>OV281353.1:10005000-20005000 GCA_923062675.1 Marasmarcha lunaedactyla
TAGTTCGGAAGATACCTTCTCAGCATCATGGTTTTGTGCGTGGACGCTCGACTTGTACAAACCTTTCTTTGTTTTTTGACGAAGTTCTTCGTGGAATGGATGACTGTGGTCAGATTGATTATATATATACAGATTTTGAGAAGGCGTTTGATCGTGTCGACCACATTATCCATATACGAAAGCTTCAAGAACTCGGAATCCGTGGGGATCTCTTTGTTGGACGGCTTCTTACCTGTGGACCCGGTCAGGTAGGCTGTTGTTCTAGCGGGTCATCGTTCTAAATTCTTAAGTGGCCCATCCGGGGTATCTCAAGGGTCAATTCTGGGACTCCTTTTATATGTTGCTTACTTATATGATGTCAGCAAGTGCTACGGTTTTGCAAAATATTCAATGTATGCTGAAGATACAAAAATGTATGCTCACATAAAATCTATCGAAGACACTGCGAAACTCCAAGCTGATCTCGATCATCTTTGTTAGCATTACAAGGATAATCGTATCAGTGTAAATGTTGCAAAATGCCTACCAATATCTTTTACGCGCAGGAAAGCAAAGATTGTACATCAGTATGTTTTGGAGGGCAAAGGACTAATTACTACAGCCATTGTGAGGGACCTTGGGGTGCTCCTGGATTCAACTTACAATGTCAGAACATATATTAACCACAGTCTCAAAAGCCTACCAAGGTCTTGGATTTGTTCTTCGCGTAAGTAAGCCGTTTTCTAACCCCGAGTGCATAAAAATGTTGTATAGCACCTATGTTCGTAGCGTGCTCGAATATTGTTACGTTCTTTGGAATTCACACTATGTGACCTATATCGATAACATAGAAAGAATTCAAGCAAAATTCCTCAAAGCTCTTAATTATCGTATGCTAGCGCAAAGGTCAAGTAACTATAACGCGTTATGTAGTTCTTATAATTTGCTTCCATTAAAAGAAAGACGATCCATGTTGCAGATGTTGTTTTTACATGATGTCTGCAACCCATGTCGCCCTGCAGCCCTGAGTTGATTTCCTAAAGCATCGGTCTCATAATACCTACTAGACGCACTAGGCATTGTTCCCGGTTCCACGTCCCATTTAGTCGCTCAAACTATGGAAAACATTCAGTCATCAACCGAATACTTAGTTGTTATAATAAACAATTCCAAACCATAGATATTTTGCATGCTATAAAACAATCTGTTAAAAATCCGATTACAAGTAATATAAAGTAGCAAATGAGCAGTGGAAATTAGGTTTATATTGTACCTATCGGTGTAATACTTGAATACCACACTATTATATAATTGTTAACATATTATATAATTTTCTAGTCACATTCACTCAACACACAAACACACACAACTACAAACATACACAAACACACACACACAAGCACGCTTACTTCCGTGGTCCAGTATTATATAGACCACACCGCGCTTATTGTTATTAATAATAATTGGTTGTATTTTGTATTACATTCTAAAATTATTTTTGTTATTCTTTGTTCTTTTTTTAATGTTTTTTGTTCTGATTTGTGTTTAATAATTAAATTAATTAGTATTTCTTTTATTTAATTCTTTAGTGTACCTTTGTTTGTTTCAGTACATCTACTCTCAAAAGTTTCATCTTAAAATTGTGAACCTATTATTGGCAATATTAAATAACCTAATTATTTCCATTGCATTAGTCTTATGGGCTGTTGGTTCTGTGAAAAAAAAGAAAAATAAAACTTTTTATGAGATAACAATTATCTTATAAACGGGCGCATGTAATCGCACCAAGGTTCATGTAAATAGATATATAAATAGGTATATTTCTGTACATCATATTTAGTGTAAGTTATAATATGTAAAGTCACGTAAAAATTGTTAAATTATTGTCTGTACGAAGTGTTGTTTTACTTTTTATTTGTTTCGTATTGAACGAGTCTACAACTCAAAGCATCTACTTTACATGGCAGTGCTAATTCGCAGGGGCATAGCGCTGTGTCCACGAAGGGACAATTAATCATAATTTTTATTTATGTAGATCAGTCATACTTTTTTTGATCGCAGTTCACTCTAGTCCGCGTCAAAGACTTGGGCTGATGAGTAAAACTCATCAATTGTCGTAGACATTTAGGGTATCTTGTTTGGATGTCACACATTTGCATTAGTTTGCGATTTTGGAACAGGCTGAACTATTTTACAATAATTATTCTTAGTTATGGACATACGAAACTTTGTTAGCCTCAGATATATTAGAACAATTTTCCAAAATTGTTTTATTTTTGAGAATATTTTTGAAACATCTATAAACTTTTTATGTGCTTACTGAAAATGCCATGCGTCATCACGCATAGCATACTCCTCCTTACATACTCCTTACATAGCAGATAGTTAATATATGAGTTTGTGGTTTAAAAAAAATATTTTGTAGAGTATAATTAATTAGTTCAATTAACAAAGTTGAATAATTAAAATAAATTTTAATTATAAATTGTTGCTACGATCATCTGTAGTTGACTTTGTATAAGGATCCCGTCTTAGGTAGGTAAAGTAAATGATGTTATTGAATAGTAAAAAAATATTTCTTAGGGTTACATCAATAATTTTTATCAGTACTCGTCAAATGCAGTGTCCGACCTCTTTTACGGACCTAAAAACAATATCGTCAAATTGAAGTATTTTATATTTAAAAAGTTAGATGATGATTTCTAGATTTCTACATATCTATCGCCCTTGAGGCGTGGCCCTGTGACGAAGGGGATATTTAAAATAAAGAAAAACATTTTTCACTAATACTTTATCACTGTCAATTCGCTGTTCCTATTTGGCTGCCCTATAGTATACAAGAAATAAAGATTGATATAGTGACATTCAATCCCTAGGGGAATGGGGTGCTTTGTTAAGACCGGGAATTCACACGAGCTACGTCAAAGGCAAACCCACTTTCGAATGTACTTGTACAGCGCTATGACATGTGATAAATTTTGATTAGCGTTTTATTTTGATTTAACGCGTTTACGCTTCGATGGAATCTAAAAATATCAACAACGTTCTTAACAGATGAAATTTAATAAAGTTAATATTCTCATTAAATAAATAGAAATACAATGAATGTGATGAAAAAAAACCTTACTAATAAACTTAGGTGCAACTAATAACGAATTAGTATAATTTATTTTGTTAAGATCTCGTCTGGGGTGATACAATAGTCCTTCCTGTATTTCGATTGCCATACACTTTGTTTTGACGTCTAACAATTTACGTTGTTGTATTCCGGTTAAAGGGATGGATGAATGGCCAGCGCAATCACTGGGTGCAAAGAAAATTCGAACTGAAGGCTACGTTCGGCAACGCATCGTCGGAAAAAAAAATCCCGATCAATATTTATTAATAAAATACCTACGAATAATTATGTCCATGGAGAGGAAACCACTCACAATGAGGTGGGTTAGGTGCCGGCTATGAAAATAGTAATGAAATATTAGTACAATGATTTTTTATTTATGTCTTTGGAGATAACATATCGCGGTTTAAGACCAAGCAACAGACTTCCGATATAGAGAAGTAGAAATGCCTTCAATTTACTTCCATTACAACTGGTGCTATACTCTTCCCAATCCATGCAGTTAGTTAACTCTCGCAAATAAATTTAAACCGTATCATATAAACCCAACATTTACATGCACACCAAACAACCTTGGCATAGCCATACTCACACATGTAGTACAAGTGTGGGTGTGTGTGTATGCAATTAGTACATACACACACACCCTCGGTCGCTGCGGTCTCGCTTATTAGAATGTCCATTACAAGTATGGAAATCAAAATTGTACGTAGATATTTTTTTGCGTTCCAAAATACTGCGACACTGCAGTCGATGTCGCTACCAGTACCTACATTAAATCGCGCAGTGTACTTTATCAATGGGATAGTGTGATTAACACAGAGTAGGCGCCATAGTATCTCCAATTTCTAAGTCTGTGGTAATCTTTGGGATTTTCCTTAAATTAAAAGCAAAGTTGTTACGTGTCGATAGATGGCGACTGGTGTCAAAAAAAATTGTTCGAATATACATAATATAGTATGTTGTATGGTAGGTAGACTGAAAAGAAGACGGCTCAATTGATTAATTGTTGTGTCCATATACCGACAGAGTGCGCAAGTATCAAATTTATTACTAACTTTATTTCAGTTTCGTATACAGTCTCTGTACACGTACACTGGTATAAAGGTAATCCGTGCTAATCACATCGAATATACAGCTTTAAAGCTTCTATCTAAACTTGGCCTCATGCTGTCGGTTCCATGCATTTCCTATGCCTCTATAGAAGAACTTTTGTGGAATCAAGAATATTTTTTACAAATATTTTAGGGGTTAAAGCACATTTTTAAATGTCTCCAATGGTTAACGTGTACAGGCTCCGTTATGTTCAACAACAAAGAAACACGTGATTTTGTCATTAAAATCAAAATTGGCGACGCAAACTATTGGTTTTAGTCATATTCTCAAAAGGGTTTGGTATTAGGACCATAAATTTGTTTCTCATAGTTTCGTCTTTGTATTACAAAAATAGTTATTTGTTATGCAAAGCTGCAAAGTTGCTTTTTGGCGCGAGCAGTACGAGATTCAGTGAGGACAATGGAAAAATTAAAAATAAATTAAAGATAATGAAAAGTAAAAAGTTAAATTGAATAATTAAATGAAACAAAAAGAAAACAGTACAATTGGTAATATGATAACTTAAATTAAAAAAAAAGAAACCAAAATGCTGAAAATAAATTGAAAAGAGAGAAGAAAATTCAAAAAGTTTTTTTGAAATGTTCGTATAATATAATTTTGGTTATTATAAAAATGAGGTCGGCACACTGACATGAAATAAGTATTAAAGCATTTCCGATGGGCTGGCGGTATAGACTTTATTAAATTTAATTATTGAATAAAAAGATTCGTATTTAACAAAATCTTTCCACGCAGATAAAATGCATTTTTACTCTCAGATTTCATATGGTTAGCGTTCCGAGGTTGTGAGATGAAAAGGATATTTTCATTCCAAAGTAATAATATAAACAAAGAATCGCAGGAAAAGTTTCTGTAAGGTAGAAAATAAACACTGCGATTTTGTCGTGTTTTTTTAATAAAATTGGACGAACGTAGCGAGAAGATAATAAACGCCTCATCTGACTTAATTTAAAATACGTGAAATGGGCCTTAGAATGAGTTTTATGAAATGCCGACTTTTTCGTGTATCATCTTGGCACTAAATAAGTTTTTATGATACTCGAAAATAAACCTTGTTAGAAAGAACCTTAATATTGAAGTTTTCCAGTTTTGTCTTAATTACAAACATTCAAGTTCTCTAATTTCGATTTAAACTTAAAGAGGCAAAGACGGGTCCTTTATTGATTCTCACTCACAGACCTCAAATGGTTACTAAAGGAGCTCCTAAGTTAGTTTGGTCCTCCTAATAGCTCGGAGCTCAGCTAGTAGTTAAGCATCCTGGTTAGTTAAACCATTTCTTTTTGTGTAATTCTTTTTATTTTTTCTATTGTAAGTTTGTAAATAAACTTGTTTATAAACGAATTTTTAAATTAATTTAAAGTAAATTTTATTAAAATAATGGGTCGAGGGTGGATTGAAAATCGCAGCCTAAATAAGAAAACAAAGGACTAATGCAATTTTTTATATTTATTTTTCTACATACTGTCCTCCAAGGTCACAGCATTAAGTCCAGCAGTCCTCCAAAGCCTTGATCCCATTTAAAAGAAGGTCTCGTCAAGGTCTGCAATAAAGGCATCTACGGCCACTTTGACCTCCTCATTGGTAGAAAATTTCTTTCCACCTAAGTGTTTTTTTAGTTTTGGAAATAGTTGGAAGTCAGAAGGTGCCAAGTCAGGTGAATGAGGGGGATGAGGAAGCAATTCGAAACCATAATTCACTATTTGAGCCATCGATTCTGCAGATGTGTGAACACGACCATTGTCCTGATGAAACAAAGCTTTCTTGGTCAACAATCCTGGTCTTTTAGACTTTATTTCTTCGCGTAAACGACGTAGTATGCAGTAGTATGCAGAATTTATAGTTTGGTCTCTTTCTAAGTAATCAACCTAGATGACAGCCTTAGAATCCCAGAAAACCAATGCCATTACCTTGTTTACTGAAAAACACACCTTGGCTTTCTTGGGGGTCGGAGATCCGGACCTCTTCCATTGTTTGGATTATTGTTTGGATGCAGGAGTATAGTGATGAAGCCATATTTTGTCCATAGTAACAAACCTTGCCAAAAATTCGTTTGGATCAGCTTGAAAAAGCTCTAAACAGGCTCTAGTAATCGTGAGCCGAGTTCGTTTCTGTTCAACTGAAAGGAGCCGCGGAACCCATCTTGCAGACACCTTGTGGAACCCTAATTCACTAACCGTCATGTTTTGTGTACGTTTATATGAAATCCCTAGTGCTGCAGCTATCTCAGATACCTTCAATCTTCTGTCTCCTATGATGAGATCACATATTTTTTCGATGTTTTCCGAAGTCGTAGCTGTAGAAGGCCGTCCAGAGCAGGAGTCATTTTTGATGCTCTCTCGTCCACGTTTAAATTCAGCTGTCCACTTTTTTATCATTGTATACGACTGAGCAGATGTTCCTCAAGTAGCCACCATATCTTCATGAATCTGCTTTGGAGTGAAGTGTTTCTTGTGGAGGTATTTGATCATTTTCAAAATTAATGAAACTTACTCTCACTTAATGTTCAATAAAATAAATAATTACGCATGTATCTCAGAGAAAAACTTCACAGAGATTGACAACGAGTCTAGCTTTCATATAAGGGTAGATTTATAATAATATGACAACGCTATCTATGTTAGGCCGCGAACTTTTCAATCCACCCTCGTAGTATAATTTTTAAAGTTTGAATAACATGTTGTAATACTTGTGTTAAAGATAAGGATTTTAATGAAACGTTTTGTTCAAACGTTTGTTGTATCAGACCTTTTAGATATGGTTTCGCATTATAGAAAAATAATAGAGCTGAAAGGTTTTATAAATGTTGCAAGAAAAATAAGGAAGGTATTAAATTATTAGGACTATCGTGAATCATAAACTATTATTTTTAGACAACAACAACTAAATACATATAAAGAAATTATATGACATATTGATTTTCATAATGACCATGCTCATAAATAACCACAGATAAAACTACAAACATTTAGTATAACAACAAATTAAAAGGCAACACAAACTGAATTTTTGATTCCCAAATACATATTGTCGACTAAACAAGTGTACAAGTATATTTTCTTACGTGGTGTAAAATCTAAAACCGACCAATGAATAAATAAACTGCTTAAAATAGTTATAACTGATAGTAATAACCTGAAACAATTGTCTTTTCGTATCTACAATAAGAGCAGCAAAACCTATAGAGCCGGCTGTTAACTAGTTTTATCTCTGCACCAGCTTTCGGCGCCATAACTTAAAGGTTGCTCGCAGGAACTGAACCGCGGGAATCCCGCTGATTCGCTATGTACATTGTCAAAGTGCCTTCTAAAATTCAAAGCATTCATGGAAGTAGTTTTCCTGGCTTTTATTATATCATAGATTGTTATATAGATAAGATTCTTTGTAAATAAATCTTTATAAAGGTAGAAATATAGGTATTACATTCTACTCAATAAGTTTCTTGTTTCTGCGAAGTGCCAATCTAAAGGATATCTGGCCTGTGGGTGTGATCTATTTCAATTTCATTTACAATATCTGAAAAAATTTCATTGGAGAAAAAAGTTGTTCGTTTGTAATATTCACTTATGGAGTGTTTATTTTGACAAGCAGATTACTATCAACGCCCATTACAATAAAGGTTTTTTTTACTTTCATAAAACTTTCTAAGCTTTATATGTTTGTGTGTGGTTATCCAAACAAAATCAATAAACTGCCGAAATAGTGAACTAATATAGCATGTTAGTTATGTAACATGCTATATTAGTACACTACACTAAAATACAGGTTGTTGGTTACGTTTTCTTACGTCTTATCATGCATATTTCTAGAGGTTTAGTCAACCTGCAATTTATGATCGCTAACACTACAGAAAACGCTTGACCTGTTTGGAGCTATATGCTCGTGATATCACGTGACGATCGTTACATCACGTGATGCTCCGTACAGTTTATATGTTTTCGATGGTGTTAGCGATTGTAGAGTTTAAATTGTCTAAACCGCCTGTTTTACGTTGTTAATAAACCAAACAATGTGGTTACATTGTTTCAAACATAATTATTCATCGTTAAAAAGCATTACTTATTTCTTCAAAAGTCAATGCATTCATAACATGAATATTTTTTATAAACCGTTATGCCAAGCAATGTTCAGATCCAAAAGTTTTTGGCAACTAATAAACTTCTCTTGTGAATATATATGAAATAATTTAAATTGTAGATAGAATTAAATAAAATGAAAGGCGTCGTCACCACACAGCACTTACCCTACTGCCGGAGCAGATTGAAGCCAAGCTAAAACCTTTTAGTCAGCACTTAACTGCTCTCGCTGCATTCTATACCATGTTCTTAAATAATAGGCATTTTTATCCATTTGCTTTGCGGTTTTAATTCATCCTACGATCCTATAATATTATTTATATTTCGTCGCTTAATTCTTCAGATAGTGTTTAATTAACAAGGTAATCCTTTTAAGGTACTAGGTAACTTCGCACAGTTTTAGAGTATGTCATTTGACTTATTCAAAAAACTTTCCGGCTTTTTACTTGATCAACCCCGGTCCCGGCAAGTCTTCATATCTTTTTTTTGTTGTAAAAAATGTACTAAAAGTGAACTAAAAGTTTGAAAATTAGAACAAAAAATACAGAATAAACGAAAGCGACTCGTCTTTTTTTCCGATGAGGTAAGCTATTTTGTGTTTTTCCATAAGTGATCGCAGGTATCTATAAACTATAATTTCACTTTGTTGAAAAGATGCAGAAAAAACGTATTATCTATAATAGATATATCACATTATCCGCATAAATTATTGGTAGTCTTCTACCTGATGTTTTTAAATATTAACTAAAATTTCGCTTTATCGGAAAGATGCAGAAAACACGTGTTATCTATGATAGATATATCACGTTATCCACATAAATTCCTGGTAGTCTTCTACCTGATGTTTTTAAATATAAACTCAAATTTCGCTTTATCGGGAAGATGAAGAAAACACGTGTTATCTATAATAGATATATCACGTTATCTGCATAAATTACTGGTAGTCTTCTACCTGATGTTTATTATTATAAACTATAATTTCGCTTTGTCGAAAAGATGCAGGTAACATCAGGTAAAATTTAAATCAGGAATTTTTTGCAGATAGCGTGATATATCTTTTATAGATTACACGTATTTTCTGCATCTTTTCGACAAAGCAAATTTTAGTTTTTAATAATAAACATCAGGTAGAAGACTACCAGGATTTTTTCCAGATAGCGTGATATATCTATTATAGATTAGACGTATCTTCTGCATATTTTCGACAAAGCGAAATTATTGTTTATAATAATAAACATCAGGTAGAAGACTACCAGTAATTTATGTAGATAACGTGATATATCTATTATAGATTACACGTATTTTCTGCATCTTTTCGACAATACAAAATTTTAGTTTATAATAAAAACATCAGGTAGAAGACTACCAGGAATTTATGCGGATAACGTGAAATATCTATTATAGATAACACGTGTTTTCTGCATCTTCCCGATAAAGCGTAATTTGAGTTTATATTTAAAAACATCAGGTAGAAGACTATCAGAAATTTATGCAGATAACGTGGTATATCTATTATAGATAGCACGAATTGCTGCATCTTTTCGATAAAACGAAATTTTAGATTACAATAAAAAACATCAGGTAGAAGACTACTAGGAATGCATGCGGACAACGTGATATATCTATTATAGATAACACATGTTTTCTGCATCTTTTCGACAATACAAAATTTTAGTTTATAATAAAAACATCAGGTAGAAGACTACCAGGAATTTATGCGGATAACGTGAAATATCTATTATAGATAACACGTGTTTTCTGCATCTTCCCGATAAAGCGTAATTTGAGTTTATATTTAAAAACATCAGGTAGAAGACTATCAGGAATTTATGCAGATAACGTGGTATATCTATTATAGATAGCACGAATTGCTGCATCTTTTCGATAAAACGAAATTTTAGATTACAATAAAAAACATCAGGTAGAAGACTACTAGGAATGCATGCGGACAACGTGATATATCTATTATAGATAACACATGTTTTCTGCATCTTTTCAACAAAGAGAAATTATAGTTTACAGATACCCGCGATCACTTATGGAAAAACATAAAATGGCTTACCTCATCGGAAGAAATAACGAGTCACTTTCGTTTATTCTGTATTTTTTGTTCTAATTTTCAAACTTTTAGTACACTTTTAGTACAACTTTCACAACATATTTAATATTAAACTATCAAGTTACGGATTGGTATAGGGCGAGTGCTTGTTACCACGCACGAAAAAAGATATGAAGACTTGCCGGGACCGGGGTTGATCATGTAAACAGACGGAAGTTTTTTGAATAAGTCAAATGACATCCCCTAAAACTGTGCGACGTTACCTAGTACCTTAAAAAGACTACATGCTTAATTATATACTATCTTCGAATGAAGCGACTCATATAATAGCGAAAGAACTTCACTTGGAAGTTCGCTTAATCATTTATAAAACTTTCAGAAAAAAAAACATTTTATTTATTTATTTTCAACTTATTATTACATCGAAACAGGAATCTACGAAAGGGCTTTTTTGAAAAGTACATTTTTAGTCGTAGTTTTATGAACAATGAAACTACCGTATCAAAAACATTTTATGTTTTAAAGAGGATTCACAAATTATAACTAAAGCTAATGTTTTTAAGCAAACGTTTCTGTTTTTACCAAAACTTTTATAAATAAACCAATTTTAAAAAGCAGAATGTTGCAAATTTAAACTTACGTACTCAAATACATTTTTACTTTCATCGATGTCCTATAACATTGAAAACAAAGGGAATATTAAACTAAGGAACGTAAATTAAATTCAAGTCCGCTCGAAGGAGTTAGTAATTAGTTTTTCGCGACAGCTAATTGACACTATCAATTTACAACCTACCCTCTTTCCACAAACAATGCATACGGTACTATATTGTAGTACTATTGTAAAGATATACATATTTTGACTGTTAATGTAGGAAGTAGTGTAGTTTTTCTGTAATCTGATCCCAGTTGATCTGTGATCTAAGAGAATATAAGATTATAAAAAATAAACAAGAATGGTATGCCTCATGCGTATGCAGGATTAATAAACAAAAACGATTGTACATAGTCTTTAGGTTACGCTACCAACAACCGTTGCTTGGTTTATATTGTTTTACGTGATAACATTATCAAGTAAATAACGAAAAACCAAAAAGAGTTAACCATCCTTTATCCAATTTTTTTGTGTAAGCAAAATAAAATTTGCACCTCAGTAAAATCAACGTATTTTTTGTTAATATTTGTATTCAGTTTTAATCACGTTTTGACAATAAGAAAAGTAAGGTGTGCCCTTACTTTTCCGGACTTGTTATACCATAGGGCCCCGGTCCGTAGCAACTACCTCTCATATTCGGCTACTACTAATCGGGTAGTCCATTCGGTCTCACTGCAGGTCGCTTCATTTGGCTCGTCTCACCAAAACCCGAATGACGTTGGCCGGGCGGAGTTTAAGCCGAACGTGCATCTACACATATTTGGTTTTGCCGCACGGTAGTGCCTCTTAATGCTGGCCCGAATAAGTGGGTAGCGCCATTTATAAACAATCACCGAGTTGTTTGTCAACATGGCATTTCCATAAAAATGTGTGAGTTGGTGTCATACTAGGCATTATGTTAAGATAATTCAAGAACGTAATAAAAAAAAACTTAAAATTTTATTAAGTTTATGTAACATTGTTTAAAGCATAGTAATACGTATTTATTTCTGTAATAAATTTATTAAAGATTAAGTATGGTTTACGATATGGTCTATAAATATTTACTCTCATATCGTCTTTTAAATATTTTATCATTATAATAAAACTGACCGCAAACGCAAAGAAGACTTTCGTCGATTTTACGAGAAAGGGTCTTTTTAAAGAGAATACTCGTCAAATGTTTTCTTTTGACTTTCACTGCACAGGGGTCAACCTTTTTAAGTAGTCAAGTGACCTTGTAGCTAGTCTAATAGCTTTTTAACTGACTTGACTGGCACTTAAATATAATATATCATTAACCAAAATAAATACAAGTTGACTTTGTATTCCAACTAGCCTTTGCCCGCTGCTTCGCTGGCGTAAAATAAAAGGAGTGGTCAAATTAATTATGTTGTATATAAAATTTAACGAAATTCCCTCACAAACTGATATGCATATAGTCAGGATGGTATATTTTAATTTTTCACACTTTATGTCTTGTGTTTTATCTTACTGTGGGGAAATGCCGCAGATGTAGAAACGATCTTCACTTTGTAGAAAAGGGCTATTCGTGGAATATGTAAATTAGGAAATATGAGAAAAGTTTAAAGAGGTTGGAATATTAACGGTTGCATCACAATATATTGGTGTGATTGTCTAGGGAATTTTTAATATTATTATTATTGTTATATACTTATATATGTATCGAAAAAAAATGTACATTCACAAGATTATAATTATATTTTAACTTAGTAAGATATTATTACTTTATAAGAACTAGGAGCGAGCGTGTTGATATTTTATTTTATTCTGTGTTGCAAAAATTAATCTGTTTTATAATTATTGTAAATTAATTTATGTTCTGGCAATACTGTTAAAACAAGTGTATAAAAGCACTTGTAGCCTCCTGATTCTTTCTTGCTTCATTCTACCGTGTGTCAGGTAACGGACGTTCCTTCCTTGTGGCGATAATTAAATTATAATTTAAAGTTTAAAGCACAGATTCAGCCATTTTTATTTTTCGCCCCTAACCTTATTTTTCTATAGGTTATGGGCCCAGGTGTGCTGGAATTAGCTTAAAAGTTTTTTTTATTTCTAATGGTTGCATAATAACGTGGCGAATTCTTTATTTTTTTTTGAGATTATTCTGTTGAATTTCATTTTACAATGGATACGTCCAAGGTGAAGCGAAATATAACTCCATTTCACGGTGAAAAATATAGTGTGTGGAAATTCCGAATTCGTGCCCTACTCAGCGAGATGGACGTTATTAATGTTATTGACGAAGTTCCGATCTTTCGTGATAGCGTTTGGGAGAAGAATAATCGGATAGCAAAAAATATTATAGTCGAGTATCTAGCCGATTCATTTCTTGGTTTTGCGAAAGAAGAGTCTACAGCACAAGAGATTTTGAAAAGTTTGGACGCATTATACGAGCGTAAAAGTCTCGCTACCCAGTTGGCATTACGTAAAAGGCTATTGTGTCTTAAACTTCAAGGAGACCTTCCGTTAGTAAAATTCTTCACCATTTTTGATGAACTCATCTCGGAACTGATGGCTGCTGGTGCAAAACTGGACGAAACCGATAAGGTATCCCATTTACTATTGACATTACCTTCATCCTACGATGGTGTCATTACTGCCATCGAAACTTTGTCAGAAGATAACCTAACATTGGCTTTCGTAAAAACTAGATTGCTTGATCACGAGGTCAAGTTGCGAAATGAAAGTAATGATAACAGTAGCAAAGTATTACTTGTTAAATCTAATATTAAAACAAACAATACTCAAAAACAGAATTATAATAATTACAAGGCGAAGAAGAAGTCTTTTGTTAAGTGCTATCATTGTGGTCGCAAGGGTCACTTGAAAAATGATTGCTTCTATTTTAAACGTTTAAACCAACATAACCAAAAGGACAATAAAAGAGAAAGAAATGCAGACAGAACAAGAACTGTGCAAACTGTAGAACTCACGCAAGCTGGACCGTCAACGTCTGAAGATTTCTCCGGGTTTGCTTTCTTAACTGCTGACTACATCAAGGGCGATGTGCAGAATAATATCACATTTCTGCTAGACTCCGGGGCATCAGATCATATAATAAACAGGGAAGAACTTTTCTTTAATTTTACTAATTTAACTGTGCCAATAAAAATTTCAGTTGCTAAGCACGGTCAATACATTTCAGCAACCAAAAAGGGAACCCTGCAAGTTACAAGCAACACGGGCATCCCAGGAGTGTTGGAGGACGTGTTGTACTGTCCCGAGGTACCCTACAATCTGCTTTCCGTCTCCAAAATGCAACATGCCGGATTGACTGTCACCTTCGATGAGCGAGGTACAAATATAACTAAGAACGGTAAAGTACTGATGCGAGGTAAGTCAATTAATAATTTAATTGTTATAGATTTTGAAGTGAACATTAATCGGTCTATTTCCCAAGTTTGCAGTAGTGACAAAAGTAATTATGAGTTATGGCATCAACGCTTGGGCCATATTAGCAAACAGAAATTTCAACAATTAAAAGATAATCAAATGTTTGATGATTTTAAGTTGATTGAAATAGTTTCCCCAAGTGAAAACTTGTGTGAAGCCTGCATAAATGGGAAACAGACTCGATTGCCTTTCAATAGTGAAAAAGATAAAACTCATATTAAACGACCATTATATGTTGTGCATACTGATGTGTGTGGCCCAATCACTCCTTCTACTGTTGATAATAAAAATTATTTTGTTTTGTTTGTTGACCAATTTACGCATTATTGTGTAGCATATCTTTTGACCTATAAATCAGATGTGTTTTCTGCTTTTAAAGATTACGTTGCAAAGTCTGAAACTAAATTTAACTTAAAATTAGTTAACCTATACTGTGATAACGGTAGGGAATACTTATCTACTGAAATGAAAGATTACTGTATATCTAAAGGTATTTCTTATCATTTTACGGTACCAAGGACTCCTCAACAAAATGGTGTGTCTGAAAGAATGGTAAGAACCATTACTGAAAAAGCTCGTGCTATGATACACGGTGCTGAATTATCTAAATCTTTCTGGGGTGAAGCAGTTTTAACTGCAGTACATTTAATAAATATAACTCCTACTCGGGCTTTGTTGTTACCGAAAACACCATATGAAATGTGGCATGATAAAAAACCACAGCTAAAATATTTGAGGGTTTTTGGAGCTACCGTCTATGTCCATAATAAAACCAGTAAAACAAAATTTGATAAAAAATCTTGGAAAGGAATACTGGTAGGTTATTTACCAAATGGCTATAAGGTGTGGGACACAAATTGCGAAAAATATGTAACTGTAAGGGATGTCATAGTGGATGAGACAAATTTTTTGGTTTCTAGACCTGTAATGCGGTCTGAAGGGAATGATTATGCATGTTCTCATAACAAAACTGACAACAGTGATGTACTGTTAAAGTCAGTGTCATTGAAGTCTTATCCCTTTGACAGTTCCAAATCAAATAATTCTAAATTTGATAACGAGGCTAGTCCTAGTAAAATTAGTAGATTAACTAATAATAATGATAAAATGTTAAAGTCATGTAATGGTCAGAATGATAAGGGTAAAGATATGCAAGAATTGGAAAATAATTCTACATTAAGAAGGGGTAAGAGGTTAAAAGGTCGTTCTCCAGTTTCCTATAATGAGGTAAATGATAGTGATTTATTGTTATGTGCACAATCCGTTACATACAAAGTTCCTTCTTCATTTGACGAGATTAAAAATCGAGATGATAGAACTCGATGGGAGGGTGCGATTAGGGATGAGTTGGACTCGCTTACAGAAAATAAGACATGGACATTAGTACCAAAACCTAAAGATAAAAATATTGTTGATTGTAAGTGGATTTTCAGTATCAAACATAATGAATTTGGACAACCTGTCAAATATAAGGCCCGTTTAGTGGCTCGAGGCTTTAGTCAGGAATATCCAATTGATTATGATGACACATTTGCACCTGTTGCTAGAGTAGCTAGTTTCAGATTTATGATTAGTTTTGCAAATCAATTTAATTTATTAGTCCACCATGTGGATGTCAAAACTGCCTTCTTAAATGGGATCCTAAAAGAGGAAATTTACATGAAAGTTCCTGAAGGTGTTGTAAATTGTAATAATAATAATGTCTGTAAATTAAATAAAGCCTTATATGGGTTAAAACAGGCTGCTAGATGTTGGTTCCAGTTATTTGAACAGTCTCTTCTAGAGAAAGGTTTTCAAAATTCTGCGGCAGACAGGTGTATATATGTTTTAGATAACAATGATATTAGTAAAAATATATATGTAGTACTTTATGTTGATAATTTAGTTTTGATTTGTGCGGATATAAAGTTAATGAACTCATTTAAGAGTTATCTTATGAGTAAGTTTAAAATGACTGATTTAAACGAAATTAAATTATTTATTGGAATAAAAGTAACTAGATTTGAAGATAAAATTACATTAGATCAAAGTGCTTACATTAAAACAATATTAGAAAAGTTCAATATGTCCAACTGTAACCCTATAAATACTCCTTTAGAATGTAAACCGGACTATAATGCATTGAACATGGAAAGTCAGTATAAAGCTCCTTGTCGCAGTCTCATTGGGTGCTTAATGTATGTTATGCTCTGTACTCGTCCAGATCTATGTTTGTGTGTAAATCTGTTAAGCAGATACACCAATAAAAATAATAAAGAGTTGTGGAAGTGTTTAAAAAGAGTACTAAGGTATCTTAATGGATCTATTGATTTAAAATTAACATTTGAAAGATGTAATTATGTTAATATTTTATCTGGCTATGTGGATTCCGACTGGGGTGGTAGTGATGTCAATGATAGGAAAAGTACAACTGGTTATGTTTTTAAAATGTTTGATAATTGTACTATATCTTGGTGTACAAAGCGGCAAACTTCTGTAGCAGTCTCTTCGACTGAGGCTGAATATATGGCATTGTATGAAGCTGTCAAAGAAGCATTATGGCTTAAGTCGCTAGCTACAAGTATCAAAATTGGTATTGATAAACCAATAATAATATTTGAAGATAATAATGGCTGTATAAGTATTGCAAATAATCCAACAAGCCATAAAAGATCAAAACATATTGACATCAAATACCACTTCTCCAGAGAACAAATAGAGAAAAATATAATAAAGTTAAATTATATTCCCACAGGTGAACAAATAGCGGATGCACTGACAAAGCCACTGCCTTGTGTAACCTTTCACAAATTTAAAAATGAAATTAATTTAAAATAGAATTAATT
The DNA here is from genome assembly GCA_923062675.1 of Marasmarcha lunaedactyla. NCBI lineage: Eukaryota > Metazoa > Arthropoda > Insecta > Lepidoptera > Pterophoridae > Marasmarcha > Marasmarcha lunaedactyla. The sequence continues at coordinate 10,022,222 of OV281353.1, forward strand.
ACTTGTAATATGATTGCACTGTATACTTTTACTGAATTGTAATTATACTTTAGAATTGTAAAGTAGATATGATCATCCTGGTAATTCTATCTTTTTTTTTTAGGAATCTGAAATAAGATTTATTAAAAAAAAAATTGTTAAAATTATTGTATAAGTAATTTTTTTTAAATTTTTTTAAAATGGTTTGGTTGGGTTTTTCTGGGTTTTTCCCAACCCTGTGCAACAAATGTTGGACCATTACTTTTGTTAATTTTCCCAGAAGCACATGGAAGGATATGATCTGTCTTAGGTTGATTGTTATTGTTAAATTGATTAGGGATTAATTTTTGAGGGGGCGTGTTGATATTTTATTTTATTCTGTGTTGCAAAAATTAATCTGTTTTATAATTATTGTAAATTAATTTATGTTCTGGCAACACTGTTAAAACAAGTGTATAAAAGCACTTGTAGCCTCCTGATTCTTTCTTGCTTCATTCTACCGTGTGTCAGGTAACGGACGTTCCTTCCTTGTGGCGATAATTAAATTATAATTTAAAGTTTAAAGCACAGATTCAGCCATTTTTATTTTTCGCCCCTAACCTTATTTTTCTATAGAGCGTAATTAACGTTTACAAAATTGAGGCTGGCGAAAAACAGCAAAGCGTTTATTGGACTGTCAATACGTTGTAACAATAAAATACCGAAATCAGTTCAATCCCGCCTCTCAAAAGTTCAAGAAAACTATTAAGGAAACACTAAGTCAGAAAGCTTTCTATAAGATCAAAGATTATTTGGATTATAAAGGGTGTGGGATTAAATTATCCACAGTCTATTTCTGTTTCTGCCTGAAAATACAATATAAACACAAAATAAAACGCAATAAAAACCGGCAAAAAAGTGTTTTATTTAATAAAAAAAATTTTGAAAACATAAGCAAATATTATATTGAGCAGTCATTAAAACATAAAATCCATAAAAGACAAAATAATATTTTTAAAAAATATGTAAGGCATGCAATCGTAAATGCGAGAAAATAATATGTATGGTACACTGTGTAATTAATATGTACAAATTTGCAGAAATATGATGTAATATGATGTAATAAAATTGTGAAACTTTATAGGCCAATTTAGAGCTTTTTATTATTTTTACATTTATTTGCCTTGAAGCAAACATCCGACAGTTCTTGTTTTAGTTACCCTGGATACTTTTCAGAAACCTGAAGACCGAAATGTATATTTTATTTTGGTCCCAACTGACTAACTTTTTACTTATCTATCTTACTATCGTATTAAAAATGTTCGATAATTTTAGTTTTCTTATATCATAGGTTCAATACCAAATCAATGTCTGATATCAATTTTAGTATTCTTTTATCGTAACATCGTAAAGTGAACGAAAGCGTCTTTTGAACTCGAATTATGTAAAAGTGCTTGTCTCACACAATAGCTTAACGACTGGACATCAACTCTGTAAGGCCTTAGCGTTTCTAAGCGATACACTAAAAAGCATTACAAACTTTTAAATGCGGTGTTAAAAAGGCGTATTGCGGTTTTCGCCTCTTTTATCAAACCTGTTCACTCATAAAATTTATGAATGAAACTTTGACAATAACAGTAATTCACAATAGCATATTTGATTACTTTTGATGTAGCGTTTCAAGTATTGCAAAAACGAAGTAAACCAGGCTCGTGTTGTAGGTTAAATTAGAAAGTTAAATGAACTGGGCAGCAACTTACCGATTTCACTACTCCCATTAAGGACCAATGAAGTACGTCAGTGCTTGGCGTCTCTCAGTCTAATAACTCTGCTTTTGCATTCGGGGCAGGAAGAAAGTACAAGTTGAAGTGCCATTTATACGGGACTGCATTCATGTTTAAAAATAAGAAAATTGGAACTATTACTAAAGGAGTTTATAGTTTTAACTAACTTTATAGTTTTAGCACATCTGTCGGAATTGCCGTAAATGATTTCATGCAACACTTGAAAAAATAATAATTGAACTAACCTAAGGGTTATTACTGTACAAAGTAATTTAGGCTTTGTATTTTATGTGTTATTATTGATCATTCAATGTTTTTTTAATCTTGTTAATTTGTACATTTTATTATTAATAAACGTGTACACAAATAATAAAATAAAAATATAAAGAGTTCATGACTCTGCATCAAGAACACAAAGCGAATTGTATACAGAGAGAGACACTTACGTTTGTCAAGTACTCTGAAGATGCTCCTTACTTTTCCCTCTCCAACCATCTCTTATAATATTATTCAAAGTATTACTTGAATTATTTTCCGAGATACTTTATTGAAACTTTTTCAATTTTAAGATTATTCATATTTTAAGATTCGTGGTTGGAGGGTTTTAGAGACAGGGACTGCCTTCATCGCGTACCATGCTTTAAGCAATGTTCTAATGTTCTCCAAACAAAAAATATTGTTTTACTTACATGAAATATATTCCCTGAAGATTTTTTTTGTGCTGTCTCCAAAAATGCGTGCCTTTCTAGTTATCATTAGCCGACTAAGTTATGAAGAAGTTACAGACAAGATGGAAATAAATTTCGTCAAAATCGAATCATTAGTGGCATTCCTATGCATTTCTATGGCGCAGAAACTTCTAGACATCTTGGTAAAAGGAATTTAAGATTTTGTAGCTGAACTGTGAAAACAGTATACGTGATTGTCTTTCGGTTATAGGTAAGGAATAGCCATTGAAATAATAAATATCATTCCATCAGAAGTCTATGTTTGGCAATGCATCATTGATCCATAAAATAACCTCAAGTTATAAATAAAACACCAAACAATTAATAATGCAGAACGGGTTTTGTTTTTGTACCTTTGAATAGAGTAAAATAATAATAAATTACATGCAGCGAGTTCCTAACGTAAAATGTTTAAATATGTGATTTTTTGGAAATCAACAACATTTTGTTCTCAACCATAGCACCACAGACATATTAAAACTTAACGAATGTTGACACTATATAATATACGAATATAACATGTAGCACCACTTCGAGCAATCCTTATTTCCAAATTTAACCTCATTTCATATTCATCCAACAGTTGATGCATAGTGTAGTCGAAAAGATAATAGCGTTTCATAAGTTTCATAACTTTAATTAAAACAACTCGCTACAAATGGTGACCGTAAAGTCTGGAATAGTTGTAGTATATTCGCTGTCTGTAAATAATAAGAATATGATGAGAATTGATACATTGTAATATTTTAGCTTTGCAGGACCACTTTAAAAATAACTATTAGTTGTTTTAATTTAATCCACAAGAAGCAAGTACTCGACTACTTCTTTAATATAAGATGAAGGCGTTTTCCTTTTACCTACGTGTTCCACATACTATCAAACACTTGTAAGCTTATGAATATGTAAAGAATATCTTAAATAAACTTTCTACAAGTAAACCTGTGATGGTAGACTGTGTTGCAAGGATAGATTATTTAATAGCAGTCATTTCAATTCGACACCAAAATGGATGTAGGTTTATATCTATTTTCGAATAAGAATACTTATAATTTAACTATAGGAAAAAGGAGAAGGAAAAGTGTTATTAAAGATAGAAAGCAACGCCTAAAATACTTTATACATAGGGTATCGGGCCAAAAGTCTGGAAGAATTGCTACGCTGGATCGCTTCTATCATCATAGTGAACAAACAATTCCAGCTTTAGTGTACGAGTTTCACTCAACAATCGATTTGCAAATTCACTCAAGACGCTCTGAGCATCCTGAACCCAGAACCCCATAGTCTCAAAGCCAAAACCCTAAAAATTAAACCATTGCCTAAATGTTGATGTTTCCGATGCTACACACTTTTGATGGCCGAGTGGCGTAGGCCCTGCCTCATACGCCAGACGTTACAGGTTTAAGTCCTGGTTGGGGCATTTATTTGTGTGATTAAAACAGATGTTTTTTCTCTGTCTAGTCTCTGCTTAAGTTGGGGCCACAGAGTTGGTGTATTTGTACGGGGATTTATTATTATTATTTCGAGTCGTTGGAAGCCGAGCCAGCTTCAACATGTGTCTTAGAAAGATGGGACACCACAAGAATGTCTACGCAGTTTTTAAGTTCTGGTACTTGTAAATAAACATGAATCAGTTTACTTTTACGTAAAAAATATTACAATTTATCAATTCTCAGCCACATTGGTATTAAAAAGTATTTTGACGAAATCTACGTTCGTACACCTCCTACTGTGAATCTTGCCACTGAGCATAACAGAGACCAAGTTCTTGGTCAGTCCTGGTTGAGTTAACTCACGCCACCTCTAACATAGATAAATAGAAATATAAAAGAAATAGCCACTGTTTGATTTCACTTGCATTACTACGTTATTCCCCAGTCCCTTGCCTTTAGCTCAGTTTCGCAAATAAAATTTTAATTTAAGTGTAATTAGAAACGAGGTTACGAAAATGTAAAACTAATAAAGCTCGAGATTGACAGTTAGCGGTAAAAAAACGAACTTTCCTATCCACTTTACTACAAATGTTAATAATTACTACACCAGGCCCAGCCAGGCGAGTACCATCCTAGTCTTGATCATCACTTACCATCAGGAGACATGAAATACAAACTCCTGACAGCAATAAAATAATATATTTATATCTTAAATATGAAAGTAAAAATACCCTTTAGGAATTATGAAAAAGCCTTGAACTTTGAAGATTGATCCGTTCATAACTTTGGACATGAAAGAGTAAAGAATTTTAAATGCCTTGATTTCCTTCGAGCTTTTGTATCGTTTCAATGTTTCTGAAACTTTTATTGTCAGACTCGGTTTAATCCACTACACATCGCAGCGTACGTTGTTGATTGAATGTCTGTCGTAGTAATTTTTAAATTAGTTTATCTTTCGGCACCGCATTGCAAAACAAATTCAAATTTGCATCCATGAAGCTGTGAAATTACGTAATTTAAAATAACTAGGATATTTTAAACATAACAAGTTACAAATGTAAATTTCCCCGCGGAAGTTGACATGTAGGGAAAGTTATAATATACATATTTTATGTATTCTAATTTTGATTATGTACTTAAAGTTATTTAACAAATACTTCTACTGTTTATAATTAACTTCATGTGTGCATCTACTGTAACTAATAAACAAATAATCATTAACAACGCTGCAAATTATATCTTTATTTGTTTTTTGCAATAAAGAAACTAACTGTTCAGGTTACTTGCTGTTCGTTTTACACAACTGGCTACCGGTAAATAAAGTTCAAAAGTTCCTAGTGCATTTGTAAGGGACATAAACGTTTTAATAATTGACAACAGAGTCGGATAGGGAAGTTTTTGCAGCTGCACGACGTTTTTTATAATAAGACTAATCAAATTGACAACGATAATCGAATATCTGCGTAAATACTGTTTTAAAGATACTTGAAATACTGTGTAATTACTGCAAGCAAAGTTTTAGGTTTTTGTTTGACGTATCACATGACATATGAAGCGTTAACTGTATACCAAACACTATGTTTCACACATCTCGTGAAAAAGTTAACTTTAGTGATAAGATATAATGGATACTTAGTGGTTTTATGTATTTGTTATTCTTTAAAACTACTTTTTATTTATACGTATATTTATTTTAATATAGGTACGTATTTTTTTAAGAAACATTACATCACATAGTCAGGTGCTATGCGGGTAAAACCACGCGACACTGTTAGTGTAATGTATTGTAATGTTAGTCAAATAAATATTATATCGACACAATAACTACTGCTTAGCCTTTTCTAGGCATCCCTTTTGCTCATCTGACATATCTCAATTATAAACGGCATTAAAGAAATATCAAAGGTCATTAAACCCACTTAATTCAACCATAATGTAAACATTGCGTATAATATAAAATATAGTAGGTAACTAACGATACAGTGCCTTTTAAAATGCACCAGGCTTCAAAGACATATTTTGCAAAAATGCTTCTCACGACTTTATCTGTAATCACAAATAAAACCCCCACTGACAGGAACAAACGCCCATAGCTTTAAAACAGCTCGACCGGCCATCACCAAACGTGGTCACAAAAACTATCGAATCATTCATCTCTCAAACAGAAACCCCGCAAAATCGATCTATTTGTTTGGGAGATGCGATGCCCCAAACAGACGCAGATACACGTTAAAAAAGCCGTATTTTCACAATATCTGTTTAACCAAGTTCAACATCTAACAACGATTTCATTTCCTTAGACTGGCAAAGTTATCTTAGCAGTGGCGAAAAAATGGTACAAATATAAAATCTCGGACCCGGATCAATGTTGTTTTTATATGTGCAATATGTTCGTACATACTTACGTACCTTCAAGCTATATTCAAGACTAATTAGGTAGAATAGAAAAAAAAATGCAAGAATAGTAATCAAACTATAACTCAACTAAGCGAACTAGCGGAACGAGCGGAATGTGGCTTGCCGTTTCAATCCTTTACTGCGCTGCAAAATAAGTGCTACTAAATATGGTTTGTCGTGCAAGCTTGTTATGTTAGATACTACAGAGTAAACGTATCCTAAATTGACATGGAGTTATAACGTGTGGAATGAACTGCCTGCGTCTGTTTTTCCAGAAAACTTTAGTCCTAGTTCTTTCAAGCGTCGAGTATTCATATGAATATTCATTCAGTATTGGATAGACGTGTAACGCCTTCGTCTACATCGTCACTTTCCATCAGGTGAGATAGAAGACAAACATCTAATCCGTATTCAATTAAAAAAAAATATCATTTGCCCTCCATTACATCCTCTCTCTCGTCATTTCTGTTCTCGTCATTTGTCCCATTTCACCCCCTTTGTGAAATAATTTTGACTATTATTATTAATTTTCTATGTGTATCTTAAAGAGGAACTGCAGGTCTTAAATTTATAGCTACAGCATGATGGAATAAGTCAGCGAGGAAGACTTAAACGGTGTCAATGTGTTATTCCAGGGCGTATTTTAACTGTTTGCCAAATGAGAATGCGTAGTCAGACTAGTTCGTCAGGGAAAGGAATTATATCATAATTTTTGTTGTTTTATAGTAATTCAAACACTGGTTAAAATGTCACGGACATATCTTATTATGAAATTGTGAATTAAAAAAAAGGCTATTGTGCAGTCGATTTAGGATAAATGAAGCGTAGGTATCTGGCAACACTAGTATTTTGCCTCTGCGTCTGTTGTTTCGGTTACGTTTCGGTGTTATCTCTGGGTTTTGGTTTTTAGATGATGAGTTACTGCGAAATATGGATGATTAATAAATCACAAAATTAAATAGCATATGTTTATTTATATTCCTTACATAACCTTTTATGTATAACACTTGATAAGGTTTGAACCCTGGGACCGAACAGTTAGGTAGAAGCCTAACCCACAAAAGGGGCAAGAAGCGGCAACGCTTTTCGCGAGCACTGATCAGCGCCGCTGAGCGCATTCAGCCCTCTTCCTCATCGCAGTGACGCCGCTGCATGGAAGCTGGCAAGTGAGAGAGCACTCGCATACCGATAGTGAGGTACCGTGTGAGTTAACATTTTAGTTAAAATTGTGATTTATAATTTGTAACATACATACTTTATGTTCAATCAAATAAAATTAAGATAAATACAATACAATTTTTTATGTTCTGTTGATGGTTGTTTTGTTTTTATATTTTTTATCCAACTCACTACAATAAATCAAAAGTAAAAAATAATTGTTGTCACTGAACAAGTTATTCTGTCGTTACATCCATGAAAAATCACCGAAATTCTGCCGGTATGTAAACAACCCAACCCTACCACACTTTATGTTCTGCAACAAATTGTCGACCCTGTAAGTTATTTTATCAAGAATACGCTTTAACGATAACTTGGTACCAATGACAAGACACCTAGTAGACGGCTTGAAGTTAACTTTTGCTTATCTACTTATATGTTCAAATATTGCAATCTGCAGAGTTTTTTTCTGAAACTTATCATTTGTAAAAGAATTTTACCTAGGTACAATCATTTTTCGTTGATTTATCGGCATATATGTTTCAAACACTCAGCTCAGGAAATAATTGATATCATTTAAGGTTCGATATCCTACTATTACTTTAACGTATTAAGTACATTTCTTTTAAAGTGGTTTGACTTCGCATAGCTAAAGAAAAAAACAAATGATAAATGGGAAGTGTGCCTGCCAACAGGCTAAAATCAAATTCTTTTTATTTGGCATATCCGGCAAAGGATGTACTTGATGGTAAGTGGCCCATGGACATCTAAAATCGTAGGTGTTTTTTTGATTAATACTAATTACAATTATTATTTTGACTAATGAAGCATTACCGACCGCAGGCTTAAGTTAAGAATTGCTTTTGCTCCAGTAATTGCACTGGCTGTTCCTTCTTGAAACACAACCACGTAAACGGGATTATTACGGTGGTCAAAATATTAACCACTGTGGTAACGCCCCAGGCGTGATCTTAACATAAGAAACTCTACTACCACAACAAAAAAAAAAATATTTTATTAAAAAGACTAGTGCTTGTGTGTTCGTTGCGTTTTAACGATAACTCAATACCTAATCCCTGAACAAATAGCCCTTCACCTGAATATTTTCGAGCCATTTAGCAGCCCCTTGTTAAGGTAAAAGGTCGGAAGGAAAATTTCACTCATGAGTCAGTGTTTCCGGCTTTAATCGATTTGTTTTTGTATACTTTGCAAATTTAATGGCTGTTTTGGGACATAAAAGAGCTTTGTGATCTGATTTAGATAAACTGGATGAGATTATCTTAATTGCTTTGATTCGTAAAGTGTTGGAGATTTGCATTGGAATAATAAGGTTTTTGTTCGAATTCCACAATAAAATTCTACTTCCGTAATTTAGTTATCTTCTGATTATATAAGAAAAGTGCTTTGAACCTTTAGGCTCTCCATAGAAAAATACTTTTACTTTACTTTTGCACTATTGAACGTTTTGTCAAAATCAAAACGAATAATTTGTAGTTATAGTTTTAGTTGTCGAAACTAAATTTGCTATGGCTTATTAATTATAAGGCGATAGTTCGCCTTATAATTCAAGTAAATTAAAAGTGAACATTGGTTGGTTTATCAGGCACTGAATTCTGCAAATTCGTCAACTGAATTCTCGATTGTCGGATAATGTTTTTCAGTTTGGACCTAAGAATACAATAGTTTATAAGTTTTACAATATTTTTGGTACAGATGTACGTAGCCGCGTGAAGAAGTAACTTTCAATATTTTTAAAAAATTAATCTATCAACCATTTTCAACTTATCACCATACAATAATACAAGTTAAAAAAATTCTTTTAATTTCTGTTTTACATTTAATTTAGTCCTATGTTGGAATGTACATACCTAAATGTGAGTCACAACACTTTTTTTATACCTAAATCTAAATTTTAATAACATCATCATCCCGAGGGATATCTATAAAATTAAAGGTTCTATCTTGTTTCCAGAGGAATTTTGTAGATTTAAATATTTTTATTGAAACTTCCCTCCACGTCTACACTTACTATCGAGCTGAAAATAAAATTTACATTTATCTGATCATTTATAAAAATACACCGACTGAATCTCTACAATATTTTTTTCCGGAACATGGAAAAACTTTGAAGTTGTCACTTCCATTTGACATACCTTTGTATGTTATAAACGAGACATGATAACAAATATGGAATTAACAAGCGAAAACAATTAAAATATTAATATGATTTTATTTTCTATTCGACTGACCGACACCGAATACCCCACGTCTCAATTTCAGATAACTGAGGCTATCTGAAACACCCTTATAACATACCCAAATAAATGGATCCATATAATATTTTTTTAAACAGAATAATATGACAAATTAGACCTAAATACAGTAGGTACTTATGTGTATAAATTTTTTTTTCATAAAACTTACGTGAGACATTTTTAATTAGGTATTTAATAACGCGGCTTACTCGCGGTACACGGTCGGATGGGTCCGATTAGTTTCGGACTCGTCTGGAGTCCACCTTCAGGGGTGACTGTAGTCGCGGCTACACACCGACTCGAACCTGGGACCTCCGGCGTGTGAGGCAGGGCTACTGACAACTACGCTACTTGGCCGTCAATCAATCAAAAATTAAGAGCGGTTATACAAAATCGTGCAATTTTAGGAGGTTTCAGTGTTCGTTTCCGATCAAAATATTTCACATATGCATCGAAATATGAATTCAAATTACTTGAAATTTCATCGTCTAAAACATGTATTGAGAAAATTTTAATTTCTTCAGATAGCTTTGAGTAAGAATTCATTGCTCATTCGCCTTTTCTTGTAATCCGACGAAACATGCGTACTTTACCGTTCGATAAGTAAAAAAGTAACTGATACAAACAGAAAAAGAAAAGCTTGCTATGGTTTCTGTTTTGTCCTCAAAAGAGTCTATAGAGAAAATAGTAAAAAATATAATTTTTTTAAAGGCTAAAACATAAAAATCAAAGCGAGAAAAGTTGGATTTCAGTCTAGTTTTTCGAAGTTTTCAATACATTTGAGTTGTTACAAAAGTAATAATTTTTACTTCTTATTACTAACAAAGATATAACTTAAGAAATAAAACAGAAATATTATTCAAGTCCATTTAAAAATACTTCTAAAAAATAAATTTAAAAATGTCTTGAATTGATTTAAAATCTAAAGCCCCGCTGCTTGTATTTAATGCCGGCCAAGGCCTTCCAGAGTGTGAACGTATCGCTTTTTTCCCGCGCTATCGTCCAGTGCTATCGTACTCCGTCGTAAATATCGAACGCTTGCCATCAATTTTGATACTTTTGGTATAAATATTTATTTTTATTATAAATAATAAATTTAATATTGAAGTACTGCATTTTCCCAAGTATTATTTTACTAATAAGTAATACACAAATCTACAAAAGTCTTTGTTTTTAGATACCGTCACGGCTAAGCCTTAAGAAGCACGTCAGAATGCTACAATGTTTTAGTAAAGAGGTCGATATAAATTAAGACGAAAATATATTTGAATATATGTTTCACATAAAAGAAATAAAAGAATAAAAGAAAAAAATAAAAAGATAAAGTTATACCAAGACTAACATTTTATTTTAAACACGAGTAAAACATATTTTTAAAAAGAAAAAATCGAAGCGAAAAAATTTGTCACTTTAAATAAAACACTTTTTACCGGATATTATCGCGTATATTTTAGTTAATTTTAAAATTATTTCGACGTTTCGGCATCTTTGCAGTTGCCGTGGTCAGTCTATCGTGACCACGGCAACTGCAAAGATGCCGAAACATCGAAATAATTTTAAAATTAACTAAAATATACGCGATAATATCCGGTAAAAAGTGTTTTATTTAAAGTATGAATCGTGAAAATTTAAGAAAATATATAAATTTGTCACTGCTTTATTATATTTGAGGGCATAGTTTTTTCATTTAAAATTTTAAAATAAAACATTAACTTACAAGATAATTAACAGCCTAGGAGCTACTGGGAAGATCTTCGTTACATACGACTATAGTTGTCGCTGGATACTCCTTGTTCATAGTGATTTTTAATCTATAAAACAATACCGAAAATGACATGATTGACATAATTGCATACCTCCAGTTAACATAATGAGCTTCAGGTGAAGAAGGTGAATATATTCCGATTTTAGCACATATAGTTTAGACTGCATATTAATTACAAGTCTGAGCTTTTAAGTACCTTGTCGACCCACTGCAGGGTATTTATCCCTATTTTTTGTCAGTGTAAAAAAACGTAATCAGTCAATTTAATAGCTCTAGTCATTTTCAATTTGCTATACGATGTTGCACCTTAGGTGGGTCCCAAATTAAAGTTTGTCACTGTATTGTATAATAATAAATAATATTTTTTTCACTTAATTTTATTTATTCTTATCTTAAATCATAACTACCATAACAAACGTTTGTATATACTAATGACATCAATCTTTTCGCTAAGCCCTTATTGTACCCCAATATTATTTCGTCCCATATTATCCTAACCAGGTATTTAAATATCTTATTTTGCAAAACATAACTCAAGTAATGAATACATAAATTTATATTTCTATAAATAATAATTGAAAACGATCAAAACCATTGTGGATGTGCTAATTGACGGCTAGCGACTGTATCATACAGCACTGGAGATGTGTGCATGTAATGAATACATGTGCGTGTTACAGTTAACCGATTCGGGAGAGCGTTGATTTGTATAAAGGCTCTTAATAACTTTACGATTAAAGGTCTCTATGTGCACGGATGCCGCGTACTATCATCGCGTTCTCGGCTGCTGGCTATGACAAAGTGAATATAAAAATGTAACAATAACATTTTTATATCATAAATATCGTCCAATTTTAGAATTCACATGTTGTCTGACCATATAACGTTATTGAATTTTAGTTCCAGTTATAATTATAGCAATGGCGCAAACAACTGTTAGTGAGTCACGAATAGTGACGCAGAACACAAAACTTTTTTAATACAACATATCTAGAATATAGTTCTTGAATGGCATACATTCGCATTACCTAGTTATTCACTTTTTTTCTCAAATCGGGGAAATGGATAAGTATGGGGTTATTTTGTAAAGCATTGTTTTGAACTAGCTTTATTACACGAAACTTTTCTCTCTATTCTTTTACATTTATTTGTTGTTGGGTTATTTTTTATGTCCAAGCTTCGAGTTTTCTTGTTCGAATTTATAAATAGCAATACGAAAAATATAGAGATAACAAACATGTGCAAAGTGTTTATAAATGAAAATAATGAATTTGATTACTTCAGTTTTCGTTACCAATTTAAGATAAGGCTTAACACCTAAATCTATATAAGTTCTAATAAAGTTCATCCACTAGATCCCACGTCATTCAAACACATCAACCACTTCGAGAATTACTTATCTACCGTCAAAGTAACCGACAGGCGTTAAGTGTTGATTTGCAGCCGCACCGTCGATCTATCGATTTCTGTTTGATTCTTGAGTTTCATCGTTCATGTAGTCCGTTCATTATTCTTAAAGAGTAAAAAGAGATAATATCAATAATTTGGTCTCGTGCAAATTTTATGTGGAATTTTTATATGTTATTTTAAATACCTCTTAAAATTATCACCGAAATTAAAACAGGACTTTTAAGATTGACAGAAATTGTCGACTAAACTTTATTAAACGATATAGTATTTTTAGTTTTTCCTTTTTCACGTAAAGCGATCCCTTCGCACACTGACTACTGTGCTATTGCAGATTAAGCTTGCATGAGGCATTTTTTTGGGTCATTATATGTTTAGCTTACCAACAGCATGGTTTAAATCAGATGCGTACTTGAATCCACCAACAAATTGGCAGCCATTTCTGCAGCCATTTCTGGAGCAATTTCATTCGAGGAACATTTTTATAAAAAGCCGTCTCCCCCATATTTCAAATTTATTACCAGGAAATTACTTTTACCACATATAAATGGGTTAAAGCATTTTATATGGCGAAGAGCATCGGTAGCGCAGTGGTAAAGGAGCTGACTTGTCAATCTGAAGGTCCCGGGTTCGATCCCCGGTGACAGCCACAATGCACCAATGAGTTTTAACAACTTAAAAATATCAAGGCGACAGCTCTAAAGGTAAAAGAAAACATAGTGAGGAAATCCACTTACCTTAGAAATTGTTTCAAAGGTTTGTGTAATGTCTTTCAACCCGCAGTACACCAGCTATTCATTGCCAAGAACCACCCCTTGGTTTGGTGAGGCTTATATCCCGGCAGTAGAATTTTTAAAGACTTTCGTGACTTTATAAAGATTGATTGAGCCCGATAAGGTATCATAAATTTTTCTGATATACATAGTTCAATATCAGAAAAATTTACTGCATAGAACAGTTTGTAACATAAAAAAAATGAAACTATAAAATTTACTGTTCTTGGTCCTGTATACAGGGTGTCCGGTAATGAATGGATAACCTTGAAACGTCTAATAGTACTACTTATGGCCGTTCTGAAAAAAGTACGAAAAATAATTTATCTTAAGTAGTACCTCTGATATTTCTTTTTTAAAGAAAAGTCCTTTTTTTTCAATATTATTTTACTGTCTTAAAAACTAAGACCAGAAATGAATGATTTCTGTTAGTTTTTTGTTGTTTTAATATTATAGACTAACTGTGCTGATAGATTAAAAGTAAATAGTATGAAAAGCTTACGCAGTTTTTTTTTTAGATATACGCCAAATTATTTATTTTTGAAAATTATGCAAAAAATATTTTTTAAGCAAAGTTAAAACCTCTTGGGTATGAAACAAATTTATGAATACATGGGTGGCCAATAATTTTATAATAATATCTGTTTCAAATAGATTTTATAATGGTACAATTCATAAATGTATCTTTCATAAATAGTGACTTATTGCCATTAATGTAGAAAAGGAGAAAATTTGACTAAATAACCAAATTTGTAATATGGGAAATTTTTTTGATCGCTTGTGTCTGATTATTGGTGATTAATAAAAAACAACATTTCATATTTAAAATAATTTATTTTACATCAATTTACAGTAAATGTTCAAATTGTTTGCCTCCCACTCTTATGCATGCCCTACATCTTCGGATAAATGCTCTTCTGAGCTGTCTAGTGTACCGTCGCTCGCTTATTTTTGATGCGGCTGCTCTGACACGACTTCGAAGTTCTAGTATACTTCCTATTTGAGGCAGCCCCAGTAAAAAATATCCAATGGATTTAGATCCGGTGAACGTGGAGGCCACAAAATTGGTCCTAGACGGCCAATCCACCTATTTGGGTATCTGCTTTTTAAATATGCATGAACCGGAACAGCATAATGCGCAGGACAACCGTCATTTTGCAGCCACTACGATTCCCTCAGCTCCTCGGGAACCTCTTGTAATAAACTGGGGAGACGTTTTGAAGAAACTGCAATTAACTTTGCCCCGTCAAATTCCCCGGTAATTCAAATGGACCAATTACCATACCATTTAAAATTCCAGTCCAAATATTTATTTTGAATTGGTATTGTGACCTGTCTTGGGATTTGATGACATCGCTCCACAAAATATTATTAAAAAATTGCGGGTCTTCCTCCATCATAGCCAGCATTTGCCGGCAAAAACGCACTCTTGCTTGAAAATCTCTCGGTTGGAGAGTTTGCACGCGTATGACGTGGTAAGGGTGGAATCTGTTTTTCTTTAAAATATCTTGCACGGTCGATTTTCCAATACCTGTGCGTCAGGCTATTGCTCGCGTAGAGGTTGAAGGATCATTTTCAATCTCCTCAAGCACCACGTCTTCTACATCAGGACGAGCGATTCTCGGTATTCGGACCCGGTATTCATCCTTCTGAGTAACAACCGTGGACTCTTACAAATACGCGGTAGTCTGGATGGCGCAAATTAGGGTATCTCTCCCTATAAAGAGCTGCGGCTGCATTTGCGTTGCCTCTGCATTCTCCATAAATAAACTGCATGTTTGAATATTCTTGAGCCGTGTACTGATGACGTGGCATTTTGATACGGAAAAGTACAGTTTAGTCCAGAAACAAGCCAAATCGTCGCAAATATCACCAAACAAAACAAGTCCAAATCAGTAAGCAAAACGAAGTCCAGTAAAATAGCCAAGTGGTCGTTTTAACACTGATTCAAATAATTGCAAACGGAGACGAAATAAACTGTGAAGTGAAAAGTAAAGAAGAA
The DNA here is from genome assembly GCA_923062675.1 of Marasmarcha lunaedactyla. Lineage (NCBI taxonomy): Eukaryota > Metazoa > Arthropoda > Insecta > Lepidoptera > Pterophoridae > Marasmarcha > Marasmarcha lunaedactyla. The sequence continues at coordinate 10,037,879 of OV281353.1, forward strand.
AATGAAAAAAGTGAAAAATGCGAAGTCGAGCAAGTCGAGTGACGCACTAAGTTCCCTTTATTTTTACATTTAGATCTTCTCTTTCGCACTTACCCAATTCAGACCCCTCTTTGTCTAACATAACACAAGAGACGGTCGGTATGGCATGCCCGCAGGTAGCAAATATGAAGGTCGCACGGCCCATTTCACGCTAGTAAAGTAACCATTTTGAACATTTAAATTGGTTATTGTATTACATTCAAATTAGTTAAATCCTAACAATTTGGTTTCAATTTGTTTTAAAATAGCTGTTTTCATGTTTGATCAATTCCTGATGTGTTTTTTATTAATCCCCAATGATCAGACACAATTCAATTAAAAAAAAATTCCCATATTACAAATTTGGTTATTTCGTCAAATTTTCTCCTTTTCTACATTAATGGCAATAAGCCACTATTTATGAAAGATACATTTATGAATCGTACCATTAAGTATAAAATCTATTTGAAACAGGTATTATTTTAAAATTATTGGCCAACCATGTATTCATAAATGTTTTGTTAATGACATTTGATTAAACTGAAGTGTCGTGTCAGTGAAAGAAAAAGAGTCTGTATATTTTTGATAAAATAATATAGTGATAATAAGTTTTCGTAAAACGTATAAAAACAATCGCGTAAAAACCTAAGTGCATCGATTTATCCTGGTTATCGAGATTAACCACCTTAACCACTTCCACTCGTAAGTAATTCATTAAGTTAATTCAAAAGTCATTAAGTTACGAGCACGCACACAACATGGGTAATGTTACTTCAAAAATTTCGATTGGTCTTTTAGAAAGAAAATCAAATTGGGTGACATGGAGACAGACAAAGTTACCATTCTCTTGCGCATTGTACTAAATGCGACAGAGATTTTGAATGGCACGCTCCAAAAACCCAAACCACCTACTGCTGAAGCAGGTGATACGGTGATCGGCACGTACAATTTCAACTTGGAAAATTTTGTAAAAGCTGACACATGCGCCCTTCTAACACTCACGACCAATATGCACGAGGAAACGCTGAAGAAAGTAATGAGATTTGAACACGCTAGAGAGGTTTGGCTTGAAATACATAGACCCTTCATGGTTCAGATGAAGACATGGCATATAATTTATGTGTGTATCTTTTTAGCTACAAAAAAGACTCATCTGATGACTTGTCAACGCATATGTCAAAATTAAAAAATATTTGGACACAACTGAATTTAGAACTCAATAAAGATAACGGAAAAGAGCTACGTGCGTAAGAGTTAGTGCTTATATGCAAAATCTTAGATACTCTTGACAAATCTTTTTTTCCATTCAGAGGCAGTTGGCATCTGTTACCGAAATCAGAGAGAACCATTGAAAATTTAACGAATCATTTATGCGCGTTTGAATGAGCTATGAATACCAACATTTTAAGACAAGAAGCCCTTCCCGTAACGTCAAGCACCTCGTCTACCGAGAAGATGAAGGACAAGAAAATTAGGAAATTTAAGAATAAAAAAAAAGTGCAACTATGCCAAGCCGTGGGTCATGTGAGTGCGGAACTGTCTCAAATAGCATAGAGACGGAAGACCTCCGAAAAATTGCAACCCGACGACGCCTACACCTTCTAAAAATGCTACGTCAAATCTTTTATTATACGTTGAAAATTCGGCAATTAACTCTGTCAGTCATGACTCAGAATATTGGTACGTGGATAATGGCGCAACGAGCCACGTGATCAATCAGCAAGACATAATCCAGAACTATGTGAGCTTTACGGACTTATGTACTGTTACAACGGCTTATGGTACTGCGATTCAGGCCAAAGGCAAAGAAACAGTAATGTTAGATGCAAACGTAAAAGGGAAAATACAACGCTTGCCCCTTGGAGACGTCTGGTATGTTCTTGCAATCAATAAGAACTTATTTTCGGTTCTTGCGTTTCACGACAAAGTCACAAATAGCAGATTCTCATCTACGACAATGGAATGCATCGCCTATGTCAACGGAGAAGCAATACTTTTGGGAAAGTGACAAAGGCGAGGAGGTTTATATAGACTAGAAGCTTTACCTCCTGCAGTCCCCGAAGTCAACATGACTTTATCAACGATGCAACTCTATCACGAAAGGCTAGGTCATTAGAACAAGAGGCATGTAAAAGCTACAGTTAAAAGAGAACTGGGGCTCGACCTACCTCTTAACCGAGAAATATGTGAAGGCTGCATGTGTGGAAAAGCACATCGGCTGAAAGTCGGAACGAGAACGAGAGCTACAAAGCCAGGAGAACTCGTACATACCGACGTTTGTGGACCATTTCAACCTAGCTACTCGAAGGCACAGTATTATGTTTTATTTAAAGATAATTATACAGGCTACCGGATGGTATACTTCCTTAAGCATAAGTCTGAAGTAAAAGATAAGCTCTTCCTTATGCTAGCTCAGGCAAGAACTTCAGGACATACCATCAAGTGTTTACTCGGCGATAATGGTGGTGAGTTTGATAACGCGGATGTACGAAGAATTTTCAATGCGCATGGCACACAACAGCGGCTTGTAACCGCGTACACGCCAGAGCTAAATGGTGCCAGTGAACGTGAGAATAGGACCCTTGTCGAGACTGCGCGATCCTTGATGTACGCACATGAACCACCACCACCACAAAAACTTTGGGCTGAATTAATAAACACTTCAGCATACATTCCTAATAGAACTGGTCCCACAAATGTAAATAAAACTCCGTACGAACTTTGGTTTGGGAAGTAGGCTTCATTTAAACATCTTCGTATTATCGGATGCTGTGCCTATGTCCGTATGCCGAAGCAAAAGAGGAAGAAACTGGATAAGAAATCTACAAAAAGGAAGACTTATCGGATACGATGAAGATGGTTATCATGTTTGGATCACTAACGGAAATAAAGATATCGTCCGTTCGCGTGATGTGATTTTCGATGAAAAACCTCCACCTGTCTTGGAAGTTGAACTTGGCAGTGAAAACGATAGAACAGAATACACTGTACAACTAAAGACAAGTGAGCGAGAGCAGGATAATCAGTCGAAAACACATCCAGATCTACAAACAACCGAAATTGAGGGAGAAAATAGTACACAAATCTTAGCACCAGAAGATGAAGAAAAGGTCTTTCTCGACTCGGAAGAGTATATAGAACCCTCAAACAGACGAACGATACTTCCAGCCCCAATAGATCGAGAGGGTGACGATGAATCCATAGATGGAACTGGAAGAACATACAACCTTCGCAACAGGTCTGAATTAAGACCACCTGAGCGACTAAAAGACTATATAGACATGCTGGATTTCATGCTGGATGCATGTCTTTTCGCTGACTTTTAAACAAGCTTTGGGAAGACCCGATAAGGCGGAGTGGCTCAAAGCCATGCAAAGAAACTTGTCAACGAAGGACCTGTCGAAGTGGAACGAATCGGGACAGCATTTCAAGTGGCAGATATATTGACCAAAGCGTTGCCCATTCCTGCCTTCTTCAACTTGGAGAACTCATGTACTGAACAAGGGGAAGTGTTGAGTTTGTATAAAACCTTACCTATGTATACTCATTTTTTATATTCAGACTTTTAATAAAAAATTTCTTTATTGTGGCAACTAGGCCCACTTGTTAATATTACAAAGCTTAATAACTATGTTAATGTAACAAAAATGTTCTGCACATCCTTATCATTAAAATTCACACATCAGTATCCGCCAATGCGCCGAACGAGTAACACAGCGCAATTTTGCTTCGATCTTAATAATTAATTTTTGCTGGTCAAAAGTGTTCTTTACGATACAACAGTCATTTAATAGGCTAGTTTATTTGATTAGCTAATGAAATCAGTTTATATCAGCTGTCTACTGTTCGTGGTTTGGAGATTATCTTAGTTCTTGTTTCAATAAACTATCACCGTAACGAGCCGACTACCGCACGAAGCGCGTACTCATCGGCCGGCAGCGTGAATCACCTAGTGCGCGTTTACCGTTAACTTGCCACTTGCCCAAGGCAAAAGGAGTGTTTACAAGTATCGTACCTGGATTTGCCTGCATATTTATAACAAAATGCTTTCATGTTGTAAACGTTTACTTGAAAATGAAGAACCAGTGCTGGTATGTGAATATTGCAATGGGAAGTACCTAAGTTGCGTTGACCCCACTGGTAGTATTAATATTTCAAAAACTGGCGCTGATGACTGGATCTGCCCAACTTGTATTTCAAAAAAGCCAAAAAAAGCTAAAGATGATAATACTCCGGTTCGTTCGGGTGTTCAAAAGTCCATCGTAGTTCTGGAGAACGTTACTCAACGTTTAAAAAAGAAAAAAATCGTGACAGTACCTACAAAGGATGGCAAGTTCAAAAATATCACTGGCGAAATCCCGACTATCAAATCTAAAGAAGCAAACGCAGGGGCTATCCCCAGCCTAAGCGCGTTAAATGCAACTGATTTACGAGATATAATTAAATAAGAAATGATGTCGTTAAAAAGCAGTTTAGAAGAAAGCTTCAAGAGTTTGATAAATAAAGAGATCTACGAAGTTAAGAAGGAAATACTGCAGCTAAGGAAAAGTGTTTCATTTATAAATGAAAATTATGATGTGTTAAAAAATCAACTACAAGATCAAGAAAAAAGACTAAAATCTATAGATGTTGTTTTAGCAGATATTTCTCAGCTGAAAACTTCGCTTTTAAAATCAGAAATCGAGAATAATGCAAGAGACCAATGGGCCAGGAGGTCTAATGTCGAAATTTGCGGCGTCCCCGAAAAAAAAAATGAGAACCTCAATATAATTATGGAGAATTTAGTTAAAGTGGCAGATATACCATTCAACTCTTCTTCGGACATAGATTTTATTAGTAGGGTGGCCGCGGTATCTAAAGACAGTAAGAGACCAAAAAATATAATTGTGCGTTTCATGTCCCGATACTATACAGATGAATTTCTAAGTAAGGTAAGGCGACTGCAAAATTTAAAGGCATCTGATATTGGATTCATAGGTAATAACTCATTGAAATTTTTAATGATCATTTAACAAGTTCCAATAAGTTACTTCTTCAAAAAGCAAAAGCAAAAGATTGTAATTACAAATTTGTCTGGGTTAAAAATTGTACTATCATGGTTCGTCAGAGTGAGAATAGTCCAGTAATCCACATCAACTCTGCTAATGATTTATTGAAGATAAAGTAAGAGTTATTCTACATTCTTTCCCTCTTTCGACAATAATTATTGATACACGCCTTACCATTAGATCCTGTTTACTTAATTTAGGACTATGTCTTGTTTATTTAGTTTCTGCACTTATGTTTTGCTTACTTAAGTTTAATGTGAAATACTTTTTTTGTAACCTGCCGAATGTTGCTATTGTATACTATTACTTGAATAATCTGGTTATTCTAATGGTACAAAACGTCCATCATGATGGCATCAAATTTAAATATTTAAAAAGTTTTGCTTATTTGAATTATTATATTAACGTAGTACTTTAATGGAATCTAAATTGAGAATTTTTTATCAAAATGTTAGAGGTTTAAGAACCAAAACCAATATATTTTTCAGAAACGTTGCACTTAATGACTATGATTTGATTTGCATTACCGAAACATGGTTGTTGCCTGGCATTTTCGATTCGGAGCTTTTTGACTCAAGGTACAATGTTTTTAGATGTGACCGCGACTATGTTTCTAGAGGTAACCGCATGGGGGGTGGAGTTCTTATTGCTGTTCGTCGCGAGCTAAGTGTACATGACTTTACCATCGTCCCCACGTATCATTCTATGGCTGAAATAATATCTGTATCTTTATCCTTAGGAGCGAATCCCAAGCGTATTTGTCACTTCTATACATGTTATTTTTCTCAAACTAACTTTAAAAATGACATTTTAAAAGCATTTTATGAAAACATGTCTAATAAAATGTTTAAATGTTTGGATCATTGTTTCGTGGTCCTAGGTGATTTTAATATCCCCGATGCTAACTGGTTACCTGGAGTCAAACATGCAACATTGAACGGTAATTTTGAGCTTGACTCTGTTAGCGAATTGTCAAACTTTTTATCATTTAACGATATGCAGCAATACAACTCCCTGTATAATAAAAACAATCGAGTGTTGGATCTTGTTATGGCTAATACTATTTGCACGGTAAGTTTGGCTGAACCTCTTGTATGTGAAGATGGGCATCATCCCGCATTGTGTTGTGAGATATCAGTTAATGAACATAAAACATTGCAGTCGCAAACTAAGCGCCTTAAGTTATTTAAACAAGCGAATTATGACGAAATCAATAGTTCTCTAGCCATCATAAATTGGGACGATTGTTTTGTAAATGATGTTTGTGAAGATGTCAACATTTTTTATAATGAAATAAATAATGTTATAACAAAGCATGTTCCAACCGTCTCAGTTAAAAACAAGAGTTCTGAAAAATATCCACCTTGGTTCTATCGTTCACTCATAAAAATAATAAATGAAAAATCTAAGTGTCATCGAAAGTGGAAAGTATATGGTCGTTTAAGTGATTACGAGGAATTTAGGCTTTTAAGAGACACACAAAAGAAATTGCAGGTTGAATGTTTTGATCGGTTTATAAACAAAGTAGAATCTAAATTAGCTATAAACAGTAAATACTTTGGTCTTATATTAAGTCACGTAGAAAGAATGTTAACGATCTGCCAGATTCAATGTATTTAGGAGATAAAAGAGTATCGACTGCTGATGATATCTGTAACACATTCAATCAATATTTTAATTCAGTCTTTGAACTTCATAATCAACTAACACAAACAATTTCAATCTGTCCGAATACAGTAATCTAGTCAACCTTCATACATTAAGTATATCCAAATTTCAAATTGAGACTTATCTGAAAAATATTGATATAAATAAAGGCTCGGGGCCTGATGAAATACCTCCCATTTTTTTTACACCATTGTCGTAAGCAGTTGTCTGAACCTCTGTTTAGGTTATTTAATAGCTCACTGAAGAAAGGAGTTATGCCTAGCTCATGGAAGCAGTCGTTTATAACCCCAGAATTGAAGAGTGGTGATAAACAAGATATTAGTAATTACCGTCCAATATCCAAAATTAGCGCTATTCCTAAGCTCTTTGAAAAAATAGTTTGTGATGCTATCTATCCCGTAATCAGACCCTTCTTGTTAACTCAGCAACATGGTTTTATAACAAAAAGATCTACTGAAAGTAACCTAAATGAATATGTTAGCATTATTACTAATGCAATGGATGCAGGGTACCAGGTGGATGCCGTGTATACTGATTACTCCAAAGCTTTTGATAAAATTTCCCATGAAATTCTAATCTTGAAGTTGGAACTGATCGGTATACACGGCGATCTGCTACGGTGGATTTCTTCATATCTGCGGGAACGTAGCCAAGCTGTGGCAGTGAGAAGTTACTGCTCTTCATTTTTGCCTGTGTCTTCTGGCGTCCCCCAGGGCTCGCATCTTTTATTTAATGTATATATTAATGACGTTTTATTAGAAATTAAACATCCAAATATACTTTTATTCGCCGACGATAAAAAGCTATTCAAAATTATTAAAAACACTCATGACTGCGAATTGTTGCAGAACGATTTACATAGCTTGCTTCAATATTGTGTCAAAAATTACCTTTACCTTAATATAAAAAAATGCAATGTCATATCTTTCAGCAGAAAACGCAAGCCTATACTGTTTAATTATAAATTTGACAATTTACCTATTTGTCGAGTGACCGGGTTGCGGGATTTGGGAGTACAGCTGGACCATAAGTTGTTATTTAAATCTCATATTGAAAAAATAACTGATAATGCTTATAAGATGCTGGGTTTTGTTTTGAGGGTTTCTAAGGATTTTAAAAGAACCTCCACCTTAATTATTTTATATAACGCTCTCGTTCGTTCTATTCTTGAATATTGCTCATCAGTGTGGAACCCGCAGTATGCAGTAGACATAAACATGATTGAAAGGATTCACACGAAATTTCTTAAACATGCTAACTATAGAGATAGCGACCATTCTCTTAACTTGTCTCAATTGTGTCCGGACCTTAAGTCCCGTCGTATCCTTAGAGACCAGATATTTTTATACAAAATTCTGCACAATAAAATTGATTCCATAACTCTTTTGAGCCAAATTAGTTTGAGATGCCAAAGATTGAGTGCCAGAAACAAATTTTTATTTTATATTCCGACTGTAAAAACAAATTATAATTCCAACAATTTTGTAATTCGTACCTGTAAGTTCTACAATAGCAACTTTTCGCAAATTGATATCTTTTCTTTATCACTGAATCAATTTAAAAATAATATCTTGAAAGAAATTTCAAAATCTTAATTGCACTGAGTTTTGTTTTATTTTTTCATTTTTTTCTTTTAAAAACACTTGTAAATTATATCCCTAATGTTTTGTTTGAGTTTAATTTTGCCTAGTGTCTACTTGATATGTGTAAAATAACTGTGGAAACTTAATTGTTAAATGTGTGTTTAATTATGTGTTATGTTATTGTATATAAATATGTATGTTTCCATTGAAAAAAAATAAAAAATAAATAAAAAATATATGACACACTACAAAAAGAATAATAATAATAATAAAACACAAAATCCAAAGCAGGTTTATTTCGATACTATTTCAAAACAAATTTGTTAATTAAATAATAAATTAAGACTGTGATGGCGGTAAAGGGCTTTTGTGTAATTTAGAAGTGATAAATACCTAAATTAAATAATATTAGGTCTTTACCTATGAAATTGCCGTTTTTCACGAAATAAATGAAGCTTAATTTTTTTATATATTTTTTATTTCTATTAATCAAAATAATCACCCATGCAATCAATGCATCTTTGCCAACTCATTGGTAGCTTATTGATGCCTTTCTTTAAGAAATCAGCTGGACGGGAGGCAACAAATTCTTCAAAGGCATTTTGTACTGCCTCTCGGGTCTTGAATTTTTTTCCCGCCAAGAAGTTATCCAAATTCTGGAAAAAGTAGAAGTCTGTAGGCGCAAGGTCTGGTGAGTACGGCGGATGACGGAGAACTTCCAACCCCAACTCTTGTAGCTTGGAGACCGTCTGCTGTGCAGTATGAGGTCGCGCGTTGTCGTGCAGGAGCAGTGGAGCCGAACGATTGACCAAAGCTGGTTGGAGACATGCGAGCTTCTCCATCATTGTGTTCAGTTCTTCACAGTACACATCTGCAGTAATGCTTGTCCCGTTTGGCAAGAAGCTGTGATGAATTACACCCGCGTTAGACCACCAAACAGTGACCATCACTTTTCTAGGGGTAAGTTTTCGTTTAGGGCATTGTTTGGGTGCTGAACCAGGGTCCAACCAACTTGCTGAGCGCTTACGATTGTCAAACAGGATCCATTTCTCGTCACAAGTAACAGTGCGGTTCAGAATTCCTTCATTTGTATGCCTGCTGAGCAGTGCAAGGCACGTCTCCACGCGTACTTCGCGCTGGCGGTCATTAAGTTCGTGGGGTACCCATTTGTCAAGATTTTTTACCTTGCCAATTTGACGCAAATGGACCAATATTGTTTTGATGCTAACGTTGAAAGCTGCTGCTAATTCAGCCGTGGATTGAGTTTCATCAGCTTCCACAATTGCCTTTAATTCGTCATTGTCGACCAAAGTTTTCGGACGACCACGGGGTTCATTTTTCAGGTCAAAATTTCCAGAACGGAAGCGGGTAAACCAATAACGGGTGGTGCGTTCGTTTGTAGTGTTCGCTCCGTAAACGTCGTTGATGTTGCTAGCCGCTTGTGCCGCTTTGCTGCCACGACGGTACTCATACTCCATAATTACTCGAATTTTTAACTTATCCATGATGACGAAAAATGTTCGAATGCGTTGAAAACAAAACACTAACTATTAAACAAATGACGATTTTAGAAAAAGAATTCCATGTTTGTCAAATAAAATTAATTTGAAATTAGAATTATCAGTCAAAAAAAAATATTTTCATTTGAAATGGCCAGTACGGCAAAACGGCAGTTTCATAGGTAAAGACCTATTATTCAATTATTGACTATGTCTATTTAATAAATAATATATCTTATATTCCATTAGATTAGTAAATAATAAACAACAATTATAAATAAATAAAAATAATTATTTGCTATGTCAATAAGATGTCAGAAAACTGGAAAATGTCAATTTAAATTCAGTTATTCCATATAAACAATTGTGTTTCAAAATTTATAAAATTATATGTCATTAAAAATGTATGTCAGATGGATTATTTGATAAATTATTTGATATCGTTGTTTACGCACGCCTGACTAAATTGATGAGCAAATCTATTACTAGCATACTACCTCACGATATCGATATTTTATGTAACCTATAGCAATCAATTTATAAAAATGTTACTTGAGGGTAAATAACAATTTGCTTCACTTCACTTTTATTTCGCCACGACGATCTTTGTTCCTTTTCGATGTAATACTGAAATATACCAAATTGGAGATTATTTTTGAGTTTCATTGAAGAAATTCCATTCTTGTGCTAAAACAAGAAATTTTTGGCGACCGTGACAGGACGAAATATCAAAATAGAAGCTATTTGCATCGAAGGAAATTTCAAATTTTGAAGTCAACGAAAATTCATCAAAAGTTACCACGAACATCAAAATCAAACAAGATAACAGCTAATTCAAGAGCATTGTGCCGTTTCAACAGTGTTGCAGCAGACTAGAACTTAGAATAATCAAGCAGCATTCCAGGTCAAGAGGTCATTTAAAGTCCAGCCGGGAGCTGCGCTCGTTCTTAATGTCTCCAAGTTAAGTGCCTTCCTTTGTTGTTATACATCAAATCCAAATACATTTCTTTATCAAAATTCCACTATAAAACCAAAAACATAATAACCTTTCTTACCTAAACCGATATCCATTTACCTAAATTAACCTAATGTAGCTCGTCGTTTGACGAATTCTGCCAGATTTAATTATTGATTCCTGTAACAAAACATCAAGTGCAGCTGTATAAGTTTGGGATCATTAAGGCTGTATAAAATAACCTCTTAAAGTGTTAGAAGTTTCCAGAAGTGAGTACTGTTTTTCTTATCAAATACGTAGTTAAAATAGATCTAACATACAATCTCAATAAAAGAATACTAAGTTCTTTGTAAAGAAATAGGATTAACAAAGACTTTTACAATTAAACAAATTTAAATGTCATATTAAGATTGAATTGGTAGTTTTAACTTACTACTTGCCTAAAGTTATAAAATTATAAGCAGTTGAGTTCACAAATTATACTTGATTGAATATCAGTACTAAGTTTGTAGTGTTATACTTTATTAAGTGAATTAAAGATTTTTTTTTGCTGTTTAGTTGTTTTCCAAATAGATATCAAACAAATTGAATACTTAGTTTCTTAGAGACTTTGCAGTTTAGATTTTCCATTAAGACTTAGTGCACAAATTAGGTCATAACTTAGGTTTTTTATTTGAACATTTTCATTGAATCATATATTGAATAGCATTTGCCGAACATTCCAGCTATACAGACTCTGTCTGTGCCGAGTTCACACCAGCCCCTGGCGCCCTCCGCGACCTCGTCCGGCGGCTCCGCGCTTGCTGCCTGCTCACCGTGCCGGCTGTGTGAATTACACCGAGGAGAGTAGCGTGAGATTTATCAACTTTATTCCTTTTCCTCTTTGTCTTAAACTTGTCGATAAACTTAACCAATTTAATCATTAACAAGCGTTTAATTTAAATGGTCTTATGCCTAAACTTAATTGAAAAATGACATTCGACGGTGGTATCAGGCAACCTTTGAACCTTAAGGATCTCACTATAAGACGAAGTTCCATTAAGGGGCAAATAACAAAATTCAAAAATTATTTAGACAAATTTAGTAAGCTACCTGAGACTACTAGCCTGGAATTAGCGGAGTTATCATTGAAACTTAATAAATTTGAAGTGTTATCGACTAAGTTTGATGAATTGCAGACAGAGATTGAGGTTTTAAATGCTTCTAATATCCAGTTCGAACTTGATGAGCGAGAACGCATTGAACAGGATATAATTCAAAACATAGCTGTAGCCAACAATTTATTTAAAAAACATAATCTGTCCTGTGCAGAGGACGACCTACGTCGGCAGTCGGTATGCAATGCCAACTGCGATCAACAAGTTTTAAATTTTAAATTACCTCAAATAAATATTTCAAGGTTTGACGGTTCATATTTTCGATGGCTGGAGTTTAAAGACACGTTTACTAGTTTGGTTCACAATAATAATCGCATGGTCGACATACACAAATTTCAATATTTAATTTCTTATCTTGAAGGTGATGCTGCTAGAATTATTTCTAATCTAGAAGTCTCTGCCTTAAATTACAAAGAAGCTTGGAATCTCCTTTGTGAGCGGTATGATAACAAAAGGATTCTTATAAACCATCACCTAGATTCTTTATTGAATATTCAGACCCAAACACGCGAGTCCGAAAAATCATTACGTTTTTTCGTTGATCACGTAACAAAGAACTTACGGGCTCTTTGTACTCTTGGTCAGCCTACTGAACACTGGGACTTATTAATCATATATATGCTATCTTCTAAATTAGATCAAAGAACTCTTGTTAAGTGGGAAGAATACCGTAATACTACCCTAGATAAAGTTCCAAGGTTAGACCAATTTAATAAATTTTTTAACGGATCGTGCAGATGTATTAGAGTCTCTAAATCGTAATAAGTTCATGAATAATAATAGCAATAGTATTAAAGCTCCGTTTACACCACGACCCTCGCAATCAAGTAACCAATGTCGTTTAAATCACAATAAATTTAATAATTCAGACCGATTTAAAACTACTAAATCTTTTTCATCACAAACCCAAAATCAACATATTAGCTATCTATGCATCGTTTGCAATGAGAACCACAGGATCTATGATTGTCCAACGTTCAAATCTAAATCTGTCAAAGAAAGGTTAGCGATTGTATCCCAATACAAACTATGTAAAAATTGTTTGCGCCAGGGACATCCCGTTAGTGATTGCCGTATGGGTCCCTGTCGTCAGTGCAAGCAAAAACATAACACTCTCATTCACGATCCTGTCTCATCAAAGGTCTCAGTTGAATGTAATGTAAAAGAAGTTCAAAATGATTCGATTGTTGCCTTTTCAAGGCAGGTAACAAATCAAGTACTTTTATCTACAGCATTAGTCAAAGTTGTAAATCCATTAAGCAAAAAGGCAATTACGGCTCGCGCGCTTTTAGACAGCGGCAGCCAATCATCTTTCATTTCCAGAACCTTACAAAAGGGATTAGACTTCACTTGTAATACAGAAGATGGCATAAATGTAGTAGGTATAGGAAACACCTGTTCCAATATAATAAAGGAAAGCTGTTACACTATAATAAAATCATTACAAGGTTCCTACGAAGTTAGTTTATCATGCTATGTGTTAGATGAACTTACTGGCATGCTACCAAAGTCTCCAATAAATGTACAAAATATAACTTTACCAAAAAATATAATCTTAGCTGACCCTAAATTTAACGAGCCTTCATCTATTGATGTTTTAATTGGAGCAGATTTATTCTGGGATGTTCTAAGCAGTGAACAACGTTCTTTAGGTCCCAATAATCCAAAATTGCAAAATAAAAAGTTTGGCTGGATAATTGCCGGTCCGTTTATGTCAAAAAGTGTACAACTAAACACTCAGTGTAATCACGCTTCACTCAATAGTCCTAATATCGACCGAATGGTAACTAAATTTTGGGAATTGGAAGAAATTCCTCAGAAAAGAATCTTAAGTTCTAATGACTTAGAATGTGAAAAACTTTTTCTACATACTACAACTCGTTTACAAAATGGCACATTTTGTGTAAAACTACCGTTGAAGGATTCTCCAGATTGCCTAGGTGATTCCTATGCGCAAGCTAAAAAACGTTTGATTAATTTAGAAAAACGGTTCCGTAAGAATTCAGTATTAAAATCACAATACGTAGAGTTTATACGCGAATATTCAAGCCTTGGACATCTTAAACGTTCATCAATTTCAATTCCCACTCCATCATATTTTCTATCTCACTACGCAGTTATTAAAGAAAATAGTGAATCAACTAAACTTCGGGTAGTATTTGACGGCTCGGCTCCCACAACCTCAGGCTACTCTGTGAACGGCATCTTAATGGTGGGCCCAAACATGCAGGTCTCTCTTTTCTCCATACTAGTAAGAGCTCGCCAGTACAAATATCTTATGACCGCGGATATAGCCAAAATGTACAGACAAGTCGCCGTTGACAAAAACGACTGATCTACAATTAATTTTATGGAGAGAAAAAGAGTCCCAGCCCATCATGACACTGCAGTTAGGTACTGTCACTTACGGAACTGCAAGTGCCAGCTACCTTAGCACGAGATGCCTTAGCAGGTAGGTGAGGAATGTGAGGAGGAATTCATAAAAAAATATTATTCAAAGAGATTTCTACGTAGACGATTTAATTACAGGATCAGATGACGAAAATCAATTAATTTATATACAAAACTCTGTTTCCAATGCCCTAAATTCAGCGTGCTTTCATATTCGAAAATATAAAACTAATTTACCAACCTTGTTCAAAAACTCTAACTTAAATACTGATGAAAAACTTATACTTAGTGAGTCTTCGAGTACACTAGGACTTAATTGGCATCCTTCTAAAGACATATTAAGTTTTCCTATACGATTATCTTCGCCAATGAATGACAAAATAACAAAAAGATTTATTATGGCTAATTCATTCCGTATATTTGACCCGTTAGGATTACTAAGCCCATGTACAATACAATCAAAAATGCTGTTACAAAAGCTGTGGTCACTGGGCTTAGATTGGGATCAAATAGTAGGAGAAGAAATAAAACATGACTGGCATAATATATCTACTAATTTACCTTTGCTTGCAGATCTCCAAATTCCACGTAGAGTTCTTTGCGATTCCCCTAATATTATAGAGCTACACACGTTCGGTGATGCTTCGCAAAACGCTTACGGGGCTTGTGTATATATGCGATCTCTAACTACAAACAGTGAGGCAACAATTCAATTACTATGTGCAAAATCAAAGGTAGCTCCCCTAAAGCCTACAACTATACCTCGTCTTGAGCTTTGTGCTGCCCTATTAGCAGCTAGGTTATGCAAAAGTGTGACCGATTCCCTTAGATTTAGGCCCACGAGAACTTACCATTGGTGCGATTCTAGCATCGTGCTTTGCTGGATTAATGGTGATCCTAGTAGGTTGAAAACATTTGTAGCCAATCGTGTAGGTGAAATTTTACAATTGACCGGCAGAAAGTCCTGGCGCTATGTTCCAACTCACCTTAATCCAGCCGACCTAATATCTAGAGGCATTCACGCTCAACAATTACGCGACAGTCTGATATGGTGGTCGGGCCCATCTTATCTCACAGAGGATCAGTCCAATTGGCCTAAACTGCATGAAATCGCAGACGTAGAAATACCTGAGATAAAGATTACAGCAGTGACTATTTCATCGGAATCTTCATTTGAGTTTACTAGGTATTCGAGTTTTACAAGATTGCAACGAATTTTTGCTTATACTTTACGTTTTTTACACAATGCTAAGCCAGTTAATCGTAGTAACAAATTTCTGGGCATTATAAGCGTTTACGAGTTAAAAAAATCCTTTAATGTTATTTGGCTTATTGTGCAAAGGCAAAGTTTTACTTCAGAGTATAAACGTTTACAATCCAGTAAGGATTTAGAATCTAAATCAAGGCTTTTATGTTTATCTCCTTTTATTGACCAAACTACAGGATTGATTAGAGTAGGAGGTAGATTACACAATTCAATCTATACATTTGAAAAACGGCATCCCATCCTAATAGATTCAGAACATTATGTTTCTAAATTGTACTTTCAACGCGAACACGTACGTAATTTACACGCTGGTCCTCAACTGCTGCTTGCTACTATCAGAGACTCTGTATGGCCCATCAACGGAAGGAAGCTCGCCCGCCGCGTTGTAAGGCAATGTATTACCTGTACCCGAGTTCGCGGACAGACCTTATTTCCAAAAATGGGTTCCTTGCCATCAACTCGCATCTCTCTTGATTTCCCTTTCAAATCTGTAGGTGTAGATTATGCTGGGCCATTTTTAATACTGAATCGTAGGGGTCGTGGTGCCAAAACGATAAAATGTTATTTGTGTTTATTTGTTTGTATGCGTTTTAAGTGTGTTCACCTTGAGCCTGTCAGTGATCTTACCAAGGAAGCTTTTATCATGACCTTGCGCAGATTTGTAGCCCGTCGCGGAAAGCCATCGGAGATATTTTCCGACAACGGACGAAATTTTGTTGCCGCCGCTAAAGAATTAGGTAATTTTTAAAAAATGAATAATCAGTCTTTGTCTGAATACGCTTCTGGAGAAGGAATAAGGTTCTGTTTTATACCTGCTTATGCTCCCCACTTTGGCGGTATCTGGGAGGCTGGTGTGAAATCAGCAAAATATCATATCAAAAGAGTTATGGGTAATACGTATTTGACGTTTGAAGAAATATGTACATTATTTGCTCAGGTAGAGGCTATTTTAAACAGCCGTCCCATTTGTCCAATGTCCTCATCTCCTAATGACCTCCTTTTCCTTTCTCCGGGGCACTTTATCATTGGCAGACCATTACAAGCTCTTCCGACTTCTAACCCAGAAGATTGCAAACAAAATGCCTTACAAAGATACGCTCGTCTCGAAGAAATTAGACAACATTTCTGGAAGAGATGGCAACAAGAATACATAACTGAGCTTCAACAGCTCAGCAAATGGAAAATGAACACCATGAAATTGAAGATCGGAGATATGGTTTTGCTACATGAAGAAAATGTGCCACCGCTTCATTGGCGTCTTGGACGTGTCGAAAAGTTATATCCTGGATCTGATGGTATCTCTCGCGTAGCTGACATAAGAACAACAAGAGGCAGCATCCGTCGACCACTAGTTCGCCTGTGTCCCTTGCCGGTGGATGGTGATCTTTGCGCTTGAAAGCTGCAGCTTTCAAGGAGGGGGAAGATGTTTACGCACGCCTGACTAAATTGATGAGCAAATCTATTACTAGCATACTACCTCACGATATCGATATTTTATGTAACCTATAGCAATCAATTTATAAAAATGTTACTTGAGGGTAAATAACAATTTGCTTCACTTCACTTTTATTTCGCCACGACGATCTTTGTTCCTTTTCGATGTAATACTGAAATATACCAAATTGGAGATTATTTTTGAGTTTCATTGAAGAAATTCCAATCTTGTGCTAAAACAATCGTATTAATTAAAAATTCCATTCATATTAGTATATTAATAAATTGTTGCCATATTGGTAGTTCCAATTTATAGGCGACTAGTTTTAATATCGTGTTAGTACTGGAACGTAGTCTGCACATAAGTGACAAATTTGTGATTGTACTAAATTCTAAGAGTGCTCAAAGATGACTTTGAGCCGCGACCATGCAACCACAGACCCGCCGTATAAAATGATTGGCAGAAAGCATCCTCACTACAACGTGCGAATCTGTATGCCAGCATGTTGCATCTCGTCGCCAGTGTATATGCTCTTCGCTCTCTATCAATATCGGCACTGTCATTGAGGTCCTCTGATAAGTTGTGTCCTAGGTATTAAAATTTCGTAACTCTTACTGAAGTGTCATGTCAGTGAAAGAAAACCTGTGTATATTTTTGATAAAATAATATAATGATAATAAGTTTTCGTAAAACGTATAAAAACAATCGCGTAAAAACCTAAGTGCATCGATTTATCCAGGTAATCGAGACTAACCACCTCAACCAATTCCACTCATAAGTACATACATCATTACTCTACACTCCTTCTCTTGGAGTACTCTGTGGGTCTAATCTACATTAGCCCACTACTACTCTACACTCCTTCTCTTGGAGTACTCTGTAGGTCTTATCTACATTAGCCTACTACTCTACATTTCTCTTGGAGCGGCTGACAACTCCTTACATAAGCCTTACTGTCAGGAGCGGCTGACAACTCCCTAAATAAGCCTTACCGACTGTCGTGCTGGAGTGGATGCCATTAAATGTGAGCTCCACCCCTCTGTATGCTAGATGAAGTATGTTAGTTTTACGTAAGCGATGTATGAAATTGTACGAAACTTCTCTAAACCATTCTTCATGTTCTTCAAGAAAAAAATTGTTCAGCAATTTTTTTTTTCACGGGGTTTGGGTTAAATGTAATATAAATAATAGTTACGTTTTGCATAATATTATCCTTTATTTGCACTTACTTTTTCTTCATTTCTTTGCTAAATATTTACATTATATTGTTTACTTTTATTGACAAATCATGTCAACAAAATTTTTTTATGACAGCAATGGAGGCTGCCAAACAAACTAAGCCTGTTACACACGAATTCATACAAAAAAATTGTATGAAAATATACTTGATTCCTGGCTAATAAGATTAGTTTCAAAATTTCAAATTGCGGTTCCAATGGAAGACGAGCCCGGCCGTATAAGCCGATTGCTGGCCTTAGAACGTCAGTCCCCCCGATCAGCTTTCGGCTAATCTGGACCAGCTTAAGGCTGCCCAGGCCGACTAATCATCATCCAAACTGTCACTTGCACCTTATGTGATTATTGTTCTCAGCAGGTAACCCTCTAGCGGGTCCCCGCTTGCGCACCCACCTCCCTACCCGGGTGTCGCTCCGATGAAGGCTGTACAGCATTCCCATGCTACTGCCGGCAAGGTGGTTTTTAGTGGGTAGGTGCCACTTTGGAGAGTCCCACATCACCGTCGCGGAAGACGGTTGCCTGCGGCGGTATGCATGACGCATCTTTCACCTCCCTCCCATGGGGGTGTTGCTTAGGCGGCATAAAATAAAAAAGTTAGAACGTCAGTCTATGTCAAGTCATCCGACCGATAACATCTCCAGTCTATTACAAGTAAGTCTGCAAGTCCTCGAACGCATGCGCATGCTGAAGCTACTGGACTCCGAAGCTGCCTCATGCTGTATCTACCTGATAGACACTGAAGCTACCTCATGCTGAAGCTACCTGACGCTGAAGCTGCCTCATGTTGAAGCTACCTGACGCTGAAGCTGCCTCATGCTGAAGCTACCTGACGCTGAAGTTATTGTCAATGTTGTGAAATAAGATATATTTATTTCTCAACATTGACAATTACTTGTTCTTATTAATGTCAAATAAAACGTGACTCTACCAATTTATTCAGAATTTTTAAAGTTTATTCAAAAAAACCTTCGTGAAGAAGAACTATCAAGAAACTTCACGGGTATATTTTTTTCAAAATAAATTTACAGAGTCTCTTTATGTCTATACAAAGTTATTCTTATCTGCATCTGTTAGCTCGGCACGTCTCCCTTCCTCCAAGTATCCAAACGACGAACACCCTCAAACCGTACCCGTTCACGACTTAACGCGGGATCCAGCCGTTTAAGCACCATGACCCTTGTATATTTTCATTTCGTTGAATCAATCGTCTATCGTAATCCTGATGGGCACCTGTACTTTCACAGGCTATTCGATATAGGGTACAACAGACAGCTATTTTCGTGGTATAATAAAATGTATTTATTAATTACTAGTTAACTAAATTACTAGTTAAATGTTAACAATTACAAAGGGTTATATTTCCCTTATCCGGATCACAACTAAATTTTCAAGCATAACATTAATGAAGATACAATAGTTTCAAACTGGTACCATCATACATACCACACAGTATATTCCAAATCGAATACTTCTTGATCCAGATCTTACCGAATACTTCTTAATTTATAAACTGGCTTCTGCCTGCAGCTTCAGCTTCGTATTTCCTGAAGTGGAAAATAGTTCCACAGTTTGTTGAATAAGAACCCCTGACTACGTGTGTTCACATTTTCTGAATATAAGTAGTAAAATCGTTAAAGCGAACAATAAAAATAAACGACATTTCGTTTGAAACAAAATAACGTGAATATTGATATGTCAATATTGAAACCGAGAACCTCTCCAACACCTAGACCGCTGAACCTTGAAATTGAAACCTCAACATTTAACGTCAGCACTAAAACATATTGGCGATTTTGCTTTATGAAAATGTTTTATGTACTAGAAAATTAACAATTTTTATAATCATGGCTACTTTAAGAGTAAATTCTTAATTATGTCTTCTAGAAATGGCACTTTACGTATTATTTTTATAACGAAAAGCTAATGTTAGAATTTTAGATTGAACTTACTTTATTTTAAAATTGCCTAAGTATTTTTGAGAATTTTCTTTCCAGTGACTAAAATGTTTTTACTGTCACTACTAATATTAATATTTCCTACTTTTGGTAATATAATTATATCACAGGGGACATTATTGATAAATTAATTTTCTTTATTATATGTATTTACTCAGTACAGCCACATCATACATATTTACACATTAAAACTACAGTATAGATTAAGGTATTATATCTAATATGTATGACTCTTTAGGCGTACACTTAATTTGTAGGATAATTGGTAACATTTGTTAATCTAATTTATAACAAACAGAAAATGACAAATTAAAATAATATAAGTTTAAAAATAAAACGTGAAGTTACATTTTTAGCTAAATTGTTTATTTAAATTATAATATATTTAAATTATATAATAAATATATATAAATTATAATTATAATAGTGGCAGAACAAAAACACTTCGCAGTTTATTTTTGAAAGCATAAAACGCATCGTGAAACACGTCAATTTCTGAATTCCGGGTCTGAATTGTATTGTATTCGTTTAGTATCCTGTGAAGGGATGATTGTTTACCTAAAAGACCATGGGCGGAATCGTCCCCACCCATCAACAAAAATGAAATATAGTTCAATTGATATATCTTGGCAAGATGATACTTTTTTACTATGGCGACGTTGCCCAAATGCGCGGGGTTCTCATAGTATCTTACGTTTAAACAAAATAATCTTGTTGACGTAATATTGACGAGTAATTGCAAAATACCTACTAGTTTATCTTTTCATTAGTGCACAGCAGTGGGAGACGCAGCACATAAAGATAAACGGTTACAAACTAACCCCCTCCCCCCGTTCCCCGACCCACACTCTTGCGCAGGCAGGTTGTCGCCCAAACCTTGGTCACAGTCAGTTCGCTACAGTTTACGTTCAAGTGTTATTTCTTTCTGTCTTATTGGTTTTTACTTTACAACTACGACCCCTGCTTGTTTACTAGACTGATTGATAGCTTTTCGATGGACCCTGGCACGATAAAAGACTTTGTGATAACTGGATTGGATACTGTGTATTACCGAAACTGGACGGCGGTGTATGATGTGTGCGATCTGTTTTGATAACGAATACGTACCTAATTCTAACTAATATGTTTTTTTCACTGCAAAATATTTATAATAATATAGATCCTCCTGTAGCACACCTACATTGTGTACATTTATTGATTGCCATTTTGTACTTGGGACTAATATTGTGTGATCTAATAATAATAATAAATACTTACACCAATTTATCTAGCCCCAAACTAAACAGAGCTAGTTCTATGAGTATTATACTATGTAATGAAACACTTACATTAATACACATGGAAATACGTATAGAAAATGAAGTATTCGAAAAAATCGACCGGTATTACAACTAGCTCCGGGCCATGAAATGTCGTGGGTTCAAGTCGCATCGGAGCTAGTAGTAATACGGGTCGATTTTTTCTAAAACTTCATTTTCAATAATAAAAATTGCATAAAGTAATATATTATAATATTCTATTTTTTTTAAACATGGCTTGTCATGTATTAACTACTCTTAATACTAAACACACTATATTCATTACACAAATACTTGTGCCCTACGAGACTTGACCCCGTGACCCTTTGTTCAGAGGGCAGATTCCAATACTCATCGATTTTTATTTTTGTTCTAAGTTGTATTGATGATGATGATAGATGATGTCAATGTACAAAATGTCGTTGTGGAAGATCGTCATTGTGTTAATGAACAAGACCATATGTTGAACGATGGTGGAGCAAACTTTTACGTTCAAAATTATGTGAGGGCACCAAATTATTCTCGCAGCTACTGTTACAGACAGTGCACAAACAAAATCCTTAGGCGAATCCCAACTTCAATGAAAGTGTATTTGGTATGTGACTATCGCCTGTATATTCCACCGAGTGCATGAATATACGATGATCATTTAAGAAACACTAATATCGACAAATTATTAGACAACATCAACGTTACGTCTTATTTTAATTCTTCTTTTTTTTCGGAATTGGCAAACATGTTGGTAAATGCCATTAACAATTTCCATAGTTTGGATTTTGAATCTGGACTTAATGCACAGGAATTACATTTTTGGACTGGTAAGACACGAGAACAGTTCGATGGTATCTTGGCGGAAACACCGAGTCTATCAGAAAGGGCCCGTCATCCACGTACAGTTCTAGGTGTGTACGAAACTAAACTGAGAACTGGTGAACCTTAAAATTAACTATAATGTCCCTAATACCAAGTAGTCTCGTTATCAAGATATTCAATATTTTCGGTTTTGTAAAAAAATCCTGAATTAACTACAAAAAATTCAATAAGTAATAAACTAGTATTTTGAATAAAGTTGTTTAAATTTTTATTGGTCACCAATACATCAACAAACATTTATTAATACTAATACTGGCACGAATATTAAACATTTTAAAATGGCAAGTGATTTCTTATATTATATGCTATATTGACAATAAATTAAATTGGAAGCAGCACATAGACTATGTAACAAATAAATTAAATAGTTATGTGTATGTTCTAAGCAAACTGCGGAAAACCTGTGCACTTTCAACCGTAATGACTTCTTACCATGGGTATGTCGCGTCTATCTTAATATACGGTCTCATCACTTGGGGGAATTCTACGAAGATAAACAAGGCATTTATAACACAAAAAAAGTGTATTCGGGCAATTTTTGGAAAAGTACCGGACGAATCAGCCAAACCTTTATTTAAACTGTATAACATATTAATATTGCCTTGTATGTACATTTTAGAAATTGCTATATTCGCAAAAAGCAATGCTCATTATTTTACTCAAGCTAAGGACATTACAAGAGCAACACGACATGGAAATCGATTAGTGTTTAATTCATTACCACGCCTAGAACTCTATAACAGGCAGTGCTACGCCATGTGTGTCAAAATATATAATGCTGTTCTTAAGGAAATTCAGTCGTTGACTCAAATTAAATTTAAAAAATCATTTAGTAAATGGTTAAGTGAAAAATGTTTTTATTCGATAAAGGAATATTTTGACAAAAATAAGAGGTAGAATTCATTTAATTGTATAATGGAATATTTAATTGTAATAATTTCATAATAGTAATATAAATAATAAAATGTATTGGTGGTGGGGTGTAAATTAATAATGACATTATAGTTAAAAAAAAGCAATGTTAATAGATTTAGTCACTTATTATAATACCTATTGCATGCTGTTGTACAGCATAATATGTGGAACTATATTTCTGTGTAACATCCTTTTTGTACCGTACTATGAAGCAACAAATAGTTTGAGTTTGAGTTTGAGTTTATAAAATTTTGTTTTGATTCACTAATTTGGTCAATAGAAAACTGGATTTATTTTGAAAAATCAGCAGTACATTAAGCGTACAAACAAAGCTATCCAAAAACATAAAGTTATTTACAAAAAAAAATCTCAGAAAAAATTAATAACGATAACTAGTTATTAATTAAACACCTACGACTAATATAACTAATAACATAACTTTTACGGGAATATAACCACGTGATAGTTATTTTGGTGGTCAAAATAGGAAGAGCTGTAGTACCGCCCTAGACGAGATCTTTACACAACTGTTACAAACTCTGCTACCACTAACATTGCCTTAAAGGATTAATTTTAAAAAGAATATTATAATAAATCAGCGGGTGAGTGCAGTGGCGAGTGCAGGAGGTGCGGCTCCACGCGGGGGCGAAACTGGTAGGTCCAGTCAGCTAAACGGAAGTAAAAGACCGTTCATATATTTACAATTAAATATAACTCACAAATAATTTTAATTATCATAATTTCATTGCTATTCTTTTGTTGAGTAAAATAATATCAATGTCCAAAACTTTAGGCTATCACTATTTATGAATTTACTTTAACTTATTGTAGTTTATTTCAAAAATATATGTTCACAAATATACAATAGTGTATGTATATATAATAGTGTTGTGAATATGTTACTTGTTTCAGGCAAGTCCAGAAAATTTGTAATGCCGCAAATCAACAATTCTCAGGCAACATCAAACTTTTAAAACAAACTACGGCAAAAATCACAAAGATACACTACTTCCAAATACAGTGCTAATTTCTGAAACAAAGAGGGTGTATTTATTACATTACTCTATACTACTCTAGTTCGGAAACTACAAAAAAAGAACTAAAGAAAAATTCTTCCATTGTGGTGCTGTTAAAGGCTATCAACCTATTTCGTTGTTAAAGTAACTAGAAAAGTTCTGTCAAAATATACGTGTTTATTCGCAGCAGGCACACAATTCAGTAACTTTATGTAATTTAGTCATACGCGTATAAAATATGACTTCCAAAAATAGTTAATCTTATATATATTTGTCCTATTTACGTACCTATTCTGATTGCTGGAACCCACATTTGGCAAATAAAACCATGAAGCAGTTAACTTTATTCACATTCACGAATAAAAAAGGTTTCATTCTCTACCAGTGTCGTGTTTCAACGTAAATTCTATCTTAACATGCTTGCTTAATTTACTAAGTCTAGGGCACGCCACGGATTTAAAGGCACTAAGCGTTCTACTGAGCCGGATTTTAAGAGTATTTTTGGTGGATAATTTCCACGATACAGTTATTTACAGTTAAAGAGCATCGGCAAGTTGAAGTGGCAAACAGCACAGAGACCTGCGGCAGTTGAAGGATGCTAAAACGTTATACTCATCAATGTTCGTTAACAGAAGATGCTTTTGAAGAAGAATTCTATTGTTGTTATAGCTGGAGGTTGGTTGTCAAATAATAAATATTTTTTAAAAAAGCTTGGAAAATCTAGCTCCAAGTAATTTTTAAATAAGTTCATCTATTTTCAAAAACAATCATATCTTTGTACACTGAAGATCTCCATACTTATTGTAGTTTATGCAAATACGAGTATTCCTTTACGAATCGATATTGCCATGTGACGGAACAAGCTCGAGTCTTGTGTATGGGGCGGAAGTATGGTCTCAATATACCTGCTAATAGCATTTGTCAATACTGATTTACTCAAGTTATCATAAAAATATCTGTTTGTATATTAGTATATGTTAGCAGATATAATTGTTGATATATAGAATCTTTAAATGGAAGAAAAATTACATATAAAAGGATGTTGTGACGGAACAAGCTCGAGTTTTGTATGTGAAGCGGAAGTATAATTTCAATTTACCTACTAATAGCATTTGACAATATTAATTTACTAAAGTTATCATAAAAATATCTGTTTATATATTAGTATATGTTAGTAGATATAATTGTTGATATATAGAATCTTTAAATGGAAGAAAAATTACTCATAAAAGGATGTTGTGACGGAACAAGCTCGAGTCTTGTATGTGAAGCGGAAGTATAGTCTCAGTATACCTGCTGGTGGCATTTGGCAATACTAATTTACTAAAGTTATCTTAAAAATATCTGTTTATATATTAGTATATGTTAGCAGATATAATTGTTGATATATAGAATCTTTAAATGGAAGAAAAATTACACATAAAAGGATGTTCAGTTAAATTCATTTACCTTGCTAAAGAATAAAAAAAATTAGAAAAAAATTATTAATTTAATATTGATATCTGGTTCTCAGAATTTATGTACTAATTTGACATAGAAAGATACATCTAATTAATGTTTCTAAAGGTTAAAAAGTATAGCAGTTTGGGACGCCTACTTTGTTATTAAGTTTCTCTTCCGTTGTTGATACGATCTTATGGGTGGTAATTATTTGCAGGAAAATAATTGATGATGCTTTCGCATTTACACATAGATTTTATTTGTTCATTATTTATTTATTTGCTAAACAAAATAACTCTACAGTAGTTACACATAAATTAAATTTAATAAGTAACTCAAGGGTGCATTCTTTTATTTTGTTGGGAAACATGACTGGAGATTGTCGCAGGTGCGTGGTGCATGGTGCCCCGTGGGAGGGAGTTCGGTCTTTTGGGTATAAATAGGGCGGTAGGCCGGAGGCACGGGATCAGAATTTCAGTCTCGGGAAATGGACGTTTGAGTCTCGGTCGGGAAACGAAAGTAACCCAAAAGTTCTGCCAGTTTGTACCCAGTTTAATATTTAGTTTTTTTTTTCGGTTGTTTAAAAAGAGAATATAGTGTTGAGTTGAACGTAGGTCCAGTTTTAGGTGAGTGATTATTTTAGTACACATTAATAGGGAATTTCGTGTTCAGGAAAGTTCTGCCAGTTCGTAGATAAAAGTTTAATTTTTGAGTATATTAATATTAAATTACGTTATTGCGTTAGAAGTTTAATACTGTAGGGTAATTTAACAGGGAAATTAACTTTTATAGTATATTTATTTAAGGTCTTGATTTATATATTAATATTTCGTGAACTTTATTCTTTAAAAGTATTTTATTATATATACTTATTTATATATGTAAGTATATATACTTACATGTTATATTTTATCTTACTTTGTATTAAAAGTAATTACGATCACACACGCAGAACACAATACATCTATAGGTATTGATAAACTAAAAATGCTCATTTGTGACGTGTTTATATTCGTCTAAATATAATGTATGTAATGCATTACAATGGTGAGATATACTAGAAGGTTATTTGCGTGCTAGTCTCCAACTTGGTGAAGTTTATTTACTCTTTATTTTCTCCCTTTATCCTCATGTCAATTGGCTCACAACCACACAGTCGTTGAGGTCTCTTGTAACCATTTTCATTGATCTGACTATCTGTTGTTGCTACAAGGACGAGTTCCGGCTCATCAGACTCAGGGAGAAAGTTGGTTCAGGAACTTCTTGGCTGAATAATTGACAAATATTAAAAACTCACATTTCCTTCCTTCATTTATGTTCATTCTGCGACTTGTTATCTGGCATAAGACCAAACAGTGGTTGAAGTCTCTTGTTGTCAATTTCAATGATCTGAGCTTCTGGTGTTACGACAGGATGACACTCCGGTGCATCAGACTCAGTGAGGAAGTTGGTTCATGAACTTCTTGGCTGTATAATTAACAATGTCATGGAATGAATTATAAATCTATTTATTCCTCTCCTTCATTAATATATTTATTTCATGAATTATTAACGAACATAATACTAAAGTCATTGGAGTTTCTGGTTTCACTTTCATTGATCTGACTATCTGTTGATGCGACAAGGACGAGTTCCGGCTCATCAGACTCAGGCAGAAAGTTGGATCTAGAACTTCTTGGCTGAATAATTGACAAATATTAAAAATTCTTATTTCTTTCCTACATTTATGTTCATTTTGTGACTTGTTATCTGGCATAAGACCAAACAGTGGTTGAAGTCTCTTGTTATCAATTTCAATGATCTGAGCTTCTGGTGTTACGACAGGATGACCCTCCGGTGCATCAGCCTCAGTGAGAGAGTTGGTTCTGGAACTTCTTGGCTGAATAATTAACAAATGTCATGGAATGAATTATGAATTGGGTTTGGAAACTTTTGCCTGAATAAATAACAATTATCATGAAATAGATATTAGAGTTACCCTTCCGAAAATGATCCAACTTGGAGATTACACTACTTAGATTAAATTAAAGTATCTGCAAGGTTTGGGTTTGTGATATAAATAACTTTATTCAAGATTGTGGAATTTATTGTTAGCTTTATTTATTCTTACAATCTCACCATATTCCATCCTCTACTTATCTTTATAAACTTATTTACTTACAAAGTATTTTTATTTTATCATTATTATTCAGTACTAACACTCGGGTGTTGGATTGGTGAATCCTGGAGAGAGAAATTCAAAAAAATGAAAGGATGTCTCTCACATGACTAGGGCGAGGATAGGGGCCCTACTCACACCCAATTTTTATAAATTTCCAATTCATTTTAATTTATCAAATCCATTTCAACAGTTCTTTATTACCTCTTATTATATATTGTATGTATTTATTATATTATATATTTTTATTACTATAATAATTTACATTGCATTCTTAAAACATTCTTTGTTTCTTATCTTTGTCACATACCTCGGAAAAGAACTTGGTTACTATGCAACACAACGAAGAGTCCTACCCAACCTTAGACGATCACACCAAAAAAATATTGTATATTTTTATTGATAAATCTTTATATTGTGCCAATTACAATTTCTCATTCTGTAGTTTATAACTGAAGGTTTTATATATATTTTGAATAGGAAGTATTAGAATAAAGTTGACAGATATATGTTAGGTTTTATATTATATTTATGTATCTATTTCAAATAATTATTTATGACATTCCCTTATATGATCAGAGAGCAGATCAGGAAGGGGTGGTCGTTACAATTTGGTGCCGTGACCAGGATAAGTAAAAAAAAGGTAGATCATCAGTAAAATTACTTAAATATTACTGTGGTTTAGTATAGTTACCTCAGTAGTAGCTAAGTGTAGAATGAGTAAGGTAGAATGAGTATTATTGGCATAATTTTTGATTAAAATGTATTTAAATTCCAGTGGCTTCAAGGCCACAATTTGTTGCTTGTGACCTAGGTCGAGGTTTGAAAATGTGACAAGGGTTAGAAATAAGTGGGGGCGACTATTTTAATGTTAAATATATTTAGTATTTATTTGTGTATATATACATCAAGACAATTATATTATTTATTATGACACTGAAACATTCAACACATTATTACACCACCACACTAGTTAGTTTATATATTTTATTTATTTCTGTTATATATTTTGGATTCAACCATTTAACAGGTTAATGTTGAGTTCTTCACACATACTAGTTTGTATGGCCTTTGGATGGTATTTTTCCTTTTTTCTTTAACAGTAATTAGCTGGAAGGTACAAGTAGTGAATTAGTAAGCAAAGTGGTAGTCTAGGTAAAACTTAGGTAATATTGTGAAGATGTTATATGTATATTTCTTCTTTAATAATTGGCATATTATTTAAATATTAATTGTAAATTTTCAGAAAGTTTAGATAGATAGTTCTTGCATAGATTATAACTTTTGCTTCACTGTCTTTATTTTTAGCTACTTGTTTTCTTATTATCAATAATAACTGAAATATTTTATTACTGTGTTTCTATTTTTTGTAATAATTTTATTATCTCATGTTTTTTATTTTACAATTTATTTTGAGTGTTATTTTCAGGAATTTTTATCTATAATTATTTTTCATTGTTTGTATTCTTTTCAGCATTTAATTTATTTTATTTAACACTTTATGGTATTATGACTAGAGGTTAAAAGTGTAATAGATAGTAATTCTATAATCCCACTATATTCAAAATGTACTGTTTAACATAATATCAATTTTCTTTTTGGGTTTGATAACATGGTTCAATATATTCTGTCATTCTGTTAGAGCAATCAATTGATTGATCTTATTGTAGTTTAATTTTACAGCCTTCGTTGATAGGTTATTTTAGAATTCTGAGGGGTTTTACAGGTTTGTTTATTAGATTTAATCAGATTTAGAAATGTAAATTAGGTTATGTAGTTAGGGAATGTAGGGTGTTTTAATTCTTTTAATTACTTATTTAGGAAAGTTGTTGTAACTACAAAATTGAATAGTTTATAATGACTGTTATATTATTTTGTTTTACTGGAGGTCTAGATAGGCAGTTCTAAGTTAATCTTAATAGGATCTTATTATGATTCGTATTACTAAACACAAAATGGTAACATAGTGGGCAATTCATGAGATGAAGCACGCACAATTCATATCTTGTAATTCGGTTGTTTATAGTCTTACAGAGAAATTCTTAAAATGTTTCATGTAGTATGAGTTGCGTAGGTGTCAAATAGTTGAAATCATAAAAAGTTACCCAAGAGCAATGTTTGAAGAAAACATTGTATAAATCAAACACTCACTTACTTCAAAATAAAATATTTCAACACACACTTAATTCAAAGGCCGAATAATAGAGCTTTATCACATTTGACCACTTGAGTGGATATTTTTCATTAGTGTTAAACATGTACAAATGGAGAATTTTAAATGTTACAACATTAGGTTACTAAAAACAAGGAACAAGACATGTTAGTTTAGCGTGTAAAAGGATCCACTTGGAAAAGTATTCAAATAAATAATGTTAAGAGTTACGGCATTTAGTTAAAGTTATTTAAATTGGAACGTGCGTGCGTTTGTTTACTTTTTGGTTTTGGTTCCTTACCCTTATGGGAAGGCAAGGGATCTAGCCCATGCAACCTGTTGTTTACTTTTTTAATTACTGCGATGACATACTTGCGAATAGTTGACAGCAAACTAAAACGAAATGATTTTATGTGTTGAGTCGTGATCACCAATTCACCATTGTTTTTATGATTAGTTGT
Organism: Marasmarcha lunaedactyla; assembly: GCA_923062675.1. Taxonomy (NCBI): domain Eukaryota; kingdom Metazoa; phylum Arthropoda; class Insecta; order Lepidoptera; family Pterophoridae; genus Marasmarcha; species Marasmarcha lunaedactyla. The sequence goes on from OV281353.1 coordinate 10,068,404, forward strand.
GTTGTTAGTTAAGATATGTAACGTTCCAACAGTTATTTATAAACATAACTTTCACATCTTTATGAAATATAAAATAATCGGCACAGTTACGATTCTATTTTCGGTGTGGTGAAAAATAATTTCATTATAATCAAATATGAGTCAGATTATGAAATGAATTGAATAGGGATGACCATTATATCTCCATTTTACAAAAAGAGAAAATGTTGAGGATTTGCAAGTAATTCGGGAAATGAATTACATGTACACAAATTGACCAATGTGGACATTTTAGATTCTCTGATGTAGTGACTTTATCTTTTGAATATAATTGTTCCGGTAATTAAGGGTAGTTAAATTACAAAGTTCTACTTATTAACCACAATTTAAATGATTGAAAGAATTATATGTGCCTACTTTGTTGATTGATCATTATTTTTTTAAATATTTTCAGTGTTATGTCATTTCGGTGTTTATAATAGTATCTACAAGGTTTATCATTTTTGTAGTGTTGGAGTTAATATAAACTTTTTACAGACAAATACTTTGTTTCGTGTCTATCAAATTATTAATCCATTTTAGGTATTCAGTGAGTTTATGGGTAGTAGTCTGAATAGTGAATGATAGTGTTATTAATTTAAACGTCATTTAACAATTGCGCGTAGGAGTGGATGAAATTAATCAGTGTATTTTTTTTTAGATAGGTTTATTTGTTAGGAAGTAAAATTATTAGGTTATATACTGAGACGAACGAGTGGCGTAGTGGTTGGTGGTCCTGCTTCGTGAGCCGGGGGTCCCGGGTTCGAGTCCTGGCTGGGGCGTTAGTTTGTGTGTTGGGTATGGGAGTTTGTTCACTGGTCAAGGTTGATGAGATTTTGTTCTGCGTTTCCCCACCGTTGGCTGTGTGGTGGCCCGTGGCATACAATAACGTTACATCATCCAGATTATACAAAACCATTATATTTGCAATCAAATAGTTCAGGAGAAGGGCATTAAGAGGAGCCGAATTAAGATGGACAGTGTTTTGTCCCGAAATTCATTACATAGAAGTTAATGGAAATAAATCTTTAATATCTGATAAATAAAAACACATTGTAAAATATCATTATTTATTTATTTATAATAGGAACATGGACAACAAGTATTGCATATAATTTTATATATTAATATTTTCTAAATTTCGTAACGTCACTTTTTACCAATTAGCACGATTTAAAAGGAAAATGTATTGGTAATTTTATAGGTTTATATTATGTGTAGAAAGAATGGGTGGGTGACTCAAGTACCTTTTTTTTTAGTTACATGATTAACTTTATAAAAGTTAGATTTATTATTTCGTCGCCTTATCACTTTCATCAATGTTTTACTTAATACTCACATACATGGGGCATATATCGTACTAATTTTGACTGGGTTTTGCAAGTTTGATCATAGATCACATAGATATATCTGGAGGGTATTGGGTGGTCATTTCCGAAAAAAAAGGGGAGGGGTTTAATTTGTTTCTTTTACTAAAACTAGAAAGAATAATATTTATCTTGTAAGTTTAAAGGTGCCATTTAATTTTGATATTGGTATAAATACTTCCATTTGTTCCTTTCTATTGTAAATTATCACTCCAGTGAATATCGTGATAATTTAGGGGGCGATTGTGACGGAACAAGCTCGAGTCTTGTGTATGGGGCGGAAGTATGGTCTCAATATACCTGCTAATAGCATTTGTCAATACTGATTTACTCAAGTTATCATAAAAATATCTGTTTGTATATTAGTATATGTTAGCAGATATAATTGTTGATATATAGAATCTTTAAATGGAAGAAAAATTACATATAAAAGGATGTTGTGACGGAACAAGCTCGAGTTTTGTATGTGAAGCGGAAGTATAATTTCAATTTACCTACTAATAGCATTTGACAATATTAATTTACTAAAGTTATCATAAAAATATCTGTTTATATATTAGTATATGTTAGTAGATATAATTGTTGATATATAGAATCTTTAAATGGAAGAAAAATTACTCATAAAAGGATGTTGTGACGGAACAAGCTCGAGTCTTGTATGTGAAGCGGAAGTATAGTCTCAGTATACCTGCTGGTGGCATTTGGCAATACTAATTTACTAAAGTTATCTTAAAAATATCTGTTTATATATTAGTATATGTTAGCAGATATAATTGTTGATATATAGAATCTTTAAATGGAAGAAAAATTACACATAAAAGGATGTTCAGTTAAATTCATTTACCTTGCTAAAGAATAAAAAAAATTAGAAAAAAATTATTAATTTAATATTGATATCTGGTTCTCAGAATTTATGTACTAATTTGAAATAGAAAGATACATCTAATTAATGTTTCTAAAGGTTAAAAAGTATAGCAGTTTGGGACGCCTACTTTGTTATTAAGTTTCTCTTCCGTTGTTGATACGATCTTATGGGTGGTAATTATTTGCAGGAAAATAATTGATGATGCTTTCGCATTTACACATAGATTTTATTTGTTCATTATTTATTTATTTATTTATTTGCTAAACAAAATAACTCTACAGTAGTTACACATAAATTAAATTTAATAAGTAACTCAAGGGTGCATTCTTTTATTTTGTTGGGAAACATGACTGGAGATTGTCGCAGGTGCGTGGTGCATGGTGCCCCGTGGGAGGGAGTTCGGTCTTTTGGGTATAAATAGGGCGGTAGGCCGGAGGCACGGGTCATTCTCGCTCCGATCGCCACGCGGTTCGGACGTGCAAGACCCAGCTCTCCGTTGATCGGTCCCTTCCCGCCATTCCGCGGCGCTCAGTTTACTGACGTCACAGTCTAGCGTGTAGGCTCCGTGCTACGGTTTCCTAAGTCTTTCTACTCCGTCTGAGTGCTTTCGAAGTGCGATTTTTCTTTGCGACTAAGCCTCTTAGTCTTCAAAGTGCTGTGCTAAGTTGTGTTGTGCTTGTGCTGAGTGCAGTGTTGTGCCCGGCGTAAGTAGTCTGGTTTCAGTGCAAAGGATACTTAACGGTGACAACGAATTTGTACTGAACCAGTCCTTTTTATTTTTATTTATTTCTCTTCTCTATTTTATTTATTTTTCTCCTATTTTCATATTTATTTCTATCATATTTGTGTGTTTTCGTGTGTATTTGTCCTTTCTGTCGGTAAAGGTTGACCCTAACGCGGTCAACTCTTTACCTGCGCACCCTTTTTTAGGTTTCTAGGTAGCGGCCTTCGGCGTACTATTGTTAGTTTTAATTTATTCTCCCCAGCCCCCCTACCGCTGGTAGGGAGGTTTGCCGCTAGGGTTCGCTAGGTTTTTATTTAGGAATCCTAGGCATTTGTTATATATTATAGGCATACATTATATATTTATATATTACATTTTATAATTCCAAGTCCTCCAATGGACCTTGTTAATATTCTTAAGTCGTTCGCCCAGGCGCTCGCTGCGTCCGGCGTAAGCATACCCGCTGACGCACTAACGCAGGCCTTACAGGCATCTATCGCGTCCCCGGCCCCTCAGGCCTCAAACCCGGCCCCTCAGGCCTCCGACGTCCAGACCCCTCAGGTCTTCAGCTCACCCGCGTCTCCCGCCTCGTCCGAGATGGACTGCGAATCGGTCGCATCCTCTCACGCGTCGCGTCGTAAGCGTACCGCTCCCGGGAGCGACTCCGAACCCGCGTCTGATACGTCGTCAGACGCCGTTACCTTAACCGGCTCTCCTGAGCCCGCCTTTCAACTTGTCGCCAAGCGCTCCAAAAAGCGCTCTAAGAAAGCTTCGGTATCTTCAATACCCGAGCCCTCCCCGGTGTCTTCAACACCAGCCCCCGCGCCGCTAAAAGCGCTCGTAGTAACCGCGTCTCCGACGGTCACATCGAAGCCAGCGACGCGCTGCGCTCCCGTCCCGCCGAAGCCTCAGCTCCCTCCGCCCGTATTCCTGCGTGAAAAAGCGCGCTGGACCGCGGTCTCAAACTTGTGCAAAGTGCACAAAATCAATTACTTAAAAGCCGCCAACGCTGGCGATACAATAAAAATCCAATTAGCGACCGTCGACGACTTCCGGTCTTTCACTAGGCTACTCTCAATAAATCAAATCGCATTTCACACCTACGCCCTCCCGGAGGAACGTAAGATCCGCGCAGTACTACGGGGCGTCCCGTTCGAACTCAGCAACGAAGATATACTCGAGGACCTTAAGTCTCAGGGTTTTCCGGTCACAGCAGTGCACAAGATGCACTCCAACCGCGGTAGGCGTTTTCCCCTAGCGTTGGTAATCTTGTCGAATACTCCCAACTCGAGGGAGATCTTTAGAGAGGCTCGCACAATTTGCGGACTCTCAAATATCTCCGTCGAGCGTCCCAACCCCCGTGGTCACCCTGGGCAGTGCCACCGCTGCCAGCTCTATGGCCACGCAGCGGCTAACTGTTCAGCTCCCCCCAGGTGCGTAAAGTGCCTGGATCCTCACTTCACCAAGGAGTGCACTCGCACTCCCGAATCCACTTCCCCCCCTGCCTGTGTGCTGTGCGGCCAGTCCGGTCACACAGCAAACTACAGGGGTTGCCCGCGCGCTCCGCGCTCCACCACCAAGAGGGTTGCGCCTAAACCGGCGCCGCCACTCACTCCTGCTAACTTCCCGCCGCTGCGCAACCGGGGTCCCCCGGAAGCAAAGCCCGTTCAGCCGACGCCTACTCCGGCTCTGTCTTGGAGGCAGCGTCCGGCCGTCCCGCCTGCACCTTCCCAACCCATCCCAGCTCCCGTAGCTCCCGTAGGGCCGCGTCCCGCGTTGTCATCTTCCCCTCAGTCGTCGTTGGCTGAGGACATGAAGACCGTGTTCGACGTCATCCAAAACGTCGACATTAACGAAATTTCCGTACTCGCACGCAAACTGCGAGCCGCCCGCTCTCCTCAAGAGCGTTTATTCGCGCTAGCCGAGCATCACTCGCTCCTAAGTTCGTTGTAAATTCTTTTATTTTTGTATAAATTCGTAAATAATAAATTATAATGTCTAGACCCGCGAATCCCGCGTCCTGTCGTATCAAACCCAAGGGCTTATCCCTAATATCTTTTAACGCTCGTAGCCTGAACACAAACCTTCCCGAGATTAAACTGTTCCTTCAGAACAAAGAACCTGACTTATTCCTTCTCCAGGAGACATGGCTTACTCCAAACCGCTCCAGGGGATTCGCTATACCTAAATACGCGTTTATTCGTAACGATAGGCCCAACTCCGACGGTTTCGGCGGCACCGCTATATATTACAAAAGAGGTTTCCATTGCTGTCCTCTCCCTACCCCTCCTCTCCTCAACATGGAAGCCACTGTGTGTAGATTGGCTATGACTGGTCATCCGACCATCATCATAGCTTCAATCTACATACCTAGTGGTACCAGACCAATCCGCAGCGACTTTGAGGCCATTCTCGCCCTCGGCCATTCAGTCATTATGTTCGGTGACTTTAACTCCAAACATACTGACTGGACGTGCCTATCGACTAACACCAGCGGTATCGCTCTCCTCGACATCACTAACTCCCTTGACCTAGATGTCATATCCCCCGTCACTCCCACTCACTATCCCAACAACCCGTCCTACTCTCCTGACATCCTCGACTTTGCAATTATCAAGCGAATCAATCTTGACCTAAGGTCTATCGAACCGCTCGATGACCTAGGCTCCGACCATCGCCCCGTTTCCCTCGTGCTAGGACCGCCGAACGATAACGTCTCATCTCCCAAGACCTTTACCAATTGGAAAGGTTTTAAAAATACGTTAGTTTCAGCCTTAGAGGCTCCGAACTCTCCACTCGCGATCTCTCCCGAGCAATTAGATAGCCCGGATAAAATCGATTCATTAGTAAATTCTCTCACTGATGCTATCAACTCAGCCATCAGTGACAACGAAAAGGTTGCTAAACAAGGCAAACCCACGCTTCCCTTAGCCGTTAGCAATCTTATTAAAGCTAAAAACGCGGCTCTCCGGAGAGCCAAGAAATATCCCACGCCCGCCTATAGAACAGCTGCGAATCAGCTTCAACGTAAAGTTAGGTCTTGCCTCGCGGAACTCCGAGACGCTCAGATGAACGATCTCATGGCGAATATCTCTCCGTCCCACCAAGCGTACTATAGCATGGCCCGAGCCTTACGCGTAGACACCGTCTCTCACGTTCCTCCTCTCATTCGTCCCGATGGCACTACTGCCTTCGAAGTCGAAGAGAAAGCCGAATGCTTCGCCGACAGCATTGCCGCACAATGCTCGCCCAGCACGCAACCCGCGAATCCCACTCACATCAAAGCGGTGGAGGACGAAGTCCTTCGCAGAGACTCTCTTCCCATCACCGCCGACCCTGTCACAGTCTCTAATGACGAAATCTTGCTTCTCATTAGAAATCAAAAGTCCAAAAAGGCTCCGGGTGCGGATGGAATTTCCAACCACGCACTTAAGCACCTACCGCAACAGATGCTTACCTTGTTAGCTATTATTTTCAATGCCTGCTTCGACCATAGCTACTTTCCTAAAGCTTGGAAAGAAGCGACAGTCATAGGCATTCCCAAGCCGGGCAAACCTCTGAACGTCCCGGCTAATCACAGACCCATCAGCCTCCTCAAGGCAATGTCTAAACTTCTCGAGAGAGTCATACTTTCTCGAATGCGGAATCATCTGTTTCCAACGGATGGCGATCCTCTCATTATTCCCCATCAGTTCGGCTTTCGCGCTAAACACTCCTGCCCTCAGCAAGTCCACCGAATCGTCGAGTATATACTTGACGGTTTCTATCCGCGTCGTTATAAAACAGTCGCGGTTTTCTTTGACGTAGCCAAGGCTTTCGATAAAGTCTGGCACAGCGGTCTCGTTTATAAACTCTAGAAGATAGGCTTACCGGATCGCCTAGTCAGGATAATAGCGTCGTTTCTCAAAGACCGTACGTTTCGATTTAAACACGAAGGCACGCTTTCTGCACCTCGTCCCATAAAGGCTGGAGTCCCTCAAGGCTCAGTCCTCGCCCCTCTGCTGTACACCGTGTACACCAACGACATTCCCATCCCGCCGAAAGGCATCGAACTCGCCCTCTTCGCTGACGACACCGCACTCTATACCAAAGGTTACGGTGTTCGGCGCCTTGTAACCAGACTCCAAAAGGCCGTAAACGCCCTTGGTGCATGGTTTCAAGAATGGCGCATCGATGTGAACCCTGAAAAGAGTTCTGCGATGCGCTTCGACCACAAACGCCGTCGTCCCGATGGCGATCCCCACGTTCGAATGTTAGGCATTCCCATCCCCTGGAAGCGCAGTACTAAATACTTAGGCGTCACATTAGATCCGACGCTTTCTTTCAAGCCACACGTTGAAAGAGTTTCGAAACTCGCTCGTCACTATTTAGTCCGCCTAAATAGCATGTTAGGTAGAAAAAGTAAAATGTCCTTCAGAAACAAACGTACACTTTACAAGGTCTGCGTTAGACCCGTCATGACGTATGCCTCGCCAATCTTTGCCCACGCCAAACCCTCCCTCCTGCACAAACTGCAGGTAGTTCAAAACCTCTTTTGCCGCCGGGCCACAGGCGCACCGTGGTACGTGCGTAACGCGGACTTGCATAGAGATCTTGAACTGCCTACAGTACAACAATATCTCAAAACACTCTCTGAAGCGTTCTTCAAACGCTCCGAAACCCATCCCAATCCTCTAGTTCGTGATTCTGTCTCATATGCTGCTCCTGTGTTAGACTCGAAGTTCAAAGTCGCTAGGCCTAGAAATGCGCAAACGTACTCATCCACCAGACTGTCACGCGATCTCGAGGCCCTTCTGGCCGCAAATTCTAATTCTAACGTAAATTCTAATTCTAACGTAAATCCGAATTAATGCATATTTAATTTTTCAATTTTAATGTTTTCATTATTTACTTTTCATTTTTAATGTTTTTATTTTACTTTTAATTTTTGAGCACCTTCAGTGCTATGTAATCCCAGCGGGTGACCCCTTCTGGGCCCCGCTAGCGCGGCCTCTTTCTCCAATTGGCCGTCGCTCCGATGAAGGCTGAGTGGCAAAAATGCACGAGCCGACAGGGGGTTTTTAGTGGGTATGGTCCTGGTAGGCGTCGGGACGAGTCCCACATAACTTTGGAATCGCGCCAGAGTATGCGTCAGGGCATTTTTATCCTCCTGCCCTTCCCGCGGAGGGGAACAAAAAAAAAAAAAAAAAGAGGCACGGGAACCCCCAGTCTCGGTCTGCGTGCGTTCTCGAGCGCACGTCGATCGCAGACGCCTTCCCGCTCTTTTAGCCCCCGCGCTAATTGAGCACCCAAATTTCATAGTTGTTTACCGTACTAAGTTTCTAACGCCGTTTTCACGGCGGACAGTGGCTCGTTAACCGTACTTCTAATAAGTTTCTAACGCCGTTTTCACGGCGAATAGTGGCTTGTTAACCGTACCTCGTGGAACGTGAGCTTCGTCGACGGGAATTCGTTGTTCTAGGACTTCAAGTGCCGTGTTCGAGTAAGTTATCCGCGTCGTTCTCAACCGCCCTACTGCGTGTAGGGTGGTTTTAGGAAGTTAGTCATCGTTGTTAGGTTCATATATTGTCCCTCCCCAACCCCTCCGCAATGGCTTCCCTAAGCCCTGAGGAGCTCCTGAATAAGCTGATCGCTGATTACGACGCCCAAGGCACTTACTGCGCCCCTCATATGATTCGCACACTGCAATCATTTCTCCCTCTAATCATGCCACTAATCACACCGGCCCCTCAGGCCACCCCAGTTCCCCAGACCCCTCAGGTCTTAGGCCCTCCCGCGTCCCCTTCCTCCAGTGACATGGAGTGCGAAGTAGACGCCCCTCTGCGCCGCAAGCGCGCACCCGCGACCGAGTCTTCCTCGGACGCCACCCCAACTGGCCCTGAGCCTCCCTCTTTCACCCTTGTTAAGAAGCGCTCTAAGAAGCGCTCGAAACAAGACCCGGCACCCTCCACGCCCGTCCCTACACCCCCTGCGGCGTCCTCAACGCCAGCTGCCCCGGTGTCTTCAACACCCGCTCCGGCCCCAACTTCTGTCAAGGCCAAGGTCCCACCACCCGTTTTCCTTCGGGAAAAGGGTAAATGGACTGAGGTCTCGACACTGTGCAATGAGCACAAGATCCTTTACACCCGAGCGGTAAACTCGGGTGAATCTATTAAAATCAATGTCTCGTCGATAGACGATTTCCGAGCTTTGACTAAGCTCCTCACCGATAAGCAATATGCTTATCACACTTATGCTCTGTCAGAAGAGCGTAAGATCAGAGCGGTACTCAGGGGAATCCCGTTCGAATTATCGAACGAGGCCATCCTGGAGGATCTGCAGTCCCAAGGCTTCCCGGCACTCGCGGTGCATAAAATGCACAGCAAGTACGGGAGGCAACACCCTCTCGCTTTGGTGATTCTCGCCAACGTCCCCAAGTCCAGAGAGATCCTGAAAGGGGTTAGCTCTATTTGCGGCCTCTCTGGGATCTCAATCGAGGCGCCTCATCGCCGCGGTCATCCCGGCCAGTGCCATCGGTGCCAGTTGTACGGGCACGCGGCAGCCAACTGCCGCGCACCGCCCAGGTGCGTCAAGTGCCTGGTCCCGCACTTCACTAAGGAGTGCAATCGCACTCCTGAAACTCCCTCTCCTCCCGATTGCGTGCTTTGTGGCCAGTCCGGCCACACCGCAAACTACAGGGGCTGCCCTCGTGCACCCCGTTGTATGCGCTCCAATTTCAAAAGGGCGGCTCCCAAACAGGCCCCGCGCCTTTCTCAAGAAAACTTTCCGCCGCTGCGTAGCCGGGTTCCTCCGGCTGCAAAGCCTACTCAGCCCAAGCCTGCTCCAGAAAACTGGAGGCAGCGTCCCGCATCGAATCCCATCCCGGCTCCTCGCCCATACAATCCCACTCCTCAATCCTCCGTAGCAGACGATATGCGTATCGTCTGCGACGCTATTAAAAATGTCGATGTTAGTGAAATCGCAGTCTTAGCCCGTAAACTTAGGGCTTCACGTACTCCGACAGAGCGTTTGCTAGCTCTGGCGGAGCATAGTTCCCTTCTCAATTCATTGTAGGTTCATTTAAATGAATTGATCCCTAAATCATGCTTCGGCCGACCTCTGCCCAGCCCCGGCTTCACCGGAGGCTGCCCAGAACGGCCACCAACTCATGTCCCTTTGAGCACCTTCAGTGCAACTTTCACTACAGGCGGAAGACCCGCTAGCGGGTCTCCGCCAGCGCGCCCAACTTCCCGACGGGTGTCGCTTCCGATGAAGGCTAACGGTAATAACTACAGCCAACAGGTGGTTTTTAGTGGGTAGGTGCCATTCTGGTGAGTCCCACATAACCCCCCCGCAGAGGAATTTACCTGCGGGCGGGTATGCATGACGCATCTTCCACCTCCCTCCCGCGAGGGTGCCTCGGCAGCAAAAAAAAAAAAAAAGAGGCACGGGATCAGAATTTCAGTCTCGGGAAATGGACGTTTGAGTCTCGGTCGGGAAACGAAAGTAACCCAAAAGTTCTGCCAGTTTGTACCCAGTTTAATATTTAGTTTTTTTTTTCGGTTGTTTAAAAAGAGAATATAGTGTTGAGTTGAACGTAGGTCCAGTTTTAGGTGAGTGATTATTTTAGTACACATTAATAGGGAATTTCGTGTTCAGGAAAGTTCTGCCAGTTCGTAGATAAAAGTTTAATTTTTGAGTATATTAATATTAAATTACGTTATTGCGTTAGAAGTTTAATACTGTAGGGTAATTTAACAGGGAAATTAACTTTTATAGTATATTTATTTAAGGTCTTGATTTATATATTAATATTTCGTGAACTTTATTCTTTAAAAGTATTTTATTATATATATTATATATATTATTATTTATATATGTAAGTATATATACTTACATGTTATATTTTATCTTACTTTGTATTAAAAGTAATTACGATCACACACGCAGAACACAATACATCTATAGGTATTGATAAACTAAAAATGCTCATTTGTGACGTGTTTATATTCGTCTAAATATAATGTATGTAATGCATTACAATGGTGAGATATACTAGAAGGTTATTTGCGTGCTAGTCTCCAACTTGGTGAAGTTTATTTACTCTTTATTTTCTCCCTTTATCCTCATGTCAATTGGCTCACAACCACACAGTCGTTGAGGTCTCTTGTAACCATTTTCATTGATCTGACTATCTGTTGTTGCTACAAGGACGAGTTCCGGCTCATCAGACTCAGGGAGAAAGTTGGTTCAGGAACTTCTTGGCTGAATAATTGACAAATATTAAAAACTCACATTTCCTTCCTTCATTTATGTTCATTCTGCGACTTGTTATCTGGCATAAGACCAAACAGTGGTTGAAGTCTCTTGTTGTCAATTTCAATGATCTGAGCTTCTGGTGTTACGACAGGATGACACTCCGGTGCATCAGACTCAGTGAGGAAGTTGGTTCATGAACTTCTTGGCTGTATAATTAACAATGTCATGGAATGAATTATAAATCTATTTATTCCTCTCCTTCATTAATATATTTATTTCATGAATTATTAACGAACATAATACTAAAGTCATTGGAGTTTCTGGTTTCACTTTCATTGATCTGACTATCTGTTGATGCGACAAGGACGAGTTCCGGCTCATCAGACTCAGGCAGAAAGTTGGATCTAGAACTTCTTGGCTGAATAATTGACAAATATTAAAAATTCTTATTTCTTTCCTACATTTATGTTCATTTTGTGACTTGTTATCTGGCATAAGACCAAACAGTGGTTGAAGTCTCTTGTTATCAATTTCAATGATCTGAGCTTCTGGTGTTACGACAGGATGACCCTCCGGTGCATCAGCCTCAGTGAGAGAGTTGGTTCTGGAACTTCTTGGCTGAATAATTAACAAATGTCATGGAATGAATTATGAATTGGGTTTGGAAACTTTTGCCTGAATAAATAACAATTATCATGAAATAGATATTAGAGTTACCCTTCCGAAAATGATCCAACTTGGAGATTACACTACTTAGATTAAATTAAAGTATCTGCAAGGTTTGGGTTTGTGATATAAATAACTTTATTCAAGATTGTGGAATTTATTGTTAGCTTTATTTATTCTTACAATCTCACCATATTCCATCCTCTACTTATCTTTATAAACTTATTTACTTACAAAGTATTTTTATTTTATCATTATTATTCAGTACTAACACTCGGGTGTTGGATTGGTGAATCCTGGAGAGAGAAATTCAAAAAAATGAAAGGATGTCTCTCACATGACTAGGGCGAGGATAGGGGCCCTACTCACACCCAATTTTTATAAATTTCCAATTCATTTTAATTTATCAAATCCATTTCAACAGTTCTTTATTACCTCTTATTATATATTGTATGTATTTATTATATTATATATTTTTATTACTATAATAATTTACATTGCATTCTTAAAACATTCTTTGTTTCTTATCTTTGTCACATACCTCGGAAAAGAACTTGGTTACTATGCAACACAACGAAGAGTCCTACCCAACCTTAGACGATCACACCAAAAAAATATTGTATATTTTTATTGATAAATCTTTATATTGTGCCAATTACAATTTCTCATTCTGTAGTTTATAACTGAAGGTTTTATATATATTTTGAATAGGAAGTATTAGAATAAAGTTGACAGATATATGTTAGGTTTTATATTATATTTATGTATCTATTTCAAATAATTATTTATGACATTCCCTTATATGATCAGAGAGCAGATCAGGAAGGGGTGGTCGTTACAGCCATATCAGATACACTGTGTTTACTCGAGGGGAAAGTATTCCTCCTAGATAAACATAGCATCTGCATGAACTGTAAGAAAATTGCAGGTCCCTTATTCTGTTTGAAAAGCAAGAACAGACAGAACAGGCACCTATAGTTTTTTTATGGACCTATAGTTTTTATTGTGTCATGATTTTTTCCGTTTTCGTGTATTTGAGTAAGAAAGTAAAAAATAAGTTTTTTTTTGAATTGAGATCAATTGTCCCACAGTAAAAGTACACTTCTTAAATTCAACATTGTTTTGTTTTAGTTTTGGTACAATAACTCAGTTAAGAGGTAGACGGAGAAGTAAAAAAGATAAGTAACTTAAAGATCCGGCAACATACACAGTCAAAAACTTGATCATAAAGCCGTAAATACACGGCTTTTGTACAAGCTGATTATCATTGCTCAAATAACTAAATAAATTTGGATCCAGATTTTACCTTAAAATAATAATGTCGAGAGTTTGATACTAGAAAACATAAGATAAGGCAGAAGATTAAATATAACTGTGGTTTATGCCATTGAGAATCAAGTCAATAAGTCGTTGACTTCACTATAACCAGAGACCGTGAAGTTAATGCGATCCGGAGGCCATACAAATAATCTTCTCAAAGAGAAATAGTGTTCTTAAGAACCCTATAAAACTACTAGGGTGGGTTGAAAAGTTCGCGGCCTAACATAGATAGCGTTGTCCTATTATTATAAAACTATCCTCATATGAAACCTAGACTCTTTGACTCTGTGCAATTTTTCTCTGAGATACATGCGTATTTATTTATTTTATTGAACATTAAGTGAGAGTAAGTTTCATTAATTTTGAAAATTGATAGTTTAGAGCACCGTGCCGTGATCAAATACCTCCACAAGAAACACTTAACTCCAAAGCAGATTCATGAAAATATGGTGGCTACTTTAGGAACATCTGCTCCATCGTATACAATGATAAAAAAGTGGACAGCTTAATTTAAACGTGGACGAGAGAGCACCAAAGATAAAATATGAAAGAGAGCACCAAAGATGACCCCCGCTCTGGACGGCCTTCTACAGCTATGACTTCGGAAAACATCGAAAAAGTATGTGATCTCATCATGGGAGACAGAAGACTGAAGGTATCTGAGAAAGCTGAAGTTATAGGGATTTCATATGAATATGCACAAAACATGATCGTGAATTAGGGTTCTACAAGGGGTCTGCAAGATGGGTTCCGCGGCTCCTTTCAGTTGAACAGAAACGAACTCAGCTCACGATTTCTAGAGACTGTTTAGAGCTTTTTCAAGCTGATCCAAACAAATTTTTGGCAAGGTTTGTTACTATGGACGAAACATGGGTTCATCACTATACTCCTGAAGAGACCCGGATCTCCGACCCCCAAGAAAGCCAAGGTGTGTTTTTCAGTAAACAAGGTAATGGCATCGATTTTCTGGGATTATAAGGGTGTCATCTTGGTTAATTACTAAGAAAGAGATCAAACTATAAATTCTGCATACTACTGCACACTATTAAGTCGTTTATGTGAAGAAATAAATCTAAAAGACCAGGATTGTTGACCAAGAAAGTTTTGTTTCATCAGGACAATGCTCGTGTTCACACATCTGCAGAATCGATGGCTCAAATAGTGAATTGTGGTTTCGAATTGCTTCCTCATCCCCCTTATTCACCTGACTTGGCACCTTCTGACTTCCATCTCTTTCCAAAACTAAAAAAAGCACTTAGGTGGAATGAAATTTTCTACCAATGAGGAGGTCAAAGTGGCCGTAGATGCCTTTTTTGAAGATATTGACGAGACCTTCTATTTAAATGGGATCAAGGCTTTGGAGGACCGCTGGACTAAGTGCTGTGACCTAGGAGGTGATTATGTAGAAAAATAAATACAAAAAATTGGAATTGGCACAGGAAGTGTTTTCTTATTTAGGCCGCAAGATTTTCAATCCACCCTCGTATTTATATCTTTTTAGTTTTTCCACTGAGGTGTTAATTGCTAATTGCGAAGATTTTTGTAATAATTTTTGACAAAGAAGAACAAACTTCAATAATACAAAATTAATCTCATTAAAAAGAGAAACATAAATATTTTTTAAGATAATTTAATATTTATTTATTGTAGGTGCTTCATTTATTTCTTGTTAGTTTACTGCGTATAAACCTAGATTGTGCGAGGCTCACGTCCCTACAGCGGGATAATAAGGCTGTTTTTCTATATTTTTGCTCTTCCGATTTTGTGGTCTTGTGATATGTTTTGAAAATATTAGAACTCATCTCAACTCATAAAACAATAAAAAGGTAACATTATGTTTTCAAAATTAATGTTATTGTGAATGAGTTACTGATATTTACTCATTTATAGTCTATATATAAAAGTGTCTAATGCTCTTCAGGGTCATTGCCAATGTGTAAGTAAAGTTTACATAATTTGACAAAGGAAGTAATTTTGACTTGAGGTGATTTTAATAAGGAACTAAGTAGGTACTTAAATAGAAAGTTTCAAAAACATTAAAATATAAATTATAAGCAAAACCATTAATCGAAAACTTATCTCTCTCTAAACTCGATATTTAGGCATCTCAGTAAAATGTGAGCCTCTAGAAACTAAAATGTGATATATTTTTCTTAACCGTGCCGGCTTTGTGAATTCCAAAAGGTCTGGAGACCTTGGGCTATAAATCTACAGGACAAAGGCTGTCTGACGTCTGCTTCTAGGCCTACTTTCGATTTGAAAAGCGAAATAAAGCCTGTTTTACTTTTATGGCGAAAATTAGTCTTTGATGTATGACATATTCATGTACGAGTAGCATATTCCTGCTAGCTAATGCATAACACATTTATGGCATAGAGAACATTTTATTTCGAATGAACATACGTGCCAAACATACATAGCGAATTCGATTGTAAGTTTTGATATACAAATAATGTATTAAAACCCTCGCTTAGAGCCACGGAACTTAAAAACTAAATGATTTGATTTGTGGCAATAAGTTATGTCTAATGCATAATAGTAAGCTTTATTAAAGAGTTTAAAAATATTAAACGATGTTAGCTAGAGTATATAGTGCACATTATGTTTTTAATTTTAGCGCAAAAAGTTAATTGTACAACACCAAGAATTCTTAAAACTTAATACAGAATGAAGATGCAGTTCTACAGAAAATGCGCTAGTTGGTCAAACGATAACTGATTAAGACATAAATTCAAAGATGATTGTCGTTGAATTTAGATTTTAATTATTAGTACGACATATATAGCATGGTAAAATTATATAGGGAATTCACTCTATAACAATGAATCTTTATTTAAAAGAGGTTGATAGCTTAAAAATGAAAAAATCTTTGATTTTAACTATCAATATGTTTTCTTATGTACAAAATATTTCCATGAGCTTTATAAAACCAAATCAACTGGACGTCTATAAGGTTATTGTGCTTATTAACCATCTAGCATAGTCGTGGAACAGGGGAAGTTGATCTAAACACTGTCTTTTGAAGCGGTGGATTGCGAGGAGTTACTTTATTCCTCGGGAGCCTCACTGGTACTCTAATTGTAAATTTATGCAGCTATTGGGGACAATCAATTTTATTCGTTAATAGTTTGGAGACAAAAAAGACATCTAGCAGATTTCTACGCGCCTCTAAGGAAATCATTCGAAAGCTTTTCAGACGGCTACAATAAGAAGATAGTCCTTTTCGAAATTCCATTAGAGACTAGCAAATGTCTCACGAATCCTTTTTGTTCTATTTGCAGAGAATGCGTCGCGTAGTGAGGTCTCCGTACTCAACAATATTTTAAGACACGACGCACGATGGAGTTTAAGAACATTATTTTAACTTTATTATTACGAAACCGTTTGGTGTTTCTTAGCAAAAAACCTAAAAGCTTTGATGACCGACTTTTTGCTTCCTCGATGTGAGGTTAAAAGTGTTAATTTTTTTATCAAAAAAAACACCTTAATCCCAAATTTGTTCGCAAATTATGACTTAACTCTATTAGTTGGAAGGTCGGTTTTGTTTGTGGATAGTGACCAATAATATAAGCATATAGTACATTATTGTATGTATAACAGTTCAATCCACCTCATGGTAAGTGCACAAAGACATCACTAATCGTAGATGTTATTGATTTTTTTTAAATAATTGATTTATTAATGGATTAGTTAGACTTTGGCTTGATTCCAGTCATTATACTCTCTGTTCCTTCCCGTTATCCGAAACCAAAACCAAAAAACCAAAACCAAAACCATGTAAATGTGGTTATATTGGCGGTCAAAATAGGAAACAGTATAGTACCGCAATAATACTATTTAAGTATGTACTGGTTTTTGTAAGTTTATAATTCCAAAAATTTGTAATTAGACTTATTAGACTTTAGACTCTTCCTTGTTATGATTTTTCTTTATTATTTTTCTTTAGTTAGGTAGCCTAGAAGAAATTGCTCTTTAGTAATAGGGCCGCTACTAAATTTTATGTTCGATTTTGTTTTGTGAAATGTAATGATGGCAATACAGTATCTGTCTATCTAACATCCCAGACAAGATCTTAACAAAATAATATCTACTGCTACTTTTAATTTATGATGCGTTGCCGTTAAATTAAAATTGTATAACCTTAATCGCAGGATGCTAAGATGGTTATAGATCTATGCTTTAAAGATTCAATTATTTAAGTACTTATAATATAGTCGAGTGTAATAGATTTAAGTTAAGTCTCATGGGGCTGGCATGTTTAACAAAAGCCCCTAAACAAATGTTGAATAAAAAAAAACAAACAATGTAAACGTGGTTATTGAAGGCGTTTTAAATAGGAACGATTATAGTGCCGCCGCCGGCGAGATCTTAACAAAGATACTCTGCTCTGAACTATTTTAGTATTTATGCACTTCTTGTTAGTACAATTTTGCAAATATAAATTGTTATGGATTTTCTCAATTTTCTAACTGCCGAATTGATTCGAAGAAGAATAAGTTTGAGATATTCATTATATATAAGAAGTTGAAAGAATCAAGGTCATTCTACAAATCTCGCAGTAAAAATACCAAAATATGTATTTTTTTCTCATGTGTTTATAGGATACAGTTAATGGTATAAATTAACAGAAAAACTTCTCCTTATTTATTCAGTTATTTTAGATTAAAATGCTTTTAAAAATAGGTAAAACCAAAACGCCAATCCATGTGACATTTAACTTTTATTAACAGTCATAAAACTTTTAAAAAGCTGACGGTCTGATGAGCGACGGCCACTGGCTGCCGTTCATGTCTCCTCTGAGTCCGTAAATCAATATAACAAACTGCCATCGCCACATTCGGCCTGTTTGGTGTGGAGGTAAGTACCCTTGCCTTCCATGCCAGAGGTCCCGGGTTCGAATCCTGGTAGAGGCAGATAAATTTTTATTATATTTGCTTTCTAGTCATGGACGTGTATGTACATTTATTTAAGTTTATTTCTAATATTTATGTATGAAAGAAAAATCTATGTGTGCTTATATATTTCTTAAGTTTATTTATCCGTCATCTAGTATCCATAACATAAGTTCTTAATGATACTTAATTTGGGCTTGATAATGTGGTGTGATTGTTAGAAATATTTATTTATATTATCTGTAGTATTTTTGTCCAAAGAAATTAGTTATAAAATCTATCAAACAAGTTTGATCAGAAAAATTATTTTCAAACGTCAAAGTCAAAAATGTATTTGATTGATTGCAATGACGGTTACTATATATGTATTTTTTTGTTATACTCGTACATAATAACCGGGAAAAGACATCTAGTGTATATCTTTTTCGATTATAAAAATAGAAAACTAATGTTTTTCACATGTACATATTTTTGCGTGTTTTTTTAGTGTTGACTAAGAGCCGAATCTTACTTGAAAAATTATAAAACAGTTTGTCCTTATTAGGGTCTGCCCACATATGTTAGTTTATGTTATGAGTGCAGTAGTCACCTTCACGAGATAAGGATTTTTCTTAAAATGTAACGATTGAAATAAGTTCACGTGAACATTTTCACTAAAACTATTTATGTGTATCAAACAAATCCTAAATTTTATTACGGGAAACGTTTCATAGCTCCTTATTTACGTTTAAAATAAAGTATTTGTATCAGTATGATTAAATTACGGTATTTAAATATTAAAATTTCTCTTACTTTTTTTATTCCATACAAATTTAAAGACAATTTACGTAAGTCCAATTAAGTAAAGCGACCTAACTTCTCATCCTAAACCGAACCGAAATCCTAAACAGAACACACGAACAACTCGAGCTCAGAAAAGTGTTTGTCAACGTTTCCACATATTCTGAAAAAAGATGAATAATGATGTCTTTTAACAAAAAATATCAGCCATTTTCAGGCATTGTTTAGTTGGGCATGCAAAAACTGACTACATCTATGCTAAGCCTACAAAATGTCGTCCAGTTTGTCAGAGCCGATATGGCAAGATAAACACGGACGCGGGATGGCTATAATTTGTTCAAACTTTATATTTTGTTACCGCCCGAGTCGCTTAATATTGCAACGAGATAATCTGACAGAATAATTTTTCACTCGAAACCCTTTGGCCAGATTCTCAAAATATTTGAGGGTAATTTATTACTGACAAGTGCTGACGTTTTACGGAATTTCATGGTAAATATGCTAAATTCTTTATAGAATAAGTTTTTTCTGTGCGGAAATTAATTTTAACTGTTATAAATTATGTCGCTATTTTCACGACATTTGAGTGCACAGGACATGCATGCATTTAGTATTTGTAATACCACTTAGTAAGTGCAGTGTAATTAAAGAAAGTAATACAAGAGTATTCTAAAACGTAACGTTTTTGTGGCTTTATTTCTTTTTCCTCAATAAATATATACAATTATTGTCTTAACTTCTTTTTTGATAGGAACATTGCGTGGTAACTTTATTTTTGTATTAATTATATAATCTTTTATTTGATTCAATTGCGTTTGTGAATATTATGTTGTAAAGTTGCAAATAACCGCGGTAAGTTCAAGGGATCATTCTGAACTGCAGTACTAAACCTTTTTTAAATGCGCACATAATTTTGTACAAAAGATTCTCCTATACCTATTGTAAATAACGTAATCTGGATGAACAAAACAAGTATTATTGCACTTTATGAAATTTTCATAGTATTTTATAAAATTACACTAATCACAAAATATAAAAGAGGTTGTTCAATGTTGACATCATACAAGATAGCTGACTAAATCTTAGATTAAAATGAAATAGCGGAAGATCGGTCACCAACTCCTGAGGCACGGACCTCAAAAATCTTGGTCCCGGTCGCCTGATTTAACTTGTCAAATGGTTTAGCCTTTACGCGAACCGAACCGACCTTATTTTATTTATTTATTTATTAGATCACCAACAAGTTTACAACAAATAATGCACATTTGGACCATAGTTTTAACAAGTTATTGCAAGTCGTAGACTCAATTATAGGTGACAACAGCATGCAATGTTATGACAACAATCAACATATTTAAGTATATAAAGAATATTTTGCATCATTTTATCTCTGGAGCATTATAACTGAGTTTGCGTAGGTAAATGTATCTGTGGTAGTACCAGGGCCATTTTTCAGATACGTTACGTAAGAACGTCATCTATATTCCGATATGTTACTTTAATCAAAGGACCAAATCGATGATTTTCTCACTCAATAAACGAACTAAAGATATTATGATCATCTTCTTATCGTGTTTGGGAAAGGCAAACCCTGGTGTAAGAGTTTATCAAGCCGCCTCTTGAAACCTTATATGCCTTTGACGGGCTTCACGAACTGTTATCTTGTGACAACAACCGGGACAGGCACTTAACGTCCCCTGCAAGCACGGAAACGCTTAAGTTCTTAAGCCACCGGTGGTCTCCATCCTAAGTCTGCTAAACCGAACGTTGCTTAACTTGACAATCAATATTATAATGCTATTTCAATAAAAGTAATATGGCAAATATATTTGACTGCCGATCTGGCTCTACCTTATTTTGCTATAACAAAAAGGCAATTTTTTTAGTAAAATTCTCTAATATGGTTATAAAATTAAGCGAATCTAGAATAAAAACAGACATATCATGAAGTTAAGAAAATCCTTTCATATGATTAAACAAAAACTAAAAAACACATGAACAATTTAAAGAAATCATTTGTACGAGCTACGCATAGTAAATGCAGATAGCCTTTTGTAGATTATACTTTATTCACGTTATTATAAATCGATAAGTTTAGTGCAAAATTATGCCATCGAATAACCAGCGCTTACTCATTTATTTCCGCGGTTTTACTTCTTTGAATTAATAAGCCATATTTATGCACATTTCGGTGCAACTGCTGACATAATGGATAATTTATCCACAAAAATAGCTTAGTAAACCTCACGCGCTATTATCGAAATTATGAAAAAGTACACCCAGCTGTTATCCAAACGAGAGAAAAGCTTAGTAAGAAGCCTAGGTGTATTACTGGATATTAAACTAACATTTTCAGATCACATAGATAACATTACAAAGCCTTCAAAAATCTAGGATTCATTTTGCCAGTGAATATTTATTCAAATTATACAATTTCATGTAACTTCCACCGCCTAATGCCTCTTGAAAACGGACGTGACTGCAAAATATGCACCGGTCAGATTGACACCTACTCTGGTTACAAAAACGTTGAACGTAAACGTTCCAAATATCCGAACTCGACATTCAAAACTATTTCATTCCGAGGTTGTCAATAGTTAATACGAAAAATTACAATGATTTGTTTTCCTCCTCTAACTTATTTTTACCACTTTATAGTCATTCAGAAAGGGCATTATCAAAATACTCCAAACTACCCCTATATCTTTTCATACAAAGTTTTATTTCTTTATATTATTTTAGCTCATATTTTTGTATTTTTTTTATATAAATTTTTTATAACCGTCGCATATGTAGGTACAACAAAGAGTAAATACTTCTTTTCGTCTTTTTGTTACCTATATATTTCTTACATTTTATTATAAGCTTTTAACTACATATTTAATATCCATTATTGGCTGTACGTCGAGTTTTTTTTGTATTTCTTTTTTTTATTATAGTTAAGAGCTCTGGTTATTGAGTCATTAATAAATAAAAAATTAATAAAAACTAAGCATAATCTCCCGTTGCTCGAAATCATACTGGCCCCATTGCCAACCTCTTGAATACCTTTACTTCTGACAAATTGGTATTTCGATCCGTGGAATTTGACAAAATGATTTACTCCAAAGTACCAACATAAACACAAGCTTCACAGAACGTCTGTATCAGACATTTTTTGACCGCATTTCTTTCAATATATTTTTCAGATATTGTAAATAGAAGTCGTAATAAATCAAGCCCACATTCGAGATATCTTCAAAATTGGTTCTCTTCAAAGACAAGTTCTGAAATTGGGTTTTTTACCAAAAATAAATAATTGAAAAAATTGTTTGTAATATTTATATGTTTTGATTGTGGACGATCATTACTGGCAAGGCTTTGCATTTATCCTTTGACCTACGTTTAAAACCCAGTGGTCTCAAGTAACAGAACATGCAGAACACTAACCTGGATAGGTAGGATTGATGGGGTCCACCAACGATGGGGCAACGTGGCCGGTCAGCTCCTCCAAATCCTTCACTACAGGGTTTATGTATACACAGCACTAAGTATATATTAGCACCACACTCAGTATAACGTAGGAAAGGTCAAGGATACTTGAGTAACTTAAGATCTTGAATTTTAGCTATTAATTTCAGTTCGTGACGTAGCAACGTCAACATCGTCCGTCGACCGACATAGACTCTGTCGTACTTGTGCGCCGATAGGTGGCGCGCTCATATTATTATAAGCAAAGTATATGAAAACATCATGGCGGCATTCAAAAGGAACAAGGAATCAATTAGGATGTGGATTGTATATATTAGGGATAGATTAATGATTTTAAAGATTCTTTATTTATTTATTTAACGAAATGTTTTATTTGAGTTAAAAAAGAAATTATAACTTTAGTTGGATTAATAACACTACCCGTTTGTTCTATGGTCACACGTTTCAATGTGTAGAGCTGAAAATAAGTGGCACGCGTAAATAAATTGCGTGTTAATATCTTTTATCAAGAGATCAAAAATCAATGAAGAGCACAAATTGATCCGTCGAACTGCCGCCAAAAAGACCTGCACAAATGAACGACTGAGTGATGAGCGTGTTGTTTAAAATAAATTATGGAACGATATCAGGTCGAATATGTAAAAAAGGCGTTTTTGATACTAAAAGTTTATTATTTTAGGCAAGCATTTAAACAGCTCGGAAAAATAGTAAAGTTTACAACAGGTAGCGCTAGTAAAAGTAACGGTACCTTTTTTAGTATCATTTATTGTATGAGAAAGGCAAGAACTACGCCACACGGCCTGGTCTGTCGTAAATATTTATTTAGCATTTTTTTTTACACTTATTTAATAGTTGATCACCTAATAGGCATATTGTGTTATCGTAGTAACTTCTTCTTTTTTACAGCCCTTATAATATATATTTGGACCAACTTTTCTTAGCGCCATCTATCGAGATAATTGGAACAATATTTTTTCTTAATTTGATTGAGGAAAATCTCTCATTGCTAAAGTCCATTTCTTTTTGTTTATTATTTAACGAATTATTAACACCATGTGAGCACAATAATAAAATAATGTTGTACTTTGTAGAAGTGTGGTAGAATCATAGTTCGGGAGTCGAACCGATGACAGCGGCGACCTCATAGGATCTTTACCTGGTACAACGGGCTCGTCGCCGGCCGCCGGGACCGGAGCAAACAGTGAACAGTTCTCCAAACACCAGTCACTCAACCACTCACAAGGTAAACGCGAGATCGAGCCATCGCCCTCGTCAACCATATTGAAGGAATGTGAGCCATCTGTCACCCGGCGCTACCACATTTTTACAATCATAAAAAAAATAAGGAGATGTGTTTAGCCATCTATAGAACTGCTGCGTTGAATCATAGGCTCTAATTCTAGCAGATCTTGTATTCGGAAAGCAGTTTGTTTCCTTAGATATCCTATATCGTGCATAAAATGTTTTATTATGCTTTAAAAAATACACTCTGTCCGAAATACGCCTTAGGTCGATTATTTGATTTAATAAAGGTACTTTCAAATACTAACACAAAGCATTCTAGAAGAATGATGCATGCTTAGCATAATTCATATTTACTAACTTGACAAAGATAGCGCAACAGTAGGACAGTTCTAAACATAAGCGTCTTAACTTCAGAACATGATCAAGATTTCGCTCGAAAAATACAAACTAGCCTCCTAGTTTTGATATTTGCTAGATTTTTGCTGTGTATGACAATACCACAATGAAGGTCACACTAATTAATAAACAGTTATAAATTTAACAAAATCGTACAAACTGAGCACACAATACATTAAATGCTAAAAATATTTTCAATAATATAATTTTGCAATATTTGCCCAAAACCTTAAAGTTATTCTCGCCCTTTTTTAATATGAGAAACTAACACTTTATTTTAATTCGTCAAAGGCCTTACCTTATAGCTATTAACGTCCAAAATTCTTAGGTTTCTGTGTTGCTGACGGTGTTATTTACCATAGAGGTAAATTGTCAAATATAAAACAGAAACAATGTACCTACTTATTGTTTTTATATAACAGTAAATGTTAATGTCGAGTAATTTATTATGCATTTTCAATAAACCGTTTACCTTAACATTTAAAATTTAAAATTAACTATTCAAAATTATGTTAAATATTTAAAATTGAGACCTGTACTACGATAAAATAAAATCCACACTACATCCTGCTCACCAAAGATATAAATTTTATGATAACTATTTCCGTGAATGCTATGAATTTCAGAAGGCACTTTAACAATTTACATAGCGAATCAGCGGGATTCTCGCGGTTCAGTTCCTGCGAGCAACCTTTAAGTTATGGCGCCGAAAGCTGGTGCAGAGATAAAACTATTTTATAGCCGGCTCACTAAGTTTGCCACTTTTATTGTAATACGAAAGGACATTTGTTTCAGGTTGACGGCAATTTTAAGCAGTTTATTTATTCATAGAATGTTTTATACGTTCACACCTTATTATACATTTTGTTCAGAAACGTGTTTTTGCTTTTGAAAGTTTTACCTATACAAAGTGATAAATTTAAGTTACAGTTTTAGAAAAGATTACGTAATCATCTAATGCTATTTACATAGGAAAATGTTCATCATTTGTTTTTACTTCAGAAATAACTGCAAAATTAAGGTTCTTTTAATGAATATTGATTGGACAAACAATCGGCTTTTGTCAAATCCTCTAAGTAAACATAAAAGTATATACATATTTTATCTTAGATTAAAATAAAAATAAACTGAGAAAAATTTTTCATCCCATAATTTATTTAAAAAAATGGCTCGTGATAAATGGTCTAATTTGTAACAAAAACTTGGGACGCGAAACAAAATGTAGTGTAACAATGTTTTTAATAAAAAAATTTGATAATCTTTTTAATTTACTGAAAGAACCTACTTTATACAAGAGGGGACTTCATCCAACCATTATGCTTGTTCTTTTATATGAACCTACTGAGAGCGTCCAAACGCTTTAAGGTCCAGCCCCCTCGGCACCAATGAATGAAATGACCGGAATGACTGAAAATAAAAACGGTTGATTTATACAAGTCCTCATTCAGTTGCATTGTAAAATATTATCTTCATAAACATGACGACTTCTCCTACTTAATAAATTGCCTCTTAAAGATTCATTTTTATTGTCATAATAACCTCGGTCCTCTGCGGTTATCCACTTATATTTTATGCCAAAAAAATGTATTAAAACTTTTTCATAAGCGCTTTAAATTATTAAGATCTAATGATGTAATATGCAGATATATTTTATTTCACCCTCGTTGCTCCTGTAATATGTGGTTAGTAAATAATGTATTAATGGAAGAAAAATATTTATATTAATAGAAGAAATTAAAAAAGGATATTAAGTTCATCCACAAAATCAAACTGAATGTTATAACAACAAAATCAAAAGCACAAAATATTAACAGTACATACAGACGAAAGTCACGAATATCAGAATATCTACACATCACACAAAAAAACGTGAAACTTAATGAAAAGGATAATAAAGGAGAGGATTCACGGTAAGGATAGCCGTTTCTCCTGATAAAACCAAAAAATAATTCTCTGGGGCAAAAGAGGCAGAGAGACAGACCTACGAAAGACACGAATTATTATACATAAAATAAAATGACTAACACCGTAAAACAATGGTAATCGTAGCGAATCATTTATTTTATTTAGCGCCATCAATAGCAAGTATATCAAAGCCTCCAAATCTTAGTAAAAAGTGGCATCAAATTTCTTTTTGGATCTTATGTGGCTTCTTTTCTTTGTAGTTCCTTTTGACCTTTTGTATATCTGTCCACCCCACAAGGGATGTAGTCGTAAGCATGTGTCGTACGTTTTACGAATTACTTAAATTTTTTATATGCATTACCCATAGTGCATAGATGTAATCACGTTATCCAGAAAATTTCTCGGCTCCTTACATGGAAACATAGGTAACCTAATATAGTTATATGAATTTATATTAGAATTTTTACGTTTCTTTATTAAGTATACAGTTTGGATACCACTTATGGGCAATAAATGAAACCACAAGTAATAATAGTCCACAGAAGTATAACACAATCGAATATTACAAGAAAAACCGCAAATTAAATAACTGTCATTTTCAAGCAAAGTAAATAGCGAAATAAATGCAGTATCAGTATAACACTCTGTTTAGACAACGTACCTTATGGCTGGTTTATACGCGTTAAGTGGTTAAGTTGGTAACTAAATTTTAACTAAATTTTAAGTTAGAAGTTGCGTGTAAACATTCGATTAAGTGACAAGTGGTAACTTAAAATTTAGTACGCAAGTGATTAAGTAGATTAGGATTCGTTTTTTTTTTTTTGGTTCCCCTCCATGGGAAGGGCAGGAGGATATAAAAAATGCTCTGACGCATACTCCGCGCGCGCGATCGAAGTTATGTGGGACTCGTCTCGACGCCTACCAGCACCATACCCACTAAAAAACCCCCTGTCGGCTCGTGCATTTTTGCCACTCAGCCTTCATCTGAGCGACGGCCAATTAGAGAAAGAGGCCGCGCTAGCGGGGCCCTTAAGGGGTCACCCGCTGAGATTTACATAGCACTGAAGGTGCTCAAAATGAAAAGTAAATAAAAAACATTAAAAATGAAAAATAAAATTGCATTAATTCGGATTTACGTTAGAATTAGAATTTACGTTAGAATTAGGATTTGCGGCCTGAAGGGCCTCGAGATCTAAAGTTAACTGCGTGGGTTCGCCAGTGTGCGCGTTTCTCGGCCTAGCGACTTTGAATTTCGAATCTAACACAGGAGCAGTATATGAGACTGAATCTCGAACAAGATGATTGGGATGGGATTCGGCGCGTTTGAAGAACGATTCTGAGAGTGTTTTGAGGTGCTGTTGCACTGTAGGTAGTTCAAGATCTCTGTGCAGGTCCGCGTTGCGCACGTACCAAGGTGCATTTGTGGCCCTGCGGCAGAAGAGATTTTGAACTACCTGCAGCTTATACAGGACGGAGGGATTGGCGTGGGCAAAGACTGGCGAAGCATATGACATGACGGGTCTAATGCAGACCTTATAAAGCGTACGTTTATTTCTAAAAGACATTTTACTTTTTCTACCTATCATACTATTTAGGCGGCTTAAGTAGAAACGCGCGAGTTTCGTTACTCAATCGACGTGTGGCTTGAAAGAAAGCGTCTGATCTAAGGTGACGCCTAAGTATTTGATACTGCGCTTCCAGGGGATGGGAATACCTAACATTCGAATGTGAGGATCGTTGTAGCGATTACGACGTTTGTGGTCGAATTGAATGGCAGAACTCTTTTCTGGGTTGACATCGATACGCCATTTTTGAAACCAAACACCGAGGGCGTTTACGGCCTTTTGGAGTCTGGTGATGTTATACGGGATCGATTGACCTTTAGTGTAAAGGGCGGTATCGTCTGCAAAGAAGGCGAGTTCGACGCCTTTCGGCGGGATGGGGATGTCGTTAGTGTACACGGTGTACAGCAGAGGGGCGAGGACTGAGCCTTGCGGGACTCCAGCCTTTATGGGACGAGGCGCGGAGAGCGTGCCTTCATGTTTGAATCGAAACGTACGGTCTTTAAGAAACGACGCGATTAATCTGACTAGGCGAACCGATAATCCTATTTTATAGAGTTTAAAAACGAGACCGCTGTGCCAGACTTTATCGAAAGCCTTGGCTACGTCAAAGAGAACCGCGATTGTTTTTTTACGACGCGGATAGAATCCTTCGAGTATGTACTCGGCGATTCGATGGACTTGCTGAGGGCAGGAGTGCTTAGCGCGAAAGCCGAACTGGTGGGGAATAATGAGAGGGTTAGGATTCGTTCTATTTTTCGTATAAGTAGGTGGGCGGGGCTTCTCACTTAACACGTTTGGACGTGATTTTTTTGTTAAGTGCATAAGTTGACAAAGCGGGTGGCGGCAAGAGCTCGTATTTATGTCGCATTTTATCTTTTTTTGAAATGTCGGAGTAAAATTTGGTTTCTACTTTAAAATTTGTGAAAGAATATTTAAGGGTGTTACCACATCAATTAATTGACCGTTGATCGACGTCGACCCGTACGACGTAAAAAATTGAGAAAAATACGTAATCTTGCAAATATTTTAATTTCCGAATCAAATTTTTCTGTGAATTTGTCCAAAATCACGTTTACCACATATCTTAGTACAGAATTGACGAATTCCTTGACATTCATCACTGCTCGTCTTCATTGAACTTGTGAAATTAACTACTTAATCCGTTTGGACACGCAAGTGACATCTAGTAACTTAAAATTTAGTAAAAGGATACATTTTCGCGGGTAGTCGTGAAAGTAATACTCAAATTTAGTGTGCTCTTCATATTTTATTTGTATCTATTAATTTATTAGTTTTTAATTTCACTCCTATGCTGTAACTTAGTGCTAAACACACTGGCACTCACTTTCAAACAAATTCTCTCACTATAATCACTTGGTCAAATAATTAACATCACAATATGGAAGCTCTTGCAAAAATGTTTGAAACACGCTTCAGTGAGTTTGAAAACAAGCTGGAAATGGTTGCTGGTAAGATGCCTGTGCATCCTGATCTAACCACACTGTCTCAAGATTTCTTGTCCTTCAAAAGCTTGGTGTGGGAGATGTTTAAGCAGCTGAAGATTGAAATTGAGTCCATCAAAGTGAATCAAGATAGATTTGAAACTGCATCTCGAAAAAAGATCTTGTTATTCCATGGAGTTCCTGAGAAGCAAAACGAAAAGATTTACGAAGAGGTCCATAACATCCTTACTAAACAACTGAACTTGAATAGTATAAAGCGAGACCACTTACTTGTTTGTCATAGATTGGGCAATGCTTCTAAAGGCAAAACAAGACCAATTCTTGTGAGATTTTCTGATATGCAGACTCGCTATACTGTCTGGGATACTAAAACTAGTCTGAAGGGAACCGGTATCACGCTCTCCGAGTTCCTCACAAAGATCAGACAGCAAACTTTTGTCTCGGGCCGTCTACATTTCGAATTAAAGAATTGCTGGTCTGCTGAGGGGCGAATTGTTATCTGTCTACCAGACAAATCACGCCGCCGGATCGAAACAAAATGCGAACTTGATCACATTATTTCTCAGTTTCCTATAACTTGTGACGCTACAGCGGTTCCTGCGCAAGACAATGCACCAAAACCCGCAGAAAAATCTCCCAGAAAAACTCGTCGGCGCCACTAACTTTATTTTTAAGATATTCAGTAAGTGCCTCATTCATTAGTTTCAATAACAATATTCCTTGCAATCATACATAAGTGAAAGACGGTAATTTAATATTTAGTTTGTTTGTTTTTAAAAATAGGTTTTGTTTATGCTTGTGTGTGGCAAACAGATTGACAGATACCACTGCGACTGTGGCAGTTAATGTAAGGCTGTAATCAGCCATTCAATCAATCATTGTGCGTACTTGTAGTGGACCACCATTAGTGTCGTTTCTGTAATTTTTATTTTTATTTGTGTTTTCTTTCTCCATTAACTTGTGAGTGGCTGGTGGTTTAGTTAATTGTAATTTTTTTTTATACAGTAGTGTTTATTCGTATGTAGTATATTTATTTCTATTTATTTCGTACTTTCTATCATTGCACTAGTTATTTTATATATATATAGTGTTTAATAATAATAATGATTGTGACGACAGCTTCGTATCCTGTTCTTCTTCGTCTTGCAGTTTCGCTAGCATCGACAGTACTCTCTCTCCAGCTCCGACGTTGCATGACAGACTGTATACTTCCTTTACTGATAATCCCTTTAATTTAAAAATTGCACACATTAATGCGCAAAGCGTACCAAGCCATTATTCTGATCTTCTAGCAACGTTTAGCTGTAAAAATATCGACGCATTGCTAATTTCTGAAACGTTCCTAAAACCTTCCCTTCCTTCAACAAATTTTTCACTTCCAGGTTTTGTCCTCATACGTAATGACAGAACTGGTAAGGGGGGAGGTGGGGTAGCAATTTATTTGCGTGCAGATTTGTCATACAAGATTGTGAGTGCATCACCATCACTTTACTCAGAATCAGCTGAACACCTCGGTATCGAAGTAACTATACGACATACGAAATTACTCCTTACGGTTTTGTATAATCCTAATATGAGTATTGATTATTTCGATACCCTGGAAAGCTATTTCAATAATTTCTGCCCTATTTATGATCATGTCATTATGCTTGGCGACTTCAATACTTGTATGATCAAAAACAACTCTCACTCTCGTAAGCTTGAATCACTATTATTCTCTTTCAACCTTTCTATCTTACCGTTGTTTCCCACGCATAACTTTCCTAATTGTGTCCCATCCTTAATAGATCTCATGATAGTATCAAATAATAATAATGTAGTAAATCACGGACAACTCACAGCATCCTTTTCGTATCATGACCTGATATACCTATCATATCGAATCCGACTCCCCAAACAAAAACCGAAAGTATTAACCTTGCGTAGCTATAAAACCATTAACTCGGAATCTTTGGAGCGAGACGCGAGAGATATCGATTGGTCGCCAGTTTTTAATGGTGCTGATATTAATGACAAAGTTGACTGCTTCAATTCTCTTCTCCTTGGCCTGTATAATCGTCATGCTCCTCTTAAGTCTGTAAAAATAAAACACAATCCTGCACCTTGGTTAACTGACTCAATAAAACACTCCATGTCTCTTAGAGACAAAGCCAAGATCAGGTATAAACGTCGTCCATCTGAAAATAACCTCACTACCTATAAAAATCTACGCAACCTTTGCAGGCGACTTTGTCGAGACGCTAAGAGACGCTACTTTCACGACTCCCTCGTCAACCAAGGCGCTGCAGAGGCATGGAAGTTCTTGAAATCTATTGGTATTGGTAAATCTTCCACTAGTCATCATAACAACTTTGATTTGAATGCTTTAAACTCCCAATTTGCTAAACCAGCCGTAACTCTGGATCCGACTGTCAAAGCCAGCACTTTAAGATCTTTGCCAAATGCTACAAATGCATGTCCGTCATTATTTTTGAATACTGTGTCAGTGGACAGTGTTAGGCGATCTATTCTTTCCATTTCGTCAGCAGCTGTAGGAGATGACAAGATATGCTCCAAAATGGTCACCTTAATTTTACCCGTCTTATTACCCGTACTCACCCATATATTTAATTATTCCCTGTCAACCGGTACTTTTCCGAATTCCTGGAAACTCGCACATATAATCCCATTACCTAAAGTTACAAACCCTACCTCTCTTTCACATTTCCGACCAATATCTATCCTGTCCTTTTTGTCTAAAGTTCTGGAGCACATTGTCCATGAACAATTACTAGAGTTTGTATCCACTAATAATCTCCTCAGCAAATACCAATCCGGTTTCCGGTCAGGGCACAGCACAGTATCTGCTCTTGTTAACGTGACTGACGATATACGTTGGGCCATGGAGGGTGGATCGCTTACATTGTTAGTTCTACTTGATTTCAGTAATGCTTTTAGTTGTGTTGACTTTGATATTCTTCTTGGAGTGCTAGAATCACTGAATTTCTCCCCCTCTGCGGTTGCTTGGTTTAGTTCTTACCTTCGAGGTCGATCTCAGCGGGTCCGCTGCGAGGAGTCCTTCTCCGAGTGGTGTGATCTCGTTGCGGGTGTACCTCAGGGTGGCGTTCTCTCTCCATTACTCTTCTCTTTGTTCATTAATTCTATCACTAAAGTTATCTCAAGTAATTACCACCTCTATGCGGACGACTTGCAGGTTTACCGCCATTTCACTGTTAGCAATGTTGGCTCTGCCATTGCCGCGATTAATAAAGATCTTGGCCACATTAGTAAATGGGCTTCATCTTTTGGAATCCATGTAAATCCTAGCAAGTCGCAAGCAATAATTGTAGGCAGCCGATATATGAAGGGTTGCCTTGATATGGATGCTCTTCCAACTGTAATACTAGATGGTACTTCGATTGCTTTCACCGATACTGTAAAAAACTTAGGCGTGATAATTGACTCAAACCTCACGTGGCAAGCTAATGTCGGTGAAATTGGTCGTAAGGTCCATTACTCCTTTCACACTCTCAAGTGTCTCCAAAGTTTTTTGCCTTATCCAACCAAAATCACCCTTGCACAGGCGCTCATACAGCCAATCATAGATTATGCAGACGTGTGTTACTTAGATGCTACAGAAGAACTTTTAAATAAGCTGGAGCGTCTGCAGAACCTATGCATTCGGTTCGTGTTCGGTCTTAAGAAATATGATCACGTTTCAGAATATCGAAAGCAACTCCGATGGCTACCGATTCGGTTACGTAGGAACACTCGCATTCTCTGTCTACTATATAATGTCCTTTACAACCCTTCCTCTCCCCGATATCTTAGTGAGCGTTTCTCTTTTATGGTTTCCCAAGATAAATTGTGCAAAACTCGCAAGCGCACTCTCCTTTACCTTAAACCTCATAAGACCGATTTCTTTTCCCACTCCTTTACTGTTCATGCCGTCAGACTATGGAACTCACTTCCTTATGAAATACGCGAAGCAAAATCGTTACCAATTTTCAAAAATAAAGTAAAGCAACACTATCTTTCTCAACCTTAAAATGTTGTGTTGATGTTCAAACTTTATGTGTATATGTAGAATATTAATATAAATCATTCGTTTATAAATGTATGTATGTATATAAATAATAGAATTTTATGTATGGGTTTAAGTTAATTTATATGTTTATTTTATGATTATTTATTGTATTCTATTTTATTTTATATTATTTGAATATAGTTGTACACACTAAATTTGTTCTGTACTACTTTGTCCAGTAATAGGTCTGCTGGTAGAAATTTCTATTAGAAATAAGCTGTACCTTTGTACTTTATTAGTTTATAAGTCATTTTTATTATTGTGTTTTTCTGTGTGTACATAAATTATTAAATAAATAAAAAATAAAATAAAAATTTAGTTAACAACTTAACTACTTAATACATGTAAACCGCACATTAGGCTCAGCAGAAGAGTGGCAACGATGCACACTCATAGCGCGATTAGGCAGCACGGCGCCGCCATCTTCGATTGTTGTTTTACGGTTTGCGACGTAATGAAAAAAAACCACTTACTGTTCATTTTTTAACCACACTTTTTTAATTTCGTCACTATTTAACTGAACTAAAATAAACCCAATCATGGCGCACTATCCTATATTGTAGGACAGGTGCGAGTTGCGCCAAATCTCTTCCGATACCTAAGTAAAGTTAACACTGCATTCTGGCGACATTCGCCATACATTAAAATCATGTCTGTATACTCTGCAGCACTGCAAAAATGCTGTTGTCGCGGCATTTTGTTAAACACACACACACACACACACACACACACAAAAGTCAAGTACCTAGTGTCAATTTCACCATAAAAAATAAATACTGAATAAATTAAACTACCTAATAACCATAGTTTACAATAATTCTGCACAATGCGCGAGCGCGAGTATCAAAATCTCTGCAATAAGCACAGCAGTGGCCCGGAAGTCTAGCGGTGAACTGATGAGTGCGGAGTGACGAAACATAACTTTCCAGTTGGCAAAAAACATAAGTCATAAATAGTGCAATTGGTGCAATTGTTAGTATTCAGTACTTATTTACAATTACGTACCTAGGAAAAAGATGAACTATGATAATCATCAACGCATTAAAATAAGAGTATGTTTGCGTTATTAGAGTTTTTATTATTATTATTAACAATCTACAAATTATTTTAACCCTTTTCTTGACAATGTATCTATAGCAGATACATCAAAGTTTGAAAAATTTTAAGTCCATTATATTTTTGCTCAAACAAAATATACCTATGTGAGTATTTACATAATTTCGTTCTTTTAAAATTCGTGATATTTTTTTTAATTTTGAAAACACTGGTGAGCTGTCAAACTTCTTTTATTTTCAACCGACGCCCTTCTTCCACGCAAGCAGGTAAGAAAAATTGCATGTTTTTGTAAAATTACAAAATATAATTGTTTTTCTACTAAATTAACGAAGTTTTAGTATAAACAATTATCTGGTGGTTGCATTTATTTGCATTTTAAATGGGTGTATCTCATGGTACACACTACCAACTTCACTAACAACTGATACAGTTTCGTTCTGTAGCTATACGTGCACACTGCCAAGCCCATAAATGGTGTATTATTGTTAAAAAAGCTTTGCTTATTTTTTTTATCTTTTTAGGTAAAAAAAGTGAATATGTTTTCAAGAGGTAGAAAAATACTTGCATTGGTGCACCCAATCAATCATCAAATAACGAAGAAAATTCGGAGTCTGATTGTGAATTTGGGAATATTAATTTCCAAAAGCTCGTCAATAATGAATCGAAATAATGAAATAATGAATTTGACCTTGCCTTGCAAACGATATCAGATTTCTGCCCTTTGGTGGTAGGACAACTACCTATTAAAACGAATTCCGTGCACTCTTTAGACCTAACAAACTAAAAGACCTGGTTTTAACCGAATAGTACTTAAAACACCTGAGCCATCAATGTCAACAGCAGCTGCCTCACCATCGCCATTTAACATAAATAATATGCGTTCTAAAAAGCCAAGCTTAAGACAGCTAAGAAGCTGTAAGACAAACAGTGCCTATACAAAGGAAGCAGTTAAATTTTAATTGGGTGAACAAGAAATTTGAACTCGGGGCTGAAATACATAGTAAAGAGAAATACCAATTACGGACAGTTTTAAAACGCCACTAGAATATTTCTAGTATTTCCTCGATGATGACATTCTAAATATGATTACGGAGCAAAGTAATTTATATTCGACTCAAACGATTGGTCGTTCCCTTAATTTTTCAAAAAGAGGTTAAAGATTTTATCGCTATTAATTTGCTCATTGTGAATTTGCCGGCTTATACGGACTATTGGTCTCAAGAATTTAGATTTTTACAAAGAGCTGAAATAATGCCACTCAAAAAATTTCAGCAGATACGACGGTATATTCATTTCAACGATGACTTACTAGATAATGGTGACCGATTTTTTAAAGTCAGGCCACTCATTGAAAGAATACATGACAATTTTTTGAAAATTTTACTCGAAAGAAAATTTAGCATCGATGAAATTATGTTGCCCTATAAGGGTAAAAAGCAAGTAACCGTAAACTATACATTATAAGCAAGCCCCGCAAATGGGCATGTGTTGCGGGCTTCATCTACGATTTTGTCTTATAAGGTGGTGAACACTAGGGCTTGCAAAAACCCGACTTTCTCAGAAAACCATTGATAATTATTTTTTTTAGTATTTTTAATAATGCTTATGCTCTTAATAACGTTTTAATAAATGTGAAAAATAAAGTAACACACTTTAGCAACAATTTTCTAAAAAACCTTTTAATGAAAAATAATTATATTGAGATCAACTAAAGAAATATTCATTATTAATTTAACGAACTAAATTTAACGTTCTTTACGTAAACATAAAACATATTTATATTAAAAACAATCATAATCATTGAGATCAACATGTAAAAATATTCGTTAAAAAATTGAAGAAAAAATATTAATAAAAATTTTCTTTTGAGAATTATAAAATGATTAGAGTATACGTGTTACACGACTCATATTTCAGTTTGTTAATTTATTTTTATTGTAATAGGTCTTTACCTATGAAACTGCCGTTTTGCCGTACTGGCCATTTCAAATGAAAATATTTTTTTTTTGACTGATAACTCTAATTTCAAATTAATTTTACTTGACAAAAATGGAATTCTTTTCCTAAAATCGTCATTTGTTTAATAGTAAGTGTTTTGTTTTCAACGCATTCGAACATTTTTCGTCATCATGGATAAGTTAAAAATTCGAGTAATTATGGAGTATGAGTACCGTCGTGGCAGCAAAGCGGCACAAGCGGCACGCAACATCAACGACGTTTACGGAGCGAACACTACAAACGAACGCACCACCCGCTATTGGTTTACCCGCTTCCGTTCTGGAAAGTTTGACCTGAAAAATGAACCCCGTGGTCGTCCGAAAACTTTGGTCGACAATGACGAATTAAAGGCAATTGTGGAAGCTGATGAAACTCAATCCACGGCTGAATTAGCAGCAGCTTTCGACGTTAGCATCAAAACAATATTGGTCCATTTTCGTCAAATTGGCAAGGTAAAAAAGCTCGACAAATGGGTACCCCACGAACTCAATGACCGCCAGCGCGAAGTACGCGTGGAGACGTGCCTTGCACTGCTCAGCAGGCATACAAATGAAGGAATTCTGAACCGCATTGTTACTTGTGACGAGAAATGGATCCTGTTTGACAATCGTAAGCGCTCAGCAAGTTGGTTGGACCCTGGTTCAGCACCCAAACAATGCCCTAAACGAAAACTTACCCCTAGAAAAGTGATGGTCACTGTTTGGTGGTCTAACGCGGGTGTAATTCATCACAGCTTCTTGCCAAACGGGACAAGCATTACTGCAGATGTGTACTGTGAAGAACTGAACACAATGATGGAGAAGCTCGCACGTCTCCAACCAGCTTTGGTCAATCGTTAGGCGCCACTGCTCCTTCACGACAACGCGCGACCTCATACTGCACAGCAGACGGTCTCCAAGCTACAAGAGTTGGGGTTGGAAGTTCTCCGTCATCCGCCGTACTCACCAGACCTTGCGCCTACAGACTTCTACTTTTTCCAGAATTTGGATAACTTCTTGGCGGGAAAAAAATTCAATACCCGAGAGGCAGTACAAAATGCCTTTGAAGAATTTGTTGCCTCCCGTCCAGCTGATTTCTTCAAGAAAGGCATCAATAAGCTACCAATGCGTTGGCAAAGATGCATTGATTGGCTTGATTTTTGATGCATTGATGCATTTTGATTAATAGAAATAAAAAATATATAAAAAAATTACGCTTCATTTATTTCGTGAAAAACGGCAATTTCATAGGTAAAGACCTAATATTAAAGTACAAAAATGTTTTTTCGCGTAAGTGACATACATAATAGAATGTAAGCTACCCAAATAACCAGAATTTGCCCATATTCCCTCACAGAAACTGACTTTTTCTCCAAATACAGAGAAGTCAAGCACGGCGTTCCTCGAGGTAGTATTTTAGGGCCGTTATTATTTCTTATTTGTATGAATGCCTTCTCCAGTATAACTACACATTCCATGGTATTATTTGCAGACACAGTACATTAATTTTCTACAATAAGGACATAAATATACTCAAAAATGACATCCAAAATACATTGACTTCAGTAATGAACTGGCTAATGACACATAATCTAACAATTAATTTGAGTAAAACCCATATAATGAATTTCACAAATAGACATAATAATTCAACATCATTTAATATTGACTTTTGCGGATAAGAAATAAAAGAAATTAAATGTACAACATTTTTAGGATTGAGGACTCTAATCTGAAATGGAAAGAGCATATAGAGAGTGCGTGCAACAGAATAAATAAATTTGCATACGCACTACGTAAGTTGTCGAAAATAGTCAGCGAGACGTCCATACTATCGGCATATTATTCATACGTCGATATATATATATATATATATATATATATATATATATATATATATATATATATATATATATATATAACCTTAAATATAACCATAAAAGCATAGAATCCTGTGAACCCTGCTTCAAAACGTTAAGAATTCTGACTTTCCCATGCCTTTATATACTTTAAACAGCCCTATTTGTAAAAAAGAATCTCAACTTGTTAGAAAAACTAAATAGTAGAAGACACAAGGATACTATTTGTGTCTAAATCCATTAAAGAAATTAATGATTATAATAACTAAGAACAGAAGAAGAAAGAACTAAGAAATGGTTTTTACTAGATAAATGTTATTTCACTGTACTCGATTATATCAATGACAAAGAATGTAGGTAAAAACAAATTCAATTGTATTATGACTATTTATCATCTTTGGACAAATAAATAAATTGTTAAATGACTGTGTGTAAAAGTAACTCTCTATAATAAATAAATTGAAATGAATCTGGGTAAAATGACAAGCTTCTAGACATACTAAAAATGACCGTGTAATAGAATACGGCACGAGCTCAATTTATGTTAACATTATAAAATATCTTATGTATTTCCCTATATTCGTACAAACAAATAAATGATTTGATTTGATTTGACATGCATGAATACAAAAGCCGAAAAATCCGAAGTACCCGGTTTTTTTGTAGATTATTCGGTTAATCGGGTTGCAAGCCCTAGCGAACACACCTTCCGCACAAATTTACGCCAGAAGAGATGTGTTTGGGCTTGGGGGCTAAAGTTGTCTTATAGCTGTGTAAAACTATTCCTGATCTAGCATGTCCAGTTGTATACCTCGATAACGTTTTTACCAGCCTGGAGCTCATTCATGTGCTTCGAAACGAAATGGGAATATATTTTAATAATTAGGGACAACATTCTAAAGAAAAAAGGCTCATACTCTCGTGTCGTGTGGAACAAAAATAAAATATTCATTGTAAAATGGCATGACAATAAAGTTGTCACTGTTGCTAGCAGCTGTGTATCAGAGACGCCAGTTGGAGTAATACAACGCTATAGAAAGGAAATGAAATGTAGAAGTACTGTCCTGTCCTGAAATAATCAGGCACTACAACGCGCACGTGGGAGGTGTAGACCTTGCGGACATGTTGGATGCCCTCTACAGAACTGAAATGTATAGTCATAGTTACTTGCCAATATTTTCACAGATCTTGAAATAAAAGCTGGATTTTATATCGCAGACATATTGCTGGAAAAAATGTCAAGCAACTGAGCCCAAAGAAGTTCCGATATCATATAGTACAAGGCCAACTAAATTCTGGTTGAGAACAACGATATAATAATTCTTATTTGATGCCACTAGCACCAAAGAAAACGATCAAAAAACCTTGTACTGCAAGGCCGACTACAGATGTCAGATTTGATGGATTTACTCATTTTCAGTCATTTGGCTGCAAACTTTGCATAAAAGTTCAGACCACAGTCATGTGTATGAAATGCGGTATGAGACTATGCTTACTGCGAGAACAAAACAGCTTTTTTATTTTCCATAGCAAGCATACACAAGAAATTGATCTTATTTTTCATATTGTTTCTCATACAAGTTTGTGTATTCTTTAAATGTCAACAGGAAAAGATGTTTTATGTTAAAACATTATATGTTTTAATAAAAGGTACTGATTTTTGAATAAAAATGCATTCTTCATTCTTATATGGCGTTATGCATGTGATCTGGGGGGATGCCTAGAAAAATGAAAAAAAAAAAAATTCCCATGAGGGTAGTTTTTACAACATCACATGTATCCTATGGGATACAGTGCCAAGATTCCTTAATTATATTTCGTCGCTTCATTCTTCAGATAGTATTTAATCAACAAGGTAGTCCTTTTAAGGAACTAGGTAACTTTGCACAGTTTAAGAGTATGTCATTTGACTTATTCAAAAAACTTCCGTCTGTTTACTTGATCAACCCCGGTCCCGACAAGTCTTCATTTTTTAGAGATCAAAACAAAACATTTGTATGGGTTCCTGGAGGGACGGGTTCTTTACATATTTTCGAATGAAGCGACTCATATAATAGCGATAGAACTTCACTTGGAAGTTCGTTTAGTCATCTATTATATTTCGTCGCTTCATTCTTCAGATAGTATTTAATTAACAAGGTAGATTTTTAGATATTAAGTTTTGTTTTCTTTTGTATTTACAAATTTTAATTAATTTAAATACGTTTATTCATTAAATTCCTTACTTTAGTACGTAATTTAAGAATCCCTTTAGGCATTTATTATACACTTGGTGATTGCCAAGTTAATTAAATCAATAAACAGAATAATTTAATTTTAATTAATCTCTTATCGGAAGATATTGGGTGGTTTGTATCTTTATTGAGTACGGACAAGGCAAAGTAGTTTAGTGGGTCTAATATAGGTTTATGGTAAAATTTTGTAAAGGCCTGAGAGTTTTAGGTCTACCCAGTAGTTTCTCGGATAACCTACACTGAACACGTGCCGCGTGCTGAGTGCGCTGAACACACTCATTTCAACGCCGCTCGTAGCTAGCGTCTGCTTTATCCACCGACTTAGCGTCTGACTTGACGCGGCTCTGTGAGGGGCCTTTCATGTTACAAACAAGAACCCCGAGTTCGAAATTTAATATTTTTCGTCACAAAAATCATCATGTTATTTTTTTTATATATTTATTTAGATTGGCAAGGATAACGATTTGGGGCTGTGGTTTTAATGATGTATATTATTATGATTATGTATACGGATGCTAAAACTATATTTTCTAATTTAATGTCTGGGCCCTATGTCCGGTGCATACAGCTAACGATGTAACGGTAACTTTTGGAAAAATGTTCTAAATTAAAGTAGTATAATAATATCGTAGAGAGAGTTAATTAAGAACTAAATTTGGATCCCAAGAAAAATAATAATAATAATAATAATAATAATCCCCAGACAAACACACCAACTGTATGGCCCCAAAGTAAGCAGAGCTTGTGTTATGGATGACCATACAGCGAACTGGGGGGGAACCCAGAATAAACATACATATATAAATATCAACAACCATGACCCGAGAACAAACATCTGTGTTCATCACACAAATGAATGCCCCGGCCAGGACTCGAACCTGGGACCTCCGGCGTATGAGACAGGGCTACTGACCACTACGCTACTCGGCCGTCAAATGTGTAAGTACTTCGATTAAGTTGCTTTAATTTTATAGGCTTCTTGTAAAATTTGCCTCATCATTGCCCATATCTTCGGCTAACAATAGAGACAAGGCTGAACGGTTTGAATTTAATGAACCGAATGAACAACCCTTTTTAAATTGCTCATTTAAAAAACAAAGAACTAATAAAACAGGTTTTTGAACATATCAGTATTACGTAACGTACAAAACTCCCACCATGACCTCAACGTGATGTTGCATTGACAAATATTCATGGGTGCCAGAGAAGCGAGCATCAACGTCAGGGTCTCTGGCGGACAGACGCGCCGCGCGAACGCCGCCCGTAGCGTCTCGCGGTACCCAGGGTAAGGCTGGACTGCTTTGCTTTGGTGCTGTTATGGGAGTTAATTAAATCTTTTGTTTCAATTCAAATCAATTATTTTTCTTACACATTTTAAGACAAGGCAAAATGGAGGAAATGGTTAAAAATACGTAGAGGCCCAATTAATCGTAAACGCATCGACTGCGACTGCATCCGGTTCAGGATACCTAGTTACAAATGCGTCACATTTACAAACAAACATTAAAGCAAAAATCCATAAATTACGTTCCTCACCAAATGCCATAGCTAAATGTGTCGAGTTAGAGTATTTAAATGTAGAAATTGAATACTACCCATCCTTTTGACGTAACTAATAGCGGTGGTACTATCAATTCGCAATAATATTGCACAATTTCTTTCTTCCCCGGCTGAACTTTTGAAGCCTAAGGAAACTGCTAGTAATTCTAGGTAATTGATACGGTATTCTTTTTCACTATGTTTCCAAAAATTATAAAATTTATTGTCTTGGAATACTGCACCCCAGCCTGTTCTGAATGCATATGTATATATCTTATAAATTTGTGAAGTAATTGAACAGGAAATGGTATGTTTACTCATACTTTTCTACCAGATTAAATCTTCTAACAGTAATTTAGGGAGTTTAATTTTTGCCTCATAGTTGTACTTATTTTGTAGCTAGACAGGCTGCGACCAGTACACCTATATGTTTGGCAAAATCTCGCATCGAACATATTTGAAGTTTCATAAATTTATTTATTATTATAACGCTTATCGTCAGGTACTATTCGATGTTAAACATAAAGCCTAAAAATGTTACCGACCTTGTCGGTACTAGTCGATTTTGTCTAAATTCACAACAAGTGACTCATAACTTCCCGTATAATTTTTGTAAATACCCCGGAGCAACGAATAATCCATACGGTATGGCCGTAAACTCGTACGTGATTGGCTCAAACATATCGTTTTCTTGAAATTCAAAACGTAGGTATTTTTTGTAATTAACAAATATAGGTACGAGTAGGTATGATCTTTCTTATCTAAGAAACAATTATGGGAAATTAATTTAGAAGCTTTTTATAAGATTCCATTTTAAAGTGTACTTTTTCTACCAAATTGTATAATATTATTTATTAATTTTTTTTTGTACGAACCGTATTTTGCCGTTGAGTTTCAGCGCTAAAAATATTTATTTATTATATTTGTTTGATACAAACTGGTCACTTGAGGTATAACGAGGTGTTCCATACTTGAACAGATTTCATTTAAAGTTATCAAATTACTTTCATTTTTTTTATAAGGACAACACATTTGGTAGTTTGCTTTTATGAATGGGTGAGGCGATTTATTGTATAATTTTCTGGAAGCTACTACCTGTCAGTTGGGTAATGGCAACATTTCGCGCGACACTAGCGCCAAAACCTACAGTTGAAAAAACACGTTGATAAGACCGGCCGGTGCGCTCTTAACATTTGAATTTATGTGAATTATACCATATAGACTGCAGTGATGTGTCCCTCTTTCGATGGAAAATAAATGAACTTGCGTCCTGTGGATTGATATGTGATACTTTTGCTGGAAGCAGCTGATGAGCCCTGTCGCTGTTTTTGCCTAGCCCTCGGACTGCGTGGCGGTAGAAGGAACGATTGCGGTAAGTCGCCAAACCCCAGCTTAATATCATACATATATTTCTTTGGTCCGTTCGATTCGGATTCTTATTTTCCAATTGTGTTGTCTATTCCAGTATATACGTGCTTAATATTCCATACGCATTCTCAAGTCTCCATCTTTGCTACGCAAAATGTCCGACGAAGAATCGCCGTGTGAACAAGATTTATAAGAAAGATAACTCATTCTAGATGAACTTAAACGCACCTTACAGTTTGCAGCGACAGATGAACAACAGTTTCGCTCGCGAACTAGTGATTTAAATTCTCATCAACGTAAATTTAATAAAATTCAAGCTAAAATTGAAAAGACCCTCATAAAATCAAAATGTTTCAACAAAGAGGAACAGATTAAGATTCGCAACGATTTTAACGATCTTTATTACGCAATTATTACACATTTAAATAAACTGAAGAAAGGGGACGAGGATAAACGACGCATGAGTCGACCCTCGGCACCATCTATTCAGTCACACAGTAATAAAAATTTGCCTACTTTGCCTTTGCCAAGTTTCCATGGCGACCCTACTGATTGACCCTCATATTTCGATTTATTTCGTTCACTGGTTCATTTCAATAGTGCCTACACGGATGCAGAAAAATTCAGATACTTATTGCTTACGGTTCACAAGGAACCGCATAACTTAATAAAATCTATTCCAATCACGGACGAGAACTATTCAGTAGCACTCGATATATTAGTGTCTCGTTATGAAAATAAACGAGTTATTGCTTCCAAACATCTCGATAGAATTCTCGATATCGAACCATGTTCCGATATCGAGAATTCTATATAAAGAGATAAATCCATTCACAGTGTACGGCAATTGCTAAATATTTACCAAGAAAACATTAAGGCACTCGAAATTATGCACTTTCCCGTAGAACAATGGAATTTTTTATTGCTAAATATTTTGTTACGTAAAATAACAATAAACACACGTAAAGATTTCGAACGATCATTAATTAGGTCATCTGACATCCCCGATGTTAAACAATTAATTTCATTCTTAGAACGAGAAATTTCTGCTGACGAAATTATACATTCAAATAGCGGGCAGTCCTACAATAAGTTTTTGCAAAACGGAGGTATTCGTCAAAATCATTCAAGCGGCAGCGCTCCGGGTACCGCTTCCTCGTCACCCGCACGACGACCGCTTCGTTCACTTGCAGCTAACGTAACTCCGGTAATAAAATCACAAAATGATAACCGTATTCATGATATAAATGCAACAAAAAACAAAGCTAACTGTCTCTGTTGTAATGCTCAACATTTATTGACAAAATGTTCGCAATTCCTAAATTTATCTCCGCAAGAAAGATATTCATTAATTCGTAATAAAAATATTTGTTATAATTGTTTGCATATCGGTCATGATGTCACTAATTGTAATTCCAATTTTGTTTGTCGTACATGCCACAAGCGGCATCACAGTTTAATTCATTTTTCTAATCAACAAACTGGGTCATCGAACTCTGTTACGCATAAGGTATCGGTAAATAACGCTATCTCCCTCCCACCTGCTTCGACTACGACGGAGTTGGAGCCTACTGGTACGATTGCTACGAGTGACTTGCCGCGTGTCGTAACCGGCAGGGATATCGCTGTTCAAAATTGTTGCGCGTCCAATGCTCCGTTAGTTCGTACAACTACGGTCCTTTTATCTACGGCACTGATCGATGTATGCGTGGGTGGGTTTAAACTATCAACTGTTCGTTGTTTGGTAGATACTGGTAGTCAAGCCAGTTTTATAACTGAAGCGTGCGCGCAACGTTTAGG
Organism: Marasmarcha lunaedactyla; assembly: GCA_923062675.1. NCBI lineage: Eukaryota > Metazoa > Arthropoda > Insecta > Lepidoptera > Pterophoridae > Marasmarcha > Marasmarcha lunaedactyla. The sequence continues at coordinate 10,113,217 of OV281353.1, forward strand.
TATCCCACGTAAACATGCAAATATTCCGGTTTACGGCATAGGCGATACTAAAGCGGTTCATTCTAAGGGTTTCATTTCGTGTAGCATAACCCCTAAGGGTAAACAACAACCCGCAGTTCCAGTTAATGCCTTAATTTTATCAAAATTAATATCACAAGTGCCAAGTGTACCATTGCCTTATACAGGGTGGTCACATTTGAAAAATATTAATTTAGCGGATCCAGATTTTCATACTCCGCAACCCGTGGAAATGTTATTAGGTGCGGATATCCTATCCCACATACTATTAGGTAACGTAATTATGGGATCACCGGGATCTCCGATAGCGATGAATAGTATTTTTGGTTATTTATTGTTAGGTAAGCTTGAGACCGAGTCTAGTCCAACTTCACTTCAAGTTTGTTTTAGTTCTTTTGATGATGACAATGTTCAGAGATTTTGGGAGCTCGATTCACTTCCTGAAAAACGGAGTTACACTTCTGATGAAGAATTATGCGAATCCTTTTTTCAAAAGACGCATACCCGAGATAAAACAGGGCGATATGTAGTTGCCCTACCGTTCAAACCCGACGCTCCGCCGCTTGGCGAGTCACGGAAAATCGCATTCGCTCGCTTTCGTAAATTGGAGTATAGACTGGAACGTAACCCTAAGCTTAAAAAAGATTATCACGCCTGTCTCCAGGAGTATATAGATTTAAATCATATGGAGCCCGTCGATAGTGAGACAGCAGTTGTCGGTTCAAGCTATTACATCCCGCACCACTGCGTGGTTAAAGAGTCGAGCGAAACGACTCGCACTCGCGTTGTTTACGACGCCGGCTGTAAGACGTGTAGTGGTTACTCTTTAAACGATATTTTATTAATAGGTCCTAAGCTTCACTTGGACATAATAGATGTTATTTTAAAATTTAGAAGCCATGCCATTGCGTTCACCGCCGATATTAAACAAATGTTCAGAAACATACTTATTCGAAAGGAAGATAGGGACTTTCAACGTATCCTATGGCGTCAGTCCCCAGAGGATCCTATTCGTGACTATCGTCTGCGTACAGTCACATTCGGTGTGAGTTCATCACCTTTTCTCGCTTTACGAACAATTCAACAGCTCGCTCGCGATGAAGCCGTGCGATTTAAGCTCGCTTCTTCCGTTTTATTAAATCATATCTTTGTTGATGACGTCATTTCCGGTGAGTCTACGCTCGCTAAAGCTCTCACGCTTCAGCAGGAGCTTATTGATATCTGTCGAGCAGCTGGGTTGGAGTTGCGCAAATGGAATAGTAATTCGCCAGCGATACTAGCTGCAGTTTCATCACCAGATTCACATGGTGAGCGGCCCGAGGTCGTCCAATTCGCAGAAATAGAAAACGACAAAGGGGTTAAAGTTCTTGGTCTTCAGTGGAACCCCGAGGCCGACTGCTTTAACTTCAAGGTACAAGTCACCTCCACGGCGTATACAAAGCGAGCTATACTATCCGAAATAGCTAAGATCTACGATCCTTTAGGCCTTTTAGCGCCAGTTACTTTATACGCCAAACATTTAATCCAACTTTTATGGATGGCAAACGTTGACTGGGACGAACCTCCGCCCATGGATATTATTAATTCTTGGAAGTCCTTTATTAGCGAGTTAACAATCTTATCAAGCGTAACTTTCCCTCGTTATATTTTACCTGAATCAAAAATTCAACTTCACGGTTTTGCTGACGCTTCAGAGAAAGCTTTCGCCGCCTGTGTTTACATTCGCCTTATGGGCAATGATAATAAGGTTCGTACCTTTTTAGTTATGGCAAAAACTCGAGTGGCTCCAATTAGAGTACGCCTTACTATTCCGCGACTCGAATTTATGGCAGCCCAATTATTATCAATATTATTAGAAAGAGTAATACTTACCTATAGTGGACGTATTAACTGCGATCAAGTTTACGCTTGGTCAGACGCTTCCATCGTGCTAGCATGGCTACGCTCACCACCACACGAATGGAAGACCTTTATTTCTAATCGCACCAGCGATATTCTTTCGCGGGTTCCCGCAGACCGCTGGCGACACGTTCCGTCGGCAGATAACCCTGCAGACGCTGCCTCACGGGGCATGCTCCCTGCAACTTTTGTGCAGCATGATTTATGGTTTAACGGCCCCACTTGGCTATGTCAAGATCAAGATTCCTGGCCTGTACTTAAGTCAAATTATAGCACAGACGAAGAAAGGCGTAGCGTACCAATCCAGTCTAATTTAACTTCAACAAATACCGTTGAAATTATTTCTAGATTTTCAAGCTTAGGAAAGTTAGTTCGTGTTACCGCGCTAATATTTAGATTTTTTTATAAGTGTAAAAGGATTAAAAAATGTTATCCGCATTATGTAACCGTTCCTGAATATAACTTCGCCTTAAAAAGACTTATTTATTTAGTTCAACAGAATGTTTTTTGTGATGACATTAAGAAAATATCCCAAGGTAATTTGCCTTCTAATCAGTTGCGCCGTTTAACACCATTTCTAGATAAAGACCAGTTTTTACGCGTAGGTGGTCGCATCCATAAATCATTTTTACCGTTTGAATCAAAACATCAGTTAATTTTACCAAAGAAAAATGCATTAACCAATCTTATTATTGATGACGCACATATTAGTCATTTACATGCCGGCCCTCAAAGTATACAATATTTATTATTACAGCGATACTGGATATTATCCAGCCGTGATATCGTACGCCAGCGTATACATCGCTGCGTTCCTTGCTTCCGAGCACGACCCGCCCGTAACCAGCCACGCATGGCACCGTTACCTGCTACACGTTTGCGGCCCGCGCGACCATTCATCAAAACCGCGGTAGACTTCGCCGGCCCTTTCTATGTGCGCGCAAATAAAGTACGAAATGCTAAAGTAGTTAAATGTTATGTTTCGGTTTTCGTGTGTATGAGCGTTAAGGCTATACATTTAGAGGTCGTGTCAGAGCTTTCTACGGAAGCTTTCCTTGCAGCCCTGCGACGTTTCACGTCCCGTCGAGGTTTATGTACAGACATATTTTCGGATTGCGGGAAAAACTTTGTCGGTTGCAATAATTACCTTAAAGACTTGTATAACTTTTTACGCAATGATTCCGTACAATGTGAATTAAATAAAAACACCCTTCAACAGGGCATAACGTGGCATTTCCAACCACCATATGCTAGTCATTTCGGTGGGTTATTCGAAGCTGGTGTCAAAAGCTTTAAGGCACTCGTACTCAAACGTATGACGAGCTGCATACACTTCTATGTCAAATAGAAGCAGTGTTAAACTCGCGTCCACTATGTGCGCTAAGTGCATCTTCTGCGGATCCGCTTCCCTTAACTCCGTCTCATTTTTTAATTGGAGAGCCCTTAACAGCTCTACCTGATGTTTCCTTGGTAGATGAAAATACCAACCGACTTACACGTTGGCGTTGGGTACAGCAATCGGTCCAACATTTTTGGAAGAGGTGGAGTAAGGAATATCTCCATGAAATTCAACAGAGCCAAAAGTGGCTTCATGATCGTGGTTCTACTATACGTGAGGGCACTGTTGTAGTGGTTAGTGACGACAACCTACCGCCACTTCAGTGGAAGCTTGCGCGCGTTCAAGCTTTGCACCCCGGTTCTGATAACATTACTCGCGTAGTAACCTTAAAGAGCGGCAATACATTATTTAAGCGACCCGTAGTTAAGGTGTGCCCGCTCCCCGAACAATAGTTTTATTTTTATTTTATTTTTTCTTTTAGATTCGTTGCGCATCTAATCTTAGTACTTAAGTGTTTGTTCTCTTTTAGTTTTGAATACATATATGTAATTTTCTTTTTTGTTAAAGCAACTACGTTCCTTTAAGGTGAGCGGCATGTTCCATACTGGAACAGATTTCATTTAAAGTTATCAAATTACTTTCATTTTTTTTTATAAGGACAACACATTTGGTAGTTTGCTTTTATGAATGGGTGAGGCGATTTATTGTATATTTTTCTGGAAGCTACTACCTGTCAGTTGGGTAATGGCAACATTTCGCGCGACACTAGCGCCAAAACCTACAGTTGAAAAAACACGTTGATAAGACCGGCCGGTGCGCTCTTAACATTTGAATTTATGTGAATTATACCATATAGACTGCAGTGATGTGTCCTTCTTTCGATGGAAAATAAATGAACTTGCGTCCTGTGGATTGATATGTGATACTTTTGCTGGAAGCAGCTGATGAGCCCTGTCGCTGTTTTTGCCTAGCCCTCGGACTGCGTGGCGGTAGAAGGAACGATTGCGGTAAGTCGCCAAACCCCAGCTTAATATCATACACGAGGTTTTATAAGGTTTTATAATAGCCTTTAAGTGTAACAATTTATTTATTGCTATTATCATTGTACGGGCCCTTGTTGGTCCGTACGATGCTGATGTCTTGATAAATAATAAAACTTGATACTTGATAAATTATCTTGATTTATTTTCTTGATAGGTAGTTACAAAGTGTGCACACGTAGGAAGTTGTTCGTAAAAGTGAAAAATCGTACAGTTTTGCGTCCATTTAAATGATAATTACTGCTGATGTGAACTATTTCGCGTTTCGCTATATAATGCAAAATATGGACGCCGAAGTGGAGGCACTGGCACTTTCCATTGACGTTGCCCCCCCCCCCTGTTTGACGGGTAACGAGGAGGTCCCATCCAGTTTCCCGATTGGGTTGACCGGTTGCCTGTCGATGTTTGGGGAGTACATATATAGCTTCGGTGTACTTTTTTTATTATTATTATTATTACTTTTTTTTCTACCTCTATTAATAGCGGTTATTCCATAACTGGAGCCCCTTAAGCCCCGAGGTTAGGAAGTTTCTCTGGGTCCATTTTGGAAATAATTCTCCCAACTGGCCCGGTTCATTCTCGGAGGTCGACGTTTCCAGATTTGGGAGCGTCTACATAGAGAACTCAGGTATTGCGGTAACGGAAATGGCTAGTCAGAGATTCGTCCACTGGGTTTATCGTTATATTTAAATGATTTTAACGACGACTTTCAGATTTGAAAAAAAAAAATAGAAATTATAGAATATTACGTAATACAGATATCGTGTTAAATTTCTTTCAAAGTACACGCATTTTCTGTATTCATATTAAAATTTTTAAACATTATTAAAAAAAAAGTAAAAAATAACAATACGAGTATACTATACAGTATACTCGTATTGTTAGTAGACTATACAGCATTAATCGGAATAGGAAACATCAGATAGAAGACTACCAGGAATGTATGCGGATAACGTGATATATCTATTATAGATAACACGAATTTCTGCATCTTTTCGATAAAACGAAATTTTAGTTTATAATAAAAAACATCACGTAGAAGACTACCAGGAATGCATGCGGACAACGTGATATATATTATATATATTATAGATAACACGTGTATTCTGCATCTTTTCAACAAAGCGAAATTATAGTTTACAGATACCCGCGATCACTTATGGAAAAACATAAAATGGCTTACCTCATCGGAAGAAATAACGAGTCGCTTTCGTTTATTCTGTATTTTTTGTTCTAATTTTCAAACTTTTAGTACACTTTTAGTACAACATTTACAACATATTTAATATTAAACTATAAAGTTACTGGTTGGTATAAGACGTGTGCTTGTTACCACGCACGAAAAAAGAATGAAGACTTGTCGAGACCGGGGTTGATCAAGTAAACAGACGGAAGTTTTTTGAATAGGTCAACTAACATACTCTAAAACTGTGCGAAGTTACCTAGTTCCTTAAAAGGACTACCTTGTTGAATAAATACTATCTAAAGAATGAAGCGACGAAATATAATTAAGGAATCTTGGCACTGTATCCCATAGGATACATGTGATGATGTAAAAAATACCCTCATGGGAATTTTTTTTTTATTTTTCTAGGCATCCCCCCAGATCACGTGTATAACGCCATATAAAAATTATTTTGATATTCAAAGATTTTTTTGCCAAGTAAAGGGTTAAGGAATGGACTATGTACCTATTATAATAAATGTTTATTTTTTGTTTTTGCGATTGAATTTATGAATTTTAACAGGAGCGATTCGACTCGTCCAGTCTAGGCGTAACACGTAAAAACAATTCATAAGATTTCACTGTCTACTTCTTTATTTATTTTATCTCTAACACTTAATAATTTTTTATAAGAACGCTATTAAGTACCGTTGTGATAATTTTAAAAACACTATGTACTAAGTGATTAAATCTAAACATTATAAACATAATCTTGAATCATTTTCTTTTTCAACTTATTTATTAACCGATTAATATTCCCTTTACAAAACAGTGGTAACTAACTGATTATAACATGCTATCTTACATGCAACTCTAGAAAACAAGTTAGAAAACGGGTTTTTGTCATTTTTCTCAAAAATATGATTTTGCACTTAGCGGCCTTTTACGGTAGGACGGCAGAACAGGTGTGTCCACCCTGCACGCGCCCCGCTCAGGCGAATTCCCGCGCTCGGCAAATAACGCACTACGTGGCAACGTCGCATTTCTCCAACTAAGTACGTAAATAATGTTAATTCTATTTCATTGACTCATTGACCAAGTGCTCCAAATCTACAGAGTGTGTCTCTACGAATTTGCTCAAAATTAAAACTCTAGTTTTTAACCTAATTACTGGACCGATTTCTTACATTTTTTGTATACTGTTAGAAGAGGCGATAACAAGTATGAGGTTTCATTTAGTGCCCATAACTGGTATCCATACTTTATAATAGACCAGTGTGCCTCTAGGTAGGCTTTCCGTTCAATTCTACTCATTTCTACAAATACCTTCTATTTCCCTATATTTGCCAGTCTAATATTTAAAGTAAAATATGACTTTCACTAGTTCTCAGCAACACAAACAACATTTGGTCTGCCTTCAAGTATATTCTTGTTATTTATCCGGTGTTCATAAGATGTTCAAGTGATTAAAAATAACAAGGTCTGAAATGCAACGCTACGAGGGTCTTCAGTAACCGAGTCTAGTTATTTCTAAATAATTGGAAGACAGGGCCTGGACAACGAAAACAGCGTCGTAAAATGTATAAAATAAAAAAAGAGAATAGCTATTTTATTTAAATAGAAAAAAAAAATAAAAACTATTTAATTAATTTAACAAAAAATTGGTAAATTAGATTCCACAAAAAAGTCAAATTCTTTATGGCTTTACAATAAAAAATTGTCAATTGATTGTATTTTGTGTAACCATACTGCAATGTATGCCAGTGTGTATGCCTCTCCGTGTCGATTTTTATTTCATGTTTTTTGTGTGTTTCAAGATCAACACACCAATGAATTGTACTGTGGTGTGTGAACCAAACTTATTGAAGTTCTTTGTTCGTGACAATGGATACTAGAAGGTAAAATTAGCTATAGTTTTCGACAGTCAGTTTATATCATATATGCTGCTCTGCTGATCTAGATAGAAAAATTATAAAAAATTAATAATCATGCGTATTTTCTGTGTATGAAAATTTCATGAGGATCTGTTGATTAGTTAAGTTGTGAAGGACAAACCACCTACCTTTTGCATTACATGCGTAAAGTCCCAGACTAGATGCGATTGCTCTATGAATTGATTCATCTACGAACGATTAGCAATATAACAGATATTATTATGATCTATTATTCAAATAGATTTATAACAGTATAAACTTCCTCGTTAGATTTATATGAAGTACTTCAAATATAGGCAACATAATGGGATAAAATGCTTGTACAAAGGTACTACTTATTTTTTTATTAGAAATTTCAAGGCAATCGGGACGTCGTTAGGAAGTACAGAAGGTAGGTTGAGGAAATCCAGGAAACTACGCATTGGTCGACTTCAAATTATAGAATCTATGTTTAGACAAAAAACACTTCATACTTCATAACATTTTCTTCAAATGAGAATCTGATACTTATTGTAATAAATTGTTCACATTGTAAATTTCGACTCTCTTAAGTGTAATGACTTTTTAAAGGTCTGAAATTTAGTTTACCGTAACCAGTGTCAATAACTAAACAATTATTAAGTCGGGACGTGTGGAGACGACTGCAACGCTTGTTAGTTGACACGGACTGGTTTATTAGACAGGAAATACCTATTACACAACATTCCTCACCCCTAGTTTAACACTAAAAGTACTACTATGAATTTGGATACAAATAAAAAGGTATTGAGTTAAGTCGTTTAGAAGAATTTTCTGTAGTCGATTATAGGACGGTTCCGACGAGTGTGATGCACGTGGCCATCGTTTGTCTCGGCAGAGGTGCTACTCTCGTGCGGGGACTGGGCTTCGTCCCGGGCGTCGTGGAACTCCTCCCGCCGAGGAGCCGCGCGAGCGACATGTGCCGGACAGGGAAGCGCCGCTGGCGACTCTGAGCCAGGCAGGACGTCGGTGGCGTGGCTAACGTCCATTTCCTCCCCTACGCACGACGTCATTGGACCTCGGCTGCTCCGAGGGGGGTGCGCTGGCGCTTGACCTAAGCTGCTCCGGGCGGGGCGTGTTGCTAGGGGCACTGTGATCCCCAATTTCAATGTCCCAGCAGGCTGGAACGGTAGCACCTTGTTTGCTGTTGTCTACCAACAAATGGTTTTTGTGTTTTTTCATTATTTGTGAAGTTTCATTAACTTTTACCAAGTACACCACCTTAATGTGTTTTTGTCACTGTTCCTCTAACCCATTTAAAACTATGACTACTAAAATTTTTTTTACTTAACATTTTTTGTCCTTTAGCAAAGCATTGTCTATTATTGCCGCCGTACGACTTACACTGCAAAAACTGTTATTTTTCACATACGAGTTACTGGGCGTGGACGATAATGACGTAGGATTAATTAAATCTAAATGAGAGCGAAGTTTTCTTCCAAACACTAGTTCTGCTGGTGACAAACCTGTGGTAGAATGGATTTAATTCCGGTAATCAAACAGATACTTTGCTTATTTTAATAGAATTTTTGTTGTTTTTCCACACGATAAAATGCTTGTTGTAGGGCCTTTACTGCGGTTTTTACATAGCTCTCAGCTTGGCTGTTACTTGCCGGATAGTAAGTTGGGCTAGTCACGTGACTTATGCCATTTATACTGCAGAAATCTTGAAATTCCTGAGATGTAAAGGATGTGCCATTGTCACTTACAAATATGTGGTATGTGGTAAACCGAAATGCGAAAAATAATCACATAGTTTGTTTATTACACATAAACTTGTAATACTACTGTTCATATCATAAACTTCCAACCACTTTCTGTACGCATCTACTATTATTAAATACATACGGTTATAAAACGGACCTGAAAAATCGATATGAATTCTTTCAAAAGGCTGGGCCGGGTAGGACCACGGACCTTACTACAAACCTAACAATTACCTATCAGTAACTCTAATTGTTTGTCCAAGCCTGGAAACCAAAAGCGAGAACGTGCTTCAGCTTTAGTTTTTACAATTTCCAAATGAGATCTATGTAATTCATCTACTAATATATACCTTAATATGTCGGAATAATTATTTTGTGTCCTCTCATCAAACATCCATTTTCATAAGACAGCTGAAATCGACACGAAAAGTTTTAAATGAGCATCATTAACCTTATTAGGCCAGCCATGCAATACGAAGTATATGACTTTATTTAACGTTGCGTCTTTCATTATTTCTTGCTGAATGTGTTTTTTAGCATTGATCAGCAGCGCGCCCTCTGCGACGAAGTTCACGTAAGTGGCGGGATCGTGCAGCGCGGCGGCCGCGTCTGCACAGCGTAGCGAATCTGAACCTAAAGCGCACGTGCAAAAGGGCTGGGATTCGTTCGGTAATGATACGTTAGCACGTGATAAGAAATCTGCCGTGTTATCACTACTTTTTATGTATTCAATTTTATAATTGTACGCGCTTAGAAACAATGCATACCTTTGCAATCGGTTTGCGGATACTTCTGGAATGCCTTTGTGCGGGCCAAATATTGTGATCCGTTTTTAGGGTAAATGGAGTTGATCTACCAAATAGGTATTGATGGAATCTCCGTACCCCGAAAACCATTGCCGTTGCTTCCTTTAATGTTCTAGACGCGAACGAAATTGTCTTTTCGGAACCTTGACTATCAATTTGAGATGTTGGGGATGCGTCGACGGTTAACACTAAATTAGGGTTGGGATTAAAATGAGCTAATACGTCGTCAGAGGCTAGATGCTTTTTAACAGATACAAATGCTTGTGCGTGTTGCAGTGTACATTGCCACTTACTAATTTTTTTTTAATAAATCGTATAGCGGGCTTAGAATCGTAGATGCTTTAGGGACAAAGTTCCTGTAGTAATTTATCCTTTTGTAATGTAAGTCCAGCGTCCTGTAACTTGTTTAAAACAGCCGTTAGCCTGTCTAAATGTTCTCCTGGACTACTCCCCGTGATGAGTACATCGTCAAACAGACACAACGCGCCGTCCAACAAGAGCACGCAATCCATGACCGCTGGAAGATGGCGGGCGCGCTGGCCAGCCAGAACACCATCCGCGTATAATTACATATATAAACCACGGCATGTATTGATGCAGGTTATGTTTTGAGAGTCTTCATGTAATAGAAATTGATTATACGCCATGGATAAATCTAACTTTGAAAACTGAACGCCTCCATGCAACTTAGAAAACAATTCTTTTACAGTGGGCAAAGGGTAATGTTCAATCACTGACTGTTTATTGATCGTTACCGAGTAGTCAGCACAAATCCTAACAGTTCCGTCACGTTTAAGTACCGGCACTATAGAGGACGCATATTCTGGATGTTCTACATGCACTAGGATTCCTATGTCGACTAATCGTTTTATTTAATTTTCAACCTTTTCTTTAATAGAAAATGCGAGCGGCCGGGGCTTAAAAATATCGGTTTTGTGCCTTCTTATCTTATATTTATTGAAGCAACCTTACTTATCCGAAAAAATTCGGCGATATTTTTGTTGTAACTGTTCAATAATATTTTTGTGAAGGCTTTGATTAACAGCGTTGATTGGTAACAGTTATAACTTAAAGGCGAAAATAAAATCACTACCCATAAAGTGGCGGGCCGCCCTCAGTCACTACATATATATCAAAGGAGCGTGTTTGTTTGTTGTACGTTAAAGGAAGCCGCGCTATACCTAAACAACACGTTTTTTCACCTGTATATGATATTAATCTTTTATTGGTATTTGACAATGGAACATCATTAAAATTTTCGATCTGTTATTACTGTGACGGAAGATCCACTGTCGACTTCAAACTGCATTCCGATCCCGCAAATAGACAACGTTTTTACCATAGCTTCACCGTTAGCCGTACGAAGCTTAAATATTAGTAACTCACCATCATCGTCCCCGTCATTATCGCCCACGTCCACACCACTTATTCTAATATTTTTATATTTCTTGCACATCTTTTTTAAGTGGCCTTTGATGTTACACTTTTTACAAATATATTTAGCGAACCGACACTGAGACGCCTTGTGGTTATATCTGCCACACACCATACACTGATGAGCACTATTAGAGATCTCGAGCACCGGCTGTTGTAGTTCCACCACCGGCGGCACGGCGGCCGGCACAGCTACGGCGCACTGCACGCTCTCCGCCAGCTCCACCGCGCGGCGCAGCGTCAGCTCCTTCGTGTCCTGCGCGTTCAGCTTCCCCACTCGAGGCCTGGCAGCATGCCCATCACGAATCGATCTCGTAATGCTTCCTGGATGTTTGAGAAGCCGCAGTCGGCAGTCAGTCCACGCAGCCTCGCAGCCCATTGCTAAAAATTCTCCCGGGGATGTTGTGTTGCTGTGTAAAATTTGTGACGGCAGCCAAATCCAATAGATTTCGGTGTAAAGTGGTCATCCAGATTTCCGAGTATATCTGCGTACGGCACCTCACTCAATAGCTTTGGAAGAACCAAGTCTGCGGATAATTTGTAGGTTCCATCGGTGAGTGCGCTCAGCAGAATTGCTTTTTTCTTTGTTTCCTGAGGGTTACTTATGAGATTTATGTCATTAGCGATATACCACTGAGCAATGCGTTCTTTATATGTCTTCCAAGACCGCGTTTCATGGTCAAAAACTGTTAAAATCCCGAAATTGTAAGCCATATTTAACAAATACAATTTCCGCGGGTAGTATCTTTGCCAATATTATGTCGGGACGTGTGGAGACGAGTGCAACGCTTGCTAGTTGACAACGCACTGGATTATTAGACAGAAAATACCTACATACACAACAACAATAAAGGACCTTAAATTCTTAATACTCGTAGTAAATTATGCTTCCAGCTTCATTCTTAGCGATTTGAGTTAACATATTGTAGTATGCGGTACCACGCATCAGCTTTGCACGGATATTTAAAGTTAAACACTCTCCCCACCACGACACACCTCAGATAACTCGCGGTCCTAACTATTTGACTCATTGTGCGTTTCCGTGCTGAAGCCTTCGTACGTTCAAGCTCCTCCACGCCAGACAAACTTGAAGTTTGGGTACAGCTCTCAACATGGGGAGAAAACGGAAGACTGAGGATAGAGAAGAAAGAATAAAACGGAAAATAAGAAAGTTACAGGAAAAGTTAGCGAAGTCGGATGAAGAATTTGAATGTAAGTTTTGTTTTGCATATAAAAAACTGATGCGAGTAACTGCACTGGGTTGTCTCTGTCAGAAAATTGTAATGCGTAACTGCCACACTGGGCTTTTACTGTTACCGTATATTTAAATATTAATGACAAAATATTCGTACCTGTGTTTTAAAATTAAAAAAGATGCGAACTTACCATACTGGGTATTTTCTGTCTCATAAAAATGAATATTTTTAAAACAACTAAAGCTAAGAGATGCGAATTTACCATACTGGGTATTTTCTATCTTCTAAAAAATGGATTTCTTATTGCAGATCCACAAGAAAATTTGGAAGATGACGTAATCGACACGTGTTCCGCCCGTGCTCAATTCGACGAGCTGCCACCATTACCGGAAACTCAAACACCGGGTATTACGTCACCTATGCCAGGACCATCTAAAGAAGTTGGAAATATCGAAGTTTGCGATGATGAATCCGAAAAAAATTTAGATGAGGGTATATTAAATATTCTCGGCGACGCACCTAAACCGGAAACTAAATTCGGCAAGAATATACACGAAGATGTCGCAGCGAGATGGCAGGAAATATTAACTAAGGGTTTGTCGAAAGAGATCAAGCAAGCGATAATGACAGATTATCTTATACCCACAAATTGTGATCTATTTGCTGCTCCAATTTTGAAACCAGAAGCCAAGGCAGCCATAACGGAGCCCTTGGTTAAAAGGGACTACTCCCTGTTCATCAAGCAAAATCAAATAGGCATTGCTTTAGCAGCTTTGTCACAAGCCACTGAACTTATTTTATCAAATGAAACTTCTGTGCAAAAACTTTTAAAACCAATCAGTGACGCCGGCCGCCTATTGTGTGACAGCCATTTTTACGAAACAAAAACCAGACGTAGTTTTGTTACGAATGCTATTAACAATAGTCTTAAAGACACCCTTATAAGTACTTCCAGGGACAAATATCTTTTTGGAGAGAATGTTACAGAAAAATTAAAATCCGCTCAATCAATACAGAAGTCTGGAGAAGCATTGAAAAATCCACCAAAAGTCACGCAAACCAGAAAGAACATTCATGTTGCTGATAATAGACCCAAGAGGTTAAACTACAGAGCCCCGTATCCGAAACAAGCAGGCCGGTTCGATGCGGGGCAGGCTCCTTACAGCTGCCAGGTTCCCGGCCACCCGAGCGGCGGCGCCACGCCGCCCACGCTCCCCACCGCTACCAGCCCGAGCGCCGGCGGCTCCACCAGCACGCCGCCATCAGTAACTACCGCCGTTAGGAGTACGTTCTGAGGTACAGTACGCAGGTCGATTGAAACTATTCTCGTCTCAATGGTCAAAAATTACCAGTGATCCAATAGTTTTATCATGGGTACATGGGTACGCCATTCCATTTCATTCTACTCCGCTACAAAATGTTTCTCCAAGCGTTTTCCCTAAATCCCCACAAGAGACACTCGATTTTCAACTAGCTTTGCAAAACTTGCTAAATATTAATGCTATTTCGGAATGTTCTCACGTTGCCGGTGAATTTTTGTCTAGTGTGTTTTAGTACCGAAATCTAACGGCCAAAAACGTTTTATATTAAATTAAAAAAAATTGAACCAGTTTGTTACTAATTCACATTTCAAGATGGAGGACTATCGCACTGCCTCTAAATTAATTACGAGTAACTGCTATATGGCGTCGGTAGATTTAAAAGACGCGTATTTTTTTTATTTCTGTTAAAAAATCTCACAGGAAGTACCTCCGTTTCAAATATAATGATAAATTGTACAATTCAACTGTTTACCTTTCGGTCTTTGTACTGCTCCTTTAGTTTTTACGAAAATACTTAAGCCTGCCATGGAGTACTTACGTTCCCGGGGTTATTTGTCCGTGATTTTTCTTGATGATATTTTTTGCATAGGTAGAACCCTTGCGGAATGTCAAAAAAATGTCAAGGAAACGATGTCACTCTTGCAATCACTAGGTTTTATTATTAATGTTGAAAAAAGTTCCTTGATCCCAAGAAAACAAAGTCAATTTCTCGGTTTTATATTCGATTCTAAAAATATGGTACTGAAATTACCCGATTCTAAAAGATTAAAGATAAAAAACGTTTTAATAAATTTTTAAACATCATATCTACTAAACTACGCGAATTTGCTCGTCTTATTGGTCTTTTGATTTCGACTTGTCCTGCAATAGATTATTCCTGGGTGTACCCTAAAGAATTAGAACGGCACAAATATTTACATTTATTAGGAAATGATAATTACGAACAACATACTTTAATTACGGAATCGTTAAAGGATGATTTACGTTGGTGGATGGCACATATTGATAACAATGTTTTAAACTTCCGTTTTAATAATTATAAATTAGAAATATATTCCGACGCGTCAACCACTGGTTGGGGTGCGTTCTGTAACGGCAACGGTGCATACGGTTATTGGAAAGACAATGAATTAAATTTACATATTAATGAGTTGGAGATTCGTGCAGCTTTTTTCGCATTAAAAACGTTTGCTAAGGATTTATGCAATTGTGAAATCTTATTGAGAGTTGACAATGTTACGGCGATTTCCTGTTTGAACAAGATCGGTAGTGTACAATACCCACATCTAAATAATATTACTAGACAGGTTTGGCAATGGTGCGAAGACCGTAAAATAATAATTTTTGCCTCATACATAAATAGTAAAGAAAATTGTGACGCGGATCATTTGTCTAGAAAAAAGTTTATCGACACGGAATGGGAGTTATCCAATTACGCTTTTCAAGAAATACTATCGAAGTTAGGGTGTCCAGAAATAGATTTATTTGCTAGTCGACGGAACGCAAAATGTAAAACGTATGTAACATGGAAACCAGATCCTGATGCATGGGCAATAGATGCATTCACGTTTTCGTGGCAAACATTAAGATACTATGCTTTTCCGCCATTTTCATTAGTTTTAAAAATGCTTCAAAAAAATATTAATTACAAAGCAGAAGGTATTGTTGTGGTACCGTATTGGCCAACTCAGGCTTGGTTTCCATTATTTAAGACACTTGTCATATCTGAGACTGTAATATTTGAGCCTAATTTGACTCTTTTGAATTCGCCTTTCAGACAGTCCCACAACTTACACCGCAGTCTCCAATTGGTTGCCGCGAAGTTGTCAGGGAAGTATTATTAGGAAGATCCTTTTCACCAATCTCTGTTGACATAATGCTTTCTTCTTTATCACAAAATACGTACAAACAGTACGACTGTGCTATTAAAGCTTGGATATGTTCTTGTAAGTCGCATAATTATGATTATAAATTGACCTCCGTAAATTCAGTGATTCATTTTTTAACTTCGTGTTTTGAGTCTGGAGCTAAATACGGCACTATTAACACTTACCGGTCTGCTTTATCTCTTTTAAATGGCAAATCGCTTGACGATCCTTGCATTAGTCGATTTATGAAAGGTGTTTTCAAACAAATCCAAAATATAGTTTAACGTGGGATCCCACTATGGTTCTTAATTTTCTGTCAAAACAATGGCCAAATGAGGGCCTTAGTTTGGAAAACCTTTCAAAAAAGACTCTTACTCTGTTGGCCCTTGTTACGGCACATAGGATGCAAACATTTTCTATAATAAGAATTGAAAATATAGAAATCGGGACAAATAATATTATCATTAAAATTCCGGATTTAATTTAGACAACAAAACCTTATTTTAACCAACCTGTTTTATTATTGCCTTTTTTCGATGACAATCCTAGTATTTGCCCAGCCAGATGTTTAGAAGAATATTTAAATCGAACTAGCAGTTTGCGTGCCCATAGTACAAAATTCCTTTTTATAAGTTCTAAAAAACCACACAAAGCATTATCGAGTCAAAGGATGAGTCATTGGATTAAAGATTGTTTAAGTCAAAGTGGCATAGACACAACATTGTTTACAGCGCATAGCACTAGACATGCTAGCACCTCTGCAGCCAACAGACTAGGAGTCAGTGTAGACTTAATAAGAAAAACCGCTGGTTGGTCAGATTCATCACTTACCTTTGCTAGGTTTTACAATAGACCCATAATAAGAAACGAGGGTCAAGATAACTTTGCTAAAAGTATATTAGCATTATAACTTGAAATGTCAGTTAATGATTTTAAAGAATTTTTTTTATTTTTATTTTTTGTTTATTGTGATAATTATTAATGCTTAAACATAAATAAACGATGTTTATGATTATAAATTGCAGTTATTTTATTTATCATGTATCCATAACGAAATATTCACTTTTGCCTTGTTCTCTAAACATCCTACAATATGTTAACTCAAATCGCTAAGAATGAAGCTGGAAGCATAATTGGAGATCAAACGAACTTACCAAGTAAAGTTCGATCTAGATTATGCGACAGCTTCATTCGATGCGATTTATACATACCCACCCACAATGAAACTATTATCTTAATAAAATTGCATTATTTATACTTTTACCCATCCCTACAAAAAAGGAAAAGTGAATATTTTTTTAAGCGGTCCCTGTCGTGGTTAAATTGTTTGGCTTTAAACAAATGAGTCAAATAGTTAGGACCGCGAGTTATCTGAGGTGTGTCGTGGTGGGGAGAGTGTTACCAAATTAGTAAAAAAAAAATACTTTAAATATCCGTGCAAGGCAGATGCGTGGTACCGCATACTACAATATGTTAACTCAAATCGCATCGAATGTCGCATAATCTAGATCGAACTTCACTTGGTAAGGTCGTTTGATCTCCAATTATAGTCCTCTGCTCTAGTTGAAACATAATGGTATTCCTGAAACTGGGCAGTTGAATTTTATCATCGCGATAAAGTAGGACAAACTAACAGGGCCAAATAGTACCTTAGTGTCTCTATATCGAGTTTGTTTACTGTAAGCACCATAAAATATGTTATTTTGCAATCAAAATGACAGGCGAATAAGCACGCATTTCATTAAACACATTCCTAGGCTCATTTCACGTATTTCAGATGAAGTTAGTTGGGTCTTTTATTACCTTCGCACTACATACGACCATTTTTATTACAGAGACACGACAAAATGGCGGAATTATTCGGCTTCCACATACAGAACAAAACTTCTAGAGACTTTTATTTTGCGTAAAGGTTTTTTGTTAGTTGTGTAATAAAACTAGATGTACCTACCCGCGGTTTCACCCGGGTATCTCTCAGGATCCCTTGACTATTTTATTTAAAAAAAAAACCGCTTTTAACCGGATTTTATCGCGTTTAATTATACTTTTAATTTTTTATCTCTAGACGTTTCGGTACCTTTGCAGATTTATTTAATGTAATGAATCGTGAAAACTTAAGAAAGTCCATTGTCTTATGGGATATAAAGTGACCTTATTAGGAAAAAGATTATTTGTGTTCTAGATTTTAAAGACACATTTTATGTACATTGCTCTTATTTAGACATCAAAGCCATACAAAGTAACTGACAAATCCTTAACAATGTAACAATGAGTTGTTTTATAAGTATGGCCCAATCATATTATAAATATTAGAAATTTTAGACATTGAGTGTGTTATGTATGTATATATATATATATCTATATATATATATTTATATATATATAAATATATATAATTCTAGAATATGGAATATCCACTGTTGTAAGAATCAACCTTAAAAATAACGGGTATTTTGAAAATCAGCGTTGCCCAATAAGGCAATATTTTATTGAAAATACCTATTTGACAAAAAAAATTTTTTACCCATTCTTTACCCATCTTAAGCAATCTTTTTCAGAAAATTTAATTACATTTTAGTAAAAGCTATTACTAAGCCAATACTGATTAAATCGTATGACAACATAAAAATAAACGTTGAACACAGAATCAACGAAGGAAACATAGGCAACAGAAAAACAAGGAAAGAGATACGTTTAAGGTTTCAGCTTAATAGTAAAGGTGGGTTTCAAATAAGGTGCATTTAGGCACTGTCTATGCATGGCGAAAACAAATGTCTGTGAACATGATGTCATTAAAGATATTCCTAAAGTTAACATCCTATAAGTTAAAGATCCTATAATTATAAAAGTATGCCATACCATTAATCCGAAAGTTTATCGAAAAGGAATACCTGAAATTGCTTTCGTTCTAGTTGTTTGAGCTTACTTTACATTAATTTATATAGAACATTATGAAATGCTATGCGAGAGTGTGAATACCTATCCCGGAATTAAAAACCACTCAACTGACGATAGAATTGAGGTGCAATTGACACAGAACAAAAGAATTTCGAATCGAACAATTACTAATCGTATAAACAATTGTCGAAGATCTGAAATTTTACCTTTATACTCTGATTATCCAAATACCCACGGCTTCACTCGCATTAAGGTCACAAAAAAAGGATATGGTGGATATCCTGATCTTATGTGAAATATTTATTAATAGCTGATCTTATGTGAAATATTTATTTTTCACATAAGATCAGCTTAATAGGACCATGCGTGTTTGTTTAAAATACCTGCCGTAAACGATTATCACAACTATATCCACCATGGGCAGCTTATATGCAAAGTTATTCGCCATATTGAAAAATGATGAAAGAAACTCCTCGAAAATATTATTTTACAACTCCTTGACACGAAAAACATATTTTTGCATTTTATAGTGTAAGTAATTTATAAATACATGTTACGGTAGAATATTTTTCTTGTTCAGGTAGTTCTCGTTTCTTATTTTTAGAGTGAAATATGTAAGTAATTCTTTATCAAATGGATCATTTATCTGCAACAAGACTTATAGAAACTAAACTCATCCAGCTGAAAACTACAGAGATTCGGAAGTTTGACCTTTTATAAAAAACTATAAATCCAATATCTTTAAAAGCAAAAATATCAAATAAGAGTGATATAATGACATAGATAGATAGATAGATAAATCATTAATTTAGTTTTATACATATCGTGCCCTCTGGTTGGGGCGAAACACGTGGTTGAATTGAGAGCATTTTTGTGTGTTGTAGAGCAGGGAGGGAGTACTATTACCACAAGTATAATATTTATATATTTTTATTCTAAGTATAATATGTATTTGTATATAATTAATTTTCAATGGTGACAATTTTTTGATGTTATTGCCGGGTCTTCGTGAAGGTCAAACTTCACGGCAGTCATTTTTGAAAAATATTGTACCAGGCCTCTTGTATCTACACAAAGTAACTCTTATATGCATTTGTTTAATCGCAAAACTCCGTTCCCAAAAACTATTAAAACGTCGAATCTCTGCGAAGGGCACCCATTCACTGATATAACGAGGGACACAGCCATTGCCCTCCTAAACCTTATTAGAGGGTATTCGACGAACAAACAGACACTTACGCATGTTTTATCACAAATACAAGCAAAAGCCTCTAAATGCTAAATAAAAGGTCTTTTATTATCCAAATAATCGGATAATTTAAATTTGGTTTAAGTACATACTTTTTGTTTAAAAATATCTTTAAATTTGTCAGTACAAATCCTTGGATATCATCAGGAAGTTCTTAAAAAATCATACACATTGACCCATGAATGAGTTAGTAATTGTATGAAGCCTTTTGAAAGCTGTGAGCTTCTTTGTAACTCTTGGGGTAACATTCTGCGGGTCTTTTTTCTGTTTCAAATATGGTCATTTTCTGGTTATGGTCATGTAAAAACATCAAATTTTTGAAAATATACAGAAATAATATTAGGTCTTTACCTATGAAATTGCCGTTTTTCACGAAATAAATGAAGCGTAATTTTTTTGTATATTTTTTATTTCTATTAATCAAAATAATCACCCATGCAATCAATGCATCTTTGCCAACGCATTGGTAGCTTATTGATGCCTTTCTTGAAGAAATCAGCTGGACGGGAGGCAACAAATTCTTCAAAGGCATTTTGTACTGCCTCTCGGGTATTGAATTTTTTTCCCGCCAAGAAGTTATCCAAATTCTGGAAAAAGTAGAAGTCTGTAGGCGCAAGGTCTGGTGAGTACGGCGGATGACGGAGAACTTCCAACCCCAACTCTTGTAGCTTGGAGACCGTCTGCTGTGCAGTATAAGGTCGCGCGTTGTCGTGCAGGAGCAGTGGAGCCGAACGATTGACCAAAGCTGGTTGGAGACATGCGAGCTTCTCCATCATTGTGTTCAGTTCTTCACAGTACACATCTGCAGTAATGCTTGTCCCGTTTGGCAAGAAGCTGTGATGAATTACACCCGCGTTAGACCACCAAACAGTGACCATCACTTTTCTAGGGGTAAGTTTTCGTTTAGGGCATTGTTTGGGTGCTGAACCAGGGTCCAACCAACTTGCTGAGCGCTTACGATTGTCAAACAGGATCCATTTCTCGTCACAAGTAACAATGCGGTTCAGAATTCCTTCATTTGTATGCCTGCTGAGCAGTGCAAGGCACGTCTCCACGCGTACTTCGCGCTGGCGGTCATTGAGTTCGTGGGGTACCCATTTGTCAAGCTTTTTTACCTTGCCAATTTGACGAAAATGGACCAATATTGTTTTGATGCTAACGTCGAAAGCTGCTGCTAATTCAGCCGTGGATTGAGTTTCATCAGCTTCCACAATTGCCTTTAATTCGTCATTGTCGACCAAAGTTTTCGAACGACCACGGGGTTCATTTTTCAGGTCAAAATTTCCAGAACGGAAGCGGGTAAACCAATAAAGGGTGGTGCGTTCGTTTATAGTGTTCGCTCCGTAAACGTCGTTGATGTTGCGTGCCGCTTGTGTCGCTTTGCTGCCACGACGGTACTCATACTCCATAATTACTCGAATTTTTAACTTATCCATGATGACGAAAAATGTTCGAATGCGTTGAAAACAAAACACTAACTATTAAACAAATGACGATTTTAGAAAAAGAAATCCATGTTTGTCAAATAAAATTAATTTGAAATTAGAATTATCAGTCAAAAAAAAAATATTTTCATTTGAAATGGCCAGTACGGCAAAACGGCAGTTTCATAGGTAAAGACCTATTATATATTTCCTTAAATTTATCCATTGGAAATGAACTGAGTTATTTCTGCAAATGGCACTTTTGTGCAGAACAAATACAGAATTGATGTCGGCAGCACTCGTATAGAACAGAATGTCATATGTCATGATGCTTAAAAGAAACCGAAATACACTTATCGAGCAGTTGTGTAATATGAAATCATTTTTAACAGCATATGATGTAGAGCCGAACTTTTTCCCTAATCCATCAATATTTGGCCCTCACTGGAGTTTGGCGTCTAAAAATGTTTCTAGAAATAAAATAATTACAATAATAGTTGAGTTTAAAAGAGTGCGTTTCTGATTCTGAACTACAATATTTGTCTTTACCTATTTGACATTATTTTTTATTGAGGAGCAAATTATTAGCCGAGAACCACTTTTTTGTTTTAGGTATGTATTTGTTGACTGATAATAAGTTGAAAAATTGAACTTATTCAATTTCATATAAGAGTATTACGAGTTACGTCACTTTACTGTTACTGCCGGTTATAACGATTTTACACTATTTATAACTGTCTGCTGTCTATAAGAAAGGAGTAATTTCCGGACCAGTGTATAATGATTTGCAGACATAGGAGAAGTCACCAATGCAGAGGACAGCTTCCAGTCACAGAATATGTGTTTCATGAGCTCAAAGCCAGCATCGGTTGTGAAGCGACGCCGTGTAAAACAAAACTTAATTTTTAATTAATAAGGAAGGATACGAGTAATTCATTTTTTTTAAATCTCCTTGAGCATTGGTAATATAGCTCTAAAATAAGCGGGGTATACATATAGAACATCCCTGCTTTGAATATCAGAACGATCTTATACAATTTAATTAAATCAGGAAACATACCATTTCAACACAGTCATGGAATATACTGACTTAGAGACCGTGCCAATAAATGACCGATTGAATAATTTTACCGGATATTCTATAAAATCGATCACTTTTGATAGCGTTTGAAACTTGTGATATAGTAACAAATATATCATTCTTAAATTACAGTGGCACTTTAATGTGATATAGTTATTAGTTGAATAATATAATAAATGAAAAAAAAACTGCTACACGCACAAGTATATTTCAAAATTCATCCGGGTATCCGGATAGAAGAGAATAAAACTTACTCAAAAATTTATTAAATATACATCAGTGCAGGATGTTCTATAAAAGATTGCTAGATTTACTTTGAACTTTTTAGGATAACAATTTAAAAATAACTTACTATTTAAAGATTCTTTTCAAAGATAATTAAACCTTCTCTATTAAAAAATATATGAAGATATGATTAAGAAAACGAACTTTAGCTTCCACAGATGTATTTTTGGTTCACCAGTAGTTAATTTGAACTACGAAAAAACGATTTTTTGTGTTAAATAATGTTAATCCACGTACTATAACGAAATAATAACATTAGATTGGCGGTAAAAATATTCGGTAAATTCTAGTAGAACCTATATATTTTGCGGGATATTAGGAAGCGTCTTTATTATCCATTATCTGCTACAATCAAATCGATTTGGCACATTAAGTTATAATCGTAACTCTGAAGGATACGTTTGTCAAAAACAGCATAAGAAGGTATCTAAAGACAAATTTTTAAGAACTCATAGTTTTGCCAGAACCTTGAAACCATAAACCCAATATTTTATTAAATCAACATCTCAACAGTGTACACTTTCTTACCAGGCGTTATATTAAAATGGCAAGGAAAGAATCTGTGAAAGAATCTCAGACGTTATAAAATGCTTACCTACTTTACAGAATACTGTTATTTTCTTTTATTTTAAAATGAACAAAACATTAAAATTAAAACTAAATAATTTGTATCTCTCTGTCCATAAATTTACAAAATTCACAAACTCTCAAACAACAACAGACAACTAGACAATCATGTGTTAGTTTTCGAATTTGAAACCGGTCTTCCGTTTAATACTTCTTCTTCTTTGTAAAAAATTAAAAATTTTTAGTTGCACTGGTCCATCGATATCTAATTTCAATTTAAGTAGTATTCACAAGTAGTATTCACGAGCGTAAAGAAAGAGTCCGATATGGCCAGCCTCTTCAATATTAGGTGGAAGTGAGCTACCCGTCGTTTAATGAACTCATAAGTCTTGTAACAACATAAATCCATACAGTAAAAGGTTAACATACTTATCTTTACAAATTAATTCATCACTCTTAGCGTTAGAGTTTAGAGTATAGGTATAAAGCGGACCCACGGTTTTTGATATATTCTTTGTAACCCTACCTTAAGTAACTGTCACAAGCCACGTAACAAAACGCGGTCAGATGGATATATGGGACACCGGAGCTAAACCGGCGCTAATAAATTATGCGGATCTGACCCATATATGAACTCTTTCCAAAAAGGACGAATTCGGGATAAAAGTGTGGGCGGAAATCGGACCTGTATGTACCTATTATATATTCGTCGCTTAGACAATCGTCTTTGAAGTTAGACCTATGTTTCGCTGATATTCATGGTTTTGATTTGATCTGGTTTTGTAATAATCAAATTATTATATTTGGTAATGTATTTTTAGATGTGTTATGTACTTCAATATAGTGTTGTTTGTGAGATCAGTTATTATTATTTTTTTTTTTTTTTACTTAATTCACAAAACTGGTACATAATATAAATCATACAACTAAAATACATGCTTTGAACAGTTTTCCTAATTATGACCTTCTAGAAGTGAATCTAACAGTACAAGATTTAAATAAACATGTATAATAACAGTAATGGGTAAGCTATTTATGTTAACCCGTTCAAGCTATAATGGGTGGAAATCAGAAAAAAAAGTTAAATTAATGAAATTTTTTTTATAAGGTAACTAGTGTGTGCAAAAGTACATTTTCAGTTTCTTTTTAAAAGAGGCCAAAGAATCACCAAATATATCTGAATAGTTTCTGAGACAATTGGCTAGATGAAACATACGGTGCAGTGGAGCATGACTCCCAACATTAGAGTTCACTTTATTTACATCGAACACCTTACGATTCAGCAGTCTGCTCCCTTGACGTGGAACAGCTATATTTATTTGAGATAAAATCTCTGTGGAATCTATTTGACCATGAATGACCTTGTGTAAAAACATTAAGTCCAAGGTTTTTCGTCGTTTGTATAATGGGGTGACTTTGTAATATTTACATCTTTCCTCATAGGAACGCAACGACCTGCATTTATTATCGGAGAAAGCAAGATGGTAAAGAAATTTCTTTTGAACCTGCTCAATGATGTTGATGTGGAATTGATAACTAGGGCTCCAAACTTGACTGCAGTATTCTAGGCTACTTCGTATCAAACAATTATACACCGATATCGTCACAGTTGGATCCCTAAATACCTTCATCTGACGCGTTATGAATCCTGATAGTTTATTCGCCTTAAGTGTGATGCTCTCGAGGTGACTTTTGAAAGTGAGAGAGCTGTCGACCATCACACCGAGATCCCTAATAACGGAAGCTTCTTTTAAAGGGCATCCATTAATACTATATACACATGGTGCCGAGTTTTTCTTTCGTGTAAACTTTATCTGATAACATTTTTCAGAATTGAGGATCATTGAGTTCTTAATACACCACTCCTGTACTTTCTCTAAGTCCATTTGCAACTGGTTAACATCTTGGGTCGAAATAATTGTCCTATACATCTTTAAATCATCAGCATACATTTTAAATTTGGATGTTATTACCTTTCCTAGGTCATCTATATATATAAGAAAAAAAAGAGGACCTAAATGTGAGCCTTGAGGAACTCCTGACGGGACAAAAAAGACATCTGACGAAAAACCTTTGATGACTGTCATTTGCGATCTATTAGTCAAATAAGATTTACACCAGCGTAAAAGAGAACCATGAATGCCGAATACTGATAATTTGGTTATGAGCGATTGATGATGAACAAGGTCGAAAGCTTTACGAAAATCAGTGTATATGGCATGAACCTCTACCCCTTTATCTAAAGCGTTGGCTATATCTGTAACATACTCTATCAAGTTTGTGGAGGTCGATTTTCCAGGTCTAAAACCATGTTGATGTGCCATGAGTTGTGTTTTGACATGAGCATAAATCACTTGCTGCACGAAAGACTCAAGTATCTTTGCCATTGAACATAGCATCGAGACAGGTCTATAGTTCTCAATGTCATTCAGGTTCCCGGACTTGAGTATAGGAACCAAAAATGCAGTTTTCCACGCCTCAGGGAAAGTTCCAGTATAAAGTGAAGTATTAAATATTTTTGTTAATGGTACTTTTAAATTATCTACGCATTTTTTTAGAAAAATCGTAGGTATAAGGTCTGGACCTGGACCTTTCTGCATATCAAGTTTTAAAATATAATCCTTCACCTCTTCTTCCGTGACCACTACTTGAGAAAGAACCTGTTTATCTTTATAGCCTTCTGTGTTATGTTTTGTGTGCCTTCTTATGTTAGAGTCTACTACGTACACAGATTTGAAATAGTCATTAAATAGATTACTTATAACTTGTCCACCTGTAGCTCGTTCGCTTTTAAAAAACATTTCATTGGGTATGTTGGTTTCCTTACTCCTCTGCCTTTTAATGTAGGTCCAGAAGAATTTAGGATCGAGCTTCAAGGTACCGCGGACATCAGTTTTAAATTTTCTAAACGCCTCATTTATTAATTTATCGCATCTTTTTCGTAAACAATCAAACTCCAATTTGTCACGTGGATTCCTATACTTTTTAAAATTTGAATGAATTTTAGCTTTCTCCTTTAGAGCCTTAATTATTGCGGTATTATACCAGATAGGATAATTTGCTTCACTTGGTTTTCTTAGCGGGGTATGCTTCTTAATTATTATAGATATATTTAAATAAAATAAATTTACCATTTCATTTATATCGCTCGTATTATTCCATATAAGATCCCAGTCTAAACTATC
The DNA here is from genome assembly GCA_923062675.1 of Marasmarcha lunaedactyla. Classification (NCBI taxonomy): domain Eukaryota; kingdom Metazoa; phylum Arthropoda; class Insecta; order Lepidoptera; family Pterophoridae; genus Marasmarcha; species Marasmarcha lunaedactyla. The sequence continues at coordinate 10,139,651 of OV281353.1, forward strand.
TAATTCATCATTAATTGCGCTGTAATCACTCAAAAAGAAATTTAATTTAGGTTTAATCTTAGGCTTAATTCCGTTATTACTAGATTGTTTTTTTAGATCTATAAGTAAAGCAGGATGAAAATCATCCGTTGGCACCAATGCGTCGTTAGAGCATGAAACTTTAGTCTGCATGTCAGTGGTACCCAAAACCAAATCCAAAATTCTTCCATTTTTGTTGTCTATTTTATTCCATTGAGTTAAGTTGTTGAAAGATACGAAATTGAGGAAGTCTTTTTCTAAACTATTGTAATTCCTACTTTCAATTATATTGTTGTTTTCTGAACTCCAATCTATGTTACCAAAGTTAAAGTCCCCTAAAACTAAGTTTACATCGTGCTTATGAACTTTATTTGTTAAAACGTTCGTTATGTTAGAAAATAATATATCGGTATATTCTTTACTTATCGGAGGAGGGATATAAACGACACATACATTCAATACCAGACCAGCATTATTCTTAATAGACACCCATAACTCTTCGCATTCAGACTCCCAGTCTCGCCGTCTCGTAGCTTCCAGGCGAGATGATGAAGCAAGTAACACACCACCACCGTCTTTTTTTGTACGATTAGACATAGTTGATGAGCGGTCACGTCTGTGTATTGAATACCTACCATCTACCAGCTCTCCACTGAAAACCGTTTCATTTAGCCAGGTCTCAGTTAAAATTATTAAATCATAATCCTGCTTTAGAATAGATAATTCTAGTATTTCAGTCTTAGTTCTTAAGCCTCTCGAGTTTTGGTAATAACAATTTAGATCGAATTTTACAAAAAAAAGCACAGAATCGTCATTTTAGAACTAAGTACCTAAATTTTGTTGAGGCTAGCTTCATCTTTAATACATAATGCTGGCGAGCGCTCGTCTTTACGAATAAATATCCTTCCATTCTTAACCCAAACAAAGTTATATTTTCTTTCTCGGGCCCTAATTCTTGCAGCAGCATGTAACTTTTTATTCTCAGGTGAAAGATGTTCAGTGATAAATATGGGTTGAACCTTGCCCTGTAAACCAGCATGCGATGAATTAAGCTTGATTTCATTCTTTTTATTAAACGTCTTGACTGAAGCCAAAAAGTTGTCACGTGCTCGAGGGGTCGCGAGTTTGACCACTATGTTACGAGGTCGCTTGACGTCAACATTTATTTTAGCCACTCTATGGAATGCAAGCACATCCTTTTCTAATATGGGGTTACTCACGGCTTTAGAGATCTGAGTGATGACGGTGAGCAGGTTCTCATTTTTCTGTTCTGGAACACACTGTATTTCCAGATTACTCTCTCTTGCCTGTTGTTCAATATATGCCATTTTAGTACTCAGTTCATTCGTTTTAGATTGCAGTGTCGCGTTCTCTAATTTAAGACTGGCAATGACGGCCTTCTGCTCGGTGATTATGACTTTATGTTCATCCTGCGTATCTGAAAGAAACTTAACCAGATTCGATACATCATCTACTTCGTTTTTAAGAGTAGAGAACTTAGTATTTAGGTTCCTCAGGTCATTCTGTACCTTGCCTAACATGTCATTAAATTTATCCAGAACTATTTGTTGAGTATCGAAGCGTTCCGTCAATTCCTTCCTAAGATTGCGTATTTCATTTAGAATTGGACTTTCACCACTGCTGTGAATGGAAGGAGAGATAGAATCCTCTGGACACCTTTGTACCTTCATCTGCACAGGTGTGTTAGAGTTATCCAATTTCGGACGAACTGCAACGCATGTAGGGCATACCCATTTTGAGCGGGAGGTTGAGACTTCGCTGTACTTCACGCAGTCCTGGTGATATAGATGAGGACAACCGCTGTTCGTGCATTTTATACGTTTTTGAGTGACGAGTATGTTCAAGTTACATGCCGCGCAAAACATTTTAATTTAAACAAATAAAAAAAATCAAGGAATTTCAATTATAACAATAAGTTTGCTTAACAAAGACAGATATCTAGATAAAACTAGTGAATCCAACTAGCAAGCCAAACAAAATAATAAAATTAAAAATTAAAGAATACCAAGAAATTTACGTAAGTACTTAATAAATGAAAAAGTAAAAGTTTGTTTTCATAGAAATTAAAGAAGATTTACATAAGTTATACTCCCATTTATCTATTACCAAAAGTTTTCCAAAATAATTTATGTTGTGAATGGAAAAAGCAGAAACAAAGTGTTTTTATCTGTTCGAAAATCATGCAAGTATACAGGTACAATATACAACATTAAAATTAAATTATTCTGAAAATACTTATAGCACCAAACAAATGTATGCTGACATATAAATATCTACATGTACTATATAATTTAATTTAATAAACAGTGTTATGGGCTCAGGACAGGATCGTATATTATCTTATTTTTGTAATAGTAAACATCTTAAAACAATATTGCCAATTACTCAAACCAAAAAAATAAAACTAAAGCAATATTAACTGTTCTTTGAAAAATAAAACAGAAAGCAATTTTATAAAACCATGAAACAATTTTACTATTTACTTAACCCTAAAAGAAGAAAACAAATATTAACTGTTCTATTAAAATAAAACCAAAAAATTAATCTTAGCGCTTTATAAAATCTTACCTAGTATGTAGTTATTCCAAAATCATAAAACTAAAACAATATTAACTGTTATACTAGATAAATAAAAATAATCAAAATGCTAATCAAATCTTGAAACGACATTACTATTAAGACTTTCCAAAATCAAGAAAAAAAAAAACCAAAAACAAAACTGTTCAACTAGAAATTTAAAAATAACTAAAATGTAAATCAATTGTCCATCCAGGGCTCGAACTCGCGATCGTCGGCACCGAAACTACGTACAATTCACAGCCTACTGTAATGACATTTACGTCATCAGATGAAATAAGGCAATATTTGTTACCACCGCGGTTTATTATCACAATTTTTGTTTGAATGCCAATGTAAGTTGGAGGTATTTACCAAACTTACTGTCGATTTGAGCAGCGAAATTTCCCAAATAATATCCCCAGTAGATGGCACTAGAGTTTGAAAATAAGCACGTATGATTATCGAGCACTATTTAATTCACTGTGATGTTGCACACTACGGAAATTTTACTTTTTTCATTAAATAACACAATAATTAAAGGGAGCGTACACTTTAGCGTGACAAGCAGATACCCACACTTATCTGCATAATTAGATGGGAAATGAAGAGGATTACATAGTCATTCGGTAAGTAAAGAAAAAAATCAGATTTAAATCGATAACCATTTCAATATAAAAACAATTTTCAATAATATAATTCGTTAGCAAGTTAAATAATAACAATAAATAAATAAATGTCCAACTGTATGGCCCCAAAGTAAGCAGAGCTTGTGTTATGGATGACCATACAGAACGAACAAACTGGGGGGGGGGGAGGACTCAGAGCAAACAAAAATATATAATAACAGAATTAAAAATTCAATACAGCATTCATTCTCGCTCCGACCGCCGCCCAGTGCGGACGTGCAAGACCCCGTTCTCCGTTGTTTGGTCCCTTCCCGATATTCCGTGGCGCTCAGTCTACTGACGTCACAGTTTAGCGTGTTGGTTCCGTGCTACGGTTTTCAAGGTTTTTCTACTCCGTCTGAGTGCTTTCGAAGTGCGATTTTTCTTTGCGACTAAGCCCCTTAGTCTTCAAAGTGCTGTGCTAAGTTGTGTTGTGCTTGTGCTGAGTGCAGTGTTGTGCCCAGCGTAAGTAGTCTGGTTTCAGTGCAAAGGATACTTAACGGTGACAACGAATTTGTACTGAACCAGTCCTTTTATTTTTATTTTATTTCTCTTCTCTATTTTATTAATTTTTCTTCTATTTTTCACAGATATGATAAAAATATCTGTGTGTTTTCGTGTGTATTTGTCCTTTCTGTCGGTAAAGGTGGACCCTAACGCGGTCAACTCTTTACCTGCGTACCCTTTTTTAGGTTTCTAGGTAGCGGCCTTCGGCGTACTACTGTTAGTTTTAAGTTTTCCTCCCCAGCCCCCCTACCGCTGGTAGGGAGGTAAGCCGCTAGGATTTTGCTAGGTTTTTAGGAACTAGGCATCTTTTATTATACTTATATTTATTAATATTACTGTCCCAACCCTCCCTAATGGATCCGCTAAGCGTTATTAACGCGTTCACCCAGGCGCTTAATGCGGTAGGCGTCTACATCCCGAAAGACATCATAACGCAGGCCTTGCAGGCATCAATCGCGTCCCCGGCGCCTCAGGCCTCAACCCCGGCCCCTCAGGCCTCCAACGTCGAGACCCTTCAGGTCTACAGCTCTTCCTCGTCTCCCGCCTCGTCCGAGATGGACTGCGAATCGGTCGCATCCTCTCACGCGTCGCGTCGCAAGCGTACCGCTCCCGGGAGCGACTCCGAACCCGCGTCTGATACGTCGTCAGATGCCGCCACCTTAACCGGCTCTCCTGAGCCCGCGTTTCAACTTGTCGCCAAGCGCTCCAAGAAGCGCTCGAAGAAAGCTTCAGTATCATCAATACCCGAGCCCTCCCCGGTGTCTTCAACACCAGCCCCCGCGCCGTTAAAATCGCTCGTAGTAACCGCGTCTCCGTCGGTCACATCGAAGCCAGCGACGCGCTGCACTCCCGTCCCGCCGAAGCCTCAGCTCCCTCCGCCCGTATTCCTGCGTGAAAAAGCGCGCTGGACCGCGGTCTCAAACTTGTGCAAAGAGCACAAAATTAATTATTTAAAAGCCGCCAACGCTGGCGATACAATCAAAATTCAAGTAGCGACCGTCGACGACTTCCGCGCGTTTACCAGGTTACTCTCGTTAAATCAAATCGCGTATCACACCTACGCCCTCCCGGAGGAGCGTAAGATCCGCGCAGTACTACGGGGCGTCCCGTTCGAACTCAGTAACGAAGACATTCTCGAGGACCTTAAGTCTCAGGGCTTCCCGGCCACAGCAGTGCACAAGATGCACTCCAACCGCGGTAGGCGTTTTCCCTTAGCTCTAGTAATCCTTACCAACACTCCCAACTCGAAGGAGATTTTCAGAGAGACTCGCACAATTTGCGGACTCTCGAACATCTCCGTCGAGCGTCCCAACCCCCGCGGTCACCCTGGGCAGTGCCACCGCTGCCAGCTATATGGCCACGCAGCGGCTAACTGTTCAGCTCCCCCCAGGTGCGTTAAGTGCCTGGATCCCCACATCACTAAGGAGTGCACTCGCACTCCCGAATCCACTTCCCCCCCTGCCTGTGTGCTATGCGGCCAGTCCGGCCACACAGCAAACTACAGGGGCTGCCCGCGCGCTCCGCGCTCCACCGCCAAGAGGGTCGCGCCTAAACCGGCGCCGCCGCTCACTCCCGCTAACTTCCCGCCGCTGCGCAACCGGGGTCCCCCGGAAGCAAAGCCCGTTCAGCCGACGCCTACTCCGGCTCTGTCTTGGAGGCAGCGTCCGGCCGTCCCGCCTGCACCTTCCCGACCCATCCCAGCTCCCGTTGTAACGCGTTGTTTGCGGAGTGGTAATTGAGGGTCCAGAAAGGAAATACCAAAGCTCTCTTCTATGTTTATTTTGCAGTAAAATTAAAAATATACAAAAATGCCTGTAAATACAAACAAAAAATATAAACAAAATTGAAATAAAAAATAGTCACACAAAATAAAACAGAAACATTAATACAATTAAATTTGATCTGAAAAGAAAAAGTAACAACAAAATAAAATTTTAATGAATGAGAATCCTTACCAAAAATTTTGGCTACGCACACTCGTGTACGTAAAAATAAATTATTGATTTCATGAAAACTTTGATTGTAGATAATAAAAAATTGATAAACATGTAATTTTGAATAATAAACTCGGAAACAATAATAAATAAATAGATTCTAGTTGTTATGATGGATAATTTTTCGTGACTGGCTTGTCAAATCAAAACATTGCCGTTCTCCGACACTACGTAATTCGTAGTTTAAAATTACGTCGGGAACGACAAAAAAAAATAAAATTTACTGACAAAAAGAGGTCGAAATAGACAACCGTCACACCGTAGCTTCCGTAGGGCCGCGTCCCGCTCCGTTATCCGTACCTCAGTCGTCGTTGGCTGAGGATATGAAGACCGTGTTCGACGTTATTCAAAACGTCGATATTAACGAAATTTCCGTACTCGCACGCAAACTGCGAGCCGCCCGCTCTCCTCAAGAGCGTTTATTCGCGTTAGCCGAGCATCACTCGCTCCTAAGTTCGTTGTAAATTTATTTTTATTTTTTTTTATTTTTGTATAAAATCGTAAATAAGTAAATTATAATGTCTAGACCCGCGAATCCCGCGTCCAGTCGTATTAAACCCAAGGGCTTATCCCTAGTATCTTTTAACGCTCGTAGCCTTAGCACTAACCTTCCCGAGATTAAACTGTTCCTTCAGAACAAAGAACCTGACTTATTCCTTCTCCAGGAGACATGGCTTACTCCAAAACGCTCCAGGGGATACGCTATTCCTAAGTACGCGTTTACTCGCAACGATAGGCCCAACTCCGACGGTTACGGCGGCACCGCTATATATTACAAAAGAGGCTTCCATTGCTGTCCTCTCCCTACCCCTCCTCTCCTCAACATGGAGGCCACGGTGTGTAGATTGGCTATGACTGGTCATCCGACCATCATCATAGCTTCAGTCTACATACCGTGTGGCTCCAATCCAATCCGCAGCGACTTTGAGGCCATTCTCGCCCTCGGCCATTCAGTCATTATGTTCGGAGACTTTAACTCCAAACATACTGACTGGACGTGCCTATCAACCAACACCAGCGGTATCGCTCTCCTCGACATCACTAACTCCCTTGACTTAGACGTCATATCCCCCATCACTCCCACTCACTATCCCAACAACCCGACCTACTCTCCTGACATCCTCGACTTTGCAATTATCAAGCGAATCAATCTTGATCTAAGGTCTATCGAACCGCTCGATGACCTAGGCTCCGACCATCGCCCCGTCTCCCTCGTGCTAGGTACGCCTAACGTTAACGTCACACCTCCTAAGACCTTTACCAATTGGAAAGGCTTTAAAAATACGTTAGTTTCAGCCTTAGAGGCCCCTAACTCTCCGCTCGTGATTTCGCCCGACCAATTAGATAGCCCGGATAAAATAGATTCATTAGTCAATACTCTAACTGATGCTATTAACACAGCCATCAACGACAACGAAAAGGTTGCTAAGCAAAGCAAACCCGCGCTTCCACTAGCCGTTAGCAATCTCATTAATGCCAAGAACGCGGCTCTCCGGAGAGCAAAGAAATATCCCACGCCAGCATACAGAACAGCTGCGAATCAGCTTCAACGTAAAGTTAGGTCTCGCCTCGCGAAACTCCGTGACACTCAGTTTAACGATCTCATGGAGAATATCTCCCCGTCCCACCAAGCGTATTATCGAATGGCCCGAGCCTTACGTGTAGACACCGCCTCTCACGTTCCTCCTCTCACTCGTCCCGACGGCACCATTGCTTTCGAAGTCGAAGAGAAAGCCAAATGCTTCGCCGACAGATAGCGGCACAATGTTCGCCCAGCACGCAACTCGTGGATCCCTCCCACATCCAGGCGGTGGAGGATGAAGTTCTCCGCAGAGAATCTCTCTCTATCAACGACGACCCCGTCACAGTCTCTAATGATGAAATCTTGCTTCTCATTAGAAAGCAAAAGTCCAAAAAGGCTCCGGGTGCGGATGGAATTTCCAACCACGCACTTAAGCACCTGCCTCAGCAGGTACTTACCTTGTTAGCTATCATCTTCAATGCCTGCTTCGACCATAGCTACTTTCCAAAAGCCTGGAAAGAAGCGACAGTCATAGGCATTCCCACGCCGGGTAAAGCTCAGAATGTCCCGGCTAATCACAGACCCATCAGCCTCCTCAAGGCAATGTCTAAACTTCTCGAAAGAGTCATACTCTCTCGAATGCGGAACCATCTGTTTCCAACGGATGGCGACCCTCTCATCATTCCCCACCAGTTCGGCTTTCGCGCTAAGCACTCCTGCCCTCAGCAAGTCCATCGAATCGTCGAGTACATACTCGAAGGATTCTCTCAGCGTCGTTAAAAAACAATCGCGGTTCTCTTTGACGTAGCCAAGGCTTTCGACAAAGTCTGGCACAGCGGTCTCGTTTTTAAACTCTATAAATTAGGCTTACCGGCTCGCCTAGTCAGACTAATAGCGTCGTTTCTTAAAGACCGTACTTTTCGATTCAAACATGAAGGCACGCTCTCCGCGCCTCGTCCCATAAAGGCTGGAGTCCCGCAAGGCTCAGTCCTCGCCCCTCTGCTGTACACCGTGTACACTAACGACATCCCCATCCCGCCGAAAGGCGTCGAACTCGCCGTCTTTGCAGACGATACTGCCCTTTACACTAAAAGTCAAGCGATCCCGTATAACATCACCAGACTCCAAAAGGCCGTAAACGCCCTCGGTGTTTGGTTTCAAAAATGGCGTATCGATGTCAACCCAGAAAAAAATTCTGCTATTCAATTCGACCACAAACGTCGTAATCGCCACAACGATCCGCACATTCGTATGTTAGGTATTCCCATCCCCTGGAAGCGTACTGTCAAATACTTAGGCGTCACCTTAGATCAGACGCTTTCTTTCAAGCCACACGTCGATAGAGTAACGAAACTCGCGCGTTTTTACTTAAGCCGTCTATATAGTATGATAGGAAGAAAAAGTAAAATGTCTTTTAGAAATAAACGTACGCTTTATAAGGTCTGCGTTAGACCCGTCATGTCATATGCTTCGCCAGTCTTTGCCCACGCCAAACCCTCCGTCCTGTATAAGCTGCAGGTAGTTCAAAATCTCTTCTGCCGCAGGGCCACAAACGCACCTTGGTACGTGTGTAACGCGGACCTGCACAGAGATCTTGAACTGCCTACAGTGCAACAGCACCTCAAAACACTCTCAGAATCGTTCTTCAAACGCGCCTTTCTTTTTTGAGCACCTTCAGTGCTATATAAATCCCAGCGGGTGACCCCTTAAGGGCCTCGCTAGCGCGGCCTCTTTCTCCGATTGGCCGTCGCTCAGATGAAGGCTGAGTGGCAAAAATGCACGAGCCGACAGGGGGTTTTTTAGTGGGTATGGTTCTGGTAGGCATCGGGACGAGTCCCACATAACTCCGATCGCGCGCGGAGTATGCGTCAGAGCATTTTTATGTCCTCCAGCCCTTCCCGTGGAGGGGAACCAAAAAAAAAAAAAAAAATTCAATATAGCACTCAATTCAGTATAATTCAAATTTTTTCTAATTATTCACATGATAATCTATCGTTACAAATTGTAAAATATATTTTTTTTTATGTTGTTTCATACAAATTCAAAAAAAGCTTTCATTATATATGTTGATCAGGCGACGAAAATTTCAAACATTTACATATTCATATAAGGATTACTTCAAATTGCCAACAATTAGTTTAATATTATGAATTAGGTATGTTGTTTCTCCGGTAGGCCACAGATATGGTTTCAATATGCTTTGATGCACAATAATTCAATTCAAACCATATAAGCTGATCTTTGTTGGGTCATTATGAATTACAAATTGTTTCTCATTAATTAAAAAACAGGAAGAATCTAATTAACAATAACAAGACCTTACACGAAGTTATATCTTTAAAATAATTTTTTCACGATAATTAATAACTTATAATCTAGCTTAATAAGAAAACTTGGTCGTGTAATGTACAGTCGGTGAACTTGCTGCAAGCTCAGATTCGCATTCGAATCCCCTGCAGTGTTGTCACCTCTGAAGACCGAACAACGCACAGGCCATTCTCGCCTTAGCTCAAGCCGCTGTCGACTTGCCCCACAGTTCAGATTCAAATGATCCCTTTAACTCTAAAATCGGTCCGCTACAGGGACTTCATATGAATGGAAGACTCGTTAAGAATCCATTCGTACGTGCGAGTTTCACTCTTAGCTGTGACTTTTCTTGTGACAGTTGAGTTCTAGGGTTGTCTGTAAAAAAATATGTACTTTGATAAACGGTTTAGCTTACACTCCGATATGGACCTTTTAGAAATGCTGAAAGTTTTGACTAATTTTAACACTTCAAAAGTTCAGAATGACGAGCGTTTTTTACTATAGATGATTACGATGTATTATTTGGATTTAAATTTCGCTTCGCCAAGCTTGGTGGCTTCTTCAACCACCAAATCAGCTTAGTTCCTACATCTTCCATAGACTTAGAATTAATTATCAGTTTTGGTAATTATCAGTTGGGTTTTTCAATGGTATGCTTAGTGCTTTAATATATCGGGTGTTTTGCAATAAAAACAAATAAAAAAATTAAGTTTTTCATTTTTAAATAAAATAAACGCGAACATTGCTATGCACAGAAACGATGTTTTTACATAGCACTATCAAAAAAAACCATATGACGCGGCCGTTGGTTGGTTTTAGGCATAAGAATAGAATTTAGATCAATGTACCTATGATTGAACAAATGTTTGGCTGGATAAGGGAAGTATGGAAGGTTTCACTCACCTATGCAATTCCAAGCGTCCTTATTAATCCTCACACACAGAATACAATATATCACAACACTGCAATATAGAAGTTCTTATTTTTCACGTGATAATCGCAGTTACTAATTTGTAAGTAATTTGAACATTATCTTGATGGTGCCGGTGGGGCTGTCAAGGCGCAACTGTCCCGTCCCATGCGAAAGGGAGACAGGTGAGGATAGAATGGTAAGGAGTAAAAGGGATGAAGGATGTACCTAACATTGTTCAAGCATTTATTTATTACTTCAACCTATTTATTTATATGGCCTAAACACCACAAAACAGATATATAAATAGAAATAAAAATATTAAACAGTTCCTGATACATCCTTATTAACAATATAGTTATGTAATTTGTTTAAGATGTCCGGTAATACACTCTCTATTTTTGTCTTACCATTACATATGGTATCCCAGGGAAACCAGCCAATCGGTTGTCCAGAGTGCATCCTTTGGAGAACCCAAATCACCCCCACAAAATCTCAGCTGACCTTCTTAAGTGTTGAAGTTTTTTAAGACCATATCATTTCTCGCTCCGATTGCCACCCGGTACGGACGTGCAAGACCCCGTTCTCCGTTGATCGGTCCCTTCCCGATATTCCGTGGCGCTCAGTCTACTGACGTCACATTTAGCGTGTTGGTTCCGTGCTACGGTTTTCAAGGTTTTTCTACTCCCTCTGAGTGCTATCGAAGTGTGATTTTTCTGTGTGACTAAGCCCCTTAGTCTTCAAAGTGCTGTGCTAAGTTGTGTTGTGCTTGTGCTGAGTGCTGTGTAGTGCCCAGCGTAAGTAGTCTGGTTTCAGTACAATGGATACTTAACGGTGACAACGAATTTGTACTGATCCAGTCCTTTTTATTTTATTTATTATTTCCTTCTACTATTTTATATTTTCTCTTCTATTTTCATATTTATTTTTATCATATTTGTGTCTCTTCGTGTACATTTGTCTTTTTTTTTCGGTAAAGGTTGACCCTAACGCGGTCAACTCTTTACCTGCGCACCCTTTTTTAGGTTTCTTCGGCGAACAACGGTTAGTTTTAAGTTATTTCCTCCAGCCCCCCTACCGCTGGTAGGGAGGTTAGCCGCCAGGGTTCGCTAGGTTTATTTTAGGGAACTCTAGGCATATTTTATATACTTATATATTCATATAATTCCCTCCCTAATGGATTCGCAAAACATTATTAACTTCGCGAAAGCGTTCGCGCAGGCGCTCGCTGCGTCCGGCATCCCCATTCCAGACGAGGTCTTCACGCAGGCCTTATTAGCAATAAACGCGACCCTGGCCCCTCAGTCCCCAACCCCGGCCCCTCAGGCCAACAACTCCCAGACCCATCAGGTCTTTACCAGCTCTCTCGCGTCTCCCGTTCCATCCGATATGGACTGCGCGTCGGTCACGTCATCTCGCGCGTCGCGGCATAAGCGTACCGCTCCCGGGAGCGACTCCGATTCCGATTCCGCGTCCGAACCGTCGTCGGGCGCCGCTACTTTAACCGGCTCTCCTGAGCCCCCATTCACATTGATCTCTAAACGCTCCAAGAAACGCTCAAAGAAAATCGCGGTGTCTTCAACACCCGATACCACCCCGGTGCCTTCAGCACCCGTCCCTGCGCCGCTTATGTCACTCGAAGTGACCGCATCTCCGTCAAAGCCAGCGACGCGCTGCGCTCCCGCCTCGCCGAAGCCTCAGCGCCCTCCGCCCGTCTTCCTCCGCGAAAAAGCGCGCTGGACTGCGTTAGACCAGTCATGACATATGCCTCGCCAGTCTTTGCCCACGCCAAACCCTCCGTCCTGCAAAAACTGCAGGTAGTTCAAAATCTCTTATCAGTTAGACAAATCTCGTATCACACCTACGCTCTCCCAATGGAGCGTTAGATCCGCGCAGTATTACGGGGCGTCCCGTTCGAGCTCGTGAACGACGAAATCCTCGAGGACCTTAAGTCCCAGGGTTTCCCGGCTGAAGCAGTGCACAAGATGCACTCCAACCGTGGTTGGCGTTTCCCACTCGCATTACTCATCCTAACTAATACCCCCAACTCAAGGGAAATCTTCAGAGAGGCTCGCACAATCTGCGGACTTTTGAATATCTCCGTCGAGCGGCCCAACCCCCGCGGTTACCCTGGGCAGTGCCACCGTTGCCAGCTCAGCTCCCTCCAGGTGCGTTAAGTGCCTGGATCCTCATATTACAAAGGAGTGCACTCGCACTCCCGACTCCGACTCCCCCCCTGCACGTGTGCTACACTAAAATAAAATATGCTAAACTACAGGGGTTGTCCGCGCGCTCCTCCGTTAAAAGGGTCGCGCCTAAACCGGCGCCGTCACTCACTCCGGCCAACTTCCCACCCCGCAACCGGGCTCCCCTAGAAGCAAAGCACGTGCAGCCGACGCCTACTCCAGCTCTCTTCTGCAGTCAGCGTCCGGCCGCTCCACCTTCCCTACCTATCCCGGCTCCCGTAGCTCCCGTAGGCCCACGTCCCGCCACGTCGTCTTCGCCTCAGTCGTCGTTGGCTGAGGACATGAAGACCGTGTTCAACGGTATCCAAAACGTCGATATTAGGGGAATCGCCGTACTCGCACGCAAACTGCGAGCCACCCGCTCTCCCCAAGAGCATCTATTTGCGTTAGCCAATCATCACTCGCTACTTAGTTCTTTATAAATTCTATATTTAGTATAAATTCTCAAATAGTAAATATAGGTCTAATATATAGGTCTAGACATCTAGACCTGCGAATCCCGCGGCCGGTCGTATCAAACCCAAGGGCTTATCCCTAGTTTCATTTAACGCTCGTAGCTGTAGTTCTAACCTTCCTGAGCTCAAACTATCCGTTCAGAACAATAAGCCAGACTTACTGCTTCTCCAAGAGACGTGGCTCACTCCAAACCGCTCCAGGGGATTCGCTATTCCCAAATACGCGCTCACTCGTATCGATATGCCCAACGCCGACGGTCACGGTGGCACAGCTATTTACTATAAAACAGATTTCCATTGCTCTCCTCTCCCTCCCCTCCTTTTCTTAACATGGAGGCCACTGTGTGTAGATTGGCTATGACTGGTCATCTGACCGTCATCACAGCTTCAATCTACATACCTAGTGGCACCAGACCTATCCGCAGCGACTTTGAGGCCATTTTCGCCCTCGGCCGTTCAGTCATTATGTTCGGAGACTTTAACTCTAAATATACTGACTGGACGTGCTTATCGACCAGCACCAGCGGTATCGCTCTCCTCGACATCATTGAGCAACTCGCCTTAGACGTCATCTCCCCCGTCACTCCCACTCATTATCCCAACAATCCGAACCATTCTCCCAACATCCTCGATTTTGCAATAGTAAAGCATATCTATATACAAGATTTGTTAGTAGAAGGGCACTGGAGGAGTTTCTATGTACTTTGGATTATGAACGGTCAGAAAATATTATACAAGTTTATAAATTATGATTTCTCCATAATTATGCATAAATAATATTTTTGCTAATTTATTTATCTATCTAACTTATGTTTAAGTACTTAAATGTATTTTTTATGTATGTATTAATAATTTAATAATTTATTTTATTTATTCTGTAGGTATGTATTATGAAAGTATATTGTTATTAGCCGTCTTAATTAAAGCTGTGTAATTTCGCTAGCCCTAAAATTTCATGGTTTGTTCAGGTTTTAAATTATCATCATAAATTATCATAGATTGTACAAAACAAATGAAATTCTCAAACGATTAGTAATAAGTATAATTGCTCATAATTGCTAAAAAATTACATAGTCATATCAAATTTATTTGAATTATCTCATTTCATTGCATATACTACATTTTTACGCTAACTAATGCCCGGTTCCTATAATTAACGAGTCGTCACTATATAAAAATAACCAATCGTTTTTGAGTTACGGGTAACGAGGCGTTAAAGACGTTTCTATAAGTTTTTGCGCCATCTACCAGCGACGAATAGATGTTGGTAACTCGGTTAAGCTGAAGCTTTTGAGACCCCAGCAAAGTCAGCCACTGATAGTAGCATTGTGCCCAATGCATAGAATCTTAGGGCCAATAAAAGTTGGTGTAAGGGGTGTATACCATGGTTCCTGAGACAATAATTAGTAAAAGATAAGGATGCTTAGTTGAAAGTTAACCAGGTATGCATAGATAATAATTAGCATATTGATTTACAAGTCAATGCTATAGTATTACATATTAGTTTTATTGGTTGTATTAAAATTAATAAATACCTAATAATAAAGTAAAATCTCCAGAAAAACACACCAACTACATGGCTTTAAAGTAAGCCAAGCTTGTGTTACAGCTAACTTGGTACAATACATACATATACATAGGGAAATAAAAAATTTTTTTTTCCATTTATTGAGGTCAACAAACAGTATCACAATAAAGGTTACAATATTATAGTACAAACATTTATATATAATCGTGACACCAATACCGTTAACCACGGATTGAATAAACAAAATTAATTTAGTATCGGTACAAGTAGGAAGAGAGCAGTACATATTCATTACATTTTTCAGTTACTGAGTATGTATATTTATGGAGACAAATAAATATATATTTATATATATACACACACATATAATTACAAATAAGTATTTAAATATATATAAATATTTACAAATAAATAAAAATAAATAAATACATAGATAAAGTGGGTGAACAGTGAGTATAGTTACGAGTGAAAAGTTTGATTGGCAGTCTTACTAAATATTTGTAAATTGGCGTAGTTTTTAATTGCTTGTATATTAGGGATTTTTTATATATTTGAGAATAATAAAGTTTTATGAGTTTAAGTTAGGTCCATTTAATTTACGAATAACAGATAATCTAAATTCACTAGGCAGAGTCGCAAAAATGTCAATTTCATTAAAATACTTGTTGTATGTGTCAGTAAGGCGATGTAGTGGTGAGCGCTTTCCTGCATTTGTCCGGCACAAAGGAAGAGAAAATAATTGATTTACACGGCAAGATCTAGTATGAGATCTGACTGGTACACGATAGCAAATATTACTAATAATTTGCTCACAGTCATATCTGTTACGACAAAGATCATACAAAAACATTGCTTCAAGTTGTAATCGTCTGGATTTGAGGTCTATTAAATTATATTTTTCAAGTAACTGTATATATGATGATTGAATGTGGTAACATTGACAAACATAAAGTTTTGAGGTTAGAAAAAAGCAAGAAAAAGAACATATTACAAACCTGGCTGACTTTATCTTTATACAAGGATGTATTTCAATAAGTAGCTGTTCTACTGAAGGCTTATCCAGGCGAAATCTTAGTTGAAATTCGAAAGAATCCAAGATATTAAAATAGTCGACCCTTGTTTTATACTTTCTCCGATTAATATTATGATCATCATCTGAATCAGAGTCATTCCAGTCGGATAATCTTTCTAGTTCACTCAACTCACTATCTGAATGAGACATTTCAAAATTTTATTTAAACCAAAAATGAAAACTCGTAGAACTTTAACAAACTACCGACAGGTACCGATTAATACTTTTACTACCGAGTACCGATGGAATTCGGGCGGTAATCAAATGCCAAACGCTTCGTAACTTTGACGGCTGGTTGACAGATTAAAAATTATATAGAAACGCTCTAAGCTGTCATTCCCATACATTTACCTTACTACTCGTTATTCCTAGCCCTCCCATCCGTACGTAGCATGCTATCAGTAACTTATCTAACGGAACGTTTTTTTTAGAAACGCTTTTGACTTACGCCTCGTAGAAAATTCTACCGTCCGTAAGCAAAACGAATCGTTATTTGAATATAGGAACCGGGCATAAGTCGCTCGTTATCCGCAACTATCAAATAGGCCTATTGTATTAAAAATGTTCGTGTATCTTTATAAAATAGACTCAATATCAATATATTTTTATTGCAAAAATGTGTCACAGTTTTATTGTAACAAAGTCGCGAATGCTTTGGCGAGAATCTTACCTTTCCGTAACACAGTCCTCGGACTAGGACGGGAGTTAAAGTTTTTGTCATTATTCCCTCAATAGATATTACATATAATTTTGGTAATAGCTCAAAAGTGTAAAACCTACTGTTGTTGCTTGTTGTTGTTGTTGCTATTTTTTTTTATTTTTTGATGTGAACTACTTTAATTATAAATAAGCTACTGTTTACTTTGCTGTTACCCTATAATATAGTAAAGGATGGTGTACTGAATTTAAATTTTTTTTGCAAATAAAAATTATTCTTATTCTTATATCAACCTTGATCTCAGGTCTATCGAACCGCTCGATGACCTAGGCTCTTATCACCGCCCGTTTCCCTTGTGCTAGGACCGCCCAACGTTAACAATACCTCTCCTAAGACCTTTACTAACTGGAAAAGTTTTAAAAATACGTTAGCTTCAGCCTTAAAGGCCCCGAACTCTCCACTCGCGATCTCGTCCGAATCTCTAGATAGCCCTGGCAAAATAGATTTATTAGTCGATTCGCTCACTGATGCTATCAACTCAGCCATCAGTGATAGCGAAAAGCTTTTCTTAGCCATTAGGAATCTCATTAAAGCAAAGAACGCGGCTCTCCGGAGATCCAAGAAATATCCCACACCCGCCTATAGATCAGCTGCGAATCAGCTTCAACGTAAAGTTAGGTCTTGCTTCGCGGAATTCCGAGACGCTCAGATGAACGAACTCATGGAAAATATCTCCCCGTCCCACCAAGCATATTATAGTATGGCCCGAGCCTTACGCGTAGACGCCGCCTCTCACGTTCCTCCTCTCACTCGTCCCGATGGCACTATTGCCTTCGAAGTCGAAGAGAAAGCCAAATGCTTCGCTGACAGCGTTGCTTCACAATGCTCGCCCAGCATGCAACCCGCGGATCCCTCCCACATCCAGGCGATGGAGGATGAAGTTCTCCACAGGAACTCTCTCCCCATCACCGCCGACCCCATCATAGTCTCTAATGATGAAATCTTGCTTCTCATTAGAAGTCAAAAGTCCGAAAAGTCTCCGGGTGCAGATGGAATTTCCAACCACGCACTTAAGCACCTGCCTCAACAGGTGCTTACCTTGTTAGCTACTATTTTCGATGATAATCGCGTCTTTTCTCAAAGACCGCACATTTCGTTTCAAACATGAAGGCACGCTTTTTGCGCCTCGTACCATAAAGGCTGGAGTCCCTCTAGGCTCAGTCCTTGCCCCTCTGTTGTACACCATGTACGCTAACGATATTACCGTCCCACCGAAAGGCATCGAACTCGCCCTCTTTGCCGAAGACACCGCCCTTTTTTTACAAGACGTTCTTCTTTCGATAGGCGGAAAATCTCTCCCTCATTATGGTTTACCATCTCCACAAGCGACTGATGGAATTGATGAAAATCTAAATAGAGAATATATTAAACATACAAATTTTGGCCCAGTTGAACTTCAAGATACTGTAAACCATAATAAACCACGACTGAAGGATGAACAAAATCAAATTTACTGACTCCTCATTGATAAAAGAAATGCAAACGCTGGTGGAGTGTATTTTTAGACGGTCCAGGTGGTACCGGCATAACATTTTTGATAAATCTTTTGCTGGCCAAAATACGCGCAGAAAACAAGATTGCCATAGCAGTCGCATCGTCCAGCATAGCGGCAACTTTACTTCCTGGGGGAAAAACGGCAAACTCTATATTTAAAATTCCACTAGATTTAGACCGTACGGAAAATCCAGTCTGCAATATACCCAAAAATAGTCTCAAAGCCAAATTACTACAACAGTAGTAAAACAGTACCATTTTTAATGAAGCGTTTGAAGGGCGCATTTGCAAATGCATCGCGTACATATCAATGAATCTTGTAAACTGTCGATGCAGACCTACATTTCTCTGGGCAAGTTCATTCATTCAATCATTCTTATCTTTAATTATATAAAATGACAAAAAAATTTGTAAACATCCCAATTGTCTTATTTTTTTTTCAATATTTCTGCAAATGTTAAGATATGCAGAGTCCAGTACACATAAAATAAACTAAACGATATGTTTCCTTTCTTCTAAACGTACTTAACATACGAGGGGAAAAACCTGACTTTTACTGATTAATTGTACAAACATTTTTAAAGAAAAAACACTTTTCTAAAAAGTTGCAAAAATCCTGAAGGTTTTTACTTAAGGACCTGCTTTTGCCCGCGTCTTCGTTACGTAAGAGGGGCAGTAAAAATTATACTTCCAAATCTTCCTATTTTTCGTGGCAAGATTATTGTTTGATGTTTGTTTGTTGTGTTAATGTACCGGTTACAGGCCGCTTGTGTGGTTAGTTTCTTTAATATTTGCAACAAAATATTAAACATTAAACATTACTTTTTCATTTGTAAACGAACTAATTTAGTTATACATAGTTACATATCAGTGAAAAGTGCATTCGCATCAGTCCGGCCGTTCCGAGATTAGCGTGTACAGATAAGCAGGCAAAATTATACAAATAAAAAAAAAGTGGTATTGGATTCTGTTATGTCAAAGACTCCCAGTAAAAGTCTACAATTTATATCAGTAAATTTTTTTTATAAGTAAAGATTCTGATATTCACCCCTTTAAAACATAATATGCATTAACTTTCTTTTATGTTAAACTTATTTTAAGAGTGAAATTAAACTTTTGTCAATGTTTTGTATTTATGACTACTAGTTATGACATTTTTATTTCCTTTTTTATATTTGCTTATTATTTTTGACGGACAATATACTTGTAATTTTAAAGCATTTGCTTGCAGTTTATTTCCATAAGAACAATAATACAAAACTGTGCTTTACCAGTTGCATAATTTGATTTGTATTCGTTTTTTGTAAAGTACCGACAGAACTATTTTGACCCTAAATAAATGAAATTGTAGGTATAGTTAAGAATTAATCGTGAGACACAATTAATCAACAAGGGATTGGAATGCCGCACCGTGTAGTGGATTAAATTGAGTCTGACAATTGTTAGATAAATAGGGAATTCAGAAACATGGGTATCGAAGAGAGCCTCAGAGTTTATTGCTTTTTGCTTACTAAACCGCTGAGAAACTATTTATATCCAATTATAGAGTTAATTTATCCCCTGAAAGATGAATTGAGAAACTTGTAGGACAATTTTAGTTGTTTCTCAATCATTACAACTCTCCTACAAAGTGAAGCCGCCTTGGTACTAGTATCAATGATGATGTGTTCACATTTAAGTTTGTTTGTTCTAACGAGACTTTATTTCAAGTTTCCTTAGCCTGAAAACAAGTCTAAACTTTGCTATATTTTTAAACACGCTAAACAAAATATGGTGCGTTGAATGAAATTGAATAATTTAAATTGAAATTTGAAATTGAAAAAATGTTATCTTAAGAAATAGCTTACAAGTAAAAGCAAGATTTAATAATTTTGAATGTGACATTTCGAAATTGAAATCAAGTAATTGCGTAACACATACTAACATAAATAATTAATTTTCACCTCACCACAGTAAGAGCCCATAATTCTGACTATTTCATTTAAATTACACTAAACTAGTTACCATTTTTAAATTAGCACCGTTCCAACTGAAATGTTTCTAACTTAAATTCACTTAAACTGTACCAGACTTTACAGCCACCACTTTCAGTGAGAAGTTATTTTAATGAAATTTATTAAGTATTCGTATTTTAAAAACATATTATGAGTAGTATTTTTGAAAATTGTGAATGAATGTTATGAGTTAACTGACATTTTTTAAGTTTTGCTTAAATTAAAAATTTGTTTTAGTTAGAAAACAATTCAAATGTATAAAACATATTCAGGTGTGAACATTTCCTGAAG
Source organism: Marasmarcha lunaedactyla (assembly GCA_923062675.1). Taxonomy (NCBI): domain Eukaryota; kingdom Metazoa; phylum Arthropoda; class Insecta; order Lepidoptera; family Pterophoridae; genus Marasmarcha; species Marasmarcha lunaedactyla. The sequence continues at coordinate 10,159,952 of OV281353.1, forward strand.
AGCAAAAAAATATCTAGTAATGATTATCAATGAACAAGAGAGTTTTTGGTTTTATAAGTTTATTTAAGTATAGATTCCTTTCAGTTTCTTATTAGAAAGTGTTTGCTTATTTTTGGTCTTTGCAAATACAGTTCATTGTTTCATTCAACCAACACGGGAAAGGCGTCCAGTTTTTTCTGAAACGTATAGCCCCAGTATCTTATAAAAGAATGATTATGTGCTTTATAACATATATAGGTATTTATGTAATATTTGCAGCCGGTATACATAGTGCAAAGTTTTACCAAGTCACTCTAACAATTTTTTTGTCAAATATTTAAGTTCACAAACATGTGAGCTTGATAGCGTTATCATTTTACTATTCGGGTTTTACGAGCCTTCGATTTTACGAAGGCGAATACAAAATTTGATAAGTCAGCTCTTTCGTCCGAGACGAGATTTACGGCGTTGGTAGTATTACTGTTGTGCAAATAGTTGATAGTGAACAACATGGAGGGACAACGAAAACAAATTATTTTTAAAAGGTTTTTGTAGTAAGTACACAATATTATGTTTCTGGACTTTGTTTTGTTTAACAATACTTTAAGATAGCATTGCAGTATTTATTGGGAATTCTCTCTAAATGTATTTAAATGAAAGAGTGAGTGTAAATAACAAGAAATTTTTAAGGTTAAACTAATGAAAAGCCAAGCGAATGTGGCAGATTGCCTTGAGTTTATCAATTTTAAATCCTATAATTAATGAGGCACGTATAATGGACGTTCAATTTGGTTGTTTAATGTTCAACCAGGCAGAGGGTTTATGAAAAAAAGGCACGGATTTGAATATGGTTACTTCTACACTAGCGATAATTTTCGAATACAGGATTTCCACTTATATTCACTAACCTTAGCATTTGTATAAACTTATCGACCTGATTGTAAGTCACTCAGTCTCGGTCTGCGTGCGTTCTCGAGCGCACGTCGATCGCAGACGCCTTCCCGCTCTTTTAGCCCCCGCGCTAATTGAGCACCCAAATTTCATAGTTGTTTACCGTACTAAGTTTCTAACGCCGTTTTCATGGCGGACAGTGGCTCGTTAACCGTACTTCTAATAAGTTTCTAACGCCGTTTTCACGGCGAATAGTGGCTTGTTAACCGTACTTCGTGGTACGTGAGCTTCGTCGACGGGAATTCGTTGTTCCAGGACTTCAAGTGCCGTGTTCGAGTAAGTTATCCGCGTCGTTCTCAACCGCCCTACTGCGTGTAGGGTGGTTTTAGGAAGTTAGTCATCGTTGTTAGGTTCATATATTGTCCCTCCCCAACCTCTCTGCAATGGCTTCCCTAAGCTCTGATGAGATTAGGAAGAAGTTAGTTGATAGTACCGGTGCTGAAGGCATACATATAAATGCTGACAAGTTCCGTTTCTTAGATTCTCTTATCCCGCATATCATGGCGTTAATTCCACCAATGGCCCCTCAGGCCACCCCAGTCCCCCAGACCCCTCAGGTCTTAGGCCCTCCCGCGTCCCCTTCCTCCAGTGACATGGAGTGCGAAGAAAACGCCCCTCCGCGCCGCAAGCGCGCACCCGCGACCGAGTCATCCTCGGATGCCACCCCAACTGGCCCTGATGAGCCTCCCTCTTTCACCCTTGTTAAGAAGCGCTCTAAGAAGCGCTCGAAACAAGACCCGGCGCCCTCGGCGCCCGTCCCTACACCCCCTGCGGCGTCTTCAACGCCAGCTGCCCCGGTGTCTTCAACACCCGCTCCGGCCCCGACTTCTGTCAAGGCCAAGGTCCCACCACCCGTTTTCCTTCGGGAAAAGGGTAAATGGACTGAGGTCTCGACATTGTGCAATGAGCACAAGATCTTTTACACCCGAGCGGTAAACTCGGGTGAATCTATTAAAATCACTGTCTCGTCGATAGACGGTTTCCGAGCTTTGACTAAGCTCCTCACCGATAAGCAATATGCTTATCACACTTATGCTCTGTCAGAAGAGCGTAAGATCAGAGCGGTACTCAGGGGAATCCCGTTCGAATTATCGAACGAGGCCATCCTGGAGGATCTGCAGTCCCAAGGCTTCCCGGCACTCGCGGTGCATAAAATGCACAGCAAGTACGGGAGGCAACACCCTCTCGCCTTGGTGGTTCTCGCCAACGTCCCCAAGTCCAGAGAGATCCTGAAAGGGGTTAGCTCTATTTGCGGCCTCTCTGGGATCTCAATCGAGGCGCCTCATCGCCGCGGTCATCCCGGCCAGTGCCATCGGTGCCAATTGTACGGGCACGCGGCAGCCAACTGCCGCGCACCGCCCAGGTGCGTCAAGTGCCTGGTCCCGCACTTCACTAACGAGTGCAATCGCACTCCTGAAACTCCCTCTCCTCCCGATTGCGTGCTTTGTGGCCAGTCCGGCCACACCGCAAATTACAAGGGCTGCCCTTGTGCACCCCGTTGTATGCGCTCCAATTTCAAAAGGGCGGCGCCCAAACAGGCCCCGCGCCTTTCTCAAGAAAACTTTCCGCCGCTGCGTAGCCGGGTTCCTCCGGCTTCTAAGCCTACACAGCCCAGGCCTGCTCCAGAAAACTGGAGGCAGCGCCCCACATCGAATCCCATCCCGGCTCCTCGCCCAAACAAACCCACTCCTCAATCCTCCGTAGCAGACGATATGCGTATCGTCTGCGACGCTATAAAAAATGTCGATGTTAGTGAAATCGCAGTCTTAGCCCGTAAACTTAGGGCTTCACGTACTCCGACAGAGCGTTTGCTAGCTCTGGCGGAGCATAGTTCCCTTCTCAATTCATTGTAGGTTCATTTTAATGAATTGATCCCTAAATCATGCTTCGGCCGACCTCTGCCCAGCCCCGGCTTCACCGGAGGCTGCCCAGAACGGCCACCAACTCATGTCCCTTTGAGCACCTTCAGTGCAACTTTCACTACAGGCGGAAGACCCGCTAGCGGGTCTCCGCCAGCGCGCCCAACTTCCCGACGGGTGTCGCTTCCGATGAAGGCTAAAGGTATACGCTTACTACAGCCAACAGGTGGTTTTTAGTGGGTAGGTGCCATTCTGGTGAGTCCCACATAACCCCCCCGCAGAGGAATTTACCTGCGGGCGGGTATGCATGACGCATCTTCCACCTACCTCCCGTGAGGGTGCCTCGGCAGCAAAAAAAAATAAAAAATAAAAAGTAAGTCACTCTTCGAAAGGGGAATTTTGCATTTAGTTTTATTTTTTGGAGTAAAATTAACCCCTAAAGGGTGACGTGGGGTATTTCAACGGGAACGAGAATTAAAGTGAAGTCGTGGGCGAGCGCATTTAAACAAATCTCTACAATGCACTTTAATCAACCAAACACTCAATAGAATGTGCAATTATATTTTTTCAACGTAAAGAATTTTAATGATCAAACCAGTTACAGCTTCTATAAAACTGGGCTGGGTGCTTTAGCGGTACATTTTTAACAATTTTACAATAGTTTTATTGAATTCATTATTATATAAACTTAATGGCAAAACATAAACTGCAAAATTATGCCATTTTACTTTAGTTCGAGCTTTGCAAGACTTAAGTGTATTCTAGTTAATGGCTTTCTCTTACTTTCATATAAGGCATACCAAAAACAAGTTGTGGGTAGTTTTAAAACATTTAAAAGCTTTTGTATGATTTTAACCAATTAGAACTGTACTTATTCTAGAGCAATAATAGTTTAAAAGTATATTTAAGCAATTGTAAAGTTTGTTAAAATATTATAATTTGTTGTCTTTCATTATATTGTTTCTTTGACCCTTAAGACTAAGCGAGTGTAATTACATATAACTATTTATATTTTTACAGTAGTTATGATGCTAAGAAAAATTTCAAGAATAAAATATGTCACGGCGTCCAACAAAAAAAGAACAGTATGCTGTAATTTCTCAACGGTTTTGTGTTCGATAAAAAGAATAATTTAAAAAATCGATACACTCTGAATTGAAATTTAATATTTGGGTAGATAACACACTAGCTCACAGCTATAAACTTATTGAACCTTGTACTCTTTTGCGATTATTTGCGAAAACGTAATTAATCGCTCAGCCAGTTTTGACGAGAATGATCACTACTGATGAAAATTGGATCACCTACGACAAGAAAGTGCGAAAAAGACATGGTTAAAGAACGGCAAAGCACCACAGATTCTGATGAACCGGGTTAACCCGAATTAATGGAATCTTTACTATCAACATCTGATAGGCTCAAGCTAGAAATTGAAAAAAAAAACGGTCATAAAAGAGCAGCGTGTGTAGCCTTTCATCGTGATTACGCCAGACCACAAACTGTTTTAGCCACTCAGCACAAATTAAGAGAGTTTGGCTGGAAAGTTTGAATGCATCCTTCAGATTCCCATATGTTTGTCTTTAAATTCTTTAGGTAGTGTAAAGTTGACATCAAGACTACTACTTAACTAAACTACTTCTGACGGGTTTTTTCTTTCTTTCTACAGTAACTGCATCAATTCATAACATTTCGGCAGAAAGTATTGTACGAAATGGTTTATATTTAAATATAGCTTGAATAAAATGGTTTTCATTTTTAATAACAATGAAACTTTATCTAATACCATAAGTTATAATAGACCTTTTTATCATTGATTTCCTGCGACAGAAGATCGTATAAACGACTTGAGAAACACCAGAAATCGTTACTTTACGCGAGATAGGAAATCGACTTCTTCCCAATACGGACACTATTGTCGAAAGCTCTTTATATCAAATTTTGGAGGGCTTCGCAGCAATACTGTGTGCTTGCTTCATAGCTAGTAGATGAAGTTAGCGATTAAGTAATTGTGTGTTTATTGAATCGGGAGGTGGGAACGAGTACAGCTTACTTCAAGTTTTTAAAATAACTATTATTTTTGGCAGTATATGAAATCTTAGAATTCTTTTTTTGTTATTCTTTGTTGCCTTTACTGAAACCTTACTGAAAATATTCCATTGTTTTAAAAAATTAAATTTCTATAACAATGTTATCTAACGAATTAATCATCAAATACGTAATACGAATAATTCGAACGAATTACTAACATAACTTTTGAACTGCTTAACCGATTATCTTTCAACATAGCTAATAACACTTTCTTTTTATTCAGCATTTAAACAAAAAAAAAAAATTTGAAAATCGTCCCATTCTTATGGGAGACACGATGCCACAGACATACATGTAAATACATAGATATTTTATTACACGGAGGTTAAAAAGGCTCGAACCAATGCTAACAGCTGATGAGGCTCAAGCTAGAAATTGAAAATGCTAGTGATGTATAAGTTTGTTTAAAATAATAAAATATTAAAGAATATTTAGCTTAACTGAATTGAAAGTAATTATTACGTAGATATTTTATTTTTGGACGTTATCAGTCAATAATTTGTAGTATTGAAAAGGGCCAAACTACCTACTATGTATCTTATTCAACGTTAAATATCGGTCGTTACCCTTAAACGAGTTTACGCAGTGAAAGCTTACGGGTTAAACTTGAGACTAAAACTTTAACTATTTCTGAACATTCAATTTGACTTTAAACACTATTGACTTTAACTATACGAAAACTTCGTTGGCGGCCCGATTTGCATGTCTGATTCGGAATCCCTAATAGGTTAGTTTGGATTCAATATAATATATGAGTTCTAGCAAAAGGTGTTTATAATATAACACGATGTTAATTAGGATATAAATAAAATAAATAATATATGAATATTTAATCAACGCTTGATTCCTATATGAGTACAAACAAAGCTAAAACGAAAGGCAAAAATGTTTTTTTTTCTAATAAAGAAAATAAATCATTGAAATCTCTCTAAGATTTTTTTTCATAGTAGGCGTCACATCGTTGTTATAAATTTCTACGTTTCAAAATCGATAATCGTTCCGTACCAGATGTTCGTCCATTCCTTTAATAACGATATGAGTTAGTTTTTTCATATTCATAGAAATCCTTTCTTGAAGCTTTAAAGCGCCAAAAGTTTAAATGCTCAATCGGTTTATTAAACTTTTCTAAACTTTCAAGATGGTTCAATAAAAATCTAGTTATCGTGCAGTTCATTCCTTAAATTCAAAACGTGTCACAGGTGAGGTCTTCCAGTTATATTTATTACTTCGATCATATTTATAACAAGCTCTTCTTCAAGTTAATTGGATCATTGTAAAAAATAGATTAGTTATCTGAAAAGAGAGAAAGAAGTGAGTATTGGTATATCAATAGTATATATTTTTCACAGAATGTGCCTTGTACTTCCACTTGGTTTCCCAATGAATGTTTTATCATCACAAACGATTTGATAAAAATTAAATATATCAGGTGAATGTTATATATTTTGTTCTTTGTTTGTTGTATTCTCATAAACATATATTTAATATATGACACAAATCAAAAGTAATGTAGTTTCAGACTAAGATTGGGAAGTGGTCTTTATTAATTAACAATAAATTATTGAGAATTAAGATTCAATATGATAATGTATTTGGAAAGTGTTGACATGGTTTATTTACAAATTGAAAATAGGAACAAGAAAAATAATTACGACACAGTATCGATGGCCAAGAAGCATAGTGGATAGTAGCTCTGCTTCATACGCAGGAGGTCCCTGGTTCGAGTTCTGGATGGGGCATTCAATTGTGTAATGCACATCTATGTGTATCCATTTGTTTCGGGTCTTGATTACTTATATTTATACTGAGTTCCCTCCCAGTGCGTTGTATGGCTATCCATAACACAATCTCTGCTGCCTTTGGGGCCACACAGTTGGTGTGTTTGTCTGGGGAATTTTTTAAAATGTCTAAATTAGTTTGTACATAGGGCAAATTGACCATAATACTGGCAGAATTAATGCGTTGGATTACTATGTCCTATTATTACTATTACTATATCCTGACCCCAGGATGGACCCCAGGACCCTGGGTGTTGACGATTGCACTTGAAACTTTTGCATTGTAAGTCAGGTTTTCACCTCATTCGCAATGTTAAATTCAACGTCATTTTTATCCTCTTTTATAGGCATATAGAAAGGTGTACAGTTCTATTACTTAGAAAGCGGTAACTGAAACACTATTTACCGTTTATGAAAAATATTTTTAGTGTAAAACATTTTTAAATAATTAAATCGTTGAACCGGGAATCGAACTCATTACACGAGAAAAAAAATTACCCTGTAATTTTATCATACCGTTCGAAAGGCTTTGTCGTAAGGATTATTTTTTGCTAAATAACATAGTGTCAGAAATAAAAGGAAGACCATGAAATTGAAGATTTTTAATGCAAAATTAATCAATTTACCAAATGTTGAAAATAAGTCCAATTCTGATGAATACAAAGTCACACTCTTTTAATTATTTCGCCCCCTGTCGATTTTTTGATCATGTTGTGGTGGATATTTAGAATAATACGTCTAAGTTCTGCTTGAAGCTCGTGGACACTTTCGTACTGGTCTTGTAAAGAAAATTTTTTACTTAACACCATAAAAAAAATCTAACGGCTTTAAATCTGGGGATCTTGGCGGCCATCTTATTTGTCCGTTTGTCCCGATCCAGGAAAGAAAGTATTCATTGAGATAGTCACTTATTCTGTGGCTGTTATGAGCTGGAGCCCCATCTTGCTGAAAAGTAAGGTTTTGTCGTTCTGCAAACGAAAGATTATTTATCTCACTTCTTAAAATCTCAAGTATTTTTAAATACCTTACATTTTTAAATACCTTTCCGTATTGCTGAAGTTTGTCTCGTCTGACCAGACTTGATTTAGAAAATACTGATCGTCTAGGATGAGCTACTCGATTTCATGGCAGAAAATGAATCGTCTTTCAGCGTCAATTGGCGTAATTTTTTTACTAATCGTCATTCAACGTAACTTTTGAATTTGTATTTTTTCAGTACACGGTGCATTTTGATTTTCGAAATTTCGATTTCTGCTTCACCTTCCCTCACTGAACTTTTAGGATTTGCCTCAAAGTATATCAAAATGTCGAGTTCATCAACGGCAATTTCATTTTTCTGAACAAAATTTCATATCAAATGTTAAAATTCATGGTCTTCCTTTTATTTCTGACACTATGTTATGTAGCAAAAAATTATCCTTATGATAAAACCTTTCGATCGGTATGATAAAACTACAGCGTAATTTTTTTTTCGTGTAGTGGGTTCGGTTTAACCACGTAATTATTTAAAAATCCATGACTGCCAAATTAAAATAATGTCTTCTTTCAGTAAAATGTTCCATCAACAATATTCAGAGGTACTATACACATACTTGCCCTCCATGTGGCATAGCCGTGGGACGCCCTGTATTGCGTGACCTAATCGTAGGGCAACTTTGTTGTACAGCAGATTTAACATTGTTGCAGGCAGTGCACTCCCTTACCTACATAGATAACTTAGTCAGCCTGTAAATGTATGTGCCTACTTGTGACGACCTGTCATTCAAAACCGGTTGGCGTTAGATTTCCTTTGAAAAGATGATTCTTGCTCCGTAAAGATTATTCTTCTCTATTGCAAAGTTTGGGCGTCTATCCGGAGTAGGTAATACTAAGTCTACGCAGTCACCTGCCATAGCTTGTCTTTTGCGTTTTCTATGTGATTGTGAAAATTGCTTATTCAAGTTTTTTTTCCATAAGAAGCAATATTATTCCGGCTTAAAAAAATAACAAACATAATAACGAGTAACATAAATTGAAAATAGTATCATAAAAACCTTTTGTCTCCCCCTAGTCAGTACGCAAAGATAAAAATATATGAAAAACTTAAGCTATAAACTTGCTAATGAAAGAGGTCTGAATCACGAAAACAATGCCAAATGGCAACGTTTTTGTCGTAAAGGAAATAAAGAAGAAATAAAAGTCGCACTTAAGATAAATTAATTAAACGTGGCTATTCAAAAGGTGACATTTGTTTTTAATTAGCTATTTCAAAGCTTACATTTCTTAAAATTTGTATTTAGTTTTAAATTATAATTTAACATGCATTTTTATTCGTATCACTAAAACTCAATTTTAAGAATGTTTCAAAGGAGACATCATATTATCGGTTAGCGCGATGTACACCAGTTCGAGATGTATGAAAAAATATCCTCCTAAACACACCAAAAATATTTAAAAATTAAATTCTGCATTATGATTTACTTTGAACCAAAGAACAAAACATCATGTGGCCATACCAAGGTGACGTTTCCATATTCCGCCATGTTGAACGAAAATATGAGGCAGCATGTTTGTGCCATTGAGTCTGTGGCAACTTGTTGTTTGTCTCGTCTGTGGTATGTTCAGATCTGGTTTAAATAATCGATGTGCACTACAAGTTACGACGTAATAATTTACCGTAACGACTTACAACAATTTTATGAACTAAGCTATATTAAACATTTGAATGTCTTTGAATCACGATCGTTTTGGCGACCTGAAAATTAAATAATCAAAATATCCTTTTACATCATTCTCAGTTACTGGATATAAATCAAGATGCTTTTAGTTTTAGTATTAAATGGTAAATAATAATAATGGTTATAGAAGAATAATAACGAAAAACTCCAAAGGAGCTCGTAAATTGGATAAGCGATAAATTGTAAAAATAAAATTCAACATGACAGATAACGCCATGTTTTCATTATGTAGTGTGGATGTATTACGCATTTGAAAATGTTTTTCTATGGCAAAACCAAACACAAATGTGAAATATTGGCATTTAATGCTCGTTATATTTATTTTGTGGAATCCTGGGAATACCTGTACAAAAGCCGAGTGGCCTTTAAATACTGAAATGTCTCCTTAATTGTTATTTTATAGAGATTCGTACATACGAAAGCTCATTAGAGCCAGCGTCATAATAACTTTGAATTGTTATACGAGATTGTTAGTATGACTCGTTTTTGGGGTTCTTTTCACAAACGGTGGCTACGAAACCAAGTCGCCGCTCTACTCCTGTCTGATAGCAGGCTCAATGTATGTCATGCACTGTAATAAGCAGACGGTTGATATTATCACGAAATATATTATTCTATTGTCGCTATTATAAAAAGTTATAGAATTTATTAAATAAAAAATGACAGATCACTAAGGAACGAATCGCTGTAGGATCAAACGGATTTGGCAAGACTTTTTTTTGAATAGGTAGCCGTTATTTGAATATTGCTTTTTTACCCTGGCTTATTAGCTATGTAACCTAGCCTTGACAAAATACTGTCGAGAGGTTTTTTTACCGCCTCCTTTTTTTCTCTCGATCTACCCATAATAATACTAGCTGGTGCCCGCGACTTCGTCTGTGCAGGAAAGGTATTTCGAGTAGCTTACATTAGCGTGGCGTAGAAAAGAACTAACATTATGACATTAAAATTATCACATAAATAAATTTTGGGTCGCATTTGAAAACTATAACAGCCTGACAATATTGAGATGTTGCAGTCGCACTTTAATAACGTAACAATATTGTCAACATAAGAAATACGGTGACTAAGCACTGCAGAGCCCTAATCGGCATATAGGTAGCTACTGCAGTATGCTCCTATAAACTATATTCAACGATTTTATTTTCCTTCAGCATAAACATGCAGATTGTTCGTTTTGGAAACACGTGAGCAAGCCACATAGAGCTGACCATGAGAAGAACATGGCTTGCCCAAATGGGCACTTTGACTTTTTATGGGAACTGCAGGCATTTAAAAGTAAATGGCCAGTTGTTGGTTATGATTGGGATATGCGATATAAGAACATTAGCTTCTCCAGTTAAAATTGTGGCCTTCACAATGTGCCTTCCTAGTTTGGTAACTCGCAACCGAGTACCGTTGCATAATCTTGGCGCGTCCAGGTTACGCATTAACAAAACGGGTACACCTACCTTTAATTCCAACTTGTGTGATGGCACCCCGGACAACTCTAAAGAGTTTAGAAACTCTACGGGATAACTTGTAGTGTCATCGGATGACAAAACTGTGTCAATGGAATTATACACTGATGTTTCGCTATTTATTTCGGCCAAGATTTTTTTTATTTTTTTTTCGCAACAGTCTCATTTTTTGGTGCCAGTATGGTTCTTTCACACAACCAATTTTCAAGAATATATTGTTGCAGATTCGGAAAATCTTGTTCAATAAGTTGCGCTTATTGACAGCGACATAGAATAGCAAGTTCTGAAATCGATCGCAAATGACAATCATTCGAGGATTTTCGTCTGACGTCTTTTTTGTGCCATCAGGTGTCCCTCAAGGGTCTTTACTTGGGCCCTTGTTTTTTCTAATTTACATCAATGATTTAGGTGTCTTAGGTATCTACAACACTATACATTATACCCAAGAAGTACATGTATTACAGCTTGATCTGAACAACATCAAAATGTGGTGTGATAACAATTCAATGGCGTTGAATATTGATAAATGGTTTCACATAAAGTTTTCTCGGAATAAAACATTTCGCCTGTCACGTACAACTTATCAGGATTTAGTTTAAAAGAAGTGAATGTTATAAAGGGTTCGGGTGTAACTATTGACATTTCCATCACTTTTAGACATTATTACAATACTATGATCGTCAAGGCGTCTAAGCTTTCGGGGTTCTTAGTCTTTGGTTCTTCGTCAATTAAAGATTTTTATTGATCCTAACGTCACCATCTTAATATTTAACAGCATCGTTCGTAGTTTTTTAGAGTATTGTTGTCAGGTCTGGAACCCCTCTTAGGAAGTTCACATTAATAATTTAGAAAGAGTGCAAAAGAGGATTCTTTACCACCTGGCCTTGGTGTATAATTTATTCTTTTATTATGTTTAATTATAATACACAATTTTTTTTAACCATACCTATAAGCCTTCCTTGTCTATACTAGTTTGAAGTCATGTACTCGAAAATAATTACCGTAATAATAGCTAAGTAAAATATAACTAAAACTTATGAAATTCATAGCAAGCTACTTACCCATACATTTTGCACGTACTATGGAGCTAAAATTAAAACATGTGAAATAGTTTGCACTTAGTTCAGGCTGGGTGTGAAACGATTCCTTATTATTATTAAGGAAATCTATCACTTTGGAATAATTAATCATCAATTGTGAAAAAGTACTACAAGAATTTTAATTTTCTGTTTTGCTTTGTTCGCGGTTTCGACAGCAGTTTGACTATGCAACTAAACATTTATTATTATTATCATAAAGTAGAATCACTTTATTTTTTGTTAATATATAATCGATAAATTTCAAAACTAACGGACAAATTTTCAATTTTTCCCGAAATACCCACTGGGTCGGCGTGAAACCCTGCGGGACTTCTAGTCAAAAAGATTTTTGCAAAATAAACACAGGATACTTTACACGTGGAAACCCCAAAACCCCAATTATAAATAAAAACTTATGAATTAAAAAAAATTATCGACCCAAAGATAATCATGAACAAACAGTATCAATGTAATGTATATTTCATTATAATACTTATTTTATGTATTGCATGCGTGAAGCGTCCGTGAAGTCAGTGCAGAGGCTAGTACTGAAAATCAGCGCTGAAATTTATAACTATAAATTCTCAGCATAATGCTGAGTGCAAGCCCTTTCGGCGTGAAAGTGTTGTTTTTCTTTTTGCTTTGTATGTACTTGTAATACTGTTATTTATTTTTTGTTGTTTCGTGATTTTGCATATTGTTTTGTCAATTTCTTAATTTGCGCCGAATAAACCATTTTATTATTATTATTATTATTATTAATTCACAAGAGAAACATATTCGTATATTTATATTAACACGTGTAAGTAGGCTGCAGATCAAAGCGCATTAGCGTCAATAAATTATACACTATAAAGGGATGGAAGGCCTTTATAGTCCCGCGTCTAGTAGTCCGTTGTAAGAAGGGTTGGGTTTATTAGCGTTTTTAATATGTTTTAATCTGTAAGATGACACAATAAGATGATTTTTCAAAGGAGTAATTCGGCTGAAGCCCCAAAATACGATGCTACATGGACTTGTCTTTAAAATAATTATCCAAAAAAATGTGCATGAATTAGCCCTAATATTAGGTCTTTACCTATGAAATTGCCGTTTTTCACGAAATAAATGAAGCGCAATTTTTTTATATATTTTTTATTTCTATTAATCAAAATAATCACCCATGCAATCAATGCATCTTTGCCAACGCATTGGTAGCTTATTGATGCCTTTCTTGAAGAAATCAGCTGGACGGAAGGCAACAAATTCTTCAAAGGCATTTTGTCCTGCCTCCCGGGTATTGAATTTCTTTCCCGCCAAGAAGTTATCCAAATTCTGGAAAAAGTAGAAGTCTGTAGGCGCAAGGTCTGGTGAGTACGGCGGATGACGGAGAACTTCCAACCCCAACTCTTGTAGCTTGTAGACCGTCTGCTGTGCAGTATGAGGTCACGCGTTGTCGTGCAGGAGCAGTGGAGCCGAACGATTGACCAAAGCTGGTTGGAGACATGCGAGCTTCTCCATCATTGTGTTCAGTTCTTCACAGTACACATCTGCAGTAATGCTTGTCCCGTTTGGCAAGAAGCTGTGATGAATTACACCCGCGTTAGACCACCAAACAGTGACCATCACTTTTCTAGGGGTAAGTTTTCGTTTAGGGCATTGTTTGGGTGCTGAACCAGGGTCCAACCAACTTGCTGAGCGCTTACGATTGTCAAACAGGATCCATTTCTCGTCACAAGTAACAATGCGGTTCAGAATTCCTTCATTTGTATGCCTGCTGAGCAGTGCAAGGCACGTCTCCACGCGTACTTCGCGCTGGCGGTCATTGAGTTCGTGGGGTACCCATTTGTCAAGCTTTTTTACCTTGCCAATTTGACGAAAATGGACCAATATTGTTTTGATGCTAACGTCGAAAGCTGCTGCTAATTCAGCCGTGGATTGAGTTTCATCAGCTTCCACAATTGCCTTTAATTCGTCATTGTCGACCAAAGTTTTCGAACGACCACGGGGTTCATTTTTCAGGTCAAAATTTCCAGAACGGAAGCGGGTAAACCAATAAAGGGTGGTGCGTTCGTTTATAGTGTTCGCTCCGTAAACGTCGTTGATGTTGCGTGCCGCTTGTGTCGCTTTGCTGCCACGACGGTACTCATACTCCATAATTACTCGAATTTTTAACTTATCCATGATGACGAAAAATGTTCGAATGCGTTGAAAACAAAACACTAACTATTAAACAAATGACGATTTTAGAAAAAGAAATCCATGTTTGTCAAATAAAATTAATTTGAAATTAGAATTATCAGTCAAAAAAAAAATATTTTCATTTGAAATGGCCAGTACGGCAAAACGGCAGTTTCATAGGAAAAGACCTATTATTTCAAAAACTCATAGGCACATTTGACTGTCAACCACTATAACAGTGTATAGATTCAAAACGCAGCGTCACTCTTTAACCAACTCGAGCGTATTTTAGGATAATTTAAAAATAAAATTGAGCAAAACCGCTGCACTTGATTTTTCTATATATAAGAGCTTTTGCAATGTGGAGCTCGTTGCTCGTCGATGTGGAGAACATTTACTCATGTTATCATTCATTTATCAAAATACATTAGACAGCAAGGATGTTTCTTTTCATGAGTCCAAACTAAATATATAATAAGTTCATAGTAAGAAAATCCAATTTTATTAATCCATTCAAACCAAACTGCCAATTTATAAGATGTTCTATCAGTAATGCTCTGTAATGCAAATGGAGCCACAAGCTTACGACGCTTATGACGCTGTATATTTCTGCAATATGTAATTCTATCTATCTATATATCCTCTGTTTACTCGTTACTGTGAGAATAAGTCTTCTGTCTCCACAGCATGACAAAATCGCTGTGTGAAAAGAACCATACCTTCTAGATACCTAAGAGCTAGACCTTCACCAATTTCCAACAGTTTTTGAGCATATGCTCCTGATTCGACATCACTGAACAACTTTACTCGCATGTTAGTGGTAAGATAAAGCTTTTCAACTTTAGATCACCGATGTCTTAACGCAACGTCTAAAATACTTTTTTTTGGCTTTTAGACATGCGTTAAGGCGACGCATCGTTTTTTTTGTTCACCGTTTGGGCAGGAGGCAAAAGATGCATTTCCGCATACCTCTCGCGCGCGTTATAAGGCATCTGGGACTAGCTCCTAATGAGCACTACCCACTAAAAAACACCCTAAATGGCTCGTGCAAATTTTTGCCACACAGCCTTCATCTGAGCGACGACCAATTGGAGAAAGAGGCCGCGCTAGCGGGGCCCAGAAGAGGTCACCCGCTGGGATTACATAGCACTAAAGGTGCTCAAAATGAAAATGAAAATTGACTTAATTCGAATTTACGTTAAAATTAGAAGTTCGCCTAGTGGGCTTTAAGATCTAGTGTTTGTGCGTGGCTACGTTCGTGTGCGCGTTTCTCGGTCTAGCGAGAATCTTTCTCTAGACCGAAATCTAATCTTCGAATCTATGACAGGAGTAGTATACGAGACTGAATCTCGAACTAGAGGATTGGGGTGGGTTTTGGAGCGTTTGAAAAACGCTTCTGAGAGTATTTTGAGGTGCCGTTGCACTGTAGGTAGTTCAAGATCTCTAGGCAGGTCCGCGTTACGCACGTGCCAAGGAGCGTTTGTGACCCCGCGGCAACAGAGATTTTGAACTACCTGCAGTTTGTGCAGGATGGAGGGTTTGGCGTGGGCAAATATTCGCGAGGCATATATCATGACGGGTCTTATGCAGACCTTAGTGTACGTTGGTTTCTGAAAGACATTTTACTTTTTCTACCTTACATACTATATAGGTGGCCTAGGTAAAAACGGGCGAGTTTCGTTACTCTATCGACGTGTGGCTTGAAAGAAATCGTCTGATCTAAGGTGACGTCAAGGTATTTGGTACTGCGCTTCCAGGGGATGGGAATGCCTAACATTCGGATGTAGAGATTGTAATCGGCGATACGACGGTGTTTGCAGTCGAAGTAAACCGCAGAACTCTTGTCTGGGTTCACATCGATGCGCCTTTTTTGAAATCATGCACCGAGGACGTTTACGGCCTTTTGGAGTCTGGTGACGAGACCCGGGAAACTGAGGCTTTTGGTGTAAAGGGCGGTGTCGTCGGCAAAGAGGGCGAGTTCGACGCCTTGCGGTGGGACAGTAATATCGTTAGTGTACACGGTGTACAACAGAGGGGCGAGGACTGAGCCTTGAGGGACTCCAGCCTTTATGGTACGAGGCGCGGAAAGCGTGCCTTCATGTTTGAAATGAAACGTGTGGTCTTTGAGAAACGACGCAATTATCCTAACCAGGCGATCCGGTAAGCCTATTTTTCTAAAGTTTATAAACGAGACCGCTGTGCCAGACTTTATCGAAAGCCTTGGCTACGTCAAAGAAAACTGCAACCGTTTTCTTACGCCGCGGATAAAAGCCGTCGAGTATGTACTCGACGATTCGATGGACTTGCTGAGGGCAGGAGTGCTTAGCGCGAAAGCCGAACTGTTGGGGAATGATGAGAGGATCGCCATCCGTTGAAAACAGATGGTTCCGCATTCGAGAGAGTATGACTCTCTCGAGAAGTTTAGACATGGCCTTAAGGAAGTTGATGGATCTGTGATTAGCCAGGATATTCAGAGGTTTACCTGGGTTGGCAATGCCTATGACTGTCGCTTCTTTCCAAGCTTTTGGAACTTAGCTAAGGTCGAAGCAGGCATTGAAATGATGGCTAACAAGGTAAGCACCTATTGAGGCAGGTGCTTAAGTACGTGGTTGGAAAGTACATCCACACTCGGAGCTTTTTTGGACTTTTGACTTATAATGAGAAGCGAGATTTCATCATTACATTTAAATTCAAATTCACATATTTATTCAACATATTACACTACAACACGAAATAAAAACAAACATAAAAAGCAAAAAGTTACAGACAAATAGTCATATAATATAGTTACAGTTGTTGATTTAACACTAAAAAAAAGGAAAAAAAAAGAAACCGTTGCATACAATTTAGATATAAAACTTGCTTTGATTAATCGATGAAAACAATGTAACAAAATAGAGAGCAAAATATAAGGAATAAAATAAAAACACTAAGTCATATAACTAAACGCGCTGTAGTGCACATGTCCAAAAGGACACGCCTCAGCATTGTGCTACAGCGGCAGCCGCAGTGCTGATCTTCCGGCTTGGCCTAGACAAATAAATAAATACAGTACTAAATAAATACAATATAGGCGGGCCCTTCGATGACTCCGAAAAAGTTGAAACCCTAGCCGATAGCTTAGCCCAACAATGTACAGAAAGCACCAACGCCCTCCACATAGAAACTGTGAATAGCACAGTCAAAACTAAATACGGTAACCCACCGACAGACACCCTCCAACCGGTAACGGTGGAAGAGGTACAGACAATAATTAAAAACTTAAAAACGCGGTAAGCTCCAGGATCAGACATAAAACCATACAAGGTTCTGAAAGCTCTCCCACTCGCACTCATATAACTGTTAGTAATTATTTTCAATAACTTACTAACAAACTGCTCCTTTCCGCAAACGTGGAAGGAAGCGATTGTCATAGGTATTAGGAAACCCGGAAAACCGGCTAATCTACCTACAAGCTTCCGTCCTATTAGCTTGTTAGCGCAATATGCAAATTATACGAAAGGATCATTTTAAACAGGCTCCGAGAGGTCATCCATTCGAAACACCTGTTACCGGATGAACAGTTCGGTTTTAGGTTCCGTCACTCCTGCGTCCAACAGGTGCACCGTATCACGGAGCATATCTTGGAGCAAAGGAACGGGTGCGCTTTTCTTTGACGTGGCGAAAGCCTTCGAAAAGGTCTGGCGCAACGGCTTATTATATTAGCTCTTTGAACTAGGCGTGCCAGACAGACTCGTGCACATCATACGAGACTTTCTCCACTGTCGAACCTTTCGCTACAGATTGGAAGGTTCACTCTCCATTCCCCGTCCTGTATTAGCAGGTGTCCCACAAGGCTCGGTGCTTTGCTCCAAGTTTGTTTTCATTGTACACTAGTGACATACCAAAGACGGAGAAAGTAGACCTAGCGTTCTTCGCACACGACACCGCATTAAACACATCTGATAGGAATCTGCGTAGGTTAACTAGAATACTTCAATCCGCAGCCAACGAATTTGGCGGTTGGTCTAGGAAACGGAGAATAGCAGTCAACCCAGAAAAAAGTGCAGCAGTGTACTTCTCTCTCTCAACCTGCTCCAGAACAACCTCTAGGAAACCCTCCAAAAGATTAGGTCAGATCACCCTGTTTGGTACTCCGGTGGGTGTCGCTTAGAAATAAGCTTATAATTTAAAAAACTTGCATCATGACATATGCCACTATGGCTTTCGCTCACGCCAGCAAGTCGAACCTCAATCACTTGCAGATTATATAAAATAGGTTCTTACGCACATGCGTCGGGGCCCCGCCCTATGACCGCAACTTAGATCTGCACAAGAATCTCGAGCTGCCCACCATTGCCGCATTCATGAAGTTGGCGTCTAGACGCCACTTCGATAATGCTCCCCACTATCCCAACCCGCTGGTCAATAAGTCATCTGAATATACAGCCAACCCAGACGCGGCTGTTCGTTATAGCCGTCCGCGTACCGTCTTAACAAATCCCGACGATGATATTACAACAAGGAACGCCGGTGTTCCAGTTAGAAATAGGGCAACATGGCATTTGAATCGCCTTACCCACCGGTGGGCCAGGCTAACGCGTCGTACGTATTCCTACTGAGTTTCTTTCTGGTTCTTTGGCAGTAGATGATTCTTCCGAACCAGTAGTAGTTTCAATATACGACGTCCTACGCCGAGGTCCGTACCCTCTCGGGTGCCCTTAGGCATATCGTATGTAGGAGTAGTTTGAGTTCCAGCTAAGCGCCGTCAGCGCTAAGCTACAAAGTCCGGCGAAATTTAAAAGGCCCATAGGGCCATAAATAAACTGTCCATTTCGAAAAAAAAAGGACAATTCACACAATATCTTTATAAATTGTAGCCTAAGTGTTATTCTGATGTATAAGCTATATTATTGTAAAGTTTTGTTAAATTCCATTCAGTAGTTTTTCCGTGAAAGAGTAACAAACATCCATCCATACTTACATACTTTCGCCTTTATAATATTTGTAGGATTATTTTGAGTTTTCACGATACATTATATTTAATAAAACACTTTTTTACCGGATTATATCGCATTTATTATCTTTTTACATTTTAACTCAACTTGTGACCACAGTATTTGCAAAGGTGCCGAAACGTCGAGTTACAATTTAGAAATATATTAAACGCGATAAAATCTGTTGAAAAAGTGTTTTATTTACTACCTATAATAACATTTGAAAGCCAAAGTTAATTATTATATGTATTTACGAAATCATGAAAAAGTCGAAAAAGTAAACATTCATCAAGTGTATTCTTTTACCTTTGATGAAGTGGTACTCGTACTGTATAGCTTTTATACATACCTATGTATTGTAAATTTTAAAAACATATTTCTATTCGTGAATTAAGTATTTGAAGTTTGAAATACCGAGCATCGAATAAATACACAATCCATCTGCTAAATGATTACCAAAAATTTAAACTATTTCGTATAAAATTGTTGGTGTTTGATATCAATCGGATATATTTTGAAATAAAACAGACATCAAAGTGCACAAACAACTTGAAAATATTTCAAATGCTTTGAAATTCTCTAAGTCATATTTATTTGGAAAACCTTCTAGTTTCAAAGTGGGTTGTTGGAACTTGTTTGCCAAGATATTTATCAAAGCTTTTTAAACGTGGATTTAAGCACCTTTTCAAAGTTTTAAATTGAAATATAACGTTATGTTGGTCATTTGATTTATGTTTTGGTACAAATTGTAGCACAATCTTTTCGTGGGTGTGGAGGTATTGTAAGCATGGTGTTGTAATTATTAGACTAGCTTATTCTAAGGCCATCGGACCATTAGGCTCAGTGATGTAAGTAGACAAATTTATAAGTAATGGGCACCTATCCACATCAACATACAAACAAGAAAGCAGATGGTCCATCCAGCTTTCAATAGCTGTCAGCCGGATCATTTCAATTATGTCTTCAGCCAGAACCAATATTAATTAATTTCAACACAAATATTTTTTTAATCAATCAAACTACCCAAAACTGTGTACAACACCATACTTCAAAGAAGCTCACATTTTTATAAGTTTTGCCTTCACGTTGTTCTTTATATCCTCCTACATTGAAAACTCCTCAATTTTTTCTTCGTCAGATAGTAGTTAAAATGTTGGATATCTTGATCTTATTATATATCTCGGATTTGTTTTTGTAATTCAAACAGATTAAATTAATTGTACTAAAGTTGTTATAAAAAAATAAGTACTAAAATTGTTAAAGCCGATCATGTATGCTTATAATACAGTGATTGTCCCCATTACTGTTTGGAGATGCAAAAAAATAATGCCTATAATGTATGCAAGTGTAATCTCGTAGAGTTAAATAGGTCATGAACTTTGCTTTCTTTTGATAGTCACGAATGAATTAAGATCATTATTTCGACTATTTTATATAGTCGAAAAAGTTTGAAAATCGTAGTCCTCACATATGTATGTATAACTTTTCCGTGTCCTAATTGTTGCTCCGGAATAAAAGGCCTTTTATAAACCGAAAAAAATAAGAGAGAGTTTTTACGGATGTTTGTTAAGTGAGAAAAGTGTGGCAAGGGCTTATTGATATAATGGTATTTGAACTTTTTCTTGTACTCTTTTTCATTTCTGTCTATTATTAGGATTCAAAAAAAAGGCCATTCTTTACGATATAACGTTCTTAGGAATCTATTTTTGAATCATAGAAAAATATACTAATGTTTATATAACAATAAGTAAATCAGAAAGGATTAGCGTGTCCAATATCATATTTGTAGGTATAATCACAAACATCTGCCATTAAATACTTAAGTAATTATTTGCAGAGAAAAGTCGGTTTGTAAGTAAAATCGTAAAGGATCGTACGGATCGAGAGACTACTCTCGATCCCGTAGGATCCTTATGATGGATTGACAGTCTATGATTCTCAATTTATAAACAGTGACACCTTTCATTGATAATGATTTTTTATGTTTATCTGAAAATTAACCGTGTGTTTTTTTCGTTTACTTTTTGAATAAGCCGGTGAACAGCAGTCCTAAAGGGTAAACAAATTTCGATACACCTGATATCCCTGGTACAGGCCACTTATATAGTATGGCAAAAAAAAATTATGTATGGAACACTAGCGAGTTATAATTTATTTTCAAAATTCAATTATTTACAAGTGAAAATATTGCCCTTTAATTTTTTACCAGCTTTATGAAACTATTTTGTGTCCTAGAAAAGTGGAAAATTTGCGGAAACATTTTCAAGCAATGATTTTTAACGACTTCAAGTCCATCTTGATACCTGATGAATCGTTTGATCGACTTAATTTATCTTTTTTGAACAAGGCGCCTTCTAGAGCAACTGTGTACCACCAGTATAACGAGTTTACGTCGGGTTACTTAAATTTGAAGGATGAAGAAAGAAGTGGTCGTCCTTTGACTACTGTTACGGAAGAAAACGATCTACAAGTTAAACAGTTGATACTACAAAACGGCAAACCACACACGAGGAGATTCAGCACAATCTGTAGATTGTGAAGTATTGATGATATTTTACACAACCACCTTTGCTTAAGGAGGATTGTTTCTCGCTGGGTAACCCACAACCTCGCCGATGCTCAAAAGCAGGTGCGCGTGATATGGTGCCATGATATGACTGATAAATTCGAAGCAGTTTCCGTGTTAACGATACCATAACAAGTGACGAATCTTGAATTTGTCAATATGATCCAGAAACATGTTGATCGCTAGATTTTTTAAATTTTTTTTAACAGACTATATGGTACCAATTCCTTTAAAAAACCAAAGTAGTGTCAATGCAGAGTAGCAATGTGGAATGTTTAGAGTGGAAATGTTTCCACTCTAAACTCTAATCTAAATCTAAAATCTAAATCTAAATCTAAAAACTCTAAACTGCTTGCCATAAAATTTTGCTGCTGCGAGCAACAAGCGAGCGAACGAGGAACTTCGAAGGGTTTTGCTCCACGAGTACACGCCCGCGTACTGCGCGATTAAGACGAGCGTGTTCCTAAACACCACACTGGTAAAACTTTTGGGCCCGTTTCCGTTTGGAAACTGATTTGGCAACGTGAGACTAAAAACCAGATCCAAGGGAACAGTTTTCATCACCAGAAGATTCACTGCGTTCGAGAAGGCCGTTGAGGAAGTACATGTTGCAGACTGGAAAGTGTGCTTTGAAAATCGGTTCAGACGCCTGTTTATTCTAGAAAATAGTCAATATTAAAATTGTGTAAGGGAATTATAGAACACATGATATTTATTTGGTTGGTAATGATTGTCAGTTGTACATAGCTTCTAAATATCGCCATTATCATCGCTAACCATCATTCGGTTAAATATAGACATCGTCAGCTATACGCCAAGAAATATGGTTAGTAATTTTACTTTAGATTGAGTTAATGAAATACTGCTACCGAAATTAGAAACGTTAACAAAGCTGATTTATACTTTTGTTTTCTTTAGTTTAACCTCGGTTCCAACTGATTTAAAAAGTTTTGATTTCTTTTGAAGTATAATATTTTATATATTATGTACTTAAAACCCCATAAAACCGATTTCTTCTATTCCTTTTCTATACATGCTGTCAGATTGTGGAATTCATTACCTTTCAAAATACGCGAGTCAAAATCTCTAACAATATTTAGGAAAAGAGTTAGGGAATACTATTTATCTTCAATATATTTAAGCTTTCATAAAAAAAAATTTCATGCAAATTAAATGATGTTAATTATATAGATTTATATATTTATTGTATATATGATATTATATGTATTTTATGTATAAGTATTTAAGTATATTTTGTAATATTATACTTGGAAATAAGTTTTTATTATTTTTATTAGTAGTACGCACGCACTAACTTTGCATTGTATTATTTCTCCAGTCTCAGGTCTGCTGGCAGAAATTTCTTTAAGAAATAAGGCTGACCTTTGTACATTTTTAGTCTCTAAATCTCATTCATTGTTTTTTTTATTCTTGTGTGTACATAAAATATTAAATAAATAAAATAAAAATAAAATAAAATAAAAATAAAATAAAAATAAAATAAAAATAAAATAAAAATAAAATAAAAATAAAATAAAAATAAAATAAAAGTAGTAAAATTAAATACAAATGTGTACACCCTGTGATATTCTCTCATGTACATATCTAAACTTTTTCTAAATTTATAAATTCATAAGTTTTTTTTCGTAATATTAATTAATGCTTCTGTAAACTACTGCCTAGATTTAGGCAAGCTAATTGTTTTTCTTGTCTAGTCTAGTTTTTCTTGTCTAAATGACACCTTTGACCAACCAAATACTAAAAAAGCGAAGCAAATAAATATTTCGCTCAATTTTTACTTACTAAAAAATTTTTTTTTCTGAGTCTTGTGTGCTGACCTATTATCGTAAATATCACTTATCATCTCGCCTTTTTCTGTACTGTACAGTAAAAATCTCTTATGGAACAAGTTTCTCTAATGTAATAAGTGTCTTGCAATATACAATTTTGCTTCATTAAAAGCTTAAGTTTATATTCCAATGTTTCTGTTCTTTTTCGATAAGAATATCAAAGAAAATTTTTCAGATGACTGAATCCTAAAATATAAGAACTTTATATTTGTACAATAGAAAAGACAAGTACAAATAAAAGTTAATCTTTAAATATTCTCATCACACACATAAATATAAGTACATAACTCTTAAATAATTGTCTAAATGTCGTTATTCTTGCCAATTTATTTTGAACTCTATTTGATATACATAGTATAATGAAATCGATAACATCTTTATTCGCCAGTGCCAAAGACCCTAGAAAACGACATTGTTAGAAAAACTATTTTATGCTCATGTAATTATTTTTGATATAAATCAAGTAGGTACAACTATAAGAGATTTTTTTCTTAAACATGTTGTTATCTTAACAAATCTTAAAAACTGGAAAAGTTGCTTAGATAATATTTTTGGTAAGATCGATTTTTAGAAAGCATTTATATAGACATGGTATGTCTCAGTAGGCGCTGTTGGAAGATAAAACTGCGTTTCAGTTTTTTCTTTTACGAAGTTAACAAGATATAAAATAATGAAATATTAATTTTCATGCGTATATATAGCAAGGATAAAAAAAGTCGTCATTATATAATTATATTTCAAGTTTTGTAATTACGGCAATAAATTGTAAATCAATTAATAGGCTCAACAATAACTTCAAGGCTGTTAAATTAAATGATACGAATAAAACCATTTTCTCCAGTCGAATAAATAAAATAAAATTTGATCCTATAAGAAATATATCGGTCGTTGAACTTTTGACCGCTATGTACAGTTAACCACAATTTGATGAGTAATGGTTCCTTTTTGAGGAGTTCATTCTGGAGAGTGATGTATGTTGTACGGAAAATCTTAAGACACGATGCCAGGCGCCCCGACGACGGCCTCCACAGATAGCTTTCCACAGCTTGACCGTAATATGGATAGATGCATTTATGTTATGACGTCAAACCGGGATGATTAAAATAAGGAATAATACATATTGAATATTAGGTGATATTTGAGGGGAAAATTATCAATTTTGATATCAGGAACTTTTTTTATGTTAATGGAGATTGTAATATTTCATTCGAATTTTAGTTTTCTCATATTCATTGTCTAATTTTGAAAATAAGAAACATTTTAAGTTTATGTATACGCAGAATTAATTAATTTCAATTCACTTTGAAACCCTAACGTTCGTGTGCGAAAGCCCTTATATCAACCTATAACTCCGGCAAGTTTTTATTGAAATTAATTCAAAAGAACAGAAATTATAGCTTGATTTGAGTGAGGGATTACATTTTTGCAACATTATTGCAACAAGACCAGTTTCGCTAGTTCCATGAATTAGTTTTATTTATATTAACATTTATTAAACACCAAAGATACCTGAAAACTACGGTTAATACTACGGGGACTATGAGCGTCACCTAACTAAGTAGGCAACACCCTTGTGAAAACCAATGAATAGAATAGAACATTGAAAGAAAATGTGCAGCAAAACTCTGTTGAGACAAACTATAAACATTAACTCTAAACGTATAATCAATTTTATACGCTAGGTTAAAAAATATTCGGTCTTGTAGATCTCGCGTCCTTTGTCTTGCCAAATTAATATTGAAGAAGAATTAGCAAAAAAACTTAAAAGAAATGTCTTATTAAGGCCTTTGTTTTATTATTTCCTAAAGAACAGAGCGCTTTCATAGATTAATTTAGAAATTAGGTAAAGCTACTCTGTATAAATAAAAATTTTAATTTCTGAACCTCCACAGTAATATTCAAAGAGTTAATGTCACGTAAACAATAATTACTTTTCTATATAAAGAGGTCTCGTCTTCTATTGTGTAGGTACATTTTTCATGCCCTAAAAGCTTCTCTCATGTACAATTTTCTCACGTCCAAGTATTAATATAATAGACAAAAGGGAATTTCGTGTAACATTCTAGGGTTCCACGTGGTATGCTCTCAGAGATATTTATCGTGACAGTACACGCGAAATTATTATAATTTTAGTGGAAAATTATTTCAAGTTATTTGAAATATCACATGCCATAGTCACACCTGCTGAGATTAAATAAATTGTGACAGTACATGCGATATTTTTTTTCACTCGTTTTTTTTGTTGTTGTTCTATTGGAATATTTCCTTAATTACAATTCCATAGAAAAAATTGGTGGAAAAGTTGGCAGAGTTCATTAGCTGGATCGTTACTTTCGGAACATAAACGAACTTTTTTA
This sequence comes from Marasmarcha lunaedactyla, assembly GCA_923062675.1. Taxonomy (NCBI): domain Eukaryota; kingdom Metazoa; phylum Arthropoda; class Insecta; order Lepidoptera; family Pterophoridae; genus Marasmarcha; species Marasmarcha lunaedactyla. The sequence goes on from OV281353.1 coordinate 10,185,772, forward strand.
CCCGAGATTATTAATAGTTTGTTTAGTAAATTTAAGTTACTTTACATTTTTTTTCAAGAACTAAACAGCAAAATATAACGCTGCTTCCTGAAAAAGTGGAAACTTTATTGTATTACTTAATTTTTTTTCTGTTTATTCAGTACAATACCGTAATACATTTATACGTAAAATATAAATCGTACTAATCTTCTTAATATAATAGGTCTTTACCTATGAAACTGCCGTTTTGCCGTACAGGCCATTTCAAATGAAAATATTTTTTTTTTGACTGATAATTCTAATTTCAAATTAATTTTATTTGACAAACATGGAATTCTTTTTCTAAAATCGTCATTTGTTTAATAGTTAGTGTTTTGTTTTCAACGCATTCGAACATTTTTCGTCATCATGGATAAGTTAAAAATTCGAGTAATTATGGAGTATGAGTACCGTCGTGGCAGCAAAGCGGCACAAACGGCACGCAACATCAACGACGTTTACGGAGCGAACCTTACAAACGAACGCACCACCCGTTATTGGTTTACCCGCTTCCGTTCTGGAAATTTTGACCTGAAAAATGAACCCCGTGGTCGTCCGAAAACTTTGGTCCACAATGACGAATTAAAGGCAATTGTGGAAGCTGATGAAACTCAATCCACGGCTGAATTAGCAGCAGCATTCGACGTTAGCATCAAAACAATATTGGTCCATTTGCGTCAAATTGGCAAGGTAAAAAAGCTTGACAAATGGGTACCCCACGAACTCAATGACCGCCAGCGCGAAGTACGCGTGGAGACGTGCCTTGAACTGCTCAGCAGGCATACAAATGAAGGAATTCTGAACCGCATTGTTACTTGTGACGAGAAATGGATCCTGTTTGACAATCGTAAGCGCTCAGCAAGTTGGTTGGACCCTGGTTCAGCACCCAAACAATGCCCTAAACGAAAACTTACCCCTAGAAAAGTGATGGTCACTGTTTGGTGGTCTAACGCGGGTGTAATTCATCACAGCTTCTTCCCAAACGGGACAAGCATTACTGCAGATGTGTACTGTGAAGAACTGAACACAATGATGGAGAAGCTCGCACGTCTCCAACCAGCTTTGGTCAATCGTTCGGCTCCACTGCTCCTGCACGACAACGCGCGACCTCATACTGCACAGCAGACGGTCTCCAAGCTACAAGAGTTGGGGTTGGAAGTTCTCCGTCATCCGCCGTACTCACCAGACCTTGCGCCTACAGACTTCTATTTTTTCCAGAATTTGGATAACTTCTTGGCGGGAAAAAAATTCAATACCCGAGAGGCAGTACAAAATGCCTTTGATGAATTTGTTGCCTTCCGTCCAGCTGATTTCTTCAAGAAAGGCATCAATAAGCTACCAATGCGTTGGCAAAGATGCTTTGATAGCATGGGTGATTATTTTGATTAATAGAAATAAAAAATATATAAAAAAATTACGCTTCATTTATTTCGTGAAAAACGGCAATTTCATAGGTAAAGACCTAATAAAAGAGCTGGACTGTTATTATTATGTCATTTCATATTTTAACATTGAAAAGCTCTGATTATTTTTATTAGAAAATTTACATCTAAAAAAGTTATCGGAACGCAGAAATGACACGTGTTTACGGCGGGAAAATATGCAAATAAGATATTGAGCGTTTCACCAGCTTTACTTAAATTTTCCTAAGAAAAAATAGCTTCCGTTATTTATTGTCAACATCGAAAGATACGTGAATAAACAGGCATTTCATAAAACGCGTTCCAAGGATCATTTAACGTATTTCAGTGGAAGTCAGTTGGGGCGTTTATTGCATTCGCGCTCCGCAGGGCCACTTTATTGCCGACAAAATGGCGAAATTATTCGACTTCTCACTTACATCCAACAAACTCTTTCAGGCAGCCTTTATTCCTCTCAAATGGACGATGTTTTTCCCATTTTTATAATATAGAGAAGGGAACTGATAGGAATGAAATTAATGGTCCGAGTGTCACTTTTGGAGAACTGACTTCTTTATCAGGAAACCGATAATTTTGTGCTATAATTTGTGAAATAAAAACAAGGTTTTTTTTAAATAAAAGCACCACAGTTTGGCTATAAATTATTTCTATGAAATCTTATACAAGCGTTTATCCCATTGGTATAGTTTTAATTTAATATATTATTATATTTCAAGTATTCTTGACTTCTAAGACATTAAACAGTAGTAGGATTAAATTACTATGATAATAATTATAATTATTGTGATAAATAAAAAACATAATCGGCCAAATACTTTAAAAAATAACACTAAGCTTGGCTTAGTGTAAAGGTTTCACTTTCATCAATGTCAATAACTTCTTTCCGCTTTTGTTGGAAAATATTTCTATAGCTATTTCTAAACTTTTTCAATAAAAAATGTGCTAATTTGAATTTATTGTTAATTTAGTAAGCATTCCGATATTTTTCTTAGGAACAGTTATTGCCAATGCCCTGCTCCTTTGAACTAAGTGTTATGATTTGCGATATTTATTGTTGACACGACTAAGTTAACGTAGTTCATGTTACCTCTAATGGGTGGTTTGGATTGGATGGATTGAAAAATCGTTTTTATGACAACTGTTTCCTAGTTTGTGTTTATTTGAATAACTTGTATTTCGATTCTTGATTGTTTTGAGTAATCTTAGTTAAACGTTAGCGTCGTTTCTCAAGGTGCCTGCATTGAAAAAAGTATGGATTTATTAAAATCGGGGACATTCTTTTCATAGATTTGTAGGCACGAGTTTTTATTCATTTTGCTGATGCATGATGGCGTCACTGAGTTGTTATCTATTAAATCGCATTACAAAGTGTCAAGTAATAGTTTTTATTGCGGACTTTCACGAGTGCGACAGTTTCGACGGCGAGTACGCTCAGGTGCCGGCTGGCGCTCTGGGGCAGGCAGGGTCAGCTACAAGTGGCAGCTTCCGTAGCAAGCAGCAGCGGTAGCAGACTACGTCGGTAGTAGGCAGTTTCAGTTGCATGCTCCATCAGTTGCAGGCTCCATCAGTTGCAGGATCCATCAGTATCGGGCAGCTTCGGAACCAGGCAGCTTCAGTATCAGGTAGCATCAGCATGAGCCAACATCTGTGTCAGGCAGCTTCGGCTTCAGCTTCAGTTTGAAGACTTGCTTGTAATAGACTTTAAACGTTTTCAGTATACTTGCTTGCAATAGAATCGCTTGTAAATGACTGCCGTTCTACGGCCAGCTATCGGCTTATATAGCCGGGCTCGCATTCTATTGGAACCGCAATTTGAAGTTTCAAATTAGTCTTGCTAGCCATAATCATAAAATTTGTCATAAAATATATTTGAGAGAATTGTGTGTAGCAGGCTTAGTCTGTTTGGCAGCAGTAAATATTTAGCAAAAATGAAGAAAAGATAAATGCAAAATAAATAAAAAGAAGAATCATACGTAAGTGTTACAAAAGCTTATTATATTTCCTGGAATTAATGGTTCTTAAATTTTCTATGGATTCTTGATGCCAGATATTTATTGAAAATATTGACACTAATAAGTTTGATCTCATTTATCTGAGAGCCGTTACTCGCAAAATAAAAATTAAGATATTTTAAAATACCGGAATTACATCTCTGATACCATATATTTGCTCCTGAATACACGTGGTTAGAGTTTGAATAACAAACCCGCTTCATGTATAATATTCCCTCGTAATAGGAAGCAAAAATACAATTATATGTTTTAAGGCACTTTCTTCCACGTAATACCTCCACCCTTTCATATTTTTTATGACTCGATGGTATTTTTTCGATCCGCCTCTGAAAAGTAAAATTGTCTGTGTCGTTGACATCGTATTAAAATCGAATACTTCCATTATGGTCTGTATGCATGTTTATTGCTGTTATTTTCCACATGGGGCAACGCAGTTTGCGTCCGAAACTGGTTTTTTTGATGATGTTTCAGAAATTGTTTTGAGTTATCATCACCGGTGATTTTAATTTGAGTAAAGCTATTTGGACATATGACAACAGCGACAAGCTGATCAAAATAATTGACAGCCATTCCGATTTGCTAGTTTCTGCTTTATCGAACTTTCTATTGTTTAATAATCTACAACAATTCAATTTTATAAGAAATAAAAATGAAAGACTGCTGGATTTAGTAATTTGCAACCGCCAATGTGAAGTCAAACGCTCGCCATCGCCTTTTGTCAGTGAAGATGATCATCATCCTTCATTATTGTTAGAGGTTAAAGATATAAACTTAACATCACTCCAACCACCACCTCAATTAATTCGCTTGTTCCGGCAGTGCGATTACGACAAGGTTGAACTAGTGCTCTTTGAGTTAGATTGGGATGGGAATTTACAAGGTCTTGATATCAACGTAGCTGTGGATAGATTCTATGGTATTTTGGAGAGAGTTATTTCTGAACATGTTCCAACCATAACGACTCGATGTACCAAAAAGTTTCCTTCGTGGTACTCACAGCATTAATTAAGGTAGTTAAAGAAAAACTAAAGTATCACAGATAATGGAAAAACTACAAACGTCTCTCTGATTATCAGGTTTTTTCAAGTTTGCGGGCTAGACAGAAGAAAATGGAAGTATTCTGTTATGAAACATTTATTGCTAAATCAGAAAAAAATATTTTAAAATGCAGTAAACAATTTTGGTCTTTTATTAAATCAAAGAAAAAGAACGATGATATTCCAAACTAATCATCCAAAATATTCTAATTCAATTCCAAATTCCAAAATATTCAATTCCAAAATAATCTAATTCGGACGGAGATGTAATTTGCAATCTATTTAACAATCACTTTCAATCTGTATTTTTACAATCTGACATCGAACCTCCGAAAGTTCCTTTAACTGATAGATCAAATCTATATGACCAGGTAGATATTTCATCGTTGTCTATATCATGCGACCTGGTCAAAAAGAACTTAACATCTCTGGAAGTTTCTAAGGGTTCAGGTCCAGACGGTATACCTCCATATTTTTTAAGACAATGCTATAAGCATCTATGCTACCCACTGCATATTATTTTTAATAATTCTCTCAGGTCCGGTATAATGCCATCTAAATGGAAACAGAGTTTTGTAGTTCCTATTGGCAAAGGGGGCGATAAACACAATATAAAGAACTACAGGCCTATCTCAAAACTGAGCACTATACCTAAAATGTTCGAACGCATTATTTATGACCAGATATATCCAGCAGTAAAGCCCCATATTATAGAACAACAGCACGGTTTCATAAATAAAAAATGTACGGAGACGAATTTATGTGAGTTTTTGGAGTTGGTGGATGTCGTGTACACAGATTTTTCTAAAGCTTTCGATAAAATTGACCATAAAATACTTAGTAAAAAACTTAATCACTTTGGTATACACGGCGATCTTCTTCGTTGGCTTAAATCATATCTCAACAATCGATCTCAAGCTGTGACAGTAAGGGGATTCTGCTCATCTTTTATACCTGTTCCATCCGGTGTTCCTCAGGGCTCGCATCTGGGACCTCTGCTTTTTAATGTATTCATTAATGATATAGCAGCCGTTTTCACACATTCTAATTTCATACTATACGCAGATGACGCAAAGATCTATAAAGTTATCAAAACTACTGATGACTGCATACAGTTACAGAATGATCTAGATAGTTTGTCAGCTTACTGTAAAATAAATTGTATGTTTCTAAATAGTGAAAAATGTAAAGTTATAGCTTTTACTCGTAGGAAATCAATCATCAACTTTAAATATAGTATCGAAGGACATAATTTAGAAAATGTTTCTTCCATAAAAGATCTTGGCGTTTTCTTTGACGCAAAGTTAATAATAGGTCTTTACCTATGAAACTGCCGTTTTGCCGTACTGGCCATTTCAAATGAAAATATTTTTTTTTGACTAATAATTCTAATTTCAAATTAATTTTATTTGACAAACATGGAATTCTTTTTCTAAAATCGTCATTTGTTTAATAGTTAGTGTTTTGTTTTCAACGCATTCGAACATTTTTCGTCATCATGGATAAGTTAAAAATTCGAGTAATTATGGAGTATGAGTACCGTTGTGGCAGCAAAGCGGCACAAGCGGCACGCAACATCAACGACGTTTACGGAGCGAACACTACAAACGAACGCACCACCCGTTATTGGTTTACCCGCTTCCGTTCTGGAAATTTTGACCTGAAAAATGAACCCCGTGGTCGTCCGAAAACTTTGGTCGACAATGACGAATTAAAGGCAATTGTGGAAGCTGATGAAACTCAATCCACGGCTGAATTAGCAGCATCTTTCGACGTTAGCATCAAAACAATATTGGTCCATTTGCGTCAAATTGGCAAGGTAAAAAAGCTTGACAAATGGGTACCCCACGAACTCAATGACCGCCAGCGCGAAGTACGCGTGGAGACGTGCCTTGCACTGCTCAGCAGGCATACAAATGAAGGAATTCTGAACCGCATTGTTACTTGTGACGAGAAATGGATCCTGTTTGACAATCGTAAGCGCTCAGCAAGTTGGTTGGACCCTGGTTCAGCACCCAAACAATGCCCTAAACGAAAACTTACCCCTAGAAAAGTGATGGTCACTGTTTGGTGGTCTAACGCGGGTGTAATTCATCACAGCTTCTTGCCAAACAGGACAAGCATTACTGCAGATGTGTACTGTGAAGAACTGAACACAATGATGGAGAAGCTCGCACGTCTCCAACCAGCTTTGGTCAATCGTTCGGCTCCACTGCTCCTGCACGACAACGCGCGACCTCTTACTGCACAGCAGACGGTCTCCAAGCTACAAGAGTTGGGGTTGGAAGTTCTCCGTCATCCGCCGTACTCACCAGACCTTGCGCCTACAGACTTCTACTTTTTCCAGAATTTGGATAACTTCTTGGCGGGAAAAAAATTCAATACCCGAGAGGCAGTACAAAATGCCTTTGAAGAATTTGTTGCCTCCCGTCCAGCTGATTTCTTCAAGAAAGGCCACCAATGCGTTGGCAAAGATGCATTGATTGCATGGGTGATTATTTTGATTAATAGAAATAAAAAATATATAAAAAAATTACGCTTCATTTATTTCGTGAAAAACGGCAATTTCATAGGTAAAGACCTAATATTTGACGTGCATATAAGAGAAACACTTAATAAGACTTATAGAATGTTGGGTTTCATTCTAAGAGTGGGAAAAGATTTCAAAAATACATCAACGATGTTACTTCTATATAATTCCTTTGTTCGCTCCATTTTGGAATATGCGTCAACTTGTTGGAATCCATACTATAAAATATATAACGAACAGTTAGAAAAAATACAAAATAAATTCTATAAGCACTTACTCTTTCATTCAAACTGTGGAAGCCGACCAAGTCCTGATAAATTATCATCACTGGAAAGCCGACGACTCATAAAGGATCAAATCTTTCTTTATAAACTAATTATATATAATTATATATATTATAAAATAATCACTTAGAATCAAACTATCTTTTGAGCAAAATAGCATTGAGGTGTCCTCGTTCCTCTACACGAAAAAAATTTTTATTTAAACCAACAACAGCCAAAACGAATTATGGTTCAAATGCTTTCATTCGCAGAGCATGTAATAAGTATAACGCTCTCTTCTCCGACATAGATATGTTTAATTTAAACATTCAAGGTTTTAGAAAAAATCTTAACACAACATTAATGTTTTTGCAAAAATCTTAACGCGATACAATATCTTAAATATGTAATGGTTAAGTACTGAACTGCTTATATTTTAAGAGTGCTATTTGTTAACATTCTGTAAATACCTTACTGAATTTCTGATTTCTTTTTGTTTTGTAAAACAAATAGTGGAAACTTGATTGGATTATGTAATATTTATGTGAGTTTCAATTTATTGTATTTAATCTGTGTGTTTCCCAAATAGACTTAAATAAATAAATAAATTACCAGGTATTGCCCAAGAGTTTGCTCGCGTATACTCAGTTCAATAAATGAAAACAAAACCAATATTGTATAATTTACTCTAAACCACATACTATCAATAAATGACTATACAAACAAGGCAAATATTTAAATAATTTTACAAAAACTTCCAAATCAATAAAATGCATAAAGAATAAGCGTAACTAAAAACATTTCGAAAAACAAATGCCATGATCTGTGATTTTAATTGTTGGCATCACTCTAAGTTAACGTGTTTTATTTTGTCACTGATAGGTGGCACTAGCTGTTAGGATTGAAAAGTCGTTGTATTGACTTTCGTTTCCTGGTTTATTTTTATTTGAATAACTTAAATGTAGACTTCCGATTCTAGATTGTTTTGAGTAACGTTGGCTAAACTGAGAAGTCGTTTCTCAAAATGCAAGAAATTGGGCCCATTCTTCTATACAGTTGTAGGTGCGAGTTCTTATTCACTTTACAAAGGATTCATTTTTTACTTACATACTTCTTTTAAATTTTACACACAGAACCATGTGTTTAATCAAAAACAACTAACAAAAAAGCTAAATCTTATTAAGGGCACAAAAAAATTACAGATATAAAATAACTGTATCTCTGGTAATCCCAAAGATAAAAAAGCAAAAAAGCCCAAAACGCAAATAACGCAATAAAAATACTTAAGACCAAGCAAAACAACGTGAACAAAACTGAAAATGAACTTGAACGTTTTTTCTGCATTTGATATATTATAATAAAATAATAAAAATATAAAATATTTTTTAATTATAATAAAAAACAAAATCAACTAATTTAAATCGTCAAGTGTCCAATTAGAACCCAGATATTAAAGTAAAAAAACAAAAGAATGTTTTAATGTTGTAACTATTGGTTTGTCATAAATAACTATTCAATCCAAATTCCCCTACGAGCACAAAATAATCACAATCCGAACCTAATGTAAAAACATTGAACAAAAAACTAAATATAAATTTACAAACGTAATGCAGGTTTTCGTAATCTTTTAGACAACAAGAAAATGAACTCGCACTGCGTATGCGCAGAGGCAGGCAGCACTAAATTACAGTTAAACAAGCGAAACACCGTAAGCAAGACTATAAAACAAAAATACAAAAAAATTATTAAACGGTTCTAACATAGAAATACGCTCTAAAATTGACGTTCAGAACTCAGATAAGAGTATGAAAGTTATCATAAACAAGAAAAGGATAAAGCACATCCTACAATTTTGGTAGGATTAGTAAACCCGTAACATGTCATATTTTAATTTCTTACCAAAAGGCGGCAAATGAGCTCTTTTCGACGTATGACAACTTAGCAGCACAGAGTAACAAAAACAAAACAAATACGTAATGAATTAACTTATAGTCAAATAGTGTTGTTAAATAGCTTTTACTTTTTAAAGCTCTACTAGCTGAAATGTTTCAATGAAGTGGTAATTCCTCAAAGTTTTGACAACTCAGATTTCTATTTCTGCCTTTTTAAAGAAATATTCCTTAAATATGGGCTGAAACAGAAGTAATGTATAATTTAGCTTTTGAATGACGACAAATACTAAAACCAATTAAGTTGCATTGGAGTTTATTAATATTAGGTTAAATTGAAAACAAATGCTTTCTCTGTATATTTTATGCTGATCTTACTTTACGGTGGTTGTATAATGGATTTACTTGCGTTATATGAGTATATATAAGAAAAGTTACTGTACAAATGTTTTAACAAACACAAAGGTAAATCTGTGTGCGGCTCATAAATTAAAAACAATCTTCCTAATGTATAAAATTATAGACAGAATTATTTATAATGTTTTCAGTTTTTTAACAAGATATCTTTTTTATAATGCTATTTTTATTGAATTAGCAAAGAATTTAAAGTGATACCACAACTGTTTATCTGTGTTCAATTTGAAAACTAAAATCTTTATATTTTCATAGCTACCTGTCAGTTAAGTTTTATAAGACGAAGAAAAATAGACTACTATAGAATTTATCTACTAGGAAATTCCCTAACGGAGTTGTTATGACACCGCAATGGGCACTCGTGTTAGATTAAAAGTGAGTAAAACCTCTACCTTAACAAAAAGACAGCCAAGTACATATATATTTTTTTATACTTTTTTATAATTCTTTAAAAAAATCTGTACTCTGCGTTGTTATTCTGATTTGCTGTTAAACAGGCAATGTGTGAGATAATACACATCAAGTCACTTATTAAGTGACATTGACATATAACAATCAAATTTATGCTGAAAAATAATTAAACTGCACTACGTTTGAATTGACTTTCGTTGAAAAAGACCTTAAATACATCTCAAACATATTTTACTATATTTGAAACTACTGCAGCCAGTTAGTAATTTTTTTTTATACATATATTTTGTAAAACCAGTTTATATGGAGTCCTCGAATTTGCTTTTTTAATTATTCAATTAGAAGATATAATAATACTCACGACCTACACGATAAAATAGCATATATTAGGTAAATCGTGCCTGCGGCGGATGAAAAACCATTGTAACAAAACTTTGTTGAAGTAAATAAATAAATAAATAACTTTCTAGTTACATTTACAAAGATATAGGTTAATAGCTGCCTTTTATAGTAACATAATGTAAGTGAAGTTTCTTATTGAACTATTTTACTAGTTTCCGAACTTGTGAAACAACGTAGTAAATTGACAAAACTTTCTTTGTTACAGGAAATTACCTACTTGTTTGGAAATAAATAACTTCTTGATTTTATGAACACTATTTATGGGTTTCTGGGTAAAAATAGTAAAACTAACGATATTTGTTTGATTTACAAACTTATAGACTTGGTAGGAGTTTAAATATATTGTGTGCTGTATAACTTTTAAGATAAGAAACAAGTCATGTACAAAATGCCTACATGTAATTAAGGAATACCGAATGCAACATATATGCAGGCTAATTAATCCAAAACCAAAAGACAACGGCATATTTGACTATTCTTCATTCATCAGCTAAATTAATTGTCATATATCAAACATATGATTTAAAGTATCACTATAAAAACCTGCTATGTAAAAAAGTCACTAAAGCTTTATCACAGCCATTAAACGTTGAGGATTCAATTTTAGGGTTCAGTGAGTTTGGACGAGGGCAGCTTGCAGAACCCTGCTTGGGTGCCTGTTTTAATCATTGATAGAATTGAGCCTTAGTTGTTCTACGTATGCGGATTTACGTAACTTGATCTTGTGTAATTTATAATGCAGGCATGCTTATTTATACTTAGGATTAACGTATTACATTAAACAGAACAATAGTTCCACTTTAAAATCCAAATAATACCCAATTTAGTTATTTGAGTCAGAAATAATATTTATATTGCTATTAGTCAATATTAATGTTTCTTTTTAATATGTCAAAAACTATCATTTAATGTCGTCTAAATATTTTTTCATCCAATCCATCGAAACATGTTATCTATGACTAAAGTGAGTTTACTTTTGAATTTTATAATTATAATATTATAGTAATAAATATTGACCTATTAATAATATAAGAAAGTCCCTCGGTATTTATTTGAAGTAGGAAATAAACGGCTATCTAGTTACTATTTATCTCAAAATAAGAGCCCGAACCTACGAATCCATTAGAATAATGATCCTAATTATACTAAATTTACTCTTTTCAAAGTATCTGTTAATGCAGGCAACCTTTAGACACGGATTGTCAGTTCAGCTAGCATTATTCAAAACAACTTAGAATGGGAAGTCTATATAAAGGTTTTCAAATAAATACAAACTACAAAAAGGTATTGAATACAACGACTTTTCTTTCCTAACAGCTAGCGCCACAACATAAATCACGTTAGCTTAGAGATTTGCCAATATTGAATATCGCAAATCATGACAATATTGAGATGCCTGCCATTTTGTTAGTAGTTTTAAGTACGTGTCTTTTTCAAATCGGAGAATTTGACGTTTAAACGCTGTTGATAGTAAATTAAAACCGCAAATGCACTTATAATTTTTTTTTTAGATATGGACTTTTTCAAGGCTTTATGCGGGTGTTAGCCGCAACTTAAACTGCTTTGCAGTGCGCTTAGCCCAACAACAGTTTGGTTTAAAGAAAAATCACAAAACAAAAATAGGCTACCGAAAGGGTTGAGTTCAAAATGTTCGTGCCGTCGGCCACTTATGTTTCAGTAAAATATACAGTTATAATTATTTTTATTATAATAATCATTAACGTTTATACCATATGTTTTATTCACATGAGCTAAATACTAATTAGTTTTTTTTTATTTTTAGTCTTAAAATAGCCATCATTAGAGTAAACTTATAATAACTATATTGTATTGCACCACAAATGCTTTAATTAAAAAATATTTGTTACTTTATTTAATAAGGAAAAAAGGAAAAATAAACAATTAACTACCAATTAATTATATATTGTGTTAGTTTGCTATGTCATTAGAAAGCAGTCTGCATTCACTTTTTGCACAAAAACAGAGCGAATGCTTTTTTTTTGAGGGTTGCCAATCTGAGAAAATAATTTCGCACATAAACCCAAGCAAATTAAAAGCACAAAAATAAAATATTTGACTATAAAGCTGACATAAATATATTTTTGTGATATTATTTAATATGTTATGATTTCACCATTTTCAAAGTAATTAATTCAACTGAATATCTATGTCATCTATTTTAAGTCATAAAGACTACCTCAAGTATTTCTTTTTGCATAATGATTAACCTATAGTTCGAGAACCTTGTCTGTATCGGTAAAGATGCACGCAGTTTCATATTGTTTGATTTGCTTTTATGTCTTTTATATATTTATCTACATAATTTGGTTCTGACTTTCTTTTTAGTAATTATTATAAAATGTTATAAAAATTAAGGTATAGTCATTTTTTGCGTAAAGTACTGAAATCAAAAGCTTATTGAGGGCCTGGAATGAACTCGACTATTTGTGTCCGGGCGACAATAACTTAATTTTCTTTTCATTTAAAAACATTTTTTGATGTTTTTATTATTGCCATATTTTTTTCCTGGAAGGTTAATCAATTACGATTTGAGGTTATAAAACATGTTAATTCTGAATAAGGACGGGATAAGTTTTTATATGAAGGGTCGTTTTCTATTTTCTTATTGAAATCGAAATGTTTGCAGAGATTATTCAGACTGTCGTGTCTCAATCGATGTTTAAGTATTTAAAGTGCAAATGCTAGAAAAAATTTATATATTTATCAGAAATAGTTTATCTTCCAGCTATTCATTAATTTCGGAAATAAGTCTGAAATTCACAAGGCTAAGGCTCAAATTATTTTTTAGTATGTAAAGATATCAACTTTCTATATTAGTTAGGAAAATGAGAAGATTTTGGAAGTTCGCAAACATTTTAGTGTCAACTTTAGACAGTACTATAGTTCGGTAAATAATCAGTCTGAGAAAATGTTGTTGCTCAATATTGTGGGTGACATGGTGTTTGTGTAGGAGGCTGTCAGAAACATAGGAGCGTTGCAAACTTAGTTCAAAGCCCTAAAGAAACGTTTTCTATTCTGAATATCGGGCTTACTCACGTAAGTCTGAGAAAGTAAAAAGCGATTAAAAGTATCAAAATAGTTGCGTTTATTTGTTACGACATGGTTTTAAATACTAGTTAAAGTAATAAACGGCCGAGTGGCTTAGTGGGTAGTAGCCCTGCCTCATACGCCGGTGGCCCCAGGGTCGAGTCCTGGCAAGGGCATTCTAAGTCGTGATGTCGTTGATGTTTATATATTTATGTTTATTTTGGGTTCCCCCCAATGTGCTGTATGTTCATCCATAACACTCTGTTTATATTGATGCCATATAGTTTGTTATTGTGTTTGTCTGGGGACTTATTATTATTATAATATACAACCTTTAGACAACTACACTAATTGCAAATTTCCGAATAAAGCAAAGCTTAAAATGGATTTTAAGATACACCAACTACGAGTATTACAGAATTAAATTTGCTTGGTATTTTAACATCATAACTATAACTTGAATACTAGCTGATATACTTTTTTCAATTTCATACCTATATTGCGACCAAAAAGTCTTGACAAAAAGTGAGGTCGCCACTTCAAATACCTATAGGGAATATGGTAACACCGTTTAGTATGCCAAAAATGGTTTTGATATTTGAGTAATTATTTAAAAAGCTAAATTAAAAAAAAAACATTTTTTATTTGTGGATGATCTATCATTATCATGGTTCCAAATATATTTTTCTCAAAATCTTAAGTTTTGAAATCGCTTTAAATTAAACTAACCGAATGAATGTATATTGGTTACTCCAACAGCTTTATCGAATGATATTCGTTTGCCAAAATGGCATCTACAATAAGAGGCACGAGTATTGTATTTTGTACTAGCTTTTGCCCGCGGAAACCTTTAGCTCGTAAGAGTTTAGAGCAAATGTAATTAAATACCTACTGCTTACTTAATATATCAAAGAACTGACGAATGTTATCAAGAATATCATATATAATTAAGTTATATCCTGCGGGAAGTATGATCCTGCGGGAAGTATGAATGGATAAAAAGTAACCTCTGTAACAATTATGAGTTGCAAAAACTTAGACTCTACAAGAGGATCATCGTACATACAACACTCGTGCACAGACCATATTAATTCAGCCAGAGTGCAATTGAATCATCTTAAATAAAACGACTAAAGTGATTTTTACATATTTATTCATCATACAGATATTCAACACCCGATAAGTTGCTATTGGGCTAAAATCTATTCTAGCTCTGTTTTAGCTATAGCCAAAAATTTTTTCAGTGTAGGAATTTCTTTTTGAACAGTAATAAAAATTGAAATTTTTGACGCATACACAAATATTAAAATCATCAATTTCCTTTTCGGACGTCCTTTTCTATGTATACCAGGACTTCTAAATACTCCAATGTTTTGAAAGCCTTCATCTACAATTTGTCTGAAGGTACTTTCTGGTTTTCCTGAAAATAACATTAATACTTTTAGTAATAACGTACCTTTATTAATAAACAATAGGTATCGAAACTAACAAATAGTAGATTAGAACAAAAATAACGACTCCTCTAAATTAATATGAAATGGTAAAATATCAAATTGTGTCGACCGATCTACAAATTTTCAATTCTTACATAACCTCTAAATAGAGCAATGTAAACAAATCAAGAAATTGAAAAAACAGTAGTCATACCATGTTATTATAAACCTTTTCGTTTTAAATATTCACCATATCCCTATTACATACCTGTCATTAAAACTGTACGGGCATAAACATCCTCCAAATCTGATAATAATCGTCCAGCTTGGTATTCCGCAAAACACCGTTGGAACACGTTATAAATCACTTCCCTAGCTCCACTGCGTATCCATTTATTCGATTTCTTCTTATTCATGATGATAATGATGACAGTCAACGACTATTACTCAAAAAAATTTGAATTACAATACAAAAACTGAAGATTCCTGCACCATTCAATCAAAGCTATCATAACAGTGACGTCAATGACATGTCAATTGATAGTTGCCATAATCAGATTTATTTTAGTATCTCAAAATTTCTTTTCAAGATTTTTTGGTCGGCCTGTACTTTTCAAATTAGTCATAACGCATGAATTTTCCTTACCAGGTCTTGATTCGAATGAAACTCACTCAATATTTTTTTATAGGCTCTTTTAACTCAAACAATGTAGATACTGCGCTAAACCTATCCGGTTAGGTTATCGAATTCAATCTAACGTATTTTTTGGGATTCAATTTAAATTATAATTTTATATATTTCAATTGAAATGTTGTCCTGTTGAGCTGAGGTAAACTCTTTTTATGGGTATATAATGTAAATTTCATCGATTACAAGACTGCAATTTTTTAAACTATTAAAAAGGGTAAAACAATACAATAAGCTTATCATGTCACGACTCCCTATCTTTACTCTAGCAGGATATAAAATGTTGATTTTAAACAATATGGTCGAGGAAATAGTAATCTAAAACTTGAGAGTGTTACCTATGTAAAATTGTATCGATGGAGATACCTCAAGCTCCTCCTCGCTGAAATTCCAGAACTTAAACGTTTTTTCTTAGTTTCGACAGATTCCTTTAAAAACAACGAAGTGTGTGCACCTTGACACCGATAAAGAACAATTTAGCATCGTTTTATGGCTGAATTTTTCATGACTTGAGTTATTTCCGTCGATAAAATTATCCATAACGTATGGAATTACTCATTCCTCAGTCATATTGTATATGATTCTCTCTTCAAAGATTTGATCACGGCATCTCTGGTTTCAGGTTTCTCGTTGGCAGAGTTACGGATTCACAAATAATCGTGCAGACTTAACCAACACAAAATGTAACCGAGGCTAACAGATTACCCGAACGGCGTATTCTGCTGTGAAGAAGAAGAAACGCCGATTCACATTCACTGTGACTGTTAAGCTTTACTGCAAGCTCGCAGTTAATGATTCGGAATTCTACTACTTTGAACCGAAATTCATATAAAGATTTGCACTATTCTCTTGGATAGATCCTAACGTAAAATAGCAGACCTGGACCTGGAACAGGAGTCATAGATTGAAGAGGAACAGTATTCACAATATAACTTCCAGGTCCCAGTGGGGAAAGGAACCACTCCCCCAAATCATCAATAATTCAATAATGAAAATAATACACAGATTTACAAGTTTTTAAATGACTGTACACATTTTTTTATAACTCTGTTATTAGTAAATATATCAAATATTTTTGAAAGAATTAGATTTTGTAATTATACGTCCGCTAAAAATATGACAATCTGGTTTGTTTCGTCACGGAGTTATTAGATATAGCGTTTAATGCTTTTATAAAAAAAATATTTCAATAGATACAAGTAAGGGTTATAAAAGAACTGTTTTCATTATTCCAACAATTAAGTGGCATATATTTAAGATGTTCAGAGCCACACCACGTATATGAATCCGGTAATAAGTTATTAGCAAACAGTTTATTATGTGCTAATGAAAGCACATCTCTTTGCCTTTTTTGGATAATCAAAGTAAATTTTTATTCCTACTGACAAATTAAAAAACAGGCATAAATAACTTAAAAATGTTTTTGTTTGTCTCTCCAAATTACATATCACTAAATATATCCACAATAACATGACAGACCACTGAGGGCAAAAGACTTTAATCTCCACTGTAAATATCCTCCCACACTTCTATTATTCTTCCAATCATCTCGAACCTTTTCAAGTGTTTTCTTCCCTTCGCCTTCAATTTTATACTCTTAAAGCTGACCGAAGTAAACTCTTACTAACTTGTTATTTACTTAGAGAAATTTTAAGTGAGTAGAATTTTGACTTTATAATGATGGACATTACTGGTGCTTATAGAACGAGGTTAATTTTTGAATGCTGAATGAGAAGCTATAAGTACTCGAAAACTTTGTAAAGTAATCTTTTAGTTCTAAATTATGACTATAATTCATCATCTGTAGTAGAAATTTCCCGGTTGTTACAGCGTTGAATTAGCAGCTGGGCTTGGTTGAAATTATATATACTTGAGAAGTAACCACCCATTCATAGTTAAATTAATTCATAATAAATTTTTTTATTAATTCTAATATATTTCTGGATATAATCCAATTATTTTAGAACATGGATAGTTTCTTGGACACTGTTGAAAGCAGAAAGCTATGAGTTCCAAGACTGTCTACGGAGACCCTGTTTCTGAAATCCACATTTATCAAACTATTGTCAGACCACACAATCCACTAGACGGTGCGGTATTCCTACCCATTGTTAATTAATTTTCTTTGAGAACGATTCCAGGACTATCCCATTGAATTATATTTGTTGATTTGGGTCGACAAATTGTGGATTTATTTATCAAAGGTCCTCCACTCCTTTAAGCAGTGGTATTTTTATTTGATTAGTATTTGTAGTGAAGCCAACATGCAAGTGTATTTTCCAGAAAAAACACATAATATTCTTTCACTGTGAGATCCCTGTGAGAGAATAAGACATATAAATTTGAGATGAAAAATCAGTTTTAGGTGAATATTTAACATTGATTTCTTCGTTAAGTCAATCCTTGTATAAAATCTCTGCATTACACTAGTTTGTTGGTCCTAGTTTTTATGCTCATTGATTACGGTTTCATACTTTTACTATAAAATTTGCATATGTAGGTATATAAAAATTATTTATAGCGTTATTTAGAAAAATTTTGAATTGATATTAATTTTAAATTTGGGGCGAGACTTTAGGGACAAAGAACCTGGTAATTCTTTTTAATACTAATGTCCAAAAGTTGAAATATAACAATAATAGCTGTTAAGAGTGCTTTGATTGTAGACATAGATCTCCACAGAAAAAAAAAATTATTCGTGCACAATTTTTTGGTACCTTATTAAATAACGTAAATGTTTTTTTGTAATAGGGCCGTTTTTTTTTAATTCGTTGAATGCAGTTTCTCTAAATATCTCCATTTCAAGTTTCGAACTTTCCCATTCTGACCCATCGCGATGAATCACCCCTTTGAACTTCTTAAAATTACTAGCTATCTAGCCATCCAGTCAAAATGTTTCCTGTCAAAATAGTGTCTGATTTTTCTCAGCATAATAAACGAGAACAGAAGATACACTGATTTTTGAATCACAAAATTGGTTGGTGAGTGTAGACTTTTATTTTACTACAAATAAAATAACCAATAAATTAACTAGATTTTCTCTGTCCACAGTGCCATCCAAGCATATGCCCATGAAATTTTCATATCTACCCTTAATTGTGTGCTACATAGCGGCGTCTTACAATACGCACGCCTAAACGAGTTTTAAACTCCACGAGTGTCTATCGCGCACTAACCCATCTGCAGAAAAGGCTAGCGCATGTCACTCCAGTTCCCTATATCAGTTATGTTTCGAAAATGAGTTTGTTTGTTTCTTACGCTTTTTGCCTAAACTACGAGGGAAATCGTCACGACATTTTGCACACCCGTTGTCAGGGCTAAATGGTTTCATCCACAAAATAACTGCTTTTCCTTAAGACTTGCGAGCAAAATGAATGCAATAGCGGACTTTATTTTATTTTATATTTTAATCTTACAAATGATTTAAAAGCCAAACTACCTCAAAACTTTCTTATGAGAATACATTAAAAATTTTTAATTATATTTAGCGTGTTTAATTGGTCAGATATTTCTAAAATTTTTTTTTTAATTTAAATATATTACGAGTGGATAAACTTTTAAACATCTTGTACCATTCTGTGGGGAGAGTTCTAGCAAGTGTGATCAAAGAAAGTTTTTACTTGCTGTTTAGGAATCTTTACAACATTAGATTACATCCACGTGGGGTTTGCATTGCATTGGTGGTAAAAAAATATATGGTAATTTATAATTTGAACTGTCAAATCGTCTCTCTTCCTCTCTGTGTTGATCCACTTTAATTTGAAACCTGACGTAAAGCCAGTTTGCGTGCTTGTGAATAATAGAATATTTGAAACGACAAAAGCCAATAAACTTTGTAAACATAATTTCATAAAAATTCGGCGAGTAACAATAGGTATAAAATAATTACAAAAAGGGCAACCCAAAAACAAGTAACGGGATATTATAATGGTTTTCCATTATTAAACTGAAAGAATACCTATTTTTAACACAGATTTTTTCAAAGACAACAGGAAGTTAGCCAATTTCCTTTCCTAATCTTCCAAGAAATTTCTTCTTTATCGCTAAATTGCTTTAAATTTAGTTTACTGTTTATTTAGATTAAACATATTAATAAAAGTTGTTTTAGCGAGGTCATTGTATCGCGTAAAGAACAAATAGCTTTTTGAAAAGTTAACTTGGCACCTAATTGTTTTAACCGACAATCTTAGAAAATGTTTTTGTAACTTCAGTAACTTAATGACTTTAAAAATAATTTTCCTGTGATATTAACAGTACACTGTAAAACATAAAACTATAACTGTATAGTAATAGTTAATTGATAACAAGGTACTATAATCGATTATCGAGAAGTATGAATATGAGGTGCAAGTAACTAATAATCCTTTTTTATGTTACCCTCTCTTTATTTTACCATCAAATACTTTGGCCGGCGCCACACTTGACGGAAATTCCGTCGCCGAACTTCCGCGGGAGTCAATCCTTTACCATACGTTGCAGCCACACTGCATGTTCAGTGGCGGATTATCAGTCGATTGCCAGCGCTTATACGGTGTGTTCGTAACGGATCCGACAGAAGTGATAGCTATTTATGAGGCATTAGAAGAAGAAAGAAAAAGAAAGCGTAACTATTGGGTGCATCCCTTAAATACTCTTCGACTAGACATTGGGCAATTTCATACCTTGTACTTATATGCAATTAAGTCATTATCCAGATAAAGCATTCGAATATTATTGAATGTCCACCACACAATCATTTGATTTGTTGCTGAATTTAACGAAGAATTCTAGAGTCCCAAAGGCAATCCCTATTTTGCACTTCGATAAACATCCTGTGCGTGCGTCGCCGCCGCGAGTAATCCGCCGAATGTGGCGCGATGCATACAAATACCTGGAATGCGACGTTGCCGATCAATCACATTCTCGCTCCGATCGCCGCCCAGTGCGGACGTGCAAGACCCCGTTCTCCGTTGTTTGGTCCCTTCCCGATATTCCGTGGCGCTCAGTCTACTGACGTCACAGTTTAGCGTGTTGGTTCCGTGCTACGGTTTTCAAGGTTTTTCTACTCCGTCTGAGTGCTATCGAAGTGCGATTTTTCTTTGCGACTAAGCCCCTTAGTCTTCAAAGTGCTGTGCTAAGTTGTGTTGTGCTTGTGCTGAGTGCAGTGTTGTGCCCAGCGTAAGTAGTCTGGTTTCAGTGCAAAGGATACTTAACGGTGACAACGAATTTGTACTGAACCAGTCCTTTTTATTTTTATTTTATTTCTCTTCTCTATTTTATTTATTTTTCTCCTATTTTCATATTTATTTTTATCATATCTGTGTTTTTTCGTGTGTATTTGTCCTTTCTGTCGGTAAAGGTTGACCCTAACGCGGTCAACTCTTTACCTGCGTATCCTTTTTTAGGTTTCTAGGTAGCGGTGACTACGAATTTGTACTGAACCAGTCCTTTATTTTTATTTTGTTTCTCTTTTACATTTTATTTATTTTCTCCAATTTTCATATTTATTTTTATCATATCTGTGTGTTTTCGTGTGTATTTGTCCTTTCTGTCGGTAAAGGTTGACCCTAACGCGGTCAACTCTTTACCTGCGCACCATTTTTTAGGTTTCTAGGTAGCGGCCTTCGGCATACTACGGTTAGTTCTAAGTTATTCTCCCCAGCCCCCCTACCGCGGGTAGGGAGGTTTAGGTGATAAGTTTGCTAGGGAACCTAGGCATTTTTATATATTTTTATATTATATATCGTAGGACCAAGCCCTCCAATGGACCTTGTCAAAATACTTAGGTCGTTCGCCCAGGTACTCGCCGCATCTGGCTACAGCATACCCGATGACATACTAACGCAGGCCTTACAGGCATCTATCGCGTCTCCGGCCCCTCAGGCCTCAACCCCGGCCCCTCAGGCCTCCACCCCGGCCCCTCAGGCCTCAAACCCGGCCCCTCAGGCCTCCAACGTCGAGACCCCTCAGGTCTACAGCTCTTCCTCGTCTCCCGCCTCGTCCGAGATGGACTGCGAATCGGTCGCATCCTCTCACGCGTCGCGTCGCAAGCGTACCGCTCCCGGGAGCGACTCCGAACCCGCGTCTGATACGTCGTCAGATGCCGTCACCTTAACCGGCTCTCCTGAACCCGCGTTTCAACTTGTCGCCAAGCGCTCCAAGAAGCGCTCGAAGAAAGCTTCGGTATCATCAATACCCGAGCCCTCCCCGGTGTCTTCAACACCAGCCCCCGCGCCGTTAAAATCGCTCGAAGTAACCACGCCTCCGTCGGTCCCATCGAAGCCAGCGTCGCGCTGCGCTCCCGTCCCGCCGAAACCTCAGCTCCCTCCGCCCGTCTTCCTGCGTGAAAAAGCGCGCTGGACCGCGGTCTCTAACTTGTGCAAAGAGCACAAAATTAATTACTTAAAAGCCGCCAACGCTGGCGATACAATCAAAATCCAAGTAGCGACCGTCGACGACTTCCGGTCTTTCACTAGGCTTCTGTCGATCAATCAAATCGCGTATCACACCTACGCCCTCCCGGAGGAGCGTAAGATCCGCGCAGTACTACGGGGCGTCCCGTTCGAACTCAGTAACGAAGACATTCTCGAGGACCTTAAGTCTCAGGGTTTCCCGGCCACAGCAGTGCACAAGATGCACTCCAACAACGGTAGGCGTTTTCCCTTAGCTTTAGTAATCCTGTCAAATACTCCCAACTCGAAGGAGATTTTCAGAGAGGCTCGCACAATTTGCGGACTCTCGAACATCTACATCGAGCGTCCCAACCCCCGTGGTAACCCTGGGCAGTGCCACCGCTGCCAGCTATATGGCCACGCAGCGGCTAACTGCTCAGCTCCCCCCAGGTGCGTCAAGTGCCTGGATCCTCATATCACTAAGGAGTGCACTCGCACTCCCGAATCCACTTCCCCCCCTGCCTGTGTGCTGTGCGGCCAGTCCGGCCACACAGCAAACTACAGGGGTTGCCCGCGCGCTCCGCGCTCCACCGTCAAGAGGGTCGCGCCTAAACCGGCACCGCCGCTCACTCCCGCTAACTTCCCGCCGCTGCGCAACCGGGGTCCCCCGGAAGCAAAGCCCGTTCAGCCGACGCCTACTCAGGCTCTGTCTTGGAGGCAGCGTCCGGCCGTTCCGCCTGCACCTTCCAGACCCATCCCAGCTCCCGTAGCTTCCGTAGGGCCGCGTCCCGCTCCGTTATCCGTACCTCAGTCGTCGTTGGCTGAGGATATGAAGACCGTGTTCGACGTTATTCAAAACGTCGATATTAACGAAATTTCCGTACTCGCATGCAAACTGCGAGCAGCCCGCTCTCCTCAAGAACGTTTATTCGCGTTAGCCGAGCATCACTCGCTCCTAAGTTTGTTGTAAATTCCTTTATTTTTGTATAAATTCGTAAATAAGTAAATTATAATGTCTAGACCCGCGAATCCCGCGTCCAGTCGTATTAAACCCAAGGGCTTAGTATCTTTTAACGCTCGTAGCCTTAGCACTAACCATCCCGAGATTAAACTGTTCCTTCAGAACAAAGAACCTGACTTATTCCTTCTCCAGGAGACATGGCTTACTCCAAAACGCTCCAGGGGATACGCTATTCCTAAGTACGCGTTTACTCGCAACGATAGGCCCAACTCCGACGGTTACGGCGGCACCGCTATATATTACAAAAGAGGCTTCCATTGCTGTCCTCTCCCTACCCCTCCTCTCCTCAACATGGAGGCCACGGTGTGTAGATTGGCTATGACTGGTCATCCGACCATCATCATAGCTTCAGTCTACATACCGTGTGGCTCCAATCCAATCCGCAGCGACTTTGAGGCCATTCTCGCCCTCGGCCATTCAGTCATTATGTTCGGAGACTTTAACTCCAAACATACTGACTGGACGTGCCTATCGACCAACACCAGCGGTATCGCTCTCCTCGACATCACTAACTCCCTTGACTTAGACGTCATATCCCCCATCACTCCCACTCACTATCCCAACAACCCGACCTACTCTCCTGACATCCTCGACTTTGCAATTATCAAGCGAATCAATCTTGATCTAAGGTCTATCGAACCGCTCGATGACCTAGGCTCCGACCATCGCCCCGTCTCCCTCGTGCTAGGTACGCCTAACGTTAACGTCACACCTCCTAAGACCTTTACCAATTGGAAAGGTTTTAAAAATACGTTAGTTTCAGCCTTAGAGGCCCCTAACTCTCCGCTCGCGATTTCGCCCGACCAATTAGATAGCCCGGATAAAATAGATTCATTAGTCAATACTCTAACTGATGCTATTAACACAGCCATCAACGACAACGAAAAGGTTGCTAAGCAAAGCAAACCCGCGCTTCCACTAGCCGTTAGCAATCTCATTAAAGCCAAGAACGCGGCTCTCCGGAGAGCAAAGAAATATCCCACGCCAGCATACAGAACAACTGCGAAGCAGCTTCAACGTAAAGTTAGGTCTCCCCTCGCGGAACTCCGTGACACTCAGCTTAACGATCTCATGGAGAATATCTCCCCGTCCCACCAAGCGTATTATCGAATGGCCCGAGCCTTACGCGTAGACACCGCCTCTCACGTTCCTCCTCTCACTCGTCCCGACGGCACCATTGCTTTCGAAGTCGAAGAGAAAGCCGAATGCTTCGCCGACAGCATAGCGGCACAATGCTCGCCCAGCACGCAACCCGCGGATCCCTCCCACATCCAGGCGGTGGAGGACGAAGTTCTCCGCAGAGAATCTCTCCCTATCACCGACGACCCCGTCACAGTCTCTAATGATGAAATCTTGATTCTCATTAGAAAGCAAAAGTCCAAAAAGGCTCCGGGTGCGGATGGAATTTCCAACCACGCACTTAAGCACCTGCCTCAGCAGGTGCTTACCTTGTTAGCTATCATCTTCAATGCCTGCTTCGACCATAGCTACTTTCCAAAAGCCTGGAAAGAAGCGACAGTCATAGGCATTCCCAAGCCGGGTAAACCTCTGAACATCCCGGCTAATCACAGACCCATCAGCCTCCTCAAGGCAATGTCTAAACTTCTCGAAAGAGTCATACTCTCTCGAATGCGGAACCATCTGTTTCCAACGGATGGCGACCCTCTCATCATTCCCCACCAGTTCGGCTTTCGCGCTAAGCACTCCTGCCCTCAGCAAGTCCATCGAATCGTCGAGTACATACTCGAAGGATTCTTTCAGCGTCGTAAAAAAACAATCGCGGTTCTCTTTGACGTAGCCAAGGCTTTCGACAAAGTCTGGCACAGCGGTCTCGTTTTTAAACTCTATAAAATAGGCTTACCGGCTCGCCTAGTCAGACTAATAGCGTCGTTTTTTAAAGACCGTACTTTTCGATTCAAACATGAAGGCACGCTCTCCGCGCCCCGTCCAATAAAGGCTGGAGTCCCGCAAGGCTCAGTCCTCACCCCTCTGCTGTACACCGTGTACACTAACGACATCCCCATCTCGCCGAAAGGCGTCGAACTCGCCCTCTTTGCAGACGATACCGCCCTTTACACTAAAAGTCAAGCGATCCCGTATAACATCACCAGACTCCAAAAGGCCGTAAACGCCCTCGGTGTTTGGTTTCAAAAATGGCGTATCGATGTCAACCCAGAAAAGAGTTCTGCTATTCAATTCGACCACAAACGTTGTAATCGCCACAACGATCCGCACATTCGTATGTTAGGTATTCCCATCCCCTGGAAGCGCACTGTCAAATACTTAGGCGTCACCTTAGAACAGACGCTTTCTTTCAAGCCACACGTCGATAGAGTAACGAAACTCGCGCGTTTTTACTTTACTTAAGCCGTCTATATAGTATGATAGGAAGAAAAAGTAAAATGTCTTTTAGAAATAAACGTACGCTTTATAAGGTCTGCGTTAGACCCGTCATGTCATATGCTTCGCCAGTCTTTGCCCACGCCAAACCCTCCGTCCTGTATAAGCTGCAGGTAGTTCAAAATCTCTTCTGCCGCAGGGCCACAAACGCACCTTGGTACGTGCGTAACGCGGACCTGCACAGAGATCTTGAACTGCCTACAGTGCAACAGCACCTCAAAACACTCTCAGAATCGTTCTTCAAACGCGCCGAATCCCATCCCAATCATCTTGTTCGAGATTCAGTCTCATATACTGTTCCTGTGTTAGATTCGATTTACAAAATCGCTAGACCGAGAAACGCGCACACGAGCGAACGCACGCAGTTAACTTTAGATCTAGAGGCCCTTCAGGCCGCAAATCCTAATTCTAACGTAAATTCTAATTCTAACGTAAATCCGAATTAATGCAATTTTATTTGTCAATTTTTAATGTTTTTTATTTATTTACTTTTCTTTTTTGAGCACCTTCATTGCTATGTAAATCCCAGCGGGTGACCCCTTAAGGGCCCCGCTAGCGCGGCCTCTTTCTCCGATTGGCCGTCGCTCAAATGAAGGCTGAGTGGCAAAAATGCACGAGCCGACAGGGGGTTTTTTAGTGGGTATGGTTCTGGTAGGCGTCGGGACGAGTCCCACATAACTCCGATCGCGCGCGCGGAGTATGCGTCAGAGCATTTTTTATGTCCTCCTGCCCTTCCCGTGGAGGTAAACCAAAAAAAAAAAAAAAAAAAAACGTTGCCGATCTTACCCCAACGGAAAATCGGTGCGCGGAGGACGGAGCAGACGCAGAGAGCGAGCGGTCCGCCACGGAGCGACCGATCGTCTGCGACGGAATGACGGATCATCCGCGTAGTGTGCCCGCTATATGTAATTTATAAGCAACAATTTCACATCGAAAACTCTCCCGACACAGTCTCGGTCTGCGTGCGTTCTCGAGCGCACGTCGATCGCAGACGCCTTCCCGCTCTTTTAGCCCCCGCGCTAATTGAGCACCCAAATTTCATTGGTTGTTGTCGTAATATATAATTTCATAGTTGTTTACCGTATTAAGTTTCTAACGCCGTTTTCACGGCGGACAGTGGCTCGTTAACCGTACTTCTAATAAGTTTCTAACGCCGTTTTCACGGCGAATAGTGGCTTGTTAACCGTACTTCGTGGTACGTGAGCTTCGTCGACGGGAATTCGTTGTTCCAGGACTTCAAGTGCCGTGTTCGAGTAAGTTATCCGCGTCGTTCTCAACCGCCCTACTGCGTGTAGGGTGGTTTTAGGAAGTTAGTCATCGTTGTTAGGTTCATATATTGTCCCTCCCCAACCCCTCCGCAATGGCTTCCCTAAGCTCTGATGAGATAAGGAAGAAGTTAGTTGATAGTACCGGTGCTGAAGGCATATATATAAATGCTGACAAGTTCCGTTTCCTTGATTCTCTTATCCCGCATATCATGGCGTTAATTCCACCAATGGCCCCTCAGGCCACCCCAGTCCCCCAGACCCCTCTGGTCTTAGGATCTCCAGCGTCCCCTTCCTCCAGTGACATGGAGTGCGAAGTAGACGCCCCTCCGCGACGCAAGCGCGCACCCGCGACCGAGTCATCCTCGGACGCCACCCCAACTGGCCCTGAGTCTCCCTCCTTTACGCTTGTTAAGAAGCGCTCTAAGAAGCGTTCAAAGCAAGACCCGGCGCCCTCGACGCCCGTCCCTACACTTCCTGCGGCGTCTTCAACGCCAGCTGCTCCGGTGTCTTCAACACCCGCTCCGGCCCCAACTTCTGTCAAGGCCAAGGTCCCACCACCCGTTTTCCTTCGGGAAAAGGGTAAATGGACTGAGGTCTCGACATTGTGCAATGAGCACAAAATCCATTACATCCGAGCAGCCAACTCGGGTGAATCTATTAAAATCTTAGTCTCGTCGATAGACGACTTTCGAGCTCTAACAAAGCTCCTCACCGATAAGCAATATGCTTATCACACTTATGCTCTGTCAGAAGAGCGTAAGATCAGAGCGGTACTCAGGGGAGTCCCATTCGAATTATCGAACGAGGCTATCCTGGAGGATCTGCAGTCCCAAGGCTTCCCGGCACTCGCGTTGCATAAAATGCACAGCAAGTACGGGAGACAACACCCTCTCGCTTTGGTGGTTCTCGCCAACGTCCCCAAGTCCAGAGAGATCCTCAAAGGGGTTAGCACTATATGCGGCCTCTCTGGGATCTCGATCGAGGCGCCTCATCACCGCGGTCATCCCGGCCAGTGCCATCGGTGCCAGTTGTACGGGCACGCGGCGGCCAACTGCCGCGCACCGCCCAGGTGCGTCAAGTGCCTGGTCCCGCACTTCACTAAGGAGTGCAATCGCACTCCTGAAACTCCCTCTCCTCCCGATTGCGTGCTTTGTGGCCAGTCCGGCCACACCGCAAATTACAAGGGCTGCCCTCGTGCACCCCGTTGTATGCGCTCCAATTTCAAAAGGGCGGCACCAAAACAGGCCCCGCGCCTTTCCCAAGAAAACTTTCCGCCGCTGCGTAGCCGGGTTCCTCCGGCTGCAAAGCCTACACAGTCTAGGCCTGCCCCAGAAAACTGGAGGCAGCGCCCCGCATCGAATCCCATCCCGGCTCCTCGCCCATACAAACCCACTCCTCAATCCTCCGTAGCAGACGATATGCGTATCGTCTGCGACGCTATAAAAAATGTCGATGTTAGTGAAATCGCAGTCTTAGCCCGTAAACTTAGGGCTTCACGTACTCCGACAGAGCGTTTGCTAGCTCTGGCGGAGCATAGTTCCCTTCTCAATTCATTGTAGGTTCATTTAAATGAATTGATCCCTAAATGATGCTTCGGCCGACCTCTGCCCAGCCCCGGCTTCACCGGAGGCTGCCCAGAACGGCCACCAACTCATGTCCCTTTGAGCACCTTCAGTGCAACTTTCACTACAGGCGGAAGACCCGCTAGCGGGTCTCCGCCAGCGCGCCCAACTTCCCGACGGGTGTCGCTTCCGATGAAGGCTAACGGTAATAACTACAGCCAACAGGTGGTTTTTAGTGGGTAGGTGCCATTCTGGTGAGTCCCACATAACCCCCCCGCAGAGGAATTTACCTGCGGGCGGGTATGCATGACGCATCTTCCACCTCCCTCCCGCGAGGGTGCCTCGGCAGCAAAAAAAAAAATCGAAAACTCTCAGTCTCGGTCTGCGTGCGTTCTCGAGCGCACGTCGATCGCAGACGCCTTCCCGCTCTTTTAGCCCCCGCGCTAATTGAGCACCCAAATTTCACTGGTTGTTGTCGTAATATATAATTTCATAGTTGTATACCGTATTAAGTTTCTAACGCCGTTTTCACGGCGGACAGTGGCTCGTTAACCGTACTTCAAATAAGTTTCTAACGCCGTTTTCACGGCGGTCAGTGGCTTGTTAACCGTACTTCGTGGAACGTGAGCTTCGTCGACGGGGTTTCGTCGTTCCAGGACTTCAAGTTCCGTGTTCGAGTAAGTTATCCGCGTCGTCCTCAACCGCCCTACTGCGTGTAGGGTGGTTTTTTTTTTTTTAGGAAGTTAGTCATCGTTGATAGGTTTATAGTATATATATTTATATATTGTCGTCCCTCCCCAACCCCTCCGCAATGGCTTCCCTAAGCCCTGAGGAGCTTCTGAATAAGCTGATCGCTGATTACGACGCCCAAGGCACTTACTGCCCCCCTCATATGATTCGCACACTGCAATCATTTCTCCCTCTAATCATGGCACTGTTCACACCGGCCCCTCAGGCCACCTCCGTCCCTCAGACCGCTCTGGTCTTAGGCCCTCCCGCGTCCCCTTCCTCCAGTGACATGGAGTGCGAAGTAGACGCCCCTCCGCGCTGCAAGCGCGCACCCGCGACCGAGTCATCCTCGGACGCCACCCCAACTGGCCCTGAGTCTCCCTCCTTTACGCTTGTTAAGAAGCGCTCTAAGAAGCGTTCGAAACAAGACCCGGCGCCCTCGACGCCCGTCCCTACACCCCCTACGGCGTCTTCAACGCCAGCTGCCCCGGTGTCTTCAACACCCGCTCCGGCCCCAACTTCTGTCAAGGCCAAGGTCCCACCACCCGTTTTCCTTCGGGAAAAGGGTAAATGGACTGAGGTCTCGACATTGTGCAATGAGCACAAAATCCATTACATCCGAGCAGCCAACTCGGGTGAATCTATTAAAATCTTAGTCTCGTCGATAGACGACTTTCGTGCTTTAACAAAGCTCCTCACCGATAAGCAATATGCTTATCATACTTATGCTCTGTCAGAAGAGCATAAGATCAGAGCGGTACTCAGGGGAGTCCCGTTCGAATTATCGAACCAGGCTATTCTGGAGGATCTGCAGTCCCAAGGCTTCCCGGCACTCGCGGTGCATAAAATGCACAGCAAGTACGGGCGGCAAAACCCTCTCGCTTTTGTGGTTCTCGCCAACGTCTCCAAGTCCAGGGAGATCCTCAAAGGGTTTAGCACTATATGCCGCCTCTCTGGGATCTCGATCGAGGCGCCTCATCGCCGTGGTCATCCCGGCCAGTGCCACCGGTGCCAGTTTTACGGGCACGCGGCGGCCAACTGCCGCGCACCGCCCAGGTGCGTCAAGTGCCTGGTCCCTCATCTCACTAAGGAGTGCAATCGCACTCCTGAAACTCCCTCTCCTCCCGATTGCGTGCTTTGTGGCCAGTCCGGCCACACCGCAAATTACAGGGGCTGCCCTCGTGCACCCCGTTGTATGCGTTCCCATCCCAAGAGGTCGGCACCCAAACAGGCCCCGCGCCTTTCTCAAGAAAACTTTCCGCCGCTGCGTAGCCGGGTTCCTCCGGCTACAAAGCCTACACAGTCTAGGCCTGCCCCAGAAAACTGGAGGCAGCGCCCCGCATCGAATCCCATCCCGGCTCCTCGCCCATTCAAACCCACTCCTCAATCCTCCGTAGCAGACGATATGCGTATCGTCTGCGACACTATAAAAAATGTCGATGTTAGTGAAATCGCAGTCTTAGCCCGTAAACTTAGGGCTTCACGCGGAGCATAGTTCCCTTCTCAATTCATTGTAGGTTCATTTAAATGAATTGATCCCTAAATCATGCTTCGGCCGACCTCTGCCCAGCCCCGGCTTCACCGGAGGCTGCCCAGAACGGCCACCAACTCATGTCCCTTTGAGCACCTTCAGTGCAACTTTCACTACAGGCGGAAGACCCGCTAGCGGGTCTCTGCCAGCGCGCCCAACTTCCCGACGGGTGTCGCTTCCGATGAAGGCTAACGGTAATAACTACAGCCAACAGGTGGTTTTTAGTGGGTAGGTGCCATTCTGGTGAGTCCCACATAACCCCCCCGCACAGGAATTTACCTGCGGGCGGGTATGCATGACGCATCTTCCACCTCCCTCCCGCGAGGGTGCCTCGGCAGCAAAAAAAAAAAAAAAATCGAAAACTGTTGGGCCGGCGCCACACTTGACGGAAATTCCGTCGCCGAAATTTTGCGGGAGTCAATCCTTAACGGCTTCACCCTCAAGTGCTAACTATAATAATCATAGGCGTACAAAGAGTTTCTGAGGGAGTTTTACTCGGTGCTGTGGACACACAAATCCGACATATACGTGGCGGAGACCAAGCGAGGAGGCTACCACAACAACGGCAATCAGCGCGGGGGTTGGAAGCAGCTCCGTGGGCAGCAAGTGCCGAGGCCCACCCGTGGTCGACACCCCAGAGGTAGGAATTTCTTTAATAATAATAGAAATCAAAGGACGAACCACAATAATGTTAATATTTTTATCTTGATCGGAAGGAAGCGTAGACCCTGAAAATAATAGGTCCGAAACATTTTTTCGAGACTAAAATTTTATCATGTAATAGTTCTTGTTCAATTAATTTGTCTGTAAATAATCTTAACTATAAATTTTTACTTGATACCGGGGCATCAATCTCAGCTCTTAAGTATAAACATATTTTAGAACAACAGATTTCATACTACAAAGAAAACATCCCTATAAATGGAATCGGGGGCAAAGTATAGGATACTGTTATTTAAACTTCAATATAAATGGTCATCAATTGAGACATAAGTTTTATATTTTTGAGTTCTTACCAATTAGGGCTGGCCGTATTATAGGACAAGACTTTATGACTAAGTACAAAAAGATATTAGATTTTAATCAAAGTATAATAACATTATCATTTTTTAATTATAAAGTTAACTTACCTATTTATACAATTAGCAATTACATATTCCACCTAGGTGTGAAACAATTCATTATATACCAGTAGATTTTAATGACGAGTGTTTGGTTTGCGCATGCGGTATTGCCGAAGGTATCTACTTAGCAAGTTTATTAGTAAAACCAGTGTGTGGTATGATACCTATAAAAATATTAAATATAAATGAACATGATTTTACACTAAACGGAATAAATCCAGTAATACACAGTCTTTCTGATTATCAAGTCTGTTCCTTCACAAAAACCGAATCGGACGTTATTCGAGTTATACAATTGTTCTCATTTTTTACAATTAAAACATTTAAATACAAAAGAGCAGGATTCTGAAGAAACTTTATGAGCAAAATGTAGTGATATTTTCTACCTACCGGTTGATACATAAAGACTACAAAATATTTTTAAGCACTCTATAACTTTGAAACCGAACGTTACCCCTATATTTTCAAAACCTTTTAGACTACCACAGGTACAGAAACAAGAAATCAAGAGGCAGATAGGAAAAATGTTACAGGAAGGAATTATTGAGGAATGTAGAAGCGAATGGAGTAGCCCTGCTTTGCTAGTTCCTAAAAAAATCTGACTCTTGCATTGATAAAAAGTGGAGTTTAGTTATAGATTATAGGAAACTTAACAACTGTATAGAGGATGATAAGTTTCCTTTACCAAACATAGCAGAGATACTGGATTCCTTATCAGGGTGTATTTACTTCATTCATTTATATTTACATCAAGGGTTTTATAATATTGATTTCGATAAAAATTTTAAAAAATATACAGCCTTCTGTTCAGGACAATACCAGTTAACTAGAATGCCGATGGGATTAAAAATCCATCGTCATCATTCTCCCGCATGATGACGATGGCTATGGCAGGTCTTTCATATGAGTCATGTCTCATATATCAAGATGATTTTGTCGTATTTGGCCGTAATTTAAATGATAAAAAAGAATTTGCAAATTGTATTCGAAAGATAAAGAAGCGTAAATTTAAAATTAAACCCAGAAAAATGTGAATTTTTCAAATAAGAAATGCTTATATATTTAGGACATGTTATATCGAATGACGGTGTTGTACCGGATCCAGACAAAATTAGGGTTGTACAAAATTTCCCTTGTCCAAAATCTGTTGACGACGTAAAACGTTTTACAGCGTTCGTTAACTATTACAGGAAATGTACACCGAATTTTTCAGAAAAAGCTTATCCATTAAATCAATTATGTAGGAAAAACATACATTTTGTTTGGAGTCAAGAATGTCAAAAATCATTCGAAATGTTAAAACAATGTTTAATTTCCCCACCAGTATTACAGTATCAAGATTTATCCGATAAAAACGAATTCATAATACAGACCGATGCTTCAGGCTATGCAATTGGCGCTATCTTAAGTAACAAGTATAAAAAACCTATTGCTTATGCTAGTAGGATTTAAACAGTGTGGTACAACGATACCCAACTATTGAGAAGGAATTGTTAGCAATAGTTTGGGCTGTCAAATATTTTCATCCTATTTTGTCATATTTCGTCGTTATTTATACGGTCGTAAATTTAAAATCTATACCGACCATCGACCTTTAGTATATCTCTTTGACATGCGGGATCCGTCAAGTAGGCTTATGAAATTTAGACTGCTATTAGAAGAGTACGATTATGTGGTAGAATATGTATAGGGTTCGGACAACGCAGTTGCAGATGCTTTGTCACGGATTTCCCTAACATCGGAGGATTTTAAAAGTATGAGTGAAGCCTGTATTAATGTAACAACCCGGGCTCAAGCTTGAAAAACACAAAACTCGATTTGTGACAATCAGATGACTGATGATAATACGAGGCCTGATCAACCAAGTGTTATTGGAAGTCACATTTAACCAAAAGAGGCGGTAGAACTTCGATTTATTGATAAATGCGAGTTAGAAACCTTGAGAAAACAGCATACAATTTCTGTAGAGAAAAACGCCTTTTGTTTTGTAGAAAGCAATTTATCAATTTTTATTGAGCCTAATTTCCGATCACAACTGACGCGAGCCGTATTTGTGAGGGAATTAGAACTATTTTGCAAATGAATACATGTCGACAAAATATACGTAATAAAGAATAGAAAAATAAGTGCGCACTACAATTTTACATTTTAAATGACATACGACGAATTGAAAATAAAGATGATAGGAAAATTATACTTAACGGCTTCCATCTCTTGCCCACAAGTGGCTACGCGGGTATGAGAAGGATGTTTAACAACATAACGAAGTACTTTTACTGGCCAGGACTAGAACGAGATGTAAGAGAGTTCGTTAAAAAGTGTGGAAAATGCCAGGAACAAAAGTATTCCATACCTATCACAGAACCGATGGTTATCACTTCCACGGCTACGACAGCTTTTGAAAAAATATATTTAGGCTTAGTAGGACCCTTAGATAAGGATTGTTATGGTTTTAGTTACATTTTAACTCTACAACATGGATTAACTAAATACGTTGTGGTTCAGCTTTTTATTTCTTAAAAAGCAGAAGAGGTTGCACAGGCGTTGGTGTCAAGTTTCATCCTTCGATATGGCGTGCCAAAGGAGGTTGCAACGGACAGAGGGCCCGAATTCACGGCTTCAGTATTTCAAGAGGTTTGTAAACTTTTAAATATTAGCAGCATAAGTTCTACAGCTTACCACCATCAAAGTTTTTAGAAAAATCTGACATAAATCTCATTTCCTTTTTACGTATACAAAGGGATAATCATCCAGAAGCATGGAGCCAATGTCTTCCATTTTGGAGTTTTTCCTATAATACATCTGTACATTCGGAATCAAAATTTACCCTTTACGAGTTAGTTTTTGGTAAAGTCTGTACGCTTCCTAGTAATTTAAATAGTAACATAGTAGAACTTTTGCATAATCATGAAAATTACCCTTTAGAATTGAAAGTTCGTTTACAATTATCTCAAAAAAGAAATTGGGGATTTGGACTCAACGCTGTTTCAATTGGGCATCCCTTGACAAGACGACCACCAAGCTGAGCTAGCCACGACGACGCCCTGAAGGAATACTACTACGTGACTGGGCTTACCGGACGACTACTGGACGAGAACTGGACGACGCCGTTCGTCTATGACTTGCAGCTTCCTCTCACTGTGGCCAAGACACCTTTAGCCATCCAACGATCGGTCTTGTGAGTCTGCTTGACCGGCAGTGAGAAAACCTTTCCAAACCTTTCATCCCTTTCTCCTCCGCCTATTGCCTTAGGTCTCACGGCAATAGGTATCCCGCATCTATTTATATATTTATATATACGTAGTGTATGGATAGGTTAGGTGGTAGGTAGGAAATTAGGGTTATTTGTAGGTTACAGATTTAACCTCACCCTTTCTTGTACAGTCGGCTAACTATTACAGCACATTACAGTTTTATACAGTCACACTAAAGTTAATAATTTATACAGTTTTATTGATTACCCGACATACACATAACACTATACATTAGACACGTGAATGTAGTTAGCTGACCGTACATTATGGTTTATCAAAAGGTAAATTAGCTAGAAAATGTGCTTATGATAACTATATTAATCCTACTGTTTATAAGCCCAATGATTTAATATTAGTTAAGAATGAAATTAGCTCTAAAATGGACGGTATTTATTCAGGTCCATATAAGGTAGTTAAGGATATGACACCCAATGTTCAAATAATTAAAAATGGTAAATTAGTTGACCTATTCCTTTCTAATACCAAAAACTAATACCAATGGTATTTGTTAATTATCGTAATTAATTTTCTATTCCGGACGAATACCACTCATAAACGAATCCCAAAAGAAGTTAAACGGAAAAAGTTAGTCAGTAACAAAAGTGCTTTTAAATGTGATTAAGTAGTGTTTATTTAATGAGAATCAGTCTTATTAATGTTGGTCCATTATCATAATAATACAGACAATCAGACATATATATATATATATATATATATATATATATATATATATATATATATATATCAAACGATCAACGATTAATATTATATTAAGTATGTATTTAATTACTAAAATTATAAAATATCAAAACTATTAGAAAATATCAGAGAGTCAACTTTTAGTATAAAAAAGCATCAACTTTTTTAGTTATTAAAAATAATCTAATTTTTGGCGTGACAATCATAACTATAGTCTAACTTATTATAAAATAATAAAAAAATTATTTGAATAAAAAAAAATAATCAACTTTTTTACCTAAGTAAAAATTTAATTTATGGCATGACAATCATAACAGAACTTTTAAGTTAGAGTCTTTAACTATTATAAATATGTCAGAAAATCACCTTTTTATATAAAAAATATATACCTATTCTTTTACTTTGTAAAATTATGTAATTTTTGGTAACTTTTTTTTGTAAATTTTTTTTTAGGCAAAGACCAACGGTAATTTCTTGGCCAACCAGTTGGCCAGTTACTATTTTGATCCACTGATTTTTTATCACAGTTTCTGCTGCACAACTTTTCACAGGTGGTGCCTTTTTCTCGATATGAGTAGCAACCACTTGCTAGTTAGTAAAAATGCCGGAATGAAGTAAATTTGTTAAGATTTAGGATTGCATTATGATCATAATATTAAAAAGCAAATTAAACTGTTTCTGTGACTGTACCAAAAGTTATGTTTTGGTATTCGTTGGGAATAAATTAAGTACTTCATTGAAATATTTAAAATTTGGTATTCGTTCGTAATAGAAAATTAATTACGATAATAAACAAATACCATTGGTATTAGTTTTTGGTATTAAAAGGAATAGGTCAATTAGTTGTTGTACATAAAAATCGTACAAAATTATTTAAAACTTAAGTACTACACTTGTGTTTATAACTCTAAAATGTACCTATATCATATTATTCTTTTAGTAAGGTGGTTTGTATAAGATTATGTAATCAGATAGTATGATAGACATTGTGTGTTATGTTAATGTATGATGATTAATGAATTATGTACCTATGTGTCTAAAAATAAAATAAAAATATGGTTTTATTTTTTTTTCTCCATGGAAAGGAGATGTAGTCTGTAACCATATTATAATCAATGAACCTACCTATTTAACTAGTACCTATATCATCATTTCAATGTCTTAAATAAAGTCAGTATTCTATCTACATTCGATGTTTCAATACCTCTCCAATCACCCACCTTACACTGAAATGCAAATCCCTTTTTGGCGCTTCGCCGGCCACTGCCGCGGCACGCTCACTGCGCTTGCTCGGCTCGCGCTGCATTATCTACATACATACTAACTGCTTCTCCTCGCTTCGCTCGTCTTCGTGCCTAATTTGTATGATTACAAAATGTGTCTTATTAATTTTAATTTGTGTGACAGAAGATTTGGATTATAATTTTTCCGTTTTAGGATGTTACCACACCAATCGATCGACCGTCGATCGTCGTCGACTGGTTGACGTCGATCGATGGCAGACCAGAGCAGTCCGTCGCAGTAGTCGTGATGGCCTATAATTGTCTGAAGCCACCCCTGAGTTGGTAATTTAGTAGTAAAATAATCCCATGCACCTATAAATTTATAAGAAGGTATCTGTACTCTGCCAACCCGCAGTAGGCGTGATGGCCTACGATTGTCTGACGCCACCCCTGAGTTGGTACTAGTAGTACAATAATCCCATGCACCTATACATTTCTATGAAGGTATGTGTAGTCTGCCAACCCGCAGTAGGCGTGATGTCCTACAATTGTATGACGCCACCCCTGAGTTGGTACTAGTAGTACAATAATCATATATTTTCTTAAATTTTCACGATTCATACTTTAAATAAAACACTTTTTACCGGATATTATCGCGTATATTTTAGTTAATTTTAAAATTATTTCGACGTTTCGGCATCTTTGCAGTTGCCGTGGTCACGATAGACTAAGGTGTTGTTCATCTATTGCCAGTAATAAAAACTACATGATTGTCAATACATATTAACGCCATCTGTTTCTCAGTCTTCTCGCATAACGTCCCGGATTGACACAAAAGGCACTGACTGTGTCCTGAGTTTGCAGTCTAACAGTTTGCTGGTTTTTCATTTTGATGTTTTTAAGTATTGGATCCCATGTTGATGAAAGTTTCCAACCATCTTCTCTATTGAAATTTGGATGTTTTTTAATTTCAATAGTTTCTCTGACCATCCTAGGTATAAAATGTTTCTCTTTTGCTAGGATCTTCACGGTATCAAATCTTAAATAATGGTTGGGCTTGTCTATGGAATGTTCACAAACTGCAGATTTTGAGGTTCGTTTATTTTTAACATCAGAGATGTGTTCTTTAATGCGAGTTGACACATTTCGTTTGGTTTGACCGATATAAGAGAGCCCGCAGTCACAGTCGATTTTATAAACGCCTGGATCTTGTAAAGGGATGCTTGATTTTATTGGACGAAGATGCTGGCTTATCTTTGAGTGCGGCTTGTAGATAGTTTTGATTGAAGCTCGCCGAAGAATGCCTCCTATCTTGTCAGTAACACCCTTTATATAAGGCAGGAATGCTGGTCTTCGTTCAACTGTGAGTGGCTTTACGCGGTTTCTGCGACGGCGACGCGGTGTTTTTAAATCGTTATCCCGCAGCACTTTAACCAGGTGGTTGAGTTCCTCATTAATGTGTTGGGGATCGCAGATTCCATGTGCTCTCTGAAACAAAGAGTTGCCTACGGCAGATAATTGGCTCGGGTGGTGATGGGATTTCCCATTTAGATATCGGTCAGTGTGGGTGGGTTTCCTATAAACAGTATGGCTAAGTGTACCATCAGGATTTCTTTGTATTAAGACATCTAAGAAAGCTAATTTGTTCTCCTGCTCCAATTCCATAGTGAATTTAATTTTAGAATTAAGGGAATTGAGGTGGTTTAGGAATGCAGTCACTTCATGCTTAGGTAATATAGTGTAGGTGTCGTCAACGTACCTCTTGTATATCTTCGGCACAACAGGTGCCATTCGGAGCGCTTGCTCCTCGAAGTTCTCCATGTAAATGTCAGCTACAACAGGTGACACCGGAGACCCCATGGCAACACCATCAATTTGAATGTAGTAATTGTTATTCCACATGAAGTAGCCAGATGTTAAACATAGCTCTAATAGTTCTGCATATTCCTCGGGCAAGTTTGACTCACTTAGCTTCCTTTTTACTATATCAATGCAGTCTCTAACAGGTAGTGAGGTGAATAGAGACGACACATCAAAGCTAACCATAGTTTCATTGTTAGTTAACTTGAGATTTTTAAGGTCACTAACAAAATGGTAAGAATCCTTTACATATGCACTTGTCTTTCCTCGCAGTTGTGAGAGCACAATTGCTAAGTGCTGGGCCAGCTTGTAAGTTGGTGTGTCTAGCTGGCTCACAATAGGTCTCAAAGGTACTTTAGCTTTGTGTATTTTTGTTAAAAAAAAAAAAAAAAAATCTCAAGTTAACTAACAATGAAACTATGGTTAGCTTTGATGTGTCGTCTCTATTCACCTCACTACCTGTTAGAGACTGCATTGATATAGTAAAAAGGAAGCTAAGTGAGTCAAACTTGCCCGAGGAATATGCAGAACTATTAGAGCTATGTTTAACATCTGGCTACTTCATGTGGAATAACAATTACTACATTCAAATTGATGGTGTTGCCATGGGGTCTCCGGTGTCACCTGTTGTAGCTGACATTTACATGGAGAACTTCGAGGAGCAAGCGCTCCGAATGGCACCTGTTGTGCCGAAGATATACAAGAGGTACGTTGACGACACCTACACTATATTACCTAAGCATGAAGTGACTGCATTCCTAAACCACCTCAATTCCCTTAATTCTAAAATTAAATTCACTATGGAATTGGAGCAGGAGAACAAATTAGCTTTCTTAGATGTCTTAATACAAAGAAATCCTGATGGTACACTTAGCCATACTGTTTATAGGAAACCCACCCACACTGACCGATATCTAAATGGGAAATCCCATCACCACCCGAGCCAATTATCTGCCGTAGGCAACTCTTTGTTTCAGAGAGCACATGGAATCTGCGATCCCCAACACATTAATGAGGAACTCAACCACCTGGTTAAAGTGCTGCGGGATAACGATTTAAAAACACCGCGTCGCCGTCGCAGAAACCGCGTAAAGCCACTCACAGTTGAACGAAGACCAGCATTCCTGCCTTATATAAAGGGTGTTACTGACAAGATAGGAGGCATTCTTCGGCGAGCTTCAATCAAAACTATCTACAAGCCGCACTCAAAGATAAGCCAGCATCTTCGTCCAATAAAATCAAGCATCCCTTTACAAGATCCAGGCGTTTATAAAATCGACTGTGACTGCGGGCTCTCTTATATCGGTCAAACCAAACGAAATGTGTCAACTCGCATTAAAGAACACATCTCTGATGTTAAAAATAAACGAACCTCAAAATCTGCAGTTTGTGAACATTCCATAGACAAGCCCAACCATTATTTAAGATTTGATACCGTGAAGATCCTAGCAAAAGAGAAACATTTTATACCTAGGATGGTCAGAGAAACTATTGAAATTAAAAAACATCCAAATT
Source organism: Marasmarcha lunaedactyla (assembly GCA_923062675.1). NCBI lineage: Eukaryota > Metazoa > Arthropoda > Insecta > Lepidoptera > Pterophoridae > Marasmarcha > Marasmarcha lunaedactyla. Next base: position 10,225,895 of record OV281353.1, read on the forward strand.
TCAATAGAGAAGATGGTTGGAAACTTTCATCAACATGGGATCCAATACTTAAAAACATCAAAATGAAAAACCAGCAAACTGTTAGACTGCAAACTCAGGACACAGTCAGTGCCTTTTGTGTCAATCCGGGACGTTATGCGAGAAGACTGAGAAACAGATGGCGTTAATATGTATTGACAATCATGTAGTTTTTATTACTGGCAATAGATGAACAACACCTTAGTCTATCGTGACCACGGCAACTGCAAAGATGCCGAAACGTCGAAATAATTTTAAAATTAACTAAAATATACGCGATAATATCCGGTAAAAAGTGTTTTATTTAAAGTACAATAATCCCATGCACCTATACATTTCTATGAAGGTATCTGTACTCTGCCAACCCGCAGTAGGCGTGATGGCCTACGATTGTCTGACGCCACCCCTGAGTTGGTACTAGTAGTACAATAATCCCATGCACCTATACATTTCTATGAAGGTATGTGTAATCCACCAACCCGCAGTAGGCGTGATGGCCTACAATTGTCTGACACCACCCCTGAGTTGAGAGAGGCTGATTGATTATTAAGGGTATTACCAAACCAATCGATCGTCCGTCGATCGACGTCGACGGGTCAACGTAACACACCAAGATACAAAATCTGAATGTTAGCATTAAATTTTCCGAAAATTAAAATTCAGAATACCATATTTCGGACTAGTAAGGCAGCAGGGTTTTAACTCGTCGTACTAATGAAAGTCGGAAAATTAAAATTTTGGCTTTATGAATTTCGATAAAATAATAATCGTGTTTTTGAATAATCGGAATTAAGACTCTTCGGGATTGTGAAATTGGGAATTTTAAAAATCGGAATATTCAAATTCAGAATTTTTGGGTGTTCCCAGACAAACAGTTAAAATTACTGATAGGCAGCTTTTTTTTTGTTTCCCTCCACGTAGAGGGCAGGAGGATCTAAAAATGATCTTATGCATACCTCGCGCGCGCGATCGATATGTGGGACTCGCTCCTGGCCTACCAGAGCGTCTACCCACTAAAAAACCCCCTGAATGACTCGTGCAATTTTTTGCCACACAGCCTTCATCTGACTGACGGCCAATTGGAGAAAGAGGCCGCGTTAGCAGGGCCCAGAAGGGGTCACCCACTGGGAATTACATAGCACAGAAGGTGCTCAAAGCACTGAAGACACTCATCGCCTCAGGCATCCCGGCCAGTGCCATCGGTGCCAGTTGTGCGCCGCCCCGCCCAGGTGCGTCAAGTGCCTGGTCCCTCACTTCACTAAGGAGTGCAATCGCACTCCTGAAACTCCCTCTCCTCCCGATTGCGTGCTTTGTGGCCAGTCTGGCCACACCGCAAATTACAGGGGCTGCCCTCGTGCACCCCGCTGTATGCGTCCCAAATCTAAGAGGGCGGCACCCAAACAGGCCCCGCCCCTTTCTCAGGAAAACTTTCCACCGCTATGTAGCCGGGATCCTCCGGCTGCAAAGCCTACTCAGCCCAAGCCTGCTCCAGAGAACTGGAGGCAGCGCTCTGCTGCACTAGCAAATCCCATCCCGGCTCCTCGCCCATACAAATCCACTCCTCAACCCTCCATCAAAAATAATAAATCAAAAATATTGATGTTAGGGAAATTTCAGTCCTAGCGCGTAAACTTAGGGCTTCACGTTCTCCGACAGAGCGTCTGCTAGCTCTGGCGGAGCATAGTTCCCTTCTCAATTCATTATAGATTCATTTCAATGAATTGATCCCTAAATCAAGCTTCGGCCGACCACTGCGCAGCCCCGGCTTCACCGGGGGGCCCAGAACGGCCACGAACTCATGTCCCTTTGAGCACCTTCAGTGCAACTTCCCAACGGGTGTCGCTTCCGATGAAGACTACCGGTAAAATATTGCCACAGCCAAAGAGGTGGTTTTTAGTGGGTAAGTGCCATTCTGGTGAGTCCCACGCATCTTCCACCTCCTTCCCGTGAGGGTGATGCTTCAGTGACAAAAAAAAAGCAAAGAGGGCGAGTTCGACGCCTTTCGGTGGGATGGGAATGTCGTTGGTGTACACGTTGTACAACAGAGGGGCAAGGACTGAGCCTTGAGGGACTCCAGCCTTTATGGGACGAGGCGCGAAAAGCGTGCCTTCATGTTTAAATCGAAACGTACAGTCTTTGAAAAAAGACGCGATTAACTTGACTAGGCAATCCGGTAAGCCTATTTTGTAAAGTTTATAAACGACACCGCTGTGCAGACTTTATCGAAAGCCTTGGCTACGTCAAAGAAAACCGCGACTGTTTTATTATGACGCGGATAGAAACCGTCAAGTATGTATTCGATGATTCGATGGACTTGCTGAGGGCAGGAGTTGTTAGCTCAAAAGCCGAACTGATGGGGAATAAAGAGGAGATCGCCATCCGTCGGAAACAGATGGCGGAACCTTTCGAGCGAGTATGACTCTCTCGAGAAGTTTAGACATGGCCTTGAGGAGGCTGATGGGTCTGTGATTAGCCGGGATATTCAGAGGTTAACCCGGCTTGGGAATGCCCATGACTGCCGCTTCTTTCCAGGCTCTTGGAAAATAGCTATGGTCGAAGCAGGCATTGAAAATGATAGCTAACAAGGTAAGCACCTGTTGAGGCAGGTGCTTAAGTGCGTGGTTGGAAATTCCATCCGCACCCGGAGCCTTTTTGGACTTATGGTTTCTAATGAGAAGCGAGATTTCGTCATAAGAGACTGTGACGGGGTCGACGGTGATGGGGAGAGAGTCTCTGCGAAGGACTTCGTCCTCCACCGCCTGGATGTGAGAGAGATCCGCAGGTTGCATGCTGGGCGAGCATTGTGCAGCAATGCTGTCAGCGAAGCATTCGGCTTTCTCTTCGACTTCGAAGACAGTAGTGCCTCGGGCCGAGTGAGAGGAGGAACGTGAGTGGCGGTATCTATGTGTAAGGCTCTGGCCATACTATAGTATGCTTGGTGGGACGGTGAGATATTCTCCATGAGATCGTTCATCTGAGCGTCTCGGAGTTCCGCGAGGCAAGACCTAACTTTACGTTGTAGCTGATTCGCAACTAATCTATAGGCGGGCGTGGGATATTTCTTGGCTCTCCGGAGAGCCGCGTTCTTAGAGCCCCAATAACTCCAATTCTTTTATAGTGTATTCTAACAATGGTATATTTACTGACCCTTAAGTATTATGCTTCCTCTATGTTACACCCGGTATATAAAAATTTATATTCATATTTTATGTATTAAAAACATTATTTTGTTGCCTGTTAGAATGATTTTAATATAACGAGTATTAAAGAGACTACATGTTTCACTGAACAAATAACACTTGCAGAACTGAAGAGGTAAATCAGCAAGTATTCTTCGTTTCTTTCATAACAATATAATCGACTTACCCTAGGTATTCTATTTATTGATTTTATGCTCTGATGTACCTAAAATATCATACTAATAAAAGCAAATCTTATACAAAACACGTTTCTAGTGGATGCTTACACTTTTACCGATTTATGTTATAGTTGAATAAATTTCACTAATTATATTTTTGTTTGACAAAAGAGGTGAAAATAATTTGGTACCTTAAGCGTGATATAAGCTGAAAAACAAGGATTGTATGATAATAACAAATTCATCACTAAATGGAACAATTTCAGCAGAAAGAACGGCAGTAATGTTCCGTCGTACGTTATCTCAAAGAAATAATTTCCCCTCTTTAGAAGTTCTGAAACGCTTTAATAATAAATGTTTTATTCAATTTATTCATTTATTTCAGTGCTTGTTCGTCGTTTTTGAAGACATAGTCTTAAATATTATATGAATTTACAACATTTTATTAGGAACAGGCTAAATGTCTAAATGTCCCACGTAATGTCTAACATACATTATAATAATTAAGATACAAGATAATGAAAAATATTGTTAACAAGTAATTAAGTAAACAAATTAAAACCCTCGTATAACAGGAAAAAGAACAAATATTCAGCAAACATAACTAATAATACTCTTCAATTATTTACCTAATAAAAAAGATTTTATCGTGTTTAATTATATTTTACAATTAAACTCCACTTCTCGGTACTATTACAGATACCGTGGTCACAAGTGACTAAAGATGACAGGCGTCTGGACAGATATGAAAGTATTCAATTATCTCCATCTGTTTCCCAGAGACTAAAAAAAGTTAAAACTTTATTAATCGTGATACCTTAAGGAAATATTCTATGACTTTTGACGGCTATTAAAGTAAAGCAAAAGGGGATGAGAAAAACATGTGAGTACCCAGAAGTTCATTCAGATATTAATTAAGAGAGGTTTCCGCAAGCAATTAAGTTGGGTTACACACGTTTTGTCTTCGTGGAAATGTCTTTTCAAACTGAAATATTTTGATTATACGTCAATAATTTACATTCAAAATGAACTCTGAAGCAATTACGTTACCCGCTATACCTCGAAATCCCGCGTTCTAAAATGTACCGCAATTTTCTAAAGAGGGTATAACGTTTTAATAGCTCAAAGTAATATATGGTGTCAATGTGTAACAAAGATTGGTAGCTGTTTTCCTGCTGAAGAGAGGAAGTAGTTCAACTTGTCAACATTTTGTGATCGTAAATATTATTGTTATGACATAGGAGGTCGTACGATGCGCCGTGGAGTTAAGTATTCAAATTTTTTTCTTACTAAGTATATTTTTGTTACTAGGTTTTTTATAGGAATTACATTAATTTAGGAGCCGTGTTTCAAATCTAATTGCTGATTGCGTTAAAAATGCGTAGTTTAAAAGTTTAACACAGCGAAAAAGAATAAATTTTTTTCGGAATGAAAATTATCAAATGATAATTATCAAGTCTTCAAAGGTTAGATAACAATTTATGCGAGGCTTGCTAAGTTTACCTTAAAAATGTATGTACTAATGAAGCTAATATTCACTTGCCTGTTCCTTAATTACTGGTCGAGAATTTTCATTGTCAAACCTTTAAGGAATATATTTAATCTCGTTTTTATCAAGAGTTTTTACGGCCACATCTAGGCATTAAATTCCCGAGTTAAAAGAAAATTTAAAACCTGATAATAGCACTAAAAAGCGAGTTATAAGTATAAAATTTATATATTTGGCAATAAAAAGGCATATGACGTCTCCCTTTGCCATTTTAATCCAATAGTAAAATCTACAAAAGCTCTGGCAATAATTTCACATTTACAGTGCACAAAGTGAAGCCTCTTAAACAGATTATCATCATAAATCGACTAGAACAAGGCCCTTACAGATTGAGGTTATTTCGATGTCCATTTATTACGTTAAATGCCTGTAAAATCAAAATTACTTCATCTTTTTAAACGGCACGAAAACTTTTGTTATTCTTCTATGACAAAATATTAAGCGCTTTTGCGGGAATAATACTGACACTCTACAATGAATTATGGCGATTTTGAATGAAGTGCAGGATTGGTTACGCTGAAAACGTTTCATTGTACATAATATTATATCTAATTATGAGTAGACTTCGTTAATTACAATGGCCGTCAATAACTCAAGATTTGGTTACATTGAGGACGCATATGTACGGAACATGCTTGTTAAGAAATATAGCCTTTTTTATTGTTTTATTATAAATTATTAAATAATTAAAGTTTCCAGTTCTTCTTCACGAAAGTTTTTTCGAACTGGTGGAAAAGTCATGTTTTATTTGACGTCAAAAGAAACAAGTAACTGTCAATGATAAGAAATAAATATTTGAATTTGAATTTGGGTACATTCTAAACTATTTTAAGGCCGGTTTCATTTTCTTTTATTTTAGTATCGTCGACTGTGAAATTGAATGTACAGACATGTCTGAAAATGAAAGAATGTTTTAAAATAATTAGTATCCTCTTAAATTGTCTCACTCTGTACTGGGACGATGGATTTCGAATACATGTAATTTAAAAAAAAAATACGAAGACTTGGCATAGTACCAAGAATACATTCACTATTGTCATTGTGTCTATGTTCATTTCATTTAACTAAGTCAGTAATTTAAACGCTAAACACAGTCAAGCATTACACAAAGTTTTATAAAGAAAACAAAAACATTCATGAGTGATAAAAAAAATTTCTTCAACTAGGCTTACCTATTTGGTTGTTGACTGAAATAAATGAATTATAATTATAAATGGTTGTATTTGCACAAAACTTTTTTTGACTACCATATTATTTAACACTAACTGTAACTTCGAATGTCTTGTTTTGTGCTCTAGGGCTAGCCTTACCCATTTGAATAGACATACGCACTTCGCCGTTTTTTTATTCACTAAAACCTCAAGTCAGCGTTAATTTTCATCTCGGTGGACGGACGGTTAAGAGGCTGAATGACACCTAAGAAGATAGACAAATTGAGGTTGTCTAGATGAGGTGAATGTGTGTGAGTGAAAAAAACCGCTTTGGGAACTTTCCAGATTATATACTCATACCTCCTTTTTTACTTGCCAACATTATATGCAATCTCGTCATATTTTCCTTGAAACAGAAGCCTTTTATTTTAAAATTTGTTCCAAACAAAAGCAGGTTTGTGGCTTTCTTTTTGTGTTTTTAATACTTGGTTTGTAAGAACTTGAAAATTATAAAATCTGCATGCAATATTTTATTCAGTATAAACAAAGACTGAGATCAATCTCTGATAATGAAATAAAGCTTATGTCTCAGAAACAAAAAATATCTGCGGTTTTCTTGAAAAATTAGCATCGTTCAGTTTATGGGAAATTACTATATCACATCACATCGCTCATTACCCACGCTGGGACACACAACACCAGCGCGTAAGACTACCTCTTAATCCTCTTTTGTCATAAAGGAAGAACATCTATGGGATGCTCTTTTTTAAATTTTAATATAAAGGAAGCCCCAAATAAATATTCCTTTAAAATATGAATCAAGGAACTTTTCCTAAAAGACTCTAAAAAGTAATTACCAATACGAGTAACACATTGATTGATAGAATTTTGTTACGTTTATACTTTTACTCATTCAATTGAAATCATTACGAGTACTATTATTAAGTCAAGTTTTAAAATTATTATAACAACCAAGTACTTAAAACTACAAGCTATTTGCATATTTATTTATGTAGATACCCATGTATATTAAATTTATGATTAGATGCTCTTTAGCAGTTTACCAATATGTTTCTACTACTGCAGGCATAGAATGCCTTAAGGTGTCACGAAAGTTTATATACAAGGTTTTAAAATAGTTAAATTATTGTAACGTAAATGGAATAAGAATTAAATATCATTTATGGTATCAGTAGGGTTAAAGATTTGTGTAATTGATTAACACATAAGTATTAATCTTCTGTATATTTAGTGAGTAATAATTTTTTTTAATGTACCATTGATAAGCATCTTTCAGGATTGTTAAAAAACAAAGAAATAATTTAAACTATTAATATGAAATAAATTCCTTTACGTACAATCTATCTCAACTTCAGGCGAGTTATTCTCTCACAGACTGGAGACAGTTGTTTATGCAAATGTGCCAAGTTTTCAGCGCTGGAAACGCTGAATGTATATTAGAGTTCTTAAGCGATAAAAAATAAGTATGTCGCGAAAACATAACCCGATTTCATTTTGTTATTCTCTGATTATTTTGGAACATGAAGAGTTTGTTGTTCGGTGTTCGTGTATTTGTGTAGGTTATAAGTACTGCTTGTGTTTTAAGTTCAAATACTGAACATGAGAGATGCATTAGTCTTATTCCAAAGATAGGTTTAGTAAGTAAAACAAATGTTACAAAACATAGGTTTAAGGCATATCCACTTGTAGAAAATCACAGCAAGAGATACTTATGATACCACTTAAACAATTTATTCTACGTTCCTATGTATACGTCGGACTTTTATGTTTACAGTTTCTTAGCCAGTAAGTGGCATTTGTAAATAAAAACATCATTAATCGTAGACTACTTTGGGCAAGGGGTTGTGTTATTGATAACTGAAGCTTGGTCAAATTCAAATATTATTATAAATAAATATATAAATATTTTCTTACAATCACACCACATTATCTAGCCCAAATTAAGCATCATAAGAACTTGTGTAATAGATACTAGATAATGGAGAAATAAACTTAAGAAATATATAAAGACAGATAGATAGTTTTGGTATATATAAATAAACTGAAATAAGCATACATACACATCCATGACTAGAAAGAAAATATGATAAAATATCTGCCCCTACCAGGATTCAAACCCGGGACCTCTGGCATGAAAGGCAAGGCTACTTACCTCCATACCAAACGGGCCATCAAACATACTTTTCAAACTTTACAATTGTAACCAGTTCGGAAAGTCCTTCGTGAATAAAAACTGGCAAGAAATTTCGCGGCTTCCTCTCTTTGGCAGCCGTAGGTTTCATTTAAATTTCACAGGTTATTCTTATACTCTTATATCTTTACTCTTTTTCCTTTTCAGCTTGGTTATGTTGGCAGTTGAAATGAACTCTTGTATAGCCCCTGGCGCGATCTTATACTAAGGAACTCTATCACGACTGCGTCATTGAAAGCGAACCAATAGATAGATTTAGTTACTAAATATGAACTTATTTTACAATAAATAAATCTCGAACATGATCTCAAGGATTCTAAGTCTGAAATAATCCATGCACACATATTATTATATGATTGTAAGGCTTGTAATGATGATAAAAAATTGAGTATTATTTAATAAATCAAAAATAAAGCTATTGGCACGAACTTGGAAACATTTCAGTGTAATCAGGTCAAACTTTAAGCTTTTTTAAGTGTTCGTTTTTCATTAAGCTTAACCTTTGAGAAGCTTTATTTGATAGGTCAGTTTAATAGCTATAAATATAGCTATAGTTAAAAGCGTAAAGTTTGTTTTGAGCGTTAGTAGCACTGAACTTGACACATAGTAAAAATATAATGGTATGTATTTAGGTATCTTATAAAATTTGTTGACTAATGTTAATAGTTATAATTGAACCTAGTTAAGTACGAGGGTGGATTGAAAAGTTCGAGGCCTAAATAAGAAAGCACTGGAACAATCAATTTTTTATATTTATTTTTCTACATTCTCTCCTCTAAGGTCACAGCACTTAGTCCAGTGCTCCTCCAAAACCTTGATCCCATTTAAATATAAGGTCTCGTCAAGGTCTTCAAAAAAGGCATCTATGGCCAATTTGACCTCTTCATTGGTAGAAAATTTCATTCCACCTAAGTGGTTTTTTTAGTTTTGGAAATAGGTGGAAGTCAGAAGGTGCCATGTCAGGTGAATAAGGAAGATGAGGAAGCAATTTGAAACCACAATTCACTATTTGAGCCATCGATTCTGCAGATGTGTGAACACGACCATTGTCCTGATGAAACAAAACTTTCTCGGTCAACAATCCTGGCCTTTTAGACTTTATTTCTTCGCGTAAACGACGTAATAGTGTGCAGTAGTATGCAGAATTTTTAGTTTGACCTCTTTCTAAGTAATTAACCAAGATGACACCCTTAGAATCCCAGAAACCGATGCCATTACCTTGTTTACTGAAAAACCTTGGCTTTCTTGAGGGTCGGCGATCCGGGTCTCTTCCATTGTTTGGATTCAGGAGTATAGTGATGAACCCATGTTTCGTCCATAGTAACAAACCTTGCCAAAATTTTGTTTCGATCAGCCTGAAAAAGCTCTAAACACTCTCTTGAAATCGTGAGCCGAGTTCGTTTCTGTTCAGCTGAAAGGAGCCGCGGTACCCATCTTGCAGTCACCTTGTGGAACCCTAAGTCGTTAAAGATCATGTTTCGTGTAAGTTCATATGAAATCCCTAGAGCTTTAGCTATCTCAGATACCTTGTCTCTCATGATGAGATCATATATTTGTTCGATGTTTTCTGAAGTCGTAGCTGTGGAAGGCTGTCCAGAGAGGGGGTCATTTTTGATGCTCTCTCGCCCACGATTAAATTCAGCTGTCCACTTATAATACTAACGTTTTTATAAACAATCCTTAAATCTCCTTTTTGTCCTTTTTATACTTTATTTGTATTTTTTGGATTTTTCTAAAATTGTGTATTGTTTATTTTACTGACAAATTGTGTCAAATCAATTTTTTTAAGACAGCAATCGAGGCTGCCAAACATATTAAGTCTGTTACACACAAATTCTTACAAAATAATCATATCAAAACAACAAGATTAATTTAAAAATTTTAAATTGTGGTTCCAATAGGAGGCGAGCTCGGCCATATAAGCTGATTGCTGGCCTTAGAACGGCAGTCTATTACAAGTCATCCTACTGGTAACATCTTCAGTCTATTATAAGCCATCCTACCGATAACATCTCGAGTCTACTACAAGCCAGCCTACTGATAACATCTGAGTCTTTAACATGTCAGTCTACTACAAACTGATGCTGAAGCCGAAGCTACCTGACGCTGAAGCTGCCTCATGCTGAAGCTAACTGACTCTGAAGCTACATGCTGAAGCTACCTGACTGAAGCTGCCTCATGCTGAAGCTACCTGACTTTAAAGCTGCCTCATGCTGAAGCTACTTGACTCTGAAACTACCTCATGCTGAAGCTACCTGACTCTGAAGCTACCTCATGCTGAAGCTACCTCATGCTGAAGCTACCTGACTCTGAAGCTACCTCATGCTGAAATTACCTGACTCTGAAGCTACCTCATGCTGGAGCTAACTGACTCTGAGGCTGCCTTATGCTGAAGCCCCTGACAGTGTCGCCTGATTTTGCTCCTGCTGCTGACCCTGATGATTTTGCCTACCGCCTCATCCTGCCTGCTGATCCAACCTGCTCCTCCTGTTCCTGCTCTCGCTGATCCTACACGCGCCTGAGCGCCTTCACCGTGGAAGCCTTCGCGGCGACTCCTCCGTGGCAGTTTTTGAAATAAAAACATTTATTAAGTGACAGACTTTTTTATCATTGTATACTGTCGTAGCAGATGTTCCTACAGTAGCCACCATATCTTCATGAATCTGCTTTGGAGTTAAGTGTTTCTTATGGAGGTATTTGATCACGGCACGGTGCGCTAAACTATCCATTTTCAAAATTAATGAAACTTACTCTCACTTAATGTTCAATAAAATAAATAATTAAGCTTGTACCTCAAAGAAAAATTGCACAGAGACTGGCAAAGAGTCAAGGTTTCATATGAGGGTACTTTTATAATAATATGACGACGCTATCTATGTTAGGCCGCGAGCTTTTCAATCCACCCTCGTATCTAAAATTCTGAAATTGCAATTTCAAGACTAAGGGCTAATTTTAGAATTGTCAGATAACTTGTATCTGGAGAATAACTTTGACACTTGACAAGACTTTCCATAGAAATTTCGTCAAATTCTAAAAAATATTTTACTGATAAAAGTTATCTGAGCATTAAAACATTAGCCCTTAGATGGATAGTGAAGAGGACTTATCATTAAATAAGTTTAGTTTCGTGACTTATGACTGGTGTCGTTTTGCAAACGCTTCATGGCTGAACTGTAACTCTATCATAATTACATTGGTTACAATTTTTATTTCGTTTTCGGTGCCATGTTTACCATGCTATAAAGCCCTCGGCGTAAGTGACAGTTAGAAGTTCCAGATTTGAATCCTAGTACGTTACATAGGTACTTATTTTAACGTTTGTTTTAAAACAAAGGTTAAAAAGGCTGATCTTCGTTTTGTTATGTCGTGCATTACAGTGTTTTACATGTATTTAGATACACAAAGGTATCTAAATACATTAATTACTTATTTTGTAAGCAGAAAATATTTAAGAAAAGCATTGCATAATGTCTTCATGAATACATTTACTTTACTAGCGCAACGTTAGGCGTATACCTAAAGGACTAGAATTATTTTCGTATATTGCTTTTTTATTATACTTTGCTTCCTCGAGAACTTAAATCCATGATTAAAAATAATAAGAACTTGTAAGTCTTTGTTCTGGCGAAGGCGGTTAGATTGAAAATTGATAGTACCAATTAGCTGTCGCGACAAGCTAATTAAGAACTCCTTCGAGTGAAATAGATTGTTTATACGAGTATATTGGTAAGAAAATCTTAGATTTATTTCAAGTTTTGTATAAATTAAAGCAATTTAGGAACCATGATTGCTGTGTCCAGTGACGGCAACTGGAGACCGGTGCCGGTTGCTGAGATGGCTCACCACAAGTTACCGTAGTTTGCACAGTACAATTGTTGTAAAAGTTATTGTTTGGGCAATAAGGTTGATATTAATTTCAGCTTTTAAATTTGTTTATTATATTGGAATTAAGAGAAACGAACGGCTGTCTTGGAGTAGTTTATTAAGGCGACTAGTTAATTTTTGAACGTAACATGATAGAATGTAATTTGCGTAAACATAACCGCCCACCAAAGGACTATATGAGTCCTTTCAAAACAAGTTACAATACAACTTCATAATAATGGTTTAATTTCCAAAACAAGTTCATTTAAAGTTACATATAAATTAAACGAAAGCTAAGTAAATTTTGTCTAATCAAATGAATTTAGTGGGCTCAATAACATGCAATGAAAAAGTCAGAAAAAATACATAATTAAGTTAATTATTGTTTGTCTATAGGTAAAGCGCAGAGTTTAGTTATAGATCTTTTTGTAACATTGTCACCACTTTTGACGCTGTAGACTCTTGTAAAACCATCGGGGCCGGGGTGTTTATCTATAATGCGACCCAATGACCATTTGCCAGGGGGCAAATTATCTTGCTTGATAAGTACGATATCACCTGGTTGAAATTCCGTTTCACGTCTTAACCACTTTGGTCTCTGTTGCAGTCGTGTGAGATACTCATTTTGCCATCTGCACCAGAAGTCATTTAAAATCTTTTGCGTGATTTGCCATCGTGTCAGGTTGTTGATCTTAACATCTTTTATATTTGGATGTGGTACAGTTACTGGAGCTTCACCAATTAAAAAATGACCAGGCGTTAATGGTTGTAATGTGTCTTCGTCCAGTGGGCATAAAGGTCTAGAATTTAAGCAGGCTTCTATTTCACACAGCACGGTCGTCATTTCTTCGAAGGTCAGGTGGGTGTTGAGAATTCTCTTAAGGTGAAATTTCATGGATTTTACTCCTGCTTCCCACAGTCCTCCGAAGGTTGGTGAATAGGCAGGAATAAAGTGCCACTGTGTACCGTCATTTGCCAAACTCTCAGCGACCTCTCCATCAAACTGAAGGCGCGCTTCTTTCCAGGCTTCGAAGAGCTCTTTGTTTGCACCGATAAAATTTCGTCCTTGGTCGCTATATAAGTTGCTGCATTTTCCCCGACGTGCACAAAATCTTTTAAATGCGTTGATAAATGCTGCCGAACTTAAGTCACCAACTAGTTCTAAGTGGCATGCTTTGGTTGACATACAAATAAAAATAGCAATGTATGACTTGTTGGTTTTAGCTCCTCTGCCTTTGCTCATGAGCACTTGGATCGGACCGGCAAAGTCTACACCGGAATTTAGAAACGGTCGAGCTGGAGTCACACGGACGGCAGGTAAATCACCCATTACTTGTGTTCTCGTCTTGGCGTTGTGTTTTGCACACGTCAAACATCGATGGACGTGTAGTTTTGCTGCGGATTTTATTCTTAGTATCCAATACTTTGATTTTAGATAAGTCATCATGAGTTGGACTCCACCATGTAGGGTTTTAATGTGGGCATCCGCGATTAGTAATGATGTTAATTTGCTATGTCTTCCTATTATAATTGGATGTTTAGTTTCGTCTTCTACTTGTGCGTTTCTCAGTCTTCCTCCTACTTTTAGTATTCCCTTTTCATCAATATATGGATCTAATGACTTTAGTCTGCTTGTTTTCTTTACGTAACCTTTACTTCTTAAACTTTCAATTTCTTCTGCAAATTCATCTTGGGCTGATTTTATACATAGTTCTAAAGCTTCTTCTAATTCTTCTGTTTTGATTGTACTGTCTATATTTTCTTTTAATTGTTTATACTTTAAAAATCTTTTACAATATGTGATTGTTCTTAGTAATTCTATTAATGAATCAAAATTTTCAAATTTTAGTTTTTTATCTTCTTTATCAATTTCAGTTGTCATTTTTAAAGTTTGTAGTTTGTCTTTATTTCTTTCTATATTTGTTGGTATAACGTTAGGTCTCGTGAACTGTATCTTCTCTGTGGATAACCATTCCGGTCCCTTCCACCACAGGTTGCAATTCTTTAAATTTTCAACTAGCGTACCTCTAGATGCAATGTCTGCTGGGTTGTCATGAGATTGGACGTGGTGCCATTGGTTGCTGTTAACGATTGATGTGATTTCGACAACACGATTTGCCACGAATGGTTTCCATTTCCTGGGATCTCCAAATAACCAGGATATAACTATGGAAGAATCGGTCCAGGCGTAGATCTGTGCTGCCGGTATTCGCATAGCTTGTTTTACTAGTTTCAGTAACTGTGCCAGTATCAGCGCACCACATAGCTCTAATCGAGGCAAAGAAATGGTTTTTAGTGGCGCTACTCTCGTTTTGGCTGCGATAAGGTAAGTCTTAATTGATCCATCTTCTTTTTTGACACGGCAGTATACTACAGCAGCGTAGGCTTGTATGGATGCGTCACTGAATCCATGTATTTCTATAGAATCCTTGTCTGAATTTATTGTTTCCATCCATCTGTCTATTCGGATCTCATTGACATTTTCTAAATCAGCTCGTATCTTAGTCCATTTGTCTGCAAGTGTTGCGTCTAAAGGTTGGTCCCATTCAACCTTTTCAAGCCACAGCTGTTGTATTAGCATCTTCGTCATAACAATGCAGGGCGCAATCCATCCAAGTGGATCAAAGAGTTTTTGTATTTCAGAGAGGATGCTTCGTTTGGTGATTGCTTCTCCGATAGCAGGTAAGTGAAGTTGGTATTCGAATTGATCTGTCCCTAGGTTCCATTGTATTCCAAGAGCTTTTACTGTTCCATCGACCTTTAGTTCTAGGTGCGCGTTGGATGATCTTTCGTTTGGATTTAAAGATTGCTTAAATTCTTTATTGTTTGATGACCATTTTTTTAATTCAAAGCCACCACTACGTAAAAGTTCTTTCAGGTTCTTACTAATATGAATTGCTTGTTCTACAGTGTCACAGCCGGACATCAGATCGTCTACGTAGAAATCTTCTCTAAGAACTCTTGCAGCTTCTGGGCACCTATGACCTTCATCATCGGCTAACTGCATAAGTGTCTTCACCGCCAGGTATGGTGCTGATGCTGTTCCGAAAGTCACTGTTAGAAGTCTAAAATGTTTAATTTCTTCAGTCGGACCATCTCTCCAAATAATTCTGTGTAAATCTATATCAGCGACGAAGCAGACAGCGTGAGTGCGCAATCTGATAAGAAGGGTTCGGAGGTCATCTTGGAGAACTGGTCCTAATAAAAGTTCATCATTGAGAGAGATGCCGTTTGAACCTTTGCATGAGGCGTCGAATACAACCCGCGTTTTTGTGGTTTCTTTATCAGATCGTATCACAGCATGGTGGGGTAAGTATACTGATTTATTTTTTATTTCTTTTTCAGGTACTTCTTCAATGTGTTTAAGTTGCTTGTATTCATCGATAACTTTTGTATATTCATTTTTAAATTCTTCGTTTTGTTTGAATCTTCTTTCTAGCTGTGTAAATCGACGAAGTGCTACTTCTTTTGTGTTTCCTTCAACTGATTTAATTTCTTCTGTATTAAATGGTAGCTTTACTACATACCTTCCTTCTTTAGTTCTTTTGTGTGTTTTTCGGTATATTTCTTCGCATAATTGTTCTTTACTTGTATGTATTCTTTTTGTTTCAGTGTCAACTTCCCAAATAGTTTTCAGTAATTCTTCTGTGTTAACTTCTGTCATAGTCGTAAAGGACCTTTCTCGCTTGCTTATCTTCATGTTTACTTGTCCCATCACGATCCAGCCCAGGTAAGAATTTTGTGCACATGGAGTACCTGGTGGACCTTTGACTAGCCCTTTTTGTAGCATAGCTGCGTATTCGTTGACACCAAGAAGTAGATCTACAGCACCAGTTGTATAAAAGTTTGGATCTGCTAAACTGAGGTTTGCAAGGTGTTGCCAGGTATTCTCTACTTTAGCTTCAGAAGGTAGATTCGTAGTCAAATGCTTGGACATCAC
Source organism: Marasmarcha lunaedactyla (assembly GCA_923062675.1). NCBI lineage: Eukaryota > Metazoa > Arthropoda > Insecta > Lepidoptera > Pterophoridae > Marasmarcha > Marasmarcha lunaedactyla. Next base: position 10,241,987 of record OV281353.1, read on the forward strand.
GTAGGCTTTTATTGGTAAGTTGAAATCTGACTCCCATCGTGATAAAACTTGAACATTGACCTCTTGCTTTACGCGTACCTTCATAGATTCCATTCCGGAGACAATAAGATTAACTGGCGTTCTCTCAAGTTTAAGGATCTGAGTCGCCTTTTCACTTAAAAAACATGCTTGAGATCCTGAGTCTATTAATGCCTTCAAAACAGTAGTGTGTCCATTTTCACTCTTCAAAATAACTACTGCAGTGGCCAATAAAGCAATCTTCTGTTCAGCGTTGTAGTATGACGCAATCATAGTATGTACTTGCTCCTCTCCCGCATCTGCTTGAGTTGACATCGCCGGTTGCATGTTGTGATCTACTTGTGATACCGGCGACGTGTCCATATTTTTCTGTTGATGCAGAAGTGTATGATGACGCCGTTTGCATATGTGACAGGACATGGGTACTTTACACTTAAATACAGCATGACCCGTCGCTAAACAATTAAAACAGAGTTTGTTTTTCTTAACGTATTCACTTCTCTCAATCACTGGCATTTTATTAAATTCTTTGCAATGGCATAGTGTATGTGCATCTTTACATAAAAAACAAGTCTTTTGGTTTGTTGTTGAAAAATGTAGCACGCGTTCTTTAACAACTCTAGTACTATTTGTATACGCAGAAGTAATAAGTTCGAGTGTTCGAAACTTGGATTCTAAAAATTTCTTTAATTCTTTCCAAGTAGACAACTTTTCTGAGTTTTCAGTGTAAGCGGCTTGCTCCCACTCCTTGTGTGACTCCGGGTCCAACTTCTGTACAACCAGAAATATTATTAATGGATCCCAAGAATCGGTGTTTACTTCAAGGTTATGTAAGCTATTCATTATTTCACTTGTTGTGTCTAATAAAGATTTAATCTGCAAAGCTGTCTGGCTGGTACACTTCTTTTGTCCGAACAATCTCTTCAATAAGGCGTTCACTATTAATCGCTTATTACCAAAACGGTGACATAAAGTTCCCCATGCTTGTATATAGTTCGCACTTGTAATCTGTATAAATTTTAGTAATAAAGCGGCTTCACCTGCAAGACTTGTCTTTAAATAGTGCAGCTTTTGTACGTCGGATAATGTAGTGTTATCATGTACTAAGGATACATATAAATCTTTAAATGTCGGCCACTCTTCATAATTTCCCGAAAAAGTTGGTAACTGGATGCGAGGTAAGTAAGCTAGTGTATGTACTTGGTCTTCATGCGACGCTTCTTGTTTACTTAATTCCGAAGACTTCGTCGTGACCGCGGATAACATGTCTTTCAAGTCACCCATGATGCATAAATACAAGTCTTCATGTATATAATATTCTTCATTTACAAAGTACGGTAAAATTCCCCGTTGCTCTCGCGTAGTACATACCACTAGATCATGGTGAGCCTTCTTAAAAGTAGTCCAATATTCTTCTATACATTGTATACGTGATTGTAAGTATCCTCGTGTAAACCTTTGTTTAGGGCATTTTTTAAGGTTTATTTGTGCCTTTTTAAGTATTGCGGCAGTATCTTCTAAAACACCAACTATTTGTTCTGCACTAGTCATTATTTTTCACTAAAATGTTCAAGTTGTATAATTCACTAAAGTTTATCAAGTTCAATTGCACTAAAAAAAAAAACACAAATTACGTAAACAGTTCACTTTACTATTCAAATAAAAATGTTTTGCTAAAAAACTATGCCGAAATCTGCTAATTACTCTGGAATGCAGTCCTCTATTGTCTTCAATTCACGGAATCGCTCGGTGTCGGCCGTTAAGGATCCGGCTCGATTTTGACCATTATGTTTGGGCAATAAGGTTGATATTAATTTCAGCTTTTAAATTTGTTTATTATATTGGAATTAAGAGAAACGAACGGCTGTCTTGGAGTAGTTTATTAAGGCGACTAGTTAATTTTTGAACGTAACATGATAGAATGTAATTTGCGTAAACAGTTATTGTTGATCGAGTCTTCAACTCATTTTTTTAGATTCCAATAATAGATCGAATACTTTTTCCAGGTTGAAGTAACTGTACACAAATAACGTTTACGTCAGCGTGGGGACTTAATGATTTCAGATTGATAATAATCGCTTATATAAAATATGTTTTAATATTCGATAGTGGTGTTGTATCCGCCACAAGAAAAAAAATTTCACGTTTGCGCCATTGTGTGTCAAATAAGTTATACGTTATTTTTTTTGTTGAATCCATTATGATGAAACCCCAAGATATCGCATCCAGTTACTTCATTATTTTGATCACACAACATTTTTCCTCTGTGCATCGTTATATACACTCGGCGTCACAAAAATCGCACCTTTCGAAAAAGCAACTTTAAAATACTTTTACTCAAACTTTGTCCATAGTAAGGGTATGATTGTAGGATATCATTGGAAAGGTTATTTAATTGCCTATTAGAAATTACAAACATGTGTATATGTTTTAAAGCTTTTAATAAAAAAATCTTAAAAAGGATAAAAGTTACAAAAACTTAATTTAAAAAAACATAAAAAAGTCTCAAATCAGTCCTTAAAATCTAGTGTGTCCTCCCCTTGCTTTGATGACAGCTTCTATCCGATCCTTCATGGACCTCACGAGGGTCACCACTCTCTCTTGGGGTATGTTCTCCCATTCTTCCTTCACGGCATCCTGAAGCTCTTGGAGAGTGGTGGGAGCAGGATCACGTGCTCGTACGTGTCTCTTTACATCATCCCAGAGATGCTCGATCGGGTTTAGGTCTGGGCTTCGTGCTGGCCACTGCATAACAGGAATCTCAACCTCTTCCAAGTAGTCCCGCACAGAAAACGCAGTGTGGCAACGGACGTTATCGTGCATTAACATGAAACCATCGCCAACAAAACCGGCATAAGGGACCACATGGTCTTGTAAGATTTCTGTTATGTACCGCCCAGCATTCAGCGACCCTTGCCCGCGACCACCGCCAGTCCGACCACCACACAAGTTCCGTTTTCCCTTCGACGGATATGCCACCCCAGAACATACAGGAACCACCTCCGTATTCGACGGATTCCTCTATACACGCTTGGGTAAAACGTTCCCCTCTTCTTCGGTATACCATTTTGCGTCTATCGTTGCAGAAAAGACATACTCGTGTCTCATCGGTAAAGAGAACGGCCCTCCACTGGTCAAGCGTCCAGTTGACATGCTCCTGAGCAAATTGTAACCGCTCTCTCCGATGTCGCACGGTCAATTTAGGGCCTCTAGCAGGTCTGTGACCTCTTAATTCCTTTTTTTTCAATCTTCTTCTAATCGTAGAGACACTCACAGACGTTCTACGAGCTGACCGGAGCGCTTGTTGCACCTCAACAGCATTGCTGAAGCGGTGGCGCAACGACGTAGACACAATGAAATGGTCGTCTCTTTCTGATGTACAACGTTTTCTTCCGGATCCACGTCTTCGGGTATAGCCACTAGTCTCACGGAACCGTTGGTATACTCGTCGTACTGCAAATCGGCTAAGGTTCAACTGTCGAGCAACGTCAACCTGTCGCAGTCCTGTTTGCAATAGAGCAACGATTTGAGCGGCTTCTTCAGGGGTTGTATCCATCTTCAGGTACAGTTCTTTTGCGTATGTTGTTCCAGTGTGTTCACTCTAAAGTTTGAGTAGCGACTGACCCATTTCTTTTTTTTTTTTTTGTTCCCCTCCGCGGGAAGGGCAGGAGGATAAAAATGCCCTGACGCATACTCTGGCGCGATTCCAGAGTTATGTGGGACTCGTCCCGACGCCTACCAGGACCATACCCACTAAAAACCCCCTGTCGGCTCGTGCATTTTTGCCACTCAGCCTTCATCTGAGCGACGGCCAATTGGAGAAAGAGGCCGCGCTAGCGGGGCCCAGAAGGGGTCACCCGCTGGGATTACATAGCACTGAAGGTGCTCAAAGCACTGAAGGTGAATACATAGCACTGAAGGTGCTCAAAAATGAAAATCAATAATTACAAAAATTAAAAATTGCAAGATAAAATTGAATTAATTCGCATTTACGTTAGAATTAGGAGTTACGTTAGAATTAGAATTTACGTTAGAATTAGAATTTGCGGCCAGAAGGGCTTCGAGATCGGCTGACAGTCTGGTGGATGAGTACGCTTGCGCATTCCTAGGCCTAGCGACTTTGAACTTCGAATCTAAGACAGAAGTAGTATATGAGACTGAATCACGAACTAGAGGATTGGGATGGGTTTCGGAGCGTTTGAAGAACGCTTCAGATAGTGATTTGAGATGTTGTTGTACTGTAGGCAGTTCAAGATCTCTATGCAAGTCCGCGTTACGCACGTACCACGGTGCGTTTGTGGCCCTGCGGCAAAAGAGGTTTTGAACTACCTGCAGTTTGTGCAGGAGGGAGGGTTTGGCGTGGGCAAAGATTGGCGAGGCATACGTCATGACGGGTCTAACGCAGACCTTGTTAAGTGTACGTTTGTTTCTGAAAGACATTTTACTTTTTCTACCTAACATGCTATTTAGGCGGCCTAAGTAGTGACGAGCGAGTTTCGAAACTCTTTCGACGTGTGGCTTGAAAGAAAGCGTCGGATCTAATGTGACGCCTAAGTATTTAGTACTGCGCTTCCAGGGGATGGGAATGCCTAGCATTCGATCGTGGGGATCGCCATCGGGACGACGGCGTTTGTGGTCGAAGCGCATCGCAGAACTCTTTTCAGGGTTCACATCGATGCGCCATTTTTGAAACCATACACCAAGGGCGTTTACGGCCTTTTGGAGTCTGGTTACAAGGTGCGCCTTTGGTATAGAGTGCGGTGTCGTCGGCAAAGAGGGCGAGTTCGACGCCTTTCGGTGGGATGGGAATGTCGTTGGTGTACACGGTGTTCAACAGAGGGGCGAGGACTGAGCCTTGAGGGACTCCAGCCTTTATGGGATGAGGCGCAGAAAGCGTGCCTTCGTGTTTAAATCGAAACGTACGGTCTTTGAGAAACGACGCTATTAACCTAACTAGGCGATCCGGTAAGCCTATCTTGTAGAGTTTATAAACGAGACCGCTGTGCCAGACTTTATCGAAAGCCTTGGCTACGTCAAAGAAAACCGCGACTGTTTTATAACGACGCGGATAGAAACCGTCAAGTATATACTCGACGATTCGATGGACTTGCTGAGGGCAGGAGTGTTTCGCGCGAAAGCCGAACTGATGGAAAATAATGAGAGGATCGCCATCCGTTGGAAACAGATGGTTACGCATTCGAGAGAGTATGACTCTCTCGAGAAGTTTAGACATTGGCTTGAGGAGGCTGATGGGTCTGTGATTAGCCGGGACGTTCAGAGGTTTGCCCGGCTTGGGAATGCCTATGACTGTCGCTTCTTTCCAAGCTTTTGGGAAGTAGCTATGGTCGAAGCAGGCATTGAAAATGATAGCTAACAAGGTAAGCATCTGTTGAGGTAGGTGCTTAAGTGCGTGGTTGGAAATTCCATCCACACCCGGAGCCTTTTTGGCCTTTTGATTTCTAATGAGAAGCAAGATTTCGTCATTAGAAACTGTGACAGGGTCGGCGGTAATGGGGAGAGAGTCTCTGCGAAGGACTTCGTCCTCCACCGCCTGGATGTGTGAGGGATCAGCAGGTTGCGTGCTGGGCGAGCATTGTGCGGCAATGCTGTCGGCGAAGCATTCGGCTTTCTCTTCGACTTCAAAGGCAGTAGTGCCATCGGGACGAGTGAGAGGAGGAACGTGCGAGGCGGTGTCTACGCGTAAGGCTTGGGCCATGCTATAGTACGCTTGGTGGGACGGAGAGATATTCGCCATGAGATCGTTCATCTGAGCGTCTCGGAGTTCCGCGAGGCAAGACCTAACTTTACGTTGAAGCTGATTCGCAGCTGTTCTATAGGCGGGCGTGTGATATTTCTTGGCTCTCCGGAGAGCCGCGTTCTTAGCTTTAATAAGATTGCTAACGGCTAAGGGAAGCGTGGGTTTGCCTTGCTTAGCAACCTTTTCGTTGTCACTGATGGCTGAGTTGATAGCATCAGTGAGAGAATTTACTAATGAATCAATTTTATCCGGGCTATCTAATTGTTCTTGAGATAGCGAGTGGAGAGTTCGGAGCCTCTAAGGCTGAAACTAACGTATTTTTAAAGCCTTTCCAGTTGGTAAAGGTCTTAGGAGATGAGACGTTATCGTTCAGCGGTCCTAGCACGAGGGAGACGGGGCGATGGTCGGAGCCTAGGTCATCGAGCGGTTCGATAGACCTTAGATCAAGATTGATTCGCTTGATAATTGCAAAGTCGAGGATGTCAGGAGAGTAGGTCGGGTTGTTGGGATAGTGAGTGGGAGTGATGGGGGATATGACGTCTAAGTCAAGGGAGTTAGTGATGTCGAGGAGAGCGATACCGCTGGTGTTAGTCGATAGGCACGTCCAGTCATTATGTTTGGAGTTAAAGTCTCCGAACATAATGACTGAATGGCCGAGGGCGAGAATGGCCTCAAAGTCGCTGCGGATTGGTTTGGTACCACTAGGTATGTAGATTGAAGCTATGATGATGGTCGGATGACCAGTCATAGCCAACCTACACACAGTGGCTTCCATGTTGAGGAGAGGAGGGGTAGGGAGAGGACAGCAATGGAAACCTCTTTTGTAATATATAGCGGTGCCGCCAAAACCGTCGGAGTTGGGCCTATCGTTACGAATAAACGCGTACTTAGGTACAGCGAATCCCCTGGAGCGGTTTGGAGTAAGCCATGTCTCCTGGAGAAGGAATAAGTCAGGTTCTTTGTTCTGAAGGAACAGTTTAATCTCGGGAAGGTTGGTGTTAAGGCTACGAGCGTTAAAAGATACTAGGGATAAGCCCTTGGGTTAAATACGACTGGACGCGGGATTCGCGGGTCTAGACATTATAATTTACTTATTTACGATTATATAGAAAAAAAAAAATTTACAACGAACTTAGGAGCGAGCGATGCTCGGCTAACGCGAATAAACGCTCTTCAGGAGAGCGGGCGGCTCGCAGTTTGCGTGCGAGAACAGAAATTTCCGTAATGTCGACGTTTTGAATGACGTCGAACACGGTCTTCATGTCCTCAGCCAGCGACGACTGAGGTGAAGATGACAAAGCAGGACGCGGCCCTACGGAAGCTACGGGAGCTGGGATGGGTCGGGAAGGTGCAGGCGGGACAGCCGGACGCTGCCTCTAAGACAGAGCCGGAGTAGGCGTCGGCTGAACGGGCTTTGCTTCCGGGGGACCCCGGTTGCGCAGCGGCGGGAAGTTAGCGGGAGTGAGCGGCGGCGCCGGTTTAGGCGCGACCCTCTTGGCGGTGGAGCGCGGAGCGCGCGGGCAACCCCTGTAGTTAGCTGTGTGACCGGACTGGCCGCACAGCACACAGGCAGGGGGGGAAGTAGATTCGGGAGTGCGAGTGCACTCCTTCGTAAAATATGGATCCAGGCACTTAACGCACCTGAGCACCCATTTCTTACCTGGACATAACATTTTATACCCTTTTAAGGTAGCCCAACTAGCGCTCCTTAAGTGAGCATTTTTTCCAATATCTTATTGATTGGTCCCTGGTTAGAAATGGTAATTGATTTTTTAATGATACAGGTAATGAATGTAAAGGTATTGAAGTGCACTTTACAATGATATTTCTTTTTTACGCGTGGTATTTATGGGCCAGATTCTAGGAGCAATTTACTGAAAAAAACATAAAGGTGCGATTTTTGTGACGCCGAGTGTAATAGTTTATATAACAGTGTATTCTTGTTGCAAGGGTTAACACTCACAAATTTAGTTAATATCCGTTATTTTTCGGCTGTATGAGATGAGTAGCCTCCAGCAAATATAAACCAGCCACTTTTAGCAATATTACTAGATGAAAGTGGCTACATTGTGGTATTTTCTTTGGTATTTGCTCAAACTGCGAATCATACAGGATTATGATTCGCCGACTATTATTCTTTAAATGCAAAATGATAGAGATAAAGAAATTAATACCAAATATAGTAGATAGTAAGCTAATTGTAATAAGAATCATCTTGTATTATTATAAATGACTTAAGTTAGTCAAAAACGAAATTATTAGATTTAGTTTATCTTTGTTTTTGTTTTTTTCAGATTTGAATAAGTATTTATATTAGACTTTATTACATCGGAAGTTAACAGATGCTGTATGACAAAACCTTACAAAAATAGACATCGCTAAAAAAATACATAAAAAAGGTTTAAAGCATCGATGACTTAATAAAATCTCGAATATTTATTAGCAGCTCCAGATTTTAAGCTACAAAAATTCGTCCAGCTTGTCAAACATTAAGATTAACATGAACTTAAATCAGAGAGGCTATAATTTGTTCAAACTTCACAGAGCCAGTCAGAGGAGTCAGTTAATATTGCAAGAAGATAATCTTGCGGCGTAATTTTTCACTTTGAACCCTTTTCCCGACGATTCGCCAATATCTGAGTGTAAGTTATGAGTGACTAATGGTGACAGTTAGGGGCTTTTTTAGTGGTGATGTAGAGATTTTTGTACGATTTTGATATTTGGAATATTTCGATATTATCCTATAGAGTAGTACTAACAGCAAAATAAAAACTTTGTTTTTAAATATAGTTTACCAGGTTTTTTTTTGCTAGCACCTTTTCGTAAATAGTTTTTTATTTTTACTTTCATTACTATTTTTAGCCTTTATAAGGTCTGGGATACCATATTCTATTCATTTGCCAAATTTCATCCAAAGATCTGAGATGAGAGTTTTTGCTTGATTGAGTATCAAACATACAAACTTTCACATATATAATATGATTGAAATGTTAATCTGTATTCATGCTTTAATTTTTAATTAACTCTTTAATTTAGTGTAGGAAAAAGAAACTCTCCAGTCCCAGGTCTACTGGTAGAAATTTCTTATGAAATAAGTAGTACCTTTGTACAAGCATTTTATCCAATTTATGATTAGTTATTCTGCCTTTTTGTTCTTCAACAAAGATACATCACCTATATGTTTTAAATGCAGGTTTTGTTCATATTATTTATATTTATCAATTATCGTAAGCTGTTGAAACGATACAGAATATATTTTGCTAAAATCATTCTTATGTTAATACAAGACATTTTTGAAATCTTTGATTTTCCGTATCATATATTCGATTGATATTTAAAGTGAACTAATCTATCCTATGCATACCTAGTGCTAAAATTCTGCGCGGGTACTGCATAGGAACACATAGGAATCCGAAGTTCATTCGCATTATTTGCCACTATAAATACTAAATAGATAAATAAGTATATAATTTTACCTTTATAAATTTAAAAATGGAATCTTATTTTGTTATATGTTGACAAAAAATCATATTGATCGAAAAGTTTTATCACAAGGATTATTGCTAAATAACATACTGTCAAAAATAAAAGGAAGACCATGAATTTTAACATTTTCAATACAAAATTAATCAATCTATCAAATGCTCAAAATGAGTCCCATTCTGTTGAATTCAAAGTCGCACTCTTTTGATTATTTCGCCCCCTGTCGATTTTTTGAACATGTTGTGGTGGATATTTAGAATAATACGTCTAAGTTCTGCTTGTAGCTCGTGGACCCTTTCATACTTTCACTGATTTTTGTAAACTAAATTTTTTACATAACCCCATAAAAAAAATCTAACGGGGTTAAATCTGGGGATCTCGGTGGTCATCTTATTAGTCCATTTGTTTCGATCCAGGAAAGACAGTGTTCACTGTTCTGTGACTGTTACGAGCCAGAGCCCAATCTTGCTGAAAAGTAAGTTTTTGTCGTTGTGCAAACCGAAGATTATCAGATGCCCTTCTTAAAAATGTACTAAGAAGACCCGGTTTTTTACAATCCCACAGCAACAGTTGAACTAAAAACGCACTTGACTATTAGTCTCGATACTTAAGGGATTCTCCCTGGTAATCGATGATCGAAACGTCCCAAATTTATCAGATTGTCCACCAACCGTTTCATAATAAATCAAGATGACTCTTCCAGGTGATTTTCAGATGAATTATACCAGGATATCTTACGCGGTGCCATTGTAAGGCTAATGTTATATTTTTGTGATTCAAAAAGTATGCTTCCATTAAATCGAAATTATTTTGATACGCCATGGTTATGTAACAAATTCACAATACAATGCTAAAATACTAAAATGAAAATCACAGAAACAAAAGAATAAAAGTTTGAAAATGGAACACATTTTTGAACTATTTCTTTATGATGAGCCAGCCGCATTGCGATGGACAAAATCATTTACGCGTCTTTCGGCAGTGTCAGGATACGGCAGAAACTTGATTGGACAGAAACTCGACTTGTTGCATACAACCAGGTTTAGGATTAGGAAATTACCAGTAAGTTACGTATCTCTTTATCATTTTATCACGCACTTAAATTATAATAGGGAAATGATGCGTACTTCTCGAGTGGTTATTGATTCATTAGTAATAGGTACTTTAAAACGATAATGTTAGTTGTATGTCCTTACGGCAATGTCAGCTTTCATTTTTCTAAACAAAATTTTACATCAAATGTTAAAGTTGAAACTTCCTTTTATTTATTTGCCACTATGTTATTTAGCAAACAATAATCCTTATGATGAAGCCTTTCGATCGATATGATAAAACTACAGGGTAATTTCTTTTCTCCTGTAGCGGGTTTGATTCCCGGTTCAACCATGTCAATATTTAAAAATCCATGCATGCAGTTTAATTGTTTTTGATTTAAAATAATGTTTTCTTTCAGTAAAATGTTCCATCTACAATATTCAAGGTTGCCCACCATGTGGTATAGCCGTGGGACGCCCTGAATTAATGATATGGAGCTGTTAATCTTCCTACAAAGGTAAAATAAAATAGTAAAATAAATAATCCTCACAAAGGGAAGATGAAAACTCAACTCGCTGGTATTAAAAGACATGTGTCGACCCTCGGGGGATTAAATAGTCAAATATGCTGAAATTCTTCCTAACTTTAGCTAATCAACTGATGTTCTGTAACTACACGATATTCCTCAGCTTTTAAAATCAATCAAATTTGTTACCAAATCATTTTTTTTTAGATAAGAAGTTATCATGTTTATTGACATGTTACTTTGTGACGCTTCTGTCAACTTAAACCTTCTTGGCACAATGTGCTTTTCGGGCGGCTTAAACTTGGATGTTTGAAACGACAATTTATTTTGATGATTAGTTGATGCCTTTGATAAAATCTGGTAAACCTATTGCAATTGTTGTGAAATTACTTCGCTATTTCCGCGACAGTTGAGTTTGAAAGAATTTCAAGCGTTTAGTAATAGCACCGCTCACACTCCTGTGTGCTGTATTTTAATTTTTATTGTATATACAGACACGATAAGTTATTTAAGACATTTTACGAATAATTTTTGATTTCTTTGTTTTGAGAGTCGCTAAATGATTTAAATTGTATCAATTGTTATTTATTTTTTCAATATATACTTGTCTTTTTCTATCGTTTATGAAATATGTTTTAGTAGTGATTTTGTCTTTGCTGGCCCCTAAAATTCATGAATATAGAGGACCTATATTGTTGTTTTCCTTTCTTTCCGCCTCGGCAAGTCATATTACTGTCTCATATGTTTCATACAATATCTACATAAAGCTTTTTTCTCGTGATTTTGATAAATATTTTATAGACGCTGACGAAAAACACAAATGTTCCCTATTTTATGGTTCGGACATGACCAGAATTGTTAAGATACATTTTTCATTGTTTTGTCATTATACGTAAGTCAATTTGGAAATTTGAATAAAAATATTTGAACCCGAGTAGTACTTTATTGCATAAGAGTTACAAGTAATTGTATATTGAATTTTCATTTCACAAAGAGAATATTCAATATATTGGTGAAACAAGTGACATTATTACAATTACAATATTTAGTCTGTTAGCACTGTTGCACTATGAAGCGCATATTATGTTATAGGAGAAAAACATATACCCATATAATATTATAGGCCTATTTATTTTATTTATTTTATTTTAGTTGTATCCACACACAATATTATTTTAACTCTACATTACAAGTAATTATAAAACAGATTAAACTATAAAGAAGAATCTATGAGGTCTAGAGTTTGCAAACCATGGACTTGACATGTCTTGACATGGATCTTAAACCATGTATATGATTTAAGCAAGTGTATGAAAAACAGTGCATTACATAACTACATGACATACACAAAGCTGAAATCAAGAACAATGTTGTGACTGTTTATCAAATGCTAGACAAAATTAAATTATTTGTTAACCCAAATGTAAAACACGCAGAGTTTGCAATTAATATTCGTATGTTTTAAAACTTTAGATAAAACATTTGATTATACCTACTAATATAAACAAAAAGTGCCTCAGTATTCCGTTCTTGAAAATAAGGTTAATTGACGTAGGTAGCACGATAACAATAATGTTTAAATTAAACCATAAAAATGTAGCCATCAACCAGCGGAAACGATTCCAATAAAAGCAATGAATTTTACAACTACCAAATTCTACATATAGTCACATAGGTTACGCAGTATAAATCAATTTATGTTGGGATGCTAACAACATTGCAAAGTCAATTTTTAATTGGGTTTAGACATCACTTAAGAATATCAAGACACAAGAATATTAAAAAGTTTACGTCATCGTTAACGTAAAAAAAAGTTTTTGGTACTAAATCCTGTTGTTATTTCTTTAGTAGTAGCAATTCATATAACATATTATAACCATTCAAATTAAAATCCTTTCTCTTTCTAAAATAAGAAGACAAAAGGTGTTTTTTCGGCGGAAAAAAATCGATTGCTATTCATTTGACAAAGGTGTTCATCGCACAAATTAGTAGGTATACAATTTACAATGTTATGGGATATGAAAACCAATACGGAAAAGCGAAATGTGCGTGCATATGTTGTCACAGCCAAGATTTACAGTGAGATCTATAGATATGGGTCAGTGTGTAAAAGTCTGAAACTATAAAAAATACAGATATTTGTTATTAGGAACTATGTCGTAATTTGGAGCTAAGAAAAATTCAAAGATTTATTGAAAATATTCCAGATTCCGATGATATTCCAGAAAAACTGTCATGTTTTCGTACGCAAAACTTATTGCTTACGAAATAACAAGCAAATGTAACTGTGGAACCCTATATCTAAAATAAATATAATGCTGTATTTTGCTATCGTATTCCGATACAGGCTTCAAACCGCACTGCAGGAACAAGCAGCCGCATCGAACTTGGTGATTTATTGTTCACTACAATTTTCTAAATGCCGGTTTTCAGACTTTACGAACAACTTCGTAATTATTTCTTATGTATAAGAATTTTTTCACTATTAAAATAAACCCTGAAATGGAATTTATCTTAGTTTTAAATAACCTTTTAGTTAGACTAAAACTAGTTATTTTTAAATAACTAAAAGTTATTTTAACCGAATAGTTAAAATACCTATAGCCATAACATTTAAATTTGAAACACCTGCATTTAAAATACCATACATATGGTGAAAATACCTAAAACTATAATACAAATTATATATAGTGGTATGTAAAAAAGTTGAACCCAAGATCCAACAACAATTTCATATGAAAAGAACAACATGCGTCGTCATGAAAATATGCTCAATTCATCCAGTTCAAAGTTCCATTATGAAGTTTTTGTTCAATGTTACATAATGACGCTCTAGTTAAGGCCCTAGCGTGCTTATTATGAGCTCCCGGGTTTGATTCTAGTGACTGCCAAATGCAACAAATTATGGAATTCAAAAATTAATGAAGCAAGATTGTTTTACCAAGAAGCAAGATAGTACACCTTCAGATTCAAATTCAAAACTTTATTACTTAACATTGACAATTACGTTTTCATGACTGTACCGCCAGTTCGGAAAAACCTTCGTGACTTCGAACTGGCAAGAAACTAAACGGGTATCATTGTCTTTTACCTTCAAGCGCCCTTCTCAAAAATAAATTGGCTATAGAACATCTGTTTACTTTTAACGCAATTGCCTTACGTGGCAGCATAAAGAAAACAAAATCTTCCGAACAAACGTTTAGGTTTGCATAAAAATAAGTAAGGTAGAGTTTTATTAGCGTATAATGAAGGTAGCGTAGCTTGTTTTTTACGAAAGTTTTTCGAAATGTATTTTCTGCTATATTATATCCAGGCACGGAGTGTACTTTACAAATACACGTATATTGTTCAAAATAAAAATACTTTAACTCTCTGATGAGTAAAAAAAAATAAGTTTTATAATAATTTGCAAAATAATGATAAGTTGTATGCTGTAGGTGCCTTTACAAAAAGTTAGATAGATTGCCATCATATCGTAGTCTAAAATTTTACTGAAGTTTTGAAAGAAACCTTAAAAGGGTTGATAAAAATTGTAATAATCATTTGTGCAGTATCTACTTTACCTACGCTCTGTAGCTATACTTATTCAGATCGAATTATTAAGTAGACTCTCGGTGTTATCGAGATAAAACCCCAGTAATAAAGACTACACTTTTTTAATGAAAACGTACACAAATAAATTATTAGGTAATCTTGTTGGTCAACATTTTCCTCATTTACATATGCAGCCAAGTACTCAAAGAGAAATTGTACTTTTAATATGTTTGGCTACAAAATCAAACAAAATCGAGAAATTTTTTGTTCGTAAACATTTTGTCACAAAAATGAGATTGGATTTACTTTTTGAACACAAGCGCTTCATAAACCGAACTTCTCATTTCGTAACTACGGAAACAAACTTAAATACAGGTATTTATATTTGAAAAACTCACAATCCTAACAAATAACTAGCGTTAAAGACACAAATTAAATATCAACTTCTAACATGCCAAGATCAGAAATAATCCTCTTTCATGGGCGTATTATATTTTCAATGTTGTTGACACCTCACGATATATAAAAATTCCTTTTATGAAGGTATATTTCTGCGCTTTAAAACTTTTCCGTTCATTTTCTTATATTTTTTTCTTAATTCTTTTGAGAATAGGTATTAAAATATCAGATTTTGAGTCTGATATAAAAATATTTTTCATACCTCGGAGTCAAACAAACATTTTTTTAATTTATTCTATCCTAAAAATACTGTTGCTATAAGTATGATTCTATATAGTTCAACTGATAAGTATGACGAATTCTTATCAATTAAATTATCTGTTTTTTAGTAATATAATTTTACAGTAACGCAAAAGCTGTAAGGAGTTTTAACACTGCATTACTGTTTACAAAGAGGATTCTAACTTGTTAAGAATATAGTTGAAGTTAATATCAAAGCGTAGATAAATTGTATATAAGGTCAAGAAAAAGCTCTTTTCGTATTTTATACATAACTTGAAGATTTTTTTTCATAGTACTTACATAATATTTTTATTAAAAAATATAATTGAAACATTTTATTCCTTTGTAGTCATCTTGAATTTAGGGACATGATATCGTTGCAGTCAAATATTGAGACTTCTGGTTTAAAAACTGTGAAATGGACAGTTTATGTATGGTTGTATGTTGTATGTATGTATGGCCCTATTGGCCCTTTCAATATTTACCGTACTTTGTGGCCTAGCACTGAGGGCACTTAGCTGGAACTTAAACTACTCCTAAATATGATATGCACGAGAATGACCTCGGCTTAGGACGTCGTATATTGAAACTACCACTGGTTCGCAAGAGTCATCTACTGCTCTCTTGATGTCAATCTTACTCAATCGTGCGAAGTGATCGAAACCAGTATGTTTATAAGCGATGTACGGTAAAACTTTATTAAGTTTATGTTACATTGTTTTAAGCATAGTAATAAGTATTTGTTGTTCTAATAAATTAATTAAAGATTAAATGGAAATGTAAATTTGCAAAGTCAAAGCTGGATGCCTTAAGATTTTCCAGCCACTCTTTTAATTTTTACTGAGTGGCACAGGAATGGTATGGTCTGGCGTTATCATAATGAAAGAAAACATCCTTCCTGTTTCTCAATCTTGAGCCTTTTTGGCTGTTGGCTGTAAAGATCTAAATCGATGGTTCCTAGGTTCTAACTTTTATTGAGTCTCTATGCTTTTCTAGATAAGGCCGGGTTCCTCACTGTGGGGGGTAGGATTTCTCAATCTAATTTTCCCTTTTCTCTACGACATCCGTTATTATTACCAAAGCGTAGTCACGTAACTTATCATTGAATATTTTCACAAAATTAATTTACATGTAGGACCTCGTACGTTACAAGGTATCCTCTGTCAAAAGTACTGGATTGTATCCGCTCGTAGCGTGATCCGGGCGGTGCTGTCGCGGTGCATCACGTGCTTCGGGTGCAGCCCGCGTCATCTACAGCCCTGCATGGGTACGTTACCAAAGTCTCGGCTTGAATTAAATAAAAATTTTACCCACGTTGGCGTTGATGTAGGTGGTCCTTTCTACGTGAAGGAAAGCAATAAACGTAACGCCCGTGTTCATAGCCTCCTCGCTGTACCTGAGAACAACCTTACATTTCCTTTTTTTTGCTGGAAAAACTAAAAAATTGTATTCAACCTTGTATCTATGGGTGTGGTACGTCCACACTTTCTGTTTGGCTTATGCCTTCTATCCCTACTACTCCCTCTTTTATGTTCTTAACTGGAAATCATCACAGTGATTTCGGTGAGGGGTATGTTCGGTTCTAGCCTCAAATGTAGGTAGAATAAAAACAACACAAATCGTGGGTACCGACGTTCGGTCGCTTGACGTATTTCGAATATGCATAGGCGCTGCTCTGCTTCATTTTAAATATCTTGAATAATACTTTTCCTGTATTGTGAGCTTCGTTTTGTCTATATTGTGCTGTTTGTGAAGTGCTGGACTATCAGAACGTTTCTGAGAGCTTAGCTAGCTGCCTGGAAGACGCCCTTTACATGTGCATGAATGTTGAGACTACTGATGGAGACTGGCGGTGGAAACTCGAGGTTTGTGCAATCTTTTCTTCCTTATTCGAGGCAAGGGTCCGAGATTCTCCTCATTTAAATCAATACTTACAATATTTACTTTAATGCGTTATTTAATACTTTCCAAAACCTAAGGTCCTTCGAACAAGTCCATTATTTCTTACCAGTCCCAAACACACTGGAATAACATTATGCTCTGTATAGTAAATGCGACCTAGATCTATTACACATATTCTGTAACGGGCTGATTCTTCAATACTTACATAATTATTATCAGCAGAATAATTACGAGAATTCGACATAATTTCTATGTGAAGTTTTCTCAAATGTAAACGTTGTTTTCCAGAATCTGCGAGAAACACGAAGAGTGCTGATTTTGTTTACTGATCCTATACAGCAACATAAACAAAATCGACACTGTCCCCCACAATCACAAAAATATACGATACAGATGCAAATAACAGAACACAATAGAACACGCTCATAGTTATGTATCGGCCTAGTACATTTTCATAAGGGTTGCTCGCCAACGTCTGCCTGACGTTTAGTTGTTTAACATTCAGTTAACATTTACGGCAGGATGTTGTGCGCACTTTTATGAATTTTCTCGTGAACCTTTGAATAGAAATTGAAAATTAAGAACCTTTTTTGTGATTTATTAGAATTAAGTTTTGAATGTAGGTTAGAATGTTTCGTTTATATGACTTTTTGTTTTGTTAAAGAGAGTTTTTCTAGAGAATTTTTCACGACCTTTTCAAAAACTTTACTTGGATCATCGAGTTGTTACAAACTTTAGTGATTCATCAAGAAGGCAGTTTTGAGTAAACTCTCTTCGTAACCAAATAATGCTAATGAATTATTATTAGCCGCAATAAAAAAATACACCAGACTATCTTCCAGCAA
Organism: Marasmarcha lunaedactyla; assembly: GCA_923062675.1. Lineage (NCBI taxonomy): Eukaryota > Metazoa > Arthropoda > Insecta > Lepidoptera > Pterophoridae > Marasmarcha > Marasmarcha lunaedactyla. The sequence goes on from OV281353.1 coordinate 10,259,769, forward strand.
ACATGACTGGAGAGTTTCATAAAGCATGTAGTTTCATAATAATAAAAAATATAATGTCTAAAAAATATAAGTACAGTGACTTATACATACAAAATAACGTAAGTTCAATATACCAAGAATCATATACTCAGGACAACTTTTAAGTCAGTCGCCAAATTTAGTAGAGACGATATGTTAGCGAAACTGACCTTGAAACAGTGAAACTTTTCCTCAAAAAAGAAAGGAATCGCTTACCAAGTATTAAATAAATGTTTTATACCTTTAGTAATATCGGTTTTCAGTATAATAATTGCAACTTGGAAAATCGTTTAAAAGTAAAATTGTTATTCGACTAAGAAGTATTTTAGTCTATCGCAGATATGTAAACTATTATTTTAAAAATACACTGGATCCCCTTACGTTGTACTTTTTTATCATTGCGTTTATTTTTATACTAAACAGACACTTCTCTGGGTGAACCACCCTTTTTTATATTTATTAAAAAAAATTACGAATAAAATAGAGTATCAAATATCGATAAAGTACCTGTACTTACATGTACTTACACTTATGTATTATTTTATTCGGGTGACGGGTCGCTCACTTCCCTCAAATATGGTTGAGGAGGGCGATGGCTGGATCCCGCGTTAACTCGTGAACGGGTGCCGTTTGAGGGTGTTCGTCGTTTGGATACTTGGGGGGAGGGAGACTTACCGAGCTAACAGATGCAGAAAAGAATAATTTTGTATAGACATAAAAAGACTCTGTAAATTTATTTTGAAAAAAAATATACCCGTGAAGTTTTTTGCCAGTTCTTCTTCACGAAGGTTTTTTTGAACTGGTGGTAGAATCATGTTTTATTTGACGTCAATAAGAACAAGTAATTGTCAAAGTTGAGAAATAAATATTTCAATTCATTTCATTTCATTTCATTTCATTTCATTTCACTTCATTTCATTTCATTTCATTTCATTTCATTTCATTTCATTTCATTTCATTTCATTTCATTTCAATTCATTTCATTTCATTCATGAGATTATTTTTTATTACGATTTGAAGTGTCATGATTTAAATTTCTTTTTCAATAAGGAATTTTGTTCACCGTAAACAAGGAAAGGATTTATATGGACGAGGTCATAATTCTGAAGTAAGCATTTCTGGATATTTTTGACTTTGAAAAATTAAAGCGAGGCAATTTTTTATGTACCTATTTGATGAAGTTTCAAAAATGTTAATAAAACATTAGTTTTGTTTCATTTGCGATAATATATGTATATGTTTAATATGTGCAGTATATAAATCTTCAAACTTTTAGAAATTGCTAGCTTTTCGTTATGAGGTCTGGAACTTGCTGAGGTCTGTTAAACTTGTATGTACATTACACTGACTGCATTAACGGTAAAATAAAACATCCACAACCTAAGTAAAAACCTAACATATTATTTCGAAGGTAAAACGATAAAAAAAGGGCAAACATTTTCATTTTAGAAAAGTATTAGTCGGGTCATTTAAATTTAAATATCTCAAACATTTAAAAGGCACGTGTAATTGTCAGAATATAACAGAAAGTTTGGCGATATGAACTTAAACATCCATTTAACAAACGTTCATCACATTGTGTATGTCAAGTGCTAATAAAATACACTAATGAAACATTGGTTCACGTGAACCTATTGAAACTTCAATATCGTCATAATATATATTAAAGATATCTCTTAGACAATTTGAAAAGGGGTTGTCGAACTTAACCATTGCATTCAAAGAGTTATTGATTTTTAAATGCCAATTTTCTAACTTGACAGCATTTTAGAATTAATTAACATTTCGGAAACGGACTGGCATTTCTATTTCCGTTTCCTGTCAACTGCAAATTTCCAAGCTGATATTGGTGAAGTTGCTTAGAAATTACTGAAGAAAGTTATTATGAATATTTCAAATATATACAAATAATTTTGTTTTTTCACATAACAATAGATAAATAATTTGTTTGGATTCAACATTACACTAGTTTATTTAAAAAACTTACATGAATACAATATCTACAATAAGTGTTACCGTATTTTAAATGGGGGTAAGATTCCATCAGTTATCTAATAAATTCATATTCTAGGGCCGAGTAACTGTCAAAGACAGACGAACTCTGTTAAAACTAGTTTTCAAAGAATAATATTCGGAAAAAGAGGAAATGAGTTTAACTACTAATATATTTGAAATATTTTTGTAAAAATAGTTAAAAAAAAAAATAATAAATCCCCAGACAAACACTCCAACTGTATGGCCCCAAAGAAAGCAGAGCTTGTTTTATGGATAATCAAACAGTGAATGGAGGAGAACCAAGAATAAACATACATACAGTCCCTGGCCAATTTTCACAGACCCTGATCTGCGTCCGGACCCGTTTGGACGTGTTGAAGGTCGCTCCCGGCTGCCGAGTCACGATTGTTGTCTCACGACTTCTTTCCTAGCAATACTTAAACGCCACTCTCAGATCCGTTCTGCGTCCTGCCCCGCTCGGACGTGTTCACGGTCGCACCAGCTGTTTAGTCACGATTGTCGTCTCACGACGACAACTCGTAGCAATACTCATACGCTGAGATTCGTACAAATCTCGCTTCCTCCTCGACGACTTGAGATAAGCCTCTGTAGGACTTACGCTGCGGCCGGTTTCGATCGGCTGCAACTAAGTCAGTCTCGCAGCAACAACAGAGCTGAGCTTACTACGGTCGATTAAATTCGATAGTAGTTCGCAAGGCTCGGGCTGATTTTTTGGCTGCGTACTTGACGCTTGGCTCCTGTTACGTAGTCAGAGACTCGCTTTTCGGCCGGTTCCGGTCGGTCGTAACGTAGTCAATCCCGCACTTTCAGTGCAACCCAACCTCGTCAAGTCTACGGCCGGTTTTTGTTGTCAATGTATTGGCAACACACTCCGTAGTAGACTCGCGTTTGATCAGGTGGATACTTAACGGTGACAACTAAGCCTGATAGCGTTGCCACGGTGTGCTTCCAAGCCCCTTCGGGCTAAGGAGAAACCGGCTGACCCAACCCCATTGCACTTGGGCCTTTCCCAGGGTGACGGTACAGTGCTGTCCGGATTAGGGGCACCACCTAGCGTCGTCCCCAGCCCCCCTACCGCGGGTAGGGAGATTTAGGTGGTAGGTTTGTTAGGGAACCTAGGCATTATTATATATTTATATATTGTAGTTTCAAGCTTTCCAATGGACCAGCAACGCCTGGTAAACTTTGCTAGGTCGTTCGCCCAGGAGCTCGTTGCGACCGGCGTCCCCATCTCAGATGACGTAATAACGCAGGCCTTACAGGCAACTATCGCGTCCCCGGCCCCTCAGGCCTCAACCCCGGGCCCTTAGGCCTCCAACGTCCAGACCCCTCAGGTCTACAACTCTCCCGCGACTCCCGTCCCGTCCGAAATGGACTGTGAATCGGTCACGGCCTCTCGCGCGTCGCGTCGCAAACGTACCGCTCCCGGGAGCGACTCCGAACCCGTGTCTGATACGTCGTCAGATGCCGTCACCTTAACCGGCTCTCCTGAGCCCGCGTCTCAGCTAGTCACCAAACGCTCCAAGAAGTACTCGAAGAAAGCCTCGGTATCCTCAATAACCGAGCCCTCGCCGGTGTCTTCAACACCCGTCCCTGCGCCATTAACGTCGCTCGAAGTAACCGCGTGTCCGTCGGTCCCATCGAAGCTAGTGACGCGCTGCGCTTCCGTCCTACCGAAGCCTGAGCTCCCTCCGCCCGTCTTTCTCCGCGAAAAAGCGCGATGGACCACGGTATCAAATTTTTGCAAAGAGCAAAAAATTAACTATGTCAAAGCAACCAACGCAGGCGATTCAATTAAAATCTAGGTCGCGACCAGCGACGACTTTCGTGCGTTCACTAGGTTACTTTCATTAAAACAAATCGCGTACCACACCTACGCCCTCCCGAAGGTGCGTAAGACTACGCGCAGTACTATGGGGCGTCCCATTTGAGCTCGCGAACGATGAAGTCCTCGAGGACCTTAAGTCCCAAGGTTTCCCGGCTGAAGCAGTGCACAAGACGCACTCCAACCGCGGTAGGCGTTTTCCGTTGGCATTAGTTATTCTATCCAATACTCCCAACTTGAAGGATATCTTGCGGACTCTCGAATATCTCCGTCGAGCGTCCCAACCCCCGCAGTCACCCTGGGCAGTGTTACCGCTGCCAGCTATGGCCACGCAGCGGCTAACTGCTCAGCTCCCCCCAGGTGCATTAAGTGCCTGGATCCTCATATTACAAAGGAGTCCGAATCCACTTCCCCCCTGCCTGTGTAACAGTGTAACAGCTAACTACAGGGGTTGCCCGCGCGCTCCGCGATCTTCAACTAAGAGGGCTGCGCCCAAACCGGCGCCACCGCACACTCCCGCTAACGTTCCGCCGCTGCGCAACCGGGGTCCACCGAAAGCAAAGCCCGAGCAGCCAACGCCTACTCCGGCTCTGTCCTGCAGAAAGCGTCCGGCCGCTCCACCTGCACCTTCCCGTCCTATCCCAGCTCCCGTAGCTCCCGTAGGCCCGCATCGCGCTCCGTCGTCTTCACCTCAGTCGTAGTTGGCTGAGGACATGAAGACCGTGTTTGACGTCATTCAAAACGTCGACATTAAGGAAATTTCCGTTCTCGCACGCAAACTGCGAGCCGCCCGTTCTCCTCAAGAGCGTTTATTTGCGTTAGCCGAGCATCACTCGCTTCTAAGTTCGTTATAAATTTTATTTTTTTGTATAAATTCGTAAATAAGCAAATATGACCCACAATTCCCGCGTCCGGTCGTATCAAACCCAAGGGCTTATCCCTAGTATCTTTTAACGTTCATAGCCTTAGCACCAACCTTCCTGAGCTCAAACTGTTCCTTCAGAACAACGACCCAGACTTATTGCTTCTCCAGGAGACATGGCTTACTCCAAACCGCTCCAGGGGCTTCGCTATTCCCAAGTACGCGTTTACTCGTAAAGATAGGCCCAACTCCGACGGTTTTGGCGGCACTGCTATATATTACAAAAGAGGCTTTCATTGCTCTCCTCTACCTACCCCTCCTCTCCTCAACATGGAAGCCACTGTGTGTAGATTGGCTATGACTTGTCATCCGACCATCATCATAGCTTCAATCTACATACCTAGTGGCTCCAGACCAACCCGCAGCGACTTTCAGGCCATTCTCGCCCTCGGCCGTTCAGTCATTATGTTTGGAGACTTTAACTCCAAACATACTGACTGGACGTGCCTATCGACCGACACCAGCGGTATCGCTCTCCTCGACATCACTAACTCACTTGACTTAGACGTCATCTCTCCCATCACTCCCACTCACTATCCCAACAATCCAAACTACTCTGACATCCTCGATTTTGCAATTGTCAAGCGAATCAATCTCGATCTCAGATCTATCGAACCGCTCGATGACCTAGGCTCTGACCACAAGCCCCGTTTCCCTCGTGCTAGGTGCGCCTAACGATAACGTCACATCTCCTTAGACGTTTACCAACTGGAAAGGCTTTAATAATACGTTAGTTTCAGCCTTAGAGGCCCCGAACTCTCTGCTCGCGATCTCGCCCGATCAATTAGATAGCCCGGATAAAATAGATTCATTAGTCAACACTCACACTGACGCTATCAACTCAGCCATCAGCGGTAACGAAAAGGTTGCTAAACAAGGAAACCCACGCTTCCCCTAGCTGTTAGAAATCTCATTAAAGCTAAGAACGTGGCTCTCCGGAGAGCCAAAAAATATCCCACGCCCGCCTACAGAACAGCTGCGAATCAGCTTCAACGTGAAGTTAGGACTTGCTTCGCAGAGTGCGAGAAGAGTGCGCGAATGCTCTTTTTGATCAGGTTGAACCCACACCCTTCTTGCATCGGATTACTAGACGCAGACAGACCTTCCATCCCTTCATGGTAGATATCCCAAGAAGTCGAACCAAACAATTCGATAGTTCCTTTTTGGTGCGGGTCGCCAAGGTGTGGAATGAACTGCCTGCGTCTGTTTTTCCAGAAAACTATAGTCCTAGTTCTTTCAAGCGTCGAGTGAATAGGTATCTCGTGAATAGACGTGTAACACCTTCGTGTTCATCGTCACTTTCCATCAGGTGAGATAGAAGACAAACGTCTTACCCATTTTAATACAAAAAAAGAAGAATTCCGAGACGCTGAACGATCTGATGAACGATCTCATGGAGAATATCTCCCCGTCCCACCAAGCGTATTATCGAATGGCCCGAGCCGTATGCGTAGACACCGCCTCTCACGTTCCTCCTCTTACTCGTCCCGATGGCACTACTGCCTTCGAAGTCGAAGAGAAAGCCGAATGCTTCGCTGACAGCGTTGCTTCACAATGCTCGCCCAGCACGGAACCCGCGAATCCCTCTCACATCAAAGCGGTGGAGGACGAAGTTCTCCGCAGAGACTCTTTCCCCATCACCGCTGACCCCGTTAAAGTCTCTAACGATGAAATCTCGCTTCTCATTAGAAATCAAAAATCAAAAAAGGCTCCGGGTGCGGATGGAATTTCCAATCACGCACTTAAGCACCTGCCTCAGCAGGTGTTTACCCTGTTAGCTGTCATCTTCAATGCCTGCTTTGACCATAGCTACTTTCCAAAAGCTTGGAAAGAGGGCAAGTCCCTCCCCCCAAGTATTAATTTAATCGATTATGTCTGGGGATTTATAGTATCCAAACGACGAACACCCTCAAACGGCACCCGTTCACGAGTTAACGCGGGATCCAGCCATTGCCCTCCTCAACCATACAGAGGTTCCACTTTACAGTCCCGATTTGGCACTGTGTGACTTGTTCTTGTTCAGCACCAGTTCAATACGTTCGAGAAGGCCGTTTTTTTTTTAATTTTCATTATTTAATTAAAATATTTGGCAGAAGTGGAGTCCGTGGAATCCAAAACAAATAACTTTGACCTAGTAATCTGCTGTTCTAATTATTTTGCCTACTATGTTCTGTCTAATTGAATTTGCAAAAATCAATTAATTGAGTTATGTTCAAACGTCAGCGATTGTTTATAAGATAAGACTTAATTACTTTATAAACTGTTACAAAAACTTGAACTTAAGATTCCGATAACTCAGAAAAAGGACCTTAATTACAAATAAAATTATTAGCTTTTATAAACTAATAACGCCTTAGGCTTTTACATTAAGAATACACTGGGAAACGCTGTATTCAGTGTATTCTAAGCAAACTTGAAAAAAAATACTCTACATACATATTTTGTATTAAGTGCTGTATCAGCACAAGAGGTTTTACCTGCTGGTCAATAAGTCAGCTGACTACACGGTTCGTTACATGCATCCGCGTAACATCTTAGCAGATCCCGACGACGCTATTACAACAAGGAACGCCGGCGTTTCAAGAGCGGCGAGGCAAGAGGTCTTAGCTCAACGTCACTATTTACTAGGATATCAAATCGCTGATTTTCAGCTACAACCTGTGTTTATTGTCTAATAATGTCTAATTAATGGTAATCAATTTCGAAAATAACAATAGATTGTGGGTATTGGTATATACATACATAAACAGGAAAGTGGCTTAGCAAGAAAATGAAAGTATTATTACAAATAGATACATTTTCTTATTGGCGGTGGAATATCGTTACAACATTTTGTCGCGCTGTACCGAAAGATTCCAGTGAATGCCGCTGTACGATAATACTGGGCACGTGAGGCCGTGCATGTATCTGCAGCCAGCATTCTGCAATCTTTGTAAGAGGCGATTTGTCTTACATAATAAAAAAAATCATAATAAAATAGTTTTACTTGTATTCTGTCAATCAGTTCCAAAAGAGCTGTCACAGAACCTCATCCCTTTCTGAACCCAAATTGAAGAGAGGAAAAGATGTTGGTCTTCCCTATAAAACGTATGAGCTGATAGTACACAGCTCAATACTCAAACGCTGAGTTTTGAATCAATATCTCGCTTCGTCCCCGACGACTTGAGATAAGCCTCTCTGTCACTTGCTTTGCGGCCGGTTTCGACCGGTCGTATCGTAGTCAATTCCGCAATTCTGCACTTCCGTGCACCCCTCGTACAAATACCTCATTTAGGTGGGAGCACCAATAACAGAGTTGAGTTTACTTACGTCGGTATCCGACGTTCGTTCACAAAGCTCGGGCTGATTTTCTGGCGCTTGGCGCTAGCTACGTCAGTAAGACTCGCTCTGCGGCCGATTTCGGCCGGTCGTAACGTAGTCAATCCCGCACTCTCAGTGCAACCCAATTTCACGACTGGTTCACGTCGCGAAGCCGTCAGGTCTACGGCCGGTTTTTTTTTGCCAATTTATTGACAACACACTCCATAGTAGACCTTAACGGTGATAACTAAGCCTGCTAGCGTTGACCTGTTGAACCGGCAGGTACAGGGGCCTAAATTCCCAGGGTGAAAGTACAGTGCTTGTCCAATAGGGGCAACACTTCGCGTCGTCACAGCCCCCCTACCGCCGGTAGGGAGGTTTCGTTGCTAGGTTAGTTAGGACTGTAGGCATTTCCCTCATTATCACGGTTCCTTCGCACAGTTTGGTAAGGTTTGCGAAGGCCTTCACCCATGCGCTCGCTGCGTCAGGCGTCCCCATCCCTGACGAAGCTTTTACGCAGGCCTTACTAAGGCTTAACGCATCCCCCGCCACTCGGGCCCCAATCCCGGCCCTTCAGGCCATCAACGCCCAGACCCCTAAGGTCTTTAGCTCTCCCACGTTTCCCGTGCCATCCGAGATGAACTGTGTGTGGGTCACTTCCTGTCACGAGCGCGCGGCAAGCGTGCTGCTCCCAGGAGCGACTCGGAATCCGCGTCCGAAGCGTCGTCGGACGCCGCTACTTTAACCGGTTCTCCTGGACCCACGTTAACCTTTGTTTCCAAGCGCTCTTAGGAACGCACAAAGCAAGCCCCGGTGCCTTCAACACCCGATCCCACCCCGGTGTCTTCAACACCTGCACCCGCGCCGTTAATGCCACTGCAAGTAACCGCGACCCCGTCGGTTTCGTCTAAACTAGCAATGCGCTGCGCTCCCGTCCCGGTTAAGCCTCAGCTTCCTCCTCCCGTCTTTCTCCGCGAAAAGGCGGTCTCTAAGTGCAAAGAGCACAAAATTAATTACGTTAAAGCGTCTAACGCAGGCAAATCTATCAAAATTCAAGTCACGACCATCGAGGACATCAAGGACTTCCGGTCCTTCACTAGGCTACTGTCGGTTAACAGATCGCGTATCATACCTACGCCTTCCCGGAGGAGCGTAAGGCCCGCGCCGTATTACGGGGTGTCCCGTTCGAGCTAGCGAACGATGACATTTTTGAGGAACTTATTTCCAAGGCTTCCCGGCTGAAGCTGTGCATAAAATGTTCTGTAACCACGGCAGACGTTTCCCGCTCGCGCTAGTTATCCTTTCTAACAATCCTAAATCAAGGGAGACCTTTGGAGAGGCTCGCACAATCTGCGGACTCTCGAATATCTCTGTCGAGGCTCCTCTCCGTCGCGACCACCAAGGGCAATGCCACCGTTGCCAGTGTTACGGCCCCGCAGCGGCTAATTGCTCAGTTCCTCATCAACAATCCTCACATCAAGAACGAGTGCACTCGCACTCCCGAATCCAGTTCCCCCTTGCATGTGTGCTGTGCGGCCAGTCTGGCCACACAGCTAACTACAGGGGATGTCCTCGCGCTCCTCCACTAAGAGGGCCGCGCCTGAACCGGCACCACCACTCACGCCTGCCAATTTCCCGCCGCTGCGCAACCAGGCTCCCCCGGAAACAAAGCTCGATCAGCCGAAGCCGACTCCAGCTAACGCCTGGAGACAGCGTCCGGCCACTCCACCTTCCCGTCCTATCCCAGCTACCGTAGCTTCCGTAGGCCAGCACCCCGCTCCGTCGTCTTCACTTCAGTCGTCGTTGGCTGAGGACATGAAGACCGTGTTCGACGTCATCAAAAACGTCGATATAAGGGAAATCGCCGTACTCGCACGCAAACTGCGAGCATCCCGCTCTCCTCAAGAGCGTGTCTTAGCATTAGCCGAGCATCACTCGCTTCTTAGTTCTTTATCAATTCTATAATCATGCAATGATTATACCTTTAAATACCGCGTCCGGTCGTATCAAACCCAAGGGCTTATCCCTAGTTTCATTTAACGCTCGTAGCCTTAGTACTATAACGTACCGGGATGGTTCCCGGGGTGAGGGATAATTCAACTCTACTAAATTCACAAACACTTTTAAGCAATTGAAATAACTATATCTGTACTCTTTTATATTAATTACAATTTTTTTTGTTATATTAATCTTATTGAGGCTGCTGCCCACAATAGAATGCTCTAGAACATTCTTTCATATTCTATCTTTTAATCAAATTACAAATTGTGACAGATTTAAAGGTGCCAGTAAGTTTTTTTGTGCGATAACCTCTTTTATTATATACCTACAGCACAAGCAAACGTTGCAATTGCCCCACTTATTTAATTTATTTAATCAGCTTCACTGTTATTCACTGTATTAATTTCTTTATACATTTCATTCTTAAATGACGACCCTACTTAAATCAGGATAATATACATTATTTGGGATTACTCTCAGATGAGCCCCCTACTGATAGGGATTTGTATACATGATCATGTTTAACCGACGACAACTTATTATACCAAAAATGATCCTATAGTATTCATTACCCCATCACTAGAGCCTTAGCCACAAAACCTGATGAAAATCAGCCAAGATCCCGGCTGGTTAATTAATATCTAAATCAAATAGTTTAAGTTACCTTTATTTCTCATACAATATATGAATAATCAACAACCCCATAATAGTTATTTACGTTCAACAATTGAACACTATACAAACAATCAATATTAATAAATTAATAAACAACTGTTACAGTAACCCATTCAATACAATCAACACATAATTCACAATTATAATTAATTAATGAGTAATAGATACATTAATATCCCAATAAAAAGGTAAATTCAGTTAATCCGACTTATATTAAAATAATACTAAGATTAATCACATTACATTATCACGCAGCTAACAAAAAAAAAAACAAACACGTTTGACATAAACTGTCATATTAACTTTAAACTTTATCTGAATTACTTTATTTAAAAGTTTGTAACTTTCTTAAGTCTAATATTTACCTACCTAAAACTTAGGATTTTACCTGCCCAACTATTACCGGGTAAACCTACCTATGAAATAGATCATAGAATTGGATCCAGAGTATTTTTATTTAACCCTAAACGATACCCATAAATCAATAAATTTATATTTCACAACGCAACGCAGAGAACTTTGTTGATGTATATATAGATACATCTGACAAAAATCCTATACCAATAACATTTAAAATATATTTCCTATTCAATCACAACCCTTTTACTATTTTACCCCACTGAGGATCCTATTCTACATCCACGTGTTGAACCACAGACAGCAATATCACAATATCAGATATACTCGTAAACTTTGGCCGTATAGCTAAGTCGGCTATCACCTTCTCTCTTATGGAGATTATTAGGTGTGGCGCAAATTAAACGTGTACACTGTATAAAGCGTTATTTTAGTCTTTGAAAATGTACTTCTTTAGAGCATTGACACCACACGTATATCTATTGACTCGAAAATAAAAATGAAAATGAAAATAAAACGCGGAAAATACGTACCGCGTGTACCTGCCGCCCCTTAGAGGTTCCTCTCCGGGTATCTAAAATTATAATATTATCTATTAGATAAATTGTATACAGAGACTCTTTTGTCACTATACATATGTTGCTCCGATATGTTGGACCGTTGCGTTGTGATGAGTACATAGAATTAAAAATCAATATTATTTTTCCTATATTATTCTAAAACCTCAACGAAATTCTCACCGTTGTATATCTACTAAATGAATGATATATACTTGTACACCTAACTTTTACCCTAATAAATAAATATATATATATATATATATATATATATATATATATATATATATAATTTTATCATTTAAATAATAATAAATAAATAATTCTTGGTTATTCTTTGTATTATTCTTGTTATACTTTGTGTATTCTTTTTACAAGATAATTGTCACATCTTATTTATCGACATACTCGAAATAAACCTTTATATGGTCGACTAAGTTTCCGACTTGTACCTGATATTTTCTTTGGACAATGTAATAAAACTAATTGCCCTTCACGAAGTTTTATATTGGAGGCTTTTTTATCGGAAACACCCAAAAACCAATTCCGACTATTCAAAAACACGATTCTTATTTTACCGAAATTCATAAATACGAAATTTAAATTTTCAGACTTTCATTAGTACAAATAATTAAAAACCCGCTGTGTTACTAGTCCGAAATATGGTATTCCAAATTTTAATTTTCCGAAAATTAAATGCTAACATAAAGATTTTGTATTTAAAACGGGTTTACATTAAAAATTATAATCTAAATCTCCTGTGACACAAATTAAAATTAATAAGGCACATTTTGAAATTATACAAATTAGGCGCAACGACGAGCGTAGCGAGGAGGAGCAGTTAGTCTGAATGCAGATAATGCAGCGCGAGCCGAGCGAGCGCAGCGAGCGTGTCGCGGCAGCGGCCGGCGAAGCGCCAAAAAGGGATTTGCATTTCAGTACATAAACTACATACTCAAGAAATAACTCGGTACAAAAAACGAAATAAACTTTCTCATTTCCAGCTGACTACTTGAATGCTCGAACGTATAAATTGATGTGCTCATGCAGTTTTACAAGGCGTTTGTCATTCCGAATAATATTCACTAATATTATTCGGAATTTTGATATTCGGGATTCGTATTTATGATATTGCGGATTATTAATAATTTGGATTTTTATGGTTCGGTATTTTCAAATTCGGCATACTGATTTTCATAATTATATACGTTTGGAATTTCGAAGTTTCGAAGAAGAAAAATTTGGAATTATAAAAGACGGAATTTTCATTTTCGGAATTTTGAAATTCGTGATTATGACTATCGGAATTAAGTTTTTCGTATTTATGTAGTGTTCCCTGTTCTTTTTTGTACTAAACGAGCTTTCCTCAAATTTTCCCTCGCTTGATTTACTGCTCTTATTTATGCGTCTTTTTTTGTTGAACGTTCATATGAAAATTAGGATTTAACCTTTCATAAAACGGGACTTCGGGTTCTCTTCCAAAAATTAAATCATAAGAAGAAAATTTAGTTGAAACTTGTTTTGAACAATTATAAGCATATATTATAAAAAGTAAAATTCGACACCAATCTCTTTGGCTTGGGTTTACATATTTAGCTAATGTACCTATATCTTAATCTTTAATCAATTTATTATAAAAACAAATACTTATTAAATGGTATGATTTAATTTTTCTACTAAACCTAAAATCCAAAGGTGCATAGTGGTAGCTAACGAGTGTTTTATATTATAATGTCTTAATAAAGACTTAATTAATCTAGACGTGAACATGGAACCTTCATCTGACAATACTTTATATACCGTCCCGAATTTTGTTAAAATTTCATTAATTAAGATATCATATATTGTTTGAGCCGTCACTCGTGGGACTGCTTTGCGAATAGAGTATTTCGAATAACATTCTAAACATGTTATTACGTATTTATTCCCATCTACTGAACGATTAAAAGGACCTAATATATCGATCAAAATTTTTTCAAATAAACGTTCTGTTACAACTGGGCGTAGTGATTTTACTTTATTACACAATTTCTTTTCTTTACATGGCATATGACTCTTAACATCTTTCTTAACCTTTTCCACTACTTCAACTTTAAGATTCTGTTTCTCAGAACAATACACAACTTTAAAGTCTTGAGGACTCGGGAATAAGTAAAATTCAGTGTCACTTTTTTTTTAAATTATTTTATTCAATACTTATTAGACATATAATTCTTATTTCTAATACACCTTAAACCTGTAAGGTTTATATAAGTGCGAATTAGTCGCATTATTTTACATCAAATACATTGTGTTACATAATATATTTTGAGCATGTGTTTACATATTTTATAATTTTTAATTAATAATTTACATGTAGTTCATCTGGGATCGTATTTAATATATTGGGAAGCATGTATTTCCATGTCCGTTTACCATATTCGTTATTATACTTAGGTAGAATATATTTTGGTGTATAATTTAGTTTACGTAGGTTGTTAGGTGTACATTTCTTGTTAAGTCTATGAATGTTGTGATACTCATCAAGTATAAAATTCACGAAGATGTCAGGAACCTTAAGATTCATGTTTGTCAACAATTCATTTTGATAAGATCTGTGTTCATGTATAAAAGGTTTCACCTTTTATCATACATCTATCTTCTACTGATGAGATTCCGGACTCTTTTAAATGCATTATTTTTATTTCTTTTGGACATAAAATGCAAACTGAGCATTCCTGGCAACACGAAAACAGCCAGGAGCGACGGGAGTGTAACCTGATCCACGTTTCACTGCAGGCTTTTGTTTGTAAATTGTCACAGTATGTTTCTGATGATAATTTATTTAGCGGAACGTTACAAATTGATTGTTTAGAATGTATGCGGTAAATAGGTTGATTAAGTACACATAATAAATTTTCTGAATCGAAATGCAGGCATTTTTGAAGATTGATATTCGAAAGTAGTGTGAAACAATCCTTTTGTATATTAAATGCTAGGTATTCAGTTGCTGGAATAATAAAACGAATTCTATTGTTTAGGTATCTAGGTATAGGTACTGCACGGTTCAATTCGTAGATGTCACGACCTTGGAGTGGAATTTTAACTTCTATGATTAGGTAGGACGCAGTAACTCGAGCTTTCATTTCGAGTAGGTGATAAATGTCTCGTATGTTATTTCCAGGTATTCTTAATTCACCTTGCAGTTGGCCTGATATCATATCTAGTTCCTCTTTTATTTGTTTTGGCGGAAGTAAATGAACATTAAATCTTTCATGGTAAATGTCAGTGACAGTGTCAATAAGTGTTTCTTGAATTCTACGCAGGTTAGATATGATGACGTCGGCAGAGACTGAGGTAGTCAGTATGTAAAAAATATCGATGATGAGACCTTGTAGAGTTTTTGAATTTATTGATTTCAAGAGAAACATTGTGTAAGTGGCGGTTTATGATTTGAAATGGTTGGTTCATAATTGCTTCATTTCTTTGCAAGATATTACTTTCTGATTCTAAAATACTAGTTTGATTTTTGATATAATTGAACAAATGCTTTTCGTTTCTGTGTGTCAGCTCTATGTCCTTTTGATACTGCTCAGCAAATCTGTCACCTAACACGTCAAATAAGGAGTTAGCCATGTTACCAACTGCGATTATCAAGCCTCTTTTTGTGCGTGATGAAGGATTGTTTGTCAGTAAATTATTATAGTGTTCTATTTCTTTTAATGCATGATCAAGTTGAGAGGCAATTGTTAAATGTAGAAACGAAGGTTCTGAGTAATTGTAACATAGAGTGCGTAAGTGGTCTACGTATTTACGTACGCTATCCATGGCTAGACAGTACGTTGTCATATTGTGATAGATTACCAGTTTCCACTCATCTTGCATGATGTGCATATTGGCAATTTTGTCGAAATATAATGCATTGCTGTTGTTAAAATAGGTCAAATTATAAAGCTGAGCGGTTGTAGCTGTTGTAGCAGAGAAGAATGTCAATAATAGTAATAGGAATGTCATGAACAGTGATTTAGGCTTTCTACGATATCTTGATTGGGTTGGTTGATTAGTAATATTCTGCTCATTGTTTGAATTATTTGGTATATTGTCATTCGTGGCGATAGGTAATAACGATAGCTTTACTCCTATAGTAAAGCTATCGTTATTACCTTTACATACCAGATCTTGGCATAACCAAATTATTTTTAACCAATTGGATCAGAGCCTCAACGAATTTTTATATTATAATACCTTATTGAAAACAAAACACCCGAGAAACAAAAGAGGGCTGATAAACGGAGAAGGCTACGTAGCAAATTCATTGTTTGGAGAGTTCGTATTGTGGTGTAAACTTGAATTTTGTAATCTACCCCCTACTCGTAAAATATTGTCACTGTCTAGGTAGGGGTTGAGGCACAATACTTTGCTGTTCGATTTAAGCTTGCCATTAGTATTCAAATCTAATATTTCTTGGCGAAACTCACAACCTTGAACTGCTCTAATTATATAATTTTTACTCGTGTTCAGTTCTGCTGACGTTAAATGTAGGTCTTTGTCAGTATTACGCTGTAATGCATTATTAACAAGTCGTCGATAGCTAGTTGTTTCATAGTTCTCATGGCCCGGTAGGGTGCAGCTTTCATTCCATATGTCACAGTTGTTAATTGGTATTCTGTAAGTTGATCTCGAGGAGACTCGCGCCATAGAATGCGTTGTAAATTTTGTTGTTTTTCATTAATAAGGATAAATCGATAATGTTTTTCACAATCATCAATACATACTATTTCATATACTCTCCATTTTAATAATAATGTCATAATGTCTTGTTTTTATTTGGGCCCGCATTCCATGAGATCACTTAAGCTGTATCCAGACTGAGTTTTCGCTGAGCCGTTAAAAACAACTCGTAGTTTGGTTGTGGTAGAGTCTGCTTTTATTACGGGATGGTGTGGTAGGTAACACATAGTTGATGATGCTGTAGTGCATTTCTACATGTGACCCATGTCAATGTATTCTTGCATAAATCTTTTATAATTCTCATGTAACTGATGGTCTTTGGCAAACCGTTTTTCTAATTGTTTAAATTGTGCAATTGATTTTGACTTTGATTCTCCCAACTTTCCCTCGAATCCTTCCTTCATTGGCATGCAGACTTCATACTTTCTGTCTGGTAATCTTCTTGTTGTGTCAGTGTAAGTCTTCTCACAGTATTCTTCCTGTTTTGTCAAAATGTCAGTAGAGTTGTCAGGTATATCTTCAATTTCCCAGTATTTGGCAATATCTTCAATATTGTTTATCACCACGTGACAGTTAAATGTTTTTACCACTCCAGACAAAATCCATCCTTACTTTGTCTGCTGCGCTATTGACTGCTCTGGCGTGCCTTTCAAGAGACCGTCCATGATAATTTCGAAGTACACTTTGGCGTCCAGTAAGATGTCAATAGGTTTTGATAGATAATATTCCGGGTCAGCTCATTCTATTTTAGATAAATCATCAATAGATTTCTGTTTAAATGTGTAGTTAGGCAGGTTATTTACAAGTTCAGGCATAATTAAGGCTTCAGTTGAAAATGTAAAGTCACTGTGAATTGAACTGAGTTGTAATAAGACTTTTGCTCGGCTTCTTGATGCAGAGATACCTATTCCTGCGACGGTACCGCCAAATATAATTAAAAAATTAAAGATAAAGTGTTGTCAACTGAAAAAGAAGTTGCTGAAGCATTTGAACATTTTTTTACTGCCATACCTGATTCAACTACTTCGAGTATTAATTCATGTTCCACTCCTGCACAGTCACTGCTAACGGAAAATGTAGATTCATGCGATATTGATTTTATTTTTAAACATTTTACTGTTGTACAAGTGTTAAATGCATTTACAAGCATTAAAGTAAAAAATACTGCCCATTTAGATGGGATTTCTGTTAAAATTATTGAATCTGTCATTGATGGTATAGCCCCGTACTTAGCCAGTATATTTAATGACTGTGTTGATAATGGTGTTTTTCCTGATTTAATAAAATTGAGTAAGGTCATTCCAATATTCAAAGCAGGTAGTATGTCTGACCCTAATAATTTTAGACCTATATCAATACTACCAACGCTCAGTAAGATTTTTGAAAATATAATTTATAATCAATGACTTTCTCATTTTTACGGTAATAGTTTAATGAATTTTAAGCAATTTGGTTTCACGCGGGGTCACTCAACAACCGATGCCGGTGTTGAGCTCATAAAATACGTATTCAGCGCCTGGGAGGAGTCGTGTGATGCTATTGGTTTCTTTTGTGACTTGTCCAAGGCGTTCGACTGTGTGGATCATACTACTCTACTCATGAAACTGCACCATTACGGCATAAAAAACCGAGCGCTTGCCTTGAAAAAATCATATATTTCTAATAGAAAACAGAAAGTTGCAATAAATGGAGAAAACTCATCAGGATCGGCAGTGACAATGGATGTGCCCCAGGGCTCAGTTCTTGGTTCTTTCCTATTTTTAGTATATATCAATGATCTGCCATCGGTCGTTAAGAACCAATGCGAGGTCATATTGTTTGCTGACGATACTTCCTTCTTATTTAAAATCAAAAGACAAGAAACTGACTATCGAGCAGTAAACATATGCATCTCCAACACAGAGCAGTGGTTCTCAGCTAATAATTTGCTCCTCAATGAAAAAAAAACGAAATGTGTTAAGTTTACATTGCTAAATGTCAAACGGGTAAACACAAACATTGTAGTTAAGAGCCAGGAACTGACTCTTGTAAACTCAACTGTATTTCTAGGCATAACCTTAGACGCCAAACTCCAGTGGGGACCGCATGTTGATGGTTTAGCGAAAAGGACAATTTTCAAATGAAACAATTGCTCGATTAGTCTATTTTGGTTACTTCCACAGCCTCATGACGTATTGTATTCTGTTTTGGGGGAGTGCTGCCGACATCGATACTATATTTATTCCGCAGAAAAGGGCTGTTCGCGCAATCTATCAGCTCGGTCCAAGGGTGTCACTTAGAAGTAAATTTAAGGAAATAAATATTCTTACCCTCCATTCACAATATATTTTAGAAAATTTAATGTATGTAAAAAGAACAAAACCTTGTTCAAAAGAAAAAAAGATCTGCCTAATGTTAACACAAGAGGAAGAAATATGCTAGCAGCTCATAATAGTAGGCTTCATAAAGTCACTAACTCATTCATGGGTCAATGTATTCGCTTTTATAATAAGGTTCCTGAGGATATCCAAGTTCTTCCTATTGACAAATTCAAGAAACTATAAAAGAGAAGTTGTGTGCTAGAGCATATTATAAACTATCCGATTATTTGGATGATAAAAGCCCTTGGGTATAATCCCCTCATTACAGGATTGTACTAGTATTTGTAACAAAGCATGTGTAATGGGTATGTATGTTCGATGAGTTCTTCGTCCCGATGAATATCTAAAGCGTCATTGTCACTAAAGTACGTCTTCTTATGGTAGCGTCGGGTGACGGGTCGCTCACTTCCCTCAAATATGGTTGAGGAGGGCGATGGCTGGATCCCGCGTTAACTCGTGAACGGGTGCCGTTTGAGGGTGTTCGTCGTTTGGATACTTGGGGGGAGGGAGACTTGCCAAGCTAACAGATGCAGAAAATAATAATTTTGTATAGACATAAAGAGACTCTGTAAATTTATTTTGAAAAAAATATACCCGTGAAGTTTCTTGCCAGTTCTTCTTCACGAAGGTTTTTTCGAACTGGTGGTAGAATCATGTTTTATTTGACGTCAATAAGAACAAGTAATTGTCAATGTTGAAATAAATATTTCATTTCATTTCAACCTTGATCTAGTAGTGCGCGCAAGGTCAGGAAAGTTCCATTATGTCTGTTTGCACGTAACTGCACCGTTGTCAGTAAAATTTCATCGTTATCAAATTTAACGTGATTTATATTTCTTTTGTTACATGTAACGTCACTCGACTCCTGCTTTGAAACCTCATATGGGAAAGCGGCGTGTAACATGGTATTATGAGCTTTAATGCACTCTTTGCATCGTTTTGTTGATTTGCAATAATTTCTTTCGTGGAAATAAAGACAGTTCTGGCAAATATTGTTTTTAGTTACAATTTTCATGCGCATGTCCGGATTATAATTTTCAAACTTCTTGCATTGAAATAAAGGATGATCTTGTTGGCATAAAATACATTTCAAAGAGTCGAACTTGGCATGTAATGTTGCATTATTTACAGGCTTATTAAAATAGGGCTTAATGTCAGGCTGTTTGTATCGCAAAGGGGAAGATTCAACGGGCGTCGAGAATGAGGTTTGATAGGTTGATCAAACCTTTCTCTTTTAGAAATAGGTTCAAGTGCTAAAAATGTACCTTCTAAAAATATCATGATTTCTTCATAGCGCGGCAAATCTCTAGGATTTTTTCTCGATTCTTTATAGTCATTATAGGTTTGAGTGTCAAATTTTTTGCAGAGCAAATGCACCAACAGTGGACCCCACGAGGTACAGTCCACGCCAAGGTTTGTATAGCATGTATGCATTCGGTGCTAATGTCATTTAATCTTTTAATGTCATATGCAGTTTGTTTCTGGATGGAGGGTTGATTCAAAAATATTTCAATTTGTTTTGTGAATAGTAATTGGGTATTATCATAACGATGGTTAATAATTTTCCAAGCAGTGTCATAATTGTCAGCCGAAACGTGTAGATGTTGTATGAGCTTTTCAGCTTGGAGAAGCTGAAAAGCTCATACAACAAATTTTCCTTTAAGGTGTTGCATTTTTTGTGTCTTTGAAACCATAGGATTGTTGTGTATGGCTTCTTTGAATAGATCGGCGAATGTGGGCCACTGCGTGTAATTACCGCTGCAAGTAGGCATTTTGATTTGCGGTATTGATTGGTGAAGGCGAGCAATGGATGATAATTTTTGATTGAGCGATCTTTTGATTGCTTTAAATGTCAATTCATGGCGGTTAAATTCTTGCTCGTAGGAACTCTAATTGCTTTGAAGGTGATTGTCAATTTGCCAATGCAGGTCATCTATTTTATTCCAACGGAAATGCAGGTTACGTAACTCATCTTCCAGCTCCCATTTGTCATTGATGTCATCTGCCAGGCCGTTAACGATTCGCAGGAATTTTCGGAAGTTAGTACGTTGTTGGTTTATCATGTCCATTACCTCTAAACTGAGTTGAGTACATTTATCAGCTTTGGTTTGCTGATAATTAGCGATGAGGTTTTTTGTCATAAACTAGAATTCTTTGTAGGTGTCAAAGATATTTGCAATAAAATATTCATCGCTTTTGTCAGTACTCTCCAGCAATTTTGAGTGGTTAAGGTCGAACTCCTCTCAGAGATTATTTAGGGTGTCAAGTTTCTTGTTAATATACTCCGGTTAAAATTTTTTCTTGCAGCAGAGTCTGTTTTGCAGTTAGTGCTGAATTTATTCATTAACTCAGTGAGTTCTAACTGTCGTTGAAGAAGTGCGTCCATGATATCAATGGTCAATGTCAATGACAAAAAGGAAAGATCTTACTTGTTTCACGAAGTTTAGCAGACTAATGCAGGTACTCCTGAATATCAGGGCTTAACGCAAGAAGCGATAACGCCAAATGAATGTTAATATTGTCACTTATAATTAACTGCACAAATAAATTTCTGTAATAGTACTTAGAAACTTATTGTTATTTTTGTCACCTCGATCGTTGTAAAACACTTGTTTTACTTTGCACTGCAATCCAAAAATTGTCACTGGTGTCACAACTGAAACCTACACGCGCGAACTACGAACGCAAGGTCCCGTGGCTCGAAGGACCAATGTACGGGCTAGAGCGTCCCGTAGGTACTGTCATTAACTGTCAGGAGGTGATGAAAAGGGGGCGTGTGATCGTAACGGCGTTTATTGTCAGACTGATAGTGTTAACTTAACTTAACAAGTTATTAAAACTGCTGATTGTGTCAAAATTACATCTATGCATGTGTACGTACTAAGATGTATGAGAGTAGCTCATACATCTTTAAAACGACCTTTTTTATGTATCGGTCTAATTATACCTATTTTAAGTTGGTTCGGGTAAAGTGACGTGGATATACATGCATTTACTAAGTGTGTAATAACTGGGGTGATCTGTTCACTTTATACATAATAAATGTTTGGCTCGTATATCATTAACACCAGGGCCTTTTCTCTTTTTCATACATTTTATAATATTGTATATAACATCATTTGTTGCCTTTTTAAGTCTCATTGATATTGTTGTATGATTATAGTACGTCTTGCCTAATAACTTAATGTTACAATTAGTATTAATATTTTTAACATTTTCTTCAAAACCATATGCGAAATTATTACATACTGTTTTTATGTCACCCCTAAAATACTTGCTTATTATAATTAACGGATTTACTAATTTTTCCACATAAATTATTTATTATTTCCCATACTATCTTTGTATTTTTAAAATTTCTGCAGATATTTTGCTTAATATATTTGTTTTTGGTTTTATTTATGTACTTATTTGTTAGGTTTCTATATTTATTGTATAATTATCTATTGTTTAATCGCGTTTATATATTTTATACAATTGTTCTTTCCTTTTGCACATATTAATTACACGTTCATTCACCCATTTGCATTCACTTTGTTGACTACAACTGATTTTAATTTTCTTTTTACATTTTTCATAGGTCTTTTTTTAATATATCATTAGGGTTACTAAGTTCCATAGCCGGTTCCCAATTAATTTTACTTAATTCGTTTTGCAATTTCTTATCATCTAAACAATCAACAAACCTATGCTTTCTGTCTTTGTTTATCGAGTTGTAAACAATGACGGAACCGGTTATATAGTGGTCAGCGATCTTATCGTGTCCAACAGCTGTTATAACGCCGCGACACCCAAATGTTCTTAAAAATATGTGATCTATACATGACTTTGACCCATTCTTTGTTTCGACCCGCGTATGCTGTGTAATTCCACACCCTAGTCCTGATTCACACATACTGTTAAGGTAATAGGTCCGTGCTGTAGAATGTTCACATAAATCAATGTTCATATCACCTATTTAAATGTGAGACTACTTACAGTTTGAAAGTTGAATCACTCGCGATAATTCCTTTACGAATGATAATTTATTTCAATGGGGAGGCCTGTACACTGCACATAGATTAGTTCTAAACGTATCCTGTGTTTCTATTTCACCTACAATACACTCAAAGTGCAAATTGGATACTGGATACCGTGTAAAGTTTAAGCTGTTGTGTATGTTGACTAATACTCCTCCACCCTTTTCTTGTTTCTGCAGTTGTGTATACATGTCATAGTTTTGTTGTTGAAACAAATTTTTACAAGTGTCTTTAATATTTACTTCGGTTAGCACGATTATGTGTACAATATATGAGCTGCTTGATATTATATACTCTAGTTGATCGAAGTTTGTTAACATTGATCAGATGTTAACGTGAAGTATGCAAAAATTGTTGTATTCTGTCAATTCTATATTATCCATATATGAGTTCCAGTTCGTAAAGTTTTTTTCTCTAATCGTACAATATGAATCATCCATTGTGTAAGGTAAATGTTATAGGTACGTAGTAGGTACTGTATTATTTTCTTCTAAACTTGTTTTGTGTTTGTCAAATTAAGTACAATGGTTTGTATATCATTTAATCCAATCGTTTCGGTGACCTTCGCGCAGTTAAATTACGCCGATAGATGACAAGCCAGGTTTCAGGTTACCCTTCCTTTTTTACGATATGCTTTTACTTATATTATTAGGATTAAGTTTCAGAGGATTACATATGTTGGTACAAATATCTAAGACGTTCTCATTTTCGACTTCTTGTATTCCACATAATCCTACGTGATCTGCCAGTTGTAACTGCTCCATAACCGATAATCGTTGCTCCAATGCCTCGTTTCGGGTACTAAAATTTTTACATTGATTCCGCAGATCGTAGCATTGATTTTCTATAGCTTTATTTTGTTTCATTAACGATTGCATTTTGAGCTCATAATCATCGATTTTATCTGAGATGAATTGTATTGATGTTTGAAGTTCGACTCGTATAGTTTCGCAAACTTCGCGCCGAATGTCCGTCAGTATTTGGTTAGAAACGCTGTTGCTTAGTATTTCATGATCGGTATTGCCGTCATTATCAGCTTCTGGCAGTATGCACGACAGCCGCCTTGGCTTGCCTGTACCGGTGCACATACGACAATTCCAGTCCACTGAGTCAGTAGCTTGTTTCACATTTAATTGTTCTGTTGAGATTTTGTGATTGAGATGTTGAGAAACTATTTATTACACTTGTTACACAGTATTCCCGGAGATTTTTTATTAATGAGCTTGGTACACTTGTTACATTTCATTTTGGCAATATTTTATTTATGCGCATACGCAATTATAGATTCGAGGATGGTAATTAGTAAACAGTAATACAGGTAGCGATCACCACTAATTCCCGTAACTTATCATTATTACTATCTACTAAATTAGAAAAATAAACATATTCATCTTTACTTAATTCATGTGAAACCTGTATTACCTGAAGGGTATTTTGATTTACATTTTTAACATTAAAATTATTAAAGTTTTATTATTTTAAAAAAAGCTACAAATTGTTTCGCTAAATGAACATGACTTTTCTAAAAATTCAATATTGCACCAGACTTCTGAAGGAAGTCTTGCCCGAGAATTAAATTCCTTTCAATATTATTAATAACGTAATAGTTTTGTACGAAAACAACATGTTCAATCTCCAAGTATAATTGTATTTTACCTATTATATCCATCCGGTTACCATTAACGGCTCGGATTTTTATATCCTCCACATTATGTATTATGATATTGAGTTGTTTACATAAGTTTTCGGAGATCACAGACACTGATGCGCCTGTATCAAGTAAAGCAAATACATCGACCTTTCTGATTTTTACGTTAACAGAGGGAATAAACTCACTTGAAGAAATATTTTCTGACTAGTTGACTTCAATTGTGTCCCCAGCTGTCTGATTGACGCCGATTGTACTCCAGGTTCATCACATTTGGACGCGTTGCATGCATTGGGTGCATCTCCTTCTTCTAGTTTTCTGTTTCTAAAAAAATATGGAGAGCGGTTAATTGTCTTAGTGGTAAATCTTACTCTCGTATTCCCACTATTCATACTAATTGGCGTTTGAAATATTTCACCTTCGTTCCTTGGTGACGTCGCAGAACGTACTGGTGTTTGTTGTGTCGCTTTAGTCGTCGTTGTAGTCGAGGTGATATGGATTGGGAGGTTTAAATTCGCCTCTTGTTTACCAGCAAAAATATCTTGCATCTGTATGAACGTTTCTTTCAACGACGTCTTGTTTTCGTAAATTTGGGAAGCTAAGCGACACTTATTTACATAAGTACAGTTTTTTAGAAAGTGGTCAATTAATATTTTTTCTGTTATGATCGCACCGGCCTTAGTTGCGCACATGTCTAAAGCGTTATAATAAGTTGTCTTCTTTGGCTTGTTGTTTTCTTGAATAAAAGACTGCAATCTGGTATACTTCTCTGCAACATATTTTTGTGAATTTATTCATTAGATCTTCGTACGTTTCACATGAATCTATAATATTTCTTAAAAAATACAGCGCCGGCCCGTCTAGATACGTTCCCAACACTATCTTCTTAATTTCGTCATCATAAGGGTTGATGGCGTCAATAACATTAAACTGGCTTTTAAAAAATCACTTAACGCAATGGTTGCAATACCAGTATACTTCTTTATATTATGGGCCATTTTGTATTTATTTTCTTGATCTATTGTTTTTGGCCGTA
Organism: Marasmarcha lunaedactyla; assembly: GCA_923062675.1. Lineage (NCBI taxonomy): Eukaryota > Metazoa > Arthropoda > Insecta > Lepidoptera > Pterophoridae > Marasmarcha > Marasmarcha lunaedactyla. The sequence continues at coordinate 10,285,213 of OV281353.1, forward strand.
AACTTTTTTTGGTTACTTGAAATGTCTGAAAAAAAAATAATCGAGGCGCCTCCACCATGTAACGTACCGGGATGGTGAATACTACTCAATTCACAAACACCTTTAAGCAATTGAAATAACTTTATTTGTACTATTTTATATTAATTACAATGTTTTTTATTATATTAATCTTATTGAGGCTGCTGCCCACAATATAATGCTCTAGAACATTCTTTCATATTCTATTTTTTAATCAAATTACAACTTATGACAGATTTGTAAGTTGCCAGCAAGTTTGTTTGTGCGATAACCTCTTTTATTATATACAGCACAAGCAAACGTTGCAGTACCAACCTTCCTGAGCTCAAACTGTTCCTTCAGAGCAACGAGCCAGACTTACTGCTTCTCCAAGAGACGTGACTTACTCCAACTTACTCGAATGCTACAGGGGATTCGCTTTTCCCAAATACGCGTTCACTCGTAACGATAAGCCCAACTCCGACGTCTCCCTCGCACGAGGACCACCAAACGACAACGTTACGTCTCCTAAGACCTTGCTGGAACTGGAAAAGCTTTAAAAATACGTTAATTTTGGCCGTACAGGCCCCGAACTCCCCGCTCGCGATTTCGACCTACTATCTAGATAGCCCGGTCAAAAAAGACTCGTAAGTCTATACCCTCACTGTTGCTTTCAACTCAGCGATTAGTGATAACGAAAAGGCAGCTAAGCAAGTCAAACCCACGGTTCCCTTAGCCGTTAGCAATCTTATCTAAGCTAAGAACGCGGCTCTCCGGAGAATCAAGCTCTATCCCATGCCCGCCTATAGATTAGCTGCAAATCAACTACAACGTAAAGTTAGGTCTTACCTCGCGTAATTTCGAGACGCTCAGAACTCGCCCTCTTTGCCGACGACACCGCCCTTTACACCAAAGGCCACCGTGTCCCGCAGCTCGTCACCATACTCCAAAAGGCCGTAAATGCCTTCAGTGTATGGTTTTAAAATTGGCGTATCGATGTGAATCCAGACAAGAGTTCTGCGGTTGGCTTCGACCACAAACGTTCGTGTGTGTGTATTCCCATCCCCTGGAAGCACAGTGCTAAATACTGAGGCGTCACTTTAGACCCGACGCTATCTTTCAAGCCACACGTCGATAGAGTAACGAAAATCGCCTGTCTTTACTTAGGCCGCCTACATAGTATGTTAGGTAGCCATAGTAAAATGTCTTTTAGAAACAAACGTACGCTCTTTAAGACCGGCGTTAGACCCGTCATGACTTATGCCTCGCCAATCTTTGCCCACACCCAACCCTCCCTCCTGCTCAAACTGCAGGTGGTTCAAAATCTCTTCTGCCGCAAGGCCACAAATACACCTTAGTACGTGCGTAAAGCGGACCTGCACAGAGATCTTGATCTACCTACAGTGCAACAGCACCTCAAAATACTCTTGGAAGCGTTCTTCAATTGCTCCGAAACTCACCCCAATCCGTCGAGAGTCCGTCTCGTATACTACCCCTGTCCTAGATTCGAAGTTCAAAGTCGCTAGACCAAGAAACGCGCACACGAACGTAGCCACGCAACTGTCACTAGATCTCGAAGCCCTTCAGGGCACTTCTAATTCTTAATGTAAATTCGAATTTATTAAATTCTTTTTCATTTTGAGCACCTTCAGTGCTCCGAATTCGCCGTCAGTGCTTTGAGCACCTTCAGTGCTATGTAATTTCCACCGGGTGACCCCTTAAGGGCTTGCGCGGCCTTTTCCTCCAATTGGTTGTCGCTTCAGATGAAGGGAGTCATTCAGGGCGTTTTTTTAGTGGGTTAGTGGCTTTGGTAGGCTCGAAGTGAGTCCCACATAACCTCGTATCGCACGCGGCGGGGTATGCGTAAGAGCATTTTTAAGGGCCTCCTGCCGTCCCCTTGGAGGGGAACAAAAAAAAGAGCACACAGCCTTCTCTACAGTTTAAAATTCTGATAGAGTGCAGATCTTTTAATGGATATAATGATAAATGGATTGCTTATCTGCGGCAAAGGCGTAACTATAGCTACTTTCCATTTAATAGTAAATAATGCAGTAGGGTAATGGGGCATTTACAGTTGTTGTAATGATCGGTTATGTTCCTGGAAGGGGCAACATTATCATATCCTTGCTGATGTTATCAATACATATGGAGTTAAATTTTATAGACAATTGATTGAATCAGACCAGTATCGGAAAAACTGGTATTTTTTTATTTTTTTCTGGTTAAGTTTTTTCGATAATGGTTGCAACGAAAATGACCTAGTATTAGGAGGAGACGTTTCCAATTTTCTTATTCGGTATCTAGGGGCAAAGATACATGAAATAGTTATTAATTACATCCGGGCTTAGGAATCAGTCAGGGAGATGAACACGTTTGACTAGCTCAACTAAAATTTTCTAATTTAGATTCTTCTTAAATTTGGCACTATTATTCACGTTGGAGTTAACACAGTGACTGCATCTTTTTATCAGAATGAATACTGGTATCTTCAAGTTAATTCAGGTTTTTGTAATACTGCCTTACTGTAATGGTTATTACACAACTCCATCATGAATTTGACTATGTCAGTAATCCAAGGTAAAATCGGTAACGTATTATTTGGTATATTGTAGGTAAAGCTGGTATGAGACAAATCATAACTTGTATTATGTGGGCTCGGGTAGATAATTAATGTAGGAACAATGCACGTACAAATAAAAAACCACTCATACAGGTAGACATATATATTAAATTGACTGTCAAAATTATTCAAGAATGTTTAAGAACGTCGACGAAGATGATGGGTACTTTAATCATCCTTGATATCTTTATTGGCAATTGTTTTCACTAAAGTGGGCAGCTGTAGAATGCAGACATCTTATTAACGCATCAATAAACGAGTATAGATTAATATTATCAATAAATAAAACATTTCTATAAATAAACTATAAGATGCTGAGAGTATTAATTTATTTTATTTATTATTGCAATGCGTGTTAATGGACCGATTTCAATGAAGTTTAAATGATAAGGTACTCTCATCCATAAATAATAGTAGATCATTATATGAGAATCGTGAAAGCAAACAGAAAATGGTCATATCATGTCTCATAAATAAGTAATAAGGTAGCTTGCAAAAAAAATATTTTTTCCGATCAATCATGACGCAATATCAACAATTTTGATAGCGATATATTGACGATATATCAAAAGATATATCCGCAGTCTACTTACCCTTTTCTATCGTTGGAAAACGCGTGGTTAAGTTTCCAACAGTTTAAAAAACCTAATTGTACTTATTCATAAAATAAAAAATTTGATTAGTAAGAAATTATGCTTTGTGCTAAGTTGGAGCATGGTTGATATTGATAAAGGACAAAAATGTTGATTTACAACTGATTATTAACAATTTAAACATTTTTCCTAATAAACAACAAAAATTAAACTATAGAGGCGATATATGGATAAAGTTCTTACATTGCGTCATCACGTAGTCTATGGCGAGGATATATCTTCACAATAATTTCACACCGCTCTTTAAAAGTTAACTTACTTTTAGTATGAACGTGACATTATCAATCATAGTAGAAAAGGTTTAAATAAATCTTGTACAATATAAACCTTGGAAAAAAGGTTTATCTCAAAATTGAAAACTGCTTTCTTTAGCTAAATCTACATTATTTCAATCACTATTATCTTGTAAATATTTATAATCTCGATTTTAATAGCGATATTTACACACTGGTGAGATACGAAGGTAAGAGTATGTGACGGATATTTTATGAATTAAGTATTGTTTTATACGATAGTGTTAGTAATAAGTGACGACCGACTAGCGTAGTGGTTAGTGGCCCTGCCTCATACGCTGGAGGTCCCAGGTTCGAGGAGCAATGATTTGTGTGTTAAACATAAACGTTTGTTCTCGGGTCATGGTTGTTGATATTTATATATGTATGTTTATTCTGGTTTCCCCCCCAATTTGTTGTACGTATAACACTGTATAACACAAGCTCTGCTTACTTTGGGGTCATACAGTTGGTGTGATTGTGTGTGGATTATTATATTATCTATATAATACAATTTTTACAAAAGCCTTCGTTACTTCTTTTATACTTACTTATTATTTAAACAACGAAGTGCTTTTGTTTTCTGTGATCCCTTTAACCCACAACAGGACATTGGCAATAAGTTAAGTTTTATTGAATCTGTTATGATTTATTGCACCAATTTCCTTATTGTTCAGTCACGCAATGGCCCAGACGATTTCTGTAAACTAAACCTATAAATTTAGCTTCGCAATGCGTAATCCGATGAGTTTATTACTTCCAAAATAACTGAGTGAAATGTTACAAATACATTCGCTGTGTTCCGAGAATATATTGAAGTAGATACATACTCAATAGCCTTATTTTTTTAATCTGTTAGTATTACTGGTGAACCAATAAAAATACTCAAATATACGTATCTTATATGAAATGCAAGGATTTTTACTATTTTTATGGTAATTTGATATTTGTAAATTTATACGAACTATAAAATGTTCATACAATTTCATAACATCTTCTCCTTCGTCTACATCGTCACTTTCCATAAGGTGAGATGGAAAGCAAATGCTAGCTGTTTTCAGTCAATAAAAAAGAATAAAATGTAAAAAAGCTTAGTTTAAAGTATGTCACATTGATAAATGCTCCATGCTTGATAGCTTGCTAGTTGGGTATTTTACTCTTTACAAGTATAATTGTTCACTTCTGCCCCGAATTAAATTAAGTACTGCTCGGAAAGTCTCAAAATAAATGTCAATCTTTTGGATCCATGTTCATTGGATAATTACTTGGGGAAGAACTTTCTAAGAGCTTCTTAGATAAACAAGTACTCGTGCCTAAAATACCATTAGAAAATGTCCACAGAACAATATAACTCATGTAGTGACCCAATTTCAATACATCCACCCTTTTTAACGAATCTGTCAATGCAAACAACCTTAAGAAACGTCTTTTCAGTGTAGCCAATATTAATACAATTTAGAATCGGAACTGTACATACAAGTTTAAATACAAACTAGGAAACTAGTCCATACAACGAATTTTCTACCCTACCCTTACAGCTAGTGCCACTCATCAGTGACAACATAAACTATGTTAACTTGTGTGAGTGTTGCCAACAATAAATATTGCAAATCATCCGAGTTGCAAACTTGTTTTTTGTTATACAATGGAATATTGTACAACAATATTTTGTTATAGTGTATGTGTATAGTTGATATTATGAGCGCTTTGCAAGCATTACAACGTACTAAACATGCCTTCGTAATTAGTTTACCAAAAAGAAGGCTAATATAGAAAATGTTTATGTTTAAGTTTCAGTATTATGTCTCAAAGTTATGCCTCAAAAAAAGTATTCAAAACAAACTTCTGAAAGAAAGTCAGGAATAAAATTAAAAATTGTTTTTAAGTTCACTAGGAAAAACCAACTGTTTTGACATGAAGAATTGAGAATTAGAGGTGAAGGAAAAATTACGATTTCATCAAAAAATAAAATAGGTGTGGTATTTCTTATATATGAGAAATTTAGTATTAATTGGTAAGTACAGTTTAAATATCGAACTTTGCAACTTACACTTTGAAGTCCAAGCATTGCTTAGAAATTAGGCAAAAATAATATTTTTAGGCGACGGACGCATGGCAAAACGTAGTTTTATAATAACAAGTGCTGTCAATTATATGGCTTAGTTATTTTGATTTACATGGATTATAAGTATGTTTGTCATTCATAATTTGCACGGACACCACGCAATAAAAGCACAAAAAGGTAATTTAAAAGTATATTTCAATAAACTTTTTATATTCAAAGTAAACAATCTGCTTATTCTTTAATCAGCCAGAGGTAGCCAACCTTTTCAAACTCAAACTCAAACTTTATTGCTTCTCAAGAATCATACATTTGATTATTAAAAGCACAATCAAAAAATGAAAATTAAGGACCCTGCTGGGCGCTGCAATTTTGGGGGAGAGGAGGAATCGCATGTTAATATTAACTTTGAACTTATGATAATTTAAGTTTTCATTTGGGTGTTTCGGTAACATTATTTTTTTATAATTTATCAATAAGGTACTCGTTCACATGATAATAACATTTTGTTAGTAAGATTTGCTTTATTTCCATTATGAATATTTTATTATTAGTTATTAACTTAATATTTTTTGGCAAATTATTATATATCCTTACTGACATTGCTAGGGGACTCGTGGAGTGCAATGTTAGTTTGAAATTTGGAAATTGCAATTTGTTTTTATGCCTTAATTCATATTTAGAAGTGTTTTGTTCCCTTTTTTCATAAAAATCATTGAAAATAAATTCAGAGTTTTAGAAAAGTTTTTCCAAATTAAATAAATTTAAAAAGTGAGGCTTCATGTGAGAATAGTAAGTTATATGTTTTGTTAGTTTTTAAAACCCTGAATCTAGATTTATTGTGAAAAATTTACGACTGGCTTCTTTTATATTGTCAATATAATTTTACTGTTACCCATCAAGTTAATTTTGAATTCTGTATGTTTTATATAACATTCCAGGGTTGAATGGATAATAAATAAATTAATATTAAATAATAAATTGGCAGAAAAGTTGGGTTAAAATATTGTATCGAAAAGACCAGAGCAAAGGGTGTCTCTTATTCACACTCTCAAACAGAAATAGTTTTTATTACTACATAATTTAATATTAACCGATTTTTCTTCAATATTATTTTCTACAGTCTGTGAACAATTAATCAGATCCATACGCAATAACCAACCCTCATATGAAATATATCAAATGAGACCCAGGAACCAAGTTCAGTGTCTGTGTTTGCGTAAAATATGTATTCCACGATCTTCACATTTGTCCATGTCGACAAACCCGTGAAAGCTTGAGGGTGTTCGTCGTTTGGATACTTGGGGGGAGGGAGACTTGCCGAGCTAACAGATGCAGAAAAGAATAATTTTGTATAGACATAAAGAGACTGTAAATTTATTTTGAAAAAAAAAATATACCCGTGAAGTTTCTTGCCAGTTCTTCTTCACGAAGGTTTTTTTTCGAACTGGTGGTAGAATCATGTTTTATTTGACGTCAATAAGAACAAGTAATTGTCAATGTTGAGAAATAAATATTTGAATTTGAATTTGAATTAAGCCTACAGAAAAACAAATGAAAATATTTTATTGACTCAAGGAAATATTGTGTATCTGGGTAAATAATGTCTCTAATGGTAAGACTACAACTGTGTACCGCGTTTGGTAATGTTCTCGTACTTAAATAATGTAACTTGTACTTGTTTATTTTAAACTTGTAATAATGTTAATAATGTACTTAATAAACGTAAATAATGTTCGCGTACTTTCATGTTTATATTTTTACTGTCATAAACTCAAGAATCAGTTCCTAAGAAAAACTAAAGTGTTTTGACATTTATATAATGACGTCTTAAGTATTGTCAATTATCTATTGTATTCCAAACTAAAGTCAAGTTTAACATTTGCACACCGTCACAACGGTTGAATATGCTGTACACACTAATTGGGACATCAAGCCTAGCCATATTATATTATGTACTATCTTATTGACATTCATTGTTTGCTTACATTTTTGTTGATTTATATTTAATTTTTATTTCTGTAAAGTGACCGATTCTAATTCTAATTATTTTATATTGATATGAATGTATAATTTCTGGAAATAAATGTTTATTATTATTATTATTATATAATAGCGTATGTACAAATTTTACATCATAATACAAATAATAGGAAAAGAATCATAAACTTCATTCAATTTCGATGGCCAGACAAATGCTTTGCGCAAGCTTGTATGCTCATAGTCACTGGAGGTCTGAACCAATCTGGAAGAAAGTAAGTAGATGCATATTATTTTGTCTCTATCGTCACAAACTTAAGATTGGTTGGCGTATTTGCAGCACTTAAGCTGCAGAGCCAACTCTACGGTAGCAGACCTCATCTGCGTCCGGACCCGTTCGGACGTGTTTGACGGTCGCTCCCGGCTGCCGAGTCACGATTGTTGTCTCACGACTCCACTCGTATCAATACTCAAACGCCACTCTCAGATCCGTTCTGCGTCCGGCCCCGCTCGGACGTGTTCGCGGTCGCCCAGCCGTTGAGTCACGATTGTCGTCTCACGACGTCAACTCGTAGCAACACTCATACGCTGTTAGCCTCTTTAGGGCTTACTCTGCGGTCGGTTTCGATCGGCTGCAAGTAAGTCGGTCTCTTGCACAGCAACAACAGAGCTGAGCTTACCACGGTCGATTAAATTCGATAGTGGTTCGCGAAGCTCGGGCTGTTTTTCTGGCTGCGTACCTGACGCTTGGCGCTTGCTACGTAGTCAGAGACTCGCTCTGCGGCCGGTCCCTGGCCGGTCGTAACGTAGTCAATCCCGCACTCTGTGCACCCCTCGAAGTAAAAACCTCACTCCGGTGAGTGCAGCAACAACAGGGTTGAGCTTACCGCGGTCGATTAAATTCGATAGTGGTTTGCAAGACTCGGGCTGTCTTTCTGGCTGCGTACTCGACGCTTGGCGCCTGTACGTAGTCAGAGACTCGCTCTGCGGCCGGCTCCGGCCGGTCGTAACGTAGTCAATCCCGCACTTTTAGTGCAACCCAACTCCGTCAGGTCTACGGCCGGTTTTTGTTGTCAATTTATTGACGACACACTCCGTAGTAGACTCGCGTTTGATCAGGTGGATACTTAACGGTGACAACTAAGCCTGATAGCGTTGGCCCGGTGCGCTTCCAAGGCCCTTCAGGCCAAGGAGAAACCGGCTGACCCGATCCCATTGTACTTGGGCCTTTCCCAGGGTGACGGTACAGTGCTGTCCGAGCTAGGGGCACTACCTCGCGTCGTCCCCAGCCCCCCTACCGCGGGTAGGGAGGTTTAGGTGCTAGGTTTGCTAGGGAACCTAGGCATTCTTATATATTTATATATTATATATCGTAGGACCAAGCCCTCCCAATGGACCAGCAAAGCTTGGTAAACTTTGCTAGGTCGTTCGCCCAGGCGCTCGTTGCGTCCGGCGCCAGCATATCGAATGACGTACTAACGCAGGCCTTACAGGCAACTATCGCGTCCCGGGCCCCTCAGGCCTCAACCCCGGCCCCTCAGGCCTCCAACGTCGAGACCCCTCAGGTCTTAAGCTCTCCCGCGTCTCCCGCCTCGTCCGAGATGGACTGCGAATCGGTCGCATCCTCTCACGCGTCGCGTCGTAAGCGTACCGCTCCCGGGAGCGACTCCGAACCCGCGTCTGATACGTCGTCAGATGCCGTCACCCTAACCGGCTCTCCTGAGCCCGCGTTTCAACTCGTCGCCAAGCGCTCCAAAAAGCGCTCTAAGAAAGCTTTGGTATCTTCAATACCCGAGCCCTCCCCGGTGTCTTCAACACCAGCCCCCGCGCCGTTAAAATCGCTCGTAGTAACCGCGTCTCCGTCGGTCACATCAAAGCCAGCGACGCGCTGCGCTCCCGTCCCGCCGAAGCCTCAGCTCCCTCCGCCCGTCTTCCTGCGTGAAAAAGCGCGCTGGACCGCGGTTTCAAACTTGTGCAAAGTGCACAAAATTAATTACTTAAAAGCCGCCAACGCTGGCGATACAATCAAGATTCAAGTAGCGACCGTCGACGACTTCCGCGCGTTTACCAGGTTACTCGGATTAAACCAAATCGCGTATCACACCTACGCCCTCCCAGAGGAGCGTAAGATCCGCGCAGTACTACGGGGCGTCCCGTTCGAACTCAGCAACGAAGACATTCTCGATGACCTTAAGTCTCAGGGTTTCCCGGTCACAGCAGTGCACAAGATGCACTCCAACCGCGGTAGGCGTTTTCCGTTAGCGCTAGTAATCCTGTCCAATACTCCCAACTCGAAGGAGATTTTCAAAGAGGCTCGCACAATCTGCGGACTCTCGAACATCTCCGTCGAGCGTCCCAACCCCCGCGGTCACCCTGGGCAGTGCCACCGCTGCCAGCTATATGGCCACGCAGCGGCTAACTGTTCAGCTCCCCCCAGGTGCGTAAAGTGCCTGGGTCCTCACTTCACTAAGGAGTGCACTCGCACTCCCGAATCCACTTCCCCCCCTGCCTGTGTGCTGTGCGGCCAGTCCGGCCACACAGCAAACTACAGGGGTTGCCCGCGCGCTCCGCGCTCCACCACCAAGAGGGTCGCGCCTAAACCGGCACCGCCACTCACTCCTGCTAACTTCCCGCCGCTGCGCAACCGGGGTCCCCCGGAAGCAAAGCCCGTTCAGCCGACGCCTACTCCGGCTCTGTCTTGGAGGCAGCGTCCGGCCGTCCCGCCTGCACCTTCCCGACCCATCCCAGCTCCCGTAGCTCCTGTAGGGCCGCGTCCCGCGTTGTCATCTTCCCCTCAGTCGTCGTTGGCTGAGGACATGAAGACCGTGTTCGACGTCATCCAAAACGTCGACATTAACGAAATTTCCGTACTCGCACGCAAACTGCGAGCCGCCCGCTCTCCTCAAGAGCGATTATTCGCGTTAGCCGAGCATCACTCGCTCCTAAGTTCGTTGTAAATTCTTTTACTTTTGTAAATTTTAAATAAATAAATTTTAATGTCTAGACCCGCGAATCTCGCGTCCAGTCGTATTAAACCTAAGGGCTTATTATCCCTAGTATCTTTTAACGCTCGTAGCCTTAGCTCTAACCTTCCCGAGATTAAACTGTTCCTTCAGAACAACGACCCAGATCTTTTTCTTCTCCAGGAGACATGGCTCACTCCTAATCGCTCCAGGGGATTTGCGATTCCTAAGTACGCGTTTACACGTAACGATAGGCCTAACTGCGACGGTTTCGGCGGCACTGCTATCTACTACAAAAGAGGATTCCATTGCTGTCCTCTCCCTACCCCTCCTCTCCTTAACATGGAAGCCACCGTGTGTAGATTGGCAATGACTGGTCATCCGACCATCATCATAGCCTCAGTCTACATACCTTGTGGCACCAAACCTATCCGCAGCGACTTTGAGACCATTCTCGCCCTCGGCCGTTCAGTCATTATGTTCGGAGACTTTAACTCCAAACATACTGACTGGACGTGCCTATCAACCAACCAAAGCGGTATAGCTCTCCTCGACATCACCAACTTACTCGACTTAGACGTCGTCTCCCCTATCACTCCCACTCACTATCCCGACAAGCCGAACCACTCTCCTGACATCCTCGACTTTGCAATCGTCAAGCATATCAACCTCGACCTCAGGTCTATCGAACCGCTCGATGACCTAGGTTCTGACCACCGCCCCGTTTCCCTCGTGCTAGGACCGCCTAACGTTAACGTCACTTCTCCTAAGACCTTTACCGACTGGAAAGGTTTTAAAAATACGATAGTTTCTGCCTTAGAGGCCCCAAACTCTCCGCTCGCGATCTCGCCCGATCAACTAGATAGCCCGGATAAAATAGACTCGTTAGTAAATTCTCTCACTGATGCTATCAACTCAGCCATCAGTGTAAACGAAAAGGTTGCTAAGAAAGGCAAACCCACGCTTCCCTTAGCCATTAGCAATCTTATTAAAGCTAAGAACGCGGCTCTCCGGAGAGCCAAGAAATATCCCACGCCCGCCTATAGAACAGCTGCGAATCAGCTACAACGCAAAGTTAGATCTCGCCTCGCGGAACTCCGAGACGCCCAGATGAACGATCTCATGGCGAATATCTCCCCGTCCCACCAAGCGTATTATCGAATGGCCCGAGCCCTACGCGTAGACGCCGCCTCTCACGTCCCTCCTCTCACTCGTCCCGATGGCTCTATCGCCTTCGAAGACGAAGAGAAAGCCGAATGCTTCGCTGACAGCGTTGCGTCTCAATGCTCACCCAGCACGCAACCCGCGAATCCCAATCACATCAAAGCGGTGGAGGCCGAAGTCCTCCGTAGAAACTCTCTCCCCATCAGCGCCGACCCCGTCACAGTCTCTAATGATGAAATCTCGCTTCACATCAAAAGTCAAAAGTCCAGAAAGGCTCCGGGTGCGGATGGTATTTTCAACCACGCACTTAAGCACCTGCCTCAACAGGTGCTTACCTTGTTAGCTATCATTTTCAATGCCTGCTTCGACCTTAGCTATTTTCCAAAAGCTTGGAAAGAAGCGACAGTCATAGGCATACCCAAGCCGGGTAAACCTCTTAATGTCCCGGCTAATCACAGACCCATCAGCCTCCTCAAGGCAATGTCTAAACTTGCGGAACCATCTGTTTCCAACGGACGGCGATCCTCTCATAATTCCCCACCAGTTCGGCTTTCGCGCTAAGCACTCCTGCCCTCAGCAAGTCCATCGAATCGTCGAGTTCATACTCGACGGCTTCTATCCGAAACGAAAGAAAACGATCGCAGTTTTCTTTGACGTAGCCAAGGCTTTCGACAAAGTCTGGCACAGCGGTCTCGTTTATAAACTATATAAAATAGGCTTACCGGCTCGCCTAGTTAGGATAATCGCGTCGTTTCTCAAAGACCGCACGTTTCGTTTCAAACATGAAGGCACGCTCTCCGCGCCTCGTCCCATAAAGGCTAGAGTCCCTCAAGGCTCAGTCCTCGCCCCTCTTTTGTATACCGTATACACTAACGACATTCCCATTCCAGCTAAAGTCGTCGAACTCGCTCTCTTTGCCGACGACACTGCCCTTTACACCAAAGGCCGCAGAGCCTCGGGTCTCGTCACCAGACTTCAAAAGGCTATTAACACCCTCGGTGCTTGGTTTAAAAAATGGCGTATCGATGTGAACCCAGAGAAGAGCTCTGCGGTTTACTTCGACTACAGACGCAGTAGTATCCCCGACAATCTCCAATTGAGAATGCAAGGCACTCCCATCCCCTGGAAGCGCAGTACTAAATATTTAGGCGTCATATTAGACCAGACGCTTTCATTCAATCCCCACGTCGATAGAGTAACGAAACTCGCACGTTTTTACCTAGGCCGGCTTTACAGTATGTTAGGTAGAAAAAGTAAAATGTCCTTCAGAAACAAACGTACGCTTTATAAGGTCTGCGTTAGACCAGTCATGTCATATGCTTCGCCAGTCTTTGCTCACGCCAAACCCTCCGTCCTGCACAAACTGCAGGTAGTTCAAAACCTCTTCTGCCGCAGGGCCACAAACGCACCTTGGTACGTGCGCAACGCGGACCTGCACAGAGATCTTGAACTGCCTACAGTACAACAGTATCTAAAAACACTCTCAGAATCGTTCTTCAAACGCGCCGAATCCCATCCCAATCCTCTTGTTCGAAAATCAGTCTCATATACTGCTCCTGTCCTAGATTCGGCATACAAAATCGCTAGACCGAGAAACGCGCACACAAGCGAACGTTCGAAGATAACCGTAGATCTCGAGGCCCTTCAGGTCGCAAATTCTAATTCTAACGTAAATTCTAATTCTAACGTAAATCCGAATTAATGCAAATTTAATTTTTCAATTTTTAATGTTTTCATTGTTTACTTTTCATTTTTAATGTTTTTATTTTGCTTTTAATTTTTGAGCACCTTCAGTGCTATGTAAAACCCAGCGGGTGACCCCTTAAGGGCCCCGCTAGCGCGGCCTCTTTCTCCAATTGGCCGTCGCTCAGATGAAGGCTGAGTGGCAAAAATGCACGAGCCGACAGGGGGTTTTTAGTGGGTATGGTTCTGGTAGGCGTCGGGACGAGTCCCACATAACTTTGGAATCGCGCCAGAGTATGCGTCAGAGCATTTTTATCCTCCTGCCCTTCCCGCGGAGGGGAACAAAAAAAAAAAAAGAAAAACTCTACGGTAGCCCCACCCTAACACTTGAAATTTGCACGCGTGACGAAGTCAGTGTGTCCGCATAAGGTGCGTCCCAAATAAACAAACGCCAGTCTCGGTCTGCGTGCGTTCTCGAGCGCACGTCGATCGCAGACGCCTTCCCGCTCTTTTAGCCCCCGCGCTAATTGAGCACCCAAATTTCACTGGTTGTTGTCGTAATATATAATTTCATAGTTGTATACCGTATTAAGTTTCTAACGCCGTTTTCACGGCGGACTGTGGCTCGTTAACCGTACTTCTAATAAGTTTCTAACGCCGTTTTCACGGCGGACAATGGCTTGTTAACCGTACTTCGTGGAACGTGAGCTTCGTCGACGGGGTTTCGTCGTTCCAGGACTTCAAGTTCCGTGTTCGAGTAAGTTATCCGCGTCGTCCTCAACCGCCCTACTGCGTGTAGGGTGGTTTTTTAGGAAGTAAGTCATCGTTGATAGGTTCATAGTATATATATTTATATATTGTCGTCCCTCCCCAACCCCTCCGCAATGGCTTCCCTAAGCCCTGAGGAGCTTCTGAATAAGCTGATCGCTGATTACGACGCCCAAGGCACTTACTGCCCCCCTCATATGATTCGCACACTGCAATCATTTCTCCCTCTAATCATGGCACTGTTCACACCAGCCCCTCAGGCCACCTCCGTCCCTCAGACCGCTCTGGTCTTAGGCCCTCCCGCGTCCCCTTCCTCCAGTGACATGGAGTGCGAAGTAGACGCCCCTCCGCGCCGCAAGCGCGCACCCGCGACCGAGTCATCCTCGGACGCCACCCCAACTGGCCCTGAGTCTCCCTCCTTTACGCTTGTTAAGAAGCGCTCTAAGAAGCGCTCGAAACAAGACCCGGCGCCCTCGACGCCCGTCCCTACACCCCCTGGCGTCTTCAACGCCAGCTGCCCCGGTGTCTTCAACACCCGCTCCGGCCCCAACTTCTGTCAAGGCCAAGGTCCCACCACCCGTTTTCCTTCGGGAAAAGGGTAAATGGACTGAGGTCTCGACATTGTGCAATGAGCACAAAATCCATTACATCCGAGCAGCCAACTCGGGTGAATCTATTAAAATCTTAGTCTCGTCGATAGACGACTTCCGTGCTTTAACAAAGCTCCTCACCGATAAGCAATATGCTTATCACACTTATGCTCTGTCAGAAGAAGCGTAAGATCAGAGCGGTACTCAGGGCAGTCCCGTTCGAATTATCGAACGAGGCTATCCTGGAGGATCTGCAGTCCCAAGGCTTCCCGGCACTCGCGGTGCATAAAATGCACAGCAAGTACGGGAGGCAACACCCTCTCGCTTTGGTGGTTCTCGCCAACGTTCCCAAGTCCAGGGAGATCCTCAAAGGGGTTAGCACTATATGCGGCCTCTCTGGGATCTCGATCGAGGCGCCTCATCGCCGCGGTCATCCCGGCCAGTGCCATCGGTGCCAGTTGTACGGGAACGCGGCGGCCAACTGCCGCGCACCGCCCAGGTGCGTCAAGTGCCTGGTCCCGCACTTCACTAAGGAGTGCAACCGCACTCCTGAAACTCCCTCTCCTCCCGATTGCGTGCTTTGTGGCCAGTCCGGCCACACCGCAAACTACAGGGGCTGCCCTCGTGCACCCCGTTGTATGCGTTCCAATCCCAAGAGGTCGGCACCCAAACAGGCCCCGCGCCTTTCTCAAGAAAACTTTCCGCCGCTGCGTAGCCGGGTTCCCCCGGCTGCAAAGCCTACACAGTCTAGGCCTGCCCCAGAAAACTGGAGGCAGCGCCCCGCATCGAATCCCATCCCGGCTCCTCACAAACCCACTCCTCAATCCTCCGTAGCAGACGATATGCGTATCGTCTGCGACGCTATGAAAAATATCGATGTTAGTGAAATCGCAGTCTTAGCCCGTAAACTTAGGGCTTCACGTACTCCGACAGAGCGTTTGCTAGCTCTGGCGGAGCATAGTTCCCTTCTCAATTCATTATAGGTTCATTTAAATGAATTGATCCCCAAATCATGCTTCGGCCGACCTCTGCCCAGCCCCGGCTTCACCGGAGGCTGCCCAGAACGGCCACCAACTCATGTCCCTTTGAGCACCTTCAGTGCAACTTTCACTACAGGCGGAAGACCCGCTAGCGGGTCTCCGCCAGCGCGCCCAACTTCCCGACGGGTGTCGCTTCCGATGAAGGCTAACGGTAATAACTACAGCCAACAGGTGGTTTTTTAGTGGGTAGGTGCCATTCTGGTGAGTCCCACATAACCCCCCCGCAGAGGAATTTACCTGCGGACGGGTATGCATGACGCATCTTCCACCTCCCTCCCGCGAGGGTGCCTCGGCAGCAAAAAAAAAAAAAAAACAAACGCCCCAACCTGCAGGGTACAAGTGTTGTTTCGTCCAGTCTTATACGGTATTACAATCCTCCTACATCCTCCATCAATATTGGTCTATCAGGATTCATATACGCAACCAATAAATAATTTAGACTTACTTTACATTTATTACAATTTTGGACTTTACCAAAGTTGCCGATTACTTTTATTATAAAATCTAATTGGTTAACAAGTGACGAAAAAGTTCCACCTTAGGAGACGACTAAATATCATAAATATTAAACTTTACATTTAATGATTTTGTTACCGGACTAATAGCCAAACTGAAAACCACTGGTTCCAGTGGCAACCAACAGCGATTTTCTCCATAACGTAATTTAGAGAGGCACAAAAATTTATTTATTAAATTATATATTCATTTGTATGTTGGAGTTTCACGTAATAAATGTAGCTAATATTCAATACTACAGTTCTCCAAGTTTTTACTTTTGTCAAGTTTTTAATGAAAGTCTTCTCTATTATTCCGTAAAATAGGAGATTACATCTTGAAGATCATATCGAATGAAAAATAATTACCTTGAAATAATGGAATTGTAGTGTGTTTTATAATTCGTAGATAATATCAATTTTCAGTTAAAATACTATTAAATCAAACATAAATTCACTTAAATAAGAATCTTACATAACATAAAACATTTAAATATAAAAAAGGCAAAGGTTCACAACTACTAAAATATAATAAAAACAAAATAAAACATGGGCAACAATAATATGATGTGGCATTTATGATTTATAAATTTGGTTACTCAATACAATTTATGACTTACAGAGACGAACCGTTATCTAGATGAGGCCCTGCAGATTATAGTTTAAGAAAAATTTTTTTAAGAGTTTTCCTAAATATGAAAAGGCAATTTTTTTTCTTATATGGCTCTCGGAAGTTTATTACATATTTAAGGTAGATAGAATTATTTTTAAACATAGTTTGTTTTATAAATATTTAAAGGATTTCATAGATATCAGCCAAGTTTTATTGTACAATATGTTAGTTGATATTCATGAATCATAGCAATATTTTAATCTAGGTTAGTTAAAATTTCATTTTTTATAACAGGTTTTTGACGACAACGTATATCGGTATATATCAGATATTGTATGATATCTGATATATATAATATGTATTTATATGATTATTGTGTATTTCAGATAAAGATGTATCTTAGTTTAGTAAAAATTAGAAACCATAATAAAAATGTAATACTATAATATCTTCTAGACTATAAAAGCATGCCAT
Source organism: Marasmarcha lunaedactyla (assembly GCA_923062675.1). Lineage (NCBI taxonomy): Eukaryota > Metazoa > Arthropoda > Insecta > Lepidoptera > Pterophoridae > Marasmarcha > Marasmarcha lunaedactyla. The sequence goes on from OV281353.1 coordinate 10,302,586, forward strand.
ATTATAAGGGATTCGTAATTGATTGGTTTGATAGGTTTATATTACATATTGTATTCAAACTGCTGACTTTTAAAGTTAAGAACATTTTTATTTGGTTTACATTAGTTAAAGAGCCGGTAAATACATACAATATTAACCGCATATTACCGTCGTACTCAACATTTTAATTATTTTACTTGTTGTTAAATATTTAAAAATCTCCAAAATATTTTATTTCTGCTGTGCGCGTGCAACCCGATTGCAATCGGGAGTGCTCCTACCGCCGCAGCCGCACACCTCGTCCCACAGCCTACATTCGCGTTGGCGCCGCGAATTGTAATGACAGCGGAGGGCAATGCTGCCACCCCAATCCACATGTTTGGACTTCATTCAGATCGCATGCCTACAGTAACACACATCAAAGTGTACAAAAACATAGAGTTGGCATGATATATTTGGGTTTTGTAGTGAATTAATTAATAATTGAGAAATTCTAACTCATCTGTTCGATAAAATTTTGACAACTCGTCATTCAACGCTCATTATTCAACTATTTGCTTAGCGATGATTGGGTATAGTATATTAATTGCAATCTTGTTTTAAAACAAGTTAAACTTGTTGAAGGTTAGGTTATAAAAATCTTTCCATATTACACATTTAAAACAGTTGTTACTTGTTTTGTATAACTACATTAAATTTGAAACGTTATTACCACTTAACAGATTTTAGGTGACTAGAGATCCCAGTGATTGCCAAATGTACCAATGAGTTATCGATAAGATATTAGAGAGTTGCCTGTAAATTTGCGTCAATACAATATCACTGAATAGTAGTATGGACTCATTAAACAACAAATTACTTTTAAACTATTGAAATTTCTTAAAAGTCCGGATTTTTTTATATCTTTATCGTTCTTAAGAGTTATGCTTAAATCAGAGCAATAGAATCGTGGAAATTCACGACCATTGCATAATTAGGGCACTCTCATTTAAAATTAAAACTTCGTTAAGTTTCACAAACGTCCTCTTGAGGTCGACGTTTTAATAAAATTGTGCCTTACAATTTGTAAATTGAAAATTATGTTACGTACTAATTGACAAACAGTGAAAAACGCAAAACCGTCAAATTTAATTTATGTGGAACCTACATTGTAATTTGTGTTATCTAAGCCAGTTTCATACTTAAACTCATCATGTTTATCTCTTTCATATCACATCACACATATCATATCACTCATCTATTTCTACGCTACATAAGAACAGAAAATGTGAAGAAAAAATTTTGTTAGTCTGTTTTTGAATTAATATATAAAGTATAAATAAATATAAATAAAGTAGTAAATTGTTTTAGATGATATGGTAATTTCTTGTTTACGTTTGAATTAAACTAGCGTTTACCTAAGACTTTTTTAACGCAAATTTCATCAACCCTTTTCATCGATGTACCTCATTGCTAACCCTTATGAATTGTATTTCAAAGTGTCATTTCGTGTAGTTTGTCACAAAATTTCAGCTTTCCAGGTCAGAGTTGGAGCTGATGAGGAAAATGTCAGTAAGGATATAGTTTTTTATGTAAAAAGTAGCCTTAAAAGATACATCACATCAATCAACTAATAAAGATCGTAAAAATAGGTCGGTGGATAGTTGGCTGGCAATGCTTTGAAACAAATCGGTATGACGACTGTTTTCGCTCCTTTAGGCTCTACTTAACACCCTCGCTCCAGTACCCTTAATTGAAACATCCCATACCTATATGAATGGAATCCGAGAAAACACTTGTATTTACAAATGATCTATGTCGAACTTAACTAATGAGAAAATTGAATGGTTCGCATTTTTAGGATTGGGAATTTCTTTTAGGTTTCATCTTTGTAACCTTTATATGTTCGGCAGTTTGATAACTACAAGGGTACATATGTATGTTCACTTTCTATTTATTTGTGGGTTTTAAGCTATGTTAAGCAATATTTCGATGTTAATAATATTCATATTCTATATGCCTACTAATCTTGATAACCAAGAAACGATGTTTTTTTTTCATAATGTTAAGGTAATGACGTAAACTAATAAAAGAGAAACCGGTAAATTTTAACATGGAAAAAATGACAATTTGAGCTGTTTTAATTTCAATGACATTCACATAGTGATAGACAAGATCGAGGACACAGATATTTTATGTCCATATTAATAATGTTTATACAATAATATATTTATACTATAAAGATACAGAAATTTCACAGTAAATTCCAAGCACCGCCCATTGTATCTTACTTTACTTGAATCTACTGAAGTCATAAATCTCTATTAAATTATTATAATTATGCAACGAAACCTTGAACAATGAAACAGAACGGGTCCAGAATATTTCCTCACCTTCCTTTGACTTGTTTGATCGATTCAATTTCAAGTTCGCACCTTGTTTATCATTCGAGGAAAATTGTATACTGTAAGAAATTGAGTTAAGTCTTTAATGCTATTTTACACAACTAAGAAGAGGTTTATTATTTGTAGTAAAATTATAAATGGAACTCACATAATGCCAACACTAAAACAGGCCGTAAACAAAACGCAGATAGTTTATTAATATCCTACATATAATGTATATCATACATAAATAAATAAATTCAATATAAAAGCATATTATTTCCATACTGAATTGTATTCTGTGAACAGAGAATAAACCTCATAGTTGGGGACAGTTTGTTTCTCGTTGTGGCCTCAAAACGAAAAAAAAAACTGCTTTATTGCGATTACGGTTTTAAGACGGTTTCACCACAATGTCTCACAAATAAGTTTTGTGAGACATTGTCGGGTCACCACGTCAATGTCTCACAAAACTTATTTATTATAAACGATAGACCATTTTGATACGCAAATATTTCTATGGTTTGCCTATTATTTCAAAATGTTTGGATTTTACAATAAATTCATAATATAAAATGTTCTTTAAGTTACTTTACTACACGAGACTATAGCACAGACTATAGTCTACGATGCTACGTTCGTAGCAATTATGCAAGTTTATTTTCGTAACCAGTTTTGGCCATTGTAAAAATAATGATTAAAATTTTTTAAATATATTTTGATAGTTCAATGGAGAGGGTTTTTTATTCTTTAATATTATCTATATCGCTACCGTGATCTGGAGCACATCAGATAAGGTTTAGTTACATATTACTCCATAAAAGCCATACATACTTTATTTTGTACTTATCTTCGCAAGACCTAGCAAAGGAAAATGGAGACAAAATTCTTAAACAAAAGTGGATTAAGTCGGTGATAGACTGTCGCTCTCGTAAAAAGTCATTTTTTATTGTCATTTTAAAGAATGGTTGTCATATTAAAGGAAACGGATATTTGTAATTAATTAGTCAAAAAATCATAGGAATGAACTTCAATAGCAAGTCTAAAGATCTGCACAATACACTATATTTCAATCAACTTAATAAAAAAAATGCTAGAGCTGGAATTCATTGCCTGGCTGCCTAATCACTACTTAGTAGAGGCCCAGGCTAACAGTGAAAATCGCTTGCCTGCACTGACGCTCCTACCTATACCAATGAGCTTTTACAAGTAATGTAAGACTGGGATAAAAATATTGTGAGGGATCCCCTGTAGGTTTTTAACTCAGAAATTATTTCAAGGGCGTGTGCAAAGTTTGCAAACTTTCTATTAGATATGTTGAGGTTGAGGCACCTGTAGTCGTATTTATTAAGATAATCCGTGTGTCAAACAAGGATCCATATAAAAAGAAAATAATGTTATTGAAGAACGCTCTTATTTTTAAAATTTTTTGAATGTCACAAATTGTTCGTAAGTTTCAACCTTGACTCTTTGGACCTATATTTTGATAAGCTGAGTTATTGTAGCGTGACCTTTCAGAGAATATTGACCTGTATGGGACATGTCACTCGAACTATTTAAGGCACGTTTTTTTATTTCAAAATATATTTTTTAATTGACATAATGCAGTGGTTTTTATGAATAACTAAAAAAAATAATTGTTTATCTGTAATTTCAGCTTCAAAACAGTGCAAACCTGGGAGCGTCCAGCTCTTTCTGTTTTTCGTGGCAACTTTATTTATTAATGTAAAGATGAGATGACAAAGTAGCTTAAAAAGAAGATAAATCGAGATATATTTTAGTTACTGAGGGTTTAGTTACTGTGTCATCTCTGTTAGTTCCCTGTCAATATTAATTATGAGCAATGTAATCTTCACGTTTGTTGATACCTTTATTACTTAATGAAAAAATTTTTATTCAAATTATCTTGCAGTTAGTTTAACAGTGAAAAATCACCGTATATTTTATCAATCACGCTCATATTAGCCACATTAAAATTTAAAATATTGCGGGAATGCAAATAAAATAATTGAATATTGGTAGCAGCTTGATAAATGCTACTTATTAATAGATTTTATACAGGCATAATTCAAATAGAAAGGTGAGTATGCCTATTAGTATCAGTTACCATAACATTTGTTTTATAAATGTTATTTATAAACGTAACTCCATAAAAATGTGAAACGGCTATGTATTAGGATTCCTGAAAATTGCCCAACTTTTGTATGAAAGCTTTAGCGTCTTTATTTTTAAAATTAATTTAAAAGGAATTCGAGATCAGATCATTTAAGAGTGCTTTGATGAAAAATATAAATTTTAGAAATATGGGCGATTTCCTGAAAAATGTTTTTAAGAAGGTGGTTGCAGTGATTGACTAATATCAAAAACATTTTTGACATTAAAAATAGGAGCTACGTAAGACGTCTTAAATTAACCCGAAATTAAGTAACTGCTTGTGAGTAACTTATGATTCTGTAGTTAGTGTAATTTTTCTATAACTTCTTATCCATTTCCTGTTATCAAAAAAACATTAGCTCCTAGTTTTTCTGGGTTCCAGACAAGTAGTTCTTATTTAATTAATGTAACAAAATGAAATTTCGTGTATCATTATATGGTCGTGGTATGCTCTCAGAGATATTAATGGTAGGAAAGCTCGCGATATTATTTAGTATTATTATTATATTTATAGTAAACAATTTTTGAGGTAATGTGAAAGCCCTTTGTTGTACTTTAGTTACAGTTACCGAGGTTATATAAGCTGCTATACGATGTATTTTATGTAACACATGCTCCAAAGAATTATACAAATATGAAAGGAAACTGAATTAAGGGGAGCGTCTCGCATAATGTATTTGTCGCTTCCATAAAACGTCTCTAAAAGTACATTGCCTGTAATTGTCTTAGTGACACGGGAATATTAATAAAATTTAGTTAAAATGGCTCATCTTGACTTCTTTCTAGCACATAAATAATAATTTATTCGATGTAAAATAAAGACACACAATTTTTTTTTCAGAGGAGAAGAATTATTTATTTATGTTTAACTATTATTTCAGGTATGTGGTACCTAAAAATAAAGGTACTTATGCTTCAATAATAGTTTTATTCAGAATTATTGACGCACATACAAGTAAAATATATTTTATACCTAAATTATTGAAAACATAGCTCTAAATACTCTCGAATTGTTTAGCTTTCAAACAAAACTCTGAAAACAGTCGTATTGGGTGATATGATCCCACATAGAGACAAATAGATACGCGCTTTAAACTAATACCATCCCTATCCACAATGAAACTATGCGGAATATACAATTAAAAATATATTTATTCCATCTTGGCATGTTGGAGCCCTTGTATCTATGACAAGTTAGGTCATTTCATTCTTAACACCCGATGTAAAATGGTGCTAATTACAATAAAAAATTGATAAACAACCAACGATAAATCTTTTAGTACATGACATCTCGATTTAAATAAATAAATAAAAATGTTTTAATTGTTTCATGAAGTTACATATAAGTGCAATTACAAATATACATATTTATGAGTTCAAAGAATTGTACATAACTTTACACATATCTTACATTTAAGATTTCATTGGTACAAGGTACATTATTTGTTTAAGGATGAATTATATAAGGCGATTGTTGTTATTATTACTTCTTTAACGATACTATTTTCAAAATTTAGGGTTAATCCCCGCATTTAATACGCGCATCATGGAACTTTATTTTATAAATTAAAGATTCAAAAACAAAATTTAACTGTGTAATAAACATAATATAATGCAATATTCATTCCATGTTTGGAGAATAATACCTTAATTAATTACTGTCTTTCTCTTACTTTGTCTCTCAAGAATAAACAATGTCATTGTCTTCATTTCAAATTAAGGCCTAAGGAAGTTCACATTGCGCGTTATTGATGTTAGATAGTCTGAGTTCTTTGAAATAAAAAATAATCACGGGCATACTCGTCTACTTTAACCGTATAATCGCGATATCAGGAATGGCGGTTCGTAGGATAAAATAGTGAAATAGCATTTTTGTAGCCAATTTCATAGGTCACTTTGTTTTACTTATTTTTACGTTAAAACATACAGTTTACCGGAAAAGTTAAAAACACCTATTTTTACCTTTGACCTTAAATAAGTTTTATTTCAAAAGTTGTGTTTTCGTAAACTTTTTTTATTTGCTGATCTTTTGAATGCTAATAAAGACGTCATATCATATATATATATATATATATATATATATATATATATGACGTATGTGTATATGTATATCTTTATTAAGGCCTTGTCGGTATCCACCGAAGATGTACAAGAAAATTCGAAAATATGCTAAGAAAATTCCTTTGTATTTTACGCTTGTTTGTTTGAGCGTGTTTTACGCTTAGCTCTTTTGTGATAGAAAGGGACTAAGTGGACTTGGTTTAAAACATACAAAATGAAGGTTGTGAAAGGCGTACGATGGATGCGTGTTATATATATTCGTGCTAGGGCTGTTCGTAAAGTAATATAACGGGTTGGAAATGGCAAGGATTTAGGCCAAATTTGTCCGCTACGTATCCTGGTTTAGAAAAGATTCCTCGCCCATCTTTGGTGAAGAGAGTTACACTCATTACGCATCATCACACATCACTGCTGCTTACCACATATCTGGTGGATATACAGGTTTATACAAAACCAAAAACAGACGTTTTATTTGAATTTTATTTGCAAATACTTGAGATGTTATTTCAAATACCTACTTATATGAACTTTCATTCTATTCAAAGGGAATAAAAACATATAAGATTATTTACCCAGCGCAGTACACATACTTAAACCTGCTAGTGGTAAGGTTTCCCATTCATCCAATTCAATAACCTCTTAGTATTTTTTGAATATTTTTGTGAAGAAATATATTTCAATAAGGTCACCGCGTAGAAACAAAAAACTTTTCTTATTAAAAATAACTTAAGCATTTGCACTTCTTCAATATACCGGGTGACTTTTTTTAAAGTTCGGAAAGTCGGCACGGTGCCGCCTGTAAAGAGTCTTCAAGGTATTTTTGGTTAATTCTGATTGGTACTTGAAAAATCAATAATTAGTTAGCGTTCTTAAGCGCAATCTATTCTCTCTCGCAATCTATGCTCGTCCAAGGGTGTCACTAAGAAATACGTCTAAGGAAATATATATTCTTACTTTTCATTCCCAATATATTTTAGAAAACCTAATGTTTGTAAAAAGAGACCTGCACAATTTTAACACAACAGGAAGAAATAAACTGGCAGCTCAAAATAGTAAGGCTCAATAATGTCACTAACTCATTTATTAGTCAATGTATGAGCGCTTTCATAATAAGGTTTCATATCCAAGGTCTTCCCACTGACAAATTCAACAAAACTATAAAACAAAAACTGTGGACCAAAGCTTAATATAATGTATCTGATTATTTGGAAGATAAAACCTTGGCTATAAATAGTAGGTAGGTAACTACTACTATTATTATTATTCGGTAGTGTCGGTTTTTTTTGTTCCCCTCCGCGAGGGGGGCAGGAGGACATAAAAAATGCTCTTATACGGATATGGTGATATTTAGGACTCGCTCCACGAGAGCCCCTACCCACTAAAAAGCCCCCTGAATGACTCTGGCAATCTTTTGCCTCACAGTCTTCATCTGAAACGGCGACCAGGTGGAGAAAAAGGCCGCGCCAGCAGGGCCTTTAAGGGGTCACCCGCTGGGTGAGCAATGAAGGTGGGGAGCAATGAAAGCTCAAATTAAAAAATAAAAATAATTTTATTAATTCGAATTAAAATTCGAATAAGAATTGGATATTTAGGCCTGAAGGGCTTCGATTACTAGTGACAGTTGCGTGGTTACGTTCGTGTGTGTGTTTCTCGGTCTAGCGACTATAAACTTCGAATCTAGGACACTATACGAGACGGACTCTCGAACTAAAGGATTGGGGTGGGTTTCGGAGCGTTTAAAGTACGCTTCCGAGAGTGTTTTGAGGTGCTGTTGCACTTTAGGCAATTCAAGATCTCTGTGCAGGTCCGCGTTACGCACGTACCACGTTTGTGGCCCTGCGGCAGAAGAGATTTTGAACTACCTGCAGTTTGTGCAGGAGGGAGGGTTTGGCGTGGATAAAGATTGGCTAGGCATAGGTAATGACGGGTCTAACGCAGGTCTTAAAGAGCGTTCGTTTGTTACGAAAGGACATTTACAAATATGAAAGGAAACTGAATTAAGGGGAGCGTCTCGCATAATGTATTTGTCGCTTCCATAAAACGTCTCTAAAAGTACATTGCCTGTAATTGTCTTAGTGACACGGGAATATTAATAAAATTTAGTTAAAATGGCTCATCTTGACTTCTTTCTAGCACATAAATAATAATTTATTCGATGTAAAATAAAGACACACAATTTTTTTTTCAGAGGAGAAGAATTATTTATTTATATTTAACTATTATTTCAGGTATGTGGTACCTAAAAATAAAGGTACTTATGCTTCAATAATAGTTTTATTCAGAATTATTGACGCACATACAAGTAAAATATATTTTATACCTAAATTATTGAAAACATAGCTCTAAACACTCTCGAATTGTTTAGCTTTCAAACAAAACTCTGAAAACAGTCGTATTGGGTGATATGATCCCACATAGAGACAAATAGATACGCGCTTTAAACTAATACCATCCCTATCCACAATGAAACTATGCGGAATATACAATTAAAAATATATTTATTCCATCTTGGCATGTTGGAGCCCTTGTATCTATGACAAGTTAGGTCATTTCATTCTTAACACCCGATGTAAAATGGTGCTAATTACAATAAAAAATTGATAAACAACCAACGATAAATCTTTTAGTACATGACATCTCGATTTAAATAAATAAATAAAAATGTTTTAATTGTTTCATGAAGTTACATATAAGTGCAATTACAAATATACATATTTATGAGTTCAAAGAATTGTACATAACTTTACACATATCTTACATTTAAGATTTCATTGGTACAAGGTACATTATTTGTTTAAGGATGAATTATATAAGGCGATTGTTGTTATTATTACTTCTTTAACGATACTATTTTCAAAATTTAGGGTTAATCCCCGCATTTAATACGCGCATCATGGAACTTTATTTTATAAATTAAAGATTCAAAAACAAAATTTAACTGTGTAATAAACATAATATAATGCAATATTCATTCCATGTTTGGAGAATAATACCTTAATTAATTACTGTCTTTCTCTTACTTTGTCTCTCAAGAATAAACAATGTCATTGTCTTCATTTCAAATTAAGGCCTAAGGAAGTTCACATTGCGCGTTATTGATGTTAGATAGTCTGAGTTCTTTGAAATAAAAAATAATCACGGGCATACTCGTCTACTTTAACCGTATAATCGCGATATCAGGAATGGCAGTTCGTAGGATAAAATAGTGAAATAGCATTTTTGTAGCCAATTTCATAGGTCACTTTGTTTTACTTATTTTTACGTTAAAACATACAGTTTACCGGAAAAGTTAAAAACACCTATTTTTACCTTTGACCTTAAATAAGTTTTATTTCAAAAGTTGTGTTTTCGTAAACTTTTTTTATTTGCTGATCTTTTGAATGCTAATAAAGACGTCATATCATATATATATATATATATATATATATATATATATATATATGACGTATGTGTATATGTATATCTTTATTAAGGCCTTGTCGGTATCCACCGAAGATGTACAAGAAAATTCGAAAATATGCTAAGAAAATTCCTTTGTATTTTACGCTTGTTTGTTTGAGCGTGTTTTACGCTTAGCTCTTTTGTGATAGAAAGGGACTAAGTGGACTTGGTTTAAAACATACAAAATGAAGGTTGTGAAAGGCGTACGATGGATGCGTGTTATATATATTCGTGCTAGGGCTGTTCGTAAAGTAATATAACGGGTTGGAAATGGCAAGGATTTAGGCCAAATTTGTCCGCTACGTATCCTGGTTTAGAAAAGATTCCTCGCACATCTTTGGTGAAGAGAGTTACACTCATTACGCATCATCACACATCACTGCTGCTTACCACATATCTGGTGGATATACAGGTTTATGATATCAAAACCAAAAACAGACGTTTTATTTGAATTTTATTTGCAAATACTTGAGATGTTATTTCAAATACCTACTTATATGAACTTTCATTCTATTCAAAGGGAATAAAAACATATAAGATTATTTACCCAGCGCAGTACACATACTTAAACCTGCTAGTGGTAAGGTTTCCCATTCATCCAATTCAATAACCTCTTAGTATTTTTTGAATATTTTTGTGAAGAAATATATTTCAATAAGGTCACCGCGTAGAAACAAAAAACTTTTCTTATTAAAAATAACTTAAGCATTTGCACTTCTTCAATATACCGGGTGACTTTTTTTAAAGTTCGGAAAGTCGGCACGGTGCCGCCTGTAAAGAGTCTTCAAGGTATTTTTGGTTAATTCTGATTGGTACTTGAAAAATCATTAATTAGTTAGCGTTCTTAAGCGCAATCTATTCTCTCTCGCAATCTATGCTCGTCCAAGGGTGTCACTAAGAAATACGTCTAAGGAAATATATATTCTTACTTTTCATTCCCAATATATTTTAGAAAACCTAATGTTTGTAAAAAGAGACCTGCACAATTTTAACACAACAGGAAGAAATAAACTGGCAGCTCAAAATAGTAAGGCTCAATAATGTCACTAACTCATTTATTAGTCAATGTATGAGCGCTTTCATAATAAGGTTTCATATCCAAGGTCTTCCCACTGACAAATTCAACAAAACTATAAAACAAAAACTGTGGACCAAAGCTTAATATAATGTATCTGATTATTTGGAAGATAAAACCTTGGCTATAAATAGTAGGTAGGTAACTACTACTATTATTATTATTCGGTAGTGTCGGTTTTTTTTGTTCCCCTCCGCGAGGGGGGCAGGAGGACATAAAAAATGCTCTTATACGGATATGGTGATATTTAGGACTCGCTCCACGAGAGCCCCTACCCACTAAAAAGCCCCCTGAATGACTCTGGCAATCTTTTGCCTCACAGTCTTCATCTGAAACGGCGACCAGGTGGAGAAAAAGGCCGCGCCAGCAGGGCCTTTAAGGGGTCACCCGCTGGGTGAGCAATGAAGGTGGGGAGCAATGAAAGCTTAAATTAAAAAATAAAAATAATTTTATTAATTCGAATTAAAATTCGAATAAGAATTGGATATTTAGGCCTGAAGGGCTTCGATTACTAGTGACAGTTGCGTGGTTACGTTCGTGTGTGTGTTTCTCGGTCTAGCGACTATAAACTTCGAATCTAGGACACTATACGAGACGGACTCTCGAACTAAAGGATTGGGGTGGGTTTCGGAGCGTTTAAAGTACGCTTCCGAGAGTGTTTTGAGGTGCTGTTGCACTGTAGGCAATTCAAGATCTCTGTGCAGGTCCGCGTTACGCACGTACCACGTTTGTGGCCCTGTGGCAGAAGAGATTTTGAACTACCTGCAGTTTGTGCAGGAGGGAGGGTTTGGCGTGGATAAAGATTGGCTAGGCATAGGTAATGACGGGTCTAACGCAGGTCTTAAAGAGCGTTCGTTTGTTACGAAAGGACATTTACTATGTCTACCTAACATACTATGGAGACGAACTTAGTAAAAACGGGCGAGTTTCGTTACTCTATCGACGTGTGATTTGAAAGAAAGCGTCTAAGGTGACGCCTAAGTATTTAAGACTGCGCTTCCAGAGGATGGGTGAGACCCGATCTGCGTCCGGACCCGTTCGGCAGTCTCGGTCTGCGTGCGTTCTCGAGCGCACGTCGATCGCAGACGCCTTCCCGCTCTTTTAGCCCCCGCGCTAATTGAGCACCCAAATTTCATAGTTGTTTACCGTATTAAGTTTCTAACGCCGTTTTCACGGCGGACAGTGGCTCGTTTACCGTACTTCTAATAAGTTTCTAACGCCGTTTTCACGGCGGACAGTGGCTTGTTAACCGTACTTCGTGGAACGTGAGCTTCGTCGACGGGAATTCGTTGTTCCAGGACTTCAAGTGCTGTGTTCGAGTAAGTTATCCGCGTCGTTCTCAAACCGCCCTACTGCGTGTAGGGTGGTTTTAGGGAGTTAGTCATCGTTGTTAGGTTCATATATTGTCCCTCCCCAACCCCTCCGCAATGGCTTCCCTAAGCTCTGATGAGATTAGGAAGAAGTTAGTTGATAGTACCGGTGCTGAAGGCATACATATAAATGCTGACAAGTTCCGTTTCCTTGATTCTCTTATTCCGCATATCATGGCGTTAATTCCACCAATGGCCCCTCAGGCCACCTCAGTCCCCCAGACCCCTCTGGTCTTAGGCTCTCCAGCGTCCCCTTCCTCCAGTGACATGGAGTGCGAAGTAGACGCCCCTCCGCGACGCAAGCGCGCACCCGCGACCGAGTCATCCTCGGACGCCACCCCAACTGGCCCTGAGTCTCCCTCCTTTACGCTTGTTAAGAAGCGCTCTAAGAAGCGTTCAAAACAAGACCCGGCGCCCTCGACGCCCGTCCCTATACTTCCTGCGGCGTCTTCAACGCCAGATGCCCCGGTGTCTTCAACACCCGCTCCGGCCCCAACTTCTGTCAAGGCCAAGGTCCCACCACCCGTATTCCTTCGGGAAAAGGGTAAATGGACTGAGGTCTCGACATTGTGCAATGAGCACAAAATCCATTACATCCGAGCAGCCAACTCGGGTGAATCTATTAAAATCTTAGTCTCGTCGATAGACGACTTCCGTGCTTTAACAAAGCTCCTCACCGATAAGCAATATGCTTATCACACTTATGCTCTGTCAGAAGAAGCGTAAGATCAGAGCGGTACTCAGGGCAGTCCCGTTCGAATTATCGAACGAGGCTATCCTGGAGGATCTGCAGTCCCAAGGCTTCCCGGCACTCGCGGTGCATAAAATGCACAGCAAGTACGGGAGGCAACACCCTCTCGCTTTGGTGGTTCTCGCCAACGTTCCCAAGTCCAGGGAGATCCTCAAAGGGGTTAGCACTATATGCGGCCTCTCTGGGATCTCGATCGAGGCGCCTCATCGCCGCGGTCATCCCGGCCAGTGCCATCGGTGCCAGTTGTACGGGAACGCGGCGGCCAACTGCCGCGCACCGCCCAGGTGCGTCAAGTGCCTGGTCCCGCACTTCACTAAGGAGTGCAACCGCACTCCTGAAACTCCCTCTCCTCCCGATTGCGTGCTTTGTGGCCAGTCCGGCCACACCGCAAATTACAAGGGCTGCCCTCGTGCACCCCGCTGTATGCGCTCCAATTCCAAGAGGGCGGCACCCAAACAGGCTCCGCGCCTTTCTCAAGAAAACTTTCCGCCGCTGCGTAGCCGGGTTCCTCCGGCTGCTAAGCCAACACAGTCCAGGCCTGCCCCAGAAAACTGGAGGCAGCGTCCCGCATCGAATCCCATTCCGGCTCCTCGCCCATACAAACCCACTCCTCAATCCTCCGTAGCAGACGATATGCGTATCGTCTGCGACGCTATTAAAAATGTCGATGTTAGTGAAATCGCAGTCTTAGCCCGTAAACTTAGGGCTTCACATACTCCGACAGAGCGTTTGCTAGCTCTGGCGGAGCATAGTTCCCTTCTCAATTCATTGTAGGTTCATTTAAATGAATTGATCCCTAAATCATGCTTCGGCCGACCTCTGACCAGCCCCGGCTTCACCGGAGGCTGCCCAGAACGGCCACCAACTCAAGTCCCTTTGAGCACCTTCAGTGCAACTTTCACTACAGGCGGAAGACCCGCTAGCGGGTCTCCGCCAGCGCGCCCAACTTCCCGACGGGTGTCGCTTCCGATGAAAGCTAACGGTAATAACTACAGCCAACAGGTGGTTTTTAGTCGGTAGGTGCCATTCTGGTGAGTCCCACATAACCCCCCCGCAGAGGAATTTACCTGCGGGCGGGTATGCATGACGCATCTTCCACCTCCCTCCCGCGAGGGTGCCTCGGCAGCAAAAAAAAAAAAAAAAAAAAAGGACCCGTTCGGACGTGGTGAAGGTCGCTCCCGGCTGCCCAGTCACGATTGTTGTCTCACGACTTCTCTCGTAGCAATACTCAAACGCCACTCTCAGATTCGTTCTGCGTCCGGCGTTCACGGTCGCTCCAGCTGTTGAGTCACGATTGTCGTCTCACGACAACAACTCACAGCAATACTCATACGACGGATTCGTACAAATCTCGCTTCGTCCTCGACGAATTGAAATAGCCTCTGTAGGGCTTACGCTGCGGCCGGTTTCGATCGGCTGCAACTAAGTCGGTTACGCACAGCAACAACAGAGCTGAGCTTACTGCGGTCGATTAAATTCGATAGTGGTTCGCGAGGCTCGGGCTGTTTTTCTGGCTGCGTACTTGACGCTTGGCGCCTGTTAAGCAGTCAGAGACTCGCTCTGCGGCCGTCCCCCGCCGGTCGTAACGTAGTCAATCCCGCACTCTGTTCACCCCTCGAATTAAAATCTCAACTCGGTGAGTGCAGCAACAACAGAGTTGAGCTTACTACGGTCGATTAAATTCGATAGTGGTTCGCAAGGCTCGGGCTGTTCTTCTGGCTGCGAACTTGACACTTGGCGCCTGTTACGTAGTCAGAGAATGGCTCTGCGGGCGGCTCCGGCCGGTCGTAACGTAGTCAATCCCGCACTTTTAGTGCAACCCAACTTCGTCCGGTCTACGGCCGGTTTTTGTTGTCAATTGATTGACAACACACTCCGTAGTAGACTCGCGTTTGATCAGGTGGATACTTAACGGTGACAACTAAGCCTGATAGCGTTGCCCCGGTGCGCTTCCAAGGCCCTTCAGGCCAAGGAGAAACTGGCTGACCCGATCCCATTGCACTTGGGCCTTACCAGGGTGACGGTACAGTGCTGTCCGAATTAGGGGCACCACTTCACGTCGTCCCCAGCCCCCCTACCGCGGGTAGGGAGGTTTAGGTGCTAGGTTTGCTAGGGATGTAGCGTAGTTTCAATAAAACACAAAATTCTCTTCTGTGTTTATTTTTTCGGTAAAATTAAAAATATACAAAAATGCCTGTAAATACAAACAGAAAAATATAAACAAAATTGAAATAAAAAATAGTCACACAAAATAGAACAGAAATATTAATACAATTAAATTTGATCTGAAAAGAAAAAATAACAATAAAATAAATTTTAATGAATGAGAATCCTTACCAACAATTTTGGCTACGCACACTCGTGAACGTAAAAAATAGGTTTCTTAAAAAGAACTTTGATTATCGATAATAAAATATCTTAACTATATAATTTTGAATGATAAACTCGGAAAAAATAATAAATAAATAGATTCAAGTTGCTTTGATGAATAATTTTTCGTGACTGACTTGTCAAATCAAAACATTGCCGTTCTCCGACACTACGTAATTCCTAGTTTAAAATTACGTCGGAAACGACAAAAAAAATAAAATTTACTGACAAAAAGAGGTCGAAATAGACAACCGTCACAATACCCCGGGGGCCGGGAAAAAAAAAATCTGAAAGATTTTTTTTAGTAAAATTTCAAATTCAAACCAAATCAAAATAAACCGCATATACATATCGAATTTTAATATTTAATCTGCTAAATGAAAGAACAATCAAAAAAAAAAATAATAATTAAAAGCAAAATGAAAATTAATATTAACATCCTATAGAAAAATTTTTCTGAAAAAAACATCCTGTATATATGAAAAAAAAAAATAATACTGATATAATGCTTATCAACAAGTTATTTAATAGAAAAAGAAAACAAAACAGACGAGAGAGAAAAAAAAAATCCTAAATAATTATCTTAAATTACATGGTTCATGAATGATAAAATTTTAAACATGTTCCTGAAATATACAATGTTAATATACATCGTTCAACTCCATCAACGTACATTATAATTACAACATACATTCTCTTTCATACTAGTCTTATTCCAACTACTGGAAATAAAACATCATGCAGTTAGAGTTGCTTATGAGGAATCGTATCCTAAAAAAGTCAACTCAATAGAGTTGAACGCAACGGCAAAAGGCTTTAATAGTTGCCATCCGCTGAAAATATTAATAGCTTATGGCTTCTTTAACGTGTCGCTAAATCCCGCACGGTGATTACTATAAACAAGTTTCAGTTAAAGACTGAAATAAATATGCCGGAAAGCATATGAAAATAATTCTCACAGGAAAGTGAATCAAGCGTATAAATAATACACATAGGTATGGTTTAGTTTAACGAGTTACCATAATAAACGCTCGTGCAGAAGGCTTAATTTTACAAGTTGCAAACCGCTTGAAAAAAAAAAAATTGATAACATTTAACAAATTATACTATAAAGTATAATACAGATATTGAAAATAAGAGTTTACACTCCTAGAATTGCAAATATTAAATAAATTACACAATAAGTTAACCTAATACTACGATGATGATAATTAATTATAAGTTTTGACCAACGTCAATGTTAATGGTATAGCCAAACGATAATGAGGTGCATAGAAAAAAAAATAAGACAAAAAGAATCGGCTTATGCTCGCCGTGAAAATTCTCTCTCTCTCTGAAAATTCTTCAGGGCTATTTTGTAAAATTTCTGTTTCAGAATCTACATTAATATTTAATAATAATGATCGTAGTTCGTCTACAGATTGCGTCGAAGAAAAATTTATATTTCTGATTTTTAATTCATAAATTATTTCAGGTTTATTTAATTGTGAAAAATTCATTGCAAAATCAAAAAAAAAATGTTAAAGTGAAACAAATTTGTTAATAGTCGTTATGCAGAATAGAGCCTTAAAAATATACGTATTTTCAAGTGATGAAAATGAATAGAAAATGTTATTTAAATAGTGAAATTACTGGGTTATAGAATGTTGTGTCTTCAGAAAATTTCTTCAAGGATATTATAACGAAAGAAACTAAAGAAACTTAAATGTCTGAATAATTTAGCAGTATTTTGATATATTATAGTAGATACATATATAAATATATTATAGTGAATGTTTATGATTGAAAATGGTAACAAATAAAGTTTTATGCCTGACCTCAATAATAATTATAAAAAAATTATTTTTAATGTTGCAATTCTTCTGTTCCTTTTGTTCCTTCTGTTCCTTCTGTTGCAATTTCTCCTCTCATCTCAATAAGCTACGTTTGAATATTCGGGCGCCAGTATGTAGCGTAGTTTCAATAAAACACAAAATTCTCTTCTGTGTTTATTTTTTCGGTAAAATTAAAAATATACAAAAATGCCTGTAAATACAAACAGAAAAATATAAACAAAATTGAAATAAAAAATAGTCACACAAAATAGAACAGAAATATTAATACAATTAAATTTGATCTGAAAAGAAAAAATAACAATAAAATAAATTTTAATGAATGAGAATCCTTACCAACAATTTTGGCTACGCACACTCGTGAACGTAAAAAATAGGTTTCTTAAAAAGAACTTTGATTATCGATAATAAAATATCTTAACTATATAATTTTGAATGATAAACTCGGAAAAAATAATAAATAAATAGATTCAAGTTGCTTTGATGAATAATTTTTCGTGACTGACTTGTCAAATCAAAACATTGCCGTTCTCCGTTCCTACGTAATTCCTAGTTTAAAATTACGTCGGAAACGACAAAAAAAATAAAATTTACTGACAAAAAGAGGTCGAAATAGACAACCGTCACAGGGAACCTAGGCATACATTATATATTTATATATTACATATTGTAGTTTCAAGCCCCCTAATGGACCAAACCATTGTAAACTTTCTTAGGTCGTTCACCCAGGCGCTCGCTGCGTCCGGCATCAGCATTCCCGATGACTTATTAAGGCAGGCCTTACAGGCAACTGTCGCGTCTCCAGCCCCTCAGGCCTCAAACCCGGCCTTTCAGGTCTCAACCCCGGCCCCTCAGGCCTCCAACGTCCAGACCCCTCAGGTCTACAGCTCTCCCGCGTCTCCTGTCCCGTCCGAGATGGACTGTGAATCGGTCACATCCTCTCAAGCGTCGCGTCGCAAGCGTACCGCTCCCGGGAGCGACTCCGAACCCGCGTCGGATGCGTCGTCAGATACCGTCACCTTAACCGGCTCTCCTGAGCCCGCGTTCCAGTTAGTCGCCAAACGCTCCAAGAAGCGCTCGAAGAAAGCCTCGGTATCCTCAATATCCGAGCCCTCCCCGGTGTCCTCAACACCCGCCCCCGCGCCACTAAAATCGATCGAAGTAACCGAATCTCCGTCGGTCCCATCGAAGCCTCAGCTCCCTCCACCCGTCTTTCTCCGCGAAAAAGCGCGATGGACCGCGGTATCTAATCTTTGTAAAGAGCAAAAAATTAACTATCTCAAAGCAACCAACGCAGGCGATTCAATTAAAATCCAGGTCGTGACTCCCCCCAGGTGCGTAAAGTGCCTGGATCCTCACATAACTAAGGAGTGCACTCGCACTCCCGAATCCACTTCACCCCCCTGCCTGTGTGCTGTGTGGCCAGTCCGGCCACACAGCTAACTACAGGGGTTGCCCGCGCGCTCCGCGCTCCACCGCTAAGAGGGCCGCGCCCAAACCGGCGCCGCCGCTCACTCCCGCTAACTTCCCGCCACTGCGCAACCGGGGTACCCCGGAAGCAAAGCCCGTTCAGCCGACGCCTACTCCGGTTCTGTCTTGGAGGCAGTGTCCGGCCGTTCCGCCTGCACCTTCCCGACCTATCCCAGCTCCCGTAGCTTCCGTAGGGCCGCGTCCTGCTCCGTCATCTTCACCTCAGTCGTCGTTGGCTGAGGACATGAAGACCGTGTTCAACGTCATTCAAAACGTCGACATTAACGAAATTTCCGTACTCGCACGCAAACTGCGAGCCGTCCGCTCTCCTCAAGAGCGTTTATTTGCGTTAGCCGAGCATCACTCGCTTCTAAGTTCGTTATAAACTTTATTTTTATATAAATTCGTAAATAGGTAAATAAAATGTAATAAAATAAAAAAGACCCGCAAATCCCGCGTCCGGTCGTATTAAACCTAAGGGCTTATCCCTAATATCTTTTAACGCTCGTAGCCTTAGCACCAACCTTCCTGAGCTCAAATTGTTCCTTCATAACAAAGAGCCAGGCTTATTGCTTCTCCAGGAGACATGGCTTACTCCAAACCGCTCCAGGAAATTCGCTATTCCTAAGTACGCCTTTACTCGCAACGATAGGCCCAACTCCGACGGTTTCGGCGGCACCGCTATATATTACAAAAGAGGCTTCCATTGCTGTCCTCTCCCTACTCCTACTCTTCTCAAGATGGAAGCCACTGTGTGTAGATTGGCTATGACTGGTCATCCGACCATCATCATAGCTTCAGTCTACATACCTTGTGGCTCCAGACCAACCCGCAGCGACTTTGAGGCCGTTCTCGCCCTCGGCCATTCAGTCATTATGTTCGGAGACTTTAACTCCAAACATACTGACTGGACGTGCCTATCGACCAACACCAGCGGTATCGCTCTCCTCGACATCACTAACTCACTTGACTTAGACGTCATATCTCCCATCACTCCCACTCACTATCCCAACAATCCGAACTACTCTCCTGACATCCTCGACTTAGCAATTATCAAGCGAATCAATCTCAATCTCAGAAGGCCTACTATGAACTATTATTGCGATTCAATTGACGACCTTAAATAAACTGCTTTGCTATTTCATACCACGACGTCATTAAAGCGATCCAGTTTAGGTTGACGCCAAATCAAGTCGGCAATTGGATCGCAAACTGCTTTAGTTCGTTCATTTTTCGTACCATGAGGTGATATTTCAACCTATATTGGATGACTTAAATGTCAAAGTAAGCGATTCAAAAAAAGTTGCTACTTTCTTGGCGTGAAGTGAATCGTTTCGGTTTATCTTTAAAAAAATGGTTGAAAATATAGGTATTTTAAGGTATTTCAGTTGGATATTTAGTGTTTCTTATGCGTTAATGTGAAAAAGTGATTTCTAGAACTATTTTTTATTGTAGATGTCTGACGAATTAGTCTTTTTTATTTTCTTGGAAAATGATAATGAAATAAACACAACACGAAAACAATCGGCCCCTTTTATTTGGAAGATGAAAAATATATAAAAAGGATATCGGTTGTCTAAACGATTGGTATTAGAAATGTGTGATGAGCTGAGCCCATTGTTGAAAAATCCAACAAAATCAACTGATTTATCAGTAGAGACAAAGGTAGAAGTCAAATTGGGTGCGTTCTAAACTCGTCATAATCAATTTATTTTTACGACAACACTAAGGAAACCTTTAATTATTTGTAATTTAAAGAATTATATAAATTTCTATTATTTAATGAGTACTAAAACGGACTTATGGTATATAATTTGACACTAAAAAGCGCAATTTTAAAATATATTTGTTGTTATTTTTACACAAAAAATCCGCTAAAATCATATCAACTAGATTTCGAAACGGAATGCATATGGTTCGAGTAAAAGAGACAGACTTATCAACGAGTGTATAGCGTCATCTCTTTCTCACACGCGGACCACAGACAAATTTCGATCTTTCATTCCTCCGTGAGCGATTCAAACGCCAGTTAGCTAAAGGCACTTCATGGTACGAATCTTAGCGATTCAGTTTAGGTACCTAAACTGGATTGCATCGGAATTGAATGGCAAACTAAAAGTTGATGGTAGGCCTTCAGGTCTATCGGACCGCTCGATGACCCAGGCTCTGACCACCGCCCCGTCTCCCTCGTGCTAGGTGCGCCTAACGATAACGTCACATCTCCAAAGACCTTTACCAACTGGAAAGGCTTTAAAAATACGTTAGTTTCAGCCTTAGAGGCCCCGAACTCTCCGCTCGCGATTTCGCCCGACCAATTAGATAGCCCGGATAAAATAGATTCATTAGTCAACACTCTTACTGATGCTATCAACTCAGCCATCAGCGATAACGAAAAGGTTGGTAAGCAAGGAAACCCACGCTTCCCCTAGCCGTTAGCAATCTTATTAAAGCTAAAAACGCGGCTCTCCGGAGAGCCAAGAAATATCCCACGCCCACATACAGAACAGCTGCGAATCAGCTTCAACGTAAAGTTAGGTTTTGCCTCGCGGAACTCCGAGACGCTCAGTTTAATGATTTCATGGAGAATATCTCCCCGGCCCACCAAGCGTATTATCGAATGGCCCGAGCCTTACGCGTAGACACCGCCTCTCACGTTCCTCCTTTCACTCGTCCCGACGGCACTATTGCCTTTGAAGCCGAAGAGAAAGCCAAATGCTTCGCCGACAGCATAGCGGCACAATGTTCGCCCAGCACGCAACCCGCGGATCCCTCCCACATCCAGGCGGTGGAGAACGAAGTTCTTCGCAGAGACTCTCTCCCCATCACCGACGACCCCGTCACAGTCTCTAATGATGAAATCTTGCTTCTCATTAGAAGTCAACTTCTGGGCATGCTGATAATTAAGTTATCCAGCTTTTCTTGCGGTAACCTGTCCCATTCTTGAATAACGGCTTCCCTGATCTCTGGCACTGTCTGGAGAGGTGGCTGACGGTTCCAAACAGCTCGCTTGACAGCATCCCACGCGTGCTCCATCGGGTTTAAGTCAGGTGAGCCGGCAGGCCAGTCTAATCTGGTAATGTCGTATTCACACAGAGCAGCGTTGATTCGTTGAGCTCGATGTGCGGGTGCATTATCGTCAACCAATACGAATCGAGGGCCATGGTTTATTCTAAATGATCTGACAATTCCATCAATAACAATGGTTTGGTACAAAGCTGCAGTCATCCAGCCACGATACGGGATCAACGGCGCTCTAGCACCAATTATTATAGCGCCCATAAAAGGATACAGATTTCCCGCTTTGTTGAACGGTCCCGGTGGCAGTTGTTTGTCTTTCAGCGTTCACACGTCTTCTGCAGACATGGAGACGTCGGTTGTCCGGATGAGTGCTAATTGTGGAGTCGTCAACAAAACGACCATTCCGCCAAATGTTTTCCTCGTCGTCTTCTTCATTTTTTCGTAGTCTAGCCCACTCGAAACTGCGTCACTGTCGTTGCTTTGAGTTCAGGGGTGCTTGCCAGAATCTTCTCGCTCGTAATCCAACCTGGTGTAAGCAATTCCTGATGATCTGAGTGCTGATTTCTAGTCCAGTAGCAGCCCTCAACTCAGCTTTTATTTTAGTGGCATTGATTGTTGGGTCTCGGGCATTCAGCAATTTGATGTAACACTTCTGCGCAGCAGTAAGAACAGTTGGCCGACCACTGCGATATCAATCAGCAAAGTTATCCAGGCCGCGATACCTCCATAAAGTTTTCACGACACAGTATTGGGATACAGCCACTCTGCGTGCTATTTCTCTCGTAGAATGTCTTTCTTCTCCAAAATAACAATTCTTTCTCGTAAAACGTCTGATAATCCCCTCGGGATCTTTTTGAATGTATTCCTTCTTCCAAAAGTCAGAAAAAACGCTTGAATCAAGTTGGTCAGATTTCTGAATGAGCGTAAACAAGGGTTTAATCTCTTTTTATACAGAAAAACAATTGATATTTTAAAATCTTTTGTTATTAAAGATTTGATTTTTAAATGAAGAATCTTAGAAGAAAAAGAAAAAACGTTTTATTTTACTGTAACAAAAAAGATTTCGTATTTTCAAAGTGATCTCAAAAATTTTTTATGTGTGTATGTATACACTGAGTGAATCGCTGTAAAAAAAGCACTTACGGTGTTTTATTTTCTAGTCAAAAATTACTTAAATATTTAAGCATTAAATTAAATTTTTTTCAGAATATTCAAATTCAAATATTCATTTCTTAACATTGACAATTTCTTGTTTTTATTGACGTATATTTAATAAAACATGACTTTACCAACAGTTAGGCAAAACCTTCGAGAAGAAAAACAGGCAAGAAACTTCGCGGAGATAATTTTTTCGAATAAATGTACAGTGTCTCTTTATGTCTATCCAAAAAATTTTTATCTGCATCTGTTGGCAAGTCTACCTCTCCCAACTTTCCAAACCACGAACTCAAACCAAGCCCTCCCATGGATAACGAGATATAAATAAATAAAAGATGCCCAGATTTCTAAGCAAACCAAGCAACTCTAGCGGCTAACCACCCTACCGTGAATGCGCACCGGGTCAACGCAGACGTCTTCGCTGACGGCTTCGTGACGTGAACCAGTCGCGAAGTTGGGTTGCACTGAAAGTGCGGCCTACGGACTACGTAACGGCCGACCAAAACCGGCCGCAGAGCGAGTCTCTTACTAACGTAGCTAGCGCCAAGCGTCAAGTACGTAGCCAGAAAATCAGGCCGAGCCTCGTGAACGAACGTTGGGTACCAACGTAATTAAACTCAACTCTGTTGTTGCGGCTCCCACCTAAGTGCGGTATTTATTCTAGGGTGCACGGAGTGCGGAATTGATAACAAGAGTCACAAAGAGGACTATCTCAAGTCGTCGGGGCCGAAGCGAGATATTGATTCGAGGGTCAGCGTTTGAGTATTGCTACGAGTTGTCGTCGTGAAACATACAATCATAACTCGGTGGCTGGCAGCGACCGTCAACACGTCCAAATGAAGCCGAACGCAGATTGGGTCTGGTAGCGTCGCGTGATAGTTCCCTGTGATATGGTTGAGGAGGGCGATGGCTGGATCTCGCATTAACCTCGTAAACGGGTGCCATTTGAGTTCGTGGTTTGGAAAGTTGGGAGAGGTAGACTTGCCAACAGATGCAGATAAAATTTTTTTGGATAGACATAAAGAGACACTGTACATTTATTCGAAAAAATTATCTCCGCGAAGTTTCTTGCCTGTTTTTCTTCTCGAAGGTTTTGCCGAACTGTTGGTAAAGTCATGTTTTATTAAATAAACGTCAATAAAAACAAGAAATCGTCAATGTTAAGAAATGAATATTTGAATTTGAATATTCTGAAAAAAATTTAATTTAATGCTTAAATATTTAAGTAATTTTTGACTAGAAAATAAAACAGCGATTTTTTACAGCGATTCACTCAGTGTATACATACACACATAAAAAATTTTGAGATCACTTTGAAAATACGAAATCTTTTTTGTTACAGTAAAATAAAACGTTTTTTCTTTTTCTTCTAAGATTCTTCATTTAAAAATCAAATCTTTTAATAACAAAAGATTTTAAAATATCAATCGTTTTTCTGTATAAAAAGAGATTAAACCCTTGTTTACGCTCATTCAGAAATCTGACCAACTTGATTCAAGCGTTTTTTCTGACTTTTTGAAGAAGGAATACATTCAAAAAGATCCCGAGGGGATTATCAGAAGTTTTACGAGAAAGAATTGTTATTTTGGAGAAGAAAGACATTCTACGAGAGAAATAGCATGCAGAGTGGCTGTATCCCAATACTGTGTCGTGAAAACTTTATGGAGGTATCGCGGCCTGGATAACTTTGCTGATTGATATCGCAGTGGTCGGCCAACTGTTCTTACTGCTGCGCAGAAGCGTTACATCAAATTGCTGAATGCCCGAGACCCAACAATCAATGCCACTAAAATAAAAGCTGAGTTGAGGGCTGCTACTGGACTAGAAATCAGCACTCAGATCATCAGGAATTGCTTACACCAGGTTGGATTACGAGCGAGAAGATCCTGGCGAGCACCCCTGAACTCAAAGCAACGACAGTGACGCAGTTTCCAGTGGGCTAGACTACGAAAAAATGAAGAAGACGACGAGGAAAACATTTGGCGGAATGGTCGTTTTGTTGACGACTCCACAATTAGCACTCATCCGGACAACCGACGTCTCCATGTCTGCAGAAGACGTGTGAACGCTGAAAGACAAACAACTGCCACCGGAACCGTTCAACAAAGCGGAAATCTGTATCCTTTTATGGGCGGTATAATAATTGGTGCTAGAGCGCCGTTGATCCCGTATCGTGGCTGGATGACTGCAGCTTTGTACCAAACCATTGTTATTGATGGAATTGTCAGATCATTTAGAATAAACCGTGGCCCTCGATTCGTATTGGTTGACGATAATGCACCCGCACATCGAGCTCAACGAATCAACGCTGCTCTGTGTGAATACGACATTACCAGATTAGACTGGCCTGCCGGCTCACCTGACTTAAACCCGATGGAGCACGCGTGGGATGCTGTCAAGCGAGCTGTTTGGAACCGTCAGCCACCTCTCCAGACAGTGCCAGAGATCAGGGAAGCCGTTATTCAAGGATGGGACAGGTTACCGCAAGAAAAGCTGGATAACTTAATTATCAGCATGCCCAGAAGGATTGCCGCATGTGTTCGAGCCAGGGGAGGAGTTATTTTGTACTAATTAAAAACTATTTCATAATAAATGTTAATAATATTTAGTTAAATTCTCTCTTTCTTTCAATTATTTATGATACTAGTCGCAAAGACTCGTGGCAGACGCGGTCATAAAACGTGTGAATAGGACAGCGCACATCATTATCTCGCTCGCACTTACACTGTTTATGGGTGACATCACAACGACTTAGAGATGCGCTTCGTTTAGTTTGAGTGTATGTCGATAGTATTAGGTTTTAATGTAAACATTAAAAACCTCACTATTTTACTCACTCATTATTTTACTTTATTCGTGTAACTAATTAAAAACAATATAATAATTATTAGTTATGTTCATTAGTTAGTAATTATAAAATTTGGTGATTTGTTTGTGCAGCGATGACTCACTCGTTTTTAAATTTATCGACAGTTTTGTAAGTCTGCGCGTGCGCATCCCTATAACAAAAGTGATTTATAGCCTCGTCTGTCACGAGTCTTTGCAACTAGTATAGTCGAAATTGCATCAAAGTCAGGTCATTTAGAGTAAAAAATTAAAAAATAATTTAATTTTTTAATTTCAAAGGTGTATCTTTTTTATAAAAAGATGATACCTAAGCAACATTCTTTTAAAAAGTAAAATTTATAAAAAACTCCATCTTTAGCTAGTGATCTCAAACTTTTTTTGATCATGCGTTCAAAGACTATAAATACTGCGTTGTGTATACTTGATTAACCTAAGATATTTTTTTATAAATTGGTTTTCAGAAATGTTGGCATTGTAAAAATTTTCTAATAAAATTTTCTTATTTCAAATAATGCTATAAAATACTTTAAAATTAGATGGAGTATAGGAATAGCAGTAATTGAATGATAAAACGCCTCTAGTTTCATTTAACAACTATAATCCTTCGAATTGTATTGCTTTCTACTCATGATAAAAGGAACACAATAACTGCTCGAATGTGAGTTTTTTATAATCCCAAGGGGATGAATTCATACCATTTTTTTTACTCCACTACACCACCTAAAACGTTTATTTGTGAGGAGGTAAAAGTTTTTTACTAATATATATTGTTTTATTCGCGCAGGGCCTTTTAATTCTGGGAACCAAATGTGTCTCGAATAGTTTTAGTAATTTTGAGTGTATATGAAATCAGTGCAATAATTCAATATCAATCAAAGACAAGGTAATGTTTTTATTGAAACGGCTAACTACATACTTTCTGAATTCTGAAGTATATTAATGCCCGATTTATAGTGAAGTAAGGTACAACACATTAAATATAGTTAATAAGTAACAAAGGTTAAAATATTGTACAAGTACGAATGTATTAAATGAGTTGTAGGTTTATTATAATGACAGTCATTGCAGAACAAGGTTAAAATAGGGCGCCGCCAAAAAAGTTTTACAAGAAATCGTTGTCGAGTAATCTTGAAGTTCTGAATTGTGTGGCGGCCACTTCTTCGATAGCGAAGGCCACCCTATGATCGCTTGGGATACACACCCGTGTGGTATGCGGGTTAGGTTATTGGCGGTTTTGGAGGATCTAATACCTATTATATGGAACTACACGAACTAACCTGGAAGGAGGCACTTAGCTCTCACCCAAACACACGACCTGGAGCGGCGGTACTTCGACGTTTTCTTCTTCCGGGCCCGGGTTATACCAAGTGTCTTCTCACAGTAGCTAAGTCACTGCAGTCCAGTAAGCGGGTGTGGGTCGCTAGTAAGCGAGCAACCACGAGCGGTGCGGTCAGGGAGCTCAGATGAAACTTCCCTTCTACAAGTAGGTGGTACACAGCGTCCGACGCAAGTGAGGGTTCGGAGCGTGCGGTGCGTATCGAGAGCGGCTATGTACTATTTGGTAGCGAATGATGCAGCGCGTTTGACAGCTAATGTCAAAAGAAATATTAAATTTATGCGGGTAGCCTAAACTACATACTGAGCGCCACATTGGCGCGAACATGCCCCCGGCCTTAAAACCATCTGGTTTTAAAGAAAATTAAACTAAAGTAACTAGCGGGACGCCGGGGAGGCATGAAGCGAGCGGTTATTGCGAAGGTAGAGGGCAGAGACGGACGACAGGGCGCTTATACACACCTGTAGCCGTCTTAACTGACGCAACTCTAACAATCCCGTCTTTACCAGGGTAAGTAGAAGTTACTACGCCAAGAGGCCAGTGAAGCGGGGCTAAGTTATCTGTCAATATGATAACGACAGTACCTTCTGTGATAGGATTGGAGGGAGTATTCCATTTAGCTCTACTTTGCAAGAGATGCAAATACTCCTGCTTCCAGCGTTTAGAAAACGACTGAACCATTTGGTTCAGCAAAGCGTAGCGGCGTAACAAGTTTGGAGGTTCTTCAGTAACGTCACAAGCGGGCAAATGTTTCAGCGGCGTCGACATTAGAAAGTGTGCCGGAGTTAAAGCGCTCAATTCCGATGGGTCTTCTCCGAGCAACGTTAGAGGTCGCGAATTAATAACGCATTCGATTTGAGTAAGAACTGTTTGAAGTTCTTCATACGTAAGCAACTGAGAACCTACAACTCGGTAAAGATGCGTTTTAAAAGCTTTAACATAAATTTCATAATGACCACCAAAATGTGGACTACGCGGCGGATTAAATTTCCATGAAATGCGGTGCGAGGCTAATTCATTCGATAAATTTAGCTTAAAATCATCTGAGTTTAAAAATGTATAAAGCTCAGCTATAGCGTTTTTTGCTCCTATAAAGGTCGTCGCATTATCAGAGTACATACAAGAGACGGCACCTCTGCGAGATAAGAAACGTTTAAAAGCGGAAATAAAAGTGCTAGAACTTAAATCAGTCACTAACTCGACGTGAACTGCACGGGTTACTAAACAAACGAAAATACACAAATACGATTTAATAGAACGTACACCTCTTTTTCTATAAGGTAAAATATTGATAGGACCTGCGTAATCTACGGCTGTATGAGTGAAGGCCTTGGCTTCGTTCACTCTGCAAGCGGGCAAGTCAGCCATAAGCGGGAATGTTTGTTTAGGTGCGACCTTGAAACAATAATTGCAATTATGTATAATGCGGCGTACTATATTCCTACAGGATAAAATCCAATATCTTTGACGAAGTATGGACATTAATGTAAGAGGGCCTGTATGACTGTTAACGCGATGATAATGTCTAATTATTGACTCGACCACATGATCGTTACGCGGCAGCAGCGCGGGGTGCCGCTGCTCGTACGACATGTCGGTGGCGTGGCGCAGGCGACCACCAACGCGGAGCACGTCGTCCTCATCGAGGAAAGGCGACAATTTATAAATAGCGGGCGAACAACGTTTGTTACACTTAATTTTATTAATTTCGTCAGAAAAGTACAATTTTTGAAGCGATTTTATTAAATATATTTCGGCGCGATTCAGATCGGTAGCGGTTATAGCATTAAAACGTGGCAAGATCCGCAAAAATCGATAAATATAAACAATGGAGCGAAGCAATTTCGTCCAAGATGAAAGGCGGCGAGATAATAATACGAGTGGGTGAATATTGTCATTAATAGCCGGTAACGAAACCATCGGTTTGATTTCGAGTACATTTTCATCTAAACCTGATGAATCAATAGTGGTAATAGGCCACTGGATGACCTCTTGGCGGAGCCAAGCAGGGCCAGTGAACCAAAGCGGATGATTCATAATCTGCGCGGGAGTTAATCCTCGCGACAAACAATCGCTAGCGTTGTCTTTACCTAATACGTGGTAAAAACACGATGCAGGAAGATTATTGGTAATTTTTGTAATACGAGTAGCTACAAAACATTTATATTTATGTGGTGATGAATGTACCCAATGAAGTGCTATCATAGAATCTGTAAAACAATATATTTTTTCAATATTATGACGCGGTTTGTAATTGTCAACAACACGGCAAACTAATTTGGACATGAGTAGAACAGCGCACAACTCTAGGCGTGCTATAGAAACTGTATTAAGCGGAGCGACTTTAGACTTAGCACAGACTAAGCTAATAGTTGGCGGCGAGGAATCATTAAAAAACGAGCGTGCATACACAACGCAACCGAAACCCTTTTCGCTTGCATCTGCAAAAGCTACAATAGATAGCTTGGAATTTTGAAAAACATTTATATGGCGCGGGAATCGTAAATTTTGTACTATCGGTAATTCGTGTAAATACTGTTTCCAAATTTGTATAATGTTTTCTGGCGGAGTATCATCCCAGTTCAACTTTAAAGTACTAAGATTTTGTAATACTAATTTTGCGTATAATATAACAGGCGCAATCAATCCGAGTATATCATATTGACGGGCGATTACAGACAGAATATTGCGTTTAGTGCACGGCCTATTGTCAAGAGTCACTGTGAAATAAAACTCGTCAGTAATAGGTGACCACTGGAGTCCGAGAACCTTTAAGCTGTAAGGTTCATCTTCTAGAAAATTAATATTACACGAGTAGCGGTGAGACTCGGGTAGCGTGTCAAGTAGCTCAGTCGAATTACTCGACCACTTGACTAATTCGAAACCGCCAGATGAGAACAACCCTAGCAGCTGATCTTTGAGCTGGACAGCGTCGTCTAAAGTAGGCGTTGAATAACAGATGTCATCCATATAACAATGTCGTAGAATGACGTCAACAGCGCGCGGGAACCGCAAGCCCTCGTCGGCGCACAGCTTGCGCAACACGCGCATGGCGAGGTACGGGCTGCTGCGGAGACCGAAGCACACGCGGTTGAACTGGTAGGAAACTAGCGGCGAGGAAGTATCGAAGCGAAATAAAAACTTTTGAAATTTGCGATGCTCTTCAAGAACACAAATGCCTAGGTACATTTGTTTCACGTCAGAGGTAAATGCGATTTTATATAAACGAAAATTTAGTAAAACTGAAAATAAATCATTTTGTAAATTAGGTCCGGTGTGTAAAATATCATTGAGAGAGTAACCTGTATCTGTTTTACAACTAGCGTCCATGACCACTCGTACCTTAGTAGACACCTTGTCAGCGCGAACTACGGCGTGGTGAGGAATGTAATAACCAGAGTAGTCATCGAATGAGAGCGGCGAAATAAAATCTTTAGCGATATATTCCTGAATTATAGCGTTATACTCAGCGCGTAATTCGGGGGCGACAGTAAACTTGCGTTCTAGCGAAGCAAAACGTCGCCTAGCGGATTGGTATGAGTTACCTAAAATGTCAGCGTTACGAGAAAACGGTAAAGCGACTGTATAGCGGCCGGTCGAGCATCTCGACACGGAATCAATAAATATTTGTTCACATTCGCGGGCGCACGGACTTAAGACAGGCTCACACGAGACCTCCTCTAATTGCCAAAATTTGTTTAAAATATTATCAATTTGCGGCGCGGGTTCCGTAAAGGCACATAAAGAAATATTATTCGCGGTTAAACAATTATTATTAATAGCGGTTGGCGCGTTGCCAATTAAAACATAGCCAAATACTGTCTCCAGACCCGTCGGGGTACCTGGAGGGCCAGTAATGCGTCCTGAAAGTAAAATGTCAGTAAATAGCGGGGCACCTATGAGAAGGTCGATATCTCCCGGTTTATAAAAGTTATTGTCAGCGAGAGTAATATTTTGCAAATAAGAAAGCGCGGTTAAGTCTATTTGAATATCTGGCAAAGTATCAGTTATGCGGTTTATAATAAAAGCGTCGAGCGAAAAAGACAAACCATTACTCTTAAGAGAATTAATAACAAGTGATGTTTTGCCTTTGATCGGGTTCGGCGAGGAACCTATGCCCTTTACTACTGCGCGGGAAATTTTATTGTAACTAAGCTTCAGTTTTAAACAAGCATTCATAGTAAGAAAATTATTTTGCGATCCCGAATCTAATAAAGCGCGTATTTTATGCAATGCACCAAAAGCATCGCGTACCCCGAGTTCGATTGTACCTAATAAACAAGTGGAGGCGCGCGAATCTCGAGCGTCTAACTTATTACACAACGCAACATTGTTCCGTAATGCGCGTGAGTCATCGCGGGTCGGCGACTGCAGCCGAGACAGCGAGGGATGCGGACGCGCGGCGGCCGAGCTTGGCCCTGCCGGAGCAGTGGCGGCTGGAGCAGGCTCGCGGTTCGAAACCTGCTTGCGACACAGTAGTGAGTGGTGTCTGTGGTTACAGTAGCGACAATTAAACGTTGACTTGCAAGAGTTTAACTTATGTCTAAAACTTAAACAATTGGTACACGCCTTATGAGATTTAACGGTTTCATATCGTTTGTCGACAGATAAGTCATTAAACTCGGGACATTTGTATAATTGAGAATGATTAGATTGTTTACACAACGAGCAAACTTGCGAGTGAGAAGCGGTTACAAAAGAATGCGTTGATTTTGCAGCGGAGCGGGTATTATTGTTGTGTTGACGAGATGGATTAGATGTACGGATTTTACTATGTGGGTAATTAGAAGTTGACTCAGTGCGATCGAGTATTTTAGATTGTTCGCGGAGAAAGTTTATAAGATCATTGTAAGTAGGTATGGAACAGTTTCTGTACTGCATTTCGAAGGAGCGAGCGGTTTCAGAATCAATTTTATTAAGAGCGATATGTAAAAGAATAAAATCAGAAAGGTTGGTCAAGTTCAGCGATTGTAAACAAGATACAGCGGCACAAAACTTATCCAGAAATAAGTCTATGTTATGAGAATAAGCGGTACTGAAAGGTTTAAATTCGAACATTTGTTCTAGGTACGCGGTTGCCAAAGTTCGTTTATCGTTGTACTTATTGACAAGGGTTTGCCATATTAGCTGGTAGTTTTCCGCATTAGGTGTAATACCAGTACAAACGGACAAAGCGCGACCCGACAGCTTGCCTAGCAAATATTGCACGCGTTCGTTGTCGGTTAAATCAGGATTTTCGTGAATAGTATTTTTAAAAGTTTCGTAAAATGTAGTCCATTTAGTAGGTTCTGCTCCGGAGAAACTGACTAAATCTAACTTAGGCAATTTAATAAGAGGTTTTTTAGAAGACTGCGGCAGTATGACTGAATTTTTATTTTCTGAATTTGAAAGTTTATTTGCGACATGTTTACAACGACAATATAAATCTTCGAATGCAGACCAGCTTTGAAAACTAGGTTCATACGAAGGATTTATCTCTAGTTCTGTGTCATTAATTTGTTCAACAAGGTCATTGAACTCAGAGCGAAGATCGTCTAAAGAAATTACGTTACATAAAAATAACTCGGAAGAAGATTCATCTTGAAAAGCGTTTTTTGAATAATTATAGATGGTTTGTAAACGAGAAAATATTTCGTCGCGTTTTTTAATTAATTTCTTAAGTGTCAAAGACATTTTGTCAGCGCTTTTAGAAACACTTGCACCCTTAGACGTCATTTAAAATTAACAATTCTTATAAAATTTTAAATATCAAACCTTCGAACATGTGATAACTGTTACGTAAGAGCGGCCACGCTAGCTGAGGCAAACGGAACGTTCGAGAATACTCTTGAAGAATTTGTAGAATTACCCACAGATATGTTTGCAAATTGCAAAAAATTAAAAGTTGATTAAAATAGATAATTTCAATGCTATTTTAGAGCAAAATGGAATATGCGTTTTACTTATGTAAGATATGACTTGATGCGGCTTTCGGGAGGTAAGATCGACTCAGGTATAAATATTGAATTAAAGAATGGACTGTATTCTAATTAAATAGCGGATGTTATAAAAGAATTTGCGACGTTAAGAGGCTAGGGGCAGTTACTAGGAACCGATACCTAATACCTAGGTAGAAATAACGAGGGTGAAGAGGCCAGAATGATCTCGAAGTGAAAGATCCTGCTCGGTGGACAAGAAAGGGGTGATAGATCCGGCTCGATGGACCAGAAAGGGGTATGTGGCGGCCACTTCTTCGATAGCGAAGGCCACCCTATGATCGCTTGGGATACACACCCGTGTGGTATGCGGGTTAGGTTATTGGCGGTTTTGGAGGATCTAATACCTATTATATGGAACTACACGAACTAACCTGGAAGGAGGCACTTAGCTCTCACCCAAACACACGACCTGGAGCGGCGGTACTTCGACGTTTTCTTCTTCCGGGCCCGGGTTATACCAAGTGTCTTCTCACAGTAGCTAAGTCACTGCAGTCCAGTAAGCGGGTGTGGGTCGCTAGTAAGCGAGCAACCACGAGCGGTGCGGTCAGGGAGCTCAGATGAAACTTCCCTTCTACAAGTAGGTGGTACACAGCGTCCGACGCAAGTGAGGGTTCGGAGCGTGCGGTGCGTATCGAGAGCGGCTATGTACTATTTGGTAGCGAATGATGCAGCGCGTTTGACAGCTAATGTCAAAAGAAATATTAAATTTATGCGGGTAGCCTAAACTACATACTGAGCGCCACATTGGCGCGAACAAATTGTTAACCTATAATTCATCATCTGTGGAAGACGTTTCCTGTTTATTGAGTGCTGCGTTTGGACCCATCTTCATGTTTTTAGTGAACTCTGGTATACTGGCTTAAGTACTTACCAAATTTATTATTATGGTTTATACTTAAATTAAAAATCGCTTAGGCTTTTGAGACTGAAATAAAACTAATCGAGATTTATTTGCTTCCTAGAATTACAAGGCGTTTCATTCCTGCGCGAATAGAACAATAGTTTTAGTAATAAACATTTACCGCCTCAAAAATAAATGTTGTTTGTGGTGTGGTATCATAAGTAGACAGCAATAAAATTCGCGGATTTTATATTTCCAATATTTCGACTATAGCGCAATACTTCCATTGTTTGTAAATTAATATATCAGCATTTAATCATTAAATGGCCGGTATTTCTTTTACACTCAAATTTAAAACGGTTTCATAGCATTATTTGCATATTAACTACAATAGACACAGTGCCTGCATTTTTAATATTTAAAGGCTGCACCGGGATTACAAACACCACCAAAATTATTATTTTTATATAAATTGATCATTTTTAATTACAACTCAAATGGCTTTTTACGCAACTGTTACGTGAACTATAAGTCGGTATCTAGTTGTGTTACCTTGTCAGAAATCGCTTATACTTTTTTATTTTGACGTATCAACATTAAGATAGGCACCCATTTCTCCTGTAAAATATTTCAGAAAATGTTGCAGGATATTTCAAATAATTATGTACATAATAATTTGTAATTTGACTTTATAATGGTGAGCAATAATGGCGCGCATAGAACGCGGTTAATTTAGGGTACTCTCAAAGAAGTTTAACAGGGGAACTTTGTTAAGTGATCTGAAAGTTCAGAACCGTGAACTTATAATTTATTATCTACACGAAGTGTTTTCTGGTTGTAACACTTAAATTATATTTTCTAAAATCGGTTTGTAATTAACTTCATCTTTGAATTACATATTAATTACAGTAGTGCAATCGGTGTACATACGCTAGTACAAATACAGTTTTTTTTTTGGTTTTGATTATTAATAATCGTGGTAAAGATTTAATTTTATTAAAGCTTTATTTTTTTAATTAGCAAACATTTTTATGTTTTGCGGGTAAAACTAATTTTGAATGGACGATTTTGTCAAATAAATTCTGTCAAATAAAGCATTGTATTTAAATCAGAATTGAATACTTTTATTTTCATTAAATCTTTGCAAATTTTTTTAATTAAAAGTATTAAAACAAGACTAATGTATAGCTTATTTACAAGAATATTTACAAAAAAAAAAAAGAAAAACAACAAAAGAAAGAATTAAAGATAGAATACAACGTCTACATTATTTTTTTACATAGGGTAAAGTGGCCAAAAGTCTGACAGTCAGACAGTATTTTTCCCCGTTAAAAAATCTCTATTCAAATTGAAATAATAAACAGCCTCCCTGTTATTTTTCCTTGTTATTAGTCCCTGATGATGGACTCAAAAAGAGTCCGAAACTAATCGGACCTATCCGATCGTGTACCGTGAGTAAGCCGTGTTATTAATTATCTAATTAAAATGTCTCACGTAAGTTTTATGAAATTCATAAACAGCCTTTTTTTTATTTTATTTCAATTTGTTTTCATCAAATTGTATTCATCAGTAATTTTCATATCAGTTTATGTGTCTACAAACAAATGGACCGTTTCCTCTATTATTGTTTTAAGCTCTGTAACGTAGCATACTAAGTACTCACAGTAGAAGTTTTTTCCAAAATTCAGTAAGGTTGCGGTAAGGCAAATTACATAGTTGTAACGTGAGCTTCGCCACGCACAAAAGGCCTAAAAAGCGGAGAAAAATTTAAGATCTCACTAACCATAAAATATGATACCTTATAAAATTCATAGTAATATGTAAAATGTAATTATAGCACTATACTTTGAGCAAATATAGCATCACGTAAAATGAGTAATGGGAATTCTGTGCCTAAAACACTGCGCTAAAATAATAGACTGGTGATTTTCTTAGTTCGAGTTATACTTGTTTTGAATATTGGTTTAGGGTACTTGGGGGGAGGGAGACTTGCCGAGCTAACAGATGCAGAAAAGAATAATTTTGTATAGACATAAAGAGACTCTGTAAATTTATTTTGAAAAAAAAAATATACCCATGAAGTTTCTTGCCAGTTCTTCTTCACGAAGGTTTTTTTTTCGAACTGGTGGTAGAATCATGTTTTATTTGACGTCAATAAGAACAAGTAATTGTCAATGTTGAGAAATAAATATTTGAATTTGAATTTGAATTTGAAGGGTCCATTCATTATCTCATCAATTTTATTGCGCCGTCGCAGGTACAACAAAAACATGAACTCGTCCAATGTGTAAGTGACGATGTTTTTTTTTTGTTCCTTTCCGAAGGGAGGGCAGGCGACGAGAGAAGGGAGTGCGGGACACAGTAGCCTTTGGTGTAAAGGGCGGTGTCATCGGCAAAGAGGGCGAGCTCGACGCCTTTCGGCGGGATGGGAATGCCGTTAGTGTGCACGGTGCACAACAGAGGGGTGAGGACTGAGCCTTGAGGGACTCTAGCCTTTATGGGACGAGGCGCGGAAAGCGTGCCTTCATGTCTAAAACGAAACGTACGATTTTTGAGTTAAGACACGATTAACCTGACTAAACTGAGCCTAATTTATAAAGTTTATAAACGAGACCGGTGTGCCAGACTTTATGGAAAGCCTTGGCTATGTCAAAGAAAACTGCGACCGTTTTATTACACCGTGGATAGAAGCCGTCGAGTAGGTATGTACTCGACGATACGCTGTACTTACTAAGGGCAATAGTGCTTAGCGCGAAAGCCGAACTGATGGGGAATAATGAGAGGATCGCCATCCGTTGGAAACAGATGGTTCCGCATTCGAGCGAGTATGACTCTCTCGAGAAGTTTAGACATGGCGTTGAGGAGGCTGATGGGTCTGTGATTAGCAGGGATATTCAGAGGTTTACCCGGCTTGGGAATGCCTATGACTGTCGCTTCTTTCCAGGCTCTTGGTTTGAAAATGATAGCTAACAAGGTAAACACCTGTTGAGGCAGGTGCTTATTTGCGTGGTTGGAAATACCATCCGCACCCGGAGCCTTTTTGGACTTTTGGTTTCTAATGAGAAGCGAGATTTCGTCATAAGAGACTGTGACGGGGTCGGCGGTGATGGGGAGAGAGTCTCAGCGAAGGACTTCGTCCTACACTGCCTGGATGTGAGAGAGATCCGCAGGTTGCGTGCTGGGCGAGCATTGTGCAGCAATGCTGTCAGCGAAGCATTCGGCCTTTTCTTCGACTTCGAAGACAGTAGTGCCTCGGGACGAGTGAGAGGAGGAACGTGAGAGGCGGTGTCTTTGCGTAAGGCTCGGGCCATTCTTTAAAACGTTTGGTGGTACGGGGAGATATTCTTCATGAGATCGTTCATCTGAACGTCTCGGAGATCCACGAGACAAGATCTAACTTTGCGTTGTAGCTGATTGGCAGCTAATCTGTAGGCGGGCGTGGGGTAGAGCTTAGCTCTCCGGAGAGCCGCGTTTTTAGCTCTGATAAGATTGCTAACAGCTAAGGTATCTGTGGGTTTGTCTTGCTTAGCAATCTTTTCGTTATCACTGATGGCTGAGTTGATGGCAACGACGACTGAGGTGAAGACGATGGAGTGGGACACGGTCCTATGGGGACGGGAGCTGATAGGACAGGTAGGTGCAGTCGGCTTCGGCTGCGCAGGATTTGCTTCCGGGGGACCCCAGTTGCGCAGCGGCGGAAAGTTAGCGGGAGTAAGTGGCGGTGCTGGTTTAGGCGCGGCTCTCTTGATTGGAGGATAGATGAGCACGAAGACAACCCCTGTAGTTAGCTGTGTGGCCGGACTGGCCGCACAACTCACAAGCAGGGGGGAAGTGGAATTTGGAGTGCGAGTGCACTCCTTCGTGATGTGAGGATCAAGGCATTTAACACACATGGGAGGAGCTGAGCAATCAGCCGCTGCATGGCCGTAAAGCTGGCAACGGTGGCAATGCCCAGGGTGACCGCGATGGCAAGGAGCCGCGACGGAGATATATTCGAGAGGCTGCAGATTGTGCGAGCATCTCTGAATATCTCCCTTGATTTAAGATAATTGGATAGAGAGATAATTGGAACGAGGGTGAGAGCAAAATGTCTGCCGTGGTTTGAGTGCATCTTATGTATGGCTTAGGCCAGGAAGCCCTGTGACTTAAGGTCCTCGAGGATTTCGTCGGTTGCGAGATCGAACGGGACGCCCCGTAACACTGCGCGATTCTTACGCTCCTCCGGGAGGGCCTAAGTGTGGTACGCACTTTGCCTACCTGTCAAAAGCCTGGTGAACGCGCGGCAGTCGTTTATGGTCGCGACCTGAATTTTAATAGTTTCGCCTGCGTTAGACGCCTTGACGTATTTAATTTTGTGCTCTTTGCATAGAATAGAAACCGCGATCCTTTGCGCTTTTTTACGGTGGAAGACGGGAGGAGGAAGTTGAGCTGGGATGGGAGCACAGCGCGTTGCTGACTTGGACGATACCGATTGGGTCGCGGTCACTTGTAGTGCCATTAACGGCGCTGGGGCGTGTGTTGAAGACACCGGGGTGGGATTGGGCGTTGAAGACACCGGGACTTGCTTTGTGAGCTTCTTAGAGCGGGCTCAGGAGAACCGGTAAGGGTAGCGTCGACCGACGAAGCTTCGGATGCGGAGTCTGAATCGCTCCCGGGAGCGGTACGTTTCCAACGCGACGAACACGATGCGCGAGGGGATCTTGGTGGCACAGTCCATCTTGGATGGCATGGGAGATGCGGGGAGAGCTAAAGACCTGAGGGGTCTGGGCGTTAATGCCCTGAGGGGCCGGGTATGCGTAAAGCGCTATTAGGGCCTGCTTAAAGGCCTCGTCAGGGATGGGGACGCCCGACGCAGCGAGCGCCTGGGCGAAGGCCTTCGCGACGCTTACTAAACTCTGCGAAGGAATGATCTCCCATGATGATCCCTATATGCCCTAGCGGCTAACCTCCCTACCAGCGGTAGTGGCCTGGGGACGACGCAAAGTGTTGCCCCTATTGGACAAGCACTGTACCTTTTCCCTTGAAAGAAAGGCCCCTGTACCGGGATCCGGTCTGCCGGTTTCTTCAAGGCTTGAAGGGCCTTGGAAGCGCACCGGGTCAATCACGCTAGCAGGCTTAGTTGTCACCGTTAAATATCCACCTGCTCAACGCAGCGTGTATTGTACACACTGCTACGGAGTGTGTTGTCAATAAATTGGCTACAAAAACCGGCCGTAGACCTGACAGCTTCGCAACGTGGACCAGTCGCGAACTTGGGTTGCACTGAAAGTGCGGAATTGACTACGAAACCGGCCACAGAGTGAGTCTCTAACTAACGTAACAAGCGCCCAGCGTCAAGTACGTAGCCAGAAAATCAGCCCGAGCTTTGCAAACGAACGTCGGATACCAACGTAAGTAAGCTCAACTCCGTTGTTGCTACTCCCACTTAGGTGAGGTGTTTGCTTGAATTCAGGTGCACGGAGGTGCGGTATTGACTACGATACGATCGGTCGAAACCGGCCGCAAAGAGGCTTATCTCAAGTCGTCGGGGACGAAGCGGTATTGTACGAGGGTCAGCGTTTGAGTATTGCTACGAATATCGCCGTGAGACGACAGTCGTGACTCAGTGGCTCGGAGCGACTGCGAACGCGTACGAAAGGGGTCAGACGCAGAAGGGGTTTGTCTCTCAAGTCGTCGGGCACGAAGTGAGGTTTTTATTCGGGGGGCTGGACTAAAAAGTGTAGCAGGAATGGCGTATTGCTACGAATATCGTCGTGAGACAACAATCGAGACTCAGCAGCCGGGAGCGACCTCAACACATTCGAAAGGGGCCGGATGCAAATCGGGTCGGTGCCTCAGGTCAAGTCTCAGATTTTAGTTATTTTAGTACAGTATATAGTAGAGGCCCGTGCAACACAAATAAAAAATATTTATATGTTACTTAAAATAATCGAAATACGTCTTGAGGTACGAGTTATTTTAAATATAAAAAATATACCGTTTTAATATACCATATTTAACAATTTTGCAGTACTGATGGCATAACTTTTAAAACTCATATGCAGATCAACGGCTATGAGCAGCATCTGCTGATTCTTAAAAAAATTATTCTCGAAAGGCTAAATATTTTGATTGCGTAATAGAGACATCTCATAGTCATCATAGACATACTACAAATGTTTATTTTAGCGAAGCCGTGGGCATTAGCTAGTAAAGATATAAAAATGAGGCTTGTTGAGCTTTCCTATGTCATTTTATCTATTTTGACATATTCCATACATTGAAATGTGCATTTGTACATGCTAGGAGCATATTTTGCTACAATATAATTGTAGCAAAATAATTGCACACAATTGTTAATCTCTAAAAATACAACTCGTACTGAGTAAACATTTTCATGAAAATATAATTACTCACTTTACAGAAAGATAGAAATACTTTTTAGTCTCTCAAAAATAAAGCAATAAAATAAGGCTTTCTACAAGAACCATGTTTTTAGGTTTATATTTCTTTTGTCAAGCTCGAATTAATTCACTACACGTGTGGTGTATCCTTTTTATGATTAATTTTATTATCTCTGTAAGTGCTACGTTTATTATTTTTTAACACTTATTTATTATTATTTTGTATAATATACTTAGTTACTTATTTGAGTCGACTTTCATAGATTTAATAGTTCATAAGTTGACGTTAGATTAAGTCGTTCTGCTATAAATGTTACTTGATAAATTGTGTGAAAAGACTAATTGCGCTCTGGATCCCAAATATATGTCAAACTACTTATTGTAATCTGAATCCGTAGTAGATGTTCCTCACATATTTATTTTATTAAGGACAGGCGCGTAAATCTTACAGAAGTTTGAAGTAATTATCATGTGTGGTAATTGGTAAATATATATCGATAAAATAATAAAAATATTCGATATAAGAAGACTTTATATTCACTATTTTAATGCATTTAAAACATAACTTATTAGGATGTTTTCTTGTCATTAAGCCTTTTTTGTATTTGTGATGAACACGATGTTTGTTCCGGATCATAGTTTCTAAAAAGTACGTTTGTTCTGGGTTCCCCCCCAGTTAGCTGTATGGTCATCCATTACACAAGCTTTCCTTACTTTGGAGCCATACAGTTGGTGTGTCTGTCTGAGATTGTATTATTATATCGTTTATTAAAAAAAAAAATTGGTATTAAAAAAAATTGCTACTTCGAACCAGTTTTCATAGAAAAATATTTAAAAAGGACGTTTTTTAAGAAGTGTCTCATTTTCGATATTGATATAGTTATCACAAGAGCACCTCTAAGTTAATTTTTTTCTATATATTCATCATTTCGTCAAAATGCTGACCATTCAGTCGCACAGAAAGTTGGAAACAATACACCTTATTACACGTTGTTGTCGTGTATTTTAATTGTACGACGCCCCCTTGAAGAAAATCCATAGCCGTTAATTCTGACGACCTCGGTGGCCACGGGGCAGAAGAATTTGTGGAAATTTTGTGGAAAATTTTGCCGAAGCAAGTCCATAAACGTTCTAGCGGTATGTAGAGTAGTTCCATCCCGTTGAAACTACGTATGCGTCGAGAGCAAGTGCTCTCAAATTTGGTAAAAAATGCTCGCTGATCATTAATTCAGAGTTTTCACTGTTGACGTGTATTGATTTTGACGTTGAATAAAAAAAATAGGACCCATAAATCCGGTCGTCAATAATGCACACTAAACTGTAGCTAGTGAGAAATATAAAGGACGTGCATATTTAAAGTGACCATTAAGTTTTCGTGGTGTACAGTAGTGACAGTTTGGTTGGGGAAAACTAAACGGGCCGTCTTTTTCTCACTAAAACGCGTGGATTTTAACGCAAATTTCTTTCAGCGTCCTCATCGTTTTCAGCAGTCCTTGGGTCCATTGGGTGAGTATTTTTAGCGGGATATATCTTGTGGAAACTCTCCATCGACGACCGAATCAAATGATCACTAGGTGATCACTCACCTAAACACCGAATATTGTATTGTAAACAAAATTGTCGACGAGCTGTCACG
Organism: Marasmarcha lunaedactyla; assembly: GCA_923062675.1. NCBI lineage: Eukaryota > Metazoa > Arthropoda > Insecta > Lepidoptera > Pterophoridae > Marasmarcha > Marasmarcha lunaedactyla. The sequence continues at coordinate 10,344,649 of OV281353.1, forward strand.
TAAGAATCACCGTTCCTAAAAACGTTCCCGTTCCCAAAAACACCGGGCGTACCTACGCTCGGTGTTGTCCAGGCCTTGTAACTGCACTGTGACTAACAATCCGCAGTCTCAAAACGTCAAATAGCTTTTCCCTCCTCACGCACCGTTTATAGCTTTCCGAGATATTTGCCTTTAATAAATAAATCTGCCAACGGATACGCTGAACTCTTGTGTAAGTTTCCATTAAAAATATTATATTTTTTTATTTTGCACACCCGCAAGCATTCTATGATTAAAAATTAAAACAAATTAATAATTCAAGCTTAAAATTCTACACGACACGGAGAATGTTAAATGACTGACCACAAACAAACACATTCAGGTGAACATAAAAAATTTATCTAGCGTTAATCCGTTCACTGAATGCTTTGTGTATTTAAACTTTTTATCTCACGAAAATAATGAAAGTTGCTTTGCATTTATAGCACTTTCAGGTGTAGGTTTCTGGGTGAAAGTTGTATTTGATTTCCACTTAGCTTTATACTCACATTTTCTCACTTTATATAGCTACGTAAACGCTTTTTGTTTTTAACATTTACCTCGTCTTGCTAGGTTAAGAATATTTGTTTATCAAATCAGAGACTAAAATATCTATGAAGAAAATTAAAAAGTATAGTTAAATATGAAACAGTTATAGCCCTATTTTAAACAAAAATGGTTGCAAAAATAATGCCTAGGTAATTATAGGATTAATAATTTTTTTATATTTTTTTATAGGACACATACGGATACTTACTCTATAACGCAAAGAGGGGATTACATTTTATTTTACTCGTGGCGATCGGATTTAGCCAGAGCCCAGGAATGATCGCTCATTATAACGAGAGCGATTCCAAAATATTTACAATCGATATCGAATCGTGAATTTTGTAAACAGCTCTAGATTCGATGGTAACGTGATGTTTTGAGAAACAATCGAATAACAACAGCCAATGTTTGGGTGTTAAAGTGTATTCGATTTTGTAACCTGAAACATGATTTTCTTTAAATATTATGATTCACAATTGATCAAAATATATATTTGAGATAAGTTTTTCCTTACTCACCAAGTACCTACGCATTGACTTCCAATATAGCCATTTGCAAAATATTGTAACTTAGTTTACGGAATAGACAGGATAGGGAAATAACGAAAAAAAGAGCAAACCATTGCCAAGTGGCCATAGTGACTTTTTGAAGATAGCTTTTGAATTTAAATCTCAACAGTACCAGCCTTTATATTTTTTCGTATTTGGCTATATAAATAATGTAAGAACCAAAATAACCGTAACCAAAATTTATAGATTTTTTTTATGTTCAAAAATAACGAATGTCATCTACCATTCTTTAATCATCTATCATTAGTTAGTAACTCAGACAGTTATCGATCTGTAAACTGTAAACATAAAAATCTGTAAGAGTTACGAACTCTTCTACTAGAAATTATGAACTCAACTATCAATCTTATAAAAAAATAAGCACAAGTAAAAAGTGGTTGTCAAACCTTGTTTCAAAGCCGGTAAGTATCATCCGCTTCCATGGAAACCTCTAATCGTTGGTGTTTTACTTATTTATATTGGTTGTCATTATTATTTTAGAATATTGACTAATGCATTGCCGACCTAAGGCTTTAGTTGAAATTAATTTGTTCCTGTAATTTCAATAGACGTTCCTTCCTTAACCAGAGCCAATCATTGCATGAATGCATTTATTATACCTTCTTATGATTTAATATGAAAAACTGTAGTATACCACAAACGAGCTGTTAATGAAATAAGTTTTACTGCCACTAAGATTGGTTGCAATTTCATGTGTCACAAATCCATGAAATATCAAAAGCAAAACAAGGTACCTTCGGATTTAAGTATGGCTTTCCAAAAATTTTTAACATCAACAAACATTTCCCGACTGAAGTTACTGTTTACAAACTCGTCGTTTACAAAAATCCGATAAACTATTTTGTAGTAAAAGCTAGCTGTGCTGACTGAACTTATGACAAAAACTTCAGAGCAGTTTCTATTGTACCTAAGAAATATTTTTAGATTTGCTTGATTTATGAAACCAAATAAAAGAACTTATTGTTATTTTTTACAATATACATACATAACAATAAAAGAAATCTTTCATTTTTGTCAAAAACCTATAAATCACAAATAGTATTCGGACCTTTTTCATAGCATTTCATTTTATCTATAACAATAAATTGTATTTATCTAAGAATAAAATAAATAAATAGTAATACAAAGGTAACGTATTCAGGTCAGCAAAAGTGCTTGTGCGGTTCTATCTATCTCTTGGAACCAATCTGACACATGTCAGAGTTATTTACGACTTGCCGAAAGTTTTGTATCTCAAGAGTAACAATACGAACAGTTGTAGGACGCACTTGTTTGTGAAAGTCCAAGAAAAATATATTTATTTTTTTGTTTTGCCCATATAGTGAGATCATAAAAAGAAACTGAAATATGGTTAAGGTTAAGTATGAAAGTTCTCAGTTACACCCTTTAAAATTATATTACTAATTTTACTAATTCTTTTTACTGAAATGAAATGAAATGAAATATTTATATCTCAACCTATTTCTCAATTACTTGTATTGACGTCAAAAAAAACATGACTCTACCACCAGTTCGGAAAAACCTTCGTGACGAAGATTTGTGATATTTGATTTTTTTCAAGCAAATTTATAGGGTCTCTTTATGTCTATACAAAATTATTCTTATTTACATCTGTCAGCTCGGCAAGTCTCCCCCCAATTATTCAAACGACGAACACCCTCAAACGGCACCCGTTCACGAGTTAATAACGCTGGATCCAGCCATACGACTAAAACCCAAATCTATACATCAAAATGTCTTGAAGGGTTTACCACTTTAGAAATATTTATAATTTTTACTGATGGTAAGTGGCTTTAATATCTCTATTATATCTCTACTTTATATCTCTGGAATTTTTCATCGACTATTTCTGAGATTTGGCATGTCGCTATCACTATTTCATGACTATTTTTTGGAACCTAAACCAAGTCGTTTGCTTGCACGAGAGGTGAGGATTACAGCTTGACGTTCAAGCCATAATCTTCACCAACCTACAGCTATAACACCGAAACTATAATACGACAATTTTTTTACATGTATGACTATTTACCACTATTTCATGACTATATTTTAGCATTGTCAAAATTCGACTGCTTCACGTGCTTGACCCAATAAATTGGCGTAGTATTGTCCATTCATTGTAGTTTCCTTAGGCAAGTAATCAATTAATAAAATTCCTTCGCTATTCCAAAAAATGGTCGCCATAGTCTTAGAGGCCGACATTTCAACTTCAAACTTCTTTGGTGGCATTTCTCCCTTTTTAATCACCTGCATAGACTCTTGTTTGGACTCCGGATCATACTGAACTATCCAGGTTTTGTCTACGGTTACAATGCTATTACAAATTTGATCCAAATCGCTCTGACACAACTCCAAAAATTCTGACAAGTTGTCGTTGTTTGTCGAGCGACGTGAGTATTCGCGGTACCCAACGTGCGCAAATTTTTTTCATGTGTAAATTTTGGTGCAATAATTCTCCGATTCGCTCAATTTAATTTTACGATAGGCCAATACTAATTTTTCAACTTTTTGAAAATTTTCTTCAGTGACTACCGTCACTGGGCGACCCGGGTCCGGACCTGGGGGTCGTCTTCACAGCTCTCTCTTCCTTGTGGAAAAAGCCGAGCCCAATTTTTTACCATGGTTTACGAAGGCCCAGAATCTTGAAAAACCGATGACATTTCTTCAAGAATGTCTTTCGGCAATTTTCCTGTTTTTACAAGGAATTTAATTACTGCGCGGTGCTCAAAATAGCTAGAATTTTCAGTTTCGGTCGACATGGTGTTGTTGCTTGTTCCAGGGATGAAGTGTTAATGAACCAAATTAATATTTTTTTTGTTCCCCTCCACGGAGAGGGCAGGAGGATAAAAAATGCTCTGACGCATACTCCGCGCGCGCGATCGGAGTTATGTGGGACTCGCCCCGAGCCTACAAGAACCACTACCCACAAAAAAACCCCCTGTCGGCTCGTTGCCACACAGCCTTCATCTGAGCGACGGCCAATTGGAGAAAGAGAACGTGCTAGCGGGGCCCAGAAGGGGTCACCCACTGGGATTTACATAGCACTGAAGGTGCTCAAAACACTGAAGGTGCATTCATAGCACTGAAGGTGCTCAAAATTGCAAAGAGAAGTTAAGTAAAATACATTAAAAGAAGTTAAGTTAGTTCGGATTTACGTTAGAATCAGAATTTACGTTACAATTAGAATTTTCGGCCAGAAGGGCTTCAAGATCGGCTGACATGAGATCGGGCGAGTTCCGAAACTCTTTCGACGTGTGGCTTGAAAGAAAGCGTCAGATCTAAGGTGACGCCTAAGTATTTAGTACTGCGCTTCCAGGGGATGGGAATGCCTAACATTTGAACGTGGGGATCGCCTGCGGGACGACGGCCTTTGGAGTCAAAGCGAATCGCAGAACTCTTGTGTAGATTCACATCGATGCGCCATTTTTTAAACCATGCACCAAGGGCGTTTACGGCCTTTTGGAGTCTGGTTACAAGCTGCGGAACACTGTGACCTTTGGTATAGAGTGCGGTGTCGTCGGCAAAGAGGGTGAGTTCGATGCCTTTCGGCGGGATGGGAATGTCGTTGGTGTACACGGTGTACAACAGAGGGGCGAGGACTGACCCTTGAAGGACTCCAGCCTTTATGGGACTAGGCGCGGAAAGCGTGCCTTCATGTTTAAATCGAAACGTACGGTCTTTAAGAAACGACGCGATTAACCTGACTAGGCGATCCGGCAAGCCTATTTTGTAGAGTTTATAAACGAGACCGCTGTGCCAGACTTTATCGAAAGCCTTGGCTACGTCAAAGAAAACCGCGTCTGTTTTATAACGACGCGGATAGAAACCGTCAAGTATGTACTCGACGATTCGATGGACTTGCTGAGGGCAGGAGTGCTTAGCGCGAAAGGCAAACTGACGGGGAATAATGAGAGGATCGCCATCCGTTGGAAACAGATGGTGCCGCATTCGAGAGAGTATGACTCTCTCGAGAAGTTTAGACATTGCCTTGAGGGGGTTGATGGGTCTGTGATTAGCCGGGACGTTCAGAGGTTTGCCCAACTTGGGAATGCCTATGACTGTCGCTTCTTTCCAAGCTTTTGGAAAGTAGCTAAGGTCGAAGCAGGCATTGAATATAACAGCTAACAAGGTAAGCACCTGTTGAGGCAGGTACTTAATTGCGTGGTTGGAAATACCATCCGCACCCGGTGCTTTTTTGGACTTTTGGCTTCTAATGAGAAGCGAGATTTCATCATTAGAGACTGTGACGTGGTCGTCGGTGATGGGGAGAGATTCTCTGCGGAGAACTTCGTCCTCCACCGCCTGGATGTGGGAGGGATCCGCGGGTTGCGTGCTGGGCGAACATTGTGCCGCTATGGTGTCGGCGAAGCATTCGGCTTTCTCTTCGACTTCGCAGGCGATAGAGCCATCGGGAAGAGTGAGAGGAGGGACGTGAGAGGCGGAGTCTACGCGTAAGGCTCGGGCCATACTATAATACGCTTGTTGGGACGGGGAGATATTCGCCATGAGATCGTTCATCTGAGCGTCTGGGAGTTCCGCGAGGCAAGACCTAACTTTACGTTGAAGCTGATTCGCAGCTGTTCTATAGGCGGGTGTGGGATATTTCTTGGCTCTCCGGAGAGCCGCGTTCTTAGCTTTAATAAGATTGCTAACGGCTAGGGGAAGCGTGGGTTTCCTTGCTTAGCAACCTTTTCGTTATCGCTGATGGCTGAGTTGATAGTATCAGTGAGAGAGTCGACTAATGAATCTATTTTATCCGGGCTATCTAATAGATCGGGCGAGATCGCGAGCGGAGAGTTCGGGGCCTCTTTTGCTGAAACTAACGTATTTTTAAAGCCTTTCCAGTTGGTAAAGGTCTTAGGAGAGGTGACGTTATCGTTAGGCGGACCTAGCACGAGGGAGACGGGCGGTGGTCACAGTCTAGGTCATCGAGTGGTTCGATAGACCTGAGATCGAGGTTGATTCGCTTGACAATTGCAAAATCGAGGATGTCAGGAGAGTGGGGTTGTCAGGATAGTGAGTGGGAGTGATGAGATCTAAGTCGAGTGAATTAGTGATGTCGAGGAGAGCGATACCGCTGGTGTTGGTTGATAGGCACGTCCAGTCAGTATGTTTGGAGTTAAAGTCCCCGAACATAATGACTGAATGGCCGAGGGCGAGAATGGCCTCAAAGTCGCTGCGGATTGGTCTGGTGCAACTAGGCGTTTAGATTGAAGCTTTAATGATGGTCGGATGACCAGTCATAGCCAATCTACACACAGTGGCTTCCATGTTGAGGAGAGGAGGGTTAGGGAGAGGACAGTAATGGAATCCTCTTTTGTAATAAATGGCAGTGCCGCCGAAACCGTCGGAATTGGGCCTGTCGTTATGAATAAACGCGTACTTGAGAATAGCGAACCCCCTGGAGCGGTTTGGAGTTAGCCACGTCTCTTCAAGAAGCAATAAGTCTGGCTCGTTGTTCTGAAGGAACAGTTTGAGCTCAAGAAGGTTAGTATTAATGCTATGAACGTTAAAAGAAACTAGGGATACGCCCTTGGGTTTGATACGACAGGACGCGGGATTTGCGGGTCTAGACATTATATATACTATTAAGCGAATTAATACGAAATATAGAATTTATAAAGAACAGAAAAGTAGCGAGTGATGCTCGGCTAGCGCGAATAGACGCTTTTGAGGAGAGCGGGCAGCTCGCAGTTTGCGTGCGATTTCGTTAATGTCGACGTTTTGGATGACATCAAACACGGTCTTCATGTCCTCAGCCAACGATGACTGAGGCGAAGACGACGGAGTGGGACGCGGGCCTACGGTAGCTACGGGAGCTAGGATAGGATGGGAAGGTGGTGCAGGAGCGGCCGGACGCTGTCTCCAGGAAAGATCCGGTGTAGGCGTCGGCTGTACGGGCTTTGCTTCCGGGGAAGCCCGGTTGCGCAGCGGCGGGAAATTAGCGGAAGTGAGCGGCGGCGCCGGTTTAGTCGCGGCCCTCTTTATGGAAGGCCGCGGAGCACGCGCGCAACCCCTGTAGTTTGCTAAGTGGCCGGACTGGCCGCACAGCACATATGCAGGGGGGGAGGTAGAGTCAGGTGTGCGAGTGCACTCCTTTGTGATTACACTTAACGCACCTGGGGGGAGCTGAACAATTAGCCACTGCGTGGCCATACAGCTGGCAACGATGGCATTGCCCCGGGTGTCCGCGACGGTTTGGACGCTCGACGGAGATATTTGAGAGGCCGCAGATTGTGCGAGCCTCTCTGAAGATCTCCCTCGAGTTGGGAGTATTAGCTAAAATAACTAATGCTAACGGAAAACGTTTACCGCGGTTGGAGTGCATCTTGTGCACTGCTTCAGCCAGGAAGCCCTGGGATTTAAGGTCCTCGAGGATTTCTTCGTTCGCGAGCTTGAACGGGACGCCCCGTAAAACTGCGCGGATCTTACGCTCCTCCGGGAGGGCGTAGGTGTGATAAGCGATTTGCCTAAGTGATAGGAGCCTAGTGAACGTGCGGAAGTCGTCGATAGTCGCAACCTGAATCTTGATAGTATCGCCTGCGTTGGCGGCTTTAAGATAATTGATTTCGTGCTCTTTGCACAAGTTAGAAACCGCGGTCCAGCGCGCTTTTCCACGGAGGAAGACGGGCGGAGGGAGCTAAGGCTTCGGTGGGACGGGAGCGCAGCGCGTCGCTGGCTTTGACGGAGACGCGGTCACTTCGAGTGACATAAGCGGCGTGGGGACGGATGCTGAAGGCACCGGGGTGGTATCGGGTGTTGAAGACACCGCGATTTTTTTTGAGTACTTCTTGGAGCGTTTAGAGACTAATGTGAATGGGGGTTCAGGAGAGCCGGTTAAAGTAGTGGCGCCAGACGACGGTTTAGACGCGGATTCGGAATCGGAGTCGCTCCCGGGAGCGGTACGCTTACGCCGCGACGCGCGAGATGACGTGACCGACGCGCAGTCCATATCGGATGGAACGGGAGACGCGGGAGAGCTGGTAAAGACCGCAGGGGTCTGTGAGTTGGTGGTCTGAGGGGCCAGGGTTGGGCCTGAGGGGCTGGGGACGCGTTAATTGCTAATAAGGCCTGCGTCTGGAATGGGGATGCCGGACGCAGCGAGCGCTTTCGTGAAGTTAATAATGTTTTGCTTATCCATTAGGGAGGGAATTATATGAATAAATAAGTATATAAACTATGCCTAGAGTTACCTAAAATAATCCTAGAGAATCCTAGCGGCTAACCTAGCTAACCTACCAGCGGTAGGGGGGCTGGGGAAAATAACTTAAAACTAACCGTTGTTCGCCGAAGACCGCTACCTAGAAACCTAAAAAAGGGTGCGCAGGTAAAGAGTTGACCGCGTTAGGGTCAACCTTTACCGAAAAAAAACATCACTTTGAATACTAAGGGGCTTAGTCACAAAGATAAAACACACTTCGATAGCACTCAGAGGGAGTAGAAAAACCTTGAAAACCGTAGCATGGAACCAACACGCTAAACTGTGACGTCAGTAGACTGAGCGCCACGGAATATCGGGAAGGGACCGATCAACGGAGAACAGGGTCTTGTACGTCCGTCCCGGCGGTGATTGGAGCGAGAATGTGAACCAAATTAATTCTTTTTGTTCCCCTCCACGGGAAGTATAAAACCCCCTGTCGGCTCGTGCATTTTTGCTCAGCCTTCATCTAAGCGACGGCCAGTTGGAGAAAGAGGCCGCGCTAGCGGGGCCCTTAAGGGGTCACCCGCTGGGATTTACATAGCACTGAAGGTGCTCAAAAAGAAAAGTAAATAATTAAAACATTAAAAATTGAAAAATAATATTGCATTAATTCGGATTTACGTTAGAATTAGAATTTACGTTAGAATTAGAATTTGCGGCCTGAAGGGCCAAGAGATCTAAAGTTAATTGCGTCGGTTCGCCAGTGTGCGCGTTTCTCGGTCTAGCGACTATGAATTTCTAATCTAAGACAGGAGCAGTATATGAGACTGAATCTCGGATGGGATTCGGCGCGTTTGAATAACGATTCTGAGAGTGTTTTGAGGTGCTGTTGCACTGTAGATAGTTCAAGATCTTTGTGCAGGTCCGCGTTACGCACGTACCAAGGTGCGTTTGTGGCCCTGCGGCAGAAGAGATTTTGAACTACCTGCACTTTATACAGGACGGAGGGTCTGGCGTGGGCAAAGACTGGCGAAGCATATGACATGACGGGTCTAACGCAGACCTTATAAAGCGTACGTTTATTTCTGAAAGACATTTTACTTTTTCTACCTATCATACTATATAGGCGACTTAAGTAAAAACGCGCGAGTTTCGTTACTCTATCGACGTGTGGCTTGAAAGAAAGCGTCAGATCTAAGGTGACGCCTAAGTATTTAGTACTGCGCTTCCAGGGGATGGGAATGCCTAACATTTGAACGTGGGGATCGCCTGCGGGACGACGGCATTTGGAGTCAAAGCGAATCGCAGAACTCTTGTGTGGATTCACATCGATGCGCCATTTTTCAAACCATGCACCAAGGGCGTTTACGGCCTTTTGGAGTCTGGTTACAAGCTGCGGAACACTGTGACCTTTGGTATAGAGTGCGGTGTCGTCGGCAAAGAGGGTGAGTTCGATGCCTTTCGGCGGGATGGGAATGTCGTTGGTGTACACGGTGTACAACAGAGGGGCGAGGACTGAGCCTTGAAGGACTCCAGCCTTTATGGGACTAGGCGCGGAAAGCGTGCCTTCATGTTTAAATCGAAACGTACGGTCTTTGAGAAACGACGCGATTAACCTGACTAGGCGATCCGGCAAGCCTATTTTGTAGAGTTTATAAACGAGACCGCTGTGCCAGACTTTTTTGAAAGCCTTGGTTACGTCAAAGAGAACCGCGACTGTTTTTTTACGACGCGGATAGAATCCTTCGAGTATGTACTCGACGATTCGATGGACTTGCTGAGGGCAGGAGTGCTCTGCGCGAAAGCCGAACTGGTGGGGAATAATGAGAGGGTCGCCATCCGTTGGAAACAGATGGTTCCGCATTCGAGAGAGTATGACTCTTTTGAGAAGTTTAGACATTGCCTTGAGGAGGCTGATGGGTCTGTGATTAGCAGGGACATTCAGAGGTTTACCCGGTTTAAGAATGCCTATGACTGTCGCTTAAGGCTCGGGCCATTCGATAATACGCTTGGTGGGACGGGGAGATATTCTCCATGAGATCGTAAAACTGAGCGTCTCGGAGTTCCGCGAGGCAAGACCTAACTTTACGTTGAAGCTGATTCGCAGCTGCTCTGTATGCGGGCGTGGGATATTTCTTGGCTCTCCGGAGGGCCGCGTTCTTGGCTTTAATGAGATTGCTAACGGCTAGGGGAAGCGTGGGTTTGCCTTGCTTAGCAACCTTTTCTTTATCGCTGATGGCTGAGTTGATAGCATTAGTGAGAGTGTTGACTAATGAATCTATTTTATCCGGGCTATCTAATTGGTTGGGCGAAATCGCGAGCGGAGAATTCGGGGCCTCTAAGGCTGAAACTAACGTATTTTTATATCCTTTCGAGTTGGTAAAGGTCTTAGGAGATGTGACGTTATCGTTAGGCGCACCTAGCACGAGGGAGACGGGGCGGTGGTCAGAGCCTAGGTCATCGAGCGGTTCGATAGACCTTAGATCGAGATTGATTCGCTTGATAATTGCTAAGTCGAGGATGTCAGGAGAGTAGTTCGGTTTGTTGGGATATTGAGTGGGAGTGATAGGGGATATGACGTCTAAGTCAAGTGAGTTAGTGATGTCGAGGAGAGCGATACCGCTGGTGTTGGTCGATAGGCACGTCCAGTCAGTATGTTTGGAGTTAAAGTCTCCGAACATAATGACTGAGTGGCCGAGGGTGAGAATGGCCTCAAAGTCGCTGCGGGTTGGTCTGGAGCCACATGGTATGTAGACTGAAGCTATGATGATGGTCGGATGACCAGTCATAGCCAATCCACACACAGTGGCTTCCATATTGAGGAGAGAACCAAATTAAACAAAGGGGTGTTATTTATACTACCCCTTAGTTGGGCAACTAGTGTTATCAGTAACGAGATGAATAGTCATCGCTAAGTACAGGTCGCGAACTTATCAGCCGCCATGGTAATTCTGAAATTCATGGTAATTTCATTATTTACTGTTTTAGTATAATATTTCGTAGCAGAGGTGGTCTTTACAAAATCTTGTTCTTTTTATAACTCTGTCATGTTAAAAGAGCTATAAACATAACATTAATTTCTGAACCTTACTTTTCGGAAACGTTCAAATATTACTATCAAATAAGAACCCAAAAAGTAATACACCTATCTTTCTTACAGTAGAAAAAAGGCACCTTTTTGCGCATGAACAAACAAATAACCAAATTTTTTGTAACAAAATTTTTCGTGTACATACCTAACCGCTCACGGGATACAATTAGTACATCCCAAAAGGGGCATTAAATTCCCAGTTTGCGCTCCATGAATACGTAATTGGGAAAAACAACAGTTGTATAATTAGTACAGAGTGGTGATTAGGCTGAGTAATTAAAATGTTTAGCGTTATGTGGACGCATAAGGTCAGTGTCAGATAGAACGGTGGACGCATGTTAAGAAAACAAAAAGGTCTAAATGTAAAAAATATGTTTGAGCTCTAATACTAAGCTAATAGGGATTATATGCGTGATTTAAATAAAGACCAATTTTTTATACACTTTATTATTTTACAATTATGCCTATATAAAAACTTTTCCATGAGATTTCTTTTTTAATAAGGAAATAATTATCAAAAAGCGCAAAATTCTTTTGATGAAATGTAACGCTATTCTGTGACGTCTAAGCGTATACAATAACAGAGTCGAGTGCGTCGCAAATTTTTCGGTGTTCCGTGTTAGTTATCACGACAAGCGCGCCAAAAGAGTTATATTGTGCTACTAAATTGAAGTTTTTTGGAGCTGGATTTATATTTTTACGTTTATATAAAGAAGTAAACTATAAATGTTACCCTATATAAACCTCTCTTATTTTTATTTCTTATCCCTTTTAAAATGAGCTACCACGCCGTATTGAATTATAACTACGTGTACGTATACCCTACACACGGCTCATTAACAATCTCTTCATGTCGGGCGGAACTAAACATCTTTAAAATGGCACGGACAGAAATAGAAATACAGTTGTTGGCGCGAAATAATTTTGCTTGCGAATATGTTTTTTCAGATGTAGTTATTTTATTTTACTTCAACAGTTATTCAGAAAAGTTTATTTACAGATTGAATAAACTTTAAAAAGGTTTTGTTTAAGTTCTTTATTTGTAAATAGAATTAAGACCTTAGAGCATTCAGCCGACAAACCGGCCATTAGCCGTTAATATTTGAAGACGGCAACATTTGTGATTAACATACAAAAGTTTACATATTTTAATCTGCATATTAATTGCTCTATTCATAACAAAAATTAAACCAATTTTAATCAAACTTCGCTGCACTTTCTCAAGGTTCTCGTCCACTTCGCCTTAAATTTCTAATTGTGATCAGAGATTTTCATTGTGTTTTTTGTACATTTATTTTGATGTTACAATAAGTATCCAAGTATTCTTACAGAAAATTTTACATCAAAAATTTGTTTCACGTCTAAAAGTCGAGTTTGTATCACAATTTAGTTACATCAAAACTAATATAAAACAAATCTGCAGAGCTTCTCACTGACAGGTCCGGATAAAATTTTCAGGATGGCCGATAAATTCAATTTGCCTTCTTGAGTAGGCATTTGTACCGGTCTGGATCACCGAATAAGTAATTGCCCTTAGTATGTCTTAGATCAAAGGGTCTCGGTAGCTTTTTCACAGAATTCATTCTGGGGAGTGAAAGACTCAAAATTAAATCATTGATATATTTTCAGTCAAGCAGATCGTTCGATCAATGACAACCCCGGGTTGCCGTTGTAGTAGTCCTGGGAGGAATCTGGTTAGAGACGATCTTTTATTACTTAGGGTAATATTGTTAAGATTTTTTTTATATTGTTAGTACTTGAGAATATAGTAAATAAACTACAAAAATTTTCCTGCTTATCGCTATTTAATTTTTAATGTTAGCTTTGAACTATTGAGTTTGTTATAAATTAAATAAAATTGATAATTTTCTTAAAGCTTAACGAGACACGGTTAAGTGGATTTAGTGCACAATAGCCATTTTAAAGTACATGTGTTAACTTGACAAAAATACTTACAAGATTAAAATTTTCCTTTTTTTTTTTAACTAGCGCCACCCACCTCAAGGTGACTGCCATCCCATGGACAGCAAACGTAGGTGATTTATTTATTACTATTTACCGTAATTATTATAATTATCGACTAATGATGCGTTTGGAATTGGCTTTTTTCCAGTAATTGCACTGGCTGTTTTTTTTCCTTTAATCGGAACACAACCACGTAAACGTGATTATTACGGCGGTCGGAAAAGGGAGGATTGTAGTACCACCCCCGAAGGGATGTTAAAAGAAACTCCACTTTGTTTTAAACCCTGTAATTCCCAATAGATCGCATTATAAAATATTTTGTATACGATAGTTAGTTCACTAAAACTATAACATACCTTTTAAGTTGTTTCTTTCAGTAAGCACGAAGTGTGGTTAAAATCATGAATCTTACCCAAGTTACAAGTCAGTTTTATCTCCAGAGTTATATCGTGGATAATTTTAAAAACTAGATTAAATATTTACTTTTAAAAATTTTCAATTATATTCTTTGAAAACAATTTACAGCACGTTAATTTCTAGAATTGACATGAATGATATCATTTATGTGTGTGTACTATTATGAGTTTATGAGTACTGTGACTTTTACAAACTCATATCACAAACAAAACCAAACTAGAGTCAATAAGGCGATTCTAATGTAAGAAAATTTTTCAAAATTAAACTGGAAACAGCAGTCTTACAAAATTTCCATTGCATCCAGGACCTTCGTGTGAGGCAAACTCTCTTAATAAGGGATGTGTCAGCTCCACAGTGTTTACTAAAATCCCAATGCAAAGTATATTGATGAAAAATAACGCTATAAAAGTTTTAACAACAAATATTGAAAACTCGGTAGGTAATGGATAAGGTGTTTGGTAACTCTAATATTTTGATTGAGAAGAAGAAGAAATGCAAAATGTATATAAATTTTAATGTAAGATAATGTAAAATGTTTTTTTACATTATCTTACATTAGGAATACCACCAAAAAATAGGATAATACATTAATATACTGGTATACAACTTTGTGGGCTCAAATACGGTTTAATTGTATGATGCCTCAGCTATGTTGCTGAATTGAATACCATACGTGACAATACTTTAGCGTTTCAGAAAATGTAGGCTAACTTAATGCAGCAAGCTATTTATTTAAATGTCAATTCGTCGCTATAATCCGAAATCAATCAGTTAAATCCCGGCCCTTAATTATCTATTATGTAGGAATCATGTCAAAAAGCTTATTAAAATCAAAGGTTATTTGAATGACAAAAGTGAGTGGGATTGAAATCTCCAGAAGCTGCGCCTGTCTGAAAAATAAAATATAAATAATGTGTAAACCACAGGTATTAACAGAATTACTGTGAAATGACATTAGTACACAAGTGTCTTGTGTTTGTTTTTCTATCGTATTACTATTTCCAAATATAACAATTCTGACAAACGAGTGCTGGCCGAGAGATCTATTTCACCGGCTTTTTTTTCTTCTGGGGCCACCTTTAATTACCTGTTACGTCGAAGTAAAAAATTTATTTCGTATTTTCATAGTTCTGAACCATTCTTAACGAAAATTTGAAAGGTGATTCGTCAGCGCTTCTGTCCAAGACGAGTGTTGAACAGAATCGTGTTGGATTAGAAGTTTCGTATTAACTTTTATTAGTATTAATTTTGTAAATATGTCATGCAGTGTGGACAACGGAAGCATAATAGAAATTTTAATAAACAATGAAGTAGTTACCGTCACGGCTAAGCCTTAGGAAGCACGTCAGAAGGCCGTGATGTTTCAGTAAAAAGATCGAAACGGTCGATACAAATTAAAAAGAAAACATGTTTAAATATATGTTTGACATAAAAGAAATAAAAGAAACAATACATTCTGACTTGCTCCATCATCGGCGTAAGATGTACTAATTTAAAGTTATTAAAAATGGATAAGAATAATTTAAAGTTATTAAAAAAAATAACAAGTGATTCAAATTAATGTTTTAAACATTACTGTACCGTACATCGTTTAAGTATTAACGAAGCAGGGCATTTTTTGACACAATATGTTTTTAGGTTATAAATGTAAGTTTTTGTTTGGTTGCGTCTAAAGAAATTAAGACAAAAACATATTTTTGGGCAAGGAAAGGCAAATTTGTTTCTCAGCGTGTAGCTTTCAGGTAGAACAATTATTGAGCAAATTGTTCCATGTCTTTAAGCTGATATGGGACCAATATATAAAGAAAAACAAACTTGATATAAACGACCTAACATGTAAACGATATCATAGATTAAGTTTTTACAAATCATTGAAATAAATCAGTGATAATTCGTTATGTAAAGCCAAAACTACGATTCTAATTCAAAGGTAATTTTGAGGTATCACTTTCTTATAATATTTTTTTTTGGAATGCTCGCATTTTCGTTAAATAATTTAAATTACATCAAACCTCTATATGATGTCATGAAGTAGCACTCTTTTCTAACTTCTTTTTGGTTAAACTGTTTGTTGTTTTCAGTAAAAACTTGTCATCAAGAATCCATTGAAAATTGTAGAATTTTTACTTCTAGTGACGTCAAAAAACGAAGTTCTTTAAAATTGTAGATACTGATAAATATTGTACATAAATCACAAACATTTTAATTTGTTTCTCAAAATATATCATTCTTTCCGAGAAAAAAATTAAAATACCTACCTCGTAATTACTTTTCTTACCGAATTGCTTCAAGAAGTATTCAAAATCGAACAAATACAAAAATGTAACACTTAGGTATGTTATGATAGAAAAGCTGTTAGATTAATATGATATGCTTAAAATATTATTGTATCATAATATGTTTCGATGTGTTAGTTTCATAAACTATTTTTGTATGAATAATAACACACATGGGTAGAGAAAAGGGCATTTACCAAGCGATAATTGGATTCTAAACAAAAAGTCATAATGAATTGATTCGTGTGTTCATAACTCACAATACTCAAGCATTAATTATTTACATGCCAAAGAGAATGCGTATGTGTAGTAAAGTCTATTATGAGCTGAAAGGTTATTATTGCTCTAACTAATTGGTGATTAGTAGATTCTGCAATCAGGTTAGGCCACGCAATTTTCAGTATAATGAGCTAAACAAATTAATAGTGTTTTGGATTCAAATACAGATAGTATTATCCGTTTTCATAATTAACTCAAATTGTATTACATAAAGTTTATTGTCTTTAAATCAAATCCATGACAAGCTTCTTATAAACAGCACTTGTGACAATAATTGAAACTCTGAATTTTAGTAAAATTAGTTTATGTAATATACATAATTTAATTCTGATTTTGGTTACCGTAAAAACGAATAACATAATATAACAGTTATATATATATATATATATATATATATATATTAGTTTCATTTTCCTCCTAAAAGGTGTTATTGCGATTTGAAATGTACCCCCCAACTTTGTAGTGGTCCCAATTGGTTCAACCCTAGAGTCCAATTCAAAAGTGTGGAGCCAGAAGCTCGCGAAGGAAGCTCTGAGTGGTACGAGCACGCGAGACTAACGTGTAGCTAGTTTGGGGAGCTAGTAGCTAGTAGCTAGTTAGTTTTTCTCTTTACCGAGCTCAGCGTTGGTCGAGTGCAGCGATTTAGGAATGCTTTTTTGCTAGTTCATTTATATTTTAGATGTAAAACTAGCGAATTTTTTTCGGGTGGTTTGCATGTCGCACCATTGTGAGACCCCTTGAATTTATAGTGTCGCACAATAGTATATATAAATAAATCTAATTCTTCTATTTCTTCATCCATCGATGAAATACGTATGAAAATCTGTTCTAGTTCATTTATATTTTAGATGTAAAACAAGCGAATTTTTTTCGGGTGGTTTGCATGTCGCACCATTGTGAGACCCCTTGAATTTATAGTGTCGCACAATAGTATATATAAATAAATCTAATTCTTCTATTTCTTCATCCATCGATGAAATACGTATGAAAATCTGTTCTAGTTCATTTATATTTTAGATGTAAAACTAGCGAAATTTTTTGGGGTGGTTTGCATGTCGCACTATTGTGAGACCCCTTGAATTTATAGTGTCGCACAATAGTATATATAAATAAATCTAATTCTTCTATTTCTTCATCCATCGATGAAATACGTATGAAAATCTGTTCGGTAGTTATAAGTTTACCGCGGTATGACAGACAGACAACACGGTACGAGTGGACTTTGTTTTATAATATAAAGTGAATTACAAATACGTCCTCACAAATGCAAACAACGGATTAAGTAAAGTAATACATTCTCAACTAAATGCGGAGGAGTGTTATCAATATTGTTATGATGAAGTTTTAATCGAATTATATGATTTATGACGATAGAATTAAGAATTTTTTTTATGATAAGACTAAAATTATAATTGTAATTTAAAAAAAATTCCAATAATAATTTAAATTTAAAATTATATTTTTACTACATTCAAATTTAAGGACGTCTTATATTACGGGTCAACATATTATTTCAAGTAATATTTTCTTCAGTAATAATGAAACAGCTCAAGACGAGGTATTTATCAAAAAGATCTTTACAATCAGTTTCTTTTTAAGGATCTAGTCTGGAGCGGTACTACAGTCCTTCCTATTTCAAAGTCAAGCTCGTCAGAGGGAAGAAACAGCCAGAGCAATTATTGGAACAAAGGCAATTTCAACCGAAGCCTACGGTCGGCAACGCATTATTAGTCGATATTTTTGACGATATAGGTCGATATTTTTGACGATATAGGTCGATATTTTTTTCGATAATGGTCAAAACATAATCACTATTGTTAAATAAAACACCTACAACTAATTATTTACGTGGGTGCGGATGCCACTCAGAATCACATGGGTCGTGAGTTCGTTTGCCGGCTATGAATGTAGTAAAAAAAATACAAATTAAAGTTATCGTGAAAAATTGTGTTGCATACCAAATTCTGAGTTTATGAGACAATATAGACAACCTACCTGAACATTTTATATTTGAAAACTCAAAGAATAGCTTTGAATACAGTATTTTGAAAGCGAAAGGAAATTCGTTCGTTTCCTTTCTTAATATTCCAAGAGGATTTCTTGTTTTTAATTTGAATGAAAATTTTTTGAAACAAATGGGCTGTTTCTTTTTGCCTGATAATTATAGTCTCGAAGCTTTTGAAAATTAAGTGAATAGGCGTGTAATTACCTTCATCGTCGCTAGACCAACGCTAGACAAAACACAATAAAAAGAACAAAAAGGCATGTATTTATTGTAAAATTGTGTGACAAATTATGCAAGCAATCAAGAAAGTAAAGAAAAAATCTATTTCTAGATATCACGTTTCTTTAATATTTTTGTTAGTAACTGGTCACAGACCAATGGAATTAAACTTATTTTATTGAGAATGCGTAAAATAATTTGATTACTATAAGACGTCAACTGGTGGCATCATCTAACTTGTCTTTGATTAAACTACAGTGTTAATATTCGCAACAAATGTCTGCTGTCATAAAGAAACCACAGAAAATTATGCAGTTGTTCATTTCATGGAATTATATAAATTATAATTCCATGAAATCATCACACAAAATTCTTGTAAAAATTTTTAGAACATGTTGTTTACTGCACAGAAATTAGAATTAGAACTAACTCATTTTATAAAAAAAAATAACCTGGAAATTACTTACAAAGCGAATTCTAAACACAAAATAGTTAGCTCCCGAATTGATGAAGTAACTTCGCAAAGCCATTTAAACATAATAATTGGCTTAGAGGTGCTCTTTTGAAGTGCGATGGGGGCCAATCATAAAAATGTCACAAATAGTTTGACATCATTCGAATGTAATCTACATTTTAAGGTTTCCAAAGGCGGCTTCATTGACACTAAGGCTGAGCTTGTTAAGTCAAACAAAAAGCGACGTTGTTTTATAATATATAAAGTGATTCATCGAGATCGAAAAGTCTTAAACTGTAATAGATATAAATATTGGTTCTTACGAACTATGTTGTCTATTTTAGTTTAAAAAAAAACTGCAATCAAAGATTTTCTATATCACTCTCATAACTTTGAATTGAACTCGGTTGTATAAAAAAGATATCTAATACTTTTTTATTACAAAAAATATTATGTACTTAATAACAAATAAATGTCACTATGAGTCCCCAAGTATCAAATTACAAGATATGCTTTACTTTTTAATCCAGAATAGCTTTAATAACTTATCCAGAGCAGGATTTTTTAGAGTATGACGGAGCTCGATTCCCGACTGACATACAACATATTTGACAATCTTTGAAAGTAGTTTTTGTAACTGTAAAATCGATGACGTGGTTCCCTAGAACAAATATCTCTATAGATTCGGGCTTTTCCATACTGACCCAACTCGATGAATCACCCTGTATGACAATTAAATGCTAAGTAAAAAATCTGACATGTTTCACGCGTTCCCAGAATATGTATTCTATACCAACCGCACAAGGCAATATTGATCATCTCTTCTAAACACTACACAAACAGTAGTTTTAGCTACACAAACTACTCCAAAAACACTTTCATTTCACGCACAGCACACACTTATAATAAAATTTTAGTCATATAGAACCTTCAAATAAAACACGAAACAAACATTATTGGCACACATATTATTTGTATATTAGATATAATTATGCATTATAATTTACATGTATGTATAACGTTAAATTTATAGGCAGTATCGATGTTATTAGCACAGTTTTTACGTAACTTATCATTAATCAATAATATTTAGTATACACAATATTTATATACATATATATTATTTATTATTATTAATATACAATATTTATTTTATATACATATATTAAAGTAATTTTTATGGGTGCTAATTAAACAGACTTCTTTTTAACAGCATCATACTCCACAAAAAACCTTTCTTGCCATCTAAATTAATAACTCGGGCACAACTGACGAGCGTCTTAGCCAATAACTATCATCTAAAATAGCTTTAAAAATCTACATTGTCTTCTACATTACTAAGTTAGCCACAATTAGCGAGCGTCTGAACGATACTATCTTAGCCACTAAAATATGTTGTCTGATGATGTTTTTGCTACAAAATTTTGAATTATCGTCCAATTTCGATTACGGCGCTATGCCGGGTGCTCCCGCACCATGCTTGCTTCGCTTGCTCGGCTCGCGCATGCGAAAATTACAGCCTAACATGATTCTAACCCAGATTTAGCTAAGTACTAAGCTTTCAATGATGTTGTCTATAGAAGCTTGAAATTTATTTTTTTGAGGACTTTCTGTTAAAGCTGTAAAAATAATAATGGTGCTGAAATATAAAATCCGTGGCTGAATTATTAAATTAGATTACAACATGTAATTATGGAGGGCAACTTAAGATAATGATAAAAGTAATTTCGTTTGATTTATCTTAAGTTGTTTACTAGTCTTTACTTGACGCGATCTACTGAATATAAAGTTGTTTTCTCAATAAAGTAAATAAAAAAAATAAATACAGTTCACAACAAAGTCGCTTTTAATTTGACCATTTCGCTAAGATAAGTGTAAATAAGCTTCATTGATTTTAAGCTAATATAAGAGGTTGCCATTCCCTCACACGACAAGTAGCAGTGCTGAGAATAAGGATCAAAAGACACCGTAGTCCAAAGATATTTTAGGCTCTGAATGATAAGGAAGTAGGTAAGTAGTAGAGGTTCTTGTAAAGTTCCCTAATTAAAAAGAAAACTTTCAGCTCGTCATTCTTAGACCTTGAAATCGAAAAGCCCTTAACGCTAACAAATATTTAATAGAGCTTTCGGCCATAATAACATAAATAAAATACGTGGGACAACAGTCAGTAGCTCTCCCTTTGATTAAAAATTTGGTAGGAACAAGAAACCTTTTTTGAAGTTTAAAAACTGTAAAATAGAACTTTTAAACTTTTACACCTTAACGCAGGAACGGTTTTTGGCTGGCAACGAAAACATATGAACTTTTTCATAACCTTTGCTTCAGGTATGTAAGGATGATATAAATATCGTAACTGAACAGCAGCTAAGAGCTTAGTCATGGAAAAGAAAATCAAGATAGTCACCATAACTGAAGCAGGTTTTAAAAAAGGTTGTAGGTTGGTAAAAAAATATGAAATGTATGTTAAATAAAATCTATTATATTGTACTGTATTTGAATTAAAAAAGGTTCAGAAATATTAAATCTGTGAAACAAGAAAAATAAAAAAAGATACGACGATTTTTACGTCTTTAATTTTTAATGAATTTGGTTTCGGAAAAATATTATAAATATAAAAAATATGATAATTATTTTTTCCTTTAATTTTACATAAAATAAATTATTTCGGTATAACAACAGCATGATAAGTTCTAATATGTCAAATGTTATTTGATTTGTAGTCCGACCAACGTAACTGTGAACTAACAAGTGTCCCTTGTATAGTTGAAATGTTACCATTTTATTTAACTGTATACTAACTTCAGAAAACTATTAAGACCAAACCTAGTAAGTAAAATGGCAAACAAATCTCAAGATGACAGTCGAGTTTCAAAAAAGTGCCGTTTCACAGAAAGATTGTTCGGACTAAATCTAGGATAAACATAATTTACTGATAGGTACGTATTTTTCTACTTTTCCTTATTGATAGGGTGGCATACAGCTACACCATTAAATACTTAGTGAAATTTAGAGTGTTTGACAGCTGAAGTTCACACAATCTTAGTTTCCGCCGTTAGTAAATTTTTTCAAGTTATAGATATCATACCTCTCTATCAACAAACTTCCGTCTTGTTAGCTTTGCAAAAACTTGGGTCTAGTTTCTTTTTCTTGTGATGAATATTTAAAACTTATAAAAATCCTTCGGTCCGAAAATGACAAAAAAAAATTATTTTTATATAATAGTTAACTTCAATTGGTTTTATTGTGGTACTCGTCGAAGAAATAGTATATTATGCAACTAGTTCAACATTTTGAGCGGTAAAAACCAGGGATTTTTTCGGTTTATAGCCTTCTGATAGCCTTTTAAGATAGGCTTGCAAGTTAGAATATGTTTTTATATCAATGTTATGCCTTGTTTTTACAGTACACCGCAACATAGAATATATACTCCATAATGTCGATGACTTCATTTTCTTCGACAGTCCATTAAAATAAGTTAAGAAAACAGACTCAAAAAATGTGCCCGAAGCTTGATTTTCATTTTTCCATTTACAAAACTCATCGTAGGTTTTGATGTAAACCAGCCGTGATTTGTTGGGTAGCAAGTTTTCTACAATATCGGCCGCCTTCTCTTTCATAAATTCAGGTGTTAACACAATATCTTCTTCGTCACTTGAATGCATAATCGATTTATTATAATTCAATTGATTTATTATAAAGTAACACTAAACTTTGTGTCCGTACAATTCACAGTAAGTATTTGAAATGGCGCCAATTCACTATTTTTTTTTTTTCTATAATAGCAGCAAAGAACACAAAACAGTTTTTAATCTAATGTCAAACTCCTTGTCGCAAATATCGACCAATCAAATCTCGAGAATTTATTTGCACGAAAGAGTTTGAATTTCGAATCTTAGCGCAAGGAGTTTGTGTAAGCATTGAAATGGAGATCGGATATATTTTGTGTTCCAAATTCAAACACCAAAACAGTGAATAAAAACAAAACAGTGAATAAAAGGCCTTTTTATTCACTGTTTTGCGAGAATAAAATAAGCTTTTTAGAGTAGGTATGGTATAAAGGTTTATTTTCAGTGTATGTAGCAGGTTTTTCTTTAACCAGAGACTATGTAAAATATCACGGTGGCCATTAAAATATTCTTGTTATAAGAATACAGAACTCTTTGAACTGTGTAACCTTGTTCGCGTTTTACGCTTTTTCTTATTTTATAGCATAGGAGTTTATTAGTTATCTAACATTAAAATCAAAAGTGCTTGCCATTTTGCTTATCAACTCTAGCCCTGTAAAGCTAACATTTTTCATGTTAATGATGAATCGATATTCATTTCCAGAGAGGTCTTTGATGGGAACTGGATTTAATGTTAAATTCCATGGATTGTCAGAATTAACTTTATCATACATATCTTCATTCAAGAGAAGGCAAAAAGTATTGGCATGAAATGAATGGCAAACAAAACCATAGATTTTTTATTATAATACAAATACAGCCATGACACTACAATTGCCCTACAAAATTTCTTATTGCACAATTTTCATTATTATCTGCATCAATCTATCTCTATAACAAATGCAACTCTATGAGCGCCATTAACCTATTTCAAATGCAAACTAGTACTTCTATGTTTCTAACGAACTCGTTTCACTCAATCAGCATTGCACTTTTAACAAGTCTCTACTTTTATTAACAAACGTTCTGTCTATCGTTTGAATACTCTGTGTACATTCTAATTGGTTCTTGCTTTATAATGGACGTCGTTCGAAAATATTTATATCTAAATTTTAAATAATATTATTATTTCATTTAATACAGCAATTTGTGTACAGCAGAGTGAAGTATAGATACTCAAGCGCCCTCCATCCCTCATAAAGTTGAGTGACCTCACGCCATCATAAAAACCTAGGGTATCATGTGCTCTTATTTTTCAGTATCCGAGCGGCTGCAGGAAGCTTGGCAGCTGAAGTTCAGTCGGCATCGAGCCGTCGCGAAGAAAGGTTGTGTAGCGCTGCTCGCCTCACTTAACTAGCGTAGCCATCGCGTAAATAACATCGATAGAACTCTACGAAGTTTTTTAAAATTTGATTTTGCAAACAATTTTATGCGTTATTGTAAAATAAAAACCCTTAAAGGTGAACATTTAATATAAAATAAATGTGTAGTATAATAATGTTAATATAAAATACAAACTTCATGTGTTAATTTATTGGTGTTAAGGATGATGTATGAAAAATACTGTGTTTACTTTATAATTACAAATTATACAATGATAATAACCAGTATTTGAACTAAATATATATTTAATCATAACAGAACCTAAATAATTGTGTTGATACAACGTGTGAATGAAATTAACCTATATTCTTGGCTGGAGGCGAAACCGAACCGTCCGTTGACGTGTAACTTTATTTCGAGTGAAATATCGTATTCGGATTTTGTTTGTTTTGCATCTGATCATAAGACAATAAAGCTTAGAGTTGAATGCAGCATGTTTTGACAGGCGTCTTCCGCCTGCGACCGACACGCCGCGATCGAAATAGAACTCAAGACAAATGGTAAGATATTCCGGTTATCGATTATTATACTCCCATATAGTATTTAATGTTTTAATCATTTGTTATCTCTGGTATGTTTTAAAAATGTTTGATGTTTTGATCGACGTCTAATAATTAGTTTTACTTACAAAATAACGACTCAGTACATTATTGAACGAATACGAAACAATAACATGTCTCTCAGGATGTGTCTTGTAAAACTCATTAACATGTAATACCTTTTAAATGTTGTGTGAACAAAATGTAAGTGTTGCATAAATAAATAAACTCATCAACTCACAACATCAAAAATTGATTCACCCATGAAATATTTTACTTTTTTTTTCAATTTGTTTTAATTATATGGTTATTATAGTATGGTTTTGAAAATGTCTTTCCAAACTATTACTTGAAAATGGTTTTTAAAAAATTATCATTTTTGAACATCATATAAAAATAATGTTAAGCTCGCTTATTGATAGAAACAAATAAAAAAAGCAATTATAAAACGAAAATATAGAAAATTCGTTTTATCGATAAGAATAATAAGTAAATTTCATTAATTCAACATTAATTTAATTAAAACCAATGACATATTACATATAGGCAGGTTATCCGCTCTCAAAAACGGCAACGCAAATGCAAGGCAGTTGCCGGCTATTTGACTCAGTCTTGTGCAACCCAGTGTCATAGCTAAACGTCAAACAAAACTTATTCCCTATTCTGTGTTTATAATACCGTACAATTTTTTTATAACTATCTTATTTATTACATTATTTTGCTATTTAAAATGACGTTTTAAAATTGACATGGCTATTCGTTTCAACAAACTCGAAGAGCGAGATGTAATATGATTTTGTATGGGGGAGTAAAAGAGAGAACGCTACAGAGTTTCGACAATTTACGTACTACGTCACGTACGCTCGCGACCAATTAGTGAGAAGCAATGTCACGAAGTACATAGGTATCTCTTTCTTACAACAAGTGAACCGTATTATTCTTTCATTCTCCCACAAATTATATTACTCTATATATCGGGTAGGTATCCATAGTTACGTTGACGCCGTTTTTTTGTGCGGTAATGTATGAGTATGACTTGTCTCTATGTAATTTGTCATTGCTTACAGCCAACATTACAATAATACATGTCTTTGATAACAATAGTGGGCAAATTATTAGTCCTCACCAATATAAAATAGTCCAAACTTACCACACAATTATGTTATTTAAATCACTCTTAAATCTACTCCTTAAAAACTATTTACAATAACTACGATAACCTACAATTTCCGTCAATATATAAACCTATTAATATTAACAAGTAACAAATGGAGTCGATTTGCTTAATATAATGCATCAGAAAAACAAAATGTTATTAAACCCACTACACCATATTTATATTTTTAGGCAAATAATTACAGTTATTAATTTTGATACAGAAGTATCTGTTATGAGATAATGTGCAAGGAGTACTTGTTTATACATGTTTGTATGAATATGTAATAAGGACATAACACGCTTTGCACTTGACTATGAATAATTCGCATATCCATTATGCTAACATCATATTCGAATATTTATTTAAATAAGAGATAGTAGTTCAGTGTGGTATGGTTTCATAAACGTAAGTTATAACGTCAATTAAAAAAAACATGAAATGAAATGAAATTTTTATTTCTCAACATTGACAATTACTTGTTCTTATTGATGTCAAATTAAACATGACTCTACCGTCAGTTCCAAAAAAACCTTCGTGGAGAAGAACTGGCAAGAGACTTCACGGATATATTTTTTTCAAAATAAATGTACAGAGTCTCTTTATGTCTATACAAAGTTATTCTCATCTGCATCCGTTAGCTCGGCAAGTCTCCCTCCCCCCAAGTATCCAAACGACGAACACCCTCAAACGGTACCCGTTCACGAGTTACTGCGTTACGAATAACTTCTACGATTAATGGTGTCCATGGGCACGGGTGCCACTTACCATCAGATAGATCGTATGCTCGTTTGCTGACTGTGATAATGCTAAGAAAACCTACAAGATATTCAAATAGTTATTTCAGAATTTTTGCTCACTTTTGGACGATTTCAAAGATGGCCACTGCTACATAATTGAACTTACTATTACTACTCCTTTTTATTTAAAATCAAAAGACAAGAAACTGACTATCGAGCAGTAAACAAATGCATCTCCAATACAGAGCAGTGGTTAGAACAGAGAAGTTACAGATGCATATATAATTTTGTATGGACATAAAAAGTTTATTTTGAAAAAAATATACCCGTGAAGTTTCTTGCCAGTTCTTCTTAACGAAGATTTTTCTGAACTGGTGGTAGATTCATGCCTTACTTGACGTCAATAAGAACAAGCAATTGTCAATGTTGAGAAATAAATATTTCATTTCATTTCATAAATATTTCATTTCATTTCATGAATATTTCATTTCATTTCATAAATATTTCATTTCATTTCATAAATATTTCATTTCATTTCATTGATTGGTTATATTGTTATTTGTTGAATATCGATTTATGATGCATTGCCATCCGCAGGATTAGGTTTCATTTACCTTTGTTCCAGTAACTACACTGGGGGTGTCTTCCCTTTATCTGGGACACAACCATGTAAGCGTGGTTATTATGGCGCTTAAGTAGAAAGTACTGTAATACCGCCCTAGACTAGATATGAACATCAGAAACTCTGCTACCACGTTAAGCTAAATAACACGATTTCAAAACGATGTTTAAAAGAAATTGCTTATAATTGGAGTTATACCATATTCCAGTGAGTTACTTAACTTAAAAGTTTAACTTTACATAACAACTTGTTTTTATTGTCTGTACTAGTAAATAATAAGAACCATCAATCAAGTTTAACAATTATAAAATTAAGACATACAACTAACACATACAACTAAGTAATTTAGCAAGATAAAAATGTGGTCACATATAAGTATTATCAGTTTAGGTATTTACGGTAGCAACATAGTAACAACCTTTTTGATTATCTAAAACGGGCATTTCAAAGTCGCAAAATAGTAATTTTGTACATTCAGTTTAACGCATTCATAGAAGTAAACACATGCAAGGCATTTAGACTCCGATAAACTTCAAGGCAAACGACACAATGTAACATTTTCACAAAAAAATTATCTACTTTATAAGCGTGTATTAGGTGAATCCTCAATTTAATGTTTTTTCTTAAATAGACAATGATTTATTTTTCTTCTTCGTAAATTCAAAATTATAGTAGCATTAGTTTTAACTGTACTGAAAACTTATGAGTTATCTAATTACAAATACGGATCGTTCAATATACTTAATTATTTTAAGTGAAATCTGATTTGAAAGGTAAGAAGGCCCCTTTTAATGACAAAAATAATATATAGATAAGTAACCTGAGTGTGATGAATGGAAGGATCTAAGAGCATGTCGAGTTCCTGACATGCTTTTGTATTATTACATCTTTTTGATCAATTATCTAAAGAATTATTTAAATTTTATTAACCGTAATAAATAAAGTAATATTTCAAGTAATTAATGCTTGGTGGGACTAAATAATCTATTGCTTTCGTTGATTTAGAAGCATTAATTTAATTCATTTTTATAGGCTGAACGTACCTCTTCTCGTCAATACGTTTCCTCATAGTCTTTTAAGGAGTTTTGTTACGCAAAAACATTTTGTTTACTATTATAAATATAATAGGACATCATTATAATCAGCTTGTTGATGTCCTGTGATGAAAAATAAGTAATTTAAAGATGTATAATGTTAATGGTAATGAAAATCATAAAAGGTTTATTATGTATAAAGAGTTATGAGTGTGTGTGGATAGTTTCTCAATTCTAATTTGTAAATGAAATAAGCTTTTACAACACTATCTTCGTCCATGATAAAAAATGTACGGGGAATAAAAATTAAATTAATAAAAAGCAAATAAAATAATGGTTTTTAAGTTTGAATTAACAACTATCACTTCTACTTGAGTTTGACAGTAGAGTTTATTTTATTAAGATCTTGTTTGAAGCGGTACTACAGACCTTTCTTTTAAGCTACCAAAATGCCGGGTTCCGGTTACAGAAATAAAAGAAAATTCAACTAAAAGCCTCCTGTCAGCATGCACCGTTCGTCCAAAACTTTAATGCTGTGCAAAAATAAGTTAATACTGCAAAAAACTACTGTCACGGTTTTCGTGACAGTTGGCACCATGTGTCAAATAAAAATCGGACATGCAGAAGCTTAAATCTAATAATTTTATAACTGATATATTATTTTTATGGTAGCTCTATAAGGTAGTTCCGTCTTGAGTGTTTAATAATGTAGAAGACTTTTAGTACAATATTGTATTCACTCACGTAGCTATTTAATATTCCGGAGAAGTGCCTAATGGTTCCTTTTTGTTGCAGTAACGTTGAGTAACCATTCACACAATTCAATTATAAGGTTAATAATGAAATTCACAAATACTTTTTGCTATTTGAAAATTAAAGTGTTTTCGTGAATTTCGGTAAAAAGTTAAGGATATGAAAAAGGACCTTTTTAGTAGCACTATATTAAAATGTTAATGTTTTTATAGTTGCTCAAATAGCGTCTTCGTATGCGTTTTATATGCTATGAAATTCTGTTTATTGCTGTATACCTCGGTTAACTAAAGCTGGCACGTTCACAGTACACAGCATATTAAATTCATTTCATTATACAGTAAGTGTTAAAACATATAGAAACTGCAATAAATACCATTAAAATATGTGCGCAGTAATTAGTCTACTCTGGTTTTAGTGAGGCTGGGTGGGTTGAGATCGTCTAGTACTTGTCGGAATAAACGAACTCTAGTAGCCATTTAATAGTTTCATGTCCAGGCTTCATCATCAGACTAGCATCAGTCATTGTAATATGTTAGAATCATCGTTGATATAATCGATATAATCAGATATTGTTCGAAATAATTCTCTTAAATTACTTAGTTTACTGTTTGATATTGAGGAGGTCATCGGTGTATGTACCAAGTCCTGGCAATTCTTAAACATATTCTAGACTATCTTGATATTATTACCTAAGTTGTTTTGGATGGTCACAAAAATAATAACACATTAATTTGTATACTTTTCCTATTTTACTATTAGAATCAGCTTAGATAAAAAATGTTTCACACCATTGTAGGTAAATAATTATACAGAGGAATTAGAGGACCTCCTTTTATGAAGTCGATTGTAACGCTATGCTTTGGCTTTCTGTCAACTTAAACCTTTTTTACGCAATATGCTGTCATGGCGGTATACACTTTTACAAATGGACATTACTTATGTCAAATCACTTATCAATATTTGTTTCTTTGTTTTATATGGATCATCCGTGTTTTTTAAAAAATTAAAAAAGTTTTCTTCACATTTAAGTATAAATAAATTATTTGATTCACTGAAGTTTTTGTGTAAACAAAAATGGTTATGTTTAAGAAACTGCAAATATGTTCCCGATACTAACAGAATTTTTAAGATTCAAAAGTAAATGTGTCAAATATCCTGTTGATTTTACTATAGAACTATATAATTTTCATACTATCTGAAGTTAAGGTACCTACACTCATATCTTCCATGACGGCTCCAGTGTTATTCTTGGGCGCAAAAACAGTGAATATATCGGAAAAAAGTTTATGGATTTGAAAAAAACCTTACATACTTAAAAAAAGGCTCTTATTTATGAACAGTAGCAAAAGCAAGCAATATCTGTCTCCTTCATGCTCATGCACGTGGAAGATACGGACAGACTTTGATGATGCGCGTGCAGAGCGAATTTTGGTGCAAACTATAGGAACCTTGAAGTTAACAAACGAAGTGTTACAAAAAAAATAGTTCTAGTTGTATTCTTTCTCTATTCACAGACACTCGCAAGCGCAAAATTTTATTTGTGAGACTCTGTCAGCTTTACTTAACCGACTCATACTTAACGCAAGTTAGACGAGAAACTATTTCGACCCGTTTAACTGAAATCCAAAAACGATAACTCTTTATAATTTTACTTTATATTATATTTCTTAATAAAGTGTATTGTGGTGACTTGTGAACTAGTGACTATTGTGAACAGTTGTGTTCAAAAATATTCTCATTGTTTTACAAACATTCATTTAAAAAGGGATGTAGATAGAGCGACTGCCATCCGTGTGACTTTAATTGTTTATTGGTTAACAAAAATATTTATACAATATGTCATGAAACTTCTATACGAGTATCTAGTTTTGGAAAAAGAGGCTACTGTGAAATGAAATAAGAGTGTCAAAACGATTCAAACTCATCAGACAAATTCCCACTTATAAAGTAAAGAATAAGAAACTTTTAAAAATATATGTTTTAGTTTTTTTGAAACTCTCAAATCAACAACATGGTCTTTTACAACTAAAATCTCTATCTCCTATAATTTCAGACTTTCGCATAGTGACCCATCTCGTTTCAAATAATTCCAATTATAACCCGCGTTGTTATTATTGAAAACCAAGCATTACTAGTTTGCGCCCGCCCGCCCATTAGCAAATCCTCGCGTACTATTTAACTGCATGTCCTTTTTTCAGCACCCCTGACAAACTATAAATTAAATTTCAAGACACTGTGTTAAAAAGTGTAAAAAAAGTCTCTTAGTTTTGGCTTTGGAGTACTAGTTACGATAGCAAGGATGACGTTTACTGTAGACCGTGAAACAGGCTTACAAGAGCAATATAATACTTATTCCATTTTAAATTCAAACATTAATGTCGCTCGAGAAGTTTTTTTATAGATTTCTTGAGTGAATCAAAATGGCTAATGGAGTTGTGATACATCTTTTTATTGCCTGGTGTAAAATTTTTGATTATAATAATGCTTTTTAGTGCCGTTTTAATGTAAGTGTGGAAAGCTTAGGGATTTATTTCTTAGACACTATCGTTAAGCCATTGTTAAGGATAGAATGATCTCTGTAGAAAAAAAGATATTGTAGAACTTTTGTGTTGTGTTTGCGATTTGTTTTCTTCATATTTATGATACAAAACTATTTGCGAATATTGTTATTAGCCTTGAGTCTCTTTTTACTTTAATTTATACAATGCATAATACTTTTAGTTTACAGTTAAAAATATATACACTCTTTATGGTTCCTTCAAATTAAAATATTTATTTATTAATATTGAAAATTGTATTGGTCTTATTTCATAGTCAAATTGAATACGTTAAATTCCATGTATTAAGCATTATTTGTACAAAAGAGTGTCGACAAAAATTTTTTACCGCCAGGTTTTTGTCGGTCAATATGAAAAAAACGTTTTAAAAGCCGAGTTCTTGGTTGTTCGTTTTCATTTGACTTTCATTAAGCGTTTCTTGGAAATCAATAATGAAACAAAACATGTTTTGTTTTTTCCAGTTCCGCAAACTCCATGAAGAAGAACTGGCAAAAAACTTCATAGAGTTAATTTTCGTGGATAAATTAACAGTATAATTTTATAACTATATAAAATGATTATTATTTACGCTTGTAAGCTCAGTAAGACTCCGCTTCCATAAACAGCCGCGTACGAGCTTATAGTGGGAGTGAGGCGTAACCCTCCTATTATTTTAATTGGTTATCTTCAAACCATTATTATTTAATGTTTTTATTAAAGTTACGTACACATAAACGTGTAACAAACGAACACCTCACGCTGAAACATTGCACTCATCTTAAAACTCAATTTCAAATCTCACATAAAAATTGTTAACAAAATATTGGAACTTTTCCTTCTGAAACGTTTTCTTTTTGCTTTAAACAACGCATTTCTAAGTCACAATGAGATTAAAATTACGGTTCCAAGAGAACAAAGACTATATAACACAAAAAAATATATGAACTCGACTCCACGGCTCATTGGAGGGCTTCCTTTGTCATAATACTAAGATTTACGACCACAAAATGTAGTTCAACTTCCTCTCTTCAGCAGGAAAATGGCTACCAATCCTCGTTACACATTGACATAATATATTACTCTAAGTTATTAAAGCATTTTAACTTTTTTAGGAAATGGCGATAAATGTTGAGTTGTATGAGTAACGTAATTTCTTTTGGTTATGTTCGGATTATTCTAACATTGATAACTTTCTTAAGTAACTGGATTTTCCGAGTACTAAAAATATTTCATATTTGTAACAAAGGAGAATTGCTATTGCACTATATCTAAATTAGCACAACATTAATATTTTAGTTGTAACATGTTTTAATAAAAATTCGAAAGTACGAGTACACATTGGGCTTTCCTTAAAAATACATAAAAATACATCAACGTTATATATTTGACTATCCAACGACCACGAAAAGCGAAACAATTAAATAAATTTAAGTAAACTGTATTATTAACGCTTTTCAAAACTCATAACAAGAAAAAAAATTGTTCCTTTGAAAATACGTGAAATCTTAGCCACAATGATTAATTTCCAATTTTCATAACAGCTTTGTTCTTCAGCTAATATCATATAACGCGTAAAGTAGAAAACACTTTCACGCCTATTGTCTCACAAAAACACAATTTGTGAAAACTTTAGCACAATAACTCAAGAGGTTGATAAATCGGCTACCACTTTAGTATTCTGAGAAAATGTGTTGTATACGAATTATTATTAAAAAAAAATCCCCGGACAAACACACCACTGTATAGCCACAAAGTAAGCAGAGCTTGTGTTATGGATGACCATACAGCGAACTGGGGGGGAACCCAGAATAAACATACATAAATAAATACAAACAGCCATGACCCGAGAACAAACATCTGTGTTCATCACACAAAGCCAGGACTCGAACCTAGGACCTTCGGTATATGAGGCAAGGCTACTTACCACTACACCAATCGGTCGTCATTATGTACATTAGGTACCTATGTCATAAGCATGAAAGCACTTAAAGTGAATGTGGAGCAAGGCGTTTTTATTGTTTGTAGGAAAGAATAGTCGCTCCCTCTCTGTTCTGCAAGTTTTATTTGCACAATAAAATATATTAGTCGCTTCAATACGCTTTTAGATGCGTTACAAGGTTTTTGAAATTAAATACGACTTCATATTTTAACATTCTTATTAAAGTACATTATTGTGAGCGGTCATTACGCTACCGGATTCTACAAATATACTGCTGCATGTGTACATAATGTACAATTCTAACGGAATTCTTTTGGTGTCATGTATTATATCTAAAACATTGGTTTTGATGATTTCTCATATCTATATGGCTAACGGCTATAAGTGCCTTGGACGCTACACATAAAAATGTCCGCTCAATTGTTTAAGGCCTGAAGTAAGTCGGCCATCTGCAATTAAAGTATTGTAATTTTCATTATATATTTTGAACTGGGTAGTACGAGCTGAGAAAGCAAATCAATGTTTTATTCTAATGCAAGTTAACAGATGTTTTACACCTTACGTGATTACAAAAAACCTTTTTGAGTCTTTGCTGTCCAGTTGTTATGTAATCGCTCCGTATCTACTGCCGTTATTTGTGATTTTGCGGCAATAAAGAACATCTGGTACGTTGATATTTTATACTATCTAAAAATTTTATTCATATTTGTGAGAAATTTTTCTGTGTTAGTTACTGTTTAATCATAAGACTTTCACTTATTACATTTTCTGAAGGGTCATTTTGTAATCTATTTAAGTTTTTGATTATCAAGAGCGTATTTATTGACTGACGTGGAAAAGGGCTTACGAAAAACAGCTTAAAAATTATAATGCTTCAGAGACTGCATTAAAAAAAATTTATTTGACGGCCGACTAGTGTAGTGGTTAGTATCCCCGCCTCATACGCCAGTGACCCCAGGTTCGAGTCTTGGCCGGGGCATGCATTTGTGTGAAGAACACAGATGTTTGTTCTCGGGAATTAAGGGTCATGGTTGTTAATATTTATATATGTATGTTTATTTTCGGTTCCCCCCAGTTCGCTGTATGGTCATCCATAACACAAGCTCTGCTTACTTTGAGGCCATACAGTTGTTGTGTTTGACTGAGGATTTATTATAATTGTTTATTAATCTTACAATTACATTACATAGAGCTCACTTAGAAAAAATATGAAATGTAATCTACAGATATATCTGATCTGATAAAACGTAACGAAAGTGTATACGAATGTCGACGTTATCCATGCCATTGTCGAACCTGTAATAATAATAACCTAAATAAATTGTAGTGCTTCTAACAATTTTAACAAAATTTGATGTTTTACATTTAGGAATACAGAAACCAAAAAATAATACCTTAGTGTGGTTTCTTTTCGGTTCACAATTTGCAATTCAACTCTGTATTTTGTTAAAAATATGTAAAATTATTAAAAAGAGATCAAGGAGTGTGTGTCATCAACATCCCTCAAAGTCGAGGTCTGAAAAGGGTTGAGACCTAAAATTAGGGGTTTCGTATATAAATGGGTATTTATGCTTGGTGTATTTGCATAAAACTAATTAAGGCAGAGTTTCTGACAACTAATTATTAAATAGCAACCGAAGCAAGTTAATTCACATGTTTTTGTTACGACTGTACCGATACAATTTTTAATGAGTGATCAATTTTTTTTGTTATATTGTCTATGTGTTAATAAGTGTTTTATATATTTCGATATGTAGTGTATTAATAAAATATCTGCTATAACTTAAATAAGACGTTTAAAAACCTATTAGAAATAGATATGTTTTATGTTTATTAGTTTGAGTGTTCTTACTCTTTTTATGTAAGTAAGTTCATTATCTGGGAAGTGACAACTAACATTGGATTTGAGTGATATTACTTACAAAACGATTTTGTTAAATTATTAATGGTTTGCGCTAGCTGTTCTTTCCCTGTAACCGGAAACACAACCAGGTAAACGTGATTATGGCGGACAAATTAGGAAGGCCTGTAGAACCGCCCGAGACGAGATCCCAACATAAGAAATTCTACTACGATAATTTTTTTTTCTAACCGTATCTAAGTATTATGTGACGATATTTTAGGTCGTTAATTTTTTAAATCCTTCATATTCAAGACAGTTTTGCGAGGGTAAAGATGTGCTTGCGGTTTGTAAAAAGAAAATCTTGCTTTTTGTTTAAGCAACACGCAGAATGTGCATTGAAGATCAAATTGAACTGGGTAGTTATTTAGCTTACAAATCCATAAGAGGATTAAATAAACCAACAATGCATAATCCAACCGTTGGCGATACTTGCATATGATGATGATGATTACACGTTTAATACAATAGGTAAATAATAGCTAATTCTTGTATTTAAATTATTCAGGCAAAACCTGCAACTGTTACTATCCGACGAAAGCCAAAAAAACAACTTTAAAATTTCCGAAACCGCACAAAATAACGTAAGAAAAATCTGGGATGTTTTCGCGACATACTTATATTTTATCGCTAAAGAACTCTAATATACATTTAGTATTTCCAGCGCTGAAAACTTAGCACATTTGCATAAACAACTGTCTCAAGTTTGCGACAAAATAACTCGTCTGAATCGGTGGTGTCTTGAAATTTTGAGGTAACGAAGTTGAGATAGATAGCGGTCCTTTCGTAGATAAGGGGTAATAATTTCTGTTTAGTTCTTAAGTACTGGGTTTAGTTTTATTTTATAGTACTAATACTGCAGAGATCTACATGCTGTAATGCCGTCTTGATAGTAAATATCACTATGATTATTTTATTTTATCAATAATAGAGCTTCATAATCATAATAATTATGAGATAAAAATATGCTAGAAATAAAAAACAACTCCTAAACTAGAATCTAGTACAAGGCAACGTAGCTGGCCGAATTACTGCGCTGGATCGCAGTAGCAAATATATATATCTTAGATGAAATTAAAATGCTATATTTTTCCAATAATACTAACTGCTAAAACACTTATTTTCCGTATGCCTAGCAAAGCAGTGAACCTGTGTGAATCTCTGTGTAAAGAATGTGAGCTGTGCGGATTCCATTCTCATACGACCGCGAAGTTCTAATTCGCTACATACGGCCTTGCACCCATCCACGTCATTTTGTTCACAAAACCTGGTGCCGCTAAGCTCTTTTAAAACAGGGTTTGAGCTAAGCTAGGCTAAGAAACTCCTCGTAAGAAAATCTCGTCTGGGGCGGTATTAGTCTTTATTATTTTACCCGCCACAATATCCAAGTTTAGGTGGTTCCTAATGAACGGAAGGAACAGCTAGTTTTATACTGAAAAAAATAATGCAATTCCAACTTAAGCCCACGCCTGGCAAACCATCATTAAATTATAATCAATAAATAACAATACAATTAAACTTAATGAAGATTAATGATACCACTTACCATGGTGGATCTGAGGTGGATCGCGTGCTCGTTTTCTGGCTTTGACAAAGTTAAAATATATACATGTAAAAAAAAAAAAAATATATATATATATATATATATATATATATATTATATATAAATATATATGTATATATATATATATATGTGTGTGTGTGTGTGTGTGTATATATATACATCTCGTTTTCATCGTAACTTTCCACCAGACGAGATCGTTTTCTTTTCATCGTTTCCAGCTTGGATACATCACGGGTAAAATCCATTTTGTGTATTTACTTCATTCTTTCAAAGACTATGTTATTTCATTGATGTTTTTTCGGAGAATAATGTACAATTTATCACCTAAACGGCGCACGTGAATCAAAATAATTAAAAGTAGTCATCGTTTAAATTCTTTCACACCTTAGATGTTGTAGGAAGGCTTGTACATCAATAAGAACGGCGTAATGTTACTCGTGCCGGCCGTCTGTGCTAAACAACTTTAATTACTTCCCATTTCGCTCATTAAAGCATACTATCAATGTAAATTCAAAATCTAAAGTTAACAAACATTAGCTCTAACAGAATTTTTCAACAATATCGACATGATACGTATTTAACGCGATTAAAAAGATTGAGAAATAATAATTAACACACGTGTCAACCGCCGATTTTGTATGAAAAATCGACTTTTTCTTTCATATTCGCTAAGCATTTTCTTTGGATAAATTGCTCCGAATTGTGATCCGAGCTCATATGCTCATTTTCCGAACGGTAACAAAGGTCACGATGATATCCAAACATAACAGGACGATAAAGGGGTTTTTCATTATTAATTGTGTAATCGCATTAAAGTAATTTGCTTTATCGCTACAATTTTTCCTAGTACACTGTTTTAGTTTGCCGTCCCAAGGGTTTATTCTCATAAATTTTGTTAATATTCTTCATCTTTCGCCTTTATGAGAAGCCTTCAGAAATTCCCAATGGGCCACTTTTGACAATATTATTAGATGAGAGTGGCCAAATCGTCCACTATTTGCTCAAACTGCGGATCAGTTGCGATTATTAAGTCACTGAAATAACGAGCGCTGCTCTGTGCCAAAAATGTATTGTGAGCGTCGTCTGGTAACTTTTAAGTGAAACTTAAAATTTATGATTGAGTATAAGTTTTACGAGCATAGCGAAATTTTTGGTTGATACCCACATAGTCACATTAGTTAAGACAGACGCTCAACTCACTTGTCATGAAAATAACTCAATATAAATAACTCAATTTACGATCAAGTAAAGTTTAATTTAAATATTAGGCTATTTTGACAACTAAACAAAGAAAGCTACTGTATACTGCGGACAATTTAAGATAGAAAATTATTGAAATATGAAATATTAATATTTTTTTTAATTCACACATGAAACCTATGTAGTTATCGTTAATAGGCAAGCACTTTTTGGGAGTTCCGTATTTTTAGTATCATAAAATTACTTTCAAATATATTTCATTAATTTGTCAAGCTAATTTAATTAGGTCAGTAAAATGTCATCTCCTTTTAATGACCGCTTTGCTTATAAAAAATTAAGAATAAATTAAGGATATAATAACAAAATGGATGAAACAAACTATGATATAAGAATTAAATAGAGAAATATGCCCAACAAATAAAACCTAACAAAATTTGAAAACCTTGGCATTTCTCCAGCAATACTAGAAACACTAACCCAGCTGAAGGTGACTGAATATTGATAAAATAAACAATGGTCAGAAATGATTTTTACCTGATTTGTTTGTTAGTTATGTCATTTATGTTTTATTATTGCTAGCAAAATATAACTTTGAATTTTTCACTTTTGTTTTTCTTCCTTTTCTCTGTTTTTGTTTATTTCATAAACCATTTTGCAAGAAAAATTGATTTACATAGCCTTTGAAGATATTTCTTTATATTTAACTGAAATAAGGAGTTTGAAATCTAATTAACTGAGGTAAAAGTAAACATTGCAGACATTGTATAAAAATCTTCCGTGTACAAAACCTATTTACTGATTTTAGTGGTAACTTGATTCGGCACCAGTTAGTAAGTGAAATAATAATATGTGTTCTTATCTTTTAGATTCGAAATTTGGCGAAATATTCGAGTGGAGAGCCAGACTGACTATCAGAATTAAAACGCATGCTCTCCGTTCCAGGCGCCTCATAACTTGTTTTCTTCTCATTATTTTTACACCCGGTTTTACTATGTTCAGTTCAAGGCATTAAATATTGATTTAATTCCAACAAAAGCCGAAATATATTTAGTAAATGCGAAACGATTTTATGAACCTATTACAAATACAAATAGGGAAAGGTGTCTCATGTATTCTGTGCGATATTTATATCAATAATGATGTAATCTGATAATATTTCTGATAATATTTTGAAGAGATATCTGAAACGGCAATTTTTACACATTGTTTATACACTGTTTTAAATATTTTTGAACCCTACAAATTCTCGGTTGAACCTAGTAATAGCGTCCAGTTGGTCAAATTTTAAGCGATCGAACACGATAAACATGGACACAAGATGGCATTTTTCTCTCAAAAAGTTTTCTTCGTTTGGATTTTTAGTTGAGATTTACGGCTGACGACGATGAGATACCAGTTTTTTTTAGCAAAAGAAGATTGGTTTTGTAATTTAATGTTTGGGTTAGTTTGTTTGTTGATATATCAAGAAACCATATGTATTAAATCCTTTAAGCCTTCGCAATATATACGTAATTATTACTAAGCCAAAAAATAAAAAGGATTCTAAGGAGGAAGTAAATGTACCGAAAACGTACTAACGTAAAATTTCCAAAGTATCGATTTCCAGGTGCTCGAATAATCGTTTAATTTTTTAATTTAACTACTCCAAAGTAGGCAGAGATTTGAAGTTACTGTTTCCGCGAAGTATTGGAACAAATAGCCTTGTCGTGAAAGCGGAAATAGCCCAACCTCTTTATTGAACTCACTCCTTGGTTATCCACACCAAAAGATTATCTTCCTTTGTTTTTGGGGCACAGAGTTATGTTACTTTGGGGATTTAACGTATTTTTTCTTATTATTGAATTAAATTTGAGTCTAGTTAAAACAAATTTGACGGCCGAGTAGTGTAGTGGGTAATAGTCCTGCCTCATACGCCGGAGGTCCCAGGTTCGAATCCTGGTCGGGGCTTTAATTTGCATGATGAACACAGATGTTTGTTCTCGGGTCATGGTTGTTTGTATTTAGATATGTGTGTTTATTCTGGATTCCTACCCAGTTCGCTTTATGGTCATCCATAACACAAGCTTCGCTCAGTTTGGGCCGTACAGTGTGTTCGTCTGGGGATCTATTATTATTATTATTAACTTAAAACTTTGAGTATTGATCTCTTTCAAATAAAACTCTCTTTTAAAAAAGAGTGTAATTCTATTTCAGTGACAAATGATAACAAATAAGAACATTCGTGGATGTTTCTGACTGATATCTGACGCATGGATTACGACTGCAGTTCTATTTCAGCTGAATTCTAGATTTATTAAGACACGGGAGAGTTATTCAAACTAAGGCTTTAGACCTACAGCTTGGACATATTATGTATGAGGTTTTTCAGGGTGTACCTATTTTGTTTTAGTTTGTTGTCCAATTTAAATCTTACTTTACCTCTCGTACATTTCATTAGTAAATAAAAGAGTTTGCAGTAACATGACACATTTTATAGGTAAGAACAATTTCAACACAAAAAATGACACGTGGTATAAATAAAATACAAGTATTCAAAACGATTTACTTCAATCTGTAATTTGGATCTTAACACGGACGCAATCTGAAAATATTTTCCACATAATCCGGCACGCGAACAACAACCAGGAAGCTTTTTGAGTTACCAAGATAGGTTCGCGTTTCTCCGGCTTTTCTCCGTGTCAGAGCTTGATTAAAATGTTTTAAGTTTAATTAAAAACCTGTGATTTATGGATATATTTAAGTTAAGGTATTATATTGTATAATAAATTATGAATCATATTTATTGGTTGATTCAAAGCGGCTCACGATAATAAGTATTATGGTTTTATCTTCGTTCGCTTTTTGTTTTTTATTTTTTATTTTTTCAAAATAAAATAAATATATGTGCTCGATGTGATCGTAAAATAATGAGAATTGTTTTAGCAACACAAAAATATAGGCTACTATGATCTATTGTGTCACAGTTCAAATTTATAGCCTTACAAAAAATACTAAAACGTCATTATACATATACTCGTATAACTGTTACTTGGTCTTAAATACATTTTTAAATAGACGGCCAAGTGTCGTAGTGGGTCATGCCTCATACACCGGAGGTCCCAGGGTCGAGTCCTGGTTGGGGTATTCATTGGCGTAATGACCACAGGTGTTTTTCTCGGATAATTGTTGTTTGTATTTATTTTAGTACGTTTATGTACTTTGGGGCCATACAGTTGATTTATTTGTCTGGGGTCTCATTATTATTATAATAATAATGTTAGAAATATATTCACCAAAAATAATTATCTGAAACACAATTGATCATTTTCAGTTAATAACAATGCTTGTCAGTCGTTTTGGAGTATTCTAAAATTACCATTATTCGAAACATTATAAAGCGGTTTATATTATTATTTTGACATGTTGGTTGTCACTTTAAGTCTCTCTGAGTGTTTAAGATAATCATGTCAAGTCGTATTCCTACTCCCAGCCGTGTATCACCACACCGCAATCTATTTTATCTTGTCTCGTGTTGTTAGTAAACATTTTACTACAGTGACAGGGACACACGTGTTCCTTCAGATTTTATATTAGGTCTTTACCTATGAAATTGCCGTTTTTCACGAAATAAATGAAGCGTAATTTTTTTATATATTTTTTATTTCTATTATTCAAAATAATCACCCATGCAATCAATGCATCTTTGCCAACGCATTGGTAGCTTATTGATGCCTTTCTTGAAGAAATCAGCTGGACGGGAGGCAACAAATTCTTCAAAGGCATTTTGTACTGCCTCTCGGGTATTGAATTTTTTTCCCGCCAAGAAGTTATTCAAATTCTGGAAAAAGTAGAAGTCTGTAGGCGCAAGGTTTGGTGAGTACGGCGGATGACGGAGAACTTCCAACCCCAACTCTTGTAGCTTGGAGACCGTCTGCTGTGCAGTATGAGGTCGCGCGTTGTCGTGCAGGAGCAGTGGAGCCGAACGATTGACCAAAGCTGGTTGGAGACGTGCGAGCTTCTCCATCATTGTGTTCAGTTCTTCACAGTACACATCTGCAGTAACGCTTGTCCCGTTTGGCAAGAAGCTGTGATGAATTACACCCGCGTTAGACCACCAAACAGTGACCATCACTTTTCTAGGGGTAAGTTTTCGTTTAGGGCATTGTTTGGGTGCTGAACCAGGGTCCAACCAACTTGCTGAGCGCTTACGATTGTCAAACAGGATCCATTTCTGGTCACAAGTAACAATGCGGTTCAGAATTCCTTCATTTGTATGCCTGCTGAGCAGTACAAGGCACGTCTCCACGCGTACTTCGCGCTGGCGGTCATTGAGTTCGTGGGGTACCCATTTGTCAAGCTTTTTTACCTTGCCAATTTGACGCAAATGGACCAATATTGTTTTGATGCTAACGTCGAAAGCTGCTGCTAATTCAGCCGTGGATTGAGTTTCATCAGCTTCCACAATTGCCTTTAATTCGGCATTGTCGACCAAAGTTTTCGGACGACCACGGGGTTCATTTTTCAGGTCAAAATTTCCAGAACGGAAGCGGGTAAACCA
This sequence comes from Marasmarcha lunaedactyla, assembly GCA_923062675.1. Classification (NCBI taxonomy): domain Eukaryota; kingdom Metazoa; phylum Arthropoda; class Insecta; order Lepidoptera; family Pterophoridae; genus Marasmarcha; species Marasmarcha lunaedactyla. Next base: position 10,387,201 of record OV281353.1, read on the forward strand.
ATAACGGGTGGTGCGTTCGTTTGTAGTGTTCGCTCCGTAAACGTCTTTGATGTTGCGTGCCGTTTGTGCCGCTTTGCTGCCACGACGGTACTCATACTCCATAATTACTCGAATTTTTAACTTATCCATGATGACGAAAAATGTTCGAATGCGTTGAAAACAAAACACTAACTATTAAACAAATGACGATTTTAGAAAAAGAATTCCATGTTTGTCAAATAAAATTAATTTAAAATTAGAATTATCAGTAAAAAAAAATATTTTCATTTGAAATGGCCAGTACGGCAAAACGGCAGTTTCATAGGTAAAGACCTATTATTATGATACAGACATGAGCAGAATTTCACTTTAACGGACGACCGAAATTTTGTAGTGTTTAAGGAACGGTGTTTTTTTGAAGGTTCGTTATTGTTAAATAAGAATAGTATTGATGGATGTTTCTTTTGTTACAGTAGTAACTGATACTATGTTAATCTGAACAATAAGAAGAAAAATCTTGAACTCTGTTGAATCATGCGAACTTTTTATAATGTATTCCTATGAAAAAAATATCTTTATGTAATGTTTTACTACTGCCAAAGATGTAGCGCACAAATTTTGTATGTATAAAGTCTGCTCTGATCTATTACATTTCAGTAACTTGAATGGATGCTAAAATTTCATGTAGACGATAGATCGTAAAGGATTTAATTATAGTTACCCCTTTGTTTCCATATTAAAGAACACTTTGATCCACCATTGTAAGTAATCAAGAACAGATTAAATCACGAAGATTAGTCTGGCTACTTTCGAGCTTACAAGCTGCGGTCTTGACATAAAGCTGGTCAGTTTAATCGGGTTTGCCATCTGGGGGAAAACTTGTAATCGGATGCGATTCAGTTAAAACTTTACCACAAATTATTCGAGGATAATAAAACTTATTCTTATCAGTTTGGAGAAAAAATGTGTTTCAGTACAAATAGCTGTGTATACGAGTGAAGAAAGTTTTAATCGTGGAAATAAAACATTCCTAACTAGATAGATTCTGATCTTGGTATTGTGGGCTTTAGTTTTGTTTGCGTGGATCTTGGAGGCAAGATCAATTTAGAGCATGTATTATGGGGACATCAAGAAAAATATATGCATATAGACATGCAATAAAAATGCTCATGTTCTTTAATATGTGTGACGCATTCCTAACCACGTTTAGTTACTTCAAAAAATGAATTAAAAATCACTGAATAAGCATTCAAAACAATAAGGTAAATAGGCATAGACAACGATGAATGTTTAAATTAAACCATTAACCTTTATTAAGTAACTCTATAAAACAGGAGGAAACGGTTCCGACCTACTTTTGTTTATTTACCAGGCTCAAATGTGTTTTCCGCAATAAAAACAAATATTTTATCACAAACACGGATTCTGTCAAATAGGTTCCGTTGTGTGAACGCATCTTTACGGTACCTTTTTATAGGTTTTACAATTTATGTTCGTATGTTTACAACATTGGAGGGTGTTCATAAAATTAAGAATATGTAAAACTCTTGTTTTTAAGACATAGGGATTAAATATAACTAAAAAAAGAAATAATGAGTTTACTGAAACAGCTTTATGTGAACATGTTTTCTATTGACTATATTAAAAACCTTTGTTACTCATTAAAGTTATTAGTTTTTTGGCAGTGAAGCAATAACTACTTTTACTGATATATATATAACCGGTGTTATTACAAAAAAAGTTTGATGCTTGTTTATATTTAGACATTGATTATGTTTTATGACTTTATACCCTCTAATGTGGTTGAGGAGGGCGATGGCTGGATCCCGCGTTAACTCATGAACGGGTGCCGTTTGAGGGTTGTTGTCGTTTGGATACTTGGGGGGAGGGAGACTTGCCGAGCTAACAGATGCAGATAATATTGATTTTGAAAAATATACCCGTGAAGTTTCTTGACAGTTCTTCTTCACGAAGGTTTTTCCGAAATGGTGTTAGAGTCATGTTTTATTTTACCTCAACAAGAACAAGTAATTGTCAATGTTGAGAAATTAATATTTGAATGTGAATTTATGTTGCCATAAACTTTCAATACATAGTGGAAAAAATTTTGTCGTTATCGATTTTTATTTAGAATATGAATTTATTAGCTGCTAGCTGTTAAAGCTATATTAAATAAGTTACATTTTCCAATTTTCTAATTTTATAATGTATGTCAAAATTAACCGTTATACAAACTTCAGCATTATGATGTTTCTCAGTTGTATGTTGTCTACTGTTTTAAGCCAGTGAAATAACATGCGGTTTTTTTGAAGGTAATTGGCATCCATTCCCACAAAAATTAGGTGTTAAATAGATTTACATAAACTATTGGAATATTGATTAGGGTTGCTTTGCTGGCCGCAGGTTCCCGATAACTGGAACATAAACACGTAACCGTATCAATTATGGCAATTAAAATAAAAAAAGGTAATTAAGTCATGCTCAGAATTCCTAAGTTAAAAAAAATTAAATATTATGTTGCTCTTACAAATGTAGTATCGTCGACTATTGCTTACCAATTTGGAATGTCTAGTACGATATTCTGGTTTAACAAATCGAAGGCACTCAAAAAACTTTGTAAGGACAAAGAGTTGTCAGGACCAGAGCAACTTTATCGAGAGGTGCAAAAACACCATATACTTACTACCTCGAACAATCGCGGATACGACGTGTAAAAATAATTCAATCTAAAATTGACTCACCTCAGCTTTATACATCATTAATTAATTTTCAAATTCTTAGTAAGCGTTGACAAATTTTTGCAGTTTAGTAAAGAAAAAGTAATTGTACACTAATTGGCCATTCAATGTGAATACTTAGTAAATGTAGAGTAGAAAGTTTATTATTTTAATTAGATATACATTACTTAGAAGTTTTCCGGATAACAAAAAAACTATATAGCTAAGCAATACAAAGCTTATGTTAAAAGTATTATAAGCTCTTCCAAAATAATCTGTTGATGTTCGAAATTGTACAAATCTGTTAAGTTATTTTTGTAAACTAAACAACAGCGACCGTTCACGTTTAAGCTGATATGAAAATTAATTTTTAAACTTCAATTTTATTAAATATCAACCTCGATATAACTTTCTCATAACTTTTATTATGATATTAATTGGTTATTCTTTATACTTCACGCCTCCGCTATTTTTTATGTGACTTAAGAAAAAAATTCGCAACTGTTCTATAGGCGGGCGTGGGATATTTCTTGGCTCTCCGGAGAGCCGCGTTTTTAGCTTTAAGAAGATTGCTAACGGCTAAGGGAAGCGTGGGTTTGCCGTGCTTAGCAACCTTTTCGTTGTCACTGATGGCTGAGTTGATAGCATCAGTGAGAGAATTTACTAGTGAATCAATTTTATCCGGGCTATCTAATTGTTCGGGAGAGATCGCGAGTGGAGAGTTCGGGGCCTCTAAGGCTGAAACTAACGTATTTTTAAAGCCTTTCCAGTTGGTAAAGGTCTTAGGAGAGGTAGCGTTATCGTTAGACGGCCCTAGCACGAGGGAGACGGGGCGGTGGTCAGAACCTAGGTCATCGAGAGGTTCGATAGACCTGAGGTCGAGGTTGATTCGCTTGACTATTGCAAAATCGAGGATATCAGGAGAGTGGTTCGGGTTGTCGGCATAGTGAGTGGGAGTGATGGGGGAGATGACATCTAAGTCAAGTGAATTTGTGATGTCGAGGAGAGCGATACCGCTGGTGTTAGTCGATAAGCACGTCCAGTCAGTATGTTTGGAGTTAAAGTCTCCGAACGTCGAAAGTCGCTGCGGATTGGTCTGGTACCACTAGGTATGTAGATTGAAGCTATGATGATGGTCGGATGACCAGTCATAGCCAATCTACATACAGTGGCTTCCATGTTGAGGAGAGGAGGGGTAGGGAGAGGACAGCAATGGAAGCCTCTTTTGTAATATATAGCGGTGCCGCCGAAACCGTCGGAGTTGGGCCTATCGGTACGAATAAACGCGTACTTTGGTATAGCGAATCCCCTGGAGCGGTTTGGAGTAAGCCATGTCTCCTGGAGAAGGAATAAGTCAGGTTCTTTGTTCTGAAGGAACAGTTTAATCTCGGGAAGGTTGGTGTTAAGGCTACGAGCGTTTAAAGATACTAGGGATAAGCCCTTGGGTTTAATACGACTGGACGCGGGATTCGCGGGTCTAGACATTATAATTTACTTATTTACGATTTTATACAAAAATAAAAAAACTAAATTTATAACGAACTTAGAAGCGAGTGATGCTCGGCTAACGCAAATAAACGCTCTTGAGGAGAGCGGGCGGCTCGCAGTTTGCGTGCGAGCACGGAAATTTCGTTAATATCGACGTTTTGAATAACGTCGAACACGGTCTTCATGTCCTCAGCCAACGACGACTGACGTGCGGATGACGGAGCAGGACGCGGCCCTACGGAAGCTACGGGAGCTGGGGTGGGTCGGGAAGGTGCAGGCGGGACGGCCGGACGCTGCCTCCAAGACAGAGCCTGAGTAGGCGTCGGCTGAACGGGCTTTGCTTCCGGGGGACCCCGGTTGCGCAGCGGCGGGAAGTGAACGGGAGTGAGCGGCGGCGCCGGTTTAGGCGCGGCCCTCTTGACGGTGGAGCGCGGAGCGCGCGGGCAACCCCTGTAGTTAGCTGTGTGGCCAGACTGACCGCACAGCACACAGGCAGGGGGGGAAGTGGATTCGGGAGTGCGAGTGCACTCCTTCGTTATGTGCGGATCCAGGCACTTAACGCACCTGGGGGGCAGTTAGTCTTACATAGAAAAGATTCATATATAAAATTGCAGACCGTATACTATTTAATCTTGTACATTTTATATACATTTTCGGAATTGTTTTATAAAACAGTACTATTAGTTAAAAAATTTAAGTTAATTTTATGACACAAGTATGGAAGTATTTAGTTATTACGAGAAAACTGTTAATAAATTATAAATTAATTACAAAATTAAACAAATTAATAAATAAGTCGAATATCCAGATATAGTAACTCACTAATATAACAGCATAATCTAACGAAATCGTTCCGTAATGGGAAGAATCAACCAGTTTTAGTCGTAGTAAAGATCTTTTTTTAAGATCTTGACTGGGGCGGTCATACATGTCGGGGGATTTATTATTATTATTATTATTTAAACCGCCATCATTGCCAAACTTGAAAACTTTTCGGGGTTGTGTTATAATTCTTAAGTAACCAAGGAAAAGTTTGCGCAATCGTAGGAACAAACAAAGGCGTCTAGCTAAAGTCTACGGCTACTTATAAAAAATCAATAAACCAAAGTATAATTAATAAGTAACAGAAAGAAAGAAAAAGAAATACACAAATCCTCTCAATCAGCTTGATAAACTTAAAAACTGTATGTGAAAGAAAGTTAAAATGTTACATAATAATACAAACTATCTGACTAAGACACCACGTGAGTGAAATATAATGAAATTGCTATAATTATGTTTCCATACATTTTAAGTCAATTAGTGGCTTCCTTGACATGTTCAGGTAAATGAATTAACGAACTGAATGTCGCTGTACAAAGATGATACATTAGATCAAAATGTTTAATAGTCCTCAATTGCCTAAAATAATTATTCTTGAAATATTATGTTCGTTATTCAAATGACTGAACTTTGTTATTTTACGTTTACGTAACTAAGGATAAATCGTTATGTCACGTTCTACAATGGTTATAAGAACTTAGCCCGCATTCGTTGGCCTCCATTTGAGACAGCCTCATGCTGTCTGTCCATCTGGTAAGGGGTCTTTAATTTCTGTCTTCATATGCGTATATATTATATAATTGAAAAAAGGCATAATTTAACTCAACTATCATTAACTAAATCAACAAATATTTAACTTAAAATGTCATTTACCGAACTCTATCAAACCTCTATAGTTAAAAGTGTGAAAATATTTTTGAGGTTGTTTTTTTTGGTGCATTTGATGCTTTTCAATTATAGTAAACGTTAACAAATCAAATTATGTGGCATTAATTTGCGTAGCAAAAAGTAAAATAATTTCATCAAAATGTTTATGTATTTCTACGAGTATGATAGATTACAATATGCAATACAATACAATATGTCACGGTTTGATTGAAGTTGGTAACTTTGTCATATTTGTAAATATTTTCCGGGTTTTTCGGAAAACTACTTAATTTCTTTTGGATGCATTATTTTTGGAACATTTTGAGAGTTAATTAAACTACTTTTCAGTAAAGATGGAGCATCGTTATTATTCGCCAAATGAAAACATTGATCTTTACTCATACATTACTCAAAACGTCACACAATCCCCGCTACTCTTAACCTTAGTCGATACTACTCTGACATCAATTTCACGTTGACTGGCCTATTAATTCGAATAGCCGCGTCCCTGGGGTATAATGGGTGATGGCATTTATTGAACCCATTACCACATTCACAAGATTCCCAAATCGGACTCAATATGCATTTTATGATCCTAGTTAATATGGATGAATTTTGATGGGTAAGAAGGGATGCCAAATGGTCCCAGTTAGTTGAATTCAAGATGATCTAGTAGGATTCGATTTATTTTGGAGATTTCTATTGGTTTATTGAATTATCTGAACTTGTTAACAGCTAAATGACTTGGGAATCAGCCAGAGACAAGTATCTCTTTGGATCTATTGTAAACTGATTTGCGTAGGATGTCAACTACACACGTGTTGTAGTTGATTTGATTCAGATTAAATCGAACATTGTAATGAAAGTTTGAAAAAATTGTATTCTCTATTTCAAGAAATTGTAGGAACAAATTGACTAGTTTGGCTCCACTTAGTGATCGGTATTAATTTTACTGCTTCAGAAATAAAGTGCTACGAGTGTGCACTGCTTTATTAAATAAAAATTATTCAAGTTATTCGTTTTGTAGTAAAAGTATGTGTTAAAAGTACAAATTATACCTACTCATATTTATTTAGCAAAGAAAGCATACAAGGCATTTCTAGATTTTGAATTTATTTCATGTACAACTTATTTAATGTTTTTATTATCTTTTCCACTTTTCACAAAGCAAACATTTTGTTTTTAATGAAAATTGAATGGAATTTTGTTTTTGTTTACATTGAAATAGCTTTTACTTCACCGAATTCCTACGAAGTAATCTTTTAAAAAACAAACTGACTATAGAGCGCCTGTTTACTCTAGAACGCAGCTACGTAACGAGCAGTATCAAGAAAGCAAAATCTTTTGAATAAACATTTATTTTTCATGCAAACAAGTAAGGTTGAGTATTATGACGGTATTTTGAAATTAGCGTGTTTTTACTAACATTGCTCTGTGTCAGTTTTCTTTGGTTTTTATTTCAACTTGTCCAATATTTTTGGATTTCTTCTGTGTATTCAAAATTATACCTGGAAAAATATAATCAAGGGATTTTTAATAATTTTTGAAGGTTATTTTTTTATATATGATAATTGAAAATAAAAGGGATTTTAATATCTGATTAGCTGATCAACGAGATTAAGGGAGCAGTTATGGTCAAATCAGAGTTGATCAACAACCATGGTTTTACAAGTATTTATGGTCAAATTAAGTAAATATTAGCTAGAATGCATAACTCAGAAGTCAACTGTTATTCAGCTTTCAAAAAAAACGCATCAAACTCGATCCATTCAAATGCAAGAAACAATGCCACAGTCAGACACACATACATATACACACGTTAAACTTATTACCTTCCTTTAGCCCCGGGGGTTGAAAAGCTTAATTTATAACTTAAACTTATATTGATCAATTTCTATTTTATGCACCAAAATAATGAATTTAACTCATTGAACTTAACATCTTATGTAATAATTCTATTACTAGTTTTATAATTTAAAAAACAAGAATATATGACTTTAAAGTGTTTAAAGTCAAATAATTTTATTTTTATCTAATATTATCTAAGAAAACTTCGTTGTTGACTTGACACGTTCGGATTCTCTGATTAGTTTAGTTTTTAGTGTAAACAAGGTTGGTTGGCGTTTAAATGGCGCCACTTACCACCAGAATTTTGTGTAAGTTAATTATCCGACAACAATATATGTATAGCCTAAAATCATAGAAATTAGCATTATTCATTCACTGGTCATATTCACGTTAAAAATTTTAATGACCATATTAAAATAAACATCGTACATAATTGGAACATAATTGGTACATCATTGGGACAGACAGAAGCTAATGTGCAAAAATACGAGTCTGCAGTGCAGAAATTAATTTTTAATTTATAACATAAGTAGTTTCCATAAAAAAATTATAAAAATCCACTATGATTCCTACGACGAGATATTCTCAGATATCACTTAGGTTTTTGTATGTGTGTTTATGATTTTTAATATTACATTATTCTAACCATTTCTTTCATGAATATTGTTGTATCACTCATTGTCTTATATTTTATACTAATCAGTCATTCATATCATATCCAAATGATACTACCATTAATCAAAACGTAACCAATACCAGATTTGTATTATTTAGAAAAATCAAAAAGCATAAACTTTAAAAAGGCTTATTAAATAATAAATACTAATTTAAATGTTAATAATTGATCAAATGTCGGCTTACGTAATAAGTAATATGATGCCGTAATGAGTATGTCTTAGGGGCTTAGTATAATGGCTTAATGGGTTTTAGCAAAAAGTGGTATAATTGAGTATCTAAATTTCGTACAGACTTTATAGATCAGTTAATTATTAAATACGGCACTTTCAGTAGTTAAATATGTTCTCGTTGATTTGTCTGGGTTAAAACATAAAATATAACGTGTAAATAAAAATACACATTCATTAGTTTACAATATTACTATATTATCATTATTAACATGGCATTATTTTTAATCAGCATATTCCTTTGTTTCGAATTTCCATAAACAATACCAAAAAACAAGAATCAAAACTAATGAGATCATTAAAAAACTCACAGCGAGTTTTTTTTACATTAGAATCCAATACACTAATTATATCGAACTAAAGTAGAACATTGTTAAATTATAACTTCACACGTACATGTTAATTGTGTTAACAGACGTGTAACTATGATACATACACGTTTGTCTGTATGATTAATATGACCGTTTTTCTTACGAAACAATAGATGTTTTAAGAAGTTTGCTACATTATTTAGGTAATTAAATCGTTTGTAGAGTAGAGCATAATTACACCACTCTTTAAATGTTGAGTTTATTTCCAAAATATGTGAGCCTGATGGCATTCCTTTTCATTTACTGCATATATTGACAGGGAAAAAATACCTTGGGAAAATAAAAATGTTCATTCTTTGATTACTGATTTTAACTTAAAAGTCAGTACTTATAATCGGGTCATTCTTATAAAGTTAAATAAAACGCCCTTTTAAATAATGTTACTTCTATGGTCAAGAAATAAGTTATCTTATGACTGTTTAGCAGTGGACAGCGATTGCCTGAGATGATGGAAAATACCCCGAAAGGGAATTAAACTACATTTTTGTACATAATTTTATAAAGTATAAGATTAACTTCAAGCTGCTGGCCGAAAAGTTCGTTAAGGCGGTGGTCGCACTTAGGCGACTGCTGCCCAATGTGGGAGGGCCTGGCTCCTTATGTCGAAAGCTTTACCTCGGCATCATAAGGAACATGGCCCTATATGAAGCGCCCGTCAGGGTGGATGCTCTCACTCGCCAGAATCAGGTCCAGCTACGGAGGGCGCAGCGTACTCTAGCGGTGAGAGCGTTCAGAGGGTACCGCTCGATCTCCCATGAGGCCACTTGTCTCTTGGCAAGCGCCCCACCGAAGAGCTCGCAGCGGTATAGCTCGGTACCGTTCACCGGTACTGACCGGACACGGTTGCTTCGGTCACTACCTGCACAGGGTTGCCCAGAAGGAAGTGACGACGGAGTGTCACCCTTGCGTGGCGCCCGACGACACAGCCGAGCTTTGGAGGAGTGCCCGGCGTGGAGTAGGCAGCGGCTCGAGTTGACCTCTGTCGTCGGGAGGGACCTATCGCTTCCCAGCGTGGTTAAAGACATCCTGGGATGCAGAGATGCCTGGGCGGCCATGGTCTCCTTCTGCGAGGAGGTGATTTCACAGAAGGAGGCGGCGGAGCGGCGTAGGGAGGGGGGAGGGAGAAGGGGGTATGCCCGCCTTTATCCTCTTGATAGCCAATCGCACCTGCTGCGGCTACGATGGCTGTGGCTGGGGTTCGCGGGTAATGCCAATGGCGATACCTTGAGCGTCAACAAAGGCGGCAGAGGTATACCGCGGTGGCTTTTAGTGGGTAAGAGTCCCACATAACCTGGCACTCCTCTTTGGGTGTCAGGTAGGTGATGAACCTTTTCCCCTTGAAACCAAAAAGAAAAAATTGGTACGTAACCGATATGCTCACATAAAAAATCTTATAATAGAAAATCATATTAAACATTCACCATATTTATTATCGAATGGTTTCGGAGAAAGCATCTACTTTTTTTAGGTAAAATATTACGATAATATCTTTCAAGAAATTGTAAGATGAATTGCGATGGTTTCGCTCACTACATTACTCACGCAAACTGCTTAAAACAGTACAACCGCAGCTACTACAAAATATCAAGGTAAGACATGCGGTAACGCGTTGTCCTAGGTGAGCGACGGGACGTGATAATTAGAGATGCGACGCGATGTGACGTAATGCGACCAATTCTTCACGCGACTTGTGTCCTATGTCAACGCGGCGAATGCGGCGCGTTCACTCCTGTCTCAGTTCAGTACTGTTTTAACTATGGGCAAGTATACTGCATTGTTGCTAGAAAATTCTTATTTTAAATATTTAGCTCTACAGAAACTTCGTAAGAAGAAAGAACGAAAGAAGAAGAAAGACAAATATTATCTATTTAGAGTGAAATAAATTTGGAGAGTTTCATCATTTATATCCCAAATTAAGAAATAATCTACGTATGTTTGAAGAGTATAGTGCCTTATTACCTCGCACTGCATTTATCTAGATTCATATTTTTCTAATGAAACCACGATCGTTTACTTTTTAAACTCCTGTTGCAAATGCACCTCCTTTGTCGTTACGTCTCCTCGTGCATAAAACAAATTCGCGTCTGGTCGCGTCTCGTCGCAGACTGACTAGCGCGCCAACGTAAGCCACTACCGTATACAACAAATACGCGATATTTTCGCTTCGCGTCGCGTCGCGTTGCCGCGTTTGTCATTCACCTAGGACAACGGGTTAGACATAGGCGGTAACTTAGTTATAAAATATGTATCGCTGTATTTAAAAAAACCACTTATATTTTGCTTTTTCTTCTAAAGTGTACGTCATACAACAACGGAAAAATTTTAAGTGCAACGTTATAAAAATCTCTTTACTCATCTCACCAAAAGATCTATTTTTAAATACTGTTGAAATCTATTGAATCCTCTTTTCCCACGCATTTGTGGACTTTGATCAGTTTTGTTTCATTTTCGTGTAGATGCGTTTATTACTTTTTTTCCGTTTGTAATAGAATATTATAAACAATGGTCCTGTATTATCATCCTTCACAACAATTTTTTTTTTCTCAATGTGAACAAGTTTTTGTACCCACTGATGTCAGTTTATATGATGAAAGGCTACCAATTCTGGAAGACCTTCGTGTTTCTACTTCAACTTACTTACTTTCGAACTGGCAAGATTTCACAGGAGTATTTTTTTTCGAAATAAAATTTATAATTTATTTTGTACCTTTACACAATTTTTCTTATCTCATATTAGCTTGGCAAGAATCCATCTCCAAATATTGTTCATAAGACGTACCTCCACGAAGGTCCACGAAAGAACCCAGGAAAAAAAGGTGAAGAAGGGAAGTGAGCGACCCTTCTTAATTTAGAATTAAGTATGAAGTTGATTAATTAAGTGTATGAAATGAAAAAATGGTTCTAATTTATTTATTTAGATCCTTCTTTTTTTTTTGTTTCGGGGGGGAAAATGCATTACGCATACCACCCGGGCGCAGGGGGCACCCAAGTGGTTATGTGGGACTCCCGTATAGGCTAATGAGACCCACGGTATACCCACTAAAAATCCCCCATCTTCCTCCTCGCCGCCTTGTGACGGGGTTACGGGAACGCTTTCGCACACATCCGCGACCCCGCCGGCTCCATCGCGAAAACCCTAAGGCACTCCACGATGGGCGCACCAGATGGTAAGGTGCGCCTCCCTCCTCGGCCTCCACCAGCACTGTAGCAGACTCCAGGGGAGTTAAAGCGATGTATCAAAAAATACTTCATAACATTGATTGAAGTAACAACTATAACATTTGTATGATTTGATGTGAACCCAACCACAGGAACCAAACAAAGATTTTTCTTCGTGACTCTACACATATTTACCACAAAACACCCTGAAGCAGACTTACTCACTGATTGCTAGAAATCATATATTTCTCTTTATTAGTACCGAGCTCCGTTCTTATTGGAAATGGCAACACAACAAACATAATAGAAATGTCGCCGAATAATATTTTGGTATTATTTGGCAAAATTTATATAAATGTAATCAGAGCGAACTCTGTTAAACAAAGTAGTTTATTATTTTGGGAATGACTGTGAACATGGTATTTCGGAAATATTGTCTGTTAAATATTGCAGACTTTAAGCTGATAATATTATGCATAAATATGTAGCTTATGTCAATAAAGCCAAGCGCAGATTTCGTATGTTTGATCTTAGAACTTAGAAACTATGTGATTATATCTATTTTAATTCATGATCCGGGCATCCTTCACCACATTTTTGGACATAATGCTGGCCTAGACCCAACAAAAATCTATCTCTTACGTAAAAAAACTAAAGAGAGTATAGTAAAACCAATGATAAATAGCTTCACCTCAATGACAAATACTAATGTTTTTAAACTAAAAGTTTAAAAAAAAAACTACAAGGCTAAAAGTTTTGAGAAGAGCTTCTCATATTTCATAATTTACATTTATGTCTCATTTCTTATATTAAGATCATTGAGAATATAATGTTGGTATTTTTACGTGTTGGAAAGTAGATTTGTAATAAAAAAGTGTTAATGTCTTTGAATACGTTACAATTTTTATAATATTTGTGATTATCGTAATCGTCGCATATTCTGCACACTGTGATCATTCAAACAATTATCTAATTAATAGATAATTTCATTGTCAGAGAATGTTACCACATTGACGTATCCAGCTAAGAGCACTACATTAGTCTCTCCAATCAAACTAGCTTGTCTTGTTCTATAGTTAAGATAGCTGTCTGGTTTGAAAATTTATTAATGCGATGTTCCATTAATGTCGTACTAGGAGTAAGTTGTGATGACACTGTCACATTGTCAAACAAATCTTCATACTAATAAAACCTCCTTATTGGAATTGGATAAGATCTACAGCAACTGAAATCGTGGTTCATAATTTCTATAGAATAAATTGAATTTATAAAACTGATATATGTTTCCTCTACTTCTATAGGTATTGTAATATAAAATTTAAAAGGTATTTTAAATTTTCGTTTAGTGTTACTATTTACTTTATGTTTGTTTTTGAGATAATTTGGAAGCCATGTTCATTCACTACCGCACAGAATCCCCCTTTACTTACACCAAACTTTATTTTCGTTTTTATCTCCTCATCGGTTAAGCTCTGTGGGCGATCGCTTGATATCCTTCGTCTGGATAAGATATATTTAAAATTAACTCTAGTTTTTATTGTTCCTTCTTGTAAACACATGGTCAGTTTATTGTTCTGTTTTATAGGGTTGATCCTCTCTGATCATTATTAATAAGTTTATTGCCTTGATTATGTTGAAGAGTTCCGTGTGGAGCATATGCACTTTTATGGTGTGTAAACAAATAAAATTGTGTGCTTGTTATGAAATATAAGGTTTATTTTAATTTTAAATATTGTGGGTTTTCATATTTAGAATCGGTACCTATCTAATAATAACATGATAGTTTTTTCTTTAATAGTTATTAGACATGCGTATGTCTTCCAAATTCTTCTCCCCTGATGGAAAGCGATGATGAAGCCGAGGATGTTAAAAGTTAAGTGTTCATTCATTAATAATAAAAATATGTTCCTGATGGGAAATATGCCATTCTGAAAAAATAAAATTGTCTAATGATGACAAAGATTAAGAAATTAATAAAAAAAACATCTTATGCACTGAATCAAATTTTTTTTATGCCTTTTATGATTAATTTGTCATTGATTTCGGTCTTGATGGTATTAATTAAATAGGATTATGCAACATTACTTAACATTACTTAATTATATCGTGATGAATATGCTAAAACAATGAATTGCCAATTTTTTTTATTAGATGTTTTAGTACTTGGATTTAGTTTATCTGGCATTCTATATAGAACATTATGGTATTCGAGTGTATGTATATTGTTTAAAAAATGATTTAAAAACATCTTTCTTACATAAAAGCAAAAATAGCACTTTAAACGCGATCTTAAAAATAAGAATAATATATTCACCCATGTTCAATATTCACGACACGCCTAGTTATAATAACAAGCCACTTAATTTAATTAATATTCTGTACAATAACTCAGGCAGTATTGGAAACGTATACCAGATTCATGGAATTTAAAACAATGCCACTATGTGATTACGATCGCGTCATTTGACTTGTCATCAACAAAAGTACTGTAATAGTTTAATACATCGGACAGGTATATTAAGGTTGAACCAGCTTTATTAACTCGTAAATTTGCTTTGTTTTTAACACAGAAGCTGGTTTTTCTTACCAATTTTCTAGAAAATATATTAATCATAGATTTAATGTGATTACACTGAATCGTAGAGGGAGAAAAGTTTCAAATTGTAGTGAACAAAATATAAGGAAATAAAATTTTGAGGTTTACTCGACCACAGCTGCTTGCTATACCCTAACATTTTCAATAAAATAATGTACTTAACATGTTCTTAAAAAACGTCTTGTGAAGAGCTCATTACACGTTATGTAACAGGGCTCTACTATTGTGGTGGCGTAATTTCATTGTTGCCATTAACTTTATTTTGTCTGATCATATGTTCTATGTTTGTGTATTTTCTATGGATATATTATAAAACAAAAATAAAAAATTATACAAAGCGCAATAATGCTAACTAGCACAAAGTATGATACAAAATTATTGAAATAAAAATACACTATTTTACAATATGTGAGTTGTTGCTCCCTAAACTAAGGCTTTTTTTCTTCTGTCTCAGGAAGCAAGATTGAAGATGGTTATAAGTTATTTTGCCAAATTCACAGTATGAGTTTTATTATTTAATTGTAAAATATAGGAAAAACAACTGTATACCTCTAAATAGAAAGCTCTGCTTGTTAAATCTTACAAAAATCATAATGTTCTATGCAATTAAAGGCTTTTAACCTACCTTCTTAGTAGTTTAACCACGAGCTGTATTAGTGCAACAAATATCTTTTTTTCCAGATTATTTTTTCATGTTGTGACAAGACAGTCACAAATTTCATTTTCTCATAGTGATAATTTAATTTTTCCCGTCAAGCCCTCTATAAAACAGTAACAAGATTAGCCTCTAAAAAATTTGCTGAAGTTTTTTGACTTTGACAAAATTAAACGTATAAATAAAAACTTCACTTCGCAACATAAATAAAAAAACGTATTATTGTGGGAGGTCGCACGATGATCATTCTTTTGAATCATATTTATTTTCCAATATTGTGTAGAGAAACCGTAATAAATCACACCCACTTTCAAGAAAACCTTTTGATTATCTGTCTGGTGGACAAACACCGAAATTGAGTTTCTTTGACCAATGATGATTGAAATACAGTTTGTCTGAAAGCACAATTTCCATTGCTAATGTACAAGTAAAAGTAAACAAGGTTGGTACTTCTGATAAAAAAAATGTTACAGCGTTACAGTTATATCTGTACTGTATCATACATGTCTATATAGCGCTGTGCCTATTCAAAGTTTATGTTTAGTGAAAGAAGACTTATATTTATTTATAGAAACATATCCATTAAGAAGTATATCTTAATTTTACTTTAAATCAATAAATATAATATACAGAAATAAAAAACTACAATCAGTAAAATCGAAGGTCAAAAATATTAAAAAATGACAAACGTTTTAAATAATAAGACAACATAAAAATAAGGGCGTACGCACAGCGTTACTAAGTTGCTATGTTAGATAACTTTGATAATAAATGAAATGCTCGTAAACTATCATTTTATCACAATTTTCATTGTACTGCTTCCTACATAGGTCTTTAAAAATTGAAAGCATTTGCGATTAAGAGATCATCAAAAAGATTTTACTATAAAATATTGTTTCAATGTTCAGTATCAGCTCACGGCTCATTTTTGTTGTATATTCATGACTGCATAAACAGAAGAAAAAAGACAAGCAGGTAAATCAATTTCAGAACATCTATAGTGTAGGCACGGTCGGCGAGCAATACCGTGGGGAGAAAGATATTCCTTTGCCTACAATAGTAAAGGAATGAATAGATGAATTAATTGAGATAGTTTGTGCAGATTCAGTTAGAACGTTCAACTTGTCAACTAACCATGTCAGCTTCTCAGAAATTATTGAGTAGTCTAGTGAAAACGCTTAGAACATCTTTGTTTCTATTGTTCATGTACAGTACACTACGTTGTACAGTATATAACGTATAAATGAATACATCAAAAGGGATAAGATGTATATTACTCTGTCATTTGAGTACCTATAATGTACTATATATGCAATTTTATCCAAAATAAGTATAGAGCCCATTAAGACAGTGTTTAATCTTTATTTATTCAGATGCAATCTCTTTTAAACCACTTGAAAGATGTTTTTAAAAACGAGGTCTGTAACGGAACCATTAAACATTTATTTCTTAAACATCTGAAAATATCCATAACAGGAACAAAGAGTCACGTGGTTTGAGTGGTGGTATGTAGTGGTAAGTAGCTTTGCCTCATACGCGAAAGGTCCCAGGTTCGAGTCCTGGCCGGGGCATGCATTTGTGTGATGAACACAGATGTTTGTTCTCGGGTCATGGTTGTTTATATTTATTTACGTATGTTTATTCTGGGATCCCCCCAGTTCGCTGTATGATCATCCATAACACAAGCTCTGCTTACTTTGGGGCCATACAGTTGGTGTGTTTGTCTGGGGATTTATTATTATTATTTATTATTATTTAATTCTGATCTCCCATAGTTCTTTTTATTTTTAATTACCAGTAATAAACAACTTGAACGTAAATATAAATCAATGAGATCAAGCTTTGAATAAAATAAAATTGAAAATAAATTTAACAATTTTCAAAATTGTTAGCAGTTTCTAGCCGGTCATCAGTGACGCTTCTGCCTGTGTGCGACCTTTCTTTGATAATTTCGAAGAATCTTCAATAAATAATTTATATTTTGAAACAAAAAACTAAACAAGCATACGCGCACACTTGTTCCTAGCTTGCCTTGCTTCTTCGATTTATTAGGCGTCGCTAACAAAACATCTTCTGTTTGAGGCATTATTGTCCCTGGGCTTTGGCGAGAACCACTGCGAGTAAAGCGATCAATAGAAGGGCTGGAACATTGCAGCACAGCTGGCGATTCAGAGCCATAAATTAAGTATTCGGCTAAATCCATTTTAAATCCTAGTTATTGCATTATTTTTTTCCTTGGCAGCCCACATCTAACAGCATCCTGGCTATATGCAATCCGGGCAGCAGCTGCACCAAAATCGGTAAAATAAAAATTGGTTCTTACTGTCCACTTTCCCGTTCTTCCACGCATCGGGTAAAAGTGTCCCTGTCCAAAAGGTCGATTCCTCCCATGTTACAATTATATTTTTTCACAGCAACTGGTTGCGGAACATCAAGTTATCGCTGGTGTATTTTTAACCACCTTCGGCTAGTCACCAAAGTTTGAACAGTATTCTCAGTTGAAGCCAAGTGGATAGGCTTGCTGTCTAGCCATTTGATTACAGCACGTTTTTTATTCTGTCTTACTACGTAATCGTAACTACCTCGACCAATTGCCTTCAAATATCTGTCACTCTTGAAGCCAATATTCTGGTACATGGTTTTTCATGAGTGTTCCTGTTCCATGTGATTTCCTATCTGGAAGGGTCTCCAGTAGCTTCAATGAAGTAAAATAACTATCGCATTAAATTGAGGTGTTAAGTGGCAAGGTGTCAGCCAGTTTTAACACGACGTGCCTTCCTAGATCAAGTTTATCAGGTGTTGGATACAAAGCTGATTCATTCTTAGTAGAGGTAGAGGTCAAGAGGAAGATCAGTTGGATTAGCCATCAGAAAGATTTTAATGCCTTCAGGATTAGGTTTTCTGCTTACAACTTGCTTTAGTCTGCATTTTCCAGTTTATGGCATGTTGAACAAATGAAAAAATGTTCTCATTTCTGCTGCAGTCGTATCTAGAGAATTTCCATGTCGGAGCACGCTGGAAATATTGGTGCATTCAGAAATAACTTCAAACAAGCTACACTTGGCCCTGAAAAAGCACTTGGAGTTTTCAGAGCACGGAGTCGCTTTTCAGTGCAGGATCTTCGTCCATCATAGAATTATCGAAAACATCTGAATGATCCCATGTCAGGGGCGATTTATGGATAACCGAGTAGTAGGCCGGGAAACAGAGGCATCCCACTCCTTTTCACGTGGTATCAATTCCTCCACGATATATTCTTCTTCCACCTCCAGGTTTTTAAATACCTCTTCATCCACATCCTCGTAATCCGACACGCCGAAGTTGAGTAGAAGTTCTTCTATTGCGCGATCATGTAAATCTGTAAAACTGTAATATTTATAGGTATTGGGAGCCCAAAGTAGCATCTACAATACTGCCATAAAAATCGCAAAAATAACTCGATAAATTTACAAAGTTTTGTAACTAAAACATACAGATTATAATACGTTTTTATGAAAACAAAAATTACCTGTCTGTGACGAGGCCATGTTTAAGGTCACAAAAACATAAATGAAAAATGAGTTATCAATGCACTTAGTATTTTGCGCGGAAATTCTGCGCACCTCATGAGTTGACACATTCAATAGGCTAAGTAATAACTAAATTTCGCACGCTACCCGCTAGATGTCACTAAAAAAATATTTTCTCAAGGTATCACGTATGATACCGGGGGTCTCAGGAGTATGGAGTCTGTAACATTTTAATATCTCGTTTTACATATCGATTTACAAATTTGTTTTTAAATCGCACACAAATGACTACATGGTTATAGCGTCGAACATTGTTTAAGGTATCCTGACATATTATTATAACAAAGATTTATTTCTGCACTTAGATGATATCATAAAATTGTTATGCCAACTGTTACCCAAGTAAAACATTGCAGGCATGGATGTAAAAATAAAATACGTGAATCCGAACGAAATGTTTATTTTGCCGCCTAGAATTTAAAATTGTATAAGTTTGACTGACTTTAAAAAAATGATTTTACGGTATGAATGTTAATTTGATTTAAAATCTTTTCCACGTCTCCTGCATGATAATCCGCTATTATATATCTTACAAACTTCGTTTAAAGCAAGTTGCATAATATTGTACTAAATTTCATTATTAATCTCATGTTTGAATTTGGAACGTCAACTAAAAATTTATGTATTTTAAAAGACAAAAAATAATATCAAACTACGAGCGATCTAATAAAAATATGCCCTTAATTTAAAATTACATACTTGATATATTTTATTAAAAAATATAAAGCCGTATAACTGTTTTATGCCTTAATAGTTCTATTCTAGTGAAAAAAAATAGTGCAATTTTAAGATTTTTGATGCGAATTCAGTACTACTCGTAGTAACAAGTAAACTAAAGAAGATGACGATAGTGATTTCGTACCGCAGTATATTAAATGGGAAAACTATGTGCACGTCCGTGCTGTTAGAGTTTTTGCAACATTTAGCCTGAAAGCAGAAGCCAAGTATGGTGGGTTTTTTTATTCATAATACATTTCTAGCTTTAGTAATTCGATTTTGACTATCTCAGTGGGTGTGAAAAGTAGAGCATACTTTTCAAGGATAAACGTATCTCCATCTGGGGCAGGCTTGAATCCTTCGCTGCATTCAAGATTGGTAATTCCGTTGCTTCGCTCGGTTTTGGTTAATTGATATTTTTTCACTCCTAGCTCCGATCGCTCGGGTCCTTAATTTCGCTTAAGATTCAATACCGCACGTGACATAAGACATTGCTTTATGCCCTTTTATAACTTATTATTACTTGCTATAACAAAACTTTTGACAAATAAATTTGACTTATTTATATTTTTTAACTATATACACACCAACGAACGAGCACGAGTACTTATTTATTACTATACTACACAATAAATTACTCATGATGTTCGTCATCATCAATCGTACATCATTAATAGTAGGTGTTTAGTTAATTATTTTGAGTGACTTATTGATAAATTATGCGTTGCCGACTAAATACTTTGGTTCGAATTGATTTTGTTCCTGATGCCTTTTCCCTTCGTTTACGCGAACCCAAATAAGTAAATGCAATTATTTATGGTGGTCAATAGGAAGGACTGTGTGTATTATTTGATGTGATAGAGTTTTTCTTTTATTAGTTATATCAAAAAACTACATCACTTTGTCGTAGATCCTAGATTTGTAGTACCTAACTTAACCTTTCTACATAAGTAATAGTTACGAAGTTATAAAGCATTTGAATAAAGTTATACTTAGTTTGTTACATAAACCTATGCTCTGGAAGTTCAACCCCCACGTTTTGATAAAATTATTCCATGTTCGTTCATTTCACGTCAAAATAGTTACACAAGAAGTTGTTATATATGTATATCTATCTACCCATAAACTTCAAATGCATTCAAAAGTTTATCACACGAATAAGATTAAGTTTAACAGCTTCCATGTATTTTGAAAACTTTCTCTACTTACACACTTTAAGCGATACGCATAAGATAACAATAATTTTCAACCCACGGCGTTTTTATGACTCCTTGACAAAAATTATAAACAACTTCCGACTTAATTTTGAACTATAGACTATAGTACGATGGTCGAACTCTGAACGTTCAAAAAAACTTGTGTTGTATGTAGCAGCAAAACCAAAAGTTATCTTCATTACAGTTAGAGGTAAAAGTTTAAGGTAAACGATCCCCTGAATGTGCAGTTTAGTGGTTGAGTCTATAAACTCTCTTGTCGACTTGTCTTTTCATTTCTTTACCAGAATTATTCTGGTGTCAATGTTTGCTAATACAATTACTTATCAGAAATGAATATGTAATCCAATTTTGATTATAATCGGACAAACATATAAGTAAATCAGATCTAAAATTGTGGCATACAAAGGCGAAACTCAAAAAAAAAGTTTAAATATGTATTATAGTGTGCTATTAAGTATCGCTATCTACTATTACACATTACTTAATAAGCCAACATGGTTTTACTTATTCATGTTTAATTATTGTAACCAAAGTTTCATGTCGAACGTTTTCAGTTCAATTTAAATGAATTAACCGTAAAATCGGAAGCGTCGCTAAGAAGGTTTACGGGTTAATTCGAAAAGTTCTTAAAGTTAAATTGGATACTCTTATCAAAATTATTAATTTTCGCTTTTCAGAGCAGCAAGGTAGCCGATTTTATTCTGAATTCAATTATACGAAAATAATATTTTGCTAAAATTACTAATCTCTTATTTATAGCGAATAAGAATTGGATAAAATTTATAGGGTCGGGGAAAAAGTCTTTCAGTATTTTGTACGTTATTATTCCTAACATATACTCAAAACTGAACCATTTTTGAAGATAATGATAGAATGATGAAAAAAAGATCACTAACGACAAGAAATTGCGAAAA
Organism: Marasmarcha lunaedactyla; assembly: GCA_923062675.1. Lineage (NCBI taxonomy): Eukaryota > Metazoa > Arthropoda > Insecta > Lepidoptera > Pterophoridae > Marasmarcha > Marasmarcha lunaedactyla. Next base: position 10,409,025 of record OV281353.1, read on the forward strand.
AAGTTATGGTCAAAGAACATTCAACAAAACTCGAATTAACTCGCAATAAGTGATGTTGTAGTGCGATTGGAAGGGCATCGTTTAGCTTTTGGTGCCTGATAGAACCATCGACTCGATGGTTACTGCCCACAGTTCAAGCAAAAATATCGTGAAAATGTGCAGGTCGGAATTGAGCAGCAGCAAGGGTTTAGTCTTTTAGCCACTCAGAGAAAACTCAGAAAGTTTGGATGGGAAGACAATCTTAGTCATTTTCAACATTTCCGAAACTCAGACATTTTTATTCTTCAGTTAAAATTGCTCATTTAACTTGTCACCAACTTTCCAAAGGCATCTGTACCCTTTCTCTACCAATCAACCAGGCGCAGAGAGTTCCACCTGTTTATGATTTAATTGCCGAAAAGTCGAATGAAGCGTTTTGATAGCTCGTTCTGAGTTTGTGCTACCAAAGAGTGGAATGATCTGCCTGGAGCTATAAAGTATGAATAGGTACCTCTTGGATAAACGCAAATCATCCACGTCTTTATCGTCACTTTCCGTCCGGTGTAATGGAAGACAACCTAAAATGGTAATAAAAAAAATTATGTTGTACAAACAACGGCATCATGTGTCTAACTACAATAGGCCAATATTTTATTGAACAAAAACGTTCATATATATTATGATTCAATATAAATATAATATTTAAACAAATCATTTCGTATATTCAATACGAATAAACTATTTCCCTGGCCCTTTAATTTGCTACAAATACCTCAACAGAACACCTGGTTATAAGGGTACTTACTTTGTCGAAAGCGATCCAGTGCGGTAATTCTGCCAGCTTTTTGCCCAGATTGTTGTTAGTATATAGTTATTTAGGTGTTGTATTCTATTTGTAATATTTTTTCATTTCTTGTAATGTCTTCGAGAAAATGTAACTTATGTTAAACTACCTTGCTCGTCTTAAATTCCTTTCTATGGTTTCGTACACCCAAAATAAACGCTATCGGCAGTATTTCCTATACACATGCTTTTAGCGCATTAGGTTACATTTGTGATGCACTGAAGTTGGATACCATTACAAATTTTAGTCTTCTTTTAAAATTGATCAAACAGACATTTGAATTTTTACTTTTAATTTTAGGAATAGATTTGTTATACATTTCTTTTCAATGATTTTGATTTACTACAATTTAATTTATTAATATATTCGTTCAGTAAATTGAATAATAATATATTATCCTAATAGTAGAATTATAATATATAATATATAAAACAAGTCATCATAACCATAAACTATTATATAACAACAAAAAAAAAATACACATTTTTCAAACAAATAATCCACTCGTGACTGCCCTGCTGTTCTCGAAGTGATGGTGCCCACAACGCTGGCAGCGTTGCCTCTCTGAAATGCAACGGCTATTCTTTGTACTGGGGACGTGCTAGAACAAGGGTCACCCTTGTGTTTCCCGATCCGATGTCCTAGTTTCGTGATTATTTATTTTAAAGTGGCCCCATCAACACCCCGTTGTTTCAGCGAATGGAGCACGAAAAGGAGGAATGGAAAATGGGAAAAAATAAACATTTATGAAAATAATAACGACTATTTTATTTATTTATGAAAACAATAACGGTAATATTATAATAACGACTTTATATCTTCTTTCTCTAACATGAGACAAGGGAAAGGAATTTCGAATTAAATTCTACGCAGACTTTCAATTCTCTGTCAAATTATTGGTTCGTGACATAGCGACATAGACAGTCAAGATAATTATTACACTCTCAGCCCCATGCGGTCCGCGGGCGGGTCGTAACTTTAGTTAGTAGTTAGTACGGTTAGTACGGCAGGCCACCGTAACGTAATCCTCAGCGATTACTGCAGGCGCTGCGGGCGGCCGGCAGCCCGTACGGCCTGCTGGTCTTGAACATTTTATATATGGCTGGGGCTGAGAGTGCAGAAGCATAGCGTAAAAAAGCATAAAAAATTAAAACATAGTGAAGACAATAATACAGTAAGATTTCTATTGCATTTGAGTTTTGATAAAGTCATTAGTAAGCTTTTAGTACAATTATTACATTTGTATAATTGTTTGAGTACTAAATAAAGTACTAAATAATTAATTATTTAGTACTTTATTTAAACAAAAAAAATACCCAAAAAAATATTTGAATTATTACGTTGTTACTCAATATTTGCATTTTATAATGCTAAGTTTATATTTATAAACAACGTGAATAATCTTTGTATCTAGTTTAATATGAAGGGTAAAAATTTATTGTCGTTACTTTGTTTGGAAAGTTTTCCCTGATAATACATTTTCTTCCGTGGAAACTTAGTCGTCTTTTCATTCATTTTTTCTCTTCTACCTTATAAATGTTATTTATATTCATAGTAGACCTGCAGATAAAGTATCGATTCATTCATTGGTGGCCTTAAGACTTCAAAACCTCATCTCAGTCGATTAGTAAACTCCGTAGAAGTACGTAGAACTCCCAGATCTGGCTTATTCAGACTAAAGAGCAAGAAATAGATTACAATCATTAAATACATATATCAACCTTACAGACATGAACTGGCTACTTACTTATTATATTTGCTACTTACTTATCATATTATATATTTAATAACATCTGTTGTTTTCAAAATACTGCATACAAACGCCAATTTTAGATTATTAATGTAAAAAATCTCTTAAAAACAAACATAAAATTACTCATTCCTCTTTATAATAATGGAATAGAATAAAAATTAAGTTTTTAGTTAAAAAAAATTACATGCTGATAACTTCCAGAAATTTTACTATATACATAATACACCACACCATAAACAATTGCTAAATGTAACGACAGAAATATTACATTTGTAATCCTACATTAAGAAAGATAGAAATTCTCTAACTCAAGAAGCCTCAGTGTAATCAGTCCTAGTGGAATGTTTAATCCCGGAATTATTTAAATGAACACGCTGAACCATATCACGCAGTATTATTAATCTAGCTTCTTCAGAACAATTATTAATTATTATGCATTTAAGAGTTGATTTGTATCTAATATTTTACATATTTTTTTAAAAATAAACTTGGTCCAGATGAGAACTCGGAGTCAAAAAACAATAACTTTAGCCACTAGGCCACGGCTCCTCTGATTTCGATTACACACGCGGTCCATCGTTTAATTAAGGTACATACAATATTGAAAACGGCTGGTAGTCTAAAATAAAACCCTTATACATAATCAGCTGGGTATAAAACAGTTTCATCACTTCACGTAATCACTTCAGTGAAAAGTGATATAGGTCAACTTATATCAGTTATCGTTTTATTGTTTGTTTCTCAAGAGAAAAATGTGGGTTATTTTTCTATCCAATCGGTGTAGCTCTAGTTCTAGTAGAACCGGAAATATGTTTTGTCTCGTAATATTACTAACTTATATCAAAATAAACGAAGTGAACGTGGTACCGGTGAAGCGCCAGTATGGCAAATGAAGTATACAAATAAAGCTTAAAAAGTCATCCCATAGTTGGCTAACTATTACTTAAATGTCTAAACTAAATCAACCATTTGCTTACGACATAAAAACTCCATTCTTAACTATAATTTTCACTTTTTTATAATTATTCATCCTTCGGAACTAGTAATATATTTTCTGGGTAAAAATATCACATGTAATGTTTTTTTTTTTTTTTTGTTTTTTTTTGTTCCCCTCCGCGGGAAGGGCAGGAGGATAAAAATGCTCTGACGCATACTCTTTTTTTTTTTGTTTTTTTTTTGGTTCCCCTCCACGGGAAGGGCAGGAGGACATAAAAAATGCTCTGACGCATACTCCGCGCGCGCGATCGGAGTTATGTGGGACTCGTCCCGACGCCTACCAGAACCATACCCACTAAAAAACCCCCTGTCGGCTCGTGCATTTTTGCCACTCAGCCTTCATCTGAACGACGGCCAATTGGAGAAAGAGGCCGCGCCAGCGGGGCCCTTAAGGGGTCACCCGCTGAGATTACATAGCACTGAAGGTGCTCAAAAATGAAAAGTAAAAATAAAAACATTAAAAATGAAAAATAAAAATTGCATTAATTCGGATTTACGTTAGAATTAGAATTTACGTTAGAATTAGGATTTGCGGCCTGAAGGGCCTCGAGAGCTAAAGTTAACTGCGAAGGTTCGCCCGTGTGCGCGTTTCTCGGCCTAGCGACTTTGAATTTCGAATCTAACACAGGAGCAGTATATGAGACTGAATCTCGAACAAGATGATTGGGATGGGATTCGGCGCGTTTGAAGAACGATTCTGAGAGTGTTTTGAAGTGCTGTTGCACTGTAGGCAGTTCAAGATCTCTGTGCAGGTCCGCGTTGCGCACGTACCAAGGTGCGTCTGTGGCCCTGCGGCAGAAGAGATTTTGAACTACCTGCAGCTTATACAGGACGGAGGGATTGGCGTGGGCAAAGACTGGCGAAGCATATGACATGACGGGTCTAACGCAGACCTTATAAAGCGTACGTTTATTTCTAAAAGACATTTTACTTTTTCTACCTATCATACTATTTAAGCGGCTTAAGTAGAAACGCGCGAGTTTCGTTACTCTATCGACGTGTGGCTTAAAAGAAAGCGTCTGATCTAAGGTGACGCCTAAGTATTTGATACTGCGCTTCCAGGGGATGGGAATACCTAACATTCGAATGTGGGGATCGTTGCGGCGATTACGACGTTTGTGGTCGAATAGAATGGCAGAACTCTTTTCTGGGTTGACATCGATACGCCATTTTTGAAACCAAACACCGAGGGCGTTTACGGCCTTTTGGAGTCTGGTGATGTTGTCAAAGAGGGCGAGTTCGACGCCTTTCGGCGGGATGGGTATGTCATTAGTGTACACGGTGTACAGCAGAGGGGCGAGGACTGAGCCTTGCGGAACTCCAGCCTTTATGGGACGAGGCGCGGAGAGCGTGCCTTCATGTTTGAATCGAAACGTACGGTCTTTAAGAAACGACGCGATTAATCTGACTAGGCGAACCGGTAAGCCTATTTTATAGAGTTTAAAAACGAGACCGCTGTGCCAGACTTTGTCGAAAGCCTTGGCTACGTCAAAGAGAACCGCGATTGATTTTTTACGATGCGGATAGAATCCTTCGAGAATGTACTCGACGATTCGATGGACTTGCTGAGGGCAGGAGTGCTTAGCGCGAAAGCCGAACTGGTGGGGAATAATGAGAGGGTCGCCATCCGTTGGAAACAGATGGTTCCGCATTCGAGAGAGTATGACTCTTTCGAGAAGTTTAGACATTGCCTTGAGGAGGCTGATGGGTCTGTGATTAGCCGGGATGTTCAGAGGTTTACCCGGCTTGGGAATGCCTATGACTGTCGCTTCTTTCCAGGCTTTTGGAAAGTAGCTATGGTCGAAGCAGGCATTGAAGATGATAGCTAACAAGGTAAGCACCTGCTGTGGCAGGTGCTTGAGTGCGTGGTTGGAAATTCCATCCGCACCCGGAGCCTTTTTGGACTTTTGTTTTCTAATGAGAAGCAAGATTTCATCATTAGAGACTGTGACGGGGTCGTTGGTGATAGGGAGAGATTCTCTGCGGAGAACTTCGTCCTCCACCGCCTGGATGTGGGAGGGATCCGCGGGTTGCGTGCTGGGCGAACATTGTGCCGCTATGCTGTCGGCGAAGCATTCGGCTTTCTCTTCGACTTCGAAGGCAATGGTGCCGTCGGGGCGAGTGAGAGGAGGAACGTGAGAGGCGGTGTCTACGCGTAAAGCTCGGGCCATTCGATAGTACGCTTGGTGGGACGGGGAGATATTCTCCATGAGATCGTTAAACTGAGTGTCACGGAGTTCCGCGAGGCGAGACCTAACTTTACGTTGAAGCTGATTCGCAGCTGTTCTATATGCGGGCGTGGGATATTTCTTGGCTCTCCGGAGAGCCGCGTTCTTAGCTTTAATGAGATTGCTAACGGCTAAGGGAAGCGCGGGTTTGCCTTGCTTAGCAATGATTACGTTGTCGCTGATGGCTGAGTTGATAGCATCAGTGAGATTATCGACTATCGAATCTATTTTAATCGGGCTGTCTAATTGGTCGGGCGAAATCGCGAGCGGAGAGTTCGGTGCCTCTAAGGCTGAAACTAACGTATTTTTAAAGCCTTTCCAGTTGGTAAAGGTCTTTGGCGGTGTGACGTTAACGTTAGGCGCGCCTAGCACGAGGGAGACGGGGCGATGGTCGGAGCCTAGGTCATCGAGCGGTTCGATGGACCTGAGATCAAGATTGATTCGCTTGATAATTGCAAAGTCGAGGATGTCAGGAGAATAGGTCGGGTTGTTGGGATAGTGAGTGGGAGTGATGGGGGATATGACGTCTAAGTCAAGGGAGTTGGTGATGTCGAGGAGAGCGATACCGCTGGTGTTGGTCGATAGGCACGTCCAGTCAGTATGTTTGGAGTTAAAGTCTCCGAACATAATGACTGAATGGCCGAGGGCGAGAATGGCCTCAAAGTCGCTGCGGATTGGTCTGGTACCACTAGGTATGTATGATGGTCGGATGACCAGTCATAGCCAATCTACACACAGTGGCCTCCATGTTGAGGAGAGGAGGGGTAGGGAGAGGACAGCAATGGAAGCCTCTTTTGTAATATATAGCGGTGCCGCCGTAACCGTCGGAGTTGGGCCTATCGTTGCGAGTAAACGCGTACTTAGGTATAGCGAATCCCCTGGAGCGGTTTGGAGTAAGCCATGTCTCCTGGAGAAGGAATAAGTCAGGTTCTTTGTTCTGAAGGAACAGTTTAATCTCGGGAAGGTTGGTATTAAGGCTACGAGCGTTAAAAGATACTAGGGATAAGCCCTTAGGTTTAATACGGGATTCGCGGGTCTAGACATTAAATTAATTTATTTACGAATTTATACAAAAATAAAAGAATTTACAACGAACTTAGGAGCGAGTGATGCTCGGCTAACGCGAATAAACGCTCTTGAGGAGAGCGGGCGGCTCGCAGTTTGCGTGCGAGTACGGAAATTTCGTTAATGTCGACGTTTTGGATGACGTCGAACACGGTCTTCATGTCCTCAGCCAACGACGACTGAGGGGAAGATGACAACGCGGGACGCGGCCCTACGGGAGCTACGGGAGCTGGGATGGGTCGGGAAGGTGCAGGCGGGACGGCCGGACGCTGCCTCCAAGACAGAGCCGGAGTAGGCGTCGGCTGAACGGGCTTTGCTTCCGGGGGACCCCGGTTGCGCAGCGGCGGGAAGTTAGCGGAGGTGAGCGGCGGCGCCGGTTTAGGCGCGACCCTCTTGACGGTGGAGCGCGGAGCGCGCGGGCAACCCCTGTAGTTTGCTGTGTGGCCGGACTGGCTGCACAGCACACAGGCAGGGGGGGAAGTGGATTCGGGAGTGCGAGTGCACTCCTTAGTGAAGTGGGGATCCAGGCACTTAACGCACCTGGGGGGAGCTGAACAGTTGGCCGCTGCGTGGCCATATAGCTGGCAGCGGTGGCACTGCCCAGGGTGACCACGGGGGTTGGGACGCTCGACGGAGATGTTCGAGAGTCCGCAGATTGTGCGAGCCTCTTTGAAAATCTCCTTCGAGTCGGGAGTATTGGACAGGATTACTAGCGCTAACGGAAAACGCCTACCGCGGTTGGAGTGCATCTTGTGCACTGCTGTGACCGGGAAACCCTGAGACTTAAGGCATACTCTGGCGCGATTCCAAAGTTATGTGGGATTCATCCCGACGCCTACCAGAACCATACCCACTAAAAACCCCCTGTCGGCTCGTGCATTTTTGCCACTCAGCCTTCATCGGAGCGACGGCCAATTGGAGAAAGAGGCCGCGCTAGCGGGGCCCTTAAGGGGTCACCCGCTGGGATTTACATAGCACTGAAGGTGCTCAAAAATTAAAAGTAAAATAAAACATTAATAATGAAAAAAAAGTAATGAAACATTAAAAATTGAAAATTAAATTTGCATTAATTCGGATTTACGTTAGAATTAGAATTTACGTTAGAATTAGAATTTGCGGCCTGAAGGGCCTCGAGATCTACGGTTATGTTCGAACGTTCGCTTTTGTGCGCGTTTCTCGGTCTAGCGATTTTGTATGCCGAATCTAGGACAGGAGCAGTATATGAGACTGATTTTCGAACAAGAGGATTGGGATGGGATTCGGCGCGTTTGAAGAACGATTCTGAGAGTGTTTTTAGATACTGTTGTACTGTAGGCAGTTCAAGATCTCTGTGCAGGTCCGCGTTGCGCACGTACCAAGGTGCGTTTGTGGCCCTGCGGCAGAAGAGGTTTTGAACTACCTGCAGTTTGTGCAGGACGGAGGGTTTGGCGTGAGCAAAGACTGGCGAAGCATATGACATGACTGGTCTAACGCAGACCTTATAAAGCGTACGTTTGTTTCTGAAGGACATTTTACTTTTTCTACCTAACATACTGTAAAGCCGGCCTAGGTAAAAACGTGCGAGTTTCGTTACTCTATCGACGTGAGGATTGAATGAAAGCGTCTGGTCTAATATGACGCCTAAATATTTGGTACTGCGCTTCCAGGGGATGGGAGTGCCTTGCATTCTCAATTGGAGATTGTCGGGGATACGACTGCGTCTGTAGTCGAAGTAAACCGCAGAGCTCTTCTCTGGGTTCACATCGATACGCCATTTTTTAAACCAAGCACCGAGGGTGTTAATAGCCTTTTGAAGTCTGGTGACGAGACCCGAGGCTCTGCGGCTTTTGGTGTAAAGGGCAGTGTCGTCGGCAAAGAGAGCGAGTTCGACGACTTTAGCTGGAATGGGAATGTCGTTAGTGTACACGGTATACAAAATAGGGGCGAGGACTGAGCCTTGAAGGACTCCAGCCTTTATGGGAAGAGGCGCGGAGAGCGTGCCTTCATGTTTGAAACGAAACGTGCGGTCTTTGAGAAACGACGCGATTATCCTAACTAGGCGAGCCGGTAAGCCTATTTTATAGAGTTTATAAACGAGACCGCTGTGCCAGACTTTGTCGAAAGCCTTGGCTACGTCGAAGAAAACTGCGATCGTTTTCTTTCGTTTCGGATAGAAGCCTTCGAGTATGTACTCGACTATTCGATGGACTTGCTGAGGGCAGGAGTGCTTAGCGCGAAAGCCGAACTGGTGGGGAATTATGAGAGGATCGCCGTCCGTTGGAAACAGATGGTTCCGCATTCGAGAGAGTATGACTCTCTCGAGAAGTTTAGACATTGCCTTGAGGAGGCTGATGGGTCTGTGATTAGCCGGGACATTAAGAGGTTTACCCGGCTTGGGTATGCCTATGACTGTCGCTTCTTTCCAAGCTTTTGGAAAGTAGCTAAGGTCGAAGCAGGCATTGAAAATGATAGCTAACAAGGTAAGCACCTGTTGAGGCAGGTGCTTAAGTGCGTGGTTGGAAATACCATCCGCACCCGGAGCCTTTCTGGAATTTTGACTTTTGATGTGAAGCGAGATTTCATCATTAGAGACTGTGACGGGGTCGGCGGTGATGGGGAGAGAGTTTCTACGGAGGACTTCGGCCTCCACCGCTTTGATGTGATTGGGATTCGCGGGTTGCGTGCTGGGCGAGCATTGAGACGCAACGCTGTCAGCGAAGCATTCGGCTTTCTCTTCGTCTTCGAAGGCGATAGAGCCATCGGGACGAGTGAGAGGAGGGACGTGAGAGGCGGCGTCTACGCGTAAGGCTCGGGCCATTCGATAATACGCTTGGTGGGACGGGGAGATATTCGCCATGAGATCGTTCATCTGGGCGTCTCGGAGTTCCGCGAGGCGAGATCTAACTTTGCATTGTAGCTGATTCGCAGCTGTTCTATAGGCGGGCGTGGGATATTTCTTGGCTCTCCGGAGAGCCGCGTTCTTAGCTTTAATAAGATTGCTAACGGCTAAGGGAAGCGTGGGTTTGCCTTTCTTAGCAACCTTTTCGTTTACATTGATGGCTGAGTTGATAGCATCAGTGAGAGAATTTACTAACGAATCTATTTTATCCGGGCTATCTAATTGATCGGGCGAGATCGCGAGCGGAGAGTTTGGGGCCTCTAAGGCAGAAACTATCGTATTTTTAAAACCTTTCCAGTCGGAAAAGGTCTTAGGAGAAGTGACGTTAACGTTAGGCGGTCCTAGCACGAGGGAGACGGGGCGGTGGTCAGAACCTAGGTCATCGAGCGGTTCGATAGACCTGAGTTCGAGGTTGATATGCTTGACGATTGCAAAGTCGAGGATGTCCGGAGAGTGGTTCGGGTTGTCGGGATAGTGAGTGGGAGTGATAGGGGAGACGACGTCTAAGTCGAGTAAGTTGGTGATGTCGAGGAGAGCTTTACCGCTTTGGTTGGTTGATAGGCACGTCCAGTCAGTATGTTTGGAGTTAAAGTCTCCGAACATAATGACTGAACGGCCGAGGGCGAGAATGGTCTCAAAGTTGCTGCGGATAGGTTTGGTGCCACAAGGTATGTAGACTGAAGCTATGATGATGGTCGGATGACCAGTCATAGCCAATCTACACACGGTGGCTTCCATGTTAAGGAGAGGAGGGGTAGGGAGAGGACAGCAATGGAATCCTCTTTTGTAGTAGATAGCAGTGCCGCCGAAACCGTCGCAGTTAGGCCTATCGTTACGTGTAAACGCGTACTTAGGAATCGCGAATCCCCTGGAGCGATTAGGAGTGAGCCATGTCTCCTGGAGAAGAAAAAGATCTGGGTCGTTGTTCTGAAGGAACAGTTTAATCTCGGGAAGGTCAGAGCTAAGGCTACGAGCGTTAAAAGATACTAGGGATAAGCCCTTAGGTTTAATACGACTGGACGCGAGATTCGCGGGTCTAGACATTAAAATTTATTTATTTAGAATTTACAAAAATAAAAGAATTTACAACGAACTTAGGAGCGAGTGATGCTCGGCTAACGCGAATAAACGCTCTTGAGGAGAGCGGGCGGCTCGCAGTTTGCGTGCGAGTACGGAAATTTCGTTAATGTCGACGTTTTGGATGACGTCGAACACGGTCTTCATGTCCTCAGCCAACGACGACTGAGGGGAAGATGACAACGCGGGACGCGGCCCTACGGGAGCTACGGGAGCTGGGATGGGTCGGGAAGGTGCAGGCGGGACGGCCGGACGCTGCCTCCAAGACAGAGCCGGAGTAGGCGTCGGCTGAACGGGCTTTGCTTCCGGGGGACCCCGGTTGCGCAGCGGCGGGAAGTTAGCAGGAGTGAGTGGCGGCGCCGGTTAAGGCGCGACCCTCTTGGTGGTGGAGCGCGGAGCGCGCGGGCAACCCCTGTAGTTTGCTGTGTGGCCGGACTGGCCGCACAGCACACAGGCAGGGGGGGAAGTGGATTCGGGAGTGCGAGTGCACTCCTTAGTGAAGTGAGGATCCAGGCACTTTACGCACCTGGGGGGAGCTGAACAGTTAGCCGCTGCGTGGCCATATAGCTGGCAGCGGTGGCACTGCCCAGGGTGACCACGGGGGTTGGGACGCTCGACGGAGATGTTCGAGAGTCCGCAGATTGTGCGAGCCTCTTTGAAAATCTCCTTCGAGTCGGGAGTATTGGACAGGATTACTAGCGCTAACGGAAAACGCCTACCGCGGTTGGAGTGCATCTTATGCACTGCTGTGACCGGGAAACCCTGAGACTTAAGGTCCTCGAGAATGTCTTCGTTGCTGAGTTCGAACGGGACGCCCCGTAGTACTGCGCGGATCTTACGCTCCTCCGGGAGGGCGTAGGTGTGATACGCGATTTGGTTTAATCCGAGTAACCTGGTAAACGCGCGGAAGTCGTCGACGGTCGCTACTTGAATCTTGATTGTATCGCCAGCGTTGGCGGCTTTTAAGTAATTAATTTTGTGCACTTTGCACAAGTTTGAAACCGCGGTCCAGCGCGCTTTTTCACGCAGGAAGACGGGCGGAGAGAGCTGAGGCTTCGGCGGGACGGGAGCGCAGCGCGTCGCTGGCTTCGATGTGACCGACGGAGACGCGGTTACTACGAGCGATTTTAACGGCGCGGGGGCTGGTGTTGAAGACACCGGGGAGGGCTCGGGTATTGAAGATACCGAAGCTTTCTTAGAGCGCTTCTTGGAGCGCTTGGCGACGAGTTGAAACGCGGGCTCAGGAGAGCCGGTTAAGGTGACGGCATCTGACGACGTATCAGACGCGGGTTCGGAGTCGCTCCCGGGAGCGGTACGCTTACGACGCGACGCGTGAGAGGATGCGACCGATTCGCAGCCCATCTCGGACGAGGCGGGAGACGCGGGAGAGCTTAAGACCTGAGGGGTCTCGACGTTGGAGGCCTGAGGGGCCGGGGACGCGATAGTTGCCTGTAAGGCCTGCGTTAGTACGTCATCTGGGATGGGGATGCCGGAGGCAGCGAGTGCCTGGACGAGCGACCTAGCAAAGTTTACCAAGCTTTGCTGGTCCATTGGGAGGGCTTGGTCCTACGATATATAAAATAGTTAAATATATAAGAATGCCTAGGTTCCCTAGCAGACCTAGTACCTAAACCTCCCTACCCGCGGTAGGGGGGCTGGGGACGACGCGAAGTGGTGCCCCTAGCTCGGACAGCACTGTACCGTCACCCTGGGAAAGGCCCAAGTGCAATGGGATCGGGTCTGCCGGTTTCTCCTTGGCCTGAAGGGCCTTGGAAGCGCACCGGGGCAACGCTATCAGGCTTAGTTGTCACCGTTAAGTATCCACCTGATCAAACGCGAGTCTACCACGGAGTGTGTCGTCAATAAATTGACAACAAAAACCGGCCGTAGACCTGACGGAGTTGGGTTGCACTAAAAGTGCGGGATTGACTACGTTACGACCGGCCGGAGCCGGCCGCAGAGCGAGTCTCTGACTACGTACAGGCGCCAAGCGTCGAGTACGCAGCCAGAAAGACAGCCCGAGTCTTGCAAACCACTATCGAATTTAATCGACCGCGGTAAGCTCAACCCTGTTGTTGCTGCACTCACCGAAGTGATGTTTTTACTTCGAGGGGTGCACAGAGTGCGGGATTGACTACGTTACGACCGGCCAGGGGCCGGCCGCAGAGCGAGTCTCTGACTACGTAGCAAGCGCCAAGCGTCAGGTACGCAGCCAGAAAAACAGCCCGAGCTTCGCGAACCACTATCGAATTTAATCGACCGCGGTAAGCTCAGCTCTGTTGTTGCTGTGCAAGAGACCGACTTACTTGCAGCCGATCGAAACCGACCGCAGAGTAAGCCCTAAAGAGGCTAACAGCGTATGAGTGTTGCTACGAGTTGACGTCGTGAGACGACAATCGTGACTCAACGGCTGGGCGACCGCGAACACGTCCGAGCGGGGCCGGACGCAGAACGGATCTGAGAGTGGCGTTTGAGTATTGATACGAATGGAGTCGTGAGACAACAATCGTGACTCGGCAGCCGGGAGCGACCGTCAACACGTCCGAACGGGTCCGGACGCAGATGAGGTCTGCATGTAATGTTCTATTCACTTTCCAACATGAGTAAACTTCCTGACGGGTGGGTTGAGCACTTTAGGCATTTAAAAGGTAACACACTTTCTTTCGAATTTTTATAATAAGCTAAAATTATATTTTATCCCACAGACAACTTCTTCAGAAAATAATTTCTACACACGTATTATATTTTTATTAGTTCTCTCTTTTATCTCTTAAACATTTCATTAAAATATGTGAAATACTGAGCCTTGACTTTTTAAAGCACAACAAAAGTATGCGTAAGAGCTCTCTCAAAATGTTATTAGATAGGGTTCAGGATGTTTCTCAACTTTTCGCAAGATGTACCGAAAGTTAAATTACTTGTTAACGGATATTGCAGTGAATGTCTGGATCACATGTTTTGCTGACGGTTTATACATTACTGATTTCAGATCAAACTGATTATGTTATTAAAACATTTTTGATTATCAAATTAAACTTTTGAACATGTTGTATGATCCAAAATGAAATAATTTTGAAAGGTTTCACAGTTAATTAAGTGCATATGAATTTTTTTTTTGTCTTGTGATGTGGCAACATCTGTCCAGTGGCTCAAATATTAAAATACACCTATACACACAATATTTCATCCTAATATTCGGGCGACATCAGAAACTACGGGTTCGTGTAATTACAAATCAAAAAACTTCTATTTGGGTTTGAATTTGACTGCATCAAGTATATAAGATCTTTGCAAAATAATTCAATATGGAATGTAAAAAAGAAAACCTTGCATTTGCATTTTTAAGTCTATATCAAGAAAGTGCCAATTTGCGTTTCCGCTATCCGTTTGACATCATTTCGTTGGTCAGAGGGCTATATCAAAGAAACCGTAAAAAGTAGACGATAGTAATTTTCATGCAATATTTTGGCAAAGTATTGTCAATATAACAAACAATAATCTAAATTAATTTTAATTAAAATCCTCTAGTAGAACCACTCGGACCTGAGTTCGACTTGCAGTTTTATTCACTGCAGTTTGCTATTTCTTCACGATCGGAAAATTATGTGCAAAATTAAATTTCCTCATGTTATCATTACGAAAGTATTACATTTTTAAAAATTTGCACTGCGTAGTGGAGATTATTCGATATATATTTTTTTTATTTTATTTTATTTGCTTTGCTTCTCTAAATACGTTACTTATAAAACAAAGATGCCAAGGTTTGAGTAAAACTTTTGAGGAAGAGTCGCCGACGCAGCTTTTAAATCTGGCCAACTAAATTATTGTAGTCCTTATGTTTGATTCACTTTCTTGCGTACAGCAATAGACTACAGTTACTTACAGTTCCGTTTTTATTCGTAGATGTAATACGACAAATTCTTTAGCCACTTTATCTTTACTTTTATCAACTTGTTTTTCTTTATACATGAAATTGAGCACAAATGTAGGCACATCTGACATTCTAATGCTGACATTCAGCAATGAAAAGCGACCTTGCCAATGAAGCAACTATGACTTGTTTGACTCACATGTGGTTGCTGTAATACTAATTGAAATACCTAAAATAACTTGAAATACAATTATTATATTTGAGACTGTATTCAAGATATACGAAGTAAATAGAGAACTTGGCCTACTTGATATTATACACCTTCAAAGTATTTCTATACACAAATAATGAAAGCATAATATTATTCGATTCCAGGAATAATTTAAGCATACCAACTGATAAAATTTTAAAAATTACAAATTGATAAAAAAAAATTATATTTATAATACAAGGCTATTATTGCAATTTCTTTTTACTTTATAAATAAACATAACATTCGTTTGTTTTCATGATAAATAATTAAACAGAAAACTAAGCTAAGCATATTATACGAAGGGTGTATTTAGTTCTCTCTTAGATTCGAAACACATTTTTATATTTCCATAAAATGATGAAGAGTCTATCAAAGAGCAGACAAAGCAAATTTGCAGCAACTTTTATCGATTAGCGACACACATTCTAAAATAAGGCTTGACTTGATTTAGGCATTTCAGCGATAATTACTTACCTATCTCGATTTCATAGAATTTCACATAAGGTGCGAGTTTGGAATTGATTCACTCGAAGCGCTCGAGAAATTTTAAGGGAAAGTAGTAGTAATCTAAATGAGATTAAATTGATTAAAAACTGCCATTGTGTTTATTTTGGGGTATTGTGATAAGACTTCACCATCATAATACCTTGCTGTGATAGATTCATACCTGTATTTGAGAATCATCCTATATTTCTCTTGGGTAATGAACCATCCTTGTGGTGGTAAATTAAAAAACTTGGTTCTTGAGTTTATCAATTATATTGAAACAAACATACAAATATTTTCCACATATTGTAAAGACGAAGTGGAACGACATGTAGCGCTTCTTTGCTGCAGCAGTACCTATCGGCAAAATATATTTTCTTATGAGAATTTGTACAATAGCATCCATAAAAAAAACTTAATTTGAATTTCTAATATGGTACAAAGCATCTCATTTTAACTACGACGGGTTTTTATCCTGTGCAATCCCAGATGGTAATGCTGTCACCCTGTTGCTCCTTGTTCTTGTATTTTCACTTCGTTGTTCTGCTAACTAAATAACAAAGTGACAGTAACGAGTAATAAACAAATTTTTATAAATAATTCAATTTTCTTTTAATCACAAATGAAACATAAATCAACCAACATAAAAGGATTTCCCACCAAAATAAACACATCAACATTTGAAATCTGACCCAGATTCAAAAATTAGAAAAGAAAATTAACCCAAATTCTTTTATACCAATTTTTTTAATCCCAGCCCTGAAAAGCTAATTTGGAAGGTCCCAACAATAAATCAACTAAAAAAACAGACGCGGATTTAATTCATATACAGGATGTTTCAATTAAGGGTACCAGAGCGAGGGTGTTAAGTAGAGCCTGAAGGAGCAAAATAGGTCGTCATAACGATTTGTTTCAAAACACTTATTAGGAATATGACTACCAACCTAAATTTCCTTTTTAGGTTAAGACTTAGGCCGTAATGTTTGCACGTCATCACCTATTTCATTCAAGTGCAAATTATGTAGTCAAATTGGGGACAATGGTCCTTACACAAAATTGTAATGAAGATAGAAATTACTGCGACATCCTTTTCGACCCTCTGAAAACTGACTGAAATGAGTAGTTTTATATTATGTACGTGTTTTTTATTTATGACCACTGTAGCATTAAATTATGTTGTATCGATTTTGGTGAAACCAACATATAAGTCAAAGTGGTTTATTTAAGCACGGTTGCAAATGATGCGTCATTTCTAAAAAATCGGGTGAATCTCCTTTTTTTGTAGTCATGTACTACGTGCTAAATACCTTATTTAACCTAACTTATTTTCAAAATATTATTATGTATTAGGCATGTTTTCAAATAAAAAAGAATTCCTCAGTCAAACAATTTTATATGATTATATATCTTTCTATTAAAAGTTATATTTACATTGTACTGCTCTATAAAAAATATGTGAATGCGCTATTTTCGGATTTGGTGTCATTTTTTAGGGTTCCATAGCCAAATGGCAAAAAACCCTCATAAATTCGTCACGTCTATCTGTCTGTCCGTCCGTATGTCACAGCCACTTTTTTCTGAAATTTTAAGACTAATCTCTTGCAACTTGGTAAGTAGGTGTGTTCTGTGAACCGCGTTAAGATTTTACACAAAAATAGAAAACAAACAATACATTTTGGGGGTTACCCAAACCCATACTTAGAACTGAAACTGAAAAAACTTTTTTTGTCAAACCCATACGTATGGTATCTATGGTATGGATAGGTGTTCAAAAATGATATAGGTTAGGATAGGTTTCTAATATTATTTTTTTCTAAACGGAATAGTTTGCGCAAGAGACACTTCCAAAGTAGTAAAATGTGTGACCCCCCCCCCCTGTAACTTCTAAAATAAGAAAATGATAGAACTAAAATATACAGGGTGATAATTTTGAAGGAAACTAGCACACTATACTAAGAAAAGGAGTTGAATTGTTTTATTTTATTTCATTGCGAAAAACCTGATTAAAGTTTAACTGATTCCTGTGAAAAAAAATGTATGGCGATGATACTGCAAATCATCTTAAAAAATTGCTTGTTTAATGACCTTTTCAAAATAGCATCACAAAAGCCATTTTTGTAAACCAAATCTTAGCAAATTAAATTTTTTCATGAAATGCGTGCTACTTGGAAAATAGTAGAACTGCATGATAATGCTTAATAACAGGTCCAGGTGTCTTTTGTGGCAAAATTACTAATAAATGAAATATCAGAAGCACGTAACTATCTATCTTTACGCTGAATGCAGACCTATATTTAGGTGTTTTACAATCATCTACCCATTATGATGGAAGATGTGCCACTTGAATTAAGAAGAAATATGTGGCTTGAAAATGATGGGTGTCCTGCACACTACACTCGAGCAGTACGGGGGCATCTTGATCAGGAATTTTCAGGCAGATGGATTGGCCGACTAGGACCAATTTTGGCCCACTGATGAACTGCAAATGAACCATGCAACGAGTGAAATATCACATTTTACGTTGAGATGTACCAGACAGACAGTAACAGATGTAGATTATGTGTAAGAGTCAAATGCAGACACTTTTAAAATCGTTTGCAACAAGATTAAATAAAAAATTTGAAAAACCCCTACATTTGTACTGGCGAACATCTTGGAATTGAAATGTATCATAGTATTTTACTAGTCAAGCCTTTTCATTTGGTACCAATATTGACGGAGTTCTGAAAAAATATGTAATCCGCCATTTTGTCGCCATCTTGGACTGATTTAAACAAAATCATAATCGGTTCATCCATTCGACACATACACAGGCACGTCGTTTCTGCGTCGGAGGTTAAAATATTAATAGTAAAAATAAACATTTTAAGTTACAACCTACCAACCTACTGAAAACAATTACTTCACTTCTATTTAGTAGGTACCTAACGGTAGTATAGTAGCTATCTAGTAGTATAATAGCTATCTAGTAGGTATATAGATAGTTATGTGCTTCTACAATTTCATTTATTAGTAATTTTGCCACAAAAGACACCTGGACCTGTTATTAGGCATTATCATGCATCTCTACTATTTTCCAAATAGCACGCCTTTCATGAAAAAATTAAATTTTATAAGATTTGGTTTTCAAAAATGGCTATTGTGATGCTATTTTGAAAAGGTCATTAAACAAGCAATTTTTTAAGATGATGTGCAGTATCATTGCCATACAGTTTTTTTCACAGCAATCAGTTAAATTTTGGTCAGGTTTTTCGCAATGAAATAAAATAAAACAATTCAACTCCTTTTCTTAGCATAGTGTGCTAGTTTCCGTCAAAATTATTACATGGTTGTCTCAAATAACTAATAACAATAGTATTGGTAAAAAAAAGTGAGTTAAAATATATTTATTGCAGCTGTAGGCAAAAAAGAACGAAAAAGTGGAAATTTCATAAGAATTCACAAAAGTAGCAATATCTCGAAAACCAAAAAACTTTTGCTAGAGGCATGTTGGAGTTATCTGATAGGCCTAAAGTCCATCTACCTCCAGTATCACCCTTACGTGTCATTTCTGGGACACCCTGTATATATGATGTACAATACCGTGTAAACTTCCACCGAAAATTGGTTTGAACGAGTTCCAGTAAGTTGTTTTTTTTTGTACGTCATAAATCGTAAACCGCAATTTACCTTTCATACAATCAACTCAAATATAAAAATAATAATTAAAAAAAAACCATTTAATTTCATAAACATAAACCTCATACATAAACCCTGAACCATTATCTTCTAATCTAAATCTGTAATAGGTGTCTAAGTAAATCGGTAGCGGGTGCGGAGCGTGCGGGGTCAGGTTCCCAAATGCGCTTACCCGAACAGGCAGACCAGTGTTGCCAGATCAGGGGATTTCCCCCTAGATTTAGGGGTTTTTCGAACGAGTTAGGGGCAAAATAGGGGGAAAAAATATTGAGGTGATTTTTAGGGGCAATTTAAAAAATATCAATTACAGTTTTTTACCAAATATTACGTTCCTGACGTTTTGTTATTACTGTTTTTTTTACCATCTTTAAATTACCTGAGCGCCACAACTAGTTTAGTCGAGATTCAAAGTGTTAAAAAATAACGAATAAATTTAGCTATTAGTAATAAAATGCGGCAATAATAAAGTTTAATAATATATGAACCGCAAATGAGCATGTACCGCCTCTTTACAAAATCGTTGCATGCCACCATCCTGTTGGTGAGGGTATTCTAGGGGATTTCTAGGGGAGAAATCAAATTAGTCTAGGGGAATGTCACCGAGACCATCTGGCAACACTGAGGCAGACACGTGAGGGCAGACATCGTTGACACTCGTGCGCGCGGAGATAATTATTTTCGATCATTTGCGAATGCTAAATATTGTACGTTTATGATTTGATACTGTTTTCGTTGGATAAAATTTATTTCAGTTACTTACATCGAAATTATTCTTTTAAACTTATTTACCAAACCCTAGAAATTGGTAAATACTTACTATAAAACGCCAACCTAATAAAAGTTTTGAGATTTTCTGTTCATGTCCTTACATAATATATAAATACATCATATACCTACCTACTTCGACAATACCTACTCATATTAGAATAAAACTTAAGTGTTATTTTAAGTATGATTTCCTTGGCTGAAGATACTCTCTCCTATGTATTCAACCCAAATAACGTCCTGGAAGATGACGTCGTGCGAGCATTTCATGAAAAATTGTCTCCTCATACATCTTTCTGTCCGCGGAAAGTGGGTCTTGTCGAGTTCCCGGAACTCATTGAGCTTGTGCCGCCAAATGCTCATCTCCAATTTATGATGGCAATGTGGGTTCAATAGGACACTGGTCTTGTATTTACTTTATAAATGGTATACTAAGCGTGTACGATAGTCTCTATAATTGTTTAAAACCAACTCAAAAATATATATTAATGCATTGTTTCCATACCCAGCAGAATTTAATATTCAATTTCCTAGCGAGCAACGTCAAACCAATGCAATATATTGCGGGCTTTTTGCATTAGCTTTTGCCACTTCTTAAGAGCTTAAAATGAATCCCTCTCTACACAATTATGTACCAGAAATGATGAGATCTCGTTTGCGCTGTATGATTTTGAGCAACGATATTTTGCCTTTTCCATTTACACCTAGATCTGTTCGTGGACGTCCGCCCGTAAATCGTCTTGTTATGTTACTTGCTGCTCCGGAACCCTTTATGGGCGAGTCCGACTCGCACTTGGCCGCTTTTTATATCTCTGCTTTAGTTATGCTTTATGACCGTAACTTTATTGTGTTTTATTTCTTAGGAAATTACATTCAAAATAAGCTATTTGTCTCTGTAATATGAATGGATTTAATATTCTTTAATCTTTTTCATAATTTGTTAATAATAAAGGGTTTTTAACAAGATTTTTGATTTTCAATATGGTCACACTGGAACTACATGAACGTTTTGACGTTTCTTTTTAGACATAACCGTAGTATAAGCTTGGGCAATTTTTACAATGAATTCAATTTTACTCGGAAATTGCATTAAAGTAACAAAAATTTACTATGAAAATGGTGGATCTGTAAAAGTTCAATTTCGCAAAATGTGGCATATTTTCGGTAAACATAATGAAATGAATGAAAATTAAGTTTATTATTTCTCAAAAATAGTAACACAAAAAAAAGGCACACAGTGAAAAGATACAAAATTCCATTTTGGGATAATATGCCATGCCTCAGCGTAATGCTGCTGGAAACAATAAAATCCAACCGCGCTGGTTTTCAGGCATTGCCCTGGATATATCATTTTATTGCTATATACTTATTTTACAACATTCTACCATATTCTTATTTGTAAATTATTCATATAGAAATACATTTTTTAAATTTAAGTAAGTATATACAATATATATATGTATTTATAATGTCATCCAAATTCAAAAACATTCCAAATAAAATTAAAATTTCAGCTATACACAAAAGTAAAATAATTATCCTCATTAGATTATAATAAATTACTAAATAAAAATAAATTAAAAGCATCAAATAAATTAAATTCCAAATTAAAATTTAGATACGTAGTCTATAAATATTATAAAATAATTTCATTAAAATTAAAAAAAATATATTTATTATAAGTAATTAAAATTTTCAGTACAATCTAAATATGTTTCTCACTAAACTTAAAATTAATAAATTGCAAAATAAACTATATGACATTACAAAATGAACGTGTTATGTTCTTTTTCTTTACATAAGAGTAATGATCGAGATTTTATTTTAAATGTATTACTTCCTCTTATTTGTCGTAAAGAAGGTGGCAAGTCGCTCCAGATCTTTGTAGCTGCATATTTAAAGGATCCTTTAAAATTACTTGTGTAGTGTTTTGGTATGCTTAGTTTATCTTGCAGTTTGGATCGAGTATTATATTGTTCTCTTTTCCATTCTAGTTTACAAAATAGGTATGTAGGCTTGCTTGTTTTTATAACTTTAAAAACCAAGGTTCCTAAATGAAGTTTTCTTCGATGTTTGATATTAAACCAATTTTTATTTATTAAATATGGTGTTATATATTTACGCCTGGGTATTTCATAGCAAAAACGCACGCAAGCGTTCTGTATGCGTTGGATGGCTTTATCAAAAATCCTAGGTCCATAAACGGTGTCGCAGTATGTGAAGTAATCGACCTTCTGAGACCGCTATTAAAAATTTGGTGAATAAATTTGAGTCGACTGGTTCGGTAGTTAATGTGCCAACACCAACACGTGTTCGATAGGGTCGGTCAAGTGAAAACATCGCAGCTGTGAGTCACAGTGTTGAAGAAGATCCGTATTTGTCAATTCCTCGACGTTCTCAACAACTGAGGTTATCCACAACAACCACTTGTTGAATTTATAATAGTTTAAACCCTTAAAAGGTGCAACTGTTGCAACAATTGAAGCTGGTCGACCATTTACATCGTCGTAGATTGACTCGATTCATTCAAGAACAAAAAGTGGGTATTTCTGAAAAAAAAAATTTTTTCAGACGAAGCCCATTTTCATTAAATTTGTTGGCTGCCTCAACTTAAGCAAAATTGCCGCATTTGGGTTTATTGAAAATCCAAGAAAGATTGTTGAGAAACCTTTATATGCTGAACGTGTCACTGGTGCGCTATGTGGAGGAGGCGTGATTGGGCATTTTTTTTGAAAACTTGGCTGGAAATGCGTTTACAGTTAATGGATTATGCCATCGAGATATGTTAACTACTAAATTTTCGCATATTATTGATGATATGGATTTTACTAAAATGTTGTTTCAACAAGATGGTGCCACAAGTCACACAGCCACGAAAACAATGAATTTATTGGAAAACAAATTTCCCGATCGCATAATTTCACGCTGTTAAGTGGCCGGCTCAATCATGTGATTTAGCACCGTTTGATTATTTTTTTTCGGGGTTATGTTAAAGACAGAATCTATACGGAGTCAACTGAATTGATTTCAGCCTTAAAATTAAAAATTCATGACGTGATTAACGAAACAGACAATTGGTTCAACCGCATGAAACTTTGTATAGACGCTGGTAGAGAGTTTTTTGAAAATATGTAAAAAAAAAAATGTAACCTTTGCACATTTTTATTTTTTTTTCTCGAAACTGATACTTTCAAACCTGAGATTATTATTACTAATTAGTAGTAAGTAGTAGTAGGAAATGCCACAGTCTGTCCTATTTTGACGGCCATAATAATCACATTTTCGTGGTTGTGTTCCGATGAAATGGAAGGAACAGCCAGTGTAATTACTGGAACAAATGCAATTCCAATTGAAGCCTACACTTGGCAACGCATAATTAGTCGAGGTATCCACATCCAATATTTATATGTCGGAAGAAGTGGTTGATCGGGGCTCTGATGGTCAGAACTCGACATAATAGTGGGCACAGACGGGAACAAGCAGAAAGCAAACAGGTGTAGAATACACAACTGCTTTATTTGAAAAAGAGCTTCGAAACGTAAAGTAGTTCCCGGACTAGTTGTTCGCACGGTGGCACGCCCGAAAGTGTCTGTTTCTACATTACGATTCTTTACGTCGCGTTGGCTTGTACGAACACTAGACCGGACTCCACTGAAGCGCCATCTACAGCGCTTGCGTTTCGGAGACAATTGTAGTCCCGTACTCATGACCTCTCCGACATATAAATAAAACACCTACGACTAATGATGACCATGAGCGCGGTATCAGGTGGGTCACGTGCTAGTTCGCTTGCTAGGAAAATAATAAAAAATACCTAGCAGATGTAGTTTATCGTGCAAATAAGCCAAAGCTTTTTTTACATATTGATATAACTAGGCACATTACGAAAGTGTAATGGACTATCACAGATTATACTGTTATATATCATAAAGTTATGACAGATCCAGAAACCAAACAATTTAATATTCAACATAAATTATAGTACCAAATGCTATCTAAGTGACATATAACTTAAATGATTAAGTTATGGCATTTAAAGCGGCGACGCGACGGGGTGTCATTAAAGCCATAAAATATTACAGTTTTAAAGTTATGTTCTTAACTTTTTAAATGACGTATATCTTTTCGTTTCACGTATATCTATCATCTGTTCGTTTGTTCCTTTGCTACACTCGCACGCTTTAGCTACTTAACCGATCACGGCATAAGAAAGGACGTAGGGTACTTCCGTCTAAACCTTAAAATGTTTGATTCCCAAATTATATATAAACACATTACTTTAAAACCGTTATTTTATTGAAATCAGCATATTATCAAATAAAGATTATACTTAAAATGTTTGCAAGCATTATTTTAAAATTACCAAAAAATACCTTGCATTTAGGTCTTTTACCATTAGTAACGCAAAAAGACAAATTGAAGTACCAATAACACACTACGTTACTTATGCTCTGAAAGCCTTTCATCCCGAATACGGCATTTCTAGGAAAACCCACAATTTATCAGGATCTATGCTATATCCGTAAATCAATAAATAGTGGTATTTGTTGTTCCGTAGGCTTTACGGATCCATCGACGGGGATAAATGAGAAGATAGAGGAAATCATTTTTTACGGAAATACCTACATTGGGTCAAAATTTTATGTTTTGTTACTTTGGTATTGCTTACAGTTGGTTCGATTATTGTACCATAATTATAAAACTACTTTAATCATTAATTTTGTAACAATTATCGACTTTATTGTATATTTTTATAACAGATAATAGTACGTTTTCATATAGTTCGGAGCTACGCGGGTGAAACCCCTTGAAACCCGTAGTATTTATTGAATAAACTAACTTTAATTTGTATTCCTAGATAAGTAATTTTGGTAGGTAAACTAGAGTAGCATTATTCCTTAATTTATGTAGGTATTGCTATTAACCGTTCCGTAGCTGTTTAACTAATCCAGCTTGGTCATCCTGTTTATTTCCAGCAGTAAAAGTTGACAATCGGGATCTTATTACAAGAGTTGTTTAACTATTGACCTCTTCATTGGTGAAAATTTCATTCCACCTAAGTGTTTTTTTAGTTTTGGAAATAGGTAGAGGTCAGAAAGTGCCAATTCAGATGAATAAGGGGGATGAGGAAGCGATTCAAAACCACAATTCACTATTTGAGCCATCGATTCTGCAGATGTGTGAACACGAGCATTGTCCTGATGAAACAAAACTTTCTTGGTCAACAATCCTGGTCTTTAAGACTTTATTTCTTCGCGTAAACGACTTAATGGTGTGCAGTAGTTTTAGTTTGAGCAGAATTTATAGTTTGACCCCTTTCTAAGTAATCGACCAAGATGACACCCTTAGAATCCCAGAAAACCGATGCCATTACCTTGTTTACTGAAAAACACACCTTTGCTTTCTTGGGGGTCGGATATCCAGGTCTCTTCCATTGTTTGGTTTGTTGTTTGGGTTCAGGAGTATAGCGATGAACCCATGTTTCGTCCATAGTAACAAACCTTGCCAAAAATGTGTTTGGAACAGCTTGAAAAAGCTCTAAACAGTCTCTAAAAATCGTGAGCCGAGTTCGTTTCTTTTCAACTGAAAGGAGCCGCGGAACCCATCTTGCAAACACCTTGTAGAACCCTAATTCGTTAACGATCATGTTTTGTGTACGTTCATATGAAATTCCTAAAGCTTCAGCTATCTCAGATACCTTCAATCTTCTGTCTCCCATTATGAGATCACATATTTTTTCGATGTTTTCCGAAGTCGTAGCTGTAGAAGGCCGTCCAGACCGGGGGTCATCTATGATGCTCTCTCGTCCACTTTCAAATTCAGCGGTCCACTTTTTTATCATTGTATACGACAGAACAGATGTTTCTTAAGTAGCCACCATATCTTCATGAATCTGCTGTGGAGTTAAGTGTTTCTTGTGGAAGTATTTGAACACGGCACGATGCTTTAATTAATCCATTTTCAAAATAATGAAACTTACTCTCACTTAATGTTCAAAACAATTAATAATTACGCAAGTATCTCAGATAAAATTGCACAGAGACTGACAAAGAGTCTAGGTTTCAAATGGGGATAGTTTTATAATAATATGACAACGCTATCTATGTTAGGCCGCGAACTATTCAATCCACCCTAGTATTTTTTTGTCATAGCAAAATGAATATCGACATGAAATGTAATATTAAGTAAGTATTAGCATACATGAATTAAAAATACGATCTAATTTTAAACGCTTAAATAAATAAATAGTTTAAATAATATTTTGTAATTTAAAAGACGCCTCGAATGTTGCCGTTCTCTTTTAAGTTTTTTTGATACAAACTCTTACAATCTTAGGTGAAATTACATTATATGAAATTGGCATTTTGTAAGGGAGGAACAGAAAGTAATTTATTTTTTAATATAATAAATTCATTTAATCAAAGTATGCAGGTATCATTGCTATCTGGGTTTGAGCCAAAATAAATGTACATTTTTCACATGACTCTTGTGAGAAACATTTCTCACGTTTCTCACAAAAATCAAAAACGATTCTCAAATTTCTTACAAAATTGCGTTCACCCAGGTAACTTTTTACTGGTGAACAAATAGGTACCTATGACATTCATATGGGCAGATTCAGATGGACAGAAATAAACAAAAGATTCAAGATAGATTTTTTGATTGTGGAAGTGCCATAGGCTTTAGAATTAATTAATTTTGATAATCAAATGGCTGATTTTTGCGCCAAAATGTTATAATTATTTTTTTAACCTGACCTTTGAATGTATCATTATCATTTAATAGGTATTTAACAATATTTTTTTGGGTTTCTTATACGTCATTTATATATACATTATATAATTTTTTAACGACCATTTCGGATCTATGACTGTTTGAAGTAGGTTAGCAGCGACTACGGAGTGCTCTTTGTCGTAACTGTAACAATTACTATTTTAAAAACCACATTAAAATCGGTTCAGCCTAAACGCGAGATAAACACAACCAAACATACATACATATATACAAACAAACCGAGAATCTCCTTTTTTTTGAAGTTCTTTAAAAATATATCATATACCGGGCATTTTTATGTAAGATACACACAAGTACGTAAATACTAGTAAGTATACGTATAATAAATACTTTGAGAAACGGTCATGTGAGAAATATGTATGAACGTGTCTTAGTTTTACATTTTTGTTCAACCGTTTCTCACGTATACCAACATGCAACTTTTAAAGCACTTTATTTGATTATTATCTTAAAAATTTGATACTGTGAAAGCTTGACACTGATATATCGGGATCACTATACTATCAAAATGATTTACTCTAAAAATAAACAAAAATATTACTTACTTTTCTTGATATTTTTATGAACTGCGTTTCTCACATGATTTTTTCACAAAAAATATGGATGACCAAAATGAAAACACCATCAACACATCAAGACACAGAGGGAGACTGACACTTTTTCTTTTTAATAAAAGATGTCAATGTTGCCAAATTTTAAAAAATGTAGTGAAGTGACAGTTTCTACAGTTCTACGGCGGTGTAAATCGCGTTTCTCGCAAATTGTTTCTCACAGGGCGAAATCTAGGATGCTCTCATTAACAATTTTTATTTTTATTATTTGATAGGCTAGGCGATACAATATCAATCAAAGAGAAGACCAGGTACTACACAAACCTTTGATAAAATTCTAATTCTAACCGAGGTAGTGAAATGGACATGTTTCATTTGTATGGACAAAAAAAAACTAAAAATTAAATATTACTATGTCAAAAAAACTATGAATGTCGGTGTAAATATGACATCTTATTTGTAAAAAACATGGTCCAGTGTAATTAAAAAAAAATTTGAACATGTTTAATGCAATAAACATAGCAACAATTAGAGGCTGAAGCAGGTGGCAGCATTTTAGCTTAAACTCATCTATGCACTTTTGCCATCTCATAGGTAGTTTATTGATCCGTTTACTTAAATAAACATTCGGACGGGAATCAAAAAAATCTTTGGAGGCGCTTTGGACTGCCCCATCGGTGTTGATTTTTTCCTTTGCAAGAGGTTATCCAAATTTAAAAAAAATGGTATTCTGTTGGAGCAAGGTCCGGGTAGTACGGTGGATGTCTAAGACATTTCAATTGAAGATCCTCTAATTTGGTAGCCGTCTTCTATCATAAATCGTAAATCTGGCCAGACAATTACATCTGCCGTTATTGTCTGACCAGATTTAAGGAAGCTGTAGTAAACGACACCGGCTGCACTGGTGCACCAAAGCTCACAAGTAACTTTTTTGAGTCAATTTTCGCTTGGGGCAGGATTTGGCTGGTTCGCCAGGGTTCAACCATTGCAATGAGCGTTTCCGACTGTCGTACAGGGACCACTTTTCATCACAGGTAATGTTCGATTAAAAATCTTATCATTATTGTGCCGGGTAAGTAATGTAAGGCAGCAATCGACGCGCGTTTGTCAGTTTGAGGCACTCAATTCATGAGGTACTTACTGTCCAGCTTTTTCACCTTCCCAATTTGCTTCAAATGGATTACAACAGTTTTGACACGAACACCGCAGCCTACAGGTAACTCAGACGTTGTTTGCGACGGATCCGCTTCCACAATAGCCTTCAATTCTACATTATCAACTTCGTTCTCCGGCCGTCCACGGCGCTTGTTCTGCAGGTAGAAATTTCCAGAACGAAAACGTTGGCACCAAGAACGCCCTGTGTTTTCTTTTCCGATGCCGCCGCCGTACACAGCCT
Source organism: Marasmarcha lunaedactyla (assembly GCA_923062675.1). NCBI lineage: Eukaryota > Metazoa > Arthropoda > Insecta > Lepidoptera > Pterophoridae > Marasmarcha > Marasmarcha lunaedactyla. Next base: position 10,437,640 of record OV281353.1, read on the forward strand.
TAATACTTCAAGCCGTTTATGCTGCACTGGTGCCACGGTGGAACTCGTACTCGTAAATAACAAGTTTTCCATTGTGTAAACTAAGTGACGCAAAGAAAACACCAAAAGAGGAAAAAGCAAATGAATTTCAGTTTTCGAAACACAAATGCGTAACTAAATAGCTGTATAAATTTGAAATTGGAATTCTTAACCAAAGAGGAGATAATATAGATCAAATTAATAATATAGGCCAGTACGACAAAATGCCAATTTCATATGTAAGGACCTAATATAAAGTAAAATATTTTACATTTTGGTTAGGTATCCGTGTTGGTATTATAGTTGTTAATTTTGTGCTCACAAAATCAAATATAGGATGCAGGATCTATCAACGAGATACCTATAAAACTTTACCATTCGATATAATTTATTAAATAAACAAAAAATTAAAAGTAAAATACTATTAATTGTTACAGCAGCACACAGAAATAGAAATAAAAATAGAAAACATAAACTAAAACTAGTTAGGAAGCCGGTGCTGCCGAAGCAAAGGCATACACAAACTCAGCTTTGGCTATGCAGCTTAAAGCTACACAGCGCCGATTTAAATAAATGTGCCAAAATTGTAAGAGCAGTAACCTACCTTGTTTTCTCTTTCGTAAAATGAGTAACATATCCTTATTACGCAATATAAAAAGCAGTATGTCAACTTTATTTCCAGTTTATTATTTAATCATGCGCTTTTACGGTCCTATTCAACCCAAAAAAGGGTAGCCTGTATGTAAATAAAACCCCAAATACACAGAAATCCAGAATCGAGGATCAAAATATCGTGCTTTATCTTTATTTGTCTCGAAAGCATTTTATTAGAAAAATCGTTTTTTTTTTCAAAAAGTGGACTTTATGTTGTTTCTAGTATTTCGAAAAAAAAAAGTTATGTTTTTTTAAATATGACACATCACTATCACACCAGAATGACAATAAGAACCATAAAAATATAATGTCTTTGTTGATTTTCTATTATGGTATCAAACTCAGGTTTACGAAACATCATTTCTTAGATTATTAGTTTTATTACAAAGAAGAATGTCAGTAAAAGACAATGCTACTGACACTAAAATTATCTCAGACTCAACTTAACGGTCAAATAATAAGCGATTTTATTATATACCTATGTTATATATATGTTGGGTACATATTCTAAAATCATGTGAAACCAATCTTGTCAAATATATCAGCAAAGGCTGAAATTTATAAAGCGTGCTAAGATCTCAGCTAAGTATCAAATGAAAAGCCACTTTGTTATAAGCAGTATAGTGATGAAAATCGCACTTACAAATGTTTGACACGATTGGTGTCATATGTTTCCAGAAAATGAACTCAAACAAAGTCGCTATAAATTTGACCATTTAGCTGAAATAAGTCTGACTATGTACATTTTACAGATTTCAGCCATGAGCAACATGTTACTGTAAATTCAAAATAATATACCTTAAAAGCAAATTTACATTTTTATTGAACCAAAGAGAACATACGGTAGGTAACAGCCGTATTAGTGTATATATCTTTTAACGATTTTTTTCTCTGGAACGTACAGTTGTTTCAAAAGAGCGCAAATAAAGTGTCCTGAATGTAGTTTACTCCGTAAAAGATTTGCTTTTCTACGGTAATCCTCTGGAGACTGAGATTTTATCTTTTAAAAGTACTTTCCACAGTACGGATAAGAATTATCCCTTTGTCATAACTGTTTATGATATCTTGGTTTCCGTTCAGTAAAACAACTCCCGAGCAGATTTCAATATTATAAATTGGGCTTCAGTACACTGCAGGTTGACAAAGAAAAATCTATTAACAAGTGCCAATTCGGAAGAAAATAAAGCTAAATATTGTATGTTACTCATCAATGACCTTCTTATGGCGACTCACCATTTTCTACTCAGGTATCAAGATTTATTTCGCAATATACAAAAGCAATGGTTATTTTTATAAAAGTAATCTGACTATATCCTAAAGTAGATGTATCTTAAATTTTTTTTGACAGTATGTTTGGACTGTTCTATATCTAACATTGCATGCATGATGCATCTATCTACTAGGGTGGATTGAAAAGTTCGCGGCCTAACATAGATAGCGTTGTCATATTATTATAAAACTATCCCCATTTAAAACCTAAACTCTTTGTCAGTTTCTGTGCAATTTTCTCTGAGATACATGCGTAATTATTTATTTTATTGAACATTAAGTAAGAGTAAGTTTCATTAATTTTGAAAATGGAAGGTTTAGAGCACCGTGCCGTGATCAAACACCTCCACAAGAAACACTTAACTCCAAAGCAGAATCATGAAGATATAGTGGCTACTTAAGGAACATCTGCTCTGTCGTATACAATGATAAAAAGGGGACCGCTGAATTTAAACGTGGACGAGAGAGCATCAAAGATGACCCCCGGTCTGGACGGCCTTCTACAACTATGACTTCGGGAAACATCGAAAAAATATGTGATCTCATCATGGGAGACAGAAGATTGAAGGTATCTGAGATAGCTGAAGCTTTAGGAATTTCATATGAACGTACACAAAACATGATCGTTAACGAATTAGGGTTCCACAAGGTGTCTGCAAGGTGGGTTCCGCGGCTCTTTTCAGTTAAATAGAAACGAACTCGGCTCGCGATTTCTAGAGACTGTTTAGAGCTTTTTCAAGCTGATCCAAATAAATTTTTGGCAAGGTTTGTTACTATGGACGAAACATGGGTTCATCACTATACTCCTGAACCCAAACAACAAACCAAACAATGGAAGAGACCTGGATCTCCGACCCCTAAGAAAGCCACGGTGTGTTTTTCAGTAAACAAGGTAATGGCATCGGTTTTCTGGGATTCTAAGGGTGTCATCTTGGTCGATTACTTAGGAAGAGGTCAACCTATAAATTCTGCAAACTACTGCACACAATTAAGTCGTTTACGCGAAGAAATAAAGTCTAAAAGACCAGGATTGTTGACCAAGAAAGTTTTGTTTCATCAAGACAATGCTCGTGTTCACACATCTGCAGAATCGATGGCTCAAATAGTGAATTATGGTTTCGAATCGCTTCCTCATCCCCCTTATTTACCTGACTTGGCACCTTCTGACTTCCATCTATTTCAAAAACTAAAAAAACACTCAGGTGGAATGAAATTTTCTACCAATGGGGAGGTCAAAGTAGCCGTAGATGCCTTTTTTTGAAGATCTTGACGAGACCTTCTATTCAAATCGCATCAAGGCTTTGGAGGACCGCTGGACTAAGTGCTGTGACCTAGGAGGAGAGTATGTAGAAAAATAAATATAAAAATTGCAATATTCTAGTGTTTTCTTTTACATTCTTTTTTTATATTCTGGCCACGAACTTTTCAATCCACCCTCGTAAATAACGGTCAAGCTGTGGAAAGCTATCGATGGTCGCCGTTAGGGCGCCTGACATCTTGCCTTAAGATTTTTCATACAACCTACATCACTTTACAACGAACTCCTCAGAAATACTAGTAGTCGCCATAAATTGTGCTGAGCTGTATACCTCGGTCCTAGTTCAACGACCGATCTGTTTCTCATCGGATCAAATTCTTATTTAATTTATTCTAGTGGAGAAAGGAATTTGATTTATCTTCCTCGGTATCTGAATGATCGGAGGGTTTGAAAGTTTGTGGTTGCTAGTCCTATTGATAGATTACGATCTGTATATGTATGGGACCTTTTGGTTCTGATTAACGATAGTCACAATAGCCACGGATTCGTAAGTTCTGTAAGGAATGAAGAAATGTTTGGAATTGATACTTTACCTTTACAACAAAACGCAAATTACAATCGGTGAGCGTTTTAAGAGCCAAAATAAAACAGAATCTCTATAAAAGCTCTTAATAAAATTGCACAAAACATTGTGAGATACGCACCATTTACGCACTTTGAGACGCTGGTTTCATAAAAGCTTTTCATAAAATACAAGTTCGTACTAGAGTAGTATGAACTTATTTTATTTATATCTAATGTCTTCGCAAGTATTGTACAATGACAATATGAAACCATATTTAATATTAAACATGGGTAATTTTATCATAATTCGGGAATGGTGTACAATATTACGACCATTATTTTGCTACTGCATGCCAGATTTGTTTTTTTATTAACAATAAATTGTATTATGCAAATTTACTTAGGTTTTCAATTATTTCTCACATAGAATTTTAGATATACTTTCTTAATCAATTTAATAATTGATAAATATGTAGATACAAACCAACGAATATTTTCACTTTTAAATTTCTTGCAACTTCTGACGAAACAGAAGCGCACAAACGGTTCATAGGCTCTCGATCTTCATAAACAATTCTGATAATTATGTTGAAATTTTGCTCAACAATGTATTGTTGATTTTGTTTGCCTTTTGGGAAAAGTTAACAGTTCCTTTATTCAGTTAATCATGTTACTATCTTTTTCTTGTTCTTTCTAGGTAATTTAAATGGCATGAAGTTTAATTGTAATAACAAAAAGGTTGATGCGTCAATTTGATAAAAAATAATTATGTCTAGCCGGAAATGTATTCTTTCAAATTAAAATAATATTAAAACCCCGACTCCTTAAAAAAACACAAAAATTGATATGATTTCTAAATGATTTAGTATCACAAATATTGTGGGTAAGGAAATAAAAAATAAAAATAAGAACAGTTGTAAAGGAGACGGTTTGATATCTCCCGAAAGAACAGTTGGCTCAGTAAGATTCGTAATCAATATAGCTTATAAATATTTTTGATTTTTAAAATACATTACTTTAGTATAAAGTTAATATACCTCAATCATCGAAAAATAATAAATGGTTTCTTCACTTTTACGGCTGCTCTCACAGACAAAATACAATGTGGAAAAATACTGCACTGATTTTTTAGGCTGGGAACACTTGCCATATTTTTGCAAGGATCGGAAGTTTTTGAAAGTTTAATAAACTAACAAATTATTCTGTGGCCTCCATATGGAAAAGAAATATGTTAAAAAAATAAAGAAAATAAAATTATTGTGTTTAGTTTACATTATTATTTTCTAAGACGCTTCGTTCTATGACAAAATTGTCGATTTTTACCAAATACTTATATTTGGGTTTCTATTTTACCAACCTTTTTCTCAACGTAAAGTAGCCTATGCTATTTTTTCTGAAATAGCAATCTGCCAGTGAAATTCCCATTAAAATCCGTCCAGCAGTTTTGAAGTTTATCGAATACAAACAGACAGACAGCCAGATAGACATATTTAAAAATTATGTTATGATATGAGTATATTATCTACATTCACATGCATTAATTAAAAACGCGGTAATTTTTACATTACAAAAAGACACTAAATTTATTTATAAATTGTATAGGTAATACTTACATTATAAGTTTTAAATAATTTTTATAATTTCTACTGTTTTGCCAAAGGGAGTTTCTTAGAAACTGCGGATTTTTAATTTTTTTCTGTTAGTGAAAATGTAATGAATCGTCCCAAAACTCTAATTAATTTTTCATACATTTGAATATATAATTATAACTGTTAATAATTGATTGCTACTCAAATTTATTGAAGTCATCCCTTTTTAACCACTTGGATTTATGACAATTATACTATATACATTTTAGTCCTTTGTATTGCTAAGTTTCCTAAGTAGGTTCAAACGTACTATGCAACGCAATACACTTTTACAAGTGTGCTGTCACCCTTTAACCATACTTTTTGAATGTATGTATATGTTTAATAGATGAGATATTAATATTAAACAATTTTTAATCAATGGAAAGCTTTCCTGTAACGCCTGCGGACGGCTGTTGAAGATCTACCACGAGCTATTCGATTTAGAAACCATAATTGTGTAGTTTATATGTATTTGCGTAAGGAAACAAGACTAAACTAAACTTAGCTTAACTGTTGCGCTTATTTGTACCAAGTCTGTAGTACAACAAGCTTATGGCAAGCTTACTGTTTGCGAAACTTGCATCACCAGCGTGTCCATTGTTGTGTTGGAGTTGGTAAAATAGATAGCGTAATAAGACATTTTCTTCGTATTTAATATTAAGGAATAAAATGTTTTAATTTGTAGACTTATGAGTAAAAAAATATTCGTACACAAGAAAGTCTTGAAAATATAGAACTTTCCTTTTTTCAGGCAACGGAGGGACCTTACATTCGATATTTTTATCATATCAAATATGAAGAAATATAATGTAACAATCTAAAAATACCCTTCTAAGCTATATATAAACGCCTTACAATGTGAAGTACAAAAGCAATTACATTTCCTATTCTTTGTTCTATAAAACAATCGAAACATGAAAATCACCTATTGAATAGGGTACCTATACCTACTTCAATATATTCGTAGCGTCTCACAGCAAAACAAATAGCTCCATCATCTCGCTTTGTTTGTTTTGCAAATAATAAACTCATTTCATTGGATTTCGGTTGGTGAATCTGTATTTATGGGTTTAGTTTGCAAAATTGAGACAGAAATTGGTTGGGCCTTTGTGTGACTGAACAATAAGGAAATAGACGCGATAAATCACGTCAGATTCAATAAAACTTAATTTATTACATGGCGCCTGTGGTGTGTTGTTGTGACTTGAAGAGATTGTTGTTGCTCGTCATAAAAAAATATTATGTTACAATCGGAAACACATCTAAATTATATTCGTACTTCTTAGTTATAGCTCCTAATATTTTCAGAGTATTTATTTTTTTGTTTATATTGCGTACCTTTAATAAAACCCTTTGATTATTCATTCTAAAACCAAGTGACTCTAGCTTAACGGCACTTCTATCTCTATTTCAGGATAACATTTTGTTTTGCAATATCCGTATTTACTCTATTTTGTAACAGATATTGTACAATTTGTTGTGATTGTTACACCCAAAAAGAACCTGTGTTTAATTAGTCATATGAGAATGTGCAAACTAATTAGGCACCCAAAACAACTTGTATATTTAGAAAACAACTTATAATTGCTGCTTAATTGGCACTGAGCCAAAAACTGGGCAAGCTTGGCCGCGTAACAGATATTGTTACGAGTTATTTAAAATCAATGATTTACCCGTAGTCCATAGGAAATACTGAAAAATAAAGGTAATTAGAGTAAATGGTATTTTATGAAATGATAAAAAATTATCTATCTTACACTTATTTGCGAATGAAACATTTACAATTTACAAATATTGAAATCTTAAACCATATAAAAATATTTATAGAACTTTTAATACAGCATTGCTCTTAATTTAAGCGTATGCAATATACGAAAGATTATTGAAAAAATACCTTACTGTAAATAAAACTTCTGTCAAAAACAAGTAGGTGGGTATAATAAAAATAGTCCATAGCTTTAGCTGAGATAATTTCTCATAATAACAAGCTTCAGGCAAGTTGCTATTATTTAGAATGTTTTCTGACCTGGTAAGCTGACGAAGCAATATTAGGAAGTAATGGGTCTATAGAAGAAATGAGTTAATTACTTCATATTTTCATCGTAAATAATTTTTCTGTTGACTAGGTGTTATTCTTCTAGGCAATTAACAAGAGGTTTATAAACGGTAAATCGTTGGAAAATAACTTGTTTGGTTAAGTGGAAAACAAATTGGTCATCTAATTTACTTAAGTTACATATGAGTTAGATGATAAAAATTGTTTGAGGCGATACAGCACTAAAGAAAGATTTATAGGCTTTCATTTGTGTGATGAACATAAATGTTTGTTTTCTGGTCACCGTTATTGAGCTATGTATGTTTATTCTGGGTTTCTCCCCAGTTCGTTTTAGTCATCCATAACAAGCTCTGCTTACTTTGGGGCTATGGCAACTGTTTTCAGTAGGTGTTATTGTCTGGGGATTACTTTATTATTTAGATGTTCGCGCTTAAAGCAGGAAGCTCATTGCTCATTTATGCTGTAGGAAACTGAATAGAGATGAGAAAAATATATATAAAAAGAAAAATAAATACAATATAACATTTCTAAAGCGTGAAGTGATTTTCTTATCCTATTGATTGAAACCATTTACCCTGGTTTTCAGAAACACCTCGCTTTTACGCTTGCCAAAAAAAAACACAAATACTTTTCAAAACACAATTTATATTTTAGACTATCAAGATATAGGAAGACTTTCTAATATAAGATATGATATAATATAAGAAATACTAAACATTAATGAAATACTTAATTTGTTCCTTGGTTTCAAAATTTTAATTCAACCTGATGAAACTTTTCCGGTATTCTAACAAGTGCGAAAATAAATTTGTAATTTTAATTTTGTTTTTACGCTTTCACGGGTAATTTAAGCGTCCGACCATCAACATATTTTAGTTATATAGTAATGTGAAAAATATACTTCTATATGAAATTGTATCTAAAGCGTTGATTTACCACAGTGTTGTTAGTAGTTATACATGGAACTTCTACTTGCATAACTTTTCTTTAGTTCCCCTGATTCCGCGTAAAATGTTTTCAGAAATTACCACATCTTGCGTTATACATACGTTATAAATTAGTGATGGTTTTTCATTATCATAAATTTTCATGTTATATTATGCTTAAATTGCATATTTTGGAACATTTCTCTCTAAAACACTTCAGTTAAAACTACTACGAATTGCTTATTTAAATGTGTTTTCCTCTATTCATATTTTGTTATAAAAGGACTAACCATCCCTATATTATTTAAATACGAAAACTTTGGAAACTATTATGTTATTTTCCAATTTTTTTCGTCTCTTTATATTTTGCGATACCGAGATTACTCATTACAATGTCCAACCTAAGTTTACCTATGTAATATGCTCAACGATATTAAAGCGAGCTTAACTTAAATTGATTATTGATATCTCAGAAACGTTCGAATTTTTGTAACATTCCTTTTATATAATGCTTAAATGTTGTTGTTTCAGAACCTACGGATGTCTAAAACTTTACTTTTGAATGATATTGAATTGAATTGTACTTTTCCCCAAAATATGTTTCTTTAAACTGACATGTTTTTTTTAAACAAATATTTAATCAAACCCTTAATAACTTTCGCTCGTAAAATTTCAAAGAAAACATTTTTCAGTTACCCATGAACATTTCCCGTACAGTAATTGAAAAGATTTATAAAACAGAAAATATAATTAAAAAAACAAAATGAAAAATGAAAGGCGACACAACTCAGTTCAATAGAATCACTGAGCCATGAAAATTCAATGTATGGAAAATGTGAGACCCCGTGCGTGATCAATTTGCCTGTTTGAATATTTAGAAGATATATAATATTCGACTCGAATAAATACGGTATACAGTTAAATGAATCGTATTCATAATATTTTTTTCCTGCAGGCTACGTAGTGAGATAATTATCGTAATAAATAAACAATTTCCCTTTATAAATAATTTGGTTTCAAAAATAGTAAAGATACACAGTATACATTAAATATGGAATTAGGAGCCGGAGGATCCAAAAAAAACCGAAATATACTTAAATTACTTTATTAAAATAATTAAAACTAATGTACAATAAAAGGTCTATCGCTAATTGATTTAGTGAATAGAATGATCTGTATTTTATTTATTACAATTAAAGAAAACTTTGAGAATAACAATTATATGCTGATATTCCAATAATTGCAATAACAGGATGTTTGTCCCAGAATTGAGGTTGTGATCGGTCGATCCTTAGTCGGCGATATTGGTGTAGGTAGCGTGCGTAACACACTAGTTAGTCCTACAACCGTATTTATAAACAAGTAAATACTTGGACAAGTTATTACTTGGGGCTAAAATTCTTAAATCATAAATTTTATATCACGTTTGAGATTTGCGCGTCGCTGAGCAAGTGCAAAAAATTGACGTTTCGAACTTTTTATTGCCTGGGCATTCTTATTTCTTACATTACTAATTTTAAAAAATAATCGTTACTTTTGCTCGACTAATAACATTGCATCTCCAACAATTTATTGATATTTAAAGTATTTTCAACATTTTGAACATAAAAGCGGTCCCTAAAATATATTGTATAACAAATTTTAAACAATATATAAGTGACCTTCTTGAACCTCAAGGTCTTTATCCAACGACAGGCATTTTCTTGTAATCGAACCGATTTCACCGTTCTACACGATGTTACACGAACAACTAGTCTATTTTCAGCCCCATCCAGTTTTTTTCCAAACACTCCAGTTTACAGGTGTTTTCACCTGGTAATAATTTATAAGTCTAAGAGCTAGCAACGTTTTCTAGAGAGAATTTCAGGTAGGCCAGTTTTTAGATATGCTATCTCTCTCACTCCCCCGGACGTCATACGGGCTATCTGGCTGGCGGTAGTGGTTGCGTTCATCAGTGCGCATCCTGCCTGTACAATTATCGATTTTTCAAATCATTTTAAGAAGTTTTTTTTTTTTATTATTTTTATTGAATTTTTCGCAACATGAATCTATTATTGCCAGATATTTTTATCGTGCCAAAAAATTGTGCCAGACGCTAATCTTGAACTAAAAAAAAATTTTTTTTCAAAATATTTCAGTATGGCTGAAATTTTTATATGATGTTATTTAAGTATCTAAAAACCTAAAATTAATTTTCCAAACAATAATTCGATTGTTAAACCTTCAGCCAGACCGATCTAAAAGTGAAAAGTGATTGGGCATGTTGGAAGAGTACAGACAATCACGTGTTAGTTGCGCAAGCGAGATAGACGACAGCAGCTGTTTGTAATCAAGATGGCGTCAGTTTAGTCACATTGGTGTATTCGTTGCTGTTATTTTTAATGTTTTAACAAAATTGTGTTACAATGGCTAGCGAAAAATTAAAATGTGTTTTTTGTAAAGACAGAAATGGAAAAATAATAACTTTTGTTGAAGATAAATTAAAAAAGTGTAAAGAAGTTCTACAAATACGTGTAAATTTTAAACTGAAATATAATAGTGTACAGTTACCGGAGCAAGTTAATGACACTGATGGATATCACAGAAATTGTTACAGCAGTTTTACAGCTCTAATGACAAAATATCGTAATTTATCTGAAATTAATTTCTCGTCAACAGTAGATCTTCCCAGCACATCTAGTTCAACTTCGTTATCAAATACGGCAGTAGATGTTAGCAAAATCCTGCCAGATAATACGTCTCAGAATTCACAAACAGAAGTTGTTATCCAAGAAATTGACACTTCTAATGCAATTATTGAGCCTGAAAGTGTGGTAAATATAGAAACAAATTTAGGTGTTAAACGAGTTTGTTTTTTTTGTGGAAAAGATCGCAAGCAATCAAAAGGTAAACAACAAACTTTACACTCCTCAAATGATGCAAATATTTATAAAAAAATAGCAGAGTGGATGACAAAATTAAGTAATCAAGAGTTGTTAGACAAAATAGAAAATTTACAGTCAAAAAGTGAAATTATTTTTTATCATCATTCGTGTGAATCGGGATATTTAAATGATTATAATTAAGTTATTGCTGATAATCCACAAACTCCCTGGCATGACAATCGGAGTATCCACCAGTGCATTTTCAATCAAATTGTATCATTAATAGAGGAAGAAGTTATCAACAATAAAAATTGTTTGTTGTTATCTTCTCTTTGCGATACATACAATAATGAATTAAAGCTTCAGTCTCAGTCAGATGTAAATTTAATGACAAATCATTATCTTGAGGAAAAAATATTTAAACAATTTAAAAAATCAATCAAAATTATTTCAAAAAATAAAAAAAAAGTTATCATGCACAAATATTGTAGTTTATTAGAAGATAATGATTTGACGAGACTCGAGGAAAATGAGCTTATTGACAAAGTAGCTTTAGTCCTGCGGAACACCATTTTAAAAATGGACAAATTAAAATTACCTTCAAAAATCAAGCCAAATGATTTAATCAATGGTGAATGTACCATTCCTGAAAAATTACATCGATTTTTTAAAGTATTGATTGGAGGCAAAGATATTCGTCGCAGAAATGGTGTAAACTGTGATCGATTGAGCAACTCAATCGCCTCTGATACTATTTTTTTTGTGACTAATGGTACTATTAAACCATCAAAACAGATAACTCTTGGTATGACTGTTAAAAGTCTTACAAGTAGTAGAAGAATCATTAACATTCTTAATCGTTTTGGACATTGCTGCAACTATACGACACTGGAGGAGCTGGAAACTGAAGCTACTTATTCATCTGTACATCGCTCTGAAATTAGTCCACCTGACATTATTCGGAAATCATCGTTATGCACAGGTGTAGCCTTCGATAACTTTGATCGGTATGTTGATACTCTTAATGGAAAGGAAACTTTGCATGACACCGTTGGTATAATATATCAAAATATTGATAATGATGCTCCTAATGAAAATGATATCGATTGTAGAAGTGATCAGTCCGACATGTTACCACCACCAGCAAAAAGAAGACGAACCTTTGAAGCCATTGTTCCTGAACTTGTTCAAATTTCTGCCCGATTGCAAATGTTACAACGATTAACACCTATTGAGAACATAGAGCAATCTATTCCGAGTACCTTGCCTTTAGTACAAACTATTGATTTATTACATATGACTTCACTCTTTTTCCACGTGCCAAACACTCCAATGTGGACGGGATTTAATTGTAGAATTATAAAGGATAATACTCCAAAACAAAAAGTATCTTACCTTACTCCAATCAATTTGTCACCAACAGAGACATCAGTAGTGAAGTTGACAATGACACAGGCTCAACAAGTTGGTGTGGAATGTGACCAAAAATACGTCCAAGTAACATATGATTTGGCCATTGCTAAAATAGCTCTCAAAATTCAGGCAACAGAAACCCCAAAATTTGATAATCTCTTCATACATCTTGGCTCATTTCATTTGATGATGGCATTTTTTAAAGCGATTGGAGTATTTATCAATAAGTGTGGATTATCACATATGATGGTTGAAAGTAAGATCATAGCATCAGGCTCCGTGAACGGAATCATTGAAGGCAAACATTTTAATCGTTGTAAACGTCTGCATCCGTTGATGGCTGTAGGTTTGCAAATATTACATTTTGACCAATACTTGAAAACAAAACAAGTCGAACACGATTTTTTAAAAGAACAAATCATTGATGATCTTTTACAATATCAAAATTGTGAAATTTCCCATTCAACTACGACTGCTGAATTATTACCAAATCAAGTATTGTTTCGGCTGCTCTCTTCGTATCAAAAATTCGTAGATAAAACAAGACAAGGTGATCATGGTAAAACTGCTCAGTTCTACATGATCTACATACAACTAGTAAATTATTACATCATTTTATCAAGGAGTATACGCATGGGTGATTTTGAAACGTTTAAGCATGTAATTCCAAAAATCACAAATTTATTTTTTATGTTTATCAGCCAAACTACGCTCGATGGTGTGTTAAATATTATGAGAATCTGAAGAACGTTGACGAAACACATCCAGGACTTAAAGAGGACTTCAAATCTGGATGTTTTGGAATTAAAAGAACTGAGAAACCTTTTTCGAGAATACCAATAGATCTTACGTTGGAACAGACTATAAATGCAGATGCAGCTAAACGTCTCAGCGGTATTGCACATTTTACAAATTCGATAGCTGCACGTCAACGCTGGACAAAAAGCCATAGTATTAGGGCTGCTTTGATTTCCCATGTTCTCGATGTTTGTGGATTAAGACACTTGCAAGACGTTACCGCAGACGTACAACCTAATCGGATTAAAATTTTTGAAAAACAACTTGCTGATTTTATCGATATTTTTGAAAAAAACTGTAATCCGTTTGATCCAGATCTAAACAAAGATAATATTTACAATATAGCTACTGGAACGCCGGCGTCTCAACATATAACTGAGTTCCTACTGAACGTCGAAGAAAATGGTGATGAGTTAAGGAAACAGTTCATTTCTGAATGTGCTACAGATGAAAGTAGATTTGACAAACCGATAAAAAAAAAATACTTAACTTCGCTGAGGCCCCAAAAAAAAATTAACTCTCGGAAATAAAGTTGTCGAGCTGAGAATGCAACGCGATTTATTTGGGAGAATGTTAGGAATATCGTTAACTCATAAAGTTGATATTGAAAAAGTTTTAACATTTCCACTGACACCAGTGCCAACATCAATGTGCCACGCAGATGGCAGTATTTGTAAAACTGACAAATCTCAATTGCTTAAATTGATTGAGAAGAAAATCGGTGGTAACGTCGATAAGCCACCTTCATCTTTTAATTCAGCTATTTTAGATGGTTTCTTCATGTTACACTTAATGAAAGAAGTAACCTTCGATGCTTTATCTAAAAAATTTCTGAGTATGATACTACGATTTAAATCCAATCGTGTCGATATTGTCTTCGATCAATATTTTACACCGTCAATCAAAGATTTTGAGCGTTCACGTCGAGATGAAATAATCAGCCAAGTTACAATCGGGCCCAATCAAATTCGTCCACATAATTTTATAGTTGAACTTAAAAATATATATTTTAAAGAAGCCCTTGTTAATTTTTTTATTGACCATTGGGCTGGTGATGAAATGGCTCCTATCATTGGAGATAAAATAATTTATGTGAACTTCAACAAGTGCTATTCATACCGGGTTGAAAGTAATAAAGTTATTAAAACTGTTGAAGATTCACTGTCTTGCGAAGAACAAGAAGAAGCCGATTCTCGAATAATATATCACATTTGCCAAATAAATGTCGATGGTGAAGTTGTGATACGCTGCTCAGACACAGATAATTTAATAATACTTCTTGGTAACATGGATCATTTGAATGCATCACTAAAAATCTGGGTAAATCTGGGCGTGGGGAATCATGAGCGATTTATAAGCTTCAATCAAGTGCACGAAATTCTAGGGAATTCTTTATCGAAAGCTCTACCGTGCTTTCATGCACTCACAGGATGCGACTACACACCAGCTTTTTTCCGGAAAGGTAAACTTCGACCTTTTAAACTGTTAGAGCAATCAGAAGAGTATCAATTAGCCTGTCAAAATATTATAAAAGATGATGAAGAATTGCTGGATGAGACATTTAAGATCTTAGAAAAGTTTATTTGTCACATTTACGGAGCTCGTGATTCTTGGAACGTCAATGAAGTTCGGTTTCATCTGTTTTCAAACACTTATCGGTCTAAAAAATCAGATGATAATTTTGAAAAATAAATTTCGTAATTTTGATCCATCAAGCCTACCACCATGCAAAGCTGAATTGTATCAGCATTTACTACGAATTCGTTACGTAACAAAGTTTTGGAGAAATGCTCATTTACAACACCCAACATCTCTATCACCGCAAGCTTCTGGCTGGACCATAAATGACGATAAATATGATTTTATCTGGTTTGTTGGAGAGCAGTTACCATCATTAGTTGCCGACATTATCATTAAAGGTAAAAATTGAAAATAAAATACTAATAAATTTCTTTGCCGAAAGATTATAAAATTTTTCATTCTTTTACAGATAATAGCTTATTACAAGACGATGATAATCCAAAAGACGACGATGACAATGAAAATGACAGCAGTGATGAAGATGATGATGATGATAATTATCAAGATGCCTCCGTTTTTTGTGACACAATTATGGATTAAAAAATATAATTTTTGTTTACTTTCATCATTGAGATTGATTATTACCTTAATTTTGCACAAAAATAAATATTTATTTTAATGCTATGTTAATCCACAATTAATTCAATAGTTTTTAATTCTTTCTCTGTAATTTATTCGACAACTATTCCTAGACCAAGCAAAATGGTACCACATCACTTTTCACTTTTAGATCGGTCTGGCTGAAGGTTTAACAATCGAATTATTGTTTGGCAAATTAATTTTAGGTTTTTAGATACTAAAATAACATCATATAAAAATTTCAGCCATACTGAAATATTTTGAAAAAAATGTTTTTTTTTAATTCAAAATTAGCGTCTGGCACAATTTAAACAACGATAAAAATATCTGGCAATAATAGATTCATGTTGCGAAAAATTCAATAAAAATAATAAAAAAAAAAACTTCTTTAAATGATTTGAAAAATCGATATTTTACCTGTACAGGTAGGATGCGCACTGATGAAAGTAACCACTACCGCCAGCCAGATAGCCCGTATGACGTCCGGGGGAGTGAGAGAGATAGCATATCTAAAAACTGGCCTACCTGAAATGCTTGTTTTCCCGACGTTGCTAGCTCTCGTACTTGTCAACTTATAAAAATATACCTTAGGCGTAATATTCTGTATGTGTTATTTTTATTTGTTGATTTGAGAATATTTTTGAAAAGTACGTTAATATGATTCAATGGAAGATAGTTGATATTCGGCTACGGACTGGAATCGTAAGCAGGAGGAAGTGTAAAACTTGTCTGTAGTCACCTTGACCTACTAACATTCTTTAAAATATTTTGTTGGAGTTAAGGTTTATTAGATAAATGTGTATCGCAACCTTTAATTTAATTTGTTTAATATAATTTGTTCTGATTATCAGGTCTGGGGGTTAAGGGGGAATATCATGAACACTTCTCGGTCCACTCTGCAGATTGTGCTGAATCTCTTTGTATGTGATTCGCCGATTTATTTGAATCAAATTTTTCACTTGTTGCACGTTTTCTTCCGTAACAGCAGTCAAAGGATCATCACTTCTTTCTTCAACCTTCAAATTTAAGTGACCGCAAAATTAAACAAACTCGTTATACCAGTGGTACACAGTTGCTCTAGAAGGCGCCTTGCTCACGGAAGGTAATTGGAGTCGATTAAACGATTCATCAGGTTTCAAGTTCGACTTGAAGTCGTAAAAAATCATTGCAAACAAAATGTTACCGTCGCAGATTCATTTTTTGATGACACAATGGTTTTTTTACTAGCATTAGCTAGTAATTTGAAAGAAAATTTAATATTGAAACAAATATATTTTAACTTCAAAATAATTGAATTTTCAATATGAATTATAACTACCTATACAACAAAATAAGATAAACACAAATTTTAGCCGCAAGTAGTTACTTTTACTATTCTCTACTACGTGTCTACATACGTTAGGTGAATCCTCAAAATTTGGTTACTTTGCAACTGTGATGTGTCGGAAAAGCTTTTGGTAATAATGTTTTGTAAATACACACAGATACTACCTTATGTCAACAAGATCAAAACTATCCTAAAGTGTCTAAAGTCTACACTGCATCTAGATTTTTTCTACACTGTGTCTACATTTTGGTCCTTAGAATATTAATATTCTTTGTGTTACTAAATAATGTATACGCCAATTTGTATTGTTTAGCAAATTAAATTATTTTTTTGCTATTTCGCTAAATAAGCAAACTGAGTTGTAACCAAGTTTAAGAATATTCGATTCCTAAAAAAAGTCAGTGACGCTCAAAGGTTGAAGCAAGAATAACGGCAACTCCATGAGAAGTCAAATACTATTTTAACTAGTTTGAATAAGGTGTGAAGATATTTTAGTACTTTTGTCTCCAGCAACATTACGGATGTTTTGTATCTTTGTATGTTTTTCCCAAATAAATTCAAAGAAAACTCTATAATCTTGCGTAGTATTATTTGTATGATTACTAATTAGCACTTGAATTCAATCACAGAATAAAGTAGTAAATTTGAGTTTTTAACGACATAACACGGAAACACATTCTTGAAGAACAAATCATTTATTTATGAAAAATATATTTGCACCTTTAAAATTTTATTTAAGTAATGTTGTGTTCGACTATTTTTGGCGCAGATTTCTCATTTTGGTGTAGTAATAGTTCAAACGCAGATATTTCTGGCTCCTGTCCGATATTTATTTGATGATGACCTGGATTTTAACCTGATAAAATAAAGTTGACAGTTGTATCAATATGTATTTCAAAAGTGAAAGTTGGTTCCACTTTTTCTCGAGGTGTCGAAACTAAGTATCGACTAAATTTGTTACCACAGTCGAAACGTGAATACGCAACTGTTTCTACACTGCGACCGAAATGGTTGCATGGGTCACCAGCATTCCATACATAGAATTTTTTTTCGCAAACCTTTCTGATTGGCCTGGTATAAGGGTAAGGGTCATGAACCATTGAAGTCACTTCAGTAGTTTAAGCCATTGATGACACCTTTCTTTTGATAAATTTGTATACATAACTGCATTATCCTCGGGGTGAAATTGGTGTTTGAATCCTGGTAGCAATAAACAGTTGAAGAGGGATTCTCTGCTAACAATAACTGTAGTTTAAATAATACTGGGACAGTTCAACCTTACTTTAATCGAATCCATATTTCGCTTAAATCAATACTTGATAGAAGAACAGAACAGGTTCGGCTACATATGAAGCACTGCTCTGATCTCTGGGCTGGGGCACTTAAATACTTATTATCTCCATTTGACTCTATACAACGTAGAGCGGTCAGATTCATCGCTAACGGCGAGATTTCTTGCAACTTAGACCTATTAGCCCTACGCAGAGATGTAGCATAACTTTGTGAATTCTACTGACTACATTACGGGCAATGCTCAGAAGAGTTACCAATTAACATTGTTGGCCACCACTTTGTTCTGCCAGCGCACTAGCCAGCCAAAAACTCAAATTCCATCCACACCATCTGGATGATTGACGGTCCACTATATTTCGTTTCACGTGGAGCCTCCTATCGCGTACTCTGAAGCTGTGGAGCAAACTGTCATTAGTGGTCTTTCCGCACAACCGCGATAATCGGGCCTTTAAGAAAAAAGCGTACACCTTCCTCAGAAGGCCACGCATCACCTCGGCGATGCTGGTGTCCATGGGTGGTGGTAAATACTTAAACCCAGGTAACCCAGCTCGTTTGCAACGTAATTCATAAATAAAAATAACTAAATTTAATATGAAGTCCCTATCAAATCCCGGGTTCGGTTATTTCGAGGGTATGTGAAGTCTGCCAACCCGCAGTAGCCGAGCGTGGTTGATTATTAAATGCCTGAAACGACTCCTTACTCGGGTTAGTCCGATATCTCCGCGGTGGGAGGCAGGAGTATCCACTAACCATCATTGAGGTAGTTGTGATGATTGTGGGAATATGTATTAATGTTACAATCATCAAAAAAATGGTAAGAATAGCTCTGTACATTTAGAATTTAATAAAGGAATAATTAAGTTTCCTAAAGGTCTATTTATTGTTGACTAAATCAATAATAATAATGTACATGAACGTGGCGCCTAACAGTACCTATTTTGAACGAAGAGAACGGGGGTGTCTGTTCGGACCCCAAACAGCTCAAGCTGAGCCACCACCCTTTGTTTTCACTTTAAATTTAAAGATAAAATGTATTTCTTATTTACTTAGTACCTAATAATTATATTATATTATCTACTGTTAACAACCTTGTGAAAATAATAAATAATTTTTTATTTTATTTTTATCTAGTTTTTATTTACATAAACAAAAGCTTATGAGGTAATGAGGTTAAATGTTCTTTAACGAGATAGCAATAAATTCAAGATTGTAACAGTCGACCAAGACAAAATTACTACTAATGCAACAGTAAGTAAAAACATGGACACAGATAAATAATTATATAAGTATTTGCTCCCGAGATTAATTTTTATTTTAAGAACCTTTTTTACTATTTAGATAGGCGGCAAACGAGCACGCGATTCTCCTGATGGTAAGTGGCATTCGTACGCACGAAGATAATTTATTGTAGGTCTGTGTTTTAGTTATGAACGATAATTAGGATTATAATGACTAATGATGTGTTGCCAACCGTAGCCTTTAGTTGAAATCGTCTTTGTTACAGTAATTGCACTGGCTACACCTTCTCTTTAACCGGAACACAATCGTGTAAATATAATTATTATGGCGATCAAAATAGGAAGGACTATAGTACCGCCAGAGACGAAAATTTTTTAAAGAAACTGTACAACCACTCAATCTTTTCTTTTTGTTAATTACTACACATTCTTTTTGTGCTTTTGTGCATACGTTGCTCTAGTTTTAGAAAACAAATTAATACACTTGAGTTATACACAATTAGTGTTTACCTGCGGCTTCACTTGCAAATACCTCTCGAGGTCAGTATTGACAGTGTATCTGAAAATATATTATTGGTTTTGGTTAATTATTTTAGGCGTTATTTATAATATTAGGTCTTTACCTATGAAATTGCCGTTTTTCACGAAATAAATGAAGCGTAATTTTTTTATATATTTTTTATTTCTATTTATCAAAATAATCACCCATGCAATCAATGCATCTTTGCCAACGCATTGGTAGCTTATTGATGCCTTTCTTGAAGAAATCAGCTGGACGGGAGGCAACAAATTCTTCAAAGGCATTTTGTACTGCCTCTCGGGTATTGAATTTTTTTCCCGCCAAGAAGTTATCCAAATTCTGGAAAAAGTAGAAGTCTGTAGGCGCAAGGTCTGGTGAGTACGGCGGATGACGGAGAACTTCCAACCCCAACTCTTGTAGCTTGGAGACCGTCTGCTGTGCAGTATGAGGTCGCGCGTTGTCGTGCAGGAGCAGTGGAGCCGAACGATTGACCAAAACTGGTTGGAGACGTGCGAGCTTCTCCATCATTGTGTTAAGTTCTTCACAGTACACATCAGCAGTAATGCTTGTCCCGTTTGGCAAGAAGCTGTGATGAATTACACCCGCGTTAGACCACCAAACAGTGACCATCACTTTTCTATGGGTAAGTTTTCGTTTAGGGCATTGTTTGGGTGCTGAACCAGGGTCCAACCAACTTGCTGAGCGTTTACGATTGTCAAACAGGATCCATTTCTTGTCACAAGTAACAATGCGGTTCAGAATTCCTTCATTTGTATGCCTGCTGAGCAGTGCAAGGCACGTCTCCACGCGTACTTCGCGCTGGCGGTCATTGAGTTCGTGGGGTACCCCATTTTTCAAGCTTTTTTATCTTGCCAATTTGACGCAAATGGACCAATATTGTTTTGATGCTAACGTCGAAAGCTGCTGCTAATTCAGCCGTGGATTGAGTTTCATCAGCTTCCACAATTGCCTTTAATTCGTCATTGTCGACCAAAGTTTTCGGACGACCACGTTCATTTTTCAGGTCAAAATTTCCAGAACGGAAGCGGGTAAACCAATAACGGGTGGTGCGTTCGTTTGTAGTGTTCGCTCCGTAAACGTCGTTGATGTTGCGTGCCGCTTGTGCCGCTTTGCTGCCACGACGGTACTCATACTCCATAATTACTCGAATTTTTAACTTATCCATGATGACGAAAAATGTTCGAATGCGTTGAAAACAAAACACTAACTATTAAACAAATGACGATTTTAGAAAAAGAATTCCATGTTTGTCAAATAAAATTAATTTGAAATTAGAATTATCAGTCAAAAAAAAATTTTTTCATTTGAAATGGCCAGTACGGCAAAACGGCAGTTTCATAGGTAAAGACCTATTATAAATCAATATGCATTTATAATATTGGGTAAACTTCCTTTTAAAGATATACCTGTAGACTCATAGAAACCTTTCACTTTAAGCTCTGAAGTTCAACATAAATTGAAGATATCTTCGCGAAGACAATTTTAGTAAAAGAGGAAAACTGCCCTAATGGAATACTTACTGTAGTTTTCACATTATATTTTTATAGTCTGTGAGTGGGAGTATTTTGTTTTACGACTCCAGGCCACATCTGCACAGCTATGAAGCTTTGAAGATTTGACCGAGTCTACCTATAAAATGTTTTGCCTAGTTAATACAAATTAACTTGTTCACCAGCATTTTACCTGAATTCACTCATGTGGCTAATTTAGAGGTAGTTTATGGTAAAATAAAGTAATTTTGCTTCTGGTTTTTAAGTACATTTATAATGGTCAAATAATTTTAAGTAGTTTCAAAGTTTATTGTACAATAATTGTACGATCAAGAAATGTCTTATTATTACTAGTTATTGCCCACGACTTCATCCGTGTGAATTTCCATTCCCGTCAAAATTGCAGGATAACTTCCTCATTCCTGTGTTTAATAAATAAAGAATGCATACCTAACATTTTTTTGTGTTCAACGGTTGAGATTACCCATTGATAAGTGAAATGTGAATAAGGAATTAGTTTCTTGTAGATGTCACACGCATATGGTTAAATTAGGCATGTAACTAAATAGCTAGCAGTTTAGTTTTTACAGTATTTAAATATTATATAAAAATAGGTATAAAATCCTCAGACAAATACACCAACTGTATGGTCCCAAAATAAGCAGAGCTTGTGTTATGGATGACCATACAGCGAACTGTGGGGAACCCAGAATAAGCATATATTTATAAATATTGACAACCATGAAATGAATGCCCCAACCAGGACTTGAACCTGGGGCCTCTAGCGTGTGAGGAAGGGCTGCTTGCACCGACGCCACTTGTCCGTTATTTTATAGGGTTGGTGATATTTATGTCAGTCTGTTACCTACGTGTTAATGAGTTGTATCATGCATTCATAAAAAAATCCATTAAACCAAATGCAAACTATAGATAAAGTTATTTTCACATATCACTAAATCAGTTTTAGAGTAAATTTATAACTTACAGTGATAGGTGCCACAAGTTAATAGATACAAAGGGATTCTTAACAACGAATTCCACATCTGATAAATGAGCTTAAATACGTTCAGGTCGATGTATTTTTTATCTTTAATACAAGTGAGAATCTTACTAAATAAAATTAGGAACGATTTTTATAATATATCTGTAATATTTATAATTCTACAAAAATATATAGTTAAACTTCCATCTACGCTATATCATAAGTTGCGTTTAACTGTCGCGATTATTTAAAATTTTGATTTTAAATATTGATAATACGATCTCCATTATCAAAGCATTTTCAACAGCGCCGAAATTTCGGAATCTCGATATAAAAATCAAAATCTTAGTAAAATCCTGTAAATATCTTAAATAATACCTAAATCACATTCGTTGTGAAAATTATAAATGTGCTTTCACCTAATTATTAACAAAAGCCTAAATTCGATCCGATGATCAATAAACTCATTCTTAAAACTAAATCTTTTATCATGAATTACCCAAGATTTATAGTTTCTCATCCACTAAAGAAATTAGGTTATTTTAGCTAACTCATCAATTATCAGACTATCCAAAAAGTATCGACGTTATTTAGCAGATGTTTTAATTTATTAAATAAACATTTATAAACAGATCTAAGGTTCAGCGTGCGTACGTAAATTTTGTTTATACTTTGGCGGAGATGATTTCATTGCAGTTATTCTAAAAGATTTTTTTGCAATGTCAGATTCAAAATTCTTCTTGATCATATTAAAAAAATTTATTGGTTGAAAATCGGTATTTTGACAGCTTTGATTTGTGACTGAAGTTGTATTTGCTTCTACTATCGATGTTCTGGATAGTATCTTATTAGGATCAAGCAACTGTGATATTAAAATTGCGTTTGATTAAGAGTTTACTTTGTCTTAGTTCGCTATGGGCATGGTGATCCGTAGCATAAGTTTTTCTAACATTTAAGAATTGAAAATGTGTGTATTCATTGGTTTATTAAACTGCCAAATCTGGTTCGGCTGTGCGGCGTTCGAGAAGCTGCGGAGTATCATCTCCTCCTAAACACCGCAAGTGCTACCGAAGTGGCAATGGGTAAGGCACATCGCTTGAAAAACAGATGGCCGCTGGGACAGTAAAGTTCGCAAGGGGCGAACACGACATCATCATCATGAACAGCGCCGGATGGCAATGGATGCAGGCCGCACAAGACAGAGTGGCGAGGAGATTCTTGGGACATGCCTTTGTCGTGCAGTGTACGACTTTTGGTTGAACAATCTAACGAGCGTTGGTGTATGCTGGTGTATCCATTTTGGACGACACCTTTCCATAAATAGGGCTCAATTTTATAGACAATTTCAATGTCTGCTATGACAAAGAAAAGACAATTTTTTTACGTAGCCCTAACGCAAGAAGTCGAGTGTTAAGTCGATCTCGGTGGCCAGTTGATGTCACCACCGCCCGAGATGACGACCGATATTGATCTTTGAAGGGAGGCACCGCTTTATCAACCACTGACTTACTTTTTCTTCTTTATTCACCGTAAATTTGACTGCGCACAATAAAGCTCTTATTAATTTTTAAAAGATTTTATATGGCGCCGAAGTAACATTAAATACTTTTCTTACTTAAATCATGCGAATCAAAGTCTGGTTAAAATAAAAAGCTAACTAAAACTAAATAACTTACATTGATCATGCCGTAACAACACATCTAGCAACATTTAAAACAGATATCGGAAAGGGAACGGGAAATTTCAATCAGATTGAAAAATGACAAGAAAATCTAAAACGTTGACAAGTGGGAACATTGACGTTTCAATGGTAACATTTTGTAAACAGCATACAGTTTGAGTTCAATAACCTTTAAACTATTAAAAGTATAAAGTAAAGCCGGGGTAATATAAAATCTATAAAATCACTTAATGTGTTGATATACTTAAATCTATCTTTAATATATTATGTGAAAACTTAATTTACAAGTTTTAAGTGGATTATGGATTATTCATTTTATTACTGGGATTTAATAAATAAAGGGTGTTTTTGTGTGTTCAAAACTGTTTAAATTTTTTTTTACGATGAAGTAAATTGGATCGTTTTAAGTTGCACAAAAGGTATGAGTATTTTAAGTTCGTTTGCTAAATAGTGGCATTATAAAATTATTCAAATGTTAATTTTCTTTCCTCCCCGTGCCTTCGTGTAGAAATTAAAGAAGGAATAACTTTTATTTTTCATGTCTAATTTTAAAGACGGCACCCCCCCCCCGTTCCACCGTTTAAACAGTCTACATTAAATCCAAAAGTGATCTATTTATATTATGTTGGTAATATAAACGATTTCGACAGCATTGCCGCACAATGCTCGCCCAGCACGCAACCTGCGAATTCCACTCACATCAAAGCGGTGGAGGACGAAGTCCTTCGCAGAGACTCTCTCCCCATCACCGCCGACCCTGTCACAGTCTCTAATGACGAAATCTTGCTTCTCATTAGAAATCAAAAGTCCAAAAAGGCTCCGGGTGCGGATGGAATTTCCAACCACGCACTTAAGCACCTACCGCAACAGATGCTTACCTTGTTAGCTATCATTTTCAATGCCTGCTTCGACCATAGCTACTTTCCTAAAGCTTGGAAAGAAGCGACAGTCATAGGCATTCCCAAGCCGGGCAAACCTCTGAACGTCCCGGCTAATCACAGACCCATCAGCCTCCTCAAGGCAATGTCTAAACTTCTCGAGAGAGTCATACTTTCTCGAATGCGGAACCATCTGTTTCCAACGGATGGCGATCCTCTCATTATTCCCCATCAGTTCGGCTTTCGCGCTAAACACTCCTGCCCTCAGCAAGTCCACCGAATCGTCGAGTATATACTTGACGGTTTCTATCCGCGTCGTTATAAAACAGTCGCGGTTTTCTTTGACGTAGCCAAGGCTTTCGATAAAGTCTGGCACAGCGGTCTCGTTTATAAACTCTACAAGATAGGCTTACCGGGTCGCCTAGTCAGGATAATAGCGTCGTTTCTCAAAGACCGTACGTTTCGATTTAAACACGAAGGCACGCTTTCTGCACCTCGTCCCATAAAGGCTGGAGTCCCTCAAGGCTCAGTCCTCGCCCCTCTGCTGTACACCGTGTACACCAACGACATTCCCATCCCGCCGAAAGGCGTCGAACTCGCCCTCTTTGCTGACGACACCGCACTCTATACCAAAGGCCACAGTGTTCGGCACCTTGTAACCAGACTCCAAAAGGCCGTAAACGCCCTTGGTGTATGGTTTCAAAAATGGCGCATCGATGTGAACCCTGAAAAGAGTTCTGCGATGCGCTTCGACCACAAACGCCGTCGTCCCGATGGCGATCCCCACGTTCGAATGTTAGGCATTCCCATCCCCTGGAAGCGCAGTACTAAATACTTAGGCGTCACATTAGATCTGACGCTTTCTTTCAAGCCACACGTCGAAAGAGTTTCGAAACTCGCTCGTCACTATTTAGTCCGCCTAAATAGCAAGTTAGGTAGAAAAAGTAAAATGTCCTTCAGAAACAAACGTACACTTTACAAGGTCTGCGTTAGACCCGTCATGACGTATGCCTCGCCAATCTTTGCCCACGCCAAACCCTCCCTCCTGCACAAACTGCAGGTAGTTCAAAACCTCTTTTGCCGCCGGGCCACAGGCGCACCGTGGTACGTGCGTAACGCGGACTTGCATAGAGATCTTGAACTGCCTACAGTACAACAATATCTCAAAACACTCTCTGAAGCGTTCTTCAAACGCTCCGAAACCCATCCCAATCCTCTAGTTCGTGATTCTGTCTCATATGCTGCTCCTGTGTTAGACTCGAAGTTCAAAGTCGCTAGGCCTAGAAATGCGCAAACGTACTCATCCACCAGACTGTCACGCGATCTCGAGGCCCTTCTGGCCGCAATTTCTAATTCTAACGTAAATTCTAATTCTAACGTAAATCCTAATTCTAACGTAAATCCGAATTAATGCAAATTTAATTTTTCAATTTTTAATGTTTTCATTATTTACTTTTCATTTTTAATGTTTTTATTTTACTTTTAATTTTTGAGCACCTTCAGTGCTATGTAATCCCAGCGGGTGACCCCTTCTGGGCCCCGCTAGCGCGGCCTCTTTCTCCAATTGGCCGTCGCTCAGATGAAGGCTGAGTGGCAAAAATGCACGAGCCGACAGGGGGTTTTTAGTGGGTATGGTCCTGGTAGGCGTCGGGACGAGTCCCACATAACTTTGGAATCGCGCCAGAGTATGCGTCAGGGCATTTTTATCCTCCTGCCCTTCCCGCGGAGGGGAACAAAAAAAAAAAATAAATAAATAAACGATTTCAAATAAATTTTGTGACATTGATGACCTGGTTGTTAAGGATATATTATTTAAGTATGACTTTTAAATCTTAATATATATTTACATTTCATTATAGGTACTTTTGTTATAAAAAGCTTCCAATAACTGTATCTTTAGGATAAAACTAAATAGTAAAAAAGTTAAAAGTTCGCCCCGCGCCACACATGTGCAAGTCTTTTATTTGCTTCTCTAATTTAGTCATCTGCGTTACATATGATGCTCTTGCAATCTTTGTTTAATATGCATGTGTGTTTTGATAATAACATTTTGGTGAATAAAACGTACGTTTTTGGGTCATTTTGAATGCAATCAATTTGCTTTATAAGTTTACAGTTCCATACATGCCAGTTCCATACATGCATATATACATGCCACAAATGACAGTTCCATACATGCAAATATACAGGGATTAGGAACTTATTCATTGCTGCCTGTTTTCATGTCTATCTTTAGACAAACTTTAGGCTAACACAAGTATATCAAAACCATAAGACTACGTAACGTAATGAGATTTGTTTCGGTACGGACAGCAGCACGTTTATTTATGTATTTCGGTATTTTATGCCATTATTGAACGATTGAAACGGGAAGCCGCGTTCCGCCCGTAATAACTGGGCTGAATCCTGAAAGCTAAGCTAAAGAACGTAAACATAAAATATAATTACTTATGAAATACTTAAGTGTAAAATATTGATTACGATAAGGTCTGAAAAATCTATAAATATGCTACGACTATTAAATTTTAGTTGGTCTACAGTATTTTGGGAATCTGAATCTGGAGAGTAAAACACTATGATTTCGATGTTTTTCAAATGTAACATGACATTCATAAATGTCAACAAACACTGAAAAACTACTTTGAAATGTTACGTGTTAATGTCGAGGATGGTATATAAGAACCTAGCCATGAGAGAAACATACTTTCTATCTTTTATTTATTTTTTTAAAAGTATTTTAAAATATATTTATAAAGCTTCGTAAAGCGTCGTGCTTTTACAATCACACATATATATAATTGTACCCCAAAGTCTTGTTTCCTAGCCAGTGGAAGGAAGCTTGAGTTGTTCCGATTAAAAATGGCATACTTAGAATACTTAGAACTAATGTGGTAATGATGACTCAATAATTGGAAATCATGTGATTGTTAGTGTAATTAGTACTCTCGAATGGCAAAGAGGTGACAGAAAACTAAACGATTTGGTACTAGTTATTCAAATGTAAAACCTTATAATAAAAAAAACTCACAACTGTTCGGATTTTACTATTAATTACAGATATAAAACCCTAAAAAGAAGCACCCTTCTAACAAACAAAAGAAAAATTTTCAATCAATGTACAACATAAATCTACTTGTTATTTCAGTCCTTATCAACATCTAATACCTACATTTAACTAATAAAATATTCCCTTAATGCTACGGAAAACGCACTTACATACCTAAATCTTTATTCCTCAGTATTTGTCCATGAAAGGGAATTCCCAGTGGTGATAATAAGAATAGCTTTATTGGCTTACGACATTTATCCCTTTACACATGCCTACTTTCACAATAAGGACACGTCTCTGCTACGAAGAAACTTGCATAAGTAAACCAAACCTTTTAGTCTATTTGTTTTAATCCACGGAGCCATGACGTTATTATTCACAATATTTTTAAATAAATAATTTTATTTACACTGGAAATTCGTTGCTTTGGAGAGCCATAACGAATTAAAAATAAAGAAATAATAATTGACATAAAGAATACAAAACCTGCAAAAATTAAATCTTGAAAAAATTTTAAAACTCCCATAAAATAAACATGTAATTTTATCTTCTGAGTATCTCAACGAAATATCTTTATATTTAATCTGCTTTGAGTATATGCAGGGTGTCATGTTTATCTCTCCTCGAGGATTTGTATTCCTTGCGAGACTGTTCTCAGCCGTATTGAAAAGAATACACGTTAGGGACAAAAGAATACAGCCTTCGAAAAGAAAAAATATTATTTATGAAGCATAAGTGTGTCCTTTGTCGAGTTTGTTTACATATAGTAAATGATTTCGGAATGCGACGAGTGCGTTCTAAGCCTAATCCACAGAAGGAACAATATTTCATTCTTAATACATCAACCTAAAAAAATATGCAGACTTTTCCTATAAGTAAAAAAATCAAATTTATTATATAAGTCGCAGTACTTTTAAAAATAGCCCTTGAAATGGCTAAAATTTCGGATACAAATAGCCTCGTTTCGTCACAACCATATCGGCTCAAATATAAAGAACCTCAAATTTTCAAACCTAAAATTATACGCAAAGATGAAAAACGAGCACAGCCTGAGAGTTCAACGACCCCGTCTATCAAAGAACCGCCCCCTGTCACTGCCGTTGATGCTGAACAAACTTCCTAAAAATTATACTCTATCTAATTTATTCAGTGTACAAAATATACGGACATCTATATATTTTCAGTTTTAACAATCGGTAAGGTGAACTTTGGAGTGGAGTTTTGCGACAAAATTTTGTAATATAATAGATCAATATAATGTCATTAATAGTGAGTAAAAATATCAGGATGACAAATAAAAGTGTGGTTTACAATCACACTATGGACTGAAAAACTTTGATACTATTTGATAACAATTTCTTCTTCTTTTTTTTCTTAGGACAAAGTCCCCAAGAATCTCCATACAAATCGATTTTGTACGGCCCACATCCACTGTTTTCATGCGACTTTGAGCAGACCGTTTCTCGATCTTGGAGGGAGCCTGCCGATAGACACTACGTCTTCTGGATCGTGATCGTCTCTCAAGAACTTTACTACCCTAACCGCCACCTGTTCTTCAAGATATGTGCCCTGCCCATTGCCACATTATCACAATATTTGCGTATTTCCTTATTCCTTGCGGTATTTGGGACAAGAAGATCGTAGCATCTCGAACGCCGCCCAGCCGACTTCATTCCAGTCACTTTTGATTGCTTTAACACTTGGCCTCTTGTTATTATTTTTTTTGTGAGCCTACTCATCTCGCATTGGCTGGTGACAAGGATGTCTTCCGTATTATGTTGGGTTAGTTTGGATTTTAATTTGTATTGCTAACAAGCAACTGCTAGCGACACTAGCGTAGGACTCCCGCACAGAAGTTTGCTAGGATCTAAACTTTTCATTCTCTACATATATGATTTGCCAAATATTGTTTTATATGACATTCTAATAAGTACTTTATTTATATAAAATATGTATAACATTAACGATATTAATAATAATAAATCAGCGGAAAATCACACCAACTGTATGGCAAAAGTGAGCAGAGCTTGAGATATGAACCATACTGCGAACTAAGGGGGAACTTAGAATAAACATACATATATGACAACCATGACCCGAGAACAAACATTTATGTTCATCACACAGATGAATGCCACAGCCAGGACTCGAACCTTGGACCTACGGTGTATGAGGGCTACTAACCACTACGCTACTCGGTCGTATTAAAAGAGCCAAGTCTGTACATCAGCTATTGAATGTCTGACATAATAAATTGAACTGAATTTTTTATTTACAATTTCATTTTAATAAAATAAATGCGCCTTTTATCGCAAAATATTTTGCACACGATATTAAAGAGGCATAAGAAATAACATTTTAGGCGTAACACGGCGGCACATACAGATATAATGCAAAAAGAAAACAGATTCGCTTATGCGACATGGTGACTAACAAAATAACCAACAAAATTAAAGCTATTGAATCATATCTCGTTTACGCAGGCTCAATTTTAAGGTATTATTCTCTAAAGTAAGTCGATCTTATTAAAAAGTGCATATATCGTGCAAAAACAACGTGTCTAACTAGTATAACTATCGGGGATATTTGTTAGTAGGTCCTGTACACTTACTCAGGTCTGTAGAAGTTCTCACTCTGCCAAGTCTGCCATTTATGAAACATGTGTCTTCTAGAAAAGAAACCAAGGATTGATATATGTAAGTGAATTCCTAAATAAAAAATTTCTGAGTAAATAACATAAATTATTAATGACGAGCTAAAATTACTTTTAATGTCATTTCAATTACCTGTATCGGATTTCAACAAGTATAAAATTCAAGCATTTGCTAAGATAGTGTAACATTTTGACATACTATTAGTATTAATTGTCGATTTATCTTGACATTGCATTGGATTTTATTTTATTTTGACATTATATTATATTGGTCGAAATATCTGAATATTGTTTTTAATTTTGTTGCCTAAATAATATCAAAATGCACTGTGTTTAGTTCGAGTCTTTCTAATTTAATATTTCACTCGATGTTTCAAAACTTTTAAATATTAGGTGGTAACAAAGATTGTATTTTTCAATGAACAGAGTAAAATAGAAATTACGGACTAAAAATTTACACGAGGTCCACCTACGGCATACACCAGGTTAGTTTAATAAAAAATATGTGTGGAAACAGAATACTCACATAAAATATTTTTGCATAGAATTATTTGTATAAAAAGCGGATTGAATAAAAGGTTAGAAATAATGAAAATATTGCATCGTATTACACCTCTAAAAAGGATTAACATATTTATAACGCTTTATCTTACGCATTTTGATCTTTGTTGCAGGTATCAAAACGCGTTTTATTTTACCATTACCTGAATGTCAACAATCAAAGCGGTTAAAATATGTATTATACCTCAGTGTATTAGTGAGTTAGCAGGAAATATTCTGATTCATTTATATCTATTATAAAAGTACAAAGTTCACAAACAATCTGTCTGAGTTTCCTCAAAATACAAATACGTCAGAGTGTCACACATTATTCACATTATTATTACTTATAAATATGTAAATTATAACTTCAACGCAATTCGGCCAGTAGGTGTAATACTTTAAGGAGCTTACATAACCCAAATGTACTGAAAAGGAATATTATACGTCAAAAAAAATTAAGACTAGTCTAGATTGCTAAATAGACTCTGAACCACTGAAAAAAAAGAGCTAAGAATGCAGAAAAAGTAACGTTGGATCTTTACATGTATTGGATAATACCGGAACCGATCTCATTCATTGTCGTCTAGAAGTACCATACAAAGCCTTAATTTTATAAAAAACCATGTCAAGGTTTCAGTCATCATTTAAACCGATAACATAATGGTGTTGCTTCAGTTTTACTAAATTATTATTTTTTATTTAAAGTACTAAATTTCACATTAATAAAACGATTCTAACCTGTTCGTCTCTTTATTATTTTCATGGAAACTTTTCGAAGTAGTAAAGTTACCTGAGTTTCCTCATGCAGGTCTAAACTTGCAAGTTTAAAGTGAAGTGTCATATCCGGGGAAGTTGTAAGCTTTTCCTGTGAACATTGAACTTTATGTTGCAGAGAGTTTCCAAGATGAAGATTGTTCAAGAAACTTAGTTTTTATTAGACATTGCTGCGCTTAATAAAAAATATTCGTCTTGCACCACTTCCAAATATATATAACGCAAACGTAAGTAGCACCACAGTGCACGACAGTAAAAAAATTATCATGTAAAATACTGAAATAAAATTAAAACTAGGTTTTAGTTGACTGCATTATGTTTAATTTCATATTTCTGTTCAGAGTTATACATTTGTTATTTATGCTTATAGTTTTAAATCCAGAAGAATGATCTAAAAACACAATTTTAAAAATCTTTGAAAGTGTCTGCAAATGAATTGGTTGAAAGAGGGCAAAAATGTTATGGGGGAAAAACTAAGTTTGTCCTTTAACTTAAAAATATATAAAGTATCAGAAAACTTATACATTGAAACGTAATGTACCGTAAGTTAAAAAAATATTTTCAAAAGGCAGATATCATTAAACACCAGGAAATCCAGAAAAAAAATATATGTAAAAATAAGAAGGTTCCGCTGACCCTTTACTTTTGCATTCATCGCGTCATTTTGCTATCCACATTCATAATGTCTAAAACCAGGTCTGTGATCGAACGTGCGTGTTTCAATTTATAAACCGTCTTATTCGACGAAAACTACGATAGTAGACAGAGCGTACAGCATACTTGATCACAACATTTATAATTAAATCAATACAATTAAAATCCCGTTTGTCCACAGATAACATCGACGATGCCGATATGAATAGTTTCCTGGCAAATGTGACCTTACGGCCTCGACGAAATGCATTATCAGCAGCTCATACAACCATACAATCACATACATCCCCACTTAGTGACACTAATTAAGGAAACGAGGGAATGACGAGTTCAGTTCAGTGTGCGAATGATGCTTGAAGACAATGGGGGATTTGTTACCTAGTATTCCGAAGAGTACTTTCGCGAGTGAGTTTGACGGGAACTGGAGTGTGTTGGGCCTGGATGACTATCACACCGATAAAGAGCTTGCGGAGGTGGAACTATTCAGGGACTACCCACAGGGTTTGTTAAGATTTGCGTCGGTGTGCTGTGTTCTGTTCATGTTGGTTGGGATCCCGGGGAATTTGATCACGATTATTGCTTTGGCGCGGTGTAAGAAGGTGAGTTTTGGTTTATGGTACATACCCATATCTTTCCTGGTAATATGTACTTTAAAAATAAATTAAAATATAAGCAGAGTATCTTTTGTTCATGAACGTTAACATTTCTTCGTTACATTAAAAGTTTAGCTTAAAACTTAGCCCAATTATATATATTGCATCTATCGGAATGCATTAAATTTGATACATTCTATAGCTGTAACGAGAAAAGGTAATAAACATACAGTAAACTTTTGACTTTAATGGTATCAGTTTGATTTACATATATTTTACATTACGAGTTATATTAGAACTTTATAGATATTGTTGCCTTTTGAGATTGATAACAGCTTTAATTTGTTATCATTGTTGATTTAGTTTACTGACTTTGACTTGATTTAATTATTATTTAAATGTAGGGATTTATCTTTATTTTTATATTAAAAATGTTTTGTAAATTATTTTACTGACGCACCATACACATAACCTTTCACCCCAAGTATAAAATATAAAAAATATCCAAGCTACCCAAACAAACGGAAATAAGCAATAGGTATATAAAATCTTCATTTGAATTATTCCGTGTCTCGGTTCCAATATTGCTTTATTTATTGATACGTCTGGAGTTCTATTACAACTTGAATATATCTTCTGCTACAATAGTTTAATGAGTCATTTTTGTTCAATAATATTAATATTTTGTGCGTAATAGAAAAGTTCGTAAATACGAAATAATTTTATCGGTTCGTTGGTTTGCTACGTGACCGGATTGCTAGGACGACCAAAACAATTAATTTAGCTTTACTTGATGCGTTTATACGAATTTCAAAGAAATGTTTAGTTTTCTGATAGGGGGCTTCACAAGGCTTTGTTCAATAAAATATTCGAATGTAAAGTGATTGTGTGTTCAACATTAAATAACATAGTTTTAACTACAATTAATGAGAACAAAAACCGCAAATACGTCAGTGATAACTTTATGTGTAGGCACCTAAATCTAGAGACGATTTGTGGTTTATTTGAACATATTAATTAATAACAGTCTTATTTGCAGTGATTCTAAAGAAAAAAATACTCCCGTATAATTTCTAGATGGTACTATTATATTAAGACTTGCTTTACATCGGACAACTAAATATTTGGTTTTCAAAAATAAATACCAAATTTTTTTTAATAATCAATCCTTAACTTAAAAATAGGTTAGTACAGTCTTACAATTTTTGGTAGAAAAATAGTTAACTCAATTTAAAAAATAATATTTACAGCTTAACAAGATATCGCTTAAGCATATTTTAGAAAAGTAAGTGACAATTCTAGACAATTAACTTTACGGTAACACTTAAAATTTAGCGACTTCTGGTTTCAAAGGGTATCGTCTTTTATAAGTACAGGAGTTGCAAGAACACTTGTTGGAATCGAGGTTAAACTGCGAGGAAGTGTTCTTGTAATATCAAACACTCGATATCTCGTCGCGGTATATCCGCGTAACTGCTGATCTCGTGACAATTTCAGGATGAAATATAGTCTATTGCTCTTAGTAACTTTTTATTCTATAGTTTCAGAGATTATCGAATACGTATAAAAAATTAATAAAAATAATTCTGTTTACTTCTTATTTTACATCTTATTCCCTAGGCCAATTTTATCTTTTGTTTAGAAACGAAAGATCTGATTTAAAAAAAGATTCCCTTTATTCTAATTTAAACTTCAAACTGAAGGTCTAAACCACTGCCTAATATAAACATATTTTGTTGAGCGATTAATAAGCTCTAGAGGTATTCAATAATAATAATAATCATCTTTATTTCAGGTCAGAGATATTCAATTACATTAATATTATTTAAATAATATACAAAATACCATATACAACTATATAAAATAAACAATTTCAATCACAATTACAAATAATACTATGGTAATATATTAAAATAAATCTAAAATTAAATAGTTTAAAGTATGAGATAAAAATTTTAATCAAGTGAAATAAAATTAATGTATAACAATCATTTAGTTTATAGATAGATTTTCTGAATATAACACAGAAAACATGGCTATTTTTTATATTTGCGATCGAATGGTTTTAGATGGAAGACAAACATATTTATTGTTATTCATATAGACTGCACAAACATGTAGGTACCATAAAAATATTTTCTAATATTAATAAGTCATGAACGACCAAATACTCGTATTTACACAACCTCTGACTTTCCAAAGCATGAATGAGGAACATATAAGCCGATAAAATCGTAACAGTTATCGAATGAGATAGAACAACAATCATTCTTAAGTACTCTACAAATAAAATTAATTAATTTCTCCTCATGTTATTCATTATTTTGGTAAACAATCCGTAATATTCATTTAGTACTGATAACACCGCTATTACGAAATTGATCTAATTAGTACATAGTTGTTTACTATTGAAATATTCATAGATAACGATTTCGTAACAATGGTAGAGCTTTATACGAATGAATTTGTTTATGGTTTATTTGAGGAGTGACTTTACAAAAGGGGATATCTACATTTTATCATTTTTATTAGAATATTAAGAAAACCGACAAAGACAAGACACACAGATCTACACAAAGTCTGCATAGCTATGTAGGTACTATGTAATCAGATTAATAGAAGGGCATATAAAACAAAAAAATTTGGCTTTCTAATTTAGTGGTACAAAATAAACAAAAAATTGAATATCTCCTTTTGTAATGATAAGATGCAGATATCCCCTTTTGTAAAGTCACTCCTCATTTATTGCTTTCAGTTTAACGCATATTCTATACGTTATTAAATAAACATTTTATAGTCGTAATGAACTGATTAAGTAACAAACATACCAACAGTTAACTTAGTGAGCTCTATTAATAAAAAGCTCATAGCTAGTAATTTTACACATGTACATAAAGACATAATGGGCACACTTCTAAGAAACACTAAGAACCTTTTTTTAGGTTCCATCATAAAAGAAATTAAAAACGTTGAGTTATGAAATTTCATTAAAAATGAATTTTCTTGTGATCAAAATAATAAAAAGTTAAAGTAAACTTAGCATATCTCTTGGTATTTGTATTTCTACATATATGTCGTTATTGATGGATTAAAGCTAAGTCTATGATGAAAAAATATTTGAATATTTTACTTATGTCGAATATCCACAAATAGTTTACTTACTCAAGCGTAAATACTCTTTACGCCTCACAAAT
Organism: Marasmarcha lunaedactyla; assembly: GCA_923062675.1. NCBI lineage: Eukaryota > Metazoa > Arthropoda > Insecta > Lepidoptera > Pterophoridae > Marasmarcha > Marasmarcha lunaedactyla. The sequence continues at coordinate 10,474,141 of OV281353.1, forward strand.
ATACCGAAGAAATTTTCTCTTTAGCGTGGAAGGTCTAGAACGATTTAATATAAATGCCAAGACTCCTTCAGTAAAGGATTCGTACCTGACTTGGACGGATATTATTATTTAGATTTAAATGTTATACATTTTGAAATGTTTTAATTCAAACCACATCCGTATTTGCAGGATATTTAAGGCACTTTTAATATCTTTTTTTTTTTTTGTAAGACAAATATTAGGTCTTTACATATGAAATTGCCGTTTTTCACGAAATAAATGAAGCGTAATTTTTTTATATATTTTTTATTTCTATTAATCAAAATAATCACCCATGCAATCAATGCATCTTTGCCATCGCATTGGTAGCTTATGGATGCCTTTCTTGAAGACATCAGCTGGACGGGAGGCAACAAATTCTTCAAAGGCATTTTGTACTGCCTCTCGGGTATTGAATTTTTTTCCCGCCAAGAAGTTATCCAAATTCTGGAAAAAGTAGAAGTCTGTAGGCGCAAGGTCTGGTGAGTACGGCGGATGACGGAGAACTTCCAACCCCAACTCTTGTAGCTTGGAGACCGTCTGCTGTGCAGTATGAGGTCGCGCGTTGTCGTGCAGGAGCAGTGGAGCCGAATGATTGACCAAAGCTGGTTGGAGACGTGCGAGCTTCTCCATCATTGTGTTCAACTCTTCACAGTACACATCTGCAGTAATGCTTGTCCCGTTTGGCAAGAAGCTGTGATGAATTACACCCGCGTTAGACCACCAAACAGTGACCATCACTTTTCTATGGGTAAGTTTTCGTTTAGCATTGTTTGGGTGCTGAACCAGGGTCCAACCAACTTGCTGAGCGCTTACGATTGTCAAACAGGATCCATTTCTCGTCACAAGTAACAATGCGGTTCAGAATTCCTTCATTTGTATGCCTGCTGAGCAGTGCAAGGCACGTATCCACGCGTACTTCGCGCTGGCGGTCATTGAGTTCGTAGGGTACCCATTTGTCAAGCTTTTTTACCTTGCCAATTTGACGCAAATGGACCAATGTTGTTTTGATGCTAACGTCGAAAGCTGCTGCTAATTCAGCCGTGGATTGAGTTTCATCAGCTTCCACAATTGCCTTTAATTCGTCATTGTCGACCAAAGTTTTCGGACGACCACGGGGTTCATTTTTTAGGTCAAAATTTCCAGAACGGAAGCGGGTAAACCAATAACGGGTGGTGCGTTCGTTTGTAGTGTTCGCTCCGTAAACGTCGTTGATGTTGCGTGCCGCTTGTGCCGCCTTGCTGCCACGACGGTACTCATACTCCATAATTACTCGAATTTTTAACTTATCTATGATGACGAAAAATGTTCGAATGCGTTGAAAACAAAACACTAACTATTAAACAAATGACGATTTTAGAAAAAGAATTCCATGTTTGTCAAATAAAATTAATTTGAAATCAGAATTATCAGTCAAAAAAAAAATATTTTCATTTGAAATGGCCAGTACGGCAAAACGGCAGTTTTATAGGTAAAGACCTATTATTCTAAATAAATGAGGACTAAGTTTTTTTTTGAATTTTGGAAGAAAAGACATAAATCACTACATTTATTTACAATACCACGAAAAAAAAACGAAATATATATTCTTTTCATAAAAAAAAATAATTTTCCAATTACAAGTTGTTTTTTATTTTATTTAAAAGTTTTGATTACTAAGTTCATGCCTCTAGTTCATGCTCAACTTATTAATATTAACAAATTAACTATATATGTAATTCTTACAGGTGCGTAACGCAACAGCAGTCTTCATAATGAACCTATCATGTTCAGACCTGCTGTTCTGCTGCTTCAACCTTCCTCTCGCTGCTTCCACATTCTGGAGAAGATCTTGGGCCCATGGCAGGACTCTCTGCAGAATGTTCCCTCTGGCCAGATATGCCCTGGTAGCTGTGTCACTGTTTACAGTTTTGGCTATCACAATCAACCGATATGTTATGATCTCTCATCCAAGATTATATCCTAAGTAAGTATAAGCTTAATGGTTTTCTAAGTGGCGTTAACTGTACATCATATTAATAGCACTTAATACGAAATGAATTCCGATACAATAGGCAGATTCACGTTACGTGATGATCAGATAATTGATTGTTACATACCTATAACAATTAGTGTGTCAAAATGTTTGAGGTTGTAACTACCTTCTGCTTTGTATACTAAGAGGCTATTGCACCGTTCAGTGCCCAAGATATCTGATGATTTCTGTGTCTGTTATCGCCAGTCAGTGTTATTTTATTTAAGCACTCTAGTTGCGTGTGAGGGAAAAATGTAAAAGTATTGGAACACGGCTGTATTTTGTAAGCAAAGACACACTCATCTAAATATTTTGTATTAGAAAAACAAATTGACGTCTATTTAACTAGTTTATATTTAAATTAGAATATAAATGGTTGTAGGGCTTATTATATTTAAGTCCTCGTCTAGGGCGGTCATTCCGTCCTCCGTCCTTCCTATTAAAAGTGCCATAAAAACCACGTTTATGTGGTGGTACTCCAGTGAAAAGGAACAAACAGCCATTGCATTTACTGGAAGAAAGGCAATCCCAACCGAAAAGTATGGTTGACAATGCGTCATTAGTCATATAATAATAACAATAATAACGATCAATATTAAATCAGGAACCCATACGATTAATGAAATCTATGAGAGTATAAAAAAATTTGGGCACGGTGTTTCATCATCATTTTACTATACTATTTTTCTGGTTAATTATTTAAAATTTATCCAGCTTTTAGTACCAATATATTTACATAATTTTTGGTTTGTTCACAGATTGTATAAGCGGCAATATTTGGCTGTCATGGTGGCTAGTACATGGATATTTTCTTTTGGTGCACTGATTGCCACTTGGCTAGAGCAGTGGGGCAGATTTGGCTTAGATCCTACGATTGGCTCATGCTCTATATTGCCGGACAAAAACAACAGATCGCCAAAGGAGTTCCTCTTCGTAGGTGCATTTATGCTGCCATGTTTGGCTATTGTAATATGTTATGCTCGAATATTTTGTATTGTTAGAGAAGCAGCAAGACGATCTCGAGCTCCTGTTCATAGCAGAATACGAGGTGGTCTAGAAGACTCTGCAGTAGGTTCAGCCTCCACAGCATTAGAAAGATCGCCGGGACCAGAAAATGGCTCAAATCATTTTAATGGACCTGCCAAAAAGGGTTTGCTAGTGCCACCAGCTTTGCACTGTCCATCGACACCTGGTCCTGAACGTTCCTCATCCTCTGGTGTAGACACTTGTGATGGACATGACGAGGAAAGCGCTTTGGAAAAACCACACACGCCAAATGGCGGAGATACAACAAAAAGACTTCGCCAAGCTGCCGTAGCATTGAAGCGTTCTCCAGCTACAGTAAGACCTCCACGCTTAACACCAAAAGATAGAAAACTATTAAAGATGATAATGGCAATAATGCTGTCATTTTGGGTATGTTACTTACCTATAACATTAACGAAAATATTCCGTGAGTTCACGTCGCATCCAGCTGCGAACATTGCTGGGTATATCTTGATATATCTGACGACATGTATCAATCCAATAATATACGTAGTAATGTCGAGTGAATACCGTCAAGCTTACAAGAACTTACTGATGTGCCGACGTTGGGCGTGACGCACATCTGGCGACGGCGTATCGGAGAAACGCCCGCCATGACTAGTAATCAATGGGTGAGATTTCCAAGAAACCTCCAAAATAAACATTAACAAAAACATTGATTATTAGAGTTGAGTTATGTGTAAGAAGTCCGTTAGCTCGACGTGTCCCGTCCGTGTTGTGCTATGTGAGCGAAACGAGTGGAAAAATTGTGCTTATATGAAACAGATATTAAGTAAAAGATTTTGTATTAATTTAAATAAATTGATTTATAAAGTATTTGTTAATCTTAAATAGTAATAAAAGTTGATATTGATATTATTATTTTTAAACCCTTTGTGGTTAAGAGTGACGAGGTTTAAATAAGGAAATGTACTGTTAAAGTATGGGACGTTGGTTTAGACATTCCATTTTGTATTACTTGTAATACCGACTTTGAATTGTAGCAATAAACTATTGAAAATGTATTTTAAGCAAGTGGGTATAACAATATATATGACTGTATTTTTAATAATGCAAAAAATGAAATGATTAAATAAGATCTTGGTAATTTATCGCACACACAGATAGATACAGTGGTTTTATGATTTTTTACAAAAAGTTTAATTGTCTACAATATAAAAACATATAGGTCATTTCTTAGTTTTAATACTTGGTAGTTTATTGAAGTATATTTAACTTGAAATGTTTTGTAATATTTATGCACATGTATACAAAGGCCGAGGTGTAAAGAATTTTTACAGTATTATTATAGTATATAGTTTCATAGCAAAATCAATAGTTATTATTTTAATTTATTCCACTGTTATAAGCGCAAGCTTAACAAGTTCATACTGTATATTTTAAACTCGTGCATATAGCTTATTTAATGTAAATTGTAATACGTTAAATTTAAAATGAAAGAATAAGACATAACTGAAATCTTAAATTATTTATAAATTTGCCTCAAAAGTCGATTTTAAATATTTTTACAGGTCTTTGGTAAAATTTTAATAAACTCTAAGGTTCCCTTGGAACTCGCGAATCAAGTTTAAGATGAACAATTATTGGAATTGGTTAATTTGTAAGTAACAGTAATGTACAAAATGTACGATATCATAATGTGATACTATTGTAATTATAAGGAATGTCGAAGACATTGGAAATATTGCGAAAACATTTTAAATTGGTGCTGTTAGACGGGAAATTCATTGTAATAGTTTTCATGTAGCATGCTTTTGTCTGTTTTACTCAAGTAAACCTTTATATTGTTCCATAACAAAATTATATATTTATGATAGTATTGAACCATTTTTTGAAATATTTGTCCAATGTATTCCTCATTAGATTTCTTAAATGTTTTATAATGGCCCTTCTTCGTTCTTTAATTTTAATAATTTTCCAAATGAATTCAGATCTGAAATGGATTGTTATTGGATGCAAAGCATAAAGAAATATTGTTATGAAATAATGTAAAAATGAACAATAACGATACCTATGAAAATTATTAAGCATTAAATTTATTAATAAAGTTATTATATAATTGTTATATTATCCTGTAACTTTAGTATAGTACCTTGTATCTTAGGTATCTTTAAGTAAATATTTTATACCAAATACTATAAGATTCGAAATTATAAGGTAATGGACAAGCTCCTGATATAAAAATACACAAACTTTGGCCATCTTAAGTAAAACCACATTGATAATAATGATATGCATTTTACTTAAAATAAAGTACATTTGAGAACAATTAAAGAAGTAAGTTTAAATCACAGATAAAATAAAATGCTCTTAATTATATCGAGTTTTCCTTGTAGATCTTAAGGCAAACTCATTTACAAAAATGTTTTAAATGAAATTAACGAATCCATAATTTACTTTGTATTTTTTTTGACTGATAGTTTTATAAGTATAAATATTATTTATTGAAAATTGAACTTGTAAGTGAACACCAAACAAATAGATACCAAAGACTAATTCTTTTGGGGCCATTACAACCCAAAGCCATTGTACTTACCAAAGATGTAATTAAATTAAATTGTTCGAAGTTTATCGTCTTTCACTTTATACCCAATTAAGATAAAATCTTCCGGTACGAATTTACTAAGTTTGGTATAAGCCCATTTATTTACAGATAAAATATGTAAAGAAAGGAATTGAAAATGGCGGTGCTTATCATGTTCACTCGCTCGCACACTAGTGTCGTTTATACTCACTCTCGCGCGTACGGTAAGTAAAAAAAATATTAGTCTTGATTTAAATAATATGCGTGTTTTATCTTAACCAACATCATAATAAGGATTCTCCTGAAATTTCGTTATTTACTTTGTCAGGCATACTGAAACGGACATAGGGTCCTTTCATCCCGAAAAAAAGCATTATTTCCGATGAAAACAACAATAACGTTCTAATGATAATGGATGGCGCCACGTGTCTTTCAAACTTTCAACTTTCACGCCGACGAAGCTGCTGCGGTCAGAAGCTAGTTTGAAAACCCGGTCTTGTTTTTATTATTTTTGAATTGAAAAAAATCTTTTGAATATTTGTATGCTAACTGTACTATCTGTGAATGCAAGTGCAAGCCGCCATTTATGATTCCTTTCTTTAATGCATTGGCTTATATATATATATATATATATATGTAATAATTTCTATTATTGGAAATAATAATTATTTGACGAACAGCAATAAATTGTTGCGTACAAAGCTACAAATACTTTTTAACACACATATTTTTACAACAGTTAAGTAACCATATTAGTCATATTAGCAAGTATATTAACAACACGAAACTGTGAATTGATATGATTTAAAATAATAACTTTTGTAAAAAAGAAAGCTATTTCATTCGTAAACCTAAACTTGCCCTATAATATTGTTAACTTATTTACTCTTATTTTCTCCCAGAAAATGGATTGATTAATTTGAGAAAGTTATGTCTCACCAACTCGAGTGCTGCACCATGAAAACCATCATCTTGATTCAAAAAAGCGAATATCTTTTAAAACTTGCCTCAGTAAGTTAAGTAAACTTTTCTGAAAAGTGATTATCCATTACTTTTAGTTTAATATCCGAGAATTAACGAGAGTAACGCATACATAGCACCAATATACTCGTAAAGCATAAATTACTAACAGACATATGGACTTCGGCCTTGCGTTCAAAAGTATCCGAGCAAAAATTGAATGAAAATGCAAAAAAAGTATGAAAGTCATACCCGTCTTGACTAGCGCGGCCGCACAAAAACACGTCCAAAATGACATATTGCTTTGGGAAAAAAATGTTCAGAATTTAAACGTTCGAAGTAGTCGAAGCTGGTGGTAATTTTATAGACTTACTCCCTAGTTGCAACTACATACCGTGAAAAATCGTGGCTAGCAATAATCAGCTTTAAAGAAATGATACACCACTTAAATTTCAAGTGATTTTATTCATATTTTGTACATGTGTGGGTCGATTGATCGAGTTATTGACCAAAGAAATAAAGGTGGTAAAAGGTAAAAGAAATAAATACACACAATTATGAATTGTGTTTATTTTCTGTCATTTTTTAATAGTATCAGTAGTATTCATATTGTTAATTAATGATACTTATTGTTTTGTGAAACTGCTCCAATTCATATTTCTTTAAATAACGTAACGACGCATTTTATCCGCAAGGTATTCATTCATACATTGAATGATACCATGCAAAGTTGAGCTATTTATTAGTTAAAAGTATTGAGTTCGTTATCGCTTTCCCAATCAAATAACCCAGAAAAGGAAACCAAAAGCTACTGAAGACAAAGTTATACAATACCTTTACAATTTTGTCTAATTTTCCACTTACGTACTTAATTAATTATGAAATGCAAACACCACCTAGTTAAGAGCCCTCGGGTTTTTATGGATGTGTAAAAGATACTTTTGGGCCTGTCCCTAATGTCAACTTGATATTTTCGATGTTAGATCTTTGGGTCCCTAAAGACACTTTGAGATCGTATTTAGTAACACACAGGGCAATGTACGGTGTGAAAATCGAATTTGTTATTTGTACACTAAAGTAGGAAGTTAAAGTGTTTAGGCCGGGTTTGTTTAGCATTTAATCACTGCTGTGTTTTTTATACAACCAGCACAGATGTCTCAAAGTCCTGAACGGCTGTGTAGTTTTTTGAATTTTAATTTTATATAATAATATATGATTTTTGAATTATTTTATGTACACTAAGAGTATGTTGGTATTGAACACTAAAGCAAAAAATTTCACGCTGGCATAAGACCGCTTAGTATATAAAATAGTAGTTGAAACGTTATTAGGAATACTTACCAGATTGCCTTAAAGATTCTATCGAATACTTTCGATTGATCAAATGGCTTTTTTAACGAATGTATTTTTACGTTTATTTGGGTATATAACTTTAAAAAATCATGGTACCGATGGAATAGAGTTATTTCAAGTTTCGAAACACATTTCTGAAATCCTAATTCACTCGAGGAATCGCATTTATATGTAGATTTTGAATAGAACACAGTAATTTAGAGCTGCTTCAGTCTAATGCAAACCACCGCATTTTATTGGACTAGGCTTGTAGATACATTTTCTTTGGGTTTTTTGCTGTACATAACAACCAAACTTTAGAGTTATGACTGATGTCTTCTGATGATTGTAAATGTTCTATGGTTTCTCCGTGGTGCCAACGTAAACGGAAGAAAACTATTTGTAAGATAGACCCACCATTTTACTTATTATTGCGAGACGTTAATAGTTATTTTTTACTGTTAGCTTTACACCGCATATGTAAGAGGATCGTTTGCGCTTATTACTTTATTTATATGTGTTGGACCCCGTAGTAGGCAAACGTGTTGGACTATAGTTTGCTTGAGAGAAGTTGGTCCTTGCGCTAGGCTGATGTCCCTGTAGACTTGAGGCTCTTGCGCAAAATAGGTACTACTTGACTAAACTTATCGACTAAACCCTAGTAGCCCCGTCTTCACGCTCACTTTCCAAACCAACCAACGCCTGGATTAAACCCTATTAAAAATTATCATTGAACATCTACTCTTCGCCTAAGTGGCATGTTATACTCTCCACCGATTCGATACGATGTTATTGTCGAAAGTTCGCTTAGTTTTCACATGCGAAAGAAAAAAATGAATATACCTAGATACTAATATAATTATAAGGATTATATTACATAATATTGTATACTTTTAAGATAACTTAAGACTTGTATTAGTTGTACGTATTTAAAGTCAAAAACATTTAAGTGTTTTTAAAGCAAAAGGGTAAATATAAAAATCGCTTTGGACTTTATCGTAATATCTTGTTGTAAGAAAAGTTCAAAACAATTTAAACAAAGGGCGTATCTATTAGCTATAAAAGCACAAAGATTCCAAACTTTATACAAAAACTTTGCATCGTTAATAGAATAAAAGTTTGAAGATCAGAAGCGATCGTTTACGATAAATAATTAAATAAGGAGCTTTTATAAGCTACTTATGTAAGTTTTCCTTTGAGCTTGATGTCACGACCATTTAAGAAACAATAGCGGCAAAATTTTACGCATTTCTTTCTTAAAGAAAATCAAAGGTTTTCTTACGCTCAAAGTTAGCTAAGTTAAGAAAACAAATATGGCGTCGTATTTTTATTCCTTTATGTAATACGTTGATTTGAAAAAGCGGCAGAGGTAACAAAAGTTCTACGTATGAAATAAGTTTTGCTTATTGACCATTTAAGTATGTTTAAAGACTCGTTCAGTTCATATTTGATAACAGGTTAGTTGTAAAACTTACCTTTCACACACAGAAAATCAAATCACATAAAATAAAATAAATCTTTACCCGAGATCTGTTTACCTATTGCATATTAATTTCTGTTGAGAGCGTAGGTAGCGCAGTGGTTAAGGCGCTGCTAGCTTCCAGGTTAGATCCCAGTGACTACCAAATCTATCACTGAGGTCTTCAACTCAAGTGCATAAAGCACAGTAAGTATAATACCTTGTAATAATAACTAAAACGGTCGGTCTATCATACATATAGTAATATCCTCCGTTTACGTTGGCACCACGGATAAATTATATAAAATTGGCAATCTAGTCCTCAGAAGAAATCAATAATAAAACTTTATATCTAATGTACAGCAAAAAATCCAATAAAGGCATTTAAAACCCTAGTTCAACAAAATAAGGTAGTTTAGAGCAGTCAACTAACGGTGAAGGAAAATATTGTGAGGAAACCCGTATAATTAGAAAATATGTAGAATGTGTGAGGTCTACCAATCCGAAGTAGACAAGCATGATGGCCGACACCACTCACACTTGGGTGAGCTCGATAACCCTGCAGTTGGATAATTGAGGCTTTCGTGGGATTTCTACAAAGGCTATAGATTTTCTTGCAATTAGTTGATCGAAATTTTGAGTATCCATTCTAAATTATCAGAGAATAACTAGTTGATGAACATATAAGAACATGCAAAATCAAATAATAGTAGTGACCACGCACGTAGGTATTCTCAGTGTTAAAAAAGCGTTACTCTAGTTTTTTTTTACTTTTTTCAGTGCCTGCAAGTGAGCAGACACCATACACCGCTTTAATTAATTTATTTAGAATTAAAGATTATTGATGCGTTGCCGACCGCAAACTTCAGTTGGAGTTGCTCTTGTTTATGTAGTTGTAGTTTCAAAATATTTTGTAAGTAGTAGGTCTCAGTTAAGTATCTCAATAGCTATCAATAATATTTTTTATTCACATGCGTATACGTGAGCAATGCAGTCTTTCCAATATACTTTAACAACCCATCACAAGGCTTCGTATCCATAAGAGATGTGCTGAGAAGCTGCGCTGTGCGAGGATGCACAGCGAAGCAGTGAAACTAACTTCATTTTCTATTCACAAAAAAAAACTGGCGAATCTTAGACCTTTTCTAAGTGCTTCCCTTTTTGAAAACTCTGGTGCTTCCTGCGTTGCTAATCATATTAAACGAACAACATTGTATATTGAGTCCTTAAACAACTTGCAACCAGGCTGCGCTAAAAATACATTTCCAATCGGTTATGGATTTAAAATATTAGGTCAACGCATATGAAATTGGCGTTTTGTAAGGGAGGAACATAAAGTCATTTTTTTTAAATATAATATATTTATTTAATCAAAGTATATAACAATTGCTATCTACACACTTTTGCCATCTCATAGGTAGTTCATTGATCCCTTTACTAAAAAAACATTCGGACGGGAATCAATAAAAATATTTGAAGGCGCTTTGGACTGCCCTATCGGAGTTAAAGTTTTTGCAAGAAGTTATCCAAATTTCGAAAAAAATCCAGGGAGTACACTGGATGTCTTACACATTCCAATAAAAGCTCCTCTAATTTGGTAGCCGTCTGTTGTGCAGTGTGTAGTCTAACGTTGTCCTGAAGCAGCAGTGGCTAAGAGCAATTGACCAGCCTCGGTTGTTTAGTGCAAGCCATGATGGAAAAGCTAGCTGAGCTTTTCCATCATGGTTTGCAGTTGCTAGCAATAGACATCTGCCGTAATCGTCTGGCCAGATTTAAGAAAGCTGTAGTGAAGGACACCGGCACTAGTCCACCAAACACCCAAAAGTAAGTTTTTTTGAGTAAATTTTCGCTTGGGGCAGGATTTGGCTGGTTTACCAGGGTTCAACCATGGCAATGAGCGTTTTCGATTGTCGTACAGGATCCACTTTTCATCACAGGTAATGATTCGATTTAAAGTCCTTAATTATGGTGCCGGTTGAGTAATGTAACGCAGCAGTCGACGCACGTTTGTCGGTTTGCTGCACTCGGTACCCATTTCTCAAGCATTTGTCACTAAAATCTACACTAACCACGTCCGGACGTGGTTTGCGATGGATCCGCTTCCACAATAGCCTTCAATTCTTCACGATCAACTTTGGTCTCCAGCCGTCCACGGGGCTTGTTCTGCAGGTCGAAATTTCCAGAACGAAAACGTTAGAACCAAAAATGCACTGTGTTTTCTTTTGCGACACCGTTTTTTTTTTTTTTTGCTGCCGAGGCACCCTCGCGGGAGGGAGGTGGAAGATGCGTCATGCATACCGCCCGCAGGTAAATTCTTCTGCGGGGGGTTATGTGGGACTCACCAGAATGGCACCTACGCACTAAAAACCACCTGTTGGCTGTAGTTATTACCGTTAGCCTTCATCGGAAGTGACACCCGTCGGGAAGTTGGGCGCGCTGGTGGAGACCCGCTAGCGGGTCTTCCGCCTGTAGTGAAAGTTGCACTGAAGGTGCTCAAAGGGACATGAGTTGGTGGCCGTTCTGGGCAGCCTCCGGTGAAGCCGGGGCTGGGCAGAGGTCGGCCGAAGCATGATTTAGGGATCAATTCATTTAAATGAACCTATAATGAATTGAGAAGGGAACTATGCTCCACCAGAGCTAGCAAACGCTCTGTCGGAGTACGTGAAGCCCTAAGTTTACGGGCTAAGACTGCGATTTCACTAACATCGATATTTTTCATAGCGTCGCAGACGATACGCATATCGTCTGCTACGGAGGATTGAGGAGTGGGTTTGTATGGGCGAGGAGCCGGGATGGGATTCGATGCGGGCGCTGCCTCCAGTTTTCTGGGGCAGGCCTAGACTGTGAAGGCTTTGCAGCCGGAGGAACCTGGCTACGCAGCGGCGGAAAGTTTTCTTGAGAAAGGTGCGGGGCCTGTTTGGGTGCCGCCCTTTTGAAATTGGAGCGCATACAACAGGGTGCACGAGGGCAGCCCCTGTAATTTGCGGTGTGGCCGGACTGGCCACAAAGCACGCAATCGGGAGGAGAGGGAGTTTCAGGAGTGCGATTGCACTCCTTAGTGAAGTGCGGGACCAGGCACTTGACGCACCTGGGCGGTGCGCGGCAGTTGGCCGCCGCATGCCCGTACAACTGGCACTGGCTGGGATGACCGCGGCGATGAGCCGCCTCGATCGAGATCCCAGAGAGGCCGCATATAGTGCTAACCCATTTGAGGATCTCCCTGGACTTGGGGACGTTGGCGAGAACCACCAAAGCGAGAGGGTGTTGTCTCCCGTACTTCCTGTGCATTTTATGCACCGCGAGTGCCGGGAAGCCTTGGGACTGCAGATCCTCCAGGATAGCCTCGTTCGATAATTCGAACGGGACTCCCCTGAGTACCGCTCTGATCTTACGCTCTTCTGACAGAGCATAAGTGTGATAAGCATATTGCTTATCGGTCAGGAGCTTTGTTAAAGCACGAAAGTCGTCTATCGACGAGACTAAGATTTTAATAGATTCACCCGAGTTGGCTGCTCGGGTGTAATGGATTTTGTGCTCATTGCACAATGTCGAGACCTCAGTCCATTTACCCTTTTCCCGAAGGAAAACGGGTGGTGGGACCTTGGCCTTGACAGAAGTTGGGGCCGGAGCGGGTGTTGAAGACACCGGGGCAGCTGGCGTTGAAGACGCCGCAGGAGGTGTAGGGACGGGCGCCGAGGGCGCCGGGTCTTGTTTCGAGCGCTTCTTAGAGTGCTTCTTAACAAGGGTGAAAGAGGGAGGCTCATCAGGGCCAGTTGGGGTGGCATCCGAGGATGACTCGGTCGCGGGTGCGCGCTTGCGGCGCGGAGGGGCGTCTCCTTCGCACTCCATGCCACGGGAGGAAGGGGACGCGGTAGGGCCAAGGACCTGAGGGGTCTGGGGGACTGGGGTGGCCTGAGGGGCCATTGAGGGAATTAACGCCATGATATGCGGGATGAGAGAGTCCAAGAAACGATACTTATCAGCATTTATAGACATGCCTTCAGCACCGGTACTATAAAGTAACTTCCTCATAAACTCATCAGAGCTTAGAGAAGCCATTGCGGAGGGGTTGGGGAGGGACAACAATATATAAATATATATACTATGAACCTATCAACGATGACTAACTTCCTAAAAAACCACCCTACACGCAGTAGGGTGGTTGAGGACGACGCGGATAACTTACTCGAACACGAAGACTCGAGGCACCTGGAACGACGAAATTCCGTCGACAAAGCTCACGTTCCACGAAGTACGGTTAACAGCCCACTGTCCGCCGTGAAAACGGCGTTAGAAACTTATTAGATGTACGGTTAAAACCCACTTTCCGCCGTGAAAACGGCGTTAGAAACTTATTAGAAGTACGGTTAACGAGCCACTGTCCGCCGTGAAAACGGCGTTAGAAACTTAATACGGTATACAACTATGAAATTATATATTACGACAACAACCAGTGAAATTTGGGTGCTCAACTAGCGCGGGGGCTAATGGAAGGCGTCTGCGATCGACGTGCGCTCGGGAACGCACGCAGACCGAGACTGTGCGACACCGCTTTTTTTTTTTTTTTGCTGCCGAGGCACCCTCGCGGGAGGGAGGTGGAAGATGCGTCATGCATGTAAATTCCTCTGCGGGGGGGTTATGTGGGACTCACCAGAATGGCACCTACCCACTAAAAACCACCTGTTGGCTGTAGTTATTACCGTTAGCCTTCATCGGAAGCGACACCCGTCGGGAAGTTGGGCGCGCTGGCGGAGACCCGCTAGCGGGTCTTCCGCCTGTAGTGAAAGTTGCACTGAAGGTGCTCAAAGGGACATGAGTTGGTGGCCGTTCTGGGCAGCCTCCGGTGAAGCCGGGGCTGGGCAGAGGTCGGCCGAAGCATGATTTAGGGATCAATTTATTTAAATGAACCTATAATGAATTGAGAAGGGAACTATGCTCCGCCAGAGCTAGCAAACGCTCTGTCGGAGTACGTGAAGCCCTAAGTTTACGGGCTAAGACTGCGATTTCACTAACATCGACATTTTTTATAGCGTCGCAGACGATACGCATATCGTCTGCTACGGAGGATTGAGGAGTGGGTTTGTATGGGCGAGGAGCCGGGATGGGATTCGATGCGGGGCGCTGCCTCCAGTTTTCTGGGGCAGGCCTAGACTGTGTAGGCTTTGCAGCCGGAGTAACCCGGCTACGTAGCGGCGGAAAGTTTTCTTGAGAAAGGCGCGGGGCCTGTTTGGGTGCCGACCTCTTGGGATTGGAACGCATACAACGGGGTGCACGAGGGCAGCCCCTGTAATTTGCGGTGTGGCCGGACTGGCCACAAAGCACGCAATCGGGAGGAGATTGAGTTTCAGGAGTGCGATTGCACTCCTTAGTGAAGTGCGGGACCAGGCACTTGACGCACCTGGGCGGTGCGCGGCAGTTGGCCGCCGCGTGCCCGTACAACTGGCACCGATGGCACTGGCCGGGATGACCGCGGCGATGAGGCGCCTCGATTGAGATCCCAGAGAGGCCGCAAATAGAGCTAACCCCTTTCAGGATTTCTCTGGACTTGGGGACGTTGGCGAGAATCACCAAAGCGAGAGGGTGTTGCCTCCCGTACTTGCTGTGCATTTTATGCACCGCGAGTGCCGGGAAGCCTTGGGACTGCAGATCCTCCAGGATAGCCTCGTTCGATAATTCGAACGGGACTCCCCTGAGTACCGCTCTGATCTTACGCTCTTCTGACAGAGCATAAGTGTGATAAGCATATTGCTTATCGGTGAGGAGCTTAGTCAAAGCTCGGAAATCGTCTATCGACGAGACAGTGATTTTAATAGATTCACCCGAGTTTACCGCTCGGGTGTAATGGATCTTGTGCTCATTGCACAATGTCGAGACCTCAGTCCATTTACCCTTTTCCCGAAGGAAAACGGGTGGTGGGACCTTGGCCTTGACAGAAGTTGGGGCCGGAGCGGGTGTTGAAGACACTGGGGCAGCTGGCGTTGAAGACGCCGCAGGGGGTGTGGGGACGGGCGTTGAGGGCGCCGGGTCTTGTTTCGAACGCTTCTTAGAGCGCTTCTTAACAAGCGTAAAAGAGGGAGACTCAGGGCCAGTTGGGGTGGCGTCCGAGGATGACTCGGTCGCGGGTGCGCGCTTGCGGCGCGGAGGGGCGTCTACTTCGCACTCCATGTCACTGGAGGAAGGGGACGCGGGAGGGCCTAAGACCTGAGGGGTCTGGGGAACTGGGGTGGCCTGAGGGGCCATTGTGGACATTAATGTCATGAGATGAGGGATAAGGGAATCTAAGAAACGGAACTTGTCAGCATTTATATATATGCCTTCAGCACTGGTACTATCAACTAACTTCGTCCTAATCTCATCAGAGCTTAGGGAAGCCATTGCGGAGGGGTTGGGGAGGGACAATATATGAACCTTACAACGATGACTAACTTCCTAAAACCACCCTACACGCAGTAGGGCGGTTGAGAACGACGCGAATAACTTACTCGAACACGGCACTTGAAGTCCTGGAACGAAGAAATCCCGTCGACGAAGCTCACGTTCCACGAAGTACGGTTAACAAGCCACTGATCGCCGTGAAAACGGCGTTAGAAACTTATTAGAAGTACGGTTAATGAGCCACTGTCCGCCGTGAAAACGGCGTTAGAAACTTATTACGGTTTTTTTTTTTTTTTTTTGCTGCCGAGGCACCCTCACGGGAGGGAGGTGGAAGATGCGTCATGCATACCCGCCCGCAGGTAAATTCCTCTGCGGGGGGGTTATGTGGGACTCACCAGAATGGCACCTACCCACTAAAAACCACCTGTTGGCTGTAGTAAGCGTATACCTTTAGCCTTCATCGGAAGCGACACCCGTCGGGAAGTTGGGCGCGCTGGCGGAGACCCGCTAGCGGGTCTTCCGCCTGTAGTGAAAGTTGCACTGAAGGTGCTCAAAGGGACATGAGTTGGTGGCCGTTCTGGGCAGCCTCCGGTGAAGCCGGGGCTGGGCAGAGGTCGGCCGAAGCATGATTTAGGGATCAATTCATTTAAATGAACTTACAATGAATTGAGAAGGGAACTATGCTCCGCCAGAGCTAGCAAACGCTCTGTCGGAGTACGTGAAGCCCTAAGTTTACGGGCTAAGACTGCGATTTCACTAACATCGACATTTTTTATAGCGTCGCAGACGATACGCATATCGTCTGCTACGGAGGATTGAGGAGTGGGTTTGTATGGGCGAGGAGCCGGGATGGGATTCGATGTGGGGCGCTGCCTCCAGTTTTCTGGGGCAGGCCTGGGCTGTGTAGGCTTAGAAGCCGGAGGAACCCGGCTACGCAGCGGCGGAAAGTTTTCTTGAGAAAGGCGCGCGGCCTGTTTGGGCGCCGCCCTTTTGAAATTGGAGCGCATACAACGGGGTGCACGAGGGCAGCCCTTGTAATTTGCGGTGTGGCCGGACTGGCCACAAAGCACGCAATCGGGAGGAGAGGGAGTTTCAGGAGTGCGATTGCACTCCTTAGTGAAGTGCGGGACCAGGCACTTGACGCACCTGGGCGGTGCGCGGCAGTTGGCTGCCGCGTGCCCGTACAATTGGCACCGATGGCACTGGCCGGGATGACCGCGGCGATGAGGCGCCTCGATTGAGATCCCAGAGAGGCCGCAAATAGAGCTAACCCCTTTCAGGATCTCTCTGGACTTGGGGACGTTGGCGAGAATCACCAAAGCGAGAGGGTGTTGCCTCCCGTACTTGCTGTGCATTTTATGCACCGCGAGTGCCGGGAAGCCTTCAGAGACCTCATCTGCGTCCGGACCCGTTCGGACGTGTTTGACGGTCGCTCCCAGCTGCCGAGTCACGATTGTTGTCTCACGACTCCACTCGTATCAATACTCAAACGCCACTCTCAGATCCGTTCTGCGTCCGGCCCCGCTCGGACGTGTTCGCGGTCGCTCCAGCAGTTGAGTCACGATTGTCGTCTCACGACGTCAACTCGTAGCAACACTCATACGCTGTTAGCCTCTTTAGGGCTTACTCTGTGGCCGGTTTCGATCGGCTGCAAGTAAGTCGGTCTCTTGCACAGCAACAACAGAGCTGAGCTTACCGCGGTCGATTAAATTCGATAGTGGTTCGCGAAGCTCGGGCTGTTTTTCTGGCTGCGTACCTGACGCTTGGCGCTTGCTACGTAGTCAGAGACTCGCTCTGCGGCCGGCCCCTGGCCGGTCGTAACGTAGTCAATCTTGCACTCCGTGCAACCCTCGAAGTAAAAACCTCACTTCGGTGAGTGCAGCAACAACAGGGTTGAGCTTACCACGGTCGATTAAATTCGATAGTGGTTTGCAAGACTCGGGCTGTCTTTCTGGCTGCGTACTCGACGCTTGGCGCCTGTACGTAGTCAGAGACTCGCTCTGCAGCCCGCTCCGGCCGGTCGTAACGTAGTCAATCCCGCACTTTTAGTGCAACCCAACTCCGTCAGGTCTACGGCCGGTTTTTGTTGTCAATTTATTGACGACACACTCCGTAGTAGACTCGCGTTTGATCAGGTGGATACTTAACGGTGACAACTAAGCCTGATAGCGTTGCCCCGGTGCGCTTCCAAGGCCCTTCAGGCCAAGGAGAAACCGGCAGACCCGATCCCATTGCACTTGGGCCTTTCCCAGGGTGACGGTACAGTGCTGTCCGAGCTAGGGGCACCACTCGCGTCGTCCCCAGCCCCCCTACCGCGGGTAGGGAGGTTTAGGTGCTAGGTTTGCTAGGGAACCTAGGCATTTTTATATATTTATATATTACATATCGTAGGACCAAGCCCTCCAATGGACCTTGTCAACGTACTTAGGTCGTTCGCCCAGGTACTCGCCGCGTCTGGCTACAGCATACCCGATGACATACTAACGCAGGCCTTACAGGCATCTATCGCGTCCCCGGCCCCTCAGGCCTCAACCCCGGCCCCTCAGGCCTCCAACGTCGAGACCCCTCAGGTCCTAAGCTCTCCCGCTTCTCCCGCCTCGTCCGAGATGGACTGCGAATCGGTCGCATCCTCTCACGCGTCGCGTCGTAAGCGTACCGCTCCCGGGAGCGACTCCGAACCCGCGTCTGATACGTCGTCAGATGCCGTCACCTTAACCGGCTCTCCTGAGCCCGCGTTTCAACTCGTCGCCAAGCGCTCCAAGAAGCGCTCTAAGAAAGCTTCGGTATCTTCAATACCCGAGCCCTCCCCGGTGTCTTCAACACCAGCCCCCGCGCCGTTAAAATCAGTCGTAGTAACCGCGTCTCCGTCGGTCATATCAAAGCCAGCGACGCGCTGCGCTCCCGTCCCGCCGAAGCCTCAGCTCCCTCCGCCCGTATTCCTGCGTGAAGAAGCGCGCTGGACCGCGGTCTCAAACTTGTGCAAAGTGCACAAAATTAATTACTTGAAAGCCGCCAACGCTGGCGATACAATCAAAATCCAATTAGCGACCGTCGTCGACTTCCGCGAGTTTACCAGGTTACTCGGTTTAAACCAAATCGCATATCACACCTACGCCCTCCCGGAGGAGCGTAAGATCCGCGCAGTATTACGGGGCGTCCCGTTCGAACTCAGCAACGAAGACATTCTTGATGACCTTAAGTCTCAGGGTTTCCCGGTCACAGCAGTGCACAAGATGCACTCCAACCGCGGTAGGCGTTTTCCGTTAGCGCTAGTAATCCTGTCCAATACCCCCGACTCGAAGGAGATTTTCAAAGAGGCTCGCACAATCTGCGGACTCTCGAACATCTCCGTCGAGCGTCCCAACCCCCGTGGTCACCCTGGGCAGTGCCACCGCTGCCAGCTATATGGCCACGCAGCGGCCAACTGTTCAGCTCCCCCCAGGTGCGTAAAGTGCCTAAATCCTCACTTCACCAAGGAGTGCACTCGCACTCCCGAATCCACTTCCCCCCCTGCCTGTGTGCTGTGCGGCCAGTCCGGCCACACAGCAAACTACAGGGGTTGCCCGCGCGCTCCGCGCTCCACCACCAAGAGGGTCGCGCCTAAACCGGCGCCGCCACTCACTCCTGCTAACTTCCCGCCGCTGCGCAACCGGGGTCCCCCGGAAGCAAAGCCCGTTCAGCCGACGCCTACTCCGGCTCTGTCTTGGAGGCAGCGTCCGGCCATCCCGCCTGCACCTTCCCGACCCATCCCAGCTCCCGTAGCTCCAGTAGGGCCGCGTCCCGCGTTGTCATCTTCCCCTCAGTCGTCGTTGGCTGAGGACATGAAGACCGTGTTCGACGTCATCCAAAACGTCGACATTAACGAAATTTCCGTACTCGCACGCAAACTGCGAGCCGCCCGCTCTCCTCAAGAGCGATTATTCGCGTTAGCCGAGCATCACTCGCTCCTAAGTTCGTTGTAAATTCTTTTATTTTTGTAAATTTTAAATAAATAAATTTTAATGTCTAGACCCGCGAATCTCGCGTCCAGTCGTATTAAACCTAAGGGCTTATCCCTAGTATCTTTTAACGCTCGTAGCCTTAGCTCTAACCTTCCCGAGATTAAACTGTTCCTTCAGAACAACGACCCAGATCTTTTTCTTCTCCAGGAGACATGGCTCACTCCTAATCGCTCCAGGGGATTCGCGATTCCCAAGTACGCGTTTACACGTAACGATAGGCCTAACTGCGACGGTTTCGGCGGCACTGCTATCTACTACAAAAGAGGATTCCATTGCTGTCCTCTCCCTACCCCTCCTCTCCTTAACATGGAAGCCACCGTGTGTAGATTGGCTATGACTGGTCATCCGACCATCATCATAGCCTCAGTCTACATACCTTGTGGCACCAAACCTATCCGCAGCGACTTTGAGACCATTCTCGCCCTCGGCCGTTCAGTCATTATGTTCGGAGACTTTAACTCCAAACATACTGACTGGACGTGCCTATCAACCAACCAAAGCGGTATAGCTCTCCTCGACATAACCAACTTACTCGACTTAGACGTCGTCTCCCCTATCACTCCCACTCACTATCCCGACAACCCGAACCACTCTCCGGACATCCTCGACTTTGCAATCGTCAAGCATATCAACCTCGACCTCAGGTCTATCGAACCGCTCGATGACCTAGGTTCTGACCACCGCCCCGTTTCCCTCGTGCTAGGACCACCTAACGTTAACGTCACTTCTCCTAAGACCTTTACCGACTGGAAAGGTTTTAAAAATACGATAGTTTCTGCCTTAGAGGCCCCAAACTCTCCGCTCGCGATCTCGCCCGATCAATTAGATAGCCCGGATAAAATAGACTCGTTAGTAAATTCTCTCACTGATGCTATCAACTCAGCCATCAGTGTAAACGAAAAGGTTGCTAAGAAAGGCAAACCCACGCTTCCCTTAGCCATTAGCAATCTTATTAAAGCTAAGAACGCGGCTCTCCGGAGAGCCAAGAAATATCCCACGCCCGCCTACAGAACAGCTGCGAATCAGCTGCAACGTAAAGTTAGATCTCGCCTCGCGGAACTCCGAGACGCCCAGATGAACGATCTCATGGCGAATATCTCCCCGTCCCACCAAGCGTATTATCGAATGGCCCGAGCCTTACGCGTAGACGCCGCCTCTCACGTCCCTCCTCTCACTCGTCCCGATGGCTCTATCGCCTTCGAAGACGAAGAGAAAGCCGAATGCTTCGCTGACAGCGTCGCGTCTCAATGCTCGCCCAGCACGCAACCCGCGAATCCCAATCACATCAAAGCGGTGGAGGCCGAAGTCCTCCGTAGAAACTCTCTCCCCATCACCGACGACCCTGTCACAGTCTCTAATGACGAAATCTCGCTTCACATCAAAAGTCAAAAGTCCAGAAAGGCTCCGGGTGCGGATGGTATTTCCAACCACGCACTTAAGCACCTGCCTCAACAGGTGCTTACCTTGTTAGCTGTCATTTTCAATGCCTGCTTCGACCTTAGCTACTTTCCAAAAGCCTGGAAAGAAGCGACAGTCATAGGCATACCCAAGCCGGGTAAACCTCTTAATGTCCCGGCTAATCACAGACCCATCAGCCTCCTCAAGGCAATGTCTAAACTTCTCGAGAGAGTCATACTCTCTCGAATGCGGAACCATCTGTTTCCAACGGACGGCGATCCTCTCATAATTCCCCACCAGTTCGGCTTTCGCGCTAAGCACTCCTGCCCTCAGCAAGTCCATCGAATCGTCGAGTACATACTCGACGGCTTCTATCCGAAACGAAAGAAAACGATCGCAGTTTTCTTTGACGTAGCCAAGGCTTTCGACAAAGTCTGGCACAGCGGTCTCGTTTATAAACTCTATAAAATAGGCTTACCGGCTCGCCTAGTTAGGATAATCGCGTCGTTTCTCAAAGACCGCACGTTTCGTTTCAAACATGAAGGCACGCTCTCCGCGCCTCGTCCCATAAAGGCTGGAGTCCCTCAAGGCTCAGTCCTCGCCCCTCTTTTGTATACCGTATACACTAACGACATTCCCATCCCAGCTCAAGTCGTCGAACTCGCTCTCTTTGCCGACGACACTGCCCTTTACACCAAAGGCCGCAGAGCCTCGGGTCTCGTCACCAGACTTCAAAAGGCTATTAACACCCTCGGTGCTTGGTTAAAAAAATGGCGTATCGATGTGAACCTAGAGAAGAGCTCTGCGGTTTACTTCGACTACAGACGCAGTCGTATCCCCAACAATCTCCAATTGAGAATGCAAGGCACTCCCATCCCCTGGAAGCGCAGTACTAAATATTTAGGCGTCATATTAGACCAGACGCTTTCATTCAATCCTCACGTCGATAGAGTAACGAAACTCGCACGTTTTTACCTAGGCCGGCTTTACAGTATGTTAGGTAGAAAAAGTAAAATGTCCTTCAGAAACAAACGTACGCTTTATAAGGTCTGCGTTAGACCAGTCATGTCATATGCTTCGCCAGTCTTTGCTCACGCCAAACCCTCCGTCCTGCACAAACTGCAGGTAGTTCAAAACCTCTTCTGCCGCAGGGCCACAAACGCACCTTGGTACGTGCGCAACGCGGACCTGCACAGAGATCTTGAACTGCCTACAGTTCAACAGTATCTAAAAACACTCTCAGAATCGTTCTTCAAACGCGCCGAATCCCATCCCAATCCTCTTGTTCGAAATTCAGTCTCATATACTGCTCCTGTCCTAGATTCGGCTTACAAAATCGCTAGACCGAGAAACGCGCACACAAGCGAACGTTCGAAGATAACCGTAGATCTCGAGGCCCTTCAGGCCGCCAATTCTAATTCTAACGTAAATTCGTATTAATGCAAATTTAATTTCAAATTTTTAATGTTTTCATTATTTACTTTTCATTTTTAATGTTTTTATTTTACTTTTAATTTTTGAGCACCTTCAGTGCTATGTAAATCCCAGCGGGTGTCCCCTTAAGGGCCCCGCTAGCGCGGCCTCTTTCTCCAATTGGCCGTCGCTCCGATGAAGGCTGAGTGGCAAAAATGCACGAGCCGACAGGGGGTTTTTAGTGGGTATGGTTCTGGTAGGCGTCGGGACGAGTCCCACATAACTTCGGAGTCGCGCCGGAGTATGCGTCAGAGCATTTTTATCCTCCTGCCCTTCCCGCGGAGGGGAACAAAAAAAAAAAAAAAAAACGGGAAGCCTTGGGACTGCAGATCCTCCAGGATGGCCTCGTTCGATAATTCGAACGGGATTCCCCTGAGTACCGCTCTGATCTTACGCTCTTCTGACAGAGCATAAGTGTGATAAGCATATTGCTTATCGGTGAGGAGCTTAGTCAAAGCTCGGAAACCGTCTATCGACGAGACAGTGATTTTAATAGATTCACCCGAGTTTACCGCTCGGGTGTAAAGGATCTTGTGCTCATTGCACAGTGTCGAGACCTCAGTCCATTTACCCTTTTCCCGAAGGAAAACGGGTGGTGGGACCTTGGCCTTGACAGAAGTTGGGGCCGGAGCGGGTGTTGAAGACACCGGGGCAGCTGGCGTTGAAGACGCCGCAGGGGGTGTAGGGACGGGCGTGGAGGGCGCCGGGTCTTGTTTCGAGCGCTTCTTAACAAGGGTGAAAGAGGGAGGCTCAGGGCCAGTTGGGGTGGCGTCCGAGGATGACTCAGTCGCGGGTGCGCGCTTGCGGCGCAGAGGGGCGTCTACTTCGCACTCCATGTCACTGGAGGAAGGGGACGCGGGAGGGCCTAAGACCTGAGGGGTCTGGGGAACTGGGGTGGCCTGAGGGGCCATTGTGGACATTATCGTCATGAAATGAGGGATGAGAGAATCTAAGAAACGGAACTTGTCAGCATTTATATATATGCCTTCAGCACTGGTACTATCAACTAACTTCTTCCTAATCTCATCAGAGCTTAGGGAAGCCATTGCGGAGGGGTTGGGGAGGGACAATATATGAACCTAACAACGATGACTAACTTCCTAAAACCACCCTACACGCAGTAGGGCGGTTGAGAACGACGCGGATAACTTACTCGAACACGGCACTTGAAGTCCTGGAACGACGAATTCCCGTCGACGAAGCTCACGTTCCACGAAGTACGGTTAACAAGCCACTATTCGCCGTGAAAACGGCGTTAGAAACTTATTAGAAGTACGGTTAACGAGCCACTGTCCGCCTTGAAAACGGCGTTAGAAACTTAATACGGTATACAACTATGAAATTATATATTACGACAACAACCAATGAAATTTGGGTGCTCAATTAGCGCGTGGGCTAAAAGAGCGGGAAGGCGTCTGCGATCGACGTGCGCTCGAGAACGCACGCAAACCGAGGATTATTACGGTATACAACTATGAAATTTTATATTACGACAACAACCAGTGAAATTCGGGTGCTCAATTAGCGCGGGGGCTAAAAGAGCGGGAAGGCGTCTGCGATCGACGTGCGCCCGAGAACGCACGCAGACCGAGACTGTGGGCGACACCGCTGCCATACACAGCATTCATACTTCGAGCCGTCTGCAGCACTGGTGCCACGGTGGAACCCGTACTCGTAAACGACGCGATATTTCAAGTTTTCCATTTTGTAAACTAAAAAACCAAAAGAGGAAAAAAACAAATTAATTACGGTTTTTCAACCACACATGCGTGAGTAAATAGGTATATATTTGAATTTGAAATTGGAATTTTCAACCAAAGAGGAAATATTACAGATCAAAGTGGCCAGTACGATTAAACGCCAATTTCATATGTAAGGATCTAATATTAACTTCTACATTTAACATACTGTGTTAGAACTCGCTATGTTAGGGATAAAATGGGATTAAATTCTCAATACTCTAATTAATATGCAAATGCATATAACTGCGCAATTGCGATCATTTCCCACCAACAGCGGCGGATGTGGGACAACAACTAACGGCTACTTCGATAATAATAAAAACCTGTTACTTATGCTTTTCACTACCAAGGCGCGCTACCAGTGTTAGATTTGAGACTTCACCCGCGTTGCTCCTGATGTAGTTGGAATTAACTTATATGAAGTGTATTATAAAAACTCTAGACAATACACAAACTTAACTAATGTTGCGTCTAATGAAATAATTGGTTCAGAGGCTTCTTTTCACACTATTTTTTTATACCTATAAAATTCGGTTACTAATAAATAATCAAAAAAACAATTCATAATAAGATACTGTAAGTACGAAGGTAAATATTAAAAACTAAAGTACCAACATTACATCAGAAACAAGGCAACCAAAACCTATAAAGTAGCCTTTGTAATAGAATATTGCATTAGTGATGTAAATTTTAGGCAGTTTTATTTCATGAGGAGGCTTCAAACATTAATTTTGGACAATGAAACTTTCCCAGGGAAATAGTAATTCAACATTGAATACGAGCACATTGTATTTTTAATGACTTAAACCACAGAAATTAGCTTTTCTTTTTTAACCGTTAATTGCGTAGAGAACGCATTAACGCAGTACGTTCCATTTATAATGTTGTGTTTATCCAAAGGTTTTCCAAGCTTTTTGCCATGCGATAATCACTAACTCGAGTGGTTTGTCAAGTTCCGAAACACACTTATATTTATATATCATTTTTGAGACATCCTTTTACAGATTCATTTGCGGCTATGCTTACTTGTGTTTAATATTTACTTGTGATTTAGACATAATTATGATTTATTTTAATTAAAATTTTTTAAGGTACCTAAACATTTCCTAATTTTTTCTTAGTCCCTAAAATATTTCAAATAAAAGTATATATTATAAGTCATAGTACCGAATTTGTTGCAAATGGCAAATGGCTGTATATGGGAATAGTTGCTGTTCCTATTTAAGGGGGCTCTCGTTCAAGTACGGCCTCCCAATATACGACTTAGCCAACGTGCCCTCTCGAGTGCCATTAGGCGTATGGTATTTAGGAATAGTTTAAGCTCCGGCTAAGCGCCCTCGGCGCTGGGCCACAAATACATAAACATACTAGTTTGTAAAAAAGCGGCCAAGTGCGAGTCGGACTCGCTCATGAAGGGTTCTGTTGGACACTTCCAAAGTGGTAAAGAAAGGGACACTTCCCTAGCGCAAACTATTCAGTTTAGAAAAAAATTATATTAGAAACCTAAATATCATTTTTAAAGACCTATCCATAGATACCCCACACGTATGGGTTTGATGAAAAAAAATTTTTGGGTTTCAGTTCTAAGTATGGGGAACCCCCAAAATTTATTGTTTTTTTTTCTATTTTTGTGTAAAATCTTAATGTGGTTCACAGAATACATCTACTTACCAAGTTTCAACAGTATAGTTCTTAAATTTTCGGAAAAAAGTAGCTGTGATATACGGACGGACGGACAGACAGACAGAGAGACATGACGAATCTATAAGGGTTCCGTTTTTTTGCCATTTGGCTACGGAACCAATTATCGGACGGCAAAGCTACTCTGCTGTGAGCTAATTCCGAATTATTTTAAAGTGTTTTATTCTTTTTTTTTTTTCATTATTAACGACAGTTTATGCTAAGGGAAATATTTTGTTTATTTCTTTGTTAATTGCTGCTGTAATTAATTTATGTTTTAAGTAAAATACATTTCATTTCATGCATAGTTTTTAAGCTTTAAGTTTATACAGATTTTTGGTAAAAACGTTAGTAAATAAGGAATCTTATTTTGCTTTTCACACTCTTACAGCAAGTTTCGTCCAAATATGAAAACTTACCATGCAGTCACGCGTTTGTGGCGTTCGATACAAATAATTTCATAAGTCAAATTTTTTCCAGGTCACTCCAGGCTTTTGGCGATATTAGGGCTGTTACTTAACGCAGATTAGTTTGGCCATACAATGAGGTTATTTTGCCAGCATTATTGGTTGTAGTAATTCTCTGAACGAGATTATTTGTATGGATTTTATTAATTTATATTTTACGTTTAATTTGCTTAATTTTTGATTTTTGTAAATAAATTTCATGTAAGTTACTATTAAGTTTTTATTACTACTAAGTTAAATGCGAAGTTTGTATAAATAAATAATAATATCAATTAGTAAAACCGTTATTTGTAGAAATTTTCGAAATTATATTAAATAATAAGCTACAAATCGATTGTATTTTTATCTTTACGTTTTAATATTGAAATCTTATTTAGAGTCAGTAGTGACATTGATGATACTGAAATGACGATTCAGTGACTACCTCTGAAGTTGGAAAGCAGGAAGCGGATATACGTATAACTTTAGGTACACTTATTTACTTGGGTACACTTATTATTTTGTAATAAACCAACACCAGCTCGTAACTAATGTAGATTAGCACCATGCTATCAAATAGTAATTTAAGACTGATAGCCTAATTTGGAAGTGAAGTTCCCAGCGATGGGACAGTGCGGTATAAGCGTAAGCGAATGTCCGCTCACTTGAGTAAGCACGCTTGTTTCTACAAGTTAAAACAAGTTGATATTCATAACTTTCTGCCACCTAAGCCCACAGGCACAGCAAATGATTTACGATTTAACACATAAATATTGTAACAGTGATAGAGACTAAAATCTAAACTGATTACTTATTTATTTATTTATTATAATTTGGACTTCCAAAAAAAGTTACAATATTTCTTACATCTACATAAACATTTCAAAAAATAATAGTTATCATAAGTGAAACAATCTATTTAAGTAAATCATTACCTATTAAATCCCGTCCCTATTTAGGTAAATCATTCATTTACCTAAATAGGGACGGATTGAGTACAAAATAAACGTAAACTGTAACAAAAATAAAATATCATACGAACACAAGTTATGACTTAGAGAAAAGAAATATGTACATTTATACAAATCTATAAAACACTTATAAGTATATATTATTAACCAGACTACTCATATCTCAACAACTTTGTAACCTTTTCCCGAAATTGGCGTAAAGAGTCATTAAAGATGTCAACGGTCTCATCTAATGTGTTGTAAGTGGCGGGCAAGCGGCATAAAGCAGCATGTGAGCGGACGTTAGTGCGTGTGAACGGTTTAGCAAACAGGAGAAATGCGTAACGAGGAGGTCTGCAAGGAACCCTAATAGTTGTAGAGCTGAGAAGAGGCGGGCAATCAACAACATTTCTTACAACTTTAAAAAGAAACAACAAGTCCGATATGTTTCTCCGAGCCAGAAGACTGTTCATTCCAAAGCAACGAAACCTGTCATTATAGCTTTTGAGCTTATTACCTAAATCACTACGGAAAGCAAGGTGTCGAGTGAAGCGTTTCTGTATCCGTTCAATACGAAGCTGGTGTACGTGGTATTGGGGGGACCAAACTACTGAACAGTATTCAAGAATGCTTCTGACGAACTTGTTATAAATTATTACTTTGGTTGCGGGTTTTTTGAAAACTTTACCATTTCTAATAATAAAATAGAATCTTTGCAAATAATATCATAAGTGTGATAGAAAGTTAGTTCAGAGTCTATTGTTACACCTAGATCGCGTATGGTATCCACTTCTTGCACTTGTGGTTAATTTTATACTGCGTTTTGAAAACTTGTAAATTGCGGGTAAATTGAATATGGTAGCATTTGTTAATGTTCAGATACATTTTATTATCTTCACACCATTTAACCAATGCGTTCAGATCTGATTGTAGCAGTTCGGCGTCTCTCTCAGAACGCACAGCTTTCGCAAGTTTGAGATCGTCTGCATACAGAAATACCTTGCTGTTTTTGAGGACCTCAACAACGTCATTTATAAAAGCGTTGAAGAGCAAAGGTCCAATATGGGAGCCTTGTGGTATACCTAGACGTAGCAAAATATTGATCAGACTTATAGCCTTTCACCACCACATACTGAGAACGGCCGGCAATATGATTGCAACCACAG
This sequence comes from Marasmarcha lunaedactyla, assembly GCA_923062675.1. Taxonomy (NCBI): domain Eukaryota; kingdom Metazoa; phylum Arthropoda; class Insecta; order Lepidoptera; family Pterophoridae; genus Marasmarcha; species Marasmarcha lunaedactyla. The sequence continues at coordinate 10,502,726 of OV281353.1, forward strand.
TAACAGCGGACCACCGAATCCAAGCTTTGACAACCTAATAATTAGCGTGTGGTAACAGACCTTGTCAAACGCTTTAGTAAGATCGGTATAGATAGCATCAGTCTGCAGATGGGAGTCAATATTAGAGGCAACGAAGGACGCCAGAATTAGGAATGTCAGAATTAGAACTGAAATAAACAGAGGAGAAGTTTTTTAAGAAATTGTTACATATAGCTGACTCACTAGTACTTATTTGATCATTATCAATCACAGGCGTGCTGCTAATGTGAATGCTAGTAGCCTTCCCCGAATACAGAATAATGCTTAGATTAATTTCACGTATTAAAATTAATAAGCTGTATTACATACAAAAATAAATTTTTTTTCCCTTTCAAGGAGAGGGCAGGAGGATAAAAAATGCTCGGACGCATACTCCGCGCGCGCGATTGGAGTTATGTGGGACTCGCTCTGAGCCTACCACAGCCCTACCCACTAAAAACCCCTTGAATGACTCGTACAATTTTTCGCCACACAGCCTTCATCTGAGCGACGACCAATTGGAAAAAGAGGCCGCATATCGGGGCCCAGAACGGGTCACCCGCTGGGATTTACATAGCACTGGAGGTGAATACATAGCACTGAAGGTGCTCAAAATTAAATTAAAAATTGAATTAATTCGAATTTACATAATAATTAGAAGTTGTGGCCTGAAGGGCTTCGAGATCTAGCGTTAGCTGCGTCGCTACGTTCGTGTGCACGCCGCTACCTAGAAACCTATAAAAGGGTACGCAGGTAAAGAGTTGACCGCGATAAGGTCAACCTTTACCGACAAAAAGGGCGAATGCACACGAAAACACACAGATATGATAAAAAATAAATATGATAATATTGGGAAAATAAATAAAATAGAAGAAAGGAATAAAATAAAAGTAAAAGGACTGGATCAGTACAAATTCGTTGTCACCGTTAAGTATCCTTGGTACTGAAATCAGACTACTCACGCTGGGCACAACACAGCACTTAGCACAAGCACACCACAACTCAGCATAGCACTGTGAAGACTAAGATACTAAGTCGCAAAGAAAAATAATCACTTCGACAGCGCTCGGAGGGAGTAAGAAAACACAGAAAGTCACGGAACCAACACGCTATACTGTGACGTCAGGAAACTGAGCGCCACTGAATAACGGGAAGAGACCGATCAATCGGAGTCGTCTTGCACGTCCGTACCGGGAGGCGATCGGAGTGAGAATGATTGAAAATATATAATGGAAGGCTGCCTTTTATTCATTTAACATTAAGCCTTTATTGATAAAAAAATTTTTATTTTAATCAGTATTACGATAATAAGTTAAACCAATAGAATAACAACGTATCGTCAAAGGAGTTAATATTGTTTTACTAAGGACCTAGTTTTGCATTTTAAAGGATAATGAGTAAAATTTACGACGCAATAAATATCAAATATTGGCAATATTGTTTGGAGGGTGGAATGTGAGATGGTTGCTGAGACTTTTGCTTTATAATCAGAAATTAAACTTCTGTTTCTTTTGTGGTTAGAAAGAATAGGTATAAAAAGGAAATGAGTATATTACAGATTTAGCGACGTTGCCTTTATTACTGTTAATCCGGTAAAAATAGGCATTTGAGTTTATCATATTCACATAGAGCTGAAATGTTGTTGCTGCTTAATTATTATTTTATACATGTGTTACAATGGGGAATTTTAGTAAATTATTACAACCTTAAGTTCACACTATACAGAGAGTGGTTTTCATATTTATTATTCAAGAAATTTACATTCAAGTCCATTAAGCCTTAACTTTTGTGGATTGAATCGAGGAAGACATGGCAAACATAAACTAATGTATATGTAAAACATTTGCAATAAGGCTCAATCAATCCAATCCTCCAAATAGTTTTCGCAGGCTTCATTTTCCAATAGTTACTGCAAACCCTGACTCCTTTACGGGAAACTTTGATATAAATGAACAAAGAAATTTAATCAAAGTTAACAAAGCTGTCAATTAATTTCACTTTCTTTTGAACTTGTTGACTTGCTGTTCGTACGAGTGAAAACATAGGTAGGAAATAGCAGTATTTTGAAACTCTACTGCCAATACACAACTTTGTCTAGATGCTGGTTATATTACTTTAAAAATTTGCCAGACGTGCTAGAAACTGAAACTTGCATTATCACAGAGTTATAGCTTTTTTTTTATAATGTTTATTTTTATTTATTGGGGGTTTTGTCTACAGTGACGTGTCAACCCCATCGTTCTTTGATCTATTGACATCTTAGATAGAGTTATAGCTTACTTACCATAACGTTTTTTTTAATTGGCGAAATTTATTTAACGAGAAGATCGGCTATATTATCATGCCTTTTACAATGTCAAACATGTTGACTGACTCACTGTATTGAGACTTAACTGCAATCATTTTATAATATTAACGTCTTCAGGTTTTGACACTCATTGTTTTGCTCATTAAATTGTCAAAAAAATGTTCTTGACAAAAATGATCGGGATGATATTTAGAGCTTTGTGGATATACGAGTACTTAAAAACAATATATATTGTATGTACTTACCACTTTTAATTTAGAATATTAATGAAGTTTTTCTTTATTTACTTATTAAATAATGAAATACACCAACAAATCAAGATCAACAATAATATAATCGATTGGCTTACAAGACATTTGTCAGTTATGGTATCAAAGGCAACATTTAACTTCATCACAGGCGGCAAACGAACAAACTATTCACCAGTTGACTGCTAATAAATGGATTAAGTTGTTCAAGTAATTTTATTAGCCATTTTTTCCCTTCCATTGGAATATACATATGTAATTCTTATAATTTTGGCATGTGAAATCAGAAGGACTGTATTAGCTCTAGAAGAAATAAGTTATTATACAAAAATTTATAGTTTTAAATTATATAATTATTATAATTATTTTGCAATACATTGTAACTAAAGTTACAATGTATTGTCTGCTATGTAAATATGAAGATTCTTTCGCCATTGTAAAGCTGAAGTAAGTAATCTGGAAGTAATGACCACTGTTACAGCCATTGTTACAATCAAAGCATACTCGTGTTAAAAAATTTAATACATGCGCGTGCAATTACAATCTTCAATAAGAAGAAGTGAAAGTGGGAGAAGTGGCATGAAAGAGCCAGTTTACTAAACGGAGCAAAAAACATTATTTTAATGAAAAACATGATGATTTAATTCCTTCAATTATTATTTATTTATTAAAGTAGATCATTTCATACGAAAAACCTTAAACGCTATGGAAACATCAACATGATATTGCTTTTAAAAAATGTGTTTTTTGGCTCTTTCATAACATTTTGGTATTGAAAGAGCTACTAAAAGTTATGAAACAGTCAGTCTGTATTATACAGTGTAATTGTGAAAATTACGCAAAATAATATTAATTCCACTTTAAAAAAGGAAAAAAAGACATACTAACAAATTCTTTTAAAAACAAATGACATTTTTTAAAAATTTTGATTTCTATCAGTCATTTTAAGTAATTCTAACAACACTTAAATCTTAACATATTTTTCAGTCATACCTGTTATATATAATCTCTACATATTAGAGGAGGATTATTTTTTATTTATAACAATCTTGGAAATTAAACAAAATTACAAATTATATCTTCTACCAAAAACAACATCGTTAAATCTTTAAAAAAGAAGCCAGTTGTAACTCACCATGTACCGTTCTTATTTCTACAACAATATAACAATTGGGAATAATAACAACAACTGAAATAAGAATTGAAGACAGAAGGCAACGCCTAAATTACGTTGTACCGAGGGCACAGTGGCCAAAACTGAAAGAGTTGCCGCATCGGATAGCTAACAGTCCTATGGTTAATATGTAAATATTTCTATTCGTAAATAAATTATTTAAAATAATGGGAACCACCTATAAACATCCTTGGCGAACTTAGACCGTCGAAATAATTTCAGTGAGGTATTTTAAATGAAACTTTCACGTAATTTTAATTACTCATTTGTATAACTCGTAACTTGCAAGTTGTAGTTTAACAAAAAAACATTTACAAATGCCGACTTTTCTACTAGCGAAAAACTAATTTCACAAATGAAATCCGGTAATGTACGTCACATTAAAATAAGCCTGGAAGCTTTCTCCAGCATTTGAAAGTAAAATGGCAGTCCTTTTCACGAGGCAATATCTGAAGCAAATCATTTAATAATATATGGAAAAAAATCCATATTTACTATGGTTTTATTTTAGTTTCAAAATAAAAATTCAGGGTTATGAAAGAGCCAGTTCTTTTAAGGCCCATTCATCCGGCTCTTTCATAACTTACTCTTTAAAAAAATATAACCCTTAAAATAACAACAATATCAAAACTTTTGCGGCTCACTTTTTACGCAGCTGCAAGGCCAAACATATGCACAAACTCAATCTACAATCTATTTACCGATACTTCTTTTCAATAAAATACCAAAAAACAAGTTGAATAAAGCGAAATACTTACTTTTTAGTACCAAAAACTTTGACTCGATGTGCGTTGGTTTCGGTGTACTGTAAAATTTTTGTGGATGACGGGGAATCACTGTTGTTCACTTAAAAATAAAATTACTAACCAAATCCGTTTATAAATTACCAAAATAATGTAAGTGGCTCTTTCAAAACCTGGCTCCTTCATGCCACTTCTCCTCTACTATTAACACCTACAGGCGGAAAGTACAATGAGGTCGTTTTCCATACTCTTCAAAATCTCGTTTTTTACGAAACTCAACTAACTTTACGAAACTCAGTAAAAATGTATCGTATTACCAAACAGAAAATCCATAAAGACGCTTAATTTTTCACAAGTCGTGGATTAAAGTGATTCCACTTGGAAAGAAATTTGCTTGAGGGGTTTTCATCCTGAGTTTTATTTAAATAAGAAGAAAGCCCATAGCTACAGGGTGATTTAAAAAATAGAAGCGTTTATGGGTTTTTTCTGCTCTAACGGCGAAAGAAAATATCGTGAGGGAACCCTGAGATATTATGCCACGACGCCCTTTTCCATTGACTCTAAATTGCCTAAAACCACCCCTTACTTGAACTGACGTCCTTGCAGTGGGATTCCTAAAGTAGTCTTAAAATGTAGTCAAGATTGTAATAAACCATAGATGATTAATATAGCTATTATTATTTTATATATTTATAATGTTTTATTACGTGGTTGCCTGTTTTATTTGAGATTTAAAATGAGCTTCGGATACTTGGGAAAAGCGTCCGGTATCAGGATGACAACTCCCATTTTGCAAGATAAAGTCAAGACTATTCTTAAGATTTTTTGATTTAGATTTGAAATCCTAGGGATTTCAAACTCTTGTCAAACTCGAAATTTTATAAACTTTACCGATCGACATGCAGAGAGTGCGTGTAAGCGGTGGAGAATAAAATGTGTAGCATCTCTAATTCGTTATACAATGTCACTGAAGAATTGTTGAAGAATTGAATTGCCATATTGAACTTCTTTTCAACTTTCATCCCTGTGAAAAATGTTGCTATTTATTTATATGTTTCAGATTAGTAATTTCAAAACTGAGACCTTCCTGTGTGCCGACATCGGGCCGAAGACATTGGACCTAATGTAACTTGACCAAATTTTGTTGATTTTTATATTAATACGAGGTGTTATATTGCTAAACTTTTTACTTATTTTGATTTTATGGAGTCGTTTGTTTAAATTCCTGTTCCCATCGAAATACCCTATTTCAAAGAAATTTAGATTTTAGATTTTTTTTGACATTTAGATTCCTTGTGTACGCAATCAATAGAAATTTCACTGTCGTGGATTTCGTCTGGGTAGTAATACACAGTTCTTTCTATTTTAACCACCATAATAACCACGTTTACGTCGTTGTACTCCGGATACCGGGAAGGAACAGCCAGTGTAATTACTGCAACAAAAACAATTCCAACTCAAGCATACGATCGGCAGCGCATCGTTAATCGATAATCAATTAATAACAATATAATTAATCTATAACTTCTACGAATAATGATGTCCATGGGCACGGATGCCACTTACCATCAGGAGGATCACGTGCTCGTGTGTCGGCTAAAATAAAATAAAACCTGAAAGTTTTCAGTTTTCTTTGAGCAGGGTCGAAGGCAAGGCACTCATGAGTGAGTAAGCAAGTCAGTCAGGAATTTGATTTTAAATTCTCATTTTGTTTGACTACACGTCTCTATCTACGTTATAAAGGTGGCAGTGAAGACATAGTTTGGCATCTCGCCTATTTTCAGATTACCTTTAAATATTATTCTAATAGTCTAAAGATACTAAATTTGTAGAGTTCTATTTAGGATGCAGGAGGCAGTACTTACAGAAATATACAAAATTTTAATGAGCGCGTCAAGAACTTAATTATATGTTTCAGACTTTACTTACTTTTTATTTACATCAAAATATAAATAATATATAACGATAAAATTTAAATCTAGAAGCTTCCGAAGAATCTGAAGAGCAGGAACAGTTACGGCAGCCGACCTTTTTTTAAAGAATATAAACGAAACGGTGTGAACTAGGGCCTTAACATGTAAAGTTGCTGTGTCAAAGCCGATATCCGGACTGTGACGGACTGGTATCCAATACATGTGTCGAATCTCCTGTGGTATAGTCTTGTTTTTAATGAGAAAGTCTTTTGTAACTTTATAACTCATGCATTTTTTAGTAGTGTGTTTATTTTGTAATATTTATTATTGCAAACATCTCCATAAAAGAATATTGGCGAATCTTTATTTAAGTAAATAGTGAGCGTTTAGAAAAGTAACCAGTACTTTTGTTTATTCTTTTATTAAATGTGAATTTTCATAACATTAGCTTCATGTGTAGAAGTCTCCATAAAACACTTGACTTATAAAGCTTGATTTGACTTGATCAGTTTGTTTTACCTCCTCTCATTTTTTATTACGATACACAGGATTGATTGTGACCAAACACAAGTATTTGATTTAGTAATATCATTTTTAAATATAGGAAATTATAATCACTTCAGCATGTAAGGACTCATTTTTATTTAAGGATATATATTTTTTTAAATTCCTCATAGTGAAAATGATTTACTACTCACTGGAGTCCTTTTCCTTGGCTGTATAGCTTTGGCCGTTCCCAGCGAGTTTGAGATAAAAGCATAGGTAACTTCAAAACGAAACCGTTTCGTTTCTTTTGAAACGAATCGGAATCAGATTGGAATTATTGGAATCAATTATTGGAATCAAATTATTCAAAACTAAGGTTTTCGATAGATTGCGATTACGACGACTTATTGCTGTGATTTTTGGACTACGATTAAGGTTTGTTGTTTGGAATAGGTTTATCTTGATAAATATCGTGATCATGGCAGACAGAATTACACGAATTCAATGCATAAATTGTAGGTACGCATTAAGTTAAAGATACTGATGAACATTTACGTGCCATTATTATCATGGTTGGTTGGTGATAGTAGCCTAGTACTTATGTAACTGTAGTTAATTTGAAATCATAACCTCAAAATTAGTATTTATTGAAAATGCAATTATTATTATTCCTAGACATACTCCATAATATATATATTTTTAAGTGGATCCGGAATTTATGTCCTATAGTTTTAGGTATTTTTGACTTCTCCACTTTAACTCTAACTAAAACCATGTATGGCGATCTGCCAATGTTCTTTATAAAAACTATCATAGGCGCGAAGCATTTTTTTTTTTTTGGTTCCCCTCCACGGGAAGGGCAGGAGGACATAAAAAATGCTCTGACGCATACTCCGCGCGCGCGATCGGAGTTATGTGGGACTCGTCCCGACGCCTACCAGAACCATACCCACTAAAAAACCCCCTGTCGGCTCGTGCATTTTTGCCACTCAGCCTTCATCTGAGCGACGGCCAATCGGAGAAAGAGGCCGCGCTAGCGGGGCCCTTAAGGGGTCACCCGCTGGGATTTACATAGCACTGAAGGTGCTCAAAAATGAAAAGTAAATAATAAAAAACATTTAAAATTGAAAAATAAAATTGCATTAATTCGGATTTACGTTAGAATTAGAATTTACGTTAGAATTAGAATTTGCGGCCTGAAGGGCCTCGAGATCTAAAGTTAACTGCGTGCGATCGCTCGTGTGCGCGTTTCTCGGTCTAGCGATTTTGTATATCGAATCTAACACAGGAGCAGTATATGAGACTGAATCTCGAACAAGATGATTGGGATGGGATTCGGCGCGTTTGAAGAACGATTCTGAGAGTGTTTTGAGGTGCTGTTACACTGTAGGTAGTTCAAGATCTCTGTGCAGATCCGCGTTACGCACGTACCAAGGTGCGTTTGTGGCCCTGCGGCAGAAGAGATTTTGAACTACCTGCAGTTTATACAGGACGGAGGGTTTGGCGTGGGCAAAGACTGGCGAAGCATATGACATGACGGGTCTAACGCAGACCTTATAAAGCGTACGTTTATTTCTAAAAGACATTTTACTTTTTCTTCCTATCATACTATATAGACGGCTTAAGTAAAAACGCGCGAGTTTCGTTACTCTATCGACGTGTGGCTTGAAAGAAAGCGTCTGATCTAAGGTGACGCCTAAGTATTTGATACTGCGCTTCCAGGGGATGGGAATACCTAACATACGAATGTGCGGATCGTTGTGGCGATTACGACGTTTGTGGTCGAATTGAATAGCAGAACTCTTTTCTGGGTTGACATCGATACGCCATTTTTGAAACCAAACACCGAGGGCGTTTACGGCCTTTTGGAGTCTGGTGATGTTATACGGGATCGCTTGACTTTTAGTGTAAAGGGCGGTATCCTCTGCAAAGAGGGCGAGTTCGACGCCTTTCGGCGGGATGGGGATGTCGTTAGTGTACACAGTGTACAGCTGAGGGGCGAGGACTGAGCCTTACGGGACTCCAGCCTTTAAGGGACGAGGTGCGGAGAGCGCGCCTTCATGTTTGAATCGAAAAGTACGGTCTTTAAGAAACGACGCTATTAACCTGACTAGGCGAACCGGTAAGCCTATTTTATAGAGTTTAAAAACGAGACCGCTGTGCCAGACTTAGTCGAAAGCCTTGGCTACGTCAAAGAGAACCGCGATTGTTTTTTTACGACGCTGAGAGAATCCTTCGAGTATGTACTCGACGATTCGATGGACTTGCTGAGGGCAGGAGTGCTTAGCGCCAAAGCCGAACTGGTGGGGAATAATGAGAGGGTCGCCATCCGTTGGAAACAGATGGTTCCGCATTCGAGAGAGTATGACCCTTTCGAGAAGTTTAGACATTGCCTTGAGGAGGCTGATGGGTCTGTGATTAGCCGGGATATTCAGAGGTTTACCCGGCTTGGGAATGCCTATGACTGTCGCTTCTTTCCAGGCTTTTGGAAAGTAGCTATGGTCGAAGCAGGCATTGAAGATAATAGCTAACAAGGTAAGCACCTGCTGGGGCAAGTGCTTAAGTGCGTGGTTGGAAATTCCATCCACACCCGGAGCCTTTTTGGACTTTTGTTTTCTAATGAGAAGCAAGATTTCATCATTAGAGACTGTGACGGGGTCGTCGGTGATAGGGAGAGATTCTCTGCGGAGAACTTCGTTCTCCACCGCCTGGATGTGGGAGGGATCCGCGGGTTGCGTGCTGGGCGAACATTGCGCCGCTATGCTGTCGGCGAAGCATTCGGCTTTTTCTTCGACTTCGAAGGCAATAGTGCCGTCGGGACGAGTGAGAGGAGGAACGTGAGAGGCGGTGTCTACGCGTAAAGCTCGGGCCATTCGATAATACGCTTGGTGGGACGGGGAGATATTCTCCATGAGATCGTAAAACTGAGTGTCTCGGAGTTCCGCGAGGCAAGACCTAACTTTACGTTGAAGCTGATTCGCAGCTGTTCTATATGCGGGCGTGGGATATTTCTTGGCTCTCCGGAGAGCCGCGTTCTTAGCTTTAATGAGATTGCTAACGGCTAGGGGAAGCGCGGGTTTGCCTTGCTTAGCAACCTTTTCGTTGTCGTTGATGGCTGAGTTAATAGCATCAGTTAGAGTATTGACTAATGAATCTATTTTGTCCGTTCTATGTAATTGGTCGGGCGAAATCGCGTGCGGAGAGTTAGGGGCCTCTAAGGCTAAAACTAACGTATTTTTAAAGCCTTTCCAGTTGGTAAAGGTCTTAGGAGATGTGACGTTAACGTTAGGCGAACCTAGCACGAGGGAGACGGGGCGATGGCCGGAGCCTAGGTCATCGAGCGGTTCGATAGACCTTAGGTCAAGATTGATTCGCTTGATAAGGCGCGAAGCAACTCTTTAGCCGTTTAAGTATGAAAATTCTAAGCGTAGATTTGCTTAACTTGTTACTTAGGGTATTGACCATGGTATTGTTTGTAATGAATCGTTATATCGCATTGCTACATTATGGCTGTTTAAATTATTTTGATTACTTGAACCTCATTTATATGATCACGCATATTATACACTAACAAGAGGCCTTTAGTCAAAAGCTATTAATGTGTTAAGATAGATAAGCCATATTTCAAAATTTAAAAGAGCGTATCAGTCCTCAAAATTATAGGACTAAACGATTATATGGAACTGTGCTTTCCGTGGAGTTCTATCTAGCAACAATACATCATTTTAAATATTTTTTGCACTGCAGCTAGAAAACAATGGTCATTTTGCTTTACAAACAAACAACCAATAAACTATGATATTAGTAGGTACAATTAATTTGTATATTAAGGGCTACATAAAAAAGTGTTCCGTACCAAAACGCTATTAAAATTTTATAATTAAAAATTAGTCATAATTTAAGTGTATATTTTACAAATATCGCATTTATTATAATAATACTCATATCTACCAAAGAATCATTTTATGATTTGAACCAAAATGGGAATCTGTGTAATTACAAAGTTTGAAGAAGGTAACTTTATGAATTAATTGAGAATTGTGCTGTTTAAGTGCTGGCTTACTTTAAAACAATTTGGTATCTTTTATGATGAACATTACAACTTTTAAATGAAATTAACTTAGTTGATGAAGTGGATGAAGACTATTTTGAAATAAGAATATTTTGTAGCCAACTAGACGTCCGTCAAACGTTCCGTAATTTATTTAGGAATTTTTAACAGTATTGTTTTACCTATACATATAATGAAACAGTACATTTATGAGGAACGTTATAGTCGATTTCTTTTTATTGTATATTCGGAAGTGACATTAAGTATTTGAAATGTCACAAATGTGTGGAAATATGGTAAAGGAGTATAAGTCGTCGTTTCAAAAATAAAATCCATTCAGGATACCCAAAGGTAGTGTGTTAGGACCGTTAATATTTATTTTATTCATTAATGATATTCCTACTGTTACCGAACATGAATGTATATTTTTGCTGACGACATAACAATAAACATACACACCAAAAGATACAAAATCTCTGGAACATGAATCTAATAAAGCACTCACCTCTATTACTAATTATTTGAATCAAAATAATTTAGTCATTAATATGAATAAAACATACTTTATGCAATACCAGACATACAGAAGTAGATCTGATCTAATTTGGTTAATCTCGAGGCACGGAAAACCAGCAAGTAGATAGTACCCAGTTTTTTGGAATAACCCTAGATAAGTATAGATACTGGAAACCACATATAAGTAATTTATGTAAAAAACTAAATAGTTTTATTTTTGTCACAGGTAGATTATCAAGAACTGTGAGTCAACAAGCAGCGAAATTAGATTTTTATGGTTTCATGATTTTATTTTATGGGGAAATTCTGTAGACATCCAGCAAGTATTTTTGTGTCAGAAGAAATGTGTTAGAGCAATTTGTAGAGCAGATTTCAGAGATCAGTGCAGGTCTCATTTTGCTGCCTCAAAGTTTCTCACTTTGCCGAGTTTGTACATATTCAAAGTGTTATGCAAACCAAACTATTTATCGAACCGACAATTATTTCGATCGGTTAGGGTTCACGCTTAGGGTGGTTATTTTTATGGGTCCAACTCATAATTTGACGATGAAGGTCTAATAATGAAACTCGGAGCTGGACATGGAACTCTTGATAGGCCACTAGTAAACCCACCGTGCTTAGGGTCATGGTTTGCCTTAACAAGTTAAATTAATTACACATAATGGTGAGTTTCTGATGATGAAGTCAAGAGGTTCAAATTCAAATTCAAATATTTATTTCTCAACATTGACAATCACCTCTTCTTATCGACGTCAAATAAAATATGACTCTACCACCAGCTCGGAAAAACCTTCGTGAAGAAGAACTGGCAAGACTGGCTTTTTCAAAATCAATTTACAGTGTTTCTTTATGTCTAAACAAAATTATTCTTATCTGCATCTGTTAGCTCGGCAAGTCTACCTCCCACCAAGTATCCAAACGACGAACACCCTCAAACGGCACCGGTTGACGTGTTAACACGCGATCCAGCTATCGCCCTCCTCGACCATATTAGAGGGAAGTGAGCGATCCGTCACCCGATGCTACCATAAAAAGACGCACTTTAGTGACAATAAAGTAGGTAGAAGTGAGAATCCGTAAGGCTGGTAATAAAACCCTCAGGTCACCGTTTCTTTCTTTGTTTTGATAAATACGGAAAAAGCTCAAACTCTTCTTCGAACTTTTCTAGCCGTACTTTTCACTAAAAAGTATAAAAATTCACTTTCGTTTAGAAATCGTATTTTTTTATACAAGATTATTATGATAGCCTACTGACACATAAGCTAAATATATGAATGATAAAATACTTCTTTATGTTGATATTAGAGTTTTTATGTACTCCATAACACTAATCTTATTTACTTAGGCCCATTGTCGAATACGACTTTTATTATGGACAGCTTGTTTGAGTCATAAATCTAGCTTAGAAATACAACCATAGACAGTACCTTTCATATAATAAAACCACGAGAGAAAAAGATCGTAAACAGAGAAAAATCTGCGCTGAAATCCAATACGGTTTTGCAGATTTACCGAGCTACATAGGTTGCTCCAATTTTATTGACTCTAAATAATTAATATATGCGGTGGGGACAGTTTTGCAAACATTTAGCAATCATTTTGGTGATTGTGTCATAAAAAAATGTAAACATTAAATGGTATTTACATATCTACCCTTATAAGACCTTGCATACATTAAAATAAACTTAATATAGTTAAAGCTCCTTATTAAAAAAAGAGAACTGATTGTTATAAATACCGAGTGTATACAAGATTGTACAAAATAAATGTGAGGTTCAGGCCCAAGGTAAATATTAAAAAAAAAAAAAAAAAACATTTTTGTTGTAAATATGTCGAGTTACTTTTTGTTACCGGTTTAATTCTCAGCAACATTTCCATAGACATCATTTACTCAGCGATGATGAAAAAAAACCTAAACTGTACGCTGCCACTTTTGTATGAAAAGTAGAATTTTCTATAGTCAAATAGAGAACAAATCGATAAATAAAAAAATAAATAAAAGAAATCCCCAGACAAACACACCAACTGTACGGCCCCAAAGTAAACAAATCTTGTGTTATGGATGACCATACAGCAAACTGGGGGGGAACCCTTTTTTTATTTTGTTCCCCGTCCCCGGGACTAGCTCCTAATGAGCACTACCCACTAAAAACCCCCTGTCGGCTCGTGCAAGTTTTTGCCACTCAGCCTTTATCTGAGCGACGGCCAATTGGAGAAAGAGGCCGCGCTAGCGGGGCCCAGAAGGGGTCACCCGCTGGGATTACATAGCACTGAAGGTGCTCAAAGCACTGAAGGTGAATACATAGCACTGAAGGTGCTCAAAATGAAAATTAAATAATTAAAAAAAATAAAAATAAAAATTGCAAAATAAAATTGAATGAATTCGGATTTACGTTAGAATAAGGATTTACGTTAGAATTAGAATTTACGTTAGAATTAGAATTGTGCTCCTGCAGGGTTTGGCGTGAGCAAAGATTGGCGAGGCATATGTCATGACGGGTCTAACGCAGACCTTGTAAAGTGTACGTTTGTTTCTGCAAGACATTTTACTTTTTCTACCTAACATACTATTTAGGCGGCCTAAGTAGTGACGGGCGAGTTTCGAAACTCTTTCGACGCGTGGCTTGAAAGAAAGCGTCGGATCTGACGTGACGCCTAAGAATTTAGTACTGCGCTTCCAGGGGATGGGAATGCCTAACATTCGAACGTTGGGATCCGCCATTTTTGAAACCATACTTTGGTATAGAGTGCGGTGTCGTCGGCAAAGAGGGCGAGTACGACGCCTTTCGGCGGAATGGGAATGTGGTTGGTGTACACGGTGTACAACAGAGGTGCGAGGACTGAGCCTTGAGGGACTCCAGCTTTTATGGGACGAGGCGCGGAAAGCTCGCCTTCATGTTTAAATCGAAACGTACGGTCTTTGAGAAACGACGCTATTAAACTGACTAGGCGATCCGGTAAGCCTATTTTGTAGAGTTTATAAAAGAGACCGCTGTGCCAGACTTTATCAAAAGCCTTGGCTACGTCAAAGAATCCCGCGACTGTTTTATAACGACGCGGATAGAAACCGTCAAGTATGTACTCGACGATTCGATGGACTTGCTGAGGGCAGGAGTGCTTAGCGCGAAAGCCGAACTGATGGGGAATAATGAGAGGATCGCCATCCGTTGGAAACAGATGGTTCCGCATTCGAGAGAGTATGACTCTCTCGAGAAGTTTAGACATGGCCTTGAGGAGGCTGATGGGTCTGTGATTAGCCGGGATATTCAGAGGTTTACCCAGCTTGGGAATGCCTATGACTGTTGCTTCTTTCCAAGCTTTTGGAAAGTAGCTATGGTCGAAGCAGGCATTGAAATTGATAGCTAACAAGGTAAGCCTGTAAAACCTGTTGAGGCAGGTGCTTAAGTGCGTGGTTGGAAATTCCATCCGCACCCGGAGCCTTTTTGGACTTTTGATTTCTAATGAGAAGCGAGATTTCATCATTAGAGACTGTGACGGGGTCGGCGGTGATGGGGAGAAAGTCTCTGCGAAGGACTTCGTCCTCCACCGCCTGGATGTGTGAGGGGTTGCGAGCAGGTTGCGTGCTGGGCAAGCATTGTGCGGCAATGCTGTCAGCGAAGCATTCGGCTTTCTCTTCGACTTCGAAGGCAGTAGTGCTATCGGGACGAGTGAGAGGAGGAACGCGAGAGGCGGTGTCTACGCGTAAGGCTCGGGCCATACTATAGTACGCTTGGTGGGACGGAGAGATATTCGCCATGAGATCGTTCATCTGAGCGTCTCGGAGTTCTGCGAGGCAAGACGTAACTTTACGTTGTAGCTGATTTGCAGCTAATCTATAGGCGGGCGTGGGATTTTTCTTGGCCCTCCGGAGAGCCGCGTTCTTAGCTTTAATAAGATTGCTAACGGCTAAGGGAAGCGTGGGTTTACCTTGCTTAGCAACCTTTTCGTTGTCTCTGATGGCTGAGTTCATCAGTGAGAGAATTGACTAATGGATCTATTTTTTGTTGATAGGCACGTCCAGTCAGTATGTTTGGAGTTAAAGTCTCCGAACATAATGACTGAATGGTCGAGGGCGAGAATGGCCTCAAAGTCACTGCGGATTGGTCTGGTGCCACTAGGATGTAGCTATGTGTGCTAGATGTGTTGAAGCTATGATGATGGTCGGATGACCAGTCATAGCCAATCTACACACAGTGGCTTCCATGTTGAGGAGAGGAGGGGTAGAGAGAGGACAGCAATGGAATCCTCTTTTGTAATAAATAGCAGTGCCGCCGAAACCGTCGGAGTTAGGCCTGTCGTTACGAATAATCGCGTACTTGGGAATAGCGAATCCCCTGGAGCGGTTTGGAGTTAGCCACGGCTCTTGAAGAAGCAATAAGTCTGGCTCGTTGTTCTGAAGGAACAGTTTGAGCTCAGGAAGGTTAGTATTAAGGCTACGAACGTTAAAGGAAACTAGGGATAAGCCCTTGGATTTGGTACGACAGGACGCGGGATTTGCGGGTCTAGACATTATAATTATTTATTTAGTTTATACGAAAAATGGAATTTATAAAGAGCTTAGTAGCGACTGATGCTCGGCTAACGCAAATAAACGCTCTTGAGGAGAACGGGTGGCTCGCAGTTTGCGTGCGAGTACGGAGATTTCCTTAATGTCGACGTTTTGGATGACGTCAAACACGGTTTTCATGTCCTCAGCCAATGACGACTGAGGTGGAGACGACGGAGTGGGACGCGGTCCTACGGGAGCTGGGATAGGACGGGAAGGTGCAGCTGGAGCGGTCGGACGCTGTCTCCAGGACAGAGCCGGAGTAGGTGTCGGCTGCACGGGCTTTGCTTCCGGGGGACCCCGGTTGCGCAGCGGCGGGAAGTTGGCAGGAGTGAGCGGCGGCGCCGGTTTAGGCGCGACCATCTTTGAAGCGGAGCCCGGAGCGCGCGGACAACCCCTGTAGTTAGCTGTGTTGCCAGACTGGCCGCACAGCACACATGCAGGGGGGGAAGTGGAGTCGGGAGTGCGAGTGCACTCCTTCGTTATATGGGGATCTAGGCACTTAACGCATCTGGGAGGGGCTGAGGCCACTGCGTGGCCATACAGCTGGCAGCGGTGGCATTGCCCGGGGTGCTCGCGAGGATTGGGACGCTCGACAGAGATATTCGAGAGTCCGCAGATTGTGCGAGCCTCTCTGAACATCTCCCTCGAGTTGGGAGTATGGGATAAAATAACTAATGCTAACGGAAAACGCCTACCGCGGTTGGAGTGCATCTTGTGCATAGCTTCAGCCGTGGGGGGGGGAACCCAGAATAAACATGCATATATAAATATCAACAACCATGACCCGAGAACAAATATTTATGTTCATCACAAAAATGAATGCCCCGGCCAGGACTCGAACCTGGGACCTCTGTTGTATGAATCAGGGCTACTAACCACTATGCTTCTCGGTCGTCGATATCCTTTGTACCTACATTAAAATGCACATTGGGTATTTAGTCGATTGAATAAGTAGTATTTAAATAAAAGAGGTCATATTGCGAAATTTCAAATTTACAACTATTTAACACGTACGAAAAGACAAAGGTTTTGTTTTTTCTCACAAGTGTTTTGCAAATAAAAATATTAACAGTATCGTTCTAGTTTTTCCTTCTATTCAATTTATTAATAACAATCTTGTCAATCGTCAAGGTATAATCATAAGTTTTCCTTACCGGTTATATCAACGTGTAAGAATTTTTGTAATAAATGTGATTATATAAATACACAAGGTGGCTTTTTGAAACCGAACATAGCATTTCGACAGTTCATTTTTGGTTCACGTTGCCAAAGTATGGAAAGATCTATCTGCTTCTGTTTTTATGGAAAAATACAACCCGGGGTTTTCAAACGGGGTTTACATACAGTATGGATACCACTTATGGGCAATAAATGAAACCTCATACTTGTCATCGCCTTTTCAAACAGTATACAAAAAATTAAAGAAATCGGTCCAGTAATTAGGCCAAAAACCAGAGTTTTAATTTTGAGCAAATTCGTAGAGACACACTCTGTAGATTTGCTACACTAGGTCAATGAGTCAATGAACTTGAATTAACATTATTTTGGTACTTAGTTGGAGAAATGCGACGTTGCCACGTAGTGTGTTATTTGCCGAGCGCGGGAATTCCCGTGAGCGGGGCGCGTGCAGGGTGGACACACCTGTTCTGCCGCCCTACCGTAAAAGGATGCTAACAAGGAGACGGCAAGGGTGTGGGGTCCTCAAATCAAGCGGAGGTTCCGCGTGTAGTTAGCACTCAGTGAGTGCATTCTTATACTCAAACCCTAGAGCGCACTACTTAGCCATTGCCGAAAAAAAAATTCCTAAAGTTTGAAAAAAAATGTTTTTTTTCTTGTATTTAAATTTAATAAATTGTTCAT
Source organism: Marasmarcha lunaedactyla (assembly GCA_923062675.1). Classification (NCBI taxonomy): domain Eukaryota; kingdom Metazoa; phylum Arthropoda; class Insecta; order Lepidoptera; family Pterophoridae; genus Marasmarcha; species Marasmarcha lunaedactyla. The sequence continues at coordinate 10,520,592 of OV281353.1, forward strand.
CATCAGCTCTCTTCTCCAATTTTTTCAAAAATGATTAAATATGCCTGGTATGCGTCAAAATTATCTGAACATCGAGAAATATTTATGAACGTAAACGAAGTTTTTTTTTCAGAAGAAATTCTAAAAACACTGTGCTCCTGTAAAAAAGCTGCATTTATTTGTTGTGCAAGTTGTCGACAAAATTTGTGTTTTTCTTGTTTTTATGATAAATACCATCCAGGTTTGTGTATTCCTAAAGATGAATGATTGAAAAAATTGCTAATGCTATAAACATTTTATCATAAATATTCATTGTATTTAATAATATATTATTTTATAAAAAAATTTTAAAGGAACTGTGACTTTTGTATTTATTATATTTACATTCCTCCGTCTTTCATAAGTTCTAATCATTAAAAAGTTAAGAGTTAAAAGTTAGCTGTGCGGCCAGTCCGGCCACACAGCTAACTACAGGGGTTGCCCGCGCGCTCCGCGCTCCACCACCAAGAGGGTCGCGCCTAAACCGGCGCCGCCGCTCACTCCTGCCAACTTCCCGCCGCTGCGCAACCGGGGTCCCCCGGAAGCAAAGCCCGTTCAGCCGACACCTACTCCGGCTCTGTCTTGGAGGCAGCGTCCGGCCGTCCCGCCTGCACCTTCCCGACCCATCCCAGCTCCCGTAGCTCCCGTAGGGCCGCGTCCTTCTCCGTCATCCGCACCTCAGTCGTCGTTGGCTGAGGACATGAAGACCGTATTCGACGTTATTCAAAACGTCGATATTAACGAAATTTCCGTGCTCGCACGCAAACTGCGAGCCGCCCGCTCTCCTCAAGAGCGTTTATTTGCTTTAGCCGAGCATCACTCGCTCCTAAGTTCGTTGTAAATTCTTTTATATTTTATAAATTCGTAAATAATAAATTATAATGTCTAGACCCGCGAATCCCGCGTCCAGTCGTATTAAACCCAAGGGCTTATCCCTAGTATCTTTTAACGCTCGTAGCCTTAACACCAACCTTCCCGAAATCAAACTGTTCCTTCAGAACAAAGAACCTGACTTATTCCTTCTCCAGGAGACATGGCTTACTCCAAACCGCTCCAGGGGATTCGCTATACCTAAGTACGCGTTTATTCGTAACTATAGGCCCAACTCCGACGGTTTCGGCGGCACCGCTATATATTTCAAAAGAGGCTTCCACTGCTGTCCTCTCCCTACTCCTCCTCTCCTCAACCTGGAAGCCACTGTGTGTAGATTGGCTATGACTGGTCATCCGACCATCATCATAGCTTCAATCTACATACCTAGTGGTACCAGACCAATCCGCAGCGACTTTGAGGCCATTCTCGCCCTCGGCCATTCAGTCATTATGTTCGGAGACTTTAACTCCAAACATACTGACTGGACGTGCCTATCGACTAACACCAGCGGTATCGCTCTCCTCGACATCACTAACTCCCTTGACCTAGACGTCATATCCCCCATCACTCCCACTCACTATCCCAACAACCCGTCCTAGGTCAGACGTCCGTGTCAGGAGAGTGACATCCTCGACTTTGCAATTATCAAGCGAATCAATCTTGATCTAAGGTCTATCGAACCGCTCGATGACCTAGGCTCCGACCATCGCCCCGTTTCCCTCGTGCTAGGACCGCCGAACGATAACGCCTCATCTCCTAAGACCTTTACCAACTGGAAAGGTTTTAAAAATACGTTAGTTTCAGCCTTAGAGGCTCCGAACTCTCCACTTGCGATCTCTCCCGAACAATTAGATAGCCCGGATAAAATCGATTCATTAGTAAATTCTCTCACTGATGCTATCAACTCAGCCATCAGTGACAACGAAAAGGTTGCTAAGCAAGGCAAACCCACGCTTCCCTTAGCCGTTAGCAATCTTATTAAAGCTAAAAACGCGGCTCTCCGGAGAGCCAAGAAATATCCCACGCCCGCCTATAGAACAGCTGCGAATCAGCTTCAACGTAAAGTTAGGTCTTGCCTCGCGGAACTCCGAGACGCTCAGATGAACGATCTCATGGCGAATATCTCTCCGTCCCACCAAGCGTACTATAGCATGGCCCGAGCCTTACGCGTAGACGCCGCCTCTCACGTCCCTCCTCTCACTCGTCCCGATGGCTCTATCGCCTTCGAAGTCGAAGAGAAAGCCGAATGCTTCGCCGACAGCATTGCCGCACAATGCTCGCCCAGCACGCAACCTGCTTATCCCTCACACATCCAGGCGGTGGAGGACGAAGTCCTTCGCAGAGACTCTCTCCCCATCATCGCCGACCCTGTCACAGTCTCTAATGACGAAATCTTGCTTCTCATTAGAAATCAAAAGTCCAAAAAGGCTCCGGGTGCGGATGGCATTTCCAACCACGCACTTAAGCACCTACCTCAACAGATGCTTACCTTGTTAGCTATCATTTTCAATGCCTGCTTCGACCATAGCTACTTTCCAAAAGCTTGGAAAGAAGCGACAGTCATAGGCATTCCCAAGCCGGGCAAACCTCTGAACGTCCCGGCTAATCACAGACCCATCAGCCTCCTCAAGGCAATGTCTAAACTTCTCGAGAGAGTCATACTCTCTCGAATGCGGAACCATCTGTTTCCAACGGATGGCGATCCTCTCATTATTCCCCATCAGTTCGGCTTTCACGCTAAACACTCCTGCCCTCAGCAAGTCCACCGAATCGTCGAGTATATACTTGACGGTTTCTATCCGCGTCGTTATAAAACAGTCACGGTTTTCTTTGACGTAGCCAAGGCTTTCGATAAAGTCTGGCACAGCGGTCTCGTTTATAAACTCTACAAGATAGGCTTACCGGATCGCCTAGTCAGGTTAATAGCGTCGTTTCTCAAAGACCGTACGTTTCGATTTAAACACGAAGGCACGCTTTCTGCACCTCGTCCCATAAAGGCTGGAGTCCCTCAAGGCTCAGTCCTCGCCCCTCTGCTGTACACCGTGTACACCAACGACATTCCCATCCCGCCGAAAGGCATCGAACTCGCCCTCTTTGCTGACGACACCGCACTCTATACCAGGGGCCACAGTGTTCGGCACCTTGTAACCAGACTCCAAAGGGCCGTAAACGCCCTTGGTGCATGGTTTCAAGAATGGCGCATCGATGTGAACCCTGAAAAGAGTTCTGCGATGCGCTTCGACCACAAACGCCGTCGTCCCGATGGCGATCCCCACGTTCGAATGTTAGGCATTCCCATCCCCTGGAAGCGCAGTACTAAATACTTAGGCGTCACATTAGATCCGACGCTTTCTTTCAAGCCACACGTCGAAAGAGTTTCGAAACTCGCTCGTCACTATTTAGTCCGCCTAAATAGCATGTTAGGTAGAAAAAGTAAAATGTCCTTCAGAAACAAACGTACACTTTACAAGGTCTGCGTTAGACCCGTCATGACGTATGCCTCGCCAATCTTTGCCCACGCCAAACCCTCCCTCCTGCACAAACTGCAGGTAGTTCAATACCTCTTTTGCCGCCGGGCCACAGGCGCACCGTGGTACGTGCGTAATGCGGACTTGCATAGAGATCTTGAACTGCCTACAGTGCAACAACATCTCAAAACACTCTCTGAAGCGTTTTTCAAACGCTCCGAAACCCATCCCAATCCTCTAGTTCGTGATTCGGTCTCATATGCTGCTCCTGTGTTAGACTCGAAGTTCAAAGTCGCTAGGCCTAGAAATGCGCAAGTGTACTCATCCACCAGACTGTCACGCGATCTCGAGGCCCTTTTGGCCGCAAATTCTAATTCTAACGTAAATTCTAATTCTAACGTAAATCCTAATTCTAACGTAAATGCGAATTAACTCAATTTTATTTTGCAATTTTTTAATTTTTGTTTTAATTATTGATTTTCATTTTGAGCACCTTCAGTGCTATGTATTAACCTTCAGTGCTTTGAGCACCTTCAGTGCTATGTAATCCCAGCGGGTGACCCCTTCTGGGCCCCGCTAGCGCGGCCTCTTTCTCCAATTGGCCGTCGCTCAGATGAAGGCTTAGTGGCAAAAATGCACGAGCCGACAGGGGGTTTTTAGTGGGTATGGTCCTGGTAGGCGTCGGAACGAGTCCCACATAACTTTGGAATCGCGCCAGAGTATGCGTCAGGGCATTTTTATCCTCCTGCCCTTCCCGCGGAGGGGAACAAAAAAAAAAAAAAAAAAAAAACAATGAAAAAACCGAAATAAAATGAAGTCCTTATCAAATAATTTCCGAATAAATATTAATGGTTTTTTTTTTAAACGGTGGGTAAATTCTTATAAAGTCTTCTTTCAAATAGGCTTTCTAATTCCAACCAAAAACTCGTTATTTTCCTCAAACAATGAAACGAACAATGTACCGATTACCATAGATCTTATTTTTTTTATTTTTTAGAGAATAGCCCGCACGTGTCATGGAATTGTCATGCTCATTTACACAAACACAGTAAGTTCACGTCATCAATCGTCAAAGAATATATATCAGATGTGACAAAGATCTTACGCTGAAAAATACACCTTAAGAGTTTTAAAGGTTTATAGAGACAGAAATAAATACAAGTAAACATTTAAAAACCATTTTTTGCAGTAAAACATACAGTCATAACTTATACGTCAATTACCTGCACCAACTTTTTAAATTTTTGGCATTTTGTTGGTTGTGTTTTTTTATGTAAGTAGTACTAAATGTACTACACATTAATGGAGTTATCTATTATCACCTTTATAATTAAAATTCTATGGTTAAAAGTGGCTGGCTGTTTTTCAGAATGTGCATTTAATATTTGGAATATATTACTATGCAAAAAAGACTCTAATATACGTAATTTCATGGTACTTAGTTTGTTCTCATTACTGAAGTAGTGAGTTGATTTTTCTATAATGTGGGATCCTATAAATGTTTCTGAATTTAGACAAACACCAAACAAATCGCGAAAGGGAAAAGCTAACCCTCCCATATTTTTTATTGTGATGAACTTATAAAATTCTAGCTTTTCATTAGACATAAGTGAATCAATACATGTTACGCATTTTAGTTTTTTTATTATTTTCCGCGCCATCCAACCTGATATATATCCCACTACTTGCTCAGAAATTTCATTTATTGTGTTATTAGTATCTAAAGTGTTCGATAAAAACGTACAGTTCACATCGTACTGATTTAATATTGATACAGTGTTAGAAATAGCTTCTTCACGAATATTACATATTCATTTATATTTTCTAATGGTCTCGAACAATTAAGAATGAGGAAATTATCGAGCAGAAAATGAACTACGCAATTCTAAATGGTTGAATAAATTCCGATATATTCCTTTAAATTGCATAACATTGGGATTATTATTATGACCACCGTGCTCTCTTATTTTTCCAAAAAATTGCTCAACATGATCCTGACTAAAACGATACGAAAACATATACTTCATGCATGCTTTTTTTTCTACGAAATCTCTATACACAAATACAAGACTTTCGATATTAACTAGAAAACCAACAAATCCTATTGTGCATTTGGACTCACAAATCTTTTTTGTTTATAATTAATTTAATTAAACCCCTTTTAGTTGATTTTATTATGTTATATATCTTTAAATTTTTAATGTATTCTTTAGCACTTTCTAAAAAATTAAATATCTCGGTCACATTTTACTCACAATGTGCACTTTTGAATCCGTACTGGTGTGCGCGAGAGTTAAAAATATCGAAAAGGTCACATTTAATAAGTTGATGGTGCCAGAAATATAATCAATTTTCCAATTATTTAGTGATTGGGTACACAACTCTAATGACTTTGCAACACTTCTACTCAGCAGTTGAGCAGCTAAATTGACTTTCATAATTTGGTTTCTAAAACCTTCCGACTCCAGTAACTTTTGCAATCTAATTAAATATTTCCATAGCATTTTATTGCCTTTATCATCAAAAAAAAATTTTTTTTTTGTTTCATACGTATTACTAATCAGTTTCAGCATGTGACAAGCATCTAAAAATATAGCCACATTATGGTTATTATCTGATCGGTGATTAAAAATAGTAACTAGTGAATTCGTATTACTAAAGTTGCAACCCAGGCTTTCTGCAGCAGCTATATTAGCTGCACAACCATCAAATGTTATGGCTTTTACATCAACGCCAACTTGGTAACATTTTTCGAGGCAAGTTCTTATCAATTAGCTCTAAGTTCTCCTGATAGTCCATTAATGAAAAAATTGCCAAGTGGTACTTTCCAGTTCTCTGTATTTGATGTTAGCATAAAAACATACGCCTCAGTAGCTAATTCGTTGACCTGACCAAACCCTGTGTCCACTAAACCCAAAGTGTTACGACCAGTACAAATTCTCTGTTTTCGAATCGCTATTTCATCTTTAATTAGTGTTCCTAAAATCCTTCCATTTGCACTTTTAGATTTCAATTTTTCAAAAACCTGTGACGTAAATCCTGGGTTAGCATAACTATTCTTAAACCATTTTGTTAATATTTTGAAAAAAAATATACCCGTGAAGTTTCTTGCCAGTTCTTCTTCACAAAGGTTTTTCCGAACTGATGGTAGTGTCATGTTTTGTTTGACGTCAATAACAAAAAGTAATTGTCAATGTTGAGAATTAAATATTTGAATTTGAATATATGTGAACGCAAACATAGTTGTTTGTAACCATGTTCTTAATCGGGTGAGTTTGATGCCTCAGAAGTAAGGCTGAACGGATAATTAAGGCTGTTGCGAGTGTCAGGGCAGGCAAGGGGTAAGTTTGCAAAAATATAGCGTGTTCGTGACTGTACTCGAGCCCGAAACCTATGTCATCGACCTATGTCACCTATGTATCACACAACTGGACGCACCAGTCAAGACCTATTAGATATATCATACCTCACTCTAACAATTCCTTTTATCAAGGCCTTGGCGTCGGATTGACAGAAATGAAGTAAATAACAATTTTAGGTGACTCGCAAGCTCGTTCAATGTAAGAGGATTTTTTTTACAAAATACGTGCATATGGCTTGAAAACAAATATTTCAATCCTCTTACAAACTTAAAAACATGTAATGGCAATATAGATATTATATACACACGCACATGAGTTGTGAAAAAAAAAGGTTATTTTCTAAACTAACCACAAAATGGCCCAGTATAATATTATGTATTTGTCACATAGGTCCCGGGACTTTATTTTGGAATAATTTCTACATAAAATATGGGAGTAGATAGGTAAAATTATTAACAAACTATTCAAAATATTTACAATACTAGAATGTACAAATAAGTGTATTAAATTAATAGTTATAAGATCATACAGTACAAATAAAAAACATGGAAAAAACTATAATTAAAACAATTATAATAAAATTAAATTATATATATTTTGATATTCTTATAATTTTTTTAAAATCTAAAATAATATTACCAAGACCTGTGCCATGCAGCAAAGCAACAGTCTCAGTTTCATACTTGCTCAAATATGAGAAAGAGACCGATACTCTGCCTCAACTAAGCCACTGGTCTGAATTTAGGTAAATAGTCAATTGTAATATTTGATCTGACGATTTTCTTTTATATTATTATATGATTCACAGTTATAGTTCAACCAAGCTGTCTGAGTTTACACGATGTTGCCATCTAGCGACGCTATTATCAGTTCACAGATGGTTTAGTCGGACTATATTTTAAACTGGCTTTTCTTTGACAACATTGATACAACATAACGTCAAAGCTGTTAGTGACTTAGTATTAGCACTTGCATGGTGTTTCAATAAAACATTTTAAAAAAAACATCACGTTCCTTTAAATATCCCCGTTGTGTAAAAATCTTAAACCGCTAAATGTTTGTAAATTAAATTACGTGGTTTTCAATTTGTCATACTTCTTTTCTTGTCAGAGGTTATGAAAACAAAGTTATGAAATGTTAAAAGGGTCTAAAAAGTATTTTTGTAATTTGGGTTATAAATCTATAGTATATACGATACTGTGTCAGATTAAATGTTATAGATTTTTCAGCCTAAAGAAGTCCACTACAGCACCAAGACCTATTAAAATAAATAAACCAACCCCGAATCGCAGGCTTCACCGAAAGATAGCCATAAATTAGTCAAGGCTGACTCAAAATGTCTTGGTGAAATAAGGTTGTGTAACAGAAACATATTATCAGGATATTAAATATATAAAATCAAATAGGAATTCGGTATAAGACAAATATTTAATACCTTTTTTGTAATGTACCTTATACTGTACGTGATATGCTAGATATAGATTTTAATATAATGAATAACAAAAGCATTTTTTTTTGGTTATTTTATATTTGCCTGAAGCCATTCAAGCATAAACGGATTGCGGAGTGCGCTCAACCAAAAAAATTTACTTTTAAATGTCATTAAAACTATATTACACATATTTTTTAGGAAAATGAGAATAAGAATACAACGATATCGTTAATCAAGCGCTTCCCTTGTTAAGTCTTTCCATTCTTGCATTTTTTCTGAAATCCTTCAGAATCCTGATTGTAATGATCGCTAGTGTTTTTCTGAAAATGTATAATTTTAATTCATTGAGATTTTAATACATTTTTTTGCCTGAATTTGTAAGTATATACGTACAGTATATATAGTTTATAAGTATATATATACAGTATATACATAATGTCAGTATACGAGTATGTACTTGATACATTGATCAATTTACCTTTTGTGGTGTGTTTATTTATTAATTCAAATAAAGAGTATTCTAAATTATACTCGCAACGACCTATCCAAATACATCTGATGAAAATTGTTTACAGACATTGATAATTTAAACATCACTTCTAATTTTACTTAATCTCAATTCTAATTTTTCTAGACAATAAATTAATAAAATACAAGCTCATTTCCCTCATTTTCTACTTTATTGCCGTCATTCCGAGAAGTTCTTTTTCTAAAAAACTGCTTACTTAATTTATGCTCTAGGCCTTATAAAATACTATTTACTTTTTGTTATCATCAAGGTTTAAATTGAATTTTTAGTTATCTATGTTTTAAGTTTGTCAATTTATGAAATCCTGTCTGAAAAATTACGTAATTAAAATTTTTAAAAATACAGGACAGATACAGTTTTAATTCTTGAATGGTCATACAGTCAGTACTGATTATTTATCTATTTCAGTACTTTATAACATATCATTTGATGGTATTCGTATTTTAAATTAAAAAAAATATATATTATCGTAGTTTAAATCTTGTACATATCTTATTTATGTCTACTTAATCATCATCTTTGCCTTTATCATCATAGCCTAAATACACGTTAACTACGGCATTTAAAAAATCATCTTTTATTATTAGCTGGTCGAAGATATTTTACAAAATGTCGTCATATAAATTGAAACAAGGTTTTTGTAAAATAAACAAAAGTAACCAGGTAGGACTTAATAATTAACTTACTAATAATACATAAGAAATTGACATTTTAAACTTACAAATGGGCGGGATTAGCTTTAGCATATAGATATATCGTATGAAACTCGTAAAGATATGTTAAAAGTATCTACTTTTATAAAGAAATTTTCTTTAAAATTCGGAGACCGAGAGGAAAAACAGCGTGAAAATCTCTCAGCCTTTTTAGTCAACTTTTTTAATATACGAAATAGTACACCGTACTATTGGAAAACTCTAAAAAATATATAAAATTAGACTACTAGTGGAAAACTCCCTTTTATTAGATGTGCAAGTATTAAGCAATAGTTTTATATAAAAAATTTATATGATTATACTCGTAATTGTATTAGACAGATTTTGAAATTTTATTATTATTATTTTAATGTCATTCCCAGCCAAACACGCCAACTATATGGCCCCAAAGTAAGCAGAGCTTGTGTTATGAATGATCAAACATAGATACTCGAACTAGGAGTAATCATGGATAAACATAGGTACATACATAAATATAAACAAACATGACCCGAGAACAAACATGTGTGTTCATCACACAAATGAATGTCCCGACCAGACTTAAACCTGGGACCTCCGGCATATGAGGCTAGGTACCACCCTAGTCAGCCGTCTCCTTATTAAAGCATATAAATAATAAATCATTTACTGCTTTTAGCCAACCTACATGTCGGAAACGATAAACTTACGGAGTCCTTATCATTATCATGGTTATTTCTTTCTTAGTTTTAAATTTATTAATATTTAACTATAATGTGCAATCCTGACTGTATACACACCAGTCAATGAGCCAATTCTTGTAACTGCGAATGCTGCAGAATAAAATTTACTCGACAGTTGTGAAATGAGAGCCCCCCCATTGAAATTTATCGCCTATAGTAATGCCAAGAAAAACAATATTATCTACTTAGTTCAACCTGGTACCATTACTTTTTTTTGTTATACATTTTGATGTATGATTATTAAATGTTTGATCTATTTCATTAAATCTATTTCATTGGTTTCTAAATTGCACAACATTTTGGAAACCATCGTTATCGCCTTCAGAATTGGTTTTAGTCTATTACTTTAAAATTTAATGATGTATTTATCAGCAAATAATGTCGTCTCGTGATTTTTCCTACCATAAAGAGAAGATCATTTAAATAGACTAAGAAAAAAAATCGGTCCAGAAATGAAACTTGAGGTACTTTAATTCCCGCAACCAAACCTAGATGATCTTTTATCGTTTACCTCAACTTTCTGAGTTCTGCTACTGAGGTATGAGGTAGAAAATATAAAAAAAACCCTTTTCAAAATTTTAACACATTACAATTTCATTATAAACTGTATTTTAGTGTTAAGGGAATTAAGATGGTTTAGAAATGTATATTTATGTTGAGGTAAAATATGTTAAAAAGTGTTATGTTTAGTTAATGGATAGTGAAAACTTAAGGAAATATTATAAGGTCAAAAACTTGAGATCAGTGCCATGATGCCGTAGTGACTGATGCTGAATTCAATCAAATTCCTTAGATAAGTATCAAATATTCCCCTAGCTTCCTATGAGTTTTTACAAGCGTAACTTCAAGTAGCTCAACAACTACGCCTAGTCTCTTAATATTGCTAGTTACGTAAAGCAACTAAAACAAATGGGAATAGCAATGCGACCCTAAATACAGATTGTCACATAATCTAGCTATAGCTAGGGCAACGGTAAACTATGATTGTAAGTAGCATCAAATATTAACCCTAGTTGTTTGTATTTGTAATGAATTAATTTTTAATATTACTCATTTTTAATAATAATATCTTGAATAACAAAAAAATTCCAGACCTTAAACAAGTTATTCAAACTAAAAAATAAACCAAACAGCATTTACGCTGAGAATGCAATACTGGTTTTGAATTATTCAATGCAGTTTAAACAATAATAATCCATCTGATAAAAATTTTGAAGCATATTATCATTTAAATCTGAATTGTTATTTTTTATTAATATTTACTTCCAGCCAACGTAATATGTGATCCATCAATGACACAAAGGAAGATAAACTTTAATAAATTTGAATCAGCTCTGCAGATTAGTTAGCTACGCGTTAATCAGGTTATTGAATTAGACGTCGTAGTCTACCTCGTACCTGGTTATCATCAGAACTTCAATATTTAAAAATAAGGCACCATATACCTTAGACGAAGTTAAATTTGAGATAGGTTTCATATTCATTATAAATGAAACGTTGAATTTGGAAAAAGAAACAAACAACAAGAAAATTTCCAAAAGCGCACCAATTTTAATTCGATGACTTTTTATATTCACTGGCCTTTTTTTTTTAATTGTTTGCAAGGTACATTAAAATAATCCAATACCGCTTATAAAGCCTATTTATTATGCATAGGCTTTATAATAGCGCAGCAGTCAAAGATATTCAAAACGGATAATGTTTGCTGCGTTTGCAGTGTGCACCACCGCTTCCGTTATCTGATGAAAACATTGACATTTAAAATTATTGTTGGTTTTGAATACCCGTATACCTACTGTTTGATAATAGTATTCAGGAGCAATTTTGTGCGCTACACGATCCAGGCTGAATTCTAAAAATAAATTAGGAGCTAGGAAGTAAAAATAAGTTTGAAAAACTAAAAATGAAAGCCTGAATGACTTTCGTTCTGCTTTTTTTTAAACATTTTAGTACTCTTATCAGTTCTAGAACATAAATTTACTTTGAAGTGCAAATTTGGAGCGGTCACAATAAACTTTGTCAGATGTTATAGAGTTTTATAAAAGAAAATGTTTGTCATTTTAGTAAAGATCATAATTTGGGTAAAATTCTAATCGTCATTTTCCTATTATAATAACCTTTTTTATTTTTGTTTCTGCGCATATATTCAGTTAAATATTGAATTGAGGTTCAAAGCAAATATTGAACTCATTAACTTTACATTCCCTAACTTATATTCGAATGGAGAGAGGTATATATATTTATATATAATCCCCTGTATAGAGATATACTTGTTAAAGACTAGGCAGTTGGTGTACTGTAAAGGTATGAAATATGAAATTTGATTAACTATTACTATGCAAAGTTAAGTATTGATAATCTACCGGATGCATTCCTGGATAATATGTTTTAAAGGTACACTCTATGTTTAAAAGGGAGTTTACAAAGTGATGTGGTTAATTAAGTGAAGCACCCGTCCGTAGTGATACAATCCTCAAATGATTAGACGTCACTTCCGAGTCTCAGAAGCTATGGCTACGGCGTATACCAAGTATATTGTGTATAATTTAATATACTAGATAGCGCCATCCACAAAGACGTACGATGAATAAAGTAATCAGGGGTGATGTTTCTTCTGATTGGCTTTTTATCGCAGTGTCTTGAGTAATTAGTGTGACTCGACTAAACTAAAACACTAGCAGAAGGTCGGACACTTGTACTGTTAGCGAGAAGGGTAGGACGCGTCTTCATGGATCATCTTTCATCATCTATAAAACTAATCTATATTCATTGTTTTGAGAACAACATATAAAAAAATCGTACTTACTAGGTGAGTAGCTCTAAATAAAACTGCGAGGTAACTTAAGTCATAATAAAACTAAGCCCTTCTACCAAAGTCAACATTCATAAAAACACCTTAATTTTTCACAATCTGTGGAGTAAAGCGTTTACAGTCTGAAAGAACATCGCTCAGGGACTGCCGTGGGCTTATTTAAATTACATTGAAGCTCATAGCTGGAGGGGTATATTCAAGAAAGGGTAAATGTTTGTAACAAATCGCTAACCACGGGTATCATGTTGAAAAATGTATAAATTAAAAAAAATAAAGATTAAGGTTTTTTTCTTTAGTCTACAAATAACTCAACAATGATATAGAATAGTAAATTCTAAGAATTTTTTAAATTCCAAAATTATACATTTTGTATATGTATTACAATTTTGAATCGAAGATAAGAATGATTTTCGGTATCTGCTCTTAATAGCAAGCTGAATTTAAAATACAGTTTGTAATTTGAGCTCCCAGACTGAGATAATGGTTTCGGAAATCTTCTAAGGAAAATAATTCACCCAATCATGGTGTATGCGCCACATCAGATATCCTTCACTTGTAGGCGGAGTGTGTCCGAATTTAGAATCCTAGGGACTCTTTGTTTCTAGAAATATCAATTAATAGATATATTTTAGGCATATTTCATCAATAATTATCCACGCTGAATTCAGAAGAAGTCTTTTGTTTTTCTTGAGATTTCATTATTATGTTTTACATAAGTATGTATAAAGGATTTTATATAAATTTGTAATGGGGCATGAACCTACTAATTGTATAGAAGTCCCTTAAAACAAATAAAGAGAGGAAAAAAACGCCTTTTTTCAGTATTTTCGAAAAATTTGTGTAGCCTTAAAATTACTACACGATGTATCTACTGGTTGGTGTATGTTTCGTGTGATTATATTACAAAAATTAAATAATTAATAATGTAATGATATAACTTTAAAACACACACAAAAAACTACCGTATTAAATACCTAATAAAATATTTCATGACTTACGACATTTTATAATTTATCGCCTATTTTGGCTTTAAAATAAATCACCTAACAATTCCATGAGTCCTTTTTAGGACAGATTTCCTAATGTTAAATTAACTGACTGTTTTCCAAAGAAATATAGTAGCGCGTCTTTTAAAAGCATCTTGGATACGAAAGTGTTTGACAGGCGTTATTTTCAGTTAATTTGGAAGAAAAACGGCAGGCCAAAGGTAACTATACTAAAATAACTACGCCAACTAAAACACTTCGAAAAGCTTTACTCACACGTCAGTTGACATATACCCACGTCATAATAGTAGGTCTATATATGATTATTTGTTTTGATCGTGTTTTGTTCTCGTATAACGTAACATATCTACAGTGAAAAAGGTATATGTTTCACCCAGAAAGCATTGTTATTTTAGACCGTGTGCCAGACCAACACATACAATCACAATTAGTACAAAGGATTAGTACTTAATTTAAACCTCGTAGACATTGTATTATTTGAAAGGATCATTTATAAAATTTAAGCGGCAATTAATATTGATTATAATATGAGATAGTTTAATGAAAAATAACGAAGTGTGTTTGCTGTCTTATTTTACCCTTGTTTTACCCAATAATTATCTGGAATAATCTTGCTTTTGTAATACCGTGGCATATGACTATGAACGTGAATATAGATATTGAAAACCTAATAGAATTACAATTCGACCATTTCAATTACACTGAAGGATTTTAAATTCTGAATATTCATTCATGTATTCACATAGCATGAATTGCTATTGGATTAAAGTTTTTATCTACTAAGCATTAAATAAAATAAGTATTATAGTACTTGATACGAATTTTTGTATTTCATTTAAACTTTTTTGCACATTCTACCAGACATTTAATACCTTGTTGTTGGCCATTTCATTATATCTCAGGCTCTGTGGGTTTTGGCGGAATTAGAAGATAGCCTCAGGCTGAATGAAATAAGCGTCAATATAATATCAAAATAATACAGTTGGTCCGTAATTTCCTGTGCTATACTGACTTTAAACAACATAATGGGGTTTTTAATAACAATGCTCGCCTCTTAGATTTAATTTTCACTAACTCTACTTGCCTTGTAACGATTAGATGTAAAGAAACGCTAGTTTCTGAAGATGCCCACCATCCTGCCTTGCATTGTAGTTATCGAATATTGAACCTTGAATGTTTAGAGCCAGGGCCACGCTTTGTGAAATTGTTTCGTAAGGCTGACTATAACATAATAAATTATGCCTTACTGGCTTATGACTAGTCCAAAATGTACGGTTGTGGAAGTATAGAACTGGCTTTGGATGAATTTTACAGCATTCTTAACGACGTAATATGTAAGTTCGTGCCTTCATTCTAAGTAAAGGATGATTCGAGATATCCCCCGTGGTTTTCCAGGGCACTCATCAAAATAATAAAGGAAAAACTTAAATTTCATAAGCGTTTGGAAACGTTACGGTAGAATGATTGACTTTGACACTTTCAGTGTCCTACGCAAACGTCAATAAAAATGTTCAACTTGAATGCTATAATAAATATATCCAAACTGCGGAAGATAACATAAATAAAAATAGTAAACAGTTCTGAACTTTTGTGAAGTCTAAAAAAAGCTCAAATGAGTTGCCTAAGTCGTTATTTTTGGATGGAATCATATGCACAGAGGGTAATGAAATATGTAATTTATTTAATTCTTACTTTCAGTCTGTATTTGAACCTCGAGTTACTTTTAATTTCCCATCAGACACTAATACTTATAATTTACCATGTTACTCTGGAAATATATCAATAGGATCTGTTGATATTTCAACAAATATCGTAGGAAAACATATGAAAGATATTGATGAAGCAAAGGGTGGGGGACCGGACGGTGTACCAGCAATATTTTTTAAAAAATTGCTGGAAGACTCTTTCTGGTCCACTGTGTTATCTTTTTCAGCTATCATTGAGAACAAATTCATTTCCTACTGCCTGGAAACGTTCTTACATAGTCCCAATTCACAAAGCTGGAGACAAACATATTGTTCTTAACTATCGAGGTATCTCCATAAAGATAAAGGTAGTCAGGTCGATGCGGTGTATACCGATTACTCCAAAGCCTTTGACAAAATTCCTCATAATCTACTTCTTCGCAAGCTTGAAGTTATCGGTAAACATGGTGATTTGACTAGGTGGCTTGCGTCATATTTGCGGGATCAAAGCCAGGCAGTGGTTATTAAGGGCTTTTGTTCAACTTTTATTTCAGTTACATCCGGTGTGCCTCAGGGTTCACACCTTGGTCCGTTATTGTTTAAGTTATTCATCAATGACATTTATTCTGTATTTAGACATTCAAATTGTTTACTTTATGCTGAAGATATGAAAATTTATAAAAATGTAGAAAATTACTCTGAGTTTTTATTACTACAAAACGATTGAAATAATTTGTAAAGCTTTTGCGAAAAAAACTGCCAACATTTAAATATTAAGAAATATCGTGTTATTACATTTGCAAGAAAAAAGAAGAAAAATATATTTTTAAATTATAATATTAACCACACATCCTTGACGCGGGTTACTGAGGTAAGGGACTTGGGAGTAATTCTTGATACTCAATTGTCTTTCAGAACTCATATTGAATTCATCACTTCTAGGGCTTTCCAGATGTTGGGCTTTATTCTTCGAATAGGTAAAGAATTTAAACGTTGCTCTACTGTCACTCTTTTGTTCAACAGTTTCGTTAGGTCGATTCTGGAATATGCATCAACTATCTGGAATCCTCACTATAATTCACATGCTGAGTATAGAAAGAATTTATTCAAAATTTGTTAAGCATCTTTCATTTAGGTGTTCGAATTGTAAAAACAATTGTGATGTTAACAATCAAAATTCCTTGTACAATCGTCGCCGTGTAAGAGACCAGATTTTTTTGTACAGAATTATTCACAATATCATAGATTCCCCGATTTTTATGAGTAACATTTTCTTTAGGTGTCCCCGGATAAGTTCTAGATGTAAGAATTTGTTTTGAGTTCCTCTTTCTAAAACCAAATATACTGCGAATATGTTTTTAAACAGAGCTTGTAATGATTATAACAAAAATTTAATTCTGTAGATATGTTTCATTCCAGTGTGATTGTTTATAAAAGGAAAATTAAGGAGGAGCTCATTATTCATTAATCTCTATCCTTATATTTTTGTTTATTTTGATTAAATTGTAATAATGTAATGTTTATTTTTATGTATTAATAATGATTTAACTTTCAAAATTTGTATTGCTGTAACTACCTTGATTGAGTTAGTTATTGGTGGAAACTTTATATTGATTTGTTATATTATTTATAATAATTTATATAACTGTATTAAAATATTGTATGTTTCCCAAATAAATAAATAAATAAATAAGTAGGAAAATGTAGGAAATTGTCTATAGACGATTCATGAAAAATGTTCCAATAAATGTAGAATTTACTTGATTGTGAATTTGTATATTTACGGTTTCCCCTCACGTCGCGTTTGGCTTCGGATACTGAATAGGTCCATTCAAAGCAATCGAATTTTCGAGAACTCACTTAGAGCTAGAGTTCGGTTGACCGAAAATTCTGCTACTTATATGAAGATGTAGTTAGTTAGGGTGGCTTTTGATTGCCACATGTTTTACAAGTCGTGGCAAGGTTCTTTGGGCCAGAATATAAAAAAGTTAATCATTCTTTAATATTGAACAACAGCTCTTGGTATGTTTCGTTAATATAATGTCATTATCATGTTTATTATATTTAGTGCTCTATAAGCTATATAACTGTAAGCTATGCATAACATTGAAGTTAACGAGAGTACGTTATTATGGAATATAAATATTAAATATATTTCTGCCACAAATCAACTAAGTAACAGCAGATTTTTAAAAAGGCCTGTTATTTATGGTGCTTGGGCATTCCCCTGAAGGTTTATTATTCAACAGTTTAAATAATAAACGAGAGTTAACGGTTTCAATTTATATAAATATCTGAGTTGTATTACGTTATTAATACTACTATAGATTACAATAAAGAAAAACAATGCTTTCTTTTTAAGCACCTTATAATTTTACCCTTTAGTTACGATTCGTAATTCAGAATTTACTTTGACAAACAATTCTAGATTACACTAACCTCCAGTTATTAAATAAACCTCTAAAAATAAATCAATCTCTCAAGATCAAGTAGTCCTTATTATTTTTTAGAAACTGCTTAGTTATCGTCGCGACAAACAACTTGAAATCGTCTTCGAAATAAGATATTTCCAGAAAATCATTTTTATTCACACATCAAGCTGAGCTAGTCGTGATCGACTCAGAAGAACATGCCGTAATGAAAGAATTTGAGAAGAGAAAGAGACATTTGAATCTTAATAAGTTGGATGCTTTCTGTTTTATAATAAGTTGTGTAGTTTAGAATATGGATCGTGAAACTAAAATGAGCATTTCATCCAATGCATTTACTTGTAGCGATCTTACGTGGCATTCTACATGTACAAACTAGATGCGAACGCGATGTGAGTTTGGTAGCAGACAAATAATGAGTACCGAATCAGGACAGAATCCTGATGTTGCATCACGTTATGGGGATAATTTATATGAAATAAAACGTTTTTAACCGGATTTTATCACGTTTAGTTGTATTTTTATATTTTAATTAGACGTTTACAAACACCGTGGTCATGATTTACTAAGGCGAAAGGCGTCCAGTTGAAAGTTATGAAAACATTTTATCATCTGCGCTATAATAATTCTACATAAATCCCCAGACAATCACACCAAGTCAAGACCCCAAGGTAAGCAGAGCTTGTGTAATGGATGACCATACAGCGAACAGGGGGGGACCCTGAATATATAATATATACACATATATATCAACAAACATGACCCAAGAACAAACATCTATATTCATCACACAAATTCATGTTCCGGCCAGCTTCGAGACCTGGGACCTCCGGCAAATGAGGCAGGTATACTAACAACTACGCTACTCGGTCGTCAAAGATCATGGGTTTATCGGTCGTCAAAGATCATTGGTTTACATCTGTATTTAAATAATTATTCTTGCAGGCCTATAAAAAAAAATTCGATGGTACGGCAATGCATTTGAGATATTAGGTACTCTTGGATGCGATATTAGTGCCAAATGTTTTATAATTTTCACGGCCATTTATGTAACTAATTGAGTTCGAAATTGGCATTGGCTTACACAAAGACTTTGCTTTGACTGCTGTCAATTGTGGTATTATTGAGTGAGCATTGTTTGTTGATCGTTGAATCGTAACTATCTTCACTCGCAAGGATGCAATCGGAAGCAAATTCCAATTTCAATCCAATGTTGACACGATTGTTTTCAAAAGTAAGACGTCACATGAAATTTCCACTATCTTTGGAATTTGATTGGTGTAGAATTAGAATTAAAATTTGTTTTAAGAGTAAGCAGGCTGTTTTTATCTTTATCTAAATTTTTGTTTCTTTATCTCTGGAACTACAAGTGGGAATCATTACATAATCTATAAAAACACTAATGAAGTAAAAAAACTGCTTGAAACCCTCGACTCATCTAAAACCGCAGGGCTCGACCGTCTCCCAGCTTATTTCCAGATCAAGTGTGCTCACACTATCTGTATACCTTTAACCATCTTGTATGAGTAATCTGTTAGTACTGGCATTGTTCCTAATATTTGGAAGAAGGCTTATATTACACCAGTGCATAAAAAAGGTCCAAAAACTGAAGTCTTTAATTATCACCCAATTTCTAAGCTGTGTATTGTTTCAAAAATTTTCGAAATAATTATTTATAGCCCAATTATGTTTGCCCAAATATGCGGCAATTAAACATACTTATAGCCCTTCACAGCATGGTTTTCTAAGAGGTCGTTCAACAGTCTCGAATCTTGCTCTTTTGAATTCGTTTATAACCGAAGCTATGGATGACGGTCACCAGGTGGATGTCGTTTATACCGACTACAGTAAAGCTTTTGACAGGATCAAACATACTCTGCTTTTGAGTAAACTATGTAATATGGTATAAGCGGCAATCTTCTTAGATGGTTTTCATCATACATAGATAATAGGTCACAGGTGGTCGTCGTCAGCAACTACTTATCTGGATGGGTAAGCATTCCAAGTGGAGTACCACAGGGCTCATTGCTCGCACTTTAGCTTCTTATTATATTCGTTAATGATATAAACCATTGTCTTCACAACTCTCACTTGCTTTCTTTTGCTGACGATATGAAAGTTTTCTCAAAAATTAAATCATTGGCCGAAGCTCTGCAGGAGGACTTTTTACGATTAGAACAATACTGTGCCAAAAACTACTTAGATTTGAATCCTGATAAATGTAGCTATGTATCGTTCAGTCTTTAACACAACCCCGTGGTTTTTTATTACAAATTGGGATGTACTACTTTTAAAAATGAACAGGCTATAAAAGACCTTGGCGTTATTCACGATTGCAAGTTGTTGTTTGATACTCACTTAGACAGCGTAATAACCAAAGCTTCGAAGGCTCTTGGATTTCTGAAGCGTAGTTTTAAAGATTTTACAAAAACTCTTAAAATATTATATTGTTCACTCGTAAGAATTTACTTGGATTATGCATCACAAATCTGGAACCCTAGATACATAACGCATGTTGCCCGTCTTGAATAGTTGCAAAAAAAGGTCCTAAGATATCTTGCCTTTCGCACGAAATATTATAATTATACCTCTGACGACTATATGGATAATTGCAGAAAGCACCACCTTCTCCCTCTTGCTAAGAGACGGGAAATTGCTGACCTTATTTTCCTGCTGAAGATAGCCTCTGGTTATATTGATAGCCCTGAACTTCTCAGCGAACTTCATCTTAGTTGTCCTGCCAAACCTCTTATAAAAATTTCACTTTTGTATTTACTCTTAGGCCGAACGCCTTTATTTGGCGAGCGAGCAATAATTTTAATAAATTGAGTTTGAAATGTAATTTTGATTTATTTAATACCAACGTTGCATCAGCGAGACATATATACGAGCAATGATTTTTTTTTCAAATATTAAATAGGTTTATATAGTGAAAGAAATGTAAGGTTTTCATAGTAATTATATAATTATTTTAAAAAAATTATTTAAAAAAAAATTATTATATATAATTAATTATATATAATAATTTTAAGGAGTAGATTTAAATATATTAACATAATTGTGTGGTAAATTTTTACTATTTTATATTGGTGAGGACTTGTAATTGGCCCACTATTGCTAACATAGATGTGTATTATTGTTATGTTGGCTGTTAGTCTTCCTTTAATAAATAAATAAAATAAAATTCGGAAAAGCTTTATTGTTTGCATTGTGCCGCATAAGACAAATTGATTAAGGAAAGCTTAGTATTGTATTTCAACACAAAGCCTAGTTGAAATAATTTGTTTAATATAGATGAGGAAGCACGCGTTTCGAAAGAATAATCGTCTCAATTAGAATCACTTAGTTATTTAGACTGTATCAGAATGTGAAGGTAGCTAAATGATATACCAGTTGGCTGGATATACCGACTCGGCCTTGAATACAGTCCAGACAAAGAATATACACAGTAGAGCTTCCAACTCACCAGACGAACGACTTGATGAAAATGTTAGCAAATGTATCAAAACGTTAAGTGCCAAACATTAGATATTTGATGTCTAAAGGTCTACATCTTAATTTTAAAACAAATTTTAAACTACATCACCGATAAAGGATAATTGTTTTGAATGAAAACGATAAACTTTCTTAAAGGTTTAACTAAGAGCTGCAAAAAACTTGCATGTAAAACCAAGCATGTGTTTCTGTATTATTGGAATGATTACGTAGTCTTGTAGTGTTATGTGACTTCCTTTTTTGTTTGTTTCTGTTAACTACAGTGTTTACTATTCTTACAATGTTAAACATTTCGAGAAAGGCACGATTATATCCTGTTCAAATTTAAAGCAACTGGTAATTTAGTTTGATTCAGTACTAATACAGTAGATAGCTTTAAATATATGTGCAGGAACCAAATTGGAAATGAATAGTAAAAATTATATTTATTTTAAGTCATTGAGCATTAAAGCCAATAGAACAAGAATTTTTTGTTTTTACGAATTAGACCTGATATAAATAAATAAAACTAGATAGTACTTTGTAGTAGCCGTAAGGGGTCGCCTAGCAGTGTACTGTCCTCTTTTTTAGGTACAGGCACTGAAAAAAGTACATTATCAAATTCATAGTTCTACACCTAAATTATATTTTACAAAGGCCAAGGTGCCTTAAATGCTGCTCCATAATCTCGCTGGATTGCAATAGTTATCAGATTATCTCATTGAAATCAATGCTGGTTAAAGTTTAGGAGTAGAGTGGAGGACATGGATAGGCGTGTAGCATTCTCACACCATCACTTATCACTTTCCATTAGATATGTGACATACAAATAACTGTGAAATCGTAACTGTGAAAATGAAAATGAATCCTCAAGTTTTCCCTGACAATCGACCTAAAAACAAAACTTTCTATTTGTTATTATTTATTAACAAACTGATCCTACAGAACTTTGCATAAACGCTTCAGAACTTCGAAACAAAGCTTTAATCTTTGGTGTAAGTAATTAATGATAACAATCCAAGGAATTCGGTCAAGTTCTATTGTACTTAAGCACGATTTAAGCAGACAAGTAGGTCTCGGCCTTGAAATGAACAATCTGAAACATCTACTAGACTATCCGTGTCAATGAATAGTTAGCCCAAATTCCTTAAATCTGAGTTTAGATAACAACTGGACATAATAATTTGCCACTTACTGTTCGGCTCCGACATAAGGAATACAATAAAAAGCTGTTATGAAATATTTGTTTTAGATCTACCAACATATATTTGGACTGACAAGCGTATCGGTTAAAAGTTACTAAAATGTAACTTGGGAAAAGTTACGAACACCATAACTTGTAAATTATAATAATGGCTAGCAAATTTCAAGGTGAGTTTCAAAATACTGCCATTTCACAAATATCTCGGTAGAACTACATACATAAAAAGTGTATAGGGAGCACATACGTTTTAGAGTATTTTTACAAATGAGGTTTATTCTACCAAATTATTTGGCTCGCTAATGATTCTGTTTGGTGAATTGCATTTGAGCATTGTATTTTTCAATAAAATACAGAAACTTTCTTTGAGTTCTTACGACGTATCTTACACAGGTTTACGTATGAGAGAAATTGGTCATTGTTTGGGAGGACACAAACCAAAAATTGGAACCATTTAAAAGCTGATCGATTGACAAATTAATTTTTGTTAACTGGAATCTGAAATTTGTCAATTCGAAAGATAACGATGATAAATTTGATGAAACAGATGAAGTTCATGATGAGGATGCCTTCGATAGTGATATTGAATTGTTGAAACTCGTTTTTTTTTCATTTTTCAATTGTTTGTTTGTTTGTTTGTTTGTTTATTTATTAGGTACACCAACAGCATATATACAAAATCCCTTATAAGTACTTTACATTTTTTTATTACATTTTTTTAATTGTAAACATGTATACGCCATTTTCATTCCTAGTGATGAGGCTTCACAGCAGTACCCTTTGCGATCATCTAATCATCCCTTTGCGAGGCCGATTGGATAATTTGTTTCAACTAATGCACGTCCACGCACGGCTAGAGTCGTAACATGCACTCTTGTCGAAGCTGGTATTAACATTCTGTTAACTGAACTGAACGCACATGGGATATGCTCCAAAGAAGTTCGCTGCCGAGTATGGATGCCGTGCACGAGCCACAACAACTATTTCACTTGGCTGAAAGCACGTGATTGAACTAATGATTTTGTTGGTCTGATATTAAACATGCCATATCATTGCGATTGCGTTATTATGTTAATGGTTGAAACACAGATTATTAATTTTTTGGTCTTTACAATAAAATTGTATAAATCTTTATATTTGTCCTTTTTTTGCTAGTTGATTGACGCCATTAATTTGTTGTATGTTTTTAATTTAAATATAGATATAACGTGGGACACTCGGAAAGTTTTAAGAAAAAATGTAAAAAATAGTTTTTTGTCACGTCTGTTCAAAGACCTCTCAAAGAGGCATTTAATAAATAAATAAATATTTTTATTTAACACACCACATTATCTAGCCCAAATTAAGTATCATTAAGAAGTTGTCTTATGGATACTAGATAACGGATAAATAATCTTAACAAATCTATAAACACACATATATTTTTTTTTAATATAAATATTAGATATAAACTTAAATAATACACGACCATGACTAGAAAGCAAATATGATAAAATATCTGCCCCCTACCAGGATTCGAACCCGGGACCTCTGGCATGAAAGGCAAGACTACTTACCTCCATACCAAACAGGCCGTCTTTTTCAAACATGTGGTTGGGTGCCTTCTGTGTTTTTTTTTATGTAATATATTTTGGATGTTGTAGGGCGTTGAAGCTTCTTCAGACTGATTTCTTTGGTTAATTTCCTGTTTCGTACTTAACTGAACAATTATTGAGTTAAGAAACATCAGTTTAAAGATATATACAGATATTGGCTAATAAAACATTTATATATTTATTGAGTTTAATAATAATATGTAGTACGATATTTCGGTACTTTCAGTTTCGATTTCGTTATTTAATGTTTTATTTATGACGTTATTTATATGTCGCTACTTTCATACCACACGTGTCATCTTACAAGATGGTGTTTCAGAATGTTTTACTAGATATTATTAAAATAAAGTCTGAGAATGTAAAAAAGTCGCTTTAAAGAACCTGTTAGTTTTGATAGATAGTCACTAGCATTCGATTAATCCATTTAAAAAAGAATACCTTATTAATGGAGCCTTGCAGAAAGAATAGTAAAAATAATTATTTGCACTGCGAAGTAAACATAGCCTGAATTATTTAGCTTGCTTTTAAATATAATATGTTACCCAGTGCTTTTCTAAAGTTAGAATTGATCGCAATGTATAAATTAATAATATACCTATTGCGTAGGTCTTATAGATTCCGACAATAAAAATGGACTTTAAATGTCTAAAGATGTAGCAATGTCTTTTTCGATTTTTGTAAATGAATATTTTCCACTGTACGAGCCTAGCCTAGACAAATATAACATTGTTAAAATTAGAGACTCTATCTAATTGGTAAATAATACTATGATATTCAATGTGCTAACTATTGATAACGTCTACAAAATATACAGCCTTTACAAATAATTATGAAACAATGGGAACTTTAATTTAATATTAATTTAATTTAATTTAATATGATAACCAATTTCAGCTGAATTTGCTACAAATTCAATTGACAGTGATTATTGACTATCAGAAAGTGAATCAAACGTATTTGTACACTTAAATGATATTGAAATGATATTAAGATTTGCATAAAAAATATATATTAAGCCCCAACTTAGGATGCGAATCCACCAGTGCGATGAAGCGTGCTAGGAAAACCCACTTATAAGACTTCTTCATCTATCTTTAAAAAAAAACTAAAAATGGACTTGGACTTTTACCTCCAACTGCTCAACATCCTCCAGCTTTCTCGCACAAGTACTAAGGCTACGCGGTCTTCAATATTCATGGCAGATAAACTAATAAAAGTATCAAAAGGACTAAGTGTGTTCCCATAAAGAGCCATCGTTAATACTGATGTGGTCACTATGTTGTCGACTAATATCAGTGAGTTTTACCCTCGCTTAAATACGTTAATTAAATTATTTCACGATTAAAACTATATGTAGGAATGTATCTATGTAGGAATGTATCTATGTAGGAATGTATCTATGTAGGAATGTATCTATGTAGGAATGTATCTATGTAGGAATGTACGTTTCCTACCATTGGAGTACATATTAAAAACTACGATTGCGGTTAGGTCGTTAAATGAAACATGTTAATACTTAACTGACATTACCTGGGGACCGTTCGTGTGAAATCAAGAGCAGGTACTTGTTACCTATAAGGTAATTTGGGTGAATCCGTAATTGTGCGCATTCACAACTAAATGTGATTTCTCTTAATGGTTCTATCTCGTTTGTCGGGTGCCAAAAGCACAAGTGTAAAGAGACGTTTTTGGTATGCACCATCCTATTACTTTGTAGAACTGATAAAACATGTAAAATCTTATTTCTATGCAAAGTTCTTGATATCAGCTTTCTCAATCGCTTGTTTTATATTAATGTAAATTGAAACGTCCGTAGGAGAGTGTAACGTTAAAAAACTTGGTGCTTAAGTAAATTGGCTACGTGCCGAAGCGCGACGCTTACTAGCAATCTGTGCTTTCACGTATGGGTCGCTCTAAAGGAGATAATCACGCTCTCTAGATTTCGAACAGAGTTCTAGAACATTAAGGTGACATATACATTACGAGACATAACAGGTGGTTTTACCTACATAGCTCTCAATTATGGATAATGTAGTTTCCTAATGGTTAAATAATTTTATATCGGCTTTTTCGTTTGACAGCTGCCATTAGAATAAAGTAACCCAATAATTTCTATTTTAAATAATAGTTTATGATTGTATTACATTAATAACTGTACGTCATGTTTCAACTTAATTTCAAGCAAAAGAGATGATTTCTTTGTAAACACTCTAAATACATCAGTATCATGTTTTTTTAATAAAAATGACCCAGGTGTCAGAAATCACAAAAAAGTATATGTATTCAAACCACTTAAATACAACAAATAAATAAAAAATGTACCCTCAAGCATGACTTTCTTAACCTCAATACAACTAGCGTACCCATAATAATTTATAGCTCGATAAATCTGCAAATCCATATAATATTTATATTTACGCCCATTTTCATGCAGTTTACGATCTTTTTCATCCAAGTTTTATTGTATGAAAGATGTATCTAAGATGGTATTTCTCAGTATGATTTATGAAGCAAACAAATCGTCGTCCATAGAAATGTATTTGACAATAACGCTGAATAACAAATGCTTAGATTACGCATACTGAATAGTTCATATTGAACTATATTGAAGTATATCTAGAATAAATAAACAAAAATAAATCTAAATAATCTATATAATAATAATAAATCTAAATAAAAATAATAATAAATAAATCTTCTGGATTTTAGATTTGGTCTGAAAATTTTAAGTCAACTTCAATATAAATGAGTAGTCTGTTAAGTTTTATGATAATACTACCTAAGTTTCGAAATAAAGTTACAGTGGGTTTCTAGATATGTTTTTCTGTAGTCTACTAAGACTATAATTTAATGAATTTACGGGATTCTTACCACGATTTTCGTTTTTATTTCGAGCGTCCCATATTTTGATGCTGTTGCATCAAGCACCATGATCGAGGACTCTTGCAACAGCATCGAAATATGGGACGCGCGAAATAAAAAGCGCGAAAGCCTAGGCTGCGCAGAGGTCGACCGAAGATTGACTTAGGAATCAATTCATTTAAATGAACCTATAATGAATTGAGAAGGGAACTATGCTCCGCCAGAGCTAGCAATCGCTCTGTAGGAGAACGTGAAGCCTTCAGTTTACGAGCTAAGACTGAAATTTCCCTAACATCGACATGTTAGGGCGGCGATGAGGCGCCTCGATCGAGATTCAAGAGAGGCCGCATATAGTGCTAATCCCTTCGAGGATCTCCTTGGATTTGGGGACGTTGGCGAGAACCACCAAAGCGAGAGGGTGACGCCTTCCGTACTTGCTGTGCATTTTATGCACCGCGAGTGCCGGGAAGCCTTGGGACTGCAGATCCTCTAGGATAGCCTCGTTCGATAATTCGAACGGGACTCTCCTGAGTACCGCTCTGAACTTACGCTCTTCCGGGAGAGCGTAACTGTGGTAAGCATATTGCTTCCCGTTGAGGAACTTAGTTAAAGCTCGGAAATCGTCTAACGACGAGACAGTGATTTTAATAGATTCACCCGAGTTGGTCGCTCGGGTGTAGAGGACCTTGTGCTCTTTGCACAATGTCGAGACCTCGGACCATTTGCCCTTTTCCCGGAGGAATACGGGTGGTGGGACCTTAGACTTGACTGAAGCCGCGGTAGGGGGTGGGGTCACAGTGAGTAACATCAATGGGGCCGGGGCGGGTGTTGTAGGCACCGGGGTAGCTGGCGTTGTAGTCGCCACGGAGGGTGTTGAAGACACCGGGACGGGCGTTGAGGACGCCGGGGCTTGTTTCGAGCGCTTCTTAACGAGGGTGAATGAGGGTGGCTCAGAGCCAGTTGGGATGGCGTCCGAGGATGACTCGGTCACGGGTGCGCGCTTGCGGCACTAAAGGGCGTCTACTTCCACTCCATATCACTAGAGGAGGGAGACGCGAGAGGGCCTAGGACCAGAGGGGTCTGAGGGACGGAGGTGGCCTGAGAGATCAGTGGGGCCAGCATGTCGAAAAAAGTGCCAAGTAGTTGGTAAATTACTTGAGGATCATTGGAACCTGCGGCGGCGACGCCTGCGGAGAATTGTTGAAAAGATTCTAAAAAACTTTTTATATCCATTGCAGAGGGGTTGGGGAGGCACAACAATATATAAATAAGTACGTTACCCTCGTTTTGAACGAGTATTACTAGTTAGTAGTTTTTACTATTAAACTAATCATCACGAAATTTCATAAACACGTGAATGCTGGAAGGTACAGAAATTAAGTAACCTCTCATTCAGAAATAGGATGGTTTCCGAAAAAAACGCAACCTAGTTTATTATATTTTTGCAACTCCAAGATTTTATTTATGAATGATTATTATCAGATGAATGATACTCTATTTTATCTAGCATGAGTAATTCCGCTTAATTAACCTCAGCCTTATCCGATTAAGGAGGTTCAGCTTTACCGAATTCCGGTGAGTTAGAGTCCACCAGGCTTACCTACTACAATTACACTACATAGGTATTAAGATGTATAACTATAGGATGACGAAGGTTCCACATCTACAAATGTCAGTAATGTCGATGCAAATTCTGGTTTTAGACGCTTGGTTTAAACAAGATGATGAAAAAGAAACCGGTAGTTGTCCCGTGATATCAAATGTCCGCCCGAACCTAGACAATTATGAAAAAGAAGATTATGAGTGCAAAATAGTCATTGTGGGTGCTCTGAATCCTTATTAAATGAGATCGTTATGCCAACGTTCTTTAGACTTTGGGTGAAAGATTGTATCTTTTATTTTTGTATGAAAACCCTACGTTTTTGTTATTTTTAGTGCAATAAACTTGTGATGAATAATAATTTGAGTTTATTTAAATGTAAAATAATAGGTGCTGTATTTCACTGTGAGGCAGTACTGAAACATCAGCTTTTATTAAATAAGTTAATTTAAACAATTCGGTCAACTATGTTACTTACAAATCGCGAATATTTCCAAAATTCCACGTTATACATATATGATCAACAATAATTTAATTATCTTTTAAAAGATTTAAAGAATGGAAGTTCTTCAATAATCCGAGATTTCTTGCAATATTGCAATAGTTGTAAAGTTTTCTGTGCATCTGTGCACGCAAGTCTTAGAAAAAAACGACTACCGCTTACGCAAGATTGACAGAAATTGTATGAAAAGCCTTTAATCAAATATATCACACTATTTGGGGCTAGAGGGGCTTCTCCGACATATTGTTTGATTCACTTTCCTTGTTACGCACCCAGTAGACCACTCGGCTTATTTGTTTGCAGTTATATTACAAGTGAACAACATATTAAAAGGGATTACTCATTTACTTAACTAAGTGATTTATTCGTTGGTTTTAAAATTAGAAGAACAAATCTTTAACAATTTCGTAAGCTTATATAAATATAAATTCTGCAATGTCATTTTATTTCAAACTAACCAAAACTATTATACTTTGATCAATAGCTGGACGTAGTCTTTTACATATCAAGTACCTCCTATTCGGCATTAATTGCATTTATCCATTTGCTGTTATTTTTATCAAGACGTGCGGCTATTGAGCTGAAAGGGTCTTCCATTGACTGGACTATATTCAAGACCGTCTGTCTTTGATTATATTCCAGCCGTCTGATACTTTGATTAGCTACCTAAAATACTAAATTCAGTAACAGTTCTCAAACAAATGATAATACTCATAGATTACTGGTAACAAATTACATTATTGAGAGTCGAATAATGAAATTATATAATAGATTTAACTTGTCATTTCAGGCAGTTCCATGCGCATTTTAAATAAAAAATATACTGTCCTTGATCAATTTTTCACAACTTTTTTGTCATTTTACCGTATTGTGTACGGTTTATCTAAATTCCGCCAGTAGTTCAAGAAATAAGTATGTTTAAATAAACAAAATGTTACCGTTCAAGCGTGAATCGGTGTTGAAATACAGATGTAAATCCAGTGCGTTCTACATGGGACATTTCAAAAGGATTCTGTCCTAATTCGGTATTCATGTTTCGACAGCTACCTACCTCACATTGCGATTGCATCTGGCTTGCACACGAAAAATATAAGAGAGTCAGACATACGGCAAGTAAATGCTTTGATTAAATGGTCTTTTTCCCTACACGATCCAGACTGCAAAGTTTATTTCAAAACAAAAAGCATCCAAGGTATTCAGATTTAAATGTCTGTTTCTCATCGCTAATTCCACGTATTCTTTCATTACGGCACGTTTTTGCGAGTCGATCGCGTCTAACTCAGCTTCATGCACATAAATGAAAAGGATTTTCTGGAAGTTTCGTATTTCAAAGACGGTTTCAAGTTGTCTCGTCATGACGATTACAAAGTAGTTCCATAAAACAATCAGGACAACCTAATACTGAGAATATGGGCTTTAACAGATATTCAAAGACTCTTGCGAATATTGGGAGCAATGATAATGGCTTTTAATATATTATTAATCTTGTCGCCAGCTTTATAGATCGGAAAGACGAATGATTTTTTCCAAACTGTTGGAAATATTCCCGTATCAAGAGATTTATTAAATATCAACTCTAACGGTCGGCTCAGAACTTTTTCACAGTTACGTATAAAAAAAATTGGTATCCTATCGTTACCTGCACTTTTATGTGGGTCCAATTTATTAAGAGCATCCGGGAAAGACTTGTGCTTGTGAGAGCACTATATTTGATATAAGACGGCAATCGCAGGGATCATATTGCACATCGTGGTATCGGTGTCGTACTAAAATCATCAGAAAAGCTTTTTGCAAATAAATTGCAGATTTGTCTCCCGACGAAGCATGTTTGACACCCAGTACCATTTTCGCAGGATAAAAACTTTGACTTTTTCGCTTACTTTTTATGTCTGTCCAGAAAAGCTTGGACCTAGTTTTAATAGATGCCTCGATTCGGTTCAAGTGTTGTTGATATGTGCTTATCAGTAGTTTATTACATCTAGCCCTTAATATATCAAAAGATATTTGGTCCCGAGGGCTCTATGTTATTTTTTTAATTTTGACCTTTATTTATTTTTTTCTTTAAGCCGGTTAATTAATTCGGATGTAAACCAGATCGGAAACTTATTGTTTTTAGGTTTTTGTGTCGGTACATATGTGCCTATTACTTCGTTAATAATCTCGTAGAATACTTGGTCATATCATCAACGGTAAGATTAGAAGATAACAAGGTGTCCCACTGTTTATCGCTAAGTTGTTTTATTATTGCGTCGTAATCAGCTTTGAAAAAAACTTTTTTGTTTTGATTTTCGACTTTAACATTTGTACTTCGATTTTCTCTACATTAAACTCTACGGATGGATGTAATTGATCTACTTTAACTAATGGTTGTCAGGTTACTTCAACGTTAACTAGTGGTAGTGTACTAAATATTAAGTCTACAATTTGTCAAATGATTATACTATTTTAAATTAGCATTGCAGCAAAGTCAGTTAAGGCACAACCGAGGGAACTGTTTTTTGGGTCAGGCGTACAGTATGATACATTTGATCGATTTGACCATTCTTTACCACTCAAGTTAAAGTCACCGATAATGAAAGCTTGATCTGTCTCATTTAAAACTTTATAACAATTTGTAAAGAAATGTTCTAAAATATTCCGTTCTACAGGAGTGGGCAAATATACTGCACAGATACGAAGTTTATTGTTACTATTATTCATATCGACGTTAATCCACAAGTCCTCACAATCAGTTTCATATTCTGATATTCATTGAGATGAATATGTTTTTTTAACCGCTACTAGTTCACCCCCACCAGATTTGTTAGGATGAAAACCTGAAGTACAACGATCCCTCCTATAAACTACATATCGATCATCTAAGAGCTCAGCATTTGAAATGAGAATGAGGAAGCATGAGAAAATACTGATTTGTTTAGATTTGTCATAATTGTGGTAATTTTATGGTTATTTCGTATCAGATTAGGTAGATAATGGTAGATATAACGTTATAGTATATAGGTTCATATAATAAAGTACTTACTTGGTTAAAGTAATAAATTACGTAATATGGTTAGAGATTTTCTCGTTGAATAACTACGTAATGATAGGGTTTATTGTTATGGTTTTTTGATTATAATGTGTAAATTGCTTTCTTTTATTGAAATGTAATAGTTATTTTCATGGTGTTTTACGTATTTTAAGAGAATAACGAGAAAACCTTTGTTGTTGTATATGTTCCTAATTGGTAGTTATATCCTGTTATGATTATGTTTGCATATTTTAATAGTGTAAAATGATAAAATTATGTTTGTAACCGTTTCGCCTTAGGTACAATGTAAGGCTAAGTAAGTAGTCAGCCGGCACAAACGGTGTTTTGAGATAGTCTTTCTTCTAGAAAGTTTTTTGTATTTAATTTTATCAAATTGATATTTATGTAAACGTATAGGAATCGTTTCGTTCTATTATTTGAATATAATATTGTAATAGTTTTGATGAATAGTTTGAAAGTTCATTCTTTATAAAAATTAGAATCAAAGTAATATCTAAGTGTAATTAAGTGCAAATTACACAAACGCGCCAAATTCGTATATATGACTCACACCGAGCTACGGAAGTCAGACCTCATCTGCGTCCGGACCCGTTCGGACGTGTTTGACGGTCGCTCCCGGCTGCCGAGTCACGATTGTTGTCTCACGACTTCTCTCGTAGCAATACTCAAACGCCACTCTCAGATCCGTTCTGCGTCCGGCCCCGCTCGGACGTGTTCGCGGTCGCCCAGCCGTTGAGTCACGATTGTCGTCTCACGACGTCAACTCGTAGCAACACTCATACGCTGTTAGCCTCTGTAGGGCTTACTCTGCGGTCGATTTCGATCGGCTGCAAGTAAGTCGGTCTCTTGCACAGCAACAACAGAGCTGAGCTTACCGCGGTCGATTAAATTCGATAGTGGTTCGCGAAGCTCGGGCTGTTTTTCTGGCTGCGTACCTGACGCTTGGCGCTTGCTACGTAGTCAGAGACTCGCTCTGCGGCCGGCCCCAGGCCGGTCGTAACGTAGTCAATCCCGCACTCTGTGCACCCCTCGAAGCAAAAACCTCACTTCGGTGAGTGCAGCAACAACAGGGTCGAGCTTACCGCGGTCGATTAAATTCGATAGTGGTTTGCAAGACTCGGGCTGTCTTTCTGGCTGCGTACTCGACGCTTGGCGCCTGTACGTAGTCAGAGACTCGCTCTGCGGCCGGCTCCGGCCGGTCGTAACGTAGTCAATCCCGCACTTTTAGTGCAACCCAACTCCGTCAGGTCTACGGCCGGTTTTTGTTGTCAATTTATTGACGACACACTCCGTAGTAGACTCGCGTTTGATCAGGTGGATACTTAACGGTGACAACTAAGCCTGATAGCGTTGCCCCGGTGCGCTTCCAAGGCCCTTCAGGCCAAGGAGAAACCGGCAGACCCGATCCCATTGCATTTGGGCCTTTCCCAGGGTGACGGTACAGTGCTGTCCGAGCTAGGGGCACCACTTCGCGTCGTCCCCAGCCCCCCTACCGCGGGTAGGGAGGTTTAGGTGCTAGGTTTGCTAGGGAACCTAGGCATTTTTATATATTTATATATTTTATATATCGTAGGACCAAGCCCTCCCAATGGACCAGCAAAGCTTGGTAAACTTTGCTAGGTCGCTCGTCCAGGCACTCGCTGCCTCCGGCATCCCCGTCCCAGATGACGTACTAACGCAGGCCTTACAGGCAACTATCGCGTCCCCGGCCCCTCAGGCCTCAACCCCGGCCCCTCAGGCCTCTAACGTCGAGACCCCTCAGGTCTTAAGTTCTCCCGCGTCTCCCGCCTCGTCCGAGATGGACTGCGAATCGGTCGCATCCTCTCACGCGTCGCGTCGTAAGCGTACCGCTCCCGGGAGCGACTCCGAACTCGCGTCTGACACGTCGTCAGATGCCGTCACCCTAACCGGCTCTCCTGAGCCCGCGTTTCAACTCGTCGCCAAGCGCTCCAAGAAGCGCTCTAAGAAAGCTTCGGTATCTTCAATACCCGAGCCCTCCCCGGTGTCTTCAACACCAGCCCCCGCGCCGTTAAAATCGCTCGTAGTAACCGCGTCTCCGTCGGTCACATCGAAGCCAGCGACGCGCTGCGCTCCCGTCCCGCCGAAGCCTCAGCTCCCTCCGCCCGTATTCCTGCGTGAAAAAGCGCGCTGGACCGCGGTATCCAACTTGTGCAAAGTGCACAAAATTAATTACTTGAAAGCCGCCAACGCTGGCGACACAATCAAAATACAATTAGCGACCGTCGTCGACTTCCGCGAGTTTACCAGGTTACTCGGATTAAACCAAATCGCATATCACACCTACGCCCTCCCGGAGGAGCGTAAGATCCGCGCAGTATTACGGGGCGTCCCGTTCGAACTCAGCAACGAAGACATTCTTGATGACCTTAAGTCTCAGGGTTTCCCGGTCACAGCAGTGCACAAGATGCACTCCAACCGCGGTAGGCGTTTTCCGTTAGCGCTAGTAATCCTGTCCAATACCCCCGACTCGAAGGAGATTTTCAAAGAGGCTCGCACAATCTGCGGACTCTCGAACATCTCCGTCGAGCGTCCCAACCCCCGTGGTCACCCTGGGCAGTGCCACCGCTGCCAGCTATATGGCCACGCAGCGGCTAACTGTTCAGCTCCCCCCAGGTGCGTAAAGTGCCTGAATCCTCACTTCACCAAGGAGTGCACTCGCACTCCCGAATCCACTTCCCCCCCTGCCTGTGTGCTGTGCGGCCAGTCCGGCCACACAGCAAACTACAGGGGTTGCCCGCGCGCTCCGCGCTCCACCGTCAAGAGGGTCGCGCCTAAACCGGCGCCGCCGCTCACCTCCGCTAACTTCCCGCCGCTGCGCAACCGGGGTCCCCCGGAAGCAAAGCCCGTTCAGCCGACGCCTACTCCGGCTCTGTCTTGGAGGCAGCGTCCGGCCGTTCCGCCTGCACCTTCCCGACCCATCTCAGCTCCCGTAGCTTCCGTAGGGCCGCGTCCCGCTCCGTTATCCGTACCTCAGTCGTCGTTGGCTGAGGATATGAAGACCGTATTCGACGTCATTCAGAACGTCGATATTAACGAAATTTCCGTACTCGCACGCAAACTGCGAGCCGCCCGCTCTCCTCAAGAGCGTTTATTCGCGTTAGCGGAGCATCACTCGCTCCTAAGTTCGTTGTAAATTTATTTTTATTCTTTTTATTTTTGTATAAAATCGTAAATAAGTAAATTATAATGTCTAGACCCGCGAATCCCGCGTCCAGTCGTATTAAACCTAAGGGCTTATCCCTAGTATCTTTTAACGCTCGTAGTCTTAGCACTAACCTTCCCGAGATTAAACTGTTCCTTCAGAACAAAGAACCTGACCTATTCCTTCTCCAGGAGACATGGCTTACTCCAAAACGCTCCAGGGGATATGCTATTCCTAAGTACGCGTTTACTCGCAACGATAGGCCCAACTCCGGCGGTTACGGCGGCACCGCCATATATTACAAAAGAGGCTTCCATTGCTGTCCTCTCCCTACCCCTCCTCTCCTCAACATGGAGGCCACGGTGTGTAGATTGGCTATGACTGGTCATCCGACCATCATCATAGCTTCAGTCTACATACCGTGTGGCTCCAATCCAATCCGCAGCGACTTTGAGGCCATTCTCGCCCTCGGCCATTCAGTCATTATGTTCGGAGACTTTAACTCCAAACATACTGACTGGACGTGCCTATCAACCAACACCAGCGGTATCGCTCTCCTCGACATCACCAACTCCCTTGACTTAGACGTCATATCCCCCATCACTCCCACTCACTATCCCAACAATCCGACCTACTCTCCTGACATCCTCGACTTTGCAATTATCAAGCGAATCAATCTTGACCTAAGGTCTATCGAACCGCTCGATGACCTAGGCTCCGACCATCGCCCCGTCTCCCTCATGCTAGGTACGCCTAACGTTAACGTCACACCTCCTAAGACCTTTACCAATTGGAAAGGCTTTAAAAATACGTTAGTTTCAGCCTTAGAGGCCCCTAACTCTCCGCTCGCGATTTCGCCCGACCAATTAGATAGTCCGGATAAAATAGATTCATTAGTCAATACTCTAACTGATGCTATTAACACAGCCATCAACGACAACGAAAAGGTTGTTAAGCAAAGCAAACCCGCGCTTCCACTAGCCGTTAGCAATCTCATTAAAGCCAAGAACGCGGCTCTCCGGAGAGCAAAGAAATATCCCACGCCAGCATATAGAACAGCTGCGAATCAGCTTCAACGTAAAGTTAGGTCTCGCCTCGCGGAACTCCGTGACACTCAGTTTAACGATCTCATGGAGAATATCTCCCCGTCCCACCAAGCATATTATCGAATGGCCCGAGCCTTACGCGTAGACACCGCCTCTCACGTTCCTCCTCTCACTCGTCCCGACGGCACCATTGCTTTCGAAGTCGAAGAGAAAGCCGAATGCTTCGCCGACAGCATAGCGGCACAATGCTCACCCAGCACGCAACCCGCGGATCCCTCCCACATCCAGGCGGTGGAGGACGAAGTTCTCCGCAGAGAATCTCTCCCTATCACCGACGACCCCGTCACAGTCTCTAATGATGAAATCTTGCTTCTCATTAGAAAGCAAAAGTCCAAAAAGGCTCCGGGTGCGGATGGAATTTCCAACCACGCACTTAAGCACCTGCCTGAGCAGGTGCTTACCTTGTTAGCTATCATCTTCAATGCCTGCTTCGACCATAGCTACTTTCCAAAAGCCTGGAAAGAAGCGACAGTCATAGGCATTCCCAAGCCGGGTAAACCTCTGAATGTCCCGGCTAATCACAGACCCATCAGCCTCCTCAAGGCAATGTCTAAACTTCTCGAAAGAGTCATACTCTCTCGAATGCGGAACCATCTGTTTCCAACGGATGGCGACCCTCTCATCATTCCCCACCAGTTCGGCTTTCGCGCTAAGCACTCCTGCCCTCAGCAAGTCCATCGAATCGTCGAGTACATACTCGAAGGATTCTCTCAGCGTCGTAAAAAAACAATCGCGGTTCTCTTTGACGTAGCCAAGGCTTTCGACAAAGTCTGGCACAGCGGTCTCGTTTTTAAACTCTATAAAATAGGCTTACCGGCTCGCCTAGTCAGATTAATAGCGTCGTTTCTTAAAGACCGTACTTTTCGATTCAAACATGAAGGCACGCTCTCCGCGCCTCGTCCCATAAAGGCTGGAGTCCCGCAAGGCTCAGTCCTCGCCCCTCTGCTGTACACCGTGTACACTAACGACATCCCCATCCCGCCGAAAGGCGTCGAACTCGCCCTCTTTGCAGACGATACCGCCCTTTACACTAAAAGTCAAGCGATCCCATATAACATCACCAGACTCCAAAAGGCCGTAAACGCCCTCGGTGTTTGGTTTCAAAAATGGCGTATCGATGTCAACCCAGAAAAGAGTTCTGCTATTCAATTCGACCACAAACGTCGTAATCGCCACAACGATCCGCACATTCGTATGTTAGGTATTCCCATCCCCTGGAAGCGCACTGTCAAATACTTAGGCGTCACCTTAGATCAGACGCTTTCTTTCAAGCCACACGTCGATAGAGTAACGAAACTCGCGCGTTTTTACTTAAGCCGTCTATATAGTATGATAGGAAGAAAAAGTAAAATGTCTTTTAGAAATAAACGTACGCTTTATAAGGTCTGCGTTAGACCCGTCATGTCATATGCTTCGCCAGTCTTTGCCCACGCCAAGCCCTCCGTCCTGTATAAGCTGCAGGTAGTTCAAAATCTCTTCTGCCGCAGGGCCACAAACGCACCTTGGTACGTGCGTAACGCGGACCTGCACAGAGATCTTGAACTGCCTACAGTGCAACAGCACCTCAAAACACTCTCAGAATCGTTCTTCAAACGTGCCGAATCCCATCCCAATCATCTTGTTCGAGAATCAGTCTCATATACTGTTCCTGTGTTAGATTCGATTTACAAAATCGCTAGACCGAGAAACGCGCACACGAGCGAACGCACGCAGTTAACTTTAGATCTAGAGGCCCTTCAGGCCGCAAATTCTAATTCTAACGTAAATTCTAATTCTAACGTAAATCCGAATTAATGCAAATTTTATTTGTCAATTTTTAATGTTTTTATTTATTTACTTTTCTTTTTTGAGCACCTTCAGTGCTATGTAAATCCCAGCGGGTGACCCCTTAAGGGCCCCGCTAGCGCGGCCTCTTTCTCCGATTGGCCGTCGCTCAGATGAAGGCTGAGTGGCAAAAATGCACGAGCCGACAGGGGGTTTTTTAGTGGGTATGGTTCTGGTAGGCGTCGGGACGAGTCCCACATAACTCCGATCGCGCGCGCGGAGTATGCGTCAGAGCATTTTTTATGCCCTCCTGCCCTTCCCGTGGAGGGGAACCAAAAAAAAAAAAAAAAAAAAAACTACGGAAGTCAGTCTCGGTCTGCGTGCGTTCTCGAGCGCACGTCGATCGCAGACGCCTTCCCGCTCTATTAGCCCCCGCGCTAATTGAGCACCCAAATTTCACTGGTTGTTGTCGTAATATATAATTTCATAGTTGTATACCGTATTAAGTTTCTAACGCCGTTTTCGCGGCGGACAGCGGCTCGTTAACCGGACTTCTAATAAGTTTCTAACGCCGTTTTCACGGCGGAAAGTGGGTTTTAACCGTACATCTAATAAGTTTCTAACGCCGTTTCACGGCGGACAGTGGGCTGTTAACCGTACTTCGTGGAACGTGAGCTTCGTCGACGGAATTTCGTCGTTCCAGGTGCCTCGAGTCTTCGTGTTCGAGTAAGTTATCCGCGTCGTCCTCAACCACCCTACTGCGTGTAGGGTGGTTTTTAGGAAGTTAGTCATCGTTGATAGGTTCATAGTATATATATTTATATATTGTTGTCCCTCCCCAACCCCTCCGCAATGGCTTCTCTAAGCTCTGATGAGTTTATGAGGAAGTTACTTGATAGTACCGGTGCTGAAGGCATGTCTTTAAATGCTGATAAGTATCGTTTCTTGGACTCTCTCATCCCGCATATCATGGCGTTAATTCCCTCAATGGCCCCTCAGACCACCCCAGTCCCCCAGACCCCTCAGGTCTTAGGCCCTCCCGCGTCCCCTTCCTCCAGTGACATGGAGTGCGAAGTAGACGCCCCTCCGCGCCGCAAGCGCGCACCCGCGACCGAGTCATCCTCGGATGCCACCCCAACTGGCCCTGATGAGCCTCCCTCTTTCACCCTTGTTAAGAAGCGCTCTAAGAAGCGCTCGAAACAAGACCCGGCGCCCTCGGTGCCCGTCCCTACACTCCCTGCGGCGTCTTCAACGCCAGCTGCCCCGGTGTCTTCAACACCCGCTCCGGTCCCAACTTCTGTCAAGGCCAAGGTCCCACCACCCGTTTTCCTTCGGGAAAAGAGTAAATGGACTGAGGTCTCGACATTGTGCAATGAGCACAAAATCCATTACACCCGAGCAGCCAACTCGGGTAAATCTATTAAAATCTTAGTCTCGTCGATAGACGACTTTCGTGCTTTAACAAAGCTCCTCACCGATAAGCAATATGCTTATCACACTTATGCTCTGTCAGAAGAGCGTAAGATCAGAGCGGTACTCAGGGGAGTCCCGTTTGAATTATCGAACGAGGCTATCCTGGAGGATCTGCAGTCCCAAGGCTTCCCGGCACTCGCGGTGCATAAAATGCACAGCAAGTACGGGAGGCAACACCCTCTCGCTTTGGTGGTTCTCGCCAACGTCCCCAAGTCCAGGGAGATCCTCAAAGGGGTTAGCACTATATGCGGCCTCTCTGGGATCTTGATCGAGGCGCCTCATCGCCGCGGTCATCCCGGCCAGTGCCATCGGTGCCAGTTGTACGGGCACGCGGTGGCCAACTGCCGCGCACCGCCCAGGTGCGTCAAGTGCCTGGTCCCGCACTTCACTAAAGAGTGCAATCGCACTCCTGAAACTCCCTCTCCTCCCGATTGCGTGCTTTGCGGCCAGTCCGGCCACAGCGCAAATTACAGGGGCTGCCCTCGTGCACCCCGCTGTATGCGCTCCAATTTCAAAAGGGCGGCACCCAAACAGGCCCCGCGCCTTTCTCAAGAAAACTTTCCGCCGCTGCGTAGCCGGGTTCCTCCGGCTTCTAAGCCTACACAGCCCAGGCCTGCCCCAGAAAACTGGAGGCAGCGCCCCGCATCGAATCCCATCCCGGCTCCTCGCCCATACAAACCCACCCCTCAATCCTCCGTAGCAGACGATATGCGTATCGTCTGCGACGCTATAAAAAATATCGATGTTAGTGAAATCGCAGTCTTAGCCCGTAAACTTAGGGCTTCACGTACTCCGACAGAGTGTTTGCTAGCTCTGGCGGAGCATAGTTCCCTTCTCAATTCACTCTAGGTTCATTTAAATGAATTGATCCCTAAATCATGCTTCGGCCGACCTCTGCCCAGCCCCGGCTTCACCGGAGGCTGCCCAGAACGGCCACCAACTCATGTCCCTTTGAGCACCTTCAGTGCAACTTTCACTACAGGCGGAAGACCCGCTAGCGGGTCTCCGCCAGCGCGCCCAGCTTCCCGACGGGTGTCGCTTCCGATGAAGGCTAACGGTAATAACTACAGCCAACAGGTGGTTTTTAGTGGGTAGGTGCCATTCTGGTGAGTCCCACATAACCCCCCGCAGAAGAATTTACCTGCGGGCGGTATGCATGACGCATCTTCCACCTACTTCCCGCGAGGGTGCCTCGGCAGCAAAAAAAAAAATACGGAAGTCAGTCTGTCTCGGTTTGCGTGCGTTCTCGAGCGTACGTCGATCGCAGACGCTTTTCCGCTCTCTAGTCCCCGCACTAGTTGTCGAAATTTCACGGGTCGTTTTCACGACTCAGGTTTTCGTACCGTATCTTCCTTAGTTTCATAGGACCGTCGTTTTCACGACGCCTCTTCGACACCGTCGCCTGCATCGCCGTCGCCGCTCCGGCAAGCTCTGCGTTCCAGGACTTCGAGTCTTCGTGTTCGAGTAAGTTATCCGCGTCGTCCCCAACCCCCCTACCGCGTGTAGGGAGGTTTTAGGAAGTTAGTCATCGTTGGTAGGTTCATAGTATATATATATATAAATTTTTTTTTTTTTCGTCGTGAATGAAACACGCATTTTTAGTGTGCTCCTCAGTTTTATTTATTTTAACTTATTTTATTAGTTATTTATTCATAAATTCATGTTGTGACTTGCAGCCACACTCACTTGCACTCACTAACACAAAATTTTCACACTAAGCTTATTCAGTCACTAATTAAACAACACTCAAAAATGGAAGCACTTGCTGAATTATTTGAAAAACGTTTCACTGAATATGAAAATAAGCTGGAGAAGATTGCTGCTAACAACTGTACATTCGGATCTGGTAACATTGTCCAAAGACTTCCTGTCTTTTAAAACCTTAATGTTACAAATGCTTAAACAGTTGAAGCTAGAAGTTGAGTCTCTGACTCGCACACAAGATCGGCATGAGACTGCAGCACGTAGAAAGGTTTTACTGTTCCATGGTGTGTCTGAAAAACAAAATGAAAAGCTGCATGAAGTGGTTCAGAATATATTATGTGAGCAAATGAAGATTGACAATACTCATGCAAGAAACTTACTAGTCTGTCATCGTCTAGGAAGTCTATCGAAGGGAAAACCTAGACCTATTTTGGTGCGTTTCAAAGACATGGAGTCTCGTCACATTGTATGGGATGCCAAGACTAGTCTGAAGGGCACTGGAATCACAGTCTCCGAGTTCTTGACGAAGGCACGGCAGCGGATTTTTGTTTCTGGACGTCAACACTTTGGAATCAAGAACTGCTGGACGGCTGAAGGTAAAATTATAATCAATTTACCTGATAAGTCACGTAAAAAGATCGAAACTCAGTTTGAATTAGATCAACTTATCTCTCAGTACCCAACAAGTAAAGGCATCTCTGAAGTTTCTATTCAAGATTCTGCACCCAAACTTGCAAAACGCGCAGGCGTCACTGAACTTGAGTTTCTTTATTGTTTTACTTTTCATTTAAATCCAATACAATTGTCCATTGAAAGAAAGCAAGACCTTCTTCTTAATTTGGCCGACTTATATTCTGTATGTACTCTCTTGTAGATTTTACATTTTCTTTTTAAGTCGGTACTTTTAAATAATACTTCATAATTTATTAATGTTTAATTTTTAGGTTATATT
The DNA here is from genome assembly GCA_923062675.1 of Marasmarcha lunaedactyla. Classification (NCBI taxonomy): domain Eukaryota; kingdom Metazoa; phylum Arthropoda; class Insecta; order Lepidoptera; family Pterophoridae; genus Marasmarcha; species Marasmarcha lunaedactyla. Next base: position 10,563,048 of record OV281353.1, read on the forward strand.
TTGCTTGTTTTGTGTATGATTGACAATTGATAACATTAACAGTTCAAAATGTGAAGTTAGTTTATTTTCTTTTTTTTTTTGTTGAAAAATGTCAATCAGCTTCATAATGTGAAGGACTGATATATGAATGTTACAATTTCTGTTTCGTTCATAAATCAAGTAGTCTTGCTTCATCTACATGTTAATATTAGTGGTATTTTTCCTTCAACTTGTGAGTGTTGAGTGGTGATACTCGTTAGACCAATAATAGAAATCATATTTAGTTAGGTTTACTCTATTTGAAAATTTGTTCTCTCTTATAGATCTTATGATAGTGTCATCACCTAACTATGTAGAAAAACACGGGCAACTCACTGCACCCTTCTCTTACCACGACCTTATATATTTATCTTTTCGTATACGTCTTCCTAAACAAAAATCACCATCTATGCTTTGTCGCAATTATAATAACATAGACATGGAGTCACTGCGACGAGATGCCAGCATCATAAACTGGTCGCCTGTGATATCTTGTGACGACATCGATTGTAAGATCGAAAATTTCAACTCCTTGCATTAGATTTGTATGACCGACACGCTCCTTTAAGAAGAGTGAAAATCAGACAAAATCCAGCTCCGTAGTTATCAGACTCTATTAAAGAAGCCATGTCTCTTCGAGATAAGGCAAAACACAGGTACAAACGCTCCCCCACCGAGCAACACTTGAACCACTACAAACATTTGCGTAATCGCTGCAGCCGTCTATATCGTGATGCCAAAAGGCGCCACTTTCATGATTCCCTTACTAATCGGAATCGAAATCCTCCCACGGATCACAACATCTTAAATTTAGACTCCCTTAATAAACAATTTTCCGAACCTCCTATTGTTGTTTGCCGCGCTGTTAAAGATGAAACTTTGAAGTCCTTATCATATGCTTCCTCTGCTCATTCTCCATTTTCACTGAAAACTGTTTCAGAAGACATTGTGAAGAGAGCCATTCTTGCTATTAAATCTCCTGCTGTTGGTGAGGACCAATTGTGTTCAAGAATGATAACTTTGATTTTGCCTACGTTATTACCAATACTCACCCACATTTTCAATTTTTCCCTCACAACTTGTATCTTTCCCACGTCTTGGAAACTTGCTCATGTTCTCCCATTACCCAAAATACCAAACCCTAATTCACTCGCTCATTTTCGCCCCATATCCATCTTACCTTTCCTTTCCAAAGTGCTCGAACATATTGTTCATGAGCAACTCTCCAAGTTTCTTGCACACAGTGGCCTCCTCAGCAGTTTTCAATCTGGCTTCCGCCCTGGCCACAGTACCACTTCGGCTCTTATAAATGTCACTGACGATATTCTTCTGTAGCGCGTTTACTTCAGTCGATTTCGACATCCTTCTCGGAGTTTTAACTTCACTCAACTTCTCCTTTTCTGCAGTGGCCTGGTTCAGCTCCTATCTTCGGGGCCGGTCGCAGCGGGTCCGCTATGGTGAGTCTCACTCCGATTGGTGCGATCTTATTGCGGGCGTGCCTCAGGGTGGCGTCCTCTCCCCATTGCTTTTTTCAATTTTTATTGACTCCGTTACTACAGTCCTTTCTTGTAATTTTCACCTTTACGCTGATGACTTGCAGGTCTATCGCCATTTCACACTTTCAGATACAGAAATTGCTATTGCTGCAATCAATGAGGACCTCAGTCGTATCAGTGACTGGGCTAAATCATTTGGTTTATGTGTGAATCCTAGCAAGTCTCAAGCTATCATAATTGGTAGTCGGCATATGCGCGGCTGCATCGATTTTGCCAATTTGCCCTCTGTCCTCTTGGATGGTGTTCCTATTAATTTCTCTGATACTGTCAAAAACCTAGGAGTGATTATAGATTCTTATCTTACGTGGAATGCTAACGTCAGCGAAATTAGTAGGCAGGTGCACTATTCCATCCATCAACTAAAAAGTCTTCGGACGTTCCTGCCCTTTCGGACCAGAATCACTCTTGCTCAAACACTCATTCAACCAATAATCGAATACGCAGATGTCTGTTACTTGGACATAACTGAAGAGCTATTAAATAAACTGGAACGATTACAGAATCTGTGTATTCGATTCATCTTTAATCTTAAAAAGTTTGATCATGTTTCTGAATACCGCGGTTAACTCCGATGGCTTCCTATTCGGTACCGTAGAGATTCTCGTATCTTATCCCAGCTATTTAACGTACTGTTTAACCCATCCTCCCCTCGTTACCTAAGTAAGCGTTTTTCCTTCACGCACACCGATGATGCTCACTGCAGAAGGAATACGCGTACTCTTCTCAAAATGAAACCGCATAAAACTGACTTTTTCTCTTATTCCTTCACCATACACGCAGTTAGGTTGTGGAATGCACTTCCTTGCATAATCCGTGAATCGAAAACGTTATCCTTATTTAAAAAGCGAGTAAGAGAACATTACCTTTCTCGAGTCTATTAGCTTGCGTTCTTGTTTTTGTAACCCCCTATTATTATTATTGTCTTATTGTTCATTTCTTTGAATCATTTGTAAAGGTCAAGTATACTGTGTATATATTAGTTTGCATTTATTTATATATCATGGATATTCTATTTATAAGTAGATAAGTAGTTTATATTTATATTTAATACAATATGTAAGTATATTAGCATTTGTTTATAGTATTTATCTTATGTATAACAATATATAATTTAGTACACACTAAATTTGCTATTATTCACACTCTCCAGTCTCAGGTCTGTTGGAAGAGATTTTTTTTGGAAATAAGCAGTACCTTTGTACATCATTTGGTAACTTCTTTTTATACTGTAATTATCCCCATGGCCTCGCCTGTCCTTATGAACACCCTTCAGGTGTTTATTAAGGCCCTCAAAACCCGAGGGATTATATTTCCGCAAATCCTAACAGACTATATAGTCTCTCAGGCACCCCAACAAGCCCCTCAGACCCCTCTGGTATTAGGCCCTCCCGCGTCCCCCTCCTCCAGTGACATGGAGTGTGAAGTAGACGCCTTTCGTGCCGCAAGCGCGCACCCGTGACCGAGTCATCCTCGGACGCCACCCCAACTGGCTCTGAGCCACCCATATTCACCCTTGTTAAGAAGCGCTCGAAACAAGCTCCGGTGTCCTCAACGCCCGTCCCGGTGTCTTCAACACCCTCCGTGGCGACTACAACGCCAGCTACCCCGGTGCCTATAACACCCGCCCCGGCCCCATTGATGTTACTCACTGTGACCCCACCCCCTACCGCGGCTTCAGTCAAGTCTAAGGTCCCACCACCCGTATTCCTCCGGGAAAAGGGCAAATGGTCCGAGGTTTCGACGTTGTGCAAAGAGCACAAGATCCATTACACACAGCGACCAACTCAGGTGAATCAATTAAAATCTTAATCTCATCGATAGACGATTTCCGAGCCCTAACCAAGCTCCGCACTTCATACAATTTGATCGTCTGTACCGAATAATAAACAAAATCTAAGGGATGTACTGATTTCATACGCACACCAAGAGGACGAGTAATGGCTACCGAGTTATTGCCTTAAACATTAAGTTGCATAATCGCAAGAACGCGCACGCATAGCTACGAGTTCTCCTTAGAGTTGAACTATCCGTAGTAAAATAAACAGGAACTTTAAGGAACTTAAAAGGTCGCACCATACTTACTAAATAATGTCCATTCCCAGACGGCGAAGCCTCACAAAACACAACCCAAAGAACCTTTCCACTATCGGTATAACATGTGGCATTAAAAAGAAATCCTAACTAACTACATTTTTAAATAAGCGGTAAAAGTTTGGGTCAACGGAATTCTAGCCCTAATGGCTGGTTTACACGCGTTAAGTGGTTAAGTTGGTAACTAAATTTTAACTAAATTTTAAGTTAAAAGTTGCGTGTAAACAGTCGGTTAAGTGACAAGTGGTAACTTAAAATTTAGTACGCAAGTGATTAAGTAGATTAGGATTCATTCTATTTTTCGTATAAGTGGGTGGGCGGGGCTTCTCAATTAACACGTTTGGACGTGATTTTTTAGTTCAGTGCATAAGTTGACAAAGCTGGTGGCGGCAAGAGCTCGTATTTATGTTGCATTTAATCGTTTTTTTTATAATGGAGTAGAGTTGGGTTTCTACTTTAAAATTTGTGGAAGAATATTTAAGGGTGTTCACCAATCGATCGACCGTCGACCGGTCGACGACACCACCCCTTGTGTTGGTAAGTCTGCCAACCCGCAGTTGGCGTGATGGCCACAATTATCTGACACCACCCCTGAGTTGGTAAGTCTGCCAACCCGCAGTTGGCGTGATGGCCTACAATTGTCTGACACCAACCCTGAGTTGGTAAGTCTGCCAACCCACAGTTGGCATTATGGCCACAATTATCTGACACCACCCCTGAGTTGGTAAGTCTGCCAACCCGCAGTTGGCGTGATGGCCTACAATTATCTGACACCAACCCTGAGTTGGTAAGTCTGCCAACCCGCAGTTGGCGTGATGGCCTACAATTGTCTGACACCAACCCTGAGTTGGTAAGTCTGCCAACCCGCAGTTGGCGTGATGGCCTACAATTGTCTGACACCAACCCTGAGTTGGTAAGTTTGCCAACCCGCAGTTGGCGTGATGGCCTACAATAGTCTGACGCCACCCTTGAGTTGGGAGAGGCTGATATCCCTCTAGAGATTATTAAGGGTACCTAATTAGTAAAGGTACCACACCAATCGATCGTCCGTCGATCGACGTCGACCCGTCGACGTAAGAAATTTAGAAAAATACATAATCTTGCAAAGATTTTAATTTCCGAATCAAATTCTTCTCTAAATTTGTCCAAAATCACGTTTAAAACATTATATCTAAGTACAGAATTGACGAATTCCTTGACATTCATCACTGCTCATCTTCATTGAACTTATGAACTTAACTACTTAATCCGTTTGGACACACAAGTGACATGCAGTAACTTAAAATTTAGTTAAAATTTAGTTACCAACTTAACCACTTAACGCGTGTAAACCGGCTATAAGTGAGTTCTCGAAAATTCGATTACTTCCAATGGACATATTCAGTATCCAAAGCCAACCTCGACGTGAGGGGAAACCGTAAAAATAAAAATGCGTATTCAGTCACAATCAAGCAAATTCTTGTAAATCTGATTTATTTGAGTACTTTTGATGAATCGTTTACTAATGTGGAATATTTTATTCGGAAGATCGTAAAAATAAATATTAATTCAGTAAATGTAAAACAATAAAGTTTTATTTTCAAAATGAAGTGGTAAGCACGATTATAGGATTCTATACAATACTAACGTTGTGTAACGTATCTGTTAGGCAGAACTATAACATTTTCTAGCCTAAAATGCTGAAAAATATCCGGGTCGACTACACCATTTTATATTTTACTAAAATCGAAGAAAGCAAAATCTTTAATCTAGTATGCCAAATTGTAATTTTATGTGTTTTCGTCAACGTCATCTGCCACAATATAACAATACCACAAAAGAATTGATTAAATTCATAGCATATTTATCTGTTTTCCAGGTGCCTTACTAAAATTATTGGCAAAATAATAAAACAAAAAGATCCCCTGTTAAACTCTCATATTCCACTCTTTTAAGCGTTTAACTGTATAATATAATAATCATATGTTTAATTCTTGATATTGTTGTTATATTTTGTGGTAAAAGAAATGATTATGTATAGATTTACAACTATGACAATTTTAATCCTGTAAGAATATTCTAAACCAGTTTTCAAAAAGACATTACTTATATTGATACCGTAAGGTATTTCGCACCAAAGCTGTCAAAGACTTGATTAGATTTATGAGCCTTCCAAACTGCTATAATTATAAAAAATGTATATCTTGTCAGATGGTTTTGTTAAATAATGTTATTCATTTAATTTTTTCGGTGTAATCACAATGAAAAAAAAATGTAATTGGTTTTCCGGTGAGGTCCAAACGTATTTTCCTTTCAGTTATGCGTCGAATGATTTATGAATCTGATAAGCTCAATACGTGCCTTGAATGCTAAAGAATATTCTTAGTTAAAAAGATTAATATCCTTTTTACTTTTCATATGTTTACACAAAATAAAGGGAACTAAATAAGTTTGTTATTGCAGAAAGTTTCTAATATGTTTTAGTAACGTATCATATAAATTTTGTCTCAACTGACATTGTTGGCGAAGTGCTCAACTTCATCAAGCATTTTGTGACTTACTATGGAAACGATTAAGATACAAAGCATTTTGTGAAAAAAGACAACGATCCATATTTTTGTAATCATAATTATTCTTAAATGATAATTATCGTCATGTTGTTTTTACAAGTATAATCATCAACATCTAGTATTAGTAGTAGTAGTACCAGATAATGCCAGAGGAACATGGAGAGAAAGTAAATTTTTTTCGGCTTTTGATGTTTTACTGTTTTTAACAACAATTAACTTTTGATTTAAAAAGTATGCTGATTGCATCGTGCGATATTATAAATTTAAATATTGTTCGAAACCTTTATTTTATATAACAGTAAGCTGTGTAAATAGTCCTCCAAGATATTTTCAAAAACATATAAATTGAATTTGTACACAAAACTTTTCTTAAGTGTTTCAAAATAATGTAGTTGACTATGTACTTTGGCCGTTAAACATTTACAGAAATTTTTCAAACGATGAAATCAGAAACCTCTGATAAATTTGTCATTGATGAGCAGTGAAAATACTGAGACCAAAGGGAAACTTGAATAAACTTTTACAAATGATAGATTCTTATCTTCAATGTTTATTCTGTTAACAACGTAAAGCTTTAAGTTGAGAGTTGAGCTTTGATAACTAATAGGATTAGTTCATTGATTTTTATTCCAGTATTACAGGGTATTGATTCAGTGAGTAAGAGAAAGTTACAATTTTATAATATGGTCTTTAATAGAGTTTTTGTGTTCGATGAACATTACTGGATTTTATTTTATTCGCTATATTTTCATTCACTAATATGCTTGAGGAGGGCGATGGCTGGATCCCGCGTTAACTCGTGGACGGGTGCCGTTTGAGGGTGTTCGTCGTTTGGATACTTGCAGATAAGATTAACTTTGTATATTATAATAATGTACAGTACAAATTTATTTTGAAAAAAATATACCCGTGAAGTTTCTTGCCAGTTCTTCTTCACGAAGGTTTTTCCGAACTGGTGGTAGTCATGGTGGTAGTTATTTGACATCAATAAGTACAAGTAATTGTCAATGTTGAGAAATAAATATTGTATTTTATTTCATATTTCATTTCATTTCTATTCATTTCGTTTTGCCTACTCTCATATTTGAATGCTTGTATATATAGTTGTAATGCATGTAGCTCTTTTATGTATGCGATCGTAAGTACCTAATTAAAAAGCAGTATATAATGTTCTATTCTGTAAAACAATATAAATTATGAAATCTCCCTCCGGCATCGCCCTGCCCGAGTCACTGAACTATGTAATAGGTACCACTAATCATCTACCGACCATCAGATTGATGGCGTGCTGGTTCAAAGCTGCTAAATATTCACGAAAAACAGAAAGAAAGATCAAAGTAAATCAGCCTTAAAAAATTTTAAACCGCTCAAATGCAATGAAAGTCTTGTTTAGTGAGGTAATAAGCTGCATACTATCCCCGATCTAAAAATGCAATCTTTAAACATTACGAATGTGATTTTCGAACAATAAACCTATTTGAAATTTGATTCTGAACGTTGGCTACCCTATGTATTTGTTTGAGTTAAGAATTAAGAAAAAAAATTAAAGCCATTTTCATTTCAATTAGGAATATAGGCGCCCTGGCGTGACTTAGCTGGGCTGGTGTGGCTTATTAATGAGAGCTTGTAGCGTAGTTTCAATAAAACACAAAATTCTCTTCTGTGTTTATTTTTTCGGTAAAATTTAAAATATACAAAGATGCCTGTAAATACAAACAGAAAAATATAAACAAAATTGAAATAAAAAATAGTCACACAAAATAGAACAGAAATATTAATACAATTAAATTTGATCTGAAAGAAAAAATAACAATAAAATAAATTTTAATGAATGAGAATCCTTACCAACAATTTTGGCTACGCACACTCGTGAACGTAAAAAATAAATATAGGTTTCTTAAAAAGAACTTTGATTATCGATAATAAAATATCTTAACTATGTAATTTGGAATAATAAACTCGGAAAATAATAAATAAATAGATTCAAGTTGCTTTGATAGATAATTTTTCGTGACTGACTTGTCAAATCAAAACATTGCCGTTCTCCGACACTACGTAATTCCTAGTTTAAAATTATGTCGGAAACAACAAAAAAATAAAATTTACTGACAAAAAGAGGTCGAAATAGACAACCGTCACAATACCCCGGGGGCCGGGAAAAAAAAATCTGAAAGATTTTTTTTAGTAAAATTTCAAATTCAAACCAAATCAAAATAAACCGTATATACATATCGAATTTTAATATTTAATCTGCTAAATGAAAGAACAATCAAAAAAAAAAAATAATAATTAAAAGCAAAATGAAAATTAATATTAACATCCTATAGAAGAATTTTTCTGAAAAAAACATCCTGTATATATGAAAAAAAAAAAATAATAATACTGATATAATGCTTATCAACAAGTTATTTAATAGAAAAAGAAAACAAAACAGACAAGAGAGAGAAAAAAATCCTAAATAATTATCTTAAATTACATGGTTCATGAATGATAAAATTTTAAACATGTTCCTGAAATATACAATGTTAATATACATCGTTCAACTCCATCAACGTACATTATAATTACAACATACATTCTCTTTCATACTAGTCTTATTCCAACTACTGGAAATAAAACATCATGCAGTTAGAGTTGCTTATGAGGAATCGTATCCTAAAAAAAGTCAACTCAACAGAGTTGAACGCAACGGCAAAAGGCTTTAATAGTTGCCATCCGCTGAAAATATTAATAGCTTATGGCTTCTTTAACGTGTCGCTAACTCCCGCACGGTGATTACTATAAACAAGTTTCAGTTAAAGACTGAAATAAATATGCCGGAAAGAAAAGAAAATCATAGCCAGTCGTGAAACATTGACTTTTAAATAAAATCCAAGGGTCTTTTGTGAAGTAATTAAAATATTTATGTAATAAACATATGAAAATAATTCTCACAGGAAAGTGATTCAAGCGTATAAATAATACACATAGGTATGGTTTAGTTTAACGAGTTACCATAATAAACGCTCGTGCAGAAGGCTTAATTTTACAAGTTGCAAACCGCTTGAAAAAAAAAATTGAGAAAAAAAAATTGATAACATTTAACAAATTATACTATAAAGTATAATACAGATATTGAAAATAAGAGTTTACACTCCTAGAATTGCAAATATTAAATAAATTACACAATAAGTTAACCTAATACTACGATGATGATAATTAATTATAAGTTTTGACCAACGTCAATGTTAATGGTATAGCCAAACGATAATGAGGTGCATAGAAAAAAAAATAAGACAAAAAGAATCGGCTTATGCTCGCCGTGAAAATTCTCTCTCTCTCTCTGAAAATTCTTCAGGGCTATTTTGTAAAATTTCTGTTTCAGAATCTACATTAATATTTAATAATAATGATCGTAGTTCGTCTACAGATTGCGTCGAAGAAAAATTTATATTTCTGATTTTTAATTCATAAATTATTTCAGGTTTATTTAATTGTGAAAAATTCATTGCAAAATCAAAAAAAAAATGTTAAAGTGAAACAAATTTGTTAATAGTCGTTATGCAGAATAAAGCCTTAAAAAATATACGTATTTTCGAGTGATGAAAATGAATAGAAAATGTTATTTAAATAGTGAAATTACTGGGTTATAGAATGTTGTGTCTTCAGAAAATTTCTTCAAGGATATTATAACGAAAGAAACTAAAGAAACTTAAATGTCTGAATAATTTAGCAGTATTTTGATATATTATAGTAGATATATTATAGTAGATACATATATAAATATATTATAGTGAATGTTAATGATTGAAAATGGTAACAAATAAAGTTTTATGCCTGACCTCAATAATAATTATAAAAAAATTATTTTTAATGTTGCAATTCTTCTGTTCCTTTTGTTCCTTCTGTTGCAATTTCTCCTCTCTTCTCCATAAACTACGTTTGAATATTCGGGCGCCAGTATGTAGCGTAGTTTCAATAAAACACAAAATTCTCTTCTGTGTTTATTTTTTCGGTAAAATTTAAAATATACAAAGATGCCTGTAAATACAAACAGAAAAATATAAACAAAATTGAAATAAAAAATAGTCACACAAAATAGAACAGAAATATTAATACAATTAAATTTGATCTGAAAGAAAAAATAACAATAAAATAAATTTTAATGAATGAGAATCCTTACCAACAATTTTGGCTACGCACACTCGTGAACGTAAAAAATAAATATAGGTTTCTTAAAAAGAACTTTGATTATCGATAATAAAATATCTTAACTATGTAATTTGGAATAATAAACTCGGAAAATAATAAATAAATAGATTCAAGTTGCTTTGATAGATAATTTTTCGTGACTGACTTGTCAAATCAAAACATTGCCGTTCTCCGACACTACGTAATTCCTAGTTTAAAATTATGTCGGAAACAACAAAAAAATAAAATTTACTGACAAAAAGAGGTCGAAATAGACAACCGTCACAAGCTTTCAGTAAAAAAAAGAAGTTACGAATTAATCTCAGCATTGAGTGATGTACTGAACCCTCATATACTTTCGCAGATTGCTTTTTTTGCTTGTTTCCAATAATTTTGTTTAGTTCCATACCCTACATGAGCCCTCCCATTCTATATTTATTTATTTATTTATTTATTTATTGGTTTCACGGGACTATGTGGTCACATGAACTGCGCCCTGTCACACTGCGACCTAGCAGATCTATTGTGTGAGTCCACCTTTCTAAAGCGCGCCGCTTACTTAAATCAAGTCCAGGAAGCGAATCGCCTTCCTGACGGCATGTATCCAATCTCCCTTGTGTCCAGTTCATGTTTGTCCAAGTGTAATGATCGCTTCTGTACTAGTGCGGCACACTGACACAGTAAATGACGGGGCGTTTCTTCTTCCGTGTTACAGAAACTGCAGCATGTAGAGACCGCTGCGCCTATATTGTACATGTGTTTATTTAGCTTGCAGTGACCTGTCAGTGCGCGCACTAATGTTCTAAGTTGGGTCCTATTGAGAGATAATAGTTCCCTTGTGTAGGGTTTTGAGTATCCCTCTATTAGAGCCTTGGAGTGTTTCATTCCTTCTGCTTCGGTCCAGAGGCGTTTGCTTTCTTTTAGGCACAGGCTTGTTAGTATTTGTCGTGTTAGGCTCCTTGGGATACCGCAGAAAGGTTCTGGACCTATATGTTCCTGCATTGCGCCTTTTCTCGCCAGTTCATCAGCCTTGTCATTTCCTGCGATGTTTGAGTGTCCTGGGACCCATTTTAGGTGTACTGTGTTTTGTTCCCCAAGTTTATTTAGAGCCTCTTTGCATTGCATTACTAATTTGGAGTCAACTCTGAATGAGTTTAGTGCCATTAGTGCTGCTTTGCTGTCTGAGAATATATTAATTGTTTGGCCTTTGTAGGATTTGCTGATGTTGATTTCCGCACATCTCAAGATTGCATAAATCTCAGCTTAGAATATTGAGGCATAGGCTCCTAGGCTTGAGCATTCGTTAAACCTGGGTTTTACGCCGTGTACCCCATATCCTACCTTATTTTCCATTTTAGAGCCATTAGTGAACCAGATAATAATGTCCTTCCCAGTGAATGTTGCTCTTAGTCCATTCTTCTCTGTTTGAAAATTCTATCTGGTAAAGTTTTTTGAATTGTAGCTCTGGTAGCATGTAATCCGTGGGCATGTTTATAATTGGGTATTTGTGGATGAGTTTCTCCAGATAGCCCGTATTTTTTGAAAGCCATGCTTTCCTCTTTGGGCTTTGGCTCGCACTATGCTCCCCCCAGCCTCTTTTAAGGCTGTGAGATGCAGGGGCGTGAGCCCTAAGAGTGCATTTAATGCCATATTTGGCGTAGTTTTCATGGCGCCAGTGGCCAGAATGCATGCTGTTCTTTGTATCTTCCTAGTTCAGTAATGGTAGTTATTTGCATGAGCTTTTGGTGCCATACTACACAGCCGTATGTGACGATTGGTCTGACGATGGCGTCAAGAATCCACATGACCATTTTGGGTTGTAGTCCCCATCTTGATCCAACAATTCTTTTACACAAATAGAGGGAGATTTTTGCTTTCTGTGTGGCGTTTTCTACGTGTTTATTGTAGGTAAGCTTATCATCTAGGGTAATACCTAGATATTTTACCTCTTTAGAGAATGCTATAGTGGTTCCATCAATCTTAGGAGGTTTGAGCTTGTCAAGTTTCCTTTCTTTGGTGAATGGCACTATAACAGTTTTGGTGGCATTGATAGTCAATTCGTTATCTTTGTTTGTTTTGTTAATTCGTTGTTTTGTTGTAATATTCAGCGCTCATTGAATGAGGTATGATAGGACCTCCTGACATGATCCTCTAACGATTATAGAGATGTCGTCGGCGTATCCAATCACATCGGAGCCTTTAAGGCTTAGTTTCTCCAGGAGTGATTTCACCGTCAGTGTCCACAGTAGGGGGGAGAGTACTCCTCCCTGTGGACACCCTCGTGTGGTAAGAACTGTACGGTATGTCCCGTTAAGTTCTAGTTTTGCTGTTCGCAATCTGAGCATTGATTCGATCCACCTTTTCGTGATGAGGTCACAGACTTGTGTTCCAGTCCACGTAAGATGGATTCCGTGGGAGTGTTATCAAACGCCCCCTCAATGTCCATGAATACGCACAATGCAATCTGTTTTTTCCTCCAACACCTTTTCCACTTTGTCGGTCAGGTCTAGAAGAACCGTTTCTGTGGATCTGCCTTTTCGGTAGGCGTGTTGCGACGGTTGTAGCGGTTTTTGTATCAGGATTTCATTCCTGATCTTAAGTTCAACTACTTTTTCCATCGCTTTTAGGAGGAAAGATGATAAACTGATGGGTCTAACTGATTTTGGTAGTGAAGGATCCTTTTTTCCCGCCTTGGGGATGAAGATAACCTTTACTTTTTTCCATGAGTCCGGTATGCTGCCTAAGGCATAACTAGCTCTATATATTTCTATAAGATGTGGAAGGAGAATCTGGAGACCTTCTTGTAGCAGAGCAGGGAAGATACCATCCTCCCCTCCACTTTTGTATCGTGAGAAGCTCCTTATAGCCGATTCAACCTTCCCCGGCCTGAAAACAATGGCGGCCTGTCGCCAGTCTTCACTGTGTGGTCGCCGTGTTTGTCCGTATATCGGGTCAGATGCGGCGTTCTCTGGTACAAGCACTGAGCCTGGGAAGTGTGTGCGTGTTAGGATTTCTAGGGTTTCTTCTTCATTTGTGGTGAAGTTACCCTCTTGATCTTTAAGTAGGCCTAGGTTTTTGGTTGGGGTTTTTGCTAGGAGCTTTTCACATTCTATAACATTGACATATTAGTTTCTGGCGGTGCTGTCTATATAGATAGATAGTACCATTATATATAGATACTTATATAGATAGTTGGTACCTTTTTTTTACATTTTGGCTCTATGGCTTGATTAGTGATCTTAATTCTTGATCATCGCAATACCTACTGTACCTATACTGTAATTTAAATCTAGATTGGGGTACGATTACAAAAAGGAATTGAATTAAGCATATTTTAATCATAATTAATTATAAATGTACTAAACCCTTAACCAACATAACAATACTTCAGTATTCAATCACAGTCAGCTTCACGAGCAATGTCTAGTTACCAGTAGACAGGGCAAAATAACCATTTAAAAATAGTAATTTTAAATTTAACATCTGATTTGTTTAGGATGGTATAGTTCTTAAAGGTACTCTCATTCTTAAAATGAGTTTTAATATTGATTATAATTGTTACAATAGTAACTGAATCTAAAACCTCTATCTTCAATAATCATGAATAAAAATTGCTTGAATAAAGCCTACGACAGTTTCCGAAGCAGACTATAAAAGGTGATTTTGTAAATGATCAGGTCGGTAAAAGGATTCCGTTTTATTACAATTGGATAAACTTTGTAAGTTTATTAATGTGCTACTTACCTAGTCTTAAAAGTATATATATTTTATTTTTGCATACAAGTCAATGATTTATAGTTTAAAATTAATACGAAACATAGATCGAATCCAGGACAGGGTCTGTGACTCCGGAATGTTGCGCACCGGTTGTCCCTGAGAATACAGCGAGGAAAAGCTGCAAGCATTATGGTCACTACTTACGGCACTATTGAAATAAATTCTTTTGATATCTCTTATTCTTCTTACTTTTTTTAAAATTGCTTCTAAAATATGTATTTTTCAAGTGAGCTTAAATCAAAAATATATATTGTTCAGTAATTAGTATGTATTTTTTGTTTTATATGTTTATTTTGTGTGTTTGTTAATTTGTATTAAGAATTATAAATTTATTAACTTGTCAAAAATAATGAACTATAAATAATAATTATATATGTCATAAAACAAATACTTTTTAAAAGTTTAGCCCGAGATCCAGCAACTTTCTTATTTTTTATTTTGAACAAAGACAGCTCAGTTACCAGAGGCAGGTATAATGAAAGTCACAAAAACATATGGTGAAAGTTTATTGACAATAGAAATCAACCAAGGTTGCGGAATAAAAACATTTAAAAAGTTACATGCACGCTTTAATCTATTTGTGGCGCCATCAGTAACAAAATGTATTACTAAAGTTACAAGTACACTATACATACTAAATAATTTCTACATAAACCGCAAGCTAAAGACAAACCAAGCGTTTGACTTTACAATTTAAAGGCTCATACATCAACACCTAAACTAAAATTAAAATTAAATAACAATTTTCCTTAAGCTTAACTTATTCTGTAACAGGAAGTTTACACAATTTATGTATGGATCTTTTTATTTCACCACACTTTGTTTTAAGGCTTACGACCCTTACAAACCCATCCGAGCCTTCATGAGTACAGATAACTCTCCCATACAACCATTTGCTAGGTGGCAACCCATCCTCTTTTATGACAACAACATCATTAATTTTTAACGGAGGTACATGCTTAGACCATCGGTAACGTTTAAAAAATTTATTTAAATACTCCTGCGACCATTTACGCCAAAACTCTTGCAACATTCTTTGACCGTACTGCCATCTACGCAACGAACTAATATTTTGGTCTTCGAAATTTCTGTCAGGCACGTTTAACAAAGACTCTCCTACTAGGAAATGTCCCGGAGTCAACACCGTAGTATCGTCACTGATGTTATTTGGCAACACCGACAAAGGCCTTGAGTTCAGACACGCCTCTATTTGGCAAAGTACCGTGGCCAGTTCCTCGTAAGTTAGAGTACTAAGACCCATAACTCGCTTTATATGAAACTTTACCGACTTGACCCCGGCTTCCCAAAGTCCGCCGAAGTGAGGAGCTCGAGGAGGAATAAAGTGCCAAATACACCCAAGACTACTCAAAGCTTCGCCTATTTCCTTAGGGAGCAAACTTTGTTCCGCTTTAGCCATGCGCTGTAGCTCTGTGGAAGCACCAACAAAATTTGTTCCATTGTCGCTCCAGATTTCAGCACATGAGCCACGCCGAGCTACAAACCTTTTGAAGGCTTGTAGAAAGCTTTCTGTCGACAGATCGGTGACCACTTCTAAATGTATCGCGCGCGTTGCCATACAAATAAATAAACATATGTACTCCTTGAAGGACTTGTAACCACGACCCTTGCTCGTTCTAACTTGGATTGGTCCAGCGTAGTCGACTCCAGCGCGTTTAAACGCTCTCGTGGGAGTAACTCGGGCAGCAGGAAGCTGACCCATCAGCTGGTTTTGGGTGACGGCTGCGTGTTTAGCACAAGTAACGCACTTCTTATACACGGCTTTCACCAACGGTTTCACGCCTATAATCCAGTACCTTGACTGTACATAATTCATCATAAGTTGGGGTCCACCGTGTAGTGTTATTTTATGTGCATCTAGTACAAGAAGTTCGGCAAGGTGTGATTTAGGAATTATTACGGGATGTTTCCTACTTGAGCTAAATACCGAGTGCTCTAACCTGCCACCAACTCTCAAAACATCTTCATCGTCAAGAAAAGGATTCAACGTGCGCAACCGACTACAATTAGGTAAGTTTTTATTTTGTTTTATTAATGCAATATCGGCTGAAAATGTTTTATTTTGATACTGTTTTATTATAACATTTAACGCTCTTTGTAACTCATTTGCTGTAAGATACATTTCTTTGTGCTTTACCTTAGAAAATTTATTTGAATTGTTAATGAAACGTAAACAATATGCTACCATTCTAACTAGTGATGACAATGATGAATACTTTTCAAAAATACAATCAACCTTTTCGTTTATAAGGTTACAATTCAAATTAACCCTTTCCAAGTCGACTAAAACATTTTTAGGCTTTTTATAATCTATATCTTCTTGCAACAGAAACTCGGGTCCATCATAGAACAAAGAACTATTTACTAGTTCAGACGGCCGCGCTCCCCGAGAAGCTATATCAGCAGGGTTTTGCTGTGAAGAAACATGTGACCAACATGAAGACTCCAAATTCTTTAAAATCTCAGAGACTCTGTTCGCAACAAAAACCTTTCATCGGCTTGGATGATCATTAAGCCAGGCAAGTACCACTGTAGAGTCGGTATATGCATGCATGTTTCTTTTGTCAATTTTTAATATACTTGCAACCTCTACCATTTGCTTTGTTGATAAAACTGCTCCGCAAAGTTCCAGCCTGGGTATAGAAACTTGTTTGACTGGAGCTACCTTTGTTTTTACAGAAACCAAAGCTACCCTGACTTCACTATTGGCACCAATTATACGTAAATAAACCACTGCAGCGTATGCATGTTTAGAAGCATCGGAAAACCCGTGAATTTCCATGGTGTCGCCAGCGCGAACGCCTATCCACCGAGGTATTCGAATTTTTGCAAGCAGAGGTAACTCAATCCTATAATTCAACCACTCCCTTTGTAAATGTATAGGTACCTCTTCGTCCCAAGTAATACCTGCCAACCACAGCTTTTGAATAATAATTTTTGCTACGATTGTGCTTGGCCCTACCCAACCTAGTGGGTCATATAATCTAGAAATATCCGATATTATTTTTCTTTTTGTTACAGGTTTTTCTACAGGCGGTAAAGTTACAACGTATTGGTAGGTATCTTCTCTTCTGTTCCAGGTAATTCCAACTATTTTTATAATTTCATCTGTTTTGATTGTTAATCCGTCTACTATTTCATTATTTTTATCTATTGCTGACATTTCCTCAATTAAATCGCTATCATTGCTTGACCATTTCTGTAGCTTGAACTTTCCCCTTTGTAAAATTGTATTCATCCCTTTGTAAATCTCAATACCTTCTTCCTTGCTTTGACATCCTGTTAATAGGTCATCCACATAAAAATCTGATTTAATTTTTTCAGCTATTTCAGGAACTATCATTTGATGAGCCATATGTTCTTCATCAATAGCCAGTTGTTGCAAAGCTTTGACAGCCAGGTAGGGTGCAGAGGCTGTCCCGAATGTTACGGTAAGTAATCGAAAATGTTTTATTTCTTCCTTTTCGCTATCTCTCCATAAAATGCGTTGATAATCCGCATCTTCTCTATTAATCCACACATTTCTAAACATTCGTACAATATCTGCTACAATACAAATGGGATAAGTCCGCCAACGAATCATTAAATGACGTAATTCTGGTTGTAGAGCTGGTCCGACTAACAGCTGATCATTCAACGATAGATTGTTACTTCCCTTACACGAGGCATCGTAAACAATTCTTACCTTTGTCGTATCTTTGTCATTTCGGATGACTGCGTGATGAGGTAAGTAAATAGCTCTATTGTTGTTTATTTCTCCTGCTGGTACTTCTTCTAAGTGGCCCAGCCGTAAATACTCATTCACTACTTCTGAATATTTTATTTTAAACTGAGGGTTCTTTCTAAATTTCTTTTCTAACAAGTTAAATCTTTTTTCAGCAATTTCCTTTGAATTTGTTTCTTCCGGCGATTCTACATTAAAAGGAAGACGTACAACATAACTACCATCAGCCTTTCTAGCCGTTGTTTTCAGGAAAAAGTTTTCACAATAAGTCTCATCTTCCGTCAGCATTTTATTTTTAACCATATTAGAATCAGATTCTAACTCCCAAAACTTTCTTAAAATTTCATTTTCATTTTCCAGACAATGAAAAACATTTGTACATATCTGGCCATGATTGTTTGTCTCTATAGCTCCAGATATAATCCAACCTAAACTTGTTAGTTGCGCGATTGACAAACCTGACGGACTTCTTTTAAGGCCGTCTTGTAATATTTTTGCGTAAACCTCGGCTCCTAATAATAAATCAATTTTATTAGGAACGTTAAAATGTGGATCCGCTAATTTTAAATCATTCAATTCCTCCCAACCTAAATAACTAGCTCGTCTTGAGGGAATTAACGACGTTATTTATTTTAAAATTAGTGCTTTAACTATAAAATGTACCTTCGGATCAACCATTGAAGTAATTTTGATAGTCGCCATCGCCCTGCATGAAATATTTATATAGAACACGCTCTACTTTACCACACCTATCTGAAGACAAACAAGAAACCACAGGATTGTCTTCACTCGTAGAACCGTGAGCCTCAGCAACAACCTCCCCTCGGGGGTGCACCAATGTGTTGTGCTTACGATTGCACACATGACACCTTTTCTTAGAAAAACAAGACTTCGCCGAATGTTTGCCACCTAAACAAATAAAGCACAATTTGCTTTCTAATACAAAAACTCGACGTTTATCAACAGACAAATTTAAAAACGGTTTACATTGCAGTATTTCATGCTTTTCAGTACAATAGTGACAGCTTGTTATCGTCTTAGCATGAAAAGATTTTATTTTATCTTTGTTTAACATTTTAGGTTTTATATTGGTGCCTAAAAACTCAATTGCACGATATCTATTAGTAAGAAACTCTTTGAATTGTTTATAAGTCGGCAACTCGTCCGAAGAGTTTGAACTCGTAAAATTAAACTCCCATTGTCGTCTACTCTCTGGATCTAATTTTAATGTGAGGATATGAATCACAATAATATCCCAATTATTCACATCTATACATAAGTTACCGAGACCTGACAAACAATCATTTGAACAATCAATAAGCTCTTTCAAACTAGTTGCAGATTCATGAACAATATTTTTTTGACTTAAAAACCGCGTAAGTATATGGTGAGACATGTACTTTTTATTATTATATCGCTGCTCAAGCATATCCCAGCAGCGGATATAATTAGTTGCAATGACTGGAATATGCCGAAGTAGTTGCTCGGCCTCCCCTGTTAAATATCCCTTTAAATAGTAAAGTTTCTGTATGTCATCTAGGTCTTCATTGCTATCAACTAATGCCTTAAATAAATCTCTAAACGTAACCCACTCACTATATTTTCCGGAAAAATTAGGAATATTAATTTTTGGTAATCTGACTGCGGATAAACCCTTTTTACCAGTCATGTCACTAGTACAAGTTTCTTTAGAAGTTTCTTTAGATTTATTTTCCATGAACTTAGACAAAATTAGTTTTAAATCACATTTATAATCACTATATAATTCCTCAGCCTTATCATAAACATCTGTTTTACAATAAGTCGAAGCCGAAACATCAGAGGACGGAAACTTTTTCATTAATTCCTTATGTCCCGCTAAAAACTCAAACCATAATTGCTCTAAGCTTTCTATTCGCCCTTCTACATACTCCTTGGTAATACGTTCCTTTGGAGACTTTTTAAAGTTAATCTTAGCCTTATTAATTCTAGAATAAATTTCCATTTGAAAATTTATAACAGATTCCATTTTAAAATTTAACTTAAGAACGCACCAAAAAGTTTAATACAACGAAACCACTAAAGTAATAAACTTTTATACTAAAAAATTCTAAGTGTTTGGGAACTCTAAATTCTATACAAAATTGGGCATAGGTTCCCCGTCACAACCAAATTTCTTAAATTATTCTAAGTCCTAAATACCATACATTTACTGTTCTAAATTAAACGAATATCTTAATCTTTAAAAGTTAAGAAAGTCTTTATAATAAGGTTCAAACTTCAATAAATCTTCACTTAGATTTGCAAATCAATTAACTGCCAATAAGGCCCAAATTCGTGTAAAAACAACAAAAGTACTCACAATATTTATTTGTCACTCACACCTGACACTTCGTGTCATCACAGATAGCTCCTCGATTTCTCCAATCCAGAATCCTCCAGTGCAGCTATCCGTTTCCTGCCGCCTGCCCTTCAGCAAACTGCACGTTCCTGCCGCCCGCTGTTCAGCAAACTGCTCGTTCCTGCCGCCCGCCTTTCAGCAGACCGCTACTTCAAAAACGTTTACGACAGCAATCCACTGTCCGTATTGTGCCTTTCAGGATTTTCCTACTCCAAAAAGGATCTTCCAAAAATGAACAAACTTAACACCACGAAGTCCTGCCAGAAAGATCCGGCTCGAAGGACCATGAACAAAGACGCAGGTACCAGAGGCAAAAGAGGCAGGTATAATGAAAGTCACAAAAACATATGGTGAAAGTTTATTGACAATAGAAATCAACCAAGGTTGCGGAATAAAAACATTTAAAAAGTTACATGCACGCTTTAATCTATTTGTGGCGCCATCAGTAACAAAATGTATTACTAAAGTTACAAGTACACTATACATACTAAATAATTTCTACATATTTATTTAAAACTAATTTAAATAAACTACTTTCAATTCACCCGAAGAACATGCTACAGGCCAATACAACAATCGATAGCAATATTTTAATTTGGGCAAATTGCAAATATTTATTGTTTTATGGTAGTTTGGGGGGAAAAGTATTTTCGTATTTTTAAAATAATATTTTGTAATTACTACTAGCTGGTATTGAAACTATGAATAATGTTACATGGAATAAAAAAAAACTGAATTATTTGATTTTGATTCACATTATTTTTCGATAGCTTTTCTGATCGATAAAATAAGCAAATCTAAAGAAGAAATTCGACAAATTCTGTAATTTTGTTGAAATAAAGCGGAAAATGCAGCACAAGACGCAAAACATGTAACTTTTATGGAAATAACGCGATGTCAGTAAGATTAGCATAAAGTTGGATCAAGCATCCGGAACTTTTGATGTCAAAGATGCCGCTCGCCCTACTCGCCCAGTAACGAATAAATTCAACGTTTTTATTGCAAAAGGGAATAAGATATATTACTTATTAGTTACGATATAGCTAAAGAATATAAAATTGACCACTACACAGTTTTGACCCATTTCTTAAGTCTGGCTATAAAATAGAAATGCTCGATTTGGGTACCACACGAGGTCACAGAAGTGAAATGAATGCTCCATGTACTCATTTGCCAGCAGATTTAACCATCGATTCGGATCTTTACTGACAAAAGCAGATGAGGTTCAAGCTAATGTTACGCTGTGAAGCGAAAGATCAGAAAAACACGTTTCCAGGTGTAATGCTTTCTCGATTGTTTTTATTCTTCTGTATGGGCTCAACACAAGATCACGATGTGAGTTCTGCATTCGCTTCATTATAATAACCGCTACGCCTTTCTACTTTTTTAAAAGATGGCTGATCTTCTTGTTGCAGTCGGAGGTCTCAAAGTTTCTACAGTAACGGCATCATGTCACCAAATTCAGGATAGTAACAAGTTATTGAACAATACATTAAATATACCCTAATACATTGATATACATTGCATTATTTCTACTGACTTTATTTACTTACAAATACTTAATTGTATTTGAAAATTGTGTAAAGTAGTTTCGCGCAGTTTCAGCCATAAATATATTATAATTAATTTTAAACATACTATCAAAAAATTGCTTTCAATTTGTATGTAAAATACTAAGATTCTTTTTCCCTGACCTTAAATTAAGAAGGGGAAGCCACAACCTTCGTTCAAAGATGCTCCCTTATAATAGGTATATTATTTTATTCCTTTTTCCCTAGTACTTGTTTCATAATTTACGACTCATAAATCCGTCCTTCGATTTCATATATCTTGAGAAGTGATAACGATAGATATCATAAAACTTAGATCAGGGTGATTGTGTCATAAAATCCACTGATAAAACTGATGTCATAAAATACCCCATGTGCCTTCGCTAAACTAAAAGGGAAAGGTGATTATTATAAAGGTGTTTACATTTTATTTAACCAATTATACATATAATTTGTAAATATAAGGTTTTATTTTTAGTGGCACAACCCATTTTTTGCAACATACAGGTTTTTATTATTTCTACTGTCTCATGACTGTATTTGAAATTGTATAACGTTGGTTGTTTCGCGCAGTCTCAACCTCATATCACCTGGTCCCGTGGGAATTGCTATATAAAACATAGCCGATGTGTATTCAAATCCCGAAGCTTTCTTTAGGAACAATACCTACTTTTTTTCTATGAAAGGTCTTGTTTCATTTAAAAAAATCAACTATCCATAAGTTGAAATCAACGTTCCTATTTTTAGGTTTCCCTGTGTTAGGAAACGGATTTCTCCAAACAATTTGTACAAATTGAGATGGTTACGTATAGAACAATACGAGAACAAGATTTAAAATTTTTAAAAATATTACAGAAGTTTATAATAAATAAACTTCATGTTAGTATCAAGAAAGGAAAAAACAATTCTTGGAATTTAAATTAACGAAAATAAAAGTTTAATCCGCTTTATTATTTCGGTTTATTATTTTGCATATACTGGCAACGTATATGCAAAATTTCAGGAAATCCATCATAACTAAACAACAAATAAATTCAGTCACTTATTAATATTAGTTAGTATTATTTTAAGTGGTCCAGTAATTTTTTTGTGCCAGTAAATAATTTTATTATGTTTGGATAGCCTTAGACGTAAGTTCATTGTCAATTCATGCAATTTAAATTCATGCAAATAGATAAATAGGTATAATTGGTAAAAAATGTGGTTCATTTGCACATCGTAAAACAACAAAGTTCATTGTCCTTTATAATAATATTCTGACTAATCTCTTTCATTGGAAAAAAGACTCAACCTTACAACCATTTTGGATTACATACACTACACAGGAAGTTTTGTCAATAGCTGTAGACCAATTTCTTAGGCGGTACCTACCTGTTATTATCCTTTGCTTCTAAGACTTACATATCTACGCAGTTGAGCTTCTATTATTTATTAATTTTCTTTATTTTGTAAATACGTGTATTATAACATGACTGATATTATTTTAGAATCTGGAAGATTTCCAATAATTAGCTTTGCAGATTAAAAGATTAGTTTCTAGTAGACTAAGTGAACTAGACAACGAGCGGAATGCGGCATACCCTTAGAACCTTGTTTTTGTAATTAAGATAAAGTTGGTGAGTTTATTACCAAAAAAAATAAACCAGCAGTGCTTGTTTGTATGCGAAGAAAGAGAAGCTCAATTCTTTGATAATCTTTTTAGGTAAATTAATACTGGCATAAAATATTGCAAAAAATAATAATAGTGCTGCTGTCCGTATTCGAAATAAGCGACGTTTGGTAGTCGGTTACTTGGCTTGGTCTAATAGTATGGTAATATAAGTATTTGTTTTTTTTATATCTGTATAAAGAAAATAGAAAAATATTAACTAAGAATTACTGAACAAATCAAAAAGATTGAAACTCTATCACTGTTATTATATATAATACCAGACCCATTATGGTATTTAAAAAATTCAGTTTTGAGATGGTTTTTCATTTCAGTTTCATTTTGAACACATTTCATGAGTTAGTGTAACAGATCCTCTTTAGCACCGAGCCGAGAATCACAGTTGAGGCTGTCTTGTAGGCCCATCGGAAATCTAAATGGAACATGTCCAGAATGAACTCTCATACAAAGGACCAGCTCTTTTCTATTTTCCCCCATGGGAAAACCACGGAGCACCCTTTTTGCATGAACTCTGAATAAATGCTGCTTTCCTAAGTAAGGTGATCAAAATGAAGCAAAACCATATCTATTTCTACACCATCATTCATGACTTGCTTTGCCAGAGAGTCTGCCTCCTCATTCCCAGGGATTCCCACATGCGAATCCTTGGAAACCGACTCTATCTTGACTTCAACACCACTATGCTTAAAATTCCAAAAACATTTATTGATGGAGGAAGCCCCTCAGCACAACTTAGTAAAGAAGATTTTGAATCTGTATATATTACAAGCTGTCTGTATCTGCATGATTCAGCATACCAGAGAGGCTTCAATATTGCAGGCACTCTAATCCCATGAAAGGAACATGTACATTATCGAAACTGTTAAACTTCAAACTACATCCTTTAATGTAGCAATAGCTCTTCATATCCCACTTCTTACAGAGTAGAATAACGGACTAGTTTTAACCCAATCGTTAGAAGGAGGGTTAAGTTTTTCGAGTGTATGTTTGTACGTTTATATATTTCTTTGGCACGGTCTACAGCCTAAAGCGTTTGACGGACTCAAACACATGAGGCGTGTCATTAGATTTTTGTCAGTTGTGAGAGTGATATAGACTATATTTTTTCTCGGAATTCCCATGGGAACATTAATTAATTTCCCGAGATTTTTTTTTTTTGAGATTATGGTTTTTTAAATTTGGCAAATTCAGCAGCTTGTTATCCCGTACATGTGGTATATCTTTGTATATTCCTCTAATTGTGTGGTGTGTAAGTAAAAGAAATAATTTTCTATGATCTATGTTTTAACTTTTCAATTCAATAAAACAACAATTTAAATAAAATACTCATAGATTCTTTAGTTATATGGCGGCTGAAATCTTCACGTTTATGCTCTGTATATATAAGAAAAACACATAAAATAAATGGTTGCTAGTGCTTATAGACTTTCTACCATACAGTTACTAGCGTCACGAAGTTATTCAAAAAGGTAAATGTAATAAAAACTAGGAAAAGATTCTACGTTAAGCATGAAAGCAATTTAGGAACATATACTCAATTCCTTACCCCTTAACTGAGTCTCGGAACATCGTCTGAATCCTGTGAAATTGGGGCTCACTTGCGCTGCTCTGAATTGTTAGCACTAGGATAAAATATTGTTTTACATCTGTATCAGTTCAAGAGAAACGTAAAGTAATGGAATAACACTGTAACTAACGAGCCGGCTTGTCCGGGGCTTAGTGGAGCTGCGCGAGTGACCCTGATTGGCAAGCATGCTGCGGCGCAATGTTTTTATCTACGTAGTTGTCTGTTTTTTGTTGATTAATAATTTTACTTTATTTCTTTTAATTCTTTTCTTTTGTTTTGTGTTGCAATGCACTTGTTTGTTTAATGCTTTTGTTTTATTTTTGTCTACTATCTGTTGTATTTGTGTTTTGTTAACTGTTGTGTTGTACTGTGCTGTAGCTGTTTGGCGAATAAATGTTTTGAGTTTGAGTTTTTGAGTTTGAGTTTGATTGTCACACGTATCAGACTAAATGCATTCCATTTTCAAACATAAAATATTTAACATTACGGGTATCTAAAAACAATAACAATTTAAAATGTCAATGATTTCATTCATCAATAAGCGGTATCAGATGTCTTTTTTATTCTTAGAAAGCGGAGTAAGTAAGTAAGCAAAGACCAAAAAATCGAATGCTATTGAAAAGTGATATGATGTAAAATATCAGAGGTCCAAATGAACCGAGTACGAGTACGAAAGGTACGAGTAGACTCTAGAATTTTAGCTTACTTGTCTGATCAAGGCTCAGTTAAATCTGAGAAGTAAACCATAAAATTTTATTCTCCATTTTGTCATCGACAGATCACATACTACGTTGGCTTGAAGTAAGTTTTGATTAATTACAAAATTGGTTACCTTATAAAATTAAAAAATTTATTGAAAAGCTAAAATTTAAATTGTGTTGTGAAATGTGAGAACTGATTTATTTTATGATTTACACTTTATTATATTATTACAAGATCTGAGCCACTGTATAAAATTTGCGTAAAATATACGAGTATATAAGATTACATTCTTCAAAGACCTTTGTGATCTCTAATGTGCTATGTATGATGTTGTTCTTGTTACATTTTCCCAGACAGGTATACAGTACACAAGCATTGATTGAGCAAAAAAACCATATATGTTATCTTTTTAAGAGATTTTTCAAAGAAAAGTCACTAAGATTTCAAAATTATATTGAATTTTCTATATTGCAAAAGGAAATGTTATTAAAATAATAGATACGTATTCAGTACAAAATATGGTATTGGACAAGGCCAAGCCAAAAAGCCCAGTGATAGGGCTTTACAACGTTAATCTTCACAAAACGTGACTCCGATGACGTTGTTGGTGGTCCTCTTTCCACAAACGCCTTGACTTCCCGCACTTCGACTTCGTCCACCTCTTCACTACACTGGCACTAGCATTTTCCCATTTGCACCACCTCTTAACATTACACTTTTAATTTGTTTTTTTTTTTCGTCACTTCGAGCCTACCAGAGCCTGTACCCACTAAAAAAATGTTTTGCCACACAGCCTTCATCTGAACGACGGCCAATTGGAGAGAGAGGCCGCGCTAGCGAGGCCCAGAAGGGGGTCACCCGCTGGGATTTACATAGCACTGAAGGTGCTCAAAGCACTGAAGGCGAATTCATAGCACTGAAGGTGCTCATAAATGAAAAATTAAAATTAAGTAAAAATTAAAAATATTGAAAAATAAAAGTGAATTCATTCAAATTTACGTTAGAATTAGAATTTGCGGCCAGAAGGGCTTCGAGATAGGATGTCAGTCTGGTGAACAGTATGCTTGCGCATTCCTAGGCCTAGCGTCTTTGAACTTCGAATCTAAGACGGGAGTTAGTATATGAGACTGAATCTCGAACTAGACGATTGGGATGGGTTTCGGAGCGTTTGAAGAACGCTTCAGAGAGTGTTTTGAGGTGTTGGTGTACTGTAGGCAGTTCAAGATCTCTGTGCAAGTCCGCGTTACGCACGTACCACGGTGCGTTTGTGGCCCTGCGGCAGAAGAGATTTTGAACTACCTGCAGTTTGTGCAGGACGGAGGGTTTAGCGTGGGCAAAGATTGGCGAGGCATATATCATGACTGGTCTAACGCAGACCTTATAAAGCGTACTTTTGTTTCTGAAGGACATTTTACTTTTTCTACCTAACATGCTATTTAGACGGCCTAAGTAGTGACGGGCGAGTTTCGAAACTCTATCGACGTGTGGCTTGAAAGAGAGCGTCGGATCTATGGTGACGCCTAATTATTTAGTACTGCGCTTCCAGGGGATGGGAATGCCTTACATTCGAACGTGGGGATTGCCAGAAGGACGACGCCGTTTGGAGTCGAAGCGAATCGCAGAACTCTCGTCTGGATTCACATCGGTATTTGTTCTTTACTCATCCGCTTACCTTAGTTATCTGCCGGCTACTGTCTACCCAATCCGTCCACGTCGGTTTATACCCACCCAGACTATCTTCTTTTCTTTATTATTCTGTTTCTATTCCAGGAGATCGCCTTGTCTCCTGCGTTTATTAGAACGGTCAAATATTTAAATAAACTAGAATTAACTGAACTCAAATCAACTGAATCCAAATATAAAAATTGTCATTTCATCGTAGAAAAACAAAAAAAAAACTTTGTTATCTGCGACAGCACTGGAACCACATGAGTAGATAAAAGGAATAGAGACAAAGCTTCATACAACCGCACGAATCGGTTGCACCACTACAAGCACGCGGGGCATGTGTGCGTGACCACTGGCTACTTGTCACGTACGCGGTGAGACTTGTCAAATGAGATTGTCATTGCGACGCACGTAGTTTGTTTTGTTAGTTGCAAGTTTAAATATTTTAATGTGAAAACGTGGTGTTTTATTATTTATAATGGTTGTTTACTGTATTGTGTGAATGAATAATACTAGAAAAAATAAAATTGAATTTCTCGAGCAAAAGTTTAGAGCACACAAAAATTCAAAAAGAAACAAAGAAAGGATAATACAGACAATTTACTAATACTAAAAATACAGACACAGTTTATCGTGTGTGTTACGTCAGTGCAATGGGTCACAGCTCAGCATCAATATTTGCTTTACAAGCAAACTGCTGATTTTCAGCTATAACTTTAGGTAGTACGCGAGCACGTCATTTCATTATATTATTAAAGTTTATACATTGAAAGTGTTTTCAATAACTCCACGAGAGTAAATTTTTTTTTGAAAATATGTGTAATATTTGTAAGTTAAAATTAAATTAGGTTTATAGATAGGTATTATTGAATTGTAAATAGAATATTTACATGGTCGATAATTCTGAGATTAAAATTATTGTAAGTAGTAATTGCATTGTTTATATATATTGAATGAATTAAGAATGAAAGAAAAAATAACATTAATTGTATTAAAATATTGCAAAAATTATACTTTATCTATTAAAAGGTAGACTATACACTTTATACCTTATAAGTCACCTTGGCAAATTGTTGGAAAATCCAAGTTTTTGTATTTCTAGTAATTGCGTCTTAAGTTTTAATTTTAAAGAATGTTTACTTTGCAAAATTCTTGCAGGTGGTGGAATGTTATTCCAACACTTAGTTGCACTGTAACGAAAACTACCAGTAAACGCCACAGTGCGATGAGGTTGCACACTTAGTGGTGGACGTGAGGACCTAGGTTTGTTATCACGCAATGTCTTTGAATTCGAAAATTATAATTTATTAAATAGGTAGTCAGGACTTTTAAACTTTATAATGTCAAACATAAGTGAAGCCAATTGTAAATTTCTGCGGGCTTCCATATTAAGTATAGATGCGTTATTGAGAAAAGGTGTGATGTGGTTTCTTGGAGGCACATCGAAAATATATCTTCAACACGCATTCTGTACGCGCTGTATTAAACGGCTGCTTTTGTACAATATACGAGGTCCACAAAATATCGGTATAGTTGAGGCGAGATAGCAGTAACGATTCGGAAACGGCGATTCGAGCATCTTTAGATAATAGTTTTCGAATTTTATACAATATTTTCAATCTATAAAAACAGCTTCGTATCAAATTTTCAACATGAGTTTGAAATCGCATTTGACTATCGACTAAAACACCCAGACTTCTAGCCTCATCTACTTGATCAATACCTAGATCTAGTATACGGACTACGGGAGATTGGCCTTTATTTTATTGATCTGTGTTTTTGAGCCTAAAATCATGAATTTAGATTTGTTGGGGTTTAGTACCAGAGAGTTTCTATGTGACCATTCAGCTATTCTACTGAGATCTTTATTTAATAGTTCTACTGAATGCAGAATTAGTTCAGGTGTTTCGGAGATGGATAAATGATATTTGCAATGTTGGATCTGCTTTATCAAATCAGCAGTTTAGATTATGAACAAAAGAGGCCCTTGAGGAACACCACGCTCTACTAGTTTTGAATCGGAAACTAGGCTAGAACCATCCTGCTTTCTAAGCTTCACCGACTGCTGACAGTCACTAATATAACTTTTGAACCACTGTATTGAATGAGAATCAAGTCCGTAGTAAGTTAACTTAGAGAGCAAGAGAGAATTATGAAGGCTGTCAAAAGCGCGGGAAAAATCCAATAGTGCAAGAATCGTTCCGCGGCCAACATCTTGATCCGTCAGAATTGCATCTACTACATCTAAAAGTGCGGTGACTGTACCACGTCCCGTTCTGATGCCCGATTGCTGGAAGTCAAAATATTGTTTTTTTCCCCATGTCTTAAAATTTGTATGTAAACAACTGTTTCTAATATTTTTGATAGGAATTTTAATATACTGCTCGGCCGTACGTCATTAAGGTCAGTGGGGTTGTCTATTTTAGGCAAAGGAGTAACAAGTGCTCTTTTCCATTGACTGGGAAACTTTGCAATACGGATGGACTCATTGATAATTGCTGTGATTATTGGCAACGTAACTCCATACTGTTCCATTCTAGTGAGGAAAGTACAGAGTGAGGAAAATCTTCATCTGATGAAACCGCAACATCTTCGCGTTCGAGGTCAAACATCTCTTTCTGTGTAGGTATCGACTTCTCCGTCATCCGAGTCACTCTGGATAAGTTCGTCGTCATTTGTCTCTTCCTCTAACCAGCACAAAATCTGACGAGGCTCCATTTTTCATAAGCGATCGCTGAAACAGTAATTGAAATGAATTATATTCATAACAAGATAAGCTATTAATTATATATTACTTATTTCTGAGTCAAAGTTTTATAAATCGTACTGAAAAGAATAAAAAAAAAGCGATTACATTATTGCTTACCTTAATTCACTTTTGTTACACCGATGCTCGCAGATACTACTATGGTAGAATGTCGATTTTGGCGGGAAATTGTGCAATAGTGCGCCCAAGCAGTCACTTGGCCTAGCATTTGGCATCATCTCTAGCAGTCTCATCACTATGCGGTAAATTTTCAAAATATTGATGGTGTTCCACTGGTATTACATTGGTTTTACACATGCTCATGAGGTCTTTATACTTGTCAAGGGGGATATTCAGGGGCCGACTGTAGGCTCTTATCAAATTTATATTTGAGGAACTATTTCTCGTACTTCCACCTATAATTATTGTTTCGTAGTCTTCAGAACTCATGTCATACTTATAAAGAAGCTTATTTGGTGCTTCCGAATTTACATAAACTTCTTTGATGCTGTTCCATTTAACTTTTTGTCCCCTGATATTTTTGATCCATACTTTATCATACAGTCGTTTCTTGAAGTCATAAAAGTCATCCTGTGTCATGTTTCGTACTGTGTACGGCGATTCTGAACAGTTTTTAGCCCATCTCACCAAAAGTTGCCATTCATTGGGAGTATACACTTTCCTGGTCCTTGACGCATTCTCAATAGTTGAGTGCACATTATCCCCTTCGTTCTGAGTGTGTCCTTTTTCCATAAAGCGGTGCGTGAATGACACTTTATACTTCATTGCTGCATATATATAAGATGAATATACATACCGATTACGGTTTTGTCCGTGCAATTATCGGACCAAAATACAAACTCAGTTACGCCCTTGCCAGCAGTTGCTTCAATGAAATCAATCAAACAGCTACTTACCTCGTTTGCCCCGCGTTTTGCTACCGTCTCATCCCACATATAGCAAACCGCACGTTTTTGACCCATGTCATATATCGTAAAATTTAAACAAGACAGTTTTTTCTTGTAGTAGAAAATACTGACTTGTCCAAATGGACAAGTCAATATCTTTTTAAAGTCAAAAACGGCGCATAATGTATAGCCTTCTGAGATAATAGCCTCAGTTTTATTCTTCTGTTTTAAATCTCTGGCAATTTTCTTTCTCGTTTGATGCTCCTTAAATTAATTCTTTTGTTCTTGGGTGGGATGGGTCATACTACGATATGTGTGACAATGATCGCATTGATCTTTTTTTGGGCAGAAAAAGCCCAGATTGAAATTTGCATTTACAATATCACCATTTACATTACCAATACCAGCATTTAGATCAGGCAGTTATAACAGTTCTACCACTTACTCCAAGTGTGTTTAAAAACATCGTTTTACAAACTTCATTATTTTCTGTTCGGTTTTCTGAAACTAGTGGGAAGTAATATTTGAACGAAAATTGTCTATTATTTGGTTTTGCGACGTTAAGGCAGCGTTTTTTCTTTTCCTTGGAAGTGTACCGTACAACGAATAACCATTGCTTTTCCCTGCTAGATAATGACCAAAATTTTGAAAAGATAGCTCGTCGTTCAGTTTCAGCTAGGGTCATGAAGCATTTCATGCGACAACTGCACGGCAACCTCATAGTTTTTTGCTCAACAACATTTCCTTTCCGATTTACGAAGGCCTTACCTTGGTTTGTGCGTTCTTTTCTTTGGACATCGACCCACTGAGAAGAATATCGCTTACGCTTTCTTGACTGACGCTGCTTTAAACCTCCAGCAGAAATATAATCCTTCCAATCTTCATGCAAACAACAAAAAACATCCTTGCATTTTTTACTTGAGTGACTGTTCAAGGGTTAAGGCATAGGTGTAGGTATATTGAAACAGTCGAAAATATCTTCGTCTATACGTGGAAGTGGTGAATTTTCGTAACTTATAGTGTGTTCTATAGTAAAAGGAGAAGGCTGAGTCTTGCTGCTAGCTTCTGATAGAAGTTTGGGGCGCGTGCTGGGTGTGACATTTAAAACCACTGATGGTTCCATTTGAGCAGGTGAAGGCACTAGGATAGTGTTAGACATGCTTAAATCTTGTGATACATATGTTTTAGTCAAAAGTGTATTATTTGGAACAGGATTACTTAAATTGATGTCATTAACCTCCGTAACATGTCCAGAAATATGTATTGAATCCAAGGAAGACGGTTCAATTAAGCTGTTGGAATTAGTCAAAGCATGTAAAGAATGAGAGAGAGGTTCTAAAGCGTTACTTGCAAAATTTTCCTCACAGTAGTTATCATCGAGGATATGTTTAAAAGCTTCATAGGTTTCTTCGGCTCCTTTAGGTAATGGTGACTCACACAGTCGCCGCTCTGGAACAGAAACAATAATAGGTACCAACCACTAATAAACACTTACCGCAGCACTTAGCTAGAGTTACCAACTTAGACTAGTAGGTATTTATATAAAAAAATAAAAATAAAACCCCCACACAATCACACCAACTACATGGCGCCAAAGTACCATGTAGTGAACTAGAGGGGAAGCTAGAACACATACATAAATAGATAAAAAACACCCAGACATGGAAATTTTTTTTGTTGCTCCATGCGGGAATCGAACCTGCGGCCTCCAGAACGGCGCACTTCGGTGTAGATAACTGGCGCCTTAACCACCGCGTTACAGATTCTCTATATTATTAGTATAGTAATAGCCTTCTCATCCAAGAGAAACCAAGTTTATGTTTTATATTTTAAAAATATTCTTTTGTAACATTACAGGTTTAATTTATTAGCTGTGTTTTATATTCGTATTTGAAGATTTATAAAGAAAATCTAATATACACAAAAAATCTACAAGAAAAGGATTACAAATTTATTACATACCGCTAAAAAAGAATCTATGTTTACATGTAACGCCATATACGATGTACGATTTCCAACGTAAATGGTTACGAGTGAACATGTAACCCCGGCAAAGTTTACCACTCTCAACGAAAAAGCGTCTATTACTAGTTAAAACACGTACTTTTTACATTTTTGTTTGCTTTTCTATTGAACTTAATGGATTAAAGAGAAGCTATTTTCTGTGTAATTAGTTGTTTTAGAAAAAAAATGTTGGTTCCAACGAAAACGACAACATTGACATATATAACCCTTAACGTTGTAAATAATATAAATATGAAAAAAATAACTTGAAAATTAAAATAACACCGATAATTACTATACACTGTACAGTCTGATACATTATTTACTTACCATAGTTTATTTCACCTAATTCCACTACAGTCAGCGGTAAATTCTCTTAAAAATCGTCATGCCTGGATTTGTTGAACACTAAATTTAAAATCTTTTTTGAGCGTTGAGTTTGCATTTCTATAAATTTTGTAAAAAAAACCATACGTTTTTAATATTATATAATACTTTGAGTAGTGAAATAAAAAGAAAAAATCACTCATACACAGAATTGAACAGAAAAGCGTCGTTCTCCGACGAAAACCAGTGACCATGAAAAGCAGTGAAACCATGCGTCGGCTGTGAATCCGCGCGCGCGCCACGTATATGTACCTATGTGTAGCTTGATTCTGTTTTCGTCGTAACCTGGCGATTTATGTCTTTTTAGAACAAAATTATCTCATGAACGAAAGTGAATTTGAAAAAAGTAAAAATAGGGTTAGGTAGCTCAGAAAATGGGTATAACAATAACACAAAAAAATTAATTTCCGTTTATGTTAATATGTAACTCTTTTCGTCGCATGGGTCGATATAACTTCAATTTTTACAAAAAGATGAAAAAGCACTTCATTGGAATGCAAAAAGGCGATCGAAATAAA
Organism: Marasmarcha lunaedactyla; assembly: GCA_923062675.1. NCBI lineage: Eukaryota > Metazoa > Arthropoda > Insecta > Lepidoptera > Pterophoridae > Marasmarcha > Marasmarcha lunaedactyla. Next base: position 10,597,050 of record OV281353.1, read on the forward strand.
CTAGAAAATTAGCCAACATACACTTATATGTTATAAATATATTTTATGGAGACAGGCGCCAGCCACTAGGGAAATTAAAAAACAGATTGGTTTATGAACTTTAAATTTTCAAGGTCAACATGCTGTGAAGTTGAGCTTAAAATTTATTGGAAGGTTTCAATGATGTTTCAACAAAAGTTAGATTGCTTAATGTATCAGGTACACATACTCAAATTATAACTATACTTCAAGCTTGGTTGTCCTTGATTTTGCACATTTTTTTAACCAATTTTACAGATTCGAATATTATTTTCTGGTCCCAACAAAATTATATAACAAAGCCAAAGATCTACAAAGCGTTGAAAACATGATGGATTAAATTTTCTCTAAAATTGTCTGAACTTAGGTATATTTACATTCTTTTTTCAGAGTGACTGACAGTTTTAGTTTTTATGTATAGTGTATATCAATAAAAATCACACTAGGAACTCAATCATGTTGGTATTCTTAAATCGTTCAGTGCGGTTTGTTTTGTAATTTCGTTTGTATTACTTTTAGGAATCGAAATAATAATCGCCGGTCAGGTGTTGTAAAGATAAAAATAAAATATAATAAATAATAATAATAATGATAACATTGGCACATTTTAACCGACTCCAAAAAAGGCAGAGGTTCTTAATTCAGATATATGGTTTTGTTTTTTTTTCTGTTTGTTACCGCTAAACTCCATTTATGAATACTCATTTGGTCCCATTGTGATTATATCAGGAATGATGTCATCCATAAGAAATCGAGCAAACTCTTCAAATATTATAGTCACACCTAGTTTAGTGATTTGGGTTTTAATTTATAGTGATTCATAAATTTTCATCAGTAATTACAAAAATAGTCCTAATGAACTTCCGGCTTCATAATCAGATGATAAAACGGAACTCCTCAACGTTAACCAGCAAGTGAATAGGAATTGTTTCAATTGATTTGGGTTAATGGACATCGGGAAGTTAAACCTAATATTTTATGTAAGTGACCTGTGGTCACGAATGTCCTGGGATTATAGACCGCAACTTCTCAACGTCAAACAGCATATTCATGAGAATTATTTCAATCGTTTTGCGCTTATGTACCTATATTGAAAAGTCACATTTAGTAATTTGAGTAACTACACTGTGGTCAAAGATATCCTGAGTTGGACACAAACAACGGTACTGCTTTATATGAACCAACACATTTATGATAAATGTTTCAGTCAGTTTGGTTCAATTTAAATTTATTTTAGACTGTGGTCAAAGATATCCTAGGCTGGACCTGGACGCGTACTATGGAACTTCTTCACGTGAAACAGTAAGTACATTAATAAGAAATGTGTCCGTCAATTTGTTCTGATGTGCATCATATTGCATCAAGTATTTTATGTAACTTTTCTGTGATTAAAGATATCTTGGATTGGACCTGGGCACATACAATGGGCTTCTTAACCTCATACATTCCCTATATGAGAAATGTTGCAGTGGATTTGGTCTACTGTAAATTGGGCAGTTACATCAATATATCACACTCTATACTCAAATTACACATAACGGTGAGTTTTTATTGATGAAGTCAAGAAGAGGAAGTGGGAATCCTTAAGGCTGGTAGTAAAATCTTCGAGTCTCAGTTCGTTTCTTTATTTTGATAAAGACAAGAAAATCGCAATTTATAACCTGAATCATAGGTACTAGCTGTATCTCTCACTAACAAGTACAAAATAAAATAATTTTATAAAAAGAAAAAAACCGACTTCTAAACAGTCAAGTCAAATCAAAAAGAGAAAAATAATAACTTTTCATGCTTAAGGGGTGTTTAAGTATATACACCAAATATTTCTTTGTGAGGTCGATGCCAGCAGCATCGTTAGAATAAAACGAGGCATGAAATAAAAACAAAATCTAAAATAGTGCATGGCTCGTACCTGGCACAATAGCCGGCACCGATCCGAAAAAGAAATATTTTGAGTAGGTAGACTTATGTCAACCTTTTCGCATGAAAAGTTATTATTTTTCTCTTTTTAGTCAAATTACGTAAAGAAATTATTTTTTATTTTTTTGTAACATTATTTAAAACTTGAACACACTACAACGTGTAAATGAATTAATCCAAAACCAGAAAGTAGTTTACTCAGAATCGTATTGCGAATCGATCGCACCATGTTTTAATATAGGTTATATTTTTCCATATTTAATGGCCCATGTCTAAATTATTTATACTACAATATTTCGTGCAAGCGCCCAGCCACCGCCCATAACTAGTTAGTATCGAACGAACAACACCGACCGACAAAACAATCCGGCACGCACAGAGTGGTTACCGACCGACATGCTAAAAATAAACCTTATTATTATATTATAAATTTAAAGAACAAGCCGCCCGCGTCCGCGCACCCTACGCTGATCGCCTGTGTTTGCACCTCCGAGAGCGAGGCGCCGCCGGCGCTGGTCGGTCAGTCTCCGCGCGAACCTCATCTTGGAAGGTATCGTCCTATCGGTACACAAGTGTACAATACACTGAAATGGTGAGAACGCTTGCGCGATGTAACGACAACGTGAGTTTGGCAGTGCGACAATTTCGTGAGCAATTCGGTGTATCCGTCTCCAACGAGACAATGTTAGCAGCCACTCAAAGGTTTAGAGACATTGGAACTTTTTTTCTTCCTACCGGAATAGACAGAGGCGAAGACCCCTTTGACGAACGAATTCAAGAAAGAATATTGGAGTATTTCCATGAGAACCCAGAATCCAGTACACGTGAAGCAGCGAGAATTATCGGCTGTAGTCACGTCTACGTTTGGAGAGTTTTACAATACGACGGACATCACCCTTACCACTTTCGTCGCTGTTAAGAATTGAACTCTCAGGATCTGGCTCCGCGTGTTGTTTTTAGCGAGTGCGAGTGGACTGTTCGTAGGTACCTCGATATCGAGTATCGACCTCGGAATATGGGGAAAACTGGATCGGACGTGGTGGACCTGTGCAGTGGCCTGTCAGGTCGCCGGATTTAACTCCACTAGTCTATTTTGTGTGGGGTAGAGTCAAAAAAATTGTTTATGACAGTGGACATAGTGCCAGAAACGTTAGAGAATTACGCGAGGCCATTGTGAGTGCTTTTGAAATAGTGAAAACAGGCACTTCAGTGCTAAACAAAGTATAAAGACACCTTACTACTTGGTACTACTTATTCAAATTAACATAACACCTGCGTAGTAGCCACAAACTAACTAGTGATGCTACGCATCAAACGAACGTCTTCCTTACTACAACACTAGGAATGAACTTTTTCAATTTGACAATTTTTTTTAAATTTAGATTGTCCTCCATTTCTTTTAAAATGACGGCATTGGATTTTAGCGTAATACCATTGTGGCAGCGCGAAAGCCCCTCTTCTATTCTACAAAATATTTTGACAATCTAAAAGATAAAGAACGCAAAATAAATAAAATACTTGTATATTTATGAATTTTCTTTATTTCTAAACTTTATTTTATATTTTTATATATGCTTTGTTTGTATTGCATGGGAGGCAAATTTTTATTTTCTAGACGCGAGACATTAGTACCTTTTAATATTCAGCTAATTATGTTACACCAATTAAACACCGTTATTCTAATTGAGTAACCCAGAAAACATATGTTCTCAAAATGTTTGTGGCTTACAAACAATTTAACTACGAAGTTTTACCACACTTAAACCTTGTAAGTTAACACTATTAGCACAAAGACACGGTAAGCAACGTTAAATCCGATCTCAATTCCTCGGGAAATGATGGAAAATGACGTCCTTTCGCCTACTTCACTACCAGCACTGTACAACAAGTACATTGTGAAACACCATAAACGCAAATTAATTACTATATTTGGGAATTGAGAGGTTATGTTACGGAAATTGATCATCGCAGCTCTTCACTCGTCAAGCATTGAAACCGTAAGGGCACATGGAGCTGATTGAATGAAAATTAAACTAAATTTTGTGTTTTATGGCAATCAGCTGTAGTCACTACACAATAACTATTTCTGCCAATTTCAAGTTTTAATATAATAAAAGTAGTTTTAACACAATTAAAACATTGAAAGATAACCTAAAACCGTACATCATTGATTGAACATAGTTGTCAATCATGTCATGATTGAACATTGTTATCATTCATCATTCACATTGAAATTACATATGACAATTGTATGCCCGAAAAGTAGCAACGGAGCTGTCATTATCAAAAAGTTCTAACCATAGACATAATTCCTAGTTTTTTTTTTTGTATGAAGACTACCCGCTATGGTAGTAGCCATAGCGTGTCTGCGCTTTAAAACTTTCGAGTTAAGGTGTTTTGATACAATGCCGCAGCTGATGCATAAGGCACCCCTGGATTTGTAAGCGGCGGCGGCGGCGGCGGCGGTGGTTATAGCGGCGGCGACGGTGGCTGCGGCGGTGAGTCTCTGCAACGCGGCATTGCATCGGGAGGTAGGTAACACCTTTCTCTTGTTGTTATTGTTGTGTGATTTTTTTGAGTTCTTGTTATTATTGTTACATTTAGAGGTTTTCTTCAAAGTATTGGATTTTTACTAACAAAATGGTTTGAAAAATGAGAATTTTTAAAGCTTGATATGCAAAAAAATACCTATCAGTTACGAGGTTCTTAGTAACTGCCAATTATGTAACCGATTTAAAAATATCACTTTAAACAGTAAAAATTATAATTTTCTTAATTAAAATAAATTAGGTACTAAAAAACTTTTTAGCAGACTCAACAAGCGTCATTTGAACCAGGTGCCATGTTTAATATGACCGAGTATGCAGTACCTAATCATTTAAATCGATATTATGTGACATACTATTACAAATAGGTTCCAGTCCAAAGCCTGGGAAAGTGTGATGGAAAGTTTTGTAATTGCTTTTGAAGTTTTTTTCGCGCCATAGGTAGGCCAAGATTTAGTTCTTACAGTTCACTCAAAATAACTTGGACAGTTTAAAGTGAACGTCTGTTAAACTGCTGAATAGTAATTAGCTGTACGGGCGCTGCGCTGTGCGAATCCTAGGCTGCGTGCGACGAGACGTGGAGTACCTACGCCGTAGAGCTCGAAACTTCATAGAAAGGTCACCTCCGATCTAATGTTGAATAACTTTTAACATATTATTTTTTTCGGCGCAATTTTATTTTAATCATTATTACTTAATATTACATATTACTTAATTTTTTAAATGGGGTTTATCAGGTTTTGGGTTCATTTACACGTCATAGGCACTATAGGCACATAACAGTATGACCGCTTGCAAAATAATTTTAAGTGAAATTTTAATTCACAGTGCAATAGCAACACGTGTTAAAGGATTGTACACATCGAAATCAAATGAAATGAAATGAAATGAAATGAAATGAAATGAAATGAAATGAAATGAAATGAAATGAAATGAAATGAAATGAAATGAAATGAAATGAAATGAAATGAAATGAAATATGAAATGAAATGAAATGAAATGAAATGAAATGAAATGAAATGAAATGAAATGAAATGAAATGAAATATTTATTTCTCAACATTGACAATTACTTGTTCTTATTGACGTCAAATAAAACATGATTCTACCACCAGTTCGAAAAAAACCTTCGTGAAGAAGAACTGGCAAGAAACTTCACGGGTATATTTTTTTTTCAAAATAAATTTACAGAGTCTCTTTATGTCTATACAAAATTATTCTTTTCTGCATCTGTTAGCCCGGCAAGTCTCCCTCCCCCCAAGTATCCAAACGACGAACACCCTCAAACGGCACCCGTTCACGAGTTAACGCGGGATCCAGCCATCGCCCTCCTCAACCATATTAGAGGGTCATCAGGCTCTTGAGAACCCTTAACATACTCGGAAAAAATATTATTTTTCTAGGCCTGGTACCATCACGGCTAAGCCTTAGGAAACACGTCAGAATGCCACGATGGTGAATGGAGGTCTAGAAAAAACTGTCCATGTCAATCGGCTGAAAACTTTTACCTTGCAATAAAAGTTGAGTTCATAATAATAAAAATCTACCTAATTCATACTTGTAAATATGTAAACTTTGTAAAATGTCAAGAGTAAATAATTGTTGTTTTCTGGTTTTTAGGCTAAAGTGAGGTGATATTAGCCTGACATATACCAATCTGAAAGATATATGATTAATGTAAATATGTTGGTTATAACGTAGTAGATAAATAAATAATTTATATAAATGTTTCTAACAATCACACCACATTATCTAGCCCAAATTAAGTATCATTCAAGAACTTGTGTTATGGATACTAGATAACGGATAAATAAACTTAAGAAATATATAAACACACATAGATATTTTTTTTATATATAAATATTAGAAATAAACTTAAATAAACGTAAATACTCATCCATGACTAGAAAAGTAAGTACCTCTTAGACAGGCGTGTACGATCCTCGTCTTCATCGTCACTTTCCATCAGGTGAGATGGAAGACAAACGCCTGCTAATTATTAATAAAAAAAAAAAAAAAAGCAAATATAATAATATATCTGCCCCTTCCAGGTTCGAACCCGGAACCTCTGGCATGGAAGGCAAGGGTACTTATCTCCACACCAAACAGGCCGTTTTATACATATTATTATAACATGTTATCATTAAGAATGTGTGTTGGCATATATGTGTTAATTTTATATATTAACGTACTAATATGCTCTTTCCATTTCATATTGTAAATTATAACTGTTACCTGGAGATGGATTGGAGATAAGATGGCAGCCACTAGCAGATGAGATGGCAGCAACTATTTGATGAGATGGCAGCCACTGAGGGATGAGGATCGATGACAACCCTCCCTCGGCGATACGAAAAATAATGGAATAAATTTTATATTGTCTTAAAAGTTGTTATAAGTATGTAATGATCATTAAAGATTTTTTTTGCTTTGTGTTTCACTATGTACTTATCTGGTGATAGAACCGAGGGGCGTACATTCGTAATCAAGCGGTCACCAACACCATAAATTCTCTTAAATAATAGGTGGCATGCTTTGGTGGCAGCAGCTGACGAGCTGGTTGTCGATGCGCGCAATAAGGTGAAGTAATCTGCCAGGGACGTGAAACAACGAAATATCATGTCTATAACGGTTCTGGCTCGCATCTTAACATTCCGTAAGAATATTTGACATGTGATTAGGAAACATTATATTGAAAGTAGCTTAGGCGACATTCGCTTGCTTTTAGCAAAGTTTTACGGGCGGGAATTCCTCTCGAAGCAGTTGTTCCTTGGATCATGGGGAAGTAATATTATATTTATTCTTTGGTCTTACTGCAAACAAGTTTTACTTAATGTAAATTATTACCAAAGATGAACATATATTTTTAAGCAGATACACATATGCAGGGAGGTCACTGCCGAAAAAACGTGTGACGGCAAATAGCGGTTGAAATAAATTTTGAATTCTTCTCTGCTCGCCAAAAATTGACCACAGCTGGACAAAGGCCTACCCCAAGGAACTCCACTCCACTCGATCTTGGGAGGCCCCACCCACGTCCATTGTTTTCCTTAACCCAAAATAACACGGTTACCGGTTCGTCTTGTCAATACCAAACGACGTACATCGGGTCGTGGTAGCCATTTGAGATCACTGTTGGCCAGTTCCAAATCTGGCCACATGAATACTAATCAATACTGCCTTACTAAAAAGTAGAAACATTTATAATTATTTCAATATTTCACTTTGAGCTATATCTTTATTATTTTTATATGCATGAAAAAAATTAATTTTACGCCATAGATATTCTTACGAGTTTAACACGTTAATTGAAAAAATTTGTATTTCATATATTTGCAAAAGTTAGATTTGAAAGTCCATTCTGATGAAATTACAGAAAAGTTAAATTGTTTCATTAAGTTAAAAGGTTTTCATTTAATTTTATGTATGTTTAATTCATATATATTATACGCTATTGTCATATTACACATGCCTTGCATAGCATGTATTAACTCATGCCCCTGGGTTTATGCGGATTTTAAAAAGATATTAAATATGAATTGATATTATGTTAATTTATATTTGTCGAAGGCACAGTCTGGATCACACCTCAATATATGAGATGTGCTTAGTGGTGGTGACGAAATATATATTTTATCATCACCATAATATATTCAGATTATAAAGCAAAGGCTTTTTTTGTTCCAATAAGTATCTAACAACTCAGCTTTCAATGATTAACGTTGGTTTAGAGAACTCGTGGTTCGACATTTGGCTGTTGTTCTCAGAAACGGAAATTTCTCAGGCGACAAGGTGCACGCGTATCGTATCATCTTCCTACCAAAGCCTTTTTACCAACTTTCAAAAAGCAATTGAGTTCATTTAACACAATGTGTTGCTAATTTACAACAAAACCTTTTATCAATTTAATATTTATCTAAAGCATTTATTTCAAATTCGTAGTGGTAATAGAGTTTTTACTGTTAAAATCTCGTCTACGACGGTACTACAATCCTTCCTATTTTGACCGCCATAATAATTACGTTCCGGTTACAGGGAAGGGACAGAAAGTGCAATTATTTATTTATTTATTTATTTTAGTTTATTTATTCAAGAAACAAACAGCTTACAATATTTCGTATAAATCAATTTTTTTTTATACATAGCCGATATAAGAACAACACAATATTAATTAATGTACAATAAAAGGAGAATTTTAAATTTAGTAAATTTTCAATTTTGTACTTATAGCTTAAACTTTTATTTTATTTATACTATTTTGTACTTTTGTACTTAATAACAATCATAGGGAACAATAAATCGTATTAGGAGTGATGAATTTTTTAAACAGATATAATGAAGCCGTTAAGATTGCAATTAAATATATCTATCAATTCAATATCAAATATATTATAGTAACGCTGATTATGTGTGCTGCAAGCTCTGGCTAAAAATCTATTTTTGGAATAATTTGTTTTACAAACAGGAATTGAAAACACTGCATTGGAGCGAATACTTGACTTAGGACATCTAAGTGAAATACGACTCAAGAGGAAAGGCAACTGCAACTGAAGCCCACACTCGGTTACGCATCATAAGTCGATATAATAATCACATTCAATGTTGTCAAATAAAAACACCTATGTCTTTCATGTCCTTGGGTGCAAATGCCAATTACCGTGAGGCTTGCGCACTAGTTTGCCAGCTATGCAAATGTTTAAAAAATAAAAATACGTAATTTTATATTATTTTATTTCAACTTTACTTAACTTCCTGATAGATTAATTCGTAATGTGATTGTGTCACACAACCTTGATGTAGGTACCAAGACATTTTGGATCAGCTTAGACTAATTCATAGCTGTATTTATTTTGATTTGTTGGAGTATCATTTAATTTATTGTTCTTTTTTTATGCAGTTGAATTTTACCATCAGGTATTTTTGGGTGCTACATTTAATCTAAACTACAATCTTGAATTATTATAATTAAATATCCAAAGTTTTTGCAAAAATTTATACAAAATATATTAAATGGATACCTAATCAGTAAACCATAAACAACTTTGGAGACATTAGTAAAATTATATTTCGTCGCTTCATTCTTCAGATAGTGTATAATTAAACAGGTCATTTTAAGGTGCTAGGTAACTTCGCACAGTTTTAGAGTATGTCATTTGGCTCATTCAAAAAACTTTACGTCTTTTACTTGATCAACCCCGGCAAGTCTTCATTCTTTTTTCGTGCCTGGTAACAAGCACACGTCTTATGCCAACCAGTAACTTTATAGTTTAATATTAAATATGTTGTAAAAGTTGTACTAAAAGTTTGAAAATTAGAACAAAAAATACAGAATAAACGAAAGCGACTCGTTATTTCTTCCGATGAGGTAAGCCATTTTATGTTTTTTCATAAGTGATCGCGGGTATCTATAAACTATAATTTCACTTTGTTGAAAAGATGCAGAAAATACGTGTAATCTATAATATATATATATATATATATATCACGCTATCTGCAAAAATTCCTCGTAGTCTTCTACCTGATGTTTGTTATTATTAACTATAATTTCGCTTAGTCGAAAAGATGCAGAAAATACGTATAATTTATAATAGATATATCACGTTGTCCGCATGCATTCCTGGTAGTCTTCTACCTGATGTTTCCTACTCCGATTAATGCTTTATAGTACTCGTATTGTTATTTTTGACTTTTTTTTTTCAATAATGTTTAAATATTTTAATACGAATACAGAAAATGCTTGTAGCCTGAAAGAGATTTAACACGATATCGGTATTACGTAATACTGTAATATTTTTATTTTTTTTTTCAAATCTGAAAGGCGTCATTAAAATTATTTAAATATATGAACCTAGTGGACGAATCTCTGGCTAGCCATTTCAGTTACCGCAATAACTGAGTCCCTCTTTGTAGACGCACTCTAATCTGGAACCGTCGACCTCCGAGAATGAACCGGGCCAGTCGGGAGAATTATTCCCGATCCAGAGATTCTTTCTAACCTCGGGGCTTAAGGGGCATCAGTTATGGAATAACCGCTTTACATAGGGGGATGATCTTACTTCTTGAAAAAGGAGACAATAAAGTGTTAAAAAAAGTAAGAATAGTATTTATATTAAAAAAGTACACCGAAGCTATCTAAGTACTTCCCAAACATCGACAGGCAACCGGTCAACCCAGTCGGGAAACTAGATGGGACCTCCTGGTTACTCATCAAACAGGGGGGGGGGGGGGTTTGACGTCAGTGGAAAAAGCCAGTGCCTCCATTTCGGCGTCCACATTTGAATTCGGCGTTCAACGCAAAATTCAACCAGTCCGGGACTCGTGCATTAAATCAACCATAATTCAGGTACACGCAGGTCGAATCCATTACTTTTACGATTATTGGCCTAAAATAACAAATAATGAAACGATTTTAAAATGGATAAATAATAATGATGGTAATTTTCATTCCATTTCATGATAAAATTACACCAGTATTTACTCCCAAACATATTTTGTCGCATAGTGAAAAACGAAATATGATAATAGCAATTAATAAATTGTTACTTACACTAAGAGGATATAAAACCTCGTTATACCTCAAGTGACCAGTTTATAGCAAACAAATATAATAAATAAATATTTTTGGCGAAACACAAGGTCGAAAAACGGTTAGTATTAAACAAAAAAAAATTTATAGATAAAATTGTAGAAAAAGTACACTTTAAAATGGATTCTTATAAAACAGCTTCTAAATTAATTCCCCATAATGGTTTCTTAGCTAACATAGATAAGAAAGATCATTTCTACTCGTACCTATATTTATTAATTACAAAAAATACCTATGTGTTGAATTTTAAGAAAACGATATGTTTGAGCCAATCACCTACGAGTTTCCGGCCATGCCGGCTCCGGGGGTATTTACAAAAATTATGCGCGAAGTTATTAGTCACTTGTTGTGAATTTGGACAAAAATCGACTAGTACCGACAAAGTCGGTAACACTTTTAAGCTTTATGTTTAACATCGAACAGTACCTGACGGTAAGCGTTATAATAATATATAAATTGATGAAACTTCAAAATATGCTCGACACGAGATTATGCCAAACATATCGGTATACTGGTCACAGCATGTCTAGCTACAAAATAAGTACAGCTATGAGGCAAACATTAAACTCCCTAAATTACTGTTTAAGATTTAATCTGGTAGAAAAGTATAAGTAAATATACCATTCCTGTTCAATTACTTCACAAATTTATAAGATATATACAGATGCATTCAGAACAGGCTGGGGCGTAGTATTCCAAAACAATAAATTTTATTGTGTAAGAGAATACCGTATCAATTACCTAGAATTACTAGCCGTTTCCTTAGGCTTCAAAAGATCAGCCAAGGAAGAAAGAAATTGTGCAATATTGTTACGAATTGATAATACCACCGCTATAAGTTACGTCAATAGGATGGGTAGTATTCAATTTCTACATTTAAATACTCTAACTAGACACATTATTGGCTATGGCATTTAGTGAGGAAAACAATCTATGAATTTTTGCTTTAATGTTTGTTTGTAAATGTGACGCATTTGTAACTAGGTATCCTGAACCGGATGCAGTCGCAGTCAATGCGTTAATTAATTGGGCCTCTGCGTATTTTTAACAATTTCCTTCATTTTCCCTAGTCTTAAAAGGTGTAAGAAAAATAATTGATTTGAATTGAAATAAAAGATTTAATCAACTCCCGTAACAGCACCAAAGCAAAGCAGTCCAGCCTTACCCTGGGTACCGCGAGACGCTCCGGGCGGCGTTCGCGCGGCGCGGCTGTCCGCCAGAGACCCTGACGTTGATGCTCGCTTCTCTGGCACCCATGAATATTTGTCAGTACAACATCACGTTGAGGTCATGGTGGGAGTTTTTGTACGTTACATTATACTGATATGTTCAAAAACCTGTTTTATTCGTTCTTTGTTTTTTAAATGAGCTTTTTAATAAGGGTTGTTCATTCGGTTCATTAAATTCACACCATTCAGCCTTGTCTGTTTTGTAAGTCGAAGGTATGGGCTATGATGAGGCAAATTTTAGAAGAAGCTTATAAAATTAAACCAACTAAATTGAAGTACACATTTTCTTGGGATCCAAATTTAGTTCTTAATTAGCTTTCTCTATGATATTATTATATTACTTTAACTTTAGAAATAATTACCAAAAAGTTACCGTTACATCGTTAGCCGTATGCACCGGACATAGGGTCCAGACATTAAATTAGAAAATGTAGTTTTAGCATCCGTACACAAAATCATAATAAACATCATTAAATCCGCAGTCCCAAATCGTAAACAACCTATGTTATCCTTGCCAATCTTTAAAAATAACATAATGATATGGCCTGTATCGACTCTAAAAGATTATATTTTTGTTGACGAAAAATATTATAGCTTCGAACTCGGAGTTATTGTTTGTAACGTGAAAGGCTGCACAGAGCCGCGTCGAGTCAGAAGCTAAGTCGATGGATAAAGCTGACGCTAGGTACGAGCGGCGTTGACATGAATGTGTTCAGCTCACACAGCACGTGGCCCGTGCTCAGTGTAGGTTATCCGAAAAACGGCTGGGTGGACCTAAAACTCTCAGACCTTTACAAAATTTTACCATAAACCTATATTAAACCCACTAAACGACTTTGCCTTGTCCGTACTCAATAAAAGTACAAACCACTTAATGCCTTCCGATAAAGAGATTTATTAAAATTAAATTATTCTGTTTATTGATTTAATAAATTTGGCAATCACCAAGTGTATAATAAATGCCTAAAGGTTACTGTATTCTTAAATTATGTACTAAAGTAAGGAATATAATGAATAAACGTATTTAAATAAATTATAAATTGTAAAGACAAAAGAAAACAAAACTTAATTTCTAAAAATCTACCTGTTTAATTATATACTATCTGAAGAATGAAGCGACGAGATATAATAGATGATTAAGCGAACTTCTAAGTGAAGTTCTATTGCTATTATGTGAGTCGTTTCATTCGAAGATATTATAGGACCCGTCCCTCCCGGAACCCATACAAAAGTTTTGTTTTGATCTCTAAAAAATGAAGACTTGCCGGGACCGGGGTTGATCAAGTAAAAGACGTTAAGTTTTTTGAATAAGTCAAATGACATACTCTAAAACTGTGTGAAGTTACCTAGTACCTTAAAAGGACTACCTGTTTAATTATATACTATCTTCAAATGAAGCGACTCATATAATAGCGATAGAACTTCACTTGGAAGTTTGTTTAATCATCTATTATTTAGAGTTAAACCGCTTATCCACCAAATCTGGCGGAGGAAATCGGGCGGTTGCAAAACTAAATTTAACAAAAAGATTTAGAACATTTTTTCCCTCTGCAAACTAAAAAGGCGTGAAATGTCAATTTTATTTTCACAAAGAATTACAAATTAAAGAAGAATATATGTTAACAACTAAGTCTTATTACAATGTTAATAGTTTCATAAATTTTAATAAAACAGCAACTTTTATTAAAAAGCAAGGGTACCTACTACTTATTACTTTCACATTAATCTTAAAAGTTTGTCTCGAAATCCACTTCCAACTGCCCTTTATTGAAAATCATTCTTGTTAGCTAAGACATGCAGCTCTAAAAACTATAACTATTTCATTTTTCCCTACGTTGTTTCAGTAAATCTCGTGCTAAAATCATGATAAAAGCAACTGTAAAAGAAAGGTATGATATATCTAATAGGGCCTGACTGGTGCGTCCACTTGTATGATAGGATCTGACAAAGGCGTTGGGCTTGAGTACAGACAACAACACGTTACATTTTTGTTATCTATGCCTTATTTTGATGGCAGCGAAACATACCAAGTTAAAATTGTTACGTCATGTATCGGAAATGTTTAGTTGAAAATGGCAAAAATATTCGGAATTTGCCGATTACTTTTAGTAGATACGATACAGTAAGCTGCATAACTTACCCAAGTCTTTCTCAGTGTTCTCTAGACAAATTTTTCCTTGTCTGTATATCTAAACATATAACCTACACAAACAAGTCAAATTATATGGCATCGGTACAGCAGTTTAAAAGGAAACTGACATCATACTTTAACAGGAGAGGGTAGTTGTAAGAAACAGTAAAAGTTAGCTCTTATATTAACTAATTAAAATTGAGAGTTTGCAATAAGTATTTCTTCGTGAACGAGTGAGTTTGGAGTAAATAAAACCCTGCAGAGTACGTGTAAATGGGGACAAAGTGAAAAAGTTATTTCTACTGTGTAAAAACAAAACAGTTCCTGTGCATGTTTACACCGTCTTGAAAAAAGTTCAAACTGCGACTAAATTTAATAGCTTAAGTGCCTAAAGTATCGAAAATACCAGTTATCTGCTTAAAACCAGAAAGACTACACCAGTGCAAGAAAAAGTTTTTAAAGAATAAAGTGCATAGAACCATAAACAGTGAACAAATTGAAACAAAAACAAATAGCAAATATATACAATTATCCATTTGCAAACAAGTGAGTTTTGATAATTGAGTGATAAATCAGACAACTTTTCAGCAAGATTTAAGGTAAATGTTCTTCGATGTATTCCCAACATAAGATAAACGCTATCAAACAAAGAACAATAACAGCTGCTTAACGTTTTGCCTACAGACGACTAGCGCCATCTGTGGTTAAATAGTGAAACCAAATAAAAAATAAAAAATACAACAACGCCATCTATTAATCAGTAGAAAAACCATAATAATACTATAATAACGACATCTTTTGGTGACTGGCAGGATCTATTTATATTGGTCGGATATATTCATTAAGAGGACTTTTTAAAAATCTCTCAAATGGAATCTACATCTGAGCTTTGCGCAGGGTGTTTTAGAAAACTACCGGAAAGAGAATATCTATCTTGTACGGTCTGTAATGACAAATACGACTTGGAATGTGCCAATGTATCAAGTAAAAGATTTTATAACACAATGACATCTGTAGATAAAAATGCGTGGAATTGCCAGTCCTGTCGTAGTAAAACGGCGAAAAAAGACAATACTAATATTCCAATACATAAAAGAGATGATATCACCCACCAGCCTGTACTTACACCTGGAGATAGAAACGTAACGAAAAGACAAAGAAACACAAACCTTACGAGCTCTATTAGCTCAGAGGATCCAAGTTTATTAGGCGACGATACCATACAAAATGTAGATAACATTTATCCTACTCACTTTACATGGGAAAAACTTAGTACTATTATAGAAAATCAATTAAGAATGAATAATAAGGAAATAATTGCAGAACTGAAAAATACAATAGAGATAGAAGTAAACAGAGCAATCCTGAAACTACAAGGGGACATCAAACATGAACATTTAGCTCTAAAGAAAGAAAATAATCTTGGAAAAAAAGAAATAAATGATATTAATTTAAAAATTGATAATTTCAAAAAAGAAAATGAAAAATTAAAAACTGAGCTAAAGCTACTACAAAGCAAAATTGAAAATTCGGAAGCCCATACAAATCCAGAAATAAATAAAAAGAAAATAATAATTTTCGGACTATCGGAACATTACAAGGAAACTGAATCAGAGCTCAATTGTAGAGTAAATCAAGTTTTTCAAGAAATATTTGATATAAACATGGAAGGCTACATCGAAGAATTTTATAGAGTCGGTCGATATAACAAAAAGAACCAACCACTCGTTGTTGAATTAATCAGTAAAAGAATGACGAAACATATAATAAGCAACAGCAATCTATTACGAGGAAGTGGACTCTACATATCGCAGTTTATGAGTAAAACTGAACAAAAATAAAGAAAACTTATGAGCGAAGAAATGTTTAATGCGAGAAAAAAAGGATATTATGCTTTAATCACTAACAATAAATTATACATAGAAGGAAAATTAATAAATTTAAATGAAAACAACATCACGATGACTCAAAACCAAATAGACAGAAATCGATCTAACAGTAACATTGCCGCTGATAACCAGTCCTTTCGAGAAAACTGATCCACAATTTAAGATTCTCTTCCAAAACTTTCAGAGTATCTGTAATAAACTACACCTACTGGAATCTTTTCTAGACGATAATCCAATTTACCAAGGAATATGTATATCGGAATCATGGCTAACAGAAGAAAAATTAGAATTAATAAAATTTCAAGGATTTAATGTTGCTGCCTCATTCTGCAGAAAACATAGAGTCGGCGGCGGAGTATGTATACTGCTTCGTGAAGAAATAGAACATAGAGAACTAACTGAAGTTTCAAATATGTCTATCGAGTATGTGTTTGAATTATGTGCGGCTGAATTAATCAATGAAAACATTTTATTAATTAATAATACCGTATATTGGAATGGCAGAGAGGAAGAATTATTTTATAATCAATTACAACTAGTTTTAAATCTGATGAACAATAAGCATTCAAACAAAAATATTATAATTGGGGGTGATTTTAACATAAATATTTCAAAGAAAGACATTAAAAGTAACCAGTTCCTAGAACAAATGTTAGAATATAATTTCATACAACGTATAAAACAGCCTACACACGTAACTCAAACATCATCAACATGTTTGGATTTAGTATTTACTTATTTTAGAAATGTGAATTTTAAATTCATGATAGAACCTTTAGGCTTCTCAAATCATTCAGCTACAATAATTCATATGGATTTAAAAAAATCATCTACTCAAACTTGGTATACCTATAAACGGATATTTAATAACACAAATATTGAACTATTTAAATCTAAACTAAAAGAAGTAAAATGGAACGATATCATAACTGAAACTAAAAATATTAATGAAAATTATATGGAATTTCATAATGAATTAATTAACATCCTAAATACTTGTATACCTAAAAAAAGAACTAAAATAAATAATAAAAACAGCAAGTACTGGCTCACAACAGGGATTAAAATATCATGTAAAAATAAAAGGTTACTAAAAAACTTTAATTTACGCGCAAATAATGATATTATAAATCAATACTATAAGAAATATGAAAAGACGTTAAAAAAATTAATTAACATAGCTAAAAAAATCCAGTATAAAAAACGAATCAAAAATTCATCAAATAAAACAAAAACCATGTGGAATGTTATCAATGAACGTACCAATAAAAAGACTAAAGCAGATACTCGTAATATAAAACTCAACATAAATAACAAAATAATATCAGATCCAAAACAAATCTACGCAACGTGATGGTACACATAAAATCGACTCTCGCTCCCAACATCATAATAATACAAAAACTATTGAGAATACAATGTTTCTTCATCCCGTTGATTGCAGAGAAATTCATAAAATAATTAGAAATTTAAAAAGTAAAAACAGTTATGGTATTGATGAGCTTCAACCTATTTTATATAAACAATGTGCTGATGAACTATCCTTGCCATTTACTATTTTAATAAACAAATCTTTTGATGAAGGAACTTTTCCATGTTTTTTAAAAAAGGCTATAATAAAACCAATCCACAAGAAAAATGAAAAAAATAACCCTGGCAACTTCCGACCAATTTCTTTTTTACCAACAGCATCAAAAATATTTGAAAAAGCAATGTGCAATCGAGTCTATAGCTTTTGTGAAAAATACGAAATTTTCCATGACTGCCAAAATGGTTTCCGTAAAAATCGATCCACAGTTTTAGCTACATATAAATTCATAAAAGAGGCGCTGAACACCCTAAATGATAACAAACACACAGTCGGAATCATGTTAGATATGACTAAGGCCTACGATAAAGTACAACATGAAACTCTACTGTCGAAACTTTACAAAGTTGGCATCCGCGGACAGGCCCATAAGTGGTTCACTTCATACCTAAAAGACAGAGAACAGTATGTAGAAATAAAATATCATGACACCGACAACAGGCAAATAAGCCATGTACGATCACCTGAAAAAGTGACAAACTGGTCTATCCCGCAGGGTAGCGTCTTGGGATGTCTGCTATTCCTAGTATACATAAATGAACTACCAGACACTTTAAAAGCTTATTGTGTTTTATTTGCGGATGATGTCTCCGTCATTGTATCATCCAAGGACACCAATACACTAAATGAAAAAATACTTTCAACTTTAAATATTATAAACTCTTGGATAACAGAACACAGCTTGGAAATAAACTTAGAAAAAACGAAATTAATATCATTTTATCCATACCAACGAAAACCACTTAATATAAACATTAAATTTAATAACAGAAACATCGAACTCGTTACCAAATTTACATTACTCGGCATAGACATAGATTCAAATTTAAATTGGAAAATACACGTTAGTAAAATCAGACGCATAATCTCAAGTTTCACATATGCCCTTCGAGAAATAAAAAAATCTACTGACCTTGAAACAGCTGTCTCTATGTACTACGCATATGCTTACTCATGGTTTAGCTACGGTATTTTGTTGTGGGGAAACAGCACTGATTTTAATACATTATTTCTATCTCAAAAAAAACTAATTAGAATTATAGTAAACGTTAAAAATAGACAAACCTGCAAACCGTATTTTCAAAGCTTAAAAATATTAACTCTACCATGTATATATATATTGGAAATAAGCAAGTATGTCCGTTTATACCCAGAACTCTACGAAGGAAGAGAAGACATCCAATCAAAAGACACAAAAATAAAATACAACTGCCATACTCAAAACTAGAGTTGCACTCGGCCAGTCCCCTAGCAATGTCAGCAAGAATATACAATAAAATACCGAAACACATACAAAAAATAACTAACACTAAACAATTTTTAGAGACATTGAAAAAACTTTTAATAACTAAATGTTACTACACTGTAAAAGAGTACCTAAATGATAAACTTCTGAATTAGTCTGAAATCACATATCTCCTTTTATAAATCGTTAATTTAAATTATGTCTTGTCATGTTTATTCCTCCTCTCTCCGGAATTGCAGCGCCTCACAAGGCCCTTATTTGTCATCTCATTAATTTGTTTGTACCAAATTATGTAAATGATGTAAGGAAGCAATAAAGTATTGAGTATTGAGTATTGAGTACTTTAACATTTATTTGTGCGTTAATAAACGTAATTTAACACACGGTTAACATAGTGATTCAGATAGAAAATACAACTGGCCAAAATGAGTGCTAATATTAATGAAAACACTTAAGGTAGAGATTAATTTAGAAGGAAGAAAGCTAGTGATAACAAGCGTTGTTCAGTATACTATAATACATTTTGACTTCGAAGATTTGACTTATAAACTTATGGCTTCTTTTGAAAATATAAAATTCAATATTTCTTCAACTGAGTCACAAATATATCCTTATTTTATTAATTGCAAATAAAAGTAGAGAAGGAACTTTAACTTAAAGGTTATCACAGTGCTGACATGAATATGAACATTATAAATTACTGAATACAAAAACGAACGGTAAAAAAACTAAAGATTTATTTTTGTGATTGAACCTTAATGGATGCACCGAGGTATTCCCATTTAAAATTAATGTTTAACAGGTTTAATACTCAGTTCCTCAACTTACTTTTACTGTCTAACATACATAATTCTTAGTCTGTTTTGGCTTGACCGTTTTATATATATTTATTACATGCAAATCCTATTTATTTATTAAATAATTAATGTACAGTTAGGTTTAAATATAAGTATAAAAGGTAGTTACAAAATGATGTACAAAGGCTTATTTCTAAAGAAATCGCTTCCAACATACCTGAGAACGGAGAGAGTGAATAATAGCAAATTTAGTATGTACTAAATAAATACTAAAACAAATGCTAATATATTTACATATTGTATTTATTTTGTACTTACATGTAATATTAAATATAAAATACAGAATATCAATAGGATAAATATATTCAAACTTTATATAATATATTCAAACTTAATAATAGACAGATTTACAATGAATAACAGAGTACTAGCATACTAGAATTTAACTAATGTTACAAATAAATTAACATAATTCAATTTATGAAGAGTACGCTTATTCCTTCTGCAATGAGCATCTTCAGTGTGCTTTAAGGACGCTTACTAAGGTAACGTAGCGAGGATGGGTTAAACAGAATGTTCAATACATGAGATAAGATACGTGAATTTCTACGGTACCGAAAAGGAAGCCATCGGAGTTGATTGCAGTATCCAGAAACATGATCAAACTTCTTAAGACCAAATATGAATCGAATACACAGATTTTGTAATTTTTTTTGTTCCCCTTTTGGGCAGGAGGCAACAAATGCATTTCCGCTTGCCTCTCGCGCGCGTTACAAGGCATCCGGGACTAGCTCCTAATGAGCACTACCCACTAAAAAACGGCTCGTGCAATTTTTTGCCACTCAGCCTTCATCTGAGCGACGGCCAATTGGAGAAAGAGGCCGCGCTAGTGGGGCCCAGAAGGGGTCACCCGCTGGGATAACATAGCAATAAAGGTGCTCAAAGCACTGAAGGTGAATACATAGCACTGAAGGTGCTCAAAATGAAAAGTATATTATAAAAAAATTAAAATTAAATTTAAAAATTGCAAAATCAAATTGAATTAATTCGGATTTACGTTAAAATTAGAATTTACGTTAGAATTAGAATTTGCGGCCAGAAGGACTTCGAGATCGGCTGACAGTCTGGTGGAAGAGTACGCTTGCGCATTCCTAGGCCTAGCGACTTTGAACTTCGAATCTAAGACAAGAGTAGTATATGAGACTGAATCACGAACTAGAGGATTGGGATGGGTTTCGGAGCGTTTGTACTGTAGGCAGTTCAAGATCTCTATGCAAGTCCGCGTTACGCACGTACCACGGTGCGTTTGTGGCCCTGCGGCAAAAGAGGTTTTGAACTACCTGCAGTTTGTGTAGGAGGGAGGGTTTGGCGTGGGCAAAGATTGGCGAGGCATATGTCATGACGGGTCTAACGCAGACCTTGTAAAGTGTACGTTTGTTTCTGAAAGACATTTCACTTTTTCGACCTAACATGCTATTTAGGCGGCCTAAGTAGTGACGGGCGTTTATAAACGAGACCGCTGTGCCAGACTTTATCGAAAGCCTTGGCTACGTCAAAGAAAACCGCGACTGTTTTATAACGACGCGGATAGAAACCGTCAAGTATGTACTCGACGATTCGATGGACTTGCTGAGGGCAGGAGTGCTTAGCGCGAAAGCCGAACTGATGGGGAATAATGAGAGGATTGCCATCCGTTGGAAACAGATGGTTCCGCATTCGAGAGAGTATGACTCTCTCGAGAAGTTTAGACATTGCCTTGAGGAGGCTGATGGGTCTGTGATTAGCTGGGATATTCAGAGGTTTACCCGGCTTGGGAATGCCTACGACTGTTGCTTCTTTCCAAGCTTTTGGAAAGTAGCTATGGTCGAAGCAGGCATTGAAAATGATAGCTAATAGGTAAGCACCTGTTGAGGCAGGTGCCTAAGTGCGTGGTTGGAAATTCCATCTGCACCCGGAGCCTTTTTGGACTTTTGATTTCTAATGAGAAGCGAGATTTCGTCATTAGAGACTGTGACGGGGTCGGCGGTGATGGGGAGAGAGTCTCTGCGAAGAACTTCGTCCTCCACCGCCTGGATGTGTGAGGGATCAGCAGGTTGCGTGCTAGGCGAGCATTGTGCGGCAATGCTGTCAGCGAAGCATTCGGCTTTCTCTTCGACTTCGAAGGCAGTAATGCCATCGGGACCAGTGAGAGGAGGAACGTGAGAGGCGGTGTCTACGTGTAAGGCTCGGGCCATACTATAGTACGCTTGGTGGGACGGAGAGATATTCTCCATGAGATCGTTCATTTGAGCGTCTCGGAGTTCTGCGAGGCAAGACCTAACTTGACGTTGTAGCTGATTCGCAGCTAATCTATAGGCGGGCGTGGGATATTTCTTGGCTCTCCGGAGAGACGCGTTCTTAGCTTTGATAAGATTGCTAACGGCTAAGGGAAGCGTGGGTTTACCTTGCTTAGCAACCTTTTTGTTGTCACTGATGGCTGAGTTGATAGCATCAGTGAGAGAATTGACTAATGAATCTATTTTATCCGGACTATCTATTAGATCGGGCGAGATCGCGAGCGGAGAGTTTGGGGCCTCTTAGGCTGAAACTAACGTATTTTTAAACCCTTTCCAATCGGTAAAGGTCTTAGGAGAGGTGACGTTATCGTTAGGCGGTCCTATCACGAGGGAGACGGGGTGGTGGTCAGAGCCTAGATCATCGAGCGGTTCGATAGACCTGAGGTCGAGGTTGATTCGCTTGACAATTGCAAAATCGAGGATGTCAGGAGAGTGGTTTGGGTTGTCGGGATAGTGAGTGGGAGTGATGGGAGAGATGACATCTAAGTCGAGTGAGTTTGTGATGTCGAGGAGAGCGATACCGCTGGTGTTGGTTGATAGGCACGTCCAGTCAGTATGTTTGGAGTTAAAGTCTCCGAACATAATGACTGAATGGCCGAGGGTGAGAATGGCCTCAAGGTCACTGCGGATTGGTCTAGTGCCACTAGGTATGTAGATTGAAGCTATGATGATGGTCGGATGACCAGTCATAGCCAATCTACACACAGTGGCTTCCATGTTGAGGAGAGGAGGGGTAGGGAGAGGACAGCAATGGAATCCTCTTTTGTAATAAATAGTAGTGCCACCGAAACCGTCGGAGTTGGGCCTGTCGTTACGAATAAACGCGCACTTGGGAATAGCGAATCCCCTGGAGCGGTTTGGAGTTAGTGACGTCTCTTGAAGAAGCAATAAGTTGAAGAAGGCTCGTTGTTCTGAAGGAACAGTTTGAGCTCAGGAAGGTAAGTATTACGTCAAAGGAAACTAGGGATAAGCCCTTGGGTTTGATATGACAGGACGCTGGATTTGCGGGTCTAGACATTAAAATTATTTATTAAGTTAAAAAGTACGAAAAATGGAATTTATAAAGAGCTTAGTAGCGAGTAATGCTCGGCTAACGCAAATAGACGCTCTTGAGGAGAGCGGGCGGCTCGCAGTTTGCGTGCGAGTACAGAGATTTCCTTAATGTCGACGTTTTGAATGACGTCAAACACGGTCTTCATGTCCTCAGCCAACGACAACTGAAGTGGAGACGACGGAGCGGGACGCGGGCCTACGGGAGCTACGGGAGCTGGGATAGGACGGGAAGGTGCAGTGGCCAGACTGGCCGCACAGCACACATGCAAGGGGGGAAGTGGAGTCGGGAGTGCGAGTGCACTCCTTCGTAATATGGGGACGCCCCGTAATACTGCGCGGATCTTACGCTCCTCTGGGAGGGCGTAAGTATGGTACGCGATTTGTTTAAGCGAGAGTAAACGAGTAAACGCGCGGAAGTCGTCGATAGTCGCGACTTGGATTTTAATAGTATCGCCTGCGTCATTCGCCTTGAGATAATTGATTTTGTGCTCTTTTCACAAGTTAGAAACCGCGGTCCAGCGCGCTTTCTCGCAGAGGAAGACGGGCGCAGGAAGCTGAGGCTTAGGTGGGACGGGAGCGCAGCGCGTTGCTGGCTTGGACGGAGCCGACGTATTCGCGATCACTTGTAGTGACATTAACGGCACGGTGGCGGGTGTTGAAGACACCGGGGTGGGCTCGGGTGTTGAAGACACCGTTGCTTTCTTCGTTTCTGAAAATAACTTAAAACTAACCGTTGCTCGCCGAAGGCCGCTACCTAGAAACCTAAAAAAAAAGAAAGACAGAAAGGACAAATACACACGAAAATACACAGATATGATAAAAATAAATATGAAAATAGGAGAAAAATAAATAAAATAGAGAAGAGAAATAAAATAAAAATAAAAGGACTGGTTCAGTACAAATTCGTGGTCACCGTTAAGTATCCTTTGTACTGAAACCAGACTACTTACGCTGGGCACAACATTGCACTCAGCACAAGCACAACACAACTTAGCACAGCACTTTGAAGACTAAGGGGCTTAGTCACAAAGAAAAATCACACTTCGATAGCACTCAGAGGGAGTAGAAAAACCTTGAAAACCGTAGCACGGAACCAACACGCTAAACTGTGACTTCAGTAGACTGAGTGCCACGGAATATCGGGAAGGGACCGACCAACGGAGAACGGGGTCTTGCACGTCCGTACCGGGCGGCGATCGGAGCGAGAAAGAGATTTTGTAAACGTTCTAGTTTATCAAATAGCTCTTCAGATATGTCCAAGTCACATCTACATATTCGATGATTGGTTGAATGGGATGAATGGAGCTTGGTGTGAAAGGTAGGAAATTCGAAAGACTTTTAAGTTGATGGATAGTATAGTGTACTTTTCTTTCAATTTTGCAGACGTTAGCATTCCATGTAAGATAAGGATTGAAAATTACTTCAAATTTTTTGACAGTGTCAAAGGAATCAATAGGAACACCATCCAGAACACCAACAGGCAAATTAACAAAATCGATGAGACTAGCTAGGATTCACACATAAACCAGATTTAGACCAGCCACTTACACGACTGAGACCCTCGTTGAATGCAGCAATAGCAGTGAAATTGCGGTAAACTTGCAAGGCATCAGCGTAATGGTGAAAATTACAAGAAAGAACTGTAGTGTAAGGAAAGCAATGTGGAGAGTACGCCACCCTGACCCACGCCCGCAACAAGATTGCTCCAATCGCAGTGAGCTGACCCGCTGCGATTGGCCCTGAAGCTAGGAATGAAACCAGGCCACTGCACAAGCGGAGACGTTTAGTTATGTTAATACTCCGAGAAGGATGTCAAAAGTCTGAACTGAAACCTCGAAGTACCAGTATAGTCAGAGATCGTTTCTCCGTTGCCCATCGAATATCGTCAGTGATATTTATAAGAACGGAAGCTGTACTGTGGCCAGGGCAAAAGCCAGATTGAAAACAACTGAGGAGGCTATTGCGTGCAAGCAACTTCGAGAATCGCTCATGAATAATGTGTTCGAGCACTTTGGAAAGCAAAAGCAAGATGGGATCAAAATGTGCGAGAGAAGCTAGGTTTCGGAATTTTAGATAGGTAATGGGATAACTTGAACAAGTTTCCATGATGTGGAAAAGGTACAAGTTGTACAGGAATAATTGAAAATATGGGTGATTATCTATACATCTATCTATACATATATACATACATATAAATAAATTGGAGTGTTTGTTTGTAATATTGAAATAACCGTTTTTTACTACATGCATATGAATATATATACGGTACATACACCAAAATAACATTTTTTTAAATTTTTGTCTGTCTGTCTGTCTGTTTGTTCCGGCTAATCTTTGAAATAGCTGGACCGATTTTGAGTGTACTTTTATTGGCAGGTAACTGATGTAATTAGGAGTAACTTAGGCTACTTTTATTTTAGAAAAATTATTTTATTTTAGAAAAATAAGGTAATGTTGCCTTGTCCAAGTACTGTCCAGTACCGCGCGCAGCTCATGCGTATTCCACCACTGGGCCGTCACGTCGGGCGCCTTCCACCACTTCTCCCACCAACGAATCAATATCACAAAGGCTGCCTGTCGCGCGGGCTATTGCTGACGGTTGTATCTCAACGACTTCATTTAGAAATTGATTTCCAGAGCTTATACTTTTGATTGAATGTTTGATTTGATTGATAGGTATCTTTTTTAATTCCACCGATCCGTTTTTCTTATCTTAACTTAATTGAAAATAATCTGTTACATTTTTACTGCTTTCCTCTTTTAAGTGTATAAATTAAGTACATTTGTGTTCAATATTCAGACTAACATTGAAATTGATAAATTATTTATAGGTTATTTTATTTAGTTAGTAACGTAGATAGTAGTTTTTTTCTAAAATAATTTATTTTAAGTTGAATTTTTTGTTTTTTAAATGCACACCCATTAGTCTCTCTAAAAAGACGAGAAAGGCCAAAAGCCAAAGATTGCGACGTGAAAATGAATCTGAACAAGATAGGGAAAAATATTTTCTTAAGTTTTCACGAAAGTTGCAAAAGTTGCAGTTGCAAAGATGCCGAAACGTCGAAATAATTTTAAAATTAACTAAAATATACGCGATAATATCCGGTAAAAAGTGTTTTATTTAAAGATAGGGAAAGTCGTCTTACAAATTGTAGATTACGGATGTCTATGTCTAGGTCCAATGAGAGTAGTTCTGAGAGGAATGAACGATTACAGTTAGATAGAACGCGTCATTATTGTTAAGGGCTCAATAATCTTTGGAATCTCGAGATCACCGTCTAGAAAACGATCGTTATCAACACGCTATCTCACGAAGCCTAGATCCGAACGATTCAATAGAGCAGCGATTGGAAAATGATCGTATTGATCGAGAAATGACAAGCTATCTCGCGAAATCTAGAATCATCTCATTTAATAAGAGCTGAGCAAATCGATGATGTGATTCGAGCAGAATATCCAGATCAAGAAGTTGATCCAGAGCTATTTGATGTTGTGAAAACCCACATGGTGCACGGTCCATGTGGCTCTTACAACCCTCGATCTCCCTGTATGAAGAACGGTATCTGTAGCAAAAGATTCCTTTAATCGTTTACCACAGATAATATTACAGGTGAGGATGGTTATCCATTTTACAGACGTCGTTCACCTGAAAATGGTGGTATAAGAACGACAATCCAATCACGAAGTAACTCGATGTCCACAATCGCTGGATTGTTCCATTTTCACCGGTTCTATCGCGCACTTTTAAAGCACAAATCAACGTTGAACTCTGTAGCAGTATTAAGTCCATAAAGTACATTTGTAAATATGTCAATAAAGGTTCAGACTTGGCGGTATTTGGTATACAAAATGCTAACGATGAAGTGACATCGTATCAAAATGGAAGGTTTATTATTACTTCCAAGGCAGTCTGGCGCATGTTATCATTTTCCATTCACGAACGTTTTCCCGCAGTAATACATCTGGATATCCAAATAGAAAATGGTCAGAGAGTATATTTTGATCCAAGCAATGCCCGTAGAGCTGGCCAAAATACGTGCAGAAAACAAGATTGCCATAGCAGTCGCATCGTCCAGCATAGCGGCAACAATTGTATCTAAAGAAATTTTTCAATAAAGCTAATACAAAAAACTGAAAATGATAATTAAATTAAAAATGCAAAAACCAAAAAAAAAACTAAAACTAATTAACTTTTTTGTTAAATTCCACGCTGACGAAGTCGCGGCTACAGCTAGTTGGTAATAAAGTAGACAAAATCAAAGTTATCATTCTTGGACACGATTTATACCGACGCACAGTAGTTCCATTCTGAAAACAGTGGACATAGGACTTATTGGTTAGCTGTTGACTAGACCAACAACTTTTGTGATATACAGAGAATCTCCAGGTTTGATATTTTAAGAAAAAGGCTAATGTAATTGTGTTTGTGTTTGTAATATATTTTACTTTTTTCTCGAGTTGGGCTCATTTGGCACCGATTTGGGGTCCATATTGACGACCAAGTGGTGTAGTGATAAGTAGCCTTGCCTCATATGGCAACGGTCCCAGGTTCGAGTCTTTTTATCGAGTCCGGGGTATTCATTTGTTTGATGAACACAGATGAAGGTTCTCGGGTCATAGTTGTTTGTATTTATATATGTATGTTTATTCTGGGTTGGCCAATGATGGGGGGTCATCCATAACACAAGCTCTGCTTACTTTGGGGCCATACAGTTGGTTTGTTTGTCTGGGGATTTATTATTGTTATATAGTAATAGCCCGTGTAATTGTTTACTAAAAAAAATTTAAAAAAAGATTATACCTTATGCCGTGACTTGCCGCTCCGCGAGTAACGAGGCGTTGATAATTTCAATACTGATTGCAGATTTTGCAAAAATAGGTTTTTAGCGGAATTATTTTTACAAATTAGTTGATATTCTTATTTATAGATACATTAGATCAACGATGTACTGTAGGTAACTTAAGGCATAATCAAATTAATAACTGTCCAGTATTTTTATTGTTTAAGGTTGATTCGGTACTTTGTATTACTTCTTGGGAAAAAACAGGTGTTATGGTTTAAGTAGTAAAAGGATACGTGAAATGAGTAATTGATTGTTAGCCTAATTGTTTAAGGTAAATTAGATACATTGAAATGTTTTTATATAGCAGCAGGTGTTTGAAGGGGTGTTATGAATTACTGTTAACAGTTATTGGATTATTATAAGGCTCAAAGGAGTTGCAAATTAGACTGACGTCAAATTGTCCATAATCCACTTTTCGTAACGAGTTTTGTTGGCAGAAAGAGTTAGTCTCAGTTGAAACTTCACTGAGTGCACATCAATTAAAATAGTTGTTTTATTCAGTTATAAACCAAAACCATGAATATTCCAACATCAGAACAGGAGATTACCCAAAATATCGCCCCAGCTGGATATTTCCAACCAATTCAAGCAAATACTACAAGGCAGAAATGATCAATCGAATCAAGAAATTAGACCAAAATTTTATCAAGCTGAATTATTAAGAGCTATGCCAAAATCGCCACCCGGACTAATTTCAAGGCCCAGTAATAATCTTAAGAGGCCATTTTCTGAAGAAATGCCCTGGTCTGAGGTAAACGGCCCCATTGAGAATAAGAGTGCGCGTTTTGGACAGCCGCAAACGTTTCAGGAGCCTTGCGCCAAGTGAATAAAATGCGGCAGAAACGAACACAAGCACTTTTCGTAACGAGTTTTGTTGACAGAAAGAGTCGGTCTGACTTGAAACTTCTTTGAGTGCACATCAAATGAAATAGTTGTTTTATTCAGTTATAAACCAAAACTATGGATATTCTAACATAGATCTAATTTATGCGTCAAAATTAGTAAAAATAATGAAAAAACTTTACTTTTTCTTATTATGATTGGCCATAAGTGTCACTCATGCAACGGAAAACTTATTGTAAGATATAAATTGGCAAATAGTCCATTAAAATGTGACATAAAATTTACATTTTTTTGAGGATGCAATTTTATTTTTTGAACATGTAGGGGGGGTCAGTTGAAGCTTAACCCCAAGTTTGTGGGGTTGCCACCCTTGTACCGCGGCCGCCATCGTGGTAAATGGTGTGAGAACGCTTTTTTAGCTATATCTGCTCAAGTAAAACATAATTTGTTGCAAATTGCTTTGTCTACAATTTTGTTTTAAAACTTTTTATCGTAAAATCAAAAACAAAGAATTTATAAACAAAAACGTGCTAAAATTTCTCAAAAAATTTTGTTATTTACTATTTAACTTTTTTTTACATTTTACAAGAAAATTACTTCAGTTTAATCTTGTTGATAGTCTTTTGAGGAATATTTTTATTTAATATTTATTCCTTTGTAACGCTTATTTAAATTTTAACCGCCATGGATGAATGGTTGATTGTTTAATGGCGTCGAGTACTTTTATTTCGATACCGATATTTTTTTACTCTAAACCATTCCATTCATTACAATCAACCGTAAGTCTAATGAGTAACATACGAACAAACAAACAAACAAACAAGTCAACGAATCATTCATGATTGACAACACATTGAGCTTTATTTTTAACAACCTATCTAATGAAAGAGCACATCATCAATGGAGCACATACATTAGAATAATTTTGTTGATTTACAGCTTCATTTGATACATATGAAGGGGTGCGCTCCGAATGCCGCTCAAAGCGCTAAAACTGCTCATAGTCGTTCCGATTTGTTTTAACGTGCTAAAAGTGATATTTTTGCTATTTCAATGGGAACGGTAATTAGCCCGCTAAAATTCTAGTAGTTCCTTGCTTAAATCTAAATTTTAATCTTTGTAGTAACCGGAGCAATTTCGGAGCCATGTATTTAGAAAATGAATTAATAAGCAATCTTCTAAAATCTTTTATCATTTAAATAAAAACATCAACAAAGAAACTTCGTGATACTTTACAAAATGTACTCATTGAGTAAAAGTATCGGTTTGAAAAGTATCAATTACAAAAATTTCGGTATCGGAATAGCAGTACTCGATACCAAAAGGTATTTTCTCGTTCGTATAGCCCATGCACAACAAACAAAATATAACCTAAAAACTTTGCCTTCCCCTAAGGGTAAAGAATTAAAAAAAAGATATAACCTAAAAATTAAAACAAATTGAAAGCAAACAAACACTATTGGAAAGTAAGTACCGACCGACGTAAAAAAAAAGAGTATATTCTACAAGAGAGCACATACAGAATATGAGGTGGCCAAATTAAGAACAAGGTATTGCTTTCTTTCAATGGACAATTGTACGGGATTTCAATTTAAACGATGAAGAAAATTAGGCTTAGTGAAGCCTGCGCGTTTTCTTACGCAATTTATTAGCAAGTTTAAGAGCAGAACCTCAGAGATGCCACTACTGGTTAGGAACTAACAACTTAATCAAGTGCAAACCCAAGTTTTGTTTTTTCTATGCGACTTATCTGGCAAATTGATTGTAATTCTTAATTCCAAAGTGTTGACGTGCACAAACAAATATCAGAGTTGCCGTATCTTCGTCAATCACTCGGAGACTGATATTCCAGTGCCATTCAGACTGGTCTTGGCACCTATACAATGTGACGGACTCCAGATCTTTGAAACAATCAGAATTGATCTAGTTTTTCCCTTAAATAGACTACCTAGGCAATGACAGACTTATAAGTTTCTTGCATGTGTATTGTCAATCTTCATTTGCTCCCATAATACATGCTTAACCACTTCATGGAGCTTTTTGTTTTGTTTTTCAGACTTACTGTGGAACTGTAAAACCTTTCTGTAGCTGCAGTCTCATGCCTGTCTTGTGTGCCTCAGTGACTCAATTTCCAGCTTTAACCTTTTAAATGTTTGTAACAATAAGGTTTTGAAAGATAGAAAGTTCTGGATGTACAGTTGTGTTAGTAGTTAACAGCAATCTTCGCCAGCTTACTTTCATATTCAGTTAAATGTTTTTCAAATAATTCAGTGAGTGTTTCCATAACTGAATGTTGTACTCACGGACGTAAAAAATAGGCGGACGGAGCATTGCCGAACTTAGAAGTGAAGCACCAAAGGATGCCGATCCGCTTGTACACACAAGCCACACGCACACATTTACATCAATAGGATGCCGATCAGCCGGCACAACGCAGCCGAAACTCATTGGTGGTAGTTGTGTCGTTGTTGCGACGAAAATTAAAACACAATGCCGTCTTGTGCAGTTAAATTTTGTAGAAATAATTCCACTTACAATAAAAAATGTCAGGGAATCACGTTTCATAAGTAAGTTTATAATTTATCACGTTGTTTTTCACATTTTGATTAAATTACATCAATTGGAATAAAATACCTAAATGCCTTAGCTCATTCACCTGTGTTGCTAGGAATAAAATCTGTACAGGTGAGGTATAAATATTGGACTAGGTATTAGGAATAGGTATTATAATATTTTTTTAAAACTAGTACGTACATAATCCCAGGGGTCGAGTATAAGTTTCATGTTCATATAGCACTACCGCCAAATATCAAAATACCAAAAATCGATTTTTTAGTGAAAATAAATCCTTTTATTTATTTATTTTGTTCTGTGTTCTATTATCTCGATGTTTTTTTGTGATATATGGCCTACAATAAAGTGTATTGTTGTACTCTATACCTGGTCCATTAAGTTTCTGAACACGAATCTGACAACAGAATTAGAAAAAGTAGGTGCCATTTTGAACTTTTTAGTTACTTTACCGATTGCTTTCAATTATGTTATCAGATTCATGTTTGACGTACTCACAGATATCGATTTTAAAAGCAATCTATCTAGTAAAGCAATCTATCTCCTAACGTCGAGAACGGAATGGAAGATTGTTTTCTACCTAATACATAGAAATAAAAATAATACATAAATATTGGTAGCGTTGCATACTTATTAGGCGCAGGTTCATAAATATTAGGATTAGATATCTGGATTAGGTATTTTTAAATATTAGGATTAGATGGAACAGGTAGCGAAATTTTTACCGTAATTTGGGGTAATTTTTCTTTTATGGCCACACTCCATTCACTCACACAAACTCACGCCGCCGCCATTGCTATGCTTCAGTTTATGCTTAGCGATGTTCCGTCCGCCTATTTTTTACGTCCGTGGTTGTACTAGTGACTGAACAAGTTTAGTGTGAAAATTTTGTGTTAGTGAGCAAAGGTGAGTGTGGCTGCAAGTTACAACAATTAATCAATGTTTATAATAAATTTGCATTTTCTTTTAAATTATATTGCAAATAATATGTAGTGCCATTAAGCCATTAAGGGTTATAAGCTAATAATTCAATGTTATTAATGTTATAAAGGAATATAAAATTGGAAAAAATTTATATTGTAAGTAGCTGAATATTTAATTTTTTTTATATAAAACAAAAACATAATTTACCAAAGTAAACCAAAAACAGGCAGGTAAAAATAAAAGATCTTGCCTTAAAAATTCTGGTGTTGTATTTAAATAACAATGATTGGACATTAATTAATAGTAAATTAGAATTTTTTATTTAACTACAAGCTACAATATTTTTAAAATCGATTTCATTTCTTATCCATTACTTAGTGGTCTCTGCATTTAATGCAATTATAAGTCCCATCAATCTTATAATATAAATTTTAAGATAGGTATTGTAATGATGAATTGGTTTCCATATATATTGTTGTTTACATAACCTTATATGATATATCGGCATGATGAGTTTTCTTTCTAACATGTTTTGTTTTCTACGTTATCTCGATCAAGTTTAGCTATATTACTTTACTTTAGCTTAAGAGCCTTTATGCAAATCAATGCTCTCCTTCATCATTGAATTGATTTGTAAGAAATTAATTTGACAGAATTAACCGAGGGTTCTAAAATATTAACTTTGTTGACTATAGAAAATTGCCACCATAATCTTAAAGAAGAATTATACTGCTTTATAGTGTAAAGTACAGTAAATTAATTTTAGTTTCATAATTATTGTGAGCTCTGAGTAAAGAGAGAAATTTATGACACCCCAAGATCTTGGTCTTGTAAGCAACCATATTTTACTGCAGGGCAGGCTGCAACTAGAATGCCAACTAAGTGAGCAAACTCGCGAATGCTACATGTGGGTAATTTTGAAAATTTTGTTACCAACTCGGCTATCTTGTTACGCTTATCACGGGGAAGGCATGTGCTTTGATTTCTTGTATCATAGTTAAATCCTAAAAATTTACAAAATTGCTTATATTTTATAAATTTCTCATAATTAATGACAAATCCGAGACTGTTAAGTGACGTTTCGTTAACGTTAGCAGCGCACTCGTCATACGTATCCCCGATGCATAAAATATCGTCTAAATTTTAGATTTATAGCCTTTCTTTCTTAGAAAAGCTAGGACTCCCCTCATAATTTTGGTAAACACGCGTGGAGCGACTGATAAAGCGAACGGCATTCCGTTGAATTGATAAATAACCTAATTTCTATAAACGTAAGGTTGAAATTCGAATCTTAGATATTTACGGTCAACATTTTATTTTTATTAATAATTAGCAGGCGTTTGTCTTCCATCTCACCTGATGAAAAGTGACGATGAAGACGAGGATCACTCACGCCTGTCCAAGACGTACCTATTCACTCTAAACTTGAAAGCTCCAGGGTTATATTTGTCTGGAAAAACAGACGCAGGCAAATCATTCCACTCTTTGGCAACACGAACCAAAAATGAGCTATCAAACCGTTTAGTTCGGCTCTTGGGCACGCTAACCACAAACGGGTGAAACTTCTGTCTGCGTCTGGTAACATCTGTAATAGGTACTAAAAAAATGCGTCCTTGAGATCTATTGTTGCTAGGAATCCATTACATGATATTAAATTGCAGGCCGTTCGATAATCCTCTATTTTGAAATGGTCAGTCTGAATAAATTTAGATATTTAACTGTTTTAAGTTTAAAATGAAGCGTTTGCCACCATTAGATTGATGTTTGAGAAAAATTCTAGAAACAAATAGGATTTTTTGGGTTTGACACTCTGTTATGGCCCCGAGCTTAATTAATTTTTGGATAGCAATTACTATTTCATTGTTTTCTACGGGTGAAAAAATATTGGTAGGTATATTAGTTTGGGTAACTGACATTTTAAATGGTAGAGGAAAGCCATTCTTAATCCAATCTAACACTACCTCGTTTTTAGTTATTTTTAAACAACAGTTATAAAAATAAGTAAGGCTACCCGCGTGAAGGCGTAGCTTAGCTAGTGATGGGACACTGGCGCTTGAGCACGAGGCTTGTCCTGCAGCCCCGCACGTAGCGGCCTGTCGCCGGGCGTCAAATCAGGGTGTCGGGGTCCGCTCGTTGGTGCATATGTCTGGCTGGAGCCTCCCCCCCCCCCGTTTGCCGGGTACCGAGGAGGCGCTGACCAGTTTCCCCGCTGGGAAGTAGACTGGCGAGCGCTGGTTTGAGGAACCGTCGTCCTTTGAGGTTTAAAGGGCTTCTTATTTGAAGCCCCTGTTTGTCGATGGCTTCGGCAGTTTTGATTTCTTCTGACAGCATCGATCCAATCAAGGTTTCATTACTATCACCGTCAGTGATCATGTGTAGTAAAGATTTATCTAGACTCGGTGTAACAAATGTAACGCGATTGTGTGTAGACACACAGAGTAGTCGACATCCGTTGCTTAGGGTGTTTTATAGCGCCGTTCTTATCGTCGCTTTTAAGGAGCATATCAATGCCTCTATTTATGGCTCTGATGCCGCAATCAAGCTGCCGCTGATAAGCCGTGAGCATCTTGTCTCGGTTTCGGACAATATCTGGGACAGTGGCAGAAATTTCTGCGTTTTGTGAAGGAGCTTGTAAGAGCCTGCAGTTGTCCGGGATCAAATAATCTTTCGACAGTTATATCTGTCTTCTTTGGGCATGCCCTTTTTCAATAAGGGAAGACATAACTTCGATAAAGTTTCGTGAATTTTGGAGCATAGTCGACGTATCCGATATGGCTTCCCCCAAAGCAATTAGTAGGTCCGGGTCTAAAACGGGATCAGTCGACACCGGTTCGTCTGGACCAGGAACTGGTTCAGATCCCAATTCTGGAATGACGTCGGAAACACTAGCTTCCTCTTCCGGAAGCTGAACCTCTGGAGCGGCAACTCTTACGCTTGCCACGCCCCCGGTATGACTGTCTACTGTTTTAGGTTAGCGAGGGCAGATGTAAAATATTTTTTATCGAAAACTCACTCGAGTATTTCGATTTTAGGATGCAAATTAACGTTTATCTAATTATAATGAATGTTTTTATTGCTTAAGTCATCGTTAAAGACTCGCAGTCAACCCCAATGCTTTTTTGGCCAAACATAAATAAAATTAGTTCTGAAAACGTCAAAGTTATTGACTATTTTTGCTTAAGTCATCGTTGAAGACTCGCAGTCAATCCCAAAGCGTATTAAAACTACAACAACTAACGTATTTATATACATACATGAAATGAAACATTAAATGGCCAAATGGTGCATTTAAATGCTAACCTTCTTCTTCTGAAAAAGATTCGAGCATGGGCACTTCTTTTCGGCATTACGTAACGATATTTTAAGTATACTTAAACAATTGAACAACAGGTGCGATAGCTACCGCGCACAAAGAAGGAATGGGGGTACGAATAGGCTACAGCCTGGGTGAGAGGTAGGGAGGAAATGGTTTAGTTTTTTAAAATCGTTTAGTCTTTTAAAAATGTGCGCAGCTACCTAGCAAATGGAGGGACTACCTGGTAAATATCATATCGAATAATGAAGCGACGAAATATAACCGTAATTTAATACATCTTACTCCGATGATGGAGCAAGACGGAATGTCTTGATTTTTTTATTTCTTCCATGTGAAACATATATTCAAATATATTTATAATAAAAGTAAATATTTATACCAAAAGTATAAAAATGTATGGCAAGCATTCGATAGCACTGGGCAAAAGGGCAACTGAAGACTTTGGTTATAGAGTCAACAAAAATAGGTTATTAAACTTTATTATAGCTGCATTTTATTACTTATGCCTATTCGTTATATTCAACATCTCGAATCTCGACCTATACTAGTTGGGGCTCTAAAGTAATTTAAAGATGGTAAAAAACATTAAAAACAATACGTCAGGAACGTGATATATAGCAAAAAACTGTATATGACGTGTTTTTAAATTTCCCCTAAAAATACCCCAAGTATTTTTTCCCCCTATTTTGCCTCTAACTCGGTCAAAAAACCCCTAAATCTAGGGGGAAATCCCCTGATCTGGCAACACTGGCAGCGCGTGCATTAGATTTTATATCAAATTTAGACATTAAAAAAAATGTTTTATTAGAAGTATTTTTAAATGGACTTGAATAATATTTCTGTTTTATTTAATTAGTTACATCTTTGTTAGTAATAAGAAGTAAACATTATTACTTTTGTACTAATACAAGTGTATCGAAAACTGCGACAAACTAGACTGAAATCCAACTTTTTCACGCTTTGGTTTTTATGTTTTAGCCTTTAAAAATAATATTTTGTACTATTTTCTCTATAGACTCTTTTGACGACAAAACAGAATTATAGCAAACTTTTCTTTTTCAGTTTGTATATTGTTACTTTTATACTTATCGAACAGCAAAGTACGCATGTTTCGTCGGATTTCAAGAAAAGGCGCATGAACAATGAATTCCTTCTAAAAAACTATCTGAACAAATGAAAATTTTCTCAAAACATGTTTTAGACAATGAAATTTCGAATAATTTGAACTCATATTTCGATGCATACGTGTAATATTTTGATCGGAAACGAACACTGAAAACTCGCTAAAATTGCACGATTTTGTATAAGCGCTCTTAATAATGTTTTGGGGAAGTGCTAAAATGTTTTTAATTTATATAAGCGAATATATAGTTTATATAAGCTTTTTTGCCCAACAATTGGGACTATTCCAACAAAATTAAAAAATTATAATATCTTGGAATGTCGAATTCAGCAGCTTAGAGTGTTAGATGAAAAAACCGTTAGTTAAGAGATATTTATTGCAGCTGTAGTCAAAAAAGGACCAAAATGTGGAAATTTCATAAAAAATCACAAAAGTGGCAATATCTCGAAAACCAGAAAACTTTTACTAGAGGCATGTTAGTGTTATCTGATAGGCCTAAAGTCCATCTACCTCAAGTGTCACCCTTACGTGTCATTTCTGAGACACCCTGTATATAAATGGCGCGTAAAACAAAAAAACTTTGCCTCAAAATTCATTTCATCCTAAAGACATTATGTTCACTAATACCAAAAACTAACAATTTCATCACAGAAGCTTCCAAATTGTTGTTCTTTAGTAAACCAGCACTTACACAGCACAATTCTCAATGAAGAAAGGTACATCAAACTTTTTAATTGCACAGATGTCCACTTTGATTCAAATCGCAAAATTTTGGCACATTCCTTGGGAGTTATAAAGCCGGCTCTACACTCGAACAGTTGCGAATGCCAGCGAAAACCG
The DNA here is from genome assembly GCA_923062675.1 of Marasmarcha lunaedactyla. Lineage (NCBI taxonomy): Eukaryota > Metazoa > Arthropoda > Insecta > Lepidoptera > Pterophoridae > Marasmarcha > Marasmarcha lunaedactyla. Next base: position 10,634,846 of record OV281353.1, read on the forward strand.
CGAAACACGAGTGTAGATGTTGTTCACGCTTCGCTTTCGCGCTTTGCGGCGTTCCCCGATCAGTGTCGGTTTTTTGTTCCGCGACAAAGGGTTGATTGTAGAGCTGGCCTAAGGATTATTGGTCATTAAAAATAATGCGAAAAACGTATTGTAAATATTTTATTTATTATAATTTTTTAAATTAAGTTTATTACATTTTTTTTTAAACGATTTTTTTTGTAATTTTTTAGTAAAATTTTTAAAACACCTCTTATTTCTCAATGGCAGTAAACGGTAACAAATTACATTTATTTTACCAGAATGTACGCGGACTAAGAACAAAAACTAATACTTTCTACAATAACATACTTTCACAAGATTTTAACATTGCACTATTTACTGAGACATGGCTGTGTGATAGTATTTTGGACACTGAGATCTGCGATGTTCGATACGATGTGTTCAGGCGAGACCGCAGTGGCGGCGGGAAGGGTGGCGGCGTTATGGCGCTCTGTGACATACGATTGCATGCGCGTGCGCGTCCGGAGTAGCAGCGCGCCGACCTGGAGTGCGTGTGGGTGACTGTCCCCGGCCACAGCATCGCCGCCCGCGCCCGCATCCCCTCCCAACCGGATTTACACGTAGGTCTTGTTTACATCCCGCCGAATCGATACATGGTGGACCGAATATTTTCATTTATTTTGTTTAATGAAATTTTTGACGCATGCCCAGATAATAAATTTATCGTCGCGGGAGATTTTAACTTGTATTGACTGGAGCTCGCGGGACCCGATATTCTTACATAAAGGTTCTATGGAGCTTCAAAATGTTGCCGCGGAGTTATTGAATAATTTATATTATTATGGCTTACTCAGTTTTACCAGTCTAACTCAGTTTTAAACTCTTATGACAAAACATTGGATTTATTGTTTTCTAACTTTGAAATAAAGATTTGGCGTTCTGAGAGCCCGCTTGTGCCTGAGGATAATCATCATCCTTCAATCGAATGTTATGTGTCCGAAATTCTAGTTCCATCTATGAAACTGAAATCGCGTAAACAATATATGTTTAGGAAGGCTAATTTTGAAGCTATCAATTTAGAACTAATTAATTATGACTGGCTTACCCTATTCCGAAATTCTGACATCGAAACATGTATAATAATTTTTTACAATATTCTTTATGGTTTAATAGACAAATACGTTCCTCAAGCTCTAGTGTCTGGCACTCACAGGTATCCAGTGTGGTATAGCCAGGCTCTTATCCGTGTGACTAAGGAGAAAGCTAAATATCATAAATTATGGAAACGTTATAATAATCCGAATGATTATAATTCGTTTTCAACTTTAAGAACACGTCAAAAGCGTCTGCAAAATGAATGCTATAAAAACTATATCAATTGGTCACAACAAATAATAAAAACATCCGCTAAATTCTTCTGGAAATACGTGAATGAAAAAAAAAGGTATCTTGACTTATCCAGGATGCATGGACTATGGGGGTACCAGTGTAAGTGGTGGTTCACATATTTTCTCAGCGTTTTATGATTTCTTTTTAAAAAATTTTAGCTTGCCTCTTGACACATATGATGACTCACATATACTGCCACGTTTTCTTCAAACTGATAGTCTGGGAACTCTTAATATTAATACAGAATATTGTGATAAATTATTAAGAGGATTGGATACCTCTAAGGGCCCTGGTAGTGATGGTTGGCCGCCTATTCTGTTCGTGAACTAAAGCCCTGTCTTACCCCGTTACTTACATTTTTAATCGATGTTTCGCAGAAGGCTATTTTCCAACACCTTGGAAAATAGCGCATGTCACGCCAGTGCATAAAAAAGGGCCTAAAACGTCGATTGAAAATTATCGTCCTATCTCAAAACTTAATATTCTAAGTAAAGTTGCTGAAAGAGTTGTATATGATCATATTTACCCCCTTGTCTATAAAATGATCCCTACTCAACAGCATGGCTTCAATTTGCGCCCCGCTACTTCATCCCCGTCATCAATAGTCCAGGAATCTTTTCTCCAGAAAGTATTATTCCAATAGTCTTTTTAAGGGCTTCAATCTTCTTTTTTGTGTCACCCTTTTCTAAAATAGATTTGTAAAATATTAAAAATCAGTGAACAGAGAATGTTATATTTTATCAAGCTTCGAAGTAGGGGTGGACACTGAATCTTCTTAAATTTAACATAAGATTAAGATGCTATTAGCATAAAGAATCACAGTAGCAACTATCTCATGCATTTTTTCCTTTGCATGTTTTCAAATCTTACCAAGGTCAAGTTTCAGCTGCATTTCATTGTGAGGCTCTGAGTCAGTAGGAAAATTGATCAGATTGTAGCATGGCTGCTCCACTCCCGCCATCCTGAAAGCATAGTTGTCAATCAATCAAAAAAATCAAATCAAAATCAAATCAATTTATTTGCAAAATATGGTCGATACAGTAGGTGTTTAATTATTTAAGTACAGCATATTTAACCGTGTCAAACGGTGTGCAAATCTTTGCGACGTCATATAATCAGACCTTAATCAAACTATCAATTAATAAATTTAAAATGTCAACATCAACAATGAAAAACTTATAATAATTATTTAAGCTAAGGACTTAAATCTATGATAAAAATTCATTTAATGAGTAGTAACCCTTATCTAATAAATAATTAAATAAATTTATTTTAAATAGTCTAAATGTCAAGTTCTTAATATTATGTGGTATTTTATTATAGATACGCACAGCCATACAATAAACATTTTTTGAAAATATATTAAGTCGTTGAGCAGGTACATATAGTTTATGTTTATGTCTTCCTCTGCAATTAAACATTTCATTATTTCTTTTAAAATATTCTGGATGAGCTCGTACAAATACGCAAATCTCAAAAATATACAAGCAGGGCACAGGTAGTATCCTTAGTTTTTTAAAAAGAGGTTTACAATGGTCAATATACCCAGCACTACACAGTATTCTAATACATTTTTTTTGTGCACGAAATACTTTATTTATATCAACGCAATTTCCCCATAAAACAATCCCATACCTTAAAATAGATGATATATATCCATGATAGGCGAGGAGGGCTGCTCTTGTACCGGATACCTCTTTGATACGTCTTAATACATATACATATTTGTCAATCTTATTTTTTACATCCATTACATGAGCTTTCCAATTGCAGTATTTGTCTAAAGTAAAACCTAAAAACTTTGTAGCATTTACACTGTCAATTTTAGAACCATTATAGTTTACACATAATTCGGGAACTTTCATATTGATTGTATTAAATTGAATTATATTTGTTTTCGATAAATTAATATTTAAATTATTCGCATTAAGCCAGTCTATTACCTTTGTCAGAGCCAATTCAATTTCATTTTTGAGGTCACGGGCATTTACAGAATTAATTAAAATTGTTATGTCATCAGCAAATAAAAAACATTCATTGGTCATGTGTTGTCTTACAGAAACCGCACATGAAAACAATCGACGTAGGACGGAATTAAAGTGGTTGATATGGATCATACAGTTAATTATGATGTATTCAATAAAATGAAAACAGATATTTTTTTCGAGGACAGTTTATTTATGGCCCATAGGCCTTTTAAATTTGAAATTTAAAATGAAAACAGATAAGTAGATTTGAAACAAATGCATGCAAACATTAATCAAATTAACTTATGACCCACAAATTTAAGGGATGTATATTTCAGACAGGAATTGAATTACGAGACTATTCGTAAAAAGTTTTAGTTTAATCACACCATCAGAGTAAAACAGTAATGCGGCTTAATTGAAAGAATCGTGTTAAAATAATGATTCTACGATAGCATATGTAACTCACCATTACCTTATTAATAACTGATTGCTATTACCAAACTAGAGATGGGTAGGTCCGGTTGTATGTAAATCCTTGGACACGCATCACACGTGTTAGAGATGGATGCGTGTCCAACGGCAAATTGGATACTCGGAGTGGTGACACGGCTCATCGGATTGGCGGACTGGGCTGGTCGGCGCGATCCGAATCCGATTGACGGGCGGCGTATTGGTTTTTGTAATTATTTCAAATCGTTCAAAGAAATGTTGTTTTTATAGTTTTTTTAATTTCATTTGATGAGACAGTGTTACTATTTTTTTGCTTTATTTATACCAAAAGGGGTATTTTTGTTTATAACTGACAGTTAACATTTTATTATATTTGTAATTGCTTATTTAAAACATGAGACTGATTGATTCTAATTTTTTTAGTACATTGTATTTAAGTAAAAGTTGTATAATTTTTCCATCCATACATTCAAGCAATCAAATCGCTCAAATCCTTTTTAAAAATTAACTACTCGCACACCTACGTGTGCGTCCAGTACACCTTCCTACTGAATCATGTTTTGTGGCTCTCCGTCCTACAACCCGAGTTACGGTGACCGCCAACCGTATCCATACGGGTCCGTCGGACACGGGATCTGGATGTACATCACCTGAGCTGGATGCACATCCGGATTCCACTCACAATTTACGGCGGACCTACCCATCTCTATACCAAACTGAAATCTATAAATGTATTATGAGAAAAAGCTTTTTTTAAATGAAATGAACAAGAAAAATCCAATATATTTCAATATTTTTTTTATAGACGTGTCCACATCAACACCGACACTACACAAAATACTGTCAATCTAATTGTCACATGTCATGATTGTCAATCGTCCATCAAAGTGAAGAATGGTTTGCCGTTAATCAAATGCTGCGTTTGCCGATTTTAGCGCTCACAGCGCTCATATAATGCTGTGTTCCGTTTGCCGATTACAGCGCTCATATACCCGTTCCGATTGCCCGTGAGCGCGCACACAGCGATATCGATACGTCATCAATGACGTCATAAACGCTCCCATCTTCCCGCTCACAGTGCCCAAGCTACGGAGCATGGTCGCTATGACCGGCCTGTCAAAACTGACACATGACGTTACTTTGTTGATGCTTTTATTAATCGATTAAAGATTTTAAAAGCTTGTTTATTCATTTTCTTTTGTAATAATGTTAAAAATGGCTCCTGTTTCATTCAGGGTCAAAAATATAAATGAAATTGTAACTTTAGACTTAAGCGACGAACAATCAGAATGTAAGCGCGATATTTACCGTTCCGATTGCAATAGCACTAATAACACTTTTAGCGCGCTCAAACGAATCGGAACGGTTTTGAGCACTTTAAGCGCTGTGAGCTGCAAACGGAACGCACTACTATAGTAAGTGTCTTTGTGTGTGCTAATACCAGCGAGGTGATAAATACATGGAGTAGCCGTAATGTCCTATATAAATAAGTAGTTATGTATATCGACGAGGAAGAAGAGGAAGAACTTGGTTGTCTCCCTTTACTTATACAAAAATGCTAATAAAAGAAAGACATAGTACTATTTTTGAATGTTGTCACTTAAATATCAATCATGTAGTGACGTCATAGCAGGTGGCTAGCGTTCCACAAATCGCCATTTATTGTTACATTTCTGTCAAAAAAAGCTGTCAAAGGTGATGTTCCGGAGGTTTGATTATTTAACCAGAAATCGATGATCATTATTAATATGCTTTTATTTTTCATACATTCGATGCAAATGATAACAGGGGCTTACGCAGTAAATCATATCGAAACGGTATTTGCTTTGCTTGCCGTTGTGCGAGTATTTATTTTAAGTATTTAAAACAAAAAGGCGTGAAGAAAGAGGGAATTAAGTTTGCTTAGAATTGTTAATTTTGTTATTGAATATTAGTATATTATTGGTAGTTGTTTTGTCTATTTATGAATAGTAATTATTGAAGACAAGCCAGACTTTAATTGATTGAACCGAAAACTTTGATGCTTGACCATGAATAACTTTTTAAGCAAACATGGGATCTTTCGGTGTTTTATTTATAATAGTGTACCCCAGGTCTGTACCAAAATTCAGCATGTTGGGAATTAATGCAAACTGACTGCTATTTTTCTGGCTAATTTGACGGGACTATATCAGGAATAAGAAAATAAACTGTATAGTTCTTTATTTTTTATTTTAAAAGAATTATAATGAAAGTAAATAAACCATAAACTATGATTATTTCATTTACGTCAATCTCTCGCAAAAGTTCATTAAATTACAATATTATATTGCAAGTTCTATATTTAGTTTTAAAATATCGATAGTAGATTCGATAGTCGTTGTGCAACACTAGAAATGGACGCCATTTTATGTTATGTTTCAAGTTTAGGTATGCACGTTTTTTTCGTACTTAGGGCTTGTCCATTAGTAGAGGTCAATGGCTAATACTGTCAGTCACTTTTAGAGTCAATCACTTCAATCAATTTATAGTGATTTGTAGAATATATAAGTTACTGCAGAAGTAGAACTTATGTTGAATGAAAAGTAAGGCTGTTTTTGCACAAACGAACTAGCGATGCTACGCATCAGATGAACGTCTTCCTAATTACAACACTAGGAACCCACGTTTTCATTTTGACAACTTTTTTTAAAATTAGATTTCCTTCGTTTCTTAATTTTAAAATGTATTTTGGCGTAATGCCATTGTGGCAGCGCGAAAGCCCCTCTTCTATTCTACAAGATATTTTAACAATCTAAAAGATAAAGAAGGTAAAATAAATAAAAGACTTGTATATTAAAGATTTTTTTATTTCTAAACTTTGTTTCATATTTTTATATGCTTTGTTTGTATTGCATGGGAGGCAAATTTTTATTATCTAGACGCGATACATTAGTACCATTTAATATTAAGTTCATTATGTTACACCAATTAAACACCGTTATTCTTATTGAGTAACCCGGAAAACATTTCTTCTCAAAATGTTTGTGGCTTACAAACAATTTACGAAGTTCTACCACACTTAAACCTTGTAAGATAGCACTATTAGCACAAAGACACGGTAACTAATGTTAAGTCCGATCTCAGTTCTTGGAAAATGACGTCCTTTCGCCAACTTTTTATTTACTACATAGCACTTGTTGTACATTGTGAAACACCATACACGCAAATTAATTACTATATTTGGGAATTGAGAGGTTATGTTAGGGAAATTGATCAATGCAAACTCTTCACTCGTCAAACATTGAAACCGTAATGGCAGATCGAGCTGATCAATTGAAAATTAAATTAAATTTTGCGTCTATGGCAATTAGCTGTAGTTACCACACAATAACTATTTCTGCCAATTTCAAGTATTAATATAATAAAAGTAGTTTTAACATAATTCAAACATTGAAAGATAACCGAAAACCGTACATCATTGATTGAACATTGTGTTATCATTCAACATTCACACTGAAGTGACATATGATATGACAATTGTTCGCTCGAAAAGTAGCAATGGAGCTGTCAGCATCAAAAAGTTCTAACCATAGACATAATTCCTATTTTTTTTGTATGAATACGTCCTGCTATGTGTTTTTGTGTATCGTGGTGTAATTGATTGTTTATGTAAATGTTTAAATTTTAAAACTGCAACGGAAGTTGAAGACAGTAAGGGTTTACTATAGAATAGAGCCGCAGGATTTTGGGGGTAAGGGGGGTCGGGGGGGGTTAGGGGGTGGTCGCACGAACCTCTTGGTACCACTCTCCCCGCGCGGAGATGCATGGTTCCTGAGATATTTATGATTAAAGCTTTGAGGTTAGGTTGTATTTTCAAGAGGGTTTTGAGGTGGATTTGGCTTAAATAGGAGTAGAAAATGGTAAAGTAGGTTGCGGCCTAACCCCGCCGTACCCCTCATCAACTCCGGATACAAGATTAGATTGGTGTAAGATGGTTAGTTCATGAGAAATCTAACCTCGAAATTTATTTTGTGTCTAATTGGATCTTTTCTGGTTATTAAACTTAGTAATTGATCGGTTAACAACTATTATCTACTCTCCATAAAAGCTATTTCATTTTAACTCAATGAGCATGTGTGTGCAAGTCGCTTTTTGGCTCGCCGCTGCCGCGGTACGCTCGCTCGGCTTGCGCTGCATGACCTACATACTGACTAACCCGCTCCTCCTCGCTGCGCTCGTCGTCTTTACTTTCGTCGTTACTTTCTAGACTCAACATAAAGTGGGTACATATGATCTGCACTTGATAAATTAGTGGTAGTAAGTAACAACAAAATGGCGGTCGCGTTCCGTTTGACGTAAAAATAATTTGGTCAAAATTTATATGTATAATTATAATGTTACAAATACGTATTGAAAGACATATTATAAGAACGTAACAACATTTTTTAATAAATATCTTTTCACTTTATCAATTTAAAACGAATAGAAATGTAAAAAACAATGTCGCATGCGTTCCAATTCACATATAAAAAAAATAATTTAAAAAAAACCATGCGTCTCCGCATGGAATGGTACCAAGGGGTTCGTGGGACCACCCCTTAACTACCCCGATCCCCCTTACCCCCAAAATCCTGCGGCTCTATTCTATAGCTGTTGTAATACATACTCCTTTCGTTTAGTTTTTTATATTTTGTTTTATAATCTGTTTCTCAAATTAAAATATAATGTGATGTGACATTTTACTTCAAAATAAATATTTAAACTGCGAAGTCGTATATTTTTTCACTACATTCGTTATCAGCACGAAAACTGCTGAATTTGCTTAATATCACCCTTTTTATACCTATTTTTAAAGTTTTTTTTTGTTTCGGGTATTAATTGTGTGTGCATAATATAAATAGAATGCAGGACACTCCACCCGAAGGGTTTACCAGGACATCGCGTAACTATAGCGCAAATTCTTCATTGGTTAAAAATTCCATAACGCCTCTACGAAACAGAGATGGCTACAGCATATGGAAATTTAAAATGCGTATGTACTTGTTACATGAAGACTTATGGCAGGCGATCGTTGGGTACCCGCTCCAAGACAACACAAGCGCTGCAGTCAAAGCTATTATCGATACAAAGGCGTTATCCAAGATCTGTCTTACTTTGGACGGAAGTGCCATCACCCATGTGAGACGTGCAGAAACTGCAAAACAAGCGTGGGATGCGCTAGCCGCCGTTTTTGAAGACAAAGGTATGGGACGACGATTATCTCTAGAAAAAAGATTGTATCGATACACGCTACAAGAATTTGATAATGATATTGAAAAATACATGAATAATATCATGTGCACTGCGCAAGACCTGGCAGACATAGGAAAGGTTATTGAAGATACCAGTATAGCTGCTATAATGCTTGGTGGTCTAGGTCCTAGATTTGACCCCCTAGTAATGGCGTTGGAAAACTCGAACGTCGAGATCACCAGCGAGCTAGTTAAGGGAAAGCTGTATAGCAAATTGAGATGGGACGAAGAGCCCACGACGTCAGCTCTGAAGTCAACTTACAAAAATAAACAACCTCAGAGGAATTTCAATAAGAAGTCACAAAAAGGGAAAATTGTGTGTTACGACTGTGGAGAATATGGTCATAAGAGACCAGATTGCCCGAAAAAGAAAAAAGTGAAGGCTAATACTGTAAGTCTAATCAGCGCTTTTTCTACATTTGAAACCAATTCGTCGAAATGGTTTATAGATTCTGGTGCTACAAACCATATGAGTTGCAATATTGATCAGTTACAAAATATACAGCCTTTAAATGACATAAATGGTTATAAAAATTCTGTTACAGTTGCCGATTGTGAAAAATTGAACTGTACTGGGTTAGCAGATATCTCTTTTAAATCAAACGATTGTTCAGGAACAATTTCTGATATTATTGTTGTACCTGACCTGAATTGTAATTTATTATCTGTTAAAAAGATTTTAAGAAGGGTATTAATGTAGTTTTTGATAAATATGGTTGCACTTTTTATAAAAAAATTTCTTGTAAAGGTGAAAAGGTGTTGCATGGTTCTGTTAATAATGGTTTATACACTTTAGATATTGTTTTACCTAAGCAGTTAGCCGCTCCAGCTCAACTTGATGTGACTAAATATAAGCTTTGGCACAGACGTCTTGGACACCTCTGCCGCATAGCTATGGATAGACTCCGAAAAGGTGAGGCAATAGGTGTAGATTATGACTCAGTACATCTAGAACCATGTGCGTCCTGTCTTGAAGGGAAACAAGCAAGAAAACCCTTTAAGAAAACAAAATACAATAAAGCAACTACATTACTCGAGTTACTTCATGTTGACATTTGTGGCCCAATGTCACAAACATCGTTTCAAGGAAATAAATACGTTCTGATACTTATTGATGATTTTTCTAGAGCAATTTTTCCATTTTTTATCTCTTGTAAAGATCAAGTTTTTAAGATATTGTGACTTCCAGGTGGCAGTAGAAAGACAGACGGGTGCTAAAATTAAAGCTCTAAGGTCTGACAATGGAACCGAGTTTATAAATAAGCCCTTAGGTGACTATCTGCGCTCTAAAGGTATCAGGCATCAAACGACGGTACCATACAGTCCCCAATCCAACGGAGTAGCTGAACGGACAAATCGTACCTTAATAGAGAAAGCACGATGTATGCTTGCCGAAAGCTCTCTTCCGAAGGCCTATTGGGAAGACGCAGTTGAAACAGCAGCTTATTTAAAGAATAGATCTCCCCATTGTGCTCTAAATAATAAAACTCCTTTTGAGAAATGGTATGGTCCCAAACCAAACCTCCCTCATATTAAGGTGTTTGGTTGTAGGGCTATGGTTCAGATACCTCATTGTCAGAGAAAGAAGTTAGATGTGAAACCAACTGTACACGTTTTTGTGGGTTATACTGATGACCCCAATAGCTACTTCTTTCGAAATGCTAAATATCCTCGTCGACGCGTAAAGGGTAGAGATGTCACTTTCTTTGAAAACTCTTTTTCTAATCTAAAAGAGAATGAAAAATGTTTTCAGAATGACAGTTATGTACCTATTTTACTTAGTGATACGCGTACAGTTGACGGCGAACGGCGTATGATGACAGAAGAACCGCTGCCTAGTACAAGTAAGGAACCATCTCATGCAGTGGAAGCGATGAATAGTTCCACTACCGAAAAGGAAATAAGCAAGACTGTAGATCCGCTTGGTTATGAACTAGGTAATGGAGTTGAAGTTCATGTGGACACAAGTACGGACCAACGTCGATATCCACTAGGAGATAGAAAACCTAAAGTCTTTAATGATTACATTCTCTATCAAACCTGCGAAAGTGAGGTCCAAGGCGGAGAACCTCTTACCTATCATCAAGCCATGATAGCAGATGACAGAGACAAATGGGTTATTGCAATGGAGGCAGAGTATAATTCTCTTATGACTAACCAAACCTGGATTTTAGTGGATAAACCAGACAAGAGGGTTATACAATGCAAATGGGTGTATAAGTATAAAAGAGATGCATCTGAAACCATTGTGAAATACAAGGCCAGACTAGTAGCGAAAGGTTACAGTCAAATAGAAGGAGTCGATTACTCCGAGACTTTTTCGCCTGTTGTGCGAAATAGTTCACTGCGGAACCTACTAGCAATTGCTGCGGAACATGGCTACCAAGTCAAACATATGGATGTTGATACAGCCTTCTTTTATGGCGAGCTTGAAGAGGAAGTCTATATGCAGCAACCACTTGGGTTCAACAACCAATAAGGTTTGATTGTCTCCTAAAGAAGTCGTTGTATGGTCTGAAACAGGCACCTAGGGCCTGGAATAAAAAGCTCGATGAGACTCTGAATAAAATTGGGTTTCGTAAAACTTTTTCGGAACCATGTGTTTATGCAAAACTTTTTGGAGAAGAACTTGTCATATTGTCAATTTTCGTCGATGACATTGTTGTGTTACATAAGTCAGACTTGACTTTTGACACAATTAAAAGTGACTTAAGTAAATATTTTTCTCTAAAAGATTTAGGAAAAATTTCGTATTGCTTAGGATTGAATATTGAAAATAATATTAAAATAAGTCAAGAATCCTTCATTACGAAAACACTTAAACGTTTTAATATGGAAGATTGCAAGACTTATTCTACTCCCTTGGCAGGTGCTAAACTGTTGCCAGATGAAAGTGGTAATGATACTTCTTATCCGTATCAAAGTCTGATTGTTTCCCTTATGTTTGTTGCAGTAAATACCAGGCCAGACATTGCTTTTGCAATCAGCTATCTCAGCCAATTTAATACAAAATATAATAAAACTCATAAACCGAGCGAGTACTTCAATACTTGAAGGGCACTATTGATTATTCTATTAATTACAGGCCAACAGGTAAATACCTATCTGCCAATGCAGATGCAGACTGGGCCAATTGTCCTATAGATAGACGTTTGTACACCGGATATTGGATGAAACTCGCTGGAGGTCCTGTTTCATGGGAATGCAAGAAGCAGCCCACTCCTGCACTTTCTTCCACAGAAGCTGAATATATGTCTTTATGTTCTGCGGCAAAAGAAGCAGTATTCCTGCGCAGATTGCTAAACGAGGTAACAGGCATCTCTGATTATAATTTATAATTTTAATAAGGTTATTTATAATGATAGTCAAGGAGCACAAAAATTAGCTCAAAATCCTATTCACCATAACAGAACCAAGCACATAGACACTAAGTTTTATTTTATTAGGGACGTTGTGAATAAAAACTTAGTAAAGTTAGAATATCTTCCAAGTACTGAAATGTCAGCCGATGTTATGACTAAACCATTAGGTCGTATAACTCATGACAAATGTATTAAGCAGTTGGGGCTTAATTAATATAAGATAAAATTTAGATAGGTACTTATACTAAGTCTTTTGTGTTCTTTAGTCTGTTGTATGTATCCACCTATAAAGTTTATGTAAGAAATGCTTTATAATTAGAATTCTTAGTTATATCATTTACACTATCATTTACATTTAACTAAACTTAATTTTTTTTTTTTTCCAATTTCATTTTCTCATGTAATCTCACAAAAATGTAACTGCTCAATATAAAATCATGACATGTTCTCAGTGAGACCATCCAAGGGAACAATTGTAATTGTAAAACTATGTATCTGTCAAATTCTTACTTGTATCTTTTGTTTCTGTTGTGTCTCCTTTGTAATAAATAAATAAATATTATTTATACTTTTATGCTGTTATGTGATTAAATTGTTAATGTCATTTGAGATAATAGATTAAGTGGGGGTGTTGTAATACATACTCCTTTAGTTTAGTTTTTTATATTTTGTTTTATAATCTGTATCTCAAATTAAAATATAATGTGATGTGACATTTTACTTCAAAATAAATATTTAAACTGTGAAGTCTTATATTTTTTCACTACAATAGCCCACCCGACAGTAAACTTCAGCTAGTCATAACCCTCTTTTATCTTCTGTTTTCCGTTTGTGTTATCTTTCCGCCTACAGAGTTCCTGTCGGCCGGATTTACAATATCTCAACTGTTTGATAATCAGCTGGGTTCTGAAAATGTAAATTTTGTTGGATATCACATTAGAAGAACTGCCCTGACTGCATTGATTCACAGCTCACTGCCACTTGGATATATATTTTGTTTATTTGTTGCCGGCATCCGTACTCAATGGATGTTGGCTGTGGAGGCTGGTACAGCTATTATACCTCTCCTGTTGTGTTATAAGTTAGTGTGCTGGTGGGAAAATAATAAATTGAAGCACCCAGTTGTGAAATGTCTTTTACCATATGTAACACCTGGTACTGATTGGAGAGTTGTTGCTGCCAGTCTTAACACTGAGTTTCGGAGGTAAAATATTTAGAATAATTATATTAGCTTTACAAAGAATTTACTTACTATTATGAAATTAATTTTACTTTATGTATACCTAATATTTAAGACTATTATAAAATTTCACATCAATACAAAATAGGGTTTCAAGTACTGCTTGTAATGTTAATTGCTTAAATTTATTTAATATAATATAACAATAATTTTTAGATAAAGTTGTTATACCTCTCTCAACAAGCAGCTCATTTGTGGCTATTGAGAATTGGCTGATTAAAGTTACTCAATACAAAGTGAATGCTGTAAAACAAACGGATTGTACTTTGGTGGCAACTGCAGTAAGATAATTTTGTTTATTGTAAAATAATTTCAAATTCTAGCATATTAATTAATACACTAATTAGTAATAATGATGAAAAAGCAGCTTGAAGATGGGTGACCTGGAAAATGGCTCTGGTGCTACCAGATACATTTACTATTACATACTCAATTGTATTGGTCCCCAACATAAAAGAGACAGAAAACATTTACTAATACAAACTCAATGTATTGGTCCCCTACATAGAAGAGACAGAATACATTTACTAATACAAACTCAATTGTATTGGTCCCTGACATAAAAGAGACAGAATGATGCAAAACATGCAGTTGCAACCAAGACAAAATATTTAATGTCCATATATTTTGTTCGTATTTGTGCTGTATATTGTTGATTTCGTTTGCAAACCATTTGACAAGTAAAATCCAGGAACACAATTTTTAAGGTCTGCACATCAGGAGTTTGTCACCTGTCTTCCACTTTATTACTTAATCAAAGTTTGTAGATCACTAGAAAATTGATGCTTCATGACTTGCTATTTTTCATTGTTGTTTATTTGTTTTATTATTATTATTTGGTAATGGTTGATTTTCTCCAAAATAAGTTAAATTAAACAGTAGGCTATTTGACCTATTTTGGAAAACCATTTTAAATTATTAATAATTACATAATAAGCTCACTATACTAATATTTCATGAAAAAATCAATTAATTTTAAGAAAAGGTCTGTTGCAAGCACCATGATCGCGGACTTGCAGATTTAAGTAGGTGACGATGACAGGTAGAGGGCAGATAAATCGATCTATCCTTCTTCTCGTTCGTTTTGATCTCCTACTACTGGAACTCACATTTTTGTCGTTTTTGCAATACACGCTCACCGTATCACTGGGTTTTTGACCGAACATACCACAATTGTTGTATTTTCGTTTCATTAATCTCCTAACCTGAATATGCTGAAATTAATAATTTAAAACCATCTTCAAGTTATTTTCGCACTTTTTTATTTCTTAAGGGTATAATTTAAGGGTTCTTTAACGAGTCTTGACTCACAACAGGTGCTCCGTGATGCGGTGCACCTGTTGGACGCAGGCAGGAGTGAAGGGACCTAAAGCCGAACAGTTCGCCTGGTATTTGGAATGGATGACCTTTTGGAGTCTGTTTAAAATGACGGTAGCTTGTAGGTAAAAGTCCTCCCTCTTCGCCTCTGTGCCTTGGTGTGAGCAAACGTGTCGTCCGTATTTTTAAAATTAAAATAAAACTATTTCGTACAATAAGTGCCCTTATCCCTCATAGCATACGTGCTGAAATTGGATCACGCAGTTCACGCACCGGCAGCTCGAGCGCCCGATCGCCGTGGTACGTACGTAGTGCGGAGCTCCCCCGCGAGAAAGAGAGTGTTGCCTTTTTTGGTCAATTAACATACTACTTATGTAGTAGGTATGTATGTACGCACCCACAGAATGCACAAAAACATAATCGCGTCACACATAATATTTATATTGACTAATTATTTGTATATCGTTAGAACAATTTATGTACCTACTAAGTAGTCAATAGTTTGTCGTTGTAACTGTGTTAATAAATTGTTAATAAATAAATAAATTCCTTTTTTTCTTGTTTAGTTCATTAGGTTCTTTACATATAAATTCTATTATTGTGCACAATATTCTAATTAGACTAAATAGACTAATTCTGGTACCTAAACACTAGATGTATAATTTCACTTGTTTAAGAGGTTGACCATACAATCCTATGATCAAAACTATTTGCGCTCATTAAATTACTACTCATACCACTGTATTCCGTATGTACTTTACTTTGTTTAACGCTTGTAGTGAACAAATATTTCCAAAACACTTATTTCTTTAGACGCAGGCTACATCGTGTCGTGAGCTGATTGGAAATCTAAAAGATACATAGTTTAATGCGTTTTAATCCGCGTGGATACGGCGAACTTTTTATAATGAAAAATGGTGATATATTTGAGTATAAAAATTCATTTGATACTTGTATTCAGTAAATGTAAAATCTAAAACTGATATTGCAATATTCTATGTTTGGCACTTAAAAATCAAATTAAACAAAAAGCTTTATGGTTAATATGATTTTTTTGATTTGATTGTATATAGCTTCACCGACGTTAACTTAAAAAAATAGAAATAAAAATAGTTTTACATCGTGAAGAAGACGTCAGTGGTAGTCTCAGGCATAAAGCCTAAACTCTCGCAGACAAATCATTTTTCCTCCAGGGAAATTTAAAATATAATAATTTCGTGGACTCAAAATTATCAAAACCAACATGAAATGAGTTTTGATTTAGAAAGTCACCTGAAAGTTAACACGAACAGTCTAGGTGACACAACCCAGACTGTTTGTCTTTACTTTTTAAATAATCAAGCTAAGTTTGAAATAAGTTTGAATTGCTTTGTAAAGCATCAGAAACACTGATATTGTCTGTTAACTTTATTAAAATTAAAATACCCACCGAATGTGTTAGGCAGCACCAACTTTTACTACAGATTCCTCATCAAAAGGACGAAAATAAATGAAGGTCGTTTTTCCTCGAGTTTCTTCGCGATAGCTTCGGTCGATACGCATCCTGATCTTTCCTCTGATGGACAGTCAAGTCTAACTAAGTAGGTATTATAGTTCGTTGTTTTATGAGGCGTTTATATTATATCACGCGATGAATAATAGGTCTTTACCTATGAAACTGCCGTTTTGCCGTACTGGCCATTTCAAATGAAAATATTTTTTTTTGACTGATAATTCTAATTTCAAATTAATTTTATTTGACAAACATGGAATTCTTTTTCTAAAATCGTCATTTGTTTACTAGTTAGTGTTTTGTTTTCAACGCATTCGAACATTTTTCGTCATCATGGATAAGTTAAAATTCGAGTAATTATGGAGTATGAGTACCGTCGTGGCAGCAAAGCGGCACAAGCGGCACGCAACATCAACGACGTTATATCTTTTCTTAAGTTTTCACGATACATACTTTAAATAAAACACTTTTTTACCGGATATTATCGCGTATATTTTAGTTAATTTTAAAATTATTTCGACGTTTCGGCATCTTTGCAGTTGCCGTGGTCACGACGTTTACGGAGCGAACACTACAAACGAACGCACCACCCGTTATTGGTTTACCCGCTTCCTTTCTGGAAATTTTGACCTGAAAAATGAACTCCGTGGTCGTCCGAAAACTTTAGTCGACAATGACGAATTAAAGGCAATTGTGGAAGCTGATGAAACTTAATCCACGGCTGAATCAGCAGCAGTTTTCGACGTTAGCATCAAAACAATATTGGTCCATTTGCATCAAATTGGCAAGGTAAAAAAGCTTGACAAATGGGTACCCCACGAACTCAATGACCGCCAGCGCGAAGTACGCGTGGAGACGTGCCTTGCACTGCTCAGCAGGCATACAAATGAAGAAATTCTGAACCGCATTGTTACTTGTGACGAGAAATGGATCCTGTTTGACAATCGTAAGCGCTCAGCAAGTTGGTTGGACCCTGGTTCAGCACCCAAACAATGCCCTAAACGAAAACTTAACCCTAGAAAAGTGAGGGTCACTGTTTGGTGGTCTAACGCGGGTGTAATTCATCACAGCTTCTTGCCAAACGGGACAAGCATTACTGCAGATGTGTACTGTGAAGAACTGAACACAATGATGGAGAAGCTCTCACGTCTCCAACCAGCTTTGGTCAATCGTTCGGCTCCACTGCTCCTGCACGACAACGCGCGACCTCATACTGCACAGCAGACGGTCTCCAAGCTACAAGAGTTGGGGTTGGAAGTTCTCCGTCATCCGCCGTACTCACCAGACCTTGCGCCTACAGACTTCTACTTTTTCCAGAATTTGGATAACTTCTTGGCGGGAAAAAAAATTCAATACCCGAGAGGCAGAACAAAATGCCTTTGAAGAATTTGTTGCCTCCCGTCCAGCTGATTTCTTCAAGAAAGGCATCAATAAGCTACCAATGCGTTGGCAAAGATGCATTGATTGCATGGGTGATTATTTTGATTAATAGAAATAAAAAATATATAAAAAAATTACGCTTCATTTATTTCGTGAAAAACGGCAATTTCATAGGTAAAGACCTAATATTTTCACATATTTTATTTTATTTTCAAATTACAAGAAAACTTACAGCAAAGAGACTTAAAACAAAGATAGCAAAATAAAGTTTTCACAGATAGTATATGTTTAGTATCTAGGCTGTTTCTTTTCCATCCCAACTCCTTTGTTGGTTTGTAAGTGGGTCCAACGTTAAGTATAATAGACAGTATTAAACAAAGGTTGTTAAATAACATCAGTTAAATAACTCAGTGTTATTGGGACTTCAGAACTTCATTGTAAAATAATCAAGATTTATAAGATGATGCTAACGCAACGGTGAAACCAAAAATTTTAAGTATTATTAATGTCGTTATGACGAATAGTTTGTTAGATAATAATAATAATATGTAATCACAAATAAGTTTCTTATTTTCTCTGTATCCTCTTTCATGTTTTTTGTCAAATTAAAAATGTGATTAGAAATATAACACAAACGTTTAAATTAATCGACATGTATTTTTTACCGAAAGTAATGCGTTTTTTGTGTAATTTACTATCAAGATTATTTTTTAAAACATTAATTGAATACACATTAATTACATACCTACTCCGAAATTCATACTACATCATTATAAAGTTAAATATGAACGACGATTCACATGCAATTAGAGACAAGTGAAATTGTCTCATTTTAATTGTGTTTCAATGTAATTAATACAAAAACACTTTACTGACCTTACACGTGTCGTAAACATTTATATTACGCGGAATTTAATAAGACTAGAATAACTATTCTTTTCCCCACGCTTTCACACGTATTTTATATTTAATCGGAAAATTTTATAATTAGCATCTTATATTTATAAACTAGAGGGCCCGGTGTCGCACCGTTTCATCCTCGTAATTCCTGAACCCATGGGGATATCGGCTTCAAGTCTAGCTAACGTTAGTTCGGGATATTGTACCTTTGTAAAGGTGATAGAATGATGGAAATCGCTCCTGTAATTTCTGAGTTGATCGAACACATTATTTTTTAGTGACGATTAGAAGGCGTTTGTCTTCTTCCTCATCCGGATCCACGCCTGTTCGAAAAGGGCTTTTTAATCTACTTTTGAAAACCGCGGGATACTACTTTTCCGGAAAAACAGATGCAGTCAGTACTTTTTTTGTTTAACTTTCCCACGAGCATGCAAATCTTAGAAACTCTCTTACCACTAAAATAAACTCATTCCATACCTTGGCAATTGGGACCAAGAAAGAAGTATCTACTTTTCGGTACCTCGACTGCAATTGGGTGAAACAGTCTAGTTGAACGATGGAAAAATGGTGAGGGTTCTCTAAATTCATAAAGAGCATTCGTACATTCCCCAAAAATATTACGTAGAAGACCGATAGACTTTTTGACAATGAGCGAGACAGTGTAGTCTCGGATTCGCAAGTTTGCTGACATTCATAAGTCTTCGGGCTCCTTGGTGAGCAGACCCAGACGCATCTAGGTGATATTTGGCAATCATCCCAAAGATGACTGCAGTACTCATCTCTCAGAGGTTAAGCAACTTGTCAGAGCTGCAGTACGGCCAATCTTCGAGATTATTCCAGCTTTTTCGAAGTAGTTTGAGCCATTGTTCAACCTGTTGACCAAAAACAATATCTCATGTTTCCTCTTTATTACAATAGTGTAGATGTACTGAGTATCATAATAATACCTTTAATTGCTGTCGTAAAAATTACTAAGTTATAAAAGGACGGCAAATAGTTGAATCGAATTATTTGTTTGCCTGAGGACAGTTAGTGTAAAAGGGATCTATTTATTAAATGAATGAAAATTATTAAAAATAAAAAATGAAATAATAATGTTTTGTTGTTTTTGTACTTCAAATAGTAACAGCGTAGTTCCTATATCAAAACTAACCGTGTAATTAAATTTTACGATAGAAATGATAATGAAATGTAAGTTGTTTTAAATTAACGTTAAGATTTTTTATTTTGCTTCACTCATGATAGATACATATATACATAATATACGGTTTAGGAAGGTCTAGCTGATCAAAAGCTAGGAATTATTTCAAAGTAAGCTCAATGTTTAAATCATAGATTTCTAAATTGTATAACTTTAACTGCTCGTGGATTCTGATACCGTGCAGATGATAACCGTATCTCTGTTCGAGTACAAAATGTTGCCCAATAGTCTTAGACTTCTTAAATAGAATCTTAAATAGAATTAATGTCATCAGTGCAAAACGTCTCCGACCATGTATTTATTTACTCCATTTATTTCTTTCATCGACCACACAGCATTCGGCGATGCTTCACCCTTGTTCGTGGTGTTAACTTGTGGTGCATTTATTATCTAAGTTTACAAATTTTTAAGTATTTTTTACACCAAAAATAACAAGCAATTATGAAGAGAATAATCTAAACATGTCTAAAATTTTGTGTTGTGTTTCAAACATTATGTTGGGTGAACAGTGTAAGTAATTTAATACATTTTTGTGAAATTTATACCGCAAGCTGATTTTCTGCTACCTGATTGACTTGTAGCCTACAATTTGACTACTTTTCGAAAACCATCTCATATTATTTTGTGGTGTAAAAGGTCTCTAGAAGTAATGTTGACGATTACTGATTTTAAGATTACTGATTTCATTCAAAAAAACTCATTACAAACTACACTTTATCAACAGTCAAAACGTAGCAACATGGCGTCGATACTCGCCTGTGACGTCACACGGTGGCGTCAAGATACGGCATGCATCAACAGAAACAAGATTTTACATGCCTGTTACGTCATATAATACTTAGCCAATCAAAATTAATGTCTTGGCTTGATGACCCTACTCAAAATAAATATGATTTTTTTGTTGTTTTTAAAGGAAATATTAACTATCGTTTACATCTGTAGTGCGAATTGTTTTTAAATTGGTGCTAATTAAACAGACTTCTTTTTTTTTTTTTTTTTTTTTTTTTTTTATTAATAATTAGCAGGCGTTTGTCTTCCATCTCACCTGATGGAAAGTGACGATGAAGACGAGGATCGTACACGCCTGTCTAAGAGGTACCTATTCACTCTACACTTGAAAGCTCCAGGGTTATATTTGTCTGGAAAAACAGACGCAGGCAAATCGTTCCACTCTTTGGCAACACGAACCAAAAATGAGCTATCGAACCGTTTAGTTCGGCTCATCTGCACGCTAACCACAAACGGGTGAAACTTCTGTCTGCGCCTGGTTGACCGGTGGAGAAAGGGGGAAGGTTCGATCAACTGAAAAAGAGCATTCGCACACTCTCCAAAGTGCAATCTGTAAAAAACCGATAGACTAGCAACTTTTCGACGATGCTCGAGACTTTGCAGTCTCGAAGAAGTAAGTTTGTCGTCACTTATGAGTCTACGGGCCCTTCGGTCGACAGAATCCAACGCTTCAAGATGGTATTTTGCGGAATCATGCCAAAGATGGCTGCAGTACTCCATACAAGAGTAATATAATATAGTAATAATAATATAATATAGTAATACTCCATTTAATAGCATTATACGCCAAAAAAATCTATATTTCCATCTAAATTAATAACTCGGCCACAACCGACGAGCGTCTAAATAATACTATCTTCGCCACTAAAAATATGTTGTTACATGATGTTTTTGCTATAAATTTGAATTATCATCCAATTTCGCTTATGGCGCTCACGCACCACGCTCGCTTCGCTCGCTCGCGCATGCGATAAATGCAGCCTAACATGAACCTAACCCAATTTAACTACTACGCTTTCTATAGAATAGTTTGTAGGCGTTGCAAAAAAGACGAATTAGTGTATTAGAGGCCATCTCATTTTCACGTGGCTTAGTTATAAAAATTGAAGTTTGATCACGTGGCCAATAAAGAAATTTGTGGCTTGACTTATAATTTCCCTTTTTAAATTACATTATCTATGTGGATTGCAATAAATATTGAATTATTTTTTTATATTCTAGCCTTAGATTAGCCTAGCTCTTGTATTATAGCCTAATTTTTCCAACCAAGTGTCTCGTTGATATCACACTCAGCCAAAACGCAGAAATACTATTTATTCTAAATACACACTATGATTATTAGCCAGTAGACTAGGATTAACAAGTAATTGTGAACGTTGAGAAATAAATATTTCATTTCATTTCATTATAATCTTTTTATTATTCAAATAGGCTTATAGTTAAATTATAAGTTCAAAACAAACATTAGTTTAAAGATGTCCTAAAGCGGACACTATGTATCTCCTTCAGTTGAACTATAGCCGAGAGAATTGATTCTGATTTCAATTAATTCGGTACAGGTACGAGTATAACTTGGACGTGACCCCTCGACTGAAAGTGCCTACCAATACGGTTACAATTTTATCAGTTTTTCGTTTTGTAGAACCATTTATATTTCCTAAAGTGAATTAAATGTCAAATAATTGAAGCAATTGAATTGTTATATTTTCACTGTTATTATTAAAAATCATTTATATAACTTCGATATATTTTTTAGCGCAATTTTCATCGTATTTATGGTTCTCTATAGACCTATGACGCTTGGTATTTGAACAAAGTTTGCTTCATCCAGCATTTCCAATCTTGACTTTCTCATCTGCAGCTAAAAAAATTATTCTTAAATTGAAATATGCTTTAGAAATCTGTAATGTTATCAACTTGGCGCTAGAAGAAAATCGGAGACGGGCCACGTCGTTAGTTAGACGAGTTAAGTTTTAAAACCGTTGAACTAAGCTACCAAATATAGGTGAAAAATCAGCGTGTTCTCAATTATTTAGTTATTAAGAACACGCTGTTAATTTAGAAATACATTTGAAATAAACTGTTATAGGATTTTGTTAAACACCTACACAAGAAACAATATTATTTGCCTTTACCTATACTTTGCCATATTTCCAACTTCTCGCTCAGTACTGGAACTTTTCCGAGCTGTTGGCGCAAGGCAGTCGTAATTCCTGTTCCTAAAACCACCGGTCCTACATTACCTTCCCACTTTAGACCCATTTCGATTCTTCCCTTTCTTTCTAAGGTGCCCGAACGACTTGTCTTCAACCAACTAAGTTCATTCATGAATTCCTTAGGCTTTTTAAGTACATATCAATCTGGGTTTTGTGCAGGACATAGTGATGACATTCGTTTAGGGATGTCTAGCCAAAATGTGATTACTATGGTGCTATTAGATTTCAGCAATGCTTTTAACGCAGTCGATTGTATGGCTATGCTTCAGAATGTATTCGGGTTGATAGGGAGATCACATGGTTCCGTAGCTACCTTGTCGGGCAACAGCAGTGTATTCGCGCTGATGGTAGGGTCTCTAGCTTTTGTGACGTGATTGCTGGTATGCCTCCTCAAGGTGGATTTCTCCTCTTCTGTTTTCCATATTTATTAACTTTGTGACCCCCTTTACTTTCATGCCAGTACCATTTGTATGCGGATGACCTACAAATCTATTCCCAAGCCGATATTGATGATATCGGTGCCCTTATTCATAAAATAAACGATAATCTCGCAGTTATTTCTAAGTGGAGCAAATCTTATGGCCTTACCATCAACCCGAACAAGTCGCAAGCTATCATCATTGGCGGTGCTAAGCAGATTGCGAGGCATAATCTAATTACCATTCCGTAAATAACTTTGAATGGTGTTACCTTGAGCGTTAGTGGTGTCGTTCGGAACCTAGGCGTTCTCTTTGACTTTACACTCTCTTAGGCACCACACATAGGGTCAGTAGGAAGATTTACGCAGCGTCTGGGTCACTGAGAAGATTTAGGAACTTGTTGCCGCTTCGGACTAAGATTGAACTTGCGCAATCACTTCTCTTGCCGATCTTGGACTATGCTGATGTCTGTCTCATTGATCTGAATTAAGACTTGCTCAGCAAACTTCAACGCGTCCAAAACCTATGTGTGAGATTAATTAACGGATTGCGCAAGTTCAATAATGTTTCGGAATTCCGACGGAAACTTAATTGGTTAGCTATCAGGTTGCGTCGCGAGGAGCACGTTCTAACTCTCATGTACTGAAAATACTGTATGACCATCGTACTCCTGCTTATCTCAAGGAGCTGTTTAGGTTCCTCGGTGCTGGCCACGGTCGCTGCCTTCGGTCGGACGGTGACAATAGCCTGGAAACTTTGCTTACTCGATCGGGTTACATTTATGAGTCTTTTACTGTGAAAGCTGCACTGCAGCTGATGAAGTTTAAAAACACATGAAATTGCGATTTTTACCTAGTATATGCACACTTAAGTGCTTCATCAATTATTTAGAATTTTATGTTGCAGAGGCATTTATATTATATTTCGTCACTTCATTATTCGATATGATATTTACCAGGTAGTCCCTCCATTTGCTAGGTAGCTGCGCACATTTTTAAAAGACTAAACGATTTTTAAAAACTAAACCATTTCCTCCCTACCTCTCACCCAGGCTGTAGCCTATTCGTACTGACATTCCTTCTTTATGCGCGGTAGCTATCGCACCTGTTGTTCAATTGTTTGAGTATACTTAAAAATATCGTTACGTAATGGCGAAAAGAAGTGCCCAAGCTCGAATCGACTGATCCCGTGTTAGACCCGGACCTACTAATTGCTTTGGGGGAATCCATATCGGAAACGCCCGACTATGGTCCCAAAATTCACGAAATTTATCGAGGTTATGGCTTCCCTTATTGAAAAAGGGAATGCCCAAAGAAGACAGAGATAAACTGTCGAAAGATTATTTGATCCCGGAGAACTGCAGGCTCTTTCTACAAGCTTCTTCACTTAACGCAGAAATTTCTGCCACTGTCCCAGATATTGTCCGAAACCGAGACAAGATGCTCACGGCTTATCAGCGGCAGCTTGGTTGTGGCATCAGAGCCAGAAATAGAGGCATTGATATGCTCCTTAAAAGCGACGATAAGACCGATAAGACGAGGTAGTGTTTGTTAGATTGGATTAAGAATGGCTTTACTCTACCATTTAAAATGTCAATATAATACCCAAACCCAAACTAATATACCTACCAATATTTTTTACCCGTAGTAAACAATGAAATAGTAATTTCTATCAAAAAATTAATTAAACTCGGGGCCATATCAGAATTTTAAATTAATAGAAAATAACTAATAAATAAAATTATACAATTTTGTAGAAAAAGTACACTTAAAAATGGAATCTTTTATAACAGCTTCTAAATTAATTCCCCATAATGGTTTCTTAGCTAACTTAGATAAGGAAGATCATACCTACTCGTACCTTTATTTGTTAATTACAAAAAATACGATATGTTTGAGCCAATCACATACGAGTTTACGGCCATACCGTATGGATTATGCGTTGCTTCGGGGGTATGTACAAAAATATTGCGCGAAGTAATGAGTTTGCTTGTTGTGAATTTGGACAAACAAATATCAAGAGAATTAACCAAAATGTCTGTTGCTTGCAGTACCTACAGTAATTAAAACGTAAAATGTCTTGTATCTTTTGATTTTAGAAGTTCAAGTTATATCTTTCATCAGTTTTTATAAGTCTTGTGGGGTTTTATGCAATTTACATTTGTGCGCATACTCGATACGTTATCAATAAACAATAACAATCAATCGTTAACATATCACAATTTTGTATTAAAAAACTGTTCAAAGCCAGTTATTATCATTATTTGATACCAAAAATATAGTACAAATGTAAAATTAAGTTGGTTTGTTACGCTTTTATGCCATAACGGCTCAACCTTGTTGGCAGGCATATAAAAAAGTGCAAAGGTACAAATAAGAAAAAATCATAGCTTCTGAAGAATAGAAAAATCTGTGTTAAACAAGAAAAGCCACGGGCTTAATCTTGTATTTGGTATAGCAACTTTAAAATTTTGTAATACTGCGGCCGCCCCTGAATTTCAGCACAAAGGACTTAAGCAATTTGCCTCTGCCAGAATTAAATAGATTTTCATACGCATTCCAGCTTCCAGCTTAAATAGTTATTTGCACAAAGTAAAATGTGAAGTGGTTTTTCAGCATAATGTTTTTTTTACTAAGGTTTGTTTATTGTACAAACACAATTTTAAAACAAAAAGTAATAATTGGTAAAATCAGATTTTGAATCAGGGCGCATAATGTGAGTGGAGATAATAGGGCATTACGAGAACTTCAAAAACGAATCACAACCGGGTTTCACCAAAGTTGACATTTTTCTTTGTGATTTGTTGTATGAAATGAACACGTACTTAGATTTACATCAAACAAGAAATTTATATATTATTAAATAGTTATCATTTTTCATATAATGGATATAATTATCGCGTACGGTACCCTAAATATAATCTGGAATTTCAAACCGCACTCAAAGGATCAATACTTATACATATTTTTCTTATCTTTTCCCCAAGCGCGGATTAAATGACAGTCGGTCAACGTAAAATAGCAGCTGTCAAACAGTGCAGTACACAATAAGAGAAAACAAGTTATTTTCGGTTTATTTCCAGTTATGTAAAAATTGTTGATATTTTGCCGCCTTACATTAAATCTTTTTGGTCTTCAAGTCTTCATCCCACAATACGTGTGTATGAGTTTTAGTTATTTTTAACTTAGTTCGTATAACGGAAATGAATAAATGAAAAAAGATCTTTAAGGTTTCCGTTTGCTTACAAAGTTTTTTTCGTAAATTAAATTGTTGATTGTGAAACAAATATGATAAGTGGGCTTAAGGGGATAAAACAATATTTTCGTATTTAAATTATATGCAACATGCAGTGGTTGTTGTACTTATATATTATATTCAGATAATTGTGTCTGTTAGTTCACTCGCACAGTGGTTTCTTTTCTTAAGATCGTTTCCAGGGCGATATTAGAGTTCTTCCTATCCTTCCTATTCTTTATCTGCCGTAATAGTCACATTTACTTGACGATAAAGATATATTATATAAGGAATGGTACAGCCAGTAAAATTACAAGATCAAAGACAATTCCAACTTAAATCATGTTAATAAAGTCGGTTAATAAAGCATCATTTTTCGATAATTGTTTACTATCAATCGAAAAAAAAAACAACTTTTTTAAAACAACCTATTCCGTACAAAATTGACGAAAACGATCATGAAACTATTTTATTATAAATATATTGTACCATTGATGTTTTAGTAAACATGTATGAGGACTTTACTAGTATGGTCATATTTATGTTGGCTACATACCTATTGCATTGAACATCCCTTCATACAATTTTGTTAAGATTTATAAGTGCATCACGATATCACGGTTAAATATTATTTGTAATGTTGTTACTCTATTAGTATTATCTTTCAAATTGCGTAAAATTACTCTTGATGCATCTGTTTGCGCCATTTATGAAGTAATAAATCTTTCTCAGGTTTTCTTTTAAATATGCGCTCATCTTAACACAATTTTAGCCCTAATTGAAAATGTAAGCATATCTCGTTTACAACAGATTACTCTGAGTGAAGATATCATAAAAGGATTTGCTGTTTTATTATAAAAGCAGCACTGCTGGTTCCAATTGGTGGTGCGTTTGCAAGGAAGACCTTATTAAACCTTTAATTTTTTTGTTTCAGTAGAATGAGTGTAAAAACAAGTCGTCAAATGGACCCATTCTTAAGGCACACGGTTGGGTTGATATATTTTGTAATGGCAATAATAGAGGCCACTTTGCATGCCATATTCCACTCTGCAGTAGAAGCTGCAATCCTTTGCGGGGCTGCCACTTTAGCGTTACTTACGTCTTTTGCAGTTATGAGGTAACTTCTTTATTTATAGTAGAATTTTTTTTAAATATGCTTTATGTAATAGTAAGTTAATTGTTTTTGACTGTTACATATTTTAACAACAGATCTTAAATATTTAACGTTAGTAAAGTAGATAAGTAAATAAGTAACAAAATCAAACAGCTGCCCTTGCCTTAATTTATTTTATCATCCAAAACCTGAGAAATTAAAAACAGATGTAAAGATACGTATCTTTTTCGAGTCGTGTGTTGCCCATAGACATTTGTTAATTTTATGTCTATGGTCTTTATATTTATCCAAAAAGCACTCGCTCAAATGTTTTACATTCTTTTTAGTAAATTTGATCCCGGTTTAATTTACAGTGAGGTTGTTTGTTTTATTTTTATGTGTCTCTTTATTTTTTTACGTTTCTTTTTCTTCCCTAGCACCTTTTTTTCTCATGTATCTAAAATGTGTAAAAAATGTTTTCGCAAAATAACGAGTTTTAGAAACCTTATATTTAATATACGACCATAAAAAAAGCTGTTTTAAATGTTTAATGCGTTTTATTTGCAGAGTGGGTGGATACTGTCAGACCAACAGTTGCGTCGACGCTACGTCAATGGGACGATGGGTGTTAATTGCCTCCGTTATAGCATTTGGCTCTTACAGAATTATAACACATTTTTTTAGATATATTCGTTGTTTTTTTTATGATGATTTATTATCTCCTTCTTCTAATTAAAATATACATCCGGGAATATAAGCATATAATTAAAATATGAATGAAAAAAAAATTTACGAGTAGGTACATACATTCATTTGCCTAGCAACTATCACATTATTGATAAAGTGAGCAATGGCGCACGCAAAAGCTATATGTATATGGTCTTAAAATAATGTCGGCACACATTATTTACTTCTTGTGTAACACTTCTTAAACTACACTATATCGAAATCTTTAGTGGTAGAATTTATTTTGCTGAGATTTCGCCTGAGGCGGCACAATACCCCGTTTTATTGTGGCGGCCATAATATTCACTAGCTGGACCCAATAGCCTTTAACAGTAAATCAATGTATCAATATCATAAAATCATTTACCATTTGATAAGTTGCATTCTCGTTTATGGCTATAAAAAATGTATAAAATGACAACACCTAAGTATATTATATTTTGACGGCCGAGTAGCGTAGTGGTTAGCAGCCCTGTCTGATACGCCGGAGGTCCCAGGTTGGAGTCCTGGCCGGGGCATTAATTTGTGTGATGAATAGAGATGTTTGTTCTCGGGTCATGGTTGTGGATATTTATATATGTTTGTTTATTCTGGGTCCCGCCCCCCCAGTTCCCTGTATGGTCATCCATAACACAAGCTCTGCTTACTTTGGGGCCAAGCAGTTGTGTGTGTTTGTCTGGGGATTTATTTAATCCCGAGTCTTACAGGAAAAAAATAGTTGGGTGGCTCTTGGATGGACGTCTACGTCAGTATCACATTTCACAAGGTAGATGAAATATACGACTAAGGGCTGATTGTTCAATGCTCAGATAACTTTTACAATGTTGACACTTGACAAGACTTACCATAGGAATTAAAAATACGCAATAAATAAAATACAGTAGGTAATGTGCGTCATAAATGCGAGCAAATATAAAGCATCATCAAGTGGTAACACAGTTTCTTTCGAGCATAATGAGCCCAACGACTTCAGTACTACTATTTAAATTGTCATGCTAAAGTAAAGGTACGGTCAATGAAATTACACAAATAAATGGGTACACTACACAAATACGAAAACCTTAATTCCAAAACTCATTATCACGAATTTCAAAATTCCGAAATTTATAACACCGAATGGTTCAAAATTCCGATAATGAAAATTCCTTGTTTCATAATTCCTAATTTTTCTTCTTTGAACTTTAAAATTCCGAACGTTAATAATTACGAAAATCAGTATGCCGAGTTTGAAGATACCGAACCATAAAAAACCCGAATTAATATTAATCCGCAATATCATAAATACGGATCCCGAATATCAAAATTCCGAAAAATATAAGCGCGAATAACAAACGCCTTGTAAAACTGCATGAGCAAATCAGCTAACCGCCACAATAATCAACTATTCTGGAGGTGGAAATAATAAACAAGTGACGGGTGCATTTCCTGTTCACATCTTATCATAGTTGTCAGATTGTTTACAATATTATTCTCGTTATAAATGTAGTAATTAATTATAAGCTGGATTATCCTTATAGTATTAGTTTGTTCTTTGGCAAGTAGTGTTTGTTTTAACAATGAGTGAAAAAGAAGAAAGCAATATTCTGTGTCGTACATTCGTAAACAACAAAGGAGGAATAAAATTGTTTTTGGATGGATTTACCTATGAAACAAACAAAGTGTGCGGTGAAACTTATTACTGGAGATGTGGTATAAAAAAAGATAATTTATATGGATGTACTGCAACACTAAAAACTAAGTTGACAACATTAAAAACCAAAATCTCTGAAATAAATGCGATTCGGTTCTTATAATCAAGAAATTATAATAAATCAATATATTGTTTCATTTATTGTTATTTCGCACAAGTATTATTATTATTTCGAATACGATAATTTTCCAATCGCTGCTCTCTTGAATCATTCGGATCTAGGCTTCGTGAGATAGCGTGTTGAATACGATCGTTTTCTAGACGGTGATCTCGAGATTCCAAAGATTCTTGAGCCCCTAACAATGAACGACGCGTTCTATCTAACTGTAATCGTTCATTCCTCTCAGAACTACTTTCATTCGAACTAGACATAGACATCCGTAATCTACAATTTGTAAGACGACTTTCCCAATCTTGTTCAGATTCATTTTCACGTCGCAATCTTTGGCTTTTGGCCCTTCTCGTGTTTTTAGAGAGATTTGACTTTCTTTTATCATTTCTTTATTTTCTCGATGACAGCTCCTGTGAAAACTTGTGCGAGCGTTTTTTTTTTACATTATGTATGCATTATTTTATAAAAAATATGACGTTTCAATACGTACAAGGTTATATAATACCAGAGTCGGAGAAACTGATAGGGATGGAGCTATATCGATAAACGTAACACGATAACAGACCCGGTATTTTTTTACAAAATGTAAGAAACTTAACTACTGCCGGATACTTTTGTACAAATTTATTAACTAATATTATATTTCATTACAAGATCTTACGCGTATTAATTCTTGATTGATAATGCCAACTTCTTTAAAATTTTCGAAGCTGTTGTAAAATAAGTAGGTGTAGGTAGGTACTCGACAATGAAACGAAATAATTATAACGACAGGTAATCTTTATTTATTTATTTGAATCAAAATCTGATGAATCGTCACTGTCACTAGATGAGCTCTCCCCAACATTTATTATAAGTTCCTGTACTTGTATATTATCGAATGCCACATGAATTTCCCAATCCAACGCTATAATGTTTTGGGTTCTTCTCACAATATTTTCCCAGTTTTCGGCAGTTACTTCCGCACATGAATTTTTAATAAATCTAACATCTTGTTTGCCATAAAAAGGGAATGGGTATTGTTTCGAGCAGCGTGTCCTTTGATTTGTGCACATATTAGTTATATAGCATTGTACTGGCAATGATACGGTGGAAGTCGAAGCACTCAATGCCCACATTCGTCAGCTATTTCGTCGATAACATATCTTTTAGGGAGGCTTGTTTTCGATTTTAAAATATTTACTAAATGGATTTTTTGTTTGCATTTAACCAAGTCTCGTCAGTGAAAATAACATTTGATTAATAAAATTCGCAAATAAAATTCGCAGTGAGACATAGCAACGTCGTGACGATCGATAAATTTTTTACGTTTGTCCGTTTTTTTAAAGAAAATCCTATTTCTTTAAAAACTAAGCTTAATGACGATTTTTGGCCACGGAACAAACCACATTCACGTAAAGAAACAACAAGTTTTTTAAGTGTTGGAATTTCTTTGCGCAAGTAATAGTCATATATATGACATATTAATTTTCGTGAAGCGAAATATACCGGCAATATCTCATTATTATACCTATGCATTAAACATGCACCTATTGCTAAATCACTTGCGTCAATATAAAGCCTATTGCAAATACCTTCTTCGTTACTAAAATGACGTAAAAGTGGCGCCTTTTGAATTAATGATAAAATTTTATCGAAAACCTTTTGTTGACATTTAGTCCAAACCAATTTTTCCGTCTTTTTTAAAAGTTTGGTTAATGGTAAAGCTAGAGATGAAATTTTTTAAATAAATTTTCTATAGTAAGAGAATAAACCTAATGCTGATTTTAACTGTTTAACATTTTTCATATTCCTAATCTTTTCTATTTTATTTTGATCAGGCAATATGCCTTGACCTGAAATAGTATGCCCCAAGACATTTATTTTTTTGTACCCAAAACTACACTTTGATGGTTTTAAAATTAAATTTGCACAATTTTCATAAACTCCTCAAAAGCCTTCCCTTTAATCACATTGTCTACGAAGATAATCACAATGTCTACGAAGACTATTAAATTCCTGTACTTAAACCCAGCCAGCACTTCGTCCATCGTTCTTTGAAAAATAGCCCCACTAGTTTTTAGGCCAAAAGGTATCTAATACATTAAATTCATATAACCCTGATGGGGTAATAAACGCAGTTTTGTGTTTGTCCTGCTCCTTAATGGCACATTGCGAGTAACCAGATTTCAAATCGAGGTCGGCAAAATAATTAGCGCCATTTAAATGAGATATAATATCATCTATTTTTGGCAATGGATATGTATCTTTTTTATCAATTGTCTAGAGTCAACACAAAATATCAACACAAAATCTTTAAAATTATCTACAAGATTACTAAAATAAACATATTCACTTTAACACGTCTTAGGTAATTGCTGAATCAGCTGTAAAGAATTATAATTATTACATAATCTTTTTACACTATCTTTACAAAGAAAATTACAAAGACATTTGCCAAATCTTACGTTATTATTCTTAAAGTCTACTATGGCTTCTGCCCTTCGTAGGAAATCATGCTCAACATCCTTCAGGACGCATTCCTGAATATGTAATATCTGTAATAAATGTAATAATCTATCGTTATAAATGTCTTCGTGCTTTCCAAGCAATTTAATTTATTGCCATTTACGGCTTTGATGAACAGATCGTCCGCTTTTTGCATTGTTAAGTTATGTTTTTTGCAAAGTCGGTCTGACACCACCGACACGGATGCCCCTGTATCTAATAACGCATTAGTGTCACAGCCGCGTATCTGAACGCAAATAAATGGAACGAACTTACTTGAGATAGGGTTTTTTTTTCTTTCGTCGGCGTTCTTACAAACCCTATTACTGACGCCGATAGGTGTTTGGGTAATGCTTTTGTAGTGGCATTCACTGGCTTTGATTGGTTGCACGGTCTCTAAAATTGTAGATGTGGTTTGTTTGGGTATGAATTTTACATTTTGCCTGTGTATGTGACTCGGATCCATCTCGCCTGCGTCCCTCGGAGCTGTATGTGTAGACGCCGCCGTCAACGTGACGTGCGTTGGTAGATCCCACTTTATTTCAGGTGCGTCATGAAATACGTCATGCATTTTTGCATGATTGTTCGTTTCAGCGCTCCCTTGCTATCGAACACTTGTGAAGCTAATCGGCATTTATTAGTATATGAACAGGTGCGTAAGAATTGTCGTATAAATGTGCTCTCTGAAAACGCTGGACCAGCCTTGGCCGCAAGTGCGTCTAATGCATAATAGTAAATTAAAATATCTTCTTCAGTCTTTTGCTTCCTTTCGTAAAACTTCTTGGAGACTTGCGAGTAAAAATTTAGTGCTGGCCCTTCAAGATAAGCGGCGATAACTACTTTTTTTTCTTCCTCGCTGTAGCGATTCAACGTTGCGACGATGTTAAAACTATTTAGAAATTCTTATACATTCCCCTGCATTCCAGTAAATTTCTGCAATGCCATTTCGTTTTTTTTTTTCGAAGTGAACAGTTTATTTATGGCCCTATTAGCCTTTTAAATTTCACCGCACTTTAACCTACGTAGATTTCTATCAGATGTGTATAGCGCGGTGTCGTCTGCGAAGACCGCGAGTTCTACTTTCTCCGTCCTTGGCATGTCACTAGTGTATAGTGAAAACAAAGTCGGAGAAAGTACCGAGCCTTGAGGGACACCGGCTTATATAGGGCGGGGATTAGAGAGTGCACCATCCAATCTGTATCGAAAGGTTCGACACTGTCCACCTCATGGTAACTGAAAAGAATGTAATAAATTTTATATGCTTTTATTTTAAATAACTTTAATGTAATACATCTTGCCCCGATGACGGGGCTAGTCAGAATGTATTGCTTCTTTTATTTCTGTTATTTTAAACGTATATTTAAATATCTTTTCTTCTTAACTCATAATAATTCATATTAACCTCTTTATTGAAATGTCGCGGCATTCTGACGTGCTTCCTAAGGCTTAGCCGTGACGGATCCTACCCTAACTTCAACGCACTGCAGGTACAGGTGATGATATAAGTAATACTAGTACATTTAAATATAAATATTGCAGCGGTTAGAACTAATTTTATATAATAATATCTTATCTTTTATAAAACAAATCTTGGCTCACTTGAACCTTGAATTAGTTTTATCTTTTTATATAAATGTAATACCTATTATAAATCCATGTTTGGGTGACGAAGGTCTAGGTGTAAGATATAGTCCCAATTCTCTCCACCATAGGCCGCTTTTTACCAAATTATAATTCAGAGAGAGACAGGGTGATTAAATGAAACAAACAACGAAAATAGTCTCTTTTGGTGCATGTTATCAAATATACACACACACAAAGTTATACATTATGGTTTTCATTCTCACAGACAATGTTAATTTGGGAGACAAGAGGGCCAGGTTTTAGGAGATTTCCTCGCTTTTGGACTATTACATTTTGGATTTAATTAAAATAAAATGCCAAACCTCCTTCAAAACCATCGACTTTTATTTTAAAATCTTCTAAAACGTGTAAACGTGTAGATTGACTTGAAAATTTGAAAGACATACGTGGTCTTATACGTGGTATTTAATTACATTAAATACTACAATAATAATAATAATTAATTAATAATACTTTATTATTTTACTTATTAATACTTTACACGTGATCTTTAAAATCTTATTGTACCTTCTTAGTTCTTCGTGTTTAAGCCTTTTTATCTGCGATTTGCGGAAGCTTATCTTCAGAGGTGAAGAGCTGACTTCTAACAGTATTTTAAAGGAGCCTTTATTTTGAATGATCTAAAATTATTTACTTTTATTACGAGGGTGGATTGAAAAGTTTGCGGCCTAAATAAGAAAACACAGATATAATGTAATTTTTTATATTTATTTTTCTACATACTCTCCTCCCAGGTCACAGCACTTAGTCCAGCGTCCTCCAAAGCCTTGATCCCATTTAAATAGAAGGTCTCGTCAAGGTCTTCAAAAAAGGCATCTACGGCCACTTTGACCTCCTCATTGGTAGAAAATTTCATTCCACCTGAGTGTTTTGTAGTTTTGGGAATAGTTGGAAGTCAGAAGATGCCATGTCAGATGAATAAGGGGGATGAGAAAGCAATTCGAAACCACAATTTACTATTTGAGCCATCGCTTCTGCAGATGTGTCAACACGAGCATTGTCCTGATGAAACAAAACTTTCTTGGTCAGCAATCCTTGTCTTTCAGACTTTATTTCTTCGCGTAAACGACGTAATAGTGTGCAGTAGTATCCAGAATTTAGAGTTTGACCTCTTTCTAAGTAATCAACCAAGATGACACCCTTAGAATCCCAGAAAACCGATGCCATTACCTTGTTTACTGAAAAACACACCTTGGCTTTCTTGGGGGTTGGAGATCGGGGTCTCTTCTATTGTTTGGATTGTTATTTGGATTCAGGAGTATTGTGATAAACCCATGTTTTATACATAGTAATAAACCTTGCTAAAAATTTGTTTGGATCAGCTTGAAAAAGCTCTAAACAGTCTCTAGAAATCGTGAGCCGAGTTCGTTTCTGTTCAACTGAAAGGAGCCGCGGAACCCATCTTGCAGACACCTTGTGGAACCCTAATTCATTTGAAATCCCTAGAGCTTCAGCTATCTCAGATACCTTCAATCTTTTGTCTCCCATGACCAGATCACATATTTTTTCGATGTTTTCCGAAGTCGTAGCTGTAGAAGGCCGTCCAGACAGGGGGTCATCTTTGATGCTTTCTCGTCCACGTTCAAATTCAGCTGTTCACTTTTTTATCATTGTATCCACTGAAACGTCCAAACCGCTGACACTCGCCTCACCTGTCCACGCACTAAATGTCATTTTGTTTTTGCGACCGCGCGAGAGTCTCGTAACAAAAATGATTACAGCTTAAAAACTACTGCAGTTACATCCAAATAAAAAACGTTCCCGTAATCCTTGAAGAATCTTTAATTTGTAGTCGGAATAAAATAAGTGATGAAATCGATATTAAGAGATGAGAATAAAGCTTTAAATTGGCGATATTGAAAAAAATAACGTAAATCTACATTTTTATTTCGAGTTTTACAAGAAAAGTATAATAGTTACTTGGAACATGTAGTTTTTTTTTATTACAGATCGTAATGTATACTTTAAAATGACATCAGTATCATAATATGAATATTTAGTTTTGTGACAAAAAAAATTAAACAAAGTCAGTATTAATTTCGGCGGCGTTAAGACGTGACAAGATGGTCGCACGGCTTAGGCCCCACATACATGATGTAAGGTTTTTAATTGGCATACTTTTTTTAATTTTGATATTATATAGCTATATAATTTAAAAAGTAAAGTTGTATTTATTTTTATTAAGTTGTTAATTATATTATAACCAAATCTATAAAATATGCCTGAAGCGGTAAAAGATACACAATAAAGTTTGTTGAAAAAATATATTTTTAATATTACCTTTCTATACTTAGAATTGGTACAAAACTATATATGAGATATACATACGAGCTATAATAGCGATGAATTAACAAACAAGCACTTTCTATGTGAAGTAAAACGACAGCATCTTCTCTTTTATTTATTATAGTTAAAATATATAGTTCAGTTATCAAGTCAATGCGTCGATGTATTTTAAGTAGGTCTTCCGCCAAAATGGACCGGAACTGCCGATGTGCTATTTTTGGGTTCTGCGAAGAAAATATTAAATAAGCATTAAATACAGCTACAAAGCCACACAGTAATCAAAACCAATCCAAACCTTTCACCAAAACCTCCATGCATACAAACCCTTATTTACATTGTAAGTACATCTGTCCAATGGGACTGCACTCCCCAAAACTAAAATCATGAATACCGATTAATTTCATAAAACTTAAGTGAGACATTTTTTATTAGGTATTTAATAACGCGGCTTACTCACGGTACACCGGGGTGGGGGGCGCCGTAAGCAAAAACAGGGTGCAGGCCGAGCTGATGATGTCCGTGGAGAGAGCTGCGTCAGTACTGGCGTATCCTTGCTGTCCTAGGATCGGCTTCCACCTCGATGCGAGTTCATAAAAGTAATATTACTTTCTAACTTCCTTTTAGTAAAAATTTCACGTCAAAGTTTTCAATAAATAAGTCATCAAATATCCATAGAAAATTGTAGAGTTGTTCATTTCAAGTTATATAGGTACTCTGCAATGCAATTTTAAAAAGATAACTATTCTGT
The DNA here is from genome assembly GCA_923062675.1 of Marasmarcha lunaedactyla. Taxonomy (NCBI): domain Eukaryota; kingdom Metazoa; phylum Arthropoda; class Insecta; order Lepidoptera; family Pterophoridae; genus Marasmarcha; species Marasmarcha lunaedactyla. Next base: position 10,672,243 of record OV281353.1, read on the forward strand.
GACGTCGCTATATGAATATGGGTAGGCCGCTGGTGTGGGATGCAACCTGCGTACACTCTCGCGGCTTCAAAAGAAATGATTAATTGTTAAATTGCTGCTTAGTGGGTATGTTGTCGTACCCAGACGATATATGTACTGGGAAAATAGCTTTGATGCAACTTCTTTATAATCGACGTAAAGCACACATGCTCCTCACAAACCTGACCGTATATGGAAAAGGTTTTATCAAAGATCAAAGGTATTCTATTATAACTTAGTTCATATAGTAGAGTATCGTAATAAACAACTGTGCTGCGCATTGTGCCACAAAGGTGTTTGCAAGCGTGAATAAAATACAAGCGAATAAAAATAAAAGAACTGCCCCAATAGAAAAATAAAATTGTTTAATTTATACTAGTTATCCTATAGTTATACTCTTACCTGATTTAAGGTTTTAGTTTATCTCAAGCAGACTATTTTACAACCATTTCTTTTATCAAACACCATTTTTCAGCTATTCTGGGTGTAAGAAATATTTTACACAATTTTTCCCTAGTTGATGAAATCATCAATATTCTGTAAGTACCTATATTAAAAATCATTCTGATCAAGAATTAGAAATGAAGACAATGGGGTATATTCGTAACAACTTGGTTTTAATAAAATTATAATGAAATTCTACCGCATTCCAGTGTAATTAAGTTAAAGAATTTAAATTTTCACTTTAATTTAATAAATTGTCTTATTGGATCTAAGAAAAAAGGTAAAGCGTGTTTTCTCGTCTTGATATATATATTTTTTATGTTTTTTCCAAAACCAATATTTTGTGTGTATGGTATATTGTCTATGGCTTAAAACCGTTTTATAGGATAGTATTTTCATAAATTGTATATAGATTAAAGTTTCTTTGAACTTTACTTAGGCAATATAACTGTCTTAATTGTCTAACATTTCCTATTAACAAATAAAAATAAAAATCTATAAAATACAATAAGCCCGTGCTTTGTTGACCCAAATAATACAATTTAATACGGAGTAGCAATGTTTCCGTGATGGTTGTAGGTAAAGGTAATTTCTTAAGTAACTGAAACCATTATAAACATTATTTGACGGTAGGATAGATGCGTTATCTAGGTGTTTTTTTTTTCTTTTTTTCGTTCCCCTCCACGGGAAGGGCAGGAGGATAAAAAATGCTCTGACGCATACTCTGGCGCGCGCGATCCAGGTTATGTGGGACTCGTTCCGACGCCTACCAGAACCATACCCACTAAAAAACCCCCTGTCGGCTCGTGCATTTTTCCCACTCAGCCTTCATCTGAGCGACGGCCAGTTGGAGAAAGAGGCCGCGCTAGCGGGGCCCAGAAGGGGTCACCCGCTGGGTTTTACATAGCACCAGAGACTAGTAAATAACTATAGACCGACCATCTCCATACAAAAATTCGTGACTCGGAAAAAGCTCAAAATCCAAGCTATTACTAGATGTCGCTCTCAAATAGCTTGGACCAACCTTGTCGTCTTTAATTTTTATATGAATTATTAACAAGAAACGTAATGCAAATGCTAGATGGCGTTATCAAATAACCTGAAACCTTAGCAAGTAGGATTTATTCCTTTCCTAAAATTGGAAAATGTCATCGTTTTATATCATTGATTTTGATAATTTTACTTTATAAGAATAGGTAGATAGTAATTTATTCTTACTTTATAGATGATAAAATAACAACTACAAAAGACCATAAACATACTGGTATAAGTTTATTTTGTTCAGAGACGCCTGGGCACTACCATCCTCTTTATTTTAATTGCCATAATAACCTATTTATAAAAGCTTTTATTATCACAGTTGTGATAAACGCACATGTTATACATATATAACATATACAAAGCAGCCAAAACGTAAACTTAATCAAGGTCCATACAATTTGCACGAGTCACAATGCAGGGAAAAGTTCCAAAACAAACACACACCCATAGCAACAACAATAAACGACAAAGAATTCAAATTGTCAAACAAATAAAATGTTGTGATAAAAAGAACAAAAAAAGTTGATGGATAAAGAACATTTTTTAAATAATAATCCATCAAGAAAATATTTTTCTAACTACTGCAAAATAGTTATGAGTTATATGCATTATAAATAAAAATTATGCACTTATTAAGACAAAATTTTTATCGATATCAACAAATAAAGTAAAATATTTTATACCTATTAATTAAATGCATTGAAATTAGTTTTATTATGTTAAGGCAGATAAGAACAAACTGTGGAGATGAATGCTATATTTTTGTGGGAAAAATTATATACTGGCAATACAGTAACCCAGTAACACTACAAATAATATCCGGGGTGGTGTAAAGTTTTCTGTTACTAAATTATAAGAGCGGCAACATAGCATCAAATAATATAATGCACTAGCTGGCAACGTCTGTTGTCGCCTGATACCTACGGATAGTACTTGCAATGAAATATCAAATGATTTTGTAAACAGCGCCATCTTATGTTTTTTTACGTATTATTTTTAATGACTTGTAAATCTAATACAACTAACGCCATCTCCCTATCTTAAAAACAACATTTTTTCAAGTCACAAAATTTTGTTAGACATGGTTAGTCTATAGTTATTTACTAGTCTCTGATAGCACTGAAGGTGCTCAAAGTGAATGTGAATACATAGCACTGAAGGTGCTCAAATGAAAAATAAAAATTGAATTAATTGGAATTTACGTAAGAATTAGAATTTGCGGCATGAAGGGCTTCGAGATCTAATGTTAATTGCGTGGGTTCGCCAGTGTGCACGTCTCTCGGTCTAGCGACTTTGAGTTTCGAATCTAAGACAGGAGCAGTATATGAGACTGAATCTCGAACTAGAGGATCGGGATGGGTTTCGGCGCGTTTGAAGAACGATTCTGAGAGTGTTTTTAGGTGCTGTTGCACTGTAGGTAGTTCAAGATCTCTGTGCAGGTCCGCGTTGCGCACGTACCAAGGTGCATTTGTGGCCCTGCGGCAGAAGAGATTTTGAACTACCTGCAGTTTGTTCAGGACGAAGGGTTTAGCATGGGCAAAGATTGGCGAGGCATATGTCATGACTGGTCTAACGCAGACCTTATAAAGCGTACGTTTGTTTCTGAAGGACATTTTACTTTTTCTACCTAACATACTGTAAAGGCGGCCTAAGTAAAAACGTGCGAGTTTCGTTACTCTATCGACGTGAGGGTTGAAGAAAGCGTCTGGTCTAAGGTGACGCCTAAATATTTGGTAGTGCGCTTCCAGGGAATGGGAGTGCCTTGCATTCTAACGTGGAGATTGTCGGTGATACGACTGCATTTGTAGTCGAAGTAAACCACAGAGGTCTTCTCTGGGTTCGCATCGATACGCCATTTTTTGAAGCCTAAGAGTAGGGAGAGGACAGCAATGGAATCCTCTTTTGTAGTATATAGCAGTGCCGCCGAAACCGTCGGAGCCTATCATTACGAGTAAACGCGTACTTGGGAATAGCGAATCCCCTGGAGCGGTTAGGAGTGAGCCACGTCTCTCGAAGAAGCAATAAGTCTGGCTCGTTGTTCTGAAGGAACAGTTTGAGCTCAGGAAGGTTAGTATTAAGGCTACGAACGTTAAAGGAAACTAGGGATAAGCCCTTGGGTTTGATAAGACAGGACGCGGGATTTGCGGGTCTAGACATTATAATTATTTATTAAGTTTATACGAAAAATTGAATTTATAAAGAGCTTAGTAGCGAGTGATGCTCGGCTAACGCAAATAGACGCTCTTGAGGAGAGCGGGCAGCTCGCAGTTTGCGTGCGAGTACGGAGATTTTCTTAATGTCAACGTTTTGAATGACGTCAAACACGGTCTTCATGCCCTCAGCCAACGACGACTGAGGTGGAGACAGCGGAGCGGGACGCGGGCCTACGGGAGCTACGGGAGCTGGGATAGGACGGGAAGGAGCAGGTGGAGCGGCCGGACGCTGTCTCCAGGACAGAGCCGGAGTAGGTGTCGGCTGCACGGGCTTTGCTTCCGGGGGACCCCGATTGCGCAGCGGCGGGAAGTTGGCAGGAGTGAGCGGTGGCGCCGGTTTAGGCGCGACCCTCTTCGAAGCGGAGCGCGCGGACAACCCCTGTAGTTAGCTGTGTGGCCAGACTGGCCGCACAGCACACATGCAGGGGGGGAAGTGCAGTCGGGAGGGGCTGAGCAATTGGTCGCTGCGTGGCCATACAGCTGGCAGCGGTGGCATTGCCCGGGGTGCCCGCGAGGATTGGGACGCTCGACAGAGATATTCAAGAGTCCGCAGATTGTGCGAGCCTCTCTGAAGATCTCCCTCGAGTTGGGAGTAAGAGATAAAATAACTAATGCTAACGGAAAACGCCTACCGCGGTTGTAGTGCATCTTGTGTACACCCTGGGACTTAAGATCCTCGAGGATTTCATCGTTTTCGAGCTCAAACGGGACGCCCCGTAATACTGCACGGATCTTACGCTCCTCTGGGAGTAAACGAGTAAACGCGTTGAAGTCGTCGATAGTCGCGACTTGGATTTTAATAGTGTCGCCTGCGTTAGTCGCCTTGAGATAATTGATTTTGTGCTCTTTGCATAAGTTAGAAACTGCGGTCCAGCGCGCTTTATCGCGGAGGAAGACGGGCGGAGGAAGCTGAGGCTTAGGTGAGACGGGAACGCAGCGCGTTGCTGGCTTAGACGGAGCCGACGTATTCGCGGTCACTTGTAGTGACATTAAAGGCGCGAGGGCGGGTGTTGAAGACACCGGGGTGGGCTCGGGTGTTGAAGACACCGTTGCTTTCTTCGATCGCTTCTTAGAGCGTTTGGCGGCTAATTGAAACCTGGGCTCAGGAGTTTGATACGACCTTGGGTTTGATACGACCGGACGCGGGATTTGCGGGTCTAGACATTATATTTATTTATTTAACGAATTAAAATATAAAAAATAAATTTATAACGAACTTAGTAACGAGTGATGCTCAGCTAACGCAAATAAACGCTCTTGAAGAGAGCGGGCGGCTCGCAGTTTCCGTGCGAGTACGGAAATTTCCTTAATGTCGACGTTTTGAATGACGTCGAACACGGTCTTCATGTCCTCAGCCAACGACGACTGAGGTGAAGATGACGGAGCGGGACGCGGGCCTACGGGAGCTACGGGAGGTGGGATAGGTAGGGAAGGTGGAGCGGCCGGACGCTGTCTCCAGGAGTGAGCCGGAGTAGGCGTCGGCTGCACGGGCTTTGCTTCCGGGGGAGCCCAGCTGCGCAGCGGCGGGAAGTTGGCGGGAGTGAGCGGCGGCGCTCGGAAGAGCGCGGAGCGCGCGGACAACCTCTGTAGTTAGCTGTTTGGCCGGACTAGCCGCACAGCACACATGCTCGAGGGAAAGTGGAGTCGGGAGTACGAGTGCACTCCTTCGTAATGTGCGAATCTAAGCACTTTACGCACCTGGGAGGGGCTGAGCAATTAGTCGCTGCGTGGCCGTAAAGCTGGCAACGGTGCCATTGCCCAGGGTGCCCACGACGGTTGGGACGCTCGACGGAGATGTTCGAGAGTCCGCAGATTGTGCGAGCCTCTCTGAAGATTTCCCTCGAGTTGGGAGTATTGGATAGAATAACTAATGCTAGTGGAAAACGCCTACCGCGGTTTGAGAACATCTTGCACACTGCTTCGGCCGGGAAGCCCTGGGACTTAAGGTCCTCGAGGATTTCGGGACGCACCATAATATCACCTTTTTACGATCTTACGCTTCTCCGGGAGGGCGTAGGTGTGGTACGCGATTTGTTTTAATGAAAGTAACCTAGTAAACGCGCGGAAGTCGTCGATAGTCGCGACCTGTATTTTAATTGAATCGCCTGCGTTGGTAGCTTTGACATAGTTTAAATACCGTGGTCCATCGCGCTTTTTCGCGGAGAAAGACGGGCGGAGGAAGCTGAGGCTTAGGTGAGACGGGAACGCAGCGCGTTGCTGGCTTAGACGGAGCCGACGTATTCGCGGTCACTTGTAGTGACATTAAAGGCGCGAGGGCGGGTGTTGAAGACACCGGGGTGGGCTCGGGTGTTGAAGACACCGTTGCTTTCTTCGATCGCTTCTTAGAGCGTTTGGCGGCTAATTGAAACCTGGGCTCAGGAGTTTGATACGACCTTGGGTTTGATACGACCGGACGCGGGATTTGCGGGTCTAGACATTATATTTATTTATTTAACGAATTAAAATATAAAAAATAAATTTATAACGAACTTAGTAACGAGTGATGCTCAGCTAACGCAAATAAACGCTCTTGAAGAGAGCGGGCGGCTCGCAGTTTCCGTGCGAGTACGGAAATTTCCTTAATGTCGACGTTTTGAATGACGTCGAACACGGTCTTCATGTCCTCAGCCAACGACGACTGAGGTGAAGATGACGGAGCGGGACGCGGGCCTACGGGAGCTACGGGAGGTGGGATAGGTAGGGAAGGTGGAGCGGCCGGACGCTGTCTCCAGGAGTGAGCCGGAGTAGGCGTCGGCTGCACGGGCTTTGCTTCCGGGGGAGCCCAGCTGCGCAGCGGCGGGAAGTTGGCGGGAGTGAGCGGCGGCGCTCGGAAGAGCGCGGAGCGCGCGGACAACCTCTGTAGTTAGCTGTTTGGCCGGACTAGCCGCACAGCACACATGCTCGAGGGAAAGTGGAGTCGGGAGTACGAGTGCACTCCTTCGTAATGTGCGAATCTAAGCACTTTACGCACCTGGGAGACTGAGCAATTAGTCGCTGCGTGGCCGTAAAGCTGGCAACGGTGCCATTGCCCAGGGTGCCCACGACGGTTGGGACGCTCGACGGAGATGTTCGAGAGTCCGCAGATTGTGCGAGCCTCTCTGAAGATTTCCCTCGAGTTGGGAGTATTGGATAGAATAACTAATGCTAGTGGAAAACGCCTACCGCGGTTTGAGAACATCTTGCACACTGCTTCGGCCGGGAAGCCCTGGGACTTAAGGTCCTCGAGGATTTCGGGACGCACCATAATATCACCTTTTTACGATCTTACGCTTCTCCGGGAGGGCGTAGGTGTGGTACGCGATTTGTTTTAATGAAAGTAACCTAGTAAACGCGCGGAAGTCGTCGATAGTCGCGACCTGTATTTTAATTGAATCGCCTGCGTTGGTAGCTTTGACATAGTTTAAATACCGTGGTCCATCGCGCTTTTTCGCGGAGAAAGACGGGCGGAGGAAGCTGAGGCTTAGGTGGGACGGGAGCGCAGCGCGTCGCTGGCTTCGATGGGACCGACGGAGACGCGGTTACATCGAGCGACGTTAATAACGCGGTGTTGGGTGTTGAAGACACCGGGGAGGGCTTGGATACCCGGTGGAGAGCCGGTTAAGGTGACGGCATCTGACGACGCATCAGACGCGGGTTCGGAGTCGCTCCCGGGAGTGGTAAGCTTGCGACGCGACGCGCGAGAGGATGTGACCGATTCACAGTCCATCTCGGACGGGACGGGAGACGCGGGAGAGCTGTAGACCTTAGGGGTCTGGACGTTGGAGGCCTGAAGGGCCGAGGTTGAGGCCTGAGGGGCTGGGAATGCGATAGTTGCCTGTAAGGCCTGCGTTAGTACGTCGTCGGATATGTTGGCGCCGGACGCAACGAGCGCCTGGGCGAACGACCTAGCAAAGTTTACCAAGCTTTGCTGGTCCATTGGAAGGCTTGGAACTACAATATGTAATATATAAATATATAATGATGCCTAGGTTCCCTAACAAACCTAGCACCTAAACCTCCCTACCCGCGGTAGGGGGGCTGGGGACGACGCGAGGTGGTGCCCCTAATACGGACAGCACTGTACCGTCACCCTGGGAAAGGCCCAAGTGCAATGGGATCGGGTCAGTCAGTGACTACGTCGACTACGGAGTGTGTTGCCAATAAATTGACAACAAAAACCGGCCGTAGACCTGACGAGGTTGGGTTGCACTACTCCAACCACTACTCACCGAACTACTCTCCTGACATCCTTGACTTTGCAATTGTCAAGCGAATCAATCTCGATCTCAGGTCTATCGAACCGCTCGATGATCTAGACTCTGACCACCGCCCCGTCTCCCTCGTGCTAGGTGTGCTTAACGATAGCGTCACATCTCCTAAGACCTTTACCAACTGGAAAGGCTTTAAAAATACGTTAGTTTCAGCCTTAGAGGCCCCGAACTCTCCGCTCGCGATCTCGCCCGATCAATTAGATAGCCCAGATAAAATAGATTTATTAGTCAACACTCTCACTGATGCTATCAACTCAGCCATCAGCAATAACGAGAAGGTTGCTAAGCAAGGCAAACCCACGCTTCCCCTAGCCGTCAGCAATTTCATTAAAGCTAAGAACACGGCTCTCCGGAGAGCCAAGAAATATCCTACGCCCGCCTACAGAACAGCTGCGAATCAGCTTCAACGTAAAGTTAGGACTTGCCTCACGGAACTGCGAGACGCTCAGATGAACGATTTCATGGCGAATATCTCCCCGTCCCACCAAGTGTATTATCGAATGGCCCGAGCCTTACGCGTAGACACCGCCTCAAATGTTCCTCCTCTCACTTGTCCCGATGGAACTACTGCCTTCGAAGTCGAAGAGAAAGCCGATTGCTTCGCTGACAGCGTTGCTTCACAATGCTCGCCCAGCACGCAACCCGCGAATCCCTCTCACATCAAAGCGGTGGAGGACGAAGTACAGCAGAGACTCTCTCCCCATCACCGCTAACCCCGTTAAAATCTCTAACGATGAAATCTTGCTTCTCATTAGAAATCAAAAATCAAAAAAGGCTCTGGATGCGAATGGAATTTCCAATCACGCACTTAAGCACCTGCCTCAGCAGTTGCTTACCTTGTTAGCTATCATCTTCAATGCCTGCTTTGACCATAGCTACTTTCCAAAAGCTTGGAAAGAAGCGATTGTCATAGGTATTCCCAAGCCGGGTAAACCTCTGAATATCCCGGCTAATCACAGACCCATCAGCCTCCTCAAGGCCATGTCAAAACTTCTCGAAAGAGTCATACTCTCTCGAATGCGGAACCATCTGTTTCCAACGGATGGCGATCCTCTCATCATTCCCCACCAGTTCGGCTTTCGCGCTAAGCACTCCGGCCCTCAGCAAGTCCATCGAATCGTCGAGTATGGACTCCTTCTATCCGCGTCGTAATAAAACAGTCTTGGTTTTCTTTGACGTAGCCAAGGCTTTCGACAAAGTCTGGCACAACGGTCTCGTTTATAAACTCAACAAAATAGGCTTACCGGATCGCCTAGTCAGATTAATCGCGTCGTTGCTCAAAGACCGTACGTTTCGATTCAAACATGAAGGCACGCTCTCCGCGCCTCGTGCCATAAAGGCTGTAGTCCCCCAAGGCTCAGTCCTCGCCCCTCTGCTTTACACCGTGTACGCTAACGACATCCCCATCCCGCCGAAAGGCGTCGAAATCGCCCTCTTTGCAGATGACTCCGCCCTTTACATCCTTCAACACGTCCGAACGGGTCCGGTCGCAGATCGAGTCTGAATCTAGGTGTAACATGATACCCTATATATATATTTGCCCCGAAATGCCTGCGGGATCAAACTGCGCTTTAAACTTAGTGTCTAAATTTGGAATTATTTTAAAACGTCTATAACAAATTTTGTATATAATAGGTATATAATACATATTTAAAAAAATCAACTTTCAATATTTACTTACATAACGGACTATTTAAATGCAAAATAAACAAATATTTCAACTTTTTTGTACAAATTTTTTGATTCAATTTGATCAAAATCAAAATCCGTTGAGGCTATTTGATTTTTGAAAGTTGCTTTAACTAGTATCTTTGTTTAAATTTATAAATTGTTTGGACATTACTAATATTGCTATTCTAAAAATTATTGATATTTGTATATTGTAATTATTTTGTAATTTGTAATTTTTGTTATATAATTATTATTTTAATATGTATTTTGAAACCTCGTAAGTATAATATGTATGCGATTTTGTATTATCTTGTAATTGATTGAAATAAATAAATGATTTGATTTAAGTTTGGTTTGTAAAAAATAAATAATCTTTTTACAAGTTCATAAATATGAGTTGCTTTGTACCCAACCAAATCTACTCGTTCATTTATTAAACGAATAAAAACCCCAGTACATAACATGCTTTGTTCTGTTTGAAAATTATACGAGTGGGACATATTCAAAACCTCCAATAGGCTTAAAGGGACTTTGTTAGTTCTTATCTCTATATCTATATCGTATCCAAAAAGATGGATTTGATGGCAAACAATTCTAAACAAAAACTTTAATAGCAACCAAATATAAACTGTAAAAAAAATTTACATTCCTTTTTAATTTATTTTGTAAAAATAGCAGGTTCCACCAAATACTTTTATTAATATTTTCTGCGGACAAAAACCTGCAAAATACACTTTTATTATTGGTAAATATTTAATTACTTACGCCATTATAAGGGAAGGAACAGCTAGTGTAATTACTAGAATAAAGACATATCCAACTTAGAGTTGGCAACGGATCATTAATTGATAGCCAATAAATAACAAAAAATGTAATACAATCCACCATTAATGGATCCATCCACGGATGCCACTTAACATTAGGTGCATGCTGTTGCGTGCCAGTTTGCCGGCTATGACAAAGTTTCAAAAAAAACCTCTCCTATTTCAATGACCTAATCTCACTAAGCAAACTCACCTTGAATGCAGCGTGTTATGATCGCCATTTAAGTCCCCTCGTCGCTAATGAGGAAGTGGGGTCCCCTGATCTTCCTTGCATCATAACTCTAATCAGGACCCTCTCGGGACCAAGGGGGGACCTAAATATGAATGCGTGTAAACACCGTTGTCACCGGTATTTATCAGCTCATGTTTGGGGAAGTGGTAATGGGTTGTTGAAAAATAATTTGGGTGTCTGTTTTTGGCGGGTTTGCTTTGTTAGCAAATATTAAATAAAGATATTACTTTTACAAACTGATTTAATGATGGCTAATGCTGTTTTATTACAACTTAAGATCATTCATGTAAGTAGATTGGATCACTTGACAACATAAAACTTTGCTGCACAATCGCGCGTTTAAAAAAAAGTCCTTAAAAAAGTTAGAAAGTTAAAAACCTTTACTAAACTATATCTTTCAGACCTAACGTACAGTTAATCCTCTTATTAATGAAGTAATATTTATTTATATTATACAACCAAAGCCACTCTCAAAAGACAATCACTTATCTAAAATGATAAGTAATCAAAAGCTTCTATCAATTTCGCAAGTTGGTTGCGTAGTGTTGCAGTTCAGTCGGAATAGTAAACAGTTCGCTACTACTCTACTTGTTCCTCGCTTAAATCTAAAGTTATATCTTCATTAAGATCTTCGGCCTTGATTGTATTAGGGGCAATTTTTAATGTTATTATAAAATAAATTAATAAGCAAACTTCTAAAATCTTAAATCGTCTTAATAAAACGGGTACTCTTCATAAGTCAAAAATACTTAATTCCGAAAGTCATAATCCCAAATTTCAAAATCCCGAATTTTATAACACCGAATGGTTCATAATTCCGAAAATGAAAATTCCGTGTTTAATATTTCCGAATTTTTTTCTTCGAAACTTCAAAATTCCGAACGTTTATAATTATGAAAATCAATATGCTGAATTTGAAAATACCGAACCATAAAAACTCCGAATTAACAATAATCCGAAATATCATAAATACGAATCCCGAATATCAAAATTCCGAATAATATTAGTTGCAATAACAAACGATTTGTAAAACTGCATGAGCACAACAATTTATACGTTCGAGCATTCAAGTAGTCAGCTGGAAATGAGAAAGTTTATTTGGTTTTTTGTACCGAGTTATTTCTTGAGTATGTAGTTATACTGAAATGCAACTCCCTTTTTGCCGCTTCGCCGGCCGCTGCTGCGGCACGATCGCTGCGCTCGCTCGACTCGCGCTGCTTTATCTACATACAGGCTAAATGCTCCTCCTCGCTTCGCTCGTCGTCGCGCCTAATTTGTATAATTTCAAAATGTGCCTTATTCATTTCAATTTGTGTCACAGGAGATTTAGATTATAATTTTTAATATATACCCGTTTTAGATACAAAATCTGAATGTTAGCATTGAATTTTCGGAAAATTAAAATTCATAATAGTAACACAGTGGGTTTTTAATTCTTCTAATGAAAGTCGGATAATTAAAATTTCGGATTTATGAATTTCGGTAACATAAGAATCGTGTTTTTGAATAATCGGAATTAATACTCTTCGGCATTGTGAAATTCGGAATTTTAAAATTCGGAATTACATAATTCGTAATTTTTGGGTGTTCCTTAATAAAACTTAGTCTAAGTCTTGACAGATTGATCAGAGTGACCATGCGCCGTAACTTGGACGCAGTAAGCGGAAAGATGGCAGCGTTCCCGAAGTTAATGAAGTTTTAAGCGGGGAATAATTAGAATTTTAGCGCACTATTTACCGTTCCGCTGGAAATAGTAAGAATATCACATTTGGCGCGCTAGAACAGACCGAAACGGTAATGAGCAGTTTTAACGCTGATAGTACTGTGATCGGCAATCGAAACGCACCCACGAAATTATATTTTAGATTGATGAGCAAAAAGCTCTCCATTATCGTTGGTCATTTCAGTTCGGAAGTGCCTATATTGACGCTATTATTTAAAAAATAAATACAAATGATTTCAATCTTATGTAGATATTTAATACCTTATTGGTAAACGATGTTACGTTTACCAATCAAATAAACCCATGGTTCAGGGAAATCAAACCTTCGTATAACTTTGGGAGGTTTATAATGTAAATAGGGAAAACATCATATTACGTGTGTGTTATATATATTATGATAGTTTTAAGAAATAGGTTTCGTGATATCAAACAGTTTTACGCTTAAGTTACGCTGGTGATCGATACCCACCAGAATATTTGCTATAGGATTGGGCAAAATATTTATTTAATGTAAGTAGAAGTCTTTTGAACCACGTAAAGTAAAAGTAAAGGTTGAGTCGTTTATAGAAATGGAAATGAATGCGGAAAATAGAATAGAGTGGCTACCGTTCCATCAAGAAGAGCAAAGCTATTAAGTTAATAAAAAAAGAAGGTCATTTAGATAGTCGGCTAGTGCCGAATCGGAGTCGGGTCAGTAGTATATATGGTATTATTTTGCTTTATGCATAAAGCTGTTTGCCAAGTTGTAATTGTAGTCTGTAAAAATGCAATGATTGTCGGATAGATTTTATAAAGGGTCAGATCTTCTAAAAGCCAGTTATAGGAAACTGACTCAACGGCCTTGCAATAATCTTAATACTTTGTATGCATTTTTTTTGTTTTAAGCGTTTGATTCATTGCTACGGCATCACTCAGTTTCCTGCATCCCTTCTGTTTTTTAATCAATATATTAATATATTCTAGGAAATAATAAATTGTTCTACCAACAAACTTGATGTGTTTATGTCGATCCTCTTATAGTGGGTATATTTGGTACCCTCTGTTACTAATCTTTCAGTTCTATTTCTTGCAATATACTGAGCGAATTGACCTGTATCAACCCTTAGGTTGTTTATTTTGGTTCCTGATTTCCCATGTGGGTTTATAGCTTTTGGTATGATTACTGCTTGTCTCGATTTTACTGTCATACAACAGCGACTGTATAAGTCGTGACATAAATGAGGGCTTAGAGTGATCAACACCAGTATTTCAGTATTAAGGTAATATGCGTAAATTAATTTCGTTTATTATCCAAAAAACTTACGCGATGTTTTCTATGTTAGTATGAAAGGCCTAGGGTATTAATGAAAGTTTGCTCTACTTTATCTGGGGTTATAACAAATCTTTCTACTGAATTGAATGTTTTCATTAATTGATTTATCTCCACCTCTTGAGAAACTAAGATCAGGAGACCGTGCAGTATTAATCCTATTTGCTGTTTCGTGTAACTCTGCACTTAGGCTTTCGCCAGTATTTGTCATTATAGGGCATTTATTATATTACTATTATTTAATACTGTTCGTGGTCGTTCGTGTGTTCGAAGTCGGGTAATTGTTTTCTACATAAGTGCTGGTTTGCGCAGGTGTTAATGTGTGGCTTGTTTGCGTATTTGTTGTAGTAGCTGACGGTGGATTTTCATTAGGTTTTTGAAATTTGAATGTTCTTTTCCTTCTAGTGAAATACGATTATCGCGTTTATTAATTTTGTAGTCGTTGGTTCATAATGAATAAAGTTCTGGATATAGTTCGAAAAACTCTTTAAGTAACAGTGGTCTGTAAGTTAAGATATTGCTTTCGTTATTGTTATCGGTGACTTTATAATAAAATGTCAGTCGTGCCGGTTTACTTCATCTGTCCAGTGCATTCGTCATCTAGTTTTACCTAATTTTATTGTTTCAGGTATCATGCTCGTGAATATACTATTGTTAGACATCGTCATATTTAATGTAGCAGCTGAAGACGGTTGGTTGTTAAAAATAATGTTTGAATCATGTGATTAGTTAAGGTTTAGATTTTCAGAAGATATTTTCTGTAATAAAGTTGTTACCTCTTGATCATTTTTTTTTTGGAAGTAATTTGATTTTAAAAATTGCCCTCAAGATATCCAATTTGGCGGTCGAGTGGTGAAGTAGTAAGTAGTCTTGCCTCATAAGCCGGAGGTTCCAGATTCGATTCCTGGTCGGAGCGTTCTTTTGTGTGATGGATACAGATGTTTATTCTCGGGTCATGGATGTTGATATTTATATATGTATGTTTATTCTGGGTTCCCTCCAATTTGCTGGATGGTCTGCCATAACACAAGCTCTGCTTACTTTGGGGCCATTCAGTTGGTGTGTTAGTCTAGGGAATAAAAAACATTCTTTGTATGCGGAAATCTCTCAATAAAGTGTAGGTGGGATTGCCCTAGATGTTTTAAAATACGGCCTGTTTGGTGTGAAGGTAAGTACCCTTGCTTTCCATGCCAGAGGTCCTGGGTTCGAATCCTGGTAGAGGCAGATATTTTATTATATTTGCTTTCTAGTCATGGATGTGTATGTATGTTTATTTAAGTTTATTTCTAATATTTATATTTGAAAAAAAAAATCTATTTGTGCTTATATATTTCTTAAGTTTATTTATCCGTTATCTAGTATCCATAACACAAGTTCTTAATGATACTTAATTTGGACTAGATATTTTATTTATTTATTTAATCGTTTTTGTAACTACAATATAAAATACATAATAAAACTTATAGATATTGTACAAAGGTACAGTTTACTTCTAACAGAAATCTCTTCCAGCAAACTTGAGACTGGATAGTGTGTAAAAAGAGCAAATTTAGTGTACTAGTAGTACTAAATAAATATACACATGTAAAACAAAAACAATAAATACATACACATAAGAAATAAATCCATATAAAATACAATAAACATACAAACATAAATATATACATACCTACTTAAATATAAATCGATAACTTGTAAATAAACTAGTGAAATAGTGACAGAAACTTCGACAAGTAATGTTCTCTTACTCGTTTCTTGAATGAGGATAGAGTTTTAGATTCCTAAATTTCGTAGGGTAATGAATTCCACAACCTTACCGCATGTATTGTGAAGGAGTAGGAGAAAAAGTCTGTTTTTTGTAATTTTAAGTTTAATAAAGTTCGCTTATTCACTCTGCAATGCTCATCTTCATTGTGCGCAAAGGAAAAACGGTCACTCAGGTAACGTGGAGAGCTTGGGTTGTACTTACAGGACGTTAAAGAGTACATTTAGGATGCGGGCGTTCTACGATGTCTTATGGGAAGCCATCGGAGTCTTCTAAGGTATTCAGAGACATGATCAAATTTCCAAGAGACCAAAGATAAATCGAATACACATTCCAAGTGAGACAAGAATCAAATGTAACCCCTAAGTTTTTAGCCGTATCAGTGAACTCAATAGGAGTACTATCAAGGACAACAGAGGGCAAGTTGGTCAAATCGATGCAGCCACGCATATGCCGACTGCCAATAATCATGGCTTTTCATTTGCTCGGATTTACACACAAGCCGTATGACTTAGCCCAGTAACTGATGCAACTAAGATCTTTATTTATCAGCAAAAGTTGCTGAATAATCTGGGACAGCAAAATGGCGGTAAATCTGCAAATCATCAGCGTAAATGTGGAAATTACACGAAAGAACTGTATTTATCTGAAGTTTAGCTATTTGAGGTTGCGCCAAAGAAACCAATTCATGTCATTGGTCCAATGTTTGATTTTTTGACATTTGGTGGTGCTAGTAGTGGGATCAAATTTAGTGGCTTTTGCCTTCTATTCAACACTAAGTGACATAGGGGATGATGTTGAAGAACTGCTGGTGGATGGATTTTGAAATTACTGTGACTGGTAAATGGGCGATTGGAAAAGACTATGGGTAGATGAAATTGGTGGGAAATGGGAAATTGGCTACAAAATGTTATTAAGCTCATTTGCAACAATGTGAAATTGAGCCCCGGTGAGTTAAAGTTGGTTTGGTTGTTGTTCTGCAACAGTACAATAGTATCATAGAGTACTGTAAAGATACGGTGCCCCCCTCAGATACGATAATTCCCAAGCTGGTGGGCGGGATTCCCTCTCGCGAGGACCCGCGTAGGGAATTTCTCTATTTCTAAGACGCATCGTATATTTGTTGTCTAGAGCGCCGTTTGCCATTGGTAAGTAAATATTAGTAGCTTACTTTGGGGCCGTACAGTTGGTGTGTTTGTCTGGGGATTTATTATTTTAAGATATGTCTGCCCCTCACCTGCAACAGATGTTTTTATTTATTTATTTATTTATTCAGTACAGCCACATCATACATATTCACACATTAAAATTAAAATATAGATTAAGATATTATACCTAATATGTATGACTCTTAAGGCGTACACATCATTCTTAGGATAACTGATAACATCATTTATCTAATTTATAACAAACAGTAAAAGAGAATTTCAAATCTATAGGTAAAAAAAAATAAACAAATTCTGTAGTTACAGTTTTAGTTAACTTGTTCATTCAAGTTTTTATTTTTTTATTTTTATTTTTGTTATTTTGTTTTGGTGGCAGAACAAAAACACTTCGCAGTTTATTTTTGAAAGCAAAGAACACATCGTGAAACACGTCAATTTCCGAATTCCGGGCCTGAGTTGTATTGTATCCGTTTAGTATCCTGTAAAGGGGTGATTGTGTACCTAAATTAGTTTTAGCGAATGGTGTCTTAAATATTTTTGTTATTTTGTTCCTCGGATATGAGTAAGGGATGAGCAGATTAATTTTTTCAAGAAGTTGTGTGCACTTTGTTTTATCATTCAGTAATTTATGAAGGAAACATACGTCAAGAATTCGCCTTCTATTGTAGAGTGTGTTCATGTGATATTTTGATAATCTGGTCTGGTACGGGTTTCTGTGCGAAAAGCCGCTGTCAAAAAAAGCTAGATGCCTTGTGAATGCACGTTGGATGCTTTCGATACGTTGAGAATGGACAGTGTATGACGGAGACCAAGCAACACTGGCAAATTCAAGAGGGCTGCGAACGTAGGCATTATATAGAAGGATTTTAGACCTGCTGTTGAAGCCGATAGAATTTCTTTTTATAAAGCCGAACATCTGGGCAGATTTTGTGACAATTTTATTAATATGTGGTATAAATTTTAATTTTTTATCTAGTGTGACCCCCAGATCTCTAATTTCATCGAGTTCGGTAAGGTAAGTGCCACCTATCTCATACCTGGTCACGAGAGGTTTTAGTTTTCGTGTATATTTAATGTGAAAGCATTTGCTTGTGTTGAGTTTCATTTTATTTACATTACACCAGTCTAAAATATTGTTTAGGTCATCCTGAATCAACTTACTATCGTCGGGCGAGGAAACAGGATGATAGATTTTAAGGTCATCGGCAAACAATGAAATTTTTATGTTCGTGCTGGATGTGGTGTAAGATTTACGAGGAGCTTATTAAAATTATCATTTTTTGTGATCAGAATTGTTTTTATAATAAATACTGAATATCTATCTTTACTTGCTCATACAAAAAAACCTCCAAAGACATATTGCGTATTTTGTCATTTTTTGGAGGTACATCTTAACACCATTTAAATGTTCTTTTACTTTGGCAACATACTTTAAAATATTTCAAGTTAAAATTATTTATCTTCAGTCTGCCGTCTATTAATAACATAGCAACAGAGGGCTCTTGTTTATTTGTTTTCATAAAATGGATAGATACTGAGATTATTGAACTGATTTAAAAGATTTACCTTAGCCTTTTTTATCCAGAATTTCCAACGGGTTTAACACTTGTAATCAGAATCAAGTAATTACTTAGACAAGTAAATTAGTGATTCCGATTCCATTCTAACCACTTATTTCATTGTTGAGAAATTGTTTGAAGTTAAATAAGTCAATAGTTGGAATTCTCAGCCAAGAAACTGGCTTATTTATTTATTTATTTATTAAGATACACCAACAGTGAACATATTAAACTTACATTACATTACATTTCTTAAGTCTATATACCGATATGTGCACAATGTATAGGTGTATACAGCATTCACTGTTACAGTGGTTAATGTTACATATATATAAATGAAACTACAATTTTATAAAACAGAAAGACAAGGTATAAAAATAAATTAATTTTTAAAATAAATAAATAATGTGTTGTTACGTGTAGAAGTTAAAAAAAAATTACAACATATAGACTACCATTAGGTAACATAACAGAACATCAGTTAGTTAAATACTTGAATAATTTACTTTTGAAAATATTTAGAAAATGTCCAGATCGCTTAAACATGCATTTAAGTAGTTATACGTACGACACATTCTTATTAAAGGCGAGTTAAAACCAAGGTTAGTTTTAGCTGACTGTCTGCCTAGAATTTGGAAATTCGTTGTCAAGGATAGTTGTGTGGAACGTTTAGCGAGATATTTTCCAAAATCGAGGAGCAATCCGCGGAGCCTTGCAGAACTTTATAGAGGAACGAAAGATCCCTTATCTTTCTGCGGTTTCGCATGGTATGTTTTTTTAAGAAGTTCAATCGATTTTTATAAGGGCTTCTGTGTGATATTCCAGGACAAGCAAAAGCGAACATTCTAGTGAATGAGCGTTGAACACGTTTGATACGCTGAGAAAGAACAGCATAAAAAGGGGTTCCATGCGACACTACCATATTCGAGGCAGCTGCGAATTATCGAATTATAAATGATTATTTTAGTTTTAGGACACTGAAATGTTTTTGTGCTGTCTTTCTCACAATCAAATCAATGTGTGACTTAAAAGAGAGTTGACTATCGATTATAACTCCCAAGTATAATAAATGGGCTTACTGTACTTTAGAATAAAGAAACGACACTTTATTGCATTCAGGCGGTGACGTGCTTTACTAGACAATGAAATAAGATTTTGTGATTTGAGAAGCCTAGCCCAAGTCATGATTTATTTTGTAATCTAAGTAATTGCTTGTTTATGGTAAGGGGCCTAAGAGGCAAAACCATGCAGATTGCTCTATTGTTAAATAATCCGCAAACAAAAAAAAATTAAGTAGCAAATAACATTTACCATTCTGTGAAGCACGATATCTGTTTCTTTTTACTATTATTATAGTCAGCACTTTCTCATCGCATCCTTGCCTCTGGGCACCCTTAATTGGGTATTTGATAACATTTGAAAATGCAAGTATTTATCATGTATTTACAAAATACAAGTTATTTTGACCCAAAAAATGTGTACAATGAAGTTTTGTATGTAATAGCAAAAAACTTATTATTAGGTCTTTACCTATGAAATTGCCGTTTTTCACGAAATAAATGAAGCGTAATTTATTTATATATTTTTTATTTCTATTAATCAAAATAATCACCCGTGCAATCAATGCATCTTTGCCAACGCATTGGTAGCTTATTGATGCCTTTCTTGAAGAAATCAGCTGGACGGGAGGCAACAAATTCTTCAAAGGCATTTTGTACTGCTTCTCGGGTATTGAATTTTTTTCCCGCCAAGAAGTTATCCAAATTCTGGAAAAAGTAGAAGTCTGTAGGCGCAAGGTCTGGTGAGTACGGCGGATGACGGAGAACTTCCAACCCCAACTCTTGTAGCTTGGAGACCGTCTGCTGTGCAGTATGAGGTCGCGCGTTGTCGTGCAGGAGCAGTGGAGCCGAACGATTGACCAAAGCTGGTTGGAGACGTGCGAGCTTCTCCATCATTGTGTTCAGTTCTTCACAGTACACATCTGCAGTAATGCTTGTCCCGTTTGGCAAGAAGCTGTGATGAATTACACCCGCGTTAGACCACCAAACAGTGACCATCACTTTTCTAGGGGTAAGTTTTCGTTTAGGGCATTGTTTGGGTGCTGAACCAGGGTCCAACCAACTTGCTGAGCGCTTACGATTGTCAAACAAGATCCATTTCTCGTCACAAGTAACAATGCGGTTCAGAATTCCTTCATTTGTATGCCTGCTGAGCAGTGCAAGGCACGTCTCCACGCGTACTTCGCGCTGGCGGTCATTGAGTTCGTGGGGTACCCATTTGTCAAGCTTTTTTACCTTGCCAATTTGACGCAAATGGACCAATATTGTTTTGATGCTAACGTCGAAAGCTGCTGCTAATTCAGCCGTGGATTGAGTTTCATCAGCTTCCACAATTGCCTTTAATTCGTCATTGTCGACCAAAGTTTCCGGACGACCACGGGGTTCATTTTTCAGGTCAAAATTTCCAGAACGGAAGCGGGTAAACCAATAACGGGTGGTGCATTCGTTTGTAGTGTTCGCTCCGTAAACGTCGTTGATGTTGCGTGCCGCTTTGCTGCCACGACGGTACTCATACTCCATAATTACTCGAATTTTTAACTTATCCATGATGACGAAAAATGTTCGAATGCGTTGAAAACAAAACACTAACTATTAAACAAATGACGATTTTAGAAAAAGAATTCCATGTTTGTCAAATAAAATTAATTTGAAATTAGAATTATCAGTCAAAAAAAAATTATTTTCATTTGAAATGGCCAGTACGGCAAAACGGCAGTTTCATAGGTAAAGACCTATTATTAAATAACTTATTAAAGTCATTATGAAGTTTAATATAACAATTTATATTATGACAGTATGCATGTAAACCCATTATCTACGTAACTATTATATATTATGTCCAAACGCCCATACAATTTCTTGTATGATCTAGGTACACGTTCTGATGTCACAACCGGGTGCCGTTTTGTATGGAGCGTTTTTCGGCGATTCGCAGCAGCTCCACAAACATATCGCTGTATCTAGAAAATTATTGGTTGTGAACATACTATTATTTATTTATTTATTCAACTATTTAATGCAGTTAAGTTAATTTATAATGTTAATTAATATTAATAATTTGTTAATTAATATTTCTTCTGTGTTGATAAACTATCGAAAAATGTAATAAAAATGTTTTTGTCGAATACCCTATTGTACTTACATTAATTGTTTCATTAAATCTAAGACCCTTTTATTTTGACTACGAATACCATACCTAAAATTTAAACAATCATAAAATTTTTCAATACAAAATAACTTTATTGTGTCTTAGAGAAGCGTTCGACTATAAACAATTTTATCATCATAATAAAAGATCTTATTTCTAAGACGAGCATTATTTTAATGGGGCGTTGATATTTTCATTCCATTTTAAAACGCTTTGCCATAAAAACTTAAAACGTGCTTCGACAATAAATGTGTAAGATGCTTGATGGATACTTAGACTTATTATCACTTAGCTGACTTGGAGCCGTCAAACACCCTCCATGGACTACTATGTGGTAAAGGTCTTTTTTTACAAAATATGATTTAAATGGTGATTAATATTATTTGAAGTATTTTTTAGCGATCTCGAAGTGTCCGAATGCTACTAAATTGAAAGCAAACTCTAATAGTCATTTGGCACTCTTTTCATGATGAAGTTTTGCTGAGTGATTGTGTACCTAGTTTTTATATATGATGAATGAATGGGCGATGAAATTTACATATTAATAAACCTAATTTAAATAATATCTGTCGCACTTCTTGAGATGACGCATGACTTAAGTAGGGTCAATTAATACGAGCCTGAGTAGGAGATAATATCCTTTGTAATTGTCGTCAAATACATCCTAAACGGTATTGGACGAATCTCTTAGTATGTAAGTATCGGCTATCTGGTTATAGCCTGTACCTACTCTTACTGGTTTAAGATGTAGGTAGGACATGGTGGAGGAGCTGGGATTTCATGATCTGGTTCCTTGAGACTGGTTTCTGTTGAATTTTCATCGCGCTCTACTGTTCAAATCGATTCGGGAACAGTGATTTTTGAATTAGCAGTTTGTTCTGATTGTTTAATTTGGTGTGGGCACCGTACTATCGTTTATCACAAATCGGTAAAGGTGGTAACTTTACTTTAGCTAGCTGACTTTTCCATCTGATCCCATTACTAACTGTACTATTTTGCAAACTTTCCAGTATGCCCTATGACCATATGATCTCAGCTGGACTGTTTCCAGCAGCTTTAGAGCCCTATTGTCTATAACTCTGGGTTGATGTTTATCACTTCTCTCGCGGAGGCTGGTAAGATACTGTTTGTGAAACATCTTGGAAAACTCTTGTAGAATTATTTGGCCACGCTTCCAATCGTCAATTAAATTAGATTTAGTTACAGTTGCTGGTTGACGATGTTCTCGATCTGATATTTCTGTTGTTACTGGCCCACCAACGCGTAAAAAGTCTACAAGGCTATGAACATGTTCAAGCTCAGCGCCTACAGTGGTGAAAGGTCTGGTATTAATAACGCTTTCAATCTCTTTGATTACGGTACATAACTGAGTATGGTTTACAAGATGCTTATCTAACGTTCTCTTTAAACTATGCTTTACAAGCCCAATCAACCTTTCATAAAGGACGCCAAACCATGGCACCAGTTCTGGATTGAATTTCCACCGTATGTTGCTTGTGATGCAGTAATTTAGCGGTTATTTTAAACTAAAGAGCGTTATACGATATTATAACTCGTGGCAAACCTCTTACAGCAAGGAATCTTCTTATGGCTAGCACATATTCTTCCGCCGACAAATCTTTAAAAACCTCCATGTGAATCGCCCTGATTGAAAAACGTGTGAAAAGTGCGACCCAACGCTTTTTCTGTGTTCCTTTCTTCTATCCCCGGGGGGGTTCGGGCGTCCCTGCAGTTTCCAAGCGAGTTCCCCATCGGTGCGTTGTTTATTGCGAGTTGCTTGGCTCCATTTGCAGCGCTTCACTCAACTTCTGTACTCCTCCCTATTCACTCACACGATATAAAAAGTCGTCAAAAGAAGAGTTAGGTTTTACAGTGGTTGCACTTCCTCTCTCTTAAAGTGCACTTCTGCAAAATCAGAGGAATGCACTAAAATCTCAACGATGTCCACCACCACCTTGAGACAGAGAGGCCTCACCTACTCTTCCTAACGGAGACGCAGACCTATAATCCGTCAGACTTGTTACCCAGGGTACTGGACTCCAATTTCCGCCCGAACGCCGGGGTGTGCATGAAAGCCAGTGCCGAGATCTGTTGTCAGCGTCTCCGTTACTTGGAAGATCTGGAATTTTCCGTCGTGTGGGTTTACATTGATACCGGCCTTGACCAATTGGTCTATGCCAGTATATACCGGTCACATAGCGGAGATCGGGAGACAACGAGGCTCACGGAGTATCTCAGCGATGTAGCAGATGAGGTTCGGCAACGTTTTCCTTCAGCGCAGTTGGTGTTCCTGGAGGATTTTAACGCTCATCACGGGCAATGGCTATACCCGTATCAGGACACTGACCACGCTGGAAGAAAGGCTTTTAAGTTTTCCGTGACTCAAGGCCTCTTACAGCTTGTGCACGAGCCCACGTGCATCCCCGACGTTGCTGGCCACACTGCATATTGCTTAGACCTTCCGCTGACAACTGATCCTGACAGGTGCTCGGTATCCGTAACTGCACCTTTAGGGACATCCGACCACTGCGTGGTGAAATCTGTGTCGCATTACTCGCCACCTGACACCCGCCCAAAAGGCGCTAGGCGAGTACGGCGATACAAGTCAGCAGATTAGGATGAGATGCGGCATTTTTTCGCGTCTTATCCATGGCGGCAGACTTGTTTTACATCACCGATCCATCGTGCTGCGCTGATGCTGTACAAAGTGTGATGGGCCAAGCAATGGAGTATTTCATCCCTTACGCTGACCTATCCCTTGAAACCAAGTTTAGCTCCAACTTGGCCCCATCATAGTTTCATGAATGCTGAAGTCAGCTTTGCGGGTATATACCATAGAACTCTTTAAAATGAAATACGAAAAGTGTACACATTGAGGTTGACATGTTTGTGACCATCCAAAAGAGGAGAGGTTTAAAAAAATGGTCAAGGATGTCCAAGACAACGGAACTACTTAATGTCGAACAACACGTTCATATACACTTAAGCCATTAATGAGAATAATTTCGAACGATTCATGCTCATGTCGTGTATTTTAATGAATCCAAAACATTACATTTGGACATGAAGGTCTAATGATGAAGCCAGGAGATAGGCATAGAACTATTGAGTGGCCAGCCCAATCGTGTTCGGGCTCATTTATTTGTCTTCGTAAGAACAACGAATTACACATAACGGCGAGCTTGTGATGATGAAATCAAAAATTGGTTGTGGAACTCTTCAAAAGCTAGTAGTTAAATCCTTGAGTCTGAGTTTGTAGGTTTACTTTGACAAGTACAAGAAAATATCAAATGCAATTCGCAAAGCGTCTTTACTAGGTGTACATTTCACTAAAAACTGTAAAATAAAATAGTTTAATACAAAAATTAAAACCGACTTAAACACTTAGACACACCATATGACGGCATACGAGTATTCTTCATTAATGATGCTGCTGGCACCGACATCAGAAAGAAATATTTGGCGTATGTAACTACTCAGACAGACCCCTCGTATATAAAGTTATTATGTGTCTATTTTTGGTTTACTTATGTTTTGCAGTCGGTCTCTGTCTCTGTATAAATTATATTTTAGTACAATAAGAAATCAAAGAACTTTTACATGTTAACTTTAATTATTCAATACTTACTAAACAAACATAATTTATACAAACAATTGAATGAAATTTTTAATAAAAGTAAGAGTTTACAACAAACCACATTAAACGATAAGATTATTATGAAAGTTCTAGATTTAAACTACATCTACAATAAATTTTTTGTGATCCTTCGCACATCCTAATTTTGGAACAAAAGGCATTAGGCTATACTTATTATTAATTTGGACAAAGGTAATAAAGCAGGTTTAAATTTTCATAAAATTAACAACGATTTACATATTTCTAACATCAAAAACAAAACCGTATAAAACAAGAATAACATTTCAAATTATAGTGTCAGACGAAATAAAGGTTCCTCTTCGGCCATAATAAAGAAAATAGCTCGTGACCTTCCGGTGTTCAAAATAAAAGGAAGTACCAACATTGTTAGAAACTGAAATTCCCATTTTTAGAAAAAATAATGTCGTCCTTGATTTAAGGGGTTACGATAACACTCAGGAAAATGCCCTGTTCTCTCAGAAGAGCGAATAAACGACATTTTAATGACTCTTTTTGGGATATGACTATAAATCTGTAAAGTGACGCTGACAAATAGTAATGTTTCTCGTACGGTAGATACGAGTTATCTGGTTCCGACAGAGGGTCTGAAAATGCATACGTAGAATTTTGGTCACTTCTCTATAACCATGGTAAAAATTACCAATAAATGGATATAAATAAATAATTGTGTATTGAATACTAATTAAGGGCCCTACCTTGTACATCATAGTTCAGGGTTCGAATTTTATTAGGTGTTTCTTGAAAAACAGTCGAGTTTATTTACGAGTCATAATTTATTTATATTTTGGATTACTTTTTTGCACACTGTACTCGTATGCTTACCTAAGCTACCACTCACTTAAGTTATAAACTTGATGTATTTACTGATAGCTGTATTACTATGCGATGGCTGAGTAGCGTCTTTGGTAGTAGCCCTGAATCCAATCGTTTAACAATCAGTGCAATAAACCAAGCCTTCCGTACGAGCACTCTGTATTTTAATCTAATAGGTTTTTATCGCGAATACATTGTGATGGGCACAAATCAATATGTATTTTATTATATTATTTGACCAAGAATGGAGTAGAATAGGAATAGGCACCCAGCAAGTAGTTTCAATTGTTTAGCCATAAATGTGTTAATAATATTTATTGAATTCTCTTTTTCAAGAAGTTGGCCAGCATTTCATATAAGAAAAATCTCAAATATCCAATATCCATTGTAATTTTTTTTTCAGAATGCGAATTTTCGATACATCTTTCAGATCAATAAAACTGAAAAATAGAATGACACACATACAGACATACTCTCGAAAAACCTCCTTCTAACAATCGGATAAAAATTCATGAATATTAGTTTCTGCGTGCCTACCACAACGATATACGTGACCATTTTCATACGTTCACTTATTTTCACTTTTGCATATTCGCTACAACGTATATTCCATTATTCTACTTTTTACTAGTATATTACTTTAGTAGAAAAGTATCGCTTATTAATAAACTTAGATTTAAAAAAATAACCTATACTTTTTTCTGATTTTAAGTTAAATTGGTAGTTTCTTGAAGCTGAACATGATAATTGGGATGAAAACGGCACTCCATCTAACGCAGCTCGCAAAAACCAATATTCAATAGATAAAAAGGAATTAAAATCGGAAAAAACTTTGGGGTTATACTCGTGCATATTTTACAGGTTATAACGCGGAAACGTGACGCTTAACTAGCTTTTGAGCTTCTATACTTTTTGTCTGCATCGATGGTTTCACGCTTGGTTACCATTTTAAAAAGAAAATCAACGTGGCGGGCGAAGCCTGGGACACTCATACAAATATTTTCAAACCCTATTCAGTAACCGCCATCTTATACAGCAGTATGATTCGGAAAAAAGAATATCAAGTTATAAAAAGAAAATTTGCACCATGTCACTTATATCATACATATATGATATATACTTATATGAAATTGGCGTTTTGTAAAGGAGGGACATAAACTCAATTTAAAAAAAATATAATTTTCTATTTAATCAAAGTATACATACTTGTACATGTACCATTGCTATCTATGCATGTTCCCATCTCATAGGCAGTTTATTGATCCCTTTACAAAAAAAACCATTTGGACGGGAATCAGTAAAATCTTTGAAGGCGCTTTGGACTGACCCATCGGAGATGAATTTTTTCCCCTGCAAGAAGTTATTCAAATTTCGAAAAAAATTGTAATCTGTTGGACCAAGGTCCGGGGAGTACGGTGGATGTCTTAGACATTCCACTTGAAGCTCCTCTAATTTGGTAACCGTATGTTGTGCAGTGTTTGGTCTAGCGTTGTCCTGAATGGCCTAAAGCGATTGACCAGCCTCGGTTGTTTAACAGCTAGCTTTACCATCATGGTTTGCAGTTACTGACAATAAACATCCGCCGTAATGGTCTGGCCAGATTTAAGAAAGCTGTAGTGGACGACACCGGCACTAGTCCACAAAACGCTCACAAGTTACTTTTTTGAGGCAATTTTCGCTTGGGGCAGGTTTTGGCTGGTTTGCCAGGGTTCAACCATTGCGATGAGCGTTTCCGATTGTCGTACAGGAACCACTTTTCATCACAGGTAATGATTCGATTTAAAATCATTTCATTATTGTGCCGGTTGAGTAATGTAACGCAGCAGTCGTCGCGCGTTTGTCGGTTTGCTGCACTCAATTCATGAGGTACCCACCTGTCAAGCTTTTTCACCTTCCCAATTTGCTTCAAGTGGATTAAAACCGTTTTGTCACTAACACCGCAGCCTACAGCTCACTCAGACGTGGTTTGCGATGGATCCGCTTCCACAATAACCTTCAACTCTTCATTATCAACAATTCTCGGGCCGTCCACGGGGCTTGTTCTGCAGGTCGAAATTTCCAGAACGAAAACGTTGGAACCAAAAACGCACTGTAATTTCTTTTGCGATACCGCCGCCATACACGGCATTAATACTTAATGAATAATAAATAAATAAATAAATATTTCTAACCACCACACCACATTATCTAGCCCAAATTAAGTATCATTAAGAACTTGTGTTATGGATACTAGATAACGGATAAATAAACACACATAGATTTTTTTCATATATAAATAATAGAAATAAACTTAAATAAACATAAATACCTACACATCCATGACTAGAAAGCATATATGATAAAATATCTGCCCCTACCAGGATTAGAACCCGGGGCCTCTGGCATGGAAGGCATGGGTACTTACCTCCACACCAAACAGGTGTTAAGCAGAAAAGGCAGAAACGGCTCGAAGAGCACTGTTTCCACGGTGGAGCTCGTACTCGTAAATATAACTTGATATTTCAAGAATTCCATTTTTTTAACTAAGTAACACAAAGAATTGCGGTTTTCGAAACACAAATGCGTGAGTAAATAGCTGTATAAATTTGAAATTGGAATTATTAACCAAAGAGGAGATAATGCAGTTCAAAGTGGCCAGTACGACAAAACGCCAATTTCATATGTAAGGACCTAATAAATTGAATATTTCGTATTCTCTTAAAAAACCTATTTCCAAATTAAAAATGACCTACAACAAACCTAAAAGGGTTTATTTATAGAATTAGGAGTTTGACAATTATGTATTAGCACAGTTTTATATCAGGTACAATTCCGGCTCTAGCACTATTCACGTAGCTTTACTATTGACCACTGTCTAATCCAAATCTCTGATGGTATTGTGAAAGCCTACTCAAGTGCGAAGGACCACGATGGAATTGATTGTCGATTTTAGTTGAGAGCACTTTCAAAATATTTATCTACCTACATAGTTCGAATGATGTAGATTTAAGATTTTGCTTTGTATGTTTCGCGTGAGTTTACTAATGAAAAAGCATTATAGAGTAATTTAATGCATTTGAAATATTAGTAGAAATATTAAAAAATATTAAATTTTAAATTACCATTGGATTTGGAGATGAATCTTCATATAAGCACGAACTGTGTGTGTACTAATCGTGAAAAATAAAAATTATCAGTAGGTGTTTAACTCGTGGGTATTTTTGTGACATCAAACAAAATGTTCCACGGTACAAAGTTATCGCCCGTGACTTTGCTTTGATTGTATAGCTTATTTTATCAAAGGTATAAAAGTTTACAGCCGACTTAAACTTTACTGGATGCACGTGCAAAATTTCTATGTTTTGCTTCACTGATACTATTTTATGAGTTACTTACTAGCTTTTGCCCGCGACTTCACTTACGTAATTTTTTTACTAGTTTCATAGCCGGCGAACAAGCACGCAACGAAAATGATGATAGACTTTAATTACCGTAGGTGTTTAGTGTATTAACATTGGTTTTGATTATTAGTAAGTAGACCGATGCATGATGCGTTAACGACCGTAGGCCTGAGGTGATATTGTTTTTTGTCTGTCATTTGTTTTGCTGGCTGTTATTTTCCTTTAATCAGAACACAACCGCGTAAAAGTGATTATAACGGCGGTCGAAATAGAGAGGACTGTAGTACTGCCCCAGACAAGACCTGACTGTAAACAAGTATCTTGCTGTCCCGATAAGCGAACGCTTTAAAAACGCTTATACATACTTTCGTTTATCATTTTTAGCGTATATGAGGACAAACAATGCTCTTTTTAAGGGCTTTTTTTTTAAATTGCTAATATGAAGATAATGTGTTGTCTTTATCTTCGTAGTCTTAAATAGAAAATAGCTTTATGAAATTGTATACAAAGAATTAATGTAACATGGTGGCGCTAGTTAGTAGCCACACTGCTACTTAATATTTTTTTTATATTGATCCCATGAACAACAACAATCTTTATATGTAAAATAATTTTAGAAACCACCTAGGTCTTGGTATTCGGTTTGGTAGAAGTTCATGTTAAATAATACCCAAATTGCATACTTTTGTATTTTTCGAAACACCACTAATTGATATTAATTGGTAGAAAGTATTGTGTTTTCTGCTTGTCTTGTTATTCAAAATATATTATAGTTATAATTCAGATACAAAAATATTCTACCTTGAAATGGTTCCTCACGCGTTTATTAAACTTCTATAACAATTCTTATTTATCAAAAAAAAAATGTCAGCAAAGGGCTTTAGAAAAAAATTAAATACAAATTAATAATTGGTTAACAAAAAAGTACATAAAAGACAATGGGACAATCGGAAATATTCTAAGCGTTTTTTCCACTAACACGCGCTAAGGCAGACACACTGTGTGCTTTTACGTTTCACTGATCAAAAAGTTTCCTTATACAATCTGTCAAAAGTTAAATATATGTAAAGCACAATTTTCGAATAGTTCATTTTGATTATAATTTTATATGATTCCTTCAGATAAACAAAAAAACGTGAAAAAAGAAACATAATTGGTGCTAAATAATCCGCTCATATTTATGATACAAATAAACACTGTAATATCACTTATTACAGTTTCGCCCGAAGCGCGTAATGCTGTCATATCCCGCAATAACAGCTACGATGAAAGAGGCAACATATGAAACCATTACAGAAATATTGAATAGCTGTATGTAACAGCGGAAAATATGATCATAGACTATCGAATACGTCGTATTGTATTGGTATATGGTATTGATTTTCGTAGCGATAATCTTTGATTTAACATAAAAGCCAAGAATCGAACCCTAACTGCATATCAAAACCGTGTGGATGAAAATATTTTGTGACTTTAATTGATTGTCCTATTATTTTTAATTGATATAAATACTTAGTCGAAATATTTCTAAGTTTTTCATAGCTTTCCATTTAAATAATTTCCCGTCTTACGTGTTAGTATCTTGAAACATTACACACTTAACGCAAAACTTAAGCTTCTACTTCTCAAGACAAGCACTTTTTTAATTAAGGCTTGTCCTTTGTTTTTGGTGACAGTGAGATGTATCAATGAGTTTTAACAATGTAAGTACCGTCACGGCTAAGCCTTATGAAGCACGTCAGAATGCCGCGACATTTCAGTTGCCATAACAGAAATAAAAGAAGGAAAATATTCTGATTTGCTCCGTCAGATGAGCAAGATGTATTATATTGAAACTTAAATAAAAAAAATTAAAATTTATAATTTTATTTACAATTACCACGAGTTGGTGGTAATCCCGAGTGACTGTTTACAAGTGTATAAAATTTCGGTAATCCAGGTATCTCGCGAGCAGGGATTAGATGATTATTGTCGTAGATGGCGAAATGAAGTGGCGAGAAGTAATCAGGGTTCTTTTAAAGGATTAGTAATATATAATAATTTATTGTACAAAAATATTAGAATAAATAATGTAGAGAAAAGGTAACTCGTTTTACCTAAGTCGTTGTGTGATAACATAATGTTTGAACTACATGGCGATCCATGTACAGGAGGACATTTCGGCCTAATGGCGAAGTTCCGTTGTCGATATTTTATGCCTAAGGTAATTTCTGAAGTAGAAAGGTACGTGAAGAGTTGTGTTTATTTTCAAGAAAAAAAAACATATAATAAGGTTGTGTCGTTGCAACCTATGATAGTCGACCGTTTATTTGATAGGGTCGAAATTGATGTTGTAGGTCCGTTTAACCGTTCGGAAAATGGTAATAGGTATGTCATAGCTTGCGTTGAATGTTTTTCGAACTGTCCATGTCAATCGGCTGAAACCCGTTGTCTTGCGATAATTTTGTTGAATTCATTGTAATAAAAATCTATTTAAATTATAATTGTAAATATGTAAATGTTGTAAAGTGTCAAGAGTAAATAATTGTTATTTTCTGGTTTTTAGGCTAAAATGAGGTGATATCAGCCTGACATATATCAATCTGAAAGATACATGACTAATGTAAATATGTTCATAATAACGTAGTATATGTTATTATATGTTATCATTAAGAATGTGTGTTGGCATAAATGTAATGTAATAATAAATTTCAGTAAAGAGGTTAATATGAATTATTATGAATTAAGAAGAAAATACATTTAAATATACGTTTGACATAACAGAGATAAAAGAAGGAACATATTTTGACTTTCTCCTTCAGACGAGCAAGATGTATTAAATTGAAACTTAAATAAAAAATATAAAATTTATAATATTCTTTTCAATTACCACGAGTTGGTGGTAATCCCGAGTGTACCTACATCAAGTGAACCGTTCCAAGGAAAACACCGTGAAGAAACCCACATTCCTAAGAAAATATTTGAAACGTGTGTGTCCTACAGTAGGCAATGCTCCCCACCATCCCAACCCACTGGTCAATAAAATTCTTGCAATAGACTTCATTAGCACTACCTACTAACTCATTAGCACCGTTGCACAAATCGCAGTTGGGACTGTCTTGAAGGCCCATAAAGAAATGTAAATGCACCCTTCGGAACATGTCCAGAACGGACTCTCATACAAAGGGATTCAATGTTCAGATTCAGTGACTGGTGTGAAACTAATTTACATTAATAATTTACAATATAATTTAAGTTTTAAAAAACTTAAAAACAGTATAGGCCACCAAACGATTTTAAATTTATATATTTCTTGCATATACTATGAAACGGTTTTATACTTGGTGCTAATGGATGGTCTTGTATATATTTTATTTAACATGATTTTAAATAACCATGATAGTCATAAATTAATTATGTTGAACTACCATTTCATTGCATATAACCTCACTATAGTAGGTATTTTATCAATGTTTTATCCTTAAAAACGCCTTAGTCATTTAAATTTATTTTTAAAATCACTTGTTACCAAAAATATTTACAGTTTATTTTCAATATTTAGAACTCTTGTACTTTGCACCTGGAATAAATTTAATTTTAATCGGTGTATTATATATTATTTCATATTTATATTTTGTTGTTGATTATTTGGAAGTTTGTAACTGTATTGTCTGCTTTAAAAAGTGCGTAGTTAATCAGTTAATATACCACGGGTTTATTCCATTGAAACTATTTTACTACTTCAAACGTATACGACGTATACATAAATAGAATAGAATTAATTCAAAAAAATTTTCTGAGACACTTACAATTTAAATGTAAGCAGCCTGACGAACATTACGAAACGAGATGTAAAAGACATCATATACCACTTAAAGAAAGACATAGGATTGCAGATGTTTTCTTTTTGGTTAAATACATTCAGTATAAAATTGACTGTCCAGACATGCTTTCAATGATTAATATAAATCTTCCCTCTAGGTCGGTTAGGCATCCTTCCTATTTACATGTGCAAACTTTCGGCACTAATTTAATTAATTAATTTTTTTTAGAAAAAATTTGTTCTTTGTTAGAGCTGCAAACTACGTTAACGGTCTTTTGGACGTTCCCGAACTAGATCTGTTTGATAACCGTTTTAAACTATCGCGGTTATTTTCACTATAATTTAATGAATTTACGGGATTCTTACCACGATTTTCGATTTTTATTTTCGCGTCCGATATTTCGATGCTGTTGCAAGCGATCATGGTGCTAAATGCATGGTGCGCGCGAAATAAAAATCGAAAATCGTGGTAAGAATCCCGTAAATTCATTAAGTTATAGATCTATTTGTTTCCAACCCTTTAAACTTTAAGCGAGTAGTAACAAATCATTGGTTCGATTCCGAGCAGGAAATCCCCAAAGAATAAATACAGTATTTTCAATACATATATATATATATTTTTAAGCTTCAAATAGTTTTTTTTCCGTTTTTGTATAACTTCACTTTGTTTTTTTTGTATGCTCAAGCAACATTGTTCAAGCTACTGATAGTAATAAGCAATACCATATTAATGGTGTTCTGTTAACTTCTATGTTTCATAATTTGTTATCCTATGAATTAAAAAAAACCAGTTCTCTTCTATTTAACCGACACATGACAAACCATGGGATACAAAGCGGCTACCTAACCATAGTGCCATACTAAATACCTTTTGTGCCTGAACTCTGAATAAATACTGCTTTCCAAAGTTCGTTTACATTACATTTGCAAACCTGAGTTAGATCATCAAAATGAAATTTTGTAAGGAAAACCTAAGAAAATATGTTAAAACTGTGTAAGGCCTGCCAAGCGCCCTGTGGGCTAGCGCGGTGGGCTATTCACTAGTAGTAGGGATTGGCGGATTCCCGCTCACTTATTTAATAAGGTCGCGGGTGATCGAATCAAACCGCGATGCTCGCTAAGTTAGCGAACGTTCATCAAACTAATCCGCGATATTCAGTTTTATTAAATAATATTTTATCTTAGTATACCTATTGTGAAGTATAATCATTTCACCCGCAAGGTATTGCAAATATGTTACGAAAAGGTGGTTAACTAGCGTCTTATTGTTCATATTATTTAAACGTTATGCAGCATGCTTTAACTAGTTAGATAAGGCAAAACAAATTCTTGACATAACAATGTAGGCTTGTCATAACAATGTGACGACGAACAAATTTCTTCAAAAATCTAAAATGTCCTGTTTCTGGGTAGTAGTAAGCACCTGCAATTATATTTAAACAATGCTGGTTTTTATATTAAAACCTTGGACGGTTTGCAGATCAAAGTAGGTATTTCAATCATTTCATACCAACTACCACAGTTAGAGTACCATCAATGTTATTTGATTTTCATGGTTTAAACAACTTTTTCATTCATACTATCACAGTAACAGTACATTTAATGTAATATTAACGATAACCTTTTTTGCGTTGAAACTGTGGGAGATTTCTCGAAAATTTGATTGCTATAGTTATTATATAAATAAAAATAATAATAATCTTTATTTGTTCTTCACATACAAGGCACATAATAAGATGTTAGATGTATTTACTTTCACAATTTATTCATGTACTAGTGAAGATTGATGCATGAGATTTGTCGAAGCATGTGTTTCAGGAGTTAGAATTTTAAAAAGAGAAAGAGTATGTGTAACTGGAACTGTAGACATTTCAAGATTAAATAATAGGGAAAATTACATCTAAACATCAGGTATGTATTTGTGAAAGAGAGAGGGAGTGGGATTGTTTATACGGGTACGTGAGTGTGCATGTGTGTTTCAGGAGTTAGAATTTTAAAAAGAGAAAAAGTATGTGTAACTAGAACTGTAGACATTTCAAGATTATATAATTGGGAATATTACATCTAAACATCAGGTATGTATTTGTGAAAGAGAGAGGGAGTGGGATTGTTTATACGGGTACGTGAGTGTGTATGTGTGTTTCAGGAGTTAGAATTTTAAAAAGAGAAAGAGTATGTGTAACAAGAACTGTAGACATTTCAAGATTAAATAATAGGGAATATTACATCTAAACATCAGGTATGTATTTGTGAAAGAGAGAGGGAGTGGGATTGTTTATACGGGTACGTGAGTGTGCATGTGTGTTTCAGGAGTTAGAATTTTAAAAAGAGAAAAAGTATGTGTAACTAGAACTGTAGACATTTCAAGATTATATAATTGGGAATATTACATCTAAACATCAGGTATGTATTTGTGAAAGAGAGAGGGAGTGGGATTGTTTATACGGGTACGTGAGTGTGTATGTGTGTTTCAGGAGTTAGAATTTTAAAAAGAGAAAGAGTATGTGTAACAAGAACTGTAGACATTTCAAGATTAAATAATAGGGAAAATTACATCTAAACATCAGGTATGTATTTGTGAAAGAGAGAGGGAGTGGGATTGTGTATACGGGTGCGTGAGTGTGTGGGAGAGAGTATCTGTTTTGTATGTATATGTATGGTGAGTCTGTGTGAGACTGAGTGGTATAATTAGTGTAATGGTTTTAGCAGGGGTTCCATGTCGGAGTACGACTTTTCTTTAAGCCATGTAACAACTTTATTTTTGCAGTTAAATGTAATTTAGTGGTATATGTATGGTTCAAGAAAGTAGAAAAATCTTTGGCTAAAAGAGGTTTTCGGAAAGGTGTAGGAGAAAACTAGGTGATTTCTTTTAGATTTAATCTCAAAACAGAAGGGTGTAATTTTATGCTGGAGGAGTGTAGTTTGTAAAATAAACAATGTCCTATATATTTAAGGGTGCTAATTAAAAATCAATATTGCTTTCTTAATTACTAAGCCAGCCACAATTTGCAGGCGTCTGAACGATACTGTCTTAGCCACTATAAATTTGCTGTAGCGGGGTGTTTTTGTTAAAAAATTTTGAATTATCATCCAATTTCGATTATGGCGCTTCGCCGGGTGCTGCCGCACCACGCTCACTGCGTTCGCTCGGCTCACGCATTCGATAATTACAGTCTAACATTAACCTAACCCAAATTTAACTACTACGCTTTCTATAGAGTATTTAGCGGGCGGTGCAAAAAAAAAGATTAATTAATGTATTAAAGGCTATCTCATTATCATCCAATTTCGATTATGGCGCTTCGCCGGGTGCTGCCGCACCACGCTCACTGCGTTCGCTCGGCTCACGCATTCGATAATTACAGTCTAACATTAACCTAACCCAAATTTAACTACTACGCTTTCTATAGAGTATTTAGCGGGCGGTGCAAAAAAAAAGATTAATTAATGTATTAAAGGCTATCTCATTATCATCCAATTTCGATTATGGCGCTTCGCCGGGTGCTGCCGCACCACGCTCACTGCGTTCGCTCGGCTCATTCGATAATTACAGTCTAACATTAACCTAACCCAAATTTAACTTCTACGCTTTCTATAGAGTATTTAGCGGGCGGTGCAAAAAAAAAAAGATTAATTAATGTATTAAAGGCTATCTCATTTTCCCATGTTTTAGTTATAAAATTAAAAGTTTGATCACGTAACCAATAAAGAAATTTGTGACTTGGCTTTTAATTTCCGTATATTTATATCTACTTTACACAATTTACATTTCAAACATTATTTCGAATCCACCCATCCGCATATCAAAGCTGTTAATGCCTTCCAACGAACACGGTTTTTAATTACTGCACAGACAAATGTTATTGACATAGTATTCAGTTTTCTTAAATAGTATTTTATGTTAGTGTACATATTGCGATTATAATCATTTCACAAACGTATAAAAATATATGAGTAGTAAAGTTTTTTGTTAGTGTTACCACCTATTGAGAGCTATAATATTTAATCTTCTTTAAGCATGTTAAATTTTTTGTTAACCTTTATATTGGTCATGCGCAAATTATATCTCTGAAAGAAAAGAGTGATATATATCTTTTCAAACAAAGATATATGTATATCTATTATATCTCGTTCTGAGCGAGATTTAGATATTAATGTTAAATTTCGGCCGATTGAAACAACTGAAGCAAGTACACGTACTGACACTGATTATACTTACTGATCTTATACTGCAATAATTATTTTTCTCTAGTGTTATTTCCAAATAACTGTTATCGAAATCTGTTATTGTTATCGTTGTATTATAACAGTATGAAATAGTTATTGGACTACTGGTCATAGTAAATTAGACCTTACGACTTAAAGGATAAAATCTTATGCAACAGAAATGTGTTCTTTAATAATAAAATATTTAGGTTTCAGTGTCTACAACCGTAATCCGTCGAATTAAAGTTGATTTTCTATTAGCGTGTGAAAGCAGTATAATGATTATCATTGTGAAACGGTAATTCGGATGTTAGTCAAATTAGACTTAACTGCTACGAATAAAGTGTAAATTTGTCTGGTTATCGAAATTAACATCCATAATGTAAATGTTATTTTCACAACACATTTATTTACCATCCACTTTTTTAGTATTTACAAAAAAAAATACATGAAACTCGTAATCAGTGCCGTAGCCTAATTATTAAGGTACTCGTACCATTATTGCTGCGTTTAATCGGCACGAGTCAAACCAAGAACGCGCGGGACATCCAACTGACTTATTTAAAAAAAAGTAATTAAATTACAAAATACCATTTCTTCGAAAATACCTAAAATCTAATAGGTACTGCACTTGTAATGAAACTTGATTTAGTCGTACAATAATATACCTTTTTACAATGCAGTAACGCTAGGTTTGCGTGGCAGGTAGCTATGAAAATGAACGAGAAGGCGTTGTACCTTTGTTTCGCTCACGCGGTCACAGCCATACATTCAACTTTATCAAATTTCTTTCAAATGAAAAATCTAAGTTTTTGATAAAAAAATTATTTTAATATGAAAATACAGCCTTAAATAGATTTCTTTCAAATGAAATCGTTACATAAAGTATCCTCAGTAAGCCTTTTTTTTAAATCAAACGTTGGTATTTTGTTAAATCTAAAGTGTACAAACAAAAGACTAGACTTCCACAGACCGAAGTCAGGTAGTTTTACAGAACTGATCCATTAAAAATTAAAACATAAATCAGGCACACAAAATTTTACATAAACAATACAAGTTGTTTGAGCAACGCATAGTGACCACATAAATTTTTCTTTATATTCTTTAGGAATTCTAACTCTCATGAAAATAAAAATGCAAATACTGTTCAGTTTTAATACACAATTTATTTATAATATAAAGATTAACCCTGGACAAGTGGAAATAAAACTAAAACGAATTAAAAAATTTTAAGATGGTTACAAAAAAACTAAAACTCAAAACAATTTTTTTTTAATCTTACATAAAAATTTTCACAATTTTCGAGATGGTTACAAAAAAGTAAAACTTAAAACAATTTTTTTTAAATCGTAGATAAAAATTTTCACAATTTTCAAGATATTTACAACAAAAACTAAAACTTAAAACAATTTTTTTTTTTAAATCATACATAAAAATTTTCACAATTTTCAAGATGGTTACAAAAAAAGTAAAACTTAAAACAATTTTTTTTTAAATCATACATAAAAATTTTCAAAATTTTCAAGATGGTTACAAAAAAAGTAAAACTTAAATCAATTTTTTTTAAATCGTAGATAAAAATTTTCACAAATTTCAAGATATTTACAACAAAAAGTAAAACTTAAAACAATTTTTTTTTAAATCGTACATACAAATTTTAACAACTTTCAAGATGATCACAAAAAAAAAAAACTAAAACTTAAAACAAATGTTTTAAAATTCGTACATAAAAATTTTAACATAAATCAAACATACACAATTTTTCACAAACAATACAAGTTGTATGAGCAACACATAGAGATCACATAAATTTTTCTTTTTATTCTTTAGGAATTCTAACTCTCGTGGAAATAAAAACACATCTATTTGCTTTGCAAAAGATTTCTTCCGCAATAATGCATTCCATACGAGAAGCAATTTCATTAAATTTTGTCTAGTTTTCAATTTTTTATAAGCTCCGTGTTATAACTGCTTTCGAAAGACATCAAAAAATACCATTCGAACTGTAGGTATTTGAAAAAATCGCAAGTGTACCTATCTGCTTTCCAAAAGTTTATAATAATAATAATAATAAAATTGCCATTCACTGTTCATATTATTATATAATTAATATTTGCAGTAATTTCTAAAAGACCGTTTAATATTAACTAAATATAAAATGCAACGTATGTAAAAACAAGACAGTGAGGTTATTTTAACATAATGTCTAGTACTTTCTGAACTTCTCAGTGACGTGTTTAAACTAAAGTGGTCGTTTATTTTAACATATTTTGTAAAACGACCTTGGAATTGACCAACTAGAATTGAAAACATTTTATAGCATACAAAAAATACGTGTCGCCCTATGATCATTTTTATTTTAAAACAATGATCTACAATCGATGACAATAAGACAAAAAGAAATGAATTTTTTGAACATTGAAATTTTAAATGATACTTATTTGAATTTTGAAAATATCAATATTTATGTCCCAACAAATGGTAGCACAGTTTACAAAAAAAAGAGAGAAAGCAAAATCCCATTTATCTGTATAGCTATCTTTTTGTAAGAGAGAAACTGACAAAATAAAGGTATTTTTAAAAAAGTTAGAAAAATATTTAAAGTAGATCAACAAAACTTTAACGAGTATACTTTGTAATGTTTGAAATGATAAAATTTAAAATAAAAAGTAAAATAAAAACCATGCGGAAATTCAACATTAGTTATAAAAAGTATGGAAAAAATCATTACCTCTTCAAAATGAAAACAATCAACGTTCAGATGTGTCAGGTTAAAACTACCAACGAAACAACACAAGACTACAAACTAAATCAATCAAACAACAATTGAACTTACTCATTGATATTGTTAGTTTAATTTTTAAATAAATAATATGAATTAAAAATTAAATTTCTTATGAGAAATGTTACTGACACATCTATTATTAACTCTTCGCAGAGTTAATAGTTGGTAACTTTTTAAGTAACTTACATCAACATTTGATATTTATTGAGTATGACTGCAGGATGGCTGCAGTGCGAATCGCTCTGCACAACGCCGTCATTTACCATAGAAGACTGACCATGAAAATTGTCCTTACTAAGACCTAAAAAACTGTTAGAGCACGTGAATTTCACAATTCAATGAAAATCATTGCGACCAAGTTTGGGACTCGCTTAGAGGATCTGATTTGTGTCAAAATCTAGTAATTTCAATGCGAAGTCTGTGTGATGCAGTAATCGATGCGATAAGAGCGCTGACGCGGTTTTTGTTTTAAATTTATGGAGTTGATTTATATAAATATTTGATTATACTCGAAGTTGATTTATATAATTTTTTGATACTTGGATTAACCTGTTTTTCTGATATTTAATTTTCTTAAGTATTTGAACGTTGATTGTTTTCATTTTGAAGAGGTTTTCGAGTATAATCAAATATTTATATAAATCAACTCCATAAATTTAAAACAAAAACCGCGTCAGCGCTCTTATCGCATCGATTACTGCATCACACAGACTTCGCATTGAAATTACTAGATTTTGACACAAATCAGATCCTCTAAGCGAGTCCCAAACTTGGTCGCAATGATTTTCATTGAATTGTGAAATTCACGTGCTCTAATAGTTTTTTAGGTCTTAGTAAGGACAATTTTCATGGTCAGTCTTCTATGGTAAATGACGGCGTTGTGCAGAGCGATTCGCACTGCAGCCATCCTGCAGTCATACTCAATAAATATCAAATGTTGATGTAAGTTACTTAAAAAGTTACCAACTATTAACTCTGCGAAGAGTTAATAATAGATGTGTCAGTAACATTTCTCATAAGAAATTTAATTTTTAATTCATATTATTTATTTAAAAATTAAACTAACAATATCAATGAGTAAGTTCAATTGTTGTTTGATTGATTTAGTTTGTAGTCTTGTGTTGTTTCGTTGGTAGTTTTAACCTGACACATCTGAACGTTGATTGTTTTCATTTTGAAGAGGTAATGATTTTTTCCATACTTTTTATAACTAATGTTGAATTTCCGCATGGTTTTTATTTTACTTTTTATTTTAAATTTTATCATTTCAAACATTACAAAGTATACTCGTTAAAGTTTTGTTGATCTACTTTAAATATTTTTCTAACTTTTTTAAAAATACCTTTATTTTGTCAGTTTCTCTCTTACAAAAAGATAGCTATACAGATAAATGGGATTTTGCTTTCTCTCTTTTTTTTGTAAACTGTGCTACCATTTGTTGGGACATAAATATTGATATTTTCAAAATTCAAATAAGTATCATTTAAAATTTCAATGTTCAAAAAATTCATTTCTTTTTGTCTTATTGTCATCGATTGTAGATCATTGTTTTAAAATAAAAATGATCATAGGGCGACACGTATTTTTTGTATGCTATAAAATGTTTTCAATTCTAGTTGGTCAATTCCAAGGTCGTTTTACAAAATATGTTAAAATAAACGACCACTTTAGTTTAAACACGTCACTGAGAAGTTCAGAAAGTACTAGACATTATGTTAAAATAACCTCACTGTCTTGTTTTAACATACGTTGCATTTTATATTTAGTTAATATTAAACGGTCTTTTAGAAATTACTGCAAATATTAATTATATAATAATATGAACAGTGAATGGCAATTTTATTATTATTATTATTATAAACTTTTGGAAAGCAGATAGG
Source organism: Marasmarcha lunaedactyla (assembly GCA_923062675.1). NCBI lineage: Eukaryota > Metazoa > Arthropoda > Insecta > Lepidoptera > Pterophoridae > Marasmarcha > Marasmarcha lunaedactyla. The sequence continues at coordinate 10,714,189 of OV281353.1, forward strand.
TACACTTGCGATTTTTTCAAATACCTACAGTTCGAATGGTATTTTTTGATGTCTTTCGAAAGCAGTTATAACACGGAGCTTATAAAAAATTGAAAACTAGACAAAATTTAATGAAATTGCTTCTCGTATGGAATGCATTATTGCGGAAGAAATCTTTTGCAAAGCAAATAGATGTGTTTTTATTTCCACGAGAGTTAGAATTCCTAAAGAATAAAAAGAAAAATTTATGTGATCTCTATGTGTTGCTCATACAACTTGTATTGTTTGTGAAAAATTGTGTATGTTTGATTTATGTTAAAATTTTTATGTACGAATTTTAAAACATTTGTTTTAAGTTTTAGTTTTTTTTTTTGTGATCATCTTGAAAGTTGTTAAAATTTGTATGTACGATTTAAAAAAAAATTGTTTTAAGTTTTACTTTTTGTTGTAAATATCTTGAAATTTGTGAAAATTTTTATCTACGATTTAAAAAAAATTGATTTAAGTTTTACTTTTTTTGTAACCATCTTGAAAATTTTGAAAATTTTTATGTATGATTTAAAAAAAAATTGTTTTAAGTTTTACTTTTTTTGTAACCATCTTGAAAATTGTGAAAATTTTTATCTACGATTTAAAAAAAATTGTTTTAAGTTTTACTTTTTTTGTAACCATCTTGAAAATTGTGAAAATTTTTATGTATGATTTAAAAAAAAATTGTTTTAAGTTTTAGTTTTTGTTGTAAATATCTTGAAAATTGTGAAAATTTTTATCTACGATTTAAAAAAAATTGTTTTAAGTTTTACTTTTTTGTAACCATCTCGAAAATTGTGAAAATTTTTATGTAAGATTAAAAAAAAAATTGTTTTGAGTTTTAGTTTTTTTGTAACCATCTTAAAATTTTTTAATTCGTTTTAGTTTTATTTCCACTTGTCCAGGGTTAATCTTTATATTATAAATAAATTGTGTATTAAAACTGAACAGTATTTGCATTTTTATTTTCATGAGAGTTAGAATTCCTAAAGAATATAAAGAAAAATTTATGTGGTCACTATGCGTTGCTCAAACAACTTGTATTGTTTATGTAAAATTTTGTGTGCCTGATTTATGTTTTAATTTTTAATGGATCAGTTCTGTAAAACTACCTGACTTCGGTCTGTGGAAGTCTAGTCTTTTGTTTGTACACTTTAGATTTAACAAAATACCAACGTTTGATTTAAAAAAAAGGCTTACTGAGGATACTTTATGTAACGATTTCATTTGAAAGAAATCTATTTAAGGCTGTATTTTCATATTAAAATAATTTTTTTATCAAAAACTTAGATTTTTCATTTGAAAGAAATTTGATAAAGTTGAATGTATGGCTGTGACCGCGTGAGCGAAACAAAGGTACAACGCCTTCTCGTTCATTTTCATAGCTACCTGCCACGCAAACCTAGCGTTACTGCATTGTAAAAAGGTATATTATTGTACGACTAAATCAAGTTTCATTACAAGTGCAGTACCTATTAGATTTTAGGTATTTTCGAAGAAATGGTATTTTGTAATTTAATTACTTTTTTTTAAATAAGTCAGTTGGATGTCCCGCGCGTTCTTGGTTTGACTCGTGCCGATTAAACGCAGCAATAATGGTACGAGTACCTTAATAATTAGGCTACGGCACTGATTACGAGTTTCATGTATTTTTTTTTGTAAATACTAAAAAAGTGGATGGTAAATAAATGTGTTGTGAAAATAACATTTACATTATGGATGTTAATTTCGATAACCAGACAAATTTACACTTTATTCGTAGCAGTTAAGTCTAATTTGACTAACATCCGAATTACCGTTTCACAATGATAATCATTATACTGCTTTCACACGCTAATAGAAAATCAACTTTAATTCGACGGATTACGGTTGTAGACACTGAAACCTAAATATTTTATTATTAAAGAACACATTTCTGTTGCATAAGATTTTATCCTTTAAGTCGTAAGGTCTAATTTACTATGACCAGTAGTCCAATAACTATTTCATACTGTTATAATACAACGATAACAATAACAGATTTCGATAACAGTTATTTGGAAATAACACTAGAGAAAAATAATTATTGCAGTATAAGATCAGTAAGTATAATCAGTGTCAGTACGTGTACTTGCTTCAGTTGTTTCAATCGGCCGAAATTTAACATTAATATCTAAATCTCGCTCAGAACGAGATATAATAGATATACATATATCTTTGTTTGAAAAGATATATATCACTCTTTTCTTTCAGAGATATAATTTGCGCATGACCAATATAAAGGTTAACAAAAAATTTAACATGCTTAAAGAAGATTAAATATTATAGCTCTCAATAGGTGGTAACACTAACAAAAAACTTTACTACTCATATATTTTTATACGTTTGTGAAATGATTATAATCGCAATATGTACACTAACATAAAATACTATTTAAGAAAACTGAATACTATGTCAATAACATTTGTCTGTGCAGTAATTAAAAACCGTGTTCGTTGGAAGGCATTAACAGCTTTGATATGCGGATGGGTGGATTCGAAATAATGTTTGAAATGTAAATTGTGTAAAGTAGATATAAATATACGGAAATTAAAAGCCAAGTCACAAATTTCTTTATTGGTTACGTGATCAAACTTTTAATTTTATAACTAAAACATGGGAAAATGAGATAGCCTTTAATACATTAATTAATCTTTTTTTTTTTGCACCGCCCGCTAAATACTCTATAGAAAGCGTAGAAGTTAAATTTGGGTTAGGTTAATGTTAGACTGTAATTATCGAATGAGCCGAGCGAACGCAGTGAGCGTGGTGCGGCAGCACCCGGCGAAGCGCCATAATCGAAATTGGATGATAATGAGATAGCCTTTAATACATTAATTAATCTTTTTTTTTGCACCGCCCGCTAAATACTCTATAGAAAGCGTAGTAGTTAAATTTGGGTTAGGTTAATGTTAGACTGTAATTATCGAATGCGTGAGCCGAGCGAACGCAGTGAGCGTGGTGCGGCAGCACCCGGCGAAGCGCCATAATCGAAATTGGATGATAATGAGATAGCCTTTAATACATTAATTAATCTTTTTTTTTGCACCGCCCGCTAAATACTCTATAGAAAGCGTAGTAGTTAAATTTGGGTTAGGTTAATGTTAGACTGTAATTATCGAATGCGTGAGCCGAGCGAACGCAGTGAGCGTGGTGCGGCAGCACCCGGCGAAGCGCCATAATCGAAATTGGATGATAATTCAAAATTTTTTAACAAAAACACCCCGCTACAGCAAATTTATAGTGGCTAAGACAGTATCGTTCAGACGCCTGCAAATTGTGGCTGGCTTAGTAATTAAGAAAGCAATATTGATTTTTAATTAGCACCCTTAAATATATAGGACATTGTTTATTTTACAAACTACACTCCTCCAGCATAAAATTACACCCTTCTGTTTTGAGATTAAATCTAAAAGAAATCACCTAGTTTTCTCCTACACCTTTCCGAAAACCTCTTTTAGCCAAAGATTTTTCTACTTTCTTGAACCATACATATACCACTAAATTACATTTAACTGCAAAAATAAAGTTGTTACATGGCTTAAAGAAAAGTCGTACTCCGACATGGAACCCCTGCTAAAACCATTACACTAATTATACCACTCAGTCTCACACAGACTCACCATACATATACATACAAAACAGATACTCTCTCCCACACACTCACGCACCCGTATACACAATCCCACTCCCTCTCTCTTTCACAAATACATACCTGATGTTTAGATGTAATTTTCCCTATTATTTAATCTTGAAATGTCTACAGTTCTTGTTACACATACTCTTTCTCTTTTTAAAATTCTAACTCCTGAAACACACATACACACTCACGTACCCGTATAAACAATCCCACTCCCTCTCTCTTTCACAAATACATACCTGATGTTTAGATGTAATATTCCCAATTATATAATCTTGAAATGTCTACAGTTCTAGTTACACATACTTTTTCTCTTTTTAAAATTCTAACTCCTGAAACACACATGCACACTCACGTACCCGTATAAACAATCCCACTCCCTCTCTCTTTCACAAATACATACCTGATGTTTAGATGTAATATTCCCAATTATATAATCTTGAAATGTCTACAGTTCTAGTTCCCCTTTTTTTTTCTCTTTTTAAAATTCTAACTCCTGAAACACACATACACACTCACGTACCCGTATAAACAATCCCACTCCCTCTCTCTTTCACAAATACATACCTGATGTTTAGATGTAATATTCCCAATTATATAATCTTGAAATGTCTACAGTTCTAGTTACACATACTTTTTCTCTTTTTAAAATTCTAACTCCTGAAACACACATGCACACTCACGTACCCGTATAAACAATCCCACTCCCTCTCTCTTTCACAAATACATACCTGATGTTTAGATGTAATTTTCCCTATTATTTAATCTTGAAATGTCTACAGTTCCAGTTACACATACTCTTTCTCTTTTTAAAATTCTAACTCCTGAAACACATGCTTCGACAAATCTCATGCATCAATCTTCACTAGTACATGAATAAATTGTGAAAGTAAATACATCTAACATCTTATTATGTGCCTTGTATGTGAAGAACAAATAAAGATTATTATTATTTTTATTTATATAATAACTATAGCAATCAAATTTTCGAGAAATCTCCCACAGTTTCAACGCAAAAAAGGTTATCGTTAATATTACATTAAATGTACTGTTACTGTGATAGTATGAATGAAAAAGTTGTTTAAACCATGAAAATCAAATAACATTGATGGTACTCTAACTGTGGTAGTTGGTATGAAATGATTGAAATACCTACTTTGATCTGCAAACCGTCCAAGGTTTTAATATAAAAACCAGCATTGTTTAAATATAATTGCAGGTGCTTACTACTACCCAGAAACAGGACATTTTAGATTTTTGAAGAAATTTGTTCGTCGTCACATTGTTATGACAAGCCTACATTGTTATGTCAAGAATTTGTTTTGCCTTATCTAACTAGTTAAAGCATGCTGCATAACGTTTAAATAATATGAACAATAAGACGCTAGTTAACCACCTTTTCGTAACATATTTGCAATACCTTGCGGGTGAAATGATTATACTTCACAATAGGTATACTAAGATAAAATATTATTTAATAAAACTGAATATCGCGGATTAGTTTGATGAACGTTCGCTAACTTAGCGAGCATCGCGGTTTGATTCGATCACCCGCGACCTTATTAAATAAGTGAGCGGGAATCCGCCAATCCCTACTACTTTCACTGCTTTAAAGCACTTTTACAGTCGCACTCAGAGAGTTCAAACGGTTACTTAAGCCCCTCTTAACTACAGATTGTGCCGAGCAAAAATATAAAGTATAAATTCGCTACACGAAATCTATTCCTAAAATAAACGTTATCGTCTGTGAGTTCGGCCGTTAGTCGAATGAGGCTTACGGCAGGCGTAGGTGTTAAGGCTGTTTGTCACTACCACGCTATTTTGGATTCACTTCTCTTATCTGGTACTTACTCTATTTAACTTTTTTAATATAGTTTTTGTAATTTTACTTCAGCGAAGAAAGAAAATTCCAAATCTAAATTAAAAGAGCGCTTATTGCTTAGATACTGTATCCAGAATGAAAAGCATAGGTGCCTTCATGATTATACAATATAACTAAGTATAACAGAGTCGCTAAACGATGACTTGGATATAGAGTGGGAGTGCAGAGCATTGTCAGCCACGTGTAATATGTTGGCCCGCAGGTTTGCACGCTACACTAAAGAAGTGAAATTGTCCTTATTTAGATCATTACGCGAAATCTTCTAAACGCGTGCAGCCTGTGGGTAAACTACACCAAGAGGACACTCAAGGCTTTGTGCGCTCAATATAATAACGGTTTCAGGATTCTGTTGCGGCTGTCTCGTTACTGTAGCACTTCGAAAATGTTTGCAGCTGCGCAAGTGGATAGTTTTCATGCAATAATGCGCAAAACGGCATTGATGACGGCGCGGGTGCAGGGTAGCACCACCAGACTACTGGAAACGATCAATGACCGGTTTGACTCAGAAATGCGTGCTGGTTGAGTGCTAAATGACTGTTTTTGAATTTAGAAATTATGTAGTTAAATTAGACATTAATTATTTTAAATTTGGAATTCAATTATTTTATTGAAATTGAAATTGAAAATACATTTATTGACAACCACAACACATAACAATATGTTTAAACATACAGGTTAGTTAAAGACATAATGAACACAAAGTGCAACACACGTTATAAAATTAAAAAATAATAATAATTGGACAAGGACTAAAAACAAAAAACAAAATAACATACGAACAAAACAAACAAAAAGTAACTTTGCACAGTTTTAGGTACTGTATGTTGGGAAAATAAAAATAATAATAATAAGCACATTGTATTATCGCCTGTGTTGAGCCTGTCAAAAAGTTACGACTCATCATAATGATGCGGTTGAGGTCGCAACCCCTCTTAGAATCATATATATGCTTGAATTGTTATGACACGAATTTTATATTACTAACATAGTTTTTTAAGAATATTGTTACTAACATATTACATATTATTATTATTATTATAAAACATGATTTAATAAAATAATGTAAAATAATTTGTTCTCGGTTTTTGTATCATGTTGTAAAACGAATCACAAACGACATGATTATGAACTTTATAGATCTAACATTTTGTCGCAATGTACTACGTAAACTAACATACCTTTTACAATTACATAAATTCTGCACGTATAAGTCACCAAGGATAAAAATATTTCCCCAAGCTAACTAAGTACAACGGGACCACCTTCCTTCTAAGCTGTAACCGCATGTACATGACTATACCAATAGGTACTTTTCGTCATACACCTATTCCCTCATTGTCACATTCCATAACATTGAAACATGTTCTCTATCATTTTAACAGTAAGATTCAAAGTTCCTTAACAAGGTATATAATTTATAAACTTGAACTAAAGTTGAAATGTAGGCCTTAATGTCATTGAATTTAAGGTCAATATTAATTACTTAAGTTTAAGTTATGACGCAGAGTGTGGTTGTATGAATGAGTCACTGGAATCGTTCCGCTTACTTGTGTCCGGAGTGTTACCAGTTCGTGACCTTTTAGTGTCAGAGTGCAATGTTTATATTTTGTTTTTTCAATGTTAGCACGCAATTCGTATCATAATATAAAAAGAGTTATCATTAAAAAGTGTTCAAATGGAATAAATGAAATAAAAGTTATTTAAATATAAAATATAAGTATTATAATTTTCGAAATTATATTTTAATGCAACATTATTATAAAATTTTGGCATTTTTAGAGTAACTACAGTTTTTCAACAACCTTGACCAAAATTATTACAAAACAATATTTGATTCATGTCATTTATTTGATAAAGAAATGTCGTTTACAAAACCACTGCATCTAAATAAAACTATCATCATCACAACATGAAACTATTTGAAAATAACAAAATTGACTTGTTGAGAACACGCCGTGACGGTACATTGCGTACGCGCATATCGCTACCGAAACCACTCGGAATGTCAACAGAACGTCAGTTTGACAGCTACCTTCGAGCCGATAACACGTGTGTACGCATACCCCACGCGCCATATAAAAACTCGTGAAACTACAAACGAACAGTGATAAAAAACAAACAACAAAAATTGTGATGTGATGACAGAAAACATAAGATTTATAGTAAAACTTACACTAGCAACTATACTTTATTATATTTTAACTAGTGTTTTGAAAGAGACAAAGCGAATTTTGTTCAGTACCGAAAAAAATTCAAGCTGACATTGGATTGATAATAATTTTATTTTACCTTCAGTATAGTAAGTAAGTAAAGGTAAGTACTTTTTTTGTGTTATTTGAAATTTTTCGTGGTTATTTAAATCCTCTTTCAAATAATCACTGGAAATCTGTGTTATTTCATAGCTACATAATGACTTAGATTAACGAGTAGGATAATGCTAATAATTAGGTTAATTGTGGTAAAGATTCAAAAGAATACATAATAATACTTTTTGGATTAAACTTCTGTAAATATTGTACATCAGCTCACAAAATTACAAACAAATGCTGATGTCATTGCGCAACCAATTTGGACAAACACGGCATCAAATATCTTTTAAACAATGACGACCTACAATTTCTTTTTAAACAAAACTGACAACTCAAATTTCGCGTATAATGACAAATTTTTTTTAGTTTATCAATATCGTCGACCGTAACTGAGATATGTCTTGAATGTTTCCCCTATTGATAAATTAGTTTTATTTAGGTCACGTTAACCAGTTTCTTTTCAAGAAGAAGAAGCCTTTGTATCTATTCACTGCGAATCTTACTTACCTTGAAGACAACGTTGCCTGTTTAGTTGGTGTCGGTCTTCTTTAGTATCAAGAATGTATCAAAAAAGTATTAAAATTACTTTTAAAAATGTTCTTTTTCAAACACCAATTAGCACTAACTACGTAATACTTTATAATGATGATTTTCACTAATTAATGACTATTTGAATATTTTTTGCTTAAATTCTTATCATATCATCATTACTTGGTATTTGATCATTTTTGAAAAATAATGTGTCAGTGCACCGTTATTTTACATGAAACTTGTAGAAACTGTATGAGTAAAAATATTTTACTGTTATCAAGTTATCTTATCTTCTTACCACTGAGCTTTCTGTAAACTATGTAATGAATGTTTAATCTTATTTGCTTTTAACAAATATGAAGAAGCCAATACTACTTTTGTAGATGTGTTATCATATAAAAATTAACAAAATACTTTAAATTCTCATAGAATACTTGTACTTCTGACGTTTTCATCGATAAATAGACGATAAAAGCATGAATTTGTGCTTTTATTGTGGGATATGTGTTAACCATAAGTAAAATAGCGGAATGTGACGTTTTACATTAAGCTCCGGTGCTACCACAGAAAATTTACTCACACAATATACTCGTGTCGTGTCGTATATTGTTGGCACGGACCGCGTAGTGGCTAACCCATTTGACAAGTAAAATCAGGCGACCATGGCGAATATATATATATATATATTTATATATATTAATCAAAGCATGAATATCAGTAAATCCCCTAACCACATGCTGACAAAACTAGAGACTACAGAGAAACTATAGTTTACTAATGGTGCAAAGATTTTTTTTTGTTTCTTTATATGCAATCGAAAATCCTACTACCAAGGAATATTATAGGCTCTATTATATTCCGAAAATAAATAAATGTAAGTTAAATAAATATATTTACCGAATGACAAAGTATTAGCATCTATTAGCTAGAAGGTTTTTAAGATAGAATAATAATATTTGTTAGTTTTGTTGATGAAAAACCAACAGTTCTTACTCATCAAACCAGCAGCAATCATGTTTAAATATTATTGATGTTATATTTACTGTAGCAACAGGTGCTATCAACGTAATTTATAAATAATTAGACAGCGACACGCACTGGCTTTAGTTATTTATAATATACGATTTCTTTCCGGAACTAATTTACTTTTTCTGTTCAATTTAAAATATTTAATCCTATAAATAAAACTCAGAACTTCTGAACAAAAAGATTGTGAAGTAAAATACTTCTGCTTTAAGTCTTTGTTTCTCTAGCTTATATGTTAGTATTATACTATTATGTTATAGTATGTTTTTAATGGAAGTAAAAACAAATATTACCACGAAAATGAATAATATTATATGAAAAGTCTCTGGGAAACGAGGAATTTAATAGCTGTATGTTTGAACAATCTCTAGTTTAATTATAGATTATTACTTTTTTACCTGACTCTGCCAGAAAAAGGGTTACGTTTTTCGTGTGTATGTATGTATGTATATTTCTTTGGCACGCTCTACAGCTTAAATAGTTAAACGGATTTCAACACATGATAGCTTCGTCTCAATGTTGGAAGTGCCATAGGGTATGTTGCTTCCACTAGTTACCATGGAAACAGAACTACCCGGGTTAATGACTATAGCAGTCAGGTTTTTTTATAAGTCATATTTCATAGTTTTCGCAAAAATATATAAGATTTGGATGAAGTGGACTTAAACCGAGCCGTGAGTTCTATGCTTTACAAATCTGCAATATACCAAAGTAAAATAGGTATTTTTTTTATTCCATGGTGTCAGGAGATAAGCAGGCTTTAAGGGTGTTACCACACCAATCGATCGATGGTTATATGGAACAGTCGACGTCGATCGACGTAAATCAAAGATCGATCGATGGGTGTGGTAACACCCTAATATTGAATCAGTTTCAAATAGTTCTATCATATTCTTTAAATTTATTCGGCCGAACTCAGACACCCCAAATAGTCACTTCAGGCGCTCTTAGTTATATATTTTTCTAAGCAAATCTGGACTTAGATAAAGTATAGATAATGTATAAATCTGCTAAACAAAATCTTAACTTTTCCCCTTGACATCTCTAAATGCTGCCGATAGATTCATAGAATAGGTAACTGTAAGTATAATTGGTTTAATAAGATACGTTTTCATTTGGAACTCATTCAAATACTTTAAAGCAAACAAAATTAAATATAATATCACAGACCATTGTTCTTCAATACTTTGAAAGTTATTCAAAGGCTATTATTTATTGTTTTAATTCCTTATGATGTTTCCTATTTTTAAATATTACAACGTTTTGTAAGCAAGACTTCTAGCATTCAAAGAGGTTATAGTTTGTCATGTTACGTAATTATAAAAACATTCCGTTGAATAGAAATATCAAATAAACTATTTTCACCTGTCTTTAGAAAATATACACTCTATCCAAACCTTTCACGTATAACTTTGACTTGTATAAAATAAAATAATAATATATAAAAAGTAATCTTTATTAAGCAACAAAACATTTTTATTATTATTAACAGATATAAAGAGATTTCCTTCAAGTTTTTTGAAGCTTGTGCCAGAAAACAAAAAAAATTTATATAATCACAATACAAAATGTTTACAATGGATTTGTAATTCAAACACCTTAATTATTGAAAATTTAAAATTTAGTTTAGTACAATTTATTGCACAAAATTATAACAAAAATAAATAGTAATAGCAACAACAGTAAATTAAAAAAAATTTATAAATATGTCAGTTTTATATTTTCTTCCAAGATAATAAGTTGAGTTTAAGTTATTGTACGTGTGTTTTATTTTGTTTTAGCATATAATATATCCCAATGCAAAACGGAATTTATTTTTTGGCAATTTTTATTTTATTTTTTGTACTTTGTCAAGCGACACTTGCAGAAATAGCCCACCACACCAATCGCGGCTGATTGCCATTTTTCAATTAACTAACTAACTAAGATAATAACTAAGGCAGGCCTACAGATTAAATGCTACAGGCACAAGCAAGCATATAGTTTGTAGCTTTTTCACAAAATCTAACAAATACATAAATGCTTTAAACGAGTTTTAGTCTAGTTATTAAGCTGATTAATTATTTCGATTGTAAAATAAAAATAAAATAAAATGATTATTATTGTTTTATAAAGTTCTAAATTAGTGCACGTTTTACAAGTTTTTTTTTCCAAATATACATATGTATGAGATCAAAGAATTATGGACATAAGTTCAAACTGTCTTCTAACTGTAAGGTAACATAATTAAGGTATTTGTTAAAATTGTTCTTACATACGCGATCTATAATCATATAATAAATGTAAAGAAAGTTTGAAGTATTTTTTTTTATATAGATTGTGAGTTAAATTCTCCCAGTGTATTTCATAAAGCTAACAACTAACAACATACTAACAACATCAGCAATGTCAGAATTGTAAATATCCGAAACTGCTATTACCGACAAAACATAATATGTTAGTAGCCAATTTATACAAAAGTCAAGATCGCAGTCTGTTTGTCGCCAACTTTAAAATACAACAATTTATTTATCCGTCCGAAACACGAGCGGTGGAACCGAAATGTGCGTCAAATCTATATTTAAATCTCTCTTTAACAAGTCCGATTAATCTACAGTAGGACATGACGGGAAACAGATATCCACAGATTATACAGGGTGGAGTATTTTGACGTTGACATTTATAACACTCTAACTTCTACTGATTCATTAAGATTTTAAGTCCTTGTTGAAGTCATCGCGCTTTGGAGTTTAAAACAAGAAGTAAATAAATCTTGTGTCAAAATATTGTACCTATCTTGTTATTCCTATTGATATCTATTATTTGAACTAAATCTCATGTCTTGAATATATATCTCCCATGCAAATAAAAAAAGAACAGAACTTCGATACCATGCTAATTATTAAAAATCATTACAGTGAGTGCAATCTACAAAGTCGCACTTCACTTCTGTTGTATTCTAAGGTCGCACAGAACTATGTATAGACCAAAAAAGTTGCGGGTACGACTACGTGGATTATACTCACTAAAGTTATTAAAAAAGTAATTATTACAGTTTTTTTCATTACAGTTACAATTAAAATAAAATTGTAACCAAGCAACAATTGATTTTTCATCAGCATCATTAATTTTTTAAGAGCGATTGTTATATTTTATTGATTTATTAATATTATTATATTGTAACCGTAAATAAAATCAAATTATGATAGGATATTGCATATACTACAATTTGATTTCTTAGCTTAATTAAATTGTATTTATTTCTGCAACCATCACCCTGTATTTTATCTATCTTCCCTGAAAAATTATATTTATAACTGGAGTAGGACTCTTTCAAAGATTTCCGTGAAACTAATAAAAGTAACAGATATTTCATCCCTTTTTAATGGGTCGTAAATGTCTGCAGTGAAATTTTGTAAAAAAGAACTCTGTTGGACGAAATCGGTATTCGTTCATGGGGTTGAATTTGAAAAAATAAATCATTTTGGATGTAAATATGGCCTCTAATTATGAGTATTTGAGTTAAAACAGAAAAGTGCTCTTTTTGCTAATGTTGTCGGCTGTACCAATCTAGTGAAACGATAAATTAACCCTAACTTATAGTGTTTTTGTGTTCTATATGATCTATGATTCATGAAGCTGTTCGGAAAGTTAAGCTCATTTTTGACATTGTTAACCTAAAAGGGATGGCAAGTAGAGATTTTAGATTTAGCTATTTTTAACCTAAATCAAATTATGATAGTCCATAACATCGTTTTTAGCTCTACGAAGCACGAGTTCGACCACTGATGTATTATTCGGTATGTGTACGTTCTGATGTATGTTCGGCTGACATAAATAACGTTTATACATCTAAGTGTAATGCATGTAAGCATTCGACTTAAATTTGAAATGTATTATTTATTTGAGGAGATAAAAAATCATAGTTGTAATGTGTAGTGTTAAAGTTTTACATATTTCAGCGGGCATATTTATTTACAAAATTGCTGAATATAAAGTTGCAGTTAGCAATAAACGTGATTCTAACACACTGGAGGCAATATACATCCTCTGCCTTTTGCAAATCAACTAAAATTGTAATAATACGATCCATAACCTCACAATCAAACCATAAATAGCTTTACTTCCTCATACAATTTTATTACATACGTGTAAAGTGTATTAAAGAGAATTCAAGAGAATTCTCTTTTAAACTCTTGAACACGTGCACAAAACACGATAAAACATATTGAACACGTGGTTCATGCAAATTACTATTAAAATAGTGGCGTTTAGAGTAATGAATGAGTTAATTATAGTAGAATACCATTTGTGAAGACATTTTCCATGAACGGGAAGAAGAAGTTAAAATAGACCAATTGTCGGAATCTTGCAGTTAAGACAAAAATAAGTATTTGCACCTCCACTACGATGAAATGTGCTTGATTAAAACGCCCATTTTTGCATAGTAGGTAATCTAATGAAATCACTAAACGTAGCTTTTAGCTTTTTATCTTAGAAGTAAAATTTTAGCTTCTTATTTTGGCACTGCGTATTTTCCTACACAAAAAGTTTTAATTTTTTAACACGTTCCCTAATGAATAAAATGTTAACTTTTTGAAACTTTTTGTTAATGTGGACAAGTTGTAAAGGACAGTGACGGTATAGTAAAAGAAGACTTTCATTACGTGTAAATAATTTTTACCTATGATGAAATAAAATATTTTGAATTTTTGTCTACTTACTTCTTCGGCAACCAGCAGTGCTTTGCTTATTTGGCTTTGGATCTCACGTTTTACTGTATGAAATGGATTTTTAAATAAATAGATAAAATTATTATGAGAAAACTATTAAACATATGTGAGGATTATGGCTTTGAACATGCCTTACTCTATAATGCAAAAAAAATGCTAGTTCATGGTGTTCGGTACTGGTAAAAAGGTACCTTTTGATGGTACCATCAAATGTTCCAACCCTCGTGTTGAATAGAAGTTGAAGGACATGTAATTAATCCAAACCTAAAGGATGATGATGACATTGAGATGGCACTTAGGGCTCTAGCGATAAGAACTAACATGTTGGCTCGAAGGTTCGCACGTTGTAGTATGCAAGTTAAACTAACGTTGTTCCGTGCATATTGTCAGTGTCTCTCCACGTGCAGCCTTTGGCTTTATTACACAAAAAGATGTTTCACGGCCTTACGTGTCCATTACAATAACGGTCTAAGGATCCTGCTTGGACTCCCGAAGTACTGTAGTGCGTCAGGCATGTTTGCGGAGACACGAGTGAATGATTTCTTTGCAATAATTCGAAAAAGATCAGCCTTTCTAATGCGCCGTACCTCTGGGAGCTCAAATAGCATCCGTAATACAATTTAGCAGATAAGGTGGGTAATCCACTCTTGAGACATTGGAACAAAATCCACATAAATGTCAATAATAAATAGCGACATTAACTAATAGTACGTACTAACATAGTTATTAAGTCATTGAATACTAACACTTTTCTTTGTATTTTTTTAACTTTGTCCTCGCCTTTTTATATGGATCATTGGGTCTGAAAATTAATTATGATTATTATTATCTTTACTTTTTAATCTGTTAGTGTTACAGATGTAATGAAGGTTAAGGTACTTTGTAATTTAATATACAATGTTGTCTATCTCAGCGATACTAATTGATGTATTTTTATATGTACACGTTCTTGTGGAATGCAACCTAGACTTAAGTATGTTTAAAGTTTTGTTTTAATTAATTTTTTTAAATTTGTATTATGTTGTATGTAATAAATAAATAAATAAACAATATTCTAAAATATTGATTATGATAAATTAAAATTTTTTCCAATAAAACAGTATCTTTCGTATTAAATTATACATAACACGCACGGATCGTAGACAAAAATTCAAAAATTGGCATTTCAATTTATACACATATTATAGAGCTAAAAAGTTTATAGACAACCAATAGTACCATTATCACAATTACAGTGTTAACAGTATTTACATTTGCTAACAATAAATAATTACCACCCAGCTTGTATGCACAATATAACTATCTTTAAATAAATTAATTCTTCATAATATGAATTAAATATACATAAATTACGTACATATCTATTCAATTTGTAGGAAGACAATATAAATTACACTAAGGCCTTTACTTTACTGAAGGTTGCGACCTAACACTTACGTAGATAAGAGGTGACAAATTAATTATAACATATGTGTAATTTACGGCCAAAGATAATTTCGAGTATCATTTTTCATGTTTGAATTATTTCCGAACTTAAGGTTCACTTACTACAAATTCATAGACTTTCTTCAAATGTATCGTAGAACACCTACTGGTATTTTGTGTCACGGTATATGAAAAATATACTTAGTGACACATTTGTGTGAAAAATGTATATTTAGTTACGTTTTCTATGTAATGTGCATTTCTTGAGTTTATTTTTATCTGGTATTATAAAGAGAACTACAATGTACCCAGCTAATTAATATTTATTAGAAAATACCTATCATGCGCAGCCTCGTGGCATGATCATACAGTGGTCAAACGCCTATATTCCGTATTCATAAAGTAGTTTGGAAAGAAATCAATCATCGATTAGAACTGTAATGAAATACTTATAATGTAACGAAACATGTCAATTGATTCTTAGGTCAACATTCAAACTACCCACGTATGTATTTTATTCATGTTTGTTACGTTTTTGTCACATCAACAGTATTGCGAAAAGTGTAATTTTTTTAATTACTATGCAATTTGGTCACCGGTAAACATGTCTTTACAGACGTACACAAAATTTGCAATATATTGTGCACATTCAATAGTATACGGGTACTTTTCGAATATCTAAAAGATACTTGGTTTTATTTTGACAAAATTATTGATTATTTGTAATATTAATACCCCGCAGCCGTTCTGCAGGGTGATGTGGGACACACTCGAGTAGCACCCACCAACTAAAACCACCTTAATTAATATAGGCTATAGCAAAAATGTTTATCGTTAGCCTTCATCGGATGCGACAGCCAGTTAGGGAAGCGGCTGCGCAAGCGGGGACCCGCGAACGCGTCGTCCGCCGAGTTTTTAAGTTGCAGTTATGGTGCACAAAAGGGATATGAGGTAGGTACGGTAGCGGCCGGAGCCGGCATATCCGAGGCATCAGTTCATTTTAATAGACCAAAAGTAAATATGAATTTAATTAGCATGCCTTTGCATGCACCATACATGAATTTCGTCACCACGCGAATTAGACAAATAAGGTGATTGATTCCCTATTGAATACGATACGATTCGTCAAGAGTTTGAAACCAAAATCGACATAATGCCAATTCTCCTTCTCCTTGTTTAATAATTTCTGATAACAAAAAGTTCTCCAAAACTGCAACGGATGGCTCGAACAAGTTGACGCATTGCAGAATGGAGCTCGAACACAATAGTTTCCAACGTGGTAGAAAGTCATATTAGCACGTGTCAGTTTTCTCTAGATGAGAAAAACGTTTGTTTTCTGTGTATCGGATACACTATTTATACATTAGTATTTGGTATTAAATCGATCAGCGAGCAATACGGAGTTTTTGTTGATGGGCGATTATGTTCTTGTTCACGTTTTGTTAGACATCGTACATATGTTATTATACGGATACACATGAAAGGGATATACATTTTTTTTGCTTTATGTGTTATTAAAATTTTGGGTTTAAAAATTGTGATGTGGTTGTACCTACTCTTAGGTGAAGCGAAACGCGCAATTAATGTTTATTACATAGTATATATTAGATTTATGTTAAGTAAAAAGCTTTCTTATTTAAATACGAAAATATACATTATATTCAGTATAGACATACCATTACATAAATAATGAAATTATGCAATAGATTCTTATTCTTTGATAATTAAAATTTGATAGAAGCAAATTATTTACCCTTTATCGGAACAAGATCTAAATCGCCCGCACACTAGCAAGCACGCAGGCGAACACCCTCCCTGACTGGGTGACAATTAAATACTTAACTTTCATTTTGTAATTGCATAACGTATGTCAAGGAATTATGAACCGATTGTTTAGCAAATGTCTCGATATTTGAGAAAAATAACAGCTTGCAATTAACGATGACTTTTATACCATTTCAATATTCTTGGCATTTTATATAGGTTAAAGACATACACGGTGATTATCAAGCAGGAGTGATACTTAGCACAATTCATAAACTGAAAATGCACTTAGATCCATCGGCGGGTATCTAAGCTAGCCGGTTAGTACATTAGAATGCCCCTCCGTCACTTTCTATTTCTACTGAACTGATAGAGACATTAAGCAATATGTTGCCAGCAGTTTAGCTAATTCAGAGCTGCACAAGTGGGCCTTAGGAAAATTTAATTGTAGATATAAAGCCTTAAACTGTCAAACAAATATACCTTTTTGGGACTACTTATTTTAAATCAACTGTAGAATAACCCTTATGAAAAATGCCTTAAAATACAAAGTTCATAAATATCTCTCTTTAATTAATGTCATACTTAGCAATAGAGTAGAAATACACGACCTAGAAAATACGTTTTTTAGTTTTTCTATAACATTAAATGTGTATAGTTTTTAATTACAAGGTATTTTCTTAATTATGTAGACATACCGCGTATATTTTTGTGTAAAGGGCATATTTTAATACTCGTATTATCCATAAAAGCATGTTTTACTTTGCAAAAAAACTTATCTCGAAAAATGTTGTGATTCATCTGCTTTTTTTTATTATTTGGATAATATTTTTGCTAACACCATTGAACAGATTAAACTATTCATTGCTAGTAAACTGTGTTTGCTGACGTTTAAAATCATGACGAAATAATCAAGTTACAAATCTGCATAACGTTATAAAGGCAAATGAATTAGTAACTAATTGCATTTGCATGGGTGTTTGTTCATCAGTCAATCAAGTATGTTGACTATTATTTAGAACCATTTTTTTTTTTATTGAATAAAGATTAGACGTTTGTCTTCTATCTCACCTGATGGAAAGTGACGATGAAGACGAAGGTGTTACACGTCTATCCACGAGATACCTATTCACTTGACGCTTGAAAGAAACCGAATATTTCGCAAATGGCGTACGTCAAAATTTTAATAATGAGAATACAACATCTCATTTGAATTCGCTCATTTCAAACAAGTATTGATGTTACTTAGGCATAATGAACTTCATACTGTACAGTAGATATAATCATGTTATATTATTAATATATTTGATATAAACTTTATCAGTACTAAATAATTATAATACATTTCGATACGAAATAGTCAATAACTTGATAAGCTAAGTTGAATAGCTTAGTAAATAATTGACAATCTCAATATCATTATGTTTCAAACTTTTGCACACAAGAAGCTTTTGTCAAAATGATGATCAAATATTTGTTTTGTAACTAAGCTTTTATGATTAATTACTAAACAATATAAGAATATACTAGTAGTTTATTTAAATAAAACTCTTCTTAACCGAATTATATCGCAATTCATTATATTTTTTTACATTTTAACTCGACGTTTCGGTAGCTTAACGTATACTGTTGGCTGAAGATGACAGGCGTCTTGACATACCAATTACGGAAAAGGAGCCGGTTGGTAGCTTCCTCCAACATGGGATGCTATATTAAAAAACATAAAATCTAACCTCCAACAAACTGCTAAACTTCAAGCTTAAGACACTGTCAGCACTTTCAGTGTTAATCCTGAACGATGCGCTCGCTGACTGAAAAACAGATAAGTAGAGATAATTGAATGTTTTCATAACTGTATCTGTACCACGGTATCTGTAAAGTAGCGAAATGTCGAATTAAAATGTAAAAAATATCAATTAACGCGATAGAATCCGGTTAAAACGTGCTTAATTTTATAAATCGTGAAAACTCAAGACTAATTGTGTTTGTTTACCTATTCAGTTCAATTAAACTATTCAGTTTCCATATCTAGTTGAAGAGTTTTCAATTTGTCAATGGCAAGAAAATCGTTGAATTTCGTATTTAACGGTTGAGGTAATACGAATAATAGACGTCTTTCGTGTTTTACTCATGTTGTGTACTCACTCACACTTTGCTCACGAATATTTAATTTCGAAAATAACGAAAAAACTAAAATAAAATCTAAGGTGCTACTTAAACATCTTTGACGGCTCATATCTCGGAAACGTGACGCTTCGCGAGATATTGTTATTTAATATATGCAATTTAAACGTCCATTGCATTATTACCCTAAAATTGCCACTAATAATTGTAAACTTCTTATTTGAAAGCCTTAATTTCCACAAAATATGACGTCATCATAGCCAATTCAAATGTCAAATGTCTCGAGCACAAGGAAGCGGTGCCGCCGTCGATTAAGGCGTTGCTGTGAATCACTCCAGTGCGTGACGTGATTGTAATCGCATGCTTAGGAAATTCGTAACGCGTGAACAACTTCTAACCAATCGTATACATTTTTAATTAAGCCATTATATGGTCGTTCTTATTTTGTTATTTGGTACGACCAATTTTTTGTCCACCCAAGCTTACGCATTTATGTTAACTAGGATTACCATTACACAAACCCAACACTATCTACTCTTATATTTATACCGGAACTAAGCAAACTCCACCGGATGTTCCAAAGTTTATTGCTCTGAGCACAAGCTTACATCCACACATTGTCTTCACAGTAATGGTTGAGCCATGAGTTTGCATAAACAGCGGCAAGATCGGTGACTCAGTTTGGGATGTAAATTTGTCATTGACTATATTGATGACTCATATGAAATAAACATCTTGTTACTTGCTTAATAGCGCAAAATAGAGTGATTTTTCTTAGAATTTTGAGTTTGTTGTATTACTATTTAGAAACTCAAAAGATTTAATTTGCTAAAAGAATCTAGACGATTTTTGGCATTTAACGTAGCAGATAAAGATCGACGCAAACATAAAAAGGACTACCTATAGTTTTGAATAATACTTCTCATTTAAGTCTGTTCTCGGTACAAAAAACCCTTGTATTGGTAGTAACATCAGAATCCTACATAAAGGAAAAGCATTCCGTAGGTTTTTTACCTAGACTTTAAGGCATCATAATGAAAACTATTGATGATTAATCTATATACTAATACTACTAGTATTATAAAAAGGAAAGATTAGATTTTTTGTATGTTTGTTTGTAACGGGTAACGCAAAAACCACTTGACTGATTTTTAAGATTATTTCTCAAATAGAAAATACATTATCAGCAAGTGACACAGTGTGTATTTTATTTTCGAAAACATAAGAGTACCTTTTGCAAATTACGATAATGTAACCCAAGGTTTCGAAAAATGTTCCCCATAAAAGTCATTATGTGACGTACGCCGCGACAACTATTAGTGATACATAAAATAATGTACTACATAATATTTATCTACTCATCAGCGCAAAAAAATCGTGAGGTTATATGGATAACTATAATAATTAGGTGAAAATAACTGATTTTGTTAAAATAAGTCAGATCCGGTGAGAGAGGTGAGGTAATTGCTACAAATAATTTTACTTTAAGAAATTGTGGTCTTATATGTCAAATTTGGTCAAGTATGGTCAAATAGAAGACTATTTGTCCAAATAAACTACTCATTTATAATATTTATATATATTTCTAACTAACGACACTTGCGAAGCCCTACAAAAAAGTTCAATGTTCATTTTCAAAATATTAAGCAAAATATTGAACCTATTCATTTCAACTTTCTGCGAACTAATCTGAATATTTCTATTCAGATTTCACATCTACTGTCTAGGGAATCGTTTGATTCGGCTAGTGTCGCTAACATAGGTATATCAAATATACAGTCAAAGTTAATAGTGTGTACAGGATTTATTATTAGTTAGTATATATACATGACTCCGATCTGCGAAAAACTGAAGACAAACGCTGTAATCCCATATGTTATATATTAAATTTAAACAATACAGTGATAGAGCGCGTCTACTAAGTCTAAAAAAATAAAAATAAAACAATTAAACAGCCATAATATCTTATTGCTCCCAACAAAACATACTCGCAAGCTGAGCTGTGTGCTTGCTTGACAAATGGGAATATGTACCTACAGTTACAGTAAAACCTCTGTGTATGTAGGATAAATATTACAGAGGTGAATATTAATGATGTTATAAAACTACTACTGGTAAAAGATAAGTCATAATAATCACCAATGCAAGCAAAGATTAAAAGTATTGAAACAAACTTACGGACCGACGTTTGTTTAAGTTTTATGTAAACATACCAATATTTATGAAGTTAGGCTGTAATATGATAAGAAAGTATCAAATTCATATGCATGTGTGTCATGAAATAAATATTTTGAGCGTAAATGGAGTATTTTCAAGCGATGTTCGTAATTCAATAGCTCTCATATTTTGTTCTCAACTTTTATTGGTAAAAACTTTGAGCTAATATATTTTTCATCTTACTGTACATTGTTTCATGTTCAGACTGGCTGAAAATGTCATGCATGATATTGTAGTTCATTTCATTGTAAAAAAAAGCGATAGGTTCAATTCAAATGAAGTATGTCTTATAATCTGAAGCGCATGTGTCAAGCGTCCAAATGGCTCAAAAATCTATCCATTTTGAAATCTAGTTGGCATAGAATATACCGTTTTTATTTATTATAGTTTTAATTGGTGCAAATTTAAGTGAAAGTTATTAAAGCAATTTCCCAAAAGTATTTTTTAAAGTAAATTTTACTGCTCCTGATAAGTAATCTGGAATATTCAAATGAAGAATGAATACCTCCTAGTCTTCATCTTCGCTTTCTATCAAGTGAGATGGAAGACAAATATCCAATTTTTTATTTAAAAAAAATATGGTTTACTACTAAACGGTTATAGGTTAAAGAAATATTTACGAAAACATCAGTATGACTTCAAATATTTCAAAAGCAACAAAAAAACAGAAAATCTATTTACAAAATTAAAAAACAAAGTCCAAATGAAATTCTTAGTTCAGTCTATCTCCTCCGTCCAACTCGTAAATATTTAGTGCAATCTCAGAAGTTTCATAACCCCCATAAAGCAAAATCAACCAAACTTGTCAAACGACATAAACTTGGCTACTTACACAAACGCTGATTTTGTTTTTCGCAAAAACAATTTTTTCACCTAAAAGTAACCTTCGTCGAAAACCTTTCTAAGGGTAAGGTGCCAACAAGTTCGAATTTCCCAATTTACCAATGAGGGATTTTCTAACAGCTTGCATTAAAAAAAAAGCTAGTTCTAAACAAGGCGATAGGTGGCGTTGGCATTTAGTGTAGTCGGTGACCAATCACAGAGATTGAATGACAAATAAATGTCATTAGAAGCATGGACGTCAGTTTCACTATTTGCTAACGCGATCTATTAAGTCCTTTTGTAAAGTTTTATTTCAATTAGCCATCAGAAAGTTGGCCATTTTGGATGACTAGAGTTACATTTTGCTAGAGTTGGGAGGTTCTAATTTCTGTGAGACCGGGATTCAAATATCCGTTTTGAATTTGCAGTTTCTAAATGTCATGACTTTTGGAAATGAATTACTGTATAAAAAACAATTGAATTGCATTTTGCTTTCAAATAAAGAAGTAATACATTGACCCAAACAAAATATAATACAATATCATTTTACCGAATATTTAACTTTAAGTATAATATTCAAAGACCAATCATTGTAACTAAAGACGCAGGTATTTAATTAATTGAACATACATTGATACATGCGTTATAGAAATTGAACCAACAATTATTTTAAAAAAAATATTGGATACGTACACTTTTAAGAAAAAAGAGGTATATACTTAATTATTTAATTATAGCTAATATAAAAAGGTTTATACGTAATATAAAAATAAGTATTACATTCTAAAGCGAAACTGCGGACTTCATGCCCTCTTCGGTCGGCATCGCAAGCTAACAGTTTTTGAACTATTGATTTTCTGTGAACTAAATGAATTTCCATTAAAACCTACTTGTTCAAGTAAAAAAGTTACAGTTCGATGGCGTCACACAATGACCGTGTCATGCGTTAGTCACTTGTTACGTGGGTGGGTTTGTTTTCGAGGAAATATTGCACAAAAAGGTAGCCTTTGTAAGAATAAAATGTGCCAATCATTCAAACCGAATTACAATAATCATAATTTAAACCAAATGTTGAATAAATACTATTAATAACCGTATACACTTAAAGGAATGCTATGTTTAAAAAAAACATACTTTACTCTGGGGTAGTCCCGTATGATATTAGATATTAAAATCTCTATTAAATATAATACGACCAAAGTAATCAGTAATCATTTAAATCTTTGGTTTGTTAATTGTTACCACCATCGCAATGTAAAAAGTCGGTTTACCTAGTGAAATATTGTATCGTGTCCTCTTTTTCCAACTTATAATCAAAATATAAATAAGCTACAACTTTTTGTTATTTATTTAAATTACTACTAATTTAAATTAGCAAGGCCAAAAGTTTAGGCCTTTAACAATAAAGAACTAAAATCAACTCCTTTTTCAATCAGCCTTATACTGAAACCCTAAGTACAAAAGTTGACAAATAAAAACTGAGCTGAAACTTAATCTTATTAGGGAAAAATAGGTCGACACACGGAAATAGAACGAATTTCTTTTCCTGAAAATAGAAATCGTTTGCAAATTGAGGCATAACAACTTCGTGATAACGCCTACCTGTAGTACTTAACCTACAAAACAATTGCTATAAAAAAACTGCGTAAATAACGAGGGAAAAAATTCAAGAAAATTGTTAGAGATTTCTTCGCACTGCTCCACTAATCCCATAATGTAGCGAGTTTCCACGTCACTAATCTAAGAAATATACCTCATCTGCGATGATTTGTCTAGCAAACACTGTAGTTTATCACTCCACAAACTTATTTCCAAGCAATTTACAACCATATTTCCTCAGCAATAAAGCCTTAGTAATACGTCATTGAAAGCAAGCAAAAAATGGCAAATGATGATGTTTGAGAATTTTGTAAACGTTGCAAAATCGAAAGAGTGAGTTCGTACATTACGGTCTATGAATCAAAACGTTGGCGTTTCTCTACGATAATGTTGATTTAATGTTTTTTCCTTCTGATAGATATCGAGTAGTTTTGGATTCGAATATGATTATTTCGGCAAATACTGAGATAGTTTATGGGACGATAAACTGATTCAATAATATAAATTGGTTCCATTTTTTCACGAATAGGCGTAAGAAATTATAAGGAAGGGTATGTTCTGATAAATTTATTTGTCTTCATAAAAGTCTCATTAAAAAAGTGATATGTTACCGTAAAAAAAGTCCAAAGGGTCAGCATTACGGACATTTTTTTTATTTTTTTATTTTTTTATTTTTTATAAAGCACTTATCAAACCTGCAGGACCTGAATCATCTTCGAACACCGATTGGTCGTCGCGCGAACCTAAAAAGTTGAGGTAGTTTGACAGAGTGGACAAAGGACTGTGACATTTTCGTCCTACTCATTTGACCCTTGTTCTACTGTCCAGGGTGTTTGAATCATCAACTAAATTCAGGACATATATACATTTACAGCGACGAGGTGTTCTGTTCCATAAATAAAATTATCAATCTACGTATGTGTATAATAGAAATGAACCAGCTACTTGCACCATGTAAATGCCCCTCAAGTCTCAGTTCATTCACCACACTAACTTTTCTTATGTGTCCCGTTTAATCACTATAACTTCCCTACCACTAAAACTACTTTATTATAGGCGATTATGACTCCGGGTGTGTATAAAAATGTAGGTTAAACGTTTGGAGACTATCGTTTATCGATCATGGCACTATATTCGATTATCTACCAACTTCATTTTGATTTACTGATCCCTAGGGTGTGGGAAAATGAGTAAATGTGGCCTCAATAAGTTGTGTACGGACTAGGATAGCGGAGATAGTAGTTTTGTTTTCCAAGTTTTGGTTTCTGGGTTTTTTCGTACTTATGTAATTTAGGTAACTGAATAAAAGATTGTTTAGTATTTTTGAGGTCAATCATTGAGAAATATATATCACTGTAGTTTTACTGTAGTTTCAAAATTCACAAATGTTTACGACATACGTTATATTCACCGTATACTTAAGGGAGAAGGGAAAACAGATGTAACTGCCACAATCTTTCAAAAGTGAAGTATAACTATCATTTCAGATTTATTAAAATTTATTAAGTTTAATTAATAACGGCTGAGTCTAGCAAAAGCATTTTGAAACTTTTAAAAACATCTAACAAACCTGAATATATTTTATTTTAACTAAGCTTACAAAAATGAATATTAAATAAAAAAAATGTGGTATTTAATTTCACACTATTTTTCAAAATAAATATCCTATTTGGTTAGGCCTACACAAAGACATAAAGAGCTTTAACGATGTATATATAAAGTTCATAAATTCTTTATATTGCAGAGAACAGTTGATAAACCTTGTCAGTTTATAAATGTTTTCCACACGATTGCCTCCTTTGAAACTCCAGATGAGAGCGCCGAATAGCGGTTTTATTTTATACTCGGTTAGGCACAACAAATTTATTTAGAAATAATTCTTTTTCATAAAATATTGCCATCACAAACACCATTTTGTATTTTTCATTAAAAAAATCCTACAAGTTTACCAAAACGGCCTTGTGTAGGTATTGTTCAAGAAAACACTTGATGACACAAAAACACCTTTGATATTACTTTATAACTTATCATCATCATCACATCAGCCACAAGACGTCCACTGCTCAACATAGGCCTCCTCCAGAGACTTCCAGAGCGACCAGTCGCACGCGCTCAGCATCCAACGACTTCCTTTATATTATTCCTTTATATCTTCCTTTATATCCTTTATCCAATGATATTACTTTATAACTATTTCCTCAAATATTGGAAAAATAAATTCAATTCGGAACTATACCTTGAACTTTTACTTTCACCACAAGTATAAACAGTAAAGTATAATTTATTTTTCCAACTCATAAACCTTATACCTGATAAGTTAGCGTATAAAATTGAACAAAAGTTTAGTTACAAAGTGAAATTTGGCAATTTTTCTCTAGAGGGTATTTTAAATTTACCCAAAGGGCGAGTGAGTATACAAAAAAGTCAATAAAGAAAGAAAAAGTTAGTCTTGTGTAAGGGAAAGGATTTTCAGTTTAGTATATTATAGTAATAGTAGTTTTGAAATATGTCTACAGCCTGTAAGAAGGAAACGGTAAAGGTCAAAGCGACTGTTCTTTAAAAACACTTTTGGAATTGAAACTGAAAACGTTTTATCGAACATTATTTCTACATAACTTTTTTTGGAACTTGGAATTCTCAGCAAGTGATGTAAAGACGGAATTTGTGTCGTATTACACATAATTCATCAGGTAATTAATATGCTTTTGGTGCAAGAGAGAGAAATGTTAAATAGAACAGTTTTAACCGGATTTTTTAAATCGCGTTTAATCATACTCTTACATTTAAATCGACGTTTCGGTACCTTTACAGAGACCGTGTTAATAAAGTATTAAGAGAGAAATGCCATATACCTGAGGACTAACAGGTAAAACTTGCGACAAATCCCATTGGGAGTATACATGGAACCGTACACTAGAGCACACTAGGCTTTGACTCTTGGCAGCAAATGTCGTGAAATCAGTAAACTTGCTACACTACTGTTTATAAAAAAATTGTGAACCTATTATTGGCAGTATGTATATTTAAATTTATTATCATTGTAATATGTTTTAAGTGCTGTTGGTTTTGTGAAAAAATGTAAATAAATAAATAAATTTACTAGGCGTTAGTTATTTTTTGTTACATTAAACATAAACTAAGTCTGATTATTACTCTAATAACTGTTCTTTGTACAAGATCTGTATTGGCAGTTTTCGAAACTTTTATGTAACTTATTTCTATAATTGTATAAGATGTGTATCGGAAGTTTCCGAACCTTTATGTAACTTTTGCCTGAGATATTGAAGTGGAGAGCACACAAAATGATAATGCCGAAATATATTCACACCTTTAAAAGCTACTAAAAGGTAGCAAGGGTAAATAAGTGAGAATAGTACTTCATAAATGTAAAACCTTTTTCTTTGAGAACTCCTGTTAGTGCCCAAAGTATATACATGCATACAGCGAACGACATGTTTTGTGAAAATATCCGTATTGTAAATTTACATATTAAGATAAAGTTTCAAAAATATTACAAAATTGTATATTATAGCTATAGTTCAATATATTTATGCGAGGGTGAGATGAAAAGTTCTCAGCTTGACTATAAAAAACTGCAATTTCCAGAAACAAAAATATTTATTATATATATTCACCTGTTGTGATTTGATTTTTTTTTAAACATAACAAAACTTACAGGATCTCCTTTGCTTCCCAAAACATACTGGTTATTTTCAATAGATCTTTTCGGCAGATGCGGTTGATTTTGCTTTCTTTGACGTTGAACCATCGGCTTCTACCCTCTCCTTTGACTGCTGTTTTGACCCATGTCTCACTCATGGCAACCAATCACCGCAAAATATTGTTCAGATCCGTATTGAATCGGCCCAAACATCGGTGCGAAAGTTGACATGGCGGTGAATTTTCGCATACATAATTCTTTGTAGGTACAAGGCGTTTTATATCCATTCGATATCCCCACGGCTTCGGCTGTCTTATTTAACCTACACTTAACATCGGCCATCATATCGTATACCTATTGGATGATTTTTCAATGTGGTTGCAGTTTTTGGCCCCCGTTACAAGGGTAGATATCGTGGAATATGTGACGTTTCAATTCAGCTGCTTTTGAAAAGTCTAAATTGAAAACACATACATATTGTAAACTTCTTCGAACTTAGAAATTATTTCTTTACGACCGCACGATACGTACAATTTTATTAAGAATGTATTATTATAATTATTTTATTATGTTATAATTTAATTATACGTATAACTTTAACAATTTTATGAAGAATACGCAAGACATCTACTGCAAAAACGTGTAAATAAACCACTTGATAGAACAGGTTGAATTGAAACCTTCCTTTAGACCTAATCACATATGCGCCTTGACAGGAAGATTAAGTTTTCGCTGATTGGAACGCAATTTCTGTCAGGCCGAGAACTTTTCACCTCAGCTTAGTATTTGAGTAGTTGTACTCCAGTTCCAACTAATTATAGTTATTTTGGTCTATTTTGACATAATCATATCAATTCTCATTTATTATTACTTTTCGTCGCCTATTTAAATAAAAATATAAAAACAAACAGATGGACTTATTATTATATGTTATCTTATGAATACAACGAGTTGCTATGTTTAGCTATTACTCCGTGACTTTTAGCATGATAAGACATCAATTGGACAGTTTTGTTTTAGTGTGTAATGAATTTAAATTTAAAAAGTTGTTGAAGGCTAAGAAAAACAGTAATAAAAAATCAATACAAAACCTTTAAATAATATAATTTGTTACAAATCACAAAAATACAATGCTTTAATGAATTCAAACCTCAACTTGTTTTCAAGCAAACACTTTTATATTTAGTTATAACACAGATTTCAATATCTTAATAACTTTTACAGACGCGGCAATTTTTCAAGCTTTCTAATTAAATATTCCCGAAAGACTATTAAAACAGTATGAAAACTTTTTACTGCTTGTTTGAATAGCTTTTCAATTTAGGATGTTTTATAGTCTCCGGGAAGATTTAGCTTCTTAAATTTTTTTAATCAACTAAATATGAAATGCTATGTTCACATTAAAGTCCGGTGAAATTTAAAAGGCCCATAATGCCATAAATAAACTGTCCATTTAAAAAAAAGGCTATGTTCACTCAGCGTACTTGGTGGGGACTAATCGTAAGGTCGTAAATCGGTTGTGCGTTGTTCGATCTTTTGTACGTGCCCCGCATACAATTGGACGATGACACTGAAAGCGATTCGAGTACGAATATAAGCCTGCATCAAATCTAAAGCCTCACCATAATGTTGGCAGTAAAGATCTGAATCAATGGTTTTACCAAGCGGCAAAAGCTCATAATAAACGATGCCCTTCCAATTTCGCTAAACACTCACTATCACATTATTGCGAGTTATCCGGGTTATGCTGTCTGTGTAGAACGCTCCCTGACCATAAACTTTTTAGCAATTTCTGGTCGTAGGTCCGCTTTTCATCACCAGAGAACATTCTTTTAAAAAAGATTTACTATTTTGAAAAACAGTCCTAAACAAAGCGTCTAGGTGGAGTGGCACCTTTGATATCAAAATGTTAAATTTTATAATTCACTGCATTATGTTTATATTTCGTCAAAATTGTTTGCGTCTTCTGTCGCATTTATACCTTTTTTGAAATAATATTTCAGAATGTATCGAATTTCTTCTTAAGACTCGGGACTTATCGAACAGAAAAACATGAAAAACTACGGAAAACATATATTTTTTTAAATATTTTTATGTATCCTTTTTCATAGTAAAAAATCAGCCAGAAACAAACAATACAAACGAAATACCACGACAGCCTTAATAATCCCACTGCAGGGTTATCACCTCACCCAGCAATGGGGTGGTGTCGAGCAATTCTTTAGTCCACTCGCTTCCTACTGCGGGTTGGCAGACTTTACACTTATCTACGAAACAAATTCTAAGGTATGTAGGATTATACCTTATAATTAATTACCTCCGGGTAATTACAAAATATTTCATACAAAATACGTAAATACTTTTTCCCCGACCAGTATTATTCTTAAACAGAATTTTTTAAATTTGGTTTAGCAATGGTATTTCAGGTTTTTTATTCGAATAATTTATAATTATCACGATAAATCATAAATACTCGTAACTTTCTTCATTACTTTAGCTTAATACTACAAAAACATGTCATTGTTTTTTTATCAGTATTGTTTCATTTAATGCCTGGTATTTAGTCAATTATATTCCATTGATGTAGGTACGAAAGGAATTTCATTAAAATTTGTAGCTATCCAGGTATTAGGTTTAGCAAATTAGAAAATGAAGGTTTTGTGTAAAAGATACTGGATATCGACCAATCTGTTAAATTAAATTAAAATGTGTGCTTTGCCGAATTGAAATCATTTAATACAATAGAGAGTCGCTGGGGAAATCAAATAAATAAGTAATAAAGATGATACGAATTTTCATGAATGAAATTTTCTTGCTAATTGGCAAAATTAATATTATATTTTACGGTTTACTTTCAAATCGATTTTCTGTGTAGGTATGGAAAATTTGTAGGAGGTTTTAATCATAAATAATTAAGTATTATTTAATGTAGGAATGAAAGTTTTGTAACTCAGAAACTTCCTGTCGTTGTTTATTTTTATTAACTCAGCATTGTCAAACTACCAATGAAGTAATATTATTATAATAAGCAGTACAGTCTTTAATGTCCCTAATTAAAGTGAAATTAAATTAAAAATACCCTCAGCTTACTTTGGAGCCAAACAGTTGGTGTCTTTGTATGGGAATATTATTTATTAAAATTATTTATTTTGCTGATGCAAGAATCATAAATTGCGGATGGTTGAGCATTTCATGATATGGTCGTATTTCATAATGTGGCTACGTGTCCACATCGTTGAGTCGTACTCGTAATCGTCTCTCGATTTGGTCATCGATGATATATCATATCGTGAAAATATTTTTTACAACCCTGTTGATATCATGCGATGCGCCATTACGATAGATAACTCAATAAACAGTGCAAAAAAAGGAAAAGAAAGTGAATTATACTATCTTCGTGCAACATTGACACATAAATAAAGCGGGTTTAAAAAATTTACAAATTATATCTTCCCAAATTGGCAAAATTTAATTTGCCAAATTGGCAAATAAACACCTCTTAAATAATTGTATCGCATACCTAATATTTTCCAAGTAACAAGAATGTTTCAACAATAACTCGTTTACCAACTAGTATTTGTAACCAATTTTAATTTAGTCAAAGGATTCAGTGAGTATTACATATTTTACGAAAATTAAAATAAGCCAAATAATTTGACTCATTAATTTTCAATTAACCATTTCTATTTGCATTATTTTATCAGTGGCACAGAATGTACTATAGCGAAGTTTGGAATTCCTATGATCGTGACTTTTTTTTTTTTGAACCAAAGTCGGTTTTTGTGAAAAGCTGGAAATGGTACTTAATTTGGTCCTGGCGCTTCGCCGGCTGCCGCCCTGCTACGCTCACTTTTCTCGCTCGGCTCGCGTGTGTATTAACTACACGTTTATGTCCAAACTACTACAAAATGTTATGTCCAAACAGATCATTTGACTAAATGTTATTTGCCTAAAGTTTGTTTGCTGTAATAAATTGCTTGTTAAAAGACCAAATGACTTAATGCCATTATCCTTACTAATATACTCCCGAGTAAAAATTTGACCAAATGAAAATGTGCGTACTAAAATAGTTCCAAATATTGCATTGGTTTAAAAAAAGTTTGCTAAAATTTGTTTGGATTATAAGATTTTGTCTAAATAATTTTGGCAAAACGGCAGGGTCCAAAGTAAAGCATTTTCAGCGCCTCTATCGGTATTTAATGGAACCATTTTACGATATGATCAAATAAACTTGGTCATTTCATGAAGTAACCATGCGTTAGTTGGCCATATAGACAAACGATTTCTTATCATTGATCTGGCGAAGCCATCATGATGTGGTCAATGGACAGACAATCGTTTTTTGATCATTTCATGATATGGGATATCCTACGATATGGCTACGACATACGTATACAGGGTGGAATTTTAAAGCCACCTGGAGAGAAAGTACTTTAAAAAAGTTTTACTCTAAGGAAACATTTTTTTATTTTTAATAGAATAATACTGCAATCAATGATATTTGAAAATGAGCTTGCCACGCCCGGGATGCGAACCGGTGAAAATAACTTACCCTGTATTTATGACATCAATCAATAGCGTCAATCATAAAAACCAAATCTCTCTAATAATCTTGATATATTTTAATGAACGGAAAACTATTTCTTAACATTATTTGAATTGATGGAAAAAACTAATAAGAATCTAACTCTGAAGATCCGAATAGGAAGAATTCGTTTCCATAATATTTCCTTAAGTTTTCACTATTCATTATATTAAATAAAACACTTTTTATTCGGATTTTATCGCGTTTAATAATATTTTACAATTTAACTTGACGTATTAGTACCTTTACCTTGTCATCTTAGACCGTATTAGAGTACCGAAATGCCGAGATAAAATGTAAAAATAGAATTAAACGCGATGAAATTAGTTTCGATAACTTTTTGTTGCGAGTTGTGGTGAATATTTGAATTTGTGTCATTAACATTTGTAAAGCATTTTTGGTAAATAATTTTTTTTTAATATTCTCATTTACAATAATCAAAAGCCCTTGTAATCTTGCAGGCTATCAGAATGAGACAATTGTACTGATCCAAGTATTGAAATGGTTCTTAAATTAGACTATGGTGATTGAGAAGTTATTGCTCGAAGCACTATATTTTCAAATATCACTTGCATTTTTATTTTGTTCGTTTTATTTCGGGTTCTTTTGCTATTCATGAGGCAATTTGGTGCTTAAATAGATTTTCACAATTTTACATCAATAAATTACATCAAGGATTTATTATTATAATAAGTAACCCGATGCAAAAGTGCTTTTTCTTGTCCTTGTCACTGAATGAATAAATTGAAATTTTATTGCATTAAGTACTTTAATTTTGATCACGATGTTTGTATACCTTACTGGAAAATTTATTTCATTTACTTTTCCAAACTATTTCTAAATTGACACGCTCGTGTGTACAATTAGCATTTACCCAGAGTTTCAGCAGCAATATTAACGAAATTTGAAGATTAACGTAATTTTATGATTGTGTGGCGTGGTCCTACCTTTCTCCTTGTTACGGTGAGTTGTTCTAAAATTCAGTATTTGCTGTTACTATTAATTTGTTTCGAAGCCGAAATGTAGTGTTTCATATACTGCTTATAATATTTAGTAGGTACACATAGTGCTGTGGGGATTTATTCTGAAATTTAATTAGTCCAGATAAGAGACGAATTTTAATGATTTTGTATTATCTTTTTTAGGGTTTACGTATTAAACTAAAATGTTATATTTTTAAATCTCTGAAATTTTATTTACAAAAATTAATTTTCCTCGTGCTATGTCAACAAGGTAGAACTCTTAGGTGTGTTTATTCAGTTTAAATTCAATTATTCGTGGTAAAATGAAATAACAACCCCTTACATAATAACACTTCGAGAAACATGAGTTGTGTGGGCGACGCAAGCACACGTCATAGGCGCAAATCTATCCATAATTATTTGTTGTGTTCTTATAATATGGCATATGGACGGTCACCCTTAGGTCTGACGCATACTCACAGGCTTTGTATTTTGAATTATGTTAAAAACATCATATTCAGACTATATCAACACCATAAAAGACACCTTGAGATCTCTGAAATCTTTTCATTGTTGCTTATTTTGGTCGAGTAACTAGATCCCGTAAACAGTTCTGGATTTAGACAGGAGATCAAACGGCTATTTTCAAAGAGCCCCTAAATTGCGTGTCAAACACACCGTCGCTGTACCAGAATAGGTGTACATATAATATACCTTCTAAAAAAGGCAAAGCTCAGCTCCTTTATTCGCTTGATCTTGACACCT
The DNA here is from genome assembly GCA_923062675.1 of Marasmarcha lunaedactyla. NCBI lineage: Eukaryota > Metazoa > Arthropoda > Insecta > Lepidoptera > Pterophoridae > Marasmarcha > Marasmarcha lunaedactyla. The sequence continues at coordinate 10,748,240 of OV281353.1, forward strand.
TTACTTTTTCTTTTGAGAATTGCGATATTTTTCATGTGGATTTCACATAACGAATTAGATCTCATTAGTATTTTCTAACGAAAAGGTATGTAATTTTAAAGACCTTTTATTACAATAGTTGAATTTAATTTTGTAAGATAAAGTAGTTAGCTGTTCTTATTTTCGCAATTACAGGTATTGTAAATGGCATGGCTTTACAAATTTAAGCAAAACAAAGTTTTATGCTGGGTTGCAGCCAGAACTTTAAGTTAACTAACCGATATAAATATGAGATGTTTACCAAAAAAGTCTAAGACTTTACATACAAAAACCAAGAAATTAATTTATACTCTTGCAATCACGATTGGCTAAACGATCACCTTTACATATAAAGTTACATCAGTCTATAATTTACAAATTCAGTTTCAGTTAATATAGACAATTAGGTAGACGTTTGTTATGACAGCAATTTAAGAAGGCCAGACTTGTAATGCCAACAAATGACCTGTTTGGGGGCCCTAGCCAAGTTGCAATCTATGATCGCTAACGCTATAGAAAACACTTAAACTGTAAGGAGCATATCACGTGACTATCGTTATAGCACGTGATGCTCCATACAGTTTACGTGTACAGGAGTAAAAACTGGATCTAAAACATTTGATAAGAGACTTAACCGATTCCTGGCCCATGACGCATCTAGCGCGTCATGAAGACACATTCAGGGAGGCCCATGACGCGATGAGCGCGTCATTAGAAAATTAATAATAACTACTAACTGTGGCCACGAAATTTTTTTGGAAAATTAAATTGTCAGAGGTCGTCAACCACATGCAATAATTGTTTATTAATCCATAATTCATACAATAAAATATTTAAAAAAAATTCCAATAAAAGTGCCATCTACCCAACTCTTTTATGGTACATGGCTATTTGGTTCAAAATGCATAAGTAATTCGTGATAATAATAAGAACATTCATATTATTTCTGTACAATACCTCAGAATAAATATTCGTATTGATAGAAAACTTAAAGCAACCTATTAACTAAAATATTTACTGCATGGAATAATTTTTAGCTTATCAAGGACAAGAACTAATAAACAAATATCTAGAACGTCTCCTGCCCTAAAAAACCTGTAATATGAAGGTATGTGTAGTCTGCCAACCCGCAGTAGGCGTGATGGCCTATAATTAACTGACACCACCCCTGAGTTGGTAATAGCATTAAAATTATCCCATGCACCTATAAATTTATATGAAGGTATGTGTAGTTTGCCAACCCGCAGTTGGCGTGATGGCTTACAGCTGTCTGACACCACCCTGAGTTGAGAGAGGCTGATATCCCTCCAGTGATTATTAAGGGTATTACCACACCAAACGTCGACCTGTTGACGTCGATCGACGGTTTCTACCACACCAATCGATCGACGGACGATCGGCTGGTGTGGTAAAACCCTAATATGTTACACTACCAGGTTCCAAGGACTGATAGTTTTGCTTAAATGGTCTTCGTCTCATTGTGTTTCTAGTTCCGATTCGGAAATATATCTGCATTTTCTAATTAATTCTGGTTCAATATTATAAAATATATATACTAAATATATATAAAAAATATATATAAAATATAATACTATCGTGACCACGGCAACTGCAAAGATGCCGAAACGTCGAAATAATTTTAAAATTAACTAAAATATAGACATAGACATAGACATAGACATTTATTTATTTACACTTCACACAATACAAATAATTGGTACAGAAACATTGTTAACATAATACACACTTAAAAGTTCACAACATAAAAAAAAAGCAACATAATGATAAAAATTACAAGAAAAAATATATTTATATGTAGGTAACAATAAAAACATAAAAAAAATAAAAACTAACAAAACTGTGCAAAATGTAAAAAGGTGGTGCCTCAGTGTATGTACTATTTGCATTGATATGCAAATCACTGATTTTCAGTCACCACCTTGAGCAAAGTATAAATATTTGTCAACATATAGTACATGACGTGTAAAACAACAAAACAAAACAAAAAACTCATAAACAAATAATGAGTACGTACATTTCAACCTCCCACCATATGCAAACAAAACAATAATATCAGGAGTCAGGGGGAACGTTTGAGCACAAAAAGAAAAAAAAGAAAATTGATAAATAAATAAAAATGCTCATTCAATACATACATAAGTATATTTATAATAGATAATTCATAAGCAATATATACATTAACAAAATATAAATCAACAAAATATAATATAAAAGTTGTTAGTTCACCAAGCAACATTGCTTCAGCCTATTAATTGAGATTCCATCAGAAATGTTTTGAGACTTTTTTTAAATATACGTTTAGAAGGTGCATTTCTGATGGGCGGCGGTATGTCGTTCCAGCATTTAGTTGCTTGGTGCCTAAAACATCCTGTAAAAGCCACAGTCCGGTGAGCATGGTATGCCAGTGGTGCACGGAGCGCCCTCGGGACGCCAGGCCCATACCTGTTGTGGGATTTAGGGAATTTTAATTTTTTAAATAGATATTCTGGGCGCTTTAAATGAAAAACATCAAACAGAAGTGATGCCAGGTGCAGTCTTCGTCGTGATTCCATATTTAACATGGAGGCATTATTGATGAAAGGGGAGACATGGGTATGGGGGGGTACAGTAAAACAGAAACGACAGCATGCGTTTTGAATGCGCTGAACCATTCGCTTTGTTTTATACAGTAGTCGAGGTCCATAAACTATATCACCATAATTGAGACGCGATAGAACTAGCGATTCACAAAGCACTATACGTGCTTTTTCCGAGAGGTATTTTCGTATTTTATATAAAATTTTTAATCTGTAGAAGCAGCTCCTGACAAGACCTAAAACATGCTCCTCAAAACGCAAGTGGCTATCGAATGTGATACCCAGGTTTCTTGCGATACCCACACAGTCCAATGCAACGTCCTTAATCCTCACCATGGGCTTACAACTCGTGATTTTTTGTATTTGTTTTTTTGATCCTAGTACCATAAACTTGGACTTGGATGGATTAAGATAAAGAGAATTATTAGTAGACCAGGAAGCAATCCTATCCAAGTCTTCGTTTAGCGCATTTGTTGCCGTAAGTACACTAGGCGTACGTACAGGAATATAAAGTTGAATATCATCAGCGTAACACTGATATTTGCAGTGACTGATAACCTGAGAAAGATCGGCAGTGTAGATGATGAAAAGAAGTGGGCCCAATATAGAGCCCTGAGGAACTCCCCGCGTTAATGATTTGGGTTCTGATGTCAAATAAGATCCATTTTCTTGTCGTAATCTAACTGATTGGTATCTTTCGCTCAAGTAGCTATTGAACCATGTGACCGCATGATAGTCAAAGCCGTAAAACGATAATTTCGATAAAAGCAACGGGACACTTAAACTATCGAAAGCGCGTGAAAAATCGAGAAGTGCTAGTAAAGTGCCGCTACCACTATCTTGATCGGCAAGTATATTATCGGTTACGTCAAGTAGCGCAGTCACCGTGCCACGGCCCCTGCGAAACCCTGATTGTAACTCCGGTAGCAAACCATTTGTTTCGACATACTTTACTACCTGTTCATACACCGCTCTTTCCAAAATTTTTGACAAATATGGCAGAATGCTGATGGGCCGGACATCTTTTAGTTCGCTTGGACAATCTACTTTGGCCAATGGAGTGATCAACGCCATCTTCCACTGCAACGGTACCACCCCGGTGGTTATAGATTTATTAACCATTGCTGTAATTATTGTCAGTGTATGTGGCAATGTAAGTAGTATCATATCTCGACTAATGCCATCGCTGCCGCAAGCATTTGATTTGAGTGATATGATATAATTGGCTACCTCAGTCTCCGTAACCGTACGCAATTTAAATGTAGGGAGCATTGGATTAAAACGATGATACTCAAAGTACGTTAACTGTGATATCGTTACGTTTTCCGGTTCAGCCAAAGTTAAAAAGTGATCATTAATCTTGTCAGGATCGTCAAAGGAGTTAGGGAGACACTCGCTTTTGATAGCGCTTGGCAAGATTTTTTTTTTTATATTTTTCCAAAACACTTTGCTGTCATTAATGTTACAATTAACATAATGATTAAAGTAAGCATGTTTTTCATTATTAATACTAACTTCAACTAACTTTTTTAATTCTTTATAGTATTGCTTGTGTACCTCAGATCTTGACTGTTTAAATCTATCATGCGCCTCGTTTCTCAAAGTTATCATTAATCTAATGTTATCAGTTAACCACGGTACATTTTGAGTGCTCTTTACTTTAGCTGAAGTAAGTGGAGCATGTTTATTCAGTAATTGTAAAACAAAACCGGTAAATTTATTTACCATGCATTCAACACTTGATAAAGTAATTATCGACTCTAAGTCAAATCCGTACAAGTCTCTATTAAATGCTGTAATGTTTATCTTCTTAATAGGTCTATACCTCAGTAACAGTGGTGGTGGTTTAGATTTTTTAACTATGAGTTCCACATTTATCATTGCGTGGCCAAGTGAACCTGTGATATTGGCAACGGTTACATTGCGGACTCTACAGTTGGTGCAAACTAAATCTATCATAGTGTGAGAGTTAACAGAGAGATGTGTGGGTTCATTCACAACTTGTTCAAGATCCAAGTGTTGTAACATATACTTTATTTTTGAAACATTAGAACCATGTACCTCCAACATATTAACATTAAAGTCTCCCAGTAAGACAATATAATCGTAATTCAGAAAGTTTGATATTGTGTCCATCAATGCTTCAGTAAAAAAGTCAACGCTCATCCAATCTGGCCTGTACGCTGTGCCGATAAAAAATTTAAATCCATTTGATTGCAACGACAACCACAGTTGCTCTATACCTGCGTCAATATGGTTTTCAAAGCGCACCCGTAGAACCTTTTTAACATAAAAAGCAACTCCGCCTCCTCTACCTCGGCGCATGTGAGGCGGGCGCGGCGCATTGCGCAGGCGGTACTCGGGCAGCGCGGGCGCTAGTGCCTCCTGCCCGGCCGCCAGCCAGCTCTCGTTGATGGCTACAATATCCGCATCGAACCGTTCCATGGCAACAATGAAGTCATCATGGCCTGTGTTTAATGATCCGGCATTGTACAGCGCTAATTTGAGGAAACTCTTGTTAGGCATGATCATAAAAAGAAATCCGATTATTCAAGCAGTTAAAAACATAAAAGATTAAAATGAAATTGTCAGTAAAATCGTAATATAATAAATGCATAAAAGTAAAATATTGGATATACTTAATAATTGTGTAATATAATTGTAAAAATAAATAATTTAGAATATTAAAATTTATCAAATTACTCTTACATTGGAAATATCTAGATATAATTGTATTGCTTTTGCATAAGTACAAGAAATAAAATATACTACACTCAGACACACATAGTACAATACAAAGTACATTAATTACCGAGTCACAATAAATAATTATAATCAATAATATAAGCATTGTAATATTTTTGTAGTAGCATAATAAAATTTCAGGTTTTAAATTATTTATATTTAGTTTACTTGCCCTGCCCTTTATTAGAGACGTAAAGACGATACAAAACAAATAACTCAAAAAGAATAAAAAAATAAAAAATGAATACAGAAAGTAAAATAAGCAAATTGGATTAGTATTTGTGTGGTTTAAGCGAACATTTATGTGGATTATATTATGTAACTTGGAGAGAACTAACAGAGGACTGACCAAAAACACGTTCAAGATCGTTCATAGTGCGGAGGCGATGACGCGTAGAGTGCGGTCCCTGGTCGCGGCGAGCAAACACCCTTCCATCTCTCGTCCAGACAAAGCGCCAGTGCAGGCGCGCTGCGGCGTCCCGTGCCTGACGGAACAGCAGTCTGTTGCCCCGCGTCAACCTCTCATTGACGTAGAACCTGCGATGTGGCAGCGGCAGTCCGGTACCCTCCGTAGTAGCGCCGCGGCGCACGCGGGCCGCGCGCAGCAGCTCGTCCCGCAGGGCGCGGCGCGCCAGCCGCACCGCAATAGCTCGCGGCCGCGGCGGCGCCACACCCGCTTCAGCCGACGACGGCGCGCGTCCCACGCGCATGCAACTGACAATGTCATGTTCCGACAGCTGTACACCAAGTTTGTTCGCCAACGTCATTACGACGTGTGGCAAACCCTCGCCCGGCTGCTCGGGGATACAAGATATCTCTACGTCGTTCAGAAGTGCGTCTTGGTCTCTGTCGTTTAATTCGTTCTTGAGTTGATCTATGGACGCTAATAGATCTTTGCATTGCGTCATTTGCGATTTTTCAGCTGCAAGAACTTCCACGCAGTTAATGCGTTCCTCGAGGGCGTCTATTCGAGTTTCACAACAATTCAACCTATCTGTAAGCTTACAGAGAGTGTCATTCAGTGATTGAATCTGCAGTCTTGTTGCCCTCAGTTCTTCAGCGAAGAGGCGCATCTCGGTTATTATAGTTGACTGTGCCTCCGAAATGTTTGATATATTAACATTACTTGCACCTTTGCTATCTAAAACCAGAAGGGGAGCAGTTGAGTGTGATGGCGGCGGTGATAAATCAGTTTCTGGCGGGCTAGTCGTAGCTGCCCCGCGTTTTCGGCAGACACTTTCCGTATCGGTGGCACGCACAGGAGTATTATTATTATTGTTTCTCGGCAATTTACTAACACATGCTATGCATTTCCAGTTTTCCTTGTGGACTTTTGTCATTGTGTTAAAAAAACGTTTCTCCGATACGTTTGCGCACACCAAATCATAATATTTTCTACAAATTTTACAACATAAAAAAAGTTTTTCATCGATGTTAGCCAAACAACCGGAACATGTTTTTGTACTCATTATGATAATTTAAAAATAAAATAAAACCCGAATTTACAATGTCCGCTTCGAGGCTCGAACTAGGTCTCTCGGGTTTGCAATCACCGATCTTGACCACGACACCACAGTACTTATGTTTAGCAGCGACGAAATAGTGAGTCAGTAGTGGATTAGTTTCGTCAGCTATTCGGTTTAGATGGGTGAATGACCGAACGCTAATGGTCAACGGCACACGCGGGCACTTTGCATCAGCTGTTATTATTTAAACGGTCAAAGTTATATTGTTTTTTGTTAATAACACACAGCGAACTTCACTTCATTTAACGTATTATACATCAAATTAAAGGATATTTTTTAAGGAACACGTTAATATAACTCTTTTTTTGAAACACATAAAATTGCACGCACTGTTTAAATAAATATTAGAGCGATACAGAAACACGTCAGGTACGTCGCGAGTCCAAACAACTTACTCTATAATATCCGGTAAAAAGTGTTTTATTTAATTAATCCAGATTGATGCAATATGATTCCTAAACAGTAATATCTATAGCTATTATACCACCCTATATCAACAATAAATTCAACAAAAAAGTATAAAAGGTTTACAACTCCTGGTGGAAATCTGTAACTTACCTTCCATTTCCTATAAAACGCTTTAAAACACACTCAACTAATAAATACAACATAATACACAGTAAAAGGTTTCACGTTGTGTTATAGCTTAAACTGCTTAAAATAGCGTAAAAACATTACCGAAGGCCAACCGTGCTAGGTGCGTTATCATTCAGGGAGGCCCATGACGCGACTCTCGCGTCATTGTGTTTTGTATGGGGCCGGGGCGGAAAGGCTCGAAAAATGAAGGTGGCAAGGAATCGGTAATATAAAATTTAATTTTCGTATAAAACATAGCGCTACCCTTGACTGAACTGATAAGCTAGTCTTTAGACATATTCTTGAACGAGCTCTTCTTTCAATCACGTACTACCTACGCAGTATCTCACAGGATAGATAATTCAACCTCTTTCATTTCACCCTTCTTTACTCAGCATAGTACTGGCCACTTACACCAATTTGAACCAACGCGGTGCATCATTCATTGGATCCATGCCTTAGTAGTTATAATAAGCGGAGGCGCTTGGACGGTTCTTTGAATCACGCATTGTGCATTTTAAGGAGTTTTTACTCTATTCAACAAATTTACGGACATTAGTTTTAATTATGAATCCTTATTTTATTTAACTGCGTTCGTATTGGCTTTTTCACATTACCGAGTCTAGTTTATTGTTATTAAAAACATATAGGTATTTATTCAATTTAGATAAATTGATTGCAGTTTGAGAGATATCCTTGTCAACGAATCACATTAAACAGGATGAAACTATGTTACAAATTCTTGCAATAATATAAAAATTTATTGCAATATTTTTGGTTTATCTAAAGCGTGTTTTCTGATGTTAATTGAATTCAATTTAGATGTACAATATTTATCAAGTTACATTACGAAATCTTTGTTATAAAATGAATTAATAATCACTTTATCACTGTCGCTATTCTCAATACTACATAAATTAATCAAGTGACCAGAGCTTTATGATGATTAGTTCAACTAAATGCATAATGTACTGATTGAGCGTTATTTTACAACTAAGTTTATAGTAAACACGAATTATCTTAGAAATTTTGATGTTACTTTCTCTCAAGCTTTCATTTGAATCTGTTTATTAATGAAACTAAGAATAAAAAAACAATATCATGCTTTCTATGGAACGTGATTTTGCAATGATATGTTACTTAGCACTCAAAATGTCCCACATTTTATTTTATTAGCCCAGATTGTGACGGTCACTAATATTACCCTACAATTAATTAAAAATATATTTACTACAATAATATTATTTAAAATAAACACAAAAAAGCATACCCTTATATTATTATTCACATTTATAAAAAAAACAAAGTCGCTAAATTTCAATCGTTAACCCCGGAAAGTGTGTATAGATCTTAACGGAACGACACGACGACAAAACCAATTTAACGCGACCAAAGTTAAGTGGTTACTATCGACCTTAATAGAGGAAGCACCCACGTACATCTGTTACTTTAATATCCTTTACTGAGAACTATTCAAATTAGGTTTAAATAAGTTTTAAATTATTTTAATGAGGTTATCGTAGGTTTTATGACAAAAGTTTTGATTAAGCTTTTTAAATTCCTGTAAAGGTTATTGGTACTACTTGTCTAAGCCAATTTAAGTGAGTATGGTTGCACACTGCAATGCATAGACAAAAAAAAGTAGTGGGTTTGCGACTTCGTGGATGATTCCACTACAGATTGTCAAACGTAACGTCATTTATTTCTGGTAGGAATATAAAGCCATTGTTTCTTATTTTGGTGTAGTATGCCATTATTTTCATCCTAACTTACAGTATAAATCGTTGAGGCGCCCTTTTTTGTATTGCTTGTTTTACTTATTAATTGTAAACTTGTAAAACATTGAAAGATGGCCCCATTCTTCCCGTTCTTCTAGTTGACTTGGTCAATTAGTAAAAATTAATATCTGAAGTAAATGATTTACTTACCTATTATTTACTCTTTGTGCAGACATTTTCATATTGATTCTGCTGTCAAAAAATTATGTTATTGCTCTTTATGTATTGCTCTTTACCGTAAAGAAATTAGAGAATCAAAAGTATATTCCAAAAACATCACTAAATTGATGTCAAGATAACCCATTTAGGTTTAAAATTAATCCATAGCTTTTATCATCGATCATGAAACACAAAAAAGTAAAGAAGCAGTACCACTGTAAAGAAGGGAATCAATTCCACCGTGGTGTTAATCAAAGAAATAAATAAATAAAAAAGAGTTTAAAAAAATTCGATTAAAACTTCGTCGAGTTACTTATCCAGCATCAATATTCACAGTGCAAAGGGAAAAATGTATTGAATTTAACCCTTGTTCAATTTTCCCTCCAAAATATATTTTTTTTCCCAGCCTCGTATAACACAGACGCAATATGGAAATATTTTTTTTTTGTTCAAAATAAACCTTTATTTCAGCGGTATACTGACAACAGCTGACGTATCGTTAGTGTGATTCAAAACGTGCGCATTCAACGATACTAAAGCTTGTAAAACAAGCTTGTGGTAAAGTACCGAAAATTGTTGAATAGAAACTCCCTAAAACAAACATAACCATTTGTGCTTTACTGAAATTTGGTAATATCAAAAATATATATATTTGAATTACAGGTACATAAATTATTTATTAGTGGCTGGTATTCAAGTTTATCCAGTTCATATACTTTAATGAAGCACTGTGTTGATTTGATAGAAATGTGAATAATAAGTTAGTAATAGCCTGTCTTTTTATACAGCAAAATTATAACTTTTAAAAGTATCTTTCTACTAATTCTCTCAGTTGTTTTTTTAAGTGAAAGTAAATAAACTTAGATCCGGGACATTAAATTCGCATTTAAATTCTGTTTTGGGAAAGTAAAATTTAAATAAAGTCCAGATACAGGAGCATAACAACAAATAAAGTTATAGGTAATATCATTCTGTCAGATATATGAGTGCGATCCACGAAGACGCGCCCCACCCACTACGTTATGGTCTATGGTCGCACGCTACGATGAAAACACCAAAAAGTATACCTACGCGTCAAATGACTGTCGTTCAATCAGTCGCGTTTTACGTCCCTTCGCTTTTTATGTTTTTGGTGAGCTAATCATTATTTGTATATATAAGTTTTAGCAAGGGGTAACTCGGAAAATTACGCTTTCCTCTTGTTCAACACCTTATATTTATTTCAAAACACCTTTTGGTATTTTGAAATAAATATCTTATAGGTAAATAATCTTAAAGGTAAGTTTTTGTTTTAAAGAACCTAAGGAGAAAATAATTGTCATAATACAAAAAAAGTAACAAAGGAAACCTTTTCAAGTGGTACTGTAGAAGATTTTACTTCCACAATACAAGGACGTGTACAAAGCGTTTCCCTGAAGTTTTGTTAGAATACAAAATGAAAATGTACAAATTTTTTTCACGTTTCGTTTTTCAGTATAAATTAATACTTTCTCTGAATTAAACCTGTTAATGTTTTATGTTGTCAAATGATAATTATTCTAATTTATCCGATGTTATGAATCTAATAAAAGTGTTATTTAAAATTTGCATATTAAACCAAATAAAAGCCTACGTCTTTCCGAAAAAAATACGCGTTTATAAGTTTCTTATGAAACTTTTCTTAAACTAAACTTTAATTAAATGTCTCTCTCCGCAGCCTACACTGACCACTGCACACAATCGCTAATTGGTACCAAGTGGAATTATAAACAATTGAAACCCATCAACCGGCTGAATCAATTAACATCTGTGTGTTTAATTTATGGCTACTAAGCAATTCTGACCTTAGTTTCAATTACGATAAAGTGTTATTTTCGATAGGGGTGATAAAAAATGTGTTTAATATTGTCTACACACACAATTTTGGATATATAATGAGGAAAAATCATGTGAGTCTGGAACATCCTCTTTAGATAGAACGTGTTCCTGTTTTATAAATTTCGTTAAGGAACCTTCCGTTAAGCCAATGTAGTTAAGGCTGATGTACTGCGTATACCTATATGAATCATTGGACATCATGGACAAACTGCGCCATTCAATTTTAATAAAAATTTTGTTCGTTAGCTATTTGTGTAAATTTAAGATACTGAAACTAGATATTAGTTTTGTTAGATACTTAAAAAATATCTATTACTGTCTTGCAATCAATTATTACGTAAAGATTTTAATGAAATTATTGAGATTAAAAAGCTTAAAAACTAAAGATCAGCCAATCAAAGAAGCCGAAGATCAAACATCATCGCAAATTACATAAGTCAATAAATTTATTAAATCGCCGTCCTAAAATATAGATGACGTTTTAAGCCAGAGTACATCCACAAGCGCATTATTAAATACTAACAAGCAATGACATCACTTCATCAAACCATACACTCATAAAATAGATAAAACATAGAATACAATACTATAGCTCCTGATCCCGAAGGGATCACTGTATAAAATATAGCCTTTTTTACTAATATATTTAAAACGAAGAATGATAATATTATTTAAGAATTCAAAGTTTAACTTAAATTAACAATTATAAAATAAAATAAAATTATGCTACAAATAAAAAACTAAATCTAAAATTGAATTCATTAAAGGCAACGTAGCCAAAAGGCTGGCCGAATTACCACGCTGGATTGCAATAGAAATTCGTTGTGCGAGGTAGGTGCCAGCCTTAGGGTCACGAGTTTCACTCACCAATCGCCTCGCTAGGTCCGAAAAAAGGCGATGAGCCCCTGGTCCCCAGAACCCCATAGTTTCAACGCCAAAAGCCTCAAAAATATATCCACTGCCCAAATTCTGATATTTTTTTAAGTTTGAGACTTTCAGTGTTATGAGCAGCAGAACCAGATTGTGCACTAGTTTTAGGATGATGCGAAGCCGCGAGAGTGTTTACGCAGGTTACATCCCACACCAGCGGCCTACCCATCCTCCACGGGACCAGAGTCTTACTATCAGGCCGCTTGCCATCGTCACGCAACAGTCCTGACGGTTCAAGAACCGAGGGAGTGTTGGAGGTAACAAGAGCCCGATGGATGATGTCATTTAAACTGGCATGGCGAGATAATCTGCCACCGCTGCGAGTACATGAAAGGCCATGGCGACCGAGCTCATCGATCAACACGCCACAGCGGCAGTGGTGTCGAACACGCAATTTTATTCCTAAACGTAAACTACAGGCAAGTCTAAAGCTATGGTTGTCAAAAAGGGTTCCCAAGTTAGATGATGGAAGCGCCCGCAACCATAACCCAGACTCCCAAGAACCCACCGCTAGCAGACGAGCGCGCTCTGTTAAATTAGGCGTATATCATTGTTTGTTGCGCTCTAAAATACAAAGCACGTCGTCCCAGTGACGCTGTGATGCGGGATTTTGTGGAACAGCTGAACTGTTTGATACAATATTCAAGTGCGTTTCGGCATCCGCAAGATGAGAAATCTTGCCCATAAAAGAAGGGGAGAGAATTTTGTTGATAATATGTTTATTACTGTAAATAGAAGATAAAAAGGCTGGCAAAGCTAGAGAAGAAATTTTTCGAGTTCCTAAATTACCGAAGCGCACTGTTAAACTGGCTTGATCCCAGGAATTATTATAAAAATTTATGTTCAGAATATTCGAAAGAGTTGACTTCATTTTTTCATCGAGGTCCGAAAGTAAACTGATGTGTCTCCGAAATTGTGAGCAGCGAAGATAATAAATTAATTTTGGCACAAATAAGCAATGACGTAAAACGTAAAAGGCCATATGTTTATGAATTTGTGAAAGCCGGGAATAACTTTCTGAAAATTTTCAAATTTTGTCAACAATAAAGTTTTGAAAGGATTGATCGAAAATTGGTGAACCTAGAAGCCGAAGGGAAGATTTCTCTATTACAGTGATGCCAGGAGCGATTGATTGAAAAGCCTGAATAATGCTTTCTCTAGTACATAAGTCGGTAATAAATAGCTCACATTTACCAATGTTTAATGTGAGGCCAATTTTGGCGAACTTATCAATCAAAAGTTTCAGGTCATCAAGAACTTCAGGTCATCTCCTCCTAAGGTTCCGTCGTCAAGATACCATACGTTAAATTTCGAATTTAGTTGCTCAATAATAGGATGAATACCTAAACTAAAACTATAAATACGTATGACAGCCCGCCTCTGATGATATGTGATGGTCTCCGTACACCAGAAGAGATGGGTCGTCATAACATTGACGAAGGAAATTAAATGCTTTGGGCATGTGATTTCTTACTTCTGTCAACAGGGTTCCTCGCTGTAAAGAATTATATTTCTTTTTTATATAAGAATATTGAAGCTATCAAATTGTGAAAGAATTTTTGAAATCCGTTCGGTAGATAGACAGTTTATCAAATAAACAAACAAGCAGAATTTTCCCCTTCATAATAATACTCCCAGTTTAGACAGATGTGTATTTCGCAATATCAAATAGACTATTGTACGTCCTCTTTAATTGAGTTTTATAGCAGTGCAGTGTATATTTCTCGGAGAGCATTAAGTAATTGAAAGCTGGGCAGTTCTGACTACCCCCCGGGGATCAATCGCCACCTTGGATTAGTGAACCCTTGTTTATTGAGGGAAAGTGGTTCAGAGGAAATCTTTAAACGTTTTCATTAATGTGGAAGTTTTAATTGATGATGTTCTTGAATGTTAAGTTAATATTGTTAGATAAATAAATGTAATCATTAGTTTTTTGTAATTATAACAAAAGCAGGTTTCAGTATGTTCTAGTTACAAGGAGAATTAAATACAAATAGTAATATTTCCATTGTTACTAGGAAGGTTTAAAACAACCGTGTACTATCATATACTCTTATTTCTATTTCATAAGATATTTCATAATCAGTGCTGTGTAAAACCAAAGGTTTCTAAATGTGTTTGAAATTGTTACAAGCACTTTAGTTTGTGTAGTGGTTCTTCCTTCTCATTGGATTTTTTTCGAAGCGCTAAAGTAAACTTTCACTTTGAACCACAAAAATTATATTATTTGATATTTATTAATACTAAGAAATCATTTCAGCAATATGTCCTCGGTTAGCGAATACATCGACATACATTCAATTATGATTATAACATTTATTTTCTTTCCGTGGTTAGCAAGGAACGTTGAAAATTAATTGAGGAAAAAATTTAAAAGTTGCAAAGCAAGTTGTCATAACTTTAACATTATGAAAAAACCCTAAACGCCAAACTTGGTATATGTTTGTTGTGTTCTACTTGTACAGGGTGTTAGGTGGATCGTATAAGTTACGTAAAATATTTTAGTGTTTCTTTGTGAGTAGACAACGTTAATAATTTAAAGAAATTTATAATAAAATTAATGACTTCAGAAAGTAAAAATGCGTTCACCAACACTTTGTAATACTACACTGTAATACTAGTGTTAAAACCTGACCGATAGCCCAATACCTACTGAAAGTAGCCTGGGGGAGACTCATTCGTCTTTTTCTTTGACGACCGAGGGGCGTCAGTAGTCTCAGGTTCGAACCCTGATTTGGACATATAACAAAAATTGGCCTAAGCAATTAAATTGGCATTTTTATGAAAAAATCTACTTTATGAAACGCTAACGCTGACTGACTGACAAACAATGCGCAGCCTGAAGTCTTGAAGCTCTATTCAGGTTCTTTTTGTAGTGTAGAGGAGCACTAAGTAACTGAAATGACTTGTAAATAACATAAATTAGCCTTAGTTTAAGACTAGTAATGGAATTAAATATCTTTATTCAGCACTTATATATGTATGTATATATATATATATATATATATACATATATATATATATAGATATATATATATACATATATATATATAGGTATCATAGTAAATGTCATCTATGAAGACGCCCCACACCCCACGTCTCTTTTGGTCTTCGGTAGTCGGGTGCAACTTCGTGGAAGGAACGCACCTTTCCGTCACCCCTTCCCCAGTCTCGCTAAAATTGACCACTAACTCGCAAGTTTTTATTTGGTAAACAATATATACGGCTGCACGTAAAAAAAAACATGATTCATCGACATCGACACGTCTTAGTAAACTCACCTCATTTTTGTAGTCGTCATCGGCTAAAAGTGTGAAAGTAAGGTTATTTATTACTTGAAATATTACGTAGCTGAAAATCACCAAATATACATGTTTATGGAAAGTCCTAGTTTAGGAATCCAGCTTTGACGATATTGCTTTCCGCGATTGATTAAACATGGTAAAATATGATATTGCTAAAAGTCAGAGGCAAAAGAAAAGAAAATATTTTTAAGAACATCTTTACGTCGACATTGCTAAATCATCACAGTAATTAGAGTTAGCCATACTATGTCTGGCAGTTCAATAAGTCTAACTTTCATAAATCTATACACAATTTAACATGGTACAATAATTGCAAAAATATAATTGCGTTACTATTCAAATACGAATAAATATATTAGTACAAATAAGCAACACATACACCTTAAGTTCTCTTTAACTTGAGATAAAACAAATTGATTTGACATTAAAAAGAATAACTATGTATAACAGTCAACACTCAATTATACTGAACAATAAAACCAAAGTTTTCAGAAATTCTAAAGAAATCTTACATTGAAACATTTTTCAGTAATTCTATTGAAAATGAAATATCAATCAGTGAACAAAAGAAAAACATTCTTTTGTTTTGAGTTTGTGTTCAAAGCGCAGACAGCGCCAATAACAAAAGAATAACCTTAATTTTTGAGTTTCAGGTGGAAACAAAATCAAAGAACATATAATATTTCTTATTTTAATATAAGGTTTAAAAAAAAATTGCTTGGTAGTAATTTGTAATTATTCTTATTACTTATTTGCACAAACACTAAGGAGTATGATTCTTTACTTAAACTGTTTATTAAGCAATGTATAATTATAGTCATTTGCATTTATACAATGTTACACCTATTGTTCCACCTTTCTTAAACAACCTGTCTAACTTCCTTATTTACCCAGAGTCCAGGTTTAAACTACAAACATTAAAACAAATATTAATTACGACTAAGAACAGCAAGATAGTGTAATACAATATGTGAACTGTGCCTTGCGCCCACATATTTCACTACTCCCTGGGTCTAAAGAGCCTACAAACTGTTGAAACCACAAAATTAATTGCGTTATCAACTACACACGAACTTCAGATGGTAGTAATCAAAGTTTACAGTTAATTATTAGTTTAAGGACTAATCAACAAGTCAGAAATTTGTTTATTTTAATGGTTTTACTCGGATCCGGTAGAGAATGTTAGACGGATGGGAAATCTTATGAAGTGAACTTGTAGGCTTGTAATAGTGAAATTGTATGTTAGTTTAGTTTCAGGTTATCCTTTAGGTTTGTATTACATGTTTTTTCTTTCTCATGGTCTTTAGATCTTGAGGTCTCGAGGTCTCGAGGTCTCGAGGTCTTTAGTGTATAAATAATTTTTTAATTAAACATTGGCTTCTATTTCATGATAGAGCATGTTTTTCTTATAAAATTCAGAGTAATAATATGTGGATAATACGGACACTTCCAAGAATGATATATGCATTATCATTTTAAAAATTTTATCGCGAATTCTGTTACAATCATCAAAACGTTTTGTTCGAGTTTTTGGTATATTGGCTGTAAACGTAAAGGACTCCTACTCCCGATGGAATATTTTTAGGGGTCAAAAAAAATTTGCCACTCCCTTTTCCACTTCTAAACCAATTATAATATATTTAGCCAAAGAGAGCTACTAATTTATGTTAGTCTAATAAACAGTTTATCTCATAAAAATATATATACAATATTTTAAATATAATAAGAAGTACAAGTTTAAAAAAAAAAGCCAAGCCTTTCAAATGTATTCTAATTAAATATACATATTTCATATAACATTTTTATGTATTTAAGTAATAAGAAACTTTGAGCTTTTTATTTAAAGTAAGCCACTTATCGAAACTTTACCCTGCAGTCTCATCGCTTTACATTAAATGCGACGATAAAACTCTGAGTGAAAAGGATATTCAGATTTAATTTAAAATAAACAGTTACGTCAATATGACGCTTGAATATTGACGTAACAAAGCACCGATGAATAAAAATTCGAAGTAAAGTTTTCCAAGAAACAAGGTTGATAGTTCAAGCATTCGAAGTATAGTCTCGGTGAATAGTTTTCGATGAAAGGTTTTTCGGAATCATGTAGGAAACCATGCCCATGTGGATGGATCTAGAACACTCATCAACTAGGAATTATTAAACATGAGTATTTTGGTGTCCTCAGTATGATCCATGATATCGGTATGATTATATAAATTGAAACTTGGACGTTTCGGCAAATTTGGGGTGTTAAATTTTATATATATAACAGACAAATCCAAAATTAAAACATTTATTTCTTAACATTGACAATTACTTGTTCTTATTGACGTGAAATAAAGCATGACCAGTTCTAAAAAAAACTTCGTGAAGAAGAACTTGCAAGAAACTGACTAGAAGATGTGACATATTAATTTATTACAGAAATGAACACAAATATCAAGAAGGTCTGAAATGCCTTTAATAAGTACGTTTATAATTTTAAATTATTAATGCGTACCTAGTGTAGTAAATAAGGTAAACAAACTGTAGCAATGTTCGTGCAATAAATATAGTATTTATATTTACTTAAAAATCGGCATTACAACACCTATTATATATCACAAAAATTTAATCATTAATAAATATATTAAACATACATGTGTCAGGCACCTGATGATTGTGTTTTTTAAACATTTTGATAAAAAATATCAGTTATTTTCGATAAAACTTTCACTAAATTTGAAAAAATATAGTGACTGACTTAATACATAAGTTTTAAAAATCCAGACTATATTTCACATAAAAGAGCGCAGTTTTCAGTAATACAACCTCGTTATTTGGAAAATACTGCAATTGTAACAATCATCTATTGTGATAGCTTCTATATCGAACAATAAACCAGTGAGTGGCATGCATGGAGGCGCATTCATGCTTTGTGACTATTTCAATGAAATCAGACACAAACTAAATTGTAGTGAAGTTATTTAGTTAGATATTTAAACTGGATTAAATTGTTTTGGATTGGGTATTAATTCAATTTCAAATTAATGAAAAATTGCTTCAATTAGAATTTATTTTTTATGTCTTACCTGACATGAATGAATGAATGTACCAGAATTGTATTACCTTTTTTTCTGGAAGGGACTGATTACTTATGGCCCTATAGGTCTGACGGTGCTTAGCCGGAACTTAAATTACTCCTACATACAAGAAGTCTAAAGGTACTTGAGAGGTCGACCTCGGCTTAGGACGACGTATATTGATACTACCACTGGTTCGGGAGGGTCATCTATTGCCACAGAACCAGCAAGTAACTCAGTAAGAGGGCTCGCGTTGTACTGGACAACGCGTTAGCCTGTTCCTCCGGTGGATTAGGCGAGTTGAATGTCGTGTTGTCCTATTTCTTACTGGAACGCTGGCGTTCCTTCTTGTTATGCTATTTCATGTATAAAATTTTTTTTTTTATGAAACAGTGCTGAGGGGAATTTATTCCGTCGTCTTTTTTTTCAGTGTACCTATACCTTTTTAAAGTCGATGTCGGTGTATTTACGCAATCTTGATGAAAACAAAGAAAATTAAGACGTTTAATAAGTGCAGTATTTTTACCTATGATGAAATAAAATATTTAGTATTTTTTTTCAGAATTTTTTGGAATTCTCTGAACAGAAACAAAATATTTCAATGGTAAAATACTGGTCTTAAAAATACTTAATATTAACAAACAATGCACACGATTACGTACGATGCTGTCGTCAATATATCCATACCTATGTTGTAGAAATTCAGTCAGGGAACTTTGTGCAATTTCAGATTCGCATCCGAATCTCCTGCAGTGTTGTCACCTTGAAGTATGCGTAGTATGCGCATACAAAAGCCGTAGCCTGAGCCTCCCCGAGTTTCCCGACTGTACGTCGCTTTGACAGCCTCATGCAACAAATAGTAGCAAGTCCTGTGTCTAACAAGGGTTTTAACTTTTTCAATAACTTATAAACAAATCCCCTGTACGACAGCAATGTCACACAAAACTAACAGAACATTGCATGAACCAGTGGCCTCATGAGGAGTGGTTACCTTCAATTGCCGCGCTCCATTCTATCCATTCATATCATTGTTAATTTTCCGGTCGTATATAGGATGGCACAGAAAATTGCTGCGAAAATCAGAGTAATATGAACGGTTGTCATTTACGTATGGTGTTATAATGTCGTGTGCAATACTGTAAACATTTTGAGAGACTGTACTCGTATGAAAGGAAGACAAATATTTGACAGAAATTTAAGTTTATATTTGCATTTTTTAATGTTCAATTAAAGATATTGACAATGGGGCTGCAAGACATTTCTAGTTAGATTCTAATACACACATCTTAATTACTTTATGAGTCTGATCACGAATCTACTGGAGCACTTGATTGACCTCGCATGTTAAAGCTTTTTACTGGGCTGCAAAATTCGAGCACCGTATTGTGAACTGAGCGGTGTCCTCCCATGATCGGGTATTCGAATCCTATCCGGAACCTCAACATTCAGATCGCTTAATGTTAACATTGTGTTTTTAAGTATCTTGCTAGCTTATTAGGGAAGGAAATCGACCGGTTACAAGAACGTGGTAGGCACTTTTAGATATGATGTAATATTTTGTTCCTCTATGTTCCTTTTAAGTGTAAGGAATTTGCTGTTACATGATGTCGTAATTTTGTACTAATTTTTAATAAATAATTACAATTATTAAGCACCTGTATACTCTTCGCTAAACGTTTAATAACCTACGCTTAACTTTACAAATTCATGCCTCAATGGCCCAACTAAAATGTTTTAGGGTCAAAGGAGCTTTCAACTAAGTTAAAGGCAGTAGGTACCACATTCTGAGCCTATTCAGTTGTTAGTATAGGTAATTTGTAATATCATTAGTAGGGATGTGTTACGATACAGCCCTTAAGTGTACATGGAAACAAAGATTAAGGTTTGTAGATGGGGTATAAATGCAAAGAATCTTATTTGTTTGTATATTCTTAATAACTGTTTGTTTTCATGGAGTCGGTTCTAGATCTGCCATTTGGAAGATGTTCTCTTTTATTTTTATTCTGTTTATCTCTTTTCTTGTTTACGTACCAAACAAATGGAAAACCGAGAAATCGCGCCAACGAAAACCTGATTAAGGACTGACGAAACCATACCAGGCCTAAGGTCATTAATATTCGAGTAGTCTTACAATTATTTTATACCTGTCATATGCGTTAGAAACGGTGTCAAACATTTGTAAACGTTTTGTATTCCAGTTGGCATTAATTGGCAGCTATAAATTATCAATTATTATGAACAAATTTCACAAACAACTTTTGTTTACACAATTCAGCACTTTTCAAAATTATTCAATTTAAAGGAAATTATGTATCTTGTATAAAACGAATGTAAATTGTTGCATTTTTGATTCGTCATTGCCTCAAAATTCCCTGGCAACACAATTACTAAAGTTTGACAAAGGGACTTCTAAGCGAACCTTAATACCTCTTTTTGGCTCACAACACTTGCCAACGAAATCCGAATGCTTTCTCGCAATTTTCCTGGAAACCCAACAAGAAACTCTCAGATTTCCTAAACAAAGGAAACGTCTAAAGTATCGCTTAATCTATGACAAGATGTGACAATCCCAATTGCCGAGGTCATTCGACAATTTGTCGAAGTAACCTTTGAGAAACAACGCGGCCGTCACGGTAGGCTGTCGCCATACGGTCTAATGAGGCGGAATGTCGGGTCTTGATGTGTTTAAGACATGAACATGAGTTATTTTTGAGGTTGTGCTAGCGATTTTGGTAGATGGTTGCTAAAACTCGTGTAAAGTACATATTACGATTCAAGACTGCATTCTTTTAAAAAATATGAAGTACCTATGCATAGTTTAAGATTAACCATAAAGTACATATTTATGACAAGAGCTCCCCAGTCTGCCGTTGATCAATGATACCGCAAGTCGGTCCCTACAGGAAATTTCCTTCACCAAACTTTCTTCATCAGATCCTTAACCAAACTAGTTACAGTTGTTCGTACGGCAAGGCTTAACACTCCTCATACAACTTTCCATAAATAGATATATGAATATTATTTGCAGGGTCCAAAACATTGCGTAACCATGTTTTTTTTTTTATTGTAAATTAATCCTATTGGTGCGTTGCATGCCGTGGTACGAGTAGACTTTAAAAGACGGGTTATACAGGGTGACTTGTACCACACGTAAAAATCAACCGGTGTCAGGTCGGGACACCGTACAGGCCATGAACTCGGACCCCCCCTGCCAATCCTACGCCTTGGGAACGAGGTATCCAGCTATTGCCGCACAGTAATTCGATAGTGCGCTGGACAACCATCGTGTTGGGATACCATTCGTCTCCTTGTTACCAATTCCGCATCTTGAAGCAACGGCCTTAGCTCAATCCTCAAAAATTACCCATAATATTCCATTTAAATTGTTGGGCAAAAAGTGGGGTCCAATCAAATGATTATTTATGACGCCCATCCAACTTCTAACAATAACAACTAAAAAGTTCCAGGAATTTATTGCAACTCTGCAACTTAAGCCGCGGTACGATAACAAAAGGTTTTACAATGCACGTGCTCTACGTACGTTTTTTTTCTGGGATACGTTGTTTGTGTCTTAATAATTTAACTTGCTTGGATAGCTAATAGAACAAGGAAGTTTTTCTAGTAGTTTGTATGCTTAAAGTACTGTTGATTTTTCAAAATAAATCCAGTTTTCTATTGACCAAATTAGTGAATCTAAACCAAATTGTATAACAATTCACTCGCTATTTTAAAATGTTCAATATTTGTGACATTATTAGCATTAATAAATGTTTGTTGATGTATTGGTTTTCTATTTATTTAATTTTTTGTAGTTAATTTGGGATTTTTTGAACAAAACCAAAAATATTGAATAAAACGAGCCTACTTGGTATTAGGGACATTATAGTTAATTTTGTTGGAAATTAGTTGTATTATCACATCCCAAGAGGAATACGTCGAATTACAAGTCACCCTGTATATACCCATCATATAATTATTGAGGTACCTTTCTTTTCACATTAGACCGATGGTGAATTTTCTTACTTTGTAACTCATAACGTAATGAAAAGCAAAATATGAAATTAACACCCATTTAATTTTATGTTTAAACACCTGTAGTCTTTTAAAACAGAAAGGAATATAATTATAAATTTTTATATTGATTTAACTACTTCATTCAATGTTCAATAGACTTATTGCTTGAAAATAGAAATGTTTCATTTTATTTTTACGTGTATAATCACATCAGCGTTCGAACGAATCTTATCGATTGTTGGATCAAATAATGTAATATTGATGTATGCTGGAGTGCTTTTTTATGAATTGCCGCATATTGTGTTCAGTCAATCGTTATAATGGGTTCCGAGGACAATACACAAAGTTTATCTGAATATTCATTTAATCTAGTCCTTTATTTTTTTGTAAAATAACCATTAACAATTTTTTTTATGTTACATTGATAGTGACTGTATTGTTTTGAAACTTTTTTGTAACGAGGCTTTGTGGTGTAAGCAGCAAGGCACCAGAAATCCTAAGCATGAAAAAAACCGAATGCTCATTTTTTTTATGGAACCATGAATATTTTTTGTTTATGGAATTTGGTGAAAATTGGTGATACACATTAGAAGTTGCATATAAATATTACTTAAATTTGTACACATGAAGTTGGATACAGCATTCTTTTTTCAGCTATCCAACTATTGTATTTAAACAAATATCTATGTAACGTATATTAATTATTTTTTTATTAAAAAAATAAAAATTCTGTAGGTGTTTGAAAAGATCATAAATAAAAAAATAACTCCTGAATTCTCTTCACGGTAGACGTTCAAATCAATCCGTATAGCCGGAAAATAAACGCAAAATGTATACAATCACAAATTTCCTTCTAATAAACTATTGGTAAACTCATTTGACGTCATCACAGAGAGATAAGAATGTTATTATATTGTTTCAGATTACCAGAAACATGGACGAACTAGTGAATATTACAGAAGATATCGTTTCCAGTGTAGGACAGAGTGAACTATCCAAGTAAGTCATTTTTCACACCACCTGCACGTTTATGTCCCTTTATACGAGTACGTCATGCAAGCTCAGTCTAAAGCAAGTCATTTAGGCCCTCGGGCACCAACGGGTCAAAAAATATACAAAAAATTTATATAAAATGTAATTTTACAGATACGAAAGATCCAAAAAGAATATGTTCTTAATTTGAATACATCACGCACTCGAGATATTTTATAAAAAGAAAACAAGGCTGTATGGCTCTGTTCCGTGCCTCAGTAGTCTATTCTGATTGATACAAAAGCAAAAATGGCGTGATTCAAAGATCTATGCTGCGAGTTTAGTATTGAAAACGTGTAAACTTAAGAAAAATGTCTAGTGACTACAGTGATTTGGCTATCAGTGGTTTACCCAAGCCAACTCTACCTAAATCGAAATATATCTTTTTACAATTTGACACGTATGTGTCAAATATTAATTTTAATTTACGGTTTCAAAAGTTGATTATACTCAATTATCAATTCTTTATTGCTTTTTAAAGTAGTGTTACATTAATGTGCACGGAATGCCGGAGGGCGGCTTTCATTGCCGAAAGCCTCCCTCTCCCGCAGTCCAATGAGCCTTCGGTGGCGGGTTCGGGGAAGATAATTAGTGTACGTTAAATATACCTTTTTTATAGTTATATCTATAATATTTTGTATTTTGTTAATAATACCTAATATAGTTTTTCTTCTTTCTAGTATATCATTGTAGTTCTCATGTACAGTGGCGTTTTTCCGAATATAAATTTTTATTCTTAAGAGAATTTTCTGTTTCTTTATCAATATTTCAGTTTCTTTCGTCAGTTAGTAAGTCAAGTAGTTTGTGATTGAGTGTTGGAAAGAAGTTTGAAATGTGCTGGAATAGTTTATTTGTAATCTTGATGAAATTATTTATTTAGTTTTTTTGCGGCGTGACCTTTTCTCCTCGGTTAGTGTAGAAGTCTTACGTGCAATTAGTACTTACGTGTAAGTTTACACATTTTCAGTATGAACACAAGGAAGAGGAATTATTTTATGTTTGCGCATGCACGGCCTACAACGGCATAAGGATTAGATTTTTTATATTATAATAGTAAACAGTGGTACTGTTACTTCATAGTAGGAACAACACGCGCCACGAATGTGAGCCATGCGTGCGCGTAAGCATAATTTGTGACTATTGACGTTTTTATACTTGTACTTAGTCTTTTTTTGTTTCTCGATTAAGCTTTACATTTAGGCTTTGAATCTTCGGGGAATTACTTCTCTAGGGTAAATGTGTCTTCGTATTGGACAAGCTTGCATCCCTCGGTAAATGGAGGATTCTTACTAAATTATCTCTGCACGTGAATTGGCCTTCGAATCTTTGGCATTCGAGCATGTGGTACATACGATAGTAAGTGGCTTTAGATCATTAGTGTTATTGGTTATCGCTATTCATACAGTTTATGGTGCAGGGTCTTGCCGATAAATTGTCTACGTTGAATAAATAATTCATCATATATTCATTCGATTTTGGTAGCCAGCCGTATGTCTTAGATGGTGTTGCTTTTGTTGCTGTGAGGGGGCTGGCTGATTCTTCTCTTTATCCTGTTTACAATTACTAGCTGAGTTATTGTAGCTAATATTGTTATTAAAATGGTCTTTTCCTAACAGAAGGCTATGAACAAAATAAATGAACAAACTAAACTGTATATTTACCATGTTGGATTACCTATATATAATCGGCAAACAGATATCAGGCAGAATTACATTACCTAAAACGTTCTTTATATAAATTATATCGTGATATTGTTAGCTATAATATTTTATTACGACCAAGAGCATCTCTAAAAGGAGGATTTTAATGGATTAAGGAAAATCGGTTTAACGTTTCAATCGCCAAGACCATCGTCGTTTGTAACTGTCAAGAATGATTGAAAGATCCACGACGACGGTGTCACGAGGATTTATTATTTAGCAAAGAGTTTATCGAATTTTTAGTTAGTGACATTTTATTTGCTCAAATATTATTAGTTATTTATAAAAGAATATTCCAAAACACAATATCTTTATCTGCATCCTGTTTTATATAAATGTTGCGATACTTAAAATTGAACCGGAGATCTCATACAAATTTCTCAAATTTGTGATGTAATTGTGTAGTTGAAATTTTTATAAGACTGTTTCCATAAGTAAAAAGAATATTTTCCGCTCCTTTTGTATTAATCTTGAAAAAAATATTTATACATTATTTAAATGCGATTTCCATATTAAATTTTCAGGAACACCAACATTTTTTATTGGATTATTTTCTTTCTTCTTAGAATATTTTAGAAGTTTCACGAGACAAAGTCTGACAAATGCCACTGTCTTGATAATTCGTACAGATTACTGATTTCTGGAATCACGTTAAAGTCATTTCTGGTAAAAAGCGAAATAGTTTGAAATTTTCCTCAGTTGTGGCAAAATTAAAAACATCTTTTGTCATTAGGATAAAATCTGTTAATCATTTTTTTCCTGAATATGAATATTCTACGCGTTAAAATATTTTACATGTTGGAAATCGCTTGCATTAATAAACTCAATTCTTACCAATTTTGCGCATCCTTACTTTGTGAACTACTCTTAATAAGAACCTTACGCAAGCTTATACAGCCTACCCAGCATACCTACTGAAAGAGATTTTACTGAAGATCTTACTTACTTTCATTCATTCCTTTTAAACGCACTTCCTTCTTTTCTTTACAAACACAAAAAATATATTTTTATATTTTGCATTACAGGAAGGACTTGGTATATCGTTGAAAGACCATTTAACAAAGACCGGGATGCGTAGCTTTCTCTCAAAGATCCTCTAAAAAACCAATGAACCCTAAAGGGACCGGTAGATATTAATCAGGCACATAACCATCACATGACTTAGTAATATCAAAAACTGGTTCATTAAAGCTTAGAGGTTGTGAAGGAAAAAAAAAATTGTTTCGAAAGTAAGCTGTTGAATTATTTTTGCACGCACTGACTGTGCCTTGTCATTCTTAGATATGCGTCTGTAACTCTGACAATAAATAACGTTTAGATTTTATAAAACAAGGAATTCTCATCCTGTAAGGTAAATGAAGGGAAGCGTAGGCATTGGTTTACAAGGAGCGTACATTTCTATGTCTATTTCTAGTAGTATTTCTCATAGTAAAATAAGTATACAATAATTCAGTAGTGTTAGTTACTATCGATATATAAAATATTAATAAATACTTCACCTTTATTTTAGATTTATAATCCAGTATTAGTAAATCTATCATTTGCTTTATCAGTGTGAATGAACGAACGGAATATATATTATTTACAATAAATTTATATATTTTGCTTTTATTATTACGATTTATTTTGTGCAAATTTGCTATACAGTACCGTAGCTCAATCTCTATAAAGTGTTATGCGGGCGTAGTACCCAACCTGTAATTATATTCCGTTTCTTTTTCATTTGTATCTTTTTTCCAAATACTTGCTTCAATATACCGTAAACATTAAAATCATAGCCACATTTAAATCACTCTACAAATCAAAATCATTTCCTTACCAACATAAAGATTCCTTAGAACATTCGTGAACACCTTAAAATGATTGCCGGAAATCTTTTATATCCCTACATACGTCTATTCAGGTAATATAAAGGGCATGCTATGAAGGCCGTACAAAAGTAAAAATAAGGATAAAACTTGTTTGCTGACTATGGAGGCGTAGGAATCGGTGAAATACGAGTAACAAACGCACCTTTTAGTTGAATTACTACCGCTTCCTTTGTTTTGGGTTAAATGTGGGATAGTAAATGGGATGAAACGATATTGTTACGGAAATTAAAAGAAGGATTATTCAGGCAGCTTTTATCCAAATTCAAAATATCTAAGTAGCCTGAAATTTTTGTTTGAGTTTATCATTGGTTCAATATTGCCTGTGCCAAATTATTCTAACCATAAACATTTACATTTAATCTTGAGATTTAACTCCAAGCTACAGAAATATTTAGCCGGATTCTACTAGATTCCAACTTCTCGAAGAGCTCAGTTGGCTCAGCCACACTCATAGCCACATAACATTAATTTAGTTAACATAATTAGACAAAGTTGTTTACTCTCTAAATCTATAAAAATCTTACATTATTTTATTATCAAAACAACACACAAGGCATAACACTAAGGCAAAGCATTAAACAAAATTTTACTTTTGCGTAAAAGTCGAAAAAATTAAATTTTATTTTGAAGATGGTGTGAAAGTAAAGCAAATATAACAAAATCTACAAGATTAAGTTGGTTTGAAAATTAAATGTTAAGCCTCTAAATTTAGTGTCAAAAGTTTATTACCGCTATTACCACGACCTTACCACAAAAAAATTTTAGTCTAATAAACATAATAAACGTATGTTTGTTGTGAACTTTCTACGAAATAAATGCCACATTTTTTTTTTACCATAACTGAATTTTCTACAGTATCTTGGTGTCGGAGTTAACAACATTACTTTTACGCATCATTTATTGCCATGTAACCACCATGTGGGTTTTTTCAACGTGTGTATTAGGATAATTGCTGAAATTAAGGAAAATGTTGTAAAACCCACATACTTCCCAAAGACATTATTTAAGAGATGTTAATTCTAGGTACAACCAGAACTAAATAAAATATAAAATGAAGATACTTTAATTAGTTTAATCATTTACGACAAACGCTAACAATTTAAAGAGCGTCTGTGGCGGAGTCTTTAAGGCGCTAGCTTCTCGATTAAGGTGCTGGGTTTGATCCCCGGTGAATGCCAAATGTACCAATGAGTTTTACAACCTAAGTACATAATGCCGTCTTCTCTGACCGTGAAGAAAAACATCGTGAGGAACACGCATATCTAAGAAATAAATTTATTTACCACAGTAGGTAAACGAGGTAGACTACAAACGGCCTGAAACCACGGCGAGGCGACGTCCCTGTAGAGGGATATATATATGAAGGTTTCTTTTAGTTCATGTTCCGCTATAAAATGTTTCATACGTAGTCTCGTAAAAAATCTTTCACAATATTCACAAATACTATGAAAAGAAAGTAAAGCAAACTTTTTACTCTGAATAATTTCAGATCCATCATGAAACTAAAATGTGTTTTGTCTGAGCTATATAATTGGGTTAGTGTAGTATCTTATGAAACTTTTCTAAAAGGGAAAACTAAGTTTATTCAAGAAAATCTCTGGAGGTTTTATACAGATAGCTTATGTAAATAAAAAGCTGTGCCAGACACCGCTAGATTTCTTAAAAAGTCTGCAATGCTTAAGTATGTACATTTTTCTTCTTCTTAACTCGTTATGTTTATAGTTTTATTTAAGCATTTCAAATTTTAAAAGTGGTTGGTTGTGTTTTTCTGGCAGACTGATTTAGTAGGAGCTTGTTTTTTTTAGTAAACTTAGCGACTGATTTAGCAATTAAAAAGGAAAATCTGATAAAACTATCAACTAGATTTTGATTAATCTCTCTTTCAAACAAAAATTTAATGGTCACAATAAATTCTCGAGGGTTATAATTACGGCGTCGTCGTCGCCTCATCACTCGACGTGTAATATAATAAAGAAAAATTATTAATTTTAACTGTTTCTCTTTTTTCAGATTCTCTCCTGGTCTTCTGACCTTCGCAGCTATAGTCACAGGGTTTATCATGGTGATTGGATTGTCAGGAAACCTTCTAACAGTAGTGGCGTTGCTAAAATGCCCTAAAGTCAGAAATGTTGCAGCAGCTTTTATTATAAGGTAAGTTTTATTCTTTATATGTTAAGCCTAGAGTCAAGCGGACATTGATACATCACAGTCCTGCTAACAGTATAAAAGCAAAAGTTTGTGAAGACATAATGGATGTTCATTTTATTTGCTCTCTAGCACACGAAGTACTGAATTGATTCATGAGATCAGTTGTAGTAGAGTTTCGTAGATCTCGTCTGGATCTATACTACGCTCCTTCCAATTTTAACCGCCACAATTTAATTATTATGTAGTTCCAGATGATGGAAATGAAAAGCCAGTGCAATTACTGGAACATAGGCAATTTCAAGTTAAGTTTGCTGTCAGCAACGTATCGTTAATCGATACTCAATAAATAACAATATTATCAATCAATAACATGTACGATTAATTATGTCTATGGGCACGGATAACACTTACCATCAGGTGGATAGAGTGCTTAAAAAATATTAAGGTAAAATATGGGATTATGAAATTCTCATGG
Organism: Marasmarcha lunaedactyla; assembly: GCA_923062675.1. NCBI lineage: Eukaryota > Metazoa > Arthropoda > Insecta > Lepidoptera > Pterophoridae > Marasmarcha > Marasmarcha lunaedactyla. Next base: position 10,778,033 of record OV281353.1, read on the forward strand.
AAAATTATATTTTACACGAATGAAGTCGCGAGTCAAACCGAGTATGTCTGTATCGTAGGGAGCATAATTTCTGCCTGCTTTTTAGTTTCTACTAATAACTAACTCTTTAGCTGTTTCTCGATGGAATCAATTACCTTAGGAAATCAAACTTTATCAAACTCTTCATTCATAAAAAAAAATACTTTTTGTCGAGGATTTATAATTAAGTTAAGTGAATATTAGATATATATTTTACATTGTATATGTTTTATGTATGTCTATGTTTTTTTTATACAAGTTAGATTTAAATTAAGCATAGTCAAAAATGTTATACCTACTTGTAAGCCTAAACTACATATTAACCTTCCGACTAAGGTTGTAGGGAAGAAAATGTAGCTGTAAGATTGCCTAATTGTTGCCTTTTTCGGTTCTTGTTCTTTTATTTTAAAAGGCTATTTCATCAACATTAGTCTTTATTACATTTGAAATATCGTACACCATTTACCAACTAACGGTCGCTGCACAAACTCTTATATGTCATCTTTTAGTACTTAGACAGAAAACTGTTTGTATAAGTATTTGATGATAATGCCCATATTAATGTATGTAAAGCTGAGTAAATAAACACTAAAAATATTTTTTATGCCGGCGGCAGCAGACAGGGTGACTATTTACCTTTTAAACAACCTTTTAACTTTTATTATATTTCATTGAATCATTCTAAATAGTTCAATGTTGCCTTATCCTTAAAACAAAGGATGCTTGGAATACCAATAACCTTGCGCACTAAATACTTTTCCTTATATATGTTAAGCACATAGTCAGGTAAGTAAGACCTCACTTAGTCACACAGTTGTGCTACTTTATGGTCATAACTTGCATTGTTAACATATTTCTAAGCAATATGCGCACCTGAACAATATTGACGTCAGAAATATGTACAAATGTAACTAAAAACATGATAATATACCGATAGTAAAAACCGCAATCTGTCTGCGATTGTCTTGATTTTCTTTTTCCTAAAAATTATTTTTTTTTTCTAAAAGGTCGTCAATTAATGTCCGTGAATTGAAGGATCCACTCGTTTGGGTGGTATTGTATTGTTGGTATAGGTTTGTCTCATTTATGTCTGGTAAAATAATTCACACCTTCAAATCCTGATAGGAACAAATTAATGCAATAAACTTGATCGTTGAATAAAGTATCTAGGTTCCCCTTGTTTGCGACACAAACTCTACTTTTTTTGGGGCTATACGTTTGATGTATTTATCTACAGGTTTTGTTACCTTCTTCCAACGCCGTTTCACCCGTATGGAAGTTTCAAGATAAAATATAGCTATTTTGGATTATGTAGCATTCTAACGTTTACAGATTGCCTTAAATCGGTATAAAACGTTTTGAATTTGCAACAAAAAAGCACATATTTCCTGTTTGTAACAATAGTATAGATGTTACCACAAGAAGCTTCTATTTCTTTTTAATTTAAAACGTTCTTTGCCTAAACAGCTTTTTGTATTAAAAATGTTAACATAGTACTTATACTAATGACAAAGTTAGCGCAAATTCCTGAAGCTGCTCACAAAATTGTTAAACTGACATGGTGATGGATGAGGCCAGCAGGGCTGATCGCTCAACTCGTGTATATCGATGAGCTTTCCATGTTGATAGATTGTGAATCAACTTTATAGTTAAAAAGTTGAATATATCGAAGAAGTAATTTGGGATAAAATTAAAGCCTAGAGAACTATTAAGGAAGATAATTAAGGAGTATGTTATAAACTTCTTTACATGTGCTTCAAATGAAAATATTTAGTTAAGTTCAAGTTAGTAATTTTTATCCACTTAAAGACAGCGTCTGCCTTGGCGCTACGTTGTGAACGCTTAATTAATTGAACATTAACGCAGGTAAAGTAAAACTATTCCTTACTTATCATATTCAATATAAGTAACATTGTCGTCTTGTCGCTCTACTTGGAACGATCGTGCTAATGCAAGCGGAAACTTAGGCACAAAACATTGTTTTGTCTTCTGAGACTGCACCATTCCTACCGACAAACCCACTTTAGTATGACTTGCCTAGCGCCTAGAGACTTATTACTTATTTAATTAGCCCATGGCAAAGTTAGTCCTACTTAACCAAGGGATTTAGGAAAACCGGAGACATGCGGCTTCCCCTTTCGATTCTTTACACAAATAAACAAAAAAAGCGCTGTGAAAGAAGTGCAATATTTAAGAATAGGGTTAACAAACGCTAACATAAAAACTAAAACACACACACATTTTGCTATATATTAAAAATTTACAAAGAAAGTAACAATGTTTATGTAGTTGGTTCTTTACTGAACATCTTATTAAAAAAACATTCTAGCGGAGTAACGTTACTGCAGGAACATCTCTTTTTTCATCAATCACTTCCGAAGTTCAGTTCACAGACATTTGGTAAGACATAGCATTTTGATGCGGTAACGAACACCATAAAATACCTAAATAAATAATAGTAGTGCTGTTGTACAACACAATGTTAAGAAACAAATGCCACCGTCAAGTTTGTCGAATAGTTAAACCTCTGACACCAATATAGAAATAAATAAATATTTTTCTTAAGTTTTCACGATACATACTTTAAATAAAACACTTTTTTACCGGATATTATCGCGTATATTTTAGTTAATTTTAAAATTATTTCGACGTTTCGGCATCTTTGCAGTTGCCGTGGTCACGATAGACTGACCAATATAGAATCCTGGAAAAATCATTCTTTCTATTAAACACAAGCATTTTACGAGTCATTACTCCTACAAGTTTTTTCTTTACTATTTTCATAGCCGGCAAACCCGGACAACATCATCGGACGGCATCATTAGGTGTTTTATTTGATAATAGTGATTGTGATTATTATATCGTCTAATGATGCGTTGCTGACCGTACGCTTCAGTTGCAATTGCCTTTGTTCCAGTAATTGCACTGGCTGTTTCTTCACTTCGGCCGGAACGCACCACGTAAACGTTATTGTTATGGCGGTCAAATAGGAAGGAATATAATACCGCCCAGACGAGATCAAAGAAACTCTACTACCACGGCAAATACTTCTGAGTTCGTTGTTATTATTAAATGAGTACGTTCCTCAGAGGAAACAGTTTCCCTTCTCCCACTAAGTAAGCTTAGATTGAAAAGAAAACGCTCCCAATCACGAACCACGATTAATATCTAAAGCGTCATTATCACTAAAGCACGTCTTCTTATGGTAGCATCGGGTGACGGGTCGCTCACTTCCCTCTAATATGGTTGAGGAGGGCGATGGCTGGATCCCGCGTTAACTCGTGAACGGGTACCGTTTGAGGGTGTTCGTCATTTGGATACTGGCGGGGAGGGAGACGTGCCGAGCTAACAGATGCAGATAAGAATAATTTTGTATAGACATAAAGAGAATGTAAATTTATTTTAAAAAAAAGATACCCATGAAGTTTCTTGCCAGTTCTTCTTCACGAAGGTTTTTCCGAACTGGTGGTAGAGTCATGCTTTATTTGACGTCAATGAAATTCAAAAAATTCATTTCATATAACCTTTTCCCGTTTCAGTTTATGCATAGCAGACTTCCTGTTTTGCGCAATGGTGTTGCCATTCGCCATATCTGGGTTCTGGACCCGTACTTGGTCCCATGGGGGTGCATTGTGCCAGCTGGTTCCGTTTTTGAGATATGGCAATGTAGGCGTGTCACTGCTTAGTATAGCACTGATTACTTTGAATCGGTAAGTTTATATGAAATTAATTTGCTTTGAAAATTGGAATCAGACAATTAATTATTTTGCACAACAGTACGCATTTGCTATTGTAACTTCAGGCAGGCAAGGTAGTCGCTATACTTTGACCAGAAACTGTTTTTAATAGATTGTAATGAGGCTAAACTTGACTAGACCTTACTGGGTCCACCTCTTTTTACTGAGTATTAGCAACTACCTTAATACGTCTTTATTTATTTATAAGCACAGTTATAATTAACAACAATCAATACGAGATTAAGAAAGGACGACCTACTTTATCTTTATTGTGTTCAGTTTATACATAAAATTCTTACAAATTCAGAAACATTAGTAAACAAAAAGATTTATTCATTAATAATAATCTAATTTATCGGAATTTTAGTTAAATTTAGTAGAAAAAGTTTGTTTGTTTGAAAGAATATTGACTATGGCTGGTTACATTACAAAACAATAAATTAACATTATTTTAATATCATATCAATTAAAGTAGTACCTTGATGCCACTTAACAATTTCATAAATTGTCAATGGCAGAACTTCATTTTCATAATATTACAAAATTTCAAACAAACGATTGAATCCAGAAACTTCGACAGAACATAAACTTTGAACAAAAGCAGGAATGATTGAATCCGGCTCAGCCTAAGTGAAATCCATCATAAATTTCATTTCCTCTGGAACTTTCCACGCTTTTACGTACACGTGCTAGCCCCTTTGGCTTCTTGGGGGAACACTTCAGACGTTTGGGAATAGGGGTATTTGAATATTATGATATTGATACGAGATTGACGTCTACTGAGTCATATGCGAGTGAGAGTATATTTCTACGGTTTTCTTCTATGCTGACTACTGGATATGCTGGGTTGGAATATTAATAAAATTATTTATTAACCACATAAGATATGACATATTTTTCTTTGCAAGTAGAAGTTAAATTCAAGATATAATTGAGCTATTGAGTTTAGTTCGAGTACCAAGACTTCATATTGAGCGAAGAGTAACAACAAACACCTACCTACATTATTAATTAATATCCGCATAGTACCCAGACAGAGATACAAATAAATGTACGAAACGAGGGTATTTCATATTAAATTAACAGTCATCCATCATCTGATATTACGAAACGAACGAACCAGTTCATTCGTAAATAACTGCTACAATCAACCCAATAATTTGTAGAGCAAGTAACAAGCAACAGTAGATAATTCACAGTCAAACAATTTGTATGAAAATATTTTTATTAGCTACGTTATTTTGTGGTAATAGAGATTATTTTGGAAACTTCGTCTGGGGTGGTACGGTCTTTCCTATTTTGACCGCCATTATAACCAGGTTTACGTCGTTTTTGACGACTAAAGGAAGCATAGGTAAATTGTTCAATAACACTTACTATCAGGGGGGCCGTGCTCTTAGCTGGCATTCACGTTAAAAAAGGTAAAAAAGATAAGTAAAGGATAAGGATTAATGACAAATTTCGTATATACTGACGGATTGGCGAACGCTTTCCCGGACCAAATAAATACTGGACTGGATTAAGTGAAATTTAGTGTACAGAGAGACTATTTCGTGGATAAACATTCACTACTTTAAACACTATTAACAACACTACTCTTCATACCAAAATGCTCACAAGGAAGTAAATTTATTAGTTATAATTTTCTAATTTTAGTGGAAATATGCTTACTGGCATAGTGCTTAAAAAATCATATATGTAACGTTACCGAACAAGAAATAGTGAAATATTGTATTCAACTCATCTCTCTAGTCTAGGGTAAAGGGCCAAGGGAAGGGTTGTTTATCTCATAATTGTCAAGTTGATATACCCCTTGTCATCGGTGGGAACAATGATTTTTGGGCCTCAATACAACCGCACAAAGCTGAAATTTTGTTATGAAAATGTAAAGGATATTAAATTGGTCGGGTTTTATCAAAGTGAGAGGATAAACTTGGATATCTTTTTTTATAATGCATTATTTTCCGAAACAAATGTGACTATTTTAACATTAATAACTTTATCTAACACAGCGTGAATTATAATTATTTGGAATACATGCGTGAAAATTGATCTTACGGTAAAATAAATATAAAAAAAGTTCATTTCGTGATATAAAAAAATTCATCATAACGATAATTTTAATTTATTTTTGTCAAACCGACTGTCTCTTAGATATACATACAGAGTGTATTCCAATTGATTAAAAAACATGTAAATCATATTATAACGTATTTTACTTTATTTTATAACATAGGAAAGCTAACAGGCTCTGTTAAACGAGGCCTATGTTTAAGTTCTACTTTTTCAAAACCAAATTACTAAAAAAACTTGAGGGAAAATAAAATATTATTATTTAGATCTTGTACCTAATCGATTTTAAAAATAGGAGTATCTTCAAACTCAATCAAATATCAATCTTCAGTGAGTGGTTCGAAACCGTTGTAAATTAAAATGAAATCTACCTGATCAATTTCATTATCATTTCAAATGGAAAAGTTTGAAAAGTTCACCGATAAGTGGATTGGAATCTGATGGAGGTTGAAGGTCAGTAAAGGTTTTAAAGCGACAATTTGAAATATAATCATGGCAAGAGTGAGTTAATTTTTTTGTGACACACTAATAACTTTTAGTATTCTCACATAATTAAAGAAAAGAGATTTTTAATAAGTGATACTTTCAATTTGCATTTTGTATGCTACACTGCACAGACTTTGTACCTATTTTTTTCGAATTGTGGAGGTTTTCTTATTAGGTATAGAAACACTGAACATATATTTCATAACACGACATACAGACCTATATTTCTGAAGGTTTTATAATATAGTATTGAATAACCTGTTTTGAATTAATGTTACAAACATTATATTTGTCTGTTTTCAGGTACATAATGATAGCTCATCATAGTTGGTACTCCAGGGTTTACCGGAAACACAACATAGCTCTGATGATCATCTTTTCGTGGCTGTTCTCTTACGGCATGCAGGTGCCGACCTTGATCGGAATTTGGGGTAATAATATAAATATTTTAGATAGACAAAAATATAAACCAACAAATTTTAGGGTACAGCAAATAAATATATTAATTAATTTTTTTTTCTCTACCATAATTTCAATTATTAATCCTCTTTTTCACAAACCTACTCCACCGCTCAAAAGGCTAATCCTACAATCATTTTTACCAGGAAAGTTTGACTACGACCCTGAACTGGGAACGTGTTCAATAGTGCCAGATGACAACGGCCGGTCCTCAAAGACTGCTCTTTTCGTGATTGCCTTCATTGTTCCTGCGCTGCTTATTTTAATTTGCTATGCGAGGATATTCTGGGTTGTTCACAGGTATGAGAAAAATAAAATATTTGAGTTTGTTCTTATTTTACATAACTTTAGGTTGTGAAAAATAACCTTTGTGAAAAATTTGCTACATTTCTTGACCAAATTGAAGAGCTGTTTTCAAAGGAGTACAAAGTTTTTAAACTTTAACCAAGCATCCTTAACTATTTAACATATGATCCTGGAAAAATTTGTTTTACGGTTGGCTTCAAGTTTTTAATTCGAAGGCAAAGCGAACATTTTCATTACCTAACTTATCAAAAGGGGCCAAAACTGCTTTATTTCCCGTTAGACAGCGTACACGTAAAAACGCTTATTGCAAGTAATCTAATTAAGGTTTTTCCTGAACAGGGCGCTCATATATTACACCTACACAATTTCGGATGAATAAAAATAAATAAGGGAACCTCTCCTACAATCAATAACATCGGATTACGAATTGTCCGGCCACGTAATGGCCGTCACGCGAGAATTCACAAAATGGAGGACCCGGCTTAGGACATCAATCAACGTCGAATTCAGTCCAAAGTGTCTCCCGTATTCAACAACTTTTCGTCTCATAGACACCGCACATAAAACATTTAGTAAAGTGATCCATGCCACATCACGGTGGGCGTCACTTAAAGATTTTATTAAGTTATTTGATCTATGAATTTTATTATAAACCTTATAATTATATAAATAATAAATAAATATATTTGTTACAAAAGAAGCAATTGCTTTTGTAAACTTTACTATTATACTAGCAGTATTTTCATGTGTAATTTAATTCACTGACAATAAAGTGCTGATTATACAGATATTTTAAATAATACAAATAAAAAAAATTAAGATGTGGTGGTTGATAGTGAAGTGGTCCTTGGCAAAACCCCGAAGCTTTTTTGATGTTCCATATTGTTTTTCTATACCAATTCGTGTACTTGAGCAGGATAAATTACATTCTATTAAGAATTGATGGAAAAAGGATGTACTAGAACGGTATTGATCTGTTGTATGTTTGTAATTAATTCTGAAGTACAATATAATTTATGAAGCTAAGAGAAATCTTTTTTGACTTAGGTTTGAACCGTTGTTTATTTTATTAAATGTCGACTAAAAGGTATTTGTAAATAGACTGCGTAAAACTTTGATAGATTCGCTTTAAATCATTATTTACCATACAACACTTATTGATAATTTTGATTTTCAGTTCAGAAAAAAGAATGCGGGAACATCAGAGGTCATCACAAAATATTGGCGCTGGTACATTCAATAACAGCGTCACTGAAAAGAGATCTACCATCAAAGATAACAGAGAGACCAAGGCAAAGAGAAACGAGTGGAGGATTACTAAGATGGTGTTGGCTATCTTCTTGTCATTTCTAGTCTGTTATTTGCCGATTACGATAGCAAAGGTTGCGGATAATCACGTGCATTTTCCAAGTAAGTTTTATCCCAAACTTCATAAAATTATATACAGGTCGTTATGATTCGATGAATTGAAGTGTATATGTATGTATTTCTATCTTTCTTTAACTATTCCAGCTAAGAACCCAAAGGAGGCTGAACTTGGATAACGCATAGTATGTCAACGTTTTCTGTGACATGAGTCGAACCCGTGACCTCTAGTCTGTGAGACAGGACTACTACTACTGACATCGTTAGACTGCCAATTATCATCCTAAAAGCCTTTTCTGTTTCACATATTATTCTTAATTGAAAATAATATAAAATTCTCACTTCAAAAATGTCTTCATTACAGTATTCCACGTAGCCGGCTACCTCCTTCTCTACGCGAGCGCTTGCGTTAACCCCATAATCTACGTCATCATGAACGCTCAATATCGAGCCGCATACGCCGCGGCCCTGTGCTGCCCACTGTCCAGGATCGCAGGGCTAACCAGCGGTGCGTATCCATCCACGCCCGTCGCTCAACAGCATGTCATCCGGAAGACTCAGTCCACTGCCTACGCATCATACGCTCGGTCGTGAAGGTATCATTTGTGCAACACGCTATGTTTGGAGTCTATTGGTGGTCTGGTTTATGGCTTTTCTAACTGACTTCAAGAAAAGAGGAGATTCTCAACTCGTCCGTATTTTTTTTAAGTATAGTTTTGATGTTAATGTTTTTTTATTTAAAGCGTTTTAATCGAGTGTTTTATTTGCACTAACTTTATAGTTTAGATAGGACTCAAAAATAATTAAATTTAGTTTTAAACTAGACAATCTAAGAAAGAATTGAAATTATAAACTCACTTTTTATTTAAGAGAACTTCAAATGGCGCGTTGCACTGTTCATATTGCAACTAAACATTTGCACAACTTCTATTCATTTACATGTATGGCTGCACGGCACGAGAATCTTAGTAGCAATTAATTAATTTATAACTGCAACACGGGGTTGAAATATTCTTGGAAATTGCATGTAACATACTTGTCCCTCAGTTTAAAGTTATGTAGGTAGTTAACTGTTCAAGTACGTACTCTAGCATGGGATCATTTTATATCCCAGTTCTTCACCATTTTGTTCAGGATTTGAATAAAAAAAACAACTTTCAACTGCAGACTGACAGCTCATTAAGGGTTTTGTATACTTTGTAGACGTTTTTTTACTCGCTTCATGACGAGGGTGGATACAAATATCAAAGTAGGCTTAAACCTACTTTTAAGAGTCTACACTCTGCATAAGAGTGGGTAGTTGGATGTACAGACAGTACTTTAGCCAGGGGCTTTGCACGCGTTTCTCTAGGAAATATTTATTTTTTCTTGATTATAAATATTCCACATCCCCTGACAAGGCGTATGCTAAATTGCATGACCTGCTTTTTAATAACAGACAAACAAACTCACCGTCCTATTTATAATATCAGCATAACAAAAATTTCTCAATAATTTATTTTGGAATAGCAGTAGCTATTTTTTGCATTACTAGCATTTTTTGCGATCATTGTCTGATTTTTGAACGAAGCTTGAGTATATTCTCTGTTATTGAACAACAAACTTTTCTACAACGAAGTCAATTATTTGTGTATTCATAAATCAAAAAACCAATTTCAATTCGTCGATGCGCCTTAAAGTTCAGAAATTAATAAAGGATTTCGTACCAGTAAATAAAAGGGTTCCAAATCAATAATGGCTTAAAGTTTGTTTTCCGAAATTAATTTCGTGCGAGCGATGCCAGGGGTAGGTAATGCGATTATTATTTGCTCTGCTCATCGATATTATGACGGCTACTATAAACCTGTTACCTATTTCGGTAAGTTTAAGCATGTTTCCATAGTTGGATCTTGAAATATTTGTATGTCACATTTATGCACAAGTTATTATTTTTGTATTTTTATTGAATCATGCTAATTATAATTTTCATAAACTTAAAAAGTTTTTGTTAAGTTTTATATTTGGTGATCATGGTCAACTTTTTGATGAAATTCTATTTCTCCTAGAATTTATTTAGTTAAAGTCACGAATCCCATCTAAAACTACGGGAAAACGTTGTTACTTTCCGGATCTATAAAATCAAGGAAATGACAAAGATAAAATGTAATCCCAACGTAATCCAGAGGTCTGTCAATGACCCACCCGTCATTATATCATCTTAGATTAAGTCAACCTCGTCAAAGGTTAAACTATTCAGTCGCTCCTTTACTGCCTTTAATTAGCTCCTTTAATTGCCGGCTTGTATATTAATTATACTGTAGGTAGTAATACTGTACACATCCTACACAGAGTAGGTACCCGTGTTACGTTATTATGGATTTTGATATTCATCAAGTAATTCTGATAATTACAATATGCGAAAGCGATTACGTATCTTGCTTGGTTAAATATGTCTTTTGTTTTCTTTTTTCCTTTTAAAGTAATCGATGTTGTTCCATTTCTTTTTTTGAAATTCCTGCAAGCTTAGTAATAGAACTTCCGGAAACTAGTGGTTTGCATCTTGCTCAAATCGAATAATGGAAACGTGTCGAAGTACTCGAGGGAGATTTAGATGTGTATGCAAATCGACCTGACCCGTAATGATCCCTCCTTGTGAAGTCTGCCCGTTAGGCTAGTTCGGTTGCAATTTATGCTAAATTATGGAAATCGTAAACGGCCTACGGACTCTAATGTTGGGAAGGATCTTTGAGGAATCAAAATAATGTGTTACAGGTTTTAGCTTTACGCTCTTTAATAAAGATTAGCATTAAATTGTGTAGAAGTTTATTTTATTCAATTAATTTCGATGATGTGAGCTGATTAAGGTCTAACAATCTCATAGAAACACGTAAAAAGGCTTGGCGAAGAAAAGCGCACATATACCATGATTTCTTTTTTAAACCATTGAATAATTATGTTTTAGTACTGAGTATTGCTAGTTCTTTAAGATTAGCTTTATCCATTCGTACACATAATGATTCGGTATGTGAAAAAAATCTGATTCTAATTCAAAAACCATTTCAAGATATCACTTTTGTAGAATATCTATATTTTGTAAGTAACAGCTCACAGATATAAGCAATTAAGCTTATTTTAACGAAAACGAGCAAAGTAGTTTCTCTGACACCACTCGAATGTGACGTCACATTTGCGTGGATAGTTATGTTCTGTAGGGTAAATATTAGCCTTAAGATTAACGGGAACATAAAGGTTTTGTCAATAAGTTTGACGTCATAAATTTAGCCACAAACCTGCCCCATCATTTATTAAATGTAAGATAAATTACTTCCATGGTAGGTATTCGTGAAATTAAAGTAGTATTCGAGGTAATTAAAATAAAAAAATATATACTCAACATAAAAAAATCTAACTAGTCCCAAATTCTTTTTAGAGAAATGGAACGAGCGTCACGGCTACAGCTACAGCAACACACGAACGGCAGTCAGCCAGGTGTCCCTGGGCGAGTCCAGGGCAGATCCTCGGCCCTCCGCCACTCCAGCGGGCCTGGCGCGGTAGAACAAGACCCTTCAGCCACCGACGCAAGAACCCAAAGCGTCAGCTTCTCAAAAACAACTCAACCTCGTGCTTTACTCACGCAATCAAGCTTGACAGAACGCCCTGGCCACAAATCAACCAATAAGATCCGCCCACACAGTTTACACACCAGGTCGCATAACAACCTTGACAGAACAGGGTTGCCCACTGTAATATCTCACACGGGGTCGTTGCGAAGTATCGGACCGAGAGTACCTGGGTTAAAGTCGACACAGAGTGTACCTAAAGTTACCAGATTCCAAATTGACAAATGCGAAGAGGAAGATCAGCAGACTAGGATTTAGAATTGTCGCTTGTTGTCAATGACGAACCAAAGATTTGCATTTAAAATTGAATTTGTAAAATTAAAAAAGTATTTTGTACGAATTGTCATGTGATGTTAAAGTTGCCAATTAAATTAATATAGGTATTCGAAGTGATACCTCCTTTACGTAGTATTTTGTTACTTATTCTTCAATATCTTAAAGAATACTCGTTGCCTTAGTTTCTGTTTAAATGAATTACATTTCGTTCTAGAATGTACTTTCAAATATCGAAGCTTAAGTAACCTATTTATATTATGCCAAAGAATGTATTAGCAAACAAAAAAGTATAGCCGAAATTAGTGAATAAGTATTTAAATGAATGGTTAGTAATATTTACTTATAGCCAAGTCCGTCCTTTATAACGAGCGACAATGCTGAGTCATCTTAGTTAAAAATCAGTTAAGTAATTATGTCTCAGATCTGATTTATTGTTATACCTCAATTATTTAAAGAAAATAGTCTGTAAAAGTATTAAGGGTACTTTTTCATAAAGGAAGGTTGTCTAAAAGAATGTTACAAAGAATCCACCATTTTTATACTGCCAATGAAAGACGTAAGGCATTAAGCTCTTCATTACAATTTTAAGTCTCTCAACACAAGATTTCATTTATTTTAGGATGATTAAATACGGACAGAATAAAACATGCATGTGCAAAAATCCGTCACTGTAATTAATAAAATACGGTTTCTATTAGTTTTAGACATTGAGTAAAGACGCTTTTAAATATCTTTATAAATCTGTAACTGTGATTTTAAGAGTGCAGTGAAATACTTTTGCTAGTAATAGCCAAGGTGCAAAACTGCTATCACCAATATCTACCTAAGTACGAACAATGTGGTTGGAAATGCTAATTTCTCCGTTTCGCTTTGACGAAAATGTATCCTTTTATAATACTCAGAAACTAACTTTAAAACATTCCGTTGATTAATTTAATATTATTTACATCATCTTCGAGTTTGTAGAAGTACACTCAAACAAATGAAATAAAGCCTTCATGAACTGTATATCATGTGAGCTCGCTGAGTGTACATCAATTTATTAATTTACGCCTATTATTTACAAAAACATTCCAATAAAGTGTAAATATTAATTTTGTTTTGTTTGTGTAAAGTATAATAAATTAATACATTGTATAAATTTTATTAATTTATAAGAATTCTAAACTTTGTAAACTTGGTAGGTGCATGGATATATGGACAGCCGTTACAAGTTGTTAATTTTATTTTCTGTCTTTTCAATTAGCACCTTTGCCTGCTTAAAATGTTTTCTATCTATAAAAGGTAGGTGGGAGATTACTATAGAGTCATATCAAACACTAATGTTTTATAAAATTATGTACGAAAATGTAGATAGTACAACTTCCTGTGGGAAGTTTACAATAATAAAGGTACGATTAATAACTCTAAATTATTGAACGCAGAAAGGACATTAACGTTTCATTAACTCTATAGCAATCTCCAGTGTCCTCAGGATTTTTTAAAGAATGACAATTCCAAATTTAATAACAATATACACGTACCTATCAAGAAAATTATCATCCACAGTATTTCATAAAATAAGTATTTTACTATCGAAATGACAATAAAATTTCTATTGATGCCATATTAATATAAGACGAAGCGTATTGTTTATTGTTAATTTAATTAGAGTAAGTGCACGTTATTTATTGTTATCCTTTATTTATAATGTAAAAATGAAATTATTTTTAAATAAATGAGGTTTTAACCTTTTCATACATACGAATGTAGTTTTTTTATAGTTTTTGACTAAATATTCGTCTTAGAAGCGGTAGTTTTATTACAGTGGTCTTCTGCTTGTGTTTTTAACTCTTCTGTGACATAAAAAACAATATTTATAACAATCAGGTGACACACCCAAACGCTTGCACTGCGCCAATTTATCAGCACCTTGTAGAATTTTCTTTTAATATATATATTACTGCTAATAGTAACTATGTGGCCAAGTGAAAAAATCAACCGAGTGATTCTTATTTTTTGCAATAGAAATATTTCGATGTTGCACAAACAAGCACCAAGCACCAAGTTAGTGAATTTAAAAAGTCAATCCACAGTTTTTGATTTAATAATAAATTTAATAAACCAAGTCTACTTACCAATGGTCTTGAGAAAGGCTCACTTTAACTCTCTGTGTCACGATTGCTATGTCAAATATTCTATTAATTATGAGTAGATTTATACTATTATTACAAAGAAGAACAATTTGTTTGTTTGTTTTATGAAGGCTAGTTTTCTAAATAAAAAATTAGTATCTTATAAGTCTGGGTATATAGGAATGTTTTCAGAGTAAGCTTACACTGCGTGTGTGACTGATCCTCCACATTCTGGTTATTCTACAAATAGTGAAATCATGTGAGTTAATAAACACTAAATCATGGAGATATCATTGCACGGGAATCAAAATGAAAAAAAAACTTTCAACGCCTAATTAAATTTATAACTGTTTATACATAGGTATTTGTTGATGTTATTGTAATAATTACAATTTTCTTCTTCGTAGTAGTGCGATCAAAATAGTTATTTCAGTATGCATTCATTCACACGGAGTTGTATTTTGATATAAAACCGCCCTTTCAGAGATATTCTGAAATTAATTCAACATTGGAATAAAACAGGCTTTGGCAATTAGTAAATAATGGGAGAAATAGCGTAGTGGTTAGTAAAATTCAAATTCAAATATTTATTTTTCAACATTGACAATTACTTGTTTCTATTAAACCACCAGGTTAGAAAAATCTTCGTGAAGAAGAACTGGCAATAAACTTCATGGGTATAATTTTTTTCTAAATAAATTTACAGTGTTTCTTTATGTCTATAGACAATTATTCTTATCGGCGCCCGTTTGCTCGGCGAGTCTCTCTCCCACCAACTATCTAATCGACGAACACCCTCAAACGGCAGCCGTTCACGAGGTTAACGCGAGATCCAGCCATCGCCCTCCTCAACCATATTAGAGGGAAGTGATTAGCCCTGCCTCATACGCTGGAGGTCCCAGATACGAGTCCTGGCCGGATTATTAATTTGTGTGACGAACGGATCATGGTTGTTAATATTTATCTAATATGTATGTTTATTGTGGGTTCGCCCAGTTCGCTGTATGGTCATCCATTACAAAAGCTCTGCTTACTTTGTGGCCACACATTTGGTGTGTTTGTCTGGGGCTTATTTTTATATTACAGCCACACTATGATATAAAAATACTCCTAAGATAGTAAATCAAGTAAATATAATTCAGCAAATCCAAAGAAAAAGTTAAAAAATGTAGCTTTAAATGTCTAGTGTTTGAATTTTGCTTTGAATTAGTAAGCATGTTCGATTTTGGAGTATCTAACCCTTAACTAGCCAAGGGAAAAATAAAATAAAAATGTTTGCTTGTCTTCAAAACACTCCACGGGTTTTGATTTGTTTTTTTTTTTCATTTAATTTCCCAACTCTTCTAGGAAATTAAACCATTTGAGCTTGCCATGCGAGCTTTGACATGCGAAACACGCACAGCATTTTTTATTTCAATTACTCCAAAAACCACAGGGTAGCAAGTTTAGTGGTAGTATAGTTTCTTCCTATGTAGATCGCCATAATAATCATGTTTACGTGGTTGTGTTCCAGTCCAAGTCAAGGGAAGAAAAAGCCAGTGCAGTTACAGGAACAAAGGCAATTCCAAATGAAACCTACGACCGGCACCGGCATCCCATCATTATTCGACATAATAATCACAATTATAACTTTTAATTAACAAAACAAACATAACTAATGGTGTCCATGGGTGCGGATCAGACTTTTATCACCAACTGTAATTAGTTGGACTGGTCAAAGTAACTATCTGAGCTCAAATCTTTCGAAATGATTCTCGTAATTGGCTGAGTTTAAATAAAATGTGCTATTTAAGAAAAGCTGGTCTGTATCTGTATAAAATATCTAGGCTGAAAATAAGGTGAAAGGAAAAAGAAACTAAGTCATATGTGCCTGGGCCCAGGTTTTTGGTAAGTTAACGAAACGAAAGTTTATCTACAAAGAGATATGATATCAATAACTCATATATCGAAAGTCTCACAGCATTCGGCTCTCTCAAAGTAGAGTTATAAAAACTTGGAAATATGGAATAAAAAATAACAAGCAGCGGAAACTTAAGGTTGTACGATCTTAATTCGGAACACTGCTGATGGTGGAGCTTGTTTGCCAGCACTTGTAAGGAATAAGGAAAAGGAGAAAAGGTATGTACCTGTCTATCAGTAAATTATCAAATCCTAAATAAATCAAATCCGTGTAGGTACATGTTTGTTTGGATTGTTTGATATACATATATCATTATGTATTCGAACTGTCTGACTGCTGTGATACCGAAATAAAAGCAAAAACACCGGGACACTTTTATAGGGTTTTTTTGTAAACTACTTAAAATGTAATGATTTCTCGTGTGTAGAATTATGAAAAAAGAAACAGGCTATATTGTTTATATATTTTCATTACAAAATGTACTAAAAATAAAAGTCGTGAAAATAGTCATTTCACATAATATATTTAAAATTCTTGATCTAATATTTTTGTAGCTTTTTTATACAAATACAGAAAAATGTAAGTGATTTTTAACATACATATCGTTTTGTTAACCAAGGGGCCTACAACTAGCTTCCTCAAATAATTAAATAAATTTACAAATAATAATATATAAATATTTATTCCCAACTGCATGGCGTAACTTTTTGTCTTTCTAATGCGATAAGCGTCAAGTAAAAAAATTCCACCTTTTACTAGTGCCACCTATCGATTAATTTATTTGCTGTTACCGAGCTGGCGGAAAATCCTTCACAGGGCTTTTCCTCAATTTGTTGCATTTACCTCGCTAGATGACACTAAACACTAAAACAAAATAACTGGTAATAAATATTTACGACAACTAGCGCTACAGATTTATTTATTTGCTATTTTGCAGAGCTGTCAAAAAATCCTTTACAAAATAAAGTATGTATACGTCATTGCCATATTGAAGAATTGCTCACATCATGAAATGTTCGATCATTTCATGAAATGGTTGCCAGATCAATGATAAGTAATCAATCAATGAAATTCATTTAAAAAAAAGTATGATCATATCGTAAAATGGTTCCTTTAACTACCATTTAATATAAAGTGTCAATGTTGCAATTCAATTCTTTTAATGTATGGCAATCAGCCGTCGTTACGACGCGCAGACTATGTGTGCATCTGGATTAAGGGCCCATTTTTTTTATCCTGTCCAAACGAAAAAGAAAGACTTATAGTGAAATTAGTTAAAATAGTTCCAACTTAAAGCAAAGAGCCATGAATTTCTCATGAAGACGTGAATTAAAACTGTTATGATTAAATAAGTTTGGCCCTCAATCCAGATGCGTGCATAAAGTGGCATAGCCTAAATACCAGCAAGTACTGTCTTTGGGTTAATAATTTTTATTGAAGAATAGTATTATAAAAGTAGTAGTAGTAGTAGTAGTATAAAAATAGTAAATAATTTCGTGTAATATTTTTAAAAAGTCCCAAATCTATAGATTATGACATTGCAGATTTAGGCTGGTATATCTAGGGCCCTCAATTTATTATTGACTGTACTGAGGAATCTGCAAAACATTAATTTATCTGACGAAATACGTAAATACGATTGTAGTATATTTTACTTACCATGTGAATTAGTTAAAACTAAATAATGACACTAAAATTAATTATAAGGAAATAAATTAAGGTCGAATTTGACTAAAACTCCTGAACTGAAGGCCCAATATTTTCGGCTTTATTGACTAGTTTCAACCATATAGATTTACTCAAAATAGAAGAAGATTTTCAACTATTTCTTAATTAAATTTTAATATATCGTCCGTTCTTCTAAATGTAATACTTTAAGAGAAAATGGATTTTCAACTTTTTCTAGGAGAAAAATTTGTAGGGTAGATACGATTTGTTACTTTTATGGACTAATCAGTATGTACCGTCATGGCTAGGCCTTACAGAAGACACCATGTGTAGTGGCTGGCCACTCGGGGATGACTACATGCTCGCGCGATAAAGAAGCGGGCAGCCTCAAGTAAGTCCGTTCCATTTATTCGCGTTCAGATACGCGACTGGGAGGTAGCAGTACACGGCATGCTTTGATGGCTGCAGGTGACAAGCTGCTGAACGTAACGTGAAGTTATCCAGGGATGTGAAACAACGAAATAATGTCTCTATAACGGTTCTGGTTTGCATCTCAACATTCCGTTAAGAATACTTGAGATGTGATAAGGAAAAATTATATTGAAAGTAGCTTAGGCGACGCTCGTTTGCTTTTAGCGAGGTTTTATGGGCGGGAATTCCTCTCGAAGCAATTTTTCCTTGGATCATGGTGAAGCCATAGCTTATGTAGTATTATATTTACTCTTTGTACGTAACATACTACGTAATACATATTTACACCAGGAATGACCTAATCGACAGGTGTAGTCTCTCCTGAGGCCATCGTACAAATATGTACTCGATTAGGTAGGTAGTAAAAATAACTTTTGTAAACAATGTATCCACACAACCTAGTTTGTATGAATAAATTTCATGTCAGTTTCATGCGGGTGGCCGATCGTCACGGCTAGGCCTTACGAAGCACGTCAGAATGCCACGACGTTTTAATAAAGAGGTAGATATAAATTAAGAAGAAACATATATTTGAATATATTTTTGACATAAAAGAAATTAAAGAAACAATACATTCTGACTTGTTCCATCATCATTGTTTTTTCATATCAATTTACCTTCATACAAGCAATTTTTAAGCGAATACTTAAATATTTGTTGCTTGAACTGTTGGAAGCGATTGTAATTTGTGTGGTGCAATCATTACACAGTGCAGTAAATACTAAAAATATCAGTGTTTCCGTTTTGTGATATCGAAGTAAGTAGATCACTTTAATATTGCCCATTTTATTTGAAGAACAACATATTGTCATGTATTTTTCCTATGTCAATAAATTTGCCGATTCATCGTTATTGAAAATGGCTGATTACTTAAGCGTATATTATTATAATTTTAAATTTAAATCATTATCGAATAAACTGAATGTTGGTGTAATAAAATTTTATGAACTGGATAAACAACAAATAGCCGTTAGAGTTATTTCATATATATTCGATAAGTGTACTGTGTAACGATGAAAAAGGAAAAAATAATAATAATGACTGGGTTAAATTCTACAGAAGGTCTTTAAGCATTTATAGTGATTATAAATAAGAACGGAATTGATGAGTTTCCTGCTACTTCTGCCATTGTATCATTTTATATTTTTACTACTTTACAGAAAACGAAGCTATGAAAAAGTGACGAAGAAAACCCCAAGTAGACAAGTATTGTTAAATATAATGACCCCATCTTCACACTTATGGTCCAAGAACTAGTTGACAAAAAGACACCAATAGCTTTGTATATGTTATTTAAAAAATATTGCATAGATTCAGTAGCTAATAATGTCGAAGAAAAACTCTTGTTTTTCTTCGACACAAACACCAGACGTTGTATAGGCAGATGATACTTCTACTATACCAGAAGATATTACAAATGCAAGACGCAGCTCAGTTACTTCGACCCCAACTATTACTGTTTTTAACGATGAAAATATTGTGGTCAAGTGGTCAGAATAAAATGTTTTCAGAGTAAAGTGGTCATATAAAATATAAATGGTCTGACATGATTAAAAAGACAATTTGGCAAAATACAAAATTGCGTTGTACGTGGGTTTTGAAAAAAAGTAACATTCAAAATGACTATATTAAATTAAAAGATCATTGTGGTCAGTGTTCAGCAAAAATTGAAATATCAACTTATATAACTTATAAGTATCAACAAAACTGAGAAAGTACAGACATTGTTGTGTAGCATACAGAACATACAAAAATCAATCAAACATAAAGAAGTAAGAAAATCAAAACTAACGCCGTACACAAGACATCAAATAGGAAAAAATTTAAAATTCAAACCAGCTACTTTGGTTCGCCATGAAATGGCTTCAAAACTGATTCCTATTGAAGAACATGAGAATATTGAATTGCCAGTGTTGCCGACAAATTAAATCAGAGACTAAAATTGGAGAACTGTTTGATGCAAATACTTTGACACCGCTTATAATTATGGCCAAAACTTCAGATTATGTAAACAGTATTCGTGGAATTCATATTCATCCACATTTTTATATTTATTATTGGACAGATAAGCAATCAAATACTATAAATATGTATCATAATAAATTTGACAAAGTTACCATTACAATTGATGCACGATGGCACCCGACTTACTAAAACATTGTTTTTATACGTCGAACTAATAACTGCTAATGAAAAATTCAAATCTGTCCCTATTCTTCAAATGGAAATAGACTCGCACAGTGCAGCATCAATTTGTGAAAAAAAAAATTGATAAATGGTGTAACTAACGTGCCCCACGAGGCAATCACTGACGATTCCTCAGCTTTGCTATCCGCTATCACTCAGGCTTTTACATCGCATAATAGTACAAAAGACTATATTCACCACCTCTTTGACGTTTTGGAAGGGAGAACAGGACACTTTACCTGCTACTTTCATTAGGCTTGACACTAGCCACTTCACAAAAACACTAAGTAATTTATTGTGTTTTAAGGATGGCATAGAAAATCCTATAAACTATTTTTATATACGCTGTATATTGATTATCGAAAAGTGCGAAGAGTACGATGTAGCAAAGATAATTGAAAATATTGTGAAAGTATGTTTAGGACAATACAACGATGGCGATATATCTAAAAAAGCTAAGGTTGTTGAAGCTAAAACACACCTTGATTCATTAACCGATGTGATTGATACAACTACAATATAAAAAAAGACATGTTTGAAGAAGAAAATGTGAAAGGAGAATTGAAAAGAATCGAAAGCAATTAATTTATGACGTAGTTTGATTACTTAGTTGATGTTAATAAAAAAAGCATAATAGATAATAACGCAAATTCATATTATTATCTACCCTTTTTATTTACACTCAAGAAGTTATTGTATAAACTGCCGCTATGGGCAAATTTATTGTGTCCTTTTTTCAATTCACATAATAAAGTTTCATCCTCATCAGCGGTAAAAAGTTACCTTAAAACTTTAAAGAATCTTATATTCAAAACAAAGATTTCAAGACACAGAATTGATCAGATTATAAAAATTAATATGGAAAATTTAGACGGAGAGTTAAACATTGCACTAAACGATTTAAGTCAAGACATAACCAACAAAAGAACTCCGCTCCCGAAAATTGTCAGAAAGAGAAAGAGTAATAAACATTTAAAGAAAAGAGTATACTATACTTTCCTGTACAAAATCGTACATTCCATGGTAGATTCTTCGTCATTGTTGTCCTTCATAGATATAAATATTAATTATAGGTCTCGAAGGCCAAAAATTTTTAGTTTAAACGTTTACAGGAATAATACTTCATATTATAACCCCATAGTTCGTATGTGTAGACAATACAACGAAGTTTGTAATGCCGATTCCGCTTTTGATTTAGATTTATTTGACTGTAATTTTAATAGATATAAAAGATCAATCTACAACATTTTAAAATGTGATTGAATCTTGCAACGATGTCCTCAGTAACATGGGTGCAAATACATACATGTTTAAATCAATGCAATATAATCTTTGTATAATTTATTGTTATTTAGTATTATTTAGTGACCTATTGTAAACTAAGCTATACGTACCACTAATGCTACAATATATTTCTGTAACACATGTTTTGGCTTACAGTTAGGTTAAAAACTTAATGTAATATTATTTTTGTTAAGAAGACTGTAATCTGTTTTGTGTTCTAATAAATAAAAATAAAATAAAATAAAAATAAAAGAGCAAAAATTCCTAAATGTAGAATGCGTCAAAGATTTCCTGTAGACTCAATATTTTCTGACGAACCTTCGTTTAACGAGAATTGCTGGGGAAAAAATATTGAAGTAGCCAACTCAATATCAGAAAAAAGTTATGTAAAATTCATAAGAAATGGTAATTTATGCGATTCTATCCGTTACGGTGAAAATTAAATTAAATTAAGGAACTCGTGTGGCCTAGACTCCGTACTGTGCCTTTTGTCTTTAGGACACAATACAAATCAAATTATCAAAAAAAGTATCGATATTTTCAAAAATATTTCGATCGCAAGATTTTTTACAAGACCTTTACGAAATGAGGTCTCTTATAACACTTCAATATGTCATAAAAGTGCGAGAATGTAAATTTATAAATTGTGCTTGTAATGCCACCTTTATATTTGAAAATATACTATTAAATTCTTTTTACAGTGCAGTTTTCACAAAACAGTGTTTTGACAAATTGTGTACGCCAGACGAGATCTTCCGAAAGGTGTCTTTTTCCGGATACATAAAGATATGATTAGAATTTTTGGGTTTCCCAGTCTAGAAGATGAAATTTGTATTGGGGATGAAAATAGTACCTGTGTGTCATGTAAATGTGTAGGAAATTCAAATTATGAGCTTTCTAATTTGATCTCATTTGATTTGAATCAGACAGATAAAGTTAGTTTAAAAGTCTCGGGCCCTAATTACTGCTTGTAAAAGTTTTTTCATTGACCGAATGAGTTTTCTGATGGAATCATGTGGGATCTCTAACCACTCTTCGATTAAAGCTCTTTTGAGTCCTTCTATCGATGCTGGAGCTGGACTTCTTCCTCGTAGCCGCCTTTTCAGCTCATCCCATAAGTGTTCTATAGGATTCCAGTCGGGACTGCGGGCTGGCCAGTCTATTGTGGTAATCCCAACTTGTTCCATGCACTGTCTAGTGACGGCAGCGGTGTGGCTGCGAGCATCATCATGCATTAACTTGAAATTTTTTGCAAATAAATCCGGTATAGGAGAGCACATGGGTTAGCAGAATGTCGTTGATGTATCTTTCTGCGGTTAGCCCCCCTCTCCGACCTCCACCAGGTATGAATACCAGCTCCGTTTTAGCTGCAATAGATTAAAACTCTTTTGTGGCTCTTAGGCTATTTTGTGGCTTGTAGGCTCTTTTGTGGCTAGTAGGAGGCTCTTTTGTGGCATGTAGGAGCTTTTGAGGCTTGTAGGCTCTTTTGAGGCTTGTAGGCTCTTTTGTGGCTTGTAGGCTCTTTTGTTGCTTTTAGGCTCTTGGCTCAAAGCTCTTTTGATGGATATTCTGAAAAAATACCTTTACGATACTCTTTTCAAGGCTAAATGCTCTTTTTGTAGCTAAATGCTCTTTTGGTGGCTAATTGCTCTTCATTACTTTTAGTCGCTACCACGGTCATTTTCAGATACATTGTCAAGGTTATTTGGTTTTTGAATTAATCTTATGTGTTCATGGAGTAATATGGTATTTTTTTTTTATCTCAGGGACTTAGACTGATCACTGCATATCGATCATTACCTAGGATTTAACAAATTCTATATGGCCCTAAAGAAATGCCCCCCAACATTATACAGGATCCATCCCCGTATGCCACTGTTTCTGTAATACAACATTGTGCAAATTGCTCCCCCGGTCTTCTGTAGACTCTTGGTCGACGGTCGCTACCATGCAGGCACATTCTAGTTTCGTCCGAGAACAAGATTTGGTTCCATTGCTCCATATCCCAATTTAAGTGGTCGCGAGCAAACTGTAACTGGTCTTGTCGGTGAGATGGGGACAATTTGGGTCCAGTGGCCGGTCTTTTTGGGGTCAAATTTACTTCTTTAAGTCTTCATCTCACTGTCCACTTGCTAACAGCCCTCCCTCGAACTTCTCTGAGCTGTTTCTGGACATCCACACCGGTCAGAGAAGTGGTGATGCACCGAAGTGTATCGTTGTCGTCTTAATCCTGGTCTTCGGACTAAGTTACCAGTCTCTCTGAACCTCTTGCACACCTTGGAGACACAAGACTGGCTCAAATAATGTGGTCGAGTGTTGGCACGCTGAGACAAGACTTGCCAGATAAGGACAACGATTTGAGCGGCTTTTCCAGGTGCGGTTTCCATTTTCTTAGCGCTTCGGTATTTTCAGTAACGTGAAAATTAGGACGGAATACCAATTTCGTAAATGATCGCTTTTTATAGGGTTTTAGGATTCTTGAACGATATGGTTTTTTTTGTTATGAAAATTGATGCCTTTTGTTTCTGATTCTATGACATAGAATGCTTTTTTTTCTCTATTATATTGAAAGAGGTTGAAAGATATCAAAATTCCCTTTCAAATGATGTAACACAAGATATAGTAACATTTAAATGTTAAAATTTAGTCTTGAGCAACCTGCGATGAAGTGATTCCAATTTAAAGCTTGCAAGTGTAGTCGGTAGTTGCTCATTGTTTTTTTTTATTTGCTTTGGAAACTAGGTCCATATTAGTACCTGACATTACATAATTAAAAATGACATTAAAAATAAAGAAAACGAAATTGTAAATAGTAGGATACTTTTAGCTGCAAATATTATATCTTCCCTGCTGCGCTTGACAAAATGTACAGGTACTTACTATGAACATTATGGTCACCCTACAAATTTTTCTCCTAGAAAAAGTTGAAAATCCATTTTCTCTTAAAGTATCACATTTAAAAGAACGGACGATATGTTAAAATTTAATTTAGAAATAGTTAAAAATCTTATTCTATTTTGAGTAAATCTATATGGTTGAAACTAGTCAATAAAGCCGAAAATATTGGGCCCTTAGTTCAGAAGTTTTAGTCAAATTCGACCTTAATGTACTTCCTTATAATTTATTTTAGTGTCATTATTTAGTTTTAACTAATTCGCATGGTAAGTAAAATATATTACAGTCGTATTTACGTATTTCTTCAGATAAATTAATGTTTTGCAGATACCTCAGTACAGTAAATAATAAATTGAAGGCCCTAGATATACCGCCCTAAATCTGTAATGTCATAATCTATAGGTTTGGGAATTTCTTAAAATATTCAAGAAATTCTTTACTAAATTCTTAAATAAAAATTATTAACCCAAAGACAGTACTTGCTGAGATTTAGGCTATGTCACTTTATGCACGCGTCTGGATTGAGGGCCCAACTTATTTAATCATAACAGTTTTAATTCACGTTTAAGAAATTCATGGCCCTTTGCTTTAAGTTTTAACTATTTTTAACTAGGTTATTTCCCTATAAGCTTTATGTCGTTTGGACAATATTTTAAAAAATGGGCCCTCAATCCAGATGCACACGCAGACTATTACCACTGCCAGTCAGTCACGGTTTTTAAATGACACTGGTTTGCTCCGAGCAAAACACACAAAAACCAGAACCTGCTATAGTAAGATTAATTTAAGAAATGCGATTTGACAGTTGCTGTTTAGGGTTGAGTTGTCTACAAAAGAGTTGTCAAGAAATCGATTCATAGAAATGAAATAGTTTCGATTACTCAATTCTAATAAAAGGTATAGATTTTTTTAAAAGAGGAATTGATGACAACAGATGCATAGAATAAACGATCATTTCAACTTGCCAAACAAATATTTCAACTATTAGGTCTTTACCTATGAAATTGCCGTTTTTCACGAAATAAATGAAGCGTAATGTTTTTATATATTTTTTATTTCTATTAACCAAAATAATCACCCATGCAATCAATGCATCTTTGCCAACGCATCGGTAGCTTATTGATGCCTTTCTTGAAGAAATCAGCTGGACGGGAGGCAACAAATTCTTCAAAGGCATTTTGTACTGCCTCTCGGGTATAGCCGAACGATTGACCAAAGCTGGTTGGAGACGTGCGAGCTTCTCCATCATTGTGTTCAGTTCTTCACAGTACACATCTGCAGTAATGCTTGTCCCGTTTGGCAAGAAGCTGTGATGAATTACACCCGCGTTAGACCACCAAAGAGTGACCATCATTTTTCTAGGGGTAAGTTTTCGTTTAAAGCATTGTTTGGGTGCTGAACCAGGGTCCAACCAACTTGCTGAGCGCTTACGATTGTCAAACAGGATCCATTTCTCGTCACAAGTAACAATGCGGTTCAGAATTCCTTCATTTGTATGCCTGCTGAGCAGTGCAAGGCACGTCTCCACGCGTACTTCGCGCTGGCGGTCATTGAGTTCGTGGGGTACCCATTTGTCAAGCTTTTTTACCTTGCCAATTTGACGCAAATGGACCAATATTGTTTTGATGCTAACGTCGAAAGCTGCTGCTAATTCAGCCGTGGATTGAGTTTCATCAGCTTCCACAATTGCCTTTAATTCGTCATTGTCGACCAAAGTTTTCGGACGACCACGGGGTTCATTTTTCAGAACAAAATTTCCAGAACGGAAGCGGGTAAACCAATAACGGGTGGTGCGTTCGTTTGTAGTGTTCGCCGTGTTCCGTAAACGTCGTTGATGTTGCGTGCCGCTTGTGCCGATTTGCTGCCACGACGGTACTCATACTCCATAATTACTCAAATTTTTTACTTATCCATGATGACGAAAAATGTTCGAATGCGTTGAAAACAAAACACTAACTTTAAAAAAAATGACGATTTTAGAAAAAGAATTCCATGTTTGTCAAATAAAATTAATTTGAAATTAGAATTATCAGTCAAAAAAAATATATATTTTCATTTGAAATGGCCAGTACGGCAAAACGGCAGTTTCATAGGTAAAGATCTATTATTTTGATAGAGTTTAAGCTGAGATAAATAAATTAAGGTTGTGAAAAACGGTGACGATCTTATCACGTATTATTTTTTTGGCTACCGTTTCAGTGCGGAACTTAGAGACATGATCATATTTGCGTAGACCAAATATGAATCTTATACAGGTATTTTGGAGGCGCTCCAGCTTATTTAATTTCTTTGTTATATACGATGATGTATAATTATCGTCTATATGAATGCCGTAAAAGAAAGAGAAAGAAATTTCTAAACAAACTGATGTAAAAATCAATTGGATAAATATGCACTCAGTAATTCCCTTGTTAAGCGACGATTTCTAAATTTAAATCGATTTGTCAATTGTTGATGTAGCAACACTACATCAACAATTGTTCTGATTGTTTGTAGGACATAAATGCTTTAGGTCACTGTTTTATGTTTGGTAAAAAATTTTGCAAAGATACGTTACGTTCTATGGTCAGCTGTCAAATCGCACTTAAATTAATCTAACTATAGTATACTTAAAAACTATTAATACAAGTGACTATTTTCATTATTAGTGGAATCTACAATATGTACAAATGACCTGTGTTTACAGGAATATTTAATCATCAAGGGATTTCAAAATTTGCGGGTTGACAGTAGCTAGCAGTGTTTTCCATTAGTACTTAGGCCTGGGGATATGTGAAGGAAGGGTCATATAATGAGGTAGGACGGAGGGGGCAGTTGAAACACGTATGGTCAATTGCACCAACTTCTAGGCCACAATTACAAAGTGGGGAGTTCCGGACACTTATCCTGTTAAAAAACTCAAGTCAATGTTGCTACGTGGCTGGTATGATTAGCTGATTTATCAAACATGTCATTTTGTTAAACAGTGTTTTGCATGTTGTGTACTCATTATCATTTATTTTTCATTATGGCGCATTGCCGGGTGTGAATAATCCACTCGGCTTGCGCATATTGCAGGATATCAACTAGGTTGTAAGAAAAAATTTCACGATATGGCCAATGGTGAATGACCAAGTATGAAACCTTTACGATTTAACGATGTGGCCAAAAAAGCACTTCATAAAATGAGCAATTCTTTGATACGGCTGCGATTATATACAGGGTGTTCGGTAGGGGGTTGGACATGTGCAAATGGTGGAGAGCTCATCAGCTACTTAACCGGCTTACTTACTTGAAAAATAAATAAAACTAGCTTGGCCTCACGGTTTTAAATAAATATTTTTATACGATTTCTTGAAAAACATTCAAAACCTATATCTTAAACTTTGATAAAATGTACTAAATATGGATAAAACTGCTACAATTATGTATTTTTTTAATTGTTACTATCGATGTCTTCTTATAAAATCGTAATTTGGGACAGATATTCAACACAAAAAATAATACTAAAAGAAAAGTTACTTCGCACGGTGACAATGGAAATAAAATAAAGATGCCATGCATGTTTGCAGAATAATGGTTACTAATTTGAAAATCTTTCATGATTAAAAATATCACAACAATATCACGACAAAAAATAATCTATATTAATAATGAACATTTATCATTATTAATATAGATTATTTTTTGTCATCCATATCTACTTAGGTATTCTTGTTCGTTATTCATTTTCACTATTTCAATCAAAAATTTCATTCTATACTCCGCACGCCGAATGATGATCCCTATGACGTTTCAACTGACAGTTGTATTAGTTATGCGAAACAATTTCGATAAAATACTGTTTTTTCAGGCAAATGTCATGTCATTCAGCCAGGTCATTCAACATAATAAGCAATATTTATTTATTTTGAAAAAAAGACTACGCGCATTGATGGACATAAAACACTAGATAAAAAAGTAACAGCCTTATTATATTTTATTTTACTATACTTTAATTTTTATTCAAATTGCATAATTTAAAGAATTCAAAATTCTTTTTGAATTGAATTTTAAATAATTCATAATTAGCTGACAATTATGGATTACATGGAAAAGTATTTAAAAGGAGGCCATAGACCTACCGTATTTTTTTAATTCAGTCATGTCATGTCTTGTCAGTCTGTTTTGTCTTCTTGTCACACCGCATCACATCGCGTCATACGAGTGCTCTAACGCCTTGTATGCGCCACGTCTTTCTTTGTTAGCTGAGTTTTGTTTCTGTTTTCGCTGTTTTGTGTTATTTGTTGATTTTCTGTTACCTGTTTGTTGATTTTCGGTTTTGCAAAATGCCGAAAAGACAGCGGAAAACTGTTCTCAACAGTGAAGTTCGCGAGTTTGTAGTTCGTTTGCGAGACTATTTTGCTCGTGAACAACAAAATGGCGGACCCTTGTTACCGCTTGACAATGTTCGCGATCGTGTAGCCGATGCTCTAGGAATCGGAAAGGCTACTGTTTCTCGAATAACAAAGGAAAAATTTGGGGAGTCGTCCATGGAGGACAATAAACTATTAACACCAAAGAAGAAAAAGAAAAGGTTATGTCATATAACAGAACCTGATGAATTTGATTTAGATGATATACGCAATCATATTTATGGTTACTACCTACGAGGTGAACTACCGATTAAAAGCTGCAGAACTCTTCAAAGGCGGTGCTACTTCTCTTAGAATTGTTTTGAAAAAATGTGGATTCCGCTATAAAAAATGTGACAAGAGAAAAATATTAATGGAGCGTACTGACATAGCTTTACTACGATGCGATTTTCTTCGCAAAATCAAACAAATTGATAACTGGGAGAAGGTAGTATACCTTGATGAGACATGGCTGAACGCCAATCATACTGTAGGTAAGGCATGGACGGATGACACAGCCAAATCCGGCACAAAAACTCCTGAAGGAAAGGGCCAGCGCTTAATCATTTGCCACGCTGGCACAGCTACAGGTTTTGTGCCGAATTGCCTGTGGGCTTTTAAGTCAGTGAAAACAACGGAGTACCACGAGGAAATGAATTTCGAAAACTTTAAGACATGGTTTATAAAACTATTAGAAAATTTGAATGAGCCTCACTATATTTTAATGGACAATGCTTCATATCACTCAGTTCAAATTAACAAACCCCCCAGCAGCAATAACAAAAAAGCTGAAATTATAGAGTGGTTACACGGCAATGGTGTGGAAACTGACAGTCAGATGTTACAAAAAGAGTTGGTTAGACTGTTGAACTTTCACAAACAACAGACGCACCCATCATATTTTTTGGATGAATTGGCCAAATCAAATGGACACACGGTAATTCGGTTACCGCTCTATCACTGCCAATATAATGCAATCGAGTTGATATGGGCGCAGATCAAATGTATCTATATTTTTTATTTATATAATATTATGTATATGCATATATTTCTAAAAATAATTACTAAATGTACAAATATTTTCAGGTCATGCAGCTAGGCATAACACAACTCCGCCATTCACGGCAAATAAAATGATGGTTTTATTGGAAGAAGCTTGCGCTCAAGTGACAGCTGACGATTGGCGAAAAGTGGTCGAAAGAACGAAGAAAATTTGCTTACAAGACTGGGATCGAGATGTACAATACGACAATATCATTGACCAACCGTTAATAATAAACGTCACGGATAGCTGCAGTTCAGACTCAGATTTTGAAAATCTGATTGACCCTGTATCAGATTCAAATTGATATAAATAAAATACAAACTCAAAGCATTTGTTTTATATTTCCAACAAATTATCGATATTTTGTTTATCGATGTGTCCCTTCTTAGTCGATAACAGCTTGACGACGTAACTTTTGCAGCACGTACCATGTACATTTGCATTGAGTTTTTTTCTATTATTTCCGAACATTACGTAATAATTTCTTAATATTCATTTTTATAATTTACAATCGTACACAATTATGATTTTTTCGTCTTTTTAATGGACCTCTAAAGGATTTGATGTGATAGGACGTCAGTACAATGTTAAGCGCTAACGAACTGTCATAGGGATCATCATTCAGCGTGCGGATTATAATTGACACTATTTGACATATCGTTGGAAAGAGCACAAATTGGAGATATTATTGTCAAATTAGGATCAATCAAGCACTCTTAGTTTTTTTAATGCAATGGAAACTCGAACATTAAGTATTTTTTTACCTCATTCACAGACTTTAAGGGCTCGTATTTTTTTGTGTTGATTATCTGCCCTTAATTACGATTTTATAAGAACACATCTACAGTAACAATTAAAAAATATATAACTGCAGCAGTTTCATCCATATTTAGAAAATTTTATCAAAGATATAGATTTCTAAATTTTTCAAAAAGTTCTTTGAAAAAAAAGTATTTCTCCAAAACCGTGAGGCCAAGCTAATTTTATTTTATTTTTTATTTATTATTATTTATTATTTATTTATTTACTATGTTACAACATTCGTTATCTTAAGGTCTTAAAACCCTATTAGAGTTTGTCAAGACCATAGTTCTCGAACTATTAAAATTAACAATAGAGACAACAAAAATCTCAATTAACTAGAAGCAACAGTTTACAAATTAAATACAAAAAAAAATTTGTAATAATATGTTAACTATTCATCAATCATTCGCTCGTTCATACAATGGTTCGCGCGAGCATTCTACATGCGAAACTGGTTTGGCGAGTTACAATACTGTACAAAAAAAAAGAAAGATAAAGGATCCTTTATCCTGGGCAAGTAGTTGATGACCCCCCCCCCCCCTTCGCCATTTGCACACATGTCCAAACATATATATGAACTGAACGTGGTAAAACTAGACAAGGACACACAGAGCTTAAGAACCTTTCTTGCACATCATGTTCTGAGCAAAAGTGAATCTTCTAGTGGTTTCATATTAATTATATGGAGAAAAAGCCTTCATTAAAGTCGAAAGATATTTCATCGAACTAAGTAAGTAACTTTTACAAATTAAGGACTCATTAATATTATTGGAAGGAGCTTAACTTATAAAAAAGAGTAGAACCAAGGTGATAGTATCTTTTTTGGCAGCACTCACTCACAACTAGCTCACTTTTTACTCATTCATTCATTCACTTGTACCCAGCGTTCGGAACCGTACGATAATTATCGTACCTGTGCGATAATTTCATAACTACGTACGATGTACGATGGTACACGACTATCGTACGCAGATTGTACGATAATTTCCATTCTGATGAAAAATTTGATGATTAACCACTGAAACGTCCAAGTACAAGTTGTAATCTCGCGCTATTTGTCCGCGCTCGCGGTAGGTTGCCGTCGCGTCGAGCGCCCTATGACTTCATCTAGTTTCAAGTCTATTTTAAATAAACTACTGCAGCTTTTGCAAATAAAAAAATTACTTTAGAAAAGCTGACATTATACAGAAAAACTTATGTGTAAACTAATGAATTAAGTATGGTTTAAATTTGACAAATTTATTTGTTTAAACAAAATTTTAAGGATTATTTTGTATTATATATCAAATTTTACCTACGCAATCTCAGGTCTGTGCCATACGTTGAACAACATTTAATTTGAATTATTTTTTTTTTCCATTTAAACATCTGCAAATCATTTGCAACGTATTATTGTCACGTTTCCTATGATTTTTTAAAGTATTTTAGCCATTTTCCTGACGGATACGATAATTTTGATCCATATACGATAATTTTACGGTCCTGGTACGATAACTGCCTGGCTTCAGGTTGTGAACACTGCTTGTACCTACTACCTACATATTTTTTGTGTTGATGTACAATAAAAGCGATGTTAAAAGAATATGGTTTTATGAGAATTCAATAAATGTTATTGAATTCATGTTAGTGCGATGAGTTTATTTTGATATCTAATACAAACTAAACAACTCATAATAATTATCTCGTGTAATTTGTCATCAAAAATTCGTAAAAATGGATGTCGTCGGCAGCGAAATTGGCCAGAAAATGCGGGTGATTATTGTTTAGTTTTGGAATTTGAGTACGATATAATACTTCTATTTCACCTGTTTGATTCATTTATATGTTTATAAATCAATGTATTGAAAATCGTTTTAATTTTTATCTGACTTATATCCAACCATAAACGAACACTGAAAATAACCATTTTTATAAGTTCAAAATACACAAGTGATCGATTTTTAATTTTTGTGTAAATTATTTTCAGTCTGCTATCAAGGCCAAGCTAACTGAGTTAGGGTGCTACGTTGGTAAGTACGAGTATTTCGCATTCTATTAAATTGTCCTTTATATTTTATAAAAATTTTAAGTTATGTCTGATTAATAATCTGAAATATTTCGTAATTTATGATCACAATATTAATCTACGTAAATAAACATGTTAATAGTGTGCATTATCGCTGATAGGCTCACTGACAGTAAATTTTTCTAAATATCTAAATATCCAAATAATTCAAGTCACATACTTAGTATAATGTATTTTTAGATGATGAACTACCAGATTATGTCATGGTCATGGTGGCCAATAAGCGTACAAGATCACAAATGGAGGAGGATCTTCAACTGTTTCTTGGTGACAATACAGAGTCATTTGTAAATTGGTTGCACCAGGTTCTGAAAAAACTCCAGGAAGTCACAATAACTGCACCCCTGAGTAAGTATACTAAAATACTTAGATTCTAGTATTTTAATACTAGTGTATAACTTTTATCAGTAAAATTTCTGTTATAAACTCCATTTTCTTCAACTTTATGAAACATTTCCAATGTTAACATGTTCCCTGTGCTTCACCCACATATGGTTCATTTCGAAGTTTAGAGAGATGACTGCACCCCATGTGAGTCACACATCTTGCATGTATGAGTTAAAGCATTCCAATTGTCTTACTTGTGTGGACTATGAAATTGTAAACAAAAACATGGGTGCCGGGAGGACACTATGAGCATACAATACTGTCAATAAGAGACCAAAATAACACAAAACGATTTCATAGCCTACAAACGAGCATGCTCATGGAAATCATTAATCTTAGGTGTTTTATTTGTTTACAGTGATTGTGATTATTTATTGAGGCATTGTCAACTATAAGCTTAATTTGGAGTTGTCTTTGTTCCAGTAATTGCACTGGTTGTTCCTTTCATCTAACCATAATGACCATGTAAATGTGATTATAATGGTGGTTAAAATAGGAAGAACTGTAGTACCACCGCAGACAAGATCTTTACAAAGATACTCTAGTGCCACTATTTAACATATAAGTATGTTTTTATTTGTATCAGTCTTGCTAAAATAATTATTTGCTGTGTTACTTAAAGAGTAGCAACTTAGTAATAAATCTTTTCGACATATTTCACATCCAGTGTCTGTTTTCTTCGCCTTGAGCTGAAGGAAAATAACCAGTATCCTCCAATTCTTCCATAAGATAATCTTTGCTAATAATGTCTTGTAGGAACCTGCATACTGAAAATACTTTAAATTATTTTAATATGTATTTTCCTCAATATCTTGACTGTTTCATATTCAATCACCAATGAGTTGAACACAGAAACGAAGAAAAAATTCATTGTACCACTTGCTTCAATTGTTTTATAATACCATGTCACTTATGACAACCTTGGGTAGATATAAACTTGTGTCTACCTTCGAATCAGAATGTACCACTTATGATGGCACTAAGTTAAGAACAGACACATGAATGACCCATATTTGAGGCACTAGAAATTTTAAAATGTAAAGGGGATTTCCAGAACATATTTTTCTTGTCATATTGTTTTCATATTGTGTAAAAAAATTATAATTCATTATTTGCTTTGAAACATTTCAGTTCAACCAGATATGGAAAAATCAAAAGAGAGATCCAAGTCAAAAGAAAAGAAATCCAAAGATAAAAAAGACAAGTCTAAAAAAGACAAAACAAAACTAGAAGCTGTTAAAAAAGCTAAAAAGAAAAGTAAAGAAAAAGCTTTGAGAAAAAAAGAGGAAAAGAAACTGCACAAAAGTAAAAAGAAAACTAAACATCATGAGATCATTAGACCAAATGTTCCTCCACTTTTGATGAACATGGAGAAAGAATCAGAACCATCAATTACTGATGTTTTCGCTGGTCAAATATTAAAAAACCATGGTGTCACAATTGAAAGTCCTAGAGAACCAGAAGTAGCAGAGGAAAAACCTGTTATAAAGGAAACAAAAAGACCAATATTGCCTATAATTGATCCCGCAACTATAACCAGCCATACAGATGTTACTGAAACTGTGCCTTCAAGTAAGCCTACATCAGATTCAACAATTGATCCCATTCGAGATGAACAGATAAAAGAAATAAATGAAATTGAAGCTAAAATCCAGGGATTAAAGCAGAAATTAGTAGAGCAACTTGACTCAATGTCGGATGATGAAGATTTCTTGAATATAAGAACTGAAGCTGAGGAGCTCATGAATGACTTTGCTGAAGATGTATTTCAGGTAAGCCCTAAAAATATTTAAATGGTTTGCTCTTCATACTTTCCATTCAAGAACTAGTGGATTGTAATTAAAAATATATACTCTGTAAAAACCAATGTGAAGTTTTTATATTGTAATGCAATATAAAAACCATTAGGTTGGTCCATGAATAGTTGCTGAGATTTTTTTTTTTTACTATATTATTACACTTCTGTGCTGCAGTGTTGATTATAATAAATAAGTAAGATCTTATACTACTTAACCCTTGATGCAAAAAGCCTTTGTTTTTACAAGTTTTCATTTAACTTTCTATTAATTAATTTAAGTATACTTAACTCTTGATTCAACTTTAATGTGTATTTATATTTGTCTGGTGTTATTATATGAGCCCCAATGCGAAAGAGTTTGTCTAGTGTCAAATATTACAAGTGTCTAATATTCGAAGTAAAATTTTGATAAATAAATTTAACTATATTAGTTCAGTAAATACACATGGTTTTGAGCACTTAATGAAGTTTATTTAAATTTAAAAAAATAACAAAATATTTCCCTATTTAAATAAAATGTAATTAATTCTTGGGGAACCATCCACGCAATCAACTTCGTCCATCGCATTCAGCGGCGCAAAATAGTTCGTCTACCACTCAGTGGCGTCACCTTTTCCAGCGATCACGGCCTTTATTCTTCGTGGCATCGTTGCTACCAATTCTTCACATTGTTGTGTAGTTATTGAGTTCCCGATTTATCTTTTTCCTTTAGATTGCTTTTAGATCTGGCTGGATACTTGCACAGCATTTTATTCATTTCCTCCATAGAGTGTCAATTGGTGACAAATCTGGACTATTTGACGTCCACTCCATTGGAGGAATCTGATTCTGGTTAAACTATTTGTTATTGTATTATTTAACAGTTTCACAGGAAGCACCATCTTGTTGAAAGGTGTCATTACGATGTTTCAACGTTGGAATCGAGGGCAAGAGACTTGTTTCCAGAATGTTTTGATACTCTACTGCATTAACAGTTCCTTCTACAAAATATAGACGATCCAGACCTTGTGCTCACATGCAGCCCCATATCATTACCGATCCAGAAAACATAACTTTTCTTTTGATACAATCGGTATGGAATGCTTCATATTTATCGTCACCTCAAATTTAGATTCATCACTCCATATTATTTCACGCCACTGGTGTGCAGTCCAATTTTCATGATCTCTAGCGAATTTAAGCCTTTTTTTTTTGGAGAGGCATGTGCAAAGGTTTCTATTTAGAAGTATAAAATCGATAGCCCAATCGTTTTACGACCGTCTTACAGGTATCGACAGATACGTCTTTGTGAATCATCTCTCTGCACTTCAAGGTAAGTTCTCCTGCGCGGCACGACGATACTTTTCAATGATTTTCCTTTAAACTCGATTTTCAGCTTCGCTTGTGAATCGCGGCCGACCAGGTTTCTTCAAACATTCCGCCGTGGCATTTTTCCTGTGGTGTTCGTTGATGGCCTGAACTGTCGATCTTGGTAGGGATAAGTCCTTGACTACTTATTTGCTAAGTAGATTTGCCATTATTGTGGCTATGAATAATTATTTTTCGTACTTCATCGGCGATAGGTTTACCGCGAGCCACTTTATATGTTTGGAAAGGAGACAGTGACGCATCATGTGACAAATTAAATCTATTTTCAAATCGGTAGAATTGAGACATGGACTATGAACTATTTGGAGTTAGTCGAAGCATATTAAAGTGCCCATAAATACGTATTTTAGTAAAAGAAGTTTTTCTTTACAATTTGCCTGATTAACAACAATAAGATGGAGAATTATTACCCTTTACTTTTTTTTCAAAAGCCTGTTTTATGAAAATGTAGTTAAGTCGAAAACAGGCAACCTTTGCAATATATGTACTGGACGAACTCTTTTGCTTTGGGGCTCGTATTATATTCACTGACCGAGTGGTGTAGAGGATAGTAGCCCTGCCTCATACGCCATAGCTCCCAGGATCGAGTCCTGGCTGGGGCATTCATATGTGTGACGAACACATATGTTTGTTCTCAGGTCATGGTTGTTAATTATTTATATATGTGTGTTAATTCTGAGTTTGCTTGTGTCCACTGTATGGTCCATCCATAATACAAGCTCTGCTTACCATGGCCCCATACAGTTATTTATTTATTTATTATTAATGCTTTTTTAATTCAAACTGTATAATCAAGTGTTGCCATATTTCATAAAATTTGGTATAGCCATTCAAAAGTTATTCATGTTTTTCATGTCAGTTGCGATTTTAATGTATACATATTTACAAATAACTTATTGATATTTAAATGGTGTTCCTAAAATAATGACAAGGAATGTAATTACATTATTTTCCATAGTTAAAGTTAATTTACCATGTTAAATCAGCTTGATTTCAAGCTTTGTTAGCCTTGATGCTGTATGATGTATTTGATGGCTATAATATTAATAAAATTGGATTTTCATGAGCCCTTTACATTTTTGTCATAATACTATTATTATATAAGGTAAATAATAAATAATACTTGAATCATTATAATTAAAATAATATTGATATATAATATGATTATTGTTAATATAAAATAATTTTGTATGAAGTTACTCAATTTAGATTTAAAGTTTTATAGATTTCTCAAAATATATGTAAACAAATGAACCCAGCAATTTGATACCAACAATGATAGCCAGATGACATAACACTATAGAGTATTTAATCTTTACATAACAAATATCAAATCTTTACATATAATATGCTTTAAACAAATATTTGGTCATTATCTATTATCAGTCATGTGATATTTTATGAGTTAATCAAATGAAAACCTATACCCCTTGAATAAGTAGGTACTTAAATAAAATTCTGTGAAACCAAAGTTTATAAAATAATTAATCCCTCAAACAAGTACTTTCGTTTTCTAATGGTAAAACAACTTTTCACAGGAGGTCTCTCAACCTCCAGTCATCACTCCACCACCACCACAGCCTAAAAAAGCCATCACACCGATTGAAATGCCGGAACCGCCAAAAATTGTCCAAAAGCCAGAGGAAACCCTACCACAAATTGAACTGAGACTGCCAAAGAGACCAGTAAGAGAAAGATTGGGTATTAGAGAGGAGCAGAAAAAGAATGATGAAAATAAATCAAGGAAAAGCAAGAGTCCTGAAAGGTTGTAAATTGTAGTAATCCATACAAGTATTTTTTGGGATAATAGTTTGAGGGTATTACTGAAAAAATGTATGTTGATTTATCAATAGGCTCAGACTAAATTGAAAGCCATACTAAATTATAACAGACTCAAACTAATTGGATCACCAAACTTAACTAAAGCATCACTAGTTATTGAATATTATAACTTTCATTCAATATTTTAATTTAATTGATTTTATTTGTGTCTGATAAAGTTATTAGACAACTAGTTCAGCAGTTAATGTTGGATTCTGTTCTCAGACCAATTTTTTTTCGTAGGATTAAAAACTTGATGGTGTTTTTTCTGGGGATACATATTTAAATGCTGTTTATAAAATTATTGCTAAATAAATTTGGGAACTATTGGCCTCTTTAAGAAACTTTCTATTTTAATATTAGTTTTTGAATTTTTAATATATTTTATGTTTTAATTTATTATAATTCCTCTGTTAAATTGTCTATTTTTGTCTTCTGTAGCATATTCATGAATTCCTATTTACAGTGATTCCATAAATTTTTGACACAATTTGTAACATGGTAGGTAGAATGTTCCTTGATACAATTCAGTAAGAAAAGTACTGTCATAAATTAAATTGCCTAGGCTTAACAAAGTTAGACCCAAAAGTAACCACAGATTTGTGTTATTTATGAGGGATTTACAGCCATATTTATTTTATCACTTACATATTTGTACCGGTATTAAAAACTTAAACTCCATCTATGAGGTCGCCTATTACCACCTCCATTAAGCTGTCAACAAGTTAATGTAGTAATTTATTTACCGAAATAACCTTAACATTATCACTAAACGATTTATTATCATTTCAGAAGTATAACCTAGGGTAATTTCAGATTAACACCAGAAAGGGAGCCTGAAACTCGAGTTCAGAATAAATCAGCAAAGAGTCGTCTGGGAGAGCCTCCGGAGGCTAGAAGGAAAAGTTCACAAAGCGAAGACTCAGATCAGGAGATCAGCTCGAAGAAGTTGACTTCAAGGTACATTTTATTAGCTTATGATTATTTTATATGTCAATATTGCATATATTTTACGTCAGACCTTGTTCTGGTTAATTATGATTGCAATCAAAATTCACATTTTAAGTACATAGTATAAAAATAATATAATTATTAATGTATACCATATATACTATTTATCTTGGTGTGAAAACAACAAAACAGAATAGGCGTTAAGCTTTCTTTGGTGTTTTTGCGGAATTAGTACCAAAAATGCAATGGGAAACATGTCATTATTTAAAGATTTGGTGATCTGTCTGTACCCCTAGCGAGCTACCCCTTTTAGCTCCACTTTATGATAAAACAATGCTTACAAATTTGTAAGTGTTTTCATGCAAGGTTTAAATAAAGATTATTATTATATCCTAATCATCTTAACAAACATTGATATATTTTCCATATATACAGGGTATCAGTCCTAGAAACGCGCAGCTCTCGATGTGCCAGCGTAGTGCGCGTGCGGCCTCGTCCCAGAGTTGCTCCTAACTCGAGTCTGCTACTCAAAGCCATGGCTGATGCTCATAAGAGTTTGTTGAATGTAAGTAGTGAATACATTAAATCTTTGGTTAAATTAAATAAGTAATAAATAATAATAATAAATCCCCAGACAAACACACCAACTGTATGACCCCAAAATAAGCAGAGCTTGTGTTAAGGATGACCATACAGTAGGGGGAACCCAGAATAAACATACATATATAAATACAAACAACCATGACCGAGAAGAAACATCTGTGTTCATCACACAAATTAATGCCCCGGCCTGACTCGAACCTGGGACCTTCGGCGTATGAGGCAAGGCTACTTACCACTACTTGACTCGGTCGTCAAGTGGGTATACATTAATTATGTTCTTACATGACGTACATAAGTAATGGATCTGGTACTTTTGTGGAACGTTACATGAATTGAACTGAATAAGAGACAGAATGATGCAATGAGGTGGTGAGCGGCTAAGAAGGTGTCGTGTCCTATCCTCATGTTTATTTTTGCGTAGTGACAGTCGGAACGTGACTATGTTAGATCAGGCGACGTGGACAAGATGTATGGGGGCCGTGCGCCAGGGGCTTCTCACCTAATTCCTGCCATTTTACTGAAATAATATTACAAGAGGAATACGTCGGCTGTATGGTTTAGAAGTTAGCTTGTGTTGTGATGACTGTTCAGGTACAGAAACCTTCCACTTTTTTTAGAAATTTTTGAAACTGATACCTCTCGTATTTGAGTCACCCCTATGTATGTTATACGAATTTTCATAATTTTCAAGTTACTATTTTTTTATGATTTTTTGCAAAATTGCGACCGGATCAGAAAAATTCATAAACGAGACACCTAAAAAAAATTTTTGGACGACACTTTTCTGACCATCCTGTATAAAGACTATCTTACATAATTGACACCACACCCCTCGCCACAATCGATGACTTTAACTCACCTTGCGTGTTTTCCTAGAGTTTGTATGCAGTTCGCAGGCTGCTGACAGCCGGTCAACTCGCTCTTCTACACACTGGGCTGCTTTGCTGCTAGACACGGACATTGAATATTTTAAATAAAATCTAATGTATTTAATTATGCTAATCGATATAAGTCAGCAATGGCACATGAACGTGTTATTGAGTGATTGCTCGAAAACGTATACTTATGAGAAATCACGCCATACGTGTTCTTTTTGTATGAACCGTAATCTTATTTGGTCAGCTTGTTTCTTTATTGACTCTGTGGAGTTTTTTTTCTGTACGTTTTTCGATTACGTATATGCTATTTAACAGATCTCCTATATGATACGCATATACTTATAGCTATTCTTTGATGTAATAATCAATTGCTTAGGGTTGCCAAATAAAAGTAATGAATCAAACCAAATCAAAATCATATTTATTTGGAAGAATAAGTGTACAATTATAATAGGGGTCGATGTTTTTTTAATTTTTCATCTATACAAATAAATTCAACATTGTTTCAACAGATCATTAATGAAATATCTATATACATACAAGTGGTTCACGCTAAATGTATTGCTAAGTATCTGTTGAGATATGTAAAAAATCAAATTTACAAAAAAATCTATGCAACTGCTAACAAGGGATTCATATTTCAATTTTGATTATCCACGACATCGCGCGGTTAAAAGTTACTCTAAACGAATTCTTTAAAGGAGCGAGATTTTGCATGCGTTCATTTTAACTAAAATCTGAGGATATTAAAGTCCATACTTCATTCACCCTTGTAACACTTTCGTCTGGAGAGAATACTGAAGTTAGCTATGGATTTAGAATACTAATTTAAAATATTAATAAAATCCGTACCCTTTTTATTACATAAATTCCAAAGAACTAAAACCTTTGTTATTTAATATATTTCGTAATATTTCAGATACCCCCAACCAAAATAGACAACGATTTGCCTAAAATCAAACGAGCTTTAGTCCATCCAATGCGGCGGTGCGTCGACGCGTCAAACATTGTTATACAGGTGCAGAGTAACACGGATGGGCGGGAAAACACGAGTGACACCATTAGCCTTGGCGATGATAATGACGAGGATAAGTTGTCTAAGTGAGTTTTGTTTGAATTCTTATTAAGTGTTGAATAAGTAAGAACGGACATGAAAATGTTGGACATCCATATCGTATACTTTAAAAACTATCACTTAAAACGCAGGCTTATAAATTTTGCGTATTTTGCATAGCGTTGTGCTAGCATCGAGCGTGCATTATCGATAAAACTCAGATAACGAGTGTAACTTGTTAAAACAATTAAGAAAAAATGTCGACAAGCGTCTTTTGGTTTTTTCAGAAGACTCATCTTGTAATTAGTACCATAGTGTTATTAATCTCTAAATAATAATAGGGCGATTCGTCGAGATACGCCAGTTTCGAAAAGTCTGAATCTAAAAGAGATAGAGATATTTGTTGTAACCATATCACTCAGGAGTCGAACCCACAGGCTTACTTTGTAATTCACTATAGCAAAGCAATAGCAAGAACCGTGCTCTTTAATCGGTAATTGTAAAAAAAACGTATTACTTATCAGCGATAGCGGTGCGATGGCAAACAAATTGTACATAATATGAAGTATAGAGACGTTAAGCGATGATCGCTGATCAAAAAGAACTTGTCCTCTTGTCTTATACATAAATGGTGGTGTACATTAAAAAAAAGATTACTATGAAATTAAAATATAATGTATTTGGCAATTTTATTCCAGAACAATTTTAATAACCTACTCTACAGCAGGAGCTGGTTGATTTCTTGTAGCAGTGGCATAAACACCATTTTAACGTACACTCACTACTTGTAAATACAAAATCATTACCTAAAGTAGTAAATTAGCATTGTATTAAAAAAATAAACATTTACTCAAATAAATTAAGGTCGGTAGCGCAATAGTTAAAGCACTAAACTTTTGATCTCCATGTTCCCGGGCTATACGCCGGTGACTGCCAGATGTAGCAATGAGTTCTGACTGGTCGACGGTAAAGAAACTCGTATACCTACCTAAGTAATTGGGTATTTGAAATTTTTTGTCTCATATACACCAGTAACAGTATGTTTAAAATCAATAGTTTTCTAGATACAGTGATATGTTTGCGTAGATGCTGCGAGTCGCCGAAAAACGTTCCATACACTGAGTTGTGACGTCCCAATGTGTAAATCATGCTAAAAACTGTATGGGCGTTAGATTGAAATATATAATAGCTACGTAGATAAAGCGTTTACATGCATATTGTTATAATATAAATTGTTATATTTAATGTCTATAATGTATGTAATTGTTAATTGTTTAATGTGTAAGTTACATGTAATGTAAGTTAATAATATAATAAATAAGATTTTTGCTTCTTTTTTAAGTTTGCTTATCTGTACTATTTCGATACTAAATTCAAAACATTATTTTTCATAAAATTTTTTGGGTTAAAACTACATAAAAACTTGCATTTTAAAATAGTGTCAAATACCAAATTATTACGATATAGTGCTAACTCGCGGTTGGTAATTATGGTGTACAGTAAATTGCCTAGTTGTTGCGGCTGTCGTTTTATTATGTAAACAATACTTTTTTGTAATACAATAAGATTATATTTTTTTGTAAATAATCCACAGTTCGATTTCCTAGTGGTGTGTGAGATTCATTAACATTTTTAAGTACAGTTTTTCGTAAATCTGTCATCGTCGACATGCTTCCTAAGAACAAATATCTCTATGTCTTATAGTTTCAGATAAGGTTTCAGAGTTGCTTAAACTGAACAACTTTCCCAAATAAATAATATCCAAAAGGTATAATAAATGCGGATAATGTATGGCAATACGCAGCGAGAATGCCTGCGGCCCGCCAGTTGCACAAACTGCGCGGCCGTTTTCGCTGCTATTTATGCGACTTGCACGCACGGCGGCATAAAAGTATTACAACAAAAGAATTGTTCATTTTTTATGCATTTTAATCGCTACATATTATGTTATTAAGTATTCAGTTTTGCATATTTTATTGATGAAGTTGATTTTTTTCTTGGGCTCAGTTGTTTATTTTAAGCATCTCTTTCACCTGTTTCATTGGATTGTCAGTAATTTTTTTTACACCCTGTATACGTGGTGATGAACTTTGACACCAGAGGTT
The DNA here is from genome assembly GCA_923062675.1 of Marasmarcha lunaedactyla. NCBI lineage: Eukaryota > Metazoa > Arthropoda > Insecta > Lepidoptera > Pterophoridae > Marasmarcha > Marasmarcha lunaedactyla. The sequence goes on from OV281353.1 coordinate 10,822,123, forward strand.
GCCATTCCCTCACACAATGAGAAGAAATATACAGTAAATAAGCAAAGCTCGTTTAGTGTGTATATTATTTGTGCAATTGGGAGAGCCAATTGCGCCATCACACATCTATCGATCAAGAAATATTTTTCAAGACAACTTTGTAATGTAATTTGACAATCACATCAATTTAGTGTGGTTGCTTTGAGTCTTCATTACTTTTGGCGAAGACGCGTTATTTTAACCACTTTGATTAAGCTTCTTTTGAAGATTACTTAAGATATTTGAAAGAATATTAATTCACCAACACATACAATATGTGTTAACATCAAACTCATTACAATATGTTAATTATTTTGTTAACTCCTAACAGAAAATAGTTTAAAATAAACAAAAAAAACACAGGTTTTAGGAAATAAAATTGTATTATTTGATTAGAGAAATAGATTCTTGTTGGTTTCTAATATGTAGCTCTAACTAAGGAATTGACCCTCACAATTTTCAGATCAGTTAGTGATGATTTAGAAAAAGAGGAATATTCTACGGCCTCATTAAAGAAAGTAATCACAAATACGGATTATGTTCCTTCCATCAGACGCGATAGAATAGCATGCTGTAAGGACGAAACGCTCATCGTTGAGACTATGTAAGTTGATTATAAAATATGTTTGTAATAATACTGAAAGAAAAGGTTACACAGAATTAATTGCTTTGGAACTTTAACTTTGTGGATATAAAAATCTAGGTAAATTAAAATTATGTCTTGCATGGGCAATTGGCTACAGAATAGAGAAGGATTTATTTTTTTATTTGTATTGTTGACCACTGATTAATATATTAGTAAATTATGTGCCTTTACGCTGCTATGCCCGCTCGCGTATTCCATGGGGACGGTACATTTTCTGGTTATAAGATAACCATATTACGAACAATTTCCAAAAACAGCTGGTATTATCATCAATTATTGTATAATGGCTTTTTTGATGGAACTCAATAACATATTAGACAATTAAAATTAGATACCTAATTTTACAATATACTTCTTTAGGCAACATTTTAGGATTATTTTCTAGTCTAGTCGCAGACACGTGGCAGAAGAGGCCATAAATCACTTTTGTTATAGGGATGCGCACGCGCAGACTTTCAAAACTATCGATAAATTTAAAAACGAGTGAGTCATTGTTGCACAAACAAATCACCAAATTGACAGCGATACTGACGACGATGATGACGATGTTTATAAACTAATTTTTAGTTTAATTATTTGGAATTTTGTTTGTTTTTTAATTTTAATTTTGTTCACCTACATAAGTTTGTAGTTCAGTTTACATATTCGCAATAGAGTCGCAAAGACTCGTGGCAGACGTGGTCATAAAACGTGTGAATAGGACAGCGCACATCATTTTCTCGCTCGAACTTACACTGTTTATGGGTGACGTCACAACGATTTAGAGATGCGCTTCGTTTGGTTTTGAGTGTATGTCGATAGTATTAGGTTTTAAGTGAAGCATTTAATTTAGAATTTGGTGATTAGTTTGTGCAGCGATGACTCACTCGTTTTTAAATTTATCGATAGCTTGTAAGTCTGCGCGTGCGCATCCCTACAACAAAAGTGATTTATGGGCTCGTCTGCTACGAGTCTTTGCGACAAAATCAATACCAAACGGCAAAGAAAACGAATGTATATCAGGAGTTTAACCTATTCGTTCCTAAAGCTCTCAGTAATAATAATTATAACTCGGATATCGAAGAGAAAAAACAAAAGAATATTAAAAAACAGCATGCCAAAGAAAAATGATCACTGAATAATGAATAATTGAAGAATGAACCTTATAAATGAATTGAACTCCAAACATAAAAGCATAGTAAATCTTAATTCACTAACATACTGATTTGGGAAATAAAGATACTGTAGAGTAATTTAACAATAAAACAATAAAAAGTATGAACAATGAATTGTCATGTTCCTTTCAGGATGCATAAATGCCCGAACCAGTTTAAAATAAATGTCACAACCTGGGCTATGTCTTTGTACACCATCTAAAAAAATTGACAAATAAATGGCAATTATAGTAAAAATACAAATAATTTGATTTATTTAGTAGTTAAATGGTAACAAAATATAAAAGTCAACATTATGTGTGTTCGTTTTAGCAGGCAACATTGACAATGAGTCTTTGCTATGGCGAAAGTTGTCAAGTGAAGTTAGTTCACTAAGCAGAGGGGCAGCCACCTCACTCACAGCACATTGATAGTTGTCTGTCTGTATGTTTGATTGTTCGTTGCGCTTGAGTTTTTTCTTTCGGTTTCTTTTTAACTTAAACTTTAGTTAAAGAAGCTAAAAATACACAAAACAATTCAATTCTTTAAAAAAAAAATTATTTCAAAAAAGATGTGCAGATGAGGGAAATGAAATTGTGAATAATGCACAATTTCATTTCCTACCTATAAACAAAGTGTATTAATAACAATTTAACAATCAAAAAGTGTTCTAAGCATCTTAAACTAATTTTTTGATAAAGTGTACAAAGACCTGGCCCAGACTCCTTGCATTTTGGGACATTTCTTTCCAGGATAAAAGTTAGCCTTTATGTTATTCCAGATTGTATTCTATTCTTTTTTACGTGACTGAGTAACAAACATCCAAATATACAAACATACAAACTTCCATATTTATAATATTATTAGAATAGATATTAGAATATATATTAGAATATATATTATAAGATGCATACTTAAGAAAAGAGTCAACTATAGTAAACTCACAAATAGTCAGGCCCACCACACAAATATCTATGCCCATCCAATTATATCCAGAACAATTCTCCATAGTAAAATGACAGATAAAATACACATTTAAAGATACCTTTACATAGCCATTATAGTTATTTATACCACATCTACTTTTATCCCACAGCAACATACACAATCCAACAATAGACCGAGACAAAAGCACTAAATTCATTGTGACAATGGATGGTTTCAACCCAAACGCGTTCTTAGCCAAGAAACTAATGTCTGAAGGCCTTTTGGACGAAGACGAGGTATTAGCAGCCCCAAAAGCGAAAACAGAATCTGTTCTCAAAATTAAGACTGTGCAAGAAAAATCTAAAGAAAATTCCGATCCAGAAAGTTCTAATAGCAGTCCAGAAAAACAAATAACTACCACTAGTATTCAAAAGAAACGTTTAAGTGACACAAGTGAAGAAAGCGATACCCAAGTTATCATTAAAAATGATACTGGAAATATTAATAAAACATCGAAAGTAGACACTGATAAGAAAAGAGCAGTAGAGTTCGTGCAAGTGAAAAAGCAAAAGAGTGAAAGTGATGATAGATTAGAAAATATGATTGAAAAGCTATGTGATTCAAGTGTTGAAAAAGTTAATGAATTTAAAAGTGTAATTGAAAAATGTGATATGGCAAAGAAAAGGAAAGCCTCTCCTATCGTGTTTGATGTTGGTAAGAAAGAAGAAGCGAAGAGAGAAAGGACTGAAAGTGCAAGTAGTGATAACCACGTGATTGTAACTACAGCAGTAAACACAAATAAATATGATACATTGCCGCCATTAGATAAAGCAGGTATGTATTTTTCTTTTACATCTGTATTTTAAGGTTCTTATAAAATAGGTTTCTGAATTCTTAATTTATTTCATAGTGGGGAATTAGTAATGGTGTATTGCCCTGTAACACTTAATAGTAACACTTATTTACTATTGATCAACATCTTTTGAATCTCAGGTCTAAGATGCCCCATGGACCTTATCAAATGTTATCTATCTCCTAATTCATCTTAGCTTATCATTACTTTGTTGATAAAACTAGTTTCACATTTCTTATACATTTTCATAGCCATCATAGAGTAATTGACCCACCTGATTATAATTGGCTTCTGTACTCATGGACATCATTAGATTTATAATTTAAATCTTATAAGACAGGCTAAGTAACTACGCCATACAGCCTGGTCTGTCGTAAATATAGTTACTTCTTTTTTGTTACGATGGTGATGATGATGGTGGTATGTTAGTGAACATGATGAAGGTGATGATAGCATAACGTTACTATTAACGTGCGGATTTCTTGGAGCAAACAGAAAAGCAGTGACTACACTCCTCATTTGGTCCTATATAATGCAAAAGTCTATGAGTTCACTGCTTGATATACTATCATCACAATTAAAAACTAAACATTAACTTACATACACAAAAAAGCACATCTTGATCCGTCAAATTGCCGCCAAAAATTGGCGGACCGTAGATAATTAGAAATTGAGTTTCTTCATGTAAGTTTACCTAAAATGGACACAACCTGTGGACATAACCGTCGTAATTATGATGGTTAAAATAGAGATGAACTCTTGACAAAAGTCAAAAGAAAGTGCGCATGAGAAAGGGTGTAGTAGTAGCCCTGTCGGTTTGAGTTGTGAGATTCATTTGTGTGGTGAACACAGATGTTTGTTCTCGGATCATGGTTGTTTATATTTATAATATGTGCTTATTCTGGGTTTAAAAAATGACCACAGAGACTAAACAATTTTCATTTCCTATAAGCGGCTAGTCGCTGACGCCTGACCTTGAGTGATGCTCTAATCATAATTGCGACTACATGCAGCCGGGAGTGCAAAAGAGCGCGTCTCAGTTCTTAGTAAAATTAATGTGCAATGCTACTGCGCGTCTAGTTGCGCGCGCTATACAGCCTACGGAGCTAAATAGTGTAAAAAAACATTGACTTATAGAAATTACATGATGAAACAAAGAAATGAAATAAATATGAATATGTATAAAAAAAGGGTGTGCAAATTTAGTGGTTTTATGTGTGCTTGCTAGTCGAAGCTGAATAAGGTGAAAATTTGTATTAAGCCAAAATCATCAATAATGTGAGACAATAATTAAATGTAAACGGTTTATTTTCTTAAAACAAATCAAACACTTTGGGTAATTGTTGTTTTATTATTTTTTTTTTTTTATTGAAAAAGGATTAGACGTTTGTCTTCTATCTCACCTGATGGAAAGTGACGACGAAGACGAAGGTGTTACACGTCTATCCACGAGATACCTATTCATTCGACGCTTGAAAGAACTAGGACTATAGTTTTCTGGTAAAACAGACGCAGGCAGTTCATTCCACACCTTGGCAACCCGCACCAAAAAGGAACTATCGAAGCGTTTGGTTCGACTTCTTGGGATATCTACCATGAAGGGATGGAAGGTCTGTCTGCGTCTAGTAGTCCGATGCAAGAAGGGTGTGGGTTCAACCTGTTCAAAAAGAGCATTCGCGCACTCTCCAAAATGTATTCTGTAGAAGACTGCTAAACTGGCAACTTTTCGACGATGGTCGAGGCTTTGCAGTTTTTTGGTGGTGAGGTCAAAGTTGTTAATAATTTTTCGGGCTCTTCGGTCAACTGCGTCCATCGCTTCTAGTTGGTACTTTGCAGAACCATCCCAGAGGTGGCTACAGTACTCCATACAAGATCGAACTTGAGCTGTATACAAATTAAGTAGCTGTTCAGGGCTGAAGTACCGTCGGACCTTCGAGATGATTCCCAACTTCTTTGAAGCTGTTTGAGCCATGGACACAATTTGTTGCCCGAAGTTTAGTTGGGACGATATAGTTACGCCCAGAAGCCCTAGGTGGTCGGTTAAGGGTACAGAAACATTTTGGAAAGTGGGCGTTAGGTCGAAATTGCTCTTTTTCGCGGAGAACACGCCTGTGTTTTCGACGGGTTAAATTTGACCAAGTTGGACTCGCCCCAATCGGACACTTTCTTTAAGGCCAAATCCACCCGCTTAATTATGGACTCTCTCAAAGCCCGGATGTCTTGAGGACTCGCTCGCGCATTGGACATGTATCTCTCTACAACGGTGCTGTCATCAGCGTAACCAATAATGCCAGGGGTTAGCAGGTCGTTAATGTGCAGCAAGAATAACGTTGCAGAGAGAACAGATCCCTGAGGTACCCCGGCATTAATTGCCATTAGGTCAGAAGAGCAGTCTAAGACTACTCGAATTGATTGTTCCCTCAGAAAATCAGATATCCAGTCGCAGAGCCCTTTCGGTATTCCGTATGCTGGAAGCTTACTCAAGAGACCATCATGCCAGACCCATTAAAAAGCCTTGGAAATGTCTAAGGATACAGCTATAGCTTCACCGTGACCTTCCAAGGCTTTGCTCCATAAGTGAGTGGCATACACAAAAAGATCTCCAGTCGAGCGTCCACTGCGAAAACCATGTTGGTTATCACTAAGGAGCTCGTTGGACTCAAGGTATGCCAGGAGAAGATTGTACAATACATGCTCCATGACTTTGCAAAGTATGGAGGTGATTGCAATAGGTCGATAGTTGATGGGATCTGCACGGCTTCCCTTCTTTGGTACTGGTTGCACGTTAGCCAGCTTCCAGGATTTAGGGACCTTTCCAGATTCAAAAGAGAGTCGATACAGGCGCGTTAGTATGGGAGACAACTCGGCTGCGCAGTGTTTTAACACAACTGCAGGTATGCCATCGAGGCCGCTGGCCTTGTTCACGTCTAAATTCTGCAAGCATTTAAGAACCTCCTTTTGGCGAATATCAACGGTACCCATTTTGGGTCCGAACTGAGGTAACTGGGGTGGGACTTTACCTTGACTATTTAGACGGGAATAGTCTGCAAAAAGATTAGCAAAGAGGTCTGCTTTCTCTTTTGCAGTGTGAGCCAGTGAACTGTCAGGCTTCCTCAGAGGTGGCAGCGATGGGCGACATAAATTTGACTCAACCGACTTGGCCAAACACCAGAAAGCTCTGCTTCCTGAAGGATATGAAGCTATCTTGTCTCCGATGTGGCCAATGTGGTCAAAGCGAGCTTTTCTGATCACCTTTTTGCAAGACTTGGCGGCAGCATTGTATATTTTCTTCAGTTCATGCGAATCCACGGCTTTGCTCAGGCCAGGCTTTGTACGCTTCTTGCTTAAGCTTTTCAGCTGTGAGGCAAGCAGCATTAAACCATGGGCAACCTTTGTTTCAAGGGACAGGTCAGCGTAAGGGATGAAATACTCCATTGCTTGGCCTATCACACTTGATACAGCATCAGCGCAGCACTATGGATCGGTTGATGTAAAAAAAAGTCTGCCGCCAAGGATAAGACGCGAAAAAGTGCCGCATCTCATCCCAATCTGCTGACTTGTATAGCCATACTCGCCTAGCGCCTTTTGGGCTGGTGTCAGGCGGCGAGTTCCATTTTCCACGCAGTGGTCGGATGTCCCTAAAGGTGCAGTTACGGACACCGAGCACCTGTCAGGATCAGTTGTCAGCAGAAAGTCTAAGCAATATGCAGTGTGGCCGGCAACGTCGGGGATGCGCGTGGGCTCGTGCACGAGCTGTGAGAGGCCTTGAGTCACGGAAAACTTAAAAGCCTCTCTTCCAGCGTGGTCAGTGTCCTGATACGGGTATAGCTATTGCCCGTGATGAGCGTTAAAATCCCCCAGGAACACCAACTGCGCTGAGGGAAAACGTTGCCAAACCTTATCTGCTGCATCGCTGAAATACTCCATGAGCCTCGTAGTCTCCCGATCTCCGCTATGTGACTGGTATATACTGACCTAGACCAATTGGTCAAGGCCGGTATCAATGTGAACCCACATAACGGAAAAGTCCAGATCTTCCAAGTAACGGAGACGCTGACAACAGATCTCGTCACTGGCATACATGCACACCCCGGCGTTCTGGCGGAAATTGGACTCCAGGATGTACCCTGGGTAACAAAGGTATGCCGGGTCTGACGGATTACAGATCTGCGTCTCCGTTAAGAAGAGTAGGTGTGGCCTCTCTGTCTCAAGATGGTGGTGGACATCGTTGATATTTGAGTGCATTCCTCTGATGTTGCAGAAGTGCACTTTAAGAGAGAGGAAGTGCAACCGCTGTAGAACCTTACTCTTCTTGTGACTTTTCATATTAGTTGTGTGAGTGAATAGGGAGGAGGACAGAAGTTGAGTGAAGCGCTGCAAATGGAACCAAGCAGCTCGCAATAAACAACGCACCGATGGGGAACTGGCTTGGAGACTGCGGGGACGTCCGAACCCCCCCGGGGATTGTCATCGGGTCCTCTTCAGTCGCCAGCTGGCACGATGAAGCCTCCCGGGATTTTTCGCGAGGTGGCGGGGCAGCCTTTCGCATGTGGCTAGCACACTACTTGGGCCCCCTACTACCTGCGGTCGGCCAGCGGTGCACCGTTTCTTCGGATCCCGCTACCCTCCAAGACCAATAAACTACGAGCTGAAGACAGTTCTCTGATGCAGCACGATTACTCAGACCCACCCTCCTCGATGGCTACACTAAACATCATGCCGGAACGCAACCATGTCACTTGGCGGCATGGCTTTGTTTTGTGGGTGGTGACAAGCCACGGCCGAAGCCTACCACCAGAAGATACTGCTCGTTTAGCACCACCCAGGGACCACGTACAAGGCATCGAGGGCTAAACCTTGCGGATGCAAGCAGTTCCAGTCCCCAAATACGCCCTTAATTTTGTTACGGCAATGGTTCACGCGCCCTATATATTGCTAATTCACTACGCGATAACTTCTTAGCTATTAGTAGGTAGACAAGATTTATTTGATACACGGAAATAAAATTATTTATTGGTAAAGAAGGGAAGGGGAATCCTCATTCCCTCCGGTCACCATAATTTTTCTATTAATACATATTCATTAAAGGTGAATAATAAAAACTTCCTTCCTCTTCTCTCTGCAGTGCCACAAAAGGCAACAGCTTGGTGTCGATCGTTCCCCTTGTGCCGCTACGGGTCAGCATGTGCCTTCACTCACCCGAAGTGCAAATTTGCAGCGGCTTGCACTAGGAGAGGCTGTTTGTACTCGCATGACATCACACCTAGTGTACAGCCAGTTATTTGTAAGTACTTTTTTAAGAATTAGAAATATTTTTGGATTTTGATGCCATAAAAGAAGTTGAGACCACTGTCATAGTTTGTTCCAAATGTTGTATAAATTAATTACAATTTCACACTTTATTGACCCTGTGAATGACTCTTTTTCAATTAGAATAAATCTTCTCGATAATAGATTATTAAGATTTTATATTAAGACTTTTTGTAAATTTAAATTTGCTTCAAATTATTTCTATCCAAGAGGTTAAGTCTTTTTAAGCAAAGTTGTAGTCTAGATTGAGAAGAGGTATTTTATTTAAACATAACTAACAATTCTGTGTAGTACGCAAGTGCGCATATTTATTATTTTATATCTCTATACAATTGTACTCTCTGATGAAAATTAAATATCGGAAGATAGATCCCAAGCTCCTGAGGCATCGTTAACGCTATAAATTTTTTTAACGTTAATTTCAGATTCTGTGGAGTGGTTTCATTCAGAATCAACAATCAATAAAATCTTTATTTTTGTTCCAGCCTCTCATGTAGTGCCAGCTGCAAATTTCAAGACGATTGCTCCCAAACCCCTACCAAGTGTCTGCAAATTCTACCCAAATTGTGTCAACCCGGCCTGCCATTTTTATCATCCGAAACTTTGTCGATATGGCAAGAATTGTATTAATAAACTCGAATGTAATTTTTATCATAATGATGTACCTATCAGTCAGTATAAGTATCCTGGATAGATTTGAATATATAGTCATTTTTAATTTATATTTTGTGTTTTATTTTAATTTATAGGTGCTAACATTTGCCGCAGTTTCAAATTCAAATAAATAAATCTTTGGTTCACTTTGACGTCACATCTACCACTAGTTCGGAAAGACCTTCGTGAAGAAGAACTGGCAAGAAATTTCACGAGAAGTTGAATTTTAACCTGAAATGTTAATTATGCCAACTCGTCGTTGTATACCATGTAAATGGTAAAGATATGTTACATAGGTATACGAGTAGACTGCGAACGTGCGAGTACGGCCGCACCACTGGGTGACAACTTTCTGCTAACAAGCCTGTTAGTCATTTTTGGTTCAGCGACATGTTATCGTAGTAAAATTGACAATCAAGGCTTGTAAAAAGAATATAGGGAAACAAAATTAATAAAAATAATTAAAAATAATGGTGAAACAGACGCAAGGGACCGGTCCTTAAAATCCAGCCCGCACCCTCCTCGCTTCGATAGTCGGGCTGGGTCATGCTCGATACCGATATTTAGTATAATCATGAACACATCAAACTTGCGCCTGGCTATGGTAATATAAGAAATGGTTAACAAAGGAAATCTTAAAGGTTTAATAAGTTTAATTTTTTTTATGTTTCCGTTTGTGTTAAGTCTTGAAAGTTAGCTTGCTGTGCTTAGCTGTTATAGTTTAATTTTTTTAGGTAGAACCGGTTTCTTTGTTATAACGCAGCCTGCGTTTATATATTATAAGGTTGAACAATAATAATATCTCCAAGTGTCACAGTATTAGCATGTTACCGACATACAGGGTGGTTTTTTTAGAAGGGCACTGTATACTATCCTGATATATTTCCATAAGAATGCTTGTTCCTAACTAACTAGGAGATGTTTAAATTTAATAGCTGTTACGGTTAAGCTACGGCTACTTTTTTGCACTTCAATATTTCTTTTTTTCAATTCAATTTCTCTCGTACTTGATGAAGTATCTCTTTGCACTTCTTCCAAAACTCGTTCTGCTCGATCTGGATCGATCCTTGGCACACTTTCTTGCTGAGTGGTACCAGGTATGTCACCTTCCACGTACCTCGGGTCCAACTTGGTCAAATTTAACCCGTCAAAAACACAGGCGTGTTTATTCTCCGCGAAAAAGAGCAGTTTCGACCTAACGCCCAACTAACGACCGACCACCTAGGGCTTCTGGGCGTAACTATATCGTCCCAACTAAACTTCAGGCAACAAATTGTGTCCATGGCTCAAACTGCTTCAAAGAAGTTGGGAATCATCTCGAAGGTCCGACTGTACTTCAGCCCTGAACAGATACTTAATTTGTGCACAGCTCAAGTTCGATCTTGTATGGAGTACTGTAGTCACCTTTGGGGTTGTTCTGTAACCTTACCACCAAAACACTGCAAAGCCTCGACCATCGTCGGAAAGTTGCCAGTTTAGCAGTCTTCTACAGATTACATTTTGGAGAGTGCGCGAATGCTCTTTTTGATCAGGTTGAAACCACACCCTTCTTGCATCGGACTACTAGACGCAGGCAGACCTTCCATCCCTTCATGGTAGACATCCCAAGAAGTCGAACCAAACGCTTCGATAGTTCCTTTTTGGTGCGGAATGAACTGCCTGCGTCTGTTTTTCCAGAAAACTATAGTCCTAGTTCTTTCAAGCGTCGAGTGAATAGGTATCTCGTAGATAGGCGTGTAACACCTTCGTCTTCATCGTCACTTTCCATCAGGTGAGATAGAAGACAAAAGTCTAATCCTTCAATAAAAAAAAACCTCTTCTAATTATTTGCTCCCGGTACATTCTAGCAGCAGCTCGGGCGTTTCCTTGGGCTGCTCCGTAACAATAATACATTTCTGCATAATCACGTGGAGAATACGGCATGGTATGTAAACTTGACAGTTTCTGTGGCAGCTATGCAAGATACTTATAAAGTATCAATGTCCGGTAATCGCGCAGAGTCTTCGTTCCGAGATAATCACAATCCAAATCACTTAGCTAGTATCGAGTTCCGTTAAATTGCCAAAGTAGGATTGAGTAAAACAGTAGTAGACAGAGGGAGCACGTGTAGACACAGAAGGGTAGACGATAAACGACTAAAGAGTTATGCAAAAGTTACAAATTAAGTCAACGCCTGAAACAATAGCCACGTTTTTACGTGGTTCAATAAAAAAATTCTACTGCATGTAACATAATAACATAACCATAATGAAATTATTACTCTTCTTTAAACATAAACCGACTTTGTTCATGAATAAGAAACGCAAATATAGCTAATTACCTGAACAAAACACTTTAGAAATATGCAATTCTCGGATTTAGATAACGCTGCATAGTAATAAAAAATGGCTGCTTTTGGACTCAATTATGTTTTTGAACATGTTGCCGTATTGCTAGTCAAAAGAAATTTTTAGACATTATTCTACATTAACAATAGTAGTTTTTAAGGTAGGTTTTTGAAAAAAATGTTTTATGATTTATTTTATCTTAGACCCCTGAAAGTTGACGTTCACATTTCACATTTCAAAAAAAAAATTTATAGTTTCAATTTTATTTCCATTTATAAAAAGCAACGATTATCGGCGGTTAGATGATACAAAAGGCCTACTATTAAGCTATTTTGAGGCAAAAATTCATGAGCGATCTGAAAGTTAGGTTATAATACTTATTAAGTTTTTTCCGAGAATCTGATTTTTTCGAAAAAATCACTAAATCCCAAATATCTCAAGAACTACTAAAAATTGCTGAACATACATGGAGGTTAAATTGGTAGGTATTGAGGTCCCCCACCACCCCTCAGATTCCGTTGATCCACCCTGCCTGTAACACCGTGTATAATCCGGGTTAGAAATAAGCATCTTGGCATGAGGGTCTTTGGGATGATGGGGTATTTATTATGTTATGATAATAATAAAATGTCAGCTATCTTTTGTTTGTAAAATTATTATTATTTCGTAATAAATATGAGGAATGGTTTACTGATTTAAGCATTTTTACAGGCCTGGTGAATAGGGCCTCACCACTACTACTAAGCAAGCTGCCCAACATGTCCTCGATGCCGATGAAATATGGTTCAAATTCAAAATGCAGTAGGAGGGAGTAAATGTAGCTAAGAAGAGAGTTCAACAAAATAAGGCCTACTGAGGTGCAGGCTCAGATAGAATTGCAGTGTTTAGATACATTTTGCGAAAAATTAATTGTATTTTGTTTGTGTTATTGATTTATATTGACACAACTTTGTACACTTCTGTGATTATGCACCTAAGTTATTTTGGTAGTATTTAGTACTTTTTCTGTCCTGAAAATGTATACCTATCTACTGAATATGTAGAGTATGTACACATTACATACTCTAGATATTGTATGCAAAGAAAACAATTAGTATAATTTTAATTTTGCATTATACAAATTGTATATTATTGTCCCATGCTGTTATATATAGGTATCAATGTTGTGGATATGCAGGAATAAGGATCTAACACAAAAAGTTATTTGTTTTAATTTTTTCGTTCATTTTCTTATTTATTATAGGTATGATTATGTTTTGTTATACCTGATTGATTTGGAGAAGAAAAATGTATTAGGTTTCGTTGTTAATGCTTTTGTTACATAATAAAACAAAGTATAATATATATTTATTTATTGAATAATAGTATTGAATGACATGTATGGTGAACTCCTCTGTACAAATTGCAAGTAATGAAGTGCAATATATAAAATCTGAACTACACATATTACATTTCAAAGTGTATAATATGACTTGAATAATAAAAATAAATTACCTAGAACTGTAAGTCTTTCTTATTTACAACCTTTAATCTATAGTGCATATTGTTGGAAGATCTAAGTGAAACAATGTTGATTTGATATACCTAAACAACTTAATAAAACAAATTTTCTTGCAACCTTCTCACCAGTTGATTTCTGCCTCTGATGAGATCAACTGTGGCTTCTCTCTGTGTGTGCTTTTCATGTTCAGCAATTGTTTCAACTGCCAGGTCTAGAAAAATAACAAATGCATACCAATATCTTCTTCTTCTAAATCTGTGATACCCAAATTAACAATCATATTGTGTAGGACAGAGCATGCGGTCAGAACCTACAACCAAAAATTAAATGATATTCTATTGTTTTAGAGTTTTAGAGCATTTACTGACTATCATCAATAATCAATTCGTTTCCAAAGAAACCCGTCGAGAAGATCTTAAATTGGTTAATGGTTTTAAATCTTTGCACAAGATAACAAACATTATTTTTCTCATCCGATATCTCTTCTTGAACTGGGTTTCCGAGAGATCCATTACCGCATTAAAAAAAGCATGAAATGAAATGAAATGAAATATTTCTTTCTCAACATTGACAATTACTTGTTCTTATTGACGTCAAATAAAACATGATTCCACCAGTTCGAAAAAACCTTCGTGAAGAAGAACTGGCAAGAAACTTCACGGGTATATTTTTTCAAAATAAATTTACACAATCTCTTTATGTCTATACAAAATTATTCTTTTCTGCATCTGTTAGCTCGGCAAGTCTCCCTCCCCCCAAGTATCCAAACGACGAACACCCTCAAACGGCACCCATTCACGAGTTAACGCGGGATCCAGCCATCGCCCTGCTCAACCATATTAGAGGGAAGTGAGCGACCCGTCACCCGACGCTACCATAAGAAGACGTACTTTAGTGACAATGACGCTTTAGATATTCATCGGGACGAAGAACTCATCGAACATACAGACACATTACACATGCTTTGTTACAAATACTAGTACAATCCTGTTAATGAGGGGATTATACCCAAGGGCTTTTATCATCCAAATAATCGGATAGTTTACAATATGCTCTAGCACACAACTTCTCCTTTATAGTTTCTTTGAATTTGTCAATAGGAAGACCTTGGATATCCTCAGGAACCTTATTATAAAAGCGTTTACATTGACCCATGAATGAGTTAGTGACTTTATGAAGCCTACTATTATGAGCTGCCTGCATATTTCTTTCTCTTGTGTTACATTGTGCAGATTTTTTTTCTTTTGAACAAGGTTATGTTCTTTTTTACATACATTAAATTTTCTAAAATATATTGTGAATGGAAGGTAAGAATATTTATTTCCTTAAATTTACTTCTAAGTGACACCCTTGGACCGAGCTGATAGATTGAGCGAACAGCCCTTTTCTGCAGAATAAATATAATATCGATGTCGGCAGCACTCCCCCATAACAGAATACCATATGTCATGAGGCTGTGGACTTCCAAAATAGACTAATCGAGCAGTTGTTTCATTTGAAATTTGTCTCATTTTTTTAACAGCATATGCGGCAGAGCCAAGCCTTTTCGCTAAACCATCAACATGCAGTCCCCACTGGAGTTTGGCGTCTAAGGTTATGCCCAAAAATACAGTTGAGTTTACAGGAGTCAGTTTTGTGTTTGTGTTTACCTGTTTGACATTTGGCAATGTAAACTTAACTCATTTCGTTTCTTTTTTCATTGAGGAGCAAATTATTAGGTAGCTGAGAACCACTGCTCTGTGTTGGAGATGCTTGTTTTACTGCTCGATAGTCAGTTTCTTGTCTTTTGATTTTAAATAAGAAGGAAGTATCGTCAGCAAACCATATGACCTCGCATTGATTCTTAACGACCGATGGCAGATCATTGATATATACTAAAAATAGGAAAGGACCAAGAACTGAGCATAAGATTTAGAATTTTGTTTGTATGTGTAATCCCGCTCGTGTTGTGCCTTTGCTGTCGCAAACATCCTCCACGCCAAATACGAACGTCCGGCCGTTATTTATAAAAATTCCCATCGAAAATAAATAAATTAGTCACTTAGATCAATTTTTAACGAATGAATTATTTACTAGAGCTTTCACTATCAAATTTGCAGTGACAAAGTAAGCGAAAAATTTGTCCAAAGTCAGTGAGCATAACTGTCAAAAATGCAACTCGTACTCGCAACGCAAAATGCTCATTTCACATCGTAAACGTTAAAATTTCGACGAAATTTCGAATGATTGTCGACGGTGCGCGGACGAAATCGAGCAAGAAAAAACTCGTACTCGCAATATTTGATTACTTACGTAATCAGAAGATGTCGCTGTTCAAATTTCATACAAAAGTCCTATGTCGCCTGCTCGATGAACGCGATGGTGACGCATTCGATGGAACTCAGAATCAGCACACTAATCCGGTATCAATGCAAATTTTACATAAATTAAAATAGCCAGAAAAACTTAGTTTTTAGAAAAATGTAAAGTAAGCACTACAACGTTAACGGAAAGGAAACGATTCGTTCCAATAAACAAGAGTAAGTGGTCGCCGAAATCAGCTTCATTTATAAGATTGGTTATTGCAGCCAAGGTTAACGTAATTTAAATCAATTGAGATTTGACGCAAAGAATAATTATTTTATTTTTGGTAGCACGTGTACATAAATGCGAAGTGAATCTTATTTAGATATGTTAGGTAGCGTTAGCAAATAATGTAGGTATATCACTATATACCACTCTTAGACAAGTATCTGTATTACCTATTTATACCATATAACTACAGAGTGTCCCAAAATCTAACGTCAAGCAAAAACCGGACGCTAGAGGATAGATGTTAACCATCATCAGAACAAAAAGTCCATTCCATGTTCTGTAGAAATTATGGGCATTAAACAAAAAGCAGAATTTCTCAATTTTCCTAACCATTTTTTGGTTATTTTGGTTATTTTTGTCCATTTAAAACGTGTCACCATAACCCTAAACACCATATCTTTAATCACAAAAAAAATAATAACAATATTGCCCCAAATTTTCTTAGAAATAACACTTTTTGCCGAACTATGAATTCAACATTTTCAAAAAAGACCGACTTTAACAGAGCCTCCTAAAAAAAAATTACTATAGATCCTTGCCAAGCCATCAAAAGTTGGCGCCTTTAAGTAGGATTCCAAAATGGTACAACACTTGGTGGGTTAATACTAAAAAAAATATGGGTAAAAAATAAAAAAAAACTTGAAGTAATCCGATTTTATTTTAGTATCCGATTAAGTGTTTGTGCGAATCAAAAACAGTTTAGCTAAGTAAACTGGATGTTTGGTGGTCTTTAATTTATCGAATGATGAATGATGATGAGAGGATGGATTGTGGGGTTTGGCAAGAGTGAGCGAGACAGATAGTGACGCTACTTTAATCAGTCAACAAGAGTAAGTAAAATTGATAAAACAACAAAGCATCCTGACCTAGACTAGGTTTATTGAAATTAAAATCTGAAAGGAAATACAAAAATATTTTATCAATTTTACTTACTCTTTGACTTTGTTAAAAATAGCGTCACTTTGGTTAATATTTCAGAAGTTGTGATTGGCAATTTTATCGAATATCTGTCCTCACATTAAATGTGTAACAATTGATTACCAATTCGTAGTGTAGTCCCAGTTTGAGGACGCCTATTATTTATTCTAGAACTCAAATGTCTTAATGTTCGTTTGGTATACAAGGCCAAAATTGTGTTTAAGGTTGTGTCCGCAAAAACTGTGATAATAGGTTTTTACCTATGAAACTGCCGTTTTGCCGTACTGGCCATTTCAAATGAAAATATTTTTTTTTTTTTACTGATAATTCTAATTTCAAATTAATTTTATTTGACAAACATGGAATTCTTTTTCTAAAATCGTCATTTGTTTAATAGTTAGTGTTTTGTTTTCAACGCATTCGAACATTTTTCGCATTTTTCGTCATCATGGATAAGTTAAAAATTCGAGTAATTATGGAGTATGAGTACCGTCGTGGCAGCAAAGCGGCACAAGCGGCACGCAACATCAACGACGTTTACGGAGCGAACACCACAAACGAACGCACCACCCGTTATTGGTTTACCCGCTTCCGTTCTGGAAATTTTGACCTGAAAAATGAACCCCGTGGTCGTCCGAAAACTTTGGTCGACAATGACGAATTAAAGGCAATTGTGGAAGCTGATGAAACTCAATCCACGGCTGAATTAGCAGCAGCTTTCGACGTTAGCCTCAAAACAATATTGGTCCATTTGCGTCAAATTGGCAAGGTAAAAAAGCTTGACAAATGGGTACCGCACGAACTCAATGACCGCCAGCGCGAAGTACGCGTGAAGACGTGCCTTGCACTGCTCAGCAGGCACACAAATGAAGAAATTCTGAACCGCATTGTTACTTGTGACGAGAAATGGATCCTGTTTGACAATCGTAAGCGCTCAGCAAGTTGGTTGGACCCTGGTTCAGCACCCAAACAATGCCCTAAACGAAAACTTACCCCTAGAAAAGTGATGGTCACTGTTTGGTGGATGGAGAAGCTCGCACGTCTCCAACCAGCTTTGGTCAATCGTTCGGCTCCACTGCTCCTGCACGACAACGCGCGACCTCATACTGCACAGCAGACGGTCTCCAAGCTACAAGAGTTGGGGTTGGAAGTTCTCCGTCATCCGCCGTACTCACCAGACCTTGCGCCTACAGACTTCTACTTTTTCCAGAATTTGGATAACTTCTTGGCGGGAAAAAAATTCAATACCTGAGAGGCAGTACAAAATGCCTTTGAAGGATTTGTTGCCTCCCGTCCAGCTGATTTCTTCAAGAAAGGCATCAATAAGCTACCAATGCGTTGGCAAAGATGCATTGATTGCATGGGTGATTATTTTGATTAATAGAAATAAAAAATATATAAAAAAATTACGCTTCATTTATTTCGTGAAAAACGGCAATTTCATAGGTAAAGACCTAATATATAACTTGTTTATATACATACCTATATACTTACACAACTTAAACGTTGTAGGGGTAGGTAGCTGTACCTAGATATAAAACTAGCAATAAATATCTGTTACTAACTAATTGTACGTGAGCACACTTCAAAGTATATAGATATATGTTTATTTAGCTTTATGTGCAC
The DNA here is from genome assembly GCA_923062675.1 of Marasmarcha lunaedactyla. Classification (NCBI taxonomy): domain Eukaryota; kingdom Metazoa; phylum Arthropoda; class Insecta; order Lepidoptera; family Pterophoridae; genus Marasmarcha; species Marasmarcha lunaedactyla. The sequence continues at coordinate 10,840,610 of OV281353.1, forward strand.
TAATATAGAATAGAATGCTTACAAGTGTTCTGTATACATCTGCTCAACACGATCGACATTTGCAATGTAATTATGCCACGAACATAATAGATTATATTTCTCTTAAGATAATAATAGTACAGTCAAGTTGTGAATGGTTAATTCTATATGCATAGTGACGTAAAACATATGAGTCCCGATGGGTATAAAAGTTAGGCAATGCCGTTCCTGCTTGTAGCTGTAGGTACATACTGAAATTGTATATTTTTTATTTACCGAACAAACATAGATATTAATAATAAAACACGTACTTGCACGTACATAAAATAGCTATTTTTAATGTTGGTTATACTTTTTTTACCCCGAATATCTCGAAAGTACAGGCTACATGATCAAAGTTGCTAAAAATCTGATCTGATCTGATTAATTGAATAAATCTGATTTGATTTTAACAAAGGCTATGTGTAAGGCTGAAATCTATGAAGCCTACCTACTAGGGTTATTATTATCAGCTAAATGTTCAAATAAAAAGCGACTTTATTTCATACTATGTAGTGATGAAAATATCAGTTAACAATTTTGATAAGATTGGTGTTACATGATTTTAGAATGAGTATACTATAATATAACTAACCTATGACAAAAGGACCTGCGAAACAGCAGTACTGGATGAAGTCTTTAATTTGTCTCCTATCAATGAAGTCGCATGCTATTTCAAGTCTTGAAACAACACAAATAATCATCGATCTTTGAATTTCCATACTGTCTGTACATCGTTTAATAATATCACATCAATAAACAAGTGTGTGAACATCCTGGTGCCGCGCTCTGCGTGTCTGCCTGGTCCCTAGTTTCTCCCGAACCTACACGTGAAGTGATTGAGTGTTAAAGTGCAATTGGACTATAGTGACTCGTCTAGTCGGTGAGTATCTAGTTATGATAATAATATTACCAAATAAGCCATTACCTACTTATTTTGTCTTAATTTGATACGTGGGGATGCAAAGACAAGTTAGGTTATTTACAATAGCTAAGCAAAACTAGCTATAGAGATTAGCATGCTTCATATTTCTTAACCGATTCCTGACCGGTTTCTTCATGACGCACCTAGCGCGTCATGAAGAAACCTTCAGGGAGGCCAATGACGCAACAAGTGCGTCATTTGGAAATTGTTGCTATTCAAATGTTTATTAAATTCAAACAAAAAATCCTTTTATTTTTTATAAAAATTAACACATAAGAGACTAATATCTGTGGCCACAAAATTTTTTGGAAAATTAAATTGTCAGAGGTCGTCAACCACATGCAATAATTGTTTATTAATCCATAATTCATACTAAATATAAAAAGTGCCATCTACCCCACTCTTTTATGGTACATATTTATTTTGGATAAGAAGATCGTGATAATAATAAAAACATTCATATTATAGGTGATTAAATGAACTTCCAAGTGAAGTTCTATCGCTATTATATGAGTCGCTTCATTCGAAGATAGTATATAATTAAACAGGTAGTCCTTTTAAGGTACTAGGTAACTTCGCACAGTTTAAGAGTATGTCATTTGACTTATTCAAAAAACTTACGTCTGACTACTTGATCAACCCGGTCCCGGCAAGTCTTCATTTTTAAGAGATCAAAACAAAACTTTTGTATGCGTTCCGGGCAGGATGGGTCCTTTATTATCTTCGAATGAAGCGACTCATAATATAATAGCGGTAGAACTTACTTGGAAGTTCGTTTAATCATCTATTATATTTCGTCACTTCATTCTTTAGATAGTACATAATTAAACAGGTAGACTTTTAGAGATTAAGTTTTGTTTTCTTTTGTCTTTACAAATTAAAATTTATTTAAATACGTTTATTCATTAAATTCCTTACTTTAGTACATAATTTAAGAATCCAGTAACATTTAGGCATTTATTATACACTTGGTGATTGCCAAATTTATTAAATCAATAAACAGAATAATTTTATTTTAATAAATCTCTTTATCGGAAGGTATTAGGTGGTTTGTACTTTTATTGAGTACGGACAAGGCAAAGTCGTTTAGTGGGTTTAATATAGGTTTATGGTAAAACTTTGTAAAGGCCTGAGAGTTTTAGGTCCACCCAGCCATTTCTCGGATAACCTAAACTGAGCTTTTTTTTTCGAAATGGACAGTTTATTTATGGCCCTATGGGCTTTTTAAATTTCACCGGACTTTGTAGCTTAGCGCTGATGGCGCTTAGCTGGAACTTAAACTACTCCTACACACGATATGCCTAAGGGCACTCGAGAGGGTACGGACCTCGGCTTAGGACGTCGTATATTGAAACTACCACTGGTTCGGAAGGATCATCTACTGCCAAAGAACCAGCAAGAAACTCAGTAGGAATGCGTACGACGCTTTAGCCTGGCCCACCGGTGGGTTAGGCGATTCGAATGCCGTGTTGCCCTATTTCTAACTGGAACACCGGCGTTCCTTGTTGTAATACCATCATCGGGATCTGTTAAGACGTTACGCGGACGCCTATAACGAACCGCCGCGTCTGGGTTGGCTGTGTATTCAGATGACTTATTGACCAGCGGGTTGGGATGGTAGGGAGCATATCAAAGTAGCGTCAAGACGCCAACTTCATGAATGCGGATATGGTGGGCAGCTCGAGATCCTTGTGCAGATCTAAGTTGCAGAAATAGGGCGAATCTGATTCAGATTCGACTTGCTGGCGTGAGCGAAAGCCACACTGGCATATGTCATGATGGGGCACACACTCATGTCAACGCCGTTCGTACCTAGCGTCTGCTTTATCCACCGACTTAGCGTCTGACTCGACGCTGCTCTGTGAGGGTCCTTTCATGTTACGAACAAGAACTTATGAACAAGAGCTTTAATATTTTTCGTCACAAACAATATAATCTATTAGAGTCGATACAGGACATATCATTTTGTTATTTTTAAAGATTGGCAAGGATAACATAGGTTGTTTAAGATTTGGGGCTGTGGTTTTAATGACGTTTATTATGATTATGTGTACGGATGCAAAAACTATATTTTCTAGTTTAATGTCTGGACCCTATGTCCCGTGCATACGGCTAACGATGTAACGGTAACTTTTTGTTAGTTTTTTCTAAAGTTAAAGTAATATAATAATATCATAGAGAAAGCTGATTAAGAACTAAATTTGGATCCCAAGAAAATGTGTACTTCGATTAAGTTGGTGTAATTTTATAGGCTTCTTGTAAAATTTGCCTCATCATTACCCATATCTTCGCCTAACAAAAGAGACAAGGCTGAATGTTGTGAATTGAATGTCTAGTTAGAGTATTTAAATGTGGAAATTGAATATTACCCATCCTTTTGACGTAACAAACAGCGGTGGTAATATCAATTCGCAATTTTATTTCGTCGCTTCATTCTTCATTAAACAGGTAGTCCTTTTAAGGTATTAGGTAACTTCGCACAGTTTTAGAGTATGTCATTCGACTTATTCAAAAAACTTCCTTCTGTTTACTTAATCAACCCCGGTCCAGGCTAGTCTTCATTCTTTTTTTCGTGCGTGGTAACAAGAATACGTCTTATACCAACCAGTAACTCAATAGTTTAATATTAAATATGTTGTAAAAGTTGTACTAAAAGTTTGAAAATTAGAACAAAAAATACAGAATAAACGAAAGCGACTCGTTATTTCTTCCGATGAGGTAAGCCATTTTATGTTGTTTCATAAGTGATCGCGGGTATCTATAAACTATAATTTTGCTTTGTTGAAAAGATGCAGAAAACACGTGTTATCTATAATAGATATATCACGTTGTCCGCATGCATTCCTAGTAGTCTTCTACCTGATGTTTTTTATTATAAACTAAAATTTCGTTTTATCGGAAAGATGCAGAAATTCGTGTTATCTATAATAGATATATCACGTTATCCGCATAAATTAGTGGTAGGCTTCTACCTGATGTTTTTTATTATAAACTAAAATTTTGCTTTATCAAAAAAGATGCAGAAAATACGTGTAATCTATAATAGATATATCACGTTATCCGCATAAATTACTGGTAACGGCCAGTCTGGCCGCACAGCACACATGCAGGGGGGGGAAATGGAGTCGGGAGTGCGAGTGCACTCCTTCGTAATGTGGGGATCTAGGCACTTTACGCACCTGGAAGGGGCTGAGCTATTAGCCGCTGCGTGGCCGTAAAGCTGGCAACGGTGGCATTGCCCAGGGTGCCTGCGAGGGTTGGTACGCTCGGCGGAGATATTCGAGAGTCCGTAGATTGTGCGAGCCTCTCCAAAGATCTCCCTCGAGTTGGGAGTGTTGGATAGGATGACGAGGGGGAGAGGAAAACTTCTACCGCGGCTAGAGTGCATCTTGTGCACTGCTTCAGCCTGTTCAGTTGTTCTGAAGGAACAGTTTAAGCTCAGGGAGATTAGTACTAAGGCTACGAGTGTTAAATGAAACTTGGGATAAGCCCTTGGGTTTAATACGACCGGACACGAAATTTGCAGGTCTAGGTTTACTAGGTTTACATTATAGGTATTTACTATATTTAAAAATTTATACTAAGTATATAATTTAAAAGGAACTAAATAGTGAGTGATGCTCGGCTAACGCAAGTAGAGGCTCTTGAGGAGAGCGGGCGGCTCGCAGTTTGCGTGCGAGTACGGAGATTTCCCAATATCAACGTTTTGGATAACGTCGATATTGAGCCAACGACGACTGAGTTGAAGACGACGGAGCGGAACGCGGGCCTACGGGAGCTACGGGAGCTGGGGCAGGACGGGAAGGTGCAGGTGGAGCGGCCGGACGCTGTCTCCAGGACAGAGCCAGAGCAGGCGTCGGCTGCACGGGCTTTGCTTCCGGGGGAGCCCGGTTGCACAACGGCGGGAAGTTGGCGGGAGTGAGTGGCGGCGCCAGTTCAAGCTCAGCCCTCTCAACGGAGGAGCGCGGAGCGCGCGGATAACCCCTGTTAGCTGTACGGCCAGTAAGATTCAGAAGTGGATTCGGGAGTGCGAGTGCACTCCTTTGTAATATGTGGATCCAGGCAATTAACGCACCTGGGGGGAGCTGAGCAGTTAGCCACTGCGTGATCGTAAAGCTGGCAACGCTGGCATTGCCCGGGGTGCCCGCGAGGGTTGGGACGCTCGGCGGAGATGTTCGAGAGTCCGCAGATTGTGCGAGCATCTCTGAAGATCTCACTCGAGTTGGGAGTGTTGGATAGGATGACATGGGCTAATGGAAAAGGCCTACCACGGTTGGAGTGCATCTTGTGCACTGCTTCAGACGGAAAACCCTAGGACTTAAGGTCCTCCAAAATATCGTCGTTCGCGAGCTCAAACAGGACGCCCCGTAATACCGCGCGGATCTTACGCTCCTCTGGGAGGGCGTAAGTGTGATACGCGATTTGTCCAACTTATAAGAGCCTAGTGAACGCGTGGAAGTCGTCGATAGTCGCGACTTGGATTTTGATTGTTTCGCCTGCGTTTGCCGCTTTAACATAATTAATTCTGTGCTCTTTGCACAAGTTAGAGACCGCGGTCCAGCACGCTTTTTCGCGTAGGAAGAGGGGCGGAGGGAGCTGAGGCTTAGGTGGGATGGGAGCGCAGCGCGTTGCTGGCTTGGGTGGAGCCGACGTAGTCGCGGTCACTTGTAGTGACATTAACGGCGCGGGGGCGGGTGTTGAAGACACCGGGGTGGGCTCGGGTGTTGAAGATACCGAGGCTTTCTTCGAATGCTTCTTAGAGCGTTTGGCGACTAACTGAAAAGTAGGCTCAGGAAAGCCGGCTAAGGTGGCGGCGTCCGATGACGAAACAGAAGCGGATTCCGAGTCGCTCCCGAGAGCAGTACGCTTACGGCGCGACGTGCAAGAGGACGTGTCCGACACACAGTGTATCTCGGAACGAACGGGGGACGCGGGAGAGCTGTAGACCTGAGGCGTCTAGGCGTGGGTGGCCTGAGGGGCCAGGGTTGGGGCCTGAGGGGCCAGGGACGCGATTGTTGCCTGTAAGCCCTGCGTTAGGACATCGTCTGATATGTTGACGCCGGACGCAACGAGCGCCTGGGCTTGGGACTACAATATATAATATATAAATATACATCAATGCCTAGGTTCCCTAACAAACCTAGCCCCTCACTACCCGCGGTACGAGGGCTGGGGACGACGCGAAGTGGTGCCCCTAATTCGGACAGCACTGTACCGTCACCTTGGGAAAGGCCCAAGTGGAATGGGATCGGGTCTGCCGGTTTCTCCTTAGCCTGATGGGCCTTGGAAGCGCACTGGGGCAACGCTAGCAGGCTTAGTTGTCACCGTTAAGTATCCACCTGCTCAACGCGAGTCTACTACGGAGTGTGTTGTCAATAAATTGACAACAAAAACCGGCCGTAGACCTGACGAGGTTGGGTTGCACTGAAAGTGCGGGATTGACTACGTTACGACCAGCCAAAACCGGCCGCAGAGCGAGTCTCTAACTAACGTAAGAAGCGCCCAGCGTCGAGTATGTAGCCAGAAAATCAGCCCGAGCCTTGCGAACGAACGTCGAATGAAACCGACGTAGGTATGCTCAGCTCTGTTGTTGCTGCGAGACTGACTTAGTTACAGCCCGTCGAAACCGGCCGCAGCGTAAGTCCTACAGAGGCTTATCTCAAGTCGTCGAGGACGAAGCGAGATATTGTACGAATCTCAGCGTATGAGTCTTGAACCTGTTTCAATACACATCGACCTGAAAACCTTCTGCCAAAGCTATATGAAATGTTCTGCTTTCAACGTCACAACATGAAGAATCTAATGATAGGGTTTTTAGAATTACCTTAGATTCAATAAGCTAATAAGCAAAAAGCTATAGAAATTAAACCATCTTTTTTAATATTTTGCTTTCAGGATTGGCTTTGAACCGAAGATTAGTTCTCGCTGAAATTACCTTTGGATATTTTAAATTAATCCTCGAAAATTATACATATTCGGTAAGTTATAAACCTAAAAATCTTCATAGTTTATGTCAATAATTTTTTAAGTAGTTATATATTAAAACAGATCATATATTTCGTGACTTACCTGCTAAGTAGTAACCGCCAGCAATCTCTTAACAATGGTAAGCAGTCAATTATAATTTTAAGTTAAACTCAGATTTTAACAAAGAAGTTATCTTCTTTAATTGGTATTTTAGACTAAATCTACTAGACAAGAATACTGACAGTATGGACTAAGGTTAGCAAGCAAGTAAAGATGTTGTAGGTACTTATCTTCTACTATTTTTACGTGACATATTTTATCTTCTTTATAACACTTATGCGCGGTATACATGTATTAAGTAGTTAAGTTGGTAACTAAATTAAAACTAAATTTTAGGTTACAGTTGACCACAGTAAACCACACATTTATCTATTTATATCATGATAATCACTAGTTGATTATACTAAACCCAGGAATCTTCTTATATAAATTACATTGGTTCCAATAAATCAATAGTTAACGCTGGTTTACACTTGGTTTTGTCCTTGATATCTAAAGGAATTAAGGCTGCTTAGTAAAATTTTATTTTTCGGGCGTTTTGATGATTAAGCAGGTTTGGAGTATATTATCAAAGGAGCACACAGCGTTTAATAAATTACAAAAATTCCCAGATATATGTACCCACGAATTGTGTGATAATAGTAGTTTATTTTGCCAAATTTCCTTTGGGGTCATCCTCGATTCTTCACGTTTAAGTGTATGAGATGGGGTGTCCTAAAAAAAAACTTTCGAACGGCACTCAAGAGGAAGAGCATCCTTTGGGGACTCCGAATGATCAAATTTTTTTTAATGATTCATTTATGAAGATTTTTCTGACATTTTTAGTGATTTTAGACTCTTGAGCTTATTTTGGCAAAAACCACTAAATTATTGTGAATTAAGTGCTTCTTTTTTATTAGTTAGCCAAGGGTTTGGACCTATCTATTACGATTAAATTCAGTAAACAGTTTCACCTGAAGGAACAAAAGACTAAGCGACGCTACCGAAAACACCAAAATTAATAATAATTGTGCTGCTGTCCAACATATGTTTGACAGTCGGCTTAATATAAGTCTTTTCAATCGTCATGTCAAATCGTTACTTAAGGCACTTCTAGGCATAGAATTTGCTTAGTGAATTTATACTTTATATATTATGGGTGTAAGTCTATATTTGCTAAGCAAATGCTATTTTTAACAGAGCATTAACCAATCATTTGGCAGTAAGCATTTGGCATCACTATCTCTAGGGTTTTTGCTAGACCTGCATGTAGCCAACACGTTTGACTTTGAAATAAAACAAAAAATAAACTACATCAAGTTATGAAAGATATTTTCTTGACCTGTGGTTCCATTATAGCTGTCATGCGGAAGCCTAGACATGATTTTGAGGAGTTATTTAAATCAAATCAAATCAAATCAATTAAAAATCAGCATATCAATTTATTTTTAATAAAGTTTGTAACAACAACTAGTTTGTATATTGACAGGCACATCCGTTAACAAGTTTAGCGGTCAAGGATCGACTATTAATTTCCTACCCACAACACAAAGCAATTCAACAAAGCAATTCGGTTCTTCGAATTTTCCTCTTTGAGTCTTCCTCCTTTCTTCGAGATAACCTTACAATATCTCAACGCAATCTGCTCAACTCCTCTCATTTGTCATCGTTTGTAGCACCGGGAGCGCTGGCAGGGATTCTCAGCCCCCGCACTGCCCCGCCATTTCCATGACCGCTGCTGTACCTACATTTGCGGAGCCGCCGGGCACTTGGGGCCTTAGCTGTAGTGTGAACTGTATGGTTTTACCCATGGGGGGATATATCCATAGAAAACAATACAACACGACAGGCATGTGAGTAGTTGAACACAGTGTGAATCTTTTCTTAAGTAGGCGATCCTAGGTAATTTGAGAACCAAGATTTTATGGATGGCTATAACGCCATCAGTCGGTCACCAGAGTCTCGTCCACGGGCAGATGAGGTTGGCAGTTGAGGCACCTAGATGTTGGTAGGCAAAGGACGTTGTATGTAGGCCTAAAAATAAGTAGGTAAATGTATATTGTTGCAAATGGGCATGGGCAAATGTAATTATTATAATGGCTATATATTCTTTACGAATTATAAAACAAAAAGATGTTAATTTTAAAACACTGCATATAAACATAAAAACTTTGAAACCAAAGAAAACCTATGAAGAAATTAGTAAAGGTATTAAAATGAGATAATTTTTTTGTCTTAAAGTAAGTCGTTCGCTAATTTTAATATAAAATATTATTCAGTTTGCTAAAATAATATTCAGTTCGCTAATTGTTTTACTGAAGTCATTCAAAGAAGGACACATTTGCAGGATGTTAGGTTTGATAGCCGGATTCAAAGTTTTTGTGTCATTTTGAATGTTGCAACGGATGAAAATCATGGTTCGTCAAATCTTACTTTTGATCGGTTCCTTGTGTTGACAATTACAAAATTTTCTTACTGGTTTGTTACCCACATTCTTAGCTTTTACCTTGATCTTAAATTAATTTATAGAGCAATGTTCCTCTCCATCTCCATTATCAAATTTTTTCAACTCTATATCCCCCAGGTTTTCGGTAATAGTAAAATAAATGAACGCCAATAATGCCTTTTTAATTTACGCACTTTCTTTGGCACTGACTTTACGAATTCCAACATTAATAGCCTTGGTAATGTTTTATGTCACTGACATATCATGATTGTATTAATATTTGCAATCTTGACCTTGTTGGCATGATATTGTTAGACATTACTTATGTTATCACATGCGTTTTCAATGGCAGGTTCAGGTTCAAACGTCTGATCTTGACATTTACATTGCAACTCATACAATGCCATTCTTATCAAAATTATAGGTTCTATTAGCTTTTTATTTCTTAATTGTATAAATATCATATCATTCAGAAGGTAATAATGAATGGCTGAGTTTTCATTTGAGTTTACTACGGCAGACTTATGACGTGTTGTCTCAGGTCACGGTTTCAGATGATGAACTGACAAATTGCAAGAATGACGTGATCTTTGAAAGGCCTGGCAAAAGAAGTTTGTGGCAGGCAGTATCTATTTTATTTTTATTTATTTGCTGTACATAACAGTTTTACAGTAGGCATACATGGATTAACTTAATATTACTGTGATACATTGATGGACTGTTACACCATAGTACGTACAGACTGCATGTTTTATATATTTTGACTCAACAGAACATTATTAACATTATAAATGGTTTTAATCAATAATTCATCATAGCATAGTATTAGTCAATTAATATTGCAAACTTTACCTAGACATAACTTCGAAAAAATGTCTTGGGTATGGGGTTTTCTCACGACGTTTTCGATGTTGGTCTTCGTTATGAAGACGTATAAAACCGATTCAAAATCTTAATAACGTCTTGGCGATTACTTATTACAGTTTGGATGTACGTTTTTCAATTTAAATGCCTAATATTAACTCTCGAGGATAAGAACAAATAATAAGCGCGCAATTAATCAACATTTCGATTTGCAAAAAACTATGTTGTCAATGAATTACTGCTTCCGGTCGGCCACAAATTTTTTAAGGACGCGTTTTGAAAGCACGATCACGAGTGGGCTGTGTGACTTCTGGGACAGGTCATTGTCACCATTTATTACGACAACGAAATGATAATATCTCAAACTCTTTTTAATTTGCTAACTTACGTTTGTTACTTACATAATGATGTTTGGCTTGTTGTCGACCACGTTTTAGTTTACGTTAAATTCATTGTAATACTTTTATTTTCGATCAGAATGTTTGAATGAATCATGGTTGCAAATTAGTCATCGCAACATCCTGAATATGCCCACCGAAGCAAGGATATGAACAGTAGGAATCAGGGAAATCCCAAATAAACAGTTGGTGTTAGACAATTGACAGTCTTTTACGCTTGCCTGTTTAAAGCAGTAGGTTGGCAGACTTCACGTGATTCGATGATTTCTTTCGTCGCCAAAGCCGTGGAGTTTATTAAATAAGTTAAAGTAAACACACTAGTAGACCAATATCAAACCCGGGACGCCAGATCTCGAAGCCAACGCCATAACAACGGATTTCAATGTTGTTTTTAGTTTGGGTAGTCACGATTACTAATATGGGTAAACAAAAGGCACTTATTCGCACAACCCGTTATGAAAATCAATTGTTATATGAACATTTGTTTTTATAAAAAAATATATTTTTCACATAAAGTCGATAGTTTCGGAAACTTGTTATGAAAATCAATTGTTATTTGAACATTTGTTTGTATAAAAAAAATTTTTTTTTACATAAAGTCGATAGTTTCGGAAACTCTGTCCCAGCTATAAAAAAATGGTTTTAAATACAATTTGAGTACCGTTTTTCGCGTTTCTTTGTTTGCTTTTTTTTAATTAAAAGACTGTTGCATTTTTTTTATTTATGGAGCTATATCTAAATAATATATGTGCACTGAGTGCCATCCTCATCTTTTTGGTCTATGGTCGCGCTTAAGATGAAGAACCAAAAGAAAGTAGGGGAATGCGTTTTCGTGGTTGGCACTAACTAAAACGAAGTCCTAACTGTTGCATGCATGTTGCATGTCCACTGTTATTCAGTTGTAAGTAGTACCGTTGACTTGTATTCATAATTTGTGTTGCTTTTTGTGTAAACCTTTATGAGACTCTTATAAATAAATAATTACCTAAACACGCTGAAAGCTACAAGATATTGAAAGCTGTGAAACTGGTAGAAACGTCGTTCCTACTTCGGAACCCTATATGTACTGTGTTTCTTTTAGTGTAACGTGTTTTTAAATTTTAACCGCGTAGTTGTTATTTGGTGAAAATGTTTAGCACTATAATATAGATTAAGATTGATAGTCCCATCCTAGATTCAGTAAATAAAATAAGTATTTCTAACAATCACACTACCTTATCTAGCACAAATTAAATGTCATTAAAAACTTGTGTTATGGATACTAGATAACGGATAAATAAACTTAAGAAATACATAAACACACATATATATTTTATTATATATAAATATTAGAAATAAACTTACATAAACGTAAATACACATCCATGACTAGAAAACAAATATAATAATATATCTGCCCCTACCAGGATTCGAACCCGGGACCTCTGGAATGGAAGGCAAGGCTACTTACCTCCACACCAATCAGGCCGTCAGTGGCTTGAGGGTTCATCGATTACAAATTAATAATACCTTTTTTGTATTTAACATTAGAGTTGATGGAGGCTCAAAACATAAATAAATATAATATAGTTTCCGCGTTAGTGATTCTATTACTATCTGAATGCGGTATTTCCGCTTCAAGAATATTATTTAAGTCTTATCTTTATTTATCGATTCGTTAAATTTATCGGTAAAAATTAAGTATAGTAATGTTTACTTTATTTTTATGATTGCATATTGCTTTTAACACTGCCTTCTATGTCACAAATTCACAACCCTAAACCCATTTAGGGTGTGTTAAAATTTAAAATTTTTACAACTCTTTTCGGCAAGGTAGTAAATGAGGATTTACCATACCTGTTTCCCGACGCAGTTGTTTTCATAAAATACCAATACCATCCCGTTCGTTCAAAACTTTTCCGTAATTAGATTGTAATAAAAACCTTCAGATTTCAAAGATTCCAGCAAAAAGAAACTTTGGCCAACATTCCACCGAAATGTGGTTAAGCATATTGCAAGCCGTTGCTGAATTTTGTTGTTGATTAGGGAAAAAATTATACATTTCACGGTACATTTTCCGGACCGGAAACAAATAAATTTAGACATGAAGAGTTAGTATAGTGAATAGTAGGTACGTCCTTGTTGCTTTAGGAAACGCATAATTTTTCGAACTAATTTCCAGAAAAGCAAAACAGTATTTATAATAATAATAAGTAAACATTTATTTCGGGCACTTGATCCATATAGAGAGTTAGTAACAATTTTATTTTATTTTATTTTACATTACATTGTAGGTGGCAACTATTCCATTGTTTTAATATAGAGCTATGTACCTTTTCCTGTAATACTAGTAGAATACTGTTAGAGCTGTCACAGGTCCGGCGCATCAGAGCAGTGAGGCGACTATTTTCCTTGTAATTGCGAAAAAATTGTCTACTCGTGCCTGACGCGCTGCAGTACCGCGGCAGCCCCAACAGTATTCTAAAACCGTTTATATATTGTACACGTAGAGCTGAGTAATCTTTCTTTTTATAACTAACCCAAAGGCTACAAGTGTAAAAAGATTGACAATAGGCAATATTTACGTATCGTTCAATATATAAAGTTAATCATGTGCAATTTATCAAGCTGCCCTTACAAATACTTTTTTTTAGCTTAATTGATATATTTAATTGATAAAGAGGTTAATAGATTAATCAATCTTACACCACGAAATGTCAACTTAGTAATTAGTTCATTCTTTCATTCGCAGATAAAGATAAAAAAATAAAAATTTTATTTTATTTTTTATTTAATTTTTGTTAAATGGTTTACAATACATAAGTCACAGTTCAGTCCAGCTTCTAGAATTTTGTATCTCGCACAAACCAGTTATACCAATAAAGGATTTAGGCTTTACCTTTGTACCTCGACTGTATAGGCAACAAGCAAAGTAATTCAAAATCACAAGGTCGAATATGAAAGGATTTTGCAAATAGCTCGTAAGCCTTTTGAATAATCAGCATCTAAAAATATTAATTTAACCTTAAGTGCGTACATAATGTTCCTTGTTACATCTTTGCATGCTTTTAAAACAGGTTTTTAAACTGAGTTTCTGTCTATTTAGGTTTTATTAATTTAGTTATTTTTTAATAAACTATAGTCAAGGATCTATTGATGGAATATGTTGCTTGCCCACATTAGCTTCAAAGGAAACATGCAGTACTCGTACTAGATATTAATACGCAATAGAAGGACTATGTGTTTAGATATAAAAAGTGCTATTCATTTCTGCTTTTGTTAGGTTTTTGTATGCTCCCCATTAAAATATGTGAGTGTTAAGAAAGTGGAAGAACATTTATTCCTAAATCAGGGACAGCCATGTTTTTCAAGTCTGTATATCAGGTTGACATTGATTTTGACAAGCTAGTGACGACTGACGTTTCTTTCTTTGTTTGATTATGGAATGGTTTTCTTTGTTTTTTTATAGAAATTATGTCACAAAATAATTTTCAATAAATAACATTTCAAAAATATATATTTTACCTATTATTTCCATAGGTTGATAACAGCAACTTGAAGTTTTATGAAACTTATTCTAAGTGGCAAATCTGACATTGTCATTGACAGGGCTTGATATATGTCAGCAAATTTAGTATTGCTGTAATGAAATTAACGAAAACGTTGAATTATTTTTTTAAAAACAGGGGTCCACAAAATTATAACCGTTAAACAAACTTAATATGAAAAATGTAATCTTTAATTCCATGTTTGGAGGTCCTATCGGGTTATGCTTCAATAAGAATCCTCCATGTTTTGTAGATATTAATTTATTAGGTAGCACATGCACATACTTAATACTGTAATTACTTTAATGTTAATGTCCATATGGAATATACATATAACAGGTAGTATAAACATAGTATGCATTAAATGTTATTTTACACAATGGCCGATAGCCGGTCAGTCTCTCCTGTTCTTATATCTCATCTCTGGCGTCTCAATCGCTTCAGTGTCAATCAATCAATCTTACGCCCACAAACGTAAAAGCGAGTGAGTACGTCACACATGTATCAAATGTATTGGTTAGAGTTAAAAAGGTCGCGAAACCATATGTCTCCTTTGATAAAAAATTTTTCTACTCTCTTATAGGATTATCGTCGACCATCGGCACAAAATGAGGAGAAATATATGTTTAAAGTGTAACTGCGCCTGTCTGTCATCGTAACTTCTCAACTGAATTTCAAAACTGTAATTATAGGATCATTTATAATTTTTCACACGCTTGTTTTATTTATTCGGGTTTCTTGTTGTTTTTCATGTTTGTGGGAACTATATACAATATTTTACTTAGTCAGTCTTATGGTGGCTGCTCCAAAAATTTTAATACTGTCGTTGAATTGATTTAAATTTTCACTAGCTTGCACAACACTTCGATACCTTTTAATTTCGAATTAGCGCCTAGGTTGGTCGTCGTAATTTTTCAGTATACCTTTAATCGTTTTATTTTTGTTCTTTCACGTCAGCTTGATGTCAGGTCATGTCTTCACGTCAGCTAATCATGAAATGATTGGATGACTACATAACTATTTTCCATCTGGTGTTACTCAGTGTTCACACCTGGGACCTGTGCTTTTTAATGAATTCATTAATGACGTAGCACCAGTTCTCACAAATTCCAATTACATAGTATACGCTGACGACACAAAGATCTATAAAGTTATCAAAACTACTGATGATTGCATACAATTACAGAATGATCCACATAGTTTGTCAGCTTACCGTAAAATTAATCGTAAGTTTCTAAATAGTGATAAATGTAAAGTTATAACTTTCTCTCGTAAGAAATCAATGACTTTAAATATAGTAGCGAAGGACATTATTAAGAAATTGTTTCTTCCATAAAAGATCTTGATGTTTTCCTTGATGTAAAGTAAACAATTGAAGTTAACAGTTAGAAACATACGAAATGAATTCTATAAGCATTTAGTGTTTCGTTCAAACAGTAGAAGCTTGCCACGTCCTAGTAAAATGTTATCACTGGAAAGCCGACAACTTATAAAGGATCAAATCTTTCTTTATAATCTGATTAATAATTATTTAGTATCAAACTATATTTTGGGTGATATAAAATTAAAGTGTCCTCGTTCTTCTACACGAAAAAAATGTATTTCAACCAACAACAGCCAATATAATGGCTGTTGTTGGTTGCATGGTTCAATTACCTTTCGTAGATGTTGTAATAAGAAGACATAGATATTTGTAATTTAAATACTCAAAGTTTTAAAGAAAATCTTAACACGACTATAATGTTTTTGAATATATATTTATAAATAATGGTTAAGTGCAGAACATAAATAAACATTAAACCTAAATAACTCAAGAATAAATAAATCCCCCGCCCCAGTTCGCTGCCACTACCACACTGTACCACCAGCTCTGCTTACTTTAGGGCCATACAGTAGGGGTGTTTGGGGATTTTATTATTATTACTAGATTTTACTTCCAGGACAAGAAACTTGATCTCTGTGTAATTAGGCTGGTGTACTAGGTACGCTACAAGATGAAATTGTATGCATGAAATGAACAAAAAATAATATAACATTACTTATATTAAACTAAATTTAATACTTAATTAGATAGGTATTTCAAAATAATATTTCGCCCTGGCGTGGTAGTTGTTAATTTTTATGCAGTTTATAATAAATTTTATTTATATTATTATAACAAGGTATTTAATTTTTACTACGTAGATACATAACCCACTTTATTAGTCAAATTCAAATATTTATTTCTCTACATTGGCAATTACTTGTTCTTATTGACGTCAAATAAAGCATCTAGCAATCAAGCTCTACCTCCAGTTCGGGAAAACCTTCGTGAAGAAGAAATGAATAGAAACTTCATGAGTATAAATTTTTTTAAATAAATTTACAATTACTTTTAATATCGGTATAAAATTATTCTTATCTGCATCTGTTAGCTCGGTAAGTCTTCCTTCTCCCCAAGTATCCAAACACCGAACACCCTCAAACGACACCCGATCACGAGGCACCCGACCATAGAAGAAGATTTGTTTTATATGTCTAACCCTCTAGATAAAGGCTTACATTGACGTGTAGTTAAAAGCCAGACTAAGATAGATGCTCTAGCGCAAGTCTGAGATGTGGATCTGAGTTAGGCTTAATATTGCTTTATGCCTCTATCAGTTGAAAAGAAATAGAAAGTGACGTAGGGACATTTTAACTAACTAACCAATTAGCTCAGACGTACGTCAGCAAACCTTAAATTTGAAAAAAAAAACCGTTACTGATAGTAAGGATAAAATATTTGGAACTGATCGTTTACACACTTTCTACTGACCACTCCAATTTTGAAAATTATCCACGGAAATATGAAATTGAAAAGGAAAAATAAAAACTGACTTCAAATGAATAGATCTATAGTAATGTAGGTATGTTGCAAGGCGGCGTGGCAAGGCAAAATTAGTTTTATTTAGAAAAATTTGCGTATATAAAAAAATATTTACTGTTTCTATAATTCTACTTAGAGGAGCTTGTTTTGCATGCCTAATTTATTTATATAGAAACTTTTACAAGAGGTAACTACCTCATTCGTGTAACAATGAAAAGCGTTTGATTTATGACATTGTGCAAGTACTTACGACTTTTATACGAAAATGAAAGTGAAATGATTAGCGCCCACTTTGTTATTTATTTTTATTAACATTATGTAATAGTGTTCTGTTAGAAAAAATTGGTACAAAAGGCAAAATAATTTAATCTATTATTTTACCCTTTTTGTAGTGGAGCGGAAGGTATAATGAGCAGATTAACTGATCAAAAAATATAATTGTTTCGCAAACCGGCTAGTATTTATCTAGAATAGTTATGTAACGCTGGGACTCTCCAATGCTCGCACGTTGGATGCAGGTGCACGCTTATCTTCCCCCACGCAATCATTAGTCATGCAGTCATATATAAATATCATGCAGTCATATATATAAATTATAATTATAACTGAATCTGAATAATTCCAATGATCAAATTAATTTTTACTCATAATGTTTTCATTCAATGTAATATAACTATTTGATTAATCCTTTTCATAATTCTCTCATAAAATTGACTTAATGTAATGTAATATTGTACTAACATAGCTAATAAGATTGTATTACTAACACATATGGACATGGTCTGAAATAAAAATGATTTGATTTGATTTATACATAACATAAGCGATAATAAGCTAAATTTCTTATTAGGTATACATTGCTTAGATTTGCGTGAGCCGAGCGAACGAAGTTAGCCTGGAGCGGCTAGTTGTTTATGAGCAAAATGGCTAGTTTTTAAGTGGAATGGCAAATTTTCGCGTTTCCTTTGATACAAAGCTTGCGATCTCGCGTTTAGTAGATTATTTTTCCATTTATTACAATTCAATGATAAAAATGTTTAAAAAAAAAGATTTTAAATAGAGTACATTTGAAAGTGTTATTGAAATTGTACATTGTACACTGTACATCTCATACTCGTAATTCAGTTTACTATTTTTAGTAGATGTAAATGAATAAATTATTCCAGAAATTTCTATTATCATAACTAATTATTAAAACAACATAGTAAACTGAAAATATTATACAGATATTCACGTGCTCAGTGGTAGCAAGTAATCGTTTAAGCAGAAATAAAGCACACAAATACCAACGTCACAGTTTTCAAAACTTACCCTAATTAAATTGATTGAAAGAGTGCTCAAGCATGAATTAAAATAATTAAATAGTTCTAAAAATACATTGCGAAAACCGACTGATAGTAAATTCAAGCTTATTTTGGGACGCACAAAAAACTATTTTACGTTAATTAGTAACACGTTCGTTAAACCTTTAAATACTTTTCATTATTTTAATTGTGGATTCAGTAGTGTAGACTGTACAATCTCTATTTTTTTTAATTCAGAATATCGCTGCAACTGATTCTTGAAACAGAAAGTCGCATGAAGACGTAAAAATATTACCTTTACAGAGACAAAAGGAATGAACATAAAAGTAAACGACCCCATTAGCAAATTTTCGATGCAGTACAGTAATGCGAGGTTTACATGTATTAAGTAGTTAAGATGGTAACTAAATTTTAATTAAATTTTAAGTTACTACATGTCACTTGTGTGTCCAAACGGGTTAAGTAGTTAAGTTCATAAGTTCAATGAAGATGAGCAGTGATGAATGTCAAGGAATTCGTCAATTCTGTACTGAGATATGTGGTAAACGTGATTTTGGACAAATTTAGAGAAGAATTTGATTCGGAAATTATAATCTTTTTTCTAAATTTTTTACCTCGTTTATTCTACAAGCATACCTATTTTAAATATTCTTCAACAAATTTTAAAGATGAAACTAAACTCCACTCCGACATTAAAAAAAAAGAGGTAATGCGAAATAAATACGAGCTCTTGCCGCCACCCGCTTTGTCAACTTATGCACTTAACTAAAAAGTCACGTTCAAACGTGTTAAGTGACAAGCCCCGCCCACCTACTTATACGAAAAATATAACGACTCCTAATTCACGCAGACCCGATACTCGTACTCAAACGCCACTCTCAGATCCGTTGTGCTTCCGGCCCCGCTCGGACGTGTTCGCGGTCGCACCAGCCGTTGAGTCACGATCGTCGTCTCACGACGACAACTCGTAGTAATACTCATACACTGACATTCGTACAATATCTCGCTTCGTCCTCGACGACTTGAGATAAGCCTCTGTAGGACTTACGCTGCGGCCGGTTTCGATCGGATGTAACTAAGTCAGTCTCGCAGCAACAACAGAGTTGAGCTTACTACGGTCGATTGAATTCGATAGTAGTTTGCAAGGCTCGGGCTGTTTTTTTTGACTACGTACTTGACGCTTGGCGTTTGTTACATAGTCAGAGACTTGCTCTGCGGTCGGCTTCGGCCGGTCCTAACGTAGTCAATCCCGCACTTTCAGTGCAACCCAACCTCGTCAGGTCTACGGCTGGTTTTTGTTGACAACACACTTCGTAGTAGACTCGCGTTTGATCAGGTGGATACTTAACGGTGACAACTGAGCCTGCTAGCGTTGCCCCGGTGCGCTTGCAAGGCCCTTCAGGCCAAGGAGAAACCGGCAGACCCGATCCCATTCCACTTGGGCCTTTCCCAGGGTGACGGTACAGTGCTGTCCGAATTAGGGGCACCACTTCGCGTCGTCCCCAGCCCCCCTACCGCGGGTAGTGAGGTTTAGCTGCTAGGTTTGTTAGGAAATCTAGGCAAAATTATATATTTATATATTATATATTGTAGTCCCAAGCCCAGCCGCTCGTTGCGTCCGGCGTCAACATTTCAGACGATCTCCTAACGCAGGCCTTACAGGCAACTATCGCGTCCCCGGCCCCTCAGGCCTCAACCTCGGCCCCTCAGGCCTCCAACGTCCAGACCCCTCAGGTCCACAGCTCTCCCGCGTCTCCCGTCCCGTCCAAGATGGATTGTGAATCGGTCACATCCTCTCGCGCGTCACGTCGTATGCGTACCACTCCCGGGACCGACTCCGAACCCACGTCCGATGCGTCATCAGATGCCGTCACCTTAAACGGCTCTCCTGAGCCCGCATTTCAGTAAGTCTCCAAACGCTCTAAGAAGCGCTCGAAAAAAGCCTCGGTGTCTTCAACACCCGAGCCCACCCCGGTGTCTTCAACACCCGCCCCCGCGCCGCTAATGTCTCTACAAGTGACCGCGACTACGTCGGCTCCGTCCAAGCCAGCAACGTGCTGCGCTCCCGTCCCACCTAAGCCTCAGCTTCCTCCGCCCGTCTTCCTCCGCGAAAAAGCGCGATGGACCGCGCCATCTAATCTTTGCAAAGAGCAAAAAATTAATTATGTTAAAGCAATCAACGCAGGCATTTCAATTAAAATCCAGGTCGTGACGCGTTCACTAGGTTATTTTCAATAAAAAAATGGCGTACCAAACCTACGCCCTCCCGGAGGAGCGTAAGATCCACGCAGTATTACGAGGCGTCCCGTTCGAGCTCGCGAACGGGGAAATCCTCGAGGACCTTAAGTCCCGGGGCTTCCAGGCTGAAGAAGTGCACAAGATGCACTCAAACCGCGGTAGGCGTTTCCCACTCGCTTTAGTTATCCTTACCAACACTCCCATCTTGAGGGAGATCTTCAGAGAGGCTCGCACAATCTGCGGACTTTCGAATATCTCCATCCAGCGTCCTAACCCTGTCACCCTGGGCAGTGCCACCGCTGCCAGCTCTATGGCCGCGCAGCGGCTAACTGCTCAGTTCCCCCCAGGTGCGTTAAGTGCCTGGATCCACACACTACAAAGGAGTGCACTCGCACTCCCGAATCCACTTCCCCCCTGCCTGTGGCCTGTAGTTAGCTGTGGCAGGACTGGCTGCACAGCTAACTACAGGGGTTGCCCGCGCGCTCCACGCTCCTCAGCTAAGAGGGCTGCGCCCAAACTTCCCGCCGCTGCGCAACCGGGGTCCCCCGGAAGCAAAGCCCGAGCAGCCGACGCCTACTCCGGCTCTGTCCTGGAGGCAGCGTCTGGCCGCTCCACCTGCACCTTCCCGTCCTATCCCAGCTCCCGTAGCTCCCGTAGGCCCGCGTCCCGCTCCGTCGTCTTCACCTCAGTCGTAGTTGGTGACATGAAGACCGTGTTTGACGTCATCCAAAACGTCAACATTTAGGAAATCTCCGTACTCGCACGCAAACTGCGAGCCGCCCGCTCTCCTCAAGAGCGTCTATTCGCGTTAGCCGAGCATCACTCGCTACTTGAGCTAAGTAGCGAGTGATGCTCGGTTTATAAATTCTATTTTTCGTATAAATTCGTTAATAAATAAATCTAGTGTCTAGACCCGCCAATCCCGCGTCCTGTCGTATCAAACCCAAGGGCTTATCCCTAGCTTCTTTTAACGCTCGTAGCCTTAGTACTAACCTCCCTGAGCTCAAACTGTTCCTTCAGAACAACAAGCTAGACTTATTGCTTCTTCAAGAGACGTGGCTCACTCCAAACCGCTCAAGGGGGTCCGCAATTCCCAATTACGCGTTCACCCGTAACGATAGGCCCAACCCCGATGGTTTCGGCGGCACCGCTATCTATTACAAAGGAGGTTTCCATTGCTGTCCTCTCCCTACCCCTCCTCTCCTCAACATGGAAGCCACTGTGTGTAGATTGGCTATGACTGGTCATCCGACCATCATCATAGCTTCAATATACATACCTTGTGGCTCCAGACCAATCCGCAGCGACTTTGAGGCCATTCTCGCCCGCGGCCATTCAGTCATTATGTTCGAAGACTTTAACGCGGCTCTCCGGAGAGCCAAGAAATATCCCACGCCCACCTATAGAACAGCTGCGAATCAGCTTCAACGTAAAGTTAGGTCTTGCTTCGCGGAACTCCGAGACGCTCAGATGAACGATCTCATGGCAGATATCTCCTCGTCCCACCAAGCGTATTATGGTATGGCCCGAGTCTTATGCGTAGACGCCGCCTCTCACTCATCCCGATGGCTCTATCGCCTTCGAAGTCGAAGAGAAAGCCGAATGCTTCGCTGACAGCATTGCGTCTCAATGCTCGCCCAGCACGCAACCCGCGAATCCCTCTCACATCCAGGCGGTGGAGGACGAAGTTCTCCGCAGAGACTCTCTCCCCATCACCGCCGACCCCGTCACAGTCTCTAATGATGAAATCTCGCTTCTCATTAAAAGTCGAAAGTCCAAAAAGGCTCCGGGTGCGGATGGTATTTCCAACCACACACTTAAGCAACTGCCTCAACAAGTGCTTACCTTGTTAGCTGTTATATTCATTGCCTGCTTCGACCTTAGCTACTTTCCAAAAGCTTGGAAAGAAGTGACAGTCATTCAGGCATTCCCAAGCCGGGTAAACCTCTGAATGTCCTGGCTAATCACAGACCCATCAGCCTCCTCAAAGCCATGTCTAAACTTCTCGAGAGAGTCATACTCTCTCGAATGCGCAATCTGTTACCAATGGATGGCGATCCCCTCATCATTCCCCATCAGTTCGGCTTTCGCGCTAAGCACTATTGCCCTTAGTAAGTACAGCGTATCATCGAGTACATACTCGACGGCTTCTATCCGCGGTGTAATAAAACGGTCGCAGTTTTCTTTGACGTAGCCAAGGCTTTCGATAAAGTCACGCACAGCGGCCTCGTTTATAAACTCTACAAAATAGGCTTAACGGATCGCCTAGTTAGAATAATCGGGTCGTATCTCAAAGACCGTATGTTCCGATTTAAACATGAAGGCACGCTTTCCGTGCCCCGTCTTAAAAAGCCTGGAGTCCCTCAAGGCTCAGTCCTCGCCCCTCTATTGCACACCGTGTACACTAACGATATTCCCGTCCCGCCGAAAGGCGTCGACTTCGCCCTCTTTGCCGATGACACTGCCCTTTGCACCAAAGGCCTGAGTCCCGGGTCTCACCACTAGACTCCAAAAGGCTGTAAATGCCCTTGGTGCATGGTTTCAAAAATGGCGTATCGATGTGAACCCAGAGAAGAGCTCTGTGGTTTACTTCGACTGCAAACGCCGTCGTATCGCCGACAATCTCCATGTTAAAATGCAAGGCATTCCCATCCCCTGGAAGCGCACTACCAAATACTTAGGCGTCACCTTAGACCAGACGCTTTCTTTCAAACCTCACGTCGATAGAGTAACGAAACTCGCACGGTTTTCCTTAGGCCGCCTTTATAGTATGTTAGGTAGTAAAAGTAAAATGTCTTTCAGTAACAAACGTACACTTTACGAGGTCTGCGTTAGACCTGTCATGACATATGCCTCGCCAATCTTTGCCCACGCCAAACCTTCCGTCCTGCACAAACGCACCTTGGTACGTGCGCAACGCGGACCTGCACAGAGATCTCGAACTGCCTACAGTGCAACAGCACCTAAAAATACTCTCAGAATCGTTCTTTAAACGCGCCAAATACCATCCCAATCCTCTAGTTCGAGGTTCAGTCTCATATACTGCTCCTGTCTTAGATTCGAAATTCAAAGTCACTAGACCGAGAAACGCGCACACTGGCGAACCCACGCAATTAACATTAGATCTCGAAGCCCTTCAGGCCGCAACTTCTAATTCTAACGTAACTCTGAATTAATTCAATTTTTATTTTTCATTTTGAGCACCTTCAGTGCTATGTATTCGCCTTCAGTGCTTTGAGCACCTTCAGTGCTATGTAAATCCCAGCGGGTGACCCCTTCTGGGCCCCGCTAGCGCGGCCTCTTTCTCCAATTGGTCGTCGCTGAGATAAAGGCTGTGTGGCAAAAAATTGCACGAGTCATTCAGGGGGTTTTTTAGTGGGTAGGGCTCTGGTAGGCTCGGAGCGAGTCCCACATAACTCCGGTCGCACGCGCGGATTATGCGTCAGAGCATTTTTTATCCTGCTGCACTCTCCGTGGAGGGGATAAAAAAAAATTCTAATTTACTTAATCACTTGCGTACTAAATTTTAAGTTACCACTTGTCAATTGACTGACTGTTTACACGTAATTTTTTACTTAAAATTTAGTTACCAACTAAACTACTTAACGCATGTAAACCGGCCATAAGTGTGAACCAGTTAAGGTTGCATTTGGCATGTTATTGATGAACCTAACTAAACTGTTCAATGAATTTAGAATTCAATGTACACAGCAGGTTTTTTGTTTGACGGATTCGATCAATTTACAAAAAAGAACATATTTCCCACTCACTAGCAAAGAGTTTTGCAGAAAGGTGAGTGGGCGTTCAACTGGCAGCTAGGAAGAGCGTGCGCGAACTAGTCGGAGAAGAGTCTAGAGTAACGGAAGTACTTGTATGAAATGTAATGTACCAAGTGTTCGGGTAAAAATGGAATGAGAATACAAAAATGGTGTAAATATAACACCAGTTTTGGTTTGATCGACCACCCGACAACACGTCCAAAATGACATATTACTTTTTTATTAGTTTAATTAAAGTTATACTATATTTATTTAGTTTAATTAAAGTTGTAATATTAAGATATAGAAGTATATGTGCATATTTATTTATATAGCTATCTATATAATTTGATGCTTTTTAAACAACAGCTAACCTACATTTTCTACTTCCTAAAGGTTGGCTGGTACAAAATGCCTTAAAGCAATAAACCCTTCTGTTCATGAAATGTGAGCAAAGTTTTAAACAAATTAAATGAATTACATACAAACAAGCAACACAATATTTTCACTTTATATTAACAATACAGATTACAACAAACCGGGTGTAACAATCAACTTTTTAAATACCTGCTTAAAATTATTAACTGTCTATAGAACAAATTAAATAAATAATTTAGTATTAAAAAAACGACGGAAATTAGTATAGTAAAACATTATCTCATTTATAAGTAAGTATTTTCTGGTCTGTGGATGCCCTTCAAAATGCAAAGTGAAAGTTGTTCAAAAACAGCGTTGTACTTAGCTGTGACTTTATCATTGAGAGTACGAAATAAAGACAAGTTCAGGACCGAACTCACTATTGTAAGGTTACTTGATGACTTAATTATAATGTTCCACAATTATGCAGAACGAATGCAAGGGAGTTTACCACCTTTGAGTAGTCCGAATCACCCCCATATTTATCTCATTTATTTGTTAAGCAAAAATAAGCTCAAGAGGTAAAAATTGCTGAAAAGTCAGAAAAGAATTAATAACTGCCAAACAAAAAATGTGACTCAGATTCACCAAAGGGTGCCTATCTTTGGATAATTAAATAGTGAATTCGCTATATAACGATGGAAGTGTTGAAATCTAATTAATTTAAAATGTCTCATCTCAAAAAAAAAAAACTTTTCAGTCCACTACATCCATCAACATTTATTTCAGTCTAAGATGGAGAATAACTGAAGTATCTCAAAGTTTGGATTCTAATTTAAAATAAAGAAACTGTAAATGCTGCCCCGTATTCAGAGCGTTTGGCCGAGCGTGCTACGACGAGCGAGATGAAAACTACCCATTACAAGTTTAACAAGGATGTAGGAAATAAATAATAATAAATAAAATAGAGTGTTAATTTATACTTTTTTATACGTAAAATCGAATCTTAACAAAGTTTACCTACCAATAAATTAACATATTAAATGGAAAAACAAGGGATCAGGAATAATAACATAACATACGATTTCTTAATTTTATTGTAAAAAAGCCAAAGTGGCCGAAAATCATTTCAGCCAGGCTAAATTACCGCACTAGATCGCAACCGACAAACAATCTGAGTATTTGAACTCAGGACTATTGATATAGAAGATAATGTTAACAATCAACACACCTACATAAGTTCTTTTAAACAAAATACTGCGTAAATCTATGAACATTTTTGCATAAACAAAACAATAACAAATATATTTGCATGTTTATTGTCTCGAGTCTAATTATCTTGTTGCGTCACCAAATGCATTATTCAACACTTGACATGACCAACGTTCAGTTATATCACAATTGTTGTAAGTACGAAATTAGTAAGGTTTTAGCTAGCGAAGGTTGGATATATTAGGTCTTTCCCTATGAAATTGCCGTTTTTCACGAAATAAATGAAGCGTAATTTTTTTTTATTTTTTTATTTCTATTAATCAAAATAATCACCCATGCAATCAATGCATCTTTGCCAACGCATTGGTAGCTTATTGATGCCTTTCTTGAAGAAATCAGCTGGACGGGAGGCAACAAATTCTTCAAAGGCATTTTGTACTGCCTCTCGGGTATTGAATTTTTTTCCCGCCAAGAAGTTATCCAAATTCTGGAAAAAGTAGAAGTCTGTAGGCGCAAGGTCTGGTGAGTACGGCGGATGACGGAGAACTTCCAACCCCAACTCTTGTAGCTTGGAGACCGTCTGCTGTGCAGTATGAGGTCGCGCGTTGTCGTGCAGGAGCAGTGAAGCCGAACGATTGACCAAAGCTGGTTGGAGACGTGCGAGCTCCTCCATCATTGTGTTCAGTTCTTCACAGTACACATCTGCAGTAATGCTTGTCCCGTTTGGCAAGAAGCTGTGATGAATTACACCCGCATTAGACCACCAAACAGTGACCATCACTTTTCTAGGGGTAAGTTTTCGTTTAGGGCATTATTTGGGTGCTGAACCAGGGTCCAACCAACTTGCTAAGCGCTTACTATGGTCAAACAGGATCCATTTCTCGTCACAAGTAACAATTCGGTTCAGAATTCCTTCATTTGTATGCCTGCTGAGCAGTGCAAGGCACGTCTCCACGCGTACTTCGCGCTGGCGGTCATTGAGTTCGTGGGGTACCCATTTGTCAAGCTTTTTTACCTTGCCAATTTGACGCAAATGGACCAATATTGTTTTGATGCTAACGTCGAAAGCTGCTGCTAATTCAGCCGTGGATTGAGTTTCATCAGCTTCCACAATTGCCTTTAATTCGTCATTGTCGACCAAAGTTTTCGGACGACCACGGGGTTCATTTTTCAGGTCAAAATTTCCAGAACGGAAGTGGGTAAACCAATAACGGGTGGTGCGTTCGTTTGTAGTGTTCGCTCCGTAAACGTCGTTGATGTTGCGTGCCGCTTGTGCCGCTTTGCTGCCACGACGGTACTCATACTCCATAATTACTCGAATTTTTAACTTATCCATGATGACGAAAAATGCGAAAAATGTTCGAATGCGTTGAAAACAAAACACTAACTATTAAACAAATGACGATTTTAGAAAAAGAATTCCATGTTTGTCAAATAAAATTAATTTGAAAATATAATTATCAGTCAAAAAAAAAATATTTTCATTTGAAATGACCAGTACGGCAAAACGGCAGTTTCATAGGTAAAGACCTATTTTAATAACTCCATGGGATTCGTTGTATTATTATTTTATAAAGAATTAGTTTGGGTATTGGTATGCCTATTTATTCATTTTACAATTTATGTACATACAAAAAAAACACAATATGGGGATCATTTTCTATTTTTCTTTTTTTTCTTTTATGTTACTTTGCTTTTAGAGATTAAATAAAGAACACGATTAATTCGTTAGGGTAATAGTATAGTATAGTAAGAGCAAAAATAGAGACCTAAAATCTATTAAGCCACTTAAGAAGACAGTTTCAAAGATACATTTCCAAACCTTTCTCAATTCTGCCTTACTTGAAACCTCAAAATTTATTTGAATAAATCATAAAATTCATATTTGCTAATATTACCCCTTTTGCCAATCCAGGGGAGCGAGATTAGATGTGCCATGCTGTTTTAAAACCAAGAACTAAGAGATCATTCGTTCTCTTTGTGCAATATGTTTACTTATCATTTGTCTACATGCAAATCATATTGCATTTCAGAATCTTCTATTGCTAAAAGCTCGAGGTTTGTGTAGTAGCGGGAGGTAAAAGCACTCAGCTTTGAAAGCAAGCTTCTCAATAGAAACACGGAGCTTGCTAACGAGTTGTGTAGATAAAGCAGTCGTTTTTTCAATGGAAAGCTATATAAAATATTTTTGTTTGGAACTATGCAAGTTTAAAGAAGTGGGACATATTTATAAAGGAGACATTTTAAAATTTTAAATATCATTCATGAGACTTCTTATACGAAAAACGATACCCATACATGTAAAGTAAAGTTAAAGTTGACGTCTGTCATAAAAGAAAAAGTATTTTGCAATACTTTTTTCCCCAGGTCATTTTCGAGGTTGCTAAAATCCAATTTCAGCAACATCTTAGGGAAGTTAACGTTTATTTACCTTACGTATTTAGAGAAGTTTGACCTAACAAACTTCGTTCAAACTGCATTAATTTCATAGAACAAAGTTATTTAAAATCAGCATACTTAGAAATACCTAATTAAAAACACATTATTAAATCTTTCCTTTCTTAACACGGAACCCAACCTCAAAAAGGTCTAAGGTAAAACCCACAAGAAATTTATTTATAAACAGATTCCTTAAACGTTCTAAGAAGCGAGCCTTCCAGTGCACTATCGCAAAATGCGTGACTATTTTGACGTCGAAGTACGTCAGAAGTCACAGCCAAAATCAGGTCGTAAAAATTCTTTGTTTCACCTACGAGATTACGTCTCCGTTTGTATATGAACTAAATTGCTACTATGGTATTGAACTTGGAGTATTTTTAAACCTTGCATACCTTTTTAACGCCTTGCTTATTACGTAAAATTTTGCTTAATAATGACGTCAAACTGCGTCAGGATGCGAGAAATAGATAGAAATAGTTCTGTTGTATTTTTTACTTCAGGTTTATAACAAAAGTAAACCATACTTTAAAACTCACTATAATTCCGTCAAAACATTAGGATTGAAGAAAGGGAAACTTTACTGTTTTCTTATCCATTGTGAACATTATTAAGAGATCCTTCATTATATTTTATTAAAATTTGATTTTATATTTAACTATTTACCAATTGAATTGTAAAAAAGGAAATTTCAAGGGATGGACCTTAATCAAAAGCATCGCACGATGATATAATGTCAGGAATTTATAGTCAGCATAGTGACCTTCCATGATAAGCCATAATACCCCATCTCTAGAATATTGTGTGCAGTTGCTATGTGCGTACCTAAAATATACATAGGTATATATATCCAGAATATAAAACATTTTTAAGGCAAAAGTTTAGTAGTGAGTGCTTTTTTAACATGTTATTGGATTCAAAACTTCATATGTACTAACAACTTGCTAAATTTCCTTTTCAGGTATAAATTTAGGTCACATTTACTCAAACTTATTGTCATAAAAAATGTCATCTCCAAATATAACGTGGTTCCAACATTGCAAGTTAAAAGCCTTTTAAAAAAGAGTATCTTTTTATGGATAAAATCAACTATGTCAAATAAACAAAACCTGTCTCACCACTGCCATTAATATCATGGAATATAACCGAGATTCCCTTCCAGACTGCAAAACCACATTTACTTGTAGGAAAACCCACGAGTGGAAATAGCGGTCAACATTTAATTATACTTCTTATAAGTAGGTGGTAAATTTACTTTTATACTACATTATGCTTCTACATTGACTATTATATATTGAGCACGCGTTTCGTTTGATAAGTAGAATTCGTACCCATGGACGCCATTAGTCCTAAGAGTTGATGATAGATGTCGCTGTTGGCGACAGCAAGTTGCTTGCTTTTTTTACTATAATTGTGGTTCTCTCCACTTAATTGGAAAACAACTAAAAATAATACGTATTGTGGTAATTTAGCTAGGAAGGACTGTAATACTCATGAACTTAATATCTATTATAAAGCTAAAAAAATATTTTGAATCCAGTTACTGTGGTCAAACTACCACGAATAATCCACTTAGCCCCGGGCTAGCCAGTTAGTTGGTTAAAATGTCCCACCGTCACTTTCTAGTGCTATTGAACTGATAGAGACACAAAGAAATATTTAGCCTAGTGCCAGCTAATTCAGAGCTTCGCAAGTGAGCCTAATGCCTGGTATACACGCGTTAAGTAGTTAAGTTGGTAAATAAATATTAAGTTAAAAACTACGTTTAAAAAGTCAGTTGAGTGGCAAGTGGTAAGTTAAAATTTAGTACGCAAGTGATTAAGTTGGTTAGGATTCGTTCTATTTTTCTGGTAATTCTCACTTATCACGTTTGGACATGATTTTTTAATTAAGTGCATAAGTTGACAGAGCGGTTCGTGGCAAAAGCTCATATTTATTTCGCTATTCCTCCTTTTTTTTCATATTCAGCGTAGAATTTAGACAGTAATTTTAAAATTTGTTGAGGAATATTTAAAATAAAATCGCTTGTAGAATATACGAAGTAAAAACTGCAGAAATAAACATAGTAGATTTTGATAGATTTTGATTCTTGTAACAAATTCTTCTCTGATCTCGTTAAAAATCCTACTAATCGCAAATCTAAGTACAGAATTGACCGAGCATCTTTAGTGAACTTATGAGCTTAACTACTTAATTCATTTGGACACACAAGTGACATGTAGTAACTGAAAATTTTGTTACTAACTTAACTACTTACCGCGTGTAAACCAGCCAGTGACATAATATTTTATTTTTCTTTTAGTAGTCGTTACAATAAGTACAGTTGAATTAACTTTGAACATGATTTGCTCATAGAAGAATATATTCTCTATTTAATATTCAGTAAATATTAAAATTTATTTACTTACATTATTGACACTACATGGTCTTTAAAGCCATGACCTTTAATAAATTGTTTAGGAATTTTTTTTATAAATAACTTTTAAAAGTCTTAGTCTGATATTAGGTATATCAAAGTTTAATATGAAATTTTTAGTTTTGTGTGTTTTTTATCTTTTAATTAGACATCGTAGCTGAATAATTGTACAGTTAGTTATTTGAATTCGTAATGTAGCATTAATCATTTGAAAAAATGATGTTTGATATTGATTTTTTTTTAAAATATTTTTGAGTTAATGTTTAGTTTTAATAATTAGCACATGGGTAGGCATTACTACTATGTAGCAATTTTTTATTTTATTTACCTACGTACAATAGATTAATACAATTTGATTAGTGTAGTTTACGAAAGCCTATTGTTACGAACACAGAGAATATTTTAAAATCAAAGAAAATATTTTAATATTGGAGGACATCACAAACTTAAATTATATGTTTAATTTTTCTATAATTATACTGTTATGTTGACATTATAGTGTTATTACATTTGCACACCGATGGGTGGTTAGAGGTAATGTTCAAATATTAATAAAGACCACTAAATGCATCAGCTTTATTTTTAAAAATAATCGCGTGATTTTATTTGGATTTGATTCCCTTTATATATGTATGCTCTTCAAGAGCAGAGCGCGTAGTATGCAGACATACACGCTTAGTTATTGCAGTTATTGGCAGTACTTCCCAGGTTTGAGAAATATACTTTAATAACCGTTTCAACGAAGCAATTTTCAAAACCTTTTGTCGTATCTGAACAAAGATATAAGAAACAAAGATTTCTGTGCGTGTGTGTACATCAATAATTATTATCGAAAACCTCATTCAGCTTATTGTATGATCCTTTTATACAGGGTGGCCCAAAAGTCGTGGATCAAACTTTTTGGGTGCTCAGATGAGATCATTTCCAGCAAAATTATGTTCTACGGCAGGTCTCTACGATCAACCCCTGAAGAATTATGATTGATTTTGTGTTATTTTTGAAAAATAGGGTTTTTTGCCAAAAGGTACAAACATTTCAAGAAAGTGATACCCTGTAGGTGTTTTTTTTTTATTTTTTCTGATAAATAGCAATGAGTCCTTGCTAAGAAACTTGCTTTTTGTCGTTCTGAATGACGTCTGTTAAAGTTAATAAGCAACTTTGAGAATGTTTTTTTTCGGTATGAAAACACCTCCTTACATTTTACCTCACTGTGATAAAAAAATGTTCTACCGAAAAGTGACCCTGTATTAGAAATAATAGTGCATTTAATGAGGATTCCAGAAAGGTATAATATAGGGCTATTGGTAGCTTGCACATCTTTCTATGACTGTTTTACATAACAGGAATTGAAATTTATTACTGGTTCAAAAAAAAATTTTTTTAAGCTTTCATAAATAATAAATTACAAAAGTTCAATAAAAAATAGGATGTAAGAATCAAAACTTATTGCTTTGTGACCATTTTAATGCAAACAGTTTACAAAAATTGTTCGAAATTTCTGCCTCTGGCCATGATACTCTGCAACGCCTTATAAAATTTCGGCGCATCCTGCGGAATACACCCCTGTTTCTGCTAATTTGTATTTTTGCAAACTCTAGTTTACGGCGTAGTTCTTGCTCCGTGATATTTTCTTTTTCATAGATTAATTCTTTAAAATAGCCCCAGAGAAAAAAATCTACCGGGTTCAGGTCGGGTGAACGGGGTGGCCATTGGATAGGACCGCCTCGTCCAATCCACCTACTGGGAAATCTTTCGTCTAGATGTTCTCGAACTACGCGTGTGTAATGAGGTGGGGCACCGTCATGTTGCAGCCACGTTTCTTCTATTATTTCTTCCGGAATCTCGGCTTCGTTCAGTAGCACATTTAAATTATTTTGTAAAAAATGTAGGTACTGGATGCCATTAAGCCTTGTTGGCATTTTATGCACCACCAATTTTTGGGCAATTATTCCAGCCCACATGTTGAGGCCAAACTGATGCTGGGATCGATCATTTCGAATGATATGTGGGTTTACTCTTGAGAAGAAATGTAGGTTGTGGATATTAAAAACTCCCATCCGTCTAAAACTTGACTCGTCCGTCCACAACACTTTATTGAAAAATTGTGGATCCTCTTGGTGGCGTCTTAGCATTTCTCGACAAAATCGGACCCTCGGCTCGTAATCCGACGGCAGCAAAGCTTGCACTCTTTGTATGTGATATGGATGGAGTTTCTTTTTTTTAATAATACGTTGCACCGTCGATCTTGAAATTCCTAGGTTGCGAGATATTTGGCGTTGGCTAATAGTCGGGTCCATTCGTAGCTCTCTTAGTACTTGATCCTCATCTTCATGAACCCGTATCAATGGCCTACCAGATCTCGGGGCATGTTGACCAGGCAAGATACCCTCCATGTACGCGTTATGTACGCGCATGATAACCCTGTAGTCCGGAAACCGCTCACGGTTAGGGTACCGTTGAAGATATTCTCTAGCAGCAGCCCGAGCGTTACCGTCACAAAACCCATACAGGTAATGCATATCAGCATACTCTTGTTGGGTGTATTCTCTCCTCGCAGCAGCCATCTTTATCCAGATCAGTAGCGATCACCAAGTCCAAATCACAATCGCACGGGCCACAGGTAGGCCATCAATCACAAGTCCGGATAGCAAGGCGTAGGTCACAAAATGGCAATCGATCAAAAGTCCAGAAAGCGTCACGTCTCGCAAATAAGGCAAAGGATAGGAGGAACACGTGTGTAGTTACAAGCAAGGAGCGAGTCACTGAAAAGGATGCATGCGCTTATCAACTAGACCCTCGCAATGCTTGGCCTTTTGTTTCCTGGAAAGGATTGCGCTACCTAAACTAATCTGACCTTTTTTTAACAAAGGATTAGCCAATTGGTTCGAAAGAGAGGTAAAGTGTCGTTCGCCACAAACAAGTTTTTATTTTTTCATACAACAAAACAATAGTTTGGGCTTTGACGTTTACTAAGAATTATAGCCCTAAAAAAATGTACAAGCTACCCATAGCCATGTGTTATACCATTTTGAAATCCTCATTAAATGCACTATTTTTTCTGATACATGGTCACTTTTCGGTAGAACATTTTTTTTTCACTGTGAAGTAAAATGTAAGGAGTTTTTTTTCATGCCGAAAATAAATATTCTCAAAGTTGCTTATTAACTTTAACACACATCATTCAGAACGACAAAAAGCAAGTTTCTTAGCAAGGACTCATTGCTATTTATCAGAAAAAATAAAATAAAAAACATCTACAGGGTATCACTTTCTTGACATGTTTGTATCTTTTGATAAAAAAAGCCTATTTTTCAAAAATAACACAAAATCAATCATAATTCTTCAGGGGTTGATCGTAGAGACCTGCCGTAGAACATAATTTTGCTGGGAATGATCTCATCTGAGCACCCAAAAAGTTTGATCCACGACTTTTGGGCCACCCTGTATATATGTAATTTTGGAGTAAAATTTTTTTATCTCCATAATAGAATTTATTTATTCTTCGTTCTTGAAATAAGTGTTATTTGAAAAATAACAAATACACTTGCGAGCTATAAATTGGAATCACTTCATCGCGGGTTGCTCAAAGACAAAGTTTTACCATTTAAATGAAATAAACTTAGCCTGTGTTACATCATGATATTCGTTGATTGAATGAGTTTCCTGATGGAATCATGTGGGATTTCTAGCCACTCTTCGATTAAAGCTCTTTTGAGTTCTTTTAGCGATGCTCGAACTGGATTTCTTCCTCGTACCTGCCTTTCCAGGACGTCTTACAAATGTTCTTTAAGGTTCAAGTCGGGACTGCGGGCTGGCCAGTCTATTGTGGACATCCGAACTTGTTCTGTGTACTGTCTAGTGCCGACAGCGGTTATCATGCATTAACTTGAAATTTTCGCCAATAAATCCGGCGTAGGGAGCACATGGGTTAGCAGAATGTCGTTGATGTATCTTTCTGTGGTTAGTTTCTCTCTCCAACCTCCACCAGGTATGAAAACCAGCTCCGTTTTAGCTGCAATAGAAATGCCCGCCCACATCATACAGGATCCACCGTCGTATACCACTGTTTCTGTAATACAACATTGTGCAAATCGCTCCCCCGATCTTCTGTAGACTCTTCGTCGAAGGTCGCTACCATGCAGGCACATTCTGGTTTCAACCGAGAACAAGATTTGGCTCCATAGCTCCATATCCCAATTTAAGTGGTCACTAGCAAACTGTACCTAACTGGGCTTGTCGGTGAGCTGGGAACAATTTGGGGCCAGTGGCTGGCCCAAGAAGCAAGTTTGCTTCTTTAAGTCTTCGTCTCACTGTCCACTCGCTATTTGCCCTCTCTTGAACAGTTTTCTGAGCTGTTTCTGGACGTCCACACCGGCCAGGTGTCGATTGCGCAGAGAAGTGGTGACAATAAATCGGTCATCTCGCACCGAAGTGCAACGTTGTCGTCCTGATTCTGGTCTTCGGACTAAGTTACCAGTCTCTCTGAACGTCTTGTACGCCTTGGAGACACAAGACTATCTCAAATGAATGCCACGATGAGACAAGCCTTGCCGGATAAGGACAACGATTTGAGCGGCTTCTGCAGGTGTGGTTTCCATTTTCTTAAAGCTTCGGTATTTTCAATGACGTGAAATTTAGGACTGAATACCAATTTCGTAAAAGTTCGCTTTTTATAGGGTTTTAGGTCTCATGAACGATATGGTTTTTTTGTTATGAAAATTGATGTCTTTTGTTTTTACGTTATATGACAGAATAATTTTTTTTTTCTATTATTTAAAAAGATGTTGAATGCTATCAAAATTACCTTTCAAATGATGCAACACAAGATATAGTTTATTGCATTTAAATGGTAAAACTTTGTCTTAAGCAACCCGTGATAAAGTAAATCCAATTTAAAGCTCGTAAGTGTAGTTTTTTTAAAGCTTCATACACGATTGAGGCTCTCCATATCGACTAAATTGCCTTTGTCAGTCTATCCTCATATCTTATATGTTTTGAATTATGAAATTTTCAAGAGTGTTTTGTGGGTTTTTAAGAAAAATATTGTTATGGTACGGAAATTTGCGATCGCTACTACTCTGTTATTTCAACGAGAGGAAATATTTTTTAATTTTTTCCGGAAAAAAACCTAATCTTTATTAAACGCAAAGGCATCGGATTAAACAATGATCCATGACAAAATAATCAATATAATCTCTCGATTGTTCTACTTTGTAACCACTGGATATTCTTTTGTGTATTTGCATCGTTTTTTATCGTAGTTAAATATCTCGTGACGCCTAAGAAAGAAAATTATGGGAAATAATTTTCTTGCTGACGATGGCTCGTGGCAAAACGATTGTTTTGTCTTTGTCATAACTTATCGAATACAATAAGCTATTAAAGTATTTATTTATGACTGCGTATTTTTTTTTCATTTAAAGTGCTTGTAACGGTACGATATTTAAATGCCGTAATTTATGGTTTGTACCAGGTTACATGTTTCTATATGTTTTCGACAGCTTTACATGCCTTCCTACTTTTTTTACTCCAATTTTTTTTATCAGATCTCCAAAAAAGTTGTTGGGGCCTAACCAAGTTTTAGCTTCCAAGCGTGTTTGCTACTTAAGATTCTTTTTTTAAAATGTGAAAATGGACAAGAGTTGGGTTATGTGCTCTGCCCATTGCCACTTCAGTCTTAGCTATCTTTCCGGCCATGTCTGTTACATCGGACTTAAAGATCAAAACTAGTGCAATTAAAGGAATATGAGGCTATTTGAACACAAATATTTGACTGGTTACCACTGGACAATAAATCAATGCAATTTGAAATTTTCTTTCCTTTTTATGTATTACCCGCGCATATTAAATCTAAGATAATCTAATTCCTTTGGCTGGTAGCCACTTACCATCAAATGAACCTGGTCCTCGTAAACTGATTTAAAAGTAAATAAATGTGTGCCTAGAGGTGAATTCTTACTATTACGAGTATACTATTAGGTCTTTACCTATGAAATTGCCGTTTTTCACGAAATAAATGAAGCGTAATTTTTTTATATATTTTTTATTTCTATTAATCAAAATAATCACCCATGCAATCAATGCATCTTTGCCAACGCATTGGTAGCTTATTGATGCCTTTCTTGAAGAAATCAGCTGGACGGGAGGCAACAAGTTCTTCAAAGGCATTTTGTACTGCCTCTCGGGTATTGAATTTTTTTCCCGCCAAGAAGTTATCCAAATTCTGGAAAAAGTAGAAGTCTGTAGGCGCAAGGTCTGGTGAGTACGACGGATGACGGAGAACTTCCAACCCCAACTCTTGTAGCTTGGAGACCGTCTGCTGTGCAGTATGAGGTCGCGCGTTGTCGTGCAGGAGCAGTGGAGCCGAACGATTGACCAAAGCTGGTTGGAGACGTGCGAGCTTCTCCATCATTGTGTTCAGTTCTTCACAGTACACATCTGCAGTAATGCTTGTCCCGTTTGGCAAGAAGCTGTGATGAATTACACCTGCGTTAGACCACCAAACAGTGACCATCACTTTTCTAGGGGTAAGTTTTCGTTTAGGGCATTGTTAGGGTGCTGAACCAGGGTCCAACCAACTTGCTGAGCGCTTACGATTGTCAAACAGGATCCATTTCTCGTACCAAGTAACAATGCGGTTCAGAATTCCTTCATTTGTATGCCTGCTGAGCAGTGCAAGGCACGTCTCCACGCGTACTTCGCGCTGGCGGTCATTGAGTTCGTGGGGTACCCATTTGTCAAGCTTTTTTACCTTGCCAATTTGACGCAAATGGACCAATATTGTTTTGATGCTAACGTCGAAAGCTGCTGCTAATTCAGCCGAGGATTGAGTTTCATCAGCTTTCACAATTGCCTTTAATTCGTCATTGTCGACCAAAGTTTTCGGACGACCACGGGGTTCATTTTTCAGGTCAAAATTTCCAGAACGGAAGCGGGTAAACCAATAACGGGTGGTGCGTTCGTTTGTAGTGTTCGCTCCGTAAACGTCGTTGATGTTGCGTGCCGCTTGTGCCGCTTTGCTGCCACGACGGTACTCATACTCCATAATTACTCGAATTTTTAACTTATCCATGATGACGAAAAATGTTCGAAACAAAACACTAACTATTAAACAAATGACGATTTTAGAAAAAGAATTCCATGTTTGTCAAATAAAATTAATTTGAAATTAGAATTATCAGTCAAAAAAAAAATATTTTCATTTGAAATGGCCAGTACGGCAAAACGGCAGTTTCATAGGTAAAGACCTATTATAAATGCAAAGGTAACTTTGTTTAATTGTTTGCTAAATGGCTAACCTTCCATGCCTAAACTTTACTACTGATCATCATGGAATTTTGAGCAACCGTTGCCAAGGATGAAAAAGGCAAACTGTATTGTCCCAGGAATGTCTAGAAAGATCTAATAATTAAATAAATATATGTAATTCTTTTCATATTCAAATTTTTTTTTATATATTTTTTATATATTATTTTTATATATTTTAAAGACCTTTTCCAAGAAAAATTCAAAAATCTAGGTCAACTGGAAGTCTTAATTTCAACTGAATTTTGCTGATCAAATTTATAATTCATATCATGATTGTTTATTGCTACTGTTATTGCGTTGGTAAAAGAATGTATTTTTTTATTGCAATATCTACTCATAAATAGACTAAAGATTCAAAAATAGTCTCGAGGATTTCCACTATTAGAGAATTAGACGCGTTTTTACATTTAAACAGACACTATTCGAAGCGCCATAAATGGAATCGAAATCACGCAACTTTATAAACGCAACTTTTTTTTTCACTGAGAATTTCCTAAGTTGACTGCTTTTGTACTTTCGCTACAAACTTTTTGCATGTGAAATTCAAGTGACCTGCAGCAAACTACTCATTTTTCTAAAATATAGTTCATTGAAAACCTTAACGTTTTCGCATCGTGATAATTGCTGATAATTACTAAATAATTAACCGATATCTTCAGTTTTATTGGTAATCGTGTTTTAATACTTTTAACCTTTCGGGAAATTACTAGTATTGAAAACCTAAGTTCTTGTAAATCAAGAACTTGACAACAAATATCTAGCCAGAATATTATTAATGACCGTAAGGTTGAATAAAATTAAATTTTTAAGATTAAAATCTATTTAATCTAAGCTGATCATAACAATTTTATTCTTTAACCTCCACACTTCCCCAATTTAAGGAGCTTACATACTTTCATCAAACATCAGAGAGATGACTATTAATTATAAGATAATAAGATTTACCACAAATAACATGCTGTTTTGATGTTAATTCAAGTTTTGGTAATTTCAATTCACTTTTACCTGAAACTTACCGGGAGTCAACTCGTTCGACTTTGCGTCAGATAAAGTATTTAAATATTTTATTCCTCTTTTTCACTGACTGGTCTTTTACACAGGTTGCCTGTGTATATGTACGTCCCAAGCGGTTTTTTTTATAAAATAGCCAGCTGTTCTTGAACGCTTCTTTTGTGTTTTGTAATGGCAGGTTTAAAAAATGCAGGATATCGACAAGTCTGCTGCTTGATTGCTTACTTTATATAACTAACAAATCAGCTAGTGGATTTGTAGAATTCATGCAAATAATTTAGCCACATGCTTAAATGTGCGCAAAATTTTATTTTCACTAAGGTAACGCTCTAATTTTGGAAATGTTTGCAGTTTATGTACCTTATGTATTTAAGGTTAAAATTCTATAAATGAGCCATATGGAGGGCGTTGTTGGGTTTTGAGCCCACATTGTCAAAAAATTTTATTGTCGACCTTTGGCTTCATTTGAAATTGCCTCTGTTCCAGTATTGCACTGGCTGTTACTTTTCTTCTACCAACACTAAAAAATTTACTTATAAGCTTCTATTTTAGCGTAAATTTTTCCAAAAACGTATACTCCTGAAATCTTTAAGAGTAGATGGATTAACCTTTTCGATGTGCCTAACTTCCTTGTCTTCACCATCACTTTCCATCAGATGAAATGGAAGGCACATGAAAATTCAATTTACGATACAAAAAATCAAATTGTGTCCGCCATATTAAACACGTTTACGTCTTTGTGTTACTGGCAATTCTGACTAAGCCTACGATCCGCAACACATCACAAGCAATATTCATAAATAAAACTAATAAAAAAAAAATAATATCCATGAGTGCGGATGCTAGTTCAATTAGGTCCAATGGTTCGATCCCCTACAAAATTATTTATAGTAAAGTATTATTTAGAGTAAAACACTAATTGGTGTAATCGAAAGCACGAGAATACACATTGCATGTACGTGTTTATCTTTATTCGTTTCACGTTATAATTAATGTTTACTAGCTTGCCCTATATAGCTTTATATATATACCTATCAAATTTAATCAAAAATACTTTAGCTTTTTTACAACTTGGGAAAAGGCTGAAACGACTAAAGTCTGGCGAATAACAAAAATCTTATAAAACTGTATCTAATGGGGTGGAGGATACACGGTCTCAAACTACCCCCTTGGTAGTGTCACTTTTGATGTTCCTACAATGGGGTCAGTTGTGTGCACTGGGAGTTAGTTTAAACAACTTTATTATATTAGTAACAATGCTCAGAATATATAATAATGTTATTCATCATTTGATCAGGCGAGATCGAAGACAAACGCATGTCCAATTTAATAACCAATGTTTTTTTTGCAGTAACTGTCTTCAAGGACATCTAAATTGTCGTATTAATCGTATTCATTAAATCCCATTCGATTTATTAGAAACAAGAGGTTTACCCGCGCTAGTCTTGATCCCATGGAAATTTTGGAATTTCCAGAAATCATTTACAGAATAATAAACATACATACATTTTTAATAGTAAAAGAAAGTACCTAATAGTAAATTCGATTTAGTAATTTCAGATTTTATCGATTTCATTTATTAAAAAAAAACAATACTTTTTCTTTTTAATACCGAT
Organism: Marasmarcha lunaedactyla; assembly: GCA_923062675.1. Classification (NCBI taxonomy): domain Eukaryota; kingdom Metazoa; phylum Arthropoda; class Insecta; order Lepidoptera; family Pterophoridae; genus Marasmarcha; species Marasmarcha lunaedactyla. The sequence goes on from OV281353.1 coordinate 10,881,295, forward strand.
ATGAAAGTCATGCATAAAAATGTATGTAAAAAAAATGAAACTAGAATTGAATTATACTGAATTTTTAAAAAAAGAAAGTTTAATTTCATTGTCTAAATATTTTTGATAATATAATTAATTGGTATGATTTTAAAGAATAAGTAACATAAAAAAGAATTGAAAAATCAAAATAAATACATACGTATTTACTGTTAAGTAATGAAAATAAAAACAGAAATGAATAATTTGTTCTGAATGTGGTATTTATTTATTTGGTTTACCAACAATAGATTACACTGTTACTTATATACTAGATTGACAAATAATCTGAAGACTGCTTAGTGCAACTATTACTTGTTATGATTAATAACATGTCCTTTGAATGTTCAGATCTATGATAATCAATTTTGATTTTGGCAATTTCATTTTTTTAAATATTAGTCTTGCATTCAAGACCGATAAAGTTTTTTCTTATTATCGTAGCTGGCAAGTCAGCTCTGGATCAACTTGATCATTAGATTAGTTACGCGGTCACAATTCTTTAGAATACCTCCCACACATTATTAACTAAAAGGTATAAATATCCTTTGTTTCATTGTAGAAATATTAAGATGCATACAATATAAAGAACATAGGTTGTTTTGAGTTGACCCTTTTTATCATTACCTAAAACATGCCTACTATGTCATTCAAGTATTAACTTAAATAATGTAAATGTTACTCATAAACGAAAAAGAAAATATGGGAAAATGTGTATACTTTTTTTCAACTTTTTATTTTAGTAGGTACGTACCTAGGTCTTATTCATAAAATATTGTTCATAATTAAAAGAAAACTCGAGATATACCTACTTTTTAATTATATTTTCAAACTCAAACTATCGAACTCAGGCTTTATCCCATACCAACCAGTGTCATTCAGCCAATACAACAATATCATGTACATTGCAGCTTCTAGATAAACTAGCTAACGATTTCCATCGCACTCTAATTAAACGTCACTGAAAGAGACAGATGACAGGAGCGATCGGGGCGCATTCTAAAACTCGACCATGTTCCGTATATAACTTTTATATAAAACGGAACGCGCCGTTGCGCTAGCATTTAAACTTGGAATCTTGCTGTGATCCCATCCGGAGGAGCACGCGAGAGCCGCGAATTAAAAAAAACAAACCCTTGGTTTTGGCGCGAAGTGTTATTTTTTTCGAAATGGCAGTCACCAGTACTAGAACCATTGTGAACTTGAAAGAGGGGCGGTATGAACATGAAAATGGCAGGATCGAAAAATATACGGTAGGCCGCTTGTTATTATAATTGTTTTACTTTCTTTTTACGTTTTTTAGGTTGCGTGTTTTAGGTTGTGTTTTATGGAATCTTAGTATACCTACTTACGAGTTCTATTAAACAAAAACAAAATTCAATATTATATGGTCTGAAAATTATTTATTTATACATTTTAATAAAGATGAGGAAAGATATAATAAATAATTATGTAAATGAGGGTAACAAATAAAAACGGAAACATTCTTAATACAACTATGTTTTTCTGTCCATCCTTAAAGTACTAGAAACGGATATTCAATTATAGGAATATCCAGGGTCACAATGCACAAACCCAGGAAATATTTGGTATTACTTAACTAAGACATAAAAGTGTACCTAGTTCATAAAATGTCTATTTTTTTTATTAGGGTGCTTTCAATTTAGTATTAATAAATTACAAAGGCAAGTCATAATAAAATATATGATTGAACAACATTTTTCTCACATTATAATATACAATAAGCTCATAAAATTGAAGAATTTTTAGTTATACACAGTATGTTACCTCAATTGTTTTTTGAGTAATGTAAAAATGTATTAATATATAAACAAATCAAACTTCATTCAAAATAAGGTAACTTACTCATTTATAAGTTATACATTCAGTAAAGAAAGGTGATTCATTAAGTGCATCTATTATATGAACATATTTATGCACAATGCAGGGTTCGCCTTTGTTACATAGTCTTAAAACATGTGTAAATTAATCACGGCAAATGACATGTCCGATAAAAACACTTTTTTTTTCACACTCTATCCTTCCATACATCTTGCAGTTCCCTATAACTTAACGAACCAGAAACTTAATTTATTTAATTTATGCAATTTTTAATGAACATCAGTGCAGTCTAATTTTATTAAAACTGCAGTTGTGTGTCATGTATTTTACCTAAGCAGAAAATCGGTTTCGAATAAGCAAAAAAAAATTAATAATTGAATTTAAAAAAAACTTAAAATACTAATACACAAATCGTAACGGGCACGAGTTACGAAAATATTTACTTAAAAATAAGTTATTTGTGTTTTTAATGTTACTTGCATATTTACCAATGTCGTAAGGAAGCTTTAATTGTTTATATTTAATTAACAGTTTCTGATATAACTGAATTGCGTTAATAAATTCTCCTCCTGGCAAGGCTAATAAGTTAACCAAAAACTGTTTATAATCGATTAAGTAAAACCAGCGGTACTTGATGCTACCCGATTGAAGTCGCTCAAAATATAGTAACTATTTTATGAACTTGGAAGAAGGTAATGTATCAGACAATATATTTTAGAGATTAAGAGACAAACTTTACCGATTAAGGTACAATGCAACAAGATACAATGCAAAACAAAATGCAACTTGTAAACTGTCTACTTTCCATGAACTTCTAATTCGATCACATACACTGATATAGCCTTTATTTCAAATGCCGTTACAAAAATATGACAGTTATAAAAATATGACATAATTTTAGTTTATACATAGTTGTTCGTTATGAACAGATAATGAATCTGTATGTTTATGTGTAATCGACAAACTGTGAAACTACTAAACCGGAACATTCTTCCAGTAATAGACGCTATCCACATATCGACGACCGAGTAGCGTAGTGTTTAGTAGCCCTGCCTCATAAGCTGGAGGTTCCAGGTCCGAGTTCTGGCCGGGGCATTAAATTGTTTGATAAACATAGATGTTTTTTCTACGGCTCATGGATGTTGATATATGTGTATGTTCTGCTCTCTTATTTTGGGGCCATACAGTTGATGTTTGTCTGGGGATTTAATATTATTGTTCGAGCCGAAAACAATCGGCAGTGCCGCGCAGCAAGACCGAATATGTGTAGAGAAACTTTCGAAAACAAATCTGATTTTAGCGAATCGAGCCGAATGAGCCGTCTTGTTTAAGTAAAGTCCGAATGTGGCACTCGATTGGCACTTCTAAATATGTGAAATAACTGATTCGGGCCGATAAAGCGGTCTACAAATACAGCCGCCCCGAATGTTCCGGGACGAACATAGGCTATCCAGATAATTCTACGGGATTGTGAGCGGGCACGGGTTTAATCACGCGTTACTTCGTTAATATAGCTGAAACCAAAGGATTTTACTAAGTTAAACTACCTTACTTCCTTACTGCAATACACGTAGTTCATGTGTAGGCTCTTTGTTAAAATAACCCAATGAGATGAATAATTCATTAATGTTTACTTGAACGAGTTTCTGTAAATGTTACGAGTTCTATAAAGTGTTTTCTGGAAATTCAAACTCAACAATTAACTTATAATGTCTTAACGTATCAATACGTCATTCGTTGTGGTTTACAACCTTTCTCAGAATGTTCGAATGGCAAAAAAAGTTGTCTGTACGGGTGAAATTCATTTGCACTTCATAAAACAACAAGGTTGATTTGCTTTGTAATAATATTGTGACAGTTACGTCATTGTTAGAAAGACTCAACCTTACAGCTGTTTTGGTTACACAGAAAACTTTGTCAAAAGTGGTAGGGCTTTTTGGGCACTGTACCTATATTCATAACTGTAAGATTTAGTTTCCGTTTCCGTTTTAGATTCCCTGTAAACAGGAGCATGCTGAAGAAACGTACGCAACCAGTCAATGAAATACATACGTAGCCAAGAGCGTATATAGTGCCTGTATATTATATTCTGTTACCAAGTTAATAAACCTTTACAAATCGGATTAGTTACTGTAATTAGATAATCGAGTATTGAATAAGTAATAAAGGTTATGATTTGTATGAAATTACGCAGATAATTAAGTAAATGACAACTTTAGGGTAAAATTACAGCTATAGAGTTGGTATACGTATTTTTATCTTGAAAGAATATACACAATGTGTTTCAATACCGTTTAGTTAGAATCTCTCTTTTGCCTATAAACCTCTAATCGTTCTATCGGACGCGTCTTAATAACTGAATGTACATTTTTCATTGAACACCAATAGCAGATTTTAAATCTATTCAATTCCTTTCTGTTTGTAATTCGGGACCTTAAGTCAATTTAAAATTAACTTATGGTTTATAGCTTGGTTAGTGTACAGGCGTAATGCCTAGAGGGCATTCTTCATTGATTCATAAATTTTTTTAAGGAATAAAAGGTACGGTCCGTAAAACCGACAGTAAAATATTCAACTTTAGAAGGGTCCCGCCTCGCTCCGAATCTGTTTATGTGTCGGCCATTATGATAAATTGAGTTATATTATGTTCATCACATGGCACTTAACTAGTTAATGGTAATAACAATGATGATGACGCAGATGAAAAAGGTTTTTCTATTCTAAATCTCGTTACTAATAAAGCGAAGACGAACAATCGGATAATTTTCCTGCGTATTAAATCACTGGAACAATTGAATCATTAAATTATAAAAGCCTTTTGAGTAAATAGAAATTTGTTTTTACATGACGGCAATAAATTAAGAAAAGTAAGAGTTTTTTACAAGGAAAATGTCTGGATTTGCGATTTTAAAATTATATTTTCTTTTTTTACTCAAAAAAGAGTAAAAAGTTTAAATACCTAGAAAAGCGATCTTTTTTAAGTTAGTGAATTTATACAAGTGTTACCTCCCACCTATTACTTTTGTGTTGGGTATCTACAAGTTAATCAAACAAAATGTTTATGTCTTGTCTAATAAACATAGAATATATAAATAAGTTTCCTGCTTATAAACTTTGAAAAATGAGAATCACAGTTTTATTTATTTTAGAGTCTTTCTACCAGAACTTCTGGATTCGATATTTGCTCATTTTTTTATATGTTTATGTTTTTTTTTTTAAAGATTGTTTCTCTGGGAGTCGTGCTCTCAGAGAGATAGATAAACAGGAAAGGTTGGCAAAATCAAAGTTTATTATTTTAACTCTTATTTCACACTTCTTGTGTAGTAACTAATTTTAAAGTGGCTTTTTAGTAAGTTTAACCTGTTGACATGGTTGTGTTGCGGCTTAAAGGCTGAACTGCTGGTGAAATTACATATAAGCCATCGTCAGCATCATCAATTCATATTCCAATATATTCAGTTACATTTACAAATTAATTATTTTACGTTTAATGATGTCATTTACGATTAAGCTAGGCTGAAGTTTCTTGCCAGTTCTTCTTCACGAAGGTTTTTTCGACTGGGTAGAGTCATGTTTTATTGAACATCAATAAGAACAAGTATTTGTCAATGTTGAGAAATAGATATTTCATTTCGTTTCGTTTCGTTTAGCGCATACCCGTTTACCAGCTATAATAATGTAAAAAAAGCACAGGATTTTCGATACAATACAACTCCCTTCTCAGCAAAGTGTCACATCTAAAATCCTTTAAACAAGGATCTAACGATCAATAAACCTTGCCTCACTTAAGGATATCCGTATATAAACGTCCGCTTTAGTTCTCGACTCTACAATACTAATCACATTCCTTTTTAAGCCTCTAGGCACGCCTTCTCTAAAGCGGTAATTGTCTTATCTAGGTTCTATTACCTTGTTTCACGTAATTACTAGTTGACCGAAGTGTTTAATAAAGTATACATAAACGGCTATAAAGGTATAATTAGGTTTTTGTATTGGCACTACATCAAAATATAATACGGTCCCGTTTCTCTAACCTTTATAACGTGGAAGGTTTTCTATGTGACAGATTCTGGATCTGAATGTCTGGAATATTAATGGTTTAACACATTTGTGAACCTGGCCCTATGTGTGCGTGTACTTGTAAACATACAACTTAATTTTGTGTGAAAGCCGTCATCTTGTCGACTGTATTTATTTATTGAGACCAACCAATAGTTTCTGAAGTCTGTAACATCATTTACAAAATGAATAAATGTGCAACTTAAATAGCTTTGCACCACATGCAATATAAAACAGAAACACTGTTAACAAAACATCATCCTTTTCAATTTCGATTTTCTTTTGGTATTTACAAAGGTTAGGCAAAAATTTGAAATCACATAAAAATAGCAATGAAAAATATACTTCACTAGGGTAGCGTTAATTTAGAATAGAAAATTGAAAAAAACATTTAATCCAAGAATCTTCAAAAAAAAAAAACAATAACTACAAGAAAATGTAAATAATTTAAGGTAATTATTGAGAATAATTACAATAATAATAAAATTACAATTAAAATTTTGTTCATTAAAGAAAAAAGTTATAAGAATTATTTATACTTAATATTTATACTAAAATAATGTGCGCGTTAAGCTGTCCTCGTGAGAAACCATTATCCTTTTTTGGCGTTTAAACATGTTTAATTTTCTAGTGATACCTATACAAGATGAACGCACACGACTATAACCATCTATACAGATAAAGGCAATGAAACATAAAAAAAAAACATTTTTACGAAGTATCCCTCCCCTAAATTAGAATGTAGTTTTAACTTCAAACAATAAACTTCGCAATTATTTATAAATTTCCTTACAATGCGGAAATTCGAAATATTTGTTTAACTAAACATAACATTAAAAATAAAACAACTGCTGTTATATTTTATATTTAATTATACCGTACATAATTTCAAATTCGCAACAGGAAAAATAGAACATCGTGTGTAATATGTAAATTTCACGATTTTTGGGGTCCTTGCATAAAAATACCAATTAACTAAGTTGTCAAAAAAATAATGTACTTAGTTATTTTTTAATTAATATAGTTTGTCGGTTCGGGTTTGCAACATTAGAATGATGCACATTCTTTGCAAATATACTTTTTAAGTAATAATTTAATCTAAAAGTTGAAAATTCTGACTAGTTTTCAAATAAATATATGATTTAGGTTATAGGAACTTTTTCTTAAATAAGAATGTGTGATATCACTTTCATATTTAATATGTTTACATATTGACCCATTATTTATTATAATAAATATTTTGAAAGTTCATAGTTTTAAGTATTTCTGGTGGGTTCCATAGGTAGCTTTATACGTTTTACAATAAAATACGATAAAATTAAAAACATCTATAAGAAATTTCTTTTCGAATCAGCAATGAATTAAAAAGGTTTTTTACTCTTTTCAGGAACAGCTTATCAAAAATATTTTCTAGGAATTCCTGTACAAAGTTTGATGTTTCTAGATATATTAGGTCTTTACCTATGAAAACGTTTTTCACGAAATAAATGAAGCGTAATTTTTTTATATATTTTTTATTTCTATTAATCAAAATAATCACCCATGCAATCAATGCATCTTTGCCAACGCATTGGTAGCGTATTGATGCCTTTCTTGAAGAAATCAGCTGGACGGGAGGCAACAAATTCTTCAAAGGCATTTTGTACTGCCTCTCGGGTATTGGATTTTTTCCCGCCAAGAAGTTATCCAAATTCTGGAAAAAGTAGAAGTCTGTAGGCGCAAGGTCTGGTGAGTATGGCGGATGACGGAAAACTTCCAACCCCAACTCTTGTAGCTTGGATACCATCTGCTGTGCAGTATGAGGTCGCGCGTTGTCGTGCAGGAGCAGTGGAGCCGAACGATTGACCAAAGCTGGTTGGAGACGTGCGAGCTTCTCCATCATTGTGTTCAGTTCTTAACAGTACACATCTGCAGTAATGCTTGTCCCGTTTGGCAAGAAGCTGTGATGAATTACACCCGCGTTAGACCACCAAACAGTGACCATCACTTTTCTAGGGGTAAGTTTTCGTTTAGGGCATTGTTTGGGTGCTGAACCAGGGTCCAACCAACTTGATGAGCGCTTACGATTGTCAAACAGGATGCATTTCTCGTCACAAGTAACAATGCGGTTCAGAATTCCTTCATTTGTATGCCTGCTGAGCAGAGCAAGGCACGTCTCCACGCGTACTTCGCGCTGGCGGTTATTGAGTTCGTGGGGTACCCATTTGTCAAGCTTTTTTACCTTGCCAATTTGACGCAAATGGACCAATATTGTTTTGATGCTAACGTCGAAAGCTGCTGCTAATTCAGCCGTGGATTGAGTTTCATCAGCTTCCACAATTGCCTTTAAAAGACCTATTATATCGTCTTTTGTAAAAATAGTGTAGTAAGCAAAGTACATACCACTTTGTCGTGGTAAAACGTGGCAAATAAATTTTTGTTGACTTTTTGAGTATGTATGTAGCAACATAATGATAATATTGATAAATAATAAATCCCCAGACAACACACCAACTGTATGGCCCCAAAGTAAGCAGATCAGCTTTTGTTGTGGATGACCACACAGTGAACTGGGGGGGGGGGGGGAACCAGAATAAACCCAGAATAAACATACACATGTATATATAAATATCAACAACCATGACCCGCAAACAAACATTTATGTTCATCACACAAATGAATGCCCCGACCAGGACTCGTACTTGGGACCTCCGGCGTATGAGGCAGGCCTACTAACCAATACGCCACTCGGTCGTCACATACCAATTGTGCAACCTACAAGCACAAGCTTAATATATTTAGCTATAAGCTTGTGTTTTTAACACCCATATAAAGAGAGAGGACCTGCATGCTGCTATATTATTCAGAAAGTTTTTGAAGATAATATTTTCTCTAAAATCACCATTAAACTCTCTGTAATTTTGTAAGTAATTTTATTATTTTCAATAGACGCTTATAGACTGTCACCTTGAAAGTAGGAAAGACTCGATGGCGCATTCTTAACTCTTAAATAATCGAATTCAATTCCATGGCAATCAGGAATCAAAATCTACAACATTGGTAATTTTAGTTTTAATGCAAATTTATGGCTATAAAACGGTACCGTATAATTAAATGATATACAATAAAAAAATTACCGGCATGCGTACTTGAAATTTGCAAAAAATATATTTATCTTGGCGTCTGAGACCTTCGAAACCAAGCAATAATGTTCCTTTCTTGAAAATTCTAGTTTGACATTTACATTTAACTGGTTTCGAACTAAAAAACGTTTTCAAAATGTTTTTATGTGATTTTGAGTTTTATTAAAATAGGTTAAGCCTTCCGCGTAAAAAACAAGATAACACAGTAGTTATTCCAAAAAGCTTTTAATTTGTTTGTAGGTATATTTAATAGATGATCTCCAAAACGAAATGTATTATATACTGCTAGAATTTGACGGCTGAGAGGCGTAGTGGGAAGTAGCACTGCCTTATACGCTTGAAGTCCTAGGCTCGAGTCCTAATCGGAGCATTCATTTGTGTGTTCAACACAAATGTTTGTTCTCGGGTCATGGTTGTTGATATTTATAAAAAATGAAGTTTTATGGGTTCCACCCTACTTCGCTTTATGGTCATCCATAACACAAGCTCTGCTTATTTATTATTTATTTTATTATTTTTATATTTCGGTATTCCGCAGGTGAAACCACGTTTAAACCTCTAGTTAAAAATAATTCGGTAAAATAACAGTAAAAGTAGAGTATCTACAAATAACAGATTCTAGAATAAGATAACGTTTTGAACACTCCTTTGTGATATACCTAAACGCGTAGGGTTAATAGTATATAGATCGGCATTTTTAACAATTTTCTTTTTTTTATGAGTAAACTTTATTTTACCACGACGGCCAAATGGTGTATGTGGTAGTAGTCCTGCCTCATACGCCGAAAGTCCCAGGTTTTAGTCTTGGTCGGGTTCATCGCAATCCCCTTCTCCAACTCGCTGTATGGTCATCCATAACACCACATCCTAACACACCGACCTCTCATTTTGGGGTCCACACAGTTGGTATGTTTGTCTGCCGATTTTAATATTTTTAGGATTTGTGGAAACAACATTATTTGTAGCAAAATCATAGGCGCAGAATAAAGCGTGCTTATCACTTTTACAACCTTAGTTAAGGGGCTACTGTGTAAATTGTATGAACTTAAGGAAAGTAAATACTCGTAGAGGAGTGGTTTGTATCGAAGTGGTAACAGAGATATTTTCCTAGCATTTGTCATTGTAGTCAACATATTTTTATAGAAGCCGGGTGATTAACCTATTCAAATTATATGTTGGTAATTAGTACAAGGTTTAAGAAATTCATTGTTTTTTTAATTATTTTAGTTACAGTTCAAAAGTTTTATTTATTTTTACAATATTAAGTAGTTTATTGCTTGGAATAAATACATACATTCTATAAAAATAAAGATAAGTATTGAAATATCTACTAATAGGAGTTTTGCGCGTGTTTCCCCTTTAGCTCTTTGCATTGCGGCAATCATTCGACAAACATACATGGTTGTTCTAATAAAAACTTAAAAAATAATTGACACTGTATAAATAGTCATTTAACTATCTAGTTAGCTATAGATTTTGGAACCTTTATTTTTTTAATATTAAGTTACATATTGAAAACAGCTACCCTCATGCATTGCGTCATATAAACGATACAATCTAGTATCCTGTGAATAGTGCTGTTGATTTGCAATAAGAGTAAGTTTTTAAGAAAACAAATATTGTTATATTTATGAACAAATATTGGCCTGTTTGGTATGGAGGTAAATAGCCTTGCCATCCATGCCAGAGGTGCCAGGTTCGAATCCTCGTAGGAGCAAATATTATATTGTATTTGCTCTCTAGTCATGGATGTGTATGTATGTTTATTTAATTTTTTTTAAATATTTATATATTAAAAAAATGTGTGTTTATATATTTCTTAAGTTTATTTATCCGTTATCTAATACCCATAACACAAGTTCTTAATGATACTTAATTTGGGCTAGATAATGTGGTGTGATTGTTAGAAATATTAAAAAAATATATTATATTTTAAGTGAACGATAATTAATTGTCCCGTATAATAAAAAAAATAAAAGTACAATCCAGCTTATTAAAATTTCACTCATATAGCTAACAGTTTCTGTATAAAACATAACGTTTGTGTAGTTGTCGAGTTTATCCACTTCATATGTATAAACAAAAAAAATAATTTCGTGTAATCACGTAGATACAGACAAATGCTAATAATGTTAACCTAGACATGCCTACAATACTGGAAAAAATATTATCTACATCCGTTTATATTTAGTGCCGCATTCATACGTAAACCTCGTGACTTATTACTGACTAAGCTATAAACTTCCGTACCTATCAATACAATTGATATAAATCTTTCTGTATACCTAAGCTACTTCCGGTCAGTGCATTTATCTTGACTTATTAGCTCTGAGTATAAAGATTTTGAATTTGCACAAGACCTTGATATGTAGAAGATGGATAACTAATTATGTATGCTAAAATCTGAATTGCATCTATTGTTTTTGATAGCTAAGTAGGTCTGTAGTAAACATTAAACAAAATATTTAACAACAGACATATTCAGGCTAAAACTACAAATCTTCCTCAGCTAAATAGTCAAATAATAAGCGGTTATGCATTATACTACATAGTGAGAAAATCTCAGTAAAAAATATTTCAAGATTGGCGTCACATGTTTTCAGATATGTGGGTATGATTTATAGTAAGAATAAATATTACTCTTACATCAAGACTTTACGGGGCACTAGTAACAAAGTACCTACCACCTTATGACATGGCAAGAAAGGCGCACCTTAGCTGGCATGGTCTTCCTTTATAATATCCTCAGCGGCTGCATTGATTGCCCCATCCTCTACTGGCAGGGTTACATTTGCGCTCTCTAACATCCCGTAAGCGTAACATTTCGACTTTCCAGGTTGCCGCACACAACACTAATTAGGGTCAAAATTGTGTACTCACACGTTAAACATTACTGAAGCGTCGCCGACCGTAGGCTTAAGTTGCAATTGCTTTGAAAGTTTCTACCTTTTATTCGAAACACAACGACGTATACGTGGTTATTATATTCTGTGGTAAAATAGGAACGACGGTAGTACAACCCTATACGATATAAGAAACTATACTAACACTATTGCAATTAATATAAATATGTGAGAAGTCGTTAGCCCGCACATGTTGGGTGGGTTGAGATTGTCTTGTACTTGTCAAAAAAAAACAAACAAACTCTTGTAGCCTTCATTTATATTTTTTCTCTTTGATTTGGAAAAGTGATCCTTTTTACAGCTTGAGCTGACCTTCTCTACTACAAACGCAGCCTTAAGCTCGTGAATCCAACAACATTAAATACTTTGATTCCAAACAATACGGCAACCATCGTTCATTCTGCACACTCAGTGAAGATCCAGGGTAAGGTTTAAAATTGCTTGCGCGATGTTCGGTCTTTTGTAGGCTTTTGTATTATTAAGACGACAGACACTACAAGGCATTCAAATGCAAATTAGAGCCTGCACCAAATCACCCGACTGTTCGTAGGTTAAGTTAAAATACACTTAATTTAAATGCAAGCTACACAATAATTTAATGTTTATTTGATAAATAAATTCCGGTCGTGATTCTAGCGGGAATTAATGCGAATAGTTAGATAATTTACGAGAGCAACACACGATTTTAACTAAACTAAAGGATACTTAGTTGTACAGGGTTTACTATGCGGGATAATTATATTACCTGCAGGCTCGATATTTAAATGAATTTAATCAGTAAATAAATCATGAATAATCTACGGAGTAAAGCAAACTTATCAAAACATACTTATGATAATAATGCAAGAAGCAAATATACTTTTCAAAACGGTGTATCCAGCCGAATATGTAGTTAATATTATTCGCATTGTTTCTCAAAATAGCCCAGTTTGATAGTTTCACTTTTTCATCAGCATGAATAACAGTGCTTATAGTTAAAAAACTATTATAACTTCGTAGCTACAAAATCTGACTCAACTTGACGTCACACAGACTCATAATTAGCACTTAAGTCATTTTCAGGCGTAGGCTTAACCTTATTCTGTTCCCTTAGAAACAATAAAAGGTTATCATAGTACTTAAATAATTTTATAGCTTGAACCAAGGTAACCTAACCGGATAGATTCAAGTCTACAAATAGGTATAGTCAGCGCCTTGAATTATTAGGAACAGTTTAACATTACTGTTATAGCGCAACATTTTTATGAGGAGTATAGTCTATTTTTTATTTTACTAGATCAGACATAGAATCATAAGCGACTCAACAAAGGAATTTTATTCTTATACGATAGGATAAGAAGGGCGATGGCTTGCACCCACGTTACTCGTATACATTGAACCTTTGCCTTTCGTGGTGGTTCATTGTTAGGACCAATGGCGGGGCAGACTCTTGTAAACAAATACTAATTGTTTTGCGTAGATTGAAATATATTTAAAAAAAGTGACTTCGGTGAAGTTACTGCCGAACTGGCGATAGACGTCAACATGTACAAGAAATTAGATTAGGTCAAAATAAAGATTTAAATTTAAATTTCTTGCCTAACGACATTCTTAGATAACTAGGCGCAAATATCTGGGTGCAAAGTACTCTGGGGTCGGTACCCGGGATGGACCTAATCTAACCTAGGGAGGTCTTCCTAATCGACAAAGGAAAGATAATATACTTTTACTTTATTTAAGATGAATCTATTTTATAAGAAAATACAATGATAATTATTAGACTATTTTGGGGACGAAGCCCGCAATAGAATTCCGTAAGGAATTCCGCCAAGGAATCCCATAGAACAATCTTTCATATTCTATATATTTTACAATTTACAAATAAAATCAAATAATGACAGACTTAAAAGTTGCCAGTCATAAATGTCGGCAAGTTTGTTTGTGCAATAACCTCTTTTAATAAATACGGCACAAGCAAACGTTGCAATCGCCCCTCTTGTTTAATTTATTTAATTAGTAAAGCTGATTAAATAAATTCCTATATACATTTCATTCTTAAATAACGACCCTACTTAAATCAGGACCATATACATTAATCGGGATTACTCTCAGATGAGCCCCCTACCGATAGGAATATATATACTTGATCATGTTTAAATTATAACATCTTATTACACCAAAAATGATCTTATTGTATTTATTCTCCATCAATAGAGCCTTAGCCACAAAACCTGATGAAAATCAGCCAAGATCCCGACTGGTTAATTAATATCTAAATAAAACAGTTTAAATTATTATAATTTCTCATACAATTCATGAATATAATCAACAACCCCATATTAATTATTTACGTTACACAATCATATGCAAATTCAAATAACCAATATTTATTATTAAATTAATCAACAATTGTTAAAATAACCCATTGAATACAATCAAATTATAATTATAATTAATTGATAAGTAATAAATACATTAATATCCCAATAAAAGTAAATTTAATTAATCCCATTTATATTAAAATTAATACTAAATTAATCAAATTATATTATCAAACATTATCATTCAGTTGGCAAAACAAACACGTTTGACATGAACTGTCATATTAACTTTAAACTTTTCTGAATGATTAAAAGTTTATTTGAAAGTTTGTAACTTTCGAAAATTTAAACATTACCTACCTAAATATTAAGATTTTACCTGCCTAACTATTACCGGACAAACTTACCTATGAATAGATTATAAAATTGGATCCAAAGTATTTTATTTAACCCAGAATGATATCTATAAATTAATAAATTAATATTTCACAACGCAATGCAGAGAACTTTTTCAAAATGCACCGAAATACACCTGACAAAATTCTATACCAATAACGTTTAAAAACCATTACCTATTCCATCACAACCCTTTTACTATTCAACCCTACTGAGGATCCTATTCTACATCCGCGTGTTGACCCACAGACATCAATATCACAATATTATATATACTACTTTGGCCGCATAGCTAAATCGGCTATCACCTTCTCTCTTATGGAGATTATTAGGCGTGGCTCAAATTAAACGTGCACATTATCTATAGTGTTATTTTAGTCTTTGAAAATTGACTTCTTTAGAGCATTGGCACCACACGTATATTTATGATTCGTAAATAAAATGTAACGCGGTAAATACGTGCCGCGTGTACCTGCCGCTCCTTAGAGGTTTCTCTTCGGGTATCTAAAATTAATTTATTAAATCATTAAATAAAATACCCTCTTATCTCAATATATAATATATAAAAACCTTTTCCTTATTTTCTTTTATCTGCATCGTCCATCCATTGCATCTCCTTTTTGGTGATGCTGTTTGGATCGGCTTTGCAGGATATATCATCTCGGAACATTGCGTTGTGAAGTGTACATAGAATTTGAGAAAAAAAAAAAAATATTAGTTTCTTATATTATTCTAAAACCTCAACGAAATTCTAACCGTTGCATATCTACAAATGAACGATATACATATTTGTACACCTAAATGTGTACTTTTACTCTATTAATTCTAAGAATAAAGAAATTATAATAATATAATATTTCAAGAAATAAATGTATATACAAAAACACCATTTTACATATATAAATACAGACACAATTTCATCATTAATTCCATTCTATCGAACATTATATGGTTCCAATCTATTCACATGCACAATCAATTCTTGGTTATTTTTTATTTTTTTTACAAGATAATTGTCACATCCTATATATCGCAATACTCGAAATAAACCTTCATATGGTCGACCAAGTTTTCGACTTCCACCCAATATTCTTTCTGGACAATGTAACGAAACCAATTGTAAACTCGTATAATCCAGATGGTGTGATGATTGCTGTTTCTTGTCTATCCTTCTCCGCTATCGATAATTACCAATAGGCACAGTTTAAATCCAAATTAGCGTAGAATTTCGCCCCATTCAGCTGCACTATCATACCTTCGATGATAAGCAAATTATAGAAATCTTTAATTACCTGTTTATTCGTCTTGACCAATCGGCATCAACAATGTCCCAAGCTGTCTTACTGACGCCGGTTGAAGTTTGGGACATTCCTTCCTCGCCCGTTGGATGAATCACCTTCTAGAGTCTTTCCTTTACTCTTGGTATTTCAGATGGCTCTTGCCTTCTAAAATTTTCTTTCCGCCATACTCAGTGACGTATATAGCTGAATTAATCTGAAAAATAGTAAAACACTACCACATCGGTTCACATACCCGGCGCCTCCACCATCAGGGGTCGGTACCCGGGATGGACCTAATCTAACCTAGGGAGGTCTTCCTAATCGACAAAGGAAAGATAATATACTTTTACTTTATTTAAGATGAATCTATTTTATAAGAAAATACAATGATAATTATTAGACTATTTTGGGGACGAAGCCCGCAATAGAATTCCGTAAGGAATTCCGCCAAGGAATCCCATAGAACAATCTTTCATATTCTATATATTTTACAATTTACAAATAAAATCAAATAATGACAGACTTAAAAGTTGCCAGTCATAAATGTCGGCAAGTTTGTTTGTGCAATAACCTCTTTTAATAAATACGGCACAAGCAAACGTTGCAGTACCTATGCTACGAACAAAACCGTGGTCATTAAATCTATGAAAAGCATGTATAGGTGATGGTATTTTTTGTTGTTGACTATAGTCATAATTAAACTATTTATGAAAAGAAATTCCTCTTATAAAACTCATTAAATATCTTTGTCACACTGTATTAGATGTAAATGAAATTCACTAGTTGCGAAAAATAAAGGATAAGAAACAGTCCAAATTGTAATTTAATGAATTTACGGGATTCTTACCGCGATCTTTTATTTTAAATAGTAGATCGATTTATTTGGTTCTAACTGCCATCGCCACCCACCTGCCACCATGCCTGCCAGTCCGCGATCATGGTGCTTGCAACAGCATCGAAATATCTCATAAATATTTTGTAAGAAATGAAAATGGTAAGAATCCCATAAATTGATTAAATTATAGTGAAAATAACCGCGGTAGTCTAAAACAGTCCAAATTGTTTTGGTTATTTTCAATTGTAATAATTCCTTAGAAGGTTATCGTCCAGTAAATATAAAAAGTGTATCGTAGGTTTAAATGACAATAGTTGTTATATCTGGCTTTAAAAAAATTATAACCATGCTCAATATGGTAGTATGGATTGGATACTAAGAAACCCAACAAGCTTTTTTGTTGAATTTTAACTAGTTTTAGTTTTTTTATACATGTAAGGGTTTAGATTTCTTTAATTATTTTATGATAAAGTTCTTTTAGGAAACTGAATGCCCTTTCATTGAAAATTTATAACCCAGAAAATATCAGTGGCGCAGTGGTTGAGGCGCTGGCTTTTCGATCTTAAGGTGCCGGGTTCGATCCCGATAACATAATGAGCATTTACAACTTAGACACACCAAGCTGCTCTAATAGTGAAAGAGAACGTCCTGAAGCTACTCACATTTTAGAAAACTATTTCGAAGATTTGTTTAAAGTCTGCCAACCCGCGGTAGACAAGCGTTGACTAGGGCTATACATTGCCTCACACCACCCCTTAGTTGGGTGAGGCTGATGTCCCTGCAGTGGGATTATTAAGGCTGTCTTGAAACTCAGGAAAAAGACGTTGTACAGGGAAAGAACGATCCTCATTATTTACCTACATATCAATAATGTATTATTTCGTATTTGTATAGTATTATAATATAGCATATCATTTGTTCAAGGAACAATAGGTCTAAAATCAATCGTTTACAGATGACATTGTTGTGTACGGGAAGCATTTGAAATTTTTTTTAAAGATTTATAACTTTTTATGTGATTACCTTTTTTAATTTTTCAAGCGTTATAAAAACATATATTTACAACCTTACATATTTGAATGCTGTCGATAATCCAATTCATGATATAAATTACACCACTTGCAACGCAATAACTAGGATTTCTGTGTTACTATTCTGTCTGTATCCAATGAAACATAACTATTGAAACATAAATATTGGAAGGCAGAATTATTGAAATTTATCGACAGATAAATGAATAGTTTATAGTCTGACAGAACTTTACATAATTATATAAAACAGTGGTACAACTTGATGAAATTGGTATAATTGAGATATATGTATAATAAATTATTAAACATTCTAAATCAATTAATAGTTTTAATTCAATTATTAAAATGGGTTCAAAGAATAAATTATGTTAAGCCAGACAAAGATGTTAACTTAAATACAAAGTTCTTGCTAAAACTTTGGCTTTTTCTCTGTTCAGCTCATACTTCTATCGAAGAATAAAAATTATATCTAAAAATAGTCCGTCAATTGCATAATTATCTTGCCAGTAGTTAGTTTAATCAGTGTATTATTATGTAAATACAGTGGATTCCAGTATATACCAAGATTCCATAAATACAGGTACCTAGTTTATACAGTCGCTATGATGGCCCGGCCGAGTGATCACCATGGAGGCTTTACGGCTGACAGGTAAGTCACCTAATTTTATGTAACCTTATTTTATAGCACAAATTCAAAAAAGTAAATTTCGAAAAATTTTTTGTAGGTAAATTTTAAGTATTTATGGTTACCACGTATTTAAATAATCAAATAAAAATAATAATAATAATTTATTTAGGGCATTTGATCCTTGATGAGTTAGTAACAATTATTTTTATTTTATTTAGCATTACATTGCAGGTGGCAACTATTCCAATGATTTAATATAGAGCTATCTACCATTTCCATTAATACTAGTAGAATACTGTTAAGTTTAACATTTAAAGTTTAACGTGATAATTTTCGGGAATTTTTCGTTCGTAATTAACAAATTGGTTAAATGTGACAGAACAATGTAAATCATAATATGATATTTCTGAGTTTTATATACTTTTATATGTATGAGTATATGAAAGATCGAACATAGATGTACAAAGGCAATAATAGAACAAACAATATGTAGCTTATTTGCGTTACATAATTAAACTGCAATGTCAATCATTATTTGTACTAAACATACCTTATTTGCGCAATAAAAGTAGTTTATTACTTGCATCAAAATATTAGATGACTAGTAATTTTTACAGCTTTTCATGGTAAGAAACACACAATTTTGTTCAATACTTATCTTACTGAGGGTAGTAAGTCGATTGACTTGTGCAAATTTTGTTTATTCAGATTTTAAATTGTATAGACGAGAATGACTTTTTATTATGTATTTCAAATAATAAATTGTATTTTTGTTATATAATTTTGTTTATAAATTTTGCTGCTTTTTAACTAAAATAATGAAAGTTGTTATAATCACACTTATAAATGAGAAAGTTTTGGTGTATATTTGTAATACATACACGCTTCAACAGCTTAACCGAAGCAAACGTTCTCTATGTCCTGCAATGGCAAATAAGCTACCTACTTATTACTGTTTCTTAGCAAACGGCCAAAAAAAAATACTGGCTGCATACAAAAATATCGGAAGTCCCTGTACCTACATCTGCATTTTCATCCCAAACTCACCACACTCTTTATGACCACAGTTGGGCGACGAGCTCCCCGCGCAGCTGGCTCAGCTCAAATTGCGCCCGCACACCATGGACATGCCAGCCTACACACTGCGACGACTCGACGCGCAGGACAAAGAGAAAATCATCGCCTTTTTAAACAGGTTGGTAATTTGTATTTACTGGTTTACCAAGCGTAGCACATTGTAAAACGCGACGCCACGAACGGACCAAATTAAGCAAAGAAGTAAGTGGAAACCAGATTGTAATAATAGTAATAAAAATAAGATTGAATCATTATTGTTATTATTGTTTGTGTTGACGGTTTTGGGGGAGAGGACCCCTTTTCCTCACTGCGACCTCGAAGATTTACCGTGAGTACTGTTTTCTTCTCTCCATAACTGCTGTTCCAGGTCAGCTATGTACCCTAAGGATCTTGGACAGTGCAAATTCGGAGATGGCTTTTGGTTACAATTTGTAGAATCCGAATGATTTGCTACTTGCTTGCTTTAGAACATCGCAGTCACAGAGGATGTGGAGTTTCTTCTCCTTCACAGTAGAATCTGCAATCCGGGTCATCCGTAAGCCCCAGTTGCATTTTGTGTTTGTTGAGTCTGCAGTGATCCGTAAAAATGTTTATGATTAGACTATTTCGAGTTCCAGGATGTCTTGATCCTCTTCGCAGCTCGTTGCAAAGCCAGTTTTGCCTCTGTGATCACATAGACATGGTTTGATACTAAGCATTGCTTCCATCGATGAAGTTGGGGTGGTCAGGAGAGCTCCCGTGGATATGATATAAACTTGTCTTTGAAGTTTGGTAAGCTTGTTACGTGGTAAGGTACGTTATTCGGTTTTGCTGTGCCAAGCTACAAAGCCATAAGCCATGTACATCTGGAGCATTTGCTTTGGTTTAAGGCCCCAGGTACTTTTCGCTAATCTGTAGCATAAGCCGAGGGTTATTCGTGCCCGTCGAATTATTTTGTCTATGTCCTTATTTCAATTGAAGTGGCTGCCAAGTTATACCCTCAGGTATTTAACCACCTAGAAGAAGCTCACTGTTTTCCCAAACAAATGTCAACATGCTAATTGAGAAAAATATAGCCATGACTCCTAAGCTTTGGCTTTACAGACTTTGGTCCGTAAACGTAATTTTTTTTACGTTTATGTTTTTTGTTCTCCTTCGCTGGGAGGGCAGGAGCATATAAAAAATGCTCTTATGCATACCCCACCACGCGCGATACGAGGTTATGTGGGACGCGGTCCGAGCCTACTAGAGCCACTACCCACTAAAAAACCCCTCAATGAGTCTGGCAACAATTTGCTTCACAGCCTTCATCTGAACCGACGGCCAATTGGAGGAAAAGGCCGCGCAACTGGAACCCTTATGTGGTCACCCGCTGGGAATTACATAGCACTGAATGTGCTCAAAGCACTGTAGGTGAATACATAGCACTGAAGGTGCTCAAGGTCAATTAGAATTTAAATTAGAATTTGCGGCCAGAAGGCCTTCGAGATCGTCTGTCAGCTGCGTGGCTTCGTACGCGAGCGCATTCCTAGGCCTGCTTTGTACTTCAAATTTAGGACTGGGGGAGTATACGAGACTGAATCTCGAATTAAATGAATAGGGATGGGTTTCTGAGCGTTTGAAGAACGCTTCCGAGAGTGTTTTGAAGTGCTGTTGCACTTTAGGTAGTTCAAGATCTCTGTGCAGGTCCGCGTTGCGCACGTTCCACCACGTTCGATTTTGAACCACCCGCAGTTTGTGCAGGAGGGAGCGTTCGGACTGGGCAAAGATTGGCGAGGCATAGGTTATGACGGGTCGTACGCAGGTCTTAAAGAGCGTTCGTTTGTATCTAAAATACATTTTACTATGTCTACCTTGCATACTATTTAGTCGGCCTAAATAAAGACGGGTGAGTTTCGATACTCTATCGACATGTGGCTTTAAAAGAGTGCGTCGGGTCTAAGGTGAAGTATTTCGTATTGTGCTTCCAGGTGACGGGAATACCTAACATTCGAACGTGGGGATCGTCGATGCCACGACGGCGTTTGTGGTCGAAGCGAATCGCAAAACTCTTATCTGGATTCACATCGATACGCTGTAAACGTCATTTTACTAACTTATCTCTATGGTACCAGACAATATTGACCCCATAAGACAATAGTTAACAATTACGTTTCGAAGTCTGTACTTTATAGATTATCTCACTTTATGCTCAAATATGGTTATAAGAAGTATAGAATGTTCTACATTAATACCTAAAAGGACACTGAAAAATCTAAACGCTATCTATTCTGTTATGGATGTATATTACTCGGCTCCTGAGTAATAGTAATTACGTATTAGCAACCGTACTGTACAATCAAATGGTAATAAAATGCCTGGCATCAAAGATCAGAATCAAAAGCCTTATTAAAGACATTAAAATTATTTGGAGAGCCTTTCTCTCTTTCGTTCACTTTAGACTTAACACTTCAACTTCATTCACCGCTTAGATCAAATTCCTTTCGCCAGATTTTTCTTCCGTGATGAACCCATGAACAAGGCAGTAAATCTCCTGGAGACTAAAGACTCCCGATGTGTAGAGCTGGAGGAGTATGCTGCTTCAAGTCTGGATGAAGGAGTGTCCGTGGGAGCAGTAGATGACAGTGGAGAGCTTGTGGCAGTCATCATAAACGGGCTAGTAAGGAGAGAGGTGAGTTTTAAATGACTGTTTTCTGATAATGCAGCTTTAGTACGTTGTTTAGTTTAACACCAAATTTGAAATATAATCGGCACGCCACCCTTTTAAGCATTCAGCACTACTTTTAATTTGAAACTGACCTTATAGTTTTATAAGACTTTATAATTGCACTTGAGATCTACTGTTTATCAACTTTTTATTTCTAATTTTGCATTATTGTGTGTAACGTACCATACCTCTTTAAAAGCTAAGATTCTAGCTTTCACACTTTAATGTGATACCAGGATCTTGCTTTCAAAATAACATTTCTTCAAACAAGATTTGCTTTGTGTTAGAAGTTTTACTTTATTGTTGGTATGAGACAGGTAAGGTGACATACAATGATATAGCCCATCCTAGGTAAATCTAGAAATATGTAGCTGAAGACATAATAGATTAGTTGGTACTAGCTTTTTAGTTCAGGCAGTAGTTTAAGTCAGATTTATAAAAGTTTACGAACCTATTTAGGTTTAACAGCTTTAAATAATTATGCTATTTTGAGAAATTTTTTTATTTCGTTCAATTTCCTGTAGCCGAAATATAAAATAATATAAATTCCGAGCGAAACACACCAACTGCATGGCCCCAAAGTAAACAGAGCTTGTGTTATGGATCACCATGCAGTAAACTAGGGGGTATTCCAGAATAAACATACATACCCCGAACAGGACTCGAACCTGGGACCTCCGGCGTATGAGGCTGAGCTACTACCCACTACTCCACTCGGCCGTCAAAATATGTCATGTCTTTTAACACATGATAATCCACTGGTTTTAATAGAAAAAATATATATATTTGTTATTTAATTAATACTGCTACAGCTGAGTAGATCAAGCCGCTTCTGGAAGCCCCTCGGCCTCTGACGCGTTATGGCCACAATTATCTCACGGTAACGGGAACGATGGCTATACGGTCAAGAACTTTCCGCCGCTGACGGTCACCCATTCTAGGCCTGTAGTAAATAAATTGTTATTTAACTTTGACAAACACCGAGTAACAGCGAAAATCGTTCTCTGTTTTCGTTGTTTATTTGAGGAGTTACTATACTGTAATAACTATAGGTACAATTGATTTTATTTATTATTTTATTGTTATATTATAAAACTATAAATACTGTACTATGTTACTATGTGTATGGAGAAAAAATGATAATGTGTGTAACGTTAATTATTATATTTTGTTGCGTAGAAAATTAAATGCAAAAATTTCGTAACCTTTTTGTGTCATAGTATTAGGTGGTAAGACTACTTAATTGCAATGTAAATGTACTCGGTAATATAAAGGTTCTATGTTCACTCATTCTTGAAACTAGGATTCTGGTAAAAATGCATCCAGAAAGTTTTATAACCAAAAAAATATTTAGGAGTTATCCAAATAAGTTGTGTCCATCTAACATGAAAACGGAAATATGTAATAGAAATACCCGTATATATCTACTCGAATTTAAAACAAGTTACCAATATAATTTAAATCTTTGCCATTTAATATATTAAAAGTAACTCTGCGCCGATGGCTCGTTGACAAATGTTTCAGTGCAATAGAGTTTTTTAAATTATTGATTGGACATTAAGTAATAATTAACCTCATAAATATATGTAACTTCATTGGTAAAGATTTAAATGTCAGCTTGGGTTCGAAATTGTAATATTAGTTATGACTAAAGTGTTAAGAGTCAGTAATAGTTTACATGCTGTAATAAACTATTGATGCCGTCGATAGAGAATCAGTATACGAATATTAACGGATCTAACATATATCGCGATGAGCTTCATAACGATATTTTTTTTAGTCCCGTTCTTTATACTGAAACATGAAAAACATAAAAATATATAAGAAAACTTCCAGAAGGATATTGCCAGAAGCAATCAGTACTGTCCTTGTTTGTATAAATTAAAACTGTTTAAAGTCAAACGACGCAAAATACAAATTGATGTAAGGTACCTAATAAACAATAAAATTAACAAGATGGACAATAACATTGACTATAGAGAGTATAGTAGTTGACTCAAGACTTTGCTCGCACCATTAATAGTATGCGTCGGCATTTTCTATAACTGTTCCGATTAATATATTCCTCGTACTAGCTTGGAAAATGTCTGTTTCAAACTGTAATAGCTTAAATAGGATCTGCTTCACGGGAATATTTCTGTTAATTTAGTTTGCTTTCTCTTTAGTTTCATTCACAAGGCAATAAAATATATTTGGTTGGTTTGCCACTAGATGCCAAGTAATGTTTTAACAGTTTATCTGGATTAGATTTTGAATTAAGTGTTCAATAAAAAGGTAATTTTAAAAACCATTAAAATTTTCTTACGAATGTTATGAGAAATGAGTTTGAGTCACATTTTACTCACGACAAGCAGAAATTAGTCGGAAAAGTTTAATGAATTTTCCTATGGAAATACTTATATCAAATGTAATGTTGTGAGTCGAGCAAACTTTGCGTGGAGTCCGCTTGCAGCCCGGTAATCTTTTCGACCTCGTCAGTAAATCTTCAGCTCGCTCACTCCGCGCTGCTCACACTTTTCAGTGGAAGCACTTGTGTATTACCTGCTCGTAATAACTGTTCCGTAATGGTTCCGCTAAGGTAAAAAATTCTGATCACACAAAAGGTTTAGAGAAATAAATCGGAGACAATTCAATAAAAAAAAATGGCTGAAAATTGAGAAAAAAATTTTCCACCTTAAAATCAAGATGGTCGCAAACGCAGCCGAGATTATGAGTTTGAACTCCCAGCGACTCTCCCAGTTACGGATGATCAAATAAAAATTGGTCTAGAATCTTTTCGGGGTTGAACGCCACCCAACTGGGCTATATGATAATCATCAAAATAACTAAAAAGACAACACAATTCTAGAGATTTTATATTAGATTCTTAATCGGAAAATATTAGAATTATTTGCAATAAACTCTTTAAACTTATGTTTAATAGAAACCAGTTTTAAATAGTTTCTTTGTTACAGACAAAGTTACCTAGTAATTAAAATCGCGTTTGTTTTTGAAACAATACGATACTAATTGTTTCCGCATAGGTAAATACATAATAGCTGCTTAGAATACTTTAGAAAATATTGATATACCGTTAAATATTATAGGATACAAACTAATAATATATAGCATACAATCTAATATAGAAAAGCAGTAAAATACTGGCAAAATTATCCTACTACAAAGCAAATTCAAATTCAAATACTACGAAATATCGGATATTTTATAAAACTGTTTTTATGCAAAGTCACAATCATCATTAAAATATATCAACCTCTTTGTTGATTCAGGTCAAAATCTCTGTTACCAAGTTTTACGCATACTTGTAACAGGGCACGTAGTTGTTTATAAACAGCTATTGTTCGAACCTTTGATTGATAATTAATACGATTGTAACAAGACATGCTTCCGCACAGGTGTGCAATATAGGACTGTATGAAAACCATGTATGTGGTTCTAATTATTTCGCAATAACGATGCCTTTTCGTCTATAACATGGCAACTCTACTATTCAGTGGTAGTAAAGGTTCTTTAATAAAGATCTCGTATAGGACGGTAGTATTTATTGCCATAATTAAATATGTTTACGTGGTTATGATCCGGATAGAGGGAAGTAACAGCCATTGTCATTAACAGGAAAAAAGAAAATTCCAACTTAAGCGTACCATCAGGATCGCATCATTAATCTATAATCAATAAATTACAGTATAATTATCAATTACATATATTATAATAAATGATATATAGATGCCACTTTCCATCAGGTGCATGCTCGTTTGCCCGCTACGACAAACTTAATATTTATATATATATATATGTATATATATATATGTATATATAATATTGAGACTTGAGAGCCTCTATAAGACCCGTTTTATAGACGTCACTCAAATCATTATATCATCTCTAGAAGCGATACAGATTTAATCTTTTATACCGCAACAGTATAAATTGCTCAGTCTCAAGCTAGCGCGCGCTCTTTAGTGTGAATACCTTTTTTGATTTATGTATGATGATTTTGAAATACGGATTAGTAGGGGAAGTACACCCCGTATTTGCACCAACGCGGGCGCTTGTCCCAGACCCGTGGAACCGACCTCCGTGTTGCCAGTTTCGTATGACACTTATGGATGGCAATAATTGAAAAGGTAGAAAGCCTTACATTATAGTTTCCGTCACCTCAGGCTCTTGAATTAAATGTTATATGAAATTGGTTCAAAATTTTCCTTTAAAAACATTCAAATAAGTACTTAATATATATTTTCATAACAAAACAAATCATAAATGTTATTAAGGAATTCGCAAAAGACTTCGACTTCTAACATGGATTGCTATTTTTAAATCACAAAAAACTTACATTCATGATTATTATAAGCAGGTCGCTAAATAAAAAAACACAATTGTTCTTCGCGTTAACTGGTCTTTGTTTTTGTGTATTTTTATAAAAAATCTAGCTAATTTTAATCTAGAACAACGATAGTAAAATGTTAATAAAGCTTTTTATTAGTTCAATTAAGGCGCCAAATCAATTTAATTCAAAGAATAAAACCTATTATATAATTTACGAGGAAGTAATTATTCGCTTACTGTAACAATATAAAAATAATAAAATTGTCGGTAGATAATTCATTTACGGCTAAGAATTAATATCAAACCTGTTCTAAAACAAATGGTGCAAAAACTATGTTTTGCAATTAAGTAACATAAAATCAGCGATACACCTACAAAAAAACTGTTTGTGTTTATGTAAACTAAATTATGTAATTACGTGTAAAAAAATGCATGTAAAATAAGCAGCTACTAAAATTAGTTCAGCATGTGAACTTAAAGAACAGCCTTTGGGGCAGGGAGACTTGCCGAGCTAACAGATGCAGATAAGAATAATTTTGAATAGACATAAAGAGACATTGTAAATTTATTTTGAACAAATTATACCCGTAAAGTTTCTTGCCAGTTCTGACGTCTGTGTGTGATGCCTTTTTTGACGTCAATAAGAACGAATAATTGTCAGTGTTGAGAAATAATCATTTGAATTTCAACTTTACTTTTTTATTAAATCAACATTTTCCAGTTTTAAAGGTTTCCTTCAGGATATTTCTTTTAAAAAAGTTAGGTGATTAATTAATAGAGTAAAGCTAAACCCAACAATCTTATTAAAAAAACTTGCAAGTTTTGCTTTTGACTCTGTCCGCATTTTCCTTAAATTGTTCAGCACATCTATAACATTTATTTTTAAAAAGTTGTCAAGTAATTATGTTAACTGTAATAGATGTTTACCGCAATTTCAAGTGTTCAGAAAATCGAATATTGTGATCTAATGGATTAGTTAGCTAGTCAATGAAGCAATCAATTCTCCGAACCCGGCCTTTCGCCCTTTCAATTCTTTTTAACTTAATTTCAATGTGAACTCCAATGTAGAACTAATATTAAACAAAATCCAATCGTCCTTCCTCAGGAAGCTGATTACTCCGACAAATCGGAAGACTGCCCGAACCCGAAGTTCCGAAAGATCCTAAAAGTCCTTTACTACCTCAACGCACAGGCCAGGATCTGGGATCACCTTCCCGCCAGCTGCCACACGGTGATGGAAACTAGGATCGCTTCAACAGACACTGCTTGGAGAGGCCGGGGTCTGATGAGAATCTTGTGCGAGGAGTCAGAGTAAGTATTGATGGATATTTTGTTATTGGCTGGTGATGTTGTTTAAATAGGGGCTGATGCGACAAAACAAAAAAGTGGATTTAATTTAAAATCTTTCATGAGATTTAAATATATGTAAGAAAGTCTTATTATTTTCATGGCGTCTAACTACTTAAAGGGCGACTAACTATTTGCAACTAAAAAACAAACTTGTAAGTGATAATATATTCTATCAATAATCATATTACATGAGCTTAAAATCCAAGATATTATAAAAACCCAATCATGGCTGCTACTTAAAGGTAGCGAACATATTAACCTAGTCCATTAAAATCATGGGCGAGCTACTATAAATAATGACATGGCGACTAATATGGACAGTGGAGTGGCAAACATTGTATAATAAATTTTAAAAAACCAATTTCAAGCTCTGATTTGCTCCGGCAGCTGTAAATATTAAAATACGTACCAAACGGCAAAAAATCTTAGCATTTTGGAAAACTTTACTACGTCCTACAATTCTTCAAAATACTTATATTTAGGTTTTCTTACAAACTTGTTGATATGCTGCGATTAGCGCGAGCCGAGCGAACGAAGTGTGCGAAGAAGCGGCAGCACCCGGCGAAACGCCATTATGAAAATTGAAGATCACTTTTTCTGATAAATTTTTTTTGCCTTTGTAAGAAAAATAGAAGTCAAGAACTAAAACTATAGACAAAAAATATTTTTTACGTGTAATTTTTTGTTTTATTTAAAGCTCTTAAAATGTGCTTCATATTTTTTTACACGATCGCGTTCATATTTTGTTTTTGTCTCAATTAATTTTATATATAATCTCAATTTAGGAATGCCCATTTTCTACTTTTTATCCGTCGCCGTCACGATTCCGCTTGACAGTAAATTCAGTGAGGAAAGCAAAAACTCGATGACAGTTCAAAAAATATTCATTTACAAACTATCAAAAATATTTACAATTCAAGAATGTACGTAAAAGAGTTTAAAATTAATAATTATAAGATAAAAATATGCTAGAATCTACTGAAGGCATCGTAGCCAAAACGATGGCGAATTACCACGCTGCTGGATCGCAATAGAAATTCATTGCGCGAGGTGGGTGCCAGCGTTAGGGTGATAATTTTAAATTTACAGTTAAGCCTAAAAGTGATTACTAAGCTGCTACTGTTTACTTAATACTTTACTCCGCAATAGCTTCAATTTTTTTTGTAGTCGCCGCGTTAAATACGTCCCAATAAAAAAGTGAATACACGAAGTCTTGCTATATATAACTGTGAAATCTAAATAAATATATTTCCAAAAATTATTACATAATAATCATTAACGACTGTGCTCATAACATAAATGTCAGATGAAGTCCTGACGCTGGTTTAGTGCTCATTTATTACAGATTATGGGAATTAGTATCGATTTCAATTACCCGATTTTGTCTTTAATAAAACTCCTGTGTGATGATAAATATCGCATAAATGTATCTTTTATGGGGCGTAAAACCTATTGTCGATAAGACAAGTAAAATAACTAGACTGCTTCAGTTGCAACTTTAAATTGTTTCCTTATTACTTACATAGATTCAATTATCTTGTTTTGCAGTGTTGTTTACAATTTTGAACTTCCTTATCAGGGGGCACAAAAGCAGTCAAGTGCTAAGCTAAGTCAAAGGTGATCACATAAAGCAGAATAACTAAATATACAAATGGCTAATAATAGGACCCTAAGTATGTGAAGCTAGTATTATGGATGACCCGGGTCGAGGGAACTTATTAAAACCCTGTGTGCAGTCGTCACATAATAATGTCTGTCTTTACGACACTGGGAGCTTTTGTGTAAGACGAAGAGCGACGACAAATCCTATTTTCAGTAGTCCATATCTCTGCGCCTCAATTATATCCCTTAGTTTTAGGAGTTTGATTTTCAGATGTCTTCGTTTTTTTAACCAGTAACATCAAAATAGCTTTTAGTTTCACAAAATTTCAGACTAATACGTTAAATGGTCTAAACTATGTATACATTTTGTTACTCGTGCCTTAGGTAGCAAAAATACAAACAATGGGTATCTGCACTCTATGGTACCCTTACGTAGTGTGTATTAGCACTTAGCAGAGAAACAAAAGCAAGAAAAATGACTAATCCTCACGTTACCTAACATCTAATTAATCTTACAAACTACAGCAGGCATAACACATGTTCAGCAATTATCATTCGAAACTCGACTTTAAGAATAAAACACTAGCAAAGATCAGACTTGACGACATAATAAAGTGACAGTTGCATAAATCTTCATTTAGCTGACAACTCAATAAAATTGTTTTAATCGCCGCCACTTGGCTCTGTCTTATGTGATGTGACGAGAAAATGGGATTAATTTAAATTATCTACTGCGTTTTGTATATTGCCTTGTGAATCATGTAACAGTAAGTACATTCGGTAACGTTGGTGCAGGCTCAAATTCGGTCCAAAAGTTGGTCTTTTGCAGGCGCAATCGATATCGGCCTTTGCCTTCCGCCGAGGGTGCAATTGACATAATACTTAGATACTATTTGAATCTTGCTGAATTCAATACAAATTTAATTAATATAAGTATTTGAAAAGTGTTTGGGCGACGATTGTACAAACTTTAGAAAATTAAAAACTTAAAATGGCTGCCATATGTAGAGGTTTGAGGTCCACAGGACACATATTTATGTCGATAAACATAATTGTGGTACCAGCGTACATAGTAGAAACGAATGATATATTTTTATCCTGTTTAACATAGCCAGCATATAATATTATGCTGTAATTATTAAGAAAAATTACTATGAATATCAGTAAATTATTATTGTTCTTCTCTAGTCTGATTGTAGCACCACACTCAATTTTCTTTTCATCTCAAAATTATGAAATTAGCTTCGTTCTTAAGTTTCGATTCATATTGCGCACTTACTAAGGAAGAACCTACAGGATTTACAAATTTTTTTTTGTAAATTTATATTAAAACGCATTTACTCATTCATATCACCATCAAGATAAATTCTATAAACTCGTGAAACGTTGCCTAGTAAATCTTGAAGTCTTGATTAAATCTAAGTGCATGCTCGACGTAGGACAATCGAAAAGTGGGTCGCGTAAATTGAAATACATGTAACTGAGATAAACAGCTGTGTTTGCGACGTACTGTTGTTTGAAGGGAAATAAATACAGTACTTGTAGTAAATAGTGGTCGATTTGACTTAGTAAAAATGCTACATTCGTAAACTAAGCGCTTTAATTTTTATCTGGTCGCGTGTGATGACTGAAATCACTTAAGAAATTAATTGACGATAACGTAATTAAGTTTTTCAGTTAAAATTACACCTATTCATTGATTATTAAATAAATAAGTGGTTAATAACTAAAATCGTTTTTACCCATAACGGCCAGTTCCAGTTCAATAAAAACTATGTAACTAAAAACTATGTAACATAAAGAGAAAAGCTATGTACGTTGGAAGACTGTTACAATAATACATTAGCTTCTATATCACCCAGAAGTAACATACTGAGGATTCATGGGTTAACATGAGCTACCGATAAATCCGAATAAACCTTGTAGCTTAAAATATTAAGAAACAAAAAGTTATAAAAATATAAACAGAAATGTGAACATATTTTTAATATTCTTAGCCATTATTGCACATAATGCCATTAATTTGCGCGTGAGCTGCAGTTGCACTGCACGTTTTGAATTCACGTTATCTTAATAAGTCACAAGAGGGACATTGCGCAATTGTTTATTACGATATAAATAAAACATAACATAACAAAGCAGAACATAATATATGCCTCTAGTTATCTAATATTTGATGGAACGTCAGCCTAATTAGTATAATGCGTCTAATTAGTAGCTACTGCAAATTTTTTTTTTTTTTTGTAAAACTACGATGGTTTGGTGAGTTTTAACCATCGTAGACTCTACTTGATTTCGAAATATTTCGTAGTCCGCATATTCTAAGATAAATCGTTTAAGGAAAATTAATTACGTTTGCATGTGTAAATTTATGTAATGTGGGTAAAGTATTGTATGTGAGCAAGAAATAACAATGTAAGTTGGTACATTAATTTATGCCGAGACACTCTTTTATGATTTGTTTTGATTCATTAGGATGTAGACCGCTAAAGGTCGAGTGGTCTTGAGCTCCTTGGGAAGGCATTTATCCTACAGTGGACATTATTCTGCTGACGGTAGAAATCTCATTCACGATTTTAGCGGTAAGATTACTAGTAGTAAAGACATTTGTATTTTAATATAACTTATTTTGTGATAAAAATAAAAGAACTCTATGAGCCTTCAAGGAAAAAAAAAATGAATTAAGTGCGACATTAAAATTACATTTCAAACAGGACAAGTTTAATTCTTTCCTAACATCAAACATATGACATGCGGAAGAATACTATTGTGACAACAATAAAGAGCCTCAATTATATTGTAACAAGGAATCGTTAGCTTTGTGCCTAAATTCCACTTATGCCGGTTGACAGTGCAAGAAAAAGTTCCGGCTTCTTTAAGGAAATGAGTTTACTGGTGTTTGTTATAATAATATCATAATGGTCATAACCGAATTATTTCAGCCTTCGCGTTAAGCCGAAATAATTTAAATACAATACATAGGACGCTTCTCACTTCGTATCTTACAGTAATCATTAAGTTTGAGAAAGAAACTAATGTAGAGCTTGATTTTGTACTTTAATATTAAGTATATTACTCCAAAAAGTAAGTAATCGTAAATGGCAGGTATAGGTACATCAATTTGGATAGGTATAGCGGACTTTTGCGCGCGACTTCATTCGCGTATTGTAACATTTTTGAGCCACAAATATTTGCACTCTTACACAAGAACGACTTAGAAAAGTTTCATAGTTGCCTGTGTACTAACAATATTTGAAATTCGTGCTTACTACCCTATGCATTTGCTGTACAATAATTTAAAGCCTTAAGCCCTTAAACAAACAAAAAATATGCTTACGTTTTCGAGTATGGAAAGATACAGATTAAGGTAATGCTATCATCGTTATAGAAAAAAAGCAATCTGCTCCCTCACTTTTTTTAGTTTAACTTTGTACAGACTATAAAAAGATGCGTTTTTATTTTCCTGTGAGCCTAAGCGCGGAAATATAGGTACGTGTCGAAACAGAAGTAACACAGAGAAATCTACTTATGATTTGCTATATAAAGTGCAAAACTGTCATGTGTTCAAACATATGGTTTTCTTTGTCATCGACCCTTACTTGAAATTGACTTGAAATCTTTTTCAGCCACAGAGAAAACCAATTTTTTTATTTTTATTTACCTTTCAAAAGTTACACTTTCGTTGTAACGATTAATAATACAAAACTGCTTTATACAAAAGCGACCGAAATTGTTGGTCTAAAAGTGTAGTACAGAGTAAAAAAAGGAGTTTATTTAAATTAAGTGTAAACCTACTTAAAGGAACACGGAATCATCGATTACAAGGTGTGCTAACTCCACACTTAGGGTGTTACCACACCGCAGAATAGAACAGTCGATGTCAATCGACCGTTCGACACCAATCGATCGATGGCAGAATAGACCAGTCGACGTTGATCGATAGTTTTTTTTAAATAAATAAATAAATACCACACCAATCGATCTGCGTCGATCGACGGACGATCGATTGGTGTGGTAATATCCTGAAATTGATTTATAAGTTGGTTAATTATAACTTATTTGTTCTACTAAGACTACGTACTTCGTTGCATGCTTATGCTACAGCTTATGATATACAAGATTAAAAAGGCAAAAGCCTCGAAATTTGATGACATAAACTCTTCCCTACCGATCACGACCATATGTCACTTTTTTTTACATTATCAAACTAGTCTATTTATTTAACAACAAACGCTGAAATGCCTATTACTTCATAGGTACTTTACGAATCAACAGCGAAGTGCAGTTCATTCTCAATAAACAAACCATACAACTCTAGAAGCTTCCGTAACGTATCTGTTACGAATCAATACAATTAATCAAAGAACAAGTTCAAGGCTTCGTCGTCCATTCGCCTCTGTCACTAATTACCTTGTCTTATGCATTCACTCATTAATTCGCGATTGTTCCGTCACGCATTTTGCGTAGGCGACAAATAACCTTGGCAGTGAACCTGCGATTAAAAAGTAAAAGTGAACCACTTGAATACCTCTGTCCTTTTCTAGCAAACCGAGCAAGTGGAAATACTGTCCTTGTCGGTTATGGAGAGCAATAATCTTTTGAAGTTCAAGGCTAGGTTTATTTTTATTTCTTATTTGTTTTTGTTTATTTAGTTTAATCGATATCTGAGTTTTGTTTTGTTGAAACTTGGTTTTCCCGTTTTGAAATTACTGTAACATTAACTTGCACTTTTACTTTTTTTCCGAAAACTGCACCTGACAGCAAAATTTTTATAAAAATTTATGAAAATCACTTCGCTCGCGTAGAATAATAGAGGTCAGTTGTGTGTGTATTTGTGTGTCTGTCTGTACCTCCCAATTAATTAGTATATTCTTAATATAATATAGTAATTGACCCATTTTTGATCTGCCTTTTTTGTTTGAATTAAATCGTTCTTACCTCCGTTTGATGAAAATCAGTTTAGCCATTCAAAAATTAAATATGTTTTTCCTGTCAGGCGAGGGGTTTTAATTCATTTTTACAAATAACTTG
The DNA here is from genome assembly GCA_923062675.1 of Marasmarcha lunaedactyla. Taxonomy (NCBI): domain Eukaryota; kingdom Metazoa; phylum Arthropoda; class Insecta; order Lepidoptera; family Pterophoridae; genus Marasmarcha; species Marasmarcha lunaedactyla. The sequence goes on from OV281353.1 coordinate 10,915,784, forward strand.
TCTTGGGTTTACTAATTACCAAATATAGTTTCTTAGGTTAAAAGTTTCATGGTTCTTCCTTTAAAAGTAAAAACCATTTTCATCCTCTATTTAAGAGTAGAATGTCAAAAAACCGGAGAAATTTTTATTATTTATGTTTAATGCAGAACCTAAAATATAAATTTCATGTTAAAGCTTAAATAAAGCTTCCAATTATTGTCTATAATAATTATAAAATCTTCAAACCCCATTTCACCCTCCTAGGGAATATGTTCCGAGATAAAAGCTGGGGTCCTTTCTGGGGTCTCAAACTCACTCACTAATAAATTTGATGTAAAAATGAGTTTGAACCGTGAAAATGACAGATGGACAGTTATTTTTGTCTTTATAATATTAAGTATAGACTAGCGCTCCGCCCGCTACGTTGCTTACTTAATAAGAGAACTATTTATATTGATTTAGAAGTAATCGATAACTTTAGTTTACTAGTTTATTATATAATATATTATAAACAAACAAACAAATCTTTCCTCTCTTGAACATAATATATGCCGATTTTGAATTATAACTAGGCACTAATAAAATTCTAATATTAACTTAGAAATTATTTAAGTAATATTATGAATAACCTCAAATTCTATTAAAATATAACCAATTCTTTTCTTTTATCAAACAGACGGATAGCCCTCGAGCACGGCGCCACAGCAATGCGGGTAGACACGACTTCAGCTTTCTCCGCCGCCGCAACAGAGAGACTTAACTACAAGAAAGTGTACGCTGTCGCTTACGCGGAGTTGCCGTTTGCACCGCAACCACCCGCGCCTCATACGGAACTCCGTGTTTATACCAAGGAACTGTGAGGTGCGTTGTGATCAAGTGTGTAGAGAGTGTAAGTGTTCTAAGATGTAGCAATAGTAGCAATTTAGAAACTATGAGAAGCTATATGCTACTACAAATGTGTCCAACTGTGACAAAGTAACAAATAGACCCATTTAGCCATTAAAAGCTTTGAGTTTTATATTTGTCCCACATTCTACATTGATGTTTTATCAATAAATGGCGTTTATCTTGCTGTAGAAAAGTAGAAATCCTAATAAAAAATAAAAGAGTGTCAATGTAAAACTAAATTAAAATTTTAACAATTTCCATTAGCCATGATTAATTAAGTTGGCCCGACAAAAGCACTTAGCGGTAAAACAAAACAAAAGAATTAGTATGAAAGATGAAAATAAAAAAACTATTATTTAAATTACAGGTTACAAACGCAGCGAGAAGCTTGATCAAAGAAAATGGATGAAAACTGAACAAGCGAAAAGGCAGTAAAATGATTAGTTAACCACGCAAAATTAGATATTCAGCACAAGTCAAGATCATGGGAACTCTTAATTAATTATTTTTAAATTGCAGTTTACATGCTACAATTTGCACAAACGCCATTGTGTTTAAACCACCTAATTAAAAAAAGACAGTACTGAATTTGTTGATAAATTTTATTTAGTTAAAATATTCTGATTGTATTTTTTGACAAATGTATTTTTTTGAAATTCATTATCCTTTAAATTAACATGAAAGAAAGTATGGTTCTATGTTTGTAAGATATACTAAGCCAGCCCTCGTATGTGTGATCTTAAGTTCCTAAATTTGTTTTCTTGTGTATCTAACAAAACAAGGTTTATGTAGATTTTGCTGCCTTCCACTGCAATAAGCGGGCTCCTTACGGACTGAGTAAAGTAATGGTAATTTTAATACAAATTTTTCCACTGAATATGGTGTTCAGAGTGGAGTGAGTGAGTTGGAAAAGTTACACACGAGGTTACATGGAAGATCTTTCTGGAAATCAGTTTCTTAGTGGAAGGCAAGAAGAAAGCTATTTTTGTCTGATCCGCCCCGCTATCTCCGTCGGTTTCTTTCGCAGTAGAGGTTTGGCCATTTGACAGTAAAATATTGTCGGTTCCAAATTATGTTTTTAACAATACACTATACAAATCATTTTATTAGATGCCTACTTACTGAATCTATATTCCTCGACTTTGGGAAATTAACTTTGGTTAATTTTAAGAAATGTTTCGAAATTGTAACTCTTTTTAGGTCTATTTATTACTAAATTATTTTGAGGCTATAACTGGTATTATAAAAAGCTTAAAAATATTATTCTTTTATTTAAATATTATTCTTAAATATAAAAGCTAAATGTTTTAAATGAGCATTTGTTGTAGATATAATGAAAATATTTTAATTCACTAAATTAGGTTTATATTTTAGATTAGTATCTACTTTATGTTTCAAATTATATGTATGTCTAATATAACATGTAAGTACCTTTTTAGAATTAAATACATGTTACTGAAATGAAAGTCAATTTTAGAGAAAGTACATTTAGGTTATAAATTAACAGTTATGTATGCAGTTTCCGCAGTTCATTAAACATAAAATTTAAAAATTATCCACTGGTATCTTTTATTTAACCTGTTGCAAAGAATATACCTTCAACTTAAAGTGCTATATTCTCGTAAAGTATTCAAAAAAGTTTAATAATCACGTAGGTCCATGCTATTGCAAGTAGATGATATCGACTTTGATTAACAACTTCTCGTGTATAAAGTAATCAGCATTCGCATCCATACGTATAAAAAGGTAAACTTACGTAACACAAATTTTTATTTTGAAGAAACATTTACACGAGGAATATTGAAGTTAATATTTAAATATTAAATAAAAAAACCAGATGTATGGCGCGCGAAATTAATAAAAAAAAAGGTATTGTAGATAACCTTATAAATCACTGAGGAATCCAGAACTTACTAATCAAAACCTGACGGTAGAAAACTAGATTTTGGCGTTTATTTACTTGAAAGTGGTAAAACTCTTGTCAATAATTTAGGCACAATATGGCAGACGTGTTGTTGCACTGCACTCCAAACTGCATTTGACCAAGGCGGGAGCACACTCCGCGGTTAGTCAGGTCATGATTACTTCGAGCTACGAAGGCAACTACGGCATCTCTCCAGCTGGAGCAACTTATTGGTACATGCTGTGGGATGCGGACAGGTTTGGTGGTGTAGCAATCAGGATCCGTCACATCAGCCTCGAGCAGCGGTCTACCCGAATTCGCCCACACCTAGGAAGATTTTTTAGAGAGAAGTTTATCTTTTATATGTGTACACAAAAACCGCAATGGCATATTGCACGTAGCTTACTATGCACATTTTAATGTTTATAAAAATGGTCACGAGCTATTTTTTTATTTTTTGTTCCCCTCCACGGGAAGGGCAGGAGGATAAAAATGCTCTGACGCATACACTGGCGCGCGCGATCCAGGTTATGTGGGACTCCCTGTCGGCTCGTGCAATTTTTTGCTATTCAGCCTTCATCTGAGCGACGGCCAATTGGAGAAAGAGGCCGCGCTAGCGGGGCCCAGAAGGGGTCACCCGCTGGGATTTACATAGCACTAAAGGTGCTCAAAGCACTAAAGGTGCTCAAAAATGAAAAATAAAATTTAAAGTTCCATTAAATAAATTTAAAGAAGTTAAATTAATTCGAATTTACGTTAGAATTAGAAGTTGCGGCCTGATGGGCTAAGAGATCTAGCGTCAGCTGCGTCGCTACGTTCGTGTGCACGTTTCTCGGTCTAGCGACTTTGAATTTCGAATCTAAGACAGGAGCAGTATGTGAGACTGAACCTCGAACTAGAGGATTGGGATGGGATTCGGCGCGTTTGAAGAACGATTCTGAGAGTGTTTTGAGGTGCTGTTGCACTGTAGGCAGTTCAAGATCTCTGTGCAGAAGGCCTACCATCAATTTTAGTTAGCCATTCAATTCCGATGCAATCCAGTTTAGGTACCTAAACTGAATCGCTAAGATTCGTACCATGAAGTGCCTTTAGCTAACTGGCGTTTGGATCGCTCACGGAGGAATGAAAGATCGAAATTTGTCTGTGGTCCGCGTGTGAGAAAGAGATGACGCTGTACACTCGTTGCATAAGTCTGTTTCTTTTACTTGAACCATATGCGTTGCGTTTCGAAATCTAGTTGATATGATTTTAGCGCTTTTTTTGTGTAAAAATATCAACAAATACAACAAATATTTTAAAATTGCGCTTTTTAGTGTCAAATTATATACCATAAGCCCGTTTTAGTACTCATTAAATAGTAGAAATTTATATAATTCTTTAAATTGCAAATAATTAAAGGTTTCCTTAGTATTGTCGCAAAAATAAATTGATTATAACGAGTTTAAATAAATCAATTGATTTTGTTGGATTTTTCAACAATGGCCTCAGCTCATCACACAGTTCTAATACCAATCGTTTAGAAAACCGATATCCTTCTATATATTCTTCATCTTCCAAATAAAAGGGGTCTCATTGTTTCCGTGTTGTGTTTATTTCATTATCATTTTCCAAGAAAACAAAAAGGACTAATTCGTTAGATATCTACAACAAAAAATAGCTCTAGAAATCACTTTTTCACATTAACACATAAGAAACAATAATATCCAACTGAAATACCTTAAATTACGTATATTTTCAACATTTTTTGAATCGCTTACTTTGACATTTAAGTCATCCAATATAGGTTGAAATATCTCCTCATGGTACGAAAAATGAACGAACTAAAACAGTTTGCGTTCCAATTGCCGACTTGATTTGGCGTCAACCTAAACTGGATCGCTTTAATGACGTCGTGGTATGAAATAGCAAAGCAGTTTATTTTAGGTCGTCAATTGAATCGCAATAATAGTTCATAGTAGGCCTTCAGGTCCGCGTTACGCACGTACCACGGTGCGTCTGTGGCCCTGCGGCAGAAGAGATTTTGAACTACCTGCAGTTTGTGCAGGACGGAGGGTTTGGCGTGGGCAAAGACTGGCGAGGCATATGTCATGACGGGTCTAACGCAGACCTTATAAAGCGTACGTTTGTTTCTGAACGACATTTTACTTTTTCTACCTAACATACTATATAAGCGGCCTAAGTAAAAACGGGCGAGTTTCGTTACTCTATCGACGTGTGGCTTGAAAGAAAGCGTCTGGTCTATGGTGACGCCTAAGTATTTGGTAGTGCGCTTCCAGGGGATGGGAGTATCTAACATTCAAACGTGCAGATTGTCAGCGGCACGACGTTGTTTGCAGTCGAAGTAAACCGCAGAACTCTTGTCTGGGTTCACATCGATACGCCATTTTTGAAGCCATGCACCGAGGGCGTCTACAGCCTTTTGGAGTCTGGTGGTGAGACCCAGGACACTGACGCCTTTGGTGTAAAGGGCTGTGACGTCGGCAAAGAGGGCGAGTTCGACGTCACAGTACACGTTCTTTCGACGGAGTGGGAATGTCGTTAGTGTACACGGTGTACAACAGAGGGGCGAGGACTGAGCCTTAAGGGACTCCAGCCTTTATGGGACGAGGCGCGGAAAGCGTGCCTTCATGTTTGAAACGAAACGTGCGGTCTTTGAGAAACGAAGCGATTATCCTAACTGGGCGAGCCGGTAAGCCTATTTTGTAGAGTTTATAAACGCTGTCGACTCGATGGACCGACGATTCGATGGACTTACTGAGGGCAGGAATGCTTAGCGCGGAAGCCGAACTGGTGGGAAATGATGAGGGGATCGCCATCCGTTGGAAACAGATGGTTCCGCATTCGGGAGAGTATGACTCTTTCGAGAAGTTTAGACATGGCCTTGAGGAGGCTGATGGGTCTGTGATTAGCCGGGATATTAAGAGGTTTACCCGGCTTGGGAATGCCTATGACTGTCGCTTCTTTCCAAGCTTTTGGAAAGTAGCTGTGGTCGAAGCAGGTATTGAAGGTGATGGCTAACAAGGTAAGAACCTGTTGAGGCAGGTGTTTGAGTGCGTGGTTAGAAATACCATCCGTACCCGGAGCCTTTTTGGACTTTTGACTTCTAATGAGAAGCAAGATTTCATCATGAGAGACTGTGACGGGGTCGTCAGTGATGGGGAGAGATGCTCTGCGGAAAACTTCGTCCTCCACCGCCTGGATGTGGTAGGGATCCGCGGGTTGCGTGCTGGGTTACCATTGTGCCACCATGCTGTCGGCGAAGCAGTCGGCTTTCTCTTCGGCTTCAAAGGCAATAGTGCCGTCGGGACGAGTGAGAGGAGGAACGTAAGAGGCGGCGTCTACGCGTAAGGCTCGGGCCATACTATAGTACGCTTGGTGGGACGGGGAGATATTCTCCACGAGATCGTTAAACTGAGCGTCTCGGAGTTCCGCGAGGCAAGACCTAACTTTACGTTGTAGTTTGTTCGCAGATGATATATAGGCGGGCGTTGGATATTTCTTGGCTCTCCGGAGAGCCGCGTTCTTAGCTTTAATAAGATTGCTAACGGCTAAGGGTAGATTGGTTATACTTCGCTTAGCAACCTTTTCGTTAACACTGATGGCTGAGTTGATAGCATCAGTGAGGGAGTCGAATTATGAATCTATTTTGTCCGGGCTATCTAATAGGTCAGATGAGATCGCGAGCGGAGAGTTTGGGGACCCCGGTTGCGCAGCGCCTTGAAGTTGGCAGGAGTGAGCGGCGGCGCCGGTTTAGGCGCCATTCTCTTAGTGAAGGAGCGCGGAACGCGGACAGCCCCTGTAGTTTGCTGTGTGGCCGGACTGGCCGCACAGCACACATGCAGGGAGGGAAGTGGATTCGGGAGTGCGAGTGAACTCCTTTGTTATATGTGGGTTTAGGCACTTGACGCACCTGGGGGAAGCTGAGCAGTTTGCCGCTGCGTGGCCATAGAGCTGGCAGTGGTGGCACTGCCCAGGGTGACCGCGTGGATTGCGACGCTCGACGGAGATATTCAAAAGTCCGCAGATTGTGCGACTGAAGATCTCCCTCGAGTTGGGAGTATTAGTTAGGATTACTAGAGCGAGTGGGAAACGCCTACCACGGTTGGAGTGCATCTTGTGCACTGCTTCAGCCAGGAAACCCTGGGACTTAAGGTCCTCGAGGATTTCTTCATCCGCGAGCTCGAACGGGACGCCCCGTAATACTGCGCGGATCTTACGCTCCTCCGGGAGGGCGTAGGTGTAGTACGCAATCTGCCTAACTGAAAGCAGCCTAGTGAACGCGCGGAAGTCGTCGATAGTCGCGACTTGGATTTAAATAGTATCGCCTGCGTTATTTGCCTTGAGATAATTGATTTTGTGCTCTTTGCACAAGTTAGAAACCGCGGTCCAGCGCGCTTTTTCGCGGAGGAAGACGGGCGGAGGAAGCTGTGGCTTAACCGGGACGGGAGCGCAGCGCGACGCTGGCTTCGACAGGACCGACGGAGACGCGGTCACTTCAAGTGACATAAGCGGCGCGGGGGCAGGTGTTGAAGACACCGAGGCTTTCTTTGAGCGCTTTTTAGAGCGTTTGGCAACTAATTGAAATGGAGGCTCAGGAGAGCCGGTTACGGTGGCGGCGTCCGATGACGCATCAGACGCGGATTCCGAGTTGCTCCCGGGAGCGGTACGCTTACGGCGTGACGTTTGAGACGATGAGACCGACGCGCATTCCATATCGGATGGAACGGGAGATGCGGAAGAGCTATAGACCTGAGGGGTCTGGACAATATTGGCCTGAGGGGCCGGGGTTTGGGCCTGAGGGGCCGGGGACGCATTAATTGCCAATAAGGCCTGCGTGAAGACCTCGTCTGGAATGGGGATGCCGGACGCAGCGAGCGCCTGCGAACGCTTTCGCGAAGTTAATAATGTTTTGCAAATCCATCCAGGGAGGGAATTATATAAATATATAAGTATATATAAAAAAAGGCCTAGAGTTCCCTAAAATAAACCTAGCGAACCCTAGCGGCTAACCACCCTACCAGCGGTAGGGGGGCTGGGGAGAATAACTTAAAACTAACCGTAGTACACCGAAGGCCACTACCTAGAAACCTAAAACAGGGTACGCAGGTAAAGAGTTGACCGCGTTAGGGTCAACCTTTACCGACAGAAAGGACAAATACATACGAAAACACACAGAAATGATAAAAATAAATATGAAAATAGGAGAAAAATAAATAAAATAGAGAAGAGAAATAAAATTAAAATAAAAGGACTGGTTCAGTACAAATTCGTTGTCACCGTTAAGTATCCTTTGTACTGAAACCAGGCTACTTACGCTGGGCACTACTCAGCACTCAGCACAAGCACAACACAACTTAGCACAGCACTTTGAAGACTAAGGGCTTAGTCACAAAGAAAAATCACACTTCGATAGCTCTCAAAGGGTGTAGAAAAAACTTGAAAGCCGTAGCACGGAACCAACACGCTAAACTGTGACGTCAGTAGACTTGGCACCACGGAATATCGGGAAGGGACCGATCAATGGAGAACGGGGTCTTGCAAGTCCGTACCGGGCGGCGATCGGAGCGAGAATGTGTCTTAATTTAGACGGAATATATAGGAATCATAACAGGTGGCGAATCTTTGGATTTAATAATATGTTGCAGAAACAAAGCGCCAGTCAACACCAGGATGTATTAAAACTTATCAACGCCTACGAAAGTGAAACCGCCGAGAAGCGCTGGAAAAATTTTGATCGATTATTTTTTTCGGGTTATTTAGTTTCCATTCCCTTAGAAAACAAAAGAGAAGAGAAGAAAAGAAAACAAAAGATAAGAAAAGAGAAGAAATAGTTTAAAACAACATATTTAAAAGACAGTTCTTTGCCTTAACTCTAGTTTATTAAGGTTTGTTTTAGGAGCACCACCCCAGGATGCAAAAATGCAAATAAAATATATCGGCAATCATAGTAAAAATAACCAGTTTTTTAATTCAAACTGAACCTTTAATACAATAAGGATTTGGTGCATATTTAAAATATTTCATACAATATTGCAACATATCGGTTTCTATTAAAAACAGAATAAAATTAAATTCGAGGCACGTGACACGTGTCATTTTTGTTGTTTATACTTCACTTTTTAAAGGTTATAGGGTTCATTTTGCAAATTTACATCTTACCATACATTTTATGTGATTATGTGAAATAGTAAAGTTTTAATTTGATTATTTTTACACATAACGTAGTTTCATAAATAAAAAGATCAACAAGTTGATAAAAATAATTCCGTTAAAAAGACTAGTATTCGCAAAATCTGCATCAATTATTGAAATTTTCAGTCCCGTCACTTGCAAAGCGGCAAGTCACGTATAATTTTATTTTTTATTTTTGTGTAGACGCTGGTGGAGAGTTATTTGAAAGGATCTAATAAAAAAAAATTTTTTTTTTCTCAAAACTTAAACACTAGTGCAAAACTGAAGCAATAACAAACCCGTGCTCCATTGCAACCACATATGAGACCAACTTGATCATAGAACTATAATAATGTAATTCACATATATATGATTTCTATGATTCTAAAGGTCATATATGTAGAAATAGAGATGTGATCCTACGTATAATCATACATATATTTGATAGTTTACCCGCCTGAGACTGATAGCTGTTTCAGTTTTGGTTGGTTTTTACTATTAGCGCCTACCACAACGTAATCAATGATTATTTGCAGCGTAAACATTGCTATATAGATCCATTAGAAGCAAAATACTTAGGTAAGTAAACCTTAATACAGTAACACTTCTGGCAGGATCTTCCATATATAATAATTAGTTAAAGCAATATCACTTTTATATCTATCTACTAGGCTTGTAAAAAAATAAACTTACTTGTTATTCAATTAGTTTGTTTTGGATTTCCGACTTTAAAAGGGGTCTAGGTATTTTCTAACTCAGTTGTGTACGAAATCATGCGTCACCTACCTGATAGATTTGACTGTCGCATGTAATTACAGCTAGGAGCTTATCATAATACAATTGGAATTGGAAACAAATATATACTAACTTAATAACTTAAATGGTAAACAAACCTTTTGAATAAACTTTCAATGGTTTATTTTATAGCCTAATTAAAAATCGTTGCGTCAAAGCGTTTATGTTTACATTTAAAAAAACCGCAAGTAATTTGAAAAACTTCACTGAAATGATACGTGAGAAATAAAAACCCTTTGTAGAACAAAAAGTACAAATTTATAGTAAATAAAATCGGTTCATCATGCTAATAATAAAATCCACAGAAAAGCGTGTTTGGCTGGTAAACAAAGGTACCTAAAAATACAAAAAATATAAAAATAAAGATACCTAAGTACAATATAACAAGAGCGACCTAAGAAGCGTCAATAACAATGTGGAATCATAGATACCAAATACGTATTTGAATTGAAGTATCTTAAGAATAGATATTTAAGTATATCTTTCACCGTTATTTATGTTAATGTACCGATGACACCATTCGAGCTATTTAGTGTCTTCCTATGTGCGCACAACAACGCGTGTTTCTAGGAAACTGTTTTCGATACAAATAAATATTAAATACAGTCAATAGTAAATGGTAAATCTGCAATGGTTGCTTAGAATGGAAGCAAAATTGTGTTTTTAGTGACGTTTTACTCCACGTTTTTTTTTGTTTAATGTGTATATAGAAAATACTATTCCAACGTAAATTTTATGGTAAGTAGAGACTTAATGTTTCGCATTATTTTTTAATACATTTATGTATTTGTATTCATTCCATATTTAACTTATTGGTTGGTTTATATTAGATAAACGCTTAATGTTAGTATTTTAAGAATAACGGTGACATAAATTATTCATATATATTTCGTTTTTGTATTTTTTTTTTGTTTTTTGTGTTTTGTTTTTTGTTTGTTGCTTGTTTGTTTGATTCTTTGTTGTTTCTAAAGGATACAAAATTTAGGAATAGAGTAAAACCTGTATAGTGCCTTTCACACCAACTCTACCAAACACAAATTTTACGAATACAGCATAGAATGAAGGCCATTACCAATACAGCTTTAGTATTTTAATGACCGATCGGCAAAATATAAAACAATATTGGCAGTTTTTAACTTTTGACTTTATCTATAAAATTCAAATCACTGTTATCTTCGAAAAACGTTTATCTACGTCTGTGTTATCTTTTCGCACAAACAACTACTACGAAAATTTTTTTCGGTTTAAACCGCAAATACCACAGATGTGTACTTATAGGTTTTGCGCACCAAAACTTGCCAAAACAATACACGTAGATTCAGCAGACAAGTTTCTATTAAATATGCAAAAGATGATGCTATTATTCAAAAATAGGACAAATCTAAAGCCTCTTTTATTTCTTAATGGCTGGCGTATTTTAAATAGTCAAAAGGTCTCAATATTACATACAGTATATGATCTAACTAAAATAATCCTTTTAACCAAGCTTTGGTTGGAGAGAATCTCATACTCAGACCGCAACATTTTTTTTATATGGTACATTTTTTCCCGTAATGAAACATCTAGGTACCTCTTTCTTAGTTGGTTAGCATATTTACATTATCCCGTTTAAAATAAAGTTTTGACAACAATTTATGAAACACAATAAATTAAATGGTCAAACTTATGTCACGTCACGTCTAATTTTTCTGAAGTAAATAAACAAATTTCTACGTAAAGAGGAGACAAAATTATTTCCCAACACGATGACATAAAAAATTGTTTGGATTTGAATTTTTGCCAGTGAAGTGTGTCGGTGGGATGAATATATTCTCGTAGAACAACGTTCAGATGCGACAAACTGTTTGTCTCTATTTTAAAACAACTATATCTGCTTAGTTACTGAATAAAAGTTATTGTTTTTCATTTTGTCGTGTTTCATAAATTATTTGTGCAGTATATTAACACACAACAGGGCATTTTCACAATTTGAAACGCAACAAACTACGTCACATCAGGTTCACATTCAAGCGGTTCAAGTTCATAAGGAATCGACGAGTTGTGTACCATTGCGCTCCAGGAGCTCGAAATCCTCACTTTAGCCACCAATTGTCACATCGAACCTTGCTTGTTCAATAAATGTGTAGGCTGGTATAAACGACAGTTTTTATAAAAAGAACTTTAAACAGGCAGCGTTACTTTGAAATTTTAAATGGACCTGTACTTAAATCGCTACCTCTCACAATTGACGGAGACATGTTACCTTGTCGTTACATTGTCGTTTTGCTCCGTCGAGAACCACCTTACGCATCGGTTGAAGATTAAGAAAAGTTGAGTAAGAACTTTGGGGTTAATCGCCCGTAAGATATACTGCAACACTGGCCACCGCTCGCCAGACTCCATCATCGTCCAACCATCTTTTTGGGGTTTGGTGAAACAACTTGATTTTATAAGGGAATCACAAACTCGTGAAATTTCGCATTATTGAAGCACTTTCTTTTATTAAAATGCGTCTCCAATAAGATAGAAATTTATGACGTGTTTGTGAAAATAACCATTGTCGTTTGCAACGATACTTAGATACTAGCAAACGACACATGGAATTAAGACGCATTTAAATTAGTGTGTGATTCACAACTGATAATGTTTGACACTGTGACAGTTTGTTTTGACTTGTTTAAATTCAAGTTGATTTTTCAACGATTTAACACAGTTTTAAATAGTACACAGTTTTTAATAGTATACTAACATATTTTTGGTTTATTTTGCAAAATTTCTCAAAAATCATTTCTTTTAGATATAAAACTTTAAACAGGATTAATTGGAAAAATATTGTATAATGGGTTTCTATCCAACCTATACATAGCCTGGTTAAACGGATTGCCTTTAGTTTCTTTACATACTGTTTATTCTAAATTTAGTATCAACTTCAGATTTTGATAAGGGACGAATATACAACGTGAATAGTTCTTTTTCCACCACATCCAAATAGCGTAGGCAGAAGACATTAACTAAAATTAATCGATTTCCATTCCAAACACTTGCTTCAAAATAACTTTTTTGTTCCGCCGTAGTTTAATGTTTACTAAAGCCGAATTTATTTTACGATTTTAGTGTCATGCCTTATGAAATTGCTCCGTCATCGACGCTTTATTTGATTACGTTTACTTTCGCGAGGTTAGTGTCGCTTGGCATTATGAAAACGAAATTAAAATAAATTTAACAATTTTAGAGTCATAAAATTAATACATGCATTGTAAAACATGATGTTTAGACGTGAAACTGTTGATAAAGATAATGTCACGACATTAATTTTATGCCATTGATTTCGTAATGTTTTGGCTTGCTTTGTATGAGTTACAACTAAGCACCAACACCATACTTTAATTAAAGGAATGGTCGATATATTCCGAATTTTATTATAAGGACTCAATGTACTATTTTCAATTATACGAATAGATTAATTGTCCCTTAGACCATCTGAAGTAGTTGTCGTATTAGATTATTAGTACCACTTAGGTAAAAATTTGTCGTATATTACAGCTCAGTAGGATTTTTTTTGGTCTGCACATGTTTTGTAGTCATGTTTTGTAGGACGTTATTAACTTTCAGTTATTTATTTATTAAATCAATCAGATAAAGTAAATAGTATATAGTTTACATTTTACAAAGGTTTCTTTCAACAATATTTCTTATTCACTGATATATCTCGAATTCAAGATGCAAGTCAGTAAACATTTTCATCTCTACTGCTTACAAGAACTCGCTGCAAGTTGGTCCGCGCTAGGATGATCTGCTAGCAGATATTCTGATAATATGTAGAAACCTTTTAACAATTTTTATAGAGCTGCAGGACTATAGTCCCATTTTTCCTAGAGTGACCTAGGAAACGTGTTACTATGGATATCAAACGAGGGCATGGTTACATTAAACAACTGGTTTTGAAATTATAGAAACCGCATACACGAATCAAGGAAAACATAATGAGCATTATATAAGTTGTAGGGAGTTTGGAGTTTGGTAACAGATTATTTTTAATTTCACTTACGATAGGTACCACTATTATGGTAAGTGACATACTATCCACGGACATCTATATCTGGAGGAGTTTAACTGATTACCGATTATAATTTCGATAAATGATGATTCCTAACTTTCAGTTTGAGTTGCTTTTGTTTTTTGTAATTTCCCCGCTGTTCCTTCGCTTAAACACAACACACCCGCGATGACGTCTTCCCCAGACATGATGTTAACAAAATAAAGTATCTTCCATATTACTACTATCTCAGTTTTTTAAGTAGTAGGAATCATTTGCTATATCGATACCTAAGTTTATTTATTCGTTTTATTTAACACGTCCACACACTGTAAAGGCGAGTCTAGATTTGCATCTCTCAACGTTATTTTATGAACAAATTACAAACTTTACAAATTAGAATGGCCCTTGAGAGAATTTTAATTCCTTTGATTTATGACTTTTGAAACCAGCACTGTAGAAAATTATTAAAGCAACACCGCAGTGTAAGCTACGCAGGAAATGTTCTCTATCTGAAATAAAAACAGTGCTTATGGCTTGTAGCACCATGATAGAATCTGAGCTGCAATTTACACCCAGACAGCTATTCTTAGAAAATACATAAATTGTTGTTATTTATTGAAAAATAAAGCAAAATACGGTCACTAAACATAACTTATTTTATGCAAGCGACGTCGCTAGATGAGCTAGTTACAAGTAGGTAAAATACTAAAAGTCAACATCGATCCTACATTTGCTAAAAAGGCATTTAAGGTCTATGGTCAAAAATATATTAATATAACCACGAAAAACTTTGTCATAAACATAGGTCATAAAAACGTAGATTTTTTAGGTCCTAAGCATCACCATCCCTGAGATATCACGATTTTCAGAAGACGCTGGTTCGTACAGTCGGGGAAGTTGGTGGAAGCTTAGACTAAGGCGAGAATGTTTACGCGTTGTTTGGTCTTTTGTAGGCTCTCCGCATACTAAGGGGCGAAGGTGCTCAGCACGGGATTCGGGTGCAAATCTAGGCCTGCACCATGTTCCCCTAATGTTCGTTTTTTGCTAGTCTAAATCTTTCAGCTAGCTTTTCGACTACTATGACAAGACTGGTATTTAGTGCGTTGATGTATTTCCACGTTGTAAGTCTAAGATTTAAGCGCACCCGTATTATTTGCTAAATAATTTTTATTTTTGAAAATTTTGCATTAGATGATAACTTGTTTATACATATTTAATTCGCAAATAAGCACGAACCATATATGCACGTAAAATTAAAACCATGCACTACACTACGGGAATCTTTTTTTTAATTCTTTTTTTTTTTGAAAAAGGATTAGACGTTTGTCTTCTATCTCACCTGATGGAAAGTGACGATGAAGACGAAGGTGTTACACGTCTATCCACGAGATACCTATTCACTCGACGCTTGAAAGCTATAGGACTATAGTTTTCTGGAAAAACAGACGCAGGCAGTACATTCCACACGTTGGCGACCCGCACCAAAAAGGAACTATCGAAGCGTTTGGTTCGCCTTCTTGGGATATCTACCATAAAGGGGTGGAAGGCCTGTCTGCGTCTGTCTTATCTATCTATCTCTATTATCTTGGGAATCCTTTTTATGGACACACGAGCATTTAGTAAATCTTTTTTTATTTGATGGTTTAAAGTGGCGCGAGTAATAAGGTGAGTTGGCTACTACTTAGTTAAAATGAAAAAAATGAGCTTTGTTTTCATGGAAATTTTCATGCCGCATTAAATATTAGGTATTACATTAAATATTACCTATGAAATTGCCGTTTTTCACGAAATAAATGAAGCGTAATTTTTTTATGTATTTTTTATTTCTATTAATCAAAATAATCACCCATGCAATCAATGCATCTTTGCCAACGCATTGGTAGCTTATTGATGCCTTTCTTGAAGAAATCAGCTGGACGGGAGGCAACAAATTCTTCAAAGGCATTTTGTACTGCCTCTCGGGTATTGAATTTTTTTCCCGCCAAGAAGTTATCCAAATTCTGGAAAAAGTAGAAGTCTGTAGGCGCGAGGTCTGGTGAGTATGGCGGATGACGGAGAACTTCCAACCCCAACTCTTGTAGCTTGGAGACCGTCTGCTGTGCAGCATGAGGTCGCGCGTTGTCGTGCAGGAGCAGTGGAGCCGAACGATTGACCAAAGTGTTCAGTTCTTCACAGTACACATCTGCAGTAATGCTTGTCCCGTTTGGCAAGAAGCTGTGATGAATTACACCCGCGTTAGACCACCAAACAGTGACCATCACTTTTCTAGGGGTAAGTTTTCGTTTAGGGCATTGTTTGGGTGCTGAACCAGGGTCCAACCAACTTGCTGAGCGCTTACGATTGTCAAACAGGATCCATTTCTCGTCACAAGTAACAATGCGGTTCAGAATTCCTTCATTTGTATGCCTGCTGAGCAGTGCAAGGCACGTCTCCACGCGTACTTCGCGCTGGCGGTCATTGAGTTCGTGGGGTACCAATTTGTCAAGCTTTTTTACCTTGCCAATTTGACGCAAATTGACCAATATTGTTTTGATGCTAACGTCGAAAGCTGCTGCTAATTCAGCCGTGGATTGAGTTTCATCAACTTCCACAATTGCCTTTAATTCGTCATTGTCGACCAAAGTTTTCGGACGACCACGGGGTTCATTTTTCAGGTCAAAATTTCCAGAACGGAAGCGGGTAAACCAATAACGGGTGGTGCGTTCGTTTGTAGTGTTCGCTCCGTAAACGTCGTTGATGTTGCGTGCCGCTTGTGCCGCTTTGCTGCCACGACGGTACTCATACTCCATAATTACTCGAATTTTTAACTTATCCATGATGACGAAAAATGTTCAAATGCGTTGAAAACAAAACACTAACTATTAAACAAATGACGATTTTAGAAAAAGAATTCCATGTTTGTCAAATAAAATTAATTTGAAATTAGAATTATCAGTAAAAAAAAAAATATTTTCATATGAAATGGCCAGTACGGCAAAACGGCAGTTTCATAGGTAAAGACCTATTATGTGAAACAGTTGACAAAAAAAAAAAATGTGTCAAAAAGCTGTCAAAAGAGCTGTCAGACTTGATGCAT
Organism: Marasmarcha lunaedactyla; assembly: GCA_923062675.1. Classification (NCBI taxonomy): domain Eukaryota; kingdom Metazoa; phylum Arthropoda; class Insecta; order Lepidoptera; family Pterophoridae; genus Marasmarcha; species Marasmarcha lunaedactyla. The sequence continues at coordinate 10,932,614 of OV281353.1, forward strand.
GTTTGTGCTTGTTTTCGGGCAATTTGTTACGAGTAGGTAGTATGTTGTTCGCAAAAAAATCTGTTTCCAAATATGCTATTTCTACTTCAGTGTCAGCTTTTGATACTTGCAAGGTTTATAAATGGTTTGTCCCATCCTGTTTAAGCCGGTGTCCCCAAAAGATCGATACTGTCTCCAACTTTGTTTTCACTGTATTACACTAGTGATATGCCAAAGACGGAGAAAGTAGAGCTCGCACTTTTCGCATACGACACTGGGCTCTACCATTCTGACAGGAATGTACATGGGTTAACTAGAACGCTGCAATCAGCCAACGCATAAGGCGATTGGTTTAAGAAATGGCGAATAGAAATCATCCTAGAGAAAAGTGCAGCAGTGTACTTTTCTCTCAACATGCTCTAAGAAAACCTCAAGGAAACCCCCCAAAAGATTAATTCAGATCACATTTTTGTTTTCCGTCTGGACGCCACTTCAACAACGCTCCCCAACATCTGAACCCGCTGGTCAATAAGTCATCTGACTACACAGCCAACCCTAACGAAGCGGCATCCGTGTATCCTCTTAATGGATTCCGGCGACGCCGTTACATCAAGGAACTGCCAACGTTCCAATCAGAAGAAAGGTTAGATACGATGCTACAGACAGACACACAGATGCACACGTTAAACTTATAAAACACCTCTTTTTGCGTCGGGGATTAAAAACTAGTTAGTAAGCAGTAATAAATTACTGAAATACACTTTCTCTTTTGTTTTAATATTCGTCGACAAATAATAAATAGGCTATTATGAGCCTATTCCTCATACCTCTCATAAATAAGCTATTTATGAGAGGTAACACGTGATAATAAAACGTGTAGATAATTATGTTTATTTTTTTATAACAGCTCTAATGGTAATTCTATTGTCTTCAGCAGAATAAATGATTGGTAGATATTTCTGAGTAGGTATGTCTAATTCAGTGACATACGTATAAACATTGAATAACTAGAAGCCGTCTTAACGTTTTAAAAGGAAATCGTGTGTCTAAGACCTTTTTGAAATGTCTCATATTCATACATACTAACTACTAATTTCGCAGATACAGAAAAGCGCCATGGCTCAAACCAACGAATACTTTATCTCTTTAATTGAAAAACAAGATGTTGATAAAATCAAGGACTTGTTGAAAAGGTAAGGCCGTTAACGCAATAACGCGTTAACTTTTTTACTTTATAACAAATTTTTTCTTATGAATCTGTTACAATCAAGTGGTAAAACAAAGTTCTGATGCAGCTGCACTCGAGGATTTTATTCCAAAATCACATAAAACAAAGAAGCAAAATATCTTCTAGCCTAACTTTAAACCTATCTTATGCCCTTAATTTAAACCTCATTAATTACAGGACATTTTACATCGACGAACCACTAAACAAGGCAGTAGGACTTTGTGCTGAAGGTCCCGACTCTTGTCCCGAGTTAGCTGAATATTGCAACAAAGACTTGCTGTCAGGACTCAGCATAAAAGCTGTTGATAAACAAGGACATATCGTTAGTGTCCTGATTTGTGGGGAATGTCCTTTGAAAGAGGTAATTTTCTTTTATGTAAGTATCTATAAAATAAAAATGCAAATCCTCTAAGCACAAAGATACAAAATGTTTTATATATATTTTTTTGTAAATATACATACATGTTCGGAATAGAACGCATCCATAGGTTTTATGTAGGTACGTAATTTATAAATTGAACACAACAATGTTAGGACCTACCCGCACTTGTCGCGAAATGTTGGAACGGCCGGGCTGTCTCCTGCTTCGCTGCCGTGAGGAATTTTCCATGAAATAATGTTTAGATAGTTCTACAGACTGAGCTAGGATCGCCGCGTGGTAAGACGCCTTGTTATAATTTGATAGTTAAATACATATAGCGTCCGCGCTGGTTTTTAAGTGTTTTTAAACGCGAGTTACAGTTGCGCTTAAACGAAAGTGAAAAACATTTGTGTTTTGACATTGAGTGTGAGAAGCTTCGGGAAGCTAGGTGTAACGTGGACCATATATTCTAATCTCGTAATAACCATCGATTGTAGTCAAATAGTAAGATTTTTGTCCTCCAAGGGGAGCCCCCACGCCCTTACATTAACTGACGGACTAACACCTATGTACTAAGAGGAAATACCTACCTACGGGAAGTTACAGGTCAGTACATAATTATTGATTAATTAGTTATAAGGAGTGAGTGACCATTGTCAACTTAGTGGGTTTGTGTCGCGGTTTACCGATTCCCGACTTGTACGATACATACATATATATGACACAAGAAACTACCAACTACCAACAGTATTTCTATTATTTATTGTTAAGCTATCTATTACCCCGAAGTCATCAAACAATTAAATCGTTACTGAGTTGGCTTTAACAGTGCGCAACAAATTTTCAAAATATTCCAAAGGTACCAAACACGTTTATTGAAACAAAGTATATTTTTACCTAATTTGACCTCCACCGGCTACAATAGAATTCTTGACATGATTTAGCACCGATTCCCACAAGTTTTGGCACGTAGTCAGCATTTTTTCTCTTAACCACACTTGAACACTGGTTGCCGAAATGAGCGGCTCTTTTGTTCTTTTCTCAATTGGGTGTACGTTAGAAGAGTTTGTTAGCCAATCTAGAACCGTTAGCTGGTTATTGTCTTCGAAGATTTTTTTATAAATACCTACCTAATCTAGCCCCTTACACATTCTAGGACGAAAATGGCAACGATCTTTTGAGTCAAGCTCAAAGATGTACAAATCGAAAATTCCAGAAAATCCTGTACATTCTCGCTCAAAGAGAGAAAGGTGCCAAGCTTTGTTCTCAATTTCCTGACGACAAAACTCTGGTGGAAATTGAAGTGGCTGCGACTGATCAGAAGTGGAGAAGAAAGGGACTTATGAACGCGTTAACGGCTGAAGTAGAGTAAGCTTGCTATATTTGCATAAGACTTTTTCTATCATCTATTTTGTTTCATCAAACATATGTTCAACATGGTTTTGAAACCTACAAGTAACTTTAAAAAAAATTATATCAGAAACCACATTTAATGACACATCTATAGCGCATCAAATAAAAGTATTTATATCCTAATCAATTGAATTCATTTTAAATAAAATGAATATATTTCATATTTCAAATTCATAATTCAATACATCACTAAAACAACCATATTCTCCAGGAAACTAGTAAAACAACGCGGCATAAGGCTGCTTCGACTAGACACCTCCAGTGCATACTCTGCAATGGCTGCCGAAAGACTCGGATATACCTGCGTTTACTCTGCCAAGTATGCGGATATCAAACTAGATGGGAAGCCTTTGATAGTGCCGGAACCACCGCATTTAGAAGATAAAGTGTGGATAAAGGAATTGTAGGTACCAGAAACGCGTTAAGTGACGGAGATAAAACTGTAAAAAAGACTTTAAAATACAGACCGATCTAATAGCTTCAATGTGCACTAATTTATAAATCTGTCGATTGTTAAAGGTTTAATTACAGGTGGAAATAAATGAGTAACTTATCTTGTGAATATAACTTTCTTATATGTTTAAACTTATGTAAAAAGTTAGATCGATTCATATACGCCCTAAGGAGAGTAAAAGAGATAGCAGGACAAAAACTTTCATTGCTCTCATATCACGGATACGTAGCATCTATCTTGCGTTACAGAATAATAGTGTGGGGCAACTCAGTTGACGTAGAGCTAGCATTTAGGACACAAAAAAATGCGTAAGGGCAATAGCAAGTGCGGGAAAAATAGATAGTTGCAAACCGATTTTTAGAAGCTTGAAAATTCTACCACAGAATAGTTTTATACACCTGCACAAATATTTAAAAAAAATTTTGTTTGTATGGCAGTTAAAATTTTCAATAAACTTCCCCTAAATGTAAAAACTGTATCCATAAATTTATTTAAAAAAGGACTTTTTGACTTACTTATAAGCAAGTTATATTACTCTATAAATGATTATTTAAATGAAAAATCTATTGAGACCGTTTAATTATTATTGTTTCTATTGTATTTCTATATTTGTTCCATGAATTTATTGAATATTTATTAACTTTATACATCGCAAAATTTTTGCAAACCGACATTTGTTGGTAGGATGTTGTGAAACTTAGTATTATGTAAAGACCTGCAATGTACCGACTTCCTCGCAAATAAATTTATTTCATTTCATAAGTAGGTACAGTCGGGGAGCTTGGCGGAGGCCCAGGCTAAGGCAAGAATCGCTTTTGCGTTTTTCGGTCTTCTGTAGGCGCTCCGCATACTATGGGGCGATAACAATTCAGTCGTGTTGCCGCATAATCGATCGAGTATCGATTATTAGATGGGCCCCAAAATCACTCGTACTATCGATTGAACTATCGATAGTATCGATATTCTCAATACAAACGATACTATCGATGTCAATTAAATTAAATTTATTTATGTATAAATTAATATTAAATTAAATCTATTAAATCGATACCATCAATTAAGTCGATTATATTGCTGTTATAATTTTTATCAAATTATAATCGATAGTATTGCTGTATAATTGAGATCGATAGTATCGAGAATATCGATAGTACAAGTGATTCTGGGTGAACACAATCGATTTATCGATAGCCGATTATTTTGCAACACTACACTGCACACACTACAAACACTACACTGGGGATTCGAAAGCGAATCTGGGCCTGCACCACGTTCCCCGACTATACCTCATTTATATGTACGAGGGTGGATTGAAAAGTTCGCGGCCTAACATAGATAGCGTTGTCATATTAATATAAAACTACCCTCATATGAAACCTAGACTCTTTGTCAGTCTCAGCCTAGATTAAGTTTCGTTAATTTTGAAAATATATAGTTTAGAGCACCGTGCCGTGATCAAGTACCTCCACAAGAAACACCTAACTCCAAAGCATATTCATGAAGATATGGTGGCTACTTTAGGAACATCTGCTCCGTACACAAAACATGATCGGTACGAATTAGGGTTCCGCGGCTCCTTGAACAGAAACGAACTCGGCTCACGATTTCTAGAGACTGTTTGGAGCCTTTTCAAGCTGATCCAAACGAATTTTTGGCAAGGTTTTTTACTATAGATGAAACATGGGTTCATCACTATACTCCTGAATCCAAACAACGATCCAAACAATGGAAGAGACCTGGATCTCCGACCCCCAAGAAAGCCAAGGTGTGTTTTTCAGTAAACAAGGTAATGGCATCGGTTTTCTGGGATTCTAAGGGTGTCATCTTGGTTGATTACTTAGAAAGAGGTCAAACTATAAATTCTGCATACTAGTGCACACTATTACGTAGAAGTAATAAAGTCTAAAAGACCGGAAAGAAAGATTGTTGACCAAGAAAGTTTTTTTTCATTAGGACAATGCTCATGTTCGCACATCTGCAGAATCGATGGCTCAAATAGTGAATTGTGGTTTCGAATTGCTTCCTCATCCCGCTTATTCACCTGACTTGGCATCTTCCGACTTCCACCTATTTTCAAAACGAAAAAAACACTTAGGTTGAATGACATTTTCTGCAGGAGGTCAAAGTGGCCGTAGATGCCTTTTTTGATGACCTTGACGAGATCTTCTATTTAAATGGGATCAAGGCTCTGGAGGACCGCTGGACTAAGTGCTGTGACCTAGGAGGAGAGTATGTTCTCACTCTCTCACCCTCGTTTATCTATTCCGCAAAGAGAAAATGAGTCAATTCGTTTGTAGTTTGTAACTAATCGATCGTAAACAATTTGTAAAATTAGTCCTTTTGTGCCAAATTTTGTTCTCTATAATGTAATACCTATTAGTTGGATGTATCTAACTACTCGAAATAATTTTTAGTATTTCTTAAGGCGCCAACGATTTTTATAAATCTTTTCCTTCACTTTTGAAAGCAGATAACATCCAGCAAATATTTAATTCTGACAAATTATGAACATTCTTGTACATAAAAACAATGAAAACATTTGCTCGAGTAGGATAAAACAAATACTAATGAAACACTCAGCAAAAATATAAAGACTATATAATTATGGACATTAACATGATTCAATGGAATGCACAAAGTATACTATGTAATAAACTCTCATCACATAATTTTCTACAAGATAATAACATTCATTTAGCTACTATATCCGAAACTTGGCTTAAACCAGAACAAACATTAAAATTAAGAGGATACCAAATAGAACATAATGATACAGGTAATAAACATAATGGAGTAGCAATTCTCATTCACAATAATATTAAATATACTAAACTTAATACTTTCTTTGATGACTCTTTACAAAACATTGATATTCAACTGCATGTGGGAGGTAAAGTCATTAGTATTATTAGTATGTATTGTCCAAGCTATACAATGCCTAGATTTACCAAAAATAAGTTTCATTCTTTTATAAAAAGTATTCCGCGACCATTGATATTAGCCAGCGATTTTAACGCTCATCACACCTCTTGGGGATGTAACTCTACTGATGTACATGGTAGAGACATTTTGGATGTAATTGATGATAATGGTTTGGTTCTGCTTAATAATGGTCAGGTAACAACTGTGGGCTCTAAGACTTGGCGTCCAAATGCTTTAGATTGTCTCCCCAAACCTAGCTCTTTCTTGTGAATGGTCTGTGCATGTAGCTATCATTTACCTGTAAAAACAAAAATAATGTTTAATTGTAATAGTGATCACAATTCTAATAGTTATGGTACTGATTTTCATTTATTTCCTAATTATAAATTAGTGAACTGAGATAAATATTCTGATGAAGTTAGTAGTACACTCAATAGTTTCATAATAAATCCCCTAGATCCACAAGTAAGCTACAACAAATTTTTCAGTATACTTCATTCTGCCATTGAAAAATCTTTACCATTTCAAAATCAAAGAGGTAACAGACCAACATCAACATGCCATAAAAAGAAATGTCGAGTGCACCTTCCATGGTGGAATCAAAAATGTAGATTATCAGTAGAAGAATCTAAACAAGCATACATTAAATTCAAACATGATCCTTCTGAAGTTAATTTCATAAATTTTAAAAGATTACAGGCTTTTAAAAAGCTTACCTTAAAGAAGGAAAGAGATGCTAGTTGGGCTAAATTGTGTGAGTCATTCAAACACACCACTCCATTATCCATTATCTGGAATTACATGAAAAAATTTGATACAACATTCACTAACAGTAAACTTATGTGCAATTGCAACAGCAAATGGATCCAAGACTTCTTAAATAAATATACTCAACTATGTTGAAAACCTAAACACACACCTGACACCACACTCTAACACCACAAATAGTTTTCTAATAGAACCTTTTTCATTAAAAGAACTTAAATCAGCAATTTCTTCAAGAAAGGATACAGCTTATGGATTGGATGGTGTGCCTTATATTTTCCTTAAAAAATTTAGTGACAAATCCCTTAATACTTTACTACATATTTTTGATCTCCTTTGGCTTCATAACGAAATCCCTACTCAGTGGAACACAGATTGTCTTATACCAATTCTTAAACAAGATAAAGAGGAATTCAATCCTGATTCTTACCATCCAATTGCTCTTACTTCTTGTGTTGGCAAAGTTTTTGAGCAGCTCTTAATACAAAGACTGGAATTTTTTGTAGAAAAGCACCATTTATTACCATCCAATCAATATGGCTTTCGCAGAGGGCATTCAGCTCGCGAAAGTATAAGCACATTATACCTTGACCTTCAAAAGAGTATTCATAAAAATAAAACAACCATTTGTGTATTTTTTGGCATACTTGGTGCTTTTAATAATGTTGATAATAAAATTCTCTCAGAACAACTCCATCTTCTTGGTTTACCTGAAAAAATCATTAATTGGATTTATAATTTCCTACATGGTAGGGAAGTTTCTGTCAAATATAATCAGAAGCTTGTTGGCCCAAGATATTCTTATAAGGGAAGTTGTCAAGGCAGTATTTTGAGTCCTTTAATATTCCTTCTCTACATTCACAGATTAAATTCTATATTAGATAAAGTTGAAAATCTGCAATATGCTGATGATCTTACTATATACTGTAGTGCACGCAATTTAAAAGACATTGAGTTAATTTTAAATAATGTATTGCTAAAACTTCAACATTATTTTTCATATTTAAATTTAGGCAAAAACAAGTCTAATGTTAAAATTTGTTATGAAAATGTTACAATACCAAAGAAGCAAAATTTTTAAGTGTATCTATCACATATAATTTATCTTGGAATAAGTATGTTGATCACATAGTGTGCAAAGCTAGTAGGGCTTTCAATATTTTAAAAGTGTTGTGTAGATCCTACTGGGGTGCAGATCCTAAAATCATGTTAATGCTGTAAAGTCACTAGTAAGCAGCCTTTTTCAGTATGGTTTTCTTTGTTTTGCATCTAAAGCCAAGCTAATAGATAAGTTAGAAAAAGTTCAAAACAATAACTTACACCTTATAACTGGTGCTTTTAAAACAACCCCCATAGTGTCTATGCAGTTAGAATGCAATATTCCTCCCTCATTATTTCGCTTCAAGTTCCTTAAATTAAAATTCCTCTTAAAACTAGCTGCCATTAAATCAAATCCTCTTCTTGCAAAGCTTAATCATCTTAAATACTTCCCTCATTACTGTTTTCTTCTCCAAGATTTTTCTGAAATATCACAATACATTGAGTCCATGAATATCTTCACATCAGATGAATGGCCTTGCTATCAGGGATCCTATGAAAGCAAATACCCGCAGATGGAAATTATAATTGATTAAAAATTGACAAACAAATATGAAGTTTATGATAAATTATCCAATTGGGCAGATTTTAGACATGTCTACACAGATGGATCCAAAGTTTCTGACAGCACATCCATAGCCATATACGATTCCACTTTAAAAATGGGCCAAGGATACAGTTAATAAATATGCTAGCATATTTACAGCCGAAGCTACAGCTATCCTATCAGCTCTTGAACACATCAACAACTATAAAAAAACAGCAAAAAAATGGCTCATTGCTAGTGAGAGCTTAAGTGTACTTTCTGCGCTTGAAAATCATCGCCTTGATACAAATACCGACTACCTACTTGATTTATAGAATAAAAGGAGCATGGAAACTGCTTCAAGATTCTGACGTCGTAGTCGTAGAATAAAGTAAAATAAAGGCGTAGAAGGACTAGAAGGAATTGAAAATGCAGATTTCTTGGCAAGATCAATAACCTCTATTGGTAATACAGCTCCTGTCACTGTCACTAATGTTGCCCTACCGTTCACAGATATTAGTTCTGAGCTGAAAAACAAAAATAATGAAGATCTGAAACAAAATTGGGATCATATAACTATTGTACAACAGAAAGGTCTTTTGTATGCAGGTATAGACAAGGTTTAAACAAGAAACCATGGTTCTCAAAATTGACTAAAGAGGGCCGGTCAAATATGACCTGTCAACTGATTGATAGCCAGAAGACGCGTCTTAGTTACCAAATATATCATTAAAAAAATAGATTTTTTTCTGACTTCAAAGCAATTAAAACTGTGATAAGACAGTCTAAGGAAAAAAAGAAAATCGTTTTTAAAAATTTACGAGAAATATTTTTTTTGAATGCAGCCAATATATTGTTGTAAGTTTTACAGAGAGCAACCTAATGGAGGACCGAAACTAAAAATTACATTATAGCAAAGATCATATTAAATAAAAATACTATTATGCCAGTAAATACATACTTATAATGATTATTATAAAATATTAAAGCTGAACGTAACTATTAGATATGAGATGCTGGTTTTGTCATTCACACACATCAATCAGACCTCAACGTCAGATGTGATTGATATGTATTCAGTCTTGCAACTGCTAGTGCTAATGCGTCGTTGTGTACTGTGTATGTTCGATCTTGTTTGTGTTTCTCTATCTTTGTGACCTTTTTATGTTTATATTCTAATTGAAAGTAAACGGAACAGAAGGAATAAAAGATTATTCTTGGTATTGTATTGTTTGCCGTCGCACAGTAGGATGTAGCTCATGTTATGACAATGGTGTGGTACCTTGGTTGGGCTAGATTTCAAAGTAATATTGCTGCACCAGCAGAATTTTTTAGACCATGTTGTAGTTGGGGAGGATTATTGTTGTATATAGGTTGTATATGTGTGTAATGGCAGGCAACACTTGTCACATGTGAAGTGACAGTTTTCTAATATTGGAAAACAATCCAATATTAGAAAACTGTTTAATTAATAAATAATTTAATTGTCAAAATTACATCTATTCTAGACACGAACCATGAAACATCTTATTGTAAATAATATCAGTGTTTTAAAATAGCTACAAACCTCCAGTTTCCAGTTCCCTAAAATAGAACCCTCCAATTGGTTATGGGCAGCACAATTTTGAAAAGATAAAATTTGGCTTTAAGACGAACAGAAAATTATAAGAGCAAGAGATGTAAGAATTGATGAAAGGGAGAACACTAACACAAGTAACACAAATGAATATAAGTAATTGTGAAGATGAAGTCAGGGAAGTTCGAGAAGGTGATATTGGGATAATAATAGTAATGGAGTTAATGTAGTTCGAGAAGGTGATACAGAGAAGAAATATATTTAGTAGAACAAATAAAGATGAAACAAAATGCCAATGAAACAAATGAAAATGGAACAAATGATCGCAGATTAACAAATGGAAATCTGATGGATACTTTAAGAAGTAATTATGATATGGATGAAAGAGAAGAATATATTGATAGTGAAAATACTGAATTTTAGAAAATACAAGAACTGGAAGACTGCAGCGGAACAAAGATAAGAATGTGTTAATTTTCAAAAGTGAACTTATGGTGTCTCGGGGGAAATGTTTGTTTTCTTTATTGTGTTTATAAGTGTTTTATAGGGGAATTTCAATGTAGTATACAACAATAGATAGAACTAACAGACAAGGATAATTCAACAATTAAAGGGGTGATCATAAAAATATAATTGTTTATTAGTTAAACTATAAAACTCTAAAGCCCTGCAGGAAGTACTCATTTATTTTGATACAAACATATTTACAGTTGTTTTTTAAAATCCTTTTACATCTCTTTTATAGTTTTGTTTTATTGTTGTTTTGTTTTAATAGTTATTTGGTGTTTTGGTTTTATAATAAAATAATTGAACGGTTAATATGTGAAAAAAGTGAGAAAATTTAAGAAATGAGTGATTTTTGAATTCAAGTGTTGAGTCTAAAGTTATGTGAAGTTGTTGTGTTTATTATGAGTTATGTTGTGGTTTATGAGTTGAGTTTAACTGATTTGAGTAAGACTGGCAATACTCTTAGAGTATTGGTTCCTATGTTGTGAATAGTCAAGAAGGAGTTTAAGGTTTTTAAATAAACTTAGAGAAGTTTATGCATTGAGTAGTCGAGAAGGAGTTTAAGGTTATTATAGTTATAGAGGTTTTTATTAATTGAGTAGTCGAGAAGGAGATAAAGTTTTTTTAAATAAACTTGAAGAGTTTATGTAGGGAATTTATGATTATTATAGTTAGTAATGTTTTATGTAGTGAGTCAAGAGGGAGGTTAAGGTTCTTAACATTATATAGTTGAGTGAAAGTACATATTTAGTCAAGTAGGAGTTGGATAAGTGCGAAAGGATTAAAGGTAGCGACATTAAAGTTGGTATTAAGTTTGAAAGGTTGAATTAATAGTTGTTGGTTGAATTGAGACGGAATATTTTTTTGTTAAATAGATGGAGTTAAGCGGAAGTAATTGAATATAAGTGGTTGTGAGATTTTAATGTATAATTAGGTATGTATGGAAGGCAATGTTTAATTTATGAAGGTAAGCTATTTGTTTTTGGTCTATTGTATTATATACAGGGGGTTAAATGTGTGCAAGTGTTGAGGGGTTGTGTTGGAGGTTGTATATGTGTTTAATGGCAGGCAACACTTGTCACATGTGAAGTGACAGTTTTATAATATTGGAATGTTTATTTAATTGTCAAAATTACTTCTAATCTAGACACAAACCATGAAACATCTAATTGTTATAAAAATATAAAATACCTATTGTAAATGTAAAACAGTATTAATGTTTATAATATAAAATATAATAACCATAATATCAGTGTTTTAAAATAGCTCTACACCTCCAGAACCCAGTTCCCTAAAATAGAACCTTCTAACAATTATGAATAAAAAAATTGTATATTAGAAATGTTGTTTTAATTAAGCCCTTGACAAATACAAAACAATATCTTGAGAAGCTGATTTTAAATGATGTAGGTAAGTAATAATGTAAAATCAACCATTTGCTTGTCAATATGTTGACAAACTGTAAAAGAACCGTCATCGAGGAAATAAATAGGTAGTGTATAATATGACCACTTCTGTGAAGATCTCTAGTTCTAAACCATGCAGGATCTCTAATATTTTATCTAATGATATTGACGGTGGTCTCAAAACTACGCGAAGAATACAATTACGTAAGTTACTCTCGTAACAGATTTTGAAAAATAACTAATTTATTAAGATAATTCGCCACAACATTTAATAAAGTAGTATCACTATGATATGTTAATACTTGTTACATTACAGCAGGCCACTTATTGTTACGCAAGGGTTAAGCAATTTGTTCATTATTTTCTTAAACTTGTTGATATCCTGATATATTTGCGACCGTTTGGCTGCGACATCTATACAATTGTTATTTTTGTAAGTTATTGACGCCTGACATTGACGCTTTGAGGTTATGTACGTATTTTATGAAATAATTTTATTTCTGCATCGAATTTTAAAATATTGATAATAGATTTGGATATTTAATGCAATAAACAACTGTTTAGAGCACTAACGAATTCAAGACGGTATCAATTAAAGAATTTAAGTGACAGGTTTTTGAATGTATGGAGCGGGACCGGCCCTCTTTATAAACAGAAGATTTTACACAACGATAAACCGCTTACGACTCACAGCAGAGTAAACTCACATTTATATCGGATAAAGATGAGTAATACAAATGAATGTAATTATTGTCACAGAGGAGAACAAACGCTAGATCACATCATATTTGAATGCGCATCCTTTGGCATACACCGCCTTGTGCTTACTGCTTATTGGTGCTTATGGATGACCTATTACGAATATATAGGGTTGCTGATCAAATACCGCACTCAGTTCAGCAACTCATGGGAGATTCTCAAACATATATACCCATATACAACTACATTCAAGTCACCGTTAAGAAAATAAAAATTTTCTGGATTGAAAAAAAAAAGATAAAAAGGACTTTACAATTATACTGGATTTTTTAAAATACATGGATTAAGACATATTGAATTAATACATTTGTTCAAGAAACTGATAAGGAATTTACAAATAATACCGGATTATGATAAACCTACTGGATTGACAAGAAAATAAGTGACTTGGCATTTTGCCTTTAAAAAAAAAAAGATCTTGAAGAATATTTACAAACATAAGACTAGGTTTTTTGCCTTCGTTATACTAGGTACAAGAAAATGTATTAAAGATAACATAAGAACAGGCTGCATGGGCTAGATCCCTGGCCTTCCCCTAAGTAAGGGTAAAAAAAGTAAACCATTGGTTGGTCTTGTTTCTTGAGTAGTATATTCTTTGGTCTTGTTTTTATAATATTTTACACTGACCTCATTAAAAGTTCCCTCATTAAGAATCGCCTGGGGTTTACTATAGAATAGAGCCGCAGGATTTTGGGGGTAAGGGGGGTCGGGGTGGTTAGGGGGTGGTCTCACGAACCCCTTGGTACCACTCTCCCCGCGCGGAGATGCATGGTTCCTGAGATATTTGTGATTAAAGTTTTGAGGTTATGTTGTATTTTCAAGAGGGTTTTGAGGTGGATTTGGCTAAATAGGAGTAGAAAATGGTAAAGTAGGTTGCGGCCTAACCCTGCCGTACCCCTCATCAACTCCGGATACAAGATTAGATTGGTGTAAGATGGTTAGTTCATGAGAAACCTAACCTCGAAATTTATTTTGTGTCTAACTGGATCTTTTCTGGTTATTAAACTTACTGATTGATCGGTTAACAACTATTATCTACTTTCCATTAAGGCTATTTCATTTTAATTCAATGAGCATGTGAGTGCCAGTAGCTTTTTGGCGCTCGCCGACCGCTGCCGCGGCACGCTCGCTCCGCTCGCTCGGCTCGCGCGGCATGACCTACATACTGACTAACCCGCTCCTCCTCGCTACGCTCGTCGTCGCACCTAATATTATCTATTATTACTTTCTAGACTCAACATAAACATACGTAGTAAGTAACAACAAAATGGCGGTCGCGTTCCGTTTGACGTAAAAATAATTTTGTCAAAATTTACATGTAACATTATAATGTTACGAATACGTATTGAAAGACATATTATAAGAACGTAACAACATTTTTTAATAAATATCCTTTCACTATATCAATTAAAAACGAATAAAAATGTAAAAAACAATGTCGCATGCGTTCCATTTCACGGATATAAAAAAAATAATTTAAAAAAAACCATGCGTCTCCGCGCCGGGGGAATGGTACCAAGGGGTTCGTGGGACCACCCCCTAACCCCCCCGACCCCCCTTACCCCCAAAATCCTGCGGCTCTATTCTATAGCCCACCCATCGCCTGGATGGAATGGTACGTGGAGAGCAAAAGCCCACTTAATCCGACACAATTTAGTTTTAGGAAGGGTCTGAGCAAAATGCTCCTTTGACCTTTGTGTTGCTGCTCAGTGCTTCACCGCTAATTTAAGAATAACTCTGTCTAACAAAGAGTCAGTGCTGGCTGTGTTCTTGGATGTCTATTCTGTTCATGACAATGTTCAACTTCCAGTACTCAGGCAAAAAATGCTGCAGTCGGGTATCCCGCTGAGGTCTACTCTTTTCATACATAACTTTCTGGACGCTGCTGCGAAAAGCTATCATGACGGGTATGTTATAGTTAATTTACCAAATAGAATAGATCTAGAATTCATATTAAATAATATTGTTCAGTGTTCAAGTTCAAGTTTATCAATGTTTATATTTCAAATTTTGCATCATAAACAAACAGCTGCATAATAAAACATTTATAAAAAAATAGTTTTACTAATTCTTAAAGAATCTATCCAGGGGTTAATTAGGGGAAAAATGTAAAAAATTTACTTTCATTGCCATGTTTTGCGACACTCCAATCAACAAATACAAATGAATTTATACTAAGATGAAATATTTTATCTTGCTTGCTAGCCCATTGGCATCATTTTATCTTGCTTATGTCGTGCAGCAATATGATTGAGTTTGGGTGTGTCAATTTATCTCTACTGGACAAATTTACGCACCCATAGGCATGTTTCATATATGTTATGTAAAAATGTCACCTATCTTCTGCTATTTTACTTAGATCAATAGTTTGAGGGCTCTCATGTTATTATTTTTCACTAAGCTAGCACTACACATTTGTATTGATATAATTAATTTAATGTATACTTAACTACTAAAATTTTGTAATCTTGTAATCATTTTGAGGTAGAACTAACTGATTGCTATGTTACTTATTTCGAATTTGTATTCTTTAATTACAGAAGGAAGTTATATGACAATTCCAGAATATTTGACAAAACCTGGTCCATCAGGAATTCATAACAGAAATCTGCAGCCATTCTTCTTAAGGATATCACCAACCATAAATACTAGTTTCAAATTTTTTGTACAAAAACTGAAAAATTGAAATCATGACAACATATTAAGAATCTGAAGAACAAACTTTAAGTGAACAAATAAAAGAGAATTGTTCACACAGTTTCAGTCATAAAATTACAACATTTTCAATAATGCTGCAATCAGATTAAGGGAATTTTAAAGAAAAATCAGCTGGGCATAGTTGATAGGTGAAAGCCTTCAGGCTTTTTAGGTCATCTACACCTAGATACATAATCTAGGAGGCTTTTTATATTGCCTTCTCTAGGTAAAATAAAGGTGCATAATAATAGAGAACTGCTTGGAATGGCCCAACAAGTTTTGGATGTTTTAAATAACTACATCAGAAGACTGAATCCATCAAATAATTAATTTATATTTTTTGGTTCAATGAAATGCCATTCAAAAGACACTTTTCTTGTTATAAAAAAAAAAGATTACATTGAAGGGTTAAGTTTGTTATGGTTTACAAGGAAGATCACCATTTGTAGCACCATTGGACTTGCTGTGCTTATAAAAAAGGTAATTTATCTACTATAATTTTATTTTTTTATAAAACATTGTTAGTTTGAATGAGTAATGTTCTAAAATTATTATTCTTTGATGTGAGCAGACTTTCCTGGGAAGCAAACTGCAACTTAGAGTTTTGTTTTGGAAGTTATATTTTCCAACATGAATAGATTGTGATAGAATAATGAACCTAATATAAAAGGTGGAAACATTTTACTATAAGAATAAGTATATACTTTGTTACATATGAAAATAGTCTACTATACTTTATACTTGATAATATACCTACCTTACTTTATGAAGGCAGTGTAAAACATAACATAGGTGAAATTTATATAAATATAAAAAGTTTATAATAGTGAGAAGAAAATGTAAATAAAACATTTTAAATCAGATTTTATTGCCCTTAATTGTATTTTTAATTTTATTTCGACATTCAGTTTTATTTAATGTAATGAAATGTGAAAACAATTAAAATTGGACTCATTAGAATTTAATTTAACAAAGTCAATGAACTTTGAGAAGATAATAATAAAAATGCCCTTTTTGCCTTGATATTTGGAAGTGGTCAGAATGCAGGGTTTTTCTGCCTTAAAATGTGTGCAGACCTTTGGATAAATAAGTAAAATAATAAAAGATCATGTTTGAATTTTGAAAATTGATGAGTATGTTAGTAAATAAGCAATTTGTAACTGTTTCAGTTGTTTCCAAATGGACCAAACTTTGTATATGTTCCTGCTTTGACAAAGGACCATTTAGACCCTAACAGTAGACAAAAACGCGGATCAAACTAGCTGCTCAAGTTGTTAGCCATTCTGTAGCAGGAGGAATATATGCAAAAATATCAGATGGTATGTAATTATTGTTTTACCATTCATATCAAACTTATTTCATTAAGACAAATCATTAAAACTGGTTAGGCACTTTCTTGGTTGACTATAGGACCATAGGGTGAAGGAATTATCAAACCCACATGTCTAAGAAATTATTTTGAAGTGTGTTGGACTATAAATTGCCTAACACCACCTCTGTAGTTGGATGAGGCTGATATTCCTGCTGTGGGATTATTAAGGTTTTCTTGGAAAAATCTAAATATGCGTTCCCTGTTTCTTTAGGCAAAAAAGAAATGATATTTACAGTATTTATTATTGAGACAATTACAAAAATAGCGAAAATTAAGCCAAGAAACATAATAATGACAAGATATTCTTAGGACTTGCCTGGAAACTTAACCTAGGTACACAGAAGAAGTTTCCCTGTATTTTAAGTATGTCGTTGCCTTAAATGCCATCGCTAGAATTGGTAAAAAAATTTTTGTGAATAAAAGAGCCCTATAATGATATATAAGTAATAAATCCCCATTAAAATACACCAACTGTATGGCCCCAAAGTAAGTAGAGCTTGTGCTGTGGACGACCATACAGCGAACTGGGGGCGAACCCAGAATAAACATACGTATATAAATATCAATAACCAGGACTCGAACCTCGGACTTTCGGCGTATTAGGGCTACTCACTACGCCACTTGACCATCGATCCAATAATATTTATTGTTATAAAACTCACCGCCACTTTTTCTGTTTCAGGCACTTTTACAGCTATCTTTTTAATTGTCGAAATAGTGACAATGCTAATTTACGTCGGGGAAAAATTGTACTGAAATAAAATAAATTTTTTAGAAGTATAATGTGATCTATGGGATCTTGTGGTAGACCTCCTTTTGCAACAGACGGATGGATTAGGACTAGTACTAGGATATTTTTACTTTTAATGAGGTAACTGGTTTTGTAATTTTTCTATTATGAAGGTACATGTACTTTCATTGTCTAAAAACGTGATAGTGATATTGTTTTGGGTCTTGTTGACCGTGTTTTTTTATATTCTGACTGTTATACTGGCGAATGTTGTGACGATGAGTGTACGGCACATTATGGGTTGCCTGATTGCTTTGGATGAAGTAGGATACTGTATGTCTTAGAACATAATCCACGAGGACCTTTACGTTAACGATTTACACACAATTGGGTACATGACAATTTTTCTTTTATTTCATATTTAAATAGTTTATCAGCAGTAAATAAATATTGCAAAAGTAACAGTATGTTTACAATCAATAGTTTTCTAGATACAGCGATGTGTTCGAGGAGCCGCTGCGAGTCGCCGTAAAACGCTCCATACAAAACGGTACTGAGCTGTGACGTCACGACTTGTATTTCATACTAAAATTGTATGGGCGTTTGGATAAAATATATAATAGCTACGTAGATAATGCGTTTACATGCATACTGTCATAGTAAAAATTGTCATATTTAATGTCAGTAAGCTAATGATATTTAAAAATTTAACATATACTATAATAAGTTTTTGCTTCTTTTTTAAGTTTTCAAATCTATATAATTTCGATATTAAATTCAAAACTATATTTTTCAAAACATTGTACCTGTCAAAATAACTAATATTTTATAAATAAATTATAAAAACTTGCATTTTTAAATTGTGTCATCTACCCAATTGTAATGCTCTGACCTTGCCAAGCCGTTGCCCTACCGGGTTATATTTATATTTGGAGCATTAGTAAAAAGCGAGATTGCCTTTACACATTGGACATGTGCATAATCAAAATTAGAATAAATGTTTTTGGCTTGTTAGTGTCGCCTCCATTGTTTCTAGCAAATCCAAAAATTTTGTAAAAACGAGTTTGATATTCTTCCGTTCCTCCTCCCACTCATGAGAGTAACAGCATCGAGTTTGCTAGAAACCATGTACACTATCGTGATGTCCCAGGGTTCTGTTGGTAGACTTGGTGATTTCAGAGCCCATAAATTTTTATTAACTGTTTCTATCAAGCTTCGTAATGAACTTCATGATTATGGTGTAAGTAAGAAATTTCTTTATTTCTATATTTTGCTTGTTGTTGTGAATGAGTGATAAATAAATGTCGCGAGACCAAAGGTTCTGGGGGCTCTCGGGGCGCAACAGTTAAGCGTCTGCAGCGAGCCGTAACGTGGCTACCGCGAGCTGTAATAAAAAAAAATTGAATAAAACACGTATAACATCAAGCATGTTAGCACCAACAGCACAATGAAATTTAACTGAATAAAATTGAATATGATAATTTGACAGACAGGAAAAATTGCGAAAGTATGACTAGATATATCAATCTTTTAGTCAATTTCGTCGTAATAAAACCCAACGAAGCGTTAGTTAGCAAGTATGATTGCAAATATAGTAGAGATGACGATTAAATACCAAATATAACCATTAAGGAATATTCTGGGTAGTTAATTTATATACCAGGGAAATACCCCGAACGTACCCGTTTGGTAGGTATTTATAAATAAATGTTTTAATTAACAAAAATTCTTTATCAGTTATATTGAAATTAAAATAGGAACTTTACTTTTTAGGAAAACAAGCTACTTGAAATTAACAAAGAACTGTATTATTTTCATGCCTGAATCAAATACAAATTTTAAACTCTAAAAAGGTACAATCACAGCTTTTTCAGAACGATTTACATCACCGATTCTCATTGGATCAGGTGTGATTGCGTTACTGTGAATTTCCTGAAATGCAATTAGGGGAAAGTGGGGGAATTGGGAACACTAACTGCTTACGCTCATAAATAATAGAAAAAGTCACAGAAATATTCAACTTTTATTGCAACATAAACTTTGTTTATCTATCAATATTATTTCCATTTGTTTATTTTCTTGATGACAGTTCTAATTTGATATAATGTAGTGTTGTGGCCAAATAAGTAATGATATCGATCGCATATATTCATTTTATTTTTAACAAAGACAAATACAACAAAAACATTAAAATATTTTTTTTCAAGGTGGGAACACTCAATGGCCCACCGCCTCTAAAATTGTGATGAGAACCCAAAACATTATAGCGTCGGATTGGAAAATTCATTTGGCATTCGATAATATACAAGTACAGGAACGTATAATAAATGTTGGGGAGAGCGCATCGAGAGACAGTGACGATTATCAGATTTTGATTAAAATAAATAAATAAAGATTAACTGTCGTTATAATTATTTCGTTTCATTGTCGAGTACCTACCTATACCTACTTATTTTACAACAGCTTCGAAAATTTTAAAGAAGTTGGCATTATCAATCAAGAATTAATACGTGTAACATCTTGTAATGAAATATAATATTAGTTAATAAATTTGTACAAAAGTATACGGCAGTAGTTTATTTTTTTTTTGTAAAACATATAGCTCCATCCCTATCAGTTTCTCCGACTCTGGTATTATATAACCTTGTACGTGTGTAAACGTCATATTTTTATAAAATATTGCATACATAATGTAAAAAAAACGCTCGCACAAGTTTTCGCAGGAGCTGTCATCGAGAAAATAAAGAAATGGAAATAGTATAAGTATTAATTATATAAATAATCAAAAAAATCAATCTTTCATTAGAAATATGACCAAAAAAAAAACAATGTTATTCCTTTTTACCCGATACGCTATGGGGTAATTGAGATCATCCCGCGGAGGAAATAGGAACTATGTGGGGTATTTAGGAACGACATAATTAAATCTATAATAAACTACGGTCTTTTTGGTTGATAGAAAACACACACATAACCTTCACTGGTCTCACCGGCAGTACATTTTTCATGTGCACAGAGTTTACAGATGATGCACAAGAGCCAATCTTCCGTCGGTGAGGATTTATACTTTTCGTTGAATAATATGCAGTAAAACTCCTCTTCGTTTTCATTTTCTTGTAAGCTTTATTTAAATTTCTTACTCTTTACCCTTCATTTGTGGCATCTTTTTCTATTTAGTTTTTCTTTCATTTTGTTTCTTTTGTTTTTATTCGAGTTGAATTTTTATTGGTGTGCTGGATAATATCTGAGAATGCCTCTTATTCTGTCGTGTAGAAGTTTCTTGTTTCAGGAATGACACATTGATAATTTCGGCAAGAGATACAGACGTGGATGGAGATGGAGTATTAATGGTAACACGCAACTCGTTGGCATTTTCAAGGATAACAGTTGCATTCTGTGTTAGTGTTTGACTCTGGGAACTGTGTTAACGGACTCAATTAAATTTGCACAGCTGCAGTTTTATGATCATTACATTCTTGAGGCTGATTGCAGGATTGATCAAATACCATATTTTCAAAGACGTCTTTAAATGTGTCAGGAACAATTGGATGAATTCCGGCGGCTCTAAACCCTCTGATAGCCTTGTTTATGTTAGCTGTTTTGTTGTACGCCTTTGTACAAAGTTCTCCAACCTTGTATTGGCTTATTCGTTTCCCAGGATTCGTAACCATGTAGAGCACACATTCTTTATTGTATGCCATCTTATGCCATCAGTCCAGTATGTATTTTTCTATCTGATCTTCTTGTTCTTTATTAAATACTGTAGATCGACCTTTTTTTGTATCTTGAATTGGTTTCGTTTTTTAAATAATTAGTTGTTTAAATAATGTTGTTTTCGGTATTGTGTATTTGATAGCAGCTCGGTCCCATGTGAACTTTTTACTTTTGACATCTTCGACGGCACGGCAAAGATCTTCAATTTTGTACTTTGGTTCAGTCTTTGTAATGTAATTTCGAGGCATCTAAAACAATAACGTTAACGTTAAAACATTTTTAAACAAATCAAACAACAGCACTAGGGGTAATTAAGAACGCAAGGGGTAATTGGGAACGTTCCCAATTACCCGCCTGACGCTATTCCCAATTGCCCTAAGCAACAGTATAAATCAAAATGACCGCCATTCTCAATAGTATTTTGGGTTTTTTGGGATTAATTCTGAAAGCAGTGAAGGAAAAAGAGAAGAAGAATGGTTTTGCGTTGTATGTATGGAACCATTAAGTTCCAGCCGCCCTAGTGAAATGTGGGTTTTGGGCTTATGAAGAATGTACTCCTCAGGTGTCTTATTATATTTGTCACAATTGCGAATAAATAAATTGTTTATAATAAATTTTTCGGATGGGTCATTTGTACCAGGGATCAGTTGTACCTCCGTACAAAAATATGTTTTTTGATTATTTCTATTTTGTAATTGTTATGAAGCTAAAAAATAGGAATTGTGAAAACTACTTTAAAAGAAAACTAATTCTATTTGTGTTACAAGGGTAGAGTAATTATGTTTTTTTATTAATTATCATTTCTCTTGATTTAAAAGACTGATCTCTCGATTGCCTTGTTGTTAGTTATTAAGGTTGATTATAAGGCTTTAAATAAATGACTGAAAAAATGTGATTTAATAACTTATCGTGGCTTTTATTACCCTTTGAAGTTCTGGTACAATTAACCACTTAACAGGAGTCAAAATTAAATGGTTATTTGTGCTACTGGCTATCTTTTGATTCAAATGCATTTTTTTACCAAGTTTTGTAAAATCTATAACAAATTTAGATCCCTTGGGTGGATAAAAGACAAAGGATTTAAAATATCATAAATAAAAACGGAATTTGTCAGCGAAACTTTTGTAAAAAAATTAAAAAGTCAGTTGTTTTAAAAATGGTACTGTTGTCCCCGGTCTACCCTACTAGAATCAGCATTATTTTTATCAATTTTACCACAATCCAAATATTGTTGTATACATATATGTTTATTCAAGCTGTTTGGGTCTTTAGCACTAGTGCAGTAGTCCTCTCTGATTCCATCTCATAATAGGGAGAACGTGGCGCTGAATCTTCGTCATTTATGTTACATTTACTATTGCTTCTGTTACTTGTCCCCTCAACTGGCAAGCAGACATATTATGTCTGCGGAATAAAGTTGCTAAACTGGCAGGCAGCCATATTATGTCTGCTGATGCATGCACCCAATTTTAGACTCATAACTTTTGATTTAATGGACGCACTCTTAGTTCGATTCAATAAATGAATAGAGGCTAAACAAGGATCGCATTTGTAATGTCAGGAGACGACAGTTCAAATAATTTTTCGTCAATAAAATAATTAGAAAACAGGCGTCCATCCGTGGTTTTTGGCGCGCATTGTTTCTAAGGATCGTTGTGTAAAAACAATGTTCTGAGAGGCCTATTTTGTTGATAGAATACCGTGAAATATGCCAACTTTGCCTCCTAGGGTATCTTTGCCCGAAACACGATTTTTAAACTATTCCGTTAAGGTGTGAAAATCTATCAGTAATATGGTAACATTTATTACGGTCGTAGAAAATACACTATAATTATGGCATCACTGTGTACGATGTTCGTCGCAAAGTTCACTCAGTAACCTGTTGGAGCGTGTCGAGTGAGGACAGTGTTTTTCCGGGCAAAAATTGTGGAAATATAAAAGTGAATTGTGTATTATGGGGAAGACTCGGGTAAGTTTCTTTTATTGTACGTTATAAAAGACAATGTGTTAAGCGATTTGGTAATAGTTTCAACACTGAATATTGTTTTACTTAAAAGTTGTGATGGTGGGCAATGTTACCCTGAAATGTTCCAATCTTTGAAAGCCAACATTGCCCGCGGACTAAAAAGGCCTAGGGTTGTCACAATTTACACACGTTATAATATATAATTAATAAACTTACTACTTATATTTAGTAAATTAGATTACTAAGAGTTTGTAGTTAACTTATTTTAAAAAGGGAAGGAGTGAATGCGATTATAGTAGAAGGAAGTATTTCCTAGAACTTCTTATGTAAAAGTTACTTTAGCTTCGTATTCCAAGTGAACCAAGCCGCGGGCGTTGGGCCAATATTAAATGCTGTTGGCATATCTTCCGTAATAAATAAATAAATTAAAATAATTTAGGTGAAATAAATAAGTGATTAATTTAACAAAAATGTAATAAATAATAAAAACAGATTTTCTCCTGACTGTTCGATTTTTTGTTAGGTACCTAGCTGACCCATAATTTTTATCGTATCTATTTTATTTACGTTTCAGAAAAAGAAAATTAAATCCAGAATTCGACAAAGGAAACTAAGACGAACATTAGGGTCTAGAATGTATAAAAATTACTCCGAGGACATGTTGAGACTTGCATGCGAGGCAGTTGAAACACATCAAATTTCTTCAAGAGATGCTGAACGATAATTCGGTATCCCAAGACGCACAATAATTAATAAAATTAATAATAAACATCAGAACCCTGTTGGACATCCTACCGCTTTAACAACCGCAGAAAAAAAAAATTTGAAAGTTTTGCAAGTATCTGGTGATTTTGGCTCCCCGCTTACTAAGATAGACCTAAAGCTTTTGGTTCATGATTACTTGGACAAAAATTCTCGCAGTCATATATTCAAGAGCGGAATGCCCGGCGATGCATGGGTTGACGGCTTTTTAGCAAGGCATGCAGATTGTCTGAGTTAAAGAACTACACAAAATATTTCAAAAGCGAGAGCTGAAAAGGGAGCACAAGAGATAGGTGAATATTTTGAAAATTTAGGCACAACATTGAAAGACATACCTGCTGAAAACATCATCAACTTTGATGACACAAACCTGTCCGATGATCCAGGTTCTTCAAAAGGTATTTTTCGAAGGGGAGTAAAGTACCCTGAGTTCTTAATTCTACAAAAGGAAACATATCACTCATGTTTACAGCAACTGCAAGCGGTAGGTGTTTGCCTTTATATGTAGTATATAAAGCTGGACAATTCTATTCGGAATGGATTAGTGGTGGACCACAAGAAACCAGATATAAAATCAGGGTGGTTCGATAGCGCCATGTTTCAGGATTATTTTGAAAAGATAATTATTCCATGGGCACAAAATACTCCAGGGACTAAAGTCGTAATTTTGCGATAACTTATCTAGTCAATTGAGCGTCACAGTTATAGAGTTATGCCAGCAAAATAACATTCACTTCGTTTTCATTCCTCCGCGATCAACGCATTTAACTCAACCTCTAGACATTGCATTTTTTGCACCATTGAAAAAAGCCTGGCGTAAAATATTATACCACTATAAGCTCAGAAATCCAAACCAAGCTTCATTAAATAAAAAACACTTTCCCAAATTGCTGAATGAGTTAATTGAAGAAATTCAACTGAAAGAATCACAAATCATAAAAAATGGTTTTAGAGCATCTGGGATACATCCATTCAATCCGCAACAAGTACTTAAGAAGATGTCAGAAATGCAAGAAGAAATATTATCCTATGGAATTGATCAAACTCTGTTAGAATACTTAAAGGAAACTAGAGCACCAAAGCCAATGCAAGTGAGGAGAAATAAAAAAGTTAACTGTAAACCAGGGAAATCAGTGACAGTTTCCGATTTCGATGACGCTAATTCTTGCCAAATTGCTCCTAACGATAAGAACAAACCGAAAACAAGATAGAAAGTGTTGAGCAAGAGAGGAGTTCTTTTTTTAGATGAGCATACTGGTCTTTTTACAACCATGAATTTAAACAATGAGGCAAAAGATGATAACTCCTATTTGGAAAACAATTTGAGGTATAGGTATATGCAACTAGACTAGAGTATGACCAAAAAAATTCTCCCGAGAGTCTTAAGAAGTTATGTACTAATTTGATTAATGCCAATTTAGGCCTGTTGCTGGTACAAAATGCCAGATCGTCATTATCTCCTTCAAATATTGTTCATATCTCGGAAGTTTGTGCTATTAGCAATTTTACGAGAAGAGGTCCACCCAAAGTAAAAATACTCTCTGATGTTATCATTAAACCAGGCGATATTACTTTTTTTAAAGGAAGTTTCAAATAAGACCGAAAATACATCATTTACCACTAAAAGTATAAATTATTTACCGAAATGCTTGAAAAAGAAGGAACAGCAAGAGAAGAAAACCAATAGAAAAATTGAAGTAGAAAATGATTCAAGACGAAAAAAGTCAAAGCGAAGGTTAACGAAGGCTTGTACTTCAGTGAAAAGAGGAAAGAAGCGGCTTGACAGTGAATCTAGCTCGATATCTGCAGAGTCGGAGTTTGGCATGATGGACTCAGATGAGTCCAACTATGAAACAGTTGACGATTATATAGCTGAATGCTTAAGGAAACAAGATGAAGATAAGAAAATATTGAATTGGAAGGTGTTCCTTTTGGATTGCATGATATTGAATTTCATACAGAAAGTCATGAAAAACTTAGAGTAAACGACTGGATTTTAGCTCAATTTGCGACAAAAAAGAGTACCAAGCTTTTTGTGGGGAAAGTCTTAAAAATCAACAATAAGTCATGTCCTACTGTAACCTACTGTGTACGAAAAATAAAAGAATCCAAATATGACAAAGGAACCACATTTACACACCCAATAGTTGATGACATCTGCACCATGGAACACATAGAAGATATAATTACAGTATTACCGCAACCAAAGATTACTCGACGTGGTCAAGTCGTTTTCAACGTTGATTTTAATTCCTATAACATACAATGAAACTTTAATTAGTAACAAGTACTTACCTGTCTTAAGAAGAATTATTCTTTGATTAAAAAATAATAACAACTAAGACTAATCTCCAAAAACTAAATAATAATATATTAATAAAAATAGATAAATTTATATTCAAAGTATCATATTTAAACGTGTGTGAGATTCCTTTTCACTATTTAAGTGAACGAAAAATTCAATTCTTTGTTATGTTACTTTCTGATTTTAAATTAAGTTTAATTAAGGACATAATTTTTATTGCTGGCATTCCAAATAATTATAAAGAAAAGTTTTACCTTTTGTTTGACTATTTTAAGTGGCGTAAGTTATATTAATATGTTATTTTATTATGTTTAATCAGCAAATTATGTAATGTTTCATTATGCAGCCTGTTGAATACCAAAAATTAAAGCTTTTTATTACAATTTAAGTAGTATTTACAATTACTCTATTTGTGATCTCATATTTTTATAAAAGAGCCCGGAATATTGTGTAAGTTCCTAAGTACAATAAATAGATAAAAAAAAGTTATTTTTTAAGTAATCATGACGTACAGATTTATATTTCGTGTTATTGTGAAGGAATATTGTTTTTAGAGAAGAGGAGCTTACCTAGTTTTTCTGTTTGCTAATTATAATATTAATTACGCGTTTTAATACTGTTGTTTTTTTTACATAAAAATCTTTGATTTGTTTACATAAAGTACCGTCCGTATATATTATATTATTGTTTAATTTTGATACTAGGTATATTTTATTTAATTTAAATAAGTTGATTGATCTCGATTCTTAATTATCTACCAATAAAACGTTTCTTTCTAACAGAAAACGTGTTTTATTTATTTTTTTCAAAAGAGTTCTTTTTTTCATAGCACGTACTTTTTATTTTTATACGTGTTACGAAATTAGTTCAAGATTTTATTTAAATGTGACAGACAACCCTAGCATTGAGAAATCGCGAATTTCGATTTGTATGGAAAAGTGAAAATATTCTTGGGTAACATTGCCCATCCAATTCGCTACGCAAGTTTTAAAGAAAATGGTTAGAATATTTCTGCAGCAAACGCTATCATTACTCAAATCCTTGAAGTGGTTTTTATTACAATGTAGATAAATTTGATTTTTGCGTCAAAAATCATCGTGGGCAATGTTGGCTAGAAGTCCACATAACTTTGCCATCAGAATCAACCAAAAGTGGGATTAAATGTTAATTTATTACAAAAATTACTAAAAATATGCATTCACGCTATTCCAAAGCTGAAGTAGATAGTAAATTAAACACAGGTACCCATAGACTTTTTTAGAAATATTTGTAGATTTTTGAAAAAAACGGGCAATGTTGAAGTAATGTTATTTGTCATAAATAAAACAAAAACTGTTGCACTATAGTGTTTTATTTCTTCATTATTTATATTTAGATACAAGAAACTGGGAAAAGTCGTTAGCTCTACATTTACCTTGAACTACAAACAAAATCACACACTTAACTGTTGAAACTATTAAACAAACAGTTAGCTTAATTCATGACGAACACGCCGGTATAAGTTACAAGCATGGTACCTATTGTTTATATTTGCCGAGAAAATATAAATAATGTAACGCGAGCCGGCGCGCGGCCGACGGCTCAAAAGAAGCCTGCCAGTTTAGCGAAAATGACTATTATTGCTCTGCCAGTTGAGAGGTTATACCAGGCCATTAAGAAAGTTTTTTGAAAAAAAGTTTTCATGAACGCTGGCAAGTTTAAAACTAAAAATGTATTTGTTCCAAATTTAAATTTCCTTCTTAATTTTTTACCAGCATTATGAAACAATCGTTTCATGGATCTGCGTCCGGAAAGTTCTCGTGCAATAATTTTTTCGACTTCAAGTCCAACTTGAAACCTGATGAATCATTTAATCGACTTCAATTAGGTTTTTTGAACAAGGCGCCTTCTAATGCAACTGTGTACCGCTGGTATACCGAGTTTAATTGCGGTTGCTTAAATTTGAAAGGACGAAGAAAGAAGTGGCCGTCCTTTGACTTCTGTAACGGAAGAAAACGTGCTACGTGGAGTGCTTATGATATTCTACACAACCTTTGCGTAAGGATTGTTTCGCGCTGGGTATCTCACAACCTCACTGATGCTCTGAAGCAGGTGCGCGTAGAACGGTGCCATGATATGATAGAAACGGTGCCATGATATGATAGAAACGGTGCCATGATATGATAGATTGCAATCTTCCCGCCGTATTTACGATATTATAACAGGTAACGGATTTATCAATTCGGTCCAAATTAAGTTATTCTAGTTATAAGAATTAAATATATTTTGCTGCTATATTATATATTGATGCTAAAATAATGCAAATAAAACTAGAAACGATTTCACAAGAATATTTTCAGTCAGGAGATAAATAATAAACAGGTTTTTCGTAACGATGTTGCCCCTGCCAAATTATGAAATTATTATGTTCATTGTTCAACTGGAAGGTAAATTCGAAATATTTTATCGAACTTAAATGATCTATATCTTGAGACGACCTTTTGGATGTCTTTCGCCGCAGAGTGCATACTTTGCTGGCTTGCCCCACGCCAAGATGTGTCGGCGTTCGTCGGTTTCGGTGTGTACTCATCACGAATAGGCGATGGCTATGGCTTTGGCTCAGTCATGGGCAAAATGTATCACAGAAAAGAAAAGATTGATATGCATCTTTCGATCACTGTGATATTGTATCACTCCTTTATATCTTTATCACAAATGTATCAGTTGCTCATGCACGCGCGTCACTCTCACTACTCAGTAGATTTGCTCTGCTCAACTCGATCAAATATATCAATGAGAGATATAAAAGATATGATGAAATGAAAGATTACTGATTGATTTGGTTTAATCGGCAGCTGTTTCTTAGTGATGGCGCCATTTTGCGGTATCGAAACGAAACTATTTATCGGTACCCAATAACGGGTTCTGAAACTATGTATTTTCAAATTATTTGTTGCAGTTTTCTTTTCCTAGCATTGTGCGAGCGAGATAATCATACGACGCGTGCGTGAGCGAGTGAGTTGTAAAGATACAGTGATACATTTGGATATGAACGGATATAAAGAGTGATTGATTCAAACGGAGTGATGCATATCTTTTTTATCTATCACTCCTGAGTTACCCATCGCTACTATGGCTGGATAGGCGATGGTGTGTGTGCGTGAGTGTGTCGAACGGATGAAACGATTTAATAACAATAGTCTTGGTAAAAAAAAACAACCCTGAGTTAAAAGATATTTATTGCAGCGGTAGGCAAAAAAGGACCAAAAAGTGGAAATTTCATAAAAAATCACAAAAGTGGCAATATCTCGAAAACCAGAAAACTTTTACTAGAGGCATGTTGGTGTTATCTGATAGCCCTAAAGTTCATCTACCTCCAGTGTCACCCTTACGTGTCATAGGGACACCCTGTATATTCTCTAATGCGTAAGTAGTTTCGGTTAGCTACAGTATCAAAGGCTTTTCAACTTACGCAAACATAAGGCTGGATATATTTGACAGTGACCAATGGAAAAATAGAATGAGCCTATCAGTAAATGCTAGTTGTTTAAAACTTCAAACAACCGCAGATGCGGAATAAGTATTATAAGGTTGTTAATCTAGCACAGATCGAACTCAATTGTTCTAGCGCTGACAGCTTTTGCCGTCAGTCAGTTTATGTTCGAATGCACCGCATAGACAAATAAATGATTAAAGCTATCTGTAAAAGGAAGGAACACAAAACTCGTAAAAACATATCTTGTTTATCACATTATTATTGCTATTTACTATGATTAAGGGTCTGGGTACCTGCTAGGTGATATACATTCATTAAAATTCTATATTTTGAGTAGTTGCTTTGTCAAAGTGTTGGAAGTGTCAAAAATGTACAAATTTTACAAAAATCTTAAGAAAACAGACATTAGCATATTGAAATATTCGAGACATAGCAATAGCTATGTCATAGTCACTTTGCGTGACAAATACCTACATCTCACACTAACTCGCTCGTTCTAATCTTTCCCGCTTAGTCAGAAAGTTGGCAAAGTTACAGCACCTGTACGTATTTACAGAGTACATCGGAATATCCTTATCACAATAGCAACAAGTTTTCCTTCTGTGTTTATGACTATTGTTATTAGTATGTTCATAGAAATACCGGAACTACTGTTTTTACAAAGGTACAAGTAAGAAATTTTTCATATTACTTAATATTGTTAAACACTGCAAAATATGGTGACAAAGAAATTCTCTACATATTTTAATGAAGTAGGTAGATATAGGCTATAAACTTTTGGTCTTTAGTGTATCTAAATTTATGTAACCAGCAATTTGCTGTCCAATTCATAAAACTAAAGCTGATATGATTTACCTTTATGCATTAAAATTTTTTCAGGCGCCTCAAAATCTTCGTAGCATACCTACTGCTAACATCATTAAAACTTGGCAAATCAGCCAGTTGGAAAAAATAAATTGCTTCAAAATTTGTAATACTAGTTTTTGGAGCACGGTAAGCAGTGTGGCAAGGTACACTAATGTGAAATATTTTATCTGTAATCTTGTTGGGTAGTAGATTCAACTCTCGCTTAAAGTATTTTGTTTGTGCATACGGAAAGCCAGTCTATACTTTTTTAAACAAGAATCACGAACTAAAGTTAACCTATATTATAAAGTGAGCAAGTAGGTATAATAATGTTATTAAGTTACCATAAAATAATAATTTTATTACCATAAAAACCTATATGTTACATAGGCTTTGTTTCTGCCGAAGCTTTTAATTTTAAGTGAAAATTTGCTTTAGTTTGCAAACGGAAAATATATTTTATTCGATACTTTTTTGTAAATATACCTAAACTTCTTACAATTACGTACCTACTAATATTAACAAATCACCTGTTATATTGTCTCTAGTGTCAATTTAGTCTCTTTAGACATTGCAATAATACACAAGTAAGTAGTCAAGAAAATATATATATAGTTAAGAAAATATATAAGTAGTCACGGACGTTAACGACGACTACAATGTCGTCACACAACAACTAAATTCATTTCTTGATTCCCGGTAAATCCAGGATTAGTGTGGATTCTAAATAATTGTGCATCTTAAAGGAAAGTCTAAAGCATCATTGTCGCTTCATTACGTCTTCTTACGGTAGCATTGGGTGACGGCTCTAAAATGGTTGAGGAGGGCGATAGCTAGCTCCCGCGTTAAGCCGGTGTGCTGGTGATCAACCGATGCTGTTCGCGGATGTTTTTCATTTGGACAGGACGGAGACTTCCCGTGCTAACAGATGCAAATAAGAATTGTTTTGTATAGACATAAGACCCATTGTAAATTTATTTTGAAAAAAAAATGACACCAGTGAAGATTCTTGCAAGTTCTTCTTTACGAAGATCTTTCCGAACTGTTGGTAGAGTCATTCCTTACGAGTATATAACGTCAAGAAGAACAAGTAATGAAGAATTTTCCTTAATCAAATTAAGAAAAAAAAAGTTCCTATAACCTCGATAGAGGGCGCCACGAAAAGCTGGTCCGACTAAATGGTGCATGATAGTAGGTAAGGCTGAAAAGAAGACGATAGTTTTGAAAATACCACAATAAGACTTGACAGAATGGGACCAACTTTTACTAGCGCCATCTATCGTATAATTTATCTATATTTTTCCGAGATGTCGTAAAATCCCTCATTGTCAATGTTGAGAAATAAATATATGAATATGAATTAAAATATTGAATTTGAATTTTAAGTGCAATTAATGTTTTATTAATTTTTTGGAGTTTGTGAAATTTAAGATGCGAGTAACCTAACATGCCAAAACGTTTGCTGATATTTTAGTTCATGCTTTTATGATCTCTTTATGTTTTTTTTCTCAACAGTACTTTCGTAGTGTAGTGGGTAGTAGCCCTGCCTCATACGCCGAGCCTGGTCGGGGCATTAGTTTGTGTGAATAACACAGATATTTGTTCTCAGGTCATGGTTAATATTATTTATATATGTATGTTCATTCAGGGAGGGCAGTTCGCTATATGGTAATCCATTTTTTTTAATCGTAGGAAAATCCTCATGGATACCCGTCCCAGCGGGGGCCGTAGTCGGGTTATGCCGGACTCCTACCGGCTAAAAACCTGCGGCTTCCGTCTGGACGCACGGAGTCGGGTCACGAGGAGCTTGCGAATTCGTTCGCGGTCCGACAGCGTTGGCCAGCGCTGTGTGCAGCACCGGCGATCTCCCGATAGGGAGGGTCCTCTCAAGTCGTCCCTCATGAGATGGTGCGCAGGAAGCGCACGCGCCATCTCGAGTCCTAGACCGGAGGCGGAATCCCCCGAAACCGCCACCGAAGGCTCATGGGACTGCGGGGGAGAGAAGCTTTCGGCAATGAAAGCCGCCCTCCGGCGTCCCGTGCGACGTCGACGAAGGGGAAGAGAGGATGCATCATCTTCCCTCGCCCTCTCCGCCGCCTCCTTCGAGAGCATTACGGCCTCGCAGAAGGTTCGCACCGCCTGCCACGACCTCTCACTCTGGACCATAGCGCGAACCACAGTCGGGAGCGAGATGTCGGCACCCAATACAGCGCACGCCGGGCATACCTCCAGCGTGTACTGGGTCATCTCGTCGAGGCAATTGTCGCAGTGGTGGCACTTGGCAGTCGGTTTCCGACCGATCCGAAACGGGTAACTCCCGAAACAACCATGTCCCGAGAGCACCTGAGTCAGACGGTAGGTCAGGCAACCGAATTGCCTCGATAGTCCAGAGTCCGGCGCTCGAAAACGCCAGCCTGGTAGCGCTTCGGTAGCCCATTGACGCAGCTCAGCTCTGTGCCCGTCCGGTTCCTGCAGTGCAGGTGGGTGACCCCTGGCCCGGAGCGCCTCCACGCGCCACTCATAGAGCGACGCTAGGGCTCTCGCTTCCAGGTCCCAGGGAATAGTACCCGCCAGCATGCAAGATGCCTCACCCGAGATCGTGCGATAACCCCGCACCACCCTGATCGCCATCACCCACTGGACTCGCGTCAAGCGGGCGATACTGCTGCGAGTCAGAGCGCTGCCGGCCCACACAGGGGCACCATACAGGGCCATCGATCTCACGATTCCCGCGTAAAGACGCCGACACGACGTCTCAGGTCCGCCGAGCTATATGGTAATCCATAATGCAAGCTCCGCTTACTTTGGGTCCTTTTTTTCGATATGGACTGTTTATTTATGGCCTTATGAGCTTTTTAAATTTCACCGGACTTTGTATCTTAGCGCTGACGGCGCTTAGCCGGATCTTAAAACCACTCTTATATACGATACGCCTAAGGGCCCGGACCTCCGCTTAGGACGTCGTATATTGAAACTACCACTCTGGTTCGGAAGGGTCATCTACTGCCTAAGTTACTTTGGGGCCATACAAGTGGGTTTTGGCTGGAAAAATAAATATGAATAATACTTTTCTAACTTACTTATATATAAAAATGTATATCGTTTCAGAAGTCAGAATCAATTTACGATCTCATTTCAGTTCATTGTTACAACTCAAAAGGCTCTGATTTTTCTGATCTGATCATTTTGACGCCGAGGTCAACGGTCAACCAAAGATGACCGTCAGTTGATATTAAATAGATATTGTAAGGTTGAAACAAATCGTTTTCTGAATCTCTACAACTTTAGGTGTAAAAGTATCAAAGCCGATTTTCCTTTCAAAAATTAATAATTTCTTGATGACTTAATAATTTTTTTTTTGTTATGCATTTATATTTTTTTAACGTGTGAAGTGTTTTAAAAATAAGGTAAAGATTATGTTTAATAAATAAATAAATCAAGATTATGTTTTGCAATAGTAACTGATTAAAATCTTACATTATAAGCAAATTAAATAAATACTTTTTGTGTTGGACCTGAAATTCAATTAGAATAAATTTAACAAGTTTTGTACCCATTAAAAATTTGCAAAACTTGAAGGGTCTTTTTCTAAACTTTTGAAAACATTCTAAAATGCACGATTTAATTAAACATTTCACTTTATAAGGCAAATATACCTATAACTACTGAAACCAAAAGGCTTATGAAGACTTGGTTTCGTCTCCGATTGCCTTTTGTTTTTTTTAATCGTGGTTCTCGATGTGATCTTTATTTAGCGACTGGGGACCTTTGCAGGAACAAGTGACACATTTTAGAGTTATGTCCACAATACGACTGTAATAGGAAAACTTTATTTCACCCTATAAAAAGGACTTGTAGGTAGCTTTTCTATGCACTATAGTGATTCCAAATTTTTGGCTTACTCAAACTTTAAACTTTTAAACAATCTAAAAAGAGGTACCTTCTATTACTCAAGTTTTATATATCAAATTAGTTTTTTGTAGTTGATGAACAGGTTAATTGACGGCGCCCAATAAAAATAATCCATCGATAGAAAACACTTTAACGAAAACAAAAATATAGGTTGCGAATGCGTACGGCTATGTTTCACGGATTAAACCAAACAGCTTGTTCAAATAATACCAAAGATTCAACTACCTACATGCATACGTTGGCCCAACAAGTCTCACTTCGACTACTTCGTACGTTTAAGTACCTACATTATCATTTTGTCTGTACTTCATTATGCGTATTACACTATCATATGAAACGAAATACTCGTATTTGAAATACTTAATTTTGTTTTTGAACTTCTTATTATTTATTGATCTTTCTTACCGACATATTGGAGCACATAATAAATCCCTGTGTTCAAGATTCTGGGACTTTCAAAATTCTTCGTCAAACAAAATCATAGGCACTTGATAAACATTTGATTAATTGTTTTCATTAAACAATTATATGTGGGTTAGTAAAAATTATATTACATATAGGCTGGAGCTTTGTTGAAAAGAATTGAAAAGAGTGCGAAGCGTTTATTTTGAGGCATTCAATGGATCCAAATGCATAAAATAACATTAAATTTACGAAAACTTTTCAAAACCTTGTCAATGTCCAAGGTCCTTTCATACGCATTTACTAAGAAACTACTAGTCGGAGACATTAACTGACAAGAATAAAATGCGTTTATTTTTCAGCCATTCTATTTACAAAACTACAATTTATTAATATTACGAAAAAATCAAAAATTTGTCGAAATCCAAACGCGACACTAAAACGCGATTTACTTAGAAAACTACGAGTCTGAGAAAAAAAAAATGAACAAAATAAAATAGCGTTTATTTTGCGGTATTCTATTATTGATTTTACGAAAATTCTAGAATCTTGCAAACCAGCCATCCATATTATATATGTTTTTAATTTTTTGATCTTACTAATAATTTTCAAACAACCTAATTAAATATTAATTTAATAAAATTTTTATGATGAGATAGTTTTGTATGATATTAATTTTTATTTTTTATTTAGACATTCTCTTTTTGAGACCGCTTTTATATAAAAACAAGTTTTTTTCGAAACTTTTCTTCGAAATGGACGGTTAATTTATGGCCCTATTAGCCTTTTAAAGGAGACATTTCATTTCCGGTTAGCGTGATGTACACCAGTTCGAAATGTATGAAAAAATGTAAAATAATCAAATAACATATTCTACATGATGTTCTACTTTGATAAAAAAAGCAAAACATCATATTATGGCCACATGGTGGTGACGTTTCCATACTCCGCCATGTTGAACAAAAACATGAAACAGCATTCTTTTACCAGTGAATCTGTGGCAACTTGTTGTCTATCAAGTCTGTGGTTTGTTCAGGTCCTTTCGAAGAACAAAAGCTGACTGTATGGTTTCCGTAATCGATATGCACTAAGAGTTACGACGTAGTAAGTTAACCTCAACGACTTAAAAAAATATTTAAAACTAAGTTATAACTTTGAATGACTTTAGGGTGTTTAATGATCGACAATAAAGATCTTAATCGTTGTAGAAACCTGCAATAATCAAAATATCTTTTTACACATTACCAACTACTCGATTATAAATGAAAATGCTTGGAGTTGTTATATCAATGGTAAATAATAATAACAATTATAGTAGAATAATGAAATCAAACGAAAAACTCCAAAGGAGCTCGTAAATTTGATTAGCGATAAATTGGAAACAACAGAATTATTAGAATATCAATATGACACATAGAGCCATGTAGTGTGTCTGATTTAAGAATTTGAAAATGTTTTCCTAAGACAAAACTAAAGCAAATTATGAAATATTGACATTTATTACTCGTTGTGTTTATGTTATGGAATCCTGGGAACACCCTTACAGAACCTAGCCAAGTGTCCCTTGAATAATGAAATTTCTCCTTTTACCGGACTTTTAGCGCGCTAAACAAAATCGGAACGGTCATTAGCAGTTTCAGCGCTCATAGCGCTGTGAGCGGCATTCGGAACGCACCCAAATTGTCAACGTCAATCGTCTTTTTTTTTTAATTTTTGCAAAATGGACTTTAATGATCATTCATTGATTTTCGTCTAATGAAAACACTTTTTTACAAGATTTTTGGAGAATGCTGGTAACTCCTGATCATTTAATTTAGAAACGTCAAAATCAATTTATTCCTGCCATTTCGTAAACTAAATTTAGTTCAAAGTTAAAAACAGAATAGCATTTTGACCAAATTAAACTAAATTGGAAAAGTTTAGTTACAGTTTAGTTTAATCCGTTCTCTGACAGAGTTGGCATCATTGTGCGGCACCGTCTAAATCAAACGGAAAAGAGCTGTCGCCGCCCGGCTAAATAGATCCTTCTTACTTCTGCCTACAAAGAAGCAAGAGTTAGTTTTTGCCTCGAAAATTATAATTTTGACTGGAAAAATAATGCGGTTATTTTCGTCAACGTAAAAAGCTTTCGTTCAGACAAAACCACAAGAAAATATAATGGTGGAATAATAATGAAATGTACGTTGAAATGAATAATACGGATAAGAATAAGTTTTTGGGGTTGGATGAGGTTTGACGGCCTGTAAATTATAGAGTTACAACTAAAAGTTGTAATTATAATTACTACCATTTGTAAAATTTGTACCAGTTGTAATTATAACTACTACATCAAATTATATATAGTACTATAATTTGATTTGGGTTTCGATTACCATTATACTAATTATTGTAATATTACTCGGTAGTTTCTATACAAGTTTTGTTTCAATGTCTTGCTAAAAATTATTAATATCCAGCATACATAGTATAAATTTTTATATAATCTATACTATATATAAAAATTTTATAATCCTTATTTTCAGTTATCATAGTTAAACTTGATAATGTTAGGTTTGTCAGATAATTAAAGATTTGCCAATTTAAGTCTTAATTTTGAATTTTTTGTGTTTCCTCAGTGTTAAACAAAACAACAAAATGATAATATGAATAAACGGGTTTCCTTTAGTTACGAATCGACGTAGACATGAAACCAAACCAACCAAATGCACCGTGCAACAACATAATAACACACTGAAACTTCTAGTAGGAGCTTCACCTGGTGGTTTTTCAACCTACTTTTCTGGTGTCTACCAACAAGTGACCGACAAATAGTAGTTTACATTTTACAGTTTTGTGACAAATGGTCAGTATGACGGCAGACAGAGGTTGTAGGTAATGCGCAAAGGTGGTTTTATGAATATCTGAACACTTCCCGATTCAATCTGCAGATTGTGCTGAATCTCCTATTTTGTGATTTACCGGTTTTGTAGAATAAATTTTTTTTCGATATTTCACGTTTTCACGATACAGCAATCAAAATACAACCACTTTTTCTTCGCCCTTCAAATTTAAGCGACCGCACTTAAACTCCTCATTCCACCTGCAAACAGTTGCTTTAGAAAGCGCCTTGTTCACCAAAGCTAAATGAAGTCAATTGAACGACTCATCAGGTTTCAAGTTGGAGTTGAATTCTTAAAAAATAATTGCACAAAATGTTCCCAACGCAGATCCATTTTTCTATGGCACGTGATAGTTTCATAATGCTGGTAAAAAAATGTAGAGTGTGAATCTATTTTTACTTTTGAATAATAGAATTTTCAAAATAAATTATAACTAGCTAGCGTTCCATACATAAAAACGTTTATACGCAAAACCTTCTGAGTGGCCTGGTATTTATATTCCGATTGAGTATATTTTTATCTTTCCATTTGCTGCAATATTCGAAGATTTCAAATACAAACTCTATGACTTTTCAGGTAGGTTAAGACCGGGATAGATGCCTCACTTTTTGAAATTGCCTCATCATTTTAATACAAATAATGTGTCATTAATAATTCCTATAGATGTAGATAGTTTAATCTTTAATGTTATATTAAAACCTGTATTCGTTTACCAAACCATTACAGGTTGGGTATAAATTGAGTTTCCGCAGAACAATTTTTTTGGGGATAGACGCCTAAGTATATAGATAGATGCCTCGCCGGGAAAACGCTGAAAAGGATAGATGCCCTTTTGAATTAAATACGTAATCAATAAGAAAAGATTAATTCTTCAGGCATATGACATGCATTAACTCAGTTAAACATATACAACTATCTAAAAAAAACATATAATTCTAATTTAAAGTGTTTAAAACGAAAAATAATCAGTAACAAAAAAGAAATTAAATTTTAGTAATAACGTCATAATTATTTAAAATTAACAAAAAATCAACATAGAGATAATATCCTTCTAAATTTAAGACGACCCGGAAAGTGCTTTTAGTTTTCCACATCTTGAGCAATAGTTCCTGAAAAGTGTACATGTTTCGTGCAGCCACTTATGACACAATATACACTGAATCCAATCAGATTTGGGCTTCGTATTATTGTAGCTATCAAAGCATTCTATGCAATAGTTTTCTTCTGTATTACTCGTTTCTTCTTGTATATTCTTCTTCGTTTCCTTCACGGGCAAACCTTTAGTCTTCTTGCCTTTCTCAGCTTTGAGTGGACAATCTTCGTTTTCACTGTTGGAACTATAAATAATTTGTCTCTTTCGTGATTTCCGACCCTTGGTCACTTTCAAAAAACAATCATTTTCTTTATCATCTTTATAATCAATCATGTCACCTTCTTCTTCACTTAAGTTATGATTTTTCTTTGGATTTCCTTTCTTAACTTTATTGTATTGCGTTATATCTTTGGTTTTTGTATTTGTTTTTTTAAGTGTTTTTCTTTCTTTGATAGTTTCAGTCTTATTTCTCTTAGTTTCCATTTGTTTTTTCTTCCTTTCAGCAATATCCCTCTTTTCTTTTATTTTTTCTTTAGAATTCAGAATATCTGCTGATTGCTTGCTCCTCTTAGTTATAGTCACGGGAATTTGAGGTATTGGTGATGCTTGGACCAGAAATTTTGAAGGGGTTTCTTTTTGTTCTATATTACCAAAAATCTGTGAAAGTGTATCATCTCCAATATCCACAATGCTTAAATCTTTTAAAATCTCAGGATCAATCAAAAGGCTAGGAGAATCTCTGTTAAATGGAGCCGATACCATATTTGGTGGTGTTTTGTTTTGGCTAGATACAATTGTGTTTTCTTCTTCATACAGAATTTGACAGTCCATTGAAAAAGAAGTCTGAGGCAAAGGTGTTTGGGTTCTGTTTTTGGCTTCCATGTGTTCAGAAGATTCTACATTTAAAAAAGATGTCTGGATTAATGTAGTTGTTTGTTGTGGTTCACAAGGCTGGCCAGGATAATTTTCTATGCGCCGTGCAATATCTGATATAATGAAAACAGAATCTGGCAAAGCATTTGGGTTTAATGGATAAATTCCACTTCCTTTAAAGCCACCAAGAGCATTTGCAGGTGTAGCAGCACGAGTCCAAGCATTGCGTATAAGAGTCCCAGCATTATACCGACTTATCTTTTTATTTAGAGTTGCGCGCATGAACTGATTTGTTTCATGGTTAAAATAAGTTTTTAATGGC
Source organism: Marasmarcha lunaedactyla (assembly GCA_923062675.1). Taxonomy (NCBI): domain Eukaryota; kingdom Metazoa; phylum Arthropoda; class Insecta; order Lepidoptera; family Pterophoridae; genus Marasmarcha; species Marasmarcha lunaedactyla. The sequence goes on from OV281353.1 coordinate 10,972,956, forward strand.
CCAAACACCGATACGTCTAAAGGCTGCAAAGCTGAAGTTGTGTGACTGGGTAAACATAATAATATAATATCGTTATCAGAAGCAACTTGCAGCATGTCTGGTGCAGATGAATGAGATGAGTGGCCGTCCAAAATAAGCAGTACCTTACCTTGCGGCTTAAGAGGTATGAAGTGATCTATGAGCCATTTAAAGAACAGTTCAGTATTTATGTATGCAGACTTTTTGTTCATGTATACTTTGGAGCCCAGTGGTAGACCATCTTCAAATTCGGGTTTCTTATTCACGCCTTTTATTATCAGAAAATTACCAATCGCATCACAGCAGGCTACGATAGTCATTGTTTCACCCTTTTCCGCAGATGTTACTGAATGGACGACTTTTGCACCTTTCTTTGCTATAACTTTTCCAGGTTTATTGTTTAGCTGAACGCCAGATTCATCCATGTTATAAATCCTTTCAGGCTTATCCAAAAGCTTATTATCCGTCATGACTTTGGTCAGAAGTACATAGAAATTATTCACTTCGTCTCTGCTAAGACCTTTAGCTCTGGCCACAGATAAACCTTCAGCTTGCCTGATAGACAACTCTGGATTTCGCTCAATAAAACTTTTGAACCATTCATTTCCTGTTTTCAGGATCAAAGTTATGTTTAATGCCCAGCTTTTCGGCAAATTGGTAAGCTAACTTACATATAGATCGTCTATCTGAAGGAAATCCCGCGCCGCCAAGCTTCAAAATGTGTGCTGCCAGCCTTTTTTCATTTGCAAAACCCAGGACAGGATGTTTTCCCAATGTCAGCTTTTCTTTGTTTTTAGCAACATAACGCCTTCGCAATGTTCGTGATGAAATCCCAAACTGCCGGGATATTTCATTGATCCCCAAATTTTTTTTGTCAATTTCATCAAAAGCTGACTGAAGTTGCTCCGTAGACCAAGAAATTACTCGAGCTCGAACTCCTACCTTTCTTTTGTATTTTCTTGGCATTGTTCACCTACGATGAGCAAAATATTTATTAATAAATACATATCTATTTTTAGACTTGCTGTTAGATACACACAAATATTTAAATACCTTCCTATGTATAGCAATAAGTAGCTGATATATTTTCTGATATTATCGACACATATTTTTTAGACGACCGAGTGGTGTAGTGGTAAGTAACCCTGCCTCATACGCCGAAGGTCCCAGGTTCGAGTCCTGGCCGGGGCATTCATTTGTGTAATGAACACAGACGTTTTTTCTCGGGTCATGGTTGTTTGTATTTATATACGTATGTTTATTCCCCCCCAGTTCACTGTGCTTACTTTGGGGCCATACAGTTGGTGTGTTTGTCTGGTGACATTAAAAAAAATATATATTTTTATCGGATTTTATATGTATGTTGCAGACGGATGGTTGAAATAGACATTCAACGAAACAGCTAGCCATTTGGTTAAACTTTTTATGCTTTGTTTATAGTCTTACATTTCCATAATAGCGCTTCACCGGATGCTACCGCAGCGCGCACACTTCGTGCAAATCACTGGATACCAACAAGTTCGTAATAAAATAATTAACAAATCGCATATTCCTTCCATTATAATTAACACTTTACATTGGTTAGCTGAACAAATCCATTGAAGCAATTTATTGCGATCATCCGTCTGCGACATATACATAATTTAAAATGAAGTTTCGGGATCTTTGCATAAGCCGTGGTCACGGTATCTACTATTAAAAATAATTTTGTATCATATAAATAAGTAGATAGTTTTCGTTTTCACTTAAACTAAGTGTCTTGTAGAAGACTTAAATACAGTTTAATAAAAACAGAAGAAAAAAATGTCATGACGTAATATAAAAACACTGTATAAATACTCTAACTGGGCTGTGACAGTATAGGGAGATAGAAGCCCCTAAGGGCCTAAGGGCTTCTATACCTCGCAAAATCGGGGCGACTATCCTTTACGCTAGGGATAGTTGCCCTTTACATATTTAAATTAAACGAAATGCAAAAATGCAGTAATTGACTCTTAGATCTGTTCTTAAGAAACCCATGTATTGATACAATAAAAATAAAATGTAATTTGTTACTACTAACAAAGATATGCGAAAGTAAATACTTACGTTTGAAAATTTGAAGCGTTCGTTGTGTTCGTTGCGATTGTATTTATGAGCACAAGCGTTAGGCGTCCTCTCTGCACAACGGCTTGCGCGTCACTGAAGTGCGGGCAACTTGCGGTCTTTATTTAAGTAACGTATTCTCTGCTGTTATTTTAGGTTATTAGGTTTTTAGAAACGAGGCATCTATCCCAGTGCGGCATCAATCCCGGTTTTACCCTAGAACATTAACAATGCAGATAGCTTGCGATTTAATATACTGTTAAGTCCAATCACTGTTGACTTGCTTTAGACTGATTTGCATGACATATAATAAAAGTTTTGTTTTTTTGTTTCATTGTTTCATTGTATTTATTTTGTCACTTTTGTAAGAAGGTCTTTTATTAGATCAAGATAAAAATTCACTACATTTGTTGAGAATTTCAGACATTAACGACTTTTTAGAGTTAACAGACACGAACTGCACTTAAGCTGTTGCATATGTATTGCAACAGCGTACATTTGCATTGCATTTAAAAATTGTAATACCTATAAATATTACTGTATGTATGTTATGAATGTAATTATAATAAATCCATTTTGTACTGTCGTCGTCGTTACTGAAAAATACGGGGGAAAAATCTTAATCAATACAACAATTTCAACTCATCCTAGAATTGATGTAAAAATTATATTCATATCAAAATTATTATTTTTGTGTAAAGAAAAACTAAATAAGAGTATAATGCAGATGTCTCCTCATCTCACCGTTAACAGTGAGTGCCTGTCTGTTTAATTATGCAGTTTGACTTAAACGTGAAAGTTCCACGAAAACTCGTTACGCCAGTGCTATACAAGGAATGAGTAAACCAGTTTTAAGGAATTACATATTTCAATATCAATTTATTTGGGAGTAGGTAGTTACTTTGCGTTTGTAAACCCAAAGAAGAAAGTTGTTCAAAAAATACGGGAAAGTATGGAAATAAATGAGATATAATTATTATTGTAAAGAATATTCACATAAGACAAAATATGTCATTAGCAAGAAAATTAGAATAAGAACTGATACCGGGGTGTATCTGTAAGCTAATGTTGGTATAATAGAAGTGTAACTGATTTTTTTTTATTTGAAGTCACTGTTTCTATGCAACGTGTGTGAGATGGATGTGTATAAGTATATTAAATTACCTTCATATCTGATAATTTTATGTGTACATTTTTGTGTAGCGTGAAGTTTATTTTATATTGCCAATTTTAACTCTTAACTACCTACCTGGAGTCTCCCAGACTCCATCAAGGTTATTTTTGTTTAAGTTTGAATGTAGGCATCTTTGTCCTTAGCGCGTTTGTGCACCTTCTCCCTGCTACCTGTAGTTCCGAACCTGCGCTTATCGGGGTCAAACTCGTGTGCGCTGCGTTTTGGGGAGTAAAAATTTTTTTGACGGAGTCTAAGAGACTCCTGGTAGGTAGTTACGTAACATTTTCATGAAGTGATTTCTTTTTTATTTTTGTAAAATTATTGAGTGTTGGTTGAAGGAAGACCTTTCTTCAAATAAGGAGGATGTTTTGAACAGGAATTGCAGTGATGTAGAAGTGGATATCGACGAAAGTCATGTACTGCCCTGTGATTCCGCATCAAATTCAGAAATAGATGAGGAATTAGATCTAGTAGAAAAGTTAGCTATACGCAAATCCTATTCTTTATGTAATTCCAAAAAGAAGCGGATAATCCAATATTTATGTTTTAGGTACAAAAACCCTATTTGTCCATAGTGTTTTCACATGGTGTGTTTATGCTGCCCTGAAAAATCATAACCAGCAACCATCATCATCAACCTTTGCAATTTTATAATAATGTTGCGATTTTTAAGAATATTTGTTATTTTGCTAAGTTTGTTCATTACTATACCTTGAAATTATTTTTATTAATTATTTATGATTAATGCTAATAATTTATTTTAATTTTAATAACTGATCTCTTTTTATAAAAATGTTAAGTTTTTTTTAGCTTTTTTGGAAGTCCAGAAAGAAACTGAGTTTATAGAATAAGTGTTGCAAATGTTCCAAAATTTTATAATTTAAGCGTAAATAAACGAATATAAAAATAACGTTTTCGATTTTAATTTCTGACCTCAAGTCATAGTTTTTTTTCTAGGCTTCAAAATGCAGGAGTCTGAGAGACTCCAAGTAGGTAGTTGTGTGACTGGAATAAGAGGTAGGTAGCTAAGGGGTAAATATTATATTCGGAACTTAACTCTAATGCGAAATCCTTATAGACACTTTTATACTTATGTATTGTTTATCTTTAATATACATTAGGGTAAGGTTGCTTAAGTCATACCCCCTAAGGAAATAATGCTGTAATATTCAGTGTAATTGAAATAAAACAAAATCTTCTGCATAAATTGAATCTTTATTTAGATTGCTTGTAATCAACAATCATACAAACTTATAATTTTTTAATTAAAATAGGTATTTTAAAATTTTTCCAAAATATACGTTACGACTAATGCGCCTAGTGGCCTAATTCGTACCACCTACAGCCTAAGTCGTACTTAGAAAATAAATAGTATTAAATATATAATAAACAATATAGAAAAGTACTTAATAACCAGAGATCACATGATCAAAGAAAAATTACAAACAATTTAGCCTGAGATATTAGCCTAAAACATTTTTTGTTATTAGTTACAAGGTCAAACCTTATTTCAAAGTAAATAGGATAGTAAAAAAAAACAAAGCTTAGAAAATATTGAGATTGAATACCGATATTACAAATATATTTCTTTATTTTACTTTCTGAATTCATCAAATGCTGTGCTAATACCTCATCCATGTCTGGTGCCTATCATTAGGTCTTCCAACTTTTGTTCTTTTGATCAAACCTTTCAAATGTCGTCGCAGTGTAGGCTTCGGTATATTAAAACTTCTACAAGCTTCATTAAATCCTATTTCTCCATTCTGACGTTTCTTTAAAGCTGTGTCCATATCCTCCTGCTTCCAAGTATTATTACTTTTTGCCATATTTAGATATTACCTGATAAAAGTTAAGTAAAATATTAAACAATAAGGGATTTAGCACCGGAAGGACTTAAGCGGCGGTGTCTTCCAACTTTAAAACTAAAACCACTGATATACCTATTCTAAAATGTTCTACCGTTTAAGTATTCCTAAATGATTGCCAGCTAAGAATTACAAATAGACGTTAACAAAGAAAAAAGGTAAGGATATCATTCCTGCCATAAAAAGCTTACAAATGAGTCAATTATTTTAGTGAAAACTGTGTAAAAAACTTACTTTTTGATTATTTTTGCTTCACGACGCCGGCCAGCCGTCCACTTGTATACGTTTGCTCATTCGACTAAATACTTCAGATTGACGACAATAGATGGTGCAATTTATAACTATCAGACAAGATATTGACGGGGTACGAATTCAAAATGCTTTTGAATTTAATCATTTCATTTTTATATATTTGTATTTTAAATTGTTATTATTATTAAATAGACTACTCGTATGTACAAAAATTTACATGAGTTATAAGAAAAAAAAATAATAAGAATAAATGGTCATCGAAAACCTAAAACAATCTGGAAGAAAGTTATCTGACGATTTTTATCATTTGAATGGCCACGGGCCTAGTGATTCTATTGCTAACGCCACTAACTCATGATTACGTTTTAGGTTCGCGTTTTTGTGACGTTTTAAATCTTGTGCCGACACTGCAGCAGCACCGACAGTAATGCTTGAAGCTCTCAAGTGAGACGAAGCGAGTGTGCCGCACAGGTTTCGTCCAAAACGAGGAATCGCCTCAAGCGCCAGGGCACGAGCGTTGCTTCGTCTGGTCTTTTACCATCGTCCCTTATCAATCCAACGGGTTCATGGATGATGGGAGAAACAGCCAGAATATCTTGGACAAGACAGCCAGTGGTGTCCAGATTGGCCCACGTCTTTCTCAAAAATCTTGGAGCCTAATGTGAATGCGATTACAATTTAAAAGTTGGAGTCATCTAATACTGTACCAAAATTTGGAGAAGTTAACGCGTATAATCAGTCCCCCGATTTGGTTTCAGATATTGCCATAAGAAGAGTTTTGTCGTTTAGGTCGGAACAGCTCAGCGAGAGAATTCAACAACTTTTTATATGTCAACTTAAAGTTAAGGCAAGACCCAAGACTTTTGAATCTAAGAGTTGAAGGCATATCTGAATTGGATGAAGTACCGCTCCATAGCTCTCTGGCCTCCACCAGGGATACAACCTGCTGCTCGGTCAGTGAGGAAGAAGACGTTAATAATTGAATGACCAGAAACATGCAACCCGTAGTTTTAGTTTATATTAGTTTTACCATGACTCTCATCGAGGAAATCGTGTAGTTCGGCAATTGACAGAGGTATTGACACTGAGCAGATTCGATGGCAGATCTGATGTTATCAGATTCGGACATAGAAAGATGTTTGGTAGACGATCTCTTAGTTTTTTTGTTTTCGGGTCGCAGCAGGCTGTCTTGGGTCACTGATTGAATACTCGAAATCGGAGTCGTTTTCAACTCTAAACTTCCACTGAGGGTTCCATCGTCGGTTGAGGTGAGCTTGTAGAAGGGTATGTGGGGAGGTGAGGTCACTTGAAGGTCGGCAAATTGAGGAATTCACTACATACATTATCATCTTTGGAGAGCTGAACAGGTTTCTTGTTGATCACAGTGGGCAGATTAGTGATTTCAATAGACTTATTTGCAATATGACCTTGTTGTTTACAAATAAAACAAGTAATATTTTCAGTAGGTAATAAATCCAATATAATGTATCGTTAAAGTCTATGTGTAAGCGGTCAGAAAGTTTGTCAACGTCTTCTGGAGTCACATTTTGCCTACGAAAGCTAAGAATAAAAAAAAATATATACCCGTGAAGTTTCTTGCCAGTTCTCCTTCACGAAGGTTTTTTTTCGAACTGGTGGTAGAATCATGTTTTATTTGACGTCAATAAGAACAAGTAATTGTCAATGTTGAGAAATAAATATTTGAATTTGAATTTGAATGTGATTGAACCCCGGTTCATTTATACCCGCCCTGATGAAGGTCATCGATGACGTTGTTTTAATGTTCAAGTCAATTAATTTCTTTTCAATAACTTGGTGCAGGATAATGCTACACACATTTGACAAAATAATACGTTAATTACGAGATATTATTGGTCTAATAGGTAATTTTTGATTGTTAATTATATTACATTAGTGTTTATTAACGAATACATCGGCGAGATCTTTGGTAGCAGCGAAAACACACACATGGTTATTAGACATTCTGCTGAGGTATCGAATTTGTGATGGTTCTATTAATTTACTTAAGTCTTTGATGACTTCGAAGACATCGGCCACTGCATCTACCAACATAGCTTGTTCTTTAGTTGGGAATGAAACATTTTGGGTAACAGAAAAATAACTTTTGAGTATTCGTGGCAATTGTTTCTAGAGATCAGCAACGCCGGCGCGCGAGCGAAAACCGGTATTTGGTTAGATAATAGTACTAGGTCGTAAACACGGAGTTGACCGTGGTCAAATAAGACGTGCGACCTTATCAGTGCGCGGGATAGTACTGAAGTTTGTATTTAAAATATATCAAATTTTATTTGGATTTATGTTATTTAAAATGACAGAAGTGTAATTATTGCGTAAACTTGTAATGCATAAACGTAGTTTTTGCTTAGTGTGTAATTTTTGATTCGACCGTTATTCTCTTAAGGCCTGGGGCCCTGTATCGGCACGGCATGGATCGGCAAGGTAGCCCTCGGGCTGTTTCGACGGCCTTAGGCATGGCTTAGTCATAGTCAGGTCTAGCTAAAGATCCCTCGACAGTCTTTGGGTTACATCGGCAGCCCAAGGCATACCTAAGGATGCTTAAAGACGCCGAGGCAATACTCGGATTAAATTTGCGGCCAAGGGCACACGTAAGGCAGCCAAAGGCATACATAAGGCCGCTGAAGCATCTCTCGGGTAGTTTCGACCGTCTTCGGTATACCGAAACAAAACTGGGAATCACCCGCAAAACCCTTACCCCGACGCCTCGCGCGCGCTGCCTGCCAGTGCCGTCAGTGTGCATCTACGCGAAGGTATGCCGAAGGATCCTTTGCCGTGCCGTGCCGATTGTGGGCGCCGGGCCTAATGCTCTACCCTCGCTCGCACCCATAACCTTAAACGATCGTCAAGATATTTAACGCTCCAATCTCGTGAATTGAGTCTAAAAGTTGACAGTACTATTGCTATTGACCTAGATCTAAGGTGTTCTATGGTGTACAAACGCTTCGATAGTTCCTTTTTGATGCGGGTCGCCAAGGTGTGGAATGAACTGCCTGCGTCTGTTTTTCCAGAAAACTATAGTCCTAGTTCTTTCAAGCGTCGAGTGAATAGGTATCTCGTGGATAGACGTGTAACACCTTCGTCTTCATCATCACTTTCCATCAGGTGAGATAGAAGACAAACGTCTTATCCTTTTTCAATAAAAATAAAAAAAAAATCTTACATTATTTCAAAGAGCCTTGGCAACAGGATATCCTTGGTTATTTACTCCTTAATAACCTGGACTTGGATATTAAACTTGGACCTAGTATAGTAACAGTAAAAATTACATTATAATTACAAAAATTACAAAATTCTTTTGATTGTGCACAAATTAAACAAAATTCAAAATTATATAAGAAAAGATTCAAAAACGCAAATTAAATTCGGAAACGAAACCACGGACGTGGTAAATCATAGAAAGCCACACAGATCCCATGCTATTCTGAGGAACGATTTACGAATTGGATAGATGACACAATTTAAAAATCCAAGTTTTTATAATTTATTTAAAAAATATTAGTTATTTTGACAGGTACAATGTTTTGAAAAATATAGTTTTGAATATAATATCGAAATTATATAGATTTGAAAGCTTAAAAAAAGAAGCAAAAACTTGTTATAGTATATGTTAAATTTTTAAATATCATTAGCTTACTGACTATATATTTTATCCAAACGCCCATACAATTTTAGTATGATTCACAAGTCGTGACGTCACAGCTCAGTACCGTTTTGTATGGAGCGTTTTTCGGCGACTCGCAGCGGCTCCTCGAACACATCGCTGTATCTAGAAAACTATTGATTGTAAACATACTGTTACTCTTGCAATATTTATTTACTGTTGATAAACTATTTAAATATGAAATAAAAAAAAAATTTGTCATGTACCCATTTCTAGACCCTAATTCACTTAAAGTTATCCGATGATTAAAATAATTATCATCACTTTGTTATACCTAAACAAGATCACAATCAGCGGTCAAATTTTCTTAGAAACTTTTGAATTACATTGCAAACAAAGTATTTGGCCTTTTTGGGCCATACACTGCGTTTATTTAAGTGGTGAATTCTTATCGAATTTAAAAATAGTTTCTAAATGTGTATTGTTCAGTCGGATTATAAAGAATTTTTGAAACGCCTACGACAGTTCGTACTATTCTACCCTTTTGTAGTTTTGGAAATGCCCGTTTTATTAACTATTTCTTGCCAGTTCTTCTTCAGAAAGGATTTTCCGAACTGGTGGTACAGTTATGCTTTATTTATCCTCAATAAAAAAGAGTAATTGTCAATCTTGACAAATAAAAATTTTAATATTGTATTTCCTGTAACTTACCGAACTCTTGAACGCGGTGCCAAATATTCTGATAAATCACGTACTGAATTAATTATAGAGATCTCTTAATCTGTCATTACTAGAGAAAAAGACTCTTCATTGCCAACTGACTGCCCGTAGCACAAAAAAGTATTACCTAAGTTCGTACATAAGTGGTTATTATCTTGTCACCTATTCTGACTGTAACATGTATCGAATACAGTTGCATGAATAATGTTGGGCAACTTTGAAAATTTCCATCCATGGTGTAAATCATAGATTTATGTAAAGGTTTTTAATTTGGTTTAGAACAAAACATACCTTACTTTCTTTTACTTTATTTGACTCGTGACCACTGTGTGTGTACAAGGCACCGTAACGTCGATAAACTATGCATATGTTTAATTAAACGAGTCGAACAATGCTTGTGGTTGGGTTATCTTCTGAGCAACGATTCACAATTTGACATTGTTTTTCTCGAGCTGATTCTGTATCTTTTTAGAACTCATTCCAAGCTACAATACCTTTATCAGTTGGACCTAAAATAATACAATATATAGGATTACTGAGAATTTGATACATTCCTTTCGGGAGGTTAAAGTTGAGCTCAAAATGATGTAAATTGATAGTTTCGGAGGTAAATTAATTTTTAAGCTTTTCAAAACAATCCCCATTTTTGGCAAAAAAGCTTTTGTAACTTCTTTTTTATTTTTCAATAATTTTTTAAATATTTTTCTGGTGACTAACATTTCAGCACTCCCTCGAAATAACATCGTTTTTAAATATAGTGAGCTTATAAACACAAAATATTTTAGAAAAAAAAAAACACGTCATCTTGATTAATCTGTACGCAGTTAATGTTTATGGAATGTAACGTATAAAATTAAATTCAATAAATTCCTCATTTTAATAGCTTTCTATTATTTGTATGTTTGTGTTCAAAATAAATTATGTTTTCAGTTTTCACTTCTTTTCAATTGCATTTCCCAAAGAGCTCCTTTCTGTGGTTGCAAATTTTTCATTTGAATAGTTATTGATTTAAGATTTTTGTTCATATTTGCACCATTTGAGATAGCCTTTGAAACGAGGAACCCATTCACTGCTTTCTGTGAATAGACACACAAACAACTATCATTACGGCTTTCTCAAAAAGTCAAAGAGGTTCAACCTTTAAAAAAATTTTAAAAGTTTATTAGATACATTTCAAAGTTTTCTTGAGATTTCTTGTCTCATATATTTGTTGTCACACCAAGTTTTGTTTCTGGAAAAACTCAACGATTATCTCTTTTCTGTTTTCGGTTAGTGAATCTGGCATTATTGAAATAGAAGATATTAACGTGTTTTGGCCGTTTTGTTTTCCTTTGTACAATTTCGAATAATTCCCTGAACCTTTATGGCTTCGCCTGTGTAAAACGAAACGCAGATTTGAATTTGACGCGTACTTCACGAAGCGCGCAACGTTGACGGTTGTGTGCTAACTGTATACTTCTCTTCCTACTTGTTGGAACTATACATGTGCTGTGATGAAAAAGTGATTTATTGAACTTATTGAACATTCTCTACAGTTTAATTCGTAGTAGTGTCTACAGTCTAAACGCTACGTATAAGTGTGACTCGCCAGCCAAGAGTCGTAACCGGGACCCGGAACAACGAATTGCTGAATCATCAAGTAAGTGTCTCCACTTCTTCTTGGTGAAGGGTTGATTTCACGGTTGTGCTGGGGACGACGAAACGGCCTACAACAGGGTCTAATACAATTCAATACCATCTCGTAGTTGTGCTCAAGGGCGTACCCAGGATTTCAGCTAGGGGGGGGGGGGGGCAGCTCATACCTTTTTCGAGAAGATGGTCGGTTGGGTATATTGAAACAAAAAATCATGAAAATTGACTTTTATTAATTAGTTTGATTATGACACAAAATATTATAATATATATAAAAGTAATCTCGGATTTGCCGAAAATTTGTCAATGATAGTCTTTTCATAAACTCACTGTTTCCTTTTAAATAATTGCGATGTACGCTCATCAGACATAAACCTGTAAGCCTTTCTTCACCCATGGTGCTTCTAAGCCACGTTTCAACTCTTCGCAGCGTACTGAAGGACCGTTCTACCGTCGCCGTGGTGCATGGGATAATGTTTAAAATAATCAATGCCTTTCTGATAGCAGGGTAAAAAATGTTGGTTTCGTTGAACAGATCAACTACTTCTAATTTCCTTAATTGATCATCTGATAAAGCCTTCTTCACCCATAAATTATGCCAAAGGTTTAGTTTTCCGGTAATATCCAGGTTATAAAATTCTTGGAATGATTCTACGTTCTTGTGTTAGTCTGTAATGCTGGTTTTGGTCATACACAAGGGATGTAGCTTACTTAAAGCAAACGCCGGAGTATTTTCTTGGGAGAATCGAATATTCAACGATGAAATGAGTGAATCAATGTATGGTATTATTAAGAAACGCCGCCAATATTCGTTATCATTGTCTGATGGCGGATTACTTCTATGTGTTTGCTTGTGAGCAAGACGTGGAACCGAAATTTGTATGTTCAAATCTATTGCAACAGCTCGCGCTTTTTGAAGCATTTCATTACTAATTCTATCAGGAAACTCGCGGTCATTTCTGAGAATGTCCTTGATATTTTTGATGTGTTCCCCCACCGAGATCATGTCGATCGATTTAGCTTGCAGTGCGTTAACTACTGATTCTAAAACTGCTGAATATTTGGCTATTGTTTGTAGAGCAACAATAAACACTGGTTTTGTAACGGCTGAATGCAACTGATATGCAGATTTTCTGGTGGCATATCCCTCTACGGATAACGTTTCTAGAGATTTCACAAGCTCTGGGAAATGTTGAGAATATTTTCTGATTGATTTATATTTTTCGGACCATCTCGTCTCACATAATCATGATAGGTTTGGAGCGTAGTTTCGACGTGTATTTACAGTGGCGACAGTATTTTTAATTTCTGGCACTGCGTTCGTATCATTCATAACAAGGTTGAGTTTGTGACTTGAGCAATGAAAATATAAAGCACGAGGATATTTTTTTCTCAAAATGGCTTGTACGCCACCCTCTTTCCCTGCCATTGTAGAACAGCCATCGAATCCAAACCCTACGCAATCTTCGGTTGGGAGGTTAGAACTAATCAAGAAATTGTCAATTGCTTCGGCAATTGCTGAAGCATTTTGTGCTTTTAGTTCAACGAACCCTACAAATTCTTCTCTGATTTTCGTTTTGCTTTCGTCGTAGAACCGCGTGCCTATTGACAGCTGTTCTTTCCCAGCTACGTCTGCTGTTTCATCAGCTAAGTCTGCGTAAGCCATGGTCTTCTGAACCTCACTTATTATATTCTCCTTAATAACTTCGCCACATAAATTCATCAATTCGTTTTGTATTTTTGGCGATGTGTAAACTGCATTGCGACGGCACTTTTCCAGGTGACTCTTTAATTTGTCGTCCCCTGAATTGATTCTCATTTTCAATAAATCTAATAAAACACCCTCATCTGCTTGTTTTCCCCTAAGAGGCATGTCATGTGTACCGCAAATACTATACAATAAATAATTGATGACAATATTTGTCTGTTTTCATCGATTGCTTTTTGGTGTCCACTTTGCAGTTAGATGACTACAGGAACATATTCAAGAAATTTTTTTGCAGCATTTGTCACTGTTAGCTGAAGTTTGCATGCTTTCGGCAGTCTTCATGCATATTTTTGAACTTTATATATGGCCTGATCATAAATGATCCCAAAATTTCTCTCACAGTGCTGATGGGCGGAGGGAACAAAACACAATGCTTACAAAGAGCGCCTTTTAGTCGCTTGGAATATACTAGCCATGGTGCATATTGATCCAACCAAGCATGATAAAAATTTTATTTCAAATGGCTTGCATCACTTTCAAAATCGTAATTTCTGGGCGGGATCCAAGGATTTTGTAACAACTCCCTCTTCTTTTCCGTCGAAAGCTGGGTAGCCAACCCAACATAACGACCCAGATCATTTTCATGATAGCCATCGCCCACTATAATTTCAGGATCGACGTTGACGTCATAAGTTTGTTGGGATGTCGATGGAGAAGAATAGTCGGCAACAGATATATTTACAGGTTCTGCTGGAGAATGTGACGCTTGTCTAATGTTAGCATGCAATGGTCTTGGCATTTCATGAGTAGTTTTATCATGGTTGTCATTTTCATCGCTTCCACTGCTACTTTCCCGAACTTTTTTTCTTTTTTCGCGTGTTGTCCCTAAAAAATGGATACACAAAATTACTCTTACGGTGTTTAAGCATAGGACGAAAATTAAGATCAAGATACCTATAAAAACATCACATTCAAATATCATTTACTTCCTATCAGTAAAAAGAAAATTGCGATATTCAAAATTCGTTAACTTTGTGGTTTGAACGCCAAATAATCAAAACTAGGTAATTTGAAATAATACATTTGTTGTGACGTTTCCAGGGAAAAGGGACTTTGTTGTCGGCATTTGGAGTTATTAATACATCCAAAATATACATAAAAACACATATAGTACTAATATCATATCTGAGGGTGAAATAGATATTTTTTTTAAATGTTTCTCTTTCTTGGACTATAAAATGCGATTGCAAGAAAACTGTGCTTAAAGTTTAAAATTTGAAAAAGCTAAGTTTTCTTTGGAAGTTATTTAAAGAGGTGATTCAATTAAAATCACTTTTAGCTGTTTGCTGGTTACTACAAAGTAATAAACAAAAAATTGTACTTTTATTATTATTTCATAAAACTGTCTGTGAACATCTCGGAAACTAAAACCGACCATAAGGTCCCTTTTCCCAAAATGTGACGTACATTTGTAGAATGACATGTAAGTTTCATTTCTACTAATTGTATAAATTTGAAAGTTTTGTTTGTGTGTTTGGACGTTTACTTCTCTATCACGCTGTATCGGCTGGACGCGATTTGATTAAATTTGGAATCTGGATAAATAATACCCTAGAACGTAGGATAATTTTTATTCCTGTTATATTATTATACAGGTTGCTACCCTGCCCCAAACATGACCACCCACACCAAACAAAACTACTTTTAAATGTTTTCCTTCCAGCAAAAAATATACGTACCTACAATAATTGAAATGATACATATATTTTCTATGTTCTATGCTCTTTCATGTTTGATAAATGAAAGAGCATAGTATAGATACAATTAAAACAAAACCACGTCTTGTAATTAATAAATTTAAATATTGTAAGTATGCTAAAGATATACACTTAATACAAGAGAGCCCCCCTTAAACAAATCAAATAATCATATTAGGTACACATGTGTTTTGTTTTGACTCACCTCTTTCAAAGAATTTCCGGATATCCATTTGACGAAGTAATATTTCCAGTTGTTGCGCAGTAAACGTAAATCTCGTGTCGCCGCAACTAAACTATAAGACTAGTGTCTTATATATAATAGGTCTTTACCTATGAAACTGCCGTTTTGCCGTACTGGCCATTTCAAATGAAAAAAATTTTTTTTTGACTGATAATTCTAATATCAAATTAATTTTATTTGACAAATATGGAATTCTTTTTCTAAAATCGTCATTTGTTTAATAGTTAGTGTTTTGTTTTCAACGCATTCGAACATTTTTCGTCATCATGGATAATTTAAAAATTCGAGTAATTATGGAGTATGAGTACCGTCGTGGCAGCAAAGCGGCACAAGCGGCACGCAACATCAACGACGTTTACGGAGCGAACACTACAAACGAACGCACCACCCGTTATTGGTTTACCCGCTTCCGTTCTGGAAATTTTGACCTGAAAAATGAACCCCGTGGTCGTCCGAAAACTTTGGTCGACAATGACGAATTAAAGGCAATTGTGGAAGGTGATGAAACTCAATCCACAGCTGAATCAGCAGCAGCTTTCGACGTTAGCATCAAAACAATATTGGTCTATTTGCGTCAAATTGGCAAGGTAAAAAAGCTTGACAAATGGGTAACCCACGAACTCAATGACCGCCAGCGCGAAGTACGCGTAGAGACGTGCGTTGCACTGCTCAGCAGGCATACAAATGAAGGAATTCTGAACCGCATTGTTACTTGTGACGAGTAATGGATCCTGTTTGACAATCGTAAGTGCTCAGCAAGTTGGTTGGACCCTGGTTCAGCACCCAAACAATGCCCTAAACGAAAACTTACCCCTAGAAAAGTGATGGTCACTGTTTGGTGGTCTAACGCGGGTGTAATTCATTACAGCTTCTTGCCAAACGCGACAAGCATTACTGCAGATGTGTACTGTGAAGAACTGAACACAATGATGGAGAAGCTCAAACGTCTCCAACCAGCTTTGGTCAATCGTTCGGCTCCACTGCTCCTGCACGACAACGCGCGACCTCATACTGCACAGCAGACGGTCTCCAAGCTACAAGAGTTGGGGTTGGAAGTTCTCCGTCATCCGCCGTACTCACCAGACCTTGCGCCTACAGACTTCTACTTTTTCCAGAATTTGGATAACTTCTTGGCGGGAAAAAAATTCAATACCCAAGAGGCAGTACAAAATGCCTTTGAAGAATTTGTTGCCTCCCGTCCAGCTGATTTCTTCAAGAAAGGCATCAATAAGCTACCAATGCGTTGGCAAAGATGCATTGATTGCATGGGTGATTATTTTGATTAATAGAAATAAAAAATATATTAAAAAATTACGCTTAATTTATTTCGTAAAAAACGGCAATTTCATAGGTAAAGACTAATATTTCATGCGCCATAGTTGGCGCATGAAATATTCGCTCGTATTAAACTCCGAACTGAACTGAATTGTATTCGAAATAATTGCCTTGCTCTGCCTCACGATCCCGCTTATATATTCAAATATTAGAAGAGCTCCCGAAATACGTAGAAAATACTCGACTCTATTTCCATCCTTGTCTCATACTTGCTATCACTGTCTTTCCTTTCAGAATAGTCCATGCTAGAACGTTCTTCTTGTTATTGCTATTCAATACCACGAGATCAAGATGTCGCTATTGACCGTATAAATTGATGCTATTTCTCTTTACTGGAAAAAGTACTGTCGTCCGCAACTAGATAGCGCTAGATGTTGTTTTCTCCGAATTATATTCGGCTTTAATCCTAGATGGCTCTGATTGTCTCGTCGGGAGCGGAAACTACGAGATGCGACGGTTTCGCGGGAGATTTAAATTATATTGCGTCGCTAACAGTATACTATATCGAATGTTGTAGAATATTTAATTATAGATAAAAAATATTAAATCAAAATATATGACTGAAAGATATTTTGTTTCCAACACTTCATTTTGCGCAAAGTAGGTAACACGTTTTTAATTCCCAGTTGCCAGGAAAATTTATGTTTATTTTATCTTCTAGGGGGGGGGGGCAGCTTGCCCCCCCTGCCCCTACCTGGGTACCCCCTTGGTTGTGCTGATACGGATTTTCCACTATCGTGCTACCCGCTCGCTTAAAGGCTCTGAAGATTTCTGGAGCTTAGTATGCCCAGTATGTGGCGCGTACACCTCTGTGATGGTCCTTCGACCCTAGGATAGGATTAGCCTGTGAGATACCTAGATTTGTTCAGTCATTTAAGCTAGAACTTGCCGTCGTGGTCAAGTACCTACTTTTTTCGCTGCGAATAAAACTATTAGCCTATACCAACATTAGTTGTTACCTAATAACTAGTTTTTTAACAGTTCTAGTAACATAATTTAATATTGTCGCACCATAATTTCTAGAAATTTTCGTCTATTTTACGCAAAGGTTCTACTTTGCCATTAAAAATTATAAAACTAACTGACTTTTTCTTTTTGTTTTCTCGTTTGTTTTATGTATATTTACGCTATATAAATACGTAAAATCGCATTTGGTCAGTGTTCCATGTTTCATATTAAGAATACCTACATATAGGCCATTTTATTTGTAGAACTTTAATATTGTGTCTAGAACGCTCGAACGCTCGCTCGCAGCACATTTTCTATAGACTTATTTCGTTCCACCCGCATACGCATTTTATAACCACTTGGTTAGTTATATAAACGCATTCATACGCATTTATATTTTTGTTTGTTTATTTACTGCAATTTAAGTAAACAGATTTTACCCATTATTCTTTGAAAATGTCGAAGTCAATTCAAACTAGAAGTAAGTTAGATGGTGATATTGTTTCGCCTCAAATTAAATTATTAGAAGCTCGCATTCAAATATAATAGGTCTTTACCTATGAAACTGCCGTTTTGCCGTACTGGCCATTTCAAATGAAAATATTTTTTTTTTGACTGATATTTCTAATTTCAAATTAATTTTATTTGACAAACATGGAATTCTTTTTCTAAAATCGTCATTTGTTTAATAGTTAGTGTTTTGTTTTCAACGCATTCGAACATTTTTCGTCATCATGGATAAGTTAAAAATTCGAGTAATTATGGAGTATGAGTACCGTCGTGGCAGCAAAGCGGCACAAGCGGCACGCAACATCAACGACGTTTACGGAGCGAACACTACAAACGAACGTACCACCCGTTATTGGTTTACCCGCTTCCGTTCTGGAAATTTTGACTTGAAAAATGAACCCCGTGGTCGTCCGAAAACTTTGGTCGACAATGACGAATTAAAGGCAATTGTGGAAGCTGATGAAACTCAATCCACGGCTGAATTAGCAGCAGCTTTCGACGTTAGCATCAAAACAATATTGGTCCATTTGCGTCAAATTGGCAAGGTAAAAAAGCTTGACAAATGGGTACCCAACGAACTCAATGACCGCCAGCGCGAAGTACGCGTGGAGGCATGCCTTGCACTGCTCAGCAGGCATACAAATGAAGGAATTCTGAACCGCATTGTTACTTGTGACGAGAAATGGAGCCTGTTTGACAGCAAGTTGGTTGGACCCTGGTTCAGCACCCAAACAATGCCCTAAACGAAAACTTACCCCTAGAAAAGTGATGGTCACTGTTTGGTGGTCTAACGCGGGTGTAATTCATCACAGCTTCTTGCCAAACGGGACAAGCATTACTGCAGATGTGTACTGTGAAGAACTGAACACAATGATGGAGAAGCTCGCACGTCTCCAACCAGCTTTGGTCAATCGTTCGGCTCCACTGCTCCTGCACGACAACGCGCGACCTCATACTGCACAGCAGACGGTCTCCAAGCTACAAGAATTGGGGTTGGAAGTTCTCCGTCATCCGCCGTACTCACCAGACCTTGCGCCTACAGACTTCAACTTTTTCCAGAATTTGGATAACTTCTTGGCGGGAAAAAAATTCAATACCCGAGAGGCAGTACAAAATGCCTTTGAAGAATTTGTTGCCTTCCGTCCAGCTGATTTCTTCAAGAAAGGCATCAATAAGCTACCAATGCGTTGGCAAAGATGCATTGATTGCATGGGTGATTATTTTGATTAATAGAAATAAAAATATATAAAAAAATTACGCTTCATTTATTTCGTGAAAAACGGCAATTTCATAGGTAAAGACCTAATATTTGCTAGATTACAGAGTATGATTTATCGCAGGATGTTTCGACTGTTGCATTACGTAAACAGTTTTTGAACTCGTCCACTTGTATTGAACAATTACGCACTGATATTATGAAGTCCATAGATGATTTAAGCTAGTCCAAACTAGGGTTGTAACGGAGGCCTTGTTAGCGGAGGCGGAGGCGGATGCGGCGACGACGAGTTTCACCACCGCGGATGCGGAGGTTGCGGCGGCGGAGGCGGATGTGAAAGTAGATATAGAAAAATTTTTAATTTATGGTTCATTAAAACAAAATCTTTATTTTAAATACGTACATTCATAGTAGTACACTTAATAAAAAAAGCATTACCTTCTAGTAATTAAAGTTAAGGAGAGGCAAATCGTATTTGACATACAATAGTTTTGCTGCTTTGTCACCTTCAAGACAATTTCTGAGGGGCTCATAAATTAAGCCAGCTGAACTAAATAATTTGTATCATTAATTTGACAAATGACCTATGCCCAACCCACTTAACCGCGTTCCCGCCTCGCACTCGTTTTATTGTTTTATGGTTACGTAAATAAACCTCCGTTACAACTCCGCAAAAATTGTGCGGAGGCGGAGGCGGAGGCGAAGGTACGATTTCTTGCGGAACTTCCGCAGTAACGGAGGCGGAGGCGAAGCTCCGTTACAACCCTAGTCCAAACTCGAGTTAGATCCAAATTATGTGCCAGACTATAATTATTTTATTGATTTTGACGAACTGTATTGTTCTATATTAAATACGTTAAATAGTTTAAAGAATAATGTCGCAGAACAATTACACTCCCAAAAACTAAATTAAAACTCCCGCCGATCAATTTGCAAACCTTTGATGGTGATTTTAAGTCTTGGCCTTCGTTTTTTGAGTGTTATAATAACGCTGTACACAACAACACTGGGTTAAGTAATTCAGAAAAGGTATTTTATTTGTGCGGTATTCTTTCGAAGAAAGTTTTATCTGCAATTGCTGGTGTTCCGCCTACCGGAGATAATTACGATCTTATTTACAATACATTGGTGAACAAATACCAAGACCGCCGAACTTTAGGTACTTCTTATTTACAACATATTATGAATGTTAAACCGTTAACGGTACAGTCAGCTGATGGTTTAAACACTTTTCTCGATAAGTTTACAACTTCGGTATCATCGTTTGAACAATTGAAAATAACAGATGAAAAGGATTTTATTTTTTTATTTTTAGCATTACAAAAATTAGATCGTGAAACCGCTCGTATGTTTGAAAAGTCAGTTCGTTCCGAACAAATACCAACGTACGAAAGTCTTGTAAAATTTTTGCGTGAACAAACTAAAATTCTTGAACGCACCAACAGTCATACTTTCAATTACGCCCCATTTTTCCCCCATTAAATCATTTAAACCCCCAATACCGAAAATTACAAAGTCGTTTTTAACTGCGCATGATTCTAAAGGCTTATGTGTTTTGTGTAACAAACCCGGGCACGAACAACTTTACCGTTGTCCTAAGTTTTTGAAAATAACACTTACAGATCGCTATTCTATTATTAAAACCAAAGGTGGTTGTTTTACTTGTTTAAGTTTTTATCCTCGGACATTTGCTTGTAATTCGAATAAAAATTGTAACATTTGTGGTTTGAAAACGCATCACACGTTACTTCATTTCCCGCGCCCGTCGAATAATGCTTCTCGATCGGGACTCGAACCTCCGCCCGGCAGCATCCGCGCGTCTATACCGCCACCTGCTACGCCCGCCGCGTCTTCAGCGTGTGACGTTACACCGCCGCCACCGCCGACTAGTGTTGTGCAGTTTAGTGATGCGCACCATAATTCAACGCTTTGCTCGCATACTTCGCTCACGATTACTAAACCTAATGCTACAACGGTGTTATTGGCGACCGCGCGTGTTATAATTAAGAACGCTCAAGGTTATGAATTTTCAGTTCGCGCTTTAATTGATAACGGTTCGATGAATGTCTTTGTTACTTCTCGGCTGTGTAAACGTTTGTCTTTAAACATAGATACACTGTCCGAGCAGGTTACTGTAAATGGTTTCGGTGGTTCGTCAAAGACTGTGAAAGGTACCACAAATGTAAAAATTTATTCTCGTTTTAACCGTAATGTTTCCTTTGACTCGAACCACTCATTGTGGATACCATTACGGATCACTGACCGACATCCTCGATTAAAACCTCGATGTTAGGTTACCTCTCTCGCACGCCTCTTGCCGACGATACGTTTTCTGAACCCGGAGAGGTGGAGATGCTTATCGGTGCGAAACTGTTCCCTCGTTTACTTCTTAAAGGTCACATTCAGGGTCCACCTGGAACTCCTGATGCGATTCAGACCACGCTCGGATTTATTTAAATGGGTACCGCTCCCATTTCTAACACCTCGATTAGTTCAAACACTCGTGCGTCTTCGCGCGCGATGTCGCATTCTCTATGCGCTATTACTGCTCAACCACTTGATTCTCTTTTGAAGAAATTTCGAGAGGTAGAAGAAGTTTCTACTCCACGCAACTCTGTGCTCTCAGAAATGAGCAAAACTGTGAGCTTATTTATAAATCCACAATAACTCGCGGACCCGATGGTTCTTTCGTACTCGCACTTTTAAAATCGATCCTTCAGTTTCAGGTGATTCGTGCAAGGCTGCTCATAAAAGGTTCCTTGCTTTGGAGAAGCGTCTTACAAACGCTCCCAAATTACGTTCTGCATATGATGAGATCGTAGTGGATTATTGTGAGAAAGATTATCTTGCTCCTGTCTTAACCGATGAGAACTCATCCGGTTACATCATACCTCACCATGGCGTTATACGTGATGACAAGTTAACCACCAAGGCCAGGCTTGTTCTAGACGCAAGTGCTCGCACGGATACTGGTATTTCACTTAACGAAGTGTTACATTCAGGTCCAAACCTGCAATCAGACTTATTCGTCGTTCTTTTAAATTTTCGACTCTTTCCCATCGCTGTCTGTGGTGATGTGGAACAGATGTATTTGAGAATTAAATTGTATCCTGAATTTCACAAGCATCAGAAAATTTTATATCGTTTTAACAGTTCTGATCCTTTACAACTTTTTGAGTTTAACCGAGTCTGTTTTGGCTTATCTTGTAGTCCATACTTGGCTTTACGCACACTATGATATCTCGCTGAGCTTGAACGTTCTAGCTATCCGCTCGCCGCCGACGTCATTGAGCGTGGTGATTATTTCATGGATGACGTACTCTTCTCTGTAGAGTCTTTATCATCTGCTAAAGAGATAACTTCGCAACTTATTAATATGTTTGCTGCTGGAGCTTTCAAACTCCATAAATGGTCTAGTAACTCGCAAGACTTACTTAAATCTTTACCACAAGATCATTTACATCCTCAAATTGTTAATTTCGATTCAAACTCGATGCAAAAGGTATTAGGAGTCACTTGGGATCCCCCAAATGATAATTTCAAATTACTTTTTCTATAAATGACGTTGCTTGCACAAAGCGCAATATACTTTCGGTAATTGCACGATTGTGGGACGTCATGGGCTTTGCTGCTCCGCTGATTTTATTCGCCAAGCTTCTAATAAAGGAGCTCTGGTTGCTCAAGATCGACTGGGCTGCTGAACTGATGAGCCGCCTCCGCACATTGTTGCTCAATGGTCGAAGTTTCAAAATGAACTTCCTATTATATCAAAACTTGCTGTACCTCGTCATATTGGTGTGGTACCATCTTGCAGTGCTAGTCTAATGGCGTTCTCTGATGCGTCTAAGAAGGCCTATGGAGCCATATTAAACATACGCGCGTAGCTTGAAGACAGGGTAACTGTAAGTTTATTGTGTGCAAAGTCAAAGGTAGCTCCTGTTCAGACTGTTAGTCTTGCTCGCCTAGAACTCATAGCAGTTCATCTAATGTTAAAAATTAATTAAAATCGTTGTTTCAACTTATTCAAACCGCTTTACACTTAGCAATATTTTTGCTTTTTGTGATTCAACCATCGCTTTGAGCTGGGTTCATTCCAGCCCACATCGTCTTAAGTCTTTCGTTGCAAACCGTGTTGCAAAAATTCAAGAAAACATCGATCCGCAACATCTTTACCACATTTCGGGCAAGGATAATCCAAGTGACTGTTGGTCTCGAGGTCTTACACCGGCGCAACTCATTGCCCATCCCATGTAGACGCCCACCATGGTCATATCTTAAATTAGAAGCTTGGCCAATCAAGCATTTTAACGCTCTTAGTTTGAAGGAGTTGCCAGAACTTAAAACTATAACTCTGTCTACATCTCAGAATAAAGGTGAATCTTTTATCTGTAGATTGTCCTCTCGTGTTTCTCGCTGGACAAAGTTATTACGCATTGTAGTTTATGTTTTACGCTTTACAAAAACGCTCACTTCTCGTGCGCGTTGATATAAACGCTGCTGACTTAAACAAAGCCGAGTCAGTAATTGTTAACGCTGTTCAACAAGAACATTTCGGATCTTTTATTAAGTTAATTGAAACCGGTAAACAACACCCAAAATTAATTCGTAAGTTGCGGCCGTTTATGCTTAACGGCATTCTTCGTGTGGGTAGTCGCCTGGAAAATAGTGACTTAACATATGATCACAAACATCCGGTGCGCCTACCAAGCAAAGACCGAGTTGTCAATCTTATTCTCGATCATGTTCACCGCACTGCTTGTCATGCAGGGCCCCAACTTCTTCTTGCTCTGTTGAGACAAAAATATTGGATCTTAGCAGCTCGTCGCCTAGTTCGCGCGCGAGTACATTCAGGCTTTCAATGTTTTAAGGTACGCCCTAAAGCAAATCAACCTCCGATAATGTCAGATCTTCCTTTATGTAGACTACAAATTTCGAAGCCGTTCACACATACCGGTGTAGATTACGCAGTACCTCTGTCAATAACATTTTCTCGTCAACATGGCATAAGAACTCACAAGGCTAACTTATGTATTTTTATATGTTTAACTACAAGAGCAGTGCACGTTGAAATAGCGTCTAATTTGACTACTGATTCCTTTTTGAACGCATTTAAACGCTTAATTTCCCGACGAGGTCCGGTCGAGAAGCTTTATTCAGACAACGGTACGAATTTTGTAGGCGCGAAGGCGTATTAAGACGAACTTCATCAATTTTTAACTTCTGAAGCCTTTATTAATAATTTTAAATTCGAATTATCTACTAAACGCATCGATTGGGTTATGATACCACCCAACGCTCCCCACTTTGGTGGTGGATGGGAAGCAGCAGTCAAGTGTTTCAAGACACATTTATCGCGCGTCATAGGATCGCAGATTTTAACCTATGAAGAGCTGTTAACAGTGCTCTGCCAAATTGAGGCAATTTTAAATTCGAGACCGTAAGGTATTTTAAGTGAGGATCCCGCGGAACCTTTACCATTAAATCCATCTCATTTTTTGAACACAGCGCCTTTAGCCTCCCTTCCCTTGGTGGACGTTCCAGAGCAGAGCCAACAGTTACTTTCGCACTATATGCTACTCGATAGGCTCGTTCATTCCTACTGGACTAGATGGCGTGACGAGTACTTACATACGTTACAAACCCGTGTAAAATGGAACACTGAGTCGCGTCTGGTTAGAGTAGGTGAAGTGGTTTTAATCATGAAAGATAATTCACCTCCGCTTCATTGGCCCTTAGGCTTTATTGAAAGGGTTTATCGAGGAGTTGACGGTCATGTTAGAGTCGCCTTGGTAAGAACTAAAACTGGTACCTTAAAACGTCCAATTATTCGTCTTTGTCCGTTACCTAAATTAGATTAGCTATAGCTACGTATACATTTTAGTTATAGTTTAATTAGTAATTACTCCAGATAGCGCTTTAAAAATATTTCGTTAATTTTCACGCTCTTAAAGTGTAACTTTAAGATTTTTTTATATGTTTCTGAAATTATCATGGCAACGCTCTAAGTTTAAATTTAGAATTTATTCTCGCTTTTTTACGCATTGCTCTATCTAGGACTTGTTCTAGAATCAGATTAATCTTGTTGCGCGTTTCCACTAGGTAGTTGAAAGGGAGTCTTTCAAGGCGGGGAGGATGTTTTGGCCGTTTTGTTTTCCTTTGTACAATTTTGAATAATTCCCTGAACCTTTGTGGAGGCGCTTCGCCTTCGTAACACGAGACGCAGATTTGAATTTGACGCGTACTTCACGCAGCGCGCAACGTTGACGGTTGTGTGCTAACTGTATACTTCTCTTCCTACTTGCTCGAACTATACATGTGCTGTGATGAAAAAGTGATTTATTGAACTTATTGAACATACTCTACAGTTTTATTCGTAGTAGTGTCTACAGTCTAAACGCTACGTATAAGTGTGACTCGCCAGCCAAGAGTCGTAACCGGGACCCGGAACAACGAATTGCTGAATCATCAAGTAAGTGTCTCCACTTCTTCTTGGTGAAGGGTTGATTTCGGGGTTGTGCTGGGGACGACGAAACGGCCTACAACAGGGCTTAATACAATTCAATACCATCTCGTAGTTGTGCTGATACGGATTTTCTACTATCCTGCTACCCGCTCGCTTAAAGGCTCTGAAGATTTCTGGAGCTTAGTACGCCCATTATGTGGCGCGTACATAAAGCCATAATAAAAAGCACGAATTGGCAAGAAAAAGCTAGTAAAAATCAACAAAGGGGACATATATATTTTAGAACAACTAGCTTTCTGATCATTATATTACTTAACACAAAATTTTAATGAGCACCTTTTGACAAGACCCATTGTTTACGTCCTAACTTAGGTAAATTAATAAATTATTTACTACGAGTATGTATTAGACAAATGACTCAATGACCGTCAAACGAAACCTCCTGCAGATAAATCTGCGTGTAGTATGTATGTTGAGGTAACTGTGATTGCGAAGTTACTTTCCCGTAGAGATAGAAATGTCTCGTGTTGTCCTCCGAATTCAAAATAATAATGAAATCGCCAGATAAACGCACTAACTTATGTGTTGTTTATACAAAAAACTGAAGAGATAGGAACACTCATGAGCAATGACACTACATTAAATACAAGTTCACCTGGTGTCTGGCTGCATCTTATGGCTGCGTGTCCAAGCCGCAATTAATAAGCTATGCTGTGGGTGGATGTGTAGTAGACCTTTTGAGTATCCCTATGAGGTTCTAACTCACTGCAATCTCTCACACATTATCGCCACCTTTGGTATTGTATTAATAAATATAATATATGAGCAAATGAGGTGATATTTTTTGCCATAGAAATATTTCAGTAAATATTTCCAATGAACGAAAATATAATCTTAGTTTTTCTATATCTAATTCTAGATACTATTTGAAAGGTACATTAGGTATCCAGGATTGATGTCATTCTAGTATTGAATATATTGATTTATATTTTAGATGCAAGTTGCTGCTTGCATTTGCAATTCTGAATAGTATCGAGTTCGCTCTGCTCTTAAAATTTCAAACAAACATTGAACCAATATTCTATTCAACTTTCATTTGAAATTCTATTTCGAGAAATTCAGAAATGAAAGAAAGACGAGGATGTACTATGGATATTTGCAAGAAAGATATTGTGCAAATGAATATTAAAGGTAATGCAATTTTGTATGATTTTTAAATTACGTGAACATAGTATAAAAGAAAGCTTAGGTTAAAGATATGTCCTTTTTTACCTGCCTACCTTTTGTGCCTGTAACCCTTATGAAACAATTGCAATCAAAAATATATCAGTTGAAAATTACAGGACATGTTGTTCTTTCTATCCACTCAGTTTAATAAATATTGAAATGTTTATATTATTTAATAAATGACTTTGAAATATCTCAGTCAACCCAGAAGAACATTCGTACAATCTTTGAAACTATAGCAAAGCAATATTCATAGTTTCACAGAATTCTCTGTTCTTATTTCTTTGTGTTGTGGGGCTGTAAATAATTAATAAGCTAATCATAATGTAACCAAACGATATTTTGGATTGTTAGTAATAATGTGAAACGAAATACTACACACACCGGCACAATTAGGGGAACACTTAAGCATAAGCATAAAATTTGTTGTTATTTTAAACTTATTGTTATTAATTGTTGGTTTTTATATTAGGTGGTTAAACATAAGTTGATTACACATTAGTTTTTAACTTTTATTTTCTAAAAGTCGTAATAATGGAAAAAATCAATTGATGGACATTTTAGTGATTTACTACAGTTTTTATTTTACATTTTAACTGAAGTTTTTAACAGGTTTATCCTTCAATGCAGGGCATTTAATAGCGTGTATGACCTTCTTGAGTTCTTATGACCGCTTGTATGGGCTCACTCTTGCTGTTTATGACATTTTCTATCGTTTCTTGAGGTAAATTTTGGTTCCTCCACGTTCCTGAGGAGCGGATTTTTTTGGTGCACCATTCTTCCTAAAATGTCCCAGACATGTTTTATGGGATTTAAGTCCGGAGATCGTGCTGGTCATTCCAACAGGGTGATAGAGACTTCCTGAAGGTAGTCAGGAACTATGCGGGCGGTATCATGTAAAAAAATTAAATTATAAGCTTCATATTATTTTCTGACGGGTTCTGGGTAAATGGAAATGCAAACAAAATAATTTTACTAAGATTCTGCTTGCAATTCAATCCAGCAAAACAAGCTGTCATGGTTTTCCTACTTAGTTGCTTACATCTACCTACTAATATAATTAATTTTGTATTAGGGTTAAATGTACAAGACGTAATTTTTATGAACTATGTCATAATATGAAGCACCGGGGTAACAGTAATTAGTTATTGGCCCCCCAACACACCGAGTAAGTTGCAACCCCATGTTCTTACCAAGTTCATCGCTATACATAATTATGTTTAATTCACTTTTATTTGACTTATTAATTAAGCTACTACCTGATTTAGTTACTATATGCTCAGTGACATATGGCTCCTCAGCTTGGCTGGATATTGGAAGAGGGCAATCTGATGTAATATTATTTGAACGCCTTTCATAGTAATTGGTAAGGGACTCAAACCGGTCATGATTATATTTTAACAGTTCAATCAAATTGTCCATTGCCAGAGTGTTTTCCTTAATTTCTTTTTGGGAAATTTCATACTCATTGGTTAGAATTAAAAGCTCTTCATGAAGTATCTGTATTTCTACATTTAATTTCCGTGTGTGAGGTTAACCTATTCTGGTCCAATTTACTTTTACATAATATCAGTATCAGTATTTTGATATGTAGGTTCCAATTCTGTTTAGTATTTGAATAAAAATGAGATAATTTATATCATAGTTATTTTTGTTTGTGTTCTAAATGTAACTGAATACTTAAACTAATTATTACTTTCATATTCATTTATTTCTAAGTTTTATTTGCTTTTTTCGATTTGTAATTTACATTGCAAGATGAGTTTCACCTTGAGCAGAACCGATAACCCAGATGAGGTTATTTTTTAAAAACCCTATCATGATCCCGCTTCTTTATACATGATATTATTTCAATATGAGCGAAATGATCCAACTGATTTTGTAAACGGGACAGCTTTTATTTATATTCGGTAAATAGTTTTATATCTAATGCTGATTTACTTGATTGAGTACGTAAATTAGGATATACTATTCTTTTGTTTTCTTCACTTCAATTATCTGGGATCTAATTGCTTGATCTGCGGCTTGGATGTCAGTTTTGTGTTTTTAAAATTTTGTTCAAACTTTTTGGTTTAACGAGGTTTTTTTTACATAAGTAGAATTATTTACTGTCATAGAGGCACCATTTTCAAAATCGTCCGCTATTGTCAATTAAGTAATACCGTTAAACCGAGGGCTCTATAAAATTTTATCAGTGAAAAATGATGAGCATTATCTGACAATATTTCAAAGGGATACAGTTATCTTTGGTGGTTTCATGGTTATGTAATCCTAGATAACAAAACTTGGACTTGTTATAGTTACAGTAAAATAAACTCGATGGTGCACAAGCTAAGACGTACCAATAAGATATACAAAATTCAAAATTATTTTGGAAAGGATTCAAAAACGTCGTACCGAATGATATTCCAACTAAAGTGGGTTATATTAGCTTAAAAAAGCTTTTTTCCCTTGTCCTTTTCATACAATTGATCAGCAAATCGTTTGTTCTCTCCCAGAACGCACTGCTTTTGGCATTTGAACTTATTCGTCCGAAAAAATTGCGTTATTTTAAGATTCATATATTTTATTCTTTTCAGTTATGTTTTTTAGTGCGCATTAGATTTAGATAACTCAATTCAGGAAATTATATTTATATTCCAAAGCTTTGGGAGTCTCCCATGTTAGGCTACTTTGCCCACTCGGAATTAAACTGCAGTAATAGCAAAACTACGGAGTTATGTGGGTGAAGTCGCGCACTTACAGATTCAGACATAATGTAATTTCTTTAAAAAAAAGCATTTTCTCGAGAAATATCCTTTGTTGAGCATATCATATTTGAAACAAACAAAGTCAGAGTTCATTAAATCGACAATTTAAACCTCCTTTCAAAACACTCCAATACAAATTTCTATATCAACATTCCATTGGTTTCAAATTGAATTTTCAAAACCGCGCGGTAATTATTTTACTTTTATTTGTGAGAAATTGAAATTTAAAAAGAAAATAAAACTTGGAAATTAAATGCTACATAAAAAGTTCCCAAAATAAAGTAAAGTCTAAAGTCATTCAAAATTTGTCCACAGTTGTAATAATATAAATATGTATATCGTAATTTATATCCTACCTAATTTTGACGAATTGACTGAAAATGAGATATACATCTTGCAAATGACCGTACGTAACTGCTGTTCCCAAAATATTGACATTAATTGAGGTTGACATCAGAACCTAGGGCCTCATTCGTGACTGACTTCAAAGATATTATCTCATCGTTTAGTACTTCAAATGTAACGCTCATTGCGGCCTTGCTTGAAATTTGTGACGCTTTGGTTTCGGAGATATAAATGGTTGAATGGAACTGATTATGAACCTAGGGCTTAGCAGTTTTCATCAAATTACTTGTAAATTATTGCATTTCGGTTTGATGTAAGTCGTCACGATAGCGTCACATTTGCGTCACGTAACACAAGCCAACATTGATATACAGAGAAGCCCTAGGTTCATAATTATAAACCTAGGGCTTCTCTGTATCTCGGCAAAGGATGGTCCTAGGAGCTCCGAACTTGGATTAAACATTAGTGACGAAGAAATTACGCAAAATTAACAATCATTTTGACTTCGTAATTGTCATTTGAACAATTTACTAACTTTCAAACAAATACCTATTATGAACCTAGGGCTTCGCTGGTATAGGGAAACTGAACCTTTCATAGTCCGTTTAATTATTGAATTTGTTAGCTCGTTAGTTCCTTTAAATGTGACGATATCTTTTTTTGAGTTTATTATAGCAGTAACTGAGATAATTTGAACTGCAATTTTTATATAAAATTGCAGTAGGGTGCATGTGACCTTGAAAATACCTTACCTGTGTCACTTATTCTTTTGTTCTATTGTTTTGTTTTGTGTAAGTTTGACGGCATTTTTTAATTCTTAGAAATGTTGTTTGTCGAGACATTTTAACTAAATGTCCCCACGACGCATCAATATGCCAGGCATAGCGAGTTATATCCTGCGCTCAAGTGGGAGGGAGATGGCAATAATCCCTGTCTTGCTCTGACTTTATGACCAAGTTAGCACCCAAAATAATTCTTGTTTACTTAGCTTATCTCAGTTCTCTCTAAACTCTGAAGAGCAAGTGACGTATTTGTTTCCAATTTGATTTCGTGACGCGACACAAAAATTTAAGAAACTATATGTCTTCATTTATCTCATGATCGAAAATAAGCAAAGGAAAACTATAATTAAAAGTCTTTGACAATTATCATTGTCACCCTAGTCATCAAAAATATTCATTTGCATGTAACTATCCTCGATGACTAGTTCAAAACAAAAATGATTGTCAAAATTGCTTAAATTCTTCGTCCCTTACGATTAATTCAAGTTCTGAGTTCCTAAGACCATCCGGTGCCAAGATGCAGAGAAGCCCTAGGTCTATAATTATGAACCTAGGACTTCTCTGTATCTCGATGATGGCTCGTGTTACGAAATTCACACCTGCGTCATTAATTAGTGACGCCAATGTGACGCTATCGTGACGACTTACATCAAACCGAAATGCAGTAATTTACGAGTAATTTGATGAAAACTGCTAAGCCCTAGGTTCATAATCAGTTCCATTCAACCACTTATATCTCCGAAACCAAAGCGTCACAAATTTCAAGCAAGGCCGCAATGAGCGTCACAATTGAAGTACTAAAAGATGAGATATCTTTGAAGTCAGTCACGAATGAGGCCCTAGGTTCTGATGTCAACTAATTGAGGGATATTGAAACTATTCATAAATACTTTTTAAGCCTTTGCCGATGAGTTGGCGTTTGAGTTACTAAGCAGAATATTATTTAAAAGTAAATTTTTTGTACAAACTTTTCTTAATTATTTTAAAATATATATGTGTATTCAAATAAAGTTACTAACATTAACAATTTATTTATTTAACAATTTATGCACACATATAAGTAACAATAAAGGAAAGAAGAAAAAAAAATTATATTTACTGCTTATTTCCTAGGAAATTTCTTCCAGCAGACCTGTGACTGGAGAGTTTCGTATAAAGCAAATAAGTGTGCCATGATAATATTATACATACAAAACATTACATTAGTACAATTTATACATATTTACTTATATAAAAATACATATATACATACATACATACATATACATAAAACAGTACATACGTATTGTGTAGATTACAACGATGAACTCTTTAGCATAGTGATAAATAGTGCTCTCTTACTCTACTCTTACAAATAGACAGTGTTTTAGCGTCGCGTATCTGGTGAGGCAGCTTGTTCCACAGCCTGGCTGCATGGACGGCGAACGAAAAAGAAAAGAAGTCAGTTTTGTGGCGAGGAGTCGCTAGTAAATTTCTTTTAAGTGGTCTGCAGATCTCATCACCTGTGTGGGTGTAGGTAAAACGGTTACGTAAATATGGTGGAGAGTGAGGGTTGCTAAGCACATTAAACAAAATTATTTTTTTAATTAAAAATAATTAATTAACTGAATGAATACATTTCTGTAAATGAACCATAATAACACATTAGTAGATATTCTACTGAGGCTTATTCTAAAGAGAATGTTGCCAATTTTCTTTCGGTTGACACGTACGGAAACAATAAAACAAGTGGTGTACTCAGTAATATAATGTATCTATGAAAGCATAATTTTATAGCACAGTGTGACCTAAACCCGCAATTAACGCTCACTTTTCCGTGATGTAAGTTGCCTATTTCTGCACGGTGCGTAAATGAATTGAAGTTAGTGCCCGAGTGCAGCGAGGGAACATGAACGGATGATGATTTAAATGTCGTATGAAGCTTGAATGGCCCTTGTGGCAATATTGTCTTTAATAATTGCACCGTCACCCAAACGTCCACCACTGAAAATAAAACTGTGCAGACTGAGGAAAGCAATTGCTGAATTAGTGTGGTAGCTGGTTTCTTGTTTAGTAAAGTTCATTCCCATTGTCTAATATTTTGTTATGCCAATCAAGAAATAAACATGCATGGATACTTTGAACACA
Source organism: Marasmarcha lunaedactyla (assembly GCA_923062675.1). Lineage (NCBI taxonomy): Eukaryota > Metazoa > Arthropoda > Insecta > Lepidoptera > Pterophoridae > Marasmarcha > Marasmarcha lunaedactyla. The sequence goes on from OV281353.1 coordinate 11,005,754, forward strand.
CTTTCCAAATAGTAATCTGAACCCCTTCAGGTCCCCCCGTCCGCTCTGGCCGGGGCGGGTTTATATCACACTTGCTATAAATTGGGTTCACTACAAAAATACGAAAAACTTTATTCCGATAGTCATAATCACGAATTTCAAAATTTCGAATTTTATAACACCGAATGGTTCAAAATTCCGATACTGAAAATTCCGTGTTTCATAATTCCTAATTTTTCTTCTTGGAAACTTCAAAATTCCGAACGTTTATAATACGAAAATCAATATGCCGAATTTGAAAATACTGAACCATAAAAAATCTGAATTATTAATAATCTGCAATATCATAAATACGAATCCCGAATATCAAAATTCCGAATAATATTAGTTGCAATAACAAACGCCGTCTACAACTGCATGAACTACGTTCGAGCATGCAAGTAGTCAGCTGAAAATTAGAAAGTTTATTTAGTTTTTTGTATGGAGTTATTTCTTGAGTATATAGGTTATGTACTGAAATGCAAATCCCTTTTTGGTGCTTTGCCGGCCGCTGCCGCGGCACGCTCGCTGCATTATCTGTATACAGACTAACTGCTCCTCCTCGCTTCGCTAGTCGTGGCGCCTAATTTTTATAATTTGAAAATGTGCCTTATTAACTTAAATTTGTGTCACAGGAGATTTAGATTATAATTTTTAACCCGTTTTAGATACAAAATCTGAATGTAAACATTGAATTTTCGGAAAATTAAAATTCGGAATACCATATTTCGGACTAGCAACACAGCGGGTTTTTAATTCTTCGTACTAATGAAAGTCGGAAAATTAAAATTTCGTATTTATTAATTTCAATGAAATAAGAATCGTGTTTTTGAATAGCGGAAATATAGTCTCTTAGGAATTGTGAAATTCGGAATGTAAAAAATTGGAATATTCAAATTTGGAATTACATAATTCGGAATATTTGGGTGTTCCCCTATAAAATAGTATACGATACATGGGACCTAAGTTGTCTATTAAATTCACGCCGTGCAGTAAAAGGCTACTTAGGTCACGCGTATCGTAATGTACTATTTATTTTAATCATACATACTATATTATAAATTAATGATCCAACATTTTGCGTTATTGTTTTATTTCGCGTTATCAAATTCAAAATTCTAATATTTATTTCTCAACATTAATTATTCTTATTGACGTCAAATAAAGCATGACTACCCGTTCGGAAAAACCTTCGTGAAGAAGAAATGGCGAGAAACTTCATGGGCGTAATTTTTTCAAAATAAATTTACAATGTCTATACAAAATATAAATAAAAATATTACTTATCTGCATCTGTTAGTTCGGCAAGTCTCCCTCCCCCCAAGTATCCAAACGACGAACACCCTCAAATGGCACCCGTTCACGACTTAACGCGGGATCCAGCCATCGCCTTCCTCAACGATATTGGGTGGGAAGTGAGCGACCCGTCACCCGACGCTACCGTAAGAAGACGTATCGTATGGTACAGTCTAGGTCTTACATGTAATTTTTTAGACAGTCGATCGGAAATCATTTAAAAGGCTTCGAAAATGTAAATGCTCAGTGTTTTTTGAAACATGGAGCTAAAAAAAATGCGGCATGCGCGCGCAATCATGAGTTTGACCTGGCGTTGAGCCAGTGTGAACTGGTTTTGCCTCAGACTCTCAGAATGAGCCGCCTGAGGCGGTCTGAAGAAGTGTAATCACAGAAAGAGGTAATGATGTCACACCGATGTATGAAACTTTTCCTCTGTTGAAATATCCGAGAACCGATTTTGCCGCGTACTCAATGAGCCGCCAGAAGACGCACATAGGCCCCATATGTGTGAAGTGTAATCACATAAAGAGGTAATGATGTCACACCGATGTATGAAACTTTTCCTCTGTAGGGATATCCGAGAACCGGTTTTGCCGCGTACTCGATGAGCAGCCAGAAGACGCACATAGGCCCCGCATGTGTGAACAAGTGTAATCACAGAAAGAGGTAATGATGTCACACCGATGTATGAAACTTTTCCTCTGTAGGGATATCTTTATCAAGTTATAAAAATCTTGGTTAATAAAAGGCTGTTTTTATTAAATTTATTAATTTATTCACAAGAGGATAGGATATATATTGTATATAAACATAAGCTTAAACTGCTTATGTTTGTGTTCATCAAATACACAATAGGCACTCTGACAAAGATTTTCATTATCATTATTCCCAAAAGTATCTACTACAAACATAATTTCCGTCTGACAGAAAATATATTGAACACATTTTGTAGGATTTTGTCAGGAAAACCTAATCAGTGTTATTTATGGCTGCCCTCTTTGCAAAGGTACATTAATTTTTCCCACCATTGCTCAAGATCAATGTAGTTCTATTCATTTTGACATAGCGGTGCTCGACGACGAGGTACACTTGATTGACCTAATAGAGTCATAAAGACGTAACAGTTGCTACTTAAGCTTATTTATGGTATGCAATTTTGTTCCCTAATATCTTTTCTCCCCTGCCGTAGTTCCTGAGAAGGTCGCTGGATTTATTTAAGCTAGAGATTAAAGGGATTCATGAGCTGCATATAAATAATAATCTAGTGTATTATACATTTTTCTTATAATTCAGATAACACGTAAATTCAATTGCCCTGCTGAAGTTTAAAATATTTTTTGAATAACATGAATTTAAAACCAATGTATTAAAATTGTTGCACCTTTTTAACGTATCAGCTCATAATGTCAACTTCTCAAAATTACAACCGGACGCAAAATGTCCAATTCTCAAAAAATCAACTTCTTGAAATGTCAAGTTCTCAAAATGACAACTTCTCATAGTTAATGTTAACTTCTTAGATGATAAATTCGCATAAACACAACTTCGTAATTTCTATCTTAACAAAGCCAATTATTGATTTACTATAATTAAGAAATTGCTTAATAATCTTATTGTTCAGTAACATGTAGATATATGGTGCAATGATTTACAATTCGATAGGTACCGTATGACAACGGGAGATACGACGGGAAATACGAGCAATAGTTTTGGAATTCCAGCGAACTATGACGTCCTCATTCGAAGAGTAACTCAGTAATCAGTTTATTGCATTGCAAGAGCTTAACATCACGTTGTGTCAAATAACAGATATACAAACAAACTCTGCTTCTAAACTTCGACAAGAACAAGTAAAATGAAACACATCGGCCATATTGCTGGCTAAAGAACAACAAGGAACAACAAAGTAACTTTTAATTTCTGAGCGGTAATGAATGGTACTGAAAATATACAGCGTAGTATTTGTATATCACCCATACGCAGAAAAAATACGCAATTAACAATTATCTTACTCGTTATCTTAGTTTATATAATGCAGAATTCTCTAACATTGACATATTTTGTAATTCTTTGAGTACTTGGAAAGCCAACATACTTGATAACATTGCAAATATAACAAATCATTTTATAAGTGTTATCACTCACAACGTGATTATGCTTATTATAAATTGTATTTCAATTGTGAATAAGTTTTGTTTTGTCTTGTTTTGTACACTTAAAACAAAACTGTATTAAATTAAAAATAGTTTCATTAAACAAGACGTAAGTAATTTCATACGATATAAAACAGTTCGGTACTTCAAGAGTTTTTACTATATTGAAGCAGTAAAATTTGGCCACTGTTGGTCTTTTTGTAAGAAATGTTTATGTGTTGTACTTTTTTACTAATGACTGTTTGTTGCCAAAATTAATGGAAAAAAAACCAGGTCTTGTCAAAATGCCAAAGTTATTCCCCAGATGATATTTATCTGACGATTAAAAAATCAGTCCTATTATTATGTTCACTTCTGTCCAATGATTCATGTTAGTATAATTTTACAACAATTAGAATTCTAGCTTACTAACCGTTAGTTACTAATATTTAGTAAAAAGATACCTACTGAAGTCTGAATGAATGAATGAAAGAATGGGATTGCAGATTAGTGGTGGCACAAATACGACCTCCTTTGTCAAAAATTATATCCCTATTAAAACTGCTTTATATCTAAACCATTTAATATTTCAACTTCTGTGCGTAACAAAAACCGACGAAAGTAAAAAGGCTTTTTAACAAAATAAAATGATATATTTGTGTAAAGGATGGAAAATCCAAACAGTTAATGCGAAAAAAACTGTTAAATAAAATCCCTGTGGCTAAAACTTATTGATTATTTAATGAATTTTCATTACTTCACTTCGAATTTTCTTACAGACAAATTATTGATAATCTTATGTAATAAAATTTGATTTTTTACCAGTTTCAAGCTCGAAATATAAAAATAAATCATACATTTTCCCAACAAAGGCTCCACCACCCAACCACACAAGGCATTACAGTGAAGCCTCGCATTTATCTCTAAATCTCATTATACCGAACCTGCTCCAAATTTGTCTTCTGTGTAAGACTATGGAAGCCTTTACGAGATTAACGTATTATTTCGTACCTGTCGATGTTTGTGCTCAAATAACTTTGAAGTAACTTTTGGAGTGACTAGACAAATATGAGTTACTTATTATGTTATTGTACTCAGAGGTAAAGGGAAATAAATACGTTTAAATAGAAGTTGTTTTCTGAGTGGTCTTAGTGAAGTCTTTTTGTACACGAAATTGCTTGGATTCTGCTGTAAAAAATTTGATTAAAAGATAGGATAAAACTTTTTATTAAAATTTTGGAAAAATGGGTTTTTACGGTCAATGCTAGTAATTAAACGTAACCCTAATTTATTCGTCACATATATATTTTTAAAATCGTTCAAATTCCAAATTCGCATACAGACACGTTCCGTTTTGCGTTTGAAAAACCGACTTTCACGTTCCACGATTGCGGTTTTTTTATAAATTTTCCAATATTGGTATTATCATAGAGTAAGCACAGTTAAACCAATATTTTTTTGATAAAACGTAGTTTTTACCAACTAAATAATTTCTGAAAAAAATGCAACCTATCTCATAATAACTAGTTCGACCTATTAAATTTGGAAATTGCGTTTGGAAAATTAAATATTATGTTATGGTAAGCAAGTATGAAATTGAATCACCACCGCTACAAAAGTGACAAATCTTGTGAAGGATGTCAAAATCTGCTTTTACATAATTAAATAAACCGTTACAGTGAGACAGTATAATGTATTTTGATTTTTACAATGCAATGATTATTCGTGAAATGGTATGCAATGGTTTGAAAACGATAAAAAATTACTTTATAATGCATTTAATTGTCGCGCTCTATTGTTATTCTAATTGTTTCGCCTTACGGTAAACGCCTTAAAAACGGTTACCACATGAAAAGTGAAAAACTCTGATATAATCTTTAAAATTTTAAGTCAATTTTAACCACTACACAAGTATTTGATTAATTATCTTTTTGTTTATAATTTTAACGTATGACTTTTAGTTTCAGAAATTCTTTAAAACTGGATACGTCAGCGTTTGTTATTTTTGGAAACCAACGGGTACGTGTTTCATTTAAATCTAACATAAAAGTGTTACTTCCGATAAAATCAAAACTTTTTGCATGATAAACTGTACGAAAGTAGATAAAATAGCGTTAGTTCCAAATCTGCCAGCAGCTAAGGTTCAAAAATGACAAACGCAACTGGGAACTGACTAACAAAAATAGAAATCAAAATTAACATATTTTGAACAGTGACTCGTATAACGTAGTTCTTAGAATTGTAAAACACAAATCTGCTTTAGGCTGTTTGTAGTTCAATAATTTCCTACTGCTAGAAATAGGGTTTTTCGAGTTACGACCGTTGTCTATAGAAATTAGAGACCACAAAAGGGTCGTAACTTCCTAGCAAAATTGTCTTAAAGTTTTCAAGGAACATAACGATCTTAATAAAATGTTGTAAGCTTTTCTGAACGTTGTTAAAATTTTAGATTATTGTCTGTAGTAAATTGCCTTCTTTCTTGACAAAACCTCGAATTCAAATTCAAATATTTATTTCTCAACGTTGACAAATACTTGTTCTTATTGACGTCAAATAACGTATGACTATAGCACCAGTTCGTTAGTAAAACCCTTGTAAAGAAGAACTGACAAGAAACCTCACTGCAATAGGTAGGTTTTTGTAAAATATATAGACGTTGAAATAACGTCTTAAAACAGCGCCAAAAGTAGTATTCATCATCAGTAATAAACTTCTTAATAAAGAATTACTTCCGATATCTATTTTAGACATTATCAGTGTCTTGGGATGCGATTTTTATGACAAAAGAAGTTTTTGTCCCTAGAAGTTGAAGACCCTTAGGGAGAATGGATTTCGCATAACTCCAGTACATATAAATGAGATATAATTGTAGTCATCCGTAGATATTGTCACCCGTGATCTTCTTTTCATTAGATAATTATTATAATATTGTTCTATAATAATTATTAATTAGACATGGTATAAAAAAGATTTATCTAAACATTTTTTCAAACATAAGTCTATCGCAATATAGACCACAAAGTAATTAGCAAGTATCTTGTTTTATTTAACATTACTAGAAAAGCACACTTTTGTAGGGTAAGAAGAAAGAGCAGTGGCATTCCTCCGGAGGTTTTCAACCACTGTGCGGCCAAGCTCCGTCTACTAATTATTATTATTGAGGACAAAAGTTTAAAAATATCAAAAGCTAGTATCATTCTTTTAGGCCTACTCGAAGAAAAAAACGCAAATATTAATTACCAAAAATATCTTTAGATTATGTCTTTGGTGATCCTAATGTCCTGTATTCTATGCTGGTGATTGCCAAATGTATATGATTTTTTAAAGTTTGACCAATGAAGTTTTACTTTAAGCTAACCGCTCTAAAGTTCAAGGAAAGTATTATGAAAAAGCCCACATACTTAAACAATTTGTCGAAGTTCATGGCTGTCATACCTTATGTTTATCTTATAATAATAATAATAAATCTGAAGTTAATCACACTAGCTGTATGGCCCCAAAGTAATCAGAGCTTTTGTTATGGATGACCATACAGCAAACTGGGGGTGACACAGTATAAAATATGTATTTGTATGTATTAAAAATACATAAACCATGACCCGAGAAAAAACATTTCATCACACAAATGAATGTTCCGACTAGGACTGAAACCTGGGACCTCCGGCATATGAGCTAGGGCTTAACTATTAACAGAGACTAGTAAATAACTATAGACTGACCATCTCCATACATAAATTCGTGACTCGGAAGTAGCTCAAAATCCAAGCTATTACTAGATGTCGCTCTCAAATAGCTTGGACCAACCTTGTCGTCTTTAATTTTTATATGAATTATTGACGAGAAACGTAATCCAAAATATTTGTTTGTATATTAATACGGACTAAAACTGCTAGATGGCGTTGTCAAATAACCTGAAACCTTAGCAAGTAAATAGTTGAGTTCATTCCAGGCCCTCAATAAGCTTTTGATTTCAGTACTTTACGCAAAAAATGACTATACCTTAATGTTTATAACATTTTATAATAATTACTAAAAAGAAAGTCAGAACCAAATTATGTATATAAATATATAAAAGACATAAAAGCAAATCAAAGAATATGTAACTGCGTGCATCTTTACCGATAGAGACAAGGTTCTCGAACTATAGGTGAATCATTATGGAACAAGAAATATTTGAGGGAATCTTTATGATTTAAAATAGATGACATAGATATTCAGTTGTATTAATTACTTTTAAAAGTGTCAAAATCATAACATATTAAATAATATCATAAAAAATATATTTATGTCAGCTCTAAAGTCAAATATTTAATTTTGTGCTTTTTATTTGTTTGGATTTATGTGCGAAATTATTTTCTTTGATCGACACGAGTCACAGTAGGGAGCAGAAAAATTGTGAATTCAAAGAAATGCAGGGAAAAGTTCCAAAACAAACACACAACCATAGCAACAACAATAAACGACAAAGAATTCAAATTGTCAAACAAATAAAATGTTGTCATAAAAAGAACAAAAAAAGTTGATTTAAGTTATAAGTGTCTAAATACAATATTTACAAAATATTTCAAAATCCATCCAGCAAGAAAATATTTTTTTAACTACTGCAAAAAATTTATGAGTTATATGCATTATAAATAAAAATTATGCACTTATTAAGACATAATTTTTATCGATTTCAAGAAATAAATTAAAATATAAAAAAACCTATTAATTAAATGCACTGAAATTCGTTTTATTATGTTAAGGCAGATAAGAACAAACTGTGGAGATGAATGCTATATTTTTGTGGGAAAAATTATATACTGGCAATACAGTAATCCAGTAACACTACAAATAATATCCGGGGTGGTGTAAAGATTTCTGTTACTGAATTATAAGAGCGGCAACATAGCATCAAATAATATAATGCACTAGCTGGCAACGTCTGTTGTCGCCTGATACCTACGGATAGTACTTGCAATAAAATATCAAATGATTTTGTAAACAGCTCCATCTTAAGTTTTTTTACGCATTATTTTTACTAAATTTAAATAACTTGTAAATCTAATACAACTAACGCCATCTCTCTATCTTAAAAACAACTATTTTTCAAGTCACAAAATTTTGTTAGACATGGTTAGTCTATAGTTATTTACTAGTCTCTGCTATTAACTATACTCGGCCGGTCATTGTACAGAGATAATATGAAGATTTTGAAACTTCTATGTGGGCGGTGGCGAAAGAACGTCGGTGGCCCTGTGGTAAAGGCACTAGCGTCTCCATCTGAGAGATCTGTGTTCGATCCCCCATGGCAGCCAAATGTACCTATGTAATAAGGTCTAGTATAGGTAACAATATCTCATATAAATATTATTAAAATTTAATGTAAGAGTTATAATTATTTTAATGTAGTTCTATTGTATGTGAGAGCAAAATAAATAAACAATATTTTTTTAGTTTACACAACTTTTTTAAACAGTCTTTTTTACCAGGACAAGAATTATTTTGTCAAGATTTACCGAAGAACATTTTAGCATTAATTAAAACTTTAAAACTTATGATATTTATGTTGAACTTTCCTCTTAGTACTTATTTACTTGAGCTCTACGACAAAGTTCGAGATAAAACAGTATCCACAAACTTCGGAAAACAATAAAGTGTGATGAAGTTCAAAAGAAGCGGCGATCTCATCTGTGTTATTTATTTACTTGACTACTTTAGTGATCCATTCTATTATGTTATTTTATTTAAAGTCAAAAAGAACCCTTAGGGAGAAGGGTAGTGCAAAGCATCGCAACGTCTTAAAACTACCAGTGCGTGAGAAACTCAATTAGCCGGTACAAAAATACTAGACTCCTGTTGTTCTACACCGCAAACTAGTCCGTAAAATTGTCCACTGCGCGCAGCAATGGAGTGTTACATTTTTTAACACTTGTGAACTGGCAGTATGCATTGGTCTCACTAGTATTTAAGTACTTTTTTTGATATGTCAAATAAATGACCATTATGATACTCGAACAGCATTAAAAAATACTGATTTTCAACTATTTGTGTTTCACAATATATATATTTTTTTATAAATTCTTCAACTAACTATGACACAACCTAATTCAAAATGTTATATCATAAATGCAAGAGAAATTTTACTTGGGAATTAAATCTCAAACTTAATAACCTCGCAGAAACTAACAATTACGAGGCAAGTGTATCCCTCATTAAACATTGTACTTCTTTCTTTCTTTGATAAAACAAGTGGGACTGGTTTTGCTTCAAAGACGGGAACCATTTAAATTTTAAAATTCAAACAGAAGCTTTATTTCCTAATTTTGACGAGTACTAGTTTTTCTTGACGTTATACAAAGCGTGATTCTACCACCATTTCGGAAAGCCTTCGATAAGAAGAACTGGCAAGAAACTTCATAGGTATCATTTTTCTATATAAATTTACAACAGCTTTAGCTTTTGCAGTTAGCTCTGCAAGCTGCTCTGTAGCCTCTCCCTCCCCGTAAACTATCCAAAAGACGAACAGCCCCAATCGGCATCCGTTCACGGGGTTAGCGTTGGATGTAGCTACCGCCCTCCTCAACCATATTAGAGGAAAGTCAGCGACCTGTGAACCGACGCGGCCGTAAGAAGGGGTAATTAAGTGACAATGACGCTTTATCTGCCCACTGTAGGATACCATAAGACATTCAACTATGTAAGTAACTAAAATATACCTTCATGGCTGTAAGCACATCAGTCATTGAGCGAATTCTCATAATCGCGAATGCTGCAGAGCAGTCTACTCGTAAGGTGTGAAATATGGGCTTCCCATTGAAGTTAAGAATCTATAGTTATGCCAAGAAAATAGAATTCTATTTTCATATTCACTAGGTTCAACCATTAAGATGAAAGATCGATTAAATTTGTTTTACATTTGGTGCAGAAAATTTTGTACATTCTGTTTTGTTACTATTGTACTCCGCACCCGGAGCATTTTTGGACTTTTGATTTCTAATGAGAACGGTGTCTACTCGTAAGGCTCGGGCCATGCTGTACGCTTGGTGGGACGGAGAGGTATTAGCCATGAGATCGTTCATCTGAGTGTCTCGGAGTTCTGCGAGGCAAGACCTAACTTTACGTTGTAGCTGATTCGCAGCTAATCTATAGGCGGGCGTGGGATATTTCTTGGCTCTCCGGAGAGCCGCGTTCTTGGCTTTAATAAGATTGCTAACGGCTAATGGAAGCGTGGGTATGCCTTGCTTAGCAGCCTTTTCGTTAACACTGATGGCTGAGTGGATAGTATTAGTGAGAGAATTGACTAATGAATCTATTTTATCCGGACTATCTATTTGATCGGGCGAGATCGCGAGCGGAGAGTTCGGGGCCTCTAAGGCTGAAACTAACGTATTTTTAAAGCCTTTCGAATTGGTAAAGGTCTTAGGAGAGGAGACGTTATCGTTAGGCGGTCCTAGCACGAGGGAGACGGGGCGGTGGTCAGAACCTAGGTCATCGAGCGGTTCGATAGACCTGAGGTCGAGGTTGATTCGCTTGACATTTGCAAAATCGAGGATGTCAGGAGAGTAGTTCGGGTTGTTGGGATGGTAAATGGGAGTGATGGGAGAGATGACGTCTAAGTCGAGTGAGTTAGTGATGTCGAGGAGACCGATATCGCTGGTGTTGGTCGATAGACACGTCCAGTCAGTATGTTTGGAGTTAAAGTCTCCGAACATAATGACAGAATGGCCGAGGGCGAGAATGGCCTCAAAGTCGCTACGGATTGGTCTGGTGCCACTAGGTATGTAGATTGAAGCTATGATGATGGTCCGATGACCAGTCTTAGCCAATCTACACACAGTGGCTTCCATGTTGAGGAGAGGAGGGGTAGGGAGAGGACAGCAATGGAATCCTCTTTTGTAATAAATAGCAGTGCCGCCGAAACCGTCGGAGTTGGGCCTATCGTTACGAATAAATGCGTACTTGGGTAAAGCGAATCTCCTGGAGCGTTGTTCTGAAGTCTGGCTCGTTGTTCTGAAGGAACAGTTTGAGCTCAGGAAGGTTAGTATTAAGGCTACGAACGTTAAAAGAGACTAGCGTACCAAACCCAAGGCCCTTGGGTTTGGTACGACCGGACGCGGGATTTGCGGGTCTAGGCATTATATTGCTTATTTACGAATTTATACAAAAAATAAAATTTATAATGAACTTAGAAGCGAGTGATGCTCGGCTAACGCAAATAAACGCTCTTGAGGAGAGCGGGCAGCTCGCTGTTTGCGTGCGAGTACGGAAATTTCCTTAATGTCGAAATTTTGAATGACGTCGAACACGGTCTTCATGTCCTCAGCCAACGGGATATACGGGATAGGACGGGAAGGTGCAGGTGGAGCGGCCGGACGCTTTCTCCTGGACAGAGCTGGAGTAGGCGTCGGCTGCACGGGCACCTTGCTTAACGCACCTGGGGGGAGCTGAGCAGTTAGCCGCTGCGTGGCCATAGAGCTGGCAGCGGTGGCACTGCCCAGGGTGGCCGCGGGGGTCGGGACGCTCGACGGAGATATTCGAAAGTCCGCATATTGTGCGAGCCTCTCTGAAGATCTCCCTCGAGTTAGTAGTGTTGGTGAAGATAACTAAAGCTAGTGGAAAACGCCTACCGCGGTTAGAATGCATCTTGTGCACTGCTTCAGCCGGGAAGCCCTGAGACTTAAGGTCCTCGAGAATGTCTTCATTACTGAGTACAAACAGGACGCCCCGTAGTACTGCGTGGATCTTATACGCGATTTGTTTGATCGATAAAAGCCTAGGTAAAGACCGGAAGTTGTCGGTGGTCGCGACCTGAATTTTAATTGATTCGCCAGCGTTGGCGGCTTTTAAGTAATTAATTTTGTGCTCTTTGCACAAGTTAGAAACCGCGGTCCAGCGTGCTTTTTCGCGGAGGAAGACGGGCGGAGGGAGCTGAGGCTTCGGTGGGACGGGAGCGCAGCGCGTCGCTGGCTTTGACGGAGACGCGGTCACTTCGAGTGACATAAGCGGCGCGGGGACGGGTGCTGAAGGCACCGGGGTGGTATCGGGTGTTGAAGACACCGCGATTTTCTTTGAGCGCTTCTTGGAGCGTTTAGAGACCAATGTGAATGGGGGCTCAGGAGAGCCGGTTAAAGTAGCGGCGCCCGACGACGGTTCCGACGCGGAATCGGAATCGGAGTCGCTCCCGGGAGCGGTACGCTTACGCCGCGACGCGCGAGATGACGTGACCGACGCGCAGTCCATATCGGATGGAACGGGAGACGCGGGAGAGCTGGTAAAGACCTGATGGGTCTGGGAGTTGTTGGCCTAAGGGGTTCGCGTTAATTGCTAATAAGGCCTGCGTGAAGACCTCGTCTGAAATGGGGATGCCGGACGCAGCGAGCGCCTGCGCGAACGCTTTCGCGAAGTTAATAATGTTTTGCGAATCCATTAGGGAGGGAATTATATGAATAAATAAGTATATACAATATGCCTAGAGTTCCCTAAAATAAACCTAGCGAACCTTAGCGGCTAACCTCCCTACCAGCGGTAGGGGGGCTGGGGAAAATAACTTTAAAAAACTAACCGTTGTTCGCCGAAGGCCGCTACCTAAAAACCTAAAAAAGGGTGCGCAGGTAAAGAGTTGACCGCGTTAGGTTCAACCTTTACTGAAAAAAAAAGACAAAAGTACACGAAGAGACACAAATATGATAAAAATAAATATGAAAATAGAAGAGAAATATAAAATAGTAGAAGGAAATAATAAATAAAATAAAAAGGACTGGATCAGTACAAATTCATTGTCACCGTTAAGTATCCTTTGTACTGAAACCAGACTTCTTACGCTGGGCACTACACAGCACTCAGCACAAGCACAACACAACTTAGCACAGCACTTTGAAGACTAAGGGGCTTAGTCACAAAGAAAAATCACACTTCGATAGCACTCAGAGGGAGTAGAAAAACCTTGCAAACCGTAGCACGGAACCAACACGCTAAACTGTGATGTCAGTAGACTGAGCGCCACGGAATATCGGGAAGGGACCGATCAACGGAGAACGGGGTCTTGCACGTCCATACCGGGCGGTTATGTTGAGTGCAATTAAATGCCTTATAAACACCACTGTAAATACCCACAGCATCCTGTCAATTTTTCCAGGCACTACCAACTAATCACTTCAAATAATTTAACACCTGCGGCTGTTGTTGATCGTTTATCGTTTATCATGTGTATATGTGTAAGTATAATATATAAGTTATTGACTGTGAAATGAGCCAAAAGTTGACTTTTAGGAGAAATTTATTTAAATTTCACCGGAACAGGTAGCCTTTTTGAGAAAACTTTGCTATCTGGAGCCTCCAACTCAACTCAGTTTGTTTTACTTATACTAATACAGTGTAGAATATTATTATATAGAATAATGGAAATAATATTGAAGACCTCGCGGAAAGAACAAGGAGTGTCAGTATTTTTAAAGAATTTAAGCATTAGTGCCATCTAGTTATTATTAAGTGAAATTACTTGTAGTAAATGTTAGAGATTTTAAAGATCTATGAACACCTAAAAATATAAGTCCTACCTATGCATCTTGATTTAAGTTTTCAACAATTTTGTCAATAAATATACTTTGAAAACCTATACACTTTTAAACAATCTTTTAACATTTAATTGTTTTGACTAGCTATATCCTTCGACAAAAATGCATAGACTTACCTAAGACTTAGGAATTACTTACTTAGGAAACTTACCTACTTAAAACTAGACATACCAAACTAACTAGAATGCTACGAGAATATACCTATACATACTTAACTGAAACTAAGGAACTTCGTAAAAAGATTTAAACTAAAATTTAGATAAAATTATTGATGTGCATTATATTACTTATAATATTATTATACGGAAAGTAATTAGAAATAAACTTAAATAAACGTACATACACATCTATGACTAGAAAGCAAATATATGAAAACTGTACCCCTACTGTAACTCTGTCCACAACCCAAAATAAATTCTTATTGACGTCAGGAATTTTAATAAATATCTAGGTGCAGTCTAAACTGACACTGACACATACATTGCCTGCAGATAATAGCGGTTTGTAGAAAGTTACGGTAAATACCTGTTGTAGTAATTTGTTGATAGAACAATCTGTTATATGTTTGTCTATGATTAATAGTTGGAAGAATTCAATGTTAAACAAATAATGGTTGTTAAGTTTCAGAGTATTTCTTCAATAATAGAGTTCTAGGAATCGAGAAAGAAATTTATCTTTGTTCTTCACAACTATTAAACTTAAACTGTAATAACCGCCCTTTGAAAGCCTCTGGTCTACTCTAAGCTTTTTGGTCCTAATGATTAACCAAAACAAAACTCGATGACATATTAAAATAAAATATGGCTTATAACTGATAATTCACTGCGACGTTTTACTCAAAACTATCATCCGTAGTTGCCAACGTACTTTTTTTGAATCCCACTTAATTTTTTAATTTTATTATATAAAATTTATTTGTCACCGCTTTAAATATGCGCCATATTAATGTACTTATAAACGTACATTTACCCTTATAAGCCTTTACAATTTTTTTATGGCTCTACCGTGCGATGACATTTCCAACGTAACTCACGCTGTTTGGACCTTTTTTTTGAAATAACCCAAAATTAAGTAGGGTACGTTGGATGTGACGGCTAATCACCTTTATCTCAGCTTCTGTAACGCAAACACTTCTAAGGTAATCGATCGAATCCGACACCAGCCAGTTTGAATCGCCCCTTTTTCGTGGTCTTTCATTGTCTGCAACGGAAAAGTGTCTGGGAAATAGAAATTTGTCTATACCTGTGAAATAATGCAAGGGATCGTCATCACAATAACAGGTTATCTTTATCGTCACCGTCACTACATGTTGAAGTTCTTTTGTAGGTAGTACATTATCAGACAGTGCTTTTAGGAGGGACAAGACAGCCTGTTGTACAGGTTGGCTAGTCCCAAGCTTTCGTTGAATTATACACACTTAAACATAAAGCCATACACTAAACTTTAAGAGAGTTACGAATTCCGTCACTAAACGTAGGTGAATTTTACGGGTAGTGAGAAAAGCCAGCCAGAAGACTTTGTACTAAGTTCAAGCTGGCTGGCCTCGGTTTTTTGTAATTTGTTGCTAAACCGCTATCGGCATTATATAAACTGTTGTCCGTTACCATCTTATGCGAAGACGTTTAACCTACCAGAAGATGTCAAGAACGCTTCTGATTCGGCGATTGAGTGGACACGAAAAAGCGGCGACTTAAGCTGGCTAGCATCGTTTCCGATCGATTATCTTAGATGGGTTTGCATTACAAAAGCTAAGATAAAGGCGATTAACCTTCACATCTAACCCTTATAAGCCTACTTAATTCTAGGTAATTTTTAAAAAAGGGCCAGGCAGCCTGAGGTACGTCTTTTCCATGGTTACGTATTTATCAACATTACATAAAATTTTGGAAAATGAATTTAGCCAGATTTTACACAGTAGAAACTTCTTCTCAAATATTTACTTTTGATGACTGAATCTTCGCATATCTTTTTCATTATTTCTGTGGTCCTATTAAGGGATCCATTAAAGTGGGAGAATGATTTGGCAAATCGATGTTTTTCATGATTTGTCACGACACTCAAGGTTGTTATGATTTGAGCAGTTAAGTGGGGTTTGATTATTAGTAGGTATTAGTTTTATTGTCAAGCAAAATATAGGTAGGTACACAAAAAAAATCAAAATTTTATGTATTTTTATGTATTCCAAGCGCATATTCCATGCAGCTCTATTTTCTACCCCAAATACCTTTTTTTATTCCACAAAATTGACTTATTATCTTAAACCCTTTTCAATCCTTTTTTGTGTAGCACTCATCCTTTAGGTAATTCTATATGACAGCGCTGGTGAAAGGCATTAGAACTTTGATAATCCTATAATATCGCATTTGACGTGAGGGGTGATACGATTTATTTTGTATTCGACAAAAAAAAAATACTTTGCTCTGAAACTAATGAACACTGCAGTTATAAAATTACTAACTAAAATTGTAGTTTGATTTGAGTGCAAAATTTTACGAAAATGTTTGGATAAAATTTTTGCATCCAGACAATTAATTTAAATATGAAATATCTTAAAGGTTTTTAAAATGTTGTCGTTCCTTTTAGTTAATTAAAGGTTTTTGATAGCTTTTTAAAATTTTTACACCGTTAAAAATGACTGATCGTTAAAAAAAATTTTTTGACACTGTTAATTAACGCTAGTAAGCGTTGCTTGAATGCAGAACGTGATCACTGGGTGCCACGTTCGAATCATCTGCCGTAATCGTCTGGCCATATTTAAGAAAGCTGTAGTGAACGACACCGGCACTAGCCCATCAAACGCAGTGAGTTTACTAACTTAACGGAACTTTTTTTGGGTTAATTTTCGCTTGGGGCAGGGTTGGGCTGGTTCGCCTGGATCCAACCATTGCGATGAGCGTTTCCGATCGTCGTACACGATCCACTTTTCATCACAGGTTGAAATCAATGATTGGATTTAAAATCCTTTACATATTGTGCCGGTTGAGTTATGTAACGCAACAGTCGATGCGCCTTTGTCGGTTTGCTACACTCAATTCATGAGGTAACCACCTCTCAAGCATTTTCAGCTTCCTAATTTGCTTCAATCGAATTAAAACAGTTTTGTCAGTAACACCGCAGCCAACAGCTAACTCGGACGTGGGTCACGATGGATCCACTTCCACAATAGCTTTCAATTCTTTATTATCAACTTCGGTCTCCCGCCGTCCACGGGGCTTGTTCTGCAGGTCGAAATTTCCAGAACAAAAACGTTGGAACCAAAACGATGCCATGGCGACACCGCTGCCATTTACAACTTTAATACTTAAAGCCGTTTCTGCAGCATTGGTACCACAGTGGAACTCGTACTCGTAAATAACGTGATATTTCATGTTTTCCATTTTGTAAACTAAGTGACGCAAAAAAAAGACCAAAAGAGGAAAAAACAAATGAATTATGGTTTTCGAAACACAAATGCGTGAGTAAATAGCTGTATAAATTTGAATCTGGAATTTTTAACCAAAGAGGGGGATAATACAGATCAAAGAGGCCAGTACGACAAAACGCCAATTCATATAAAAGGACCTAATATTATAATATTTATCTTTATGCCACAACTTTCAAACGTTGACATAATCGTAGGTAGATTTTCTAATTTCGGTCGCCTAATATTAATTGGTAAAATAAATTTTCAGTACCATTAATATACATACGTTAAACCAAAAAGCATTCAGTATTATGAATGATTATGTTTTGTGATGGATTAAGAATTACTTAAGATTACAGTGAAATACCAATGCTATTATGTCATATGAACAGTCATTTAAATTTTTTCATTGTTTTTTATATTGCATGTTCTTGCCATTTTTTATAGGATTTGTCAACCAATAATGAAACTCAATTAATAACTAACAAGTGTTTTGGCCCATGTCAGTATCTTTTTACGCCTTTCATCAAACACGTATTATAGTTGAGCCATTACAAACGTGCGAACTGAGTCATAAAACATTACGACAAATCCCTTCTTTGTTTTTACACACAACACTAGAAGTGCGAGCGAGAGTTCCGATATGCCTATAAGTGTGAGCGAGAGATCTAATAAAAAGGATTTATGACTCAGTTCGCACGTTTGTAATGGCTCAACTTTAGTGAATAATTTTAAGGTGTTTCTCTTATTAAAGCTAAATGATAATTTTTTTTATAAATGTATAAAAACATAATACAAGTTTAATTGAACTTAAATGATCGGAAATTGCCAAGAAATTATGCTGAACGCTCTGGACGTCCAAATGAAATCTGAACAAACGTCAAATAAGTCCTGAAAGTTGTAAAGGAATCGGATTGTTAAAGTGCGCAGGATAGCTGAGATAGTGAAGATTTCAACAGGTAATGTTTTCACTACTTCACTTCAAAACTTGATCACGAAAAAGCTGAATTACAAATGGGTACCGCGTTTGCTAAAACATGATTAAAGCAACAACGCATCAATAATGAAGAGCAGTATTTGGCACTGTTTAATAGAAACAAAAAGGGATTTTATGTCGCTGTGTGACGATGGATGGAACATGGATTCGCCATTTCACTCCTGAGTCCAAATGTCAGTCAGCAGAGTGGAGAGCGGCCAGAGGAAACCGCCGGAAGAATCCATATTTTGGGATGTTCGGAGAATACTCTTCACAGACTTCCTTGATAAGAAGGAAACATAAATCAAATATTACATGAGATTATTGGAGCGATTTAGGGACAAAACAAAGTAAAATTACCTCAAATGAAAAAAAAATTGACAATGCCTCGTGTCACAAGTCCATTTTATCGATAGCCAAACTAAACAAATAGGGTTTCGAATAACTGCCAGATCCACCTTATTCTTAAGATCTGGCCCCCAGAGATTACTGGCTTTTGGCAAACCTCTAAAATTATTCCAAGGCAAGAAATTACTTGAATTACAAGACTTGAATGTTGAAGTAACGGAGGTTTATTTCAACACATGGACCGAAAAAGTTAGAAAAGCGTCTGAGGTACTGTATAGCATTTGACCTTTTTTGAATAAATATTATATAATAAATAAATTAATTCAACTAACAAAAAAGCTTCCTCAAAATAGATACGTTTTTAGATTTTCTATAATTATGGGAATTTGTTTCAATTTATTATATTCAGTTTTTTACATTTTCCATTGCATTTGATTACAATAAGGTTAAAAAAGGCTTTAAGTTAAGAAAAAAGTAAAAGTTACAATAATGGCATTACGTACACACATTTTGTTTTATTAAATTGATCAATAGCTAATATATTACATAATATTATATTTATTCTTATATTTATATTTACAAGAATATATTTCTTACCTTCCACGGTATTGAATGTATATATACTTTTTTGTATAAATTTAATAAGCTACATAGTTTGTAAATAAATAAGACTACTTGTTATAAATAAGTTACTTTCATAATGGTTAGAATTGTTCTGTATATATTTAACTAATGGCAATAAATACACTCGTAACTGAGTGTATTTATCTCAACTGTTATTATGAGAAATAAATAGGTTTTATTAAGAAATATACTAGATTGAAATTCACAGAGTTCTTAGAAACGCTTATTATTGCTTTTGATTATTTTGGAACTCTGGGAGAACTTCTTGTAATACTGAAACTCTCCGTTTATTAAGCAAATGATTATAATTCATCGGTAAAATACAAGATATTACAAGATGTTACCTTTATTCTTTGTAAGTCTGTGCTGCCGTCTTAATATTCGTGGACCTATATTTTTAAATTATATCAATATATACTAATCTTATTTTTTTCGAAAACAGAACACAAAAATAAAACTCTTACCACATCTGATTGGTCTACAATAGATTCAGACATCCAGCCAACATAATTCAATACATTGATACTCTATAAGATTAACAAAGCTGGTTTTGTATTTGGCAAGTAATCAGTCACGCAAACGTTGATTGATACAAGTGTTGGGAAGCTTGAGACCTCGACCTTGTTATCATCTATAACATGCCGTTACATGGGCCACAGCTATACTTAATTCTTCGGTGTTACGATGTTATATTTTATGGACTGCTAGCAAACTACAGGAAAATCTACAAGCATATTAAGCATTATATACTTTCAGAGATTACTAATTTAATTTAAACCTTTCAAAAGTTTCAAAGACTTTATCCATATAATACACGAATAAGATAATTTTATCTTGCCTGTGTGATTAATTTTCCACCAATTTTTAAAGCAATCAGAATAATCATTTTCAAAATAACTAGACGGACAGTATCTTTATGTCTGGCAGAAAGCGAAGATCTAGCCGATTGTATTATACGGCTAGTTAAGAGAGGTACGCTACGCTTTTAGGTCTAGGGGAAAATATAAGGTGAGTGCTAATTAAAGACTGAAACTTTTTTTACTTAATTGTACTCATAAAAACTTTCTCATGCTAATATATTTTTAAAGGAATCAATTTATCTTAGACGGTACCGTATCGTAAAGACATTGCGCCAATACCGCGTTACGAAGTACCTACATACGGCGCGTGGCGAAGGCATTAAGCCTAAAATTATACCGCTAAGTACTTAATTAGAAGTCAGGTATTTCTTCACTTATGTGATTAAAGAGTGATTATAAGATTTCTATTTGTAGCCTTTTATAGAAATCGACAAAAGATATTTCAGATTAATTTAATTTGTTTTATTTTGTATAAATAAAATCCCACAGGAATATTATTGGATGGCTATCGTTCAGTCAATCAATTTGTAATGGACTGGCATAGTTGAAAACTAGATTTACCTGTTTACCACTCACCTACCATGTACATTTCAAAAACGCAAATTAATTTGTCGCACGTGTACGTATAATTCATGCACGCAATTTTATATAAACCTATATGTTGTTGAAGTTAATACTTCCTGCGTTAACATTAATCGGTTGTCAGCCAATATATCATCTCATATATATTAGGGTGGATTGAAAAGTTCGCGGCCTAATATAGATAGCGTTGTCATATTATTATTAATCTATCCTCATATGAAACCTACACTCTTTGTCAGTCTCTGTGCAATTTTCCTCATAGATACATGCGTAATTATTTATTCTATTGAATTAAGTGTGAATAAGTTCAGTTAATTTTAAAAATGGATAGTTTAGAGCACCGTGCCGTGATCAAATATCTCTACAAGAAACACTTTACTCCAAAGCAGATTCATGAAGATATGATGGCTACTTTAGGAACATCTGCTCCGTCGTATACAACGATAAAAAATTAGTCAGCTGAATTTAAACGTGGACGAGAGAGCATCAAAGATGACCCCCGCCTTGGTCGGCCTTCTACAGGTACGACTTCGGAAAACATCGAAACAATATGTGATCTGGTCATGGGAGACAGAAGATTGAAGGTATCTGAAATAGCTGAAGCTCGAAGGATTTCATATGAATGTACAAAAAACATGATCGGTACGAATTAACGTTCCACAAGGTGTCTAAAGGGGTGGCAAAATGGGTTCCGGGGCTCCTTTCAGTGGAACAGAAACGAACTCGGCTCACGATTTCTAGAGACTATTTAGAGCTTTATCAATCTGATCCAAGCGAATTATTGGCAAGGTTTGTTACTGTGAACTAAACATGTGTTCATCACTCCAAACAACAATCTAAACAATGGAAGAGACCCGGATCTCCGACCCCAAAGAAAGCCAAGGTGTGTTTTTCAGTAAACAAGGTAATGGCGTCGGTTTTCTGGGTATCTAAGGGTTTCATCTTGGTTAATTACTTAGAAAGAGGTCAAACTATAAATTCTGCACACAACTGCACACTATTACGTCGTTTACGCGAAGAAATAAAGTCTAAAAGACCAGAAAGAGAGATTGTTGACCAAGAGACTTTTGTTTCATCAGGACAATGCTTGTGGTTTCGAATTACTTCCTCATCCCCCTTATTCACCTTACTTGGCACCTTCTGATTTCCACCTACTTCCAAAAGTAAAAAAAAACTTAGATGGAATGTAATTTTCTACCAATGAGGAGGTCAAACTGGCCGTAGATGCCTTTTTTGGGGACCTTGACGAGACCTTCTATTTAAATGGGATCAAGGCTTTGGAGAACAGCTGGACTAAGTGCTGTGACCTAGGAGGAGAGTATGTAGAAAAATAAATATAAAAAATTGCATTATTCGTGTGTTTTCTTATTTAGGCCGCGAACTTTAATCCACCCTGGTATTTATAACATTCTCTTTATTGAGCTCTCAATGTACTCTTAAAATATTTAGATCGTCATAAAATTTAATATCTATTACTTTTTCATAAAGTTTACAGTAAGTTAGTTCAAAAATATCTTTTTGCAATAAATTTTAATGCTACTGTAGACTTTTTTTCAGGTTTCTTTACTTTTTTTGTATCACTAATACATAACTATCACAATACTTCATACAAAAAGTTATCCTATAAGTACACAATACTTCACTTCAATCTCAAAGAAAGTCATTTTGTACAATAAAGTTTGGTAAAAGTTAACGTGCAAGGTTATATTTGGGAATGTTTTTAAACCTGGGAAGGATAGGTACATGTTTGAGTCCTATTCTAAACGTTTATTATCTAGAAAAATATTATTATTCAGTTGAAACAAATATAAAGCACTTAATTACTCAATAACTAAAATAACTAAATTTTTAATTGTTAGTGCAAACAAAGAACCCTCTTTAGTGGGCTTTGACATCACTTTAGTTTAATTAATTGTCAATTATGTTTATCACAGGGATGTTCGTTACACCGATGTTCTTAAAGTTCTAGGGATACTGTTAGAGGTATTATGTACAACAAATGTTATCTGATTTAGAAAATTTATAAATTCAGTATATGACTGGTTATCAGATGATCTGACATTGGACAAGTGTTGGCGACTTCGCAACGGATATTTTGTTCATGGATCAGTTTTTAGCCTATATTCATAGCCGGGAAACGAACACGCGACCCAGCTGACTGTAAGTGGCATCCGCTCTCATGGTATTCATTTATCGTAGGTATTATATTTATTAATACTGATCACGAGGGAAGGTCACTCAAGTTCGCGGAATGCAGGGGAAGGACGAAAGTGTGGATGTTCATTAAATATGCGTCTAATTAAGCGACTTATAATTTTATATATACCAATTATTGATCGGGTGATTGTAACAATAATTGTGATACCTCTCTTGAAAAAACCCTGAAGAAAAAAGGTCCGTTAAAAATTGTGTTCATCACCAAGCAAGGAAAATTGTGTCAAACCATTATGGAGCAGAACTAGGGTTGATCAAGTATATATTGAATAAGAAAAATAATAACTTTATTTTATTTAGCCCTCGTCTAGTCGTACATACATTCATAAATATGTGTTTACTTCATAAATGCTGCTTACCTAGTGTTATAAGAAGTAAAACGTTTTATCCCAGCCATAATATTTGTATACATAAGCTTATTTGTGTTTATTTATCTTACTCAATGCGTGATACATAAATCAAAATAATAAAAAGTAAAATCTTCCCTAAACTCTTCCATAAAAACTAAATGTAATTTTGTAAAAATGTTTACGTTTTGGTACATTTTTACATTTTATTATTTCAGGCTTCAATTTTAAATGTATTACTTGAAAATGAATTCATTTACAAGTAATACATTTAAACAAACACCTCGTTCGGTTTTTGTTTCGCATAATCATAATATAGAAGAAAATTCACTTCCAAGTTCATGACCACGCTGTTTAAGCACGGTACTCGGCATTTATGATGGCTGAATTAGTTTGAGCAGTCCCTTTGCACAAAATTGTCAATCCAGTCAGGAAGCTTAATGTTAAGTTTATAATCAAATCTGTACCCGACCGCCGGGCTTTTCTACGTGTCTGCGAACAAACGTAGACCTGCGTTAAGTATTTTCGTTGTCAAATTTATAAGTTGTATGCGCATATAAAATAATTCATATGCATGCTACTATGGTAGAACATACATAGACAGTTTATAATAGCATATCATTGCCTCATTATTTTATCTACGCCTCTCAGCTTCTAGATAAGCGTGTATACTATCCGTGTCATAAAAACACCGCCAGTACCTAAAATTTTGTTGATACCACAGTATAATTCACAATTTTAAATATATATTTTTGATGTATATGGTTAAAAACGCATATCTTTGTTTGTTTCAGCACTAAACATGAATCTTACCAAAGAAGCACATTGGTTAAGTGAATAAGTGGTGATGCCAAGGCTTTTGTAAGAGCAGCTTATTGAGGGTTTAGTCCAACTGTACACTGGTTTCCAATTTGCCAAAATAAGAGAGACTATGCTGTACGGAGATTCTATAAACAAAGCTTCTATTGAGGGAAGATAGTATGTGTGGTGTGGACTTTGAGATCAAAATTCGCTATTTTAAGAGCAGAAAGACGTCATCAACACTTTTCTGCTTATCAACATAGCAGAAAAATTCTCTTTTTTAAATTAATCAATTGAACAGAGAATTTTGTACTAGGCGCAATTTCCTGTATAAGTTATTTTTTGAGCGGGTAAAATCTCTAAAGAGCTGACTATGGAGATCTGAACACCTACAGGGGAATCGAAGATCATAACAAAATTACTGTAAGGGTCATGTATGAAGTGGCAAAACATTATCTGCTTGCTCTTTAAAAACGGTTAATGTTACATTATGTAACATTTACCTTATACCCTAGGGTATAAGTGGATCATTGAGTTGCCTTGTATCCTGGCTGGAAATAAATTGCAGATAAAACTTTTACGTATTACTTTTTAACATATTTTTTCTAGCTGATCTATAATTTGCCAAATATAATGATATTTTTACTGGTATGAAAAAATGTTAAAGAAAATTAAGAGTTGTTCATAATTTGAATTTAATGTAACGGGTAGTTGTAGATATTTGAAAAGGAATGGACCTTGGACATGAGAAATCCAGAATCGTTTCTCTCAGCATTAAATTCATTCGTACTATTCTACTCGTATTCTAAGTTGTTACAATTTATCATCAGCAGCTTCTAAGAACCCGAATTCCTAAGTAGTTTTACCAAGATAGTATTATTATAAGCCTTCTCTATTATAATCTTTATCTACTACTTCATAGTTCCAGAGTTGGAATAAAATAATATATATAAAAAAATAAAAAGTTTATTTAGCAATAGGTCAGTAATGTAAATCTCTATATATGTTTACTATGTTGTCTAGCTAGACTATTGAACTTTAGCTAACTAAGCTCTTAGCTTAGTTAGAGCTTACTAAGCTCTTGATTAGTGCTCTGGCCGATACAAAAAAGATTTAATAAATATTTTGAGACAGATTTTTAATAAACAGAATAGCCTTGTGTAATCCAATATTTAAGCCTATAAACATCAAACAAAACTTCGTTATCGCAATATAAACCTTCATACAGTGTTTTTAATATCTACCAACATATTTATGATTTGTTTTTATTTTTATTTTTTTCCATAGTCGGTGGCGCAGTGGGCATGGCGCTGGCTTCTCGATCTTGAGGTCGCGGGATCGACCCCTGTGAATGCCAAATATACCAATGGGTTTTTTACAACTTAAGTACATAAAGCCGACTGCTCTAACTATAAAAGAAAATATCCACATACCTAAGAAATTATGTGTAAAGTCTGCCAACCCGCGATAGGCAAGCGTTGACTAGGACTATATAGGATATGAATAGGACTCACACCACCCCTTAGTTGGGTGAGGCTGATGTCCCTGCTGTGGGATTGTCAAGGCTGTTGTGATAAAACGCTATGATTTAATAAGATATCTTATTAAATTTATCTTGAAGTAAAGTTGATTTAAATACTAAAGAACAATCCTGGTTTCCTAAAAAAACTTAAATATCCATTGCTAAAATCAACTTTCTGTTTAGTAACTGTAACGGAGAGTTGTACTATTTTACTATTAACAATAAGAGTGAATTATATCTAATAGCCAGTTCTGTAAAATATCTAAGGTAGGAAACTCAATACAATAAGTTATCCCTTTCAACAATATGAAAAAACTACAAACAAAAAGATGTTCTTTACAAGGCGACATTAAACGTCTTCGGGAAGGAGACCGTATGACCGACCAAAGGAAGGAGGTTGTCATTTCCGGGAATGCATTCAACTAAGGCAAAACTTTTTCCGTTATTATATAAGAAAATGAAAACCAGGTATCTCGGGATCATGTTTTAAAATTTTATTCGTTTACGTGTTCTTGTGCAATTTACCCTCGTCAATAACCTACACAATAATATAGTCATAATTTAGCATTAGTCTCATTTAAACTGTCTGAGCCCTGGCGATATGTTTCTCTAATCGCTATATAGTTAGAATCGACCGCAGCGGCACTCTGCAGCAGGTAGCTTACGTAGCTCCTTTGAGTGCTTGCAAGGACATTGTGAGGAATAAATAGGGGGCTCAAATATTCAAATAATAAACCCAACGTAGAGTTTGAACGTGTCTATTAATCTGTCATTTTTATTCAAACAATAGGACTAGTCGCAATTTAGTTTGCTTTGATTGAAAACCACTTTTTATTTTTGTGAATCCGTCAATTAAAGGTTAAGGCACTCTTATAAGTATTATTTACCTTATTTTTTATGGTCCCAAATATACTAATATACAATATAAATATAAAATATACAAGTCGTGGTTAATAAATTTGTTAATAATATATAAGTCTAGTGCAAGCCCAACTATATCACATATAAATCTTGTGATTTTTTAAAAGTCATCGATATAACTCAAAACTCATCAAGAAGAAGTATTCAGAAAAAATTGTTCAAAGGCTATTTTGATAAAACTGTAGAAAAAAAATTTAAAAACATAATCATCTTGTTTCTCGTTTTACCGTTTCCCTTAGTATTGTGATATTCACAAGTTGTGATTGTCGAATGTCATTTTAAAATGTGAGCAAAAAGAAGTCGGCACTCGACGTACTCAAGGCCCAGGCCTAAGCCAAGACGACCTTCACTTGCTCGTTGAACGATATTTTGTAGGCGCTCGCATATTAGTTAGGGGGCGACAAGCAGTACATGGGATACAATTCAAAATCTGAGCCTGTATCCAATTTATTTATAAATAATGTTTATTGTAATTTTTAACATATAAGTACTAATTTCAATTTTATTATAAATTTCATTCATATTTCTACTTTTGTAGAGAACTTGCATGAACCTGCTTCTTAACGAATATTAACGTTGTCTAGTTACCTAAATTCTAAATCCGAACAAGTCATTATTTGAGCAAATGTACGAATGTAATGATGTTATGCTCATATTTGAGAAATTGGTAGACGTAAGAAATGTCAAAAGTTCAAATTTTCGCCCAAGAAACTGTCATCATTTTCTTGACTTATGAATTGAGAAATGTCACTTTTTTGCATTTACGCGTATTATTCGTTCGACTATGAAATAAATTTAATGCTTGACTCATTCTAGCTTCAAGTAATAACTTTTTACAGGAATTGCTCGTTTAACAAATTGGAAATATTTACTAAATTTTTTTATTTAGATTTAGATTATGTTATTTTAGGAAATCTTACAGCTATGGTAGTCCAATACGTTTTTAAATTAAAATAGCAAGTTCTAAGTCTAACAAGAAATGTTGAAGAATAAATTATATAATATTGAATTAATTTTCTCAATGCTTACATAGTTGTAACCTAACTACGCCTATTAAAAAGAAAAATACGATTATCAACAACTTAAATATCTATTAGTTCGTTTATGCAATATAAAATCCTATTTATATATTAAGGTGTAGTAACTATGGCGCTTATTTTTTAATTACGTTACGAATACAGGCACATGTTGGTATGTCGCTTAATTCAACACCTTATTATAATGCACCAAGAGTGATTTAGATCGTGCTTATAATCAATATGCAGTGACAGCTTCTTTTTTCCGGTTGCAGTTCGACAACTTTAATATGGTTTCTAAGAAACTTTTTCTTGTCAACTACATATGTGTGGTGAATCGGAGCTGATGTTGAAATAACCAGAAAAACGCTTAAACACGAAAAAGTATTGTTTTGTTCTTGGCTACTGACATGAGGCTATTGACACTTTAAAATGTTACAAACCAACCCACTAAGAGTGATAAGTAAAAACAAATGAAATATAAAAATAATGAAACTCGATTTTGCTAGCTAGATAACTATTTTATAAATGTTGCTATTTTTATGAAATAATAGTTGCTTGCCATGAAATTATGAATATACTTACATATTATATCTACTTTTCAATTTAACAAAACTCTACTTTATATTCTGTATGTTCGTTCAATCTCTATCACAACGAGCCGTTGATTGTTGTAGTCAAATCACAAACTAGACTGGACACAATTTGAATAGCTAAGTTCGTCTTACTGCATGATCTAGACTCTAATTTATAACCTGGAGGAGAAATTATAATGAACAAATGAACGTGACCGAATAGTTTAAACAAATTTTCCAAAAAAAGAACAGAGAGAAACCAGTTATTTAAGGAGTTAATGGGTTTTTACTACGATTATGATTTTTAATATCGTTTTGTGTTTATAATGTAATCGAGGCACCGTTGTAAGCGCCACGATCACGGAGATCATCTCGAACTCGATATTAAAAATCACAATCATGGTAAGTATACCGTTAACTCCTTGAATAATAGTTTAAATAACCACGATAGTCTAAAACAAGGGGGACACCGAATCCTAAATAACTAGAAAATATCCATGACTCATGAATAAATTTAACCTTTTTACTACTACAAAGGCACATTTTATTCCATTGTATACGTAAAACAGCGTCCATGCATTATTTGCACGAATATTGCACGAATATTTAGTATGCACATGTCCACTCCATGCATTTTCCAAAATAAATGCGCATTAGAAACTCAATACTGAAATCGAAAACAAAACAGAAAACAGATTAAAACTACAATGTGGTTTTAATGGGTAGAGGTTAAAATTCAATTGAGATAAATTAAACAAAGTCACTTAATTTTTATTTCCATGCAAGTGAAATAGACGGTAGAATGTCTTTTTTCATGAATCATGCCAAGTGTTTAATAATGGTTTCAAAATATTTATCTAATAATGTTAGTTATTTTGAAATCAATTTTACGTAAAAAATTTTACAACTTATATATCTGATCTAACCTTCTATTGGAGAAACTGAAATTATTAAAAACTTTGAGAGTAAAAAATCTATTAAAATCAGTCGCAAACCAGCCTTTGTATCAACCATTCCCCAAAATGTTACTAAAAATAACACTATTAGTCACGTCTTTAAATCCTACAAGAACATTTGTCATTATATGTGTTGCACTCAGAAAGTTATGAGAAAAAAAACTTTCTACAGATAATATTTTTTTATTACATTTTTTCAAAGAACTCTCCAGCAGCGTCTATACAAAGTTTCATGCATCTGAACCAATTTCCATTTCAAAATCCAGTTTCCATTGTGTACCCGGTACTTCCTCAACGTTGACATCAGAACCTAGGGCCTTCCTGACTGACTTCAAAGATATCTCAATTTTTAGTACTTCAAATGTGACGCTCATTGCCGCCTCACTTAAATTTGTGGTGCTTTCGTTCCGGAGATATTAGTGGTTGAATGGAACAGATTATGAACCTAGGGCTTACCAGTTTTCATTAAATTACTCGTAAATTATTGCATTTCAGTTAAATGTAAGTCGTCACGATAGCGTCACATTTGCGTCACTGGCGCAGGTGTGAATTTTGTAACACGAGCCATCATTGAGATACAGAGAGAGAAGCCCTAGGTCTCTAACTATGAACCTAGGGCTTCTCTGTATCTCGATGATGGCTCGTGTTACGAAATTTACACCTGTGTCATTAATTAGTGACGCAAATTTGACGCTGTCGTGACGACTTACATCAATCCGAAATGCAATAATTTACGAGTAATTTGATGAAAACTGGTAAGCCCTAGGTTCATAATCAGTTTCATTCAAACACTAATATCTCCGAAACCAAATCGTCACAAATTTCCAGTAAGGCCGCAATGAGCGTCACATTTGAAGTACTAAAAGATAAGATATGTTTGATGTCAGTCATGAATGAGGCCCTAGATTCTGATGTCAACTCATCAACGGCCTTTTCAAACGCAGTAAGCGCGGTTCTGGTGATGAAAACTGTATCCCCTTGAACTGTTTTTTTAATTTTAGGAAACAAGAAGAAGTTACACGGTGCAAAATCAGGGCTGTAAGGCGGATGACCCAAAAGTTTTACCTGTGTGGTGACCGTGAAAAGACTCAAGTCTTGATCGCAGAGTGCGCGGGCACGTTGTCGTGGTAGAGCTGAGGCCTTGGAGTCCCGTGTTCGGTCGTAGCAGCAAAAACTTCTGGCAAGCATTTGGTAGTGTACCACTCTGCATGGATGCTACTTTGGTTTCTTAAGGAAATTGATACTAAATACCCCGTTGAGGAAATAAAACGGCGTTCTTTTAACAGCTTTTGACAGCTAGAATCAGCCATACTGTTGACTGGCGCTTTGTTTCTGGATCATTTTGATAAATTCAAGATTCGTCACCTGTTATGATATCGTAAACACGGCGTGTAGAACCTGCTTTTAATTTATCAATCATATTATGGCACCGGTCCACGCGCACCTGCTCTGACTGCCCAGCGCTCCTTACGCAAAGGTTGTTGTGTAGAACTCAGAATCTGCAGATGTGCTCAACTTCCTCGTATTCGCTGGTTTTATGAAATCAAATATTTCACTTGTAACACGTTTTCTTCTTAATCCATCAAATTAAAGTGACCGCACGTAAACTCGCTTTACCAGCGGTACACAGTTGCTTTAGAAGGCACCTTGTTCATAAAGCTAGTTGAAGTCCATTAAACGATTCATTAGGTTTCAAGTTCAAACCATGCAGCTCGATTAAGTTCAATACCATCCGAACTAGCTTGTTTGGCCAGCTCATCCACCTCCTTGTTTCCCAAGAAACCAGAGTGGGAAGGACTCTACTGAATTACAATTTTTTTTTCTTGTATTAGATCAGAAATCAACCGAAATATACTATAAGCTAATGGAATGCCCCGAAAAATGGAAGTACTCCGACTCAAATAATCAATCGTGGTTTTAGAATCGGTTAATTGCTACCATTTCTATGGCCATGACTGACATATCTGAGAGAATGCGTAAATTAATATGTTCTTTAGTCTCCCCTTCCAAAAATGCAGCCCCTCTCAGATTCCCAATTTTTGAACCATCCGTGAAAATTTTGTAAAATTCATAATAATTGTTTTCAAAAGTTTCAACACATAATGATTGTATCTGAGTCCGAGTGTACTTACAATTTGCTTTATTTATGCCATTTATATTTGTGTTCAAACAATCTCTTAAGTCTATATTTGTAACCCATGTGTCAAGTGAATACATTTCAAGTTTGTTTCTAGACTGAATTACTGTGGATATTAATGAACTATGTGTAATTACTAGCGAACCGACAAAGGAGGTTACACCAGTTCAGCCTCTATTACGTGTATAGGAGTACTCTGTATGAATCCACCTATGACACGTAAACAGATATTTTGTATCTTATCTAATTTAGATAAATGGGTAACGATACTATTGGCATACAAAAAACTAGCATAGTCAATACAACTTCTTATTAAAGCTATGTACAACTACTTTAAATGATATATATGAACACCATACCACGAACTTGCTAAAACTTTAAAACTTTAGATATTTCAAAACTTTAGATATTTCAAAACTTTATCTTTTGTTTCATTAATATGTTTTCCCAACGATTACGATCTAATCAAAGGCCTAAATATTTTATGGAATCAACAACAGGTAATATTTGATCATTAATTATTATATTAATAGTATCTCTCCTATAGCCGTTTCAAAACACATATTTTACTTTTATTAGACGAAATTTCTAGTCCGATATTTAACAGCATGTCATGAATTTGGTTCAAAGCATTTTGAATCAATCCAGTGTTTAGATGGTCGTAATAGCAATAGAAAACATAATCATCCACATATTGCGATATAAATACCTGGTTCTCTATAGACTTGCATATTTCCATGGTAGCCACATAAAATAAAATAGGACATAATGGATAGACTGTGCTAGACCACCATAAGAATATCTTTGAAAAATATTTATTTCAGCTTCTGTGACTTTAAGTTTTCTTTCTTTTAGAAAATTCCATAGATAAGAACAGATTTTACGACCAACTTTAAGGTTATCCAACTTTGATATTAAAACTGTACTCTCAACATTATTAAAAGCTCCATCAATATCTAAAAACATCCCATTGTAGATAAACCTTTTGAAAAACCAACCTGAATCCTTGAGACTAAAGTGCTCAGATTATCTAGACAAGATTTTTACCCTTAAGAAAAAAATTAAGATTTTCCGAATACCAGTCTAGTCTGTTATTAATAATAGAATGAAAGATTTTGCATAAACATGACATTAAAGAAATCGGTCTCAATGAAGAAACACTATTGGGATCCCTACCATACTTCGCAATTGGTATAATATCAACACTTCGTCACTGAGTACCACAAACCCGTGTTTTAAAAAATCATTATATAATTCAACCATGACTTCATGACCCTTGGAAGATAAATGCTTGAGCATTGAGCATGATATACCATCACATCCAGGAGATGTATCTTTAGACTTTATACATTTAAGTAACTCATGGATGGAGATACTTGCGTCAAGGGGGGAATCATATGATGAAAGAGTAGGCATTGCAGGAGAGACGTAGTCAAGTGTTAGTGAACGAAGAAGCTCCTCAATTGCAGAAGTATCAACATACTGGTGTGAGTTCTTATAACCCTTTATCCATCTAATTTTTGTCCACATATCATTTAAATTAGTGCTCCGATCTACAGACGAACAAAAGTTGTTGCAACCCTCCCTGATAGCAGTATTTAATAATTTATTAGAACAAGCAATTATTTCATTTAATTTATTAAAATTTTGAGGAGTTGAGTTTTTTCTAAATGCTTGTCTGCGCTCGGCTATTACTTTAGATAAGTTTGGCGTCCAGTAAGATTTAGGAGTAAATATAGAGGTAGGATTTTGATATATTTATTTACAAGGGATGAAAAGATTTGCAGCCATATTTATATTTTGAATAATTCATAATCTTTTTGTAAATCACCAGTCCGTTGAAAGTTCATAAATTTCTCTTACAAACATTGTTTATAAGAACACCAATCAGCTTTTTTAAAATTTCTTTTCACTTTCCTATTACTGTTCATATTATAAACATGAAGATCTAAGCATTGAAATTTAGAAATCTTAATGAAAGTGACCTAGATAGTGACCATCTTCCATGCCTTAAACAAGACGTGTAATCTCACCGTTATTTAAGATCACAAACTTACTGTCTGAAATAGCTGACTGTAGCTGATTACCTCTGTTGTCAGTTTTAGTCGACCAATTTATGTGGTGTCCATTAAAGTCACCTAAAACTAAACATTTCTCAGTACTTAAGTTCAAAATTTCATTCCTGTCCTGGTGTTTTGTGCTAACATTTCTTGGGCAATAAACCGCTACAAAGTTTTCTGTAGGATAGCAATTAAATAACTTTACCTGTTGTACTTCAGTACCTGAGTTATTAATACAAGAGTTAAAAGATTTTGACTGTATAAAATTATGTACAAGAATCATTGATCCACCGAACCCATCAACTTTATCGTTCCTATAAACATTGTAACCCTTTATCTTTACAGGTTTTTCTTCATTCAGCCAAGTTTCACTGACAATAGCAATATGAACTTTTTCTATCCTTAACAATTTTTCAAAGGAACTTAATTCAGGAAGTAAGCTTTGGGCATTCCATTGTATAATGTTTAACCTCATTTTCTTAGAAGAAGCCATTGGAGGCATAGTTTAAAAAAATTTGTACAATAGACCACTCCGAAATTAAACTCACAGAAAATATAACAAACCATTCAACGACTAACTTGATCATATTAAACATTTTTGATTTAAAACTAAAATTTTTAAGAAATAGAACTTTTTTAAGCTTAATTGTAAACGTTATTTTATTCTTTACCTCTTCTTTTCACCACCACTTACTTTTTTGTCATCCTCCGCATAGTTCCATTTTACGTAGTATTCCTCTTGATTTGATGGTTGATCTTGTTTAGCTATTCCTTTCTTTTTTGCCGTTGTGAGTTCATAGAAAAATTTCGGGTATTCATAATAGCAGTCTCATCGTTGTTCATATTATTGCATATAGCTTCCTTAAAAGTAGGTCATTGATCTGGGGATTTTGTAGCATCAGAATCAATATTATTGCGTAACGGAAGAAAATGTACCCTTGCTGGTTCAAGATGTTCTGTTTGAAAGTGTTTGGGAGTTTTTACTACGTATAAAGAAAGTGCTTTTTATAGTTAAACTCTGCCATCAATTCTCGTAGACGTTTTTCCTTAAGATAAACAGGACAATTTTTAGTCATTGCCATATAGCCTCCTTTACAGTTTACAGAAGTAAAGGAGATAGTTTCGCAATTAGGGTGATTGGCCCCAACCCTTAGGACAAACGTAGCTTTTAGATAGACAATAATTTATACCGTGCCCTATTTTCCAACATTTGTAGCATTGAGTAGCGGGAAACATATACGGTTCGACTTTGATGATGATTGATGTCGATCAACCCAACAACATAAGAAGGCAATCGTGATCCTTTAAAAGCAAGTCGAGCAACCTCACTGGGACGCCACTGACCATCTCCTCTATCTCGTCGCTTAAGACATTTGACTGAAAAGATTTAACCATTGCAAGAATGTTTCCTCATAATATCTTATTCCGTTAGGTCTAAGTTCACATCCCTAATGATTCCATACCAATGGTTAATCTCCATGGGCTTAGGAAGAAGCCACCCCTTAGTCACAATAATTTCACAGGAAATAAGTTTTTCAGCATTTTTAATAGTGTCAAATTCTAACCTCACTTTATTAGTACTTAGGTATTTAACTTGAATAATACCTTTAATATTACACTCTTTAAGTAATCGCGCCATTGCAAACTGCTTGGGTAGTGGTAATTTACTTCCTATGTAGACTTGTAAATCATCCTTGTTTATAATAGGCTTTGTTTCCTCCTCTTTTTTTCTCCTAATTTCTTGCTATTTCCCTAGCATTTTATTTTCTTCACTTTCCGAAGAATCTCCTCGTTTTCTCGGCCTTTTTGTACCAAATAATCTCTTTGAATTACTATCCTCAGTGTTTCACCCTCACTGGTACCATTTTTCTCATCTTCTGAAAATTCGCCATACTTCACCACTTTAACACATTTTTCACCATCACACTGCGTAAATTGAAACTGCATTTGGGATACGGATGAAGATAAATCCCTTTCTGGTTCAATAAAAGAACCATCCATTCCACACTGTTCCATTGTTTTTAATTAGATTATTCACGAACGGCGCAGTTAGCAACAAGGCCAGACCGAAAACCGGTTGGCTTGGAATGTTGAGCGCGCACTATGATAAAATTTTATTCACGCAGCAATATTATTTAAGACGACCGGCCCGTACACGTGCCGACACGGAAATGACTTTCTGACTTTATACTCAGAAACAGATGATAGGAAATGCGATCTTCGGTCAACGCCAGAACACCATTATCTGATCTTTCATCGCAGAAACATTATGATGTTGATAAAATCAATACAGGACCATTGATTGTGAAATCACTAAATAACAAAAACAAAAAATAATAAGATAACCCATCTGAAAGGAAAAACATCATTCGGTTGGAAAACTCTCTGCAAGGCTACTTCGATTTACAAATTATTACACTTACTGCGGAAGTGCTTACTTTACTCTTCATTGCTTTTACTTCATACAAGACACCCTCGTAAACTCCATCCGCCCTGAAAAAGGATGTTGTTAATGAGAACCAAGTGGTCCATGAAAAGTTGCTGGAATTGTAATAATTAATAAACTTATAAGCAATAGTAATATAATCATAATAAGCCGCTATATTTTATACCGGATGTATTGTTAGAAAATTACGACTCGGAACTCATCAACTCATAAATTATTACAAAAACTTACACTGTATTTACTTGAAAATTATTTCCGTAATTGTAGTAGTAACGAGTAAAACCAAAAGTTACAATAATAATATTGATAAGCCGAGAGTCATGAATCCTAAAATAATAAGAATCACAACAAGTAGGGCTTAGCCCCGCGACTACAATCGAAGTCCAAAACCAAATTGGCTTTTCCGCCGGCTGTCCTCTCTGACAATCCCCTGACAGTTCTGCCCTCCTTACGAAGAGTGCAGTAACTCACTGAGACATAATTGTAAGAAAAACGCGGTAAAAGATTATCATTTTTTTTTCTTGTAATTTATTGTCTATGCGCGTACTTAAGATATGCCATATATCAAAAGAAAGGTAAAAACTTGTGTTTAAACTTATGTTATGTTCTTATATAATACAATAAATTAATAAATTTATATTATGCTTAGTAAATAAATTTCTGAAAAGCCCCGCCATCCCTACCATAATTGCAGTAAGTGCATTAGTAACTGCACTTATTTTAACAGTAATGATCATTTGCAATTTGATTTATAGAATTTTTTGCCATAAGCGCAGCAACCTACGTAGTTACTGCACTTTTGACTACAACAGTAATATATTAATGTATACTCAATATATGTGTAGTATGTAAGGGTTCCATCAATTAATAAATGAAAATAAAACAATAAATAAATAAAGTACTATAATTTTCTTTTATAAAATCTACATAAAAGAGTCATTATAGAGAAAAATTACACATATAGTGAAAAAACAGAGATCAATGTAATGTGAGCCTTGCTACAATTATGTAATACTACATTTACTAATATATACCTACTAATATTATTTTTAATTTTTAGAACACTGTATTATCCCGATATTCCCAAAGGATAATTTATTATAGAAAGTAGTACTATACCTAAATGAACTATAAAAATATCAACATTTAGGAAATTAAAATTATTTATTATTGTTTTATTGGCATATGCATGAGATCAACATTATTTATTTGTAAATGCTAAAGTATTACTTCTAATCAGTCTTTCTGTCATCAATATAATATCAGTTCGAAAAATCTATAATGTATGGAATAACAAAATAAAAAATGCATCATGACAAAAGTAAGAGTATATATATTTTGAGGCACGTTGTAAAAATCACTTTTCATATAAACCTAAAAATAGAAACAAAAAAGTTTTAAAGGTCTGATATTGTCTCAGAAAGTGGTAAATTTTCCCAAACTGTTCATGTTATTGGCATAAGAGGCACCAATTTTGTAAATATTTCTATTTTAAGATCAAAAGTAATTCCACCGGTTATTTTTAAAATTCCGGTTTATTTTTTTGTCTGAGATGGGAAATGAATGACTTTTTTGGATTTTAGCTTTAAGAAAGTTTAATTGTTCCCATTCACAATCATGTCTCTTTTTGTATTTTAAATGAAAATCGCCTCTATAAACTTTCACCTCCATAATAACTTTTAGATATACTCGCGCTTCTTGGTTCCGAATTTTGCGTTGCGAACTTTCGTCTTCATAATTGTAAAAATCTTCGATACTCGGTCGACCATACGATTAGATACTGCACTTACAATTAGTTATAAGTTAGTGAAACGTATAACGTAAGTGCAACAACTTGAGATACTGCGTAAATTTTTTGTATAATCAAATATATAATTCAGGAAATGCGCAGTAACTGAACTTAATGCATTTATGATACGACATTTATTAATTGATAAACAAGTTAGTGCAGTTTTGCTTTCTGAATTTCGTGGTTCCCAAAAGAATTTCGATATGTAAGTAAGAGCAAAAAGTAGAGCGTTTTTTCGTGATACCGAATATATATTTGAGTCAATTTCGTCAAAAATCCTAGTTACTGCACTATTCGTAAGGAGGGCAGAGTTGTCAATCAAGCTTTTATTTATTTCTCGCAGAAATTTGCTGGACGTGGCAATGGTGGCCAGCTCGAGTTCTTGATGCAGGTCTAAATTACGGAGATAGGGTAGAGCCTTGACGCATTTGCGTAAGAACATATTTTAGATAACTAGCAAGTGATTGAGATGCTTAAGTCATGATGCTACATGTTTTGTAAAGTTAACTCTTATTTGTATGCGACATTTTAATCTTCTTGCAAATGAGGAGTACGAACTACCTATAATTAAGGAAGCTTTGTCTTGGAACCTCTTGATGCGAGCCGCATGTGTCCACTATCTTAAGTGTTTCCAATATATTTGACTTGTTAGCTCAGAGGATCAGAGTATCAAACAAAGTGATCTGACTAATTCTTTTGGATTGAGTCCTTGAGGTCGTCTTAAAACAAGTTGAGAGAGAGAGATATACACTGCTGCAGTTTTCTCCACATTTAATTCTCATCTCCATTGCCTAAACAAATCGGCTTATGCGTTGGCTGTGGATTGTTATCCTACCTAGATATCCTATCAGAGGTGTGCAGGGCGTTGTCGTCTGCGACGACCGCGAGCTCTATTTTCTCCGTTCTTTGTTTGTCACCAGTGTATAGTAAAATCAAAATTAGGGAAAGTCCCGAGCCTTGGAGGAGCCTGGCTATAATAAGAGGGTAACTAGAGAGGCATCTTCTAATCCACATTAAAAATCGACGGTCAAAATATTATCTTTTGAAGTGCTACCACGACCCGTTCAAAAAGCTTGAATTACAAGCCGTTGTGCCCAAACCTTAAAAGCTTTTGCTATATCAAAAAAGAGCGCCCCCATACCTATCGGTTAACGACCTAAATTACTTCGGCAATAAAGTCGTATTGTTCGTCCAGTAGCAGGTGCTTCGAATGTATGAACTTCCGAAGCCTGTTCCAAAGGATCCTTTCGCACCAAGAAGGTAGCTTCTAGGTTAATTTGCCGGTTTGCTGGGTTTCTTAATATCTGCGACAATTATTTCCTTCAAAGTTCGCGGAAAGGAGCAGTTCGTTGGTATGTTATTTAATATAACTACTAATACGTATGAGCTTTCAAAACCCTTTTTGGTATTACGTCTTAACCTGAGGCTTTCGGTGGTTTTAGGTTTTTTATATTGATCGTACCTCTTACCCCGTTATCTTTACGGTATGCCGCATTTAATCTCAACTGTGCTATTCACGGTTTCGATGTGGAGGGAGTTTATGTTTTCTGTACTCGGTCCACATTTTAGGGCTAGTATTTCAGCTGTTTCGGTATCATCGAAGGTTTAGGTTAGGCGGGCGCTTAAGTAGCACGGCGTGGATGACGCGGTGGAGATGGATCTTGTGAGACTACGCAAGGCCCAACAATCTGTATTCCAATAAAAGAAAATATCGCTATAAAACTAAAACCGATACTAATCATATGGATAACAAGTTTTTCAGGAAACTCAAACTATTCGTAACATACTGCTAACATCATTAAAACTTAGCAGATCAGCAGTGTGGAAAAATAAATTGCTTCCCAAGTTGTAATAGTAGTTTTTGGACATTTCTGAGCGCCGTGAGCAGTATTTCATGATACACTGATGTAAAAACTTTTATATCTGTAATCTTGTTCCGTAGTAGATTCATCTTTTGCCTTAAGTATTTGTTTTGTGCATGAGGAAAACCGAAAACAAGTTTTTATTTAAAGATAAGAAATAAAAGGGTAACGTGATTTTACATTGTTTTGTTAAACGCTCAAGTACACAACCATTTGCTTAAGTAAATCGATGAGGTCCTATTGGAAGCAAGTACAGTTTTGTTATTGTTTAGAGATAATCTAAAGGATTGATTGCTATACCGGTTGTAAATTCATTAAATTGTTTTAATTAAGATTATATTATTTATTAATAAATGGAAATATGATTATTAGTGTAATCCTGCAAAACAGCGATCATAAAACATATCAGTGTATACTTTACTAAACAATAATCATGAACTATAGTTAAGCTCTTTTAATAAAATGAGCCAGTAATTATATATAATTACCATAACATAATAGTCATGGCTTAGCTTAGCTTAAGCTTTTAATTTTAGAAGACAGTAATCAGCATTAGTCTCCAGAGGGAAAATATACTTTACAGCTATTGTATTTGAAAACTTTTTGTAAATTAAAAGTTCACTCAATTCCATACCTACTAACAGAAATTAATTACTTGTAATATCTTTACAGTCAAGACATTTTATTTCTTACACGTAAGTAAACATTTGCATAAATTACGCAAGCGTTTAGGTACCTACCCTGCCTTTGCGCCCTGCAGTAGAAGCGACGATTACACAACATAATACGATCCTGATTCCCGGTGAATCCAGGACTAGAGTGGAAAAGTTTACTGTTTATCTTATTTAAGGTTAAAAGCAAAAAAAAACTATTATTTGTTAACCATATTGTATATTAATACAATTACAAAGTCATGGTACATTTAATATCACACATTTGTACTCATGTACAAATATGGTTGTTGTTAAACCTTTATATTTTTACATCAAGAACATAAATCTATTATTTCAGAAGTCAGAATCAATTTACGGTCTCGTTCCGGTTCATTGTTACAACACAAAATGCTCTGACTTTTCTGATCGGGTCGCTTTGACGCCGAGGTCAACGGTCAACCAATGGTGACCGTCACTCGATATTAGACAGGTATTGTAAGTTTGAAATAAACAATTATTTGAATCTCTACAGCTTTACCTATTAAGTATCAAAGCCGATTTTCCTTTGAAAATTTGATACTTTTAGGAATTAATATTCTAACTTTAAAGACCTTTGATATTTCAATCAAAAATGTGTTTTAAATCAACAGAATAATTATTAAGTATTACTTCGTTTATAAGTTACGCCGAAGTACCTGCGCATAAATAATAATTTTTAATGTCCCGAAAATATTATGAATGGTCCAGTTCTTTGGCTAGCAGGTATAGCCGAAAGGGCACTAGTGTCTGTTGCTCTTGTATTTAAGATCTTAGTGTAACGCAATGAGGTTTGTATTTCATTGGTGTTCACATTTGGTTTTAGTGGAAGTTAGGTAGAGCTTTTATGCGGAAATGAATATAGACGATGCGACTTATAAAAATGGTGGACTTGTGGTTTGATAATTTTTGGACTAAACTGATTAAATATTTTAAAGTTTTTAAGACTATGTTAAGCATTTTGCTCTCGTAACAAGTAAATTCAAAATAAAATAGTTTAATATATTTAAAAAAACATTACAAAAAATTAAGGTTCTTTATTTTAAACTATTGAACGCAATTTTAAAAGTGCATGATTTAATTCATAATTTCACGATATAAAACTAAGTTTATAAATAAAATCTGAACTCTCGAGGAGTTTGAAGACATTAGGTTCATGTCCAATCATTTTTTTTAATTGTGGCGTGCGGTGTATCCAATATATAGCAATTGGGAACATTTTTAAGAGCATTAGTGTCCCATTTCAGCGTTATCTCCAGACGTGGATTTGAAGATGAAGCGTTTTGCATACGTTTACCATTTAAATTTGTAAACAGTTCCAACAAATGCTATGTTTATATTCTGTTGAGTGTGACAAATAAATACCATAAATTTAAGAATTCTATTCGTGACCACGTTAGTGCGATCCGATTCATACATGTCCAAAAAGATAGATTCTAAATGATATATAAAAAAACAATTGCTCTCATGGTTGGCTGGAAAAAAAGCTATTTTTAATTTTTATTCGCTTGCAACAGGCAAGTAAAATTTTATTTTATTTTCATCAAACATTTGTAAAAAATTTAACAAGACATATGTACATCTATTTTTACACTGTTAAAATGTTATCAAAGGAGAAACACTTCAAACCAAGGATGATGGAGGTGGTTGGAAGCTTTCTCCAACATAGGATCCTATAGTTAAAATTATAAAATCCAACGTTCATCAAGCTGCAAGACCTCAAGCTCAAGACATTATCAGCATTTTCTGTGTTTGTCCTGAACGCTTCAAACAGAAGGAGATTGAATGTCTTCATAAATGTCAAGCGGACGCCCGTCACCTTATGGCTAGTTTACACGCGTTAAGTGGTCAACTTGGTAACTATATTTTAACAAAATTGTAAGTTACTACATTTTATTTGTTACATTTTACATTAAGTAGATAAGCTCATAAGTTCGATAAAGATGAACGGTCAATAACTTATGGGATTTGTCAATTCTGTACTTAGATTTGTGATTAGTGCAAATTTGGAAAAATTCAGAGAAGCATTAGTTTAGGAGGTAAAAATCTGTAGATGACCTTATTTGTTCGGAAGTTTCTACTTCGTATATTCAACAAGCATTCCTTTTTTAAATATTCTTCAACAAATTTTAAAGTAGAGTCTCAACTCCACTTTGAAATTTTTCCGCGAACCCCTTTGTCAAGTTATGCACTTATCTAAAAAATCATGTCCAAACGTGTTAAGTAAGAAGCCTACCTACTTACCAGAAAAATAGAACGAATCCTAATCTTCTTAATCACTTGAATACTTAATTTTAAATTACCACTTTTCACTTAACTGACAACTTAAAATTTAGTTACCAACTACTTAACAAATGTAAACCAGCCATTAGTCACCCACGGTGTCTGTAGTGGTACCGAATCCTCGAGCTAAAATGTAAAAATATAATTAAACTCGACAAAATCCGGTTGAAAAGTGTTTTACTTAATACAATGAAACGTGAAATCTTAAGTAAATATTAAAATAATAAAAGTAAAAACTTAGTGTAAAAATAGGTGAGGCCCTTTAATCATATTTTAAGTTATTTTAAACAAGTATGTACCACGTTTACATAGTTATGAAAAACTGTACGTCGAATCATTGATATTTTACACTGAAAGATAATGAAAATATTCAATATGGTACAAAAGAATGCTGACTTCAAAACAAATCCTCGATATTAAACATAAATACAAGTCGAAAGCATTTCTTGTTTGGTATTTCAACTCGAACTTAGTCGAAATTAAACTGTAAATATATGCTTCCCAAAAATCTTATCAAAAAGCATTTAGAAAATATTTCCTTCTCGATCTTTGAGTATATTGGCCAAATATTTATTTCGAATATTTCTGCCTTTTAAAAGGTTTTAAAGGTTATAAGTTCAATTGACATTAGTGACTCGTCGCTTGAAAGCATAATTATGAACGGACGAGAAATCGACAATTTTAATGATATATATCATCTTTTCAAAATGTCAAGATATACAAGAATGATTATAACAGTAAATTCTAGTGAAGTTTAGTAGGTATAAAATATGATAGGTCCAACTTTTGAAAATTTATTGCTTTTTACTTTAAACAAGTTTTGATCAATAGAATAGCGTTTTTATTCATGTGTAATGGAACAGAAATAAGTAATGAGAGTAATGAGTTCTTCGCCAAAACACTGCATTAAAATAATGGCCCAGTTAGCTTCTTAGTAATCACACCAATGTTAAAAGATGGACTTTACTTGTGACGAAACACTGTACTCTGCACAC
Source organism: Marasmarcha lunaedactyla (assembly GCA_923062675.1). Classification (NCBI taxonomy): domain Eukaryota; kingdom Metazoa; phylum Arthropoda; class Insecta; order Lepidoptera; family Pterophoridae; genus Marasmarcha; species Marasmarcha lunaedactyla. Next base: position 11,049,162 of record OV281353.1, read on the forward strand.
ATGCCAAAGTCATCAATTATGAAATACATACATCATTCGAATTTTTGATATAATTTTTTTTATTTTATGTTAAAAATAAGTTTCGTAGGACTATTACGGTCTTACTGTAAAAAGTTGAACAGTTTTTTACAATATTGTCTAGACTTATAACACAGGTAAATATATAAAATTATAGAACCATAACATTCTCACCAGGAACTGACTTTTTAATATAGCTAAATCAGTGTCAATGACGGCCTGTTTGGTGTGGAGGTAAGTACCCTTGCCTTCCATGCCAGAGGTCCCGGGTTCGAATACTGGTAGGGGCAGATGTTTTATTATATTTGCTTTCTAGTCATGGATGTGTATATGTATGTTTATTTCTAATATTTATACATGAAAAAAAAATATCTATGTGTGCTATATTTCTTAAGTTTATTTATCCGTTATCTATATATAGTATCGTTATATATAGTATCCATAACACAAGTTCTTAGTGATACTTAATTTGGGCTAGATAATGTGGTGTGATTGTTAGAAATATTAATATTAATTAATTAATTAATAGTGTGTTACAGTTTTTCCAGTAACGTCTACAATGCAGATCTGACACGCAAATGTAAGTACATAAGCATAATCAGCAGCTTAATAAAGTCATCTCACAGTATTTAATGCTTGGCACCTTTAAGTTATAATTTTATTTGCAAAATTAATTTGATAATTTACCACAAATTTTACAGAAAGTCAACGTGCTTTTCCAGCGCAATGGTCAAATATACTTGCACTATACAATAGTATAGTTTCAATAGAAAATACTATAATATTATAAGCTATACATAAGTATTGAACCTTAATTTTTAAATTTAGTTTGTAGATGCCTATTTAACTTCTCTTATAAACCCCGTAAAGTAAAATATTATGACTAAAGAAATGAAAACTATTTATTTATTACGATATATTATGTTTAATTAAATTAGTACAACAGCAAGCTCAAATTCACAAATCGGTTTTTAACTACCTTCCAACTAAGGGTGCGAATAAATGAACAAGGGTTATTTTTAATTTTGTACCTAGTTTCGATCTTGTAACCTACTTATGACATAAATTTAACCACGTCTACATTGAGTATAAATAAAATTACCTGACAAATAAACTGAATTTATTTCCACAAAGTGAGAACAGTTTATGGCTAACGAACAGTACAATTTGGGGAAATCAGCATACATATTATGCAACGTCTCCCAAATTCAACGATAAGCGGACCGAAGGGTAGACCTGCGCTACTTGAGAATTTGTGGTCCTGGTAGATGGAGAACGTATCATAAGGCGTGTTCATTACGAAGGAGTTCAAAATTGTTTTGTAATGTAAAAAAATATCGATTTATCTTTTTTTTTTCTCGAGGGGTCATAAGCAGGTCCACGCTCTGGGGCTTATCTTTAAGAGTTGGAACATGTGTTACAAATATGAAAATGCCATAAATCGGCAAAACTACCTGTCGACTGCGGAATCATAAGGGAAAAACGCCGACTTTTCAGAAGCGCCAAAAAATTAAAGTAATATTGCATTTTTGAAAACTATATAAATTACTGAAAAAGGCTTGTAAATTCTTTCTCTTTGTTATGGATTTTTGGTCTAAGATCGGAATTAGAAGCGACTTTCACACATCTGCTTACCGTTGGAGCATTATGTTCTCAAAAGTATTTTTTTAAATTTACAATTGGCAGCTGTTTCTCTTCCATCTCACCTGATGTTCGGACAATATGAAAACGAGGATGTTACTTTTACAATTTTTTGGAAAAACAAAGGGAGGCAGTTAATTCCTTAGCTTGGCGGCTCGAACCTTAAATGGACTATTAAACCATTTGGTTCAGCTTTTTTGAACCTCGACTATAATTTAGTTGATACATGGAGATATGGTGAGGGGTCTTCTAGTGCACCAAAAGTATTCACACTCTCCAAAATGTGTTCTGTACAAGATCGACTTGCAACTATTCAACGGTGATTGCGATTGTATGATTTCACATTCTTAAACTTACCGTCATTGATAAGGCTCTTCGGTCAACAGAGCATTTAGCAGAATCATCCTAAATATGACTATAGTACTCTATACATGATTGTGTACTTCAGGTCTGCAATAGCGCCGGACTTTCGAGATGATTCCCTGCGAAGCAGTGTGAGCCATGGTTTCAATTTGTTGGCGAAAGTTGAGTTTGGACATGATGGTCATGATAAAAGATGATCAGAAAACAGCACAGATAAACTGTGGAAAGAAGGTGATAGGTTGAATGAATGAACTTTTTGCCGTGAAATAGAAATATACCTAGGTGAAACTTGAAGATAGTGGCATAACCCTCATGATGACATTAGTGAGACAACTCAGTCGCACAGTACTTTAGACCACATCTGATGAGTTTGCGCGGTTTCCATCTTGAGGTCGAGTGGATGCAACGGAGGTGGATACACCCTTAGAGCCTAAACGCAAGTACTTTGCAAAGTGATAAGCATAGCCGTATGTTTTCTTTTTAGCACACTAGGAACACAGCCTTCTGCAGTGATGGAGTCACAGGTGATATAAAATATTTCATCTCAACCAATTTACCAAGAATAAACCTATGCTTAGAAACCTATGCATTCCTTTGTGATAGCTACCTTTCCCTCGCTACAGCCAATGTGATCGCGATAAGCTCTTCTGATCGCCTTTTCTCAAAATTAAGCGGCAGCTTTGTACGTTCTTTTATTATCTAGGAGATTTACGGCTTTACTCCTCCTTTCTTACGCTTTACAGCTAGGATGCAATCAGCATTTTTTTTTTTTTTTTTTTTTTTTATTAATAATTAGCAGGCGTTTGTCTTCCATCTCACCTGATGGAAAGTGACGATGAAGACGAGGATCGTACACGCCTGTCTAAGAGGTACCTATTCACTCTACACTTGAAAGCTCCAGGGTTATATTTGTCTGGAAAAACAGACGCAGGCAAATCGTTCCACTCTTTGGCAACACGAACCAAAAATGAGCTATCGAACCGTTTAGTTCGGCTCATCGGCACGCTAACCACAAACGGGTGAAACTTCTGTCTGCGCCTGGTTGACCGGTGGAGAAAGGGGGAAGGTTCGATCAACTGAAAAAGAGCATTCGCACACTCTCCAAAGTGCAATCTGTAAAAAACCGATAGACTAGCAACTTTTCGACGATGCTCGAGACTTTGCAGTCTCGAAGAAGTAAGTTTGTCGTCACTTATGAGTCTACGGGCCCTTCGGTCGACAGAATCCAACGCTTCAAGATGGTATTTTGCGGAATCATGCCAAAGATGGCTGCAGTACTCCATACAAGATCGAACCTGGGCTGTGTACAGGTTGAGCAGCTGTTCGGAGTTGAAGTACCGCCGGACCTTTGCGATGACTCCCAATTTTTTGGAAGCTGACTGTGCCATGGTTTCAATCTGTTGACCGAAATTAAGTTTCGACGTGATGGTCATGCCTAGAAGCCCTAGTTGGTTTGTGATCGGTACAGATACACTTTGGAAAGTGGGCGTCAAGTTGAATGTGCTCTTTTTAGCGGAGAGGAGACACGCCTGGGTTTTGGAAGGGTTGAATTTGACAACATTGGCTTCACCCCAATCGGAAACCCTACAAAGTGTCAAATCAACCCGTTCGATCATCGACTCTCTCTGAAATTGGATCTGGTTTGGACTCGCTCGCGCATTGGAGACATATCTCTCTACAACAGTGCTGTCATCGGCGTAACCAATAATGCCATCCGATAAAAGAAGGTCATTAATGTGCAGCAGGAATAATGTTGCAGAGAGAACAGATCCCTGAGGTACGCCGGCGTTGATCGCCATTAGGTCCGATGAGAAGCCATCGACGACAACTCGAATTGACCGTTCCCTCAGGAAATCAGACATCCAGTCGCAGAGTCCAGATGGTATGCCATACGCAGGAAGCTTGCTCAAAAGGGCTTCGTGCCATACCCGGTCAAAGGCCTTGGAGATATCCAAGGATACGGCTATTGCCTCTCCATGCCCTTCCAAGGCCATGCTCCATAGATGCGTGACGTACACTAGAAGGTCTCCTGTTGAGCGTCCTCCGCGGAAACCATATTGGTTGTCACTGAGGAGCTCATTGGTCTCTAGGTACGTCAGGAGACGATGGTTCAATACACGTTCCATAATTTTGCAAATTATGGAAGTGATTGCAATAGGTCTATAGTTGACTGGGTCGGCTCGACTGCCCTTTTTTGGTACGGGCTGTACGTTTGCAAACTTCCATGATTTTGGAACTTTTCCAGTCCTTAGAGAGAGTCGATATAGGCGTGTCAAAACAGGAGACAACTCGGCGGCACAGTGCTTTAATACCACTGCGGGAATGCCATCCGGACCACTGGCCTTATTCACGTCTAGATTTTGTAAGCATTTGAGTACCTGTTTCTGGTGAATTTGGACGGCCTCCATCTTGGGGCCGAATGGAGGTAACGTGGGTGGGCTTTTACCTTTGGAATCTAGACGTGAACATTCCGCGAAGAGATTTGCGAACAAGTCTGCCTTCTCTTTTGCGCTGTGGGCCAAAGACCCGTCAGGCCTTTGCAGTGGTGGCAGTGATGGGCGACAGAAGTTCATCTCAACCGACTTGGCAAGGGACCAGAAAGCTTTACTCCCCGTGGGATAGGATGCTAACTTGTCCCCGATACGGCCAATGTGGTCGAAACGAGCGCTTCTGATCACCTTTTTGCAGGACTTGGCAGCAGCATTGTACGCCTGCTTCTTAGCTGGGAGATCCATAGCTTTGCTTCTGCGAGCGCTAGCCCAGGCTTGGTATGCTACATGCTTTCGCTTTTCAGCTAGGAGGCAATCAGCATTAAACCATGGGCGGGCTTTGGACTCCAGGGATACATCAGAGAACGGTATAAAGTATTCCATACCTTGACATATCACACTGGAGACAGCATCAGCACAGCATGATGGATCATCAGAAGTAAAGCAAGCTTGCCGCCAAGGATAAGAGGCGAAAAAGTGACGCATCTCATCCCAATCTGCTGACTTGTACCGCCATACTCGCCTTTTGCCTTTTGGGCTGGTATCGGTTGGCGAGTATTGCGACACAGATTTCACCAGACAGTGGTCGGATGTCCCTAATGGTGGAGATACGGACACCGAGTATCTGTCTGGATCGGTTGTCAGCAGAAGGTCCAAGCAATACGCAGTATGGTCAACAACGTCAGGAATGCGCGTAGGTTCGTGGATGAGCTGGGAGAGACCATGAGTTACTTTAACCATGTGTGTGTGTGAGTGAGTACATTAACACCGGTGAGTGTTGTTCTCTAGGTACACGTCAGAGATCGTTATGAAGTATTGCATAACTTAAGATATCACAAGAGTGCATCAGTGCAACACGATGGATCGTTAACTGCGTAACAGACTTAATGCCAAAGATTAGTCAGTCAGTTAGAGTCAGTTGCCAAGAATAGCGACATAGGTTTCACCAGATAGTGGTTCGATGTCCCCAATGGGCACTAGTGCTTGTCTGGATCCGTTGTCAGCAGTAGGTCCAAGTAGTAGATAGAAAGACAAGTAACGTCAGAAATACGCGTCGGTTCTTGAACCAACTGAAAAAGACCATGAGTTGATGCAAATCTGTAGTTTTAGCACCTAGCGTGTTCGGCGTATTTTACGGTGTATTTTACAGTAACTCTCTGTAGTTGGCATAGAAGTATCATAGAAACATCAATTAGGATATGGCTTGACCTTATTTTCTGCATCTCTGAGGAATTAAATAAACCGTGTTGCTTCCGCACTCAAAGATAAGCCAGCATCTTCGTCCAATAAAATCAAGCATCCCTTTACAAGATCCAGGCGTTTATAAAATCGACTGTGACTGCGGGCTCTCTTATATCGGTCAAAGCAAACGAAATGTGTCAACTCGCATTAAAGAACACATCTCTGATGTTAAAAATAAACGAACCTCAAAATCTGCAGTTTGTGAACATTCCATAGACAAGCCCAGCCATTATTTAAGATTTGATACCGTGAAGATCCTAGCAAAAGAGAAACATTTTATACCTAGGATGGTCAGAGAAACTATTGAAATTAAAAAACATCCAAATTTCAATAGAGAAGATGGTTGGAAACTTTCATCAACATGGGATCCAATACTTAAAAACATCAAAATGAAAAACCAGCAAACTGTTAGACTGCAAACTCAGGACACAGTCAGTGCCTTTTGTGTCAATCCGGGACGTTATGCGAGAAGACTGAGAAACAGATGGCGTTAATATGTGTTGACAATCATGTAGTTTTTATTACTGGCAATAGATGAACAACACCTTAGTCTATCGTGACCACGGCAACTGCAAAGATGCCGAAACGTCGAAATAATAATTTTAAAATTAACTAAAATATACGCGATAATATCCGGTAAAAAGTGTTTTATTCAAAGAACGATAGCTACTGTTTAAACAGTAAGGTCTTGGCCAGTATCAAAAAAACCCAAATAAAAGGAAATGACCGTGATTCCCATGTCAAGGAGACGCTGACAATCGATCTCGTCTTTAATTCCTTTTTCTTTAATTTTTTTTCATACATTTTTTAAATAAAATACTTTTTTTTGTTAATAGATGAGTGAAGGATGCTTCTGATTTGGATCCTCTACTATGTTACATTTTCTGCTAACTTCCCATTAGGATTGTTTGAAAACCCATAAACGTAGTTGCGAACCCTTATGATTATCTGGTTGAAAATGACAAATTCGTTTTGGACAGGATTTAATGCGACTTGTGGACCAGTCGTAAGGAGCAAAGTTTACGACTTGGCTACGTCAAATTTGGCGTAAGGGACATGAAGTTACAGGAATGGCTATTTAGTTTCGTACGTGAACATTATATAACTGCAAAATAAGAGAGGTAAGCGTACGTGGTAAAATGTGTGAGTTGTAATGTAGAAACTAGTTATGATAGTTTTGAATAATATTCCATTACCAAATTATCCTTGTTACGGATCTGAAACAATGTCAAAATACTCAAATAAAAGCTTTTCTAGTCAATTAAAAAAAATGTTTTTAATAGCATTATACGCCACTTAAAATCTACATTGCCATCTAAATTAATAACTCAGCGACAACCGACGATCGTCTAAATATTACTATTTTAGCGACTAGTTATCATCTAAGTTCGCCTCTAAAAATTTACATTGCCTTTCAATTACTAAGTCAGTAATTAAGAAGGCAATAAATACTATCTTCGCCACTAAAAATATGTTTTCTGATGATATTTTTGCTACAAAACTTTGAATTATCATCCAATTTCGATTATCGCACTTCGCCGGGTGCTGCCGCACCACGCTCGCTTCGCTCACTCGGCTCGCGCATGCGTTAATTGCAGCCTAACATTAACCTAACCCAAATTTAACTACTACGCTTTCAATGATGTTGTCTATAGAAGCTTGAAAATATTTTTTAGGACTTTGTGTTAAAGCTGTAAAATTATAATGGTGCTGAAATACAAAATCCGTGGCAGAGTTATCGAATTAGATGACAACATGTAATTATGGAGGACAACTTAAGATAAATGTTGATCTTTACTTGACGCGATCTATCTACTGAATGTACAGTTGTCGTAGTAAAAAAGACAATGTAGTTTGTCAGAGGCTATTTTATTTTCTCGTGGCTCAGTCATAAAATTAGAAGTTTCACTTTGTGGCCAATAAAGAAATCTGTGGCTTGACTTATAATTTAAAAAAAAAAAAATTACGACGGAAATGAACAGAATTTTTTTTTGACTTCTAATTTGTTATTATAATTATCATCTTATTAATTTTAGGCTAAGAAATTAAAAAAAAAAATTTTTTTTTCATAATTGTCAACTAGTTGGCCACAGAAAACGACAACTTCTACATTATTGTAAAATGTATACGATTCTGAGTTTTCGAACCATTTATTTAAATATGCACTGAACGTGGAGTTACAGAAACGACACCGAACAAAGTCGAAACTTCCCGAATATCAAAGTGGTAGGTATATTAGCTACCACCAGTCACATTTCTGGTGAAAAAAATCACGTTTTTTCACAGTTAGACAACTCATTCTTGCAACGTATTACTTTCTATTAAATCATTTATTTCAAGATAACTATCCTGTCTCTAGATTCCAGCATTCACAGATCTATTTGCCCGTATGGTAAGTAATTGCGCTAGATAAATGCGTGGTGGACGAAAAATACATTATATCTGCTTGATAGTCATTTCTAGCAAGATTATTAATGTAGTATCCTACTCCATCCTACAAATATTAAAAATGCGAAAATAATTGTGAGGATGGAGGTATGTATAGATGTTTCGTGAGTCTTCCACGCAAATATTATTGAATGGATTTTAATGAAACCTTACAATAATATAGCTCATACATTGAAATAACACATAGGCAATAATTTATAAAGATGTTTTGTAAATTGGCTGAACTAACGATATTATTTATCTCTCGTGCTTTAATTAAGATAAGTTTGGAAAATAAGCAATAGAAACGTTTAATATGTTTTATTAGTTCAGTGTTTTTATTATCATTTACTATCTATGTCAGCGATATTTATTTTAATTTTCATTATATTTACTTGGTATTCTGTTGTATGTAAACGAGAAAATGAAATTTTCCATTCCTTAAGTTTACGTTAGCGAAGCTAGTAAACAATACATGCTAAGCTAAACTAAACAAAAGTACCACGACAAATCACGACAAAAGTATCACGCCAGTTCGTATTAATCCAATATTAATGAAACGTGTTTATCGAAAATTTCCCTTCACTTTCAAAATGTTTGAAAAGCAAATACGCATAGTTCCAATAATTTGTAAATCAACAAAATGTTTCAAACTCTAATAACCATTTCACTGTTTGTGCAATTCAATTAATGATGAAAATTGTTTATTTGGTATAAATTTGCGAGCGAGAACAAATAAATGATTGAATGAACAAAGCGATAAATTATTACAAGTTCCCTGTTTGTTGATAACATTTAAATATTTTATATTTTTAGTTATGTAGAATGCTCTTTATGGCAATAATGGACATATTCGATGTGTGTTTTAAACAGACGCGATAAAAAGACGCGAAGATGGCTACTATGTCTAAGGCTGCGTATCCACTTATGCCGAAATTCCTTCAGAAAAAAAAAAGAAATGAAAACACTTCTCTGACAGTCGTCGTGCCCGTTTCGCTGGAGAGCAAAACACGTGTCGATGGTTTGAGTGATTTTGTATGTTTGAGATAATTCTGCAATTATTATGCTATTACTAAATATATGAATGTCATGCAAACTCAAGCGTCGCGGCAATAACGTAGTTGTTTTATAACAATTTCAATGCATTTTCACAAAGTAACTAGCTCAGATATAGATCATTAGGCACGACTTTTATCTAGCTCCAGTTCCATACAACAGACGCAGATATATGTGTATTGATAGTTATTCGGTGACTACTCACAATGCCGACTTCTTGTCTGGCTAGTATTTTTCAGTACAAAGCACAGTAACATCAGCCACACCAATACTATTTACGGAGTCGAGAATCGCCATCCTCGAGTGCTCTTTAGTCGATTATGTACGTAGGTAAATATTATTTTAAGTTCTGGTCAGAGAAGTTTAAAAGGGTTCACTGTACAAATACATGACATAAACTCTATTAAAGAAGATAATGCTATGCAATCTCATCAATATTAAAGGTCGGCCACATATTCCACTATGGAACCCTTCACACACACATTCTACCGGTCGAAGAGTACCTACTTACATGTTTTTACAAAAATTCGGAAACGAAAAGAAAATAAAATTTATCTGATAATGACACCAATTTTATGGCTGAATAAACACAAAGGCTCAAGCGGAGGGAACAGAGTTTTCTTCGCGAAACGAATACCTACAATCAATCGTTTATACAACCGCATGGGAAAAAAACGCTTTTTTGCTAAAATATGTTTTCTTTTTTTGGAGAAAAATAAATTATTTTCGAAGACATTTGTGAAAAAAAAAAAAATATGCATAACTTTTATTATAGAATAAGTTTTATCTAATAATAACTTTGAGCTTGTAATCTTCTCTCGTGCAAGTAATAACCTGGGACGATTAGACTAAGCTAAATTCGATTTCATAAGCAATATTAACAAAATCGAATTACTAATATTAATATGTTCGTTTTTCCCAGTCGGATGTTGATCGGATAGAACCAATCATGTTGGCAGAATACCTCCCAACGATTGCCAACCTATTGCTTTGCGCAAGATTATGGCCAGCCGGAGGCCTGAACCAATCTGGATAAATTATATAAATTCAAATATATATTTTTCAACAAATTACAATGACTCCTTCTTATTGACGTCAAATAAAGCATGACTCTACCACCAGTTCAGAAAAACCTGCGTGAGAAAGAACTGGCAAGAAACTTTACATATTACAACTTTATATTTAAATCGAACTGCAATGTACCTAAAGTTTCAATTCAACCACTAGCGCCACTAATTTATGATTGCCTGTTAGGTTTAACCGTTGGACCAATTCTTTGTCAGCACGGGCCCTATTCGACACAATTTGCATTACTTTATTATAATTTCAATTAACTTCACATCTCGTTTACGGGATAGATAATCGCGTACCAAAACTTTATTAACAAAAATTCTAGCCAAATAACTCTCGGCTATTACAGGAAGGGTTTAATTTGCATATTGTATTCCCATTAAGGCCGTACTATTCTATTTTCTATAAGCAATAGCTTTGATATTCAATCCTTTTGTATTTTCATCGGGTGGTTTACACAGCCGTACAATGAGTCCTTAATTTATTCTGCTGGTTAATTTAGTAAAGCATTCAACAAACTAAAGACCAGTTTCGGGATCGGAAATGTTCATGAAATTATGGGGTTTGTGGAATAAATGTTATTTAACATTATAGGTTTCCATTATTTTTTTAGTTTACATTTAAGATTATTCTAAAGTAACTTTAGCTTAACTAGGTTATTTAACTTGTGTAGTCTAAAAATTTTTTTTTGTAATAGAGTATATTCCGTAACAAATATTTAAGTGCCAAGCAATTTTATCTGTAGTTCCGCTAAATTAATATGCGATAAAATGTAAAATTTTAAAGCTTATACCTATATCTATTAATTTATCTCTAACTATTTACCGGCCAATGTTAATTGTGGTGTAGTGAAATAATGTCAGGTTAACCGATATGACAAATGGCTCATGAGTAGATTATAATTAATGCGATGAGGGCCGTTCATACAGTGTTAAATAGAGTTTCCATTTTGGTGCGGATGTTTGGATTCGAGGTTCAACTCAGGGAACCTTTAAATACCATTTTATTACCATTAAATAATATGTGAAAATCGTGTGAGTTTAATAAGATACAAAAAATGTGGACACCAAACCAATATTCTATAAACGCCTTAAACATAACTCGTTTCGCCTTTAGTGTTGATGTTATTTATTACCAATTTTAACTACACACTACATTATTGATTGGCCACGTGATCAAACTTCTAATGTTATAACTAAGCCACGGGAAAATGAGATAGCCTCTAATACACCTATTCGTCTTTTTTGCAACGCCTGCTAAATATTCTATAGAAAGCGTAGTAGCAAAATTTGGCTTAGGTTAATGGTAGGCTGAATATATCGCATGTGCGAGCCGAGCGAGCGAAGCGAGCATAATACGGTAGTGTTGCCGCATAATCGATCGATTATAATCGATTATTAGATGGGCCCCAAAATAACTCGTAGTATCGATTGGACTGTTGATAGTATTCTCGATACAATCGACACTATCGATGTCAATTATACAGCAATACTATCGATTATAATCGATTATGCGATTATAATGGTCTAAATGCACAATATAATCGATTATATCGATAGTATCGATAAAAATTGTTACAGCACTAAAATCCACTTAACGGCGAATTAACGACGGTGGTATTGATTTCATGGATTTAATTTAATATTAATTTAGATAGTATCGCATGCCTTTGTAACTTTTAGTTATATGAGAAAGTATAAGCAAACATAATAAAGTTCTTTGAGGGTATTTTATTGTAATGGCTATATGATATTGTTTGTGTTATCTTATCGCATCAGTCAACACTAACAAACATACATATCAGTAACATGGGCAATATAATCTTAACCAATATTAAATTAAATCGATTAAATCGATACCATCGATTAAGTCTGTTAAGATATTGCTGTAATAATTTTTATCGATACTATCGATATAATCGATTGTTTTGAGCATTTAGACAATTATAATCGTTTAATCGATTATAATCAATAGTATTGCTGTATAATTGACATCGATAGTATCGATTGTATCGAGAATATCGATAGTATCGATAGTCTAATCGATAGTACGAGTGATTCTGGGTGAACGCAATCGATTAATCGATAGCCGATTATTTTGCAACACTATAGTGCGGGAGCACCCGGCGAAGCGCCATAATAGAAATTGGGTGATAATTAAAATATTTGATGTTAAGATTAAAACACTTGAAATCACAATTTTTAACAGTACTGACTCGCACGTGGTAACAAAATGATGCAATAAACGAAATATTGCGTGAGCCAGCGGGCGAAAAGGAAAGAAAGATTGAAATAGTAACGCAATAAAAGAGTACCTAGCGATTGCTTTGTTGCGGTCGGATATGTTTTAAAATAACTACGCGGGCGTAGTATACTTTCAGATTTAAGATTAAATCTGAAAGTATACCCGATGTCAGCACGCACCAGTGACGTCACAAATGTTAGATAAAGGTAAGATTTAATGAAAAGATTTTCGCTTTCTGGATTTGAAAACTGAAACTGAACTGAAAACTGGATGTTGCTCGCAGTGCTTTCAAAACTATGAAAAATTTTCTCTGTCATCGCAACATTAATCTCGCATTACGCACTGGTTTAATTCACTGTTATCTGGCCCGTATATGGAAAGTTAAAAAAACCCTTAAAAAACGCATACAAGCATTTGAGATGTGGACATAGAGACGGATGTTGTCCATTAGTTGGACATAGAAGGTGACCATGGCCAGAGTTCTAGAATAGATTGGCCAAAAACGCTACGTCATGCTCACGGTAAAAAAGTGGAAAATTTCTTACCTGGGTCATGTTTTCAGACGATTCTCGATGTATAATGACGGGCAAAGTCTATTTTTGTAACGCAGCTAAAATTTGTTACGCAGCTGAGCTGTTTCGCCGAACAAAAAACGAACAGTACTATAACATGCTGTTCGCCAACCTTCATTGGAGAGGCACGCCAAGAAAAACGAAGTCCACCTGTACGAGCCAATGTGTCATTGCACTCGTTCACCGCGTTTACCTGAGTAAGCAATATTAGATGTATATAAATTCGACATTATTACAATAAAAACAGTGATCATTACGCACTCAACGGGTTTCATTTGACATCCCTATCATCATCGCCTATCAGTAACAGCATCATAGGAATCTATCACCATATATCAAAAGCATCTATCAGCATCAGCAGCAGCAGCAGCAACAGCTATCATCTATATCAGCTATCAGTCTTAAAGTGTAGTTTTAACTACACCACCTATCGGGAGTAGAAAGGAACTGCAGGTCAGAAGCGTTACATGAAAATCCTTTAAAACTATAAAGAAGGGCCTTGAACTATGTTTATTTATCTATTTTACTGGAAATGTAGAATACATCGGACATCTACCTTTCGTACTTGGCCACAAAATTTTGTAACAACTTACCATCATTTCTTCACCATTTCAACTTACCCATTCTTGAATTTTCTACTGTAAATACTCTTAATATTAAACTTTGAAAACACTAACAAATCATTAAGCAATATTGGCAAGTGGGGTGCACGTTGTTCCATTCGAAGTCGTGTCGAGCAGGTGTAGGTAATATATATAAGTCATATATATAAATAAATAAATAAAAACATACATACACATCCATGACTAGCGAGCAAATATAATATCATATATAATAATGATATATATACCTTATCTTATATACACTTATCATTTTAATTACAATGTTTAAATACAATTTGTATATTAATAATTTTATTTGACATCTTTTAGTATGATTGTATAAATAAATATTTCATACGTACCGGTCAGCTAGGGTTAATCTGAAAATCAGCCATTTGGCTTAGGCTGCAGCGTATAATATGTACTGATATGAGTGTTGATGAGATTGATATGAGTCCTGTTTGACAAATTTACTACTGCGTCACATATTGTTTCCTTTTTGTTAAAATATTTGCTTGTAAACTTCCATTTGAATACTTTCTGTTTCTTTTTTATGTTATTTATGGTTATGCGGTTTAATAAGAATATTAATATGTTTAATATGTTTTTTATATGTTATAAATTAATATGTTTTTTGTTGTTGTTATGTCTTTTGTAGTTTTGGCCACATTTTTTTATTATCTTTTGTTATTCGTACTTTTCGGCACTGTTTGATTATGTAATTTTTTTCGTTGTCTGTTTCTGATGAAATTTGAATATTGTTAATCTCTCAGTTTTTTTTAAATTATCAATGTATCTGTCGAACAAATGTTTAAATTTAAATTTGAATTTGTAAATACTTACACGACTCCAATGCTTTGTTTATTGTTAGAATAGTAATACAGATAAACATTTACAACATATTAAAAGTATAACTTACCAAAATCGTAGAAATTGTATCTGGTAAATAATTAACAAGTATTATAATTCCATTCGTTTTTAAACTTTACTTTTTAAGCAGATTTTATCGCGTTTAATTATATTTTTACATTTTAACACAATGACTTTTTTTTATTGAAAAAGGATTAAACGTTTGTCTTCTATCTCACCTGATGGAAAGTGACGATGAAAACGAAGGTGTTACACGTCTATCCACGAGATACCTATTCACTCGACGCTTGAAAGAACTAGGACTATGGTTTTCTGGAAAAACAGACGCAGGCAGTTGGACGCATTCTACACCTTGGCGACCCGCACCAAGAAGGAACTATCGAAGCTTTTGGTTCGACTTCTTGGGATATCTACCGTAAAGGGATGGAAGGCCTGTCTGCGTCTAGTAGTCTGATGTAAGAAGAGTGTGGGTTCAACCTGATCAAAAAGAACATTCGCGCACTCTCCAAAATTTAATCTGTAGAAGACTGCTAAACTGGCAACTTTCTGACGATGGTCGAGGCTTTGCAGTTTTTTGGTGGTGAGGCTAAAGTTGTCAATAATTTTTCGGGCTCCTCGGTCAACTGCGTCCATCGTTTCTTGTTGGTACTTTGCAGAACCATCCCAAATGTGGCTACAGTACTCCATACAAGATCGAAAATGAGCTGTGTACATTAAGTATCTGTGTACATACAATTAAGTGGCTGTTCAGGGCTGAAGTACCATCGGACCTTCGAGATGATTCACAACTTCTTTGAAGCAGTTTGGACTTCATTCGTAACTTAAATCAGTAAGTAAATTAAAAGGAAGTTAATCAAGTTAATATATTGCAAGATACATTTTACTTCTATAACATGTTCGTTCGAATTAATAATGTACTGACAGAAAATAATATATATTTATAAATGCATTCTTTATTCACTAGATGTTGGCATCCTTTGCCCCAACCAGTGAAAACAATTTAACGAGTGCTTCACTATTCGAGCCTTGAAAATATGAATTTTACTGTAGAACTAAAACATATAATATTTTTTATGCCTTTTCTTATATAAATTATTCTTATACCACAGAATAACCTAGTTTCCCGTTCACAACATTTGAACTTTGAAGTTGCTTAACAACTTTTATAGTAGTTAGTTTTAAAGTGTTTCTTCCAAAGGGATAATATAATGTGAGAACTTTTTATTTCCAATTTTCTGAGATTTATGACTTAGATAAAAAAATTTGATGAAATTATTTTTTATTATTTTAATATAGAGTGACTGTTGGCCAGCATTTTGCTCGTAAATATGTCTTGAAAAAATAAAGAATTCTAAAACAAACCTAATTAATTAGTATTTTTCTCCGATTGTACACAGTCGCTTCACAGAAACGCTTCTTCAATAAATCTAGATAGCGGATTTAAATTATAAAAATAAATCTGTGATTCCACAAAAACGAGAAAAATTCCACGGTTACACATTGTAGTGGACTTGTACTTTTGGCATTACTTGGACTGGTGACGGTGAGGCAAAAATGTATACCTCATATACATATAAAATAAGGGTTTAAATAATGTACAGTAACAATATGAGAAAGAAAGGTAAAGAAGGTGTTGATGAAGTCAGGTTTACAGATAAATGAACTGATTATTTTTTTAAACAAATTTATTAGCTCTGTGTGTTAGAAAACATTATTGATTTTGAATAGCTGAACCGATTTTCATTAAATTTCGATTCGATTTCCAGCTTCCTTATGTATATAACAAATTTTAAATAAATGCAGTTAAAGTTTTCTCCGGAAATACATCATAACCTTTTATACCATTAATACCTCGGAAAGTTCCTTTATAATAAGGTAGTTTTGAGCCCTACTTTTTTTTTTGACGCAGGAAAATCCGCGTGGATACCCGATCCCAGCGGTGGCCGAAGTCGGGTTATGCCGGACTCGTACCGACTAAAAAACTGCGGCTTCCGTTTGGACGCACGGAGTCGGGTCACGAGGAGCTTGCGCATTCGTTCGCGGCCTGACAGCATTAAGAAAAGTAGCCACCAACGACTATAAAATCTCCAAACCAAGCGACGTATCCCGGACCCTTCGCTACTTTTTGTTCGCCGCGCCCCATCAGACGATTGCAACGGAGCCGTCAGTGTCGCGCACCCAGTTCTTACTGGGTGGGACGAAGTACGGTCGCAGATCACTGCCACGTCTATCGACCACTCCGCGAAGCTCTGGAACAGGAGGTCCTGAGCTTGGGCAGAGTGTTTGATATTAGCCTGGAGGAATCGGAGCTTGTGGTCCATAACTAGGATTCCATGGCCTCAAGTCCATCCCCAGACACTCCAGCTGTGCTGCCACTGGCCGACTGCGTTAAGGATGCAGTCGGTGGTGGTAGCCGCCTTTTGGGCCGCGGGGCATGGCACGATTTGCCCCCAAGCCTATGATCAGCCGGCTTCTTGGCAGCCTCGCACACAGTACAGTGTGCAGCGGCGGCGCTGTAATCGCGGGCGACTTGGCCCGGTTTTCCGCAGCGGTAACAACTACTGCTGCGGTCAACCGGACTGCTGCACTGCTCCCGGACGTGCCCAAGTTGCAGGCACTGGAAGCAGCGCAGAGGTCTTGCTTCGAGGAGCGAGACCATCGCCGACACCCAACCGACTAGCAGTCGCCTGCCATCAGCCACCTTATTAGCGGCAGCTACCGGGCAGCTCAGCCAGAGCGTCCCCAGACCCGAATTGTCTCAGCGGATTTCACCAGTCTTGATGGATGCAATTGTGCATCCACCATTCCTGGCTACAACCGCCGTCACATCTGCAGCAGAGACTGCGTCGTCCAACCCGGACATTCGCAGCTCCACGTATTTGGTGGGCCTGGACACCACCACGTCCCCCCCAAGGGTGGCACGCAGCTTGTCCGCTAACGCATCCGCCTTGTTGGTGCTGGTGGCACCAGGAACCTCCAGGACCCTAGCCCCGGTGGTGGACATCCTAAACTTGACGGACTCTATTCCGAGGCTTTGAAGATCGACCTTCTTCTTGGCCTCAGACAGACCTGCGGCATAAGTGACACCCTTCTTTACTGCTTCTGGCTGAAGTTTGAGGACTACAACCAGAGTCCGGGGAGCACGCGGTTTGCGCGCTCGCCTCCGTCCCTATTTCTGCGGAGCCTGCTGGGAGTGAGCCACCGCAGATTGGCCCATCCGTGGTCGCGGCGGCAGGGCAGCACTATTTGGTGCCGCCTTTGTTCGCCGTCTCGCCACCACATTCCATAGACGCGTCCATAGACACAGGAGCCGGCGGCAGAGGCCGTGGCTCCCGTTGGGGTGGGGAGGGAGCAGGTGGTTTGCCCTTGGCCTTTCCCTTCTTTCCCTTTAGGGACTTCGGGGATGGGCCGGGGTCAGAACTGCTCTGGGACATCTGCACCGCTGGTGTCACAGGCTTAGGCTGGGGGGCAGCCTTGGCCTTGGGGGCAGCATTGGCCTTGTCGGCAGCCAGTGGTGAGCGGAGGCGCGGTTCGGGCAGCAGCCTCTGCTGCAAGCCCTCGAACCGAGCGTCGAGCCTTTTGCCCTCACTCAGCAAGGTGCTCCGCTCCAGTTCCTGCGCCTTGCCGGAGGACGAAGGTCGCCGTTGGGCACGACTACCCGACATTGACAGGTGGCAGCTCCTCTACCACCCTGTCTGGGGCACGCCGCATATCGGCCCGTGATGCAGCCAACTCGTGGCAAAGCTCTGCCAACTCCGTTCGCAGCTGGTCATTGTCCCCCAAACCCAAACCCCCCAACAAGGCATCCCTGCCGCCCATTCTGATACGATAGTCCCGATACGGGACAGACGCAGCGCACCCCAACCAGAGGAATGTTTTGGCTTCGCCCGTTGCTGGATTGCAATGGGTTACTGAGGCCCCCCGCCACGACAAGGCACATACCTATTCGGGGGGGAGTTTTGAGCCCTACTAGGCTATGGAGAATTATCTGAACTACTCACATTCATTATAAATCTGTCAATAACACTTTCGATTAAGTGGTATCAATTTATTGTCAATTTTTTATAGTTGATGTTATTTAGTTTCAACACGTTTGTGTGATGAGAGGTATCGCATAACAAATAAAAAATGATAAACTTAACAACGAAAAACAAAAACGACTAATAACTGAAACAAAATTAACAAGTGGAAGAGTCTTATTTTTAAGAGTATATAAAGTCAACATGAACAAGCAGTTGTCTATGTTGAATATATGAATGTTAAAAGAGATATAATATTTCAAAAAAGTTAATATCACCAATGAATAAAAACAGCCAACAAGAATGCATTCAAACTTATGCAGGTACATTCTAAATTTTCCGTTATGATTACTTAATTATTTACATTCTTAATATATTTTTATTTTGAAACGCCTTACAGATTATGAAATTCATAGAAAAGTGGTTAAATCTGATGGTTAATTAAAAAAAATAAGATTACGAATATGAAGCACTGGAAAATTTTAGTTAAATAGTAATTGTTATAACAGTATCATTTTAGTTATGACCATATTGGTATCCCTTGGTGTTATCGAGACTAGCTGTTCCGGATTTGTATCCTAATAAGAAAAAATATTTTTATGATAAATGAAGTATGTTTTGCAGTAAGGGATTTTTTCAGTTCGATTTGTAACACGAGATTTATATACCTTCATTAGTATTGTAACCTCGATTAGCTGAAGTTAGGTTGAAGTAGTAATACCAAAAACAAACGGTACGAGTCCAGTTTGACCTTTTTTTAACATATTTATTACTAAACGTGGAGTCCATTTTTCCGCAGGACACGGTCGCCGGCCCACATATCAGCTGACATATGTACGCTTTCCGTTCTGGTATCTTCTATCTTTGGTTTAAAATAAATATAGTTATCATTATGGTTATGATTTTCACGAATTATAATTGTGATTTTCTAATGTGTTTTTTTTAATATGATTTACAAATAAGTTACAATTTACCGTCAAATAAGACGGATAAAACTGCCTTCTAAAGAATATATTCCTCCCTTCTTGTCACAAAATCATTTTCTAAAGCGTCTAGAATTAGTCAAATCACCGTGAATATGACGGTTGGGCATGTAAATTTGGTGTCACGTTGGCGTGATATATTATTTGAGATTTAATTGTGTCTCTTGTTTCCGGCATCACACGTTTCTGTCATACGAGTAGGTGTAAAACAATGAAAAACACGTTATTGTTTATTCATGTAAAGTTTGAACATTGAAGTAGTGTAAAAAAAATTAACGTTTTTTCAACAGAAAAGCAGTGCACAAGGTGAAATAGTATATTATGCAACTAGTGAATAAAGGACGGATTTAAAGCGAGGGCCGTAGATGAGTCACGAGCAAGTGAAGGATTGTAACGATTGAATCACGAGCATAGGGAGTGATTTAAGATGATAGAATCCTGAGCGACGCGAGTGATTCATGGCCCTCGATATAAATTCGTACTTTATTCAGGAGTTGCATACTATACTTTATACCATGACTACGAGAAAAAGACATAATTTAAGCGAAAATAGAAATTTAATCAAGAAATAATAAATGTTACATTAATTGAAATGGACATAAAAATTAGAGCAATGACTGAAATTAAGCGTAATTTTCTTATTATTATCATTAGGGTGGTCAACTGGTGAAACAATATTTATTTCTTGTCGATGGTCAGAACTTTCTGCTGGAGGAAACTCTGGGGCATCTTTGGACGTTGAAGGGCGTGGAGTCCATGGGTCTTTAGGTTTCTTTAGGTTTATGCTGCTTGCTATCTGAAGGCTGCGTTTCGATTTATTTTCAATACAATCTTCGATATAACCCTCTGCCACGGTAGTGGACTTCCATCCACCATGTCGCTTTAATTCCGTCATATCTGCACCAGTGTTTGCTAATAATGTGGCAGAAGTCCTTCGGAAAGAATGCCCTGTATACATCTCGGGATTTGGCAGCTTTAAAAATGTTGCAATGTCTTTTGGCATGGAACCAATTTTATTTATTCCAATCGGATTTTTGGTACATTTATTTTTAGAATAGAACAAAAAGAATCTATTATTGTTTGTATTCGAGGACGAAAACTTTGATACTTTTCTACGATTTTCATGTAATCATATCTGACTACGAAGGTTCGGTCGATTTTCGTTCTTGTATCCTTTAAAGTAATCAGTAAAGCAGTGTCAGAAATCGTTTGCACGTCATCCACTGTCAGTTTAACAAGCTCATTTAAACGACAGGCTCCACTAAGGCCGAGAATTAACGCAACCTGCAAACAAAAATAGAAAAACTGTTACAAAATTGATGTTGATAGGTTTACAATTAAATAGTTCAAAATACCTACTTGTATTAAGCAAGATATGTTGAAGATTACTTACTTTTACTGCCAAAAAATGCGAGTCTGGCGCTTCATTCAAAAAGCGTTCAACATTTTGAGCGGTAAAAACCAGGGATTTTTTCGGTTTATAGCCTTCTGATAGCCTTTTAAGGTAGGCTTGCAAGTTAGAATATGTTTTTATATCAATGTTATGCCTTGTTTTTACAGTACACCGCAACATAGAATATATACTCCATAATGTCGATGACTTCCTTTTCTTCGACAGTTCATTAAAATAAGTTAAGAAAACAGACTCAGAAAATGTGCCCGAAGCTTGATTTTCATTTTTCCATTTACAAAACTCATCGTAGGTTTTGATGTAAACCAGCCGTGATTTGTTGGGTAGCAAGTTTTATACAATATCGGTCGCCTTCTCTTTCATAAATTCAGGTGTTAACACAATATGTTCTTCGTCACTTGAATGCATAATCGATTTAATATAATTCAATCGATTTATTATAAAGTAACACTAAACTTTGTGTCCGTACAATTCACAGTAAGTATTTGAAATGGCGCCAATTCGAAATTTTTTTTTCTATAATGGCAGCAAAGAATACAAAACAGTTTTTAATCTAATGCCAAACTCCTTGTCGCAAATATCGACCAATCAAATCTCGAGAATTTATTTGCACCAAAGAGTTTGAATTTCGAATCTTAGCGCAAGGAGTTTGTGTAAGCATTGAAATGGAGATCGGATATATTTTGTGTTCCAAATTCAAACACCAAAACAGTGAATACAAACAAAACAGTGAATAAAAGGCCTTTTTATTCACTGTTTTGCGTGAATAAAATAAGCTTTTTAGAGTAGGTATGGTATAAACATTATTTGTTACACCTTTTATGAATATTATGACCATTTTTGGTAGCCATTCAGCAGTGACAAAGTAATATTATTGCTTAGGCACGTTCCCCTTTCTTTTATTTTCAGAGATATAGGGTTAAAATTGCATTAGATTGATAAGTTATATCTATTGAAACATACATTTTAAGGAAAGAAGCGGGCTGGAAGCCTCTTGCTTAACAAAGCGAAATGTAGGTTAAAAATCGGTAATTTTTTTCTGTACTTGTACAAAAAAGCTACTAAAATATTACTACTGTGAAGAAAGAAAATAAAACAAATGTGAAATGAGGATTTTTACGTATTTAATTTTTTATTAATTTTGTTTTGGAAAAATATTATAAATATTCACTTTTTTGCCTTATACTTTTTTTAATAATTTTACACACGAGAAATCCATATATTTTGGTACCTAGTTTACAAAAAACATATAAAAATGTTGCTATTTTTATTTCGGTACAAATAAATACATATGTCGCAAAGAAATATGTCCAAACATCCAAACAAACATGTGTATGCATTTGATTTTTCTAGGATTTCACAATTTACTGATAGACAGTTATATGTATTTTATCACGTCTATTAGAAAAGAGCTAGTTTGTTCTTAAAAATTATAAGTAAAGGGAGCAAAATAGGTCTTTAATTCCTAGAAGGAAAAGTGATTCGAATGTATATGTAGATATGAACAGCAGGACTACCATTATAAAATTGGATAAAAAGGTTACTTTTTGTAAATATCACAGGCGTATTAGACATTCAACTAAACATCTAGCTGTTTGGTTGAACGTTTTATGCATTAATTATAGTCTGTAATATTCATAATGGCGCTTTGCCGGGTGTTACTGCACCACGCTCACTATTTACAGTTTGTAAGAAAATAACTAACAAATCCCATTAGTTATAACTTACTATTCAACGTCATAGATAGCTGATTAGCTAACAAATCCATTGCATCAACCATTGAACCAGTGTAAGAAATATATTTATTACTTTATATAACTAACTTTATTTAAATCATCATCAACAACAACATTCTTGGTACAAAAGATGACCTCTGATGATGATTTAAAAATTCCTCAACTTGGAAAGATAAACAATATTTTCTCCTTCTCTTAGGCAATGGAAACCAATGTTACTTTATTTTGTATTTATATGTTAGTGAGATAAACAATAAATTTTTTTCTATTTTCATAGTGGGGAAAGGAGTACGTGACCCACTGGTAAGAGGCATATAGCGGCCATAACAGGAAGAAGGTGGTACCGCCCCAGACTAAATCTTAGCAAAGAAACTACCGCTAAAACTAATACTAGCACTTTACCTAGATGTTAATGGATATTGTTAGTAAAAGTTCTAATTACGAAAATGTATGAACAAGTTACAGACCGTATGATAGAGTCAAAAAAGAGCAAAATCTTTTTTCCATAATTGTTCAAATACAAACATGAGCCTCTGATTATTTCTATGTTATCGTTTCTAATGGTACATATTTAAAATAAGCTTACAATTTTTATTCATAAGTTGCACTCAGGTACTTTATTTCTGGGGCTCGTATAAAGTAGGGTGTATCATTAGGCGGCAAAATTATTTTTGCGTCGGGAATACTTTGAATCCCTCACATTTTACATTCAATCCTAGAATGTTTGATTCACTATGTTCGATTGAAAATAGCACCCTCGGTTTAAAATGAAGACTACGCGGAAAGAACAAGGAATGTCAGTCAGAAGAGTTTTCAAGCAAATCAATTTTTTAAGTATGCAATTCTATATAATTTCTCATAAAGGTCTGGAAAATATTTATATTTATAAAATTACAATGAATGGTAGAAAAGCTTGCAAAGTTACAGTAGTTAGTAATAAAAACAGTAAATTGTTATTATTATGTAATTGCAGAGAACAAGGAATGTCACTGACTATTCCACTTTTTGATAGTTATAATTTTATTATGAATAAGCTATTTTTAAATAAAAGAATATAATTATGATTATTTTGTCTGCATATATTTAGCACTAGCTATCTTGAGCTTCATCTCTATCCGACGTTTTCAATGTTTATTTTCTTTTAACAAAACGTAAGTTAATCAGAAAGACCTGCAAAACAGGATTACAATATGCAAATAAACATTACACATTTATACACATTATACATTTTTTGTCGACTACGTTCGGACATTCCTTGTTTTTAACCAGCCTATTCAAATAAAAAATGCGAACTGTCTTGGACTAGTCTTGTTCTAGCGTTAAATGAAATATCAGAATAAAAAGTGTTGCCGAACTACCACTAGATGGCATTAATAGTTTAATTCTTTAAAAATCTTCAAAAGTCTTCAAATACGATAGCATTTAGCTCCCTTTGTGATACAATCTACTATTTCTTAAGCATTGAGGTACTTTCTTATTGCAAACAAGATGCATCTACAAATCTTAAAGCCTGGTATATATATCTGGTATATGTAAATACTTAATCAAAATCTGGTAAGCGGTATTCTGAATTGTTTACAGCTTAAATTCGTACAACATTTGTTATTTTTTCATTCCATATTTTTAACTTTTTATAAGTCGAATATGAGATCGTCAAATGTTGTTAAAATCTCTATTAAGAGTAATTGATGTCATATCTCTCTGTCCACAAGTTTTCATCTTATTAACAAAAACCTGTCCCCAGGCACAGGGCGTTCCACGGCTATGCCACATGGAGGGCAAGTACCTTGAATATTGTAGATGGAACATTTAACTGTAAGAAGACATTATTTTTATTTAAAAAACAATTTGAACTGCATTAATAGATTTTTAAATAATAACATGGTTGAACCAAGAATCGAATCCGCTACACGAGAAAAAAAAACTTAGTTTATGTAGTTTCATCGTACAGATCGAAATGCTTTACCATAAAGATTGATTTTTGCTTCATAAAATAGTGTCAGAAATAAAAGACAAACCATGAATTTTTAAAATTTTAATACAAAATTGATAAATTTATCAAATGCTCAAAAGAGTTCCATTCTGTTGAATGCACCAAATGGCCCAATTTTGATGATTAAAGAAGCAATCGACTGAATTTTACTTGTTGTATACAAAATAGAAAGTTGAAATATCACTGTTTCAAGCGGTAATAATATCTTTCTTTGTATACGGAAAAAAAAAATATTTGTAAATATTATTAAAAAATTGTGCGAATAATGTGGTATTTCTTATTTTATTACAATATAAACTAATTATTTATTAATAAATAACACGAGTAATGAAAATAAACCTGTAACAAAGAGATATTTAAGTTTAAAGTGCGCTGATGTGCCAGGGTCATTAACCTCGCACGCAATTGTGAACCTCGCCATTGCAACGTGTCCATATCAAGTGCATTTTTTACCTGTACTTCCCGAGCTAGAGTGCTGATCTTGAGTGTACAGAATCTTTTTTTTTTCTTCAGGTTTGAGGAAGCAAGTAAAAGGTAATGCAATCCTGTTTTAATCTTTTCTGAAAATGATATTGAATAAAATGTATCATCAGTTGATTGTCTACATTATTAGCTTTCAAATGAGACATCTTTCGTATTCCTAGGACGTCTATATGGATAGCAATGACTAATCAGTACAGGCACCCGGGCTTCGAGTTAAAAAAAAACAAAATGGCTGCCATTTCATTGTGGTAGGGAGGAGAGAAAATTGGGATAGTGATTTGTCGATATAAAATACATTATTTCCACTGGCCACATATATTGTCATTCAGCATTCTGAAAATCCACGCCCGTTCAATGCAGTATCAAATTTTGCATTTGCCAGCCAAATGCGGCTTGCTTTAAACGCTAACGCCAATCGGCGCGGGCCGCATTTCGATACCAAAAAATCACACTCCCATCGGTGTTTTCAGCACTTTGTTACGAATTTTATTTTATTTATTCGAAACCTCGATAGGCATCTGGTTTTGAAAACTGAAAAGGCCGATATTCACAGCCTTCTCAGCTACTTCTCTATCTATCATCTTTGAAGAAATAGTTACCTACTCCGCACTCAGAATTTTCCCAACAGAATTTTAAAACAAGTAAATTTTTATATTGGAATCTTAGAATTTTCCATTGGTGAAGATTTCTAAACAGCTAATGAGCACTACCCACTAAAAAACCCCCTGAATGACTCGTGCATATTTTTGCCACACAGCCTTCATCTGAGCGACGACCAATTGGAGAAAGAGGCCGCGCTAGCGGGGCCCAGAAGGGGTCACCCGCTAGGATTACGTAGCACTGAAGGTGCTCAAAGCACTGAAGGTGAATACATACCACTGAAGGTGCTCAAAATGAAAATAAGAATTTACATTAGAATTACAAGTTGCGGCCTGAAGGGCTTCGAGATCTAGTGTTAGTTGCGTGGCTACGTTCGTGTGCGCGTTTCTCGGAGTGTTTTGAGGTGCTGGTTGCCCTGTAGGTAGTTCAAGATCTCTGTGCAGGTCCACGTAACGCACGTATCAAGGTGCGTTTGTGGCCCCGCGGCAGACGAGATTTTGAACTACCTGCAGTTTGTGCAGGACGGAAGGTTTGGCGTGGGCAAAGATTGGCGAGGCATATGTCATGACGGGTCTAACGCAGGTCTTATAAAGCGTAAATTTGTTTCTGATGGACATTTTACTTTTTCTACGTAACATACTATATATAGACGGCCTGAGTAAAAATGGGCAAGTTTCGTTACTCTATCGACGTGTGGCTTGAAAGAAAGCGTCTGGTCTAAGGTGACGCCAAAGTATTTGGTAGTACGCTTCCAGGGGATGGGAATACCTAACATTCGAACGTGGAGATTGTCGGCGACACGACGGAGTTTGTAGTCGAAGTAAACCGCAGAACTCTTGTCTTGGTTCACATCGATGCGTCATTTTTGAAACCATGCACCGAGGGCTTTATGGCCTTTTGGAGTCTGATGACGAGACCCGGAACACTGAGTCCTTTGGTGTAAAGGGCGGTGTTGGCGATGCAATGGTAGGTAAGTAGGTACAGTAAAAGATGCTTGGCGCGCCAGAACTTATCTTAAAACTATGTTATAATGTGTATGGGAGAAGTGGCATGAAAGAGCCAGTTTACTAAACGGAGAAAAAACATTCTTTTAATGAAAAAAATGATGATTTTTTCTTCTTCAATTATTATTAATTTACTAACTAAAGTAGGTCATTTTAAATGAAAAACCTTAAACGCTATAGAAACATCAACATAATATTCATTTAAAAAAATTAGTTTTTTGGCTCTTTCATAACATTTCGATATTGAAAGAGCTACTAAAAGTTATGAAAGAGCCAGTCTGTATTATAAAGTGTTATTGTGAAAATTATGCAAAATAATATATATCTAAGCCATATCTGAAGCAAATCATTTAATAATATATGAAAAAAATGCATATTTACTATGGTTTTATTTTATTTACAAAATTGATATTCAGGGTTATGAAAAAGCCGGTTATGAAAGAGCCAGCCTTTTTAAGGCCCATTTCATCCAGCTCTTTCATTACTTATTCTTTAAAAAAATATAACCCTTAAAATAACAACAATATCAAAACTTTTGCGGCTCACTTTTTACGCAACTGCAAGGCCAAATATATGCACAAATTCAATCTACAATCCATTTACCTATACTTCTTTTCAATAAAATACCAAAAATCAATTAACTGAAGCAAAATACTTACTTTTTAGTAACAAAAACTTTGACTCGATGTGCTGGCGTCCATTGGTTTCGGCGGACTGTCAAATATTTGTGGATGACGAGGAATTACTGTTGCTCAGCTTATGAGTATTGCTACGAGTTCACGTCGTGAGACGACAATCGTGACTCAACGGCTGGTGCGACCGCGAACACTTCCAAGCGGGGTCGGACGCAGAATGGATCTGGGAGTGGCGTTTGAGTATTGATACGATAGAAGTCGTGAGACAACAATCGTGACTCGGCAGCCGGGAGCGACCTTCAACACGTCCGAACGGGTCCGGACGCAGATCGAGTCTGTGTTGGAAAACTATTCTGTGTATACAATATTTAATAGTATTTGTTTTGGTAAGGCTCGACTCTAAGTTATATAAGCAATCATCGCACTTATTTACTAACTTATAGCCAAAATAAAGTCTTAAAGTATAAATTACTAAAATGTCAGAAAAAGCATCGTATCTTCTATGGAATTGGGGTGATTCGGGTTATCCAAAAGGTGCTCCATCTTTGGACTACCAACTGACAGTCTTTCCAGTACTTTGTTACTTTTGAAAAACCCCTTTAATAACCAAAAATAAGTTATTAGTTTATTTGAACTACATATATGGCTTCAACTTAAGTGCAGCATATTATACTTTTGCTCGCAACTTAGCTTGCGTATTCCATTAGGACATTACATTTCCTTGGTGTAAGATAAATTATGAAAAATAATTATAAATATCATTAAGAATAATATTATTTCCATGAACAATTTGATTCAATTATTATAAATCTCTATTGGATCTCGCCTACGGCGGAACTACAGTCCTTCCTTTTTTGACCCTCATAATATTCAGGTTTACGTGGTTGTATGCCGGTTAAAGCGAAAGAACAGCTAGTGAAATTACTGGAACAAAGGCGATTCCTGAAGCCACGGTCGATAACATATCATTACTAAATAAAGAAATAAATAAATATATATATATATATTTATGTGTATATATATATATATATATATATATATGTATATATATGCATATATATATTCAGTGTTATTATTAAATTTCACTCAATATTGAAAAATAAAATATCTACAACTAATGATGTCGATAGGTGCGGGTACCACTTACATCAGGGTCGCGTGCTCGTCTGCCGGCAATGACAATTGTAATAAAAAAATATAAATTACTTTCTGCTTGTACAACAAATAAATTTCAGGTACTCGATATTGTAGAAAATCCGACGTAAAGCTGACTTCCGGATATTTTTGAATATACTCTTTTTGTCACATATTTTTTTCCGGTCCGATGATGGTCCGACTCGAAATGGAGTATTGGATGTTTCTTTAATTTAGAATCGTTTCTCAACAAAATAAAGCTGTATGTGTGATTTTAATTTTTCTTTTTGTGCGATTTCAAAATATTATTATCATAATATATTAAAAAAGGTTATTTTTCCATACTAGACCCAAGGTTATCTAAATAAAAACTAAAATCTCCAATGTCACGTATTTATTAAAGCCTCTATCTTGACATGGGTCGTGTTCAATCTAACCATCACATAATAAACATACACTTTTATTGAGAAAGGCGAGGGCTCGAAATTAAATAAAAATGCATGTTTATATATTTGTCTTCTACGTGTGCCCAAACCATTCGATTATTATGAAAATTTGGTGGGATTCCTCGTATAAGCCCACTTCAATAATTAATTACAAGAGTACTGGAAAAAATATAATGAATCCTATCTCAACCCATATATATCATTTCAAATAAAATAATTTTTGACTTTAAAATTTTTTGTTACAGCACCGTTTATAAATATAAAACAGTAGAAGAATAAGCCCCTGTTTTATTTTTGCAAAACTGAAGACTTATGCAAGTCCACAAAAGAGAAACAAACGTTTATTTTGTAAATTATGATTACTTATTACAAAGGTTTTAAATACTTACTATTATGTTTTTTATAATAGTTTTTTATTATAAAAAACATAATTATTTATTATTGAACTGAACAATTATTATGGTAATAGAAGTTAATTAGTGGCGATTTTGAACAGACTCTATCTTTGCTTTTTCGATTATTGATTTCGTTCTTGTAATGTCATTTTCTTTGCCTTGGAAGGAAGAACACGTACTTCAAATGTATTTGAAGTCGTATCAGGCTCAGAATTCACCAAGATACAATATTCTGCTATCTCAATAAAAATATATTGTTTAGTAGTCCCGTTGATAGCCTGCAGTCCTGTTTCTGCCAACAACTAGGAAAAAAAAATCATTTATAGTCAACCTAAAACTAATAAAGATAAAAAAAAATCATAAATAGACAACAGCATCACACATGTTACCCTCATCCAGCGATAAGTAGCTAAATTAAAACGACGACGGCAGTGCCATAACCGACATTATAAAAAACATAAAACAAAATTATTTTCTACTAGCTTCTGCCCGCGACTTCGCATTTGTATTCCTTAGGGACAGTACTTTTTCTGTTTGATGTAAATCTTAGAAATGTACGTATATATTTGACAAACCATGGAGAATTTATTGACCCGTGGGCAGCGAGCCCTACACATGCAGTTTGCGAGGGCGATACTCCTACCCTACACCGATTGTTTTGAACTGCATTCAGAGGGCGCATGATTCTGAAGAAACGACATAAACTTGGCCATGTGAAAAGGAAGAAGTAACTTAGCGAATTCCTACTGCTTTCAGCGTTTGGCCTTATTAATGCCAATTTTAAAGGATATTGGAGTCTTAATTTGAAATTGCGTATTATTTGACTCCTGTTATATTAATCCCATTTAGGAAAAAATAGCGACTTTTATAATATTTCTTTCTAGTTCTGTGCTTAGCAAATATTTAGAAAAAATAGGTGTAATAAGTATGTATTTATATCTAAATACAAAAAAGAAATCGAACTAACTTAAAAAAACTTTATTCCTCATAATATGTATTATAGTTAAAAAGTAAAACCCATAAAAAATGCAATTCAAGTAAATTCAACATGTAATCGTATTTCTCGTAATTGTTAGGAGCACAAAGAAAAACGAAATCGACTAAGTCTTTGTAAGTCCAGAGTCAGCCAGCACGTTACTCCACTTAACTGAGCAAAACACCTTTAGCAAAAAGTACGTTTTTATACTGTGTCGAACATTTTTAACCAAAAAATTTGTAAATGAATCCTATTTAGGCCTAAAAAAAGAATTTAGTCCTTTTTCTGGGTTATGTCAACATTTATATCTTAACCGAGAAAAGTGTATTTAACTTCAAAGGAAAATTAACTATTCATATTCATATTTATCGTAATATAGAAAAAAAACAAAGGAAAAGAAATAATAATACGTTAAATTCGCAAAGAAAGCATAAACTACATCAAGCAAAATCCCCGTAAGAAAATGAATAAAACGAAATTAAAATCAATATTTTAAAAAACATAGTAACGAAACGAATGGAACTCAAGAACAATTAACTTTTTCATTCTTACTATATTTCTCAATTAGGATTCAGATATTAATGTGAATAATTAAAGAATAATAAATTCCAATGTACTCTCACAATGACCGCTGAACAATAATTAATTAAACAATAAGAATAAAGATTTTTGAACGACACGAAATAAAGTATGTACAAGAATCGATAAAAAATATAATGAAATATAAAGTTCTCTTTGAAAGTTCCATTGATCCTGCAATAAATCCCGATCCTGGTAAAATTTCGGGATAGCATTGGCTTTATGATTGCTAGATTTTATCTTTATGCCAAATACAATTCGAATCTGTTTAGCTGTTTTGCGTGATTGAGTAACAAATATCCAAAAATACAAACATTCACATTTATAATATTATTAGGACGACCCAACTGGGAGTCGAACCCAAACCCGATAAGTAACCTCTCAGCTTCAGAGATCACGAAACATAAATAAAGCAACAAATGAAGCGTATCAAAACCTCAGTATATGACTTATATTATATACCCCCGAAGTACAAATCAATAATCTGATCAACATATAAATATCATACTGTCGAAATGTTGTTTAAAATTTTTTATTTAGTCTCTCTTGTACATGAGCCCCAGGCCATTTAACACTGGACATTGCGCAATGAACAAATCTGCGCTAGCTATCGCGGTCTCTAGTCTATAATTCCAACTACAGGAAGCTAAGCCGCGTAGAAAGTCTTCTACACTGCTTTAACACAAACGCGAATTCCATGCTAGCTGCTGTGTGTTGCATCGTCCATAGGCCCGCCTGCTCACTGTCACTTCGGCTTGCCTATGCTCCGAGAAATATATAGATATTGTTGCCAGCATTGTGATTCCAGGTCCGATACTGGTATCATAAATCATATTTTATGGCAGGATGTGGGACTTGAAGACTGAGGCCAGTCCTGGTCTTACACCTTTATTATTAATAGTTTAGTCGAAATTTCCTTCACTAGGGTTCAACCTTAGTTAAGAATTTGGTATTTTTAGTTAACATTTTCGTCTTTGATTTGAGGACGTCAAGTCGAGGTTGCTCGCGACGTACTTTAAGGTTCTTATCTTGTCAAAGTTTGTTGTCACCCCGTGTTGGCTCATAAATATTTGAGTTTTTTACATCGTAGTGTCGTATGTTGGCACTTCTTTTCAGTTAAACTGACCGTTTATTTGTGATATAATCTTCCTAAATGTTGCGTAGAGGAAATCTCAAGTAAACATCTAAGAATACGGGTGTTAGTATCCATCTTTCAGTAAAACTTGAGTCCAAGTTTCTAATACTTGTGAAAGATTTAGTTTAATTGGAAGGCAATTTTTTTGGATTGGTAATAGGACTTGTCGTTAAAGAACAAATACATTTATTTACTTAAAAAAACTCTTTAATAAATTCGAACGATATTTTGACTGATCTATTTTAATAAACACTTGTACATTTTTTTGTATTTGTAGTCATGAATAGTGTTGCTAACGAAATATTAATTACCGGCTTTTTAATATTTAAAATTATTTAATCATAGGTATAAGGCTTAGAAATACTTAGAGATCCTGAGCTCTTACGTTGATATATTCATGCTCGGATTACGGGCATTTGCTGCAAATGCAGATTCAGCCTAAGCTAGCTAATGCCTCCATAGTGCCTTAAAAAAAGCACAACGATACTTATATCACTAGATCAACTTATTTTCAATTGTTTTTACTCTTTGTTTAATAAATCTTCAAGCATCGTCGTTTTTAACCCAATCTGAAACTCGCTTTAAATTTGTACACTAATTTTAATAATGCCAAAATGTTGCTCCAAAATTAACGCACTCAAACATTAATTAATATCAGTATAGTAATTCTTGAGATAAATTTCCGATAGTGTAACATGAGGTGACTTTCAAAATGCAGTGTCTTACAGGATAATATTACATTTCTGGTTTCTTTTATATCTCACTATATACTGAATTCATTTTTATTTTTGTATTTGCAATTCTGATAGTTGGGTTATGTAAGTTCAATGCGTGAATGCAGAAGCTGCAGCTATTCTTTTTAAAAATAGTATTTAAGTTTGTCCTGCGAGTATATATACGAAATTCTACACACCTTCGATGATGTAAGTGTAGTATTTTAGTAACAGTATTATGATAATGCTTTCATAATTATATTATAATATCTTTTGCTTATTACATATGTAACTAAATTTTTCTCGCTGGCCGCTATGTTTTTTGTAAACGGATTTTATTCAATCGGCTTCTTCGATAGTTTGTACGAGGCATTTATAGTTATCAATTTCACCTACGATTTGTCTGCTAATGAG
Source organism: Marasmarcha lunaedactyla (assembly GCA_923062675.1). Lineage (NCBI taxonomy): Eukaryota > Metazoa > Arthropoda > Insecta > Lepidoptera > Pterophoridae > Marasmarcha > Marasmarcha lunaedactyla. Next base: position 11,082,413 of record OV281353.1, read on the forward strand.
TACTAGCAAATTGTACTAGTTATAAAAGTCACCCGATGAATTTTTTATCGTAGGTTTCAATAAGATACGAGACAGCAAAACTCCCGGTACTTGTCAGTAGAGAAATATTATAAATACAGCGGAAATCCTGGACCAAGCATTCCCAAAAATCACAGATATGAGTCTGATGATATGCTGAATCTTTAGTATATAAAATCACTATTGGACTTTATACAACCTTTAAAAGGTCATGCATTTTTTACAAGACATTGATAAAATTAATTATAGTTTAGCGGAGTCATTATGTTGAATAAATATTGTTATCAAAGTAACCCATGGTATCAATCACAACGCAATATCTTTGAAGTCGAATTACTTTTAGGGTTATGGGTGGAGTAAAATACTTTTTTACATTTTTAATCTTGTCTAGATACACTTTAAAGACGCGTTAAAAAGCAAGCCTAGTCAAAGTATATCAAATATGACACTGAGAGGCAGCATTTTATTATTTTCTTGGTAATTGCTCGGAATTGTATTTTTTTATAACGACAACCTGTTCTCTGTAGTAAGTCGTCACTAAAATATTATTTTCCAGTTTTTGGTGGCAATACTGACAGAGTTATAACCATTTGAATTTTAAAATTAATCAAAGTCACTCCATTTTAGCTGTATTTTGTTAGAACTTTTCAATAACTTGTCCGATGGCACTGACAATGTTGAAATGACAACGTAGAAAGATGGTGTCGGAAGGACTGGAATGATAAACCCAAAAGCCAAAAGTATTTTTTTAATTTTTTTTTATTAATAATTAGCTGGCGTTTTTCTTCCATCTCACCTGATGGAAAGTGACGATGAAGACGAGGATCATACACGCCTGTGCAAGAGGTACAATAATATATAATTATAATTAATAATATATAATTCCTGTATATTTATTATAGGGACTATAGATGAGGCAGTCTCAGACTGCTTTGGAAAAATCTGACGCAGATGATGGAAACACAAGGTTATAAAGAAGAAAGGGAAACCTGTCTCTCGAAAACAATGCGGGACTACACCGACATAAAAATTAAATAATGTATCCTTGGAGTAAAACTCCAGTATTTAGAGAACCTATTTTCCTTGCTTTCGTTAGGTAGCGTTTTAAAATTCCACCTTGCATAATTTATTAGTGAGTAATAAATGCAAATTTGCAAAACAACATTTTATGGAGCTCTCGGTAAAGTACTTGCTGTTACAAGATAGAAATGTGTTCATGAAAGGGAAACTCAATTTATCATGATAATTTAGATTTTTTTGATAAGTTAGTTTTTCAGCGAAACGTTTGCAGTTTGTAATGCATACTTTTTATTAGAAGCGACTTAACTGCGGGAGACGTTACATAAGCAATTAAAGTATGAAAACTAATTTGAAAAGACCCAGAACCTACGCATCCTGCTTCAATACCGGGATAGGCGGAAACGACACAATCAGTTGGCTTGCGAAAAACCATAAAACATTTTATTTTAAGAACTAAGGTCAGTAAAACTATTTTTAATCTTTTCCACAATAATCTGGTTTCATAGTTTTTCTTTTTAAAAGTAAATGAATTTTTCTTAAGAGCAGCATTTGTTATCTACAGTATTAGGAGTACTTTCTTTCCAGTTGGATTTGACTAAAAAGAAAATATAATATATTTTCATGTGAAAACGGTTTCTATGCCAAATATTTGTTTATGTGGTCGCTGCCAGCAGCATTATGAGGAGCATAAAAAAGATATCAAACACAATAATATTGCGTGGCTGCCCCTCAAATATCGTAACAAAGGCATGTGGTATAGGATTAAATAAGTATTAATAAAGACACCTGGTGCAGCAGCGTGTAAATTGCCACTTCACCGCGTTTCGCGTAACTCGGGCGTGGGCGTCTAAACAAATAATTTAAATTCAGAAGGTTGTGCCTAGATGTTTGTGGGCGTCAGAATAATTCCCTTAGCCTAATCACTAACCTGGTGGATCCAGGGTGTCTCTCAAAGGAGGACACGCGTTTGGTCGGCTTCCAGAACTTTCTAGGCGCCACTGCACCTATTGCGGGTACAACTTCTCCAAAACCTTGCACTTATTGCACAATGTTTATACTAAATCTTAAACCACAAATATCGTTCACACAACAAAGAAACATATTATAGCGGAGTGAGGGGGAGAAGGTCGGCGTCCTTGACCAGCGCTGGACCTCACGGACAAAATTATCACTGTCCTTCAAAGTTGTGACTCGCAAAAAGTTCACAGACACATAAAAATCACGCACATAAGAGCAGCGTGCATAAGACGAGCCACATATTGTTTCAAGCGAACCATGTAACGCCATCTAGCGTCCCGAAACGCAAACTGAGTCCTTACAGATCAGTGAATTCGGCAAGAAAATAATTAGACGGCGCCACAAACACATGAAATGTGCTAATTAATAAATTCATCAATTTTATATTTATATGCGGCTCAACCATGCTCCCCGCCTTGAAAGGTCGGAGATCTTTCAAAAGATCAAACTAAATTTAAATGAGTACTACTAAGTATCTTATAGATCCCTCTGAGCGTTGAATAAAATAAATAAGCGATTTTATTTATAAATTTGAGCGTTACGTTTTATTACTAAACGGAAACATTAAACTAAATATTAAGCGTTAAATTTATATTATAATAATAGAATTATTGCGTTGGAATTGGGTAAAGTTTTACTACGGGACGATTAAAAGAACCAAATCTAGTTTTAACCTTTGCAACACGAACTACATTGTCAGTGCCGGGAAAAACCTCAGTAATAACCTAATGGCCAGTACAAAGGCGGAGAATCGTCGTGTCCAACAAGCACGACAATACCAATTTGAACTGGTTTATCAGGAGTAGTCCATTTCTGTCTGACCTGCAAGGTATGGAGAAAGATTGCACCATACTATCAAGCAAATTTTTGCGTTGAGTTAAACTAACAAATTTCTCAATAAAGTAAATAAAATAAAAAATAAAATAATATTTGGCTGATCGGAAAGATCAGCAGCGGGTAAGTATTTAAGCGGTGTTGACATAAGAAAATGAGCGGGCGTGATAGTCTCGGGATGTGGATCAGAGGAGATCACATTGAGCGGGCGTGAATTTAAAATACACTCTATTTGGGTTAAAACTGTTTGTAATTCTTCGTATGAAAGAAGTTGTGTGCCAATGACACGATATAAACGGGATTTTACACTTTTTATGTTAGATTCCCACATAGCGCCAAAGTGTGGAAATCTAGGCGGAATCAATTTCCATTCAATTCTGTGAGCCGTAAGTTCATGAGAAAACGATGTTTTGAATTCGGATTTTATGAGGAAATTGTACAACTCGTCCAACTGTGCCTTAGCGCCAACGAAATTCGTTCCATTATCGGAATATAAACAAGACACAGGTCCGCGGCGATAAATAAAACGTTTAAAAGCAGCCAAGAATGCATCTGATGTCAAATCCGAAACCAACTCAATATGCATTGCTTTTGTCACTTAACAAACAAACAAGCTCAGAGACAAACTGCCTCAGAGACACGACATGCGAGAAGGTCTGCCATAATCAGTGTTGGATGATGCGGATTTAATTTAAAAAAAGTGTTACATTTGCGCGTTACAGATCTTATTGTAGCCCGGGCGTCTAATATCCAATAACGTTGCCTCAGAATTGACATAAGAAGTCCAGGTTCAGTGTGACAATTCATAATATGATAATGTTGTATTATTAAATTGACAACATGATCATGTTTTGGAAGAAGTGCGGGATATTTGACGTCAAATGGAGGAAATGATTTTGAAAGTCTTCCACCAACTCTCAAAATTCCTTCTTTGTCTAGAAAAACAGCTAAGGACAGGAGTTTTTTAGAAGGTAATTTAGCGGATTTAATTAAAGCGATATCTTGAGCGAAATATATTGATTGCAAAGTGCGAATCATAATACGTTCTGCTAAGTTTAAATTACTAACAGAATTCGAATTAGCTGATGAAATATTTTTATATTTAATAAAGCGGAGTACTTAAACAATGATGCGTAATAATTTATCCCAAGACGAGATGCATTGAGTGGGTTCACATAAAATATTAGGTTCCGTAGTTACGGTGTCGGTTAAAATATTAGTCTTATTAAGTTCTTCAGAACTCGTGGAGGAAAACGGCTTCACCGGCCAAGCATCTGGTGCGCATTGCAGCCAAGATGGACCATTCCACCATAGCGGATGAGAGACCAACTGAGATGGTAATAAACCACGCGAAAGGCAGTCACTGGGGTTCTCATCACCAGAGACATGATAAAAATGTTTCGGTGCTAAGTTCTCCTGACACTGAGCGATACGGTTACTGACGAATATAGAAAAGCGATGTGGGGATGAATTAATCCACGACAGAGCGATTGACGAATCAGAAAAATCATAAATTCCAGATATGGGAAAGCGGTAATTGTAATAATTTTGTACAATTTTAATTAATTTTGACATAAGCACTGCTGCACATAATAATAGCCGTGCTAACGTAGTCACTTTCGTAAGGGACACTTTTGACTTTGCACAAAGCAGTGTGACAGTGATAGCAGAAGGATACAAACAATGAGCATAAATCACACAGCCATAACCATTCATGCTAGCATCACAGAAGCCAACAGGATTTAAAATGCATTCCGGTGTAACACCTATGTGACGCGGAGTATGATGGGAGCGACTAAACCTAACACGTCGAATAAGCGAGCAACTACAGACAATATTTTTCTCTTGGTACATTCTTCTGACACTTCATAAGACGTTAATCGAAATGTATCACTGCGAGGTTCCCATGACAGTCCCAGAACCCTCGATGAACCTTGCAGCGAGTCAAAGTTCAAAGAGGTGCGGTGCTTATCAGGAAGGCTATTCAGAAGTTCTGGTGAATTGCTACGCCACTTCACCAATTAAATCAAGTACTATACGCGGCATTGGCTTATCAGGTCGTACCATTGCGTGATGCGGTATATAATAACCCTCGGAAGTAATATCACGTTCCATGACAGGACTCAAATAACCATTATTAATATAGTCTTTGATCACTTTTTTATAACTCTCCCGCAGCTGAGAATAAATCGGCGCAGAGCAACACAGCGCGAGCTGCCGAGCTCGGCCGGGTCCTTGCAGAAAGGAAGCGCGACGGTAAAGCAGCCGGAATCATCGCGAGTGATCGAAGAAGCAATCAAGTTCTCACATCCTGTTTCCTTAAGGTGATAAAAATTCAAATTGCGGTAATTCTTCAAGTTGCCAATATTTTCGAACTAAGTCATTCAAAACTAATGCGGAAAAAGACAAATTGAAATTATTATTACAATAAGCGGCGGCGGCAGAAGTGTATGGCGCGGTAATATCATTAGGACAATAATTTGTTGGAACGTTTTCATTAGTTCAAATAGCGTTTTGATTATAAAGTTTATAACAAGGGTATAAGCGAGATTCAATATCTAAATAAACGTAGCCATGAATAGGGCGTGATGACAAACCACCCAACACCTCTAGCAATTGAATTCTGTAATGGCACAATAGGTAAATTAAGTTTACGACAATAATCAGATGTAATTAAATTATTTTGAGAACCGTTATCAAGTAAACACCTAATCACAACTTGCCCCGGTCTCCCCTGTGACCTCGCGAGTACTTGTGCTGTCGACAATAAAATCGTGGAATTCGGATTTCCTTCCGAAGTCAATGACACCGACGGTTGAATACCACCTACGGGTGCATCGTGTAATTCGTGTAAGTCATGCCTAATTATACCGGCAGGGGGCGCTGCAGTAGCGGTCGAAGCAAACTTATTGACAGGAGCGGGCGGCGTTGAACTATCTTGCAATAAACTCCTATTTTTTTGAACCAATAAATTTTCATGAATACTTAAATTACTACAAGGGGCGGTAGGCATATTCAACATATATTTATTATTATTGTTATTAAAATGTAAAAGCGTATGATGTCGCCGTTTACATAACTCGCAAACAGATGACGACTTACAGCGTGATATAGAATGCACAACACTCAAACAATTTACGCATCCGTGTTTAGATTTTATAAAATTATTACGTTCATTTGCAGACGGCAAGTTTTAAAATTGCAAACAATTATAAAGTTTAGTGTGTTTATTATCGAAACATAAAACACAACTATTATGCGGCGGCGGGTCGGTCAGAGCGGGCGAGGGTACCTACATGCTGGTGGCTCGCGACGAACGACTGGTAGGTACTCGTACGACCACGAGACGTAGTGGCGGCAGGTTCGTTCCCAATCTTGCCAATACCTGTACCCGAACTATTCGATTTATCTGACCTTTCCAGTATTTTAACTTGGTCTTGAACAAAATTAATAAAATCCTTTGAAGAAGGAATTTCAACTTCGCGACCTGACAATTCATATGATTGTGCAGTTTGGGCATCTATTTTCTTAAAGCACAGTGTAATAAAATAAGGTCCGTCAAATCTGGAATATCTAGTAATTTTAAAGCTGCAAGCGAAGCGGAAATAGTTGAGTTCATTCCCGGCCCTCCATTAGCTTTTGATTTCAGTACTTTACGCAAAAAATGACTATACCTTAATTTTTATAAACATTTTATAATAATTACTAAAAAGAAAGTCAGAACCAAATTATGTATATAAATATATAAAAGACATAAAATCAAATTAGTACACTAAAATATAACACTAACACATATATGCCAACACACATTCTTAATGATAACATATAATAACATTTACTACGTTATTATCAACATATTCACATTAGTCATATATCTTTCAGATTGATATATGTCAGGCTAATGTCACCACATTTTAGCCTAAAAACCATAAAATAACCGTTATTTACTTTTGACACTTTACAACATTTACATATTTACAATTATAATTTAGATAGATTTTTTTATTATAATCAACTCAACAAAATTATCGCAAGTTAAAAGGTTCCAGCCGATTCACATTGACGGCCATTTCTCGACCTCCCAGTTGCGTATCTGAACGCATATATGGAGCGGACTTACATGAGGCTGCCCGCCCGATGATGGCGCGAGCATGTAGTCATTCCTGAATGGCGGGCCGCTACATATGGCATCTTCTGTTCAGTTGCAGATCAGTCCCGATCTGCGTCCGGACCCGTTCGGACGGGTTGAAGGTCGCTCCCGGCTGCCGAGTCACGATTGTTGTCTCACGACTTCTCTCGTAGCAATACTCAAACGCCACTCTCAGATCCGTTCTGCGTCCGGCCCCGCTCGGACGCGTTCGCGGTCGCTCCAGCTGTTGAGTCACGATTGGCGTCTCACGACGACAACTCGTTCGCAATACTCATACGCTGTGATTCGTACAAATCTCGGCTCGTCCTCGACGACTTGAGATAGCCTCTGCAGGGCTTACGCTGCGGCCGGTTTCGATCGGCTGCAACTAAGTCGGTCTCGCACAGCAACAACAGAGCTGAGCTTACCGTGGTCGATTAAATTCGATAGTGGTTCGCGAGGCTCGGGCTGTCTTTCTGGCTGCGTAATTGACGCTTGGCGCCTGTTACGTAGTCAGAGACTCGCTCTGCGGCTGGCTCCGGCCGGTCGTAACGTAGTCAATCCCGCACTCTGTGCACCCCTCGAATTAATAATCTCACCTCGGTGAGTGCAGCAACAACAGGGTTGAGCTTACCACAGTCATTTAAATTCGATAGTGGTTCGCAAGACTCGGGCTGTCTTTCCGGCTGCGTACTTGACGCTTGGCGCCTGTTACGTAGTCAGAGACTCGCTCTGCGGCCGGCTCCGGCCGGTCGTAACGTAGTCAATCTCGCACTCTTAGTGCAACCCAACTTCGTCAGGTCTACGGCCGGTTTTTGTTGTCAATTTATTGGCAACACACTCCGTAGTAGACTCGCGTTTGATCAGGTGGATACTTAACGGTGACAACTAAGCCTGATAGCGTTGCCCTGGTGCGCTTCCAAGGCCCTTCAGGCCAAAGAGAAACCGGCTGACCCGATCCCATTGCACTTGGGCCTTTCCCAGGGTGACGGTACAGTGCTGTCCGAATTAGGGGCACCACTTCGCGTCGTCCCCAGCCCCCCTACCGCGGGTAGGGAGGTTAAGGTGCTAGGTTTGCTAGGGAACCTAAGCATTTTTATATATTTATATATCATATATTGTAGTTCCAAGCTCTCCAACCGTTGTAAGCTTTCTTAGGTCGTTCGCCCAGATGCTCGTTGCGTCTGGCGTCGCCATTTCCGAAGATATAATAACGCAGGCCTTACAGGCAACTATCGCGTCCCCGGCCCCTCAGGCCTCAAACATCCAGACCCCTCAGGTCTACAGCTCTCCCGCGTCTCCCGTCCCGTCCGAGATGGACTGTGAATCGGTCACATCCAATCAAGCGTCGCGTCATAAGCGTACCGCTCCCGGGAGCGACTCCGAACCCGCGTCTGATGCGTCGTCAGATGCCGTCACCTTAACCGGCTCTCCTGAGCCCGCGTTCCAGTTAGTCGCCAAACGTTCCAAGAAGCGCTCGAAGAAAGCCTCGGTATCCTCAATACCCGAGCCCTCCCCGGTGTCTTCAACACCCGCCCGCGCGCCACTAAAATCGATCGAAGTAACCGCGTCTCCGTCGGTCCCATCGAAGCCAGCGACGCGCTACGTCCAATTGAAGCCTCAGCTCCCTCCGCCCGTCTTTTTCCGCGAAAAAGCGCGATGAACCGCGGTATCTAATCTTTGCAAAGAGCAAAAAATTTACTATGTCAAAGCAACCAACGCAGGCGATTCGATTAAAATCTAGGTCGCGACCATCGACGACTTTAGAGCGTTCGCTAGGTTACTTTCACTAAAACAAATCGCATATCACACCTACACCCTCCCGGAGGAGCGTAAGATCCGCGCAGTACTACGGGGCGTCCCGTTCGAGCTCGCGAACGAAGAAATCCTCGAGGACCTTAAGTCCCAGGGTTTCCCGACCGAAGCAGTGCACAAGATGCACTCCAAGCGCGGTAGGCGTTTTAGCTCTAGTTATCCTGTCCAACACTCCCAACTCGAAGGAGATCTTCAGAGAGGCTCGCATAATTTGCGGACTCTCGAATATCCCCCCCCCCCGGGGGGTGACCCCTTACGGGCCCCGCTAGCGCGGCCTCTTTCTTCGATTGGCCGTCGCTCAGATGAAGGCTGAGTGGCAAAAATGCAAGAGCCGACAGGGGGTTTTTTAGTGGGTATGGTTCTGGTAGGCGTCGGGACGAGTCCCACATAACTCCGATCGCGCACGCGGAGTATGCGTCAGAGCCTTTTTTATATCCTCCTGCCCTTCCCGTGGAGGGGAACCAAAAAAAAAACAGTTGCAGAAGTGAACCAAACGTAGCCCTTCGAATGCTCGGGGTGACGCGCATCATCTTGTATTTCTTTTCTGAAAAAATATATATTTTTTTAACTTGTCTCAGGTAGCCTTGGTCCTATTTGACCGAACACGGCGCCGACTCCACCAACTGGCGGACTACGCCCACACGCGACTGACCACCCTTGTGGTATGAATTAATTTTAACCAAATCAATCAAATCAATTTATGTGATAATATATTTATTTTATTTATTTCATTAGATATAATTATATTACATCTTCGATGACGGAGCAATTCAGAATGTATCGCTTCATTTTTTTCTGTTCTGTCAACAGTATATTTAAATATCCTTTATTCTTAATTCATAATAATTCATATTAACCTCTTTATTCAAATGTCGCGGCATTCTGACATGCTCTCTAAGGTTTGACCGTGACGGGACCTATCTCATATATTTGTAATTTGTGTTTTTCGACCGGTACATTTCCGAAATCATTGAAACGATCTATTGTAACTCGTGTCTACAAGACTGGTGACAGAGACAGTGTAACCAATTACAGACCAATTTGTCTCTTTCCAACACTTGCTAAGATATTGGAAAAGGTTATCGATAGAAGACTGGTTAAATACCTTGATACAAATAAATTCTTTTCTGCAAATCAATATGGTTTCAGAGAGAAATTGTCGACTGCTGACGCAATTGAGGATCTAGTTCAGCATGTTACTCAAAAGCTGGATGACAAAAGCAGATGTTTAGCTATATTTTTAGATCTTGCAAAAGCTTTTGACACTGTTTTTGTTCACATATTATTATGTAGACTGGAAAATGCAGGAGTACGTGGGATTCCCCTTCAATTTTTTCATTCTTATCTAAGCGACCGCACTCAATCCGTAAACATTGATGGTGTGATTAGTAATCCTATAAACAAAGATTTTGGTGTGCCACAGGGTTCAGTGCCCGACTTTGTTCTTAATTTACCTAAATGACCTAAGTCAAACCATCCTGAACTGTAAAGTACCCTCATTTCCTGACGATACCATCATTCTTTTTGAAGCGCCAACGTGGAGTGAAGTTGAGAAGGTGAGTGAAGATGGATTGGCGGCCGTTTTGAATTAGCTTGTTAGTAATACTTTAACACTTAATTTAGATAAAACAAAATTTGTTACTCTTAGTATATACTATAACAATAATCAACCATCTCAGTTCACCATACAAGCACACACAAATACTTGTAAAAATAAAAATTCATCTTGTAACTGTATTAAACTTCAAGCGGTATCGTCCATAAAATATCTAGGGGTCACCATAGATCGCAATTTGAACTGGAAGTCACATATTGATGTATTATGTAAGAGATTAAGAAAACTTATATGTATCTTCAAAAAAATCAGACACATCAGAGAACCTACTACCATCAAGATAGTATTATTATTAGTATTAAGATACTATTCATTGTGCCAATCTATAGCGACGTATGGTATTACAGTCTGGGGGACTGCTGCTAAATCCCATCTTATTAAAATAGAACGCGCACAAAGAGCCGTAATAAAAGTATTAAATTTTAAAAGGTTCGATTACCCAACTGATAAACTGTATAAAGAGTTTTCAGTTTTAACTATTCGTCAGTTATTTATAAGAAACTTAGTCTTGCGTCAACATAAGATTGAATCACCACAGGATGTTATTTTAAAAAGACCCTTTTTTACTGTTTATAGAGTTTTAAAACAATCTTCGCTCGTAACTGTTTTTCATACTCGGGTCCTTGGTTGTATAACAAACTTTATGTATAATAAATATACATTTTATAGAATATATCTTATCGAAGATGTATAATATACAGGTATATATATATATATATATATATATATTCCTATATATTATACATCTTATTATATTTAGTCATTATGGTTTATCGATTTATAATTATTGTATTTTTCTAATTGTTTATATTGTGATATATAGTATAAATAAAAATATAATACATATTATAATGGTATATAGTATTTTTTTTTGTATTGCATTTTTAGTATTCATAATCCCAATCTTATAATTTTCCTTTTAAATATGCTGCAAGTACAATGCATACTTTCTTTAAAATACTTCAAATTATTATAACAATGTAACACTGTGTCAAATAAAATCGTTTTTAACACGTGCTACATTTTATTTTCAATAAATAATGTATCATGAGAAACGAAAGACCTGATATATTTGCATATACTGTATCCATACGTCATAATTACAATGCTTGGTTACCTGAGACGACGACACTACGCTGCCGCAACACAGTTTTTACTAGTGTGGGGGTAGTTGCCAATGTCGACTGTTGCCACTACTGTGCAACACTTTAGAATGTTAACTTTGAACAATAACGGAATACCCATACATTAGTAGGAAGGGTACATCTATGTTTATGTTTCCCATTACTTTGTTTTACTGGTTTTTAATATAATATGCTAGGTTAGGTTTGCTAAATTTTACGTATAAAGCCGTTGAATATGTATCGTGAGATATAAAGGTAAGAACTTATTGTAATCTATATGAAAACTAAGTCAAAAATGTAATTGTGTCTGCGAATTTGTTTTTATTTTTTTTTCATTTGGATTTGTTTTGGATCATTCATTCAATCATACCTACCTATGGGTTAAAATATAATATAGAAAGTATTAGGGATTTATTAAGCATGAAGTGATGTTTACTGTTTTTTGTTGGGTTAGGTTAGGTATTTTTACATTTATTTAAAATAGGTAATTCATTAACCTATGGTTCGTTCACTGTGTTATTGGGTGGAATGGTTTTGTAAAACTTTATTCACCTGGAGAACTAGATAATTAGAAGAATTGTACCTTTTTAAATTATGTTAAGTAACCATATGTTGTAATTAAGTTCTCTAGGAAATAAAAAAATTGAAATTGGAAAACGTTTTACGAAAAGAACACAAGAATACCCACGGAATGATTTACCGGTCAACCGTTCAAAAAATAAGATAATCGTTTACAATATAATGTACATAATATGTAAATTATATTATAATCCCACATAGGAAGAAAGCGCCTCTTTACCAAAAGTATATGATTTTCGGAAATTCAGAAATTAAAAAAATCATAAAATTTTATTAAATCAGAAATTAAATATACGTTTTAATTATTTATTTAAAACGTATCATCATCAGACTCAGTTTGCGTGCGGACTCGTTCGCACGTCAATCGCTGTCGCTCTTCCGCTTTCTAGTCCCCGCACTAGTTGAGCACCCCGTATAGTCTCGTACCGTAGCTACCTATATCCATAGGACCATTCTCGCTCCGATCGCCACGCGGTTCGGACGTGCAAGACCCAGCTCTCCGTTGATCGGTCCCTTCCCGCCATTCCGCGGCGCTCAGTTTACTGACGTCACAGTCTAGCGTGTTGGCTCCGTGCTACGGTTTCCTAAGTCTTTCTACTCCGTCTGAGTGCTTTCGAAGTGCGATTTTTCTTTGCGACTAAGCCTCTTAGTCTTCAAAGTGCTGTGCTAAGTTGTGTTGTGCTTGTGCTGAGTGCAGTGTTGTGCCCGGCGTAAGTAGTCTGGTTTCAGTGCAAAGGATACTTAACGGTGACAACGAATTTGTACTGAACCAGTCCTTTTTATTTTTATTTATTTCTCTTCTCTATTTTATTTATTTTTCTCCTTTTTTCATATTTATTTCTATCATATCTGTGTGTTTTCGTGTGTATTTGTCCTTTCTGTCGGTAAAGGTTGACCCTAACGCGGTCAACTCTTTACCTGCGCACCCTTTTTTAGGTTTTCTAGGTAGCGGCCTTCGGCGTACTATTGTTAGTTTTAATTTATTCTCCCCAGCCCCCCTACCGCTGGTAGGGAGGTTTGCCGCTAGGGTTCGCTAGATTTTTATTTAGGAGTTCTAGGCATTTGTTATATAAATAGGCGCTAGGTTTGCTAGGGAACCTAGGCATACATAATATATTTATATATTTCATATTATCCCAAGTTCTCCAATGGACATTGCAAACATTCTTAGGTCGTTCGCCCAGGCGCTCGTTGCGTCCGGCGCCAGCATATCGGATGACTTAATAACGCAGGCCTTACAGGCAACTATCGCGTCCCCGGCCCCTCAGGCCTCAACCCCGGCCCCTCAGGCCTCCGATGTCCAGACCCCTCAGGTCCTTAGCTCTCCCGCGTCTCCCGCCTCGTCCGAGATGGACTGCGAATCGGTCGCATCCTCTCACGCGTCGCGTCGTAAGCGTACCGCTCCCGGGAGCGACTCCGAACCCGCGTCTGACACGTCGTCAGATGCCGTCACACTAACCGGCTCTCCTGAGCCCGCGTTCCAACTCGTCGCCAAGCGCTCCAAGAAGCGCTCTAAGAAAGCTTCGGTATCTTCAATACCCGAGCCCTCCCCGGTGTCTTCAACACCAGCCCCCGCGCCGTTAAAATCGCTCGTAGTAACCGCGTCTCCGTCGGTCACATCGAAGCCAGCGACGCGCTGCGCTCCCGTCCCGCCGAAGCCTCAGCTCCCTCCGCCCGTATTCCTGCGTGAAAAAGCGCGCTGGACCGCGGTCTCCAACTTGTGCAAAGTGCACAAAATTAATTACTTGAAAGCCGCCAACGCTGGCGATACAATCAAAATACAATTAGCGACCGTCGTCGACTTCCGCGAGTTTACCAGATTACTCGGATTAAACCAAATCGCATATCACACCTACGCCCTCCCGGAGGAGCGTAAGATCCGCGCAGTATTACGGGGCGTCCCGTTCGAACTCAGCAACGAAGACATTCTTGATGACCTTAAGTCTCAGGGTTTCCCGGTCACAGCAGTGCACAAGATGCACTCCAACCGCGGTAGGCGTTTTCCGTTAGCGCTAGTAATCCTGTCCAATACTCCCGACTCGAAGGAGATTTTCAAAGAGGCTCGCACAATCTGCGGACTCTCGAACATCTCCGTCGAGCGTCCCAACCCCCGTGGTCACCCTGGGCAGTGCCACCGCTGTCAGCTATATGGCCACGCAGCGGCTAACTGTTCAGCTCCCCCCAGGTGCGTAAAGTGCCTGAATCCCCACTTCACCAAGGAGTGCACTCGCACTCCCGAATCCACTTCCCCCCCTGCCTGTGTGCTGTGCGGCCAGTCGGGCCACACAGCAAACTACAGGGGTTGCCCGCGCGCTCCGCGCTCCACCACCAAGAGGGTCGCGCCTAAACCGGCGCCGCCACTCACTCCTGCCAACTTCCCGCCGCTGCGCAACCGGGGTCCCCCGGAAGCAAAGCCCGTTCAGATGACGCCTACTCCGGCTCTGTCTTGGAGGCAGCGTCCGGCCGTCCCGCCTGCACCTTCCCGACCCATCCCAGCTCCCGTAGCTCCAGTAGGGCCGCGTCCCGCGTTGTCATCTTCCCCTCAGTCGTCGTTGGCTGAGGACATGAAGACCGTGTTCGACGTCATCCAAAACGTCGACATTAACGAAATTTCCGTACTCGCACGCAAACTGCGAGCCGCCCGCTCTCCTCAAGAGCGATTATTCGCGCTAGCCGAGCATCACTCGCTCCTAAGTTCGTTGTAAATTCTTTTATTTTTGTAAACTTTAAATAAATAAATTTTAATGTCTAGACCCGCGAATCTCGCATCCAGTCGTATTAAACCTAAGGGCTTATCCCTAGTATCTTTTAACGCTCGTAGCCTTAACACCAACCTTCCCGAGATTAAACTGTTCCTTCAGAACAAAGAACCTGACTTATTCCTTCTCCAGGAGACATGGCTCACTCCTAATCGCTCCAGGGGATTCGCGATTCCCAAGTACGCGTTTACACGTAACGATAGGCCTAACTGCGACGGTTTCGGCGGCACTGCTATCTACTACAAAAGAGGATTCCATTGCTGTCCTCTCCCTACCCCTCCTCTCCTTAACATGGAAGCCACCGTGTGTAGATTGGCTATGACCGGTCATCCGACCATCATCATAGCCTCAGTCTACATACCTAGTGGCACCAAACCTATCCGCAGCGACTTTGAGACCATTCTCGCCCTCGGCCGTTCAGTCATTATGTTCGGAGACTTTAACTCCAAACATACTGACTGGACGTGCCTATCTACCAACCAAAGCGGCATAGCTCTCCTCGACATCACCAACTTACTCGACCTAGACGTCGTCTCCCCTATCACTCCCACTCACTATCCCGACAACCCGAACCACTCTCCGGACATCCTCGACTTTGCAATCGTCAAGCATATCAACCTCGACCTCAGGTCTATCGAACCGCTCGATGACCTAGGTTCTGACCACCGCCCCGTTTCCCTCGTGCTAGGACCGCCTAACGTTAACGTCACTTCTCCTAAGACCTTTACCGACTGGAAAGGTTTTAAAAATACGATAGTTTCTGCCTTAGAGGCCCCAAACTCTCCGCTCGCGATCTCGCCCGAACAATTAGATAGCCCGGATAAAATAGACTCGTTAGTAAATTCTCTCACTGATGCTATCAACTCAGCCATCAGTGTAAACGAAAAGGTTGCTAAGAAAGGCAAACCCACGCTTCCCTTAGCCATTAGCAATCTTATTAAAGCTAAGAACGCGGCTCTCCGGAGAGCCAAGAAATATCCCACGCCCGCCTATAGAACAGCTGCGAATCAGCTGCAACGTAAAGTTAGATCTCGCCTCGCGGAACTCCGAGACGCCCAGATGAACGATCTCATGGCGAATATCTCCCCGTCCCACCAAGCGTATTATCGAATGGCCCGAGCCTTACGCGTAGACGCCGCCTCTCACGTCCCTCCTCTCACTCGTCCCGATGGCTCTATCGCCTTCGAAGACGAAGAGAAAGCCGAATGCTTCGCTGACAGCGTCGCGTCTCAATGCTCGCCCAGCACGCAACCCGCGAATCCCAATCACATCAAATCGGTGGAGGCCGAAGTCCTCCGTAGAAACTCTCTCCCCATCACCGACGACCCCGTCACAGTCTCTAATGATGAAATCTCGCTTCACATCAAAAGTCAAAAGTCCAGAAAGGCTCCGGGTGCGGATGGTATTTCCAACCACGCACTTAAGCACCTGCCTCAACAGGTGCTTACCTTGTTAGCTGTCATTTTCAATGCCTGCTTCGACCTTAGCTACTTTCCAAAAGCTTGGAAAGAAGCGACAGTCATAGGCATACCCAAGCCGGGTAAACCTCTTAATGTCCCGGCTAATCACAGACCCATCAGCCTCCTCAAGGCAATGTCTAAACTTCTCGAGAGAGTCATACTCTCTCGAATGCGGAACCATCTGTTTCCAACGGACGGCGATCCTCTCATAATTCCCCACCAGTTCGGCTTTCGCGCTAAGCACTCCTGCCCTCAGCAAGTCCATCGAATCGTCGAGTACATACTCGACGGCTTCTATCCGAAACGAAAGAAAACGATCGCAGTTTTCTTTGACGTAGCCAAGGCTTTCGACAAAGTCTGGCACAGCGGTCTCGTTTATAAACTCTATAAAATAGGCTTACCGGCTCGCCTAGTTAGGATAATCGCGTCGTTTCTCAAAGACCGCACGTTTCGTTTCAAACATGAAGGCACGCTCTCCGCGCCTCGTCCCATAAAGGCTGGAGTCCCTCAAGGCTCAGTCCTCGCCCCTCTTTTGTATACCGTATACACTAACGACATTCCCATCCCAGCTAAAATCGTCGAACTCGCTCTCTTTGCCGACGACACTGCCCTTTACACCAAAGGCCGCAGAGCCTCGGGTCTCGTCACCAGACTTCAAAAGGCTATTAACACCCTCGGTGCTTGGTTCAAAAAATGGCGTATTGATGTGAACCCAGAGAAGAGCTCTGCGGTTTACTTCGACTACAGACGCAGTCGTATCCCCAACAATCTCCAATTGAGAATGCAAGGCACTCCCATCCCCTGGAAGCGCAGTACTAAATATTTAGGCGTCATATTAGACCAGACGCTTTCATTCAATCCTCACGTCGATAGAGTAACGAAACTCGCACGTTTTTACCTAGGCCGGCTTTACAGTATGTTAGGTAGAAAAAGTAAAATGTCCTTCAGAAACAAACGTACGCTTTATAAGGTCTGCGTTAGACCAGTCATGTCATATGCTTCGCCAGTCTTTGCTCACGCCAAACCCTCCGTCCTGCACAAACTGCAGGTAGTTCAAAACCTCTTCTGCCGCAGGGCCACAAACGCACCTTGGTACGTGCGCAACGCGGACCTGCACAGAGATCTTGAACTGCCTACAGTTCAACAGTATCTAAAAACACTCTCAGAATCGTTCTTCAAACGCGCCGAATCCCATCCCAATCCTCTTGTTCGAAAATCAGTCTCATATACTGCTCCTGTTCTAGATTCGGCTTACAAAATCGCTAGACCGAGAAACGCGCACACAAGCGAACGTTCGAAGATAACCGTAGATCTCGAGGCCCTTCAGGCCGCCAATCCTAATTCTAACGTAAATTCGAATTAATGCAAATTTAATTTTCAATTTTTAATGTTTTCATTACTTACTTTTCATTTTAATGTTTTTATTTTTTATTTTACTTTTAATTTTTGAGCACCTTCAGTGCTATGCAAATCCCAGCGGGTGACCCCTTAAGGGCCCCGCTAGCGCGGCCTCTTTCTCCAATTGGCCGTCGCTCCGATGAAGGCTGAGTGGCAAAAATGCACGAGCCGACAGGGGGTTTTTAGTGGGTATGGTTCTGGTAGGCGTCGGGACGAGTCCCACATAACTTCGGAATCGCGCCGGAGTATGCGTCAGAGCATTTTTATCCTCCTGCCCTTCCCGCGGAGGGGAACAAAAAAAAAAAAAAAAAAATCCATAGGACCGTCTTTTCAACATCGTCGCCTGCAGCTCGTCGTCGCCGATCTTCGTCGCCGTTGCTGCTCCGGCAAGCTCTGCGTTCCAGGACTTCGAGTCTTCGAGTTTGTAAGGATTATCTTTTTTTTTTTTTGTTTTTTTTTTGCTGCCGAGGCACCCTCGCGGGAGGGAGGTGGAAGATGCGTCATGCATACCGCCTGCAGGTAAAGTCCTCTGCGAGGGGTTATGTGGGACTCACCAGAATGGCACCTACCCACTAAAAACCACCTGTTGGCTGTAGTAATTACCGTTAGCCTTCATCGGAAGCGACACCCGTCGGGAAGTTGGGCGCGCTGGCGGAGGCCCGCTAGTGGGCCTTCCGCCTGGAGTGAAAGTTGCACTGAAGGTGCTCAAAGGGACATGAGTTGGTGGCCGTTCTGGGCAGCCTTCGGTGAAGCCGGGGCTTCGCAGAGGTCGGCCGAAGCTTGACTTAGGGATCAATTCATTTAAATGAACCTATAATGAATTGAGAAGGAAACTATGCTCCGCCAGAGCGAGCAGTCGCTTCTTAGAGCGCTTCTTAAAAAGCGTAAAAGAGGGAGACTCAGGGCCAGTTGGGGTGGCGTCCGAGGATGACTCGGTCGCGGGTGCGCGCTTGCGGCGCGGAGGGGCGTCTACTTCACCATTAAGGGAATTAACGCCATGATATGCGGGATAAGAGAATCCAAGAAACGATACTTATCAGCATTTATAGACATGCCTTCAGTACTTTCAAGTAACTTGTTCCTAAACTCGTCAGAGCTTAGGGACGCCATTGCGGAGGGGTTGGGGAGGGACAACAATATATAAATATATATACTATGAACCTATCAACGATGACTAACTTCCTAAAACCATATATTTTCTTAAATTTTCACGATACATACTTTAAATAAAACACTTTTTACCGGATATTATCGCGTATATTTTAGTTAATTTTAAAATTATTTCGACGTTTCGGCATCTTTGCAGTTGCCGTGGTCACGATAGACTGTCTTTTATTCCTAAAACCACCCTACACGCAGTAGGGCGGTTGAGGACGATGCGGATAACTTACTCGATCACGAAGACTCGAGGCACCTGGAACGACGAATTCCCGTCGACGAAGCTCACGTTCCACGAAGTACGGTTAACAACCCACTATCCGCCGTGAAAACGGCGTTAGAAACTTATTACGGTATACAACTATGAAATTATTTATTACGACAACAACCAGTGAAATTTGGTGCTCAATTAGCGCGGGGGCTAATGGAGCGGGAAGGCGTCTGCGATCGACGTGCGCTCGAGAACGCACGCAGACCGAGACTGAGGATTATCTCATACTACATATATTTATATATTTTGTCCCTCCCTCGCTGGCCGCTATGGCCGCTACGGCAATGATGGACGCCCTTGAGACGCTCATTGAAATCGCTTCATCTCATGGGATTCAATTCCCCCAAGCCCTTATCGACAATATTGTCGCAGGATGTTCCCCCGCCCCTCAGGCACCCCAACATGCCCCTCAGGCCCCTCTGGTCTTAGGCCCTCCTGCTTCCCCACCTCCAGCGACATGGAGTGTAAATCGGAAGCCCCTTCGCGCCGCAAGCGCACCGCACCCAAGAGCGCACCCGCGACCCAGTCATCCTCGGAAGCCACTCAACTGACTCTGAGCCTTCCACTTTCACCCTTATTAAGACGATCTAAATAAGCCCTGGCGTGCTCAGAGCCCGCCCCGGTGTCTTCAACACCCTCCGGGGCGTCTTCAACGCCAGCTACCTCTATGTCACTATGTCTATGCTATGTCACTCAAAGTAACTCCACCTCCTAACTCAGCTCCATTCAAGCCTCAGGTCCCACCACCCGTATTCCTTCGGAAAAAGGGAAAATGGTCCGAGGTCTCAACATTGTACAAAGAGCACAGGATCCATAACACCCGAGCGGCCAACTCAGGTGAATCCATCAAAATGACTGTCTCGTCGTTAGACGATTTCCGAGCCCTAACTAGGCTCCTCACCGGTAAACAATATGCTTACCACACTTACGCTCTCCTGGAAGAGCGTAAGGTTAGAGCAGTACTCAAGGGAGTCCCGTTCGAATTATTGAACGAGGCTATCCAAGAGGATCTGCAGTATAAAGGCTTCCCGGCACTCGCTGTGCATAAAATGCACATAAAATGCACAGCAGGTACGTCACCCTCTCGCTACAATCTCAATCCAAGGAGATCTTCAGATCTAAACTGCTAACCCTAGCACCATATGCGGTCTCTCTGGGATCTCGATCGAGACACCTCACCGCCGCGGTCACCCCGGCCAGTGCCACCGATGTCAGTTATACGGGCATGCGGCGGCCAACTGCGCCGCCCCGCCCAGGTGCGTAAAATGCCTTGTGCCTCATTTAACCAAGGGGTGCAATTGCACTCCTGAAACTCCCTCTCCTCCTGATTGCGTGCTTTGTGGCCAGTCCGGCCACACCGCAAATTACAGGGGCTGCCCTCGTGCACCCCGTTCCATACGTTCCAACTCCAAGAGGGTGGCACCCAAACAGGCCCCGCCCCTTACTCAGGCTAACTTTCTGCCGCTTCGTAACCGGGTTCCTCAGGCTGCAAAGTCTACGCAGCCCAAGCCTGCTCCAGAGAACTGGAGACTGCGCCCCGCTGCACGCTCGAATCCCACCCCGGCTCCTCGCCCATTCAATCCTACATCCTAACCCTCGCTAGCAGACGATATGCGTATCGTTTGCGAAGCGATTAAACATGTCGATGTTAGGGAAATTTCAGTTTTGGCCCGCAAACTTAAGGCTTCACGTTCGCCTACAGAGCGACTCATAGCTTTGACAGAGCACATTCCCTTCTCCGTTCATTATAGGTTCATTTAAATGAATTGATCGCTCAGTCAAGCTTCGGCCGACTCTGTGCAACTTTCACATCCGGCGGACGACCCGTTAGGGAGTCTCCGCTAGCGCACCCACTTCCCAAGGGATGTCGCTTCCGATGAAGGCTAACGGCAAAATTGCTACAGCCATCAAGGTGGTTTTTAGTGGGTAGGTGCCAATCTGGTGAGTCCCACATCACCTCCACAGAGGTCCGTGAGGGTGTTGCTTCAGCGGCAAAAAAAATGTTACACAATAATATAATGAATTGTTTTATATTCAGCAATCTTGTGAGCTAATTGTAAGTTATATTTTCTAAGCAACATAAACAAAATTAACTTACTTCCCATTAAGTTGATATATTCTGCACAATTTAAAATTTTTTAATGATATTCCACTGACAACGAAGGGTGGCAAATCGTATGAGACACAATTTTATTGACAAAAACAAGTCTTTTTTGGTTAATAAACAGGAAGTTTTTAATTTCTACATTGTGTTCCCATAAAGCGTTTTTTGTATTTTAATCGCGTGGTTTATTCAGTCGTTCAATGAGCCTTATTTTATTCCGTTGGGTTCATTTTGCATAGAATTTGCCGAAATCAACTAACTAAAGACCGGTGTCGGGGTCGGAAACATTAATGAAATTATAGGGTTTGCAAAATAAATGTTGTTTAACTTAAAATTGTTATTTTACTTTGTTTTAAAACCCATTTAGTTGGAAATAATATTGGCAGTCGGAGGACAAAGGCGTTGCGGTGCAAAGCAGTAGTCTGTAGTAGCAGTAGTAGCAGTGTCTTCATAAAGTATGGTAAAATATAAAAAAAAAATAATTTGCCGTCTTTACCTAAACAAGCATTATTGGCCTTAAGTAAAAGTTTAAATAAAATAAAGAGCAAATCACGAAAAATTTAATATTCCTCGGAAGAAAATTTCAAAATTTCGTCTGGTTTTAACAACCATTTCAAAACAACAAAGATCCCAATTGGTCCAGCCCTTTCTCGGGTTTTGCTTTTTCAGCGATTCATTTTTATTTATGAAAAAACCTATCCATGATAAAAATCGTGTTTTATACAAAGCCAATTGAAATTCTTAGTACTTATCAACAAGCAATGCCTTCTCAAGAACACGAATTAACTACAGAAAATAAGTTAAATAGATTCATTCACTTTAAAGGCAAGCACCTGTCTCAAGGCGTAATTAGACGTCTCCGGGATTAGGACCGTCAGAACAGTTCCATTTCCTCTGATTGACGTTTGTACCTTTTGGGGTTCAAGTCTCTTGGCGGAATTTTAGAGTCAAGAATATCCCGTCTTTTCGTACAAATTGGAATACAGCTGAACATGATGATAAGCAATTCAATTTTGTGTAGGTATATGTTGACCTGCTTTTGAATAACACAAAGACAGTGTTTTACGTTGGTTTTACCATTCATATATTTATTTTTTTAAAAAATATGCAGCTGATTTTTATTTTACATATCCATTTTTTTTGTCAAACTTTTACTCTCAGCTTTCACACAGTAAGGATTTGATTCGGTGATGCCATAGGAAGCCCTCAAATGTTAAAGGCACGAAGGTACCTGGTTTTGTTAGATACTCTCCAAGTTTTCAGGTGTTTGTTTATAGTTTGAAGGTCATGTTGATGGTGGGTTGATGATGGAGACCATAGCTCCTTAACAGGTTTCGGTTGGGAGATAATAAGACCGGATAATAAGGTGCAGTTTTAGGATAGACATGGTCATTATTAAAAAAGAGAACCTGTTCTTCTGAAAAAGTATGTGTAAAAAATAAGATATAGATGACTAATCAAAACTATTGTTGCAAAGGTTTTTTGTTCATCCACGTATTATTTTGAACTCAAGCCGTTCCGTGACAGGCAATTTTGTTTTGTTATGCACCCTATATTGACCTATTTATTCAAAATTATTTAGTATGTTTCTGGAACGAGTCAACAATTATTAGGTCTTTACCTATGAAATTGCCGTTTTTCACGAAATAAATGAAGCGTAATTTTTTTATATATTTTTTATTTCTATTAATCAAAATAATCACCCATGCAATCAATGCATCTTTGCCAACGCATTGGTAGCTTATTGATGCCTTTCTTGAAGAAATCAGCTGGACGGGAGGCAACAAATTCTTCAAAGGCATTTTGTACTGCCTCTCGGGTATTTAATTTTTTTCCCGCCAAGAAGTTATCCAAATTCTGGAAAAAGTAGAAGTCTGTAGGCGCAAGGTCTGGTGAGTACGGCGGATGACGGAGAACTTCCAACCCCAACTCTTGTAGCTTGGAGACCGTCTGCTGTGCAGTATGAGGTCGCGCGTTGTCGTGCAGGAGCAGTGGAGCCGAACGATTGACCAAAGCTGGTTGGAGACGTGCTAGCTTCTCCATCATTGTGTTCAGTTCTTCACAGTACACATCTGCAGTAATGCTTGTCCCGTTTGGCAAGAAGCTGTGATGAATTACACCCGCGTTAGACCACCAAACAGTGACCATCACTTTTCTAGGGGTAAGTTTTCGTTTAGGGCATTGTTTGGGTGCTGAACCAGGGTCCAACCAACTTGCTGAGCGCTTACGATTGTCAAACAGGATCCATTTCTCGTCACAAGTAACAATGCGGTTCAGAATTCCTTCATTTGTATGCCTGCTGAGCAGTGCAAGGCACGTCTCCACGCGTACTTCGCGCTGGCGGTCATTGAGTTCGTGGGGTACCCATTTGTCAAGCTTTTTTACCTTGCCAATTTGACGCAAATGGACCAATATTGTTTTGATGCTAACGTCGAAAGCTGCTGCTAATTCAGCCGTGGATTGAGTTTCATCAGCTTCCACAATTGCCTTTAATTCGTCATTGTCGACCAAAGTTTTCGGACGACCACGGGGTTCATTTTTCAGGTCAGAATTTCCAGAACGGAAGCGGGTAAACCAATAACGGGTGGTGCGTTCGTTTGTAGTGTTCGCTCCGTAAACGTCGTTGATGTTGCGTGCCGCTTGTGCCGCTTTGCTGCCACGACGGTACTCATACTCCATAATTACTCGAATTTTTAACTTATCCATGATGACGAAAAATGTTCAAATGCGTTGAAAACAAAACACTAACTATTAAACAAATGACGATTTTAGAAAAAGAATTCCATGTTTGTCGAATAAAATTAATTTGAAATTAGAATTATCAGTCAAAAAAAAAATATTTTCTTTTGAAATGGCCAGTACGGCAAAACGGCAGTTTCATAGGTAAAGACCTATTATATTACTACATAGTAAAAATTGAAGGTTTATAAAAAATTTTGTGCATCATACATTCAGACTTCCTTCGTGTGGCTTTGTGTAAAAAACCGCAACATTTGTGATATTTGAAAATGTATTAATAACTGTCATTTCATTCGACCATACACGACAAAACGACAAACCATTTCTGCCATGTGGTGGTCTATTGAGAATAGCCAGTAAGATTCAGTGCCAGAGCAGCATACATAAATTGTACGTACGTTTGGCTTATTAAAATTTGGAACTTAGTTTATCACCTGGGGAAATGAGTTTTCCTATTAGTCTTGACTTTTGCACTATTTGTAACTTTAACTTGTTAACTATAAATTTATTTTTACTTGCTTGAAATGCAAAGAACTGTACTGGGAGAAAATTAAAAGTATGTAGAAATCCTAACACTAATATGATGGCTAGGGCAACCGCATGAAAATTTGAGTGTAGATTATCTTTCGTTTATTTTGTACTTTTCGCAGGAATAAATCACAACATTTTTGTTTAGTGCGGATAAAAAGTTACTAATTTTGTCTTAAAATTGTATATAAAAATTAATTAGGTACGTTTTTCATGTAAGTGATCTTTTATAAACATTTGCAAGTAGTTTAGTAGATCCTGTCATATATATACCAAATGCTTGGTTTAGTCAGACGTAATTTTCTAAAAATCAGTAAACACAAAATTTTGTAGGCATGACGTTTGTACAAATTATTTGATGGAACAAAAGACGAACGTAAATTACACAACGAAAACATTCCATCTATTACTTATAAGGTGTATTAAGAGAACTTAACCGCTTAATTCGGAACCAGCCAGGGGTAATAAAAAAGCAATACCGTTTTATTACAGCCATCAGTCTCTTTTATGTCACTCAGTGATGTTGTATATAAAGTAAGTAAAATTATGACAATGTGATTTTATTACCTAATTTTACACTTAGTAGGTACCTTTTAAAGCAAAATAGTTTGTCATTTTCATGAGGGGTTGGCACTTGTTTTTAAAATCACCGGAATTTTTTATTCCAAATGCGGCTCTGCTGTCGATTCGCATACTAATGCTTATTGATAGTTTATATAGTACATGTATTTGATTTAAAAAAAAAGGGAATATATGACACTAGCGTCTTGTAAGCGCGTCTTAGGTTAGGTTAGGTTAGTTTGCCTGTAGCACACAATTGCCTTCAAGTCTCAATTTGGCGATCGCACAAACCACATGTGACAATAAAAAGCAATGCGTTCCCGTGCATTTAAAAAGTGTACAAATATTTCATTAGTTCATTTATGGACACAGGTCTGAAACAAAGTTTTATTATTATTATTATTAGTGTACAAATACCATGCCATTTCCATTGCATCACTCAATCTTATTTTTCTTTTGAGAATTCTTTCACCTAACGCTTAATGCGGAAAAAGTTGCGGATAACAAATATTTATAATAACATATCTATACCATAACCTAAACAGTGAGGTTTTATGACTTTCCTTATACTTGTTAAGAAAGCTACCAGGCACTACTGGGATTCCTAAAATGAGTGCTATTTTCATCTCAATCACATTTAGATCCCCACTGCGCAAGACAAAATAGAAAAACAATAAAACACCTACAAACAACAATAAAGTCGTTCCAGTTTTGAAATTTTTGGGGCACTCATTTAGCGTTACGGAGTAACAAATATACACACTTAGACTCACCGTTTTTAATCTTAGAGTGTCGGTTAGTGGTACACAAAAGTGTTTTGCACTACACAATAGCTTTAAAACTAAACAAACCAGCGGTTTTTAGTTTATTTAAATGATTAGTTATCATATTTTATAAGAGCCTTACTTTGCGATTTACAAAACAAATCTCATGTACCGGTTTTTTTTAATAACCTAATAATTTTTTGATTTGACTAAGTAATAACAGTTGGGTCTTACGCAAATAACTTAAATACTTTGCTCGGTAATATTTTAGAAATGAAAAAAAAAACATACTTGCTGTCGCTGCTCTGTGCGCGTTAGTAATAATCCAACAGAATGGTTGAACCATAAATAGTTTCTTACAAAATCTGAATATGAAGACGTTAAAATGACATACAATATTCAATAATAATGTTTTTTTAATATCCAAATTAATTACAAATGTTTGCTTCGTGATGGTGAAAACAAAACTTATTTAGAAGATGAGTCGTAAGGATAACTAGATCCGTTTTGATTTAATTTGAGTATTTTTAACACTGACGATTTGTTTCCATTACACGAGAAAATACCCATAGCATATTTAAACTGAACACTTCTTTAAAAAAACGTACTTTTTTGAAGTTATTAAAACTTGAAAACACTTTCTTGTTAAGTAACTTTTACAATAAATTTCAATCTGTAACTTCTTCAAAATAAACGAAGGACAGTTTTAAATTAAATTAATTATTTGAAAATTGTAGTTTGAAGGGCTAAAAGCCAAAGAGACCTGCTACCGTACTTATTTTTTATTATCAGTATGATACTTCAAAACCAGTCGGCTAAGGTCAGTCCAATTCAACGCAAAGTATCATTCGTTAAATCAAAAACGCTGGAACAATTTTTAATTAAAACATCAAAGATCTTTCGCTTGTTTAAATGAAAATTCTTGAAAATATCCAATTCTCAAAGGGAAATCGACAATGATGTCTAAATAGCTACAGCTTGTGACGGTTTGGGTTGGGATTTTATTAAAATAAATACAACCACGTCAACAGAAAAACACATCGTATGCCTTATGCCGAACGATCCATTTCTCTTGCTAAAGTGGTAAGTGTCCTAAGATGAGCTCTGGATGAATGGGGCTAGTCAGTTCGTTCAGCAGGGTAGTTGGGGCCTCGTTATGCACGCGACGAAATAAACTCCGCGGATGATGCACCCGGTAGGTATTCAATTCGTACCTGGGACCCTGGTATGTACGTCCAGTATGTTGTAGGTTGTAACGCATCCATGACCTGGTTTCATTTTAATCCAGTTTGCCACTCCTATGATGATGAAGATCTTTGGGGAAGCACCTTACTTTACCTAGCATGCTATGAATGTGACTGGTAGTATGATAACAACAGAGCTCACAGCATGATGAAACTTATAAATAATACACAATAAATTAACCTAGCTAGCTAAATACATATTAAAGATATTAGAGATATTAAGATCTTGTACTTTATAAAGGAGACTATAAAATAATAATTTGAAATATTTGCAGAACAATTCCGTAAAAATTATTGTCCGCAACCTTTGCAAAAACACATAGCTACATAATACTTGAAAAAGTTTAACGCTACGTGCTCACCAAAGCTGTGCAGGGAATGTTATGTTAATTAAAATCGACCAATAGGATTAATTCTTTTACGTAGTCTCTCTTAGATCGAATCTGATCTGACCTCTAACGAAATTACACCAGCACGGGGCGCACTTGGGATACGTGTGTACAAATAAGACAATTTTCAAGAAAAAATGATCTCATGGTTACATACTTTAACGGCGACATTTTTAATAAGTTTGTTTTCGCAAAAAGACACGTAGAAAGATCCAGCGGTCGGGGCACAGATTTGATTAGAAAAGATATCATCAAGCATTGTTACTGGATAGACAATTTAACGCAAAGAGACCCCTTAAATTATTTCGGTCGTCATATACGCCGAGTGCCATGCTGGTGTAATGTTATAATTTTACAGGCAGTAAATTTTCTGCTTCAGATATTCTGTTTATAAGAAATGAAAACAACATTAACAGGATATGTTTTATCTTTACATTAAATTTCCATTCAGAAACCACGAAATAATATCAACTTTTTATATCAACATGAGAAAATAGATGAGCAGCTTTTTTATTCCTGTAATTGTAATTTCTTGAATAAACACGATTATTCATGCAAACATAAGGAAGGTTCCACCTCTGATAATATCCGATTAGGCATTAAAGAGTGAACACATATATGAATTCTTATTTGTGTAATCTTTCGCTATTGAAGTGTTGTTTCACTAAAACACATGTTTTGATTTCTTAGGGCCCTTACGGTTGGTGTTCTTGATTTTTCATTTTAAACTATTTATAAATAATCGATAATAAATTTTCAAAGAAACATCGCAGCGCCACGATGATGCTGCAACTACTACTGCAATAACGCCAGCACTTATCCGGTTCCTATTCAGATTAACTGTCCGTGTTATAAATTGCCATAATCAGATAAGTTTATTAAGCTAAATTTGAATGAAAAGTTTAATTTCATTTGCGATTCAAACAAACCTCATCCTTAAAGTACTTTAAGGACATCGGTGTAACGTCCCTGTGGAAAACGTATAATTGACAATTAACTAAAGTGATGTCGAACCCTGAGTAAAGAGGGGTCTTTGTGGGTTTCCACTAACAATTATTCTAATTGTTATCGCGGGGCGGTCTTGATTAAAAAAAATAAAATATCTTATTAAGTACCTCTGTAAAGCTTAGAGAGTTGTCTACGGAAATAACTCATTCCTCTCGATGCTGGATTTAAAATAATCGAAATTTTTAACCCTAGAAAAATAATCATATTGTGTAGTATGGTAATACGTAAAATTGACGCATGTGTTTTAGTTAGCTGCAGGTCGAGGTTTATTAATTTCTTTCAATAAATCGTATGTTATAATGTATTTACACATATGTTAAAATAATTAATACTGCAGATAATTTATTTATATTCATTTATTTATAAAAAGAAAACAAAACCGTTAAACTTCTGCTATAAATCAACGAAATGACTTTACACTTTCTCTTACATATGAAAACTTATGTTTTACTACTATAATCAACCTTTTGTAGTAAAAATTCAAAAATATTAACAATTTTGTATGTATTAGAAACATTTAGTTACATAAAAAAATGTTACAAACAGCTTTGGCACATATCAACTTTATGCTCATGCCATATAATTTTTTTAAATTTTTTGCAGGACGCATTTGCGTTTGACAAAAAGCACACTAAATACGTTTTTTTGCTACTGGCTCATCAGTATTGTTTTCCGATGTACTTGGTTCTTCACTTGGCAATAATCACGAAATGTAGCACCTGTCATAGAATCCTGTCTTTTCAATGATATCTTGGCGTTAGTCCATCGTACGAGTTCCATAATTATCTCTTCAGTAAAATACATATTGAAGCATAAGACGTGGTCATATACATTACCACACATGCGGCATGGACCTCTTTGATCTCGAACAATGTTTACCGCTGCGATTCTGCTACGCCTCATTGACCTTGACGTTGGCAAACAATGTCTATTCCTAACTCTGATAGTAGGTGCTTTTACATAGTAACGATCCTACGAGAGGCCGATGTGGACACTCGTTGTTCAGTACTGCTTTGCTCGTCTAAGATTACACTTCCACTTGGCGTAGGATGTTCCTCTTGTACCTCATCTATAAAAGGTTCTTCGGTGTCACTCTGATCGTCATCTTCACTTTCGGGGTCAACTACTTCACTATCGGTATTCTCGCAGGGAAACTCGTCCACACTTTATCATAAGAGCGGCCAGGATATAGTCTACGTATTATATTTTTCTCAATAATTATTAAAACAAACTTATAATATAAATTATTATATAAGTTATAATAATAGGTAAGATAAAAAAATAATAAAACTATCATACAAGTCAAAATTATAAGAGTCAATCGGTGAAACCTACCTTATTGACAGGTTCGCCACACGGTAGCTCCCATCGACATATTAGATATCCTAAACGCACAGCTATGAATCCGCGCTATTTAGAAAAATAGCGCCATATTTCGCAAACAAGTGCGTCATTTTTACGCAGACTATCTTTCTAGGGTTAAAATTGTCAAAAGTAGGCGACAATCCTGTTAGTCTCTTGTTTTTGTTAAAAACGAGAAAAGTGGTTTTTGTAAAGACACCGAAAGGAAAAGTAAAATATAAACGCGATATAATTGCAACTTAGTAAAGCTAAACAAATTACTTAATAAAGATTTTGACTTTAACTTGTGGCATAGTCTTGTGGTAAAGGATTTAAATATTGAAGGATGAAAATATTTTGTTAAATAAGTAAAATAAAAGAGAAACGCCGAGGAAAATAAAAAATTGTTTTCCTCCGATTACAAAATAAAATCCTATCACCCCTCACGTCAAGTACGTTATTATAGAATTATTAAAGTTCTAATGCCTTTCACCAGCGCTGTCATATAAAATTACCTTAAGGATGAGTGCTATAAAAAGGATTGAAAAGGGTTTAAGGTGTAAGTCAATAGTGTGGAATAAAAAGGGTAGTTTAAGTCGAAAAGGTGTGGTGAATTTGATCTTGGAGTATGATAACATAAATGCTAAGATACCGAGTAACTTGCGTGTATCTTTATTTTGATAAACAATAAAACCCTTGCATCATTAGATCCTGCTGTACAAGTAAAACTTTTTAAGACTTAGGCTAAAATCTATAAAGCGTGCTTAGACTTATCTCAACTTAGTGGTCCAATAAAAAGCGACTTTGTTTTATACTATTTAGAATACGTATTCTGGGGACGTGTGACACCAATCTTGACAAAATCTGTAAAACGCGATTTTCATCAGTATGCCGTATAAACAAGTCGCTTTTTATTTGACCTGAAGTCTGAGGCAAGACTTGCCTATTATGCACTGTTATAGATTTCAGCCTTAGACCTCGTTTTCAAATAAATTAAAATGCGACAAATCATTTTCCCAATTGTTTTGGTAGTTGTTAGGAATTCTGAAATGTTAAATAGAAGCATTGTCAATTTTGCATCATTAGTTTATAGGAATACGAGTATTATCACTGTACACTTCAGAATTTAACATTTCAGAATTCCTAACAACTACCAAAACAATTGGGAAAATGATTTGTCGCATTTTAATTTATTTGAAAACGAGGTCTAAGGCTGAAATCTATAAACAGTGCTTAGACTTGCCTCAGACTTCAGGTCAAATAAAAAGCGACTTGTTTATACGGCATACTGATGAAAATCGCGTTTTACAGATTTTGTCAAGATTGGTGTCACACGTCCCCAGAATACGTATTCTAAATAGTATAAAACAAAGTCGCTTTTTATTGGACCACTAAGTTGAGATAAGTCTAAGCACGTTATATAGATTTTAGCCTAAGACTTAAAAAGTTTTACTTGTACAGCAGGATCTAATGATGCAAGGGTTTTATTGTTTATCAAAATAAAGATACACGCAAGTTACTCGGTATCTTAGCATTTATGTTATCATACTCCAAGATCAAATTCACCACACCTTTTCGACTTAAACTACCCTTTTTATTCCACACTATTGACTTACACCTTAAACCCTTTTCAATCCTTTTTATAGCACTCATCCTTAAGGTAATTTTATATGACAGCGCTGGTGAAAGGCATTAGAACTTTAATAATTCTATAATAACGTACTTGACGTGAGGGGTGATAGGATTTTATTTTGTAATCGGAGGAAAACAATTTTTTATTTGCCTCGGCGTTTCTCTTTTATTTTACTTATTTAACAAAATATTTTTTTTTTTTTAGCTGCCGAGGTAACCTCGCGGGAGGGAGGTGGAAGATGCGTCATGCATACCGCCCGCAGGTAAATTCTTCTGCGGGGGGTTATGTGGGACTCACCAGAATGGCACCTACCCACTAAAAACCACCTGTTGGCTGTAGTTATTACCGTTAGCCTTCATCGGAAGCGACACCCGTCGGGAAGTTGGGCGCGCTGGCGGAGACCCGCTAGCGGGTCTTCCGCCTGTAGTGAAAGTTGCACTGAAGGTGCTCTAAGAGACATGAGTTGGTGGCCGTTCTGGGCAGCCTCCGGTGAAGCCGGGGCTGGGCAGAGGTCGGCCGAAGCATGATTTAGGGATCAATTCATTTAAATGAACCTAAAATGAATTGAGAAGGGAACTATGCTCCGCCAGAGCTAGCAAACGCTCTGTCGGAGTACGTGAAGCCCTAAGTTTACGGGCTAAGACTGCGATTTCACTAACATCGATATTTTTCATAGCGTCGCAGACGATACGCATATCGTCTGCTACGGAGGATTGAGGAGTGGGTTTGTATGGGCGAGGAGCCGGGATGGGATTCGATGCGGGGCGCTGCCTCCAGTTTTCTGGGGCAGGCCTAGACTGTGTAGGCTTTGCAGCCGGAGGAACGCGGCTACGCAGCGGCGGAAAGTTTTCTTGAGAAAGGCGCGGGGCCTGTTTGGGTGCCGCCCTTTTGAAATTGGAGCGCATACAACGGGGTGCACGAGGGCAGCCCCTGTAATTTGCGGTGTGGCCGGACTGGCCACAAAGCACGCAATCGGGAGGAGAGGGAGTTTCAGGAGTGCGATTGCACTCCTTAGTGAAGTGCGGGACCAGGCACTTGACGCACCTGGGCGGTGCGCGGCAGTTGGCCGCCGCGTGCCCGTACAACTGGCACCGATGGCACTGGCCGGGATGACCGCGGCGATGAGGCGCCTCGATCGAGATCCCAGAGAGGCCGCATATAGTGCTAACCCCTTTGAGGATCTCCCTGGACTTGGACGTTGGCGAGAACCACCAAAGCGAGAGGGTGTTGCCTCCCGTACTTGCTGTGCATTTTATGCACCGCGAGTGCCGGGAAGCCTTGCGACTGCAGATCCTCCAGGATAGCCTCGTTCGATAATTCGAACGGGACTCCCCTGAGTACCGCTCTGATCCTACGCTCTTCTGACAGAGCATAAGTATGATAAGCATATTGCTTATCGGTGAGGAGCTTTGTTAAAGCACGAAAGTCGTCTATCGACGAGACTAAGATTTTATTAGATTCACCCGAGTTGGCTGCTCGGATGTAATGGATTTTGTGCTCATTGCACAATGTCGAGACCTCGGTCCATTTACCCTTTTCCCGAAGGAAAACGGGTGGTGGGACCTTGGCCTTGACAGAAGTTGGGGCCGGAGCGGGTGTTGAAGACACCGGGGCAGCTGACGTTGAAGACGCCGCAGGGGGTGTAGTGAGGGGCGCCGAGGGCGCCGGGTCTTGTTTCGAGCGCTTCTTAGAGCGCTTCTTAACAAGGGTGAAAGAGGGAGGCTCATCAGGGCCAGTTGGGGTGGCATCCGAGGATGACTCGGTCGCGGGTGCGCTCTTGCGGCGCGGAGGGGCGTCTACTTCGCACTCCATGTCACTGGAGGAAGGGGACGCGGGAGAGCCTAAGACCTGAGGGGTCTGGGGGACTGGGGTGGCCTGAGGGGCCATTGAGGGAATTAACGCCATGATATGCGGGATGAGAGAGTCCAAGAAACGATACTTATCAGCATTTATAGACATGCCTTCAGCACCGGTACTATCAAGTAACTTCCTCATAAACTCATGAGAGCTTAGAGAAGCCATTGCGGAGGGGTTGGGGAGGGACAATATATGAACCTAACAACGATGACTAACTTCCTAAAACCACCCTACACGCAGTAGGGCGGTTGAGAACGACGCGGATAACTTACTCGAACACGGCACTTGAAGTCCTGGAACGACGAATCCCCGTCGACGAAGCTCACGTTCCACGAAGTACGGTTAACAACCCTCTATCCGCCGTGAAAACGGCGTTAGAAACTTATTAGAAGTACGGTTAACGACCCACTGTCAGCCGTGAAAACGGCGTTAGAAACTTATTACGGTATACAACTATGAAATTATATATTACGACAACAACCAGTGAAATTTGGGTGCTCAATTAGCGCGGGGGCTAAAACAGCGGGAAGGCGTCTGCGATCGACGTGCGCTCGAGAACGCACGCAGACCGAGACTCGTATGAACAAAATATTTTCATCCTTCAATATTTCAATCCTTTGCCACAAGACTATGCCACAAGTTAAAGTCAAAATCTTTATTAAGTAATTTGTTAAGCTTTACTAAGTTGCAATTATATCGCGTTTATATTTTACTTTTCCTTTCGGTGTCTTTACAAAAACCACTTTTCTCGTTTTTAACAAAAACAAGAGACTAACAGGATCGTCGCCTACTTTTGACAATTTTAACCCTAGAAAGATAGTCTGCGTAAAAATGACGCACTCGTTTGCGAAATATTGACTATGACTGTCGCTTCTTTTAGAAAGTAGCTAAGGTCGAAGCAGGCATTGAAAATGATAGTTAACAAGTTAAGCACCTGTTGAGGCAGGTGCTTAAGTGCGTGGTTGGAAATTCCATCCACACCCGGAGCCTTTTTGGACTTTTGACTTCTAATGAGAAGAGAGATTTCATCATTAGACACTGTGATGGGTTCTGCAGTGATGGGGAAAGAGTCCCTGCGGAGGACTTCGTCCTCCATCGCCTGGATGTGGGAGGGATCCGTGGGTTACGTGCTAGGCGAGCATTGTGAGGCATTGCTGTCAGCGAAGCATTCAGCTTTCTCATTGACTTCGAAAGCAGTAGTGCCATCGGGACGAGTGAGAGATGGAACGTGAGAGGCGGAATCTACGCGTTAGGTTCTGGCCATACAATAATACGCTTGGTGGGACGGGGAGATATTCTCCATGAGATCGTTCATCTGAGCGTCTCGGAGTTCCGCGAGGCAAGACCTAACTTTACGTTGTAGCTGATTCGCAGCTAATCTATAGGCGGGCGTGGGATATTTCTTGGCTCTCCGGAGAGCCGCGTTCTTAGCTTTGATAAGTTTGATAACAGCTAAGGGAAGTGTGGGTTTGCCTTGCTTAGCAATCTTTTCGTTAACACTGATGGCTGAGTTGATAGCATCAGTGAGGGAATTGACTTACGAGTCTATTTTATCCGAGCTATCTAATTGGTCAGGCGAGATCGCGAGCGGAGAATTCGGGGCCTCACAGGCTGAAACTAGCGTATTTTGAAAGCCTTTCCAGTTGGTAAACCGTCACCCCTCCTAAAAAGTCTTATAAAAGGTCCTCCTAAAAGGCCTATCGTTACGAGTAAACGCGTATTTAGGAACAGCGAATCCCCTGGTGCGAGATGGAGTAAGCCACGTCTCTTGGACGAGCAGTAAGTCTGGCTGATTGTTCTGAAGGAACAGTTTGAGCTCCGGAAAGTTAGAGTTAGCCTAAATTTCAATGAAAATGAAATGAAAAGTTAAACGAAACTAGGGATAAGCCATTTGGTTTGATACGATCGGACGCGGTATTTAAAGGTCTAATCATTGTTATAACTATTTAAAGAATTTAAACTATTTATAAATATTTAAAATGAACAAAGAAGCGAGATTTCCCTAATGTCGACGTTTTGAATAACGTCGAACACGGTCTACATGTCCTCAGCCAACGACGACGGAGCGGTACACGGGCCTACGAGAGCTGCGGGAGATGATATAATGTATCTTACGTCCATTATTGTGAAATACCCGGAAAGGAAGCTTTAATATCTATATTTTTGTACATAAATTGAAAGCAAGAGATAATCATATTTCTAAACTTTTTACCCAAAAGAGAGCCTTTCATTATCTACCGATTACGTTCCTACAAAATAAATAAATATTATGAATTTACTGATCACATCTCAAACCAACTTTTTTATTTTAAATACTATTTAGTATCCACAAGTTCAACACACAGTGGAGTTTGAATGTTATTGTAAGTAAATTAGTAGTCATAAAATAAATCAGACCATACTGATCACGCCAGAGTTACGGTTTCTTAAACGAAAAATTTTCAAATATTTGTGCGATGTTTGAAATATTTGTTTTTAATACGTGTGTTTTAAACCGTTAATTAAGTTAAACCTGCATATTAGTAAGTTTAATTTTGAAGCAGCCAGAAGATAGCAAAAGCTGATGATTTATTTGCAACTATCATTTATTTCTACGGGAAGGTAACTCGGAGCCCAGATTGATCTTCAACACATTTATTGCCGAATTCGGAACAGATTTGCCAGCGGTTCATGGCCGGATCAATCGCCGGCTGGCATGTTAACTGACATATTATTTTTATCGCTTTCTGACGTTGGCTATCTCCAAATGGATATGGCTATAAAATATGTAATGTCAATACAATACGCAAAATAAAATAAACGACCACTTTTACGAATATATTTATCGTTTTTGGCCCCCTTTACCGCTAAATTGATAAAAGCACGACAGATGTTTAAAAATAAGTTTTCTTAATCGGCTTTTACATAAACTTCCAAAACTCAGCTATATCAATTTATAGAATCTCTTATTCAGTAATTTATTACAATTCAAAAACCTGTAAGCTGTTCGCGTACATTATATGACGTGGTCAGTTTCTCAGTCACTTTACACGAAAGAGATAAGCTCAGTTAAATCTCAGTTAAAGCTCAGTTAAATAAATGATGCACGTATATTCTGTAATTGTGGTAGTGTGTTTATAACTATTTTCTGTATTTTTCCTTGTGACTATATTAATCGTACTTCTCAGTCAATGTATAGATATTTGGTCTCATATACAACGTTTGAGGTTTTCTTAGTGGCTATGTGAACTTAGCTCACGACTTTTGTAAAATGGCTCTCCTTATGGTTTTTTTGAAAGGTATTGTTTAATAGATAGGAGTGAAGTTATTTTCGTTTGTAGTAGAGCCAAAAAAATGTTACAGAACAAAAAAAAATCAGCTTTCGAAAACTAAAAACAATTTTTTTGTGTTGTGTCATGCAAGAAAAGGGTAGTTTTGGATTGTACTGCAATGTTTTTCGTTTGTAGTAAAATAATATTCACAGAAAAATTAACTTTTCACTTGAAAATTTTCCAATACTAAATTGACCACATACGTTCGATTTCAAAGAAAATCAGGTTACTACAAACGCTGGAAATGGCTGGAATGCATGTGCGGAGGGTAGTAGTAGATTGTAGTGCAATGTTTTTCGTTTGTAGTAGAACAATAATGACAGAAAAAATTTGTAAATACTTGAAAATTTTCCAAAACTAAATATACCACATAAGTTCGATTTCAAAGAAAATCAGGTTACTACAAACGCTGAAAATGGTTTGAATGCGTGTGCGGAGGGTAGTAGTAAATTGTAGTGCAATGTTTTTTGTTAGTAGAGAAAAATAATGACAGATAAAATGTTTTTATACTTGAAAATTTTCCAATACTAAATTTACTACATAAGTTCGATTTCAAAGAAAATCAGGTTACTACAAAAGCTGGAAGTGACTGGAATGCATGTGCGGAGGGTAGTAGTAGATTGTAGTGCAATGTTTTTTGTTTGTAGTAGAACAACAATGACAGAAAAAATATGTAAATACTTGAAAATTTTCCAAAACTAAATATACCACATAAGTTCGATTTCAAAGAAAATCAGGTTAATACAAACGCTGGAAATGGTTGGAATGCGTGTGCGGAGGGTAGTAATAAATTGTAGTGCAATGTTTTTTGTTTGTAGTAGAACAATAATGACAGAAAAAATATGTAAATACTTGAAAATTTTCCAAAACTAAATATACCACATAAGTTCGATTTCAAAGAAAATCAGGTTACTACAAACGCTGTAAATGGCTGGAATGCATGTGCGGAGGGTAGTAGTAGATTGCAGTGCAATGTGAAAAACATATTTTACCTTGACTCCAAAATGACGATGTCGGAGCATATCTCTGGTACAGTCACAAAGGCCTACAAAAGCCTTGGATTTGTGCTTCGCGTGAGTAAACCATTCTTTGATCCTGATTGCATGAAAATTGTATATAATGCCTATGTTCGAAGCGTGTTGGAGTATCGTTGTGTTGTTTGGAGCCCGTTTCACAAAAAAAAACGTTGAAAACTTAGAAAGTATTCAAGCGAACTTTCTGAAAACCCTTAATTATCGTATGAAAATGAAAAAAGGTGACTATAAGGAGCTTTGTAAGGTTCACCATTTGTTGCCTTTAAGTGAAAGACGATCCCTGATGCAGATGTTGTTTTTACATGATATCTGCAGCAATAGCATTGATAGTCCCGAGTTACTCTCACTTACTATGCATCTCAGAACTCCTGTTAGACGAACCAGATACTGTCCTCTTTTACAAGTCCCTTTTAGTCACTCCAATTACGCCAAAAACTCGGTTATTAGTCGAATACTTAGTTTTCATAATAAACAGTTTTACACTATTGATATATTCCAGCATACGAAGATATCATTTAAGAAACAAATTATAGAAAATATTACTCTGAAATTAATGACCTAATTGTAAGAATTTTATTGTATCTAAATCTAGTAGTGGGTAAATAATGTGATACTTATAATCAAATACAATCAAAAACACACACACACACACACACACACACATACACACATACTTTCTTTCACGCACACATACCTCTCTCTCTCTCACACACACACACATTTACAACTGTTGGTCGTGTACTACACATTATTATTTTTATAATCTTTGTTTCATTGAATTAAATTCAGTAGTAAATTTTACTATCTGTAATCTTGTAAAGTCTACTTTTATATGTTTAGTTTAAAAATTGGGAACCTGTAATTGGCAGTATGTATAAAAATTTTGTTTGTGTATTTTTCTTTTTTATTAAGTGCTGTTGGTTCTGTGAAGATAAATAAATAAATATTTTTCTGTCATTATTATTCTACTACAAACAAAAAACATTGCACTACAATCTAGGTATAACCTCTGCACATGCATTCCAGCCATTTCCAGCGTTTGTAGTAACCAAATTTTCTTTGAATTTGAACTTATGTGGTAAATTTAGTAATTGAAAATTTTCAGGTGTAAAAAAATTTTTTCTGTCATTATTATTCTACTACAAACAAAAATCATTGCACAACAATCTACTACTACCCTCCACACATACATTCCAGCCATTTCCAGCGTTGTTAGTAACCTGTTTTTCTTTGAAATCGAACTAATGTGGTAAATTTAGTATTGGAAAAATTTCTAGTGAAAAGTTAATTTTTCTGTGAATATTTATTTATTTATTTATTTTATTTTATCGTTTTTGTAACTACAATATAAAATACATAATAAAACTTATAGATATTGTACAAAGGTACAGCTTATTTCTAACAGAAATCTCTTCCAGCAGACCTGAGACTGGAGAGTGTGTAAAAAGAGCAAATTTAGTGTACTAGTAGTACTAAATAAAAATACACATGTAAAACAAAAACAATAAATACATACACATAGGAAATAAATCCATATAAAATACAATAAACATACATACATACAAACATAAATATATACATACCTACATAAATATAAATCGATATCTTGTAAATAAACTAGTGAAATAGTGACAGAAACTTAAATATTCGACAAGTAATGTTCTCTTACTCGTTTCTTGAATAAGGATAGAGTTTTGGATTCCCGAATTTCGTAGGGTAATGAGTTCCACAACCTTACCGCATGTATTGTGAAAGAGTAGGAAAAAAAGTCTGTTTTATGTAATTTTAAATTTAATAAAGTTCGCTTATTCACTCTGCAATGCTCATCTTCATTGTGCGCAAAGGAAAAACGGTCACTCAGGTAACGTGGAGAGCATGGGTTATACAGGACGTTAAAGAGTACATTTAGGATGCGGGCGTTTCTACGATGTCTTATGGGAAGCCATCGGAGTCTTCTACGGTATTCAGAGACATGATCAAATTTCTTGAGACCAAAGATAAATCGAATACACAGATTCTGTAATCGTTCTAGTTTATTTAGGAGATCCTCAGTAATATCCAAGTAACAGACGTCTGCGTATTCAATAATTGATTGGATGAGGGTTTGAGCAAGAGAAATCTTGGTCTGAAACGGCAGAAAACTGCGAAGGCACTTGAGCTTGTGATAAGAATAATATACTTTTCTACTGATTTCACTGACATTTGCATTCCAAGTGAGACAAGAATCAAATGTAACCCCTAAGTTTTTAGCCGTGTCAGTGAACTTAATAGGAGTACTATCAAGGACAACAGAGGGCAAGTTGGTCAAATCGATGCAGCCACGCATATGCCGACTGCCAATAATCATGGCTTTTGATTTGCTCGGATTTACACACAAGCCGTATGACTTAGCCCAGTTACTGATGCAACTAAGATCTTTATTTATAGCAGCAATAGTTGCTGAACAATCTGGGACAGCAAAATGGCGGTAAATCTGCAAATCATCAGCGTAAAGGTGGAAATTACACGAAAGAACTGTGGTAATAGAGTCAATAAATACTAAGAAGAGCAGAGGGGAGAGAACGCCACCCTGAGGCACGCCCGCTACAAGATCACACCAGTTAGAGTGAGACTCACCATGGCAAACCCGCTGCGATCGGCCTCGAAGATAAGAGTTGAACCAGGCCACTGCAGAAGGAGAGACGTTTAGAGATGTTAAAGTGCCAAGGAGAATGTCAAAGTCGACAGAATTGAAAGCACTACTAAAGTCTAGTAGTACTAATAGTGTAAGGGATTTATTTTCCATGGCCCATCGAATGTCATCGGTGACATTTATAAGCGCAGAAGTTGTACTGTGCCCTGATCGGAAGCCGGATTGAAAGCTACTAATAAGGTTATTGTCTACAAGGAACTTTGAAAGTTGAGCGTGTATGATATGCTCAAGCACTTTGGAGAGAAAAGGTAGGATGGATATTGGACTAAAATGGGAAAGAGAACTAGGGTTAGGAATCTTGGGTAACGGAATAACATGAGCATGTTTCCAGGAAGTAGGGAAAGTGCTGGTTGTAAGGGAGAAATTAAAAATATGTGTGAGTACTGGTAGCAGAATCGGTAATATCAAAGTAATCATTTTTGAACACAGCTTATCCTCACCGATAGCTGGAGATGTTATGGAGAGAATGGACTTCTTAACGTTATCTTCTGTTACAGTTTTTAACACAAAAGCAGAATGAGTCGAAGGAATATTCGATAACGATACTAAAGTATTATCTTTAATGGCAGAACTAACAACAACAGGAGGTTGGGAAAACAGTTGGTTCAGTGAATCTAAATTGAAGTTGTGAAGTTCAGTAGATGGAGACCTGCCAATGCCTACGGACTTGAGAAATTTCCAGACTTCTGCAGGGCTACGGTTTATAAGGGAATTATGGAAGTGGCGCTTTTTGGCATGGCGACATAGACGGCTGCATCGGTTTCTTAGATTTTTATAAGAAATCAAGTTATGTTCAGTTGGAGTGCGTTTGTACCTGCGTTTGGCCTTATCTCTGAGACACATGGCGTCTTTAATAGTCACTGACAACCAGGGAGCTGGATTATGCTTAATTTTAACTCTTTTAAGCGGGGCATGTCTATCATACAATTCCAAAAGTAGCAAGTTAAAGTTTTCGACTTTGCCATCGATGTCGTTGCATAATACCACTGGCGACCAATCTATGGTTTCAGCGTCAAGCTGTAGGGATTCAATATTGATGTTATTAAAGCTCCGGAGTAGTAAGGACGGTGATTTCTGTTTGGAGAGACGTACACGAAAAGATAAATAAATTAAATCATGGTAAGAGAAAGGTGCATTGAGTTGCCCGTGGGTCACTATATAATGTGGGGATGATACTAACATGAGGTCTATAAGAGAGGGAACACAACCAGGGAAATGATGGGTGGGAGATAAAGGCGCGCGTCTTCCTTGGCGATTTTTCTGTAATTTTAGGAGCTGAAGCTTGGGCAGCAGGTTCAGGAACACCAACAGCCGGAAACTGTTTAATAATTTCGTGAAGTGCGCACTGCGTTTCGATCTTTTGCCGCGACTTGTCTGGTAGATTGATAATAATTCTCCCTTCAGCTGTCCAGCAGTTCTTTATTCCAAAATGTTGACGCGCCGAGACAAAAAGTCGCTGCCTTGTCTTCGTCAAGAACTCTGAGATTACTATCCCAGTGCCCTTCAAACTGGTTTTGGCATCCCAAACCAGATGTCAAGACTCCATGTCTTGAAATCGCACTAGAATTGGCCTCATTTTATCCTGAGAAAAGCGTCCCAGACGATGACATACTTCAATATGGTTAGTACATGTCTTGTTCAATTGCATCTGATTACAAATAACATGCTGTATTACTTCATGTACCTTTTCCTTTTGCTTTTCAGAGACTCCATGGAACAACAAAACTTTTCTGCGTGAAGCAGTCTCCAGTCGGTCTTGTGATAAACTGAGAGACTCAAGTTCCAACTTTAACTGCTTGAACATTTGCCACATCAGGTTCTTAAAGGACAAGAAGTCTTTGGATAATGTTGCAAGATCCACATGTGCTGTGGGATTAGCAGCAACTTTCTCCAGCTTGCTTTCATACTCAGTGAATCGTGCCTCGAACATTTAAGCAAGTGCTTCCATTGTTGTGTAAATAATTTGTTGCTGTACTTACTAGTTACTGGGAAGTTTAGTG
This sequence comes from Marasmarcha lunaedactyla, assembly GCA_923062675.1. Classification (NCBI taxonomy): domain Eukaryota; kingdom Metazoa; phylum Arthropoda; class Insecta; order Lepidoptera; family Pterophoridae; genus Marasmarcha; species Marasmarcha lunaedactyla. The sequence goes on from OV281353.1 coordinate 11,124,815, forward strand.
AGAAAACTTTGTGTTAAGTGAGTGCAGGTGAGTGTGGCTGCAAGTCACCACATTTATTTGTTCAAAATTACTATAAAAACTATTTTAAAATAAATAAAACTTGGGAGCACACTAAAAATGCGTGTTTATTTCACGACTACCCGCGACTTTTTTTTATTTTACTTTTATTTTATTTTATTATATTACTACAAACGAAAAACATTGCAGTACAATCCAAAACTAACGTTTTCTTGCATGACACAAGAAATAAAAATTTTTGTTTTGTTTTTAGAGCTGAATTTTTTATGTTCTGTAAAATTTTTTTGGCTCTACTACAAACAAAAATAACTTCACTACTATCTACTACTAACCAATATCTTTCAAAAAAACCGTCAGGAGAGCCATTTTGCAAAAGTCGGGTGCTAAGTTCACATAGCCTTTCTGGCTTAGTGATTGATCAACGACATTTGACTGTTTTAAAATACTACCTGACGAATTGTACATACATTCAAATATCATATAGTTTCGTGTTACAAATACCTATCCTTGGGTATACTTAATCTTGAGCGACATGCTGTGGACATTATGGTCATCATTGAGACGTGGTTGAGGACTGGGCAAGATAAGCGCGCCCCCCGGGTGCCGGGCTGTCGCCTGCGACACGTGCCGCGACCCGCTCATGTTCGCTCATGCGGTGGTGGGGTCGGTTTTTATCTGCGACGTGGGATCACAGCGCGTTATCTTATACATCCGTCTTCATCCAACGTTGAACAATTGTGGCTTTGTTTATCACTTAACGGCCATAAACTAGCCATAGGTACGGCATACCGTCCATCGTGGCTCAGTGTAGATACATTTTTGGATGCGATGACAGAATCGGTGGGATCATTTTCAGGTTTCAATCATGTGATTCTTATGGGTGATTCCAACATCGATATGCTAAAACCTAGTGAAAGAAACGCAAAGAAATTGCTTGACTTTCTTCATTACATGAATCTCAAGCAATATGTTAACGAAGCTACTCACTTCACTGACCACTCGGAAACATTGCTAGACGTGGTTTGCAGTTCTACTAAAGTAACTAACGTAATAGTTGATTATGTGCCAAGTCTAAGCCACCATGCATTTGTTTCATTAGAGCTCTACATAAAAAAGCCAAGACCCATACCACACTGGATAACCTATAGACCTCTTCTAGATATTGATAAAGAACAATTTAATGCTGATGTTAATTTAATTTCGTGGGAAACTATTTTATGCGATGATATCAATGCAGCAGTTGTGGCTTTTAATACTTATTTAAATATGCTGTTTGATATCCATGCCCCTCTTAGGACAACCCTGGTTAAAGAACAGAGCTATCCCTGGATTACTCAGACAATAAAGGACATGATTAAATTACGTGACAAGGCACATATCAAAAGCCGTAAAACTAAAACTGATGCCGATATAAAATTATACAAAGACCTACAAAAAATAGTTAAAGTTGCGATCAAAAACGAAAAAACTTCATTCGTGAATTTTAACATAAATAAACATTTAAAGGACTCTATGGAGAAATATTAAAAAACATGTAGTGATTTTAGAAAAAACAACATTAATCTTCCAGTGAGTTTTAATGATCGAAATATAATTAATGATGCCCGCAAACAATTTTAATATTTCGCATATATCTGACTTCTGGTTTAATCGTTACAATGATTCAGTTTTTAGCTTGCACGCTGTGGATGAGACGACGGTGCTTAAAGTGATCAATGTTTTCAAATCTAATGCAAAGGGTGTAGATGGTATCTCATTGAACATGGTATTATTGACACTGCCTCGCACATTAACCTTCATCACTACTTTGATAAACAAGTCTATTGAATCCGGAGTTTTTCCTAACCTTTGGAAAAATGCTAATATTGTACCACTTCCAAAAGTAAGCAATGCGACAGAACTAAAAGATCTACGTCCTATCAGTGTGTTGCCATTTATGTCAAAAATATTAGAAAAAGTAATGTGCCTACAATTAGTAAATTATATTACAACAAATGACATTTTACCTGTTTAACAATCTGGCTTCAGAACTGGCAGAAGCACAGCAACTGCTCTTTTGGACGTGGTTGATAATATATTGGTGGGACAAGACGTGGGTGAGGGAGCTATTTTGGTTTTATTGGATTATACTCGAGCTTTTGACACGATAAATACGACGTTGTTAATGGCCAAGTTAACTTACTACGGGTTTGACAGCACTTCTTTGAAATAGTTCTCAAGTTACTTGACAGGTCGCTCTCGGCGTGTAAAAATCAATTATTCTGATGGTACTAAAAAACATTCCACTAATCTTCCAGTGAACAAAGGTGTACCGCAGGGTTCGATATTGGGACCAATACTATATATTCTATACACTGCAGATTTGCCCAATAATATCAGGGATGCTCACCATCACCTATATGCGGACGACCTACAAATTTACAAAACATTCAAACCTTGTGAAACGGCACAGGCAGTTACTAAAATTAATGAAGATCTCGAGCGTATTGTTGAGTGGTCAAGGTTGAATGGTTTGGTCCTAAACCCCTTACAAACAAATTTTTTGGTACTTGGTAGTAAGGTAGTGACTGAGAAGATAAAAAATCAAACTCTTGGCGTAAAAGTAGGTAATGTTCTTAGAGACAAAGTAACCTCAGCAAAAAATCTCGGAGTATTAATGGACGAAAATTTAAGATTTGAAAATCATGTACTTAATACTGTTTAAAATTGCTACTATGGACTTAAAGTATTATACCAGATACGTCAACATCTCAGTATAGAATTTAGAATATATCTGTGTGAAAGTCTCATCTTGTCAAAATTAAACTACGCCGACTCTGTAATAGATCACTGTTTATTAGCTCGTACAAAGAAATTTATAGAGCGTATGCAAAACTCTTGCGCTAGATTCTGCTTCCCTATTCCACCCTGAAGTCACATAATGCCATACCTAAATAGAAGTAACCTGTTGAAAATGGAATCGCGACGAAAACTTCATTTTGCCATCTTACTCTTTGGTGTTATTAAACACCAAAATCCTCCATACCTTTTTGATAAGCTTAAGTTTACAGATCCAACTGCTAGAAAATGTAACCGACTTGTATGTCCTGCACATAAAACGACTGCGTTCCGCGGTAGTTTCCGATACGCCACAACCAAGTGTTGGAATGACATCCCCCCACCACTGAAAGACTGTAGTTCTATAAAACATTTCAAAACTAGATATAAAGAGCATATTTTGAAACTGCAAACTCAGACCCGATCTGCAAACTCGGACCCGTTCGGACGTGTTGAAGGTCGCTCCCGGCTGCCGAGTCACGATTGTTGTCTCACGACTTCTCTCGTAGCAATACTCAAACGCCACTCTCAGATCCGTTCTGCGTCCGGCCCCGCTCGGACGTGTTCGCGATCGCTCCAGCTGTTGAGTCACGATTGTCGTCTCACGACGACAACTCGTACCAATACTCATACACTGTAATTCGTACAAATCTCGCTTCGTCCTCGACGACAGGAGATAGCCTCTGTAGGACTTCGCTGCGGCCGGTTTCGATCGGCTGCAACTAAGTCGGTCTCGCAGCAACAACAGAGCTGAGCTTACCACGGTCGATTAATTTCGATAGTGGTTTGCAAGGCTCGGGCTGTTTTTCTGGCTGCGTACTTGACGCTTGGCGCCTGTTACGTAGTTAGAGACTCGCTCTGCGGCCGGCTCCGGCCGGTCGTACATAGTCAATCCCGCACTCTGTGCACCCCTCGAATCAATACCTCACCTCGGTGGGGGCAGCAACAACAGAGCTGAGCTTACTACGGTCGATTAATTTCGATAGTAGTTCGCAAGGCTCGGGCTGTTTTTCTGGCTGCGTACTTGACGCTTGGCGCCTGTTACGTAGTCAGAGACTCGCTCTGCGGCCGGCTCCGGCCGGTCGTAACATAGTCGATCCCGCACTTTTAGTGCAACCCAACTCGTCAGGTCTACGGCCGGTTTTTGTTGTCAATTTATTGACAACACACTCCGTAGTATACTCGCGTTTGATCAGGTGGATACTAAACGGTGACAACTAAGCCTGATAGCGTTGCCCCAGTGCGCTTCCAAGGCCCTTCAGGCCAAGGAGAAACCGGCTACCCGATCCCATTGCACTTGGCCCTTTCCCAGGGTGACGGTACAGTGCTGTTCGAATTAGGGGCACCACTTCGCGTCGTCCCCAGCCCTCCTACCGTGGGTAGGGAGGTTTAGGTGCTAGGTTTGCTAGGGAACCTAGGCATTTTTATATATTTATATATCATATATTCTAGTACCAAGCCCTCCAATGGACCAGCAAAGCTTGGTAAACTTTGCTAGGTCGTTCTCCCAGGCGCTCGTTACGTCCGGCGTCACCATCCCCGATGACTTATTAACGCAGGCCTTACAGGCAACTATCGCGTCCCCGGCCCCTCAGGCCTCAACCCCGGCCCCTCAGGCCTCCAACATCCAGACCCCTCAGGTCTACAGCTCTCCCGCATCTCCTGTTTCGTCCGAGATGGACTGCGAATCGGTCGCATCCTCTCACGCGTCGCGTCGCAAGCGTACCGCTTTCGGGAGCGACTACGAACCCGCGTCTGATACGTCGTCAGATGCCGTCACCTTAACCGGCTCTCCTGAGCCCGCGTTTCAGCTAGTCGCCAAGCGCTCAAAGAAGCGCTCAAAGAAAGCCTCGGAACCCTCAATACCCGAGTCCTCCCCGGTGTCTTCAACAACAGCTTCAACAGCAGCGCCATTAAAATCGCTCGTAGTAACCGCGTCTCCGTCGGTCCCATCGAAGCCAGCGACGCGCTGCGCTCCCGTCCCACCGAAGCCTCAGCTCCCTCCGCCCGTCTTCAACCGCGGTAGGCGTTTTCCTTTAGCTCTAGTTATCCTGTTCAATACTCCCAACTCGAAGGAGATCTTCAGAGAGGCTCGCACAATTTGCGGACTCTCGATATCTCCGTCGAGCGTCCCAACCCCCGCGGTCACCCTGGGCAGTGCCACCGCTGCCATCTCCATGGCCACGCAGCGGCTAACTGCTCAGCTCCCCCCAGGTGCGTTAAGTACCTGGATCCCCACATAACGAAGGAGTGCACTTGCACTTCCGGACCTACTTCCCCCCTGCCTGTGTGCTCTGCGGCCAGTCCGGCCACACAGCTAATTACAGGGGTTGCCCGCGCGCTCCGCGCTCCACCGCCAAGAGAGTCGCGCCTAAACCGGCGCCGCCGCTCACTCCCGCTAACTTCCCGCCGCTGCGCAACCGGGGTCCCCCGGAAGCAAAACCCGTTCAGCCGACGCCTACTCCGGCTCTGTCTTGGAGGCAGCTTCCGTAGGGCCGCGTCCTGCTCCGTCATCTTCACCTCAGTCGTCGTTGGCTGAGAACATGAAGACCGTTTTCGACGTCATTCAAAACGTCGACATTAACGAAATTTCCGTACTCACTTGCAAACTGCGAGCCGCCCGCTCTGCTCAAGAGCGTTTATTTGCGTTATCCGAGCATCACTCGCATCTAAGTTCGTTATAAATTTCATTTTTGTATAAATTCGTAAATAAGTAAATCATAATGTCTAGACCCGCAAATCCCACGTCCGGTCGTATTAAACCAAAGGGCTTATCCCTTGTATCTTTTAACGCTTGTAGCCTTAGCACGAACCTTCCTGAGCTCAAACTGTTCCTTCAGAACAAAGAACCTGACTTATTGCTTCTCCAGGAGACATGGCTTACTCCAAACCGCTCCAGGGGATACGCTATTCCTAAGTACGCGTTTACTCGCAACGATAGGCCCAACTCCGACGGTTTCGGCGGCACCGCTATATATTACAAAAGAGGCATCCATTGCTGTCCTCTCCCTTCCCCTCCTCTCCTCAACATGGAAGCCACTGTAGCGTAGTTTCAATAAAACACAAAATTCTCTTCTGTGTTTATTTTTTCGGTAAAATTAAAAATATACAAAAATGCCTGTAAATACAAACAGAAAAATATAAACAAAATTGAAATAAAAAATAGTCACACAAAATAGAACAGAAATATTAATACAATTAAATTTGATCTGAAAAGAAAAAATAACAATAAAATAAATTTTAATGAATGAGAATCCTTACCAACAATTTTGGCTACGCACACTCGTGAACGTAAAAAATAAATATAGGTTTCTTAAAAAGAACTTTGATTATCGATAATAAAATATCTTAACTATGTAATTTGGAATAATAAACTCGGAAAATAATAAATAAATAGATTCAAGTTGCTTTGATGGATAATTTTTCGTGACTGACTTGTCAAATCAAAACATTGCCGTTCTCCGACACTACGTAATTCCTAGTTTAAAATTACGTCGGGAACAACAAAAAAATAAAATTTACTGACAAAAAGAGGTCGAAATAGACAACCGTCACAATACCCCGGGGGCCGGGAAAAAAAAAATCTGAAAGATTTTTTTTAGTAAAATTTCAAATTCAAACCAAATCAAAATAAACCGCATATACATATCGAATTTTAATATTTAATCTGCTAAATGAAAGAACAATCAAAAAAAAAAAATAATAATTAAAAGCAAAATGAAAATTAATATTAACATCCTATAGAAGAATTTTTTTGAAAATACATCCTGTATATATAAAAAAATAATATTGATATATTGCATATCAACAAATTATTTAATAGAAAAAGAAAACAAAACAGACGAGAGAGAGAAAAAAAAATTCTAAATAATTATCTTAAATTACATGGTTCATGAATGATAAAATTTTAAACATGTTCCTGGAATATACAATGTTAATATACATCGTTCAACTCCATCAACGTACATTATAATTACAACATACATTCTCTTTCATACTAGTCTTATTCCAACTACTGGAAATAAAACATCATGCAGTTAGAGTTGCTTATGAGGAATCGTATCCTAAAAAAGTCAACTCAATAGAGTTGAACGCAACGGCAAAAGGCTTTAATAGTTGCCATCCGCTGAAAATATTAATAGCTTATGGCTTCTTTAACGTGTCGCTAACTCCCGCACGGTGATTACTATAAACAAGTTTCAGTTAAAGACTGAAATAAATATGCCGGAAAGAAAAGAAAATCATAGCCAGTCGTGAAACATTGACTTTTAAATAAAATCCAAGCGTCTTTTGTGAAGTAATTAAAATATTTATGTAATAAACATATGAAAATAATTCTCACAGGAAAGTGATTCAAGTGTATAAATAATACACATAGGTATGGTTTAGTTTAACGAGTTACCTTAATAAACGCTCGTGCAGAAGGCTTAATTTTACAAGTTGCAAACCGCTTGAAGAAAAAAAAAAAATTGAGAAGAAAAAATTAGAATTGCAAATATTAAATAAATTACACAAAAAGTTAACCTAATACTACGATGATGATAATTAATTATAAGTTTTGACCAACGTCAATGTTAATGGTATAGCCAAACGATAATGAGGTGCATAGAGAAAAAAAATAAGACAAAAAGAATCGGCTTATGCTCGCCGTGAGATAATGAGCAATAATGTGAAACAAATTTGTTAATAGTCGTTATGCAGAATAGAGCCTTAAAAATATACGTATTTTCAAGTGATGAAAATGAATAGAAAATGTTATTTAAATAGTGAAATTACTGGGTTATAGAATGTTGTGTCTTCAGAAAATTTCTTCAAGGATATTATAACGAAAGAAACTAAAGAAACTTAAATGTCTGAATAATTTAGCAGTATTTTGATATATTATAGTAGATATATTATAGTAGATACATATATAAATATATTATAGTGAATGTTAATGATTGAAAATGGTAACAAATAAAGTTTTATGCCTGACCTCAATAATAATTATAAAAAAATTATTTTTAATGTTGCAATTCTTCTGTTCCTTTTGTTCCTTCTGTTGCAATTTCTCCTCTCTTCTCCATAAACTACGTTTGAATATTTGGGCGCCAGTATGTAGCGTAGTTTCAATAAAACACAAAATTCTCTTCTGTGTTTATTTTTTCGGTAAAATTAAAAATATACAAAAATGCCTGTAAATACAAACAGAAAAATATAAACAAAATTGAAATAAAAAATAGTCACACAAAATAGAACAGAAATATTAATACAATTAAATTTGATCTGAAAAGAAAAAATAACAATAAAATAAATTTTAATGAATGAGAATCCTTACCAACAATTTTGGCTACGCACACTCGTGAACGTAAAAAATAAATATAGGTTTCTTAAAAAGAACTTTGATTATCGATAATAAAATATCTTAACTATGTAATTTGGAATAATAAACTCGGAAAATAATAAATAAATAGATTCAAGTTGCTTTGATGGATAATTTTTCGTGACTGACTTGTCAAATCAAAACATTGCCGTTCTCCGACACTACGTAATTCCTAGTTTAAAATTACGTCGGGAACAACAAAAAAATAAAATTTACTGACAAAAAGAGGTCGAAATAGACAACCGTCACACCACTGTGTGTAGATTGGCTATGACTGGTCATCCGACCATCATCATAGCTTCAGTCTTCATACCATGTGGCTCCAGACCAATCCGCAGTGACTTTGAGGCCATTCTTGCCCTCGGCCATTCAGTCATTAGGTTCGGAGATTTTAACTCCAAACATACTGACTGGACTGCTTGGTGCGCCTAATGATAACGTCACATCTCCTAAGACCTTTACCAACTGGAAAGGTTTTAAAAATACGTTAGTTTCAGCCTTAGAGGCCCCGAACTCTCCGCTCGGATAAAATAGATACATTAGTCAACACTCTCACTGATGCTATCAACTCAGCCATTAGCGTTAACGAAAAGTTTGCTAAACAAGGCAAACCCACGCTTCCCCTCGCCGTTAGCAATCTCATTAAAACAAAGAACGCGGCTCTCCGGAGAGCCAAGAAATATCCCACGCCCGCATACAGAACAGCTGCGAATAAGCTTCAACGTAAAGTTAGGTCTTGCCTCGCGGAACTCCGAGACGCACAGTTTAACGATCTCATGGAGAATATCTCCCCGTCCCACCAAGCGAATTATCGAATGGCCCGAGCCTTACGCGTAGACACCGCCTCTCACGTCCCTCCTCTCACTCGTCCCCACGGCACTATTGCCTTTGAAGTCGAAGAGAAAGCCGAATGCTTCGCCAACAGCATAGCAGCACAATGTTCGCCCAGCACGCAACCCGCGGATCCCTCCCACATCCAGGCGGTGGAGGACGAAGTTCTCCGCAGAGAATCCGCCCCATCACCGACGATCCCGTCACAGTCTCTAATGATGAAATCTTGCTTCTCATTAGAAGTCAAAAGTCCAAAAAGGCTCCGGGTACGGATGGAATTTCCAACCACGCACTTAAGCACCTGCCCCAGCAGGTGCTTACCTTGTTAGCTATCATCTTCAATGCCTGCTTCGACCATATCTACTTTCCAAAAGTCTGGAAAGATGCGATAGTCATAGGCATCCCCAAACCGGGTAAACCTCTGAATGTCCCGGCTAATCACAGACCCATCAGCCTCCTCAAGGCAATGTCTAAACTTCTCGAAAGAGTCATACTGTCTCGAATGCGGAACCATCTGTTTCCAACGGATGGCGACCCTCTCATTATTCCCCACCAGTTCGGCTTTCGCGCTAAGCACTCCTGCCCTCAGCAAGTCCATCGAATCGTCGAGTATATACTCGAAGGATTCTATCCACGTCGTAATAAAACAGTCGCGGTTCTCTTTGACGTAGCCAAGGCTTTTGACAAAGTCTGTCACAGCGGCCTCGTTTATAAACTCTACAAAATAGGCTTACCGGTTCGCCTAGTCAGATTAATCGCGTCGTTTCTTAAAGACCGTACGTTCCGATTCTAACATGAAGGCACGCTCTCCACGCCTCGTCCCATAAAGGCTGGAGTCCCGCAAGGCTCAGTCCTCGCCCCTCTGCTGTACACTGTGTGCACTAACGACATCCCCATCCCGCCGAAAGGCGTCGAACTTGCCCTGTTTGCAGACGACCTTTTACACTAAAGGTCACGCGATCCCGTATTACATCACCAGACTTCAAAAGGCCGTACACCCCCTTGGTGTATGGTTTCAAAAATGGCATATCGATGTCAACCCAGAAAAAAGTTCTGCTATTCAATTCGACTACAAACTCCGTAATCGCTACAACGATCCCCACATTCGAATGTTAGGTATTCCCATCCCCTGGAAGCGCAGTATTAAATACTTAGGCGTCACCTTAGATCAGACGCTTTCTTTCAAGCCACACGTCGATAGAGTAACGAAACTTGCGCGTTTTTACTTAAGCCGCCTATATAGTATGATAGGAAGAAAAAGTAAAATGTGTTTCAGAAATAAACGTTCGCTTTATAAGGTCTGCGTTAGACCCGTCATGTCATATGCTTCGCCAGTCTTTGCCCACGCCCAACCCTCCGTCCTGTATAAACGGCAGGTGGTTCAAAATCTCTTTTGCCGCAGGGCCACAAACGCACCTTGGTACGTGCGTAACGCGGACCTGCACAGAGATCTTGAACTACCTACAGTGCAACAGCACTTCAAAACACTTTCAGAATCGTTCTTCAAACGCGCCGAAACCCATCCCAATCATCTTGTTCGAGATTCAGTCTCATATACTGCTCCTGTGTTAGATTCGAAATTCAAAGTCGCTAGACCGAGAAACGCGCACACTGGCGAACCCACGCAATTAACTTTAGATCTCGAAGCCCTTCAGGCCGCAAATTCTAATTCTTACGTAAACTCTAATTCTAACATAAATCCGAATTATTGCAATTTTATTTTTCAATTTTTAATGTTTTTAATTAATTACGTTTCATTTTGAGAACCTTCAGTGCTATGTAAATCCCAGCGGGTGACCCATTAAGGGCCTCGCTAGCGCGGCCTCTTTCTCCAATTGGCCGTCGCTCAGATGAAGGCTGAGTGACAAAAATGCACGAGCCGACAGGGGGTTTTTTAGTGGGTCTGGTTCTGGTAGGCATCGGGACGAGTCCCACATAACTTCGATCGCACGCGCGGAGTATGCGTCAGAGCATTTTTTATCCTCCTGCCCTTCCCGTGGAGGGGAACAAAAAAAAAAGACAAAGCTGTAAAAGTCAGGACTGAATTAACAAATAGGTACAGAGAAAAATTAGAATGTTAACACAAGAAAAAAAAAGTAATAATAATAATAAATAAATAAAATAAAAATAAATTAATTAATATTTAAAAAATCTAAATGGAACTTGCATAATGCTTGTAGCCTGGAATATATTTACATCTACAAATAAACAAACAAGTAAATTAAATCTTAAATGATTCTGAACTATTTCTTGGATGTATTATATTGTATATGTATTTGTTAATTTTTAGTTTTTTTTTTAGTTATAAGGTTAAATTGTGTATGGTATCAAATAAACATTTTTCTTTCTTTCTTCTTTCTCAGTTACTACTCAACTCCATTATACAAAATTAACAAATAAACACAAATTGTACGTTTTCAAAACCGTTTTAACTAAATAATTTGTAGACGTGATCAATTCTATTCACTCAGAGGAGTTTTATGAAATATTATATATTCCCATAAACTGAAATACAAAATTCACTATCGCTGTATGGGTCATATTATCGCTGTAGTCATATTATGTAAGACTGAGAATTACATATCACAGTGGTACAAGTCGCTGATTTTATTAACAAGCAATAGCAAAAATAAAGCAAAGTTTTATTACAATGTAGTGTACTTTTGTTTTAAGTCAATATAAAATTGATATTAATCTTCTGAAGAAGCCACAGTAACTTACACAATCACACGAAATAATCTAAAAGATCGGTTTGAAGCACGTGCTTGTAGCAGTTCTCTGTGTTGGGAGTCAGTACACAGTACAGTTGGTATATAGTATTTCATGAAACTATAAATATACCGTGATACGTAATTAGAACAACTTGGTAAAAGCTACGGACTACTACAAGTTCACTTATCTCTTTCAGTTAATTGTGGCAAGTTAAACTTTATAATAATAAAAATAAATCCCCGGACAAACACACCAACTGTATGGCCCAAAAGTAAGCAGAGCTTGTTTCATGGATGACCAAACAACTCGAGAACTAACCTCTGTGTTGATCACACAAATGAATGCTCCGACCAGGATTCAAATCTGGGACCTCCGGCGCATGACTCAGGCAACCACTACGCCACTCGACCGTCACCCACGTCAACTTACGAATAAACTTACACTATTGAAATTCTCTCTTTTGAAATCATAACTTGAAAGATTACCTACACTATATGTAAAGAAAGTAATCTGTTTTCAAGTTATGTTCCCATACAACTTTTATGGCGATATACTATTTCTTTAACTTCATAGCCGGCAAACGAACACGCGTTGCACCTGATGGTAAGTGGCATCTGAGTCCATAGACATTGAAGAATTGTTTTGTTGAAGAATGATTACCGGCCGTAGGATTAAGTTGGAATTTATTTTGTCCCGGTAATTGAACTGGCTATTTCTTCGGCTATTTTATCCAGAATACAACCAAGTAAACGTGGTTCCTATGGCAGTCAAAATATGAAGGTACCACAGTACCGTCCCAGACGAGATCTTAACATAAGAAACTCTACTACCGCTAAAATGGACAATAAAAACCTGCGGTGTAAAAAAATGTGAAATCGCACTATCATATACATATGTTTAAAATACACCTCTTTTGTCTGTTGTCTGAATCGCAACCGTAAATTATATGTATAAATGGAATTCGCTGCCTTTATTTTACTGGGTGTGACATTGATAAAGTACCAAGAAAGACTTCGTGTACAATCCAGGGAAACAAATATAAACCCGCAATGGATGGCGGTGGGTACGCCAGCAGCAAAAAAAAAATATAATTATCTGATTATCGATTTTACTTACTTATTTATATCGCTAAAAAGCTTATGTTATATCCAACCGATTAGAGTGTAAGCCAGTAAAAATCGAAACAAAGTTTTCTAGAACAAAAACATGTTCTGTGACAAAAATTACGGATGACATAATTTTTTGGCCTATTTTCGATTACAAGTCTATGATATTGGGAGGCTTTCGAGAACTATGTATTTATTTAATATTTTACTACTTTAATTTGCTTTCTACATTAAAGTTCTGAAGGTAATGCAATTTCATTTAAATGCACCAAATAAAAGTATATCTCTTATATAAATAATAATAAATAAATAATAATTAATCCCCAGACAATCACACCAACTGTGTGGCCCCAAAGTAAGCAGAGCTTGTGTTATGGATGGCCATACAGCAAACTGGGGGGAACCCAAAGTAAACATACATATAAAACTATCAACAACCATGACCCGAGAACAAACATTTATATACAGTCGGCCGCATAAGTCGCTTAACAGAATCAAAAGTGCAAAACAACTGAACACCCAACAAACTATAAGTCTTTCTCGTTACAAGGGCGCAAAATAAACTTAACTTACAAACGTTCATAATAAGCATAACACAACTGATTCATAAGTTGCTAAAAGCTTTCATTCCAAAAGTCGAACTTTTGATTCTGTTAAGCGACTTATGCGGCCGACTGTACATCACACAAATGAATGCCCCGGCCAGGACTCGAACCTGAGACCTCCGGCATATGAGGCAGGGCTACAAACCACTACGCTACTCGGTCGTCAAATATATAATAATTTTATAATTATGATCCGACAATACAAACCAAAATCCGACAAGACAAGACAAATCCGAAATATCAACCCGTTTCTATTACTATAATCTCTAATATACTATTTCCATTTCTTTATTTTCTCGATGACAGCTCCTGTGAAAACTTGTGCGAGCATTTTTTTTTACATTATGTATGCATTATTTTATAAAAATATCACGTTTACACACGTACAAGGTTATTTAATACCAGAGTCGAAGAAACTGATAGGGATGGAGCTATATCCATAAACGTAACACTATAACAGACCCAATATTTTTTTACAAAACGTAAGAAACTAAACTACTGCCGGATACTTTTGTACAAATTTATTAACTAATATTATATTTCATTACAAGATGTTACACGTATTAATTCACTGTTGTAAAATAAGTAGGTATAAGTAGGTACTCGACAATGAAACGAAATAATTATAACGACAGGTAATCTTTAATAATTTTAATCAAAATCTGATGAATCGTCACTGTCACTCGATGAGCTCTCCCCAACATTTATTATAAGGTCCTGTACTTGTATATTTGGTCTTTACCTATGACATTGCCGTTTTTCACGAAATAAATTAAGCGTAATTTTTTATATATTTTTTTTAATTTTATTAATCAAAATAATCACCTATGCAATCAATGCATCTTTGCCAACGCATTGGTAGCTTATTGATGCCTTTCTTGAAGAAATCAGCTGGACGGGAGGCAACAAATTCTTCAAAGGCATTTTGTACTGCCTCTCGGGTATTGAATTTTTTTCCCGCCAAGAATTAACCAAATTCTGGAAAAAGTAGAAGTCTGTAGGTGCAAGGTCTGGTAAGTACGGCGGATGACGGAGAACTCCAACCCCAACTCTTGTAGCTTGGAGACCGTCTGCTGTGCAGTATGAGGTCGCGCGTTGTCGTGCAGGAGCAGTGGAGCCGAACGATTGACCAAAGCTGGTTGGAGACGTGCGAGCTTCTCCATCATTGTGTTCAGTTCATCACAGTACACATCTGCAGTAATGATTGTCCCGTTTGGCAAGAAGCTGTGATGAATTACACCCGCGTTAGACCACCAAACAGTGACCATCACTTTTCTAGGGGTAAGTTTTCGTTTAGGGCATTGTTTGGGTGCTGAACCAGGGTCCAACCAACTTGCTGAGCGCTTACAATTGTCAAACAGGATCCATTTCTCGTCACAAGTAACAATGCGGTTCAGAATTCCTTCATTTGTATGCCTGCTGAGCAGTGCAAGGCACGTCTCCACGCGTACTTCGCGCTGGCGGTCATTGAGTTCGTGGGGTACCCATTTGTCAAGCTTTTTTACCTTGCCAATTTGACGCAAATGGACCAATATTGTTTTGATGCTAACGTCGCAAGCTGCTGCTAATTCAGCCGTGGATTGAGTTTCATCGGCTTCCACAATTGCCTTTAATTGGTCATTGTCGACCAAAGTTTTCGGACGACCACGGGGTTCATTTTTCAGGTCAAAATTTCCAGAACGGAAGCGGGTAAACCAATAACGGGTGGTGCGTTCGTTTGTAGTGTTCGCTCCGTAAACGTCGTTGATGTTGCGTGCCGCTTGTGCCGCTTTGCTGCCACGACGGTACTCATACTCCATAATTACTCGAATTTTTAACTTATCCATGATGACGAAAAGTGTTCGAATGCGTTGAAAACAAAACACTAAATATTAAACAAATGACGATTTTAGAAAAAGAATTCCATGTTTGTCAAATAAAATTAATTTGAAATTAGAATTATCAGTCAAAAAAAAAAAATAATTTCATTTGAAATGGCCAGTACAGCAAAACGGCAGTTTCATAGGTAAAGACCTATTATTATCGAATGGTACATGAATTTCCCTATCCGACGCTGTAATGTTTTGGGTTCTTCTCACAACTTTTTCCCAGTTTTCGGCAGTTACTTCCGCACATGCATTTTTTAATAAATCTAACATCTTGTTTGCCGTAAAAGGAGGAAGGGTTTTGTTTCGAGCGGCGTGTCCTTTGATTTGTGCCCATATTAGTTCTATAGCATTGTACTGACAATGATACGGCGGAAGTCGAAGAACCCAATGACCACATTTGGCAGCTATTTCGTCGATAACATGTCTTTTAGGGAGGCTTTTTTTCAATTTTAAAATATTCACTAATTGTACTTTTAATAAAGTACTATCCACATTTTCGCCATGACGTTGGAGCCAGTCAATTATCTCTTGTTTTTTATTGGCCTGCGTCGGCATTTTATCAATTTGTCTGGAGTGATATGTAGCGTTGTCCATAATAATTATGGACGGTTCTTCCAGAGATTGCACCATGTCTTTAAATCATCCTTCGTAAATCTCCGCGTTCATTTCTTCGTGGTAGTCTACTGTTTTTTTGGATTTAAAGGCCAGTAAAGCAGCTGACATGAATCCTTTTGTAGACCCTGCATGGCATATGATAAGGCGTTCACCTTTTCCCATTGGCACTGAACTAGTGGAAGCGGCGGTGTCGTCAGTCCAGTTCTTAGATACTGTGTGGTTTGCATTTAACCAAGTCTCGTCAGTGAAAATAACATTTGACAAATCTGATATCTTTTTGGCTTCGCTCAAAAATTCGCAGCGAGCCATAGCAACGTCGTGACGCTCCATCAATATTTTACGTTTGTCCGATTTTTTATAAGAAAATCCAATTTCTTTCAAAACTAAGCTTAAAGACGATTTTTGGCAATGGAACAAACCACATTCACGTAGAGAAACAACAAGTTTTTTAAGTGTTGGAATTTCTTTGCGCAAGTAGTAGTCATATATGTGACGGCGAATAGCATCAGCTTTGAAGTTGTCAACCGATGTCGGCGTACGAAGCTTATTTTCCTGCATGCCACTTGTACCGTAAGGTTCGGCAGTAATTTTTGAAACAGTAGGTCCACTTATTCCTAATGCGGCCGCAACACGCTCTCGCACTTGCGACAGTGGTAATAGCGGGCCACCACTTTGATACTCTGCTTCAAAGTAATTGCGAACCTTGATCACCAGTTCTCTCGCCTGCCTTTTCAGAACAGATCCTTTCGGCATTTTGATATTTGACAGCTGGGCATCAATGTGTGAAAAAACTCAGCGAACAGAAATGTAGTGACTAGCACGACCGTCTTGTTGCGAGTGACGGATTAAAACAAACGCAAAATGGCGGTGACCTTGAAAAAATATATTTGAATGTTTTTGTTCTATTTGTCTTTGTTCAAAATATAATAAATATATGCGATCGATAGCATTACTTATTTGGTCACGAGTCTAAATTACATCAAATTAGAACTGTCATCGAGAAAATAAAGAAATGGAAATAGTATAATGATTATTTTAGTTATTTATTTATTACGCAGCTTTGACAAGAACCCCACTGGTCAAATGCAATCAAGAATCAAAGTACGTGGGTGTTCTTTACACAGAGTATTGAAATACTTAGTACTTTTCAACAAACAATTCTTCTTCAAGCTTCTCAATGACAAAAATCAACTAAAGAAAATATATAAATATATTCACCTTAAAGGCAGAAAATCCTCAAAACTTAATTAATTATACGTCTCTAGTATAAGGACTGGCAGAATATCCCCATTTTCGTTGATTGACGTTTCTACCTTTCGGATTTCAAGCCTCTTGGTGGCATTCAAGAGTCCAGAATACACATAAGTATAAACTGAAATAGAAATGAAATTCATGTTGATGGGATTACAAAGTTGAAGTTCATATTTATTTTATATTTGATCTGCTTTTGATTAGCATGAAAACGGTTTTATATGACATATTTATCAATCATACATATTTGTTTCTCAAATAAAAATACAGACTAACACATATTTTAATTTTACCAACACTATGATCTACGATGTCCATTATTTTTAATGTCTTATTTTGTTGGGAAAGTTTATACCAGCGGCTATCAGTAGTTGGATCCTCTTAAGGTATTCAGGTGTCTGTGTCATTTTTTTTTTGTTCCCCTCCGCGGGAAGGGCAGGAGGATAAAAATGCCCTGACGCATACTCTGGCGCGATTCCAAAGTTATGTGGGACTCGTCCCGACGCCTACCAGGACCATACCCACTAAAAACCCCCTGTCAGCTCGTGCATTTTTGCCACTCAGCCTTCATCTGAGCGACGGCCAATTGGAGAAAGAGGCCGCGCTAGCGGGGCCCAGAAGGGGACACCCGCTGGGATTACATAGCACTGAAGGTGCTCAAAGCACTGAAGGTTAATACATAGCACTGAAGGTGCTCAAAATGAAAATCAGTAATTAAAACAAAAATTAAAAATTGCAAAAAAGAATTAATTCGCATTTACGTTAGAATTAGGATTTACGTTAGAATTAGAATTTACGTTAGAATAAGAATTTGCGGCCAGAAGGGCTTCGAGATCGGCGGACAGTCTGGTGGATGAGTACGCTTGCGCATTCCTAGGCCTAGCGACTTTGAACTTCGAATCTAAGACAGGAGTAGTATATGAGACTGAATCACGAACTAGAGGATTGGGATGGGTTTCGGAGCGTTTGAAGAACGCTTCAGAGAGTGTTTTGAGATGTTGTTGTACTGTAGGCAGTTCAAGATCTCTATGCAAGTCCGCGTTACGCACGTAACACGGTGCGTTTGTGGCCCTGCGGCAAAAGAGGTTTTGAACTACCTGCAGTTTGTGCAGGAGGGAGGGTTTGGCGTGGGCAAAGATTGGCGAGGCATACGTCATGACGGGTCTAACGCGGGACGACGGCGTTTGTGGTCGAAGCGCATCGCAGAACTCTTTTCAGGGTTCACATCGATGCGCCATTTTATAAACCATACACCAAGGGCGTTTACGGCCTTTTGGAGTCTGGTTACAAGGTGCCGAACACTGTGGCCTTTGGTATAGAGTGCGGTGTCGTCGGCAAAGAGGGCGAGTTCGACGCCTTTCGGTGGGATGGGAATGTCGTTGGTGTACACGGTGTACAGCAGAGGGGCGAGGACTGAGCCTTGAGGGACTCCAGCCTTTATGGGACGAGGCGCAGAAAGCGTGCCTTCGTGTTTAAATCGAAACGTACGGTCTTTGAGAAACGACGCTACTAACCTGACTAGGCGATCCGGTAAGCCTATCTTGTAAAGTTTATAGACGAGACCGCTGTGCCAGACTTTATCGAAAGCCTTGGCTACATCAAAGAAAACCGCGACTGTTTTATAACGACGCGGATAGAAACCGTCAAGTATATACTCGACGATTCGATGGACTTGCTGAGGGCAGGAGTGTTTAGCGCGAAAGCCGAACTGATGGGGAATGATGAGAGGATCGCCATTCGTTGGAAACAGATGGTTCCGCATTCGAGAGAGTATGACTCTCTCGAGAAGTTTAGACATTGCCTTGAGGAGTCTGATGGGTCTGTGATTAGCCGGGACGTTCAGAGGTTTGCCCGGCTTGGGAATGCCTTTGATTGTCGCTTCTTTCCAAGCTTTTGGAAAGTAGCTATGGTCGAAGCAGGCATTGAAAATGATAGCTAACAAGGTAAGCATCTGATGAGGTAGGTGCTTAAGTGCGTGGTTGGAAATTCCATCCGCACCCGGAGCCTTTTTGGACTTTTGATTTCTAATGAGAAGCAAGATTTCGTCATTAGAGACTGTGACAGGGTCGGCGGTGATGGGGAGAGAGTCTCTGCGAAGGACTTCGTCCTCCACCGCCTGGATGTGTGAGGGATCAGCAGGTTGCGTGCTGGGCGATCATTGTGCGGCAATGCTGTCGGCGAAGCATTCGGCTTTCTCTTCGACTTCAAAGGTAGTAGTGCCGTCGGGACGAGTGAGAGGAGGAACGTGAGAGGCGGTGTCTACGCGTAAGGCTCGGGCCATGCTATAGTACGCTTGGTGGGACGGAGAGATATTCGCCATGAGATCGTTCATCTGAGCGTCTCGGAGTTCCGCGAGGCAAGACCTAACTTTACGTTGAAGCTGATTCGCAACTGTTCTACAGGCGGGCGTGGGATATTTCTTGGCTCTCCGGAGAGCCGCGTTCTTAGCTTTAATAAGATTGCTAACGGCTAAGGGAAGCGTGGGTTTGCCTTGCTTAGCAACCTTTTCGTTGTCACTGATGGCTGAGTTGATAGCATCAGTGAGAGAATTTACTAATGAATCAATTTTATCCGGGCTATCTAATTGTTCGGGAGAGATCGCGAGTGGAGAGTTCGGAGCCTCTTAGGCTGAAACTAACGTATTTTTAAAACCTTTCCAGTTCGTAAAGGTCTTAGGAGATGAGACGTTATCGTTCGGCGGTCCTAGCACGAGGGAGACGGGACGATGGTCGGAGCCTAGGTCATCGAGCGGTTCGATAGACCTTAGATCAAGATTGATTCGCTTGATAATTGCAAAGTCGAGGATGTCAGGAGAGTAGGTCGGGTTGTTGGGATAGTGAGTGGGAGTGATGGGGGATATGACGTCTAAGTCAAGGGAGTTAGTGATGTCGAGGAGAGCGATACCGCTGGTGTTAGTCGATAGGCACGTCCAGTCAGTATGTTCGGAGTTAAAGTCTCCGAACATAATGACTGAATCGCCGAGGGCGAGAATGGCCTCAAAGTCGCTGCGAATTGGTTTGGTACTACTAGGTATGTAGATTGAAGCTATGATGATGGTCGGATGACCAGTCATAGCCAATCTACACACAGTGGCTTCCATGTTGAGGAGAGGAGGGGTAGGGAGAGGACAGCAATGGAAACCTCTTTTGTAATATATAGCGGTGCCGCCGAAACCATCGGAGTTGGGCCTATCGTTACGAATAAACGCGTACTTAGGTATAGCGAATCCCCTGGAGCGGTTTGGAGTAAGCCATGTCTCCTGGAGAAGGAATAAGTCAGGTTCTTTGTTCTGAAGGAACAGTTTAATCTCGGGAAGGTTGGTGTTAAGGCTACGAGCGTTAAAAGATACTAGGGATAAGCCCTTGGGTTTAATACGACTGGACGCGGGATTCGCGGGTCTAGACATTATAATTTACTTATTTACGATTTTATACAAAAATAAAAAAAAAATAAAAAAATTTACAACGAACTTAGGAGCGAGTGATGCTCGGCTAACGCGAATAAACGCTCTTGAGGAGAGCGGGCGGCTCGCAGTTTGCGTGCGAGAACAGAAATTTCCGTAATGTCGACGTTTTGAATGACGTCGAACACGGTCTTCATGTTCTCAGCCAGTGACGACTGAGGTGAAGATGACAAAGCAGGACGCGGCCCTACGGAAGCTACGGGAGCTGGGATGGGTCGGGAAGGTGCAGGCGGGACAGTCGGACGCTGCCTCCAGGACAGAGACGGAGTAGGCGTCGGCTGAACGGGCTTTGCTTCCGGGGGACCCCGGTTGCGCAGCGGCGGGAAGTTAGCGGGAGTGAGCGTTGGCACCGGTTTAGGCGCGACCCTCTTGGCGGTGGAGCGCGGAGCGCGCGGGCAGCCCCTGTAGTTAGCTGTGTGACCAGACTGGCCGCACAGCACACAGGCAGGGGGGGAAGTGGATTCGGGAGTGCGAGTGCACTCCTTCGTAAAATGTGGATCCAACCACTTAACGCACCTGGGGGGAGCTGAGCAGTTAGCCGCTGCGTGGCCGTAGAGCTGGCAGCGGTGGCACTGCCCAGGGTGACCGCGGGGGTTGGGACGCTCAACAGAGATATTTGAGAGTCCGCAAATTGTGCGAGCCTCTCTAAAGATCTCCCTCGAGTTGGGAGTATTCGACAAGATAACTAAAGCTAACGGAAAGCGCCTACCGCGGTTAGAGTGCATCTTGTGCACTGCTTCGGCCGGGAAACCCTGGGACTTAAGGTCCTCGAGGATTTCTTAATTCGCGAGCTCGAACGGGACGCCCCGTAGTACTGCGCGGATCTTACGCTCCTCCGGGAGGGCGTAGGTGTGATACGCGATTTGTTTTAAAGAAAGTAACCTGGTGAACGCGCGGAAGTCGTCGACGGTCGCGACTTGAATTTTAATTGTATCGCCAGCGTTGGCGGCTTTTAAGTAATTAATTTTGTGCTCTTTGCACAAGTTAGAAACCGCGGTCCAGCGCGCTTTTTCACGCAGGAAGACGGGCGGAGGGAGCTGAGGTTTCGGCGGGACGGGAGCGCAGCGCGTCGCTGGCTTCGATGGGACCGACGGAGACGCGGTCCCTTCGAGTGACATGAGCGGCGCGGGGGCGGGTGTAGAAGACACCGGGGTTGGCTCGGGTGTTGAAGACACCGCGGCTTTTTTCGAACGCTTCTTAGAGCGTTTGGCAACTAATTGGAACGCGGGCTCAGGAGGGCAGGATAAGGTGGCGGCAACCGACGAAGCTTTGGACGCAGTGGAGTCTGAATCGCTCCCGGGAGCGGTACGCTTCCTGCGAGATGAGCGCGAGGATGAGACCGACGCGCAGTCCATATCGGATGGAACGGGAGACGCTGGAGAGCTATACACCTGAGGAGTCTGGACATTAGAGGCCTGAGGGGCCGGGGTTGAGGCCTGAGGGGCCGGGGACGCAATAGATGCCTGTAAGGCCTGCGTTAGTACGTCAGCGGGTATGCTTACGCCGGACGCAGCGAGCTCCTGGGCGAACGACTTAAGAATATTAACAAGGTCCATTGGAGGGCTTGGAATTACAATCTGTAATATATAAATATATAATGTATGCCTATAATATATAACAAATGCCTAGGATTTCTAAATAAAAACCTAGCGAACCCTAGCGGCAAACCTCCCTACCTAGAGAGTGTTTTGAGATGTTGTTGTACTGTAGGTAGTTCAAGATCTCTATGCAAGTCCGCGTTACGCACGTACCACGGTGCGTTTGTGGCTCGGCGGCAAAAGAGGTTTTGAACTACCTGCAGTTTGTGCAGCAGGGAGGGTTTGGCGTGGGCAAAGATTGGCGAGGCATACGTCATGACAGGTCTAACGCAGACCTTGTAAAGTGTACGTTTGTTTCTGAAGGACATTTTACTTTTTCTACCTAACATGCTATATAGGCGGACTAAATAGTGACGAGCGAGTTTCGAAACTCTTTCGACGTGTGGCTTGAAAGAAAGCGTCGGATCTAGTGTGACGCCTAAGTATTTAGTACTGCGCTTCCAGGGGATGGGAATGCCTAACATTCGAACGTGGGGATCGCCATCGGGACGACGGCGTTTGTGGTCGAAGCGCATCGCAGAACTCTTTTCAGGGTTCACATCGATGCGCCATTGTTGAAACTATGCACCAAGGGCGTTTACGGCCTTTTGGAGTCTGGTTACAAGGTGCCGAACACTGTGGCCTTTGGTATAGAGTGCGGTGTCGTCAGCAAAGAGGGCGAGTTCGACGCCTTTCGGCGGGATGGGAATGTCGTTTGTGTACACGGTGTACAGCAGAGGGGCGAGGACTGAGCCTTGAGGGACTCCAGCCTTTATGGGACGAGGCGCAGAAAGCGTGCCTTCGTGTTTAAATCGAAACGTAGGGTCTTTGAGAAACGACGCTATTAACCTGACTAGGCGATCCGGTAAGCCTATCTTGTACAGTTTATAAACGAGACCGCTGTGCCAGACTTTATCGAAAGCCTTGGCTACGTCAAAGAAAACCGCGACTGTTTTATAACGACGCGGATAGAAACCGTCAAGTATATACTCGACGATTCGGTGGACTTGCTGAGGGCAGGAGTGTTTAGCGCGAAAGCCGAACTGATGGGGAATAATGAGAGGATCGCCATCCGTTGGAAACAGATGGTTCCGCATTCGAGAGAGTATGACTCTCTCGAGAAGTTTAGACATTGCCTTGAGGAGGCTGATGGGTCTGTGATTAGCCGGGACGTTCAGAGGTTTGCCCGGCTTGGGAATGCCTATGACTGTCGCTTCTTTCCAAGCTTTTGGAAAGTAGCTATGGTCGAAGCAGGCATTGAAAATGATAGCTAACAAGGTAAGCATCTGTTGAGGTAGGTGCTTAAGTGCGTGGTTGGAAATTCCATCCGCACCCGGAGCCTTTTTGGACTTTTGATTTCTAATGAGAAGCAAGATTTTGTCATTAGAGACTGTGACAGGGTCGGCGGTGATGGGGAGAGAGTCTCTGTGAAGGACTTCGTCCTCCACCGCCTGGATGTGTGAGGGATTAGCAGGTTGCGTACTGGGCGAGCATTGTGCGGCAATGCTGTCGGCGAAGCATTCGGCTTTCTCTTCGACTTCGAAGGCAGTAGTGCCATCGGGACGAGTGAGAGGAGGAACGTGAGAGACGGTGTCTACGCGTAAGGCTCGGGCCATGCTATAGTACGCTTGGTGGGACGGAGAGATATTCGCCATGAGATCGTTCATCTGAGCGTCTCGGAGTTCCGCGAGGCAAGACCTAACTTTACGTTGAAGCTGATTCGCAGCTGTTCTATAGGCGGGCGTGGGATATTTCTTGGCTCTCCGGAGAGCCGCGTTTTTAGCTTTAATAAGATTGCTAACGGCTAAGGGAAGCGTGGGTTTGCCTTGCTTAGCAACCTTTTCGTTGTCACTGATGGCTGAGTTGATAGCATCAGTGAGAGAATTTACTAATGAATCGATTTTATCCGGGCTATCTAATTGTTCGGGAGAGATCGCGAGTGGAGAGTTCGGAGCCTCTAAAGCTGAAACTAACGTATTTTTAAAACCTTTCCAGTTGGTAAAGGTCTTAGGAGATGAGACGTTATCGTTCGGCGGTCCTAGCACGAGGGAAACGGGGCGATGGTCGGAGCCTAGGTCATCGAGCGGTTCGATAGACCTCAGATCAAGATTGATTCGCTTGATAATTGCAAAGTCGAGGATGTCAGGAGAGTAGGACGGGTTGTTGGGATAGTGAGTGGGAGTGATGGGGGATATGACGTCTAGGTCAAGGGAGTTAGTGATGTCGAGGAGATCGATACCGCTGGTGTTAGTCGATAGGCACGTCCAGTCAGTATGTTTGGAGTTAAAGTCTCCGAACATAATGACTGAATGGCCGAGGGCGAGAATGGCCTCAAAGTCGCTGCGGATTGGTCTGGTACCACTAGGTATGAAGATTGAAGCTATGATGATGGTCGGATGACCAGTCATAGCCTATCTACACACAGTGGCTTCCATGTTGAGGAGAGAAGGGGTAGGGAGAGGACAGCAGTGGAAGCCTCTTTTGTAATATATAGCGGTGCCGCCGAAACCGTCGGAGTTGGGCCTATCGTTACGAATAAACGCGTACTTAGGTATAGCGAATCCCCTGGAGCGGTTTGGAGTAAGCCATGTCTCCTGAAGAAGGAATAAGTCAGGTTCTTTGTTCTGAAGGAACAGTTTAATCTCGGGAAGGTTGGTGTTAAGGCTACGAGCGTTAAAAGATACTAGGGATAAGCCCTTGGGTTTAATACGACTGGACGCGGGATTCGCGGGTCTAGACATTATAATTTATTATTTACGAATTTATACAAATATAAAAGAATTTACAACGAACTTAGGAGCGAGTGATGCTCGGCTAACGCGAATAAACGCTCTTGAGGAGAGCGGGCGGCTCGCAGTTTGCGTGCGAGCACGGAAATTTCGTTAATTTCGACGTTTTGAATAACGTCGAACACGGTCTTCATGTCCTCAGCCAACGACGACTGTGGTGCGGATGACGGAGAAGGACGCGGCCCTACGGAAGCTACAGGAGCTGGGATGGGTCGGGAAGGTGCAGGCGGGACTGCCGGACGCTGCCTCCAAGACAGAGCCGGAGTAGGCGTCGGCTGAACGGGCTTTGCTTCCGGGGGACCCCGGTTGCGCAGCGGCGGGAAGTTAGCGGAGGTGAGCGGCGGCGCCGGTTTAGGCGCGACCCTCTTGACGGTGGAGCGCGGAGCGCGCGGGCAGCCCCTGTAGTTAGCTGTGTGACCAGACTGGCCGCACAGCACACAGGCAGGGGGGGAAGTGGATTCGGGAGTGCGAGTGCACTCCTTCGTAAAATGTGGATCCAGGCACTTAACGCACCTGGGGGGAGCTGAGCAGTTAGCCGCTGCGTGGCCGTAGAGCTGGCAGCGGTGGCACTGCCCAGGGTGACCGCGGGGGTTGGGACGCTCAACAGAGATATTTGAGAGTCCGCAAATTGTGCGAGCCTCTCTAAAGATCTCCCTCGAGTTGGGAGTATTCGCCAAGATAACTAAAGCTAGCGGAAAGCGCCTACCGCGGTTAGAGTGCATCTTGTGCACTGCTTCGGCCGGGAAACCCTGGGACTTAAGGTCCTCGAGGATTTCTTCATTCGCGAGCTCGAACGGGACGCCCCGTAGTACTGCGCGGATCTTACGCTCCTCCGGGAGGGCGTAGGTGTGGTACGCGATTTGATTTAACCCGAGCAACCTGGTAAACGCGCGGAAGTCGTCGACGGTCGCTACTTGAATTTTGATTGTATCGCCAGCGTTGGCGGCTTTTAAGTAATTAATTTTGTGCTCTTTGCACAAGTTTGAGACCGCGGTCCAGCGCGTTTTTTCACGCAGGAAGACGGGCGGAGGGAGCTGAGGTTTCGGTGGGACGGGAGCGCAGCGCGTCGCTGGCTTCGATGGGACCGACGGAGACGCGGTCACTTCGAGTGACATGAGCGGCGCGGGGGCGGGTGTAGAAGACACCGGGGTTGGCTCGGGTGTTGAAGACACCGCGGCTTTTTTCGAACGCTTCTTGGAGCGTTTGGTAACTAATTGGAAGGCGGGCTCAGGAGAGCCGGTTAAGGTGGCGGCGACCGACGAAGCTTCGAACGCGGCGGAGTCTGAATCGCTCCCGGGAGCGGTACGCTTCCTACGAGATGATCGCGAGGATGAGACCGACGCGCAGTCCATATCGGATGGAACGGGAGACGCTGGAGAGCTATAGACCTGAGGGGTCTGGACGTTAGAGGCCTGAGAGGCTGGGGTTGGGGCCTAAAGGGGCCGGGGACGCAATAGATGCCTGTAAGGCCTGCGTTAGTGCGTCAGCGGGTATGCTTACGCCGGACGCAGCGAGCGCCTGGGCGAACGACTTAAGAATAATAACAAGGTCCATTGGAGGACTTGGAATTACAATATGTAATATATAAATAAATAATGTATGCCTATAATATATAATAAATGCCTAGGATTCCTAAATAAAAACCTAGCGAACCCTAGCGGCAAACCTCCCTACCAGCGGTAGGGGGGCTGGGGAGAATAACTTAAAACTAACCGTAGTACGCCGAAGGCCGCTACCTAGAAACCTAAAAAAGGGTACGCAGGTAAAGAGTTGACCGCGTTAGGGTCAACCTTTACCGACAGAAAGGACAAATGCACACGAAAACACACAAATATGATAAAAATAAATGTGAAAATATGAGAAAAATAAATAAAATAGAGAAGAGAAATAAATAAAAATAAAAAGGACTGGATCAGTACAAATTCGTTGTCACCGTTAAGTATCCTTTGCACTGAAACCAGACTACTTACGCCGGGCACAACACTGCACTCAGCACAAGCACAACACAACTTAGCACAGCACTTTGAAGACTATGGGGCTTAGTCGCAAAGAAAAATCGCACTTCGAAAGCACTCAGACGGAGTAGAAAAACCTTGAAAACCGTAGCACGGAACCAACACGCTAGACTGTGACGTCAGTAGACTGAGCGCCACGGAATGGCGGGAAGGGACCGATCAACGGAGAACTGGGTCTTGCACGTCCGCACCGCGTGGCGATCGGAGCGAGAATGCGTCTGTGTCAAGTATGACGGTCATGTTTATAGTGGGTTAGTGATGGAGTCAAAGAAGACACCTTTTTATCAAAGTTGAGAGCTAAAAATGCTATCAAGTAGTTTTTTTAATGAAAATGAAATTTTTATTCTTTTTAATTTATAATTGTAAATTTTTTCAAGTATTTTTTTAAAATAGACGTTGTTTTTATAGTTAATTGAGTGAACCTACCTGTATCAAAAAGTATGTAGTATTACGAATATAGATGACTTATCTTAAATATTGATGCAAAGAATAAAATCACAATTCGGTTTTTGTACATCTAGGTATTGTTCGAAGTCAAATGAATGTCTAAGTCTTAATCTAGAACCTGCGTTTTGTTTAATTATATGAACACCTTAAATAAAATCCTTTTTGACCACGGTACCAGTAAAGATACCGTAACATCGAGTTAAAATGTAAAAGTATAATTAAACGCGATAAGCTCCGGTTAAATCTGTTTTATTGGATATCTCAACACTCTATCTACTGACTGTAAGAGTGAGGCTGCTTAAGCAACGACTGCGATAACAAAGATAACTTAACACTGTACTAGATACTGATTTGAAAGTCTGAGAAAATCATGTAACAAGCACTTTTGAACTAACAGTCTTCTAAGAAGGTAACTTAAAAATTAAAATGTCCATTTAAAGAAAATTACTTTAAATGATTTGTTATTATATTTATGACGCTGCTTGAAAATTTTTATTGTTGATAGAATCATGCGGAAATTCATGGCAATTGCTATGAAATTACTTCGGTACTTCAGCGACAGTTTTTCAAGCGTTTAGTAATAGCACCGCTCTCCCTCCCACTAACGTTCCGTGCGGTTTTAAATGCAGAAAGATCTAAAACACACAATGCCACCACCACTGACACGGGCTGCCAGGGACAATCTCAGAGCACAGCGACCAACGGAGAAGTCTCCGTATTTAACAACAAAACGTAAATTTTTATCAAACAACAAAAAATCATAGTTTTAGTTTAAGTACATGGCTTCAACTTAAGTGTGAACGTATTTTTAGAACACCTTTTTACTATGCATATGAAACCGTGACTTTTCTTATTGTCCTCAAAAATTTATTAATAACTCGTTTTGTTCATGTATACCATACGAACAGACCGTACTCCATGCCATGATGCGGTCTACAGAGAATAGCCCGTACGAGTTAGCACCAGAACAGTCATAAATTGTACGTATGGTTGTCAAGTTTTGGCCACTTTTAGTTTGGAACGTAGTTTGATCGCCCGGGGAAGTAAGTTTTACCATTTGTCGTGCATTTTGTATTGGTAGTTTTGCCTGGTTACAATTTTATTCTTATTCAGTGTGCGTATACGTGATTTTATTATGAGGAAAAAATAAAATGGCTTTCTGAATCCCAAATTTAATATGATCTGTAGGGCAACTGTATGGAAATACAAGTGTAAATTACCTTTGATTTATTATTTACCATCCGTAAAATGTCACTGAAAAAATCTATAAACTTTTTTTGTACGGATGAAACGTAATTCATTTTACAACACAATTATAAAGATTTTTAATAAGTTTTGAAAATCGTTTTAATACATATAACAAAAGACGTACATAAAACTACACAACGAAAACATTCCGTCTCTAGCTCATTAAATGTATTATGAGAACCTTACTGCTTACTTCGGGACTAGCGTGGGGTAGTAAAAAGGAAATTCCGTTTTATTACAGCCACATTACAGCTAGCAGTCTCTTTCGTGTTATTTAGTGACGTTGTGTATAAAGCAATAAGAATTACAAGATTTCATTGCCTATTTGTGAAATAAGTAGGTACTATCAAGGAAATAAGCAGTTTGTTATTATAAGGGGGCTTCTTTTTAAAACCGCCGAATTTTAAAATTGTACAGACAGTTCTGTTTTCAATCCGCTTATCAACGTTTTTTAAGGTATACATGGTATTTATCTGCGATACTAATAACTTTAGAAATACAAGTATTTTTTCAGAAAATCCGAACAGTATTCGACACACACGACCACACACTCTTGCCACACACATAAACATAAACACACACACACACGCACACCCACTCATATTAACATTCAACTACTATATAATGTATGAATGTATTCATTATAGTTAGTCTCGGTCTGCGTGCGTTCTCGAGCGCACGTCGATCGCAGACGCCTTCCCGCTCTATTAGCCCCCGCGCTAATTGAGCACCCAAATTTCACTGGTTGTTGTCGTAATATATAATTTCATAGTTGTATACCGTATTAAGTTTCTAACGCCGTTTTCACGGCGGACAGTGGCTCGTTAACCGTACATCTAATAAGTTTCTAACGCCGTTTTCACGGCGGACAGTGGGCTGTTAACCGTACTTCGTGGAACGTGAGCTTCGTCGACGGGGTCTCGTCGTTTCAGGACTTCAAGTTCCGTGTTCGAGTAAGTTATCCGCGTCGTCCTCAACCGCCCTACTGCGTGTAGGGTGGTTTTTAGGAAGTTAGTCATCGTTGTTAGGTTCATATATTGTCCCTCCCCAACCCCTCCGCAATGGCTTCCCAAAGCTCTGAAGAGATTAGGAAGAAGCTACTTGAAAGTACCGATGCTGAAGGCATGTTTATAAATGCTGATAAGTTTCGTTTCCTTGATTCTTTTATCCCGCATATCATGGCGTTAATTCCACCAATGGCCCCTCAGGCCACCCCAGTCCCCCAGACCCCTCTGGTCTTAGGCTCTCCACCGTCCCCTTCCTCCAGTGACATGGAGTGCGAAGTAGACGCCCCTCCTCGACGCAAGCGCGCACCCGCGACCGAGTCATCCTCGGACGCCACCCCAACTGGCCCTGAGTCTCCCTCCTTTACGCTTGTTAAGAAGCGCTCTAAGAAGCGTTCAAAACATGACCCGGCGCCCTCGACGCCCGTCCCTACACTTCCTGCGGCGTCTTCAACGCCAGCTGCCCCGGTGTCTTCAACACCCGCTCCGGCCCCAACTTCTGTCAAGGCCAAGGTCCCACCAACCGTTTTCCTTCGGGAAAAGGGTAAATGGACTGAGGTTTCGACATTGTGCAACGATCACAAAATCCATTACATCCGAGCAGCCAACTCGGGTGAATCTATTAAAATCTTAGTCTAGTCGATAGACGACTTTCGAGCTTTAACAAAGCTCCTCACCGATAAGCAATATGCTTATCACACTAATGCTCTGTCAGACGAGCGTAAGATCAGAGCGGTACTCAGGGGAGTCCCGTTCGAATTATCGAACGAGGCTATCCTGGAGGATCTGCAGTCCCAAGGCTTCCCGGCACTCGCGGTGCATAAAATGCACAGCAAGTACGGGAGGCAACACCCTCTCGCTTTGGTGGTTCTCGCCAACGTCCCCAAGTCCAGGGAGATCCTCAAAGGGGCTAGCACTATATGCGGCCTCTCTGGGATCTCGATCGAGGCGCCTCATCGCCGCGGTCATCCCGGCCAGTGCCATCGGTGCCAGTTGTACGGGCACGCGGCGGCCAACTGCCGCGCACCGCCCAGGTGCGTCAAGTGCCTGGTCCCGCACTTCACTAAGGAGTGCAATCGCACTCCTGAAACTCCCTCTCCTCCCGATTGCGTGCTTTGTGGCCAGTCCGGCCACACCGCAAATTACAGGGGCTGCCCTCGTGCACCCCGTTGTATGCGCTCCAATTTCAAAAGGGCGGCACCCAAACAGGCCCCGCGCCTTTCTCAAGAAAACTTTCCGCCGCTGCGTAGCCGGGTTCCTCCGGCTGCAAAGCCTACTCAGCCCAAGCCTGCTCCAGAAAACTGGAGGCAGCGCCCCGCATCGAATCCCATCCCGGCTCCTAGCCCATACAAACCCACTCCTCAATCCTCCGTAGCAGACGATATGCGTATCGTCTGCGACGCTATAAAAAATGTCGATGTTAGTGAAATCGCAGTCTTAGCCCGTAAACTTAGGGCTTCACGTACTCCGACAGAGCGTTTGCTAGCTCTGGCGGAGCATAGTCCCTTCTCAATTCATTATAGGTTCATTTAAATGTATTGATCCCTAAATCATGCTTCGGCCGACCTCTGCCCAGCCCCGGCTTCACCGGAGGCTGCCCAGAACGGCCACCAACTCATGTCCCTTTGAGCACCTTCAGTGCAACTTTCTACTAGCGGGTCTCCGCCAGCGCGCCCAACTTCCCGACGGGTGTCGCTTCCGATGAAGGCTAACGGTAATAACTACAGCCAACAGGTGGTTTTTAGTGGGTAGGTGCCATTCTGGTGAGTCCCACATAACCCCCCGCAGAAGAATTTACCTGCGGGCGGTATGCATGACGCATCTTCCACCTCCCTCCCGCGAGGAAGCCTCGGCAGCAAAAAAAAGAAAAAAAATCATTATAGTTCATTCTCGCCCCGATCGCCACGCGGTGCGGACGTGCAAGACCACGTTCTCCGTTGATCGGTCCCTTCCCGATATTCCGTGGCGCTCAGTCTACTGACGTCACAGTTTAGCGTGTTGGTTCCGTGCTACGGTTTTCAAGGTTTTTCTACTCCCTCTGAGTGCTATCGAAGTGCGATTTTTCTTTGCGACTAAGCCCCTTAGTCTTCAAAGTGCTGTGCTAAGTTGTGTTGTGCTTGTGCTGAGTGCAGTGTTGTGCCCAGCGTAAGTAGTCTGGTTTCAGTACAAAGGATACTTAACGGTGACAACGAATTTGTACTGAACCAGTCATATTTTATTTTATTTTATTTCTCTTCTTTATTTTATTTATTTTTCTTCTATTTTTCATATTTATTTTAATCAAATCTGTGTGTTTTCGTGTGTATTTGTCTTTTCTGTCGGTAAAGGTTGACCCTAACGCAGTCAACGCTTTACCTGCGTACCCTTTTTTAGGTTTCTAGATAGCGGCCTTCGGCGTACTACTGTTAGTTTTAAGTTTTCCTCCCCAGCCCCCCTACCGCTGGTAGGGAGGTTAGCCGCTAGGATTTTGCTAGGTTTTTAGGAACTAGGCATCTTTTATTATACTTATATTTATAAATATAATTGTCCCAACCCTCCCAAAATGGATCCGCTAAGCGTTATTAACGCGTTCACCCAGGCGCTTCCTGCGGCAGGCGTCTCCATCCCGAAAGACATCATAACGCAGGCCTTGCAGGCATCAATCGCGTCCCCGGCCCCTCAGGCCCCAACCCCAGCCCCTCAGGCCTCCAACGCCCAGACCCCTCAGGTCTTCACCTCTCCCGCGTCTCCCGTTCCATCCGATATGGACTGCGTGTCGGTCTCATCCTCGCGATCATCTCGTAGGAAGCTTCGTCGGTCGCCGCCACCTTAACCGGCTCTCCGGCTGTAGCAGTGCACAAGATGCACTCTAACCGCGGTAGGCGCTTTCCGTTAGCTTTAGTTATCTTGTCGATTACTCCCAACTCGAGGGAGATTTTTAGAGAGGCTCGCACAATTTGCGGACTCTCAAATATCTCTGTCGACCCAGATATCAAGGTAACGCAGTATCCACAGTTAACCACTTCAAATGTCGTTGTTATAGGTGCCAGGATCGGGGCGTGGGACATCACTTGCATCTCCTTCTACTTTGAACCTGACCAACCGATGGAGCCCTACATGCGGCAAATTGAGGCAGCTGGGATTGAAACAGCTACAAAAAAGCTCCTTATTGCTGGAGATTCGAACTCCAAGAATATCTGGTGGGGTTCGAAAGTAACGGACACTCGAGGCGAGAAGTTTATGGATCTACTAGACAGGATGGAGCTCCAGATACTTAATAACGGAAGTAAGCCGACTTTTGATACTATAAGAGGAGGAAAACGATACACGAGTAATGTTGACGTAACGGCTTGCGCGACCGGAATGTTCGATTTGGTCGAAGACTGGAGAGTAAATGAATCTCTCACTAGTGCGGACCACAATGGTATCCTGTTCCAAATACTAGCACAAAGATCAAAAGGTATGAGTGTCGCCAGGACCACCAGACGCTTCAACACAAAAAACGTTGACTGGACCAAATTTCGTGACGAATTGGAAAAGTTAAACAAAAACAAAGAAATAACTACAGAAAATATAAATAACATCCAAGAAGTTGAACGGCTGGAGGAAATGGCGTCACTCTACACAGATAATATCGTAACGATATGTGAACAAACCATTCCAATAAAGAAAAATAGTGAAAGGATAAGGATACCATGGTGGTCTGAGCAGCTGGAGAAATTAAAAAAGGAAGTTAAGACCAAAAAGAATAGGATCGGACGTGCGGCACCGTGTCGTCGACAGTCGGTCGTAGATGAGTATCTGGAGCTCAAAAAGGAGTACGAGATCCAGACTAAGAAAGCTCAAGTTGCGAGCTGGAAGGAGTTTTGCGAAAAACAAGATAGGGAAAGTGTATGGGACGGGATCTATAGGGTAATCGGCAAGACAAAGAAGAGGGAAGAAGATGTGCCACTAATTCAGGAAGGTAAAGTACTGGACGCCAAAGAGTCTGCAAAGCTATTGTCCGAAACCTTTTATCCTGCGGATAAAGAAACCGACGACAATACTTACCATCGGCAGATTAGATTGGAGGCCAGTACAGTCAACGATGAAATGGAAACTGATGTGTCGATCGACCCTCCTTTCACAATAACGGAGCTCCGCAGTGCGGTAGAATCTTTTAATGCCAAAAAGGCACCGGGATCTGACGGATTGACAGCGGATATATGCCAGAAGGCGATTGGTGGCGATCCTCACCTATTCCTTGCTCTCATAAATAAATGCCTAGAGTTGCACTACTTCCCCAAACTCTGGAAGAACGCAACAGTAATTATACTACGGAAACCAGGGAAGGAAAACTATCACACTCCAAAATCTCATCGACCCATAGGCTTACTATCCATACCAGGCAAAATATACGAGAAGCTGTTGGTAGCCCGACTCAAGTACCACATAGTCCCGAAAATCAGTAGAAACCAATACGGCTTCATGCCCCAACGGAGCACCGAAGACGCCCTCTATACCTTGGTGAAATATATCAGAACCAAACTAAACCAAAAAAGACAAATATCCATGGTATCACTAGACATAGAGGGCGCCTTCGACAGCGCTTGGTGGCCGCAAATACGAATGCGATTGGTAGAAGAGAAGTGTCCGTGGAACTTGAGAAGGGTTATCGACAGCTATCTCCGGGATAGGAGTGTGATAGTTAGATATGCAGGCGAAGAAGTAGAGAGGTGTACGAGTAAGGGGTGCGTTCAAGGGTCAATAGGAGGACCGATCCTATGGAATTTATTACTGGACCCGCTGATCAGGTCACTTGAAAACAAAGGTGTCTACATCCAAGCCTTTGCAGACGATATTGTATTGGTCTTTGACGGGTGCACCGCTCTGGAAATCGAGACAAAGGCCAATGCCGCTCTCGCGCATGTGATGGCGTGGGGTGTCGCAAATAAGTTGAAATTCGCGCCAAACAAAACTCACGCGATGTCCATAACGAGGAAACTAAAATGCGACACTCCGAGGCTTAGCATGGGCGGGATCAGCATTGGCAACGTCAAGGAAATTAAACTTCTAGGAGTCATAATAGACCATAAACTCAACTTCGGTGCACACGTCAAGAGCCAATGCAGAAAAGTCGTAGCTGTATACAAACAGCTAACTCGGGCGGCAAAGGTCACCTGGGGGCTACACCCAGAAGTAGTAAGAGTGATCTATACGGCAACGGTAGAGCCGATTCTATTGTATGCTGCGAGCGTTTGGGCACCGGCGGCCAACAAGATCTGCGTTAGAGCCCAGTTGAATTCGGTGCAGCGAAACTTCATGTTGAAAATCTGCCGAGCATACCACACCGTTTCATCGAACTCGGCACTGATTTTAACGGGAATTCTACCACTTGACCTCCGCGTAAAGGAATCGGCAAAACTATACGAGGCGAGGAGGGGAGTCCCCCAACCAGAGCTTGCCGGGAGAGATATAGAGCGGAAGGTAGCCCCATCAGACTTCCCACACCCTGCGGAAAACACTGAACTGGAGTTCCGTATACTGGACAGTCAACTATCTTTGGATGCCAATAGTGATTTCGATTTACGTATCTTCACAGATGGGAGCAAGATTGACGGCCGGGTCGGAGCCGCTCTATCCATGTGGGATAGAAAGTCCGAAACCAAGGCCGTCAAACTTGCTCTACCATCGTACTGTTCAGTATATCAAGCGGAGCTCCTAGCCATTCATCGAGCGACTGTGGAAGCACTTCAAAGCAGATTGGGCACTTTCGGAGTCTACAGTGACTCGAGGGCGGCTCTGGAGTCAGTGATTGGTCTGCAAAACGCACATCCCCTCGCCGTAAACACCCGTCGGAACATAAAGACCTTGATCCAGCAAAATAAAACATTTGTTTTACACTGGATTAAGGCACACATAGGACTGGCAGGGAATGAGCGCGCCGACCAGCTGGCAAAAGAAGCCGCTCTTTTCAGCAAGAAGAAGCCGGATTATGACCTATGCCCGGTTTCATTCGTCAAGCGAAGCATACGCATGCAATCGCTTGACGAGTGGAATCTTAGGTACAACAAAGGCGAAACAGCGGGAATCACCAAGCTGTTCCTCCCGGACGTAGTATCGGCTTATAGAACTATTAAGAAAATCCAGCCAACCGGAGTTCTTACTCAGCTGATGACAGGCCACGGGGGATTCTCTGAGTACCTGGCCAGGTTTAAGCTTAAAGAGAATTCTTCATGTACGTGCGACAATGACAAAGTTGAAACGGTGATGCATGTCTTGGCGGAGTGCCCTGTTTTTTCAATGGAGAGATATAATACTGAGTGTAAAATGGGAGAACGGATTGCAACTGAAAATTTTTCAAAATTAATTGTAGGAAAGAAAAAAGACATTTTCTTAGAATATTGTTTAAACATAGCACAAATAGTAATAAGAAGAAATAAAACTGGCTAAGTAAATATTATGTTAATCAAATATTATGATAATATTCGAGGTAACATACTGTAAAATAGAGTTAAGAAAATAAATAGGTAAACTAGTTCTAAGAAATGTATAGTCTTAAGGAAACTGCTTGTTATAAATTTATGTAAGAAATAAAAGTTTAAATATGTACGTATAAATAAGAAATAGAACCGGAAATGTAAACACAAACCCAAAAATGTTATGTCAATCAAAATAATAAAGAAAAGGTTGTTTGCTGATTGTTGCCCATACCCTTGAAATAAAAATAAAGAAAATGAAAAAACTGTGAAGTAGGTGTAGAAATAGCATAGACAAATAGGGAACGGGATAACCCACCCGGAGGGAATGAAAGAGATGTATGAAAGAAAGATACAGTATGTAGAATGGAAGTACGAGAAGCATCAATGTGAGAACTGGTATGAATGGTATTTAGCTAAATATAGTCTGCGGCGACTGAAGCCGGAGGTAGTGTAGAAAAAAAAAAAAAAAAAAAAAAAAAAAAAAAAAAAAAAAAAAAAAAAATATCTCTGTCGAGCGTCCCAACCCCCGCGGTCATCCTGGGCAGTGCCACCGCTGCCAGCTCTACGGCCACGCAGCGGCTAACTGCTCAGCTCCCCCCAGGTGCGTTAAGTGCCTGGATCCACATATTACGAAGGAGTGCACTCGCACTCCCGAATCCACTTGCCCCCTGCCTGTGTGCTGTGCGGCCAGTCCGATCACACAGCTAACTACAGGGGTTGCCCGCGCGCTCCGCGCTCCACCGCTAAGAGGGTCGCGACTAAACCGGCGCCGCCGCTCACTCCCGCTAACTTCCCGCCGCTGCGCAACCGGGGTCCCCCGGAAGCAAAGCCCATTCAGCCGACGCCTACTCCGGCTCTGTCTTGGAGGCAGCGTCCGGCTGTCCCGCCTGCACCTTCCCGACCCATCCCAGCTCCCGTAGCTTCCGTAGGGCCGCGTCCTGCTTTGCCATCTTCACCTCAGTCGTCGCTGGCTGAGGACATGAAGACCGTGTTCGACGTCATTCAAAACGTCGACATTACGGAAATTTCTGTTCTCGCACGCAAACTGCGAGCCGCCCGCTCTCCTCAAGAGCGTTTATTTGCGTTAGCCGAACATCACTCGCTTCTAAGTTCGTTATAATTTTTTTTTTTTGTATAAATTCGTAAATAAGCAATATAATGTCTAGACCCGCAAATCCCGCATCCGGTCGTATCAAACCCAAGGGCTTATCCCTAGTTTCTTTTAACGTTCGTAGCCTTAATACTAACCTTCCTGAGCTCAAACTGTTCCTTCAGAACAACGAGCTAGACTTATTGCTTCTTCAAGAGACGTGGCTACCTCCAAACCGCTCCAGGGGATTCGCTATACCTAAGTACGCGGTTATTCGTAACGACAGGCCCAACTCCGACGGTTTCGGCGGCACCGCTGTCTATTACAAAAGAGGATTCCATTGCTGCCCTCTCCCTACCCCTCCTCTCCTCAACATGGAAGCCACTGTGTGTAGATTGGCTATGACTGGTCATCCGACCATCATCATAGCTTCAGTCTACATACCTAGTGGTACCAGACCAATCCGCAGCGACTTTGAGGCCATTCTCGCCCTCGGCCATTCAGTCATTATGTTTGGAGACTTTAACTCCAAACATACTGACTGGACGTGCCTATCAACCAACACCAGCGGTATCGCTCTCCTCGCCATCACAAATTCACTTGACTTAGATGTCATCTCCCCACTCTCCTGATATCCTCGATTTTGCAATAATCAAGCGAATCAACCTCGACCTCAGGTCTATCGAACCTCTCGATGACCTAGGTTCTGACCATCGCCCCGTCTCCCTCGTGCTAGGACCGCCGAACGATAACGTTACCTCTCCTAAGACCTTTACCAACTGGAAAGGCTTTAAAAATACGTTAGTTTCAGTGTTAGAGGCCCCGAACTCTCCACTCGCGATCTCTCCCGAACAATTAGATAGCCCGGATAAAATTGATTCATTAGTAAATTCTCTCACTGATGCTATCAACTCAGCCATCAGTGACAACGAAAAGGTTGCTAAGCAAGGCAAACCCACGCTTCCCTTAGCCGTTAGCAATCTTATTAAAGCTAAGAACGTGGCTCTGCGGAGAGCCAAGCTCTATCCCACGCCCGCCTATAGACTAGCTGCGAATCAGCCACAACGAAATGTAAGGTCTTGCCTCGCGGATCTCAGAGTCACTCAGATAAACGATCTCATAGAGAATATCTCCCCGTCCTACGTCCACTCACACTCCACCTCTCACTCGTCCCGACGGCACTACCGCCTTCGAAGATGAAGAGAAAGCCGAATTTTTCGCTGACAGCATTACGTCACTCAACCCGGGGATCCATTCCACATCCAGGCGATGGAGGGACTCTCTCCCCATCACAGTGTCTGATGATGAAATCTCTCTTCTCATTAGAAGTCAAAAGTACTAAAAAGCTCCAGGTGCGGATGGTATTTCCAACCACGCATTTAAGCACCTGCCTCAACAGGTGCTTACCTTGCTAGCTACCATCTTCAATGCCTGCTTCGAATTTAGCTACTTTCCAAAAGCTTGGAAAAAAACTACAGTCATAGGCATGAACAACCCGCGAATATCCCGGCCATCACAAACCCATCAGCCTCCTCAAGGCCATGACCAAACTTCTCGAAAGAGTCATACTCTCTCGAATGTGGAACCATCTGTTTGCAACGGATGGGGATCCCGGCATCATTCCCCATCAGTTCGGCTTTTGCGCTAAGCTTACGCTCTCCGCGCCCCGTCCCATAAAGGCTAGAGTTCCTTAGGGCTCAGTCGTGGCCCCTTTGCTATACACGGTATACACTAACGACATTCCCGTCCCGCCGAAAGGCGTCGAATTCGCCCTCTTTGTCGATGACACGGGCCTTTACACCAAAGGCCACAGTGTCCCGCGTCTCATCACCAAACTCGAAAAAGCCGTAAACGCCCTCGGTGTATGGTTTCAAAAATGGCGTATCGATGTGAATCCTGACAAAATTTCTGCGATTTGCTTCGATCACAAACGCCGCCATCCCGACGACCCTCACGTTCGATTGTAAGGTATTCCCATCCTCTAGAAGCGCAATTCTAAATACTTAGGCGTCACCTTAGACTCGACGCTTCCTTTTGTCTTTTCTTAGGCCGCCTAAATAGGTAGACATGAAATGTCTTGTAGAAACAAACGTACGCTCTGTAATGCCTGTGTTTGACCCGTCATGACTTATGCTTCGCCAATCTTTGCCCACGCCAATCCCTCCCTCCTGCACAACATACAGGTGGTTCAAAATCTTTTCTGCCGCAGGGCCACAAACTCACCCTGGTATGTGGGTAACGCGGACCTGCACAGAGATCTTGAACTTCCTACAGTCTCTAGTATCTACATTTCAAAACACTCTCGAAAGTGTTCTTCAAACGCTCCGAAAGCCATTAATCATTTAATTTGAGAGTCCGTCTCGTATACCGTCAGTCCTAAATTCGAAGTTTAAAATCGCTAGACAGCCTGACAGCCGATCTCGAAGCCCTTCAGGCTGCAAATTTTTATTCTAATTCACCTTGAGCACCTTCAGTGCTATTATATTCCCAGCGGATGATCCGTAAGGGTCTCCGCTTGCGCGGCCTTTTTCTCCAATTGGTCGTCGCTTCAAATGAAGCCTTTGAGGCAAATTATTGCCAGAGTTATACAGGTGGTTTTTTTTGTGGGTAGATGCTCTTGTAGGTTTGGAGCGAGTCCCACAAAACCTCGTATCGCGCGCGGCGGGGTATGCGTAACAGCATTTTTTAGATCCTCCTGCCCTCCCTGCCTCCCTCACTGCAGAAAATGTGGAAAAAAGCGAAGATATCATGTTAGCAGATCGAAGAGTGACCATAAGGCATGTAGTTGAGGTCATGTGGATCTCATATGGCAGTGTTCATAGACTTATTGCGAACGAACGGCATATGAAAAACTGCGGGTGCCGCGAATGTTAACCGATAAACAAAATCGATCAGTAAATTTTTTTTCTCATATTGTGACCATGGACGAGACCTGAATCTACCATTTTAAAACCAAACAGCAGTCAAAGACTTGAAAAGAGCCTTTCCCCAACGCCGAAGAAAATCAAGGTTTCAAGTTCGGCAGGAAAGGTTACGGCGTTTGCTTTTTAGGACGCTGAAGGAATTATTATGGTGGATTACTTGAAAAAGGGAGCTACTATTCCTGACTTTTACTATGCAGACCAAATAAGAAGATTGCAGGAGGCCATCAAGGAAAAAAGACGAGGCAAACTGCGAGCTGGAGTGTTGTTCCACCAACACAACGCACCGGCTCAAAAAGCCACCTTTGCTATGGCTGCCATTCAAGAAACGGCATTCGAATTGCTCGAACACCCACCCTATTTGCCAGACCTGGCTCCCAGTGACTTTTACTTCTTTCCTTTGCTCAAAGAACAACTGCAAGACAAAAAATTGACGGCGATAGCGGGGTGATGACTGCTGTAGAGGCGTTTTTGGATGGTCAAGGCAAAAAAAATTTATAACTTTTCTATATCATTTGCTACTGCTTTCGGGAGTAATCGATGTTTATTTCGTACATATTAGCAATATACTTAAGGTTCCTAACATTTTCCACATTTCCAAAATCTGTTTATATATGAATATTTATTCTGTGTTCCCCCAGTCCGCTGTGTGGTCATCCATAACACAAGCTTTGCTTACTTTTGTGGCCATGCAGTTGGTGCGTTTGTCTGGGACTTATTTTTTTATTATTGTAAAAATACATAAAGAACTACTGGGCATAAAAGAACTTGAGGGCAAAAAAGTTAAAAATCTTTTTACGACCTATCTATTTTTCATTCCAATCAAATTTCTCCACTGTGCAAAAAAAAAGACAGTAAAATATCTACAAACAACGATAAAATTGGTCGAGTTTTGAAATTGTTTGGGCACCGGTATTATTCAGCGTTACTGAGTAACAAATAAACACACTGAGCCAATTTTTTTTAAATATCAGTTTGTTGGTTAGTGGTTTGGAAAGTAGATAATGGTTAAGCTTCCATTATCATTCTTATCTTATTTAAATTATTTTTATCATAAAAAAATCATCAATAAAAGGGTTCGAAATTTAAAACATACAAAGTATTGCTCCGTCAAGTTTGTATTCAAAATCGAGTATTTTGGTGAAAGTGGGTTATTGACCCTCGTCGTGATATCAAGATCAATCAATATTTTGCTGCCAAATTCCAATATACAATTTGAGCTGTTTTGCACTTTTCTCTATAAGAGAAATAAGAGGATTTTGAACCACGTCTCAGCTGGTCCCTAGTTATCATAATAAAGACTGAAAAAATATTTAACTTGCAGTCCTGGTTCGGCTGACCGTTTTCAGGTTATCTTATTTTGACACAAATTTTGATAATTAATTATTTTTTATGAATGTTGGTGTATAAGTATCTTACCGCAACATTTTCTAACGGTATTTCAAATAGAGTAAGGTGACCTACCTTGTCCAATAGGTTGGTCACATTTTGACAGATGCACTAGATATTGCAGCAAATTAACATTTCGATTAAAAACACTTTAAGTAGTATCAATTTTCAATTTTTTTTTCAATTATAAGCAAAACAAAATAAAGGAACAAGTGAGGTATACGTTCCTTGGTTAACAAAACAAAATGTAGGTAAAAATCGGTTATATTTTTTTTGAATATGTATAAAAAAGCTACAAAAATTTTAAATCAGTTAAGCAAGAAAATTATTAAAATGTGAAACTTAAATTTTTATGAAGTTTTTTTGTTAAAATATTGTATTGGAAAAATAAGCTTATTACTTTTTCTTATAAATTTAGAAACGAGAAACCCAATACATATTAAGTATTTTACAAAAAAAAGATAAAAATATTGAGGATTTTTACTTTTATTCCGGTATGAAAGCAACATAACAGGTTCTAATAGACAACGACATATGTGGGACACTCAGAGAGTCTTGAGAAAAAAATTAAAATGTTCTATAGGTTTAATTTTTTTAAATCTTTTCAAGAAACTGTCCACCAGCGTTAAACAAAGTGTCATGCGTCTGAATCAGTTTTAAAAGCACACATTTTCCAGTCTACAACAGTGGTATTTCCTTAATGGCCTAATCGAACGCATTGAGCGCATCTTTTGGCGACGAAAAATGTATATCTTTGAGTTTGTTTCAATTAAAGGGAACAAGAAGAAGTCACACGGTGTCAAATCAGGAATGTAAAGCTCAGAACCCAAAATGTTTATCGGTGTGTTTAGGAAGTCCTTCGTCTTGATCAAGGGCGCGTTGTCGTGGTGGAGCAAAGGCCTCGAAGTCCCGTGTTCGGTCATTTGTTACAGTGTCAGTGGTTCTGCAACCAAAAACTTCTGGCAAACATTTGTTAGTGTACCACTATACATTGATGCTACTTTGGTTTCCAAAGGGAATTGATAATAATTATCCCGTTAAGCCTCATACCTAAAGACTCCTAATTAAAATTTAGGACTTTAAACTGTACTTTTTTGTGTAGTAGTAAAATTCGTTATGACATGTCTTATATTATGTATAAAGGTTAAATGTATTTCGACATCCTATTATATTGAATCTATTTTATTACTATTAAATTCAGTATGTGACAGTTGCAGCGCAGATCAAAAGTTTGTGAAGAAATTATGCTACTTTTAATTTGTTATTTCGCATAATGAAATAAATAAATAATTGCAGCTTCAGCCGAGCCAGCTAAGCAAGTCTGATGCAGCAGCACCCGGCGAATCGTGACAAACGAATATTATGTCAAATCTAAAGTAACAAACCTAAAACGAATTATTATTTATACCAAAAAGTCAAACTAAAAATTGTACCTAATATCGTTGAAACATTAAGGATACTGAATATAGATAGGTAACTAAAAAAGTTACTGAATGTGATTACATTTTAGGTAATACAAGAAAACCACGAATGTGTGGGATGTGGGAGTAGGGAGAATTGTCTTTTAAGTTATCGTTTGCCACAGGGGAGTGATCTGGCACGGCGAATGTAAAGCTTGAAGGCTGCCGAATTTACGCTGATTAGTTAATCTAATTCTAAGGTTGTTTTAGTTTATTTGTGAGTTCTTGGATTTTTTCCTCTTAATGGTAATGATATACCTTAATTAAGATATAAATCAGCATTCTTAAAATAAAACCTATGCAAAATATTAAATATATTGAGAGGCGTAATATCCTCGAAATATCCAGCATAATTGTCACATAGATCGTTTTAAATAACATGTATCTCAAATTTGTATTTAAAAGTAGCTATTTTCAATATTTTCTGCCATTCTGTCGCCTTCTTAGTATTTCAAAATTAAATCGATACAAGGACCCGCACAAAAAACTGCAGATTCCTTTACGTTCCTTGGAAACCACTAAGTACTTAACATCATACTATTAAAGGAATAAGTACTTTCCATTCATCACCATCTTTTCATGTTTCATAAAATTAGCAACA
This sequence comes from Marasmarcha lunaedactyla, assembly GCA_923062675.1. Lineage (NCBI taxonomy): Eukaryota > Metazoa > Arthropoda > Insecta > Lepidoptera > Pterophoridae > Marasmarcha > Marasmarcha lunaedactyla. The sequence continues at coordinate 11,168,444 of OV281353.1, forward strand.
AATGGTCGGTTTAATGGAATGCCTAATAAGGAAGATTAATTGAAATCACAAATCGATTTTTAATTACCTTTTAACTTAGGGTGCTAACAAATGGATATTTTATTTTAATACAGATATTCCGTTGTTTGACTTGCAATTCCTTTTTTTTAATTTCTTCTTATTGATAAAGTATGAATAGTCAAAATACAGAAAGGAAATTCTCAGACAAATCAACAGAATTTTAAAAAGTCATATCCTCAAAGTAGAGATGCTTGGATTATGGCAGTTCATACAGAAAATTTGTAGGGACCTAATATAAACATTTCTTCTCTTCCTCTAAATTGTTACATTACCCAAGCTAAATTCAATAATGAATTTAATTCAAATTTGACTAAATTCCAAATTCATTGAATTTCTTTCTAGTGTGTAAGGGGGACTTAGCCAGGTTATCATCAACACAATAATGTTTCGCTTGAATGAGGGAGGAATTCCTTGAACAAGCAATTGTCGTTAAACATTGCAAATCGTTGATATCATTATAGATGTGTCAGTGCTGGGCTAATTTTTTTACTAACCTCCTCAATTTAATATGAATACACGTTTCTAATAATAATAATCGTGTATTTCAGACCATCGATCCATTTAATCAAAGTTAGGCTCACAATTTACATATGACTAAACACCATAAATAGACATAGCATAAATGTCATTGATACTGCCTTTGATAATATACGAGGGTGGATTGAAAAATTCGCGGCCTAAATAAGAAAATACAGGAATAATGCTATTTTTTATGTTTATATTTCTACATAATCTCCTCCTAGAACACAGCACTTAGTCCAGCGGTCCTCTAGAGCCTTGATCCCATTTAAATAGGTCACGTCAAGGTCTTCATTGGTAGAAAATCTCATTCAACCTAACTGTTTTTTTTTAGTTTTGAAAATAGGTAGAAGTCAGAAGATGCCAAGTCAGGTGAATAAGGGGGTAAGGAAGAAATTCAAAATCACAATTCACTATTTGAGCCATCGATTCTCCAGATGTGTAAACACGAGCATTGTCCTGATGAAACCAAACTTTCTTGGTCAACAATCCTGGTTTTTCAGACTTTATTTCTTCGCATTAAAGACGTAATAGTATGCAGTAGTATACAGAATTTATAGTTTGACCTCTTTCTAAGTAATCAACCAAGATGACGCCCTTAGAATCCCAGAAAACCGATGACTACTGCATCTGATGCCTAGCTTGTTTACTGAAAAATACACCTTGGCTTTCTTGGGAGTCGGACATCTGGGTCTCCTCCATTGTTTGGATTGTTGTTTGGATTCAGGAGTATAGTGATTAACCCATGTTTTGTCCATAGTAACAAACTTTGCCAAAATTTATTTTAGATCAGCTTGAAAAAGCTCTAAATATTCTCTAGAAATCGTAAGCCTAGTTCATTTCTGTTCAACTGAAATAAGCCGCGGAACCCATTTTGCAGACACCTTGTGGAACTCTAATTCTGTAACGATCATGTTTTGTGTACGTTCATATGAAATTCTTAGAGCTTCAGCTATCTCAGATACCTTCAATCTTTTGTCTCCCATGATGAGATCACATATTTTTTCGATGTTTTCTAAAGTCGTAGCTGTAGAAGGGCGTCCAGAGCGGTGGTCATCTTTGATGCTCTCTCGTACACGTTTTAATTCAGCTGTCCAATTTTTTATCATTGTATACGACGGAGCAGATGTTCCTAAAGTAGCCACCGTATCTTCATGCATCTGCTTTGGAGTTAGGTGTTTCTTGTGGAGGTATTTGATCACGGCACGGTGCTCCAAAGTATCCATTTTCAAAATTAATGAAACTTACTCTCACTTAATGTTCAATAAAATAAATAATTACGCATGTACCTCAGAGAAAAATTGCACAGAGACTGACAAAGAGTCAAGGTTTCATATGAGGGTAGTTTTATAACAATATGACGCTATCTATGTTAGGCCGCACACTTTTCAATCCACCCTCGTAAATTAAAATGATATATATTAAAAGTATATAATATTATTAAAGCGTCTTAACAAGATGTAGTCAGAGTTCGCTGATTCAAAGTACCGCTCTAATAATGTAGAGAAAAACGAACCAGAATTTTTTCGTAGGTAGTACCGTATTTTTAAGTTTGCAAAATCTGGCAAGCGAGCAAGCGATCCACTTTATGATAAGGGGCATTCATTCTCAAAGAAATCATTGATGGTAGATGTTATTGTTTGATTTTATTTTAAATTGATAATCGATTAATTATGCGTTGCAGACCGTAGGCTTAAGTTGAAATTGCCTTTGTTTCAATAACCACACTGGCTGTTACTTACTTTTATCGAAAACACAACCGTAAATACTTTTTTTATAGGTTCGTTTAAATAGAAAAGACAAAAGGAAATAAGAAAGACTAGTATCCTCCAAACGAGATCTGAAGAAACGAAGATCTACGGCCACTTTTGACCACGCAAAAAGCTTTATCTGTATCTAATGTACGTACCTCATTAAATGTATAAATGCAACGTTTATTGATAAAATAAATGTACCCTATATTTATATTCAACCAATCTGATGAAAATTTCTTATTGTAAAGGTTTTAACTTTTATTTATATATGGGTATATACGTAAACGTTTTTTTAACTTTTGGACATCGTTTAAGCGGAGGCTCTTGGTTATGCTGAATATACGTACACATTTAGGTACAATCTTATTATGCCGTCGGTAGCTTGTCGCACATCAAAGGTCAGCTATCGCGATGTTCTGAAACAACAACGGAGTTTTATCGTGACAACACGACACGAATCTTCGCAGTATTAGTGAAGCCGTAGCCTTCACCAGCTTAAACCGCTTGATTTATGATCGCTTTGCAGACTACATTTGCATGAAAAGAAAATAAACATAAATAATATTAATATTCATTAACAAAACATTTAATATTAAATTATATTAAATAAATTAGTTTCATTGTTATAAAGGTTCCCTTGAGCTGCACACCAGTATTCAGTATATTTTATACTCGTATGTATGATTTTGCTACCGAAATAGCAACTTACACGAACAATTTGATTGTGCTCACAGCCGCCGCCCTCCTTGAGCTGAAAATCAATTTTTTGCTAATCTTTTTTTTGTGCACTTATATGAGCAAATGAAATGAACATTTTCTTAACTTCTTAATCCAGAATATTCTTAACCCTGTTATCATAGACGATTTTGCTTTAATATAGTCTGGCAGGAACAGTACTGACTCATAATACTATTCAATTCTGTGACGAAATGCAGTTCGTTCCTGGTAGACTGAAATAATTATTTAATGTCACCTTTGTCAATGTGACCAGGACCGTTACATTAATAAATAAGCAACATAGATAATTTTACATGTCTGAAAAAAGAAAAAACAAGCTTTGAAAATTGAAACAATTCATTCTGGTTATTATTTTTCGTGTTTTTTTACTTTAACAATTCCAATTTATCAAAGGATAATTATATGAAAACAAGTAAAACGCTGTGCAATGTGAGAACTATAGTGTATCAAAATAAATACTTGTTTTCATAACACAGAAACAGAAAAATATTTGTGGCATATTCTATTTCATTTCTGGATTTTGAATTGGAGAAATAGGCAACGTAATACTTTTATGAAAAAGTTTTAAAACAGAAGTAATCAAACGATGACGCTAACTAGTAATAATTTCTTTAAAAAAAAAAAAGCATTCGATTATTTTGCACGGTTTTGCACCTTGATTCATAAAGAGAGAAAGATTAAGATGTGAAACGCCATGCCAACATTATTTAAAGAAATATTTTTTAAAAGATTTTTGTATCTGTAAATTACACATTTTTTTTACGCTTATCATTTGTTACCGCAATTCATGTCAGATTTAGTAATAGGGTGAATTTCAACAGGTCCATTAAAATCTTCATTTCCGTGGAATTTTTTATTATTAGTTTTTTTTTAAAAAAGAAACGCTTTTATTAAAGTTTTGAATAATGTTTGTATTCTTGCTTAATATCTAGCAGATAACTTAAAAAACTAACGAGATATACAAGATTAAAAATTTCGTGCCACGGCGATGAAACATGCGTGCACGGCAATGAAACAAGCGTCCACGGCAATGAAAGAACTGTGCCACGGAAATGAAAGAATCAATCCACGGAAATGAAAATACATATAAAACATAATATTTTATATACACTGAGTATAAAACTTACATACTAAGGGTTTGGTACGCAATCGCAAATGTCGTTTGCACGCAAGCCGAATACGCGAAGACGTTTGCGCGAAAGGTCGAATCCACTGAGAGTAATTTGCCCGAGGGGTCATTTGCACGAAAGGTCTAATGCGCGAAGAGTCGATTGCGCTAAAGCTTGATAGTGCGAAGGTTCATTTGCGCGAAGAAATAGTTTTATGTGTAAATTTACAATATAGGTGTCGTTTTAGTGTATTTTTGGGTTGTTCAGTTTGAATTTGATTTTATTTTTGAATTCCAAGATGGGTGGTGCCAAAGAACATATGTGCCAAGCTTGGTAAAAAAATCTTGAAATCCGTGACCTGTACTTTTGGTTCACATTCATCTTGGATTTCAAAAATAACATCAAATTCCATAAAACGATACCCATATTGTACATTAACACATAAAACGAATTCTTCGCGCATTCGACCTTTCGCGCAAATGACTCTTCGCGCATTCAACCTTTTGCGCAAACTTCTTCACGCATTCGGCATTCGTCCAAACGACATTCGCGATTGCGCACCACACCCATATACAATAGATGCACGCCTGTATCCGAGAGGAAAAGCCATGCCCAGAGAGTGTCTCTCCATCGGGTCCTAAAAATTTCTCAAATTGCATAAACAATGGCTTAGTTCCACCCAAAATTTGTGTACGAGAGTAAGATTTGGATATATTACAAAAGGAAGAATGGGAGTAGAATAAGAAAAGAAAGACTGTAGTATTAAGGTCTCTAAGTGTAGTTGCGAGTGTAATACAACAGTCTTTCTTTACTTATTCCACTCTCATTCTTCTTTTGTAATATCTCCTTACCCAAATTTCACTCCCATAGAAGTGAACAGTGAACCTCTTGTGAACAGCCATTTCTATTCCTTTTAGACATATTCATTACAAAATACAGGGCCTCATTGACTTGATTCTCAATTTTTACTATCCTCCTAATATTCTTTTCGCATCGGCCACTTCTAGTGAACTAACTTCATCTGCTGTCATAATATGATATGATATTATCATAAATTATGCGAAACTAAGTATCTATTTCTTATTTATCTGCTTTCAAACCGTGTTATAAATATTTAGATTAAAACTATGCAAAAGGAGTAAAATTAAACAAAAAGTTAATAGAATCAAAGCATAAGTACGATCATTTATTTAAATTCTTTCACACAAAAAAGAAACTAAATAATAGGATATACTTTTGTAAAGTATGGTATAGAAATTGCATGAATGCAAACACAACACAATTTTTCAATTTGCGCATCAGTGTTTAATGCGAAGTGAAATAATAACATTTTTATAAATCTAACGACAAAACGTATAGGTACTACATACTTGCAGTAATCACAGCCATATTATTATCGACATTGTATTTTTTTACCCTTTCTCAATTAAAGCTTTAATAGACTTACAGCAATGGATTCAACAAGTTTACACCCCTTGTCTATGGTTCGCGCTTATGTCCTGTAGCAATAAAGTTGAACCATAGAAGGAACGTAAACTTGATGAGTCCAGCATTCTACATTAAAAATCTTGCTATAGAACAAAATCAGCCTTTCAAACTTAACATCAAATTAACACTAACAATATAGCTCTGTTAACAGTAATATCAGCCTCTCAAGTTCACTCGTCTCATTATTATTAAGAATCTATAAACTTTTATATTAACTTAGATCACAAAGATATATTTTTGCACTTCACAAAGCAAAATAGTCGCTTCACAAAATCGTACATTGTGAACTGTAGCAAGTAAGATGTATTTTCAGAATAATAAGTACTAAAAACACAAGCATAAAAAAATACCAACCTTTCAGGTGTAATCTTATATCTTATTAGCCTAAGAATACAATGTAAGTGCATGGCACTAGGAAATTCAGCCTTTCAAGTTTAACTTACAGCTAACTTACACTAATCTTTTTGCCTAAGTAAATCATATTTAAGAACTTTTTTGGCGGTCTTAATTATTATTGTTTACGAAATTAAGCAAAATTATATTTATCAGATAAGTACTTAAATTAAAAATTTATTCGGTCATCATCAGTATCAGTATCGACTTTTTTGGGTATCTTTTTTGATTTTATTTTAAAAATCTCTTCGTCGTCGGTATCAATTTGGGTAAAGAAAGTAATTTTTTTTCTAGGTTTAATATTGTTGAATATATAGTCTATACTCTCATCTGAATCACTACTTAAGTCTACATTTGGTCTGTTTGATGTTTTTGTATGGATTTCCTCAAAAGTACCAGATGCTTCCAACTCTTTTAAAACTTCAGAGTCAACATTACATATGAATGAGCACGATGGTAAACTTGTAGCACCACTACAGTTAAACAAATGTTTAGCACCATAATTTTCTAAAATTGTACTGAGTTGTACAAACTGAGGTACAGTTGCTGGCTGGATAGTTTTTGGTCTAGAAGTTGAGAGTTTAGGAGCCAATGCAAGTTTATTACTTAATTTGACTGGACGCATATAACGGATAGAAGTTTTAGGTGTATTTTTATTGCAGGTTAGTGAGCGTTCAAAAGGAGTTGATGCCTGGGGCTTAGTTGAAAAGTCATAAAATCCTAAGTGATTACCATGAGGGCATTCCTTGACAGTGTTAAGACATTGAATGTTTGTGCAAGATAAACGACGCAATGCTAAACAGTTGCCCGATTTCGCAGTCCAGATAACTTGGTGGACTTTTAAAGTACCTGGTAAAGGTTTCAAATTGTCAGGAAGCAACCAGTCCTTTTCAGTGACCTGATAATCTTCCACGAGTTTTATTCTAACGCCCTTGACAGAGGACTTCAAAGCATTCACGAATGCATCAAGATCAGGAATGTCACTCTGTAATGCAACATATCGGTCTGCAGTTCTCTTTAAAGGTCCACCAACGCCATCTGGAGCACCTTTACCGTGTCCGCACTCGCAATAATTCCAAACCACTTTATTAATTGAGGGAATATAGATCTATCTATATAAGTCGAGACATTATATAAAATATTTTTTTGTTGCGATATTGTCCAGAAGGAGAATCAGATATTATATAAAGATTTTGAACTAGAGGTACTGTTTTTTCTATTTCAGTTAAAATTGGAATCAGATGTGCCCATAGTGCAGCAGCATCGTAAAGAAGTACTTATAGTACAAAAACATGGGGATTTTGTCGTGTGACCATCAATATTAAAATACAGAACTGCAGTGTGTAGAGTAAACTGCTTTCTACTCCCACCAAAGTGTACCGACTGAATTTCAGAATTATATTTAGCACTGTAATTTTCGCTAAAATCTATATGTACGAGACAGTCATTCACAGTTAAATTTTGCTTAATTTCTTTAATTGCATCGGTCTGATTACGTATGTTTGCACAATGATTAAGGAATGGCTTAAGATTATTTTCAAATTTTTTTACGAGTATTAACGGTTCTACTTGGTGTCGTACTTTTTCAACGGTAATGGTAGTTTTCTCAATTCCATTTTTAGTGTATGATTTTTTCTGTTTTTCCCAGGACCAATATAAAACTTTTTCCGAGTTATTAATTTCTTGGTATATTAGATGTCTGTTTTTACAGGTAGTACACTTTCTTTGTAGACATTCCAAGTTATGAATGCCGCAACATATGTTTTTAATAACGTCGGTTGTCGAATTTTCTTTAATGATATGATTCTTTCTTAGAGATCCAGTAAGCAGATCCATGTTTTCGTGTTTTTCACATAAGCAAGTGTTGCGCATATTTATTTTTGGTTGCAGCACCCAAAAAGGTTTTAAACGTGAAAACATTACGTAGCTAATAGACGGGTATCCAGACTCTATGTATTTTCTGTGTAAATTTTCCTGTCATTAAACGTTTCTGTTTTTTTATTCCATTTCTTGTTATCGTGTCGTTTTTGCCTGGACACATGCTTGAATTTTAGTCGTCTTCATAAAAGTTTAGTACAATTTGGCGGATTCAAGTTTGTTTTGGAGTTTGATGCTGGACTATCAGGGCGTGACGTAGAATCTATACTACTGATGTTTGGTGCTAGTTGCAGTGATCCTGGGGGTGTCTGTTGGGGACTACTTGTGGCTAGAAAATTAGAGCTACTCGCTACTAGAGCGTCAATCCGCAAATTGTCACAACGAAGGCGGTTTGATTTTGAAGATTCAAGACGCGAGCAATGTCTTGTTAGAGGAGTCATCGGCATGTTATCATTAGGAGCTACTTGAGATAACCCAAAAGACGTTTCATTTCGCTCCATACTTGGTGTTTCAGCATATTCTACATCATTAGTCACATTTGGACCTGTGTTCTTACGAACAATTGCGGTCTTTTTTTTATAAAAAGCAAGTGCACGCACCAAATTTTTCTTGCGAAGACCTCGAAGCTTTTGCGGAGTCTTTGCACTTCGAGGAACGACTACTCCTGCCGCCTTCTTTTTAACATATCGTTCTCTTTCTTTTCTTAGATACTCCTCTCGTAATACCGGGTCGTTCCTTAATTTTTGACGTCGCTTTTGTTCAGCCAATCTTTTCCTCTCCTTTCTCTCCTCTTCAGATAATTTTGGTTTAGGCATCTTGGCATCCTAAAAATTAACAATCCATTATCAAAAGTATGTGCGAGTGTGTGCGTGCGTGCATGTGTGTACGTGCGCGTGTGTGTTTCTGTTTTTGTGTGTGATAGAGGGATGTGGTACGCAATTGCGAATGACGTTTGCGCGAATGCCGAATGCGCGAAGACGTTTACGCAAAATACCGAACGCGCGAAGGGTCGATTGCGCGAAAGCTTGATAGCGCGGAGGTTCATTTGCGTGAAGAATTAGTTTCATGTGTAAATTTACAATATGCTCAATATGCACAAGTTGCTCAAATAGGATCTGATGTTATTTTTGAAATTCAAGATGGCGTTTGAGACAAATGTGTAAATTTACAATATAGGTGTCGTTTAAGGGTATTTTTAGGTTGCTCATGAGCAGTCCAGATTGTTGGTCTAGTCACCATCTTGAAATTCAAACATAACATTAGATTCAAACTGAGCAACTTGTGCATATTGTAAATTTAAACTTAAAACTAATTATTGACGCAAGTGAACTTTCGCACTATCAATCTATCGCGCAATCGACCCTTCGCGCATTAGACTTTTCGCGCAAATGACCTTTCGTGAAATGATCCTTCGCGCAAAAAACATTCGCGATGCGTACAACACCCGTGATGGAGTACCAAATACTACATCATTTATAAGGTTAACATGGAAAAATCTTTTTGTAGTTGACTGTACAGTAAAAAACTCATCAAATCTATCTTTAGGTCTTTTATCGTATTACAGTAGGTTAACTTGACAAGCCCGGTACTTCAGTATTCGCAACTACCTGTACATTACAGGTAGAGACGTTTTCTTTGCCCCATCATACCATGGCGATGAAAACATAAGTCACGGAAATGAAACACCTGGCCACGGCAATGAAACTAAATTGCTTTTCATGGCATGGCAATGAAATTTTTTTCATTACTGTGTCTTTTTTTTCATTGCCATAGCAAAATTTGGCCACGGAAACCATGGCAATGAAAACATGGCGATGAAAATTAAGGCAGAAATATAAAATAACAAAAAATCTATTAATTATTCGAAGTAATAAACACTTCACAAATAAACATAACAGATATGACGTTCTATCCAATGCTTAATCAAGAGAATAAACTTATGCAAATAGAAGCTATACCTATCCACGGCGATGAAACAAAAAATGTCCAGTAACATAAAAATGGAATACTTACATTTATGGCGCGAAAACGCAGGCAAGTGTGCACGTCCTTCCGCGTCGAGCACTTGGCGGCACTAATATGAAACGTTTTGCGCCAAGGCGCGGGGGACGCAAGTCGTTAGATAAAACGATATTCTAAAATATGTTTAGGACATGGCGATGAAAGGTAGTTCTAGGACAAATGCATTTTTGATTATCATTCGTTGCATTGTTTACATTTTTGAATAAATGTACTCCGAAACAATACTTTAACTATTCACGTATGAAATACAACTAGGTTTTAATATAAATAACCAATAGACTTTTATAAATGAGGTATAATACACTTCAAGGTGACTTGTGGACAAACATGGCAATGAAAGATTTCGAGGTTTAATTTATTTTTTTGAAGTACCTATGAATCCATTTTATTAAATATTTAATGCTCCATATAGATTACTATTTCACCTAACCAGAAAAAAATTTTTGGACATTATAACCATGTTTTTTAGTACCGATTTCATCGTTGCCACGCAATTTTTTGCCCCGGGAAATTCACCCAATAATCATTTTAAATTGAAATGGTCTGTTAACTTCTAGAAACACATAGCAAATCGTCATAATTTGTTTAAGAAAAACCTTGCAAAATTTTAAGAACTCTACCTTAACCAGAAAATTAGATCTATCTTTCTTAATTTCTGGTTGAAGTAGATTCCTTCCGTAGACTCTCAAAACATTCTGTAATTTTATTCTTACGCAATTTGATGAACTGTATTCACGTCACACTGAAAGTAACAAACTTTATATAAAAAAAACATACGTTACTTATTCCATTGTAGCAAGAGTTTGTCTTTAATGTCAAAATGGTAGTTAAAATGGTAGGGGAATTACTTAAAGAAAATAGTAATCCGAAAAAAAAAGGACACTAAGCGAGCTTTTGTTCTGGACTCCATTACAGTTATGCATAAAAATTTAATTTTGTATGTATAATTAAAAAATCAACATCTCGCCTAATTTTATTCACATGTACATTTTATTCAAATGGACCCAAAAAAGAAAAAATATAACTCTGCTACTCATTTTCTGTGCGGGAATCCTTTATTTGAGTGTTTTTTTTTTACAAATCACCATAACAAGCGATTCTTCGGGTATTATTTTTTTTTTTAAATATTAGTGTTTAGTGTACACGCACAGCCTAGTCTAACAATGTTACTTGCTATGTTATCACAATATCAAACAGAATGTTGACGAGATTTTATTTGTTTAAATTAAATAAAATCACAAACAGTTAATGTTCTACAATGGGATATGACGTCATAATATTTTTTACAAGTTTTCTTCTAGTCTATGTTTTAAAGAACCAAAAGAAGAAAAAGTTATAAATATCTTTTTTGGTAAACCATGTCTTGTTATTGATGGTTGGCATCCTGACTGAAAAATAAATACATACAGATTTTATGATCATTTTATATTCATGACTAAGATGTAGATTAGTTTGTGTTGGTATCAAAATTCATTATTAACTACTTCTTCCATGTTTTACTCGTAAATGTTTGATTCAAGCCATAATTTATTGTATATTTATGTAATTTTATAATCATGTATTAATTAAATATTATCCATCCTTGGAATTTTATTTATTTTTATAGGAATTTTATAATGCAATTTGGCTAGATCAATACAGAGCAGACACATTATCTTAAAAGGTTCTCAGCTGCTTTGAGCAAATAATCTTTAAAACAAACTTTCTTATAAATTTTCTTCGAGATACTGCTTATTCCATGATTTACATATTTTGAGAATTTTCTGAAAGCTAGTGTAAAACATAATAGAGCAATGATTTCTGAACTGTTACAACCTGTTCTTTTATATCGGGGTTCTTTTATAACTTTTTCGCCGGGAACGTTGTTCAGCTTTATTAGACAAGTACCTTTTAAGTTTGACATATTAATATATATTTATGTTGGGTCTTTTATATGCACTATTTCAATTAACACCGTAGATTACCAATGATATTAAATCTGGTACTGAAAGAAACGGTTATAAATATATTCTAACTAATTGCAATTCATCATTCTCCAAAATTGAAGCATGGGTAATGGGTACTCACGATTGGCAAGAGCTTGAAACATTTGAGACTGAGATTCAAGTCACGCACAGACAAGTCGCAGAGTCGCCTATTGGATTCAGATGTAGAGAGCTTACGTGACATGCTGGAGATTAAGCTGGTTGAACTGAACTTGTCTTTATGAAATAATTCCAAACTGTAAATGTATCATAACATTATAAATGTTTTAAACAATATAAAAGGAAACAACTGCTGATAATATCCATAAGAACTTCTATCGCAGATTGTATTGTAAGAGCCCCGACTCCGTTTTCAGGGTTAAAGTAAAAACTGAAAAACTAAAACGACAAAGTATGGCAACTACATACTTTATGTTGGGCTTGGGATTAAATCAAATATGTAATATGTACTTTAATGTATTTTTAATGTTTAAATGTAAAATAACTAAAGCTTAGTGTAATGTAGCTATTTTACAAGTAGTAGTTTTCATATGACGTTATAAAAAAACTGTTAAGAGGTTAAGGCTGCATGCACACCGGGGAGGTTTAGTTAACATTTAGTTACCAATTTAACTACTTAATATATGTAAACCACCCATTACCGAGTTTCGGAAGAAAATGAACCACATATTTTTATGTACAAAAATGTTGTACATAAAAAATGACATCAAAACGGGGCGTACTAGGGATAAACTAGTGAGAAGAGTTAATATCTTTAAATATATAAGCGCGAAGAAAAGTTATCTCATCAAAAACTTTATCGGTGACATTTTTCGTTTACATTTGTTACCTGTCAAAATTTTGCAGCCGTCATAAACGCCGATAGCTTTGATGTCATAGTGTTTTTATTTCACTGGAAGTCGTTTTTACGCCTTATTATGTTTATGTAAAGTAAAAACGAACCTGGTGGATGCTTTTTTTCCGTTATATTTATGTTGAACTGTTTAACTTGAAAATAAAGTTAACTTTAAAAATGTTTACGTTATAAATAAATTAAAGTGTGTAACGACCACCCCTTCCTGATCTGCTCTCTCCATATAAGGGAATGTCATAAATAAAAATTTGAAATAGATACATAAATATAATATAAAACCTAACATATATCTGTCAACTTTATTCTAATACTTCCTATTCAAAATATATATAAAACCTTCAGTTATAAACTACAGAATGAGAAATTGTAATTGGCACAATATAAAGATTTACCAATAAAAAAAATACAATATTTATTTGGCGTGATCGTCTAAGGTTGGGTAGGACTCTTCGTTGTGTTGCATAGTAACCAAGTTCTTTTCCGAGGTATGTGACAAAGATAAGAAACAAAGAATGTTTTAAGAATGCAATGTAAATTATTATAGTAATAAAAATATATAATGTAATAAATACATACAATATATAATAAGAGGTAATAAAGAACTGTTGAAATGGATTTGATAAATTAAAATGAATTGGAAATTTATAAAAAATGGGTGTGAGTAGGGCCCCTATCCTCGCCCTAGTCATGTGAGAGACATCCTTTCATTTTTTTGAATTTCTCTCTCCAGGATTCACCAATCCAACACCCGAGTGTTAGTACTGAATAATAATGATAAAATAAAAATACTTTGTAAGTAAATAAGTTTATAAAGATAAGTAGAGGATGGAATATGATGAGATTGTAAGAATAAATAAAGCTAACAATAAATTCCACAATCTTGAATAAAGTTATTTATATCACAATCCCAAACCTTGCAGATACTTTAATTTAATCTAAGTAGTGTAATCTCCAAGTTGGATCATTTTCGGAAGGGTAACTCTAATATCTATTTCATGATATTTGTTATTAATTCAGTCAAGAAGTTCTAGATCCAACTTTCTGCCTGAGTCTGATGAGCCGGAACTCGTCCTTGTCGCACCAACAGATAGTCAGATCAATGGAAGTGAAACCAGAAACTCCAATGACTTTAGTATTATGTTCGTTAATAATTCATGAAATAAATATATTAATGAAGGAGAGGAATAGATTTATAATTCATTCCATGACATTGTTAATTATACAGCCAAGAAGTTCATGAACCAACTTCCTCACTGAGTCTGATGCACCGGAGTGTCATCCTGTCGTAACACCAGAAGCTCAGATCATTGAAATTGACAACAAGAGACTTCAACCACTGTTTGGTCTTATGCCAGATAACAAGTCGCAGAATGAACATAAATGAAGGAAGGAAATGTGAGTTTTTAATATTTGTCAATTATTCAGCCAAGAAGTTCCTGAACCAACTTTCTCCCTGAGTCTGATGAGCCGGAACTCGTCCTTGTAGCAACAACAGATAGTCAGATCAATGAAAATGGTTACAAGAGACCTCAACGACTGTGTGGTTGTGAGCCAATTGACATGAGGATAAAGGGAGAAAATAAAGAGTAAATAAACTTCACCAAGTTGGAGATTAGCACGCTGAGTGTGTTAATCAAATAACCTTCTAGTATATCTCACCATTGTAATGCATTACATACATTATATACCTAATATAAACACGTCACAAATGAGCATTTTTAGTTTATCAGTCCCTATAGATGTATTGTGTTCTGTGTGTGTGTGCGTAATTACTTTTAATACAAAGTAAGATAAAATATAACATGTAAGTATATATACTTACATATATAAATAAATATAAATAATAAAATACATATAAAGAATAAAGTACATGAAATATTAATATATAAATCAAGACCTTAAATAAATATACTATAAAAGTTAATTTCCCTGTTAAATTACCCTACAGTATTAAACGAAATAAACGCTCTTCTATAACAGGATTCACCTTCTAACGCAATAACGTAATCTAATATTAAAATACTCAAAAATTAAACTTTTATCTACGAACTGGCAGAACTTTCCTGAAGACGAAATTCCCTATTAATGTGTACTAAAATAAACACTCACCTAAAGACTGGACCCACGTTCAATACAACACTATATTCTATTTTTAAACAATTGAAAAACTAAATATTAAACTGGATACAAACTGGCAGAACTTTTGGGTTACTTTCGTTTACCCGACCGAGACTCCAACTTCCATTCCCCGAGACTGAAATTCCGACCCCTGCTCTGTTTTTTTTTTTTTTTTTTTTTGTTCCCCTCCGCGGGAAGGGCAGGAGGATAAAAATGCCCTGACGCATACTCTGGCGCGATTCCAAAGTTATGTGGGACTCGTCCCGACGCCTACCAGGACCATACCCACTAAAAACCCCCTGTCGGCTCGTGCATTTTTGCCACTCAGCCTTCATCGGAGCGACGGCCAATTGGAGAAAGAGGCCGCGCTAGCGGGGCCCAGAAGGGGTCACCCGCTGGGATTACATAGCACTGAAGGTGCTCAAAGCACTGAAGGTTAATGCATAGCACTGAAGGTGCTCAAAATGAAAATCAATAATTAAACAAAAATTAAAAAATTGCAAAATAAAAATGAATTAACTCGCATTTACGTTAGTATTAGGATTTACGTTAGAATTAGAATTTACGTTAGAATTAGAATTTGCGGCCAGAAGGGCCTCGAGATCGCGTGACAGTCTGGTGGATGAGTACGCTTGCGCATTTCTAGGCCTAGCGACTTTGAACTTCGAGTCTAGCACAGGAGTAGCATATGAGACAGAATCACGAACTAGAGGATTGGGATGGGTTTCGGAGCGTTTGAAGAACGCTTCAGAGAGTGTTTTGAGATATTGTTGTACTGTAGGCAGTTCAAGATCTCTATGCAAGTCCGCGTTACGCACGTACCACGGTGCGCCTGTGGCCCGGCGGCAAAAGAGGTTTTGAACTACCTGCAGTTTGTGCAGGAGGGAGGGTTTGGCGTGGGCAAAGATTGGCGAGGCATACGTCATGACGGGTCTAACGCAGACCTTGTAAAGTGTACGTTTGTTTCTGAAGGACATTTTACTTTTTCTACCTAACATGCTATTTAGGCGGACTAAATAGTGACGAGCGAGTTTCGAAACTCTTTCAACGTGTGGCTTGAAAGAAAGCGTCGGATCTAATGTGACGCCTAAGTATTTAGTACTGCGCTTCCAGGGGATGGGAATGCCTAACATTCGAACGTGGGGATCGCCATCGGGACGACGGCGTTTGTGGTCGAAGCGCATCGCAGAACTCTTTTCAGGGTTCACATCGATGCGCCATTCTTGAAACCATGCACCAAGGGCGTTTACGGCCTTTTGGAGTCTGGTTACAAGGCGCCGAACACCGTGGCCTTTGGTATAGAGTGCGGTGTCGTCAGCGAAGAGGGCGAGTTCGACGCCTTTCGGCGGGATGGGAATGTCGTTGGTGTACACGGTGTACAGCAGAGGGGCGAGGACTGAGCCTTGAGGGACTCCAGCCTTTATGGGACGAGGTGCAGAAAGCGTGCCTTCGTGTTTAAATCGAAACGTACGGTCTTTGAGAAACGACGCTATTATCCTGACTAGGCGATCCGGTAAGCCTATCTTGTAGAGTTTATAAACGAGACCGCTGTGCCAGACTTTATCGAAAGCCTTGGCTACGTCAAAGAAAACCGCGACTGTTTTATAACGACGCGGATAGAAACCGTCAAGTATATACTCGACGATTCGGTGGACTTGCTGAGGGCAGGAGTGTTTAGCGCGAAAGCCGAACTGATGGGGAATAATGAGAGGAACGCCATCCGTTGGAAACAGATGGTTCCGCATTCGAGAGAGTATGACTCTCTCGAGAAGTTTAGACATTGCCTTGAGGAGGCTGATGGGTCTGTGATTAGCCGGGACGTTCAGAGGTTTGCCCGGCTTGGGAATGCCTATGATTGTCGCTTCTTTCCAAGCTTTTGGAAAGTAGCTATGGTCGAAGCAGGCATTGAAAATGATAGCTAACAAGGTAAGCATCTGTTGAGGTAGGTGCTTAAGTGCGTGGTTGGAAATTCCATCCGCACCCGGAGCCTTTTTGGACTTTTGATTTCTAATGAGAAGCAAGATTTCGTCATTAGAGACTGTGACAGGGTCTGCGGTGATGGGGAGAGAGTCTCTGCGAAGGACTTCGTCCTCCACCGCCTGGATGTGCGAGGGATCAGCAGGTTGCGTGCTGGGCGAGCATTGTGCGGCAATGCTGTCGGCGAAGCATTCGGCTTTCTCTTCGACTTCGAAGGCAGTAGTGCCATCGGGACGAGTGAGAGGAGGAACGTGAGAGACGGTGTCTACGCGTAAGGCTCGGGCCATGCTATAGTACGCTTGGTGGGACGGAGAGATATTCGCCATGAGATCGTTCATCTGAGCGTCTCGGAGTTCCGCGAGGCAAGACTTAACTTTACGTTGAAGCTGATTCGCAGCTGTTCTATAGGCGGGCGTGGGATATTTCTTGGCTCTCCGGAGAGCCGCGTTTTTAGCTTTAATAAGATTGCTAACGGCTAAGGGAAGCGTGGGTTTGCCTTGCTTAGCAACCTTTTCGTTGTCACTGATGGCTGAGTTGATAGCATCAGTGAGAGAATTTACTAATGAATCGATTTTATCCGGGCTATCTAATTGCTCGGGAGAGATCGCGAGTGGAGAGTTCGGAGCCTTTAAGGCTGAAACTAACGTATTTTTAAAACCTTTCCAATTGGTAAAGGTCTTAGGAGATGAGACGTTATCGTTCGGCGGTCCTAGCACGAGGGAAACGGGGCGATGGTCGGAGCCTAGGTCATCGAGCGGTTCGATAGACCTTAGGTCAAGATTGATACGCTTGATAATTGCAAAGTCGAGGATGTCAGGAGAGTAGGACGGGTTGTTGGGATAGTGAGTGGGAGTGACGGGGGATATGACATCTAGGTCAAGGGAGTTAGTGATGTCGAGGAGAGCGATACCGCTGGTGTTAGTCGATAGGCACGTCCAGTCAGTATGTTTGGAGTTAAAGTCTCCGAACATAATGACTGAATGGCCGAGGGCGAGAATGGCCTCAAAGTCGCTGCGGATTGGTCTGGTACCACTAGGTATGTAGATTGAAGCTATGATGATGGTCGGATGACCAGTCATAGCCAATCTACACACAGTGGCTTCCATGTTGAGGAGAGGAGGGGTAGGGAGAGGACAGCAGTGGAAGCCTCTTTTGTAATATATAGCGGTGCCGCCGAAACCGTCAGAGTTGGGCCTATCGTTACGAATAAACGCGTACTTAGGTATAGCGAATCCCCTGGAGCGGTTTGGAGTAAGCCATGTCTCCTGGAGAAGGAATAAGTCAGGTTCTTTGTTCTGAAGGAACAGTTTAATCTCGGGAAGGTTGGTATTAAGGCTACGAGCGTTAAAAGATACTAGGGATAAGCCCTTGGGTTTAATACGACTGGACGCGGGATTCGCGGGTCTAGACATTATAATTTATTATTTACGAATTTATAAATTATAAAAGAATTTACAACGAACTTAGGAGCGAGTGATGCTCGGCTAAAGCAAATAAACGCTCTTGAGGAGAGCGGGCGGCTCGCAGTTTGCGTGCGAGCACGGAAATTTCGTTAATATCGACGTTTTGAATAACGTCGAATACGGTCTTCATGTCCTCAGCCAACGACGACTGAGGTGCGGAAGACGGAGAAGGACGCGACCCTACGGGAGCTGGGATAGGTCGGGAAGGTGCAGGCGGAACGGCCGGACGCTGCCTCCAAGACAGAGCCGGAGTAGGTGTCGGTTGAACGGGCTTTGCTTCCGGGGGACCCCGGTTGCGCAGCGGCGGGAAGTTGGCAGGAGTGAGCGGCGGCGCCGGTTTAGGCGCGACCCTCTTGGTGGTGGAGCGCGGAGCGCGCGGGCAACCCCTGTAGTTAGCTGTGTGGCCGGACTGGCCGCACAGCACACAGGCAGGGGGGGAAGTGGATTCGGGGAGTGCGAGTGCACTCCTTAGTGAAGTGAGGATCCAGGCACTTTACGCACCTGGGGGGAGCTGAACAGTTAGCCGCTGCGTGGCCATAGAGCTGGCAGCGGTGGCACTGCCCAGGGTGACCACGGGGGTTGGGACGCTCGACGGAGATATTTGAGAGTCCGCAAATTGTGCGAGCCTCTCTAAAGATCTCCCTCGAGTTGGGAGTATTCGACAGGATTACCAACGCTAAGGGAAAACGCCTACCGCGGTTGGAGTGCATCTTGTGCACTGCTGTGACCGGGAAACCCTGAGACTTAAGGTCATCGAGGATGTCTTCGTTGCTGAGTTCGAACGGGACGCCCCGTAGTACTGCGCGGATCTTACGCTCCTCCGGGAGGGCGTAGGTGTGATACGCGATTTGGTTTAATCCGAGTAACCTGGTAAACGAGCGGAAGTCGTCGACGGTCGCTATTTGAATCTTGATTGTATCGCCAGCGTTGGCGGCTTTTAAATAATTAATTTTGTGCACTTTGCACAAGTTTGAAACCGCGGTCCAGCGCGCTTTTTCACGCAGGAAGACGGGCGGAGGGAGCTGAGGCTTCGGCGGGACGGGAGCGCAGCGCGTCGCTGGCTTCGATGTGACCGACGGAGACGCGGTTACTACGAGCGATTTTAACGGCGCGGGGGCTGGTGTTGAAGACACCGGGGAGGGCTCGGGTATTGAAGATACCGAAGCTTTCTTAGAGCGCTTCTTGGAGCGCTTGGCGACGAGTTGAAACGCGGGCTCAGGAGAGCCGGTTAAGGTGACGGCATCTGACGACGTATCAGACGCGGGTTCGGAGTCGCTCCCGGGAGCGGTACGCTTACGACGCGACGCGTGAGAGGATGCGACCGATTCGCAGTCCATCTCTGACGAGGCGGGAGACGCGGGAGAGCTTAAGACCTGAGGGGTCTCGACGTTGGAGGCCTGAGGGGCCGGGGTTGAGGCCTGAGGGGCCGGGGACGCGATAGATGCCTGTAAGGCCTGCGTTAGTGCGTCAGCGGGTATGCTTACGCCGGACGCAGCGAGCGCCTGGGCGAACGACTTAAGAATATTAACAAGGTCCATTGGAGGACTTGGAATTATAAAATGTAATATATAAATATATAATGTATGCCTATAATATATAACAAATGCCTAGGATTCCTAAATAAAACCTAGCGAACCCTAGCGGCAAACCTCCCTACCAGCGGTAGGGGGGCTGGGGAGAATAACTTAAAACTAACCGTAGTACGCCGAAGGCCGCTACCTAGAAACCTAAAAAAGGGTACGCAGGTAAAGAGTTGACCGCGTTAGGGTCAACCTTTACCGACAGAAAGGACAAATACGCACGAAAACACACAAATATGATAAAAATAAATATGAAAATAGGAGAAAAATAAATAAAATAGAGAAGAGAAATAAATAAAAATAAAAAGGACTGGTTCAGTACAAATTCGTTGTCACCGTTAAGTATCCTTTGCACTGAAACCAGACTACTTACGCTGGGCACAACACTGCACTCAGCACAAGCACAACACAACTTAGCACAGCACTTTGAAGACTAAAGGGCTTAGTCGCAAAGAAAAATACGCACTTCGATAGCACTCAGAGGGAGTAGAAAGAACCTTGAAAACCGTAGCACGGAACCAACACGCTAAACCGTGACGTCAGTAGACTGAGCGCCACGGAGTATCGGGAAGGGACCAAACGACGGAGAACGGGGTCTTGCACGTCCGCACTGGGCGGCGATCGGAGCGAGGACCCTGCTCTGCGGCCTACTGCCCTATTTATACCCAAAAGACCGAACTCCCTCCCACGGGGCACCATGCACCACGCACCCGCGACAATCTCCAGTCATATTTACCAACAAAATAAAAGAATGCACCCTTGAGTTACTTATTTAATTTAATTTATGTGTAACTACTGTAGAGTTATTTTGTTTAGCAAATAAATAAATAAATAAATAATGAATAAATAAAATCTATGTGTAAATGCGAAAGCATCATCAATTATTTTCCTGCAAATAATTACCACCCATAAGATCGTATCAACAACGGAAGAGCAACTTAATAACAAAGTAGGCGTCCCAAACTGCTATACTTTTTAACCTTTAGGAACATTAATTAGATGTATCTATCTATGTCATATTAGTACATAAATTCTGAGAACCAGATATCAATTTTAAATTAATAAATTTTTTCTAATTCTTTTTATTCTTTAACAAGGTAAATGAATTTAACTGAACATCCTTTTATGTGTAATTTTTCTTCCATTTAAAGATTCTATATATCAACAATTATATCTGCTAACATATACTAATATATAAACAGATATTTTTAAGATAACTTTAGTAAATTAGTATTGCCAAATGCCACCAGCAGGTATACTGAGACTATACTTCCGCTTCACATACAAGACTCGAGCTTGTTCCGTCACAACAACCTTTTATGAGTAATTTTTCTTCCATTTAAAGATTCTATATCTCAACAATTATATCTACTAACTTATACTAATATACAAACAGATATTTTTATGATAACTTGAGTAAATCAGTATTGACAAATGATATTAGCAGGTATATTGAAACCATACTTCCGCCCCATACACAAGACTCGAGTTTGTTCCGTCACAAGTGTAAGTACAAATACTTTTGTTAAAATCTCGCCCGGGGTGGTAACACAGTTAGCTTTTTGATTATTGTTATTTTATTTCTTTACTTTATAATTTAGATATGTACACACACAATATAACCAAGTTTTCATAAATGGGATAAAATATATGCTTGTACAAAGGTTCTACTTATTTCATAAGAAATTTCTTCCAGTAGACCTGGAACTAAAACTAAATCATTAGTGTGCTTATTAAACTAAATTCATTAAAAAATTATCATTAATAACATACAATATATATATATATATATATATATATATATATATATATATATATATATATATATATATGCATTTATATTATACATATATATATGTGTACTAAATATATACATGAACACATCATATAAATACAAAAATAATACTTATGGAATAACAACAAAAATCATGTCTGAGGAAGATAATGCTCTTTTATTCTTTTTTAAAAATTGATACCTATAGATTTCAACTGTCGAATTGTGTGTGGTAAGGAATTCAATAGCTTAACTTTATGTTCTGTGAAGGAGTATGCATAGAAATCGGTTTTGTGTGGAGGCATTCGTAAAAGAAATCGTTTACTTGGCCTTACCGATTCGTTTACAGAATGAACAAATGTAAAGCGCAAAAATATGATGGAGCTTAATCGAATACTACGCATAAAATTGTTGAATAAACACATTTACGATTATTCATACAAACATTATGGGTGGTGCATAAGTTCCATCTCTAATAACACCAGATAAGTTTTTTTTTTCGCAGTGAACATGTAATTAAATAATTCTAATTCATTATTATTTTGCTGTTAGTCCTTCAAAACACTTATTTTGATTTCTTGGGGTGGCGTTGTGTCACAATTTTTTTTTAATGAAAAAGGATTAGTCGTTTGTCTTCTATCTCACCAGATGGAAAGTGACGTTCCAGACGAAGGTGTTACACGTCTATCCACGAGATACCTATTCACTCGACGCTTGAAAGAACTAGGACTATAGTTTTCTAGAAAAACAGACACAGGGAGTTCATTCCACACCTTAGCGATCCGCATCAAAAAGAAACTATCGAAGCGTTTGGTTCGACTTCTTGGGATATCTACTATAAAGAGATGGAAGGCTTGTAGTCCGATGTAAGAAGGGTGTTGGTTCAACCTGATCAAAAAGAGCATTCGCGCACTCTCCAAAATGTAATCTGTAGAAAACTGCTATACTGGCATTTTTCCGACGAAGGTCGAGGCTTTGTAGTTTTTTGGTGGTGAGGACTAAGTTGTTAATAATTTTTCGGTCAACTGCGTCCATCCCAAAGGTGGCTACAGTACTTCATACAATATCGAACTTGAGCTGTGTACAAATTAAGTAGCATGGGCTGAAGTACCGTTGGACCTTCGAGATAATTCCCAACTTCTTTGAAGCAGTTTGAGCGATGGACACAATTTGTTGCAAAAAATCTGTTGTTTTATTTATGTTTCATTTAAAGCAGAAAACTCTTTAATCAGTGAATACAGTATCAGAGAAACATCGCAGCATCAAGATTCTGTGACTACTGTTGCAAAAACGCCAGGATGTGTCATGTGGCCGTTCACATTAAACATTCGTATACCGTTTTTATGAATTGCCAAAATCAGAAAATATTAAGGTGCTTTTAAAAAAAAATTGATTTCATTTGAAAATTCAAACAAATCACATCCTGTTAAATAAAACACTTTTTTGACCAGATTTTAACGCTTTTAATTGTTTGTTTACATTTTAACTCGACGTTTCGGTATCTTTACAGACAACGTGGATACAAGTGACTAAGTGACAGGCAACTTGACAGTAGTGAAAACAATTAATTTTCCTCAACTGTTTCTCAGTTAGCGAGCGTAGCGTTGTGGATCACGGATTCATCAGGACTACGCGAAAAAATCCATAAAAAAGGGTGTTTCTTTATATATAATAAATCTTAAGTGCATGCATAGGCCTGAATGTATTCATATTATTTATTATCAAGAACGTATATCTAGCGATTAAAGCGCAAGCTTTTTAAAAGCCATTATGAGAAAACCTTATTACTCGTACTAGTTAATTAAATATTATGAAAATTAACATGCTTCCTTAGACATGGATCAAAAACCTTTTAGCAGCAACATTTGATAGGTTAAAAGTCAATCACGTACTATCCTTATAATCAAATTTAATTATAATTTGTATGCCACTGCTCCAATGTAATTCGACATATTAATAATTAGCGCGCAATCAGTTATGAACCTTAAGTCGTCTCAGTTATCCCTACATATTTATGTAGGCATTGGCATTAGACTAAAAGCAATTAAATTGTTCGTGTAATATCTTGATAGAGAGTCGCATAAAAATACGTCTAAAATTTAATATTTACTCACTGTATAGATTATTTATTATCTAATGTAGATATTTAAAAATAATGATAAATCTCGATTTGGAACCTATTGGAAAAAAATGCACAGTTATTCATATTTTCTTCTATTGTTAAAGAGGGCCATTAAACACACTGTCAAGCGTTAATAAAAAGGAGAGGCACACAAATCACTTTTTGACATTTTTGGAATCATCAGTTTTATATCAGTACGGAGTGAACGGAAATAGAGACAGGGATAAATTTAAAGATGCTCATTCAATAACCATTTCGATATAGTTACCAAAACTATATTTTTAACATTATATCGAAAGCAATATCGTTTTTAAATACGAAATTGCTAATGAACTATATTAATTTCATAAAAAAGTAAGTATATTTTTCATGTTACGATTTTAAATACAAAAATTCCTAATTAACAATAATACCTTCATAAAAAAATAGAGACTGCATATTTCGATACTTCGTGACCTACCATTTCTTTAACGTATGACACAAGATCATACATATAGAAATCGATTAATTGATAATTGCTCATATTTTTTGTTAAGATTCTTGCGTATATTATTGATATATGTCGGAGTGAGGTTAAAAATACAGCAGTTGATTTACTTTACTGAGACGCTACCTCGTTGCGGTTCGTGTAGTCAACATTTATTGTCCATAGACTATGTTTTGGGAGCGGTGTGGAGCTAGGGTATGTTCGATACCAAACGAACTTGGTTCGTTCGTTCTTTTATTCGTTGTTCAGCTTTTGAACAGGGCAACTAAACTAGATTAATTTCTGAAAAAGCTTGGTGCGGAAGATGATGACAAGGCGTGTACATTCCAATCGTGTGCTGATTCCAATCAGCCTCTTTTAAAAATAACTTTTGAAGAATCTTAAAACGCTAAATATCGATTATACCGCAGAAATACATTATATCTAAGCCATCGGAAACTATAAAAAGCAGTGATTATGTGGAACTTGTGCTACATAATTTGAACATTATTTCAGTGTGGCCATTATGTGAATCCAGTATTTCAAAGTTTCTTCCTGAAACTGCCCCCAAAATGTATATATAAATATTCTGGTAAATTGACGCCTAAATGGAATATTTTTAATTTTTTGGAAATATTTTGCAAATACATGGAGAAGCTTGTATGTATTTGAAAAATTACGTTCAAAATATCTTTTCAAATAATGATATAAAAAATAAACGGTATGTAAGTACCAGACGAAAGCCTACTCCATTGCACAATGAGCGACATTGAATCGGTCGATTACGAGTAGTACTTAGGTTATAGTATCCACGTGAACCACCACGCACCACGCACTGATTCCATATTTGGTTTTGAGGCACTGTGGGATGGACGACTAGAAGATATTATGCAGTTTACCTGGACAGTTTGCCTGGACAGTTTGCCTGGACAGTTTGCCTGGACCAATTTAACTCTTCTGTTGACCATTACACCAAATGGCTAAGAGAGATAACTGAAAAAGTTGATCCCTGTTAATTTCTCTCTTCTTAATATTTTACTATATGTTCTGTAGTGAAACGTATGAAATCCTGATTTTAGTAAAAATATGACTTAACAATACTAGCCTAATACGCGTTTTCTGAAAGCCTATCAATGTAAAAACGTAGTAACGAGCGGGAAAATCTGTTGTTAGTTTTAATCAAGTTTATTAAAGAAGCTAAGAACATTGTCCTTTGTTTTAATTAAATCATAATATTGGTTGATAAACCCTATCGTGAAGCAACTGGCAAAAAACTTCAATATAAACTTAAATGTGTTCTGAAGCACTTAAAAAACTTAAATCACTGTACTCTTAGAAGACATACTACATTAATAAATACTTTGGATTTTTTTATTTATGATCTCAAAATAAATGATTTTTATATGTTACTACCTGTAAATAAAAGTCAACCTAATAATGGAAAAACCAAAGCAACTAGTTTACCAAGATTAAAAGCCCTTTGAGCCTAGTAAGAACCCCTGGCAACTAATTTATATTTAAATTTCTTTTGACCTTTATATGGCAATGCAATTAATAAAATATTAAGTATGTGTAAAAGTTATGAACAATTCTTTAAACTCAAAAATATGTTATTTTGTAACTTTACTGTACTAATTTGTAACTTTAGGAAACAATAAAAACATTTTTATTTTTTATTTATTGTATTTTAACTGCAGGAAAACATTTAGCATAAAGGTAGGTTTCTTAATAGTTCTGTCTATATGGTATTTTACCATTGATCATCTGGCGTCGAAAACCCGGCTCTTCGGAAAAGCTTGTCAACAGTACGAAACTTTCCCTTAACAAAACTTAAAACATTAACTTAATTGACCTTAACTTGTGGCAGAAAAATAAAAAAACATTTTGTTCTACAAGAAACGCAAAGGAAGATATACCGCCAGTCTCAATTAACTTCAGAGTAAAACATTTTTTTTCCTAAGCATATAAAATAAATCCTATCACACCTCACGTCAAATACATTATTATAGGATTATCAAGGTTCTTATGCCTTTCACTAGCGCCGTCATTTATTATTACGTAAAGGATGAGTGCCACAAAAAAAGATTGAGAAGGGTTATAGTGATAGTCAATTTTGTGGAATCAAAAAGGTATTTTAAGTTAGGTGTGATGAAGGTGAGTAAGAAATATTACATAAACATTACAGGATTTATTTTGGCTTAGCAATATAACTAATATTACTTATAATTAAATCAGCCTTAAATGCTGAAATCACAAAAATCTATGATTTCGTGAACATTTTGGATCTTGTTAGTAAAAGTCAACAATGCACGGATAGATTTTTTTACTTTAATTTAATCACATTTATTAGGAATTATGATTAGTGAAAGAAAATTTTGACCCAGAAACAAAGGAACACTTGGATAAAATCAACATCATCCGTTTTTCCACATCTACATAATACAAATATAGAAATAACACAAACCAGTATTTTCTGAAGTTTTCAAGATTCATTATATTAATTAAAAACCCTTTTTAACCTGATTTTATCGCGTTTAATTATATCGCAACTCGACGTTTGCGTATCTTCACAGTCATTCTGTTATATTACACATAATAGTCTTACGAAATGTTCTAAAAAAGTATGAACTTTCTTAAACTCATTACAATGCTACAATTGAGATAAAAATATGTTATGCAAAACAAGAGTTATGGCAAAATCTAAAAACTCTTGATACAATCTCTGAGTTGTGTATTCAAAGTTTTAGTATATAAAAATTTATAAGCAGGTACTGACGGCCTGTTTGGTATGGAGGTAAGGTGCCTTGCCTTTCATGCCAGAGGTCCCAGGTTCTAATCCTGGTAGGGGCAGATATTATATCATATTTGTTTTCTAGTCATGGATGTATGTTTATTTAAGTTTATTTCTAATATTTATATATAAAAAAATATATCTATGTGTTTATATATTTCTTAAGTTTATTTATCCGTTATCTAGTATTCATAACACAAGTTCTAAATGATACTTAATTTGGGCTAGATAATGTGGTGTGTTAGTTAGAAATATTTATTATTATTATTATAGCATTTATAGTGTTTTCGATTGAGCCTCATTCAAAGATACATCACAAATCACAGAGCTAGTTTCAAAACAACCAAGAAAAGGAATTCAGCTTCACAAAACAAAACAAAATAAATGGTCCATACCGTTATAAAATAAAACTAATATCATTTGTTACTTTGTCATCGCATGGGGTTTTCAGGAACCAATAAAACTTCCTAATTTATTGCAGCTTTCACGAGCCCGTGACCCACCTGATGATAAGTGGCGTCCGCACCCTTGGACATCATTCATCACAAGTGTTTTATTTATTATGAATAATAATAATAATAACTCCACAGCTCCTGCTTCCTGTGAATTAACCTTAATGTACTTAGGCTTAGGCTTGTATACGTTAAAATACGGGAAGATGCCGAGAATATGAAAATATAAAAAACTAAAAAATAAAATAATAATAATACATTTATAAATACAATATATATTATGACTTACAAAATTGTGAGCAAAAAGGCCCTGGCACGACTTAATGTGTGCTGAAGCAAGTCCAGTCACACGCTGTTTATTCTGCTGGACCCGTGGGAGAATAGAAATACTTCGCGTGCAAATACATGCTTATAAGGAAAAAAAAATAACTAAAAAGAGCTAGCAAACCCTAAAACATGTATGTTGTTGATTGTAGTTTAGATGCCAGGCCACTTTACCATAGGTATTTCCGTATTTGAATTTTTTATTGAAATCATACAATGTGTGAGCTGCGCATACTGGTGGTGGGGGGATATTATTCCAGCATTTAGTGGCATGGTAATATATTGGTAGTAATTCGCGAAATGCTAGCGTTTTGTGTTGCGATATCAACAATTCAGTTACACATGTCCCAACATAAGAAAGTCTGTTGAAAGACTTCCAGGAAAGTTTGCTAGATAGCAAAAATTACATTTTAAACTTTATTACGCCAAAAAGCATAGAGGCATATAGTAAGCGTTGTCTATTATTCATGTTTAACAGGTCACCCCTATTTAGATATGGTGTCGTGCGTGCGAGGAGGAATTTCAAAGCAGAAACGTGCACACGCATTCTGGACTCTTTATAAAGAGTTATACGTTCTCTCCAAACTACTTAGACCGTAGACGTAAATGCCGTAGTTTAATTTAGAAAGAATGAGATTATCACTCAACCTTATTCTCAAGCTCGTCGAGATATAACATCGTAATCTGTGCGTACGATACGGAGTTATGTGGGACTCGCTCCGAGCCAACCAGAGCCACTACCCACTAAAAAACCGCCGAATGAATCTGGCAATCTTTTGCATCACAGCCTTCATCTGAAGCAACGACCAATTGGAGAAAAAGGATGAAAAGGAAGAAATTTTTTTTTTGTCGCCTCCGCGGGAAGGGCAGGTGGATAAAAATGCCCTGACGCATACTCTGGCGCGATTCCAGAGTTATGTGGGACTCGGCCCGACGCCTACCAGAACCATACTCACTAAAAACCCCCTGTCGGCTCGTGCATTTTTGCCACTCAGCCTTCATCTGAGCGACGGCCAATTGGAGAAAGAGGCCGCGCTAGCGAGGCCCAGAAGGGGTCACCCGCTGGGATTACATAGCACTGAAGGTGCTCAAAGCACTGAAGGTGAATAAATAGCACTGAAGGTGCTCAAAATGAAAATCAATAATTAAAACAAAAATTAAAAAATTGCAAAATAAAATTGAATTAATTCGCATTAACGTTAGAATTAGGATTTACGTTAGAATTAGAATTTACGTTAGAATTAGAATTTGCGGCCAGAAGGGCTTCGAGATCGGCTGACAGTCTGGTGGATGAGTACGCTTGCGCATTCCTAGGCCTAGCGACTTTGAACTTCGAATCTAAGACAGGAGTAGTATATGAGACTGAATCACGAACTAGAGGATTGGGATGGGTTTCGGAGCGTTTGAAGAACGCTTTAGAGAGTGTTTTGAGGTGTTGTTGTACTGTAGGCAGTTCAAGATCTCTATGCAAGTCCGCGTTACGCACGTACCACGGTGCGTTTGTGGCCCTGCGGTAAAAGAGGTTTTGAACTACCTGCAGTTTGTGCAGGAGGGAGGGTTTGACGAGGCATATGTCATGACGGGTCTAACGCAGACCTTGTAAAGTGTACGTTTGTTTCTGAAAGACATTTTACTTTTTAGTACAGTAGTGACGAGCGGGTTTCGAAACTCTTTCGACGTGTGGCTTGAAAGAAAGCGTCGGATCTAATGTGACGCCTAAGTATTTAGTACTGCGCTTCCAGGGGATGGGAATGCCTAACATTCGGACGTGGGGATTGCCATCGGGACGACGGCGTTTGTGGTCGAAGCGCATCGCAGAACTCTTTTCAGGGTTCACATCGATGCGCCATTTTTGAAACCATACACCAAGGGCGTTTACGGCCTTTTGGAGTCTGGTTACAAGGTGCCGAACACTGTGGCCTTTGGTATAGAGTGCGGTGTCGTCAGCAAAGAGGGCGAGTTCGACGCCTTTCGGCGGCATGGGAATGTCGTTGGTGTACACGATGTACAGAAGAGGGGCGAGGACTGGGCCTTGAGGGACTCCAGCCTTTATGGGACGAGGCGCAGAAAGCGTGCCTTCGTGTTTAAATCGAAACGTACGGTCTTTGAGAAACGACGCTATTAACCTGACTCTGGTAAGCCTATCTTGTAGAGTTTATAAACGAGACCGCTGTGCCAGACTTCATCGAAAGCCTTGGCTACGTCAAAGAAAACCGCGACTGTTTTATAACGACGCCGATAGAAACCGTCAAGTATATACTCGACGATTCGATGGACTTGCTGAGGGCAGGAGTGTTTAGCGCGAAAGCCGAACTGATGGGGAATAATGAGAGGATCGCCAACCATTGGACACAGATGGTTCCGCATTCGAGAGAGTCATACTCTAGTCATAGTCTCAGAAGTTTAGACATTGCCTTGAGGAGGCTGATGGGTCTGTGATTAGCCGGGACGTTCAGAGGTTTGCCCGGCTTGGGAATGCCTATGACTGTCGCTTCTTTCCACGCTTTTGGAAAGTAGCTATGGTCGAAGCAGGCATTGAAAATGATAGCTAAAAAGGTAAGCATCTGTTGAGGTAGGTGCTTAAGTGCGTGGTTGGAAATTCCATCCGCACCCGGAGCCTTTTTGGACTTTTGATTTCTAATGAGAAGCAAGATTTCGTCATTAGAGACTGTGACAGGGTCGGCGGTGATGGGGAGAGAGTCTCTGCGAAGGACTTCGTCCTCCACCGCCTGGATGTGTGAAGGATCAGCAGGTTGCGTGCTGGGCGAGCATTGTGCGGCGATGCTGTCAGCGAAGCATTCGGCTTTCTCTTCGACTTCAAAGGCATTAGTGCCATCGGGACGATTGAGAGGAGGAACGTGAGAGGCGGTGTCTACGCGTAAGGCTCGGGCGATGCTATAGTACGCTTGGTGGGACGGAGAGATATTCGCCATGAGATCGTTCATCTGATCTAACTTTACGTTGAAGCTGATACGCAGCTGTTCTATAGGCGGGCGTGGGATATTTCTTGGCTCTCCGGAGAGCCGCGTTCTTAGCTTTAATAAGATTGCTAACGGCTAAGGGAAGCGTGGGTTTGCCTTGTTTAGCAACCTTTTCGTTGTCACTGATGGCTGAGTTGATAGCATCAGTTAGAGTATTGACTAGTGAATCTATTTTAACCGGGCTATCTAATTGGTCGGGCGAAATCGCGAGCGGAGAGTTAGGGGCCTCTAAGGCTGAAACTAACGTATTTTTAAAGCCTTTCCAGTTGTTAAAGGTCTTAGGAGAGGTAACGTTATCGTTCGGCGGTCCTAGCACGAGGGAGACGGGGCGGTGGTCAGAACCTAGGTCATCGAGAGGTTCGATAGACCTGAGGTCGAGGTTGATTCGCTTGACTATTGCAAAATCGAGGATATCAGGAGAGTGGTTCGGGTTGTCGGGATAGTGGGTGGGAGTGATGGGGGAGATGACATCTAAGCGAATTTGTGATGGCGAGGAGAGCGATACCGCTGGTGTTGGTTGATAGGCACGTCCAGTCAGTATGTTTGGAGTTAAAGTCTCCGAACATAATGACTGAATGGCCGAGGGCGAGAATGGCCTCAAAGTCGCTGCGGATTGGTCTGGTACCACTAGGTATGTAGACTAAAGCTATGATGATGGTTGGATGACCAGTCATAGCCAATCTACACACAGTGGCTTCCATGTTGAGGAGAGGAGGGGTAGGGAGAGGGCAGCAATGGAAACCTCTTTTGTAATAAATAGCAGTGCCGCCGAAACCGTCGGAGTTGGGCCTGTCGTTACGAATAAACGCGTACTTAGGTATAGCGAATCCCCTGGAGCGATTTGGAGTTAGCCACGTCTCTTGAAGAAGCAATAAGTCTGGCTCGTTGTTCTGAAGGAACAGTTTGAGCACAGGAAGGTTAGTATTAAGGCTACGAACGTTAAAAGAAACTAGGGATAAGCCCTTGGGTTTGATACGACCGGACGCGGGATTTGCGGGTCTAGACAATATATTGCTTATTTACGAATTTATACAAAAAAAAATTTATAACGAACTTAGAAGCGAGTGATGTTCGGCTTACGCAAATAAACGCTCTTGAGGAGAGCGGGCGGCTCGCAGTTTGCGTGCGAGAACAGAAATTTCCGTAATGTCGACGTTTTGAATGACGTCAAACACGGTCTTCATGTCCTCAGCCAGCGACAACTGAGGTGAAGATGACAAAGCAGGACGCAGCCCTACGGAAGCTACGGGAGCTCGGATGGGTCGGGAAGGTGCAGGCGGGACAGCCGGACGCTGCCTCCAAGACAGAGCCGGAGTAGGCGTCGGCTGAACGGGCTTTGCTTCCGGGGGACCCCGGTTGCGCAGCGGCGGGAAGTTAGCGGGAGTGAGCGGCGGCGCCGGTTTAGGCGCGACCCTCTTGGCAGTGGAGCGCGGAGCGCGCGGGCAACCCCTGTAGTTAGCTGTGTGACCGGACTAGCTGCACAGCACTCAGGCAGGGGGGGGAAGTGGATTCGGGAGTGCGAGTGCACTCTTTCGTTATATGTGGCAAGGAAAGGAAGGAAAAGAACGAGGATGTTTTTGTACGACGGCCTCAGGAGAGACTACCCCTGTCGATTAGGTCATTCCTGGCATTTGGTATAAAATCTTTACGTACAAAGAATAAATATAATAACATTTACTACGTTATTATCAACATATTTACAGTAGTCATATATCTTTCAGATTGATATATGTCAGGCTAATGTCACCACATTTTAGCCTAAAACCAGACAGTAATAATTATTTAATCTTGACACTTTACAACATTTACATATTTACAATTATAATTTCCATACATTTTATTGTAATGAACTCAACAAAATTATCGCAAAATAAAAGGTTTCAGCCGATTGACATGGACCGTTATTTCTCGACTTCCAATCACCGTGTTTATTAAATAATTGTTGTTACTTAAACCTCTACATATTCGATATAGACCTTTAAATGGTCGGCTAAGTTTTTTTTTTATTCCAGACACTCTTTTAAAGTTATGCAATAATACACATTGACCTGTCTGAAGATATAGATGATGCTTGAATTAGCTTTTTTATCATATAGACTTTTTTGCGCCAAATGAGCTTTACGAGAGTTGTCTCGTGCCAAATTCACATTATTACTATATCTATTCCTTCTGACTTTGAAATTTTCAATATTAAATTTGGGATTTAATCTTTCATCGGACGGAACTTCAGGTTCCCTAGCGAACATTTAATAATATGGAGTTTGATGGTGCAAAGTGGTTGCAAGACATTGTCGCACACCGAATTCTCTCAGCGTGTTCTTAACTAATCTCGACGTAAAAATTGAGCCTCTATCGGATAGCAATTCTTGCATCCTACCGAATTTCGTGAAAATTTCTTGTACGAGAAAATCACTTAATGCTTGTAGTGACAGATCATTAGGCATTATGCCTGTCATATGTCATATATGTCATATGTCATATGCCATAATGATCTGTCACTATTTGAAATTTAAGACCCCATAAATAATGTTTGAAATAATTCAATGCCCATACTAACTGTTATAGCATATTTCTTTTCCGCATCGGTTAATTTTTGTCATACCCCTGCATAAAACACGTACCTATTGCTAGATCACTTGCGTCAATATAAAGACTTGTACAAATACTTTCTTCGTTACCAAAATGACGTAAAAGTGGCGCCTTTTGAATTTATGATAAAATTTTATTAAAAACCTCTTGTTGACAAAAAGTTTTTAATAAATTTTCTATAGTAAGAGAATAAACCTTATACTGATTTTAACTCTTTAACATTTTTGGAAATTTTAATATTCTTTATCTTTTTAATTTTACTTTGATCAGGCAATATGCCTTGACCTGAAATAGTATGCCTCAGTACAGTTATTTGTTTATACCCAAAACTTCACTTTGATGGTTTTAAAGTTAAATTTGCACCCTTTAACCTTTCTGACACTTGTTTGAGTGCTTTCATAAACTCCTCAAAAGTTTTCCCATAGATAATCACATTGTCTACGAAGACTATTACATTCCTATACTTAAGCCCAGCCAACACTTCGTCCATCGTTCTTTGAAAAATAGCCCCACTAGTTTTTAGGCCAAAAGATAATACATTAAATTAATAAAAACCTGATGGGATAATAAACGCAGTTTTGTGTTTGTCCTGCTCCTTAATGGAGATTGCCAGTAACCAGAATTCAAATCGAGGTCGGCATAATAATTAGCACCATTTAAATGAGAAATAATATCATCAATTATTGGCAATGGATATGCATCAGTAATAACTTTTTTATTAAGTTGTCTAAAGTCAACACAAAATCTCCACGTGTCGTCGGGTTTCAACACGACCGTGGATGTATATGGGCTTCTTGATTAAGGAAACATGTCGTTCTTCACATCGACACTTATTCGCGTATGATTCTATGTTGTTCAGCAGAAACCCTATAAAGAGCTTTATGAACAGGAGCTTCGTCCGTAGTCTCTATCGTTACTTCAACAATATTGCACCGCCCTAAACTATTTTTATCGAAAGCAAACGTGGACCTATATTTATTTAACAATAATGACAAAGAATTACGTTCACTACCAGATAATTCCGACGATAAATCGAAATTATCGTTTCGTCTTGCCACCACCTCACTCCATACGTTGTCTTTAAAATTATCTACAAGATTACTAAAATAAACATATTCACTTTCACACATTTTAGGTAATTGCTGAATCAGCTGTAAAGAATTATAATTATTACATATATTTTTTACACTATCTTTACATAGAAAATTACAAAGACATTTGCCGAATCTTACGTTATTATTCTTAAAGTCTACTATGGCTTCTGTCTTTCGTAGGAAATCCTGTCCGAGGATTAAATCTTGCTCAACATCCTTCAAGACGACGCATTCCTGAATATGTAATTTATTATCTATCGTTTTAAATGTCTTCGTGCTTCCCAAGCAATTTAATTTATTGCCATTTACGGCTTTGATGAACAGATCGTCCGCTTTTTGCATTGTTAAGTTATGTTTTTCGCAAAGTCGGTCAGAAACCACCGACACGGATGCCCCAGTATCTAATAAGGCAATAGTGTCACAGTCGCGTATCTGAACGCAAATAAATGTAACGAACTTACTCGAGGTAGGGATTTTTTCTTTCGTCGGCGTCTGTACATACCCTATTACTGACGCCGATAGGTTTTTTTTTTTTTTTGTTCCCCTCCGCGGGAAGGGCAGGAGGATAAAAATGCCCTGACGCATACTCTGGCGCGATTCCAAAGTTATGTGGGACTCGTCCCGACGCCTACCAGGACCATACCCACTAAAAACCCCCTGTCGGCTCGTGCATTTTTGGGACTCAGCCTTCATCTGAGCGACGGCCAGTTGGAGAAAGAGGCCGCGCTAGCGGGACCCAGAAGGGGTCACCCGCTGGGATTACATAGCACTGAAGGTGCTCAAAGCACTGAAGGTTAATACATAGCACTGAAGGTGCTCAAAATGAAAATCAATAATTAAAACAAAAATTAAAAAATTGCAAAATAAAATTGAGTTAATTCGCATTTACGTTAGAATTAGGATTTACGTTAGAATTAGAATTTACGTTAGAATTAGAATTTGCGGCCAGAAGGGCCTCGAGATCGCGTGACAGTCTGGTGGATGAGTACGCTTGCGCATTTCTAGGCCTAGCGACTTTGAACTTCGAGTCTAACACAGGAGTAGTATATGAGACTGAATCACGAACTAGAGGATTGGGATGGGTTTCGGAGCGTTTGAAAAACGCTTCAGAGAGTGTTTTGAGATGTTGTTGTACTGTAGGCAGTTCAAGATCTCTATGCAAGTCCGCGTTACGCACGTACCACGTGCGTTTGTGGCCCGGCGGCAAAAGAGGTTTTGAACTACCTGCAGTTTGTGCAGGAGGGAGGGTTTGGCGTGGGCAAAGATTGGCGAGGCATACGTCATGACGGGTCTAACGCAGACCTTGTAAAGTGTACGTTTGTTTCTGAAGGACATTTTACTTTTTCTACCTAACATGCTATTTAGGCGGACTAAATAGTGACGAGCGAGTTTCGAAACTCTTTCGACGTGTGGCTTGAAAGAAAGCGTCGGATCTAATGTGACGCCTAAGTATTTAGTGCTGCGCTTCCAGGGGATGGGAATGCCTAACATTCGAACGTGGGGATCGCCATCGGGACGACGGCGTTTGTGGTCGAAGCGCATCGCAGAACTCTTTTCAGGGTTCACATCGATGCGCCATTTTTGAAACCATACACCAAGGGCGTTTACGGCCTTTTGGAGTCTGGTTACAAGGTGCCGAACACTGTGGCCTTTGGTATAGAGTGCGGTGTCGTCAGCAAAGAGGGCGAGTTCGACGCCTTTCGGCGGGATGGGAATGTCGTTGGTGTACACGGTGTACAGCAGAGGGGCGAGGACTGAGCCTTGAGGGACTCCAGCCTTTATGGGACGAGGTGCAGAAAGCGTGCCTTCGTGTTTAAATCGAAACGTACGGTCTTTGAGAAACGACGCTATTAACCTGACTAGGCGATCCGGTAAGCCTATCTTGTAGAGTTTATAAACGAGACCGTTGTGCCAGACTTTATCGAAAGCCTTGGCTACGTCAAAGAAAACCGCGACTGTTTTATAACGACGCGGATAGAAACCGTCAAGTATATACTCGACGATTCGGTGGACTTGCTGAGGGCAGGAGTGTTTAGCGCGAAAGCCGAACTGATGGGGAATAATGAGAGGATCGCCATCCGTTGGAAACAGATGGTTCCGCATTCGAGAAAGTATGACTCTCTCGAGAAGTTTAGACATTGCCTTGAGGAGGCTGATGGGTCTGTGATTAGCCGGGACGTTCAGAGGTTTGCCCGGCTTGGGAATGCCTATGACTGTCGCTTCTTTCCAAGCTTTTGGAAAGTAGCTATGGTCGAAGCAGGCATTGAAAATGATAGCTAACAAGGTAAGCATCTGTTGAGGTAGGTGCTTAAGTGCGTGGTTGGAAATTCCATCCGCACCCGGAGCCTTTTTGGACTTTTGATTTCTAATGAGAAGCAAGATTTCGTCATTAGAGACTGTGACAGGGTCGGCGGTGATGGGGAGAGAGTCTCTGCGAAGGACTTCGTCCTCCACCGCCTGGATGTGTGAGGGATCAGCAGGTTGCGTGCTGGGCGAGCATTGTGCGGCAATGCTGTCGGCGAAGCATTCGGCTTTCTCTTCGACTTCGAAGGCAGTAGTGCCATCGGGACGAGTGAGAGGAGGAACGTGAGAGACGGTGTCTACGCGTAAGGCTCGGGCCATGCTATAGTACGCTTGGTGGGATGGAGAGATATTCGCCATGAGATCGTTCATCTTGTGACGGTTGTCTATTTCGACCTCTTTTTGTCAGTAAATTTTATTTTTTTGTCGTTCCCGACGTAATTTTAAACTAGGAATTACGTAGTGTCGGAGAACGGCAATGTTTTGATTTGACAAGCCAGTCACGAAAAATTATCCATCATAACAACTAGAATCTATTTATTTATTATTGTTTCCGAGTTTATTATTCAAAATTACATGTTTATCAATTTTTTATTATCTACAATCAAAGTTTTCATGAAATCAATAATTTATTTTTACGTACACGAGTGTGCGTAGCCAAAATTTTTGGTAAGGATTCTCATTCATTAAAATTTTATTTTGTTGTTACTTTTTCTTTTCAGATCAAATTTAATTGTATTAATGTTTCTGTTTTATTTTGTGTGACTATTTTTTATTTCAATTTTGTTTATATTTTTTGTTTGTATTTACAGGCATTTTTGTATATTTTTAATTTTACTGCAAAATAAACATAGAAGAGAGCTTTGGTATTTCCTTTCTGGACCCTCAATTACCACTCCGCAAACAACGCGTTACATACTGGCGCCGACCATTCAAACGCAGTTTATGGAGAAGAGAGGAGGAACAATATCAACAGAGGAATAGCAACATTAAAAATAATTTTTTTATAATTATTATTGAGGTCAGGCATAAAACTTTATTTGTTACCATTTTCAACCATTAACATTCACTAGTTAGATGATATATCTACTATAATATATCAAATTACTGCTAAATTATTCAGACATTTAAGTTTCTTTAGTTTCTTTCGTTATAATATCTTTGAAGAAATTTTCTGAAGGCACAACATTTATTCTATAACCCAGTAATTTCACTATTTAAATAACATTTTCTATTCATTTTCATCACTTGAAAATACGTATATTTTTAAGGCTCTTTTCTGCATAACGACTATTAACAAATTTATTTCACTTTAACATTTTTTTTTTTTTGGATTTTGCAATGAATTTTTCACAACTAAATCAACCTGAAATAATTTATGAATTAAAAATCAGAAATATAAATTTTTCTTCGACGCAATCTGTAGACGAACTACGATCATTATTATTAAATATTAATGTAGATTCTGAAACAGAAATTTTACAAAATAGCCCTGAAGAATTTTCAGAGGATATTAATACCATTAAAAAAAATTTTAAACTTGTTGAAGCTTGTATAAACTCTTATCCTATTAGGAAACAAAAAATTTCACCTTATTTAACTCATATAAGAACAAGATTAGGCCTCATTGACATTACATCAGATTTATCTTCAGAACAGTTAGATTTAATAAATTCATGTTGGAATGATTTAACTCAATTAGACTCACGTTTTAAAAATTTGGAAAAATCACCAACACATTCCACATATCATTCCGCAGAATCCACACAAAATATTAATTTACAACCCCTTTCTTTTTTCGAAGCATTAACTGATAAGGTCAGTAAAATTACAGAAAATCGAATTAACAATGATTTAAAAAGATTTATTTATAAAGGTGATGGTTGTCCAAAGGATTTTATTCAAAAACTTGAAGAATTTTCACAAATAAAAAATATTTCTGAAAAATCTTTATTCTCACATATTTATGATATTTTATCTGGATCTGCTCTTGATTGGTTTAGAGCTAGAAAGTCGACTATTAATGACTGGTCATCTTTCCGATCGGCATTGTTGAATGATTTTGCAATTACCGATTACGATTATAAACTAAAAAAAGTAATCGATACTCGTAAACAAAAACATAATGAGAGAATTATCATTTACTTTGCTACAATGGAATCTCTTTTTTCAAAACTCTTGGAACCAATGTCTGAAAAAGAAAAAATTAATACTCTTGTTAGAAATCTTAAACCTGAATTCACATTACGTCTTTCACCTACTGATTTACATACTGTAAATTCCCTCTTGGAATCATGCAAATTTACAGAAAGCATTCTCCAAGTTTCTAATAATACATCTTACTACTCTTCATCATCACCACCAGATCATTATCATTCTTTTCCTATTCCTTCTACATCGAATTCTAATAACAAATCGTATAATAATACTCTATTTTCACATAATCAACCATATATTCCTGAATTTCCTTTTAAAGCTTGTACATATAATTCCATAGCAGCTGTAGCTAATCCATTGCCTAATACTGTAGCTGCAATTAATAAAAATCAGAATTTTTATAAATTCACTTGCCCACGTTGTAGATCTAATACACATCTATTAAAAGACTGTACTAACACTAATATAGTGTGTTTTCGTTGTGGAAAAAAAGACTTTATTACTAGTAAATGTCCTAATTGTAATAAGTCGATTCCAAAAAACTAAATAACGAGGAGGGTATAAATAAAAATAATAGTGTTAAATCATCAAATTTTGACAAAAAAGATTGGGATACATGGTTAAAAACTTTAACAATTTTTTTTAAATCTTATAACACTTGTGCTCTCCTCTTTAATAAAACATCAGATTTTGAACGTCCTTATTTACATATAAAAGTAAACGATTTAATTTTAAATGGTCTTTTAGATAGTGGTAGTGCTATCACTATATTGGGTAATAATTCTCATAAAATTTTATCACAACATGGTCTTTTTATGCAAAAAAACTGTTTAATAAAAGGTAATGTTGCAAACGGACAAACTATTTCTTCTATCGGCATTATTACTCTTCCTACTTTTTATAACAATAAATTTGCGTTAATTACAGCTCATGTGATCCCAGAAATCACTGAATCACTCATTTTGGGTATTGATTTTTGGAAAACTTTTAATCTTGCTCCGGATATTCTTAGTAATATCACATTACAACCTTCAAATTTAAACTCATCTTTTCTCATTAATACAGATCCTAACTTTCATTTACATGAATACCATTCTTTAACAGATACACAAAAAATTATTGCAGATGCAATTATGGAAAAGTTTAGGTTGATTTCAACTGAATGTAAACCTTTAGGTCGTACTCATTTAGTCGAACATTTCATCGACACTGGAGATCATCCACCTATTCGTCAACGCTGTTACAGACTTTCTCCTGAGAAACAAAAAGCTCTTTGTA
The DNA here is from genome assembly GCA_923062675.1 of Marasmarcha lunaedactyla. Taxonomy (NCBI): domain Eukaryota; kingdom Metazoa; phylum Arthropoda; class Insecta; order Lepidoptera; family Pterophoridae; genus Marasmarcha; species Marasmarcha lunaedactyla. The sequence continues at coordinate 11,208,710 of OV281353.1, forward strand.
AAGAAGTTGATGATATGTTACAATTAGATGTCATTGAACCCAGTGACAGCCCATGGCTGAACCCAATTATTATTACACCTAAAAAAGATGGTACTTGGCGATTTTGTATTGATAGTCGTAAATTAAACGATATCACAAAAAAAGATGCTTACAAACTTCCTTTCATTTCTGATATATTAGATAACCTTAAAGATGCTAAATTTATATCATCTATTGACATTGCTAAAGCGTTTTGGAATATTCCCTTAAAAAAAGAGGATAAACTCAAAACTGCATTCCATGTTCCAGGCCGAGGAATGTTTCAATTTAAAGTTATGCCATTTGGTTTAACTAATGCACCTGCTACCTAACAAAGATTCATTGAAAATCTACTAAATGACCTTACAAATGATAATAATGTTTTCTATTTTATCGACGATATAGTCTGTATCTCTCAAACCTTTGAACAACATGTCGATATACTTACTAAAATTCTTAAAAAACTTTCAGATGCCAATCTCACAGTCAATTTTCCAAAATGTTCATTTTTCCGGAAAGAATTAAAGTACTTAGGCTATGTAGTTAATGAAAATGGTTTAAAAACGGATCCTAAAAAAGTTCAAGCTATTCTTGATATACAAACTCCAAAATCTGCTAAGGAGGTCAAACGTTTTTTGGGTACTGCCAGCTGGTACAGACGTTTTGTACCTAATTTAAGCACTCTTGCAGCACCGTTAACTAAATTAACTTCTACAAGCAAAAAATCACCTCCATTTAAGTGGTCTGATGAGGCTGAAATTGCTTTCAAGGCTATTAAGCAAGCTTTAATTAGTACACCAGTTCTGGCATGTCCAGATTTCTCTAAACCATTTGCTGTTCATTGTGATGCCTCTTCCTATGGCATTGGCGCAATGTTAACTCAGGAAGTCGATAATATTGATAAACCTATTGCTTATATGAGTAAATCACTTACAGGCGCTCAAAAGAATTATTCAGTCACTGAACGTGAACTTTTAAGTGTTATTATAGCACTAGAGCATTGGCGTTGTTATTTAGATAATGGATTACAATTTACAATTTATACTGATCACGCAGCCCTTCAGTGGTTTATGCATTTAAATAATCCTACTGGCAGATTAGCTCGATGGAGTATTCGTTTATCTATGTTTAATTTCGTAATTAAACACAAAAAAGGCTCAGATCATGTCGTACCAGATACTTTATCACGTATAAAACCAATTGATTTAATTAATTTTTCTACTTCTCAAACTAAAGACACTTGGTATTTAGCAATTTATAATAAATGTTTATCATTTCCTTCTAGTACTCCGGATTACATGATTCATAATAATAAATTGTTTAGATTTTGTAGATCTAACACATTATTTAACTCTGAATTTAATTGGAAACAAGTAATACCATTAGAATTTAGGGAATCTGTTATTACACAAAATCATTCTACTCCCCAAACGGCACATTTTGGTACTTTTAAAACATACCATAGAATTAAAAATCTCTATTTTTGGCCTGGCATGTATAAAGACGTAGCCATGTTTATTGCTAAGTGCGAGACTTGTTTAGCTACCAAGCACCAAAATCAAAACTTAATTGGTTTAATGGGCAAACCCAAACATTGTTCACGCCCTTTCCAATGTTTATCCATAGATTTGATAGGTCCACTTCCTACTTCACGTAAGCAGAATAGATTTCTATTTGTAGTTACTTGTTGTTTTTCCAAATATTGTTTGTTATTTCCAATAAAACATGCAACCGCTTCTATTATTCGCCATATATTGGACAATTTAGTTTTTATGGTTTATGGAGTTCCAGAAACTATTATATTAGATAATGGTCCTCAAATGATAAGTACAGAATTATCTGAATTATTTAAATTTTACAACATACCAAAAATACATTACACCCCACGTTACTGTCCACAGGTTAACACCGTTGAGCGTTACAATAAAACTATTGTAACGGCGATTGCAGCTTTTATAGATAAAGATCACAGAACTTGGGATACCTATATAAACAAAATACAGTTTGCTATTAATACTGCGGTTAATGAAACCACAAAATTCACTCCATCATTTTTAGTATTTGGTAGAGAAGCTGTTACATGTGGATCTATCTACAAAAATAAAGATTCCAGAGATGAACTAATTTTCAGTCCTAGGGATGTATATGCTGAAAACATAGGACAATTAATACCTATCTTTTCCGAAGTACAGAAACGGTTATTTAATGCACATCAATATAATGCAACTTATTATAACAAACATCATCAGAATTTAGAATTTAATAACGGTGATATTGTTTGGAGGCGAAACCATGTAATAAGTTCCTCTAAAAAACATTTTTGTGCTAAGTTTGCACCCAAATTTATTAAATGTAAAGTTTCAAATAAAGTTTCACCATTAATTTACGATTTAGTGGATATGAATAATAACCCATTAGGTCGTTGGCATATCAGAGACATTAAACCTCTACCGCGTTTAACTTCTTCTTTGAGTGACTAGATTGGTTGTTACCAATTACTTTATATGAATTCATATATAATTATTGCTAATTATCTCACGGCGAGCATAAGCCGATTCTTTTTGTCTTATTTTTTTTTCTATGCACCTCATTATCGTTTGGCTATACCATTAACATTGACGTTGGTCAAAACTTATAATTAATTATCATCATCGTAGTATTAGGTTAACTTATTGTGTAATTTATTTAATATTTGCAATTCTAGGAGTGTAAACTCTTATTTTCAATATCTGTATTATACTTTATAGTATAATTTGTTAAATGTTATCAATTTTTTTTTCTCAATTTTTTTTTCAAGCGGTTTGCAACTTGTAAAATTAAGCCTTCTGCACGAGCGTTTATTAAGGTAACTCGTTAAACTAAACCATACCTATGTGTATTATTTATACGCTTGAATCACTTTTCCGTGAGAATTATTTTCATATGTTTATTACATAAGTATTTTAATTACTTCACAAAAGACCCTTGGATTTTATTTAAAAGTCAATGTTTCACGACTGGCTATGATTTTCTTTTCTTTCCGGCATATTTATTTCAGTCTTTAACTGAAACTTGTTTATAGTAATCACCGTGCGGGAGTTAGCGACACGTTAAAGAAGCCATAAGCTATTAATATTTTCAGCGGATGGCAACTATTAAAGCCTTTTGCCGTTGCGTTCAACTCTGTTGAGTTGACTTATTTAGGATACGATTCCTCATAAGCAACTCTAACTGCATGATGTTTTATTTCCAGTAGTTGGAATAAGACTAGTATGAAAGAGAATGTATATTGTAATTATAATGTACGTTGATGGAGTTGAACGATGTATATTAACATTGTATATTCCAGGAACATGTTTAAAATTTTATCATTCATGAACCATGTAATTTAAGATAATTATTTAGGATTTTTTTTTTTTCTCTCTCTCGTCTGTTTTGTTTTCTTTTTCTATTAAATAACTTGTTGATATGCAATATATCAGTATTATTTTTTTCTTCATATATACAGGATGTTTTTTCAGAAAAATTCTTCTATAGGATGTTAATATTAATTTTCATTTTGCTTTAATTATTATTTTTTTTTTTTGATCGTTCTTTCATTTGGCAGATTAAATATTAAAATTCGATATGTATATGCGGTTTATTTTGATTTGGTTTGAATATTTTTTTTTTTTTAAAAACTATACTAAAAAAATCTTTCAGATTTTTTTTCCCGGCCCCCGGGGTATTGTGACGGTTGTCTATTTCGACCTCTTTTTGTCAGTAAATTTTATTTTTTTGTCGTTCCCGACGTAATTTTAAACTAGGAATTACGTAGTGTCGGAGAACGGCAATGTTTTGATTTGACAAGCCAGTCACGAAAAATTATCCATCATAACAACTAGAATCTATTTATTTATTATTGTTTCCGAGTTTATTATTCAAAATTACATGTTTATCAATTTTTTATTATCTACAATCAAAGTTTTCATGAAATCAATAATTTATTTTTACGTACACGAGTGTGCGTAGCCAAAATTTTTGGTAAGGATTCTCATTCATTAAAATTTTATTTTGTTGTTACTTTTTCTTTTCAGATCAAATTTAATTGTATTAATGTTTCTGTTTTATTTTGTGTGACTATTTTTTATTTCAATTTTGTTTATATTTTTTGTTTGTATTTACAGGCATTTTTGTATATTTTTAATTTTACTGCAAAATAAACATAGAAGAGAGCTTTGGTATTTCCTTTCTGGACCCTCAATTACCACTCCGCAAACAACGCGTTACAATCTGAGCGTCTCGGAGTTCCGCGAGGCAAGACCTAACTTTACGTTGAAGCTGATTCGCAGCTGTTGTATAGGCGGGCGTGGGATATTTCTTGGCTTTCCGGAGAGCCGCGTTTTTAGCTTTAATAAGATTGCTAACGGCTAAGGGAAGCGTGGGCTTGCCTTGCTTAGCAACCTTTTCGTTGTCACTGATGGCTGAGTTGATAGCATCAGTGAGAGAATTTACTAATGAATCGATTTTATCCGGGCTATCAAATTGTTCGGGAGAGATCGCGAGTGGAGAGTTCGGAGCATCTAAGGCTGAAACTAACTTATTTTTAAAACCTTTCCAGTTGGTAAAGGTCTTAGGAGATGAGACGTTATCGTTCGGCGGTCCTAGCACGAGGGAAACGGGGCGATGGTCGGAGCCTAGGTCATCGAGCGGTTCGATAGACCTTAGATCAAGATTGATTCGCTTGATAATTGCAAAGTCGAGGATGTCAGGAGAGTAGGACGGGTTGTTGGGATAGTGAGTGGGAGTGATGGGGGATATGACGTCTAGGTCAAGGGAGTTAGTGATGTCGAGGAGAGCGATACCGCTGGTGTTAGTCGATAGGCACGTCCAGTCAGTATGTTTGGAGTTAAAGTCTCCGAACATAATGGCCAAAGGCGAGAATGGCCTCAAAGTCGCTGCGGATTGGTCTGGAGCCACATGGTATGTAGACTGAAGCTATGATGATGGTTGGATGACCAGTCATAGCCAATCTACACACAGTGGCTTCCATGTTGAGGAGAGGAGGGGTAGGGAGAGGACAGCAGTGGAAGCCTCTTTTGTAATATATAGCGGTGCCGCCGAAACCGTCAGAGTTGGGTCTATCGTTACGAATAAACGCGTACTTAGGTATAGCGAATCCCCTGGAGTAAGTTTGGAGTAAGCCATGTCTCCTGGAGAAGGAATAAGTCAGGTTCTTTGTTCTGAAGGAACAGTTTAATCTCGGGAAGGTTGGTATTAAGGCTACGAGCGTTAAAAGATACTAGGGATAAGCCCTTGGGTTTAATACGACTGGACGCGGGATTCGCGGGTCTTGACATTATAATTTATTATTTATGAATTTATACAAATATAAAAGAATTTACAACGAACTTAGGAGCGAGTGATGCTCGGCTAAAGCAAATAAACGCTCTTGAGGAGAGCGGGCGGCTCGCAGTTTGCGTGCGAGCACGGAAATTTCGTTAATATCGACGTTTTGAATAACGTCGAACACGGTCTTCATGTCCTCAGCCAACGACGACTGAGGTGCGGATGACGGAGAAGGACGCGGCCCTACGGAAGCTACGGGAGCTGGGATGGGTCGGGAAGGTGCAGGCGGAACGGCCGGACGCTGCCTCCAAGACAGAGCCGGAGTAGGTGTCGGCTGAACGGGCTTTGCTTCCGGGGGACCCCGGTTGCGCAGCGGCGGGAAGTTAGCGGGAGTGAGCGGCGGCGCCGGTTTAGGCGCGACCCTCTTGGCGGTGGAGCGCGGAGCACGCGGGCAGCCCCTGTAGTTAGCTGTGTGACCAGACTGGCCGCACAGCACACAGGCAGGGGGGGAAGTGGATTCGGGAGTGCCAGTGCACTCCTTCGTAAAATGTGGATCCAGGCACTTAACGCACCTGGGGGGAGCTGAGCAGTTAGCCGCTGCGTGGCCGTAGAGCTGGCAGCGGTGGCACTGCCCAGGGTGACCGCGGGGGTTGGGACGATCAACAGAGATATTTGAGAGTCCGCAAATTGTGCGAGCCTCTCTAAAGATCTCCCTCGAGTTGGGAGTATTCGACAAGATAACTAAAGCTAACGGAAAGCGCCTACCGCGGTTAGAGTGCATCTTGTGCACTGCTTCGGCCGGGAAACCCTGGGACTTAAGGTCCTCGAGGATTTCTTCATTCGCGAGCTCGAACGGGACGCCCCGTAGTACTGCGCGGATCTTACGCTCCTCCGGGAGGGCGTAGGTGTGGTACGCGATTTGATTTAACCCGAGCAACCTGGTAAACGCGCGGAAGTCGTCGACGGTCGCTACTTGAATTTTGATTGTATCGCCAGCGTTGGCGGCTTTTAAGTAATTAATTTTGTGCTCTTTGCACAAGTTAGAAACCGCGGTCCAGCGCGTTTTTTCACGCAGGAAGACGGGCGGAGGGAGCTGAGGTTTCGGCGGGACGGGAGCGCAGCGCGTCGCTGGCTTCGATGGGACCGACGGAGACGCGGTCACTTCGAGTGACATGAGCGGCGCGGGGGCGGGTGTAGAAGACACCGGGGTTGGCTCGGGTGTTGAAGACACCGCGGCTTTTTTCGAACGCTTCTTGGAGCGTTTGGTAACTAATTGGAAGGCGGGCTCAGGAGAGCCGGTTAAGGTGGCGGCGACCGACGAAGCTTCGGACGCGGCGGAGTCTGAATCGCTCCCGGGAGCGGTACGCTTCCTGCGAGATGAGCGCGAGGATGAGACCGACGCGCAGTCCATATCGGATGGAACGGGAGACGCGGGAGCGCTTTAGACCTGAGGGGTCTGGATGTTGGAGGCCTGAGGGGCTGGGGTTGGGGCCTGAGGGGCCGGGGACGCGTTAAGCGCTAGTACAGCTTGCGTAAATATGTCGTCAGAAATTGAAACACCCGACGCGGCGAGTGCTTGGGCGAACGCCTTCGCAATGTTAATGACGATTTGCTTATCCATTTGCGAAGGGGTTGGGACAATAATATGTAAAAATATAAGTATAATAAAAGATGCCTAGTTCCTAAAAACCTAGCAAAATCCTAGCGGCAAACCTCCCTACCAGCGGTAGGGGGGCTGGGGAGAATAACTTAAAACTAACCGTAGTACGCCGAAGGCCGCTACCTAGAAACCTAAAAAAGGGTACGCAGGTAAAGAGTTGACCGCGTTAGGGTCAACCTTTACCGACAGAAAGGACAAATACACACAAAAACACACAAATATGATAAAAATAAATATGAAAATAGGAGAAAAATAAATAAAATAGAGAAGAGAAATAAATAAAAATAAAAAGGACTGGTTCAGTACAAATTCGTTGTCACCGTTAAGTATCCTTTGCACTGAAACCAGACTACTTACGCTGGGCACAACACTGCACTCAGCACAAGCACAACACTACTTAGCACAGCACTTTGAAGACTAAGGGGCTTAGTCGCAAAGAAAAATCGCACTTCGAAAGCACTCAGACGGAGAAGAAAAACCTTGAAAACCGTAGCACGGAACCAACACGCTATACTGTGACGTCAGTAGACTGGGCGCCACGGAATATCGGGAGGGAACCGACCAACGGAGAACTGGGTCTTGCACGTCCGCACCACGTGGCGATCGGAGCGAGGATGCGCCGATAGGTTTTTTTTTTTTTTTTTTGTTCCCCTCCGCGGGAAGGGCAGGAGGATAAAAATGCCCTGACGCATACTCTGGCGCGATTCCAAAGTTATGTGGGACTCGTCCCGACGCCTACCAGGACCATACCCACTAAAAACCCCCTGTCGGCTCGTGCATTTTTGCCACTCAGCCTTCATCTGAGCGACGGCCAATTGGAGAAAGAGGCCGCGCTAGCGGGGCCCAGAAGGGGTCACCCGCTGGGATTACATAGCACTGAAGGTGCTCAAAGCACTGAAGGTGAATACGTAGCACTGAAGGTGCTCAAAATGAAAATCAATAATTAAAACAAAAATTAAAAAATTGCAAAATAAAATTGAATTAACTCGCATTTACGTTAGTATTAGGATTTACGTTAGAATTAGAATTTACGTTAGAATTAGAATTTGCGGCCAGAAGGGCCTCGAGATCGCGTGACAGTCTGGTGGATGAGTACGCTTGCGCATTTCTAGGCCTAGCGACTTTGAACTTCGAGTCTAACACAGGAGTAGCATATGAGACAGAATCACGAACTAGAGGATTGGGATGGGTTTCGGAGCGTTTGAAGAACGCTTCAGAGAGTGTTTTGAGATATTGTTGTACTGTAGGCAGTTCAAGATCTCTATGCAAGTCCGCGTTACGCACGTACCACGGTGCGCCTGTGACCTGGCGGCAAAAGAGGTTTTGAACTACCTGCAGTTTGTGCAGGAGGGAGGGTTTGGCGTGGGCAAAGATTGGCGAGGCATACGTCATGACGGGTCTAACGCAGACCTTGTAAAGTGTACGTTTGTTTCTGAAGAACATTTTACTTTTTCTACCTAACATGCTATTTAGGCGGACTAAATAGTGACGAGCGAGTTTCGAAACTCTTTCAACGTGTGGCTTGAAAGAAAGCGTCGGATCTAATGTGACGCCTAAGTATTTAGTACTGCGCTTCCAGGGGATGGGAATGCCTAACATTCGAACGTGGGGATCGCCATCGGGACGACGGCGTTTGTGGTCGAAGCGCATCGCAGAACTCTTTTCAGGGTTCACATCGATGCGCCATTCTTGAAACCATGCACCAAGGGCGTTTACGGCCTTTTGGAGTCTGGTTACAAGGCGCCGAACACCGTGGCCTTTGGTATAGAGTGCGGTGTCGTCAGCGAAGAGGGCGAGTTCGACGCCTTTCGGCGGGATGGGAATGTCGTTGGTGTACACGGTGTACAGCAGAGGGGCGAGGACTGAGCCTTGAGGGACTCCAGCCTTTATGGGACGAGGTGCAGAAAGCGTGCCTTCGTGTTTAAATCGAAACGTACGGTCTTTGAGAAACGACGCTATTATCCTGACTAGGCGATCCGGTAAGCCTATCTTGTAGAGTTTATAAACGAGACCGCTGTGCCAGACTTTATCGAAAGCCTTGGCTACGTCAAAGAAAACCGCGACTGTTTTATAACGACGCGGATAGAAACCGTCAAGTATATACTCGACGATTCGGTGGACTTGCTGAGGGCAGGAGTGTTTAGCGCGAAAGCCGAACTGATGGGGAATAATGAGAGGATCGCCATCCGTTGGAAACAGATGGTTCCGCATTCGAGAGAGTATGACTCTCTCGAGAAGTTTAGACATTGCCTTGAGGAGGCTGATGGGTCTGTGATTAGCCGGGACGTTCAGAGGTTTGCCCGGCTTGGGAATGCCTATGACTGTCGCTTCTTTCCAAGCTTTAGGAAAGTAGCTATGGTCGAAGCAGGCATTGAAAATGATAGCTAACAAGGTAAGCATCTGTTGCGGTAGGTGCTTAAGTGCGTGGTTGGAAATTCCATCCGCACCCGAAGCCTTTTTGGACTTTTGATTTCTAATGAGAAGCAAGATTTCGTCATTAGAGACTGTGACAGGGTCGGCGGTGATGGGGAGAGAGTCTCTGCGAAGGACTTCGTCCTCCACCGCTTTGATGTGAGTGGGATTCGCGGGTTGCGTGCTGGGCGAGCATTGTGCGGCAATGCTGTCGGCGAAGCATTCGGCTTTCTCTTCGACTTCGAAGGCAGTAGTGCCATCGGGACGAGTGAGAGGAGGAACGTCAGAGACGGTGTCTACGCGTAAGGCTCGGGCCATGCTATAGTACGCTTGGTGGGACGGAGAGATATTCGCCATGAGATCGTTCATCTGAGCGTCTCGGAGTTCCGCGAGGCAAGACCTAACTTTACGTTGAAGCTGATTCGCAGCTGTTCTATAGGCGGGCGTGGGATATTTCTTGGCTCTCCGGAGAGCCGCGTTTTTAGCTTTAATAAGATTGCTAACGGCTAAGGGAAGCGTGGGTTTGCCTTGCTTAGCAACCTTTTCGTTGTCACTGATGGCTGAGTTGATAGCATCAGTGAGAGAATTTACTAATGAATCGATTTTATCCGGGCTATCTAATTGCTCGGGAGAGATCGCGAGTGGAGAGTTTGAGCCTCTAAGGCTGAAACTAACGTGTTTTTTAAACCTTTCCAATTGGTAAAGGTCTTAGGAGATGAGACGTTATCGTTCGGCGGTCCTAGCACGAGGGAAACGGGGCGATGGTCGGAGCCTAGGTCATCGAGCGGTTCGATAGACCTTAGGTCAAGATTGATACGCTTGATAATTGCAAAGTCGAGGATGTCAGGAGAGTAGGACGGGTTGTTGGGATAGTGAGTGGGAGTGACGGGAGATATGACATCTAGGTCAAGGGAGTTAGTGATGTCGAGGAGAGCGATACCGCTGGTGTTAGTCGATAGGCACGTCCAGTCAGTATGTTTGGAGTTAAAGTCTCCGAACATAATGACTGAATGGCCGAGGGCGAGAATGGCCTCAAAGTCGCTGCGGATTGGTCTGGTACCACTAGGTATGTAGATTGAAGCTATGATGATGGTCGGATGACCAGTCATAGCCAATCTACACACAGTGGCTTCCATGTTGAGGAGAGGAGGGGTAGGGAGAGGACAGCAGTGGAAGCCTCTTTTGTAATATATAGCGGTGCCGCCGAAACCGTCAGAGTTGGGCCTATCGTTACGAATAAACGCGTACTTAGGTATAGCGAATCCCCTGGAGCGGTTTGGAGTAAGCCATGTCTCCTGGAGAAGGAATAAGTCAGGTTCTTTGTTCTGAAGGAACAGTTTAATCTCGGGAAGGTTGGTATTAAGGCTACGAGCGTTAAAAGATACTAGGGATAAGCCCTTGGGTTTAATACGACTGGACGCGGGATTCGCGGGTCTAGACATTATAATTTATTATTTACGAATTTATAAATTATAAAAGAATTTACAACGAACTTAGGAGCGAGTGATGCTCGGCTAAAGCAAATAAACGCTCTTGAGGAGAGCGGGCGGCTCGCAGTTTGCGTGCGAGCACGGAAATTTCGTTAATATCGACGTTTTGAATAACGTCGAATACGGTCTTCATGTCCTCAGCCAACGACGACTGAGGTGCGGAAGACGGAGAAGGACGCGGCCCTACGGGAGCTACGGGAGCTGGGATAGGTCGGGAAGGTGCAGGCGGAACGGCCGGACGCTGCCTCCAAGACAGAGCCGGAGTAGGTGTCGGCTGAACGGGCTTTGCTTCCGGGGGACCCCGGTTGCGCAGCGGCGGGAAGTTGGCAGGAGTGAGCGGCGGCGCCGGTTTAGGCGCGACCCTCTTGGTGGTGGAGCGCGGAGCGCGCGGGCAACCCCTGTAGTTAGCTGTGTGGCCGGACTGGCCGCACAGCACACAGGCAGGGGGGGAAGTGGATTCGGGAGTGCGAGTGCACTCCTTGGTGAAGTGAGGATCCAGGCACTTTACGCACCTGGGGGGAGCTGAACAGTTAGCCGCTGCGTGGCCATAGAGCTGGCAGCGGTGGCACTGCCCAGGGTGACCACGGGGGTTGGGACGCTCGACGGAGATATTTGAGAGTCCGCAAATTGTGCGAGCCTCTCTAAAGATCTCCCTCGAGTTGGGAGTATTCGACAGGATTACCAACGCTAAGGGAAAACGCCTGCCGCGGTTGGAGTGCATCTTGTGCACTGCTGTGACCGGGAAACCCTGAGACTTAAGGTCATCGAGGATGTCTTCGTTGCTGAGTTCGAACGGGACGCCCCGTAGTACTGCGCGGATCTTACGCTCCTCCGGGAGGGCGTAGGTGTGATACGCGATTTGGTTTAATCCGAGTAACCTGGTAAACGCGCGGAAGTCGTCGACGGTCGCTATTTGAATCTTGATTGTATCGCCAGCGTTGGCGGCTTTTAAATAATTAATTTTGTGCACTTTGCACAAGTTTGAAACCGCGGTCCAGCGCGCTTTTTCACGCAGGAAGACGGGCGGAGGGAGCTGAGGCTTCGGCGGAACGGGAGCGCAGCGCGTCGCTGGCTTCGATGTGACCGACGGAGACGCGGTTACTACGAGCGATTTTAACGGCGCGGGGGCTGGTGTTGAAGACACCGGGGAGGGCTCGGGTATTGAAGATACCGAAGCTTTCTTAGAGCGCTTCTTGGAACGCTTGGCGACGAGTTGAAACGCGGGCTCAGGAGAGCCGGTTAAGGTGACGGCATCTGACGACGTATCAGACGCGGGTTCGGAGTCGCTCCCGGGAGCGGTACGCTTACGACGCGACGCGTGAGAGGATGCGACCGATTCGCAGTCCATCTCGGACGAGGCGGGAGACGCGGGAGAGCTTAAGACCTGAGGGGTCTCGACGTTGGAGGCCTGAGGGGCCGGGGTTGAGGCCTGAGGGGCCGGGGACGCGATAGATGCCTGTAAGGCCTGCGTTAGTGCGTCAGCGGGTATGCTTACGCCGGACGCAGCGAGCGCCTGGGCGAACGACTTAAGAATATTAACAAGGTCCATTGGAGGACTTGGAATTATAAAATGTAATATATAAATATATAATGTATGCCTATAATATATAACAAATGCCTAGGATTCCTAAATAAAAACCTAGCGAACCCTAGCGGCAAACCTCCCTACCAGCGGTAGGGGGGCTGGGGAGAATAACTTAAAACTAACCGTAGTACGCCGAAGGCCGCTACCTAGAAACCTAAAAAAGGGTACGCAGGTAAAGAGTTGACCGCGTTAGGGTCAACCTTTACCGACAGAAAGGACAAATACACACGAAAACACACAAATATGATAAAAATAAATATGAAAATAGGAGAAAAATAAATAAAATAGAGAAGAGAATAAATAAAAATAAAAAGGACTGGTTCAGTACAAATTCGTTGTCACCGTTAAGTATCCTTTGCACTGAAACCAGACTACTTACGCTGGGCACAACACTGCACTCAGCACAAGCACAACACAACTTAGCACAGCACTTTGAAGACTAAAGGGCTTAGTCGCAAAGAAAAATACGCACTTCGATAGCACTCAGAGGGAGTAGAAAGAACCTTGAAATCCGTAGCACGGAACCAACACGCTAAACCGTGACGTCAGTAGACTGAGCGCCACGGAGTATCGGGAAGGGACCAAACGACGGAGAGCGGGGTCTTGCACGTCCGCACTGGGCGGCGATCGGAGCGAGAATGTTCGCGCCGATAGGTGTTTGGGTAATGCTTTTGTAGTGGCATTCCCTGGCTCTGATTGGTTGTACGGTCTCTAAAATTATAACTGGGAGTATTAGGTCTCGTAGGTGTGGTTAGTTTGGGTATGAATTTTACATTTTGCCTGTGTGGGTGACTCGGATCCATGTCGCCTGCATCCCTCGAAGCTGTACATGTAGACGCCGCCGCCGACTTTATGTGCGTTGGTAAATCCCACTTTATTTCGGGTGCGTCATGAAATATTTCTTGCATTTGCATGATTGTTCGCTTCAGCGCTTCCTTGCTATCGAATACTTGTGAAGCTAATCGGCATTTGTTAGTATATGAACAGGTGCGTAAGAATTCTCGTATAAAGGTGCTCTCTGAAATCGCTGGACCAGCCGTGGCCGCAAGTGTGTCTAATGCATAATAGTACTTAAATTAAAATATCTTCTATAGTCTTCTGCTTCCTTTCTTAAAATTTCGCCAAATGATCGACGTCTGTGTGAAATTCTTTGATCAGTTCGTTTCTTAACTCTTCAAATGTATTGCAGTTATTGGAGACTTGCGAGAAAAAATTTAGTGCTGGGACTTCAAGATAAGCGGCGATAACTACTGTTTTTCTTCCTCGCTGTAGCGATTCAACGTTGCGACGATGTTAAAACTATTTTGGAATTTTTCTACATTCCCTTGCAATCCAGTAAATTTGTACATTGCTACTTCGTATTTCTTTTCTGAAAAAAATAATTTGTTTATAACCTGTCTCAGGTAGCCTTGGTCTTATTATATGGTACGCGGCGACTCCACCACCTCGGGATTACCACCAACTCGTGGTAATTGAAAAGAATATTATAAATTTTATATATTTTATTTAATACTTTTTTAATAAATTATATCTTGCTCATCTGACGGAGCAAGTCACAATGTATTTCTTCTTTTATTTCTGTTATGTCAAACGTATATTCAAATATAGTTTCTTCTTAATTCATAATAATTCATTTAAACCTCTTTACTGAAATGTCACGGCATTCTGACGTGCTTCCTAAGGCTTAGCCGTAGTAGCTTAGTAATCGTAGAAGACAACAGAAAAATAACAATATTTCCACTAGACATGACAATTAAATATGGTATCCTGAAATTCTTTGCCACTTCACAATATTTTTATTTAAATAAGTGAGAAATTTTCTTACACCTGGCGTATAATATATGTAATATACATAAGTATACATTTACATACATCCAAAATATTTGGCCACTGCTAAATAGGTACAAAGGAGAAACATAGTGAATAATAAAGAATATACCAAAATACTATATTTCTTTAGAGGGTTTTCCTAAAAAATCCTAAAAATACTGCTCAGTCATCTAGTCTCCTTTCTACAACATCCATATTGATAGATTGAGAGCAATTCAAAGGCTTTTTCTTCGTAGCTTGTGTTCCAAGTTCGGCATGAGGCGCAAATTGCCAACATATAAAGCACGGCTCAAATATTATAGAGTTGACACGCTACAATCTTGACGGTTAAGCCTTGAACTTGGTGTAATTCATAAAATTTTCAATAAATTGGGTGCACCGGATTTTTTAAGTCATGTTTCGTTTAGGATGGGATGTAGTCAGAGTGTACCAAAATTATTTTTTTTAGCCTTGTAATAATAATGCTAAATACCATAACTCATTATACCGTATATGCAGAGCATATAATAAGAAATGTAAAGATGCTGATATTATTTCTCAAACCTATAGGAATTACCTCAAAATTGTAACGCTAGAATAATATAGATATTTTCCTTTTATTTAATTTTTTGTTTTGTTACTTTAAAGACAAATAATTTTTCCGAAATGTCAATAATTACTTTGTGTTACTCTATTAAATTGTATAATTCTAATGCTGTGCGTAACCATGACTGGTGTGCAATTTTAGATAATAATTGTTTAAAATGTTTTAGATTTAAGAGATAATAATAATAGAAGTTTAAGATATTTTACATTGTACACTGCTAGCTGTGCCATCAAATAAATAAATAAATAAAAAAGGGCCTGTCCCACTACCGGCGACACAACAGCGAGAAGCGAATGTGTAGTTCCGACAGGTTTGTTGCTTCGCTGAAAGTGAGTTTGCGATTGCGACGGTGATTTTACGCACCACGATCCTCTCGTAGTGTAAAATAACCGCTATGGTCATTCGGCGAGTGTTTTGAGTTATAATGCACGTTCTTTGACATCTTCATGAAATATATATGTATTTTATTTTCTTAATATGACAAAAAAGATTTATCTAAAGTTCTGATTTGTAATCATCAGAGAGGTGCACAGAAAAATTCATCAAAAAAGCCATATCTGAATATCAGCACTTTTTTTTTTTTTTTTTTTATAAGACAATATACCGTTCTGACCGGTTCTAGTAGGTATTAGTAAATTATATTGTGATTTTAGGTTTTTGTTGATTCGAGAAGGTTAAATAACACCTTTCGGTACATCGTTGTTGACGGAAAATTCAATTTTTCAATTGTTTTTCAAATAAAATAGTAGTTTTTTGTTAGTTTTTATTTTCAAAATTTTATTAAACACTTTGTTTTGCAATTATTCTTCAAACTTGTTATACCATCATCTGCGCCGTGTTCCTGCGCGTCTTTTGAGGCACTAAGGAACCCTCCACGGGAAAACGGTGTTGGAAAATTTTGCAAAACTTAGCGTAAATCCGGCATTTTTTGGTTAAAATTAGTGTTTTTCCTTGATATTTTCAAAATTTTCCTTTGCGCATCCCCATTTTTTAGTTTAAATAGTTTGCATTTGACCGTCCGCATCGATTGAGACATCAACCGTCCCGATCGGACGACAAAAACTTTGAAAAATAGCAAAATATCATAGTGCCACGCCCATCAAAAGTTAACTTAAGCGGTGCGAATTTTGGAATTTTATTATACAAATATATATATTTTGTTGAGTTTTTGCTGGTCGATTTTCGAGATTTTTACATTGAAATTTTTGTTTTATTGACGCCGACCTGTTTATAAGGTTCCGGTGAAATTTTCCGTGAAAAATCTCGTGGAAATCCCGGAAAACTCGTTTTTGATAAAAATTTTTATAAGACAATATACCGTTCTGACCGGTTCTAGTAGGTATTAGTAAATTATATTGTGATTTTAGGTTTTTGTTGATCCGAGAAGGTTAAATAACACCTTTCGGTACATCGTTGTTGACGGAAAATTCAATTTTTCAATTGTTTTTCAAATAAAATAGTAGTTTTTTGTTAGTTTTTATTTTCAAAATTTTATTAAACACTTTGTTTTGCAATTATTCTTCAAACTTGTTATACCATCATCTGCGCCGTGTTCCTGCGCGTCTTTTGAGGCACTAAGGAACCCTCCACGGGAAAACGGTGTTGGAAAATTTTGCAAAACTTAGCGTAAATCCGGCATTTTTTGGTTAAAATTAGTGTTTTTCCTTGATATTTTCAAAATTTTCCTTTGCACATCCCCATTTTTTAGTTTAAATAGTTTGCATTTGACCGTCCGCATCGATTGAGACATCAACCGTCCCGATCGGACGACAAAAACTTTGAAAAATAGCAAAATATCATAGTGCCACGCCCATCAAAAGTTTACTTAAGCGGTGCGAATTTTGGAATTTTATTATACAAATATATATATTTTGTCGAGTTTTTGCTGGTCGATTTTCGAGATTTTTACATTGAAATTTTTTTTTTATTGACGCCGACCTGTTTATAAGGTTCCGGTGAAATTTTCCGTGAAAAATCTCGTGGAAATCCCGGAAAACTCGTTTTTGATAAAAAATTTTATAAGACAATATACCGTTCTGACCGGTTCTAGTAGGTATTAGTAAATTATATTGTGATTTTAGGTTTTTGTTGATCCGAGAAGGTTAAATAACACCTTTCGGTACATCGTTGTTGACGGAAAATTCAATTTTTCAATTGTTTTTCAAATAAAATAGTAGTTTTTTGTTAGTTTTTATTTTCAAAATTTTATTAAACACTTTGTTTTGCAATTATTCTTCAAACTTGTTATACCATCATCTGCGCCGTGTTCCTGCGCGTCTTTTGAGGCACTAAGGAACCCTCCACGGGAAAACGGTGTTGGAAAAGTTGCCCCCACACCACCCATTTTCCCGGAGCTTAGGGAGAGAGGAATAATTTCCAAAAGCGTATGTGCGCCTTAATATACTGGTAGCGCCATCTAGTTGGGAAGTTTTCGGAAAATTTTTAAGTTGGGCTTTTCAATTTATACTGTGATATTGACTGTTGTGATCACAGATCTCATCTGCGTCCGGACCCGTTCGGACGTGTTGACGGTCGCTCCCGGCTGCCGAGTCACGATTGTTGTCTCACGACTCCACTCGTAGCAATACTCAAACGCCACTCTCAGATCCGTTCTGCGTCCGGCCCCGCTCGGACGTGTTCGCGGTCGCCCAGCCGTTGAGTCACGATTGTCGTCTCACGACGTCAACTCGTAGCAACACTCATACGCTGTTAGCCTCTTTAGGGCTTACTCTGCGGTCGGTTTCGATCGGCTGCAAGTAAGTCGGTCTCTTGCACAGCAACAACAGAGCTGAGCTTACCGCGGTCGATTAAATTCGATAGTGGTTCGCGAAGCTCGGGCTGTTTTTCTGGCTGCGTACCTGACGCTTGGCGCTTGCTACGTAGTCAGAGACTCGCTCTGCGGCCGGTCCCTGACCGGTCGTAACGTAGTCAATCCCGCACTCTGTGCACCCCTCGAAGTAAAAAACCTCACTTCGGTGAGTGCAGCAACAACAGGGTTGAGCTTACCGCGGTCGATTAAATTCGATAGTGGTTTGCAAGACTCGGGCTGTCTTTCTGGCTGCGTACTCGACGCTTGGCGCCTGTACGTAGTCAGAGACTCGCTCTGCGGCCGGCTCCGGCCGGTCGTAACGTAGTCAATCCCGCACTTTTAGTGCAACCCAACTCCGTCAGGTCTACGGCCGGTTTTTGTTGTCAATTTATTGACGACACACTCCGTAGTAGACTCGCGTTTGATCAGGTGGATACTTAACGGTGACAACTAAGCCTGATAGCGTTGCCCCGGTGCGCTTCCAAGGCCCTTCAGGCCAAGGAGAAACCGGCAGACCCGATCCCATTGCACTTGGGCCTTTCCCAGGGTGACGGTACAGTGCTGTCCGAGCTAGGGGCACCACTTCGCGTCGTCCCCAGCCCCCCTACCGCGGGTAGGGAGGTTTAGGTACTAGGTTTGCTAGGGAACCTAGGCATTCTTATATATTTATATATTTTATATATCGTAGATCCAAGCCCTCCCAATGGACCAGCAAAGCTTGGTAAACTTTGCTAGGTCGTTCGCCCAGGCGCTCGTTGCGTCCGGCGTCAGCATATCGGATGACATTCTACCGCAGGCCTTACAGGCAACTATCGCGTCCCCGGCCCCTCAGGCCTCCAACGTCGAGACCCCTCAGGTCTTAAGCTCTCCCGCGTCTCCCGCCTCGTCCGAGATGGACTGCGAATCGGTCGCATCCTCTCACGCGTTGCGTCGTAAGCGTACCGCTCCCGGGAGCGACTCCGAACCCGCGTCTGATACGTCGTCAGATGCCGTCACCTTAACTGGCTCTCCTGAGCCCGCGTTTCAACTCGTCGCCAAGCGCTCCAAGAAGCGCTCTAAGAAAGCTTCGGTATCTTCAATACCCGAGCCCTCCCCGGTGTCTTCAACACCAGCCCCCGCGCCGTTAAAATCACTCGTAGTAACCGCGTCTCCGTCGGTCACATCGAAGCCAGCGACGCGCTGCGCTCCCGTCCCGCCGAAGCCTCAGCTCCCTCCGCCCGTCTTCCTGCGTGAAAAAGCGCGCTGGACCGCGGTTTCAAACTTGTGCAAAGTGCACAAAATTAATTACTTAAAAGCCGCCAACGCTGGCGATACAATCAAGATCCAAGTAGCGACCGTCGACGACTTCCGCGCGTTTACCAGGTTACTCGGATTAAACCAAATCGCGTATCACACCTACGCCCTCCCGGAGGAGCGTAAGATCCGCGCAGTACTACGGGGCGTCCCGTTCGAACTCAGCAACGAAGACATCCTCGATGACCTTAAGTCTCAGGGTTTCCCGGTCACAGCAGTGCACAAGATGCACTCCAACCGCGGTAGGCGTTTTCCGTTAGCGCTAGTAATCCTGTCCAATACTCCCAACTCGAAGGAGATTTTCAAAGAGGCTCGCACAATCTGCGGACTCTCGAACATCTCCGTCGAGCGTCCCAACCCCCGCGGTCACCCTGGGCAGTGCCACCGCTGCCAGCTATATGGCCACGCAGCGGCTAACTGTTCAGCTCCCCCCAGGTGCGTAAAGTGCCTGGATCCTCACTTCACTAAGGAGTGCACTCGCACTCCCGAATCCACTTCCCCCCCTGCCTTTGTGCTGTGCGGCCAGTCCGGCCACACAGCAAACTACAGGGGTTGCCCGCGCGCTCCGCGCTCCACCACCAAGAGGGTCGCGCCTAAACCGGCGCCGCCACTCACTCCTGCTAACTTCCCGCCGCTGCGCAACCGGGGTCCCCCGGAAGCAAAGCCCGTTCAGCCGACGCCTACTCCGGCTCTGTCTTGGAGGCAGCGTCCGGCCGTCCCGCCTGCACCTTCCCGACCCATCCCAGCTCCCGTAGCTCCCGTAGAACCGCGTCCCGCGTTGTCATCTTCCCCTCAGTCGTCGTTGGTTGAGGACATGAAGACCGTGTTCGACGTCATCCAAAACGTCGACATTAACGAAATTTCCGTACTCGCACGCAAACTGCGAGCCGCCCGCTCTCCTCAAGAGCGTTTATTCGCGTTAGCCGAGCATCACTCGCTCCTAAGTTCGTTGTAAATTCTTTTATTTTTGTAAATTCTAAATAAATAAATTTTAATGTCTAGACCCGCGAATCTCGCGTCCAGTCGTATTAAACCTAAGGGCTTATCCCTAGTATCTTTTAACGCTCGTAGCCTTAGCTCTAACCTTCCCGAGATTAAACTGTTCCTTCAGAACAACGACCCAGATCTTTTTCTTCTCCAGGAGACATGGCTCACTCCTAATCGCTCCAAGGGATTCGCGATTCCTAAGTACGCGTTTACACGTAACGATAGGCCTAACTGCGACGGTTTCGGCGGCACTGCTATCTACTACAAAAGAGGATTCCATTGCTGTCCTCTCCCTACCCCTCCTCTCCTTAACATGGAAGCCACCGTGTGTAGATTGGCTATGACTGGTCATCCGACCATCATCATAGCCTCAGTCTACATACCTTGTGGCACCAAACCTATCCGCAGCGACTTTGAGACCATTCTCGCCCTCGGCCGTTCAGTGATTATGTTCGGAGACTTTAACTCCAAACATACTGACTGGACGTGCCTATCAACCAACCAAAGCGGTATAGCTCTCCTCGACATCACCAACTTACTCGACTTAGACGTCGTCTCCCCCATCACTCCCACTCACTATCCCGACAACCCGAACCACTCTCCTGACATCCTCGACTTTGCAATCGTCAAGCATATCAACCTCGACCTCAGGTCTATCGAACCGCTCGATGACCTAGGTTCTGACCACCGCCCCGTCTCCCTCGTGCTAGGACCGCCTAACGTTAACGTCACTTCTCCTAAAACCTTTACCGACTGGAAAGGTTTTAAAAATACGATAGTTTCTGCCTTAGAGGCCCCAAACTCTCCGCTCGCGATCTCGCCCGATCAATTAGATAGCCCGGATAAAATAGACTCGTTAGTAAATTCTCTCACTGATGCTATCAACTCAGCCATCAGTGTAAACGAAAAGGTTGCTAAGAAAGGCAAACCCACGCTTCCCTTAGCCATTAGCAATCTTATTAAAGCTAAGAACGCGGCTCTCCGGAGAGCCAAGAAATATCCCACGCCCGCCTATAGAACAGCTGCGAATCAGCTACAACGCAAAGTTAGATCTCGCCTCGCGGAACTCCGAGACGCCCAGATGAACGATCTCATGGCGAATATCTCCCCGTCCCACCAAGCGTATTATCGAATGGCCCGAGCCTTACGCGTAGAAACCGCCTCTCACGTCCCTCCTCTCACTCGTCCCGATGGCTCTGTCGCCTTCGAAGACGAAGAGAAAGCCGAATGCTTCGCTGACAGCGTTGCGTCTCAATGCTCGCCCAGCACGCAACCCGCGAATCCCAATCACATCAAAGCGGTGGAGGCCGAAGTCCTCCGTAGAAACTCTCTCCCCATCACCGCCGACCCCGTCACAGTCTCTAATGATGAAATCTCGCTTCACATCAAAAGTCAAAAGTCCAGAAAGGCTCCGGGTGCGGATGGTATTTCCAACCACGCACTTAAGCACCTGCCTCAACAGGTGCTTACCTTGTTAGCTATCATTTTCAATGCCTGCTTCGACCTTAGCTACTTTCCAAAAGCTTGGAAAGAAGCGACAGTCATAGGCATACCCAAGCCGGGTAAACCTCTTAATGTCCCGGCTAATCACAGACCCATCAGCCTCCTCAAGGCAATGTCTAAACTTCTCGAGAGAGTCAAACTCTCTCGAATGCGGAACCATCTGTTTCCAACGGACGGCGATCCTCTCATAATTCCCCACCAGTTCGGCTTTCGCGCTAAGAACTCCTGCCCTCAGCAAGTTCATCGAATCGTCGAGTACATACTCGACGGCTTCTATCTGAAACGAAAGAAAACGATCGCAGTTTTCTTCGACGTAGCCAAGGCTTTCGACAAAGTCTGGCACAGCGGTCTCGTTTATAAACTATATAAAATAGGCTTACCGGCTCGCCTAGTTAGGATAATCGCGTCGTTTCTCAAAGACCGCACGTTTCGTTTCAAACATGAAGGCACGCTCTCCGCGCCTCGTCCCATAAAGGCTGGAGTCCCTCAAGGCTCAGTCCTCGCCCCTCTTTTGTATACCGTATACACTAACGACATTCCCATTCCAGCTAAAGTCGTTGAACTCGCTCTCTTTGCCGACGACACTGCCCTTTATACCAAAGGCCGCAGAGCCTCGGGTCTCGTCACCAGACTTCAAAAGGCTATTAACACCCTCGGTGCTTGGTTTAAAAAATGGCGTATCGATGTGAACCCAGAGAAGAGCTCTGCGGTTTACTTCGACTACAGACGCAGTCGTATCCCCGACAATCTCCAATTGAGAATGCAAGGCACTCCCATCCCCTGGAAGCGCAGTACCAAATATTTAGGCGTCATATTAGACCAGACGCTTTCATTCAATCCTCACGTCGATAGAGTAACGAAACTCGCACGTTTTTACCTAGGCCGGCTTTACAGTATGTTAGGTAGAAAAAGTAAAATGTCCTTCAGAAACAAACGTACGCTTTATAAGGTCTGCGTTGGACCAGTCATGTCATATGCTTGGCCAGTCTTTGCTCACGCCAAACCCTCCGTCCTGCACAAACTGCAGGTAGTTCAAAACCTCTTCTGCCGCAGGGCCACAAACGCACCTTGGTACGTGCGCAACGCGGATCTGCACAGAGATCTTGAACTGCCTACAGTACAACAGTATCTAAAAACACTCTCAGAATCGTTCTTCAAACGCGCCGAATCCCATCCCAATCCTCTTGTTCGAAAATCAGTCTCATATACTGCTCCTGTCCTAGATTCGGCATACAAAATCGCTAGACCGAGAAACGCGCACACAAGCGAACGTTCGAAGATAACCGTAGATCTCGAGGCCCTTCAGGCCGCAAATTCTAATTCTAACGTAAATTCTAATTCTAACGTAAATCCGAATTAATGCAAATTTAATTTTCAATTTTTAATGTTTCATTACTTACTTTTCATTTTTAATGTTTTATTTTACTTTTAATTTTTTGAGCACCTTCAGTGCTATGTAAATCCCAGCGGGTGACCCCTTAAGGTCTAGCGCTAGCTAGCGCGGCCTCTTTCTCCAATTGGCCGTCGCTCCGATGAAGGCTGAGTGGCAAAAATGCGCGAGCCGACAGGGGGTTTTTAGTGGGTATGGTTCTGGTAGGCGTCGGGACGAGTCCCACATAACTTTGGAATCGCGCCAGAGTATGCGTCAGAGCATTTTTATCCTCCTGCCCTTCCCGCGGAGGGGAACAAAAAAAAAAAAAAAACTGTTGTGATATAGTTTTAAGTTAGTTTTAAGAAATTGTTTTGTGTAGTGACGTTTTATTTATTGTTTGGGGACCTTTACACCCCAAACACGTGAATAACATTTTCAAAATTTTTTATATTAGTTTTTACCTTTGTGACGTCTTATTTATTGACCGGGACATTTTACATCCCTACTAAACATAGACAGTGTGCCCATTTACAGCACCTTAGACATACAGCCAGAGTTTTAGTTAATTACATTACAAATCTGTATTATTTCATTTTATAATAACTGACGAATACCTCTGACATGATTCGCACTCCAGCAAAAATGTCTGAAAATGATAAAGAAAGCCAAAAATCTTCCCCAAAAGCAAAGACAAACGTAAGAAGAAGCATTGGTGAATGGGAAGCGGCCGGACTGGAAACAAAAAGCACTTCTCCGAACGGAAGGTCTTCGACAGATTCGGGAAAGGTATACGCTGATAAGACATCCGAGGCAAGGATGTGTATGAGTAAGGCCAAAAAGTACCTGAATGCCTCTCGTAATATCTGCACAGATATCAAGAACAGTGTCACGGAATTAATTGGTAGGCTTTACGAGATGGTAAAAGAACTGGAAACTAAACTTACCAGAAACAGCAATCATATACATCCTTCGCCGCAAAACAGAGTCCCCACCTTCC
This sequence comes from Marasmarcha lunaedactyla, assembly GCA_923062675.1. Taxonomy (NCBI): domain Eukaryota; kingdom Metazoa; phylum Arthropoda; class Insecta; order Lepidoptera; family Pterophoridae; genus Marasmarcha; species Marasmarcha lunaedactyla. The sequence goes on from OV281353.1 coordinate 11,232,559, forward strand.
CTTCCCCGGTCGCCAACTCAGAACTTCTTAGTCAGCTCCAAGCGACTAATAGAAATCTGGAAGTAAACAATCAGAAAATGTTAGAATTGAGAGAAGAATTGAGTAAGTGTCAAACAATAGTAGCGGATAGGAACACCACAACCTACGCTAATGTAACCAGCAAAAAACCAGTCTTCACACAGGCTCCAAAAACTTCGCTTCATTCCATTGCCATCACCTCCGAGGATGTCACCGAAACCGGCGAAAATGTACTTGACCGGATAAGGGAGGTGATAAAGGCAAAAGAGGGCTGGGTAAAAGTTGAAAAGGTGCAAAAGGCGAAGGACAGGAAGGTCATTATGACCTGTGGGACGGAAGAGGAGAAGGAAAAGATCAAGCACAGAATCCTCAGCTCAGGGAGCAAATTAACTTGCGAGGACTTAAAGAACCGTGATCCTCTTCTTGTCCTAAGAGACGTCCTGTCCTTCCACACCGATGAGGAGTTGTTGCAGGCCATGCGGAAGCAAAACAAAGTTCTGTTTGATGGAGTGGGCCATGGGGAGGAACGCCTTGCTGTTAAGTTTCGTATGAGAGCCCGTAATCCACTAACGGGGCACGTTGTGATGTCAGCATCACCCATTATATGGAAAAGGGCGACTGAGGCCGGCACGCTGCATATTGATTTGCAGCGTGTAAGGGTGGAAGATCAGTTGCCCCTAGTACAGTGCACCCGTTGTCTGGATTACGGGCACTCTAAAAAATACTGCAAAACTGAAAAAGACCGATGCAGTCACTGCGGCGGTCACCACCTCAGGGTCGACTGTGAAGAATGGCGTGAAGGATCAACCCCGACCTGCAGCAACTGCAAAGCTGCAAAATGCGAGCAACGAGACCACAATGCATTTAGCCAGACATGCCCGGTGCGTAAGCGATGGGATGCTCTGGCTAGATCGTCCGTTGCTTATTGCTGAGGTCGCTCCGGTGGATATCGAAGCCCTAGCCCGTAGGACAAATAGTGCAGAACCTGTAATATATATGCTACAACAGCCGGCAAACCAGGAACCTAAATTTATATGTATCGGGATTGGCGGAGGATTTGACACTCCGCCATCCTATAGAGATATAGGAATCAAAGTCTTGTCCGCCAATTCATACATAGTTACTGATCACCGTTTGCCGGAAAAACATAAGCAGCTAAAAATCACACCAGTGTTATGCGCTATCATAAAATAGTGTCCGTTACAAGTTTAAAAGGAACCGCTTTGCAAAAGGAAATCTAAGAAGGATGCATAGTATAAAATTGTAGGAGAAATATGTTTTTGGGATATTTTGAAAAATATCCCAACAAAACCATATATCTGGAAAGAATGGAAATGCAACTCAGAAGGCTTTACAGAAAAGGAAGAAACGGCAAAGCAAGAAATGAATAGCGAAACACAAAAGCTGATTATAAAAATTGTGTGAAGAACATAATTTGTAAAATAAACAGAGTAATATGGATAAACTAAATAATATGAATAAGAAACATATATAATAACTTTTAATGTAACAAAATATCGTATCTTGAAAGATTAGTAAAAGAAAATGGACAATGGAAATGTAACTCAGAAGGCTTCATAGGAAAGGAAGAAATGGCAAAGCAATAAATGGAATAGGAGATAAACTAAGAACTGAAATAGTGAAACACAAGGCTACTTTTAAAATTTGACTGAAAAACAAAAATTGCTAAATAAACAAAACATCATGAATAAAAAGAATTGGTAAAAAACATATATAATAACTTTTAATGTAACAAAATACAGCATTTTAAAAGACTAATAAAAAAAGGAAAATGTAAAATATAGTAATAATAAAAAATTGAAAACACAGTCTGTGGCCACCATGCCAGAGGTATGAGAATTTTAAAAACAAAAAAAAAAATATATCAGCAATACCACAAACAAAATGTCTGTTTTGCGCTTACATTCAAGATATCTGTAAAGTACTTCAAATTCAACTTTAACTTCGAAAGTAAGAAGATAATTGTAGCAAAACATATTGTCACAAGGTAAAAATAATTTACTTTTTTACCTGTTAAAGTCAAAAATTATAATAATGAAGTACCAGTGGGTTTTGCAAATAATGCAAAATTAATGAATGGTATTAAAAAATTACAGTGATTCCTTTTTGAGCAATATTGACTCGTCTAAACTGTACCTAACACAGTACTTTTAAACATTAAAGTTTATTTAATATTCTTCGAATACAACAATAAAACTTAAAACTCAACCTACATTTGAGAATTTTAGAAACTATAAGATATTAACTATGAACACCCTTCAGACAGATAATAAATATTTTAACATTCTTCTAGTGAAAGAAACACGTTTGGCTAAAATTCTTTACACTTGTTCGTATGCTATAAGTGAAATATTAGAATACACTTCAAAATATGTGGTGTCTTTAAAAAATTTTTTTTTTTTGTTAATGGTTATATAATGGTTTTTCAAACCATAAATATCTTTCTACCTTTCCCGAAAGACATGAGAGCAGGTACAATAATTTCAGACAGTATCATAATACAATGGTTCTTAAGTACTCAAGCGGTCCGGGACCCTACCGGGAGGTCTTCCTAACTAACAAGGAAAAAATACATATATCACTCAATACACTTTTTTATTAGAGATGAAAGGTATAAATATACACATTTAGTTCTATATAGATATTATTGGGGCCGTTGCCCGTGATAGAATGCCATGGAACAATCTTACATATTCTATCTTTTAAACACTACACAAATAAATTAAATAATGACAGGCTTGTAAGTTGCCAGTCGTAATTGTCGGCAACTTGGTTTTTTTTTTTTTTTTTTGCTGCCGAGGCACCCTCGCGGGAGGGAGGTGGAAGATGCGTCATGCATACCCGCCCGCAGGTAAATTCCTCTGCGGGGGGGTTATGTGGGACTCACCAGAATGGCACCTACCCACTAAAAACCACCTGTTGGCTGTAGTTATTACCGTTAGCCTTCATCGGAAGCGACACCCGTCGGGAAGTTGGGCGCGCTGGCGGAGACCCGCTAGCGGGTCTTCCGCCTGTAGTGAAAGTTGCACTGAAGGTGCTCAAAGGGACATGAGTTGGTGGCCGTTCTGGGCAGCCTCCGGTGAAGCCGGGGCTGGGCAGAGGTCGGCCGAAGCATGATTTAGTGATCAATTCATTTAAATGAACCTACAATGAATTGAGAAGGGAACTATGCTCCGCCAGAGCTAGCAAACGCTCTGTCGGAGTACGTGAAGCCCTAAGTTTACGGGCTAAGACTGCGATTTCACTAACATCGACATTTTTTAAAGTGTCGCAGACGATACGCATATCGTCTGCTACGGAGGATTGAGGAGTGGGTTTGAATGGGCAAGGAGCCGGGATGGGATTCGATGCGGGGCGCTTCCTCCAGTTTTCTGGGGCAGGCCTAGACTGTGTAGGCTTTGTAGCCGGAGGAACCCGGCTACGCAGCGGCGGAAAGTTTTCTTGAGAAAGGCGCGGGGCCTGTTTGGGTGCCGACCTCTTGGGATTGGAACGCATACAACGGGGTGCACGAGGGCAGCCCCTGTAATTAGCGGTGTGGCCGGACTGGCCACAAAGCACGCAATCGGGAGGAGAGGGAGTTTCAGGAGTGCGATTGCACTCCTTAGTGAGATGAGGGACCAGGCACTTGACGCACCTGGGCGGTGCGCGGCAGTTGGCCGCCGCGTGCCCGTACAACTGGCACCGATGGCACTGGCCGGGATGACCGCGGCGATGAGGCGCCTCGATTGAGATCCCAGAGAGGCCGCAAATAGAGCTAACCCCTTTCAGGATCTCTCTGGACTTGGGGACGTTGGCCAGAATCACCAAAGCGAGAGGGTGTTGCCTCCCGTACTTGCTGTGCATTTTATGCACCGCGAGTGCCGGGAAGCCTTGGGACTGCAGATCCTCCAGGATAGCCTCGTTCGATAATTCGAACGGGACTCCCCTGAGTACCGCTCTGATCTTACGCTTTTCTGACAGAGCATAAGTGTGATAAGCATATTGCTTATCGGTGAGGAGCTTAGTCAAAGCTCGGAAATCGTCTATCGACGAGACAGTGATTTTAATAGATTCACCCGAGTTTACCGCTCGGGTGTAATGGATCTTGTGCTCATTGCACAATGTCGAGACCTCAGTCCATTTACCCTTTTCCCGAAGGAAAACGGGTGGTGGGACCTTGGCCTGGACAGAAGTTGGGGCCGGAGCGGGTGTTGAAGACACCGGGGCAGCTGGCGTTGAAGACGCCGCAGGGGGTGTAGGGACGGGCGTCGAGGGCGCCGGGTCTTGTTTCGAACGCTTCTTAGAGCGCTTCTTAACAAGCGTAAAGGAGGGAGACTCAGGGCCAGTTGGGGTGGCGTCCGAGGATGACTCGGTCGCGGGTGCGCGCTTGCGGCGCGGAGGGGCGTCTACTTCGCACTCCATGTCACTGGAGGAAGGGGACGCGGGAGGGCCTAAGACCAGAGCGGTCTGAGGGACGGAGGTGGCCTGAGGGGCCGGTGTGATTAGTGCCATGATTAGAGGGAGAAATGATTGCAGTGTGCGAATCATATGAGGGGGGCAGTAAGTGCCTTGGGCGTCGTAATCAGTGATCAGCTTATTCAGAAGCTCCTCAGGGCTTAGGGAAGCCATTGCGGAGGGGTTGGGGAGGGACGACAATATATAAATATATATACTATGAACCTATCAACGATGACTAACTTCCTAAAAAACCACCCTACACGCAGTAGGTTGAGGACGACGCGGATAACTTACTCGAACACGGAACTTGAAGTCCTGGAACGACGAAACCCCGTCGACGAAGCTCACGTTCCACGAAGTACGGTTAACAAGCCACTGACCGCCGTGAAAACGGCGTTAGAAACTTATTTGAAGTACGGTTAACGAGCAACTGTCCGCCGTGAAAACGGCGTTAGAAACTTAATACGGTATACAACTATGAAATTATATATTACGACAACAACCAGTGAAATTTGGGTGCTCAATTAGCGCGGGGGCTAAAAGAGCGGGAAGGCGTCTGCGATCGACGTGCGCTCGAGAACGCACGCAGACCGAGACTGAAAAACTTTGTTTGTGCGAAAACCTCTTCTATTAGATACGGCACAAGCAAACGTTGCAATCGCCCCTCTTGTTTAATTTATTTAATCAGTGAAGCTGATTAATAAATTCCTATAAACATTTCATTCTTAAATAACGATCCTACTTAAATCAGGACAACATACATTAATCGGGATTACTCTCAGATGAGCCCCCTACCGATAGGAATATATATACTTTGTCATGTTTAAATGACAACATCTTATTACACCAAAAATGATCTTATAGTATTTTTTCTCCATCAATAGAGCCTTAGCTACTGAACGATTAAACGGACCTAATGCACCAATCTTTTTTTTTGGAATAAACGATCCGTTACCACTGGGTGAAGTGATTTTACTTTATTAAACAATTTCTTTTCTTTACATGGCATACGACTCTTAATATCTGTCTTAACCTTTTCCACTACATCAACTTTAAAGATTCTGTTTCTCAGAACAATACACAACTTTGGAGTCTTGAGGACTCGGGGGTAAAATAAATTCATTTTCACTGGGTTCAGTTACCACTAACTTATCATTATTACTATCTACTAAATTAGAAAAATAAACATATTCATCCTTACTTAATTCATTTGAAACCTGTATTACCTGAAGGATATTTTTGTTAATATCATTATTATTAAATATATTTACTTTATTTTTTGTAATAAAGTTACAAATAATATTTTTAAATTAAACATGATCTTCCTTAAAGTTTAAGATCGCACCAGACTTCCGAAGGAAGTCTTAACCGAGAATTAAATTTCTTTCAATATTATCGATTACATAACAATTGTACATAAACCACATATTCAATTTCCAAACATAATTGCACTTTACCTATTATATCCATTCAATTACCATTAACGGCTCGGATTTTTACATTCTCCACATTATGTATTATTATATTTAATTGATTATATAAATTTCAGGAGATTACAGAAACTGATGCGCCTGTATCAAGTAAAGCTGAAATATTATTATTTTTTAGTCTTAAATTAATGGATGGGTAAAACTCACTTAAAGGATTATTTTCTAGACTATTTGACATCAATTGTGTCTCCATCTGTCTGATTGACGCCGACTGTACTCCAGATTCATCCATATTGAATGCATTGGATGCATTACCACGGTCTCCTCTCCTTCTCAAAGCATACGGGGATCGGTTGTTGTTGATAAATCCTCCTCGCGCATTCTTGTAGTTCATATTGGTCGACATTTGAGAGTTTTCAATTCCACTCCTCGGTAACGGTATGGGGAGGTTCAAATTTTCTTCCTGTTTATCAGCAAAAATCTCTTGGATCTGTTTAATCGTTTCTTTTAACGAATTTTTATTTACGTATATTTGGGAAACTAATCGGCACTTATACGTATATTTACAGTTATGTAGGAAGTGTCTTATGAAGATTTGCTCTGTTATTACCGCGCCAGCTTTATTTGCGCACATGCCCAGGGCATAGAAGAAACTTATCAAATCCTCATACCATTATATTTCGTCATATTATTACTCATCTTATTTTTTCTGATCTTTCTGACCTTTTTATTCTTGGTTTTATACTTTCTTTTTTGTTTGTAAAAAAAACTGGAAAAAAAAATTATTCACTTTTAATAACAAATACCCGGCGCCTCCACCATCAAGCGGTCCGGGACCCTTGATGGGATAATTCTACTCTAGGGAGGTCTTCCTAACTAACAAGAAAAAAATACATATATCACTCAATACACTTTTTGATTAGAGACGAAAGGTATAAATATACACATTTAGTTCTATATAGATGAGACCTGATCTGCGTCCGGACCCGTTCGGACGTGTTGAAGGTCGCTCCCGGCTGCCGAGTCACGATTGTTGTCTCACGACTTCTCTCGTATCAATACTCAAACGCCACTCTCAGATCCGTTCTGCGTCCGGCCCCGCTCGGACGCGTTCGCGGTCGCTCCAGCAGTTGAGTCACGATTGTGGTCTCACGACGACAACTCGTTCGCAATACTCATACGCTGTTAGCCTCTTCAGGGCTTACGCTGCGGCCGGTTTCGATCGGCTGCCAGTAAGTCGGTCTCTTGCACAGCAACAACAGAGCTGAGCTTACCGCGGTCGATTAAATTTGATAGTGGTTCGCGAGGCTCGGGCTGTTTTTCTGGCTGCGTACTTGACGCTTGGCGCCTGCTACGCAGTCAGAGACTCGCTCTGCGGGCGGCCCCGGCCGGTCGTAACGTAGTCAATCCCGCACTCTGTGCACCCCTCGCATTAAAAACCTCACCTCGGTGAGTGCAGCAACAACAGGGTTGAGCTTACCGCGGTAGATTAAATTCGATAGTGGTTCGCAAGACTCGGGCTGTCTTTCTGGCTGCGTACTTGACGCTTGGCGCCTGTACGTAGTCAGAGACTCGCTTTGCGGCCGGCTCCAGCCGGTAGTAACGTAGTCAATCCCGCACTTTCAGTGCAACCCAACTTCGTTAGGTCTACGGCCGGTTTTTGTTGTCAATTTATTGACGACACACTCCGTAGTAGATTCGCGTTTGATCAGGTGGATACTTAACGGTGAAAACTAAGCCTGATAGCGTTGCCCCGGTACGCTTCCAAGGCCCTTCAGGCCAAGGAGAAACCGGCTGACCCGATCCCATTGCACTTGGGCCTTTCCCAGGGTGACGGTACAGTGCTGTCCGAATTAGGGGCACCACTTCGCGTCATCCCCAGCCCCCCTACCGCGGGTAAGGAGGTTTAGGTGCTAGGTTTGCTAGGGAACCTAGGCATTTTTATTTATTTATATATCATATATCGTAGGACCAAGCCCTCCAATGGACAAGCAAAGCTTGGTAAACTTTGCTAGGTCGTTCGCCCAGGCGCTCGTTGCGTCCGGCGCCAGCATATCGGATGACTTAATAACGCAGGCCTTACAGGCAACTATCGCGTCCCCGGCCCCTCAGGCCTAAACCCCGGCCCCTCAGGCCTCCGAAGTCCAGACCCCTCAGGTCTTCAGCTCTCCCGCGTCTCCCGCCTCGTCCGAGATGGACTGCGAATCGGTCGCATCCTCTCACGCGTCGCGTCGCAAGCGTAACGCTCCCGGGAGCGACTCCGAACCCGCGTCTGATACGTCGTCAGATGCCGCCACCTTAACCGGCTCTCCTGAGCCCGCGTTTCAATTAGTCGCCAAGCGCTCCAAGAAGCGCTCGAAGAAAGCCTCGGTATCTTCAATACCCGAGCCCTCCCCGGTGTCTTCAACACCAGCCCCCGCGTTATTAAAATCACTCGAAGTAACCGTGTCTCCGTCGGTCCCATCGAAGCCAGTGACGCGCTACGCTCCCGTCCCGCCGAAGCCTCAGCTCCCTCCGCCCGTCTTTCTCCGCGAAAAAACGCGATGGACCGTTGTTTCAAATCTTTGCAAAGAGCAAAAAATCAATTACCTAAAAGCAACCAACGCAGGCGATACTATAAAAATACAGGTCGCGACCGTCGACGACTTCCGCGCATTCACTCGGTTACTTTCTTTAAAACAAATCGCTTATCACACCTACGCCCTCCCGGAGGAGCGTAAGATCCGCGCAGTACTACGGGGCGTCCCGTTCGAGCTCGCGAACGAAGAAATCCTCGACGACCTTAAGTCCCAGGGTTTCCCGGCCGTAGCAGTGCACAAGATGCACTCCAACCGTGGTAGGCGTTTTCCGTTAGCGCTAGTAATCCTGTCCAATACTCCCACCTCGAAGGAGATTTTCAAAGAGGCTCGCACAATTTGCGGACTCTCGAACATCTCCATCGAGCGTCCCAACCCCCGCGGTCACCCTGGGCAGTGCCACCGCTGCCAGCTATATGGCCACGCAGCGGCTAACTGTTCAGCTCCCCCCAGGTGCGTAAAGTGACTAGATCCTCACATCACTAAGGAGTGCACTCGCACTCCCGAATCCACTTCCCCCCCTGCCTGTGTGCTGTGCGGCCAGTCCGGCCACACAGCAAACTACAGGGGTTGCCCGCGCGCTCCGCGCTCCACCGTCAAGAGGGTCGCGCCTAAACCGGCGCCGCCGCTCACTCCCGCTAACTTCCCGCCGCTGCGCAACCGGGGTCCCCCGGAAGCAAAGCCCGTTCAGCCGACGCCTACTCCGGCGCTGTCTTGGAGGCAGCGTCCGGCCGTCCCGCCTGCACCTTCCCGACCCATCCCAGCTCCCGAAGCTTCCGTAGGGCCACGTCCCGCTTTGTCATCTTCACCTCAGTCGTCGTTGGCTGAGGACATGAAGACCGTGTTCGACGTCATCCAAAACGTCGACATTAACGAAATTTCCGTACTCGCACGCAAACTGCGAGCCGCCCGCTCTCCTCAAGAGCGATTATTCGCGTTAGCCGAGCATCACTCGCTCCTAAGTTCGTTGTTAATTCTTTTATTTTTGTATAAATTCGTAAATAAGTAAATTATAATGTCTAGACCCGCGAATCCCGCGTCCAGTCGTACTAAACCCAAGGGCTTATCCCTAGTATCTTTTAACGCTCGTAGCCTTAACACCAACCTTCCCGAGATTAAACTGTTCCTTCAGAACAAAGAACCTGACTTATTCCTTCTCCAGGAGACATGGCTTACTCCAAACCGCTCCAGGGGGTACGCTATTCCTAAGTACGCGTTTACTCGCAACGACAGGCCCAACTCCGACGGTTTCGGCGGCACCGCTATATATTACAAAAGAGGCTTCCATTGCTGTCCTCTCCCTACCCCTCCTCTCCTCAACATGGAAGCCGCCGTGTGTAGATTGGCTATGACTGGTCATACGACCATCATCATAGCTTCAGTCTACATACCATGTGGCTCCAGACCAATCCGCAGCGACTTTGAGGCCATTCTCGCCCTCGGCCATTCAGTCATTATGTTCGGAGACTTTAACTCCAAACATACTGACTGGACGTGCCTATCGACTAAGACCAGCGGTATTGCTCTCCTCGATATCACAAACTCCCTTGACTTAGACGTCATATCCCCCATCACTCCCACTCACTATCCCAACAACCCGACCTACTCTCCTGACATCCTCGACTTTGCAATTATCAAGCGAATCAATCTTGATCTAAGGTCTATCGAACTGCTCGATGACCTAGGCTCCGACCATCACCCCGTCTCCCTCGTGCTAGATTCGCCTAACGTTAACGTCACATCTCCTAAGACCTTTACCAACTGAAAAGGCTTTAAAAATACGTTAGTTTCAGCCTTAGAGGCCCCTAACTCTCCGCTCGCGATTTCGCCCGACCAATAAGATAGCCCGGTTAAAATAGATTCACTAGTCAATACTCTAACTGATGCTATTAACTCAGCGATCAACGACAACGAAATTATTGCTAAGCAAGGCAAACCTGCGCTTCCCTTAGCCGTTAGCAATCTCATTAAAGCTAAAAACGCGGCTCTCCGGAGAGCCATGAAATATCCCACGCCCGCATATAGAACAGCTGCGAATCAGCTTCAACGTAAAGTTAGGTCTTGCCTCGCGGAACTCCGAAACACTCAGTTTAACGATCTCATGGAGAATATCTCCCCGTCCCACAAAGCGTATTATCGAATGGCCGGAGCCTTACGCGTAGACTCCGCCTCTCACGTTCCTCCTCTCACTCGTCCCGACGGCACTATTGCCTTCGAAGTCGAAGAGAAAGCCGAATGCTTCGCCGACAGCATAGCGGCACAATGTTCGCCCAGCACGTAACCCGCGGATCCCTCCCACATCCAGGCGGTGGAGGACGAAGTTCTCCGCAGAGAATCTCTCCCTATCACCGACGACCCCGTCACAGTCTCTAATGATGAAATCTTGCTTCTCATTAGAAAGCAAAAGTCCAAAAAGGCTCCGGGTGCGGATGGAATTTCCAACCACGCACTTAAGCATCTGCCACAGCAGGTGCTTACCTTGTTAGCTATCATCTTCAATGGCTGCTTCGACCATAGCTACTTTCCAAAAGCCTGGAAAGAAGCGACAGTCATAGGCATTCCCAAGCCGGGTAAACCCCTGAACATCCCGGCTAATCACAGACCCATCAGCCTCCTCAAGGCAATGTCTAAACTTCTCGAAAGAGTCATACTCTCTCGAACGCGGAACCATCTGATTCCAACGGATGGCGACCCTCTGATTATTCCCCACCAGTTCGGCTTTCGCGCTAAGCACTCCTGCCCTCAGCAAGTCCATCGAATCGTCGAGTACATTCTCGAAGGATTCTATCCGCATCGTAAAAAATCAATCGCGGTTCTTTTTGACGTAGCCAAGGCATTCGACAAAGTTTGGCACAGCGGTCTCGTTTTTAAACTCTATAAAATAGGCTTACCGGTTCGCCTAGTCAGATTAATCGCGTCGTTTCTTAAATACCGTACGTTTTGATTCAAACATGAAGGCACGCTCTCCGCGCCTCGTCCCATAAAGGCTGGAGTCCCGCAAGGCTCAGTCCTCGCCCCTCCTCTGTACACCGTGTACACTAACGACATCCCCATCCCACCGAAAGGCGTCGAACTCGCCCTCTTTGCAGACGATACCGCCCTTTACACTAAAGGTCAAAGGATCCCGTATAACATCACCAGACTCCAAAAGGCCGTAAACGCCCTCGGTGTTTGGTTTAAAAAATGGCGTATCGATGTCAACCCGGAAAAGAGTTCTGCTATTCAATTCGACCACAAACGGCGTAATTGCTACAACGATCCTCACATTCGAATGTTAGGTACTCCCATCCCCTGGAAGCGCAGTATTAAATACTTTGGCGTCACCTTAGATCAGACGCTTTCTTTCAAGCCACACGTCGATAGAGTATCGAAACTCGCGCGTTTCTACTTAAGCCGCCTAAATAGCATGTTAGGTAGAAAAAGTAAAATGTCTTTTAGAAATAAACGTACGCTTTATAAGGTCTGCATTAGACCCGTCATGTCATATGCTTCGCCAGTCTTTGCCCACGCCAATCCCTCCGTCCTGTATAAGCTGCAGGTAGTTCAAAATCTCTTCTGCCGCAGGGCCACAGACGCACCTTGGTATGTGCGCAACGCGGACCTGCACAGAGATCTTGAACTACCTACAGTGCAACAGCACCTCAAAACACTCTCAGAATCGTTCTTCAAACGCGCCGAATCCCATCCCAATCATCTTGTTCGAGATTCAGTCTCATATACTGCTCCTGTGTTAGATTCGAAATTCAAAGTCGCTAGGCCGAGAAACGCGCACACTGGCGAACCCACGCAGTTAACTTTAGCTCTCGAGGCCCTTCAGGCCGCAAATCCTAATTCTAACGTAAATTCTAATTCTAACGTAAATCCGAATTAATGCAATTTTACTTTTCATTTTTAATGTTTTTATTTACTTTTCATTTTTAATGTTTTTATTTACTTTTAATTTTTGAGCACCTTCAGTGCTATGTAAATCTGAGCGGGTGACCCCTTAAGGGCCCCGATAGCGCGGCCTCTTTCTCCAATTGGCCGTCGCTCAGATGAAGGCTGAGTGGCAAAAATGCACCAGCCGACAGGGGGTTTTTTAGTGGGTATGGTTCTGGTAGGCGTCGGGACGAGTCCCACATAACTTCGATCGCGCGCGCGGATTATGCGTCAGAGCATTTTTTATGTCCTCCTGCCCTTCCCGTGGAGGGGAACCAAAAAAAAAAAAACCATATAGATCATTCTCGCTCCGATCGCCACGCGGTGCGGACGTGCAAGACCCAGTTCTCCGTTGATCGGTCCCTTCCCGATATTCCGTGGCGCTCAGTATACTGACGTCACGGTTTAGCGTGTTGGTTCCGTGCTACGGCTTTCAAGGTTTTTCTACTTCCTCTGAGTGCTATCGAAATGCGATTTTTCTTTGCGACTAAGCCCCTTAGTCTTCAAAGTGCTGTGCTAAGTTGTGTTGTGCTTGTGCTGAGTGCACTGTTGTGCCCAGCGTAAGTAGTCTGGTTTCAGTACAAAGGATACTTAACGGTGACCACGAATTTGTACTGAACTAGTCCTTTTATTTATATTTTATTTCTCTTCTCTATTTCATTTATTTTTCTCCTATTTTCACATTTATTTTTATCATATCTGTGTGTTTTCGTGTGTATTTGTCCTTTCTGTCGGTAAAGGTTGACCCTAACGCGGTCAACTCTTTACCTGCGTACCCTTTTTTTTAGGTTTCTAGGTAGCGGCCTTTGGCGTACTACTGTTAGTTTTAAGTTATACTCCCCAGCCCCCCTACCGCTGGTAAGGAGGTTAGCCGCTAGGGTTCACTAGGTTTTATTTAGGAACTCTAGGCATATATATATTGTTGTCCCCCCCCAACCCCTCCGCAATGGCTTCCCTAAGCTCTGATGAGTTTAGGAAGAAGTTACTTGATAGTACCGGTGCTGAAGGCATGTCTATAAATGCTGATAAGTATCGTTTCTTGGACTCTCTTATCCCGCATATCATGGCGTTAATTCCCTCAATGGCCCCTCAGGCCACCCCAGTCCCCCAGACCCCTCTGGTCTTAGGCCCTCCCGCGTCCCCTTCCTCCAGTGACATGGAGTGCGAAGTAGACGCCCCTCCGCGCCGCAAGCGCGCACCCGCGACCGAGTCATCCTCGGACGCCACCCCAACTGGCCCTGAGTCTCCCTCTTTTACGCTTGTTAAGAAACGCTCTAAGAAGCGTTCGAAACAAGCCCCGGCGCCCTCGACGCCCGTCCCTACACCCCCTGCGGCGTCTTCAAAGCCAGCTGCCCCGTTGCCTTCAGCACCCGCTCCGGCCCCAACTTCTGTCAAGGCTAAGGTCCCACCACCCGTGTTCCTTCGGGAAAAGGGTAAATGGTCCGAGGTCTCGACTTTGTGCAAAGAGCACAAGATCCTTTACACCCGAGCGACCAATTCGGGTGAATCTATTAAAATCACTGTCTCGTCGATAGACGATTTCCGAGCTTTGACTAAGCTCCTCACCGATAAGCAATATGCTTATTACACTTATGCTCTGTCAGAAGAGCGTAAAATCAGAGCGGTACTCAGGGGAGTCCCGTTCGAATTATCGAACGAGGCTATCCTGGGTGATCTGCAGTCCCAAGGCTTCCCGGCACTCGCGGTGCATAAAATGCACAGCAAGTACGGGAGGCGTCACCCTCTCGCTTTGGTGGTTCTCGCCAACGTCCCCAAGTCCAGGGAGATCCTGAAAGGGGTTAGCACTATATGCGGCCTCTCTGGGATCTCGATCGAGGCGCCTCATCGCCGCGGTCACCCCGGCCAGTGCCATCGGTGCCAGTTGTACGGGCACGCGGCAGCCAACTGCCGCGCACCGCCCAGGTGCGTCAAGTGCCTGGTCCCTCATCTCACTAAGGAGTGCAATCGCACTCCTGAAACTCCCTCTCCTCCCGATTGCGTGCTTTGTGGCCAGTCCGGCCACACCGCAAATTACAGGGGCTGCCCTCGTGCACCCCGTTGTATGCGTTCCAATCCCAAGAGGTCGGCACCCAAACAGGCCCCGCGCCTTTCTCAAGAAAACTTTCCGCCGCTGCGTAGCCGGGTTCCTCCGGCTACAAAGCCTACACAGTCTAGGCCTGCCCCAGAAAACTGGAGGAAGCGCCCCGCATCGAATCCCATCCCGGCTCCTCGCCCATACAAACCCACTCCTCAATCCTCTATCGCTCATATCGCTATGAAAAATATCGATGTTAGTGAAATCCCAGTCTTAGCCCGTAAACTTAGGGCTTCACGTACTCCGACAGAGCGTTTGCTAGCTCTGGCGGAGCATAGTTCCTTCTCAATTCATTATAGGTTCATTTAAATGAATTGATCCCTAAATCATGCTTCGGCCGACCTCTGCCCAGCCCCGGCTTCATCGGAGGCTGCCCAGAACGGCCACCAACTCATGTCCCTTTGAGCACCTTCAGTGCAACTTTCACTACAGGCGGAAGACCCGCTAGCGGGTCTCCGCCAGCGCGCCCAACTTCCCGACGGGTGTCGCTTCCGATAAAGGCTAACGGTAATAACTACAGCCAACAGGTGGTTTTTAGTGGGTAGGTGCCATTCTGGTGAGTCCCACATAACCCCCCGCAGAGGACTTTACCTGCGGGCGGTATGCATGACGCATCTTCCACCTCCCTCCCGCGAGGGTGCCTCGGCAGCAAAAAAAAAAAAGAAAAATCTATATAGATATTATTGGGGCCGTTGCCCGTGATAGAATGCCATGGAACAATCTTACATATTCTATCTTTTAAACAATACACAAATAAATTAAATAATGACAGGCTTGTAAGCTGCCAGTCGTAATTGTCGGCAAGTTTGTTTGTGCGATAACCTCTTTTATTAGATACGGCACAAGCAAACGTTGTAGTACCTACATTCAACAAGGCGTTTGACAGATTTTCTTTTGAATCTCAAATTTGGTAGTGTCGCGAATAGGCTATATCTTTAGCGTAGGCATTTATGTTTACACGAAAAGTAAACCACATAATGTATTAATTTATACTTAATGCGAAGATCACTTTTATACTTCTACACACATAAGTTAAGAATTTGATTATTACACGACAAAAAAATATGCATTTCTATTGCAAATCAAAACATATAAAAACAGAATCTGTGAATATAATAAACACACTACAGAATAGAATAGAATACACACAGATTTGTCAACTGTCTTTTTATTCTACCGTACTAAGTCAAGGTGTATTAGTTTCTAGCTAGTATCGCTTCCGGCGAGCCCATCCATCTCCATTGTGCTAACACGAACAGGGGTATAAAGCACAGTGGATAGTTTTTTTCGATTTTTTTTTATAAACAAAAGATAAAATCCCCAGACACACAAATGAAAGTTATACTAATTTAATCGAGTATTAAAAGAAGATTTTAGTTGTTTATATTCAGCGCGAAAACGATCAGGATTGGCAGGATAAAATACATATATTATGGAATAACTCACAACTGTAGTTATAGCTCGAAGTAACACATACCTTGAGTCAAGGATGACTAGAAGAAGACAGATGTGTCCACTGACTTGTATATATTTAATTAACACTGGACAAGCTTTTTAATACAAATGACAGCTATTTTTGTATTTATTTCTTTGTACTTTTACCATTGTCGGAATTCATCAGTTCAATCGAACATTCCTATCGTTTGCGTGTATCAGAGTATTTAATAGTTTTGAGAACTTACGTTGTTGGTATACCGATATATTATACAAATAACAATTTTTATAATGTGCAAGAAAAGGAAGGTGGATTGATTTTTCAAATATATTTCCATAGTGAAAATAGTAGTGAAAATAGTAGTGAAAACATTGTAATTAACTATATTATTTCTTGTTAAATCTCTTCTCCTTGGTTATTAGTCTAATCGCTAAGATAAAAGGCCTAATTACACTTAATGTGTTAGGCGGCATTATTAACTAAAGTTCTATTTTAAAAAGTTATATTCTTTTTATGATTAATTCCGAAAAAATACGTTTATGCGATAAAATGCGTAAACAGGCAAAATGTAACCTTTTGACATGACCTTGCGCATGATTATCTTTTTAGAGTTAATTTTCTCTACAATAATAGTTATATTTTTTGTCGACAGTATGTTTTGTTAATGTGGTGGGGTGGTACTACAGTCCAGTCTATTCTGAGCGCGGTAACAATCATATTTACTTGGTTGGGTTCCGGTTAACGGGAAATAGCAGCCAATTCAATTACTGGAACAAAGCTAGTTCTAACTAAGTAAGCAGCGCATGTAATTAATCGACATACTAATTACAATAAATATTAATACCAAAAACACCTACTCCCGATGATATTCATGGGTGAGGATGTTTGTTACCGTCGTGTGGGTGGGCAGGCTTCGCGCGCTCTGTGAAATGAAAATCCGGTTATTAAAAAAATTGTAATCGCGCCAAATTTACACTGAATTATTTATTTGTAAAATATAAAAAAACATTAATTACCTAATTGCATTGTCGTACAAACAACAATACTAGGTCGAACGAAATAAATTAGTTTTACAAAGAATACCGGATTAGCTTTATAACAAACTTACCCAAGTACGCAACCTTTTCTGGTGTCACTTTGCTAAATAAAGTTTTCTTTTTAATATAATGGAAAAAGTTTGCGTAGTAACAGCAAATGACTTTTGCATTGATAAAAGTGGAACTTGTAGACAATGTCATTATTTTTCTTTTGAAATGCAATAGTCAGACAAAAAATTAAAAGATAGTGTATGGTAATAAACATTTATCGCAACAAGTTTTGGCCGATATTAAACAAAGACTTGATATTTGACCGCAACATTTTGAAAAGAAATACTTTTAAAATAAATACAAAGAACTCCCAAAAACTTGCTATGTACTCGTAAAACTGGTTTTCTCTTTCCTTGCATGCTTATTTCAGGTTTGACTTGCTGCATAACCAAGCAGTACCTCTGATATTTCTTTTTTAAAGAAAAGTCTCATTTACTACTACTTCATACTATTTACTTTTAATGTATCAGCACAGTTAGTCTTTAATATTAAAACAACAAAAAACTAATAGAAATCATTCATTTCTGGTCATAGTTCTTAAGACAGTAAAATAATATTGAAAAACAAAAAAAGACTTTTCTTTTTTAAAGAGGTATATCAGAGGTACTACTTGTGATTAATTATTTTTTGTACTTTTTTCAGAACGTATATATATAAACATATTTTTTTTCACATAATATAAAAATTAACATTGCGCGGAAATGAAAGCAAAAACGTCGTAAATTTTAGAAATTGTTGCAACGAAAGCTATTTTTCATCTTACTTCTATAACACAAAAAAACAACATCAATAAAATCGTTCTTGTTTTGACATTGTGTTGGGGGCTTGATATTAATTAAGTTTAAATTCATTTTTGTTCTTAAATAATTGAAGTTTTCATTGAAACTACGGTACTACGCTTATCAAATAGAATTTCATCATAATGGTATCAAAATTAACTTTAAATGATAAATTAACAACATTTCTGTTAGGTATAATTTTCAAAGGAAAATGAACTTTGATATCTAACTAGCTACAGCTGCAGAGATTTAGATAATTATTTGTTTCAAACTTACAATACTCGGGTGACTGCGTCTAAGCGTCAAAACGACCCGATGTACGAACAGTAAAAAACTAATTTGCTGTAGCACAGAACTGAAATGTAGATTGATTTTGAAATCTAAAATAATAGACCCGTCTTCTTTTCTTGGACTGAATATACAAAGTAAGCTACACGGAGTGTTACTCATTGTATATAAAATATATAAGAAATGGCAATTTAATAAATGAGTAACGTTATTTACTAAAGGTTTTTATTTGTGTTAGTAATGCAATAACATCGGTGGGTATTCTATCGTAGAGTATTTCGTCTGAAGATTTGTTGAGTAAATCTAAAAAGAACACAAGAAAAAATAACATTTCAGTGGACAGTTTGGCTTATTAAATAAAACATTTTTGAAATGATATGAATAATAAAAAAGAAAATGAATTATAAAATGTTTTTTTATTATAAAAATGTTAGTTATTTAAGCTTATTTTTTTAAACGTTGCGTCTTCGTGAATATGGGCTTAAGCACTAATGTTTTTGTATTGAAATGTGTCGAATTGTTAATTTAATTCTGTACATAACCCTGGGGTAAAGCTGACGATCAAGCTGAGGTAAAGAGTCTTAAAAAATCTCTTACTGTGCGTTCAAATGGAATTTGAACATGCTTTTCATTAACAACCCGACCCACATCGCTATTGACCGAAATAAGAAAAAATACTGCTGACAGGCCGCAATACACGAAGGCACACACAGATTTTTTTTATAATTGTGATTGAATCAAACACTCGCATTGTAGATGAAAGTTGATAAGTTGATTAAAGCGCAAGGTAGCCTTATATCCATCTGTTTTTTCTGATACACGCAAACATTTCAAACACCAGTTTTATAACTATATAAAATATATTTCAACTGCTAAAAAGACATTCAACCGTCGAACTAACGAATGAACTAATTAATGTTCAATCATGTTCGAATTTTCATGTCCTCTATACGCCGCCGTGAGCGCGTCTGATTTTTGTATGGAAAAAATTAATCTAAACAATTTGTTTCTGGCACTCGGCACACTGATTTACGCTACATTTAGGCAAGGTAGGCAAATGTAAATTTTTCTTAATGTTTCTTTATACCATATCTCTGTATTTCGAAAGCAGCTTAAGTGGCTCCAAAAGTAGCTAATAGTTTGGCATTGACAGTTTTAGCTATTCATAAAAAGCTGTGTTTATTTTTTTTTAATATTTACTTAATATATTTCACGTTTTAATAAAATATTGCTTACCATTATTGATAAACTGAAAGGTGTTGTAATGTCTGGGCACAACGTTCTTAAAATACAAAACAAGTTTTATATTTACACTTAGGAATTTTATACTTACGAATACAAGTTTACTGCAATTATACTCTACATACTTTACAATTTTAATTTCATTCATAGCGATGCTTTGATATCTATTTTATATTTACCAACTTACTAAATATCCCAACACAACAAAGCCACTTGCTTTTAAAGTTATCTCGAATGCATTTCACAGCAGTGAGCTTTTCAAACTTTTGGCCAAAGTTTGCATTTATTCAACATTTGTTTGAAATGAAAGCTCCAGGTTATTCACATTTTTGAATATGACCTAAAAGACAGTTTCAATAAAATATTAAAATGTGTTTTGTGTCGAATGAAAACAATTTTTTTTAGGTCTTTTAACACGATAATGATCAACATCCATATATCCTACGTAGTTTTTATCAAATAATTGATGTGGGTTTTTTTAAATATACTCGTAGTAATTTAAGTTATAACGTTACTGACTACAAACATATTTTTTTAAATAGCTCTCTTTAAAACATACAAAGATAATGCTAATCAATTTGTAGACACAACATAAGTTTTGCAGTTTGTCTAAGTTTTAGATAACTACTACGTGCGTCGATATTACCTTAGCGTTAACCTCCATTCGTTGGACCAAACAGGAAGAAACCATACAACAATAGGTTTCTTTAATTTTATTAATATATGAGGAAATATTAAGCCTCGTAAATATTGTAAATTGCAAATACTGAAATCCCTTAAATTAAAAGTTTTATTTTTATTCTTTCATTTTCATAAAAAGTCATTTATATCTAAATATAAAGGTTTATTTTAAATCTTCCTTCAACCACTGCATTCGCGAGACTACACATAAACAAACAAAAATATTTGTTTCATCGCAATTTTAAAAACTCCACAGTCATGGTAAATCTACAGAAACCTTCATAAATTGTTATCATGATAAGTGTTTCCACAAACTTGGCCGTTGTCCAACTGAGAATTTGCTAAGTTTTCGTCGACCAGAATTTATGATAATCGACTTATAAAAATCGAATATTTCTGTGAATATATTACTGCCGTATTTTATCGGTTCGGTTGGCATACGAAACGATGACTACTGTCCTTTTGTTCTTATGTTTATTGATCGAGATCTGCCTTCATCGCATGGTTAGCATGGTTAATTGAATTCTATATAGTTATATCATACTTTTTACAGGGATCAGCATTCGATCACGACCAAAGCCACCTTACTCTGGGACTCATAGCCAATCCTTCACGAGTCATCAGCATGGTTTCCTAGGAGGCAGACCCACGGAAACAGTACCTGTTGGAACAGATGTCACAGCCGTCACAGGTTGACGTTGTATACTCAAAATGTTACTCAGATTACTCAAAATGTTTTGATCGTAAAGCCCATGTCATCCTCTTAGGCAAGCTGTTACAAATAGGTTTTAGGAGTAATTTTTACCGTTGGTTTGCCTCTTACATTAATAATCGAAGTCAAAATGTGGCGTTAAACTGTTACACGTCATCGCAAACAAAAGTGGTGCCCTCTGGGGTACCACAGGGATCTTTATTAGCTCCGCTGCTTTTAACAATCTTTTCTTTATCATTCATTTATTCAATTATTTCGCTCATTCCAAAATTCTATTATATGCTAATGACATGAAAATCCTATGTAAAATTAATTGCTTAAATGACACAACTAAACTGCAATATGATTTAAAAAACTTTTATAACGCATTAATAATTGGATCTAAATATATCTAAATGTTGTGTATGTTCTTTTAGTAGAAGGAAAAACATATTTACCTATGATTATAAAATTGATATTATGTCAATCACAAGAGTTGACTGAATGATTGATCTGGGTGTAACTTTCGACTCGAAACAAATTTTTGACAAACATATTGATAATATAAGTAGCAAAGCTCTAGAGTTTGTATTATGATTGTCATCAGAATTCAGCAATATCAAAACCCTCAAAATACTGTACTAAGTCCGAAGTCATCTTGAATATACATCATCAGTCCGGAACCCCTCAAACGATATTTATATTGATCGAATTGAGAAAGTACAAAGAAAATTCTTAAAATTCCTGCAATACAAATGTAATACATTCGATAGCAACTACTTATCCCGTTGTAGGCGACATCATAATATATACTCCCGCTGATAATACTTTTGTGCTTGTAACTTTATTGTGGTATCCTATTTGTCTATCTCTTATATATGAATATATTTTTTCTATCCTTACTTTGTGACTGTTAAATATTATTCTGAATCCTATCTGTGAAAACTTTATTTGGCTGACTTTGTTTAAAAAATGTTTATACTTTAACTCCTAGTTGTAAGTTTTTCTGTAATTTAAAAATAAATAAATAAATATTTATGAAAGTTTATTATAATAAAAATAATTTGATACATAATATTTAGATGTAAAACTTCTAAAATTTCATTTTTATGTGTCATTTAATGTACAAAATTAAATATTGTACATTATTGTGCTATTTTGTACTATTGTTAGTTTAAATGTGAATATCTATAGTTTTTAGATAGTAGTTTGATATTTAGTACCTACATTTTCGTATATTTCCTTGGTGTACATAAAAACTAATAATAGATATGTATATATGCTATTTGAACAATATCAGCAATAAAAATCATAAACCTGCTATAAAATAATTAAAAAAAAATTGATTCAATTGGTAATGAAATATTTGGTCACTAAATATGAAATATTATTTCGTATGCTACTGAATACCCAATGGTTTTTCATACTTACATTTTAAAAATGCCAAGATACCTTTCCAGCATTATTCTACCGACACTGTCTTTTTTTCAATGTAAAGTGTCATCATAGGAAAATGTATTAAAGGAAGCACTTCTATCGTGCCAGATCTGTGAAGCAGATCCAAATCTTTTAATATGTCAGCCGTAACAGCGGCTTCTTGATTTATGACTGTTTTGAAGGACACACAAAGGACTCCAAAAATTGTTGAATAAGGATATTGTGGCTCCAACGTATTTCCAACATGGTGAGATATTCGTAATTTTTTGCATAAGATGTAACCAAGAAACTGTATAAGACAAAAGACAAAAGTGTATTTGAAGATCTCTGTTTGTCCACTTTCTCTTTCTAAACCACGCAACGGATTTCACAAAACGAAAGAGCGTTGGTGTAAAACATATTTAATAGTTATATTGTATGAAAATTTGTATAAAAATCATGGAAGTTCATTTTGAAAAGATTGCTGTCAGACGTGCTGTGATAACGTATGTGTGTTTTCAAAATAGCAATTTTCATTTGACTACAATATTAATAGCTGGTTACCGCAGTAAAGAGAGAGCGCTATTATTTGTTGATTGTTGGACTCAAATCCTGACGGTACGGATTTATATTTTCATGGAAATCATGACACAAAATATAAATCAAATAATTTCAAATCATTTATTTGTTTTTAAAAATAAAGAGAAATACATAAGATGTTTTATAATGTTAACATAAAGTTGTATAATAGCTGTTCGTTGCACTAAATAAAGAAATAATTAAATGTATTTGTGTAAGCTTATTAATGTAGCGGAGGGAGCGTGTTGGATCAGAATAGCCGTATGGGCTGCAGACCGTTGTTGAAGTAAAGTAAAAAAAAGTTTAAGAATAGATGTAATAAAGCTTTTATAATTAATTTGTTATTTTATAATTGTGGTGGTAGAGTTGATTTTTCCTTAGCTTTTAAGATTGTTTGGTAGCCGGTACTGGGACCATTCTTTATGAATGAATAAGAATGGTCGCAAGAACTGATCCTCTGAATAATCTGAGGAGAATCCAGATTATTGTTTGAAGGAGATATTGGCCTAACTCTGACATTTATGGTGCAAAGTGAGGACGATATCAGCATGACTCCGACAATACTTGCATGAGCTCCAACAGTGCTAATTGTCTATAATAAAATAAAATTTAATGTTATTTTTTTATTTTCCGCGGCAAATGAAATGTAGCATTTTAAAATACTATAACTGCTAAGCTGTAGTAATGGTTATATGTTATATATAATGGTATTTCTGGACAAAAAAGACAAAGTTGCTTTAACTGTCGTGTTTGACTCATATCTCAAAGTAAACCCTTACACAATCCATGCGAGCTGCTCGAGAACGAGCGGTTTGGACATCGCTGAACTGAAATAAGAAGTGGCTCTAAGTTTTTTCATATCTGATCATTTATTTTTATAAAAACACTGTATAAAAATCACGAAAAGGTAAGTTTGTTTTTTATTTTGTTAACTACACGTAGGCATAAACTTGACCCACCGCTATTTTCTCGCTGAGGAAATGGTACTAGGGTGGATTGAAAAGTTCGCGGCCTAACATAGATAGCGTTTTCATATTATTATAAAACTATCATCATATGAAACCTTGACTTTTTGTCAGTATCTGTGCAAATTTTGTCTGAGATACATGCGTAATTATTTATTTTATTGAACATTAAGTGAGATAAAGTATCATTAATTTTGAAAATGGATAGTTTAGAGCACCTTGCCGTGATCAAATACCTCTATAAGACACACTTAACTCAAAAGCAGATTCATAAAGATATGGTGGCTAATTTAGGAACATCTGCTCCGTCGTATACAATGATAAAAAAGTAGACAGCTGAATTTAAACGTGGACGAGAGATGACCCCCGCTCTGGACGGCCTTCTACAGCTACGACTCTGGAAAACATCGAAAAAATATGTGATCTCATCAAGGGAGTTAGAAGATTGAAGGTATCTGAGATAGCTGAAGCTCTAGGAATTTCATATGAACGTTTACAAAACATGACCGTTAACGAATTGTGGTTCCACAAGGTATCTGCAAGATGAGTTCGGCGGCTGAAATCAGTTGAACAGAAACGAACTCGGCTCACGATTTCTAGAGACTGTTTAGAGGTTTTTCGAGCTGATACAAAATAAATTTTGGCAAGGTTTGTTACTATGGACAAAACAGGGGTTAATGACTATACTCCTGCATCCAAACGACAATCCAAACAATGGAAGAGACCCGGATCTCCGACCCCCAAGAAAGCCAAGGTGTGTTTTTCAGTAAACAAGGTAATGGCATCGGTTTTCTGGGATTCTAAGGGTGTCATCTTGGTTGATTACTTAGAAAGAGGTCAAAGTATAAATTCTGCATACTACTGCACACTATTACGTCATTTACGCGAAGAAATGAAGTCTAAAAGACCATGATTATTGACTAAGAAAGTTTGGTTTCATCAGGACAATGCTCGTGTTCACACATCTGCAGAACCGATAGCTCAAATAGTGAATTGTGGTTTCGAATTGCTTTCTTATCCCCCTTATTCACCTTGACTTGGCATCTTCTGACTTCCACCTATTTCCAAAACTAAAAAAACAATAACGTGGAATGAAATTTGAGCAGGAGGATCATGAGGAGGTCAAAATGGCCGTAGATGCCTTTTTTGAAGACTGAGATGTTCTATTTCAATGGGATCAAGGCTTTGGAGGACCGCTGGGCTAAGTTCTGTGACCTAGGAGGAGAGTATGCAGAAAAATAAATATTAAAAATTGCATTATTCCTGTGTTTTCTTATTAAGGCCGCGAACTGTTCAATCCACCCTCGTATATATTTCAAAATTCAATCGCTGACTGTTCACTCACATCTCTGTTGAGAACTCTCTCTACACTATGTATCGCAGCAACGAGGGCTATAAAGGTAAAATTCAAAGAATGATGCTCGCTTGGTGATTCAGAACACTCGCCGAGAGACTACTATCAGAACTATACATTTGTGCATAGTTTATGGCGTTCCACGATTCTCGTCTGCTTTACACTGGCACGCATGTGACGGTCATGCTAGATTATGAAAAAACAAAAAAACATTTTCCGCAAAAAGTTGTTTCCATTGATTTCGTGTTTTAATCTCAATCCTTAATGAACTCTTATTATTATATTAATAAATTTATTCCGAGGGTATTATAATTAAGGTTTATATTTAAAATACAATATTTATCAAATATTTAAATATGCTCATTATTGCTTTTGAATTGTATTAGAAATTTGGGAACACCTTCGTAATACTTAGAGTCTTCGTTAATTAAATGATGGATTCTCAGTAAAATAATACAGGCGATCGTTGGGTACCCACTCCAAGACGACACAAGCGCTGCAGTCAAAGCTTATATTGATTCAAAGGCGTTATCCAAGATCTGTCTTACATTGGACGGAAGGCCCATGTGAGACGTGCAGAAACTGCAAAACAAGGGTGGGTTGCGCTCGCCGCCGTTTTTGAAGACAAAGGTATGGGACGACGATTATCTCTAGAAAAAAGATTGTATCGATACACGTTACAAGAATTTTATAATGATATTGAAAAATACATAAATAATATCATGTGCACTGCGCAAGACCTGGTAGACATAGGAAAGGTAATTGAAGATACCAGTATTGCTGCGATAATGCTTGGTGGTCTCGGTCCTAGATTTGACCCCTAGTAATGGCGTTGGAAAACTCGAACGTCGAGATCACTAGCGAGCTAGTAAAGGGAAAGCTGTTAAGCAAATTGAGATGGGACGAAGAGCCCACAACGTCAGCTATGAAGTCAACTTATAAAAATAGACAACCTCAGAAGAATTTTAATAAGAAGTCACAAAAAGAGAAAATCGTGTGTTACGACTGTGGAGAATATGGTCACAAGAGACCAGATTGCCCGAAAAAGAAAAAAGAGAAGGTTAAAACTGTAAGTCTAATAAGCGCTTTTTCTACATTTGAAACAAATTCGTCGAAATGGTTTATAGATTCTGGTGCTACAAACCATATGAGTTGCAATATTGATCAATTGCAAAATATACAGCCTTTAAATTGCATAAATGGTTATAAAAATTCTGTTACAGTTGCCAATGGTGAAAAATTGAACTGTACTGGCTTAGCAGATATCTTTTTTAAATCTAACGATTGTTCAGGAACAATTTCTGATATTATTTTTGTACCTGACCTGAATTGTAATTTGTTATCTGTCTATTTGTCGAAAGATTTGTGATAAAGGTATTAATGTAGTTTTTTGATAAATATGGTTGCACTTTTTATAAAAACTTTTCTTGTAAAGGTGAAAAGGTGTTGCATGGTTCTAATAATAATGGTTTATACACTTTAGATATTGTTTTACCTAAGCAGTTAGCCGCTCCAGTTTAACTTGATGTGACTAATTTTAAGCTAAAGTACAGACGTCTTGGACTCCTCTGCCGCATAGCTATGGATAGACTCCGAAAAGGTGAGGCAATGGGTGTAAATTAAGACTCAGTAGATGTAGAACCATGTGTGGCCTGTCTTGAAGGGAGACAAGCAAGAAAACCCTTTAAGAAAACAAAATACAATAAAACAACTACATTACTCGAGTTACTTCATGTTGATATTTGTGGCCCAATGTCACAAACATCGTTTCAAGGAAATAAATACCATCTGACACTTATTGACGAATTATCTCTTCTAAACATCAAGTATGTAAGATATTTTGTGACTGCCAGGTGGCAGTAGAAAGACAGACGGGCGCTAAAATTAAAGCTCTAAGGTCTGACAATTGAACCGAGTTTGCAAATAAGCACTTAGGTGACTATCTGCGCTCTAAAGATATCAGGCATCAAACGATGGTACCACACAGTCCCCAATCCAACGGAGTAGCTGAACGAACTAATCGTGCCTTAATAGAGAAGGTACGATGTATGCTTGCCGAAAGCTCTCTTCCGAAGGCCTATTGGGAAGACGCAGTTGAAACAGCAGCTTATTTAAAGAACAAATCTCCCCATCGTGCTCTAGATAATAAAACCCCTTTTGAGAAATGGTATGATCAAAAACCAAACCACTCTCATATTAAGGTGTTTGGTTGTAGGGCTATGGTTCAGATACCTCAATGTCAGAGAAAGAAGCTAGATGTGAAATCAACTGAATACGTTTTTGTGGGTTATACTGATGACCCCAATAGCTACTTCTTTAGAAATGCTAAATATCCTCGTCGACGCGTAAAGGGCAGAGATGTCACATTCTTCGAAAACTCTTTTTCTAATCTAAAAGAGAATGAAATTTTTTTTCATAATGACAGTTATGTTACTGTACCTATTTTACTTAGTGATACGCGTACAGTTGACGGCGAAATGCGTATGGTGACAGAAGTAAGGAACCATCTCATGGAGCGGAAGCGATGAATAGTTCCACTACTGAAAAGGAAATAAGCAACACTGAAGATCCGCATTGTTATGAACTAGGTAATGGAGTTGAAGTTCGTGTGGACCCAAGTACGGGCCAACGTCGATATCCACTAAGAGATAGAAAACCTAAAGTCTTTAATGACTACATTCTCTATCAAACCTGCGAAAGTGAGGTCGAAGGTGGAGAACCTCTTACCTATCATCAAGCCATGATAGCAGATGACAGAGACAAATGGGTTACTGCAATGGAGGCAGAGTATAATTCTCTTGTGACTAACCAAACCTGGGTTTTAGTGGACAAACCAGACAAGAGGGTTAATCAATGCAAATGGGTGTATAAGTATAAAAGAGATGCATCTGGCACCATTGTGAAATACAAGGCCAGACTAGTAGCGAAAGGTTACAGTCAAATAGAAGGAGTCGATTACTCTGAGACTTTTTCGCCTGTTGTGCGAAATAGTTCACTGAAGACCCTAGCAATTGCTGCGGAACACGGCTACCAAGTCAAACATATGGATGTTGATACAGCCTTCCTTTATGGCGAGCTTGAAGAGGAAGTCTATATGCAGCAACCACTTGGGTTCAACAACGGGACCAATAAGGTTTGTCTCCTAAAGAAGTCGTTGTATAGTTTGAAACAGGCACCTAGGGCCTGGAATAAAAAGCTCGATTAAACTCTGAATAAAATTTGTTTTCGTAAAACTTTTTCGGAACCATGTGTTTACACAAAACTTTTTGGAGAAGAACTTGTCATATTGTCAATTTTCGTCGATGACATTGTTCTGTTACATAAAACAGGCTTGACTTTTGACACAATTAAAAGTGACTTAAGTAAATATTTTTCACTAAAAGATTTAGGAAAAATTTCGTTTTGTTAAGGATTGAATATTGAGTGTAAAGAAAATAATATTAAGATAGGTCAAGAATCCTTCATTAAGAAAACACTTAAACGTTTTAATATGGAAGATTGCAAAACTTATTCTACTCCCTTGGCAGGTGCTAAACTGTTGCCAGATGAAAATGGTAAGAATACTAATTATCCGTTTCAAAGTCTGATTGTTTGCCATATGTTTGTTGCAGTAAATACCAGGCCAGACATTGCTTTTGCAATCAGCTATCTCAGCCAATTTAATACAAAATATAATAAAACACATTGGTTGGCGGCCAAGCGAGTACTTCAATATTTGAAGGGCACTATTGATTATTCTATTAATTACAGGCCAACAGGTAAATACCTATCTGCCTATGCAGATGCAGACTGGGCCAATTGCCCTATAGATAGAAGTTCTTACACAGGATATTGGATGAATCTTGCTGGAGGTCCGGTTTCATGGGAATGCAAGAAGCAGCCGACTCCTGCACTTTCTTCCACAGAAGCTGAATATATGTCTTTATGTTCTGCATTAAAAGAAGCAGTATTCCTGCGCAAACTGCTACACGAGGTAACAGGTGTCTCTGATTGTATAGTTATTTATAAGTTGCGAATAAAAACTTAGTAAGGTTAGAATATCTTCCAAGTACTGAAATGTTAGCTGATGTTATGACAAAAACCAGTAGGTCGTATAATTCATGACAAATGTGTTAAGTAGTTGAGACTACTTAATATACTTACACTAAGTCTTTTGTGTTCTTTAGTCTGTTGTATCATTTATATTTTTATGCTGTTATGTGATTAAATTGTTTATGTCATTTGAGATTATAGATTAAGTGGGGGTGTTGTAATACTAACTTCTTTCGTTTAGTTTTTACATTTTGTTTTCTAATCTGTATATCAAATTAAAATATAATGTTATGTCAAAGTTACTTCAAAATAAATAATTAAACTGTGAAGTCGTATATTTTTCACTACCAAGTGAGATTCTGTGATTTATCGCGCGCGCGGACATTCCCTGTAGTTAGATGTTTCATGCTTTCTCCTGGAGGAAAGCATGAAACATGATGTGTGGCCGATCCGTGTGGACGAGATGTGTGGCCGGTCTGGCCGAACAGCACACATGCAGGGGGGGAAGTGCATTTGGGAGTGCGAGTGCACTCCTTTGTAATATGAGGATCCAGGCACTTAACGCACCTGGGGGTAGCTGAGCAGTTAGCCGCTGCGTGGCCATAGAGCTGGCAACAGTGGCTCAGAGTGACGTGAGCGCGGGAGTTGGGACGCTCGACGGAGATATTCGAAAGTCCGCAGATTGTGCGAGCATCTCTGAAAATCTCGCTCAAGTTGGGAGTGTTAGTTAGGATTACTTATGCGAGTGCACCTTGTGTACTGCTGCAGCCGAGAAACCCTGGGACTAAAGATCCTCGAGGATTTCGTCGTTCGCGAGCTCCAACGGGACGCCCCGTAGTACTGCGCGGATCTTACGCTCCTCCGGGAGGGCGTAGGTGTGATACGAAATTTGACTAACTGATAAGAGCCTTGTGAACGCGCGGAAGTCGTCGATTGTCTCGACTTGAATTTTTATAGTTTCGCCTGCGTTTGCTGCACAAAATTAATTACCTTGAAAATTAGTTTTGTGCTCTTTGCACAAGTTAGAAACCACGGTCCAACGCGCTTTTTCGCGGAGGGTGCTGAGGCTTGGGTGGGATGGGAGTGCAACGCGTTGCTGGTTTGGACAGAGCTGACGTGGTCGCGGTCACTTGCATTCACATTAACGGTGCGGGGGCGGGTGTAGAAGACACCGATGTGGGCTCCGGTGTTGAAGACACCGCGGCTTGCTTTGTGCGCTTCCCAGAGCGCTTGGACGAGACAAGTGTAAACGCGGGCTCAGGAGAGCCGGCTTAGGTGGCGGCGTCCGATGACGCATCAGACGTGAATTCCGAGTCGCTTCCGGGAGCGGTACGCTTACGGCCCGACGTGCGAATGGATGTGTCCGACACCCAGTCCATCTCGGTTGTCACGAGAGACACGGGAGGCCTGAGGTGTCTGGGCGTTAGTGGCCTGAGGGGCCGGGGTTGGGGCCTGAGGGGTCGGGGACGCGATAGTTGCCTGTAAGGCCTGCTTTAGGACATCGTCTGCTTCGTTGGCGCCGGACGCAACGAGCGCCTGGGCGAACGACCTAGCAAAGTTTACCAAGCTTTGCTGGTCCATTGGAGGGCTTGGGACTACAGCATATAATATATAAATATATAATAATGCCTAAATTCCCTAACAAACCTAGCACCTAAACCTCCCTACCCGCGGTAGGGGGGCGTGGGACGACGCGAAGCGGTGCCCCCAATTCGGTCAGCACTGTACCGTCAACCTGGGAAAGGCCCAAGTGCAATGGGATCGGGTCAGCCGGTTTCTCCTTAGCCTGAAGGGCCTTAGAAGCGCACCGGGGCAACGCTAGCAGGCTTAGTTGTCACCGTTAACCCTGACGAAGTTGGGTTGCACTAAAAGTGCGGGATTGACTACGTTACAACCGGCCGGAGCCGGCCGCAGAGCGAGTCTCTGACTACGTACAGAGTACCGGACTACAAATTAATGATTAAACATCGATTGAACAATGAGAAAATATAATATATGGCCAATTCCTAAATTTATTTTTGAAATTATAACTTTTTCTTTAATTGTTTCTTAAAATTATAAATATTTAAACAAATTTTCTGTTAACGGAAATCATCATCGGAAGACATTCGTGATTTCATCGGAAGACATCACGAACACCACAGTAAATCTAAATATAATTATTTATAACGAATCACCACCGCCAAGATTCGATTTTCCTGCAGAAAACAAAACTTCAATTTTATCTGATCATTTTTTAGTAGATAAAGATAGCCCTGGCAATATAATTCAATAAATCGACACTCTATTAGATTAACAAAGCTAGTGTTGTATTTGGTAAGAATCAATCGCGCAAACGTTGATTGATGAAAGTGTTCGGAAGTTTAAGATCTCGATCTCGAGATTACCTCGACCATGTTATGATTAATAACACTCATAGCATGAAACACAATTATTCAGAGACAATCGTTAATTTTCAATATTATGACTTATGGGGTATTTTTATTTTAGTCTTTATTTGGGAAACAAACAGTTTTGTACAATTCTTATTTACTAAAGTTTCAATAGCTACAACACAAACTAGTGAAGTTTCCACCGCTAGGTTAAACAAATTATATAATACATATTTTGTAAAAGTATGTCTGTGAAACATTTGAATTCCTCTACTTTACATTTGTTTTTATTACCTATATAATATATACCTATATATGTAACAAAATAAAATATATTTTAAGTTTAAGTACATTACAATTTCAATATTTATTAAGCTTTTGAAGTTTTGTCTGCAATTCTCTCTTAAATTGTTGCAAACTTATATGAAAATGATCCATTTCACACAGGTTTTTGTTGTAAAAATCACAAGCTATCTTTCTAAATATGTTGCTAGCATAATTTGTTTTGCTTGAAGTTGTGTAAAACAAGTATTTTCTTCTAGAACTAAGTTATCTACATTCAAAGTTCAAACTACATAACAAATATTGGGAAATAATTTTGTTATTTAGTAATTTATATAAAAATAATTGATCCTTTTCAATTCTTCTACATTCAAGAGGCACAATCTTTGAACAATCACTTTCAATACTATGCAATCTATATTTAAAAGTAGGATATTCCAGTATAGGTTGTAGAAAAGAATAATATAAGTAGAAACCTGTGTAAACTCCTTGCAAATTCGTAAAATGAAGCCCAGCATTTTATGAGATATTTTTATTATGTTTTCGATATGATTGCTGAACAAAAGTTATGAATCTGAACTCCTAAATCCTTAATTTCATTAACTCTGTTTATTTTTTCTCCATTTTTAACATAATCATATTTTATTGTTTTCTTTTTACGAGTAAATAAGATAATATTACGTTTTTTTATATTTAAAATTAGATAATTTTCCATACAGTATATATTAAGTTGATTCAAATCTTCTTGTAACTCTCTGCAATCAGATTCATTATGAATGCCTTTATAAATGTTGTTGTCGTCAGCGTATAAAAGAAAAGATGAATTTTTAAACACATCGGTGATATCATTTACAAATATATTGAACAATAATGGGCCTAAATGTGATCCCTGGGGCACTCCAGATAAGACAGGAAAAAAGGATGAGGTGAAGCCCCTGATAGTAACAGCCTGGGATCTATTGCGAAGATAAGATTCTATCCATGATGCCCATGGATTCCACCTTCCTCACTAAGATGTTGTGTGAAATTTTGTCAAAACATTTTTCATAATCTGTGTACACTACGTCCACTTGAACACCCTCATCCATAAGCGTGAGCAATCTATCCGTGAATTCACACAAATTAGTTTCCGTTGACTTTTTCTCCATAAAGCCATGTTGTTGATGAATTATGATAGGTTTTACTATCGGGTAGAGAAAATCATAAACGAGTTTTTCAAAAACTTTTGGTATAGTTGATAATTTAGAAACAGGTCTATAATTTGAAACATTGTGAGTATCCCCAGACTTCAGAATTGGAACAACAAAAGATCTTTTCCATAATTCCGGCATATATCCTGACTGTAAACATAGAGGTTTACAAATAGTTTTTGCGCATTTTTTTAAAAAGAAAGGTGGTATGTTGTCGATCCCTGTGCCTTTTGTGGTGTCTAGTAATTTCAAATGTTTTTCAATAAGAGATTCAGAAATATTTAAAGAAGTTACATTCGTATTAGTCTTGCTAGGTAATAAAGGAATTGTGTGTTTGTCGGTATGGTTAAATACTGAATGGAAATATTGATAAATAAGTTACATATGTCAGTGCCATTAGACACCTTAGTATCAAATAAATATAAATTATCAGGAATCTTATTTGATTTACGTTTTAGATTAACGATTTCCAAAAATTTTTACTGGTACTACGAATATTCATTTCAGCTTTCTTAACAAAGTTATCATAACAGTCTTTTTCCACTCGTTCTTGACGATCACGCAGCAAGCAGTAGGTAGAATAGTCTAATTTACCTTTATATTTCTTCCACTTTTTGTGAAATTTAAGTTTTTCATTGATAATTTTTATAAGCGAGCTAAAATACCAAACTAGATATCTGTTCGTATTCGTTATAAATTTAGAGGGAATTAACTAATTGATAATATTATTGATCATTTCATAAAACAATTCAAAAGCATAATCAATATCGGCAGTATGTAAATGTTTTTTCCAATCTAAATCTAATAAACGTCTGTTTATTTTTATTTAATTTGCTACGCCAAAAACGATGCTAAATAAATGTTTTTAAGTTATCAACATGACTTAATGTCACGTATTTATGTTGCTGGTTAGTCAACCACATACCTCGGCTAATGTTAAAATCACCTGTAATTAGATACATTCTATCTGGGTAATTAAGTATTTCCTCGGACACAACATTATAAAGCTCGTCTAAACTGTGCGCATGCATATAATTATACAGCATATAACCGCACAAAAAAGCCGTAGATAGTTAGGATTAGAAATTTTACCTAATGGAATAGTGATTGCTGTTGCCTCTACGTTTGTAATTTTAAGAGGAGTAACATTTTCAACAGATAAGCCTTGCCGCACAGCTATAAAAACCCCCCCACTCAGTTTCTCTTTGCGTGATGCATAATCTCTATCATATCTATAAATACTGTACCTATTGCTATCCAATAGTTCCAATATTCCTTGTAGGAGCCAGGTGTTTGTAATGATAATAATATCATAATCTACACTTAAACATTTTTTATAAAACTGATTTGTTGAAGTTCGGAGTCCAGGAGTGTTCTGGTAATAAATTTTCAATGAGTTAGTCATTATAAAGTAAATAAAAATATCCAATAAACTTGTGTTTTTTATTTAAAACTCCATTGTACCGAAGGGAAAACTGTGTTGCCTTCAAGATTATAAACGAATACATTAAAATACGTAGTATTGTGAATGATTCCCAATGACTGTAAAAGTCGTAAAGACAGACATGAGATGTACTAGTCAAGTTGCTGTTTTTTATATTTAAAATGGATACTATATCGTATCCATTTTAAAATATAAAAAACAGCAACTTAAGAATAACAAATTTTTTTAAATCAATTAATGAATTAATGTTTCGAACCGCACCATAATACTGCAATTTCGAACCCAACCCATACATATTTAAACTTTAATTCAGTGGCTTCCTTTTTAACATCCTGCATTAAAAGTTTATTTTTGGGTATAAGGTGGTCGTTAAAATAGACACGAGCCTGTCCTTTTTCACCTGTAATACCTGGATCACATGCCTTTAAGTTGAGTGTACGTAGTCGAGCAAGTAGGTCGTCTTTCTTGTAACGAGCGGTAAATTTTACAATAGGCTTAGACTTTTTTGTAGAACTATTCATTTGAGAAACTCTCATTATAAAGTCAATATCTCCGTCAACGTTTAAGTTACAATTTGCATGTTTAGCAATATTTGTGATCAGGTGCAATAGATTCTCATTTTTGTTTTCCGGCAAACCAGATATTTCGATATTCAATCGCCTTGACCACTGCTCCCACGATATAATTACTGAGTTTTTTAATTGACAGGTCCATTGCTGAAACCTCAGTGCCAGTTTTTTTTACAGCTTTAAAATCACGCTCCACACTAGTAATTCGATTATTGAATTCATCGTGCTGTTGGTTTAAATAAGATATCGATTTCTTTAACTCGTCGATCTCCTTCCTAATAGCGGCTAATTCGGTCCTAATTAATTCTACATAGTCCGATCTTAACTCACGACGAAGTTTTTCATTTTCTTCATTAAAAACAGCTCTAATATCGTCTAGAGTAAATGATGATTCCTTACTTTTTATATTTCAGGCTTCAGAGCATGTAGTCATATCTCTGAACGAGGTCGAGGGCATGGTCCTGTCCATTTTGTTACCAGAAACATTGGAGCCGGCACATTGATGGAGCAGCATGTTATTTCTCACTGGCGTGTCCTGATTAGATTGTTTACGAAGCGTTATATTCATGCATGCAGGACATTTCCATGATTGTAGAAATGCTGGTTTAAACTGACTGAACTGCTCCTTATTAAAATTAAGGCATTCAGCGTGATATTGCTTATCACATGCAGAACATGTTATAAAATTATGTTTTTTCTGAATAATTATACCTTTGCATGCTTCGCACTTCATTGTAAAACAAATGTGCACTGCGACAGATATACGTAATTGCTCTTTTTATTTGAACGGCAAGAGTCTAGCACGAAATGTTTGAATTATCATCGGAAAACAATGCAAAAGTTTATAATTTTTACTTATTTTCACTGAATATAAAATACAAGATGGTTTTAAATAAAAGTCACGATTATTTCTATGATCACAAAGCAAATTTAACAGTTTGCAGGACGGCGCTCTAAGTCACTTAAAACTTGCGATTAACAGCGCTTTAGACAGTTCATGAAACTTTTTCCTTTTGAACACTTAATTTCACTACTTGTTCGAGCATATACCAGTTGTTGTTTACACTTTTTACTATTTATTTTCAAATTACAACATGCAACACAGCAAATATGCGTCTGTTCACTGTTTTCGATCTACCCTCTATATTTTACTACGTATTAAAGAGTTGTTAATGTTTTTAAACTAATTGTTATCAATAGGTATATCCCAAAAACTAGCATGTTTCAGCTTTTATATAAAAAGTGTTTAGGTTGAAGTTTTTCACTTAAAGGCTTAAGTCCATAGTGTTTGAGCCACCGGCCGATGATGTTTCGGCTTATAATACCGTCATGATTATTTTTAATAGATTGATTATGTAGTCATAAACCATATTTAAAAGGTTATTGAACTAACTTTTTTTGTTTTTGGTAGTGTAAATTAATAATGAAGTCAAAAGAAATCTTACGTAACACTAGAGTCACGTGTCCAAAATCTGAATTAGAATATGGAAAGAAAACACATTTATACATAAGACTAACCTAAAAGCTTTTATAGGAAGAGATCTGTACCCGCGACAAGTCGAGGGGGTCTTAAAATGCGAGAAACTGCCGCTACTGAGCCATATTATCTCTCGACCCGAAGCGAGAGTTTGACGCGTTTAGACACCTTCTCGGCTAATTATGCTAGCCCCGTGCAAATTTAATAGACGCAAAACAAGTTTAAATGTATGATCAAGATACATACTACGATATTCTTGGTTTAGTTTTATTCAGCTTGAGTTCTTATTTTCTAACACAGGAGAGATTATTTGGATAACTTAGTTTATTTTATGATAAAATACGTTCTAATATAAAGGAAAATCGAAAAGGACATAACATGGGAAGAAATAAATAAAAAAAAGGAAAACCGAAAGAGCACATCCACTCGTTGAAAAATAACAGAACGAATATTTGATTGACGTATTTGAATTTTGAAGTTTGGTGATAGGGATTTCGAACTAAAAGAAAACAAAACCCACAAGAAGTTATGGTAGCAATCGAAATAATGCTTTGCAAGATTAGACAATTAACATAATTAAGTTTGTAATATGTTTTTGATATTATTTATTTAGTTTTAAATGTATACTTTATATGTTTACTTTACTGTTTATGAAAAGCTTTATGCCTTTATCTTTACAATAATCCACCAGCAAAACTTCTTTTGCATTGAATCAGTAACCCCAACGTTGCGCAGCTATTTTATGGAGACTCCTCACGTTTAGTTTCTTATTAGTTGATGTAATCTTATTGGCAAATATTTTAGTTATGATACTTTTTTCAATAATCATTTACATAAATCATACAAATTATCGTGCATTCCATTCGTCCATTAAGTGCTGAAATAAAAAGGTTACTGACGGCCTAAAATGGACTTAACCCTTTATTAAATATACATTTTTTAGTCTCAATTTTTTATACATACCATGTACTTAATGACGTTGTTATATTAAACGAGTTAAAACCCGATTAAAAAGTTTTTCATTTGAAATAAAGACGTTGCTAGCGAATACCCCGCTAGCAATGTGACGCAAAAACGAAACCTATTATTACAAGTACATATTTCAAAAAAAAAACTTTTACAAACTCTAATACAGGGTAAAAAATATCCTACTAATATTATAAATCTTCGAAGACCGAGTACAGTTGTGGTGAGTAGCCCTGCCTCAGGCGTCGAAGGTCCCAAGTTTGAATCCTGACCGGGGCTTTGTGTGATTAAATTTTTTTCTTGGGTCATGGTTGTTGATATTTACATGCGTATGTTTATTCTGGGTTCCCCCCCCCCAGTATCCATAACACAAGCTCTGCTTACTTTGGGTCCAAATAGTTGTTGCGATTGTTTGGGGATTTATTATTTTTACATTATTATCATTATAAATGTGAATGTTTGTATTTTTGGTTATTTGTACGATTGTCAATGACGCATAAACGGCTAAAAGGATTAAAAATGATTTTGCTATATCATTCGAAATTCAGATTCAAATATTTATTTCTCAACATTGACAAACTTGTTCTTATTGACGTCAAATAAAGCATGACTCTACCAACAGTTCGGAAAAACCTTCGTGAAGAAGAACTGGCAAGAAACTTCACAATAAATTTTCCTTTTATGTCTATACAAAATTATTCTTATCTGCATCTGTTAGCTCCTTCTTCCCCCAACTATCCAAATAACGAACACCCTCAAACGGATATATAATAGGTCTTTACCTATGAAACTTCCGTTTTGCCGTACTGGCCATTTCAAATGAAAATATTTTTTTTTGACTGATAATTCTAATTTCAAATTAATTTTATTTGACAAACATGGAATTCTTTTTCTAAAATCGTCATTTGTTTAATAGTTAGTGTTTTGTTTTCAACGCATTCGAACATTTTTCGTCATCATGGATAAGTTAAAAATTCGAGTAATTATGGAGTATGAGTACCGTCGTGGCAGCAAAGCGGCACAAGCGGCACGCAACATCAACGATGTTTACGGAGCGAACACTACAAACGAACGCACCACCCGTTATTGGTTTACCCGCTTTCGTTCTGGAAATTTTGACCTGAAAAATGAACCCCGTGGTTGTCCGAAAACTTTGGTCGACAATGACGAATTAAAGGCAATTGTGGAAGCTGATGAAACTCAATCCACGGCTGAATTAGCAGCAGCTTTCGACGTTAGCATCAAAACAATATTGGTCCATTTGCGTCAAATTGGCAAGGTAAAAAAGCTTGACAAATGGGTACCCCACGAACTCAATGACCGCCAGCGCGAAGTACGCGTGGAGACGTGCCTTGCACTGCTCAGCAGGCACACAAATGAAGGAATTCTGAACCGCATTGTTACTTGTGACGAGAAATGGATCTTGTTTGACAATCGTAAGCGCTCAGCAAGTTGGTTGGACCGTGATTCAGCACCCAAACAATGCCCTAAACGAAAACTTACCCCTAGAAAAGTGATGGTCACTGTTTGGTGGTCTAACGCGGGTGTAATTCATCACAGCTTCTTGCCAAACGGGACAAGCATTACTGCAGATGTGTACTGTGAAGAACTGAACACAATGATGGAGAAGCTCGCACGTCTCCAACCAGCTTTGGTCAATCGTTCGGCTCCACTGCTCCTGCACGACAACGCGCGACCTCATACTGCACAGCAAACGGTCTCCAAGCTACAAGAGTTGGGGTTGGAAGTTCTCCGTCATCCGCCGTACTCACCAGACCTTGCGCCTTCAGACATCTACTTTTTTCAGAATTTGGATAACTTCTTGGCGGGAAAAAAATTCAATACCCGAGAGGCAGTACAAAATGCCTTTGAAGAATTTGTTGCCTCCCGTCCAGCTGATTTCTTCAAGAAAGGCATCAATAAGCTACCAATGCGTTGGCAAAGATGCATTGATTGCATGGGTGATTATTTTGATTAATAGAAATAAAAAATATATAAAAAAATTACGCTTCATTTATTTCGTGAAAAACGGCAATTTCATAGGTAAAGACCTAATATACCTCTTCTCTTACCTCTTAGACTGTTGGCAAGCAGTAAGAGTTGAATCTACAATCAGTAACGTGCTATGCGGAAGACATAGTTGTCATTTTTCAGGGCAAATGTTACATTTACTACTGAAAAAGGCTTAGGTGTCCTAGATTATTACTTGACGCACTATATTTTGACGTTAAACCACGAAAAACTATATGTATCGCCTTTAATAAAACTAAAGCATCCAAACCAAAATTATTAACGGCCTTAACGCTTAACGCTTTCAAATATGTGCTTGCTTAGGCTCTCTATGCAGCTGTAGGAAAATCTACAAGCAAACTACATCAAATACCTTGTACACGACATTGATGAAAATCTTTCTTTATGAAAGAATTGTAACATGTCGTAGGTAGGCACAGAAAATCTATTGACAATATGAAGGCTTTACGTTACTGCACTACAAAATCTCACCTCACCTCCTTTACTACTCAATTCTAGCTTTGGGCGGAGTTATTAAACGTAAAATGATAAATTTTGAAAGGTGCTGTGTTAAAACTTATGATGCAAAACCATTCAGATACACCACAGATGAACGGTGAGTGCAAGGTACTCAAAATACGTGAAATAATATTCTTAAGGCCGTCTTTACAGTTCATAACAGGACAACCAAGTCTCGCTAGCTTTTGAAAGCCTATGCCAAAGACAGTTTTTTCGCGATCCAACACTTAAGATCCTTCTAGAGAGATGAATTTTTCTAAAGTGTGCCTTTAGAAAACTCTCTCTGTTTAAAATATTGTACAAAAGTAAAGAATTAATAATCCAACCTGTTAGCTAGCACGTTCATTTCTAATCTCTGTTACTAAATACAATCACAAACTAAACACAAACACAGACTCTACACCATTTAACGACTTTTGCGGATGCAATATGTATGTTGCAACAAACATATTGAATAAAGTTTTGTAAATAAAAATGTATATAAATCTAATAACCTATAACTGTAAATAATTTCTCCAAGATAAAGCTAGTTTTGTAACAATGGTTTGGTAACTTCAAAATGTTAAAAAATTTAACTTCAGTGAACCAAGCACTAACGTAAACAATGGTGTTGATGTTTTTTGAAATCCATAAATATATATAAAAAAAACAACGTTAAAAATGTTGGTCTCTTCTATCTTGCTTGATTATTTTTGAATCGCTCTTCGTCACTCCAGGCAATGTAATGTTGCTGATATTTTATTTATTTTTGCATCGACGAAAAATAACGTTATTACCAATATTAAATCTAAAAAAATCAGTATGACTAATGTTGTGCCAGAAATTTAAAATAACAATGCGTAAATACTACAAGCCTGCAAGCACAAACATTGGTTATTAAAATTGGATTACAACATTTGAAAAGCAAAATGTGAATACCTCGTCATGAAATCTCGTCGTTAAATCCCAACCCAACAATTGTTGGACTCCTTTGTGTAGTCGGCAAAACGGTCATAAATCAAGCGGTCACAACCAGCGGTGGCTCAAAGGTTTGGAGGTGCAGATAATATGGTCTTCGCTGATCGTACGTGGTGGGAAATGTACATAATCCATCATACAATAATTTTGACTTTCGTAAAGTGTTTCGCCAGAGATGCTTTAACTTTGGTAACTTGATGTAAAAGTGAGCTTTAAAATGAGGATAAATATTTAAGTTTAATAAATTGAGCTAGAAGAAAAAGTTTAGCTTCTGATTTCGTAAATTTGTACAATTAAAAATTTGTCTTGATAAAGTCTACGGACTTTAAGATGTTTTTTATATTGTTTTAAGTTGATTAAGTAGTTCCAAAGTTTGCTATTCTAGTTTGCATGGAAAAATAAATAAACAATCATTATGTTTCGGATAGTACGTT
Organism: Marasmarcha lunaedactyla; assembly: GCA_923062675.1. NCBI lineage: Eukaryota > Metazoa > Arthropoda > Insecta > Lepidoptera > Pterophoridae > Marasmarcha > Marasmarcha lunaedactyla. The sequence goes on from OV281353.1 coordinate 11,273,824, forward strand.
TTATTCTTGATAAACAACATCAGGATAATTTTAAGTGTTTTAAAAGAGGCATAAGAGTGATGCTAAATAAGTAGGGCTGTGGCGCCGAACTTTTACTAAACAGAATACTGAAACTGACATCCTTGATCATTTCACTTGCAACATGAACTTGAAATTAAAAGTAAAAACCTTTATTGAAAATCTCGTAAATTCGTTTAAATTATTAAGTACAATAATTATTTATTATATTTTATATCGACGACGAAACGATTAATTCTTATTTACTTCATAAGGAAGAACGACACGTTACGAAACTCTCCACATGCTAAACAATTTTAAACAGCTTTATCCAAACTCAATAACGCCCTTGATGCAAAATTAATTAAAAAACGATTCGTGTTTTCAATTAATCTTCACTACGAGGATTACCTTAGAGCTGGCCGTTTGTTGCTTATTTCATTAAGCAAAAATGGATTGTGATAAATTAAAAGTATTCATTTCTTTAATAACAAAATTTTAATTTAAGGTAATTTACTGAATTTTATAAAAAAGTTTTTAAGGATTTTCTGAAAATAAATTTCCTTAAAATGTTTGTCTCTAATATCGAGTGGTATAATACTCGTAGTAAATTGCCGGAGTTAAGTAACCGTTGGAGTAGCATTTGAATAAAATGCTATATGATACTATTCGTATAATACTCCAACGCATGCCACTCCATGTATGTGAGTAAATTCACGTCATGCATTTTTTAGAAGTGGACTGTTTACCGGTCTTTGTGCCCCAGCACTGAGGGCATTTAGCCGGATCTTAAACGACTCCTACATACTATATATCTAAAGGCACCCGAGAGGGCACGGACCTCGCCTTAGGATGGCGTATATTGAAACTCCTACTGGTTCGGAAGGGTCATTTACTGCCAAAGAACCAGCAAGAAACCCAGTAGGAATATGTAAAACGGGTAAGCCTGGCTCGTTAGTGGGTTAGGCGATGCGAATGCAGTGTTGCCCTATTTCTAACTGGAATGCTGGCGTTCCTTGCGCTGATGATGAGCAAAGTGTCGAAGTGTCGTGTAGACGAGTTTAAAAATACTTATGGAGATCTAAATTATGGACATAGGGCAAGGCCTTTAAGCATTTGCGAATGAATATATTTTGAATATCTGCAAGTTACTGAAGTTCAATTTACCACACTGGCATATGTCATGGAAAGGGCAGATGCAAGTTTTCTAAAGTGTTAACTTATTTCTAAGTGGCACTTTACTTTTCTTGCAGATTGGATGACGAAGACGGTTTGGTCCCGGACGCGTTTTATCTGAGCCGTAAATGTGAGCCCACTATTTATTTTACTCAAATATATAAAACTTTTATAGCCCTGATGATCGGAGTACAAGACAGAGTGATCTGACCTAATCTTTTGGAGGATTTTCTAGAGGTTGTCCTTGGTTGAGAGAGAGAAGTAAACAACTGCAATTTTCTCTGGGTTGACTTCTAATCTCCATTTCCTACACCAATCGCCTAATACGTTGGCTGCGGATTGAAGGATTCTAGTTAACTTTTTTTAAACTCTAGATTCCATTCAGATGTGTAAAGCGCGGTGTCCTCTGCAAAGAGCGCAATTTCTACTTTATCCGCCTTTGTTATGTCACTAGTGTTAGTGAAAAAAAAGTCGGTGAAAGAAACGAGCCTCGAAATACACCGGCTAAGTCAAGACGGGAAATTCAGAGTGCACCTTCCAATCTAAAGCGAAAGGTTTGACGATGTAGAAAGTATCGTATGATGTGCACGAAGCTGTCTAACACGCCTAGTTTGGAGAGTTTAAATGAAAAACCATTGTGCCAAACCTCGTCAAAAAAAAAAACGGCTTTAGCCACGTTAAAAAAAACGCACCCGTGCTTATCTGATTTCGACGTACGTTCCTTTACTTCAAGACGTGCTCTATGATGCGGTGCCCTTGTTGGACTGAGAAGTGGTGGGACCCAAAGCCTTTGGGCAAAGCCAAGAACTATTTGTCTGGTAACAGGTAACAGGCGCTTCGAATGGATCTTCGAAGCTTTCTCGGAGGACTTGAAGGACTTCTCGGAGTCGATTCAAAATGGTCCTTTCGTATAATTTGCCTATCGCGTTACGCAGGCTAATAGGATGATAGCTTAATACCTATGACTATCGCTTTCTTCCACTTTTGCGAAATGAGCATTTCTTTAGTATGTTATTGAAAATAACTAAAAGTTTCATGAATGTGAGTGGAGAGCTTTTAGAACCCCGTTTGGTATTTTATCTGGACCTGGGGCTCTTGGCGGTTTTACATTTTAAATTATTGTCTGAACCTCTTCTACCGTTAACCACCTCTCTCAAAACTCCCTCAGACAGGGTCCTGCCTGATGCAAGTTCGAAGATGGTTGGTGAAAGCACCAATCGCAGCATTGGTCACCTCGATGGATTACAACGTATCAGGAATGGTGTTTAGGTCTAGGCTATCGGTTACCTTAAGGGCTTCCATTAATGTTATGAAATCGATGTGTGACCCGGTTTGAGGATTACCGATCGGTAATCCGAAGCTGGTGGATGATTTCTACTGAGTGTACCGTTCATGAGCGTACAGTTGATTAGAGTCGTCTTTGTTGGCTGCTCTTCCAACTTATTGGCTATTAATGCCAGATGACAAGAGATCGTTACTGTGCTTGCTGCATATAAGCGATCTCTTGTCATCTGGCATGTTCGGGTATGCCGTTCACAGCACTGATGTTGAGAGCTGTACATCCAAGAGTATTTCTGAAATCTAGCTTCTTAGGAAGTCCATGATCGATCAAATTGACTTGATTCTGCGTATATGTTTCAGTTAATCCGGATAAAAACCAAACAATTGATGTTCAAATCATCAAAATATACACATGCGTATGGTCTCTGTAGCGCTGCAAGGAATGTGGATGTTCTACAGACTGATAAACACAGTACCATTTCTTTGCGTCGCACAGTCTTCAAAATTAATAAATTTAAATATCTCCAGTCGTTGGTTGGGACCACAACTAAAACAAGCGATTGTAAGTAAAATGCGGTTCACAGTCAAATATTAAATAGAAGGGTAAAAAAGCCTTCTAAGTTATCGTTAAACCATGAATCGGATAAGTTTTTGCAAACAACGCAACGCAGCGCAGCATAGTCAGATATGATACGATACGATTGTTGATAGGAGCAGGAAAAGTATCAATTCTCAGTCCTTTTAGACTTTAAACTATTAAAAAATGATGGGGCACTGTAACATTTGTTTTTCGAGTTAAGAAAGTTTTATAAAATGTATTTACATGATAAAAAACATTTATGTTCTTTTAGATGCTAAACACATAATATTGCCTTTCAGAAGAAGTGCACGGAATAAACCATACTTTAAATTTAGAAATCTTGTCAATAAGAAATTATTATGTTATTTTCAACCCGAGCATGTACATCAAGCTAAGTTATCAGAGGCTCTCTTAAAGTTTTCTCCCCTCATAATTTTTCACAAAATAATATAACTTTAGTCCTTTATTCATAAAATGATTATACAAAACCATATACATAACTGAAGATGCGTATAAAAAAATTTCTAAGAATCTAACACATCTTATAGTTTTCTACACAAACACAGTTTGTGTATGTAATAAACTACTAATTTCATCAAAACTTGGTAGATCACTCGTGTGTGAAAATAAATTGCTTCCCAAGTTGTAACAGTAGTTTTTGGACACTTATGCACAAATTTATATGTCTATATCAGTAATCTTGTTAAGTAGTCGAATAAAGAAGAATGGCCACTTTGTCTTTTGGTCACATCTGTCACATATTCAAATTCACTATCAATATTTTAAAATAAATATATTTAGAGGTTATGTGAGAAAAAAAAACACTTTCAAACATAGTTGGTACCATGCGTTAGTACGGTGAACATTATAAGCAATTACGTGTTTTAAAATACTAAAAAAGTATTAAAAAAAGGGTGCTAATGAAACAGACTTCTTTTTAATAGCATTGTTCGCCTCTAAAAATCTACATTCCTTCTAAATTACTAAGTCAGCCACAATTTACGAGCGTCTGAACGATACTATCTTTGCCACTAAAAATATGGTGTAGCATGATGTTTTTGCTATAAAATTTTGAATTATCATCCAATTTCGATTATGGCGCTTCGCCAGTGGCTCCCGCACCACGCTCGCTTTGCTCGCTTGGCTTGCGCATGCGATAATTGCAGCCTAACATCAACCTAACCCAAATTTAACTACTACACTTTCTATAGAATATTTATTAGGCGTTGCAAAAAAGACGAATTAGTATGTTAGAGGTTATCCCATTTTCCCGTGGCTTAGTTATAAAGTTAGAAGTTTGATCACGTGGCCAATAAACAAATTTATGGCTTGACTTGTAATTTCCCTTAGTAAAATAATAATATATTTTTTCGTCGCTTCTTAATCGCTTCGATTGCCTCGAACATTTCGCTTCTGTAGACGATACAAATAACAGGCTGGTGGAAACTGTCTATGCAGTGGGGTCTAAGTTCTTTAAGACTCGCCGTAAAAATAGACCTCAAAAATTGCCGACCACACTTTGCACCTCATAGAAAAACGACGAGCCATGACGCTACAGTCCTCCGACGACGCTAACGGATTTTGGCAGCTCAATAAAGACAAAAATAAGTCCTTGCGACACGATGGTATTAAGGAGACGATAAAGCAGAACAAAGGCTCCAAAGTGTTTGCAAGAAACATGTCTATTGGGCAAAGCCAGTTGATGAAGCTGAAGACGGAGGACGGGAGCGTTCTGTCGACCAAACCAGAGGTGCTGAGGAGGTCGAGAGGTTCTATGGACGGTTGTACACCTCGGTAGCACAGCCTGTTACTGGTCCGGCTAAAGACCCTAGAGCCAAACTTACCCGACACTTCACCGGAGATATCCCGGACATCAGCCTGTACGAGGTTAGGATGGCTCTAAAACAGCTTAAGAACAATAAGGCACTGGGTGAAGACGGAATTACTACAGAGCTTCTGAAAGCGGGTGGAACACCGGTACTTAAAGCACTTCAGAGGCTGTTCAATTCCGTCTTGCTCGAAGGAACTACGCCCGAAGCATGGAACAGGAGCGTGGTGGTACTCTTTTTCAAGAAGGGCGATGAAACCCTCTTGCCACTATGTTTAGCCTTTGTGGACTATGAGAAGGCCTTCGATTCGATTGAAACCTGGGCGGTGCTGCGATCTCTCCAACAGTGCCAAATAGACCCTGGGTACATCGATGTGTTGAAGTGTTTGTACAAAAACGCCACTATTGCGGTCCGAGTACAAGAGCAGTGCACGGGGGCAATTCCATTGCAGAGAGTTGTTAGACAAGGAGATGTAATATCTCCAAAGCTATTCACCACTGCATTGGAAGACGCTTTCAAGCTCCTGGAATGGAAAGGATTCGGCATCAACATCAATGGCGAGTACATCACTAACCCCAGATTTGCCGACGATATTGTGGTCATGGCAAAATCGCTGGAAGATCTCGGCACAATGCTCGATGGCCTCAACAGAGTTTCCCAACAGGTAGGTCTTAAACTGAATATGGATAAGACGAAAATTATGTCAAATATCCATGTTGCGCATACCCCATTGCTAGTTGGAAACTCTGCTCTCGAAATTGTAGACGAGTACATTTACCTAGGACAAGCTCTCCGATTAGGTAGGTCCAACTTCGAGAGAGAGGTCAATCGACGAATCAAGACCATGATCTTTTTAAATTTTTTCAAAACTAAGGTGATCAGAGAAGCCATTGAAATTGCAAAAATTCCAATTTCATTGGGATCATGGCTGAAAGCTTTCTCCAACATCTTATACTAAAAAACATAAGATCTAACATCTATAACAGCTAGAGATGATTTAATGTTTTCTTAACTGCCAAGTGGAAACCTGTCATCTTAGTCTCTATCTGTAAAGGCACTAAAATGTCGAGTAAAAATTTTTATTAGAATGCGATAAAATGTGCTGAAAGAAGTTTAGTGTTATATTTGCTATAATGAAACGTAAAAACTTAAGGAAATTGCGAAATTTCAGCAATGGGCAAAAGGTCTTTGATATTTATATTAAAACTGTTCTCTTTTCTCAGCTTGTTCTCAGCTTTTTCATTAGTGTATTACTGTTAGCAATTTACAATCTATATTCGATTATCGTTGAAATATGATAAGGATACGCTGCGCAGAGTCTACTTTTGGAACATAGATGGTCTAATATCAATTTAAAATATTAATAATATTGTACATATGAAGCTATGCCTGTGTATTCTAAGTACAACTGAAGAAGCGATGAATTTTCTCAAACAACTATGTAACTAAAGAATGGGTTATCATTTTGTCTTAAGCTTCCTGACATAAACTTCAAGTACTATTTTTCTTTGGATGTTATCTCCAAATAAATTCATGTCTTTAAAATCCAACCGTTTATCCACATCGAATGTAATATTATTAATATTACTGATCATATTTAATATATGTTAAAATCCTAAAATAAGAATATACCTCAATACATTATACGGCTCTAAATATATAACGCAGTAAATTACAGATCAATTTATAAAGGCAAGTACACAATATGGCTTCCGCCAAAATGTGATGAATACTGAATCACTTTTAACAAAGTTTTATTTTATGAAAAAAATTTAATATATAGCTAGCTGTTGTATTCAAGGAAATTGCCGGGCTAACAGATGCAGATATAAATCATTTTGTAAAGACGTCAGAGCCATTGTAAATTTATTTTGTAAATTGATTTTTGACAGTTCTTCTTCACGCATGTCTTTGCAAACTGGTAGTAGAGCCATGCTCTATACAAAGTCAACAAGAGAATCATACGAGATCTCAACAAAATAAACTCTACCACCATTGATATATAATTAGGTTGGAGTTCAGGAGTTTAGTGTAAGAGACATGCTGCTACAAAACACAACACGATAAAGCGAACACATTGTTTATAAAGCTTTTGTTATAATTATAAAAAACAGTGCCAAAATCTTTCTTTTCAACATAAGTAACTACTTCTAAAAATTTTTATGTTTACCATTCAGTGTAACTTTAAAAATGTTACTCAAATATCTCTTCAGACCAGTCCTTCAATAGTGTCTAATTTTATTCGAATAAAGACATGTAACCTTTTAAATATTACAAAGAGCTCATTGGTGGTGGAGCTCACCTTCTAAAAAACCATACGAGTATGATACCAAATGATACGTGAAAACTATGCTGTAGATTCTTGTAAATTAAAATATTAATATAAAAAATTTTTATACACGTAACTTCACTCAGGGTTATTTTATTTTTAATTGATGAGTGTTGTTCTTTTATCTCTACTGGTGAAAAATAAAGATGTTACATTTCTGTCAAAGAAAATAAAATCCCGAAATAATATTTTACTGCAAATACAAGCATAGACAGTCGGATAGATTTTAAAAGTAAATAACTCGAATTGAAAGTGTAATCACATAACAAGTAGGTAAAAAAGCTGTATTGTAAGTTCGCTATTCACGAGGTGCTCATGATTCCTTAAAAAGCTTTATTTTATATACCTATTCATCGATTCTTTATTCTCGCCTCGCACCCTGTTACTGAATACTTATTACATATTCTCAAACGCATTTCTCCATAACTTTAAATAAGATCAAAAAGGCACGACCGGGTAGCAACCTTTATTATTTTAGGTTACCAACAAATAACGACGAGGGTAGGCACAGAGTAACGAGAACCAATATGTTACAGTTTTTGTGATCAAAAAAATATTAGAAGGAAGGTAGTATATTCATATGATCATAGAAAGATTCCAGGTTGTAATGTACTACAAAGCTAGACGATTGTCAATCGTGACGTTATTAAATGACTTATTTTACATCTTCTCCTTCTAAAAAACGTCTTATATGTGTCGGCCGAGTAGCGTAGTGGTTAGTAGACCTGCCTCATAGGCCGGAGGTCCCAGGTTCGACCCTGGTCGGGGCATTCGTTTGTGTGATGAACATAAATGTTTGTCCTCGGGTCATGGTTGTTTGTATTTATACATGTATGTTTATTCTGGGTTACCCCCCCCCCCCCAGTTTGCTGTATGGTCATCCATAACACTAGCTCTGCTTACTTTGGGGCCATACAGTTGGTGTGATTTTCTGGGGATTAATATTATTATATCAGCAGTTATTAATTAATTATTTCGAAATTTGTACCGCAACATAAATTACGATAGGATATACATAGAAAAAAATTTGGACTAATAACTTTCTATCGTCACACGTTCCAAAAAAATTAAGTAGGTAGTCATAGGTATATAATTTTATTGGTTTATTCGTTTTTATTTTGCTCAGTATTGTAGAAATATAATTTCTCTTTAGGAATAAAAGAAACTGCAGAGAGTTGAACAATATATTTCAATTGCAAATATACTTAAAAAACGGCAGAATCAAACTGTGATCCTCGTATATATTAGAGGAATTATATTTCACCAATTTATTTTTACATTTACATGTAAGTGTAATCATGTTATGTAAAAAATAGCGGCCAGTTGAATCAAATCATTAGGAGACCCTATTATGGAGCACCCGGATGCCATTTATTTAACACACCCAGTTTTTTTTAATGGTCGGTAAATATGGTCGAATATTTTTTTAGGTCTCTACCTATGAAATTGCCGTTTTTCACGAAATAAATGTAAAAAGCGTAATTTTTTTATATATTTTTTATTTCTATTAATCAAAATAATCACCCATGCAATCAATGCATCTTTGCCAACGCATTGGTAGCTTATTGATGCCTTTCTTGAAGAAATCAGCTGGACGGGAGGCAACAAATTCTTCAAAGGCATTTTGTACTGCCTCTCGGGTATTGAATTTTTTTCCCGCCAAGAAGTTATCCAAATTCTGGAAAAAGTAGAAGTCTGTAGGCGCAAGGTCTGGTGAGTACGGCGGATGACGGAGAACTTCCAACCCCAACTCTTGTAGCTTGGAGACCGTCTGCTGTGCAGTATGAGGTCGCGCGTTGTCGTGCAGGAGCAGTGGAGCCGAACGATTGACCAAAGCTGGTTGGAGACGTGCGAGCTTCTCCATCATTGTGTTCAGTTCTTCACAGTACACATCTGCAGTAATGCTTATACCGTTTGGCAAGAAGCTGTGATGAATTACACCCGCGTTAGACCACCAAACAGTGAACATCACTTTTCTAGGGGTAAGTTTTCGTTTAGGGCATTGTTTGGGTGCTGAACCAGGGTCCAACCAACTTGCTGAGCGCTTACGATTGTCAAACAGTAGTAACGAGTAACAATGCGGTTCAGAATTCCTTCATTTGTATGCCTGCTGAGCAGTGCAAGGCACGTCTCCACGCGTACTTCGCGCTGGCGGTCATTGAGTTCGTGGGGTACCCATTTGTCAAGCTTTTTTACCTTGCCAATTTGACGCAAATGGACCAATATTGTTTTGATGCTAACGTCGAAAGCTGCTGCTAATTCAGCCGTGGATTGAGTTTCATCAGCTTCCACAATTGCCTTTAATTCGTCATTGTCGACCAAAGTTTTCGGACGACCACGGGGTTCATTTTTCAGGTCAAAATTTCCAGAACGGAAGCGGATAACCAATAACGGGTGGTGCGTTCGTTTGTAGTGTTCGCTCCGTAAACATCGTTGATGTTGCGTGCCGCTTGTGCCGCTTTGCTGCCACGACGGTACTCATACTCCATAATTACTCGAATTTTTAACTTATCCATGATGACGAAAAATGTTAGAATGCGTTGAAAACAAAACACTAACTATTTAACAAATGACGATTTTAGAAAAAGAATTCCATGTTTGTCAAATAAAATTTATTTGAAATTAGAATCAGTCAAAAAAAAAAAATTATTTTCATTTGAAATGGCCAGTACGGCAAAACGGCAGTTTCATAGGTAAAGACCCATTATATGTGCATAAAATCCCGGAGAGATGATCCCAGTAAATTAAACAGTGATCAATAAAACATTGAATTATATCGAAATCTAAACATTAATTACAACTCTTGTTATATTATATTTTACTATCAGATCAAAATACATTATTTTAAAACAAAAAAAGAAGTTTAAATTAAAAAATAAATAGAAGTGGCCCTCTCTCTAGGGATCTCATTAACTAATTGAAAGACTACATTATTGAATTTTTAGAACGTTTATTCGTCGTTTTCGAAACAATAAAGCTAAAAAACTTTGTTAAGCTTTTAATAGATACTTGAATTCAAAAACGCTTAAACCAGCTTGTCTATAAAATTTTTGCTTGGTTAACAGTCCGTAAGATTGTAATTTTGAATGAATTCATGAGATTTTCATAAAGGGACTGTTGTAACTACTGAGTGTCTTTGCTACTTTATCGTGTACTTGCTTGCTTTAGTTCAATGCATTTTTATTGCGCTTCATAGAAATTTGTGACGTTTTAGAAAATAACTTAACTTCCACCAAGGACTCCGGACAATAAAATAAAAGCAAAAAAAGTGCAAACAAATATTATTTTTAAAATTCTAAGTCTAAGTTAAAAAGAAAAAGTGTAAAAAAAAGTAATTATTTGAACAAAATTGTTCTCATCCAAACGCCTTGCCATCCATGGTATCCGATCAGTGAACCCAAAGATTGAAATAAAAATTCTAGTGAGAAAACATGCTCAAATGACATGTGACAGCACTGCGTCAAAATGGATGCTATTATGTTTTATTTAAATACGAAGTTAATTTTATCAATGAATTTTAAATTTTCAAGAAATTTTTCAATAACGTCTTCTTCGGGTTTCTACGTACATTTCAAACATAAATAATCTTAATTGGTTGAGCCGTTCTTCGGTTGTGCGCATTTAGGGATCCATTTATAAAGATAAAAATGTAAGATTTTTCTAGAGGAAAAATATGAATAACAACAGAAAAAAAATAGTCAAATAGGCAAAATCCCTTCCGATATCTGTTCACTGATGCAAATAATCAAAACAGAACTGTACATACTAAGATTATTAATATTATGAGGATTATTTTAATCTATAACAGCTGATTTCGCACATATCAATTTTTAAACATTGGTCTTAAATTTACTTGGTTACACTGCACACTAGGCAAACAGAGCAGCAGGCGCTCTATACCTAATTATTTGAAACAATTATGGCGGCACTCAAACAAAAATACCTCTATAGATAATCATGTCGATAAATTTTCACAACCTTGGCGAGTGTCCAACTGAGAACTTGACTGGTTTTCGGCTACCAAACTTTATGATAACCGACTTATTCTAATATTTCATCGGTTGAGTTGATATATGAAACGACGAGTGCTGTCCACTTGTTCTCATGTTTATTCATCGAGATCTGCCATTGTATCAAAGGCTACAGTAAACATCAGAAATGTTTTGCTGAATATACAAGATCATCTTTATTTTCTTATCTATGTCGGTGTTTTCATCAAAGAAACTAAAATATTAATAATGCGTGCAGATTTTGTCGATACTTATTTGAATCATAATATTGTAAAACTTGATAACTTGACTAGTCATATTGAATTGATCTAAAATTATAAAATCATTCAATACCATATATTACTTTAAATGAAAAATCTTAACCCATCATGTATATTACGATGTTTATTATTCCTAGTTTTTTTTAATAAAAATATACTTCTATTCTTTCTTTTACAAAGCTCTCATTACCCCAACGTAGTCATAAACAGTAGACGAAGAGTTATGATGAGTTTTAAAAAAGTTTTGTGATTTTTCCATCCTATTCCTACATAACAATAAATTAATCAGATCGCGGTGTGCTTAAAGATTTTTTATTTATCGATTAATAACTAGATTTTGCCTCGGCTTCAGTCGCGTACTCCACTAGCAGGGGACAGTGCTTTTTCTGGTTAAAAGATATTCTATGAGGTAAGTCTTCAAAATATATGTGTATATATCATGAAGAGCATTATTAACAACAACAACAATAATCAACAATCCACTTATTATACACTTATTATTCCTGACTAAACGTGATAGGATATTAAACAAATGAAATTAGTATTTTTATTGTGCGAATATCTTAAGTTAATGTACTTCTAGATACGTACAAACGACATTGTACGATGGCTACGATTTTCTGTGACTACGTTTTGAGCACTACGACCCTCTCAGAGTCAACCAGTACGTTATTTAGCCAAGTAAACTTCAGCCAGTTCACTAAGCAAAACATCGTAAGCAAGGAGTTTGTTGTGTTGTAAAACAAAACAACAATTCCTAAAAAAATAGTAATTTAATTCAATTTTGAATGTATTGAACCTATATTTGACGCTAACAACGTAGATATTAAACTAAATATTATCAAAAAAAGTATATCGTAGAACATAAAATAGTAAACTAATGAATGTGAACTAAAGCATGTGCGGAGATTACGCAAGCAAAGTATAGGTTCTAATCACTCAAGCAAAAGTCCGTAAGAAAAAGAATAAAGCGAAATCAGTATCCATACCAAACAACTAAACGAATATAACTCAAGAGTGTTTCCGTTTACTATATTTCTTAATTATAGGAGCGAAAATATTGAAGTGTAAAACAAGTTCATCTAAGTCTAGTTCATCTAAATTCACTTACCTAATTATTGTTGAAAAAGAAACAATGATTATTTTTTTTCGAAATGTACTGTTTATTTATGGCCCTATGGAGTTTTTAAATTTTACCCGACTTTGTAAATTTAGCGCTGACGGCGCTTACAGTGAGATTAAATTTAAGAAGTGTGATTTGACAGTTGACCATAGAATGTAACAGAACTTTGCAAATTTTTTTACCAAACATAAAACAGTGACGTAAAGCATTTACGTCCTATAATCAATCAGAAAAATTGTGGGTTTTTATTTATTTATCACAAAATCCACAGCCCTTCATACTAAATACAAGTGAATTATTTAAAAATATGACTGAAGGCCAATTATGGAGTTACATTATACAGAATTAACTTAGATGCAGACGTATACATTAATAGAAAAAATAAAATAATAATAATAATAATAATAATACAGATATGAGGAATATTAAGAGATAATTAAAAATATATTAGTAATAAAACTGCTTCCAGCTACAAATGCCTATGAGTTTGTATATGTATATGTGTGTGTGTGTGTGTGAATTAAAATTCAGTTTAAAAACTTGCCCATACATGAAGGGGGTTTGTGTAAGTATGAAAGATGTATGAAAAAGTGTGCATTATCTTTTTTATTTTTATTTGTATGTATGTTGGTGTTTATGGCCATTTGTTAAAATACTTATGATTTTATTTCTGGATTTCGGCTTGCTGTCATTAAAGATGTCACAGTATTGTAAGAAATTCTTATTATATGTGTTTTTCAGTCTATTTATGACTGAGTTTTGGGTGTAGTTCGTCTTGGATTGTTGTATGTGAAATAGACGCGTATGTCGCGTTCTTGTGGATGGAGTCTGTAAGGTAATAGTCACATGCGTTAGGTCTGAGCAATCTATAGCACCGTTACATATATTATACAGCAGGAGCATATCTAGGAGGCAGTGTCGATTTTCTAAAGATAATAAATAGCCTATGGTCTACACAGGCATCTGGATACTGCATATGGGGTAAATTTTGTCTAAAATTAAGATGTTTCAAAATTTTTTGTTGGATATTTTTTTATTTTATTTATTTATTTGGAAAACACAACACATAACAATCAATTATATACCAGACAGTCAAGATTACATTCATGCAGATCCAAATTGCTATCCTAAAAGTGTTTACACGACAACTTCGGCCATATAAAGTTAATTAAAGTATATGATAAGTTAGTATTGATTGAAGCTATATATAAAAGAAACAAGGCTTAACGTAAAATTTTGATTAATCTATAGTTTACATACAGTTTGGAAATATCTTATTAGACTTTCATAAAACATATTATTAGGTAGTGTCCCTGAGGATACAGACAAGCAGAGAGCGAAAACGGAGAGGTGACGGATTAAATATATCGAGATAAGAGCATCGACCACCGGACTCTTCATAGAGGCGACAAACCTGGCCAAAGGCTGGTTATGTGAGATGTTGTTGCGATATAACGACAAGGAGAAGGTTTTTGGTCTACGTGGGTTATGTTTCGTGTTGAAGTTTATAGACTGCAATAGATTGGAACTGTTCACGTGTGAATGCACTATTTTATGGAGTTGAATAAGATCCAGTAAAGTTCGTCGAGTTCTGAGAGACATGAGATTAAAGAGTTTGAGCCTCTGTTCATACGACAGACGTTCTCTACCATTACCATATCGATACTTCAACATTCCTGTAAATTTAGACTGAATCTGTTCCAATCGCTTTGCGTGTACGGTATAAAGAGGGTTTCAAATTATCGAGCCATATTCAAGAACACTTCTTACTAGGCTATTAAATAAAATCATTAGGCATTTATGGTTCTTGAATTGCTTGGTCTGTCTCACTATGAATCCTAGCATTTTGTTAGATTTTGCAGCTATCACGTCGAAATGGTTACGGAAACTTAGCTTCTCGTCAAAAACAATACCAAGGTCCCTGATACTTATTGTACGTTCAAGTTTGTGATTTTCTATAGTATAGTCAGTGATCATTTTGTGTTTTTTTAGGGTGAATGTAATTGTAAAACACTTTTTGACATTGAGAAACATACGGTTTCGTACACACCAATTGGAGAGGACATTTAGGTCATTCTGTAAAATATGCGAATCCCTGACTGAGTTAATCTTCTTAAAAATTTTTAGATCGTCCGCATACTGTAAGCAATGTGACGTGATTGATGCAACGAGATCATTTATAAAAGCAATGAACAGTAACAGACCGAGATGGGAACCTTGCGGAACACCAAATTTTATTATAATTGGCTCTGAAACATAACCTTTTACTGTAACCAACTGACTTCTTTTCTCAAGATATGATTGTAGCTACCTTAGCAAGTTACCGTGAATACCGAATGTTGCAAGTTTATTGATTAACAATGAATGGTTGACCTTGTCGAAAGCTTTCTGAAAATCTGTATACAGTGCGTCTATCTGACCCCTATCATCAATTGCATTGCACAAATATGTTTCAAAATTGAGTAAATTTGTTACAGTTGATCTTTTCTTCATAAAACCATGTTACTCGTCTGCCAGGTATGACTCGAGGTGAAAATACAGATGATCATATACAATTGACTCGAATAATTTGGCAACAGCAGAGAGAACGCTAATGGGTCTACAATTTTCTCAGTGTCTCGGATCACCTGATTTGAAAACAGGAACAATATGAGCAATTTTCCATTGATTGGGAAATACACCTAGTTCTAGAGATTTATTAAATATAAGGCACAGAGGTAAAGCTAGTTGGTAGGCGCACTCTTTCACGAATTTTGCTGGAATACCATCAGGTCCAGGTCCCTTGTTCGGATCAAGTGCTCTTAGTTTCGCTTCGATTTCTATTTCAGTGAGAACTATTTTAGAAAGCACATTGCTGTGAACCTGAGAACTTGATCTTTGATTGCATGAGCTGTTGTCATTATCTTCGTAGATGGATCCGAAATATTTTGAGAATAACTGACAAATATCCTTTCCACCCTTAGCTACTTCATCACCAAATGTCAAAGACTCAGGTATACCAGGCTGGTTTTGTTTCCTGTTGTGTATGTATGACCAGAATGCTTTTGTGTCCCATGTCAATGCCCCTTCGATCGAGGTTAGATATGCACTTTCACAATTTTTTAATAACTTTTTACTTCTAGCTCTTAGCAAGGAAAACGTATCGTAGTCTCGGGGGTTTTTTTTATTTTTTGTAAAGAGCGTGGTATTTATTTTTTTCTTTTAAGCATCTAATTAATGCTGGGCTGAACCACTTAGGATAAGTATTACTTTTATTTTTTACCAATAGGATACATTCGTTTATAATTGCATTAACGGTGTCATAGAAATTTGTAACAGCTGAATTTATGTCAGGATCGGAGTAGAGATCAACCCAGTCAACTGATTGAAGTCGTTGTTTGGCCAAGTCAAAATGACATTTGTAAAAGTTTCGACGTTGAATAGAGTTTTGCTTTAAATGTTTATAATTAGAATGATTCCGTGTTTCTACAAGAAGTACCGGGTGATGACTATCCTGTTTGAGGGTGGTCGACTCTTCGGTGACCACTAATTGCAAATTAGAACTGAAAACTAAATCATGGATCCGGTTATTCCTGTTGGGAATTGAGTTAAACTGTGTGAGATTATATAGTGTTTTATTATCCAGTAGAAGTGTGCTTTTATAGTCCAAGTTATTATATTGAGGTGACATGGAACCGTCATTTGATAGCTCCCAAACAATATTAGAAACGCTAAAGTCTCCTAAGATAATAAACTGTTCTTTGTGCCCGGCATTGAGGATGTTATTTTGAAGATTGCCGTAGAATTCGGAAAGATCGACTCTATCGAGATACGGTGGTAAGTAACAAACACACAAATTGATTATGGGTAATGCATCACTCGGCGGAATTATGCTAATCCAGATATCCTCAAGGGCACTTTCGAAAGAGATCTGTCTGATTGCGGAGAATGAAGATTTAATTGCAACTAGTACACCGCCACCATCACATTTATCATATTTCTCCAAAGATACGGTTTCACGGTCCCTTCGAAAGACATGATAGCGATTGTCAAACAGTTCTCCATCGAATACAGAATCATTAAAATTTGTCTCTGTTAAGCAAATAACGTCATAGTTTTCATTTGAAAAATAATTATATAAGGAATGTGTTTTACTTCTAGCTCTATTGATGTTTTGATAGAAAAGTAACATGATTTAATACTATATAATGATCCAAATGTATGCTTATAATAACAAAAAGATATATTATAAATAAAAAGCGTACAGAATTAGACTTTCGATAATAATTTTGTTAGATCATTCTTGTGTTTAATCAATATTGCTGAGCCTTCGTCATTTTTGCGCACATAAATACGGCCATATTTAACCCAAACGTAGGAAAAAGAATTGTTTTTAGCCCATTTTCGCGTTTCAGCATGCAACACTTTACATTCAGGTGACAAATGTTCTACTACATATGTATTACGAGTTTCGCCCTGGAATCCAATAAGTGAACCATTGAGGGGGCTAGATTTATGCAACTTGTTGTACCTGCGAACCGCCAAAATAACAGCATCTCGTAGCCGTTCCGAAGACAGCGTAGCAATAATATTGCGAGGACGATCCGACATGGAGTTCAGTTTTGCAACTCGGCGAATTGATCGCACGTCTAGTTCAGCAAGTGGAGCACCAACTAAGTCACAAAGTTTCTTCAATATAGTAAGAAGATTTTCGGATTTTTTTTCAGGTATTAATTGGATTTCCAGATTACAGCTCCTCGAGGATTTGTCAAGCACTCTCATGTTTTGCTTAAGGAGTGCTACCTCCGACTGGAGCTCATTGTTTTGTGCTTCAAGCGAGTTAATTTTTTCCATAAATTTGTTGGACATCCTTATTTATATCAATTTGTTGCTGTGCTAGAAAATCCGTAGTTGCAGTAAAATCCGACTTTAGTGTTTCAATTTGGACATTCAATTCTTTTTTATGTCATCTGTTATAGAAAGCCTCAAGTTATGAAATTTTTCATCCAATTAAGAGTCTAAAAGCTTAGAAAAATGATCCAATGTGATAGTACTAGATCCAGTGCTTAAATCTGAAGGTGACGATTTATTCTTATCTGCGTTATTTTGGAGCTTACCAGGCTCTACTGAATCACTGAACATATCATCGCAGGACATGTTCGATGTGTCCAGGTAATTATCTTCAATCTGATTTCGAACAGGTGTATTACAATTATTTCCCTTGCGGCGTGTGGTATTAGTACACAAAGGACAGATCCAGGATGTGCCAAGCATATTAATGTTTTTCTTGTATTGATCAGCTGTCATATTTAAGCATTTGTAATGATAGGAAGCTTTATATTGTATGCAGCGCAGCACTTCCTTCAAAGCACCAGTGCCCTGACAGGCTCCACACTTATTCATGATTCGATATTGTAACGCTTAGGTTTATTCCAGTGAATAAAAGAAATCAAGTCACATGAACAAGTTTTAATAGGTAGTATACAATTCGGGTTCGCACACTGTATTATCTTGGCCAGGCAAATTAAAAACACTACTATCCTGGTAGCTGGAGATGCAGGAGACGTGGGGTGGAGTCCAGCAGCTGGGTCCGTGAGAGTCGGTGAATGCCGCCGTACGGTCTAAGGTAGCCGCTAGATGTCTTGTAGGTGGGTGGTACAGGAATAGTGGGTGGCGCAATGCTGTAGCAGTGAGCTACTTGAACCCTAGTAGTATGGGGTCAACTCACACAATACAAGATAGATTTAAATGTTTTACTTATAAATTTATTTAAATACTATAGTAGATTTTATTATTTTAAATGTGTAGTTAACTAGACGCGAATATAGTGGAAGATTAAAGTTTGACGACGTCCTCACTTCGCAAACGTAATTCGGCTAGTGCCCGACCGGCCGGCTGTGGAATGCGGTTTCGGGGACTCGGCGCGTGAATAGGCGGAATGTTGCAGCTAGACTGCCAAACTGGATGTCGTAGCTAGACTGCCGAACTAGGACAGTGCGCGGTGTTTTGAAATTGCCTAGGTTTATGTTTTTGTAAAGTTTATATTTTTAATAATTATTTAGTTGTAAGATTATCTTATTCATTGTTTTATTTAGTTAGGTAAGATCGTTTTATTTTATTATTAATTAAGGTTTAATTTAATTGTTTTAGGTAAGAGAGTGTTACATACCCCCCTTTTAAGGATAGGATTTTTCCTTATAAAATCCGCTTAAAAGACACTTTATCCTTAAGACGATAATTATGTCTGTTATTTAAGTTTAAGTTCTTTTATATGCCATGTCCCTAAATTATTACCAGCACCGTCATCGAGATCGTAGACTAAAGGGGATTTTTTAGGAATTATTCTACACTTGATGAACTTTGGAGCTAACTTTTTGGCAAAACGGTTGTCTTTATCACTCTGATAATACGTCCGTTTCCATACAGTGTCACCAACGTTAAATTCAACTTTTCTTCGTCGTAAATTGTAAATGGTGCAACTTCTAGAATGAGCCTTTAGTAACTCACACTGAACTTTCTCGAACATTTTCTGCAACACCGAGGTTTTCAGCATACTCGTCGCGTGGTGCGAACACTAGTTCATCCGAAAATTCTGCATTTGAATAGTGTGAACCGCAGCTGACTAATTCTCTACCAAATACCAAAAGAGCTGGTGCAAAACTTGTTACTTCGTTAACTGAACTATTTAACGCGAACTGAATTTTGGGCAAATTAGAATCCCAAGTTCGGTGATCGCCTTCCACAAAGGACGCGACAGCTATCATTATTGTTTTGTTATATCGTTCGACCATATTTACTTGTGGAGTATATTTAGGCGTGAAGCGAATGTCTGGGATTTTATAATGGCTTAGGATATTTTTAAATATGTTACTAGTAAACTGTTTACCATTATCCATTAGAACCGTGCGTGGAATCCCATGGACGAGAAAAACATTATCCTCCAAAATGCGGGCAATAATTTCTGCAGTAGCACGCCTAATTGGAAAAAAGAGAGTGTATTTAGAGAAACAGCACGTAACTACAAATATATATGTATTTTGTTTACGAGAGACAGGAAGTGGACCGACGAGGTCCATGCTAATCATTTGAAAGGGTCTAGAGCATTCTTTAGGTTTACCCATAGTGCCTAATGTTGGATGCGTAGGATATTTATGGGCGTTACAAACATCACAATTTAAAATAAATTTGCTCACATCACAGTGCATTCCTGGCCAAAAATAATGCAAACTTATTCTTTTATGCGTCTTAAATATGCCAAAATGACTAGAAATAGGTTCAGAATGGTTCTTGGCTATTATTTCTGTGCGAAATTCTAAGGGTACTACTTCTTACCACTCGAATTCTCGCGTTAAAGGGTTTAGAGTTTTCACGTGACGGTACAGTATATTTTTATCTATTCTTTAATTTAAATAAGAAGTAGGAGAATTAAGGCAGCCTTTGTAGATTTCAAGAAACCAAGAATCATTAGTGTTAGGGATTTGGGGACTAATGTTTATATCAGTAGCTGAAATTGGAACAGAACGTGAAAGACTGTCGGGGACGACATAATCGGTACCGCGTTGGTGTCGGATTTCAAAATTATAAGCAGATAGACGAACACTACAGCGAGCTAAACGTCCTGTGGGGTTGTTCAAGTTAAGAAACCATTTCAGCGAAGCATGATCAGTGTAAACAATAAATTTGTGTCCATTTTCTAGATAACATCGCCAATGTTCGATCGCAGTAAGGACAGCTAGGGCCTCTCTCTCAGTTGCACTGTAACTCTGGACTTCAAATGGCTTAGAGTAATCTGGACAAGCGAGTACAGGGGCAGTTACGAGGCATTTTTTTAATTGTTCAAACGCATTTTCAGCTTCAGGTGTCCAGCAAAAAGGGGAGCTCGCTTCCCCTGTGAGGTAAGTTTATTTAGAGGGGAGGCTAGGGTGCTAAAGTTTCGTATGAATCTGCGATACCAAGAAACAGTACCTAAAAATCGACGTACTTCTTTCCTATTTTCAGGCCTTTTGTAGTTCATAACTGCTTAAATTTTTGCAGGATCAGCATGCAGTCCATGAGAATCAACTACATAACCGAGATAGTTAAGTTGTTTCCTAAAAAACTAGCTCTTTTCGAAATTTATCGTAAGATTGGCAAAATTAAGTTTTTCAAAGACACGATTTAATAGCGAAATGTGTTCAGAGAAGGTAGAAGAGATGATTACGATGTCATCAATGAAGACAAAAACCTTGTGTTCGAATTCTGGACCATAAAAGAGAGCATCAACTAATCTTTGATGCGTGGCTGGTGCATTTGTCAATCCAAATGGCATAGATTTAAATTGAAATGTTCCTTTAGTTGGAACGTAGAATGCAGTCTTACTTCGGTCCTCTTCCCTGATAAGGATCTGCCGAAAACTTTTGGATAGGTCAAGGCTAGATAGGTATTTTGCGTCTCGCAGATTACCCAAAATATCCGAAATGTAAGGTAAATGTAGGCGTCTTTTTTGGTCACAGAATTTAGTTTTCTGCTATCCAAACAAAACCGAAGTTCACCGTTCTTTTTGGGGGTTAGTAAAACTGGAGAAGACCAAGGACTTTCACACGGTTCGATAATATCCTCTCTCAACATTTAATCTACTTGTTTTATGAGGATACTTTGTTTAACCGGGGACATCCGCTAATACATTTGACGAATGGGAGCAGCATTCCCAGTGTCAATAGAATGAGTTATAAGAGAGGTTCTACCTAACCCTTTTTCTTCATAGGATATAGTTTTAAATAGGGAAATAATCTCGTCAGCTATCTGTTTCTGCTCTTTATTCAAGTGACCATAGGGACAAAAATGTTCTCCGTCTACCACTAGTCCAGCAGAAGAGGCCTGAGAAGATTTTATAAGTTTAATAGAGGTTTTTAGGAAAAATATTGAACGTTTTCCAAGAATCCATACCAAGTATAACCGAACTTTGCAGCTCTGGCACAATAAAGAATTGAATGACATGAGCCTGGTTTTGGAAGGAGACAAGTAAGTTTATTGAACCGATAGTTTGAAGTTTTTGTCCTCCAGCAGCAATAAATTGAATTTTTTCGTCACAGGAGTTTATATGACTAGTCTTCCCTAATAATTCATGATATCCGTTCCCTAGTAAGGATACAGAAGACCCTGTATCAAGTAAACCTAACACATCCTTGTCGTTGATTGTGATTGTGGCGTATGGTCTTGAGAATTCAGTTCCTTTGAAACGGATTGAAGAGAGTGTGTAACAAGTAAAGAAATTTGAAACAAAGTTTAACCAGTCTTGCCATTCATGGTTGCGAGTGTAATTACTTGGGACACGGTCTCGACGATCCGTCAAAATTAGTTTTTTGACTCTTTATTACAATTAGGACACTCAGGAAATCGCACATCCCTTTTCCCACACTTGAAACAAATGAGGAAACGTGGTTTTGTGCATTGGCCTAGAGAGTGGGTTTCAGATCGACATCTAGGACAAAACGTACGTTAAAATCACAGTGTCCGGTGCAGCAGTAAATTCTGGTAGAAAAAGTTTCTATCAAAAGGTTTATGGTAGAAAAAGTTTTTATTTTTCCTTGGCAACACTGTGATTGAATAATTTAACTGGAACGCAGCACCTTGTAGTCTGTGTATGAGATTTATAGGCTATGTTGAAAAATTTTAATAGGCATTGTTTCAACTTATTTCACTATTTTTCCGTAATGTTTTTATTAGATGTGATGTTAACACGATGTTCAAAATATTTTATCACTGTTTTATAGTTAATCACTGTTATTTATTACGTTTGTGAATATTTTCACTAGAGCAGACAAATTAACGTATTCACTCTCAATCTGTTTCAATATGATATTTATATAGAACATACTGACTACTCCAGATTGGGCTGCAGTACTCTAGTATGCTCCGAACAAAAGAGTAGTAAAGTAGTTTTATACATGAGGTATCCGAGAATGGTGCGGTTGTCCTTAGTACAAAACCTTGATTTTGATACGCCCTTGTTACGATGTCTGTAATGTGTTCATTTAAAAGCAATTTTGAATCAAGAAGTATGCCGAGACTTACTTCTAACGCGACTAGCCTTATTAACAATCGTGCCATTTATAAAGTAGGTATGCAGCAGTGGACTATTTTTCCGTGTGAACGTTATATGTGGACATTTATTGACATTGACACTTATTCGATTTTTTTTATAGTATTCAGATAAAGAGTTTAAACCAAATTGTAATTTTTGAGTGTCTGAACGGTTAACGATCTTCATGTATATCTTCATATCATTGGCATACATTGCGTTACTTGCATATCGCAAAAATACACCAATGTCGTAAAGGTATACAGAGTACAAAAGCGGTCCTAATATAGATCCCTATGGGACGCCAGAGGGAATGCTTGTGAAGTTCGACCGAAAGCCACCCACTACTACCGCTTGACTACGATTTCGCAAGTACGAATCTAACCACCGTAACAGGTTACCACAGATACCGATTTCCTGGAGTTTGCGCAGACGGATGACGTGATCCACACGATCGAAAGCTTTTTCGAAGTCAGTGTAGATCACGTCAATTTGGCCCCCTCCCTCCATGTCCTGTAGTATTCTATCTGTGAAAGCAACATGTAGATCATGTAGGAACATGTAGATCGATTTCCCATAAAACCGTTCTGCTCATTAGGAATAAAACGACGAACGAAGGGATAAACATAGTTGTACAAAATCTTTTCCGCAACCTTACTTAAAACGTTTAACTTTAAAATAGGGCGGTAATTTTCAACTGACGTTTAACCACCTTTTTTGTGTACTGGCGTTATAAGAGCAATATTCCATAAATTAGGAAAATAACCTTCTGAGAAGCATCTGTTGAAAATACACGCCACTGGACGGGACAGAGCCTCTGCACATTTTACAAACAGAATTGGTGGCAAACCATCATTGCCAGGACCCTTAGTTATATCCAGTCCCTTAAGCACCCGCTCAACGGAGGCAGGAGAAACGGAAAGCGCACCCAGACTATCACTCTCGAGGATACATAGCGAAGTATAGGTGGAGTCATAAACGTCAAAGGAACTAAAGTTTTTTAAGAAAAACATATTGAAAGAATTACATATATTTTGTCCTCCACTAATATTTAAACCATTGTAATTCATATGTCCCGGGTATGTTGAATTAGAATTCCTCTTCGATTTTACATATTTCCAAAAGTGCTTAGCCGAAGCTTTTTTAATACGCTGTGACAAATCTAAGTAACTATTTTAAAATTTTATCTTTAGCTGTTTTTGGCGAGATCTCAGAGTTGAATATGAATTATAATCATTAGGATTGCCGTAACGCTTCCATAATGAGTGATATTTTGCTTTCTCCTTAATTAAACGTATAAGTGCCTGACTATACCACAATGGGTACTGTCGGGTACCGGACACCTGTGCATGTGGTACATGTTTGTCAATTAATTTGTAGATAATATCATAAAATCGGGAATTACTAAGTGTTTATCCAATAGATTTCACATCCGTTTGTTTAGAAAGTTTATATAGACTAGAATAATATATTATCGTATAGGTATTAACAAAGAAAATAATCTAAAAAGTGAAAAAATATTATTAATACCTATTTCAACGATTAGTATTTTTATATATTATAGTCAAACAGAAGATCTAGTTGTAAAGTGACTACTATTTTTCTCTTTACTTTTACTCTATGATCCATAGACATATTTAAAAAAGCTTATATTGCACGTCGTGTACGTCAGTTTTTTGTTGACTTTGTTGCAGGTTTTCGCGATCCGTCCGACCAACTGTGCGCTACTTTCGTATCCTCTTTTGTTTTGTGACCCGGTATTGTTTTTGGACTGTTCCTGCTTTACCGTTTGACCTCGGCTAGTTATTTTGGACTTTGATTGCACCTGTGATTTTGTTGTAATATGTCGAAAACAGGACGTACATTGCATTCCCAAGCACGGGAAATGATTTGTAAACTTCATGAATACTTAGTAAGTGAGTGTCAAAAAGGTGGACGGTTGTTACCAGTGACGCAAGTGCAACAACGTGTCACGCAAGCCTTAGGATTTGGCACACATACTGAGGGACAAGTTTTGAAAAGAGATATGGTCCTTCTGGTATCAACAACAATCCCGTTAATTCACCAAAAAAGAGGAGAAGAAGCAAGCCGAAAACCGGTATCGATAATTTTGACACAGATGCGATCAGAAACCATGTTTATGAAAAAGTAATACGTGATAAGATCGTCACCGTTTTTCACAACCTTAATTTATTTCTCTAAGCTTAAACTCGATCAAAATAGCTGAAATGTTTGTTTGGCAAGTTGAAATGATCGTTTATTCTATGCTTACAAACTTTTGATCTCGTGTTTTCGTAAGTTTTTATATCTGGATGTAAGTTAATTATTCACGGAAAAACTGCTGAACACATTTCAATGATTTCAGGCATATATGTCTTATATATTATATAAGACATTACAGTAAGTGTTTTATTGTAAATGTGCAATAAAATTATTCTCCCATTAAACTTATTAAGCCCTTACAATTCCAACATCGGGCTACTAGACGTCGACAAGGATTCCACCCTTTCATATTAAATATACCTAAAAATCGAATCAAATGATATGACAGCTTTTGGGTTCGCCAAAATTTAGAATGAGCTGCCAGTGTCTATTTTCCCTAAAATGTATAGTCCTGGAATATTCAAACGTTGATTGAATAGACTTCTTGGATAGACGTGTTCTATCACAGTCTTCATCTTCGTTTTCCATCAATTTAGATGAAAGACAAAAATGTTTCCAATTTGCTAATAATACCTTTTTTTTTTAATAGGTATTAAATGCTCAAAATGAAATATATATATACACATATTATAAATTTTAAAAAGTTATTTTACAATATATTCAGAACTATACGTTTTATAATACTGTTCACGCAACATTCCATCGCCGCGGAAGCCACGTCTGCCCCGCGCCCCACGCCTCATTTCAATAAAACCACGAGCGCCGGCGCGCTCGTCCTCTTTCCTCAGCGGTTCCTGCAGCGAGTGACACTATAGCAAGTCCCTAGTTGTTTCATCTCGCTAGCACTCATTTGTTCGTCATGTAACTTGTTCAGTTTAACTTAAAGTTAACGATTGTATTGTAATTGTAATCCCCTTCCATTAAATTAACAACATTATTAGCTCTTGTGTGTGACCCCATAAACGAAAGGAATTGTAGCGGCGTACCCTATTTAAAATAAACGTGTATTTAACAAATCGCATTTATTCATTTCTCCAGGTCGCTGCGCAATCAAATACATTTTTTATAATACATTTTTTTTAATTATCAGAACAGAAAAGGCTACATACTTCGCGGCGACTGTTTGTCTGAACGCGATAAACTCAGAAACTAAAAAACATGATTGTTGAAGATATCGGACAAAGTTAAACGGGTTGGGAGCTTTTATCGAAAATGGTGTATAATCTCTTTGAGATTATATAATTATAACAATTCAATGTAACGTGAAATTGATTCTCTTTCCTAGATCTTAACCCTTAACTGGTATCGGGGTCCAAATGGATCCCAACGGCTCGTATTTTTTAACATAACTTTGTGATCTATAGATCTACACTCCCGCGCAACCAGCTAATCTCATTACGTCGCGGAGTGTGGCGGGTGACGGACGTGCGTCACTTTACTGTTACTTTTTACATAGGCACGTACTCATATGGGGTCCAAAATGACCC
Source organism: Marasmarcha lunaedactyla (assembly GCA_923062675.1). NCBI lineage: Eukaryota > Metazoa > Arthropoda > Insecta > Lepidoptera > Pterophoridae > Marasmarcha > Marasmarcha lunaedactyla. The sequence goes on from OV281353.1 coordinate 11,300,098, forward strand.
CCAATACCAGAAGTGTGCTTTTTACGGTGAGGGTTGTATCGTGATTATATCTCATTTTTTCAGTAAACAATCATCAAAATGGCTGGTTTTTTAAACAACAATCAAATTGCACAACTTTTAGAAGACGAAGATGAAATATCTGTCTCAGAAATCATTCATGATCCCACTTTAGCTGCTTGTGATCATGAAAATATAAGTGATTGTGAGGAAGCAGAGATACTTAGCTGTTTTGAAGAGAGTATTATAGACGGTGATACTGATTCTTCGAGTTCAAGCAGTACAAAAGATGTCGAACGTGAAGAAGAAGAGGACACTCAGCAAACTTCCGGCTCATCCCGCATAAGACAGCACAATATCGTAACATATCTTCCGGGCCTTGCAGGACAAGCACGTGGTAAAATTAATATGTCCGAGATTGAATCCTGGCAATTATTATTTTCCGCCGAAATTTATAGAAATTGTGCGCCTTCATACAAATAAAAAAGTCACAGAATTTACTGAAAAATATAAAAGCCAGGGAGCACATACAGACCATGTGAGTTTGTCGGAAATGAGGGCATTTCTGGGACTCATGTTGCTTGCCGGAGTCTTTAAGTCTGGACGCGAGGATGTTGAAAGCTTGTGGGCTAAAGATGGTACAGGATGTGATGTTTTTAGGGTCACTAAAACGATTTCTATTTATTTAACAGCTTTGCGGTTTGACAAGGTTGAAACAAGATCGATAAGAAAAGAAACTGACAGAGCTGCACTCATTTCAGAAATATTTGACATGTTCATCAAAAACTGTCAAAGCAGTTATAGCTGTTCAGAATATTTGACTGTGGATGAAATACTTTCCCCGTTTAGAGGAAGATGTATTTTTAGAGTTTATATGAAATCGAAACCAGCTAGATATGGCCTAAAAGTGATGTGTTTATGTGACGCTAAAACCCATTATTTATACAACGCATTTATTTACACGGGAAAAACGGAATTAAATAGAAGAAATGAAATGTCTGTACATACAAAGACAGTTTTGAAATTAGTGGAACCGGTAATGAAAACTAATAGAAACATTACAGGAGATAATTGGTTTTCATCAGTAGAACTAGTTGACAAACTAAAAAAAAATGGTTTGACGTATGTCGTATGTCCCACCTGAATTTTTGCCACATAAAACACGTCCTGAGGTTCATTTTTGTTTGCATTTACCAATGATAAAACGCTAGCGGCTTACGTTCGGAAAAATAATACAAGCGTTATGATTTCTACAATGCACCACGATCAATCTGTTGATTCAACTACCGGCAAGCCAGAAATCATCATGTTTTTTATAACAGCACTAAAGGAGGTGTAGATGCTCTAGATCAAAAATGTGCAAATTATTCTGTGGCTAGAAGAACGCAACGTTGGCCTAGCGTTATATTTTCAGCTCATCAATCATGAACATTTCGATGGTTAACGGTTATGTTTTGTGGAAAGCAGCAAATCCAACCAAACGTCTCGAAAACACAGGCGTGTTTATTCTCCGCGAAAAAGAACAATTTCGACCTAACGCCCACTTTCCAAAATGTTTCTGTACCCTTAACCGACCATCTAGGGCTTCTGGGCGTAACTATATCGTCCCAACTAAACTTCGGGCAACAAATCGTGTCCATGGCTCAAACAGCTTCATAGAAGTTGGGAATCATCTCGAAGGTCCGACGGTACTTCAGCCCTGAACAGCTACTTAATTTGTATACAGCTCAAGTTCGATCTTGTATGGAGTTTTGTCCCTTAACAACGGTAGCAATGGATTTAGTCAAGTTCTTCTGGTTCCCAACCCGTGCAGCCTTCATGGGCCCAATTCTTACATATTTTTGGGATTAGCTATGCTGGGACTTAATTTTGTAATTTTCTTTTTATTATGTTGCATGACTGTATACTAAAAGAAGCACAGGATCATCCTTAATAGGTTTTGCATGTGTAATTAAATGGTCTTACCAATTAGCAAAAATGTCACTTTGGATCTACCACATCCACTGGGATGACACACTGAAATGGTTCCTGGTGGCGTACCGTCCAGCAATTCAGCTTTTATCCAAATCTTTAGGAAAATTAAGAGCGGCGATACGTAAACATCTGATGCTGATACACAGGCAACAGTGGTAGTCAACTGGCCTCTTTTAGAAGAAGAAATGAGACCAACCTGTTTCTTGCCTCTTAAAGAAAGAACCTTAGATTTTTTTGTGCACATTTGTAATACCAGTCTCATGTACAGTAAATATCGTGGTATATACAGTTTTGTTGTACCATTTGAAACGCAAGGTGTCGAAAATCTTTGTATGTAAGTCTGAATAATTGAGCTTCGAGATCTTTTATGTGTTGACACAATAAATGTTCTTCCTCTGTAGTAAAAACTGTCTTAAAACGCCCTAGCCCCTTTTTAGTTTTTCTTTTATAATTGCGAGGCATTTTGATGTTATCTGTAACTAAAATGAATGAATGAATAAAAGAAAATAAAATGATATTTTAAAGTTGGACAAAACCGATTATCTGTGCCCGATTTGACCCCGTACGGCTCTGCCCCGAACGCACAACCAATGGAAATAATTCACAGCTTTGTTATTTTCTGTAAGCAATAAATATGTCAAAAATTTATTTTTTAATTTATATTTATATTTTTGTTTACGAGTAGAATGTCAAGTATTTTTTTACGAAATCAATAACTTTATTGACACTTAATTAAGGTCTCTTTGGAGACGTCGCTTCACTTTCTTCATCAAAGAACATGTGAGTATCAAATCAGAACAAACTTCAGCAATTTATAACGAAAATATTGATTCACAACATTTATTAAACCTTGTAACAAAATGTTATTGCAAACGACCCTGGAAGATTGAAGTAATCTTTTATACAGAATTCTCCTCCATTTACCTTCGTCAGTCTGTGATTGATTATGAAGCTGTGAGCTTTCATTTTTTATTTTAAGTTATTTTTAACGTGTTTATTAAACGACAAGGTACGTTGTTAACTTTTACTTAGGAATAATGACTTCATGATAAAATATTTATTTTGCAGTACAGAAATGAGTATATAAGTATTAAGTCCAAATGTTATTATTGTACTATGAAAGTTATTTTTATTTTATAAAAGTCACAAAAATATTTAAATATTTTATTCCAAAATCTTTACAAATACTTGAAATAATTAAAAACCCATTATAAGATCGTGTACGATAAACAGTGTTTTGGAGCCATGCTATTATTAAGGCTGGTTTATATGTTAAGGATGTTTTTTCAAACAATTTACATAAAAGTTCTGCTTTAATATAGGGATTTATTAACCCGCCATTGGTGACGTATGTGTTTGTGTGACCGGGTGATTCGACAACGTTGAATAATTTTTTCGTCCAGCATCATTATGCGTCTTGAGCGGCTGCCTTTTAACCTGATCGTCGGAAGAAGGGTTATATTTTTCGAGTGTATGAGTATGTATGTACATTTGTTAGGCACGCTTTACAGCAGAGGTTCTCAAATTTTTTTTCACATAGACCACTTTCAAAATTTTACTGGTTCTGGTGGACCTCCCGCAGCTACATTTCTACCATTTAACATAGGAATATAACTTTAGTGGTCGGTTTTTGAAATTTTTCGAATTCCACAGTCTTTTATGTATCGCTGACCCTATGAATTCCGCCAGAGTAACATGGACATACTTTTTAGAGTTTTGATACCAACCCAGGGCGAGAGACTGGTGTACACCTACTAAGTCAATTAAATGAGCAATATTTAATATTTCATTTTCCTTATTTTTTATTTCTACTGGCTGAAGTGTTACTCTAGAAAGGCCTAACAACAGTTTGAACAATCAGAAAGAACAAGATGGAAATTCCTTCGCAATTCAATGTTTCTTCAAAACTTCAAACATTTATGCGGTCGGAGGGTGCAGTCCAATACGCTTTAGCGAAGACTTCGGGGTTTTGGTTTCACACGTTTCATTACGCGATGAGGTCTCCGGGACAGCTGGCACTTCTATTTCATATAGTCAGTGCTTTAACTGCGGTTGACGAAAAACTAAAACACTTAGTGCTATTATTATAAACTATAAATGTTAAAAATATTAATGTCTTGAGCACGTAGTGGGTAAATTTATGAGTTGTTTGGCGGTAAACGAAGACTGATTTTTAGAATTATTTTATTTTGGCAGAAGGATTAACATTTAATTTTATAATAATTTTAAAGTTCATAATTTTATTACATTGACAAAAACACTATAAAAAAGTTGTTTGAAACGTTGTAAATTAAGTGCTTTTAAAATAATTGTCTAATATTATTGAACGAAAACAACAATATTACAATTAATAAAAAAAAAACAAGTAACAAACTTCCGGTGCGTGATACTGGGGTTGCCAACGATGTATTTCTAATATACGGCACCAATGATGGAATAAAGAGTTTTCTAATTCGATAGCCAATTCGTTTAAATAAGTGCCATCAATAATTAATGTACAAAAAGCTGGAAAAGTCAACAAAGTTTTGAAACTTTTTGATCTCAAAAGCCTACGATAAAAAAAAATCAGCACATATTATGTCTCAAATGAAAGTTAACAATTTCAACTTATCTTTAATAACTTTCGATAATATCTCTTATTCACATGAAAGCTATTTATTCCCTGTATAGACTCTGTTGGTGGATGAAATGCCGTATGCCGAAAGGTCTACGAAAAGCAGTATTCAACATTCAAAATGACCTACTTTTCGAGCTCAGATCTAATCTTTTTACTTTCACTTTAACATGATAGTTTGCTTACAAGGAAAATACTACGTAAAGAGATATTCTCTTTTATCGATTAAAAATAAAACGAAATCAGAACATATTGAATTTTATATATTTTACCCTTGTTGCTATAAGTTTTAGCTCAAAATAATAAAGGCTGCATCAGTTCCGTGGATGCTTATAGTAAAGTTATTAATTAGATATAAAGAAATTATAGAGAACCTCTATTGAAATACTCACTAATGAGGATTAGTTAAATAGTTAAATAGTTGCTGTCGTTGTGATGCCAATGTAAATGACGGAGTGCAATGCACCACCTGCGAAATTTTTTTTCATTTTCCTTGCGCTGGTATAACAGAAACATGATATCGTAAGCTCGGTGACAGGAGGAATAACTGGCGTTGCATCACATGCAAGAATACAAAATCCAACAGCCCTACGAATCCGCAGCATTTAGATTCTAGGTCCCCACAACCTACCGACTTTGAGAGCGTAATGTCCAAGCTAAAACGTCTCTCCTTACAAATGGCAGCCCTACCTAAACTTGTGCAAGATTTGAAGCTTGTTAGAGAAGATATCGCTGACTTAAAGAGCTCCGTGGAATTCTCACACTCTACGATCCAAGTCTTGAGTGACAGGTTGTCGGGTTTCAGAGACCGTCTACGTGAGTAAGAAGAAACTAAACAGGACACAAAAAAATTACATCTTCGTATCGAAACCCTGGAGCTCACCATAAAGGACAATGAACAGCGGTCACGCCTAAACAATATCGAAGTCAAAGGCGTCCCGATGACACAATCTGAAAACCTGTACGACATCCTAACAAAGATGGGGAACAGCCATTAACTGTCAAATATCAAAGGATCACATTAATTATGTGGCTAGAGTACAAATGCGTAGCGACAAAAATCATAAAACCATAATTGCCTCATTCAATAACAGATACCAGAAGGAGAATTTCGTTGCTGCGGCCTGTGCTCGAAAAGGACTCCTAAGCTAAGATATTGGAATGCAAGGCAGTACTCGAATATTCGTTAACGACCACCTTACCATTGATCACAAAAGTCTTCTGAACAAAACTAAGTCTCTGTGCAAGGAAAAGAATTACCAGTTTGTGTTGGTAAAAAACTGCAGAATATTTATAATGAAAAATGCAACATCGCCGACGCAAGTAATCAAATCAGATATAGACCTAAAAAAGTAATTTTCTTAAAATTTAATTCTTTATTGGATAATCTTCCCTACAAATACATTGATACAGGTACGTACCACTTCGCTTTGTACAGCTCTCTGATCCTTCCGACATCAGACATTTATTTTGCCGTTTTCATCAATTGCCTCATCATCTATTAGGTGGAAAGTTTTTGCCTTTGCCTGTGTTCATCTATATAAGACCTATACCTATTCCTATTTTACCGCCCCAATACTCTATATACCCATTACTTTTATACACCTGCCTGTAAATATGTGTATGATTGCTTTTGAAAATGCCTTCTACCCAGATTGTGCTCTTGAATTTGATACCACGCTTTTGTATTTGCATAATTGCTTTATTGCATATGCTTATATAATCTTCACAGCGTACCGTAAGTATATCTACTTTCATAATCTTAATATTATAAATGCTGTTTTTACAGCAGTCAGAGTTTGTACCCTCACTGTATTATTTTTTTTTGTTACAATAAATAAATAAATATCGATTTTTAAGTTACCTTGCTCTGAAATTCTCAATAGTATTTACTTATGGCTTTATTAATATATTTATTACTAACCATCTTTCCACTCCTATTTATACCCACTCTCCAGCCTATACTAGTTACTCCTATAATAATTTATTCATTTTTTATATATCAATTTTAATTATTCATTTCCATAATTAATCTATTTATTTTAAGTATTTAAAATGATTAGTATTTATTATCAGAATGTTAGGGGCTTGCGAACTAAGCCGGGTCACTTTACAAGAAATTTGCTTCTGAAAAGTTATGATGTGGTGTGCCTGACTGAGACATGGTTAATTGAGGGTATTCACAGCACTAAACTCTTTGATGATCGTTATATTGTGTGGAGGCGGGACCGAGATTATTGTTCGACTGGAAATATAGTGTCATGTAACCCACATGATTAATTTTTTATTTTAGGTGATTTTAACCAGCCCAACATAATTTGGTCAACGTCTATTGACACAGGTCATTATGAACCATCAGCTCCTCATTCTAGCCAATTTGATTTTATAGATAACCTGAACTTATGCAATTTATTTCAATATAATTATTTACTTAATATTTATAATAGACTATTGGACTTAATACTGAGCAATGACGACGTTTATATAACTGAATGCACTGATCCGCTAGTACCGCTTGACCCGCATTACAAAGCAGCATGCATTACTGCAAACTTTGTTGAGGTGCATACTTTGGCCACAGAACCAAGAATTAAATTTTTGTATAAAAAAGGTGACCATGGATGTATTCGCTCTGAACTTGAGTCTACTGACTAGTCTAACACCTTTTCGACACTCTCTTTTGATAGCTCTATATCTTTCTTTTACGACACATTACACAACCTCCGCGAGCGATTTATTCCAAAAGTAACTGTGCGGCCAAGTAAAAACTAGCCATCGTGGTTTAAATTGCCTTTAATCAAAGTTTCCTCCTCCCAGTTTAACCCTCAGGGTTCCTTACTAGGACCACTGCTATTCGCAATTTTTATAAATGACGTAGGTACGTGTTTCCAACATTGTAAGATCATCCTATATGCCGATGACATGAAGATACTTTGTCCTATCTACAGCACTGCAGATACAACTAAATTACAGGATGATTTGGAGCGGTTTGAGAATTACTGTATTATTAACAAACTGGAATTAAACATATCGAAATGCTACATTTGCTCGTACACGCGGAAATCAAATATTATAAAATTCGATTATGTAATTATCAAACATGAAAATAACGACAGTGGAGTGCATTAGGGATCTAGGAGTGGTTTTTGACTGGAAGCTTCTGTTTGACAAGCACATCGATACTATTGTTGAAAAGGCCTCGAGAGCTCTAGGTTTCGTGATTAGAACCTCATCTGACTTCCAAAACATAAAAACTCTCAAAATTCTGTATTGCTCTTATGTTCGCAGCCTTTTAGAGTACGCTTCCACAGTCTGGAACCCCATATACAATGTTTATATCGATCGCATTGAGAAAATACAAAAGCGCTTCTTAAGGTATCTTCAATTCAAATCAAAAATATATGACGAGGATTATGTAAAGTGCTGCAGGCGACACCATATTTTGCCCTTGCATCTCAGAAGGCAAATGTAAGATGTATCTCTGCTTTTAAAGATTGCGCAGAATGTGGTGGACACGCCGGAGCTTCTTAGTAAAATATCAATTCGTACGCATAATAATTCCTTCAGGCAACCTAAACTCCTATTTGTTCCCACTGTCACTACGAATTACAGGCAAAATTCATATTTATTGAGAGCATGTGAAACTTTTAACAACGTTAGCGGAGAGTTGGTCATCGATTTGTTTTGTACCAGTTCAGAAAAGACAAAGAAGTTGATTTAAAAAAAATTTTGCTAAAATATTTATAAATATTTTTGTGTGTTATCTTTTTTTTTTAAGGCGTTGTTTGGTTACAGCTGGCATTGATAAACAGTAATTTATTGTTATATAATTTATTTAATAGTTTTTTTTATTATTTATAGTTTATTTATTATATATTTAATAGTACCTGTTATGTTAATTAAAAAAAAAAAACTTATTGTACCAACATAGCTGTAAGTTTTTCTAAAAAATTTAAAAAAAGTTAGGAACAAAGGAATCTTTAGATAGTTCACTTAGAGCCTCTAAGTGAACACATTTGTATCGAAGACATATAAAAAGAGACAAATAGCATTTAGTGATTCTACAACCTCTGCCTCTACGATCAGTAATTAGAAACGGTCCAGCAAAATTTAATGCAATACTAAGAAATCGAAAATCTGGTATCAACCTTTATGGTGGCAGATCACCCATAATGTTAGACATAGTTTTAGCATTGTGTCTGCGACAAGTAGTGCAAGCGCGGCCCGTACGTCTAGCCAAGTTGCGAGCTCTTGTTACCCAAGATTGCTCGCGCACAGATGACAGTAGCAATTGTGGACCTGCATGTAAGAGGCGAGTGTGTTCATGTATGAATATGAGTTTTGAAAGAGTGTCTTGATGAAAGTAAAGCTGGATACTTTCTATCGTAATCGAAATTACACTAACGTAACCTCCCCCCTACTCTCAGGATTCCCTGAGAGTCAATAAATGGTGTTAAAGAAGCTAGATAACACTTTGGACTTATGAGTTATTACTACTTAGCAATGTTATTTGACTATGAACTGCTGCGCGCAGCGTCACAAAATATGTGCTATTCTAACATCCAAACGAACATTACGTGAGATGATTTAAGACAATTAACATTATGAACAAATGGCCCCAGATCTGAAGAACATCCGGGGGCACTGGGTCTTCCCAGTCAGATTGGAGAATCCACAATTTTTGCTTGAGGATTTTTGATTTAATTGTAAAGAGTAATAGTAAGCTCAGTGAATCAAATATTTGAGAAGACAATGACAAAATTGAACGCTTGGTGACTACAGTATTTGAATTAATATTAATGTTTAAATTAGTGTCTTGAGTGGGATTCCAGCCAAGACCTAAAGTTTGAAAAGATTTATTTAAGATTAAACTATTAGACTGCGAAGAGGGTAATTCAATGTTTATAACAACCTCAGAGTTTGAACGATACCTTTTCAAAGCTAATCAACCACCTAACAATTGCCTGAAAACAATATTTTTAATATCTAACTTCTGAAGTTCTAGATTAGAACGAGTAATTTCTGAATTATCAGAATTTGTGGAAAGATTACATTTAATTGTATTTAGGGGTTGGTTAGTATTTTCAACCCAGCTTAGTATTTTGCAATAATATGCCATTAGGAGTAAGTTGGTGCTGCTCAGGGTTGATTAATTCCCAGAAGACATCAGCACCTAAAATAATATCAGCAGTTGACGGACTGTGAAAATTTGGATCCACTAATCTGACTGAAGGCGGAATTGTAAAAGAGCTAGTATTTATACGAGACTTGGGAATTTTACTCGATATCTTAGGTAATACAAAAAAGTTTATTGACTATAATTGCTATTCTTAGATTGAATAATGGCAGAGCATCGCTCTGGTATGAGGTCAAGCTCTGTATCTTCTATACCTATTATTTTAGTGGCAACGGAATGCTGAGAAGTCAGTTGAAGAAGCCGCTGTCTAGCAGTGCCTTGACTGAAAATGTTTTGTTCAACTTAGGATCCACAATGTCTATCACTGCGGTGGACAGAAGTGTCTCGTTATTAGACAGTGACGACATGGCTGTGGTTGAAGGTCCCTATGTACCGTCCCTGTACTCAGTTTGACCCAAAGAAGAGGGAGGCGTGGGTATTGTTGTTTTTAGTGTTGGTGTATAGTGAGGTGTTGTGTCGCCTCTTACATACCTTGCAGCCGCCCAACAGACGGCATTTTGATGTAATGTGACCTATGCGCAGGTAATTATGGCACAGCTTATGTTTATGAACTTGAGCCCATCGCTCCTCGGTAGTCAGTGCTCTAAATGTCTTGCACCGGAATATTGGGCAAACCAAACTTGGCAAACCACGCAAGGCCCGCGGTTTTGTACTGAAACTGAGAATGACTTAAATTGACTTGAGGTTCCAGGTTGACTGGTATAATTAAACTTGGTTTTGACAAAGGAGTTGTCGCCTTTGGATGGAAATTGTTTGTCTCATTTAGCTTTAAAACTTTCATTAGTTTTAGATGGCGATGGCCTATCCCATTTTGACCTGTAAATTACTTCCAAAACATCAGCACGTGAACTTAAAAACTCTCTCAATTCAACAAGCGAGGGCAACTCGGACAGACGCTTATTGTTGTAGCGTTCACAGAGAAGCTGCCACGCACCTGCATAATTATTTTCAGAAACTTCAAGATTTTGAATTATAAAGCAGGCTCACCAAATACGAATTTAAATAGTAAAACTTATGCACTGGCTTTATTCTTGGATTATTATGAATTAAAGATACAAAGGTGTCATGAAATTCCAACCATTTGAAATATGAATCATCAAATTTATTAATTTTGATTTGGGGCAATTTGAATCCCATTAAATTGTGGTCACTTTCACTACAATGATTCCACCTGTCCAGGTCATAACAGGCTTGATGACAGGCTTGGATAATTCTAGAATCTGCTGAGCAGTCGCTATAGCAGTATGAAGAGAGTCCTATATAAATTCCCTCTCCTGCAGTTCATCGGAGAGTGAATCTTCATTGAGCACCTCTATTTGAGTCTGCAGCTGTTCAAATGTAGTTGTTAGTTCCAAGAACTTAGTAAGTTTATTAATTTTAGTAGTTTATTAATTTCGACTTGATCTGTTAATTTGGCACTAAAGCGTCTTAAATAGTTTTTGAAATTTGTCACTTGGCCTTTAATTGAGCTACGCTTAGCCCTTAATGCAAGAAATTCTTCACTATCAGACCCTATTTTACTCATATTAAAAATTAATAATTTTTAGGTTAATAGAATTTGCAATTTACTATTGTTTGTTTATTGTTCAAAGTTTAAAAGTAACACTTAGAAAGTCCTGGAATTAACACCTTGCAAATCACAACTCTGTTTCACTTAATAAAATAAAAAAACTCTTACGCCCCTTGTATAGGATGTTGTAGCTTGTAGCTAGAAGCAGTCTGTGCATAGGCCAAGATTGCAAGCAGAGAAGGAAGCAGGTTTCGCCGGCAAGGTGTATTAGGCTGAAATGCAAAGCAAAAATATGAGCAAACGGCAAAATAAAAATATGCACAGCTAGGCAAGGAAAACTAAATTTGTTGATAAACAAGTCTCAAGCACAATTCAAATTTATTGATTTTATTTAAATTAGACAAGAAAGCACAGTGCAAATAACGTAATTGAATAGAAATTAGGGCAAACAAAAAAACTTAAATGCAACCTTGGAACCAAAGAAAACAATTTTTTATTGTTGTTTTTAAACAATAAAATTCCTACATGAAAATTGAATATTAAGTACTAGAAACCTTGTAAACAGAAGAGGCTTACACGAGTGTACAACATAAATAACTTGCTAGGTCAACCAATTAAAGAAGAGTTGCCTAGAAGGTATAATAATTTGAATATTAGGTACTAGAAACCTTGTAAACAGAAGAGGCTTCCGCGAGTGTACAACACAAATAACTTTGCTAGGACAACCAATTAAACGAAGAGTTACAATTACAGGGCACCTTATAAACGAAGAGGTGTCCTGGCGTTGTCCTGTGTTGGCGCAAGCAAGGCATGCCGCGGGTGCAGCGTGGAAGGAGGCAAGCGCGTCTAGAACGGCGGCAACACCCCACATCCGGTGATGGCGGCGGAAACGCGCACCCAGTGCACGTGGTCCAGATGGCGTCTTCGGCGAGGTGGGGCCCACCCGGGGGTGCCAGATGTTTGCGCAGTGACCTGGATAATGGAATATAAAAAACAAATACGATTTAGACACACCTGTTTAATTAATTAGAGAACGCTACTACAAATCTTTTTGTTTATTGGGTCACAAGAGCTAATAAGATGATTAATTAAATGGAAAGGTTCACACAAATTTAGATTACAAACAAAGCTTTATAGTTTACGTTACTGTTGGGCAATTTACATGACAATTAAAATGATAATAGGTGAGTGAGATGAAGCGACGAGGGTCTTCTCCAAAGTGTTGCTCGCTGCACGAACCGCCGAGGAAAGAGAACGAGTGCTTTTTTTTTATGCCGCCTAAGCAACACCCTCACGGAAGGGAGGTGGAAGATGCGTCATGCATACCGCCGCAGGCAATCGACTTCCGCGACGGTGATGTGGGACTCACCAAAGTGGCACCTACCCACTAAAAACCACGTTGCCGGCTGTAGCATGGGAATGCTGTCAGCCTTCATCGGAGCGAGGACGAGCGCGCGTAAAATATATTTCGATTTTTTTTAACAGTATTGTGTTTTATAGTAACTAATAGTTCAAGTGCGAGTCTTAATAATTCTTGCTATATGAACAGATTTTGCTATATTTTTTTTATTTCCGCCTGGTACCTTTCAATATCAGACTAACAAATTTTGGAACTAAGAAAATGTCATAATTATAATTTTTTCTACGGCTCCGATAATTTTATCTGATGTATCTCTTTACATAATTTCTTCCGTATGGTTTAGCTTCAAACTTTAGGTTGGAGCAACAACAGGATGCAGACGTAAGTTGAAGTAAGACGACATGTCTTTAAGTAAGAAAATAAACTAGGTGTCGGAAATGTAAGAACATATTTATGTACAGGTAGATATTTTTTCCTAACTAAACTATGTTTCGAAAACGGACTTCCATTTATTTAGTCATAGCGCCGCACAAGGCCCTCCGAGCTAATAGAGGCTTGAAGAGGTAACAGCCGCTACTTATACTATTTATGAAATGCCATTTTGTTCCCTTATAGCTAAATTTTTTCACTGCCGTAGTTTCTGAGAATCAGGATTGATATAAGCTCGAGATTATAGGATCTGTGCTCTGCGTGACACCATTATGTTTCTCGCAGATTTTTTATAATAGGTTCAGGGAAAAAGTCTTATCGTATTGTGTATGAAATATTTTGTAATTAAAACCAAAGGTATATGGTATGGACAATACGCTTGGTTTGTTTCTGGCTGTTTCGATACTATGACAAATGTATACTTAAAAAAGGAATAAAAAAAATTATTACTGTTTTATTTAATTCTGTTCTCTGTAAATTCCATTTTAATTACAATAAAATTAATCTTTAAAAAAATGTTGATACATATTATTATACATTTTGTTGATTACATATTTGATTACATATTTTCTTTTAAACAAGGATAGGTCAGTTCAAGGATTTCAAATTCGGAATTTTTTATACCAAAGATGCTGCTAGCCCTGCAGGCGTGACATACAAACACAAATCTAATGTGATCATATCACATTACAAACATATCATATGTGAATCAATAAAATATAATGATTATAACACAATTTTAATGCATTTATTGACTAACACAACACTACTAACGCAGATAATCAAACAATTAGCACTTTATTAGAATGGTTACAAAAAAACAGACAAAAAGACAAACAGATATAATGTTACAATGGCACGCACACATACTAACGGGTGAGTTTTTAAGCCTAGTTTTTTTAAAAATCGAATAAAACACTCAAATTTGCATCATATATTAATTTTTTTTATTGGAACCGATAAATTGGCCTTTACCATTTACGTTTTAAAGATAACTTCATGTAAACGTTATCCGCGGCTCCGTTTCCAATGGTCCATTCAAAAGGTCAAATTTGGCGTCACTTTTTCGAGCATTTCGGTTTGTATTCCACGAATTACGTGTGTTATGTTATCCTGTAAGGTTTTAATCGTGTTCGGCTTGTCCACATAGACTAACGACTTTACATAACCGACTTTAAATCGCATGATCTTGGGGCCAACTCACAGGGCCATTTTAAGAGATAAGCTGCGCACCAAATTCATCCTTCAAAATGTCCATTGTTTCACGAAGTGTGTGACATATGGCACCGTCTTGATGAAACCACATGTCAACCAAGTTCAACTCAGCCAACTGGGGCAAAAAAAGACACGTAGCATAGGTCGATATCGTTTGTCGTTGACGGTAACCTTTCTTCCACTGTCGTCTTTGAAGAAAAATGGACCGATGATGCCACCAGCCCATATACCACACCAAACTGTCGTTTTTTCGGGATGCATCAGTAATGATTGTATGGCATGTGGCTGTTCATCACTCCAGATGCGACAGTTTTGCTTATTTACATATCCGTTGAGCCAAAAAGAGTCTCATCGCTGAACACAAGTTTTCGATAAAACAGCGGATTTTCATGGAGCTGTTCTAAGGCTCATTCACCAAAAATTAGATGTTGTGGTAGGTCATTCGGCTTCAATTCTTGCAGAAGTTGAATTTTGTAGGCTTTCAAACCCAAATCGACACGTAAAATTTTCCATGTGGTTGATTAACACATGCCCAATTGCTGAGAACGGCGACGAATTGACATTTCACGATCCTCATTAACACTGGACACTACCACTGCAATATTCTCTTTGGTACGCACTGTACGCATGCGAGTCGATGGTTTAATGTCCAACAAAGTAAATTTGGTGCGAAATCTCGTGATAACAGCAGAAATTGTCAATTCACCAGGTCGATTATGACCGTAACAACATAATATGGTCGTAACGAAAGATGCATATTTTTCACAGCAAATTTGCAATCGTTGCTCGTTTGTAAGTCTTTCCATTATGAAATGGCAGAGTATACTGAAAACGTACGAGAGTATACTTTTCACTTTGACAGATGACGTTTGGACGCCATTACCAACCAGTGCTGCCAACCTTAAAAACTTAACTCTTAAAAAATCGTCCGTTACAAATACAAAATTAAAAAGGTTTCCAGAGTTTTACTTCTTTCGGTCTCTTCCAACTTCTTTAGGTTGTGTAAAGATGAATGTACAATACAAGAGAGTCTGTCAAAGCTACATGTTGCAGTTGAAATAATCAGATGTCTCAAAATTTCTACAGCAATGGCATCATGTCACGAAGTACAATTTTGCAACATACTGGTATTATTGAATAAAATCCATGTTGCCATATTAAATATATGGAAATTGGCAACTTTTAATTTTCGGTAATCTCGTGAAAAAATAGACAAATCGCAATAATATTCTTAACTCTCATCAGTCTGGTTTCCGACCTGGACATAGCATTAATAAAGATATCAGATGACATACGTAAAGCTAAACAAAATAAACAACTTACTGTACTGGTTCTTCTTGACTTTAGCAACGCCTCTAACAATGTCGATTTGGATATCTTGTTACAACTGCTCTCTTAACATATCTCCACCTGTGACCGATTGGTTTCATTCTTACCTGCGTGAACTTAATTAGCTTCTCACTACCACATGTATGCAAACGATTTACAAATTTATACTCACTGCGCACTCGATGAATTACCTCAAGCGATTGAAAAAATTAACCAGGACCTGTCGGTAGCGATCGAATGGAGTAATGCTCATGCCTTAACTGTGAATGCTGCAAAATCACAAGCGATAATAATTGGAAACTCATTTTCGATCAACCGCATAAACTGGCAACATTTACCAGCTATTTTCTTCAATGGCGTACATATAAAATACAATGAATCTGTCAAAAACCTTGGAATCTGGTTTGATCAATATTTATTTTGGAATTTTCAAATTGAGGCTATAAGCAGGAAAATGTTTGCTGCCACCAATTCACTAAAACGCTTACGCAATATTTTGCCTATACCGACCAAATTTTCTACTGCACAAACTCTATTTCTCCCTCTGCTTGACTACGTCGATGTCCGTTTCCTCGATCACACAGAGGAACAGTTGAACAAACTTGAGCGCTGGCAAAATCTTTGCATCCGTTTCGTTTTTGGATTACGTAAATATGACCATATATAAGAATTTCGCGCTAAGCTCAAGTGACTTCCCATCCGCCTTCGCAGGAATGCGCACATTCTTTCTCTTCTGTACCGAGTGCTGTTTAAATGCGAGATAAATTTCGATTTAGTAGTGATGACCATGAAAGGAAACTAAGATCTTCCCAAAACTTTATGCTTTGCACACCCTATCACACAGCGCACTGTTTCAACCAATCCTTCTCAGTACGCGCTGTATCTCTATGAAATAAATTGCCACTGGAAATCAAACGGTGACAAACTTTAAATTCATTTAAAATCAAATTGAAAAACACCTAGCGAAAGTTTATAACTAAATGAAGTAAATATATATGTATTTATTTATATTAGTATAAATTTTTACTGTATATTGTATTTTTTAGGTATAAGTAAGTTTATTTGAATTGTGTTTTTATGAAAAATATACATTTTTTTATATGGCAAACCTAAAATGAATCTTCATTGTTATCTTCCAAAAAATATGGTTGTCTGGAAGAAATCACTGTGTAGCGATAGGACCGCCAAATTATACCTTATTATTAGTCTATATTGAATTGCTTGTACCATGTTTTCCTGTTGTTGACATGTATATTAAAGAGTAAATAAGTAAAATATTGTGGGGATTTTAATATCAACTAATAAGAAAAGTCTAGTCTACATAAAAGTTTCAATCCTACTAATCGCTTCATAGTACCCACTAGAATAACAGCAACCAGGCAAATTGTATAGATAATATCAGTTGTAATATAACTCCAGTAAGTTTTTCAATTACAAATAAATTAAGCTCTGATCACAGTCGCCAGTTCCTTTCATTCAAATACCAGAAGGAAAACCGGTAATTAAGAATATTACGGTCGTTCCAGTCCATAATAAAAGTTAAGATAGATTTAAGGATGATATCATTATTGATATGCCCAATATACCCGAATTATTTGAATAATAAAGTACATTATGCTATTTGCGCGTAGCATGGTGCGGGTGACAGTTGCTTCTATGACGTTGACATCTGTCAGTACCATAAGACTAGGGATGTGACGTTATGCAATTCATTTTTATCGCTAACGAGACTCGCAGCATAAATCTAGTTCTTGTGAATATTGTTATACCTTGACAATATAAATGGTTTATGGCTACATATCTTTGTACTTATTTGTATAAAATAACTTTTTTTTTTCGTGACAACATTTTTGCACTATGGCGCATCGGCCATTTTGTTTACCCGCGCGATGCTGTCAGTACGAGTGGTAGCACTTGACACGTATTTATTTTGATTTCATTATTTATTTTGATTTTCGTTAAATTGTTATTTGTTATAGTTTGTTGAGTTTGTTGTTTTATTTGTTAAAGTTTGTTGAGTTTGTTTTTATTACCATGCCTAAGCATACAAAAAGAACTGTTTTGGGTAGTCAGGCCAGGGAGCTTGTTGTTCGCCTCCGAGATTACTTTGAAAGAGAGCAACAAAATAATGGACTTGAATTAAATTGTAGAACAAGTAGCTAAAGCTCTTGATATTGGCTGCAATACTGTTTCGCGTATCACACTTGAGAAAATTGTCTAAGATGGGAGTCTAAAAATAAATTATCGACACCCAACAAAAAGTGGACCAAAATGAAGCCAATCACAGATTTAGATGACTTTGCTAAGGATGCTATGAGAAATCATATTTATGATTATTATAGAAGAATGCAGCTACCCACATTGTGCTAGCTTCTAAAATCATTAAAAGAAGCTGACTTGTTCAAAGGAGGTGTTACTCCGTTGCGGAAAGTTATGAAAGATGTTGGCTTTGTTACAAAAAAGTTAACAAAAGGAAGATTATTACGGAGAAGACTGACATTGCCCTAGCAAGATATACACTTTTAGGGAAGGCAAGAAACATAAATGATTGGAGCAAAGTTGTCCTTTTGGATGAAACATGACTAAACGCCAACCACACAGTGGGTAAAAGTTGGGCCGACAATACGGCACAATCGTGTACAAAAGTGCCTCGCAGGTACAGCAAGTAGATTCGCCCAGTGTTGTTTGCTGGCTTTTAGTCAAAAAAAAAAAACTACGGAGTATCATGAGGAGATGAATTACGAAAAATTTAAAGATTGGTTTATAGGTATATTTTATTCAGCAGAATAATATATTATAGAGCAGAATTGTTAAATTCATCACCCATGGCAGCCGAATAATTACTAAATAGCTGTAACACTGAGTGCTAGATGGATTTGAAATTCCAAGCCATATTAACCTTTAGTATTAAGAAATTAAAATTAAAATTAAGTTAAATTAGTATTAATAATGATTTTAAGACAACTGATAATAAAAACTCAACTGATCTCTGGGGTATATAGTATATCTGTTAAAATGTTATCTTATATTATAGATGTAATAGCACCTTAACTTGTCACAATATTTAGCAACTAAATATTAGTAAAGACTCTCCTAATTTTAGCCAACCTAAACATTACCTACCTGCTGTAAAATTTTTGAAAAAGTATTTTAAACCATAATTTATCTCATTTCGTTTAATTCATGATAAACCATTTGGATTTACGAGCGGTCTTACAGAAGAAGCAGGTGTTGAACATGTTGAACTTATTGTTCACTCCCGGGAAAAGTCACAATATGCTTAGGGTATTTTTTGTGATTTATCGAAGGCATTTGATTGCAATCAGTATGATTGAGCTTAAGCTTTTGACTTCATACCTGAGTAGTCGCAGTCAAAAGGTGGAGCTTAACCATAACATGTCGTCTAGAATCACGATATTGTATTGTTTTCTGATAAAAGATAATTAATTTTTTGCATAATTAGACGCAAATTGAATTTTGACAGTATACAATGCTCTAATACTGTGCAGTAGTTTGATGTAAATAATCTAGCATTGAATGACAAAAAATATGCATTTCAATGGTAACTAAATAGATAATCTCTGAGAAAGTTGTTTAAATAGATTTTGAACCTGAACCTGTGCATCACAATATACACCGTGATATCAAATTGGTCTTACAAAAACATCTGGGTAAATATATTAGGTCTATCGAATTTCGATTCAATATTTAAAATTAATTTTATAATATTTGTACCAGTAATAAAAAAATAAAACTATTCAAAGTACTAATATAACACCCTGTCTATAATTAGATTAAAATAGTAAGATACGTCATTCATTAATAACATTCTGCGCTCTGCGCTTGTTTAAATGTCGTCAGCCATTTATTAATAAGTAGTCCACGTGGACTGCAATCCAATCAAAATGCATAGCTGCGTAAGAGGCACTTGTGCACAAACCCCGAAGCCCGTCCCTAAATAAATAGGTCAAATTCAATTTTTAATCAGTCAGTTTGTCGCCCGAACGCATACAGAGCGCACGCGCATAAATTCTAGTAAAAAGTAAACGAGTACGTGACGTGGTGTCACACAACTATGAATGATAGATCATTTACTCGAATTTCTAGTACTATTTACTATTCGCGAGCAGTGCGGGAATATTTAAACGGGAGTTCGGTGACAGGTGGATCGGACGAGGAGGGCCAGCTCGAAGCCCGGACTTGACGCCATTAGACTTTCTTTTGTGGTCGGAAGCAATAACATTTGTCTTGTAAATTATTGATTACATCTTTTGACTTTTTATTTAAAAATTGTACCATCTCTACGTACTTTTCAGCCTATCAGTTTTATTAATACATAGGGATTATCTAATTTACAATCAAAAAGCAAAGTACCTATTCGGTTCATAAGTACACAGTTGATCGAACGGAACAAATGTAACGGGTAAATGACCTTCGTAGCGTGATCGCCAGCGCCTCATAAATACGTAGTACTAGCTATAGTAACGTAAAAGTAGTACTAACTATAGGGTGCTATTTAATAAATTAAATTGGAATTTTTTTTTTATTTAGTTTTGAAAATATTAATTAAACGAAGTTTTTTTTTAAATTATTGAATTACTGACATGGTATTTATTGACAGCAGCACTTATGTAAGACTACTAAAATATCACGGTGTATATAATAGTTAGTCACAAGAATATTGAATTTAAAACTAAGAAATAACCATGACGGTAATTACTTTGTTAGAACTAGGAAGGACCGGAAGTAAGCGTTTCCGAAATTTAGTCTGGCTAAAAACAGCAAATCATTAATTGGAATGTCAATACGTTGTAACAATAAAATACCAAAAACAGTTCAAATCTCCATCGCATTACCAAATTTGAAATGCGCCGCCGCCAGTCATCTGGTGCGTACTGCCCACTCCTGGAAATTTTCCTCCAACGCTCTTCTCGCCTCAAAGAAATCCTTCCTGTCGGCAAAAGTACAGCCTTGGGGAAAATTGCTTGTTAAGCTCGCTGATCAGTTCCTCGTACTCGACATCTTCCAATCTTTCAAGCCGGTAGGAGTCCTCTGACAAGTACGTGAGTAAAAGAGGACCCTCTTTCTCATCCGTACTTGAGTTCAATATGATGAACTGTTGCGATCTTCCAAAAAATATTTCCCAGTCTTTTGTGTTGTGATCGAAAACATTGCTATTCCCGATGAAACTTGACATATTTTCGGAGTTAACCCCACTTTTTTTGGCGGAAGCGCGGCTACCTCGTTGTCGCAACGATAGTTTATTACTGAGGATTGACACTTGACTTGAGTATGCTAGCTTTGTAAAGTAAATGTACTAAAGTAAATCCACATCCGGTTTTATTCATTTTACGCATGTGAGCTGATAAGTTATTTGCGAACACTGCTTGCATGAGTTAAATATTTTCTTAAGTTTTCGCGACTCATTGCATTAAATAACAACACTAAAAATATATAATGAAACGCGATAAAATCTTGATTACAAGTGTTTTATTTGTATTTAATTTGTCATTCCTTTAACTAGTTTTTCACATATTTCACCGTCGACGTTTATTAACAAATTATTTTTATCTCACTTGCCCAGATTACGTAGACCGGTAAGAATTTTCAACTGTGGGTTCGTAAAACAAATTTCTTGAATTATTATAACAAATGCCCGCCCAAACAAACAAGACAGTGAGGCCTCGCAATTATCTCTAAATCTCATTAGACCGAACAGGCTCCAAATGTGTCTTCTGTGTAAGATTATGAATGCCTTTACGAGATTAACGTATTATTTCGTACCTGTCAATGTTTGTTGTCATATAACTTTGAAGTGACGCGATAAATATGAGTTTATTGTTATTTCTAAAAGGCGAGGGTAAATGAAAAATATGTTCAGGGTTTATATGTTTGGTTTTTTATTAAATACATTTTGTGCTCCGATATGTAAAGATGAAGTAAGCGATTGAACAGTCTAATATTGATTTTCAGTAGCTATTTACGGTAACTTTGTCTTGGATATGCGAGCTAAGGTTCTAGTTTTTTTCAAATATATATATTACAAGTCTTCAAAGAGTGAAACCTTTTAAAGGGAAAATACATACAATACAATTCATAACAACAAAATCGTAGATTACAAATTAGTAATTAAACTTAATAATTGAACTGGACAAATCATTTTTATCACATAAAGGCTAACCATGATCAATTTTGTTTTCGTTTACAATGATACAATGATGCAAACGGATGGGCGGAAGTGTAAAATATATTTAACTTTATATATTTAATTTAATTTACTCACGAGACAGCGATACAGATTCAAAAGCGATTTAAAAGCAAAGAGTTTTTTGAGTCAAGTTAATAATATTTTTAGAAATCCTTTTCCAAATCAGAGACAGGGAGTTCTGTATAAACTTATTGAAGTTTTATTTTTCGCTCGCGGAAGAAAAATCTTGTAAAAAATGTAAAATATTATCAACAGTTACATTGTTTGTAGAGGGGAGAAGCACCCAGTGTGTCTCTACAATTTGAGTTTTGAGTAAATGTTTATATATATATATATATCAAAATCGGTACTTTAATTAAAGAGGAAAATGGCTGGTCACTTTTATGCAGTATATCTTAAGACAGAATTTTCTGGAAAAAAAAAGAGAACTTTATGTAGAGCATAACAGTTTATTTACTTCCAAAAATAGACACATACGAACTATTTCCTTATTTGGTTTCAAATATTCAAGATACAATCTAAAAATCTAAAGCATTAGGTACCCACAAAGATAACCAGACACGCTATAGATTTGCGTTCGCTCAAATCTGGAAGTGAAATTTGAAACTAGAGTTTCAAGATCCAGCATATATTCGAAATTCAGTTTATTTTAAATATCCAGTAACAATTTATGATTCTAAAGTATTTTAGGATTACACTAGATATACGCAGTAGATATATACAAGAATAATGTTGCATTAATGTTTATATTTTGCAGTTAAATGCACCAGATTAAGCTTAATTTTATTGCAATATGTGTACGTGTACAATATAATTTTCTACTGTAACAAAAATTTAAAGCTATCGTAATATTGCAACCTCAAAAAAACGTCAACATAATCAAGTCTGAATCAAAGAAATAAATTTGTATTTTATATCACTACGTCAACAAACCCCATGATAAAAAAAAAAAAATAGTATCATAATATTTTTAATTAATACAAATAGATATCAACTAATCTAATCTTAAGATACTGACGTTTGTTAATTCTGTTTCATAATCCAAATGAATCCCAAAATATAAACATTTATCGTACATGTTATTTTTTTGATAAACCTCCATAAAACAAACCCTTGTTAATAAATTTAAAGTTGGAGGATTTCTAATAATAATGCCCTAAGCTCCAAAGTTAAAACATTTAAATACTTTGGAAAACTTTATTACTTTATGTTATCCGTAACACAATAGCCCTCGGGTTGATAATAAACTCGGATAATTAGTGTTATATTTTGATCATTTAAGATTTAAGACAAAAATAATTGCATTAAAAGCAAGTCATACTTAATAACTGATTAGTTACAGATTGATCTTGTGACTTGAGGCTTGATATGGCTATATTTGTTAACCTGTAACCTTTGTGTTATTTGAAAATTATTGCGTGATTTTAATTTTTTTTAAATGTAGGTTGGTACTTTTGATACGTAAATTGTTTTGTAATTTTACTATACTTCTCAGTTAGGATTCACATGTTGAAGAGCATAAACAAAAGAATAGAAAATCCAGAGTTATGCCCGTCTGCACTAAACTCTACAAAGCATAGACTTAGGTAACGCCTAAACTAAGTCACACATAAGCATCGACTTACTCTGCGTTGCTCTGCACTAGCCAGTTTACGTTAAGTGACTCCTAGAACGATCGTTGCCTAACAAAGCGAACGAAAGAACGAAAAAGTCTATTTTGTCTTTGATTTTGATCTATGATTTCAATTTTCCTTGTAAATTGTCCTGCCTCACGGTTTATTTAACCTTCCTATACCAGCGCGTTGGTCTGTAAGACCAACGAAGTAAATTTTCGTATTTATTTTTTCTTTTGTATATGCTAGAGGTTTGCACTTTTTGTTAGCTGCATGATTTGCCTGTGAGACCGACGCGGGTACAGTTCAAACTTTTTGTGTAAGTAATAATTTCTGTTTTATTGATTTTGATATTGAATTTAATTATCTTTTATTATTAAGATGGATGATCATTAAATAAGTTTGTTGTTGGATAACGATTTTTCGGATTCTGACTATGAAGATCAAAACGACAGCGGGGTGGAGGATTTTAAAAAGCTGTCAATTCCTCTTTGCCAAGCCTGATAAAGCTAACTCCTCTGAAATATATATATATATATTAGATGGTCCAGGATCCTCAGTAACAGCTGCCAATAGTACAATTGGCCATTGTGCATACAGCCCATCAAAAAAGAACCGTAAGACGAGTCCGAGACAAGAACCGATGTTCCATAACATGGTATTATGGTATGCTCGGCTTGTTTTAGTGAGACTTCTGCCCAAGATTATATATTTTTTTTCATTGTTAAGTAATAGTCTATAAGATTTGACAGTTTAATTTTGTTTATTAGGAGAAAAAAAATATTTTTGTTAACATTTTCGTAGCACATATGAAATAGTTCCTATATTTCAGAGGCTGTATTGAAAGACTGACAGTTATTCAATAAAACATATATTTTTTATATGCTGTGCTTATTTAATTTATGATATCCCCTATTTTAATTATACATATAATAACATTACTATAATTGTTCATGAAACAAAAAACAATGAGATTGTGTCCTGAATGTTCGGTCTGTAAGTACATGCGCGGGTATAGGTGTTAAACAATTTGACGCGGGTATAGGAAGGTTAACTGAATATCCCTTTAACTAAAAGTTCAAACAAAACGTAAATATTATTTATTTTGAAATAAATATATTTTATTATATCAATACATAATGCAGCTGCTAGTTAAAGTGCATACTTCGAGGTTATTTTTTTCAACCTTAAATCAATGAACGAAAATGTCAATATTTACAACGTACAATTTTGGTTCGTTCGAAAACTAATGAGAATAGTATAAAGTATTGTGGGAACTTGTGTAGCTCAGGTTTCTTCAATATACCAACGAACACTGAAGAAGAAAGGAATTTTCGCGTTGGAGATATGATGCTTCATGTTTTTTTTTCTAAGAGGTGAATCCTTGGAAAAATATTAATATAATAGACGTAAAATTTTTCTACCTAGTGTATTCGCATAACTTTTTTGCCGACCTATGCTTAAGTTCTTGCTTAATTTTATGACATGGGGAATCGGTGTCCTAAAGTAAGGAATGTCTTAAGCATATTTTAGGCATTGACTTAAGTTTTAGTACAACACAATTCTCGTTGCTAAGCACGTCGTAAAGACTTAAGTATCAACTTAGGCGCTGTCAAAGTTAAGTGCAGGTGGGCATTACCCGCAAAAAAAAATGCGTAATTAATTACAAATTTCCCATTGAAAGTTCAATTGATCCTGTAATTAAACTCCCGATCCTCTTAAAATTTTGGAATAGAAATGGCCTACCTATATTTTATTTAAGGTTATATTCTATCCATATCCGTTCAGCCGTTTTCTTTCGATTGAATAACAAACATCCACATTTATAATATAAGTAGGATCTGCTTCTACCTGTGGCTTAGCTCGCATGTAGCTTAGGAACGGAAGTATATTTCTGGATGAGGAGTATGATAAATTTCATGATGATTGGTTGAGTTGTTAAGGCGTGATAGCGCATCAAACAAGATACAAATTAAACAAACTCGAGTTTATACTACTCCTATTTATATACATATGTTATAGTACCTTTACTGTACACTTTTCGTGGAGCTTTTGAGACTTGTAGGCTCTTTTGTAGCTTGTACTATACATTGTTAGTTTTGAAAAGGGACATACTAATCTTGCATCCCTGCTAGGTCTTAGTGAATATTGGCGGGAGGTTTCTTTTTCCTCACAAATTTGCACATTTCCATTATGTAAATAACAGTTACAGTTAGGATTCGAAGTTTTTGGAAAATTGCTTACAGCTTTCAGTTTGTTTTATATTAGTCAGAATTCTGATAGATTTTTTTAAAATATAAACAGCTCTTCTGCGTCTGTGCTGTTTCCCCATAAGGTCACATCGTAACTAAGACGCGAGTGGGTATAGGCGTAATAAGCGGTCAACTGTATTTCCTTTTGCGACACCGCCGCCATACACAGCATTAATACTTCGAGCCGTATCTGCAGCACTGGTGCCACGGTGGAACTCGTACTCGTAAATAACGCGATATTTCAAGTTTTCCTTTTTGTAAACTAAGTGACGTAAAAAAAAACCAAAAGAGGAAAAAACAAATGAATTACAGTTTTCGAAACACAAATGCGTGAGTAGCTGAATAAATTTGAAATTGGAATTCTTAACTGAAGAGGAGATAATACAGATCAAAGTGGCCAGTACGACAAAACGCCAATTTCATATGTAAGAACCTAACATATGTTTTGTTAGCTATAGGTAGAATCTTTGAGATATAGCACCAAGACAGATTTTCTAAATTCCTTTTTTATTTCGTCTAACGAGATTCTGTATATTAATATTTAAGAGATAGAATAAAAAAGTAGAAGGCGCGTTTGCTTGGATGGTACTAACTACAGCTGCTTACATTTTTGTATTTCCGTCAAAAATATTATTGCATCTAATTTCCAAGTTTCCGTTTTGTTTTCTACTCCTTTATTAATCTATTCTATTATTATACTATTTCCATTTCTTTATTTTCTCAATGACAGCTCCTGTGAAAACTTGTGCGAGAGTTTTTTTTTACGCTATGTATGCATTATTTTATAAAAATATGACGTATACGCACGTACAGGGTTATATAATACCAGAGTCGGAGCAACTGATAGGGATGGAGCTATATCGATAAACGTAACACGATAACAGAATTGATATATTTTTACAAAATATAAGAAACTAAACTACTGCCGGATACTTTTGTACAAATTTATTAACTTATATTATATTTCATTACAAGATGTTACACGTATTAATTCTTGATTGATAATGCCAACTTCTTTCAAATTTTTGAAGCTTTTGTAAAATAAGTAGGTATAGGTAGGTACTCGACAATGAAATGAAATAATTATAACGACAGGTAATCTTTATTTATTTATTTTGATCAAAATCTGATGAATCGTCACTGTCACTCGATGAGCTCTCCCCAACATTTATTATAAGTTCCTGTACTTGTTTATTATCAAATGCAACATGAATTTCCCAATCCGACGCTATAATGTTTTAGGTTCTTCTCACAATTTTTTCCCAATTTTCGGCAGTTATTTCCGCACATGCATTTTTTAATAAATCTAACATCTTGTTTTCCGTAAAAGGGGGATGGGTATTGTTTCGAGCGGCGTGTCCTTTGATTTGTGCCCATATTATTTCTATAGTAGTTCAACGCCAAAAGTACGCGTCAGAGGAGACGCAGTGTTTTAACGACGCTCCGTAATTTTTATTCAAAACTATGGTTTAAAGTGATTCGTCCTGTTGTGTTATAAACCATGTTGAAGCATATCACCATAAAATCACACTGTTCAACTATCAAGACTGGAAGCTGCCAGCACAGTGAGTTACTATCAAATATTTAACGCCGCATAATTATTATCAACTGAAAACTGTTCGCTCGCTGTCAGTGCCGCGCGTCGATCGTTGACCTTGACTCATGGGACTCGCTAGCTACGTCAAGTACCTACCTAAGGCTAGCTGTTTTAAACTGATTAATATATAATAAGTACATAATATATAAGATAATAATGGCTTCTTGTGGTGGTTGCAATATTATAATACAAGGTAAAAACAGTTTAACCTGCCCGAGTTGCAAACAAAAATATGACTTGCAATGTCCAGGAATATCATCAAGCAGGTTTAATGCGATGACGCAAGATAATAGGCGTAATTGGAAATGTACAAAATGCCTTTCTAAACAGCCAAAATCTGACAATACAAACACCCCCCTGCGCCCCAGTCAGAATCCACCTCTTAGTGACCCGGAGGACCCCGTGGAGACGGAATTTTATAATAATAATATAACGTAAAACGGCGAAGATGACCGCTGGGTGTGGTAAACTTGAACCAAGTGATATTAAAAAAACTTATTAAGGAAATATTTACTGAAGTTTTTTCTGAAGATCTTACCAGCATCAAAAAACAGCTGATGGAGTTCCAAACATTTTAAAATTATTTTAATAAAATTTTTGAAGACCTGAGAAAAGAAAATAACGATTTATAAAATGCTCAGATGGTTATTTTCACCGATCTGAAAATACTTAAAGTGGAGAATATGAACTTAAAGCGCGACTTAAAATCGTACTGATGCGCGTTAAGAGAATGGAAGAGGATAAAATAAAGACAACAACAATGGACTTGCTTGCAGAATGTCGAAATTTTTGGACTACCAGAGAGTAAAGATGAGATCACCATAGATGCTGCAATAAAAGTTAAGAAGTGCAAAGGTGTCAGTGTTGAATTGACAGACATCGAATTTGCTCATCGAGTCCAGCCACGTCGTGTCACCAGTGCAAAGAAAGGACGTGCCATTGTACTTCGACTTAAGGACCGACTTTCTTAATATTGTTTACATTATTCCAATTTAATGCACACATGCTAAAAGTTTATATAACCCTATGCATTATACACTTTACGTTATTTTATTTATGTTTTTATGTTTATTTATTATTATATTTGTATTTTATTATATATGATATATTATATATGAATATCCATTCAATTTTATGTCATTCGAACTAAAGCCAATGTCATTTGCTTGCATGTTATCTGGAACATATAATTACAAAGAACCCTTCATTATACATGATTCATTATATCAGTACCATTACTTTTTTGTCATGATCTCATGGCTATCGTAAAACAAAAGAAACTCGAATTTTACTACCAAAGTGTCCGGGGGTTGCGAATAAAAATAAATACTTTCCATAAAAACATGCTTTTATCTGACTATGACATAGCGTTCTTCACCGAGACCTGGTTATGTGACGGAATACTGGATAGTGAGTTGTGTGACAATAGGTATAACATATATCGGTGCGACCGTGGGTCCATGGGAGTTGGAGTGATGGCACTTTGTGCTTCGCACCTACAAGTCCGTGTTCGAGCGGAATGGCAAAGCCATGACTTGGAATGTCTTTAGATATCAATAGCGGGACAATCTCTCGGTTCCTCTAACGATCTGCACTTAGCAATTGTTTATATGTCTCCAAATAGTAAAACTGCCCTTAGAGTTAGACAGTTTATGGATATACTAAGCCTTGTTTCTACCGCGAATCGAAACGACCTGATCCTGGTTGCGGGTGATTATAATTTGCCGTGTATTGATTGGAGTTCTGATGAGCCGCGCATTATAAAGGAGAGATCCATGGAGTTACAGGATTGTTCAACTGAATTCCTAAATGTAACCTCATATATAGGACTTTATCAAATTAATAACATAAAAAATAATCGTGATGGTACATTAGATCTTATTTTTTCAAACTTTTCCCTTGAGCTTCAACGTTATGATTTTCCATTAGTAAATGAAGATAAGTATCATCCATCCTTAGTAATGCAAATTACTGATACTTTTAACTCTGCATTCAAACCTAAGTCAATATAATATAATATACCTATTTCAATATAAGTTTAAGAAAGCTGATTCCGATGAAATTAATAAAACTTTACCTGTTTACTGTAACGTCTTTTAGCGGGGTGTCATCTGAACACCTGATACATAAAATAGAAATTACACCCTCCTACATTTATAAATTATTAAAAAGTTTTGATATTAGAAAAGGTGCAGGTAGTGATGGCATTCCGTCATCCTTCTTTCATTTTTGTGCCGAACTCTTAGCTATGCCAATTGCATTCATTTTTAATAGTTATCTCAGCTCTGGTTATTTTCCTACCATATGGAAGACCGCCCATATAGTTCCGATTCATAAAAAAGGCAGCCAATCTCTAGTGCAGAATTACCGACCTATATCAATTCTAAATGTTCTCAGTAAGTTATTTGAACGCGTTGTGCACCATCACTCGTACCCTACAGTCTCAACCTTGATACCACAAGAGCAACCCTGCTTCTTTAAAGCTCGATCCACAAATACAAATTTGGCTATTTTTACGGAGGATGTTTTGAGTGGAATGGACGGAGCTTCTCAGGTGGACGTGGTCTATATGGATCTTAAAAAAGCTTTTGCCCGTGTAGATCATGTCATACTTCTCAGAAAACTATGGGAACTAGGAATAAAGGGTAGTCTACATAGGTAGTTTGAATCTTATTTACGTAATAAGTCAGGCGGTGGTAATAGCAGGCTGTTGTTTTAATAATATAACGATCGTATCAGGTGTTCCGCAGGGGTCTATTACTTGGACCTTTGCTCTATGCTTGTTATTTGTACGACATTTCAAAATGTTTTAAGTATGCAAAATTTTTAATGTATGCCGATGACACAATTCATCATTTGTAGAGACAAACCAAATTAGAGATTTGGGTATTCTACTGGATTCAAAATTAACCTTTAAAGATCATTTTGATAATATTACAACCATTACAATATAGGAACCTAGGATTCATTCAGGGTGAGTAAGTAGAAATTTTTCTGATATACACTGTTTAAAAATACTCTATTATACATATGTCAGGAGTGTTCTTGAATGTTGTAGTAGTATCTTGATCCACTATATCTTATTCATATCCAAAATTTAGAGAAAATACAAACTAAGTTTCATAAACATTTGTGCTACCGCGCTAATCGTAAATGTGACAAATACCAAGATTCTTGCAGTCACTACCGCCTCTTGACGCTAGAGAATAGACGTTGCCTTATCGATATGTTATTGCTTTATAAAATAGCAAATGGTATAATAGACAGCGCCGACCTTGTAACTAAGACTGTGAATTTATGTGTTCCATCAAAACAAACTAGACATACAAAACTCTTTAGCTGCAAGTTTGCAATTACTCTAATTATGCCCAAAATTCTGTTATTAACCGTCTACGGGAAACATGTAATGACAAATTTTCTGCCCTGGATTTTTGTGTTCCACGTTGGGCTCTTTTAAAAATGACATTGGCCACTTACTTTCTACTTCTCCTCCTTTTAAACATTAATTAATTTAATTTAATATTATATGTTTACCATATATTTATGTATTTTATATATATTTATCCATAAGTATTTCGTCTATTTTTTTATACACGTTTATGTTTCCTTATGTCTACTTATAAGGTTGAAAAATGTGTATCTCCTCTTACCTACATATTCTATAAACATATGTAAAATCCGTTATTTGCTGTATGTCTTTTGAACATTAGTTTGTTAATCTAGATTAAGAGCTGTGGATTTTGAAATAAAATAAATAAATAGCATTGTACTGGCAATGATACGGCGGAAGTCGAAGAACCCAATGACCACATTCGGCAGCTATTTCGTCGATAATATATCTTTTAGGCAGGGTTTTTTTCGATTTTAAAGTATTCACTAATTGTACTTTTAATAAAGTACAATCCACATTTTCTCCATGACGTTGGAGCCAGTCAATTATCTCTTGTTTTTTATTAGCCTGCGTCGGCATGTTATCAATTTGTCTGGAGTGATATGTAGCGTTGTCGATAATAATTATGGACGGTTCTTCCAGAGTTTGCACCATTTCTTTAGACCATCCTTCGTAAATGTTCACCTTCTCCCATTGGCGTTAAACTAGTGGAAGCGGCGGTGTCGTCAGTCCAGTTCTTAGATACTGGGTGGTTTGCATTTATTTTTATTTATTTATTATTTATCACAAAATCCACAGCCCTTACACTAAATACAAATGAATTTTTATATGAAATAGACGCGTATGTCGTGTTCTTGTGGATGGAGTCTGTAAGGTAATAGTCACATGCATTAGGTCTGAGCAATCTATAGCACCGTTACATATATTATACAGGAGGAGCATATCTAGGAGGCAGCGTCGATTTTCTAAAGATAATAGCCTATGGTGTACACAGGCGTCTGGATACTGCATGTGGGGTAAATTTTGTCTAAAATTAAGATGTTTTAAAAATTTTAGTTGGATAGTTTCAATTTGATGTTTATATAAAACATACTGACTACTCCAGATTGGGCTGCAGTATTCTAGTGTGCTCCGAACAAAAGAGTAGTAAAGTAGTTCCATACATGAGGTATCCGAGAATGGTACGGTTGTCCTTAGTACAAAACCTAGATTTTTATACGACCTTGTTACGATGTCTGTAATGTGTTCATTAAAGAGCAATTTTGAATCAAAAAGTATACCGATCTAAAAGTATATAGATCTCTAACGCGACTAGCCTTATTAACAATCGTGCTATTTATCAAGTAGGTATGCAGCAGAGGACTATTTTTCCGTGTGAACGTTATATGTACACATTTGTTGACATTGATAGTTATTCGATTTTTTTATAGTAGTCAGATAAAGAGTTTAAATCAAATTGTAATTTTTGAGTGTCTGAACGGTTAACGATCTTCATGTATATCTTCATATCATCGGCATACATTACGTAACTTGCGTATCGCAAAGATACACCAATGTCGTAAAGGTATACAGAGTACAAAAGCGGTCCTAATATAGATCCCTGTGGGACACCAGAGGGAATGCTTGTGAAGTTCGACCGAAAGCCACCCACTACTACCGCTTGACTAGGATTTTGCAAGTACGAATCTAACCATCGTAACAGGTTACCACAGATACCGATTTCCTGGAGTTTGCGCAGAAGGATGACGTGATCCACACGATCGAAAGCTTTTTCGAAGTCAGTGTAGATCACTTCAATCTGGCCTCTCCCTCCATGTCCTGTAGTATTTTATCTGTGAAAACAACTAAGTTGGAAATGTAGATCGATTTCTCATAAAACCGTGCTGCTCATTAGGAATAAAACAACGAACGAAGGGATAAACATAGTTGTAGACAATCTTTTCCGCAACCTTACTTATAACGTTTAACTTTGAAATAGGGCGGTAATTTTCAACTGACGTTTTTGCACCTTTTTTGTGTACTGGCGTTATAAGAGCAATTTTCCATAACTTAGGAGAAGCATCTGTTGATAATACACGCTACTGGATGGGACAGAGCCTCTGCACATTTTACAAACAGAATTGGTGGCAAACCATCATTGCCAGGACCCTTAGTTATATCCAGTCCCTTAAGTACCCGCTCAACGGAGGCAGGAGAAACGGAAAGCGGACCTAGACTATCACTCTCGAGAAAACGTGGCGAAGTAAAGGTGGAGTCATAAACGTCAAGGGGAGAAATAAAGTTTTTTAAGAAAAACATATTGAAAGAATTACATATATTTTCTCTTCCACTAATATTTAACCCGTTGTAATTCATATGTCCCGGGTATGTCGAGTTAGATTTCCTCTTCGAATATGAATAGTTATTTTGTCATTAAATGTAATTAATTATTGATACGTGCATTTGACAAATGTTTTGTAAATAGTAATAACCATATTTTCTTTAAATGTTTATATTAAATATTGTAATTTAAGGAGCAAGAATTACATATGAAAATTAAAAATAATAACAGTATATCCAAACAAAAATTTCCACATTATAATTATTGTAAGTATAGAAAATTAAAGACCAAAGGGTGTGTCCAAGTTGTGCATTGGCTTGTCATCGATGATTCGATCCAGATTCGTCGCAGATTAAGTACAGTAAATTATATTACCGTTTTGTACTACATAATATTTAGAATGTAACTGAAATATTTAGTCTTTATTGAAAATCGCTGCAACTATCAAGGCTCAAATGGAAGAGTTTGCCTATTATAAAAAACACTATGGTATTGCGCTAGTACACATAATATTTGGATAAATAGTATTAACGACCAAATAAAACCAGTGAGGCTGACGCTTACAGTTTAAATAAAATTAACATTAAAGTAACAAACAATAAAATTAACCATACCCACGAGTATGCAAAGTCAATAATAGACCCTTTTAATGCCTAAGCGCGGGTGACGGCTCCGGGGTCATACAGCTAGATCTGTAGTCAACATCCTCCTCCCTGGTAAGAAATGAAGGTTCTTACCCAATTGAAAAGTGACCATGGCGACAGACCCAGCTTTATAAGCTCTCTGGCAGGTCAACATGAAGTAGCGAGACGTCACCACCGGGGAATACCTTCACGACCATGCAACGGGACCACACACTGCAAGGTAAAGTGTGGTCTACGATGACAACAAGATGTCCCAATGCGAGATGCGATGAGCGTTATGGGCGTCAGCACGCGACGAGAGACCAACACATATCCGCTGGGCATTTTGCCTTCTTCCAACTCTTCCGACTGATGAAGTCTGCACCTGTGGACACTTTGGAAGATATGATACGAAGAAGCAAATGGGCAGGAGTCAGCGCCGGCTCGTCTTCGTACGCAACGAGAACATGTACGAGAGGCCTGCATTTCACGCTATTTCGACCTCTACCAACAGTATACTCAACTTCTTTCCTGGGCGCTTGCGCCTTAAAGACACTCCAATCCACGATTAACACTTCTGTGGGACGCCGCTGAAATGAATTGCAATTATATGTTACGGGTGGCGACGACTACAGAGAATTCGGATTCTGCTCTATAATACTGAAATATTGTTGTTGTCGCACAGTGCCGCACTGCAACACACACGGTGTAGAGCGATAGTGCTCTATGATACTGCCATAATATCATAGTGCACTATCGGCAAGGCACAGATAAAGTAAAAAAAGTCAAGTTAATCCAACACACAATGGTAGTCTAAATCTAACCATTTACAAGTCCAGATTAAGATTTAAAATAAATTGTAAGGAATATAGACAGAACAAGGCAGGTACCTGCATATTACAAGAAGGTCACATGATTTAAGCTTGCCACTATCAGTACGAAAAACTATGACTACAGTTACAGACTTAGATATTTTCAACTAAAAAATGTTTTAAGCTATCTAATTACTAATCCAATCTATCTAATTATTTTGCTCAGTGGTTCAAGTCATATTTTAAACCGAAACGGTGGCTTATACTTTTACCCAGAACGTCACAGCTGCTCAGAGTTCACTAAGATTAAAAAGTAACAGCAGTGCGCTTAAATATATAATCATGGATAAAGGAGACTACAAAAAAAAATGGCAGTGAAATATATTATTTATGTTAGACTTTCAATATTCGCGAAATAAAACGAACAATATATTTATGTTACAAATTGTCGAATTCACTGTTTACTGTATCACATTTTTATTTGATAATAATCAGAAGTAGTTTAGTACAGTAGTTTGGATACGCGTAAACCAGACTTAAAGCTTCAAGTATGACTTAATTTCACTCTACGATTTCTAAATATAATACTAATGAAAGCGTAACATGTTAACTGCAATTGGTAAATTTATAGCGATATTCTGATATATTGCTTTTTATAGATTTACAATATTAAAACACAAACCCACTAAAAGGAAATTGGACAGAAGAGCGACAAATTTTTTTTGTCGGGTTAAGTATCTTTAATTGAAAATTTGCAACTGAGCAAATTATAAGTTTATTGGAACAAGTCTAGGAGCGGACAACCGTTAAAAATTACTTACTGGGAATTGCGATCGTTGGCTATTTCAAACAAAGTATGCATTACGTTTTTAAAAGTCTGGGGTATCTGCTTGGCTGTCTGTAGATAAAGTTTCAAAATATGTCAATGTGGTTTGGTGGTGCAAGGTTGTATTTATACACGTAGATGTTTATTGAAATAAACATTAAGACAGACATAGAACATTAAAGCAAATTTATCAAGTAAAACCTTTTTAATATTGCACGTTACCTTAAAAAATAAGATTACCGAATTCGTCTTGAAATTATACC
Source organism: Marasmarcha lunaedactyla (assembly GCA_923062675.1). Lineage (NCBI taxonomy): Eukaryota > Metazoa > Arthropoda > Insecta > Lepidoptera > Pterophoridae > Marasmarcha > Marasmarcha lunaedactyla. Next base: position 11,335,628 of record OV281353.1, read on the forward strand.
TTTTTCAAGAAGTAATTAGACGTCTGCAGGATTAGGGCCGGCAAAGTATTTCCAGTTACGTTGATTAACGTTTGTACCTTTTGGAGTTTAGCCATCTGGTGGAAATCTGAAAGGTATAAAATGTTGAGTAATTAAAGAATGAAAGTGAAATATAAATATAAAAAGTGAATATATTTGAACCTTTCTTGATTCTGAAACCGTCCCTGAGCTATAGTAGTAGTTCAAGTAACATCCTCTATACAATGTGTCCGGCTATGAACTGGCGATATTCTAGGTAAGTTTAATACCACTATTATTACACAAATACACTATACAAGTGGGGCCCAACCCCCCCCCCCTCCAAGCGGGATCCATTTTGTTTTTTGTTAAAAATTTCTTTGTAAATAAAACGAAATATCTCTCATAATGTTGGTCTCACTGAGATAAAAATAGGCTCATTCAAAGGGAAGTAATATTGTCTGTCGCTTAACTGTATAAAAAAAGTTAAACTTTAACGAAACTCTTTGAAAAAATAAAAATACCTCAAAAAATGCTCAAAAAAATGGCAACTTAGTAAATTACTGTAAAAACAGCTCGTATGACCACTTCTTTTTTATAGACATACGTATAGTCGATGGATTTTGCAGGAAAATTGCAATTAAGGTACAAATACTAATATACAAATGTAACGCATAAACGAGGGTCAACAAATTTCTGAGTGATAAAAAAGTCTCCGTAGTAGATAACTGTTCTTTAAGCTTTATTCGTAAGCGTATTCATTTTTTGTAATTCAGTTGATTGAATAAAAATTTTCTTAAATCAATTTTACAGACTCAAATAATATTTTCTGGGCCTAAAATATAACAAAACAAAGTCGAGGATGCAATCTTAAATGCATGCATCCTGTTTTTCTTTTTTTTAACTTAAGTTTTAGGCGTTTAAAAATTATCTGCACTTAGGGCATTTTACATTTTTTGTCAGTTTTATTTATTAATTTATTATTATTCAGGCACACATACAGGTACCAATCAGAAAGAAATAAGTATATGTATTAATATGGATATTAAACAATCAAGGCCTAGATCGGTACCCAACAATTGTGTGCACAGCATTATTACTTGTGCGTCAACTTTACATTAATTAAAGCTAAATGATAAATAGGAATTACAATATTTTTTCATAAAATTAAAACAAGGATTAAAATTATAATATTTCAGCATAACAACAATTAAGTTTCATAATAAAATTACACAAGAATAAAATTGAAACAAAGATTGAATTTAATTGTGAAATTAAATTTCTTTGTAAGATTAAATTAAATTATAAAATAGATTTCATTGAATAAATTATACTATGAAATTACTAATCTCATATTTAAGAATAAAATCAAGTTGAATTAAATTGTGGGATCATGTTTCATTAAACATAGAATTAAAGTTTGTATGATTAACTGGATTAATTACAATGTAAATAATATCAATGTCAGGACTATATATATGTAATAAAATAATAGAGAGTGATGTCTGGGATGATTGTGCAAAAGTTAAACGAATGAAGGGTGGATACTCAGTTCAGAATTTGTTTGACCTGGCGCTTAAATGACCTGTAACTGTCGTAAAATACATCAAGCTCTGGAGAGGATGTTACTAGATCGTTGTACAGCCTACATATTCTTACAACGGGGTTGAAAAATTAAGTACTTTTTTTGTAGGTTTTAAGAGTAAAAACCTTATGTGCCCGGATCCTTTTTAACAATCTAGTATTGAGGTTGAGGTGTGAGAGCAGGTTAGTTGAGTCAATCCTAGCGTAAAGTAATTAGTGCAACTGGAGAAAATCCTGCTGCTTACGACGAATTTTCAGAGAAGGTATTTCGAAGTGAAGCAATCTGTCACTATGAGTTATATCTTTCGGGCGAGGCCGCATCGGTAACTTAAAGTTTTTAAGCTTCTCTGCACACTTTCTAAGCGTGAGGAATGCACTTCATAATGAGGTGACCAGATTACAGATGCATACTCAATTGCACTCCTTACCAAACTAAAATAAAGATAGAGATAACTATAATATCAAGAGTTTTAAAGCTCTTATTTATTACGGTTTCATAATGGTTATGAAAGGTTTCATAATGAAATGACAAACCTGTGTCAAAAGTTACGCCCAAATCCTTGACAACTGGAACATGGCTAAGGGGATGGTTTTGGAGGTGGTAGTTAAAGGTCACCTTATGTTTATTCTTTGTGAAAGATATGACTGGGGCACGCCTGATGTTAAAAATACGGGTGTTGATGTAAAGCCCCTAAGCGCCATTACCTGGTTTCTTCTCTGTAGGTAAGACTCGAGCCACCTGAGCGTATTACCGTGAAAGCCAAATAGGTAATTGAGTTTATGACAGAGTAGCGCATGACTAACCTTGTCACAAACCTTTTGGAAGTCGGTGTACACCGAGTCTACCTGACCCCCAGTCGCAAATACCCCACACAGGTAGTTTTCGTACTCGAAAAGATTTGTTCAGTCGATTTATTTTTACGAAACCATGCTGAGATTGATATCAGCCCGGCTGAATGTGGTGGTAAATGTTATCATAGACGACAATTTCAAATAATTTAGCCATACTGAATAAAATACTAATAGGCCTATAATTTTTACAATCCATTTTATCCCCAGATTTGTATATAGGTACGGATCGATTTGGACAATAAACTTAGATTAAAAAAAAATTAATAGTATTACTAAACCAAGAGTAATTTATAAACTGGATTGCGCGGTTGCTTTTGTAAAGGGGATAATATATTTCAAACTGGGCTTGTATATGAACCCAGCAGCTACCGTTATTCAGAAATAGAAATATGCTCTTTTGAACAATAAAGCGAAAAATACAACTATCAAAAATTTTTGGGAAATATTAATTAGGATTCGCAATATGATAACGCCATGGTTTCTGGAGATATGATGTTTAGATTGGCGGAAAAGACTTTCTTAATTTTATATCATTCAATAACCTTACTCAATACAACAAACTACCGAATAAAAAATCCATCTATTTTAAAAGCAATGCGTTTATGAAACCCTATACCTATTTTGAAAAGATCTAAGTTTATCTTCTAATTCACATTTTTTGTGATGTCATTAATTATAAGATTAAAATAAACTAATAATAAAACAATTATAAGATTATGATTCAATATTTTTTTATTCTAAATTTCCAAATTTTCAAAATAAAATATAACTCGCTAGCGTTCCATCTATTTCGCAAAACTTTCTGGTGTAAGAAATTATGACTAGATAATTTATTATAACTGTAATAAGAATTCAACTTCTAAGTTGATAAGTCTGCCAGTGTTTACACATAAAAATAGAGCAACTTACCCTATACCAGCCATTGAGTACATTGAATTTGATATAAATACAGATACATTTATTTTACTATAGAACTAGGATATAACATCTTGTCTACTATTTCAACAAAACAATACATACTAAGAAATACCGGTACATACTAAGACATATCGTTACCCGTACGTACACAGTCAAGAAGTCCGCGAGCAAATGGAAAAAATGTTAGACCAAGGTATTATAAGATCTTAGATTCGGCCTGGAGCTCTCCAATTTGGGTGGTTCCTAAGAAAGCTGACGGGAAAACCAACTGGCGTATAATAGTAGATTTTAGAAAAGTCAATTAAAAGACCATTGATGATAAATATCCCATTCCAAATATCAATGACGTGCTGGATAAGCTAGGAAATTGCTTATATTTCACCACGCTGGAACTAACTAGTGGCTTCTACCAGGTCGAAATGGAGCCTAGCGACATCCACAAAACTGCATTCAATGTAGAACACGGCCACTTTGAGTTTTTGCGAATGCTGATGGGACTTAAAAATTTGCCGTCTACTTTCCAGCGCGTTATGGATAATGTCCTCCGTGGTCTCCAAAACGTAGTCTGCTTGGTCTATTTAGATGACATAATCGTATTTAGCACCTTCCTTCAGGAGAATATAGAGTACCTTGGTAAAGTTTTTGACAGGCTTCGACAATCAAATTTCAAAATTCAGTTAGATGAATCCGAATTTCTTAAACATGAAACGGCGTACCTAGGTCATGTTATCAGCTAAAACGGCATAAAACCAAACCCAGACAAGATAACAGCAATCCAGAACTACCCTTTGCCAAAAACAGCCAGTTGTCGTCGATGGCTTCTCATCAGACCTAATGGCGATTAACGCCGGCGTACCTCAGGGATCTGTTCTCTCTGCAACATTATTCCTGCTGCATATTAATGACCTTCTTTTATCGGAAGGCATTATTGGTTACGCTGATGACAGCACTGTTGTAGAGAGATATGTGTGCAATGCGCGAGCGAGTCCAAACCAGATACAATTTCAGAGAGAGTCGATGATTGAACGGGTTGATTTGAAACTAGCCAATCTTGTCAAGTTCAACCCTTCCAAAACCCAGGCATGTCTCTTCTCCAGTTAAAAGAGCACATTCAACTTGACGCCCACTTCCCAAGGTGTATCTGTACCGATCACAAACCATTTAGGGCTTCTAGGCTTGACTATCAATTCGAAACTTAATTTCGGTCAACAGATTAAAACCATGGCACAGTCAGCTTTCAAAAAATTAGGAGCCATCGCAAAGGTCCGGCGGTACTTCAACTCCGAACAGTTGCTCAACCTGTACACAGACCAGGTTCGATCCAGTATGTTGTACCGCAGCCATCTTTGGTATGATTCCGCTAAGTACCATCTTGAAGCGTTGGATTCTGTCGACCGAAGGGCCCGTAGACTCGACTTACTTCTTCGAGACTGCAAAGTCTCGAGCATCGTCGAAAAGTTGCTAGTCTATCGGTTTTTACAGACTGCACTTTGGAGAGTGTGCAAATGCTCTTTTTCTGCTGATCAAACCTTCCCCCTTTCTCCACCGATCAACCAGACGCAGACAGAAGTTTCACCCGTTTGTGGTTAGCGTGCCGAAGAGCCGAACTAAACGGTTCTATAGCTCATTTTTGATTCATGTTGCCAAAGAGTGGAACGATTTGCCTGCGTCTGTTTTTCCAGACAAATATAACCCTGGAGCTTTTAAGTGTAGAGTGAATAGGTACCTCTTGGACAGGCGTGTATGATCCTGGTCTTCATCGTCACTTTCCAAACGCCTGCTAATTATTAATAAAAAAAAAGTTTTCTTGGACTTTTAGGATATTACCGAAAGTTCATACCAGACTTTGCTAGAGTAGTAAAACCAATGACGCAATGTTTAAAGTAAGGCTCACGTATAACTTTTGACCAGAATTACCTTGACTGTTTTGAAAAATATAAGATTTTACTGACTAATGATCCTATACTCCAGTACCCAGACTTTTCAAAAGATTTTATTTTAACGACTGACGTATCAAACATTGCCATAGGCGCCATATTTTCACAAGAACCTTGAACGAACCTCAGACAAACCCATCTTCTTTGCATCCCGAACTCTGAATTCCAGCGAATCCAACTATATTACTATAGAAAAAGAGCTGTTAGCCATAGTTTGGGCCAATAAATACTTCCGCCTTTACCTTTTTGGTAGAGAATTCAAAATTGTCGCAGACCACAAACCTTTTGCAATGGGTCATGAACTTAAAAGAACCCAACTCCCGTTTGACCCGATGGAAATCAAAATTAAGCGATTACGATTTTACCGTAATTTATAAGCAAGGCAAACGTAACCTTAACGCTGACGCATTATCTATACATAAATACATAACGAAGAGGTCAGTTCCATCCTAGTCAACGTTTCAGAAAAGGCACTTTATGTAGCCGACTCAGATACCTTAACAGTACAAACTCGCCATTCTGACACTCTAACAGGTCACACCACAGCCGAAAATCCAGAGATACCTTAATCCTTATATTATTATAAGTAATACTGAGATACCTATAACCGACGACCCTTTAATTAAGTTTAACGACAGATCTTTTTTACCATAGTAACTGACTCAAATAAACGAACGACTACGATGAAACCGTTTGATACGCATACCAGGACTCACATACAACTTACTTAAAAGTGAAAGAAAAGTAACCTTGAAAGTGACGTATTTGCTGCAATAAAAGAATATGTCGACCCCAAAGTAAAAACAAGCATTCTCATATAAGCTCCTTTGGCTATGTACACATGTGTACCCATAACTCAAAATCATTTTAAAAATTCGGCTATGAAAATTATCATGACTAAAAATGAATTAGAAAATGTAAAAAAGTATTTAGATCAACAGGATGTTATTCGCAAATATCACGAGGGTAAAACCAATCATCGTGGTATTTCCGAAACATACCTATCACTTTCAAAAAGATATTTTTTGCCAAAAATGAAAGAATTTATAACCAAATTCATCAATGAATGTGAAATATGCGGCCAAGCCAAATATGACCGTAACCCCATTAATCAAAGATAGCATATTGCTCCACCCCGACCAAGCCATTCGAAATTGTTCATTTAGACTTACTAACTATTCAAGGTAACAGATATCTGACCATGATTGACGCATTTTCAAAATATGACCAAGCTTATTATGTAACAAGTACTGCAATTAGCTTTGTTCAAGCTCTGTTACAGTTTAGCACTTATCACGGATTACCCTTATGTATTATATCGGACAGAGGTTCCGAATTTACAAACCAATTATTTTCAGAATTTTGTAGACTACATAATATTTCTCATCATAAAATTTTGGCTCATATGAGGATGGAATGGTAGAAAGACAACATTCCACCCTCTTAGAACACTAACGTATTCTTAAATTAGAAAGGAAACAAGAATTAATAAATAATCTCATGCCTTACGTACTTCTAGCATACAATCATTCCATCTATAGCTTCTAGAAATGCCGCCCGATAGATATTATAACTGGTCACTTTGACCCCCGCGACCCTCTAAGTGTTAACTTAACGGAACACGTCTTACAACAATATATTTTAGATCACCGCAAACAAATGAGTAAAGTCTACAGTTAAATTAATGACTCATCATTACATGAACGTACCCAACTAATAGAAAACCGGAATAAAAATAGAGAGCCTGAGCAAGAGTACTTACCAGAGCAATCCTTTTTATTCGAAACCCCCACGCAAATCGACAGAAATTAGCTCCGCGATTCACCCATGATACAGTCTTAGCAGACCTCCCTGTACATATATATACTAAGTAAAAGCGTAACCCGATAGGTAAGTCGGGTCTCAAGCGAGTCCCTAAAAGCACTCATTTGTTACAGGACACTGATGACCATCTTACTTCTACCGTGCGTAGCGACCGTGCAGGAGATCACACTTGATAGCCTACAGGACGGCCCTGGACTCCTACCCTTCAAGCTAGGCGACGCGCGCCTTATTACGCATTACCATTCTTTCCTACAGTACCTACGGACAAAATTAGATCTAGGATAAAAATAGTTAAAGGTCAACTGACTAGTTTAACTTCTCAGGCTAATAGTAACCAATTATCCATATACCTACCATACCTTGACTACCTTAAAACTAAATTATTTAAAGTATATGACCAGCTAGATACTTTTGAACCTACTCGTATTAAGCGAGGCCTTATAGACGGACTTGGGTCAATAATCAAAAGCATTTACGGAAACTTAGACTATACTGAAGCTATAAAGTACAATAATGCCTTAAAATTGCTCCAGGATAATGAGAATAAATTAACATTAGAATTAAACAATCATATTTGCTTAGGTAAAACATGGCTTATCAGAAAATTCTAAAGTATTAGATTCCATTATTCAAGATCAGCACAAAATTGCACAAATAATTAATTTAACAATTTCGCAGAATAATTCCACGAGTGTCAAATTAGCAGAATACATGAACTTTGCGCAATACCTTCTCATTCTTGGTGACAACATCGACACCATTTCTGATGAGTTGTTAAGATTGGAAAATAACTTAGCTTTTATTCACGTTTCAAATAGTCATCATTGTTTACTAAGCTTCTATTCCTTGAAATTTATGTTGCAACGATTGGAGTTAATTTATAACAAAAATCAAATATTAGATCTTAATGTTAGAGAATATTACAACGCTACAATATTACAATATTACAACGAGAAGACCTAAGCTGCAAACTCACCACGGTCATCTTAACTAGAGAAGCGCTCGAGCGGCTAGACGACAAACAATACATCATCAGCTTTCCTGTACCTGAACTGTCGAAAAGTCGAAACTTCATGCAAACTACAGCAATTCATCACTCTCCAAGAAAGCTACCTCGCGAAAATACCTAAGGGATGTTCTATGAAGACTCCCGAGCTGACGATTGCCAACAGCAACGACGAGGTCAAAGGTCAAGTCATGAAGATAACAAACCTACCCAGTATGACAGCGCCATGCCGAGATGAAACCATATTTCGCTTAGACACTGTACATCTAACCGGCCTCCACTCTGCTAATACTAAGATTGATCTTCAACCACCTGTGAAACTTAACGAAAACTACGTCATATACCATACCACGGTGCCTATGTACTTACTCTTCTTTAGTGCAGGTGCACTCATACTTGCACTACTTTATCGGAATTATCACAGGAACGACAAGGCAAAGCCTACGCAAAATACTGACAGCTTACCTACGCCTGTTGAAGATACCTTTCCTATAACGAATGGGGAAGAAAGAAAAAGAAGATATTCTACGCTCAGCAACTTTCTCGACTAAAGTCTTCTAATAGTTTCTGATCCGCGGCGGGAAGTGTTATGCACCTACTTAACCAAGGAACCTAAAAGTCAACGTTCCCACGGTAAAGACACGTGTAAGGATTGCCGACGCTGCAGTTTCCACGCGCTTCGTCCGTCGCATCAAATTTACTTCACTTTTGGTTCTCACATCGGCCATTAGACACATTATTTAAGTAATAAGTTAAATTGTAATTTTTAATTTGTAAACGTTTTAAATCGAAATTAAAGTAAAATTAATTTCAATTTTTGTATTTTTTTTAATCCTACGTAATTCACTCGTACAAAAATAGAAAAAAAAAATTATAATAAATCCCGAGACAATCACACCAACAGAACTGTTTGGCCCCAAAGTAAGCAAAGCTTGTATTATGGAAGACCGAACTGGGGGGAAACCCTAAATAAACATAAATATGTACCTTTAAACAAACCTGTCTGTGCCCAACAAAACTTCTTTACGAACACTGCGAGGTCTCGACGGTCTCGAAATTACTTCTTCTTCATATCATACTAAAACAACATTCTATGCTAAAATATAGCCCAGAAATTAAGAAGAAACGTAGATGGTTTTCTGTTTGTGTCGATCTTACAAACCAAAAACGAAGCTGGTGAAGGAATTCTTCCTTATGTTAGGTTCCATAGTCTTGCTACAATATTTTTTACGTAAAACACCAAAAGGGTTCTATATATGAAATGACACAAAGACATGAATTGGCAAGTATTGGGAGTCCCATCAAATGAAAGGTTCCAATGGGAACTTATACCGGCAACTTACTACTATACCACTATATAATACAGCTAAAACTTATTTTCATTATTTTTAAATTTTACTTAATGACTTTCTAAAAATTACTCATTAAAATTCCATAATTAATGAAATGATTCTTCTCATTTATCATGATCTATTCATGTTAAATGAAATTAGCAACAAACGGCTAGCTCAAAGGGAAACCTCGTAATGAAGATTAATTGAAAATACAAACCGTCATTTTAGGTTATTTTAAGTAAATAAGTCTAGATCAGGCTGTTTGAAATTGTTTTGATAACCTGTAGATAGTTTTGATAACGTTTTGTTATTTTTTATGAAGCAACTAAGAATTATGACAAAAATAAAATAAATAATTATCACAATATCTCCAGAAAAATCCAAAATTTAAAGATTTGACGGGATTCTTACCACAATTTTTATTTTTAACTATGCAACCTGGCAGCAGTTATTTTTACGCTGCAGCTCCAGAAATCAGTACTCTCTGTAAATCGTAGACGCTATTCTCGCAGACTGAGAAACAAATGGAGATCATTGAACTACTGTGCTCATCGATTAATAAGTCAAGAGGCATAACAGTGAACTATTCTTTTCATTTAGATCTCGTTTTAAATGTAATAACAGTGATAGCATTTTAAGTTCATCTTTATTAGGTCCTTTAAATGACAAAATAGTGTAAATTGCCAGCCTACTTATGTTCAGTTATGTTTCCTTGAGAGCCGACTAAACCACACAAGCTCACATTAAGATTTAAGAAAAAAATGCGACTTCTTTAATTTTTTTACTATTATCCTGCTCAAACTAAACAGTAGAAAATAAATCTGTTATAATAAAACAGGTACTGCGAACATATTATATTTTGTGTATATTGTTTTATTTTAACTTAAATTACAGCTAGACGCAATCGAGATTTTGGTAGTTCTTTTATTTCCTCAGATCCTTTTATTTATAAAGAACTTCTAAAACATTTTGTATCGTTATCAATGTCAAAAGTCTAGTATTTCTGTCTATACTTCTTTCGTATTGATAATGGTTTTTAATTGAATCCTAAACTTGTGACTGTTTTGAATTATGTATGAACCGCAGAAGGGTATGAATCTTTTGTCCCAGGTGTCGTTCGGCATTTTTATTTTTTATCGTACAATTCTATATTTATTTATATATTATTTCATAAAATTAAAAAAACTAAATAAATATCTTTATCGTCACTTGTACATCTATGTTGTTTTGGTTGCCTGGGGCAATATCAATACAAAAAAATACAAACCCTTTTTGGCTACGCAATGAAAATTTGTTAACTTTTTATTAATATTATCTAAGACTTTTCAAATATTTTATCATAATAACATGAGGACGTCCTTGTAAGGGTATGTTCTGCATAAAAGACATTTCAGTGTACTTCGTTGGATCTGTACCGATCTTCGTTGAATTACGTGGATTTCAATTATTTCTATAAAACATATATTTTTACAATTGAACGTATTCTTATTTTAATAAAAACTCATATACAAATTGTCAACAGCACCTAAACAAGTATTTCACCATAACAACAGCGTGTAAACGTACACGCTGTCACCTCGTGTTTCACTAGGCGCAACTAGCAAAGTTTTGCAAAAATCTCCTACAAATGTCACACCTCCAATCATATGGTTGTTCCCACGGTTGTCCTACAGGGTCCTGTTGAACGCCTCAACACCTCCTTTATGGGATATTTTATTTTTTTAAACCTCAGCCAAATTATTCTGTTTAGATATGTTTCTGTAAGTTTGAAATTAATTTGCAATTTCGGCCACCACTGCAATTCTAAGAGACGAAGATTTATTAGTATCGTTTTCCCAGTGCCTCCTGGAGCATCCAAAAAGAAGAATCATCCTGCATTTGTTTCCATGCTGGATATAACTTTGTCGTATGTTTTTGCAGCATGAAACACGTGTTCGTTAGTTTGTTTTTCTCTGCAAAGTTTTGAAGTAAAAATTACATTCGATATAGTTTCTATAGTGCCACCTCTCCACCTCTTTGTGGTTGTCTAAGGTACTTGAAGAATATTTTCTCCAAATTTCCGGTTTTTAGGTCTAAAGGCTTAGGCTGTGCGTTGTGTGTCAGTCAGCCACGGTAACAAAGATGGATAATAAAACAATCTTAACCGTCTTAGTGACTTAACCGTCACTATATAAATAGTAACGCTTATAAAATAAAAACAAAACGTACACGTACGCATGTTCTCCAAACAGTAAGTTAGTTATGAAATTGGAGGCTACCGTATTAAAGTCTATAACACTGTAGGAAAAGGGATGGCGATGTATCATAAACGTATGGATTTTTTAGGGCTATTTAGTTCATCAAATTGCAGGGCATGTTCCCCAACCACCATTTGCATGAAAAATTGCTTTTGTTTTGTTGTAAGAATATTATTGTTTCGTTCAATTTATTTGAGAGTAAAATACTGCCTTTTTTAGGCAAAACCCTTTAACTAAAACCTAACTACTGAATTCCCTAAAGATCTATGTTTAAATGTTAATTACTTACTAAACTTATTAATACAACTAAAATAATATTTTAAACAAAAAATGTATGATTATAAACCTAACAATAAAAGACCAAGACCTAACAATAAAATATGAAAAGTCTTATTTCAGTTGTATAGAATCAAAGATGGAAACGTCCACAGTCAGAATTTTCAGAAAATGATAAAAACGAATGGACTTTTCGCGCAATGGAACTTATTTACTTGGACTTAACTAAGTTTGTTTGTGAAGTCATTTTTAAATTCTAAATAGCAGTGGAGTTTACCAGAATTGGTAAAAAATGATTTTTGTGGCTAAATATAGATTCGGTAGAGATTGTGTTGGCATTTAAACCTCATTTTCAAGTTTTGCGGACTTTACCATCTTTGTTTGTATACGCCTGATTTGATAAAATAATGTTTTTTTTTTAAAACACACGTAGAAGACATCTACAATTTGGAAAACAGCTTGCCAAATTAAACGTCCATTTTATTTTCATACAAAATATTATAAGCATTTCTGGCTTTTTTTGGCAAATTTTCTAAGTTTTCCTAAGTTTTCTAACATACAAACCATTGCTGAACGATTACGAACACAACATAATAGTAATTAGCCGAATCCGGTTATGTCAGTTTCAAATTATGCTCCGTCATACAGTTTTCCGACTCATTTCTATAATTTAATTGTATATATATTACATCTTTCCTAAATTTCCTCACTGTTACAAGCAAAGATATTAGTCTGTGAAATCAAACCTATTACTGGTATCAATATTTTTCCTCGAGTGTTTAAAAATAATCAAATTAATGCTGATGGGGTAAATCAAGAAAAAAATCTGTTTGATCATATAATTGTGAAATGAAAACACCTTGATTTATCACATTTTGGTGAAATTGAAATAAAATATTCATATCATCGTAAAGCACACACTAAGATTAAAGCAAGCGTCACTGCTCAAACACTTTACAAAAGTCAAAATATGATATGATAAATTACATTTCCTACCACGACCGATCTAATAAGCAGCTCCAAACCTTTGAGCTACCGCTTGATTTATGACCATTTTGCCGACTACACAATGGACTCCGACAATTGTTGAGTTGGGATTTAGCGGCCCCTTTTTTCATCATGATCAGGTATTCACATTTTGATTTTGTAATGTAGTAATCAAAATGTAATTACTTATGTTTACTACTACTGTATGTTTGTGCAAGCGTGAATAAGTAATGATTAAGTTATTGGTAAGGATTGTTACAATCTTTCCTTGAGATTTTATGTTGAAAAGAACTTTAACGTTTGCTATGATATCAAATAAACCTGTAAAGTGTTCCATTGTTATTAACAAATAAAGATAGAAATCGACTGATAAAGATTTAATCTACGATATTTAGATGGATAGATATATAACTTCTTTATTTGCATTGAAAAGTTTTAACGATCACAAAATAAATTAACAACTTAATAAATTAACTGATACAAACAAACTAACACAAACGCGAGTATAAACACAAAATAAAAATAGAAATAAAAAAAACAAGAAAACAGCAATATAAAACATTAAAAAAAAATTAAGAAAAACATTATACAAAAGAATTTTCAAAGCAGCGAAAATCATAATAAAGTGGACGCAAAAAGTTAACGAACCAGCAATATTATTTGCAAAATCTTGCAAATTAATGATGTTTAGTTGTCACCCATAAAGAGTTGCGTGAAAACACATGCAACAACACCATAACATGACAAGTGAGTGCTCTTTTCACATTTTATTGCAGAGAAATAGCTCGCTATAATTTAATTAAAATAGTTATAAAATATATCATAATATACAGGTTGAAAGGAAATTCGATACATTCCTTTTAAGGGGTTGTAGTTGAGCTTATTTACAATAGATTTGGATAGACTCGATGGCCCTGTATGGCGCCCCTGTGTGGGCCGGCAGCGCCCTGACTGCAGCAGTATCGCCCGCTTGACGCAAGTCCAGCGGGTGATGGCGATCAGGGTGGTACGGGGTTATCGCACGATCTCGGGTGAGGCATCTTGCGTGCTGGTGGGTACTATTCCCTGGGACCTGGAAGCGAGCGCCCTCGCGTCATTCTACAAGTGGCGCGTAGAGGCGCTCCGGGCCATAGGTCACCCGCCTGCACTGCAGGAACTGGAGGGGCACAGAGCTGAGCTGCGCCAACGAGCTACCGAAGCGTGGGAGCCCAGGCTGGCGTTTTCGAGCCATGGACTCCGGACTATCGAGGCAATTAACGACATTCGAGACATGATTGTTTCGGGGGTTAAGAAAAATTAAACAGGTGAGACCTTAATAAACACGTGAGAAGTAACGCAATTACGATACATAATTAGCACAACCTAACGACTGCAGAATTACTGGAAATCTAATTTTCATCATGTCGTTTACATAGTCTGCTTTGCCATGCCTACCTCCATCTCAATGTGTTCGGCTATATGGCCTCATCCATTGCATTGTTACTTTGTGTATAATATTTTATGTGTCTGTGTGTATCTGATTCATACTTGCAGAGAAACATGTGAATAGAAAAAAAACATTACTTAACCTCCATAGACAACACCGGCACCACAGGATGACTCAGGATGCGAGATAGGTGTTCCACATTTTCTGCAGTTGAGGTCCGATGAAGAACGTCTTCCTCCTATAGGCATAAATGATTGGAAAAGTTCCAAGCCATACAATAGCACGTTCATATTATTTATTTTACTTTTGCGCCATTAATAATATATGTATATGTTTTTCGTATTTTTATTATTTTTTTTTAGAAATGTTTCACACATTTTGTTAATTTTTCACACATTGTTTTTAAAAAGCAGTAACTTGCTTCGTCAAAGGTAACTGTGAAAGCATAATCTTATAAAAAATATTTGATCTCTAAAGATCCGTATAATCGCCGAAAGACTTACAAAATAATTTCATCAGCCTTATAGTCGAACAATAGTTCTCTACGTTATCTCCTGTAGGTAAATTATGCCTTTTATGATTGAAAATTTCACTGACTTTTTAATCAGACACTGTTAACGCACTCGCTAAAGGATTGAACTTTGCTATCGCTCCTTCCAAAATACCCGTGGAATCAATCGTATCTAGCATCGAGGACACGATCATTCGAAACAGAATACCGGATATTGATGCCGAATGTCTAGACAAGATGTCAGTTCAATTATACGCAAGCATAAACCACCTTAGCCTAACATAACCAAATATGAAATCGCAGCGCTAACAGCCTTATGAAAAGATACTGACATTTTAGTTTTGCCTGCGGATAAAGGAAACGCAACGGTCATCGTTGACATGTCGCAGTATGAAGAAAAGCTTACACAGATTGTAAGTGACACACAAGTATATAAAAAAGTTGCCTTACAATCAAACTGCCCTTGTGACTAACAACCTGAACAAAATTCTATCTGAACTGTCAACGAAAGACGTTAAGAATCAGTTGCATTATGTTAATCCTACGTCGCCTAAAATATATGGCCTACCTAAAATACACAAACAGTGCTGGCCCCTTCACCCGATTGTAAGTCAGATAGACTCCCCTACGTAAAAGGCTTCTCGTCACATGGCGAATCTTTTACAGCCGCTGACGGGAAAAACTACCAGCTATGTAAGGGATTCTAGTAATTTTGTAGATCTAATCGACGAGATCACACTGCGATACGATGAAGTCATGGTGAGCTTTAATGTAACATCTCTCTTTACCAACGTGCCAGTGGCGGACGTCATAATTACCATAAGAGAGCTTTTATTAAAGCACAAACTACCCACTGATTACATGGAACTTATAGAGTTTTGTCTCCCTAGTGGTTATTTCATCTTGCAGGGTGATTTCTACCTACCGATAGACGGCGTAGCAAAGGGCTCGCCCATAGTGCCTGTGGTGGTGAACATATTTATGGAGGCGTTCGCAGATAAGGTTTTGAGCGGCGCCCCGAGGAGACCACGACCCTGGTGGCGATATGTCGATGAAGTGTTTGCTGTCCTACCGGAACGCGAAGTCACGCAGTTTCTGGACTACATAAATGCAACGCATCCAAGGATGCAGTTTACCGTTGAAAGGGAGGTGAACGGGGCTCTGCCTTTTTTGGATGTACTTGTTCGACGAGCAGCACATGGGCGGCTTACACATACTGTATATTGCAAGCCCACACATACAGACCAGTACTTAAGAGCTGACTCCCACCATCATCCCGCTCACCTGTCTGCAGTCCCCCGTGCCCTTATAAACTGAGCTCTACGTTTATATGACCCACAGAGCGTAAACACGGAACTGGAACATGTGAGATCTGTCCTGGAAACTAATGGGTACAATTGGGGACAGAGCTTACCCTCTAGGTAGACCAGGCGTATATGAGTTTCCCTGTGACTGTGGTAAAAGCTACATAGGAGAGACGGGCAGAAACATCAATATTAGACTAACTGAACATATACGAAGTGTGAAGAAGATTGATGAAAAGACCTCTGCAGTTATCGACCATGTGTGTCTTACACTGGTCCGTCACATTTCATCCGCTTTGATAAAGCGAGAGTCTTGGTTCAGGAGAAAAACTTTGTCTCGCAAAGTCCATGAAACAATTGAAATAAAAAGACGGCGTAATTTCAATCGCGATTCAGGCTGGACTGTACCCGCTGAGTGGAAGCCTATACTTCACAAACACGAACAGGTGAAGAACCGTACACCACCAATGACACTGTGAGCTCAGCATGCCGCTACACAACGGCATCGTCCGCACTACCTACTCCAACTACCGGGCATACGCAGCCCCTGCAACCCCCGCCGGCCCTCGTGCCCTCCGAGCGCACGCGCAGAGCACCGGCCCGCAGCGCAAGGCGAGGCACAGCCGCGACTGTACTCGGCCCTGATGTTGGACTCCATACGAGTCCGAAACTAGTCGGACCTTTCCGACAATAACGCGTGAGTAAAAGCTGTAGTTTTAAAAATTATGAAAATGACTCACTTAACATTTTTAAAATTAATTGATTGAAAACCTATTTTTTAATGAACGTTAACGTAGAATTGGTGAACAAACAAAATGGAACAAACCCTGAATGTGTCCTTTGTTTCAAATGTCTGTGATATGCTTTTTTTTGAAATTCCTTTAAAAAGTAAAGAAGCATTTTTATGTTCAATTTTATATATTTTGTTTTCATTCTACGATATAACATTTAATATAATATAATATAATATAATAACAAATATTTTGAATACAATGCGATTTTTGTACCTCCGATTTCAGTCACACTTTATAAATTATTCCGCGATAGCCAAAATGTTAAGAATATTTATACTTTGAGTAGGTAATGAGAAGTACAATAAGAAGGAAACGCTATATAATTTATTTGCGATAACAATAAATGGGATTATGAAAAGGTGTTATTAATAACGACCGAGTGGTGTAGTGGTATTTATGTATGTAATGGTGGTGTAGTGGCGTTGCTTCATACGCCGAAGGTCCCAGATTCGAGTCCTGGTCGGGGCATTCATTTGTGTGATGAACACAGATGTTTCTTCTTGGGACATGATTGTTTGTATATATATATTTATATATATTCTGGGTTCCTGGGATATACATCCCACTATAACCATAACTCAAGCTCTGCTTATTTTTCGGTCGTACAGTTGGTGTGTTTGTCTGGGGACTTATTTATTTTCTCTCTCTTTACCCTGTCTCATTTAACCCAACATTATTTCAAGATTTAAATATATCTAGCCTTGCGTCCTAAAAAGTGTCATTTCTCACACAAAATGCTTGTCACCGGCGGGTTGAGAGCCTTAACCTGTAAAAAAACTTTTTAATTAAACTCTTTGGGGGGTGGATATCCATTCACCATCACGTTTGTATTCTTTTACTTCAGAGCAGCCAACTTCATTTTAATAAATTGTATTAATTGTAATGTTTAATACGTCATCATATATCGTATTTTACCTTGTTTGTTTTATTGAAGTACATTTTAAAACTTTTCACTTAGTTGACGGAAGACTCATAATATATAATAGCAACCAACTACGTCACCATTAGTTGCAACTTCAGTTAAAGTTACTGACAGTAGCAGTAGCTACGTAGGTTATCGAACACAACGGTGTCTTTACTTAGAGACGAAATGAAGCAGCAGATTTTTGGCAAAATAAGCTAATTTATTGGGAAAAAAGTTCTTTTTTTTTACCACACTTTTTAGATCGAAAATTTGTGCGTTTCTTTATCCCTAATTTACTCCATTAGAGGTGAATTAGTCTTGGTAGAGTCTGAGAAAGATTACTTTCCAACTTCTTTTTGCGTCTTGTTTTTCTCTCTGACTTCTACTTAATACGAATAATGGAAGAATTTACACGAAAGCAAGTTCTTTATGAAGTTTCTCGTTTCCTACTGTGTTTTTATCATGTCCAGCTGTGTATAAAATGCGCAAACAGACCTTGTTCCTTCCCTTTCAAATATTTGCAATGTTTAATATAAGATAAAGAAATAGTATTTTATATAATGCAGTTCCTAGAAAGAATGTTACTTTTACAACAGCAAATATAAATGAGAGAAATCGAAAAGAAAACATGTTTCAAGACTCATAATTAAATTGAAACATACATTTAAACAGCATATGTGAGGAGTCCATCTTTTCTTGAAATTCATTAATTAATCACATCGATGCTAGAACTAGTAACGACACTATATACAGGGCGGTTTCTTCAGAGAATTAATACCAAATACCCCGTTAAGGAAAAATACTGGCAATCGAAATTTTTCCAGCACTTCTCGATAGTTTAAATTTATTGTTGGTTCGTTAGGAACAGCCCTGTTGTTGGCTGGCGCTTTGCTTATGGATCATATTGATAAATACAAGATTCATCTCCTGATATGATATCGAAAACACGGCGGGAAGAACCTGCTTTGAATTTATCAATCATATTATGGCAGTGAGGTTGTGGGGTACCCAGCGACTCAATCAATCCTTCGTAAAATCCTCCGAACACAAAGGTGGTTGTGTGCTTACCGATCTAATCTGCAGATTGAATGCAGAATCTCCTCGTACGTGATTCGCCAATTTTGTTAAATCCATTTTTTCACTTATAGCTTGTTGGAGCGGTATTGGAGTTTCTATATAAGGCGCTTTGTTCATAAAGCTAATTAAAGTCGAATCAACGATTAATCAGGTTTCAAATTGTACTTGAATACGAAAAAAATCATTGCACGAAAATGTTCCCGACGCAGATCTATTTTTCTATGGCACACAAGAGATTCTCAAGCTGGTAAAAAAATGTAGAGGAAAATTTAAATTTGGAACAAATATGTTTTTATTTTTAACAAACCAACAAAGTCAGTAATTAATAAACTACAATCAGATCATAGCGGGCAGTTGGCCACTTTAAATATTGGGCAAAAAAACACTCTAAAAAGAGAAATTACCTTTATATCCATGAATGAGAGAGAAATATTTAGAAATAATGTATTTAAAAAAAAATTAAAATTAGATAACTGTGGCGATCCTATTACTCAATATAATTTTATTCATAATATAATTAAAAATAAACATGACTCTGTTTTTACAAAAAAAAAATATATGTGTAAAAAATAATTTATTTAGGTTTAGTGACTGGGCAACAGTGGGAATATGCAGAAGTAGAAATAGATTATATGAATTGTACAGTGAAAGAATTTATAATCATAAAAATACATTTTATGAATATGTTAAAAAGTATTCTAAATTATTTAAAACTGTATGCAGTGTAGCTAAATCTAATTACATTAATCATAAAATTAAATATCGTACTAACACTTCAAAAACTGCATAGAATATAATTAATCAGGAAATTGGGAAAGCAAAAGACCCCCACATCAAATATAATTTAAAAATTAATGATAAATTGTTGTCAACTAACAGAGAAGTTGCTGAAAGCATTTGAAAAATTATTTACTGCCATCCTTGTGTCAACTACTTTGTGTATTAATTCATGTTCCACTCTTGCACAGTCACTGCTAATGGAAAATGTAAATTCATGCGATATTGATTTCATCTTTAAACATGTTACTGTTCCACAAGTTTTAAATGCATTCCAAAGCATTAAAGTAAAAAATACTGCCGATTTGGATGGAATTTCTGTAAAATTTATTCAATCTGTCATTGATGGTATAGCCTCACACTTAGCCAGTATATTTAGGAATCAAACGAACCACATACCTGCCAAATGAATTTTCATTCTTAGGTACATTCTTTGTTTCTTATCTTTGTCACATACTTCGGAAAAGAACTTGGTTACTATACAACACAACGTAGAGTCCTACCCAACCTTAGACGATCACGCCAAATAAATATTGTATTTTTATTGATAATTTTTTTATATCGTGCCAATTATAATTGCTCATTCTATTAGCTGGAAGTTTTATATATATTTTGGATGAGGAGTATAGGAATAAAGTTTGACAGTTATATGCTAGGTTTTATATTATGTTTATGTATTTATTTCAAGTTTATATTTATGACATTCCCTTACATTACATGATGTTGAGAGTGAGGTGGTCGTTACAACGTCCTACCGGCGCGGCCCGAGCGCCACATACGGGAATTCATTGTTTTAGAGAAGACAATTTCGTGTTACTGATAATATATAATTTAATTACTTTTATGTTTCGGGTGTTGGGAGGATGGGAACTATGTATTCGTCTTCGGTTGAAATCCTCATATAATGGGAATCAAACTTCATTTGGCAGGTATATGGTTCGTTGGATTCCTAATTATATTTCGGATTTAAACCGAAAGCGAATACAGTTATTACTTGCAGATGTTTAGAGTTATCTAAATCTTACAAACAGTTAAAATAAAAGTAAATAAATTATGCACTAAAACGACAAAAACATTTCAATAGAGGAAAATCATTTACTGTCTGATTTTATAATTACTTATGCAACAACATTTTTATTCAGGTAAATTCAATTAATTTACAAATTAGTGAAATGAATCTGACTTGCTCATCTGAATAAACAAAGGTTACAAATTTATTTATCGCTCTCTGAAACTTATGTATCATAAGATTAATAATATAAAAATAATAACCTAGCTTCTGTGTGAGCTAAATATTGCATTTACAAATTCGTTTTCATTAGTTTTAACGACATCATAGTATTTTAGAAAAACGTTAGAAGTATCACTCCAGCCTTCAGCCTTACGAATCACTTCCAGATTAACTCCTGATCTATGAGCAGCTGAGGTTGATGCCGATCTTGTACTGTGGGATCCGTATATATAGACATCGATACCACTAGCTTTCAGGACTTTTCGTACCCAGTGCGATATAGTTTGTGAACCGACTTTATTATGAGGTTTACGTATTCCAATAAAAATATCTTCATTTGTAGAATTTCGCCTCAATGGTCTAGTTTTATCTATGTAGGACTGAAGTGCTAGCACTTGACAAAAACTAGGTTTTTCGCGGATAAATGGAAGTTTAATGAGTGGTTGGTAAGACCCTGGTCTGGATGTTTTATAATAAGATCACTAATTTTGTAAATGTAATGTTGCTTAATTGAATTGAACTAATTGTTTGAATTCTTTGAGCGGACGCTATACACAACAGCGTACAGGTTTTGAAAGTCAAATCAGGTATGGAAATAACTTAATATGGGTACATGTCTGATAAATTGTTTAAGACAACATTAGGGTCCCACGTGGCTGTATATTTAGGCTTGGGTGGTTTGAGCCTGTACACTCCCTTCATAAAGCGATTAATACAATAATTTAACGTAGTATTTGTTCCTAAAATTATTGAAAGTGCTGACCTATGTGTATTTAAGCAACTGTAACTAGCTCCTTCTTCAAACTTTTCTGTAAGAAAGTCTATAACATTATTGCTACTTGCTTCATAAATATTTAAGTTTTTATTTGAACTAAAGGACCACCAACTTCCAATTGGCGCAAAAGAGGCCATCATTATGTCTAGGGAAGCCGAAGGTACGCCCCTCTTTATCATCATTTCCCGGATAACCTGGCTGCCACCAGGATAAGATCCGCGTGGAGTGGATGGTAGTCCCTGAAAGGTGAATATAATAAAGACTGATCAGGTCCGAAAAAATATTTTTCTGATCTAACTAGCCTCAACCAGGATAGGTACCACGGTTGCGAGGGCCAATAAGGTACGACTTAAACACCTCCAGCACGATCCGTTTTAATTTTTTGTAGCACATATTACGCTGAAAGGAGGACATTAATAAAAATTTAAGTTATGCCAATTCAAAATAAATGCATAAATTACTTCAGAATACGGGTCGACTTTCCAAGACGCATATCTGGCACTTTTTTGCACTCAATTTTGTGCTTTGTTCTTTGGTTGGATTATTTGTGTAGGCGTTTCCTTAAAAGGTATTTTATAACTTTTGACCCAATTTAATATTGTTTGATCATCAGTAAGTGTACCCCATTTATAATAAAAGTACTGTAATCTTCCAGCAATAGGTACCTGTGAATCGCTTAGCGCCTCTTGGTGTGGTATTGGTAACGATGATTGTTGAGAGGACGGTTCTCGGTCCGGCCTCGAGGTGCAGACTGGCGACGGTCCCGTGTCAGCGGTGGCAGCGGCGGCGGAGCCCGGTGGGCTCCTGGGGCAGACCGCTCCGCTGCCGCCGGACGCGGTGCCCCCCCCCAAGTTTAAAGCACCTAAAGCGAAGTTTTAAACAGCCGGTTGAACAGATGTTGGAGGTCTGTACAGAGGACGTGAGGCTGGTCTCATGTCCGATCCCGCCTTCGTTATAGCTTTCGTAGACTTAATATAGTCTGATAGATTGGAACCAAACAAATGTTCATCAATTTTGGTATCTTTAACCATGTCTCTGATATTTCGGTTGAGAACATTTAACCGCGTAACGACGTGACAGTGACTCACGGTAATGACTATCGCACATAAGTCTTCATGCACCACTTAATGCATTTAATACTTCTTGAGGAACTAGGTCTTTAGAAGCTAAGGCCCAGTTCATAACTTGACCGAGAGCTGCTAGGCTGCTTCCTAGTTGGTTTTGCTTGCCTTGACTATATAAATCCTGTTTCGTGGTTAATTATGTAAATGCAGCTTTTATTTCAGGATTCAGTTTAGGCGCCTCCATGCTGGAGCAGTTTTCTGGCGGTAAGTATTGTTTAACTAGATCCAATTGTGTTTCTTTAGGTAAACCATTGATGAGAATATGGGTCCACCTTGGTGCAATGTCAGTGTGTAAATTGTCACCGTAACTTTTTTTTTGCAGGTAGAATCTTTGCCAAGTAGATTTAATATTTCAGGATCCAGTACTGCCGGCACAGGCGTGGGCCTGGGTTCGTCGGTGGTGGGTAGCGCTGCCAGCTCGGGCGGCGCTTGCAGCGGTGACGTGCATATTGTAACTTCAGGCAGCAGTGTCTGCGACTGGGGTTCTAGCTGAATAGGCCCCTCATCATGTTCATAATCATCTAAATCCATTACAGATTTAGCTGTTGCCTGACCTAAAACCAACGATACGAGCCTTATTGAAAAGGTAATAAAATGTAAAAAGTATACCTATATAGGTAAATCAAAGGGTCCAATGGTACCCTCGTTGTCAAGAAGATGTAATTATGTACTCATAAGTTATGGAGTCCAAGATTGGTACTCGATCCATCGTGAGACCAAGATCAGTTACCCCAAAGTATGAACTTAGATCAAGCGAGACCAAGATAGGTACTCTATTTTAAC
Source organism: Marasmarcha lunaedactyla (assembly GCA_923062675.1). Lineage (NCBI taxonomy): Eukaryota > Metazoa > Arthropoda > Insecta > Lepidoptera > Pterophoridae > Marasmarcha > Marasmarcha lunaedactyla. Next base: position 11,359,286 of record OV281353.1, read on the forward strand.
GAGTCCAAGGAAGGTACTAGTGGTAAGTAATATTTGAGTATTATGTGTCAGGCAATATTGCGATAAACTATTGTTCGTTTAAAATTACGACAACATACTTTTTATTCTAGCATAATGTTATATTTTTATCTCAAGATCAATGGGGGTATATGTAAAAAGTTAAATAAAATAGTGATTGATTTATCTACTTACAAAAAAAAATGTGAAACATCTGATCTAAACATTACCTAGATTGGCATCTAGCATATTTTTGAACATATTCCGGTCGTTCGATGAGTCAGAGGACACGGACAGCGGGCGACGCCGATGTCGTTTTTTCCTTAATGTCTTCTCCAGTTTTCTCACTTTCTTCAAAATAACATCGTAATCACTATCCTTAGAACTTTTAGGCTTAGGCTTGGTGGTGGTAGAAGCGTTTTCCCAACAACAAAGAAAAATAAAATAAAAAATATTAATACAAAAATTATGTGTGACTCCGATAACACATGTAATGAACTTCCGTATGGGGCGCTCGGGCCGCGCCGGTAGGACGTGCGTTGAGGGAGTGAGACAAAAACTAACATTTCATTATTTTACCTTTTTTACTCTAAATGTGTGACAAAGATAGCACCTACTCGTGTACTGCTGCGAGTAATAACTGTATTCGCCTTCGGTTTAAATCCGAAATATAATTAATGACTATGTTGATAATGGTGTATTTCCTGATTCAATGAAATTGAGTAAGGCCGTTCCAATATTCTGGTGGTATGTCTGACCCTAATAATTTTAGACCTATATCATATACTACCAGCGCTCAGTAAAATTTTTGAAAAATTAATTTTAAATCAATTACTTTCTCATTTTTATAGTAATAGTAAAATTAATTTTAAGCAATTTGGTTTCACGCGGGGTCACTCAACAACCAATGCCGGTGTTGAGCTCATAAAACACATATTCAGCGCCTGGGAGGAGTCGTGTGATGCTATTGGTGTCTTTTGTGATTTGTCCAAGGTGTTCGACTGTGTAGATCATACTACTCTACTAATGAAACTGCACCACTACGGCATAAAAAACCGAGCGCTTGCCCTGATTAAATCACATATTTCTAATAGAAAACAGAAAGGTGCAATAAATGGAGAAAAATCATCAGGATCGGCAGTGACAATGGGTGTGCCCCAGGGTTCAGTTCTTGGTCCTTTCCTATTTTTAGTATACATCAATGATCTGCCATCGGTCATTAAGAATCAATGCGGTGTCATATTGTTTGCTGACGCTCCTTCCTTCTTATTTAAAATCAAAAGACAAGAAACTGACTATCGAGCAGTAAATAAATGCATCTTCAACACAGAGAAGTGGTTCTCAGCTAATAATTTGCTCCTCAATGAAAACAAAACTAAATGTGTTAAGTTAACATTGCCAAATGTCAAACAGGTAAACACAAACACTGTAGTTAAGAGCCAGGAACTGACTCCTGTAAACTCAACTGTATTTCTGGGCATAACCTTAAACGCCAAACTCCAGTGGGGACCGCATATTGATGGTTTAGCGAAAAAACTTGGCACTGCCGCATATGCTGTTAAAAAAATGAGACAAATTTCTAATGAAACAACTGCTCGATTAGTCTATTTTGGTTTCTTCCACAGCCTCATGACATACGGCATTCTGTTGTGCAGTCCGTTTATTTGTAAGTCACCGACTTATTATAATTGATTTTTTTTTCGGCTTTTTGTTAAATATTACAAGAAACAATGTAGTGTATATTTATTAAAATTTTTTTAACAATTCAGATATACTTTGTTTGACTTTTATATTTACGTTCCAGGCTTGAATTTCGGTTCAAGTTGTAAGAAAGATAAGAAAGTTTTAAGTTCGTAATCAACCATAGTTATTTAATCTTCGGTATCGGCTAAATAAATTTTGTTTCTTTGTCATTCCTTAAACGAAGCCCGATATATACTATATTAATATAATTATTGACTTGAATTATTGTTAAAAATAAATTGTGCGGCCCTCGCATTGGTAAATGAAAAAATTTAAAGGCAAATATATTGAATGAATAAAATTGAATCCAAAAAAATCATTAGAGTTGTAACGAAATTTGAATCCAAATTAAATTGTATGATCAATCATACCTTCAATCTCTATCAACTAGAATTCTCTCACCACGACCAGTAACCTTGTCTCCAAAAAAAAAATACATAAAAATTTTAATCCAAGTTTATTATCAACTTGAGGGCTATTATGTCCTGGAAAACGTAAAGTAATAAAGGTCTTCAAAGTATTTAAATGAATAAACTTTGGATCTCGGAGGCATAATATTATATAACAGCTACCAACTTATGATTTATCTAAAATGGTTTGTTCATGAGAAGGTCAATCAATCAATAAAGAGAAAGCTGAAGAAACCGTTTGATATATTCTATTTACAAAACTGAATCGTTATCAAAGATAAATGAAATTTTGTAATTTCAAAATAGGAAACACGAATCACTCCCATACATGTAATTGAGTTTTTAATTTAGAATTCAAATCTATTCTGATTTTATGTGATATTCGTCTTAGAGCATATTTTGCTCAAATGCTTGTTTTTTTTCTTTATTATTATAGATGAAAGTAGAAGCCTTAACAAAACAAACAATTTTAATCGTAAATCTAAAAAAAAACAAAATCACACAATTGATTAATTAAGACAAAAATTTCACAAAAGAAAAAAAGTTAAAAATATACTAACATTCATAAGGCATTTTAGCAATAAAAACATCACAAAACTTTGCACCAATATTATTTTAAAAACCTCCTTCTTTATTTGTTCTTTAACGTAAAGTTTATATTGAGCTATCCCAATTGCAGCACCCTCAAGTTTTGTTACAAATGGTACAGAATCTGAAAACGTAAAACTTTGAATTCAAATCCCAGTCTTTTTTCAAAGATGACCTTGGTTACTGAGTAACTTTAAAGAAATTTTAATTTTTGTGGATCTAAAAAATACACTTGCATACCCCGCCGTGCGTGATACGAGGTTATGGTGGGACTCGCTCCAAGCCTACCAAAGCCTCTACCTAAAAAAACCACCTGTATGACTCTGGCAATCACTTTTCTCACAGCCTTCATCTGAAGCGATGGCCAATAGGAGAAAAAGGCCGCGCGAGCGGGGTCATCCGCTGGGAAATATAATGCTCTCATAACACCTTTTTGAGATGTTGTTGTTCAAGATCTCTGTGCAGGCCCGCGTTACGCACGTACCGGGGTGCGTTTGCAGCCCTGCGACAGAAGAGATTTTGAACCACCTGCAGCTTGTACAGGAGGAGGGGATTGGCGTGGGCAAAGATTAGCGAGGCATAAGTCGTTTGTCCCTAAGCGACACTTTACTATAGGCGGCCATGGGGTTGAGCTTGGCTCTCCGGAAAGCCGCGTTCTTTTCTTTGATCAGGTTGGTAACAGCTAAGGGAAGCGTGGGTTTTCCTTGCTTAGCAACCTTTTCATTATCACTAATTGCGCAGTTGATAGCATCAGTGAGAGATATCGACTATCGAGTCTACTTCTTCCATCCTCTAGATAAACCTCAAGTTTATAATTATGTGTTAAATCATTTTGGTGCATTATTGCATAGTGTTGCCATATTGAGCCACCAAAATTGATGTTCTTCTAACCATTCGTTATTTTAATTTTATTATTACTTTACTAAGGCTTACACTTAGGTAACAATCATATGCAAATAATAATTAGCAATAATATTCCGTTTGAAACCAGATTAACACCTTGCAAATGTGTACACACAATATTGTATACAAGCTCAATTATAGGCATAAATGAATATAATTTACATTGCATATCACTTTAAAAAAGATAGAAGAATACAAATACAGTATTATTTCATAACTGTAACAAATATAATAACAACAACGTAAGTAAAATTATTATATTAATGATTCACTCCATATAATTATTCAAAATAATAAATTTGCTTGTTATAAAAAGTGACTATAGATTTAATTTGAATATTGCAGCATTATTAAAATCAAACGTTAAATTGATAACGAGAGTTATACGGAGATGTGTAGTATATGGACTCAAACCGTCAAGGTTAGCTACAATTTGAAAACACATTCTACATATTTAAGGATGAAGTGCTTCATTCATAATTTAGGTAAGATAATTCAGGGGTAATGGATAAAACTATTTTGTCCAAGAATTAAACTTGAAGAACTCAAAATCAGACTAAAAAAGTTCACTCGGATTGTGGCCATATGTATTTCAAGACGATAGCCACTTCAAACTGTATAATAAAACCAAAAAAAAAATATTTTAGAAATTTATTAATCAAACAGAGGTAGCAATTTATGTTAGGCTCGATTTTCTGTATTAATTGTAGTTTGAGCAGATAAACCTGAAATGGCCTCACAATAGATATTTGAAAAAATTCCATGGTGAATCCATAAAAATTGTATTTAAATTTTTTGCTGTAGTTTTTTTAGAATAAATGAAGTCTTCAATAAATACAGTTTTTATTTTACAAACGCAAAATTGTGCTGACTATCAAAGTAATCGACGCAAACAAACTTGTTAAAAAAATGGGATGTGTAAAAAACTTAGAAAATATAACTTATTTAGGTCAAAATTATACCTTAACAATAAAAAGTCGCAACTTATCATAACGAGTAATTTATAATTTTTCAGGTATTGACTTCAAATACCACTGCAGCTTGAAGTCTTTATTGCAGCTTCCAGTTTATTCATCAAAATTCTTGAAGCAAAATATTTTTGTTGTTGAGACAAGTTGAAGACAGTTGAAACAAGAAAATGACTCGTAGATGGTATATAGTGACGTCAAAACTATGAACATAGACCCAAATAATATGCAAACAAACTAAGCACAGACATTATTTTGTAACACAATCAAAAATGCTACATTTTTACAAAATTACAATTTATACTTTGTTGGTAAAAAAACTATGAAACTAAAATTTAGGTGATTGAACTAGAACATATTTCTCAATAGAGGCCACAACCGAAATTAAAATAAACAAAGCTGACAAACGTATCAAAAATAACCTGACGTGACGTTTCAATGACATTTGAAAGTATTTTAAAAGTATGACTAAATTTCCCAGGACAGCTATCGAGGAAAAAGAAGGTTTTTAGTTGATTCTTTTTAGTTTTCTTTAATTCCTTAGAAAATTTGTACAAGTAACAAAGAGGTTAAAAGCTCGTTGGTTTCTGCACTTGTTGACCAGCACTAGGCATTCCAGAGAAGAATACCAGGAAGCGGGTAATCCAATAACGGGCGGTGCGTTTGTTTGTCATGTTCGTTTATGATGCGTGCCATTTGCGCCAAGTTGCTGTCACGATGGAGCTCACATTCTAAAATAACTCGAATTATGACGAAAACCGGCGACACCACTCGGTCGTCAAATTGCAATTCCCTTGTGTGTTCTGCTCTGAGTGCTGGTTAACTTGTAGTCATATTTTTAAATATTAATCCAAAGGATTAATTTGATCTCATTTCAATTATCCACACGACATTTAGGAATAATACAAAAGAAAATATTTGGGAACACTAGCATGTAGTATCATTTTCGCTTGTACGTTAACAAGATTTGTACTGCTCCGTTCAAAGTTTTTGGGTTAACAAATCCATCGGTTATAATATTTTTGCTTGTTTGATTAGGAATGGCTCTAGTGTTACTATTCGAGGTTATTTGGGCATGCAGAAAATAAATTGTCCTAGATATGTTTAATAGAATAATGAATTCCATTTCAGATACCGAATCATGGCGAAATCGATAATCAATTTATTTATATTATATACCTGAATATATTATTTATATTCAGTATATGATTATAATACTATTGCTTAGTTAAGCTCAAGTTGTACGCTTGTTTGATAATATCTCTTTGTAATAACATATTTTTATTATTATTTATTTATTTAATTATAACAAAATCACAGCTCTAACACAGAAACTTAATATTGTGTATCTCTTATCGCTTAGGGAAACTGATGAAATATTTTGGGTAATGGCAGCATGGTATTACCTACGTTTCCTTGCCCAGACTCACGTTATCAATACGCGCTTCTGTAAAATAAAAACAAATCGTCTGAAATGGTTATACTGTTAGCTTTTATTTTCTGGAATTTAGATAAGAGAAGTAGAGAATTTTCAAAAGCTGGATAAAAAATTAAATTATTATGAAATAGTCTTACGATTTACATTTTATTGATTCTGCATGACAAAACAGTACAAGCTGTGTTTACTTCGCGGCCATGTAGCTAGTGATTCAGTTGAGAGTTTCATTCTTTATATTTTAATAAATATGTAAAATAAGTTAAAACAAACTATAATATTATTAATATTGAAATTCATAAATATGAACTTAAAATATAATCCGCTTTTATATAAAAGGGGACAATAAATAGTTCAGAATTCTGCAAGTACAGAAGTTTTAAAATTCTGGATAATATTTCTTGAAAGCTTTTATAAGAGACCCGTCCAGCGAGGCGCAAAATGCATTGTAATAAGTAAAACTTAAGAAAAATGCTGTTCTAATAAAAATTCGTTTGTTGGTCGATAGCAGCAGACAGTATGTGTTAAACACATATACATAAGCACGTAAATACAAATACAGGAAAGCACTTACAAGAAAAATAATTTTTTTTTGTTGCGCGCACCAAAACCATACCATGACCTAACAGCAAACCGCGGGATCTCCAGAATAAACATACATATATAAATACCAACAACCATGACTCCAGAACAAACATCTGTAATCATCACACTAACGAATCGCCCGGCCAGTACTCAATTATTTTCAATTCAATTTTAATTTTCTATAATTCAAAAGGTTTTTAAATTTAATTTAAAAAATGGTCAGCGTAAACATTTTCTATTACTATCTAACTGTTAAAATGTTCTATCTGCAGCATTTCATTCCGAGCTTACGATACAATACAAACACACTTTATAGTTAACAAAAAACACAAAATACAACAAATCAAACCAAAATAAAGGTTACAAAACTATTTGAAACATAGGCAACCTTATTACTAAACAGCGATTCCTTCCAGGAAACCTAAAATCAACAAGATAGAAAGCAAATTTGAAGAAATAAAATGAATGTGATGGGCAGTACCTTGTGATACACACAGTGATATCCATACTCGTAAATATTGATGATATATAGACTGTATGTTATTCATACACATACAACTTATAGTCTTAGTATTCAATGAAAAAGATAAATTAATTTGATTCGGTTCTTAAAATAGATTTAACAGTATGAAAATCAGGAGGTAGAGTTCCATAGGGAGATGGCTTTTACCGTGATCGACTATGACCGTGAACGATAAGGAAAGTTGCTTGCCAATCGCAAGTTACATTCATGTCGTCGATGCCGAAAGAGAATCGTTATTTTGAGTATAGATGAACAGTTTTCCGTATAAAAGGCTCAGTATCTTAGTATTTCGGCAAAAACAAATTGGGAGCCATTGAGGTTACTGCGGAATTCGGAAATGTGACCATATTTGTGTAAACCGAATATAAATATTTTACAAATAATTTTTAAGCGCTCCAACTTATTTAATTGCTCCTCATTCCAATTGCTCGCTAGCTATGTAGTGTCAGATTAATAGAGTATTGGGAGTACGAGAGATCTTCCGTTGTAATTTTTGTAGGAAGAAAAATCTGTTATCTCCAAAAACCTTTATTTCTTTACTGCCGTCCGCTATCTATAAAATCACTAAGCTCAAAACCAAGTTTTGAGATATAAGCGAAAAAGTGTGGGAAAAATTTTATATGTTGCTACTTCCAAACTATATATCGTACTGGTACGTGTAATATCTCTAAAGATACGTCCTTAAAGTTACTTCCAATTTGAATAAGTCTCAAGATCAAAGCCTTCTTTTGTGTTAAATAAAATTAAATGAAGGGGTTGTAGTTATGCCATAAACTTTTATTTAATTGGAAAAACTTTACTAAAACATCATATCCAAAATATCGATGCGCGCTTTGCACAAGAGCCCAAAATCGGTCAACAAAAAAGTAGTACAAGACATGCAATAAATGGATTTGTCCTGACCATCAAGCAATAGTATGCCTTGAATGTTACGATTCACAAAAAAATTCTTATAAATTATGTCATAAAAATATTTTTTTTAACATTGATCTCAGAAGTGCCATTTTTGTTAAATTTTCGAAGAATTTTAGGAGTTAGTTTATATTTTTTTGTTCCTATTTAATATACTTTAATTTATATATATTCTTAGAAGTCCAATAAATATTTTATTCATACTTGTTGGTATTTTATTCATACGCTACCTGAAAGTAAATTTATAGCATTTTTAAAATGGATTACCATAGTAGGCCACGCGAGTACTTATGTAAAAAAAAGGGGCGCGTGTACTCTAGTGTTAAGTATACCTTAGTGACGTTATTGCTGTGTATTTTGGAATAAAATATTTGCTTATTTTACACATCGCAAAAAACTTATTCAGTACTTCACTATAACACCGTTAAGGAACTTAATGATTTTAAAGATGAAGAACAGATATTTTAAAGTAAATACAAAACTTAGTTAAAACATCACTAAAGGTGTTTTACGATTTTTCGGCTAAATGTATCCACTTAAGTTTTCAATTTGCTAGCCTCATACTAAACTAAAAAAACACTATTTTCAAAACCATTCTTGCGTAGCGATGTTATAGCAAAGTATTTATGTCTTAAAATTGAAGTTATAAAATAAAATGGCATTATCCAATACAATAAAACAAGCAATTTACTATATGAAATCTTAAATAAAAAATAAAAGTTTTCAATTACATCAAAATAAGGTACTTTTAAGACTTTATAGTAAGCCTGTATAGAAAAAAAATTTGTAAAGTTTTAAATTCTTTCAAATAAGGCTAGGTCCAATTTTTGAAAAAAAAAAAGATAGTCGAAAGAAATTAATAACTTTAATTTTGTCGAAAACGTATGTACACACAAAACAAACACAAAACAGCTTTTCAGCAAACAAAAATAATTCAACACTTATGAAATGTAATAAAATTGAATTTTAATTAATATAAACATACTTTAAAATCGAGTCTTTTTTTTTCTTTTTGAAAACACAATTCAACAGTCTTTAAAATTTTATATATTTAAACATCGTCGCAACAACTAAAATATCACTTGGTGATAAAGTCTACTTAAGAGAAAATCTTAATATCACAATATTAGAATAGATAAAAAACTATCGGATAATTAACGCAAGACTTAATCCTTTACAAATAAAACTTAAAACTTACAAAATAGCACTTTATCAGTCTTATTAAAATTTATTACTCGTTAGCTAAGTTTCTAACTATAAAGTCGTTGTTCCCTCACCATCATCGTTTGTTAATTTTATTATTGGTATGTTTCAAAATGTTAATTTATGTGGCGGTACTATAGGTGTTAATTTATCGAGTAACGCTGCTTTTCAATCTGGTTTAATACCTTTTGGAGATGTAAGAAATGTAAAACTAAAACTACTTGGAATTTTTAAATAACGATCATTCATGAAGTGTTAAGGTGTAAAAAATCTTAATTGAAATTATTTTTATAGAACAATCCAAATGAATTTCTCCTGATTCTTTTAGATAGTTTTAGTTTTAGATATGCTCTCGGATTTGATTTTTGGATGCGCCTATCACTAATGAACTTTGGGATGTTGAGGAAATTTTCTGGTTACATCGATTTAACGAGCAGCCTTGAAGTGACAATAATGGTTTTTAACAGCATTTTTCGCAGCATCTTAGAATATTGTTGTCCGGTGTGGAATCCTAGTTATCAAGTGCATATAAATAATCTCGAACGTATTCAAAAAAAGTTCTTATTCCATTTAGCATACTCGGACAACAGATGTAGGAAGTTGTGCTCTTATAAGGAAAGATGCGACTATTACAGGGTGATGCCGCTAGTTACGCGAAGCAAAACATTAGACATAATATTTTTGAAAAATTAATTCGGATTCAGATCCTCACGAATTGCTCGCGCAGCTAGAATTCTGAGTTCCACGCCCCGGAAGCCGCTTGACAAATCGTAAGATTTTAGTGTCGGCTCCAATAAAGACCACCGCTGGTAGACGTGCTCCAATTCAAAAAATTATATGTTTCCCAAATAACACAAGAAATGACTGTGATATTTGATATTTTCTGATTATTTAGCCTCAATCAAAGCAGCACTAAAACAATGCTACAGCTCAATATCTTAGATTATGAAATTGTACATTATAGTTAGAAGATATACAACGTTGATAAAAGCGAGAGGCATTTAATGAAACCACATACTATAAGTGCCTACTGTTAATCCGAAACTATTAAAAAAAAGTTAACGAGAAGTATACGAAAAAACGTTTTTCAAAGAACTTAAATAGCTTAATAATTAAGTTAAAATGTAAGCATTCTTTGTTAAGTAGCCTGCCGCCACCTGCGTAACAAATTGGCAACGTAGCATTTGAATAGCATAGCGCATTCGGCGGCGGGCTCACCGGCTCGCACACCTACCTACACAGCGGAGCGCCCGGGTTTGATGTAGATGATAATGTAAACATGTGTTGTAGGTAACGTTGGAAGGTATGATCAATGAAAATAATAAACAAAAATAATTGATTGTAACACTTACACATTAAATCTTCAATTGTACGAAATGCCCGCCGTTTGCAATGGTACACAAATTATAACGACGTATAATATTGTTATTTAATCGTGCAATAAGGTCACTGTTTGTGGTTAAACTTTTTAATTTATTAAACGCTAAAATAATCCGGTTTTTAAGTTCCTCTACGGTATTCACGTCTGTCACGTACACTTCACTTTTCACAAACACCCAGATAAACAAAATCCATTGGAGTGAGATCCGGGGACCGAGGTGGCCATCGTACTGGTCCAAATCGACCAATCCACTGCTGTCCAAACATTGCGGTGAGTAGCTCTCTGGAAGGCATCACTGAAGCTCCGTCCAATTGGTACCATAAATGCCGATATTTGGCTAAGGGTAGTTCTTCGGTATATTCAGCAACGGGACCGGATAATACCTCCAAAAATTTTGCCGCGTTAAGGGTGCCGTCAATAATAACAGGGCCAATAATCTGGTCCCTGTGTATACCAGCCCACACATTAACAGAGAAGCGGTACTGATGCTCTGACTCCCGAATCATGCGTGGATTTTCAATACTCCAGTATCTGAGATTTTGTTGGTTCCATATGCCATTGCGTGTAAATGTGCTCTCGTCGGTCCGCATGACATTTAATAAAAAATTCGGGTCATCAGTAACTTTGTCAAGTATCCACTGGCAGTGAGTACGCCTGACTGGCAAATCCCTTCTTAAAAGGGCTTGAACTTATTAAATTTATACGGTTTGCGTTAATTACTTTTTTAAATGTTATGCACGGTTCTATGGCAAACTCTAAACTGGCGTGCGGCTCTATGCAGACTCGATGTGGGATTGCGGTCAAAATAGTCAAGAATCTGTTGCTCGCGCGCAGAAGGTATCTGCTGCGGTGGGACTCCCTCCTGATGCGCTGCTAATGGTTTGTTTTCCCGTGCCCGTTGTACTGCCAATACTATGGTGCGAGCGTTCCTAGGGCACGCGCGGCTGTCTCCATACCTTTCTCGGTGAGTTCGCAGAGTTAGAGCTGCGTTTCCGTGGGATTCCCCGTAGATTAAAATCATGTCACAATCATGTCATAGCACAAGGCATTGTGAAATGTCTTACGTACTTACAAAATAATTAAAAACTACTCACAAAACTAAACCGAAAATACTCAGTTACGTGTCCTATCTCAATAAAAACTTAACATTAGTAAATGGGACGCGTGAGCGACAATAATCTGTGCTGAATTGCGCAACGTGCACCCCGGATGCAACGCGTCTTCGCACTAAACAAAGTAAAAATTGTGCCCTTGACCTAATTAGCCGAGCCGCTGCCGGCGCCATAGCAACATACTGATCTATTTCTATTTCTGTTACGCTTATTATATTAGAGTGAGATAACCCTTATCTGTATTTTCTTTTAAGGAAAGATATAGTAACAGCTTACTTCCTTGTTTGTACTGCAAACTTACGATGCGAACTGGCAACGTCGCATCGCTCGCGTGAATTTTGTCGTTTAGATTACTACGTATGCCTATAGTACAAACTTACGATCAGGTGATCGGGTAGATACAGAGTGTTTTAATGAAACTAAGTAAAAACTAAAAAACATTCCTGTGACTAGACTGTTGCTTACATTGATCTCATTTTTGTTGTGTAGCCTGAAAATGATACACAAAATATGTGGTTTCATTTAATGCCTTTCGCTTTTATCAACGTTGTATATAATATTTTCAATAAATGTAAAATGCCCAGTTGATTATATTTTTAATGCATGTTGGATTCATATCTAGTAGGTGATGATTAAGCAACGAACACTATTTTGTTTGTTATCAGTTTTATGAATTATTAAATAAAAAATTTAAAAACAAATTATTACTTTGGAACTATTAATTGAAGCCACTGAATCAACAAAATCTGTAAAGTCATATAGCCTACCTTTTCTTTTCATAGCCAGCTCTACCTGATGGTAAACCTGATCCGCACTAATAAACGTACGACCAGGTTCGAAATAAAATCTCTACTGCAGATACTAAATCACTGTTAACTAAATGAAGTAATAAAGAATATAGTAGCCAATTTTTACTTTGCGCTGTGCAATTATCGAACCATATATGTTTGTTTCGGACGTCGCGATTTTCGTTAAAAATATAAAAAGGACACTCATTATTTCCTCCTGTTTTCGTCCAGCTATTCCGTCATGAAACAAAGCGGCCAATGGTTTTTGATTAGACGTTATTCTACCAAGAGGAGCAAAAGTTTGATTTTATAAGCAATTAAACGTTGGCCGAAAATAATACTTTAAAAACTGTCTAATCTTGGCAACATTATGATTTTTTCAAAATCTGAAGAAAAATAAATTACGTTATCAATTTTAGGCATAGCTTTATGCTTATTATACAACTCTCTAGCTTGTGTATAATTTAGATGATGTTTGCTAAATTCGGTGAAAATCATTGACGGTGGGATGGCTGTGCAGCGGCGGGCGAGGTTCGCATAGTGATATTTTAGCGTAGTATTGTGGCTCACCGTTGTTTTTTTTTAAGGAACGTCTGGTAATTAGTGATATTTAAGTTAAGTACATCATGTAACAAAATTTCATATTCCTTAGCTATAATACCGTTGTGTGCTTTTTACGTGTTTTTAGTGTAGTAATTGTGTATAATGGGATTTTAGCTAAGGATAGTAATGCGATAGAATGCATTAAACCTTACCTAAAAAAATTAAAGTATCTTAAAGATTTTATAGTATAGTGTTAATGGTGTAACGTGGTTTTAGTCAGGCAGCAGTTGGGAAAACAATGTTGAAATATATCCTTTAAAGGCGGCAAGTGATTTTTTACTCAAGTATTGTGGGTGAACGAGGTTTAAGCTGTGCAAATAAGACATTTTGCATCAGATAATGATGTTTTTGCCTAGGCTATCTTCTGAACGAATAACGTTAGAAATACGAGACCTAGAGAGATCGATAGAGATTTATTTTTTATGTATAATGTCATTCATAACTCAAAATCGCTCCTTTGTGGCTTAGTGATGTTTAAGTTAGCGGACGGCAGTTTACCGATTCTAACTGTGGTTTCCACAATCATGTTAAATCCATGTGAATGCCCTGATTTTTTACTATGTCAATGTATGGAATTAGGACGTTGTCGAAAATTACGGGTTCAAGTTGATTTTTATCCAATTTTTTGATGACGCTCAATGATCAAATTAATAATAATTCGTGCTACATTGTTTTATTTATTTTTTTAACATATATTATCACAATGCATTTACATTATTTTACATGTTGTATGAAACAACATGTATTTTGCATAATATAATATTTTAGGATAAGAATATTGTTATTAAATAAATATAAAAACATTTTCCTATTTTTCTTCGCCTTCAAACGATTATAAAACTACGTTCGTTACGTTTTTGATATATGAATAAAAAGGTTAAATTTAAATAAAGAGCGTAAATAATAGTACGAAAATGCAATTTTCGTTTTAGCTGAGAATTAATAGGATTTAAGAAACATCTATACTTATAGAGGTTATGATTATTTGTGAATTAATTTATTTCTTACTCCTTCTTATACATTTTATATAGTGTAATGTAAGCTTTTCCAAGCCGTATCCCAAGTAAACTAAGGCAAATAACCGTAAAATAGTTTTTTAATAAAAATATAAACCTTTCTTGAAAATAAAACTTACTTAACCCTCGAACCCTACCCATCCCAGGAGTAACATTATTCCTACCCAGGGGTTTCATAGACCACAATATTAAAATCTATAATAGTAAATAAATTAAATACACATTTAATAAAAATATTATTTATTTAATAAGACAGCTTAGCTAGCAGTATAACAAAATGTTTATTTTTTTGGGTGACACATTCCTCACATCTTGGTGGATATGTTTACCGCAGACAGCTTTTCGCCCCATGCCACAGAAAACCTTAGTTTTTCAGTCTTTTCCCCTTGGGCAGACAGCACATCTTTTTTTCCCTGACCTGCGTTCACTAAAAGACGCTTTGTAAAATTGCACTAGAGGTCTTGGAGATTTGGAGGCAAAAAAGGCCATGTTAATCTTACCTTCATTTGAGGGGTGATCAAGTCCAAGACAAGTTTTTTTTAGGAAAGTACATCTTTTTATGGCTCATTTGTAAGCATTTTTAGCAACACATATAACTTAACACCCACTATATTTATAAGGCCAAAAAGCTGCCATTGGCCATCTCTTTGTCCTCCTAGACACACTGTACTTATGACATAACTGGTCCGTTAAATCGATGCCAATTTTGTCTTTTTATAGAACTCCACAATCTCCGGTAGTAGATTCTATGCATCAGGATCTGCTGTTGCATGCAAAGTTGACAACATGGAGACAATTTTTTTTTAAGTTTAAGGGTTGAAATGTGGCGTACTCTAGGCTTTTACCTTTTTTACTTTAAGATCGGAAAATAAAATACGAAAATGTACGTATTTCATTTTCTACACAAAAGAAAAATAACCATGAAGTGACAATGATTAATGGAAGATAATATGACACGAATAGGCCTTAATCCGAGGCTAGTAAGTGACAGAAATAATTCTTTTAGCTTAAGTATAGTCCCGACGTAGTGAAGACTTGAGTTATGCAACGTGTTCTTAGTTAGAAGCATTGAAATGTTGTCATCTTTAGTGACATAGGTATTGTTCGTTAATTGTGCAATAATGTTTACTTCTTATGCTAACATTAGATTTTAATCGTATTTTGCATTGTCATACCTGAATCCTAAGAAATCAGACCGTTTTCAGCGGTATTATTGTGGAATTGATCTGCTTTTTAGGTCGCCTGAACAGTCGCTCTACAGCTGCAACTATTCAAGAAACTTTATTCTTACACATCTTTTTTTGTCAGTGCTGTTTTTCATCCTTATAAACTGCAGCTAGACACCTCATTTTGCATGATATTATTATTTGTTATGAAGTTACTATTTCTCAAAAATACATACTTGACTATTTACACATGGTTTCTACTTACCACAAAATACTGTAAATTAAAGTTTATGGGTAAATTACAACAGGTCCATTAAAATCTTCATTTCCGTGGAAATTTTTATCTTTAGGTTTATTTTAAAAACAATCTCATTTATTAGAGTATTTGATAATGTGCGTATTCTTGTTTAATATATATCAGATAACTTAAAAACTAACTAAGATATACAAGATTGAAAATTTCGTGCCACGGCGATGAAAAATGCGTGCACGGCAATGAAACAACCGTCCACGGCAATGAAAGAACTGTGCCAGGGGAATGTCTGAATCGATCCACCGAAATGAAAATAATATTTTATATATTGCTGAGTATAAAACTTACGTACAAAGGGTGTGGTACGCAATTATATACATCATTTTGTAAGGTTTATATGGAAAAATATTTTTGTACACTTGCGAGCTTTAAATTGGAATCACTTCATCGCGGGTTGCTCAAGACAAAGTTTTACCATTTAAATACAATAAACTATATCTTGTGTTACATCATTAGGAAGGGAATTTTGATAGCTGTTAAAAGCTAAGCTCTTTCAAAATAATAAAGAAAAAAACATAATTCTATGAATGTAAAACAAAAAAGACATCAATTTTCATAACAGTAAAACCATATCGTTCAAGATTCCTAAAACCCTATAAAAAGCAAACTTTTACGAAATTGGTACTCAGTCCTAAATTTCACGTTACTGGAAATACTGAAGCTCTAAGAAAATGCAAACCACACCTGAAGAAGCCGCTCAAATCATTGTCCTTATCCGGCAAGGCTTGTATCAGTGTCATCACTCGACAACTTCATTTAAGCCAGTCTTGTGTCTCCGAGGTGTACAAGAGGTTTAGAGAGACTGGTAACTTAGTCCGAAGACCAGGATCATGACGACAACGATGCACTTCGGTTCGAGATGACCGATTTATTGTCACCACTTCTCTGCGCAATCGACACCTGACCGGTGTGGACGTCCGAAAACAGCTCAAAAAAGTTCGAGGGAGGGCTGTTAGGGACACGAAGACTTAAAAAAGCAAACTTGACCCCAAAAAGGCCAGCTACTGGACTCAAATTGCCCCCAGCTCACCGACAAGCCCAGTTACAGTTTGCTCGTGAACACTTACATTGGGATTTGGAGCAATGGACCCAAATCTTGTTCTGGGACGAAACCAGAATGTGCCTGAGTGATAGCGACCGTCGACGCAGAGTCTACAGAAGATCGGGGAAGCGATTTGCAGAATGTATTATTACAGAAACAGTGGCATACGGGGGTGGATCCTGTATGATGTGGGCGGGCATTTCTATTGCAGCTAAAACGTAGCTGGTATTCATACCTGGTGGAGGTTGGAGAGGGGGTAACCGCAGAAAGATACATCAACGACAACCTGCTAACCCATGTGCTGCCCTACGACGGATTTATTGGCGAAAAATTCAAGTTAATGCATGATAATGCTCGCTGCCACACCGCTCCCGTCACTAGACAGTACATGGAACAAGTTGGGATTGCCACAATAGACTGGCCAGCCCGCAGTACCGACATGAATTGCAGTTAAAGCTTGATTTTTGATAGGAAAGTGACATCAATTTTAAATTATTTAATATCATTGGAAAGCTAATAAAATTACCTTTTGTTAAATGATGTAACACAAGCCATAGTTTATTGCATTTAAATGGTAAAACTTTGTCTTGAGCAACCCGCGATGAAATGATTCCAATTTAAAGCTCGCAAGTGAAGTTGACTGTACAGCTCATCAAGTCTATCCTTAGCTGTTTTATCGCTTTGTTAAGTGAGTTAACTTGACGAGCCCGGTGCTTTCAGTATTCGAAATTACCGGTACATTATAGGTTAAGATGTTTTCTTTGCTCATCATGCCATGGCGATGAAAACACAAGTCACGGAAATGAAACACCTGGCCACGGCAATGAAACTAAATTGCTTTACATGGCATGGCAATGAATTTTTTTTTATTGCTCTATAAAATAACAAAAATCTATTGATTATTCGAAGTAATAAATACTTCACAAATAAACATAGGAGAAATGGCGTTCCATAGAATGAGCAATCGAGAGAATAAATTTATGCAAATAGAAGTTATACCTATCCACGGCGAGAAAACGCAGGCAAGTGTGTACGTCCTTCCACGTCGAGCACTTGGCGGCACTAACATGCAACGTTTTGCACACTGGGGCGGGGGACGCAAGTCGTTAGATACAACGATATTGTTAAATATGTTTAGGACATGGCGATGAAAGGCAGTTCTAGGACAAATTAATTTTTGATTACCATTTGTTGTATTGTTAAAATTTTTGAATAAATGTATTCCGTAACAATACTTTAACTTTTCACGTATGAAATAAAACTAGGATTTAATATAAATAACCAATAGATTTTTATCAATGAGGTATAATAAAACTTCAAGGTGACGTGTGGACAAACACGGCAATGAATGATTTCGAGATTTAATTGATTTTTTTGTAGTACCTATTAATCCATTATATTAAAATATTAAGTGCAACACATATATTACTATTTCCCTTAACCAGAAAAAAATTTAGAACCGAAGAATAAATCAAATAATGTTGAAGATAATAACATCATAAGGGAAAAAAAATTTTGTAGCTCACGTTAAAGACAGAGCGTAGAGAGTGCTTTAGATGAGTTCTAAAGAAGGCTAATTAAATAGATATTTAGCATATTTTGTAACTTCACACAGTCTGGTTACATTAGGCCATTAGGTAGGTCAAAATTTTTTTGCTAAAGATATTAGTTACCTTTCATCTGAGGCAAATGCTTTTTATTGAAATAAATTGAAGACAGGTACGGAACGGGATTAACAAAATCATGAAAAAAAATTTTGGATTTGTATTGTACAGCGAAAATTCAAAGAATGGAAAGTTCTTTTATATTTGTGTATTAACCTAATATTTTCGAAAGTAACAAAAACTGTACAGCTCATTACATCTTATTTGCCATATATTTTTTCCTTTTTTTATGAAATTGGACGCGCGTTTGTCTTCCATCTCACCGGACGGAAATCGATGATGAAGACGAAGATATTGTAGGTTTATCCAAGAGTTGCCTATTAATTCTACTCTTGAATATTCCAGGACTATATTTTTTAGGAAAAAAAACCCGGTCATCTACAATTTGGCGGTGCGAACCAAATAGTAGCCGTCATATCATTTGGTACGTTTTTTAGGTTTATGTTGACTGCCATAATAACCACGTTTACGAGGTTTTGTATTCTGATTAAAAGAAAGGAATGGTCAGTGGTAGTGCTTACTGGAACAAAGGCAAATCCAACATATCATCATTAATCGGTAAATCAATAAACAGCAACAGATAATCAATCAACGAACCTATAGTTAAGGATGTCCATTGGTGCGGATGCCACTTAGCCTCAAGTGGATCGCTTGCTCATTTTCCGACTAAGACAAAGTAAATAATACCATGAAAGAGTGGAATCCCTGTAGGCGTCTAGTAGTCCGTTGTTGGAATGGCAAGGATTTTAATAAGTTCAAAGAGAGCACTTGCAGACTTTAAAAAAGGGAATGATAAAATACCGACCAACACGCGATTTTTCGACTTTGCTCAAGTTTCTGTAGTTTTTGTTCGTAAGCATAAATAGTTGATTAGTTTACGGACTCTTCGATCAACTGACTCCAAAGCTCCAAGTTGGTACTTTGCAGAACCCAAAGGTGACCTTGAGTACATCATGCATGATCGAATCTGGGCTGTGTAGAGATTAAGCACCGGAAATAAATATATTTAATTAAAAAAGTTCAACGTTAGGTATCATCCGCAAAGTTAATAATAACAACGTTTTTAAAGTCAATAAGGACTAACTGTTGTAGCAGTGGTCTCAAGTCAAAATGTTCCAATGACACCTAACGCGTTATTTTTTCTTAACATTTTGAAGATTTTGTATTATACTCCGCACGCCGAATGATGATCCCTATGACGTTTCAACTGACAGTTGTATTAGTTATGCGAAACAATTTCGATAAAATACTGTTTTTTCAGGCAAATGTCATGTCATTCAGCCAGGTCACTCAACATAATAAGCAATATTTATTTATTTTGAAAAAAAGACTACGCGCATTGATGGACATAAAACACTAGATAAAAAAGTAACAGCCTTATTATATTTTATTTTACTATACTTTAATTTTTATTCAAATTGCATAATTTAAAGAATTAAAAATTCTTTTTGAATTGAATTTTAAAGAATTCATAATTAGCTGGCAATTATGGATTACATGGAAAAGTATTTAAAAGGTATAGTTTTAAATACTTTAAGTTTAAAAGTATTTATTTTGACGATTGGCGAAAAGTGGTCGAAAGAACGAAGAAAATTTGCTTACAAGACTGGGATCGAGATGTACAATACGACAATATCATTGACCAACCGTTAATAATAAACGTCACGGATAGCTGCAGTTCAGACTCAGATTTTGAAAATCCGATTGACCCTGTATCAGATTCAGATTGATGTAAATAAAATACAAACTCAAAGCATTTGTTTTATATTTCCAACAAATTATCGATATTTTGTTTATCGATGTGTCCCTTCTTAGTCGATAACAGCTTGACGACGTAACTTTTGCAGCACGTACCATGTACATTTGCATTGAGTTTTTTTCTATTATTTCCGAACATTACGTAATAATTTCTTAATATTCATTTTTATAATTTACAATTGTACACAATTATGATTTTTTCGTCTTTTTAATGGACCTCTAAAGGATTTGATGTGATAGGACGTCAGTACAATGTTAAGCGCTAACGAACTGTCATAGGGATCATCATTCAGCGTGCGGATTATAATTTTATAATCCAGTCTCTAATTAAGCTCTAAGTAAACATTTAATATCTTCATTATATAAAAAAATTGCCTGCTACTGTTTTTGCCACTGAGTGTAAATAACTACAAGTTTGCAGAATCTATGAATTTTCCTCATTTTCTTCTAAGTATTTTTATGTAAGGTCTCTACAATTTCTTATACAGGTTCACTTTATGTATTCATAGCTTTTTTATTCTCGATTCGCATCCTGTTACTGAATACTTATTATTATTCTCCAACGCATATCTCCATAAATTTTACAAGGTCAAAAGAGCACAAAAAGGGTGTATTCTTTATTTTGGGGCACTAACTAAAAGCAAAATGGGTACGTACACCAGTGTGGTACGAATATAGTTACAAAAATTAATATTTCACAATTCCGTTACCTATATTGCTGATAAAAAATATTCGAGATTCTTTTCAGGCAGTATTTCTTGTTAGAGCAAAAGATCGTGATAAAATTAAAGTAAAAATATTCGATCTGACCTTAAAAGTAGGTCGTATTGAGTATTGAATACTGCTATCTATTTAACGTAGTGATCAGTAAATTTATGTTTTTTACCAAAACAATATTTTGTCTTGATTTTTGTTTGTTGTAGGAAATTAAAAAAGATTTTTGCAAATCAGAGAACAAAATGGGGATTTGATTATTGATTTTTTACCAATTTATGTGTCCAGTTGTACCAGTTTATTTACTAGTAATAATATAATGTGAACATAACACGCATTCTCAAAATTTGGCACTGAATAACCTCTAAAAAGAATGCAAAAGCCATTATTAATCAAGCGAGAAAAAATATTCCAGCAAATGGATGTGTTTACCCATAAATTTTTAGTGGTACAGTATTAATCTTGTTTGCGTACAAGCGAAAATTTTGCTTCGGTTACGTAGTGCTCCCAAACCTATTCATTTGTATGAATTCTAAATGTTGTGTGGCTAATTCGCTAGTGGTTTACCAAATTTCAGAGGGTTTATTGTAAAAAATGTACCTGCATATGGTCGTTAACGAATATTTTATCTTTTTTGTTTATTAAAAACAGCGAGTTGCATTTTTGCGTTTGCTAATGTATGGAAACCAATTGCTTCAGTAAACCAGATGAACTTTGAAAATTTTATGGTTCCAGTACAATTCCCGTACATTGATGAAAATTTTGAGTCTGTGCGAATATTTTTTCAATTGTTTTTAGAAACTTTTGAAAGACTAATGCCCATCTGCACTACACTTTGACACGTCGTAGAGACTTAAGTTGATACTTAAGTCTCTACGACGTGCTTAGCAACGAGAATTGCGTTGCACTAAACTTAAGTCAATGCCTAAATGCTTAAGACATACCTAATTTTAGGACACCGATTTCCCATGTCATAACTTTAAGCAAGAACTTAAGCATAGGTACCACAGTGTTCTAAAAGTTATGCGAATACACTAGTTAGAAAAATTTGACGCTTATTATATAAATAATTTTCCATGGAGTCACCTTTTAGAAAAAAAACATGATACATCATATCTCCAGCGCGAAAATTCCTTTCTCCTTCAGTGTTCGTTGGTATATTAAAGAAACCTGAGCTACACAAGTTCCCACAATACTTTATACTATTCTCATTACTTTTCGAACGGCCCTAAATTGTATGTTGTAAATATTGATATTTTCGTTCATTGATTTAAGATTGACATAAATAACCTCGCAAAGTGCATTATAAATAGCAGCTGCATATTGATATAATAAAATATACCGATTTCGAAATAAATAATATTTACGTTTTGTTTGAACTTTTGATTGAAGGGATATTCAGTTAACCTTCCTATACCCGCGTCAAATTGTTTAACACCTATACCCGCGCATGGTCTTACAGACCGAAAATTCAGAACACGATTTCATTGTTTTTTTCTTTCAAAAACACGTATAGTAATATCACTATATTATAAAAAAGGGGATATAATAAACGAAATAAACACAGCATATAAAAAATATATATTTTGTTGAATAACTGACAGTCTTTCAATACAGCCTCTGAAATATAGGAACTATTTGATTCTGGCTACGAAAATGGTAGCAAAAATAATTTTATTCTTCTAAAAAACAAAAATAAAATGTCAAATCTTATAGACTATTAGTTCGCAAAAAATAAAATAATTTATAATCTTGGGCACAAGTCTTACTATAACAAGCAGAGCATACCATAATAGCTTGCTCCATACAAATGTAAATTTTGCATTTAGCGCAGATGTACTGCGTCTTACGGTTCTTTTTGATGGGCTGTATGCACAACGGCCAATTGTACTATTGGCAGCTGTTAGTGAGGATTTCGGACCATCTAATATACATATTTCAGAAGACTTCGCTTTATCAGTCTGAGAAAAGAGGAATTGACAACTCGTTTTCTTTAAATCCTCCACCTCGCTGTCGTTTTGATCTTCATAGTCAGAATCCGAAATATCGTCATCCAACAACAAACTTATTTGAAGAGCAATCCATCTTATCGTAACCGAAGACTTAAAAGTTTAGCATAATTTTATTATCTTTTATTAAGAGATAATAAAATTATGCTAAATAACACAATATGATATCAAAATAAATAAAACAGAAATTATTACTTACACAAAAAGTTTCAACTGTACCTGTGTCGGTTTCACAGACAAATTGGCGCCGTATACGATCGCGGCAATAAATCATGCAGCTAAAAAAAGTGTAAACCTCTAGCATGTACGAAATAAGAAATAAACACTTACAAAAATTTACTTCGTCGGTCTCACGGACCAACGCGTGGATATAGGGAGGTTAAATAAACCGTCAGGCAGTACACGTGACAAGAAAAATCCAATCATAGATCAAAATCAAAGACAAAATAGACTTTTTCGTTCTTTCGTTCGCTTTCTTAGGCAACGATCGTTCTAGGAGACACTTAACGTAAACTGGTTAGTGCAGAGCAACGCAGAGTAAGTCAATGCTTATGTGTGACTTAGTTTAGGCATGACCTAACTAAGTCTATGCTTTGTAGAATTTAGTGCAAACGGGCATAATTGTACAAAATCTTCAACCAAGCTTGAGTAGAGATTAAAAATGTACTTTCTGTTCGCGCAGTACTAACGAAACAATATCGATTGTCTTAAGCACTGCCTTATGATCGTAGAACATTCTCGTAGCGGCACTCGTGCGAGCCAGTCGCGATCGAAGATACTTGCTTGGATCGATTTTGTTACCGCGCGATAATTTACTCGCGAGTCGAATACTGTATTTCGTCGCCTTTAGGCAATTTCGGCGCAAGCCGAACTGCGCCCAGACTTTAATAGATTATTAAAATGTCGGACAGTGAATATAATATAGAAAGTGATGATGAAGTGAGTGTTAGTATCAATGAGTCTGCAGTTTTGAAAAATTGTAGAATGGACGACGAAATATTACGAAAAGACGGTTCAATGGTAGATAAAGACGCGAGCCCTATATTAAGAAGTAAAAGAGACAGAGAAGAAGATGAATATGATTGGAAATTAATACAGAAGAAAGGGAAAAAAGTGAAGAGCAGTGATAAAAAAATTGAAATCTATTTATCTCATAGTGAAAAAGTGCCTAAACAATTTACATTAGCAAAGTTGTTTAAAGACGAAAGTATAACAGATATTAAAAAAGTAAAATATATAAACCCGTATAAAGTAAGAATTGAATTTGAAGATGAAATAAATGCGGAAAAGTTAGTATCTTCAACTTATTTTTCGGAAAATGGTTACAGAGTTCAAAAGTCCCTAGAAGTGAGCTACTCTTACGGGTTGATAAAAAATGTAGACCTAGATATAAACGAAGACCAAATAAAACAATTACTTTCATGTCCAGACCCCGCGAAGCTGGTGGCAGTGAGACGTTTACAGAAACGTGATAGAGTTAAAGACGGATGGGTCCCCTCGGAAACAGTTCGGCTGTGCTTTAAAGGCATAGATGTCCCTCCGTGGGTTCGCGTAGACGGTTTACAAATTCCCGTCGAGCCGTACGTATACCCTGTCTCACAATGTTCGAGATGCTGGAGACACGGACACACAATAAAAAGATGCCCCTCGCTTAAAGTGATTTGCCCAAAATGTACTGGAAAACACGATAACTGCGAAACAACCGTATATAAATGCGTAAATTGCAACGGAAAACATATGGCGCTCTCGAAAACTTGCCCAGCGTACCTAAAAGAAAAGAAGATCCGAGAACTCATGTGCGAATATAAATGTACATATAGAAAAGCTATTACTATGTACGTCCCGCCGCAAGTTAATTCTAACAACAACCCAGCTCCAAATATCAATTTAATGCCGACTCTCTCTACGGAAATTGGACCCCGTTCGTATGCTGACGTAATACGAACACCAGCTATAGTACATATGGAAGAGGATGAGACCGTAAACGATCAAACCAGACACCGAGAGAGTTTACTGCCAAGACAGAGGAAACAGAAAAGTCAGTATTCTACTGAATTATCATTTCATGCGGAGACCCAGCCACTAACCGATGAGGCACCAAGACCAGAACACAATAAACTGAGTTTTATTGAGCTACTTTTAAAGCTCAAAGATATTGTTTTTCTTAAAAACATGAAGTTTAGTGAAAAGCTACAAAAAATAATTTCATCTTGTGCAGAGTGGTTAATAGTTTTAGTGGTAGAACATATTTCAAACTGGCCTATTGTGAAAAGTTTGATAGACGGATTGCTTAAATGTGCATTTAATGGATAATACAAAAAAAACAATTTATATAAATATCATGCAATGGAACTGCCAAAGTTTAATACCTAAATTGACTGCTTTTGAAAGCTTAATTATTCAAGAAAAAATTCACATAGCGGTGCTTAGTGAAACATGGCTTAACTCGAATATATTGCTTAGAATAAATAATTATAATTGTTATCGCAAGGACCGGAGTGATGGTTACGGGGGTGTTGCTATTATAATACATAAATCTATTAAAGCACAAATACAATCGCTAACTCTTTCAAATTCCGGTATAGAAGCTTTACATTTAAAAGTCTTTAATTGCTTAAAAATAGAAAATATTATCGTTTTATATTGTCCTTCGTCAGTTCGAGTCAGTCAAAATGATTGGCATGAAATATTTGGTTTAAATAACAGGAGATCATTAATACTGGGAGACTTCAATGGTCATCACACGAACTGGGGGCATAAAACTGATAGTAGAGGTAAGGATTTATTTGATGTTTTTACCGATAACAACTTTATTTCACTGAACGATGGTAGACCAACACGTATAAAAATGGTTAATGATGTTCTACAAAAATCAGCACCTGATGTTTCTTTGGCTTCAGCTGATGTTGCTTTAAACTTTTCGTGGAATACCTTAAATGAAACCTTAGGGAGTGACCATATTTGTATTAAAATATCATTAAACTTACAAAATTACAAAAAAAACTCTGGTGTAAGACGTAATTTTAAAAATGCGGACTGGAATACATATACTTCTCAACTTACCCAACTTTTTAATGATTTTGTATTTTCAAATAATTTACAAGAAAATTATCAAAAATTTGTAGATATTATTAACAGAGCAGCCGATTTAAGTATTCCTTTTTCGAAAATTTGTCTAAACCCTACCCAAAAGTTTACACCGAAACCTTTTTGGACCCCAAATTTATCCAAATCCGTAGCTGAGAGGAGGCGGGCTCTCGCTCTATTTCGTCGTAACCCGACGCCTAATAATTTAGATATACTAAACAATAAAATTAAAGAATCCCAAAAACTTATATTACAAGCTAAAAAAGAATCATGGTATACATTTTGTACATCATTAAATTATGTTACAAGTTCTAATGAACTTTGGAATAAAATGAAATGGCTTAAATCGGTTGGTTCTCGCAGCTCTAAATATGTTAGTAAAGAAATTGCAGAGAAATTATTGAAAAACCTAGCTCCAGATTACGCTCTATCAGAATCTCCCTGCTTCCATTCCAATAATACGTTGTTGGACACTAGTATATCTAAGCAAGAACTTTTCAACGTCCTAAAACACAAAGACACCTCCCCAGGTAGCGATGGAATATCATACTCTATGATTAAAAATCTTCCAGAAAACGGGAAAATGATTTTACTAAAAATGTTTGACAGTTTCTTAAATAATAGTTTTGTTCCTGATGAATGGAAAAATATGCTTATCATTCCAATCCCGAAACCTGGAAGAGATCTAAATACATCATCTTCGATTCGTCCACTAGCCATGATGTCATGTTTGTGTAAATTATTTCACAATATTTTAAAAAATAGAATTGAGTGGTTTGTTGAAAAAAATAAGGTATTTGTCGAAAGTATGGTAGGTTTTCGAAAGTCACGATCATGTTTAGATAGCCTGACTAACTTAATATGTAGAGTCTTATTAGGTTTCACCAAAGGCCAAACTACTATTGGGTGCTTTATGGATTTAGATAACGCATATAATAATGTAGACGTCTCTAGTCTTATGGACATTATGGACCAAAAATATAACATAGGACAAAAAGTTTGCAAATATCTTTGGAATTTCCTTAAGGAGCGTCGCCTGCAAATCATCATCGATGGTAGCGTAATCCACAGACTCACAGGACGAGGATTAGCTCAAGGCGATCCATTATCACCGTTATTATTTAACATAGCAACTTCACAGATATGTCAGACTATACAAAATGTATATGTGTCTCAGTATGCTGATGATTTTGTTTTATACCAATCATGTAATAATGTACATCATGGCGTAGTCGAACTGCAGAGTGCTTTAAATGTTTTCAATAATTTAATTAACAAAATAGGTCTCGAAATATCAGCCAGTAAAAGTAAAGTATGCACATTCAAATCAGGATATAAAAAAGAACCCATTTGCCTATATATAAATAACACCCAATTAGAAACAGTAGACACGGTTAAATACCTGGGAATATGGTTGGATAGAGGCTTGAGATGGTCTAGACATATTAATGAATTGCAAGAAAAAACTCTACAACTTACAAAAATATTTAAAATATTACAGGGACCCGGCTGGGGTGTTCACCCAAAACACTTGAGACGGTTGTATATAGCATTAGTCAGGAGCCGAATTGACTACGGTAGTTTTTTGTATAACAATAGCGCTGATACTCACTTAAATAAATTAGATAAAATTCAGAATTTGTTTCTAAGGCACATTGGTGGCTATATTAAAAGCACACCGATACATGTGATGGAAAATGACCTTAATATATGTCCACTCAGGGTTAGGCGATTGTATTTGTGCGGTAAATTTTGGTTTAAATGTAAAACATTTGAAAAAAATTCTACAATAAAATGCATTGAAAATGTAAGCTCTACATTTAACCCTACTCGCCGGTACTGTAGAAATAAGAAAAGACCACTATTAGTTATCACTCACGAAAATTATAATTAACTACCAATACATAAAATTAATACTTTGGAAATATTTTCTTTACAAACTTGGGTAAGCAATTTAAACGTTGACAGTTCCATTCATCCCTATATAGAAACATTTGATAATTCTAAGAAAAAAGTTAATAATAAAGTCCTATTAAATATTTGTCTGCATTTTATGAATCAAAATTATTCAAATTATTATGAAATATATACTGATGCTTCAAAAGAAGCGCGTAAGGTTGGAGTAGCCTTTTATGACGCTCAAAATAATAGCTCTGTTAAATTAAGTATCCAATCCAATATTACAATAATGCGCGCTGAGCTGATAGCAATAGCTGAGGCTCTATCTTACGCTGAGACTATCCAACATGAAAATGTTGTGATATTTACGGATTCTCGCAGCGCATTGCAACACTTGGCTCGTTGCACCTCGGGCATCCGAGGAGCACCGATAGCCTATTTAATTTTAGACTTAATTCATAATTTGCAGACATCATTTAAAAATATAAAATTACAATGGGTTCCGTCTCATATTGGCATTGCTGGTAATGAAAAAGCAGATTCTCTCGCAAAAGAAGCCTTAACGGATGGGGTAAGCTACAGTTGTGCTCCATACTATACCGAAATGTTAAAACCAGCAGCAGAGAAATGTGGACCGAATACTACAATGAAAGATCTCGTGATAAAGGTATTTGGTTCAAGACTATACAACCCCATCTGGGCCATAGCACTTGGATAGACAATGCCGATATGGGACGGAACGAACTTGTCATATGTTTAAGACTTCGTTCCGGACACATCCCACTTAATAAATTTGCTTTCATGATGAAAAAAGTTGACTCCCCAAATTGTAGCGTGTGTGTGAGTGTAGTAGAAGACGCACAACACATAATGATGGAATGTGTCCGGAACGAAGAAGAAAGAATATCGCGCGGAAATCGCGGATCGCTAAATATTGGCGAATGTAACAGCATCCTTGCCGATCCAATGTCGGAAAAGGCAAGAGTGCTGTACGGTTTAGTATTGTTAGGTTTAAGTAAAAGATAAATAATTATGCATGTCTAACGTCTATATGTCTTAGTTAAAATTGTTTACAATTTCTGTAAAACTCATGGGAGTGACGTAGTCTTAAGGACTAAAACTCCCTAAATAAAAAATAAAGATATAAAAAAAAAAAAAAAAAATGATCGTAGAAAAGGTACTACCTACTGGATAAATGAAATAAAAATATTTTTTTTAAGTTCCTTTTTTTGGCTCAAAACTTTTGTAATATTAAGTCAAAAGATTTTCTTTATACATAATTTATCTGTCAGTATTTACTTGTCAATTAGATGGTGCCGCAAAAGAACTTTAACAGTTAGTCATACTACGATAGTGCACACAATAATATGGTAGTATGAAAATTCCACTTATGTCAGAATTTATTTTGCGTTAGTTATATGATCAGGCCAGCAGCATTTGTATTGAATAAAATAAATAATTTACCCCTTACCCATTTAGCTCTTACAAGTTTGCTACCAGCGTGAAGCAGCAACGTACAAATTTTTGGTGAGTGCTTTTTAGAGCAAATCTTTAACCTTGAAATGTTAAAACAACAACGGTTTGAAAATCGTGGACTTTAACTAACATCGGAATATAACTGGATAAATCTTAAAGTCAGAACCTTTAGTCAAATATAACAATTCTAATCAATTGAGAGTCTGTGGCCACATTATATCTTCTATGGCTTATTTTGGAGGTAAGCGGGATCCAAAGAAACGGTGCTCAGCTGACCGACCCCAGGTTGTACATTTTATATAGGTCCAATCAGCGTTTTAGCCGCTTGGAAGGAGAGTTTTGAGACGTATCCATATGTGCCTTCCAAAAGTGAGACTGCGACGTGGAATGAGTCGCAATGTTATGGGTTTATGGATTGATTGATAAAATTAAAAAGGTTGAAACCAATAATTACAAATATGAACGACAAGAACATACTAAGAGAAATAAACGAACTACATATGTAAATATAAACATTTTAATCTAACTAAGGAAATAACTTATTCAATTTAACTCACCGCAATGGCATTAAGTCGATAAAATGTATGATTAATTTACACCATAAAATCTTTTTGTATTATAAACTTTATACTAAATTTATTAAGTCAGTAATTGTATGAAAATTGTAAGGTTTTTTAAACTCGATTATATTTAAACTCGTCTCCTTGAAGCTGATGAAATATTAAAAAACAGCTCATCCGGTCGTTTTTGTGAATGTATGAGTAAGTTTTGAAAAACACCATAACTACTATAGCCTTTGATATTTGAAGAGTTCCCTTTTCTCCAGGATCCCATCATTAGATCCTGACGTGATCATAATAGGACTAAACTGAAAGTCTCACGAAAACTATACGGAAAACCAACAAAAAATAATTCGAATTGCTTTATAAATGACGGAGTGCTGAGGTAACAAACATAAAAAAGACCGAATTGAGAATCTCTTCCTTTTTTTCAAGTCAATTACAAAGAAAAATTAATGCCTACAGCGGATGCACTCCCTGTCCTTTAAAATGCGCTTCTGAAACATCCAAGGAGTGCACTCCAATCTTAGCAGTGTTCGCCACCATCTTAAAACAGGAGGCAACACTTATTATGGTTTACGGTGATGATATACCTGCACTGCCCTGCATACATCCTGGAGTACAAATTTCATCGCAATGCGGGCGTGTGCGCATTCTCGCTCCGATCGCCGCCCGGTACGGACGTGCAAGGCTCCATTCTCCGTTGATCGGTCCCTTCCCGATATTTCGTGGCGCTCAGTCTACTGACGTCACAGTTTAGCTCGTTGGTTCCGTGCTACGGTTTTCAAGGTTTTTCTACTCCCTCTGAGTGCTATCGAAGTGCGACTTTTCTTTGTGACTAAGCCCCTTAGTCTTCAAAGTGCTGTGCTAAGTTGTGTTGTGCTTGTGCTGAGTGCAGTCTAAGTACAAAGGATACTTAACGGTGACAACGAATTTGTACTGAACCAGTCCTTTTATTTTTATTTTATTTCTCTTCTCTATTTCATTTATTTTTCTCCTATTTTCATATCTTTTTTAATCATTTCTGTGTGTTTTAGTGTGTATTTGTCCTTTCTGTCGGTAAAGGTTGACCTTAACGCGGTCAACTCTTTACCTGCGTACCCTTTTTTAGGTTTCTAGGCAGCGGCCTTCGGCATACTACGGTTAGTTTTAAGTTATTCTCCCCAGCCCCCCTACTGCTGGTAGGGAGGTTAGCCGCTAGGGTTCACTAGGTTTTTATTTAGGAACTCTAGGCATTTGTTATATAATTATATATACATATCATAGTCCCAACCCCTTCCCAAATGGATAAGCAAAGCGTCATAAAAATTGCGAAGGCGTTCGCCCAAGCACACGCCGCGTCGTGTTTCAATTTCTGACGACATATTCACGTAGGCCGTACTAGAGCTTAACCCGGTCCCTCAGGCCCAGACCCCGGCCCTCAGGCCCAAACCCCAGCCCCTCAGGCCTCCAACGTCCAGACCCCTCAGGTCTTTACCAGCACTCCCGCGTCTCCCGTTCCATCCGATATGGACTGCGCTTCGGTCACGTCATCTTGCGCGTCGTGGCGTAAGCGTACCGCTCCCGGGTTCGATTCAGAAACGCCGCATCCGAAGCTTCGTCGGTCGCCGCCACCTTAACCGGCTCTCCTGAGCCCGCGTTCCAGTTAGTTGCCAAACGCTCTAAGAAGCGTTCGAAAAAAGCCGCGGTGTCTTCAACACCCGAGCCAACCCCGGTGTCTTCTACACCCGCCTCCGCGCCGCTCATGTCACTCGAAGTGACCGCGTCTCCGTCGGTCCCGTCGAAGCCAGCGACGCGCTGCGCTCCCGTCCCACCGAAGCCTCAGCTCCCTACGCCCGTCTTCCTCCGCGAAAAAGCGCGCTGGACCACGGTTTCTAACTTGTGCAAAGAGCACAAAATCAATTATCTCAAGGCAAATAACGCAGGCGATACTATAAAAATCCAAGTCGCGACTATCGACGACTTCCGCGCGATCACTCGTTTACTCTCGCTTAAACAAATCGCGTACCATACTTACGCCCTCCCGGAGGAGCGTAAGATCCGCGCAGTATTACGGGGCGTCCCGTTCGAGCTCGCGAACGAAGATATCCTCGAGGACCTTAAGTCCTAGGGTTTCCCGGCTGAAGCAGTGCACAAGATGCACTCAAACCGCGGTAGGCGTTTTCCGTTAGCTTTAGTTAGAGGCTCGCACAATCTGCGGACTCTCGAATATCTCCGTCGAGCGTCCCAACCCCCGTGGTCACCCTGGGCAGTGCCACCGCTGCCAGCTCTACGGCCACGCAGCGGCTAACTGCTCAGCTCCTCCCAGGTGCGTCAAGTGCCTGGACCCTCACATAACAAAGGAGTGCACTCACACTCCCGAATCCACTTCCCCCCCTGCCTGTGTGCTGTGCGGCCAGTTTGGCCACGCAGCTGAGTACAGGGGTTGCCCGCGCGCTCCGCGCTCCTCGGCCAAGAGGGCTGCGCCTAAACCGGCGCCGCCGCTCACTTCTGCCAACTTCCCGCCGCTGCGCAACCGGGGTTCCCCGAAAGCAAAGCCCGTGCAGCCGACGCCTACTCCGGCTCTGTCCTGGAGGCAGCGTCCGGACTTTCCACCTGCACCTTCCCGTCCTATCCCAGCTCCCGTAGCTTCCGTAGGGCCGCGTCCTGCTCCGTCATCTTCACCTCAGTCGTCGTTGGCTGAGGACATGAAGACCGTGCTCTCCTCAAAAGCGTTTATTTGCATTAGCCAAGCATCACTCGCTTCTAAGTTCGTTATTAATTTTATTTTCTTTTTTTTTCTTTTTTTTCTTTTGTATAAATTCGTATATAAGCAAATATAATGTCTAGACCCGCAAATCCCGCGTCCGGTCGTATCAAACCAAAGGGGTTATCCCTAGTTTCTTTTAACGCTCTTGTCTCAGCACTAACCTTCCTGAGCTCAAACTGTTCCTTCAGAACAACGAGCCAGACTTATTGCTTCTTCAAAAGACGTGGCTAACTAAACTTCTCGAAACAGTCATACACTCTCGAATGCGGAACCATCTGTTTCCAACGGATGGCGATCCCCTCATCATTCCCCAACAGTTTGGCTTCCGGGCTAAGCACTCCTGCCCTCAGCAAGTCCATTGAATAGTCGAGTACATATTCGACGGCTTCTATCCGAAACGAAAGAAAACGATCGCAGTTTTCTTTGACGTAGCCAAGGCTTTCGACAAAGTCTGGCACAGCGGTCTCGTTTATAAACTCTATAAAATAGGCTTACCGGCTCGCCTAGTTAGGATAATCGCGTCGTTTCTCAAAGACCGCACGTTTCGTTTCAAACATGAAGGCACGCTTTCCGTGCCTCGTCCCATAAAGGCTGGAGTCCCTCAAGGCTCAGTCCTCGCCCCTCTTTTGTACACTGTGTACACTAACGATATCCCCGTCCCGTTGAAAGGCGTCGAACTCGCCCTCTTTGCCGACGACACTGCCCTTTACACCAAAGGCCGCAGAGTCCCGGGTCTTACCAGCAGACTCCAAAAGGCTGTTAATGCCCTCGATGCATGGTTTCAAAAATGGCGCATCGATGTAAACCCAGAGAAGAGCTCTGCGGTTTACTTCGACTACAAACGCAGTCGTATCGCCGACAATCTCCAAGTTAGAATACAAGGCACTCCCATCCCCTGGAAGCGCACTACCAAATACTTAGGCGTCAACTTAGACCAGACGCTTTCTTTTAAGCCACACGTCGATAGAGTAACGAAACTCGCCCGTTTTTACTTAGGCCGCTTATATAGTATGTTAGGTAGAAAAAGTAAAATATCGTTCAGAAACAAACGTACGCTTTATAAGGTCTGCGTTAGACCAGTCATGACATATGCCTCGCCAGTCTTTGCCCACGCCAAACCCTCCATCCTGCAAAAACTGCAGGTAGTTCAAAATCTCTTTTGCCGCAGGGCCACAAACGCACCTTGGTACGCGCGTAACGCGGACCTGCACAGAGATCTTGAACTGCCTACAGTGCAACAGCACCTCAAAACACTCTCAGAATCGTTCTTCAAACGCTCCGAAACCCATTCCAATCCTCTAGTTCGAGATTCAGTCTCATATACTGCTCCTGTCTTAGATTTGAAATTCAAAGTCGCTAGACCGAGAAACGTGCACACGAACAGAGCGACGCAGCTGACGCTAGATCTCTTAGCCCTTCAGGCCGCAACTTCTAATTCTAACGTAAATTCGAATTAATAAAACTTCTTTAATATCTATTTAATGTAACTTTAAATTCTATTTTTTATTTTTCATTTTTGAGCACCTTCAGTCCTTTGAGCACCTCAGTGCTATGTAAATCCCAGCGGGTGACCCCTTCTAGGCCCCGCTAGCTTGGCCTCTTTCTAGAATTGGCCGTCGCTCAGATGAAGGCTGAGTAGCAAAAAATTGCACAAGCCGACAGGGGTTTTTTTTAGTGGGTATGGTTCTGGTAGGCGTCGGGACGAGTCCCACATAACCCCGATTGCGCGCGCGGAGTATGCGTCAGAGCATTTTTTATCCTCCTGCCCTTCCCGCGGAGGGGAACAAAAAAAAAACGTGTGCGTGTGCGTGTACGTCAGCAACGAAATCGGTTTCGACGTTTCCGAGACTGGAAGTTCCAGATTTTTCTGTTTTGCGGAGTCGTGTTAGCCTGGACAGGATTGTATACGCCAGTATTTATCGTGTACGCAATTGATATCTGGGGTAACAGAAGCTGCAGATAAGCCCAACAATAATATCTTTGCGCGCAATTGGAATTCCTTCGGGACTTCAATGCCCATGCACCACGGAGAGTGGTTGTACCCGTTGAATATAAATATATATTTTGGATTCAAAGATAGTTTTAGTGAAGCCTCAAACAGATATTATGCTTTATTTAGCCATTCTGATAGATTCTATCAAATGAGTAGAGTAAAGCCTTTATAAAATTTCCAATTAAGAGCCAAAGTCAGTTCTGTAAAACCTGGGCCAAAGATGTATGAAGGTTGGGTTTGTTCCTTTGCCAATTTGTAAAAATTTTTGACAAGCAAAAATATCAATTGACACCTGTCAGTCTCGTGTTTATTAAACTTTAGTCACTGTTGGTTCCTCTTGAAGCTGCCCTATTTTGTCTGATCATCATCAACATTAAAAGTAAGTATCATTTAGTAAGTAAGTGTGGCGGCCACTTCTTCGATAGCGAAGGCCGCCCTAGGATCGCTTAGGATACACACCCGTGTGGTGTGCGGGTTAGTCCAGTAAGCGGGTGTGGTCGCTAGTAAGCGAGCAACCACGAGCGGTGCGGTCAGGGAGCTCAGATGAAACTTCCCTTCTACAAAATAGGTGGTACACAGCGTCCGACGCGCGTGAGGGTGCGTATCGAGAGCGGCTACGTACTATTTGGTAGCAAATGAAGCGGCGCGTTTGACAGCTAATGCCAAAAAAATATTAAAATTACGCGGGTAGCCTAAACTACATACTGAGCGCCACATTGGTGCGAACAGTAAGTAAAAAGTAATTATTTAGTTAATTATTTTACTTAACTTTTTTAAGTAAGTAAAAAAGATAAAAAGTAAAATAATTCATAGACAAAAGGTTGAAATGAAATGAAATGAAATGAAATATTTATTTCTCAACATTGACAATTACTTGTTCTTATTGACGTCAAATAAAACATGATTCTACCACCAGTTCGAAAAAAACCTTCGTGAAGAAGAACTGGCAAGAAACTTCACGGGTATATTTTTTTCAAAATAAATTTACAGAGTCTCTTTATGTCTATACAAAATTATTCTTTTCTGCATCTGTTAGCCCGGCAAGTCTCCCTCCCCCCAAGTATCCAAACGACGAACACCCTCAAACGGCACCCGTTCACGAGTTAACGCGGGATCCAGCCATCGCCCTCCTCAACCATATTAGAGGGAAGTTAAAAACGTATCTCGGATGGTCTGACCGACAACTCGCAATTTAAAAAACTATCAAAACTTACCGACATCGTAAGCTCCAAAAAATCGAGTCCCCCGTGAATAATCTTGGAATGACTGTCATACCATAATTCGGTACCTAAAGGTTAACTCATTTTTATTTCGTTTTTATTTTGTTTGGCTATTCTGTTAAACAGAATAATACACTTTAAATACAACCACATTCAGTAAGTAATTGACAGTCCCGCAAAACTTCCTCTAATAAATTTACGAATTCAATTAATTTAGAATGCAGAATACCAACAAATTATACAGTGAAATAATTTGGATATAATAAACAAGAAAAATTTTAACTAATAAAATTAATCGGAGATTATAAGGCATATTACATATTTTCTACATTTACTTTAAAAAAATATTAAGTAGGATATTAATGTTATTCGATTTATTTTTGAGTACTTGCAAAGTTTATCTTATCAGAAGCTTGAATTGCTTAAGTGAGAGAAATTAAGTAACATTCCATCAGTCTTAAAATACAGTCTTATGTCAGTGATAAGCCGGTAGTGAGTTTCTGGACGGAAAAATTTTAAAATAAATGAAATATATTTCATTCTAGTAATGTCAACATATTGAAAAATATACAACCACACCACGCACACATATAAATAAAAAACTTCGCTTAGCGAACTCACCAGAGTAGCTTCCCCGCTCAGCATAGTTTCTTTGTACAGCACAGCTAGCTACATCGCAAAGCACAGTTTTCTCGAACAGCACAGCTTTGGCGGAAACATACACACAGTTTCACAGCTCCACATTGCATCCTCTCTCAGCACAGCTTCCTCAAGCAGCTCAGCTACCTAATACAGCTTTGGCGGAAACATACACACAGTTTCACAGCTTCACATCGCATCCTCGCTCAACACAGCTTCCTCGCACTGCTTTGGTGGATAAACAGCTTTATATTGTGTGATAATGCTACAAAGAACTACGTCATAGCATTTCTCGCCCTTCGTAAGAAAGTTGTCTGTACACATTACACACAACTTTCTACGAAGTAAGGGAACGGGAAAGAATTATTTACAGTTCAAACTAAAAACTTGGTGTTTTTCATATCAAGCATCATGCTCTAAAGAATCTCTAGCTTAAAACACTTTAGATAATTACTATAGCTGGAGTTAAACCAAAATTTTGTGTAAAATTATGTCTGATTTTAAAATAAGTAAACAGCAAACAGCAGATTGCATTTTTTGTTTTTTTTTTGTTCCCCTCCGCGGGAAGGGCAGGAGGATAAAAATGCCCTGACGCATACTCTGGCGCGATTCCAGAGTTATGTGGGACTCGTCCAGACGCCTACCAGAACCATATCCACTAAAAACCCCCTGTCGGCTCGTGCATTTTTGCCACTCAGCCTTCATCTGAGCGACGGCCAATTGGAGAAAGAGGCCGCGCTATCGGGGCCCAGAAGGGGTCACCCGCTGGGATTACATAGCACTGAAGGTGCTCAAAGCACTGAAGGTGAATACATAGCACGGAAGGTGTAAAAAAATTTAATATTGCAAAATAAAATTGAATTAATTCGCATTTACGTTAGAATTAGGATTTACGTTAGAATAAGAATTTACGTTAGAATTAGAATTTGCGGCCAGAAGGGCTTCGAGATCGGCTTACAGTCTGGTGGATGAGTACGCTTGCGCATTCCTAGGTCTAGCGACTTTGAACTTCGAATCTAAGACAGGAGTAGTATATGAGACTGAATCACGAACTAGAGGATTGGGATGGGTTTCGGAGCGTTTGAAGAAAGCTTCAGAGAGTGTTTTGAGGTGTTGTTGTACTGTAGGCAGTTCAAGATCTCTATGCAAGTCCGCGTTACGCACGTACCACGGTGCGTTTGTGGCCCTGCGGCAAAAGAGGTTTTGAACTACCTGCAGTTTGTGCAGGAGGGAGGGTTTGGCGTGGGCAAAGATTGGCGAGGCATATGTCATGACGGGTCTAACGCAGACCTTGTAAAGTGTACGTTTGTTTCTGAAAGACATTTTCCTTTTTCTACCTAACATGCTATTTAGGCGGCCTAAGTAGTGACGAGCGAGTTTCGAAACTCTTTCGACGTGTGGCTTGAAAGAAAGTGTCGGATCTAATGTGACGCCTAAGTATTAAGTACTGCGCTTCCAGGGGATGGGAATGCCCAACATTCGAACGTGGGGATCGCCAGCGGGACGACAGCGTTTGTGGTCGAAGCGCATCGCAGAACTCTTTTCAGGGCTCACATCGATGCGCCATTTTTGAAACCATACACCAAGGGCGTTTACGGCCTTTTGGAGTCTGGTTACAAGGTGCGGAACACTGTGGCCTTTGGTATAGAGTGCGGTGTCGTCGGCAAAGAGGGCGAGTTCGACGCCTTTCGGCGGGATGGGAATGTCGTTGGTGTACACGGTGTACAGCAGAGGGGCGAGGACTGAGCCTTGAGGGACTCCAGCCTTTATGGGACGAGGCGCAGAAAGCGTGCCTTCGTGTTTAAATCGAAACGTACGGTCTTTGAGAAACGACGCTATTAACCTGACTAGGCCATCCGGTAAGCATATCTTGTAGAGTTTATAAACGAGACCGCTGTGCCAGACTTTATCGAAAGCCTTGGCTACGTCAAACAAAAACCGCGACTGTTTTATAACGACGCGGAAAGAAACCGTCAAGTATATACTCAACGATTCGATGGACTTGCTGAGGGCAGGAGTGTTTAGCGCGAAAGCCGAACTGATGAGGAATAATGAGAGGATCGCCATCCGTTGGAAACAGATGGTTCCGCATTCGAGAGAGTATGACTCTCTCGAGAAGTTTAGACATTGCCTTGAGGAGGCTGATGGGTCTGTGATTTGCCGTGACGTTCAGAGGTTTGCCCAGCTTGGGAATGCCTAAGACTGTCGCTTCTTTCCAAGCTTTTGGAAAGTAGCTAAGGTCGAAGCAGGCATTGAAAATGATAGCTAACAAGGTAAGCATCTGTTGAGGTAGGTGCTTAAGTGCGTGGTTGGAAATTCCATCCGCACCCGGAGCCTTTTTGGACTTTTGATTTCTAATGAGAAGCAAGATTTCGTCATTAGAGACTGTGACAGGGTCTGCGGTGATGGGGAGAGAGTCTCTGCGAAGGACTTCGTCCTCCACCACCTGGATGTGTGAGGGATCAGCAGGTTGCGTGCTGGGCGAGCATTGTGCGGCAATGCTGT
The DNA here is from genome assembly GCA_923062675.1 of Marasmarcha lunaedactyla. Taxonomy (NCBI): domain Eukaryota; kingdom Metazoa; phylum Arthropoda; class Insecta; order Lepidoptera; family Pterophoridae; genus Marasmarcha; species Marasmarcha lunaedactyla. The sequence goes on from OV281353.1 coordinate 11,398,247, forward strand.
CAGCGAAGCATTCGGCTTTCTCTTCGACTTCAAAGGCAGTAGTGCCATCGGGACGAGTGAGAGGAGGAACGTGAGAGGCGGTGTCTACGCGTAAGGCTCGGGCCATGCTATAGTACGCTTGGTGGAACGGAGAGATATTCACCATGAGATCGTTCATCTGAGCGTCTCGGAGTTCCACGAAGCAAGACCTAACTTTACGTTGAAGCTGATTCGCAGCTGTTCTATAGGCGGGCGTGGGATATTTCTTGGCTCTCCGGAGAGCCGCGTTCTTAGCTTTAATAAGATTGCTAACGGCTAAGGGAAGCGTGGGTTTGCCTTGCTTAGCAACCTTTTCGTTTTCACTGATGGCTGAGTTGATAGCATCAGTGAGAGAATTTACTAATGAGTCAATTTTATCCGGGCTATCTAATTGTTCGGGAGAGATCGCGAGTGGAGAGTTCGGGGCCTCTAAGGCTGAAACTAACGTATTTTTAAAGCCTTTCCAGTTGGTAAAGGTCTTAGGAGAGGTAACGTTATCGTTAGGCGGACCTAGCACGAGGGAGACGGGGCGGTGATCAGAACCTAGGTCATCGAGAGGTTCGATAGACCTGAGGTCGAGGTTGATTCGCTTGACTATTGCAAAATCGAGGATATCAGGAGAGTGGTTCGGGTTGTCGGGATAGTGAGTGGGAGTGATGGGGGAGATGACATCTAAGTCAAGTGAATTTGTGATGTCGAGGAGAGCGATACCGCTGGTGTTGGTTGATAGGCACGTCCAGTCAGTATGTTTGGAGTTAAAGTCTCCGAACATAATGACTGAATGGCCGAGGGCGAGAATGGCCTCAAAGTCACTGCGGATTGGTCTGGTACCACTAGGTATGTAGACTGAAGCTATGATGATGGTCGGATGACCAGTCATAGCCAATCTACACACCGTGGCTTCCATGTTGAGGAGAGGAGGGGTAGGGAGAGGGCAGCAATGGAAACCTCTTTTGTAATAAATAGCAGTGCCGCCGAAACCGTCGGAGTTGGGCCTGTCGTTACGAATAAACGCGTACTTAGGTATAGCGAATCCCCTGGAGCGGTTTGGAGATAGCCACGTCTCTTGAAGAAGCAATAAGTCTGGCTCGTTGTTCTTAAGGAACAGTTTGAGCTCAGGAAGGTTAGTATTAAGGCTACGAACGTTAAAAGAAACTAGGGATAAGCCCTTGGGTTTGATACGACCGGGCGCAGGATTTGCGGGTCTAGACATAATATTGCTTATTTACGAATTTATACAAAAAAAAAACAAAATTTATAACGAACTTAGAAGCGAGTGATGTTCGGCTAACGCAAATAACGCAGTTTGCGTGCGAGAACAGAAATTTCCGTAATTTCGATGTTTTGAATGACGTCAAACACGGTCTTCATGTCCTCAGCCAACGACGACTGAGGTGAAGATGACAAAGCAGGACGTGGCCCTACGGAAGCTACTGTAGCTGGGATGGGTCGGGAAGGTGCAGCCGGACGCTGCCTCCAAGACAGAGCCGGAGTAGGCGTCGGCTGAACGGGCTTTGCTTCCGGGGGACCCCGGTTGCGCAGCGGCGGGAAGTTAGCGGGAGTGAGCGGCGGCGCCGGTTTAGGCGCGACCCTCTTGGCGGTGGAGCGCGGAGCGCGCGGGCAACCCCTGTAGTTAGCTGTGTGACCGGACTGGCCGCACAGCACACAGGCAGGGGGGGAAGTGGATTCGGTAGTGCGAGTGCACTCCTCCGTAATATGTGGATCCAGACACTTAACGCACCTGGGGGGAGCTGAGCAGTTAGCCGCTGCGTGGCCGTAGAGCTGGCAGCAGTGGCACTGCCCAGGATGACCGCGGGGGTTGGGACGCTCGACAGAGATATTTGAGAGTCCGCAAATTGTGCGAGCCTCTCTAAAGATCTCCCTCGAGTTGGGAGTATTAGACAAGATAACTAAAGCTAACGGAAAGCGCCTACCGCGGTTAGAGTGCATCTTGTGCACTGCTTCGGCCGGGAAACCCTGGGACTTAAGGTCCTCGAGGATTTCTTCATTCGCGAGCTCGAACGGGACGCCCCGTAGTACTGCGCGGATCTTACGCTCCTCCGGGAGGGCGTAGGTGTGATACGCGATTTGTTTTAAAGAAAGTAACCTGGTGAACGCGCGGAAGTCGTCGACGGTCGCGACCTGAATTTTAATTGTATCGCCAGCGTTGGCGTCTTTTAAGTAATTAATTTTGTGCTCTTTGCACAAGTTAGAAACCGCGGTCCAGCGCGCTTTTTCACGCAGGAAGACGGGCGGAGGGAGCTGAGGTTTCGGCGGGACGGGAGCGCAGCGCGTCGCTGGCTTCGATGGGACCGACGGAGACGCGGTCACTTCCAGTGACATGAGTGGCGCGGGGGCTGGTGTAGAAGACACCGGGGTTGGCTCGGGTGTTGAAGACACCGCGGCTTTTTTCGAACGCTTCTTAGAGCGTTTGGTAACTAATTGGAACGCGGGCTCAAGAGAGCCGGTTAAGGTGGCAGCGACCGACGAAGCTTCGGACGCGGCGGAGTCTGAATCGCTCCCGGGAGCGGTACGCTTCCTACGAGATGATCGCGAGGATGAAACCGACGCGCAGTCCATATCGGATGGAACGGGAGACGCGGGAGAGCTATAGACCTGAGGGGTCTGGGCGTTGGAGGCATGAGGGGCTGGGGTTGGGGCCTGAGGGGCCGGGGACGCGATTGATGCCTGCAAGGCCTTCGTTAGGATGTCTTTCGGGATGGAGACGCCTGCCGCAGCAAGCGCCTGGGTGAACGCGTTAATAACGTTTAGCGGATCCATTAGGGAGGGTTGGGACAATAATATGTATAAATATAAGTATAATAAAAGATGCCTAGTTCCTAAAAACCTAGCAAAATCCTAGCGGCTAACCTCCCTACCAGCGGTAGGGGGGCTGGGGAGGAAAACTTAAAACTAACCGTAGTACGCCGAAGGCCGCTACCTAGAAACCTAAAAAAGGGTACGCAGGTAAAGAGTTGACCGCGTTAGGGTCAACTTTTACCGACAGAAAGGACAAATACACACGAAAACACACAGATATGATAAAAATAAATATGAAAATAGTAGAAAATAAATGAAATAGAGAACAGAAATAAAATAAAAATAATAAAAGGACTGGTTCAATACAAATTCGTTGTCGCCGCTACCTGGAAACCTAAAAGGGTACGCAGGTAAAGAGTTGACCGTGTTAGGGTCAACCTTTACCGACAGAAAGGACAAATACACACAAAAACACACAGATATGATAGAAATAAATATGAAAATAGTAGAAAATAAATGAAATAGAGAAGAGAAATAAAATAAAAATAATAAAAGGACTGGTTCAATACAAATTCGTTGTCACCGTTAAGTATCCTTTGTACTGAAACCAGACTACTTACGCTGGGCACAACACTGAACTCAGCACAAGCACAACACAACTTAACACAGCACTTTGAAGACTAAGGGGCTTAGTCGCAAAGAAAAATCGCACTTCGATAGCACACAGAGGGAGTAGAAAAACCTTGAAAACCGTAGCACGGAACCAACACGCTAAACTGTGACGTCAGTAGACTGAGCGCCACGGAATATCGGTAGAGACCGATCAACGGAGAACGGGGTCTTGCACGTCCGCACCGCGTGGCGATCGGAGCGAGAGAGTGCAGATTGCATCCTCAGCTACTTTATTATTACTTTCTTCTCCCTCTCACATGCGAACAAGCCTGCAACATCTCTAACCACAGCCCCTTCCGCATGTCTAATTCTAAAATTTGTTTTTTTTTTATCAAAGTCGGCTATTAATTATGCTGTCGAACTGATAAAAAGTGATAGTTATATTTGTACATATCATTAATTGACACAAGAATGTTTATTTATTTTATGTTGCCGACAGTAGGCTTAGTTGGTAGTGCCATTGTTTCTAAAATTTCACAGGCTTACCTTTAATAGGAAACGATCGCGTTTAGGTAGTGATTATGGCGCTCTTAATAGGACGGAATGTAGTACCGTACAAAGATTTTAATAATTGAAAATAAACTCCCATTTATATAAGACTAATGTGTGACAATTATATTTTAAGTCGAATAGCCTTATCTCAAATCACGTCTTAGGGATACATAAATCTTTACAACAATAACCAAGCTTGTTGAAAGGCTTTAATTGTAAATGAACGCTGTTTTAACTCACTTCAAAAAGAAAGAGGTCCTCCCTTTGTCTGTAATTTATTTTTATGTTTTATCGGGCATTTATTTTTGGCTTTTAGATCGATTTTAATTTATTTTTTGCATTGGGATCATGTCACCTTCAAGTTGGTACTCTCGGGGTTCGGTACCCGGGATGGACCTAATCTAACCTAGGGAGGTCTTCCTAACTAATAGGAAAGAAACACATATAACACTTAATCCACTTTTATTTAAGATGAATCTATTTTATAAGATAATACAATGCTAATTATTAGTCTATTTTTGGGGACGAAGCCCGCAATAGAATTCCGTAAGGAATTCCGTCAAGGAATGATCTAGAACAATCTTCGATATTCTCTATATTTTATATTTTACAAATAAAAATCAAATAATGACAGACCCATAAGTTGCCAGTCATAAATGTCGGCAAGTTTGTTTGTGCAATAACCTCTTTTAATAAATACGGCACAAGCAAACGTTGCAATCGCCCCTCTTGTTTAATTTATTTAATTAGTGAAGCTGAGATAAATTTTTCTCTAATTTTAACTTTAATATTGGGACTACACTTACATATAATATTGTCTTGATTAATCGGCATCAATAATGTCCCAAGCTGTCTTACTGACGCCGGTTGAAGTTTGGGTAATTCCTTCCTCGCCCGTTGGATGAATCACCTCGATCCTGTGTTCTCCTTAGATTATATGGAGATCGATTGTTATTATTTAAGAATTTTCCTCTCGCGTTCCCGTAGTCCATGTTAGTTAACCATTGAGAATCTTCCTTCTCACTCCTCGGTGGTGTTGTAGAATTTACTGTTATTTCTTGTGACATCTGTACGTTGTCTTGAAGATATAAATTTTCTTCCTGCTTTCCAGTGAACATTTCGTGCATCTGCATGATCGTTTCTTTTAACATTTTTTTATTTGTATAGATTTGAGACGCTAGTCGGCATTTGTATGTGTATTTGCAATTTTTCAGGAAATGATGTATGAAAATACTTTCTGTAATTGTGGTACCAGCTTTGTTTGCACACATGTCCAACGCGTAATAATAGTTTATTAGTTCTTCGTTGGCTTGTTGCTTTCGTGAATAAAAATTAGCCACATGATCTATTTCTCTGCCAAATTCTTCTACAAATCTTTTCTTAATTTCGTTGAACGTTTCGCATGCATCAATTATCGTTTTGTAAAAATACAACGCAGGTCCTTCTAAATATGTTTGAATAATTAGCCTCTTGCTTTCATCGTTCTATTTATGTAATGCCGCAATTACTTCGAACTGGGCTAAAAATTCACTCACCAAAATTGTCGAAATGCCAGAGTATTTATTTAAATTCATGGCTATTTTTATAATTTTCTTATATATATATATAACTTTTATAATTCTTTTATTTGCCGTAAAGCGTCGTCACTTTTTTAGAATCTTTCCTTTACTCCTGGTATTCAGATGGATCTTGGCTTCTAAAATTTTCTTTCCGCTATACTCAGTGGGGTATATAGCTGAAATAAAACACAAAACACTACACTTCGCGCGGCGCCTCCACCATCTCAGGGTTCGGTACCCGGGATGGACCTAATCTAACCTAGGGAGGTCTTCCTAACTAATAGGAAAGAAACACATATAACACTTAATCCACTTTTATTTAAGATGAATCTATTTTATAAGATAATACAATGCTAATTATTAGTCTATTTTTGGGGACGAAGCCCGCAATAGAATTCCGTAAGGAATTCCGTCAAGGAATGATCTAGAACAATCTTCGATATTCTCTATATTTTATATTTTACAAATAAAAATCAAATAATGACAGACCCATAAGTGGCCAGTCATAAATGTCGGCAAGTTTGTTTGTGCAATAACCTCTTTTAATAAATACGGCACAAGCAAACGTTGCAGTACCATGCATTCATGCTGGATTTCAGAGCTATACCATGGAAGTCCTCAACTTCAAACAGAACGTGTTTAGTAATGTACGTTTTATTTATTTTTATAAATTAACTTTGCGACAATCCCAAACCAAAATGGTGAGTTAATACGATCAAGGATATCTTGGACTATAGACATAGGCTCATGCAACGGAACACCGTTACGTCAAACAGAACGTGAATAAGAATTGTTACGATCAATTTGGATTTATTCACACCAAGTATTTTGAGTATTTATACTGTGGTCTTAACACCAAACAGTATAAATGAGAGATATTTCAGACGATTTGGTCTACTCAACATTGCGAAGTTATTGTATTTTTAGTTACTGGACCTGCTTCCAAACAAGACAGCTCCTCAGTGTTGAACAGCACATATTGATATAAACTGAGCTATTTTGTGACAATACATAGTCATTTTGATGAGTCCAACTTATTACATTTGGTGATTAAAGTCTGATGATGGAACGTTTGTTTGATAATTGCAAGGTAATTTAAAATTTTAATTCGGTTTCACGTAAATGTATTGCACAATAAAAAGTATGAAAAAAAAATTTGATGAAGCCAACAATTACTAATCAGGCCTACAATAAAAACTGGTCCATTTTGTAGTTTAATATTAAATTTTTCATCTACATTTTTTTCTGCGCATAAGTCTCAAGCGTGACACTAAAGGGCATAGAGGCTAAAACAAAAGTTTTTTCGTGCGCCACCATTTTGATTATTGGTAAACTTTCAAAAGAATTATCTGCATGTTACATTGGCTATGGAGTTTCAAGTATGTTTATTCAGTAGTCTTATGTAAGATAACGATAAGAACTGCTATTTAGCCCGACTATAGCATTTAGAAAAGCTTCTAATAAGTTTTGTAGATCTTTATAATGATATTCTGATAAGAAAGTTTTCTGCGCATAACTCTGAACGGTCACATGTTTGGAACATAGTAGATTTTTTGGTTTTCCTAAGAGTATTCCCAATCGCTATATACACAAAAACCAAATCGTAAATCAGGAATTTAAAAAAAATGCCCATCACACGATCAGATAAAAAGCCAAAATCGTCAAAGGGCTTTTACCTTTTTTTCTGAATATTGACTGACGTACATACATACACGCCATAATTTTTTTTTCTATTTTATTTATATTGTAGAAAAATAGTAGGTGTATTTGTCATATGTATCATAGCTGAACCCTTTGAATATTGATCTAGAAAAGAGGACTAAGGGCATAACTTAATGTGATCACACTCGAAACTTACCTTCAAGAAATGTCTTCATAAAACATAGTCCAATAACTTAAACAAGTTTTTGATATAATACCCTGGACCAACCAATTTGTTGTATAGTTTCTGTCAATTCGTTATTATAATTCCTTCTAACGTATTTATAATTTGTGCAGATAACCCGATATGAGGGGTTAAATCCAAGGCGAAGTCTTAAATCAAGGAAAATAAATAAAAGGGTATTAGAATTTGTAAATATTTATTTTATATGTTGTAAAACATCCAAACTTAAAACTATACATGAATTTACACATAGTAATTGATTCCTAAAGATTCCTGTATTTTTATACAGACTTTGTTAACAGAAATTTGTTTAAGAAATAGATTTAAGAATAATAAAAACCACCTAGTAGGGTTAGTACAGGGCTTAGTATATATATTCTTAAAAAAATACATATAATTTTAAGTATTTGTGATTAAATAAAAAACTTTACTAATTTGTTAAAATAGGGAAAGGAAGGAATCATAAGTTTATGGGATATATAAACTCAAGTAGACGATAACACTATGCATATTCTTGAGGAATGGTGTCGTTTTAAAACTGTCACTCAAGCGGAGCAAAGCGGAAACGATAAACGATGTTTCGTCAAACTGGAAAATAATATACTTTTCGATTACTTTAATACTACTGTGCATTTTCAAATAAAAACAAATCAAAATTGATTTCATGTTAAGAAAACAAAAAAATAGCCTGAGGCTGTAGTGAGAACTTTTTTTTATATTTCTTATACTCGTATGAGTAGTACACATGATTAATACCTTTTCAATGGATTTGTTTCACGGGCAATTTAATATACTTGAAGCTGTCTATTTAATTCTTAGATTCTTGATAAATTCTAAAAATGCTTTACAGTCAAATGTAAAATGGAATTACGTACGATTAAATGTTCTTTTTTGTTTAATAAAAACAATACTTAGAACAAAGAATAACTTTTTTTACAATAAGAAATTTATGATAATTGTATACGGCTTTCTTCGACATGTCTCGTAAACAGTAGGAAGAGACAGAGAACAGTACGCCAATGCCTTGCTGTGTTTTTAATTTTAATATTTTAATAACAATTATTTTTTTTATTAAAAGTAAAATGATTGAGATATATCTATCCTGGTTCATTTTTAAGTATTTACAACTTACATTTAATTTAAATATTTGCTAGAGATTCCTAAGTAACAATCTTTATATCGCACTTATGTTACAAATGTAGATGTTAACACAATACATAAAGTAACAAAATATATTAATAATGAAGTACATTTATATTTCGCCCCATTATTAGTGTCGAGTCTATAGTAAGATTTTATTTCTTTTTGTATGTAAACCGCTGGTACTTCAACGATCGGAGTCCGTGTAGTTACCTCTGGACACGCGAGTGTATCCATTGATATTCTCAGTATGTTAACTTTATTGTCACCGGTACTATTATATTTTAAACGAGGAGTCGTAGAATTTTCATTTTCAATTTCAACTGTCAGCACTGTTTGTACCATATCTGTATTATAATCTAGATCGTTCGGAATGTATTTTGATGAAGTTCTGTGCTTTATCATACATTTTGTATTTTGCAACGAGTTTTTTGTAGATAAACTGGAAGTGCTGTTGTAAAGATGATAGATCCATTTCAGGCTGCAGTGACACTTGAAGTCATTATCTGAAATAATAAAAGCAAATATATTAGTATAATTGATATGTGAACACTATTTCTAACCAAATACATGAATTGTTAGCTGCTAATTTTTAGTTACATTTTTAACATTAATAAATTCACGCTTAAAATAATAAGTTATTTAATTACGTTTGTAAAAACATATGTAACATACCTTCTAACTGTAAACGGCTTTCCTCAAGTTTAAGATTCTCTAAAATTGGTTTAATATTATCGTACGTCAATATTTGTAGGTAATTATATCGTAAATCTAGGTTACTCAAACCACGAACTCCTTCGAGTAACCGCGGTGGTAAATTGAATATTTTATTCTTATCCAAAGATAATTTTATAAGTTGTGATAGTCCGTCGAACGCTCGCTCAGATATAAATTCCACGTGGTTATTTCCCAAAAGCAATTCTTTTAAGTTCCACAACTCAACAAATGTAAATTCACTTAAATTCTGAATCTGATTATTTTGTAAATCCAGACGTCTTAAATTAGCCAATCCATTAAACGTGTGGCGGTTTAAACGTCGAATATTATTTTTATCTAAGTCTATTTCAAGTAAATTGTACAAGTATTGGAAAGCTCCGTCATTTACGATTGAAATATTATTTTTGCTGAAAGTTAGTTTTTGTAATTTTGGGAGATCGAAAAACAACTCTGAACTTATTTCTACTATCATATTACTTTCAAAGTTCAATAAAGATAATTCTGGGAGGTGACATATTGCCCGATCTTCAAGTACTTTGATACCGCTATTAGTTACTTTGACTTCTTTTAGATATGTCAGATTGGCTAACGCGTACGATCTGACTTGTTCTATACTTCCATGTTTTATATGTATTGAGCTCAAAACTTTTAAGTACTGTATTGCATTAGTCGGTATGTAATGCAAAGCACCGTCAAGACGCACGTTGAAAGACAGAATTTTTAGATTTCTTTGAGATCCAAAGCTTTTCCATAAATTGTCATCGTATGGTATGTCTTTATTGAAAACCCAGCATTCTGCTTTTATTGCATTTCCGGGATCTGTAGCATTCTCACAATAGCAGTGCACTCGGGATTGTCTGTCTGTGATATCACAAATATTTTTGTAAAAACCATTTAAGTTATCTTTTTCATTCAGTTCCATGTCGTTACCTTTGGCTTGTACATTAAATGATGTTTTTGGGCAGGACAGGGCTACCATAATCATTATGTAAATAAAATTTCTTTGTTTCATTCTGTTTGATCTGCAACAAAGAAAAAACATTGTTCAATTGTCAATTCACATAAATGTCTCCTTATTACTTTTCTATACGGAACTATATATGTCAGGAAAAATAGAAGCTGGGAATTAAATTCGTATTTACAGCCTAGAAATAAAAATAGAAGTTAAATTAAAATAACTGTAAACCGCTTTGTACGAACTTTAGTTTTCCAACAATTAGATAACTTTTTGCCCGCTCATGGAAGTCCAGTGAAAAATAGACGAGGATTCGTTCATATTAATTCAATTAGCACAACTGTAGATTGTTTTCCTAATAAGCATACGAAAAAGATTCATGTGTTTGAACTTGGGAGCATTGTACATACTCGTTTGTTAAGCCCCGTATTGTGATTTACATAAAAATAAAAATATATTTGGTCGTAAAAGCAATGCGATCGATCTCTTCTAGCTGTTATCTAATTAAGAATATATTTGTAAACAAACTTAAATGTCTATTAGAACACAAAATATATAGGTAATAATATGCATTATTATTATTAAATGTTATATTCCAAAATTTATAAAACATCAAGTCAATAATAAAACAAAGGAATTTAATCACGCCATACAATTTTAAATTAAATCCTTATTTTAACTTATTTTCATTCAGATATTTGTAAGAAAATATAAACGTTCCAAATAGAGATTTCAGAAAGTGGAAATCACGGATAGATTTCCGACGATGGCTTCGCAATTAGGCTGCTTTCATTTGTAAGAAATTGGAAATCAATCGACTGAAAAATGCGGCCTTAAGAATAAATCTTCAATATAAATTAAAAGGCAGTTCCACTTCAATGTCGTTTACGGGAGCGATAATACGTATTATTTTTTGCCCTGCAAAAACCCATTGTTTTTGAGAAATTGATTTTTATTTATTAAGGACAAAAAATATACTTGACCAATACTTAAATAAATGAGAAATAAGTACTATAAAGGCTAAAAAATTTAATTGTTGTTTGTCAAAATATTTTACATTTACGTAAATGCACTTTTTACAAAAAAAAAATATTTTGACAACATTTATGCCACTATTTCATGGGGACCTTGGAAACATGATTTTCATACTCTTCGACAACTTCTTACAAAACAAATGGACATCGGGTCTGCGTTCAAAGCATGCAAGCAAAAACGGAATGAAAATTAAAAAATTGTGTGAATACCAGTCTTGATTCGCTAAACCGCCCGACAACAATTTACAATAATGTGGTGAAAACTGCCAACATTTGAATGCTCGAAGTAGACGAAGCTGCACAAAGTGACTTTATTGACAACTGCCTACTTGCATCTACATAAACTGAAAAATTGTGGCAAGCAATAATCAGCTGTAATGTTTTAAATTTCCAGTGATTTAATTTGATCGTAATTCTATAAATGGGTGGGTTAACTAGGGACACTTTTTATGGCAATATTGTTTTCTATTGTTTTTATGTCAATAACGTCGACTTTCGAATGTACAAGGTCATGACTGCAGAGAGACCTATAAGTTTTAAGTTTTTTACTTTCAAAACTTCATTAGTCTAGCCGCGTCAGAACTAGCATTATTGTGGGGTAAGGTTTTATGAAATTTGCGGTTATCTTTACGGAGTTTAAAAGCTTCCGTGAAACAAATGGTTTTGCTCTCGGTGACTATTCACGGTACAATAATTTTCCAAATCAACAGCGACTATGAGTCCGATTAGTTAAAAACGGATGCAATCATCCGCAAATGTTCTCAATAAAAAAAAAACACATCTTTTTTACTCTTCAATGTTTGTGAAGGGTTGACTGTATTTGACTCGTGCCTACGTTTAAGGATGCTTAAATCTCGTGGTACATTGCCTGTCGGATTGATTATACGGTAGGCTTCATCTATTTTGTTGTTCACACAATTTTTGAAACTAAATTCTTTAAACCGGCTATAAATAATCGTCTTATATGGTGCTGCGTGATTTAGGCACGCAGGTTTTAAAATGACGTCACAATATAACCGACAGTCAGATGAAACAAATTGTATTTTACAGCCAAGGTGTTCCACTTTCGCAAACAATTTTTATGTTAGAGGCCAGTATCGGAAAATTTCAGTACGCGCTCTGTATAAATTGTAGAAAAGTTAGCAAAGAGTAAGTGCCGATTTATTATTAATCCTTAAAGAATTCTCACTTATATATTATATTTATACCTAAATGTTTCACTCTCCATGAAGCGAATGTAAATGGCAATATAAGACTTTATTGTTTGGTTTAAAAAAAAGGTAAATAACCAATAATTTACAAAAAGTAAACGATAACATTACATAAATGTAAAAAAAAATAGGCAAAGAAAAGAAAAAAAGGACTAACTTATGCACATTTTAAATCAAATGCAAAAAGGGACGGTATCACTGGCTGTTCCTGTGTCTTTTAAATTACAAATGTCGAATTTTAAAAGTAGTAGTTTCCAAGGTTTTTATATTAGTTCAATCGTATGTAGAAAAGTACAATATAGAATATTCCAGATGACAAATGTACTATCTTAAATTTGTGCTCAAATCTAAAATACTCATGTACGTAATAGTCATGAACGTAAAGATATTTATACGGAAATATAGAAAAAAAAACATTTGTCAGAAAGGTTTGGCATGTAGAACCAAACTAGGCTTTTCTAATAGCTTTCTATATGAGTTATTTTATAAGAGATATGTGTCCCGGCATGTAGTAATAAAACTTTAGGAGCAGTAAGTATAAACTATTTCATCGACAAAAATACCCCGTATGGGTCAATTCCAAAACCCTACCAGTCTGCAAAGTTTGACTTCATTTGTAAAACAACGGCGGTTTAAGTTCTTTGTCTTGGAGGGCCTCAATAATGGTGTTATTTTAAAGGCAAAGAAAGGTGTATAATTAATAACTCCAGAAAAAAAACAGGCAAATAACTGTTGTTTTGTAATTGGTGAAGGGAGAAAGTTTATTTTTTACAGCATTTGAGCGCATCTGGACGATTTATTCCAAAATTTAGCGAAAACTACACCATTAACCCATTTTTTTTCTTATTTACCCCAAATGGGGTATTTTGTTATTTTATTACTACATGCCGGATCACATTGGGGTATTTTGTTATTTTATTACTACATGCCGGAACACATTTATACAGGGTCACAGAGAAAGTCGTACTGAATATTAAAGGACGTTATTATTCGGGTCGTTTCTGATGGATAAGACTGTGAAATTAATAGTGTCTATTTATGTCTATTCAAAATTATTCTTATCTGCATCTGTTAGCTCGGCAAGTCTCCCTCCCCCCAAGTATCCAAACGACGAACACCCTCAAACGGCACCCGTTCACGAGTTAACGTGGGATCTAGCCATCGCCCTCCTTAACCATATTAGTAGGAAGTGAGCGACCCGTCACCCGACGCTACTATTGTTTAATGTATCTAGTTAGAAGGCAAATCAATAATAAAAATGATTAACAAAAACTGAACTTACTACTAACAACTTAAAAAGATGATTCCACAACAGTTAGAATTAAAAAATTTGCACTAAGTGTGTTTAACTTTGAAGCGCTTTTCTAAAAAAAATGTGTCTAACTTATTCTGAAAATAATTTTAAAAGCTTCTACGTCTCTGTACTATTCAAAGAGGCTGTTTAATAGGCAAAATATTGACCGAATAATAAGGCAGATACCAGAGGATACATTTTTAGTTTGAGGTAAAAGTAGCTTAAATGCTATTTAAACAGAGCAGTATTTTTATAATTCATTTTCAACATGGCCACCGCTATTTCTTAAACAAATTCTCACTCTTATCCTTAAACTACTTTTCATTACAGAGATAAGTTCGTAGGTTCCGCCTCATTGTCTCAGCTCACGTAGGAAGTCCTGAGAAGTACGAGCACCCCAGACCGATGCGTAGCGAGTGCAGCGAGATGGCAGACTTTCCGAGCGGATAGTTGATTGAGTGTGTGAACGAAGCGAAACGGCTGACGTAGCGAGTCTTCTAGCTTCAACATTTTATTATATAAAATGTTTGTGCATTGTGACATCAACGCAACCCATAAATTTTTTAAAGCAATCCTCGATTAACTTCTTTTATTGTTTTACGAGAACGTTTAGGAGAGTTTTTTGTGTATTTTTCAACTACGAATAGAGATATTTATGACAGCAGAGTTTTAGATTTTTTATATTAATGGATTTCAATTTTAAGACATCTTATATTGTGAGTTAATGTGTTATTATGTCAAGTATTATTTTGGCAAATCGATAGTTATGACGAAACATTTTGTGATACTAAATTATGAATAAAAGTTTATAAAATAAAATAAACAACCCTCTTGACATCATCAGTCTTATTTCTATATGTTTATTTTGTTCATAATTACTATATTTTATTAGCAATTAATGACGCGTTTTCAAGCGTTCGAAATGCCATTGTGCCTGTGAAGGTACTGTCTTTTCCTTCCCTTAACCAGAATACCCCTGATATTTCATACAAAAAAGTCAAACAGGTATTTGAAGTCATACAAATAGGTAATATTTTGTACACCAAATCCAAGGTTTTATATTGCTAAACTTAAGTTTATCCAAATAAGTTCAGTATTTACATTTAAAATGTTTGAACAGAATAGAAACTGGAAGATCTACTTGTAGAAAGCGACAATGCATGAAAAATATTGCTAAAAATGTTTGCGATAACCCTTATTCTACCCATGATTTTTTGAAACTAAATGTTAGAATAATCCGGATCTCTTTATGCTGTAGAATATATTTAAAACATAAATATGAAAAATATTATAAGTTTAATTTATGTGTCCTAGATTATAAAAAGCAACAAATCAAAACAAACCAAATCAGTTTTTTTTTATTGAAAAAGGATTAGACGTTTGTCTTCTATATCACGTGATGGAAAGTGACGATTAAAATATATTCGTTTCTTCGCCAAGATTATTTTCCACAATTTTAACAACAAATTTATTTTTGAAATGTCATAAATACCAATTTATAAAAATAAAAAAACGTATAAATCACTACTGCAAACGAGTTCAAAAAGACTAATATAAAATATTATACAAAAAATTTACAATTTATACAAAATATTATACAAACTTTTTATTAAAAACATCACAGTCCTTAAGTGACTATATAGCATTTCATGAGAACGTTATATAATTTTTCACCACCACTTGCACAGGTACATACTTTTTTTGACGTAGTTTCGAAAACGTACTTCCATGTATTTAGTCGTAGCGCCGCACAACACCCTCCGAGCTAATAGAGGCTTGAAGACGTAACAGCCGCTACTTATGCTTATTTATGGTATGCCATTTTGTTCCCTTATAGCTTTATTTTTCCCTGCCGAGAAGCCTGACAAGCAGGATTGATATAAGCTCGAGATTAGAGGATTTTGAGCTCTGCGTAACTTCATTGTCTTTTTTACAGAGTTTACTATTCGCGTTAAAAACAAAGTTTACATTTTCTTTGTCTTTTATATCTTGAAATTCGGATTTTCAAAGTAGACATTTCATTTTCATTTAATTAAAAAATTACGTAAACCTGTTTTATAATTCTTTAAAATAAAAAGTTAATTAATTCGTAATTACCACATCGCCATTATTTTTATTAAGAGTATATCTTAGAACAAAAAAAAATTTTACTTTTAGAAGCAAATATTTTGCATAAAAGCTCTAGAATAACATTTTGATTATTTTATGAAAATCCTCTTGTAGTTTTTAGAATATACCTGATACAGGTATGCGTATACTAGTAAAAGTGTGAAATTTTTATTTGAATGATAAATTAACTTTCTGGCACCTCTTACGATCTGTAAAATTGTCAACGTTCTTTTTGTCTCTCGGTCCACCTTTAATACCTTTTGAAAGCCGAAGTGCCAAGTTGTTTGTGTTAGCTTGACTTTCATGGAGATTTACTGTAGTAAATCGGTAATAAAATAACATATTTTGATTTTGATAGATCTATGAAGTTTTTGTAATTTGTTATATTACGTTTTTAGCTTACATTGATTGCACGGGTTACGCCTTTCGGGTTTTACCTTGTTTATCATGATTGCATTTTGATTTGACTATGAGGAACAGTTGTGAGGTTCTACAGTTAAATAAATATAATATTTTGGGAAACTAGATAGGCCTATCTTGCATCTTAATATACGCCATGTTTATAGTATATAATTTTATTAAACATTAATTGTCAGATTTTCGCGCTTATTACAAAGACTAATAAAGTTTTTCATGTAATGTTTGTCGGCTTGAAATCGAAAAAAAATCTTGAGTTAATACTTGCCCAACCAAACAAGACATTTACAACGAAGCCTCGCATTTATCTCTAAATCTCATTAGACCGAACCTGCTCCAAATTCGTCTTCTGTGTAAGATTATGGAGACCTTTACGAGATTAAAGTATTATTTTGTACCTGCCGAAGTTTGTAATCATATTACTTTGGAATCACTCTTGGAGTAACAAGACAAATATGTGTTCTTATTGTGCTAAGGGATATGAAAAACATTTGTTTTGAAAGGATTTATGTTTTTCGTTATATTTAATACAGGCATTTTGTGTTCCATATTGCATAGATTAGGTAGAACAGCCAGATATTAATTTAGAGTTGCTTTAATTCTAAAACCTTGCCTTTGATGAATATTAAAATGCGAAAGTGAGTACGTTTATATATTTGCTTGTTTTTTATAATTAAATTGCATGACGTTAACGAGGGTACCGGAAATACCAAAGAGAATATTTAATCCACAAAAATGTATGTACCAAAGGGCATGATCTAGTTTTTTACAAAGTGATAACAAGCTTAAAGACTAGAAATAGCTAGTGAGATACTACTGAGACTTATTACAACAAAGTTAGTTATTACACTTGTCACGTACACGTACACGTTACATACGTACACGTTATATGGATCTACCCTTTAGTTATCAACTTTAGAATTTGTAGTGATCTAGAAAGGTCTCAAGTTCAAATAGGGCAAAAAGCTACTTTAAAAATAAACAGTCCTATAATGTTGTTTCCGAGGTATTTCTACACTGACTGTAGCTATTAACGCAAATCTATGAAGCTACTACCGGAGCTTGAAAAATATACAATTTCACAATTTAAAAACCTACGTTGTACCTAATTTTAATGTTATTATTAATGTAATAAAATATTTATATTTTGTGCCGAGAAGGTGCAGTTTCTTTTATATGTCAATAAGCAACTATAAAAAATATCTATAATCTAATCAACTCTTCCAAATCAAATTCCTTTAGTTCGCAGTAGATCACTGTCATAATAATCCGTCCAATCTGTATAAAAAAAATTTGCGGCAATTATGCAGCAGTTCAGAATAATTTGGTAGTACCTGATATTTGTAACTGTAAGCTTTCCTAGACTGTCTGTTTCCTTATTCCTCCTTAGCCCAATGTGACGGTACCCATTGTATTTTTACGGTTTTGCCACTTTTGCCGATGCAGTGAATGAGGTCTTAAATCTTATAGCTACCGTTACACTTCAAAGTGTTTAATAAATTCCTCAGTATCTAATTGATACTGCGTACAATATCGTTTTATAAAACGCAACCAACTCAGACGTCATAACACTGAAATAGTTACGAATGTTGAAACCGTGGCCTTGTTTTTAAAATTTTTCGCTCCTAAACCGTTATCTGATTTAGAACCCTCGGCATTTATACCACTATGAAATTAACATTAAGATACCAAGTATTAAATGTATTTAATTCGTGTAAAGTTTCTTGCTTAGATACTTTTCCTTCATACATACGTAATGTTAAGGTCTCAATATTTTCGAATTCATATAAAAATATATTGTGTATATTTATGCAAGACACTCCAACATCAATTTTAAACATTTTTAAAACATGTAATCGTTTTGTTAAATAAGTACATTTACAACCTTAGGAAGTTTTCAAGGGTTTCTACAGAGATCGTGCTCTTGCGCCGGCTCGTCATGAACAAATCCATTTTATATATTTTTTTCTTTGTGTAAATTGAATATTAAATACATATCTTAGAAGTTGAAATGAAAATATGTCTTTTTGAGTAGGGTATGCTCATAGTTACTTAATAATGCAACTATATGACATAACTGCAGATTTTCGACTGCCCCGGAAATATTTTATTATTTACCCTACATATAGGCTAACTATGATCATAATATTCCAATCACTTTTTCGTTTACAATGCTACATATAGCTTTCACCAACAAATAATAGTATTAAGAACTAAATTTTCACAAACACTGCAATACTCCATATGCATAATGAGACACGTCCTAGCTTCACAGTTTAATACCAAATTTAAGGTTTCTTTCAAAATTTATCTCACCCATCGTGCATACAGCCGCAATTTGATCACACACAAAATCTCACAAAATTATTCAAACGATGTACTTACTTTATGTAGGCGAAGTGTGAAAATATATTTTATCTCGGAAACGTAAAATCGTGGGACAACGACGAAAGGATATAAAAACCGAAAAGGGTGTAAACGCTTCTTGTAGTTTTTAGTATAACCCTTTTAGAATTCATTTTTTTAATGTAATGTAAGTGAGACGAAGTGAGTTGTGATTAAACTTTAGTAACTTTTCTACGTATGAGAAAGAAAAATCTTAATAAATTGTCAACCCAAATATCCAAAAATCAATATCTATGTTTGAAAATATCAATTCCCAATTAACTAATGTTTTCTAAGTTCAAAAAAAATAATGTAGTTAGATCAAGGAATATAATTTTTAATTTGTGAAATTCACTGGGTTGTTTTAGCACATGTAATATCGGAAGGTTTTTATTTCAGATACTGATTTCCGACATAAAATCTCAATAAAAGAATTCCGATATTAATATTGCAATCGCAAATGTTTATCGCAAAATACAAGATTTGTCTTAACCTTTATTCGCAGGTATTAAAGTAGAATTGGTTTCAAAAATTATATTATTTAAAAAGGACTATTAGTGCTATTAGTACAAACTTAGTTGTTTATATATGTAGGTATATTACGTGAATCAATATATTTTTGGAATCCAGATTCAAAAATACAAAAAATCAAATACCAAATACAATGCAGTTAGAATAACGCAGTTATAACTTTCTTATTATTCACGATAAAAAATTATTGACTCTTGAAAAACTCCTGTACGGCAGACATATGTCCTCATCATCGTAGTGAAATTTAGTTCCACGAATATCCTTTTTTAATTTTAAGGCTAAGTCAGGATAATACGATGGGTGGTCAAGTAGTTTGAAACCAGCACAGCGGATTGTGTTGAACGCAACTTCCGATCGACGAGTGTTATCTTAAAGAAATAATCTGTCGAACGACAGTTTCCACGACGGTTTCCATAATTTGTATAAGTTATTTTATATAACCAAAATAACTTTCTAATGTACTTACCCAAAATGTTACTAATTGCTTTCCCAGATCTCGATATTTTGATATTCCGTATTCAGATATTAATGTCCTAGTTGTGATAGACGCAGTGTGTTTTCATATTTTAAGTTTTCAGTAGAAGATATGTATTAATAAACAATAAAATCAAAACCAGTAGTATAATTAAATAGGAAAACGTTATGCCACTTTTATGCGGTGTTCCTAAATCTTAAAATATAATTTGCTGTAAAATTCGCAAATAGGACATCAAAAACTTTTAAATGGAAACTCGATATAGTGTGTACAGGTCATTTACTTACACTTATAAATACATACGTGCATTTCACATATTCGCTCTTAACATCGAAATCGAAAATGAGAACCAGGCACGCCATTGAAATTGAAAACTAGAGTTTCAAGTGCCAGCTTATATTCGAAATTCAGTTTATTCTGAATATCCAGTAACAAGGTATGACTCAAAGTTATTTCAGATAACACTTGTTTAACATAGAAAACCCACGGTTTGTATATAATCCAGTCATTATTTATTACCATAGAACTTCTTATAGAGAAATTAATTAGCTTCAAAAAGGTTTATTAATAGTGAAGATTCCAACAACGCCGTGCCAATAAATTGAAACTCAGCCCTATCTCGAGGAGTTTTAGCGGCCTTTCGTGTACATTCCACACATCAGCGCCATCATACGAGTTAATCAGAACGTTTTCTTTTTTAAGCGCTCAGTGAGTAATTTTGAATGCAGGACTTTTGTGGCACTTCCCGGTATTTCATTGGCATTGTAATATTTAAATATATCTAATTTCATAAATTTGGTCAGGGGCTAATTGAAATCCACGTTATTTTGCAAAGTGGATTATAGAAAGTTACACAGATATTTGCCTACAGCACTTGATGAACATTTCAGACATCAAAAAGGCTACTTTTAAATAAATATTTGCATTATATGGGCAATAAGTACTCGTTAAAATTTTAAAGGAACGACCTTTTGCGCAAAGATTTGCCATATCATCTTGGATATCTTTTTTAAATAAATAACTTAAATACAACGTAATTTAGTCAATAGCTAAGAAATAAAACTGAGTTGTTTTTTCAGGCCTTTTTTTATCCCACTACGTTAACAAAACCTAAGAAAATAACAAATAAATGTGTCATAACTAATATTTTTTTTTGCCGCCGAAGCAACACCCTTTCGGGAGGGAGGTGGAAGATTCTTCATGAATACCACCAGCCGTCTGCGGGGTGAAGTGGGACTCACCAGAATGGCACATACCAACTAAAAACGACCTCTTTGGCTGTGGCAAAATTTTACCGTTAGCCTTCATCGGAAGCGCCACCCGTTGGGAAGTGGCACTGAAGGTGCTCAAAGGGACATGAGTTGGTGGCTGTTCTGGACAGCCTCCGGTGAAGCCGGGGCTGCGCAAAGTTCAGCCGAAGCTTGACTTAGGGATCAAATCATTTAAATGAACCTATAATGAATTGAGAAAGGAACTATGCTCCGCCAGAGCTAGCAGTCGCTCTGTCGGAGAACGTGAAGCCCATCAGTTCGGCTTTCGCGCTAAGCACTCCTGCCCTCAGCAAGTCCATCGAATCGTCGAGGACATACTCGAAGGTTTCTACCCGCGGCGTTTTAAAACGATCGCAGTTTTCTTTGACGTAGCCAAGGCTTTCGATAAAGTCTGGCACAGCGGCCTCGTTTATAAACTCTACAAAATAGGCTTACCGAATCGACTAGTTAAAATAATCGCGTCATTTCTTAAAGACCGTACGTTTCGATATAAACACGAAGGCACGATTTCCGCGCCCCGTCTCATAAAGGCTGGAGTCCCTCAAGGCTCAGTCCTCGCCCCTCTTTTGTACACTGTGTACACTAACGATATCCCCGTCCCGTTGAAAGGCGTCGAACTCGCCATCTTTGCCGACGACACTGCCCTTTACACCAAAGGCCGCAGAGTCCCGGGTCTTACCACCAGACTCCAAAAGGCTGTTAATGCCCTCGGTGCATGGTTTCAAAAATGGCGCATCGATGTAAACCCAGAGAAGAGCTCTGCGGTTTACTTCGACTACAAACGCAGTCGTATCGCCGACAATCTCCAAGTTAGAATACAAGGCACTCCCATCCCCTGGAAGCGCACTACCAAATATTTAGGCGTCACCTTAGACCACACGCTTTCTTTCAACCCTCACGTCGATAGAGTAACGAAACTCGCACGTTTTTACCTAGGCCGGCTTTACAGTATGTAAGGTAGGAAAAGTAAAATGTCCTTCAGAAACAAACGTACGCTTTATAAGGTCTGCGTTAGACCAGTCATATGCCTCGCCAGTCTTTGCCCACGCCAAACCCTCCGTCCTGCACAAACTGCTGGTAGTTCAAAACCTCTTCTACCGCAGAGCCACAAACGCACCTTGGTACGTGCGCAACGCGGACCTGCACAGAGATCTTGAACTACTTACAGTGCAACAGCACCTAAAAACACTCTCAGAATCGTTCTTCAAAGGCGCCGAATCCCATCCCAATCTTTTAATTCGAAATTCAGTCTCATATACTGCTCCTGTCTTAGATTCGGAATTCAAAGTCACTAGACCGAGAAACGCGCACACTGGCGAACCCACGCAATTAACTTTAGATCTCGAAGCCCTTCAGGCCGCAAATTCTAATTCTAACGTAAATCTGAATTATTGCAATTTTATTTTTCAACTTTAATGTTTTTAATTAGTTACTTTTCATTTTGAGCCCCTTCAGTGCTATGTAAATCCCAGCGGGTGACCCCTTCTGGGCCCCGCTAGCGCGGCATCTTTCTCCAATTGGCCGTCGCTCAGATGAAGGCTGTGTGGCAAAAAATTGTACGACCCGACAGGGGTTTTTTAGTGGGTAGTGGTTCTGGTAGGCGTCGGGACGAGTCCCACATAACTCTGGATCGCGCGCGCCAGAGTATGCGTCAGAGCATTTTTTATATCCTCCTGGCCTTCCCGTGGAAAAAAAAAGAAATAACCCTGAACAATCGTTGTGAATCAAAGATCTTGTGAGGTGTCAGTGCTGGTATTCGAATCAAGGGACCCTCTGCCTGGAGTCGCCGCAGGAAAGCATATAAGGTCAGTGCTTAGTCGTGCCGAGAGTGTTTTTCAATTCGGGAATGATTTAAGATTTTCCAGTTACCAGCCATCTATTAAATACAGTCCACTACCCCGCAGTGTGGATAGCAATATTCACACCA
The DNA here is from genome assembly GCA_923062675.1 of Marasmarcha lunaedactyla. Classification (NCBI taxonomy): domain Eukaryota; kingdom Metazoa; phylum Arthropoda; class Insecta; order Lepidoptera; family Pterophoridae; genus Marasmarcha; species Marasmarcha lunaedactyla. The sequence goes on from OV281353.1 coordinate 11,421,099, forward strand.
CAATATAAGTTCCCACAGTGGTGACCCCCACGTGATCTGAAGGCCCGACGTGATCTTATAATGCTCTTATAGTTTAGTTCTTATAATGAATGTAGTTTATACGAATTTCCCCGTATGTGCCCAGGGTTACGCAACGCCGGGCAAACCTTTCAAAGATTTATTCACGATGTGCTCAGAGGATTAGATTTCGTATATCCCTTCATTGACGACGCCCTGATAGCTTCAACGAATGAAGAAGAACCTCGGCAGCACCTCCATACAGTACTGCAGCGTTTTGAAGGAAATGGAATAACAATCAATCCAGCTAAATGTGTTTTCAGTACAAAAGAAGTCAAGGTCTTGGGCTACACAGTAAACAGCGACGGAATCAAGCCGCCTAAAGAAAAGGTAGCTGCTATAACTAGCTATCCTAAGCCGAAAACCATACAAGAGCTTAGACGTTTCCTTGGTATTATAAACTTTTACCGAGAGCACATACTGAACGCCGCTGAAACACAATCTCCACTCACTGCGTACATGCAGAAAACGAAGAAAAACGGATAGTATGGACCAAAGAAGCTGAGTCGGCATTCAATGAGTGCAAGAAAGCATTAGAAAACGCCGCCTTACTTGCACACCCGCATCATGTGCGACGCTTCTAACACTTCAGTGGGCGCAGTACTACAAAAACGAGTGAACAACACATGACAACCGCTTGGGTATTTCTCAAAGAAGTTATCACTGGTTCAACGATCGCGATCTCGTGGCGATACACATGGCTATGAAGCATTTTAGAAAAACCTACAAAGGCCGTCCTCTAATAGTATTCACAGACCATAAACCTCGCATCTACATGTTTACCAAGACACGGTGTGACTCAGAAACTCCAAGACGGATGAGACAAATTATGTTTATAAGTATATTTACTACTGATATACGTCACATCAGCGGAAACGGAAACATAACGTAGCAACGAGCGGCTCTCTTTTCAGTCTCGGTTTGCGTGCGGATTCGTTCGCACGTCGATCGCACTAGTTGAGCACCCCAAATTTCACTGGTCATTTTCACGACTCAGGTTTTCGTACCGTAGCTTCCTAAGTTTCATAGGACCCTCGTTTTCACGACGCATCTTCGACATCGTCGCCAGCAGCCCGTCGTCGCCGATCTGCGTCGCCGTCGCTGCTCCGGCAAGCTCTGCGTTCCAGGACTTCGAGTCTTCGTGTTCGAGTAAGTTCTCCGCGTCGTCCCCAGCCCCCTACCGCGGGTAGGGTGGTTTAGGAAGTTAGTCCTCGTTGTTAGGATTGTGTCATAGTATATATATTTATATATTTTGTCCCTCCCCAACCCCTCCGCAATGGCTTCCCTAAGCTCCTCGGAAATTATGGATCGGATACTGCGATGGTCTCCTCGCTCAAGGCACTAACTACAACCCTCATATGGTTCGTGTACTTAACACTTTTCTCCCTCAAATCGTGGCATTGATTTCAACACTGATCCCTCAGGCCACCCCCGTCCCTCAGACTCCTCTGTCCCCCTCCTCCAGTGACATGGAGTGTGAAGTAGACGCTCATTTGCGCCGCAAGCGCAACCCGCGACCGAGTCATCCTCGGTCGCCACCCCAACTGGCTCTAAGCCACCCTCATTCACCCTCGTTAAGAAGCGCTCTAAGAAGCGCTCGAAACAAGCCCCGGCGTCCTCAACGCCCATCCCGGTGTCTACAACACTCACCGCGGCAACTTCAACGCCAGCTACCCCGGTGCCTGCAACACCCGCCCCGGCCCCATTGTCACTCAAAGTGACTCCACCGCCTACCCCGGCTTCAGTCAAGCTTCAGGTCCCACCACCCGTATTCCTTCGGGAAAAGGGAAAATGATCCGAGGTTTCTACATTGTGGAAAGAGCACAAAATTCATTACACCCGAGCGACCAACTCGGGTGAATCAATTAAAATCTCAGTCGCGTCGTTAGACGATTTCCGAGCCCTAACCAAGCACCTCACCAGTAAGCAATATGCTTACCACACTTACGCTCTTCCAGAAGAGCGTCAGTTCAGAGCGGTACTCAGAGGAGTCCCGTTTGAATTATCAAACGAGGCTATCGTAGAGGATCTGCAGTCTCAAGCCTTCCCGGCACTCGCGGTGCACAAAATGCACAGCAAGTACGTAAGGCGTCACCCTCTCGCTTTGGTGGTTCTCGCCAACGTCCCCAAGTCCAGGACGATCTTCAAAGAGGTCAGCACCATATGCGGCTTCTCTGGCATCTTAATCGAGAAGCCTCATTGCCGCGGTCACCCCGGCCAGTGCCACCGGTGCCAGTTGTACGGGCATGCGGCGGCAAACTGAGCCGCCCCGCCCAGGTGCGTAAAGTGCCTGGTGCCTCTCTTTACCAAGGAGTGCAATCGCACTCCTGAAACTCCCTCTCCTCCCGATTGCCACACCGCTAATTACAGGGTCTGCCCTCGTGCACCCCGTTGTATGCGTTCCAATCAGAAGAGGGCGGCACGCAAACAGGCCCCGCCCCTTTCCCAGGAAAACTTTCCGCCGCTACGTAGCCGAGTTCCTCCGGCTGCAAAGCCTACTCAGCCCAAGCCTGCTCCAGAGAACTGCAGGCAGTGCCCCGCTGCACACCAGAATTCTATCCCACCGACTCGCCCATTCAACTCCACTCCTCAACCCTCCGTAGCAGACGATATGCGTATCGTCTGCGACGCTATCAAAAATATTGATGTTAGGGAAATTTCAGTCTTAGCCCGTAAACTTAGAGCTTCACATTCTTCTACAGAGCGACTGCTAGCTCTGGCGGAGCATAGTTCCCTTATCAATTCATTATAGGTTCATTTAAATGAATTGATCCCTAAGTCAAGCTTCGGCTGAACTCTGCGCAGCCCCGGCTTCACCGGAGGCTGTCCAGAACGGCCACCAACAAGGCAAGGTGGTTTTTAGTGGGTAGGTGTCACTTTGGTGAGTCCCCCATCACCGTCGCGGAAATCGGTTGCCTGCGACGGTATGCATGACGCATCTTCCACCTCCCTCCCGAGAGGGTGTTGCTCAGGCAGCATAAAAAAAATTAAATAAAGGTATTTGATTCTCATCAACCATTCCGACCGTTTGTTTTACTCAACCGACCAACCAAATCAATAGGAAGCAACATAAGATCCTACAACAGTATCATTATATTTTTTTAACAATGGTAATCATCTAATCTATTCTTGGAATACGTTTCAGCCTCTTAAACGAAGTAAATTTTAAGATTTCTGAAATGTTAGCTTACATGGGATTTCTTGATAAAGATCATCATAGAAAATCTGTGTATAAAAATTAAAAGTGGGACTAACTGTTATCAAAATATTACGCCCTTGAGCTCCAAATTTGAAACATTGGAATATTTAAAAAAATTCTTAAGATTAAAGTTTGTTTAGTGTGATTTTTTCAACATAATACATTTTAAACTAAAATATTGAATATGAGTAAATTAATTATTGATTAGTTAAAGGTTATGCTACCCTGGCTTAATGCTATATTTTGTTTACAGTCATGGTTATTTGTATTTTTTGAAAAATAAAATCATATTGCATAATGTTGGCTCAGTCTAATTTCTGAACAATATGTCGAATTTAATCGAGATCTATGATCTATTTTCAGAGACATAAAAATGATGAAACAAAAACAGATACGAACACAGCTCTATCATCAAGTAAATAATGACAAACATTAGAAAACTTTAAACCATAGACAAATTTGTGTCCTTATTCTAAGTGAACGTAAATGAAGAATTTAGCAGCAAATTTGACTGAATTGTGTTTTGACAGATATTGAAAAAGGTCTTCCATCTTATTTTTTATCAAACTTGAATATATAAAAATTCATATAACTGAATTCGTATAAAATATTGAAATATAATATAAAAAGTTTTTAATGACTTATAAGAAATAACCAAATTAATACCATTGTAGTCATTCTTACTTGCGTTTGCGGCTAAATCGGATGATTTCCAAATCCCAAAACCATTGAAATCCAAGACAAAGGACGAGCTACAAAACAAATCCCTCCTTTATAACCATTACAGCTTTAGCCGAAAATTTTACAAATTGGTCTTTTGTTTGCAAACCATTTGAGAGTCGCAAAAATATTCTATTTTAGGTCATTTATCTTTATGGAGCTGAATGAGCAATAAAATTCGTATAGAATCGGACATTATCAGGCTTCCATAATAACATTTAAGATAGACTTTATAAGATAATGGTTTTGGAAGTTTATAAAAATGCAAACTCAAACAGTTTGCATTTTTATAAACTTAGTGTTGATCAATTGAGTAGTGAAGTCGTGAAACCATATTAAACAAAATTCTAATAAAACAAATTCACTCTGTTATTTATAATATTAGGTAATTACATATGAAAATGGCGTTTCGTAAGGGAAGAACATTAAGACAATTAAAAAAAATATAATATATTTATTTAATTACAGTATGTACCATTGCTATCTATGCAACTTTGCCATCGACTAGGTAGTTCATTAATCCCTTTAGTAAAAAAAAACCATTCGGACGGGAATCAATAAAATCTTTGAAAGCGCATTGTCCTCTCCCATCGCAGTTGAATTTTTTCTCTTGCAAGAAGTTATCCAAATTTCGAACAAAATGATAATCTGTTGGAGCAAAAACCGAGGAGCGTGCTGGACTTAAACATTCCAATTGAAGCTCCTCTTGTTTGGTAGCCGTCTGTTTTGCGGTGTGTGGTCTAGCGTTGTCCTGAAGCAGCAGTGGCCCAATTGACCAGCCTCGGTTGTTTAGCAGCTAGCTTTTTTATCAATTCAATTTGCAGTTGCTGACAACAGACATCTGCCGTAATCGTCTAGCCAGATTTAAGAAAGCTGTAGTTAACGACACCGGCACTAGTCCACCAAACTGTGAGCGTTTGAGCGTGAGCGTAACTTTTTTTGAGTCAATTTTCGCTTTGCGACCATTGCGATGAGCATTTCCGATTGTCGTACAGGATCCACTTTTCATCACAGGCAATGATTCGATTTAAAATTATTTCATTATTGTGCCAGTTGATTAACCCTTAAAGGCTATGTGGGTGTAAAAACACCCAGGTCCATTTGGTTTTTAGCCACTACACTCTTGAATTTTTTTGTCACAGCGCTTTGCGCTTTCTTGTATTCTCCTGAGTTGTCAGTAGCCTTTGAACGCGCAGGAGGAGCGATCGGTCGCACGCGCAGTTTTTGCCACACGTTTACCTCCCGGGTGTATCGACACCCATAATAGTCATAGTGCGCTACTGATTAACAACGTAAGTGTTTACCTTTTTTATGCTTTTTTATCGAATTAAGCAAGCATAATGGAGTTTTTTATATGTACATTATATTTTTAGATGATGCGACACCGAGCAGATCTAAACAAGGACCACATCTGGTCTTTGCAAGCCAAAAAAAGAAAAAAAGTTTTCAATATGTGCTTGAAGTGTACCAAATACATATGCACGGAACATCGCAAGATTATATGTGATAATTGTAACAAAAGATGTGGTAATTGTACCTAAAGGTATCATAATAATTTTATGCAGTTAAAAGTGTTGATTTAAAGCATGTAAAGGTTTAAAAAATTATTTGAAAATGACTGAGAAACCAAAATTCCTAAAAATTTTAAGTTTTTTTTTTGTCTCAGTTGTGAGGAAAAAATTCTATATGTTTTTAAAATATTTATTTTAGTCAAGTAAGCTAGATTAAGGGCAACATATTGTACTAAATAGAAATAAAAACATATGATTTGAATTTGGTTTTCATTTTTTTATAAAAAAAAAAACTTATGGTTCCCTCTTATATAGTCAGTTGTTTAAGTCACATTTTCAAAATAAATTTTTAACTGAAATGTGCACAAATAACTAAACATTTATTAAAAAAACATTAACTGTTAAAAGTAGGTTGTTCACAATTTCTTAAAATTCATGAATAATTTCATCTTTTTTAAAAATTAAGGTGTTTTTACACCCATTATAGTCCTAGTGGGTTACGTAGTTCATTATAGCTCTTAAGGGTTAATGTAACGCAGCAGTCGACGCGCGTTTGTCGGTTTGCTGCACTCAATTCATGAGGTACTCACCTCTCAAGCTTTTTCACCTTCCCAATTTGCTTCAAGTGGTTAAAACCGTTTTGTCAATAACACCGCAACCCACAGCTAACTCGGACGTGGTTTGCGATGGATCCGCTTGCACAATAGCCTTCAATTCTTCATTATCAGCTTTGGTCTCCAGCCATCCTTGTTCTGCAGGTCGAAATTTCCAGAACGAAAACGTTAGAACCAAAAACGCACTGTGTTTCTTTTGCGACACCGCCGCCATATATAGCATTAATACTTCGAGTCGTTTCTGCAGCAGTGGTGCCACGGTGGAACTTGTACTCGTCATTTACGTGATATTTCAAGTTTTTCATTTTGTAAACTAAGTGACGCAGAGAAAAAACCAAAGGAGAAAAAAAATGAATCACGGTTTTCGAAACGTAAAGGCGTGAGTAAGTAGCTGTATAAATTTGAAATTGGAATTTTCAACCAAAGAGGCGATAATACGAATCAAAATGGCCAGTACGACAAAACGCCAAATTCAGGACCTAATAAGGACCTAATAGGTAGGTAGCAAATTACCTAATAGTAGGTAAAGCATAGGTAAAGACCTATTATTAGTAACGATGATGATGAATACGTATGTTGACTGTATGAATATATGATTCTAAAACAAAGATATTACTTTATATATGAACCTGTTAGAAATATTATTTATTGTATGTAAGGTCACTATTGTATTGTATCACTATTTTTTAACATTCAATACTAATATAAATTGTGTATTCTACAAAAGCAGTACTACTTTTATGTTTTGAATAATGTAGCGTTAGGTTTAATATAATGATTAGGGGAACACTACTCCTACTAGTTGACTGATAGACATTTGTAAACATATTTTGGGACAGGGTTGTTTTGTTTTCGGCCAAACTTATTTGACATTTAAACCTGACTCTAAACGTAACCAACGTAGGCAAACTTATAATTAAAAAATAAAGTCACTACTTACCTTAACCTGTGAAAAAGTTAAAAAGTGTGTAGAGTATTTAAAGATGCCATTGACACGAATATTTAACATCTCATTGCAATAGGGCGTTTTCCCAGAGATGTGGAAAACTGCACAAATAGTTCTTACACATAAGGTGGGAGACCCTAATAATGTAGAGAATTACAGGCCGGTATCAAAGCTTAATTCTATGGCTAAGATTCTTGATCACTTTGTAAATAAACCTGTTTATCGTCAGGTGAACCAATCACTGATACCAATGCAACACGGATTCAATTTTAATTTAGTTCACTTTGTTACTGACATATCTAAAGCTTTGGATAGTGCCAAGGAGATTCATATGATACATACTGATTTAAAAAAAGCATTTGAAAAAAATTATCATCCTTTGGCATACATGGCTCATTGTTGCGTTGGTGCGAATCTTATCTAAAGAATCGTTCACAAATGACCGTAATTGGAGGTTTCTCATCAGATGTATTTTTTGTTCCTTCAGGGGTTCTTCAGGGGTCACATCTTGGACCACTGTTTTTGCTGATATTTATTAATGGTTTAGGTAAAGATATTTCTTCGAAATTTCAAATATATACCGATGACTTAAATACTTATAGGAACATTGATTCTGTTTTGGACACACAACTACTTCAAAAAGATATTAAAAAACTAAAAAATTGTGTCATGAAAACCTTATGAAATAAAACATTGACAAGTGCTTTTATATCACGTTTTCGCGCAAATAAAATAGCCCTCGTAGCTCTTACTTTATTGATGAGAGTCCGTCACAAGAATTAAATATACTCAGAGATTTGGGTAAAACGATAGATATCTTATTGACAATACCACAGCATGCTCAAAATGTGTCTAAATTATCTGGATTCGTAGTACGTCAGATGAAGATATTTAGAAACCCTGAAGTGACAATAACGATTTTTGACAGCATTGTTCGCAGAATCTTAGAATATTGTTGTCCGGTGTGGAATCCTAGTTATCAAGTGCATATAAATAATCTCGAACGTATTCAAAAAAAGTTCTTATACCATCTAGCATACTCGGACAACAAATGTAGGAAGTTATGCTCCTATAAGGAAAGATGCGACTATTACAGGGTGATACCGCTAGTAACGCGAAGAAAATCATTAGACATGGGTCAAACAGATTCTCAGGAATTGCTCGCGCAGCTAAAATTCTGTGTTCCACGCCCCGGAAGCCGCTTAACAAATCGTAAGATTTTAGAGTCGGCTCCAATAAAGACCTCCACTATTAGACATGCTCCAATTCAAAGAATGATATGTGTCGCAAATAACACGAAAAATGACTTTGATATATTTTCTGATTCTTTAGCCTCCATCAGAGCATCAATAAAAGAATGCTAAAGCTCAATATCTTAGATTATTCAATTGTACATTAAAGTTAGAAGTTATAGATCTTTGAAATAAATGTAAAATACCCACATGATTCTATTTTTTAATGCATGTTGGATTCACATCTAGTAGGTGATGATTAAGAAACGAACACTATTTTCTATTAGGATTAAGTTTAAATTGTTACCAGTTTTGAGAATTATTAAATTTAAAAAAAAAACAATAAAGGAAAGGTTAAAAACACCAATTCCGAGTGCGGTTTGAGAAATTCCTTCTAACTTATATGTATTAACAAGTCGGTCATATCAATTTTAAAATCATTAAAAAAAATCAGTTCAAATTCCTTCACGCTCAGCATTAGATAAAACAATGTTAATTTGTTCTGTTAAAGTGTATTACTTTGAGAAATTAAATTACAGGGAATCCCTGAATTCTTAAGCACATTTAAATTCAAACAAACGTACGATCTCCTCCCAGTACTAAACCCATACTCACGGTGATCAAAAGAATAATTAAATAGCCGAAGTTATCCGCAATTGTATTAAAATTAATTATTCCTCTTTACTTTGCGCAGTTTCTCATAAAGTGAGCGTACATTGAATATGAAAATTAAGTTTTAATCTACCATGATTTACTTTTTATTTATGACCATAACAGAAGCAAATAATAGCTTCAGGTGAATAAAAACATATCAATTCTGTGGAAATAAGAAAATATGACTCGAAATTAATATCTACTCTCAGCACAAATATGGCTTTTCGGTTTTATTCAGACGTAACTTTATTAATTTCCTATCATTTTCAATGCTTATTTTACTTGACAGATGGTTATTTGGGTAGCTTGCAAAAAATTACCTTTAAAATTACATGAAGCACCTCTCATAACACCTGTTGAATAATGTTATTCTTTGTACATGGATACAATGTTAAATTGCACAGCTTATTTTCACCACAGCGCAGTGTTTACTTGATATTTTAATCATTTGCGCTTTCTGCGATATCCTTACATTGCACTTAAGAAATGAAGCAACACTTATAAAAACTGAATTTAGTGCAGAGCAAATTTCACAATGTTGCCTTGTACGTAGCTCTTAATAATTGCATAGGCACTTACTTATTCATGACGTAGATTATGTTGTTCTCGCATTATTCGATTTAGTAACCGATCAAAAGATTCTATAGGCATGTATGTTTTTAATAATTTTAAAAGTATATACCTACCTAATTTATTGTGAAACTCAATTCTCAAAGAAATTTTCAGAAGTCTTGATTACCGATGTTTATGTTTGATTATTTTTTATAAAAGTATCTAAAATAAATAAATACGTAGACCAAAATTAACTCACGTACTCATTTAAAAAATTCAAGTAATACAAACCCTTCGAACAGATTCTCATAATTTTTAAATGTATTTAGTTTGGGTAGTTGAAACACGAATGAAAACTACTAACCGTAAAAATAGTACGTGTTTTACCTGTAAGAAGAAAATAGAGGATTTAACAGAGGAACTCTACAGGAATTTTAAATATTTTATTTATAAAAAATAAACATGTTTGGAATTATATGTTATCGAAATCACAGGGTTCGTAACACGTTTTTTTTTATGATTTCGGTAAATTCTTGGACAGTGCAAACATAACGAGAACTCTAAATTAAAAATAAAAATGGTGGTAAAATTCCCGGAAATTCGTTTAGTTTAACTTAAAGTTTTACCACATTTTTCCACTTTAACTCGAAAATTATAGACACCACAAAAAATTACATGAAATACAATGCAGACAATTAAACAGTACAAAACTTTAGATTTTTCTTGAAAAATTGAAAATGTATGAGGTATTGAGGAAATATTAACTTATAATTAAGATGGCGGGTAACGCGCCGGTCGAATTTGGTCGCAATATAGAACTAACCTCTTATTTGTCGCGCCTAATGGTTGGTGAAATAAAATTTTGCCTAGGATGTTTTCGGGTTTGAATCTAACCTTACTATGCTATTGTAAACGTTATTTCAGAACTATTAGTATTCTCCTATTCCTCGTAACCGTTTTCTATTTTCATAGTCACGCTGTGCTATGCACAGACAGTATTTATAAAAGTTATGATGATGCAGACAGTTAACATATTTTGGAGAAGTTAGTATCATATCTACTTTGTAAAATATATACATTGGATATTTAAATATACTTATATTTAAAATAACCTTAATATAAAAATATGGAATATATTATATTTTATTTAGATACTACGGTTTTAGAATACAAGTTTTACACTTTAGGGACAAAAGTATCTTTTTGCTGGAAAAAATTATTAGACTTACATATATTTTTGTACATAAAAAACAATTGAATACATAAATCGTGCGGATATGTATTCAAGCATATCACAGACAGGTCCAAAATAGTAACAAAGGACTAACAATGAATAGTTTACACTGGATTTTCATAACCATGCTCCAGTCAGGTGCTATTGTTCGTTATTTCAGTCTCCATTTTATGAGCTCCGTTAAGAATAAACCAGCGAATGCGCTTTGAGAGAGATTTGTTTTTAGATTTGTCTGTAAACCAAGCGTGAACCAGGATTTATAGGGTAACATAAGAGATAAAAATTGTCATGACCTAAGTTCAAGACATTAATAATACCATTACGTAGTTATATTTATTTACGTCAAAGATTACAGTACAATTGAGAACAATTACGTAAAGTTGTCATTCATAGATTTATATTAAAATTAATGACTACGATTTTTTTAAAATCTTTAATGGCGTTTGAACAGATTTTTGTTCTTGGGTCATGATTCTTTGTATTTATGTATGAATGTTTGTCATTTGTTTGTCAGTTTGTCTCTTGAGTCCCTTCAGTTCACTGCATGGACATTAATAACACAAGCTCTGCTTACTTTGGGCCATACAGTTGCTGAGTTTGTCTGGGGATTTTTTGTAACATAAGAATAAATTTTATTTCTTCTTAGTAATGAGCAAGTTGTTGAAATATAAAACAACTTTCATTTCATATACTGTACTCCGCGGCCGGTATATTTATAATCATCGTTTAGAACTAATGCAAGCTAACGTATAAACACGTGTGCAAATGAACGACTGACACCACATCGACGACCTATTAAAAGTAACGTTTGAAAACAAAATGTTAGGATTCGTTGTCTACACACCTGTTTTGATTTCCTAAATAAAACCCGATAAGTATTATGGAACTTTGCATACAGCTATTTAATGTTCATAGATTATAAACTTACGAAACTAGCAAATATTATTAAACTGCAACAAAGGCATCTGTCTATTTGAGCATGACGAAAAAGCTGTTGGATTTCGGAGCAGATTATGCGCGGTTTACATACATGTATCAAGTAGTTAAATTGGTAACTAAATTTTAACTTAATTTTCAGTTGCTACATGTCACTTGTGTGTCCAAACGGATTAAGTAGTTACGTTCATAAATTCAGTGAAGATGAGCAGTCAAGGAATTCGTCAATTCTGTACTTAGATTGTGATTTTGGACAAATTCAGGGAAGAATTTGATTTGGAAAATAAAATCTTTACAAGAATATGTTTTTTTCAAAATTGTTTACCTCGTTTATTCTACAAACATATCTATTTTTAATATTCTTCAACAAATTTTAAAGTTCAAACTAAACTCCACTCCGACATTTAAAAAAAAAGAGTTAATGCGAAATAAATTCGAGCTCTTGCCACCACCAGCTTTGTCAACTTATGCACTTAACTAAAAAATCACGTCCAAACGTGTTAAGTGAGAAGCCCCGCCCATCTCCCCGAAAAATAGAACGAATCCTAATCTACTTAATAACTTGCGTACTAAATTTTAAGTTACCACTTGTCACTTATCTGACTCTTTACACGTAATTTTTAACTTAAAATTTAGTTACCATCTTTAATCTTAAATCACTTCTACTATAATTTCTAGCTTAGTAAGTATAATAGATCTTAGTTAGCTTACAAACCGAAACGAACATTTTGAACAGACACATAAAAAAAGAATAAATATTACAAAATATCAAACAATCAGTCTTCAAAATTAAGTATATATTAATTTAGTAATATAATAAATTAAGACTATATTTTTTACATAAAATTAATCATCATCCTCATAATCAATGGAAAAATCAACACCATCTCCAATACTATCAATATCGTCCATGATATTTTCATTTCCTCTAAGCTATTTATAAAAAGGTAAGCAATCTCTTGGGATTAAATCAAACATTGAATTAAGATCATCTAATTTAGCCTGCGAAATCTCTTTACCATCTGGCCATAACAAAGTTAATTCTTCTTCCGAAATTTCAAAAGATTTTCCATTAATTTTTTTTTTTAATTTAGCTCCTGAAACTTTTCACTTTCTGTTGTTTTTATAAATATAGAGTATGGTTTTTCTTTTTCGACCAGTATTTCTTTCTTTTTTAGTTAGTTTTTCAGTTTACTTTATTCTTATTAACAAAAATTTTTCTATGAACAATGTTTTTTCCTATTTTCTCGGTGCTTAGAAAATCGTTGGTCATCATTTTGTAAATTTCCATTGGTTTCTTTTTCTTGCAGCTTTTGATGACATTTAAAAATAAATAAATTTATTATTATTATTATTAAAACTCTTCAGCAGTATAAATTCTATCATGACATTTGAGTTGACTTTCGATTTTGAAACAATCAGTATCGTTTGGAAGAAATGTATGGCCTGATTCCAGATACTTTAGTTTTATTGTTTTGAGAGTGGTGTGGGAATTTAGCACCGATTTCATCATTAAAATCATTTTTATGTTTCGGTTTTGTCTCCCATAGCAAGCGCCCCATAATTACAGGTGTTATTTGGGACCCATTTTGTGTTTAATGTAATTGATGAGACAAGATCCAACTTCTTGTGTCTCACGGCCAGCTTCACCTTCGAGCCGCACATAGCAGAAGCTGTCGCTAGATCCTGCATGTATTCCGCAGTTATACTGCCATAACTGGTGTTTGTAAAAAACTGTGCTTGTGGGAATCCGGAGGAGTGATAGAGTCTTTTCGATGTCAGTTAGATAGGATTCAAGCGCCTTGTTTCTTATTTAAATAATTTAATTTAGTCACACAATTAAGTACAATAAACGGATCCAAGTCACTTGGACATTGTTTTCGATGTTTGGCTCAGTTATTTTTAATAAAGCTATTGAACTAGCGATAACGATCCATGTAAGATGGATCGCTATCGACTTTTTAATCAGTCACTTCATATAATAAAACGAAAACAATCCATGTCTCATGAATTGTTTATGTTTAGTTATATCTTTAGAATATCAATTATCCAAGTAATTTGGATCATTTTAGTAATAAATATGATTTGGATTATTTTCGTAAATATGATTTTCTAAATAAAGACCTAACTAGGATGGAACATGTGGGTTGGTAACTCAGGTCTATAACTTCATGTTGCGTTTGAATTTTACTTGGATTGTTTTCGTGATATTAAAGTTTTAACTACTAAGAGTGAGAGTACCTTTTTTGGCCATAGTGTGGGTTGGATCCTTTCCGTTTAACTACGGCTAATTTTTAAATGGACGTATCAAAAACAGCGTCATTTTTAGCTATGCACTCTTACCTCTTCATAAATAAAAAGTAAAACCTCAACCTTTAACTAAAAACAATAGTTGTCTAAACAAGATGATCCATAGTTCTGGAAGTTTGGTGTAAGTATTTATACGATTGTCGGATTATTCGAAAATATACTTAAATGTGACAACTCATCTTATAAATTAAGTATATTATTTTTCAAAGAGTATACGAGAATTATGTTAATTTGATGGTGATTGATGGGTAGCGTCCACAATCTGAAGAAGTTACATACTGAACTGGTCTACAACAGCATAGCTAACATTTTTTCTTGCCTTAAAAGATCGTGGTAAAAAGATACACAGGAAATTGTAAATTTAATGCACTTGTGCTTATTTAAGGAACGACCATGGAAAATGCTGAGGCAGAAAAGAACATATTTTGTTAAGATTAGGTTTTACGTACTTTAGGTACGTACACCAAAGAAAGTGGTCTACCGCTTTTAACAAAAACATATTATTATAATGAAAAGTACTATTACATCTCTTTCGACATTTTTAACCTTGTTACATAATATTACACAAAATATACATGTTATATTACATTGTTGCAATGTTATATCAAGTCTTGGTAAAGAACTAGCCTGAAGAGCTCTTCAGGACACTCGAAAATTATAAAATTTTGCATAATATCATATATTATTAACACATAATATCGTTAAAATATTTGTTAACATGTTCAAATTTTACGTTATTCATTCGTCCACACACGTTAAACAACTTTCTTAAATAACGTGTTTTGTCAATAGTTTGGACGCGCCTTTACTGACACTGCATTATGAACGTCCATGAACATCACAAACTTATTCGCTGCTAATGTCGCTTTGTCTATATTATACAATATAATATTACAATAATAATAATAAATCAATAATAATTATGAATTTTAAGTAATAAATAATAAAAAATAATTAACGAATGTTTATAATTTCTTCTTAAGATTCGCTCATTTTATCGATCAGAAAAACAATTGTTAACTTTTTTACAGTATCAAAATCAGCCCGTAGCAAACAATACAAACAAAGAGATATAATTATAAATAAAAGATACAAAATACGAAATGAATTTTTCCACGACCACCTTGCAACTACTACACATAGCAACTACATATGATACAAACGAATCCGTAAAAAAAAACATTTTTTGGGATAATTTAATCGAACTATATTATTTACTAATTATACAATCAATTTATCAAACGAATTTTAAGGGTGATATCTGTAATTAATAAAAGTGCGTAAAAACCAAACAAAATCGATAATCGTCAACACCAATTAACACATCACATATTGCAGGAAGGGCATGCAATTTTAAGATTGTATAAAAGAAATAAATTTAAATGTACTTAGGTCGCTTCTTCAATTTATTTTTCGATGTTTTTTATTTATTCCAGTTTTTTAACTAGAACAATTTACGAAAATAAGTTACGAATAATATTATTTGATTTTTCTAAGCCTGATTTAACTATTGTCTATTTCAATAGTAGCTTTTTTTATTAATTGACTTTTTAACTAAATAAGCTAAGTAAAATGAACAAAACTGCAGTATAATATATAACTTCACGCATTAATGATTTTTTATTCGGTAAAAATTTAAATAAACAACAAATAATTGGTAAGAAATAGCGTAAAAGCTGATTAATTTTTAAAATTCCTTCACCTACCTTCTTCTCAGTATCGTGAATTCAAATCCAAACAAGAACACCAAATTCACAATGTACGCATCAACGTAAATTTCACAGATATTCCGCACAGGTTCTACAAACGACAAGTCACTTCGGCGTACAGACCGATACTGAACAACTCAAGTGAAACTCAGTTTCACTGAACGGTAACCGCTTCTTAAAACCTTTTTTGACCAAAGCTTTAATCAGGGGACGTTACCAGAAAAGTTTCCTCAGATTATGTATGACAAAAACAGGGGCTATATATTTTTAAAATAATTGGCATGTTTTTTGTCGCAAATGACGGCGCGGCAAGATTATTAAAAACTCTTTTGACAAAATTTTGTTTGAATGTTTTTCCTTGTGTTTCGTAATGTTCTTTAAATTTTTCATGTAACAAAATTAATTTTTAAGGAAATTAAACTTCTATTCATAAAATGAAATTTATTTTTGAATGAAAATTATTCTAATTTACCAGGTAATTGGAAAAAAAAGTTTTTATGCATGGAATGCTGGCGAGTTAAATTAATTTTAAATTTCGATTATTTGTTATTATATATTATTAAAGTAAAAATATATTGGTCCCAAATTTAAATTCCCTCTACTTTTTTATCAGCATTATAAAACTATTGTGTGTCATAATAAAGTTGATCTACGTCGGGGACATTTTCGTACTATGACAATTTACGACTTAGAGTCAATCTTGATGAATCAATCTGCAGATTGGATCGGGTGTTCATTATATTCTATACAACCTTTGCGACTCACCGATGCTCACAAGCAGGCGCTCGTGGCTTGGTGCCAAGATATGATTGATAAATTCAAAGCAGGTTCTTCCCACCGTGTTTACGATATTTTAACAGGTGATGAATCTTGAATTTATTAATGTGATCCAAAAACGAAACGCCAGTCAACAGAATAGCTATTTGAAAACGAACCAACGCTTGCGAAAGTGTAACGATCAAGAAGCGCTAGAAAATGTTTTATCGTCAGTTTTTTCTCCTTAACAGGGTTAGTACCTATATTAGAGGTTAGTGTCGATTCAATTAAGAAATCAAAGTAGCATCAATGCAGAGTGGCAAACTACCCAATGCTTGCTAGAAGTTTGTTCTGCTGCGAGCAACAAGCGACATGAATACGGGACTCCGATGCCTTTTGCTCCACCACGACAACGCGCCCGCGCCCTCCGCGACAAGACAAGGGACTTCCTAAACACCACACCGGAAAAAATTTTGTGTCATCCGCCTTACAACCCTGATTAGGCACCGTGTGACTACTTCTGATGCCAAAAACTAAGAACTAACTCAATGGGGTTACAGTTTTCATCTCCAGAAGATGGACTGACTGCGTTCGAGAAGGCCGTTGAGGAAGTACCTGATGCAGACGGGAATGCTTTGAAAATTAGTTCATGCACATGAAAATTTGTTTAGACACCAGTGAAGAGTACTTCGACAAGATTTCGTTTTAAAAATGTTCCCTATAAAACATTTTTTTTTCTCAAAACTTTCTGAGTGTCATACGTATATTGAAAAAATAGAATTGGATAAAAATTACTATAATTTTTTTCGAGGCATTCTTTAAAAAAGATCAAGAACAGTAGTCATAGAGTTGGTAATAAACCTAATTTACAGAGTGGAAAAGCAGGAAACGAAGTATTACTAAAATTTTCACATTTCTATTTTATATTTGAAAATTCTATTTAGTTTTATTCATACCCAAATTATTTGGTTTCAATACTTGCATTAGTATGAAAGAGATAATAATTCTACACTAAAATTCACGACAAGTCAGTTAAAAAAAGCCCCAAATATAATGCAAAATGCATGTTTTGTTTTATGGATGACCAATCAACGAAATGGGGGACCAAACAATGAAACCCAGAATTAATCATTCGTAAATCTTGAACGAAGGCCTGCATTTATGTCACAATGTCATCTCCTTGCAAGATTTGAACCTAGTGTCTGTGCAATAAATATAGCATACAGCCAAAATAAGCTCTGCTAACTTTACAAAACATACACTATGCTTCATCCAGAAAAATTCTGATTGTGAGTGATGCAAGAGTTAAGTCTAACATACACTATGCTCCATCCAGAAAAATTCTGATTGTGAGTGATGCAAGAGTTAAGTCTAGTTTTTAAATATCTGTTTTTAAATGTCTTTTTTATGTGGACATAAAGAGCGTCGAAATTTGCGCTTTTCCCCACTTTGTTATCTTTGGTTTCAATTGTCAACACACAAAATAAGGATCAACTTGGGTTAGGGGCATGGTAATCAATCAGAGTGTCACTTGGGTTGAACAAAACAATTTTCTATACAAAAGTGAAACTGGAGATAATTTGTATTTTTCATTATTTTCGATATGAAAATAGTCTGAAATATATATGATATTGTACATTATTTTTGTTGATAAGTTAAGTGCTTAAATAGAAAGTAATCATAAATTCCATCGTTTTGTGTTGTTCATTGGTTCCTTATATTAGATTCGCTTTTGTGAATTTGTCAGTTTAGTGAATTTAGTTTGAATTTAGTTGCTTTTTTCATAATAATATTTTTAAACTAAAATACCGTTTTTTTAACATATCAAAAACCATAACCACCAAAAATTTAGGACAGTTTCTTCGTTGGGGATAATTGTGAGAAATCTCTTTCATTTTAATTTAATCAAAAACATTGTGTTATTATTTACTCTTTTCAAGTACCTACGCGTAGGTAGTTAATTTAATTACATCTCTGCCTCCGTTTCTATGAAGCAATGAGTATATCGTTTAAAATCTATCGTCAAATGAAGTTTTCTTGATTAAATTTCGGATAACTTTTGTAATATAGAGCCTTAATCACTTTGATTATCATGTCTTTCATAACATATACGAGTAGTATACTTTAATAAGAATATATTTTAATTATCCATCTGCCATGTTATAAAATCAGTTTCTATAAAAGCAAGCAAACCGTAGCAACTATATTATCTCTCCTACGAACTAATTGAACTTAATATTTTACTACGAAACACAAGTACAATAAGAAATCCTAGCCTTTATTCTTAAAGTCAATAAACCAAAAATCTTATTTGTCAAAAGAAAACTCTTAAGATACAAAAGGTATCTTATATCAAAGGTTGACAAACTCATAAAACAACAAGTTGATAAACGTAATAAAATGTCGAAAGTCTTTTAGTATACAAGGGCATATCAAAAACGATATCTTTACTGGATAGTAGTCATGTTGTGAGTGCCGGGGTGGGTATGAGGGAGGGAATAGTCCCATTTAAAGGCATCTATCACGGTCCAAAGAGTTGAGGGTGTCGTAGTGTTTCGAGTTGTTCATTTATCAGACTGCCCTGATCCAGTTCTTGAATAGTCCTTCACGTCGCAATAGAGATACATCTCTCTTTCTCAATATTTTTTTCTTTAGTATTTTAGTTCTGAGTTATTCACGCATTCCTATCTATCTTTTAGCGTTTATTTAAATATTAAATAATACGCACCCACTCGATACCATAAACCTTTTCTTAAATAAGAAAACCTTTCAGCAAGTAAACCTTCTAAATGTAAACGTTAATTAATTATTCATTTAGAAAGACAAAAATATATCTATAACCAACAACCATTTTGTAATTATAGAACGCTTACTCTGTCAAACCACGATAAAGCTCAAGCTAAGTTATATTTCATGTAATAGAAATATCGTACATAATACATAATTATGTACCGGTATTAATACTGATTTACCAGTAATTTAATTTCAGTTTACGCTGCTGTAATGTAAAATTGGTTTGAGGGAAAACCTGTCAATATAGAGATTATGTTGTGGTTGCGTACAGATTCAGTAAACATTGTTTGTTACGTTCAAATATTTAAGTTTTGCTACTGAAATAATGGTCTCTAAAAATTGATGATATTTCACAAAATAAACATGATTTTCTTCGGGGTTACAATATATTTCATTAAAGCTTTTAAACAAATATTTGCAGTTATTATATGCTTAGTTATCCTTTCCTTGCAGGATCAATTATTAATCGAACATATTTCATGCTGTACTCAGGTAAGATTTTGTTTTTGTAATTTCTCTCTAAACAATTATCAGCTGAATTTAGTGCAATTATACTGTAAATTCAGTTAAAACAAAACTTGTACCAAAACTTAATCATTTTAAAAATACATGAAAAAGATGGCAACACTCATTTACGCTGGCCTATGCTATCTAGCTAACCAATTTTGAGAATATAAGATACAATTATAATAAAGAAATACACTTTACTGCGAAGCCAGTTACAAAAATAAAAACACAAAAAATAAAATAACGAAATAGAAATGAGAATGACAACGTAGGCATTTTAGACTAATGTAGTTAGTAGATTTTCAAAAATTTTAATAGCCTTAAAATTAAACAAAAATAAATATATGGAATAAATATTTTTACTTCTATTGAAATCAGAAAAAAATTTCTTAGCTTGAAGGCTTTTTATTATGTTCGGTTACTTACCATCTGCTATTAAAAAAATGTTTAAATCCAATATAATTTTTTTATAAATTAATGAGTTGAGGTTTCTGACCTACAAGCACACTTTAAAACATTATAAAATTAAAAATGGCTAACAATGCGATTAAAAAAAAAATAACTACTTCGTGACGTCACCATATGAATTTATGAAAAACTTAATGAAAATTAAATACTGCACAGAAATCAGAAATATTCAAATTGTTTTCCCAAAATACCTTATGGTATTAGAAAAAAAAATATATGCACCTCAAAATTACTTTGCTAACCGAATTGAGGATAATCTAGTCTGAGCTGTGACAAGAGACTGTTATCTCAACATTGTTTAAAATAGTGTGAAGACTTATGGTTACGCTAAATTTATCAATTTCAAAGTTAAAGTATCAATTTCAAAGTTAAAGTATCAATATTTTATTAGATATAGATTTACATGAGCGCATCTTTGTACTTAAAGATGATTGTACTGCTACTTTATGTAATTCTTAACCCTAGCACATGGCTATGTTACTGTCGCAATTCCACTTCATAGGAACAAAATAAATATATACGAGCATGAGCGTTGGCTTGCCTCTCAGGTAAGTGAGTGTTTTATTAATAGACGTTGTTATTTTACTATACTGTGAATACTGTAGTAACTAACGACACAGAATTTTGAATGTATCTTCTTTTGAAGTGAACATAAGAGATTTTGAGGAAAGAAGTGGCACGATTTTGAATAAGTTAAATTTAGAACCTACACCCTAAAAATATAATATGGGCTACCTATGGGGTATATATTCTATTCCTTTTTTTTCATAATACGGAAAAACTGGATTTTTAGTTCTAGGGCGTTGATAAGACATTGCATCAAGCATGAATTATAAAAGTACGTTGCGTATCTATTTACAAACATTACTTTTTTATTCTGTTCGTTTTTAAAAGGATTCGTAAAAAGGAGACAGGGTTACGTTTTTTAAGTATATAACTCAGCCACAGAAATTAATAACAGTAAGATATTTTTTTATCTAATTATCCTATCAAGGAAATATTGATAATGTCAGCCCGACGTAACTATAACCATAACAAATCCTTCAATATCATTTTTTTTTTGCCGCCGGAGCTTACGGCAGGGAGGTGGATGATGCGTCATGCATACCACCGCAGGCATACCGGCTACTGCGGGGTGATGTGGAACTCCTAAAAACCTACCCACTAAAAACCACCTTGCTGGCTGTGGCATGGGAATGCTGAGCAGCCTTCATCGGAGCGACACCCGGTTAGGAGGTGGGTGCGCAAGCGGGGACCCGCTAGTGGGTCACCCGCTGAGAACAAAAATCTCATAAGGTGCAAGTGACAGTTTGGGTGATAATTAATCGGCCTGGGTACGCACGTACGCGATTCTGGACTACCTGCAGATTATACAGAACGGAGGGTTTGGCATGGGCAAAGATTGGGGCGGCATTTATTTATTTATTTATTAGAAAACCAACAGCGTATAACAATTTTACAAAATTAAGGATTTTAAAATTAAAGTAAGGCTAATAACAGGTTTTCCTTAAAGACTATTGCTTAAAAGTAGTTGTGTCGCGGTACAAAAACAATGTTATCAAATTTTACAAAAAGGTTTAAACACACATATATATAGGTATATATACACATATATATACATATATATATATATATATATACATATATACACATATACACATTTAACATAGATATACATAGTTATAGATACATACAAACATATTACTACAAATTGTATTGATAAATTAAATATAGTTTTATCATTACACACACAAAACACATGCATCAAATACTAGGCGTCGATAGAAGTCTTAGAGATATAATGGAATATATATATAAATTTTGGGGATAAATAACAGAATCGTCAGTATCAGATTTGGTATGTGGAGTTTGTGAATGATAAGTCAACAAATTGTAATAAATCATTTCTTCAAGCTATTAATAACTTGAATTTTAAATTGTGACTTGCTAAAGGCAAAAAGGTCTATATCGCTAAATGAAGTGTTGTAGGCATGAGTAATGCGCGAGAGTACTGAGTTTTTACCGTAGTTTGAGTGATGTAATTCAACGTGTAAAAGTGAAGTATGCCGAGTACGGTAAGATGGTGTACGAAAAGCAATCTTAGAGACCAGCTCTGTACAGTCCACACCATTGTGCACCACATCATGCAGCAACATCATGTCCATCAGCGCACGCCGCTCCTCTAAAGTGAGAATATTGTGGAATTTGCAACTTTGCTCATAACTTCCAGGATGCTTGCGACTGCGATAATTAAGGTGGTCTATGAATACTTTTTGTATTCTCTCAAGGCGATGTTTATAGGTAACATATTATGGTGACCAAATCGGGCTTGCGTATTCTAAAGTACTTCGTACGTAGGCAAGATACACTTTTTTTATTGTTCCTAAATCTTTGAACGGCTTGCAGGATCGTAAGACAAATCCAAGATTGTTGAAGGCCTTATTAGCAACGTTATGAACATGGTTGGTCATTAACATTTTGGTATCGAAGTATACTCCCAAGTCGCGGATCATTGAGGTTCTTTTTATCGCTGAACCATTGAAATGATAATTACTTACAAATGGTTTCTTTTTACGTGTCAATGATATACACTCGCACTTATTAGCGTTCACAGTAATGGCGTTCTCTGTATAATACTTAAATAAGTTGTCAAGATCGGCCTGTAATAACATACTGTCGTATTCAGATTTTATACTACAAAATATTTTTTTATCGTCGGCGTACATAAGATAGTTAGCATGTTTGAAGCAAGAACCAATGTCAAACAAATAGGCATTATAAAAAAGAGGCCCTAAATGTGATCCTTGAGGGACGCCTGAGGGAATGTTCATATAGTCCGATTTGAAACCTCCAACCACTACCGCCTGAGAACGGTTCGATAAATACGATTGAACCCAACGTAGCAAATCACCACGGATTCCTAGCCTGTATAACTTTTTAATAAGGATGGAGTGATCGACACGATCGAACGCCTTTTCGAAGTCCGTATATATAACGTCTACTTGTCCACCACGCTCCATGTTTGAAATAACGTAGTTTGTGAAGCAAGCTAAATTAGTAACAGTGGACCGCCGCTTCAAAAATCCATGTTGGTTATCGGGAATAGATTTGACAATAATGGGATAAATTTCATTGTAAACAATTCACTCAAATACCTTGGCTATAGTATTTAATATAGATATGCCTCTATAATTCTCTACATCTGATTTTGATCCCTTCTTATGGATGGGAATAATATGTGCGAGTTTCCATTTACGCGGGAATATGCCTTCTTTCAAAGAGCGATTAAATAGCATGGAAATTGGTAGTGCTAATGATTCAGCACATTTCGACCAAAAAAGTGGTGGAATTTCGTCGCAACCTGCCCCCTTATTTATATCAAGCTGGTTAAGAAGTTTCAGAATACCGTCTGGCGAAGTTTGAATGCTGCATATAACATCCGAGCATGTGCTGCTGTCGTCATAATACAAGGGAACCTGTTGCTCACTCTGACTCGACGTACCAAAAGCGTTCATAAAAAATGTATTGAAACCATTGCATATATCCTTACCACCCACGAGCTTTTTATTTCCCAGACTTAAACTCTTAGGATAATTAGAACCTCCCCTTAGAGACTTTATAAAAGACCAAAACATTTTTGAATTACTCTTGATGTTGGTCTCACAAGTGGCAACGTAAGTATCGAAACAAATTTTTTGGACGCGCCTCTGCCTTGCTCGTAATAGTGAGAACTCTTCGTAATTCGTATCCTTAAATACTAGCTAATTGGTGTAAACTAATGCTATTTACAAATCTTCACCAATGGATTACAATTTAAAATTAAAAGTTAAAGTTACAACAACAAAAAATGGTAAAAACATTATTCGTCTCTTACTGTTACATGTCAGTTGATAAAAATAGGCTACAACTATACTTAGGTTATAATAGATTATCGATTAAAGTTATTTGAAAAAAAAGAAAAACAAAAGATATAAAAACAATGCAAGATTACGTACATTTACAATAAATAGGTACTACTAACAAGCTAAGTACCATGTGTCACACTTTGAGAGTAATTATTACTTATTATATTTCTGATAGATTGTATACTGGAACAGAATACGTCTACTTCATCCGGTAGGTGGTTGAGGGTTTCAATGGCTCGAATAACGAATGTGTTGGCCCTATACCTGGTCTTTACATGTGGGATGATAAAAATAGACCGCTTTCTTATTAGTCCTAAGCTTAAGGTGCGATACAAGCTAAGAACAATCAACCTTATTTTGTGCCATTTTTGCGAGGCAACAGATATCACCTACCTTTCTTCTTAGGTCAAGGGGTAAGAAGTGATACCTCCTACATCTGTGGTCATAGTCAATAGACTGCTGCCGGGTCCTGAAGTCCAAGTATCCTGAAGAACCTACCCTGAATACGCTCGATGCGTAAGATAAAGGTTTGGTATTGCGGGTTCCAAATCTGAGAAGCGTATTCTAGATGACTCCGAACTTAAGCGCAGTATAATATTTTGACCGCTTTTATGCTGTGGAAATGGGCTGATGTACGTATAATAAAGCCTTAATGTCTTAGAGGCAGTTTTTATAATAGAGTAAATGTGCTTGTCGAACAAGAGTTAAGAGTCATGGATGACACCTAAATCCCTTATTTCATGAACACTCTCCAAAGTCTCATTTCCCAGTTTGTACTTCGAATTTATAATTTCGCGGTGGCGTGTGAAGGATATGTGGAAACATTTAGATACATTTAGATCAAACTCGTTATGCAATCAAAACGTCTGAAATCTATTAAGATCGGCCTGTAGGTTCTTCACATCTTCATCTGCCTCTATCAATTTCAGCACTTTCATATCATCCACAAAGAGTATTATTTTAGAATTTATGAAACATTTCTTTATATCTGAGATAAACAACGCAAACAAAAGTGGTCCCAATAAATAACCCTGGGCCACACCAGAAGGAATCGGTACCCAAGCTGACATAAACCCATTCAGCACTACGGCTTGACTACGGTTGTCGGTGTAGGAGGTAAACCACCTATGTAAACCCCCATGAATTCCTGAGGCAGACAATTGGTCCAGTAGTATTCTATGGTCGACACGGTCAAAACACTTGCTGTAGTCTGTATATATTACATCGACCTGTATGCTCTGGTCCATACCAGCGGTTATGTACTCGTTGGCCATTGCAAGATTGGAAACCGTAGAACGTTTGCAGCTGTTCTATAGGCGGGCGTGGAATAGAGCTTGGCTCTCTGGAGAGCCGCGTTCTTAGCTTTAGTAAGATTGCTAATGGCTAGGGGAAGCTTGGGTTTACCTTGCTTAGCAACCTTTTCGTTATCGCTGATGGCTGAGTTGATAGCATCAGTGAGAGTGTTGACTAATGAATCTATTTTATCCGGGCTATCTTATAGATCGGGTGAGATCGCGAGCGGAGAGTTCGGGGCTTCTAAGGCTGAAACTAACGTATTTTTAAAGCCTTTCCCGTTGGAAAGGTGACGTTATCGTTAGGCGGACCTAGAACGAGGGAGACGGGGCGGTGGTCAGAACCTAGGTCATCGAGCGGTTCGATAGACCTGAGGTCGAGGTTGATTCGCTTGACAATTGCAAAATCGAGGATATCAGGAGAGTGGTTCGGGTTGTCGGGATAGTGAAAGCAAGTGAAGGAAGTGGAAGAAGACGGGAGAGATGACGTCTAAGTCAAGTTGTTGAGTGATGTTAAGGAGTGCGATACCGCTGTTGTTAGTCGATAGGTATGTCCAGTCAGTATATTTCGAGTTAAAATGTTCGAACATAATGCCTCAAAATTGCTGCGGATTGGTCTGGTGCCACTAGGTATGTAGATTGAGGCTGTGATGATGGTCGGACGACCAGTCATAGAAAATCTACACACAGTGGCTTCCATGTTGAGGAGAGGAGGGGTAGGGAGAGGACAGCAATGGAAACCTCTTTTGTAATAAATAGCAGTGCCGCCGGAACCGTCGAAGTTGGGCCTATCGTTACAAGTAAACGCGTACTTGGGAATAGCGAATCCCCTGGAGCGGTTTGGAGTAATCATGTCTCTTGGAGAAGCAATAAGTCTGGTTCGTTGTTCTGAAGGAACAGTCAGGAAGGTAAGGACTAAGGCTACGGGCGTTAAAAGAAACTAGGGTTTGATACGACCGGACACGGGATTTGCGGGTCTAGACATTATATTTACTTATTTAACGAATTTATACGAAAAATAGAATTAATAAAGAACTAAGTAGCGAGTGATGCTCCGCTAACAAATAAAACAAATAGACGCTCATGAGGAGATTGGGCGGCTCACAGTTTGCGTGCCAGTACGGAGATTTCCTTAATGTCGACGTTTTGAATGACGCCGAACACGGTCTTCATGTCCTCAGCCAACGACGACTGGGTGAAGACGACGGATTGAGACGCGGACCTACGGGAGCTACGGGAGCTGAGATAGGACGGGAAGTTGCAGGTGGAGCGGCCGGACGCTGTCTCCAGGGCAGAGCCGGAGTAGGCATCAGCTGCACGGGCTTTGCTTCCGCGGACTGTTGCGGCCGGACTAGCCGTACAGCACACATGCAGGGGGGGGAATTGGATTCGGGGGTGCGAGTTATGTGTGGATTCAGGCACTTGACGCACACCGCTGAGCAGTTAGCCGCTGCGTGGCCATAGAGCTGGTAGCGGTGGCACTGCCCAGGGTGACCGCGGGGCTTGGGACGATTGGGAAGATCTCCCTCGAGTTGGCAGTGTTAGTCAGGATTACTAGGGCGAGTGGGAAACGCCTACCGCGGTTGGAGTGCATCTTTTGCACTGCTTCAGCCGGGAAGCCCTGGGACTTAAGGTCCTAGAGAATGTCGTCGTTACTGAGATCGAACGGGACGCCCCGTAATACCGTGCGGACATTGCGCTCCTCCGGGAGGGCGTAAGTATGATACGTGATTAGTTTGATCGATGAAATCCTAATAAAAGACCGGAAGTCTTCGATGCTCGCGACTTGTATTTTAATTGATTCGCCTGCGTTGGCAGCTTTTAAGTAATAAATTTTGTGCTCGTTGCACAAGTTAGAAACCGCGGTCCAGCGCGCTTTTTCGTGGAAGAAGACGGATGGAGGGAGCTGAGGCTTCGGTGGGACGAGAGCGCAGCGCGTAGCTGGCTTCGACGGGACCGACGGAGATGCGGTCACTTCGAGTGACATTAACGGTGCGGGGGCGGGTGTTGAAGACAACGAGGCTTTCTTTGTGCGCTTCTTAAAGCGTTTGGCGACTAACTGAAACGCGGGCTCAGGAGAGCCGGTTAAGGTGACGGTATTTGATGACTCATCGGACGTGGGTTCGACGCGCGAGAGGATGTGACCGATTCACAGTCCATCTCGGACGGGACGGGAGACATGGGAGAGCTGTAGACCTGAAGGATCTGGACTTTGGAGGCCTGAGGGGCCGGGGTTGAGGCCTGAGGGGCCGGGGACGCGATGGTTACCTGTAAGGCGAGCGTTAGGACATCGTCGGAAATGTTGGCGCCGGACGCAACGAGCACCTGGATGAACGACCTAGCAAAGTTTACCAAGCTTTGCTGGTCCATTGGAGGGCTTGGGACTACAATATATAATACATTGATATAAAATAATTCCTACGTTCCCTAACAAACCTAGCACCTAAACCTCCCTACCCGCGGTAGGGGGGCTGGGGACGACGCGAAATGGTGCCCCTAATTCGAACAGCACTGTACCGTCACCCTGGGAAAGGCCCGAATGCAATGGGATCAGCCGGTTTCTCCTCAGCCTGAAGGGCCTTCGAAGTGCACCGGGGCAACGCTATTAGGCTTAGTTGTCACCGTTAAGTATCCACCTGATCAAACGCGAGTGTACTACGGAGTGTGTTGTCAATAAATTGACAACAAAAACCGGCCGTAGACCTGACGAGGTTGGGTTGCACTGAAAGTGCGGGACTACGTTACGATCGGCCGAAGCCGGCCGCAGAGCAAGTCTCTGACTACGTAACAAGCGCCAAAAGTCAAGTAAGTAGCCAGAAAATCAGCCTGAGCCTTGCGAACTACTGTCGAATTTAATTGACCGTAGTAAGCTCAACTCTGTTTTTGCTTCGAGACTGACTTAGTTACAGCCGGTCGAAACCGGCCGCAGCGTAAGTCCTACAGAGGCTTATCTCAAGTCGTCGAGGACGAAGCGAGATATTGTACGAATCACAGCGTATGAGTGTTGCTACGAGTTGTCTTTGCGAGACGACAATCGTGACTCAACGGCTGGTGCGACCGCGAACACGTCCGAGCGGGGGTGGAGAGTGTGCCTTCGTGCTTAAAACGAAAGATGCGATCTTTAAGATTGGAGCTGACTAGTTTGACTAGTCGGTCGGGTAAGCCTGTGTTGTACAGCTTATAAATGAGACGCGCTTGCCAGACTTTGTCAAAAGCCTTGGCTACATCAAAGAATACCCTGACTGTTTTAAGCCGCTTGGAGTAGAAGCCGGCGAGTATGTACTTCACGATTTGGTGGACTTGCTGAGAGCAAGAGTGCTTGGCATGAAACCCGAATTAGTGGGGGATAATGAGGGGGTCACCGTCCGCTGGGAACAGGTGGTCCTTCATTCGAGCGAGTATGACTCTCTCGAGAAGCTTGCCCATTGCCTTGAGGAGGCTGATGGGTCTGTGATTAGCCGGGTTATTCAAAGGTTTACCCGGCTTGGGAATGCCTATGACTGTAGCTTCTTTCCAAGCTTTTGTAAAATAGCTAAGGTCGAAGCAAGCATTGAAGATAATCGCAAGCAAGGTGAACACCTGCTGAGGCAGCTGCTTAAGTGCATGGTTAGAAATTCCATCCGCACCTGGGGCTTTCTTGGATTTCTATCTTCTGATGAGGAAAAGGATCTCATCGTTAGACACTGTAATGGGGTCGGCGATGACTGGACGGGAGTCCTTGAGGAAGACTTCGTCTTCCACCGCCTGGATGTGCGAAGGGTCTGTAGGTTGCGTACTCGGGGAGCATTGTGAAGCAATGCTGTCCGCGAAGCATTCAGCTTTCTCGTCGTCCTCTCAGGCGATAGTGCCATCGGGACGAGATAACGGAGGGGTGTAAGTTTGGGCGTCTAGTCGGAGAGCTTTCGCCATCCTATAGTACTATGAGAGATGAGATCGTCCCTTTGAACGTCTCTGAATTCCGCGAGGGTGGATTTGACCTTACATTGTAGTCGGTTTGCAGCTATTCTGTAGGCGAGAGTGGGGTAATGCCTGGCTCTGCAGATAGTGGCGTTTTTAGTTTTGATTAGGTTGCTATTGTCCAAGGGAAGCTTGGGCTTGCCATGCTTAGCAACCTTTTCATTCACACTGATGGCCGAGTTGAGGGCAACAGTGAGCGAATCGACTATCGAGTCGATTTTATTAGTGCTATCGAGATAGTCGGATGAAATCGCGAGGGGGTTGTCTGGGGCTTCCAAAGCCAAAGACAGAGTGTGCTTGGAACGTTCCCATTTGGTATATAGGTTTTTGGAGCAGGAGGGTCATTTTGGGGTCCTAGTATTAGGGATACCGGGCGGTGGTCGGGACCTAAGTCGTCTAGCAGCTGTATGGTCTTTAGATCGAGATTGATACCTTTGACAATGCAAAGTCAAGGACATCAGGGAAATGAAGTGGATTATCCGGGTAATGGGTGGGTGTGACGGGAGAGGTTACGTCAAAATTGAGTGACTTCGTGATGTCTAGTAGTTTAACACCACTGGTGTGGGTCGAGAAGCACGTTCCGTCAGCATGTTTGCAATTGAAATCGCCGAACATAATGATGGATTGCCCCAGTTCGAGTAGGGCCTCGAAGTCACTACGAAGGGGCAGTGTTCCACTAGGTATATAATATAAAATATAGGTATATAATACGGGTGGCACCATTTTAGCAATGGTTAGAATGACGTCTTAGTTGACTCTAACGCTCCTCAATACATAGAGACCTTACCTTTATAGTAAATGCTTTCAAAATGGGGCGTGACAAACCTATATGTATTTCACGGAGACTCGGGAACGATTTTTTCAGTAAAATAACGTACAGAAATAATAAGGTATAAACGTAAATTTTTTATTTTGTATTTGTAAATTTCGTTATATCTCATTGTGGTAAAGCTGATAAGTTCCTTACGCGGAAAGTACTTGTGTATGTTATAAAAATACTGAAAATTCAAAACCGCTAATTGTAATGTCTAGAGTGTACATATAAGTGTATTAAATTAATCATTATAAGATAAAAATATGCTACAAATAAAAAACTAAATCTAAACTTGAATCTATTAAAGGCAACGTAGCCAAAAAGTTGGCCCAATTACCACGCTGGATAGCATTAGAAATTCGTTGTGCGAGGTAGGTGCCAGCCTTAGGGTTACGAGTTTTACTCACTAATCGCCTAAAGGCGATGAGTCCCTTGTCCCCAGGACCCGATGGTTTCAACGCCAAAAGCCGAACAAATTTATCCACTACCCAGATTCTGATATTTTTTACGTTTAAGGCTTTCAGCGTTATTAGCAGCATAAACAGATTGTACACAAATTGTAGGAAGATGAGAAGCCGCGAGAGTGTCTATGCAGGTAGACACTGGTAAACTGGCTCGATCCCAAGAATAATTCGAAATAGTTGACTTCATTTTTTCATCGAGAACCGAAAGTAAATTGATGTGTCTCCAAAATTGTGAGCAGCGAAGATAACAAATGAATTTCGGCACAAATAAGCGTAAAAGGTAAAAGAGCCATATGTTTATTAATTTGTGAAAGCCGGGAAAAAATTTTGTTGATTACAAAGCTGTGTAAGGAGTCATCGACAATTGGTGAACCTAGCAGCCGAAGGGAAGATTTCTCTTTTACAGTGATGCCAGGAGCGATTGATTGAAAGGCCTGAATAATGCTTTCTTTGTTACGTAAGTCGATAATAAGTAGCTCACATTTACCAAAGCGTGTAAGGAAAATGTGAGGCCAATTTGGGCAAATTTATCAAACAATAGCTTCAGGTCATCAAGAATGACGCTAGAATTACCTCCTAAGGTTTCGGCGTTAAGATACAAAACGTTCAATTTTGACTTTAGTTGCTCAATAATAGGATGAATATCTAAACTACAAATATCAGAGCCAAACGAGTCCCCTGATCAGATGTTATTAAAACAAAAAATATATGAACTGCCATTGATTAAATATGCTTAAAAATATTTAGAAAAGACAAAAAAAAACAAGGAACACAAAATAAAAGATAAAATACAACGCTTTGTATGTAGGGTAAAGTGGCTAAAATGCTGGCAGAATGGTCACTATTGATGGCTATTGCTAAGCGTTGTAAAACTAACGTTTAAAAAAATTGAATGCCGTCAAACTAATTAAGTTGATTTTACTATTATTTTTGATATATTTTCGATTTTGAATATTGATATTCATTTATCTAAATAAATAATTTAAAACCTGTGATTCGAAATCCCAAGTTACTTTAAGGAGTGGTCAGCTAATGCATAGAAGAGATCAGAACAACCAACAGAAGTTTTTGAATTCGTTTTTTTTTTACTTCTCACTTCTTCAAAATCCTTCGAGCAAACCGAAGAATATGGTATTTGAGTTTTATACTTTAAATGCATTTTCTCTTAATAATAAATCCTTGGTAATGTATAATATAAGGTAAAACAAATGCATGAAAACACCAAAATTGAATTAAATACCAAGAAAACATAAACTGACTCCTAACTGCCCAGTCTCCCCTCGCTTCGCATTTTAACGTTCTAAAACAAATTATACGAAAAGTTGAAATTTGGAACGAAATGAAATATTTTTTCATTCCTTAGTGGTCGCAATGTAATGTTTATCCTTGGGGAACCCACTGTTGGCATTTTTATATGTGTTTTATATTTAAACGGTAGAACAAGCTTCATCTTCATCATGAGCTGCCAATTACCTGACTTGCGTTCCAACAAAACAGAGACTAGTAACTATATCTAGGAATCTAACCATATCCACTTGATGTTGATGGTTTTAAGCATTATTTGGTAATTATTCAAGTCAAAGTCAAAAATAACGAATAATAAAATGGTGCAACGCACAACTGTTGAATTCTAACATTATTGTTAAACTTTGTTGTAAAAGGTAATTTTGACTGAAATGAGCCAGTGATGCAACTAAGATTCGGTAATGATCTTCCAATTTGAAAATATAAAGTTGTACAAGACCTTTTCCTTATAAACGAGACAATCTCTCGCTTCTTCTGGAAACGATGAATTCTTGAATTATTTATTTCACGCTTCGTAACACTTGCGTCATTTGTTTGAAGTTTAATCAATTGTGAACCAGAGCTGTTGTTGACAGAAATTGATCCTTTACATAATTATATTGTAACCTTGTTTGTGTAAAGCTGCTTTTTAAGGATGTCTAACGTTGCTATAAAACTGTGTGTCTGTTTGCACCGTAGATGTGAGAGGTAGCTGTATTGTGCAAAAATGTGTAGCAAGAATTTGGTACGGTTATATTATTTTAAATACTTTGAGATTGATAACAAGAAACAGCCTTTTGCAAACTCACTGTGGGTTCATCATTGACATATATTCATCTTTAGATACCAACTTGTGGTCTGACAGACACCTCAAGATCGGTCTTGGTGGCTGGATGTATCGGCGCTTACGATAAGCAAGTCCTATGAGACCATCCGTCAGTACTAACGATGTTTTTAGGTTATTTATTTTTTAATTTTTATCACTTTTACTTTAATTTTATATTTACATTTAGAGAGAAATACGAGAAAACAACTCTGTGTCTTGCAAGATTATTTGAATTGGCACAGACGATAAAAAAGCTTATCAGCCAACTACGCCTGAAAATGAAAGAAAGAAAGATAGAAAGACTTTATGAATTTATCCACAGAAAAAACAAATTAAGAATAAATAAGAAGGTGAAATAGTGTTTTTTTACATAAAAACTCTTTAACCTATGACCATGAAAAGTAGAGCGCAAAACTAACTGTGAACGTTGAACTTGCACGAGACATCTGTTGCTCATAGATTATCATAAGTTTATGTTGGATTCCTATTAATAAATAACTTATGTGTATACCAGGCCACTAAGAAAGTTTTGCCAAAAATGGGTTTGTGTATGGAACGCTGGCGAGTTATATTTATTTTGAAAATTGAATTATTAAAAAGTAAAAATATATTTGTTCCAAATTTAAATGTCCCTCTAATTGTTTTTTATCAGTATTATGAAATTATTGTGTCATAACTTGTAATATAGTCTTTTTTTACAACTTTTATAACTATTTAGGACCAGCCTTCGTAAATTGTTTTAGGCTATTACGCTTATTTCTTTGATCTGAGACGTCTATAACATTAATAATTAAAAAGCCCTTCTTTTGTGTGTTCCACGCTGGTAATTATTTATTATACTTTTGTTTCGATTGAATAATACTTGAATATTTCTCCATAATTTTTCTTGCGTTTAATATATTATTCTAAATCGAACAATAAATTAACTGCTCGTTTTTTTTTCAAATCTTCATACCTTTCCATATCATTATTTTGAGGCCATTATGGTGAGTTATTTGAATAATTTTCTAAGTATATTGAAACATTTTATAGTTCCTATCGCTATGTTTTAATATTTGTAATATTAATAAATAAATAATTGAACAGGTCAACCAAATACAATTAACAAAGTTTGTGCATATTTCATCCAAGGTGGGTTTGTTCTGTGAACAATGACAGTGACTATTTGTATTTCATGGTAAAGAGGATGTACCGCTCCCTCGGCTAAGGCGGTAACGAAAATAAAGTCAGGGACGATTTAATCGATAAATAAAAAAAAATAAACATTATTTATAATATAATTTACACAAGAGATTCACAGGGGGTGGGAATTTTAAATTCACAACCGACGCACTACTAAGGTCTCCAAAACCAAACCGCACTGTCCTTGGTTCGCAGCAGTAGTCCGAAATCTCAGGGTCACGTCGCGGCAGGCAGACGTGAGGCAGCGGAGTAGGTAGTTGGTCCGGGCGATGATGGGTAGTCGACCAAAAAGGAAATCCTTAGTAGGAGTATGAACCCTGGAAATCATGAGATTGGCCATTTTAGAAAATGCCCAGTTATACAGTCTGACTGCGACATCAACCCAAAGGCTAGGCGGATGGAACGATTTAGGCAAGAAATAGCAATTAATGATGAGGCAGTCAACAAAAATCAATCTTAAACTAAAATTACAAAGCGTAACCAACTAATAATTATCGGAATCAAACAGGTAGGTACTTAAGGTACCGCAAAACAATGGTAACACAAAGAAAGGATATAATAGAACACGTTTAAATAGTTCCACAACTTAAAATGCAAGTTGAATAGCTTGTTTATCCTTATTGATCTAAATAGAACAACAACAATTAACAGAGGAACATACTTAAAGAATACACTGAATCGTCATGACCTTTAGGGGCCATGCGAGGTCATGTCTCAATGGCGTACCAAAATTGCACGCGTTGCTTGCAATAAGTAATTCATTAAATAGCACCCTTATGAACAGCATTTAATAAAATGAAAGGCATGAAATGAAATGAATGATTCACTCCTCACACAAGCACTAGAATTAATAACTTATACATAAAGGCTTACTTAGGCAACTAGATAAGCACTAAAACTAAGTTTTAAAATTAATTGCAACACTCACCCGATTTTGGGGTAAAACAGCACACTTATAATATCAAAGATTTAACGTTGAATAATATTTTCTTGAAGAAAAGGTGATGCGTCCTTGCGTTCGAATAGCTTGGCAGGGACTGCCGGCCGAACGTTCGAGACGAAAGCGAGCGAGTCGGAGGTGACTCTGCGCATTTGAACAGAACCGTTCTTCCTACTCATCGTTCATACCGTTACTGTTCACTCAGCGTCACTGCGCGCATAGATGTATTTTAAACTTCTAGTCTAGGTACATACTTATAGTTATTAGATTTATAATTAAGATAAGTTCTGAGAATAATAATATAACATATCATAAAATAGTAGGCTAGGTATATGTTTCTTTGTGTATTTATTAGATTAGTTTAGTTGTTAAGTTCAATTTTAAAGTAGTCTTGAATATAATCTTATGAAGTAACGAACCGTTACAAGGAAAGAGCACATTGAGCTCCAACGGAAGCCCCCGTGGGGGTCCATCGTCCCTACTGGAGCCCTGGGCGCATTGCCAGGCGCGCAGATGAATGTATGATCGGAATGGGATGAAATAGATTTGCAGGTGTGTTTTTATTCGTATTACTTTCCTTATTTGGGGTTTCACACCATGTCAACCTGCCATTTTCGTTCCACGTGTTTACAAAATATACTGCGTCTATGTGCTTTCCTACATTGGTCAAAGTCAACGGAATGTGTCACCCCGCGTTAAAGAACATGTGCTGATATTAAAAACAGAAGAGCAACAAAGTCTGCAGTCTGTGAACATTCCATAGTCCCATTACATAGTAGGTTTGACTCCCATTGAAATTAATAAAAACCGCAATTTCAATAGAGAAGATGGTGGAAGCTTTCTTCAACATGATCCTATTATCCAACAACTTGCAAGATCTCAAGTTAAAGCCTCTGTCAGCACTTTCTGTGTTAATCCTGAACGTTACGCTCGCAGACTGAGAAACAGATGGAGATTATTGAATGCTTTCATAACTGTCAAGACGCCTGTCATCCTAGTCACTCGTGACCACGGTGTCTGTAAAGATACCGAAACGTTAGTGTTAGTTAAGTGCGATAAAATCCAGTTAAGAAGTGTTTTATTAAATAACACTGAATCGTGAAAACTTGAGAAATACGAGTATAATGTGTGTATAATTACAAAGTGTCATAGTTTAAGGGTCTCTGACAGAGGGTTGTAACTATACTAAGTGTATGGCAGTGGACGTCATGATGTATAATTAATGTTATTCCAAATAAAATATGTAAAAACTGTTCTTTATACCTTGCCGAAATCTAGGTGCAATTTTATTTATCCTTGCTGCCAGTTACTTGCCAAAGCCACCATGATCCAAATTTCTTAGTCGGGGATTGTTCTTATCTCTGTAGGGACATATACAGAGGAACTTTCAGCTTTTGTAATATAACGAAGGCCTTAGTGTCGCGGCATGTTAGGCTATCATTTTAGAATTGGATCTTACACAAAAGAATCTAGCTACACCTTTGCTGTGGAATATTACTACATACTAATTCCTATGGGTTAATTTTCAAACTTGATATTAATTTGTAATTGAACGTCGGAAAAAACAAACAGGAGGTACGCTAAGCAAAGTAATCTAAAAACATATTGGCAATGTCTTTATTTTTGATAATGAATTTTTACATAGGTACGCATTGTATGTGAAATTTATGTTCAAAAAAAGTTTCATTCCGAAAATGTTCTCTTGTCATCACGCAGAAATAAATATTAGTAATGTTATTTAACATTCAAAATAACTACGATGTTTGTATCAAAAACAAGCCGAGTTGGCCCTTATTACACACATTGGAGCCGAAAGCTATATTATGCTGATAATTTCACAACTAAATACAAGTTAGCTCTTATGTAAATGCATTGGTCTGTACGTAGTATAATTCGTAATTAAAGACGACAGAAGCTCACTCGACCGGGCGGTGGCGTTTGTTACATACCTTTGATTGTTACGGAAAATGTTCGAAATACAAATACTTGAAACATCTGAAATAGCATGGAATTGAATTGTGATGATTATATTCTAGATAAAATTATATTTATAACTTTTCCAATTCGTTTCCTTCAGCTTCTAGATCTGAAGTTCCCGGGTTCGATCCCCGGAGATAGCCAATTGTATAATGAATTTAGACAAATGTAGTACATCAAGGCGACTGTTCCAAATGTGAATGAGACCATCATAAGGAACCCCTCGTACCTTATATTAGAATTTGATAGTAAAATAGATTTTTTATTAGCATTTATTTGGTGTTGTTTCTAAAAAATGGATGACATCATGATGTGTTTCAAGTCTGTGCCATTCCTATTTATCACCAAAATAAAACCTACCAAAGTGTTATAATTTGTATATTATTACTATTTTGTAATAAGTACAGATTATTTAAAACGCTCATTTAATAGGATATTGTATTTTCATTTTCAAAATAAATAAACAATATTGAGACACTTGTTTTTTAAAGCTTACGAAATGTGTATGCAAGCCATATAGAAAAAAACATATATATAGAAAAAAACAAATATATAGAAAAAAAACATACATATATAGAAAAAAACGACTAAGTCGTTTAGAAAAACGACATGTTGTTTTATAAATCAGTTAATTATACTCATACCTTCTACGTGCAACATTGACCCATTAATAAAGCGTAGCCAGCGCCTCTGTTTGAAGTTAAAGGAACCCTTTTACAATATGATCAAATAAACTTAGCTATTTCAAGAAGTAGCCAAGCTTAATCAGCACGACAAACGATACCTTTTCCTTGATCTGACCTAGCCACATCATGATTATAACGACACAGGGGCTGGAAACGCTTTGTTTATGTGTCAATGTCGCATGTGGATGATATAAACTAGCTGATTTGTCAAACAACATATCATTTTGTTAAACATTGTTTTGCCTACTTTGTAATCTTTATTAATTTAATTTTCATTATTGTGAGTCGTCGGGTGTTTCCGCACTGCAAATCGCAGAATATAATCTAGGTGGTAAGTAAACAATTCACAATAGGGCCATATCGTCGATGACCAAATCGTGAATCGTTTGCAAATTCAACGATCTGGCCAAATATAGTTGGCCACATCACGAAATAAGCAATTCTATGGCCGTAATGAGAAAGTAATTTGACATGGTTTCCTGGAAATAAATCAGGTTTGATTTTAATGAACCAATTCAATTGTCATTATACAAATTGTAGTTTCAGTTCATGATGTACATAATACGTTTTAACAAGAAAATATATTGAATCCAACATACCTGCACGGTAATTGACGCTGGTAAAAATTCCAAATCATAGATTATCATTCAATGAACGTATAACGCTGTGCATAAGCCCTCTGTCGACTTAAACCTTAAATACTTTTAAAAGTAATAATGAATTCATTTATTTTATTTTGATTTATTTATTTGAAACCTTTGTCAGTTGTATTAATTTTCGATTTCTTTACAGACATATAATGTTATATAATCATATATGTCATATATAACATAGATGTTATAGATTTATAATGTTATAAAATCAAATTTGAATTAACTGTGTGAAATGTTATACTTATTCTGGTGAAACTATGTACGTCATAAAAACTGTGTTTCGATATTTTTGGGAGCCGATAAACGGTAAATTGTAGAAGTTATCATTTACATTTTAATTTGCTTATAAATTTTTAGGAAGATTTACAGACAGCTACTAATACACGAATTGACTGATAGTCCTGTTAACAAATATCCTCTTTTGTGTTCCTTTCTAAGAAATTATTTTTTTAAATTATTTGTTTTAAGTTGCTTGAGCTAAGGTTAACATTACGATCATATTATCAGTATTAGGTGATACTTATCATTTGGTTCTCAATTTAATTAAACGAAAACATAAGTAATTCAATTACAAAATAGGAGGTTTGAGTTTGAATTTAACGACAAGTCCACGTCATGTGGTAGTTTATTAAAAATGTTTATAAATTGGAAATAACTTTCTCAGCAATAAGAAATGGTCAATTCAATCAAAACATTTTCTAAACTATTTATATATACATAAACCTGCGCACCCTGTTCCATACCACTAGTTATAAAATCGTTGGCTAGTGCAAAATTGGACAGTGTGGCACGCCCCTTTAGAAACCCACGCCGCGCCTTACCTAAATTGCAATTTAGAGAACTTTGCACGCGATGTATCCCCTTTCATAAAAATTGGAGTAATTAATGCCGACTTCCACACATACATATCAACACCTGCCGACAAAGACCGTTCAAAGATTAAACAAACAGGCAGACTCTCGGCATACTCAGTAATAAAAATTGGTAAAATATCATCTGGTCCACCAGCCTTAGAGTGGTCAAGGTATTTCTGGATTTGAAGGATTTTTTTTTGGGATCTTTTTTTTTTTATTGAAAAAGGATTAGACGTTTGTCTTCTATCTCACCTTATGGAAAGTGACGATGAAGACGAAGGTGTTAAACGTCTATCCACGAGATACCTATTCACTCCACGCTTGAAAGAACTAGGACTTTAGTTTTCTGGAAAAACAGACGCAGGCAGTTCATTCCACACCTTGGCGGCCCGCATCAAAAAGGAACTATCGAAGCGTTTGGTTAGACTTCTTGGGATA
This sequence comes from Marasmarcha lunaedactyla, assembly GCA_923062675.1. Lineage (NCBI taxonomy): Eukaryota > Metazoa > Arthropoda > Insecta > Lepidoptera > Pterophoridae > Marasmarcha > Marasmarcha lunaedactyla. The sequence continues at coordinate 11,460,569 of OV281353.1, forward strand.
TCTACCATGAAGGGATGGAAGGTCTGTTTGCATCTAGTGGTCCTTTGCCTGAAGGGTGTGGGTTCAACCTGATCAAAAAGAGCATTCGCGCACTCTCCAAAATGTAATCTGTAGAAGACTGCTAAACTGGCAACTTTCCGACGGTGGTCGAGGCTTTGCAGTTTTTTGGTGGTGAGGTCAAAGTTGTTAATAATTTTTCGGGCTCTTCGGTCAACTGCGTCCATCGCTTCTAGTTGGTACTTTGCAGAACCATCCCAAAGATGGCTACAGTACTCCATAGAAGATCGAACTTGAGCTGTATATAAATTAAGTAGCTGTTCAGGGCTGAAGTACCGTCGGACCTTCGAGATGATTTCCAACTTCTTTGAAGCAGTTTGAGCCATGGACACAATTTGTTGCCCGAAGTTTAGTTGGGACGATATAGTTACGCCCAGAAGCCCTAGGTGGTCGGTTAAGGGTACAGAAACATTTTGGAAAGTGGGCGTAAGGTCGAAATTGCTCTTTTTCGCGGAGAATAAACACGCCTGTGTTTTCGACGGGTTAAATTTGACCAAGTTGGACTCGCCCCAATCGGACACTTTCTTTAAGGCCAAATCCACCTGCTTAATCATGGACTCTCTCAAAGCCCGGATTTCTCGAGGACTCGCTCGCGCATTGGACATGAATCTCTATACAATGGTGCTGTCATCAGCGTAACCAATAATGCCTGGGGTTAGCAGGTCGCTAATGTGCAGCAAGAATAACGTTGCAGAGAGAACAGATCCCTGAGGTACTCCAGCATTAATTGCCATTAGGTCAGAAGAGCAGCCGTCTAAGACTACTCGAATTGACCGTTCCCTCAGAAAATCAGATATCCAGTCGCAGAGCCCTTTAGGTATTCCGTATGCTGGAAGCTTACTCAAGAGACCATCATGCCAGACCCTATCAAAAGCCTTGGAAATGTCTAAGGATACAGCAATAGCTTCACCGTGACCTTCCAAGGCTTCGCTTCATAAGTGAGTGGCATAACGAATGAATGGTGAAAACCATATTGGTTATCACTAAGGAGCTCGTTGGACTCAATGTATGCCAGGAGACGATTGTTCAATACACGCTCCATGACTTTGCAAAGTATGGAGGTGATTGCAATAGGTCGATAGTTGATGGGATCCGCACGGCTTCCCTTCTTTGGTACTGGTTGCACGGTGGCCAGCTTCCAGGATTTAGGGACCTTTCCAGATTCCAAAGAGAGTCGATACAGGCACGTTAGTATGGGAGACAACTCGGCTGCGCAGTGTTTTAACACAACTGCAGGTATGCCATCGGAGCCGCTGGCCTTGTTCACTTCTAAATTCTGCAAGCATTTAAGAACCTGCTTTTGGCGAATATGAACGGTACCCATTTTGGGTCCGAACTCAGGTAACTGGGGTGGGACTTTACCTTGACTATTCAGATGAGAATAGTCTGCAAAAAGATTAGCAAAGCGGTCTGCTTTCTCTTTTGCAGTGTGGGCCAGTGAACCGTCAGGCTTCCTCAGAGGTGGCAGCGATGGGTGACAGAAGGTTGACTCAACAGACTTGGCCAAAGCCCAGACAGCTTTGCTTCCTGAAGGATATGACGCTATCCTGTCTCCGATATGGCCAATGTGGTCAAAGCGAGCTTTTTTGATTAGAGGAGGCTTACATGCGTGAACAACAACATCGCCATTAGAAAGAACTAGGTCTAAAATTCTATTATCGTTGTTATATTGACCAAGCACATGAATATTATGGATGAATCAAGTCGAGTTTAATTCTGGTTGTAAATCGTTTTCACCTGTACCTTTCAACCAATGAATATGAATTTGAAGAGTAAAATCACCAATAATTACAAAGTTATCGAGTGGGTAGCTAGAAGTAATTGTGTCAGTCTGTCCATAAAGTTTTGTAGCTGCACTTTGTGTGAGTGACCTCCCCCAGATTCATTAATTAGGAAGACTGTACACAAATGTATATTTTACGTATTCTGAGGTCGCTTATTACCTATTAATGTTGTGATCCAGATGTCTTCCGCCAAGGTCGACCACTCGTTTCTGTTTACTACAGTAAGGTTACGTTTGACCTCAAACAACACTTCTCCACTTAGGATCTGCTTGGTACGTCGGTAGTCACGATCCCGTCATACTTAGTAGCGATTATCTGATGTACTATCAAATAGCCATGTTTCAGAATAGGATATGACGTAATTGTTAAGGCTGAACATTCAAAACAACGTGCCAGGTTTTGAACGTAGATCGCGAACGTTCTGGTGTTAAATGTTAAGAGACACCATTACAGACTAAGCCAAATTGTGTGATTTTCAATATTTTGTTATTTTTTTTCTATAGTTTATGAATTAGGTTTTTGTAATGTTTATGACTTTATAGACTCCTAATTTACTCTTAAATTAAAAGTTTTGCAGGTAAAACTGGTTTCTTCTCTACATACTTGCAGTACCCTAACCTCGACAATCTAGTTGAATTGTGATTCCTGCTTTTTTTTGCAGTAACACTTAGAAATATAATATTAGGTCCTTACATATGAAACTGGCGTTTTGTCGCACTGGCAACTTTGATCTGTATTATCTCCTCTTTCGTTAAGAATTCCAACTTCAAATTTTATACAGCTATTTACTCACGCATTTGTGTTTCGCAAACCATAATTTATTTGTTTTTTCCGCTTTTGGTTTTTTCTTTGCGTCACTTAGTTTACAAAATTTAAAACTTGATGTATTGCGTTATTTACGAGTACGAGTTCCACCATGGCACCACTGCTGCAGAAGCGGTTCTAAGTATTAATGCTGTGTATGGCGGTGTTGTCGCAAAAAAAAACACAGTGCATTTTTGGTTCTAACGTTTGCGTTATGGAAATTTCGACCTGCAGAACAAGCCCTGTAGACGGAGAGCAAAGTTGATAATGAAGAATTAAAGGCTATTGAGGAAGTGGGTCCATCGCAAACCACGTTCGAGTTAGCTGTAGGCTGCAGTGTTAGTAACTCTTATTACCTGTGATAAAAATAGACCCTGTACAACAATCGGAAACGCTCATCGCAATGGTTGAACCCTAGCAAACCAGCCAACTCCTGCCCCAAGCGAAAATTGACTCAAAAAAAGTTACATGTGAGCGTTTGGTCGACTAGTGCCGTAGTCATTCACTACAGCTTTCTTAAATCTGGCCAGACGATTACGGCAGAAGTCTATTGTCAGCAACTGTAAACCATGATGGAAAAGCTTGCTGCTAAACAACCGAGGCTGGTCATCGCTCTAGGCCACTACTGCTTCAGGACAACGCACACACTGCACAACAGACGGCTACCAAATTAAAGGAGCTTCAATAGGAATGTCTAAGACATCCACTGCACTTCCCGGACCTTGCTCCAAGAAATTACCATTTTTTTTGTAATTTGGATAACTTCTTGCAAGAGAAAACATTTTACTCCGATGGGGCAGTCCAATGCGCCTTCAAAGATTTTATTGATTCCCGTCCGAATGGTTTTTTTAGTAAAGGGGTCAATGAACTACCTCTGAGATTGCAAAAGTGCATAGATAGCAATTGAGGTACCACTGATATCTACTTTGATTAAATACAAGTATTAATTTTGTCTTAAATTTACTTTCTGTTCCTCCCGTACAAAACGGCAATTTCATATGTAATGACCAGATATTAGGCTTGCTATGTTCTGATAATGTAGATCCTTATAAATTATTAAATTATATTCTCAGAATGTTTGTAAAATAAGACTAATTTACTTATCTTTACTCATACTTTTACTATTATTTTATATGACATAACTAATGAATATAATTTTTTGGGTAAATAGTCGATAATCTAGTTCGGAAACTTACTTGAACTTTATTTTCGCCGCATTTGATTATTGTTTGTTTATCTTGGTGCTCAATTAACTTCTAAATAGTAATATATTATTGTATTCTTTTTCATTTGTGATACAGCTTATTTTTTTTTCTCATATATTACTCTCATGAAATTTTGTGGAGCCATAAAAATAAAGTTTCGTTAGACAAGTCGACAAAACAAAACCAGTGTTACAGTAGTGGAATTAAACGACTCGCAGTTGTAGTTTTATCCTTTATTTAAATCGATGTGGTATAATGAAGGCGTTTAATGAACAAGATAATTTAAAAAACGTAACTAATAATTTTGCAAATCAGTTTCAGCACAATGTAAAATCTATAATTCCAAATTGTTCTCATAATTCGCTAAATAAAGGCGACTTTACAAATATAATAGATAAATCGATGTATTTCCCTAAAGCGCAACATAGAGAAATATTATATATAAAATTATTAATAAAATGAATCCCCAGAAAGCTCCAGGAGTAGATGGTATCAGGTCAATAGACATAATACGGTTGTCAGATAGAATAGTAGGCGCTATAACACACTTTATCAACACCAGTATATCAGCCGGCTGCTACCCAAAACTACTAAAATTAGGTATCGTTCGTCCCATTCACAAAAGTGGCGCTAAAGAAGACTACGCTATGTACCGTCTGATTACAAATCTGTCAGTCATAGATAAAGTTGTCGAAAAATATGTCTGCAAAAAATACAGACGTATCATTCAACAAATAATACAATATCTTCAACACAATAAGGGTTTCAACCAAAGAAAAGTACCACGCAATTATTACGTCACTTTACGGACGACGTTAACCAATACCTTGATACCAAAAAAATGTTTAAAAGTATTCAAAATTATTTAAACGAGTTTGCAGTGTAGCTAAATCTAATAAAATTTATAATAAAAATAAATATAGTACTAACATTTCAAAAACTGCATGGAATATAATTAATCAGGAAACTGGGAAAGCAAAAGAACCACACACCAAATATAATTAAAAAATTAATGATGAAGTGTTGTCAACTGACAAAGAAGTTGCTGAAGCATTTGAAAATTTTTTTACTGCCATCCCTGTGTCAACTACTTCGAGTATTAATTCATGTTCCACTCTTGCGCAGTCACTGGTAACGGAAAATGTAAATTCATGCGATATTGATTTTATTTTTAAACATGTTACTGTTCCACAAGTTTTAAATGCTTTTAGAAGCATTAAAGTAAAAAATACAGCCGATTTAGATGGAATTTATGTTAAAATTATTGAATCTGTCATTGATGGTATAGCCCCGTACTTAGCCAGTATATTTAATGACTGTGTTGATAATGGTGTTTTTCCTGATTTAATGAAATTGAGTAAGGTCATTCCAATATTCAAAGCAGGTAGTTTGTCTGACCCTAATAATTTTAGACCTATATCTATACTACCAACGCTCAGTAAGATTTTTGAAAAATTAGTTTTAAATCAATTACTCTCTCATTTTTACCGTAATAGTTTAATGAATTTTAAGCAGTTTGGTTTCACGCGGGGTCGCTCAACAATCGATGCCGGTGTTGAGCTCATAAAACATGTATTCAGCGCCTGGGAGGAGTCGTGTGATGCTATTGGTGTCTTTTGTGACTTGTCCAAGGCGTTCGACTGTGTGGATCATACTACTCTACTCATGAAACTGCACCATTACGGCATTAAAAACCGAGCGCTTGCCTTGATTAAATCATATATTTCTAATAGAAAACAGAAAGTTGCAATAAATGGAGAAAAATCATCAGGATCGGCAGTGACAATGGGTGTGCCCCAGGGCTCAGTTCTTGGTCCTTTCCTATTTTTAGTTTATATTAATGATCTGCCATCGGCCGTTAAGAATCAATGCGAGGTCATATTGTTTGCTGACGATACTTCCTTCTTGTTTAAAATCAAAAGACAAGAAATTGACTATCGAGCGGTGAACAAATGCATCTCCAACACAGAGCAGTGGTTCTCAGCTAATAATTTGCTTCTCAATGAAAAAAAAAACGAAATGTGTTAAATTTACATTGCCAAATGTCAAACAAATAAACACAAACATTTTAGTTAAGAGCCAGGAACTGACTCCTGTAAACTCAACTGTATTTCTGGGCATAACCTTAGACGCCAAACTCCAGTGGGGACAGCATGTTGATGGTTTAGCGAAAAGGCTTGGCTCTGCCGCATATGCTGTTAAAAAAATTAGAAAAATTTCAAATGAAACAACTGCTCGATTAGTCTATTTTGGTTACTTCCACAGCCTCATGACATATGGTATTCTGTTGTGGGGGAGTGCTGCCGACATCGATGCTATATTTATTCTGCAGAAAAGGGCTGTTCGCGCAATCTATCAGCTCGGTCCAAGGGTGTCACTTAGAAGTAAATTTAAGGAAATAAATATTCTTACCTTCCATTCACAATATATTTTAGAAAATTTAATGTATGTTCAAAAGAACATAACCTTGTTCAATTGAAAAAAAAATATCTGCACAATGTTAACACAAGAAGAAGAAATATGCTGGCAGCTCATAATAGTAGGCTTCATAAAGTCACTAACTCATTCATGGGTCAATGTATACGCTTTTATAATAAGGTTCCTGAGTATATCCAAGGTCTTCCTATTGACAAATTCATAGAAACTATAAAGGAGAAGTTGTGTGCTAGAGCACATTATAAACTATCCGATTACTTGGATGATAAAAGCCCATGGGTATAATCCCCTCATTAACAGGATTGTACTAGTATTTGTAACAAAGCATGTGTAATGTGTCTGTATGTGCGATGAGTTCTTCGTCCCGATGAATATCTAAAGCGTCATTGTCACTAAAGTACGTCTTCTTATGGTAGCGTCGGGTGACGGGTCGCTCACTTCCCTCTAATATGGTTGAGGAGGGCGATGGCTGGATCCCGCGTTAACTCGTGAACGGGTGCCGTTTGAGGGTGTTCGTCGTTTGGATACTTGGGGGGAGGGAGACTTGCCGAGCTAACAGTTATACTTGTGAAGTTTCTTGCCAGTTCTTCTTCACGAATGTTTTTTCGAACTGGTGGTAGAATCATGTTTTATTTGACGTCAATAAGAACAAGTAATTGTCAATGTTGAGAAAATAAATATTTCAGTTCATTTCATTTCATTTCATTTCACGTAATATTACTATTCATTGATTATGGAAAAGCTTTTGGTACCCTTTGACATGACCTTTTAATAGAGCGGTTAGACAATAGTGGTATAAGAGGTAATATACTAGAATGGTGTAAAGATTACCTAAGGGACCGATGCTACAAAGTTAAAGTTGAAAATACATACAGTAATAAGATCGATCTCACTGAAGGCTTCGCACAGGGATCCGTACTAGGGCCATTGCATTACCTTACGTACGTGAACGACATAACAAAAGCTATCAAACAATGTAAGATTTACCAATTTGCGGATGATACGTGTCTATTAGCAGCTGATGAAGATCCACTTATTGCACAACGCAAACTACAGAACGACTTTACTGCAATTTGTAAATGGTCACATGACTCAGGCCTAGTTCTTAATCCTAAAAAGACAAAATTTATACATGTACACTCTAGTCACAGTCATTTTATTTGTCAACTAAAAATAGTAGCGCATAGTCATGACTGCCTCCATACAATTAAATCAAATTGCAAATAAAACTGTGTAAATATTGAGCAGGTGCCTGAACACACCTACCTAGGTTTAGTTATAGACAACAGATTTAACTGGGCTAAGCACGTTGAAAAGATTTGCAATAAATTAAGAACTATTTTAGCCAAATTTTCATGATCATTCTCGCTCCGATCGCCACGCGGTGCGGACGTGCAAGACCCAGTTCTCCGTTGATCGGTTCCTTCCTGATATTCCGTGGCGCTCAGTCTACTGACGTCACAGTATAGCGTGTTGGTTCCGTGCTACGGTTTTCAAGGTTTTTCTACTCCGTCTGAGTGCTTTCGAAGTGCGATTTTTCTTTGCGACTAAGCCCCTTAGTCTTCAAAGTGCTGTGCTAAGTTGTGTTGTGCTTGTGCTGAGTGCAGTGTTGTGCCCAGCGTAAGTAGTCTGGTTTCAGTGCAAAGGATACTTAACGGTGACAACGAATTTGTACTGAACCAGTCCTTTTATTTTTATTTTATTTCTCTTCTCTATTTTATTTATTTTTCTCCTATTTTCATATTTATTTTTATCATATCTGTGTGTTCTTCGTGTGTATTTGTTTTTTCTGTCGGTAAAGGTTGACCCTAACGCGGTCAACTCTTTACCTGCGTACCCTTTTTTTAGGTTTCTAGGTAGCGGCCTTCGGCGTACTACGGTTAGTTTTAAGTTATTCTCCCCAGCCCCCCTACCGCTGGTAGGGAGGTTAGCCACTAGGGTTCGCTAGGTTTTTATTTAGGAACTCTAGGCATTTTTTATATAAATAGGTGCTAGGTTTGCTAGGGAACCTAGGCATACATTATATATTTATATATTACATATTCAAGCCCTCCAATGGACCTTGTAAGCGTTCTTAAGTCGTTCGCCCAGGCGCTCGCGGAGTCCGGTTGCCCCATCCCAGATGACGTTCTAACGCAGGCCTTACAGGCAACTATCGCGTCCCCGGCCCCTCAGGCCTCAACCCCGGCCCCTCAGGCCTCAACTCCGGCCCCTCAGGCCTCCAACGCCGAGACCCCTCAGGTCTACAGCTCTTCCTCGTCTCACGCCTCGTTCGAGATGGACTGCGAATCGGTCGCATCCTCTCACGCGTCGCGTCGCAAGCGTACCGCTCCCGGGAGCGACTCCGAACCCGCGTCTGATACGTCGTCAGATGCCGTCACCTTAACCGGCTCTCCTGAGCCCGCGTTTCAACTTGTCGCCAAGCGCTCCAAGAAGCGCTCGAAGAAAGCTTCGGTATCATCAATACCCGAGCCCTCCCCGGTGTCTTCAACACCAGCCCCCGCGCCGTTAAAATCGCTCGAAGTAACCGCGCCTCCGTCGGTCCCATCGAAGCCAGCGACGCGCTGCGCTCCCGTCCCGCCAAAACCTCAGCTCCCTCCGCCCGTCTTCCTGCGTGAAAAAGCGCGCTGGACCGCGGTTTCTAACTTGTGCAAAGAGCACAAAATTAATTACTTAAAAGCAACCAATACAGGCGACACAATTAAAATCCAGGTCGCGACCGTCGACGACTTCCGCGCGTTCACTCGGTTACTTTCTTTAAAACAAATAGCTTATCACACCTACGCCCTCCCGGAGGAGCGTAAGATCCGCGCAGTACTACGGGGCGTCCCGTTCAAGCTCGAGAACGAAGAAATCCTCGAGGACCTTAAGTCTCAGGGTTTCCCAGCCATAGCAGTGCACAAGATGCACTCCAACCGTGGTAGGCGTTTTCCCTTAGCTCTGGTAATCCTTACCAACACTCCAAGCTCGAAAGAGATTTCAGAGAGGCTCGCACAATTTGTGGATTCTCGAACATCTCCGTCGAGCGTCCCAACCCCCGTGGTCACCCTGGGCAGTGCCACCGCTGCCAGCTATATGGCCACGCAGCAGCTAACTGTTCAGCTCCCCCCAGGTGCGTAAAGTGCCTAGATCCCCACATCACTAAGGAGTGCACTCGCACTCCCGAATCCACTTCCCCCCCTGCCTGTGTGCTGTGCGGCCAGTCCGGCCACACAGCAAACTACAGGGGTTGCCCGCGCGCTCCGCGCTCCACCGTCAAGAGGGTCGGCCTAAACCGGCGCCACCGCTCACCTCCGCTAACTTCCCGCCGCTGCGCAACCGGGGTCCCCCGGAAGCAAAGCCCCTTCAGCCGACGCCTACTCAGGCTCTGTCTTGGAGGCAGCGTCCAGCCGTTCCGCCAGCACCTTCCCGACTCATCCCAGCTCCCGTAGCTTTCGTAGGGCCGCGTCCCGCTCCGTTATCCGTACCTCAGTCGTCCTGTCGTATCAAACCCAAGGGCTTATCCCTAATATCTTTTAACGTTCGTAGCCTAAGCACAAACCTTCCCGAGCTCAAACTGTTCCTTCAGAACAACGACCCAGATCTTTTACTTCTCCAGGAGACATGGCTTACTCCAAACCGCTCCAGGGGATACGCTATTCCTAAGTACGCGTTTACTCGCAACGATAGGCCCAACTCCGACGGTTACGGCGGCACCGCTATATATTACAAAAGAGGCTTCCATCGCTGTCCTCTCCCTAACCCTCCTCTCCTTAACATGGAGGCCACTGTGTGTAGATTGGCTATGACTGGTCATCCTACCATCATAATAGCTTCAATCTACATACCTAGTGGTACCAGACCAATCCGCAGCGACTTTGAGGCCATTCTCGCCCTCGGCCATTCAGTCATTATATTCGAAGACTTTAACTCCAAACATACTGACGATCTCATGGCGAATATCTCTCCGTCCTACCAAGCGTACTATAGCATGGCCCGAGCCTTACGCGTAGACACCGCCTCTAACGTTCCTCCTCTCACTCGTCCCGACGGCACCATTGCCTTCGAAGTGAAAGAGAAAGCCGAATGCTTCGCCGACAGCATAACGGCACAATGTTCGCCCAGCACGCAACCCGCGGATCCCTCCCACATCCAGGCGGTGGCTTACCTTGTTAGCTATCATCTTCAATGCCTGCTTCGACCATAGCTACTTTCCAAAAGCCTGGAAAGAAGCGACAGTCATAGGCATTCCCAAGCCGGGTAAACCTCTGAACATCCCGGCTAATCACAGACCCATCAGCCTCCTCAAGGCAATGTCTAAACTTCTCGAAAGAGTCATACTCTCTCGAATGCGGAACCATCCGTTTCCAACGGATGGCGACCCTCTCATTATTCCCCACCAGTTTGGCTTTCGCGCTTAGCACTCCTGCCCTCAGCAAGTCCATTGAATCGTCGAGTACATTCTCGAAGGATTCTATCCGCATCGTAAAAAATCAATCGCGGTTCTCTTTGACGTAGCCAAGGTTTTCGACAAAGTCTGGCACAGCGGTCTCGTTTTTAAACTGTATAAAATAGGCTTACCGGTTCGCCTAGTCAGATTAATCGCGTCGTTTCTTAAAGACCGTACGTTTCGATTCAAACATGAAGGCACGCTCTCCGCGCCTCGTCCCATAAAGGCTGGAGTCCCGCAAGGCTCAGTCCTCGCCCCTCTGCTGTACACCGTGTACACCAACGACATTCCCATCCCGCCGAAAGGCGTCGAACTCGCCCTCTTTGCTGACGACACCGCACTCTATACCAAAGGCCACAGTTTTCGGCACCTTGTAACCAGACTCCAAAAGGCCGTAAACGCCCTTGGTGTATGGTTTCAAAAATGGCGCATGCCTAGAAAAACCTAATTTGGTTTAAAGGCATTAAAAACTAAATATGTACCTTGTATTTGCATTTGATAATTTAATCAATAAATAAATAAATTTTTACGCAGTACTAACAAATTGGAACAGAGTAAGGGATGAAAATCAGTGAGGTTGAGGTATTTATACAGTTTCAAAAGGAAGTCAATTAAAGTACTATTATTATACAATTACTAATGCTACAAAAGACTGTACCAATGACTAACATTGTCTATGTTCGTTCAAGGCATCTAGCTTCAAGTTGTTACAGAACTTTTCCGATTTAACAAATACTATTTCTGTTATCCAAGACAATAACACCATTGCTTTTATTTAAAAATAATTCAAGAATACTTACCAGTTCTATCCTAAAGTTATTTAAGGCACGGAACAAAACGTTGTCGAGTTAGCATTAGTCATGTTAATTTATGCGCACTAATTGCGTGCGTACCGAAAGCTGCAGACTGCAAGTTTGCAAAAGATCTAACCTGCAGTCGGCATAGCATTAGCAAAGCCTCAATGAATGAATGAACGAACGAACGAACGAACGAACGAATGAATGAATGAATGAAATGTTTATTTGCAACTATTAATATTAAAGATTACAAAGATATTACAACAAAAAGAACTTAAACATTAACAAAAAAATTATACAATAAAAATTAAAAAAGACAGTGTTTACATATAAGAAAAGAATAATGCAAAAAAGCCATAGCTCAGTGGTGTTATTTGCTCATAGAACAAATCACTGATTTTCAGCTATCACCTGAGTAGCAAGGTATCTGCGCGAGTAATTTAAAGTTTACACATCTTTATATGTTATCTGCCGATGTTGTGATATTTTTACATTAATCTAATAATTAATATATATTATTTTATAAACTAAAATACACATAATTATAATTAATACAATAAAAACCACGAAAAAACAAAAATATATGTTGAGAAATGCAATAAAAATATCTCATAAATAGCTCATCAACTTATTAAAAGGAAAAGTAAATCACCCTGCCCATGAACACACAGTGCTAGTGGCAAGAGGGCTGGTCAGAAGGACACAATCTCCCACTACAAGGATTTTTTTAAGTCAAGAAAGTGTGCTTTAAAATGTTTTTATAAGGTAAATTTATAAGCAAGTTTCCTTATAGGGGGTGGTATGTTATTCCAACACCTCGTCGCCTGATAGCGGAAACTACCCTCAAACGCTACCGATCTATGCTTATGATTTTCCAGCGGCATGCGAGCATTCCTTAAACCGTATTCACCACGGAACGATGCGAAGGTAAGTTTAACAAAAAGATACTCGGGACTCCTCCAATGCACAACGCCAAACATAAGGAATGCAAGATGTAAATAAATGCCTACGTGATTTCATGTTTAACATGGATGCATTATTTAAATACGGCGATATGTGAGTGCGAGGGGGAACCGCATAACAAAATCTATAGCACGCATTTTGCACTCGCTATAACATGCGCTGATGAACGGAGATTAAACACGGACCATAAACCAGATCACCATAGTTAAGTTTAGAAAGGATAAGGGCTTCACAAAGGGAAATCCTTGTCCGTTCACTAAGCAAACGCCGAGTCTTATAGAGGATTTTTAATCTAAACAACATATTTTGATTAGCTGTACAATATGTGTTCCAAACCGTAACTAACTGTCCATCAATATGCCTAAATTTCTTGCTTCTTATACCGATTCTATGGGTTCGCCAGTGATACGTATGTCTGGTTTATTCCTGCTAATCCTGGTGATTTGAGACTTTGTACCCAGAATCATAAATTTGGACTTTGACGAATTGATAGCGAGAGAATTTCTGTTCGACCATCCAGCAATCCTATGAAGATCCTCGTCCATTCGCATAGTCACTGTTTTAATCTTTTCAGATGGAACAGAGATGTACAACTGGACATCATCTGCGTAACAGTGGTAATGGCAATACTTGACCTCTTGGACCAGGTCTGCAGTGTAAATAATGAACAGCAACGGGCCCAGTATCGAACCTTGCGGAACTCCACGTCTTATAAGTCTGAGATCAGATGTTATGTAAGTCCCGTCTCTAATCATTACCCTCACAGCCTGGTATCGGTCGGTCAAGTTACAGCAAAACCACTCCATCGATTGTTTGTTCAGACCATAATAAGCGAGTTTTGAGAGTAGAAGATTAATATCCGAACAGTTTGACTGTGTACTGGACTTTGACTGGCACGGGTGTAGTCTAAAAGAGTTAGGATAGTTCCATTCCTAAGATCTTGTATGTCTCCGTTACTTCCTGCCGCATTTGAATTATAGAAATAATAAATTTGGAGACATCCTCCTCGGACATAGGTTTCAGATCAATAGTTGCCGAACCAAATCTGTTTTTTCTAAAATGCTCTAGATTTAAATCAGAAATATTAGCTATTCCAGGAACATTAAGAAAGTGTTCGTTCAAATTATTTGGATCAATCAGGCTATCTGGAAGGCATACTGACTTTCCTGGATCAACCAAAATACTTTCTTTCAGATTTTTCAGATTGTTAAGTTTGGCATTGAGATGGTTATCGAAGTATGCCTTTTGTAAATAAAATATACTGCAATCGGTCAGCTTTTTTAAATCCTTGTTATATTGTTTACGTGTTGCAGACTTTGTTTGGTGATAAGCATCAAATACCTTGTTCCTTAAATTTATCATGAGCTTAACCGTGCTTGTAATCCAGGGAAGTGATTGTTTTGGTTAAGTTTTTACTTTTTTGAACAGTGCGTGTTTTTGAAAAAGAGTAAAGAGCAAACGATTGAATTCTTCGACCATTACGTTGACATCTTCAATTTCGAAAACCGCTTAACAGTTTACTATCTCAAGCCGCTTTTTTCACTTCATAAACACTATAGTCGTAACGGTTTTGTTACTTTTATTTTACTTTACACTAAGTACTGGATATTATTTTGAGGAGCAGATTATAGGGCACCAAATTTTTTATATTGTGGTTCGAAATATTAATTTTTTACGCAAGATAGTGAATTAAATACGAGAGCGATACAAAAACACGACTGCACAGTATACACGCGCAGCGTACCCTCAATAAAGCCTGTTCTGTTATTAGGCACGCTTCGATTATGTTATGCTTTTAAATACATTAACACTGTGTGTACAAGATTAATCCCCAGACAAACACACAAACTGTGTATCCCCAAAGTAAGCAAAGCTTGTGTTATGGATGACCACACAGCGAACTGTGGGGGCAGACTATTACATTTTTAATTTAACCGTGACCCAAGAACAAACATCTTAACAACGAGTGAATGCCCCAACCAGGACTCGGATCTAGGACCTCCGGCGTATGAGACAGAGCTACTATGAGTACTATCCACTACGCCATTCGGCCGTCAATTCACTAATGTTAACACTGCCGGGCATAGACAAAGTACGAACACCGTTGTTTGTCAGTTATCTGCCGTTTAATGAGTGAACTTTATATATCAGTCAAACAAAGTAACGCAATAGGTATACGTACACAATAGTGCGATCAAACCAAGATTTAATAAAGGTTCCATATCTTAATACCAAATTTTGGAAAAAATTTTTTTTTTTTTTTTGTTCCCCTCCGCGGGAAGGGCAGGAGGATAAAAATGCTCTGACGCATACTCCGGCGCGATTCCGAAGTTATGTGGGACTCGTCCCGACGCCTACCAGAACCATACCCACTAAAAACCCCCTGTCGGCTCGTGCATTTTTGCCACTCAGCCTTCATCGGAGCGACGGCCAATTGGAGAAAGAGGCCGCGCTAGCGGGGCCCAGAAGGGGTCACCCGCTGGGATTACATAGCACTGAAGGTGCTCAAAGCACTGAAGGTTAATACATAGCACTGAAGGTGCTCAAAATGAAAATCAATAATTAAACAAAAATTAAAAAATTGCAAAATAAAAATGAATTAACTCGCATTTACTTATTTAGTATTAGGATTTACGTTAGAATTAGAATTTACGTTAGAATTAGAATTTGCGGCCAGAAGGGCCTCGAGATCGCGTGACAGTCTGGTGGATGAGTACGCTTGCGCATTTCTAGGCCTAGCGACTTTGAACTTCGAGTCTAACACAGGAGTAGCATATGAGACAGAATCACGAACTAGAGGATTGGGATGGGTTTCGGAGCGTTTGAAGAACGCTTCAGAGAGTGTTTTGAGATATTGTTGTACTGTAGGCAGTTCAAGATCTCTATGCAAGTCCGCGTTACGCACGTACCACGGTGCGCCTGTGGCCCGGCGGCAAAAGAGGTTTTGAACTACCTGCAGTTTGTGCAGGAGGGAGGGTTTGGCGTGGGCAAAGATTGGCGAGGCATACGTCATGACGGGTCTAACGCAGACCTTGTAAAGTGTACGTTTGTTTCTGAAGGACATTTTACTTTTTCTACCTAACATGCTATTTAGGCGGACTAAATAGTGACGAGCGAGTTTCGAAACTCTTTCAACGTGTGGCTTGAAAGAAAGCGTCGGATCTAATGTGACGCCTAAGTATTTAGTACTGCGCTTCCAGGGGATGGGAATGCCTAACATTCGAACGTGGGGATCGCCATCGGGACGACGGCGTTTGTGGTCGAAGCGCATCGCAGAACTCTTTTCAGGGTTCACATCGATGCGCCATTCTTGAAACCATGCACCAAGGGCGTTAACGGCCTTTTGGAGTCTGGTTACAAGGCGCCGAACACCGTGGCCTTTGGTGTAGAGTGCGGTGTCGTCAGCGAAGAGGGCGAGTTCGACGCCTTTCGGCGGGATGGGAATGTCGTTGGTGTACACGGTGTACAGCAGAGGGGCGAGGACTGAGCCTTGAGGGACTCCAGCCTTTATGGGACGAGGTGCAGAAAGCGTGCCTTCGTGTTTAAATCGAAACGTACGGTCTTTGAGAAACGACGCTATTAACCTGACTAGGCGATCCGGTAAGCCTATCTTGTAGAGTTTATAAACGAGACCGCTGTGCCAGACTTTATCGAAAGCCTTGGCTACGTCAAAGAAAACCGCGACTGTTTTATAACGACGCGGATAGAAACCGTCAAGTATATACTCGACGATTCGGTGGACTTGCTGAGGGCAGGAGTATTTAGCGCGAAAGCCGAACTGATGGGGAATAATGAGAGGATCGCCATCCGTTGGAAACAGATGGTTCCGCATTCGAGAGAGTATGACTCTCTCGAGAAGTTTAGACATTGCCTTGAGGAGGCTGATGGGTCTGTGATTAGCCGGGACGTTCAGAGGTTTGCCCGGCTTGGGAATGCCTATGACTGTCGCTTCTTTCCAAGCTTTTGGAAAGTAGCTATGGTCGAAGCAGGCATTGAAAATGATAGCTAACAAGGTAAGCATCTGTTGAGGTAGGTGCTTAAGTGCGTGGTTGGAAATTCCATCCGCACCCGGAGCCTTTTTGGACTTTTGATTTCTAATGAGAAGCAAGATTTCGTCATTAGAGACTGTGACAGGGTCTGCGGTGATGGGGAGAGAGTCTCTGCGAAGGACTTCGTCCTCCACCGCCTGGATGTGCGAGGGATCAGCAGGTTGCGTGCTGGGCGAGCATTGTGCGGCAATGCTGTCGGCGAAGCATTCGGCTTTCTCTTCGACTTCGAAGGCAGTAGTGCCATCGGGACGAGTGAGAGGAGGAACGTGAGAGACGGTGTCTACGCGTAAGGCTCGGGCCATGCTATAGTACGCTTGGTGGGACGGAGAGATATTCGCCATGAGATCGTTCATCTGAGCGTCTCGGAGTTCCGCGAGGCAAGACTTAACTTTACGTTGAAGCTGATTCGCAGCTGTTCTATAGGCGGGCGTGGGATATTTCTTGGCTCTCCGGAGAGCCGCGTTTTTAGCTTTAATAAGATTGCTAACGGCTAAGGGAAGCGTGGGTTTGCCGTGCTTAGCAACCTTTTCGTTGTCACTGATGGCTGAGTTGATAGCATCAGTGAGAGAATTTACTAATGAATCGATTTTATCCGGGCTATCTAATTGTTCGGGAGAGATCGCGAGTGGAGAGTTCGGAGCCTCTAAGGCTGAAACTAACGTATTTTTAAAACCTTTCCAATTGGTAAAGGTCTTAGGAGATGAGACGTTATCGTTCGGCGGTCCTAGCACGAGGGAAACGGGGCGATGGTCAGAGCCTAGGTCATCGAGCGGTTCGATAGACCTTAGGTCAAGATTGATACGCTTGATAATTGCAAAGTCGAGGATGTCAGGAGAGTAGGACGGGTTGTTGGGATAGTGAGTGGGAGTGACGGGGGATATGACATCTAGGTCAAGGGAGTTAGTGATGTCGAGGAGAGCGATACCGCTGGTGTTAGTCGATAGGCACGTCCAGTCAGTATGTTTGGAGTTAAAGTCTCCGAACATAATGACTGAATGGCCGAGGGCGAGAATGGCCTCAAAGTCGCTGCGGATTGGTCTGGTACCACTAGGTATGTAGATTGAAGCTATGATGATGGTCGGATGACCAGTCATAGCCAATCTACACACAGTGGCTTCCATGTTGAGGAGAGGAGGGGTAGGGAGAGGACAGCAGTGGAAGCCTCTTTTGTAATATATAGCGGTGCCGCCGAAACCGTCAGAGTTGGGCCTATCGTTACGAATAAACGCGTACTTAGGTATAGCGAATCCCCTGGAGCGGTTTGGAGTAAGCCATGTCTCCTGGAGAAGGAATAAGTCAGGTTCTTTGTTCTGAAGGAACAGTTTAATCTCGGGAAGGTTGGTATTAAGGCTACGAGCGTTAAAAGATACAAGGGATAAGCCCTTGGGTTTAATACGACTGGACGCGGGATTCGCGGGTCTAGACATTATAATTTATTATTTACGAATTTATGAATTATAAAAGAATTTACAACGAACTTAGGAGCGAGTGATGCTCGGCTAAAGCAAATAAACGCTCTTGAGGAGAGCGGGCAGCTCGCAGTTTGCGTGCGAGCACGGAAATTTCGTTAATATCGACGTTTTGAATAACGTCGAATACGGTCTTCATGTCCTCAGCCAATGACGACTGAGGTGCGGAAGACGGAGAAGGACGCGACCCTACGGGAGCTACGGGAGCTGGGATAGGTCGGGAAGGTGCAGGCGGAACGGCCGGACGCTGCCTCCAAGACAGAGCCGGACTAGGTGTCGGCTGAACGGGCTTTGCTTCCGGGGGACCCCGGTTGCGCAGCGGCGGGAAGTTGGCAGGAGTGAGCGGCGGCGCCGGTTTAGGCGCGACCCTCTTGGTGGTGGAGCGCGGAGCGCGCGGGCAACCCCTGTAGTTAGCTGTGTGGCCGGACTGGCCGCACAGCACACAGGCAGGGGGGGAAGTGGATTCGGGAGTGCGAGTGCACTCCTTAGTGAAGTGAGGATCCAGGCACTTTACGCACCTGGGGGGAGCTGAACAGTTAGCCGCTGCGTGGCCATAGAGCTGGCAGCGGTGGCACTGCCCAGGGTGACCACGGGGGTTGGGACGCTCGACGGAGATATTTGAGAGTCCGCAAATTGTGCGAGCCTCTCTAAAGATCTCCCTCGAGTTGGGAGTATTCGACAGGATTACCAACGCTAAGGGAAAACGCCTACCGCGGTTGGAGTGCATCTTGTGCACTGCTGTGACCGGGAAACCCTGAGACTTAAGGTCATCGAGGATGTCTTCGTTGCTGAGTTCGAACGGGACGCCCCGTAGTACTGCGCGGATCTTACGCTCCTCCGGGAGGGCGTAGGTGTGATACGCGATTTGGTTTAATCCGAGTATCCTGGTAAACGAGCGGAAGTCGTCGACGGTCGCTATTTGAATCTTGATTGTATCGCCAGCGTTGGCGGCTTTTAAATAATTAATTTTGTGCACTTTGCACAAGTTTGAAACCGCGGTCCAGCGCGCTTTTTCACGCAGGAAGACGGGCGGAGGGAGCTGAGGCTTCGGCGGGACGGGAGCGCAGCGCGTCGCTGGCTTCGATGTGACCGACGGAGACGCGGTTACTACGGGTGATTTTAACGGCGCGGGGGCTGGTGTTGAAGACACCGGGGAGGGCTCGGGTATTGAAGATACCGAAGCTTTCTTAGAGCGCTTCTTGGAGCGCTTGGCGACGAGTTGAAACGCAGGCTCAGGAGAGCCGGTTAAGGTGACGGCATCTGACGACGTATCAGACGCGGGTTCAGAGTCGCTCCCGGGAGCGGTACGCTTACGACGCGACGCGTGAGAGGATGCGACCGATTCGCAGTCCATCTCGGACGAGGCGGGAGACGCGGGAGAGCTTAAGACCTGAGGGGTCTCGACGTTGGAGGCCTGAGGGGCCGGGGTTGAGGCCTGAGGGGCCGGGGACGCGATAGATGCCTGTAAGGCCTGCGTTAGTATGTCGTCAGGTATGCTGACGCCGGACGCGGCGAGCACCTGGGCGAATGACCTAAGAGCGTTAACGAGGTCCATTGGAGGGCTTGGGATAATATGAAATATATAAATATATAATGTATGCCTAGGTTCCCTAGCAAACCTAGCGCCTATTTATATAATAAATGCCTAGAATTCCTAAATAAAAATCTAGCGAACCCTAGCGGCAAACCTCCCTACCAGCGGTAGGGGGGCTGGGGAGAATAAATTAAAACTAACAATAGTACGCCGAAGGCCGCTACCTAGAAACCTAAAAAAGGGTGCGCAGGTAAAGAGTTGACCGCGTTAGGGTCAACCTTTACCGACAGAAAGGACAAATACACACGAAAACACACAAATATGATAGAAATAAATATGAAAATAGGAGAAAAATAAATAAAATAGAGAAGAGAAATAAATAAAAATAAAAAGGACTGGTTCAGTACAAATTCGTTGTCACCGTTAAGTATCCTTTGCACTGAAACCAGACTACTTACGCCGGGCACAACACTGCACTCAGCACAAGCACAACACAACTTAGCACAGCACTTTGAAGACTAAAGGGCTTAGTCGCAAAGAAAAATCGCACTTCGAAAGCACTCAGACGGAGTAGAAAGACTTAGGAAACCGTAGCACGGAGCCAACACGCTAGACTGTGACGTCAGTAAACTGAGCGCCGCGGAATGGCGGGAAGGGACCGATCAACGGAGAGCTGGGTCTTGCACGTCCGCACCGCGTGGCAATCGGAGCGAGAATGCGTTGGAAAAAAAGATAAAACGCTTATTATATACCAGCTTAGATAACGGCTTATAAATGCCGAAATTAAATTAGGGTTTATAAATAAAGTTTTTTGTATCTAAAAAGCCTATATACTTAATATGCAATACGCCTAAAGTTAATTTTAGTTTCTTTATTTCTGACATATTTTAGTGGCTATAAAACAAAATTGGAGATAAATCATTTAACAATTTGACACACACAAATCGGACACGTTTTATTGATCACGAATATGCGAATAGTTTTCTATTTTTTTTTCTTTGTTATACTTTGATATACTTAAAGTTATTGATCACTTTCTCTATCATCCATCAGAGTTAGTAATCCATGTTTGAGATTATTAACAATCCCTCTGCAGTCTATCCAACTATTTATGCATGTTTTTACTTTCTCATAGCATAAAATATTTCTTTGATACTGATATTAAGAGTAATCGATATTAAGAGTAATTCTACTATTCTTGCTTCCCTCAGTTTTTTTATAAATATGATTTATAACGTTTTACTTTAAAATAGTAAATTCTTTCCTCTATGATCCACACAAACGGAATCGCTTCAACCCTACCCCAACAGTAACTTATTCATTTAAAACGACATATTAACTTAGCTCCGAAGTAGACTTGGTGGGGTGTTATCAATTCAACAGGAAATTTACATGAGCAGTGTCACGGTACCTCAAATCAACTCCACAATTCGTGGTATCTAACTTAGTATGCTCGCTTTAGGGATTCAGTAATTATACACTATGTAAGTGTCATGAATGTATTATTATGGATTAAGTTTTAAACACAAATTGTATAAGTTTGGCTCGAAATAGTAACAATTTCTTGAAAACTTTATATATGTACGCTTTGACACCGCACTTACCGCACGCAATCAGACCATGTTATTACTATGGATAATTAAAATATGTATCTATTATATTCAGGAGCTTCAGGTAAATAACATTGTAGCGCGTGATAATGATGCTCTAGAGAAGAAAGTTAAGACGACTTTAAAAAGCATTTTAAATTTCAAGGACTGCAGTATTACTCCAGGCTCACTCATACACAAAAGAGACTTACTTCCACTTGTATAGTGGTAGTAAATATTACCGTACGTATTATGTTTATTTATTTACTTTATTAATTTATTTTTGTTGTATTTTCAATATATTATTTAAATATGATATTGATAAATATGATGTATACAATGATGTATATAATGATATAAATTATTTTAGGAAAGATAAAAAAAATTTACTGTGACAATACCTACGTGCTCTATTCATAAAATGTAATTCTTAAATTTGAAAATATTATTCTCCAAGTTCTATCATTAAATTAATAAGCCCACGTCAAGAACATTAACCTCACCCTACTAAAGAGTGGTTTCAGGAAATTTATAGCCCACTGCCCACCATACTTGCTTCCTGGGGGTCAGCAGAATTCTACAATGGAAATTGAATTTGAAATTGAAGGTCGAAAAATTTTAATTGCAATTACTATAACTATTTATGTTTCCTCTTCTAACTCAAATTCAAGTATACCTAAATATGCTTCGATGTCGTTTTCCACACCGTCTTCGCCAATAAGGTTGACATACAAACTGTGTAAATCAACTTAGCGTCTGGGATTGGTTCGCTATATGATTGGATCTACTCTTTTGTTATGTTCTCTTACCCGAAATTTTTATATGTTTTTTTTCCTTAAAATCTTTTTCCAGTACAGATCTCATATAATAATAATAAATAAATCCCCAGATAAACTCAGCAACTGTGCGGCCCCAAAGTAAGCAGAATGGTGTTATGGACGACCATACAGAGAACTAGATAACCCAGAAATTAACATGCATATACGTGTTGCACATTTCCTTTTTTTTCTGCCGGTCTTGTTCTTTTTTCTTCGTCTTTCAAGATTTAAAGAAGAAAAAATTTACTATGTATATATATACTATGTACTCCATTCTATGTACGTGCATTGTTTAATTTTTTTGGCATGTTTTCATTCTAGCTTACAAAAGCCTTTGTCGATGTCGAAAACCGTTGTCCTTCAGAAGGTACCTGAGTATTATATTATTTCTTGTTCTTTAATATTCGACTTAAACACGTCGAAGTGTTTTATTAAAGTGTAGCCTTTTTGATGTTTTAGCAATTTTCTATAGCGCAAGCAAGTTGGATGTCAGATTTCACGGATGAAACCCATAACTTTAGTAATACTGGAGAGTTAATGTTGTACAAATGAATGAACTCATCCAGCTCGGGTCCCTTTTCAAAGAATTTTGATTGGCATACGTCGCATAATAAACTTGGCTGAAAAATCTTACACAAAAAATTATAACAGCAAAATTGTTATTATCGACGGTATAATTAAATGTATTAAAATATGATAATTCCTTTATTGAGAAGATACTATTAAATACATCCAAAAAATATCAAAATTTAGAAACAAAAAAAATCAGTAAAGTGACTTTAATTTAAACAGGAGTTGTTGCTGGTTTCTTAGAAATAAATCAATTTGTAACATAATATAATATTTCATTTTCAGTAACCAAAATTTTATTTGTATCAATGTAGGTCCCAACAGATTTCCGAGCGTTCGTTTGAAGCTGTAGTGATAATTATCTTCATTATTATACCCATTTTCAGCTGCCTGAGTAGAAGCTGCTTACTGGTGTAACATTTCCTGAATTAAGCCAGCGCTGTTAAAATATTTAAATGGATTCCGCGAAAACGGGTGTAAACGAGTTTCTAATTTATCTAAAAGTAAGCGACTGTGGCTTTAATGTGCTATACTGTTTTCATTTTATTTAATAAAGTTACCGTGTAACTTAATAATTTTGCTGGCCACGGACAATTGAGCCAAACTTCGGTGCAAAATGCACATCATAATAATATTTTCATTAATTTCGAATAAAAACTATGCAATGCATGTCAAAGCAAAAATTGATTGCTGATTGAATTAAAAAAATAATTGCTTTTCTTACTCACAATTAAATAAATAAGGTTTTCAGTTTGTTAACCGATAGCAATCCAAACGTAAGGCATAAAAACATAGAGTTTATGGAGTTTCCTAGAGTCTCCCCCTATCCCCCGGTCGTGTTTTACACACATTGCCGTATTGTACAAAATTATTTATTGTATGGATTATACAAATTGCTTGTAACGTATATACGTTGTAAATTTTTTGTGTAAGTACTACGAATACTATAAGAAAAATATAACAGAAGTATTTTAATATTAGGTCCTTATCTATGAAATTAGCCTTTTGTCGTACTGGCCACTTTGATCAGTATTATCTCCTCTTTGGTTAAGAATTCCAATTTCAAATTTATACAGCTGTTTATTCACTCATTTCTGTTTCGAAATCCGTAATTCATTTGTTTATTCCTCTTTTGGTATTTTTTTGCGTCACTTAGTTTACAAAATGGAAAACTTGAAAGATTGCGTTATTTACGAGTACGAGTTCCACCGTGGCACCAGTGCTGCAGAAACGGCTCAAAGTATTAATGTTATGTATGGCGGCGGTTTATAATAATAAAAATTAAATCTATACCGCGTTTAATCTGGTATTAATTTCCGGCCCTTTTAGGATTTAAATCAAATTTTTCACACAAAAGTTAATTATTCTACATCATCGAAGTAGAAAGTATTTAACTAAATTGAGTAATATTCTGGATGGTATACTAAAAACGTGAACTAATCTTCTTGTTCAGAACTTATTAAGAAGATTTTCTTCCAAAAAATTAAGTTTTACTCATAAAGATATCAAGTTACAAACTTTGTTCCTGAGATTCGTGCTGTAATCAAAACTAAATTAACTCTCTAGTATAATGTTAGAACTCAAATGTTTGACAATATTGATAGCAACATGATAACAAAATTTATATTTATCTTTACCATCATTTAATTAATACCGTAAGAAACAAAAAAGGCATTTTTAACCGACTTTTAACAAGGAGGAGGTTCTCAATTCGACTGCTATTTTTGTTTCTATGGTCTGGCATAACATTATTAATATAGACTGATTTTGATGTAATTTTTGGTTTCTTCTGCTTTTGTTTTCAGTTCTGTGTCAGCTTGGTCCGATAAGAATCTCGTGAATGTTAGATTTAATTAGAAATCTATTTCGAATTCAAATGGAACGTGTTAAGTAATTGACGTTTTCTTAAAATTGTGACAATCCCAAACCAGAAAATTAATTTACTACGATCAAGGGTATCTTTGACTGAATCTGGACTCACTCAATGTCAATTTAGACATGTATGAGAATAGTTTCGATTGATTTGAATGGAGCTTACGTAAATTAAGTAGTTACACCAAGTATTTTGAAAAAGAGATCTGTAGATCTGCCAATGATATCCTTTACTAGATCTGGATTTATACAACGGAAGGCTTCAACGTTAAACAGTACGTTCATGCAAATTGTTTCAATCCATTTGATCTTAGGTGTATTGGAAAGCCACACCAACTATTTTGGTTAACTGTAGGTACTACTGTCAAAGATATCTTGGACTGGACTTCAACTTATACAACGAAACTACTCACTGGAATTTTTTTCGATCTATTTGGGCTTTGGTTAATTTGTAGTTACACCTTTTTTTTTCAGTAACTGCACTGTGGTGAATATTTATTTTACAGCAAATACTGTAGAACCATCCCAGACGAGATCTGAATAAAAGAAAATCTACTTCCACTTAAACATAAACCTGAATGATATGTAATCATAATAATTTATCACTAAAATAACATTTCCTTTGAAACTATTTGTTTCATAGAATTAGTCAACTATTTTGAATAAACAACAAAGACACTTCACATTACAGAATCATCCATCCAAGGGAACGACATAATTATTTGAATTGCAAATTACGGGTAGCTAGGAAAACAACCGTTGATTTTAAAGCAATAACTTCAACTAATGTACGATTTAATCGATTTAGTTAAAAATTTTTTGAATTCAGCCGTACATTTAGAATCATTCTTGGCAGCTTTCCTGGCTAAAGTACATATTTATTTATTTTTTCGGAGAAAAAACAGGTATTTACAAAAAAATTTGTACAAATAAAAAAACCGTAAAAATTTCTTTTACGTTTTTTTCATTTGAATTACCCTACATTATTGATAACAGAGGTATATTTACTTATCGGTACATATATGAAAGATTTGATAGCAAAATTGTAAATACTTATATCAATATTTGCGTTATTGGCTCAATGAAGTTATATAAAAATAAAAGACTATTTATTATGAAGGGTTTAAACACAGTAGCAAAAGAGAAAGAAAGAAAAAAATTTAAATTGGTACGTAATTTGAAAAAATAAAGAATTGATTTTATATTTTACGTACAAGCACTGATTTATTATTTTTATTAATTTTTAAGTAAACTTACAATAAGCGATTTGGAATTGTCAATATTTTCCTAGTATACACATCTACTTTCGGGGTAAGAAACTTATCAGCTTTACCGGGAATGCGATAAAACGATATTTACAAACATATTTTAATTTATTTTTCTATTTTTACTTTATCGTTATTTTACGTTTTTGTCGACGTTCCCGAGTCTCCTCTTGAACTTTCGAGTTTTACAGAAGTCAAATACAATTTTGTCGTCGCATCTCAAAAGAATTTACTGTGAAAGTGATTTCTCTAAATATTTAGAGACTTATAATACTATAAAAAACCGTACTGCGCATGGCTCAGTCTGAAGTGATGTAGTTATTCTACAAATATTATAAATATTCTATAAGTCGACATACGTATGTCTGTTAACTTTAGAAGTCCTAAAAACAACATAACGTTAGACTTTAATGGTCTTAGCACAAAACCATTAATCGCCTGTTTTTCTTTAAATACTGTCTAAATATATATAATAAAGGTAAATAAAAAAAGTCAAAGAAGCAAAATTGTTAGCAGGCACTAACATTTAAATTTACTTAAGTTATACATTTAGACAGTGGCTAAATATAACCAAGTATTTAAATTTTTTTGTAATAAACTTAAGGACAAGAAAGATGTTTAAATGGCAAATATAATCAAAACTGATACTACTTGTCATACGTAATTACTTACGGTAATTATCTGTCTATTAGGGAAAACCCTGGATGTACTTATTATAATCATAAAGTAGGAAAACAATTACATTTTAATCCTAGTAGATAAAACGTCAATGATAAACGAAACAAAAATATTATCAAATACCTATTATAAATTTAAACCGACATAAAAATGGAGTGTGTTATCCATTCAACATACTTGTATTTAAAACTACTTTTTGCCAACGGTTTCACACCCGTATCATTCGATAACACCACTTTGTGTCAAAGGTATCCCTTGTCCTTTTCTGTACCTCTAATAAAGTTTTGAAATTTTAAGAAAGTCGGTCAAGTTGTTAAGACTTGTTTAATAAGATGTAGGAAATTAGTTTCAGTACTTTTACCTATGATGAAATCAAAATAATTTGTAGTAACTAAAATGTTAAGAACATTAAAAATTTTTTTTAAAGAAGTAGTGAGCTCTCTCCAGCGGTATTTTTCAGTTACATATGACTCTGAATTGGTGATACTTTTAAACTATAATATAAATAAAGCACAAATGACGAATTTAACCATTCTCGCTCCGATCGCCACGCGGTGCGGACGTGCAAGACCCAGTTCTCCGTTGATCGGTCCATTCCCGCCATTCCGTGGCGCTCAGTCTGCTGACGTCACAGTCTAGCGTGTTGGTTCCGTGCTACGGTTTCAAGGTTTTTCTACTCCGTCTAAGTGCTTTCGAAGTGCGATTTTTCTTTGCGACTAAGCCCCTTAGTCTTCAAAGTGCTGTGCTAAGTAGTGTTGTGCTTGTGCTGAGTGCAGTGTTGTGCCCAGCGTAAGTAGTCTGGTTTCAGTACAAAGGATACTTAACGGTGACAACGAATTTGTACTGAACCAGTCCTTTTATTTTTATTTTTTTTATTTCTCTTCTCTATTTTATTTATTTTTCTCCTATTTCATATTTATTTTTATCATATCTGTGTGTTTTTCGTGTGTGTATTTGTCCTTTCTGTCGGTAAAGGTTGACCCTAACGCGGTCAACTCTTTACCTGCGTACACTTTTTTAGGTTTCTAGGTAGCGGCCTTCGGCGTACTACGGTTAGTTTTAAGTTATTCTCCCCAGCCCCCCTACCGCTGGTAGGGAGGTTTGCCGCTAGGGTTCGCTAGGTTTTTATTTAGGAATTCTAGGCATTTTTTATATAAATAGGTGCTAGGTTTGCTAGGGAACCTAGGTATACATTATATATTTATATATTACATATTATCCCAAGCCCTCCAATGGACCTTGTAAACATTCTTAGGTCGTTCGCCCAGGCGCTCGTTGCGTCCGGCGCCAACTTATCAGATGACGTAATAACGCAGGCCTTACAGGCATCTATCGCGTCCCCGGCCCCTCAGGCCTCAACCCCGGCCCCTCAGGCCTCAACCCCGGCCCCTCAGGCCTCAATCCCGGCCCCTCAGGCCTCCAACGTTGAGACCCCTCAGGTCTACAGCTCTTCCTCGTCTCCCGCCTCGTCCGAGATGGACTGCGAATCGGTCGCATCCTCTCACGCGTACCGCTCCCGGGAGTGACTCCGAACCCGCGTCTGATACGTCGTCAGATGCCGTCACCTTAACCGGCTCTCCCGAGCCCGCGTTTCAACTTGTCGCCAAGCGCTCCAAGAAGCGCTCGAAGAAAGCTTCGGTATCATCAATACCCGAGCCCTCCCCGGTGTCTTCAACACCAGCCCCCGCGCCGTTAAAATCGCTCGAAGTAACCGCGCCTCCGTCGGTCCCATCGAAGCCAGCGACGCGCTGCGCTCCCGTCCCGCCGAAACCTCAGCTCCCTCCGCCCGTCTTCCTGCGTGAAAAAGCGCGCTGGACCGCGGTTTCTAACTTGTGCAAAGAGCACAAAATTAATTACTTAAAAGCAACCAATGCAGGCGACACAATTAAAATCCAGGTCGCGACCGTCGACGACTTCCGCGCGTTCACTCGGTTACTTTCTTTAAAACAAATAGCTTATCACACCTACGCCCTCCCGGAGGAGCGTAAGATCCGCGCAGTACTACGGGGCGTCCCGTTCGAGCTCGAGAACGAAGAAATCCTCGAGGACCTTAAGTCTCAGGGTTTCCCGGTCACAGCAGTGTACAAGATGCACTCCAACCACGGTAGGCGTTTTCCCTTAGCTCTGGTAATCCTTACCAACACTCCAAACTCGAAAGAGATTTTCAGAGAGGCTCGCACAATTTGCGGACTCTCGAACATCTCCGTCGAGCGTCCCAACCCCCGTGGTCACCCTGGGCAGTGCCACCGCTGCCAGCTATATGGCCACGCAGCGGCTAACTGTTCAGCTCCCCCCAGGTGCGTAAAGTGCCTAGATCCCCACATCACTAAGGAGTGCACTCGCACTCCCGAATCCACTTCCCCCCCTGCCTGTGTGCTGTGCGGCCAGTCCGGCCACACAGCAAACTACAGGGGTTGCCCGCGCGCTACGCGCTCCACCGTCAAGAGGGTCGGCCTAAACCGGCGCCACCGCTCACCTCCGCTAACTTCCCGCCGCTGCGCAACCGGGGTCCCCCGGAAGCAAAGCTCGTTCAGCCGACGCCTACTCAGGCTCTGTCTTGGAGGCAGCGTCCGGCCGTTCCACCTGTACCTTCCCGACCCATCCCAGCTCCCGTAGCTTCCGTAGCTCCGTTATCCGTACCTCAGTCGTCGTTGGCTGAGGATATGAAGACCGTGTTCGACGTTATTCAAAACGTCGATATTAACGAAATTTCCGTACTCGCACGCAAACTGCGAGCCGCCCGCTCTCCTCAAGAGCGTTTATTCGCGTTAGCCGAGCATCACTCGCTCCTAAGTTCGTTGTAAATTTATTTTTATTTTTTATTTTTTATTTTTGTATAAAATCGTGAATAAGTAAATTATAATGTCTAGACCCGCGAATCCCGCGTCCAGTCATATTAAACCCAAGGGCTTATCCCTAGTATCTTTTAACGCTCGTAGCCTTAGAACTAACCTTCCCGAGATTAAACTGTTCCTTCAGAACAAAGAACCTGACTTATTCCTTCTCCAGTAGACATGGCTTACTCCAAAACGCTCCAGGGGATACGCTATTCCTAAGTACGCGTTTACTCGCAACGATAGGCCCAACTCCGACGGTTACGGCGGCACCGCTATATATTACAAAAGAGGCTTCCATTGCTCTCCTCTCCCTACCCCTCCTCTCCTCAACATGGAGGCCACGGTGTGTAGATTGGCTATGACTGGTCATCCGACCATCATCATAGCTTCAGTCTACATACCGTGTGGCTCCAATCCAATCCGCAGCGACTTTGAGGCCATTCTCGCCCTCGGCCATTCAGTCATTATGTTCGGAGACTTTAACTCCAAACATACTGACTGGACGTGCCTATCCACCAACACCAGCGGTATCGCTCTCCTCGACATCACTAACTCCCTTGACTTAGACGTCATATCTCCCATCACTCCCACTCACTATCCCAACAACCCGACCTACTCTCCTGACATCCTCGACTTTGCAATTATCAAGCGAATCAATCTTGATCTAAGGTCTATCGAACCGCTCGATGACCTAGGCTCCGACCATCGCCCCGTCTCCCTCGTGCTAGGTACGCCTAACGTTAACGTCACACCTCCTAAGACCTTTACCAATTGGAAAGGCTTTAAAAATACGTTAGTTTCAGCCTTAGAGGCCCCTAACTCTCCGCTCGCGATTTCGCTCGACCAATTAGATAGTCCGGATAAAATAGATTCATTAGTCAATACTCTAACTGATGCTATTAACACAGCCATCAACGACAACGAAAAGGTTGCTAAGCAAAGCAAACCCGCGCTTCCACTAGCCGTTAGCAATCTCATTAAAGCCAAGAACGCGGCTCTCCGGAGAGCAAAGAAATATCCCACGCCAGCATACAGAACAGCTGCGAATCAGCATCAACGTAAAGTTAGGTCTCGCCTCGCGGAACTCCGTGACACTCAGTTTAACGATCTCATGGAGAATATCTCCCCGTCCCACCAAGCGTATTATCGAATGGCCCGAGCCTTACGCGTAGACACCGCCTCTCACGTTCCTCCTCTCACTCGTCCCGACGGCACCATTGCTTTCGAAGTCGAAGAGAAAGCCGAATGCTTCGCCGACAGCATAGCGGCACAATGCTCGCCCAGCACGCAACCCGCGGATCCCTCCCACATCCAGGCGGTGGAGGACGAAGTTCTCCGCAGAGAATCTCTCCCTATCACCGACGACCGCGTCACAGTCTCTAATGATGAAATCTTGCTTCTCATTAGAAAGCAAAAGTCCAAAAAGGCTCCGGGTGCAGATGGAATTTCCAACCACGCACTTAAGCACCTGCCTAAGCAGGTGCTTACCTTGTTAGCTATCATCTTCAATGCCTGCTTCGACCATAGCTACTTTCCAAAAGCCTGGAAAGAAGCGACAGTCATAGGCATTCCCAAGCCGGGTAAACCTCTGAACGTCCCGGCTAATCACAGACCCATCAGCCTCCTCAAGGCAATGTCTAAACTTCTCGAAAGAGTCATACTCTCTCGAATGCGGAACCATCTGTTTCCAACGGATGGCGACCCTCTCATCATTCCCCACCAGTTCGGCTTTCGCGCTAAGCACTCCTGCCCTCAGCAAGTCCATCGAATCGTCGAATACATACTCGAAGGATTCTCTCAGCGTCGTAAAAAAACAATCGCGGTTCTCTTTGACGTAGCCAAGGCTTTCGACAAAGTCTGGCACAGCGGTCTCGTTTTTAAACTCTATAAAATAGGCTTACCGGCTCGCCTAGTCAGATTAATAGCGTCGTTTCTTAAAGACCGTACTTTTCGATTCAAACATGAAGGCACGCTCTCCGGGCCTCGTCCCATAAAGGCTGGTGTCCCGCAAGGCTCAGTCCTCGCCCCTCTGCTGTACACCGTGTACACTAACGACATCCCCATCCCGCCGAAAGGCGTCGAACTCGCCCTCTTTGCAGACGATACCGCCCTTTACACTAAAAGTCAAGCGATCCCGTATAACATCACCAGACTCCAAAAGGCCGTAAACGCCCTCGGTGTTTGGTTTCAAAAATGGCGTATCGATGTCAACCCAGAAAAGAGTTCTGCTATTCAATTCGACCACAAACGTCGTAATCGCCACAACGATCCGCATATTCGTATGTTAGGTATTCCCATCCCCTGGAAGCGCACTGTCAAATACTTAGGCGTCACCTTAGATCAGACGCTTTCTTTCAAGCCACACGTCGATAGAGTAACGAAACTCGCGCGTTTTACTTAAGCCGTCTATATAGTATGATAGGAAGAAAAAGTAAAATGTCTTTTAGAAATAAACGTACGCTTTATAAGGTCTGCGTTAGACCCGTCATGTCATATGCTTCGCCAGTCTTTGCCCACGCCAAACCCTCCGTCCTGTATAAGCTGCAGGTAGTTCAAAATCTCTTCTGCCGCAGGGCCACAAACGCACCTTGGTACGTGCGTAACGCGGACCTGCACAGAGATCTTGAACTTCCTACAGTGCAACAGCACCTCAAAACACTCTCAGAATCGTTCTTCAAACGCGCCGAATCCCATCCCAATCATCTTGTTCGAGATTCAGTCTCATATACTGTTCCTGTGTTAGATTCGATTTACAAAATCGCTAGACCGAGAAACGCGCACACGAGCGAACGCACGCAGTTAACTTTAGATCTAGAGGCCCTCCAGGCCGCAAATTCTAATTCTAACGTAAATTCTAATTCTAACGTAAATTCTAATTCTAACGTAAATCCGAATTAATGCAATTTTATTTGTCAATTTTTAATGTTTTTACTTATTTACTTTTCTTTTTTGAGCACTTTCAGTGCTATGTAAATCCCAGCGGGTGACCCCTTAAGGGCCCCGCTAGCGCGGCCTCTTTCTCCGATTGGCCGTCGCTCAGATGAAGGCTGAGTGGCAAAAATGCACGAGCCGACAGGGGGTTTTTTAGTGGGTATGGTTCTGGTAGGCGTCGGGACGAGTCCGACATAACTCCGATCGCGCGCGCGGAGTATGCGTCAGAGCATTTTTTATGTCCTCCTGCCCTTCCCGTGGAGGGGAACCAAAAAAAAAAAAACGAATTTAACCAATATTTAATAGACATTTTATCTGTTTTAACTATAACAACATTTTTTTTTATCCATTTTTTATTGCACACGTCAGTGTCACTGAAATAACTTTCTGTATCGTCGAGCACCGGGTCATGACTCTCATGCAATTCTCGGGATTGGCTGCTGTTTGCTGAGCTCCAGATAATTTATCTGTTTATAAACCCAATAATATCAAAATGTCTGAAGATATTGACTGAAGAAAAATTTATGTGACAAAGATATGATCTCAGGTAAAGTAAACCTCTTCATATTATGGAGCGATTCCTCCGGTGGCCAAAATCGAAATATAAAACTAACGCTTATGCTTAAACCAGTTTTAAATGAGCACGCAACTGTCGGAGAAATAAATATAAGAAAGAAATAATATAATACTATAATGAAGAAGGTATTATATAATAATATAATACCTTCTGAAGGACAACGGTTTTCGACATCAACAAAGGCTTTTGTAAGCTAGAATGAAAACATGCCAAAAAATTAAACAATGCACGTACATAGAATGGAGTACATAGTATATATATACATAGTAAATTTTTTCTTCTTTAAATCTTGAAAGACTATTATTAATAGAAGAAAAAAGAACAAGACCGGCGGAAAATTTTTTGGCACAACACTAAAGAAATTGTGTAGAAAAAAAAGGAAATGTGCAACACGTATTTGCATGTTAATTTCTGGGTTACCATCTAGTTCTCTGTATGGTCGTCCATAACACCATTCTGCTTACTTTGGGGCTGCACAGTTGCTGAGTTTATTTGGGAATTTATTTATTATTATTATATGAGATCTATACTGGAAAAAGATTTTAAAGAAAAAAAAATATAAAAAAATTTTCGGGTAGGAGAACATAACAAAAGAGAACATAATCCAATCATATTCATAATCAGGTTGGCACCAATCCCAGACGCTAAGTTGATTTACACAGTTTGTATGTCAACCTTATTGGCGAAGAAGGTATGGAAAACGACATCGAAGCATATTTAGGTATACTTGAATTTGAGTTAGAAGAGGAAACATAAATAGTTATAGTAATTTCAATTAAAATTTTTCGGCCTTCAATTTCAATTTGAACCTTTGTTGTTTATTTCTTTTTAAATTTGTCAATATTTTCATTGAATTTTTTGAAAAATTTAACCCGAATTAAATAATTGTTAATTTCATACTATAAGAATAACCAAAGAAAAACATTATAACCTTAGAAGTGTTGGAAAGGAAATAGGAACCAACCCACATTTGAAGATTATTATTAAAGGAACCACTGGGTTATTGTGTAGAAAGAACAATAAGTACACACATTTTTTGAGAAGAACTGAAGAAGTAATTATCATTTCATTTAGTTAAATTAAAGAGTCTGAATGCTGCATATAAACCTTTCCAGATTGCGTGCCAGATTGATCCCAAGAGAATCTTGTTAAACTTTTACAAGGCTAACTTTATACATATAGCTGAACAAACTTTTTTCCTGAACACTCATGAAACTATCAAAACATCTGCGAGTATAGTTGCTTCAATACTGAGTGGACATTAAACCATTGGAAAAATTTGTTATAACGTACACTACTTACGTATATTTATAAAGAACATAGTAAGTCCTAAATATTAGGTCTTAACCTATGAAATTGCCGTTTTTCACGAAATAAATGAAGCGTAATTTTTTTATATATTTTTTATTTCTATTAATCAAAATAATCACCCATGCTATCAATGCATCTTTGCCAACGCATTGGTAGCTTATTGATGCCTTTCTTGAAGAAATCAGCTGGACGGGAGGCAACAAATTCTTCAAAGGCATTTTGTACTCTCTCTTTTTGTACTCTCTCATTTTGCCTCTCGGGTATTGAATTTTTTTCCCGCCAAGAAGTTATCCAAATTCTGGAAAAAGTAGAAGTCTGTAGGCGCAAGGTCTGGTGAGTACGGCGGATGACGGAGAACTTCCAACCCTAACTCTTGTAGCTTGGAGACCGTCTGCTGTGCAGTATGAGGTCGCGCGTTGTCGTGCAGAAGCAGTGGAGCCGAAGGATTGACCAAAGCTGGTTGGAGACGTGCGAGCTTCTCCATCATTGTGTTCAGTTCTTCACAGTACACATCTGCAGTAATGCTTGTCCCGTTTGGCAAGAAGCTGTGATGAATTACACCCGCGTTAGACCACCAAACAGTGACCATCACTTTTCTAGGGGTAAGTTTTCGTTTAGGGCATTGTTTGGGTGCTGAACCAGGGTCCAAACAACTTGCTGAGGGCTTACGATTGTCAAACAGGATCCATTTCTCGTCACAAGTAACAATGCGGTTCAGAATTCCTTATTTGTATGCCTGCTGAGCAGTGCAAGGCACGTCTCCACGCGTACTTCGCGCTGGCGGTCATTGAGTTCGTGGGGTACCCATTTGTCAAGCTTTTTTACCTTGCCAATTTGACGCAAATGGACCAATATTGTTTTGATGCTAACGTCGAAAGCTGCTGCTAATTCAGCCGTGGATTGAGTTTCATCAGCTTCCACAATTGCCTTTAATTCGTCATTGTCGACCAAAGTTTTCGGACGACCACGGGGTTCATTTTTCAGGTCAAAATTTCCAGAACGGAAGCGGGTAAACCAATAACGGGTGGTGCGTTTGTTTGTAGTGTTCGCTCCGTAAACGTCGTTGATGTTGCGTGCCGCTTGTGCCGCTTTGCTGCCACGACGGTACTCATACTCCATAATTACTCGAATTTTTAACTTATCCATGATGACGAAAAATGTTCGAATGCGTTGAAAACAAAACACTAACTATTAAACAAATGACGATTTTAGAAAAAGAATTCCATGTTTGTCAAATAGAATTAATTTGAAATTAGAATTATCAGTCAAAAAAAAATTATTTTCATTTGAAATGGCCAGTACGGCAAAACGGCAGTTTCATAGGTAAAGACCTATTATTACACAAGTTTCTCCCAGTGGTAATTACTTAAACATAAAAAGGTTTAACGAAATTATCGGTTTATTCCTTATAAACAAAATATGTTACAAGGTTTTGAATATTCTTTCATTTAGAGTAATTGGATAGACAAAATCAAATTAAATAACGTAACACCATAAAAATGACGTAGATGATACACATTCCTCCTAGACTCAAAATTGAAAGGATTCTAAAATTCGAGATATTTTATTTCATCGCCGGTAAACAATTTTTTACATTCATACTTCTTTTACTTCATCTTCATCTCCATCATCATAGCGTAAATATAATACACTTTAACTTCAGCTTTTATAAGCTACCAGCGACCGGCATTTTAAATCTGTAATAACTTCGAAAATATTCATTTAAATTACACGCTGGATATGGATTAATGCTGTATTGCTTAAAATCGCTTCGAAAATAAGCCATTATTTCTCGTAAAAAGTAAAGGATAAAAAATGGTTATTGTGAGATATTTCTAAGAGGTAGACCAGAGGTACAGGTAGACCGGACTTTTTGTAGACCTTTTAAAGGTGTACAATACTGCAGTACATTATTTTGATCTATCTCATAGGGTTCAGCCAGCGTTTGCAATGTTAGCGCAAAAAATGTGTTTATTTACGACATCACATAGAAACCTCTAAGATTATCTGTGTTTCTCTACTATATTATGCATGTATTATACATATAAAGCTTCCTCTTGACTTATTCTATACATTAAAAAAACCGCATCAAAATCCGTTGCGTAGTTTTAAAGATCTAAGCATACATAGAGACAGACAGACAGCAAGAAGTGACTTTGTTTTATACTACGTGGTGATTTTAAAAAGGTCGAGAGGAAAATAAAGCTGGCAGAAAAAATCTCTCGGCGCTCTGTTTTCGTAATTGTTAAAGATAAGTACATGAAATAGTTAGTATAATATTTGTCTACGACATAAAAAAACAAACACGAGACAGGTAATATATATTTTTAATATACTCACAAAGTAATATATGCGCACACCGATAGATTTAGATAGTTTTTGATATTGTTAGTGTATAAACCACTTTATTAGTAAAATAAACGATTTAAAAATAGAATTTTACTGCACACTAATAATATATATCTTTTGTCTTTAACCTAAATTGATACAAAATTAAATGTGACATCTTGTGCTCCTTACGAACCTTGTTGTTTAAATAATAATAGTGAGCCAGTTTGCCTTTACTGTGAATGGAAACAATCTAGTTTGCTGAAAATTTACCTAATTCGACTGCAGCAGTACAGCCACTTTGTTCCATCTGTGAATGTTCGACTTGGTATTAAGGTTATTATGATTAATTTGTGCATTGAAAGCCAATTAATTTCGTTAAAATAAAAAATAAAGTCCTACATCAAATCTTTAGATCATTGCAAATTTTTATGTTTATGTTTATTATGTCAGATTATTTCATGTTGCATTATGTCAGAAGACCAAGATTCGTTACTCTTAGAACGGCATTTCCACAGTTCTAAGGTAACTGACGATGTCAGTAAGGCGTCTTAATTTCGTTAACAGCAAAAATAATTGAAATATATTGAAAAAACGGTTTTTGTTGTAATTTTTGCTAAATTTAATCTGCTTATTAATTTGATATCATAATGAGGTAAAAGAAAAGCCTAATTATCTTTGATAATTCTTTAATTTTGGATTTGGTGGTGATAACTGCTATTATCGCTTCACTGATTGTATAAAATGGAGGAGCTATAGCAACTGGCACATAGTCCGCTATAATCCTTCAACATGAAGTTCTTGGTGCTTCTTACTTTAGTCGCCACCGTCGCCAACGGCAAGTCGATTGATGTTTACAACCCAGAAGACAACACTGCCTATGGCTACTTGTCCAGATTTGGCCAGCCTTTAGCTGAAAGTATTCGTAAGGCGGAAGAGAACGGTGAAGTATCAAGGATTGTTGGAGGAAGCGCGTCTAGTAATGGCCAGTTCCCACATCAGGTTTGTAATATTACACTGTGTTCTATTTTATCTTTGAATTTACGGATACTACAGGCTAATGACTTAAAACCAAATTATTGCATGTATACTGAGTTTCTCAAATGTTAAAAGAGGAAGAGGAAGAAAACTCCCTTTTCCGAAAAAGGTTGTAATAGCGCCTGTCCCTGTTATATTTATTTTAAAAAAATACTACTTGGTTTTAGTTTTATATCAGTAGATTTTGAGTTCCACCAACGAAATCTTGAGTTGTTAACAATATGTTGTATTTTTGGAATTATTTTGTATATTTATAAGAATGTTCATCAATTCAAATTTAATAAAGTTAACCATTACAATGGTTACTTTGTAAAAACTGGGAACGACCGTACGTAAGCGTTTCCAAACTTTTGGCTGGCTAAAAGCAGCAAATCTCTTAGTGGGATTTTAACACGTTGTAACAATAAAATATCGAAATCAGTTCAATCCATGAATATCAATAGGTTCAAGAAAACTATTAAGAAACACTATGCCAAAAGGCTTAATATAAGATCAAAGACTATTTTAATGACAAAACGGCGTGGGATTAAAGTCCTCACAGGCTATTTTTGTTTTTGTTTGAGCAAAATAAAGTATACACACTTATTATGTAAACAACTTGGCAGCGGCATTTCATAAGCACGCACAGTTGGATATTTGACTAAATTATACAGCGATGTATTTGAGGAGCTACTGCGAGCCGCCGAAAAAAAGGTTGCATGCAAAATGTTGCTGGGTGTGACGTCATGACGTGTAATTGATACTAAAAAATGTATGGGCGTTTGAATCAAATATATAAAAGTTACATAGATTATGCATATACATGCATGTTATAATAAAATTTGTTATATTTAATGTCAGTAAGCTAGTAATATTAAAAAAATTCACAATTGTGTAACACAGTTTTGTTTCTTTTTGAAGTTTTCTAATCAATTCGATATTAAATTGAAAACTTTATTTTTCAAAACATTTCTATGGTTAAAATAATTTATACTCTCTGAATAAATTACAAAAACTTGCAGTTTTAAATGGTGTCAAATACCTAATTAGGTGTCATATTTGTGTTTTTTTTCATTTCGTCGTCAAATTGTGTACCTTCTACCCCAAGTATTTTATAAAAGATTTTTTTATAGAAGAGTACCGAGAGTTATTTTGTTCTTTTGTTTTAGTTTAATTTTTTTTCAGTCTACCCATAGTAGACTTTTTGTCTTAGTAGACCTTTTAAAAACCGAAGCTAAAATGTATTTAAGCAATCTCGATGAAGATGAAGAAAACTTTCAACATGTGTAAAATTTTTACATAACATAAAATAAAATATTAAGAATATGGAATTTTTGAAAGACTTCAAAGTCATACTTCCAACAGGCTGGATTATTGGTCAACTTTGGCGGTGGTCAAGGTCTGTGCGGAGCGACTCTCATCGGTAATAACAAGTTGGTGACTGCTGCTCACTGCTGGTTTGACGGGATGAACCAGGGAAGTTCTATCACT
The DNA here is from genome assembly GCA_923062675.1 of Marasmarcha lunaedactyla. Classification (NCBI taxonomy): domain Eukaryota; kingdom Metazoa; phylum Arthropoda; class Insecta; order Lepidoptera; family Pterophoridae; genus Marasmarcha; species Marasmarcha lunaedactyla. The sequence continues at coordinate 11,499,380 of OV281353.1, forward strand.
GTGGTCCTCGGCTCTCTAACAATCTTCTCTGGGGGCACCAGATTGACAGCTACCAACGTCGTCATGCATGGCCAATACAACCCAAATTTGGTCAGAAATGATATTATGACATTCAGAATTCCAAGCGTTGCCTTGTCAAGTAAGTTTTTCTGTTGCTTTTTGTTTTGATAAAAGAAAAATTGTTAGAATAATTTATCGGTTAAAAGTAAGATGAAATGTCTTTTCAAATTTATTTTGAAATTGCTCTAAAGCCTCTGATCATAAAGGGCCTTCGCCTAAGTGTTGGACGTATGTACTTTTGTACGATATAGAACATTTGTAAAAATGTTTATCATAACACTGAGATGATTTCCTGATAATTAGGTTCTTTTCAAAAAATGTTTGAATCTAAGTACTAGTTTTTTTAAATCCTTAGACACCATCAACGTTGCTGCTCTGCCTTCTGGATCCGAAGTTAACGAGAACTTTGTCGGGAGCAGTGCCACCGCATCGGGTTGGGGACGTACATCTGACAGTAAGTTTGTTGCATTAAAAATACATAAAATTGCAGTGCTTTTAGAATATATTTTAATAGTGTTTGTGTATACAGGCAGCGGCGGTACATCCTCAACTCTGAGGCACGTCGTGTTGCCAGTCATTACCAACGCTGAGTGCTTGCAGTCGTACCCCTTCAACATTGTTAGCAGCAACATTTGTACCAGTGGAGCTAATGGCCGTGGTACCTGCCAGGGAGACTCTGGTGGCCCTCTTGTTGTTTATAGAAACAACCGTCCTGTTCTGGTAAGTTTTTTGGTCACATCACATATTTACTTATGAACGCCTATATTGCTGCCAACTGCCAACCCCACAGTAAGCAAGCGTGGTGGTCTATAAATTGACTGAAATCGGCCTTTAGTTGGATGAATCTTATGTACTTGTTATAATATTACGAAGGCTTTCGTTGATCTACCCAAAACAAAGGCTTCATGTGTAGGTTGTACGGTACCTTTCACAAGTAAAAGCAAAAGAATAAATATGTTTACTAGCTTATTTAAATTTCAATATATTTATTCCCTGTAGCTTTTTTTATCAATAGCTGTATACAAAAAGAAAGGTTACACCTATGTCAAACGGAAAAAACAAACAAAAGTCCGCCTTAATAAATAAAGGACTTACACTGAATAGTCGATTTTCAGGGATAAATAAAAATACGCACCAAATTACTAAATAAATATTCAAAAACAGGTGAAGATCTTTAGCTAATGTTTACTTGTTTACAGATCGGTGTCACCTCCTTCGGTTCTGCCCAAGGTTGTCAAAGTGGACGACCCGCAGCCTTCGCCAGAGTTACCTCTTTCTTGGACTTTATCAGCTCTAACTAATACAACTATTTCATTTAATGTGTTCAATAGAAATGAAAAATATTTTGTACTTAATTTGCACCAAACGATTTAATAATTTGATTAAACAAGTGTTGTTTTACGTGGTTGTTTTATATTTTTAAGCTCTTTAAGTTATTATTACGCTTCTGGAGGACATTAAAATTATTTTTAAATGTTAAATATCATATGTTTTAATAATCATTGGATATTTTTACCTAATATCTTTAATCTGGTCTATCACTTAAATAAGTTATTATTCATTATACAGTATGAATGAAAAAAAGAGACTGAACTCAATCAGAAATAACTGAAATATTGTAGCACAGTATTTTTCTCATTCAAAATAATATTTTCCGTCTATTTTCGTAATAATACGCGTAAGCAGATTTAATAACTTTTAGTTTGCTGGATAACAAAATTTCTAATACTTTGTTGTTTTATGAATTGAATTTTTATAGAAGTACAATTAATTATATCTTTCTACGAAAGAGTTTTCCAAGAGTTTCTTTAATACTTAAGCTTGAAGATCATTGCTTCAGAAGAATAGGTAAAACTTTTGGTTCATTTAAAAAAGCATTCAATTAAAAACACGTTGAAATCATCGAAATCTGCCTGTGTTAAATATACCTCACCGCTTTATATTTATATATTATTCTATATTTAATAACAAAATAAAAATTTTCAATATAAAATAAATTTGTTTTGTAAAATATTTTGTGGATTAGTTAAAATCTAAAATTATCTGCACATACGTACTACGTATTACCAGAGACTAGTAAATAACTATAGACTGACCATCTCCATACAAAAATTCGTGACTCGGAAAAAGCTCAAAATCCAAGCTATTACTAGATGTCGCTCTCAAATAGCTTGGACCAACCTTGTCGTCTTTAATTTTTATATGAATTATTGACAAGAAACGTTATGCAAATGCTAGATGGCGTTGTCAAATAACCTGAAACCTTAGCAAGTAGGATTTATTCCTTTCCTGAAATTGGAAAATGTCATCGTTTTATATCATTGATTTTGATAATTTTACTCAATAAGAATAGGTAGATAGTAATTTATTCTTACTTTATAGATGATAAAATAACAACTACAAAAGACCATAAACATACTGGTATAACTTTATTTTGTTCAGAGACGCCTGGGCACTACCATCCTCTTTATTTTAATTGCCATAATAACCTATTTTTAAAAGCTTTTATTATCACAGTTGTGATAAACGCACATGTTATACGATATATGTAGCAGCCAAAACGTAAATTTAATCAAGGTCCATACAATTTGCACGAGTCACAGTAGGCGAGCAGAAATATCGTGAATTCAAAGAAATGCAGGGAAAAGTTCCAAAACAAACACACACCCATAGCAACAACAATAAACGACAAAGAATTCAAATTGTCAAACAAATAAAATGTTGTGATAAAAAGAACAAAAAAAGTTGATGGATAAAGAACATTTTTTTAATAATAATCCAGCAAAAAAAAATTTTTTTACTACTCCAAAATAGTTATGAGTTATATGCATTATAATTAAAAATTATGCACTTATTAAGACATAATTTTTATCGATATCAAGAAATAAAGTAAAATATTATATACCTGTTAATTAAATGCACTGAAATTCGTTTTATTATGTTAAGGCAGATAAGAACAAACTGTGGAGATGAATGCTATATTTTTGTGGGAAAAATTATATACTGGCAATACAGTAACCCAGTAACACTACAAATAATATCCGGGGTGGTGTAAAGTTTTCTGTTACTGAATTATAAGAGCGGCAACGTAGCATCAAATAATATAATGCACTAGCTGACAACGTCTGTTGTCGCCTGATACCTACTGATAGTACTTGCAATGAAATATCAAATGATTTTGTAAACAGCGCCATCTTAAGTTTTTTTACGTATTATTTTTACTAAATTTAAATGACCTGTAAATCTAATACAACTAACGCCATCTCTCTATCTTAAAAACAACTTTTCTTCAAGTCACAAAATTTTGTTAGACATGGTTAGTCTATAGTTATTTACTAGTCTCTGGTATTACATAGGTTATCAATGAGACTCAATCATAGATACCTAAGGCAAAAATAACATTATATAATATGCTATTGTAAACATTTTAACTTTTATTATAGCAAATCTATCATAATTGATAGTTTATTTAAAGTTTACTGATTTGCAAATTATTTACATTGTTTTGGCAAATGCCTAAAGTAAGTTCAAATTAATAAAATAGCTAGCATGACAAATGTTTTTTCATCACCATGAGGTCATTTTTATTATTTTTATAAAACAAAATCATTTAAATTGCACATTAATTTTAAACAAGAACTTAAGACTTAAAATACCTATTTGAAATCTAATCACAAACAGTAAAGCATTTTCTTCATGCGGTAAAAAAAAAGCCATTACCTTCGTAACGTCTTTTAAAATCAATCGAAATATATTGCAACAACAATTATTTTGTATTTATAATTTATATTTTATTAATTTATTTTTTTTTATAATATATAATATTTGTAATTATATTGTAACAATGCTAATGATTCTAAATGATCTAAGCGCGTTTACATATATAAAATATTTAACTCTTTTCTTTTATACAATGGAATTAAGTTATCAATTAGATAAAATTGTGTTTGCAATATAAACGTTTAGTTAACAAAAAACAAGTATTCGTGACAGAACTGCAATGTTATCAAATAATCGTATTATCACCTGTATCGTTACGAGTAAGGATTACGAATATCGATATTATAGTCGATGTACACAACACATTTTAATCAGTTCTAATTCCATACCGGTAGAAATTCAATAAATATAATAAATGATTATGAAATATATATAATTCATCCTAACTTTCCAGAAGTTTTAATCATTAAGTGGCTTTAGAAATTTAAGTGTTAAAAACTGGAACATACTTATTTTTTCAGTATCAAGTTCAAGTTCAGTTTCAGTTCTAGTTCAACTTTGATATAACATGTTTTTTTTTATTTTGTAAATGGCAAATACAATAAATTGTTGCAATCACAATACCAGCCCACTCAGAAAGTTAAGCGAAAAAAGTTGCAAGTTTATATATTTTCTTAAATTTTCACGATTCATACTTTAAATAAAACACTTTTTACCGGATATTATCGCGTATATTTTAGTTAATTTTAAAATTATTTCGACGTTTCGGCATCTTTGCAGTTGTCGTGGTCACGATAGACTAAGGTGTTGTTGACCCCACCAACAGGATTATGAAGAAAACATCCACTTTAATACAAAAACACAAAGATTTGTTACATTTAGATGTGAAAAAGTTAACACCAGCAAGTGCAAAACCACCAAAATTGTATGGGTTACCAAAAATACACAAAGCTAAAGTACCTTTGAGACCTATTGTGAGCCAGCTAGACACACCAACTTACAAGCTGGCCCAGCACTTAGCAATTGTGCTCTCACAACTGCGAGGAAAGACAAGTGCATATGTAAAGGATTCTTACCATTTTGTTAGTGACCTTAAAAATCTCAAGTTAACTAACAATGAAACTATGGTTAGCTTTGATGTGTCGTCTCTATTCACCTCACTACCTGTTAGAGACTGCATTGATATAGTAAAAAGGAAGCTAAGTGAGTCAAACTTGCCCGAGGAATATGCAGAACTATTAGAGCTATGTTTAACATCTGGCTACTTCATGTGGAATAACAATTACTACATTCAAATTGATGGTGTTGCCATGGGGTCTCCGGTGTCACCTGTTGTAGCTGACATTTACATGGAGAACTTCGAGGAGCAAGCGCTCCGAATGGCACCTGTTGTGCCGAAGATATACAAGAGGTACGTTGACGACACCTACACTATATTACCTAAGCATGAAGTGACTGCATTCCTAAACCACCTCAATTCCCTTAATTCTAAAATTAAATTCACTATGGAATTGGAGCAGGAGAACAAATTAGCTTTCTTAGATGTCTTAATACAAAGAAATCCTGATGGTACACTTAGCCATACTGTTTATAGGAAACCCACCCACACTGACCGATATCTAAATGGGAAATCCCATCACCACCCGAGCCAATTATCTGCCGTAGGCAACTCTTTGTTTCAGAGAGCACATGGAATCTGCGATCCCCAACACATTAATGAGGAACTCAACCACCTGGTTAAAGTGCTGCGGGATAACGATTTAAAAACACCGCGTCGCCGTCGCAGAAACCGCGTAAAGCCACTCACAGTTGAACGAAGACCAGCATTCCTGCCTTATATAAAGGGTGTTACTGACAAGATAGGAGGCATTCTTCGGCGAGCTTCAATCAAAACTATCTACAAGCCGCACTCAAAGATAAGCCAGCATCTTCGTCCAATAAAATCAAGCATCCCTTTACAAGATCCAGGCGTTTATAAAATCGACTGTGACTGCGGGCTCTCTTATATCGGTCAAACCAAACGAAATGTGTCAACTCGCATTAAAGAACACATCTCTGATGTTAAAAATAAACGAACCTCAAAATCTGCAGTTTGTGAACATTCCATAGACAAGCCCAACCATTATTTAAGATTTGATACCGTGAAGATCCTAGCAAAAGAGAAACATTTTATACCTAGGATGATCAGAGAAACTATTGAAATTAAAAAACATCCAAATTTCAATAGAGAAGATGGTTGGAAACTTTCATCAACATGGGATCCAATACTTAAAAACATCAAAATGAAAAACCAGCAAACTGTTAGACTGCAAACTCAGGACACAGTCAGTGCCTTTTGTGTCAATCCGGGATGTTATGCGAGAAGACTGAGAAACAGATGGCGTTAATATGTATTGACAATCATGTAGTTTTTATTACTGGCAATAGATGAACAACACCTTAGTCTATCGTGACCACGGCAACTGCAAAGATGCCGAAACGTCGAAATAATTTTAAAATTAACTAAAATATACGCGATAATATCCGGTAAAAAGTGTTTTATTGAAAGTATGAATCGTGAAAATTTAAGAAAATATATAATTACCCGCTACGGAGCGGTAGTTGCAAACAAAATACGATCGCTTGAGTGCATGAAGAAAAAGAAATCACGGCTGCTGACATCGTTAAACTTTCTCAAAAGATGTCGGGATAACAACCTTCTCCCGGTATGTGTGAGAATATCTCCGAAGAAAGACATCCGGGGGAGTGCCGAAATTCTTCACCAAGCAAGCAAAAAACTACTGATCAAGTTAATACAACAACATCGGTATGACATATTTCGAACAGACGAAATTATTCAAAATTCAAAAAACGATCTTGCATTGACTCTGTCCCATTCGGATTTCGCGAAAGTTGAAGATTTTACGAATAAAAGGGCGTACTATGTCTACAACATCTATAAAAATAAACAAATTAGCAAATTTCAAAAACTCAATAACAAAAGGATGACTCATGAACCCTTTCAGCCTTCAATCAGCTCAACCACAGAGAATCAATCAACTTTTTCGCTTGAACGAACAGTTGTCAATGTGTCAAAACAAACATTGGAAACAAATGTTATAAAAGTTTTATCGAAGGGCTTAAATTTTGCACCAACTCCGTCTAGAATACCGGTAGAAGACATAATCTGTCGCGTAGAAGACTGTCTTTTCACAAACAAACTTTCAAAGGAAGATTCTGAAAGTATACGGCAAGATATCTCCGGCGTATTAAGACGCAATAGTCTACCGAAATCGAATCTTTCCAGAGAAGAACGCCTTGCATTGAAGACCTTACGCAATAATGACGAGTTAACAGTTCTCCGTGCAGATAAAGGAAATGCTACCGTAGTGATGGATACATCTGAATATAACGAAAAAATCTTGGAGTTGTTAGCGGATGAAAACACATACAAAATGGTGAATTACGACCCCACCAACAGGATTATGAAGAAAACATCCACTTTAATACAAAAACACAAAGATTTGTTACATTTAGATGTGAAAAAGTTAACACCAGCAAGTGCAAAACCACCAAAATTGTATGGGTTACCAAAAATACACAAAGCTAAAGTACCTTTGAGACCTATTGTGAGCCAGCTAGACACACCAACTTACAAGCTGGCCCAGCACTTAGCAATTGTGCTCTCACAACTGCGAGGAAAGACAAGTGCATATGTAAAGGATTCTTACCATTTTGTTAGTGACCTTAAAAATCTCAAGTTAACTAACAATGAAACTATGGTTAGCTTTGATGTGTCGTCTCTATTCACCTCACTACCTGTTAGAGACTGCATTGATATAGTAAAAAGGAAGCTAAGTGAGTCAAACTTGCCCGAGGAATATGCAGAACTATTAGAGCTATGTTTAACATCTGGCTACTTCATGTGGAATAACAATTACTACATTCAAATTGATGGTGTTGCCATGGGGTCTCCGGTGTCACCTGTTGTAGCTGACATTTACATGGAGAACTTCGAGGAGCAAGCGCTCCGAATGGCACCTGTTGTGCCGAAGATATACAAGAGGTACGTTGACGACACCTACACTATATTACCTAAGCATGAAGTGACTGCATTCCTAAACCACCTCAATTCCCTTAATTCTAAAATTAAATTCACTATGGAATTGGAGCAGGAGAACAAATTAGCTTTCTTAGATGTCTTAATACAAAGAAATCCTGATGGTACACTTAGCCATACTGTTTATAGGAAACCCACCCACACTGACCGATATCTAAATGGGAAATCCCATCACCACCCGAGCCAATTATCTGCCGTAGGCAACTCTTTGTTTCAGAGAGCACATGGAATCTGCGATCCCCAACACATTAATGAGGAACTCAACCACCTGGTTAAAGTGCTGCGGGATAACGATTTAAAAACACCGCGTCGCCGTCGCAGAAACCGCGTAAAGCCACTCACAGTTGAACGAAGACCAGCATTCCTGCCTTATATAAAGGGTGTTACTGACAAGATAGGAGGCATTCTTCGGCGAGCTTCAATCAAAACTATCTACAAGCCGCACTCAAAGATAAGCCAGCATCTTCGTCCAATAAAATCAAGCATCCCTTTACAAGATCCAGGCGTTTATAAAATCGACTGTGACTGCGGGCTCTCTTATATCGGTCAAACCAAACGAAATGTGTCAACTCGCATTAAAGAACACATCTCTGATGTTAAAAATAAACGAACCTCAAAATCTGCAGTTTGTGAACATTCCATAGACAAGCCCAACCATTATTTAAGATTTGATACCGTGAAGATCCTAGCAAAAGAGAAACATTTTATACCTAGGATGATCAGAGAAACTATTGAAATTAAAAAACATCCAAATTTCAATAGAGAAGATGGTTGGAAACTTTCATCAACATGGGATCCAATACTTAAAAACATCAAAATGAAAAACCAGCAAACTGTTAGACTGCAAACTCAGGACACAGTCAGTGCCTTTTGTGTCAATCCGGGATGTTATGCGAGAAGACTGAGAAACAGATGGCGTTAATATGTATTGACAATCATGTAGTTTTTATTACTGGCAATAGATGAACAACACCTTAGTCTATCGTGACCACGGCAACTGCAAAGATGCCGAAACGTCGAAATAATTTTAAAATTAACTAAAATATACGCGATAATATCCGGTAAAAAGTGTTTTATTGAAAGTATGAATCGTGAAAATTTAAGAAAATATATAATTACCCGCTACGGAGCGGTAGTTGCAAACAAAATACGATCGCTTGAGTGCATGAAGAAAAAGAAATCACGGCTGCTGACATCGTTAAACTTTCTCAAAAGATGTCGGGATAACAACCTTCTCCCGGTATGTGTGAGAATATCTCCGAAGAAAGACATCCGGGGGAGTGCCGAAATTCTTCACCAAGCAAGCAAAAAACTACTGATCAAGTTAATACAACAACATCGGTATGACATATTTCGAACAGACGAAATTATTCAAAATTCAAAAAACGATCTTGCATTGACTCTGTCCCATTCGGATTTCGCGAAAGTTGAAGATTTTACGAATAAAAGGGCGTACTATGTCTACAACATCTATAAAAATAAACAAATTAGCAAATTTCAAAAACTCAATAACAAAAGGATGACTCATGAACCCTTTCAGCCTTCAATCAGCTCAACCACAGAGAATCAATCAACTTTTTCGCTTGAACGAACAGTTGTCAATGTGTCAAAACAAACATTGGAAACAAATGTTATAAAAGTTTTATCGAAGGGCTTAAATTTTGCACCAACTCCGTCTAGAATACCGGTAGAAGACATAATCTGTCGCGTAGAAGACTGTCTTTTCACAAACAAACTTTCAAAGGAAGATTCTGAAAGTATACGGCAAGATATCTCCGGCGTATTAAGACGCAATAGTCTACCGAAATCGAATCTTTCCAGAGAAGAACGCCTTGCATTGAAGACCTTACGCAATAATGACGAGTTAACAGTTCTCCGTGCAGATAAAGGAAATGCTACCGTAGTGATGGATACATCTGAATATAACGAAAAAATCTTGGAGTTGTTAGCGGATGAAAACACATACAAAATGGTGAATTACGACCCCACCAACAGGATTATGAAGAAAACATCCACTTTAATACAAAAACACAAAGATTTGTTACATTTAGATGTGAAAAAGTTAACACCAGCAAGTGCAAAACCACCAAAATTGTATGGGTTACCAAAAATACACAAAGCTAAAGTACCTTTGAGACCTATTGTGAGCCAGCTAGACACACCAACTTACAAGCTGGCCCAGCACTTAGCAATTGTGCTCTCACAACTGCGAGGAAAGACAAGTGCATATGTAAAGGATTCTTACCATTTTGTTAGTGACCTTAAAAATCTCAAGTTAACTAACAATGAAACTATGGTTAGCTTTGATGTGTCGTCTCTATTCACCTCACTACCTGTTAGAGACTGCATTGATATAGTAAAAAGGAAGCTAAGTGAGTCAAACTTGCCCGAGGAATATGCAGAACTATTAGAGCTATGTTTAACATCTGGCTACTTCATGTGGAATAACAATTACTACATTCAAATTGATGGTGTTGCCATGGGGTCTCCGGTGTCACCTGTTGTAGCTGACATTTACATGGAGAACTTCGAGGAGCAAGCGCTCCGAATGGCACCTGTTGTGCCGAAGATATACAAGAGGTACGTTGACGACACCTACACTATATTACCTAAGCATGAAGTGACTGCATTCCTAAACCACCTCAATTCCCTTAATTCTAAAATTAAATTCACTATGGAATTGGAGCAGGAGAACAAATTAGCTTTCTTAGATGTCTTAATACAAAGAAATCCTGATGGTACACTTAGCCATACTGTTTATAGGAAACCCACCCACACTGACCGATATCTAAATGGGAAATCCCATCACCACCCGAGCCAATTATCTGCCGTAGGCAACTCTTTGTTTCAGAGAGCACATGGAATCTGCGATCCCCAACACATTAATGAGGAACTCAACCACCTGGTTAAAGTGCTGCGGGATAACGATTTAAAAACACCGCGTCGCCGTCGCAGAAACCGCGTAAAGCCACTCACAGTTGAACGAAGACCAGCATTCCTGCCTTATATAAAGGGTGTTACTGACAAGATAGGAGGCATTCTTCGGCGAGCTTCAATCAAAACTATCTACAAGCCGCACTCAAAGATAAGCCAGCATCTTCGTCCAATAAAATCAAGCATCCCTTTACAAGATCCAGGCGTTTACAAAATCGACTGTGACTGCGGGCTCTCTTATATCGGTCAAACCAAACGAAATGTGTCAACTCGCATTAAAGAACACATCTCTGATGTTAAAAATAAACGAACCTCAAAATCTGCAGTTTGTGAACATTCCATAGACAAGCCCAACCATTATTTAAGATTTGATACCGTGAAGATCCTAGCAAAAGAGAAACATTTTATACCTAGGATGGTCAGAGAAACTATTGAAATTAAAAAACATCCAAATTTCAATAGAGAAGATGGTTGGAAACTTTCATCAACATGGGATCCAATACTTAAAAACATCAAAATGAAAAACCAGCAAACTGTTAGACTGCAAACTCAGGACACAGTCAGTGCCTTTTGTGTCAATCCGGGATGTTATGCGAGAAGACTGAGAAACAGATGGCGTTAATATGTATTGACAATCATGTAGTTTTTATTACTGGCAATAGATGAACAACACCTTAGTCTATCGTGACCACGGCAACTGCAAAGATGCCGAAACGTCGAAATAATTTTAAAATTAACTAAAATATACGCGATAATATCCGGTAAAAAGTGTTTTATTTAAAGTTGCAAGTTTGGCAATTGAGCAATTTTCAGCTTTAATAATCCATATCGGAGACCTTCGGAGGCTTTGGACGTTTTCAGCTAAAAGATAGGTTGGAAATAAATAACTGTCACCTTGGGCCTGATCAACATTTTATTAAAATTACTTAATGATCGTTGATCGAATCCGCTGCTCTAAATGCTAACTGAAAACTTATTAACAGAGAATTATAGCGTTTATGTAACTTTCCGACACTAATTGGCTTCCAAAGAATGGATTAGCTGAAGTTACTTCACAACTAATTCGAATATTGATAATACAGAGAAGAAGCAAACAGATTTGTACCGCTGACTCAAAGTGTCTTGTAGACTTAATAGTCAGTCTTATATTTGATAGTACTCGTCAAATATCAAGCTTGTAAATAAACGAGATAGTCATAATTAAAGATGAAATATGTACTTTGATAAACATTTTACGACGGCTTTTTCTCTTTACTTCGTTACTTTACGGCGAAGATATAAGTTCATAGATGAAATAGCAAAGTAAGTAACTCGAAAGTAAAAGATCATAATTAACCTTAAATCAGGATGAAAATCTAGGTCAGATATGAAAAATATTTAAAATATTTTCTTTGGCGCCACACATTTGGCAGCTCATAACTTCAAAACCCGAAACTGTACTATATATATATATATATATATATATATATATATATATATATATATATATATATATATATTTATATATATATATATAGTGACTAAATCATAAATAATCATACTATAGTATAATACTTTTATACTATACTATACTTATATATATACTATACTTTAGATAAGATAAAATATTTATTTTCACTTTCATCACAAATTTTTATTTTATTTTATTAAAACTCAGGAGATCACAAACAGTAATATACAAAGCAGTTTACAAATATAACAATTTTAATATGTTTCTGTACATCCCACCCAACTACATGACACACAATTAAATTATAAAAGTTACAAGTTTACGGTCGTCACTTATGTTTTAAATTTTGCTCATTGTTTAAAAAATCGAATAAATAAATTTATAAGTAAATACATAGACATTTATATACATACATATAATTTATAAATACATAATAATATACAATGAAAATGAAAAGCTCACCGTTGTTTATTTCTCATTATACATCTATATTTTTTACTAATTTTTTACTAATTTATTTTGTATATTTATTTATGTTTGTGTAAAATATATCTAGATCTGTAAAAAGCTCATTATATCTATTTCACATTCTGGTAATAGGCGATCATTTACCAGCATTAGTTCTGCTAAAATATGTTGAGAATAAACGTTTAGATAAGAGATTTTTGTTTAAGATGCGGAAATCAACACTGCTAATGAGCTCAGAACAACCAAACATATTATTAACAATCTTGTACAATGTGACTTGGTCCATTTGGATTCTACGTTGTTCAAGAGAGAGTAAATGAAACTTTTTAAGCAACTCATTATAATTACCGTAATTAAATACCGCCGAAGCAACACCCTCACGGGAGGGAGGTGGAAGATGCGTCATGCATACTGCCGCAGGAACAAACCAACCTCTGCGGGGGTGATGTGGGACTCACCAAAATGGCACCTACCCACTAAAAACCACCTTGTTGGCTGTGGCAAAATTTTACCGTTATCCTTCATCGGAAGCGACACCTATTGGGAGATGGGTGCGCTGGCGGACGCTCGCTAACGGGTCTTCCGCCGGATGTGAAAGTTGCACTGAAGGTGCTCAAAAGGACCTGAGTTGGGGCCGTTCTCGGCAGCCTCCGGTGAAGCCGGGGCTGCGCAGATTCGGCCGAAGCTTGACTGAGGGATCAATTCATTTAAATGAACCTATAATGAATTGAGAAGGGAACTATGCTCTGCCAGAGTTGCAGTCGCTCTGTAGGAGAACGTGTAGCCTTAAGTTTAAGGGCTAGAACTGAAATTTTCCTAAAATCAATATGTTTGATGGCGACACAGACGATATCGTCTGCTAGCGAGGGTTGGGATGTAGGATTGAATGGGCAAGGAGCCGGCGTGGGATTCGGGCGTGCAGCGGGGCACAGTCTCCAGTTCTCTGGAGCAGGCTTGGACTGCGTAGGCTTTGCAGCCGGAGTTGACCGGCTACGAAGCGGTGGAAAGTTAGCCTGAATAAGGGGCGGGGTCTGTTTGGATGCCATCCTCTTAGAGTTTAAGCGGATGGATCGAGATGCACAAGGGCAGCCCCTGTTATTTGCGGTGTGGTCGGACTGGCCACAAAGCACGCAATCGGAAGGAGAGAGAGTTTCAAGAGTGCGATTGCACTCCTTGGTTAAATGAGGCACCAGGCACTTAACGCACCTGGGCGGGGAGGCGCAGTTGGCCGCCGCATGCCCGTACAACTGCCACCGGTGGCACTGGCCGGGGTGACCGCGGCGATGAGGCGCCTCGATCGAGATCCGAGAGAGGCCGCATATGGTGCTAACCTCTTTGAAGATTTCTCTGGACTTGGGGACGTTGGCGAGATCCACTAAAGTGAGAGGGTGACGCCTTCCTCACCTGCTGTGCATTTTATGCACAGCGAGTGCCGGGAAGCAGATCCTATAGGATAGCCTCGTTCGATAATTCGAACGGGACTCCCCTGAGTACCGTTCTTAACTTTCACTCTTCTGGGAGAGCATAAGTGTGGTAAGCATATTGTTTACCAGTGAGAAGCTTTGTCAAAGTGCGGAAATCGTCTAACGACAAAACTAAGATTTTAATTGATTCACCCGAGTTGGTCGCTCGTGTGTAGAGGATCTTGAGCTCTTTGCACAAGTTTGATATCTCGGCCCATTTTCCCTTTTCCCGAAGGAATACGGGTGGTGGGGCCCGAGGCCTGAAGGCGAGGTAGGGGGTGGAGTCACTTTGAGTGACAACAGTGGGGCCGGGGCGGGTGTTGAAGGCCCCGGGGCAGCTGGCGTTGTAGACACCGCGGAGGGTGTTTAAGACACCGGGGCGGGCGTTGAAGACGCCGGAGCTTGTTTTGAGCGCTTCTTGGAGCGCTTCTTGACAATAGTGAATGATGGAGGCTCAGAGCCAGTTGGGGTGGCGTCCGAGGATGACTTGGTCACGGGTGCGCTCTTGGGAGCAGTGCGCTTGCGAAGGCGCATCTACTTCACACTCCATGTCACTGGAGGAGGGGAACGCAGGAGGGCCTAAACCAGAGGGGTCTGAGGAAGGTTGGTGGCCTGAGGGACCGGAAAGCCCATAAGGGCGGCAATTTGGGGGTAAGAGCGCTAATCACTGAAATTAGTGTATTAGTGTCGCAGGGAGCGCCTGAGGCGGGTAGGCGCTCGGCCAATTGCTTCATGCTTTCCGGGGAAAGTAGTGAAGCCGTTGCGTCTTACAACAATATATAAATATATAGTATGAAACAATCCTAACAACGAATACTAAATTCCTAAACCTCCCTACCCGCGGTAGGGGGTTGGGGACGACGCGGAGTGGTGCCCCTAATTCGGGCAACTTTATTCCGTCACCCTGGAAAAGGCCCAGTGCACTGGGATCGGGACTTCCGGTTTCTCACGGCCTGATAAAGCGCACCGGGGCAACGCTAACAGGTTGCGTAACAGGTAACTTACTCGTAGTCCTGGAACGTAGTCCTAGAACGCAGAGCTTCAGGTGACGATGTTGAAAAGACGGTCCTATGAATATAGGAGTTACGGTACGAGACTACACGTCGTGAACGACGGTATGAAATTGGGGGTGCTCAACTAGTGCAGGGACTAGAAAACGGAAGAGTGACAGCGATCGACGTGCGAACAAGTCCACACGTAAACCGAGTATGCGATTTTTTTTTTGCCGCCGAAGCAATACCCTCACGGGAGGGAGGTGGAAGATGCGTCATGCATACCGCAGCAGGAAAATCCTCCGCAGAGGAACCGTCCTCTGCGGAGGTTATGTGGGACTCATCAGAATGGCACCTACCCACTAAAAACCACCTCTTTGGCTGTGGCAAAATTTTACCGTTACCCTTTATCGGAAGCGACACCCGTTGGGAAATGGGCGCGCTGGCGGAAACCCACTAGCGGGTCGTCCACCGGATGTGAAAGTTGCACTGAAAGTGCTCAAAGGGACATGAGTTGGTGGCCGTTCTGAGCAGCCTCCGGTAAAGCGGGACTGCGCAGAGGTCAGCCGAAGCTTGACTTAGGGATCACTGCTTGCTCTGTCGGAAAACGTGAAGTCCTAAGTTTACGGGCTAAGACTGAAATTTCCCTAGCATCAATATTTTTGATAGCGTCGCAGACGATACGCATATCGTCTGTTACGGAGGGTTGAGGAGTGGAATTGAATGGGCGAGGAGTAGGGATGGGATTCGGATGTGCAGCGGGGCGCTGCCTCCAGTTCTCTGGAGCAGGCTTGGGCTGAGTAGGCTTTGCAGCCGGAGGAACCCGGAAACGCAGCGGCGGAAAGTTTTCCTGAGGTAGGGTGTTTGGGTGCCGCCCTCTTAGGATTGGTACGCATACAACGGGTTGCACGAGGGCAGCCCCTGTAATGCGCGGTGTGGCTGGACTGGCCACAAAGCAGGCAATCGGGAGGAGAGGGAGTTTCAGGAGTGTGATTGCACTCCTTGGTGAAGTGAGGCACCAGGCACTATACGCACCTGGGCGGGGCAGCGCAGTTGGCCGCCGCGTGCCCGTACAATTGGCACCGGTGGCACTGGCTGGTGGCGGTGACCGCGGCGATGAGGCATCTCGATTGAGATGCCAGAGAGGCCGCATATGGTGCTGACCTCTTTAAAGATCGTAAGTGGGTGGTACTTGCTGTGCATTTTATTCACCGCGAGTACGAGTGGGACTGCAGGTCCTCTAGGATAGCCTCGTTCGATAATTCGAACGGGACTCCTCTGAGTACCGCTCTGAACTGACGCTCTTCCAGGAGAGCGTCAGTGTGGTAAGCATATTGGTTGGAGCTTGGTTTGGGCTCGGAAATCGTCTAACGATGAGACTAAGATTTTAATTCAGTCATATTTAATTCAGTTGGTCACTCGGGTGTAATGGATTTTGTGCTCTTTCCACAATGTAGAAACCTCGGACCATTTTCCCTTTTCCCGAAGGAATACGGGTGGTGGGACCTGAAGTTTGACTAAAACCGGGGTAGGGGGTGGAGTCACTTTGAGTGACATTAATGGGGCCGGGGCGGGTGTTGCAGGCACCGGGGTAGCTGGCGTTGAAGTTGCCGCGGTGAGTGTTGTAGACACCGGGACGGGCGTTGAGGACGCCGGGGCTTGTTTCGAGCGCTTCTTAGAGCGCTTATTAACGGGGGTGAATGAGGGTGGCTCAGAGCCAGTTGGGGTGGTGACCGAGGATGACTCGGTCGCGGGTGTGCTCTTGGGAGCGGTGCGCTTGCGGCGCGAAGAGGCGTCTACTTCACGCTCCATGTCACTGGAGGAGGGGGACGCGGGAGGGCCTAAGACCAGAGGGGTCTGGGGAACTTCACTTCCCTCTAATATGGTTGAGGAGGGCGATGGCTGGATCCCGCGTTAACTCGTGAACGGGTGCCGTTTGAGGGTGTTCGTCGTTTGGATACTTGGGGGGAGGGAGACTTGCCGAGCTAACAGATGCAGAAAAGAATAATTTTGTATAGACATAAAGAGACTCTGTAAATTTATTTTGAAAAAAAAAAAATATACCCGTGAAGTTTCTTGCCAGTTCTTCTTCACGAAGGTTTTTTTTTCGAACTGGTGGTAGAATCATGTTTTATTTGACGTCAATAAGAACAAGTAATTGTCAATGTTGAGAAATAAATATTTGAATTTGAATTTGAACTGGGGTGGCCTGAGGGGCCAGTCTGGAGATCAATGCCAGGATTTGGGGGAGAAAAGTGTTAAATACACGACCCATATGAGGGGTGACGTTAATGCCTTGAGCCTCGAGCTCATCGAGTAAACTGTTCCATAATTTCATCGGAGCTTAGGGAATCCATTGCGGAGGGGTTGGCGAGGGACAAATGTATAAACTATGACACAATCCTAACAACGAAGACTAACTTCCTAAACCACCCTACCCGCGGTCGGGGGGTTGGGGACGACGCGGAGAACTTACTTGAACACAAAGACTCGAAGTCCTGGAACGCAGAGCTTGCCGGAGCGGCGACGGCGACTCAGATCGGCGACGACGAACTGCAGGTGACGGTGTCGAAGATGCATCGTGAAAACAACGGACCTATGAAATTTAGGATGATACGGCACGAGACTACACGTCGTGAAAACGACGGTATGAAATTGAGGGCGCTCAACTACTGCGGGGACTAGATAGAGGGCGGAATGGCGTCTGCGATCGACGTGCGAACGAATCCGCACACAAACCGAGACTGTGAGTCTGTGACGCTCTATACCGATTTTGTATTTTTTATAGTATGGGTCCCATATGACAGTAGCATATTCCAGTAAAGGTCGTATGAGAGTGTTATAAAGACACAAATAGGTGGAGGGGTTTTTGAAAACAGTACTTAATCTAGCAATGAATCCAAATATCTTAAATGCTCGACCAACAATGTTATTAATTTGATCGTCGAAAATAAGTTTTTAGTCCAGTATAATACCAAGATCTCTGATGCTATTTACTCTGACAAGAGTATGATTATTAATTGCATATTTATATTGTATGGGTTTTCTTTTTCTAGAAAAGTCAATATATTTACATTTAGAGAAACTTAGTTAAATTTTATAAATGTGACAGTAGTTTTGAAGTGAATAAAAAGGGTCCTAGGGTAGATCCTCGAATTGCGCCGGATGTTGCTGTGAATGTTTCAGATTCACAGCAACATCCGGCACACACCAACATTCAAATGATCTTAACCTACAAACCTACAAACCTATAAAATATAAAGAATACAGTAATACAGAAATTATAATTAAAAAAGCAGACAATTCATACATTTTTAAAGCACAAAGTCAAGCTTCGGCAGCTGTACTAGTATTAACAGATTTTTTTGAAAAAGACTTTAAAGAATAATTTAACAATTGGTAAACAGATTAGTATTGTTATGTTAAAATCCGTATTGGAGAAATAAGCCTAAACCTCTTTTGATAATGCTATTTGAGGAGTTTACTGAGGTATCTATGCATGTTAGCAACGCACCAGAAATGTTCTCCATGTCAACTTGGGTTAGCAATGTGGATGTGAGCAGTATTATATGTACTACAGTTGATAATGTAGACAAACCAAAAAAATCTATAATTCTCATAATGTTATATCTATTTAAATCAAAATATCCAAATTTTTATTTTATTTACACTGATGCTTCAAAAAGTGGGAAAGATTATCTTATCAAATTGTGTATTAATTGTAATATTTCAATTATGCATGCCGAGTTGGTAGCGATTTTAGAAGCTCTTTCGTATGTAGAGTCGTATCACAGACTCACGTAGTGCGCTTCAATTGTTAGCACAGTGTACCTCGCCTGTGCGAGGTGCTCCGATAGCTTACTGGATTTTAGATACTATCATAAAATTATCAAATAGTCATAAGAATGTCCGGTTGCCGTGGGTTCCTGCACATGTGAGCATTCATGGAAATGAAGATGTAGATCGTCTAGCGAAGGAAGCCTCAATAGATGGACTAAGACCTGAATGTTTGCCTTATCATTCAGAATTGCTACACAAAGTAAAAGAGAGCTGTTTTGATATGGGGAAAGAATACTTTGACGAAAGATCACTCTCAAAAGGGATCTGGTAAAAAACTATCCAACCAACTGTACAGCGATCCCCTTGGATGAATGATGCAGACATGAGCAGGAACGACATTGTTACAGCTTTCAGACTTTGTTCAGGACACATGCCATTAAATCAGTTTGCCTTTTTAATGGGGAAAGTATCATACCCAAACTGCAGTGAGTGTGAAGTTGTAGAGGACGTATTTCATATTATTATGGAATGTGTCCGGAACGAGAATGAAAGGGTAAGTTGTGCATATTGTGACCAATCACTTCGTTAATCGGTCAATGTAACGTTATACTGGCTGCCCCAACCTCGAATGCAGCCAGAGCTTTGTATAAAATGAGTCGGAATAGCTTTGAAGCGTAGATAAATAAATGTTATATGCTGTGCGCGCCATCTATACGCAGAAGCTCGAAGGAAGTTCCACGGAGCACCACCAGGGGCGCTGGTGGCGAATACTTTAAAACCTATGGCGCGACGGCAGCGGGCACTTATATAATTTATAGTAATTTATATTCATTAAAACGTTATAACTTTAAACTTCATCTATTAATTGAAAAGGAACCTAACCCATAAAATACAAATTCGGCGCCATCAACGCAAACATTGGACCTTCAGAAGCCGCATCATCAAAAACAAGAAAGAATCAGCAAGGATCACCGTATGGGTTTGACCAATCGTTCCTTTTGATTCCCACTTTATCCACTTCTTTGTCTATCTGTGCTAAAACTTCTTCTTTCTATAGCTCGAGGTCGGGTAAACGACGCTACGCGAACGCATTATTCACCACGTACCTAGCAAAATTGTAAGTATCTACCTTCACACACACTTTCCAAAATGAGCATAGATAATTTATCAGTGCAGAGTAAATCTCCAAATCCGGGAGTGCAATTAATAGATTATAGTGATAAAATTCGTGAACTTAACCGAATATAATTCAAAACAAGCTTCTATTGAAAAAATAGATTCAGATTGTGACTTAACTCAACAGCTAGAAATACGGGAATATTTCGAAAACTCATATTACAGTGTCAGCTATTATTAAAGAATTCAAGTAAAGAAACTAGTAACAAATCTAACGGTAATCAAATAGTAAAGTTGCCTACAATAACGTTACCCACATTTGACGGTTCTCACGACAACTGGCTTGAGTTTAGAGACACCTACCTTTCCATGACAGATAATGCTGTACAGCTCGATGAAATACAAAAATTCCATTACCTTAGAGCAGCTCTTGTAGGTAACGCTTTACAAGTCATAAAATCTTTAGAATTCTCTTCTCAAAATTATAGAATCGCATGGGGTTTATAAAGCGAAAGATACTAAATTACTGGTTCATAATCACGTTAAAACTTTATTTTCCTTGAAATCAGTAAACAAAGAATGTCCCTTTCAAATTAGACGGTTAGTAAATTCAGTGCTTAAAAATTTACGTGCATTAAATACTCTTGGTCAACCCACTGAATCATGGGATACAATCATTATATACATAATCGTATCCAAATTTTCTGCATCTTTTCGAGAAAGCGAAATTATAGTTTATAATAATAAACATTAGGTAGTAACTACCTTGAATTTTTGCAGGTAGCATGATATATCTATTATAGATAACACGTATCCTCTGCATCTTTTCGACAAAGCGAAATTACAGTTTATACTAATAAACATTAGGTAGTAACTACCTTGAATTTTTGCAGGTAGCGTGATATAACTATTATAGATAACACGTATCTTCTGCATCTTTTCGACAAAGTGAAATTACAGTTTATATTAATAAACATTAAGTAGTAACTACCTTAAAATTTTGCAGGTAGCGTGATATATCTATTACAGATAACACGTATCTTCTGCATCTTTTCGACAAAGTGAAATTACAGTTTATATTAATAAACATTAGGTAGTAACTACCTTAAAATTTTGCAGGTAGCGTGATATATCTATTATAGATTACACGTATTTTCTGCATCTTTTCGACAAAGCGAAATTTTAGTTTATAAGAAAAAACATCAGGTAGAAAACTACCAGAAATGTATGCGGATAACGTGATATATCTATTATAGATAACACGAATTTCTGCATCTTTTCGATAAAAACAAAATTTTAGTTTATAATAAAAAAAACATCAGGTAAAAGACTACCATGGTTGCATGCGGACAACGTGATATATCTATTATAGATAAAATAATTTCTGCATCTTTCCGATAAAACGAAATTTTAGTTTATAATAAAAAACATCAGGTAGAAGACTACTAGGAATGCATGCGGACGACGTGATATATCTATTATAGATAACACGTGTTTTCTGCATCTTTCAACAAAGCGAAATTATCGTTTATAGATACCCGCAATCACTTATGAAAAAACATAAAATAGCTTTCAATGAAAACAAGCTTACCTCATGGAAATAATTCTGTATTTTTTGTTATAATTTTCAAACTTTTAGTACAACATTTACAACATATTTAATATTAAACTATAAAGTTACTGGTTGGTATAAGACGTGTGCTTGTTACCACAAACGAAAAAAGAATGTAGACTTGTCGGGACCGGGGTTGATCAAGTAAACAGACGAAAGTTTTTTGAATAAGTCAAATGACATACTCTAAAACTGTGCGAAGTTACCTAGTACCTTAAAAGGACTACTTTGTTAATTAAATACTATCTGAAGAATGAAGCGACGAAATATAATACACGCCTTACCTGTTTAGTTTTACCTAGTATAACTACAACCATGCCTACAGTTAGTTTAAACTATGACTCTTTAAAAGTTCCTAATGTAACTCTAGCCGACCCTTCATTTTACGCTTCATCGGAGGTAGATCTATTAATTTTGGGGTTTACTACTGGAAGGTAAAATTCGTCTACCAACTGGGCCATTTTTACAAAATACTAAACTTGGTTGGATAGTTTCTGGTCCAGTATTTAATAATTATAAATATTCGCCTAATAATGTAACGCAATGCCATTTCACCGAGACCGAGTGAACGACCAGCTAGGAAATTTTGGGAAATTGAGGAAATTCCTAATAATTTAAATTCATCCTTTTCGGTCGAAAAAAAAAATTTGTGAACAAACATATGTCCGATACGCATAAACGTTTACCAAACGGTCGATTTTCAGTTCGCATTCCATTAAAACAGTCTGCCGATGTTCTAGGCGATAGTTACGATATAGCTAGAAACCGGTTCCTTGCACTCGAACGCAAGTTGGATAGATCACCGGGATATAAAAAAAATTTACAACGAATTCATTAATGAATACTTACCATTGGGACACATGTCGCGCATTGAGAATTATTCTGCACCACATTATTTCTTACCTCATCACAGAGTATTTCGCGAAGACAGTTCTACGACGAAATTACGAGTAGTTTTCAATGCTAATCAAAAAACATCGTCGGGTAAATCATTCAATGATATTCAAATGGTCGGTCAAGCACTTCAAAACGACTTGTTTTCTATTTTGCTTCGTTTTTGTCAATATAAATACGTCGTTTGCGCGGGCATAGAGAAAATGTTTCGTCAAATAATGATCCACCCAGATCAACTTAACTTACAATTAATTTTATGGCGAAAAAATTCATCCGATACGCTCAGTGTGTACCAGCTTAATACTGTTACCTACGGCACGGCGTCCGCGCCATTTCTTAGCATACGTTGTGTGAGACAATTAGGTTTGCTATGCGATAACGCGCACGTTTCACAAGTAATTTTGGAAGATTTCTTCGTTGACGATCTTATAACCGGAAGTGATTGTAAATTACAATTATTCGATACTTGTAATAAGATTAGGGGTACGTGTCTTTCAGGGTGTTTTTCTTTGCGGAAATGGTTAAGCAATACGACAGATATAGTGCCGGAGCTATCGGAAGATAAACAGACGTCAAAACAGTTGTCCTTGGACGATAAAATTCCCAGCAAAACGCTCGGAGTAGGTTGGTATAATCACAGTGATCAGTTACACTTCACTACTAAAACTAAAAATATTCAAGGTCGAATAACTAAACGCTTAATTCTTTCAGTAGTGTCATAGATTTATGATCCGTTAGGCTTGCTTAGTCCATTTATAATATTAGGTAAAATATTATTGCAAAACTTATGGCTTTGCAAATTAGGTTGGGATGAGATTATTATTATTTCATTAATAGCTTAACTTATCTTCATAACATTACGATAACTAGACATGTTCTAAGTAATATTTATAATAAATTCGAATTGCATATTTTTTTTAGATTCAAGTCAAGCAGCATACGGCGCGTGCGCTTACGTTCGCTCTGGCATTGATAACCGTGACGTCACATGTTGTAGGCTTTTATGTTCTAAGAGCCGAGTAGCTCCCATCAAACCGGTTAGCGTGCCGCGGCTCGAGTTGTGCGGTGCGTTATTAGGCGCAAAGTTAGCAAATAAGATTATTCTCGCTCCGATCGCCGCCCAGTGCGGACGTGCAAGACCCCGTTCTCCGTTGTTTGGTCCCTTCCCGATACTCCGTGGCGCTCAGTCTACTGACGTCACGGTTTAGCGTGTTGGTTCCGTGCTACGGTTTTCAAGGTTCTTTCTACTCCCTCTGAGTGCTATCGAAGTGCGTATTTTTCTTTGCGACTAAGCCCCTTAGTCTTCAAAATTGCTGCGCTAAGTTGTGTTGTGCTTGTGCTGAGTGCAGTGTTGTGCCCAGCGTAAGTAGTCTGGTTTCAGTGCAAAGGATACTTAACGGTGACAACGAATTTGTACTGAACCAGTCCTTTTTATTTTTATTTATTTCTCTTCTCTATTTTATTTATTTTTCTCCTAT
Organism: Marasmarcha lunaedactyla; assembly: GCA_923062675.1. Lineage (NCBI taxonomy): Eukaryota > Metazoa > Arthropoda > Insecta > Lepidoptera > Pterophoridae > Marasmarcha > Marasmarcha lunaedactyla. The sequence continues at coordinate 11,523,446 of OV281353.1, forward strand.
TTTCATATTTATTTTTATCATATTTGTGTGTTTTCGTGTGTACTTGTCCTTTCTGTCGGTAAAGGTTGACCCTAACGCGGTCAACTCTTTACCTGCGTACCCTTTTTTAGGTTTCTAGGTAGCGGCCTTCGGCGTACTACGGTTAGTTTTTAAGTTATTCTCCCCAGCCCCCCTACCGCTGGTAGGGAGGTTTGCCGCTAGGGTTGCTAGGTTTTTATTTAGGAACTCTAGGCATTTGTTATTTAATTAGGTGCTAGGTTTGCTAGGGGACCTAGGCATACATTATATATTTATATATTACATATTCAAGCCCTCCAATGGACCTTGTAAACGTTCTTAGGTCGTTCGCCCAGGCGCTCGCGGCGTCCGGTTGCCCCATCCCAGATGACGTACTAACGCAGGCCTTACAGCTACTATCGCGTCCCCGGCCCCTCAGGCCTCAACCCCGGCCCCTCAGGCCTCAATCCCGGCCCCTCAGGCCTCCGACGTCCAGACCCCTCAGGTCTACAGCTCTCCCGCGTCTCCCGCCTCGTCCGAGATGGACTGCGAATCGGTCGCATCCTCTCACGAGTCGCGTCGTAAGCGTACCGCTCCCGGGAGCGACTCCGAACCCGCGTCTGATACTTTGTCAGATGCCGTCACCTTAACCGGCTCTCCTGAGCCCGCGTTCCAACTTGTCGCCAAGCGCTCCAAAAAGCGCTCGAAGAAAGCTTCGGTATCTTCAATACCCGAGCCCTCCCCGGTGTCTTCAACACCAGCCCCCGCGCCGTTAAAATCGCTCGTAGTAACCGCGTCTCCGTCGGTCACATCGAAGCCAGCGACGCGCTGCGCTCCCGTCCCGCCGAAGCCTCAGCTCCCTCCGCCCGTATTCCTGCGTGAAAAAGCGCGCTGGACCGCGGTCTCAAACTTGTGCAAAGAGCACAAAATTAATTACTTAAAAGCCGCCAACGCTGGCGATACAATCAAAATCCAAGTAGCGACCGTCGACGACTTCCGCGCGTTTACCAGGCTACTATCATTAAATCATATCGCGTATCACACCTACGCCCTCCCGGAGGAGCGTAAGATCCGCGCTGTACTACGGGGCGTCCCGTTCGAACTCAGTAACGAAGACATTCTCGATGACCTTAAGTCTCAGGGTTTCCCGGTCACAGCAGTGCACAAGATGCACTCCAACCGCGGTAGGCGTTTTCCCTTAGCTTTAGTAATCCTGTCGAATACTCCCAACTCGAGGGAGATCTTTAGAGAGGCTCGCACAATTTGCGGACTCTCAAATATCTCCGTTGAGCGTCCCAGCCCCCGTGGTCACCCTGGGCAGTGCCACCGCTGCCAGCTCTATGGCCACGCAGCGGCTAACTGTTCAGCTCCCCCCAGGTGCGTAAAGTGCCTGGATCCTCACTTCACTAAGGAGTGCACTCGCACTCCCGAATCCACTTCCCCCCCTGCCTGTGTGCTGTGCGGCCAGTCCGGCCACACAGCTAACTACAGGGGTTGCCCGCGCGCTCCGCGCTCCACCACCAAGAGGGTCGCGCCTAAAGTTGCGTCTCAATGCTCGCCCAGCACGCAACCCGCGAATCCCACTCACATCAAAGCGGTGGAGGACGAAGTTCTCCGTAGAAACTCTCTCCCCATCACCGCCGACCCCGTCACAGTCTCTAATGATGAAATCTCGCTTCTCATCAAAAGTCAAAAGTCCAGAAAGGCTCCGGGTGCGGATGGTATTTCCAACCACGCACTTAAGCACCTGCCTCAACAGGTGCTTACCTTGTTAGCTATCATTTGCAATGCCTGCTTCGACCTTAGCTACTTTCCAAAAGCTTGGAAAGAAGCGACAGTCATAGGCATACCCAAGCCGGGTAAACCTCTTAATATCCCGGCTAATCACAGACCCATCAGCCTCCTCAAGGCAATGTCTAAACTTCTCGAGAGAGTCATACTCTCTCGAATGCGGAACCATCTGTTTCCAACGGACGGTGATCCACTCATAATTCCCCACCAGTTCAGCTTTCGCGCTAAGCACTCCTGCCCTCAGCAAGTCCATCGAATCGTCGAGTACATACTCGACGGCTTCTATCCGAAACGAAAGAAAACGATCGCAGTTTTCTTTGACGTAGCCAAGGCTTTCGACAAAGTCTGGCACAGCGGTCTCGTTTATAAACTCTATAAAATAGGCTTACCGGCTCGCCTAGTTAAGATAATCGCGTCGTTTCTCAAAGACCGCACGTTTCGTTTCAAACATGAAGGCACGCTCTCCGCGCCTCGTCCCATAAAGGCTGGAGTCCCTCAAGGCTCAGTCCTCGCCCCTCTTTTGTATTCCGTATACACTAACGACATTCCCATTCCATCGAAAGTCGTCGAACTCGCTCTCTTTGCCGATGACACCGCCCTTTACACCAAAGGCCGCAGAGCCTCGGGTCTCGTCACCAGACTTCAAAAGGCTGTAAACACCCTCGGTGCTTGGTTCAAAAAATGGCGTATCGATGTGAACCCAGAGAAGAGCGCTGCGGTTTACTTCGACTACAGACGCAGTCGTATCCCCGACAATCTCCAATTGAGAATGCAAGGCACTCCCATCCCCTGGAAGCGCAGTACTAAATATTTAGGCGTCATCTTAGACCAGACGCTTTCTTTCAACCCTCACGTCGATAGAGTAACGAAACTCGCACGTTTTTACCTAGGCCGGCTTTACAGTATATTAGGTAGAAAAAGTAAAATGTCCTTCAGAAATAAACGTACGCTTTACAAGGTCTGCGTTAGACCAGTCATGTCATATGCTTCGCCAGTCTTTGCCCATGCCAAACCCTCCGTCCTGAACAAGCTGCAGGTGGTTCAAAATCTCTTCTGTCGCAGGGCCACAAACGCACCTTGGTACGTGCGCAATGCGGACCTGCACAGAGATCTTGAACTACCTACAGTTCAACAGTACCTAAAAACACTCTCAGAATCGTTCTTCAAACGCGCCGAATCCCATCCCAATCCACTAGTTCGAAATTCAGTCTCTTATACTGCTCCTGTCTTAGATTCGGTATACAAAGTCGCTAGACCGAGAAACGCGCACACGAGCGAACGTACGCAATTAACTTTAGATCTCGAGGCCCTTCAGGCCGCAAATTCTAATTCTAACGTAAATCTGAATTAATGCAAATTTAATTTTATTGTCAATTTTAATGTTTATTATTTACTTTTCATTTGGTTGAGCACCTTCAGTGCTATGTAAAACCCAGCGGGTGACCCCTTAAGGGCCCCGCTAGCGCGGCCTCTTTCTCCAATTGGCCGTCGCTCAGATGAAGGCTGAGTGGCAAAAATGCACGAGCCGACAGGGGGTTTTTAGTGGGTATGGTTCTGGTAGGCGTCGGGACGAGTCCCACATAACTTTGGAATCGCGCCAGAGTATGCGTCAGAGCATTTTTATCCTCCTGCCCTTCCCGCGGAGGGGAACAAAAAAAAAAAAAAAAAACAAATAAGATTCACAGTCTCGGTCTGCGTGCGTTCTCGAGCGCACGTCGATCGCAGACGCCTTCCGGCTCTTTTAGCCCCCGCGCTAATTGAGCACCCAAATTTCACTGGTTGTTGTCGTAATATATAATTTCATAGTTTATACCGTAATAAGTTTCTAACGCCGTTTTCACGGCGGACAGTGGCTCGTTAACCGTACTTCTAATAAGTTTCTAACGCCGTTTGCACGGCGGACAGTGGGCTGTTAACCGTACTTCGTGGAACGTGAGCTTCGTCGACGGAATTTCGTCGTTCCAGGTGCCTCGAGTCTTCGTGTTCGAGTAAGTTATCCGCGTCGTCCTCAACCACCCTACTGCGTGTAGGGTGGTTTTTAGGAAGTTAGTCATCGTTGATAGGTTCATAGTATATATATTTATATATTGTTGTCCCTCCCCAACCCCTCCGCAATGGCTTCTCTAAGCTCTCATGAGTTTATGAGGAAGTTACTTGATAGTACCGGTGCTGAAGGCATGTCTATAAATGCTGATAAGTATCGTTTCTTGGACTCTCTCATCCCGCATATCATGGCGTTAATTCCCTCAATGGCCCCTCAGGCCACCCCAGTCCACCAGACCCCTCAGGTCTTAGGCCCTCCCGCGTCCCCTTCCTCCAGTGACATGGAGTGCGAAGTAGACGCCCCTCCGCGCCGCAAGCGCGCACCCGCGACCGAGTCATCCTTGGATGCCACCCCAACTGGCCCTGATGATCCTCCCTCTTTCACCCTTGTTAAGAAGCGCTCTAAGAAGGGCTCGAAACAAGACCCGGCGCCCTCGACGCCCGTCCCTACACCCCCTGCGGCGTCTTCAACGCCAGCTGCCCCGGTGTCTTCAACACCCGCTCCGGCCCCAACTTCTGTCAAGGCCAAGGTCCCACCACCCGTTTTCCTTGGGGAAAAGGGTAAATGGACTGAGTTCTTGACATTGTGCAATGAGCACAAAATCCATTACACCCGAGCAGCCAACTCGGGTGAATCTATTAAAATCTTAGTCTCGTCGATAGACGACTTTCGTGCTTTAACAAAGCTCCTCACCGATAAGCAATATGCTTATCACACTTATGCTCTGTCAGAAGAGCGTAAGATCAGAGCGGTACTCAGGGGAGTCCCGTTCGAATTATCGAACGAGGCTATCCTGGAGGATCTGCAGTCCCAAGGCTTCCCGGCACTCGCGGTGCATAAAATGCACAGCAAGTACGGGAGACAACACCCTCTCGCTTTGGTGGTTCTCGCCAACGTCCCCAAGTCCAGGGAGATCCTCAAAGGGGTTAGCACTATATGCGGCCTCTCTGGGATCTCGATCGAGGCGCCTCATCGCCGCGGTCATCCCGGCCAGTGCCATCGGTGCCAGTTGTACGGGCACGCGGCGGCCAACTGCCGCGCACCGCCCAGGTGCGTCAAGTGCCTGGTCCCGCACTTCACTAAGGAGTGCAATCGCACTCCTGAAACTCCCTCTCCTCCCGATTGCGTGCTTTGTGGCCAGTCCGGCCACACCGCAAATTACAGGGGCTGCCCTCGTGCACCCCGTTGTATGCGCTCCAATTTCAAAAGGGCGGCACCCAAACAGGCCCCGCGCCTTTCTCTAGAAAACTTTCCACCGCTGCGTAGCCGGGTTCCTCCGGCTGCAAAGCCTACACAGTCTAGGCCTGCCCCAGAAAACTGGAGGCAGCGCCCCGCATCGAATCCCATCCCGGCTCCTCGCCCATACAAACCCACTCCTCAATCCTCCGTAGCAGACGATATGCGTATCGTCTGCGACGCTATGAAAAATATCGATGTTAGTGAAATCGCAGTCTTAGCCCGTAAACTTAGGGCTTCACGTACTCCGACAGAGCGTTTGCTAGCTCTGGCGGAGCATAGTTCCTTCTCAATTCATTATAGGTTCATTTAAATGAATTGATCCCTAAATCATGCTTCGGCCGACCTCTGCCCAGCCCCGGCTTCACCGGAGGCTGCCCAGAACGGCCACCAACTCATGTCCCTTTGAGCACCTTCAGTGCAACTTTCACTACAGGCGGAAGACCCGCTAGCGGGTCTCCGCCAGCGCGCCCAACTTCCCGACGGGTGTCGCTTCCGATGAAGGCTAACGGTAATAACTACAGCCAACAGGTGGTTTTTAGTGGGTAGGTGCCATTCTGGTGAGTCCCACATAACCCCCCGCAGAAGAATTTACCTGCGGGCGGTATGCATGACGCATCTTCCACCTCCCTCCCGCGAGGGTGCCTCGGCAGCAAAAAAAAAAAAAACAAATAAGATTAATAACTCACTTCGTTTAACATTCGATAAAGTGGTTTTGTGGACGGATTCCACGATCGTTTTAGGATATAGGATATAGGATCGCCACGAAATCAGTTAAAAACCTTTGTGCAAAATAGAGTTGTTGAAATTAATGATTTAACTGGTGATGCGACTTGGAATCATGTAACTTCTCAAAATAATCCAGCAAATTTTTGTCACGCGGGATTAGTTTATTAGATTTGCATATCTCAACTTTATGATGGAATGGACCGCAGTTTTTAAATAAAGGTATGTCACAGTGTTTTGATAGTGAATGTGATAATTTGAAATGTCAAGAATTAACTTTACCAGAATTAAAGTCTTAAATAGTTAGTAGTATGTCATGCAAAGTTTCGAATTAATGTGTTTTTAATTTTAATAGATTTTCGAAGCTTAAACGACTTCATCGCGTCAAGAAAATACACGCATAAAAACAAAAATCAGTAGACAAACCGGCCCGTTGTTAGTGAATTGAATGAATCTTTGTTATATGTAGTTAGACTCGTATAAATGCACTCATTTCCAATTGAATACAATGTACTAATTATTCAAAATGCAATTAAATTAAAATCTTATCTATCTAGTTTAAATATTTTCCTCGATAATCACGATATTACGAGAGTGGGTGGCAGATTGGAGAACTCTGAGTTTGCATACAATAAAAATCATCCTATCTTGTCGAGTATGCATCAATTTACATTATTATTATTTAGATGTGAGCACATTAGGTTATTACACGCAGGGCCTCTCTTGTTATTATCACACATTATGGATAGTTATTGGCCAATAGGTGGTAGAAATCTTGCTAGAAAGGTAGTACATCAATGTGTTATGTGCTGTCGCATGAGAGGCAAGGTAGTTAGTTCACCCAATAATGGGCAACTTACCTAGTGCTAGATTAAATCAAGGGTGTCCATTTATTCGATGTGGAGTTGACAATGCGGGGACTTTGTTTGTTTTAAACCGGAAAGGTAGGGGTGCTAAACTTGAGAAATGTTATTTATGTATTTTTGTTTGCTTCACAACACGCGCATTACACTTGGAATTGGTTACTAGTTTGTCATCGGAAAGTTATATTTAAGCATTAAAAAGATTTATAGCTCGCAGAGGAAAGCCTTTGCAAATATTTTCAGATCAAGGCAGGAACTTTTTTGAACCGGGGAGGCTAGTCGTCATTAAAGACGACAATCTTCCACCCTTGAAGTGGCGCCTAGGAAGAATTTTATCTATGTTCCCAGGTCGAGATGGAGTATCCAGAGTAACCAGCATTCGTACGGCTGCCGGGGTCACAAAAAGGGCATTCTCAAAAATCTGCACTCTTCCTGTCCAACTACACGGACGTTGGAGCTAGTCACGAGCCAAGACGATGATGTCGTGGCATTCTCCAATTGAATCATCATTTATTGAGAGCTATCACAGGCTCTCACGGCCCGCCGGTATGTGCGCGCCATCTATACGCAGAAGCTCGACGGAAGTTCCATGGAGCACCACCAGGGGCGGCGACTACTATAAACCTATGGCGCGACGGCACCATTCGCAACATTCATAACGTACTCAAGCGCTTACACTTTTGTAATTGTTTATTGTAATTTATATTCATTAAAACGTTATAACTTTAAACTTCATCTATTAATTGAAAAGGAACCTAACCCATAAAATACAAATTCGGCGCCATCAGCGCAAACATATGTATTGTTTAATTATTGTTCGTGGTTACTATGCAGGTGACATAATCTCTGCGAGATTAAAACCTAAAGAAAACAAAGAATTTAAAAAAAAGAATTGTTCATAAATATAATAGATGTGATAGAATGTGTGTATTTGTGTATATTAAAGCGCAATATAATGTACCTACAGTAGTAATGCTGTCTCATTAAAATTTATTCCAGTTTTTTAATGTTTTTCTTGCAGCTTCTGATTGGTAGTGAATAAATATTAAGGGCTTTTTGCTGCCACATTATGAACCCTTGAAGTAATAATGGCGGCGCTCTACTTCAGTCCTGGCGGGAATCACTAAATTTTTTTTATTTTTGACGCCTTACGACGGGCTTATACCTAAGTTCTCTATATCAAGGAAGTACAGTTCGGGCAATGAATAGCTGTCTCACTGTAAGTATACAAAATTCTTGATAAAACAGAACCTTTCTATACCTACCTATACCTATATGACCCTCAAGACAGCACCCTGGGCATAATGTAGAGGTAAAAGCGTGGTGAAGCCACCCCATGACACAATACAATACTGCAACATAGATTATAATATTAGGTCTTTACCTATGAAATTGCCATTTTTCACGAAATAAATGAAGCGTAATTTTTTTATATATTTTTTATTTCTATTAATCAAAATAATCACCCATGCAATCAATGCATCTTTGCCAACGCATTGGTAGCTTATTGATGCCTTTCTTGAAGAAATCAGCTGGACGGGAGGCAACAAATTCTTCAAAGGCATTTTGTACTGCCTCTCGGGTATTGAATTTTTTTCCCGCCAAGAAGTTATCCAAATTCTGGAAAAAGTAGAAGTTTGTAGGCGCAAGGTCTGGTGAGTACGGCGGATGACGGAGAACTTCCAACCCCAACTCTTGTAGCTTGGAGACCGTCTGCTGTGCAGTATGAGGTCGCGCGTTGTCGTGCAGAAGCAGTGGAGCCGAACGATTGACCAAAGCTGGTTGGAGACGTGCGAGCTTCTCCATCATTGTGTTCAGTTCTTCACAGTACACATCTGCAGTAATGCTTGTCCCGTTCGGCAAGAAGCTGTGATGAATTACACCCGCGTTAGACCACCAAACAGTGACCATCACTTTTCTAGGGGTAAGTTTTCGTTTAGGGCATTGTTTGGGTGCTGAACCAGGGTCCAACCAACTTGCTGAGCGCTTACGATTGTCAAACAGGATCCATTTCTCGTCACAAGTAACAATGCGGTTCAGAATTCCTTCATTTGTATGCCTGCTGAGCAGTGCAAGGCTCGTCTCCACGCGTACTTCGCGCTGGCGGTCATTGAGTTCGTGGGGTACCCATTTGTCAAGCTTTTGTACCTTGCCAATTTGACGCAAATGGACCAATATTGTTTTGATGCTAACGTTGAAAGCTGCTGCTAATTCAGCCGTGGATTGAGTTTCATCAGCTTCCACAATTGCCTTTAATTCGTCATTGTCGACCAAAGTTTTCGGACGACCACGGGGTTCATTTTTCAGGTCAAAATTTCCAGAACGGAAGCGGGTAAACCAATAACGGGTGGTGCGTTCGTTTGTAGTGTTCGCTCCGTAAACGTCGTTGATGTTGCGTGCCGCTTGTGCCGCTTTGCTGCCACGACGGTACTCATACTCCATAATTACTCGAATTTTTAACTTATCCATGATGACGAAAAATTTTCGAATGCGTTGAAAACAAAACACTAACTATTAAACAATGACGATTTTAGAAAAAGAATTCTATGTTTGTCAAATAAAATTAATTTGAAATTAGAATTATCAGTCAAAAAAAAAATATTTTCATTTGAAATGGCCAGTACGGCAAAACGGCAGTTTCATAGGTAAAGACCTATTATAAGAGCAAAACACATATAACACAAAGTATTATGGACCGCTGAGTTTCTAAGCCTACTGAAAACAGGGATTAGTTTAGCGAGTTGTGAGAGATTGTATATTGTTGCACAGTTGAGGTGGTTATCCAGTATAACTTTAAGATGTTTTATTGCAAAAAAATTGAGTATTTCTGATTTCTGTGCACTATTTAATTTTAACTAAATTTAAAAAAATCATATGTAGAAATCACACAGTAGTAATCTTTTTAAAATAGCATTGTAAAGTTTGTTATATTTTCTGGAATTTTTTATGGATTCTCGATGACAGATATGTACTGAAAACGTTGACATGAGAGTTTAATCGTAAAGAAGTTAGAAAATGATGCTACTTTAAGACATCAATAGGTTGGCTGTTAGTCAAATTATTTTACGTTTTTTATTTAAAATAAGCTTAATTGCTTTTACCTGCGAACTTTTACTATTAAATATACCAGGACACTCAGAAAGTTTTGCGAAGAGGGTTTCAATATTATAAAAAATATATATTTACTTTAAAATTTGATTATTTGAGAGTCAAAATAGATTTGACCCAAATTTAAGTTTCCATTTAAATTTTTTACCAGCATTATGAAACTATTGTGTATCATAGAAAAATGGATCTGCCTCAATAAAATTTTCGTGCAATTATGTTTTACCTATAAAAGTGTATGCTTACAAAAATTATGTACTGACCCGATCTGCGTCCGGCCCCGTTCGGACGTGTTAACGGTCGCTCCCGGCTGCCGAGTCACGATTGTTGTCTCACGACTTCGCTCGTATCAATACTCAAACGCCACTCTCAGATCTGTTCTGCGTCCGGCCCCGCTCGGACGTGTTCGCGGTCGCACCAGCCGTTGAGTCACGATTGTCATCTCACGACGACAACTTGTAGCAATACTCATACGCTGAGATAAGTACAATATCTCGCTTCGTCCTCGACGACTTGAGAAAAGCCTCTGTAGGACTTACGCTGCGGCCAGCTTCGACGGGCTGTAACTAAGTCAGTCTCGCAGCAATAACAGACTTACTTACGCTTACTACGGTCGATTAAATTCGATAGTAGTTCGCAAGGCTCGAAATGATTTTCTGGCTACGTTCTTGACGCTTGGCGCTTGTTACGTAGCCAGAGACTTGCTCTGCAGCCGACTTCGGCCGGTCGTAACGTAGTCAATCCCGCACTTTCAGTGCAACATAACCTCGTCAGGTCTACGGCCGGTTTTTGTTGTCAATTTGTTGACAACACACTCCGTAGTAGACTCGCGTTTGATCAGGTGGATACTTAACGGTGACAACTAAGCTTGATAGCGTTGCCCAGGTGCGCTTCCAAGGCCCTTGGAGGAGAAACCGGCTGACCCGATCCCATTGCTCTTGGGCCGTTCCCAGGGTGACGGTACAATGCTGTCCGAATAAGGGGCACTACTTCGCGTCGTCCCCAGCCCCCCTACCAAGGGTAGGGAGGTTTAGGTGCTAGGTCGTTAAGGAACCTAGGCATTATTATATATTATATATTGTAGTCCCAAGCCCTCCAATGGACCAGCAAAGCTTGGAAAACTTTGCTCCCAGGCGCTCGTTGCGTCCGGCGTCCCCATTTCCGATGACGTACTAGCGCAGGCCTTACAGGCAACTATCGCGTCCCCGGCCCCTCAGGCCCCAAACCCGGCCCCTCAGGCCACCAACGCCCAGACCCCTCAAGTCTATAGCTCACCCGCGTCTCAGGTGCCATCCGAGATGGACTGTGAATCGGTCACATCCTCACGCGCGTCGCGTCGCGAGCGTACCGCTCCCGGGAGCGACTCCGAACCCGCGTCTGATGCGTCGTCAAATGCCGTCACCTTAACCGGCTCTCCTGAGCCAGCGTTTCAGTTTGTCGCAAAACGCTCCAAGAAGCGCTCTAAGAAAGCCTCGGTATCCTCAATATCCGAGCACTCTCCGGTGTCTTCGACACCCGCCCTCGCGCCGTTAATGTCACTCGAAGTGACCGCGTCTCCGTCGGTCCCGTCGAAACCAGCGACGCACTGCGCTCCCGTCCCACTGAAGCCTCAGCTCCCTCCGCCCGTCTTCCTCCGCGAAAAAGCGCGCTGGGCCGCGGTTTCTAACTTGTGCATAAGAGCACAAAATTAATTACTTAAAAGCCGCCAACGCAGGTGAATCAATTAAAATTCAGGTCGCGACCATTGACGACTTCCGGTCTTTTACTAGGCTTCTATCGATCAAACAAATTGCGTATCATACTTACGCCCTCCTGGAGGAGCGCAAGGTCCGCGCGGTATTACGGGGCGTCCCGTTCAAACTCAGTAACGACGACATTCTCGAGGACCTTAAGTCCCAGGGATTCCCGGCTGAAGCAGTGCACAAGATGCACTCCCACCGCAGCAAACGTTTTCCGCTAGCATTAGTAATTCTAACCACACTCCCAACTCAAGCGAGATTTTCAGAGAGGCTCGCACAACCTGTGGACTCTCGAACATCTCCGTCAAGCGTCCTAACCGTCATAGGCACCCTGGGCAATGCCACCGTTGCCAGGTTTACGGCCACGCAGCGGCAAATTGCTCTGCCCCTCTCAGGTGCGTAAAGTGCCTAGATCTCCATATTACGATCCTTCGTTGAGTCCGGCCACACAGCAAACTACACGGGTTGTCCGTGCGCTCCGCGCTCCTCCGCTAAGATGGCCACGCCTGAACAGGCGCCACCACTCACTCCTGCCAACTTCCCACCACTGCGCAACCGGGGTCCCCCGGAAGCAAAGCCCGAGCAGCCGACACCTACTCCGGCTCTGTCCTTGTCACGGCGTCCGGCCGCTCCACCTTCCCGTCCTATCCGTGCTCCCGTAGCTCCCGTAGGCCCGCGTCCCGCTCCGTCATCTTCACCTCCGTCGTCGTTGGCTGAGGACATGAAAACCGTGTTCGACGTCATTCAAAACGTCGACATTAAGAAAATCTCCGTACTCACACGCCAACTGCGAGCCACCCGATCTCCTCAAGAGCGTCTATTTGCGTTAGCCGAGCATCACTCGCTACTTAGTTCTTTATAAATTCTATGTTTCGTATGAATTCGTTAAATAAGTAAATATAATGTCTAGACCCGCAAATCCCACGTCCTGTCGTATCAAACCCAAAGGCTTATCCCTAGTTTTTTAACGTTCGTAGCCTTAGTACTAACCATCCTTAACTCAAATTGTTCCTTCAGAACAACGAGCCAGACTTATTGCTTCTCCAAGAGACGTGGCTCGCTCCAAACCGCTCCAGGGGATTCGCTATTCCCAAGTACGCGTTCACTTGTAACGACAGGCTCAACTCCGACTGTTTCGGCGGCCCTGCTATTGTAATAACAAAAGAGGTTTCCATTGCTGTCCTCTCCCTACCCCTCCTCTCCTCAACATGGAAGCCACTGTGTGTAGATTGGCTATGACTGGTCATCCGACCATCATCATAGCTTCAATCTACATACCTAGTGGCACGAGACCAATCCGCAGCGACTTTGAGGCCATTCTCGCCATAAGCCATTCAGTCATTATGTTCGGAGACTTTAACTCCAAACATACTTACTGGACGTGCCTATTGACCAACACCAGCGGTATCGCTCTCCTCGAAATAACTAACTCACTCGACTTAGACGTCATCTCTCCCATCACTCCCACTCACTATCCCGACAACCCAAACCACTCTCCTGACATCTTCGATTTTGCAATTGTCAAGCGAATCAACCTCGACCTCAGGTCTATCGAACCGCTCGATGACCTAGGCTCTAACCACTGCCCTGTCTCCCTCGTGATAGGACCACCTGACGATAACGTCACCTCTCCTTAGACCTTTACCAACTGGAAAGGCTTTAAAAATACGTTAGTTTCAGCCTTAGAGGCCCCAAACTCTCCACTCGCGATCTCGCCCGATCAAATAGACTATTCGATTTATTACTAATAGATTTATTAGTCAATTCTCTCACTGATGCTATCAACTCAGCCATCAGTGACAAGGTAAACCCACGCTTCCCTTAGCCATTAGCAATCTCATTAAAGCTAAGAACGCGGCTCTCCGGAGAGCCAAGAAATATCCCACGCCTGCCTATAGATTAGCTGCGAATCAGCTACAACGTAAAGTTAGGTCTTCCCTCGCGGAACTCCGAGACGCTCAGATGAACGATCTCATGACGAATATCTCCCCGTCCCACCAAGCGTATTATAGCATGGCCCGAGCCTTACGCGTAGACACCGCCTCTCACGTCCCTCCTCTCACTCGTCCCGATGGCTTTATCGCCTTCGAAGTCGAAGAGAAAGCCAAATGCTTCGCTGACAGCGTTGCCTCTCAATGCTCGCCCAGCACGCAACCCGCAAAGCCCTCCCACATCCAGGCGGTGGAGGACGAAGTCCTCCGCAGAGACTCTCTCCACATCACCGCCGACTCCGTTACAGACTCTATTGATGAAATATCACTTCTCATTAGAAGACAAAAGTCCAAAAAAGCTCCGGGTGCGGATGGTATTTCCAACAACGCTTTTAAGCACCTGCTTTAACAGGTGCTTACCTTGTTAACTGTTATATTCAATGCCTTCTTCGACCATAGCTACTTTCCAAAAGTTTGGAAAGAAGCGACACTCATAGGCATTCCCAAGCCGGGTAAACCTCTGAATGTCCCGGCTAATCACAGACCCATCAGCCTCCTCAAGGCCATGTCTAAACTTCTCGAGAGAGTCATACTCTCTCGAATGCGGAACCATCTGTTTCCAACGGACGGTGATCCTCTCATTATTCCTTTCGGTTTCATTATTCAGTTCGGCTTTCGCGCTAAGCACTCCTGCCCTCAGCAAGTCCATCGAATCGTCGAGTACATACTCGACGGCTTTTATCCGCGGCGTAAGAAAACGGTCGCAGTTTTATTTGACGTAGCCAAGGCTTTCGATAAAGTCTGGCACAGTGGTCTCCTCTATAAACTCTACAAAATAGGCTTACCGGATCACCTAGTAAGATTAATCGCATCGTTTCTCAAAGACCGTACGTTCCGATTTAAACATGAAGGCACGCTTTCCGCGCTTCGTCTCATAAAGGCTGGAGTCCCTCAAGGCTCAGTCCTCGCCTCTCTATTGTACACCGTGTACACTAACGATATTCCCGGCCCGCCGAAAGGCGTCCCTTTACACCAAAGGCCTCAGTGTCCCGGGTCTCACCACCAGACTCCAAAAGGCTGTAAATGCCCTCGGTGCATAGTTTCAGTACCAAATACTTAGACGTCACCTTAGACCAGACGCTTTGTTTCAAACCTCACGTCGATAGAGTAACGAAACTCGCACGTTTTTATTTAGGCCGCCTTTATAGTATGCTAGGTAGAAAAAGTAAAATATCTTTCAGAAATAAACGTACGCTTTATAAGACCTGCGTTAGACCCGTCATGACATATGCCTCGCCAATCTTTGCCTACGCCAAACCCTCCACCCTGCACAAACTTCTGGTAGTTCAAAATCTCTTCTGCCGCAGGGCCACAAATGCACCTTGGTACGTGCGCAACGTGGACCTGCACAGAGATCTTGAACTACCTAAAGTGCAACAGCACCTCAAAACACTCTCAGAATCGTTCTTCAAACGCTCCGAAACCCACCCCAATCCCTTAGTTCGAGATTCAGTTTCGGTTAGATTCGAAGTTCAAATTTGCTAGACCGAGAAACGCGCACACTGGCGAACCCACGCAACTATCACTAGATCTCGAAGCCCTTCAGGCCGCAACTTCTAATTCTAACGTAAATTCGAATTAATTCAATTTTCAATTTTATTTTGAGAACCTTCACTGCTATGTAAATCCCAGTGGATGACTCCTTCTGGGCCCCGCTAGCGCTGCCTCTTTCTCCAATTGGTCGTCGCTCAGATGAAGGCTGTGTGGCAAAAAATTTGCACGAGTCATTCAGGGGGTTTTTTAGTGGGTAGGGTTCTGGTAGGCTCGGAGCGAGTCCCACATAACTCCGATCGCGTGCGCGGAGTATGCGTCAGAGCATATTTTTTATCCTCCTGCCGGGAACAAAAAGATTTTAAAAAATTATGTACCTATTTATAAAATATATGGTTATATGTGATATTCGTTATTTTTCTAGACTTTAAATGTCATTTATATATCTTAGGCTGCCTGCAAGAAACCGTTTTTGAGTGATAAGGCCGCCTGAATTGTTTTCTTTGTATTGATTATCTTTTATTTTTGTCAATAAAGTGTATTTTTAGCGTATTGTATTACTTACTTTAAATATATAATTGAACATTTTACTTAAGTTATAACTGAATTATAGGTAATATCATTTATACTGGCCCTTTGTGTGAACACGTATGTACGTGCATACTGCTAAATAAGTCAATTTGCAAATTTGCGAATCAGTAAAGAGACTACATATAGTATGTCGTATTGTATGTATTTTAATAAGAAAAGCGCTCAAACAAGGTTAAGTTAGATAGGAAATATGAAAGAAAAACGCCATGCAGGGTTGAGTATTTTAAGAGTTTTGTGAATAATTTTATTTATCCGATTCATTTACTTATCAGTGTAACCTACACTGTGGGAGACTCAGAAGGTTTTGAAAAAAATTATATAGGTTATATTTTTTTATTACATATTTTCGAACAACTCTCTACCAGCGTCTATACAAAGTTTCATGCGTCTGAACCATTTTCAAAGCATATTTTCCAGTCTGCAGAAAGTACTTCTGTATACTTAAAACTGTATCCCGTTGAGCTGGATTTTAATTTTAGGGAACAAGAAGAACTCATACGGTGCCAAATTAGGCCTGTAAGGTGTATGACCCAATAACTTTGGGTCAAGGTCCCTCATCTTGATCGCGGAGTGCACGTTGTAGTGGTGGAGCAAAAGGTCTCGGCGTCCCGTGTTCGGTTGCCTGTTGCTTGCAGCAACAAAAACTTCTAGCAAGCTATTGGTAGTGTACCATTCTGCATTGATGCTACATTGGTTTCTTAAGGGAATCGATACTAAATATTACTTAAGAAGAAAAAACTGACAATCAAATTTTTGCAGCGCTTCTAGATTGTTTCACTGTCATGGGTGTTGGTTCGTTTTGAAACAGCCTGGCTGGAAAAGACTGACTGGAACTGACGGGGATACGATATCCACTTAACACAGCCATATTCATAACCCTCCTGTCCCTAGCACAGCGCGCCAGGACAGTATTTGCGAACGTCAGGTACACAATCGATTCGTCCTGGGGTCGCACGCACGTGCTCACCGATCCCCAGTTGAGAAGGGCCAACCCTTGTCCGACGGCAAACTCCTCCAGTAACTCACCAAATACAGTCGTTCTGACGGAACCCCACGCCGTATTTCAGGCATTGAAGTCACCAGCCAGAGGCACTGTCCGAAAAGAGCACCCACCTGTCCGAGATAAATCTCGAACTCAGCGAGTGTGCGGTTCGGAGAAAAGTAGCCACCGACGACTACAAAATCTCCAAACCACACAACAACGTATCCCAGACCCTTCACTACCTTTTCTTTTGTTCCTTTTTTTTATGTTTGATGATGATCAGTATTTTACGCAAAAAATACATTAAAAATACTAAAATTTCTATGAGTACAGTATAAAAAACGAAATAAAATTTGGCGACATGACAGCTTTAAATATCCCACTGCAAGGATAGTCTGACCCAACTAAAAAGACTTATAGTCCACCAAGCTTGTCTACTGCGGGGATATCCTCGGGTTGTTATTCTTCGCCGTTAGAGCAGGTGGATTAATTTAGTTAAATTGTAAAAACTCATTGATACATACAGCAGACAGGGATCAAACCTAAGAAGTTAAGATTAAGAAGCCCATTCCGTCAGCAATGCTCTATTTCTGGTTTTCAGATTGTAAAAATAATTATTATTATATTTTTCTGTATTTTAGTCCGATGATCCATACAAACATTAACTTTACTTAATGCTGATCTCTTTTAACCAAGAGTTGTTACATATTTATTTAGTCAGCCTCTCAAAACCTTTTCCTATCTTTGA
Organism: Marasmarcha lunaedactyla; assembly: GCA_923062675.1. NCBI lineage: Eukaryota > Metazoa > Arthropoda > Insecta > Lepidoptera > Pterophoridae > Marasmarcha > Marasmarcha lunaedactyla. Next base: position 11,540,750 of record OV281353.1, read on the forward strand.
GTTTTATATTTTTTTATAAATTATTTAAATGACATGCCAATTTTTGTTTTAAATACGTTAATTTATATGTATACATATTTATTAAGTCATCAATTTGCAAATTCTAATGAATGTTCAAATGTTATTATGGATAAGTACAATGTTTTCAAACATAAAAATAAACACTTGTAATATACAACAGGTTATTCTTTGAATTGACAACGGAATCGTAGTGGAGATGACACAGAATTCAAAATATTAATATTTGCACGCCTATATCCAACAGACAGTGAATTGAAAAATTAAAAGTTTAACACCACTTTGGGCAAGTAAGTACTTAACCGATTTCTATAATAAAAATTGTACGTTTTGTTCAATTTGAAACATTGTATTAAATAATAAAACGTAAAAATTTCGAAGGCCAGATACAAAAAGTGCTTGTTAACAATACCTTGGGCTACCTCATTACGATAAAAAGAACACTAGTAAGTTTGATGCCGTATTTTTATTTATTATACCCGTGAAGTTTCTTGCCAGATCTTCTTCACAAAGATTTTTCCAAACTGGTGGTTGTGCCATGCTTTATTTGACGTGAATAAGAACAAGTAACTTTTAATGTTGAGGAATAAATACTTTAATTTGAATTTGTAAACTCAACCAAGTGCGGAGATCTATTAGTTCAGGAGCCAGGACATATAGCTAAAATAAAATAAAACTCTTTTTCCAAGAAACTTTTAATTCATTCGAGGAAAAGTGTTACGACCCTTTTGAATAAGTCACGATACGTCACATACGTGCCCTTTTGGTTAGGAGTTCTAGCTGTATATTATTGAGCTTACGGTCTGTGTTATGGTCACACACACGCTTAAAAGCTGTTTATCTTTGTTAAATTGAAAATAACTTTTAATGTACAATTAATTTGCAGGATGTGGTCCAATATCGGGTACAGGCAGAGTAGGATTTCCCTATTGGTTGAGTGGCCGGAAAATTTCGAGGCAAAAGTTGGTGAGAATTTTTTTTGTAGTCGCACCGTCTACTGACTTATACGTCAACTACAGAAAGGTTAGTTAGTAAGTTAGCTTAACAAAAAAAAGCTATCAGCCACGATTGCTGTGGCGGGCTATTTCAAAAAATAAAATTAAAAGTTTCCAAACAATTTATTTCGCTGGGCATTAAGGTATAGTATACGCTAAAACAAATATAACTCACTCACAATAACTTAAATTAATAACAATGACTAAATTGTAGATGCCATGCTCTAAGCAAACAAAAAAGAAATACATGAATTTAATATTTACTTAAATATACTTGCTAATAATATACTATCATAGGCTTAAATTTAATTGATGATTGAATTTACACAATATTCTTAAAATCCTTGGACTGTAAGTAGAATAGAGAGCCTTGATATTCGTTGGACGCAACTATAGAAAGAAGGACAGGAATATTCTGGCTATTCATTGCATGGAAAAGTTGCTTAAGATTATGATGATCTGATAAAACAAATTCTCTGTTCAATACATCAGACAAAAGACAGTCAGTTTAATAACTATTTACTGTCTAAAAACACTGTTGTAGTTATCATTTTACAGACAATTTTTGTTTTTATTTGTGTTCCTTTAGGCTTTAGATCATCAAAAATATAAAATCGCTCAGCTTAGATCTGCTCTACGGATTACCGGAGCGAGGCATCTTTACACATGCTTTTAAGTGGAGAAGTAGAGCGAGATTAGAACCTGAGCTGGCGGAAGACATCTGTGTTAAACCTTTTAATGCGTCTTTTGTTTATATTTCTTGTTTACCGCGGTTTGAGGAAACAAAAGTTTTAAGAAGGATTTCGCATGTATAATACTTGTAGCTCAATTTTAAGTCTGAAAAGAAAAGTATCGAGATTTAAAATTAGTTGATTGTACATTAAAACATTACACGCAAACTGCGGTTTGTTTTCAAGACATACGTAGTATTAACGAAATTTTTATTGAAGGATATGAATTTTTTTAATCGAACAATAATATTCATGTATTTTATGTTTTCTATGTAATTTTGCCGGGTAAACGAGCTCCATTTCGTCATGTTTGAATTACAAAAGCTTTTTTAATTTCGTAATAATTATTATTAGGTCCTTACATATGAAATTAGCGTTTTTTTTAGTAAAGGGATCAATGAACTTCCTGTGAGATTGCAAAAGTGCAAAGATAGCAATTGTACATACTTTGATGAAATAAATGTATTTATTTTTAAATTCATTTATGTGCCTCCTTTACAAAACGCCAATTTCCTTTACAAAATGCCCTAATAAATAGTTGTTAAGGTTTTGATCGAGTTTGTTCAAATTTCATAGTAGATTACTAAGTGTCATATGTGGATCCTTTGTACATATTTTTAATACTCAATCTTTTTGGTGTTCAGAGTTGGGTCACTTCAAAAACGTATACATTCAATTATTACAACTTACAATACTTGTTAGCTTTTAATTTGATTATTAAAAGTAATCGATATAAGACCTTGTAGTAAACTATTTTTCTAAAGTTCTAAAGTAAGTATGTAAGTCTAGGTACTGTCAAGCAAATCTATTATATACTTATAGAACTCTTATTCTTAGAGAACGTATGTATGGTTACATATTTTTTTATTACATTACTAATTACAAACATAAATAATGTTAAAATATTTATTAAACCGATGTACAGGTTGTAATTTTGTAACGCCATCTGGAAGGAAAGTACTCTAAATACTGGAGAAATGAGGTCTATTTATTTTGTGTTCTAAGAATTCATTGCAAAAACTTAATTGCGAGTTGTGGTGAATATTAAAAATTGTGTTATAAAACTTAGCTTGCTTTGATATTTTAGTAAAGTTATTATTTACATATCTTCAAGTAGGTCTTGTAATATCTCCGGGCTCGCCGGGCGTGTTTCTAATGCAGATTTTCTTCTTTTTAAAAAGAAAGGAATGTTTCGTTAGATCAAAAACTAGTTTTCTGTAGCATTAAGAGAACTTTCCTATTACAAAATATATAATAGGTGCTATTACAAAATTCCATACTATACAAAGTCCTATCCCAGTCAAATCGGTAGGTACTTGTAGACTGAGTTGAATAACACACATTGTGATTTCATTATATAAAACTATTCAACTTAGATCTTCCTAATTATATGTACGTGGCCGCTGGGTCCACCGTTCAGTACACGATAGCCAGCAACTAGAGAGGTTGCATTTGTCACATTCTTTTCATTGCCGACGAAAAATATACCCAAACCAAATGTCATTTGGAATATTTGGTATTTTATTCAGTTTCGGTTATAGTGTGCAAACATGGAAGTAGTAGAAGGTAAGATTGGAACAATGGCTGATTGATAACGATATCAACCATATCAACGACCCATAAGGCACAAAACGACAAGCCATCTTGCTGAGCACGCTCACAGAAAAATATTTCAGTCGGCAACTAATCTAGCGCTACCTAAGAAAATCCACGACGTTCCTTACGAATGCATCCCGGGTTTATTATACAGGCATTTTACGCCAGCCCTCGGGGGTTTTAGACAGCGTTACAAATGCGTGACAATGTGGCTGTACAAGAAAATAGCACGTCGCCATCACAACGGGTTGTGCGGTTCTGGATTTTGGAAATTTCACTTCGTGACTGTTTCTTCATGGGGTGGAGCCAGGACCAGAGGTAGATAAGCTATTTGTGCAGGATCTACAGGAGCTCACACTAGCGAGGGCCGTGGCGATAGCAGACGCGACACGCAGTACCCACGCCGGGTGCGCCACCGCCACCGCTGCCGCCCCGCCTACCGCTTGCTCGGTCCAGCTGTAGCACATGCGACGGAATGAAAAGCGAAATAAACGTAAACCGAAGTGCGGCTATAAATATAACAGTATTTACGAGTGTCGTTTTTAAATTATTCGTGCTATAAATCTAAAGTAAAAGGTCATCGAATGGTAGATCGAATATGCCCTAAGGAAATAAACAACATAGATGTAGTGTAGTGGATCAGAGTGAAGACGACGACGGTAAGCTGTATAACATTCGTTTTGCGCATGGAGAAGCTTTGGTGGAATTTATTTTGATTCGTTGGATCGGCAGTCACCGCCATTTCCAAAAATATGTTCGATAAATATTTTAGCGATGTGCCATTGTTGTCAACTAAAAGGAAATAGGGAATTAGAGGAGAAAATATCTTGCTTTGGTCTTATCAACTACACTTAGTATACGCCTGCCATACGCGCAACAGCCAAAGGTACACAAGAACTTCAACTTTAACCTATATGGCGTACAAGGTGTGGGTCACCCTGCCGCTTCTCGGCCGAGATTTTTTGTCTTTGTTTAGGTTACAAGTGTATTTATAATGGCCAGTTAAATGAAGATAGGTAAATCATTTTTTGCAACTACACTTTTTTCGGATACTTTAGATATATTTTGTGAATATTAAGTAAACTTATTTTTCAAAGAGTTGATAAAGAGATTGACAGGTTGGTGGGCTTGAGGGTTCTAGGGCCAATTGATCTTTCAGACTAAGCATCACCCGCTGTGCCGGTTCTTAATCATAACCGTACCTTAAGATTGTGTGCAAACTACTCTGTGAGTATAAATAAACAACTTATAGTTGAGGTGGAGTTCAGCACACAAAATCAGATCTTTCGCTTTCGCTTTTCACTAATTTGTGTTAGGTAATAGTTCACATGTTCACATATAATGTTAACTTGCGTTAAAACGCATTGGAGTCTGTTCAAATACACTCGCTTAGTATTTAGACAAGTAAGTGCACTGGCTATATTTCAATGCGTTATAGAAACATTATTAGCAGACAGTTAGACACGCCTTCTTGATGACGTACTCGTAACGGGAGCTGATCTTGCTCAGCATTGGGCGCGCCTACAGGAAGTGCTGAGAGGTCTACAGGATGCAGGCTTCACCTTGAAAAAAGAGAAATGTGATTTTTTTAAGTATAAGAAAGAGGTAAAAATATCCCCCGATATAGTTAACGCTCCATCTAGTGACGTAAAATAATTACAGTGTTTTTAGAACTCGTTAATTATTTTACAAACATTGTACAAGATGCTGCCACAATATTAAATCCATTAAATGATCTTTTGACGAAAGATGTAAAATGAAAATGGGAAAATGTGCTCGAAAAAGCATTCAATACCATAAAAAACATTTTAGTCTCTGATACTGTACTAACCTCAACCTCAAACAGAGATTCATACCTTCAAAAGGTCATAAATCACATTTAGGTACAGTGAAAACTAAGACAGAGACATAAGCTCGGGCATGGTTTTGCGCAAGAGACGCGTCTCTTGAGAGCACGATGACGCATCGTAGCTACACGCAGTCCAACTTTTTCGCAGAGCACATTTTCTTGGCTTATATGCATTGATTATTTTTCAGTTATAGTACAGTTCCTTGAGCTTTTCTCGTCATTTTGAGGCAATGCATTTAAAAGCATCTAGATTATGAGGATTTGTTATACGTCAGATGAAGATACTTAAAGGTCCTAGCGTTACCACATCCGTATATAACTATATCATAGTATATATAGTATGATATAGTAGTATACTAGAATATTGTAGTACGGTATGGAGCCCTAGCTATCAAGTACATACATATTAATAACTTGAACGCATACATACAGAGAAAATTTGTTTACCTTCTAACGTATACTCATAACAATTGTAGGAGATTAACGTCGTTTGAGGAGAGATATGCCTATTAAAAATTAAACACCTTATGCGTCGGAAAACTGCATTTTTTTTTATTTCTACAAAAGCTACTGCACGGGCAAGTCATTTCCGAAGATCTACTATCTTGAGTTAGATTATTTGCATCACGACCCGGAAGTAGATTATTAAATAGGAAGACTTTTGAGTTTGCAGCGAATTTTTCAAACTGCTAATAATCTTAGAAATCAGATAGATATATTTGGTGATCAATTAGCCATTACAAAGAGGAAGGTATTATTGGTACAGACAAAACGTTTTTGTTTACAAACATTTTACCTATTCAGCGTGTTGAGATGTTAGTATTCTATTATCAAACATAATTATATATTTATGCATGTTAGATTCACATTTAGTATGTAATAGTAAAGAAAATGTTTTAGTTTTAAGTTATTATTTATTATTGAGTACCCATTTTGTGGATTATATAAATAAATAAAAAATAAAAAATAAAATGAATGCTTATTCAAAGTAGTAATTGGGTTAAGGTACCTATATGATATAGAAAACTGCCTGCCTCAATTTCGGTCAAGGACAAATTATACGAGTATATGTCTTGATTTAGAATACCCAATAGCCTAGTTAGTGATGACGGCACAGCGATTCGTTGGCGTCATTTTGAAAAGTTTTGTAATTCTATCGGTATATTGCATATGACGTTGCCTGCGCACCATCCAGCTTGCAATGGTCAAGCGAAAATTCGCCAAATCGCCAAAAACAAAGGGTATTTTAGGTATTCAGATGGTTATGAGCGCTTTTAATTTGCCAAAAATATCATTATTTTGGTCACAAAAATCGGAATTGATATTACAAAACGGGCTACGACACGAAATAGATATTTTAATATTAGGATCAGCCTTAAAGTGGTTTTTGATAGCGATGTCTCAGATGAAATGAAACAAAAGAATAAATTATAGAATTATTATACGAAACGTTTTTCAATCTGTTTTATGAAGCTGTCGTGCACAAGAAAATCCCGTCCAACTGAGAATCGATGAAATGATTATACCATTTAGTGGGCAGTGTGGAATACGACAATATTGTCCCGGTAAACCCAACCCTGTTGGTATAAAAGTATTTGTGCTTGCTAGTCCTCAAGGCATTGTTTTAGACATGCTTACATATCAGGGTGATACTACCTGTCCCTAATTGATTGCAGAAGATTATACTCTTGGTGAAGCTTCTATTCTTAGTCTCTATAAAACACTTACGAAAAGTCACTATATTTACTTTGATAGGTATTTTACCACAGTAAAATTGGCTGACATCTTTCTTCACTTAACTCTTTTCACGCTACAGGGACTATACAAAAAAATAGAATTCCTAAAAACTGCCGGCTCTCAGATGAAAATGTCTTTGCAAAGAACGCCCGGGGACATTCTGAAATAAAATGCAAAAATGATGATGTAGTGAACATAGTTCGTTGATAGATCATAGATCTTCCCAGTAGCTTCAAGGCTGTTGGAAGGTAATTATCTTGTAAGTTAATTATTTATTTTTAAAGCCTCCTCCCAGAGGGACAATATCGCATTATATTAAGAAGGCATCGATGCCTCCTCCGGATTGGTGAATGTCTTTTTGAACTTTGGGTTCTAAGACATGACGGTATCCTCATGAGGTTATTTGTTTACCGGTCAGTGCAGGTTTTTATACGCTCATACATTTTTCAAAGATAAAAAACCATTATTGCGCGGCTGGGTTCGTTCAAACGAACGACCCTAGGATTAAGAGGCCAGCCACTGCGCCACCACAGCTCTGAATCATCATCATCAACCCATTTCCAACCCACTGCAGGGTGCGAGCCTTCTCGCGGCTCTGAATAATATGTGTAATGAATTAATGAATAAATAATAACAAGGTAACGTGCCTTTTTGCTTCTCTAGCCTTCGTGATATTATTATTCTGGCCACCGCTTCGATTTTTTCTTTTTAAATTATATTGTTTCCTACCTTTATTACTCATTTTAAAAGTTGGTGGTAACTATACTCGCGTTTAAAATAAAATGTTGGTCTTGGTATAAATTGATCTTTTTATTTTATATATAACTGTTATTTAATACATCTTACTCCGATGATGGAGTAAGTTAGAATGTCTTGATTTTTTTATTTCTTGTATGTGAAACATATATTCAAATATATTTTCTTCTTAATTTATATCGACCTCTTTACTGAAACATCGTAACATTCTGACGTGCTTCCTAAGGCTTAGCCGTGACGGTACCTAAAAACAAACACTTTTATAGATTTGTGTATTACTTATTAGTAAAATAATACTTGGAAAAATGCAGTACTTCATTATTAAATTTATTATTTATAATAAAATAAATATTTATACCAAAAGTATCAAAATTGATGGCAGGCGTTCGATATTTACGACGGAATACGATAGCACTGGGTTCCCCTCCAAACTTCTGAGCGACATTTTACTTTTTCTACCTAACAAACTATGTAGGCGGCCTAAGAAAAACGGGCGAGTTTCGTTACTCTATCGACGTGTGGCCTTTTGTGCTCATTGCACAAGTTAGAAACCGCGGTCCAGCGCGCTTTTTCACGGAGGAAGACGGGCGGAGGGAGCTGAGGCTTCGGTGGGACGGGAGCGCAGCGCGACGCTGGCTTCTAAGGGACCAACGGAGACGCGGTCACTTCTAGTGACATGAGCGGCGCGGGGGCGGGTTAGTAGAAGACACCGGGGTTGGCTCGGGTATTGAAGACACCACAGTTTTTTTCGAACGCTTGCCAGCAAATGCCTAGAGTTCCTAAATAAAAACCTAGCCAACCCTAGCGGCTAACCTCCCTACCAGCGTTAGGGGGGCTGGGGAGAATAACTTAAAACTAACCGTAGTACGCCGAAGGCCGCTACCTAGAAACCTAAAAAAGGGTACGCAGGTAAAGAGTTGACCGCGTTAGGGTCAACCTTTACCGACAGAAAGGACAAATACACACGAAAACACACAGAAATGATAAAAATAAATATGAAAATAGGAGAAAAATAAATAAAATAGAGAAGAGAAATAAAATAAAAATAAAAGGACTGGTTCAGTACAAATTCGTTGTCACCGTTAAGTATCCTTTGTACTGAGACCAAACTACTGACGCTGGGCACAACACTGCTCTCAGCACAAGCACAACACAAATTAGCACAGAACTTTGAAGACTAAGGGTCTTAGTCACAAAGAAAAATCGCACTTCGATAGCACTCAAAGGGAGTAGAAAAACCTTGAAAACCGTAGCACGGAACCAACACGCTAAACTGTGATGTCAGTAGACTGAGCGCCACGGAATATCGGGAAGGGACCGATCAACGGAGAACGGGGTCTTGCACGACCGTACCGGGCGGCGATTGGAGCGAGAATGTTGAAATACAAGCAGCGCGTGCATTAGATTTTATATCAATTTTAGACATTTTTTAAATGATTTTTTAGAAGTATTTTTAAATGGATTTGAATAATATTTCTGTTTTATTTCATTCGTTACATCTTTGTTATTAATACGAAGTAAAAATTATTACTTTTGTAACAACTCAAATGTATTGAAAACTGCGAAAAACTAGACTGAAATCCAACTTTTCTCGCTTTGATTTTTATGTTTTAGCCTTTAAAAAAATTATATTTTTTACTATTTTTTCTACAGACTCTTTTGAAGACAAAACAGAAACCATAGCAAACTTTTCTTTTTCTGTTTGTATCAGTTACTTTTGTACTTATCGAACGGCAAAATACGCATGTTTCATCGGATTACAAGAAAAGGCGTATGAACAATGAATTCCTACTAAAAAACTATCTCAAGAAATGAAAATTTTCTTAATACATGTTTTAGACGATAAAATTTTAAATAATTTGAACTCATATTTCGATGCACTCAAATTGCACGATTTTGTATGAACGCTCTTAATATACATTTGACCGTTTAGACCACACCATCCTGCTCCAAAAACTTTTTCAACATGGCATCCGAGGCGACCTACTACGTTGGATTAAGTCATATTTATCGAATCGTTCTCAGGCAGTGGTTGTTGGACGATTGAGGTCTGATTTTATAAAAATACCTAATGGCGTATCCCAGGGCTCAAACCTCGGGCCCCTATTATACAATGACATAGGAAAATATGTTGAATCTTCAAACTTTTTACTATACGCAGATGATAAATAAATATTTCATATAATCAATGATATTCAAGACTGTTCAAACCTACAAGAAGATTTAAACTCTGTACAATTACTACTCATCTAATAAACCTACCGTCAATATAAGCAGGTGTAAATGTATCAGTTTTACTCGAAAAAAGAATGTTATTCGGTTTTATACAACTTTAACGGTAAACCTATTGAAAGACTTAATGTAGTGCGTGGTCTGGGTATCGATCTTGATAGTAAACTTGTTTTGGATAATCATATTGATCGTTTAGCAGAAAGAGCTCACAAAACTCTTCGTTTTGTCATACGTGCCTGTAAACCATTTCATCATCCGATGACTATCAAAGCTGTTTATTTTGCCGTTGTCAGAAGTATGAATACGCCAGTAGTATTAGGAATCCTCAATACTCAGTCTAAACGGATCGTACTGAGAGGATACAAATAATCTTTCTAAAAATTTTAATTATCGCAACCAGTCACCTGCAAACTCTTATATAGTTAGTTGTGTAGAAAATAAGCTTTTAACTCTCGAAGAAAGACGCTCGGTACATGACTTGAGATTTCTTTTCAACGTATTGCGTGGTGAGATTGACTGCACAGAACTCCTAGATGAGACTACTTTCTGCACCCTAACGTATCGTACTCTCCACAATCCAACATTTAATGAACTTAGGACATTAACTAAAAATGCTAAACATTGTGTAATAGCACGTCTTGTCATATCTTATAATATTTTTTTGACGATATTGATATTTTTGCTAACTGCAAACAAGTTTATAAAAAAGAAGCAGCCTTCGCTCCGATGAAGGCTGTTCAGCATTCCCATACCACAGCCAGCAAGGTGGTTTTTAGTGGGTAGGTGCCACTCTGGTGAGTCCCACATCACCCCGCAGTAGCCGGTATGCCTGCGGTGGTATGCATGACGCATCTTCCACCTCCCTCCCGTGAGGGTGTTGCTTCGGTGGCAAAAAAAATATATGATTGTTAGTATAAGGAATTGATATTTACGACGAAATAATAACAGCTCTTTTGTTTGAAGCACTCCTATACCTACTGTTACTACTAGTTGAGTAGACATATGCATTAAAATCCTAGTGTTACTATACATAGATCCAATATCCACTCTAGTGTATCCTGGTGCTTTCTTCGTTTTTTTATTAAACCATTACCCCGACCCCTGCTTGCTTTTATTATTTACTTAATTAATTTTTAATGCCAATTGTATACGACAATTGGCATTAAAAATTAACATTATTTCATCCTTCAAATGTATCTTTATGAGAATTTGTTTGCCTTCATATAACTTTTTATGTTGGGAACCTGTAATTGGCCTTACGCTTAAACACCATATATAACTATATATACTTAGTGTTACGCTCTTAGTTTCTCATTCTCGCTCCGATCGCCACGCGGTGCGGACGTGCAAGACCCAGTTCTCCGTTGATCGGTCCCTTCCCGATATTCCGTGGCGCTCAGTCTACTGACGTCACAGTTTAGCGTGTTGGTTCCGTGCTACGGTTTTCAAAGTTTTTCTACTCCCTCTGAGTGCTATCGAAGTGCGATTTTTCTTTGCGACTAAGCCCCTTAGTCTTCAAAGTGCTGTGCTAAGTTGTGTTGTGCTTGTGCTGAGTGCAGTGTTGTGATACTTAACGGTGACAACGAATTTGTACTGAACCAGTCCTTTTATTTTTATTTATTTCTCTTCTCTATTTTAATTATTTTTCTCCTATTTTCATATTTATTTTTATCATATCTGTGTGTTTTCGTGTGTATTTGTCCTTTCTGTCGCTAAAGGTTGACCCTAACGCGGTCAACTCTTTACCTGCGTACCCTTTTTTAGGTTTCTAGGTAGCGGCCTTCGGCGTACTACGGTTAGTTTTAAGTTATTCTCCCCAGCCCCCCTACCGCTGGTAGGGAGGTTAGCCGCTAGGGTTCGCTAGGTTTTAGGAACTAGGCATCCTGTGACATAGTTATTTTATACTTATATCTGTCCCAACCCTCCCTAATGGATTCGCTTAGCGTTATTAACTTCGCGAACGCGTTCACCCAGGCGCTTGCTGCGGCGGGCGTCTCCATCCCGAAAGACATCCTAACTTTTTTTTTTTTTTTTTTTTTTTTTACTTTATTTGGGTTAACAAACAGTGAACACAATATATATTTGCTATTAAAGTAGTATACAAAACAATTACTCATTGTGCCACCCATAACATTAACCACAGCATTTTATATAATAATGAGTTAAGAGATGATGATACTAACTACATTAATGTTTTAAGAAAATGTAACAAATAATTAAATTTGCTTTACGTACTAATAAGGTGTTGTTAACTATTATTAAATTTAAAGAAAAGTTTAACATATTTTAACAATTCAAGCTATTTAGCGTTTTAAAAAAATGATCAAATTATAACTAACTATTAAGCAATTTATTTATCTGTTTTTTATAAGTAACAACATGCTTATCAAATATATCCACTGAATTAAAGTGAGTGTTATACGAATCAGTAATTCTATGTAAAGGTGAACGTTTGCCAGCATTAGTGCGACAAAGACTAGTAGCAAATAATCTAGACCTATTACGAGAGTGAGTCCTGTAAGGGACTCGGTAACATAATTTATTGTTTAGATCAATACAGTCATATCGGTTATGACACAAGTCATATAGGAACATTGTTTCAAGTTGAAGACGTCTAGATTTTAGGTTAAACAGTTTGTATTTAACAAGTAATTGGTCATATGTTAACTTCATATGAAAACATTTATAATGCATGGTTTTTAAAAATCGTTTTTGGACGGATTCAAGTGCATTAACATATTTATTATAAAAGGGGTTCCACACGGGCACGGCATATTCAAGCTGCGAGCGGATCAGTGATTTATATAAACACAAATAAGTAGATGGTTGTCTGAAATCATTACTGGAGCGCATTGTGAACCCATACATTTTATAGGCTTTATTAATGACATTATCTACATGCGTGTCTAGGTGCAATTTCCGATCCAAAGTGACTCCAAGATCCTTAATTTCATCAACAATATCGATCTGAACACCACATAACTTGTATGAATACTGACTAACTTTGTTTTTTTTTGTAAAGCTTATAGATTTACATTTGTTTATGCTTAGACTAAGTTTATTCAGTTTGCAATAGTTACTAAAAGTATCTAAGTCTCTTTGAAATCTTTCATAGTCTTCAGTGTTGTTGATAGTGTGATAAATTTTAAGATCATCGGCGTATAATATATAGTTACAAAATTTAAAACAATTGCGGACGTCGTTGATGAAGATGATAAACAACAAGGGACCTAATATGGAGCCCTGTGGAACACCAGAACTAACAGAGACATAATCGGACTCATAACCATTGATAACCACCTTCTGTGTTCGGTTTGAGACGTAGGATTTAAACCAACGCCACAGATTACCACGAATACCATTAAAGGCAAGTTTTTCTAAAAGTAATCTATGGTCTACGCGGTCAAAAGCTTTACGAAAATCTGTATACACACTATCGGTTTGCTTATTTTTGTCTAATCCTCCAAAAAGGTAAGTTGTATAAACTAGTAAATTAGTGATTGTCGAGCGCCGTTTTACAAAACCATGTTGTTCTTCAATAATAGTGTTGTGCAATATAGGATAAATAATGTTGTGCACCAATCTTTCAAAAAGTTTTGACAATACCGGTAGTACAGAAATAGGGCGATAATTTTCCACATTGCTAACCGTACCTCCTTTATGTACTGGCACTATTCTTGCGGTTTTCCAAATGGTAGGAAAAACACTTTCGCAAAGGCAGATATTAAAGACATGATGCAGTGGGTAACCTAGAGAATGAGCAGTAGATCTAAAAAAGAGAGGTGGAATGTTGTCAACGCCTGAGCCCTTAGATATATCTAGTGCGAGCAACTCTTTGATAATCGATTCTTTAGTAATGTATAAGTCACTGATATTCAGATTATTATTAGTATTTGTGTCTGGTATGTCAGCTATATCAAATTTCTCATCTATGTTGGAAGGTTCATAAACCGAATGAAAAAAATTAGAAAATAAGTCACATATGCTTGTTGTATCGCTTGCAATTACATTCTTATATGAAACACTATTAGGTATATTGGTGTTCTTTTTGCGGTTTTCAACATATGTCCAAAAATGTTTAATATTGTCCTTAATACTACATTCTACTGACTGAATGTATTGTTTAAAACACTTTTTAGACTCAACTTTGAACCTGTTTCTATAAATGCTGAATGTTTCATAATCACTCTGATTCCTATGTTTCTTCCATTTTATCCAAGCTAGATTTTTATTCTTAAATATATGAATCAAAGCAGGTGAGAACCAAACAGGAAAAGAGGATTCCTTAACTAATTTTGTTGGTACATGATTTTTTATAATGGATGAAATCACCTCGTATAAAGCCACAACAGCTTGATTCGCTGTTTTTTCCTTAAATAATAGATCCCATTCTACTTTATTCAACTCTGCATTTATAACTGTGTAGTCAGCTTTTTTAAAGTTATATTGTATGCGTGGCCTGCTACAGGTAGGTTTAACATTTGTGTCTATATTAACGAGCACAAAGAAAGGCGGATGATGCTCATCTATTGGTACAAGCGATAGTGGCGTAGGAAAAGCATCACAGTTATATTTATTACTGAAAAACAAATCAAGTATACGTTTATTTTTATTTTTAAATTGATTAAATTGAAAACAGTTAAAGTTAATTAAATGCTTAACAGCTGTTGAGTTAGTTGCACACACAATAGGCTCCGAATATTTACCTCTGCTTTGCCACTCAATAGTTGGCAGGTTATAATCACCTGCCAGTATAAAATCATTAACGTCAGGTAACAGTAGTTTATCGGATATGAAATTAAGGTACGATGCATAGTCCTCAGAATTTAAATTTGGTGGAATGTAGGTGGCACCTATAACACAACAGTAATTACGCGCACGTATTTCGACAAGGACACAGTCCACCAGCGGCGAGAGGCAAGCTGCGGCGGCCGCCGCACGGTGCGGCGTCGCTCCCAGCTCGCGGCGCACCGCCACCAGCACGCCGCCGCCGTCCTTCCGGCCACTGGCCGCGCGGTCCCTGTCACACCTATATACACAATACCTACAATCTATATACTCACTATCCAGAACTTCACTGTGCAACCACGTTTCCGTTAAAATAATTACGTCGTAATTATGTGTTAATATATTTACATAAACTGTGTTTAGTTTAGTTCTCAACCCTCGACAGTTTTGATAGTACACTGATAACGATTGTTTATTCACGGCGATTGACAGAATGATAAAGATATATATGTATAGTATAGTAATGAAAATGAATAATACTAAATGTTATTTTTAATTTCATACAGTTTAAATATATACCATGCCCGTGCAAAAACCCTTCAACAACAACATATACCTTTTTTACATATTTAAATTTATTGTAGTTAGTTTTTATTATATTTAAGTACGCACTGCTTAACCAATGACTCTCACATGTATTTTCCAATATTATTGAAACGTTATTTATGACATACCTTAAAGTTAAAAAGACTAACGCAGGCCTTGCAGGCATCAATCGCGTCTCCGGCCCCTCAGGCCCCAACCCCAGCCCCTCAGGCCTCCAACGCCCAGACCCCTCAGGTCTATAGCTCTCTTGCGTCTCCCGTTCCATCCGATATGGACTGCGCGTCGGTCTCATCCTCGCGATCATCTGGTAGGAAGCGTACCGCTCCCGGGAGCGATTCAGACTCCGCCGCGTCCGAAGCTTCGTCGGTCGCCGCCACCTTAACCGGCTCTCCTGAGCCCGCGTTCCAATTAGTTACCAAACGCTCTAAGAAGCGTTCGAAAAAAGCCGCGGTGTCTTCAACACCCGAGCCAACCCCGGTGTCTTCTACAGCCGCCCCCGCGCCGCTCATGTCACTCGAAGTGACCGCGTCTCCGTTGGTCCCGTCTAAGCCAGCGACGCGCTGCGCTCCCGTCCCATCGAAGCCTCAGCTCCCTCCGCCCGTCTTCCTCCGCAAAAAAACGCGCTGGACCACGGTTTCTAACCTGTGCAAAGAGCATAAAATCAATTATCTAATAGCAACCAACGCAGGCGACACAATTAAAATTCAGGTCGCGACCGTCGACGACTTCCGCGCGTTCACCAGGTTACTTTCTTTAAAACAAATAGCTTATCACACCTACGCCCTCCCTGAGGAACGTAAGATCCGCGCAGTACTACGGGGCGCCTCGTTCGAGCTCGCGAACGAAGATATCCTCGAGGACCTTAAGTCCCAGGGTTTCCCGGCCGTAGCAGTGCACAAGATGCACTCCAACCGCAGTAGGCGTTTTCCGTAAGTGCTAGTAATCCTGTACAATACTCCCAACTCGAAGGAGATTTTCAGAGAGGCTCGCACAATTTGCGGGCTCTCAAACATCTCCGTCGAGCGTCCCAACCCCCGCGGTCACCCTGGGCAGTGCCACTGCTGCCAGCTCTATGGCCACGCAGCGGCTAACTGCTCAGCTCCCCCCAGGTGCGTTAAGTGCCTGGATCCACACATAACGAAGGAGTGCACTCGCACTCCCGAATCCACTTCCCCCCCTGCTTGTGTGCTGTGCGGCCAGTCCGGCCACACAGCTAACTACAGGGGTTGCCCGCGCGCTCCGCGCTCCACAGCTAAGAGGGCCACGCCTAAACCGGCACCGCCGCTCACTCCCGCTAACTTCCCGCCGCTGCGCAACCGGGGTCCCCCGGAAGCAAAGCCCGTTCAGCCGACGCCTACTCCGGCTCTGTCTTGCAGGCAGCGTCCGGCCGTTCCGCCTACACCTTCCCGACCCATCCCAGCTCCCGTAGCTTCCGTAGGGCCGCGTCCCGCTCCGTCATCTGCACCTCAGTCGTCGTTGGCTGAGGACATGAAGACCGTGTTCGACGTAATTCAAAACGTCGATATTAACGAAATTTCCGTCCTCGCACGCAAACTGCGAGCCGCCCGCTCTCCTCAAGAGCGTTTATTTGCGTTAGCCGAGCATCACTCGCTTCAAAGTTCGTTATAAATTTTGTGTATTTTTTTTTTTTGTATAAATTCGTAAATTAAGCAATATAATGTCTAGACCCGCAAATCCCGCGTTCGGTCGTATCAAACCCAAGGGCTTATCCCTAGTTTCTTTTAACGTTCGTAGCCTTAATACTAACCTTCCTGAGCTCAAACTGTTCCTTCAGAACAACGAGCCAGACTTATTGCTTCTTCAAGAGACGTGGCTAACTCCAAGCCGCTCCAGGGGATTCACTATACCTAAGTACGCGTTTATTCGTGACGACAGGCCCAACTCCGACGGTTTCGGCGGCACTGCTATTTATTACAAAAGAGGATTCCACTGCACTCCTCTCCCTACCCCTCCTTTCCTCAACATGGAGGCCACTGTGTG
Source organism: Marasmarcha lunaedactyla (assembly GCA_923062675.1). NCBI lineage: Eukaryota > Metazoa > Arthropoda > Insecta > Lepidoptera > Pterophoridae > Marasmarcha > Marasmarcha lunaedactyla. Next base: position 11,557,999 of record OV281353.1, read on the forward strand.
TAGATTGGCTATGACTGGTCATCCGACCGTCATCATAGCTTCAGTCTACATACCTAGTGACATCCATCATACCAGACCTATCCTTAGCGACTTCGAGGCCATTCTCGCCCTCGGCCATTCAGTCATTATGTTTGGAGTTAAAATCTCCACTGACTACTGACTGGAAGTGCCTATCGACCAGCCAAAGCGGTAGAGAACTCCTTAAAATCACTCAGCAACTCGACTTAGACGTCATCTCTCCCGTCACGCCCACTCACTATCCCGGCAACCCAAACTACTCTCCTGATATCCTCGATTTTGCAATAGTCAAGCGAATCAACCTCGACCTCAGGTCTATCGAACCTCTCGATGACCTAGGTTCTGACCACCGCCCCGTCTCCCTCGTACTAGGACCACTTAATGATAACGTTACCTCTCCTAAGACCTTTACTAACTGGAAAGGCTTTAAAAATACGTTAGCTTAGCCTTAGAGGCCCCTAACTCTCCACTCGCGATCTCTCCCGAACAATTAGATAGCCTGGATAAAATTGATTCATTAGTAAATTCTCTCACTGATGCTATCAACTCAGCCATCAGTGACAACGAAAAGGTTGCTAAACAAGGCAAACCCATGCTTCCCTTAGCCGTTAGCAATCTTATTAAAGCTAAGAACGCGGCTCTCCGGAGAGCCAAGAAATATCCCACGCCCGCCTATAGAACAGCTGCGAATCAGCTTCAACGTAAAGTTAGGTCTTGTCTCGCGGAACTCCGAGACGCTCAGATGAAGGATCTCATGGCGAATATCTCTCCGTCCCACCAAGCGTACTATAGCATGGCCCGAGCCTTACGCGTAGACACCGCCTCTCACGTTCCTCCTCTCACTCGTCCCGATGGCACTACTGCCTTTAAAGTCGAAGAGAAAGCCGAATGCTTCGCTGACAGCATTGCCGCACAATGCTCGCCCAGCACGCAACCTGCTGATCCCTCACACATCCAGGCGGTGGAGGACGAAGTCCTTCGCAGAGACTCTCTCCCCATTACCGCTGACCCTGTCACAGTCTCTAATGACGAAATCTTGCTTCTCATTAGAAATCAAAAGTCCAAAAAGGCTCCGAGTGCGGATGGAATTTCCAACCACACACTTAAGCACCTACCTCAACAGATGCTTACCTTGTTAGCTATCATTTTCAATGCCTGCTTCGACCATAGCTACTTTCCAAAAGCTTGGAAAGAAGCGACAGTCATAGGCATTCCCAAGCCGGGCAAACCTCTGAGCGTCCCGGCTAATCACAGACCTATCAGCCTCCTCAAGGCAATGTCTAAACTTCTCGAGAGAGTCATACTCTCTCGAATGCGGAACCATCTGTTTCCAACGGATGGCGATCCTCTCATTATTCCCCATCAGTTCGGATTTCGCGCTAAACACTCCTGCCCTCAGCAAGTCCATCGAATCGTTGAGTATATACTTGACGGTTTCTATCCGCGTCGTTATAAAACAGTTGCGGTTTTCTTTGACGTAGCCAAGGCTTTCGATAAAGTCTGGCACAGCGGTCTCGTTTATAAACTCTACAAAATAGGCTTACCGGATCGCCTAGTCAGGTTAATAGCGTCGTTTCTCAAAGACCGTACGTTTCGATTTGTAACCAGTCTTGTAACCAGACTCCAAAAGGCCGTAAACGCCCTTGGTGTATGGTTTCAAAAATGGCACATCGATGTGAACCCTGAAAAGAGTTCTGCGATGCGCTTCGACCACAAACGCCGTCGTCCCGCTGGCGATCCCCACGTTCGAATGTTAGGCATTCCCATCCCCTGGAAGCGCAGTACTAAATACTTAGGCGTCACATTAGATCCGACGCTTTCTTTCAAGCCACACGTCGAAAGAGTTTCGAAACTCGCTCGTCACTACTTAGGCCGCCTAAATAGCATGTTAGGCAGAAAAAGTAAAATGTCTTTCAGAAACAAACGTACACTTTACAAGGTCTGCGTTAGACCCGTCATGACGTATGCCTCGCCAATCTTTGCCCACGCCAAACCCTCCCTCCTGCACAAACTGCAGGTAGTTCAAAACCTCTTTTGCCGAAGGGCCACAAACGCACCGTGGTACGTGCGTAACGCGGACTTGCATAGTGATCTTGAACTGCCTACAGTACAACAACACCTCAAAACACTCTCTGAAGCGTTCTTCAAACGCTCCGAAACCCATCCCAATCCTCTAGTTCGTGATTCAGTCTCATATACTACTCCTGTCTTAGATTCGAAGTTCAAAGTCGCTAGGCCTAGGAATGCGCAAGCGTACTCATCCACCAGACTGTCAGCCGATCTCGAAGCCCTTCTGGCCACAAATTCTAATTCTAACGTAAATCCTAATTCTAACGTAAATGCGAATTAATTCAATTTTATTTTGCAATTTTTAATTTTTGTTTTAATTATTGATTTTCATTTTGAGCACCTTCAGTGCTATGTATTCACCTTCAGTGCTTTGAGCACCTTCAGTGCTATGTAATCCCAGCGGGTGATCCTTTCTGGGCCCCGCTAGCGCGGCCTCTTTCTCCAACTGGCCGTCGCTCAAATGAAGGCTGAGTGGCAAAAATGCACGAGCCGACAGGGGGTTTTTAGTGGGTATGGTTCTGGTAGGTGTTGGGACGAGTCCCACATAACTCTGGAATCGCGCCAGAGTATGCGTCAGGGCATTTTTATCCTCCGGCCCTTCCCGCGGAGGGGAACAAAGAAAAAAAAATCTTAGTGTCTGTAAATAAAAATAAATACATTTGTAAGTTCAAAATAATATTCATAATTATAATGTGCATGGTTGTATTTAGTTTTTACAGATTAATAGTTTGTTTATGGCGTTTATGGTAAAATTAATTAATCCTCTCTTTTTCTGCCAGCAAAAGCAGCTTAAAGAGACGAAAACAAGTATGAAGTTAGTTTAAAGTCACCTTTTAAGTACCCTTAACGTGTATTTATACTCTTTAAGAAAATATCTTATTTTATTTAAGCGATGTCTAGACAGTCCGTATGTCTTGGATTTAGAAGGATTATCCTCAATTTCTTCAGACTTTTAGCTTAGGTATAAGTATTTTTTAACTTTTTTTGGCTGAGATTAATAATCTTTCTTTATTTAAGTAGACAGTTCGTAAAGCTATAAGTCAAACAAGATAAGAACATTTATAGAGTCTGATAAATGACCTTGTTAAGAGATCCTGGGTATTATTATTGCTATCACATATACAGTCTTGGAACCCATGTTAAAAGCTCCCTAAGCTACTATCAACTTTTCATCTATGCATCTTTCTACTAATACTGTCGACTGATTTTGTTAAAAAATAATTACATCACTGAAGTTCCTCGACAAATCTAAGTCCAGATCCATCAATTTATAATATATTATGTTTGACAGGTCGTATTCATGCAAGACAACTAATGACAACAAGACAACAATAAGACTTGAATGAAACTCCATTGTTACCATGGAGATGAGATTTGTTATTTCTTACTCGAAAAATTCAGTTGCCAAAAAGTATACAAACGACTGATGGTAGGTGACTTCTGTGCTCATAATAGAATAACGGTTGCCGAAAAGAAATATTAGAAAAAATATTTCAAAAACACGTTAACCAAATTCAGTAATGTTTATGCTCGGTGATCAGCCCTGCTATTGTAAGGTTTGAACAGCCTTACATAATGTTGGCTTACATGTCAATGTATTTTATTCGCGGTACTGTCAAAAGTGTGTTATAGCGTTATGTTTAGGCTTTAATGTCGTATTAGGAATTATTAATTAGGAATAAAACCTACACATATTACTTTTTATGGTTATAGTTTGTAAGATGTTAATTCTATTTCTTCTATTATTCTATTCCTATTGTTAAGTAAAGACTGTTTGTAACATTAAAGACTTCTTACCAGTATTAGAAGAGGCTATACGTCTAATAAATGTTGATTATTTCAATATGTTTTATGCATTTTTATTTGGAGTAGAATTCCAATGTAATTTACTTATGACGTAAGAGACTACACTAAGAACTGAGATCCCGAGTCATATACACATTACATAAGTAAATTTTTTATTTCAGTAGCAAGTTTTTTAAAATAATTTTTTGGTATTAACAGACCTCTAATAAAACAAAAAACGTATGTTATAAAATCTCATAAAAAAAAATTTTCAAATTAGAAAAATTTGGAATCCAGGAGGTTAAGGCGGCACGAACCTTCTAAATCATAAAACAATCCAAACATAACTAAAGTCACAAAGAAGCGCTTTTACTTGATCTTATTACATTTCCACATTCATCAAAATTTTGAAGAAGTTACCTGGACAAAAAAGAAATCTTATGATGTTGATCATAAATACTATTTCATAGTCATACCATTTACATGAAACAAGTTTTGATGAGGTTATTCTTAGCACATTAATTTATTTACGAGTAATTATTTATTATTAATTGAATTTCGCTATATAGCGAAGGTCAAAGCTAATGTTAACATTAGTTTTTAACAGCACGTTTCAATTTTAGTAATTTAATAATTCCGGTGAGGATCTACTTTAAAGTCAAACTCAAATAATTTATTTAGGTACAAGAATTGTGGGAATACGAAACGGTGGTAGCAAAAATATAGGTCCTCGCGTTTACCCGTAAAAATGTGGCATACTTTTTTTTTCTTGTTCCCCTCCACGGAGAGGGCAGGAGGATAAAAAATGCTCTGACGCATACTCCGCGCGCGCGATCGGAGTTATGTGGGACTCGCTCCGAGCCTACCAGAACCACTACCCACAAAAAAACCTCCTGAATGACTCGAGCAATTTTTTGCCACACAGCCTTCATCTGAGCGACGGCCAATTGGAGAAAGAGGCCGCGCTAGCGGGGCCCGCTGGGAGTTACATAGCACTAAAGTTGCTCAAAGCACTGAAGGTGAATTCATAGCACTGAAGGTGCTCAAAATGAAAAATAAAAATTGAATTATTTCGAATTTACATTAGAATTAGAAGTTGCGGCCTGACGGGCTTCGAGATCTAGCGTCAGCTGCGTCGCTACGTTCGTGTGTGCGTTTATCGGTCTAGCGATTTTGAACTTCGAATCTGAGACAAGAGTAGTATATGAGACTGAATCTCGAACTAGAGGATTGGGATGGGTTTCGGAGTGTTTGAAGAACGCTTCAGAGAGTGTTTTGAGGTATTGTTGCACTGTAGGCAGTTCAAGATCTCTGTGCAGGTCCGCGTTACGCACGTACCACGGTGCGTTTGTGGCCCTGCGGCAAAAGAGATTTTGAACTACCTGCAGTTTGTGCAGGACGGAGGGTTTGGCATGGGCACAGATTGGCGAGGCATATGTCATGACGGGTCTAACGCAGACCTTATAAAGCGTACGTTTGTTTCTGAGGGACATTTTACTTTTTCTACATAACATACTACATAAGCTACCTTTTTGATTACCATTTGATTTATTAGGTGTCACGCCAAGAAGGAATTGAAAATATAAACTCTTTTTACATAATACATACTATTTACATAGTACTAAATAATAAATGGATAATAGTTTAAATACCATTTTCTTTTCAATACTTCCTAGGACTTTCAAATATCAAATAAACCCATAATACCTTCGTTCCAAAAGTTCCTGGAATCTGAATTATCCGCGCTCTGACGAGAAAAGAGACATTCTCGTTAATTTGAAATATCGAAATCCAGTATCTAACACAAAAAGTAGATCCGGAGTTTCTTGATTACAAATACACATACAAACTAATAAATTGTTCCTCTAAATAATATTCGTATAATTTTATTTATAAAATACATATTTGGTTACAGGTTTATTTAATTTAAACATGGTAACAATTAAAATAACACAACAATTATTTGTTTTGTTAAGTTGGAAGATATCGTATTGGTAGTTTCGGAAGATTTAATAGAAAATTTGATTATTATGAACATGGCAGTAAAGTAATGTGAGTTTAATTCCTATATCTGTCACGTTTTTGTTGTACGTTGTTGGTTATTGGGGGTTGTCATGTTTGAATCTGTAAATTGAATCTATAAATTTATTGTTTTTGGCATTTCTTGATTTTTGTCGTTAATTATGTATCTACTTTTGCAATACTTTTTGTAATCTGTGGTGTCGAGTTTACTTTTTAGCTTGGACTCTCGCGACTCGCGAGAAACCGAAGCATTGCCGAAGGTTTTCACATTTTCACCAATTGATTTTACTTTTTACTGTGCATCGCATTATTTTGAGTATTTTATCGTTTTGGTGCTAAGTGCTAAATGGTAAATTATATTTATTTATAATTTAAATATTACCAGGCATAAAGTTACGAGAAAAGTCCTTTGTTTACCTAAGATACAAGATTATACTTGTAGTTACGGTTGCATAGTGATCATCATCCACGACGTCGCGTCCCACTACTTTTTTCCTGCATTCGCTCACTACGCTGTACAGACTTCAGCAAACAGGAATTTTGGCGGAAGGGGTATTGCTCCGGTGGACTGTTCCTAATAGCTGTAAATTGCTGAACCGAGAAAAGCAGCCACACGACATTCATAGCTCATGAAAATGTGTTTGTTATGGAATACGTTTAACGTAATGTAACGTTGCAAAGTACCATATATAATATTTTTATATATTAACGAATTTTAACGGTGACAGGCATGTTTAACTAACTTTCAGTAAAATTCGGAATACATCTAATAATAAAATTTATTTGCCAATGGCAAAACCGCTCCCGTTGATAGTTAAGAAGAAGAGTCCTGATGCAAATTAATCGATTCTGTAATTTGATTGTTTTGTTTTTAGTTTATTTTCAACAGGATTTTCGATGTAGCTTTCTACATTGGCAGATGATTTCCGACCATCATGCCTTTTAATCGTGGACGAATTGCTTGCTGATGTTCTGAAAAAACAGAGGCCAGTGTTATCTTATTTGTTGGCTAAATTACGATACAAACCTATTTCTATTAGCACTGCAACTCTTTTTCCCAATAATTTGTCTCCACGTCATTAGGGCAAATATTCATATATTTCTCCACAACCTCATGAAATAAGTTCGATATCAAAAATAGTCCTTGAATTTAGGTTTTTGTGTCAAGAAGCTTGACTATCAAGATCAATATCTTGTAGATTTTTTTATCGTCAATTTTGCTATCCAAAAGTTCCTGTGTATGAAAGGGACCATTTACATTGAATAAGAATATTCTGTAAAATATATCAAATACGAAAATCTAGTAGGTTTCTAAAAATAAGTTACTTAGTATTAGTTCACAATGCAGTATGTATCAAGCCGTCAGCAATAATTGTAGGCAGTCGATATATGAAGGGTTGCCTTGATATGGATGCACTTCTAACTTTAGTACTAGATGGTACTTCGATTGCTTTTACCAATACAGTAAAAAACTTAGGCGTGATAATCGACTCAAACCTCACGTGGCATGCTAATGTCGGTGAAATCGGTCGTAAAGTCCGTTATCCCTTTCATACTCTCAAGTGTCTCCAAAGTTTTTGCTTTATCCCACCAAAATCACCCTTGCACAGGTGCTTATACAGCCAATCATAGATTATGCAGATGTTTGTTACTTACATGCTACAGAAGAACTTTTAAATAAGCTGGAGCGTCTGCAGAATCTATGCATTCGGTTCGTGTTTGGTCTTCAAAAATATGATCACGTTTCAGAACATCGAAAGCAGCTGCGATGGTAACCGATTCGGTTACGCAGGAACACTCGCATTCTCTGTCTTTTATATAATGTCCTTTACAACCCATCCTCTCCTCGATATCTTAGTGAGCGTTTCTCTTTTATGGTTTCCCATAATATATACTTATAAACTTACTAATATACTTATAAACTTTGCAGAACTCGCAAGCGTACTCTCCTTTACCTTAAACCTCATAAGACCGATTTCTTTTCCCACTCCTATACTGTTCATGCCGTCAGACTATGGAACTCACTTACTTATGAATTACGCGAATCAAAATCGTTAGCAGTTTTTAAAAATAAAGTAAAACAACAATATCTTTCTCAATAATAAAATGTTGTGTTGATGTCCAAAATTTATGTATGTCAGAGATTGGAGAACGAAACGTCAAATCGTAATCGATTTGGGCTTATTCGGATACGGTAGTGGGCAACACTGAGGTTAACTGCTAACAGACGTCAACGTCAATTGATGTTAATATAAGCCAGCGCGGAGCTGTTAACGGGCAGTTTTGCGACAGACACAACTGTGAACACAAGTGTAGCCATCCTACGTCCGACTTCGCCGCGTTCCAAATAAGTAAACGATTGTCACGCTCTGCAGTTTCTGGTGGTTCGTGTGTGCCTATTGTGATCGCGAAGTGAATTAATTTGTTTGATTTAAAACCTATTGAGTGTATACTGAGTCTTAATTCCTGAATCTACGACATGTATTTTATTTAGAATATTGATATATATCATTCTCTTATAAATGTATGCATGTATATAACTATTTTAATTTTATTTATGGGTTTAAGTTTATTTTTATATTTATTATATGATTATTTATTGTATTATCTTTTATTTAATATTATATAAAAATTGCTGTAAACTATATATTTGTTCTGTTCTTCTTTCTCCAGTAATTAGGTCTGCTGGTAGAAATTTCTATTAGAAATAAGCTGTACCTTTGTATTTTATTAGTCTATAAGTCAATTTTTTATTGTTATTTTCTGTGTGTACATAAATTATTAAATAAAGAAAAAATAAATATGTTTGATTTCACCTTTATCATCAAATATTTGTCATATAGAACATTTTACAAAAAATATATATACTTCCTTGAACTTAGATTTATTATTACGGGATCTCTTGGATTTTCTTTGTAGAAATACAATTAGTTTCTTGGCAACAGTACTTTTTTACATAGAAGGTACTTGGATTATATTTCTGCGCTTTAACGCTTAAATTTGACAGCAAATTATTTTTACTAACTATTACTAACAATATCCACATTGCAAATTCAAATCACTTTTAATCCCTAGGGATTAAAGAGCTATTTTAGGCCCGGGTTATGTTAGCTCTTTTTGAATAGATGTGATAAAAATGAATTTTATATATTTTTTCGGGCCGCATATTTGTTCAATAGTAATGACGTACATCTACCCTGTTTAAAAATAAGAACTAGTACACTTTCAGAACAGGTAATATAAAGTAATTTTAAAAGGTAGTAGTTAACCTTGCCAAAAAACACTACATGATACAAAATCACCATTTATAAAGCCTAGTAGGTACTTACTCAAACGGCATTCAAGAAGCTGCAAGCTGGAGGATAAGCCTCACGTGGATGAGACGCATATTGTGAATCGATCACAATAACAACATAGTTTACAAAATGAACTTTAACTTAATCGGTATAAGGGACATCTGCCTGGAGCTTCATTCAAGGATTACTAAGCGGAGTCTACGGGAGTATAAAGGGAGGTCATTTGCGAGATGTCAACAGGAATGTTTACTTTACATGTGATCTCTGCTTAACGAGTTGTCAAGTGACCTTTTTATTTTATATGCTTTTGCATGTTTTGATGAGAAGGTTTTAAATTCAAATTCAAATATTGTTTTCTCAAAACTGACAATTATTTGTTCTTATTGACGTCAAATAAAACATGACTCTATCACCAGTTCGGAAAAACCTTCGTGAATAAGAATTGGCAAGAAACTTCACGAGTATATTTTTTTCAAGTCTCCCTTCCCCGTTCACGAGTTAACGCGAAATCAAGCCATCGCCCTCCTCAACCATATTAAAGGAATACAAACTTTAGGGTAACAACATTATTATATAAATATCGTTTGGGATTTAAATAAAAAAAGATACTCTGGATCCGATTTTATGATCTATTCGATTAGATTTATCCGGTAATAGTAAGGCAGGTAAAATCTTAAAGTTAATGTAAAAAAGTACTGTTAGCAAAAAATGATAATGACAAAAACTAATTGCATTTCTACAAAAAAATCCAAGAGATCCCGTAATAAGAAATCTAAGTTCTTACTACCAAGGACATAAATATTTTTTTTGTAAAATGTTCTATATGACAAATATTTGACGATAAAGGTGAAATCATACATGTTTATTTATTCTTTATTTAATAATTTATGTACACACAGATAATCACAATAAAAAAAATGACTTGTAAATACGGTAAGACTAATAAGGTACAAAAGTACAGCTTATTTCTAATAGAAATTTCTACCAGCAGACCTATTAATGGAGAAAGGAGTACAGAACAAATTTAGATGTGTACAACTATATTTAAATAATATTAAATAAAATATAGTACGATAAATAATCATATAATAAACAAAAAAATTAACTTAAACCCATAAATAAAATTCAAATAGATAAATAGATGCATACATTCATAAACGAATGATATATACCAATATTCTTAATAATATACATACATTTTGGACATCAACAAAACATATTATGATTGGGAAAGATAGTGTTGTTTTACTTTATTTTTAAAAACTGCTAACGATTTTGATTCGCGTAATTCATAAGTAAGTGAGTTCCATAGTCTGACGGCATGAACAGTATAGGAGTGGGAAAAGAAATCGGTCTTATGTGGTTTAAGCTAAAGGAGAGTACGCTTGCGAGTTCTGCAAACTTTATCTTGGGAAACCATAAAAGAGAAACGCTCACTAAGATATTGAGGAGAGGATGGGTTTTAAAGGACATTAAATAAAACAACAATGCGAGTGTTCCTACGTAACCGAATCGGTAACCATCGGAGCTGCTTTCGATGTTCTGAAACGTGATCATATTTTTGAAGACCGAACACGAACCGAATGCATAGATTCTGCAGATGCTCCAGCTTATTTAAAAGTTCTTCTGTAGCATGTAAGTAACAAACATCTGCATAATCTATGATTGGCTGTATAAGCACCTGTGCAAGGGTGATTTTGGTTGGATAAAGCAAAAACTTTGGAGACACTTGAGAGTATGAAAGGAATAACGGACTTTACGACCGATTTTACCCACATTAGCATGCCACGTGAGGTTTGAGTCGATTATCACGCCTAAGTTTTTTACTGTATTGGTGAAAGCAATCGAAGTACCATCTAGTACTAAAGTTAGAAGTGCGTCTATATCAAGGCAACCCTTCATATATCGACTGCCTACAATTATTGCTGGTGGCTTGATACATACTGCATTGTGAACTAATACTAAGTAACTTATTTTTAGAAACCTACTAGATTTTCGTATTTGATATATTTTACAGAGTATTCTTATTCAATGTAAATGGTCCCTGTCATACACTGGAACATTTGGATAGCAAAATTGACGATAAAAAAATCTACGAGAATGTTTTGATAGTCAAGCTTCTTGACACAAAAATCTAAATTCAAGGAATATTTTTGATATCGAACTTATTTCATGAGGTTGTGGACAAATATATGAATATTTTCCCTAATGACGTGAAGACAAATTATTGGGAAAAAAGGTGCGTTGCCAATAGAAATAGGTTTGTATCGTAATTTAGCCAACCCATAAGATAACACTGGCCACTGTTTTTTCAGAACATCAGCAAGCAATTCGTCCACGATTAAAGGGCATGGTGGTCGGAAATCATCTGCCAATGTAGAAAGCTACATCGAAAATCCTGTTGAAAATAAACTAAAAACAAAACAATCAAATTACAGAATCGATTAATTTGCATCAGGACTCTTCTTCTTAACTATCAACGGGAGCGGTTTTGCCATTGGCAAATAAATTTTATTATTAGATGTATTCCGAATTTTACTGAAAGTTAGTTAAACATGCCTGTCACCGTTAAAATTCGTTAATATATAAAAATATTATATATGGTACTTTGCAACGTTACATTACGTTAAACGTATTCCATAACAAACACATTTTCATGAGTTATGAATGTCGTGTGGCTGCTTTTCTCGGTTCAGCAATTTACAGCTATTAGACGCCGATTTATTTTCATTTCTAACATGACCATAAGTGTTTATAGATAATAAGGGCGTTTTGAAGCAAAACATCTACATGATAATGTTAATGCTGCAATATTATCATTGCCTAATCGACAAAGTGGTTTTCAAAGGCATAGTTGACACATTTTACAGGAATGGCATTATAGGGCACGTATGCAGCTATGCTTTTAAAATTTAGAAAAAATCCCTTGAAAATTTTCCTAGATGTAAAATACATTTGTTGCTTTTCATATGAAACACCCATGAAATTCCCAACACATGATTTCACTTCAAATTACTTAACTTACTGCTTGCTGAGTTGTTCTCCACTACAAAATGGCCCACCTGACAGGCATACCGATTGTACGTCTCAAATTAATGCTCATTATAAAAGCGAACTGGGGAGAATCTAAAGTAACCTAACCCACATAGAGCAAGATTGCTAGAGTGTGTACAAAAACTGTTAAATAAATAATGCGAAGCACAGTAAAAAGTTAGATCGATTTGTGAGAATGAAAAAACCTTCGACAATGCTTCGGTTTCTCGCGAGTCGCGAGATTTCAAGTTTAAAAGTCAACTGAACACAATAGAAAAATAGATAAAGAATTAACGAACAAAATCGAGAAATGCCTAAAAACAATAAACATTATTTCCAAATTCAAGTTTAGCAACCCTCAACAAGAAGAGGTATAGGAATTAAACTAACATTACTTTAACATACAAAATAATCTAATTTTCTATTAAGGTCTTCCGATACTACCAGTACAATATATACTAACTTAACAAAACAAATAAATGTAGTGTTATATTAATTGTTACCTGTTTAAATTAAATAAACATGTAAATAAATATTTAAAATTGTTTTATGTTCGTATAATTTTATTTAGAGGAACAATTTATTTGTTTATATTTGTAATCAACACTAGACCACTTACTGCACATCAGACGGCTACCAAATTAGAGGAGCTTCAATTGGAATGTCTAAAACCTTGCTTCAACAGATTACCATTTTTTTTAAATTTGGTTAACTTCTTGCAAGGGAAAACATTTAACTCCGATGAGGCAGTCCAAAGCGCCTTCAAAGCTTATATTGAGTCCGAATGGTTTTTTTAGTAAAGGGATCAATGAACTACATATGAGATGGCAAAATTGCATAGATAGCAATGGTTCATATTTTGATTAAATAAATGTATTATAAAAATTACTTTATGTTCCTCCCTTACAAAACGCCAATTTCATAATATGTAATGACCAATATAAAAAAAAAAACAGGGTGCACAGGTATCAAAATGGACTGACGTTCCAAAAATCCAAGTTTTTAAAGTATCTAACGCGTAACCTAACCCGGAAAGCGTATTGTGCAAAAAAAGGTTTTTGACTGGCAAGCAAAAGATAAAGGTCAACGTACTGCGTTACAATCTAAGTTAATTATAATAACCATTAGTTTAGCCGCCCGTTAATTGTAAATAGCCGAACTTGCATTCTCATCGCTTATTATTAAGTTAAGACTGAATTTGTAATGGCTTATTTTGTAAATCAAGATTTATTACTTACCAGCTTTTTCCCAATTGCAGTAAATTGCAATAAAAATGAAAAGAAATATCGCTGACATAAATAGTAATGATAATTAAAATAATAATTAAATTGATAACTAAATATTGAACATCTTTTTGCTTCTTTATCCAAACTAATCTTAATTAACGCATGAGACTGAAGTAAACGAAGATCAGAACTTGAACACTGAGTATTCAGTAATTTTGAATTAAAAAAATAGTGATAAAATATACTTACTTAACAAAATATCGAAATCTACTTTAGTTTCAGTAAAATTCGAATAACTAAACCTATTAAAATAGTTATTTCACCACCAAAAAAAAAACGTTTCTTTTTCTATAAAAAGTAAGTAAAATCAAAAAGTTGTCCTAAAGATATTTTAATTAAGTAAAGGAAAATAAAGTATTCGACATTTTTACTAAGCAACCGGCCCAGGCAATTATTAGAACAAAATAAATTCCTAATACTTGACTAAACCTAACACAATAAATGCCTCTTAGCTTTGACTGGGTGTGATCTTTCACTTTTTATGCAGCATCGAGGAACAATCATAAAGGGTTAAAATTAACAAGACAATTGACAAAAGCAAGCTAGGCATTATTTTAAGAGTGCTATTATATCCTTTAAAGCATCTTGAATGGATTCAAGAAGGAATTAATATGGATGGGAGGTCCACTAGTACTTTCTTCGTTCTTTAGTTCTGTTTCTCCATTCATAGTGTTACCATGTTCATGTATATATATACTTTATTATATTGCTTCACTTAGCAACAACAAGAGACTTGAATTTGGCAGGAAGTGTGCTTAATAATTGGTAAAGACAAACATATTTTTATTTTATATAAGCCTCCACGCGCTATGAAGTTCAAATGATATAATACACGATTTATATATGTCGCATACAGATGCTTGAATAAGTCATTTCACCAAACAGCTAGCCACTTAGTTTTTCTTTTCCTATTTTATAATTACCTTTTCTACATTACGGCTAGCATAGCTATTCAACCTAGCTGCTCGGTTAAAAAGCTAATTCGTCCTTCTGCCACATAATATACTGGGGTAAATTGTAGCGATGAAGGGAAAGTACTCTAATTACTGGAAATAGCAAGTTTTACTGTTAGGAAACATTCCTTTATTTTTTCAAAGACTGCATGGTGGACCCAGTAAGGTGCGTATTACTAGTTTATTTTAAAATGTTATTTACGTGTGATGACATTCTTATGGTTCAAAAGTTATTAATAATCAATTCTGAAAGATTTATGCCGCTATTAACAATTTATAAAATAAACTGATATAGAGGATCAATGAGAGTCTTTAATTATCTTTTGAACCTTTTGCATTAGATGCACCATTGCTTGCTGTCCTAGCTGCTGTTAGAACTTTTAACTTATTTGCTAACAATTTCGTGTTTTATACAAATTTAGAATCTTACATCTATTGGAAGATATTTCTTTCAAATTTCGTACCATAATAATTACTGGATAATTTTGTATTGAATTTATCACCTCCACCCCAACACAGCCGCATACACTTTTTCATTCGAGACCAATTCTTTTATTCAAAGCGACAGAGTTTTGTCTGTCATAACAACGATTTGAGCTTTTATTGTCTTGCTAATCTTTCTGGATTTATTTATTTTGTGCTGTAACCTTTTTTTATGTTTTTATTGAATCAAAGCTCCAACTTGAGCAAAGGGATATAATATATTTTTAAAAGATTTAAGAAAATGGAAAACAAGGGGTGATTTATCAAATATCTGAGAACAATTACTTGAAAAACTTTCAATTAAAAATTTTATCGCAATACAGAGACAGAATTCCTCAAGGCAGTACGCTAGAAACGTTTTTTTATTTCCTCTTTATAGAAGTCTTCCCAGCGCCAAAATACAGAAATTACTGGCCTAAGTAGTAAAAGCAGGTGATGAAAAACACTGGAACTAAAAAAGGTACTCTATATTCAGCTACAATTTGGATCCACAAAATACTGCAAACGTTAAAATTTCTATTAAAACACCATTTTACTTAATTTACAACCGTAATATAACCGATCCAAAGTGTTTGGCTTTTACAGTTGACAAGCAGTGTGATTGAATATTACTTATTTATAAAATTACTAAACAAGGATATTTACAAATGCACAATACTTAGTACATTAGTCACAAAATACATTAGTTTTACTCACCAATTGTTTTCAAATTTCACTTAAATATCTATTAGGATGTCAAAATTGACAGCAGCTTTGTTTATGTTCTAAGTCGACAATGACCAACGACAAGCAAAGGAATTATCAATTTAACATAACAAACAAGGTTATGTTTAATCTTTGTTTCAAGCCTTAATCCTTGAGGCAATTCTCAGTAGTTTCATACAGCACTTTCTTAGTTAATAAATGGAAAATAAAGACTTTTGCAAACAGTGTCTATTGCCAACTTTATACTACCACTACCTGGAAACAACTTTACACGGCAGGCATAATCGAATAGGTGAATCACTTAAAGGAAAATACTAAAATAATTTTATGAGAAAATAAAAACCGACTTCCAAATTTAAGTCACTAAGGAGGTACACACGCTTTTTATTTATTTTTGAGGTCGATGCCAGCAGCACTATTTGAAATAAGACAGCCAGACAAAAGAAATAATAAGCGTACCTTCTAAGGCAGCAATGCCACCCCTTTCGCATGAAAATTTATTATTTTTCTCTTTTTAATTTACATGCTTTTGAAGTCAGTTTTTATTTGATTTTAAATTATTTAGCACGAAAATATAAAGTAAGGGAAAAAGGTCGCGTTTAATTAAACTATTAAACAATTTTTATACTTACCTACATATTTCACCACATTTGTACATAAGGCCAAAAGATGGCGTTAGTAGTATATTTACTCGCGCAAGTATTATTATTGACGAGACTGAGTGGGCAACAACAGAAACACTTCCTTCACTGAACGACTTTACAAAATCTAAATTTTGACCGCTCAACATTGATTTGGAGCGACATTTTCTCTAATTCAATAAATAAAATCTGAAAATGTGTATGATATATCAACGTATGCTTATTAAGTGCCACTAAGTACTTCCAATTATATTTGTTTTAAGGGCCTTTTTAACAATATTAATAACTAATTATTTTTACACCACCTGCATGAAAATAAATACTACAGTCAATGTCATACAAACTCAGTCTAAAGCAAGTTATTTAGGCCCTCAGGCACCCGAGGCGCATAATATAAAATTCTTGAATTAGCTGTGAATTTGGAACGTCAACTAAAAATACGTAAACTAAAAAAAAAAATGAAATTGGCGTTTTGTGGTACTGGCTACTTTGATCTGCATTATCTCCTCTTTGGTTAAGAATTCCAATTTCAAATTTACACAGATATTTACTCACGCAGTTGTGTTTCGAAAACGGTACTTCATTTGTTTTTCCTCTTCTGTTTTTTTCTTTGCGTCATTTAGATTACAAAATGGAAATTGAAATATCGCGTTATTTACGAGTACGAGTTCCACCGTGGCACCAGTTCTGCAGAAATGGCTCGAAGTATTAATGCTGTGTATGGCGGCGGTGTCACAAAAGAAAACACAGTGCGTTTTTGGTTCCAACGTTTTTGTTCTGGAAATTTCGACCTGCAGAACAAGCCCCATGGACGGCCGGAGACCAAAGTTGATAATGAAGAATTCAAGACAATCGTGGAAGCGGATCCATCGCAAACCACGTCCGAGTTAGCTGTAGGCTGCGGTGTTAGTGACTAAACTGTTTTAATCCACTTGAAGCAAATTGGGAAGGTGAAAAAGCTTGAGAGGTGGGTACCTCATGAATTGAGTGCAGCAAACCCACAAACGCGCGTCGAATGCTGGGTTACATTACTCAACCGGCACAATAATGAAAGGGTTTTAAATCGAATCATTACCTGTGATTGAAAGTGGATCCTGTACGACAATCGAAAACGCTCATCGCAATGGCTGAACCCTGGCGAACCAGCCAAATCTTGCCCCAAGCGAAAATTGACACAGAAAAGTTACTTGTGAGCGTTTGATGGACTAGTGCCGTCTGCCGTCGTTCAGTACAGTTTTCTTAAATCTTGCGAGACGATTACGGCAGATGTCTATTGTCAGCAACTGCAAACCTGATGGAAAAGCTAGTTGCTAAACAACCGAGGCTGGTCAATCGCTCTAGGTCACTGCGGCTTCAGGACAACGCTAGACCACACAAATCACAGCAGACGGCTACCAAATTAGAGGAGCTTCATTTGGAATGTCTAAGATATCCATCATACTCCCCGGACCTTGTTCAACCAGATTACCATTTTTTTCGAAATTTGGATAACTTCTTGCAAGGGAAAAAAATCAACTCCGATGGAGCAGTCCAAAGCGCCTTCAAAGATTTTATTGATTCCCGTCCGAATGGTTTTTTTAGTAAAGGGATCAATGAACTACCTATAAGATGGCAAAAGTGTAAAGATAGCAATGGTACATACTTTGATCAAATAAATACATTATATATATTTAAAAAAATTGACTTTATGTTTCTCCCTTACAAAACGCCAATTGTAATGACCTAATATTTATACATGTATGTTTATTATGGGTTCCCCCAGTTCGCTGTACGGTCATCCATAACACAAGCTATGTTTACTTTGGAGCCATACAATTGATGTGTTTGTCTAGGGATTTGCAAAAAAGAAATAACATTATTTTTTTTTTTTGGATAGAAAGTCTCTAACGCTATAAAAACACTTCTCAATTAACTAATTTCTGAGAGTATATTTAAAACGTAACGGCAAACATTTTATTTCTTCTGGTAAATGGTTGAACACTCTTACTGACATTGCAAGGCAGTTTTTATAACAGATTTCAGTTTTAATATTTGGCAAACATTATTTTTTGGAATGTCTTGTGTTAAATGTACAATATTTTTTTTTTGTTGTATACAACTTATGGTGTGTTGTCACAAATACACATATTTCAAAGATATATATGCTGGAGTGTTAGTAATTGAAATTATTTAAATAAAGGCCTTTAGGTTATCCACGAGCTGACATCAGCTATGGCTCGAAGGCACTTTTCTGTACAATAAATGCTCTATTTATTTTCACTGAATTTCCCCAAAGAAGAATACCATACCTCAATGTATATTCAATCAAGGTCAATTGGTCCTTTTGAGCCCCAATCGATGAAAATAATTCTTATAAACAGCACAGACAGCAAATTTTATTCAAATGTGCCGTTCAAAACCGAGAAGTTCTGGTGTCTGCGTCCAGATCCAGCTTAAGATATTTTTTACCTTAGCACTGTATACAAATTTCTTAATGTGACTGCCTAATTTACATAAGATCAAATCAACGAAATAAATCCATCCTAAAATTTGAAAATTTTACGTAAAAAAACAACATGAAGGAAAATATTGGTCTCTGCTTACTTATAGCTTAAAATCATATTGGAGTCTAATGTGGTTATAAAATTGAGTGAGGTCACTCGCTTCCAAGATACAGGTTTTAATCTCAGTTAAGGAGTCAGAGTCTTCATAGGAATCTGTATTTCACATATGTTTATGTCAATAAAACATTTTTTTTATTGAATCATTACTCATCAATTTACTGTTGACGTTCCGTTGTACTCAACCAGGTATAATAGTCCGAGATATCTTTGACCAAGGTACTATTACAAAAAATACTTTGATTGACTTTGCAACGTAAGTTAGATGATATCGATCGGAACAATTCGTGCGTACGTGCTGTTTGACGTAAAAGAATTCCGTTGTATAAGTCCAAGTCCAGTCCCAACATTTCTGGTTTGGGATTGTCTTAAGAAAACGTCAATAACTAAGCACTATTTATTTTTGAGGAGTTCCGTGTTATATCTTCAAATTCAAGCTTCCATGAAATTTTAATTGGACCAACTTGGCTCATCAGCTTGCCGCTTGCCATCAACATCAAGAGTATAAAAACACCTTGACGCCTTACCGTTTTACTTTGTATTCTAATGCTCCTACACTATATTAGCATTTGTTTTAAGAACAGCGGCTGAAAGTTCTTTCCACAACGTATTAATTCCAATCAAAAAGAAGTTAATATATTTGAAATAAAATTTTCGTAAGTAGTGAACATAACTGCACTTTATTTGTCCAAAATTTCAAATAAGAAATTATCCACATCATTCGTTCAGCCGGAAGACATACACTAGTAGAACAAAGGCCTTACCCCAAGGATTTCCACACCGCTTGATCATGTACGGCCCGCATCCATTGACTTCCGGCGAATTTACGGTCCAATTTGTGCAGGGGCTGCAAACCCTGATACTATTTACATGTTTAAATTGTATCAATTTAAAGTTCAGATTACTGATCATACTGAGGTCATACAGTACAATAGGTACTAAACTAGTATTTCAGGCCAGCAGGACTCCATCCTATACATCATCGATACGAAATAAGATTAAACAATCAAAAAGATATCACACAATGAAATTTTTTGTAAATATCCTCTAAATCACAATAACCCATTTAAAAAAACAAGAACCATTTAAATTTTGCTACATTACGCTCAGCTTAAAACTCCTCTAGGTATCGCCAGAGCTAGGTTTAGAATCTAAGCTGGTGGAAGACATCCGTGTTAAACCTTTTGATGCGTATTTTTGTTTTTATTTCTTGTTTACCATGGTTCTAAGTGTAAAAGGATTTAAGAAGGATTTTGTTTTTATCCTGCTTATAGCTCAATATAAGTATAGTGTAAACATTTTAACTTTGATTTCAGGATTTATATAAATAAATAGTTTATAAACAAACAGTGTGTATATTTTTTTCGTAATCCTAGAGTTTTGAAAACATGCAATGACGAAGATTTTATTGAAAGAATCAGTTGTTGTGCACTTTTCACTGAGGGAACGAACTCTATTTGAAACTTTTTTTATTAATACAGCTTTGTAAGATTTTTTAAGATTTTAATTTTAAAATGTAAACCATTGCCATTCCTTAATTCTTAAAGTTACAAATTTAAAAAAATGCTGGTATGGTGTACTTAAGAAATACTTTGACATTTTATTTTCAAAAAAATTGGAAAAAGCTGAATTTAATACAGAAAAAATAAAAAGGTTATGATCAATTTAATATTGAATTTGGGGCTACTTTGATGTTTTTTTCATCGAATTCGAAAGACAACCCAATAAGGAACACAATGCAAAAAAAATAAAAATGGAGATGATTAGTTTTATTAAATATTCGATTTTATGTATTTTGGGGTTACTTTAATTCTTTGAGGAGTGAAATCGATTAGTGTTTCATTTGAGTTCAAAGTTAAATTATTATAAAGAGTTCACATTACAAACACGCAAATTATTTATAAGCAGTTTTTATTAAATCAACAAAACTATCAATCTTAATACTTAGAATATGAAACGTTCTAAAAGATTTTAACCTAATTATTCATTATAATAATCAGTCTGAATAATCATATAGGTAATCAGAGATCAAAAGTAATTCACATATAATAAAGCAATTCAGTAAGTCACATAGCAAAATATCGAAATAATCAACATGGTCCCATAATATTATCATTAGTCTAAACCTTTGTACTTGTTGTATAATATACCAAACGGGATGTGATACTGAAGCGGGGCAGCGTTTATCGTGAGCTCATCGTTTGTAATCTTCTCCAGAGCCCTTCAAGGGTGTCATTTGAGTAATTTTTATAGTTGTATAGGTACCCGGAGTTTTCTTATACGTGCAAACCATTTCGAATCTACAAACAAAAGTATATACCTGGGGTTAAATTGATACGTAATATATAAAATACAAAGTCTTATATCCTTCCAATGCTGTACTAACAGGGGCGAGATTGACAGCTATCAATGTCGCCTCATATAACTAATCAATTACTCCCCGGTTTACAAATGAAGGCATAGAAAACAAAATGTCGATCACAAGTGGAAGGTTAAAACTTGCTTTTATTCACAAATAAACTTACAATTACATATCTTATTTCCCAAAATACCAAGCAAATACACCCATTTGTGCAATGGAAGTTTTCCGGTATTAAAAAACTTGTACTTTTTACGTAATAACTTGAAATAATAAATAAATTACTTACAGTAACGTTCTCACGTCGACGCTTTCGGAAAATATGGCTGATGAGTCAGTCTTGCCAACAGAAAAAAAAACCGTTTCGTTCCATCCAAGCAGAAAATTAAGCAAATACATAAATTTTTAGTAATCATCAAAGTCTACCCGGATCTCAAATTCATCCCGTTTTACGGTACTAACTTCATATATCAAAGCGGAAGCCATTATTATTATTCAACACATTTAGTGAGTTCGTCACTTCTTGTTGGTATAATTTCAATTAATGTTACTTACATGAGTTGTTAGCAGTTAATTTAATTTTCAAACTATTCAATGGAAAGTGTTGTAGTTACCCTACTTCTCCAAAGTTCTCATCTTTCTATAAGTTGTTTAGCTAAGGAACGGAAAATGTTAACAAGTAAAATTATGGAGTTTAATGTGACAAAGTAAAGATAATTTGAAGAGATACGATGAATATGTCATGGTATTGTTTTGCTTTTTAAATAACCAGACGTGCCAGCACGGTTTTACCCGTGAAACCCGTTGAAATGTTATTGTATGGTCCCTCCACAGTTCGCTGTATACTCGTAGTCGTCCATAACTTTGGGGCCATACTGTTTTTCCCCCGGTTTAAAAATAAAGCCTTAATTTATTTTTACATATATGAATTATATTTATAATACTGGCTTTATATTTATAATACTGAACTGTTTATAAAGATTCTAAGGTTTGACACAAGCTTATTCAAATTTCGCAGCACGTCCAACTTCGTAAGTTTTATCGACCACTAAGTTTCATATATTGAAGTAAAACCCTTGTCCCTATTATTGTTATTCAACCCATTAAATGTTTGGACGTTGGTCGGTTCGAATTAATAAATTTAATTATTACTACTTAGATTAGCTGTTAGCAAGTAAATTGTTTTTATTTATCTTTCTTTTATTTAAAATTTTCACACATTATATAGTACACACTGGCTTGATCCCAGGAGGCATTATTTACCAGCCAACCTTTAGGTAGTAGAAAAAGTAATAAACAAAGTGGGTCACGACATATAATATATACATAGGTAAGGTGATGTATTAAATAAAAGAATACAAATAACCAAAACGTGCGAAAAAGAAAAGGTACGTATCGGTATAGATACAACCAATAATAATAATTTTGACTGTAAACCCACTGTAAACATATATAAATATATTAAGATATTCGGGAATCTCATAACAGGATAAAAACGTTTAAATCTTTCGTGGCTATATTGGGAATTTAGTATGAATTTACTCATAAACAAGAAGTGAATCATTTGTTTCGCACCGCTTTTAGGAAAACCTCTTTTAATTATATTTATATGTATGTTTATTTTGGGATCCCCCCATTTGCTTAGTGGGGGGATCCCTTTAGTTTGGGGAGGCTGATGTCCCTCAAGTGGGACTATTAAGGCTGTCTTTTGGCTGTACTTCGTCCCAGCTATACTGGTAGTTTTACTGCAGGTGATCAGCGTAGAAAATATGAGCAAGACGATGGGGGAGTAATGCAATTAACAAATATCGAAAAGAAAATTGTTGATGTTATCTTACTTCTATTATGTTCTCACCTTTCAACAAGTCATATAAAAGGAACGAAATATGTATACAAGTTAAGTTTTCAATATGACAAAGTATAAATACACAATGTGGTATGGTATGGTTTCGTTTCTTCTTCTTAAGTTCTTTTCGACGGCAAAGTGGCGTCAGTATTAGTACCCTTGCGTCATACGGGGCCTGGGGGCTTTTATCTGTGTGACAAATACGAATGTTTGTTCTTGGAACATGGTTGTTAATATTTGCATACGTATATTTGTTATTCTGCAAGTTGGGAATGAAAAAGGGTCACTGTAGTTTAGAGATATCTTAAATTACTTTGATTTACTACTTCTAAGTAGTTTCCTTAATCCATCCTTCCATATAATAACTAGGACAAATATAGAACAATCTTAGTTTAGACACAACTTAGGTTTTAGTCTTCTGTTATGTGATTCGTTAGCCGCTAAGATCCACTCTCGAACAAAATAAAACTCATGGGTCACTGATATTAAAATAATTAGGGAAACTCTAAGTATGCCTATGGACTTAATGTTTATTCGTTTTTTTTCACTCATATCTATTTCATGTGAACGACTTTCCTTAAGTAAAAATTCCCAAATATAACATACATAGTTTAGATATATAAGTTAGCAGAAAATAGTATACTTGAAGTATGCGTATAATACTAAAAGGGTCAGTACGATAGGGTATTGCGGGGTGTTCTGTCACCCCACGTCAGCGTATTCTGCTACGCTGACGATACCCTGATATTGGCCCAGGGGAGGACGTTCGCCGAGTCAGTGGCGGTTGGAGAAAGATGTGGACATGGTGGTGGGCCGCATAAGGGGGTTGGGGCTTACGGTCGGGCTGGAGAAGACCGAGGCCTTCTTATCCACGTTGCTGTTCCACGAGCCACGGCAGGGTCCCAGTCCAGGCGCGACCCTAAGGGTGAATGACACCCAGATACCTCTGAAGAAGTAAATGAGGTATCTAGGTGTCATCCTTGACGGGCGCTGGGGGTTCGGCCAGCACTTAAGCTGCTGCTAACAGGCTCGTTACGGCGGCGGCCGCACTGGAGAGACTGCTGCTTAATGTGGGAGGGCCTGGCTCCTCATGCCGAAGGCTGTACCTTGGCATCTTAAGAAGCTCGAAGCGGTAGTGTTCGGTGCCGTTTATCGTACCGTACTGAGCCCCTGTTCTGAGGAGGTAGCATGCGTGCGCCGGTTTGCCGAGAGGGTACTCCTACGGGAGTGGGAGGAGTCCCTGGCCGCACCAGCCTACGGGGTCCGGACGATAGAAGCGATTCGTCCGCACCTCCAGGCGTGGGTTCTGCGGAAGAGAGGCACTCTATCCTTCCGCCTGGTGTAGGTACTGACCGGACACGGTTGCTTCGATCATTGCCTGCACTGGGTCGCCCAGAGGGAGATGACGATGGAGTGTCACCATTGTCGGGCCTGCTGCGTCTACGATGGCTTTGGCTGGGGGGGTGGTCCCGTATACCGGAGTGTCCCACATAATCTGGCACTCCCCCTTGAGTGTCGAGTCTCTGAATACACCTAATTCATTACGCTACAAAAATAATTTATAATTACTAATACTTATTGGTTTCTATTTGAAAGAATATTCAGTGTTCTATTTTATAATGATGGTACTTTAGATAGTTATAAACGTTATTGTAATTAGATTGTTTTTGCAATGACCGTTCATTCTACTTCAATGTCGATTTCCTTCAGGAAAAAAGTTTATTGATACGTTTTTGTAATTGACATAAGGTATTGTCTTTTATTTTTTAAGAAGCAAAGGAAAAGATAATGAAATTCCAACAGAACTTGGCATATTTGTACCATCCATTGTTGAATCCATGAAAATTAAATTAAATTAATTAAAAAATTAAATTAAATTAAATAAATTCAATGAAACCATTAAATGTTGTATAAACCTTAACATTTTGTTTTAAAATACCTACAAGTTCTTCAACTCATATTTTAGGTGGTTACGTTTCACGCCTTAACAACACAACCAATCATAATAAAATATTGTATTCTATACCATTTTCTGGATGGAAAGACCTTGGTCACCTTTCGTGTTGTCTTTTTCGCGAAACCGTGGAGAAAGGCTGGTTTATAATATTATCCGTGTAATATTTCTCCCTTGCAAACAATTCTTATTCGTAATCACAATATTCGTTATCTAAAACAAAGTTTTAAATAGTACAACAGAAGAAAAGAGGTTAACTATGAACAAATTAACGACACAGAGTCAAAAAGAAAGACAGTGTAAATCATCAATTTACAGTAACAACAGCTTTGTTTCCCAAATAATTTTAAACCGTGCTTAAACTGAAAAGCAAACTGGAGGTCTCTAAAGACGGTGAAACAAGAAACAATCTAATCATCTTTTTTTAATCCTCTTCACAAAGAAGTGCTTTTATTTTATTTTATTACATTTCCAGATTTAACACAATTTTGCACTAGTTACCCGGACGATAAAAAAATTTCATAATTTTAATCAAAAATCTTTTTAATTAAGCAGTCATGCCATTTACATGACAAAAGTTTCGATGAGGTTATTCTTAGCACATTATATAATTCTGATAACGAAAGTTATTAATTTTAAATAAATAAAATATAATTCAAATTGCACTGAAACAACTTTTAAGTACAAGGTGGTAAATTCATAGAGGTGGAAGCAAAAACATAGCTCGCCACTTTCTTTTGTTAAATGCGCAATGGTGCGTTAATAACAAAAATAATAATTGGCAAAATCAAAATTACAAAACTAATAACTTATCACTACGTTTATACAGATTATTCATAATCAAGTAGTTATTTTAATTACTAAATTTAAGCGATGTCTAGACAATCTGTCTCCTGTCCCATCACAGTGCAGATAGTCTTCAACTCCAGAAAAGTTTTAGCAAGTAATTAGCATTTATACAACTTTTTTTCAGCTGAAGAGGGCAATCTTTATCTTAGTAAACAGTTAACAAAGCTTTGAGGCAAACAAAAGAGACGGAATTTGAACATTTTTCATTAACATCTTTGGCTTTAATATTGTATGCTTTAATTTAAGCTTTACGTTCGTAACTTGAACATAAATCCCTTGGTAATTTTACATGTCCGTAGTCGTGGACAAAAGTTAATTTGGTATGATTAAAATTGAAGTGTTAAACAATTTTAATTTTAATCTTTAGAAGAAATTCCATGATTTATTTTTAAATGATTATATTTCTTAAACGCAATATTTAAAGTATTTTCTATCATTATTGGTAACTGCAAACACCCAGCAAACGCCCAGCAAATGCCTTATCAACATTATTGTAGAAACGTCGGCTTCTAGAGGGTATTGTAGGTAGAAAGACAGAAAAATGCTGGCAAAAAATTTTACTTGAAATTTTTAAGTGTAACCAGATATTGATTTCTTTATTAGTTATTGCGAACGCCTAAGGAACGTTGTGATAGAAATTTCATTAATAACATTTTATTATAATATATATAAAAAAATGTAAGATAAAAAAGAAAAAAGATAAACTTGCGAATCGAACAAAAATAAAGAGAAAGGTTTACACTACATTAAAGATACGTATATCTGCATATTTTCGTTTTAAAAACCGTTGTTGGAGCAGCATGTACCGCGAACTTTAATTAAGTAGGTAGTCTGAAATATAACGTTGGAGCAGAGAATTAAAGTCCACCGCGAAGAAAAATATTAAGATTTATTTAATTTTTTTTTTCACTTTTACGTTATACGAGGAAAAAAAGTTCTGGGATTAGGTAACTTTATTCTGACATACTTTTCACTAGTTACCACTCATATATTTACACCTTATACCGACTTGCAGTTTTCAATTAGCACCAATGTTATTTTAATAACAATAATAAATCCCTACACAAACACACCGACTGTATGGCCCCAAAGTAAGCACAGCTTGTGTTATAATACGACTATACAGTGAACTGGGGTAGAACCCAGATTAAACATATATAAATATAAAGAACTATGACTCGAGAACCCCCTCATTATTCCCCATCAGTTCGGCTTTCGCGCTAAGCACTCCTGCTTACAGCAAGTCCATCGAATCGTTGAGTACATACTCGACGGCTTCTATCCGCGGCGTAAGAAAACGGTCGTTTTTTTTTCTTTGACGTAGCCAAGGCTTTCGATAATGTCTAGCACAGTGGTCTCGTTTATAAACTTTATAAAATAGGCTTACCCGATCGCCCAGTTAGAATAATAAACGTCCTTTCTCAAAGATCGTACGTTTCGTTCTAGACATGATGGCACGCTTTCCGTGCCTCGTCCCATAAAGGCTGGAGTCCCTCAAGGCTCAGTACTCGCCCCTCTATTGTACACCGTGTACACAAACGACATTCCCATTCCGCCGAAAGATGTCGAACTCGCCCTCTTTGCCGAAAACACCGCCCTTTACACCAAAGGCTTCAGTGTCCTGCGTCTCGTCACCAGACTCCAAAAGGCCGTAAACGCCCTCGGTGTATGGTTTCAAAAATGGCGTATCGACGTGAACCCAGACAAGAGTTCTGCGGTTTACTTTGACTGCAAACACCGTCGTATCGTCGACAATCTCCACGTTAGAATGCTAGTTAGTCCCATCCCCTGGAAGCGCAGTACCAAATACTTAGGCGTCACCTTAGACCAGAAACGGCCTGTTTGGTGTGGAGGTAAGTGCCTTGCCTTCCATGGCAGAGGTCCCGGGTTCGAATCCTGGTAGGAGCAAATATTTTATTATATTTGCTTTCTAG
This sequence comes from Marasmarcha lunaedactyla, assembly GCA_923062675.1. Taxonomy (NCBI): domain Eukaryota; kingdom Metazoa; phylum Arthropoda; class Insecta; order Lepidoptera; family Pterophoridae; genus Marasmarcha; species Marasmarcha lunaedactyla. The sequence continues at coordinate 11,585,833 of OV281353.1, forward strand.
TCATGGATGTATATTTACGTTTATTTAAGTTTATTTCTAATATTTAAATATTAGAAAAAAGTATCTATGTGTGATTATATATTTCTTAAAAATATTTATTCTTTATCTAGTATCCATAACACAAGTTCTTTAATGATACTTAATTTGGGCTAGATAATGTGGTGTGATTGTTAGATATATATATTTATTATTTATTTGTTGTCTTCTGCCGCAGGGCCACAAACGCACCTTGGTACGTGCGTAACGTGGACCTGCACAGAGATCTTGAACTACCTAGCGTGCAACAGCACCTCAAAACACTCTCGGAAGCGTTCTTCAAACGCTCCGAAATCTACCCCAATCCTCTAGTTCTAGATTCACTCTCGTATACTACCCCTGTCATAGATTCGAAGTTCAAAGTCGCTAGACCGAGAAACGCGCACATGAACGTAGCCACGCAACTAACATTGGAATCTAGAAGCCTTTCAGGCTGCAACTTCTAATTTTAATTTTAATTCGAATTAATTTAATTTTTATTTTTCATTTTGAGCAACTTCAGTGCTATGAATTTACCTTCATTGCTTTGAGCACCTTCAGTGCTATGTAGTTCCCAGCGGGTGACCCCTTCTCGGCCCCGCTAGCGTGGCCTTTTTCTCCAATTGCTTGTCGCTCAGATAAAGACTGTGAGACAAAAAATTGGACTAGTCATTCATAGGATTTTTTAGTGGGTAGGGCTCTGTTAGGCTCGGAGCCAGTCCCACATAACTTCAATCGCGCGCGTGGGGTATGCGTCACACCTGCCCTCTCCGTGGAGGGGATCAAAAAGAAAGACTCGAGAATAAACATCTTTGTTCATCACACTAATGAATGCCCTGACCAGGGTTCGAACCTGGCACCTCCGGCGTAAATGCAGGGCTACTACCTACCATGCCACTCGGCCGTCATATTTAATGTTCGAAAAAGCATTAAGTTGCATTCTAAAGTTTAAGTGGTGTGGCATGTTTGTTTCGAAATGAAATGTAATTTTATCCATGGTACTATCAAATTTGTGTCCGAATCTAAGGCTATATTTAGGGTTGAATAAGAAATCTAACAGTTTAATCTCAATAATTCAATTACTGCCTAATAAACGGTACAATTAAAGTTCGTTATATTATTGTACCCTTAAAAAGTATAAACCTTTAAATTTACTCATTTGAGCTCATTTTACTTAAAGAATTATTATTAAAATATAGTGGATAATAACAGTGCAAAACTTTAAATTATAAGCAAAAACGTGAAAATATATCTACGGTTTCTTTTTTGATATTTTTTAAGAGTTGTTTAAATAACTACTTAAATTAAAAAAGGTGATAAAATCTGCGGAATGAAAAAGCGGAAAATTCCGTAAAATCTGTAAAACAACAAAGTAAAATCGACGAAGTATTTTAAAACATTAATGCTGAATACCATAATTCAGTATTGCCTTTGTAAGCAACAAATCGTGTACCTATATCTAACACCCTGTGTTTTAATTTGTAGATGTACAGCTTCATAGTAAAACATATACCAACGCGTCATAAGACGTACAGCAGTATGATGATTGTGCTTCTTACATTATAAATATTTCTATACGTTTCAAAGCCAGTGGTAAGGGGCAACCGTGCCCTTGAAAATCAAGAACTGCCCACTGTAGACCCCACTTGGCATGATCCTGTAATTTAACTGGTTGTTCCTTCCCTGTAAACGGAGCGCAACCACGTAAATTAGTATTTTATCTTGACTAAAATAGGAAGACTGTATAAGCGCTCCAGGCGAGCACTTAACATAAAAACTACTACCATCGAGATTTTATTAATCATTTATTTATTATATCCAGTTTACATTTTACAAAAAATCTATCATTTAACATTTTTAATTCTCATATGCAACAGCTCTTAAAAATCTTCATATACCAACTCAAAATCTTAACAATTAAAGACCTAAGAGGAGAAAGAACTAAAGTGTAAAAACAAGAGGAAATTGGTAGGATATCAAGAAAGTTTCATAAATAACATGGTATGTAAAAAACATTAAATGGCACATTTGATAATAAACAAAAGTGACAACTGCCTTTAGTGACCATAACGTCAGTTATAGCAAAAACTTGTTCGTCATGTTATAAATAAATTTAATACCCGTGTACTAACGAATTCAATATTAATATGAAGTGTATATTGTTATAATATTAACTGAAAACTTCCGTTATTTTCGCGAAAATCAGTGAATCGTGAAAACGTGGTGAAAATGGATGTGTGAAAACTTACAGTTCACAGGATTTTCCCAAAATAATAACCAAGTCATAAACTAATTTGAATATTTCCAATAGAAAAAAATTAGATAGTTTATGTGGAATTTTTTACTTTAAAACTGATTCAGATAAACGTGTTTTTATGAACAAACCAAGTTTGTCAATTAAAGAAGTACCAAATAGAGTAAAATAAAGTATTAGTGTAAAAAAACTTAAAGAGTTTATGAATTATTACCTATAAAAATAGACTATACATAAGATGTATAACTAATTGCACTAAGTTAAAACTTTGTGGTTTTAGATGCTATTAAATATAATACTGAAATATTTGTGAATACGACTAAATGATAAATTAATAAAAAACAGAAGCCTTTCTCAAGAAAGTATATTCATCTATATAATCATGTATGTTGATATTTAACAGCTTATTATAATATCGTTTAGAATTAAATACCATCCTAGCACGTGTAACAACCGTCCCCGTGTTCGCCGCGTACCCTAAACGTTGGGAATGTTTTCCTTAATTTTCACGTATTCGTCATAACTCACGTTTTATTTATTGCTCGTGTCTTCCCTTGATATCCATAATTTATATGCATACCAACTAAAAAAAAAATATCTGCCAGACAGAAAAAATATATACAGAATGATTCAGTTTGTCGAAAAAATGTATAACGTTTCGTTAGCTGGACTTCCTATTTATTTACCACTTTATTTTCTTCACTTGCATAAGAATTCTAAAGGATGAAAGGAAGGAAAAAATCTAAAGGATGACGTGAGTATTATATGTCCATTAATTCTCTAGGCAAAATATTAGATTCCTGTAATAATAAGAAGACTTTAATTTTGACAGGTGATATTAATTTGGATATTATGCCTGATATTCTAAGTCCTTACTCTTCGACATACTTAAATTTAATGGCAAGTTATGGTTTAAGGCAAGGTGTTAGCCGTCCAACCAGACAAAAAACCTGTCTGGACCATTTCATGGTTAAAACCATTTTCAAATTTCAAACTTTTGTGTTTGATGAATTGACAGATCACTCACCTATTTTACTTTACTTAGATCGTGCCTGTGTTTCCAAACCTACAGGTTATATAAATAAAGTTACCGTGGACATTGATGGTATAAATAAATGTCTAAAAAGCGAGTCCTGGAATGATTTATACTCAACAACAAATGTGGACCAGGCTGCATTAATATTAACCTCAAAACTTGGTAGGATCATTAATGCACATTCCACTATTAAACAATTGCCAAACGAAACCAACCTTTAAAGCCCTGGATAACTATTGGAGTAATAAAAGCTATTCGAAAACGTGAACTTTTACATAAAAAATTTAACAACTATCCTCTTAATATAGAATTTAAAAATAATTATTTAATATATAGAAACAAATTGAAGAAAATTATCAAATCATTAAAAAAGAATGACTATGCTGACAAAATTAATAAAAACAAAGGGAAAATTAAAGAAACTTGAAACACAATTAGGGAAGTATGCTTTTTGAACAAATGTAAAGTATCGTCTTCGGAATTAATAAGTCATCCCACAAGGACTGTATCAGAATCCCTTGACAAAGTGAATGAGTTTTTTACTTCGATCGGGTCAAATCTTGCAAAAGAAACTCTTAAAAAGCTCAATATCGATGAAGCTACCCCAGGCTAAAAAAGCTAGAACTACGAACCTGCCAGTGAATTCCATGGCTCTGTATCTGACCGACCCTTTGGAGGTCCTTAGTACCATTAGTAGCCTAAAGACCCATAGCGCTCCTGGTATAGACAAAATAACATCGTCTATTTTAAAAACATGTCGTCATTTCCTTGCAGAACCAATATGCTACTTAGCTAACCTAAGATTTGAACAGGGAATATTTTCTAAAATATTCCCTGTTCAACGAATTAAGAGGACTAATTACAGACCAATATCTCTCCTAAGCATTATATCTAAAGTAGTCGAAAAGCTTATGAATAAAAGGTTAGTCAAATATTGGAAAAAATATGGAAAAGAATAAAATTCTAGGTGAGAACCAATATGGCTTTCGGGTTTACCGCTCCACCAAAGATGCAGTGTTGCAACTGACTTCTAAGATAACCGCACACCTGGACGGAAACCACAAATGTGTCGGAGTGTTCCTGGATCTGCAAAAGGCGTTCGATACAGTTTCTATCCCAATCTTACTTACTCGTTTAGAGAACATCGGAATAAGGGGAAACGCACTTTTGTGGTTCCAGGATTACCTGACTGATAGAAAACAATGTGTCAAGGTTGATGATCAGGTTAGTAGCTTCAGTTTGGTGAGGTATGGAGTGCCCCAGGGCAGCACACTTGGCCCCACATTGTTTTTAATAAATATAAACGAATTATGCAAATACCAAATTGAAGGTGCTGAGATACAAATGTTCGCTGATGGCACAGTTATACTTTTCCACAGTAAAACCTGGGCAAGTTTACAAAAACTAACTAAAAAAGGCATGTCCTCTGTGACTGCATGGCTTGAAGACAGCTTATTATCACTTAACACCAACAAAACAACATTTCTCTGCTTTAGCAAAACAAAGGCATCATCGCCAAAGGACTTTTGTCTACGTATGCATTCGTATCCCTGTAACCGATCCTATAATGTTCTCACAACAAACTGCAGGTGTCCTATTTTGTCACAATTTGGTTAAAGGACCTAAAATATGAAGAAACAGAAAACCTGTTGCTAATTCTGAATTGAAACCATCCAACATTCAATGTTTTTAAAACACAAACATTAGAAACACACACGCACACATACACACACACACACACACACATACACACCATACATACGTTACACATACCCTTTTATATTCTTTTTACAAATATTTTTTACACATGCATTCGTACACACAAATGCGCATATTGTTGAATCATATCTATTTGTAAAATAATGTATTGATTTTTTATATATGTTTTAACTTAGTATAAGTGATAAATTAATAAGTTTCTCTTGTTTTGTGAATTAACTGACTGCCGACAAACAGCTTACGCTAGTTCAGCAGTCAGAGTTTGTACTCTCATTGTATTATTTTTTTGTTACAATAAAAAAAAATTAATAATGATGTGATACAAAATATTCTTAAAGTTCTTCGTCGGTCGTTGCAAGATGACGATGGTTGTCTCTACCCAAGCCGTTGGTTGTGTGTTGGTGTCACCAAGACACATGTGGTCTGTTGGAGAACATCATTAATCCACGAATGCGCTGGACCTTCGTAGATCGTACAAGTAGTAAAGCTATTTAATTTTATAATAATTGGCAATAGTTCTTATACAATTTACATAAATTGCATTTTGAAAAGTTTAAGATTGGAAGTGAAAGTATTGAATAACTTAAAACTATAAATAATTTATAAGTTATAAATAACTTTTAAAATGAATTATCTTCAGCCTCATAATAAGTAAAACAACAGCTATTTTATAAATGAAACAGACTTCAAAGCCACGCAATAATGAAAACTTTCAACTTTACCTATTATGTATTCCTTTTTTAGGTCAGTGCCCGTCTTTGCTCTGAATGCTAAAGGTCATCAGTATAAAACTAAAGCAAATATTTTGTTTACATTGTTCTTTTTTGTTGTGAAATTTGAGGCCTACTTTTATATTTTATAATATTATTATCTATTTCTTTCTACACTAAATATTGCTAAATTGTTATTGCTTTATTTGATCTTCGTCGTCTTGTTAAACTTATGTATGAAATATTTAATGCACGTTAATAGTTTTCAATATTCAACTATCGAAGGTCTGTACATAAACCAGGGCTGAAGCCTAATGGTAAAAAGTTAAAAAAATGAATAGTAGTAGAAATCCATTGGAAAAGGAGGGGAATTTAATAAAAAATTTAAGGAAAAATAAATTACGGGCGATCTGAGTTCGAACACTAAAAAGAACGTTTTTTATCAAATTTCGCAGAACGTCCTATTTAAGTTCAATGGACATCTAAGTAACATATGAGACCACTTTTTCATATATTCAATGAGGTCCAGGACAACCTGTACCTCATCTCTTTGAAATTTGGTTCCTTCTTGTATAAATTAAGTTAGTACTTTTAAGTTTATCAAAAATCAAATTAATTGCTAACAACTAAATAACAATCATGTGCTCAACTTTCAACAAACGGGTATATAAGGAGAACAATTATGTCTATTATATAACACACACATATATTATAGGCACAGATGGCATTCGAACTTACCTGGACCAGTAAATAGTTTTGTATGTGTACTGCAAGCGTCCTAATTTTTTCGTACTCAACCTTATTTTAAAACTTAGATGGAAGAGCACATTGAGGACGTGTAGTAGTAGTAGTAGTAGATTAGATAAATTAGTAGATAATTTCGATCGCGTTACGCATGTTATCAAATATGGTGAGCGAGACAGTAATATTATCAGCATACTATGCATACGTGGGCTCAATTATACGTTACGGCGTTATATTCTGGGGAAACGCTACCGATAAATTAAAAATTTTCAAAGCCCAAAAGAGATGCATAAGGTCTATTTGTCACCTCAGAAGTAGAGATTCATATAGGCCTTTATTTAAAAAGTTAAAAATTCTGACATTTCCTTTCTTATATATGTTAGAAACGGTTTAATTTTTAAGAATAACTTGGACAAATTTTAGTATTTAATAATCCAGAGAAAAGAGCATAAAATTAGATCTTAACCTCGTAAAACCACGCTATATTCTGAGAGTTTCTTTGGTATGGCTCCCAAAATCTATAACAAACTTCCCAATAATATAAAGGAGATTAATAATATTAAAGAGTTCAAATAAAAATTAAAATATTTATTAATATAAAAATGTTATCATTCTGTATAAGATTATTTTGATGATAAATGACAAATAATATTGGACTTAAGAATTGTTTTAAGAATTTTATTTTACTAAAAAATACGAACAAAAAATTGTAATGTTGATGGTGAACCTAGATGGTGAAATATGGCTGAGCTATTTTGTTTATAAATCTGTAATGACCCACCAACTGTATATACCCATATTTGTGCAAACGAAATGATTTGATTTGATTTGAAGGTTTGGTTAGATTTCCTTTGTTCTTGCATGCACTGACTGTTCCTAAGCGTTTACTAAAATTCACCCACGTAACCGTGGTTATTATGCCAGTTAATATTTAAAGGACTGAAGTCCAGCCAAGACGAGATCTTTATAAAAGAATTTCTACTACAACTATTTGACTAAACTAGGAAATGAATAATTGAACTCGTTCATGATGTAGTCGGCAGTTTATATATTAATAAAGTATCCTTTTTTCCGATCTACGGTCGTTGAGAGCAGACGCATATTAACTAGTTCTAACCAATTTCTATATATTTAAAGTGATAACGAAATTTCGATATTATAATTATTCTGTGAATTCATTACAATTTAAAGCGGTTTTGTGCAGCGGTTGTAAAAAATCTCTTAAAGCTACCGAAAAAGCAGTTTGTTCGCGTGCGTCCTGCGCTAGAACGTACCATTTCGCGTGTGTTAACCTATCGCTAGAAGCCTACAAGAAGAACTAGGCATGGGTGTGCCCCTTGGGCACAAGCAAGCAGCTTCAGCATGGGGACAACTCCGACAAACCTGTCAAACTAAGTTACCGTTAGGCGAGGTGCACCTACACCAACATCTCCTCATGAAGACACCGCCGTTCCCGAAGATCCGCGTCAAGATACCTGCCGCAGTGGGGCAAGTACCCCCGGTTCCGCTCACGCGAATCAAAACATGACAAAAACGCTAACGGAAGCAATAGAGATCCAGTTCTGCACCCTCGGGGAGCGTATTGCAGGTCTCGAAGCCTCGGTAAAATATCTCAGCGGACAGTGTGATGACTTCTTTAAATATTACTCGGAGACTAAAGCCAATATGTCACAACTAAAGGAGGAAAGGTCGAAATTAGATTAAATTGATTAAAGAAAAAGCCAAAAATCATTCTAACTGGAAACTGTATGGGAATAAACAAGACTATGAAACTTTTTCATACTTACGTGCCCAAGTCAAATACTGCAAAACAAATGTTACGATTCCTATATAGAACAATCCCAACAAAATATAAAGAAATGCCCCAAACTACTGTGGTCATACGTTAAATCTAGGAGGAAGAATAATATCTTTTCAGTAACAGCTCGTACCTGTATTAATTCCCCAATGCAATGCCTCTGTCAAAAAATTTCCAGAACCGACTGTGTCAGAATTTGGGAGTCCTTATGGATTATAAACTGTCATGGGATAAACAACTGGACGCCCTCACCACTAGAACACTACGGCTCATACACATATTTAGATCTTTAAGAGAGTCTGCTACCATTCTCGCTCCGATCGCCACGCGGTGCGGACGTGCAAGACCTAGCTCTCCGTTGATCGGTCCCTTCCCGCCATTCCGCGGCGCTCAGTTTACTGACGTCACAGTCTAGCGTGTTGGCTCCGTGCTACGGTTTCCTAAGTCTTTCTACTCCGTCTGAGTGCTTTCGAAGTGCGATTTTTCTTTGCGACTAAGCCTCTTAGTCTTCAAAGTGCTGTGCTAAGTTGTGTTGTGCTTGTGCTGAGTGCAGTGTTGTGCCCGGCGTAAGTAGTCTGGTTTCAGTGCAAAGGATACTTAACGGTGACAACGAATTTGTACTGAACCAGTCTTTTTTATTTTTATTTATTTCTCTTCTCTATTTTATTTATTTTTCTCCTATTTTCATATTTATTTCTATCATATTTGTGTGTTTTCGTGTGTATTTGTCCTTTCTGTCGGTAAAGGTTGACCCTAACGCGGTCAACTCTTTACCTGCGTACCCTTTTTCAGGTTTCTAGGTAGCGGCCTTCGGCGTACTATTGTTAGTTTTAATTTATTCTCCCCAGCCCCCCTACCGCTGGTAGGGAGGTTAGCCGCTAGGATTTGCTAGGTTTTTAGGAACTAGGCATCTTTTATTATACTTATTTTTATTAATATTACTGTCCCAACTTTCCCTTATGGATCCGCTAAGCGTTATTAACGCGTTCACCCAGGCGCTTGCTGCGGTAGGCGTCTACATCCCGAATGACATCATAACGCAGGCCTTGCAGGCATCAATCGCGTCCCCGGCCCCTCAGGCCTCAAACCCGGCCCCTCAGGCCTCAACCCCGGCCCCTCAGGCCTCCGACGTCGAGACCCCTCAGGTCTTAAGCTCTCCCGCCTCGTCCGAGATGGACTGCGAATCGGTCGCATCCTCTCACGCGTCGCGTCGTAAGCGTACCGCTCCCGGGAGCGACTCCGAACCCGCGTCTGATACGTCGTCAGATGCCGTCACCTTGACCGGCTCTCCTGAGCCCGCGTTTCAACTCGTCGCCAAGCGCTCCAAGAAGCGCTCTAAGAAAGCTTCGGTATCTTCAATACCCGAGCCCTCCCCAGTGTCTTCAACACCAGCCCCCGCGCCGTTAAAATCGCTCGTAGTAACCGCGTCTCCGTCGGTCACATCGAAGCCAGCGACGCGCTGCGCTCCCGTCCCGCCGAAGCCTCAGCTCCCGCCGCCCGTATTCCTGCGTGAAAAAGCGCGCTGGACCGCGGTTTCAAACTTGTGCAAAGTGCACAAAATTAACTACTTAAAAGCCGCCAACGCTGGCGATACAATCAAAATCCAATTAGCGACCGTCGTCGACTTCCGCGAGTTTACCAGGTTACTCGGATTAAACCAAATCGCGTATCACACCTACGCCCTCCCGGAGGAGCGTAAGATCCGCGCAGTACTACGGGGCGTCCCGTTCGAACTCAGCAACGATGACATTCTCGATGACCTTAAGTCTCAGGGTTTCCCGGTCACAGCAGTGCACAAGATGCACTCCAACCGCGGTAGGCGTTTTCCGTTAGCGCTAGTAATACTATCCAATACTCCCAACTCGAAGGAGATTTTCAAAGAGGCTCGCACAATCTGCGGACTCTCGAACATCTCCGTCGAGCGTCCCAACCCCCGTGGTCACCCTGGGCAGTGCCACCGCTGCCAGCTATATGGCCACGCAGCGGCCAACTGTTCAGCTCCCCCCAGGTGCGTTAAGTGCCTGGATCCCCACTTCACTAAGGAGTGCACTCGCACTCCCGAATCCACTTCCCCCCCTGCCTGTGTGCTGTGCGGCCAGTCCGGCCACACAGCAAACTACAGGGGTTGCCCGCGCGCTCCGCGCTCCACCGTCAAGAGGGTCGCGCCTAAACCGGCGCCGCCGCTCACCTCCGCTAACTTCCCGCCGCTGCGCAACCGGGGTCCCCCGGAAGCAAAGCCCGTTCAGCCGACGCCTACTCCGGCTCTGTCTTGGAGGCAGCGTCCGGCCGTCCCGCCTGCACCTTCCCGACCCATCCCAGCTCCCGTAGCTCCCGTAGGGCCGGGTCCCGCGTTGTCATCTTCCCCTCAGTCGTCGTTGGCTGAGGACATGAAGACCGTGTTCGACGTCATCCAAAACGTCGACATCAACGAAATTTCCGTACTCGCACGCAAACTGCGAGCCGCCCGCTCTCCTCAAGAGCGTTTATTCGCGTTAGCCGAGCATCACTCGCTCCTAAGTTCGTTGTAAATTCTTTTATTTTTGTATAAATTCGTAAATAAATTAATTTAATGTCTAGACCCGCGAATCCCGCGTCCAGTCGTATTAAACCTAAGGGCTTATCCCTAGTATCTTTTAACGCTCGTAGCCTTAATACCAACCTTCCCGAGATTAAACTGTTCCTTCAGAACAAAGAACCTGACTTATTCCTTCTCCAGGAGACATGGCTTACTCCAAACCGCTCCAGGGGATTCGCTATACCTAAGTACGCGTTTACTCGCAACGATAGGCCCAACTCCGACGGTTACGGCGGCACCGCTATATATTACAAAAGAGGCTTCCATTGCTGTCCTCTCCCTACCCCTCCTCTCCTCAACATGGAGGCCACTGTGTGTAGATTGGCTATGACTGGTCATCCGACCATCATCATAGCTTCAGTCTACATACCCAGTGGTACCAGACCAATCCGCAGCGACTTTGAGGCCATTCTCGCCCTCGGCCATTCAGTCATTATGTTCGGAGACTTTAACTCCAAACATACTGACTGGACGTGCCTATCGACCAACACCAGCGGTATCGCTCTCCTCGACATCACTAACTCCCTTGACCTAGATGTCATATCCCCCGTCACTCCCACTCACTATCCCAACAACCCGTCCTACTCTCCTGACATCCTCGACTTTGCAATTATCAAGCGAATCAATCTTGACCTAAGGTCTATCGAACCGCTCGATGACCTAGGCTCCGACCATCGCCCCGTTTCCCTCGTGCTAGGACCGCCGAACGATAACGTCTCATCTCCTAAGACCTTTACCAATTGGGAAGGTTTTAAAAATACGTTAGTTTCAGCCTTAGAGGCTCCGAACTCTCCACTCGCGATCTCTCCCGAGCAATTAGATAGCCCGGATAAAATCGATTCATTAGTAAATTCTCTCACTGATGCTATCAACTCAGCCATCAGTGACAACGAAAAGGTTGCTAAGCAAGGCAAACCCACGCTTCCCTTAGCCGTTAGCAATCTTATTAAAGCTAAAAACGCGGCTCTCCGGAGAGCCAAGAAATATCCCACGCCCGCCTATAGAACAGCTGCGAATCAGCTTCAGCGTAAAGTTAGGTCTTGCCTCGCGGAACTCCGAGACGCTCAGATGAACGATCTCATGGCGAATATCTCTCCGTCCCACCAAGCGTACTATAGCATGGCCCGAGCCTTACGCGTAGACACCGTCTCTCACGTTCCTCCTCTCACTCGTCCCGATGGCACTACTGCTTTCGAAGTCGAAGAGAAAGCCGAATGCTTCGCCGACAGCATTGCCGCACAATGCTCGCCCAGCACGCAACCCGCGAATCCCACTCACATCAAAGCGGTGGAGGACGAAGTCCTTCGCAGAGACTCTCTCCCCATCACCGCCGACCCTGTCACAGTCTCTAATGACGAAATCTTGCTTCTCATTAGAAATCAAAAGTCCAAAAAGGCTCCGGGTGCGGATGGAATTTCCAACCACGCACTTAAGCACCTACCTCAACAGATGCTTACCTTGCTAGCTATCATTTTCAATGCCTGCTTCGACCATAGCTACTTTCCTAAAGCTTGGAAAGAAGCGACAGTCATAGGCATTCCCAAGCCGGGCAAACCTCTGAACGTCCCGGCTAATCACAGACCCATCAGCCTCCTCAAGGCAATGTCTAAACTTCTCGAGAGAGTCATACTTTCTCGAATGCGGAACCATCTGTTTCCAACGGATGGCGATCCTCTCATTATTCCCCATCAGTTCGGCTTTCGCGCTAAACACTCCTGCCCTCAGCAAGTCCACCGAATCGTCGAGTATATACTTGACGGTTTCTATCCGCGTCGTTATAAAACAGTCGCGGTTTTCTTTGACGTAGCCAAGGCTTTCGATAAAGTCTGGCACAGCGGTCTCGTTTATAAACTCTACAAGATAGGCTTACCGGATCGCCTAGTCAGGATAATAGCGTCGTTTCTCAAAGACCGTACGTTTCGATTTAAACACGAAGGCACGCTTTCTGCACCTCGTCCCATAAAGGCTGGCGTCCCTCAAGGCTCAGTCCTCGCCCCTCTGCTGTACACCGTGTACACCAACGACATTCCCATCCCGCCGAAAGGCGTCGAACTCGCCCTCTTCGCTGACGACACCGCACTCTTTACCAAAGGCCACGGTGTTCGGCGCCTTGTAACCAGACTCCAAAAGGCCGTAAACGCCCTTGGTGCATGGTTTCAAGAATGGCGCATCGATGTGAACCCTGAAAAGAGTTCTGCGATGCGCTTCGACCACAAACGCCGTCGTCCCGATGGCGATCCCCACGTTCGAATGTTAGGCATTCCCATCCCCTGGAAGCGCAGTACTAAATACTTAGGCGTCACATTAGATCCGACGCTTTCTTTCAAGCCACACGTTGAAAGAGTTTCGAAACTCGCTCGTCACTATTTAGTCCGCCTAAATAGCATGTTAGGTAGAAAAAGTAAAATGTCCTTCAGAAACAAACGTACACTTTACAAGGTCTGCGTTAGACCCGTCATGACGTATGCCTCGCCAATCTTTGCCCACGCCAAACCCTCCCTCCTGTACAAACTGCAGGTAGTTCAAAACCTCTTTTGCCGCCGGGCCACAGGCGCACCGTGGTACGTGCGTAACGCGGACTTGCATAGAGATCTTGAACTGCCTACAGTACAACAATATCTCAAAACACTCTCTGAAGCGTTCTTCAAACGCTCCGAAACCCATCCCAATCCTCTAGTTCGTGATTCTGTCTCATATGCTGCTCCTGTGTTAGACTCGAAGTTCAAAGTCGCTAGGCCTAGAAATGCGCAAACGTAGTCATCCACCAGACTGTCACGCGATCTCGAGGCCCTTCTGGCCGCAAATTCTAATTCTAACGTAAATTCTAATTCTAACGTAAATCCGAATTAATGCATATTTAATTTTTCAATTTTAATGTTTTCATTATTTACTTTTCATTTTTAATGTTTTTATTTTACTTTCAATTTTTGAGCACCTTCAGTGCTATGTAATCCCAGCGGGTGACCCCTTCTGGGCCCCGCTAGCGCGGCCTCTTTCTCCAATTGGCCGTCGCTCCGATGAAGGCTGAGTGGCAAAAATGCACGAGCCGACAGGGGGTTTTTAGTGGGTATGGTTCTGGTAGGCGTCGGGACGAGTCCCACATAACTTCGGAATCGCGCCGGAGTATGCGTCAGAGCATTTTTATCCTCCTGCCCTTCCCGCGGAGGGGAACAAAAAAAAAAAAAAAAAAGTGTCTGCTACCAGTCTCGGTCAGTCTCGGTCTGCGTGCGTTCTCGAGCGCACGTCGATCGCAGACGCCTTCCCGCTCTTTTAGCCCCCGCGCTAATTGAGCACCCAAATTTCATTGGTTGTTGTCGTAATATATAATTTCATAGTTGTATACCGTATTAAGTTTCTAACGCCGTTTTCACGGCGGACAGTGGCTCGTTAACCGTACTTCTAATAAATTTCTAACGCCGTTTTCACGGCGGACAGTGGCTTGTTAACCGTACTTCGTGGAACGTGAGCTTCGTCGACGGGAATTCGTTGTTCCAGGACTTCAAGTGCCGTGTTCGAGTAAGTTATCCGCGTCGTTCTCAACCGCCCTACTGCGTGTAGGGTGGTTTTAGGAAGTTAGTCATCGTTGTTAGGTTCATATATTGTCCCTCCCCAACCCCTCCGCAATGGCTTCCCTAAGCTCTGATGAGATTAGGAAGAAGTTAGTTGATAGTACCGGTGCTGAAGGCATATATATAAATTCTGACAAGTTCCGTTTCTTAGATTCTCTCATCCCTCATTTCATGACGATAATGTCCACAATGGCCCCTCAGGCCACCCCAGTTCCCCAGACCCCTCAGGTCTTAGGCCCTCCCGCGTCCCCTTCCTCCAGTGACATGGAGTGCGAAGTAGACGCCCCTCTGCGCCGCAAGCGCGCACCCGCGACTGAGTCTTCCTCGGACGCCACCCCAACTGGCCCTGAGCCTCCCTCTTTCACCCTTGTTAAAAAGCGCTCTAAGAAGCGCTCGAGACAAGACCCGGCGCCCTCGACGCCCGTCCCTACACCCCCTGCGGCGTCTTCAACGCCAGCTGCCCCGGTGTCTTCAACACCCGCTCCGGCCCCAACTTCTGTCAAGGCCAAGGTCCCACCACCCGTTTTCCTTCGGGAAAAGGGTAAATGGACTGAGGTCTCGACACTGTGCAATGAGCACAAGATCCTTTACACCCGAGCGGTAAACTCGGGTGAATCTATTAAAATCACTGTCTCGTCGATAGACGATTTCCGAGCTTTGACTAAGCTCCTCACCGATAAGCAATATGCTTATCACACTTATGCTCTGTCAGAAGAGCGTAAGATCAGAGCGGTACTCAGGGGAATCCCGTTCGAATTATCGAACGAGGCCATCCTGGAGGATCTGCAGTCCCAAGGCTTCCCGGCACTCGCGGTGCATAAAATGCACAGCAAGTACGGGAGGCAACACCCTCTCGCTTTGGTGATTCTCGCCAACGTCCCCAAGTCCAGAGAGATCCTGAAAGGGGTTAGCTCTATTTGCGGCCTCTCTGGGATCTCAATCGAGGCGCCTCATCGCCGCGGTCATCCCGGCCAGTGCCATCGGTGCCAGTTGTACGGGCACGCGGCAGCCAACTGCCGCGCACCGCCCAGGTGCGTCAAGTGCCTGGTCCCGCACTTCACTAAGGAGTGCAATCGCACTCCTGAAACTCCCTCTCCTCCCGATTGCGTGCTTTGTGGCCAGTCCGGCCACACCGCAAATTACAAGGGCTGCCCTCGTGCACCCCGTTGTATGCGCTCCAATTTCAAAAGGGCGGCGCCCAAACAGGCCCCGCGCCTTTCTCAAGAAAACTTTCCGCCGCTGCGTAGCCGGGTTCCTCCGGCTACAAAGCCTACACAGTCTAGGCCTGCCCCAGAAAACTGGAGGCAGCGCCCCGCATCGAATCCCATCCCGGCTCCTCGCCCATACAAACCCACTCCTCAATCCTCCGTAGCAGACGATATGCGTATCGTCTGCGACGCTATAAAAAATGTCGATGTTAGTGAAATCGCAGTCTTAGCCCGTAAACTTAGGGCTTCACGTACTCCGACAGAGCGTTTGCTAGCTCTGGCGGAGCATAGTTCCCTTCTCAATTCATTGTAGGTTCATTTAAATGAATTGATCCCTAAATCATGCTTCGGCCGACCTCTGCCCAGCCCCGGCTTCACCGGAGGCTGCCCAGAACGGCCACCAACTCATGTCCCTTTGAGCACCTTCAGTGCAACTTTCACTACAGGCGGAAGACCCGCTAGCGGGTCTCTGCCAGCGCGCCCAACTTCCCGACGGGTGTCGCTTCCGATGAAGGCTAACGGTAATGACTACAGCCAACAGGTGGTTTTTAGTGGGTAGGTGCCATTCTGGTGAGTCCCACATAACCCCCCCGCAGAGGAATTTACCTGCGGGCGGGTATGCATGACGCATCTTCCACCTCCCTCCCGCGAGGGTGCCTCGGCAGCAAAAAAAAAAAAAAAAAACAGTCTCGGTCTGCGTGCGTTCTCGAGCGCACGTCGATCGCAGACGCCTTCCCGCTCTTTTAGTACCCGCGCTAATTGAGCACCCAAATTTCACTGGTTGTTGTCGTAATATATAATTTCATAGTTGTATACCGTATTAAGTTTCTAACGCCGTTTTCACGGCGGACAGTGGCTCGTTAACCGTACTTCAAATAAGTTTCTAACGCCGTTTTCACGGCGGTCAGTGGCTTGTTAACCGTACTTCGTGGAACGTGAGCTTCGTCGACGGGGTTTCTTCGTTCCAGGACTTCAAGTTCCGTGTTCGAGTAAGTTATCCGCGTCGTTCTCAACCGCCCTACTGCGTGTAGGGTGGTTTTAGGAAGTTAGTCATCGTTGTTAGGTTCATATATTGTCCCTCCCCAACCCCTCCGCAATGGCTTCCCTAAGCTCTGATGAGATTAGGAAGAAGTTAGTTGATAGTACCGGTGCTGAAGGCATATATATAAATTCTGACAAGTTCCGTTTCTTAGATTCTCTCATCCCTCATTTCATGACGATAATGTCCACAATGGCCCCTCAGGCCACCCCAGTTCCCCAGACCCCTCAGGTCTTAGGCCCTCCCGCGTCCCCTTCCTCCAGTGACATGGAGTGCGAAGTAGACGCCCCTCTGCGCCGCAAGCGCGCACCCGCGACTGAGTCTTCCTCGGACGCCACCCCAACTGGCCCTGAGCCTCCCTCTTTCACCCTTGTTAAAAAGCGCTCTAAGAAGCGCTCGAGACAAGACCCGGCGCCCTCGACGCCCGTCCCTACACCCCCTGCGGCGTCTTCAACGCCAGCTGCCCCGGTGTCTTCAACACCCGCTCCGGCCCCAACTTCTGTCAAGGCCAAGGTCCCACCACCCGTTTTCCTTCGGGAAAAGGGTAAATGGACTGAGGTCTCGACACTGTGCAATGAGCACAAGATCCTTTACACCCGAGCGGTAAACTCGGGTGAATCTATTAAAATCACTGTCTCGTCGATAGACGATTTCCGAGCTTTGACTAAGCTCCTCACCGATAAGCAATATGCTTATCACACTTATGCTCTGTCAGAAGAGCGTAAGATCAGAGCGGTACTCAGGGGAATCCCGTTCGAATTATCGAACGAGGCCATCCTGGAGGATCTGCAGTCCCAAGGCTTCCCGGCACTCGCGGTGCATAAAATGCACAGCAAGTACGGGAGGCAACACCCTCTCGCTTTGGTGATTCTCGCCAACGTCCCCAAGTCCAGAGAGATCCTGAAAGGGGTTAGCTCTATTTGCGGCCTCTCTGGGATCTCAATCGAGGCGCCTCATCGCCGCGGTCATCCCGGCCAGTGCCATCGGTGCCAGTTGTACGGGCACGCGGCAGCCAACTGCCGCGCACCGCCCAGGTGCGTCAAGTGCCTGGTCCCGCACTTCACTAAGGAGTGCAATCGCACTCCTGAAACTCCCTCTCCTCCCGATTGCGTGCTTTGTGGCCAGTCCGGCCACACCGCAAATTACAAGGGCTGCCCTCGTGCACCCCGTTGTATGCGCTCCAATTTCAAAAGGGCGGCGCCCAAACAGGCCCCGCGCCTTTCTCAAGAAAACTTTCCGCCGCTGCGTAGCCGGGTTCCTCCGGCTACAAAGCCTACACAGTCTAGGCCTGCCCCAGAAAACTGGAGGCAGCGCCCCGCATCGAATCCCATCCCGGCTCCTCGCCCATACAAACCCACTCCTCAATCCTCCGTAGCAGACGATATGCGTATCGTCTGCGACGCTATAAAAAATGTCGATGTTAGTGAAATCGCAGTCTTAGCCCGTAAACTTAGGGCTTCACGTACTCCGACAGAGCGTTTGCTAGCTCTGGCGGAGCATAGTTCCCTTCTCAATTCATTGTAGGTCCATTTAAATGAATTGATCCCTAAATCATGCTTCGGCCGACCTCTGCCCAGCCCCGGCTTCACCGGAGGCTGCCCAGAACGGCCACCAACTCATGTCCCTTTGAGCACCTTCAGTGCAACTTTCACTACAGGCGGAAGACCCGCTAGCGGGTCTCTGCCAGCGCGCCCAACTTCCCGACGGGTGTCGCTTCCGATGAAGGCTAACGGTAATGACTACAGCCAACAGGTGGTTTTTAGTGGGTAGGTGCCATTCTGGTGAGTCCCACATAACCCCCCCGCAGAGGAATTTACCTGCGGGCGGGTATGCATGACGCATCTTCCACCTCCCTCCCGCGAGGGTGCCTCGGCAGCAAAAAAAAAAAAAAAAAAAGAGTCTGCTAAGCTTGACATCTTAAAGTTGGTATATTTTGCACTGTGCCAATCCATTCTGAGCTTTTGCATTACTGTATGGGGAGGTGCGGCCAAAACTAGTATCCTAAAGTTAGAAAGAGCACAAAGAATGATACTCAAAGTAATGACCAAAAGGCCCTTCATGTTCCCAACATCCGATCTTTATTCTAAATGCAAAGTTTTAACCGTTCGTCAATTATATGTACTCCAATCTGTATTAAGACCACACACCAGGACACCTATTCCCGATCTTACGAAGCGGCGAAATATACTCACAGGTCCCCAACACAGAACAACCTTTGCTAAACATCAGTTATACACTTTAGGTACTTACCTTTACAAACAAATAAATAACAAACTAAATATTATAAAACTAAATAAGCACCAAGTCAAGGTTAAACTAACTGAGTGGCTTTTACAGCGCGACTACTCTGCGACAGAGTCTTTACTTATTACTACTATATAGGTATATGGTGTATACGACAATATAACTACCTTCATCCAGATATGTTTCTCTCCCAATATAAACACGTTCACAAACACGCACACACACACACACACACACACACACACACACACACACACACACACACACACACAAACATACACACATTCACTTTCACTAAAAACAAATAAGTAAGTTAGAAACATATGTAAAATACTCATTCTTTTTTTTTAAATCTTAAGTCCTTTCATAGTTTGTATAATCTACATTGTATAAGTATAATGTAAAACACACACAGACACTTGTTGATAAGTTTTTGTTTATAATGGTACCTCTATTTTCACTGTCTCTTGAAATACAGGTCATCCTAGTTTAAGAGACAGGGCATTAAAAACGACAAATAGATAGGTATAAAATTATTTACTAAATATATGTAGTGCCTAAACGTTATTTAATTTTAATACTATGTGTTTTTATCAAATATGTTTATGCACCTCTCTTGATTTGTCTGTTTACATCTGTGTTTCTTTTTGTGCAAATAAATATTATTATTATTATTATTATTAATATTGACTTTCCTAATTTAATGACTTACGAAAATAAGTCAATATCTGACCCTAAACATATATGTTTAATTTTTAACGAGTGCTTTTGCAAAAATTTTAGTAAACCCTCATCTTGTCCTTATTCTACAACTGATACAATAAATGTCATAAGTTCGGATACTTTAAGTTTAATCCAGGTCGAGGTAGAGTTAATTTCTTATCTACTTAAAACTGCTAATCCCTACAAAAGTGCCGGAGGCGATAACATCCCACCCATTTTTTAAATTAACTGCGCGAAATTCCTCACTAAACACACGGGTTCATCAAAAGACGTTCGACGAATACTAACCTCGCAGTTTTCACCAACGACGTTCTGCATGGTATGGACGGTGGTTCTCCAGTTTATGTGATTTACACAGATTTTGAAAAGGCCTTTGACCGCGAGGATCACATCATCTTTATGCGCAAGCTAAAAGAACTAGGCATAGGTGGCAGTTTGCTGCTATGGATGGAATCCTACCTCCAAAATCGATGCCAGGCGGTAGTAGTGGGTGGATACCGTTCAGACTACGTAGAAGTTCCCTCAGGCGTGCCTCAAGTCTCTACGCTCTCGCCACTTCTACACGCTGCTTACTTATTTGACGTAAGCTTATGCTTTAAATTTTC
Organism: Marasmarcha lunaedactyla; assembly: GCA_923062675.1. Taxonomy (NCBI): domain Eukaryota; kingdom Metazoa; phylum Arthropoda; class Insecta; order Lepidoptera; family Pterophoridae; genus Marasmarcha; species Marasmarcha lunaedactyla. The sequence continues at coordinate 11,606,072 of OV281353.1, forward strand.
TAAACATTTGATGTACGCTGACGATACTAAAATATATAACAAAATCAACTCAACACCAGATTGTATTAATCTCCAAAAAGATCTTGATAGTCTAAATCAGTATTACAAGGATAATAAAATAGACATTAATATTAGTACATGTTCGATTATGACTTTTACAAGGAAAAAAAATCAAATATTGTATTATTTATTGTACAAAGAAATATTGTATTCAAAGCTGATTGCTTTGAATACAATATTGCAAAAACAAATTTAAAAAAGGTAAAACAAGTCAAAGACTTAGGTATTACTTTGGATGACAAGCTATATTTTAATGAGCATGTAACGCACATTGTAAGTGCAGCATACAAAAACTTAGGGTTCATTTTGCGTGTTAGTAAGCCATTTAGATATTAACTGCATTAAATTTTTTGACGGCCTGTTTGGTATGTTGGTAAGTAGCCTTGCCTTCCATGCCAGAGGTCCCGGGTTCGAATCCTGGTAGGGGCAGATATATTATTATATTTGCTTTCTAGTCATGGATGTGTATTTACGTTTATTTAAGTTTATTTCTAATATTTATATATAAAAAAAAATGTACGTGTGTTTATATATTTCTTAAGTTTATTTATCCGTTATCTAGTATCCATAACACAAGTTCTTTAATGATACTTAATTTGGGCTAGATAATGTGGTGTGATTGTTAGAAATATTTATTTTATTATTTTATTTTAAATATTATAGGTACTTTGCCTATGTAAGAATTGTACTCGAGTATTGCAGTAGTATCTGGAATCCCCAGTATCTTACTTAAATTGAAAATTTAGAAAAAAAAAATCTATTGAAATTTTTAAAGAATTTAAACTATCGAAGTCAGCATATTATTAAAGATTATAAAAAGTCTTGTCAATTTCATAAAATCCTGTCCCTAAAAGAAAGAAGAGATTTAAATGATATGCTGTTTTTGCACAGTGTAGTGCACGGAGCAATTGATTGCCCTGAGCTCACGGAGCAGCTTCTGCGGCTCCGAGTTCCCTCACGTCGCACTAGACACACGACCTTATTCGACCTCCCGCACGTACGTACTAACTATAATCAGAACTCAGTTGTCTCTCGAACGCAAAAAACTTACAATAATCACTCTAGGTCTTTGTCTTTAATTGTAAGATAACACATTCAGGAGACAGTTCACAGATATATTCATATCAGATTTGTCTGAAAAAAATAATAAAGAAAAGGAAAAAGGAAAAAAACATATGGTTTTATAGCAAACATTTTTATTTTTTATTTAAATATTAAATACCAAGCCCTCACACACCCTCTCACAAATAACCTTCACGTTAACTCTCACACTCACACACACATCCACATGCACATTCAACGCATGCACACAATATACACATAACAAAAATATATACATATTATGTGTATATATACATATATATATTTTATTTTTTTTGTTATTTTTTTTTTTGTTAGTTAAGTAAATATTTTTATATCATAATATTTATTAGCCTTATTAGGTTAAGATGATTTTTATAACTTTTCGATAATATTTAGAACCCTGTTATGATTAAAAATAAAAATTTATACATGTATTTTTTTACTGATATTTGTAGCTCCCTTTGTAGTATTATTATATAAAATGTAAATCTGTCATTAGATATTCATTTAATAAGTGCATTGTATTATTCTATAAGGTATGTGGACTTTGTGAACGACAAATAAACAAATAAACAAATCTACCAAATTCATTTTGGTATGAGACATTTTATGAGATCTACCACTTGAAAATATATCAAAAAAATAAACACAGTTTTAACATAAAAGTAGAAAACGTCAAAAAAAGTTTATGTGCTGTTTGTTTGGGATGACTTGCATACTACTTGCAGGAATCATTCAAATTGTAAAACTGAACATTCTGCCAACAAAGTATGTAATTTAAAAAGACGGTAACAAATACAAAGTAAAGTCAAAAAGTAACAATTAAAGTACTTACAGTGCGATCCAGATCCGAATAGTAACGTGAAAAATGACTAAATGCATGTAAGATGGCTACTTGGATTCAACAATGGGTACCTACTTCAATTTCTTTTTTATTTTCTTTTTTTATATTAAACTTAAAAAGAGTTTTTTATAATATTACGGGAGGTCCCATCACAGTGTGGATTATCTACGAGTCGAGCAAACTTTTATCTTAATTAATTAGCGTTTATTCATTTTTTTCAGCTTAAGAGGGCAATCTTTCTTTATCTTAGTAGACAGTTAATAAAGCTTTAAGGCGAATAAGTTAGAAATATTTTTAAGACTTTTCATTAACGACCTTGAGTAGAAATCCTCCGAAGAATATAATTATTGTGTATTTTATTTGTTACTTTAACTTTTATCCCTTAGAAATTTTATTTTAGAAAAACAATTGATAAAATTTTTGACATAATCAAAGTTGCTAATACTAGAAGCAACTGCTTTCATTCAAAAATAACTTTTAAGGAATTTTTTTTTAATTCGATCTTCATAAAAAATTTATTTCTGTATCGGTCACTGCGTAGTGAACGTTGTTCTAGATATTCGGCTTTTATTCAGACAGAGTGGTATCATGGCAGAAAAAAATTACTCTACCTTTATGAGAGTTTACAAATTATAAAGTACTAGATTTCACCGTGTATCCTTTGGGGACAGTACTTTTTCTTGTTTAGAAATGCCTATGAAGTAAATCTTAAAAATGTACGTATACACAGAGTGGAAATTTGCAATGCCACGTGCAGGGAGGAAGGGAAGTACGCTAAGGCAGCATTCCTTTATATTTAAAAAGAAGAAAAGCAGTATGAAAATTATTTGCAAAAAATTTTTACGAAAAGTTATTTGAAAATAAGCTGTATGAAAGAATATTTGAAAATAAGCTTGCCACGCCCGGGAATGTCTAGTGCATTGACATAAATATATAACACTAGACTGGCTATTGTCAAATGGATTTTTGCGCCTGTTTGATTTTAACCATTTTGGCGCTTGAGACACACAAATGTACTATCGAACGGAGGGACCTTGCGTCGTGTATCCTCAATGCTGAGGATCATGACCTCACCTAATGATTTGAACTATCACGCGGTTTTGCCCTACTTCGGCGGCGTATGGCATCACATACTGTGGGGTCCAGGGTCTGATCTGGCCAACGCATCAGGGATCTGCCTCAGGGTCGCTTCCTATCTATTTTGCTAGTTAATAAAAGTTGCTGAGTTGTCACCTCTATTTCTGGCAATATGACCAAAGTATTCTCCGCCGGCATACGGTGGTAAGTCTCATAGATATTTTGAGTTCGGTCAGTATGGAATCGTTGGTGTCGAGCATTTTCCTCCAGCACTAGCGTTAGATTTAATCGTAGCCGGACAGCTTTTTTTCTTCATTATTTACAAAAAGCATGGTGTCGTCGATATTCGACATTCACAGTCCCCCCTCCAATCTTTACATAGGCGTCTCATGACCCTCTCGAACTAAACATGACAAATCAAAATATACAAAGGGTTCAAATTCAAATAATTATTTCTCACAATTGACAATTACTTGATTTTTACTGACACTCTACAAAGCATAACTCTTACACCAGTTCGGAATGAAGAAACAGGGTATAATTATTTCAAAATTTATTAATTTATTTATTTGTTAAAAGGTCTGCCAACAAGGCTTACATTATTACATTATAAGGACGATTCATCAATTAAAAGATACAATTTAAATAAAGCCTCTTTTACAGACAAACACAGCATGCACATTGTTATATTGGTTAACAATTGAAATTGAAATTAAATTTTTTAATCTTAACAGAAACGCACATGTGTACCTTTACAATTAACTTATTTCTAATAACAAAAATTTTTTCATTACAATGATGCAAGTTAATACTATACAATACAAGGTACTAAAAACATAAATCCTTTACTCTCTGTGCTAGTCATGGACTGTGTTACAGCAGAGTAATGAATCCCACCATTTATTGACCATATGCTTTCCTTTTTTTTAATTTTTTAACATAAATGGAAATAAAATAAAGGTATCAAAAATAATACTGGTAAGTGAAACCTAAACTTAAGTCCTATACCTCAAAGATTGAGTCTTCTCAGATCAAATAAAATTACCTGACAAAGTAATAAAATGAGTTTGAAAGCCAAATTAAATAATTGACATATACATAAATACCTATATTGTATAAACACATAAACATACATACATATTATGATAATGTCTTCAAAAGATTTTCAGTCTTACTGTAGTCAAAATCTCCCAAAAACTCCCTGAGTGCTTTTTCACATAAGGACTTTGGTTTTGATGCCAGCGAAATGTTTTTATTTATTGAGTTGTATAGATACGGGCTTAGGAAATAGAAAGAACTCTGTGCAAAACTAGTTCTACAGGTTGGAACTTTGTAAACTGTGTAGAGTCTGCGTGTTGATAAGTAATTAGGAGAGACCGAGTGTTGTTTTAAAACAGCTGCTTTTATGAATAGTTGTCTCACAGACAATACTTGAAATTTCTTGAGTAGCTCAAAGGTGGGATGTCTAAAACGTTTAAATAATAAAACTTTCAATATGGTCCTTTGAGCTTACTCGAGCCCTAAGAGAGCAGTTTTATGTGTACCACCCCATACCACAATGCCATAACAGAGTAGATACTTACATAGGCTATATTAGACAGTTTTATAAACAGTATGATCAGCCAGGTGCCTTAGTTTTTTTTAAAAATAGGTACTAATTTACGAATCCGACTCTTAAGGTTGTTAACATGAGGCTTCCAACTAAGATTATTGTCTATAAGGATACCCAAATATTTTGTACACGACGTTTCACAGAGGGCATAGCAGTCGCAGTTTGCATAAGTGTCACAGGTGTGTGCTCTTAGGATAAAACTGTTAGGTGTCTTACTCACTCTCATAGAGAAGTTCATAAATTGCGTCTTTGACAAATTCAAAGTAAGAAGACTTTTATTAAGTAGGTTCATCACTAGACTCAAGCCTCTCTCGGCCTCCACTCTTACACTACTCCAAGTCTTACCGGTAAAAAGTAACACTGTGTCATCTGCATACGATACGATTTTGCAGTTCTTAATAGTTGTTTTACAAATTTTGTTTATATACATTAAAAAAAGTGTAGGACCCAGCACGGAGCCTTGTGGAACGACATAATTAATTTTTTGTTCAGAACTATAAAATTAATGATTTTTATGGATTGGGATCTGTTTGTTAAATAGTCTTCTAATAGTTGCAAAGGTACACCGCGTACACCAATTTCTTCCAGCTTGCGAATCAACAGAGCAACAGAAACGGTGTCGAACGCTTTAGCCAGATCCAAATACACACCTACGCGTTTTTAATTTGCTATCTGAACTTTGGACAACATGAGACACCAAATGCTCGATTGCATCAGGAGCAGACTTCATTTTTCTAAAACCAAACTGACTACTAGACAATAATTTATTCGATTCAAGGTAATTGACAAGTTTTGAGTTTATTACTTTTTCTAAAATTTTGGCCAATGTGGGAAGCAGTGATATGGGACGATAGTTCGAAATTTCATTGATATCACCTTGTTTAAAAATAGGTATTACTATCGTACTATAGTCCTGTCGAGATGCTAAGGTTGCATATATGTGCAATAGATTGAGCTAAATATTCTACATACCGTTTTAAAAAATTCGAAGATATACCGTCCCAACCTGTCGAAGAGGTATTTTTTAATGAGCCAATAATTTTAATTGTTTCTCTCTCATCAGTTTCCAAAAGCAAAAATGAGCAGCTGGAGGCGTTATTACCCTTATATTCTTTGGCTTACTCGGTTTGCGAGGTACTGAGTTTCTGCAAAATGTTGTTCGCGAGTTTACTGCCAACGCCTACAAAATAGTTATTTATAAAATTTAAAGAGTCAGCATGGTTATCTTTCAATTTTAATAGATTTGAGTTTTATTGTGGTCCAAGTTGTTCGAATGTCTTTTTGATTTTGTTTTAGCTCTAGAATGTCATGTGTATTTTTCAGGCTGTGGATTATTTTATTGCAATGATTCCGATATAGTTGGTACGTTATTTTTAATTTTGCATCGTCAGGGAATTTTTTGTGCTTTTGATGTAGTCTATCTGTAAATTTTAAATATTGAAGTAAGCCCGGAGTCATCCAGGGCTTGATATTAATTTTCCGGTTTGATCGGAGCAATTTGAACATAAACGGGCCTGTGATCGGTGATGGAGGAATCACATACCAGTGTTACGACCTTATTATGAGATTTTATAAAACAGTGGTCTAAGCAACTATTTTTGCGGGTTGGTAAGAAGTAACTAGGTAAAAGTAGATGAATTGCAAGAAGATCCATGTAGTTGTCTGACCTGTTATCTTTATTAGCATAACTTATATCGATATTAATGTCTCCAATCACAACAATATCAGTAAAATGCTTTATTGTGTCTAAAAGATTATCCAGTGAGTTTGTGAATTTGCCCACAGAATCAAAAGAAGGTGATCTGTATACGCATATTAGGGAGTGATTAGAACCAATTTGTACCACCATGCAGTCGGCGTCATCAATTATCGGCTCATAAACAAAGACATTTATTAAATCTTTATGAATGTATACAACAACTCTGCTGTTTTGGTTTATGTGTCTTGTTGAACTAAAACAGTAATAATTTTTCAATTCCGGTATTAAGTCACTCGTTTTCAACCAACTTTCAGTTAGTACGATGGCATCATAATGAATCGCGCTTGTAGATAAAAATACTTTGAAGTCGTTAAAGTTTTTGTCTATACTTATTATATTTTGCGTAATAATTTTTAGTGCAGTGTTAAATTTTACCCTTATATTGTTGAAATGCACGTGGATCACCAACCATTATTGATTCACCGACGGAGATTAAATCAACGTCAGTAGCAATATCTAACAGATGATTAACCATGATCTAGATGTATTAGGTCTGTACAAGGCTGGTGATCACGAAGTAGATGGAAGTGCGAAATAAGGTGACTGATGCGGGACGAAATAGCTTTTGAAAACAGTGAGACAGTTAAATACATGTTATAATAAACCTAAAGATAAATTATAAACTTACGAGATCTAGTCTAACTCAACCATTTACAAAGATAATAAACGATTAAAACTATCAATACATGAAATAAAGACCTATCAGATAAATAGAAGTTAGAATAAAATGTAACAGAGTATGTGGGCTCTTGATAAGTTAGTCATGCTGAACGCAGTGTTTCAACTTGAGCACATGATTTCAGAACCAAGGCGGGTTCGCCTTCAGATTTGCGTATCAAGATATTACCACGAGAAGCCCAGCAATATTTATAAGTACCATCCTTGATGAGTTCACGTCCAGCTGCAAAGATCCGTTTGTTCATGGGTGTTAAGGCTTCCGAAACACATATTGGCACATTATGTCCTTCAATGCCAAGTTGACTGGAATTCAATTTAGAGTTCTTGTTTCTTTTACTGTAAGTCTTAAAAGCCTTTAGTAGGGAATATTTTTTCTTAGTATGTTTAAATTCAATGATAATTGGTGCGTTGTTTCTACCTTTTCAGTAGCATTGGAGGATTTCAGTGGAAGGTGGTAAACTTAGTTGTTGATATAATGAGGACATTACTGCGTTTAAATGTTCTCCTTCAGTCTTGGGTAAGTTTCTTATTTCAATTTTGTTTTTATTGCGGTCCTTCTGTATTTCATTTAGTCGCATTTCGCGTTCATTATATCTTTTAGTGGCATCTGCATGCTTTATTTCCAGTGACTCCAATCTGTCAGTCAGTTGTTTGAAATTATTTGCATTTGCGTGCAGTAGCTCGAACATTTCAGCATTCGACTTTAAAATCTGGCTATTTTGAACTTTTATCTCGTGAATTTCATGATTGAACAGATTCTCAAAGGATTTTAGTAATGACTCTTTGAGGTCCGCTATTTCATTAACTTCGGAATCAGGGATTTTTCTCTTTCTTAAGTTCACATGTCTAATAAATTCATGATTCTGTGATTCTATATGAAGGTTTGGTTGTGAGGAGAACAAAGACGAACCTAATTCCGGAGTGCGTTGCGTCATTATATTATTGATGTAATGGAATTCGGTCTCTTATAAATTGATGCCGTGTAGTGACCCTTTTTTTCCTCTTATATCATATAAAATGTGGCAACACTGTCTTAAAAATCAATCTGTCAATCAGATTGAGTGAAAATCTGTCAAAATTAATAAATTATGAGATGAAGGTGCGCCGGATTTTTTTTGTTAAACTTGATGACGAAATAGTTACAAACTCTTGTTCAGCACTGACCGTTGTTGCGAAATTCTACAAGTGGAAATTGTCCTCCAAGCGATGCTTTGCAGACTTAGTTTTCTGCCCAAAGTTTACTTCTTGGTCGGTCTTGACAAAAATGGGCTAGTAATTCGGTTTCACTTAGTTATTGTGATGAAAACGTGATTTCTTACAGGAGCACTTATAGAACAAATGTTTACATTTGCAGGGGCGAAGTGGAGATGAGAGAGGGGAGACTATACCGGTTACCTAAATTTATATATATATTAAATTACAAAAATTATCTCTTTTAAGTCTAAAAATAATCTCTTATTAGGTCTTTCTGCAAAAATGAGATATTTTTAGGTCGTCAGCAAATAAAAAATAATTATAATTTTGAAAACACGATACGATGTCATTAATAAAAATATTAAATAGAAGAGGTCCTAAATGTGAACCCTGTGGAACTCCAGACAGTATTGGGTATGTATCAGATTTGTATTCGTTCACTACGACTTAAGAAAAAAGGCCAATTAGGTATGAACGGAACCACTCCAATAAAGCTCCAGCGATCCCAGTGCTTTTTATATTTGTCTATTAGAAGGCGGCTAAAGTCTGTGTATATCACGTCAACAGGGTTGCGTTCGTCTAAAGATTTTGACACAGTATCCGTCAAACAAATCCGTGCTGGTTTGAACTTAATACGCTTTTAACGTGCCACGCCGGGATAGGGTATAATAGACTTTTAAATATCTTTGCAAATATTGGAAGCAATGAGATAAGGCGATAGTTTTTTATATTTTTCTTGTCACCCGATTTGAAAATAGGAACAACAAGGGAATTTTTCCAACAGTTCGTGCAAGTTCCTGTTTCAAGAGAACTATTGTAAATCATCTGCAGGGGACGACTTAGAATTTTGGCACAGTTTCTAATAAATATGGGGTGGATTCCTTCACAACCTGCGCTTTTGTAGGGGTAAATTTCGTCAGAGCTTTGTGAACAGACTTTTGAGAAAAGGCTATTGTTGAGGTATGATGACAAACAAGTAGAGGATTCTTCTTCGTTTCGTGAAGTGAGTCTGTATCAGGTACATTAAGATGATTTGAAAAACTTTTTGCGAATAAGTTACAGATAGTTTCACCGGACGAAGCAAATTTGGTATCAAAAGTCATTGTTCAAGGATAAGAGCTTTGATTCATTACGCTTATTTTTAATATAAGTCCAAAAATTTTAGGATTGCTGATTCTATATGATTTGAGTACCGTCGATATGTGCTAATCATTAATTTTTCACATCTAGAACTAAGCAATTCGAAGGAAATTTTGTCTCGAGGATTCTTATATTTTTTAAACTTTAATCTGTATTTATTTTTTTCTTTCAGTAAACGGATTAACTCTGATGTAAACCATACTGGATACTTGTTATTTTTAGGTTTATGTATCGGCACGTATGTCTCAATTACTTCATTTATTATATTATATAATTTATCTGTCATGTCGTCAACGTTTTGATCACAGGAGAGTATTATATCCCATTGTTTGCTACCGAGTTCTCCTATTATTGCATCGTAATCTGCCATGAAAAAATTTCTTTTTACATGTTTGATCGGTTGTAACATTTTCAATTTGCACCAATTTTAATTCTATTCTAATTTTTAATTAATCTACCTTAACTAAAGGTTGATTGGTTGCCGTAAGGTGAGTCAATTGTACTAAATATTAAATCAAGAGTCTTAAATTTACAATTTGGTCACATAATTATATTGTTTTAAATTATGCAATGCTGCAAAGTCAATTAAAGTGCAACCAAGGGAACTGTTTTTAGCGTCGGGTAAACAATATAGGTCGTTTAATTGTTTTGTGCATTGAATACTACTCAAGTTAAAATCTCCGACAATCATAACTTGATCTATATCATTTAACTCTTTATTGCACTTCGTAAGGAAATGCTCCAAGATATGCCATTGGGTGGGAGAAGGTAAATAAACTGCACAAATATGAAGTTTGTTACTACTACTTAAAGTCCACACAAGTCCACAAGTCCTCACACTCACTTTCCAATTATATTATTTTTTCTGATGCAATTGATGTTTTTATTGCTATTAAAACACCTCCACCCGATTTCCTAGCGTGAAAACACGATGTACAACGATCACGCCTGTAAACGGTATATCGATCATCTAAGAGCTCAGCATCATACAAATTATCATTTAGCCACGTTTCGGATAAAACAATGATATCGTAATCATTTAACAAGACGTTTTGAAATAATTCATTTGTTTTGGTATTTAAGCCACGCGTGTTAGTAAATAAAAATTAATAAATTTTTAAAGGCGTGAATGTGATAACATGTTATACTGAAACGTTCACTATCTAAAGGTTAGGAGTCACTTACACTCTATGCAAGATTGTCTAGTACGTCCTTATGTCTAATGTACAAGTAGCTTGAATTTTCCTGTTTTCGTACAAATATTTTGCCATCTCTAACCCAAACAAGTTTGTAGTTCAACTCTTTCGCCCTTTTTCTTGTAGCCGCATGTAGGGCTTTGGCTTCTGGTGCTAAGTGTTCCCTTTGATTGGAGTTTTGATGTTTTCTCCCATTCCAAGATGTCGTGTGTTTAACTTTTCATCAGGGTTGACTTTATTATGTTTGATGCATGCCGCTAAGATAGCGTCTCCAAGTCTTGAACTACTTAGATTCACTATTATCGATCTAGGTCTTGTATTATTTGGATTGAGCTTGGCTGTGCTAGTGCATTTCAGAACTTCTGTCTCCTTTAAATCGATCTTAACAGTCTTGCCTAATTGTTGCACTATTGAAACTAGGTTTTCTGACTTACTCTCAGAAACACATTGTATCCAAACATTGTTTGAGCGTGAGTATTGTTCCACTTCCTTAATTATTTGAGTTGAGTGTAACGCTTCCTTAATTTCAATATTTTCTTTTGCGACAGTGGAAAATTTTTGAGTCATCGTAGTAAAGGCTGTTTGTATGTCATCGAATTTATTGCTTAAAAGTTTGAGCGAAACATTGTATTCAGCGGTTTCTTTTCGGATTGCCCTGAGTTCATTAACTAACTTTTTTGTGATTGTATCCTCAACCATAAGACTGAAGGCTTTTTGTATTTCTGCTGAAATTATGTCTCTAAGTTCGTCTCGTTGAATACAATTAATATGATCCTTAGTGTCCCGCCTCTTCAGTGGGTTACTGTTCACGCGACGGGTTACATTGTCAGGTGCTGCTTATTCGACAGGAGTGTGCGTATTATCTGTTTTGCACATTTTACTCTTACACAGTAGAAGTTTCCAGGTTTGGACTGTTGATGTAGATATTTCTGCCATTTTGCTTTTTTGGTGATATTGGCTCAAGGTAAGTCATAGTTATCTCCACAATTTGTGCATTTTAAGTATTGGTTATCCTTTGTACTTTGTTTATACCCCGCACAATTTCTTTCCATTTTAATTAAGTAAAAGAATATGTTTTATAATATTTTCATAGTTTTCTAATTTTTGTCAAAAAAAGAATAACACTATCGTTTGAGGTTCAGTTAAACCAAAATGTATTTAAAAAGTTATAAAAAGATAAGTGGACCAAAAATAAACATTTAAAAAGTCTTAAATGGAATGCTCATCACAGGTTTCGAACTCGAGTCTTCAGTGTCAGATTTCATTCGACCTCTTATTCCGCTAGACCACAGTGACTTTGCTCCAGAGGTTCAAACAGTGGTACATAACAAAGTCGGATGACTCATCTTATTTTGACCGTTGTTACACAATTGGAACACTATTCACTTTATTTCATCACACCGAATGATTTTTTTGCACTGCACTTTGTTGGGAACTGTTCAGTTATGAATGATAATTGTTTATTTTACTATGTATGGGACAAAAGGCACTGGTAACGTCAATTTATTCAGAAAATTATAGGGGTTTTTATATTCCTTGATTTCTTCTTATATATTGAGTCTAAAATTAAAATGAATGTAGATTTTTATCGAGGTATTTATTTCGATAAAATAAATGCAATTAACCTTCCATTTGAACGCAAGGAGATACGAAAACCTGTTATATTATTTATCTCCAGACTCAAAATATTGTTATAAAGTCGTTTCTAATTTCATTTGTAATTAGCATCTACCATAAATGACGTTGAATAACTATGATTCATTTTTAAAAAAAACATAATAAAATTCAATAAAATATGGAAAAAAAATTTTTGTTGCTGGCACAGAGAGACTTCTAAACAATAATTAAGAGTATACAAAAATCCTAACTGTTTTGTACTTAACCAATTCAGTTTTTTTTTTATTAGTTAATTAACTAAAATTAATGACGTTTTTGTGCTATTTAATTTGAGTATGCTAGCCCCACTCCGATTAACCAAGTTAATCCAATTAAACATGACACCTGCAATTTTTTTATTTTTTCATGACTTCCTGAGAATACGCGCTTGAGGCGCATAAATTGAAAGGAAAAAATAGCTTTGGTTTGTATGCCAAATACTGTTCAGGGCTCATGGAATATAATATACAGGTCAGGGTTTACAGGCCAGTGCCCTCTAGCCACGAACCAAGAACTTTCATCTAAGTAATGGATAGAACAGAGTCAGTTTCACTCTAGAGTTTACAGTAGAAATGTTAGTCTTAAATTATGAACTGTGCCGTGTTGCTTTGCATAAACTGACTATAGCCATGAAATCAGAAACTTCTTTTTATCCATGAGTATGGTATGCTTAAGTATATGTTTTTATTATTATTGATAAATCATCCAATGCAAAATGTTACATTATACGTTATTTTTATTTTGTTTTGCATTTTATGATTAACGAATGTGATTTTCAGAATAAATTGCTAGCAGAATAAAAATAAATATTGACCTACTCAAATCAGTTGGCTTTTAGGCAGCTGTCACTATTAAATTCGATTATCAATCTAGGTCTTGAACCTGTCGATGAACGATATTTATATTTTTACTTGGTACTGCAAACGATTAAAACATAAGAATGGTTATTCTCTAAAAGATTTTTCATCGAATTAAAAGCTAGTTCCATAAACAAAACCAATAAGAAAAAACTAGTTAACTTGAAAACTTTGTATTCCTGCTAATTTTCAGTTCAAATAATTCAGTAGGTAAGTAAATTTAAATATTTTTAAATGTTTTTCGTTGTCCTGTAGCAGTAGTGTTGACCAGCCTCGGTTGTTTAGCAGTTAGCTTTTCCATCATGGTTTGCAGTTGCTGACAATAGACATCTACCGTAATCTTCTGGTCAGATTCAAGAAAGCTGCTGTGAACGTAACTTTACACAAGTAACTTTTTTAGAGTCAATATTCACTTGGAGCAGGATTTGGCTGGTTCGCCAGGGTTCAACCATTGAGATGAGCGTTTCCGATTGTCTTACAGGATCCACTTTTCATCACAGGCAATGATTCGACTTAAAATCCTTTCATTATTGTGCCGGTTGAGTAATGTACGGCAGTATTCGACGCGCGTTTGTCGGTTTGCTACACTCAATTTATGAGGTATCTACCTCTTAAGCTTTTTCACCTTCCCAATTTGCTTCAAGTGAATTAAAACAGTTTTGTCACTACCACCGCAGCCTACAACTTACTCGGACGTAGTTTGCGATGGATCCGCTTCCACAATAGCCTTCAATTCTTCACTATCAACTGTACGGTCTACGGCCGTCCACGGGGCTTGTTCTGCAGGTCGAAATTTCGAGAACGGAAATGTTGGAACCAAAAACGCACTGTGTTTTCTTTTGCGCCACCGCCGCCATACACAGCATTAACACTTCCAGCCGTTTCTGCAGCACTGGTGGAACTCGTACTCGTAAATAACGCGATATTTTAAGTTTTCCATTTCGTAAACTAAGTGACGCAAAGAAAAAACCAAAAGAGGAAAAACCAAATGAATTATGGTTTTCGATTATTTTGTAATTTGAATTCTAACCAAAGAGGAGATAATACAGATCAAAGTACGACAAAACGCTAATTTCATGTAAGGACCTAATATAACCTGGAATTACAACTCAGCAATTATCTATGGATTCTTGATGACAGATACTTATTGTAAACGTTGACATTACAGTTTAATCTACTTTATGACGTCACATAGACGTAGAATGTGAGCCAATATACTTTTCGCATTTTCGTTTAAATAAGATTAATCGTATTTTTCTGCGCGTTTTAGTTACAATATATTATAATAAATTAATATATCGAAATGGTTTTTGAATAAAAATCAGGTTTTTTTACACACAGAATATTAGAGCAGCATGCACAACTAAATTTAATTAGTTACTCTGACATGTTGAATGTGAAACATGTGAAATGTTAGAGCTTTTGTTCACGGCGAAGTAAAATATTAAGATTATTTTAGTTAATTAAGTTTTACTCGTACGTTGTGCGAGGTTAAACAAAATGCATTTAAACCAAACAGTCTTGCAGCTTCTAATTAGTACGGGTGAAATATTAAATAATTTTGTTTTAAGTTAAGATTTTTGTGACCATGATTTGAACACAAATTCTTTCTCTATAATGTTAGTTTTCTAGATCCACAATTCAACTCGAATACGACTTGTATTCAGTAGATGCACCTTCCGCAATAAGGTTAAATATGCCAAAAGATACATTTTGGTATTTTTTCATCTATGAATATGTATAGTAAAATAAACGGACCTCTAAAAAAATTTTTGCAGGAAGCAGCAGGAAGGTCACTCGTTACCAACTGAGCTTTACGGTGTATCAATTGAAGTATGCAGTTAATTAATGATTCAATATACGACGCTGAGCATTACTACCTATTCATAAAAATGTCTGCTAATATATCGTAAAATACGTACGGAAACGTCAGTCAATCAACGTGATTCCGTATTTTGTATTTTGATAAAACAAATTTCAGGAATCTTGACCGACAGACTAAAGTTCTACGTCGGTAGGACAGGTAATAGAAAGATTTATTTTAATAACTTATTTATTTTATTTTCATTAACTAGATATATTATATCTTACTCGGACGATGGAGCAAGAATCTATTGTTTCTTCAATTCTTTTATGTCATTCGATATATTCAAATTTAAACTATTTTCTTACAAAATATAAATTTCTTACAAAAATTATCTGAACTACCTACCTGAGCGAGGATATATTTGTACGACGGCCTCAGGAGAGACTGCATCTGTTGGTTAGGTCATTCCTGGAGGTTGGTGTGAATACTTTACGTCCAAAGAGTAAATATAATATTATTAAAGCTATGGCATCACCATGGTCCAAGGAACAACTGCTTCGAGAGGAATACTCGCCCGTAAAACCTAAAAGCAAGTGAGCGTCGCCTAAGCTTCTTTCAATATAATGTTTCCTAATCACATGTCAAATTCTTAACGAAATGTTAAGATGTGAGGCAGAACCGTTGTAGAGATATTATTTCGTTGTTTCACGTCCCTGGCTGATAACTTCACGTCATTGCGCGAATCCACAATCAGCTTGCCACCTGCAGCCAGCAAAGCATGCCACCTATTCTTTAAGAGAATTTATGGTGTTGGTGATCGCCTGATTACGAATGTACGCCCCTCGGTTCCATCACCAGATAAGGATATAATGAAACACAACCCGAGAAATTATTTTATGATCATTACATATAACAACTTCTTTTAAGAAAAGAAAAAATTTATTTCGTTATTTTTTTTCGAATCGCCGAGGGAGTGTTGTCATCAATCTTTATCCCTCTGTGGCTGCCATCTCATCTACCAGTAGCTGCCATCTCATCTATCAGTGGCTGCCATCTCATCTGCCAGGGGCTGCCATTTGATCTCCTTTAAAGTAAAATATGAGTATGGCACGTGATTTAATCTGTCATGCGACTCTACTAAAAAAACTAGATTCATATAATTTTAATATATATAATATATTATATAATAATAATTCATAATTTACTAACGAGTTACTTGTACTTGTGTACTTGTAATCCGGCAGATGTCACAAATGTGTGGAAATAGGGTAAAGGAGCATAAGTCGTCGTTTCAAAAACAAAATCCATTCGGAATCCCCCAAGGGAGTGTGTTAGGGCAGTTTTTATTTATTTTATTCATTAATGATCTTCCTACTGTTACCGAGCATGAATGTGTATTTTTGCTGACGACATAACAATAAACATAACAGTGAAAACTACTAAATCTCTGGAACATGAATCTAATAAAGCACTCACCTCTATTACTAATTATTTGTTATTAAAGTTGTTAAAATTTGTTAATAAAGTTTATGCAATACCCGAGATACAGAAGTAAAGCTGATGTAATTCGGTTAACATCTCGAGGCACGGAAATAGAGCAGGTAGATAGAAACAAGTTTTTAGGAATAACTCTAGATAAGTATTGTGCCTGGAAACCACATATGTGTGGTATTATGTAAAAAACTAAATAGTTTTGTTTTCGTCATAGGTAGATTATCAAGAACTGAAAGTCAACAAGCAACAAAATTAGCTTATCATGGTTATGTTTCATCTGTCTTGCGCTATGGTTTAATTTTATTAGGAAATTCTGTACACATCCAGAAAGTATTCTTGTGTCACAAGAAATGTGTTAGAGCACTTTGTAGAGCAGATTTCAGAGATACGTGCAGGCCTCTTTTTGCTGCTCCTTAGTTACTCACTTTGCCGAGTTTGTACATATTCGAAATGTTATTGTTTGTTATTGTATATATACATATATATATATATATATATATATATATAATAAGTTGCCGTTATATTATAAAAACTTAAATTTTAAAGACTATAAACGAAAAATATATAACTTATTGATACAAAAATGTTACTACACAATTGATGAATATTTTAAAGATACTACATTGTAATTAAATGAATCTATATGTATAAGTTTAGGAATCATAATGTTTTGGAATAAGATTTATATATTAATATTCGTAAATACTATTTTGATATTATTTAATAGGTTTTTAGATAGTAAACCATTTTGTAACTAACTTCTAATAAATATTTGCACGCTGTTTAACAGTAAAAAATGTAGAACTGTCAATTTTTATTAAGAACTATTTGTACACATTTTTTCTCAAAAAAATTCATTTGATTTAATTTTTGTTTGATTTGAATGTATTACTTTTTTTTACTAGACAGTTTATTTCTGGCCCTATTGGTCTTTTAAATTTCACCGGACTCTGTGGCTTAGCGCTGAGGGCGCTTAGCCGGAACTTAAACTATTCCTACATACGATACGCTAAGGGCACCCGAGAGGGCACGGACCTCGGCTTAGGACGTTGTATATTGAAACTACCACTGGTTCGGAAGAGTCATCTATATACTGACAAAAAACCAGCAGAAAACTCAGTAGGAATGCGTACGCCACGTTTGCCTGGCCGACCGGTAGGTTGGGCGATTCGAAAGCCGTGTTGCCCTATTTCTAGCTGTAACGCCGGCGTACCTTGTTGTAATAGCGTCGTCGGGATCTGCTAAGACGTTACGAGGACGCCTTTAACGAACCGGCTCGTCAAGGTTGGCTGTCTAGTCAGCTGACTTATTGACAGACGGGTTGGAATAGTTGAAAGCGTTGTTGGAATAGCGTCTAGACACCAACTTCATCAACGTGGTAATAGTGGGCAGCTCGAGATCTATATGCAGATCTAAATTGCGGACGGATTTGCGTAAGAACCTATTTTGAATTACCTGCAAGTGATTGATATTCGACTTGCTGGCGCAAACGAAAACCACACTGGCATTTGTCATGATGGGGCGGATGCAAGTTTTGTAAAGTGTAAGCTTATTTTTAAGCGACATTTCACTCTTCTTGCATAAAAGGGGCTGCAGCCTACCCATGACGAAGGCGGCTCGGTCCCGTGAACTCGGTGATCCGCGAATGTAAGTCCACCAGCTAAAGGGACTCCTAAATATTTGACTTTTTTAACCCAGGGGATCGGAATACAAAACAGAGAGATCTGACCTAATCTTTTGGAGGGTTTCCTGAGGTTGTCCTAGAGCAGGTTGAAAGAAAGAAGTACACTGCTGCACTTTTTTCTGGGTTGACTTCTATTCTCTATTTCCTAAACCAAGCGCCTAATAAGTTGGCTGCGGCTTGGAGTGTTCTAGTTAACCTACGTAGATTCCTATCAGATGTGTATAGCGCGGTGTCGTCTGCGAAGAGTGCGAGTTCTACTTTCTCCGTCCTTGGCATGTCACTATTGTATAGTGAAAACAAAGTCAGAGAAATGCCGAGCCTTGAGGGACACTGGCTAAGACAGGGCGGGAATTAGAAAGTGCACGATCCAATCTGTAACGAAAGGTTCGACACTGTAAAAAATCTCGTATGATGAGCACGAGGCTGTCTGGCATGCCTAGTTTGAAGAGCTTGAATAGCAACCCGTTGTGCTAGACCTCGTTGAAGGCTTCGCCACGTCAAAGAAAAGCGCACCAGTGCCTATCGGTTTTCGACTTACGTTCCTTCGCTCCAAGATGTGCTCCGTGATGCGGTGCACCTGTTGGACGCAGGAGTGACGGGACCTAAAGCCGAACTGTTCGTCCGGTAACAAGTGCTTGGAGTGGATGACCTCTCGGAGCCTGTTCAAAATGATCCTCTCGTATAATTTGCCTATCACACTAAGCAGACTAATAGGACGGTAGCTTGTAGGTAAATTAGCCGGTTTTCCGGGTTCCCTAGTACCGTCGACAATCGTTTCCTTCCATGTTTGCGGTAAGGAGTAGTTTGTTGGAAAGTTATTGAATATAACTACTAACAGTTGTATGAGTGCGAGTGGGAGAGCTTTTAGAACCCTGCAAATGTATTACATTTATTGACCACTTGTGTGAAAAAACTTAGTGTTGCGATAATCACTTATTTTTCTTCCTTGTTCTAGCGGTTCAACGTTGCGACGATAATAAAACTATTAAAAAAATCTTGTACGTCACCACACAGTCCACTATACTTGTTTAGCTCCATTATGTGTTTAAAAAAAAAATATCTGTTTAATACGTGTCTTAGGTAGCCTTGTATTTTTTTTAAATATACCCGGTGCCTCCACCAACTATAGTTTTGCGTCGGTAGGGGAGGTAATAGAAATATTTATTTTAGTAACTCATTTATTTTATTTTCATTCACTAGATATATTACATCTTACTCCGACGATGGAGCATGTCCGAATCGAATGTTTTTTCATTCCTGTTATGTCAGTAGTAGGGATTGGCGGATTCCCGCTCACTTATTAGGTATGGTATGAAACGCGAATTAATTTGATAAGGTCGCGGGGTGGTCGAATCAAACCGCGATGCTCGCTAAGTTAGCGAACGTTCATCAAACTAATCCGCGATATTCAGTTTTATTAAATAATATTTTATCTTAGTATACCTATTGTGAAGTATAATCATTTCACCCGCAAGGTATTGCAAATATGTTACGAAAAGGTGGTTAAGTAGCGTCTTATTGTTCATATTATTTAAACGTTATGTAGCATGCTTTAACTTGTTAGATAAGGCAAAACAAATTCTTGACATAACAATGTAGTCTTGTCATAACAATGTGACGACGGTTACTTTTTGTGTTTCTTGGAAAGTTACAATGGGTTTTATATCAATAACAAATTCTCGTGATAACAATAAAGGGGCATAATTTGCTTCGAATCAATTGCGTATCAAAATGATTAGGTCACGGCCGCCAATAGTACGCTGTGAAGTCCAAATTTCTTCAAAAATCTAAAATGTCCTGTTTCTGGGTAGTAGTAAGCACCTGCAATTATATTTAAACAATGCTGGTTTTTATATTAAAACCTTGGACGGTTTGCAGATCAAAGTATGTATTTCAATCATTTGATACCAACTACCACAGTTAGAGTACCATCAATGTTATTTGATTTTCATGGTCACAGTAACAGTACCTTTAATGTAATATTAACGATAACCTTTTTTGCGTTGAAACTGTAGGAGATTTTTCGAACATTTGATTGGTATAGTAAGATGTTAGATGTATTTACTTTCACAATTTATTCATGTACTAGTGAAGATTGATGCATGAGATTTGTCGAAGCATGTGTTTCAGGAGTTAGAATTTAAAAAAGAGAAAAAGTATATGTAACTAGAACTGTAGACATTTCAAGATTATATAATTGGGAATATTACATCTAAACATCAGGTATGTTTTTGTGAAAGAGTGGGATTGTTTATACGGGTACGTGAGTGTGTATGTGTGTTTCAGGAGTTAGAATTTTAAAAAGAGAAAAAGTATGTGTAACTAGAACTGTAGACATTTCAAGATTATATAATTGGGAATATTACATCTAAACATCAGGTATGTATTTGTGAAAGAGAGAGGGAGTTGGATTGTTTATACGGGTGCGTGAGTGTGTATGTGTGTTTCAGGAGTTAGAATTTTAAAAAGAGAAAGAGTATGTGTAACTGGAACTGTAGACATTTCAAGATTAAATAATAGGGAAAATTACATCTAAACATCAGGTATGTATTTGTGAAAGAGAGTGGGAGTGGGATTGTTTATACGGGTACGTGAGTGTGCATGTGTGTTTCAGGAGTTAGAATTTTAAAAAGAGAAAAAGTATGTGTAACTAGAACTGTAGACATTTCAAGATTATATAATTGGGAATATTACATCTAAACATCAGGTATGTATTTGTGAAAGAGAGAGGGAGTGGGATTGTTTATACGGGTACGTGAGTGTGTATGTGTGTTTCAGGAGTTAGAATTTTAAAAAGAGAAAAAAAAAGGGGAACTAGAACTGTAGACATTTCAAGATTATATAATTGGGAATATTACATCTAAACATCAGGTATGTATTTGTGAAAGAGAGAGGGAGTGGGATTGTTTATACGGGTACGTGAGTGTGCATGTGTGTTTCAGGAGTTAGAATTTTAAAAAGAGAAAAAGTATGTGTAACTAGAACTGTAGACATTCCAAGATTATATAATTGGGAATATTACATCTAAACATCAGGTATGTATTTGTGAAAGAGAGAGGGAGTGGGATTGTTTATACGGGTACGTGAGTGTGTATGTGTGTTTCAGGAGTTAGAATTTTAAAAAGAGAAAAAAAAAGGGGAACTAGAACTGTAGACATTTCAAGATTATATAATTGGGAATATTACATCTAAACATCAGGTATGTATTTGTGAAAGAGAGAGGGAGTGGGATTGTTTATACGGGTGCGTGAGTGTGTATGTGTGTTTCAGGAGTTAGAATTTTAAAAAGAGAAAGAGTATGTGTAACAAGAACTGTAGACATTTCAAGATTAAATAATAGGGAAAATTACATCTAAACATCAGGTATGTATTTGTGAAAGAGAGAGGGAGTGGGATTGTGTATACGGGTGCGTGAGTGTGTGGGAGAGAGTATCTGTTTTGTATGTATATGTATGGTGAGTCTGTGTGAGACTGAGTGGTATAATTAGTGTAATGGTTTTAGCAGGGGTTCCATGTCGGAGTACGACTTTTCTTTAGGCCATGTAACAACTTTATTTTTGCAGTTAAATGTAATTTAGTGGTATATGTATGGTTCAAGAAAGTAGAAAAATCTTTGGCTAAAAGAGGTTTTCGGAAAGGTGTAGGAGAAAACTAGGTGATTTCTTTTAGATTTAATCTCAAAACAGAAGGGTGTAATTTTATGCTGGAGGAGTGTAGTTTGTAAAATAAACAATGTCCTATATATTTAAGGGTGCTAATTAAAAATCTATATTGCTTTCTTAATTACTAAGCCAGCCACAATTTGCAGGCGTCTGAACGATACTGTCTTAGCCACTATAAATTTGCTGTCGCGGGGTGTTTTTGTTAAAAAATTTAGAATTATCATCCAATTTCGATTATGGCGCTTCGCCGGGTGCTGCCGCACCACGCTCACTGCGTTCGCTCGGCTCACGCATTTGATAATTACAGTCTAACCTAACCTAACCCAAATTTAACTACTACGCTTTCTATAGATTATTTAGCGGGCGTTGCAAAAAAAAAAAGATTAATTAAAGTATTAGAGGCTATCTCATTTTCCTGTGGTTTAGTTATAAAATTAAAAGTTTGATCACGTAACCAATAAAGAAATTTGTGACTTGGCTTTTAATTTCTGTATATTTATATCTACTTTACACAATTTACATTTCAAACATTATTTCGAATCCACCCATCCGCATATCAAAGCTGTTAATACCTTCCAACGAACACGGTTTTTAATTACTGGGAGTGGGATTGTGTATACGGGTGCGTGAGTGTGTGGGAGAGAGTATCTGTTTTGTATGCATATGTATGGTGAGCCTGTGTTATTTTTGCAGTTAAATGTAATTTAGTGGTATATGTATGGTTCAAGAAAGTAGAAAAATCTTTGGTTAAAAGAGGTTTTCGGAAAGGTGTAGGAGAAAACTAGGTGATTTCTTTTAGATTGAATCTCAAAACAGAAGGGTGTAATTTTATGGTGGAGGAGTATAGTTTCTAAAATAAACAATGTCCTATATATTTAAGGGTGCTAATTAAAAATCTATATTGCTTTCTTAATTACTAAGCCAGCCACAATTTGCAGGCGTCTGAACGATACTGTCTTAGCCACTATAAATTTGCTGTCGCGGGGTGTTTTTGTTAAAAAATTTAGAATTATCATCCAATTTCGATTATGGCGCTTCGCCGGGTGCTGCCGCACCACGCTCACTGCGTTCGCTCGGCTCACGCATTTGATAATTACAGTCTAACCTAACCTAACCCAAATTTAACTACTACGCTTTCTATAGATTATTTAGCGGGCGTTGCAAAAAAAAAAAAAAGATTAATTAATGTATTAGAGGCTATCTCATTTTCCTGTGGTTTAGTTATAAAATTAAAAGTTTGATCACGTAACCAATAAAGAAATTTGTGACTTGGCTTTTAATTTCTGTATATTTATATCTACTTTACACAATTTACATTTCAAACATTATTTCGAATCCACCCATCCGCATATCAAAGCTGTTAATACCTTCCAACGAACACGGTTTTTAATTACTGCACAGACAAATGTTATTGACATAGTATTCAGCTTTATTAAATAGTATTTTATGTTAGTGTACATATTGCGATTATAATCATTTCACAAACGTATAGAAATATATGAGTAGTAAAGTTTTTTGTTAGTGTTACCACCTATTGATAGCTATAATATTTAATCTTCTTTAAGCATGTTAAATTTTTTGTTAACCTTTATATTAGTCATGCGCAAATTATATCTCTGAAAGAAAAGAGTGATATATATCTTTTCAAACCAAGATATATGTATATCTATTATATCTCGTTCTGAGCGAGATTTAGATATTAATGTTAAATTTCGGGCGATTGAAACAACTGAAGCAAGTATACGTACTGACACTGATTATACTTACTGATCTTATACTGCAATAATTATTTTTCTGCAGTGTTATTTCCAAATAACTGTTATCGAAATCTGTTATTGTTATCGTTGTATTATAACAGTATGAAATAGTTATTGGACTACTGGTCATAGTACATTAGACCTTACGACTTAAAGGCGACTTAAAATCTTATGCAACAGAAATGTGTTCTTTAATAATAAAATATTTAGGTTTCAGTGTCTACAACCGTACTCCGTCGAATTAAAGTTGATTTTCAATTAGCGTGTGAAAGCAGTATAATGATTATCATTGTGAAACGGTAATTCGGATGTTAGTCAAATTAGACTTAACTGCTACGAAATAAAGTGTAAATTTGTCTGGTTATCGAAATTAACATCTATAATGTAAATGTTATTTTCACAAAACATTTATGTACCATACACTTTTTAGTATTTACAAAAACAAATACATGAAACTCGTAATCAGTGCCGTAGCCTAATTATTAAGGTACTCGTACTATTATTGCTGCGTTTAATCGGCACGAGTCAAACCAAGAACGCGCGGGACATCCAACTGGCTTATTTCAAAAAAAGTAATTAACTTACAAAATACCATTTCTTCGAAAATACCTAAAATCTAATAGGTACTGCACTTGGAATGAAACTTGATTTAGTCGTACAATAATATACCTTTTAACAATGCAGTAACGCATGGTTTGCGCGGCTGGTAGCTATGAAAGTGAACGAGAAGGCGTTGTACCTTTGTTTCGCTCACGCGGTCACAGCCATACATTCAACTTTATCAAATTTCTTTCAAATGAAAGATCTAACTTTTGAACTTGAATAGATTTCTTTCAAATTAAACCGTTAGATAAAGTATCCTCAGTAAGCCTTTCTTTTGTAATCAAACGTTGGTATTTTGTTAAATCTAAGTGTACAAACAAAAGACTAGACTTCCACAGACCGAAGTCAGGTAGTTTTGCAGAACTGATCCATTAAACATTGAAACATAAATCAGACATACAAAATTTTACATAAACAATACAAGTTGTTTGAACAACGCATAGTGACCACATCAATTTTTCTTTATATTCTTTAGGAATTCTAATTCTCATGAAAATAAAAATGCAAATACTGTTCAGTTTTAATACACAATTTATCTATAATATAAAGATTAACCCTGGACAAGTGGAAATAAAACTAAAACGAATTAAAAAATTTTAAGATGGTTACATAAAAACTAAAACTCAAAACAATTTTTTTTTAAATCTTACATAAAAATTTTCGCGATTTTCAAGATGGTTACAAAAAAAGTAAAACTTAAAACAATTTTTTTTAAATCGTAGATAAAAATTTTAACAATTTTCAAGATATTTACAACAAAAACTAAAACTAAAAACAATTTTTTTTTTAAATCGTACATAAAATTTTTAAAATCGTAGATAAAAATTTTAACAATTTTCAAGATATTTACAACAAAAACTAAAACTTAAAACAATTTTTTTTAAATCGTACATAAAAATTTTAGCAGTTTTCAAGATGATCACAAAAAAACTAAAACTTAAAACAAATTTTTCAAAATTCGTACATAAAAATTTTAACATAAATCAAACATACACAATTTTTCACAAACAATACAAGTTGCATGAGCAACCAATAGAGATCACATAAATTTTTCTTTTTATCCTTTAGGAATTCTAACTCTCGTGAAAATAAAAACACATCTATCTGCTTTCCAAAAGATTTCTTCCACAATAAAGCATTCCATACGAAAAAAACTAAAACTTAAAATAAATTTTTCAAAATTCGTACATAAAAATTTTAACATAAATCAAACATACACAATTTTTCACAAACAATACAAGTTGCATGAGCAACCAATAGAGATCACATAAATTTTTCTTTTTATTCTTTAGGAATTCTAACTCTTGTGAAAATAAAAACACATCTATCTGCTTTCCAAAAGATTTCTTCCACAATAATGCATTCCATACGAGAAGCAATTTCCTTAAATTTTGTCTAGTTTTCAATTTTTATAAGCGCCGTGTTATAACTTCTATCGAAAGACATCAAAAAATACCATTCAGACTGTAGGTATTTGAAAAATCGCAAGTGTACCTATCTGCTTTCCAAAAGTTTATAATAATAATAATAATAATAATAAAATTGCCATTCACTGTTCATATTATTATATAATAAATATTTATTTGCAGTTATTTCTAAAAGACCGTTTAATATTAACTAAATATAAAATGCAACGTATGTAAAAACAAGACAGTGAGGTTATTTTAACATAATGTCTAGTACTTTCTGAACTTGACCAACTAGAATTGAAAACATTTTATAGCATACAAAAAATACGTGTCGCCCTATGATCATTCTTATTTTAAAACAATGATCCACAATCGATGACAATAAGACAAAAAGAAATGAATTTTTCGAACATTGAAATTATAATGATATTTGAATTTTGAAAGTATCAATATTTATGTCCCAACAAATGGTAGCACAGTTTACAAAAAAAAGAGAGAAAGAAAAATCCCATTTATCTGTATAGCAAATTTTAAATTATATATTTATCTGTATTTCATTTATCTTTTTGTAAGAGAGAAACTGACAAAATAAAGGTATTTTTAAAAAAGTTAGAAAAATATTTAAAGTAGATCAACAAAACTTTAACGAGTATACTTTGTAATGTTCGAAATGATAAAATTTAAAATAAAAAGTAAAATAAAAGCCATGCGGAAATTCAATATTAGTTATTAAAAGTATGGAAAAAATCATTACCTCTTAAAAATGAAAACAATCAACGTTCAAATACTTAAGAAAATTTAATATCAGAAAAACAGGTTAATCCAAGTATCAAATAATTATATAAATCAACTGAGAGTATAATGAAATATTTATATAAATCAACTTCATAAATTTAAAACAAAAACCGCGTATATTTATATTTATATTTATTTTTCTCAACATTGACAATTACTTGTTCTTATTGACGTCAGCGCTCTTATCGCATCGATTAACTGCATCACACAGACTTCGCATTGAAATTACTAGATTTTGACACAAATCAGATCCTCTAAGCGAGTCCCAAACTTGGTCGCAATGATTTTTCATTGAATTGTGAAATTCTGTCTGTGAAAGTCTGAATGGTATTTTTTGATGTCTTTCGATAGAAGTTATAACACGGCGCTTATAAAAATTGAAAACTAGACAAAATTTAAGGAAATTGCTTCTCGTATGGAATGCATTATTGTGGAAGAAATCTTTTGGAAAGCAGATAGATGTGTTTTTATTTTCACAAGAGTTAGAATTCCTAAAGAATAAAAAGAAAAATTTATGTGATCTCTATTGGTTGCTCATGCAACTTGTATTGTTTGTGAAAAATTGTGTATGTTTGATTTATGTTAAAATTTTTATGTACGAATTTTGAAAAATTTATTTTAAGTTTTAGTTTTTTTCGTATGGAATGCATTATTGTGGAAGAAATCTTTTGGAAAGCAGATAGATGTGTTTTTATTTTCACGAGAGTTAGAATTCCTAAAGGATAAAAAGAAAAATTTATGTGATCTCTATTGGTTGCTCATGCAACTTGTATTGTTTGTGAAAAATTGTGTATGTTTGATTTATGTTAAAATTTTTATGTACGAATTTTGAAAAATTTGTTTTAAGTTTTAGTTTTTTTGTGATCATCTTGAAAACTGCTAAAATTTTTATGTACGATTTAAAAAAAATTGTTTTAAGTTTTAGTTTTTGTTGTAAATATCTTGAAAATTGTTAAAATTTTTATCTACGATTTTAAAAATTTTATGTACGATTTAAAAAAAAAATTGTTTTTAGTTTTAGTTTTTGTTGTAAATATCTTGAAAATTGTTAAAATTTTTATCTACGATTTAAAAAAAATTGTTTTAAGTTTTACTTTTTTTGTAACCATCTTGAAAATCGCGAAAATTTTTATGTAAGATTTAAAAAAAAATTGTTTTGAGTTTTAGTTTTTATGTAACCATCTTAAAATTTTTTAATTCGTTTTAGTTTTATTTCCACTTGTCCAGGGTTAATCTTTATATTATAGATAAATTGTGTATTAAAACTGAACAGTATTTGCATTTTTATTTTCATGAGAATTAGAATTCCTAAAGAATATAAAGAAAAATTGATGTGGTCACTATGCGTTGTTCAAACAACTTGTATTGTTTATGTAAAATTTTGTATGTCTGATTTATGTTTCAATGTTTAATGGATCAGTTCTGCAAAACTACCTGACTTCGGTCTGTGGAAGTCTAGTCTTTTGTTTGTACACTTAGATTTAACAAAATACCAACGTTTGATTACAAAAGAAAGGCTTACTGAGGATACTTTATCTAACGGTTTAATTTGAAAGAAATCTATTCAAGTTCAAAAGTTAGATCTTTCATTTGAAAGAAATTTGATAAAGTTGAATGTATGGCTGTGACCGCGTGAGCGAAACAAAGGTACAACGCCTTCTCGTTCACTTTCATAGCTACCAGCCGCGCAAACCATGCGTTACTGCATTGTTAAAAGGTATATTATTGTACGACTAAATCAAGTTTCATTCCAAGTGCAGTACCTATTAGATTTTAGGTATTTTCGAAGAAATGGTATTTTGTAAGTTAATTACTTTTTTTGAAATAAGCCAGTTGGATGTCCCGCGCGTTCTTGGTTTGACTCGTGCCGATTAAACGCAGCAATAATAGTACGAGTACCTTAATAATTAGGCTACGGCACTGATTACGAGTTTCATGTATTTGTTTTTGTAAATACTAAAAAGTGTATGGTACATAAATGTTTTGTGAAAATAACATTTACATTATAGATGTTAATTTCGATAACCAGACAAATTTACACTTTATTTCGTAGCAGTTAAGTCTAATTTGACTAACATCCGAATTACCGTTTCACAATGATAATCATTATACTGCTTTCACACGCTAATTGAAAATCAACTTTAATTCGACGGAGTACGGTTGTAGACACTGAAACCTAAATATTTTATTATTAAAGAACACATTTCTGTTGCATAAGATTTTAAGTCGCCTTTAAGTCGTAAGGTCTAATGTACTATGACCAGTAGTCCAATAACTATTTCATACTGTTATAATACAACGATAACAATAACAGATTTCGATAACAGTTATTTGGAAATAACACTGCAGAAAAATAATTATTGCAGTATAAGATCAGTAAGTATAATCAGTGTCAGTACGTATACTTGCTTCAGTTGTTTCAATCGCCCGAAATTTAACATTAATATCTAAATCTCGCTCAGAACGAGATATAATAGATATACATATATCTTGGTTTGAAAAGATATATATCACTCTTTTCTTTCAGAGATATAATTTGCGCATGACTAATATAAAGGTTAACAAAAAATTTAACATGCTTAAAGAAGATTAAATATTATAGCTATCAATAGGTGGTAACACTAACAAAAAACTTTACTACTCATATATTTCTATACGTTTGTGAAATGATTATAATCGCAATATGTACACTAACATAAAATACTATTTAATAAAGCTGAATACTATGTCAATAACATTTGTCTGTGCAGTAATTAAAAACCGTGTTCGTTGGAAGGTATTAACAGCTTTGATATGCGGATGGGTGGATTCGAAATAATGTTTGAAATGTAAATTGTGTAAAGTAGATATAAATATACAGAAATTAAAAGCCAAGTCACAAATTTCTTTATTGGTTACGTGATCAAACTTTTAATTTTATAACTAAACCACAGGAAAATGAGATAGCCTCTAATACATTAATTAATCTTTTTTTTTTTTTGCAACGCCCGCTAAATAATCTATAGAAAGCGTAGTAGTTAAATTTGGGTTAGGTTAGGTTAGACTGTAATTATCAAATGCGTGAGCCGAGCGAACGCAGTGAGCGTGGTGCGGCAGCACCCGGCGAAGCGCCATAATCGAAATTGGATGATAATTCTAAATTTTTTAACAAAAACACCCCGCGACAGCAAATTTATAGTGGCTAAGACAGTATCGTTCAGACGCCTGCAAATTGTGGCTGGCTTAGTAATTAAGAAAGCAATATAGATTTTTAATTAGCACCCTTAAATATATAGGACATTGTTTATTTTAGAAACTATACTCCTCCACCATAAAATTACACCCTTCTGTTTTGAGATTCAATCTAAAAGAAATCACCTAGTTTTCTCCTACACCTTTCCGAAAACCTCTTTTAACCAAAGATTTTTCTACTTTCTTGAACCATACATATACCACTAAATTACATTTAACTGCAAAAATAACACAGGCTCACCATACATATGCATACAAAACAGATACTCTCTCCCACACACTCACGCACCCGTATACACAATCCCACTCCCAGTAATTAAAAACCGTGTTCGTTGGAAGGTATTAACAGCTTTGATATGCGGATGGGTGGATTCGAAATAATGTTTGAAATGTAAATTGTGTAAAGTAGATATAAATATACAGAAATTAAAAGCCAAGTCACAAATTTCTTTATTGGTTACGTGATCAAACTTTTAATTTTATAACTAAACCACAGGAAAATGAGATAGCCTCTAATACTTTAATTAATCTTTTTTTTTTTGCAACGCCCGCTAAATAATCTATAGAAAGCGTAGTAGTTAAATTTGGGTTAGGTTAGGTTAGACTGTAATTATCAAATGCGTGAGCCGAGCGAACGCAGTGAGCGTGGTGCGGCAGCACCCGGCGAAGCGCCATAATCGAAATTGGATGATAATTCTAAATTTTTTAACAAAAACACCCCGCGACAGCAAATTTATAGTGGCTAAGACAGTATCGTTCAGACGCCTGCAAATTGTGGCTGGCTTAGTAATTAAGAAAGCAATATAGATTTTTAATTAGCACCCTTAAATATATAGGACATTGTTTATTTTACAAACTACACTCCTCCAGCATAAAATTACACCCTTCTGTTTTGAGATTAAATCTAAAAGAAATCACCTAGTTTTCTCCTACACCTTTCCGAAAACCTCTTTTAGCCAAAGATTTTTCTACTTTCTTGAACCATACATATACCACTAAATTACATTTAACTGCAAAAATAAAGTTGTTACATGGCCTAAAGAAAAGTCGTACTCCGACATGGAACCCCTGCTAAAACCATTACACTAATTATACCACTCAGTCTCACACAGACTCACCATACATATACATACAAAACAGATACTCTCTCCCACACACTCACGCACCCGTATACACAATCCCACTCCCTCTCTCTTTCACAAATACATACCTGATGTTTAGATGTAATTTTCCCTATTATTTAATCTTGAAATGTCTACAGTTCTTGTTACACATACTCTTTCTCTTTTTAAAATTCTAACTCCTGAAACACACATACACACTCACGCACCCGTATAAACAATCCCACTCCCTCTCTCTTTCACAAATACATACCTGATGTTTAGATGTAATATTCCCAATTATATAATCTTGAAATGTCTACAGTTCTAGTTCCCCTTTTTTTTTCTCTTTTTAAAATTCTAACTCCTGAAACACACATACACACTCACGTACCCGTATAAACAATCCCACTCCCTCTCTCTTTCACAAATACATACCTGATGTTTAGATGTAATATTCCCAATTATATAATCTTGGAATGTCTACAGTTCTAGTTACACATACTTTTTCTCTTTTTAAAATTCTAACTCCTGAAACACACATGCACACTCACGTACCCGTATAAACAATCCCACTCCCTCTCTCTTTCACAAATACATACCTGATGTTTAGATGTAATATTCCCAATTATATAATCTTGAAATGTCTACAGTTCTAGTTCCCCTTTTTTTTTCTCTTTTTAAAATTCTAACTCCTGAAACACACATACACACTCACGTACCCGTATAAACAATCCCACTCCCTCTCTCTTTCACAAATACATACCTGATGTTTAGATGTAATATTCCCAATTATATAATCTTGAAATGTCTACAGTTCTAGTTACACATACTTTTTCTCTTTTTAAAATTCTAACTCCTGAAACACACATGCACACTCACGTACCCGTATAAACAATCCCACTCCCACTCTCTTTCACAAATACATACCTGATGTTTAGATGTAATTTTCCCTATTATTTAATCTTGAAATGTCTACAGTTCCAGTTACACATACTCTTTCTCTTTTTAAAATTCTAACTCCTGAAACACACATACACACTCACGCACCCGTATAAACAATCCAACTCCCTCTCTCTTTCACAAATACATACCTGATGTTTAGATGTAATATTCCCAATTATATAATCTTGAAATGTCTACAGTTCTAGTTACACATACTTTTTCTCTTTTTAAAATTCTAACTCCTGAAACACACATACACACTCACGTACCCGTATAAACAATCCCACTCTTTCACAAAAACATACCTGATGTTTAGATGTAATATTCCCAATTATATAATCTTGAAATGTCTACAGTTCTAGTTACATATACTTTTTCTCTTTTTTAAATTCTAACTCCTGAAACACATGCTTCGACAAATCTCATGCATCAATCTTCACTAGTACATGAATAAATTGTGAAAGTAAATACATCTAACATCTTACTATACCAATCAAATGTTCGAAAAATCTCCTACAGTTTCAACGCAAAAAAGGTTATCGTTAATATTACATTAAAGGTACTGTTACTGTGACCATGAAAATCAAATAACATTGATGGTACTCTAACTGTGGTAGTTGGTATCAAATGATTGAAATACATACTTTGATCTGCAAACCGTCCAAGGTTTTAATATAAAAACCAGCATTGTTTAAATATAATTGCAGGTGCTTACTACTACCCAGAAACAGGACATTTTAGATTTTTGAAGAAATTTGGACTTCACAGCGTACTATTGGCGGCCGTGACCTAATCATTTTGATACGCAATTGATTCGAAGCAAATTATGCCCCTTTATTGTTATCACGAGAATTTGTTATTGATATAAAACCCATTGTAACTTTCCAAGAAACACAAAAAGTAACCGTCGTCACATTGTTATGACAAGACTACATTGTTATGTCAAGAATTTGTTTTGCCTTATCTAACAAGTTAAAGCATGCTACATAACGTTTAAATAATATGAACAATAAGACGCTACTTAACCACCTTTTCGTAACATATTTGCAATACCTTGCGGGTGAAATGATTATACTTCACAATAGGTATACTAAGATAAAATATTATTTAATAAAACTGAATATCGCGGATTAGTTTGATGAACGTTCGCTAACTTAGCGAGCATCGCGGTTTGATTCGACCACCCCGCGACCTTATCAAATTAATTCGCGTTTCATACCATACCTAATAAGTGAGCGGGAATCCGCCAATCCCTACTACTTATGTCGTTCGATATGTTCAAATTTAAATTATTTTCTCCTTAATCTATATCGACCTTTGAACTAAAATATCGCGGCAATGTGACGTGCTCGTAAGGCCAAGCCGTGACGATAGTTACATCTTGAATACTTGAAGCAGTATTAATTTTAAACTTAATATTTTTTACTTGTAACAAAGCATTTGCACAGTATTTTTACTCAAATGCACTTCTAACACATGATTTAATTGTGATCTAACATCACATATTATAAAACATGCTTTGCATATTTTACTTTTTGTATATATTTTCCATTTCATCGTTATTAACATTCCTTGAAGTGAGAATCAGCGCTCCGTCTGTTAACTGAGGTTTTAATTGAATCCGTTTTAAATTTTTATTTACTTATAATGTTCAAAATGATCCTGCGTATAATTTGCCTATCGCACTAAGCAGACTAATAGGACGGTAGCTTGTGGGTAAATTAGCCGGTTTTCCGGGTTCCCTAGTACCGATGACAAACGTTTCCTTCCATGTTTGCGGAAAGGAGCAGTTTGTTAGTAAGTTATTGAATACAACTGCTAACAGTTTTATGAACATATACAGTAGATAATATTTTTTTTGCTATTAAATTTATCTTTTAAAAATGTCCAAAATATAAACCTTAGTAAACAGTGGTGGTTTTTGTAGCAAATAGTTCTGAAATAAACCCTCATCGTCAAAAGATGCTGCACAACGTAAATGCGATGCAATTCAATAACTCGTCCTAAAAAAATTCAATTGTGATTTTATAACTGTGATTATACCAGTAATTTTAGTATATTTTGTCATTTTGCCATAATCACGTAAATTCCAATAAAACATGTACACATACTAACCAGCTTTAGCAAAAACGAATAATAATTTATCTTAACAATGATACGACTATTTTGAGATAAGTAATAGGCTTGTACTGGCCGTGAGTGCTAACGCTGTAGGTACAAAGAATCGTGGGCAAGCAGAGGTTTTTTAGATTCAAATTCTAAAGTCAATAACTGCCGATTATATATTATTATGTGCATTTTTTTTTCTTTTGGCTCTTCCATTATTTAGTTTTGTATACTTGCTTTTCATTTTTTCCTTGTATTTTCACCTCAGCTTTTCTTTTCTTCCTTTATGAATTATAAGAAAAAAATTGTATACTCCTTGTATCACTAAATCTTTTTCTAAATATCTTATAACGTTGACGCGCTGCTCAACCGACCAATCATAACGCGTGAACTACATCGCAATATCAACTTAGGCGATAAGGATAAATATGACTTTCCGCCAAGGACTGTCGGGCCAAGCCTGCTAGCGTTGCCCCGGTGCGCTTCAGACTAAGGAGAAACCGGCAGACCCGATCCCATTGCACTTGGGCCTTTCCCAGGGTGACGGTACAGTGCTATCCGAATTAGAGGTACTGCAACGTTTGCTTGTGCCGTATTTATTAAAAGAGGTTATTGCACAAACAAACTTGCCGACATTTATGACTGGCAACTTATAAGTCTGTCAATATTTGATTTTATTTGTGAAATGTAAAATATATATATTATGGAAGATTGTTCCATGGCGTCCCTTGAGGGGATTGCTTGATGGATTTCCTTGACAGGATTCCTTAGAGAATTCTATTGCGGGCTTCGTCCCCAAAATAGTCTAATAATTATTCTTATATGCTATTTATAAATAGATTCATTTTAAATAAAAAGTGTATTAAATGATATATGTGTTTTGTCCTTGATAGTTAGGAAGACCTCCCTAGAGTAGAATTATCTCATCAAGGGTCCCGGACCGCTTGATGGTGGAGGCGCCGGGTATACAATTGCAGTGATATAAAGTGTAATGCTGTGTTGTATATTTTATTTCAGCTATATTCCCAACTAAGTATAGCGGAAGGAAGATTTTGGAGGGCAGGAGCCATCTAAAATACCAGGAGTAAGGGAGAAACTCTAGAAGGTGATTCATCCAACGGGCGAGGAAGGAATTTCCCAAACTTCAACCGGCGTCGTTGGGACAGCTTGAAACATTGTAGATGCCGATTGATCAAGATAATGTTTTATTGAAGCTAATAAAGAAGGTAAATAAAGATTTATATAATTTGCTTATCATCGAAGGTATGATAGTGCAGCGGAATGCGGCGAAATTCTGCGCTGATTTGGATTTAAACTGTGCCTATTGGTAGTTATCGATAGCGGAGAAGGATAGACACGAAACTGTGGAAGTCGAAAACTTGGTCGACCATATGAAGGTTTATTTCGAGTATTGCGATATATAGGATGTGACAATTGTCTTGTGAAAAAATACAAAATGGCCAAGATGGATTGTGCATGTGAATAGATTGGAACTATTTAATGTTCGATAGAATGGAATTAATGATGAAATTGTGTCTGTATTTATATATGTAAAATGGGGTTTTTGTGGATGCGTTTGTTTCTTGAAATATTATTATATTATTATAATTTCTTTATTTTTAGAATTAATAGAGTAATAGTACACATTTAGGTGTACAAATATGTATATCGTTCATTTGTAGATATGCAACGATTAGAATTTCGTTGGTGTTTTAGAATA
This sequence comes from Marasmarcha lunaedactyla, assembly GCA_923062675.1. Classification (NCBI taxonomy): domain Eukaryota; kingdom Metazoa; phylum Arthropoda; class Insecta; order Lepidoptera; family Pterophoridae; genus Marasmarcha; species Marasmarcha lunaedactyla. The sequence goes on from OV281353.1 coordinate 11,641,541, forward strand.
ATATAACAAACTAATATTTTTTTTTTTTTCTCAAATTCTATGTACACTTCACAACGCAATGCTCCGAGATGATATATCCTGCAAAGCCGATCCAAACAGCATCACCAAAAAGGAGATGCAATGGATGGACGATGCAGATAAAAGAAAATAAGGAAAAGGTTTTTTTTCATAAAATATATTGAAATAAGAGGGTATTTTATTTAATGGTTTAATAAATTAATTTTAAATACCCGAAAAGAAACCTCTAAGGGGCGGCAGGTACACGCGGCACGTATTTACCGCGTTACATTTTATTTACGAATCATAAATATACGTGTGGTGCCAATGCTCTAAAGAAGTCAATTTTCAAAGACTAAAATAACACTATAGATAATGTGCACGTTTAATTTGAGCCACACCTAATAATCTCCATAAGAGAGAAGGTGATAGCCGATTTAGCTATGCGGCCAAAGTTTACGAGTATATATAATATTGTGATATTGATGTCTGTGGGTCAACACGCGGATGTAGAATAGGATCCTCAGTGGGTTAAATAATAAAAGGGTTGTGATGGAATAGGTAATGATTTTTTGTGAACGTGATTGGTATAGAATTTTGTCAGGTGTATTTCGGTGCATTTTGAAAAAGTTCTCTGCATTGCGTTGTGAAATATTAATTTATAATTTATAGGTATCATTCTGGGTTAAGTAAAATACTTTGGATCCGATTTTATGATCTTTTCATAGGAAGATTTGTCCGGTAATAGTTAGGCAGGTAAAATCTTAATATTTAGGTAGGTAATGTTTAAATTTTCGAAAGTTACAAACTTTCAAATAAACTTTTAATCATTCAGAAAAGTTTAAAGTTAATATGACAGTTCATGTCAAACGTGTTTGTTTTGCCAACTGAATGATAATGTTTGATAATATAATTTGATTAATTTAGTATTAATTTTAATATAAATGGGATTAATTAAATTTACTTTTATTGGGATATTAATATATTTATTACTTATCAATTAATTATAATTATAATTTGGTTGTATTCAATGGGTTATTTTAACAATTGTTGATTAATTTAATAATAAATATTGGTTATTTGAATTTGCATATGATTGGGTAACGTAAATAATTAATATGGGGTTGTTGATTATTCATGAATTGTATGAGAAATTAAAATAATTTACACTGTTTTATTTAGATATTAATTAACCAGCCGGGATCTTGGCTGATTTTCATCAGGTTTTGTGGCTAAGGCTCTATTGATGGAGAATAAATACTATAAGATCAATTTTGATGTAATAAGATGTTGTAATTTAAACATGATCAAGTATATATATTCCTATCGGTAGGGGACTCATCTGAGAGTAATCCCGATTAATGTATATGGTCCTGATTTAGGTAGGGTCGTTATTTAAGAATGAAATGTATATAGGAATTTATTTAATTAGCTTCACTAATTAAATAAATTAAACAAGAGGGGCGATTGCAACGTTTGCTTGTGCCGTATTTATTAAAAGAGGTTATTGCACAAACAAACTTGCCGACATTTATGACTGGCAACTTATAAGTCTGTCAATATTTGATTTTATTTGTGAAATGTAAAATATATATATTATGGAAGATTGTTCCATGGCGTCCCTTGAGGGGATTGCTTGATGGATTTCCTTGACAGGATTCCTTAGAGAATTCTATTGCGGGCTTCGTCCCCAAAATAGTCTAATAATTATTCTTATATGCTATTTATAAATAGATTCATTTTAAATAAAAAGTGTATTAAATGATATATGTGTTTTGTCCTTGATAGTTAGGAAGACCTCCCTAGAGTAGAATTATCTCATCAAGGGTCCCGGACCGCTTGAGTACCATTTCGGTACCACTTTAGGTGCTAGGTTTGTTAGGGAACCTAGGCATTAATATATATTTATTTATTATATATTGTAGTCCCAAGCCCTCCAATGGACCAGCAAAGCTTGATAAACTTTGCTAGGTCGTTCGCCCAGGAGCTCGTTGCAACCGGCGCCAACATATCAGACGATGTCCCAATGCAGGCCTTACAGGCAACAATCGCATCCCCGGCCCCTTAGGCCAACCACGCCCAGACCCCTCAGGTCTACAGCTCTCCTGCGTCCCCCGTTCTTTCGGAGATGGACTGTGTGTCGGACACGTCCTCTCGCACGTCGCGCCGTAAGCGTACCGCTCCCGGGAGTGTCTCGGAATCCGCATCTAATGCGTCATTGGACGCCGCCACCTTAATCGGCTCTCCTAAGCCCCCTTTTCAGTTAGTCGCCAAACACTCTAAGAAGCGTTCGAAGAAAGCCGCGGTGTCTTCAACACCCGAGCGCACCCCGGTGTCTTCAACACCCGCCCCCGTACCGTTGATGTCACTGCAAGTGACCGTGACTACGTCGGCTCCGTCCAAGCCAGCAACGCGCTGCGCTCCCGTCCCACCTAAGCCTCAGCTCCCTCCGCCCGTCTTTCTCCGCGAAAAAGCGCGCTGGACCGCGGTTTTTAACTTGTGCAAAGAGCACAAAATTAATTATGTCAAAGCAATAAACGCAGGCGAAACCATTAAAATCCAAGTCGCGACTATCGATGATTTCCGAGCGTACACTAGGCTCTTATCAGTCAGACAAATCGCGTATCACACTTACGCCCTCCCGGAGGAGCGTAAAATTCGCGTGGTATTACGGAGCGTCCCGTTTGAGCTCGCGAACGAAGATATCTTGGAGGACCTTAAGTCCCAGGGCTTCCCGGCTGAAGCAGTGCCCAAGATGCACTCTAACCGAGGTAGGCGTTTTCCACTCGCATTAGTAATCCTACCTAACAATCCACAATCGAGGGATATCTTCAGAGAGGCTCGCACAATCTGCGGACTTCCGAATATCTCCGTCGAGCGTCCCAACCCCCCAACCCCCGTGGTTACCCTGGGCAGTGCCACCATTGCCAGCTCCATGGCCACGTAGCGGCTAATTGCTCAGCTCCCCCCAGGTGCGCTAAGTGCCTGGATCCTCACATTACAAAGGAGTGCACTCGCACTTCCGAATCCACTTCCCCCCTGCATTTGTTTTGTGCGGCCAGTCCAGCCACACAGTTAACTAAAGGGGTTGTCCGCGCGCTCCGCGCGACTCCGTTAAGAGGGCTGCGCCTAAACCAGCGCCGCCGCTCACTCCCGCCTAATTCCCGCCGCTACGCAACCGGGCTCCCCCGGAAGCAAAGCCCGTGCAGCCGACGCCTATGCCGGCTCTCTCCTGGAGACAGCTTCCGGCCACTCCACCTTCCCTACCTATCCCAGCTACCATAGCTCCCGTAGGCCCGCGTCCCACTTTATCGTTTTCACCTCAGTCGTCGTTGGCTGAGGACATGAAGACCGTGTTCAACGTTATCCAAGGGCTTATCCCTCGTTTCATTTTACATTCGTAGCAGAACAACAAGCCAGACTTATTGCTTCTCCAAGAGACGTGGCTCACACCAAACCGCTTCAGGGGATTCGCTATTCCTAAGTACGCATTCACTCGTAATGATAGGCCCAACTCCGACGGTTTCGGCGGCACAGCTATCTACTACAAAAGAGGTTACCGTTGCGCTCCTCTCCCTACACCTCCTCTCCCCAACATGGAAGCCACTGTGTGCAGATTGGCTATGACTGGTCATACGACCATAATCATAGCTTCAGTCTACAAACCTAGTGGCACCAGACCTATCCGCAGCGACTTTGAGGCCATTCTCGCCCTCGGCCATTCGACGACAAACTCCGTAATCGCTACAACGATCCCCACATTCGAATGTTAGGTATTCCCATCCCCCTTTTTTTTTTGGTTCCCCTCCACGGGAAGGGCAGGAGGATATAAAAAATGCTCTGACGCATACTCCGCGCGCGCGATCGGAGTTATGTGGGACTCGTCCCGACGCCTACCAGAACCATACCCACTAAAAAACCCCCTGTCGGCTCGTGCATTTTTGCCACTCAGCCTTCATCTGAGCGACGGCCAATCGGAGAAAGAGGCCGCACTAGCGGGCCCTTAAGGGGTCACCCGCTGGGATTTACATAGCACTGAAGGTGCTCAAAAAGAAAGGTAAAAATTAAAAAATTTAAAATTGACAAATAAAATTGCATTAATTCGGATTTACATTAGAATTAGAATTTACGTTAGAATTAGAATTTGCGGCCTGAAGGGCCTCGACATCTAAAGTTAATTGCGTGCGTTCGCTCGTGTGCGCGTTTTTCGGTCTAGCGATTTTGTATATCGAATCTAACACAGGAGTAGTATACGAGACTGAATCTCGAACAAGATGATTGGGATGGGATTCGGCGCGTTTGAAGAACGATTCTGAGAGTGTTTTGAGGTGCTGTTGCACTGTAGGTAGTTCAAGATCTCTGTGCAGGTACGCGTTACGCACGTACCAAGGTGCGTTTGTGGCCCTGCGGCAGAAGAGATTTTGAACTACGTGCAGTTTGTACAGGACGGAGGGTTTGGCGTGGGCAAAGACTGGCGAAGCATATGACATGACGGGTCTAACGCAGACCTTATAAAGCGTACGTTTATTCCTAAAAGACATTTTACTTTTTCTTCCTATCATACTATATAGACGGCTTAAGTAAAAACGCGCGAGTTTCGTTACTCTATCGACGTGTGGCTTGAAAGAAAGCGTCTGATCTAAGGTGACACCTAAGTATTTGATACTGCGCTTCCAGGGGATGGGAATACCTAAAATACGAATGTGCGGATCGTTGTGGCGATTGCGACGTTTGTGGTCGAATTGAATAGCAGAACTCTTTTCTGGGTTGACATCGATACGCCATTTTTGAAACCAAACACCGAGGGCGTTTACGGCTTTTTGGAGTCTGGTGATGTTCGGTTTAAAGAATCTTTATTTAAATAAGAAATTATACAATTTCACTTTTTATGAAGAACATTACACATTTTAAGCAAGTTAAACATACAAGCGAGCTAAAAATAGAACAATAAACAAAAATAGTACAACACTCAGTTTTGGGGGTATTTTGACATTACAAAACAAGACCAATAATTTGTTCATACAAAAAGTAATATGAAACTACCCGTGGAGTGCAGAATGTTTAATAAACAAACCATTGATTATAGGCAGGATGGATGTGGCAAAGTACTTTGTGTTAATATTAATGTTTTTTTTTATTTTTTATATTTGTTATGAATTTTCAAGTTGCAGTTTTGTGTTGTTAGTACAAATTTATTGAATGTAAATGAAAGATTTAAGTCGCTATAGTAAAGTTGTCCAGTAAAATTTTTTATTGTGTTTTGTCTTTGAGAGTGTAGGTATTTTTTTTTAATTCATTTTATTTATATATCTGTTATTATATATCTGCCAGTAATATGGTAAAGTAGATAACTGATACTACCACATTGAATTCGCATTAGATTTGTTGCTGTAATAACAGAAAGTGCTCCTTTGTTTTTCTTTTAAATATGTTTGCACTTTTAACTTCTTTGATATTATTTGGTAATTTATTATATATTTGGGCACTCTGAAATGTAATATTTTTTTTACCATAATTTGTTCTTGGGATCCGTAAGATTAGATATTAGATGTTATACGGGATCGCTTGACTTTTAGTGTATAGGGCGGTATCGTCTGCAAAGAGGGCGAGTTCGACGCCTTTCGGCGGGATGGGGATGTCGTTAGTGTACACAGTGTACAGCAGAAGGGCGAGGGCTGAGCTTTGCGGGACTCCAGCCTTTATGGGACGAGGCGCGGAGAGCGCGCCTTCATGTTTGAATCGAAAAGTACGGTCTTTAAGAAACAACGCTATTAATCTGACTAGGCGAGCCGGTAAGCCTATTTTATAGAGTTTAAAAACGAGACCGCTGTGCCAGACTTTGTCGAAAGCCTTGGCTACGTCAAAGAGAACCGCGATTGTTTTTTTACGACGCTGAGAGAATCCTTCGAGTATGTACTCGACGATTCGATGGACTTGCTGAGGGCAGGAGTGCTTAGCGCGAAAGCCGAACTGGTGGGGAATAATGAGAGTGTCGCCATCCGTTGGAAACAGATGGTTCCGCATTCGAGAGAGTATGACTCTTTCGAGAAGTTTAGACATTGCCTTGAGGAGGCTGATGGGTCTGTGATTAGCCGGGACATTCAGAGGTTTACCCGGCTTGGGAATGCCTATGACTGTCGCTTCTTTCCAGGCTTTTGGAAAGTAGCTATGGTCGAAGCAGGCATTGAAGATAATAGCTAACAAGGTGAGCACCTGCTGGGGCAAGTGCTTTAGTGCGTGGCTGGAAATTCCATCCGCACCCGGAGCCTTTTTGGACTTTTGCTTTCTAATGAGAAGCAAGATTTCATCATTAGAGACTGTGACGGGGTCGTCGGTTATAGGGAGAGATTCTCTGCGGAGAACTTCGTCCTCCACCGCCTGGATGTGGGAGGGATCCGCGGGTTGCGTGCTGGGCGAACATTGTGCCGCTATGCTGTCGGCGAAGCAATCGGCTTTCTCTTCGACTTCAAAGGCAATAGTGCCGTCGGGACGAGTGAGAGGAGGAACATGAGAGGCGGTGTCTACGCGTAAGGCTCGGGCCATTCGATAATACGCTTGGTGGGACGGGGAGATATTCTCCATGAGATCGTTAAACTGAGTGTCACGGAGTACCGCCACTTCCGAGTTACTACGAGCGATTTTAACGGCGCGGGGGCTGGTGTTGAAGACACCGGGGAGGGCTCGGGTATTTATGATACCGAAGCTTTCTTCGAGCGCTTCTTGGAGCGCTTGGCGACAAGTTGAAACGCGGGCTCTGGAGAGCCGGTTAAGGTGACGGCATCTGACGACGTATCAGACGCGGGTTCGGAGTCGCTCCCGGGAGCGGTACGCTTGCGACGCGACGCGTGAGAGGATGCGACCGATGCGCAGTCCATCTCGGACGAGGCGGGAGACGAGGAAGAGCTGTAGACCTGAGGGGTCTCGACGTTGGAGGCCTGAGGGGCCGGGGTTGAGGCCTGAGGGGCCGGGGTTGAGGCCTGAGGGGCCGGGGACGCGATAGATGCCTGTAAGGCCTGCCTTAGTACGTCATCGGGTATGCTGGCGCCGGACGCAGCGAGCGCCTGGGCGAACGACCTAAGGATGTTAACAAAGTCCACTGGAGGGCTTGGTCCTACGATATATGATATATAAATATATAAAAAAATGCCCAGTTTCCCTAGCAACCTAGCACCTATTTATATAACAAATGCCTAGAGTTCCTAAATAAAAACCTAGCGAACCCTAGCGGCTAACCTCCCTACCAGCGGTAGGGGGGCTGGGGAGGAAAACTTAAAACTAACCGTAGTACGCCGAAGGCCGCTACCTAGAAACCTAAAAAAAAGGGTATGCAGGTAAAGAGTTGACCGCGTTAGGGTCAACCTTTACCGACAGAAAGGACAAATACACACGAAAAACACACAGATGTGATAAAAATAAATATGAAATAGGAGAAAAATAAAGAAGAGAAATAAAATAAAAATAAAAGGACTGGTTCAGTACAAATTCGTTGTCACCGTTAAGTATCCTTTGTACTGAAACCAGACTACTTACGCTGGGCACAACACTGCACTCAGCACAAGCACAACACAACTTAGCACAGCACTTTGAAGACTAAGGGGCTTAGTCGCAAAGAAAAAACGCACTTCGATAGCACTCAGAGGGAGTAGAAAAACCTTGAAAACCGTAGCACGGAATCAACACGCTAAACTGTGACGTCAGTAGACTGAGCGCCACGGAATATCGGGAAGGGACCGATCAACGGAGAACGGGGTCTTGCACGTCCGCACCGCGTGGCGATCGGAGCGAGAATGCTCCCATCCCCTGGAAGCGCAGTATTAAATACTTGGGCGTCACCTTAGACCAGACGCTTCCTTTCAAGCCACACGTCGATAGAGTAACGAATCTCGCCCGTTTTTACTTAAGCCGCCTATATAGTATGTTAGGTAGAAAAAGTAAAATATCTTTCAGAAACAAACGTACGCTTTATAAGGTCTGCGTTAGACCCGTCATGACGTATGCCTCGCCAATCTTTGCCCACGCCCAACCCTCCGTCCTGCACAAACTGCAGGTAGTTTAAAATTTTTTCTGCCGCAGGGCCACAAACGCACCTTGGTACGTGCGTAACGCGGACCTGCACAGAGATCTTGAACTACCTACAGTTCAACAGAACCTCAAAACACTCTCGGAATCGTTCTTCAAACGCTCCGATACCCACCCTTATTCTTAGTTCGAGATTCAGTTTCGTATAGATTCGAAGTTCAAAGTCGCTAGACCGAGAAACGCGCACACCGGCGAACCCACGCAACTAACACTAGATCTCGAAGCCCTTCAGGCCGCAACATCTAATTGTAGTGTAAATTCGAATTAATTCAATTTTTATTTTTATTTTGAGCACCTTCCGTGCTATGAACTCACCTTCAGTGCTTTGGCACCTTTAGTGCTATGTTATCCCAGCGGGTGACCCCTTCTGGGCTCCGCTAGCACGGGTTCTTTGTCCAGATGAAGGCTATGTGGCAAAAAATTGCAATAGTCTCGGAGCGGGTCCCACATAACCCCGATCGCGCGCGCGGGGTATGCGTCAGAGCATTTTTTATCCTCCTGCCCTCTCCGTGGAGGGGAACAAAAAAAAAGGTCTGTCAGGCGTGGGCCGCGGCCTTCTGACTTATTCCATCGTGGGAACGCGTGGTTCAGTTTCCTAAAAGCTCAACCTACATTGGTATATGGTTGAGGCGGGCGATGGCTGGATCCCACGTTAACTCGTGAACGGCTGCTGTTTGAGGGTGTTCGTCGTTTGGATACTTGGGGGTGGGGGTGACTTGCCGAGCTAACAGATGCAGATAAGAATATTTTTTTATAGACATAAAGAGACATTGTACATTTATAGTAGTGTAGTGGTTAGTAGCCCTGTTTCATACGCCGGAGGTCCCAGGTTAAATTCCTGGCCGGGGCATACATTTGTGTGATGAACACAGATTTTTGTTCTCGGGTCATGGTTGTTTATATTTATTTACGTATGTTTATTCTGGGATCCCCCCAGTTCGCTGTATGATCATCCATAACACAAGCTCTGCTTACTTTGGGGCCATACTGTTGGTGTGTTTGTCTGGGGATTTATTATTATTATTATTTTGAAAAAATTATACCCGTGAAGTTTCTTGCCAGTTCTTCTTCACGAAAGTTTCTCCGAACTTGTGGTAGAGTCATGCTTTATTTGACGTCAATAAGAACAAGTAAATTGTCAATGTTGAGAAATAAATCTTAGCATTCGTGTATAAATATATTTTTGACCTAACACATTTAAACAGAAGTTATCTGAATAAACTAATTTATGTGTGAATAACTTGCATAAACTATATCAGATACTGGAAGAGAATATAAACAAGTACATGAATACTTCTAACTTCACATTATTAAAAATCCCATATCGTTATGAAATGCCTTCAATGCCTTTCTTAACTGGGACGTTCATATTTCAATTTGTACTGTTGCAAATTATCTGATTTGTATAAATTCAACATTAGCTATTAAGTTTTATTTTGTTGTAGTCTTACGCGAAATACTTTGTATTTATAAATGGGTATTTGTAAATGATTTTTATATGTCCTAATTTGTATTCTAACAACAATCATATAGTCAATAGTTTTCCTAAAATTAATAAATAAAATCAAATATATACTTCTTAAGTCCTTTCCAAAAGGCTACTTATATAAAAAGCTAATAAAATCTCCATTCCAAAAATTCCTGGTATTTGAATAAACCGCGCTCCGACTTGAAAAGAGATGGTCTCGTTAATTTGAAACGTCGCAATCCAGTATCTGATATTTTTTCAAGTAGTCCCTCATGTTATTTGTAGAATAGATAAAATCTAGAAAATTCTTAAATAAAGAATAGATACAAGGATGGCTCAAGACATTCGTAAATAACGTAAATAAATTTTCACCATGATTATTTTGGTTGTCACAAAAATATAGCATTGTTTTCTGATAAGGTTCATAAAAAACTTTAACTTACATTGAGATATGACCACTGAAGGCACGTCCAATCTATTAACAAAACATAACAAGTCCATATTTGTTACTTTGTTTAATAACATTGTTTTAAAACAAAATCTTTAAGAACATAAAATCCATAACACACAGAAATTTTGCTATGGGTAAACAAATTACTATGCAACAAAAGCTTTCAAATAATGTAGGTTCTTTATTATAGGTCTTTTAAAAAAAAAATTAGATGGGATTACGTTACTCCGGAAACATCTGTTTATCCTAAATAACTTCGAAAATACAATTTACAGATATTTTGCTACTTGTAAAAAAATTTAATTTCATGACACACGATGTGTTTGTGATATTCTAAACTCTCCAAAAAATTGTCTGCGGTAACCCTTAAGTAACCAGAAACATAAAATGACCTATATGTATAAATAATTTCATAACATGTATTTTAGTATAGAAGAATATTGAATTTTATAACAAGAAAATCGTATTATATCTCAAAATCTGCTCTACGCTCATAATTAAAATAACACCCAAAAAATACCCCTAAAATATACGTCGTATGATTAATATTGTGTACAGTCACGTGCATTGATAAGTAAACGTTTACAAATTTGCAAAGAAATGTAAATATTAGATATTTCAAAAATAAGTGTCGCATGTTGTCCTTTAAATAATGTAATCAGCAAACTAGTTCAAAATTAGGTTTGGGTACTTTTTCTTTATTGTAAAGTAAACGAAGCAACACCAGTGAATACTACACAGTTGTAAAGTTTTATTTATGTATTTTATGACAATTTCTATAACATATATAAAATGCAGTTTCAAAGCAACGTATACGGAATATTTTTGATTATTAATTACTTAACAAAAAGTTTAGGCACCATTTCTAAGGGATTGGTTAATACAATCATAGTATCATTTATTTGTCTAATCAGTAGTAGGTATGTAGGTATCCAAACGCACCTGTTTAGATAGGTAAGATTGAAATATCGAAAATAATACCTACGTGTTTCATATTTTCTAATGCAATATGATATTTTTATTTACATCAATAAATAAAAATATTCATGCCATATATGTAATACTTATATGTGTTAAATTATGTCATAAATGTTAATTTCTGACATAATTTTACATTTTATTTTCACTAAAACAATAATAAATGTAATTTCTTGTGTCAAAGTTTAATGATATACTAAGCAGTATGTAATTTTTATTTGCCAATAAATAAAAATATTCGTACCATACAAACATCTAATTGTAAACAATATTATAAATGTTTGATTATTTTACAACAAGTTATTAACATAATAATGAAAGTAATATAACACAATATGTGATATTTATATATAACTAGTTAACTCGACAAACGTTATTTTGCCATAAAAATTATTTTAAGTAAATATTTTGGTAGTGTTTGGTGATAGAATGGTGAATAGAATTTAGGGTCCTAAGTATTGCAAAATTAATGCCAAATCATTGTAAAAAAAAATTTTTGTCGAAAATAAAAAATAAAATCTGGAGAAGGCCGCCCTTGTCGCCTAAGATAAAATACGGTATAAAAAATGCCTACGACCTATTCTCAGACCTACCAAATATACACTCAAAATATTTATAGTATAAATAATAATATATTCGATTATTTATAATCATTTTCTTAAACGATAGAATCTTGGTGAACTTAAAATCTTGTGTAACCACCCTGAGAATCAGTGACATCTTGTAACCATTGTTGGATTGATGAAATCATGTTAAAGCACACATAACTCCCCCTTAGACTGTCCCATGTCTCATACACACTCTCAATCAGAGATTCGCGTGTCCTAGCTTGGTTGTTGTCATCAGTAATCAGAAGATACTTGTGTCGGGATAAACTTATATACTTAATAGTTACTGCTTATTAGTTATGGGCGTTATTGGTTGTTTCTGGTAACAGATATCTAACCGATATTTGGTTTCAATATCGGAATTGATAATCGTTGCCGAATATCGGTATCAATGTCTCAGTTTTTTAATCTAACTGCTACTAGCTAACTTACCTATCACAGAGTGCCAATCTAAATTTGACCTCATCTCTCATAACTTAAAGTTAAACTCATAAATCGTATTAACCTTTCATAGGTCTAAATAAAATTAACAAACGTTCAGTCTCGCGAGCGATTACTGTCCATTTTAGTAACGTTTCAACTGTAACGTTTTGATATAGAGGAGTCATGACTACTGTTTATATATTTCTTAAATCTATTTTTCCATTATCTAGTATCCATAGCACAAGTTCTTAACGAAAAGAAATGTCCCAAAATGCAAGGTGTCTGGGCCAGGTCTTTGTACAATTTATCAAAAAATTGTTTAAGATGCTTAGAACACTTTTTGATTGTTAAATTGTTATTAAAACACTTTGTTTATTGGTGGGAAATTAAACTGTACATTATTATATAGTGCGCAACACAAACAAAAAACATCATGGTGGAAAAATATGTCTATTTTGACAGCTACTTACATCTTTTTGTTTTGTGTATCGAGTAGTATCGATGGTTGATTGCCGTTAAGTCCAAAGAATTGAATTGAATTATTTTGTGTATTTTGCGTTTATTTAACATTTGTATAAGTTGTAAACCGAAAGAAATAAATCAAGCGCAACGTACAATCATACACAGACAACTGTAATTAATATATTGTAAATTATAATATTTACATTTCTTTGCAAAGCACGTAGTATAAAAGATGACCTACTTATAGTCAGTATATCAAATTAAAGGGCAATAAATATAGATTATCATACATTCATCAGATTGAATATATATTCAAAACAAAACAACATGGCTACTTACGATTGATTTTTCGCAAATTATTTATTATTGTTTTACAAGATTTTTAGATTTAAAATTAGGGAAGTTTAAGGGGGAAAGGGTTACTCATGAGGTAATCTTCCATGTGTACTACTGACCATTAGCAGGTCAATATCCCATATTGAGTTTGACCATCACTTTTGTCAACGTTTACTTATCAATGCACGTGACTGTACATTTTTTTTTTTATTTATTTACCCAATACAAAAAAAAAATATACAGATTTTCTTATTACTATCTTAAAATCTAAATAAGATTTAACTAGACAGTAGCGTTCTCCTTAGTTTACATTCTCTTTTAATTTCAAAATAAATAAACAGTTATTGATCACTATTTTATCTTTACAACATTAAACAACATGTAGGTATTTGTTAAACAGTGCGGCCAGCGGCAGCGCGGCACCCGTGGGCTCGGTATTCATATCGCAAGCTAAAGATAACATTAGATTCATTGCGTAGTTGCGTATGTGTGAGTGATGTTCTACTTGACTACTGCTATTGTTTGTGAAGGTTGCTCCCACTTGGCACATAGTTTAAAGGAAAGATAATGATTGATGTGAAAAGAAGTATTCTTTTAAAACCGTTTTTAAGTTTGATGTTGTAATTTTATTTTTTATGTCATGAGGTATTGAATTAATAAGATGTGGCATTATATATTGGGACGTTCTTTTTCCGTAGAAGTTATTAAATTTAGGAGTTCTTAATTTTTTATTTGCTACATTCCTGGTTAAGATGGGGTGACTTTTTGTAATTAATATTTCTTTTCGAAAGAATTGTTCCGTTAACATTTGATATTTAACTTTTGTGTGGATTGGAAACACATCACAAAACCTAAATAGACCTACTGGGTTGTCAATGTATTTGTGTTTTATTTTTAGTGGTACGATCATTTTTAGTATCCTGTGCTGTAAATTATAAATGTCATCAAGATAGGTTTTAAAGGTTCGTCCGTAACTACTCAAGCCATATGAAATAATACTTTCTGCAAAAGCTTTGTACATAGTAAGTAACACGCTAAAGTGTATTTTGTTTTTTATTAAGTAGAATTTAGCCATTATGGCTCTGAGAGTGGTGCAAGTTTTATCAATGTGTTTTCTCCAATTAAATCTGTTATCTATCGTTAGTCCCAAATAAGTGTGATCTTTTACCAGCTCGATATTTTGGCAAGTGATAGGGCAGTGCCGGTTAGTACTATGGATGCAGTCATGACTATGGGCTGTTACTTTCACATCGTTATACAATCCCGTATTATGACTAGAATGCACGTGAATCATTTTAGTTTTATCGGAGTTCAATATGAGTCCTGCGTCATGTGACCATTTACAAATTGCATCGAAATCACTCTGAATATTTTCTTGTGCAATCAACAGAGACCTGTTCGCTGCTATCAGGCACGTGTCATCCGCGAATTGATAAATTTTACAGTGTTTGACTACATTTTGTAGGTTATTTACGTACGTTAGGTAGTGCAACGGGCCTATGACCGATCCTTGTGCTGTTCCTTCATGGGTGTTAATAATGTCACTAAGTGATTTATCTATCTTAACTTGATAACTTCGGTTTTCCAAATAATTTCTACACCAAACGAGGAGTTTACCGCGTATACCGATGTCGTCTAATCTTTTTAGGAGCAAGTCGTGTCTAAGAATTTCAAAAGCTATATTAATATTCATTGTAGTCAATGAATATTAATATAATATGTTTTTTTTCGTTTAAGTAGGTATTAATATCATCTGTGAAACGAGACAATAGTAACGTCGTGCTCTTTTTTGGTTGGAAGCCATACTGCTGGGAGCATAATGCGCTATTACACTCAAAAAAGTTATTGATGATTTTGCAAATGTACTTCTCTATAATTTTGTCAATAACTGACAGTATTGTAATTGGACGGTACTGTGAATAGTCTTGTTTATTTCCACTTTTAAAGATAGGTCTTAATATGCCAGCTTTTAGTTCGTTCGGATAATTTCCAGTCGAGATACTTGTGTTAATCAAATGAGTAATTGCACTAGTCGATTTGTCACTAAGGCGTATTATATCAGAAGCTGTTATTCCGTCAGCCCCTGGGGCCTTTCGAGGGTTAATATTTCTAATAATCTTTAGAACTTCTGCCTCTGTAGCCTTTGGAACGAATATTGATCTGTTTAGTGGCTTTACGTAGTCATTTTCATTCAAAAGTTTTAAATGACAAGTTGGTATTAATCGTTTTATATTACTTTGGAAGTTGCGGGCAAAATTATCGGCTATAGTTTTACTATTACCTACTGAGTCAAAAACTCTCAAAATAGTAGTATCAATTGAATTATTTATCTTACCTGTCATATTATTAATTAATTGCCATAATTTTCTAGTATTGTTTTTACAATTATTAATTTCCGTTTTATAATAATTATTTCTATATTTATTAACCAAGTTATTAACTTTATTTCTAATTTTATTATATTTTAATCTAAGTTCCAAGTTGCTTGTATCTTTTAACCATTCTGTGAACAGCTCATCCCTTAATTTACATATATTTAGAATTTTACTGTTTACCCATCTGAACATGCTACGTTTCGAAGAAGTACATTGTACTTTTTTATACTGAGATCGCGCATAACAATCGTTAATGCTACTAGTAATGAATCTATAAATGCTTTCGGAACAATTCATTTCTTTAGTATGATTCCAATCTATTTCATTCAAAAGATTATTTAATTTATTCTCATCGTAAATAGTTGTATAAGTGGGAGCAGCCCGAATATTAGAGTTACCGATAAGCGTGAGCGCAACTACGCGATGGTCTGCCAGTGTGGTGCCGAGCGCGGCGGAGTACGCGTCTCTCGTTCGGGTTCTAACAAAAATATGATCGATACAGCTTTTAGTTACTTTAGTCGTGTATTTTAATCTAAGGGTTTCTACTCTTGTATAATCCGTGATCCCGCACGAGAGACCGAACCCGCTCATGACGCTCATATATGATTTTTGTATGACAGAATCTTTAGTGTTAGTTGATTTCAGGTTAATGTTACAGTCGCCCATTAATACAAAATCGTCCTTACCGGTTGCGTACTTGTTTAACATGCTTTCAATTTGTGAAATAAATATTTTTTGGTTTGTTTTAGGTGGTTTATACAATGCACACAGGGTCACTGAGTAAGAATAGTTTGTTGTTAATTTCCCTAAAAGACATTCATAGTACAGTGATGTAATTTTGTGTTGGGTGAATTTGTGCTTGTTTTTAATGTAAATAATTACCCCACCACCTTTTCGATGGTTACGTAACTCTGAGTACATTGTGTAACCCTTAATATTATAGAGACATTGTATACGATCTGATATGTTAGGTTCAGTAATTACTAATACATCTATCGAATAATTGGATAAAGAGATTAGGTGTTCCATTTTCCAGAAGTGTTTAATAATTGATCTTATATTGACGTGTACAAAGGTTAGGTTATTACAGTTTTTAGGTATTATGTTTTGATAATTTTCTAAATTAGGTATTTTAAATAGTTCTTTTACATTATAATTTGTGTCATACATAATTAAATAAGTTTAGTTAGTAGGTAGGTATTTGTTAGGCCAATAATGAGTTAGTGAATAATATTGTGAATAGGTGCATAAGTATTTACGTGTTTACGTTATTTAGCAACATTTCAACATCATTGATGGTCCTGATACGGGAAATTTTAGTATTTTCATTCTTGCGAACTAATAGTCTTCCTTCTTTGAACCAAATAAATTTATAGCTTCCGCTAAGATGTTGTTTAGCTTGCCACAGTAGATTTTTGTAATAGGATGAAATAGCTTCACGAACGCAAATTTTCTCTGTAGCCGGTGCCCCTGACAGGTCCGCCATGACGTCGCGCGCCAGGATGGTGGTTTCTCGAGCTGCTGTTATTAATGTTCTTCGGGTTCCTTCTTGGCGTACTTTGACTAGTATTGAACAAGGGCCTGTCTTGCGGGTTGCGAGGCTCTTTACGGACAATATTTCGCTTTTTGGCACATTAAGTAATCCTACGACGTTTTCTGCTATTTTATTAAGATCGCTATTGCTTGCGCTTGGAATACCGGCAATTTCTACGCAGTCTGATAAGATCATCTGTTCCAACTCGCTATTTCTTTGTTCGAGAGCTCCCACCTTCAGCTCTAGATTTTTATTTTTATTATCTAGATGAGCAATCTTTTTTTCGAGATCTTTCAATCTACCTGTGAGGCCTTCTATAGTTTCAGTGAACTCATCCATTTTGTCACTGCAATATTGCACCGAGCTGGAAACTGATCGCATCTCCTGCGTGACTATGTTGCTTACTTCTTTTCTTAGGTCCTGCAGTAGTTTCTTTACTTCTGTATTACTTTTTAAAGCATTATTTTCGTCTTCGCTCTCCTCCTCATAGTCTGCTAGTGTTACAAATGATTTTTTCCGAGATGAACTTTGGTTGCACTCATTACAGGTCCAATCCAAGTTTTCGACTACGCGTAGTGCTGTCAGCTTTTTAGCACTTAAGCCAGTACATGTAGTAGTGGTATGGACAACTTTTTGGCAACGGCTGCACTCTAATACCGGTGTTTTTTTATTCAGGAGTTTATCGCAGTTATGACATTTCACCATATTGGAGGGTAGTTATCGGCCGATTTACGTTAAGTTACCGCGATGTTGACCGAACGACGATCGAACGAACATCAGTTACATAATCATAATGTTCAAACTCGCAAGAAACAAAGAACTCCCTTTATAATGTTGAAGTTACCTAACTCGCAAGTTGAATAATAATGTGGCGCAAGTTTAAATTTCGAAGGAATCAGTTCAGAGTTGCACGTTGTTGTTATGTTTACCGACATTACGTCAGAGGTAAATTTCGATGATGGTTCGAAGATAATTAGTATACTTTTAGGATTCGCGGTAGTATGGCAACATTATTCGATTTATGTTAAAGTTAACAGTCACGAGTCTGTGTGATCTACTATTTCTGTTGGAAATAATCATACCACAAAGAAACGGAGGCCGGAAGACATTTCCCTTTTTATTATAACAATTATTGTGTTTGTGCAATAATTTTTAAATTATTATAATATTTATTAAATATTAAATAATTAAATACATTAATGATCTGCCTTTATATTTTTCAATGCATTCACCCAGAAAAATATCGAAACTGGCAGTCTAAAAGTAAGGCATACTCGCGTTTCCCTACAATGGACTACAAAATTTTCGTAAATATTTGTTTGCTACCTAAAAATACCTAGTTTCAGACCAATTTTGTGAATTTGTTTTTGTGAAAACTGTAAATTATAAAAACTTTTAATGCATGTGTTTTTAACATTGACAACCCTCTTCTAGGTTAAAGTGTTTCAAACTTTTAAAATAAATCACGTTGTGAACCATATGAATGTGCTTTTGGTGAAGGATTACAACAACACATAAACAGATTCTGCGATTGAAGCAAAACGACTACCAAAGCTGAACGTACAAGATTTATAAAATAAATAATGAAATTAAAGCTTTATAATTTGTTTATTAATTTATTTTTTATCCACAGACAAACACACCAACTGTATGGCCGGTAACTGTATGGTAATCCAAGAACATACATTTGTGTTCATATCAAGAGTTGTGATTGGCGGTCACTCATCTGGGCCCTTTGTTGCTCATTCTGGTGTTCCTCAAGGATCCCATTTTGGCCCACTATTCTGTAACTTGTTTGGTAATGACATAGGGTCATGCTTCGTCAATTCTAAATTTTACATACTGTTGTACTCACATACTTGTTACTGCAAGGTGATCTAAACAATCTCGTGTCATGGTGTCGTTCGAATGGTATGACTTTAAACACTGAAAAATTTTATGTGGTCCGTTTTTCAAGAAAAAGAACTTCAAGCTTTAGAACTTACTACGCAGATAGCTAAGCACTGACGGAAGTCGATCACATTCGTGACCTTGGAGTTATACTTGATAGCAAGTTGCGTCCAAACCTCCATATTGACTCCATTGTAAAAAAGGGTTTTAAAATGCTTGGGTTTGTTTTACGCAATTTCAAAGAATTAGAAAAGGCCTCCACCAAGATAACTCTTTACAATTCACTCGTGCGCAGCTCCCTTGAATACTGCAGTGCAGTATGGAGCCCACACTGATATTTATAAAAAACGTTTGGAGAGTGTGCATAAGCGTTTCCTTTGGCACTTATCATATAGCCATAATAGAGCAAAAAAGTCACCCAGTTATAGTGATCGCCTTACATACTTGGACATCAATTCTCTTTTTGAGCGCAGAACAGTCCTGGACAGCTTGTTTCTGTTTAAGCTGGTGAACGAACTGACAGACACCCCTTACCTACTGTCTTAAGTAACCATTCAAGTTCCCAGGAGGCTACCTAAAGAACAAATTTACTACGTTCGTGAAAAGTTTTGCTCGTTCAAATCTGGGTCAAAATTCCCCGTTAAATAGAATGTTTAATAGCTACAATGCAGTTCATAACAAGAGTACAATACAAATTGATCTCAAGAGTGGTTCGGGACAACATTATGAAATTGATATTTTCTCAAATAGGCTTCACAGTTTTAGGATCGCTATTGGGCTGACACTCTGTTCACCAGTTTAAATTCTGATTAGTATTTTTATTTTTTATTTTCAATTTTGATTAAATATATTCATGTTGATTTTAATTTCATTTTGGTATAATTTAATTTTGTTTGAATTTGATACAGTATATTTTGACTTATTGAATTGATATTATTAATATTGTATTGATTTAATGTAATTTCGATATGATTTTGAATAAATTTTGACTTGTCTTGATTTGTTTTTAATGCAATTTTAATATTTGTTTTATGTTGTCATTGTATTTTACTTTTTATTCTATCAATGTTATTGTAAGTGTTTGCATGCTGTTTGTTCCTATAAGTGAGCCAACATTTAGATTCATTTTTTGTTGTGTATTCATCTGTATTGTGTATGTATTAGTGTTGAGTTCGTTGGCGCAACTTTATAATTAATAAATAAATAAATACAAATGAATGCCCCAACCAGGACTCGAACCTGGGACCTCCGGCGTATGTGGTAGGGCTACTACTTGCTACGTTACTTGGCCGTCAAATATAAAATCGTAATGTGATAAATTGTCAGAAATACCCGTTTTCGACATTACAATAAGGAACGCGGGCGTTTCAGTCTGAAATAGGGCAACACGGTATTCGAATCCTCTATCCATCGGTGGACTAGGCTAACAAGGAGAGAATTTTGTTGGTTCTTTGGCAGTGATGATCTTTCCCAACCAGTGGTAGTTTCAATATACGGCATCCGTGCTATCTCGGGTGCCCTCAGGCGTATCGCATGTAGGAGTAGTTCAAGTTTCGGCTAAGCGCCCTCAGCGCTAGGCCACAAAGTCCGGTGAAATTTAAAAGGCCATAAATAAACTGTTGTTTTTTATTTTTTTCTGAAAGTATTGAGTTTTTGGGGAAAACGATTTGACTATTTACATAGATAATAACTAATTTGAGTAGTTATTATCTCTGACCGAAATGGCTTTGCGCGTTACCCCGTCTTCGGTGTAAAAGGAAGAACAGCGTTGTAACTGTTCTAAAGTTGGAACATAAGCTGAGTTGGCGCCCTTTGGCACACAATACAAACAATAAATCTTGTGTTTTGCGCAATTTATCACTATATGTTTTTTATTAATGCTGTTCTGTGTGTTCCTATTATTTATTTTTTTGTGCGTTTTTTTTTTTGAAATTTTTTTGTTTTGTTTTGCTATTTGTGTTCTAATAAATACTTTCTTTCTTTTTTTTCCTTATTTCTTGATATCTGAGCACTTTCTATAGCAATTTGTGTACACCATTAATACGTGGAATAGACATTGATAGGCTTACTATACAATACATTGAAAGAAAGATAGAAAGGCAGAAAATTAATTTGTCACGTGTTGGTTACAAATGATCTTAAACTACTTCTTGAGTAAAATGAATATGTTCGATTAAAAATAAAGGTTTGATATAGAGATACACATAGCAGTTTAAAGATTTAATTCACCAGGTTTGGATGCCAGTACCGGCCGAACACTGCCCTTACGAGACCGAGCACATATTCAACGCTCAGCTCAAAACTCCCCTTGGACTCGTTTTACTTACTATTTATACTATATATATATTTATGTATATGGCAAAAGGAACCGAAAAAGAACAAGAAGGAAAGAAGAATTTAAACTAGTGGAAGACATCTAAGTCAAATCATCTCATGCATAATTTTGATTTATTTCTCGTTCACATTATTTTCCGGAAATAACAATAGAAATTTTCTTCCTTGTTTGTAACTAATAAAACCTTTTAAAAGCATGCTATTAAAAGCATTATTCGCCTCTAAAAAACCTTCATTGCCTTCTTAATTACTAAGTCAACCACAATTTGCGAGCGTCTGAAGTCTATTTAATTAGCACCCAAAAACAATTATTCCTTTCACAACAGTGGTAATTTAAAGTGTTTGATAATATGGAAAATCCACAAAGGTACTCAGGCGCAAGTACAAAACCAAAAAACGAGCGTGTAAAGTCAGCCAGTTAGTGACGTTTAATTCTTTCTCCGCTCGTAATGAGTAAATTACTATTGGCAGCTCTGGTAAGTCAATTCCGGCTAGATATAGAATAACAAACAACTAAATCAATTATTATCGCCGTTCATTTATCGTTTGCCATACAACATGTTCAATTATTTATGATAAAATGATTCACATTGGTAATGGATTTATTGGTATTGTATACCAAGGATGCCTGAGGACCTTAATGATTTGCTTGCTTAGCAGAAGAATTGTTAAGATGTTATTGTGAAAAATAAACCTATGATATTGACAGTGAATTCAGCAATTATTAACTTCAGGTATATTCCTGAATGAAAACCATAAGAAAAAGGGCAAAAGAGGATATCCAGCAATAACAACGCTCAGCTTTGGTGTTAAATTTTTTCGTAGTGCTTAGTACTCAATCTGATGACATAAACATATAAGAGTCTCTCGAGAACTGAGTTTTTGCAATTTGTCCTGAAATAATAAGAAAAACGATGTTTTATGTTGTAAAGTTATAGGTCGCTGCAAGAATAAACATTTCAAAGGAATTAATTTACTAAAACGTTATATAAAGTAGATAATCGTTTTGATTCTTTGATAAATATATTTCATTGGTAGTAAATAAATTCAGAGTATATGAAAACGCAGATTAAAATATACTGCAAATACATTAAACATCTTCTATTATTTTTGGATAAGCATTGTAATATCAATTTATAGTAATTTACCTTTTTAAGAAAATCGGGATAATTTATTTTTTTAATTTGATTGTGTTTCATGTCTCTTGACTTAATAAAGATTAGTTTTGAATTATTAGCTTTAAATCGCTTAACAAGAAGTAAAATAGAAAATATAGTGATCAAATCAAATATAAAAAATGGCTTTCCATTGATCGGAGAAAAAAAACAAATGAACGGTGAGTTTAATATTTTGAAGTAAAAAGTGTCCCAAGTTAACACATGAATAATAATAATAATTAGTTTTATTTCTCCAAAAATCAAATACAAATCATTTACATGTTTAAGAATGAAAAATAAAAAATAAATTTTTGCAGTAGCATCAATCATTTTTTTTTTTGTTCCCCTCCGCGGGCAGGGCAGGAGGATAAAAATGCCCAGACGCATACTCTGGCGCGATTCCAAAGTTATGTGGGACTCGTCCCGACGCCTACCAGGACCATACCCACTAAAAACCCCCTGTCGGCTCGTGATTTTTGCCACTCAGCCTTCATCTGAGCGACGGCCAATTGGAGAAAGAGGCCGCGCTAGCGGGGCCCAGAAGGGGTCACCCGCTGGGATTACATAGCACTGAAGGTGCTCAAAGCAGTGAAGGTGAATACATAGCACTGAAGGTGCTCAAATTGAAAATCAATAATTAAAACAAAAATTAAAAAAAATTGCAAAATAAAATTGAATTAATTCGCATTTACGTTAGAATTAGGATTTAAATTAGAATTAGAATTTACGTTAGAATTAGAATTTGCGGCCAGAAGGGCTTCGAGATCGGCTGACAGTCTGGTGGATGAGTACGCTTGCGCATTCCTAGGCCTAGCGACTTTGAACTTCGAATCTAACACAGGAGTAATATAAGAGACTGAATCACGAACTAGAGGATTGGGATGGGTTTCGGAGCGTTTGAAGAACGCTTCAGAGAGTGTTTTGAGATGTTGTTGTACTGTAGGCAGTTCAAGATCTCTATGCAAGTCCGCGTTACGCACGTACCACGGTGCGTTTGTGGCCCGGCGGGAAAAGAGGTTTTGAACTACCTGCAGTTTGTGCAGGAGGGAGGGTTTGGCGTGGGCAAAGATTGGCGAGGCATACGTCATGACGGGTCTAACGCAGACCTTGTAAAGTGTACGTTTGTTTCTGAAGGACATTTTACTTTTTCTACCTAACATGCTATTTAGGCGGCCTAAATAGTGACGAGCGAGTTTCGAAACACTTTCGACGTGTGGCTTGATAGAAAGCGTCGGATCTAATGTGACGCCTAAGTATTTAGTACTGCGCTTCCAGGGGATGGGAATGCCTAACATTCGAACGTGGGGATCGCCATCGGGACGACGGCGTTTGTGGTCGAAGCGCATCGCAGAACTCTTTTCAGGGTTCACATCGATGCGCCATTTTTGAAACCATACACCAAGGGCGTTTACGGCCTTTTGGAGTCTGGTTACAAGGTGCCGAACACTGTGGCCTTTGGTATAGAGTGCGGTGTCGTCAGCAAAGAGGGCGAGTTCGACGCCTTTCGGCGGGATGGGAATGTCGTTGGTGTACACGGTGTACAGCAGAGGGGCGAGGACTGAGCCTTGAGGGACTCCAGCCTTTATGGGACGAGGCGCAGAAAGCGTGCCTTCGTGTTTAAATCGAAATGTACGGTCTTTGAGAAACGACGCTATTAACCTGACTAGGCGATCCGGTAAGCCTATCTCGTAGAGTTTATAAACGAGACCGCTGTGCCAGACTTTATCGAAAGCCTTGGCTACGTCAAAGAAAACCGCGACTGTTTTATAACGACGCGGATAGAAACCGTCAAGTGTATACTCGACGATTCGGTGGACTTGCTGAGGGCAAGAGTGTTTAGCGTGAAAGCCTAACTGATGGGGAATAATGAGAGGATCGCCATCCGTTGGAAACAGATGGTTCCGCATTCGAGAGAGTATGACTCTCTCGAGAAGTTTAGACATTGCCTTGAGGAGGCTGATGGGTCTGTGATTAGCCGGGACGTTCAGAGATTTGCCCGGCTTGGGAATGCCTATGACTGTCGCTTCTTTCCAAGCTTTTGGAAAGTAGCAATGTTCGAAGCAGGCATTGAAAATGATAGCTAACAGGGTAAGCATCTGTTGAGGTAGGTGCTTAAGTGCGTGGTTGGAAATTCCATCCGCACCCGGAGCCTTTTTCGACTTTCGATTCCTAATGAGAAGCAAGATTTCGTCATTAAAGACTGTGACAGGGTCGGCGGTGATTGGGAGAGAGTCTCTGCGAAGGACTTCGTCCTCCACCGCCTGGATGTGTGAGGGATCAGCAGGTTGCGTGCTGGGCGAGCATTGTGCGGCAATGCTGTCAGCGAAGCATTCGGCTTTCTCTTCGACTTCAAAGGCAGTAGTGCCATCGGGACGAGTGAGAGGAGGAACGTGAGAGGCGGTGTCTACGCGTAAGGCTCGGGCCATGCTATAGTACGCTTGGTGGGACGGAGAGATATTCACCATGAGATCGTTCATCTGAGCGTCTCGGAGTTCCGCAAGGCAAGACCTAACTTTACGTTGAAGCTGATTCGCAGCTGTTCTATAGGCGGGCGTGGGATATTTCTTGTCTCTCCGGAGAGCCGCGGTCTTAGCTTTAATAAGATTGCTAACGGCTAAGGGAAGCGTGGGTTTGCCTTGCTTAGCAACCTTTTCGTTGTCACTGATGGCTGAGTTGATAGTATCAGTGAGAGAATTTACTAATTAATCGATTTTATCCGGGCTATCTAATTGTTCGGGAGAGATCGCGAGTGGAGAGTTCGGAGCCTCTAAGGCTGAAACTAACGTATTTTTAAAACCTTTCCAGTTGGTAAAGGTCTTAGGAGATGAGACGTTATCGTTCGGCGGTCCTAGCACGAGGGAGACGGGGCGATGGTCGGAGCCTAGGTCATCGAGCGGTTCGATAGACCTTAGATCAAGATTGATTCGCTTGATAATTGCAAAGTCGAGGATGTCAGGAGAGTAGGACGGGTTGTTGGGATAGTGAGTGGGAGTGATGGGGGTAATGACGTCTAGGTCAAGGGAGTTAGTGATGTCGAGGAGAGCGATACCGCTGGTGTTAGTCGATAGGCACGTCCAGTCAGTATGTTTGGAGTTAAAGTCTCCGAACATAATGACTGAATGGCCGAGGGCAAGAATGGCCTCAAAGTCGCTGCGGATTGGTCTGGTACCACTAGGTATGTAGATTGAAGCTATGATGATGGTCGGATGACCAGTCATAGCCAATCTACACACAGTGGCTTCCATGTTGAGGAGAGGAGGAGTAGGGAGAGGACAGCAGTGGAAGCCTCTTTTGTAATACATAGCGGTGCCGCCGAAACCGTCGGAGTTGGGCCTATCGTTACGAATAAACGCGTACTTAGGTATAGCGAATCCCCTGGAGCGGTTTGGAGTAAGCCATGTCTCCTGGAGAAGGAATAAGTCAGGTTCTTTGTTCTGAAGGAACAGTTTAATTTCGGGAAGGTTGGTGTTAAGGCTACGAGCGTTAAAAGATACTAGGGATAAGCCCTTGGGTTTAATACGACGGGACGCGGGATTCGCGGGTCTAGACATTATAATTTATTATTTACGAATTTATACAAATATAAAGAATTTACAACGAACTTAGGAGCGAGTGATGCTCGGCTAAAGCAAATAAACGCTCTTGAGGAGAGCGGGCGGCTCGCAGTTTGCGTGCGAGCACGGAAATTTCGTTAATATCGACGTTTTGAATAACGTCGAACACGGTCTTCATGTCCTCAGCCAACGACGACTGAGGTGCGGATGACGGAGAAGGACGCGGCCCTACGGAAGCTACGGGAGCTGGGATGGGTCGGGAAGGTGCAGGCGGAACGGCCGGAAGCTGCCTCCAAGACAGAGCCGGAGTAGGCGTCGGCTGAGCTGGCTTTGCTTCCGGGGGACCCCGGTTGCGCAGCGGCGGGAAGTTAGCGTGAGTGAGCGGCGGCGCCGGTTTAGGCGCGACCCTCTTGGCGGTGGAACGCGGAGCACGCGGGCAGCCCCTGTAGTTAGCTGTGTGACCAGACTGGCCGCACAGCACACAGGCAGGGGGGGAAGTGGATTCGGGAGTGCGAGTGCACTCCTTCGTAAAATGTGGATCCAGGCACTTAACGCACCTGGGGGGAGCTGAGCAGTTAGCCGCTGCGTGGCCGTAGAGCTGGCAGCGGTGGCACTGCCCAGGGTGACCGCGGGGGTTGGTACGCTCAACAGAGATATTTGAGAGTCCGCAAATTGTGCGAGCCTCTCTAAAGATCTCCCTCGAGTTGGGAGTATTCGACAAGATAACTAAAGCTAACGAAAAGCGCCTACCGCGGTTAGAGTGCATCTTGTGCACTGCTTCGGCCGGGAAACCCTGGGACTTAAGGTCCTCGAGGATTTCTTCATTCGCGAGCTCGAACGGGACGCCCCGTAGTACTGCGCGGATCTTACGCTCCTCCGGGAGGGCGTAGGTGTGGTACGCGATTTGATTTAACCCGAGCAACCTGGTAAACGCACGGAAGTCGTCGACGGTCGCTACTTGAATTTTGATTGTATTGCCAGCGTTGGCGGCTTTTAAGTAATTAATTTTGTGCTCTTTGCACAAGTTAGAAACCGCGGTCCAGCGCGTTTTTTCACGCAGGAAGACGGGCGGAGGGAGCTGAGGTTTCGGCGGGACGGGAGCGCAGCGCGTCGCTGGCTTCGATGGGACCAACGGAGACGCGGTCACTTCGAGTGACATGAGCGGCGCGGGGGCGGGTGTAGAAGACACCGGGGTTGGCTCGGGTGTTGAAGACACCGCGGCTTTTTTCGAATGCTTCTTGGAGCGTTTGGTACCTAATTGGAAGGCGGGCTCAGGAGAGCCGGTTAAGGTGGCGGCGACCGACGAAGCTTCGGACGCGGCGGAGTCTGAATCGCTCCCGGGAGCGGTACGCTTCCTACGAGATGATCGCGAGGATGACACCGACGCGCAGTCCATATCGGATGGAACGGGAGACGCGGGAGAGCTATAACCTGAGGGGTCTGGGTGTTGGAGGCCTGAGGGGCTGGGGTTGGGGCCTGAGGGGCCGGGGACGCGATTGATGCCTGCAAGGCCTGCGTTAGGATGTCTTTTGGGATGGAGACGCCTGCCGCAGCAAGCGCCTGGGTGAACGCGTTCGCGAAGTTAATAACGCTTAGCGAATCCATTAGGGAGTGTTGGGACAATAATATATATAAATATAAGTATAATAAAAGATGCCTAGTTCTTAAAAACCTAGCAAAACCCTAGCGGCAAACCTCCCTACCAGCGGTAGGGGGGCTGGGGAGAATAACTTAAAACTAACCGTAGTACGCCGAAGGCCGCTACCTAGAAACCTAAAAAACGGTACGCAGGTAAAGAGTTGACCGCGTTAGGGTCAACCTTTACCGACAGAAAGGACAAATACACACGAAAACACACAAATATGATAAAAATAAATATGAAAATAGGAGAAAAATAAATAAAATAGAGAAGAGAAATAAATAAAAATAAAAAGGACTGGTTCAGTACAAATTCGTTGTCACCGTTAAGTATCCTTTGCACTGAAACCAGACTACTTACGCTGGGCACAACACTGCAGTCAGCACAAGCACAACACTACTTAGCACAGCACTTTGAAGACTAAGGGGCTTAGTCGCAAAGAAAAATCGCACTTCGAAAGCACTCAGACGGAGTAGAAAAACCTTGAAAACCGTAGCACGGAACCAACACGCTATACTGTGACGTCAGTAGACTGAGCGCCACGGAATATCGGGAGGGAACCGACCAACGGAGAACTGGGTCTTGCACGTCCGCACCGCGTGGCGATCGGAGCGAGAATGTGATCCAGCATCAATCATCAAATACAACACATTATATAGTTAGTCAAGGAGACTGGTGCCTAAACTAGACCAAGGGTCGGTACTTCTGGACACCAGGACTCCACCCCGATTACAATTTATAATTCAGGAAGTTATATAATTAATGACTGGTATTTACAGGTGATAAGGATAATTCGAGTTACCAAGTCTATAAAAACAGTAAAAACATAAATAACGATTGATAACTTTACAAACAATAGTTCAGCTATTGTAGCTTTTAGCTATGTTCAATGTCAGCTTATTGATTAGTAATGTCAGAAGATAAAAATTATGTTAAATGTTTGGTAAGTTACTTAAGTCGGTTTATACTTTACAATGTCAGAAATAAATAAATTGAATAATTTATTCAAGAATTTATTTATTTTAAGAATTATTTATTAATTGAATCACCGGAAAATTTAAAAAGCATTTACAGCTGATTATTGCTTGTCACAGTTTTTTGTAGTAAATCAAGAATATATTGTATTCATACCATTTTTTATCGTTTGTAAGTAAGTCAAGCCTTATATGTATTCTTATGTTCACTTCAATAAATTAGTTTTTTATGATGTTAAATCATATCTACATATTTATTTCTATTAGCTATAGCTTTAATTCAATGTGAACAATCCTGGACAGTTAGTCAAACGATGTGTTATCCATTTCGCGGTGTAGATAAATTTTTTTTACAATTTATGTTACACCATATCATGTGTTTCACCATATTCCATAACAAAACCATATTCATGAATGTGTTGGGGTTGCTCTTAACGATTTAACAATTTTCTGTGCATATGTAGATTTTTTTTGTTTTCTTGTCTTTTTGCTCCATCAGGGTTAAATTAATTCAAGTTACTGAGGTGGTTAAAGCAAAGTACTGAAGTGGGTATGTGCTAGAATGCTTACTTTTGCCTAAAAGATTTAAAAAGCCTTTAAGTACAAACTGTAAACGTATCTATGCATACAAATTATATAAATTTGAGAAGGTAGGTTACATTCTTTTTGTAGCAACCATTTTGTTAAAATTTAGATATATTACTTGAAAGTTGAATTTCGTAAGTGATAAAAACGTTTTCAATGACCGGGCTTGGTGGTTTTCTATAAAATACCTGTTCATGTTGCGTCAGATTCACCGAATATATTTACCAACCAACAGCCATCAAAAATTCCAAACCTGAAAATAAGCGTCAGAAAGGGCCACATAGAGAATATAAATGATCCTTAAATACAACTGTCTGTGTGGATGTGGGCACAAAACCCATAAACAAGTGTTAGCAGCATTGATTTATTACCCTTATTTATAACCTTAACTGGATGGGGGCTCGCCCAGGGTGAATGAAAATAAAAATATAGACACGACCCATGTTGTATAAATTTTTTATCTACGCATTTCTATTTAAGAATAAGTAAATGAAGACTGGATCTATCAAATAGTGTCATTACCTTAACTGTAAATTTTACTTATAATCTTATTTGGAAACACTTTGTGCCAAACGCGAGCATTTTGGTACTGTTCACTTATTTACTACTTTATATTTGTATTCCTTTAATTCGTATCAAACTTTCCAATATATAGGCGTGGAAATTAGGGAGGGCAGGTCTGCAGTATGTTTCAATTTTTTTTTGCCGCCGAAGCAACACCCTCACGGGAGGGAGGTGGAAGATGCTTCATGCATACCGTCGCATGAAAATACCGACCTCTACGTGGGTGATGTGGGACTCACCAGAATGGCACCTACCCACTAAAAACCAACTTGTTGGCTGTGGCAATATTTTACCGTTAGCCTTCATCGGAAGCGACACCCGTTGGGAAGTGGGTGCGCTGGCGGAAACCCGCTAGTGGGTCGTCCGCTGGATGTGAAAGTTGCACTGAAGGTGCTCAAAGGGACATGAGTTGGTGGCCGTTCTGGGCAGCCTCCGGTGAAGCCGGAGCTGCGCAGAGGACGGCCGAAGCATGACTGAGGGATCAATTCATTCAAATGAACCTATAATATAGCGGGGCGCAGTCTCCAGTTCTCTGGAGCAGGCTTGGGCTGCGTCGACGGACAGTTAGCCTGCGTAAGGGTCGGGGCCTGTTTGGGTGCCACCCTTTTAGAATTGGAACGTATGGAACGGGGTGCACGAGGGCAGCCTCTGTAATTTGCGGTTTGGCCGGACTGGCCACAAAGCACGCAATCAGGAGGAGAGGGAGTTTCAGGAGTGCAGTACAACTGGCACCGGTGGCACTGGCCGGGGTGCCCACGGCGATGAGGCAACTCAATTGAGATCCCAGAGAGGCCGCATATGGTGCTGACCTCTTTGAAGATCTCCCTGAAGATTACTTTTTGGGAACATCGTTATAACATTCTTTTTGTCATTAAAATATGTATAAAAATAAAACAAAGTACTCTTACATGATTCAGATTTTTCTAGAGTTGATATTTTTTTTACTGTTTTACGGCAAACGAGTTCGCAGCCCATCTGATGGTAAGCGACATTGTAACACTTACGTTTTACGTATGATCCTTCCTTTTTAATTATCTTTTTATTGTTTATTTCTTCAATTTTGCTAAATATTAATATTGTTTACTTCATTGAAAATCATGTCAACGCTTTTTTTTAATGACTGCCATGGAAGCTGCTAAATAGACTAAGCCTGCTACACACAGTTCTCTCAACTATATTTTATGAAAATATTTATGATTCCTGGCTGGCAAGTCTAATTTTGAAACTCAATTGCGAGCCCGGCTGTATAAGCTGAGGGCTGGCCTTAGAACGGTAGTCTATTGCAAGTAAGGATCTAATCAAGAAAGAAAGTCTTCTACAAGAGACAATGAACAACACCAGTCTACTACAAGGCAGTCTATCGCAAGCAAGGATCTAATCAAGAAATAAAGTCTACTGCACACGTCGAATAACAACACCAGTCTACTACAAGCCAGTCTATTGCAAGCAAAGCTACGGAAAACATCTAAAGTCTATTGCAAGCAAGGATCTTATCCAGTAAGAAAGTCTACTACAAGAGTCAATGAACAACATCAGTCTACTACAAGGCAGTCTATCGCATGCAAAGATCTAATCAAGAAATAAAGTCTACTGCAGATGTCGAATAACAACACCAGTCTACTACAAGCCAGTCTATTGCAAGCAAAGCTACGGAAAACATCTAAAGTCTATTGCAAGCAAGGATCTAATCCAGTAAGAAAGTCTACTACAAGAGTCAAGGAAGAACACCAGTCTACTACAAGCCTACAAGTCTATTATATCAACTTATTAGTTTCTATTCGTTACTCAATTCCCATTAGAAGCATCGATTTTCAATATGAAACAAATGTTAGGAATAGGAAGGCAAAGGAGCAATTTTATTAATATAATTTGGATAATATTTTTTTTATTTAAATAAATTTACGAAACAACGAGGCAACATCTTTACATCAAAGCTTCATCTTTCTGCTAATTTTCGTTTTAAAATCATTGTTAGAGTAGCATGCACCACTAACTTTAATTAGGCACTCTGACATGAAATGTTGCAGCAGGGTGTGTCAGCTCAGAAAGAGAAGTAAAATTTTAAGGTTTCTCTAATTAATTAAGTTTTACCCGTCTTGTTCACGCATTCTGTGAGTAGGTAATTAATTATGACATAAGTACTTCAAACGTGTATTTATAACGACTAGAATGATATTTCAATAATTATTTATCTAAATGCGTCAAATTGCATAATCATCATTAAATGCAAATTTAGTTTGGATCGATAATTAGTCCTCCAATTGGGTAACTGACATCTTTTGAAAAAGCAGTTTTTTATAATTTATTTGGAAAATATTAGTTATTTTTACCAGAAAATGTTTTGAAAAATATAATTTTAATTTAATATCGAAATTATATATATTAGATAAACTTATAAGTACCCTTAATGATACATGTTGTGATGTTTAATATCAAAAGGTCATAGGAAAACTTTGATTACGAAAAGGTGATCCTGATGATGTATGTCTATTTTAAGAAATTGTGGTAAAAAGTCACTTTCTTTGATTTTTGGTTCTATCCTGTAAAATTTGAAAAAAATGCTTACAATAAATATTAGAGTAGGAACGTAAATTGGTAATAAAACGTATGTAACAAAATACAATTCAAAAACCCACAACAGGTCGTTAATCTGTTTGAATACGAACTAAACAAAACTGTCTCAAGATAAAAGAACTTTAAATATATAAACAAAACAAAAAAGAACTCTCTCAAAACAAAAGAACTTTAAATATGTAGTAAGACAAACCAACTTTTTTCTGCGACTGGAATCGATCACGCAAAACCAGTTACTCGTCCCCTTTACTGTCGAACTTTCACAAACGACTTCTAAGTAAAAGTATTTCAGAGCTTTTAAATAAATCACGGAGTGAACCACACTTATGTCATTTTCACTAAGATTTTCAACTCTACTTTTCAAAATGCCGATCAAAGCGTTCAGCTTTGCGAGATTTATAAATAGAATCTTTGTGTAACAATGAAAATTTGAAATGTGATTAACTATCACAACCCTTCTTATCTTGAACTTGAATCTCCCGTTTATTGGTTTAGTATTAATTGTTATTCTGTAGATAATTTTTTTTTTTAACAATTACACCACTTTATCTAGCCCAAATTAAGTATCATTAAGAACTTGTGTTATGATACTAGGTAACGGATAAATAAACTTAAGAAATATATAAGCACACATATATTTTTTTTCATGTATAAATATTAGAAATAAACTTAAATAAACATACATTCACATACATGACTAGAAAGCAAATATAATAAATCATCTGCCCCTACCAGGATTCGAACCCGAGACCTCTGGCATGGTAGGCAAGGGTACTTACCTCCACACCAAACAGCCACTGAGACCGTTGACTTGCAGAGTGAATAGTCTTTTGCCAACAACTTTAAATGTAAAGATAACGATCTAGCTAACGGTCGAGCTAAACATCGCTCAGCTTAGATCTCTCTTAAGATTTGCTTAAACCAGATAAGAATACTAAATAGTGGGGGCTTCGATCACAAATAAAAACTAGATATACAATTTCATACAAATACGACACCTTTAACTATGTTATTGCATGATTTAAAACATAACTTAGAAAGCCGAGGTCAAATATTTTAATATTTTTTGAACGATCAGCTTCGTCGTTCGCTGGGATCAAACAATCATTAATTTACACAGATTTTTTGACTAAATTCATAAGTATTTAAATATATTGAAAATAATTAAAAATTTATTTTTTGAAATGTATGAATTTAGGAATATATATATTTTTTCAGACATGACGTGTATTTTTTTACATTTCGATATGTTTTAGTCGAGGTGTTGAAATTGCAATAGAACCAAAATTCTCATTTGGGCACTCTTTCGGTGAGGACGTTTTTTTGACCCTGAGTTTTATCTTGTTTTTATATGTGATCCATGGATCTTTCATGAGCGACCTTTAAGTGAAAACTTGACATACGCTCTTTTTGTATGCTGTATTTCCAGTAAATAAGTAGACATACAATTGTTTTCTCGTGCTTGAAAATAATAAAACCTATTTCACAAAACTACCCAGAGAATAAAAAAGCAAAGGTGTATTTACTTAAGCCTAGGGTAGGCAGCATAGAAATAATTGTAATAACGCAATTAATAATATTATTATTATTTTATTTCATTGGCTGGCTATCTACCTATAAAATCTTATTAGCGATTTCTGACTAACTTAAACCTGCGGCTTGCAATGTTCTGTAGATATAACATAATTAACAGTATAACAATTTTTTTATTATTATTTCCAGGTCTACTCTTAAAATTTCTTAATTTCTTTTCTTCTTATAAAAATTCTTCCACAATCTATAACCATGCTGCATTTTTTTATTCACTTTTGAGCTGTACTGAATGTTAAATAAAAACTTATACAACTTAAAAGATTTATATTTTACGGCCTATTAAAATATTAATATATTTAATAAGAATTTTAATTGATCAGTAACTCAAACAGCGATATTTGACTGCAAGCAAGCCGGAACTGAAGAGCTAAATTCAGCATGGATCGACTCCTAAAACCTTTATCTCGTACGACCCAAATGAATGACAATGGTTTAAGGGATTGAACGAAAATTGGTCATGTTTCGCATATAAATAGTAAGATCTATTGGTCACTGAGTTTCAAAAACTGATTTTAAGGACCCACCCCTGGTTCCTAGTTTTACAA
Organism: Marasmarcha lunaedactyla; assembly: GCA_923062675.1. Taxonomy (NCBI): domain Eukaryota; kingdom Metazoa; phylum Arthropoda; class Insecta; order Lepidoptera; family Pterophoridae; genus Marasmarcha; species Marasmarcha lunaedactyla. The sequence continues at coordinate 11,675,661 of OV281353.1, forward strand.
CTTAGTTCTTCATGTCAAAGTGTACATTTAATCAGCACACCGAATTTTTTTGTTTCGGAACTAACTTGATTTTTGAAACAAGTCAATGCAAATTTTCTAGTGTTCTAAAATCTCTCTTTTGAACAAGTGACTTATTGAAATTTGAAAAAGGTGAGGTATGGAACTTCTTATTACGAGAACTTTGAAGAATCACGTGGATTGATGAACATTGAGCTGGATCAAATGAACGAGGGCCATGTTTTGAACCGTAAGAAAACTGTCAACACACATCAAAAAAGTCTAAGCAACACACATTATTACAAATATATTAATCAGTTATTATATCTTTTCTTACCAAGTAGGTAGTACTAAAGTAAACTTTTTTGTTGACATACTGGCTGGTTGTAAAAAAGAAATTTCGACAATCGTTTGTTTTTTTACAAAATTCAAAGCGAATGCTTGTTTAGGACATGGAGCGACGTCATTTGACCTCACACGAAATGCTAAGAGCCGTAGGGATGTTGGAAGCGGGAAGCAATCAATCTGAGGTATCACGATATTTTGGTGTCAACAGAAGCGTTATTTGCCGTATTTATTAGCGTTACACTAACACGGGAGATCCTGCCGAGCAACACCCAGTCCGCGGAAGGAGTGTAACCGTTCGGCAAGACCGATACATTTAACTGACCGCAAAACGTCAGCCGATGTTAACCACCCGAGAGATAGATTTAAGGCTACAAAACACAAGTGGTGTTGTTGTTAGCACCCAAACCGTGCGAAATCGACTGCATGAGTACGGCCTACATGCACGACGACCAATTAGGTCACCACCTATACGTCATGGGAATCGCGCTCGTTGAAATGAATGGTGTAGAGAACACATAACATGGACCCAGGCGCAACGGGATAAAATATTATTTTGCGATGAGTCTCGATTTGGGTTTAGGCCTGATACTGGAAGGGTAAGAGTGTACCGTCGCCCTGGAAATACTGAGAGGCTGAGGTGCGTTCAAGAAGTTCATTCATACAACGGTTCAACAGTTATGGTATGGGCGGGTATTATGAAGAACAGACGAACTGAGCTCGTTTTTGTAAATGGAAACATGAACGCTGCAAATTACGTTGAGGACGTTCTAAAGCCTTATGTCCGGCCATTTGCACAAACCCATGGGTTCGATTTTACGTTGATGCATGATAATGCGCGCTCGCATACAGCTTTGCACACCAGGGAGTACTTGGCAAGGGAAAACATCCGGGTATTCCCTTGGTCTGCACAATCGCCAGACCTCAACCCCATCGAGCACGCATGGGACATGCTCCAGAGACGTGTTTTAGAGGACTTGGACGGAGTGACAACATCCCGAAAACTGATGGACTTAATAAAATTTCATTGGGAGCAATTGCCGCAGGATAACATAAACAGTCTCATCGATTCTATGAATAATCGGTGTCAGCAAGTTCTCAACAACAGAGGCGGCCACTCTTTGTATTAAGTTATCCAATTTCTATTACCATAAATTAACTTTGTTTAAAAATTTCATTAAGTTTATAAAAAGTTTAGTTGCTTAGGCATCTTAGTTTGTACGACGTATGATACAGTACTCGCATATTGTTAATTTATGTTATTAAAATAAAAATTATAAAAAAACAAATGATTTTTTACTTTGAAAAGACACTAAAGAATAATATAAATAATAATATACTAACGATTTAAAGTGAAAATACATTGTAAATTTCAAATTTGTATATGTTCCTTAGACTTTTTTGATGTGTGTATATATGTACCTAGTTTGTTTCATTGTGAGAGTGAGAGGAGTTTGGAAGAGTATGTTGTGGATAGTAGTAAAGTGAGTAATAATACCTTTTTTACAGGCGTGTATTAACCTCGGCCTCACCGTACTATTTGTGACAATGTTACCTATACGTACTGTCAGGCCTTTTAATTTTTGCCGTGATTTTATTTTCGTTCTTAATATTGGAAACTAACTCACTACATGAGAAAGTATAAACTTCGGTTTTATCTTTCAGTTGCCGTAAAAAGGCCGTTAAATACACAGAGGCCACATACCTCATATATTTGTTCGTGATCTGAAGCGATCGGACGTGCTGATTAATGAGTACAATAAACAATTAACTGAAAAATTTCTTGACCTAGTATTAGGCGGAAGCAAGCCTTTTGTGTCTGATTGAATGATATAAGTTTTTGTGTTATAATTTATAATGTATTTATAACGTTAAAAAATAAAAAGGAATAATGGAAGGTAGTCCCTTCAATAGAAGCCTGCTGACGCGCCGCAGCCCGACGCGCTCCCCGGCGCCCGTGCCTCCCTGCGTCGCCGCAGCGCCCGTCGCCCCGCCGCGGCCTGTCCCGCGGGGCGCCCCGGAAGAGGAACAAGTCCACGAGTTGTTGTCCACGCCTGAGATCCAAAACTGGATGACAACTATCGAGCAATGCCTGAACGAAGTGTGCGTCATCGCTGAAGGCGGTAAATTGAATTCCGAGCAAAAAATGAGAGTTAGTAATCTTTGCCGAAAAGTTGGGCATGGAACATCTCAGATGGCTGTGAGATACCAGTCATTAAAACAAAAAACAATTTTAGCCCATAACAACCTGCAAGCCCTTCATGAAGAAAGAGACCTCTCAAAACAAATTTGTGCCCTCAAGCAGTCGCTCGAACAGTGTCCAAAACCAGTGACGGGAACAATATCGTTCGCAGACATGTTAAAGAAAAGCTCTAAGGACCTCATCCTGCCCAGGAATGTTAGCTCGGTAGCTATCTATCCAAGTGACGGAAAGAAATCGAGCGATGAAACAAAATCGCTTGTCCAAAAAATCATCTGCCCTGAAGACATGAAACTACAAGTGAGGGGATTACGCAAGACCAGAAACGGTGGAGTTATAATAAGCACAGAGAGTAAAGAGGATATAGAAAAGCTTAAGCAATCGGCACTACTGACATCTTCTGGTTTTACCGTTGATGAACCCAACAAGCGCAGGCCTAGAATTGTAGTCATCGGAGTACCGTCGGCCTTGAAAGAATCTGAAGTTTTTAGCTGCATTTACCACCAAAACTTGGCTGAAAAATCTGAGAGCATGACCATTGAAACTTTTTTAAAATCAATCAAGTTAAGTCATAAGTCAGGGAAAAAGAACACCGAGACCTGTAATTACGTTATAGAAGTTTCAGCCAATATTCGTAAAGCCCTGATATGTAAAGACCGATTGTTTGTAAATTGGTCATCGTGCCCAGTCCGAGACTATACCCTAGTAACACGTTGTTTTAAATGTCAGCAGTATGGACATGCAGCTAAGTTTTGTCGTGAAGAAAAAGACACTTGCGGTCATTGCGGAGAAAAAGGTCACACAATGAAGGAGTGTAAAAAACGAGGAGATCCACCAAAATGCGCCACATGTCTGCATTTTAAAAAGCCGTCCAACCACAAAACGGGCGATGGAGACTGTCCTGCGAAAAATATTGCAGAAAAAAGGTACATAAATTTAATTGACTATGAGGGCGCCTAAGAGCGCCATCTGTAAATATTTATCTAGATCTTTTATTAGTTAATAGAAATAATGGCTGAAAACTTAAATAATGACTTAGATAATTTCTCTGTATCTGAGTCAAAACTGTGTGAGGTTGAAAGTTGTGGTCAGTACATTTCCCGTTACAATAACCGATTTACAATAATTACACAAAATATACGCAGTATTGTTAAGAATTTTGATAATTTCAGTACTTTCCAACATAGACTTAATGTTAGCAACGATATAATTATCCTGACCGAGTGCTGGTTAGCTAAAAATTGTCATTTACCATCCATGCCAGGGTACGTTTTGTACAGCAGCAAGGAAAATTACAACCAAAACGACGGGATAGTAGTTTACGCCAGAAATGATCTAAACATATCAGTCGAGGAACCAAACATGTTAGAATGCAATCGCTTACTTATCAAAGTAGGTTCAGACACCGCAATTCTAGCCATATACAGATCTCCTTCATTTAAAAATATAAGTAATTTTATTCATTCTTTGCAAAACGTACTACAAAGTTTAAAATCATTTAAAAATATAATTTTAATAGGCGACATAAACATCAATATCATACCAGAGAATTTGGATTCCTGTGGACAGGAATATCTTAACCTATGCTCATTTCATGGACTACTTCCCGCCCATTCTTTACCTACACATCAAAGTGGCTCTTGTTTAGATCATATTATGCTTAAAACTACTTTTCCGTCACTAACCTTTGTAACTAACTCGACAATTACTGATCACAAGGCCGCCTTACTAACCTTAATTCGTAAAATGCCTAAACTAACAAATTGCTCACTAAATAGTTCGAAAATTAATTTACATAACCTTGAAGCGGATTTAAGCAAAATCGACTTTACTACTGTTTACAATTCTGATGACGCGAATTATTGTATGACATACTTTATATCACAGGTACAAAAAGCCATATTGCAAAATACTACGTGCTCTCGTCTAAGTAAAAAATTTACCAACATTAAGCCTTGGATCACCCCGGGGCTTATTCGCTGCATGAGACATAGGGATAAGTTACATATGAAGGCCAAAGCTCAGCCTGATAACTTAATATTACAAATATCGTACAAAAGATACCGAAATTTTTGTAACGCTCTTCTTAAGAAAGTAAAAAATACTTACGATAAAAATGAATTAGAAAAGGCGGGAACAAACATTAAAAGGGTCTGGAAGTTTATTAAAAATGTTACGTTTTTGTCGAAGCAGCATAAATCCGCTACAGAGTTATTGCGCGGTGGATCATCTGAATCGCATTTTGAATCTGCTAACCTAGTAAATAATTTTTTTACTAACTTTGGGAAATCATTGGCTGAAAAAATGCTTCATAAATCGCATTCGCCGTTCTTCACGTCCCACAATCAATTATCTAAATGCTCCTTTTTAAATTCATTTGTTTTATTAGATATTGACGAAACTGAGGTATCTAGAATTATCAAAGGCCTGAAGGACGATTCAGCAATAGGATGGGACAATATTTCTAACAAAATATTAAAACTCTTTCATCACATCCTTTGCACCCCACTAACCTATATCTTTCAAAAGTGCCTAAAAGACGGCATTTTTCCAAAATGTCTAAAGAAAGCTGTCATTATTCCAATTCACAAAAATGGCAAGAAAGATCAAACTACTAATTACAGGCCAATTTCACTATTAACAGGCATTTCAAAGGTTTTAGAAAAAATTATAAATAACAGACTTGTTCAATACTTGGAGAAACAGTCCATCCTGTCAAATACACAATTCGGTTTTAGGCACAAGCTGTCAACTGCCGACGCGGTGCTTGATCTTACTAACCACATAGTCCAGGAACTTGACAAAGGTAATCGGACTATGGGAATTTTCTTAGACCTCTCCAAAGCTTTTGATACAGTTTCTATTCCTATCCTATTAAATAAGCTTGAAAATTTAGGTATAAGGGGAACCCAACACAAACTTTTTGCAGATTACCTACACGATCGTTCGCAATGTGTAAAAATAGGAAATATCCTAAGTTCTGACCTAGTAAACACGGAATATGGAATTCCTCAAGGAAGTGTTTTGGGTCCCACACTATTCTTAATATACATTAACGAACTTTGTAACCTGAAAATAAACGGTGGTAAAATCATATCTTTTGCTGATGACACCGCTCTTTTGTTCTCTGCAAACTCAGATACAGAATTATATGAGCTTGCACAACGAGGCTTCAATGTAGTAAACAAGTGGCTACAGCAACACTTACTAACTCTAAATTCAGACAAAACTTATTTCATCCAGTTTTCTATGCGAAAATCAATTTCAGAAAACCCTAACCTATACGCGCACTATTGTATTGATCAAATCAATCATTCGTGTTCATGTCCTCACATTACTGCTTCTAAAACAATAAAATACCTAGGTGTCATTATAGACGAAACTCTGTCTTTTAGACTACACATAGATGCGGTTAGCAACAGAATACGCAAGTTAATATTTGTTTTTAAAAAATTGCGCAGCATAGGACACTCTAAACTTATGAGGCAGGTATACTTTGCATTGTGTCAGTCGATACTAAATTACTGTATTACGTCATGGGGCGGAGCAGCTAAAACTCTTCTCCTTAACGTTGAAAGAGCCCAAAGAGCAATTTTGAAAGTTTCCCATTTCCGACCTTTCCTTTACTCCACTGAACTTCTCTATAAAGAGTGTAAAGTACTGACAGTCAGGCAGTTATTTATAATGAGCACAACTTTAAAACTTCATAGCACCCTTAACTATAGCACACAAACAGCTAACAAAAGACGGCTTGACATTGTTTGTCCACAAAGCACAAAAACGGCATTTTCTTCCAGATTTTACATTTTCCTAGGACCACTTCTATATAAAAGATTAAACACCAATCTTGGCATATATCCTCTGACCTACAACAACACTAAACGAATAATCCGAGCATCACTTTTGAGTATGTCCTACGAAGATACAGAGAAGTTATTAATAGTATTAAAATAAGATAATTAATGTCTCCAAAATGTTAATTAATTTTTTGTTGTATTTTTATTTATTTTTTCGTGTAGTATTAGTATTATTATTATTTTCTAATGTTTATAGTGGGACGAGAATTATGAAACACATTTTATGTAATATTCACTTTGCGCATTTAATTGTTAATGTACTTACTAGATTTAGAATTAATGTTTATACAGCATACTGTACTTAATTTAATAATTTGTACCTAAAAAACAGGTAATTCATAATTACTTAGTTTAGGTATTTGCCTAGTTATTGTTACCCTAGATCATGATAAACCGATATGATGACTTATCATAATTATAGTATCTATTGTAAATTTTTAGACACATATTATAATTGATATTTATGTAGTTTATCGTAGTAATAAATTTGTAAGTTCTTATTGTGTATTCCTAGATGTAAGTTTTCCGGAAATAAATTTTATTCTTATTCTTCTTATTCTTATACCAGCTCGGTAAGCCAAAGAGAAGTTTATAAAAACTTTTTTTTATTTTGACAACAATTATTTCTATGAGAAAGTCGAAAAACGTTCCTCCTCTGTTCGATAAATATGTCCATCATATAACTGATGTAGTTATTGTTGCTGTTGGTAAGACTAAAAATTATCTCAATATTTTGTATTCGAATAATAACATTGGTTTACAGTGCCAAGCGAGATTAGCATTAAATATTATACAACTGGCAGCAGGGCTAACTCAGCCGTCTAGTTATGTTATCTGGATTCAACAAACCAGCCGAAGGTTGTGATTAAAGAGGAGTGAAGCGAATTCAAAGAATTGTCTTTATAAATGTACTGTTTAAAATAACTTAAACTTGATGAGTTAACTTATTCTGGATTCAGTTTGCTTTATAATAATGTTCATTAGTGTCAATTAGCAATGAAAATCATGTGGATTTCTTTTGTAGTGCAGACAAGTCCTAAGACATAGTATTAAAATACTGGTTTGGATAATTACTTTTGGCTTATATCCCTGAAATTTCAATGCGCTTTATAGCGTTGTGCACCTTGCCGGGACCTGAATACTAACAATACCAACGGCTACATGCCCTATTTCGGTGTAACTTTTTACAATACGTTATAATACCATAAAAATGTGCGGTATAGACTTAATTGTTTTTAGGTTTATATACCTATCACACAGGTTAGTAGATATACCTTCGATGTTGGACCAAAATTGCTTTAGTATGTAGAATTTAACTTGAACTTTATGATAATGTGAGTAGTAACGTATAACCCACTCACCTTCATGCGCGACTCCGACACCACAGGGTAACTCAGATGGCAATCTTCAGCAATCCTGAATCGCTGCAGATGAGGCACGATGAAGTTTTACTGCACTTATCAATTTTATGTATGTATTCTGTAGTACTATATTTGCAGGCCCAAGGCGGCGCCTGTCTTATGCGATCGGATTCTTCTGCCGTACTAAATTTTTATATATTTTTATGATTTTATCTAGAATCTGTACGGTCGGCAAGTCCGCAGTTATAGTAGGTAAAAATACTGCCTTAATGTCAAATGAAGTACGTATTTTGTGCTTTTATTTTTATGTCAACTTATTTTTGTTTCCGCTCCGTTCACATCTTATCCAGCCGACTTTCAGTTTGGCGTATAAATGCGTTTTTTCACACTCAGTCGGCAATTCAGTTGAGTAATTTTGTGTTATTTAAACGTAGAATTTTATTTTCCATAAACCTTGACTGTGCTATAATAACACTTTATAATCTGAAGTACATCAACACTGAGAGCATTTTAGAAAAACTAGTAATAAATCAAAGTCAATCTGCCTTTTGGCTGTCGATTGCTACAGCGTAAAAAGCAGCTACATGACACTCATAAATCATAAAAATGTGTTTGTTACGGAACACTCACCACGTTTTAGTTAAATCGAATGTTGCAAAACACATACAAGGATATAATGTACGCGCCGGGGTCAACGAATTCTTTACCTAACTGACCAGGATTTTTCGTAAATAATTTGTTATATTTGAATTAAACTATTTTAGTATAACATAGTTAGATATTGTTTATCATCATAGAGAACTAATTTATGTGTCTTTTACCACAGTAACATGCGAATTAAAAATATAAAAAATGTTTGTGAATTTTCCCTAACAATATATATAAACTATACTTTAATGTGCTCTTTTTGAGTTGATCAAAACATCCCCTTTTTTTCCATCGGACGACCAGGCGCAGACAGAAGTTCCTAACGTTTTTGGTAGATGTGCCACAAAGCCGAACTAAGCATTTTCACAGCCCTTTTTGGTTCGTGTCGCCAGAGAGTGGAACGATGTACCTGCGTCTCTTTTTCCAGACAAATTGAATCCTGAAACTTTCAAACGAATAGTGAATAGGTACTTCTTCTACAGGGCTGTACCATCCTAGTCTTCATCATCACTTACATATATAGTTATATACTTACATCATAGGAAGAGATGGAAGACAAAAGCCAGCTAATTTATAATAATAATAATAAATCCCCAGACAATCACACCAATTGTTCGGCCCCAAAGTAAGCAGAGCTTGCGGTATGGATGACCATACAGCGAACTGCGGGGGAACCCAAAGTAAGCATACATCCATAAATATCAACAACCATGACCCGAGAACAATCATTTATGTTCATCACACAAATGAATTCCCTGCCCAGAACTCGATCCTGGGACCTCCGGCGTAAGAGGCAAGGCTACTAAAAACTTCGCTACTCGGTCGTCATAATAAAAAGACATAAAAGTATTAACTTTTGCAGTTTCCAGGGATGTGGGATGTAAAAAGAGATAAAATTATTTGAATTAGAAAAAACACCCCGATGGGGCTTACTTTTATAAAGTCTAATGGCCTTTACAACAAATTCATTCAGTTTTATAAAAAAATTTGTAAAACTTGAACTTGAACTTGAACAATGCTAGAGAATTGGAGCAAGGCACCTTAAGAAAAAAAAATAGTTGTTATTTTATTTCTCGTACTTATGTTTTAATAATAATTTTCTTAAACACTTAATTTCAGTGATATATAGCTCGCAACAAGGATATCCTATGATTTGAAAACGACTAAAAGAAGATAAAAAAATTTCTATAGGTTAAGTGAAAAGAATAATTTACTTTATTGCGGTCATGTTTTTATAGTATAATTAAAAATCAGAGTTCGTGAATAAATCATCACAGAAATCCTCAACACCATCTGGAACTGCTATACTTGTTGAAATCAAAGCACGCAGCTCTACCAAAAAGAATTTTAATATTAAATAAATATAAATAATATAAATATAAAATATAATATAAATATAAATAAAAGGGAATAAATTTAGCTTGATACAATCTCTTTAAAGAAGTATTAATAAATATAGATAACAAAATACCTGTTTGTGCTCTTTTCATGGATTTGACAAAGCCTTTTGACTACTTAAATACTTTTTGACAAATTGCTCATAAAATGCTCATAAAATCATAATATCTCGATAATAGATTACAAGCCTCAAGAAGAAAAACTACCGTTCACGATTCAGGGTCCCCGGACAGGGTCCCGCGTATCTAAGGGCCATTATTATTTTTAATTTATATCAATGACTTTCCCGGTATAACTTCACATTCAATGATATTATTTGCAAATTACAGCACATTGATTTGTAGCAATAAAAACATTGATATATTAAAATCTGACATTAAATCTACATCTAATAATATTATGGGCTGGCTGGCAAATAATAATCTTAAATCAAATTTAAAAAAAAACTAACATTATTCATTTTAGGAATAAATAAAGGGGCTTGACTTTAGGTAATATTGATTATAACGGACATGAAATTAGTGAAGTAAATACAACAATATTTTTAGGTTTAACACTTGACTCAAACCTTAACTGGAAGGAACACATAAAGATCACTTGTAGTAAAATAAGTAAATTTTCCTACGCATGTTATGAAACTTAGTCAACGAATCAGCAGTACTACATTGAGTCGATTCTAAGCTATGTTGTCATATTTTGGGAGAACTCTACTTACAGATTAAACATTTTCAAAGTACAAAAGCGCTGCATTAAATCGTATTGCCACCTGAAAAGCAGACAGCCTAGTAATCCCTTTTAAAAAAGTTAAGAATTCAAACTTATCCCTATTTATATCTTCTAGAAATATCATTGTTTCTCAAAAACAACATGAACATGTTTGAAGACTTAAAACGTCAAAGGCTTAAAGGCAAAACCGAATCTGATCCTCGTAGAACTGCTTTATATTCTGAGATTTGGTATTGCTCCCAAAATTTTCAATAAATTGCCGCTTAAAAATATTAATAATGTTACTGAGTTTAAAAAGAAACTAAAAATGTTTTTAACTGATAAGTCTTACTACTCAATTTTTTATTGTTTCAATGACAAGTTGGTACCTGTGTAATTGTACTAATTTAAGATGCAAATGTTATTGTAAAATGTGATTTATGATAATATGTAAATGGCGTGAATTTGGTAAATTGATATTTTAATTTTAGTAGCAATATTTTCTATAGGTAATTAATACACCTTCTAGCATATATAACATACCTTCTAGGTTAGATATGGATTGAACTGTACCTATTATAATCCAAAATTTGTAAAAACCCATATTTGTACAAATAAATTGCCTTTGATTTGATTTGATGAAATACAAAATTTTTGTTACAAAGTTCAAATTGCATCTACATGAAAACAAAAATAGCTTTTCACAGTTTCAAAAACAACTTTTCAGGGAGTGGAATCAAAGGCTTCTCGATTTCATAGCAATGTGAAACTAAATTGCGCTCAGTACGTGACAATTACACTCCACAAACTAGTCTTTAAAAAGTACGTAAAAGTTGTGGTAAAAGAGTAAAAAGTAAAGCATTATACTGTAAGTAAGCTACCACTTACCACTTTTTCGGCCACTCAATAATTTATCAGCGTCAATTACGTGCAGTATTAAATTTGATAAAAAATTATGAAAAGCGTAGTATATAATATGTTACAGGATTTTTCGCCATTTGTGTATCGCCAAACTAGAGGTAACCAACCGCATGATAAAATGAAGAGTTATTGTATAGATAACTGTTATCTCTTATCAATACGGATTGACCTGCTTTAGTTTTGTCAAAAGTAGACGGACATGTACGTCTTTTTTGGCGACACTCTTTATGAGTGACACTCGTTAAAAGTTTAGAAAAAAGCTTAAACGGACGTATTTTAGTAATTTTACTCAAGTGTAACTTTTGCTGCTTAAATTATCAGCTAGTAGCAAAATGGTTTATATGCCATGGAATTTATAAAATAAAAGTTGTTGTTTTATTAACATTGAATCCATCCCTTTATTTAATTGAATACTCAGAATATTTAACAGCATCTTAAACCCTACTATGTGCTCAGTAAATTTAAATGTGGGAAACGTATTTGCATTCTGTACAAGATCAGAACTCAGGGGTGTGAATATACCGTGTATAGATTGTACCTTACTTTTGTATCATGGTCTACTAAACTCTACAGCAGTAGTACTCACTAATCGTTATACTTTCTAATGGCCAAGGTGACATAGTTGATTCCTAGTTATATAGGGCCAGTAAGCATGCAGACTAATCAAGTATAGTTCGGAATAAGAGTTCAGATACCGAATATCAATATATAATTCCACAGTTGTAACACGTAAGTTTTGGTCAAAATATTTAAAATGAATCAGCAATTGCGAAATGATTGGCCTTGACTAACTCTCCCAATTTAGTGATTGGTACAAAATAATTGGTGATTGAAACTCTTGACCCTAAGGATGCAACTCTTATACCACAACGTTTGTCGATAGCGAGTCAACGCGGTAACCCTACTAGCCTTTTATAATTTTGGTATTATAATATATTTAAAAATATTTTTAGTTCTTTGTTTTTCTCTTCTTATTGTTGGTTTGTAAATATTTTGTCTCTAAACAAATATGTTTTATATTCTATTAATAATAACTTAATGCTTTCGTTGTTTTCGCGAAAAGTTCTGAATCGGAAAGATATATTGTGTTGCGAAAACTTCTCTTCGAAAACTTATAGTTAACAGATTTTGCGCAAAAATAATAAATGAGTTATGATCGAAATGGAATATGGCCATTAAAAACTATTGTAAAATTCATTTTAGTCAAGGTTTTTAGCATCAGGTAGTTTATGAAATTCAAAATAATTTGTGCTTTAAAATTGATATTGAGATAATGTTGTATAATAACAATCAGGTAAAAAATAATAATAATAATAATAAATCCCCAGACAAACACACCAACTGTTAGGCCCCAAAGTAAGCAGAGCTTGTGTTATGGACGACCATACAGTGAACTAGGGGGAACCCAGAATAAACATACATATATAAATACAAACAACCATGACCCGAGAACAAACGTCTGTGTTCATCACACAAATGAATGCCCCGGCCAGAACCTGGGACCTTCGGCGTATGAGGCAAGGCTACTTACTACTACACCACTCGGTCGTCATGTCTCGAGTTAACCTAAAAAGGTTCAACTGCTTCAGTTCAGCTTGTGGTTCAGAAGTAAATTAAAGGATAGTGAGTTTATAATACTGAATTATTGTGCACTTTAACGGATAACCAGATAAATTCCAACATGCATTTAGGTACATGTCGGAAATTATACCGTTACTGAAGAAATAGTTGTAAAAGCAGACATCTTCGTAGTCGTTCGCTCTTGGCAAAGCGGTGGTGGTTATGTACTGTTGATCATATTTATTGACCACGGATCGTGCGATCGTTTTTCGACAATGTCTGTTCATTCGCTTATGGGTAGTTGTGTGGTTGACTTGTTAAGATCTATCTATTTTGTAGGTGATCTAGCACACGTACGTTTCCCTTTAATGCTTTCCTGGACTACAAGACACTCCATGGAATGCTCTTTTTGGGCTATATAGCCAAAAAATGTTGAATGCGCTGTTGGATGAGAGCTGTCAGTGCGATGATCTGTCCAGCTAATTCGTAAAAGCCTCCAACATACCTAGCCTACATTTCTAGGCCATCAGTACCATTACTATCCAATTGAGGTATTACCTAAGCATATCCGCGGCATACATGAAACACAAGACACCTCACTTGTGCACTTGTTGGTCAACTTTAGTGTAGAAATGCAGACATACCATTGACAAAAACCCGGAGGCACCCAGCTTTTCTAGCGTTTTCACTTTCAAGATTATTCAAAACAAGTTTAATGCTCATGCTTTGAAGATTATGACATAGTCAGTTACATAACCGTAAATAAATCTAAGGCATCTATACATAATACAAAATAACCATCCCTTATACCTGGTACTTATTCATATGCCAGTCAAAAAGCTTTAAGCCAGATAATGAGACGCGCGTGTACGAGACGCATTTTGCAAACCAAGTACAATAACAACATAGTCTACGAAATGAACTTGTCGATATCACAACTAGCAGCGTCTCAGGAATATACAAAGAGCTCATTTCCGAGATGTCTACATGGAGTTTTACTTTGCAGGTGATCTCTGGTGAAGGACTTGTCAAGTGACAAGTGACTATTTTTTTTGCTTTTGTATGTAATATGAAAACATAACTGTCGACTGCGAAATAATGTCCGATTCCCTTCCGTCACACGTGTACGATTCAACTTTTAACGTCATGATTACTATAGACATAAAAGATATAAAAAAGGCAAAAAATCTTAACAAACTCTATGTCAACGACACAATTTGACTGTTAACGCAATTTTATAAGCTCGCCCTCATCTTTGCCTAGAACATAGCTACACTTTCATTATTTAAGATGGAATAGAAGAAAGTCTAGTTCCTACCCAGTTTTTTTTTTTTTTTTTTTTTGAAGGGGTCACCCGCTGGGATTACATAGCACTGAAGGTTAATACATAGCACTGAAGGTGCTCAAAATGAAAATCAATAATTAAAACAAAAAATTAAAAAATTGCAAAATAAAATTGAGTTAATTCGCATTTACGTTAGAATTAGGATTTACGTTAGAATTAGAATTTACGTTAGAATTAGAATTTGCGGCCAGAAGGGCCTCGAGATCGCGTGACAGTCTGGTGGATGAGTACGCTTGCGCATTTCTAGGCCTAGCGACTTTGAACTTCGAGTCTAACACAGGAGTAGTATATGAGACTGAATCACGAACTAGAGGATTGGGGTGGGTTTCTGAGCGTTTGAAAAACGCTTCAGAGAGTGTTTTGAGATGTTTTTGTACTGTAGGCAGTTCAAGATCTCTATGCAAGTCCGCGTTACGCACGTACCACGGTGCGTTTGTGGCCCGGCGGCAAAAGAGGTTTTGAACTACCTGCAGTTTGTGCAGGAGGGAGGGTTTGGCGTGGGCAAAGATTGGCGAGGCATACGTCATGACGGGTCTAACGCAGACCTTGTAAAGTGTACGTTTGTTTCTGAAGGACATTTTACTTTTTCTACCTAACATGCTATTTAGGCGGACTAAATAGTGACGAGCGAGTTTCGAAACTCTTTCGACGTGTGGCTTGAAAGAAAGCGTCGGATCTAATGTGACGCCTAAGTATTTAGTACTGCGCTTCCAGGGGATGGGAATGCCTAACATTCGAACGTGGGGGTCACCATCGGGACGACGGCGTTTGTGGTCGAAGCGCATCGCAGAACTCTTTTCAGGGTTCACATCGATGCGCCATTTTTGAAACCATACACCAAGGGCGTCTACGGCCTTTTGGAGTCTGGTTACAAGGTGCCGAACACTGTGGCCTTTGGTATAGAGTGCGGTGTCGTCAGCAAAGAGGGCGAGTTCGACGCCTTTCGGCGGGATGGGAATGTCGTTGGTGTACACGGTGTACAGCAGAGGGGCGAGGACTGAGCCTTGAGGGACTCCAGCCTTTATAGGACGAGGTGCAGAAAGCGTGCCTTCGTGTTTAAATCGAAACGTACGGTCTTTGAGAAACGACGCTATTAACCTGACTAGGTGATCCGGTAAGCCTATCTTGTAGAGTTTATAAACGAGACCGCTGTGCCAGACTTTATCGAAAGCCTTGGCTACGTCAAAGAAAACCGCGACTGTTTTATAACGACGCGGATAGAAACCGTCAAGTATATACTCGACGATTCGGTGGACTTGCTGAGGGCAGGAGTGTTTAGCGCGAAAGCCGAACTGATGGGGAATAATGAGAGGATCGCCATCCGTTGGAAACAGATGGTTCCGCATTCGAGAGAGTATGACTCTCTCGAGAAGTTTAGACATTGCCTTGAGGAGGCTGATGGGTCTGTGATTAGCCGGGACGTTCAGAGGTTTGCCCGGCTTGGGAATGCCTATGACTGTCGCTTCTTTCCAAGCTTTTGGAAAGTAGCTATGGTCGAAGCAGGCATTGAAAATGATAGCTAACAAGGTAAGCATCTGTTGAGGTAGGTGCTTATGTGCGTGGTTGGAAATTCCATCCGCACCCGGAGCCTTTTTGGACTTTTGATTTCTAATGAGAAGCAAGATTTCGTCATTAGAGACTGTGACAAGGTCGGCGGTGATGGGGAGAGAGTCTCTGCGAAGGACTTCGTCCTCCACCGCCTGGATGTGTGAGGGATCAGCAGGTTGCGTGCTGGGCGAGCATTGTGCGGCAATGCTGTCGGCGAAGCATTCGGCTTTCTCTTCGACTTCGAAGGCAGTAGTGCCATCGGGACGAGTGAGAGGAGGAACGTGAGAGACGGTGTCTACGCGTAAGGCTCGGGCCATGCTATAGTACGCTTGGTGGGACGGAGAGATATTCGCCATGAGATCGTTCATCTGAGCGTCTCGGAGTTCCGCGAGGCAAGACCTAACTTTACGTTGAAGCTGATTCGCAGCTGTTCTATAGGCGGGCGTGGGATATTTCTTGGCTCTCCGGAGAGCCGCGTTTTTAGCTTTAATAAGATTGCTAACGGCTAAGGGAAGCGTGGGTTTGCCTTGCTTAGCAACCTTTTCGTTGTCACTGATGGCTGAGTTGATAGCATCAGTGAGAGAATTTACTAATGAATCGATTTTATCCGGGCTATCTAATTGTTCGGGAGAGATCGCGAGTGGAGAGTTCGGAGCCTCTAAGGCTGAAACTAACGTATTTTTAAAACCTTTCCAGTTGGTAAAGGTCTTAGGAGATGAGACGTTATCGTTCGGCGGTCCTAGCACGAGGGAAACGGGGCGATGGTCGGAGCCTAGGTCATCGAGCGGTCCGATAGACCTTAGATCAAGATTGATTCGCTTGATAATTGCAAAGTCGAGGATGTCAGGAGAGTAGGACGGGTTGTTGGGATAGTGAGTGGGAGTGATGGGGGATATGACGTCTAGGTCAAGGGAGTTAGTGATGTCGAGGAGAGCGATACCGCTGGTGTTAGTCGATAGGCACGTCCAGTCAGTATGTTTGGAGTTAAAGTCTCCGAACATAATGACTGAATGGCCGAGGGCGAGAATGGCCTCAAAGTCGCTGCGGATTGGTCTGGTACCACTAGGTATGTAGATTGAAGCTATGATGATGGTCGGATGGCCAGTCATAGCCAATCTACACACAGTGGCTTCCATGTTGAGGAGAGGAGGAGTAGGGAGAGGACAGCAGTGGAAGCCTCTTTTGTAATATATAGCGGTACCGCCGAAACCGTCGGAGTTGGGCCTATCGTTACGAATAAACGCGTACTTAGGTATAGCGAATCCCCTGGAGCGGTTTGGAGTAAGCTATGTCTCCTGGAGAAGGAATAAGTCAGGTTCTTTGTTCTGAAGGAACAGTTTAATCTCGGGAAGGTTGGTGTTAAGGCTACGAGCGTTAAAAGATACTAGGGATAAGCCCTTGGGTTTAATACGACTGGACGCGGGATTCGCGGGTCTAGACATTATAATTTATTATTTACGAATTTATAAAAGAATTTACAACGAACTTAGGAGCGAGTGATGCTCGGCTAAAGCAAATAAACGCTCTTGAGGAGAGCGGGCGGCTCGCAGTTTGCGTGCGAGCACGGAAATTTCGTTAATATCGACGTTTTGAATAACGTCGAACACGGTCTTCATGTCCTCAGCCAACGACGACTGAGGTGCGGATGACGGAGAAGGACGCGGCCCTACGGAAGCTACGGGAGCTGGGATGGGTCGGGAAGGTGCAGGCGGAACGTCCGGACGCTGCCTCCACGACAGAGCCGGAGTAGGCGTCGGCTGAGCGGGCTTTGCTTCCGGGGGACCCCGGTTGCGCAGCGGCGGGAAGTTAGCGTGAGTGAGCGGCGGCGCCGGTTTAGGCGCGACCCTCTTGGCGGTGGAACGCGGAGCACGCGGGCAGCCCCTGTAGTTAGCTGTGTGACCAGACTGGCTGCACAGCACACAGGCAGGGGGGGAAGTGGATTCGGGAGTGCGAGTGCACTCCTTCGTAAAATGTGGATCCAGGCACTTAACGCACCTGGGGGGAGCTGAGCAGTTATTCCTACCCAGACGTCTGTAAATAGTTATAAACCACTAAGTACACAATATATTGAATAATAGAAGAATAGATTAGAATCTTTTCTGGTTACTTCTACACCAATCTTTTATAATCCCTTGTGAAGAGGATAACATTGTTTATTGTGATTTGTGAATATATTACTATAGCCTATGCTATAGTATCGTTTATTACAAAATATCGATGAAGCACTTGTAACAACCGTGCACGTGGCAAATGTTGCGAACGTTTTTTCCATGTTTATGTTTTCATCATAACTCACTATTTATTTATTGCTTGAGACCTCCCTTCATATCTGTTATTTATTTGAATAACAACTGAAAAAAATATCTGCCAGATATGAAAAAAACACGAATCAGTATTATACAGTTTTTTTGAAAAAGAAAAAAAGCTATAACGAATCGTTTCGTTTCTTTTATATTCTTCGTTTATATTTATCACTTATAATATTTTTTTTATATTAGGTCTTTACCTATAAAATTGCCGTTTTTCACGAAATAAATGAAGTGTAATTTTTTATATATTTTTTATTTCTATTAATCAAAATAATCACCCATGCAATCAATGCATCTTTGTCAACGCATTGGTAGCTTATTGATGCCTTTCTTGAAGAAATCAGCTGGACGGGAGGCAACAAATTCTTCAAAGGCATTTTGTACTGCCTTTCGGGTATTGAATTTTTTTCCCGCCAAAAAGTTATCCAAATTCTGGAAAAAGTAGAAGTCTATAGGCGCAAGGTCTGGTGAGTACGGCGGATGACGGAGAACTTCCAACCCCAACTCTTGTAGCTTGGAGACCGTCTGCTGTGCAGTATGAGGTCGCGCGTTGTCGTGCAGGAGCAGTGGAGCCGAACGATTGACCAAAGCTGGTTGGAGACGTGCGAGCTTCTCCATCATTGTGTTCAGTTCTTCACAGTACACATCTGCAGTAATGCTTGTCCCGTTTGGCAAGAAGCTGTGATGGATTACACCCGCGTTAGACCACCAAACAGTGACCATCACTTTTCTAGGGGTAAGTTTTCGTTTAGGGCATTGTTTGGGTGCTGAACCAGGGTCCAACCAACTTGCTGAGCGCTTACGATTGTCAAACAGGATCCATTTCTCGTCACAAGTAACAATGCGGTTCAGAATTCCTTCATTTGTATGCCTGCTGAGCAGTGCAAGGCACGTCTCCACGCGTACTTCGCGCTGGCGGTCATTGAGTTCGTGGGGTACCCATTTGTCAAGCTTTTTTACCTTGCCAATTTGACGCAAATGGACCAATATTGTTTTGATGCTAACGTCGAAAGCTGCTGCTAATTCAGCCGTGGATTGAGTTTAATCAGCTTCCACAATTGCCTTTAATTCGTCATTGTCGACCAAAGTTTTCGGACGACCACGGGGTTCATTTTTCAGGTCAAAATTTCCAGAACGGAAGCGGGTAAACCAATAACGGGTGGTGCGTTCGTTTGTAGTGTTCGCTCCGTAAACGTCGTTGATGTTGCGTGCCGCTTGTGCCGCTGTGCTGCCACGACGGTACTGATACTCCATATTTACTCGAATTTTTAACTTATCCATGATGACGAAAAATGTTCGAATGCGTTGAAAACAAAACACTAACTATTAAACAAATGACGATTTCAGAAAAAGAATTCCATGTTTGTCAAATAAAATTAATTTGAAATTAGAATAATCAGTCAAAAAAAAAATATTTTCATTTGAAATGGCCAGTACGGCAAAACGGCAGTTTCATAGGTAAAGACCTATTATTATGATTGTATAACATTATGTGCAAATTGTATAGAAATTAGATGCATGCAAAATAAATTAATGAAGACTTCTATCGCGGCAACGAAAGAAAAGCATTAGAAAGAGCTCAAAAGTATAGTATAAGTATTTCATGAATTTCAAAACAAGACTCATTTCGGTCAATTACGGACCTTGACACAGCTGACATTGCGTGGCAAAACCAAATAACTATAAAGAATATCGTCAAAATCAAAAAGAAAGATAGATAATTAAAATCATCAAATTACGTCAGTAAAAGCTTTTGTTTTCGGTAAATTTTAAAACATGATTAAACTGAAAACTCGACCCAACTAAGGGTTGCGTTTGCCCCCCCCTAAAGGCGGGACAAATCTCATGAAGCATGAAACAATTCAATCACCTTATTTTAACCGACTTCACATCGATGCGCTTTTACGTTACTTTATTACATTTCCACATTTATTATTAAATTTGCGGAAATCAAGCGATGATTCATGTTGAAGCGAATTTCATGATGTTTTCAATAAATTCTACTTAGCGGTCATGACATTCACATGGAAAAAGTTCCGATTGGGTTAATATATTATGTACTAAATTATTTTATTTATAAACCAACCCACATAGCCCTTAGCACATATCACATCCAGATTTCTATTTGTTTCGGTTCTCTTGAAAATTTTGTAGGCAGTCTAGATGTCAACCGTGTACGACATCTAGGGAAGACTGCCAAAACTACACAACTCAAATTTTTTATCAAAACACTTAAGCTTTCTGCAATCCCGGCATCATTTCGCTAACTACAAAATGGCAAAAAATTATAGAACAAAATGTTGAATATACAGGGTAGAATTTTGAAACGCCATCTAAATGAAAGGTACTTTTAATACTGTGGGCAGCAGCAAGTTTTACTCTAAAGAGATCTTCCTTTATTTTCAAAAAGAAGCAAACTGCATCAAAAAGTGATTGAAAATATTTAAAACCCCTAAAAATTACACCCTGTGTTCTATACTGGCCAATAGGGTCAATAATAAGAATCAAATGATTCTAACAAACTTGGAAAATGTACAAATGTCGTGTAGCTGTAGTCCTCGATTCAAACGATTTTTTATTTGTTCATTTGCAAGACAAAATAATATAAATTGTTAACTAAGTTATATTTTGTTTAGTTATTCATAGTTTTTTTTCTGTTTTTTTTTTTACAGCCAACCTGACCAAATTGGCTTAGTAAATATTTACGATGTCCAAATAATGTGTCTCTTGTCACATCACAGATTGGATTATCTTCAACTCCAACAAACTTTTACCTTACTTTTTAGCGTTTATTCAACTTTTTTTCGGCTGAAGGGTTAAGTTGCTTCATCTTAGTAGACATTAATAAAGCTTTAAGGCCAACAAACCAGAAATATTTATACAGTTTTGATAAGTAACATTCTATTCAATGTTACTTATCAAAATTCCTCTCAAATATCATAGGTCCTGGGTAGTATTATGGTTTAGTGTAAAACTATGTTTTTAAGATGCAAATATTATAAGTATTTAAAAAAATTGTGAAATACTTAATTTGAGCAGTAACTTTGTACCTTTATACTTAATAAAGTTACTTGTATTATGTACATTTATTTGTGAAATCGAAAAATATTTACTTTAATTAAATATTTAAATAGCTCACTGTGTTTGCGAGCAAAAGCTCTCCCCGCGCATTCAAGTGCTAATGACAGCTTAAGTGGATACAAGAAAATAGTGCTTGCGTTTGTGCGACAAATGCTGCTTAATAATATCCCTCTATAAATTGGCCAAGTCGTACTCATGGAACACTACAATACAAAAAATATATTGTGACCATGGGGTCTGGCGTGTATTTAGTGTTATTCACAGATATCAGAACAAGTTCGTGGGCTTCGTGAAAATAATAGTCCGTCTCTCTCGTTCCACGAATCACTTAAATAGCTCTAGTTATCGATGACAATATAAAATAAGCACTGATTTGAATTTTATAATCAAACTGTAAGAAACGGTTGGTCAGTTCCGAGTTGACGACATTACACTTTGATGGTGATAAAAGAAAAGAAGGGTATTGCGTAAAAGAGCGATAGACTTGCACCTTTTCGACGGTGATCGAGATCGTGTAATCTCGCTTTCGGAAATTTACCGTCATTGATGAGTGTCAAGTGTACGTGCCACGCACTTGGTGGTGTACTTCGGGCTCTTCGGTCAATAGAGTCCAACGCTTCTTGTTCTCTGGGAAACCAAACTGGCTATCGCTAAGTAGCTCATTTTTCTCTAGGTATGTCAGGAGACGATTGTTCATTACACGTTCATTTTACAATTCGTAAAGTTATGGAGGATTTGTCGGATCACATTGTTATTAATTAAACCATTTACATTTCGGTAGTAAACTTTTTTTTCTCTTTCTGGCAAACTAACTCTTATATTTTTATCCTTCTGCATTGCGGATATATGTATAGGGTAACAAGTTAAATCGACTTATTCCTGTTAAGGGCGTGTAGTTTACATACTTTCTGACAGATTTTACTATCAAACACCCTATCCTAAATCCAACCGTTTTCAAGATATTATTTGAATTCAATTCTTTTTTATAAAAATGTTCGGCTAACAGCTTAGATATTTTGAAATTTGTAAGTCTTATTATTACTATTATTTGATTTTTAGATGTAAAATAAGCTAGTTTATGACCTCAATAACCAATATTGTACGTAAAATGAATAAATAAGTCGTTGTACACGTTGAAACTTAAAAAATATTAATAAAAAATTTTAAAGTTGATTTTTCTTTAAAGGATATCAAAAAAGAAAAATAATATGGCGCATATTTTGCAGATGTGCCGTAATATATCTACGTTCCATCAGCTATCCAACGAGGTATAACAATCTAGGGTTTTATCCAAAATTGTAGAAAAGTCATTTATAAAACAGTTATACGTTTTGTCAATATATCAAATATTGGATGGTATTTATCGATAATATAACTATTAGGCTAATAAAATGTTACTGAGAATTTATTTAAATTGACGTTATTTTGCCACAATGTACATTTTAATTAAAAAAGTCAACTCGTACACAAAATGAAGAGAAAGGACTACATTACATTAAAGCTTCCTATTTCTGCTTATGTTCGATTTAAAACCATTAACGGCCGAATAGCTTAGTTGTTATTAGCCCTGTCTCATACGCCGGAGGTCCCAGGTTCGAGCCCTTGCCGGGGCATTTATTTGTGTGATGGACACAGATGTTTGTTCTCGGGTCATGGTTGTTGATATTAGTATACAGGGTGGCCCAAAAGTCGTGGATCAAAGTTTTTGGGTGCTCAGATGAGATCATTCCCAGCAAAATTATGTTCTACGGCAGGTCACTACGATCAACCCCTGAAGAATTATGATTGATTTTGTGTTATTTTTGAAAAATAGGCTTTTTTTATCAAAAAGTACAAACATTTCAAGAAAGTGATACCCTGTAGATGTTTTTTTTTTATTTTTTCTGATAAATAGCAATGAGTACTTGCTAAGAAACTTGTATTTTGTCGTTCTGAATGATGTGTGTTAAAATTAATAAGCAACTTTGAGAATATTTATTTTTGGCATGAAAAGAAACTCCTTACATTTTACCTATTTTACCTCACTGTGAAAAAAAAATGTTCTACCGAAAAGTGACCATGTATCAGAAAAAATAGTGCATTTAATGAGGATTTCAAAATGGTATAACACATGGCTATGGGTAGCTTGTAAATTTTTTTAGGGCTATATTTCTTAGTAAACGTCAAAGCCCAAACTATTGTTTTGTTGTATGAAAAAATAAAAACTTGTTTGTGGCGAACAACACTTTACCTCTCTTTCGAACCAATTGGCTAATCCTTTGTTAAAAAAAGGTCAGATTAGTTTAGGTAGCGCAATCCTTTCCAGGAAACAAAAGGCCAAGCATTGCGAGGGTCTAGTTGATAAGCGCATACATCCTTTTCAGTGACTCGCTCCTTGCTTGTGACTACACATGTGTTCCTCCTATCCTTTGCCTTATTTGCGAGACGTGACGGTTTCTGGACTTTTGATTGATTGCCATTTTGTGACCTACGCCTTGCTATCCGGACTTGTGATTGATTGCCTACCTGTGACCCGTGCGATTGTGATTTGGACTTGGTGATCGCTACTGATCTGGATAAAGATGTCTGCTGCGAGGAGAGAATACACCCAACAAGAGTATGCTGATATGCATTACCTGTATGGGTTTTGTGACGGTAACGCTCGGGCTGCTGCTAGAGAATATCGTCAACGGTACCCTAACCGTGAGCGGTTCCCGGACTACAGGGTTATCCTGCGCGTACATAATGCGTACAGGGAGGGTATCTTGCCTGGTCAACATGCCCCGAGATCTGGTAGGCCATTGATACGGGTTCATGAAGATGAGGATCAAGTACTAAGAGAGCTACGAATGGACCCGACTGTTAGCCAACGCCAAATATCTCGCAACCTAGGAATTTCAAGATCGACGGTGCAACGTATTATTAAAAAAAAGAAACTCCATCCATATCACATACAAAGAGTGCAAGCTTTGCTGCCGTCGGATTACGAGCCGAGGGTACGATTTTGTCGAGAAATGCTAAGACGCCACCAAGAGGATCCACAATTTTTCGATAAAGTGTTGTGGACGGACGAGTCAAGTTTTAGACGGATGGGAGTTTTTAATATCCACAACCTACATTTCTACTCAAGAGTAAACCCACATATCATTCGAAATGATCGATTCCAGCATCAGTTTGGCCTCAACATGTGGGCTGTAATAATTGCCCAAAAATTGGTGGTGCATGAAATGCCAACAAGGCTTAATGGCATCCAGTACCTACATTTTTTACAAAATAATTTAAATGTGCTACTGAACGAAGCCGAGATTCCGGAAGAAATAATAGAAGAAATGTGGCTGCAACATGACGGTGCCCTACCTCATTACACACGCGTAGTTCGAGAACATCTAGACGAAAGATTTCCCAACAGGTGGATTGGACGAGGCGGTCCTATCCAATGGCCACCCCGTTCACCCGACCTGAACCCGGTAGATTTTTTTCTCTGGGGCTATTTCAAAGAATTAGTCTATGAAAAAGAAAATATCACGGAGCAAGAACTACGCCGTAACTTTTGTAATTTATTATTTATTATTCTTGTTTCTGGCATTGGCATAACTTAATGAAAACTAAAAAAATTTTTTTGAACCAGTAAGCAAATTTCAATTCCTGTTATGTAAAACAGTCATAGAAAGATGTGCAAGCTACCAATAGCCCTGTGTTATACCTTTCTGCAATCCTCATTAAATGCACTATTATTTGTAATACAGGGTCACTTTTCGGTAGAACAATTTTTTTTCACAGTAAGGTAAAATGTAAGGAGTTTTTTTTCATGCCGAAAAAAACATTCTCAAAGTTGCTTATTAACTTTAACAGACGTCATTCAGAACGACAAAAAGCAAGTTTTTTAGCAACGACTCATTGCTATTTATCAGAAAAAATATAAAAAAAACATCAACAGGGTATCACTTTCTTGAAATGTTTGTACCTTTCAATAAATAAATAAATAAACACCTTTTGGCAAAAAACCCCTATTCAAAAAAAACACAAAATCAGTCATAATTCTTCAGGGTTGATCGTAGAGACCTGCCGTAGAACATAATTTTGCTGGGAAGCATACATAATCACATAAGAACATAATCATCTGAGCACCCAAAAAGTTTGATCCACGACTTTTGGGCCACCCTGTATATGATATGAGTATAGGTATATTTATTCTGGGTTCGCCCCAGTTCGCTTTATGGTCATCCATAACACAAGCTCTGCTTAATTTGGGGCCATACAGTTGGTGCGTTCGTCGGGGGATTTATTATTAATATTGTGATAACAGCATCCACCATTTATTATAATTAGGATCTCTGACAGGAGCAGGGCGTTTTAGTCACGACACAGTAACTGTATCAGATTATTTTAACAAAATAAGTTTGACTCATACATTGTGTGAGAAAATAAAAGTTTTATGAGTCAGTAATTAACTCTGAGTATAGCTTTTCGTTTTTAATAAGTAGGGATTCTTTGTTTTATTGAAAAAATTTGAATTTTTTATTTATATTTTTCGAAAAGCGTCATTACATTTAGTTTAGTTCGATGATCAATCCTACTATTGTTTAGATTGAACAAATTCACACAGAAACATACATGAAATTGTCACGTAATGAGAGACCCTTCTCAAAGGATCCGTAACCACGACGACTCCTGTAACCAACCATCTTGCGGTGAAATTAAACAGGTTGTTACCAGGAAAATAATATTAATTTTAATATATTAAAACAGTAATTTTACAAAGATATTTACAAAAAAGGTGTTAGATTTGATTAATTTAAAGAATAAAAAATACTAAATCTGATTATCTAGCTGTCAGTCAAACTAAAGTTATAAATATTTATTTTACATAAGAAAAAATTAAATACAAAACGATGATAAAAATGGAGATAAAGCTAACTATACAAAGGAAAATAACAAAGCTATGAATATATACAAGACCGAGAACAGTAAATTTAATGTTAATGTTACATTTCCCCCAACGTAAGAGCAGGAATGGACAAATCAAAGGTTACAGTGCTGGTTTTAATTGACTTCTCAAACGCATAGATTATTTGATTCTTATTTTTCTAATAATCTATATCAGTTTAGTTATTTTGGATCCCCAGTTCGCTGTAATCTTTAAAACTCACAATTGGTATTCTTGCCAGGTTTTTTTTGTGAAGACCAACTCCTAGGAAACACAATATAATATCTGGTTCGATAAATTACTTTTGGCTCGAAGGCTTTTTAGATTTCAATGAGCTTGATAGCGTATTCATAAACAAGAAGGTATTTCCGCTTCATTCACGTAATTTGCTTTGAACCAAGTTTATATAGAACTAGCAGTAATTCTTGTCATTCAGGATATTTCAAATGAAGAGTTTATTTTTCATTTGGATATTTCAAAATATGTAGAAATTGTAATAATGTTCAGAATGTTGATAAAATTATTCACAAATAAAAACGCTCTTTTCTATATCTCCGTTGTGTTCGAAAGGTTGATACAAATGAAGATAGTAAATTTTAACACTAGGAAACGAAAATACGTTTTTCAACATTTAAGCACTTTTCTAACAAACAGATATATAATCTAAAGTACTCAAACACTTAAGGGATATGTGAGACGAGAAAACAAAATAAATCTGCGCTCATTAGCTGTGAATTGCTGAATCGTAAAAAGCAACCACACGACATTCATAACTCAGGAAAATGTGTTTGTTATGGAACACCCACAACGTTTTACGTACTGTTGCAAAACACATATATACAATGTAAATGGCGGTAAACGAATTTACACGACGACAGGGATAACAAATAGACGGGGGAAAACTTTTTGTAAATAGTGTTTGTTCACCATGAGTTTTAGCTGCATTAGTATAACATAGTTAGATATGTATTTAACTCACAAAAAATAGTAAAGCATTTAAAAATTTAAGTAATACGTAAAAGTTTTTTACATTCTTCGGTTTGACGTGATTTTTAAATGTTACATTTTGCAATTTCCAGGCATGTTTTGTGTAATGATTTAAGGAAGTGCAAAATTGGGTGTATCTCTTTTGTGGGTAGTAACACGCGATGGTGCTTACTTTTGAAAAGTAGACAAACACTCAGCAAATTGACTCCCAGCCAAAACCCACAGCCTTGAAAAGTGATATTTGCAAATTAATACAACTTGAACAATGCAAGAGAATTGGAGCAATGGATCTTCAGAGAATGACGTAGAAGCGTTTTATTACGCGCGATAGAAGCCACGTAACAAGTTGAAATCCTTTATTCTTTGACAGCAACCAAAGGACAATATAATAATGTTATATTTATCAATCTAGTAAAAAAATATTTGTACAATTAACCACCACAGTGCTTGGATTAAGGTATTCCTGAGAAACAAATGAAATTATGCATGTTATGCATAATTACAGGTGGAAGATCATTTACTTCGCCTGGAACTGGACTATACTCACCTAGAGGTGGTTTTTATGAATAACAAAGCAGCAAGCAGTAATGTAATACATTTTAACCTCAGACTTAAAAAGAGCTTATAGTAAGCTCCATGATACAAATTGAAACTATGTGGTAAGTTGAATAAAAGCCTTCTTGATTTCACAGCAATATGACGCCACACTGCACTTGGTACGGGCCAATTTACGCTCCTGAAGCTGGTGCTACGTACGCTGTTTTTAGTTAAAAAAAAGTATTCCACCAATGATTTTGTATAATTACTACAATTACTCATCTGCTACTGAAGAGACTCTGATGAATCGTAGCAATGTATTTTAATATTTTGTATATCTTTTAACTTGTTTTTCTTTTACCTGTTGTCAATTTGAATCTGTTTATTGTAGATCAATCAATATTATTATTTACATAAGATTTAAAAATAAGCAATAACTAGGCCATACCAGGACAACATTTTTGATTTTGGAAAATGAAGGATACGAAGTTAGAAAAGTACATTTGGCAGTGTTCATGGACAACGAAATGCAATATAAACTTTCGAAAATGGAAAATATAAAACACAATAAGAATGTTCAAAGGAACCAACAAATATTAAATCAATATTTTACTAATTTTTAAGTTACTAGTTTTATTATTAATTCAGTTTAATTTATATAAAACAAATAACAAAACTGTTGCTGTATATTAATCAGACTTTTTTGTTATAGTTTGATTGATCATTAAGATTTTGTGTCTTGTTTATTATAATAGTCAAGAGTTTTAAGTCTCTACAATTCACAATTCTGAAGGTATATTATAAGATTTATTTTTTCGGTACCATTATTAAACCCAGAACACTGAATCGTTTTAAATGTAATATTGTTTTCATTATATGTTTTTACTCACATCTTCAATAACTTAATAACATCATTCAATCATTCGTTGGTTATCGATGATCTAGTTGTGTACAGCCCTGTTATTTAAGAGTTTGAATAAGATTTTCGTAATCGAGTAATATCCAGTGGTAATTCCTCTAAGTGCGTTGCCTACCGAAAGTACCAGTTAAAAATGCACTTTTTCCTATAATTTCACAGGTGGTTGTTTTTCTTTTACCGAAAAAAAAATAAACATAAGCACCTCAATGGATATTATGAAATGAAATATTTTTTATGGCGAGGAAAAAATATATTCATCACGATAGCCTTAATTATCCTACTGTAGGGATATCAGCCTGGCCCAGCTAAGTTATATTGCGTTGCGAAAACTTCTGTTTATGAACATACATATACAGGTTGCCTCTGAAAATAATAAGTGAGTTATGAGATTTGTTCCAATGGAAAAGTTGCATGTAAAATTAGTTTAAGTGAAGAGTTTCAGCATTATTTAGTTAATATAATAAATAATGTGGCAAAAATCAAGGTCATTTATCGAGCTAACGAAACAAAATACTATTCCTAGTTGATAAGACCGTTCATAATCTTGAATTATTATGAACTTCAATTAATAACCATTGACTTGATAAATTCAAACTGTTCATATAAGAAAATAAAGTCCGTAAACCCAAACATACCATTGACCAAAAATCATAAGGAAAACACACTTTCTTGCGTTCTGTTAGTTGTTAATGTTTTTAGAAAAGCTGATGAAATGTAAAGTCAGCATTCTGCTGACTTAGGCTAGTCTAATCATCCTCCTCAACCTAATGTATTTTAAAATAACAAAAGTTAGTTCAGCTCGGGATTCCATTCATGTAACATCGTTTTAATTCATTATTTTATTTTATTTTATAGTTCTAGTTTATAGTCCTAGTTCCTTTCAGTTAATAAAAATAATCTTTTTTTTAAAAGTGTTTTACCAAACCCCGTCTAACATTTGGTGGCAGCGGTGGGATCAGTTAAGATCTCGGGTACCTATCCTGAAATCAGTGCAAGTGAATGTGTTGAAAGTGTCACAAATCGTGAATAATCATCCAAGAATCCCAGTTGATACTCCGGTTGTAAGCATCAATCACCCAACCGTAATCCAGGTAGTGAGTTTGTGCTGTCTGTGCAGACTCCCTCCAGCGTCCAGCCCATTGGTCCACTGTACCGTAAGCGGTACCAGACAACAGCGCTTTCTGCGTGTCCCACGGGAATCCTGGCTATCCAGTACCGATCAGTTGAAGGCATATATCCTACATCTAATTCTACTGTTCAAATGTATCCTGTTATCCTGTGAGTCAAGATTTATCCTATTATTATATTCGAAAGACTATTTCTACAATTTATCCAAGAAACTATTTTTTATCTAAGGTTCAAATCTATAAATAGAATCCATCAGTGAAGTTACAAAGTGTTCCTTTATTTCGATAAGCTACAATCAACAACGGATATTGTTCAAAGCCGGATGCTAATTACTAATTTCATAGAATCGAAATAATTCCTAGCTATAAGTTTGGGTCGTGACTTTAGTTTTACATTTTTATTTTTTTACATTGTATTTTGTTGTGTTGTGTTCCTTTACAGATTTTATTTCTTAACATTATTTTATCAAGATTTATTTGATATATTGACTTTATAATTTTTTTTGTTGCGCTTATACAAAAACTAATCCTTACAATTATATTTACATACAAACCTAACCTCAAATCTTATTAATTCTAATCGTTTTAAATAATTATATCCACAATGTTGACTAAAGAAGCAAAAGAAATAGATTTAAACATTTTAATTAAATTTATTAACAAATTCGACGGCAACAGAGAAAAATTAAATGCATACATAAATTATTGCCGTAATGCCATTAATCTTGCTACTATTCAACAACAAGACATCCTTTTAAAGTACATAATTAGTCAACTCGAAGGTCGTGCCAGAAGTGCATGTTCCATAAAAGAGTTTGAAACGTGGTTCCAATTAGAAGAATTCTTTAAAGCACAGTTTGGAGATAAGAAACATTACGCCGCATTATTATCCGATCTTCAAGACTGTAGACAATCAAAAAGTGAAACGGTAAACCAATTTTCCTGACGTATAGAGTCATGTTTATCCAAATTGCTAAACGAAATTAATATATCCATTCCGACTAAGAAAAAGGCCGAATTAGCAGGTCGAGTCGGTGCTATGTAAGACCTAGCCTTACATACTTTTGTGATAGGTTTAAATCTAAAACTCTCGACTATTGTCCGGTGTCGTGATCCAGAAACCCTTAATGATGCAATTAATTTCGTGGTATCAGAAGAAAAAGGTCTACAAGCTACTCTTAGGCGTACACCGTCTTTATTTAATAGTACCAATACGAATTCCATACATCAGCGTGCACCTCCGCGTCAATTCCAATTCCATAAAAGTTTCCAGCAACAAAGTTCTAATTTTAATAGACCTCAAAACCAGGCAGTACCTCATTCTTCTCCTAATTTCCCTTTGTACTGTAGGTTTTGCAAGAGTCCAGGTCATACTATTAATAACTGCTCAAAAAGAGAATTTAATAACAAACGGTATGGTGTACCACAATTTCAACAACGCCAACCTTCTAATAATCCTACTAATCGCCAATGGCCAAATAAGCCTATTAATGCAGTTAATTTCTTAGAATCCAATATTCCTAATGAATCCGAATCTGAATATTTAAAGAACAAGCCGACCCGTCCAGTGCCGTGCGGGAAACATAATTGGTAAAGTTGGTACAACCAAAGTCCATTTTCCTATTTCTAATTCAAATCCTAGCGTTATCAAATCAAATTCTAATCCTATTTCTAACATAAGTTACACTTCTAAATCCAGTCAACCTATGCGACAGGGTAACCAGCCCCAAAATGAAAGGTTGCATATTCCTAAATCCAGTCAATCTACGCGACAGGTTAACTAGCTCCAAAATGAAAAATTGCATATTAATTCTAAATCCAGTCAACCTATGCAACAGGGTAACCAGCCCCAAAATGAAAGGTTGCATATTTCTAAATCCAGTCAATCTATGCGACAGGGTTACCAGCCCCAAAATGACAGATTGCATATAAATTCTAAATCCAGCCAACCTATGCGACAAGGTAACCAGCCCCAAAATGAAAGGTTGAATAAATTTAAATCCAGTCAATCCATGCGACAGGGTAACCAGCCCCAAAATGAAGGATTGCATATCTTGAAATCCGATCAATCTATACAACAGGGTAACCAGCCCCAAAACGAGAGATGACTCCTATTTCTAATAATTCTAATTCCAAAGATGAAATACAAAAAATCTACAATATAACGATTAATCCATCAAAAAACTTCTTACCTTTTATTGAAGTACATACCTCGTTGTCTTCCAAAGCAATAAGTCTTCTTGTTGATAGTGGAGCATCAATTAGTTTAATAAAAGAAAAATCCTTAATGAATTTATCCAATATTTCAAAAGAGATAGTATCTTTCAGTGGTTTTGGCAATTCAAATCACCCTATGCAATCATTAGGTTGTATTACTGTTGAATTTAATTCTTTAAAACATAAATTCCATGTAGTTCCTGATTTAGACTTTCCTTATGATGCTATTTTAGGCAACGATTTCCTTTCGAATTTTAATTGTAAAATTGATTACCACAAAAATTTCCTCATTATAAACAACAATCTTAAACTTAATTTAAAATTCAATGATCCAGTTTACACAATTCCTCCTCGTACAGAAACCATCATCGAATGTTCCGTTTCCAATCCAGAAGTCCAAGAAGGACTAATCCTTAACCAGAATCCTATCGATTCACTTTTAATAGCAAACTGTGTTGTAAAAGTAAAATCTAATCCTAGAATAAATATTTCTTTCGTAAACATTTCCGAATCCCAATTATGTGTAAACTCAAATTTAAAACTTAATATTTTACCTTTAGAAAAAAATCATGAACATACTATATTGTATACATGTAGTATACAATATAGTATACAATATATATTAAATAATACTGAATTAAATGCTATAAACAGGACCGAAGAAGTCCTTAAACTTTTAAGAGTCTCACATCTAAATAATGAAGAAACAAATGCTTTATCTGAACTCTGTGCTACTTATTCCGATATTTTTCATTTGCCAACTGACAAATTAAGTTTTACTGACATACTTCAACATGATATTTCTACAACTTCTTCTATTCCTATATCTACTAAGTCTTATAGATTTCCTGACGTGCATAAATCAGAAGTACAAACCCAAATAAATAAAATGCTTGATGAAGGTATCATAAAACCTTCTATATCTCCTTGGTCATCCCTAATATGGGTTGTACCAAAGAAACTCGATTCTTCCGGTCAGCGCAAATGGCAAGTAGTAATCGACTATCGAAATTCAATGATAAAACCATAAAAGATTCATCCCTGGCTTTTCAAAGACTTCGAAACCACTTACTAACCTTCTTAAAAAAGATATTCCTTTTGTCTGGCAACACCAGCAACAGCTTGCTTTCGAAAACCTTAAAAATTCTCTTACCACTGCTCCTGTATTAGCCTATTCAGACTTTTCCAAACCTTTTCTCCTTACCTGTGATGCATCCAATTTTGCAATTTCTGCCATTATTTCCCTTTTAATAATGATAAGGCACTAAATAAGGCAGAATCCAACTACAGTGTAACTGAAAAAGAATGCCTCGCTATTATCTTTGGAACTAAAGTATTCAGACCTTACCTCTATGGTCGCCGCTTCAAAATCATAACAGACCACAAACCTTTAAAGTGGCTATTCAATTGTAAAGAGCCCGGCTCCAAACTTGTCAGATGGAGACTAAAATTAGAAGAGTTTGACTATGAAGTTGAATATAAAAAAGGTAAGGTTAACAGTAACGCCGATTCCTTATCCCAATATCCTGTTAATTCAATTATAGAGAATAACCCAGATCCTCAACCTTCAACTTCCACTCACAATCCAAACTTAGGAAAAGAATCCGAAATCCCTTTAGATCTCTTTGATGATCTTACCAAACTTGGCGCTCTAGATTTAAGCCCTCAACTTAGGTTCTACACCTGAACCAGAATCTTTTCAACAAACAATTAATCCAATAACTGATGAGATTTCTCCTAATCCCTCTGACTCTAATAATACAAATATAACCAACCGAAATGTCGACTATTCAAACTTTTTAAAATCCTTCAACGACAAAAACAAAACTTTTAATACACAAATTATAGAACATAATGAGACATTACTTAAGAGCCCATCTAAAACCATTCTTATCCCTGTATCCATTGACTTCGACGACTCTTATCCTTATATTGAAGATATACTAGCCACTTCAGAAGATAGAAACAGCATAACTGACGGTGAACGTATTCTTCACTACTTTAGGAAAATCATTATCAAAGACAAAACTTACTATATCCTTTTTACTAAAGTCTATTATTTTGATAACTGTACTTATCAAGATTTATTCAAAACCATAAAATCTGCTCGAAATGACATTTTCCTCAACGGTAACATAAATGAAATCAGTATCTCAGATTTTAAAAACCAATTTGAACAACATTCTTTTACTAAAATATATGGCATGCTAATGTACCTTTTTGATAACTCAAATATTGTTGTTAACATTTATCACAATAGTATAATTTATTACGTTCCTACCGAAATAGCCAAAATACTTAAAGAAAATCATGATATACCAATTGCTGGTCATTTAGGCTCTAATAGAACGACTAACAGAATTAAAGAAAGGTATTACTGGAAAAATATGCGCTCAGACATAGATGACTATATAAAAAATTGTAAATTGTGGCAAACAAATAAAGCTTTGAGAATGTCCAATAAATCCCCAATGCAAATCACTACTACTTCCAGTCGCCCTTTTGAGAGAATCAGTTTAGACATAGTTGGTCCTTTACCTGGAGCAGTACTTCAGAAATTAAAATTCATACTCACCCTTCAAGACGATCTAACTAAATTTTCAATTGCGTATCCCATTTCGAATGCTACTGCTAAAGAGTCTTGTGAGTGTTTAGTTCACTTCATTTCTATATTTGGAATTTCAAAGTCTATACTTGCAGACCGAGGAACCATTTTCACTGCCGAATTATTCAAAATGACTTGCCAATTTCTGAAAATAAAACAAATGTGGTCCTCAACGTATCACCCCCAAACTCAAGGAGCCTTAGAGAGAAGTCATTCGACTCTCAAGGAATATTTAAAGTCTTACGTAAATGACAACCAAACAAACTGGCATAAATTTGTTTATACTGCTATGCTTACCTATAACACTTCTATACATACTACAACTAAATTTACGCCATATGAACTCATATTCGGCCATAAACTGTATCTTCCTGATTCAATCTTCGATTTACGATCCGATATCACCTATCCAGATTATATAAAAATGCTGCAACATCGTCTGAAATTATCTCAACAAAAGGCTTTAGAAAACATAAATATTTCAAAAGAAAAAATAAAAACTGTAGCGAGTGGTCAGCGCCATCTACGGGCGTCTCGTGGAAAGCCACCCAAACGATATATGATTGAATAATCAATCATCTGAATGAAGAGATTGAACGTGTGAGAAATGTAATAATGTTTGAGGATTTTTTTGTCTTTTGTAAGATTATTAAAAGTGTGAACAATTACACCATTTTTCATTAAGAACACCCACTATAAATGATCGCCCAACGTGTGTTTATGGTTGTAAATTACGGGCTTGAAAAAATCTTCAAGACTAGTGTGTTCACAAATTACTGTTTCGTTCGTGGAGTATCCGCCATTACAACATTATGATAGACATTCCCGTGTAGTTAAATATAAAGTAGGCAAATACGTTTATTTAAAAAATCATCTAAGACTTCGTAAAGCTCTTTCTCCAATCTGGAAGAGTCCGTACAAAATTGTGAAAATCCACGGCAACAATGTATTGTCTCTTTTAATTAACCGCCGTCATGTGAAACATCATTATGATCAAATAAAACCGGCATATGACGTCAATGAATGAATTATATGCACTTATAAAATTTTAAAATTTTATACTTTTACTTTTATTTACCTTTTTGCTTCTATATTATTTTATCCTTTTACACATTAAAAAACCATATAGTTATTTTAAATCGTTATTGCAGAATGATCGTGGCGTATAGCGTCCTAGCTACTGCTTATGACACCCAATACATCAGTTACATCACCAGAAGCCCTGGCATGCTTTTTGATCCTGTCGGCACGGTCAAAGTTGTCAATGATATATTTCATGTGGTTATTCCTTTAGATATAACTCCTTTTAAACACCATGTTGATGATATCCAAAACATTTTTAACTCAATAAGAATGCAATGTCGAGATAGTGAAGATATAAACCCTTTGTCAAAATATGTTGCAACCCTTAGAATCACTATATAACGATATCTCCCATGATTATAAGTCGATTTCTCACATCATTTTTGATAGTCCCAACAAGAGGTCTGCATGGTTTTCTGGTATCGGTACTATATTCAAACATATATTTGGTACATTGGATGAAGATGATGCACTAAATTATAATAACGCAATTCAGGTTTTTTATAACAATGACAAAACCCTTGCCGAATCAATTAAAAAGAATATTATTATTTCCCAAACTTCAGTTTATAATATGAACGACTCATTATTTGAAATTAACTTGAACCAAGCAAAACTTAATAATTTAATAGATGAAATATCCGGTAACCTGAGAAACATGACAAAAATTATTGAAACCGACAGCTTCAAAATCAAGCTTAACTACGTCATAGATGTATTGCAGTCACATCTTCTGATTTTTTCTGTCCAAACAGAAGATATACTAAATTCAATACTTTTTGCAAAAACCAATATTTTACACCCTTCAATTTTATCCCCTAAACAACTGTATTATGATATTGTTAATAATTTTAAGTCGATCCCAAAATTTAGGAAGTTTCCTATTAATTTAGAATAAAGTAACATACATATTTTAATGAATATAATCTAGTATGATATTATTTAGATAATAAGTTACTATTTGTTGTTAAAATACCTCTTGTGGATGCCCAGAGCTATGACTTATATAACACTGTACCTTTACCTACTCCTCATAAATCTAATAATCCAAATTCATATGTAATGATTGTACCTTTTGAACAATACCTACTTTTAAATAGAGACAAGACATCCTATAGATATCTAAAAGATTTAAGCCACTGTAAAACCATTTTATCGAATATTTACCTTTGCGAAATTATCGATATGTATAATATTCCTAGTAACCCGTGGAGTTTATATGTGGAGAGATAAATGTATGGCATAAATTAAACAATAATAAACTCATATTTGTTCAGTCGTATCAATCTAAATAGTATTGTATCCGAATCCATTATATCCGGTACAGGTGTATTAAGTGTCCCTGATAATTGTGTAGCATATTTTAAGAATTTTAAAATTATTTCAAAAACGAATCCCAAATTAAATGTTCCAATTGTAATGTCCGATTTTAACATTGTCAATGATAGCTGCTGTAATTTTAATAAACTTCAATATAAAGTTCCTAACTTGAAGATTAACAATGTAAACTTAAATCAACTTAAATATTTTAAAGCTAAGACAGATGACATTTGGAATAATGTTAATTTAATAGATCCACAAACATATTTGTATCATCCTAGCTTCCCCATTATTTCTTTAATTTCTATTACAAACCTGACAATTGTATTGATATATTTTAAATATTGTAAACTAAATAAAAATGTAAAATCTGATAATGATTTAGAACAAATTGAGCTATCGGACAATCAACCTAAAATAAGAACAAATTAAATTGTATCTTTTAATTACAAAACTTACCTTTAAAGGGTAAGTTTCCTTTCAAACGGGGGGCTGTTATATACATACAATGTTCTTAGAAAAGCTGATGAAATGTAAAGTCAGCATTCTGCTGACTTAGGCTAGTCTAAACATCCTCCTCAACCTAATGTATTTTAAAATAACAAAAGTTAGTTGAGCTCGGGATTCCATTCATGTAACGTCGTTTTAATTCAATATTTTATTTTATTTTATTTCTAATTCTATATTGTGAAAGTGTACCTAGTTCCTTTCAGTTAATAAAAATAATCTTTTTTTTAAAAGTGTTTTATCAAACCCCGTCTAACAGTTCGAACTTTCAATATAATGCAATGAGCTATCTTAGCGTATGTTTCTCAGCATTTAAGTACTTTTCTAACAAACAGATATATAATCTAAAGTACTCCAACACTTAAGGAAGTACTTTAGATTATAGGTAAGAAGTGAAAACTAAATAAATCTGCGCTCATTAGCTGTGAATTGCTGAATCGTAAAAAGTAACCACACGACATTCATAACTCAGGCTTTCAATAAAGTCTATTAATTCATCGCCGTTAAGAAAGCGTTAACTACATAACACAAAATTACCTTTCCTAATAGCTGCTACTAACTCCAATGGCATTCAAGAAGCTAAAAGCTTGAGCATAAGCCTCACGTGTATGAGACGTATATTGTGAACCAAGCACAATAACAACATTGTTTAGAAAATGACCTTTAATTCTATGAGCATAAAGATCTGCCTGGAGCTTCTTCTTGGATATTAATAAGCGGAGTCTACGGGAATATAAAGGGAGCTCATTTGCGAGATGTCTACGGAAATGTTTACTTTGCAGGTGATCTCTACTCAACGACTTGTCAAGAGACTTGTTTATTTTGTATCCTTTTATACGTTTAGATAATTTTTTTTTTTGGAATTTGTGCATTACTAGGCCGAACGCGAAACAATTCTACAAATTAACTGAACTTCGCACAGTCGACATAATATCCGATCCCATTCTCTCAGGTGTGTCATACTAGCTTATTTTCTTCTTATTTGGAACACAGCCAAGCTTTCACGTGTATATTGTTTAAGCTAGAATAATAATTCTAACTTGTACTTATCCACGTGTCTTCAGATAGTTACAAACGATAGGGAGGTTTAGTAAATGCTGAATAATATATTTTATACCCCTTTTATTAAATACAATATAAATCTATACACAATGCTGTATAGATAAGAACTGTGCACTTTTGAAGAATACTTTGTGAAGTAGGTAACATATTTTATTCTGGTTATATTGTGATAATTATATTATCACAATATAGATATTGTGTAAATTATAATATTATCGTTTAGAATAAAGTATCTTTACGTGTAGCAACCGCGATCATCGTGCGCCCCGAACGAAGGGAATGTTTTCCTCCGTTTTCACGTTTTCGTCATAACTCACTGTTTATTTATGGTTCGTGTTTTCCTTTTATATCTGTTATTTATTTGAATACCATCTAAAAAAATATGAACTCGGTATGTTGAAAAATAAAAAAAGCTATAACGTTTCGTTAGCTGGACTTCGGACTGATTTACCACTTCCAATATTTTATTTTAAAACCACATATTATACAATATCATACAAATTGTTATATAATAACTGTTTTAAACTATCGCGGTTATTTTCACTATAATTTAATGAATTTACGGGATT
This sequence comes from Marasmarcha lunaedactyla, assembly GCA_923062675.1. Classification (NCBI taxonomy): domain Eukaryota; kingdom Metazoa; phylum Arthropoda; class Insecta; order Lepidoptera; family Pterophoridae; genus Marasmarcha; species Marasmarcha lunaedactyla. Next base: position 11,714,775 of record OV281353.1, read on the forward strand.
CTTACCACAATTTCGCGGACGATCATGGTGCTAAAGTGAAAATCGTGGTAAGAATCCCGTAAATTCATTAAATTAAATTGTTACATGTTATCATTTTAGAAATTATAAAGAAATGCATCTTTAAAGTAAAGCTTGTATGTTTGGTTGAATATAAATTATAATCAGCGATATTTGCCTTGATTCGCCGCCAGATTTGCGGCGGCGCGCCCCTCGTTGTGTTAGATACAAGTTTCGGTAGAGTGATAATTGTGGTGTTTTGAAGATATTTGCGTAGTTATTTCGTAGAAAGGAGGGCGGGGTTATTACTAAATACACGTCCAAAGGTCGCAAAGGTAGTATTTTTAATAGATATTATCAAAGTCACGCCTGATCATATCACTTTCTTATAGCCATCCTTTGCAATTTAAAAATAAATTTTATTTACTAACATCCAATGTCTGTGCTTCCATTTTACGATAAAAAGTAACTTGTTTCGATACTGGCTACGTTGACAGCTTTATAATAAGTCTTGCCTTCTGGTACAAGGAATCAATATGAGACGTAATTTTTCTTTTAATAAATCAGCGCAATTTATATGTATCTATATTATGAAAATTAATACATTACTGAAAGCAGACATAATTATATAGAAAAATTACTGTTTGTAACTTTTGCACGTTACAGCATGCACTGTAACATAGCGTGTTCATATTTTTACTGAGTAAATTATGATTCTAAAAAATATTTGGGATGTATGGTGAAGTAAAAGATGGTCAAAGATATGGTCAAGGTCGTTGTTAGGACAAGTCGTCGTTATTTGTAAGAATGGGGAAAAAATAATGATTCTAGTTATTTTAAATTAATATTAATGTTCCTGAAATAGGTAATTTACATTTTCAGAAAATAAACAAAATCAGTAAATGCAATGCAGGTCAACAAAATCATTTTTGATAAATTAATGTTGCAAAAAAGGTAAAATAATATTAAAATGGCTAATAAATGACATTTTTATATCTATTAACTCCTTCCGCTTGTACTTTGAAGCTCAATCTTGCCACAGGAACTTTGCTGTTGGCACATTAATTTTTAACACCGGTACAAATTCGTATTTTGTGGCTTTCTAACCGTAATTCATAACAATAATGCGTTTAAAGTATTGTTAATTTTTTTTTCAATGTTCACTGTACAAATTATTTTCAGTATCTTAAAAAGTTCTCATTGAAAATATAAAAAAATAATATTTGTATGTGCAAGTACAAGTAGAAAATTCTTGACTGAAGTCTAATATATATTATCTACTTTTTGCAACTACTACCTACCATCTACACTGAGGAGTTATAAAGGAGTCTCAAAGTTGCTGAGTTAGTGATGGAGAGGGTCACGTATGAAGTTTCTCGTAGCCTTCACCAGAAACTTGGGGATTCGCATCCGGACCAATGATCAATTATCAATGCGTGAATAATCAACAAATAGCTTCAGTAACAAATAGAGCCACTGGTGTAGAAACAAACGGGCGCCGCGGCGTATCTAATACAAGCATTTTAAATAAAGTTTCCTGATCTGATTTAAGAACATAAGATATTTTAATTTGAATCATGTGTCATTTATTCACTGCTGACTTGTTCTTACAACAATTGGTCACTTGTTCACCTTATGCAGCTTCGACTACCTGGCACATCAAAACCACCCTACGCATGCCCATGAATGCGCAGTCTATACAGGGTCAGAGACTATTAAATAACTATAGACTAACCATGTCTAACAAAATTTTGTGACTTGAAAAATAGTTGTTTTTAAGATAGACAGATGGCGTTAGTTGTATTAGATTTAAATTTACTCAAAAAAAAATGCGTAAAAGAACTTAAGATGGAGCTGTTTACAAAATCATTTGATATTTCATTGCAAGTACTATCCGTAGGTATCAGGCGACAACAGACGTTGCCAGCTAGTGCATTATATTATTTGATGCTATGTTGCCGCTCTTATAATTCAGTAACAGAAAACTTTACACCACCCCGGATATTATTTGTAGTGTTACTGGGTTAGTGTATTGCCAGTATATAATTTTTGCCACAAAAATACAGCATTCATCTCCACAGTTTGTTCTTATCTGCCTTAACGTAATAAAACGAATTTCAGTGCATTTAATTAATAGGTATATAATATTTTACTTTATTTCTTGATATCGATAAAAAATATGTCTTAATTTATTTATAATGCATATAACTCATAACTATTTTGCAGTAGTTAAATAAATATTTTCTTGCTGGATTATTATTTGAAATAATGTTCTTTATCCATCAACTTTTTTTTTTCTTTTTATGACAATATTTGATTTGTTTGACAATTTGAATTCTTTGTCGTTTATTGTTGTTGCTATGGGTGTGTGTTTGTTTTGGAACTTTTCCCTGCATTTCTTTGAATTCACAATATTTCTGCTCGCCTACTGTGACTCGTGCAAATTTTATAGACCTTGATTAAGTTTACGTTTTGGCTGCTACATATATGTTATATATGTATAACATGTGCGTTTATCACAACTGTGATAATAAAAGCTTTTAAAAATAGGTTATTATGGCAATTAAAATAAGGAGGATGGTAGTGCCCAGGCGTCTCTGAACAAAATAAACTTATACCAGTATGTTTATGGTCTTTTGTAGTTGTTATTTTATCATCTATAAAGTAAGAATAAATTACTATCTACCTATTCTTATTGAGTAAAATGATCAAAGTCAATGATATAAAATGATGACATTTTCCAATTTCAAGAAAGGAATAAATCCTACTTGCTAAGGTTTCAGGTTATTTAACAACGCCATCTAGCAGTTTTAGTCCGTACAAATATTTTGCATTACGTTTCTTGTCAATAATTCATATAAAAATTAAAAACGACAAGGTTGGTCCAAGCTATTTGAGAGCGACATCTAGTAATAGCTTGGATTTTGAGCTTTTTCCGAGTCACGAATTTTTGTATGGAGATGGTCAGTCTATAGTTATTTACTAGTCTCTGACAGGGTGAAACAAAAGTCTTATGTGTTCAGAAAATATGTGTTTCTTACTGTTGAACTATAGTTTAAACATGTGGACGTGACAACAGGCAAAAATATGCAAACGTTATTTGATGATTCGGTAATTAAAAAAATTGTTTTAAATTTACTGTGTCTCATGGTCACCCTAATTGCTATGTTAAACTGTCATAGCATGTTACTAAGATTAGGTTATAGGAGGGTGACCATTAGGTTGGTGTTTTTGCTATTTAAAGATTTACTAGGTTTAATTGTTTGCTTCTAGAGTTAATGCAATGAATTTGCCTTAATATACTGCTACAGAAACAAAATTTTCTGTTTACGACTTATGTTTGTATATTTATACGTTAATAACTTGAGTATATAACCACTTGTTCTTCAAGCTGAATCGACAACCTACTCATGTTGCGAAAAGACTTTGTGTGCCACATTTCCTATTCTCTTTTTCAGATGACATTTTATAATATTTAGAAGTTTACCTTTCACATAACCTTCGTGAAAGGTAAACTTCCGTAGCCGTAATATCTGAAAGCGCCACAAATGTAAATCTTTTCACCAAGTAATTTGTCAAGTCTGCCGGAGAATACCCTAGGTATTGTCACTATAGAAGCTGCAATATTAATCTGTCCCAAGGGAGTGATTAAGATAGTGCAGTCAACAACTTAACTTTATTACTTCGAAGTTATTTTGATTTTTACTTAAAACATTCACAGTGATGAATTCAGTCTCTTATATGTGTGCCATATTGAATTTATTTAAAAAGCCATAAGCAGAAATAGATATCAATGACAAAATCACACATTTAGTTTACACTTATTATGTCTATTTAAGTTCTTGTATATCTGAAAATATAAGTTTGGTTACTGTAAAACTAAATGTCAGTTAACAATAAAATAATGAATATGAAATTATTTATTTATTTAACACTTTTTGGAAAACTTACAGCTAATTTATACATGATTATGGAAAATAGGTGTGTTAGGGCTAATTACAAGTTTTCACTTTTAGAAGTTGTAACTATAGCAAAATTATGATCAGTTAAACTGCAATAAGCCTCACATTCAAAGCGCTCGGCTCCTTGATCGCATACAATGGCTTAATATATTCAAAAACTATTATTCCTTAAAATAAGCTCGACCAGTAGCCCAAAAAAATTATAAGGCTTGAGCCAAGTACATAAACGTATCAGTAATAAAAATAGGGAAATTATAAGTCAAGCCACAAATTTCTTTATTGGCCACGTGATCAAACTTCTTATTTTATAACTAAGCCATGGGAAAAAGAGAAAGCCTACTAAATATTCTATATAAAGCGTAGTAGTTAAATTTGGTTTAGGTTAATGTTAGGCTGTAATTATCGCATGCGCGAGCCGAGCAAACGTAGCGAGCATGGTGCGGTAGCACCCGGCAAAGCGCCATAATCAAAATTGGATGATAATTTAAAATTTAATAGCAAAAAAATCATGCAACAACATATTTTCATGGCTAAGATAGTATCGTTCAGACGCTTCCTAATTGTGGCTGACTTAGTAATTTAGAAGGCAATGTAGATTTTAGACGCGAATAATGCTATTAAAAAGAAGTCTGTTTAATTAACACCCAAAAAAAGTACCTGTCATTTCATTAAATGCTTTATTAAAACTATATTTAAACTGCTTATTTCAAATAAAATATTGTAAATTTTAACAAAAAAATCATGCTAAGTGTTAAATTATTTTAAAACTTACATTATCTAACTTTCTTCAACGTCCAAAATGTTTAAGTACATAGTTGATACATAGATACTTCTCGTAAACTAAGATTTCCAAAATTACAAGTTTATAAATTTATTGAAATAATTATTCACAAACAATCCTTAGGAAGTCCGTGTCCGTTTCCGTAGCCATTGTATTCATAATCTGATTATTTTCATGTGATTATTGGTTTGCTTCTTAGATTTCCAAGCCAAACTAAAACAAACAAAAATCTTATGAGTATAATCATTGCTTTGATAGTATTTTTAAAACATATATTATAACCGCTGCAACTCCTGTGCTGCTTGTTCATTATAATATTGTGCATTATTATACCTTTCTGGGACCAATAAATCTGTATATTATTATAGTTGCAAAGATGAATCTCCTATATAAATACTACATAAAACTAACGAGGACATTATATTTTTAGAACGTCATCTCAATATAAAAAATTTAAATTCTGACATATTACATCATTTTTAAAGCCTCATCTTCAGCAGTCAATGGTTCGAGGCATAGTAAGAAATAACACATGATTAATATATTATACATCTTTTTTCGATTATTGTATGACATCTATTATAATTTATGTTTATGTTTTTTTTCTGCTAACATTTTCTTTGTTGTGCTTGTATTACAACTACCCATGAAAAATTATAATTTCTATGATTAGCATAAAAACAAATAAGGTCTTGCCTGGGCTGCATTAGCGACCATACACTTGAAAGCTATTACTGCTCTGTCGCATCCATTTTCACCATCACTCACTGCTTCCGTGTTAACTAAAATATAAAAATTACAACATTAAATAGACATGTAACATTGCTCTGCTTTGAGGCACTTATTAACTTTCATAAGAAACAGTAAAAAGCGTTACCCTAAGAAACAAAATACGCAAATTGCAACAAGCTTAAACACAATTAATTAAATGTACACCGAATTATTTTCTAAAAACTTACAAAGAAAGGAACAAATCAACGACGATACGATCAAGAATGACACATTTTTGCATCTCATAATTTAATTATTTTTGTTTCAGGATCGTATCCATTTGTCTTACTATTTTAAGCAAACAAACCGCAGGAAACGTTTGTTACCTGTCAATAAATACACTCAATTTTTACAATAATAAAATAATTTGATTTGAAATATATGACATGATGACTATGAGAACAAATTTTACCATGTGAACAAGAATGAATGAAGTCGTGAATAGCTTTAAGCTCCTCGTCGTCGTGGAAAACTTGTTTAGCTTGTTCCAGTGCATTTTCTTTCTGAAGTAAACCTTTTTCGTTCATCTAGAAATAAAAAGGTAGGTGGATATTTGCAAAGTGCCATTTTATATGAATCACAATTAAACATTACGAAGATGAAAGGAGGTGGCTCAAAGATTCCTTAATAAGTCTAATTCATTCTGTTTTGAGCATCGATACATTTTTATGTGCGTAGCATTAAATTATTTAACATATTTATTTATTTTATGTGAACTGAAGTTAGACGGACAAATTATGTACCGAAGCACAACTTTTGGTGTTAAAACATTAGGGACGTCAAGAAAAAGCTGCAGACCTCATCTAAATAAGCTTACCTCGTACGTTGATAACATGAGATTCGTTGAGTTTCAAACTAACGTTTGAATCCTAATACATGCGATTAAAATACCTACCACACCAACTTTACGTAGTAAACATGCCAAAAAGCAAGGGGCACTAGGTCCAGAAGGCAAAGTCTTAGCCCTTAGAGCTGCTATGTCCTCAGCCGTAATTGGACTTTCCTTCATACATTCAAGCCCATTCTCCTCAAAATGTTGCCTGACCTTCGCTTTCTGTTCATCTGTGAACGCCTGTGAAATGTGAATAGTTCAATAGAGTTTTTAACATAGGATTATGTTAATGAGGAATAAATAAAATAATTATACATTTAAATCTCAAACCCTATTTAAGTATAGCATTTGACATAACAACCGGGGTAACTGTGTAGCTAAAAGTGTATAATCTGTTAATGTAATGGAATATTTGATTCGTCGGGCTGTTAACCGTCACTGGAATTAATTAATAAAAAATAAGATGCACTGATCAAACCCAAAAACATACTTAAGATAACCATATAAAAAAGACAGAATTTTATAAGGAAAAGAGGTTGAAACAAAAATGTCCTAGCGAGCATCCGAACTCATGGTTATGTTCGATGTTATCATTATTTTGTTGATACTGTTGATTATTATTAGTATTGCAATATCGATCAGTGATGATTTAGTTGTAATAATGTATTCTCTTTCACCGGTTAAAATAAGAAGGACTGCAGTACCACCCCAGGCGAGCTCTTAACAAAAGTCTTAAAATTGATAAGCGTTTAGAATAGAAAATCTCATGAAGTAAAAAAGTACTGAAATTCATAAAATATTAAAATTATTGTGTCACGAACAGAAAAGTTACGATAATCGCACCTTTAGAATTGAAGTGGCTTAATTAAAAAATTTAAGAAAATGAGTTTTATACTTCGGACGACTTATAAACATGTATTTTATCAGATTATTATAAATAAACAGACTATTTTAGTCCAGAAAAGGACAAACGCACTATTTCCGTCTCTTTTAAATCAGGCGCTCACCGCGCGTCGCTTGGTATTAAACGACCCCATTCAGTGTTGCATGGATAGCTCTAAACGCTGGGTGCCGCGCGGTTGCTCCCTAAGTGACGTAAACAGTAATCGGCCGTTTTAATACTAAACGCAAGGTAAGTTATTTGTCCGATATTTATTTTTGTAACGACTTTTTTTGGTTTTGGGCGTTTCAATTTTGAATAATAATAATATTGCGTTGTCGTATTTTTACTGCTGTCATTTTATTACTAAACATTGCATAAATGGTCAAGCCTTATTTTACATTATGGCTTTACTTTACTCACCGATTATGTGACTACGGAGACATATACGTAAATATGTTTATTCTTTACTGAATGCTGTGAGACCTAGCGAGCTTTATTGTAATTGAGTCTTTTTGTTTTTATTACAGTTAAAGTTTGAAATTAATAATGAAAAGAAGAGCAGATCTTATTTTGCAACTATTAAACCGGAATGAAAATACAATGCAAGAACAGTGTGAAGAGATGAGAATAGCAAGTTCCGAAGGTTATACTTGTGTTCAAAATAAATCCAAAGTTAGTTTTCCTTATCACACTGATAAGGAAAACTATTTGAAAATACCCATGGATAAAGCGACGGATGGAAGTCCTACTATGAATCCTGAAATTTTACCGCAAGTGGAAACTGAACAACGGATTCAAAAGGATGATAATGTTGATTCAATTAGCGAAGAACAAATATCACAAAACATGAGAAATCGGTCCAGTAGTACATCATCATCCAGTTCTTCTACGTCATCATCTTCAAGTTCCAGCACATTGTCGTCGTCATCAAAGTCTTCTTCATCGGCGAAACAAATCGCAAACAGCTCACCTTCAATTATACCAGGTACACTAATGAACTGCAAGGATGTAATTTGTGCCGAGCCTTCAACTAGCAAAAGACGTATAGATGAAGACATAAACTATCGCCAATCACCAGTGCATTCTGAGGAATCAGACGCTGATCTGAGTGACGCTGATCCGACTTACGCTACGACGCTACGACGCTCTTTAAGTTCATCAACCACCACGTCTGACAGGGTAAATTATATTAACGATGCAATTAATTCCTCTGAGTTACTTCCACAGAATAAAAAGTCTAGGAAGCGCTTGCGCAAGCCATCTCAATGGAAACAAAATATCGTTAAATCACTTCGGAATACAGGAAAAGCCTATCAATCACTTTCAAAATCTAATAAAGAGGTACCTGCAAAAAAAGTAAGAGATAGTTGTGTTTGTAGACTTCGTTGTTCTGATAATATTACCCCTGAGAAGAGATGGGAAATATTCGACTGTTATTGGCAGTTAAGTAATTTGGACTTGAAGCGATCTTTTATCAAGGCATGCATGATGGAGGTGAAACCCAAATATAAGTACACAAATGCTGCCAACCCTCGTAAACCAAACACAGCCTTTTACTTTACTGTTGATAACCAAAGAATTCGCGTATGTAAAACTTTTTTTATCAATACACTAGATATAACAGAGAGACAAATAAGAACTGTGAAACAGAAAACGAATTCTAATGGCTTTGTAGAAGAAGATCTTAGAGGGCGTTCTAGAAGCCGAGCACCGATTGACCCAAGTCTTGTACAAGATATTAAAGACCATATTAATAGTATACCGCGCATAGAGTCCCACTATCTAAGATCTTCTACTACGAGAGAATATATTGATGTTAGCAAGAGTATAAAAGAACTATGTAGGGACTTTAATAATAATCAAACCACAGAAAACAAACCTCAAGCTCCATACTGGATTTTTTACCTAATATTCACAACTCAATTTAATATTAGCTTTTTTAAGCCCAAAAAGGACTTGTGTGACCAATGTACAAGATATGAATTAGCATCTGTAGACGAAAAGTTAGTTCTTCAAGAAAAGTATGAGAACCATATTAATGAAAAAAATCTGTGTAGAGAGGAAAAGAGGAGTGATCGCTGTAATATTAACGAAACTAATGTTTGTGCTGTATATGATCTAGAAGCAGCAATGACTTGTCCTAAAGGAGATGTTTCATCTTTTTATTATAGATCCAGACTCAATTGTTATAATTTTACCATAGTCGAATTAGCTCCTATAGCCAAAAATACCAATAAACAGAAAAATGTTAGTAAATTAGGTGCATATAAAGAAGTATATTGCTACTTTTGGAATGAAACACAAGGTAATAAAGGGGCGATTGAAATAGGTTCCTGCGTTTTTGATTATTTAAAGACCGTTAGTGAAAGTAATGCAGACAAAACATTAAATGTAATATTTTATTCAGATAATTGTAATGGTCAAAACAAAAATAAATATATTGCCGGTTTATACTCTTATGCAGTAGCGCATTTTGACAACATTCAATCAATAACACATAAATATTTGATTAAGGGACATACACAGAACGAGGGGGACAATGCACATAGTTTAATTGAAAAAGAAATAAAGAAAAACCTAAGATTTGGTCCTATTTACATACCTCAACAATATGTGCCTTTACTAAGAGGTGCTAGAAAAACGGGCAACCCATTTAGAGTAAAAGAGTTAGATTACAATTTTTTTATAGACTTAAAAGTGTTACAGAGCGAATGGGGGTATAACTTTAATCAGGATGTTGATAAAAATACAGTGGGTTGGAGGGACTCGGATAGCGAGATAAAGGTATTAAAATTTGTCAAGGACGAGTTATTTTTATTTTACTATAAAAATACATATGCCGCAAAAGATTTTAAGAAAGTAAATATGCGCGATAAAAGAAATAAAATGAAAGAACCGCGTGAAATTACACTATCGAAGGCTTATAGTAACAAAATAGAGCTTGCAGAAAATAAAAAGAAAGATCTGAGTTATCTTATAAGAACTAAAGCCATCCCTAGTACATACGCCTGGTTTTATGACTCGGTATTGTAATTAATTACTACGTAATCATCTATTTTGATCTCATTTTAGTGTTGAAACAATTTATGTTATTTTCTACTGTTTTGCTTTCATAAAGGTATTTTTATTTTGCTAATCATTTCTTAGATATTTTTATAAACATTTTATGACAAGTTAATAACTTTTGGTTTATTATTATTTTTCAACTGTATTGATAAGAAGTGTTTTTATTGTTTTATATTATATTATCAATAGTTTAGTATCCGGAGATTTAATAAGAAAAGAAATATTAAATAATACCCCGTTGGATACATTCTATGTGCGAGCTGTTTGATCTCAGTACTAAATATTAAGGCAATTTTTCAAGGCTGATTGTTCATTTTCTGATAAATATATTAATAAGGCCAACATAACTTTTTTTAATGTGAGTTAGTATGTGATTTTGGTAGCAGTTCCTAAGCGTTGATTGTGATTCAAGTTTAAGGATGTGCGGCATAATTCAAAATTGTGGGTTATAAATACACGATTTGAAACCATACTGTGTTTTTCATTTCCCCTTAATTAACAAGTCATCAATAATTAAACTGGCATATTTAAAAATTTGTCAACAAGCGAAAATATAACATTAGAAATTAAACGCCTCTTTTTTAAATAGTCACAATTTTTTTTGTATTGTTTAGTAAAAAATAGACACAAAGTCAAATAAGCCAATAATATTAAATTGTTTTCGGAAAATAAGTGACATCTTTTTTTAAATGATTAATTTACAAAGGTTCTAATTAGTTATACTTACAGGTTTTGTATCCAATCATTAAAACAATTCCTACCCTACAGTAAATAACAATAATTGTGACTTTAAACGCTTAGCCTGAAGTATCATAATCGAAAAAATAAAAAATGGCCAGTTCTTCATTTGCGTTTTTGGCGTTTACCAAAAAACAAGAATTTTGGATTCAGCCACTTCAATTCTAAAGGTGCGATATCATCTTGGTAATTACATAAATTGCTAACGCAGATAATGGTACTTACGTAGATGTATGGAGTGATAGCCAAGAAGTAGAGGCAGCAAAGCAGTGATGAACGAAACATTTTTTTCAAGCTTGTTACTTGCTGTACACAGAACTGTCAAAGTACTGTCGAAATTTGGCAAATTTTTGCTTTTTATCTTGTTTGACAAGTACTTATTAGCAAGGTACAAAGGAACTTATTCATGTTATTAGCTAGCCATTTTCGGTATCGTCATGTTGGTAATGATGGGTCTGCATCCTATACCTTATGGAAACTAGGCAAGCATTGGAAGTTTTCGACGTTATTAACAAATTTTTATGAATGCCAAAAATATGCATTTATGGAACTAAATCGACTGTTTAAAGTTAAATAATTTTTTTAAGGAAATTTTAAGAATTAAATTACGAGCTGCACGTATATTATGTATACAGCCATTCACTAAACATAAAAGATATTTTCTATGAGAACAACATATGTTCATTTAAATTAAAAGAAAATTAAATTTCATTTTTACGTTTTATGTAAATCTACCTTAAATACTGTTGAAAAAGATAAGGTTTCATTGAATTCTGCGTTTTCAATCAAGAAAATCACAAGCAGTTTAATGGTGAAATTTCAGCTATTTATAAATTTCAACTCTTTAGAGTAAACATTGTGATTTCTTTGAAGAGAAGTTAAACTCAGAACAGATAAAATACATGATTAGGTAAGAATTCTTCGAATTCTTTTATTTTTCCGAAGATAAAGCTAAAATGCTGGTCAAATTATTTCTGCATCACGAAATACATAGTACTTAATTAAGAGTATAGTACAAATTAATGTTTGCTTAACGTATTATTTTGCGTGAACGAAGTCGTGGACAAATGCTAGTAGTGTATACAGTTTGTCGTTTACTAAGCTTTTCTCCATGAGAAACAATTAATAGTTGAAAATAATACTTATAAAAATTAAACCGTAAAAAAATGTAATCCGGTTTGTTGCTAAAATATAATTTAGAATAGGCAAATTTTTGTACAAAATTTCATATGCAATAAGACAATCATTTTTTGAGGAACACTGTAACTAACATTTCTTAACAGTCCTATTAAGTAAGGTAAAGACCTTAATTGATTAAAAAAGATAATAATAAAAAGTAGGGACACCTCTGTTCCTGTCTGTCCCACCGAAGCTGAAGACAGGTACTTATAATTCAATCAGCTTTCTAATAATTAAGTTAAATCATAATCTGTTTAGTTAGTAAAGCTGTAAAGCTTAGAAACATTAAACTTTAAAGAAAAACAAAAGAAATTTCAGACGTGGTTGAATCATTTTAATGCAACCGTTGAATCGACAATAATATACAAAAAATAATAAACAATAATAAAGAGATTGTCTTAGACTGAAACTTTTTGAACACGTATAAGGTAAATTAGCTTTTTTTTTCATAAATTTACTGTTAAAATAAAATCCAATCTTTTTTATTTTAGTTTAGAATAACTACCATAGTGTTTATGTAATTTATAAGTAGTGAGAGAACGAAAATTCATTATAATAAAGATTCCAAAACCATTCATTTTATTAAATAAGCGACTAAACGAATAAATTCGAACGAATAAATTCCTAAATTAAAGGACTTATATCCAAAATTTTAAAGTAGATTTTGGAGAAAACTGAAACAAAATATATATAAAAATAAATTTTTATGGACTATAAAACACGTTGTTTATCTGAGGTTAGTTATATATGTATGCAAATCAAATTTTTTCTACATGTAGGTACATGATAGGTACTTGTGAGATTTGCCCATTCTATAAATTCTTTGACTATACAAAAGTAATAAAAAACTGGCTGGATACTTCTGGGAATACATAATTAAGTTGTTTGCTTTATCCGAACAAGTTAAACTATTTAAGCACAAATTTGAATATCTTAACAGATTTTCTCTAAACACAACTGAGAGATTGTTAAACATAAAATCATAATAATGCATAAATATCAGTTTATTTGTTTGGAAGCTATGATGCCACAGATAGACACACAGATACACACATACCCACGTCAAAATTAATAACACCCCTCTTTTTGCGGCGGGTGTTAAAAATTACAACTAACGTACAATAACAATGGGACCAAATTTCACAATGAGCAAACTTAGCTACGTTCTAACCAGGTAGAGCAATTTTGTTGACCATATTAATGCGTTCTCAGTACCAACCATCACAAAAGGTGATAATATTAAACATTTCGCAACATTGTGAATTATGTGTTTTATACTAAAAACTATTATTATGGTTCAGTGCCAGCAAGGATAGTAATTTTGTCACTCTATATATAGTTAACTTTTTACATGGTGTAAATCATAACAACTTTGATACTGAACTAAGTGTTTGAATATTAGTATTCAATTTTATTGAAAAATCAGTTGAGAATGAATCATACTTTAATGTTTCTGGCCGTGCTTGTGATTGCTAAAGTTTCAGCAGAGGTAAGGTTAATTTTTTGTTTAAATCACTTTATTATTGCAATAAGATATTAATTAGGTCTTTACCTATGAAATTGCCGTTTTTCACGAAATAAATGAAGCGTATTTTTTTATATATTTTTTATTTCTATTAATCAAAATAATCACCCATGCAATCAATGCATCTTTGCCAACGCATTGGTAGCTTATTGATGCCTTTCTTGAAGAAATCAGCTGGACGGGAGGCAACAAATTCTTCAAAGGCATTTTGTACTGCCTCTCGGGTATTGAATTTTTTTCCCGCCAAGAAGTTATCCAAATTCTGGAAAAAGTAGAAGTCTGTAGGCGCAAGGTCTGGTGAGTACGGCGGATGACGGAGAACTTCCAACCCCAACTCTTGTAGCTTGGAGACCGTCTGCTGTACAGTATGAGGTCGCGCGTTGTCGTGCAGGAGCAGTGGAGCCGAACGATTGACCAAAGCTGGTTGGAGACGTGCGAGCTTCTCCATCATTGTGTTCAGTTCTTCACAGTACACATCTGCAGTAATGCTTGTCCCGTTTGGCAAGAAGCTGTGATGAATTACACCCGCGTTAGACCACCAAATAGTGACCATCACTTTTCTAGGGGTAAGTTTTCGTTTAGGGCATTGTTTGGGTGCTGAACCAGGGTCCAACCAACTTGCTGAGCGCTTACGATTGTCAAACAGGATCCATTTCTCGTTACAAGTAACAATGCGGTTCAGAATTCCTTCATTTGTATGCCTGCTGAGCAGTGCAAGGCACGTCTCCACGCGTACTTCGGGCTGGCGGTCATTGAGTTCGTGGGGTACCCATTTGTCAAGCTTTTTTACCTTGCCAATTTGACGCAAATGGATCAATATTGTTTTGAACCTAACGTCGAAAGCTGCTGCTAATTCAGCCGTGGATTGAGTTTCATCAGCTTCCACAATTGCCTTTAATTCGTCATTGTCGACCAAAGTTTTCGGACAACCACGGGGATCATTTTTCAGGTCAAAATTTCCAGAACGGAAGCGGGTAAACCAATAACGGGTGGTGCGTTCGTTTGTAGTGTTCGCTCCGTAAACGTCGTTGATGTTGCGTGCCGCTTGTGCCGCTTTGCTGCCACAACGGTACTCATACTCCATAATTACTCGAATTTTTAACTTATCCATGATGACGAAAAATGTTCGAATGCGTTGAAAACAAAACACTAACTATTAAACAAATGACGATTTTAGAAAAAAAATTCCATGTTTGTCAAATAAAATTAATTTAAAATTAGAATTATCAGTCAAAAATAAAATATTTTCATTTGAAATGGCCAGTACGGCAAAACGGCAGTTTCATAGGTAAAGACCTATTATTATTAAAACATTAATATAAAAGATACCAAATTGAAACTAAGTTAGTCTTTGTAAAAGTATGTATTCACAACTTTATATGATTTTAATTTCTCTTTTGATTTCTTTCCAAGTTATTTCTTCTAGATTATTTTTTAAAGTCGTACATATTCACCGTTTTTGCCTGACATAACCAAGATTACTGATAAAATTATCGCACAGTTTGACGAACATGATACTCAAATCATTGATACAAATATAATCATGTATTTTCAAATACCCATCTGCCACAAAAATTTAATCTTTCGTGTTTGAGGATTCTGTAATTAAAAAGAATCTCTACATTTTCACATTGCTTGTCTTTCTGTCTGTAGGCTCAGCCACTCTTTCGGCCGCAATTTTAGACGTCAAAAAGTGACTCAAAGGTGACTTAATTATAGATATGCTCAGACATTCTAGACTTAGATGCAGTATAGATACAATATTAATTCGCTAAGCATACCATATACTTAGAAGCGGGTTACTTGAGTAACCATTAACATCTATAAATGCGGTCATTTTGCTGAAATCTATAGGCTTGGCTTAGCTTGTGATGAGTAAGTATGGGAGAGCCCGAAACTATAAGAGATGGAGATATTTATTGTAAGGAACCATGAACCATTTAAGATTAGAAAAACGAAGTACACTCTATATATTTTATAGTAAAAAACTATAATTTGGTATGAATTTCAATTGGTTATAAAACAAAAATGGGTACTTCGTAAAAAAAAATAGCATTGTTTTCAAGAAAAGTTTTTTTGAAGGTGTAAAATTGATAACGTCTGACTCCAAATTGCTACGAGTAATTCAATATTAGCAAGACGGGCAAACCCTACAAAGCGCAGCGCATTTATTCTATTTTACATTGTAAAACGCAGAATGCAGACCTAAAGAAAGCTGTGACTGGATATATCATGGAATGCATAAAGGAATACCCCGTCAGCACGCCAGACTTGATTCAACTGAAAACCAAGCAGGGTGTACCAGACTCAACGAGATGTTTCCTATTGTGCGTCTACAAGAAGCTTAATATTGTAAGTTCCTTTTTTCTCTAAATAATTGTTTTATAACTTTTTTTTTATTTTATAATTTATAATATATTATATTTAACATAAGAGATTTTATATCAGATATCAGGCACCCATGGACCTATAATACCACGCTAAACATGATTTATATATTTTAATTGAATTAAATTTGCTTTGTGTATTTTGGGAGTAGAATGTTATCAACATCACAAATATAAAAGTGAGTTAATTTGTATGTTTTTTGTTAAGTTCATAAAAAATAGGGTAAAATTCTTATTGAAAATTCCAAAAATTTTCTTATACTTCGATGTCAGCAATAAAATGCCTTTGATATGTGAGGACCGCACCTATACTCACGATGAAAATATGTGAACACGTCTCCCTACGCCCTGTGTAGTATGATATCTAAGAAATTTTCAAAGCAGCGAATTGCAGATGGTAAAGATTCCCCTTACTAATATAAAACATAAATAAAAAAGAATATTAAGCATACGTTAATGTTTTATAGAAGTCAATACTAATAATTTGACCTAAAGAAAGTGTGATTATTATTTAGATGTTTTCGTCCACTATGCTGATAGAAAGTGGAGATAACACGCGGATATAACACGTCTGTCGAAGTCACCAGTAGGTCGGTGTTTCTTGCTATAAGATAAAGTTTTTCTTATCATTACACGTGTCTCACTAAATTGTCATTATCAGTGTCACCAGCAAGTTAGTATACAGTATGAATAATAATAATAATAAATCCCCAGACAATCACACCAACTGTATGGCCCCAAAGTAAGCAGAGCTTGTGTTATGGATGACCATACAGCTAACTAGGGAGAAACCCAGAGTATACATACATATATAAATATCAACAACCATGACCCGAGAACAAACACTTATGTTCATCACACAAATGAATGCCCCGGTCAGGCTCGAACCTGGGACCTCCGACGTATGAAGCAGGACTACTAACCACTACGCTACTCGGTCGTCAAATGATAGAATAGACGTCGAAATAGATTACACATATCATTTCTATAGGTGTACAATATCTTTTAAAAGCCGGAGTTGTAATTTTTGACTGAATATGGGAAGGCCAATGGTCAAAACTAAAGTAAATCGATGTGTGCGACAGAGATAGGTACATTTTTTTTTTCATAACCGGCAAACAAGCAGCTATCCACCTGATGGATGAACATCACTCACACATACGCAACTACGTAATGAATATATATCACGGTTGTCGCACTGCCGCTGACCGCACTGTATAAATACCTACATGTTGTTTTAATGTTGTAAATACATATAGAAGGTAATTGTAATAGTAATATGAATAATGACTGTTCATTTATTTTCAATTTAAAAGGGGATGTAAACAAAGGAGAACGCTACCGTCTAGTTAAATCTAATTTAGGTTTTAAGATAGTAATAAAAAAGTCTGTATATTTCTTTTGTATCGTGTAAATAAATAAAAAAAAAAAAAAGTGGACCAACACCCATGGACATCAATAACCGTAGTGTTTTATTTATTAGCAGTAATAGTGGTTATTATATCGATTAAAGATGGCCGACCGCAGGCTTCGAAGTTGTCTGTGTTCTAGTGTCTGCATTGGCCGTTCCCTCCCATTAACCGGAACAAAACCACGTGATTATTACTGTATTACCTGATGACTGTACTAGCGGCCCAGATGAGATCTCAACAAAAGAAACTCTATTGCAACTAAATTTTATAGTATTACCTAGCTTTAATTACTTTAGTAAGTAACTTTTTTCAAATTAGTTACCTCCCTATTTATGGATTGATTTAATTGATACCTTCTTGGTTATGCTCTTCAATATTTTATTCATCAAATATATTCTCATGGGCCCTGTATCTATTACAACTTTAAATCTCTTTCCACCCATTTTTTTTTGCTGGATATTACTGCCCCCGATTTATTATACGTGGCAACATATTTTCCGGCTTTAAATTCTTAAAGAAATGAGTTCATTCAAAGAAAGAATTTATTGAGTCCGCTGTCTTCAAACAGTTTAATGATAGAAACAAATTCTACCATCGATCGATCGGTCTAGTAGAAACTATCGATCGACGTCGACTATTCCACTCTGCCATCGAATGACGATCGATCGATTTTAGAATGCAACAGACGATGTCGATCGATAGTTTCTACTAGACCAATGCCAATCGATGGTATCGATTGATTAGTGTACCGGTCGATCAACCAACTCTAAAGAGAGAGCTAAAGCTACCACACTAATCGATCGATTATCGATCGATAAGTGTGATATTTATGTAATTTACTAAAGTATAAATTTGTATAATAAACTCGTAGATTGCGTTTTGATTTTAAAAAATCCTGTATATTTATACTCGATACACAAAACAATTCAAACTGCATTGTGATTACATTGTTAGAGATTTTAAAGGCTGTTTTCAGATCACAGAGCGTGGGTCGCTGCCTGATTTTAATCTAATTAAAATTTAAAAAGCTCCATAACGAACAACAAATTTTTATGGATTTCGATATTGCTTAAGGTATATGTCTTGGTTTGTGATTTTTCTGGACAAAAACAGTTTTGGAACTGCGAGGGTAACTATTAAGATCTTAAAATATTTAAGATAGCAACCTAGACTTTGTCCACCAGGTTAATCAGTTTTTGACAGGAGCCATAGAACGTAAATTTCTATGGCTCGTAGCTCGTGAACGTACATTTATATAACTTAGACTCAACTTTAGAATGCGCGATAAAATAAATATGAAAACGGCCCGATAATATTTTATTATTTTATTTAGGCTTCTTACAGTATTTATAAAATCATTTGCAAAAAAAAATTATGCACACTATATTGTTTTTACGCACAGTTACAAGTTATTGATTCAACTTAGCGACTGGAACAAATGTTTTCGCTGCAATAAATCGAAAGGTACATAGGTAACATCATTATTACAGAAAAACTTAACCTATTATATATTACATATATATAAAACCAATGGTTTAATATTGTTGGTTTAGTAAGTCGTATTTTAAATATCATAATATATATTAACAAGTTTATAGCTGATACAACAATAAAATGGATACTTCATCTTTACGCTACGAAGACCTGCAAATTTGAATTTTATGTTAACAAAGCGGCAAATTTATACTTAATAATAATAATTAACAAAGGCATTCAAACCACACTATTGTTTATTTAACAACAAATAATATATAGATTGGTAATTAAAGTTTCAATAATCGAAGCAATAATGGAAATGTTGAATAAATCAGGAAGTTCCTGCAATCACTAGTTCCATCTTACAAAAACTGAATAACCTAATAAGTGAACAAATTCCATTAACTATTTTTAACATATGTGAACTTTTCATACTTTGTCTTTATCAACACTTACTCCACGAGATAAATGTAAAACTCCGTATGAAGTAGGTAAAGTTAAATAATTTTATAAAACACCGCGACCGTAATGCTGGTCTCCGCCGGCATTCATTTTTACTCAGCCTTTCGTGCACGTGAACCTTTATACAAGGCCAACTTTGATAGGTTGAAATTATACGGTAGGCACCTTTTGTGACAATGCGAAAGTAATTTATACATAATTGAGCGTGTTATTTAAATAACACTGACCAACGACTGTATGGAAAAAAGAGGAAATGGACTAAATTTTGTTACAGGAACTTAAATTTTCATCGTTTTTGTTATTACGGAAATATGTTGATGTTGCATAGCCATAAAGTTAAAACCTTTCCACTTAATGGTTCCTTGGGGCATAATTAAAAGACAATGAGCATCACACATATATGCAAAATTTATTGGATACCACTAAATCATAACATTCTTTTCCGCCCTGCCATAACACAGCTCAATCTCAAAGGAAATTTTGGACCCGTGGTCGTCGAACCATCCATTTTTACCATTTAACCACAACCATAAATTACCAACCTTTATGAGTGACTGGATTAAAAATAACCAATTTGTTCAATCCATATGTTGTCAAATCGCAGTGGTATACAACTGTGAATAAAGATCGATAATCTAAGGTTGCAGGATCAGTTGATGCCTTTAATAAAATTATACCATTTCTTGCCTTTACAAGTCTCGACAAAACTTAAAATTAAATATTTTGTAGAACACACATTTGAGATAAAAACAGAATGTTGCAAAGGAAACTGAATCTACGTATACTTTCTTAGAATCATTGTGTTAATAAGTAACTGCGTTTTCAGATGGACGATCAAGGAACGTTCAACACAGACCAGGTCAACCAGATGACTGAGCAGTACTTCAGTGATAACCCAGAGAAAATGCAAAAGGCCCAAGAATTCGTCAAAGCTTGCAGTGGCGGTGGGTTCCCTGTCGTTTGTAATGAAATCCTTTAAACTCCTACCATTATTTCTACAAAACATAATTTTACACACGCTTCGGCGCATTCGCATTTGGCGAAATATTTGGCATTTTGTTAGTTACATACGACTATGATACGTCGAGACAAAAAAATCCAGTGTGTAAAAAGAAATCCAGATTCTAATTTAAAAAAAAACATTTCAGACCATCACTTTTTGCTCGCAAGGAAATATGGTTCTATATTTTAACGAAGTTGCCCAAAATAATTTTACACTTTTTCAACCAAAACATGACTAATACCATCATATTTTAACTGGTTTAACTGTCGATTTAATCAAGAATTCATAGAAAATTGTAAAGTTGATATATAAAAATAATTACTACTCCAGAAAGTCATTGTACGAAATTCTTTTAAAAAATGTTTTAAAAACTGCACAAAATTAGAAATAATCAAATTGTTTATCCAAATACCCGAGAGTTTTGTAAAAAGGATAAAAAACTCCTCAAATTAATTTACAAACCGAATTGACGAAATTCGTAAGTAAAGAAATAATAAGTTCCAAGTGCAATTTGACAGCCTTGTGGAGTAAGTTTCGATACCTAAAGCCCTGGTTCGAATATGTGAAAAAACTACAGATGATTGCTCCATGAGTCATGAATATTTTTTATGACTACTTGTACGTTTAAACTTGATTTCACTACACAGAAACTTTTGTATGTTTGTCTGTCCATTGATTTGTTTATTTCAGTTTTAATTTTAAATATTTTTTTTTTATTTACAGTGAACGACCAAGAAGTGGACGCATGCTTTAAAGCAGGAATATTGTACCAATGCGTGATAGATAAAGCACCACTGGTAATTTTTTTCAATTTATATTTTAACAAAGTTTATTTGGTTGTTAGAAGTTTAATATCATTTATCTTATAAAGTACTTCTTCTAGTTAATTTTATGTTTATATTTTAAAGCCCAATACGACGCTAGGTAGCTAAATTACCACATTCCACTATACCACATTGTTCGTACTTAACTATTCATTAGAAGTTTTGCATGGTAAATGACCTATACCCATTTAGGAAAAATATTACATGAGGCCCCACTAATTATTATTCAAATCGTGAATAGTTTTGTTGAAATTATTGCAAAAACTTAATCAAACAGTTATTATCAAATTTTTTTTTAATAAAATATAAAATAAATAAAAATAATTATTTTATTTGTTATTGGACACATTATAAATTATTTTCTTAATTCTACGTAAGCTCGGCCCTTTTTTTCTATCAAGCCTCTACCTACACCAATCAAAAAGACTAACAAGAATGTTCTATTGTGTAAAAAATACGTATTAAATACAAACTAAACTGACGAATAATTTTCTACGTTATGATTTATAATAAATCACACGGTAGGTGGCACCAAAGTTGGTCCTATTTTTTTAGTTAACATTTATCTTATAAGAAAGGCAACTACGCCATACAGCCTTGTCTGACGTAAGTATTTATTTAGTATTATTTTTACATATATTTCATTATTTGAGCACTGATTACGAATATGAATACACAACCTATTTTATACTATATTCGGACCAGCTTATCTTAGCACCACCTATCTAAATAAAACTATTTTTTTTCTTCGTTTTATTTGAGGAAAATCCCTCATTCTTCTAGATTCTTTATTTAACGAAATAATGGAATTTTCCATGATTTGTATTATTCCAGTAATGTTCAAAGAACCATGACGATGGAATATTAATACATTATTCCCGTGTGTTCGTTACATTAAATAACTCGTACTCGTATGCGTTTGTTTCACGTTATCAATACTTTACATTTTCTTTTCAGTACGGTCTATCGCAATGAGGCAGCTAAACCCCACTGAAAGCCATGACGACAGCCTTGTGTTATTCGAACTTAAGTTGCACGAACCTAGATTAGTATCAGCACATTATATCAATTTAAATCATATTCATTAGATACTATTATAATTCTTATCACTGAAATCATCGATTTGTTTATTATATTACATTTTGTTGCAAATAAAAGAGAGATCAAAAATCGAAATGTTTTATTTTTTATTTAACTTTAGTTTATGAGGTATTGCGACTATGTTAAGGTGTCTGTACGTGGTTTTGATCGTTTTTGGGAGCACGAAAGTAAGTAAATATTTTTTAAACACTTATTAATGTTGATAGATTAATAATTAATTTGAGCAATTGACAATAAATCTAACAACGTACACATTATCTTTCAAAACTGAAGCAAACATGCTATAAAAATATCACGTCATCCACCTCACCTAGTGGATAGTGAAGATAAAAACGAGGGTGGTATGAGTTTGTCTAAAAGTTACCTATTTGCTGTTTGTTTGTAAATCCCGGGGTTATATTTTCTGGACCAACAAAGGCAAGCATATCATTCCGTAGCCTAGCGTCACTTTTCTCCAGTCTTTGATAGAGGGTGGTTCTGTAATTATTTATAATTATATACGTATGTATATTATTATTTTGTTTTTGGTTAATAGTGTGCCCAGCAGTGGTAATAATTGCCGGAATTTCGATAAATTATCATTAAAGATAAGATAATACAAATAAATGACAGAAGCAACAACAGATTTGAGTCGGTCTCTTCTCATTCTGATTGTTACGTTTATGACATTGCTACTCTTTATTCGTTAATCAAAATTATAGGCACTGAACGATGCGGAAATGAAGGCAGATTTCACTAAATTAGTGATGCAATGCGTGCAAGACCAACCTGTAGACATGGCGGAGCTAACCAAACTGCAATCCTACGTTATGCCCAAGAGTAAAGAAGCTAAGTGTCTCTTAGCTTGTGCTTACAAAAAAGTTGGGACCGTAAGTTGGGACTGTTATTACTATGATTTTGAACACTATTGATTATTTCTTAGTAAAGATAACAATAATCTATAGAATAAATAAGCTCGACTGAACCGCACGGTCAGCACAGTAACATATAGTATACAACACTATTCCCAAGTAAATGAATTCTGGGATTTCAACTTCGATTACTGACTTACATGGGCACGGATGCCAACGACGTTTGTCACCAATCATACTAAATAATAATATAAGCAATTTTAAATAAATTTTAATACTTAACGATTAATACGAATAAGCGAGATAATTTACCAAGATGATGATTTACCTCATGACAATAACTTTAATCGCCCTCTTGGAGTTGGTGATAATATCATGTTGCTAATGGCGTTGATCCTAGGTTCGAACCCGGAGTTTTCTTTATTTCCTACGCTGTAGCAAGGTGCAGGCGATAGTTGTCAGTACTATATACGAAATATTCCTGAATTACAAATCAATGGTGTACTTTCCGTAGATTATGTAGTTACAACTGTGACATTTAAGGAGTTGTTCAAATAAGTTGCTCTTGTTATTTACTGTAGCTTTAATTTTACAGTGTAAAGCTACGAATCTACTAATGTCATATCCACCCTGCTAAAACGCACGGAATAATAGGAAACCTAAAATTTGTATGACAACAGACGTTTGCAATCGACTCTTTAGTGGGTTTTTCCTTAATTTGTTGATTGAACATAAAAAAGCGCTTTATTTTCTTTGCCGGCTCACTTCGATGTTGTCTGAGCATTTTGCTATCAAATGAACGATTAAAAAAATGCGTAGCAACAAATCAGTTTTCTCAAAGGCTTGCTTTATTTTTACATCAAAATACACCAATTTCATCCTTTTTTAGCTCAATGACAAAGGTCTTTACGACTTAGAAAAAGCTTACAAATACGCAGAAAAGGCTAAGGATGGCGACGAGAAAAGGCTTGAAAATGGCAAAAAAATGGCAGATATTTGCGCTAAAGGTAATTTGATGATGTTATAACGATCTAGACATAATTAGGTCTGCTTTTTAAATCTTTTTAAAGGTATTTCGAGAAAAGAAATGGAATATTTAAAAATTTTTTTGCAGGATTTAATTTTAAACAAATTTTTAAATAATTTCGTATGATGATGTCATGGAGAAGTTATCTTTTTAAAATCGCATTGCAAAGTTTCTTATAATGTATTTTTTTCTTTCTGGAATGAACAACTCTATAATTTTCTGTGACATTTTTGTGACAAATATATTTATTGTATTATCCGGTTCAAATGCTGTTAGGATACGACCTTTTGGAGTTACGTTACGCAATAATAATGACTTGTAGGGTCAGAAAAACAGCCAGATTAATAATATAAATCAGTTAATTTATTTTTTGGAACAAATATCTTGTATACCAGAATATGATTTGACTCCCAAAACACTGTAGTCATTTTATGGCAAAGTCTACACTATACTAAAAAAATATCGTGTACCAAAAAACTAATGTATAAAATAATAAATATGCGTCGAAAATAAATGTGCATAATTAATAAATTAATGTTTGAACTTTAAAATGTAACCGCTGATCAAATTTAGTAATTTAGTACTATTACCTCTTCTTCGTACTTCGTCAAACTAATTCGTCTTTTTTTGCAACGTTTACTAAATATTCTATAGAAAGCGTAGTAGTTAATTTTGGGTTAGGTTAATGTTAGGCTGTAATTTTTGCATATTGCCATAATCGAAATTGGATGATAATTCAAAATTTTAACTATACAAAACATATACTAATTGTGAGAAATCATATTGGTTTCTCACTGGTTTGATATTAGTACTTTATTAGCCTAACGTAATTTACCGTATACGGGCAATGTTATAGTATAAAATAGGATGACAAACTTTGGTGCACATTTACTAATTTTGGGTAAAAAATAAATTTTTTTGTACGTAGCTTTTTACTACATTTGGCGAGCAGTTAAACATAAGCCTTTATTTTTTTGCAAATATCAAGGCAACTAAAATATTAAATAAAGATAGTAACTGAGGCACATAATGAGAATAAAAATATAGCTAAATCCTTTTTCATTGTCTCCATGCACTATAATCCATTTTTGGACTGGGCTGTCCGTTTTTTCTCTCCAACATCTGATGAGGACTTGCGGCCAGCACTTGCCGACGGTGTAATTTGCGTGTATCCACGTTTCATCAAAATAAAAAACATACTTCTTATCAACTCCTAATGAATCATTTTGTTTCATGCGATGTAAGTAACGTGCTGCGCATGCCTGTATTTGAGGCCTCTCAATCAAAGCGACTCTCTTCTGCTTACACTTCTTGGAACGGTATTCTACATCTTCCATAAGTATTCTGCGCAATTTTGATTGACCGCCTGTATAATCTAAGTCTCTCAAAGCAACTGCGAGTATTTTTTCCAGGATTGGACCCTCTTTTTTGACCATATAAAATGAATGGATAATATTTCTCACAGCTGACAGTCCGGAGCTGTTAAGGAATTATTTTTACTGCGCGCCTTTATTTTTGGTATTCTTATTTAGGAAATGAAAGCCAGAGCATCTGCTCGTTCGCCCCGTATTGTGCACACTTTATTTACACTGTCTTTTAACAAAGAATTCAATTTTGTAAAATATTTTTGCTCTGCTCTTTTTCTCTTTCAAAATAATCGTTGACACGCATAAGCATTTCTCGAGCACGAATGTTTAGCACATCTCTTCTTTTAGTACTCAAAAGTACCAATAAATATAATGTAAAAATAAATACCTTCGATTAAGATATCTCGCGTTTTCCCGACAGCGTTGCTAACGGTACTGACAGGCGTCAGTTAACGTCATATGCCGCTCCATTCCAAAAGGTCGTATCCTAACAGCATTTGAACCGGATTATAAATATTGACATGACAGTTTAACTAAAGAGTATTTAGTAAGAATAAATTAGAAGTCGATGCTACTCGATGACGTCATATGGAGGGGATGAGACTCAATTTAATTTGAGCATTATCGTTAAAATAAGCTCAATCGCATTATCCTTCGAGTTTCTGACAAAATATATTATAGAAAAGTGATATCTCCATATGGAAAACCAAATTTTTTTTAATTACATACCGATTTGAGGGATAAATTTCTAAGTGTATACTTACCCTTTATATTTTTCTTGTATATTATAACAAAGAAGTTACTACAAAATTTTAGCTGAGCATTAAGGACTAAGTCTTAATAATATGTGAAATGTCAGTCAGTACACTAGATTATACCTGGTTGAATTTATTTTTGTATTAACCTTTAATGCTTCTTCCCTCAGTGAACGACGCAAAAGTGAGTGATGGAGAAAAGGGCTGTGAAAGAGCCGCCTTGATTTTCAAATGTGTGATTGAGAATGCTCCAAAGGTACGAGTAAATTCCATAACATGAAAACGAAAATGCCAATATCAACATTCTTAACTACCTACTTAATGCCTACACTTTTATTAAACCTAAAAATAAACCAATAGTAATATACAAACTAATAACCGTAAAGGTATGTATCTACAAATAAATATCAATATTAAAAAATATATGGATTTGCGTCGGACGGCCATGTTTTAGGCGCTGACTTGGATGTGACAGGTTCGATCCCACACTGCCAAACGTACTAATGAGTTTTTGAAACTCAGGTTTTTTTCTATACATACACAAAAACTAATAATTTACGTTCCTACCACGAACAAAACATGGAAAGTTAAGCTTAACTAAAACTTCACCATCGAAAGTAACAAAACCAACACTGAGAAATAAAGATACTGATTAAATAAAACGTATTTTCTTTTCAGCTGGGTTTCAAGTTGTGAAAAACTCTTCCATCAACTAACTGACTTCAATGATGCTCCACTCTCCACTTAGCTAATTTTAATATAAGTATTTTATTAATAAAGAATGTTCCTGATGAAAGTCCTTGTTTTTTTTTACATTTTCTAATTAGTAGTAGTATAATAATCGCGATCCAAAACACTACACGATCGTACGTACAGTCGGAAGCATTGGTGCAGGCCACAGAGTACCTGGTAGGTATAGAGTCATAAATATGATACAAGCGCACTCTGTTGGTAAAAAGACACAACAATTCATCAATTGAGCCTTCTTCTTTTCAGCCTACCTATCATAATATAATTATGCATATACGAAAAAGACTTTCTTTGGCGCTAGCCGCAATCTATCGATTTTGAAAAACTTATCTTTTAATTTGAGAAAAACTTTAAATTAAAAATGTACAGACTTGGAAATTGCGGATTCATGGGACATACTCTGACGCAAGCACCTTATCCCATTGATATAGTACGCAACGGAAAAAAGATATTTTGATAAAGGTCTTGAAAGCAATGTTTTAATTCTATTAATACTTTTTTTATACTAATACTTGAAATTGGCAGAAACAGTTATTGTGTAGTAACAACAGCTGATTGCCATAAAAGCACAAAATAATAAATAAATAGTACGCAACGCGATTTAATAAACTGGTAGCGACATCTATTGCAATGTTGCAGTATTTTAAGAACGCAAAAAAACTCTACGCAATAGTCATTGTACCGAGTAGGTACTGAGTGAAAAGACACTGGCAGAGGCTTAGTGTACGTCCACACTGAATGCGCGGTGACTAGGGCCTGAGGCGGGCGCGGTGAGCGGGAGCGTGATGAGTGTGCGTCCATACTGTGAGCCTAGCGCGGTTACGACGACGGGCGCAAAGTATCGAACATATAAAACGCGCCTTTGCGTCCATATTGTAGCGACATGGGCGGAAGCCTAGCGCGATGGACTTGAGCGGTACAGTGCGCATAGTTTTCAAAAGTTCGTGTCCGCGCTTTCTGGCCACACTACGGGCCTAGTCAACAAGCGAGCTAATTCGTGGGTGGCGGGGGTATCAAACCTGTTCGGTCTTGTCGCTCGGCGTACGCGCTGTCTGTATATTGTATGTTTTAAAATGGCAATAAATATCAAACAGTTTTGTAGGGTATAATCTCAATTCTTCATACAAATTAAAAAATTCAACATATTGTTCTCTTTTTTTATTTATTTCGTGCACATGATAGTGTGAACATGAGAGATGTCTCATGTTCAACACCTACCATCGCAGGATCGGCCTGTCTTGTACAAACACCAAATCGTCATCCATAGTTTGCAACACCTGATAATGCGTCGAGCCGCTACGAAAGGTCGCGCGTTGCTGTCCACACCTCGTTTACTCGCGGCAAAATGTATGAAACAAACGCGTTCTCATAACCTATTACGCACAGTCATAAGCTCATGCAGGTGCTCGCGTACCATGTTTGTGTGAGTGAGATAAGACATTAAGACATGCTAGGGTTGGTGCCATTTTCGCCATTCTTGCTCCGATCGCCGCTCGGTACGGACGTGCAAGACCCCGTTCTCCTTTGATCGGTCCCTTCCCGATATTCCGTGGCGCTCAGTCTACTGACGTCACAGTATAGCGTGTTGGTTCCGTGCTTCAGTTTTCAAGGTTTTTATACTCCCTCTAAGTGCTATCGAAGTGTGATTTTTATTTTTGTTTGTGACTAAGCCCCTTAGTCTTCAAAGTGCTGTGCTAAGTTGTGTTGTGCTTGTGCTGAGTGCTGTGTATTGCCCAGCATAAGTTGTCTGGTTTCAGTACAAAGGATACTTAACGGTGGCAACGAAATTGTACTGAAACAGTCCTTTTATTTTTATTTTATTTCTCTTCTCTATTTTAATTTATTTTTCTCCTATTTTCATATTAATTTTTATCATATCTGTGTGTTTTCATGTGTATTTGTCCTTTCTGTCGGTAAAGGTTGTCCCTGATGCGGTCAACTCTTTACCTGCGTACCCTTTTTAAGGTTTCTAGGTAGCGGCCTTCGGCGTATTACGGTTAGTAGGCTCGATGACCTAGGCTCTGACCACCACCCCGTCTCCCTCGTGCTAGGACCGCCTAACGATAACGTCACCTCTCCTAAGACCTTGACCAATTGGAAAGGCTTTAAAAATACGTTAGTTTCAGCCTTAGAGGCTCCGAACTCTCCGCTCGCGATCCTGCCCAATCAAATTGATAGACCGGATAAAATAGATTCATTAGTCAATTCTCTCACTGATGCTATCAACTCAGCCATAAGTGACAACGAAAAGGTTGCTAAGCAAGGCAAACCCACGCTTCCCTTAGCCGTTAGCAATCTTATTAGAGCCAAGAACGCGGCTCTCCGGAGAGCCAAGAAATATCCCACGCCCGCCTATAGATTAGCTGCAAATCAGCTACAACGTAAAGTTAGGTCTTGCCTCGCAGAACTCCGAGACTTGCCGCACAATGCTCACCAAGCTCGCAACCTGCTTATCCCTCACACATCCAGGCGGTGGAGGACGAAGTTCTTCGCAGAGACTCTCTCCCCATCACCGCCAACCCTGTCACAGTCTCTAATGACGAAATCTCGCTTCTCATTAGAAATCAAAAGTCCAAAAAGGCTCCGGGTGTGGATGGAATTTCCGACCACGCACTTAAGCACCTGCCTCAACAGGTGCTTACCTTGTTAGCTATCATATCATAGCTACTATACAAAACCTTGGAAAGAAGCGACAGTCATAAGCATTCCCAATCCGGGTAAACCTCTGAATATCCCGGCTAATCACAGACCCATCAGCCTCCTCAAGGCCATGTCTAAACTTCTCGAGAGAGTCATACTCGCTCAAATGCGCAACCATCTGTTTCCGACGGATGGCGACCCCCTCATTATTCCCCATCAGTTCGGCTTTCGCGCTAAGCACTCCTGCCCTCAGCAAGTCCATCGAATCGTCGAGTACATACTTGACGGTTTCTATCCGCGTCGTTTTAAAACAGTCGCGGTTTTCTTTGACGTAGCCAAGGCTTTCGTTAATGTCTGGCACAAAGGTCTCGTTTATAAACTCTACGATTTCATTTCGATTTAAACATGAAGGCACGCTTTCCGGGCCTCGTCCCATAAAGGCTGGAGTGCCTCAAGGCTCAGTCCTCGCCCCTCTCTTGTACACCGTGTACATCAACGACATGCCCATCCCGCCGAAAGGCGTTGAACTCGCCCTCTTTGCCGACGACACCGCACTCTATACCAAAGGCCACAGTGTTCCGCACTGTATAACCAGACTCCAAAAGGCCGTAAACGCCCTTGGTGTATGGTTTCAAAAATGGCGCATTGATGTGAACACTGAAAATAGTTCTGCGATGCGCTTCGACCACAAACGCCGTCGTTCCGCTGGCGATCCCCACGTTTGAATGTTAGGCATTCCCATCCCCTGGAAGCGCAGTACTAAATACTTATGCGTCACGTTAGATCCGACGCTTTCTTTCAAGCCACACGTCGAAAGAGTTTCGAAACTCGCCCGTCACTACTTTGGCCGCCTAAATAGTATGTTAGATAGGTAAAAGTAAAATGTCTTTCAGAAACAAACGTACACTTTACAAGGTCTGCGTTAGACCAGTCATGACATATGCCTCGCCAATCTTTGCCCACGCCAAACCCTCCCTCCTGCACAAACTGCAGGTATTTCAAAGCCTCTTTTGCCGCAGGGCCACAAATGCACCGTGGTACGTGCGTAATGCGGACTTGCACAGAGATCTTGAACTGCATACAGTACAACAACACCTCAAAACACTCTCTGAAGCGTTCCTAAAACGCTCCGAAACCCATCCCAATCCTCTAGTTCGTGATTCAGTCTCATATACTTCTCCTGTCTTAGATTCGAAGTTCAAAGTCGCTAGGCCTAGGAATGCGCAAGCGTACGCATCCACCAGACTGTCAGCCGATCTCGAAGCCCTTCTGGCCGCAAATTCTAATTATAACGTAAATTCTAATTTTAACGTAAATCCTAATTCTAACAATTTTATTCAATTTTATTTTTCAATTTTTAATTTTTTAATTATTTACTTTTCATTTTGAGCACCTTCAGTGCTATGTATTCACCTTCAGTGCTTTGAGCACTTTCAGTGCTATGTAAATTGCAGCGAGTGACCCCTTCTGGGCCCCGCTAGCGCGGCATCTTTCTCCAATTGGCCGGTAGTGGTTCTGGTAGGCGTCGGAACGAGCCCCACATAACCTGGATCGCGCGCGCCAGTGTATGCGTCAGAGCATTTTTTATCCTCCTGCCCTTCCCAAACAAGGAACGCATGAGGCGGCAATAGCACTGTAATAGCGCCATCGAGTTAATTTTGAGTGCTTATATTTAATTATGAACAAAAAAGTTTTAAACTCTATTTTCTAACATTATTATAATAGCAGTTAGAAAGTAAGAAAAATAAATCAGTTTCAATAACGTATTAAGTATAGGAGTAGTGTCGCCAACGGAAAACTGAATCTTTGCAATAGCCCTTTATGCTGAAAGGATAATCACAGGAAAATAAAATTTCATGCTTTTAATTTTATTGTCTATTTTTTACGAACAAAATGTACAATAATGTGTAACAAAATGGGAAAGGGCGAACAAAATTTAAATAGCACAGAACACGCTCATTACTAAAATATTCGAAAAATAGTCTCGATGTCATTCACTGCGTGCAGCGTTCTTGGCAGTCGGTAACTGTGAGGTGACTGAGTGCGGGTGGGGACGCTTTCAGCGGGAGGCAGGGAGTGCCCACACTGTACGCAGTACTCATTTTTATACTATGCCTATATTGTGGCCACCTCACGCACGCTCTCGCTCACCGCGCTCGCTTCAGGCCTGTGCGGTTTACACGTATTAAGTAGTTGAGTTGGTAACTACATTTTACAGTCTCTGTTTGCGTGCGGCCCGTTCGATGGACTCATGTCGATTGCTGACTGCCTTCCTACGCTCTCTAGTCCCCGCACTAATTGAGCGGTTCATATTTCACAGGTCGTTTTCACGACATTAGTATTCGTACCGTAGCTTCCTAAATTTCATAGGACCGTTGTTTTTACGACGCATCTTCGACATCTTTGCCTACAGCTCGTCGTCGCCGATCTTCGTCGCCGTCGCCGCTCCGGCAAGCTCTGCGTTCCAGAACTTCGTTCCAGGACTACAAGTAAGTTCTCCGTGAACAGGTGGATACCTCACGGTGCTAACGCAACCTGTAAGCGTTGCCCCGGTGCGCTTTATTGGCCCTTCAGTCCGTAAGAAACGGGAAGTCCCGATCCCAGTGCACTGGGCCTTTTCCAGGGTGACGGAATAGTACTGCTCGAATTAGGGGCACCACTCTGCGTCGTCCTCAACCCTCGTACCGCGGGTAGGGAGGTTTAGGAAGTTATTCTTCGTTGGTAGGTTCATAGTGTATATATTTATATACTGTTTTCCCTCCCCAACCCCTCCGTGGTGGCATCACGACCTACAGGGTACATTGTAGACGCGCGCGCAGTCTTCAACGCACCTTATAAAATTCTTCGAGTCCATTCATGAATCCATCAAAAATACCGTCTCGTCGTTAGACGATTTCCGAGCCCTAACTAAGCTCCTCACCGGTAAGCAATATGCTTACCACACTTACGCTCTCCCAGAAGAGCTTTAGTTCAGAGCGGTACTCAGGGGAGTCCCGTTTGAATTATTGAACGAGGCTATCCTAGAGGATCTGAAGTCTCAAGGATTCCCGGACCTCGCAGTGCACGTCCCCAAGTCCAAGGAGATCTTCAAAGAGGTTAGCACCATATGCGGCCTCTGGGATCTCGATCGAGGTGCCTCATCGCCGCGGTCACCTCGGCCAGTGCCACCGGTGCCAGTTGTACGGGCATGCGGCGGCCAACTGCGCCGCCCCGCCCAGGTGCGTAAAGTGCCTGGTGCCTCACTTCACCAAGGAGTGCAATCGCACTCCTAAAACTCCCTCTCCTCCCGATTGCGTGCTTTGTGGCCAGTCCGGCCACACCGCAAATTACAGGGGCTGCCCTCGTGCACCCCGTAGTATGCGTCCCATCTAAGAATGCGGCACCCAAACAGGCCCCGCCCCTTTCTCAGGAAAACTTTCCGCCGCTTCGTTCCGAGCATCTCCGGCTGCAAAGCCTACGCAGCCCAAGCCTGCTCCAGAGAACTGGAGCGCGCCCCGCTGCACGCCCGAATCCCACCCCCGCTCTTCGTACATTCATTCCTACATCCCAACCCTCGCTAGCAGACGATATTCGTACCGTTTGCGAAGCGATTAAACATGTCGATACTAGGGAAATTTCAGTTTTAGCCCGTAAACTTAAGGCTTTACGTTCTCCTACAGAGCATAGTTCCCTTCTCAATTCATTATAGGTTCATTTCAATGAATTAATCCCTTCAAGCAAGTCAAGCTTCGGCCGACTCTGCGGCAAAAAAAAAAAAATTTTAAGTTACTACATGTCACTTGTATGTCCAAACGGATTAAGTAGTTAAGCTCATAAGTTCAATGAAGATGAACAGTAATGAATGTCAAGATTTTGGACAAATTCAGAAAAGAATTTGTTTCGGAAATTAAAATTGAAAATTTTCAACTTATGCACTTAACTAAAAAATCACGTCCGAACGTGTTAAGTGAGAAGGCCCGCCCACCTACTTAAACGAAAAATAGAACGAATCCTAATCTAGTTAATCACTTTCTCTCCCAATTATACGTCAATTTGTTAGGGACTTATAAATCTAAACGACAATTAAAAATATAAAAAACCTACCTGCTTGTTTATTAAAATAATTCTTAGGTTTTACTTAAACCAAGGCCATGGAGACAACGCTTAACGTTATATACAAAAAGTTTTCAGTCCCACTAATAATATAGGGTTAGATAGATAAAACGGATGAAAGTGATGAAGGGGTGAATGGGATAGAATCCTAAAATTACTATAAAACAGTATATACATATGTAACTTTTTATTCACCAAGGTTTAAAAATTTATTTTACGACATGGCACCAGTGTTTGTCCCACAAATTACGAAAAATTACGGATGTTACAAATAAATGAAAGTAAATAATTTATTCATGGTTACACGCCTAATTCGAAAAACTAAACTGACCCTGTGGCACCGAACTTAGTACCTAAGCATAGATTTTCTAAAGAATATATGAAATCTAACTGAAACTTGTTGAAAGATTTGGTATGGCTATGATAAAATGATACATAATAATAACAATTAATCTACTGTAGCGCTAGCTTTATCAGGCTGTAATGAAGATGGGAGGATGGTGCCCTACATATTCAGAGAGAAAAGTTAAGACATTTGATATCTTCGCAGTGTAATCAAATATTGATAACTTGATTTTGCTATATGTACAATAGACTGAGTAGGTACTGCAACATTTGGTTGTGTTTTACATAATACAAGACATTATCCCACAAACAAACTTGCTGGCAAAATATGTTCTAGAATTCCATCGTCGGTAATCGCCTCAAGAGGATTATATATAAAACTTTGTAATTAGTATAAAAAAGTGCAAATATAGTTATTGGATTTGCCATAAAAGTGGTTATTTTTCAGTAGTGTGAAAACCTCTAATAAACTCCACCATCCCGGTACGTTATAGTACCGAGCTAAAATTAGGTGAAATCTTTTTTATTGATTTTAAATTGTATAAAAATTTATTTAATATTAATATAGCAGCTATCACAGCCAACCTTTGAACACTTTAAATTCCAACGCGTTCCATAGGTTATGTTCGCTTGATGGGTATAATTCATTTTGTTCAGTTTATATTTGTATTGGTTATGTCATTTTTAACCTGACCGTAGCGGGTTGCCTTATCAAAAAGTTGATTGAAACCATGCTTGCCTAGATTTTAGATGTGAACTCTTAACGCTAGCGCTGAAAATTGTACACCTTAAATCTAGGCCACCGTGGGTTAGATGTTGCTCGGGTGTACGAAGTGTACGGAAGTGTGCTCAAGTCAAATCATAAATAAAACATAATATAAATGTTGCCGAATTTTAAGCCAAGAGTTTCTCTGTGATGCGTGCCGTCAGAATATAACATGGGGGGTGCTATGGAAAATAGGTTTAAACAATTTGCGGTCGACATTTTTGTGCGTGTATGAGCCCTATTTTTTTAATTGTTATCATAAACATGATGCTAAAGCAAGCACAAAATGACAAATGAAGGATTCTCCCAAATTATCCCAGCAGGTGAAAAGTGACGGTCGATATAAATAAATAATAAATAAATATTTCTAACAATCACACCATATTATCTAGCGCAAGTTAAGTATCATTAAGAACTTGTGTTATGGATACTAGATAACGGATAAATAAACTTAAGAAATGTATAAACGCACATATATTTTTTATACCTATATAAATATTAGAAATAAACTTAAATACACATACATGCACATCCATGACTAGAAAGCAAAAATGATAAAATATCTGCCCCTACCAGGATTTTAACCCGAGACCTCTAGCATGGAAGGCAAGGCTACTTACTTCCATACCAAACAGGCCGTCTTATGAATGCGTTTGGACCTTCTGAAAATTTTTTCTTGATTTTTTGATATAAAACCCTCACTTATTTTGATGCTATCGTGTTCGCGCAATCAGTAACTACATACAATCAAACCTTACCCACATAAGAGAACGCTTTTGGATGAGTTTTTCAAAATAACTCCGGGTCGAAGACCAAAATTGAAAAGAATAATAAGCGATTCTGACGCACTTTAACAATACAAAGGAACAAACACAGCATTTATTGGCTTCACCTTTGATAAAGACCATCACTTTTCATCCCACATTTCTGCGGGGTTAGGTTTAAGAGAAAAGTTTACTTCTCCTTTAATACTTGTGTTAGCGTTAGCTTTAACATACTAATAAAATAAATTGCGGTTTAAACACACCAGAAATTAAATATATGTATTTCTTTCATAGTGCCCCCTCCCCACCCATTCCTAAACTACAACCTAATTTTACATTTTATTTTATTTGTTACAATTTTTTATGCGCCTATAGAAAATTCCCTAAAAGCATAACCATTACGATAATATTTTCGAATGCATTTTAAGGTATTCTTTGAACTTAAACATTCAAGACGCTCTGATCTCATCTTAAAAACCTTGTCAAACTTAGCGTTCATAAATAACTACCACCTCATTGTGCCTACATGTATTATCAAAATATTCCCTTTGATGAAAGAGAGTTGGGTTGTTAGTTGGCCTGTTTAAAATAAAGTAAACTTTAATAGCAAGCAAGTAAACAATAACTTAGTAAACTGAACTATAACTGAACATTGATGCCAAAACAAACATATGTGCTTATTCAGGGACACATCTAGCCGTATACAATGTGTGTGGGGTACGACTAGGAGTTCACCTGCTTTAATTATTTCATATTAAACCTCTCCAGGCAGGCAAAGTGTGTCTATATCTCTCAAATTCAACGTACAGTTATTAGATACTAGTAGCTTCAAACGAAGTGATAACAGTGGACGAGTTATTTCATCTAATGCAAGTGCTAAATTCAACCATTCTTCCTTTCAAAAGCGTTTTATATAAAGATTTGTTTTGTATCTCTTTTACTTAAAAAAACTTACATATTCTTCTCTAAGTTAGGTAGTAAAAATGCCACAGACAAAGGCTTTAACAAATGGAAAGAAACGTGGAAATCTCTCTAACCATAATTTGACTAATAGGTACGAGAGTGTTAATTTAAATGTTATTCATAAAATTATAATTTACTTAGAATAGTTCAAAAGCATCTGCATGATTTTTCTGTAATAGAAAACAAGACAACAATCGATCGTATGGCCTTAAATCTTCCGTTTACATCTATTGGCAGGTCTAATACACAGAAAAACAATTTCACTAACCCAAAAATTTTAACTGCCTTATGAGTAATCCCATAGATCTTTATTTGAGGCTAGCACCTCTAAGTGACACACAATGTTCACAAATTCACTTCAGTCCTTATTTTCATGAGTCAAGCCGCGGGCAACAGCTAGTGTAATTTAAAAAGTATTTTCGGTGTCTGCCCTTATTACCTCTGCATCCTTATTCGCCCCGTTTTACTGTACGCCATTGAATGAAAAAAGTAGTAACACCATTTTTATTATCACGCTATCTATCATTAATTACTTGTACTTTTTTTTTAAAATTTCTTTACAATCCTACTCGAATCGACGACTAACATATTTGCTGTCAAAAAAGTATGAGTTGTGTGTGCTAGATGGCGCAGTAACCTAAATTTCATTATTACTACCTCACATGCTGTAAAATGGTCTGATATGCATGAATAGGATCAAAAAGGACATTTTTTTCAAGAGAAACAACGAACTTCTTTGATACTCTAGTTTTTCTGGAAGAAACTTCATGTAAAAGTATACAAAGGTACACTTATTGTCAAAATTAAATGTCACATTGATGTTATAGGCACTAGAAGGGGGTGAATGGAAGTGCCTTGCGGTTTAATAAAAACATAGTATGGAGTAAATAGCCACAGGAAGAAGGTAAATGGAATAGATAGAGGCTTGAATAAGGAAATTGCTGTTAGTTTTTCCAAGAAGGAAAAAAGACAGATTTTTATCACGGGAGAAAATACAAAGAGCGGCTTATGTTCTAAGCAATATGTAAACGTACCTCACTTGCCTGAGTTGTGTGCTTAGTTGCCTGAGGTACGTATAGATAGGGTATTTTTTTACCGTTGTCCTATTTGATTATCACATAGCCTTGAACTATTTATGACATATAGGATGATTATCTCAAAAAGTTAGTTCTATTTAGCATTTTAAACACATAAATTAAGTCCAAACCGATTTTGGAAACAATATTTTGACAAATGGCTACTTTATATATTATACCAGGATTTAGCTATGACTAAGAAACTAAGTTATTTAGATTAGGAGATGACCGATGATTGAAGTGAACGATTATTTGGTGTTTTACAGATACTACACGGATTACACCAGTCATGAACCAAGGAAATTATATACCTTGACAGGTAACTGGAAGTTCCACTCAATTTAAAAAAAAAACATTTAAAACCATATGATAAGCGAATAAAATCTTCTCGTATTAAATTTAAAACAATACAAAAACAAAAGAAATAAAAACGGTCCAGAGGAGGACCTACAACTATCTATGGCGTGGCGTCTCTGTCACGCAACTGTCACCGTCATGGAATTAATACGTGTATAATCTATACCAAATTAAAAAAAAAAAACTTTGTAAACAAACCTTTGCCGGATATAAATTCGTAAATTTCATCAAGAATCTCACTTCCAAGACACTAAAATTGCACACCAGTAACTCAGAAAACACTGCCGCCCTTTTATTAAACAACTTTTAGTAGTAATTGGAGCTAAAACTTGCAAAACTAAAAAAAATACAATTAGATAAAATATGTTGAGGTTATTTATTTTTTTTCTAATGTAACGTTAGGGATACCCATCGACATTGAATGAAAATGATGAATGACAGATCGATTCCCGATTCGTATCGACATTATGATGTATCAATACAACAAGATCCGACAAGACTAATCGACTCTGATAAATATGTTTATGTAACAATGAATGTTTCTTTATTATACATATTGTACGGCAAAGTGTCTGCTATCAGTATAATGTAAAAATTATACTTTTCAAAGACTTTTTGTCGTTGGAAAAATTATGTGTTTGTTACTAAATCTTTTGTTAGGTTTTGAGCATGATCCGTTCTGCTTATAGTTCCGTGAAATAATGTACCACTAGAATGTGTCGTTTTTTGGTACAATAAGTCCGACTCGGGGGAAAAAATATCCTTTTTTAGAATAAATTTGTTTATTTTTTAATTTTATTATTCAATTCATAAAATTACATTGTACATTAATAATAATTTCAAGTGTTATTTTTTTATGTGGCAACTTTAAATTGGGTTTCTTATGGCAAACCCATATCTGTAGCGAGTACGCATACCCCTCATTCGCACGGGGGGGTCAGCTTTATTGCCTGCTTGCAAACTACCCAGAAGGGCAAACTTTTAGAGCTATCGGGATACGCTAATTATACAGATGCCTAAAGTCGATTGTAGCTTAAAGGTACAAGAGGACGCACAAATGATAGTGCTACAATCGAAAGCAACAGCCAGCAAAAAGAGTTTACAATGGTCACTGACCTGAAGACATTCCGACTACAGTGAATTCAAAGAGGATCATTAAAAGGAAACGAGGTTTAGGGATGCTGGGATTGAGGAATGTCATACTTTTATTTTAGAAGTGCATTTAATTTGTTTTTTGTTTTGATTGTGTAATCTGGAAAGAAAACATAACATTTAGTTTAATTTTGTTTAGTCTGATTCTTCTATTTTAAAAATATAAAGAAGACTGATTGATTGTTGATTCTATTACATTAAAGAAATCATATTTTTGATAAGAAAATAATTTTGTTGATTTGTTGATGTTGATTATCGCTTTGCCAAAGCGATTAGTTTTAAAATTTCAATAATCAGTATGGGTAACATCACTAATATGCCAAAGGGTTGATGAAGTTTCATTGTTTACAAAGTTTTTTTTTTAAATTAGGTATAAATAATAATGCAAGTTTTACTTTTGTTATGCCTGACATTCTGATTTGGTAGGCACAGTCAAACTCTGATAATTAAGGCAACCGTTTTTTGGGTCTAGGCTAAACACATCACCAATAAAAATTACAATATATCCTCGTCTTCTCCTGAATTCGATTTGTATATACCATAGTTATCACCCTAGCTAGACTACAGTTTAATTACTTTGGGGATGTTTTTGCATTTGTAGTTGTGTAAGGTCAGCACATTAATAAATAAACCAATACTTTAATATTTTGTATAGCCAGGTACTTCATATAGAACCAATAATGTTAAACAATATTAAAATAGTTCATATTAATATTAAACATAATTTTTAATTCTAAATTTCATCAACTTCAGAAATTTCGCACTCATCCTCATCCTCCCTTTCATCCAAAAATCATTTGTGTTAACTATAATCTGTTCTGATATTATATCTAAAGCCTCATGTTGACAAACATTTTTCCATTCCTCTACAGTTATGCTATTAATTTTTTCCTCAGCTAATGTCATTATAGTAGTCGTGTTCATTGTGACATTTTTTCACGACGTTGTTTTTCACTATCCCTCATATATTTCAGGTCTTTAGTTTGGGAAGTCAAAGGCTTACATCGACCATGTTTCAACATCAGAACCATTTTTAATTGACGACTTTACAATAATAACACTGAACAATAAATATTATAAACCATAAGAATAAACCACAAATAAATAAAATCAATTCATGTTTATAAATATAAATTATATATTTTTTAAAATTAACCATTGACTTTTTATTTTCAATATATATTTTTTTCAAAATGTAACGAACCTCTTTTTTCTCACTGTACAAGAAAATTTAAATTTCAAGTTTACAATTCCTGTAAATATTCTACTAAATACAATTGCAAAAACATCTCGAAAGTAATTTACCTGTACTTGAAACACTCTAAACTCTTAATCAATATAATAGGCCCGAGTAGACATTCGCCATTCAACTCCTAGCTGCCCACTAGACTAGCACGCATTATAGAAAGTACAATGTTAGAATATCCACTGAGATACCACGCAGTGTTTGCATAATCGAAAGAAAATACAAACATATTATAAAAATGTTAGTTAAAAAACAAATTTTGTGTCGTTTGTTGTACAAAAAGTACCGGGTATGATAGGGTTTGGTGTTTAATATGGTACCGTAAAACGGGCGAATGGGGATGCAGGGTTGAGTATGGACGACGACAACGAAAATTAATTTTGATAGCTTACTAATACTGGTAGCTTAATACAATGTGTTTGTGCGACCACTGTACATATTTTAGGGACCAGTGTGCTGATTCCTACTTCCATCGAATGCTTCTCCATCTACTTCATCTTCCAATTACTTGAGTAAAGAAATATCGAGAACGAGTAATGCGCGGTTTACATGTATTAAGCAATTACGTTGGTAACTAAATTTTAAGTTACTACATGTCACTTGTGTGTCCAAACGCATTAAGTAGTTAAGCTCATAAGTTCAGTGAAGATGAGCAGTGATCAATGTCAAGGAATTCGTCAGTTCTGTACCTATGTGTGGTAAACGAGATTTTGGACAGATTCAGAGAAGAATTGGTTTTGGGAATTAAAATCTCTGCAAGAATATGTTTTCTTCTAAATTTTTACCTTGTTCTTTCCCTCGTGAACCAAAAGTCTGCAGAAGTATGGAAATTTCTCAAGTCCTTAGGCATTGGTAAATCCACTGTCAGTTCTACCATTAACTTTGATTTAGGTGCTCTAGACCAATATTTTTCTGAACCTCCTGTCACTTTAAACCCTAACATCAAAGCTGATACCTTGAATTACCTAACAAAACTTCCTGTCACCCATTCCCCTTTCGACTTCTCTGATACTTCAGAATATGAAGTCAAAAAGCCAATCCTATTAATCTCCTCAACGGCCGTAGGCAATGACAAACTGTGCTCACGAATGATTACTCTAATCCTCCCACAATTTCTATACGTCCTTAACCACATTTTCAACCACTCTTTATCCACTTCTACTTTCCCGTCATCCTGGAAACTCACACAAATTATTGCCTTACCTAAAGTTCAAAATCCCTCTTCTTTATCCCATTTCCGTCCCATTTCCATATTACCTTTCCTTTCGAAAGTTCTGGAACACATCGTACATAGGCAACTCTCTTTTTTCCTTCACAACAACAACCTCCTTAGCGAGTATCAGTCTGGTTTCCGCTCAGGTCATGGTAATGTCTCTGCGCTAATTGATGTAACTGACGACATCCGATGGGCTATGAAAAACAAGTCTATAACGATCCTTATACTCCTCGACTTCACTAATGCCTTCAATTCCATAGATTTTGACAGATTTTGACTCCTTGGTATCCTTAAATCCCTTAACATTTCCTCTTCTGCAATGACGGTTTAATTCTTATCTTCGAGGAAGTTCGCAGCGAGTTTGCCTTAATGAGGCTTACTACCCTCAGGCGGGAATCTGATGGTCACGCCAATCATGGCTTGACCTTGTTGTGGGCGTCTCTCAGAGTGGCGTTCTCTCTCCATTGCTTTTCTCCGTTTTCATCAATTCTGTCACAAGAGTAATTTCCTCCAAATTTCATTTTTACGCAGACGATCTACAAATTTACACTCACTGCTTACCATCCAATATTCATGCTGCAATTTCATCGATTAATGATGATCTCTACCGCATAAGTGAATGGACCAAGTCCTTTGGTCTGCGTATAAACCCTACTTAATCTCAGGCCATGCTAATAGGAAGTCGAACTATGCATAGTTTCCTGGATTTGCTCAACCTTCCTCCTGTACTTCTTAACGACGTCCCGATTGCCTTTACTGATACTTCTAAAAATCTAGGCGTTATTTTAGAATCAAATCTGTCGTGGAATGCTCATATCAGTGAAACCAGTCGGAAAGTACATTTTTCTTTTCACGCTTTAAAACAGCTACATAATTTCTTTACTTTGTCAACTAAAATTATTCTTGCACAATCCCTTATCCAACCTATTATCGATTAGGCAGACGCGTGCTATTTGGATGCCACAGACGAGCTCTTAAATAAGCTGGAGCGCTTACAAAATTTATCTATCCGTTTCATATTCGGTCTTAAGAAGTTTGACCATGTCTCCCAATTTCGAAAGCAGCGTCAGTGGCTCCCAATTCGCCATCGCAGGAACACTAGGATACTCTGTCTCCATTTTAATGTCTTGTATTCCTCGGCTCCTCCATCCTATCTACGTGAGCGCTTTACATTTGTTCACGTGTGTTCAATTCTGTGAACGAATCGGTAAGGCCAAGTAAACTATTTCTTTTACGAATGCCTCCACACAAAACCGATTTTTACTCATACTCCTTCACAATACATGCAATTAGGCTATGGAACTCCTTACCACATACAATTCGAGCGTCGAAATCTATGTCAGTTTTTAAAAAGAGAGTAAAAGAGCATTATCTTTCTCAGACATGATTTTAGTTGTTATCCCATAAGTATTATTTATGTAATTATATGATGTGTTCATGTATGCATATGTATCTAAGTATGTATATAAAGTATTTATGTGTATGTATGTTATCTGTACGTATATTTATATAGTTATATGTATCTTTTATTTTGGTTTTTTGTTGATTTTAATGAATTTAGAATTAGTATAAAAACCACAATAATTTTGTTGTTTTTAATCAGTAATTTCTTATAAAATAAGCAGTACCTTTGTACAAGCATTTTATCCCATTATGATTAATTATATTTTGTGTGTAACATAAATTGTAAAATAAATAAATGAATAAATAAGCATACCTATTTTGAATATTTTTTGACAAATTTTAAAGTGGATACTAAGCTCCACTCCGACATTTTGATTAAAAAAAGAATTAATGGGAAATAAATAAGAGCTCTTGCCGCCACCCGCTTTGTCAACACTAATGCATTTAACAAAAAAATCAAGTGGTAGCTTAATATTTAGTACACAAGTGATTAAGTAGATTAAGATTTGTTCTATTTTTGGTATAAGTAGGTAGGCAGGGCATCTCACTTAACCCGTTTGGACGTGATTTTTTAGTTAAGTGCATAAGTTGACAAAGCGGGAGGCGGCCAGAGCTCGTACTTATTTCGCATTAACTCTTTTTTTTAAATGTCGGCGTGGAGTTTAGTTTCAAC
The DNA here is from genome assembly GCA_923062675.1 of Marasmarcha lunaedactyla. Classification (NCBI taxonomy): domain Eukaryota; kingdom Metazoa; phylum Arthropoda; class Insecta; order Lepidoptera; family Pterophoridae; genus Marasmarcha; species Marasmarcha lunaedactyla. The sequence continues at coordinate 11,758,618 of OV281353.1, forward strand.
TTTCAAATTTGTTGAAGAATATTTAAAATAGGTATGCTTGTAGAATAAATGAGGTAAAAATATTAGAAAAAAAACTATTCTTGTAAAGATTTTAATTTCCGTATCAAATTCTTCTCTGAATTTGTCCAAAATCACGTTTTCATAGTACAGAATTGACGAATTCCTTGACATTCATCACTGCTTATCTTCATCGAACTTATGAACATAACTACTTAATTCGTTTGGACACACAAGTGACACGTAGTAACTTAAAATTTAGTTAAAATTTAGTTACCAACTTAACTACTTATACATGTAAACTGCGCACAACTAATGGCCGGTTGACAAGCGTTAAGTAGTTAATTTGGTAACTAAATTTTAAGTTAAAAATTACGTGTAAAAGTCAGATAAGTGACAAGTGGGAACTAAAAATTTACTATGCAAGTGATTAAGTACATTAGGATTCGTTCTATTTTTCGTATAAGTAGGTGGGCGGGGCTTCTCACTTAACACGTTTGGAGGTGATTTTTTAGTTAAGTGCATAAGTTGACCAAGCGGGTGGCGGCAAGAGCTCGTATTTATTTCGCATTAAATCCTTTTTTTTAGTTAAAATTTGTTGAAGATATTTAATATTGAAGAATAAACGAAATTTTGAAAAAAAAACAAAATCTTGTAAAGATTTTAATTTCCGAATCGAATTCTTCTCTGAATTTGTCCAAAATACCCCAATGTCCACAAGTGACATGTAGTAGCTTACAATTTAGTTACCAACTTAACTACTTAATACATGTTAACAGTCATGCGTGGTTGTTTACACGTAATTTTTAACTTAAAATATAGTTAACATTTAGTTACCAACTTAACCACTTAACGCGTGTAAACCAGCCATAAGAGTTTTTGCTTGCTCGATTTCGCCCGCTGAATCATGTTTTCGTTTGTTTTGTGATGATGAATGATATCGAGTGTTTCTTAATTATAACTTTGTAATTATTAAACTATTATAATATTTTTTTTTATAATTTTATTGTCCTATTTTGTGTAATGAATATTTATTCTATCTATAATCTAAATTAAATTTAAATTTTCATTACTATTATTTATTTTAGTATGAGGTAAACATGAAACATCAAAATCAAAGTCCTGGACCTATATTATTCTTGTCGGGACCCGTGAAAAGGTCTGGATGTCGAAGACGTCACTCAAGGGTACGGGCATTGCAGTCTCCGAATATCTCACACGGCTCCGGCATGAACTTTTATCACAGCTAGGCAGCGTTGGATTATCATCTTGCTGGAGTCAAGATGGAGATATCTACGTCACTGATTCAAACGGTCTGATAATATAATATTTATACATTTAAGTATTCGTATAATTCAAATAGAACATAATTTTATGAACAAAAGTTAACCCGGTAGGTACGTAGGTTTATTGCTTTGACCAGCAAAATCTGCGATTAAGACTTGTATAAAGCGCTATCTAGCGCGATCAACACTAACCACTAGTGACAACGCCATCATGCATCGCCCTATCCTTCGATGAAGGTCATTTCGCATTGGGCTTCTTATTATAATTCATAGATGGAGTTGTACACGTAAATATTGTTGGTTGAGGACTAGAAGTGAATAGGAATCCCCAGGGTGAATAGGAAAAAAACCGAAATATCTTTTAACAACGTTAGAAGACACTATGCTAAAAAATCCCATAAAAGCGCAATCAATTCGTGCATTTCATATTTTTTTACTATGACTTTGTGTATATTGTTTTTGTCTGGGGATCTATTAAGATAATGGGTGCACTTACATATAGAACAACTTTGCCTATAGGACAAGAAAAGAGATTTATGTCCATTGATGGGCTTTAAACTCCGTACAATTTAGTGTTTTAAGAAAGAACACGGTGTCTTTTTTTCATGAGAAATAATTAATATGTTTTTTTTGTTCCCCTCCAAGGGGAGGGCAGAAGGAACTAAAAAATGCTCTTACACATACCCCGCGCGCGCGACCAACGTTATGTGGGACTCGTTCCGAGCCTACCAGAGCCTCTACCCCCTGAATGACTATGGCAATATTTTGCCTCACTGCCTTCATCTGAAGCGACGGCCAATTGAATGTAAATGATACTTTCGTGTTTCTTCGTGAAAACAAGTTTCGTGTAAAATTATACACACAGAAATTGTATTTCTAAGTAAAACAGTATAAATTAAATAATTAGGCTAAGTTACTTGTCACATTGAGGTTAATAGGTGCGAGAAGGGGGCCAATAGAAATGCTTTTGGGTTCAGTAGGAACGTAGTAGAGGGTGAATAGAAACGCGAAGAAGGAGAACAAAATGTAGATGGGGATCAATAGGGAAACTGTTGTCAGAGTTTTCATAAACAACAACATTAAATTTCAAATTGAAATGAATTCAAATGAACTGAGAATTTTTGATTGTATAAATACAAACGAAATTATATCTGAAATTTTAAATAAATCTCCGGTCTCAGGTCTGCTGGAAGACATTTCTGTTAAAAATAAGCTGTACCTTTGTATCTATACGCTTTATTATGTATTTTATGTTGCACTTACAAAAACAATAAAATAAATAAATTACTATTAATAATATTGTGATGGCCTTAAGTTGCGGCTAGTTGTTGGCGCATATAAGGGTGTTTTATTCGACGACTGTTCGACGTCGATCGATTGGTGTGGTAGAAACCGTCGATCGATGTCAACTGTTCTATTCTGCCATCAATCGACGTCGACTGGTCGACTGGACGATCGATTGGTGTGGTAACACCGTAAGAGTACCAGTTTCAATGCATTTTTGTGAATAAAAATTAAAACAGGGATAACTAATTATGTTGTTTACATTTTACGATTATTTATTGCTATTTTGAAATATTCCGATAGTATTTGTTTTCAGTTAGTCTGTTGCGTACTTTCGTACGTACAAACATTTCCCTATTTAAATAGGCTCATACTTCGAAAAGCATTGCTTAAGGCTTTTTATACATTTATTTTGATCTTATTTTATAATAAGATTTAAGACACATTTTTACAGGTCAAAAATAATATTGTTAATGATAATGATATTTCTAGGAAAATCATTGTATAAATGCGATTTGTCATATTCACCCCAAGCTCATGGTGAATAGAATATAGAATTCGATTTTGTGCTGTAATTCCAGGCTCAATACTGTTTTATATCCAATTTTAAGATGAAAACCAAAACTAATTGTTCGTATAACCCTATTTTACGGTACCTACCTAGTATAAGTAGTTCAACTCATTGTGTGCGTGTGCTTGTATATGCAACGTAGCTTTGTGTGGCAGCCGTCATCTTGTCCAACCGTGTTCGTCACATCAAATTTTTCGTGAAAATGTCGAAGTTAGAGACATACCTCGATTGAGGGTGATGGGGAACTCTAGGGTGATATCCGTCATGTCAAACTTGACATTTTACGAAATTTACCGATCGGCATGCAGCAAGTGATTTTAAGCGGTACCTAGAGATGAAAATATCTATATACTTGCTTCACAGTAGGTACGTAGTTGTCACGCTTTCACAGTTGCTGTATAATAACAGGCTTAACATCTATTACGTAGATGTACGTAGGTAACACATATTATGGCAAATTAAAGATAAAATTCACACTGGTAATGTATTGGTTCTTATTTGACTTTTTAATTGATGTTCTCCATATACCTTTCTTCATCACCATGCAAAATCGTGTATCAGTCAATCAGTCCTTGAACCACTTCAAATTAATTCAATTCACATAAAAAACGTAATGGTTATGAAAATGTGTATATGTGAAAGTAATTTAAACACTTAACCAATAAAAGGCTATTTTACTATTTAATAAGGCATTGGACGCCTTATTCACATAAATTTAGTGGTCTAAGAACAAAATAATTACGATGAAAGTCAAAATAGTAGCAGTACTAGTATTTATAATTCATCCTTCATTAGGATAGGCAAGGAGCTGAGCCATACAGCCTGTTCTTATATAATTTAATCTGTAATATTTTGATTTACAAGGCATTATTGCCAAATCTTTTATTTTATCTTATAAAAGACATAAAGCCAATTCTTGAATGGTCTATATAGGCACGTGGGTCAAATCTTTGTTTGTAAAATAATCTTCTTTCTTTCCTTTTTTTCTATATATCTCCAAAAGAGGAAATTAAATAGTCAGAAAAATAGGCTTAAATCAAGTCCACTTTTTTAAAATTTCTTGTAATGAGCGCGGGATATTTTGCTCATAAATCTCTAAATAATCAATAAGTAGGATGCGATTTAAACTGAAGCTAGGACAATCGAAAAATATATTATGAAGGCTTTGAATATGGTTTATATTGCATGGTGTGCATAAAGGTGAGGTAACTAATTTTCATTCGATAAAAGTCAAAGTAGTAAAGAAAATAAACGAAGTGGCGTTAAGGTCAGAGCTGTATGAAAAATAACATGTCGTTCGAAAATTCAAAATTTTAAAGTACGACGCAATATGCTAAGAGTTTCAGGAGAGAAAAAATACGTTTGAAGTTGCTATCTTAAAATAAGGCACAGCGTTTGAAGGTAATTCAAAATCTTGATTGTCGACATTTATCTTCTTTAAGTAAATACTTTCTTTTGCTTGGGCTGATCTAACTAATATATTATACTAACTCAAAGTGATTGTTGCCTATCTCGGGGTGTTAGGTATTTGTAATATAAAGGGGGACACAACTAAAAAGCTTCAATACCTACAGCTACCTTTCGATGGCGATTATTTACACATAATACCAACATATTCACATAAATACTAGCAGTAAACCAAATTATTAATATTCATGGAATTGGTAAAGAAATTAGGAACCTATCAATATTAATTAATACTTACGTACACTTACCCATTTTAAATTTTTTGCCACATACTTATACTGGATCAAAAATGCAAAAGCTGGCTTCGTACGGCAGATTCTGATGAGCGAGAGCAAACTTCACTTTGTTAATAAATCACTCTCTCTCGCTCGCTTCGTGCTCGGACGAACGAGACGAAACGAAATGCACCCGAGTAGGCCTGCCAAGCCGCCGCGAGAGTTTGCTTACCGTTATTCCGCGCCTAACATCACGTCACGCAGGCGCAGTGTAATTTTATGTCTTGCTAAGATGACGTCTGTGTCATATTATTCTCTTTTTTTCAATATTTATGATTATGCAGTTATGATTTTACATGTGTATTGTTAATGTGCTAAGTGAAACGAAATCTGTGTGTGAGTGAAGTATTTTTTTGTAACTTTTGGTGCTGTTTAGTTAATAATGAAATGTTTTCACTTTGTTTTGGTGTAAAACGTGCTTTCCTGGATCTGTACGTGAGATAAATCAAAAGTAGGTATGCTATTTGTTTTAATCATACAGTAAAGTAAAATAGTCGGCAATTAGTATTTAAAATTTTTGTGCCTTTCCTTATGTAAACAAAGTGTTATTATGTTAGAGCTAATTTGCTACTTCAATCGCTATAACTTAGGGTTAATTGAGGTAGGGCAAGAAGCTTAACTCTAGATCTAGGATTCCTTCATTACTGTGTGCAATCCTCCTGTCAGATTATAATTAAAGGCCATATTTATTTGTGCCTTGGCGGCTTAAGGCCTTTCCCTTCCTTCCCGGCTCCACTTTTATTTACGTATATTTACATCATTTAATTATTAAGAAATCTACTACCTATCTTGTTAGAACATTGAAGCACTACATGTGAATAGGTTTGACTAACTTCTTAGGAAAAAACGTAGGTACGTCAATCTGAGCTAAACACCGCATCAGTGATATTTTAGACCAGTATGAATGAACAAACAATATTTGTAGGTAATCAAAAATCCATAGCTAATGTAATGTCTAAATCTTCACGGTATAGGTACAAAATTATAATTATCCAAATCATATTTCCTCTTCAATTGTGATTCATTCAAGGAATTCAATACATCACGTTTCTTTTTACCGATCGAATGTTTTTTAAGTTCCTTTTTTAAATATTTCCGTCCAGTTTTTTCTAATAAGGCTAGTTTAGGCTCTGGTGCGTCTTCGTTGCTGAACGAAGGGATTTCTAAATCTAAGCTTGTGTTTTCTTCTGTGTCTCGTCTCCGTCTCTTTCCTGAAATGACTCCAAGTTGAAGAAGAACTGGGTTGGTGACCAGAGCAGCAGCGGCGCCTAGAAGAGCTAATCCCGCTAGTGGCAGTAGAATTGCTTTTTCTATTCCCTGGAAAGATATAATAGGTAAACAGTTTTAAAATATTTTAAGAAAAATTACGGTGATGACGTGTCTGCTGAAGTGCAATCCACGCTCACTTGGATGATAAAACCAAACTTGCGTCAAAAATATTTGGGGTACTCATAAATTTTTTAAGCGGTACTTTTGTCTAAACCATCACCTTCAGCTTTTTAAAGTACAGGTACCAAGCACGGCCATATGTCAACTCTGGACTGGGGCAACTAAATACCTATTGTCTCCATTTGAACGTATACTAAGTAGAGCGGTCAGATACGTCGCTGACGGCGAGATTTCCTGCAAATTTGACCCATTGGCCTTACGCAGAAATGTAGCGTCTCTCTGCGTATTCTACAGAATGTATTACGGGGGGTTGTTGATAGCCGCTTTGTTCTGCCAACGTTCAACCCGCCAAACTCTCAAATTCTATCCAAACCATCTGGATGATTCGCTTCCTGCCGCCTGCACTGAAGCTATGAAACAAACTTCCATCAACGGTCTTTCCGCAAATTCATAACATCGGACGTTTAAGAAAAAAACATACACCTCCTTAAAAACCCTCGGAATTGCTGGTGTCCATGGGCGGTGGTGATTACCTTACAACAGGTAACCCACATGCTCGTTTGTCAGTTATGTCGTATAAAAATTCAGTAACCGTAACGCATTGTATTCTTTCCGGTAAATGTAAATTCGTTCCTTGATATGCCTCGGCAGACTAGGTTTGAAAGGTAGACCATGTTTTATACTGAACTGACGAAAGGTATTACGAAGGTAAGAAAGGTATCAATTTGAAACATATGACGCAGTCACTAAATCTCAATCAGTTACAAAATGTAAATAGGTGTATTACCCAATTCTTTGTTATGATACGTTATAGCAAAATACCGATTAAAACGTTGGATTTAAAACGTTCAAATAATGCAGATAACTACTAAATTGCTCAGGCCAACTAAATGTAAATTAGAAATAAACGAGAATACAATTGATTTTAATGTGATTAGCAGCGTGAGGTTTTACGTGCATAATTTTGACAGAGTTGGAACGTCTTAATAAACCTTTCTTAATAAATGCTCTAATAAAATATTGCTCAAAAATCGTGACTACAGTTATTAACATAAGTGAGTTCAAACAAAAAAGTTTACGGGTAATAAAAATTGGCATATATCATGGTTTTTGCGTCTATGTCGAGATATTTAGATGGTGCTTTGTATGGCCTCAAGTAAGAACAACTTACTAAAAAGCAACTAATATTTCAAGTGTCAAAAAACATTTAACGAAATCGAAACAAATAGGTACCATTAAGTAGTGATTATTGTCATTCCATACTCGGATTAATTTAACAGACATTTTTTCAATCAGAATTACGTAACTCGATAAAAAACAAAGCTGGCCAAAGAAATGACAAAACTCGAAAACATCTTCTGAAACAGTAGTGGCATCACAAAAGTCTCTCTGTGCTCTGTTTTGTTATTACCTAGTTTCATGAAATTAAATATCATCTATTACACGCAAAGACACATAAACTCTAACAAACCGTTTGCATAAGTAAGGTATCGAATATCGTTCAGAAGTGCATTTAAAGTTTTTTAAAGCGCTGTTCAAATAAATTTGGTATCTATTATACTATTCTGTAAAAAATCTTTTTTCTGCTGATTATTATAGAAATAATAAAAGACACGATTTAGTTTAAGGTTTCTGAAGTTTTATACGGTGTGAGTGTCACACGGCTTAACGGAACCCCAAGTGCATTGTATTTCAATACGAGCATTGTTTTCAAAATGTTAATTGTCGATTTATCCATTCGGTTTGTATTGATGATGATCTAACTGTATTTCAATGGAATTGAGTAATTCTGTAAACTAGGTTACGGTAGTGCTATTTGTGTACAAATAAATACCTAATTACGTACTCCTATTTTAACCGATATGCAACTTTTTTATATGCCTTAAACCACGTCCGCTCAGCGTAAGTTCTTTGAACAATCTTCGATTGTTTTTTTTGGATTTTGTATGTATATTTCTATTTAATTTGTATGTTACTTATATCTCGCTCAGCCGGTAAAGCGAAAGTTAGCTAATGTACATTGAACAACATTATTACACGTTTTATATTATATATTCATTTACATTGAGTTATACATGTATGAAAAAGGGATATTTATTCGATCTTACCAACAGCGACATTGATAATTGTGACCGTAAATAACCCCTTTCAAAATTTTAAGGACTTTGTTATTAAAAAGTGTACTGATCGAATCAAGACGCGCTACTCTGAGCAATTGTTAGATATACAGTTTGAGATTTTATACTGAATGAGACATTTTTGAGAAACATTACTAATCACAAACAATTTTAGTCATTTGTAAAATGGTCAACCTGCAATTACTTAGTTCATAATATAAATATCTGTCTATTGAGTTGAGTTCAGTCGAGTCCCAAATTAGAAATATATTTAAAATGAGGTACGTACCTACACTATATCATAATTATTCGTTTGTTTGCGTTCGTTGTTTAGAGCTTTGAATCTTCCAATATTATACATATATTATTATTATATAATTATATTTTTTATAAGTTGATGTGACTATTCAATAATAAGCAGATAGCTACTGAAACAAAACAATAATGGTCCAGCCTGTGATTTTGCTCGTTTGTGCGCCTTAAACGATAACTTTTCTCACGGTATATTTCTCATCTCATGTTTATGTCAATGTAAGCTCTTTTGCCTCCTGGAAAAGTTACATAAACTACCTATAGTCATTAAATTATATTCAATACATATTTCTCATAGACGAGGGCTTAAATGTAAACTAAGTCTAATAAAATAAAATCCCCTGTTCAACTCGAACTTACACTTTTAAAAAATGAGAAGAAGTCATTGGTTATTTAAGAGATATTCATTATTGTGGTTTAGTATCTAATTTAATAAGTATTAAATTTATTTTATTTTCCCTGTAATATGTCATTTACTTACTTCTTTGTAATATTTTTGTTATGGGTATGAATCAACCAACCATTTAATATTTTTTCCTTCCTTTTTTACTTAAAACTCTTATGAAGAGAAAATATTTTATATTATGCTAGTACGTAGGTGTCTATAATAATAACTAGTAACGGAGGGAAATAACATACATGTTTTTTAGTTATTGAACACTGTGAGGACGGTTCCGTATACTTATACATTCCTATTATTTTAAAGTATGATCTTATTCCTTCAAATACTCTAGAAGTAACAATAGATACCTTTTTTCTTCAGCAATTGTTGCAACTGTTATAACATTTGTCTTCTGTAGACTCTCGCTTTTCTACGACCGCGGTGATTTCCTATCTTTGTTTACTTCTCGTTTATAAGCTTTTTGTGGTACAGATCAAATTGCCAGCCCAAGTAGCACCTAAACATATTTTCATAATGAAAGACCACACGTTTCTGTCCGTTTTATCTCAATTGCTAGCTTGAGCCTCATCAGCTGTTGGCAGTAAAGATCCAAATCGATGGATTACTTGGCTTCCAATCCCATCAAACACATAACCACCTTTTTGCGGGTTAATTCGGGTTTTGCCATGGTCTGTGGTGTTTGATCGCTCCTTGAACAAATCTATTTTTACACATTCTTGTCGTAGGTGATAAACAGAGATTATTTTCTTCTAAATGTTTTAGTTTCGAAAAGAGTAAGAAACTTTTTATTAGTCGCATTTTTCCTTTTTCGATAAAATTTTCAGGGAAAATTTTACGCTATTTTCTCTAGACTTGCATATTTTATCGACCCCAAAAACAATTAAAAAATGATGGGAAAAAGTTATTTTAGTTTGTTTTTTTATATAAACGTTTTCATAGTACCAAAATCAATCAGACACAAACAATAGAACTAAATAGATAAAAAATTTCAAAATATTACATACATACAAAATACGAAAAGACTCTTTCGTATTTTGTCAACCTCGACTTTCGCAACCTAGTAGTATTAGGAATATTTAAGTACATGTGTCTGTTTTATTCGAACATTAGAATAGGTGAATATGCCGAATAATAGAGCATTCGAATGATAAGCCGGGCTACTATCTTCGACAGACTTCACCACCTCATCAACAATAGCTTGATTTTCCTTAGGCAACAGTTAAATAAGAGTTTACGATTATCATTACTTACGTAGCCGATGTGCTTATGATGGTAGTCTACTCCGTGAAATCCATGGTACCGATGGCCATAGTAGCCACCTCCGTGGTGAGTCAAGTCGTGGGCATAAAACTCTGGTCCATAACCATACGGGGAAGGTTCTTCATATTCGTGCAGTGTATATTCTGAAAAAATAAATCGCTGTTGTTAGGAAGCGATAGATGAAAATGGCAAATGAAGCAGACGGGTATATTAGTAGAAACCGTGTTTCTCTAAGAGTATGAACTATGTTATATAGTGTGAACTAACTGAAAAGAGTGACTGGGATCCCTACCTCCAGTAGCGTAAAAGTAAAGATTATCGATCGACGGTATTATCTACCTAGATAAGAAAGTCAATACCTGCCAGTTTATTCATTCACAGCCTTACGATAATTTTTCATAGCTAAAACATAATACGTATGATGAACTAAACTTGTCAATATTTTTTAAGGTTTAAATGAGAATTTTATACTAATACATTTTTACGCGCTGCGCTATTCAAAAATTTTTATAATATTTATTCCTTACTTTGTATTTTGTAAAAAAATGTAGGTAAATTCGCCATAGCACGGAAATGCTAATTTCTTTGTTTATGAAATGTTTTTCCCTACCAGGGTTCGAAACTCAGGTTCTCTGAGGCTAGGTAACAGCCTATTCGGGTCGCCACCCTCACGTTCGCTCGGTAGTACCTAATTGTTTGACGGCTATGCCCCGGCTTAAACCAACTTCTACATATATTCGGCAAGTGCGGATGTTAGGGTTTAATATGGGTCGGCTCACTCGGCACTTCTCACTAAAACCATAGTATAATAATGAGTACTGCGTACAGTATAGCCACTCCCTGCCTCTCGCTGAATGCGTTTCCACCCGGGATCAGTCACCTCACAGTTACCGACTGCCAAGGACGCGGCGCGCAATGAATGACATCGAGAATATTTTTCAAATATTTTTGTATGGGCATATGCTGTGCTATTAAAATTGTGTTCGCCCTTTCCCATTTTGTTTCAGATTGTTGTACATTTCGTTCGTAAAAAATAAACAATAAAATTACAAGCATGAAATTTCATTTTCCTTCGAGTCTCCTTTTAGTATAAGAGGCTATTGCAAATATTCAGTTTTCCGTTGGCTGTACTACTAATACTTTATGTTATTGAAACTGATTTATTTTTCTTTTTTTCTAACTACTATCATAATAATAATGTCAGAAAATACAGTTTAAAACGTTTTTGTTCATATTAAATAATTATAAGCACTCAAAATAAACTCGATGCCGCTATTACTAGGTTATCTCATATTGCCGCCTCATGCGTTCCCGAACACACTAAGATTGAAACAAAATGGCGCCAACCCTAGCATGTCTTTTCTCACTCACACAAACATGGCACGCGTTCACCTGCACGAACTTATGACTGTGTGCGTAATAGGTAATTAGAACGCGTTTGTTTCATACATTTTGCCGCGCGTGTCCGAGGTGTGTTAAAACGTTGGACTATGTCGCTCGGCAGAGCCGATTGATGCGGCCCCAAATATGCAGGTAGCACTCGTGACACACGCCAGCTGTTTAGCTTCACTTATGGCTTGCGCAGACGACGGACTTTTGTCCGCGGACTTTCCGCGTACAAAAAGTCCCCCGAAAAACCGAGAACATGCAGGGAGCGGACCGGACAAAAGTACGGGGGAGTCCCCGAAAAAAATAGAACTCGCGTGACTAGGCGAAGCAACGCACATGGCGGATTTTAGTCCGCGTTTATTTCTACATTTCCGGGCAACAAATGATCGCACGCCGTGTGCGTTGAGTTCGCGGTAAATCCGCGGTGGACTCGTTATTCGCGGAGCGTACTTTTTCTCCGCCGCGGAGAAAAGTCCGTCGTCTGCGCAGGCCATTAAAGTTGCATGAAACTGCACCCATTCATTCATGCGTACAGTCAGGTTAGAAATCTATAATGTTAATATTGATTTGACCAGCTATTCCTATAACACATAATTATTGAAATCAATTTCTAATGCACAAGTTAGATACATGTGCATTAGAAATTGATTTAAAGATTTTTGCTCGAGTTATAAATCCATGAATCACAGATGAAACAAACCTGCTTTGTTACGTGGTGTGTAATTCTTGATATGGCCCGAGCTGGCTATCGCATTGTCTTGATTTGCCTATAATAGAAAAACGTTTAATAATATAGCTTATGTAATTAGATTAAAGAGATGTCTTTTTCTTTGATCTTGTTAATTATTGACACTACCTGAGAGACTATTTTATTAAGTATAGCTATAATCGATTTGGCTGTAGATTTGTAAGTATATAAATGTAACTAGAATGAATATCCCTTGAACTACTTTACTTATTCTAACTGGACTTTTCCTACAAGAGAGAAACCCTAAGCAAAATCTAGTAGTATTAAAGATAAGTGTCTTATTCTGTAGCATTAACATTTTGTTTTTTTAAGGATTGCCTTCATGGTCAAATTAATGGAATCATTGAGTTCCATTGAGAGTAAATTTATAATTAACTACTTGTTATGTGTTGGTCATTTTGAACCAGAGCAGGTTAATTGAACGTAAATAACGTGATATGAAGCTGTAGCCTGGCTCTGCATCTTAGTTGTTACCTAAACTCAAAGTTTAAAAACCAGAATACAAATTACCTACTCGTAACTTTGCAAAGCTACAAGAAGAAGACAAATGCATTCCAATTTTTAATAAAAAAAAAACTTAATAAAGATCTTTAAGATCTATAAGCAATCTGTTCTTTCCGTTAATAATTATTAATCAGTAACTCAGGTTAATTTAAAAGCGACAATCGGAGTCTACTTGAAAAAATTTTACGTGTCGTAGATATTCTTTTAATTGGCGTAATTAATTCCAATTAAGGACACTCGGGTGGGCAGGTTGGACTCGACTGGCCACTTCCCTTTGTATAATCTATTGTTCTTTTCTTATTGGCTTAAAAGTCTTATGTTAAAAAGTTTGGTTTGAGAGTTGTTTTTTAATTTCCGGCCGTGAGCGAAGATGGTACCAAGTTCGGTGAAATTGTGTTACTTAATTCAAAAGGTTAAAGGTTGTATTAGAGTGAAATAAATATTAAGATAGCTTACAGCCAAGATTATTACGTGGATTATTTATTATTCCCGAATTATTTTACAGGATATTTTACAATTATTTAACACGTCAACGAAGTTGTGTGCAAAAGTTATTCTGTTTAATTATTTATTGTATAAACAAGTTAGTTTTAGATGGATAGGTCAGTTCTTTTTTATGTCCTGTTTTTATGTACAGATCCAGATTTCGGAATCAGATAATCGGAAGATTCCCATAGAAATGGAAGTGAAACTGCGAATAAAACCGAGGTATAATATATAGGATTTTCTACTTTCTAGTAAAGAAGAGACTAGACGTTGTTGTTGCGTAAGCTTGTACGATAACGGGTGTACCAACAAACATTGATCTTATTTCATTCTCATCATAAGACATGTTAGATTCCCATTATTGTCATCCTTTCTCAAATCACAAAAGCTTTGAACTTGGTTAGTTTCCAATGGTCAAATATATCCAGATTTAAACGTATGGAATACGTAAACTAAAATAAATTTTTTTTTACATATGTTAACTAGCTTAAATTAATGTGTGTAATCAAAATGCGAAATAAAATCTGTTCTGTACGGAAAAGTTTCTAATTCAGATTAGTTAAGTATTTTGATTATTTTATGAAATTTATGAATTAATCAATGAGTCAGAAACAGGATAATTTCTTTTTTTTAGAGAAACAGGAATTCGACCACAGAAATCCTTGTTACCAAAGATCTAAATTATATTCCTTAACTTATAATTAGAAAAGATTTATAAATATTTTATTATTAATTTGTAATAAATAAATAATTCTGTAAAATATTCTGTAAATATATATTTTTTAAGTTTTGCTCCAAAGACACACCGTAAAACTGAATGTTGGTTAACATTCTATCATTTATCTACTTAGTTTTGAATGATAAAACTGGTAATGGGTAACTATTGAAATCGGTTGAACAGTTCGGGAGAGTATCGATTATGAACAAAGATAACGAGGAAAAGCTATTAATGAAATTAGCTTAGACCAAGCCTGAAATTTATGAAGCGTACTTAGAACTATCTCAGACTTATCTCATCTAAATGGTCAAATGAAAAGCGACTTTATTCTGTGTTTCTTAGTGTAGAAAATCTAGTAAAAAATTATGGCTTCCATTTTGACAGGAGTGTTGTTACATGTTTTCAGACAATGTATGCTATATAGTATAAAACAAAGTCGCTTTTAATTTGATAATTTCGCTGAGACACGTCTGTGATGAGTATAGGCTGAAATCTATAAAGACTCAGCACAGACTTATCTCAGTTAATGGTCAAATGAAAAGCGACATTGTTTTACACTGCATAGTTCTGAAAATCTCTGTTAACAAATTTGACAAGATTTGTGTCACATGACGTGTTTAAATATGTACCTTATGTTGTATGAATAAACTGATAGAGTTATAAATCAATTTTTCGCTAGTCTAACAAGTAGCGCAAGCATGTCTTATATATACATTTCAGTTTGAAAAATGAGGTCTCTGTGTGGTGTCATCCGCCACCACGTCTCTGCTGTTACTTAATAAAATAATTAAGTAGGTTCAGTACTTCAAGTGAGTATGTACATAAGTAAGTAATCGAAAAACCCAAACGTTTCACTTAAAAAAAACTAAGTACATTACCAACATATAAACTCTCGACACAATCTCTACCACGAAAGCATAATTTTAGCAGTATCAGATAGTGAATCAGATACATTATTCATCGTTACAACGAATTGATCTAGAATCTGGAAGGTCGTCGGCGGCGGCTCGTCATGGGAGGCGGTTCGGAGGTATGTGTGGTGTGAACTGTTTTACGGCAAATTACGGGTTTGGTGAGAGGGGCCGATTCTTGGATGTACTTGGACTTTTTGTTTTTAGTTGAGAGTTTTTAAGGAAGCTTTGATGGGGGAAAACGTTTGTATGTGTGTGTGTGTGTGTGTGTGTGTGTTTGATATGTGGCGTAAATCTAGTACGCAATGGGTTAAATAGTATGAATAATGTAGTTAGTTTGGATTATAATGTCCTTTTATGAAGTACCGGCCTAGTGCATTTTGGACAATATGCGGCGTAGGGTTCCGTAGTTTTTGGGAACTTCCTCAAGTACAATGATTAAATTAGTCAAAAAATCTTTTACTTTCACATTCTTCGCTTTGACAGTTTTCTTTCTAGCTGTGATATGTGTCACGTATTTGAAAACAATATATCAAAGCTTCATGTATGCTTTAAGACTCAACTAAGACTTGAGAAAGCTACCTTACTAGATTACCTTAAGGCTTAAAGTCGTAGTGCTGGGATAATATTGCAACAGTGATAATGAGTGTGACTTATGAAATACTTTTAGTATATTTTATCGCTGTTGGGTAACTTAGATAAAGTAATTGCATACATATAGGTACGGCGTAAGTTGTGTCAGCTTCCGTTGTAACAAGTTTATCAAGGATGTGTGTCAGATGATATCCCCTCCGCATTTTTTTATTGTTACTTGGATTATTATACATTTGCTAGATATTAGTTTGAAGTGTTACGGAAATTTGAATAATTACATCTAGAACGTACTGTAGATTATCAGAGAAAAAAATGGGATATTACGAACGGATTAAAAAGTTGTTGTGCCGACAAAATCTTAGTTAAAACACGTTATTTTGGTAGTGTACTTCATCAAGAATAATCTGAATATTTTATCAAAACTTTAGTTTTGTATCTGTTGGAAAGATTATGCAGCTTTCTTCCTCACAGCAGATGTGTCATCCAGCTTGACATTAGCTAACTACATTTCCATTCGGTCACATAGTTTATTTTATTATGATTTATATTTACAGAGCAAGTACTTTGTCCAAACGTTAATACTAATATAAACAAATCTAAGGAGTGAACAACCGCATTCTAGTTGACTATTAACTTTCAACTTTGCAAATGTATGTGGGTACATTCAGCTACTCGGCGGAGGCTCAGGCTAAGGCGGAAATCGCTTGCGCATTCTTCGGGCTTTCGTATGCTCTCCGCATGCTAAGGGTGTTACCACAAAAATCGAAAGTACATCGATCGATGGCGTTGATCGACGATCGATCGATTGGTCTAGTAGAAAATATCGATTGACATCGACTATTCCATTCTACCACCGACCGATTGGTGTGGTAGCGTTGGTTGATCGACGGGTACACTAATCAATCGATACCATAGACCGACATCGATCGATACCATCGATTAGCATTGGTCTAGTAGAAACTATCGATCGACGTCGACTGTTTCATTCTACCATCGATCGATCGGTCTAGTAGAAACTATCAATCGACGTCGACTATTCCACTCTACCATCGGTCGACGGCATCGATCGACAATCGATCGATTGGTCTAGTAGAAACTATCGATCGACATCGACTATTCCATTCTATCATCGATCGATGATGCACCTTGCAGGGATTGGACAACATAACTATTGGACAACAAGGCCAGCCGAAGCAATGACTACACGTTATTGGTTAATGCCGATCGGGTAGCCAATTCGGCATATACGCAGGTCATACAATTCGGCTCATCTTGCCAAAACCCGAATGACATTGACCGGGCCCAAATTTTCCCGTCTGCGCCCGTGTGATCTGAGGTTGTATAGTACATGATTAATACTTGCATTTTAGTTATGTCTTGAATACGTTTAATTTATTTATTCTGCGGAATTGGTTATTTCAGTGTCTCTAAACTAAGGACACTCGGCTTTAGGTTCTTTCATATTGTTCAACTCAAAACATACATTACAAAAATACTCAAAGACATACCTATTCTTTATTAAATAATCATTTAGATTCCTTATCCGAGCTTGTAACATGAACTTAACAAGGCAAGCTCACTCAGCTTAAAGCTTCTTAAGCTCAAAAAGCTTAATGATGTTCTTTATAAACTGGCTTCGGGGTATTTTGAGACGGTTATTATGTTTCTTTCCAAGGGTAAATGTACTCAGGAAATCTAGATTTTCTTTTGTCAAATAAAAGATAACGGTTTTCTGCGAATGTAAGATACTTCTTGTTTATATTAGGTTATTACATATGAAATTGACGTTTTGTAAGGGAGGAACATTAAGTTAATTAAAAAAATATATATATTCATTTAATCAAAGTATGCTCCATTGCCATCTATGCACTTTTGCCATCTCATAGGTAGTTTATTGCTCCCTTCACTAAAAACCATTCGGACGGGAATGAATAAAATCATTGAAGGCGCTTTGGACTGCCCCAACGGAGTTGAATTTTTTCCCTTGCAAAAAGTTACCCAAATTTCGAAAAAAATGGTAATCTGTTAGAGCAAAGTCCGGGGAATACGGTGGATGTCTTAGACATTCCAATTGAAGCTCCTCTTATTTGGTAGCCATCTATTGTGCAGTGTGTGGTCTAGCGTTGTCCTGAAGCAGCAGTGGCCTTGAGCGATTGACCAGCCTCAGTTGCAAAGCAGCTAGCTTTTCCATCATGTTTTGCAGTTCCTGACAAAAGACATCTGCCGCAAACATCTGGCCAGATTTAAGAAAGCTGTAGTGACAAAGCTGAAACGACAACGGCACTAGTCCACCAAAAGCTCACAAGTAACTTTTTTTGATGTCAATTTGCGCTTGGAGCAGGATTTGGCTGGTTCGCCAGGGTTCAACAATTGCGATGAGCGATTCCGATTATCGTACAGGATCCGCTTATCATCACAGGTAATGATTCGATTTAAATCATTTCATTATTGTGCCGGCTGAGTAATGTAACGCAGCAGTCGACGCGCGTTTGTCGGTTTGCTGCACTCAATTCATGAGGTACCCATCTTTTAAGCTTTTTCACCTTCCCAATTTGCTTCAAGTGGATTAGAACAGTTTGGTCACTAACACCGCAGCCTACAGCCAACTTGGACGTGGTTTGCGATGGATCCTCTTCCACAATAGCCTTCAATTCTTCATTATCATCTTTGGTCTCCGGCCACCCACGGGGCTTGTTATGCAGGTCGAAATTTCCAGAACGAAAACGTTGGAACCAAAAACTTACTGTGTTTTCTTTTGCGACACCGCCGCCATACGCAGCATTAATACTTCGAGCCGTTTCTGCTGCACTTGCCACGGTAGAACTCGTTCTCGTAAATAACGCGCTGTTTCAAGTTTTCCATTTTGTAAACTAAGTGACGCAAAAAAGCCAAAAAGGGAAAAAAATAATGAGTTACGGTTTTCGAAACACAAATGCGTCAGTAAATAGCTGTATAAATTTGAAATTCTTAACCAAAGAGGAGATAATACAGATCAAAGTGGCCAGTTCGACAAAATGCCAAGTTCATATGTAAGGACCTAATATGTGTTACTTTTTTGTTGAGTTATATTTTTTTAACGCAGTAACTAGTTATTAAGATTTCACTTAATCGTTTCATAAAATCCGAAAGCTTTGTATTGATGGATCGATCTTTGAGAAGTGATTCAAAATTCAATAACTTGTTTGATATTTTGGGTCATCCATAAATTAATTTTATAAAACCATGTATATATGTATATAGAGATGAAAAACTGTTTTGTCTATTAGTACATCGATAATAAGTATTATTCTTAGAGATATTGGTGAATATTAGATAGGTATCAAATATTAATTTCTCGCATTATTTAATAATTCTCATTCAGATCTATTTTCAGTTATAGTTTTTTGTTGTAAAAATTGATCCAGGGCTCGAATCTAATTAATTGTTCAGTCTGTTAAACGAATGTATATAAGACCTTGTATCATTGAGATAAAATCCAAAATTAATTGACGCTATCACTAATTGGGCTTGATAAACATGTTTTAAAATGACGTTATCTTACCTTAAAGGAAACTGTGTGTTTATTAACAGGATAATAAGCGTGTCTTCCTAATTCTTCGGTTTGCAGGGTTTTTACGTCGCTCGCTTGAGTCTGTCGAGGATGAAGACATACATTCTCATTAACGCCCCATTCATTACAGATTATAGAATGGAAGAAATAGAAAATATTTTTTCATAAATATAAAATATTCATACGTAAGTAACTGTAGTGGTTAGTAGCCATGCGGGAGGTCCCAGGTTCGAGTCCCGGTCGGGATATTCATTTGTGTGATGAACAAACATCTTAGATGTTTGTTCTCGGGTCATGGTTGTTAATATTTAAGTATATGTGTTTATTCGGGGTTCCCCCAAGTTCGCTGTGTGGTCATCCACAACCACAACACAAGCTCTGCTTACTATGGTGCAATAACGTTAAGGTTTGTCTGGGTAATTAATATTATTATATAAGCTCTTTGTGCGTATTATTCGAAAATGACGTACCGCTTACGCTCGAAAGGATTGTATCTGCCTATATGTAGGTATATTAAATTGCTGGCAATAACGTATCTATTCAAACCAAAATTTGGCTACCAAATACATATGATAAGAATCTTCAGTATTTAACATTTCTAAAATTATTAAGAATAAAAATTTAAATAGAAATCTTACAACTTCGTTCCCAGAATATTCTCGCAAATTTGCGTTAAAATTCGAAAGTTTCGCAGCATCATCGCACGTCACTACTATCGATAAATATAAAACCAAAACTAATCGATAACACTTCGTCCACATGACAAACACAGCCCTACCGGCAAAACATGTAAAAGGAATTGTCAAGAAGAAGTGCGACGACATATTTTATAAAGATTAGCCAAAGTGGGGGTTGCATTCAAGAACCTTGTTAAGGAAACAATAGTATAGTGAGCGACAATATAGTTTCTAGTCGCCATACTGCCGTATGGACAGACAGACAAACAATTTTTACTTGTACAGTTTTGTACGACACAGTGAAATTGTTGATTGGTTAAAAGGAATTTTATGCTTATCAATAAAAAAAGAACCAAACGAAATGTTAGTGTCTGATAATAGTAAAGCAAAGGCGAGATAATGTCACAGGCTTGACTAAGGCCGACTAGCTTAGTATTCATCATGAAACTAATGTTGATACATTGTATATCGTGTAAAGGTGCGTCTGCTACGATACTACCTAGGGCGACGAAGGCCGCTGAAATAAGTGCGTGATTTCTTCGAAAGTAAGTTTATTTATATTTTTTTTTCAATGCCTTGGTGTCAAACCAGCTGCACTTCAAAGCTGTCATGTGTACTTCAACTGGTCACACCCTGGTGGCTACTTACGAAATGGTTTCACTTGCCTTTGTTCATAATAAATAATAATGCTCTCATTTTGTACTAAATTGTGGTATGGTGCATGAGCACTGACTATCCTCTTATAAATTGCTCTAGTTAGGTACTTGAATTTTGTCATTGTGTTATAATGAGTTTAGTTTATGTAGTTAGCTATATTTTTGTGAACAAATTAAAGTAAATGTCTTTTTTTAACAGATGTTTTTTGTAGGGGATTTTTTAACGGTTAAAAAAGTGCAAAATCTACGAAATTTTAATGCAACGAAAAAGACAAAAGTTGTGATACATAGTATAGCTAATATACTATAATAATACCGTTATGTTGGGTACCGATGATGATACTATTTTCACTACATTTTATTTTATTTACAAAAAAGGCCTCGACTGTAATATAAGCTAAGTAGCATCCATTATTTTTGACAAGTTCCCGTAATTATATCCACTAACCTTTGCTGCATCCGGTACGCAGTCACGGTGTTAACATCTAAGGAAGATCATAACGTAAGGCTTGTAATATTTTATATAATATTTACAGCCATCATAATTTACCATCATCTGAAAAAAGCGATGGTACGCATTAAAACGAACTTTTTAATCCAAACAGTTATAAATTCATAAATTTACACGAAATTAAGTTATATTTTAACACAACACTACACCTCCTCTGTCATACACACTTTCTCGTACTCACTATTCACTCTATACACAGAAAGAACATAGAACTAACGACAGTAGTATTCTAGTTTTTTTCTTTTAATTATAAAATGTAAATAACTTTTAAATAATTTCATGCATACCAATGTAACATAGTAAATACCGGTAGTTTGGGCGCTGACCGCTGAAATACAGGCACCTTAGTTCCGCAGCAGATGCTCATAAATAATTGCAATTGTATAATTTTCTAACAAAGTGCTAAAAATTGTGTAAAATCGTGTTTGTGGTCGAAATAAATTCTTATTAGGTATATTATTATTAAACCATATCCACGTTTATGACTGGTTTACACATATAAGTAGTTTTTTTTTAAACTCATTTATTCAATACTTATTGTAAGTGCATTTGCAATTAGTCGCATTATATAATATCATATACGTGTATCATATTGTTTTACGGAACATGTTTTGAGCATTGTGTGTTTGCACATGTTTACACATTTTATAATTGTTTATTCATTTTGCATGTAGTTCATCCGGGATAGTGTTTAATATATTGGGAAGCACGGATTTCCACGTCCGTGTACCATATTCGTTGTTATACGTAGGTGGAATATATTAGGATTCGTTTTTTATTCTGGTAAGTAGGTGGGCGGGGCTTCCCAATCAACACGTTTTAAAATGCATAAGTTGAGCAAGCGGTTGGCGGCAAAAACTCGTATATATATATTACGCATTTTCTCTTTTTCTTTTTAAAACGTTGGAGTTGAGTTTAGATTCTACTTTAAAATTTATGAATGCTTGTGGAAACTTAGCAGACAATTACCGAAACTAATAAACTTAATTACCGAACCACAAATCGAAATACAGAATTTACTAATTTGTTAATTTATTGACCGTCCATCTCTTTTGAACTTGTGAGCTTCACTACTTAATACGTGTAAACCGCGCATTAATGCCAAAAAGAAATTCAGCGCGTACTTAAATATGAACAATAGTGCAGTACTAAAATAAAGAATTTACGTAACGACAAGGAAAACACTGGTTTGAAACCACAATAATGTAATTGAAAATCCGAATAGACGCGATTTTATTGGCTATTTAAATTGTTTATATCGTACCAATGGATTTACGAGTGCCTTTTTCATATATCAGAGATCCCCAGAATAAAATAAGATGGACATAGATACTAAATACTAGATGGTGCAATGTTAACCACTTTTTCGGTTTTGATTTATTTTGATTATCTAACTTCTCTCTTTTAGTTCTAGTCATATTCGAAGAGTTACCGTTTTTGTTGTCACTCAAATATTAAACAGGAAAACACCTCCTGAATTGAATAACCTTTGTTTCTTCCTTCTTCGTCTTTCTACCTCCGCAGATTACTACGTCTCCATCTATAGCAATAAAGTTTTTGCTTGTAGAAACTTTCCTGTTTTTAACTAGTTTCAAACAAAATGTCAAAAACAAAAAGTAAGTTAGTATTTTTAACACCCGTGGAGTAGGGGCGCAATAAACGGAGAACATTCAACATATCACGTTTTATATTTATTTATTTATTGGAGAACAAACAGATATATACATTACAGATGCATTAACAATTAGCTTAGTAAGATATAGATTTAGTGTACATCCTTACCACTAGACAATTCGCTCGGTTTCACCCGTATGTCTCGTAACAATTCGTAAAATTTGATTAGTCGACGACAAATGTTTTCTTCACTCTGGATACTGTAGCTTTCTTATAGCGAAACAATAAGTAAAACCGGTACAGTAGATCAGAATCTTATGAATTTCTAATAAACAAAATAAACATAAATATTTATTTTCATAATAAAAGAAAAGATACACGCACTTGTCGCTTCCACTATTTTAACTCTTACGAATTTGGGGTGTAGTAACCTGTAGTTGGGCCTCACGTTTTCATGCTTTTACGATGTTAATTTTCTCAGGTAATGTTGGTAGGTAATGAATAAAAATAGACAAACATACAGGACACCATAAGAACATTAATTGAATGGCCTTATCGTGAAAGTGGTAGTAAGCTTGTGTAATACATGAGATCCCGGGTTTGGATCCTGGTAGGTTTTGTAACATTTGTTTGAGAAACGGAAATATTTGTTTTTTTTTATTGCCGTAACAAGTACATATTAGTAAGTATAGTTAAGTTGGTGTGTTTGCCTGGGGATTTATTATTATTATTAAACCAATTTATGCTCATTTGTAAAAGAGACTGCTGTTTTTTCAACTGAAGTCATTTTTTTGTTATATTATTTTATTGTTATATTTTTCACTATCTCTAGCAACATGTATAGTTATACGAGCATAGGTATAGATCAGTTCTCCTAACTAGCTAACCTTACCTTAATAACTTCTAACCTGAACATTTTTAATTTCGTTTTTCAAAACTTGCTCATTTACACTTAAAATTCACGACCTTATGTTTTTATTGTTTACTAGCAAACCGCCCCGGCTTCGCTCGGGTAACAGAGCATATTTGCCTAAATTCCTTTTCTCTACGACAGAACATCAGACTGTTGCGTCGAGCATGTTGATTGTTTTAAAATATAACGTTTATTTATCTTACTTCGAGTTTGTTCAAAGTATTTATTTCGTATCCTGCGAGTATTTGAAAACGTAAAGACACATATTATAAAAACAAATAACGAATTTATTGACCTCTGTTGAAATTTACTCAATCAAAGGTATGTTTACAACTATCAAGTAAAACTTAGTTAAAACTATCAAACACCATGAGTAAAAATAAAACAAATACCTTAAAGCCATAACAGTGTAACCGCTCAGCTTATACAGTAACACTGGGCCAATTTATTCTGTCGCTCGATGGTTTTGTTTTTGCGATAACACCTAACATATACATTTTAAGTGTATAGTGTAAGGGGCAATTATGATGAGTATAAAATGCTTAAGGTAACTAACGTCTTTAATTGGATAAAGATTAATATCGTACCCGTCTAAAAAGCTCCACAATTACCACATTATATGAACATTAAAACATTCAAATGGGCATAGTAAGCTGTAAAATATAGACATATGCCATCGCAGACTTTTCTTTAGACCTGAGTTTATCGCGTACATACAGACAGACGCGGCCGGTGGACCTTTTTTTATAATATGTATTGATTTTTTAAGAAATGGTTAAGTACTTTGGTTGGTAGGTAAGTATGTCCTTTCTAAAGTTGCGTGTTCTATTTTATGGTGCAATCCTGGTCAGGTAAGAATTGTTTTAGATAACTATACCTATGGGCAATAAATAAAATTTATAGTTTGACCACCGTGTCTCTTGTGTCTGAATTTTTGGGTAGAGTGGGTACTGGTAGTGTAGGAGCATAAGTGAGGAACATACTAAGTTTGCTATTCATATGTGTTTTATTAATTCTGGCCTCTCCATGACATTAATGTTAACAAATTATTGCTTTTTGTGACATTACGATTTTTTTATCGATAATATATTATCCTACTATTTTATAAATGCACTTTAAATTGAAGTAAACATTAATATCAATTTAATGAAAATCTATGCTCTTTAACACTTTCTCGTTACAAGGTTTTAAAATCTTCCAAGTAATCGATCAATGTCTGTCTTCAAAGGGAATCGAAGTCGGGAAAGGCGTGAACACTGTTGATGGATCGAGAAAGACGTACGGAGTATTTCGGCATCAAGTCTTAATCGAGAACTGAGTGAACGACTATCAATAGACCGAATGATTTGTGTTTGTCGTGATTTAGAGATCGTATGATTTGAAAGATTGATAGTTTGAGGGGTAAAGTTAAATGTACTGGGTTATTTGTTGGAATCTGTTTTGTATGTTTATTATTCTCTTGGGTGGTAGGCTGGCATTTCTTCTGATTTTTTTTATTTACACTTCTCGAGTTTAGTTCTGGCTGTAAGTGATTGCAACGACGACCGGTTATGTGACACTGGTTTCAAATTTATCTTTTCATGCAATAGGAAACAAAAGGCCACTTAAATTCTATATATTTGAATTTTTCTATGTATGCGTTAGCTAAAAGTAAACTTATCTTAAGTAAGTTTGCTCAAATATTACAAATATTATGCGCACTGCATTTAGTCACATGCAACCCACAAAACTCACACGCTAGTAGTTATACAGTTATACACAAAATAATTTCTGATATAAGGCACATTCAAAGCCCAAATGTTTCTCATCAACCAGGAACGCACCCACAAAATTCTCTCTCAAAATTAGACTAGAAAATCTAATTTCATCCAGAACTACCTAATTCACTTACCACAAAATATTTAAACAGCTTTCGACACCCTTTTATTCCTATTTTAAGCCTGTACACGTCGTCACATTTGCACCCTCGCATATTCAAATACTTTAATATCGGGGTTTAGCGTTCTATTACCGCATTCGTCATTGCTTCTACGTATGTGACAAGGATTTTAGCGAGACGCAGCAGTCATTTGTTAAAGAAGATTTGCGAATTTAAGTACCTTGGCGCTTTACAGAATAAATGATATATTTTTATTAAAATTATTAGATATTTGCAATCTCCTCCAGAATTATCTAGACATATAAAACAATTTTGGTACTTCGGTTATTAAATTAGGTTAAATAAGTATAATTAGCTACTGCTACGCTCCTGGTTAGGCTCAGACTATATGTATAAGTAGTAAAGTTGATTAACATTAAAATGCATTAAATAATTAAAACCTGCTTAAAATAATGCGGTTGCTTAGACGTTGAAGCACTTGCCCGATGCAAAGATAATGGGTGTTACTAATTTTGCATACACCAAAGTATGTCATTAGCATAGTAGATCGAATCTACAATTCAAAGAAAAGAGCGCTTCAGATTTGCTTTACCTGGAAAACTAAGACTGAAAAGGTTCATTGAAGTGTAAAACTGTTTTAAGTTTGTCAGTGTAGGGCTGATGTTATGGAAAGGACCGGAATTATCCATCCTAAAAGCCAGTAAATCTTGTTAATTGAGGTAATGATTACCAAATATAAAAAATAACAAATAAAGCAATAAAAACATTAGATCAAACCTTAGACATAACTTTTGTTACGAATTTATGTCATATATTACTTACCTAAACGGCCTCATGGTGTTACATATCATACAATTTTCACTACGTCGACATCGGAGAATTAATGTTTGAAGATTTCAACTCTATATTCGTGTTCATTTATTTATTGTCTTACTATAAAACACTGCATAATTAATTATTGTTGTTGAAACAAAATAAATATACTTAAATAGGTATAATTTATATATATACTTCACAATAAGATAATAATATGAGATGATGTCTCGCCACATCCCCACATCGTTTTTTGGACTCTGACGTTCTACGTTCAAGTTTAAAAGAAGGTTTAAGTTGTGCGGAGGCCAATGTACACCGTTATGAGTTTATCGTAGATAGGTCGAAAGTGTATTGATAAAATATTATAATTTTTGTTTATCTAGTGGGATTGACTAAAAAGACCCTATGCAGTAGAACTAAAACTTTAGCTCCGTAGATCAAAATATAGTATTTTTTACTTAGCTTGCAAGACTAAATAAATAAAATACACAAATAATGCTCAATTTACAAACGCCAAAGCAAACTTATACAACTACACGTATTGTACACATAAATTGTGGGCGAAATAATACACGAAAGCCCTTAATCCTGCCATGCGTACAAACACAAATTTGTTTGATTGTCGTGTCGACGCGTTTATTTGGCGAATGCACCCAATATTACCTACAGTTTAATGAGTGTTAAGTCTACCGCAGTTGTTGCCTGTTTTCTGTATCTGTAAATAGTTATAGGTTTTACTTATACTATGTTGCATTTCGTAAAAGGTCGAGAAGCAACGCATGTTATGTGTTCATGTTATCGCTTTATACGGATATCTTTCCATCGGGCCTAAATCTTATATAGGTGGTATTAAGAAACAGTCATTATGTAAACAAATATATTATTTAAAACAATATAATCGAAATTAAATTAGCAATTTCTCCAAGCGTGCTAGTTTTATGGTAATTGAAAAATAGCCATTTTGACTACAATAACATTTTGACGAAACTCACTAAAATTAATCCTTTAATTACTCCATAGAAGACCCTGCAACAAACAAACAGAGGTATATAATGATCTACAAAAACGCCTAGTTTAAATATTCACTAGCTAAACCCGATCCCCATCAAATCTATAGCAATTTGTTTCAGCTATCACGTTTCTGCCAGGTACAATCGCGTTCACTTAATCCTGGCGTCACTCGAAGGTACCAGGCAGGTACACTCGAGTCGAATTAATCCCAGTTCGTGACGTATTTTGAATTACTCGAATGATATTGTGAGGGTGGTGTTTTATACATACTTACTTATATTCTGATTATAGTAGGTATGATGCAGAGGAAATGTATTTATGTTTCTTTGTAACAGTTATACTTTGGATTCACAGAACCGTTTAAAAATAATCTTATTAGTCTCTAAAGTAACGTAGTAGAGTGTTGAATTTTGAATAAAAATTAATTATTTTACCGGAAAAGTTCCTTAAGTGGTCGTAGCAAGTGAAAGAAGCAGTAAGTATCATGCTAGTGCAACTCCATATTTTCGGTGTCATGTAAAAATTCAGGTAGTTGCCTAGATTATACAAAGTATTTTCATGTTGAGATTGTTAGGTAAATATATTTTCCTCATTGATTTGTATTTATCGTTTAGTGTGTATTGTTCAACCATAGCAGATTTATTCACGCCTACTAATAGAGCAAGTATACCGAAATATTAAGTGACTTATTCCATGTAAACAAATAAAATCTTTTCGACTACGCTGGTGGGCGTTGTTAATGAAAAAGTTATATCATTCTGTTACTTTGATTCTGTTTCGATTCCTAAGTTTCTCTTTCTTGTTCTGGTAAAAAAATAAATTTAAAAAATTAAACTCGTGCAAACCTCATCAAACAAAATTTCAACAACAATAATACCCCACTTTTCTAAA
Organism: Marasmarcha lunaedactyla; assembly: GCA_923062675.1. NCBI lineage: Eukaryota > Metazoa > Arthropoda > Insecta > Lepidoptera > Pterophoridae > Marasmarcha > Marasmarcha lunaedactyla. The sequence goes on from OV281353.1 coordinate 11,786,847, forward strand.
ATTTCTAAAGCCCTATGTAATAATATTTCATAAAACTTCACATTTATTGACAAGGGGAGTGGAGGACATATAACAAATTGCCTTTCGCAGGCGAACACGCTTAAAGTGTCCTAGTTAAAAGTCCTGCAATTTCCGCTACACCAAAACGGGTGTCATTTTGCAAAAAGGGTGACACCCGATTCGCTATCCTAAATATAGAATGTTCGGCCGTGCATGAATTATGGCGACGGGTATTTACAGTATTGACCTCATTCATATTATAAAATTTAAAAACCTTAAAATCAAGCTTTAATTTTTCTGTCCAGTCTTAGAAAATCACAATTTACAAGGATTGCCTGATTTTTTTTAGCTTCATGCTTTAGATTAGTACTTATTTTGTACAGCTCAAATTTTTTTATTGATTCAGTAAATTATTAATTATCTACACTTAGCCCTGGGCTAGGCTGTTTGGCCAGTGCAACTTTACAAATCTCGAGACTCCTTTTATGCACTGACAGCCCCGAACTAGAACAAAATTTTTTGTGATTTCACAAATAGGTCCAAAACGGCGGGCTTATGCTGGACTAAACTGAAAAAAAAATACATGGTACCAAAATATCAACCTAAAAACCTTTCTAATTGTTTAATTATATGAAAATCCGAATACTTTCGGTGAAGATAAAGTCTAAAATATCGAAACTAACTTATTGCTTACAATTTGCAACTATATTCATAAACACATTTTTACTTATTACATATGAAATACTACCGGGAAAAGTATGTTACTAATGATATTTAGAACTTCGATTTGACTAAACTGGTAGGATACCGCAATATGTTAGTATGAAACGTTAGCAATTTGCATAAGAGGCCGAAAGCATTTGGGAGATGACTGTTTATGCTAACGGAATGTAGGCTGCGGCGAAATAAATGAGAAAAATTACCACACCCATGCAGAACCCTCGCAACCTTAGAAAACTTGAAATAAAATGATTAATAGTGCGGATATTTACCTAAATCCCGAGATTTCTATTACCATTTCCAAATAAGTTGAAATCTAATAATATTTTTCAAACATATATACCTGTCCAAATACAAGGGTTCTTTTACTATATTATCTTTTCAAAGACGCTAATGTTCAGATTTTTACTATTTATACATAAGTGTACTCGTTATTGCGCTAAAGGATAATGAAAATATTTCTTTGAATACTGAACCTGTACATTTTGTACAGGCTACTCAGATCTTTTGAAATGAAAACCATCACTCTCTATTAATTACTTTACTGATTCCGTGAGTAGCTACCGAGAAGGCTGAAAGAATCAATTGTTTTACAAAACCCTGTACCTACCACAAAACCGAGTAAAAATGTATTATTTACTTACGTTACCTAATTTTAACAGTAAGAATTATACAACGTTGTATTGTAAAGTATTGGGGTCATGATTATTTATACGATATTTAGTTTTGGCTTTAAAAAGATAAGTTATCGCACAAAATTATGCAGTAGCCTTAGCTACATTCTAATACAATTATAATTGTTTTATTTAAACCTAGGCGTTAATGGGTATTACTAATCGGAGGTATACGCACGAGTAATGAAACGCTGGCAAAGCTAGAGAATAGTCACAAAGGTGGCAAGTTTAAGTAACTTATAAGTTCTACATACCTATTATGGTTATTGCTACACCGCAAGGAAATATAAGCCATTTTAATTAGTTGACATGTGGAACATAAAGTATCGCTAAAAAATGAGCGATTCTATCACTATCTATCACTTATGAGTTTGTAGAACTGATAAATACTAAAAGGATCAACAGGCTGGTCAGAGCTGCGCTGCAGATTGTGAATGATAATTTAGACATGAAAACGAAGACAATGTTGTGAGTTTGGTGAAGCAAGTTTTTGTTTGGAACATTTATTTTCATTGTTCTAATAGCTTGTTTTTAAACGTGTGGTAGATAAGGTAAACTAGTGTTACCACATTCTTAAACATTGACATAATCCCATTATTATTTTCAAGTTATTATTGGTATGAAATAAAATGGGTATAAAATAGAAAAACATTTAAAGTGGAGGTTTATGCAATCACGGCATTCAATCAGGTTCCGTCTTCGAAAGTGACTGAATAAACCTTGGCGTGGACAATTCCAATGTGGACAATGATTCAATAATCATCGCAAATCTGATACAAAATTTACCAAAAAAGTTACCCTTTACACTTTTAGAAATACTAATAATTACAGAAAGTAAGTTTTCCCATTAGTGCTGCACCCATTCGAAAAAATATACAATTTGCTAACGTCTTAATAAAACATTTACTTATCGTTTTTCAAATCAGGAACAGGCGGATGTACTGAAATGTCAATTGTCAGATAAGTAATGTTTCTGTTATTGATGTATTTGTACACGTGGTCGAACATCCTACTCTCTTCTTTAGAGGAAGCTGAGTTATTTTTACATTTCTGTATAAAGTTTCGGTTAAACTACAGCTTATTTTTAACACTGAGTATTCTCGGTTGGTTTTCAACAAACCTGAATTTTATAACAGGTTACTTTAGTAATCAAGCTATTAATGGCTATTAAAAGCTTCGCTTATTCTAATTTGTTGTTATAACAAGAAAATATTATTTTGTTATCAAAAGTTTAAATTTTTTAATAATTGCGGGTTAAAGCGTCCCTAAATCTTATGTATTTATAAGTGAATAGAATCATTATTATAGTTAAATTATTACAAAATTTAGCTACATCCGGAATTCAGAGTATATATAAAGTAGCAACATAGGTATTAGTTTTAGACGCCCTCGTAGTTTAAGTTGTAGTCCTGGTTCGCATCCTGGCAAGAAATGGAAATTGTGTAATTAACGTATTCGTTGGTGTAAGCACGAGTAATGGATGCTTTCTCATATTTATTTTGTGGTCCACTTTAGTTCCTTTTGTGGTTCTCTAAAACAAATGATCTCCACTAGGGTGGTACTACAGCGTCTATTGAAAGCGCCAGAAAATTAAAGAACGTCGAGTAAAATTACAGGAGCATTGACAATTCCTAATGAATGAGGTCAGCCACGCATCATTGATGGATATTCTCTTATATTTTAAATAGTATTCATCAAATAAAATATCTGCGTTTAATGGTGTCCAAGGAGATGAATGTCACGATCGTGGTATCGTGGGATGACACCATTGAGCGATCATTAAAATAGTTCAAATGTCGTGGAAACTAATTTACTATCGTTCTGCTTGAATGAAATAGATAAAATAACTTGAAGTTATTTTGTTCCAGATTTGAAGATGTCTCAGATTTGTCGTCGGTACATCAGACGCCTCAAAGCAGAGAATCAGAGCGGGTCCTACTTGAAGGTAAACTTCACCTTTTTATTGATTAAGAGGAGTACTAAAGAACAAACCAACATGACAACTGTAAAAAGTTTGCACAGCACCACTATTACGAGTATTATTGATTTCGGTTTTTTTGCGCCAGTATCTATCTACCTAACTGAGATCTTTCGTAGCACTGATTTTGTTTATTAGTAGCAAACAATTGAAAGAGGAAGACGAATTCCATCCTTTTGTCTAGTTCGTTTGGTCGACTAGTCAATCACGTCATCTTATTCCGTATATGGCATCAAACAATGCACCGTTGTTAACTCGAATTGTTAAACACTCGGATTGAATAAATGGAAAATGATCTAATCATCGTGTTATTTTTTGTTGATTTAACAAAAATTAAAACGCAATGCCTCTGCTTGTAACCTGTTCGTATTGATTTTTAGGTTTTAGTATCAAAAACGTAGACTTGCGTAGCAACGATTATTCTTGTTGGCTTGAAAACACGAATTACGTTCTTAACAACCAAACCCAAACTTTAATAAACGAACTTAAAGCACATTCTAAACTTACGTATTAACTTGACCACAACATATTTTTTCCTCAAACTCCCAACATAAATAGCAATACGGAGATAGTTTCCACCACCTTAAAAGTTAAAAAACTTGTACCAACCGCCCGCTTAATGTCTTTTTCCAAACCACCACTTCAAAACTCAATTATTTGTTGCTACTGTATACAGAACATTGATACGAAATGTATCACAAACTTAAATCGAAATTTGAATCGACTGACACAGGCCTGGTTGAATTTCCGATCTAACCTCACGGTTGGTATTGAGCGATGAACTAAAACGACGAAGTGCATCAATTCTGTGGTTACAGCAAAATGAATAGGTCGGGCATTTATCAATGCTAGTTTTGAAAGTTCGCGGTCTACGCCATATCGGCCTGTCCTTTGGTTTTCCTGTTCCTGTTATGATAAAAATTATATTGGATGTGTAAAGAATCTTTTTCTAGTGCATATTTGTTGAATAAGGTCATTTGTTAATTTTAATTGCAATGGCTTATCGATAAGCCGCTTATCGTATCGTTAGAATAATTTTGACACTTGGCATGATAAAAGTTATGTCAAGTTTCTAAAAATTGTTCTACTTAGGGCTCATTGTTCAAAAGTCAGATAAATATTATCTGGAGAATAACTGTGATACTTAACAAGACTTTCTATAGAAATTAAGTCAAATTCTCAAAATTATTTATCTGATCAACTTTGATCAGATAAATAATTTGATCAGACAAACAATTGAAAAATCAGCCCTTAAAGTAAGGTAAGGTTATTGATTGAGTAGACTAAATAAAATACTATTTATAAAATTTGTAATAAAATTAGGTATCACTTGTTAAAAAGGCCTATCCCACGGCACAACTTCCGCATTGTGGTCACTTCTCTATAAAACTTTTTAGGGCTTGGGGGTCGTTTTTATTCTATGGTGGACTTATTGCTTATGAGCCGAGTTACGCTAGTGCAAATGTAAAGAGAAGAAAATTAAATATTTGCGGTTTCGTCGATGATGGATTGTAATGGGTAATTTATTTAAGGAATAAAATGTATTGTGACTACTTATTATGAACACTGCTATTACTAATGCGATGATGTAGAGAACAAAAAGAAGGCCTAGCAATATTGTTTTCCTTAAAATTATATTGTTACATTTGATAAACACCACCATGTAACTAAATAAAATCAAACAAAGATAACGTGTATCATTTCTTATAAATTGAATGATATCAAGTTTACTCATGACACCTATTGTCCAACACAAACAAACCAGCACGTACAAAGAACCCTTCCCAGAGATCAGTCGAAACAATTCTCAAAACACAGCTATTTATAGAAACGTCTTGAATACCAATTACTAAACATCAAAACAAAATATTGAGCAAAGTTGAAATTTAATAAGGAACTTCTCCAAACAATTTAAATACTTTAAAATTAAGAGGACTCGAGATCGCAGTCATGAATCTCATAGTTATTAAAGACTCCGGAGCATTCGCAAGCGGACGGTCATTAAAACTTTGAAGGACAATCATGAATATTGTAGGGGAGTCGACATTTTTAAATAAATAAGTAAAAATAAGTCGTATTAAATTTATTTTTATTTATTTAGATTTCAAGGGAAACATACACAAAAGACAATAACTTATCAGTATCACAGTAGAATCATTATAAATGAAAAGTAATACAGTTTACAATTTAGTTTCCACTAGTTATACGACTTCACTCAGAGTCGTGAAATAAAGTACGTATATATATACAGGGTGTTAGCGTTACAACTGAGCATCGTTTCAGGGTCGGTAGGTGGTACAAGATGAATATTAACAACTATTCTGGGGAAATTATTTGGCCAAATTCAGTGTATAAAAAAGACTTTTTAAGTTTTTTGTTTCTTTTATTTAAATATTTCTAAAACAAGAATACTCAATAAAATTTAATGATTTTTTTTGTAGTTTAATAACTACACTTTCAAAATAAAACATAGTATGTAATGCCTTGAGTATAAAGTATATATATAAGAGTATAAAGGGTTGAGTTCAAAATGTTCGTGTCGTCGGCCACTTATGTTTCAGTAAAATATACAGTTATAATTATTATTATTATAATAATCAATAAGGTTAATACCATATTTTATAATCACTCGAGCTAAATACTAATTAGTTTTTTTTTATTTTTTAGTGTTAAAATAGCCATCATTAGAGTAAACTTATATTAACTATATTGTATTGCACCACAAATCCTCTAATCTAAAACTATTTGTTACTTCTTTTAATAGGGAAAATAGGAAAAACAAACAATTAACTACTAATTATTTTATTTAATCGTGTTAGTTTGCTATCTCATTAGTAAGCAGGCTGCATTCCCTTGTTGCACAGAAATTGAGCGAACGTTTTTTTTTATTGAGGGTTGCCGATCAAAGAAAATAATTTCGCACATAAAAATAAAGCACAATCAAATAAAAAGCACAAAAATAAAATATTTGACTATAAAACTGACATAAATATATTTTTAGTGATATTATTAAATGTGTTATGATTTCGACATTTTTTAAAGTAATTTATTCAACTGAATATCTATGTCATCTATTTTAAATCATAAAGATTACCTCAAGTATTTCTTTTTGCATAATGATTAACCTATGGTTCGAGAACCTTGTCCGTATCGGTAAATATGCACGCAGTTACATATTCCTTGATTTGCTGTCTTTTATATATTTATATACATAATTTGGTTCTGACTTTCAATTTAGTAATTATTATAAAATGTTATAAAAATTAAGGTATAGTCATTTTTTGTGTAAAGTACTGAAATCAAAAGCTTATTGAGGGCCTGGAATGCACTCAACTATTTATGTTTTCTATCAGATGTATATCAGCATCTTAATTTGTTTTTTCTAGACGGCATTTGTTTTTAATTTATTTCCGGTAACCTAATTGAAATTCTTATTTAAAGAATAATCTAAATCTGTAGTTAAAAGCAATCACAGTACAAAACTATTTCTCAGTTTTAAATCACATTGAAAATTCAATTTTGAAATAGCCGCATTTCTCCTGTAGTGTAAATTGCATTCGTATCATTCTTGTTTCAAAGAAGGGAAACAAAAACGATAGTGTTGTTTCGCTTAGTTGTTTCAATTTCCGAAAAGTGCAGAAACGGCGCCGGTCAATGTACATTGTACACTAACTCACTTACCTAAAGTGCCCTGAATATAGCAACGGCTAACAGGTTAAAATGAAGTTCAGTATCGGGGAATCACAATAAATATATGGATAAAAACATTGTTTTATCCTTGTCCCCTAGGCGCAAAATTTAAACCAATTAGTATCCAATCCACGTTTGACTTTAGTATAATTGTAAACAAAATCTAAAACTATTACATGAGTTCATGGAAACAAAGAGAGAAAACTCCGTTTATACGGAATTCGGTTTATAAAGACAAGAAATCCCACAAACCAACTGTAAGGCCCCAAAGTATTTTTTTTTTTTTTTTTTTTTGCTGCCGAGGCACCCTCGCGGGAGGGAGGTGGAAGATGCGTCATGCATACCCGCCCGCAGGTAAATTCCTCTGCGGGGGGGTTATGTGGGACTCACCAGAATGGCACCTACCCACTAAAAACCACCTGTTGGCTGTGGTAAGCGTATACCTTTAGCCTTCATCGGAAGCGACACCCGTCGGGAAGTTGGGCGCGCTGGCGGAGACCCGCTAGCGGGTCTTCCGCCTGTAGTGAAAGTTGCACTGAAGGTGCTCAAAGGGACATGAGTTGGTGGCCGTTCTGGGCAGCCTCCGGTGAAGCCGGGGCTGGGCAGAGGTCGGCCGAAGCATGATTTAGGGATCAATTCATTTAAATGAACCTACAATGAATTGAGAAGGGAACTATGCTCCGCCAGAGCTAGCAAACGCTCTGTCGGAGTACGTGAAGCCCTAAGTTTACGGGCTAAGACTGCGATTTCACTAACATCGACATTTTTAATAGCGTCGCAGACGATACGCATATCGTCTGCTACGGAGGATTGAGGAGTGGGTTTGTATGGGCGAGGAGCCGGGATGGGATTCGATGTGGGACGCTGCCTCCAGTTTTCTGGAGCAGGCTTGGGCTGAGTAGGCTTTGCAGCCGGAGGAACCCGGCTACGCAGCGGCGGAAAGTTTTCTTGAGAAAGGCGCGGGGCCTGTTTGGGAGCCGCCCTTTTGAAATTGGAGCGCATACAACGGGGTGCACGAGGGCAGCCCCTGTAGTTTGCGGTGTGGCCGGACTGGCCACAAAGCACGCAATCGGGAGGAGAGGGAGTTTCAGGAGTGCGATTGCACTCCTTAGTGAAGTGCGGGACCAGGCACTTGACGCACCTGGGCGGTGCGCGGCAGTTGGCTGCCGCGTGCCCGTACAACTGGCACCGATGGCACTGGCCGGGATGACCGCGGCGATGAGGCGCCTCGATTGAGATCCCAGAGAGGCCGCAAATAGAGCTAACCCCTTTCAGGATCTCTCTGGACTTGGGGACGTTGGCGAGAATCACCAAAGCGAGAGGGTGTTGCCTCCCGTACTTGCTGTGCATTTTATGCACCGCGAGTGCCGGGAAGCCTTGGGACTGCAGATCCTCCAGGATGGCCTCGTTCGATAATTCGAACGGGATTCCCCTGAGTACCGCTCTGATCTTACGCTCTTCTGACAGAGCATAAGTGTGATAAGCATATTGCTTATCGGTGAGGAGCTTTGTTAAAGCTCGAAAGTCGTCTATCGACGAGACTAAGATTTTAATAGATTCACCCGAGTTGGCTGCTCGGATGTAATGGATTTTGTGCTCATTGCACAATGTCGAGACCTCGGTCCATTTACCCTTTTCCCGAAGGAAAACGGGTGGTGGGACCTTGGCCTTGACAGAAGTTGGGGCCGGAGCGGGTGTTGAAGACACCGGGGCAGCTGGCGTTGAAGACGCCGCAGGAAGTATAGGGACGGGCGTCGAGGGCGCCGGGTCTTGTTTTGAACGCTTCTTAGAGCGCTTCTTAACAAGCTTAAAAGAGGGAGACTCAGGGCCAGTTGGGGTGGCGTCCGAGGATGACTCGGTCGCGGGTGCGCGTTTGCGTCGCGGAGGGGCGTCTACTTCGCACTCCATGTCACTGGAGGAAGGGGACGCGGGAGGGCCTAAGACCTGAGGGGTCTGGGGAACTGGGGTGGCCTGAGGGGCCATTGTGGACATTATCGTCATGAAATGAGGGATGAGAGAATCTAGGAAACGGAACTTGTCAGCATTTATATGTATGCCTTCAGCACCGATACTATCAGCTAACTTCTTCCTAATCTCAACAGAGCTTAGGGAAGCCATTGCGGAGGGGTTGGGGAGGGACAATATATGAACCTAACAACGATGACTAACTCCCTAAAACCACCCTACACGCAGTAGGGCGGTTGAGAACGACGCGGATAACTTACTCGAACACAGCACTTGAAGTCCTGGAACAACGAATTCCCGTCGACGAAGCTCACGTTCCACGAGGTACGGTTAACAAGCCACTATTCGCCGTGAAAACGGCGTTAGAAACTTATTAGAAGTACGGTTAACGAGCCACTGTCCGCCGTGAAAACGGCGTTAGAAACTTAATACGGTAAACAACTATGAAATTTGGGTGCTCAATTAGCGCGGGGGCTAAAAGAGCGGGAAGGCGTCTGCGATCGACGTGCGCTCGAGAACGCACGCAGACCGAGACTGTGGCCCCAAAGTAAGCAGGGCGTGTTATTAATACCATACAGTGAAGCGGGGGGAGGGAGACCTAGAATAACGTACATATATAAACAACCAAGACCTGCGACCAAACATCTGTGTTCATTACACAAATGAATGCCTGGACCAGGACTCAAACTTGAGACCTTCGGCTTATAAGGCAAGGCTACTAACCACTATGCCACTCGGCCGTCTAAACTCGGCCCGCGTTGGTATACTTTAATATTTTCTTAATATCTACACACTCCAATGTGCATTGTAACAAAATAACTGCGGCACGAATATGACTTATAAACAGCAAGGATAGAGCTTATCTTTGCACCCCAACTAGCACAAATGGTTGCGTATAAGCTTTAGAGCGTATCATATTGCAACTTAAGGTGCTAACGATAAGGTCTATATCCTGCTCTAGACCCCTTATGCAACCGATATGGCCCTAAGTGGGCACATCGCATAGCAGGTCTAGAGCGTATCATATTGTGCCTAAAGTACTTTACGCTTTGTATTTTATCAAACCAATAATTTCTTGAATAAACTTAAATCCCATAATTGTTTACTTATTTTTTTATGTAAGCGTGTTCACATGCATGCTGCCTAAAAATACTTGTAATCGAGCCTAAATAATAGTCACATCAATCTAACGATAATATAAGACTCAAACGTATAGAAGACGTACCTGCGTTGGTAAGTTCCCAAGTAAAAACATTCCAAAAAACTTTACTAATCAATATCAAACAGTTCAAATTACAATTTGTTTCTTCGGAAGCCCTCTTTTCAAAGGCCCACAGAAAGCAATATAAATACTCAGCAAATTACATCTAATTTGTTTCGAAGAATAATACTTTTTGCTCCTACTTGCGAATACTGATTGAGGGTTTCTTTTATGTGGGTTTACTTTAATTCATTCGTTTAACAAGGTCTGTAGCGGGTTCTACTTTAACGATTTTTAAACATACTTTGTGATGTGTGATACAAACATTGTCTGTAAAATATTACAATAGGTTTCAGTCACTCAATTGATACCGCAGTATATTGTAAATAAAATACGGATTTATTATTTTTGGATACTATATCTTTCAATAGTGAAATATTGATTGAAATCGGTTCCTGAAATTGAATTCAGAGCTAGCCCGTAACAAATACACAAGCTAGCAAAGAATTCTAACCTCTTATCCTTCCCTAGTTCTGTTTTCTTGAGTTTCAACTCATCTAGGTATATACTCGAACTGATAGATAGATATTACTAAATATTGCATAAAAAAGAAGCGCTCATGGCCTTATAGTTAAGTGACGTTCGGTGCTGCGGCAGACCTAGGAAGGCCTTTAGTATTTAGTGTTTCCGAGCTTCGGATGGCACGTTTAGCCGTCGGTCCCGATTGTTGTCGGTAAGGCAACAGTCTGTAACGCCATGTCAGAGGCCTGCGAGTTCTCCAAATGCGCGGCTTGATCAACTCTGACACTAAAGGTACACCCTCACAAGATAGTAGTACTAAGTAGTAATAAATTATAATCATGTTATACAATTATAATCAATATTAATATAATATAATCACTTCATCAATATACACAGTCAATCGAAATTTTCATAATTAAGTGCTACAGAAAAAAAAAACATAACAATAGCCGTCTGAGGGGGAAAACAACAAACAGCAAAACCAATCAGCCGTATTTGTAAAAAAAACCCTTCCAGTTTTGATTGGAATACCTTTCTTTGCCTTTGAGGTCCTGTGTTTATAGGATATTCTACTTAGTTGGTGCTATGTGGCTATTTGAATGTTAGGAGCTGTTTTCATGAGGAAATGTAATTTTTTTTATTTAGTAAAATAAAAGTTTTAGTATTGTAAGCTGATGCTGATTTTTGGTTTCAAATTTGGGGTCTCGCGTGAGAGTTTTTATATGGTTTTACTACCTACTACAAACTCATCACTATTTTAAAATATAAAATAAAACTACCTTAATTTAAAAAGATAGGCGACGTTCTTACATAACTTACTTGAATGGTATGGAGAGGATATGTACGATAAGATATAATATTTACGATCATGAAACTTTACATGAATGAAGTTTAGAGAGACAGAATGGTGCAAATATGGATGTCATGACCTATCGCCTTAGTTCTTTTCGCGTAGTGATAGTCGGATAGCGACTAAGTTAAATGATTTATGAGGTTCGCGCGGCTGGAGCTTATCACCGGGTAGTTTAAGTTTCAGCGAAGGGCTTTAGCTCAAAGTCACCAAGTCTGGTGAAATTTAAAAGGGAACATAAATACACTGTGTTAAAATTAGCTTGTCAATCATTTTCTAACGCTAATTTTAACCCCCTTATAAGTTTAACAGATACACATCTGCGTGTATCTTTGTGGGATCATATCTCCCATAATTATATATCAATTTTCGTATGGGTTCTTTCCATTTAAAGAGAGTTCTTAACAATGTTTGAAAAAAATCGATTCAGGTGCTCAAAAACGGCATGCATTGCTCCATCAGTCGAGGATTTTTCATTTGTTTTTACAAATAACTTATTAAGTATGTTTTTGATATACATTTAGGTTTTGTACTCGGCATGAATCTACAATATTGTTTACTGACTCCCAATATGCACACCCCGTTCTCAAAGAAACTTTCTTCATTTACCTACAGCAAATGCAAACAATACATCAGTGCATTTGTGTACAAGCTGTTCTGTAACTTCTGTATTGGATAAAATAACTTCGTTGGATTTACTGGCTGGATGGAAAAAGTTACTTTCATTGTCTGTAGTTTCTTTTTCTTTTTTAAAGGGAATGTTTAGGTTGTAAGGTATGGCAGGGGAGTGCAATATCGAATCCTATTCCTACCCTATTTTTCACCTACGGGGTAGGTAGCATTGCTAGATTTAGAGATAAAGGGGTTTTAGGGGTAAGAGCATTTTTTGCAAGATCTATTTCTTCGAGGCCTAAGTGTGATCTTGATATATTACTCAGTTTAATAATTTTAGAATTTAGGTAGACCTCAATTCAGCGCTTTAAATGCTACATAAACTGACAAATAAGTAATCTAACAAACAGTCATGGTGTAATTTCTCATATTTGTTGAGTTTTGGTTTGTTTCCCATATTGTTCAAGAATTTTGTGTTATATTTTTATTTTTACGTAAATGAAAGAAAAACACTTTTGCATAATAATTGATAATTATATCGTCTTGATCCATCTTGATCGAATAACAGAAGCAAAAAACACAGTTACTGTAACAGATCAAAGCAATTGATGAACAAAGTATTTCACGCAAACAATATTAAGGCAAAAAGATACGCAGCATTTCTCAAAGATGATCCCACAAAAGCAATATCGTTGAAGTTAAAGACTGTTATTTAATCTAACAAGAAAAATGTAACGTATAGATAACAGGAAAACATTATTAATGAAACGAGGGAAAGAGGAAAATAAATGGAATTAAGTAGGATATTTTTAAGGCATTTGTTTTAAAAACGGGATTTATGTAATTGTGCAAGAGATACATGAACAAAAGTAGTTTTTTTGTGTTAATTCCTGCTGCAGATCTTAGTTTGACAAATACAAGTTTAACCTTTTGGCATTTTAGTTTCACGTATTTGATTTAGAATGGACCTTAAGTTGTGTTTGTGTCGGTGTCCAAAAATATGTTTCTAATGATCAATTTCTAAATACTGCTCTTTTGAGGACATGAGTTGTTTCTTTTAAGCTTTCAGCAGTGATTAAAATTTGTGATTTTTATAAGTTTTTCTTGTGCAAAAAAATAATCTCAGTCTGATACTTATTCAAAGGTAAACATTGGAACGATTTCTTGAAGTGTTAAACAGCCAGTTGAAACTTTGTCATTGTTAAAAACTGGGGTGCAGGGTTCATGAAGGGTCCTAGGAGACGCAGAGTTAATGTCGAGCATTTCCATTTATAGAATAGGCCTAATTCACAGATACATTTTGTTGAAAGACGTTTGCAATTTTTACTGCTAGATTATGACTACGACTTTAGCTACAAACACGAGTAATGTACACCAAATAAAAAAGCAATCTGCGGCCAATTAAGTTGTTTTCTTCCCACAAAGATACACATCTGCGTGTATCTTTGTGGGATCATATCTCCCATAATTATATATCAATTTTCGTATGGGTTCTTTCCATTTAAAGAGAGTTCTTAACAATGTTTGAAAAAAATCGATTCAGGTGCTCAAAAACGGCATGCATTGCTCCATCAGTCGAGGATTTTTCATTTGTTTTTACAAATAACTTATTAAGTATGTTTTTGATATACATTTAGGTTTTGTACTCGGCATGAATCTACAATATTGTTTACTGACTCCCAATATGCACACCCCGTTCTCAAAGAAACTTTCTTCATTTACCTACAGCAAATGCAAACAATACATCAGTGCATTTGTGTACAAGCTGTTCTGTAACTTCTGTATTGGATAAAATAACTTCGTTGGATTTACTGGCTGGATGGAAAAAGTTACTTTCATTGTCTGTAGTTTCTTTTTCTTTTTTAAAGGGAATGTTTAGGTTGTAAGGTATGGCAGGGGAGTGCAATATCGAATCCTATTCCTACCCTATTTTTCACCTACGGGGTAGGTAGCATTGCTAGATTTAGAGATAAAGGGGTTTTAGGGGTAAGAGCATTTTTTGCAAGATCTATTTCTTCGAGGCCTAAGTGTGATCTTGATATATTACTCAGTTTAATAATTTTAGAATTTAGGTAGACCTCAATTCAGCGCTTTAAATGCTACATAAACTGACAAATAAGTAATCTAACAAACAGTCATGGTGTAATTTCTCATATTTGTTGAGTTTTGGTTTGTTTCCCATATTGTTCAAGAATTTTGTGTTATATTTTTATTTTTACGTAAATGAAAGAAAAACACTTTTGCATAATAATTGATAATTATATCGTCTTGATCCATCTTGATCGAATAACAGAAGCAAAAAACACAGTTACTGTAACAGATCAAAGCAATTGATGAACAAAGTATTTCACGCAAACAATATTAAGGCAAAAAGATACGCAGCATTTCTCAAAGATGATCCCACAAAAGCAATATCGTTGAAGTTAAAGACTGTTATTTAATCTAACAAGAAAAATGTAACGTATAGATAACAGGAAAACATTATTAATGAAACGAGGGAAAGAGGAAAATAAATGGAATTAAGTAGGATATTTTTAAGGCATTTGTTTTAAAAACGGGATTTATGTAATTGTGCAAGAGATACATGAACAAAAGTAGTTTTTTTGTGTTAATTCCTGCTGCAGATCTTAGTTTGACAAATACAAGTTTAACCTTTTGGCATTTTAGTTTCACGTATTTGATTTAAAATGGACCTTAAGTTGTGTTTGTGTCGGTGTCCGAAAATATGTTTCTAATGATCAATTTCTATATACTGCTCTTTTGAGGACATGAGTTGTTTCTTTTAAGCTTTCAGATTAAAATTTGTGATTTTTATAAGTTTTTCTTGTGCAAAAAAATAATCTCAGTCTGATACTTATTCAAAGGTAAACATTGGAACGATTTCTTGAAGTGTTAAACAGCCAGTTGAAACTTTGTCATTGTTAAAAACTGGGGTGCAGGGTTCATGAAGGGTCCTAGGAGACGCAGAGTTAATGTCGAGCATTTCCATTTATAGAATAGGCCTAATTCACAGATACATTTTGTTGAAAGATGTTTGCAATTTTTACTGCTAGATTATGACTACGACTTTAGCTACAAACACGAGTAATGTACACCAAATAAAAAAGCAATCTGCGGCCAATGAAGTTGTTTTCTTCTAGTAAACAAAATAATTACAGATTTATTTTTAAGAGGTACGTAATCGATCTTGGGCCTGTAATAAAAAACAGTTGACATAAAGTATATAATATTGTACATACATTTATGTATTGTAATAGATTTTTAAACACAACTGATTGTCTATCTTACAATGCACAGTTCAGGCAACTGTAGCAATTGCAATGACACTTCGGCCAAAATAAATGTCCCAAAATGCAAGGAGTCTGAGCCAGGTCTTTGTACACTTTATCAAAAAAAAGTTTAAGATGCTTAGAACACTTTTTGATTGTTAAATTGTTATTAAAACACTTTGTTTATTGGCAGGAAATGAAATTATGCATATTAGTGTGCAACACAAACAAAAAACATCATGGCGGAAAAAAATGTCATTGACAGCTAAGGTTTACTTACATCTTTTTGTTTTGTGTATCGAGTAGTATCGATGGCTGGTTGCCATTTGGTCCAAAGACTTGAATTGAATTGTTTTGTGTATTTTTAGCTTATTTGACAGTTGTAAAGTTAAAAAGAAACCGAAAGAAAGAACTAGAAAAGACTCATTGTCAATGTTTCCCGCTAAAACGAACAGAAATAATGTTGACTTTTTTATTTTCTTACCATCTAGCTACTAATTAAATCAAATTATTTGTATTTTTCCTATAATTACCATTTATTTGTAAATTATTTTAGACGGTGTACAAATACCTAGCCCAGGTTGGGACATTTATTTTATAAAACGTACTTAGACTAGTCTCAGCTTATCACTCAATTAAAAAGTGACTTTGTTTTATACTTTTTAGAATAAATAATCTGGAAACAAGCGACACCAATCTTGTCAAATTTGTTAAATGCGATTTTCAACACTCTACAGTGTACAACAAAGTCGCTTATAGATTTCAGTCTTGATAACGGCCACAATCAGAGTAGTCTAACGGTCAGTTAGGCTCCTAATTATAGATTCTGCTTTGCGAATTTATAGTTTGTAAGGTCTAAGTCTGTGTTTTCTAAGCAAAGTCTATAAATAAGAGCCTAGGTCCCCGTTTGACGTTTGTAATTCAGCAATGTAATGGACACTATAATTTTTTATTTTTCGCATGTGTGTTAATTATTTTTTTTAAAAATTTATGTATTCAAAGAATCTTATATACTAACAGAGTACCTAAAAAGATTCAGCTTATTTCTAATAGAAAAGTCTTCTAGTAGACCCGTGACAAGACAGTTCTAAAGCAAATGTAATGGCCAATAAAAATAATAAATCTTAATAACTAAATCTAAATAGTAATATATAATACTGTCTGTAATAGATATTTTAAAGGTGTTTCTTATGGAACAAACAAATTATATTTTGATTATTAATTTAGCATTAACGGAACTTCTTCATCTGGAAAATTTGCATATCCTACAAGTATGAAATATCATCTTATGACATTAAAGCGTTGGAAATAAAAAGTATGAATAATAATTCGAATGACTACGATCCCTTGCGATATTATGCGACACTTTCCACCAATTAGAGAAAACTCGTTAAGTTTACGAGGTTTTCAGAATACCCGCCTTTCAAAAAACATCTCCGTGCATTTTACTGCTGAGTATGAATATGCTAATGTGGTTTTAACTCTTTTTATGACTAGTTTTAACTTCATTTGGGGGATAAAACTTGCAAGCTAAGCGGTGATCAATTTGCTTTTTATATATGTTTCGGTGTCATATAACGCACTGGAGTTTCTGTTCGTTTCGTCCCCTTAAGTAGTTTCTGACTTCATAAATATCTTAGATTAATTTTAGCATTTACATACCCAATACAATATTTTATTTCGTTAAGTGTGTCCATTAAACATGTTAAAACGACCCCAAAATTAAAATCAATATTAAACTGTTCAGTTCGTTATGATGATAGTCTCTTGACCTGGTTTTCAAAGCCTTCTTTTTTGAAATTTGACTTTTATAATTATGTACGTAAAACTCAAAATGAGGGGTGGTTTCAACGGTTGAAGTGTAATGTTTTGATTTCGTCGCTTAGTAACCATATAATAGATAAAAGCAGGTCATTGCACTTTGTATAAAATATAACAATGAAGTCGGACAGAGCGAACCTCTTTTTCTGCTAACGTGTTGCGGTGCTAACATGACATGTTTTATCGTGTTCTTAAATCTATATGCCTAGCTATAGTTCAATTGTGTATTTGTTTTCATGTTGTAAAGTTTTTTTTTATTGTAGGCTTTAGTTACACTAACACCAGTTAAAAGACAGTTGGAATAAAACCTTTGACTGAAGTAAAATACCGGAAGTTAGGTGACAAGTTCCTCAAAAACGGACCTTAAAAATCATGTTCCCGGTCGCCTGATTTTATTTGTCAAATGGTTTAGTGACTACGCGTTCCGAACCGACTATATACGACACGACACAATTACAAACGAAATATTTTGAATCTGTCGCAAGCCCATGTTTTGCATCATCTTATCCGTTTTATGTCGGGGAACCATGTAATTGAGTTTGTGTCAGTAAATGTATCTGTAGTAGTACCAGAGCCGTTTTTCACGTAGGTTTGTATGTAAGAACGTCACCTATCTTCCGTTATTTTACTTTAATCAAAGGAAGTAACAAATAATTCGTGTCTGGGTTGAGGGTCATGACCTCGCTCGCCCAGTAGTTTTTACTATCTCACGCCATTTTACCCTGTCTTTGCTGGCGTGGATGGCATTACATACTAAAAAACGGAACATAAAATGTATCTGATAAATTAATAAAACAGGTCTGATGAATCTTGATGGAAGCATGCAGAAACTAAGAAGAAACCAGTTTTTTTGCTAATTAAGATTATTTTCTAATTATATTTGTATCCTAACAAAATATTTTCTAAATATCTTCTGTCTTGGTGTTTTATATCTAGTTCGTAAGATTTTCGGAGTGCATAAATATTATTGCAAGTAGAGCACAATTGATGCGAAACACATTATGTTCGACAAAATAATTCAAACACAACAGAAATCTTGTATATTACTATTTTACGTATTTACTATTATACTATTTTACTAATTTACCATAAGACAAAACGACCAAATTTAACATACCAACTAAATTAGCTTAGTGACAAAAATAATTACAAAAAAACTCTGCGCTATTTAAAATACTAGTAGTGCCATCTATCCGCGTTGAAAACAAATAGTATCAATACTGTAAAAAAGTAACGAAAAGTCAGTAATAAAAAAGGATTACCGCAAATCTTACATATAGCGTGTTCTCAAAACGCGTTGTCATCGCCAATCAACGGTCCACACACCTATGTGCCGTACAGACGCGAGAGCCGTAGGAATTTTATTTGAGAAACTTTTTTCGTTTGCACCCTTGTCTGCGAACTAAGCAAATACGTCAGTCTAGCAACATACGGGTATTAACGCTGGAAAGGGGCTTTTTCTTGCATATTAAAAAACTTGGTGGACATAAGTAATATCGTATACCTTTAATGCTATAGAGAACGCTTTTAACTCGTTTTGGCTCGCACTCTATTAGTTGATGATAGGCGTAAAACGATCTCGTAGTCGTAGTAAAATACTAATACCTTTGATGCTGTCTAAGAATGTTACATGTTTTATCTAGTGTTACGTAATTAATTTGCTTTGACAAATTAGTATCATGATAGAATTGAGTCACATAGTTCAACTTGTATGTAAGTTCATTATAAATTGTTAAATGATATAAGATAACCCGTGTTTGATAAAGCTTGTCGGCCTGAAGTTGCTACATTTCAAACGATTGGATCGATTAGTCACCTGCTTATTATAGATCGGTGCTAATTATTTTTAAATTTTTTTATACATTTAAAACTAAACATGAAAATACAATTGTAAACTTTGGAATTAGCAAACTATGTGCCTTGTATAGCGTAAACTAGCTAGCTAACGCTTAGAAGAATGCATGGCAACTTACAGTTGTAAACAATGTAGATGTGAATAATTAATTCTCACTACAATTTCCGATGCGAACATGAACGTTGATCTTTTTTTTTAAACTAACCTTTTTTTGTTAAGGCGTAAGTATTTTGTTTTCAAATATACATCAAAAAAAGTTTGAGATCACTAGCTAATGATGTTTTTTTAATTCTACTTTTTAAAAGAATGTTGCATACACTATTTGATATAAAAAATTTTTTATTATTTATTAACAAAAATTGAATTTAAAAGTCCTAATGCAATTTGACTAAATAATAATTGAAAGAAAAAGAGAATTTAACAAAGTATTATCAACATTTATTATGAATTTTTTTTTATTTAGTACAAGATAACTCCTCCCCTGGCTCGAACACATGCGGCAATCCTTCTGGGCATGCTGAAAATTAAGTTATCCAGCATTTCTTGCGGTAACCTGTCCCATTCTTTAATAACGGCTTCCCTGATCTCTGGCACTGTCTGGGGAGGTAGCTGACGGTTCAGCCAGCCAGCGTCCAGACAGCATCCCACGCGTGCTCTATCGGGTTTAAGTCACGCGAGTCGGCAGGCCAGTCTATACTTGTAATGTCATATTCACACAGAGCAGCGTTGATTGCTTGAGCTCGATGTGCGGGTGCATTTCGTCAACCAATACGAATCGAGGGCCATGGTTTATCCTAAATGACCTGACAATTCCATCAATAGCAATGGTTTGGTACAAAGCTGCAGTCATCCAGCCACGATAAGGGTTCAACAGCGTTATAGCACCAATCAGTATACTGCCCCAAAAGGATACCGATTTCCCGCCTTGTTGAACGGTTGCGGTGGCAGTTCTATGTCTTTCAGCGTTCCCGAGTCTTCTCCAGACATGGAGACGTCGGTTGTCTGGATGAGTGCTAATTCTGGTCTCGTCAACGAAGAGACAATTCCGCCAAATGTTTTCCTCGTCGTCTTCTTCATTTTAGCGTAGTCTAGCCCACTCGAATCTGCTTCGCTGTCGTTGCTGTGATATCAGGGGTGCTCGCCAGGATCTTTTCGCTCGTAATCCTGGTGTAAGCAATTCCTGATGGTCTGAGTGCTGATTTCTAGTCCAGTAGCTGTCCGCAACTCAGCTTTTATTTTAGTGGCATTGATTGTTAGGTCTCGGGCAGTCAGCAATCTGATGTAAGGCTTCTGAGCAGCAGTAAGAACAGTTGACCGACCACTGCGAGGTCGATCAGCAAAGTTATCCACGCCGCTATACCTCCGTAACGTGTTCACGACACAGGATTGGGATACAGCCACTCTGCGTGCTATTTCTCTCGTAGAATGTCTTTCTTTGCCTTAACAATTCAATTCTTACTCGTAAAACTTCTGATAATCCCCTCGGCATCTTTTTGAATTCCTTCTTCGGAAAGTCAGAAAAAACGCTTGAATCAAGTTGGTCAGATTTCTGAATGAGCATAAACAAGGATTTAATCTCTTTTTATTCAGAAAAACAATTGATATTTTAAAATCTTTTGTTATTAAAAGATTGGATTTTTAAATGAAGAATCTTAGAAGAAAAAAAAACGTTTTATTCTACTGTAACAAAAAATATTTCGTGTTTTCAAAGTGATCTCAAACTTTTTTTGATGTATGTATGTCTTTTGCAGCTTGGCATACAATTGCAATTGCGCCCTATTGCGCAATTGATATTTGAATGCCAATTGACCTATTGACATTGCGCCAAATAAACATTATTTCTATAATTACATTTGATACCCCCAATCTTTAAATTCCAACCATCCATCCTACAAAACCGTATGTCCATATTATGAAAGCAAATATGCGCTACGGTCTGCGGTGAACAAGGTTTAACTCATTTCCGAACGAACCAATATGCTCGAAGCGAACAGCTATCTAACGTTCGTAGTAGACACTGATAACGGACCCTGCGGTAATTAAGCGATCACCCTGTAGCTAACCATTGATGAAATGAGATTTCGACGGAATATTGAAAAGCTAATTATTACTTGATATACAGTTTCGTTTCTTTCATTTTAAGTAGTTTAAGAGCGCTTTTCCCTTTTTCGTTGTTTTGAAGTACCTTTATGTTTAATTTTGATATAGATATCAAAATTAAAATACATAGAAAAAATGTTTTGTCATATTCGCTCTGCTACCCGTGCGAAGCTTTTTTTTCGACATTGACAGTTTATTTATGGCTAAGGCAGCCTTTTAATCTTCACCGGACTTTGCGGCCTAGCGCTGAGGGCGCTTAGACGGAACTTAAACTACTCCTACATACGATACGCCTAAGGGCACTCGAGAGGGCACGGACCTCGGCTTAGGACGTCGTATATTGAAACTATCACTGGTTCGGAAGGCTCGTCTACTGCGAAAGAACCAGCAAGAAACTCAGTAGAAATGCGTACGCTGCGTTAGCCTGGCCCACCGGTGGGTTACGCGATTCGAATGCCGTGTTGCCCTATTTCTAACTGGAACGCCGGCGTTCCTTGTTGTAATAGCGTCGTTGGGATCTGTTAAGACGTTTCGCGGACGCCTGTAACGAACCGGCGCGTCTGGATTGGCTGTGTAGTCAGCTGACTTATTGACCAGCGGGTTGGGATGGTGGGGAGCGTTGTTGAAGTAGCGTCTATACACCAACTTCATCAACGTTGCAATAGTGGGCAGCTCGAGATCTTTATGCAGATCTAAATTGCGGACATACGGTGGGTCCCGACGCATTTGCGTAAGAACGAATAATATTTAAAGAATATTCGACTTGCTGGCGTGAGCGAAAACCACACTGGCATATCTCATGATGGGGCGGATGCAAGTTTTGTAAAGGGTAAGCTTATTTCTAAGCGACATTTCACTCTTCTTACAAATTAGGGAGTGCAGCCTGCCCATGACGAAGGTGGCTCGGTCCCGGACTCGTTTTATGTGATCCGCGACTGTAAGTCCGCTATCTAAAGTGACTCCTAAATATTTGACTTTTTTAACCCAGGGGATCGGAGTACCAAACAGAGAGATCTGACCTAATCTTTTGGAGGGTTTCCTAGAGGTTGTCCTAGAGTAGGTTGAAAGAGAGAAGTACACTGCTGCACTTTTTTCTGGGTTGACTTCTATTCTCCATTTCCTAAACCAAGTGCCTAATGCGTTGGCTGCGGATTGGAGTATTCTAGTTAACATACGTATATTCCTATCAGATGTGTAAAGCGCGGTGTCGTCTGCGAAGAGCGCGAGTTCTACTTTCTCCGTCCTTGGTATGTTACTAGTGTATAGTGTTCAATATCAACTGTATTTCTGGGCATAACCTTAGACGCCAAACTCCAGTGGGAACCGCATGTTGATGGTTTAGCGAAAAGGCTTGGCTCTGCCGCATATGCTGTTTAAAAAATTAAACAAATTTCAAATGAAACAACTGCTCGATTAGTCTATTTTGGTTACTTCCACAGCCTCATGACATCTGGTATTCTGTTGTGGGGGAGTGCTGCCGACATCGATACTATATTTATTCTGCAGAAAAGGGCTGTTCGCGCAATCTATCAGCTCAGTCCAAGTGTGTCACTTAGAAGTAAATTTAAGGAAATAAATATTCTTACCTTCCATTCACAATATATTTTAGAGAATTTAATGTATGTTGAAAAGAACATAACCTTGTTCAAAAGAAAAAAAGATCTGCACAATGTTAACACAAGAGTGCCAGACCTTGTCGAAGGCTTTTGCCTATTGGTTTTCGCCCTACGTTCCTTTGCTCCAAGATGTGCTCCGTGATGCGGTGCACTTGTTGGACGAAGGAGTGACGGGATCTAAAGTTGTGTTCGTCCGGTAACAGGTGCTTGGAGTGGATGACCTCTCGGAGCCTGTTCAAAATGATCCTTTCGTATAATTTGCCTATCGTACTAAGCAGACTAATAGGACTAGCTTGTGGGTAAATTAGCCGGTTTTCCGGGTTTCCTAATACCGATGACAATAGCTTCCTTCCATGTTTGCGGAAAGGAGCAGTTTGTTAGTAAATTATTGAATATAACTACTAACAGTTCTATTAGTGCGAGTGGGAGAGCTTTCAGAACCCTGTTTGGTATTTCTTGTGTGGTATATTTGGTGTGGCTTTCCGCGGTTGTAGGTTTGTAATTATTATCTGAACCTCTTTCACCGTTACCGGTTGGAAGGTGTCTGTCCGTGGGTTGCCGCATTTAGAGAGAGAGAGAGAGATCTTGAGAGACTTCGCCAAGCTCCAGTAAGCCAGATGCGAAGGCGAAAACTCTTCAAGAAGCGCGTCCTAGTTGTTAGACCGCAATTCGCGAGCGTAATCGTACGCCCGGATAGCTGCGTTCTTTGCTCTCAACAACTCCCTAACATCCTCAGGCAGGACCCAGCGTCGATCATTTGCCGCCAGAACCTGCCTGGAGGACGCACTGATAGCAGTTCGCAGGTGGTTTGTGAAAGCACCGATCGCAGCATTGGTCTCCTCGATAGATGACAATGAATCGGGAATGGTGTTTAGGTCGGGGCTGTCGATAGCCTTAAGGGCTTCTGTTAGTTTGACCCAATCGATGTGTGACCTCGTTTGAGGAAAAGAGTCAGTTGGGATACCTAGCTACATGACTACCAGTCCGATGTTCTGAAGTAAGCTGGTGGATGACTTCTACTGAGTGTACCGTTAAGTTAACACTTTGGAGGATTGCTATATCGAGAATATCGGGGCGATGATTTGTATTTTTAGTTTTACAGTTTAACGCCTCTAACATGTGATGAAGCCGACGACCGTTTAGGTTGGTAACTACGGAATACCAACATGAATGTTTCGAGTTGAAGTCGCCAGCTAGTATTACGGAGGGACTCACATCGAGTAGCGACTGAAGGTCGCTTTGAAGTATAGCTTTGTCTGGAGGTTGATAGATAGATGTCAGCGTGATTGGCTGATGGCCGCTCATGGCTATTCTACAACATGAAACTTCGATATTCTCGAGCTGTGGGGGACCGAAAGGTATACAATGCAGTGACCTTTTGTAATAGATGAGGGTACCGCCTGTATCAGCGGTAAGCCTATCGTTGCGAACGATGTTGTAGTTCGCTATTTTAGGATCCTTGTGACTATGTTTCAAAAAGGTTTCCTGCACAAGTAAGATGTCGATTTGAAATTCTCGAACGAATTCGTGAATTTCATTGCGCTGATGTTTAAGACCATCGGCGTTGAAGTAGCCGATAGTGAGGGACCGCGGTTTTATCCTAGAGGAAGCCATTTAAAAGTTTAATTTATTAAATTTCTGGACGTTGGCGATAAGTGCCAGGTGTACGAGTGCTACTAAGCACGTCGCCTAAAAGCCACCTTTTGCGGCTCGTGGTTTGCGTGCCAGAGTTGTTATTTCGCCCAAATAAATTTATTTTGAAAAAAAAAAAAAATATACCCGTGAAGTTTCTTGCCAGTTCTTCTTCACGAAGGTTTTTTTTCGAACTGGTGGTAGAATCATGTTTTATTTGACGTCAATAAGAACAAGTAATTGTCAATGTTGAGAAATAAATATTTGAATTTGAATTTGAATTTGAATTTGAAGGCGAAGCTTGAGGCGAATTCGCTAATCAGCACGAAGTCCGAAAGTGGCTCCGCACGGCCATTGACTGGGGAACGAAAAGGCAAGCAAGTAGGTGCTAATCTGACCTGCTGTCCATGAGAAGGCGAAGAAGCGAGGGAAGCGATGGGTTTCCTCAGCATGGTATGCGGGGTTACTCATGCGTTCTTGGGTGGCGGATCGCGGGAGTCGGTTAATTGTGCCTGCGGTTTCACGGGTGGGCTGGGCTTGGTGGGAGTAGAGGCTAAAGATCTCTGCTTCGCCTTGTGAGCCTATTGGGGGTTAGCTTTTGGAGCCCTAGGGCGACATAAATAGTTGGCGGTATGGCCGACCGTCTTGCATAATACGCATGTGCACGAAATATCTTCTTGCCTTCTAATGAGTGGTCTAGTGTTACTAACACTAGATTGTACGGCAACCTATCTTTGCCATAAATGTGGGGACAGACTGCACAGGGAACCTCTGGGTTATAACGTCCTGTAATAACAGCTCAGTGTTGAGCTCTTTTGGTACGCCTCTAAGGACGACGCGTAAAACGCAGGTAGGTAGGTATGGTACTCGTTGGATTTCTCCATCAAGTACCTTGTGAGGGCGCGGTGGTCGGCGGGCGAGACGGTCGCCACGCGAATATCGATCGCAGTATTTTTTGCGTGTGTATACGCGATTTTGAAATTGGACATGTGTGTAGACATAGATGTCCATGCCGCTTTATCTCGGATGAAAATAGGAGGCGGATGCTGACCGGTTGGCTTGGCCTCAAAATCGCAGAGCGAGGATGCGGGAATGGACTGCGGGGCCCGCTTTTTAGAAGTTCGATGAGTCCGAGGGCTTGGCCTTTTTGTGTCGCCTAGCGACGACGGTGAAGCTCTCGTTGGATTCGAGGGCTTGGACGGGAGCCGGGATATCGCCATCGACGATTTATTGCTGGTGGATGAAGCCACGGACGAGCGTGAGCTAGAGCGCTCTCGTGAGGGGTTGGTGGATACGGGCTGGCGTGCCCGTCTCTCCTTTTAAGAAGGAGGTTTGTTTGTCGGTTTGGGCCTACTTTCGAACTGTGTCCAGATGCCTGGACACTGCGCGTGAAAGAAGGCCATGAAGGTCTTCGATATATCTGTTTGCGCGCTAGCCATAGCTATCGCGGCCTGAAAATAACTTAAAAAATAACCGTGGTTCGCCGTAGGCCGCTACCTAGAATCCTAAAAAGGGTACGCAGGTAAAGAGTTGACCGCGTTAGGGTAAACCTTTACCGAAAAAAAGGGCAAATGTACACGAAAAGACACAATATGATAAAATATAAATAAAAATAGAAGAGTAAATAAATAAAATAGTAGAAAGGAAATAATATATAAAATAAAAGGACTGGATCAGTACAAATTAGTTGTCACCGTTGGGTATCCCTTGTACTCAAACCAGAATACTTTACGCTGGGCACACACAGCACTCAGCACAAGCACAACACAGCACTTTGAAAACTAAGAGACTTAGTCGCAAAGAAAAATAACCACTTCGAGAGCGCACGGCAGGAGTAAAAACCCAGAAAATCCGTATCACGGAACCAACACGCTAGACTGTGACGTCAGTAAACTGAGCGTCACTGAATATTGGGAAGGGACCGATCAATCGGAGTGGTCTTGGAACGTCCGTACCGGGCGGCGGTCGCAGCGAGAATCCCCCGTGCGAAGCCGGGCGGGTCGCTAGTAATGAAATATTTCAAACGTTGTCACAAGCACAAATAAGGACATCGTCCCAACGCATGCGAAGCTGTAGGTAAAAAGTATTTGTTTATAGTAAAAACCCTTTTCTTGAATAGAAATATACCAATGTTAAGGAGACTAATAAAGAACGAAAGAAATCAAATATTGATTTTTTACTTAAGTTTATGAATTGGCATTTGGAAGTGGCCTTTTTCATGTTTGTCGTTTGTAATGGATGGAGAAATACGGAAACTGCTAAAGTGATTTCAATAATTCATTCACCTATAGAGGTAGCTTCCATTATCAGCGAGTAACATACGCTATTTAAAAAAATTAAGAAAATTACAATAATGTAACCCAAGGTATCAAAAATCCTGCTATGGATTTTTGTTAATCTTTCAGAGGTCCAGCTTCATACAACCGTGCGGAATCATTACATTACTACAAGCATGAAAGGCATGTATGTGTACATGTTCTTCAGCCGCTAGTCGTGTACGCGGTCAAAACCGGTTCACACTAGCTCAGCTTTAGGACAATCTAAGGGCTTGCGCGCGCTTGTCCTATATGTTTTAGCTCTATAAGTTTTTTGTAGCTTAAGTGTTTAAATATTTAAAAAATTCCGTACTGTGTGCATAAACAATAGTAGAAATAAAATAAAACCATAATGTATTTTAGCTATCCAAAGTGTTCATATAACTTTTTAATCATAAATAAATTTTAAATCATATGTATAAAGGTCGCGCTTTTTTTTTATAGATAGGTATAATCTTTACAACTTCCATGTCGACTGAGTGGCTTTTATTTTTTATGTAATTCCAACGTGAGTCAATCCTACGAAAATAGGCAACAGTTTTGCACGTTGTTGGAGAGCTGGGCGTCTCTACGGATATTCATGTGCTACGGGGGACGTTGAGGAAAATGTCGCTCTTAGCCGAGTGCGTAACCCCATTGCAGTCGCATCCTTTGATTAACCCACTTCGTTGGTTTTTTTAACTTTTCTATTGCAATTTTAATTGCAATTTCTCTATCGTAATTATGTAATTATATTATCTCTATGCTCCGCTTAACGGAAGTCTTGTGTTACATGCATCTTATCTTTAACTTGATAGTTTAAGCAGTAGTCTAAGCTGTACAACTTAGTCACAGTCACAAACATAAGCGTAGGTGAGACCACCAAATTATTTATAAATTCACTTTGACTGCAATAAAATGTTGTTATTGCAATATAATCTTTCATTTCCTAGCCTATCCGCTTTCTTGTTTGTATGCTGATGTGGGATAGGCGCTCTTTATTAATACATTTATCCACATTCGCATCTCTGAGCCTAACGATCCTAGGTACTACCTGAGAACGGGCTAGCCTGATCACAGCCGCCTGTCACACAACATGACAACACCCACAGAACCGCTACAATACAACAAAATAAAATTTACCATTCATGTTATTTAACGCGAGTCAAGACGCGGGCTGAGGATATAAATTGTGTGACTTGGTATTTATTTGTTCACTAAAGACCAATTACTCATAGAATCGTTTACTACTTTTAATACCTGTTACATATATTTTTAAAATAACTTCTTTATTTTTCAGCTACTGAGCAGCTTATCATCGGAGTTAGAAGCTATGCTGAATGACCTGTGCGACGGGAACGTGAGGTAAGAAAGTTTATGTTAAGTGTATTTATGTTCATTTGTAAACTGTCAAACCTCTGAATTGATTTTGTATCATTTCTTGGTAACGTAGCGAGCAATATCTTGTTAATGCGTTCGCACGGAATCAGCAGCCGGTGAAAGCGCATGAAAGTGCTAGGTATTTCTATAAATTGTGAAAAGATCCAAGAATCAACTAAGTACAAAAATTATGTGTACCTAAAGCTACACACTTAAGTCCCAAATTTTTTTTTACAAGTTTTCACGGTTTTTTATACACTTCCAATTAAATAAGACACTTTTTAAACCGGATTTTACATAAACTTTAACTCGACGTTTTGGTGTATTTTTTACTTACACCGTTTTCAAGAAATACTCGTGACTTACTGCGAAAATTTTTTTAAATGCGATTAAAAAAGTGGTTTACTCGTATTTAATACTAGCTGGGCGCCCGCGACTTCGTCTGCGCAGAATTAGTATTTTGAGTAGCTTATATTAGCGTGGCGTAGAAAATAATTAACATGACATTAAAGTTATCACATAAGAAATACGGTAACTAAGCACTGCAGAGCCCTAATCATAGGCCTATAGGTAGCTACTGCAGTATGTTCCTATAACCTATATTCAACGATTTATGTGCGTTATATGTGGATCCAGGCACTTAACGCACCTTGGGGGAGCTGAGCAGTTAGCCGCTGCGTGGCCATAGAGCTGGCAGCGGTGGCACTGCCCAGGGTGACCGCAGGGATTGGGACGCTCGACGGAGATATTCGAAAGTCCGCAGATTGTGCGAGCCTCTCTGAAGATCTGCCTCGAGTTGGGAGTGTTGGAAAACGTCTACCGCGGTTGGAGTGCATCTTGTGCACTGCTTCAGCCGGGAAGCCCTGCGACTTAAGGTCCTCCAAGATATCGTCGTTTGCATGCTCGAACGGGACGGCCCATAATACTGCGCGGATCTTACGCTCCTCCGGGAGGGCGTAAGTGTGATATGCGATTTGTCTAACTGATAAGAGCCTAGTGAACGTGCGGAAGTCTTTGGTAGTCGCGACTTGAATTTTTATAGAATCGTCTGAGTTTGCCGCTTTAACATAATTAATTTTGTGCTCTTTGCACAAGTTAGAAGCCGCGGTCCAGCGCGCTTTTTCGCGGAGGAAGACGGGCGGAGGGAGCTGAGGTTTAGGTTGGACGGGAGCAGCGCATTGCTGGCTTGGATGGAACCGGCGGGGTCGCGGTCACTTGCAGTGACATTAGCTGGGGCGGGTGTTGAAGAAACCGGGGTGGGCTCGGGTAATGAAGACCTAGAATCCTAAAAAGGGTAAAGAGTTGACCGCGTTAGGGTCAACCTTTACCGACAAAAAGGACAAATATGCACGGAAAGACACAAATATGGTAGCGATAAATATGAAAATAGGAGAGTAAATAAATAAAATAGTAGAAAAGAAAAATGAATAAAATAAAAGAACTGGAGCAGTACTAATTCAGTTGTCACCGTTAGGTATCCTCTGTACTAAAACCAGAATATTTTACGCTGGGCACACACAGTTCTCAGCACAAGCACAACACTTTCAAAACTAAGAGACTTAGTCGCAAAGAAAAATAATCACTTCGACAGCGCTCGGAGGGAGTAAGAAAACCCAGAAAACCCGTATCACGGAACCAACAACGCTATACTGTGACGTCTGCAAATTGAGTGCCGCTGAATATCGTGAAGGGACCGATCAATCGGAGTGGTCTTGGCACGTCCGTACCGGGCGGCGATTGGAGCGAGAATGAATTCCGTAGTTTTTTTTTGCTGCCGAAGCACCCTCTCGGGAGGGAGGTGGAAGATTCGTCATGAATACCACCGCAGCCGTCTGCGGGGTGATGTGGGACTCACCAGAGTGGCACCTACCCACTAAAAACCACCTAAACGGCTGTAGCATTGGAATGCTGTCAGCCTTCATCGGAGCGACACCCGGGTAGGGAGGCGAGTGCGCAAGTAGGGACCCGCTAGCGGGTTACCCGCTAAGAATACTAATCACTTAAGGTGCAAATGACATTTATATTGATGATTATACGGCCTGGGCAGCCTTAAGCTGGTCCAGATTAGCCGAAAGTTGATCGGGGGGATCCGAGAGTGCATTTCTCGGTCTACGGACTTTGTACCTCGACGGCGTGGACGGAGCAGTATAAGCTACTAACTCGCGTATAAGGGGGTTAGGGTGCTCTTCGGATCGCTTAAAAAAGCGGTGGAGAGCGTCCTAAGGTGTTGTTGTGTAGTAGGCAGTTCGAGATCTCCGTGCAGGTCTGCGTTTCGCACGTACTACGGAGCATCCGTGGCCCGGCGGCAGAAGAGATTCTGGAATACCTGTAGTTTATACATATCGGAGGGTTTAGCATGTGCAAAGATTAAGGTGGCGTACGTCATGACTGGTCTCACGCAAACCTTAAAAAGCGTTCGCTTGTTCCTAAGAGACATTTTACTGTGCCGGCCTAACATACTGTTAAGGCGGCCCATGTACAGGCGGGCGAGTTTGGTAACTCGATGTATGTGAGGTCGGAATGAAAGCGTACGATCGAGCGTTACGCCTAGGTACTTGGTGGTTAGTGCCCACGGGATTCGGATGTGGGGGTCGTAGGGACGACGGCGTTTGTGATCGAAGCGCATCGCAGAGCTTATTTTTTTAACCAAGCTCCGAGGTCGTTTACGGCCTTCTGGAGTTTGGTGATGAGGGAGTCGACGTACAAGCCCTTGACGTATAGGGCGGAAATCATCGGCAAAGAGGGAGAGTTGAACACCTTGTGACGGGATAGGCATGTCATTGGTGTATGTAGTGTACAAGAGAGGGGCGAGTACCGAGCCCTGAGGGACGCCCGCCTTGAGGGGGCGGGGGGTGGAGAGCGTACCTTCGTGTCTAAAACGAAAGGTGCGATCTTTAAGATAGGAGCCGACTAGTTTGACTAGTTGGTCGGGCAAGCCTGTGTTGTACAGCTTGTTAATAAGGCCCGCGTGCCAGACTTTGTCGAAAGCCTTGGCTACGTCAAAGAAAACCGCGACTGTTTTAAGTCGTCTAGGGTAGAAGCCGCCGAGTATTCGACGATTCGGTGGACTTGCTGAGGGCACGAGTGCTTGGCTCGAAAGCCGAATTGGTGGGGGATAATGAGGGGGTCACCGTCCGCTGGGAACAGGTGGTCCTTCATTCGAGCGAGTATGACTCTCTCAAGAAGTTTAGCCATGGCCTTGAGTAGGCTGATGGGTCTGTGATTAGCCGGGATATTCAAAGGTTTACCCGGCTAAGGTCGTAGCAGGCATTGAAGATGATCGCAAGTAAGGTAAGCACCTGCCGAGGCAGCTGCTTAAGTGCGTGGTGGGAAATTCTGGATTTTGTTGGATTCTTAGATTTCTGTCTTCTGATGAGGAAAAGAATCTAATCGTTAGACACTGAGATGTGGTCGGCGGTGACTGGACGGGAGTCTTTGCGAAGGAGTCGTCTTCCATCGCCTGGATGTGCGTAGGGTTTGTGGGTTGGGTACTCGGGGAGCATTGTGAAGCAATGCTGTCGGCGAAGCATTCAGCTTTCTCAGCCATCGGGGCGAGACAACGGGGGGTGTAAGTTCGGGCGTCTAGTCGGAGGGTTTTCGCCTTCCTATAGTACGCCACGTGGGACGGAAAGATATTAATCATGAGATCGTTCCTTTGAACGTCTCTGTATTCCGCGATGGTGGATTTGACCGTACGTTGTAGCCGGTTAGCGGCTAGCCTGTAGGCGGGTGTGGGATAACGCTTGGCTCTGCGGAGAGCGGCGTTTTTAGCTTTGATTAGGTTGCTAATGTCCAAGGGAAGCTTGGGCTTGTCATGCTTGGCAACCTTTTCATTCTCACTGATGGCCGAGTTAATGGCAGCAGTGAGTGAATCGACTATCGAGTCGATTTTATCCGTGCTATCGAAATAGTTGGATGAAATCGCGAGGCGGCAGTCTGGGGCTTCCAAGGCCGAAGACAGGGTGTGCTTGAAACCTTCCCAGTTGGTATAGGGTTTTGGAGCAGGAGGGTCGTTTTGGGGTCCTAGTATTAAAGACACCGGGCAGTGGTCTGAGCCTAAGTCGTCTAGAGGCTGTATGGTCTTAAGGTCTAGGTTGATTTCTTTGACTATGGCAAAATCAAGGATGTCCGGGGAATGAAGCGGATTATCCGGGTAATGAGTGGGTGTGACGGGAGATATGACTTCGTGATGTCTAGTAGTTTAACACCTGTGGCGTTGGTTGACAAGCACGTCCAGTCGGTATGTTTGCAATTGAAAAAAGTTCGAGTAAGGCCTCGAAGTCACTACGAAGGGGCGGTGTTTTACAAGGTATGCTTATTATATATGTTCCTATGACCTGTCATAGACAGCCTACACAGTGGCCTCCATGTTGGTGAGTGAAGGCGTGGGAATCGGTGAACAGTGAATACTCCTCTTGTAGTATATGGGCCTGTCATTATGCACAAGAGTGTATTTGGGAATAGAGAGACCCCTGATGTGGTGGGGTTTTGAAAATGTCTCTTGAACAAGGATTAACGCCGGCTCGATGTTCTTAATGAACAGTTTGAGCTCGGGAAGTTGGTTGATTAGACCTCGGGTGTTAAACGAGATTAGGGATAAGCCCCTGGGTTTTATCCGACCAGCCAGGGCGCTAGGTTGGGAATTCATTATAGTTTGATTTTTAATGATTCGATGAGAGACTTGTACTCGACGAGTACCATAAAACGGTCTCTGGATGAGCAGGCAGCGGGCAGTTTGCTTGCGCACTGCGCTACTTGTGACATATCGACACCATTGATGGTGTAGAAAATAAGTTTAAGATCCTTAGCCTTGGGCGCTGTCTCCAAGCTAGCACTGGAGTGGGCGTGGGCTGGGCGGGCTTTGGGGCTACCGGGGGAACCCGGTGGCGCAGTGGCGGGAAATTGATAGTATTGATAAGGGGCGGGGGCCGTCTGGGGGCCGCCCTCCTATTAATATGTCGGATTGTACGGGGTGCGCGATGGCAGCCCCTGTAGTTAGCAGTGTGATCGGACTGGCCATACAGTACACAAGCCGGAGTTGAAGTCCACTCCGGAGTTCGACTGCACTCCTTCGTGATATGCGGCTCCAGGCACTTTACGCACCTGGGGCTGGCGGAGCAGTTGGCCGCCGAATGCCCGTACAGTTGGCAGCTGTGGCACTGCCCGGGGTGACCGCGGCGATTCGGCATCTCGACCAAGATGCCGGAGAGGCCGCAGATAGTGCGGGCCTCTCTGAATAAGCGGGATCTGGGTGTGTTGGTCAGGATGACCAACGCCAAGGGGAATCTACGTCTGTTTTTGCTGTGCTTCTTGTGCACAGCCTTGGCGGCAAATCCTTGGGACTTAATGTCCTCAAGGATGACGTTATTGGGGATCTCATCGGGGACTCCCCTGAGAACAGCCTTTACCTTACGCTCTTCAGGGAAAGCGTAGGTGTGATAGGCTAGTGATCTTAGAGTGAGGAGTCGCGTCAGCGCTCTGAAGTCCTCAACTGTCGGGACTGAGATCTTAACGGCCTCAAACATATTGAGGGCCTTGGTATAATTGATTTTTTGCTCAAGGCACAGGCTTGAGACTTGAGGCCATTTTGCCTTATCCCGTAGGAAGACGGGGGGAGGGGTCTTCGCTTTCGCGAGGACCGGAGAGCAGCGCGAGGCTGGCTTGGTGGTGGCGGTGTCTAGGCCGGCTGGACCATCCCTCTTTTCAACCTTTTTCAGCGACATAAGGGAGGGGATGGGCGATTGTGTCGCCGGGCAGGTGGTTGGTGTCGGCGACACCGGTCTGTAAGTGGATGTCGGTGACACCTCTTGGAGTGGCGTTCCACCAGCGTGAAGTGAGGTAACTTACTAACAATTTGAACGACCCGGTGCTCGATTGTGCGTGCAAGTATTGAGGGCGTGGAATAGCGTTATTTACAAAACTACTTATATGACTATGTCTCTATTATGCCGAATCCGTTTCATGTTGCGTCGCTAACAGACTTGTTGATCGTCATTGAAAATGTGACTTTTAATGGGAACTGCAGGCGATTAAAATTGAATGGCTAGTTGTTGGGTTTGATTGGGATGCGCGGTATAAAAACATTGTCTCCCTTGGCTTCTCCAGTTAAAATTTTGGCCTTCACAATGTGCTTTCCTACTTCGGTAACTCGCAACCGAGTACCGTTGCATAATCTTGGCGCGTCCAGGTTACGCATTAACAAAACGGGTACACCTACCTTTAATTCCAACTTGTGTGATGGCACCCCGGACAACTCTAAAGAGTTTAAGAACTCTACGGGATAACTTGTAGTGCCATCAGATGACATAACTGTGTCAATGGAATTATACACTGATGTTTCGCTGTTTATTTTATTAGTAGGATAATTGATCATTAATTTCATATTAAGACAATTTAAGACAATACTTTCCAATAAATGGTACACATTATAGTCTAACCATAATGACGCTGAATTACAGCGACACATTATAACAAAAATTCAGTTTCGCGTCGCCAAATAAAATACTTAAAGACTTGGTTGACCAATATCAACTTTAATACACTTTCAATGTCAGTGACATCGTCTTTGTCTGCTCTCAATCTAATATTTTGTAAATACCGTACAACGACCATATTTTGAAATCGAATCAGATATCGCTTCTCTGAGGGGTTGTCTAGTGGCAAATCAAATTACATTCGGTCTAAGGTTCGACTCCCGTTAAGTTAAACATCTTCCTTTGATGAGAAAGATCTTTGTAATATAACTTTGATACTTGTATGATTTATTTATGGTTGATTATTAAGTAAGTGGCTTTTGAAATTAAACTTTTTTGAGATGAATACAGTATACTTGCATAGGATGTTGTCAATGCAATAAATTTTATTTATGAATTGTTTATCTTTACGATTTTTGTTTTCGACAGAGTCTTAACAGTAAATTATGTGTTTGTACATTGCAGATTTTGTTAATTAATTGCAATGGTGTATAAAAATTCGATGATATTGTTTGTTTTGATTTAGGTACAAGTAGGTAATTTAGCGCTCGTTAGTTTTGCACTTCAACTTTTTATCCTTAAAAATCCGATATTTCATGAAATTTCATTAAGACCATGAAAAATATTTTATCAAACAAAACTATTCTCCACTTTAAGAAGCAATCCATTTACATTCTATTTACTCAGGTACTTCAAACAATCAATTTGAACCAAGTCCGTCCACGGTTTGAAAAATAATCCCCCTGTACAAAAAACTAAAAAAAGTATATTTATACACGATACAGACATAGGGATTAATACACAAAGAACCGCATGGTCACTGAAATTCAATTATTATCTCTTCCCTTTTTCAATTGGGAATATCAAAGGAAGGATTTACTCGTTTTTTGGAACATACTGTATATTTTAAAGTAAAAAGCGCATCGTGGAAACAGTTGTTTTGTCTGGAGAAGAGTATATTCTTGGTAAAATATAAGTATGTAAATATTGGTTTTCCTATGAACTTAGTAATGTAACTTTGTTTTAAGTTTACGTACTTATTAAGATTATTTTATTTTTTATTTAAAAATTTGTGCATACACAAAATGCAGTTTTAGAGCCTTATTTAGAATTTTATGGGGCCAATAGGCCCTAGAATAAATGAATTCATTCTTATTTCAATAGTAGACCTGGGGCTGGAGAGTTTGGTCAAAACTAATGTATGAATGAGCTATTTTACTAAATGAAATTCCTAAAACTCGTTTATTATAATTACATATATCAACTTATTCGAATAAAAGCGATTAGTATTTCTTGGGACCAACCCTATAATTATTACTTTTACACAAAATGCTTTTGGTCATATATTTAGATTTTTTACGAATGTAAAATATTATGTGGGGTATGAGACATAAATCATCGAAATTAAAGTCCTCAGACGGATGTATCGAGCGTAACAAATCATCACTCTTGCGGTTATTGGTCTAGAGGTGTCACAGCTCTGAAGTTTTAGAAAAAAACATAGATAACTCGAAGACTGATATTAGGCTCTCGATCAGTCTTCGAGTTATGAATGTATACGTTACGGAAACTAGGTATGCGGAATTTTACATCTTTTTTTTATAACAACTTGTATGGACAAGGAAAATGGAACTAGCAGTTTTAAGGCACTGATTTAAAGTTTTTCATAATTTACTATCAGTTGAACATTTTTATCTACTGTGCATATTTTTATATATGTTATAAATATTTTAGGTTGTGGAGGTTTGTGAAGGAGGTTTGTGTTAGATTAATTAACAGAACATACGACTATACATTATTCTATTGCTACAAGTAATGGCTGTTTATGCTATGATGTGAAACTAGTTATTTACTTATAAAAAGGTGAAAAAAGGTCTTTTAGTGTACAATCATTTAATTTTTTGCCTTTACCACGAAGTAGGCAAATTTCCATACCCACCCATTGTAAACTGTTCAGGAATAAACATTTCACCGAAGCGGAGCAGGCAAATCCAGTAAAAAACGAGGCAAGCACATCCCTGCCATCACATTATGCGATGAGAGCTGGATTATCATACACACGCCATATTCGTCATACAGGTAGGATAAACTACGTGGAGGTAAGAGTTAGGGGAGAGATATAAAAAATTACAAAAGTTGTGAAAATAACCAGTTGCACGAGCAGTTTTAATTGGTGGTAATGCGTCACTAATGGAGTCGGCACTGGTACCGGAGCGCAATGTTTACAAGGTTTAAAATGGATTACAGTTTTTGTTCAGTTTCTCCCATCAATTCGGCTTTCGTGCAAAGCACTCTTGCCCTCAGCAAGTCCACCGTATCGTCGAGTATATATTCGACGGCTTCTACCCTAGGCGACTTATAACAGTCGTGGTATTATTTGACGTAGCCAAGGCTTTTGATAAAGTCTGGCACGCGGGTCTCATTTATAAGCTCTACAACACAGGCTTACCCGACCGACTAGTCAAACTAGTCGGCTGCTATCTTCGCATATCTCCTATCATCGCGCCTTTCGTTTTAAACACGAAGGTACGTTCTCCATCCCCCGCCTCCTCAGGGCGGGAGTCCCTCAGGGCTTGGTACTCGCCCCTCTATTATACACCACCTACACCAATGACATACCTATCCCGTCAAAAGGCATCTTTGTCGATGATACAGCCCTATACGTCAAGGGCGTGTATGTCGACACCCTAATCACCAAACTCCAGAAGGCCGTAAACGACCTCGGAGCCTGGTTTAAAAAATGGCGAATCGATGTAAATCCAGAGAAAAGCTCTGCAATGCGCTTCGAATATCCCGAATAACCATCATCCAAACTGTCACTAACACCATAAGTGGTTATTTTTCTCAGCGGGTGACCCTCTAGCGGGTCCCTGCTTGCTCCTTCCAACCCGGGTGTCGCTCACATGAAGGCTGCACAGCATTCCCATGCTACAGCCGGCAAGGTGGTTTTTAGTGGATAGGTGCCACTTTGGTGAGTCCCACATCACCCCGCAGAGCCGGTATGCCTGCGGTGGTATGCATGACGCATCTTCCAACTTCCCCCATGCGGTCGTTGCTTCGGCGGCAAAAAAAAAATTTGTTCAGTCGTGCCGCCGCCGCCGCCGCCTCTTCCGTTTAGTACTTCTTGTGTAGATTGGCGGTATTTCTAGGATGGTATTTATTGTCCGGTTTTTAAATCTATTCAAGATAATATAACTAACTGGGTACATCATTGAAAAAAAAAGGTTAATAAGAATAAAATAACTTAAATATCGAAAACTGCCTCGCGAATTAAGGTAAGTCGACATTACAAAAACAAATAACAATATGAATAGACAGAGTATAAATTGTTTTAGTAACCTTTCGAGTACTTTTTTCTTTTATAGGTTTGATTATTGATTGGTTACTAGCTGATATTAAGACAGCGTCAAGTACAATAAATTTTATCACTCCACCGATTCCAAGTCTATGATTAACCCTCTATCACAAAAGCAGACGCAGCTTCATACATTGGCTTTTATGTACCTCCGTATAATTTGGGGGAGCACAGATTTATTCAAATGCCTAATATGTGTTAAATCTATGAACGTATTCATAATGGATTTTTTAAAGTACTTATTACTTAGGCTAATAAGGCCTACATGCGTTTTGAAATGTACATCTTTTGAATATTTATTTAAGAATTAGAGTGTTGAAAAGTTGAGTTTAAAATCGTTGCTATTACCACCACACCCGCTATAATAGTCACATTTGTCACAGTCACTTTCGCTATGCTGCCACTAAATGCTGGAACAACATTCCACCACCTATTAGGTACTCCAAAACATTAAATATTTTTAAACGCTCTTTAAAGAAATTTCTACTAGTTACACAAGTCTCTCCAGCATAGTAAGTCGTTCTAAGTCTATATTAAATTTATTTTTACTGTAGAATATTATTTGCATTTTAACAAATACTTATTTTTTGGCCCTGATTGCTTGACATATGACATAATTTATATTATAAACTGTTTATTTATATTATATTATATACCGAATGACATAGCTGAATTTTTATTTTTTTTGCCCGTTTATTTATTTTAAATTATTGACGAAATTTGAATATTGTTATCAAAATGTGCTAGGATAATAAACAAACATGTAAGACAGTTTGACATATACTTTGTATATATCCCTCTCAGAATGACATTGCCACAGTTTATTATCTTTATGTTTTTCTTTCTTTGTATATTTATTTTAAACTTTTTACGAAATCTGAATATTATTATATATTATTGAAGTGTACTAGGATAATATAGTAACATAGTTTTAAGAAAATTTTCAAGCCTTTACGGGCTTAGATGTACATTTATTATTTAACTTGCTGTCCTCAGTAAATACTATCACCGATGGTGCCACTGAAAACCAGCGTCATGGCATGCAGGCGGTGCTTTGGCTACAAAGCTGAGTGGCGACCAATCTGTGGCATAGATTAGAACATCACCATTAAATTGTAACAAAATATTGTATTTTTCGTCAAATGTAATCTCTGTCTATGCTCCAATAAATGACATTCATTCATTCATTTATTCACATTTTTTTTTATTAGGAAATTCCAGGAAAATCGATCGATAGCATTAGTTATTGAATGTGTGTTTGAAAATGCTTTGTAAGCTGTACTCTCAGAGAAGCTTTTATAAATCTTTTCACGCTTTAGTGACGCATGGCTTTGGCGTAGACGCTGAAACTTACTTCCAGTCATATGACGAGGCTAAAATGTCAGCTCTGCTTTTCTTTAGGTTCTTACACAGTTTGGATTTACAGGGTGATTTTTTGAGATGGGTCAGTAAGCGAAAGTCTGGAACAATAAATATATCTTCATTCCTGTGTATTTTCGTTTTTTCAAAGAATCTTTAAACTGTTCCTCAACTATCATAAAAAAATTTTTTTGCAAAATAAGTGAAATTGTATGAAAATGGATTTTATTCATATTATAAAGATTGAAGATTGTTTTCTTTGAGGAAACGTTCTAATTTAAATACTTATCTACTAAATAAAAATAACCTATAACCTATAATGTCATTTATATTTTACTTGGCCAGTCCATGTTTCAAGATATACATGTATATTAATCTAACTTTCAATACAATTTACTGGCAAGTTTTAAAACCCATCCACCCGCCTTCAACATCTCATTTAATGATCGCAGACAAACTTTATTTAGTTACTATATTCTGTCAGAACAGCGAGCTGTCCGCGGCAGGCAGTCCCTTTCCAGCATCATGAATAATGAAACACCCTTAGAACAAAGACTAGCGTTTTCGTCTCAGCCCTTTTTACCAAACAACCGCATTCACTGCACTCGAAAATTTGCGGTAAAACGGCAAAATGGGAGGGTGTCGCCTCCGGTAGCCTGCGAAATGTTTTTTACAGCTTTAATACTGGTTTATTGAAATATTTAAAAAGTAACTTTACCCAAAATTTCCCTGAAGACACTTAGTTTTGTCCCCTGATACGGGTTCCCCAGTTTTAGCAGCGGGACTGTGGCGTGAAAAATTAAAAGGAAGAATAAATGTCAGCACTCTGGGTAATGAAAAGATTTTTAAGTGAATTATGGGAATCAAAAGGAAAGATTAATTTTCTCTGGAAGTTCTTTATAGCCTCTTGAGTAATAGCGTTTTATATGGGCTCGTGTAGTATAGATATGTAAGTATTGGAAAGCGAGAAAGAAATTAAGACGTAATTTGAAAACGCTTTGGAGATTCAATGTTACGGCAAAAGATTATAGGAAATTAAACTTCATAATATAAATACATGGTTTTAATGCCTCGCCCGCCACAATTAACACAATGTTATACATATGCAAATCTATACAATTGAAAATATCAAACCTTGACTTCCACCTACTTACCTTCAATGTAAAATGAATTTCAGTAAAAGTTGATACTGACTACAACGTCTACGTTCAAATTTAAAAATACGGCTTTAATTTGAAAGCTCGAGTATTGTGGTGGTATTGTACTGTCCTTACAATGTACGGGGCTTTTTGCGGTTTCAGACCTATCTACACTGCGCTTTTACATCTTGAAAACTCTCCTTACCAACCCTTTGATATTTCCTTTCGGTAGAGCTGCAACGTTATCGATACACGAGATGTCGGTTAAACTATAATTAAAATAAATATTCAGTCATATCTATTTTCTAGTGCAATTATTAAGGTTCATAAACATAATATCTATATCATGATTATTTTTTCGACGATGAAGATGTTTCTCATCTATTCTACTTTTATTTAAGTTCCCCGTTTCATCGATAAAAGATATTAGTTCTAGCCTCATCTCTGTTTTCATTTGTGATGCTTTTGGACGATTACAGGGTAGGCAAACAATGCACGGCAAGTCAATCCGAATGTATCTACATTCATAACTATGGCGCTGTATTTTAGTCATTGCACATTTGAAGTACTCAGAAGTAGGGAGAAATTGTATTGCGATTTGATGAGTTGTGCAAGTGTGGATGGAATATTTTTTACGGTATTGTTTTGTTACGACAGTCTAGTCTCGGAAAGTACTTCACTGAATTTATTTAATCTTTAAGCATTAGAAATTGAGATCAAGAATTACTATAACTCTGACGGAAAATGAAATTGTTAAACAAAAATATCACGTTTTTTTTGGATGAACAAACAGAAGTTATATTATTAATTTACATAACTACTTTTACTGCTTGCTGGCCTTAAGTGTATGTAGCACTTGCTTAATTTATTATCAATAAACCGTAAAAGTAAAGATTATACAATGTTTGTTATCTAAATAAGAAAAAAAATGTTGTCTATGCAAGTATCTATCTACATACAGCATCTTCACTCGCCGCGATTAGAGGGGGCGTTCCGTAGGCAATAATTATTTCTAAATTAACCGTTAGGGCAACCGCCTGCGTGCGCTAAATTAAATCGAACGGCCGCCCTTGATGGTCAACGATAGGGCAGTTTACCCTAAAGCTGTGGTCAGATGGAACAAAAGTTGTTTTGAATTATTATTTTATATATAACATGTTTTTAAAAAATGGTTTGAAATAACCTATTATGTACTTGTTTTTATTTAATATTGTATCATTTGAGTTATTGTTTTCTTTGTGGTACATAATATTTCTAATTGATTGGATATAATAAAGGAATTGGACATACATTGGGCTACTTAATAAATAATCTTGGCATATCTTTGAAATGCAATAGGCTACCTAATGAAAACCATAATTAAGGTGTATAAATAATAATTATGACTTGCCTTCACGACGGCAAATACACAATATACGTTGTGTTCTTACTGTAAACGATTTTTAACAATGTTCTGTTATATTCTCTCGTCTTTCGTCTGCATGTAGCTTTACCTCATTACTGCAAAATTTCGAGTAAAAATGTGTTGCAAATGGGTATTTCGTTACACGTTTTGACTCTTAACTTACCAAAATTGTTTTTAATGTTTAATTTTTGTAATAACCATGCTTAATAACTGTTAGGACGAGGGGCAAATTTTACAATAATAGTTCATAAGATTGTTGGTATTTCGTTATTAAATTGTAGTATTATTCCTGTTTTTTTGTTTTAGGGACATATTTGTCTCTTGCAAGACTAATAAATAGACGCTCGGAAGGTTAATTCCTATCCTACTTACTGACTATCGGAATCGCTCTAGAACCTCTGACAGATTTACCTTGTAATAGATATCACGAAAGATAATAAAAAATATTTTATTTTTATTTTAAATTACCTAATCAATTTTAATATCAGCACTAAATAAAATATATTTATTTCGCAAGTCACAAGATACTGTTATAACTATTACAAGCGACAAAGAGCTGGCAATAACTATAACAATAACATTTTGTATACGCCTCCACGTTTGGCGACTCTTGCAAAGCCAATTTCTGAATACAAAGCTTAATAAATGCCACAGAAAAATACTAAATTAACCTTTATTTCCTACACAGTAAGAATCATTATAAATTTATAGTGTTATATTAAAGTTTGTGCAGTAATATTAGTTGGTCGAACTCCTGATTTTGAAATTCTCGACTCGAGTTAGAATTGTTTGCTTTACGTGTTTTGTTTCTTACAAATCGTTTGGTTTTTGTTGTTGCCGTAGTCAATTATTAAGGCTTTCGTGTAATTTAATTTACACTACTGCAATGGTTTTAAAGTGCATCGTTCATTATTCTGTTTATAGACAAATGAACCTAAAAAATATAATTTATTTAAAATGTATGCAAATTGTACAAAAACAGATAGATACTGATTACGTACCTACCTACAAATATAATTAAAAATATTTTCCTAAAAATAAATATGTCTTATTCAGTTATTAAGCCCGTTTTTCGATATTAACTAAACATACCGGTGTATCAACTTGTTGATAGCCTAGCATCGACGTCAGCTCGAGAAACTACACGATCCAAAACAATGAAGTATTTGTTAAAATTTACAATTTTTTATAATAACCATACTATTAATAGAAAATGTAAGTAATTTAATTTTGAAACTGGCGAGCAGGTTTTAATGCTGCAGAACCTTCTTTCAGGTAAAATAATTTCACAATTCAAAAAAAGAATATGTCACAGTAAATCCCAGGGGCTTATATTAAAATGAAACATTCTGCTATACACCGTGGAGCAATGTATCTTAAGTGATACAGGATTAACGAAAGAAAATATACTGACATTATTTATTACTAGTCCGCTACACTGGAGGATGATAAAGTTTAAAAACAAAGATGAATGCTTATTATACTTTAACATAACATTACATTTCGTTACCAGATTGTTTGTTTGCCGATCTAGATTTTTTGATCTCTATACAGCAAAATGAAGTTATATTTTTTTGGTCTGGGTTCTGATAGGCTAAGAGTAAAGCAGATTTTTAAGTGTCATTTGATCCAGGATTTAGCAGTTTTAATGATGATCCTAAGTCACTTATAACCATTTAAATAGGGTCTCTTTTCAAATATTTTCATTTATAAAATACAGTTTGGTTTAAAAGAAACAAAAATAACTATAAGTATCAACGCCAAATAGGTACATAGTTAAACTCGAACTTATGTATCTACACCAATAATCATTGCGCAGTGATTTTTTTCAGGCTTTATTTATAACAGGAATATGTAATCAAAAATGTGTTTTAAAAGAAATACGTCTTTTATTCGTTCGATATTTCAGAAAACTTTCAAAACTCATTGGTGTGGCTCGATCTTTAGGATCTGGATTAGAGGGGCGTTTCTTGCAGTTTTTAAAATGCCAGCAAAGCCAAACATTTACTTAATAACTATTTGCATTTATTTTCATTCAGAACCCATATCCTTTGAGCTTTTCATTTTTAGCATGCTTCATTGATGTTTTATTTAGTGGTTCAGTCGGGTAACTTGGTGCAGGCTCAAATTCGCATCCATATCTGACCCAGTGTTGTGGCCCCTTAGTATGCGGAGCGCCTTGAAAAGACCTAACAACGCGCAAGCGATTCTCTCCTTATCCAGAATAATCGACAAATTCCCCGACTGTTCCTACGTTTTTATGAGTACATTTTTTATTAAAGTGATAAGTAACAAAAACCAAGGTTTTGCAAAATCTACATATTCTAAAGTAATACTTTGACATTGTCGTAAACCAATTCCTAAGCAACTAATGACCATTATAATTAAACTTACGTCCTCAAATTCTGGCGAGTACCTACTTTTACGAAAGAGTCTGAAAAATCATGTTGTACAGACGCAAAAACGTTTTGAGGATTACTCTAATGGAAAAAACGTGTGACCTTAGGCTAGATAAACTTTTTGGTCGTTTCATTTCAGGAAAATTTGCAGCGCGTCATAGAAATGGAAATATCATAAAGATACGCCTTTTTACTTTTGATATGTTATTAAATGGAGAAAAGATGCAAACTCGTTATATCATATAAGTTCATACTTATAGTTTAAAGCAGGTTGAGTTATT
Organism: Marasmarcha lunaedactyla; assembly: GCA_923062675.1. NCBI lineage: Eukaryota > Metazoa > Arthropoda > Insecta > Lepidoptera > Pterophoridae > Marasmarcha > Marasmarcha lunaedactyla. The sequence continues at coordinate 11,831,437 of OV281353.1, forward strand.
TACTTCTCTACCTTATTATACATTATGGGACTTTGACCACACTTCCGAGACATGGATTTTATGCCTATGGAAAAATTTGGAGTATTGGTAAGGAACCGTCCGGTCGAAATTAGGATCTGAAAAGTAACATTCCGCTTTTTATTACTAGAAATTGTCATCTTACATGAAATATTGATATTCAATTTGATAGAATACTAACAAAACTTACAAAAGTTAAAGTGACACGTGGCAGCGTAAAGTTAAGGATTTTAAACAGAAATAAAAATGTCATAAACATATCAAAATATTATAAAACCCATCAAAAGCTTCTATGGTTTTATTATAGAGAATTCCAAGCAACTCCGGACGGCAGCATAAGGATTCATACACAATAGCCAAGTTACCAGTCTGACAGCTTGTATGGTATACTTCACTATTACTGATAACTAAAGCTTTGTGCAAGACAGAAGTCTTTGTTTGTGATAAGTAAGTGTAGCAACTGAAGCATGTTTCAGGTTTATTATGGGCGCTGAAATCAGTTTTGATAGATCTTTGAGTTTTATGATAATTATGTTTTTTACTGGAATCACCGGAACGATCTCGCTTGTGAATAATTAATGCATAGTAAAACTATTTCTGCTGAGCGTATTTTACATGAACCAATACTCTGATGAGCTACTTGTTGGTGCTAGCTAAAGGTACAACGCATTGGGTACATTTTAACCGAATCTCCTAGACGATAAAATGAAAAGTAATTTTCTAAACAATACTTATGTAAAAAATAAAATATCTACCAAGCTTTAAAATATTTTTAGTATCGCTATTGAGTTCTCGCGATATCGCATATGTGTTCAAAAGTTCCGCACTTATTTCCTTCAATATAAAATCTGCCTTAGACTGGCTCTTATTTACAGAGTGGAGTATTATTATTTCATAGCACCCGTGGATGTGGCATTAGCATAAAATGTCTAATGTACTTCCAAGTGTTTACTCCTGGTAAAATCGAGTCAAAGACCGTTGACGCATACTGAACGCCTAATGATGATTTTTTTTTTGGTAATAACTTTTATCAAAGAGTTAAAGGAAGGTGGGAGACCTATACAAGTTTTATTTTGTAAAAATTTTATTTTCAATAACTGTCTTGAACTATATCAGCATGTTACATTCTATAGGTTTGAACCCAAGTAATAACTATTTTTCCTCTTATGTATTACGTAGTAAAGTACTCGACCGATGACCCTGTTTACTTTACCAGACATGATGTTAGCTTTTAAACTATTCACAAAGAATATTGGTAAATTTTTATGAATTTGAAAAATGATCGGATTCAAGCGTTGGTAGATTAAGTTTACTTTCACGCAGTGTCTATCGTTTCTGCGGTCGATGTACCGAGTGTACCCCTACAAATTGAAGTGGATATTTTGGAATACGACCTCGGAAGGGAGGCGGTAAAAACTGTAGACTATGGTGAATACAGTACTAAGCAAGAACTTTATTTATAATAAAGAAAGGTGATGTGTGTTCTTTTGTAAAACGGTGATGCGTTTCGGTGTAGGTTACGTTTTATAGTTGTTTTTACGTGAAGTATTGTTATAACACGTATTTTAGACCTATCTTTAAATACACAAGAAAAGAACACTTTCTTTTCTTTTTTCAGCTTTCTATTATTTCAGTACTAAAACAATTAAGTTATAGTTAATTTCACGGTAGATTATTTTTTAATTTATGAAAGTAATTTATAAAGTATCTTTTTAATTATTATTATCAATGTTTGTTATGGTACTAGTTATATATAAGTTAGAATCGCAAGGTTATACGTCTTAAATATTGTATTAAAAGTTTTCTAAAAACCACAAATTAGCCTAATACTACAAAAATTTTCTTTCCCAAATCATTTAGTTACAACTCTTACTCCAGATACTAATTACACAAAACACATGCAAACTAACGGTGAAATTTCACTCAACCGGCAACTATTCCAAAGTCTACTCTTGTATTAGATTCCCAACTCACAAAGTTAGTTTCAGCATCAAATTAGTTCGACTCCCGTACCCCAGGGCAACTCATAGTCTCCTGAGTGCATATCCTTGTTTGACATGAAACTGCCCAAGTTTAACTTATGTAGGATATGTAGGATACAAGAAACTTTCCTGTTTTACTTTCAACCCTTTGGGAGTTGGTGATTTTTGGACTTGTTTGATGAGTTATTGCTGTAGTTTTGTGTCTTGTGTAGTTTGGAGTTGGAAGAACTCTGGTGTTGTACCGTTCACAGTTTTTATTTACTCGTAACGAGACGTTATCAAAATCGTTCTTACTACTGTAGAAAAGTAATTTATCTTAATAACCTTAGGATATGTCTTATAAGAGTGGCTCAACACAAAATAAAATTTGGCTGCATAGAAAGCTTTACAAAGAAAATCATCCCTTCACTACTGATTCATGCAGTCTTATGTTAAACAAGATTATTTACTTTGATTTTATAACTTTATATAATATAAGTCAATAATCCCCCAGACAACCACGCCGACTGCATAGCCCCAAAGTAAGCGGAGCTTGTGTCATGGATGACCATACATCGAACTGGGGTAAAACCCAAAATACACCAACATATATAGATATAAACATTCACGTCCCGAGAACAAGTATCTGTGTTCATTACTCAAATTAATGCCACAGCCACGACTCGACTACGCCACCCAAAGCACCTTCATTAGTTCCATAAATATTAACATTATTAGGTACTTAATGTTAATCTTATAGAAGACTTTAAATTATCCTAGTGTTAAAAGACATACCTAAGAAAGAAATATAATTCAAAATGTTCAAAGAACAGTATTTTTATATTCACTCAATTAAAGCTTCCTTTTCACTTAAGAATATTAAAATCTACTTCTTAAATTTTTATGATTCAAACTTTTATTTTAATTTATTCGCAAAGTTTTAATGAAAAAAGAAAAGGAAAATACTACGTAAAGAAGGGAGCTTATACGCATACTTAGCTACGGCCTGCTAGACCACTTGGGCTACGGTTACACTGCAGATAATATTGAAAAAGTTTCCGCGTCGCTGCCGCCCAAGTATGAAATTTGAATCAACATGCGACTCACATGATGTGAGGTAGCAGATTACTAAAGAAATATATAAGCAAAATGAATACGTGCTATCTGTAATATTAAGCAGATACTACTTCGGCTACGGTAGCTTAAATTTTAAGGTGCAGTTAAATTCACAAGTTCTGTTTTTATACAAAGCTACAAAGCAGTCAGTCACAGATAAAATAAAATTATTAAGATGCCAATAAAAGTCTACCTACAGTAGAGTAGACAGTACCTGACTTATGTATCCCGAATGGAAACCAGTAAACCATTATTATATTAAAGGTAATAGTATCTCAAATACTAGATAGTATTCGGTTAAATGTAATACAAAACAAAAAATATTATTAAAACCATCGTTTGATCATTTCAAAGTTTAACAGTAATTGAAAATTGTATTCAATGACTTATGGCTGGTATACACGCGTTAAGTGGTTAAGTTGGTAACTAAAATTTAACTAAATCTATTAAATAAATTAAAACTAAACCGCGCATTAGTCCTCGATAAAAGAGGTCGATAACCGCCCTTGCTTCCTTTATATTATCTCTAATGAATAAATTCAAAATCGACTGCATTAGTCAACTTTCTTTTGAACAATCAATGTTAATTTTCACATTTTGTTCATATTCAATTAAATTGAAATTTCGCTTTCTCCCTTTAATTTGTATTTAATCGTCATTTTGTTCGCCCGTTTAGAACGCAGTTCTTGGCCTCAGGCGAGGCTGTAATTATTCAGGGGGCATTCAAACACATCTGCGTGCTCTCATTGTTCTAAAATATTTTTCTATATAATAATCTTTCTTTGGGATAATAATTTAATAGGAATAATAGGATAAAGTGTGCATAGGCTTTTTTTGTTCAACTGATTAATAGTTCCTCCATATAGAGCAGAGTTTCATTTTATTATATTATTTAAATTTCATAAATTATGACTTTAGTACAAATTGAATGAACAAGTTAGCTTTTTATTATTATTAGAACAAAATAACTCATCATATTCATATATATTATTTAGAATTATGCGATACAATTCTATTGTTAGTAGAGTTTCTTATCTCAGGATCTGGTCTGCTGCGTCGCCGTCTCGTAGTTGAGTCGCGGGTAAAGAGAGGAAACAGCCAGTGTAATCAGTGGTACAAATAAGTGGTGCAATACCAACCGAAGACTACGGTCGGCAACGCATCCTTTATTGATAATCAATAAATAATAATATAATTAATCAATAATATCTTTGATTAATGGGTATGAATGCCAAAGTAAAAAAAGGCAATATACTCACAATTAAAAGTTTTCTTTTAAAGTATATTGTCCGTTTCATACAAAGGATTTTAAAAAATGGGTACAAGATAGCAACACGTTCCATAAACGGATTTTCAGGTTTCAAAAATTTTCCCCCGTCTGCGGTTACAGTTTTAAATTGTTGTGTCGAAATGCAATATTTTCTGCTTTTGGAATCTACGAAAGATAGATATATCTTTTTATTTACATGGAACAAATAACAGTAGTGATGTAGCAGTGGTTTTATAAAAATATAAAAAATTATAAAAGCTGCTCTTTGTCTACATGTAATAAAAGTTATATTACAGTCTGTCAAGATAAGGCGCAAAAGTGTTACGAAAAATTAAAAGATTAAGTTTCACAATTATTTGATCTAACACCATCGTTTAGCATGAACATTGTTACAGATTTTCAATTTCATCTATTTATGACTGCAACTTTTTTCTTATGCAACTTTTAAAACATTCTATCCAAACAAGCCGCTCAAGACGGAATTCCTACCAGCTTTTTGCCATTTTACACAGACCTATTTCATACAATCAAAAGACAATCTTACTTGAATTGGAAAGAATACTTTGATGAAAAATCCTTACAGTTTGGTTTTTGGTAAAAACAATTCAAAACAACCTCCCTCGATATCCTCGATGGCCTCTCCGGCATCCAGGGAACCTAAAACATTGTATAAAATGTATTACCGTAGATTTTTAAAGCAAATTTAAGCTGATCTAAAGATAAGTTATGTTATAAGGTAAATTGTATAAATAATTTTGTATAATTAACTGAGTGTTATGTTCAAAATTGAACAAACTCATTAAATAAAAAGAAAAAAAAAACTTATAAAATTAATATTTACATTATCAATTAAAACATTACTTATGTAGAAAAAAACTAATTTGGACTAATTAAACAATACCGAAAAGGTATACTTACAAAAAAAATCAACTAGGTCAACAAGTCTTTTTTATCGAGATCTACAAAATGTGTTGTATGTGCTATAATATTGTGTGCGCCATCCGCGAAAATGCTCCCCGCTCCTTTTTTTTGGTTAATGTATTGTAGTTTGCTACCATTGTCAAAAAATTCGTATATGGCACAAGCTATAAATTTAAGAAGAAAAAACTTGAGTAGTTACTGCTTTGAGTAGACAATCGACTTCATCGATTGTTACCAACTGCAATAACTATAGATTCTCTACCATATTTAATTCATCTCATATCTTGTACACAACAGACAATGGATCGTGATTGCTACAGCCGCAGCTCGATGTGGTTTTGCCCCTAATACCACAACAGACGGGTTAAGTGCAATGTATAGTGGAATATTTAATATGGGGATGAAATGTTTCTGTGAAGTAGAGGAGGTGCCCGTGCGTAATTAAATTAGTTTTATTTCTTATTGATAGGTTTTTGTTCAGTTTGTATTTGGTTTCAGTACAGTTTTCGGTACTTATACATTATTATCGCACAATATACTAAACAACATACATTCCGCAGTTTTATAATATTAATTTGAAGATAGTGCACCTCCTACAGACTCTAGGTACTTGCCTCCGTGGATGGTCATTATAAGAAAATCCTTCCCCAACATTTTGACTGCGATGAAACCATAGATACGTTTTCAACTTTTAATCAAGCAGATCCATTACTGTGCACATCGCTCTTCCAAAAAGTAATATATTTCTAAAATCAATCCTCAAAAAGTGAGTGACGTCCGTCGTAGTTTATTTCCGTACACTTCGGTCAAAGGTTGCGAAACTTGAAACTCAATTTATCAAGCCTACCCTCTCTACTCAGGCTCGCTTCTGTGCCCCTAATGCAATTTGATTGAGCTACTTATTGGACTTTTTTACCTTTCCATTACGCACTAAGGGAAATCTTTTTATAGATTTTAACAGTTCACGGGACGTTGAAGTTTATTTTAATGGAAAATTTTTGAAGGGGTTTATTGTTTAAAGATTTTTATCTTCACCTTCTGTGACGTTTTAGTAGACTGCTAATTGGGTGCCAGGGAGTTGCAGCGAAGATCGCCTGGCTTCCACCGTATTTGAAAGCGTGATCCACTTCATTCTACCCAGTTTCTGCCTTGAAATTGCCGTATTTAAATAAGATCCTTTCAGTACGTATCCTTTTACATATAATAAGTAATTAAGTTTTATGTCATGTTAAATATTGTAAATATTTGTTTTTGTTCGTAGATTTAATACTGTTCGTTTCAAAATTACTATCTTTTCGTCGGTTTTATGTGAAAGGGAATACGAAGATGTCTTCGTTGAATAATTTACCTTGTAGTTACCAAATATGTAACAGGATGTGTTTTATTCTTATTGAAAAAGGATTAGACGTTTGTCTTCATCTCACCTGATGGAAAGTGACGATGAAGACGAAGGTGTTACACGTCTATCCACGAGAAACCTATTCACTCGATGCTTGAAAGAACTAGGACTATAGTTTTCTGGAAAAACAGACGCAGGCAGTTCATTCCACACCTTGGCGACCTGCACCAAAAAGGATCTATCGAAGCGTTTGATTCGACTTCTTGGGATGTCTACTCTAAAGGGATGGAAAGCTTGTCAGCGTCTAGTAGTCCGATCTAAGAAGGGTGTGGGTTCAACCTGATCAAAAAGAGCATTTGCCCACTCTCCAAAATGTAATCTGTAGAAGACTGCTAAACTGGCAACTTTCCGTTGCAGTTTTTTGGTGGTGAGGTCAAAGTTGTTTATAATTTTTCGGGCTCTTCGGTCAACTGCATCCATCGCTTCAAGTTGGTACTTTGCAGAACCATCCCAAAGGTGGCTACAGTACTCCATACAAGATCGAACTTGAGCTGTGTACTAATTGACGGACCTTCAAAATGATTCCCAACTTCTTTGAAGCAGTTTGAGCCATGGACACAATTTGATGCCCGAAGTCCAGTTGGGACGATATAGTTACGCCCAGAAGCCCTAGGTGGTAACTTTATGGAAATTGGGCGTTAGGTTGAAACTGCTCTTTTTGGCGGAGAATAAACACGCCTGTGTTTTTGACAGGTTAAATTTGACCAAATTGGACTCGCCCCAATCGGACACTTTCTTTAAGGCCAAGGCTCAATCATGAACTCTCAGCCCGGATTTCTTGAGGACTCGCTCGCGCACTGGACATTTCTCTCTCTACAACGGTGCTGTCATCAGCGTAACCAATAATGCCTGGGCTTAGCAGGTCATTAATGTGCAGCAAGAATAACGTTGCAGTGAGAACAGATCCCTGAGGTACCCTGGCATTAATTGCCATTAGATCAGAAGAGCAGCCTAAGACTACTCGAATCGACCGTTCCCTCAGAAAATCAGATATCCAGTCGCAGAGCCCATTAGGTATTCCGTATGCTGGAAGGTTACTTAAGAGACCATCATGCCAGACCCTATCAAAAGCCTTGGAAATGTCTAAGGATACAGCTATTGCTTCACCGTGACCCTCCAAGGCTTCGCTCCATAAGTGAGTGGCATACACAAGAAGATCTCCGGTCGAGCGTCCACTGTGAAAACCATATTGGTTATTACTAAGGAGCTCGTTGGATTTAAGGTATGCCAGGAGACGATTGTTCAATACACGCTCCATAACTTTGCTAGGATCCGCATGGCTTCACTTCTTTGGTACTAGTTGCACGTTAGCCAGCTTCCAGAATTAAGAGACGTTTCCAGATTCCAGAGAGAGTCGATACAGTCGCGTTACAATGGGAGACAACTCGGCTGCGCAGTGTTTTAACACAACTGCAGGTATGCTATCGGAGTCGCTGGCCTTATTCATGTCTAAATTCTGCAAGTATTTAAGAACCTTCTTTTGGCGAATAGGAACGGTACCCATTTGAGTCCGAACTGAGGTAACTGGGGTGGGACTTTACCTTGACTATTTAGACGTGAACAATCTGCAAAAAGATTAGCAAAAAGGTCTTCTTTCTCTTTTGCAGTGTGGGCCAGTGAACTGTCAGGCTTCCTCAGAGGTGGCAGCGATGGGCGACAGAAGTTCGACTCAACCGACTTGGCCAGAGACCAGACAGCTTTGCTTCCTGATCACTTTTTTGCAAGACTTGGCGGCAGCATTGTATCTTTTCTTCAGTTCATGAGAATCCACGGCTTTGCTTGTGCGAGCGTCAGCCCAGGCTTGCTTTGCTGTGGGGCAAGCAGCATTAAACCATGGGCTACAAGGGATAGGTCAGCGCGATGGATCGGTTGATGTAAAACAAGTCTGCCACCAAGGATAAGACGCGAAAAAATGCCGCATCTCATCCCAATCTGCTGACTTGTATCGCCATACTCGCCTTTTGGGCGGGTGTCACGCAGCAAGTACTGCGAGACAGATTTCACCACGCAGTGGTCGTATGTCCCTAAAGGTGCAGTTACGGACACCGAGCACCTGTCAGGATCAGTGGCCAGCAACGTCGGGGATACGCGTGAGCTCGTGCACAAGCTGTGAGAGGCCTTGAGTCACGGAAAACTTAAAAGCCTCTCTTCCAGCGTGGTCAGTGTCCTGATACGGGTATAGCATTTGCCCGTGATGAGCGTTAAAATCCCCCAGGAACACCAACTGCGCTGAGGGAAAACGTTGCCGAACCTTATCTGCTGCATCACTGAGATACTCCATGAGCCTCGTTGTCTCCCGATCTCCGCTATGTTACCGGTATATACTGGCGTAGACCAATTGGTCAAGGCCGGTATCAATGTGAACCCACATGACGGAAAACTCCAGATCTTCCAAGTAACGGAGACGCTGACAACAGATCTCGTCACTGGCATACATGCACACCCCGGCGTTCGGGCTGAAAGTGGACTCCAGTATGTACCCTGGGTAACAAAGGTATGCCGAGTCTGACGGATTACAGACCTGCGTCTCCGTTAGGAAGAGTAGGTGAGGCCTCACAGTCTTATGGTGGTGGTGGACATCGTTGAGATTTGAGTGCATTCCTCTGATGTTGCAGAAGTGCACTAAGAGAGTGGAAGTGCAACCGCTGTAAAACCTTCCTCTTCTTTTGACGACTTTTCGTATTGTGTGAGTGAATAGGGAGGAGGACACAAGTTGAGTGAAGCGCTGCAAATGGAACCAAGCAACTCGCAATAAACAACGCACTGATGGGGAGACGCTTGGAGACTGCGGGGACGCCCGAACCCCCCGGGGATTGTCATAGGGTCCTCTCTAACCTGTCGCCAGCTGGCACGATGACGCCTTCCGGGATTTTTCGCGAGGTGGGGCGGCAGCCTTTCGCATGTGGCTAGCCCATTACTTGGGCCCCCTACTACCCGCGGTCGGCCAGCGGTGAACCGTTGCTTCGGATCCCGCCACCCTCCAAAACCAGTTACCCGGCGAGCCAATAAATTACGAGCCGAAGACAGTTCTCTGATGCAGCACGATTACTCAGACCTCGATGTCTACACTAAACATCATGCCGGAACGCGACCATGTCACTTGGCAGCATGGCTTTGTTTAGTGGGTAGTGACAAGCCACGACCGCAGCCTACCACCAGAAGATACTGCTCGTTTAGCACCACCCGGGGACCATGTACAAGGCGTCGAGGGCTAAACCTTGCGTAGAAAATAGTTTAGAAAAATAATACATTTTAGCTTTTTATTCCTTCACGCCCGAATGAGGGTTTCATTCACAGCATCAAAGTTTTATTTCTCCTCACACCCACATAATATTCAGATAGAGTGTACTTCTACCTGAAGTTTAACTTCTTACATCAAAGGTGTAACCAGTAGGGTGACAACACTTGTTATAGCAAAAAAAGCTTTGTGATCCATAGTAAGGTTACTTTGCGGCTTATCAACTAGGTAAATATAAGAGAATAAAGATTAGGAAAGTAGTGTAAAGCGCAGGTAATTTGTGCTAAATGTTTATTATTATTGTGTACTCTATTTATGTGATAATAAGGCAAAAAGGGTGGGTGTTAAGTTTTGTTAGCCAAAAAGTATATACTATATTCACGTCCGTTTTGTGTTTCATGTAACAAATGACAAAACATTTAAGTGTATGCCAAAATCATTTACTATACTTTGAACTTTATACTCTAAGCCTAACACAGTTAGAAGATACTAAAAATTGACACACAGACAAGAAGTAAAAAAATTGGTGTTTTGGTTGACATCCATAGCTATCTTCTCAACCCTTCAAGATTTCGACGTAATATTTATATACAGCCACAAATTCGTTACGGTTTTCTTAAACATTTTAGTATATACTATGTACTATCTAGTTACGTAGATTATTATGTAGATACTCTACAGAATATGAGTTTCGAAGCTCTTCCGTACATTTCCCTACAATAGACCGCGAGCGCACCCTATTCACTTTTGTTCACGGCGCTACCCTTCGTAAAAACTGTATTTTATATTGATTTATAATGAAATGTGTTTCCCGCATCGTTTGTTTCGATGAAATGTTTATCGAAAATATGATTTGGTTTTCTCGACGTAAGAGCAAAGACGATTGTCTGAGGGGGGTGTTAAATTTTGTATAAGTAGACTGCAAATGGCAGAACGATGAGGTTTTCAGCGCTTCTCGCTTATTTTTATAGAGGGTTTGTTTTGGGACTTTCAGAAACGAACCTAAAATTATATCAATTCATAATCATGTTTGACTGTACTTGATCGAAGCAGGTAATTTTTAGTACTGAAGATTTAGGTATAGTGGACCTCCAAGTATACCACGCTACACCACTTATGACACCCTTCGAGACTAAGGTCTCGAATTAAGTCAACATGAATGTGAATTCATCACACGGGCTTAAGCTTTTATTTAGCTCTAGCGACCCGCCCCAGCTACGCATCGGTAGGTAGAAAATTGAATTAGTATTCTATATAAATTCTTTATTGGAACAAATAGAAGATAACAAAAATTCCTTGTACAAAATTTTATTGTGGCAATTACCTCACCACCGGCGGCTTTGATAAATTTTAACCCAAAACGGTTATTGTGACTTAACTTTAATAATTAGATGAATATTGTACACTTGTAGTACCTACACTTGATATTTTCTTAATAGTTTTCGCAGCGCACGCCAAATAATGACTTTTATAGGGAACATTTTTCGATAAGATTGTAATTTTCGTAATAATCTCTTGGTAAATAAAATACAGCCCATGTTACTCGCTAATAATGTAACTTTCTATATGTGATGGATGTTGATGATGTGATGATTTTAAATTAAATCTTTATTTTTTGAGTTTATGCCTTACAGTATAAATATAGATCACAAAAAGAAAGCATTTAAAAAATTTAAAGTATTAATGAGTTAAGAGAAGATTTCGAGTCAAACGACATGGAAATTTGACTTGAAATCATAGAAATGTTTAAACTTGATCAATATTAGTTGCACGCAGCTAGACACACACGCCCGAGTATAAAAGGAAAAATGGCAGTTAAGTAACGGAGAATTGGATAAAAAGCTGTTCAAATATTTTGTTAACTAGATTATCTCAGCTTTAAACCAAGAATTATAGAACTTGCTGTAAATTTTTAATTCGCAAACGGGCCAGCGAGTTTCCTTCTTTGCATAAATATTTATGTAAGTCCATTCTAAAGTAAGTTACTTCGGGGTTCAGGGTCTAACAAAGTAAATAACAAATAAAACAATGTTTGAAGTCAGTTTGCCGCCTTTATTTAAGTAAAGCTTTGGTGTTTTGACTTACTGTACATTCGTGTACTTTCGATTGGCATTGATTGGTGTTTATGAATAAGAGATTAACGTCATTTATAAGTAATATAACTTAAAACATAAGTACATCTTTGGTTGAAAGCCAACATTATGTATAGTAGATTAGATTCCAATATGTCTGAAGATCCTTCCGTGAAGAACTGATATAGAAGAAATGTCAGTTGTAATTCCTATTTAGAAAGCTTCTCAAGGTCGCCGTGGACAAGGCCGTTAACATACAGATTCCATAAATATCTAATTTTCGTCATTAAATATTGTGTCACTGATAAAACGTACATTCATTTATAGCTTTGATTACTTGGTTCTTTAAACAAATAATAAACTACATGAATGAGTATGTAAAAAATTGCCGGAAACCTATTAGTTTTGGATCTGTTATACAAAAGTGTTGTGGCTCTCAGACAGCACGAAACGAAATCTTCACGGTAAACGGGACGTTTTACGAGAGCGATGTTGAAGGCAAATAGACAACAGACGAGATGAACTAAGAGGAACTTTCAACTTATAATCCATATTTAAAGTGTAATCTCCTCTAAATCATCCCCAGAAACTATATTGCCAAAATAATTAAACTGCGTTTCATGAACTAAGCTATATTGTTGCTAACTTTTATTGCGCCATAAACTAAGGTTGCTTCCTGGCTTTTCTTGAGCTGGAATTAAAGCAAATGATTTATTGAACTTGAACCAGACTTTGCGACTCAAGAGCAGGTTCCAGACTTAGGTTTAATAGGCTGAGTTAAACCCATTATATTATGTGGAGTGCATTTAACATGGGTGCGGTTTAAGTGAAAAGTTATTATATATACGATAGCTAGTCGTCAAGAAAATGCGTTTTCGGCAGGTTATGTCAATTTCTTTATATATTATTTATATCCAATGATTAAAAAAATCTGGTTTAAGAAAACAATAATCTTCTTACATAACAATCTCTCGACGGCCGTAAGTAAAAATATATTTTAAGAAACTAATATCCTTTTTCGAATTCCTCTTACGAACTAAAATTGTCTTTTAAAAATCTCCAGAAAACATTCAACAATTCAAACATTCAAATTATTGTTTTTTCGCTTCGCTGTTGAACCATGCACTTGCTTACACTGTTCATAATCGCATAACATGGACTGCGAAAACTTTTCAGACTTTTAAAATAACAAGTTTTTTGAAATTTTTAAGAAAACTACTTTATCTCGAGAGAACAATATTTTATACCAAGATGCATAGTCTCGTGTTACTCGGGTAGCAGAGCTCAGCAGGAGGTTTCATATAATCGTGAATATAAATCACTGTGCCATCGAAATGAGGTGGAGGTAACGTCTTTATGTATCGTCGTCCTACAGTGGTAGGAGTTTTAAAGTAGTTGGAAGAAAGATGAGCTTAGATATCTTTCATATATAGTTTAAAATAAATTAGCCATCCTGTTTGTTTCGCTAGCAACACCGTTTATTCAGAAATAAAGAAGGTAAAGTTACAGAAAACCAAATAAGTGATAATTTGGCCGAGAAAAGTTTATTTTCACATTACAAACTATGTTCGTTCAATGTTCATTTATTAACACATTTTTCTGTAATCTTTTGTTTGGATTACTCGGTTCATTTGTAAAATAACTACTTAAAATTTATTATTATGTCGCAAAATATACTTATGCAAAAAAAAAATAACAACAGTCATATCTGTGTCTAAAAATTTTATCGGATTTCTACCCAGACTACGGTACAACTTAGTGAATAAATTTTTCCATCGTAACAGCCCAATTTTGTCTTTTCGCTGATCTTACCACAAGCTATTGGATCGTAAATATTTAATAACGGCTTAGTAAGAGATTCAAGCATGAGTTATGCCTCAATATACGCCCACCCCTGCCACCTGCACACTTTTCTAACACACTACAAAAATTCTTCGTTAATGGCTACTTCTCACGGTACTAATCGATTTTGTTATTATGTTTTTCTAAGAAACGATAATGTTCTGTTTAAAGGATGGTGAGATATCGAACAATAGTCATTTGTTTTGATTGCATCTACTATGAAAATGAAATAAATTAATCAATGTTTTTTTGTAAGAGGATTATGTTTCAGATATTAGAGGTACCGGATTTGAATCCCGGCAGAAATATATTGTGTTGTGGATGTTTTTTTATGTGCCTATATGGGCACTTACGTAGGTACCTACATACCTCCATAACTCCTTCGAATTTATTTTTAAATATATCTTGACTTTTATTTCAAAATTTTAATATCTTTTTTATATTCAAGTTTGTTTTATCATTTTATTTAATCGCACTGCAATGATTCATGAAGGTAGGTTATGATTGCAACTCATAAAGCAGGATCTTTTTTTTTATCCTATTTAACTGGCAACAAAGCATCCGACTCACTGATATCTTTCCCCATGGATTAATTATAATTGTGCGTCTTAATGATAAATTATGTGTTACCGACTCTAGGCTTCGGTGTAAAATGCCAATTTTTTTTAAATTTTGTTGGCATTGCTTTCCCTTTAACTTGGCTTTACTACATTACCCCACTGGATACGTGACATATTATATAAATAAACAATGAATAACTATAGCAAATATACTATGTATAAAAAAGGAACAGCAAAATTAAAATAGGTATATAAATCCAGCCAAAACTCTTAAATAACTTCCGCAAACCTTACAACTAAACTACGAAATTCTACTATGTTTTCTCTGGCAAGTGAATATTTCAAACCCCAGGTTTACAGTTTCAAAATACCCGCTGTGCCCATAAAATTGTCTTCAATATATCGTGGTCACTTTCAAGATTAACTCTGGAGTTTCCGAGTCACTGGACAAACTTTTAACTCGCCGATCAAGATTTACAACCGGCCGTCCCTAAATAACTTAAATAGTTTGTAAATACGTCGTAATGGAACCTTTTCGGTACTTGTATTCGAGGGATGTATGAGACAATTTGAAGCATAGAGCGAAGTTACATTATAGTAGGTACAGTGTAAAATCTAAAGTGAAAATTGTTACTTGAGATTTGGAAATGTGTTTGACCGATTCTGTTTGAGTTAAATTAGTCAATATATTTTTTTATTGGTAGGGTGGGTAGAAATAATTAATAATATAGCGTTTTGATCACAACTATAGACTAGATAAGAAAATTATTTGCAACGAAGGGCAGTACTTACATATTTACTTTAAAAAATTACCAATTTGAAATCACAGTGTTTTTGTATTTTAACTTGTTGAGAAATGAATAGTTCAAAAACAGGAATTATAAAGCCCTGTTTATCCAACTATGACGTTATACCCTATATTCATTTATCATCATATTATCTTTGAAATAAACCTTAAACTCGTATAAAAGATCAATTTATTATGTCACTTCTAATAGTAGTACTAGTATAATATTAGAAGTGACGCAAAAAACAAAAAATTAGTATACTAGTAATCACTTATATTAGAATATTATTTTGAAATGAGTGCATCATTGTTGTATTGTTCACAGGAAAATTACTACTTAAAGATATTGATTTAATTGATATTGGTAATAGCCGTACTATAACGTATTCAAATTGAATAACTCAACTTGGCTACTCTATTGTTTATAAGCTTGAACGAGAGAGGGTTGTTTGGGTGACGAAGAAGTACCTACTTTTGTTCAGTGACCAAAGACGTTCGCAAGTTGTGGTCATAATGGTCATCTTGGGTATATTCATGTTTGCTCAGGTCATTATTTAATAAAGGACATTAAAGGGTTGTGGCCAGTGATTGATTGATATTTAATGTTTGTACTTTGGTTGTTTGTGTTCTGTAAAAGCCACTATCTAGATTCAAGAGTGTAGTGGTGAGAAAATAACTTATTTGTACCATATTATTTGCTAAAGTTTTATGTTTCCTTGATTATAAGGCCAATCCTACGTCAATAATTTATGAATGCGTTGCACAATTTAAGATCTAATTAAATTTTTAAATGTGACGTATAATATGAGAGATGAAAATTAGGTTTATATTGTCACCTAAATCAATGGATTCACTTACCACTATATAAATAACTCTGAATAACGATTTTCATCAGCCAGAACTTATTCAATAAACTCTGCGCATTGAAAACTTTCGCGCACAGAAGTCATTTGATTAACGCCCAATCAGCCGACACGCGAGGAGATAGGTCTAAAATTACTGCACGCCAGTCACAGAACAAGAAAAGGGTGGAGTCGATTTCAGATAAGTCTGATTCAGCCAAACGCAAACACACAGTCTAACAGGATTCAGCCGAGATTAGGCTCCGTGTTAATAGCATTTTACTCCTGTATAGCTTACAGGTTTTGTAATTAGAATTGATTTTTCGATACTGAGTCTGGTTATGAAATCTTTGTAACGTACAGTGATTTAGTTTGTGTAAACTTCTAAATCTAATTTATTTTACTTAAAATGTGGTTATTTATTTACGTGAACTGAGAGTGTAAAATTGGTAACTTTGACAGCCTACAAAATTATTAACTAAAACTCAAAAGATATAACGTGCTTTGAGTTTAAAACGAAAGTATGTACCTTCTCTGTGGACTGACCTAATGAATTCTTGTGTAGAAATTTAGTATAATTTGTGATTGTGTTAATATACTCACATTCTCATAAATAATAAAAAGCACAATTTTACAGTTAAAATACGGTTACGGAAGCGAGTTACGTGATTGGCAGGAAACACGACAACATCTGGTAGACAATGCTTTATTTTTAACCAACATGACAGCTTCTTCTTACTACAGCTTTGGTCTTTACTGCGACGACGTTCGACTTCGCTCTGACGGTGACAGAGTCTTGTTACAACGCTGATCTTCACACGACGTTGTACGTGGTCCTCTTCTACACCGACTCTGACTTCCTGCACTGCGACTTCGTACAATTTTTTCAATGCGACAATACGACTTCTTCGATGCACCGACACTATCTTCCTTCCACTAGTATTTTACTTCACTTTTACTTTCCTTTTACTGCGCTCTTCTCCTTCCTACTTCCTCCTTACTCTTCAGCTCACTTACACTGAATTACATTGGCTCAACCTTCTTTTCTTTATTCTTTGTTTCAGAAATTCCAAGCGATGGTCTTTTCTTTACTCTTTTGTTCTTACAATGTTCGAATTTAATTTACTTGAGCTGTCTTTGCTTCCTTTTAAACTATCTAGAATTTTCTGTATTTTGTCCAAATACGAATATATCTATTTAAATGTAGCAATACAAAAATCAACTAATATTATTTCCTTCGGTATGGCGTAAACCTCGGTCTCTCGTGGCCGAAGCTAACGTTATTTCCGTCTGAACCACGGCGACATGACAATTCCTTGTGAAATTGTTTATTGCTCGATACAAAGACCTGTCGAATCTTGTGACCTCGTCGCCGTGACATTACATTCTCTGCAGGACAAAACAATGTTTATTGTTAGCTCTAGATTAGAGGTACCTTATTTATTTTATCTCGTATTATTGGTTCGAACTCAATCCTGTAGAAACTGAAATTAGTAACTAAACTAAAACTGTAGAACAAAACAAGAATAATTATATACCTACATACAAGTCGATTATTTTCAACCGAGAAATTTGATGGTAAAACTGCAAGATGGTGAGATCGCAGGGGCCGCGTTAGTTAACCTTACATGCTTTATTCATGTCTTTAGGGTTGAACTAACAAATATAAACTTCATGAGTTAAGTAGACAAAGAAAATTTAATGTATATAATTTTTAAACGCATTCGTTTTTAAATATACAATTATATTTTTTTTTTTTGCCCCAGACAAACACACCAACTGTATGGCCCCAAAGTAAGCAGAGCTTGTGTTATGGATGACCATACAGCGAACTGGGGGGGATCCCAGAATAAACATACTTATATAAATACAAACAACCATGACCCGAGAACAAACATCTGTGTTCATCACACAAATGCATGCCCCGGCCAGGACTCGAACCTGGGACCTTCGGCGTATGAGGCAAAGCTACTTACCACTACACCAATCGGTGTTTCGCTATTGTACAAAAAAAAGTATTCTAGTAAATCCCAAAGCTGCCCTGTGTCTGTAACATTTTTAGTTTATTGCTACTTTTCATCTATTAGAGTATTACAGATAGTGGTTAAATAATTAGTCGTTATAGTAAAAGAAGGTGTAGAAAAATGGCTCTAATTATTATTTTTCTGCCAATGTCTTTAAAAAAATGAATTATTCTGAAAACAATAGACAGCCCTACAGCTAAAAGCAAAGCAACGTCCATCCTGCGTCCATGTTGGTTCAAGTGAAAATTAATCACTGCCGGGAGTGACTTGAAGACGAACGTTTTGCCCCGTTTGCCCCTATACGATGCCTCCTCGGTAGAAAGCAATTTTTACTCATTATGTTGGTATTTATCTTATTTATTTTGTATTTTTTTTAATAAATGGGTTTATTTCTTCATGATGGAATGCTATAATGCAATGCATTGTGTGATTAAGCTTATCAAACGACTAAAGTATTAAGTTATTATTTAATATAAAAACCCTAATGCCAGTTAAGTTTGTTAGTTGTTCTCGTTTATAGAGACCTCATATTACGAGATCCTTCAAGTGCCTCTCTAGCTAATGAAGGTAGGCAGTCAGCTCCGCAAATGTCTTTCGGTCTCTGGTAAGATGACGCAGTTCAGCAGCTCATTTAACATTCATTAAATACAGTACTCATAAAACTATGTTCTTTTTTATGGTAGTAATACGAAAATTATAAGAAACTTTAAATGTTCCTGTTTTATTTGACTTACGTAGTTCGTTCGCGTGCAAATATTAGTTGACTAATAAATAATAAAAACAGAAGCTTAATTTCCGACTATTATTTCGCCGCAATAAGTAGCAATAAATTAACTTACACAAATATAAATAACCAACTCCACCGCAGAACTCGAGTATCACGATCGCTCACATAATTTGTAGAGGAAGTTCGCTTATTCGTTTTGTTTCCTGATAATATTATCCCGAGAAAGTTATCGTGCCATATTGGCTCTTTTTGTAACTAAGTTGTAATTAATGGGTAACATATTGTTCTGTGTTTCGTAGAAAGGTGGGTATAAAGTATACTGTTTGTTTAGGACTTAGAAAACCTTTGGCAAGGACCTTTGATGTTTATATTCTTACTTCTGCTTGGAATATTAAATTAAAATGTAATAAGTACTTCTCACTTTACAAAACAATTAATGTATTATTAATAAATGATAATACTACGTAGCAATGATGATGATAATTATTTAAGTACTTATAAATATTCGTGGGTTGAATTGTCAGCTGAACAAAACAAGTAAGATTATATTTCTCCAAATTCTATTGCATTCAACACAAATTGATGTAACAAAACTCTATATGATCCGTTTTAATCTGAAAACAAACAATGTAGATCCCAATATTGGGTTAATTAAAGCGTTAACATCCATAATAATCTATCAGACAGGCATTCGTGTGTGACCCCCTATCAGAGTGCCGAAACCGTGAAAACAATGCTTGTCAAACAAGGCTGAGGATAATCGATGATAAATGTAAAAATATCCAACGGTATAGCTTCATTTCATGGCTTGATGTGTAACTTATGTACGCCTGACGCGTTGTCATTGCGTCATATTGTCGCTTTTGCTTCTTGTTTTATACAGGCGCTGCGTTCTGTGAGTTATGTGCCGGATGGTTTTTCTTTACGCTGGAGGCTCTGCGCGTATTACTCGCTGATCCTTGACCCTTCTTTTGATTTTCAATAAAGTTGTGCCAAATAAATATATTATTTTCGAACACAAAATGTTTTTTTAAATCTGACCAGCAGTTTCAGAGTTCAACGAATATTCTAACGAGCACAAAAATAGTTTTCGAATCCAAGTTATCGTATTTTAACGTAAGTAATTATTTTTAGCAAACTCCAAAAAATACCTCTGTAAAATCAGACTTACAAGATGGGTTTATTTTATAGTAATACCTACATTTAAAGGAAGGCTGTTTTTTGACTGGTAACAAATCATGTCAAATATAAAGACGTAGACATAACAAGAAAATTGTAAGCTCTGTGTTACGCGTTTATTAATTTAGGTTGTAAAGATTTCCAATGATAGTGACGGAATGATTATTCAAAGTATTTTCCATTTTTATTTGTTTCAAATTAGAAATATTAAAATTATTCAATATTTTGTATTGATGGAATTAATATTTAAGATTTTGAGTACATACATAAACCAATCCATGCAAACCGCCACAAGTCAATATTCATGGCGTACCTATTTTATAGTAAGAGTGATAACTTCAAGACATCAAAAATATCTAGATTGTACTAACATCGTGATTCCAGCCTGCAATCTAGATAGTGTCGAATCACGAAAAGGACTTCACCTGGGTCTGCATAACGGTAAAGATAGTAGTTGATTATTGGTAATAAGCAGTTTCGATAAGAAAATCACCTAGCACCCACATTGCTTTTACAGTAATTATTTCTTCTTTTTACATTTTATCTTACTGAATGCTTATTTACATTTTCGTGAACATATATAAAAACATAAAAAATATTTAAATATAATTTGATAATGATATGATGTAAAAGCTTTAAATACAAATATTGAGCGATAGTTGACATTTAAGGTGTATTAACGATTTGCCTTATTCTTAGTCTCTACTACCAGAATTAGCTAGCGTGTACATGTACAAGATTCTCGCTTAACATATTTTGAGCAAATAAACCGTAGTTTATAATCCTGTTAAACAAGATCTTTCAGAACAAATTAACTGTAGGTATATAACGGTAGTTTTAAACAGACTCTACCGGATTTTTACTTTGTAAGTAGGCGTATCATGTAGGAAACTTTTTGTACCATATAAAGGTCTAATTGTTCGAAAGCAGAAGATAGGTAATTATAGTTTATTTTATCCTAATGATAGTAATGGATGAACTGAGAGAAGGGTGTTCCAACATGAACTTCGAACTGCTATCAAAATTTAAGTTATTTTTTAACTTTGGCATAGCCGGCAAACAAGCACCCAGTCCATCTGACGGTAAGCGGACATAATCTATTGTAGCTGTCAAATTTATGTTAGATTTATTAAATCAAGTTGAAATTTGTTCGACTGTGGTGCCCAAAAGAGAAGAAACTCTCTAAACTCGAACACTCAGACTGGACCACTAAACTAGATTTGTTTTTAACTATTTTAGACTACCGCAGTTATTGAAATACAATTCAACGAATTCGGTCTTCGTGAGAGATTTACAAATATCTTTTCCCGTATCATATAGGAAACAAAATTACAACAAACTGAAGCTCAACCTTTAATTGCGTTTAATTTTCCATTACGTTTAAAATTCCTTAACAATTCTCCTGTAATCATAAACTACATTAACTTAAAACTTGAAAGTGTAATGTTGTAATTAATTATGCAATATCATTGGCACAGACTAATGTAGCAATATGTATTCATAGCCCTGCCTTCGATAGCCAGGCGTCGTCTTAGGCATTTGGTAACCAGAACTTATTACCGTATTGCTCTCCGCACCAATTGGAAAATTATTGGGTTTTAAATTCTCGTGTAATTGAATCTTGTATCTAGTACTGTAAAAATATTCGTTCGCAAATGGGATTAAATTGAATTGTTTTTCTGTTGTACACTATGTAAACTAGAAAAAATAAAAAAGTAGGTAATTTATGAAAGTGTAAGAAAACTTTTGCTGTTTCGTCAAAACGGCGAATAATTAATTCTTTGAAAATTTATAATTTACTTAAAAAGAAAATAAATGCGGCTCTATGGAAACTTGTAGTATATTTCGCAACTAATGTTCAGGTCTGTGAGACTAATAAAAATGCTTATATGTAAAAAGCGTATGAAACGACCGCGAATAAAATAATATTTTAATATATAATGGAATGAAAGTATTTAGTTGGAAGTAGTTAGTTATTTTTATAACTCTTGGCCATTCTTAAAAATAACTAAATTGACAAGAATGGCGTTTTATTTAATTTATCAGAGATACCTACCTGATTCATTCAAAGCAGTATACAGTTCTCTTGTGCATTAGGATTCCACGTACGCGTATAAACTATAACACAGGAAATCAGTTCGTAACGTATCATATTACCCTCACAACTAATTTTAATTTAAGGTTCACGTGTAGCCACGGCCGTTATGTACTTGTTCATTTTGGTTGTGATGCTAACAATACCTACTAACTTGTGCGCTTGGTTAGAGGCGGTCTCGTGCCGTAGGAAACTGGAATTAGCACCGCTTGCTTCCTAAATATGCAATCCTAGGTTCGAATCTAATGAGCAGACATGTGTATAATGAAAACAACCAGGTCTTGAGTCGTGGATTTCTGTCATTTAATATTAGTGTTCGTACTAACCAGGTTCTTGAACACAAATAACCTGGTTTGAATAAGGAATTTTCAAGTATAAAAAAGATATTAATTGATAAACTTTCAGTGCTCATTAAAAAAAAAATAAGCCATTTCTTGGAAACTACTAAAAATCGCTGAAAATACATAGGGTTCAAAAGATAGGTAGGTATTGTAGTTCCCTAACATCCGGCTTCGCTCTAGCAGCTACGGGAAACACCCTTTATAGTTATTGCTTGACAAAGGGTACAAGTATAAAACCTTTTACTATATAACTTATTATAACTTGGTGAATTAACTTAAGGAGAGATAAGGTACTGTTGAATAGAGCAGCTAATTTAGTAAGTTACGTTTAATTTTAGTTTACTATCAACTCCTGCTTGCCTATTGAAATATTAAGAAATAAGATCTTGTTCAATTCAAGGTTTCGGATCAAATATCAGAATTCAATAATTTTAAATGCATCAAATTACACCTTTGAAGCCAAATTGCGGTGTAAAATTTGATTCAAATACCTATTTTAGTCTTTTACATTTGTATCAATTATATTGAAATAGATTTTATTTTAAATTTTTTTATTTAAACGTCTATTGTTGATATAGGACAACGAAATAAAAATAAAAATACTGCCATAATTATCACTCACAATCTTAAAAAATGTAAGGCAAAAGGCAGTCGCAAGTTTCACTCAGTATTTTTTTCTGTAATTTAATACGACTGATTTTACAGAAAAACATTTTAGCTAAAATGAAAACTTATTATAAGTATCTACCTATTTTTTTTTTAATTTTCCCGGCAATGCTCGTAATGCATTTTTTTTTGACTTTTCTTTATTCATTCCGCTTTACATTGTAAAGAGGCATTACATATTTCTTTCTTTTCGGCCTGCCTGTCGGACTATTTTTCTACTGTTTGGACCCGCTGTAAGGTTCGACTCATCTTCTCACAATACCTACACTCTTCTCCATTTCTTATCTTTTGGATTCCATTCAGCTATTTTAATTTATAAATAATCGATAAACTGTCATTATTTTTAAATCGATTTAAAAGTTCGTTTATCAACAATATATTTGCTAAAACTATATTTAGAGAATTCCTGTTGGGAATATGCAAATATTATTTGACATTTTATGACAAATAAGTAACAAGTTAAAAGATATACAAGTAACCTTCTTGATATATAAAAAAACATGTTATCCAATATGTCAATTCTACAACTTACTTAATACGTATCCCATACAGCCATTGCATCAATTTGCACAAAAACGCCAACAACACATACAGAAATAAACATAAATAAAATTTACTTTCATCCACATATTTGCGACCATTCTGTGTAATGACCAACTCGTTTTAGGCCAGCTTTTTACTATACAACTCGAGAGCAGGTCGTAAAAGGGCATGTCCAGATAACTTTATTCCGCCATAATACGTCGCATCCCTTTGAAAAGGAAAGCTGAATAACATTTTTTCTGAATGACCATTTAAAGGTGACTCTGGACTTTTTATGGAGAATGAATCAGGGCTCGGGCCCGAATTTAGCCCCATGTCAAAAAGCCGTCGGGTGAATAAACTTTCTTTTGTGACGTGAATTACGAACTTGATTATTCGGCTGTGCAAACATTTTATGTATTTTAGTAGTGTTTAAGAAATATTTTACGTGCGTGCATTTATTTTATACAGCGAATTAATTGCAATAACTAACGTGTGGAAAACACTTGAAGTGAACACTTTAAAATATCTTGTTACACTTATATAAGAATCTGAAGATTTATTATCTCTCGACTGTGGGTTTATGAGCAAACAATTGCAACGATTAAAGGTGTAGATGTAGGAATGTTAAGCCGGTTATTCTTAATTTAAGAAAATTGTTTAAAACATCTTATGTTGCTTTATCAATATAGAAACTTTTACTAAAAAGCTATAAACTATCATTAGCACGAGCTCATTAAAAGAAAATACCTAAACACACCTTTGAATTCTAAATAAAATATAAAAAAACAACGTGTACAAATTGATAACCAACATAAAGCTGAGTTCAAAAACCTCTTATAAATTAATCTGGTCTCGTACAGGAGCCAATAAAAAGTGTCTGAAAATTGCAACTTGCAAGTTACACTGTTATTAAGGGCGTAAGTGCAAATTCGAGTAACCAGTTGCGTCCAGTGCGCAAGAGTTGATCGTTGCGCTCGGTCGGTTGAATTGTGCCTTTCGAGTGCGGGCGCAGTTCGAAATTCGAATTATCCAGTGTCTTGTTATTGTCCTGTGAACAGTTATTTTTAGTGTTTTGTTTTGTGCTTTTCAGACTGGTTTTACCGATTGGATTTGGGTTTTGTGACCGTAATGTAACTATCGAATTGATTTCTTTTTGTTATTTACAGTAATGTTTAATAATTCTTAATTAGGTGATAGATTTATTATTTGATTTTATATTTTAATGCTAAATTTTACACTGTAATATCTTAGCTTCGGACAATATGACACATAGGCTCTCAGTTTAGGCCTATCAAACACTATTATTAACAATTGAGAACCCGTACTATTAATATAAATATGAAGCGTGAGATCCAAGGTAATTAATTATAATAATTATTATTTCAAGTTACGTTTGCAAAATATTGATAATATCTGCAGTATACAGCAACTGATGATCTAATAAAGTAAAGCCTACGCGCTCATTATAATTTATAAATGTAACTGATATTTTAAGAACGATCTACTTAAATATGACAAATATAACCTGGGAGTGTTAAATGTTATTTGAATCTTGTTGGTAATTTATTGGTACCGTCTTACTATGTACATTTTATATCTGTAACACGGACATATAATTTTAAACCAGAAGTCCTCGACACCCGAAAGGGATAATAATTTGTGTGATGGACTTAGTCATAAACAGTTTGTGGTTTATTTTTACATCGATATGGTCGAAAAGAAAGCAGTCTACCAGTTTTGTCAAAAATGCCCGTCATACCAAAATAGCACTGAAGTTGCAAGGAAAAATTAAACTTGTGTTTGGCGTGTAAACTTTGACGTAGGGTGGTATACAAGATTTTTGACTGTATGGTCATCCTTGACACCATTGCGTACTTCCGTAAGGTAGATTGCGATTTGAATTTATGATTTGTCGTTGAGGTAGTTCCTGGGATAGAGACTTGCCGAGCTAAGAGAAGCAGATAAGAATAAATTTGTATAGAAATAAAGAGAAACTGTATATTTGTTCTGAAAAAACTTTGCCGTGAAGTTTCTTGCCTGTTCTTTTTAACGAAGATTTTTCCGAACTGGTGGAAGAGTCGTTGCTGCTTTATTTAACATCATTGAGAACAACTAATTGTCAATGTTGAAAAATAAATATTTGAATTTGACATTGAATAACAATAACTACTACTTTACATTATTGATTTAAAAAAAAAATTTTTTTTTGGTGGAAAAATATAATAAATTTATCTATGAAATCAAACGTAGAGCACATAGTCATATTTACAATAGATAAATGTAATTTTAAATGAATCGCCTCGTGTCAATAAGAGATAAATACAATATACAGTAAAGAATTATTTTGCATCAAAAGTGCACTTTAACGACTCAATGAGGTTTGAATGAAGTTGTTCGAGATGTTATTAAATCTAAAAGTACGAAAGTATTAATCTGTACCAATGACTTAAAAACGTGACTGCCTGTCAGCTTGTTCAACATACATCAATGATTTTCATTGAACGACCAGGGAAGAGTGTTTGTACATAAACAGCTATTATATAACATAAACATCCGCTTTTTTTATAAATTAAATCCAAAAAAGGGACACGTGTCTTAAAAATTTGTATTATTGTCAGTTTTTAAAATAGAAAATAATACGAATTTCACCATTATTGTCCAGGCTCCCTGAGTAAAACGTTGGCGCCATTGCTGATTTCAAACATCGAAGAAAAGCCTCAACATTCCGTTCTTTATTTTGCTAAAATATCTAACTAGTTATGACAATGAAGACCTCAACAAATACGTTCCTTTTTATTTCCTACCAGTTCTGACAGTCAACGTAAAATTGGATACTCCACAATAAGGGTCTTAACTATTGTTTCAAACATTCATTCTTATCTTTCTAAACATAAAGCCCACAATTGTCTGGCAGCTTCGAAGCGACTGCATCCTTCTAGTGGCAATGAATCTACATTTATCACTTAAGGAATATGTAGCAACTGCATTTATGGCAATAAAGAATAGTTTACTATGATCGATGGTCGAATCAAAAATGTCTTTCGTTGGTAACATTGTTAAATCGGAGTTTTATAACTTCAGAGCAAACTTCCTGGTCTGTTGGTTGTGAAATTCAATATAGGTTAATTTTTTAATAGCCGTATATAAATAATCACAGAGTTTTAGCCGCCCCGAGCGCCCCACAAATTAACAATAGGCAAAAGAAAAACAAGGAAATAAAAATCTTACAATATGTTTATTCTTAGTTATTACAATCGTGGCTGTCTTTTTTTTCAATAACCTTTAAAATTATGTTTCATAAATTGTATACAAAGGTCCGTAGGAATGTTTATAAAGAAAATAATCATGAGTAACAAACAAGACCCTTCATCTTTTTCACATTCAGTTAAACAGTTTTCTGCCTACACACGCATATTACGACAATGTTCATGTCGAACTTGCTGCTTACAATTTTAAATCCAAATAAATGTCAACGTAACTGCAATATATTCAACGGATTAAATACGTTGAGAACAAGTTGAATAAGGTTAATTAAGTTCTCAAAGTGAGATATTTCCATGTTATTTAATTGAAATTTAATGATTAAGTTAAGATATATGTTTTGTGTGTTTTCTGCCATGCTGTAATGTTAAATGAATTTTATTTATGTTAAAGTATTTTCCTTTTAAGCACTAAAGCCCTTTGATTTTAATAATTGTATTTATTGTCTAAATTAATCGTATTTGAATTTTGAGTCGATTACGACCCTGGCCTATGAAACTTTCAAGCATAATAATTCTGGTATAGGATTTAAAGCTGGCATAAATGGTTTGATTTTAATGCGTTTTGTTTCCTCATATTCCACTAAGCAAATTTTATTCGTTGTGATAATTTAATTGAACTTACTCAATTTGAAAAGTTTATTTTTTGATATGTAAATTGTGAAATTCGTGTAAAAGCTATGTACAATTCTTTGAACTCACAAATATGTATAATTGTAAGTGCACTAATTTGTAACTGTATTGATATAAATTAAAGAAATTTAATTAATACAAATAAATTATTATCATAGAGATCTAAATTTGTATCTGTTTATTGCATAGAAATGCGGCCTCAATTATTCCACTCAAACAAACACATCATTCAATGAAATTCGAATTTAAGTTGAATAGTTTGAAATTGCTTCAGTATAAGTAATTCGCCCTTTACAATCAAATGCCATTCCATAATTGGCAAGTTCTATGATCGATAAAGACCTTCATAAGGCGAGGGATCGCCTCACGCGATCCATTCCATATTAGGAAATATACTTGTTTAGGAATTGCAGGAAATAGTTTTATTTGGTTGAAGTTTTGGTTTTAGTATTGAAATAGAATGAGTTTTTGAAATACAAGCTCCGCTTCAATAGAACTATTCATTATGACTTTTTGCTATCTTGAGAGTAACTTTGACATTTGACAAGCGACTTTCAAAGACTTTTCATTTAATAATCAGCCCTAAGATACTCAATATTTATCCGTTCTCCAAAGTTATTGTATATTGATTTTCACTGAAAGCTTTACTTAAAAAGAACAAGCAAATAAACTAGAACAGAAGTAAAACATTCACAAAATATACAGAGCTAGTATTTGTTATGCGACTGTACAGCGAACAAACACTCGTTATTCAAATATACCTATTTCTATGATGTAGAAAAAAAATACTCTTTGTATAAATAAGTATTGTGCTACTCAAATATAAATATAACAGGTCGATGTTCATCTATTCAAATGCATTAGCTAAAATACCACCACTATCTGCTACATTTACTGAAACAATTGAAAGCGGCAGTTAAAACAATAAATCGTCTGCGACTTCGCCTGCCTCCGTACCACGAGACGCGATCTATTTGTACCCTTGAGCTATTTAGATCAAGTGCCATTAGACGGTTCCATTATTTCTATTCTATTTAAGAATGCCGGTGGTCAATGACACATTGGCTTGGGTGACTCTGATTAGAGATTTAGGTTTACAATATATAATGTATACAAATCAGTTTAAATGAAGTGTACATGGACTATTTATTTATTTACACGTGCATATTTATTAATTAATTAATTTAAATACCTAGATACAATATCTATTATCTGCTTTGTTTTGACTGCACATGTGCTAACGAAACTAAATTCGAAACGGTAAAGATTTTTCGAACAACAACAGTTCTGCCATCAGTTTGGAAGGGCGGTAAATTATGTGGCTCTCTGATTATTTACAAATTTTTGACCTTAAGCGATGTCTTTCAGATATTGCACCAATCGATTTCATGTCAATGTAAATAGCGATATTGACTAGACCTCGGCGTTCATTGTCAGCTTCCTTCAAAATAAAGTACAGTCCGACCAAGACATCGTGAACTCACTATTTAAATCTTGCCATTTTATTATGCTATTTTTAGGAAAAACTATAAAGATCAAATCAAGTAAATTATGAAAATGGCAAGCTAATGTCAAGATGACAGCCGAGTTAAAAAAAATGCAGTTTCACAGACGGTTTGGTTTTATGTTAATCATTTCAAATAGTGGAATAATAAAACTTAAAAAAATAACATTTAAAAATGTATTACAATTGTTTTTTTTTTTCATTTTGCAATAGCAAGTAAATCACCAGTTAAAAACCTCTTATTATCGACATATCATTCGCAAGCATCCTTTAAACCGAGTAATACACTTTAATACCATCCCACCATGAATCCTGATGCGTGGGAGTGGTGCATAATTCACCATATCCCGTTGTATAGGAGGGTTAATGTAGAAATAATAATAACACCATGGTGGTCAAGTGGCGTGACGGCAGACGGTCTGTGCTTCCGCCGTGTGACACTTCGCTTGTTACTTTCCAGTTGGACGTGTGGATCTGTGATTTATTGTGAATAATATAGTCATATACTTATACGAGATATATATGTATACGTCTATTAAAGACATATATGTGTGAGTGTTAAGTTTTCAGTGGTTATAGTGCGTTCTAACTTGAATGGTATAATCACTACGCCTTTTGGAAACACTGAGAAAGCTTAATTTTGATTATAGAAAAACAGCGACATCTTCATGTTAACCAAGGATACGAATCCTCTGTGCAAGGGTGTATTCCATATTGTATCTCAGTTTTATATTTAAAAGAAGTCTTAATGAATTAAGAATTTGTTAAAATACGAAAATTCTATTGCAGTCACAAACGAGGTTTATTAATCGCAATTATATTTGAGTGTAAAATAGAACTTACCTATATTTAAAAAATTTTAATATTTACGTTTAGGATAGTTGTACTTATTTTATTTAGTTATTAATTCCTAGTTTTGCCATCATAAAACTTTGAATTGTTCTTGTTTACGCCAAAGTAAATCGATTCTCTAAATACCTTCTACTCTTAGACTGTTCAAGATTACTTTAAATAATAAATATCAATAGGTACAGATTCACTGAAAATAGTAAGTTATAATCAAGTGAACAGCAATGTGTGAGTGATACGTGAGTGAAATATGTTGATAACAAAATACACGTCGATTCTGTTGGAAAGTGCGAGGTCGGCCGAAGCGAGGAACATAGCCTTGGCTAGTTCACGGGAAGGATGGAGCTTGACTTTGGAAAGTACGTCTGGAGGATTTAAAAGGTACAGGAGACGGCAATTTTCATACAGGTGAGTACTTTGAAAATAATTGTACTTAGTTTTGTCTTGCCACGCTTACGACACACCATAACAGCTGTATCCCAAAGCAGAGACATCCGCTTATTCCACGATTGCTAAATGGTTTGTCAGACTATACAAAAACCTTCGGTTCACATTTGGTATTCTTTATATGATTGTGGGTTCTCCCACAATGTGTTCACTGTTTGAGCAGTCATTTAAATGTACATCAGTCATAAAGGTTCATTAGTTCGTTTTGCCGCCAGCGGCATCTAACTCGGGGCCATCACATCGAGAAGCCA
This sequence comes from Marasmarcha lunaedactyla, assembly GCA_923062675.1. Taxonomy (NCBI): domain Eukaryota; kingdom Metazoa; phylum Arthropoda; class Insecta; order Lepidoptera; family Pterophoridae; genus Marasmarcha; species Marasmarcha lunaedactyla. The sequence goes on from OV281353.1 coordinate 11,861,964, forward strand.
GCGTTTTCTACTGTCGCTCTACATAGTTATAGTAAGACTTACACGCTCAATTGACCGTGATTGTCGTTTATTTAAGATGGAGTTCCATGATGTTTGGAATAAACGCATAGGTACTTCTTTAACTAATACAGTTTATACGACCGAACTCAGAGACACCGTGTTTAAACATTTTGCTCAGCCAATCTAGTCTTAGAAGATTTATACCTAGATCAAAAATTCGCCTAACAAAATCTATACTTACGAGCACCTTGAGTAAGCATTTGACGTCTCGAATTGCGGCCGATCACCTATTCATATATCATTTCTCTATCGTTGCCCACGGTGTGACCGCCCCCCCCCCCCACTTTCAGGTGAACCCATTGTTTACTTAGCAAAGTTTTGAAAAAGATGTTATTGTAAAAGTAACAGCGTAGGTTTAGAAACGTCGAGTTCCTGTTTATGCTTAATTTTAATTTTAATTTACCTACTTCCGGTCAGTTAGTTGAACGTTCATGATATTATTTTCATTCTGGAAATCATAATTAATAACAATATTTTTGTTAGGTACATAAATACCAACGAATAAATAAACAAACAAATAAATAAATTATTGTTATTTTCTTGATTTTTCTTATTTCTCTTATTAATTTGTTAAAAGGTAACAAATAAATAAGCTTATTATATATATTTATATACTTTGTATATTTAAACTTAAAGTGCTATAAGTAACGACAATAAAACTAAACAAACATCAGCGTCTGTCTGCTACTTTGCGCGCGATATAAAACTGACTTTCGAGAAATGTGTAGCAACTTCATCAGTTCTCACTTCTCAGGTAACCGTCAGGAATCGTCACGACAACCTTAACAAAACCACTGTAGGGACATCAGCCTCACCCAATTAAGGGGTGGTTTCAGGCAATTTATAGTTCACCGTGCTTGCCTACCGCGGGTTGGCAGACTTTTACACATAATTTCATAGGTATGTGGGTTTCCTCAAGATGTTTTCTTTCTCATTTAGAACAGTCGGCTTTATGTCTTAAGTTGTACAAACGCATTGGTACATTTGGCAGTCACGGGGGTCGAAACCGTGACCTCAAGATCGATAAGCCAGTGCCTTAACCACTGCGCCACCGACGCGTTAGGTATAACAGATAATAAGTAACTTTAGCACCTGGAAACAGATTAATGTGATAAGGAAACAAATTAAATAAAATCTGATGAAAATTACTTTTATTGGTAAGTATATACTTCATATACACTTGTGAGGTCACTAGCATAGGTTAATAAAAATCCCCAGACAAACCCATCGACTGTATTGCTCCAAAGTAAGCAGAGCTTGGGTGATACAGCGAACTGGGACCCAGAATAAACATACATGTATAATTATAAACCCGAGAACAAACATTTATGTTCATCACACAAATTCATGCCCCGGCTAGGACTCGAACCTGGCACCTCCGGCGTATGAGCCAGGGCTACCTTACCACTACGCCGAATTGGAATGTATAATTTTTTTGATTTGCTAACCATCTATATGGGTATTAAAGTATATAATTGTCGTAAGGACATAATACGTAACAGATTGTCAGAAGTTATGTTAAATGGAGCCAATCTGTTGCTTTAGAAAATTTAAGAATACTCTTTAACATGAATATAGACCTCAAACAATTGTAGGTATCAAAAAGTATGAAATTGAAACAAAATATTACATTAAAAAAGCACAATAACCGTATTTCGAATCCACAGCCTAGCCTTCATATAGAACAAAAAGACCAATTTATATTCACCAAGATATATTGAATAATCAATGACCATTATAACAAATACGCTTCAATTGCCAAGCACAGGTCCTTCGCAGCGCTCACAATGGCTCAATCAATTCTTGACAACGAAATTGTATCGAATATCTACATATTTGACTGTGAACGCCATGCCCATGTATGTGTGCACATAAGAAGGTATCGCTGCGAATGTAAACAAGACGTAAACAATTTATAAGTGTAGTATCTGGTTGCGTATTTTGTAGAATTGTATTCGATGATATGCGTGTCGGATTAAGGTTTTGTGTGCTTTCATTAACAGCCGAAAGAACGTTCGTACTTCGCGTTTATTAGCAACATTATTGTAGTCGCTTCAAGGTATCTTATTGGTGTTGCAAGTGATAAAATTAATGAAATGTTACTTTTTGCGCACATCTTAACCTACGTAGAGCTACATACATACTACAACGAGGACAGCTCATAACTGGTTACTTAGAATTTGAGGGATGATGCTGACATACAAAGGGAAAGGTGAGCGATGGCAATCCGTTGCAATATGTTGGCTCGCAGATTTGCTCGGTGTAGAGCAGAGGTAAAACTAACACTGTTTAAAGCGTACTGTCGAACGCTATATACTTGCAATCTGTGGGTCAGCTACACGCAGAGTTCTATCAGCGCTCTCCGAGTACAATACAATAATGGTCTGAGAATGCTGTTGGGGCTCTCACGCTACTGCAGTACGTCGGGGATGTTTGCGGATGCGCGCACTGACTGCTTTCATACTGTTATCCGCAAGCACGTTGCGTCGTTGTTGAGCAGAGTGCGTGCGAGTGCCAATAGCATCCTCAGAATCATATGCAAGAAGCCCGCCCGCCCGATATTGCGACACTGGGTGCACACTCATGTTCACTTACCCGGCACACCAAGCATTCTGGGTTGATCCCTAAATTAAGCTTTTGTTTTGTTACTGTTTTATTATTTATTTTATTTTGTTTTACTAGCATAGGCACTAAGACTGTACTTACTAACACAATATGGACGTTGTCGGAAATAAACACATTTTATTTATTTTTGTTTTATAACTCGGTAGCCTTACATTTTATGTTTGTACACTTGCAAACTATCGATTTGTATTTAATTTGCTAGGAGTCCCATGGGATTTTGTTCGCATAGTTGCTGATCCCGTGGAAAACTCATGGTAAAATTAGCCTTTGTTACTTCTTGATGACGCCGTTTTATAAGGGAAAAAGAATCTGCGTGGTAGTTTTCAGGTTTTCAATATGAACAAGTAGGAAATACTTTTCTCTGTATAACATTATATAAATAGATTCGTAATGAGTTCTACAATCATAGTTATTAGTTTGAATAGAAACGGAGGCGTTTATGACTCGCTTTTTATAATGACCTTGCCGTGTTCTCGATTTCTGATAATTATCGCCTTTATTAATTTTCACGTCTATCCAATTAAAAATAAACTTGCTTTAGTCATTTGCAATTTTTTATAAATTTTATGAGTAATTTTAAGATAATGTTGTTTTTTCAGAATAACTAAAAGACGAAAAATTATGATATGAGGGATAAAAGTACCCATTTCCATGAAGATTATTAGCTGCAGGTGTAAACATGTATTGGTCCATTACAAACATCTTCGTACACGCAGAAATTGATGTTTTTTGACATAACGAAAAACACATTTATATTGATCTAGAAAATTGCCCAAAAAGTTCTGAAATTAAAATCTCCCGATAATATTTAATTTAATTAAACCGCTGCCGAATCGAATTGAATCCTAATTTATTCTTGAAACATTCTCGATCAAGCAACCTTTCTAACATAAACCAAAACGATTGTGCCTTTCTATCACCTGAATCTTATGACAGTCCTCACACCCTGTTTGCATCAGAGATCAAAAAATATTCTCATGATATTAAAAAATTACACAGAAAATAACCAAATATTAGGTCCTTACATATGAAATTGGCGTTTTGTCGTACTGGCCACTTTGATCTGTATTATCTCCTCTTTGGTTAAGAATTCCAATTTCAAATTTATATAGCTATATACTCAAGCATTTGTGCTTCGAAAACCGTAATTCATTTGTTTTTTCTCTTTTGTATTTTTCTTTGCGTCACTTAGTTTACAAAATGGAAAACTTGAAATATCGCGTTATTTTACGTTATTTTACCAGTGCTGCAGAAACGGCTCGAAGTATTAATCCTGTGTATGGTGGCGGTGTCGCAAAAGAAAACACAGTAAGTTTTTGGTTCCAACGTTTTCGTTCTGGATATTTCGACCTGCAGAACAAGCCCCGTAGACGGCCGGAGACCAGAGTTGATAAAGAAGGCTATTGTGGAAGCAGATCCATCGCAAACCACACCGAGTTAGCTGTAGGCTGCGTTGTTAGTGACAAAACTGTTTTAATCCATTTGAAGCAAATTGGGACGGTGAAAAAGCTTCAGAGGTGGATACTTCATGATTTAAGTGCAGCACACGAACAAACGCGCGTCGACAGTTGCGTTACATAACTCAACCGGCACAATGATGAAAGGATTTTAAATCGAATCATTATCTGTGATGAAAAGTGGATCCTGTACGACAATTGGAAATGCTCACCGCAATGGTTGAACCCTGGCGAACCAGCCAAATCCTGCCGAAAGCGAAAATTGACTCAAAAAAAGTTACTTGTGAGCGTTTGGGGGACTAGTGCCGGTGTCGTTCACTACAGCTTGCTTAAATCTGGCCAGACGATTACGGCAGATGTCTGTTGTCAGCAACTGCAAACCATGATGGAAAAGCTAGCTGCTAAACAACCGAGGCTGGTCAATCGCTCTAGGCCACTATTGCTTCAGGACAACGCTAGACCACACACTGTACAACAGGCGGCTACCAAATTAGAGGAGCATCAATTGGAATGTCTAAGACATCCACCGTACTCCCCGGACCTTGCTCCGACAGATTACCATTTTTTCGAAATTTGGATAACTTCTTACAAGGGGAAAAAATTCAACTTCGATGGGGCAGTCCAAAGCGCCTTCATAGATTTTATTGATTTCCGTCCGAATGTTTTTTTTTAGTAAAGGGATCAATGAACTACCTATGAGATGGCAAAACTTGTAAAAAAACTTGCAAAACTTGGTGGTACATACTTTTATTAAATAAATATATTATATTAAAAAAATTTTTACTTTATGTTCCTCTCTTACAAAACGCCAATTTCATATGTAGTGACCCAATATTAAACCTAGGATACACACAGATCTTTACATGTAGTGATCTTAATTATCTTACTCGTACGCAAATCGCTAACCCATAACCTAATGATACCCAGTTTCAAAAGTCCTTCTGTCCTTTCTTAAATAGAAGACGCCCATTGCAGGGCAAATGAAAAACACTTCTTTTGCAGCCTGCATCAAAAAAAAAATATATAAAAGGCAGCATATTTATTAGTGCCCACAGCTACCATTGCATTTAACCGCATAAATCGATCTAGACCATTATCTGTGAAAATATTCGTATTAACTAAGTATTTGCGATGCAATTTGTCTGTAAATACTTTCATTTGTTTGTGTTCTGAGCTTCAGCATTAAAATATTGGTTGAATACTTGGTCGTACTTTCTTAAGTACATGAACTGTTTCATCTGTGCTGGCAGACTAAAGAAAATTGTGAAAAGTGACAATGTAGTCTTTATGCGCTATATTAAATTTATTATTTATAAACAGTCGCATTTGAGTGATTACGGCGCCAGGCAAAAAGCCACAAAGGCATAGCCGCCAAGCCGACTGCTCGGATGGTGAAGGAAAAATCGGTTGGGTACCCAAATTGCTAACAAAATATTTCGAAGGTACTTACGTGTTATGTCTGTCAACCCGCAGTAAGCAAGCAGGATGGGCTTTAAGTTGCCTATAACCATCCCTTGGTTGGGTGAGGCTGATATCCATGCAGTAGAACTATGAAGTCTAACGTTCGGATTTAACACCTTCATCATAGAAATACTAGTTTTATGTCAAGACGCAATAGAAAATCCATAGAAAACGTGACTGCCAACTCGCGTGACACGCGATTATAAAATTGTTCACAAGGTACATATCTACATGCATTGATTTTCATAACGCACATACGCACGGCGTAGGTATGATAATGAGGAATGATTTCATGCATCTAGAGATGCTGTTTACATATTAAAGCAGAGTTACTGAACCATGCCTCCGGAATGCGGTTTTATAGGCTGCTGCTGATGGTTATAATGATCACATTCAAGATGAAATGAGATCATTCAATTCAGTTTTATAGGTTTTAGTAGTCGTTTCCTAGATTCTTTATGACTCTCTTGATTTTTCAAAGTTAATAAAAATAAGTCTTTAAAAACTATGGTCTAAAAACAGGAATAGTTGATCCTTCGTTGTATTTTGCCTTTTTTTAAGCAAAACGTAAATATCCTACTGCGTATATCGTGAAAGTTTGAGGATATATATATGGAGATACGCTTGATTTGATTGAAATATAGAATGCATCTGTAAATTAACAAACGACAAATAGACAAGATACACCCATCATAAAGAGAAATATGTTTTGAAGCTGTGGTGGGGTGCAACTAGCTTTGTTTGGGAGAATGTCTTAACATGATCAATATAACAACGTTTTACACTTTCCATGTATAATTAATACATTCAAGCAATAAAAGAACAAAGAAAATACAAAACCTTACCCACTATATTTTAAAATACGCAATAAAAAATCAACTACTACTAATGAATGCAAATGCACACTTGCCAGACAATAACATCAATAGGCTTACAAATAGGTAGAACTTGTATCAATAATAAATGTAATTTATTACTTAGTTGATATTCTGTCCAGGTTGGTTAGTGTTTCGTAAATTCTTATCTCGAGATCTTTGCAGGCGCAATCGCGAGATATATCGTAAGATAATTCCTTAGGACAATGCACTCCGGCCCTTGCGTAACCGACAGTGCCCTATTTGAGACAGGAAACTCAGAATAGTTTAAGGTTTTATTTTTGTGAGCCCTGTAATGGTTTAACGGGCATTGAAACGTAATGAATTTTACCTTAAATAAGGACTTAAAATAGCCACATTGATTTTAATCCTGCACAGTTTTTGGGTATGTGAAGTCACAATTGTATTGGCTTTTTGAAACAAGACATTTTGTTGAATAATAATCTTAAACTAAAATTGTTGTACTTTTACATATTGAACATTCTCAAAATAGTTTGTTTAAATTATTATACGAATTAAAATAACATTAATTCGTTGTAAGATTCAATGAAATCAATATCTATTCTACACTCTCTCAATAAAAAGTATCTGAAAGGATCCATTTTATACTTAAAAAATTACCAAGAGTTAACAGCGGTAGTCTCGTTTTAACTTTCACAGACGATTCACAGTTAAATTCACTTAGGTTGCACTATTAGTACAGGGTTCTGATCTTACTGGTTTTCAATAAAACCTACCTTTACCTACATATACAACTGTTCCAATGAGTTCTTAAATTTTGTTGAGCGTATTTTCTTTTTATTATTTTAGTAAGAAGCTTACTAACGATGGTGTATTTGTAGGTAAATAAACGTTCGGTTTAAAATAAAATGTAGAAAAAGTATGACACGTCAAATAATGCATTATATAAATTTACATTGTTGTTCTAACAAAATAAACAGGCCACATTTTTGTAGTGGTAGAACTCGTCCATGTTACAATCTTTGTATGTACACATAAATAGTACGCATTTAGGAACACATATAAGGCCGCACTTAGATGGTTGATTAAGGCACTCTTTAGTATAGATTTTAAGTATGCTAATTTAGACTTAGATATTGAAGACATAAAGTATTTTTTCGCTCGACAAAATCTATACTTAAATTAGCCTAAACTAACTTAATTAACGAATTTGAAACTTCGGTTTGCTATAGTTATTTATCGGTTCGTATTAATTTGCCTGCGCTTTCTTCTTATATGGCGTTGCAATGAAAAAAAGCAAGATATTGGTGAGTGCTGTACTGTGAACTGAATAAACCTGGCCCATTAAACTTTAACGTTTACTGATATCTACGTAAGTTGCTACATAACTGATCTTTAATACTAATTGAATCAATTGCAATTGTAATTGAAAGGATTTTCGTTGAGCAAGTTTTATATTGCCTCTATATTGTGTCATCATTAAAGTTAATCTTTTTATTGAGTACAAAATCTTATACAAACTTGGTATTTTTGCAAGTGTCTCATCTTTCAGCTTATTGGTCAGTATCATAATGCTAAAATGGTCACAACAAAACAATTTATTACAGTTTTATTTACATGGAAAGTACAAAGGATATTTTTATTGACGAGTGAAAGTGATCATTGAGCTTAATTCTGAAATCTTTAAACTTGAAACCTATCTTTACACACAACATTTAAGGTATACCTAAACAGTAAAGCAGAAAAGAAATATCTTTTCTTCTTCACTGTTATTTATTTGTTTGTTTTTGGGCAAAACAAAACTATTCTAAAAAAATAACATAACTGGTGCCATTGTCACTGTGCGTAATATATTGTCTTCAATGCGGATGTCCAGTGTCAGTCGAGACAGGCACATATTTGGTACATAAATATGATCGAATTAATTTGAGACATGCTTCGCTTGCGTTGCATAGGCAAGAATTTATAATGAACCCTTAAAGATGTTTTGCAATGACCGGGAAACCGGGCGATAAGATTTAGTTTTAAGTTTTGCGCAGTTACAATACTTTATAATAATTTTGTCCGCGTCGCGTATTTGGAAAATACACAACCCTAGAACGCAAGGTTTGGTACTGCTCACGTATAGTTTCACACTACAAATATATAAGGAATTTTCAGAAAGTATACGTGGTTATCACGCACTTTATCGCGGACTTTATTTTCGGACCCCAACCGCTACCACTGCTGTCGGAAAATACGTTGCGTACTAATTGCGTATATTATTTTAAATTCTTATATTTCCAATTTTTTCATTGGCGCTTGGCCGGGAGTTGCCCGACCCCGCGCACTTCGTTCGCTCGACTCGCGCGAATCGCATATTTACAAGTTTGTGTAAGAGTTGTTTGAACTAAATTCAAAATTTCGTTAGTCTAAATATCTCAAGTTGGACAATTAGTCTAAACAAACAAGTTTGCAATGGCTGAAATATTTTAAATATTTCGACTGTAAAGTATATTAAACGTACGCGTTTCCAACATATACACATCAAAAAAACCTAATAGAGATTTTTTAAAAGAAATTTTACTTTTTAAAAGAATTTTGCTTACGTAACGTCTTTTTAAAAAAATATACACTCTTTTTTAAATTAAAAATATACTTTAATTTTTGTTTTTTATTAACAAAAATTGAATTTTAAAGTCCTAATGCAATTTCAACTATTAAATAATTGAAAGAAAAAGAGAACTTAACTAAATATTATCAACATTTATTATGAAATTGTTTTTATTTAGTACAAGATCCCAGTACCACCCCTGGCTCAAACACATGCGGCAATACTTCTGGGCATGCTGAGAATTGAGTTATTCCAGCATTTCTTGCGGTAACCTGTCCCATTCTTGAATAACGGCTTCCCTGATCTCTGGTACTGTGTTTGGAGGTGGCTGATGGTTTCGAACAGCTCGCTTGACAGCATCCCACGCATGCTCTATCGGGTTTAAGTCAGGCGAGCTGGCCGGCCAGTCTAACCTGGTAATGTCGTATTCACACAGAGCAGCGTTGATTCCTTGATCTCGATGTGCGGGTGCATTATCGTCAACTAATGCGAATCGAGGGCCATGGTTTATTCTAAATGACCTGACAATTCCATCAACAGCAATGGTTTGGTACAAAGCTGCAGTCATCCAGCAACGATACGGGATTAACGGCGTTCTAGCACCAATTATTATACCGCCCCAAAAGGATACCGATTTCCTGCCTTGTTGAACGGTTCCGGTGGTAGTTCTTTGTCTTTCATCGTTTCCACGTCTTCTCCAGACACGTAGACGTCGGTTGTCTGGATGAGTGCTAATTCTGGACTCGTCAACGAAGAGACAATTCTGCCAAATGTTTTCCTCGTCGTCTTTTTCATTTTTTCGTAGTCTAGCCCACTGGTATCTGCATCGCTGTCGTTGCTGTGAGTTCAGGGGTGCTCGCCAGGATCTTTTCGCTCGTAATCCAGCCTGGTGTAAGCAATTCCTGATGGTCAGAGGGCTGATTTCCCGCAACTCAGCTTTTATTTTAGTGGCATTGATTGTTGGGTCTCGGGCAGTCAGCAATGTGATGTAACAGTTCTGAGCAGCAGTAAGAACAGTTGGCCGACCACTACGAGGTCGATCAGCAAAGTTATCCTCTCCGCGATACCTCCGTAACTTGTTCACGACACAGGATTGGGATACAGCCACTCTGCGTGCTATTTCTCTCGTAGAATGTCGTTCTTCCCCCAAAGTAACAATTCTTCCTCGTAAAACTTCTAGTAATCCCCTCGGCATTTTTTTCAATAAACGCCTTCTTCGAAAAGTCAGAAAAAACGCTTGAATTAAGTTGGTCAGATTTCTGAATGGGCGTAAACAAGTTTTTTATCCACTTTTTATACAGAAAAACAATTGATATTTTAAAATCCTTTGTTATTAAAAGATTGGATTTTTAAATGAAGAATCTTAAAAGAAAAAGAAAAAACGTTTTATTCTACTGTAACTAAAAAGATTTCGTATTATCAACGTGACTTCCAACTTTTTTTGATGTGTGTACTTGTTGACGTCGTGGATATGAGGTACCCACTTATAGTGAATTGCGGTTTTCCGATACCCGGCAGTCGAATGAATGCTTCGCCAGTAAATAAATAAATTGTTCTATGAATGCGGGTTTGTTTGACTTTCTTCACTATAATGTAGGAAATGTTAGGTTTTTTTGGTTTTCCTTAAAACTTCATAACTATGACGACTACGATTTAAACCCGTCAGTACGCATGTAAGTTTATGAATCCTCGTCTGTGAAAAGATCCATAAATACACATTATTTAAAAAAAAAATCTTAAAGCCGCAAGGTACGTATATTGTACCTACTACTTTAAAAATTAATATTTAAATGCGTACTTGTTTACTATAAGTCTCCATGCATGTAAATACACGGAATTAATTCTCGTAACTAAGGGGGTGGTCCCACACTTAGCAGGAAATCGTTATACGTGTGTTTAATTCTGACAGATTTAATTTGTTTAAAGTAACTTTAATCTGGGCCTGGTGCCAAGTTGGTTCGCTCTCAATTTAACTTGCTGGGTTTATTTCAAAACAAATGCGTTGTAAGTTACAATGGACTGCGTACCTTGCCACCCACCATTGTCAATATGAGTAGATCTAAATGTACAGAGATTTCTTTCTCAGATTAAGACAAATATGATTGACTTTAATTCTGATCATTAATCGAATAAATCGTTGGCTCATATAAATATTCGCACTAATTTTATTTCACACCTACTAGTGTTTGTTAGCAACTTCTCATAAATATATTTTACATGAGATGCTATTTTTGTACTTACATCAGAGTAGTAGTAACCTACTTGAAAAAAAATTAAATGTCGTAAGATATTAAGCTGTGAATTCTCGAATTGAAAACTATAGTAGTGCTAAACACGGTTATAGAATGCTTATCGCCGGTTGGTAGGTAAAACCAGGGGCTGAAATATGCGGAGAATGCACGTGGGTAATGTAAGTGCAGAGGTATTTGTATGCAAGCTATTGATTACTAATGGAGATAAATTATTAATATTTAGGAATTTAATTAGTGCATTTTGTATTAATTCTATGTAGGATCCCTTTGAAAATTGTATAGATTTGGTAATAGCTATTTATTACCTAAGCTATGAAAGCTCTGTTGCTCTTACTTCTCTACTATTTTAAAGATGTGTCAGTGGTAAGGTCGGGGAACGTGGTGCGGGCTCAGATTCGTACCCCAATCCCCGCAGTATTGTCGCCCCTTAGTATGAACAAAGATCAAGCCAATCTCCCCTTAATCTGAGGCTCCACTGTCTTTCCCGATTGTATCTACATGATTATTTAAAGTTCAAACCAAATATGTGATAGCTCTTAATAATTGGTAAAATTTTGAAAATTAAATACATACTTAAGTCGTGTCACCTAACAAACTGTTATTAAACTGTATAAATTACATCAATCTCGAAATCCTTAATGTTAAACATGCATATACACATTTCATTGCAAACACGAGTTCAACCTGAATAAATAATTATCTGCATCTGAATTGTGAGCACCTTGATATTGTAGCTACTAAATAGTTGTAGTATACTAAACTGTATCTGTTACAGTATGAAATCACATAAATGATAGAGAAGGAAAAATTAAAATCTTTTCTTTTATTGAAAAAGGATTAGATTACATTTACTGTAGTGTTCGCCTTCCCGACTAATGCAAATCAGCAGTATTAAGAACCAGACTTCTGTCTACAGGATTATATTTTATTTAACAGAATCTATAAAAATTGCCTGAGAAGTTTACAAATAAGCAAGCGTTTAACGCTTCACTAAAGTGCCATAGTTATTCTCTGCAGAGCTGCAAAGTGTAGTTCTGTGCACATATTAATTTGTAGGTTACGGAAAAATTTTTTATTATCGTGTCTAATAAAAGCTCGGGTTAAACTGCTTTAAAAGTTATCCAAATGCATTGTAGAACATTTTCAGTTAATAAAGAACTAGAGATCACTACGCGTTGTTTGTGCGCACAATATTTAGCTTCAAGGTTTATCTATTCGGTATAAACGAACAATTATTACCTGGCTATTCTTAGGTACTTTAAAAATAAAAGTCGTTTCCAATGCCCAGCCGAATTGGTGATATTTGTAATAACTACAAATTCGCTGTCGCAATTCAATAACACAAGAATCTCCATTACAGTGTTACATTTCTATACATGCATACAATCTTAATTCCATGAAGACAATAGTTATTAATACTCGTCTAAAAGTCTTACATGCGGCAGTTATAGTTCTTACTCTATTACGCGTACAAAGAAAAGCGACGTAGCACAGGATATGTTGCAAATGCCGCCCACGACAGGATCTCGATCTCGGCAGTTACACAACTTATTGCCAGCATGAGACATTTAAGATAAATGTATGTAAATGTACCTGTATTGTATTTTTGAGGGCTATTATGGATATTTTTAGTTAATTATGTGAGGGATTTGGAAGTAAAATAAAATATTTTTTTTCTCATCTATTCGAAAAGAGCTATTATTATATTATAGCTTTATTATTCGTAAAAAAGGAGAAAACTAGCTCTTTAATGAAGAAAAATAATTTGAATTTGGAATGTGAATACTGTTAGTAAAGTTCAAAATTCAAAGTTCAAAATTCAAAATTCAAAATCACCAAAAAGGTCAATCACAAACATTGTATGAAGTTACAAAATCCCGTGAACAAATATATGAAAGCAGATGACAATTTCATCCTTTTGAAAAATGCTAGAAGAGCAAAAACTTTATGCCAAAATTCAAAATTAAATTATTTCTTTAAGTTGAGTTCTGTGGTAAGTTTTATTAATTTTGTACGTAAATAAATATATAAATTATTGTCATTCTTTTGTTGAACTTACTAATGTTCTCATAGAGGGTGATAAAAAAGTAGAGTGTATCATTCGATCGCAAAATTATTTTGCCTCGTGCGGAATACTTTTAATCTCTCCCTGCGATCAGAATTCTGTATTTCCATGCCTCGCAACACTCAGGAGTCAATGCTGCAATCCTTCACTACGTTCATAATTCAAAATAGCGCCCTGACCCAAAACATATAATTTGGCTCCCTTATGATACAATTATACTCCTTTATATACTATTGTTCTTAATCTTGGTGCGTGGAGTGTTACAATATACAGTACATATTGTAACCATTTTCAGGTCAAAATTTTACCTACAAACTATATTAAAAACCTTCAGACATTTTAACCCTCGAATTATGTTTTGTAAGAACACATTATTTACATAAATTACCTATATCTCTTAAGAGGTTAAACGATGACGTCTGTTCTGATACAGTTTTTGTCATAGCTTTCTCTCTACGTACTAGTCTATCTCTTCATAAAATAAACAACATAACGTGCTATGAAATTTATTAGTTTGCATTAATAAAGGATTTGTGTGTACATATTTGATTAAATGTAAAAGTACTTTCCGATTACAACTCTGTCATAAAACCCAAAGCAAAACTCTATGCATAGCGAAGCGCTAAGTGCAAATCTAAATACATACGTACATACGTCTGCTCTAAGGTGCAGCTTCAAAACGTCGAAATAACACACTCGACCGCGTCTGAAGAGGGTTTCGTTTAGACATGTTTAGGACGCTCAGGACCTCTTCCCCTGTCCCGACCCGGGACTGCTTAGACCAGGACTTTAGGGCACCTGTCTCAAGTTGGACGCTAGTCTAGTTTGGCTTAATTGTCTAAACTGGAGTGTTTAGGTTTGAGTTTTGGTAGTTTGTTTAGTTAGAGTTTATTGAAGGAGGGTTGGTTTGTAAGCTTGGTGTATACTGCTTCGCAAATTATTATTTTATGGTGTTTTAATCACATTCATTCTAGTGAATGTTTATGTTATTAAGAACTAAAGTTCACTGCGTGTTTACAACCGTGTAACACTTGACCCCGTGGAAATTTATTAGAAACATTGCTTATATTTGTCCTGGATAATGTAGCTTTCCAATGGATAATGAGTTTTTAAAACCTGTCTAGTAGTTTAGAATAGACAAACATACAAATCTTTCCTCCTTCCTCTTAATGTCAATAATTTGTTTCGAAAAACGCCGCCCGGTATACGCCGTTCGAATAATAAAGCATAAAGCCCGAATGTCCTACCCGATCGGCATGAGACGAATTTGTATGATGCTTCCCTTAATATGAATTATGCTTATCTCAGCCACAATTCAATTTTTTCACGATTTCTCGAAACCCTTACAATATAATTCTTGTGAAACAAGAATTTCAGCTAGACTGAATCATATTAATTCAGGTGATAATACACACATCAAAAAAGTCTTAGCAACACACATCATTTCAAATTTATTAATTAATTCTTATATATTTTCTTACCAAGTAGGCAGTACTGAAGTAAACTTTTTTATACTAGAACACACTCGCTGGTTGAAAAAAAAAATTCGTCTATCATTTGTTTTTTCACAAAATTTAAAGCGAATGTATGTTTTCGAATTATAATGCGTTTTCTTTGTTTGGCGTGAGTGTTGGAAATCATTTATTTTATTAATTAATTGAGGAAAAATTTAATTGTAAAACATTGTTTACGACATTGAGAGATGTCATTTGACCTTACACTAAATAATACTAAGAGCCGTAGGGATGTTGGAAGCGGGAAGCAATCAGTCTGACGTATCACGATATTTTGGTGTCAACAGAAGCGTTATTTGCCGCCTTTATCAGTGTTACACTAACACGGGAGATTCTTCCGAGCAGCACCCAGGCTGCGGAAGGAGTACAACCATTCGGCAAGACCGATACATTCAACTGACCGCAAGACGTCAGCCGATGTTAACCGCCCGGGAGATAGGTTTTAGGCTACAAAACACAAGTGGTGTTGTTGTTAGCACCCAAACCGTGCGAAATCGACTGCATGAGTACGGCCTACATGCACGACGACAAATTAGGTGCCCACCTATACGTCACGGGAATCGCGCTCGCCGAAATGAATGGTGTAGAGAACACATAACGTGGACCCAGGAGCAATAGGATAAAATTTTATATTGCGATGAATCTATCTCGATTTGGGTTTGGGCCTGATACTAGAAGGGTAAGAGTGTACCGTCGTCCTGGAAATACTGAGAGGCTGAGGTGCGTTCAAGAAGTTCATCCATACTACGGTTCAACAGTTATGGTATAGGCGGGTATTATGAAGAACAGACGAACTGAGCTCGTTTTTGTAAATGGAAACATGAATGCTGCAAATTACGTTGGGAATGTTCTAAGGCCTTATATCCGTCCATTTGCACAAACCCTTGGCTTCGATTTTACGTTGATGAATGATAATGCGCGTTCGCATACAGCTTTGCACACTAGGGAGTACTTGGCAAGGGAAAGTATCCGGGTATTGCCTTGGCCTGCACAGTCGCTAGACCTCAACGCCATCGAGCACGCATGAGACATGCTCCAGAGACGTGTTTTAGAGGACTTGGACGACAACTGATGGACTTACTAAAATTTCAATTGCCGCAGGATAACATGAATAATCGGTGTCAGCAAGTTCTCAACCACAGAGGCGGCCACTCTTTTTATTAAGTTATCCAATTTCTTTTACAATAAATTAATTTTGTTTAACAATTTCATCAGGCATCTTAGTTTGTACTACGTATGATACAGTACTCGCAATATTGTTAATTTATGTTACAAAATAAAAATTATAAAAAGACAATTGATTTTTTACTTTGAAAAGACACTAAAGAATAAAATACTAACGATTTAATGTGAAAATACATTGTAAAATTTAAATTTGTATATGTTGCTTAGACTTTTTTGATGTGTGTATATTATGTTTCATAAAAGTGTTAACGTTAATTTAATTAACAGTACTTAGTTAATTGAAAAATGGCCAGCAGCCGTCCATCTGGTGCGACGTGCTTTTTCTGCCATTATCGCGTATTGGCGGAACACAGTACAAAAAAGTAGGCAAAAATTAACTTCGCCTGGCATTGATAATGCATAGTATTAGTTCTGTAAAATATTTTGGCTAAACTTACGTCAGCAGTCAACACCAAAACGCAGGAGTGACACTTTGCGGACGAAAAATGATAAGGCGCAGTTTACTATAACTAGTTGAGCCGCTGTGATAGCTTATTTAACGGATTGCCATGAAAATGAAATTAAATGATAGTTGGTATTTTTTATTATTATTCGTAAATGTAAAATACATCATTTGTAAACAAAAAAAATATGCGTTTGGTCATAAAGTAAAATAATATCAATTTAAATATATAAATAAAAAAAAATAATGATGTTGATTTGCTAATTGCCGTAAACAGCGCTATTAATAAACAAAACATTTACAAAAATAACCTCAATAAATAACTTAAGCTTTTTTGAAGGATGAATTTATTATTAGAACGGGTCAAGAGGTTCTGAGATGAGGAAAGCTCCAGGAATTGCTTTTGACAACCTTTTAGCCGTTAGCAAATAAGAAACCAATTGAATTTGCCCTTTTCCATGGAGTATAGTTTTTTTCTTAGTAAGTATTTTTTTTTCGATCGTTTTATTTAGATAAACTAAGGAAAACTTTTGGAGCTACAAAAATTTACAATTAGAGCTCAATATACTTGTAAAGTGAGTGACGACTTCGCGGTATTCCTAGTAATGTCATTGTTACATTTTAGAATGATCGGGTCTTGGGTTCGAATCCTTAACTAAAAACACATTTGTGAAATAAATGAAAAACCAGTATCCAATTTCTATCCGCATCAGTAGCCGCCTATATTGTCATTCTGTTTTAGTATGTTATTTACAATTTTTTTTGTGTATTTTCATTTTGTGTAACTGGTTTGGCAATAAAGTGGATTTTCATGATTTCATAATTTTCGGCCATTATGGGCGAGAGAATTAGTAAATATTATACAAAAGGATGGACTAAGAGCTTATATGTTATCAATTAAAGATATATACAAAAACAATTTAGTATCTATAGAGTCATACCAACAAAACTACAACGTTATTCATTGCCGAAAATCAATATTCACGTCTACCAATTAAAAAGCAAGGAAAAACAAGTAAATAAATTTGATTCAAAAGGCAATTCCAGGAAGACGACTCCCAGGCACGTCCTACCATTATTTTTTTTCATGTCTCGGCCGTAACAACTCCCGTCTTGGAGATATCTTTAATTGACGCGACTTAAACCCTAAATGAGTTCTGAACAAATTTCTAGGGTTCAGTAGTCAAAGTAAAAAAACGGCAACAAGGAATATAAGCTTTGTATGATTTGATATGGACTTGTGCACAGTTCTGCGTAATTTCTGCCAAAAGAATCGTGTAATTTTTAAGACAATATTTACTAATGATTTGTCGATGAATTGTATATTTTTATATTGAAGCGAATCTCAATTATCTTCAGTATTACTTTTCATGGGAAGGGAAATTCCGTGCAATAAGTAATGCAAACTTTAGAAAATAGAAACAGGTAACTACTTTCATAGCATAGATCTTATTATGGTCCGATTAAGTAAATGCATTGGATATTTTAGCCAACATTTCCTACTAATTTAATACTAAGAAAGAACCCAGCGCAGTCAAACTTAAGCCCACGGTTAAAACAAAGTTCAGCTTCGTATTACTGTAGAAAGGAAATGTCTAAAAAGTTTTCGTAATCTGTACTGGAAGTCATTTTACTTCAGGTCAGTTGGATTTTAAGTTTTGTCTGCTATAAAAAGGATTTAGACTCCAAAAGATATTGCGTCGTAATACCCGGTAGTTACACTTATGTTAATTATACATTGAGCTATGTTGTAAACGTTTATATACAAATAAACTCTGTGCCATGTAATAAAAAGGTTTCTGTTACTTAAAAATGAGAAGAGAACGACGCTGCAGTAATAAACATTGACACATATAGAATTGTTAATGTAGCGCCTATAAAATTAATTAAGCAATTGTTTCAACACATTGCTTTGTACGTTACGTTAGGCGTCATAGCGCTTCGCGTGCCATGTTGTTGTTTTTGCAATTTTGTAAATTTTGTTTTTCTGTTTTATGATCTATTATTAATAATTTTGAAATAAATGATTTGATATTATTATTTAATTATAATTTGTGCCTTTCATTAACCTGATTTAAACTTACCCTCTGACTAATTATATTATATTATAATAATGTTTATAAACGTTTAGTTATTTCTTAAATATAACTTTGAAAACAACTCTAACAATAGTCAGTTGGAAGGTACTTCGCAAAACAGGTTTTCTGATAAAGTTTTCGGTTACCAGTGTATAGTCAGTCAAGCGTAAATGACCTTTATTCCACATCGCAACGCAGTCAGTAGTTTTATGGTGTTTAATTTTATTTTTATGAGCAAGTGTTTTTACTCTTTACTCTCTTACGTTAAAATAGCGGTAAAGGCGTGGAATGCTTTCTTCAGCTGAAAAAGGTCCAACTGCATGGGATCTCCAAAGGGCCTGTCTTCACGACACAAGGTCTTCAGCTTCAGCTTCATCTACCATTAATATCAGAAAAGTATGTAGGTACGATGGATTTAGGAAGTGTGAGAGTCTCTTGTTACAAGTAATTAATATTTTTCGAAAGTGGATCAAATCATAACGTGTTATATTTCTAAAATTGTGTAACTAAATAAACAATTTATTATACTGAATTGAGTTTTAGAATAAAAATATTGTAGGTATATTTTGCATCAAAGCTGACAAAGGATTCCGTGAATAAAACCGTTGGTTTTATTACCTATATTATCATATAAATTTGTTTGTTTCAGGTAATTATGTGATTCCAAAACAATATTTTGCTGCAGGAGGAATTCTCAACGTATACAAGGTACTTATTTAGATTTAACTATCGTTCGGAATTTCTACCGCCTCCATTGTAATAAAATAAGATTTTTTTCGTTATGTTTCATAATAATAAATAGACATAATTTTACTTAGTTTCAGAATATATAAAGAGGAAATGTCTTGAATCTTCCGAAAGTAGGTAGAAGGTAATAATAACACCTGATCTATTACCTAACTGATTAAACTTAAGAATTTTAAGCTTGCTTCTAAACGCTTCAATATGTAACGTAGCTCTAATACGAGAACTATGGAATAAACGAATATCTTCCACGTCATTATACGTCAGAGTTTTTTAATATTTAATATTTTCATGCTCCCAGAAAAAAATGTTAGGTTAGGTTATATGTTGTATAAAAAAATAGGTCTTTCTTTAACTACGAAATACGAATTAAAAAGTAAATGAACAGGTAAAACCTGGGTGAGACCTAAATTAAATTTATCTAATAGACTCTATTTTGTTAATTAATCCACTTGTCTCAACGGCAGTAACAAAGACCCTTTGAGAGGCTCCAATACTAAGTGAATATACTGAACTGAAGTACCAAACTATAATTGTCACGGAAGTAAAGATCGTGGAAGGAAACGTTTATGTGGGAATTCACTAGAACCGGTGAGTCTCAAAAGACTTAGGCTCTTATAAAAGCTATCCTTTAAAAAATAAATTCAGTAGTACTAGATTTGAATAAATTAATATTATTACAACTAACGGTAATTCTTTTTTTTTAAAGGAAATAAGTATCTCAGACAAATAAGTATCTTTAAATTGAATAGTAACATAAATTGCACGATCGAGTAAAACTCGCTTATTTATTTATTAGGTCACCAACAGAGTGTACATCAAAATAAACATAGGTATATACCATAAAACAAAATTACTTTCTAAATGACACTCTAATTACAGGTGACGTCGACATCCTTAACTGTAACACAATCTATAAGTAGGTAGTTGTTAATTTAAGTTTAACTTATTTATTTATTTATAACAATTTTTCAAATACACAAATATACAACGAACAAGAAAAGGGGTGAGGTTATCAATATTAATTTCAAGCAAGAGTTTATTTAATACAATTATTTTAAAAGAAAAATATACAACAATATAAAACGAACAAGAAAAACATGTGTTACGTTATAATTATTTGAGGTACATTTTTGTCAATGTAAAGTTATTGTTATTTAAATCCGAGCTTGCATTACGAAGACCATCACGTTAAGAATGTAGATAGAATGTAGTTTTAATGATTATGACTACAGAATTGATACAACAATCGAAGTGACCTGGGGATGTAAGAGTAGTTTCTGAAAACCTGTTCCAATTTTTACTCACAATTTGGCCACAAAGATTTCAAAAATCGAATGTAAATCATATTTATCTATAACTTACTTAATCCTACTGGGTTCGTTCTTTTTTCCATTGCGGCGCGGTCCGATGTCACATAAAGCTTCCACTATTTTTGAGGCTACCATTTCCAGTAACGTATATCTACACAAACGGTTGAATAATATAATTTCCAGAGTCGTACTTGGCACAATCAGACCGTCGCCCAGCTAATTGTTCACTTCTTCTACAAACTAATGGTTTTATTTCTTATTCTGTCTGTGCTGTTTCTAATTCTATTCCTTGGATTTGCCATTCATTTTGTTAATGACGAGTTTGAAGCAGCAGGTTTAGGTCAGTTTTATAAATACACAATTAATAACTTTAAAAAATTGAACCATTATATTTATTTTATTTATTTAGGAACAACAACAGCTTACAAGCAAATACATTAAAAACTATATTTACGTTATACAACATTTGTAAGTTTGCAAAATAATTAAAGTTGTACACAACATTTACATTTGACAAAGCTGCAAACATATACATGCAAGTAAATATCAATAATGAAAATGATAAAAGCTTTTGTATACAAAAGTGACTTGTCTAATTGTAAGACTTTTCATAAGTAGTCTATATCTTCTTTGATCGAAATCTGCTCAGGTGCCAAAACTCCAGTGCTTGAATAAATAATATATAGGTTTAGTAAATCCTGTTTAATATGTGACGCTTTCTCTACATGTATGCACTATGTGAATTTATGAAAACTTACTCCGATTTCTTCGTAGGTGACGATTGTGAAGCAAGTCATATGAGTTTCTCAACATAGATTTATTTATTGGTTTGGAAGTCCAAAATCATATTAAAAATTATGAATGAATTACAAATAGAGAATTTCAATTAGCCAATTATGGAATTTCATGAATAAGAGATAACGCATTTAACAAAATAGGTGTGAGCGTCAGACAGATGAAGAATAAATGCAGGTAAGAAAAAAAATATTATAATGAATTACACAGGGAAGTTTTAAATGTAGACTTTTTTTAGATTTTAGACACAACAAAGAAATCTTGGTTCAAGCGTCGTCTTGCAGTTGCTATACTTGTATTAAAAAGATGTTGTAAGCTCGCCTCAGGTAACTGTTTTGTATGTAGATTACCTATTGTAGAGGCGTGTAAAGGTTTTCAGGAGACCTTGTGGGTATCCTTAGATTAATTTTGCTCTATAAGTTTCGAAAATCAAAGCTGTTCCTAGTAAACTTTAAAACAAAAATTGGGTCGGCATAAGCACGCCGCTTACGTAGTATGGGAAAATGAAATTTTCTACAAAGCTCATCATAGTCTTGCGATTGGTATGGAATTTTTAATTTTCTCAATACGTGAAATATAAACAATACGTAAATTAGGATTCAATATTTGGAACGCATATTCGAAAATTTTGCGGACATGTGTGCATATAGGATTTTATAAGTTTTTGCACTAATATGCTTGTAATTCTATGCCATACTTTCATGGGTATTGACTTCCAGCTGGATATATAGTTACTGGTTCAACTGCTTGAGATCTATTATCTTTGTACGAACCAAACCATCTCAGTAAGTCACCTCGTATTCCTATAAGTTGTACCTTATATAAGTTGTGATCAATTCTGTCAAAACATTTTACTGTAGTCCGTGTAGACTACCTCTACTTTTTTACCATCATCCATATATGTTGCCACATACTCTTTCGTGATAACAAAATTAAAAACAGTAAATCGACTCCTAAGAAATTCATGCTGGGCAGATGGTATTTAATTTTGAATAGCTTGGTAAACTTGATTATGCACAATCTTTTCAAAAACCTTGGCCACTACACACAGTATTGATATTGGCCGATAATTGCTTATATCTTGTTTTGAACCTTTATTGTGTACTGGGGATATAAATAAAGTTTTTAAACTACTACATATGAGAGAACTTAGTCTATCTATTATCTTTTTGAATTGTTCATTTTAGACATTATTGAATGCTGCGCATGTCACTGAACCAACAAAACAAACCATCGACACGTCAATAAGACACTAGCCGCTATCTTTGAACATAAAAATTAACATAAATACACGAGCAGGTATATAAAAAGAACTTAAAATATTTTCAAACAAAATAACTTATTCGTCAGTATTTTTACTTTATATATTTGTCAATAATTTACCCAACTAGAGAAAGTAAAGCCACACTAAGCCCTCCAGGTTAAATGAAAGTACACATATCTATTGGGAAACAATGAACTCGCACCTACACGCTACACTGCCTTTAGAATTTTAATGAAATCATTAGTAATTAATACATAAGGTATTGCAAACTTAATGTGATTTTAAACTTTGAGCCCTAAACAAAGATAATAAGGATTAAATTGATATCGAAAAACTATTAACGCGTTTCACAGTAATCTGTGATAGCTGTATACGCATCCATTTGGTACGTTTCTAGTTAAAGATACTTTGTATTTGGTTAAAAATGAAAATTTAAACATTTTAGCTGTATGTACCAAAATTGTGGCATATAAACAGGTGCAAACGTTCTTTATCAAAACATATTTAAAAAGTTAAATTTCGGTAACAGCCTTATTCGTCTTAAGCTTATGACCAATGAAATACAATACTTCGCTAGGCTGCGGTAAACGTATGGAACTAATTCTATGTATGTTTGTCTTTAATTGGTCAGTTTTTAACAAGTTTTTTACTGACACGTCAAAACAATAAAACATGTTCATTTATACCATACCTACTCTAAAAAGCTTATTTTATTCACGCAAAACAGTGAATAAAAAGGCCTTTTAATCACTGTTTTGGTGTTTGAATTTGGAACACAAAATATATCCGATCTCCATTTCAATGCTTACACAAACTCCTTGCGCTAAGATTCGAAATTCAAACTCTTTGGTGCAAATAAATTCTCGAGATTTGATTGGTCGATATTTGCGACAAGGAGTTTGGCATTAGATTAAAAACTGCTTTGTGTTTTTTGCTGCCATTATAGAAAAAAATAAATATTGTTTCACAAGTTGACCACCCTAATGATAATAATAAGAAAATTACGCTTAATTTCAGTCATTGCTCTAATTTTAATGTCCATTTCAATTAATGTAACATTTATTATTTCTTGATTAAACTTCTATTTTCGCTTAAATTATGTCTTTTTCTCGTAGTCATGGTATAAAGTATAGTATGCAACTCCTGAATAAAGTACGAATTTATATCGAGGGCCATGAAGCACTCGCGTCGCTCAGGATTCTAACAGTTGATTCACTCGCTGCGCTCGTGATTCAATCATCTTAAGTCACTCGCTACGCTCGTGATTCCATCGTTAGAATCCTTCACTTGCTCGTGACTCATCTACGGCCCTCGCTTTTTGTTCATCGGCTTAAAGACTACTAATACTTAGCAAATATCGAGAGATTTTCTTAAAATATTGTTTGATAATGCCTCTTTTTTATAACATAACTAGGCTAAAATTAATAACAAATAACAATAACACAAATAATCCTGGAAGTTCTAAAAGAAGCTGTAATCTTAGGGTGCTAATTGACGCTACTATTATTCAATCGTAAATACGTCCATGCGTATACGTAACTTAAATTACTATATAAAAATTCGTGTTTTGTATCCACCATTTGGGAGGAACCCTAACTTCCGCTATTCAGCATAATCCTCACTCGCGGCGCAGATAATTAATTATGCCATATTAATTAACCGAGACACTTCGTAGATTATCCAAATAATAATAATTGGAACGAGCTTCCCTATATGACTTTAATGTTATTTTGAGTAAGAAATGGCATTAATGTTATTAGAGTTTCGTTGTGTTGCCATGAATACATACGAGTTATGGACGAATTTATGAATGAACTTAGAACATTTCGTGTTTCATTCGCGCTGGATGGCGCCTTTTCTCCTTTTTTATAATTTATCCCTGCTATATTTAAATTATTTTCCTTCTTTTTTAAATTCGTTACTGTATTTTGACGCATATCTACAGCAGTTGAAAAATGTATTCTTAATTGCCGTAGTGTTCGCCCAGGCATGTGTACGAAATTTAGATTTATTTGACAAGTGAACGTTTTCCAAGAGAGACATTTACAAAAAAAGTTTTGGAATAATTAATAATAATATTTAGTTTCAAAGAAGGCTTGTATATATTATAAATTGTTAAATACACATGTACTCGTACCTAAATAAAAAACACCCATGAATCGTTAGTCACACAAATATCTTTATCTATTGCGATTTGAGTCCAGAACCTCAGGTCTACAAGACTGATCTACGTTCCGCTTACGCCATAGTTACAATCTGAAAAAACACAAATCATACTAGGACTGCTCTAAGTAAATAATATGTTTAAACTAACAGTCTGACTTTTAAGTAGTGTTAAACCACACCCAACCCAAAGCAACGAAATATCGACCAAATTAATACCCGCATAACATTGTTCCTCTGCCAAAATTATCTTTAATTAAGCTACATATATAAGGTATTCAGCGCCTGTTGAAGGTTCAACTTGAAAATGACATACATATAAGCCAAATTTACATTAATTTCACTTTACAGACGAATTATGTCATCGCTGGTACTCGTAATCCTCAAGGTGATAATGGATTTACGTTGAATGTGTGAATAATCCTGGGCTTAGAACGTACATTTGACATTGTGTTTGGTATTTCAACTAGTTATTGTGTAATCCCGGAGTTCTTTTTTACGGTCTGATTAGCGGTTTAGAGATATTTGGGATTTTACTGGAAATGGGGACAGTATTTTTTTAAAGGTGAATCTTGTAATGGGGTTGCAAATGTCAATATTATTCATTCTATACAAATTATTGTATCAATAGACAAATGTAGAAAACGTTTACTTTTTTACGAAATCAGCCTCTAGAAATCCAATAATTGGAACGCCTTTGCTAGATTATACGACCTATTCAGCCAAAACGGCTCTTTTAGAGTCTGATAATCTTTTAAGTACTTTCTGGAAAAGAAACAGATGGATAAGTGTACTCTCAGCGTTAAAAACATGCAGATATTTCCTAAATAAAAACAAAAAATCAAATATTTCCACAACAAACTGTGCCGTCCAAAATACCGAATTTTATGTTCATCAATATTTTTATTTGTTTATGCAAAACTGGGAAGCAATGTGATGATATTTTTTGGAGCCCTCCATAAAAAGTGTTCCCTTTGAATCCCCCATTTTCGATTCATATTTCGCCCGTTATTCTGTTTACTATTGGATTTCTGTAGAACCTGGTTATGAGTTAGGTAAATGCGGGATATTTCGGATTTGTGTAGCAATAAAGGTGCTGAAATAACACTGCCTTCAGGGCCCTTGGATATCTGTAATCACAATCTGTTTCTGTTTGTTTAAATTTAGTCTATTTTATCAAATCTTTTGTCCGGGGAATCCTGTTTAGTTCCTAAGATATTTATGATTTTTGTGGAGTCGGTACTCTGTGATTAATGTAATTAATAACTCTTTTCAATTAATAAGATAGAAAAGTAGTTTAATACATAAATACACAAAAACAAGTTCCAATTTGCCAGTTTTGCGGCAATTCTGTTAAAACATTTTTTCTTACGATTTCACGCCTTCAATATTCTAATATGAGAGCAAACTGTGAACTTGGCAATCCTCAAAATGATGCCAAAAAAGTTTATTTCGTCACCAATAACCGCATAACAATAGTTGTTACAGAGTGGGCCAATTTCGACTATTTATGGAATGACTCTTTGCCTGTTTTTATGGTTTTACAGCATATTTATCGCTTTATGATTTTTGTGGCGTCGCCGATTTATTTAACTACATCGCTGATTTTTTTATTTATACATAATAAGGGATTCATATAGCCGCTGCTTATCCAGTTGTATAAAATGTTTGCTCTGTGAAGTCTGAAATTAATATTTTCTAGCAAAATTAAAACACTTCTGATAAGAAACTTAATTTATATGTACACATGAATGAAAACTTTAATATCCATTCAAATACCATACCTGCCCTCTTGATCCCTCCGTTTACTGCGAGGTTATTTAACGTTATCGAAAGATGATAATATTTGTTTAAATTTGGTAATTTCTCTTAACTTTCATATATTACTAATTACATCGAATACCTATTGTACATAATGACATTTGGATTTATTTCGTGCTGAGGTATCCTGTACTTCCTTGAAAGTCGGGAAAGGAACGTGTGGCGGTAATTTAACAAAGTTGTAACAAGGATTTCTAAAGATCCTTATACACACACCGGGAAATTTTTTTCAACAGTTTCCCTTCATGTAATGGTGTTTCAGCTTTAATTTAATGTGCTTAAATCCTCAAAAATTACTACGTAATGTGAATGTGATAACAAACATAAAAAGTGGCTTTTTAATACCGTATCTAAAACACGACTTGCTTTAAATAGAACTCAACAAGGCATAGGTTTTAATACTAAAACAGGTTGAACTACGTCCCACGTATCGAGTGCCATAGAAGGGCTATGAATTAAGATTATGGCATTGATTAATCCTACGTTTCTACCTACATGCATTACCAATTTTGTTACAGGTATGAAAATTAGTAGTCATTTGGATCATTTTATTGACAGTAATGAAAGCGTTTAGATTATACACAATGTATCAGCTTTTGAATTCGTTCACTTGGCCAAATTTGGGTATAAAACTTACTCTTTGTGATATTCCAGATTATATTCTAAGTCTATGTCAAATTTCATTTGAGGACAATATCTAGCCTAATAATACTGTGTACGAAATCTCGTTATCTAACATAATTAACCACTTAATTTGGTTGTGTGGGCTTATGTATAGATACCAACATACTTCTAAGTTTATATATAAACTAGTTTCATCTTATCATAGTAAAATTGAAAACATTTGTGATTATTCATCTTAATTCACAGAACTAATTCCACAAAACTAACATAAGGTATATAGTTTCTGTAATTCCTTCCTCAAGTTCACTTAGAACAACGGAAATTACTGGACTGAAAAGTATAAAAAGTGCGTTAAATAACTGTTGTATGTGATGTGTATGTAATTATGAGATAATGTAAGCATAACACGAAGGCAGCTGGCCAATGCCACTGTTAAAACACGTTCTCAGTGGAGATTGTTAAGATGGGTACTGATATAGTGTTTTACACTAAAATGTTACCCGTATATATGTATTTGGTAGGTAAATAAACATATTATACACGTCGGTAATAAATAATTCAATGCGTATAGTTAAACTTCGAACTCTAGTTGGCAGTGATGATTAATAAGGACATTACTAAACAGGCGCATTTCTTTAAGTTGCGTATACATAGCGTCTTACTGGATCGCATATTTCATAGATGTTTAAACTTGACGTCGCCTGATCTCCTTCACAATTGAATTTTCTGTGATCTAAGCCTATGAAGTAATAGCTATCTGTTGACTTGATTTCAGGTCGGTACGATGTGTCCGATGATTTTTGTTTTGCATTTTTAACTTTTAATATATAATTCAAGGAATATGTTACAACTTATAGCTTATTCGTATGTACACATTGAAAACTTGGCGCACTCGACGGTGGCCCCGGCTAACAGCGACAATCGCTTGAGCCTTGTTCGGTCTTTTATGGGCGTCTTGCTTATTAAATCTACGACACACAACTGTATTACGCTAAGCGTTATATTCATTATTTAATTAATACTATTGTCATACGATTAAGAAACGACCTATTTCAATCTTCTACGTGTATTTCATTCCCCTTATTGTTTCCAATCGTAAATACTAAGATTACTGGAAGTATGAACTGTCATAAGTTCGAATTAAGTAATGAAAGTGTGGGTCAAGTAACTGTCTCACAGATTGTATTGTGTATTGTATTTGTCGCAATGTAGACTTTCATTCGTCGCCATATGTGTAGTGAAAGTAGAGTATTACGAAAAGATACAGAATCAGAATAAAACATCAATTACATATTCACTAGGTGGTAGTGTTTTATAATTAAATGCAAGTTTTTGTTCATACGAAGTCCAAAATTTAGGCCTTTGCTAATATTTGATAACTTTTAATGTTATTCTGTCCCATATACAGCTTATTTTTATAAATATATTAGGGCAGGTTTTATCATTTTGTGTTTTTTTTTATGGGGAAGGATTTCTAGTGATCTGAGTACAAGTTATGTGTATCTACGCACTTTCCTCTGATCAATACGCCCGAAATAACGAAAACTTTAAATTTTTATATGAAGCTAGATATTTAGGTACACAGTTTATCGGCCTAAACTAGACAATCAAAAGTAATATGGTATAAAACTAAATCAGCGTCCGAACCTGTCTCCAAGCTTATTCACCTCGTTCAAAGAATTCTGATTTTATCGCCTCACCTACTTGAATTTTATCTTAAAGGTGAATAATCAGAGTTGTAGTTTTACTGCAAGCCATGTTGCAATACAATCACCATCGACCTTGTCTGACTACTTAGTCCCTCTCTTTCTTACTTAACTTCGTGTGATCTTCAATTATTAACACCATCATTTATTGTACTAAGCATATTGATAATTGGGTAAAAACTGTGGCTTTTTTTTATTTTGGTGTCTTTAATACAGGAATTAAAGGGACTTTTTTGGACATGCGTATTGAAGCAGGATGGCTATAGCAGATAGGCTGTCATACGCCAGTACGCCGGGTATCCGCGTGGCGAGCGCTTGTGTCAACAACGCGCTTACGTTTCAACACTTTTCGAAATATTTTGTACACATATCAAATTTCACGCGAAAATTTGATATCGTGGTCGGTTTTTTTTGTGGTCAAGTGTTAATCAGTTTCTTGATGCACCGGTAAATACATTTTAGATAAATTCTGTTTTCGTGTGGCAGTTTTTTTTTTAAGTTGTGAGTTTTTTTGTTGAATAGTGTTGTTTTCTGTTACTTTCTAATTGGTTTTTTATTGTAAGTAGTGCTTTGTTTTTTTTAAATGTAAGTAGCATGAGTTTTTATTAAGTTTAAAATCAAACCTTACCAAATGATTTATCATTATTACTAAGGTCATCAACAAAGTTGCTTTACCGTACTCGGTACCTATAGTTCTAATTGATAAGATAGATAATCTACATAAAAACACAGAATTGTTAATCTTGATATCTGTAAATATTTAACGATTTTATTGGTAAAAAAACAAGTTCTCGTTCGAAGAAAATAACATATCAGAAAGCTGACTGAAAATGTATGATTCAATTGTCATGAATTCGAAATATTCATTAACTACAGATCAAAAAATCTGAGAAACATTTCAATAATCGATACGCATTGAGCACAGGCATTGAGATCATTGTATTATGATCCACTGGGTGTATAAAATGTGAAAGACAAAGAAGGGATTTGAATAAGAAGGGTCCTTCGAAATTGATCGCCCTTTACTCCCTTGCTGCTAGTTACAGTACCCTTGGATAATGTAGGCAAAGATTAATATGACGTGATTGGTTTATCCGAATAATATTCTGAATATTTTTTCGTTTTACATTCGCGTTTTATGTTACCCTAAACATAGATTTTGTTGAAAGAATTGTAATCGATTAACTTTAATTCTGTTTGAAATATTTATTATTAGTT
Source organism: Marasmarcha lunaedactyla (assembly GCA_923062675.1). Classification (NCBI taxonomy): domain Eukaryota; kingdom Metazoa; phylum Arthropoda; class Insecta; order Lepidoptera; family Pterophoridae; genus Marasmarcha; species Marasmarcha lunaedactyla. The sequence continues at coordinate 11,892,180 of OV281353.1, forward strand.
CGAATTAAGAATGTCACTTTATTCACTTGTAACTTAGGCTTTTTTTTATAAAACTATTTTAATTGGAAGTTCTAGTGGTATAGAATAAGTAAATGTTAAAATTTATATAAGTAGTTACAACGGTTCTCAAAATGTTTATATTGGTAACCTCAATCAAAACACCTGTAATTATTAGCCGTTTCAATTTGATCAAGAACAGGTTTAACAAAAGTCGTTACAAAAACTCGCGCTGGTTTTTACGAGGCGTATGGGCAATTTCGGTTCGCCATTAGATCGACAATTTGGTCCCATAATGATTTAAGCCCCATTTTTATTTCTATTCTATTGTTATACCTATAGGGTGGCAGGTCGTTGACATTACAATCCCTTTATCAAAGTGATTTGCAATATTTTTCTCTTCGTTCTGTACATTTATCAAATCTAATCGTAATGGCATCATAGACAGTAAATCATCTCTGCAGGGTTATTAAGAGCCTGGAAATCTGTACACTAACTGATTTTCGCCGTTTTGTCGTGACCAATGGCCAGCTTGTAGGGATCAGCGTAAAATTTTATGGTAATTTGAAATAACTCGCCAGTAGATCATAAACTTAGTTGAATATTGAAACCAAAATTAACATAAAATCGTAACTATCCGTTATTAAAACGCGGTGCGTGTGATTTTAACTACCGTAGTTATTCATACATACACTAACGTGATAATTACTTAAAAACAAATTTTTAATTTTATGCATAGCTGTTAATTTTCTTCCTGAAAAGCAAACTGTGTTAAATCTTTCGTTTCCAGTAAATTGCACACTACAATCTTGATTTTGAATAATTAACCTACCGTACATAAAAGTGTCATAAATATTTATCAAAATAGACATTCGTGTAGAAGTCTGTGATACCGCGCAGATTGAGTAAGCAAGTGGCCTCCTTTTTGCACGTGGTGTAAGTTTCGCAATTCGTTCCGGTTGTAAAGTCTACAATGTCTTGCTGCAGGACGCGTTTGTTTGTCGAGACGGTATTAAAGTCAAATACAGGAATCAGGCTACAGTAAATATAGAGATACGATTTGGTTTGAGGAAATTTATTGTGGATACGAAGTATGTAGATAAAGCGTCTTTAGCTTAATCTTGCTAAATTATATTTATTCAAATGATAACTAATAAGTAATATATATTATTTACAATCTATTTAAAATATTTACAATTTTAGAATGTACATATAAGTGTATTAAATTAACCATTATGAGATAAAAATATGCTACAAATAAGAAAACTAAATCTAAATTAGAATCTATGAAAGGCAACGTAGCCAAAAGGCTGGCCGAATTACCACGCTGGATCACAATTCGTTGATAGTTGATAAAAATATTTATGGAAGGACGATGTTTAAGAGAAGCCTTCTGGCACTGGAATTATTCTTGCTTATGGGCTACCCTAGAATGTGCTGGACATTCGGGTTGATAGTACCTATTTGTTGAGCGGCAAAGCCGGCCCGAAGCAATTTCTACTTTCTAAAAATAGGTTGAGTAATTTTTTTAAACAGAGCAGCAATTTTACTTCTGATCATTCTCGTTTACTAGCAGGACGGTTTTTTTAAACATACATATGTAACATTACGTAATTTTAACAACGTTCCTTCATGTTATTCCTCATCTTTATCGGTGAAAATTGCGAATCTTCAAATTTATTATTAATTTAAGGTTCACAAAACGACCTTTCCACATGACATGAACAAAAACGGTCGAACAGAAGCCAGTGGCATCCAACCGGTGTAGGTCTATCTCTAGGGGCGTTGCACCTTGCCGCGCTGGAATGTAACCGATCGCGGTTACGAAATGCCGTGACTTTACAATTGGAGTCCAATCGAATTAAAGAAGTTATTTGTTTTCATAGTAACTATAGCTCTAGAAGGTCTAAGAACAATTTATCAATGTCATTCTCATGTGATTTACTCATATTTGGTTTTCATATTTTGCGATCATATGCACTCTATATCGTACGAACGTAGCGCCTTGTATTTAATAACTTTAAGACGGTTTTATAGTACTTACTTTATGTATTATTAAATATTACAAAAATAGATAATAAATCAGATGTTCAACTTTTGTGCTGATTGCGATAAAATGGCGACACATTTTCGCCATTTTACAATATTCTTAAAGTTAGTGCTTAAATGGCTTAAATGATTCATACCGTTGTTAGAGAGATAACATTAACACGGTAATATTTGTTTACATAATAGCTGAATTGTGTTAAAAGAAATTAAATAAAAATACAGGTACTTTCAGCCCGTCATAACCAATTTCACAACAGCTAATAGTACCCTAATTACAATTCTAGCGCAGCTGTATTCTCCTCATGGCTTTTTAATTACCTCTTCGTATGTGGCGGAACATTCGCTAATGTGAACTGTTGAGGTCTGGCCGGAAAGCACAAAGGCAGCCATTGTTTTAGCTCCTTATATTGCGCGTAGCGGTATCACTTCATAGGGTGAGCCAATTCAACAAGTCTGCCTAAATTTCTTAGAACGTCTGCTGACTGAACGGCATCTACTAAGTCCTTTTATAGAAATCTTTAATATTAATTGAGTTCAGTGTCTTCATTATTCATTATTAAATCGGCTTTGTGCTTTTTGCAGTCTTTTTTGTCATCTACAAATGATGATATATCTAAAAGTCTTAAGGTTCTAATCTTATCTTTAACCTCCACTTATAAAGAAGAGGGACGTCAAGGAGTGATGCGAGCGATTCGTCATGTTTCCCCTATATTGACCCATTTTGTAAGGGTTTGAAAATTCCACAGATTTTTCGGGGCAACTATGACAAAGTGCCGTTGGTTACCGGGCCCCTATGAAGAAATCAATCGGTGTCACGCTGAGTTACACATTATATTGTTTTATTCTCTTTGAGCTACTGAGGGAGTGGTCACTAGTTTCACTCTTGGCTAGTCACTGTGAATTATAACAATAACTGACACAATGCCTTGTTTTTTATATTATGTAACCATAAAAATATTTTCATTTCATCCTTTTGCTTTTCCTGCTTTTTAGATTAAATAACTATAAAATATCTTCCAAATTATTGTTTGGCGTCAGTACTTAAATATTTCTATTCTAATTACGATAAAAAAGAAACGAAATATAAATAATATATTTACTAGTCAGTCACAGCTCGTGCGCGACCCTTTAGGAGTATCATAAAAGATAATTTTTTTTCGTCAAACTTCTCGTAAACGGTTCCTTAAACATTTTTTGCAACGTTGATTAATAGCCTCCATTTAGTTGAGTTGATGTTTGAAATAATGCTTCAAGGAAAAATTCGCGCGAAATTGATTATGTTCACTCCTTAAGACATTCATAATTCATTTTTAAAGCTTTCTACTTTAACAAAATGATGAGATCAGAAATTTTATTCGGCACCTAATGGTAAGAGCAAATGCAATGAAGAAATCGTCGTTAATTATATAATAGACCGTTTAGTACTTGAGAGTGATAATTGAGAAGTGATAAATTAAAAATCGATTTAATTGCGAAGAACAACTTACGTAAGACAAGACGTAAAAGAAAACTGAATTATATTCCGTTCGAAAGGTAATTTTTAGTTTTATCTAAATTCCGGTAAATAATCCAGTAATAAATTGCATAAATATAGAATTTTCTTGTTTGAACTTTGATTTTGTCCGTATTACTAACACTTTTAGTCGTAAAAAAATAAGATAATAAATTATTATTGCAGTAATAAAAACACGAAAGATAAAGAAGAGAACATACTGTAACTTTTCTAAAACAAAGTTCTCTTAATATTTAACTCTCCAATACATTGAAAAAGAAGGACCCCAATGGAACAAAAAAAGACCACCCAGAATTGACCATCCCGGCCCTATTTTCAACCACGGACAATTATTTCGAATTTTTTCTAAACAATTAAAGTTGTACAAGACATACTGATAATGTTGGAATATCTGAAACAACGCGAACAGTCGTTAACTATTTGAAGGCCTCTTGGTTTTGATGGTAGTTGATCCAGTGTAGAATCCTGATATGGGAAATATTTTTGCGATAAATAAACCTCCATGCAAAACAAGCTCTTGTTAGTTAAACCAGTATCTGTGTGTATCTGTGTATCTATCTGTGCCATTTTGCCGTCAGTTTTTGTTTTATTTGGGCTTCCAAATAATTTTTGAGTCTTTATTGAAGTGTACCTGCAGTATGCTATTCCGGTATTCATAATACAGATCTGCTTACTATAAGCAAGGCTCATAAATAGCACCAAAACTGGTATGAGAATACGAAAATACCATTTCTGTTAATTTAACACAATGATTATTTAACATATAATAGTTTCTAGATAGCATTAACCTGCGAGCATCAGTATTCAGACCATTGCCTGTCGCCAGTAACTCCAGTTGGAGGCAACCCGCATCGTTTGCGTATGTCAACTAACCGGCGCGTTTGTTGAACACGATATGCATCTTAATGCTTCTGTAAATGTGCAGGGTTATACTTTTTGCATCGTTTTGTTTAAGGGATTTAATTTTTAGGTTTCTTTTCACTTGAAAAAGATACGTTGTAAATGTTTTGTTAATGCATGGTGAACTTTTACCATAAGAGAAGCCTCTTTACAGTATTGTTCCTTAAAAATATCTCGTATTACGTAATTTTTAATAATGTTATTTTTACTAATACACTACCTCAGAAATAGGTTAATGTTGATAACACTATTGATTTAAAATGCAATTCTAACGATAACCAATTCATGAAAACCTTATTGATAAGATATCTGAGTCAACATATTTCAAAAGCAAGCTATGAAATAGCACAAATTCGATGTGTCCAAACAGTATAAAATGGAATAAACTTTGAAAGCTACATAGCTAACCTTGAGCCTGTTGTAGCAAATAGTTTAACGCAAAAAATATAATCAGTTATGGTTTCCGTGTCACGGTTTACCTACACTGGAATAAGTTACGTATATAAATTGGTTGAAGATGTACCGACTGCGACCACGTGGCATGGTTTTGTTTGATTTTGAAGCTTTAAACTGTAATCAGAACAAAAATGTACAGTTCCTGAATTCTTTATATATAGGATTTCTATTGATTTATATCTCGAAACAAAAATACACAAAAAAGATAGATAAATATAAACAGAAAAGTTCTATACCATATCTAAAAACATGCCATAAGGCCGTCAAACTCTATTTACTTTCAGACAAGTTCCTTTCATTTTAACATTATTTTACTTATGCTAGATTAAAGCCCTGGAGTTAAAACTTCGCAGCACTACAAGATCTATAAAAAGTAATTTTAGAGCAAAACTTAAAGAACAATAGTTTTAATGCCCATTGTCTATCAAGTCTTCCTTTTTATTTGCATATTCTATAGTAGATAAATACGTATAGTAAATATAAATGTAAGTCCTTGAACATCCAAGGTTATAAGAGTACTTCGAATTGCCGGTGTTATTCATGACATCATATGATAAATTATGTGAAGTGCGAACTATCCTTAGGGACTAGTTCATTTAAAATTATGTAAATTAATTAAAGAGCGGCCTTCATTAACCTTGACTTAATTTGAAATTAATCATTTGATATTTCGTGGTTGTAGAGCCCAACACGAAGCGCCTACTCTTAGGTAGGAAATTTATTACGAATTAAAAACTTTAAATCCATCTATGCTTTGTTAAAATAATTCCAACACAATATCAAGCCATAAAATGTTTTGTTATGTAATAAGATTGTTAAAACTTAAAATCAAATCCAAATTTAATTAGAGTAAAATCGGTTTTACGTAATGTTCGGATCACTACCATTTAGTAGTTCTAATCTATTTAAACATTACAGTATCAATTTTTAGGAGGTAATTTAAAGAAAAGGGAAGTTAGAACAGAGCTTTTACTATTCATAAATTAATATGAATATTGATATGGTATTTTGTCATTTAACAGCTTTGTTTCGTAATTATTGGCCATATATTTATTACTTAGCTTAAGACATCACCACCTATACATATTCAGTAATCACAAGTAGGGTCCATTGACACCAAAGTCTCTAAAATAGATTTTTTCTAACGTACAACAAACGTCCAAACACATTATTATATTTGTCGATAGAATCCTGTTTATCTAACAAGGTACAGGGATACTCGTATATTTTTTACGCGCATAAGCTTACTTAAACGGAAATGGTCGCAGCTACTGGTTTTATCAATTGACTCAGGAAACCACACGTGTGCTCAGTCTAGAATATATATGTTTTACAGTAGTTAATGAATCACTTTTACCTAGTTGTCTGGTGGAACTCGCGGATTAATAAATCAAGGAATAATGAATAGTTTGTTCCTTGGCGTATGTGTTAGTAACTAGTTTAAAGTAGGTACTGCGTAAACAAATTATGTAAGTTTATAAAAATGAATAAAGTGTGGAGTTTCTTTTAACAAGAGCCTTTCTGGGGCGATACTAATCGACAACGCTGCTGTTGGCGATGGTAGGTAAGTAGGTACAGTAAAAACTACTCGGCTCGCCTGACCTTATCTTAAACTGGGTTAAAATGTGTACCTACCTAGTAGTTTTAAGCCTGTGTATTATATGTGGTTCATATTTATGTTTATAATACGTGTAGTTATAAGAATTGTTGTGTACCTATGTGTTTTTTATTGAATTTTCATTAATAATATGGAGTTCCGTGGAGCTGTCACTGGCCTATGCATTTTGATTTACCTACCCACACGAGTGAGCCGCGAGCGGCGAGAGAGACACCGCTACGCGGACCTTTTCGGGTAGTTTTAAAAATTCTAGGACAATTTGAAAGGCAGTCGTTACTACGCCGCAAAGGTGAACGCGCGCGCGCACAAGTACCTAGTGACAGCTACCGAGAAAATCTAATTTTTGCAAATCCTCTTACTTTCTTTTACTCGCTCCGTACCTACCAGTTTGATAAAGGAATCTGTCCTCTACAGCTGCTATTAAAAAAAATTTAAAAAATTCGAAAAGTATTGCAATTTAAGTACCTGCACCTCCCAGATAATTCCAACTGACGCTAAATAACTATCTACAACGCATCATTAGTCAATATAATACATTCAATATTGATAAATAAAACAGCTACGACTAATGATATTCATGTCTGCAAATGCTACTTACCATCAGGTCGCGTGCTCGTTTGCCGGTTATAAAACTAGTCAAAAAATTACAAACGATATCAAAAAATAAGATCCACATTAATGGTTTTCATGCGTGAAAAATATATTTTGTATAGTGGATGAAATTCACTAAATATTCATTCATAACTCAAGATCTACTTAATAAACTTTGTACTTGTTGGTTACTTTAACCCTTCAACTAGAGATAAAAATATTTCGTGATATTGTCAAAGATAGTAAACTTATACGCTCTCTGAAGACGCATTGTACCTACCTTCGATACTGATGTGCCTGCTTCATGAAATGCTGCCTCGAATCCTATCAACATAAAATGACCACAAACAATATGAACGGACCGTTTCTAACATACAAAATGGACCATATCTAATCGGCTTGTATAATCTATTATTGCTACCTCTCTTACTCGGACCAAATTGTATACATCAAATTCTAATTTAACTCTAAATAACAGGTATAGAAGAAAAAGTAATGATGCGGTAACCAAGGCTTTGATGTCGCTTGGATATGTTTACGTAATACCTCTACAGAAGCTAGCTTAGCGATCATGTAATCAATAATTTAAAGGAAAAGAAGGAAGCGAATGTTAATCAATAAAATGATAAATATTCTGATTAATTGCGTAACAATTATAAAGTGATCGAATCCAGTCAATAACGGTTTTAAATTCAGATTCTGATTTTAATAATATTGCGTCATGAATGTGAAAGTAGGGATTAAGATTTAATCGTAATCCCCGTTCGAGACAACAACCTCTAGATCAATGGTTCTTCAGAGCACGTGCAGGGCACATCTTGGTGACCGAAACGACAAGCAATAAGTCTTTCCTGGTTCTACTTAGTAGAGACCTTTTAGTAGTAGATATAAATAAACATACTTAGATCGAGATTTCCCGCCGCGGTGTTCCGCCGCTTCGTCGTTCGATTTTAGCGCTAAGCCAGGAAGTTCGGTGAAATTTGAATAATGAAATAGATCATATTCATTATTGTAGAATATAAAATAATGTTGTCATAGTTAAAATCTAGAAACAATGGTGCTATTCTAACACAGCCAATTACTAACTAATAGTGAATATTTCACAATACATAATAGTCCACGATCATGTTGCCATCAAAAATAAGTTCAAGTAAGACTTTAACTTCTCAAACAATATCATCAGCTGCACATCTCATCACAGCGGGTATCGATTGAAGCTGCAAATGATGCAACTAACCAGGCTAAGTCTTCTTATATAACTATTATATAAGCATTAGACACGTTGACTGGATGTGACCGATTGCTTGTGTCCGCAGAAGACTGGGTCACTGGGGCCTCAGGCATTATAACGGTGTTGTTTTTAACATTTGACTTCTTAAATTCTTTATTTCAGCACACTCACGTACCATCATGACTAATATTGAGGTGACATTTAGTGACTTGTAGAACGTTATATTTTAGTTCCCATGTATAAAGTTAATAGTTAGTTTATTTATTACATATTAACTTACAGCCAAATATCGTATTCGTAAATATCACATTTCGTATTTCTAAAGGCCTCAATACTGGGCAATCATATGTTGGCAAAGCATTACTCATTCAACACTAATTGATGTGTCAGGGCCGGTCGAATTCATTCTCATAATTGTGCTACAAATATTTTAAAGCAACTCTGTTGATGACCCACATACGTCAACTGTCATCACGTGACGCGCGCTAACGCAGATTTATTTCTTTTCAGACGAAAATGTAGCATAGATCGTAAGTAGGTTCGACCTATAAAAATACGATGTCCATTGATCAGGCGTCTCCACTTGTGCCTATCAAGCCGCAAGTGGCTCTGCAGAATAGCTCGTTCATTAAGAACAGTCATAACCGGAGCAGTTTCTGTGGGGTGGCTCCGACGCCGACTAACGGTAATGGGACGTTCAAAACTTTTGCTGTCAATCGCAAAAGTTGGAGTGGTAATGTGACTTTGCCACTTCAGCAGTACACGCCGGATGCCGAAGAGACTCCTCGGCTGGCAACTTTTCGCTCCGGCACGGGAACATTCCCGAGAAACAAGGAGAAGAACAATAACAGTGCCGCTAACGGAATATTAACACCTAACGGGAACAGCGTGCAGACGTTTAAAGGAAGTGAAGTCAGAAGAAGCGGATGCATAAATGGCCGTCGGTACGCTGAGATCGGGAACTGGAATAAAAGGTAAATCTTGTAAGATTTCGATAAAACTGATTATTTTACCGAAAATATTAAAGTAAGTATATTAAAATTAACTTAATCATACCTGTCGGGGTGATTTACGTTTATAGGTATATCTCAACTTTTTATAAATTTGCTTTAAAACTGCTGCTTCGGAACTTCCAATTCCTTATTAATTTATTAATTTAATTTCTTATAAATTAATTCCTTATTAGTCTCTCTAGGCAAATAAACATGTTTGCTTATTTCTTGGTATCGCTAACTTTTATTAAGGCCTTGTTTTTTCATTCTTCGTGTTCAGTAATTTTGTAACAAGTTTCCCAACTTAGTTCTTCTGTCTTACTGTTACTTCGTTATTATGGGGTTCGTGGTTTTTGTGAAATAAATTCCAACAATTTTATAGGTTATTAAACCTCAAATATATATATATATATATATATATGAAAGGTGGCATTCAACCTCAAGAATGTTTGCTAAACAAACTTGAGTAACGCCAAGTAGAGTAGGACAAGCGCATCTTAGTCGTAATAGCCCTTAATTCTATTAGTTCTTCATTTGAACATACTGTTACAACCGTAACCCGTATTATTTAATCGAAAGTTATGGATGAACGGATAGCGGTACGAGGATTGTAAGTTTTAATTTAACCTGAATAACGATACACGGTGAAAATATTCATATCTTTGTAAATAATCGTCCCATCTTATATTTCTTAATAATTGCATTATAAAAGCAGTCAAATCGTCCAATGATACTTATTTTGATACTATTTTCGGAGTTTTCTCAACTATCTCGTTACTACTGATCGGCCTTATCTAATCTGGTTCATTATCTTTATTTGCAGCCAGCAAAAACTTTAGCTATATTTCTCTTTGCTTGTTCGGATAGCCTCCTTTGTGATAAGGCGTCCTCGAATCATTACTGTATGGTTGTTATTTTTATTAGCACCCTAATTTATGAGGCTATGAGCGCCTTTCCTAATAAGATCTTACAAGAAATATTTTGGTTAGATAATCAACTTGGAAACATATACTAATACATACACTAACTAAATATAGCATTCTTTATATTGAATAATGTAATACAGGTAGTTTGAATTGGTGTTGAACTACAATTTTACTCTTTTAATAAATTACTTTGCTTCTTCCGTTTGATTTAGAAATGCGCTATGAAAAGTAGCCTTCAGGCAATTCTGGGTTCTAGTCGATTTATTCAACCTTTTTATTTATTTATTTAATAAGGTTTACCAACAGTTAATACAGTGATAAAGATATAAGAGTAACAATTTCAAAGAACATAGATATAGTGGATTATCCAGTAACAGGTAAACACAACAGTTACAAATTTTAAACACACAACAAGATTTGTATAGTTCTAAAATAAAATTACAATTGCTATGTATTGGTAATAGACACGTACACAGACTTTCCTTTTTATAATATTAGTGTAATAATAACAAGCTCTCGTTTGCTATTTATAAAATTATCTTATTTTGAGTTTGCTTCATTGTTGTCAAGAAAACTAAAAAAATATCTTATTAGTACCTACTTATTCAAAAATGTTTTTCGAATGATTCGTTTGGAAACTTTTGTCCTGCCAATTTTTTTGGTTTTTATTGATCATTAAATCACACATCTGCTCGCAATTCGTAAATTCATATTCCTTTACTTATGAAAAAGAGTATCAAATTTTTGTTAAAGTCTAATGTCGTAATTAAGTAAAAAAAAACTAATGTGCTTGGGTTTATCTATCCAATAATGGAGATCGCAGTGTCGAGCAATTAAATCATAATTATTAATTTGAGAAAATTTTGCTTACATCACATTCTTCTATACTTAAAATATAAGTTATGTTATAAGTATGTTTTGCTTAAAACAAAATGTTTATATCAGCCAATTTGCTAATTCAAACAATGCAGTGCTTTGTGTAGAAGGCGATGTTTACGGCGGGCAAGATAAGCTCGCGAACCAGTTCCTACAATATGGGCATTATCTACCTACCTGCATTTGTTAGATAAATTGCAAATGCAAACAAAATGTTCTTGAATCTAGGTTATGGTATATTTGACAATCTAATAATGGCGTTGGAATTTTTGGTCCGAAGTGGGAGTTATTCTTCACGTCGCAATATTTGGTTCCTAGATCATTGACCATCATGGTTTAAAAGGCCTTATTGCTAGAAATATCTCCTAGCGATCTCCTTAAATCATTAATAATACAATAGTAATAATTAAATAATTATAAAATATTTAAAGATAACAAGGTACTTAACTTGTTTTTAGTCATTGTCACATCACGCCATTAAGGATGATCAACTAAAATTACAAATTTTAATTTATAACCTCTTCAGAGAATCCAAAATGCACAGTTCATATGTCTCTATCAAAAACTGTTAAGAATTTAGGTCTACTTCTTTTATTAAATACTACAACCGGTTTTTAAAAGAAAGAAACAAATTGTAGAGCTCGTTGCGTGATGCCTCCTGGGATTCGGAGTAATTTAGCGTAATTAGGTCTGACTGATCCGACTTTCTCTTTTGTGTTGCTATGAATATTGTTGTTGGAAGAAAATATTTACTTGATAGGATTATTATTTAATTTACTTCTTGTTTTGATGAAGGGCTTTGTTTTTTTGTTTTGGGAGTTTTTCGATTCGATCAATATTTTTGTACAATAATCACTGAACCCCTTAAGTTTAATATCAATCATGGTTTACCTACTTTAGATTTATATCCTGTTTAGTTATGAAAATTGGCTTCTCATGAATGGTCTTAAAGAAATAACTTAAACATACAACCCCGTGAAACTCAAAAACGTTCACGCCTAAAATAGACCTCACAAAATATAAAATAATATTTTAAGGGGTCAACGCCCAGACTTTTTGCTGACAATTGTCCGGAACAATATTTTTCCTGCACGCCATATTTAAACGTTGGGGACAAAGGCCTGAAAGGGAAAATAATTTTCCCTCAAGAAGATATCATTCACCATTGTTGGAGAATCTAGAAGGCGGGAGACAGGATTTAGTTTTCGGAATTTTGTGCTAAAAAAAATCAGTTTGTTGTGATTATATTTAAAACGCTTTTTTTTTCAGTTTTGCCATTTTTATTTGGAAAGTTAAACTTAAAACGTACATAACTTGTATTCTTAATATTTACAAAATATAACGCCTTCCAAGCATTATTTACAAACAGAAAAAGCAAGATATAAAATCAAATTAGGACGGACATCGGGACAAAGGTATTACCAAAATATAAAGTATCAATATCTATGTTCCCAAATTTGTCAAACATTTTCCCCAATTTGCGAATGTCATGACAAGAAATATAAACAAGTATCATCACGGTGTCCCAAACAACACCTGACCATACTGACAGTTTATTTGAAAAGTAAATAAAATTTGGTCTCGAGCCCATATTGAATACCCAAATATTACAGATTTTTCCCTTTTGTATCAGTTGTTTTATCCTGCTGAGTAAAAGGTTTTTGCAAAGGTTTCAATGGTTAAGTTAAAAAATATCAGAGAATAGTGATGATGATGTTAAAGTACACTTAGAATATTAAAAAGAAGACATTACATACTCGATTTCCCGTATTTTCAGTATTACCTACCTGAATAATATAACATGTTCTTTGGAAATCATATTGTTTATTTATAAAATCGTCTAGCAAAACTACATAATTTATCCAAGCAACTAGCAGCACTAAACAACCGATTCACATCGTAACTTACCGAACCACCTTCTGCATACTCATTGCATATTCAGGGCGCGTGGTAAGGCATAAATATCTCTGTCTTTCTCATTACAATAAGTTGGGCCTCGTGTCGGTCCTTGCGGAACCCCGGCTACCTCAGGGACTTCACTTTGGCCGAAATGGAATTCTAGACGCGAACATTAATTATTTATTTCAGCATGCTACCGAGATTGCGGATGTTGGCTAGTAAATAATTGATTTCGAAGAACTGATGAAGTTAAATGTAGTTTTCGAAGAATTTGTTAATTATTTTATCACTTCCCTCGATGTGTTGTAATGATAGGTAAAAAATTCGTGTATTTTATATGCAACTGCATTTTTACACGCAGTAACTAATAGATTTACAGAAAAAACATTTAAAAAATGGTTACTGTATCTTAACCTCAACCCCTTCCAGCTAAAAAACGAATTGATTCACACTTTTGTCATATAACTAATGCATCGTTTTAAAATATAATTGGATTAGGAAATAAATAAAACATTTTACCATTACAAAAAATCTATAAGTCACCTAAATCGAAAGCTCAACAAACACCACTTTATTTGCAATTAAAGCCTCTTCAAAGGAAGTATTGAACAAAGCTTTCTGGTACAGAGCAGTTATCATCCTCAGCCCTCCAGACCACATATGCCTTGTCGGCTTCAAATTTCAGGACTGCATTCGAAAGTGGAGTGCATCTAAAAGTCTGCTCGGTCTAGTGGACACGGCGCTTTGCCGTCTGTTGGACGTGTTGCCGATACTAAATAAGTACCAACCCTATCGATAGTTACATGGTCTCTTCTCAGTACTTTATTTCCTATCGTTGTTTCTGGAGTATTGATTACGCATTAAATGGTTAAGTAGATTTTATCGATTTATTGAAATGTAACCAATTTTTAAGTCTTGTTTATTATTAGGTTTGCATTTGGTAGTTTCATGTAATATTATTGGTGTAAACATTTGTCGCGAGCTTCCAAAGTTTCGACACAATCAGTTAGATGGGATATAAAATTAACTTTTTTATTTGTATTGAGGACAGACATTATTCGGTGTAATGGAAATATTGAGAGAGTACGTAGAGTACGTACTGAAGCATGTATTTGACATTGCGATAATCTTAAAAATGAGAAAAAATTAAAATTGTAGAAAGCAATACATGACTTGTGTTCACGCACTCTATTCAGGGACATTAAAGCTTTTAAATCCCAACAGGCCCTTTGTAACTAACTGAGAAGCACCTTCAAAATCAACCCAGCGAAACTGTTCGTGCGAAAATCGACTGTTTGTTATGGTAATTTGCTGATTTGCACAATAAAACGACTGGCGTGTTGTGCTCTACGCATCATCCAATTTAACATTAGTTGCTCGTTTCCCAACTACTGCTGTGTCAACATTCCATGCGGTAGACGCAAAGTAAGTAAAACTGATATTAACAACAACATATTTATACTTTCGACAATATCAGAAACCCTATTAAATGTTCGATAATTTGATATAATTTATGACCGATCGTTAATACTCTACTCAGTTGAGAATTAAATCGATTGAATGTAATGATATTATGCAATTCAGTAAAATTATAACAAGGATTTTTCTTATGAAACACACATGAAGGTTTCTAAAGAACGCTTATTCTTTTTATCTTTATATTATTAAATGATTACCTCTTTCAATCTGATGGAATAATTTTGCTTGTAACAATAAGGTGAATATTAAAACTAAATTTTAGTTACTAAGCCAAGCTACAAAAGCTGATGGTTTGTCTATGATCCGGCGAGTCGTTATAAATAAATTCCATAAGTTGTAGGGGTATAGAAGAATATTATTGAGGTAAAAAAATGGTTTTACCTAAAAAAAAGGAAAAAGGTCCTTTCCTAATAAGTCCTTGCATTCTTATTTAGTGGCACATACTTGATCTAACTTTATCGAACAGTTATTTTCTAACTATCATTTAAACATTATAGTACAAAAAATATATATTCATGCACAAAAATGTCGCACACTCTGCTGATCAGTGCAACGTGAAGTGCGCAAATTGGCGCCATCGCTAATTGCAGTAAAATGGACGACGCACTAACTGTCCAATTGTATGAACCTCTTATTGAGCAATTGTGCGTGATAACCACTGGCGACGCGAGAAAAGGCATCTGTTGTTTAACGTTTTTGGAATTTTTGTGTTGGAAATGTAAGTTATTTGGTATGATAAAAAAGATACTTTCTAATCTTAATAACAATCTCTTTCTAGCGTCCTAGCCTATTATAAATTCATGTTTACGATATATTAGCTGAAACTTTGGATTTTCTTGTAATTTCGTTTGATTTAAGAAGCATAAAAAATTAATAAATTAATAAAATAATAAATAAAAAAATAATGAACTGGAATGTCGTTTGCCATATTTTTTTTTAGACTTGTAAATCAACCCTTTTTTTCATTCATAATTTCTTATCAGTAATGGCAAATATTTGATAACTACTGTGACAAACCCAACATAGACGTCACAAATGAAAGTATTGTCATAAAATCAGTTCCAAGTATTAGTTGGGGAAACTTCACCCACACCGTGCACTGAGTCACTGTTGTATGGATTCTGTCTGGTAACCGATTACTGTGGAGTATGACTCAGCCAACCTAATGCTCTGACGATTTCCGCTTACAATACTCTCAGAACTTTAGTTGAACTTCGAATTCAATATGATTTATTTGCAGGATTTGAATAGTGTCAATGAGACTTGGATAAGTGAAACGATATGTTAGTGCATTGATTCAACGATATTGTAGCCCAACGATAAGAATTAAGACATAATTATTTATACTTCACAATATGAAGTCTCTTGAAATAATTTATGCTGTTTTAATTTGGTCTAAAATAATATTAGGTCTTTACCTATGAAATTGCCGTTTTTCACGAAATAAATGAAGCGTAATTTTTTTATATATTTTTTATTTCTATTAATCAAAATAATGACCCATGCAATCAATGCATCTTTGCCAACGCATTGGTAGCTTATTGTTGCCTTTCTTGAAGAAATCAGCTGGACGGGAGGCAACAAATTCTTCAAAGGCATTTTGTACTGCCTCTCGGGTATTGAATTTTTTTCCCGCCAAGAAGTTATCCAAATTCTGGAAAAAGTAGAAGTCTGTAGGCGCAAGGTCTGGTGAGTACGGCGGATGACGGAGAACTTCCAACCCCAACTCTTGTAGCTTGGAGACCGTCTGCTGTGCAGTATGAGGTCGCGCGTTGTCGTGCAGGAGCAGTGGAGCCGAACGATTGACCAAAGCTGGTTCGAGACGTGCGAGCTTCTCCATCATTGTGTTCAGTTCTTCACAGTACACATCTGCAGTAATGCTTGTCCCGTTTGGCAAGAAGCTGTGATGAATTACACCCGCGTTAGACCACCAAACAGTGACCATCACTTTTCTATGGGTAAGTTTTCGTTTAGGGCATTGTTTGGGTGGTGAACCAGGATCCAACCAACTTGCTGAGCGCTTACGATTGTCAAACAGGATCCATTTCTCGTCACAAGTAACAATGCGGTTCAGAATTCCTTCATTTGTATGCCTGCTGAGCAGTGCAAGGCACGTCTCCACGCGTACGTCGCGCTGGCGGTCATTGAGTTCGTGGGGTACCCATTTGTCAAGCTTTTTTACCTTGCCAATTTGACGCAAATGGACCAATATTGTTTTGATGCTAACGTCAAAAGCTGCTGCTAATTCAGCCGTAGATTGAGTTTCATCAGCTTCCACAATTGCCTTTAATTCGTCATTGTCGACCAAAGTTTTCGGACGACCACGGGGTTCATTTTTCAGGTCAAAATTTCCAGAACGGAAGCGGGTAAACCAATAACGGGTGGTGCGTTCGTTTGTAGTGTTCGCTCCGTAAACGTCGTTGATGTTGCGTGCCTCTTGTGCCGCTTTGCTGCCACGACGGTACTCATACTCCATAATTACTCGAATTTTTAACTTATCCATGATGACGAAAAATGTTCGAATGCGTTGAAAACAAAACACTAACTATTAAACAAATGACGATTTTAGAAAAAGAATTCCATGTTTGTCAAATAAAATTAATTTGAAATTAGAATTATCAGTCAAAAAAAAATATTTTCATTTGAAATGGCCAGTACGGCAAAACGGCAGTTTCATAGGTAAAGACCTATTATATAAGTAACATATGGCCTTATAAAAAGCTGTCCCAGGCAATTGCTCAGACGCGCTCCAATTTTTAACATGGTTTTTATAATTATTTAAAACTACAATGCTTTCTTCCAAATACACGTGATTGGCAAATATTCTTGAACTTATAAATTCATTTAAAACGACACAACAAATTATAAAATACAAACAACGACGTTTAAACTTGTACAAAGACCGGAGAAATTTTAAAGGTCAATAGGGCAGTCAATTGGCATTTCATTTCGAAAGTGTATCCCCGTGTGACGATCGCTTACAACTGACTTGTATAATATGCCCTTATAACATATAATTCACACATCATTCTTCAATATAAAAAATTACTTCCATTTTGTGCCCCAACCCAAATCCACTTCCGCGTAACCACCAGCCAGGGTAACGCGACAGGTCAATCAAAAGATAAAGGCCGAAGGCATCGCCGCGGGCATTAATTAACTCAACATAAGCGGATTGACGCCGGCAGATTAATCTAAAATCGATCAGAACGCAATTGTTCCCTTCATGCAACGTCATACGACAGCTTCATATCTATGCAAATATGTAGTAAGAGAGACGTTGGGAAAAACGAGGTTGAGTTCTAAGGATGGGTTTCTGCTTTTGCATGTTAAATTTGAATTTCTTGCGGATACTTAACGATTTCTAATGATGACAGTAATAAAAATTACGAACAAATATAGTCAGTAATTTAAGAGTACCGTAAGCAGATAAATTTTTTGTCGTCAATGATATAGAGCACAAACATATAGCCAAAAGAAAAGTTTTAAAAATATTTTTCAAGAAATTATTGCTAGACAATTTGTCTCGTACCTACTTAACTAAACTTTGTAACCATGCATAATATTATAGTAAAATTTACTCTCAAAATTCAAAATACTGCAAACAGAATCCCAAGTCGTGCGAACATAATATTACATTCAAACCAAAATGAAGACATTAATAATATCAATATTATGAATTCTCTGAAACTTTTTACTCCAATGTTATCTTGAGTACATGTCGATCAATGAACTCCGTTATTGAATATGTCTCAAATGCACTTCAATATAATGTACTCGTAGATCTTGTAAGAGGATTGGCAAATGGTTTGCCACTTATGATTTGAATGTTACGGAGAAGCAATTTACTTTATGATTATTTTAATTTTAATTTTGTTTATTTGTCTAAGGAATTATTAGATTGAATCCTTGTGGTTATGTAGTGCTGACCTTGAGATCCTTCATTAATTAGTCAATATCGTATTATGGTTCGAAACCTCGTCATGGTTTTGGAACGTTCATCAAATATAATTGAAATTCGTTAGGGTATTGGGATGCTTATTAGAGTCTTAAAATGGATTAATAATATAATAACTTCTAACACTTAATAGATAATATATTATATAGTGTTTTATTTTGTGAAATCTATAATAAAATAATAAAAAGAGTTTATTTTAATAATAGTATAGAAAAAATAAACTGAAGAATATACTTTATGTCGCACCAACTATGTATTAAATATTTAAATTTGCGTAATTAAAGAAATTTTATTATTACCACAGTGACCAACAGGTATGAACATTTTGCTAACAACATTTCAGAGGCAACAATTTAGCTTCCATTAGTTACGACATCGCAGTTAGAGTATCGACATTAAACCCATTGTTTGTTATTGTGCAATTATCTCCGCTTTCCAGTCTACTGCATCATGCTCGACTAATTTAATGGAGCTAGGGCTTGAATCATGCTTGTAAATTACTCTTACTCCCAATTAGTTATTCTATTAAAATTCGAGAATTTTCTCTTGATTCAGTATAATGTTCGACGTGTGTAAAGAAGAATGCTGATACCGTAATAGGAATATTTTTTTTTTCGCAAAAATGTTTGATATGTTTTTCAAAATATTTTTATATAAAATTTTTTTATTTTTCCGAATACAGTGAGGAAACATTTCGTTAATAAAATAAACTTTATGGTCATCTTTTACTAAAATTAATATAAATAACTTTACAAAGCGCTCTCATTAAAGATCAAGTTAATTACTTCTAAAACTCTCCAATTCTAAAAATTCCAATTAAGAAGTTAGCTTTTATTTCAAATTCCAATGTTTTAAAACAAACGCTGCCAGCAAAATTTGTTGAAACAAATCCCCCTGTTGTTGTTCAAAGAGAGCTTATTGAAAACTCAGATTCGCTATTGAAAGCCTTTCCAATATCGTATTCCTTATGAAATATTTTCCTACTATTTATTAACTTTTCGAATAATCTGTCTATTTGCTCATGTAAAATAGTGTAGCAGATAAGCACTGGTAATAAAAATATTGCACTCGACTTAGGGTGTCCTGTAAAGCCGATCAAATGGCGTACTAGACCAGTGTTGGCAGGATGCACCCTAAGCAAGTATGACTTTAAGTCTAGTTTATTGCGGACATCCCCATCCGTACGTATTAGGTTACAGCCCGTAGCCACGCTACCGTAGCAAAAACTTTTATGTTATTTTTTACCGCTTTAAATTTGGTTGATGAATCCTCTCTATTGTAGAATTTTTTTAACAATGCATGAAATGCATCAATGTGAAATCGTCCATGTATTTAATTCTGCAGGTCTTTTTGTTTAGTAATTTTGCGGTGTATAAATAATAATTTAAGTTTAATATTTAAATTTCGTAAAGTATTTTATTTTATAATATTAATTAACATTATTGTATAGTACCAACTTTTGAATATATTTTGACGTCGCCTCTCTTATTTTAACAAATTAAACAAAACTTGAAAATTAACAAATCTGCACCTGGCACTTTCAATCAGAGTTGCCAATAATATCGAATGCACTCATGGATTGATTGACAGCGTATTCCCCTTGCAACCCTAATGGTTTGTTCGGCCTCATATTACGCTGGATTTAATAAACATTGCTGGGATATGCCCCTTAAGTACATCACATAGATTATCGTCAGTGAACGTTAATTGAAACTGTGTATCTGAGGTGCGTTAAATGTTAAAAACGCCTGTAATTAAAAACTCTTTATATTCGAAAACCCATCGAGAGGTAACGAGAATGTGATTTTAAAACTTATGTGAGTTTTCTAAACGCTATCAAAATCTGTCCGCTTTCGTTCTCATGGGAAAAGTTAAGAAAAGAGCTTTAAGATTTATATTCTCTCATAATACGGTGTTCATAAAAGTTGGAGATGCTGCGTGTTTTAGTTACATTGCTTATTCTGCTACGCTTTGCTTTACCTTGTTCTAAAAAGCTAGCAATAGGTAACATTAACGTAAAATATGCATTCTTGACCAGCGCGCTTTGGTGGTTTAGGAGCTCGAAAAATTTATTCTCTAGCTTTGCCAGCCTTTTTATCTTCTATTTACAGTAATAAAAATATTATCAATAAAATTCTCTCCTCTTCTGTTACGGGCGAATTTTCTCATCTTTCAGATGCCGAAACGCACTGGAATATTGTATCAAATAGTTCACCTATTCTACAAAATCCCGCGTCACAGCGTCAGTGGGACGACGTGCTTTGTATTTTAGAGCGGAACAAACAGTTAAATACTCCTAATTTAACAGAGCACGCTCGTCTGCTAGCGGTGGGCTCTTGGGAGTCTGGAATAACCCAGACCATAAGGTTGCAGTCGCTTCCGTTATCTAACTTAGGAACCCTTTTTGACAACCATAGCTTTAGGCTAGCCTGTAGTTTATGTTTAGGAATGAAATTGTGTGCTCGACACCGCTGCCGCTGTGGCAGTCGATGTTAGTCGATGAGCTCGGTCGCCATGACCTTTCATGTACTCGCAGCGGTGGCAGAATATCTCGCCATGCCAGTTTAAATGACATCATCCATCGGGCTCTCTTTACCTCCAACACTCCAACTACTCCAATACACTGATGGTATGACTCTGGTCCCGTGGAGGATGGGTAGCCCGCTGGTCTGGGATGCAACCTGCGTAGACACTCTCGCGGCTTCCCATCTTCCTACAACTAGTGCACAATCTGGTTCTACTGCTAATAACGCTGAAAGCCTCAAACGTAGAAAATATCAGAATTTGGGTAGCCCAATATACCCAATATTTTTGAGGCTTTTGGCGTTTAAACCATGGGGTTCTGGGGACCAGGGGCTCATCGCCTTTTTTCGGACCTAGCGAGGCGATTGGTGAGTGAAACTCGTGAGTGACCCTAAGGCTGGCACCTACCTCGCACAACGCATTTCTATTGCGATCCAGCGTGGTAATTCGACCAGCCTTTTGGCTACGTTGCCTTCAATGGATTCAAGTTTAGATTTAGTTTTTTATTTGTAGCATAATTTATTTTTATTTTATAATTATTATTTTAAGTTAAATTTTGAATTTGTCAATAAAAAGATAATTAAGTTTATAAGCATTTATCGAATGAACATTTGAATATAGCTCGATCAGTATTTTAGAATTAAAAGAAACGCTAATAATGCGACTTCTGTAGTCAAAGATAAAAAAATATAATGTAGTGTAGTGGTTAGTAGCCCTGCCTCATACGCCGCAGGTCCCAGGTTCGAGTCCTGGCCGGGGCATTCATTTGTGTGATAAACAGATGTTTGTTTTCGGGTCATGGTTGTTGATATTTATATATGTATGTACATTTTGGGTTTCCCCCATTTTGCTGTATGGTCATCCATAACACAAGTTTATGCAGGTGGTGTGTTTATCTATTTGTGGTTGTAAAATATCCCGAAGGGGAGATGTAACAACTATATTTTTATATACAATATGGGCTAATTTCGCGCACAGAAGTGATATTATTAGTATTTCATTTATCTTTCTAAGAAAAACCCAGCAGCAAAACATATATTTCATACTTTTGAATTATTTAAAATGGAAAATTTATTTGGTTGTAACGTCGTCCCCCGGCCCCATGCTGCGAAGGAATCCAATATTCAGTTCAACATAATGAAATCACAATATGAAAGCTGCAGTGATTCTGATTATTGAATCATGATCCGCATACCGTAAATTGATATTGTTGGGTTCTCTTATTTTAACAGTAATATCAAAAAGTGCTTTGATATGATTTGGGATGGGAAACACGGACTTTTACCCGTAATCGCATTTTGTGTTTCATTAAAACGTTTTATTCGGATGTTTGGTGAGATATAAGTCCGTTTTCTTATCATTTCAAATCCCATTCTACACTTTATAGTGTATATATGATATAAATATGCTACAATATAAATTAGTTTTTACTTTTGAAATTCTTGACAGATATTGCTTCGCGTAGTTAGTTTGTTTAATGACAATCTAATTAATTATGTCCTGGTATTCAAATAAAGATTGCTTTATTCTTAGCCAAATATCTTAGCCAAATAAAATATTCCATTACGAACCTTCGGCGTCAAGCCCCGTATCCGGAACCGAGCGGAGGCGGGTCCCGTTGTTGTAAGAATACATTTGTGCTCCAAACGCCTCGGCATTTGAAATCAACGTCCAATTACAAGCCATTGAAAACCAGTTCCGAGGTCATTTGTCGAATCAGCTGTTTTGTCTGCCGAGAAACGTGGTTTTGACGAAGGAAAATATAATTTGGAATTGTAACATTCTTATCAGATGTATTTGGTTCTTTTTCAAAACAGCACTATTAAATGTTCTTGGATTATGATTGCATATTATAATCAGTTCAGCAACTCTCCATCATACGGGTATTTATAAAAAAAACAAGTGACGTTCTCATTTGCGTTTCAGAACGACCAAGTAAACAAAGTTTCATTTAAATTTTAAATGCAATAAAGCTGGGTTTATCATTTCTAGGTGGTTGCATAAAATTACACTTCTAAGACCCACTATTCTTTACTCTCCGCCGTTCATGTAAAACTGCAAAATACACTGAACGCCAGGTGTACCCAAATTGCAAGAGTAAGCGTAAATATTTAAATCGGTAACGTTTTATACTTCACGTAGGGAGTATGTCTATTACATTGCAAAGGGAAGGTTTTCCGAAACACACACACATTGCAATTGGTGATCGTATCGTCAATGATGTTACCCTGAGATTCCGCGAACCGGTACTCGAGAGGACGTTCGTGTGTGAGTGTGTGTCTGTTTCATCTTTATGTTCCTTCCCAGCCATACTTGTGATACACCATGTCCATTTCCATAAAAGCCTCCTCGATCTCGCAAACGTTTCGGGAATTTCAATTCGCGCTTAGCAATTTTACTGCGCGTTTTCCTCCCGCAGTAAATAAATATTAAGTTTCGTTTACTTAATTGGTCTGCCGGATTCGATCCGATTTACGTACGACTGTTTTAATAAAGCTCAACATATAACATAATCTGTTCTTTAATAGTTGTTTTTGGTGCAGGTTTATCTCTCAAATTTTCTCGTCAAAGGCGTTTATAAATTGTAAGAACATAGCAACAGCGAATGTTTTTCTATAAAGTGATGTTTCATGCTCTGCTAAGGTCTTACAAGACCTAACATCATCTGAAATCAATTAGCTTACTATTCTATTAATTGGACTTTGTCGTATTACTGAAAATTCCAAGACGAAATGGTAGTAAAGGAATTTTATTGACTTTCCAACTTCTGCAACAAAGTGTGGAGGAAGTCAATGACCTCAAATTTAAATTTCTAAATTAATGATTTTTCAACACGTACGTTTTACGAATAGTTAAAAGACAAATTTTAAGAAAATATCGTATTAATTTACTACGATAAGGCTGGCTAACCTCATCAAACAGAAAATTTTATTGTTTAATTAATTCGAAACCGTATTACATCATTTAATGGTGTGATTTTTTGTAACCGCTATCTTGGAAGTAACTATTAAACTCTAAAGTAATAAAACAAACTTAGTCACATCTCCTGAGACCTCTGAGAAATTAGAAGCGTCATCTTAATTATCTTTAAGTATCCTAATCCCTAACTTTCCGACATCAAAGCTTCTTATTGCTTCCCTAAAACTGTTTACGCTCATGTTGGTACTTCTGAAAATTGGCTTTAAAAATTACATCTTGCTCTGTGGGTGCGCTGTCTAATAAAAGTTTATTTATGAACTTCACCTAGATTTTGAACTTTGTTTTAAAATGTCTTTATTTTAGCAAAAATATAATGGCAAGAGTACTTAGTAAATAATTAACTGCATTTTGTCTGTTAATATTCTTATCTGCCATACTGACATACTTTTATTTTATTACAGGTAATTTGGTTTATCATGCAAGGCGAAGTCACTAAAGGAAAAACAACATATTAGTCTAATTACTGCGGTCACCAGGTATATTAACGTATTCGTAAGTGTTTACTTTTGAACTACTAAACATGACTTCCATGTGTGAGAACGAACATGTGGAATCTAAAGTTAAAGCTTAAACATTCTGCGCATATTTGCAATATCTACACATCGGCGGTTTAAAGGCAATAACAATAAAGTTATCAACTGCATCCATGTTTGCAAAGCCGTCGCCAACAATATTTTGTCAGCCATAAGCTTCTTTAAAGCTCAAAATTATCCCTTATAGTGAAGCTAGTAGAGTTTTGATTTAAATATCAACAAAGTTTCTGCCAGCTATAAAATGAATTTCGTGCTTTAATGCACTGATGTTACGGTTCAGAGTTAATTAGATGTTTCAATTTTGGTTTCAACGTTGAAAGTGTCGCAACTTGCTGCATCGGGTATCACAGACATATACATAAAATTCCTAAAATAAGCCGTCTGATGTCGTAGAATCTTGTAGGAAGTGTAGCCGTTTTATTATGTCATTACACTAAGTCCTGTTGCTGACTTTTAAATTTAATGAGGACGTTGGGTTTATTTACGATTATTTTAAGTAGGTGAAAGAGTGAGAATGCTCATTTCTTCAGATCGTGACATAACGCTTTCTATGTTGTTTTATAATCAAACAGAAGAATTAAAAGCCACTCGCAGCAAAATACTAGTTACGGTTAAAGTTATATTTCGTATCTGTTTTAAACTAAAGTACCATTTTAAATATTTTTTGTATACGTGCGTATGTTGGATCCACGGTTACATGATATAATTTTATTCCTAGAATGTTAATAAATTTAAAACAACCTCGATCGGTTGCGAAAACTTGCACAGTCTGAGTCCCGATTTGCTTCTCTCCACAATTGCCGACTGGAAACTTGTTTCGATCTTTATCGTCTTTTTTACTAAAATACTTCTGGTTCTTGTTCATAGTAACTTATAAATATTACGTTTATTAGAATATGTCAGTATTCTTGGAAATAGTAAATATAACCTATTCATTTCCTTGATCTTAGTTTTTCGTAAGCTTGTAGAATTGCGTAGTACTGTATTTTGTCTTATTATAAAGCATTTAGTATTAATTATGTGTGACGAAATGTTATATTTCATTATTTTTCTTAAGTAAGATGGGAGTTTTGCAAAGTTTCACTTGTGGGATTTGCACATAAAATACAGGCTCTTACTACTTCTGGAAAAAATTCGTAACTGGTTCAGGAGTTGAGAGTTTTTATTTAGAAATAAAGTAACAAAAATAAAAATATTCCCTCTACCCAGCTTTATTTTTTCTTGCATGCTTTATCGGAGCTTTATCAACGACATATTGGTTGTTTTCAGATATTCTGTACATTTTCGAACCCAAATCAAAGTTGTATTCAATTCAATTGTAACATCACCGTTGTGACCCGGGCCTCTTGGGATTGCTGGCATTCTCTCGAACGTTGGATACCTTCTCCCCTTGTGGTGTGGGGTTTGTTTCTGTCCGACAGCTAACATATTGGGAGCCCAACTTCGTGGGACTTCATATAATATTCACGCTATTTGTTTAGGCGTTGGACGTTTCAAAAATTTGGAAAGTTTTCTAGTTTTGTAGTGCAAATATTTTATTCCTAAAAACGGTTATTTAAATTTATTTTCTGTATAATATTTCCACACGTAAAAAATAAAAGCAAATTCATCTCCCAATACTTTTGCCTCACAGATCACAACACTCCGCATGGTAGTTACTGGCAATAGCCTAGGGGCTGAAAACCCTACGTATCCGTTTGATACCCCACACTGGAATCTCATGCCCTTTACAATCTATTTGTAAGGAGATGAGTACATAATTTTCCCCCAACAAGAAATGCAGAGGCATTTTTATTCCCTTCAGGCAAATGCTACCCCAGTAAATTACATGCACCGTGTCTTGTAAAATATTGAATATATTTACGCCTTGATTCTAATAGATATTTCAAGAGTGAATGTAACTGAGCTTTTAAAGTATTTCGCGCCAACATTTTATAATTAGAATATTGCTTTTCGTTATACTCATTCCATACTAAAAAAGCCTAGTAAAAAAGGAACAGATTACACGAAAGTACAAATGTTGCCATGTAACACTAAATACACTGATTCTAAAAAAGCAAATATTTACGAACGAAAACAAGTGTTTACTTCATTTTGATTATACA
This sequence comes from Marasmarcha lunaedactyla, assembly GCA_923062675.1. Taxonomy (NCBI): domain Eukaryota; kingdom Metazoa; phylum Arthropoda; class Insecta; order Lepidoptera; family Pterophoridae; genus Marasmarcha; species Marasmarcha lunaedactyla. The sequence continues at coordinate 11,918,805 of OV281353.1, forward strand.
AAAAAGTGTTAGTGTATCGGAAGCATATGCGAGATCATGTATTGTTTATCCATACGGTCGTTCAACCATTGTATGATGCTGGATATGTAGGTCATCTACAATTTAGTCTATAGCGTTGGCTCTCACATTCTTTAACGGTTTTACTGACATATTCTCGAGACGGTTTTATTATGTGTTAAAATGATAGTGATTCATCTTCCCATTCACATATATCAAATTATGTACTTACCTACATTGTATAATAGTTATCATTTTTTATCGTTCGCTTTTTGTGTACGGCAACTAAAAGCTTTGGTTATATTAATATTTAGTTTTGTTACAAACTTCGATTAAAATGCTCAGTTTGATAATAAACTTGTAGGTTTGTGTTGACGATTTTAATATTAAAAGCTTCTGAAAGATCTTAGATAAGCTGACAACGTGGATTTAAAAATCCTTCCCCCGTTTAACTAATTTCGACGTCATAAAATAATCCTATGTTCCAAATTCAAGCATCCAAACTTGTTAGTTTTAGGACAAAGATTTTACAAACTTAAATTGAGTAATATCCACGTAATAAAACAGAGTGAAAAAGGTAACTAAGTTTAACGACATTAATAGCTTTAATAGCTTTTCACAAGAATAATTTCGATCTCCAAAATAATAACACAAAAATAGTTCTCCCTGTAACATATTTAACAGTTTACATAACAAATGCTTATGTTTCCATAAAGAGTAAAGCTGTGAAGTCGAAAAATAAAATAAACTGTTGAAATAACTCTTTTAAACTAAACAAACCGTTTACGTCTGATTTATTGTAATATTCAATACTTCGTTTCGCAACTTTCAGTTTCTTAGTTCATTTTGTTCACGTTTTGTCGCGACGGAGATGTAGTTAAAAATATATGAGTTTGTTTAAAAATGACCTGGATCGCTTCTTCAACGCCGATGTTAGGCAATACATATTTTCATACGAAACTAAACTAGGTACATCATTCTAAGCGCACAAAGCAGGTTTTTATAAGAAATTCAGTACTTTATTATTGACAATGTTAGTCTTATTCTTTTAGATCCTGTTTAATCTATTTATCTGAACATATTATACCGTATGTAATAGAAATCCGTTTGCTAAAGATAAGAAAATATTGAAATAAGAACGGAGATTTTTTATATTGTTCTGATGTTTATGGTTCGAATATTTTTTAATAACTAAACGGATTTCAATATTTTTTCAGCATTACAAACTGTTTTAAAGAAGCTCAGGCTATATTTCATCAAGAAGTTTATCCGGGATAAAACGCACAGAATTGTAATGTATACAAATAAATAAAAAGACATGTCGTTTAAACATTTTCATACTAACCGTTGAGTTTGTTTGTGACATCGGTCTATTTGCCTCCAAGGTAACTTGGCTCAGAAATTGCAGATACGCTGATCACTGCAAGGTCAGGTCAATTTGGCTGTCATTGAACAATGATTGATGAAAATCGGGCAATTTGCATATTTGAGGCCTTGTTTGACTTTTTGCATGTTGTTACCAAATTTTGATAAAAGAAAAATAGGTACCTACTTACTTACTTGCTTTGGAAATAGTTTAAAACAGTTGAACTGGTAACAACAAAATCGTAATTCAAAAGAGTTTCGTGTCTTATATTAAGAGTATTTTTGTACGACTTATTGTAGCATTAGGTATAATTTTTTTTTAATCCAGGTTATTTTTTTATAGCATTAACTTCTAGAATTTTACAAATTTTCCAAGGTTTTATGAAACTTATAACATTACAATTTGCAATGTACTTTTCTTAATAATCCAAACTTGACACAACTTCTTGAATGAAATCAGCGTTAATGTTAGGGCAATGACCTGAGTAAACGTCTTGCAATCCTTTGTTTAGCTTAATTATTCACACACCACGCGTGAATTCTTTATTATACAGAGGTGCTAAAGAAATATTTTTCTTAATACTTAATAAATCATCATCTTTAATTATTTTAATACTATTTTTTAACAGGCTTGACATGTTTTAATGGTTGTGGTAAACTAGCTGTTTTGGGCATATTACATTTTTGAATTATATAGAGACTATGAAAGGTGCCATTGTTTATTAAAACTGGTTTAAAATACAAATCTATCAATACGTATGAAGGAAAATATCAACTTGAATACTTTCCTTCTCCACATTCTTTCAAAACATGAAAACAACTTAATATATTCATTGGTTTAATACACTGGCGACGAAAATAGATTGATATTAGATATTTGTTGTATCCTACCAGCTGACCACGGCACTTCCTCTAAAATTTAATATATTCTAAAGCCATACAGTTCCGTGGTCACGGTCGGCTGGTATGGACAATATCAGAAGGGAGTCACCACCTGGCGTCAACGGTTTATGCACATGACTGTACTTTACTATCTGCTCATTTACACGATAACTCGTATAAATGTTAAATCTATGTATCAGCTACTGGATGTGAATCATATTTTTGATTGACTAGTATTAGGAATATTATTCATATTATATCTATGTCGAAAGGAAACGCATCATGATATAATAAGTTATTACTAAAAGATATAAAAGGATGCAATTTTTGTTTGAACTAGCTTTTGCACGCGATTTCTAAAGCGAAAATGTCTCGATCCTGTCAACATTTCATGATATACATATATGATGTTTCAATCTAGATTACAAGCTATCTAAATTCAAAACATAAGGAAAATATTTTCAGACTTTTGAACTTAAAAATGTAACAAACTAAAGCTTGAACACACAACCTTTCGCCTTTAGAATTTAAGTGGGATACGATAAATATTGTTTTAAATGTAATTCATTCTTGCGCGATAACTAAAATGTGTCAAATTTTAGCACTATTCACTAACAGAAAAAAAAAACGAACATATGTATTAATAGCTAAAACAAACACTTAATCAGGTCAAATTGAAATTCCCATAAGTCTGCTCTATTATGAATTTGTTCGATTATAATTAGTCACAATCACATTGCGTTGGTAGTGCTAGTAGTCGATCATTATGCTATCAGAGCGTTGGCTTTAAGGCCGTATGGTGCGTTATTATTTCCAAACCACTCAGTAACGTGGCGGTGTAGTTTGCGTGAGTGCGTCTCGGTATTCGCACGGTCTCATCTATATTTTTCTTCTCCATGCAAATTGCAACTTTATTTCTTGCGTGATAAGTCTCCAAGTGATGTCGGTCAATAAACTCGTCTAATTACTAGACGGTGACGGATAAAAGTGTGCTCTGTGAAATTCCTATGAAATCTTTTGTAAACTATTATTCCGTTGTTTAGTGTGACGCTTTCATCATATGCTTGCTTCTATCCGTGACAGGCGCTACATTTAAAGTGGTCAGTTCTTATTCAATCGTGATTGATATAGATCAAGTGGTTATAGTGATACAGTGAAGTGCAATAAGTATTTGGATAACGATGTTCAGACTTTAACAGGTACATTCTTCTTTGTTATACTTTAGCTCGGCAGTTTAATTTTGTACATACTCTAATTGCACTATTATCGAGTGTACTGAAGGGATAATGGAAATTTGATGAGCCTATTAACTCTTGCCAACTTTAATTAACTATCCTGAAACGTTGGAGGTAACTAATGAACCGATATTAAGATTCATTGAATGGGAGATAATTTAATATATTATACTTCGTATTACGAATTTTTTTGGACGAAGTAACTTATAAAATACAGTTGAGAGATAGGAGGGTTAAATAATTGGGTATATTGTGTAGTGTCTAAAATCATCATATTAGAATTGGTTTTGCTGAAGAATCGTATTTAAAATGGTTTACATTATTTAAAAAATCTATCTTTTTCATAAATATGTCACTAATAGTGAATATTTATAAAATTCTAAAAATCTCAGTTTGACGTTATAATTGGTGAAATTGGTTGGTCAGCTAGCAATCCTTAATTTGAACATCTCCAAAACAGAACAACAACAAACAGCTGATTAGCATAACAAAACAAACCAGCATTTAACTGGTTCATTTACATTGGTGATTTGAGGTTTTATTAATTAAAGAAGATAAATTACTGCAGCCTCTTAAAATTTTAAATACAGCAGGATATTCTTAGACAATATATCATGCTTGGCAATTGCACAGAAACCTCCCAAGATCGTTTAACATAAACATTTGCAATTAAAATTAACCGTCATCACCCTATTCACCCTATCCTTGCAATTATTCAAATGACACCACAGGAGAACCTCAGAAACTTTCAAATTAATTAAGAACGTTATAAGACGACCCGTTAAGGAAATAACAATGGCCTGCCCTTTGGGAGCCCTTTGCCGAGTCTTGACTTATTACTCTCAGAGAAGTATTCCTCAGTGATAATTGCCCTATTTTGATATTTTGAATTCAGTATGCCATTGTCACCATAGTGACAACAATACAATAATAGGTGTATAAAAATTACATGTGTTTGTTTACTTGTTTTATTTCGCCCTTTGTCACCACACAGAATAACAGCTACTATTGGATGAGTTTTTATGAAAAAATAATAGTCTTATTATCGTTGTAGAAAAATGAAATATTTTTCATTGCTACACCTCTTAACACCTTTTTTATAAACATCCTTCAGTTACATGTACTTTAGATTAGTTGTTTTACAAATTTTTATAATTTAAAAACATAATAATCATTACCTAACTGCGCATAGTTATGTAATTTGTGTATTGTTTAATTGTAGGTCGTGTTTACGCCAAAACATACATCAACAAGTAACATTTCATATCACAAATATTTTCCCCTATATGAAGCTAACTAATAGCTTGTAGTTTTTCATTGTCGGAGCAAACGACGGCAAATATAAGACTAGACAAAATTAATGCATTTTCCTAACGTGTCTGATGTGTCTCAGAAGTTTTCTACGACGGGGAAATTGCCGTAGCTGGGAACGTATTTGTTTGATGCGACTTCGACTTAAATTTTGACATCAACAAATGTGTCATCCCGTGAACAGAATATTTCAGTTACATGAATGTTTAAAACTTCGTTGAGAGTTTTTTGTTCTCTGCTCGTGTTTGATCTAATACCCTATATATTATTTTTAGCTCTGTTGGCTTGTATCTATAGCACGTAATATATTTTTAGAGAATTCAACGTTTGTTATTGAAGAATTATCGTCAATAACACGAATGACCTGTGATGCGTCATTTTCTTCGTGGCATTGAACTTGCGTGTCAGTGAACATATCATATCAATTGAAGTGACATTCCGTTTTATTTACACAAATTATCTTTTCATAGAAAGTTATTATATCAACAAAGATACTAGTACTTTGTAAAGTTGCTTAAGTATCTTGGGTTATCTCTGAGATACTGTCTCTCGAACGGATAACCTATCTCTGGTACGTCCAGTTTAAAAGCTTTTTTCGTTCAGATAGCTTCGCTCGGACATAAATCTGGGCACTTTGTTATGTTCTATTTTAAGTTTAATTCTATTTTAAGTCTATTTTAAGTTTCTTAAGTTTAATAATTCAGCATAAAGTCATCTAGTTTAAAGCCAGAGCTAAACTGCGTGGTTAAAACACAATTTCTTGATTATAAACATCTGATCCCATGTTTGTTAACAATACGAGAGCCAAGGTTAAGATGCGGTTGTTTTACACACCATACATTTGCGGTTTTACTCTTTCATTCAAAGTGATAATATTTTATGTTCTTTTGTAAGATTGAAAGTTTCTTAATGACTTAATTGTTTTAAATATTTATCAATGCGATCGCACAACGAATGCAACGCTTAAATAAACAGTTACAGACGTGCTCATGTGAAAGGATTGTTACCCTAAATTCCAAATAATTGATTTCGGGATGGGACATTAAACAATTAACCAATGAAATTCGAAATAGACCAACAAACGAACAATTACCCGCTTAAACTTAATTCAACAAGAAACACTACAATTATTGTGAAATAATTCTCATCTACCGAAGCACAGTCTAGGAACCAATTTCAAGTTAAGCTAGCTTTCTATATTATGGTCTAAGTAATTTGTAAAGGATTTGAACCAACGCATATTTAAATTTCTCTCATTTCCCAGCGAGGTTATTGCTCCCGCCGTAGGTGCTGTAATCCGCGGATTGCCAAGATCAAGAGATACTGATACGCCTCGCTGAATTACTTCAAATAGTTTTGGTGCAAAGGATTTATTAACTTATTTATATCTTGACAGAAATTCTAGCTTTGAATTTGTGTTGCGAAAATTTGAGAACCTTAATTGCTTGCGTTCGCGAAACGAGTTTTATTTACGTATCTACTTAGTATATCTTCAAAACGCATGAGGGCACCCTTATTATAGTGAACAGACATATTCCAGAACTCGTAAAGTTCAATTTAGCTTCATACCGCAATACAATTTCATAAATTAACCCCTGGATACCAGCGTACATAGAATTGAGTCACTAGCGACCCTACCACATACCTTCTTGGACCATACTATGCCATTATATTTCATGTTTGGCGAAAGTGATCCCACTGGCACTACGCCAGTACACGACAGACAAATATTTTGGGCTCAATTCATTCTAGCCAGCCTGCGTGCGGTGATATAAATCACTCTACTATTTATATAGATACTAAATATAAACATGGGACTTTATTGCCCAAAACGAATTAGACACGTTTGGTCAACATTATTATTTAGATTAGACGTTTGAACTTTTCAAAAGGACTCGCTCGTTGTTTAAATTTATGGATAGATATTGGTTAAACAAACTAATCCCAGCATTATGTATCTTTAAAACAAGGGTTTAGTAAGATAAAATTAAAATAAACCTGCTGTTACGCTGGTTAAAAAAAAGTGTTGCATTTTGCTGTCTGCGTAATTTAGCTTGAACAAGACTGCAGCGCTGGGACTGCATTCTCGGCGTTCTGTTGTAGAACAATGTCAGGGCTTAGGAACACCTGCATAAAGTATGGCACCATAATGTTATCCCCAACATGGCTCAGACATTACATTTCTGTCCAAATTTTTTCGAAAAAGCGTACTGTTTAGTTAAAAACTAAATAAATAATAAATTAATAAATTATGGAACCAAACTTATACTGTATGTACAAACTGAAAGCCAATAAAAAGGCATAAACGTACCTTTTCATTTATTTTTAGAATAAATACAAATTACAGCTCCTATGAAGAAGTATTCAGGATGGCAATACCGCATCACATCCTCCAAAACGTTTTGTTATTCAGGTCATTATTTTGAGCTTTATAGCTTATTTACTATACTTGTATCTAGTTCAACAAGTCGTTTGCTGATCCTTCCATAACAAGGGTTTAGGGCTTGTTGGGATCCGGCAATATTCTGCTGGAGTTATGGAAATTGGGACATATCGTAATAACATGACCAAAATAGAAGCAGATTGGTTTTGTCTTCAGTGCCGTTGTTTTTTCATGTTAGAGCATGCAACATAGATCTAAAATTTATGCGATGTAATATAACCGAATTTTCAAGAATCACCACTTCAGTTAAAAGCTAGATAAATTTTTCGTGTTTTGTTTTATAATTACTTACTCTTAAACATCTTCTACGCAATCTTATTAGAAATCTGGCGACACAATAATAATCGTAACTAACAACTATCTGTAATCTAGTTCTAATTGATTGAATTGCTATTGATTTTTTTATACCATGTTAGCGTGTTATGGTCATAATAACATAATACTTTTAATATCAAGTGCGTAAATATAATGCGGCTCATACCCCTGACATAAACGAAGGTTTACGATGATTTAACGGCCTCATCCGAGCTTATAGGCTACGACAATATGTAAGAGGAAGAAAACAAAACATATGATCTATTTACCAAACTAACATCTTCATTTTGTACAAAAATACTATTTTGTTTCACAACCTTCGCTACCTTGAAACGTCATTATCAGGCACGTCATCTTAAATTTCTCCTTTTTGAATTTGTTTTCGTTTCCTACCTATTTCAAAGGAAAGCTCGTATTACGCTAACCAAATCCGTTACTAAACACCTAAAACAAGTATTGATACTCTAATCAAATGTAAAGCCTCGTCTCCACTGGAATTTGTGAATTACGAGCAACAAGCACATTTCATTAAGTCAACCAACCCTTAAAACTGCTTTGAACCACAATCCTAAGCCTATTTCAGGTACAGGGTACAACAGTTTGGCAACTCTTAGCTTAACGTAACACATAAATCTAAGATACTGCATTCGTTTGCCACTGTGCTCACCTTAGCTACGCACGACAACATCGATTTTCTACGAGTTTCTAAGGAAACGGGGTGTTATTTTTTCTTAGGACTGTATTTATTTTTAAGTCCACGTGTTTTCCCTGCGTAAAGGGATGTATAAAAACTTTGTGCTTCAGAATCTAGAAAAAGACAGCGTGTGAAGTGACTAAATGGGGTGGCTTGTTTTGATGAAAAGCTTTTGCATATGTTTTGTACTCTGTGGTGTTTCAGGGTTGTAAATGATTGCTTTTGAACTTAACTAATAATATCATGGCTACTTTGTTATTTTTTTATATATGTGTATCGATTAAATTTGATTTAACTTTGATTAGAACCCAATAAAAAACAATTTGCGTTTTCGGCCTAGCTTCAACTGTTCGGCAATATTTCGTAAGTTCCTGACGTTTTAAGCCAAAACTCTCGGATTTGTCGAGTCGAGGGTAGATAATTAATCCCCTCACCGTAGATACATCTTGCGGAGGAAATGAGTGCAAAGTGTTTTTCTATTCTCCGTCTGAAGGGGGCCTGACTGCGGTATTGTATGGGAACATTTTAAAGCTACTTAGGTTTTATTTTGAGTTAATTTGGGATGATAAAGCTTGAGTTCTAAGAACGTACCTTTTGAGTTTATATTTCCGTAAAGTTCGTTTATCGTAATAAACTTTATTTATTTAACACGTTCAGTTCGGCGTGTACCATTGGTGGCGCACGCCGCTCGGCAAGACTTTTGGTCTATCGGGCGGGGATGTACCACCGGTGGCCATGTGAAAATTTGCCCCGCTGGATAACAAATACCTACTTATGAGGTGCCGGTCTGAACGTTTTAAAGTTTAAATGTTTTTTAATATTGTTAAGTATGTTGTGTATGTGTAAGTAAAAAGCTTGAGTAATAATTTATTACTACTTTGTTTAGTGAAACTGTGGGCGTATAAAAATAATCTTCTTTTATTTTTTAATTATTATTGTTGCAATGATTTATTAGGAGTGTTGTACGTGCCAATTTGAAAATCTTATTTATTGTTGTATTTATGTAACTATCAACGCCGAACTTTTGTAAACAAAAGGACTTGTAATATTTATTTAAATGGAATAATAATCTGTGTATTTGTCACTGTTTCTGTTTTAAAATCGCATGTGGAGTAAACTTTCTTTAAGTTGCACATTTATAAACTCTGTTACTTATGTTCTATTAAAATTTAATACATATATATTAATGTTGTAACTGTTGTTTGTTAATTAATAAATAAGTGAAACTATGTACAACATTGTATATTCCATCATTTTTTTATTAAGTTTTGTGATAAAATATTGAAACCAATACATGCAACAGTAACTTCAAAAACCTGTATTTTTTTTTATTTTTAGTAAAACGTATCTTTATTGCGGCCTTTACCTGTAAGTATTTCCCCTACACCCAAAAGATTTATCTCACCTTTAAAACCTATGAACTTTACAACATCATAAACCGCATTTTCCACAATCTTCGCTATTTTCGAAACATCTAGAATCGCAGCAAATTTCTCATGCGCAATGGTGCATGCTGTTCTATGTAGTGTGAAGCGCTGACGCATCTATTCTTCGGGCCCTTTCGCACCCCCTCGATCTTTGGGAACCCCGTCGATGGATTGTGACGTCATTAGCAGCAGACATTGAATGTGAATAATATTAGGTATTTGTGTTAATTAAGCTCATTTTCTTCATGAGATTTGTGGGGTATTTAAGATATAAGTATGATTTAACGGACATTGTTTTAGATTTTGTTCATAATTTAGATCGTGTGGATATTTGCTTAAGTTTCTATTTTGAAATAAGAGAACAGGATTTTGGTACGATTTGTAAACTTTTTAGCACTTAATATGGAATTTGTGTAAGTAATTTTTACACTTATCAAACAGGAAGACGGGTTTGGAACCAAGTTTTTTTGAAATCAAACTATTTTGATGTGAAATATTTTGCGCTCGTTAATAATTCACCGTGACTCCTATGAATAAGTAAACTATTAATTTAATACTGTTTTTGCTCTAAGCCATGGTATAATTAAAGGTTATTGAACTAACCTCTGTAAAGCGGAACGTTGTTCTACAAGTTGTAAAAAATGGGTTAAGAGTAATAAATGTAGATTTAATAAACTTAGAGGAAATGTTCCATTTTGTTTTATAGAAGTAATTCAAAGTTTATAGTCTTACTTTTGCAGTAACAGGTGCGGTCCAACTGGCAATGATAAGCGATGAATAGGCAATTTAATAATTATTTTAATTGCTTAAATTCTTGCATTACCTGTCCAAATCAAAATTTTTTCCAAACTTAATTTACCATCATTATAATAACATCATTATTTGCTCAATCATCTTATTATGATCATGGTCTAGGTTATAAAATATTACCCAGTAAATAAATAAAACACTTTTTACCGGATATTATTGCCGTGGTCAACTGCAAAGATGCCGAAACGTCGAAATAATTTTAAAATTAACTAAAATATACGCGATAATATCCGGTAAAAAGTGTTTTATTTAAAGTATGAATCGTGAAAATTTAAGAAAATATATATTACCCAGTAACTTATACCAAAATCTTGCTTATATTTATTAAATTTTTCCTAATATACCAGCCGAATTCGCTGCCACATCTTCACGCGACTTGGTCCTTTAATCCGCAAGATAGGCTGAAGTTAATCCTTGTTTATCTACGACCCAGTTTTACTATCGGCCGTTGACCATAATCAGTCGTTTAGCTTAGGAGCTATTTGTTTGTGACAATGCGTTTAGGTAATGAACTTGCGTTCATCGATTTATTAAGAGATTTTGAGGATAGGATTTTATTACACTTTCTAGTATATATGTGTTATGATTTCCAACTAGTTTACTTTCAATTCTAGTTAGATATATTTTTTTTTTTTAATTCTTTTTGTTACATACAACCCGAGAACAAAGAAGATGATACAAGCGACACGATTGATAATGTTGGGCCCATACTATTTAAAAATACATCTAGAATCGGAGATATTTATTGTTTAAATGTTTACTAGTTACTTCATCGACTTGATTTCATCGTCGAACTTCGACCTTATTGTAAACAAATACAAGTATGTTTCTCAAATAGTTACTATTGATATCAAAACGCAATTTTACAAACATAAGTTACTAATGCCTGAAAGGTAATTGTATTTTTTACCCGTTACAAAAAGTTACAAAAAAGGTTTAGTTTCGTTTTGTAAATAAAATATAGTACCTACTATTAGCTAATAGTATCTTGTATAATATTCTAGAAATATAAAAATAGAAGCAACAGACTTGTAAATTAAACGTTGAAATGACGCGCCGATCGTTAAAACCTTATAATGACAGAAATACTGATTAAGTACGTACTGATAAGGTACGCGGTATGAATATTAAAGCAGTTTTCGATATTGAATCTGTTGCTTCTGATAATGGCAACTTCGACTATGAATAGAATTAATCATGAACGCAGGTATAAAAATATTTCTTATATTGATATTTGCAAAAGATAAGGTATTGTTATAAACAGTAAACACTGTGTTGGTATTTCTAGTGCTGTGTTGCGTTGCGTAGTAATAAAAATAACAAGGGGAATAAATTTACATTAATTAAACAAAAAACTAATCAAATTATTCAAACTCGCCTTTATCCTTAAATGTTCTCGGGATTTTTAGACAAAAACAACCAATATTATATAGCGTTGCAATACTAATGAAGGTTTTTCGTGGTTCTGTATTAAACTTCCAAATTTTTAGGCGCCTTTCATTTAAAGAAATAAAATTAGGAAATTAAAGCTGATTGCCTTTAGATATTTCTACCTAGTTTTACACATGATACAGATTATGAAATAAACGACCATGCTGGTTTGAATTTTTCAATTCCTCTAAAGCTTTCATAACGAAGTATTCTTTAAGTACGCGGGTGAGTTCTGCATCAATAAAACTTTCTGAAAAGCTTTTACCATATTCTAGACTTCGCTCCTTTAGTTTCACCAACAGTTTTATTATGAATCTTGAAATCACAATATTTAGAGTTCAAAATAGTTGACAGTATTTTTATTTGAATTTCTTAGGTGAAGGAAATAAGTAGGTACGTGAAGTGGAGAAAGTTGTGAGGAAAAATTTTGTATCATACCTACTTTAATTGAATTAGTTTTGTGAATCAATTTGTGGTAGAGATTTTTATCGAAATAATTTTTGACTTGGCCGTTTTACGAGTATAACAAGAGGACTTTGTGAATATAAACTATGTTTTATATTTATAACAATACTACCAATACAAGCACTATCAATCCTTCCGTTTGTTATCTTAAACTTGATCACAGGCTAGTATAATGTTTTTGAAAACTTTACTAAAGACACAAGATACATAAACTATTCAATGCAACCACAAAATTTTTATTTCAATTTTAATTTGATAAAATAAAACTTCGAATATAAGAGACCGTCTTATAGTCTAAAGATACAAAATCTATACTATTTCCATTTCTTTATTTTCTCGATGACAGCTCCTGTGAAACCTTATGCGAGCGTTTTTTTTACATTATGTATGCGTTATTTTATAAAAATATGACGTTTACACACGTACAAGGTTATATAATACCAGAGTCGGAGAAACTGATAGGGATGGAGCTAGAGAGCATTATATCAAATTAGAACTGTCATCGAGAAAATAAAGAAATGGAAATAGTATAATAGATCTACAAAATAAGCCACAAGAACCTTTAGAATCTCGACTCCCAACAAAAACAGTAGGCCAGCGAAATGTAGTTGGCTAACGGTAGCGAAATAGAACAACTGACAAATGACTGCAATCTGCCCGCTTCTACCAATGATTACTGTTGTTATTACAATGTGGCTTTTTGAACGGCACTGTTAAATTAATTTTGATGCCTCAGTAATTGATTTTGATATCAATTTAAACTGTGAAATATTAAGGTCATTTATATCTCTTGTCAAAGACTGTGTACCGAATATAACGCATATTGTGTATAAAATAATATAATATAATATGATCTAAGATTTTTTGATTAAGTGGTTAATATCTTTAAAAATTTGTGTTTGAGTCATTAGATATATTACATTTAATCCCACTGTAAGTTGTTTCAATTAAAAGCACCCTATTTAATTATTTACAAAATTAATAAGAAAGACAGGGTGTTCTCATTACGTATTACTTAAATAAGGGATGTTCCTATTATGCGCCCTTTGATGGTTCCACCCTCTTATATTAAAGATTAGAAGGTTTCATGTCTTTATTTTTGCATAATTATTCGCTTTATCAAGGAAAAAATTGTATTTTTGCCTTTTGAGATCCCTTGTTGTGTAAATAGGGAGTTTACGTTCTATTATTTGTGTTACAAAACGTGGAACATACTGTTTTTACATATTTGGATAGCTAGAGTAAATTTGACTTTGTACTGGGAGTTCTGTTTGTGAATGAAGATACGTATTTTATTTAGTACTCTGGATACTTTTTGTGTTTTGTTTATATGTCTCGGAAGAATAGATTGATTTTAAAAAGAGACCTATGTAGGATGGTCAATGTTAAATCGAATTCGAATCCTAATAGAATGCCTAAAAAATATGAGGTGTCAACAAAGATCGTGGACGCCCCGAGAGGGCCTTTGGTAAATTTTTTCAAATCCCCAACTCAAAAACGAAATACGCACCAACTGGGTTCCACCAGTTGGTGCCAGAATAAACATACATATATAAATATAAATAACCAAGACCCGAGAGCCAGGACTCGAACCTGGGACCTCCGACGTATGATGTAGGGCTACTACCTATTGCGCCACTCGGCCGTCAATTCAAATTCAAATATTTATTTTTGTATCTATGACTATTGATTGTTTTTTTTTGACGTTATATTAAGCATGGCTCTAGCATTGTACCACTACCACTGTTTGAGACATTATGATTTCGATATGCCACCTGTGATCACCTGCAAAATTTAAAATGTTTCTTATAGTCTAGAACGCATGATCTGCGTAGTTTCCAGGAGATCTCTTATGGAGGAAAATCATTCGTCAAATTATACTAACAACTATTATAGAACATAATCAAAAATGTATTCCATAATCGTTGTAAATATCATTTAAAAATAAATTCGTCAACCACAACAAAGCACATCCTTTTAAAAACGTTTAATAATTTTCCCTCCCTGAAGCTAAGATTAATGGAATTACTGCCTTATATGAAAGGCTGTTAAATATAAAATGCATCAGCAATTTGATGATGGGGCTACGCTTACAGGCCTCATTTGCATTACTTGTTGAAAGCATTTTCAGAAGACGGCTTGAGAGCCTAGAAGACTTATCTTGTCTTTGAAATTTTATTTTAAGAAGCTACCACAAGTAGATTTTATAAAATGTTTGAGTATAATTTTATTCTGTCTAAAATCTTTTAAGATTCTTGGTTTTGGAAATCAAAATAGGGTACTTTATGAGGACTATTTTTGACATACAGCAAATCATGTCATACAGGCGTTTGTTCAAATTATTGGGTATTTGACAATTTTTTTACATTACATATTCAAATAGTTTATCAACAGTAAAGAAATCTTGCAGAAGTAGCAGTATGTTTACAAACAAAAGTTTTCTAGATACAGCGATATGTTTGAGGAGCTGCTGCGAGTCGCCGAAAAACGCTCCTTACAAAACGGTGCTGACTTGTCGTTACAACTCGTAAACGTGTTAATCATACAAAAATATGTGGGTGTACTAAAATATATAATAGCTACATAGATTAAGCGTTACATGCTTACTGTAGTAATAAAAATCGTTAGATTTAATATCAGTCAGCAAATAATATTTAAAAACTTACATAATAAACTTTTGCTTCTTTTTTAAGTTTTCCAATCTATAGTTTTGATATTAAATTCAAAACTTTATTTCGAAAAACATTTTTTCAGTCAAAATAAGTTCGTTTTTCTAAATAAATGATAAAACTTACATTTTCAAATGTTGTCAAATACCCAATTTAAAAATGAAGTTGTTTCTTGTTTACCATCGAATGCTATGAAAGAGACATTAATTAATTGGTGTACACCAAAGCCTTAAAAGAGTAAATAATAAAAAGTATAAAATCGAAAGAATTATAAAGAAATATTCTATTTATATACCGATTTATTGCGACTATCAATATGTAGCAAATCATCATATAAAATCATCAAAAATATACAATCTTAATTTCATAACCTTTTATTTATTACTCACTAGGTTTACATTACCATTTAAAAAATTACAAAGTCTTATTTCCCTCAGTATTCGACAGAAAACCACCCATGCGTGACGTTAAGAAGATTTCAACAAAAACAAATGAGGATCATCCTGATTTTAAACGAACGCATGCCGGGCCTTATCACAGTCCCTTAACCCTTTTAGAGACGGAGGTAAATAACATTCACTGTGAAACAGTGTTGCCAACATTTATACCAGCAGAAAATTCAGAACACTTAAATGTATCCTCCATGTCGCGTCACCTAATAAGTAGAGGAATGCCGAAAACAGAGCGTTACTTATCACTGTCACGCTATGGAAGTAATCTTCTAAAGAGGCGAAACGTTTATGGATACTTGTGAAAGAAATAAAGTGTTTTTGTATGTAGTTTTGGGTATTTTCATATGTCAAACAGTCGCTGCTTCGTTTATTAAGTAGTTGATGAAATTAAATGGGGTGTTTAATTTTTATCGTGGCGGTAATTTTACATTTCGGTTTTGGTGGTCATGTGGCACAATAACGACATGTGGTTTAAAAACTAGTTTGTTACAAGCAAAAAATACATATTACGACTGTTTTTATATACAGAAAATTTTACAGGTTACATTTCATACTTTGTAATAAAACATCTATCGGCTATTAATAACTCTTCTTAAGAATAGGTAGGCTTCTTAATCATAATTTTCGTAACTTTTACTTCTTATATTAGAATATAAACTTGGTTGGTACCTAATAGTATATTATGCAACTAGTGAATAAAGGACGGATTTAAAGCGAGGGCCGTAGATGAGTCACGAGCAAGTGAAGGATTCTAATGATTGAATCACGAGCGTAGCGAGTGATTTAAGATTATTGAATCACGAGCGCAGCGAGTGATTCAACTGGTAGAATCCTGAGCGACGCGAGTGATTCATGGCCCTCGATATAAATTCGTACTTTATTCAGGAGTTGCATACTATACTTTATACCATGACTACGAGAAAAAGACATAATTTAAGCGAAAATAGAAATTTAATCAAGAAATAATAAATGTTACATTAATTGAAATGGACATTAAAATTAGAGCAATGACTGAAATTAAGCGTAATTTTCTTATTATTATCATTAGGGTGGTCAACTTGTGAAACAAGCAAAGAACACAAAACAGTTTTTAATCTAATGCCAAACTACTTGTCGCAAATATCGACCAATCAAATCTCGAGAATTTATTTGCACCAAAGAGTTTGAATTTCAAATCTTAGCGCAAGAAGTTTGTGTAAGCATTGAAATAGAGATCGGATATATTTTGTGTTCCAAATTCAAACACCAAAACAGTGAATAAAAGGCCTTTTTATTCACTGTTTTGCGTGAATAAAATAAGCTTTTTAGAGTAGGTATGGTATAAATAAATAAACTATGTCCAAATGCTAACTTATTTTGGTCAATTTGCCCTTTGAATGACCTTACAAAGTGTTTATTACTTGATCATCGTGAAGTCGGTGCTGTTATTTTTGTATCGGTTTTCTTACCAACATTCCATAAATATGGTAAATAAGTATCCTCCATGAAATGAAAACTCAAGTCTAAAAGCTGTCAGCAAGGTGTGACACCGGAGCTTCGACCGACTGCAGGTGTAATCCGATTAAGGGGGTGGTCGGCGGTTTTCACTCACATAAATAATATTATATGCATGAAACCCTAGACTAAGCTGATTAACTTTAGAGCGGAATATTTGCAATATATATAGACCGTTCATAAAGGGGTGCTAAGTGGTGAATGTGTGTTTAGATAAAGTTTATTTTTAAAGTAATGTAAGTTAATTTCTTTACTTCTGATTTTAAACCTCATAAGATTAACGAAGATATATCTAAAATATTAATAACGAGCAAGGTTTTCAATTATTTTACCAGACGTTTGTAACTCAATGGAGCACATACTATTTTTTTAGTAATAATGAGGCATAAATGAGTAACTTTTTTAGATTGCTATATAAAATAAAATCTATTAGGATTTTCCAATACATAAAACTCAAACAAGATCAAAACATAATACGTTGAATAACCAACAAACTTTAATCTCACTATTTTGGGTTATTGTTTTCTCCAAAGCAAAACCATTTACACTCCACAAGCAAGTACAAACTACACTATCTAATTCACGTTCCCATCGATAGTTATCATCGATTTTCGCTCTCTAAAACCAACAACTTCTCACATAATGATGTTGTAACAACGTCTAATAATGGTAATCGTGGATTCCAAATTCGGTTTCACTGTCGCCTCTAAATATAGACTCGTGGAGAATCAAGTGCCTCTTCAGGTTATGATTTGAGTGTCGACATCGCACTTAGTTGTCTGTGAGAAGGCTAATTGACTGGCGTTAGATTAGATCTAAGATTATTGCATTTCGTAACGTGTGATAGAACGTTAATAACTTAAAAGATGATTTTTTGTTAAAACATTTGTTCTGTACTTAGTTTAATTATTATCAATAAAATCGGTATACCTACTTAAAGTTTTGTTGTACCTTAAACAAGCAATTCCCGTTCAAGTTATTATTAACGTTCCCTTTTAAAATCTTCAATAAAATAAACTTTCTGTTGCAAAAATATATATAAAGAACATCGTGTATAAAACACACTCACTGACTGACTCACATCTCACACTCGGTCGGGAGGCGAACTTTAGGCTCCGGTCACGTATGAGTTACTTGACATATTTGTAGTGTCGTAAATCTTTATTTTGCTATCGATATTGATGAAATATAGCAATGTTCTTCATAAGTAAAAGAACGACCTCTCTAACATTACTAAAACGAAAGAAAACCAATATCCAATATAACGGGTGACCAATATACTTTTTCTACTATTCCGAACATAGGCACATGAGCTCAGGCCACAACGATACAAAAGTCACCTGGTATATTTAGAATCTAAAGTTGCTAAATTAACTAACCGCAGTACGTAATTCCTGACCCTGTCTTATACGTCGGAGGTGGTAGGTTCGAGTCCTGGGCGGGGCATTCATTTGTGTGATGAACACAGATGTTTGTTCTCGGGTCATGGTTGTTCATATTTATATATGTACGTTTATTCTGGGTTCCCCCCCAGTTCGCTGTATGGTCATAGTATGGTCATTTGGGGCCATACAGTTGGCGTACTTGTATGGGGGTTTATTATTATTATTTCTTGATAAACATATTAAATAAAATCGTGCTTAGGGCTCAATTTTTAATAATTTAAAGAATTGTTCCAAATCTCCAAAAATCTTCAATATTACATAAGTCAATGTAAACTTAGCATAACGTTATAACCATATCTTTAGCACAGAGCGACCGAGTGGCAGTTATTAACACGAGACAGAGTGCCCTCTTCAATGTCGTTGGCGTTTGAAGCTTTCATACCGACCATTGTTGTCGATGGGAAAATGAAAGTTGCACTATAGTGTGGTCGTGCCATTACCTCTTGTGGAATTTTTGTCGTGAAATGTATGTGGTTTTTGATTTTATTCAATTTAGAAAAAAAGCGGTTGGTTTTCTTTTAGTAAATCAGATCGATTGATTAGACGTTTAAGGTTAGGTTTTCTAGACAGCATGAAGAGTGCTCCTTTCTTTTTCCTGTTACTTTAGATAATATCGTTAAATAATAAACTATAAAACAGTTGCAATCATCATACATTTTCCAAAAGCTATCAGATTGTTTTTGTCCGTAATACGGGTAAACAAACAAACATAAAGACACGCAACAATACATCTGATAAATTATTTTAAACTAAAACTTTTTTTTTACATACAAATTCCGTCTGAATTCAAACCTCGAATGCCAAATAAGGCTTTTCTAGTGCCTCCGCAATCCTTTGTGACAGATGCAACGTCATTCAAGCAACACTGAGACTAAGTATTCCACAGTGTTGCCAACCTCCCTGCCAACTGAAAGTACGGGTAAAACGTATCGCTTATACCCAGAAACGGGTAACACCAAATCCGGTAGTTTCTTCAATAAAGTCTGGCTATTGTGTGCCGTGAATTGGAAGTTCGGCTGTAAAATTTATGGAATGGAATTTTATATTGATGTTACAGTATTTAGTGAGGTGAACTTCGAGATTTAGGGTATAACGTTTAATAAACAAAAACAAAAGTTTATTTATGAGGTTGTGTCTAGTTTATGGGCGTACAAAACTACTGCAAACTACTTTTGTTGTGGCAGTGGGTCAAAAAAAAAATATATATATATACACACATGAATCACAAAACAGTTTATATAACTTAAACAACCTTTTTGTGCTTCTTTTTTATGTGTCATTAATTTTCATTTTCATATTATCCTCCAAATATACCATCTATCTAATGTTTATTTTCCTAATGTCCGTTACAATTTACTGTTACAACAAAAACAGCTCTAATGGTGGACTTCTGTTATTTCGCCTCTCTCTCGAGGGTCGGCAACACTAGAAACATCATTACTTCCGAAAACAAAAGGGTTGTGAGTTTCCTTTGTAAATATTTTGGCTTAATTTAATAATTTACTTTCTATTTCTAAGCAAACAATGCTGTGACACTTAAAGCGTTTGACACAGATATTGTAATGGAGATAAGTAGATATAAGTAAATTTAGACTTAAAATCATAAACAATAATTCCTTCTGTCTATACTGATCCCAACGTGGTTTTACAACAAATTACTCACTGTTTTGGTGTCTAAATAAGTCAGAATTTCATCACATTCTGTTCAAAAAGTCTCTACTGCTTCTAAAATACGACGCGAATTTGTTTGCATACACAATACCAATGCATATTAATCAGAGCATGACCATTAGTACACCTGTGACGTATTGGGCATCAAATTATGTGATTTTAATTGATTGCTAACGATAGTCCAGGGTCAGTCTCCCTTAATGACAGGGGGGTGACATGTGACGCGATACTGATTTGTTACCAACCCCGGATGCCGACACCCTTGCAGATGCTAAATGACCCCGGTCTAATATGGCTTCAGAGAAAGCTGGGGTCAACGATAAACCAATTTTTCGAGACATTTATTTAAGTCATATATTCAGAAGTTTTTCGAAAGAGATATATGATGATTAAATGTTACTAGTATCAAGTAGTACAATTTAAGTTCAATTTACTATTAAGTACATAATAATGATAAAGTCTGTATTTGCTTGTCATTACAAAACATGGTTAGTTAAGCTATACGTAGTTTAAGTCTTTGCATTTGGTCGGTTTTTTGGACACATGTCTTAAAAGCAATGTTTTAATTTTATTAATACTTTTATTATACTAATACTTGAAATTGGCAGAAATAGTTATTGTGTAGTAACTACTGCTGATTACCATAAAACACAAAATAATAATATATTTATTTTTATTTATTTATCTGGTTTACTAACAATAGAATACACTTTTACTTATATGTATATAAGATTAACAAATAATCTGAAGACCGCTTGCACCTATTACTTTAAGGTAAACACCACCATGCAATTGAAACTAAGACATAGTTTAATGTAACAGACTTTCACTACAAGTTTAAATCTATTCTCAAGAGTTTTAACTCTTTAGTAATGATTGTAACTAGTCAAATAAAAATAATGTTGCGTAATTTTTCTTATTAAAACTTATATTAAACCCTTTTCTACTCGAACGAGCCATTCTGTCGAGAAAGGCTCAAGTACGTAGTCGTATATGTCAGTCTCCAGAGTTCCTCAGAGAGCCATAGCTAACAAATTGGGTGTCACAACGATGTCACCCATCTAGCTACATTCTCCTTGTTGTATGGCCGTCAAGCCGTCCCTAACGTGTCAGCCCTCGACAACGTTATTATAACTTCCTTTCCTAAAGTCACGGAGCGACATCGATTTAAATTGCATTGTCTTGATATTTCGTCTAGACGCTACGGCTTTTTAAACAGTACTTAAAGTGAAGTTAAACCGTTTTAAAATTAATCTTCACGTCCATTATCTGTAAAAGTTAGCTGAAGCATTTTCGGCTTAAAATATTTCGTTAAAACTTATTTTCAAAATCCTCGTTGATTCTTGGGGAAAAAACGCGAAAAATGCAAATAGCGAAATAAGTAATTCAAGAGAACGTCCATCGCGTACAGTATAAGCTACATACACAAACTGGTGGTGTGGCGTGTGAAGCTTTTTAATTAATACTGCAATGGTCTGGCCAGGGGAATAAATCTTGGTTAATGTCCCCTGGTCTCGCCGTAGTCCCATGTGCGGTAGGCAGTTACAACTGGTTTATATCCAAATCGATTTTGTATTTGTATTGATGACGTTTGGGTACCTATGAAATACAGATTAAGTTGGTTATCTATCCTGCACATTCCATTGTACCAAGTATGTCTAGTTGTTGCATTTATGGGTATTATATAACTAAAGGTATTGGCCATTAAAGGCTTGATTCAAAATTTAGTGTCAACGTAGCGCTAATTATGTGAACTTCGATTTTAACAATGTTTTAGTGTTATAAAATTTGTGCATGCTTCAAGTTTGTTAGGGTTACTCGTTTTGTCTGTGTCTATTTTATCTAAATTGTGGGCAGTTTATGAACGAATTAATTAATTTTAATCAATTTCTTGTTACAGAAATGCAACTTTCCTCGAGCCACATTTACAAGATGTGACGCGACGCGACAGTCGAAGCTCAGACTCGGATCATGATGAGCGTTCAACCGAAGACGATGAACGATTGCTCATCAGGCGATCTCCTCGAAGTAGACTACCAGCTCCACCTCCTCCACCCGATGATGAGCCGCCTCCGATAAAACCAAGAGAATTCTTCGAAAGACTCCAAAATCGAGCAATGAAGGAAAACCAAGAAAGGAAGCAAAGACCAAAACAGCGGAAAAATTCCTCGCCCTTTCGCCTCGTGGAGACGGACGGGAGTTTAGGAGACAGCCTTAGTCAGGTAATTGATTCTTTATACTTAAGTTTGCAACTTTGAATTCACAGAAGTTCTTCCTGCATTCATTGAACCGTACTTAGTTTACGCAAGTTAGTCTCTGCAGTATCACAACTTCCTCTTTATGTAAGACTAAATAAACACAGTATTTCTGTAGTAAAGTATACCGTTTCGGTTTTGAAATTACATTTGCTCGTTTATTTGCAGCATTCAAATTGATATTTTGTGAACACAATTTTTCGGTTCTACGAATATTCTGTTTCCTTTTATTTCGATTCCATTAGGCATACTTTGTGAACGTGGTTGGTGTTATATTACATGAATGCAATATTTTTATGATGCAAAGAATAAAATATTGATAAAGTATTATAAATGTGAATTTTGTTAATGTACGGCTTTTACAAATATTTATTAAATTTGTGCGTACATATGTGACATGTTACAGCGTTTACTTTGTATGATCAGGTAGAACACAAAAATGTAAGTTTGTTAAGCTTGGTGTTTAGTTTATTTACCTTTTTCTCTAACTACAAAAAAGGATTTTCTTATAGCAAATAATTTTTACAGTCACTTCCCTTACAAAGCTACATTTAGCATTACTCCTCAGTCAACAAGAGGGCCACTAGAAGTGTGACTCCAGCATCAATTGTGGGTGCAGCTTTGTGCATACTTGGTACTTGAAACCCCCAGCTCTGGCGTTGCATTGTTGGCTAACATTGTGAATTCATTGTCGCAAATATTGTGGTGTTGCCTGAGAGTATCGTTGTCATGTGGCTTTAGTTTTAATGGAATAGGCATAAATATTTCAGATGGAATACTAGGTGTATTTAGAGTATATGCAGGGTAGAATAGTAAGATGTATGAAATGCTTAATTATTATTTATGCAGTTGATTCCACGTGAAGACGCTAATTCAAGTTATGAATTTAATTACTCATATTTTTAGGTTCATTCTTTTGCGTGTCGTGAAAGATGTGTGGCTATAGTTATTGTTTCAAGAGCATACAATATACTTATAACTTATAAATTATAATAAATTATAACTCTAACCTCAAATATACATTCAGCTCTTTCAGTTTTCAAAATAAATAATCCTACGACTATACTTCGGAGTACTAAGTATACTATCGACGGTATACTTCGGACATATGCACACTTATAAAAATTGCAACGCATTTCAACATTTACGACTCTATAGGTTCTTATTTTCACATCCGTAATGAAATCTAAAAACTACATTCGTTTCAACAAACGCTACTAAAAGGATCGTTCTATCGTCATTGTAAAGGGATGAGCGAAAGTGTTATATTCATTACAATACACTTACAGGCCCATAGGGAGGACATAAACCCCTAAATTAGAGTGGTCGGGTCAGTCTCGGTCTGCGTGCGTTCTCGAGCGCACGTCGATCGCAGACGCCTTCCCGCTCTTTTAGCCCCCGCGCTAATTGAGCACCCAAATTTCATATTTGTTTACCGTACTAAGTTTCTAACGCCGTTTTCACGGCGGACAGTGGCTCGTTAACCGTACTTCTAAGTTTCTAACGCCGTTTTCACGGCGTATAGTGGCTTGTTAACCGTACTTCGTGGAACGTGAGCTTCGTCGACGGGGTTTCGTTGTTCCAGGACTTCAAGTGCTGTGTTCGAGTAAGTTATCCGCGTCGTTCTCAACCGCCCTACTGCGTGTAGGGTGGTTTTAGGGAGTTAGTCATCGTTGTTAGGTTCATATATTGTCCCTCCCCAACCCCTCCGCAATGGCTTCCCTAAGCTCTGTTGAGATTAGGAAGAAGTTAGCTGATAGTATCGGTGCTGAAGGCATACATATAAATGCTGATAAGTTCCGTTTCCTAGATTCTCTCATCCCTCATTTCATGACGATAATGTCCACAATGGCCCCTCAGGCCACCCCAGTTCCCCAGACCCCTCAGGTCTTAGGCCCTCCCGCGTCCCCTTCCTCCAGTGACATGGAGTGCGAAGTAGACGCCCCTCCGCGACGCAAACGCGCACCCGCGACCGAGTCATCCTCGGACGCCACCCCAACTGGCCCTGAGTCTCCCTCTTTTACGCTTGTTAAGAAGCGCTCTAAGAAGCGTTCAAAACAAGACCCGGCGCCCTCGACGCCCGTCCCTATACTTCCTGCGGCGTCTTCAACGCCAGCTGCCCCGGTGTCTTCAACACCCGCTCCGGCCCCAACTTCTGTCAAGGCCAAGGTCCCACCACCCGTTTTCCTTCGGGAAAAGGGTAAATGGACCGAGGTCTCGACATTGTGCAATGAGCACAAAATCCATTACATCCGAGCAGCCAACTCGGGTGAATCTATTAAAATCTTAGTCTCGTCGATAGACGACTTTCGAGCTTTAACAAAGCTCCTCACCGATAAGCAATATGCTTATCACACTTATGCTCTGTCAGAAGAGCGTAAGATCAGAGCGGTACTCAGGGGAATCCCGTTCGAATTATCGAACGAGGCCATCCTGGAGGATCTGCAGTCCCAAGGCTTCCCGGCACTCGCGGTGCATAAAATGCACAGCAAGTACGGGAGGCAACACCCTCTCGCTTTGGTGATTCTCGCCAACGTCCCCAAGTCCAGAGAGATCCTGAAAGGGGTTAGCTCTATTTGCGGCCTCTCTGGGATCTCAATCGAGGCGCCTCATCGCCGCGGTCATCCCGGCCAGTGCCATCGGTGCCAGTTGTACGGGCACGCGGCAGCCAACTGCCGCGCACCGCCCAGGTGCGTCAAGTGCCTGGTCCCGCACTTCACTAAGGAGTGCAATCGCACTCCTGAAACTCCCTCTCCTCCCGATTGCGTGCTTTGTGGCCAGTCCGGCCACACCGCAAACTACAGGGGCTGCCCTCGTGCACCCCGTTGTATGCGCTCCAATTTCAAAAGGGCGGCTCCCAAACAGGCCCCGCGCCTTTCTCAAGAAAACTTTCCGCCGCTGCGTAGCCGGGTTCCTCCGGCTGCAAAGCCTACTCAGCCCAAGCCTGCTCCAGAAAACTGGAGGCAGCGTCCCGCATCGAATCCCATCCCGGCTCCTCGCCCATACAAACCCACTCCTCAATCCTCCGTAGCAGACGATATGCGTATCGTCTGCGACGCTATTAAAAATGTCGATGTTAGTGAAATCGCAGTCTTAGCCCGTAAACTTAGGGCTTCACGTACTCCGACAGAGCGTTTGCTAGCTCTGGCGGAGCATAGTTCCCTTCTCAATTCATTGTAGGTTCATTTAAATGAATTGATCCCTAAATCATGCTTCGGCCGACCTCTGCCCAGCCCCGGCTTCACCGGAGGCTGCCCAGAACGGCCACCAACTCATGTCCCTTTGAGCACCTTCAGTGCAACTTTCACTACAGGCGGAAGACCCGCTAGCGGGTCTCCGCCAGCGCGCCCAACTTCCCGACGGGTGTCGCTTCCGATGAAGGCTAAAGGTATACGCTTACCACAGCCAACAGGTGGTTTTTAGTGGGTAGGTGCCATTCTGGTGAGTCCCACATAACCCCCCCGCAGAGGAATTTACCTGCGGGCGGGTATGCATGACGCATCTTCCACCTCCCTCCCGTGAGGGTGCCTCGGCAGCAAAAAAAAAAAAAAAAAAAAAAAAGTGGTCGGGTCGACGAAACTGCTTTTTGTGGGCTATAAATGGCACTTGTGTGGATAACACACAGTTTTGTAAAGCCGTTACGTGGTAAACTTACCGTTTACTATAAAACAATAATTAATATTAACCCGTTTCTCAGAACTTTCCTTCCTTTATTAATAGAAATATTTTGTATGATAAACATGCGGTTTTTAAATAGACTTGTTAATTTTAAAGTTTCGACCAACATTCAGGTTGGATATGTTAATTTTATGCATGAATATTTTGAAACAAACAATAAATGCTTATTAAAACCTCTGGCGGGAAAAGCGGTCGGGAACTCGTTTACGGTTCGCTCTTAAATCGGAATATGCGAAAATAAATGACAATTGAATGCCGAATCACGTAATTAACGGAATGCAGCTTGTTGATAATTTTTGTCGTATTTACTTGGTATTTATGAAGTCCTGCGTTCCTTTAACGAATCAAAAAAAGAAGCTGACAGCGATTTTTGATTTTTGTAGGGCAGAAGATGATATTATTATATACATCTTACTTACATTAAGGTTACTTTTAAAATTATCTGCAATTATATAAGTTCAAAGCTTGCCATTTGAAACATTCTTGTAGCAATGATTTAATTATCATCAAAAATACAATAGAGTAAAATGAACTTTAAAACAAAATTAATAAGACTATCATTCACAGCTTTCGTATTAGTAGTTTTCAGTTGTAATTAGTCAATGCTAAAATTTTGCTCCAGCAAATAGGTATGTGTTATTAAAATTTGTACACTATGTACAAAATGATACTCACAGATAATGACAGCTCCCCTCAGAAAATGCAAAAACGGCCGTCTCGAGAATGTTTCACTTAAAATATTCCGATTTTAACCGTCTAGCGTTTAGTTGGTGCGCGATATTTGCTTGTTTTGTCAACGCGGGCGATTAGCGGCTGTCCCGCGCATTACCGTTTACATGGAGGTGCTGACTACGGATATGCAATCACAGTAGATGTACCTGAATGGGCATTAATTGTATTGAGATTAAAACTGTAGTTGTGTATAATACGTTTGATACACATACCTGATATTAACTACAAATAACTGTCACAAATAACTTTCACAAGTAGCGGAATCCTTTTTGTAGTAATGTTTTAAAACATTCTATCTACTATAATTAATAGTACCCAATTAACCGTGACTTCTGTATCTGCAAATCATAATTATAATACTCATTCAAAGAAGTTTACCAAAGAAGAACCAAAGAATATTCTGTATTATTTCACAAGCATTTAGACAGTAAAATAAATTAGAACATTCCGTCAAAATTTATTCAACACGGTTTAGCGACAGAAACTCGATTTTTCAAACCAAATTAGCACAGATTTTTCTAACATAAAAATAAATTATCTTTTTTATCGAACTGCTCTTAAGTCCGTTCCATTAAATTCACAAAACCTTTTGATATCTGTTCCTGACTTAACGTTCGCAATTTAAAATTATTGCCCCGTCGACCGCCGCTGCCGCCGATAGAAAAATTTTGCAATAACCGACCGCCCGTGTTTCCACTTTCCACTAAATTTGATTTATAATCCATGAAGGTTTTAACTCCCTTAATAAATTGTTAGTTTAAACTTAGTAATAAATTATTAAGGAATAAATTTTTTTGATCAAACACAATTACATAAAGTTTCGACTTGGAACACGTTATTCATATTTATGTATATATTAATTAGTAATTTAACAGTATTCTAATATTTAATAATTAATGCTGATATAGCTTACAAAGATTACCTTCTCGCAGCCGTGATGATTGTTAAAGTGTAAACATTTTTCAATAGTAAAAAAATTACCTTTTAATTGATTAACGGCCGCACTCAGAGACGTCATGTGGTTCATTAAGGTGTTCTTTAGTATAGGTTTTATTAAGCGAATCTATACTTTATCTGTGTTGTATAAATGCGCCTTAATGAACTATTTGGCGTCTCTGAGTGCGGTGGTAATTTTGACCGCTGTACACTTAAAAATATGTTCTGTATTCCATCGTACCACGTATTTCGAAGAAGAAATTTTCTATCAGGTGCCTATATTCAGATTGCAAGGTCTTGACCCTATTAAGATAGTTACATGTCTCAAAGATTGAAAACATTAGTATTCAAATTAAAATCAAGAAGCATCAATTCAATTACCAAGTGCCTATTTATTTATAAACTTGTACTCTCCTGAGGGCCAGCGGATAAATGTATCAAAATCAACTATGCTAGAGGATGAGCTCAATTATTCAATCTTAGCCTCTACGTAACAAATCATTCTTAGATTATAGACCACTACCAGATAATCAATCTTTTCACCAGACAATGTGGTGGTTTAATTTCTGGTTTAAGAACATAAACAAATAAATCGTCTGAATGTACAGACTTAATCGGTAGTCATTTTATGCAAGTACAACGCTGTTTAGCCTGAGGTAAGAAAAAATTGTCTATGTTATAATATCCGAGATTATCACTTTAATTTGACGAAGCCACGTCATTGCTTCGGCGATTTTTATGTTTAACTTCGCATTTCCAATATTTAGGAAAATCCTTAAACAGAACAGCATTTCTTTATACACTATACGAAATGTCGCTTGAAAATAAGAAAACAATAATTTTAGTTTCGTTCTAATAAAGTAGAATAAATGACAATTGTCAAATAATGAAAGTTGTACAAATCTGGGTATGCCGTTGCCACTTAGTGTCTCTGGTGCACTGTGGAAAACCTATGTTAGTGGATACTATTACTGACACATTGTAATAATTTAAATAAAAATAATATGAAGTAAAATACTTTCATAGGCATAAGAATAATTGTATAGTCATATAAAGACTGCATCTTTAGCGTTTGATGTACTCATATATAGCGAAGTCTAAAAGTCGTTAGTACCGTCATCTGATGGCGCGATGCAGGAAACCGTAAAAACTAAAGTCTGGAAAAAGTAATTTGTTACTCATGTGAGTTTTTTCCCCAGTCTCGTATTGTTGTATCCCATGTTAACGTTTTGTCGAGTTTTCATCAAATTGACATGTAGCAATCGCATCGATTTTGTAAAACAATAGGGACACGGACCCATCCATCATTTGTAGGCTTTAGTCCTCCATGTTTATTTATTGCAGCGAATAACGATTTCAGTAAATAACTAGTGGTTTTTTTTATTGCAGGTTAGTCGTGGTGGTTGGCTTTGAGCAGTAAAGTTGGTGATAGTCTGGTATTTTATAGTTGTATAGGATGTTTTATGTATTGTTAGGTGTGGAAAGCAGCTTAGTATCCAGTAGTTTATTTTCCTGGGCATTTTCTGATAATTGTTACATTTGAATTTCGAAGGATAAAATATCGTTTTTAGAAACATTTTAAACAGGTGTGTTTAATCCTCAATTTTATTATCGATTTTTATCTCGTACTGTTGCGTAATGAGCAACAATAATCCTTGTTGCTCATTAACATAGCTTCAAGCAAAATCCCACCATGTACGATCAAACTCTCCTAATCTTTCTGCACACAAACTGTCACTATAGGTTAACCCCTCTTCTGTCGCTACACAGTCACACAAATCTAAGGCCTTTATGTCATTCCCCTGGTAGCTTCCGTCAACTACAGGTTTGCTTGCCCCCACTTCACGTCATTGGCCGGTATTACCCCCGCGCGGTTCCGGGATATTCATTGTAACAATGTTTGCTTTTACCGAGTCACCAGTGTAGATAAGGGTTAATAATTTGGCTATTTATAATAGTTTGTTTGAAATTTAATGGGGTGTCTTTCGAAGTTTGATTTACTTCAATAAAAGAAAAAATATTGGATTAAGCCAGATTGTTGATGGTTTTATTTTCGTGTACATTTCTTACCTAATCTACATGTCTAACTCGAACAATTTCTTGAAATATGACTTATAATATCTAAGAACCACCACCAGGTGAACGGCATCGGTATTTATATTTCAGCTATTTAGGTTAACCTCCAAAACCCTTTTAATCCAACACACTTTTTGTTACCACCGTTTATACTTCCTATCAAGACCGAAAACATGTACACGTCATTAAAAATTAATAAAAAAGCACGTAGCAATCAGGCATACAAGGCACCTAAAACGACCTTTATTGATTTTCAACCCTCGGTGAGTCATCGCGGTCCTGGCAGACTCCATCAACTAAGGAACTATGTTTGCTCTCTTTGATTGGACATGAAAGGAACTAGTATTTAATTTTAAGAAAGGGGATATGTCGTGCTTCCATATACTAAATAAAATATAGCTCGTGATGAACATCTTATAAAAAAAAATACGATTGTTTGTTTTATATATTTTTATTAAGAACAACTAGCAAGTGTCACTAATTGTCATCTGATATCCGAAATTATTGATATCTCCATCTAAATGCAATGAGTGATAAGAGTGATTTAATAAATTAAAGATCTAATAGTTTTTGAATACTCTTCTTAAATATTTTTATAAATTGTCTTGCACTATTAGCTATTGTGCTCCGACCGAACCAACTGAACTTTTTTCTTTCGAAACTCATAATAATATTTGCACTTTACAGTACTCGGTCTGGTTTCTTTTTTTTTCTTTTGCACGCTCGTTAAAACTTTTAACCAGCTGCGACGTTTTCTTTATGATTGTGAATTTGTGAATTGGTATTTTTTTTGAAAGTTTCTTTGCGTAATAAGTTTTTTGTTACGGTCGCTGTTTGTCGTCTAAATGAGTAAGATGTTTTTGTTTTCCTATTTTGTTTACGAGTAAAAGTTAAGATTCAGACGTAAATTAATTCTGAGAAGTCATTTGTGTTTCGAGGTCTTATTTTATATTATTTTACGTGCCGTCTAAAGTGAATTTTTACCCATTCGCTAGCTAACCAGCTTGATTCTGTGTACACTCTTGGTTTTATTTAGATTATCCTACACCGTCCTTAAAAAAGGCTTCTCTCTAAATTGATACTCTCACTTAACCTAACCCAAACCACTTATTCACTATAAAACGAACCATAAACCATTAACCATCTACGGACTAGCTTCTAAAAGGACGACCTCGCATTATCACTCCAATCGAGCGTAGCAACCTAATTACCCCCGGACCCTTATTCTGGCAACCAGAGCCGCAGGTGTCCGCACTGAACTCCTAAAACGTATTCCCCATTTGCAAACTCTTAGCACGTGATACTTACCTCTTCGAGTGGAAAAGTTAACTGACAACATCTCAGTTGTGTTGTCAAGTGTTGTATATTTTTATGAGTCAGCTGCGCTCCATTTCAGAGATTGCAGTTGCGAACACTGTATGAATAGGCGCCTTGTTGTTGCTTTATTCTGAGGAGTGAAATTTGGTTTTATTTTTGGTTGTTTGGAAGTTTAGATAAAAATGTTATTGGCAATTGAATATATAAACGTGTCTGTACTATTAAAATTTGTAATATGGTTTAACTAAATTTCTAAACTGTGTACTTGATTACAGTGTAAAATATGTGCACTTATAAACTGGAGGTTAATTTTTAATTAAGGATAAATTCTTGTGTAGTTTCACTTCCTTAAGAACTTATTTCTTTACATAGTTCAATCTGTCTAATAGCTATGAATATTATTATAGTTTTAACAACGATCAGAAGTCAATAAGTTTGTGAAGCTCATTTACAAAATTAAACAGAACCTACAATTATTAAACCGACTAAAAGCTAAAACAGTAGTCAAACAACTTAATTGCAAACTCATACAGCGAAAGCTAATTTGGAACCCAGCAGGTGATAACTGCAGACTTGCAGTTAACTCGAAACCTCCATTTTGCGGAACTTGGCAGTTTCGTGATAAATGTTAAGCGCCACAATCAGTCTTTAGCACGTGAGTTTTGCTTCAAAGAAAGTAATTGCAACTTTAAACATAAATCCAGAAACCAGAACATTACTGGAGGTATTCGGAAATGAGGTTCCAGGGCATTGTGCCTCGAATTTAACACCTTCGCAGCCGCGAGAACGCCGAGTCGCCTTTGTCGCGCATGATTCATAGCGACAGCTTCCACACCATTATTGTTACCGATTTTGAAATTAATTTCCCGTAGAGATAGTCCCATCTCGTAATAGTCGCGGTGAAAAGCCGAAATTACGATGTATTAATTTTATCTGGCCATTTATTTTGAAATGCATTCATGGTTGCTACATTATTGCGAATGGAACGCGGAATTAAGCAATTAACATTATTTGATTAATTTTTTGCTTTTGTACGATTTCATTTAAATTTTGTGGCTCATAAAATTGTGTTTATTATTGGATAGGAAAATGGACGTGCCTGAATAAATGTTCGCTTCGGTATAAATTATATAATTATTTAAAATTTTTGTTGATATTTTTACGCAGGCTTTTGGCTGAAGATGTGCGTACTTGCCTCGCGACAATATTTAGTAAAGTTATTTAGCCAAAATATCTGAAGATGATCACGTGAAAAGTTACCATGTGATTTCTAGAAAGTAACCCTATGGACATAAAAAAATTAAAAAAGCATCATTCGTTGCAGTTGCACAAGCAAAGTTAATCCGCTTATAGTTAAGGTGCGGGTGCAGCATTGTTCAAAGTTTATGAATTATTAATTATTGACGCTGCATTCCGTCTGGTACGCTCGCTATTTTAGTAAAGCCTGGTGATATATGGCAAGTGGGTATTATTTACATAAATTTTAATGATATAGACCGATCGGTCAATGATTTTTGTTAAAAATTATATTTATCTATTCGACGCAAAACGTTCCAAAACTATTTCATAATCTCATTCAAAAGTCTTCCAGAGATGCGCTAGACATATTATATTTATTAAAATTTTGTTAAACAATAGAACATTTGGACAATCCTAAAAATTTAGATTTATCGTAAAGAGCATGGTAATTTATTCTGATAAAATTATGGCAAAATGAAAGACAACTTTAATTTTTAGGTTATTATTTTAGTTCTTATTAAAGTTAATTAATATTTTCGAATTTTCGTATCCCCATTTCGTAGTTATTGTTAATTTTTAACTACCTCTGGTACGAATCCTGTTCGTTTAAAGCGGCGCCGCCGTCTGTTAATTTATTAACATGGGGATATCAGCTACGAATTACGAACTGTATTATTTCGGTTTTACAAATATTATGTTATTGTGAAGGTTTAAGCAAATAAAGTTAAAATATAGGTGCATGTTTGTATACAATTGTCGATGATAATGCGTCTGCGTTTTGAAGTTGGAGATGTAGCTCTCTGCATAATTATTGAAAGGCCTTATTTATTATAAGTGTAAAAAGTATGGTTGTTGTATTTTTGTAACTGTATTTAAGTTTATTATATTTAGACGCTGGTGCGGTTACTATGATAAATGTATTACGGGACATATGCAGGAAATATATGTATTTTAAAGTTTGTTGTTTTAAATAATTGCGTTATTTTTAATATTTTAACTAATTCAAAGAGCTTAAAATGTTCATTTCACAAAAAAATACATACAGTACAATAAAACCTCAAAGAGCAGCACCACATAATATTTGAATATATTCTCTTAGTCAAACTTATACTCAGAAGCCGAGCAAAGCCCGTCCCGTCTTCTTTGAAGTCGTTTTTCATCAAATAAAACTGACGTAGACGTTTGTAATTTAAACCAACTAATTTTCCCGTGATTTTTACTCAAGCCTTCTTAAGTTCCCCTCGTTTCACATTGCATTGCCTCTCCAGCTGGAGAAATCTAATATAAGAAAATTGGACTTGCATTTCTAGATAATAAGAAAACGTTTCTAAGCAGTAAGTAATGACAAATTCAAACTAATCAGTTTATGTAGTCTTTATATTTTGTACGTACTAAATCATGTGTCTTATGTTATTTTGTGTTTAATACTTAAAACTCAGAATGAATTTATCACAGTTAAAAAAAACCCTTTAGATTAGGTCCTCTACTAACAAACACGCTGTAGTACATATTCTAATTATCCTATTAAACCGTCATAAAAGATATCAATACGAAATAATGTCACGTGACTATTTTGTTATCAAAGCGATATATGAAGGTGCAACACATACTTTACTAACTAAACTTATATAAATAAATTTTTTCTGTTGATATTGCAGAAAAGCAATTCATTAGTAGCTAAGGGTACCTGTATGTAAAATTGGTTAAAATTCAAGGCGAGGTAACATGAACCATGAAGCAAACACTAAAACTTCATTATAGGCAGTACAGTTATCTATATTCGCATAGTCAGGCAGGGTGTCAATAAAATTTGCATTTTTAACGTATTACGATAGCATGTCTGTCTACGTAAAGTCAACTTTCTTACTTTCTAAAGGATGTGATAGCAAAGAAAAACTGGTGTAATTTTAATTAATGTTAATTCTAGTTGCTTGTTTCCCCTTGTTAACTTGGGTGACGCCCCTGTTTTTTCAACAGTTTATATGGCAAACGAGTTTTAAAGTGAGACGTAATTTCTGTTGTAAATAAAGACATTGGCCAATGTCTTGGATGGCAAATCTTTAGCATATAATATACTGCTTGCAGTCGGAGGTGCTTCCCCCGCCTCAGCAAACACCTCGTCGTACAATATGTAGGTATATGTACTGTAGAAAAAGAATATTGAATACTATAATTTCTTATTTTAGTGAATTGGATGGCAGCATTTCCTTGTTACTCGTTGATGAAATAAGTGCAATTCATATTTTGTATTATAACAGGGTTCATACGTAAGCATTACAACCAAATGTTCTAACCAAGGTTTATTATCCAAGCAAAGGAGAAGTCAATGATGAAAAATGATAAACATTATAGCTTAACATAACTTTAATTAAGATGAAATGTTATTTACGAGCAGAGCTGTAACTTAATTACTAGAAGAGCTGAATGAAATCGCTAATTACCAGTCATTTCTCAGTTAACAATTATTTCATAATTCTTTCAACAAATCTTATTTAGTGGAAAGAATTATGAGATAAATGATATAAAATGTTATTTTTGTTGTAAAAGCTGTTCGTGAGTATCTTTATTTTAATTAACACATCTTATTCTGGAAGTTCAAATCAGAACATAGAAACGTTTATATTTTAATTATGTGTAAGATAAAAGATATGTATTTTTTTACTGTCTGATCTATTTTGTTTGTATAGATTGTTTTTTAGTAGATACCCCATAAAAAACCTTTAATCCTGGAAGCAATAACAAATTAAATCCGTATTCGTCTCCAACCAGGACTGTTTTAAAATTATTTTAAATATACACCTGACCATCAGAAAGAACCGTTGCGTATTTACAAAAATTTTATTATTAAAAAAACCTTAAAAGACAAACTTTAGAAGTAATTTTTTCTAATTAAAATCCCGTTGGAAGTAAAGCGCCTGCAACTTTCACCGGCCGTGGGATGAGGTAAATTGACATTTAGCTAATCTACAGTAATTTAAGTTGCAATTATGTTGACACCTGCGAAATTCATCTTTTAATTACTTTTTGTGTCAATTATGGTAAATAAACTTGAACATTTTGATCTTTATTCTTTTAACTTGGCTTGTTTTTCGATTTGGGTTTCATTTTAAGAATGAAAAGTCTGTTACAGACAAAAAATGGGTGCAGACATAAAAACAAGGTCAGTTGCCACGACTAATATTCTTATAATACTAATTGAAAGAAAATTACACGTACCATAACTAAGGGCAAAAATTAAGTATTTTTAACAGTTGTCAATAAATTGCAAAATTGCTCGCACATAATGCAGAAAATGTATGTGCACAAAAGAGCAAAGTCAACAATTTGATTTCAAATTTGAATAGATAACACTTAGGAAAGTGTCCCTGAGGTCACATAATCCTAATTAACTGGACCCCTTTGACCTTATCAGGAATACAGGAGGAGGCCTGATATCTGATCGGCAGGTACAATGATTACCTATACCTGTTCCTTTATTTTGTTTGTGATTATCGTCGCAATAATACAAAAAATTTCTTAAACTACATGAATTCTTTTTCAAAATCTAAATATATTTTCTCTATAGGCGGTATCAGAAACGAACGTAACGTTAAAAATCGTACTTCATCTTTTGGTACCAATATTTATATTTTTTAATCAAAGCTGATTCTGATAAAACTTTGTCGTGCTTCTAAGCCATCAATATTATGTACATCAAATTTTTCGCATGCTCTCTCGTCTACATATGAAATAGCTCGCTCCAACTTTGAAGAAATTGCCTGCGGGCCAGTCTTTGTGGCAAAAATCTGGTTATAATATTTCCAACTCTGTGAACAAAGCCTTATTTCTGTTTGATGTGAACGACTGCGCGTATCCTTTTCAAAATATGGTAATATCAGGCTGTATACCCAAAATGCCTTCTGTATAAAACGTTGTGTGAAAATGCAACAGTAAAATAAATTTTGTGTATTATTTGCAATAGTTACGTCTTTCTGGTTTATTTTTTATACTTTTGGAAACTATAACCTTCTGCGCCTTTATTTCCATTGTTCGTGAGTTTATGATTACTTTCGCAATATTTAATGTACATAATTTAAATTGTAAGCGTAATAATAAGGACAGTTAATAATAATAATCCGGTGTACAGTATACATAATCGTATGTTTAAAAAAATGCAATAAATTAAAAAATTCTACTGAATATTCATAGTCAAACCGCCAATATTATAAATAAACACACAAAAGATCTTCATCAAATGCAATCACCGCTTCGCACTCATAAAAATCACTTTGAAAATTAATCCTAATGGTTTGCGTACATAAAATCATTGCCTAAATGCGTACCCTTTTAAGTCTCTGAACCTTTCGATGAAATTCCCACTGATAATAGCTCTTATTCATAAAGTTATAAAGATGAAAATTGGAGAGAAATTTGGTGGAATGTATAAGGACTTTCTGATATTTCGTGTGATGTTTGAGACCGGGGGTGCTTAATTAGCGCAACATATTACCCGTGTAAGCCTCTGAGTTGCTATCAAAGGGATGAAACTGTGGTGTACTGATTTATATAGAGAGCCTGGTTATTTCAAGCATTTTAGAGGTTTAAATGTCAGTACCTTTATTTAATTCTGCGGTCAACGTCCAAATGGAAAGGGTTCACGCACCATGGTTCAAAGAGTAAAAAAAAAATCTATGTGGATTAGTTAAGTAGATATAGAATGATTTCTAAAATAAGTGAAAAATCACTCCTTATAGCAGTAATTCGTATGCCGAATCTGTAAATATTGACCGATTTAGATTTTTTTTTTCGGTTATTAATTGGTTACTAAATTTTCTTCTGTAATAAACCTTTGATACAAGCAATTATGGTACGATAGAAAAAAAAGCAATAAAGAAAAAACAAATTTGTCGCAATTTTTTATACCTAATTTTCTCTACTCCACCGTTTAAAAAACATGTACGAAATGAAAATGGCACTTAAATTGATCTGATTTTATATATGATCTTTAAATTGAGGAAGCACCTATTTTTAAAATTATTAAAAATGAGTAAAGAGATGTAAAATACTACTAAAAGATTACATGAAAGGGACACTTGCTCAGGTAGACGATCCAGGGAGTCGCTCCCCTCTCTTATCACCCATCCCCGTGCCAGGCACCGAACATCAGTCAGTCAGTACGTCAACTTGTTTTATTCGTATCTTACGTCACGTCTCTCTTGCGCATACATTTTGATAAATACTAACGACTCGGCTAGAACTCGGAATTTGATTACCTTTGTGATTTGGACTAATCACAAGCACAATACATAATTAAAATCATATTATAATATTCAAAATCGATACAGTAAATATTGTTTTACAAACTGTAATTACGACACAGTAATGTCTAGTTACAAATTTTTTTTAGGATGAATAATGACTATTCAATTGATGACACTACTCAATTCGGTATGTAAGAAAAGCATTCAGATTCTAAATTAAAAAACCATTTCGAGATCACTTTTTCTATAATTTATTTTGTTTGTAGAAAAAAATGTATTAGGCTTTTTTAACGAAATTGCGTAAAATAATTAGAATCTTATTAGATCTCTTTATGACATCATAAAGTAGCATAATTTTGGTTGAACTGTCATGACAATATTTCCAATAAATACCAAATCATTACTTAGGAAAAATATAAAAAAATATGTACCTTAAAATTTTATATAAGAGCTTGTAGTGCCATATAGTTATACGGTTCAGAGTTAAAACTCTGTAAATATAAAATTATTATAACGTGACTTTGCTTAAAACAAAATGCGCTGGCGATTCATATGCCGTGCGGGAAATTACATGTTCAGGGCTAAAATCCTTTGGGATGAAACTAGTTTAGTAATGACTCAGGATATTTTAAACTTGTAGGTATAGGTAATTTTCGTATAATTGAAATTGAAATATAATTTCAAGGCCAATAGTGTTAGATATTATAGGCAAAAAATTCGAACACACTATCAAATATTCAATGTCAACCTTACAATAATTAAATTCATTAGGAACATACAAAAATTTGCGTCTTGGTCGGATCAAAAATTTATTTCGGTTTCTTGTTGTCCACGATAGAAATTATTGTTTCAACTCTGAACCAACCCTTAAAAAAAACCGACTCAAACAACACAGCACACTATAAGGAACTCTCTTTCCTCTTATTCCAGAGCCGCGAATCTCTCTCATCAGACGGCGAAGGAGCTCGTGGAGACTGCTCCTCCGTCGGATCCTGTTCCTCAGAGAGCGTGTCTGAGGAGCAGCCGCCATGCGACATCGGGCTCTTGGAGCGCCTCATCAGAACCCACCCGATCTGGTTCCTGCCGGGCATACAGCGGGCGGGAGCTTTTCATCTTCTACAAGGGAAGGAGGAGGGGGTATGTAGTAATTTTTATTAGATGTTAAACTGCGCGTTACAGCTAGTTAAATATATTATATTAGGTCCTTGTTCTTAGGTGATGATGGTGTATTGATTGGCTTCCTTTTCTTTCTTTTTCCGGTAATTGTGTTATATGATCCTTTCCCATATCGTTATGGAAGAATGATATTGATGTAATCGATACTAATAATTTCTTTAGCTTGATTTTTCCGCTACGCTTTAGGCCTCTATAGTAAAATTGTATCAAAAAAAAATTAAAATTATTCTCTATAGTTTTGGACTCTTTGTAATTTCTTAATGATCTGTTAACTGTGTCAACTATTTATATAATTCTGATATGTTCAGTATAATCCTATCGAACAAATACTAAGCTTAATTCGAACGCAAATTACCTTAAGGAGTCTATATTCCAGATACCAGAAACGTTTGTCGCAGTTGGTCAACCACCAACTGTATTTTATTCCTCAAACGAGAGTAGCCAAATTTTTATTTGTTACAGCAGTACATGATTTTAAAACGTCGCCCAGTATTTAAGTAACAACCGTTTACCCGTATCATGAAGATTTTTAAGCGGGAAATGCTTATCAGGTTAATAGTTTTAGTCTGCTGTTGGTGTAATACTTGTTAATCGTTTTATTGCCCGTAATAAGGTACGACCGGTTTGGTTTCCTTACTCCAAGTTTATCAGAATGTGAGAGTGTAGAAATATAAAAATACTTTATACCATACCTACTCTAAAAAGCTTATTTTATTCACGCAAAACAGTGAATAAAAAGGCCTTTTATTCAGTGTTTTGTTTTTATTCGCTGTTTTGGTGTTGTAATTTGGAACACAAAATATATCCGATCTCCATTTCAATGCTTACACAAACTCCTTGCGCTAAGATTCGAAATTCAAACTCTTTGGTGCAAATAAATTCTCGAGATTTGATTGGTCGATATTTACGACAAGGAGTTTGGCATTAGATTAATAAATATTGTTTCACAAGTTGACCACCCTAATGATAATAATAAGAAAATTACGCTTAATTTCAGTCATTGCTCTAATTTTAATGTCAATTTCAATTAATGTAACATTTATTATTTCTTGATTAAATTTCTATTTTCGCTTAAATTATGTCTTTTTCTCGTAGTCATATAGTATGCAACTCCTGAATAAAGTACGAATTTATATCGAGGGCCATGAATCACTCACGTCGCTCAGGATTCTAACAGTTGAATCACTCGCTGCGCTCGTGATTCAATCGTTAGAATCCTTCACTTGCTCGTGACTCATCTGCGGCCCTCGCTTTAAATCTGTCCTGTATTCACTAGTTGCATAATATACTATTTTAAGCCAGTTATAACTTATTATAATGCTTTTTTTAAGGTGTTTATTCTTGTATTGGTTGAGAAAAAAAAACAGTTTAAAATTTTATAAGGAGATTTTTATATTGCTTCCTTGACATGAATATTTTTAGATAATTACTACGGCCACCTAGTAGCATCGTAGTAGAAGGTTCGAATCCTGTTCCAAGATGTATGTAGTTCTTTCTATTTTACCTAACTTTATTAATAACATAACCTTTTCTTACTTCATAGCCAGTGTTGCCATGTTTGCGAACTACTGTTTTACTTTTTATTGTACTCCAAAACCTGATCTTAACTTATTTTTTCTTATATTCAAGAACTTCGTAGTCCGGCAGTCAAGCCAGGCTGACACTATGGCGATCAGCGTGCGCCTCCCGGCCGACAAAGGACCGTACATCGAGCACTATCTCATCCAGGCCTCGAATGGAAAGATTGGCTTGGAAACGTCTCATAACAGATTCGATAATATACCAGAGCTGATAGCTCATTATAGTCAGTGTTGGTAAGTTGATTTTGACCTCTAGTATTCTTCATAGCTTTAAAAATACAACAGCTATTAAACAATTAAACCACATGATTTGACGAGCATATGTAAAGGTTTGAGCTTTAATCCACTTTGGCTTTATGCAAGTCTAACATGATGACCAAAGACTTTATGAACAAAATTTATTGGATTTATTAGGTATAAATTGCTTGACCTTTCCGTTTATACACAAATTATATTTTATTAAAATCCTAGTCATCTATTATGAATATATTTTTAATGTGTGCACACATTTGAATGATAACATTATACAAATGAAATTGGCGTTTTGTAACGGAGGAACATAGTCAATTTAAAAAATATATACATATTTATCAAAATATGTACCATTGCTATCTATGCACTTTTGCTATCTCAGAGGTAGTCAATTGATCCCTTTACTAAAAAAACCATTGGGACGGGAATCAATAAAATCTTTAAAGGCGCTTTGGATTGCCCCATCGGAGTTGAATTTTTTCCCTTGCAAGAAGTTATCTAATTTTCGAAAAAAATGGCACTGTTGGAGCTAGGTACGGGGAGTACGCTGGATGTCTTAGACATTCCAATTGAAGCTCTGCTAAATTAGTAGCCGTCTGCTGTGCAGTGTGTGGTCTAGTGTGGTCCTGAGGCAGCAGTGGCCAGCGATTGACCAGCCTCGGTTGTTTAGCAGGTAGCTTTTAAATCATGGTTTGCAGTTGCTGACAATAGATATCTGCTGTAATCGTCTGGCCAGATTTAAGAAAGCTGTAGTGAACGATACCGGCACTAGTCTACCACATGCTCACAAGTAACTTTTTTCCTGTCAATTTTCGCTTTGGGATAGGATTTGGCTATTTCGCAAGGGTTCAGCCATTGCGAAGAGCGTTTCCGATTGTCATACAGGATCCACTTTTCGATTTGATTTTTTCGATTGAAAATTCTTTCACCATTGTGCCGGTTGAGTAATGTAACGCAGCAGTCGACGCGCGTTTGTCGGTATGCTGCACTCAATTCATGAGGCACCCACCTCTGAAGCTTTACCTTCCCAATTTGCTTTAAGTGGATTAAAACAGTTTTGTCACTAACACCGCAGCCTACAGCTAACTCGGACGTGGTTTGCGATAGATCCGCTTCCACAATAGCCTTCAATTCTTAATTATCAACTTTGGTCTCCGGCCGTCTACAGGGCTTGTTCTGCAGGTCGAAATTTCCAGAACGAAAACGTTGGAACCAAAAACGCACTTTGTTTTCTTTTGCGACACCGCCGCCATATATAGCATTAATACTTCGAGCCGTTTCTGCAGCACTGGTGCCACGGTGGAATATGTACCTGTAAATAACGCGATATGTCAAGTTTTACATTTTGTAAACTAAGTGACGCAAAGAAAAAAGAAAAAAAGAAAAAAACAAATAAATTACGGTTTTCGAAACACAAATGCGTGAGTATAAATTTATAAATTTTAAAATTAAAGTAGCTGTATAAATTTGAAATTGGAATTCTTAACCAAAGAGGAGATAATACAGATCAAAGTGGCCACTATGACAAAACGTACAGTTATTATCAAGTACTACAACATATGGTAAGTACCTTAATATTTACATAAGTAAAAATTATATACCTTTCATTTTTCCAGTGACGAGTTACCAGTTCAGCTCCAACTTCCGCGAGTCCTCCGAGAAGCCAAGAGCCGTCACCAGCTGAGTTCCCTGACTCTTCTAGGCCAGGAGTTTTGGGGTTACCCCATGGCGTATCCCAAGAGTTACACGCAGAACATTCTGTCTCCCTGCCAGTTGGCCAACGGAGTCGTTCCTATGTCCGTGACGCCGTCTGACACTGGATCTAGTCTTAGCAGTTTTAATGCAAGTGAGTGGAGATTTAGTATATGTTAGAGTAATTTGATGTGGGAATTGGATAGTCAAATTCAAAATTATTAAGTCTGGAGGTTGATTAAACTTCGTTAACTTCTTCCTTCAAAACTTATTGTAACAGATTTAACCCATTTATTTATTCTTACACGTGTCCAGTGTTAACTAATTGTATTTTAATTTGCTATCTATTAAGATTATTTTTGAGTTTGTTAGTATTTCGATAATTTCTTTAGATATAAAATAACTTGAGTTTAAGCGAATTAGTGAAATGTATAACTTTATTTCATTTCTATTAAATAATGATGCTCGATAACTCGTGTTACCTTTTTAAACACTTCTCTATGATATCTTTCAAATTACAGGTAACAGTGGAACTAATCCTCGAGAGAACGGTCAAAACTCAGAAAAGGAGAATGTTGTGTTAAAAATGTCTCCGCTTGACAATTCCCCACCGAGTCAAAACAGCAGTCTCAGCACATTCAAAGGAAAGACTCCTCCATCTCCTCCACCGAAACCTAATTCTAATGGGACTAACTTTGTAAGGGCTCCGCGACCAACCCCACCAAGTACTTTAAACCTTATGTCGAGTACCGTAAGTATCATTATTTACTTTTATATAACAAAATATTTGTTTTGAATGATTGTGTATTAATACAACGTGCACCGTTTTCAGGCTCATATAACACAGCCTCACACATTCCCAACAACAAACACGCAGCATTCTCCCACGCAACCAAATATCAAAACTACCCCTCCCCCGCCTCCGCCCCGTTGGACTAAACCTCCAAACTCAAAAACTATTTCCCCCCAAACTGAAAATGTTACTTTCAGCCCCATTAATAAACAAAACGGAAATATAACAGTAACAACCACAGTAACATTTAGTGTGAATAATACAAGAGTTCATAATCATCAAATAAATGAAAATATAAAGAGTGAACAATTACAATTAACGCTTGCACCAAATAATAACAAAGCTGAGCACAGCTACCATGTCGATGGTTTGAAGCCTTTCAATGAAACTAACGACGAGGTAAGATTTTTGCAATTTTATCTAGCATGAGATTGTTTGTGTTCATACATGCATGTAAAATGTCGCCGTGCATTGTTTTAAGTGTTTCTAACCATCAAATATTGACGCGAATGAATAAACAAGTTGCTAACTG
Organism: Marasmarcha lunaedactyla; assembly: GCA_923062675.1. Lineage (NCBI taxonomy): Eukaryota > Metazoa > Arthropoda > Insecta > Lepidoptera > Pterophoridae > Marasmarcha > Marasmarcha lunaedactyla. The sequence continues at coordinate 11,962,409 of OV281353.1, forward strand.
AAACTTATTTATTGTTCCCGCTTAGAATATGATTCATCGATTATCACCTGAGGGAGAATGCATCAATGCTATGACAGCTAGCCTACACGGCAGCTTCAAAAGACGAATAACGGACCAACCTAATGTGAGAAGATCGCCTGAACAATCACAAGTTAATACTTCAGATGCAGCAGACCCGGGATCAAATAGTTTTTCAAAGTCCAGCAACGGTTTTGCCCCAAATCAGTTAGTATCACCTAATGGTACCAACTCCGTAACCAGTGGAATTTTCTCGCCGACTAGTCAAATAAATTCACCTGTATCTAACGATACAATATCCTCTAAGAGTGGTGTGTTTTCTCCTGTAAGTCAAACCAATAAAAGTGAGATATTCTCACCGACATCAAGAAGTTCACCTATTTCGGGAAAGAATGTGTTTTCTCCAACGTCTAATCAGTCATTTGTGTCGTCTGTAAGTAAAGATCGGGAGAAAATATTATCTCCTCATACGAATTCTTCGAGCACTACGCCGTCTGGGCGACCAAGAAGAAGCAAACATTCTCATAAAAAGGAGTCCAAGCATTATCAGGTAGGAAGCCAGCCGTTTCATGTATACTAACAGCATGACATTGCATTTTTAGCATTGGGATTCATACTTGATTGAGATTGAAAGAGCTATGATAGAGTTTTATTGAGTTATTTTATTTTATTTTATTTATTTTATTTTATTCGGAAAACAAACAGTGTTCCATAACTAAAAATAACAAGCTAAATACATATATTATGACACATATTATCTTGATTACTTTATTTACGTCGCTAAAACTAACTTTTATTTTTAACTAATTTCAGGAGTCAAACATTCTTGATTCACCAGACATTTACTACAGAAGTTCTTTGGTTGATAAAGTTTCTGACTATGAAGACATCTGGGGTCCAGAAAGTAATTCTTGCTCTACTTTTAAACCTTTGAAGGGTGAAAATAAAAATAATATTAACAATGGGCTTATGAAAAGTAAGAGACCTGACTTATTACCTGATACTCTCCGTAAGTTTATGCTTAATTATCCGTAAGTTAATCCTTAAACCTTTACCAATTCAAATTTTAATTAATACTCTTCTATCTGTTTTACAGCAAAACTAATTGCTGCTAAGAGTCAACAATCAATACTAAACCATGAAAATTTGAACATTCATAACTCTATAGAGAGTCTCATTGATCAGAAAAATCTATCTGACGGTTCTTCAAAAAAGAGCATTATCGGATCTCAAGAACTAATTGCAACAACAAATAGTAAAGGGGATATCATACCAAAGAGGCCAGACAAACTGAATATTATATCCAATATGAATAAAAAGTTAAGTGATGAAATTGAAGCAGTTTTAAAGAATCGAGAAAACCATTGCAGTGAAAGTATGGAAACGGTTAAAATTGAGGATGAGAGTTTTAATGATAATAACGTAGAAAAAGATAACGCTGGTAGTCCTTTTTATGCAGACCCAGTAGATGCTCTCAAAGAGGTAATGACCAATAATATTATAGACGAGCGGCCCGCTTAGCTTAGCACTGTTTTATAGATAGAAAGATAAATTTGTATTTTCAATAAGTAGTTTATTTGGACAAATAGAACATAACAACCATTCCTTACTCATTTTTTTTTTGTAGCAGAGACAGCCTTGCCTAATTTTAACAAAAAAGGTTATTGTGTCTATTTCAATGGGTGCAATAACTTTTTCAATCAGTTAAGTCACTTTTGTGTTTATCCTTAACAAACAAACATGCATCATTCCTCATTATACTATTAGTACAGATGTGATATTTAATGTGTATAAACAAACATGACTGTGATTGGGATTATTGCCTGAATAGATTTCAACTAAATTCACTGTGTGACCTAGAATAAGACATAGGCCTTTTTTATACTGAATTTGAATAAAACGAACAAAATGAGCAAATTTAAACAGTTCTTGGCAACAATTAAAATATTTATTGTAAATATTTCAGGCAGCCTTACCGCCGGTTCAGCGACGAAAGCTGATCAGAGTCGGGGTAAACCTTGCTCAGCGATATTCGGAACCTCCACAGAATCACCCCTACTACCCTCTCAGAAACATGCATAGTATTGAGGAACTCTCTCGTAAGAAAATGTTTTGCATATTCATTCAAGGGTTGACAGTCATTACTCCACTAAATTCCTATCAAAACATCATACAGTATCAGTTATTTTCAGTAAACTCGAAACAACCATGACCAGTATTCAATACAGAATATATAAATGAATAAATCCACTTTTTAGTTACAATGACGTTCTTGATTGCTGTTTCCAACCAACTGGAATCGGCACAGATTATAAAGCTAATACAGAGCATATCTTATGAAGATTCACACTTTGTAGTGTACTTTACACATTTCCCCTACATAAACCCTAACTATTTTCAGCATCGTCACCCAACACATCTACGTCGGTAGACAACTTAGTCTCTCTGCGAAGCAAGCCGAAGATGAAACCGGTGCAGCCCCCAAGAGTGGCCGGGAAACCACCCACAGGCAAGGACCAGACTTGGACCGTTGACTCCAGCTGGGAGTTCATAAGTCAGTTCTTGATGCTTTATACGTAGACTGTCCGGTAGCCGTACGCTTTTAGCGAAAAGAAAACCTGATATTTGGTCGTCGTAAATAGATATATGCTTTAAAAAAATACCACGTTTCGTTTGGCTGTCGATTTTCTTTTGTTCATGAGAAAAAGTCACAGGTTTTTATTTTTATTTGGTGAAACTATTGGAGTTAGAATATTTTACAATATCGAGGAATAATGAATAAAAATTTTGTAGTGTCAAGGTCTGAAAAACTTACTTCCATCTGTTTGCATGACTTTAATTCAATCCCTTTCTAACGTAGACATTAGCGTTACTAATTTGTAAGCTTTGTTTAATTACTTACGTCACTGTTTTGAAATAATGCATTCATTGACACTTCTATTTAATAAAAATAACACTTCTACTAATAAGTAGAAGTCTTATTTTTATTTACATTCGTGAATAATGTAGTCATTTGATTCTTAATACTTAAACATGTCTCATCTAATTCATGCTCATTTTTATAATGAATTTCATGCTATACGTTTGGCTGATTATTGTTTTAATAATCTTTCAGATAAAAACGACGACAGTACGAATAGCGAAAGTGGAACGTTTCCTTCCTTGGTTGAGCAGGAGCGATTGAGCGGCGTCGACGATTGTGATCGGGTGTTGACTGTTCATCAAATTGTAGCGCAAAGGTAAGCTTTTCAAAATTGTTGTTATTACTTATTTTTTATCGTGGCACAACGTGCCAATTTATTGTTCATAAACGATGTTTTTTGAACAATTTATTGCAATGTGTTTGATGAATTTAGAAAAAGAATTCTTAGTAAATACATCTCAATTTCGGAATAATATTGGTTTTTTCCCAAAACTATCTGTGTAACTAATAAATTAATCAAGAGTGATATATTGTTTTCCAAAAATAATAGAATTTTACGATGGAAAAATTGGCATTTGTCGACTGACTGGCGATCCAGTGACTTTCAATTACTAATTTGCGTTCATAAATATTTAATTTTTCTAAGGCTTATTGTTCATATCGTTCTATTTTGTACTAGTAAATTACTCAGATAATGGCTCAGTTTAATAATCACCAGTCAATCACAAAGTACACCTGGTGTTGAATGCAGCAAGTGTGGCAAGGCAGACTAACTAGCAGCTGGCGGCAATCAGGGCAAAACTCGACTGTATGTGCGATCATTGTCTCACTAGATCGCCATAAAAGTAATTAGTATGCAAAAATTATAATGAAAGCAAAATATATAACATGCTGTTCTGAGAAGAAGTCATAACGAAGCTACTATATTAAATTCTAACTTATATCTTTAAGTCACCTAGTACTATATTTTTACTATACCAAATGGCTAATTCTCTTTATAATTCGGAAATATTAGATTATCCCGATCTCCATAAATCTTTATTCATACATAAAAAAAAGATCAGTCAAATATGTTAATAAATATATGGTAATCATAATCAAATTAAAGTAATTAGTGCGGAACTTTATATTTCAGATGGAATCAGTAATTTGTCTAATATAAAAGGACATCACAGGTACAAAAATTTAAGAAAATTACTTATTACTTTCTATATAGGTACACCAGAATCACACATTTACTACATATACACACCATACTCTGTACGGAGAATGTGGTTTAGAAAGAATAACTACGACACATAATTTCTTTGCCTAAAAAAAGTATGTAAAACAAAGTCAACATCAAAGCGAAGTAAAGAATATAGGATAAGTGAAAAAAAATATGAAAAACTGTGCATAAACAGATGAATATTTTATTTAATGTCTAAAAGATCGACAACAAAATAGTTTTGAATACAATCGATATATGTATGAACGATGACAATAAGTTAAGGATGTATGTAAAATATTGCTACTTGTCTAACTTTCGATAAATTTGGAAGTTGATTACGCTGCATCGATTGGAAAAAAGAAAAAGGGACTTAGCCGATGATTTAAAAGAAATATTTGAGAATAAAAGCCTCATTTAACTCCGTGTTATTCGTACCGGAAGTTGACGAAATCGAACTAAAATGATAAAAAAGTACATGTATCGTAGTCAATGCACGGCCAAAAAATGATTTTCAGAAACTTCATACATTTTTTCATGGAAAAAAAACCACTGTTGCCGATGTCGTTATGGAGATATTCGCGGTAAATTTTTGACGTTTCAGTAGCGTCCTGTGAACTGCTGTTCAACTCAGTACGTCCACCATATTGGAAACGTAAATACGGCAACGCAGCACTTAACAATATATATAGGTATATAACGACGTAATATGCGTTTTCGTTGATAATAGATGCAGTCACGTTTTCATTGAAGTATTTATGCATAATTCAATACAATAAAAATTTTAAACAAATATCAAATTGCATAAATATTAAAAATCGTAAATGATTAATCAAGATGACATAATTTTTTCATAACAAATTATAAAATGCGAACAGAGATGATTGGGCATTGACATTTCCACATGAAAATGAACCTTAAAAAATAAATAGATGTACTGTGGATTTGACCTTTCATACATCCTTAAGTGCACCGCATGTAGGTATGGTGTGTATAGCTGCAGGCTCTGCTACAGAAAATCTTTTGAGAAAAAAATCTTTTTACGAGCCTTCGCAACTTTTATTTTATTCTAGTGGAGTCGACAATCTCTTATGGTTTGACGAGTTAAGGACGCACCTACAAAACTTAACTAGATAAAATTTATAATTTACAAATGTGACTTCTTAAACTAATAGTGCCAAGTCATATCAAACAAACATGTCAAGACATCTACCGTGGATTATTTGGATATTGTGAAATAATACCGATAAATTAAAAATTTTAATAAATTTGAATATGCTTTTCTGGCCGATTGGAATAATTATTTAGCCCTAGTGTTCGTAACATTCTCACAAGTAAAGTCAGCATGAAAGATATAGTGGCTTTTACTAAAGGACGGCGAGAAAGTGAACACCTTATCCCCAAATTGTTTAATAAACTTCCAATTCCTTAATGAAATACACTAATACAATACACAAAACTAACACACAATTTAACACAAAATATATAACATTTTATACACAATAGAACACAAATATTAAAATATAACAATATTTGTATAGTTGTTACATTGCTCATACTCACATTAAATACGCGATCATGGTTCTGTTTCTACGTAAACTTGATGTAATAATATCGTAACGTCAAAGTAATATTCATTAGCAGTTTTATGACATTATATCACTATGCCGAGTATTGTCAATATTTTTTTGTAAATAAACGTCATAAAAATGTAAATATTATCATAATTGATCCGTTTTTTATTACTTCACCTAGTCATGAAATAGTTTTAATCTGAGTGTATAGTGTTATACTTGGTTTGGTTGGTTTATTTTAGTCTATAGATCGTGTGACCATTGACCTAAAAAGTAGTGGGGCGCCATTTCGTGGATAACATTTATTATATCTATGACATGACTTATCTTTATCTGATAGCTTCAGTTATACAAATTAAAACTCCGTATTTATCTTATAAATTTTGGTTGTGCCTTTTACGGCAGCAAAAATATCGTTTCTATAACTTTCTTATCTAAACATGTATGTGGGTGTTACCCTGATTGACTGATATATTGAAATATATATATTGAAAACTCATGCATTAGTTTAGACGGAGCTGTAATCCCTGTAAGTAAGTTGGATTGGCTTAAAGCGCCAAACACAGAAAAACTAATCACTCCTTTAATAATACCCACGGCTTTCATGCAAATCACGTCTTAAAGTTATTGTTGTACATGAAGATTCATCATGCATACCTCCGCAATCGATCTGCGGGGTGATGTGGGACTCACCAGAGTGGCAACTACCCACTAAAAACTACCTTTATGGCTGTGGCATGGGAATGCTAAGCAGCCTTTATCGGAGCGATTAGGGAAGGGGGTGTGCAAGCGGGGACCCGCTAGCGGGTCATCCGCTGAGATTAATTATCACTTAAGGTGCTAATGACAGGTTGGCGGTTGATTCGGCCTGGACAGCCTTAAGCTGGTCCAGATTTGCCGAGAGCTGATCGGGGACTATTTCTTTTACTTATAAAATCATCTTATTTTCAGATTTCCCGAGCTCCATCTGAACTTGGAGCCGACAGTTCTAGCGGATGAAGCAAGATCTCCCCCGCGTGCCTCCTGCTACGACAATGTTCACGACCTCCGACCTCTTTCTGAACAGGTAAGAAATAAAATAAAAGGGGTAACGAAACACATATTTTTTTTCTCGCTTGAAAGAATAAATATAACGTTTATGTTACAACGTTTTGGTTTGTGTTGTTAAAACTTTATCTAATCAGTAAAAATTATTCAATTAGCGTTTAACCCTAAAATGAAGACCACGCGGGAAGAACAAGGAATGTCAGTATTTTTAAAGAATTAAACTAATAATGCCATCTAGTGGTAGTTCGGCAACACTTTTTGTTCTGATATTTCATTTAACGCTAGAATACGATAAGTCCATGACAGTTCGCATTTTTTATTTGAATAGGCTGGTTAAAAACAAGGAATGTCCGAACGTAGTCGACAAAAACACGGAACGTCAGTCAGTGCAAGCGCGCACGTTAGTCAAAAATCAATCATTTATAACGTGTGTTGTGTAATGTTTATTTGCATATTGTAATCCTGTTTTGCAGGTCTTTCTGATTAACTTACGTTTTGTTAAAAGAAAATAAACATTGAAAACGTCGGATAGTGATGAAGCTCAAGATAGCTAGTGCTAAATATATGCAGACCTTCAAGTTTTAAAGACTTTTGCTCTGCTGAAGCCCAAATATTATATGAAAATCTACGTCATGAATAATTTCTCAAGAAAAATGAATATTTGATCATAATTCAATTATTTTATTTAAAAATACCTTATTCATAATAAAATTATAATTAACAAAAAGTGAAATAGTCAGTGACATTCCTTGTTCTCTGCAATTACATAATAATAACAATTTAATGTTTTAGTAACTTTGCAAGCTTTTCTACCATTAATTGTAATTTTACTAATGAAAATAAAACAAAATAGTTTCTGCTAATAATAAACTGAGATAAATATTATCCAGACGTTTATGAGAAATTATATAGAATTGCAAACTTAAAAAATTGATTTACTCGAAAACTCTTCTAACTGACATTGTTCTTCCCGCGTAGTCTTCAAATATGCATCTAAAATTTGTAAGTGAAATGGAAACATTTTCAGAGTATCTATATCGTCACAGTCACTACATGTTAAATTATTTTCAAGGCCGTAGACATCAGACATCAGACAGAGCAGTTGCAGAGCAGACAACAATTAAAGTAACGAATTTGGCAGTCACAATTTCCGTTAATACACGTAGGTAGAAATGGAAAATTCAAAAAGTTAGTCTATACCTGAGATTAAAAAGGAACAGCCAGAAGACTGGTAAATTCAAGCTGGTTAGCCCGGTTTCCAGTAATTTGTTGGTAACCTCTGTCGGTATTGCAAAAATGCTTATTAGAGGTCCGCTACAAATCCTAGGTGAAGACGTTTATTTACCAGAAGACGTCCAGAACACTTCCGTTGCGGAAATTGAAAGAACACAGTGCTTTGCTGGTCTCAATTCCGATCGATTATCTCAGAAGGGTTTGCGTTACATAAGCTGAAATAAAAGCAATTAGCCGTCACATCTAACGGAGTAAAAGCCTACTTAATTCTGATTAATATTTAAACAATGGCCAAATAACGTGAGTTACGTGATCTTTAGAGTAATCTCTCATAAATAAATAATAAAAGGAAACCTTAATTTTTATTTTACTTTTAGGCTAGTGACGATGGTACAGTGTTTTCGGAACCGTGGGACAGCTCGCAATGGGATGGATTAATACCACCCTCGAACGGACTACAGGCTTTTGATATGGTAAGAATATATGTATTCCCCTAAACACATGTTCACGATAAACTTTACTTTGTCAACCAAATCCAATTGAAAGTTCACTGAAATATAAGCAATATTATTTCGTTAACTTTAATTATAATCACGTGCGTTTTACAGAACACCATAATTCATCTTTATTTCTCTACAATGCTGGTAGTATTATTGTCCCATTATTGTTTAAAATTAATAAACAATTGCTCTTTTTACATTGAAAACTTATTGTTACTAAACTTGCTTAAACAATTTAACCTGCCTGTCTTATTTTTTTAAAGGTTATACAGACAATATCAGATTTTATTTTCAAGTGATAAAGTCGTATACTAAAGGTATTTTGTCGTTGCCTTCAAAATTTACTTGTGCCACAGTTACAAGAAATATTAAAAAGTAATGTCGATCACAAAAGTTAGTTAAGTTGTTCCGTTTATTAGTCTGATAGGTACTAATTTTTGTTTACCTCTAGAATACACTTTATTAGCCTACGTCTTTAGCTTCTAACTTAATAAGTTAGTCCCAATCACTTTGTTTATGTAATGTTTTATTCTGAATAAAACATATTTTAATTTAATTCTTATCCTGGTAGGAATACTTCAGACATTTTTATTTACACTGGTTACCCTGCAGCTTGCAAGCTTAGTTTACCGCCATAATAGGTGTGGCATGAAGTAAAAAGCATTACAATAATTCACTAATAATGTTTTCTGTCCAGGACGAGCCTTGTGAGTGGGAATCTCCCATCCCGTCCCGAAGGGGCCCCATCGCTGCTACACGAGCAAAGAGTTTCAGAGACAGGCTGGATCCTTTACTTGGTATGATTCTATTAAATTGTTTATTTTAACATACTACTAAGATACATTATTGAATTTGTCAAATTGTTTCTTGCTAATTATAGTACCTAGTTCAACCATCGGTCTTCGTTGTTGTTTAATAACTGTTAAGCTAGGTCACTGGCCTGTGAGACCTTTCTTTTTTACTAACACAGTCTACATTCAAACACAGTTGCTTGCGGAATGAGGGTTAGGATTAAAAAGGTGCAGTAACAAGAACCAATGCAATTGAGTAGTTGACAAAAATATATTTTTTTCCTATTTAAATAGTTGATCAACAATATTGAAATATTGCAGGAGATAGAGTTTGTTTACAATCAATCGTTTTCTAGATATTTGAGAAGCTGCTGCGAATCGCCGAAAAACGCTCCATACCAAACGGTTCCGAGTTGTGACGTCACAATGTGTAAATCATACTAAAAATTGTATGGGCTTTAGTATGAAATATATAAAAGCTTCTTTAATAATGCGTTTACATGCATACTGTCAGTAAGCTAACAGTTTAAAAAAAATAACATATTCTATAATAAGTTTATGCCTCTTTTTTAAGTGTTCTAATCTATATAATTTAATTATGATGATTTCGTTCTGGATGAACTGAAGCTTTTGATTGATAAGTTCGCCAAAATTTAACCTCCTCACATTAAACTTAGGTACATGTGAGCTATTTACTACCGACTTAAGTAACAATAAAGAAAGCATTATTCAGGCCTTTCAATCAATAAAATTGCTCCTGGCATCACTGTAATAGAGAAATCTTCCCTTCGGCTCCTAGGTTCACCTATTTTCGATGACTCCTTTCAAAACTTTATAATTGACAAAATTTCTAAATTTTCAGAAAGTTATTCCCGGCTTTCACAAATTGATACTCATTTTATGTCATTGCTTATTTGTGCCAAAATTTGTTTATTATCTTCGCTGCTCACAATTTTGGAGACACATCAATTTACTTTCGGTTCTCGATGAAAAAATGAGGTCAACCCTTTCGAATATTCTGAACTTAATTTCTTATTCTTAACTTCTGGGATCAAGCCAGTTTACCAGTGCGCTTCTCTGGTTTAGGAACTCGAAAAACTTCTTCTCTAGCTTTGCCAGCCTTTTTATCTTCGATTTACAGTAATAAAGACATTATCAATAAAATTCTTTGCTCTCCTTTTACGGGCGAGATGTCTCATCTTTCGGATGTCGAAACGCACTGGAATATTGTACGAAACAGTTCAGCTGTTCCACAAAATCCCGTCAGTGGGACGACGTGCTTTGTATTTTAGAGCGGAACAAACAATTAAATACGCCTAACTTAACAGAGCGCGCTCGTCTGCTAGCGGTGGGTTCTTGGGAGTCTGGTTTATGGTTGCAGGCGCTTCATCTAACTTGGGAACCCTTTTTGACAACCATAGCTTTAGGCTAGCCTGTAGTTTACGTTTAGGAAAAAAATGTGTGCTCGACACCGCTGCCGCTGTGGCGTGTTGGTCGATGAGCTCGGTCGCCATGGCCTTTCATGTTCTCGCAGCGGTGGCAGAATATCTCGCCATGCCAGTTTAAATGACATCATCCATCGGGCTCTTGTTACCTCCAACACTCCCTCGGTTCTTGAACCGTCAGGACTGTTGCGTGACGATGGCAAGCGGCCTGATGGTATGACTGTGGTCCCGTGGAGGATGGGTAGGCCGCTGGTGTGGGATGTAATCTGCGTAGACACTCTCGCGGCTTCCCATCTTCCTACAACTAGTATATAATCTGGTTCTGCTGCTAATAACGCTAAAAGCTTTAAATGTAGAATATATCAGAATTTGGGTAGTGGATATATTTTTGAGGCTTTTGGCGTTGAAACCACGGGGTCCTGGGGTCAATGGGCTCATCGCCTTTTTTCGGACCTAGTGAGGCGATTGGTGAGTGAAACTCGTGACCCTAAGGCTGGCACCTACCTCGCACAACGAATTTCCATTGCGATCCAGCGTGGTAATTCGGCCAGCCTTTTAGCTACGTTGCCCTCAAATTCTGATTTTGTCAATAAAAACTTTCACCAAAAAGCAGAAAAAATTCATTATTACATTCAAAACTTTATTTTCAAAACATTTTTTAGGTCAAAATATCTTATATTTTCTAAATAAATGATAAAAACTTGCATTTTTAAATGTTGTCAAATACCCAATTGCAACTATGACCTACGATGCCAAAAACGCACGAATAAATAACACCTAGAACTAATTATTTTCGAGGGCCCATTTACCACTTACCATCACTGTATACATTTGCATGCTATTATTTATATTATGCCCATATGAATAAGTGTGTTAAAACAATACTAACTAATTTAAAAAGTAATTACCTACGTTAAAAAGATAAAACCTCCAAACACCTATCTATGTATAATATCTACATCAAACCTTTTAATACATGCATGCATGGTAGACATCGCTCTTAATATTGTATCATTGCCCTTTTAAAATAAAGCGTAAATGCATCTATTTATTTATACGTTATCATTTTGGGCCAATTTTATCTGACCTGAACTCAGATGACCCAGAAAATATAATAGAATTCCGGAACCTTACTGACTCAAAGTGCATATTAGGTATAAATAAATCGAATTTGATGATAATTGTTGTGTCATAAGTAGTCATAACTTACTAATATAATATAATAACACAATCACGTCGGTGAATAAAAGGAACTCAAGTTTTGTATATTATAACTTTTGTGTTTTAACATTCGGAATAACGAGCGCTTTTTTGCATTATGAAATTTAATTTTTATTAGGAGAATTTTATTTTATTTACCTTTTCTACAACTTTGTGATGACTTACTTATTTATATGTCTTATTAATATATACAAAAAATTCGTCATGAAAAAATAAATATGTAGAAGCCAGACAAAGCAAAGTAAACTGTTTGATTACTTGAACAAAGACAACACTTTCGAACTCATAACATTTACGTCGTTTAAAGATGTTAATTAGGATCATGGATCACGTCATCAAATCAATTACACATAGTTCTGTTCGGATTTGAATACCACATGATAGTACCGCACAACGCTTATCTCATTTATCGCTCAGTGCACACATTAGTTTTGTAAATAAATAAATTATATTTAAAGGCCAAAGGTTTGCTGTACCATTCAACTAAATGACTATCTCTGAAACACTCAGTCGTTTTCTATCGTTCGTGGTACACAATCGTGTGAATGAGAAACCATCGGTTTAAGGCTTTCGTACAAGCTGGTAGAAATCGCCGAGTCATCGGCCATGAAGTGGTTCAAAAAATTGTTTCGCGTAAAATCAGAGAAACAAGCCGAGAAGTCGAACGAGATATTGAAGAAGAATGAAAAAAAAGAGGAGAAGAAAAAGCGTCGACCTCTGCCTGATAAGTTTAACGAGCCGAGTTCTTCGAAATCTGTAAACATACCTGTTCCTAAAGAAGTATATGCCTTGACGACGATTAAAAATTTTAGATCTGAAGCTCTAGAAGAATTTGTGTATGAAAGTGAATGGATTTTTGCGACAAGAGAAGAGTTACTCACTCCGAAGTTTCAGAGAAAACTAGCAAGACCTGACACCGTGACGAAATTGTGCAAAAGGTTGGCAAAACAAAACGCTCATAAAAAGAAAACAACTGTAATAGCAACACCCCCTAGCTGCCACTGTTATGAGTTAAGTCATGAAAGCATTGAAATCCAGTCTGCTAAACCTTTAAGAAACTTTTGGAATTATGTCAAAAAGCTTTTGGCCAAAATTTTCGGAAGATTTTGTAAGAGAAATAAATTTGTTCCGGTTGATATTGAGAGAGAAAGATATTCAGATGAATTGGAATACTACCAGTACACAACTCCCGTTTTACAGTATTTATGTTGGTAAAATTGTGATCTATGTTATTAAACTTATCTTTTGCTAAGTACTGGATTTATGGATACTGGGTATAACGCTAAGACGGCTATGATGAGAGTATCAATTTGAATGTACTTACTTCAAACGTACCTACATATGTGTATATTCAGATTCTAGTTTGTAGCTTAAACCAGAAAAAAACATCTATATCTCACGTGATTTTTAGATATAAGTATAGACTGAAAAGTATACTTTCATGATATAGGTAGATATAAAATATTTGCCTTTTTATTCATGCTACTCGAGAAGTTAATTCTACTCCATGTTTATGTATCTAACCAGAAATAACTGTATGGTATAAGTACATCACCTTGTACGTTTAGATGTCCCGGTAGCTTGCAAGATTAGGTAGAAATTCTAGCGAAAACTTGTTCATACGAACGAAATCTCAATGTTAGATAACGGGCTGACTTTTACTCGTTAAGGAAACAAGAGTCATGATTAAGTTATGAAAATTTAGATAATGTTATTAATATACAACCTATGCTCGAAGGAATGAAAATCCATATTTGTTTTGAGAAGTTACGTCAGTTTTCATGTGGATTTAGTTGAAACGTTTATGTTAAATGTCAACTCACGTGTCTCTTACTTATTCTCTTTCTAAAGACACATTTTTATTATAAGTATTTATCTAAAACCGCAAAACGGGACTATGAATTCATTTTGGCGACCAATATATAGTCATTGCAAGGCTGCAATAAAAAACATAAAATGCTTTGCTGAAGATAACAAAACATATTGAGTAATTTATATGATTTATAAAATAAAGCTTAAGTCGCTTTTTAGCTTAACGCATTTTCATAAAAATTAACCTATTTTCTTCGAGCATAAAGTTAATTGATCCTTTATGTTTAATTTCACAGTTAGGGTATTTAACAAGCTTACTTATTTATTGTATTTATTTGCTTTACATTTTTGAGTCATTGACGATTTTTGTTTGTTGATTTGTTAAGTATGGCTCTCATATTAGCTAAATCCGACCAACTCCGCCTAGCAGCCAAGCTCCGCTTGATTTAGGACCACAACGTTGTAAGAACACTTCTCTTTCAAAAATTAACTAAAACTACTCCAACTCAAGTCTCATTTTCCTTCAGCGGCAGGTCGCGTGCGCGCTCTTCGCGGTAACCGCACCTCCCGCGACGCCGGCGCAGCTTTGCGCGCCTACGCGTTGCATTTAGCGCAGGACAAGAGCACGACGTTCGCGCAGAACGTGGACAACTTCATAGCGTGCACGTTGGACTCGAAGGAGACTTGCCCTCAGGTGGGTTTGCCGTTGAGGTATTGGACCTTCTTTTTGTTTGATGTTTTTTCTTTTGTTTCTTTTGTAGAGGATTTTAAGAAATACCATTGTATAGTTTTGACTGTTTGGAAAGTAGGAATGGGGCTAAAGATATCGGTTACTGCAATATCCGATTCTTAAGGGATATCGATTCTAGTTTTACGGATTTAAAACACCACGCTGGACAGGCGGGTTAGGTCTAAATAGTATGCTTGAAGTTTATGTAAGCAAGGGATTTAAATCGAGGTGGCATATTTTAATTTGACTTAAAATCATTCGTTTTATGGAGTATATTGAAAATTGGCATAGATTTTTAGACAAAAATTTTCATTGATGTTAGTTTCCTTCAGATATTTGCACTTAACTAGCTGGCACCATATTGAGGTAGTGAGGAAGCTGCTGCGTGTGCCTGTTTGCTATGTGTTTTGATAACTACATTTAAAAAGTATACTTGATAAAAACATAATTATTCACTATCACTACTGGAGAAATCGTAGTCGTAATCACTATTTGACTATCAATGAAGTTATCGAAATTAACATCCCAGTCGAAGTCGTCCAATATTGTTTTCTTTCTTTCTTCTTTCATTCTTTGTGACCTGGGCACATGCTTCCTTCAGCAAATCTGTCATTTTCTTTACATTGAAGGGCTGCTTTGTATTGTGTTTTGCTGCATATCCTGTAAAAACGCAATAGCAATATCAATTAAAAATTTGATCTGTTAGGTTTAAATTATAAAAGTTATGTTCATAAGCTTTTCAATATTAATTTTGCTATCTTTAGTAAATAAACAATTTTATTGTTATCATTATTATTAAACACTGAAGCATAAAGAATTATGATTTAAAAATTATTATGAAGTGGCATGATTGAATCGAAAAAGTAGCCTTTAAAGTGATAAATACCAGGTGCAAACTTAAAAAATACCGTACTTGCTTGTGCGCTAATTGTAGAAATTACTATATCTCCTTTGATTATTTAATTCAATGTCAAAGAACTGATAGTAAAATACGGGACGAGGCTGTTCAAGAATACATAATCATTGTCATTGTTATGTCTATTTACCGACGGTAAAATTGCGTAAAGGTTGCTATTGTTGCTAGGTATGTCATGATAATATTTAATATTTCAGATAATGATGCGAAACATGCGTCAGTTCATGTCTGGAATGAAGAATTATCTCGTCAAGCATGGGGAAAGAGAGTTTGAAAAGGAGGTGGAGAAAGAAAGACTGAAGGTATGTTGAATTCATAATTTACTCAGAACGGAACTTTCTAATACAAGTAACACACGTCTGGATTTCATATCGCCTTCATTTCAAATTAGCAAAAGTGACAACGATAATTTTTCAATACATACTCGTATATGTACATATAATACAATGTCGCCTACCAATAAAATACGTATCCAATTAAATACATAATTTACCCTAAGCCTTTATACTCATCGTAGTTGTGCTTTACATCAAACAATTTGAAATCAAATCTATTGGCTAGTTTACACAGTGCGAGCTGGCAGCCACTCGGCTTGTCCACTCGTACGCCAGTAGTTTGGCTCGCCTTTGCTGTCTATTCGATACCTAGTAGCTACTGCCCAATCTTGCGAGCTGTCGCGATGGCGAGTGAAGGTGTTTGAATAAAAAAACGATATGTTCCAAAGATGCTTTTCTCATATCTCTATTGCTGCGTTCCGTTTGCCGATTACAGCGCTCACAGCGCTCATATACCCGTTCCGATTGCCCGTGAGCGCGCTCACAGCGATATCGATACGTCATCAATGACGTCATAAACGCCGCCCAAGCTACGGAGCATGGTCGCTGTGAGCAGCCTGTCAATACTGACACATGACGTTACTTTGTTGATGTTTTTACTTGTCGATTAAAGATTTTAAAAGCTTGCTTATTAATTTTCTTTTGTAATAATATGAAAAAATGGCTCCTGCTTCATTCAGGGTCAAAGATCTTAATGAAATTGTAACTTTAGACTTAAGCGACGAACAATCAGAATGTTAGCGCGATATTTACCGTTCCGATTGCAATAGCACTAATAACACTTTTAGCGCGCTCAACCGAATCGGAACGGTTTTGAGCACTTTTAGCGCTGTGAGCGCTGTAATCGGCAAACGGAACGCAGCATTTGTCGGTAGTTTTTATCGAAAGAATTCCATAGGTCTTCTTGTTCTCTGTAGAGTTTCATGAATGAAATATTACTAATAGAAGACCATCTATTCGCATTCATTATGAATTCGATAAGCGCTCGTACGTAGGCGTGGCACACAAAATAACACGGGTTCCGCTCACAACTGTCTGGCTGGCCCTGGCGAGCTACTGTCGAACGCGTCCAAACGATCTGTGTGACGGCCGAGCTGCTGCAATATGCGAGCGGGCGAGTGAAAACAAAAAATGTTGAAGAAACTCGGATGCGAGCTACTGTCCAACTCGCACGTGCGAGTTACTCGTAAATGATGTCTAAACATTGCGATTTACTGCAGTGCAGCTACTCGGCAGGCTGACGCGTACGCTAGCTCGCACTATGTAAACTAGCCATTACGCCTAGCGACTACCTGCCGTCAGGGCTTTATAATACTTTAATGCCTATATTTATTTCATTTTTAAGGAAAGCTTGGTGACTTATTAGGTTCTTGATGTAATTGATGTTAAGTTGTTCATTTTCATAAGTTTTATGTTATTTTTTTTTTTATAAAAGGTTACTGTTGTGTTGGTTTTGTTCTACGTAGTGAATTACTTTATGGCACTTTAGGGTTTCATTTTTAGTTTGTGTTCTCTTTAGTTTCTTTGTCAGATTGATTATTACATACCTATTTTAAAGAAAAATTTATAGCTGTGATAGAATGGATTTATGTTATTTGTTTTTTTATAATGTGTAGTGGTTCTTTATGTTTTTAAATACTCACAGGATCTGAAATGAAATACATTAAATTTAATCTTAACGCTCGACACAACAAGCATCGAGCGTTGTATCTACATGTACATATTATTCATTTCTTATTTTAGCTAAAACCAAACGAGTTCCTAAACTTAGACGCGATCCTCGAAGGCGTAATGCACCGGCTCGTGGTTCGCCCGCTGCGATGTCGCCTGTACGCACTGCTGGCGGCGTGGCACGCGTCCGACGTGCGGACTCTACACGCGGCCATCGAACAGGCGCAGCATGCCACTCCGTTGCAGTTGGGGGTCAAGGTAAGAGATTTAGAAGAACTATTTTGTAGTTCAGTGATGTTGAACCAAATATGTATTAGAATTCGTTCCGTAATAAGGTTCAAAATCCTTAAAGCAGGCTGGGTAACTGATATCGAACCGACAACTTTATTGTGTTCCCAAATCTAGGTGAATTTTTGCACCTCTCATAATAATAATATGGACAACATGTACCTAAGCGTGTAGAACTTATTTAATTATGGACCATAAACATATTCCAAAATGATAGAAAGCAGCCACAATTTCTTTTTTAATTACTGTTTGTTTTTTTTAAATTAATTGTTAAATAATCACGCCAATCCTTGTAATTCAATTCAGTAAAATTTGTAGTTGCACTTTATACAAAAAACTAAATTATGTTCTCATGATTTTTGTTTTGATTTTGTTAAAGTAAACAATTTTTGCACCATAAAGTTCATTCTCTGTCTTTGTACCTAATTGTATTTAATAAGTCAAATATAGCACATGACTACACATTTCATAATAAATACAATCATTTATCTATTATTCTATTTCAGGAGTCAACAAAACTGCCGTCGGCCGCGGTTTTGGCCGTGATTTCGAAGCATTTCCTCAAGATGCAGGAAGCGGACTCGCCGCTTGACAAGTTAGAGAACTTGCTGGCTGCCATCTCCGTTATGTTTAATGCTGTAAGTAATAACTAAATTGTTGCATGTTCTATCTCTGAGTCTCGGTCTGCGTGCGTTCTCGAGCGCACGTCGATCGCAGACGCCTTCCCGCTCTTTTAGCCCCCGCGCTAATTGAGCACCCAAATTTCATAGTTGTTTACCGTACTAAGTTTCTAACGCCGTTTTCACGGCGGACAGTGGCTCGTTAACCGTACTTCTAAGTTTCTAACGCCGTTTTCACGGCGAATAGTGGCTTGTTAACCGTACTTCGTGGAACGTGAGCTTCGTCGACGGGGTTTCGTTGTTCCAGGACTCCAAGTGCTGTGTTCGAGTAAGTTATCCGCGTCGTTCTCAACCGCCCTACTGCGTGTAGGGTGGTTTTAGGGAGTTAGTCATCGTTGTTAGGTTCATATATTGTCCCTCCCCAACCCCTCCGCAATGGCTTCCCTAAGCTCTGATGAGATTAGGAAGAAGTTAGCTGATAGTATCGGTGCTGAAGGCATACATATAAATGCTGATAAGTTCCGTTTCCTAGATTCTCTCATCCCTCATTTCATGACGATAATGTCCACAATGGCCCCTCAGGCCACCCCAGTTCCCCAGACCCCTCAGGTCTTAGGCCCTCCCGCGTCCCCTTCCTCCAGTGACATGGAGTGCGAAGTAGACGCCCCTCCGCGACGCAAGCGCGCACCCGCGACCGAGTCATCCTCGGACGCCACCCCAACTGGCCCTGAGTCTCCCTCCTTTACGCTTGTTAAGAAGCGCTCTAAGAAGCGTTCAAAACAAGACCCGGCGCCCTCGACGCCCGTCCCTATACTTCCTGCGGCGTCTTCAACGCCAGCTGCCCCGGTGTCTTCAACACCCGCTCCGGCCCCAACTTCTGTCAAGGCCAAGGTCCCACCACCCGTTTTCCTTCGGGAAAAGGGTAAATGGACCGAGGTCTCGACATTGTGCAATGAGCACAAAATCCATTACATCCGAGCAGCCAACTCGGGTGAATCTATTAAAATCTTAGTCTCGTCGATAGACGACTTTCGAGCTTTAACAAAGCTCCTCACCGATAAGCAATATGCTTATCACACCTATGCTCTGTCAGAAGAGCGTAAGATCAGAGCGGTACTCAGGGGAATCCCGTTCGAATTATCGAACGAGGCCATCCTGGAGGATCTGCAGTCCCAAGGCTTCCCGGCACTCGCGGTGCATAAAATGCACAGCAAGTACGGGAGGCAACACCCTCTCGCTTTGGTGATTCTCGCCAACGTCCCCAAGTCCAGAGAGATCCTGAAAGGGGTTAGCTCTATTTGCGGCCTCTCTGGGATCTCAATCGAGGCGCCTCATCGCCGCGGTCATCCCGGCCAGTGCCATCGGTGCCAGTTGTACGGGCACGCGGCAGCCAACTGCCGCGCACCGCCCAGGTGCGTCAAGTGCCTGGTCCCGCACTTCACTAAGGAGTGCAATCGCACTCCTGAAACTCCCTCTCCTCCCGATTGCGTGCTTTGTGGCCAGTCCGGCCACACCGCAAACTACAGGGGCTGCCCTCGTGCACCCCGTTGTATGCGCTCCAATTTCAAAAGGGCGGCTCCCAAACAGGCCCCGCGCCTTTCTCAAGAAAACTTTCCACCGCTGCGTAGCCGGGTTCCTCCGGCTGCAAAGCCTACTCAGCCCAAGCCTGCTCCAGAAAACTGGAGGCAGCGTCCCGCATCGAATCCCATCCCGGCTCCTCGCCCATACAAACCCACTCCTCAATCCTCCGTAGCAGACGATATGCGTATCGTCTGCGACGCTATTAAAAATGTCGATGTTAGTGAAATCGCAGTCTTAGCCCGTAAACTTAGGGCTTCACGTACTCCGACAGAGCGTTTGCTAGCTCTGGCGGAGCATAGTTCCCTTCTCAATTCATTGTAGGTTCATTTAAATGAATTGATCCCTAAATCATGCTTCGGCCGACCTCTGCACAGCCCCGGCTTCACCGGAGGCTGCCCAGAACGGCCACCAACTCATGTCCCTTTGAGCACCTTCAGTGCAACTTTCACTACAGGCGGAAGACCCGCTAGCGGGTCTCCGCCAGCGCGCCCAACTTCCCGACGGGTGTCGCTTCCGATGAAGGCTAAAGGTATACGCTTACCACAGCCAACAGGTGGTTTTTAGTGGGTAGGTGCCATTCTGGTGAGTCCCACATAACCCCCCCGCTGAGGAATTTACCTGCGGGCGGGTATGCATGACGCATCTTCCACCTCCCTCCCGTGAGGGTGCCTCGGCAGCAAAAAAAAAAAAAAAAAATGTTCTATCTGTAGTACAATAATGGAGATAATATATAAAACAAAAGTAATAAATTAGAAAGAGATTAAAAATTATGTTTATTATTTTATGGACAGGATTTTCGATCCTATTTGTAAAGTATAATCCTATTGATTAAACAGTAATAAAGTTTCGGTTACAAACCTGCTGTGTCGAAAACTTTTAATCTGTCCTCTTCATCACAACTTCATTACAGCTGGAGCAACCAAGCAGTTCAGAAAACTTCTGTCTTTTTGCACCCATATCATCATCATATTTTTTATGGATTTTAACGATCTACGGCCTCCTGACGGCCGAGTGGCGTAGTGGTTAGCAGCCCTGCCTCATACGCCGGAGGTCCCAAGTTCGAGTCTGGCCGGGGCATTCATTTGTATGATGAACATAAGTGTTTGTTCTCGGATCATGGTTATTGATGTTTATACATTACGTTCCCCACCAGGTCACTGTATGGTCATCCATAACACAAGCTCTGCTTACTTTGGGGCCATACAGTTGGTGTGTTTGTCTGGGGATTTATTTATTTATGACTATCGTTAATCATTATAAAACCTTCTTTTACAATCCCAGATTCGTGGTTCCCGAGCAGTAGGTGCCGACGACCTCCTCCCCGTGCTCGCGTGGTCGTTAGCCCGTAGTCGGTACGTCTGCGCCGAGCTGGAGGCGGAACTGATGGCCGGGTTGTTACCACCCGCGTTGTTGTCGGGCGAGGGAGGGTACTATCTCACTGCGCTGTTTTCTGCAGTCGCAGTGTTGAAGAGACGAGCTGACCACGTGCATGAACCTAATACCCAGGTAATTATTGTTTATTACAGAGATAAGATCATTATTTATACGCTTATCTGACGCCTGCAAGCCTTAGTTGCAAACGATTTTTTACTATGTCGTTGGTTTGCAGTTGTATAGAATAAACGCTTTTAGATTTGTTCCATCCACATCACATCAAGGTGTCACAAGTTTGTCTGATACACTATTATTGGTCAGATAATATGAACAACTTTTTAAAAGGGAATATGCCTAAAATGTGATACGTCTTGTAACCTAAAATATTGAACAAAAGAGTGTTATCGAACTAATGAATTTTTTTTTTTTTTTTTTTGGTTCCCCTCCACGGGAAGGGCAGGAGGACATAAAAAATGCTCTGACGCATACTCCGCGCGCGCGATCGGAGTTATGTGGGACTCGTCCCGACGCCTACCAGAACCATACCCACTAAAAAACCTGTCGGCTCGTGCATTTTTGCCACTCAGCCTTCATCTGAGCGACGGCCAATCGGAGAAAGAGGCCGCGCTAGCGGGGCCCTTAAGGGGTCACCCGCTGGGATTTACATAGCACTGAAGGTGCTCAAAAAAGAAAAGTAAATAAATAAAAACATTAAAAATTGACAAATAAAATTGCATTAATTCGGATTTACGTTAGAATTAGAATTTACGTTAGAATTAGAATTTGCGGCCTGAAGGGCCTCTAGATCTAAAGTTAACTGCGTGCGTTCGCTCGTGTGCGCGTTTCTCGGTCTAGCGATTTTGTAAATCGAATCTAACACAGGAACAGTATATGAGACTGAATCTCGAACAAGATGATTGGGATGGGATTCGGCACGTTTGAAGAACGATTCTGAGAGTGTTTTGAGGTGCTGTTGCACTGTAGGCAGTTCAAGATCTCTGTGCAGGTCCGCATTACGCACGTACCAAGGTGCGTTTGTGGCCCTGCGGCAGAAGAGATTTTGAACTACCTGCAGCTTATACAGGACGGAGGGTTTGGCGTGGGCAAAGACTGGCGAAGCATATGACATGACGGGTCTAACGCAGACCTTGTAAAGCGTACGTTTATTTCTAAAAGACATTTTACTTTTTCTTCCTATCATACTATATAGACGGCTTAAGTAAAAACGCGCGAGTTTCGTTACTCTATCGACGTGTGGCTTGAAAGAAAGCGTCTGATCTAAGGTGACGCCTAAGTATTTGACAGTGCGCTTCCAGGGGATGGGAATACCTAACATACGAATGTGCGGATCGTTGTGGCGATTACGACGTTTGTGGTCGAATTGAATAGCAGAACTCTTTTCTGGGTTGACATCGATACGCCATTTTTGAAACCAAACACCGAGGGCATTTACGGCCTTTTGGAGTCTGGTGATGTTATACGGGATCGCTTGACTTTTAGTGTAAAGGGCGGTATCGTCTGCAAAGAGGGCGAGTTCGACGCCTTTCGGCGGGATGGGGATGTCGTTAGTGTACACGGTGTACAGCAGAGGGGCGAGGACTGAGCCTTGCGGGACTCCAGCCTTTATGGGACGAGGCGCGGAGAGCGTGCCTTCATGTTTGAATCGAAAAGTACGGTCTTTAAGAAACGACGCTATTAATCTGACTAGGCGAGCCGGTAAGCCTATTTTATAGAGTTTAAAAACGAGACCGCTGTGCCAGACTTTGTCGAAAGCCTTGGCTACGTCAAAGAGAACCGCGATTGTTTTTTTACGACGCTGAGAGAATCCTTCGAGTATGTACTCGACGATTCGATGGACTTGCTGAGGGCAGGAGTGCTTAGCGCGAAAGCCGAACTGGTGGGGAATGATGAGAGGGTCGCCATCCGTTGGAAACAGATGGTTCCGCATTCGAGAGAGTATGACTCTTTCGAGAAGTTTAGACATTGCCTTGAGGAGGCTGATGGGTCTGTGATTAGCCGGGACATTCAGAGGTTTACCCGGCTTGGGAATGCCTATGACTGTCGCTTCTTTCCAGGCTTTTGGAAAGTAGCTATGGTCGAAGCAGGCATTGAAGATGATAGCTAACAAGGTAAGCACCTGCTCAGGCAGGTGCTTAAGTGCGTGGTTGGAAATTCCATCCGCACCCGGAGCCTTTTTGGACTTTTGCTTTCTAATGAGAAGCAAGATTTCATCATTAGAGACTGTGACGGGGTCGTCGGTGATAGGGAGAGATTCTCTGCGGAGAACTTCGTCCTCCACCGCCTGGATGTGGGAGGGATCCGCAGGTTGCGTGCTGGGCGAGCATTGTGCCGCTATGCTGTCGGCGAAGCATTCGGCTTTCTCTTCGACTTCGAAAGCAATGATGCCGTCGGGACGAGTGAGAGGAGGAACGTGAGAGGCGGTGTCTACGCGTAAGGCTCGGGCCATTCGATAATATGCTTGGTGGGACGGGGAGATATTCTCCATGAGATCGTTAAACTGAGTGTCACGGAGTTCCGCGAGGCGAGACCTAACTTTACGTTGAAGCTGATTCGCAGCTGTTCTATATGCTGGCGTGGGATATTTCTTTGCTCTCCGGAGAGCCGCGTTCTTGGCTTTAATGAGATTGCTAACGGCTAGTGGAAGCGCGGGTTTGCTTTGCTTAACAACCTTTTCGTTGTCGTTGATGGCTGTGTTAATAGCATCAGTTAGAGTATTGACTAATGAATCTATTTTATCCGGACTATCTAATTGGTTGGGCGAAATCGCGAGCGGAGAGTTAGGGGCCTCTAAGGCTGAAACTAACGTATTTTTAAAGCCTTTCCAATTGGTAAAGGTCTTAGGAGGTGTGACGTTAACGTTAGGCGTACCTAGTACGAGGGAGACGGGGCGATGGTCGGAGCCTAGGTCATCGAGCGGTTCGATAGACCTTAGGTCAAGATTGATTCGCTTGATAATTGCAAAGTCGAGGATGTCAGGAGAGTAGGTCGGATTGTTGGGATAGTGAGTGGGAGTGATGGGGGATATGACGTCTAAGTCAAGGGAGTTGGTGATGTCGAGGAGAGCGATACCGCTGGTGTTGGTTGATAGGCACGTCCAGTCAGTATGTTTGGAGTTAAAGTCTCCGAACATAATGACTGAATGGCCGAGGGCGAGAATGGCCTCAAAGTCGCTGCGGATTGGATTGGAGCCACACGGTATGTAGACTGAAGCTATGATGATGGTCGGATGACCAGTCATAGCCAATCTACACACCGTGGCCTCCATGTTGAGGAGAGGAGGGGTAGGGAGAGGACAGCAATGGAAGCCTCTTTTGTAATATATGGCGGTGCCGCCGTAACCGTCGGAGTTGGGCCTATCGTTGCGAGTAAACGCGTACTTAGGAATAGCATATCCCCTGGAGCGTTTTGGAGTAAGCCATGTCTCCTGGAGAAGGAATAGGTCAGGTTCTTTGTTCTGAAGGAACAGTTTAATCTCGGGAAGGTTAGTGCTAAGACTACGAGCGTTAAAAGATACAGGGGATAAGCCCTTGGGTTTGATACGACTGGACGCGGGATTCGCGGGTCTAGACATTATAATTTACTTATTTACGATTTTATACAAAAATAAAAAGAAAAAAAATAAATTTACAACGAACTTAGGAGCGAGTGATGCTCCGCTAACGCGAATAAACGCTCTTGAGGAGAGCGGGCGGCTCGCAGTTTGCGTGCGAGTACGGAAATTTCGTTAATATCGACGTTTTGAATGACGTCGAATACGGTCTTCATATCCTCAGCCAACGACGACTGAGGTACGGATAACGGAGCGGGACGCGGCCCTACGGAAGCTACGGGAGCTGGGATGGGTCGGGAAGGTGCAGGCGGGACGGCCGGACGCTGCCTCCAAGACAGAGCCGGAGTAGGCGTTGGCTGAACGGGCTTTGCTTCCGGGGGACCCCGGTTGCGCAGCGGCGGGAAGTTAGAAGGAGTGAGTGGCGGCGCCGGTTTAGGCGCGACCCTCTTGACGGTGGAGCGCGGAGCGCGCGGGCAACCCCTGTAGTTAGCTGTGTGGCCGGACTGGCCGCACAGCACACAGGCAGGGGGGGAAGTGGATTCGGGAGTGCGAGTGCACTCCTTAGTGAAGTGGGGATCCAGGCACTTTACGCACCTGGGGGGAGCTAAACAGTTAGCCGCTGCGTGGCCGTACAGCTGGCAGCGGTGGCACTGCCCAGGGTGACCGCGGGGGTTGGGACGCTCGACGGAGATGTTCGAGAGTCCGCAGATTGTGCGAGCCTCTTTGAAAATCTCCTTCGAGTTGGGAGTATTGGACAGGATTACTAGCGCTAACGGAAAACGCCTACCGCGGTTGGAGTGCATCTTGTGCACTGCTGTGACCGGGAAACCCTGAGACTTAAGGTCCTCGAGAATGTCTTCGTTGCTGAGTTCGAACGGGACGCCCCGTAGTACTGCGCGGATCTTACGCTCCTCCGGGAGGGCGTAGGTGTGATACGCGATTTGGTTTAAACCGAGTAACCTGGTAAACGCGCGGAAGTCGTCGACGGTCGCTAATTGGATTTTGATTGTATCGCCAGCGTTGGCGGCTTTTAAGTTATTAATTTTGTGCACTTTGCACAAGTTGGAAACCGCGGTCCAGCGCGCTTTTTCACGCAGGAATACGGGCGGAGGGAGCTGAGGCTTCGGCGGGACGGGAGCGCAGCGCGTCGCTGGCTTCGATGTGACCGACGGAGACGCGGTTACTACGAGCGATTTTAACGGCGCGGGGGCTGGTGTTGAAGACACCGGGGAGGGCTCGGGTATTGAAGATACCGAAGCTTTCTTCGAGCGCTTCTTGGAGCGCTTGGCGACAAGTTGGAACGCGGGCTCAGGAGAGCCGGTTAAGGTGACGGCATCTGACGAAGTATCAGACGCGGGTTCGGAGTCGCTCCCGGGAGCGGTACGCTTACGACGCGACGCGTGAGAGGATGCGACCGATTCGCAGTCCATCTCGGACGAGGCGGGAGACGAGGAAGAGCTGTAGACCTGAGGGGTCTCGACGTTGGAGGCCTGAGGGGCCGGGTTTGAGGCCTGAGGGGCCGGGGTTGAGGCCTGAGGGGCCGGGGTTGAGGCCTGAGGGGCCGGGGTTGAGGCCTGAGGGGCCGGGGTTGAGGCCTGAGGGGCCGGGGACGCGATTGATGCCTGTAAGGCCTGCGTTATGATGTCATTCGGGATGTAGACGCCTACCGCAGCAAGTGCTTGGGTGAACGCGTTAATAACGCTTAGCGGATCCATAAGGGAGAGTTGGGACAGTAATATTAATAAATATAAGTATAATAAAAGATGCCTAGTTCCTAAAACCTAGCAAAATCCTAGCGGCTAACCTCCCTACCAGCGGTAGGGGGGCTGGGGAGGAAAAACTTAAAACTAACAATAGTACACCGAAGGCCGCTACCTAGAAACCTAAAAAAGGGTACGCAGGTAAAGAGTTGACCACGTTAGGGTCAACTTTTACCGACAGAAAGGACAAATACACACGAAAACACACAGATATGATAAAAATAAATATGAAAGATAGAAGAAAAATAAATAAAATAGAGAAGAGAAATAAAATAAAAATAAAAAGGACTGGTTCAGTACAAATTCGTTGTCACCGTTAAGTATCCTTTGCACTGAAACCAGACTACTTACGCTGGGCACAACACTGCACTCAGCACAAGCACAACACTACTTAGCACAGCACTTTGAAGACTAAGGGGCTTAGTCGCAAAGAAAAAATACGCACTTCGATAGCACTCAGACGGAGTAGAAAACCTTGAAAACCGTAGCACGGAACCAACACGCTAGACTGTGACGTCAGTAGACTGAGCGCCACGGAATAGCGGGAAAGGACCGATCGACGGAGAACGGGGCTTGCACGTCCGAACTGGGCGGCGATCGGAGCGAGAATGAACTAATGAAGAGAATTCAGTTTTATTATAGGCCTATAGCGAGTGGGTCGTCTCTCATGGCGTATGTATCGAACGTGTACATACTACTAAGTATGCGCTATAGAACTCCTTTTTTAATTGGTAATTATTCGTAAGTGGGGCTCCTGCTAAAATCAGGGTAAAAAAAATATTTCTACATTTTTTATGCATAAAGAACATGAGAGGAAGCAAAAATTAAGGTGGCGCGTAGTTATGTTGAGTCCTGAAAGTAACAAATAATATTAGGTGCCACGACGAGCGTAGCGAGGAGGAGCAGGTTAGTAGTGTGTAGGTCACACCGCGCGAGCCGAGCGAGCGTAGCGAACGTGCCGCGGCAGCGGCCGGCGAGTGCCAGAAGGGCGCTTTCATACAGAAGCTCATTGAGTTACAATAAAATAACCAGAACTAAAGAAGAAGAAGAACCGAAATAGTGACTATCACATGGCGGGATATATTGCCGATTTTCTTTTGCGTCGAACCTATCCTTCGCATAGCTATCGCACACATGCACTTTTCGATGCAATAAAATTTTGTCCATAATGAAACGTCGCAATGAAATTGCGTTACAGTTAAAATAATATGTGAAACAAAAATTATGATAAACAAATTTTGTCAAATTTTGTAATTTTTTTTGCGGATAAAATTTTTTTTGCTCATGCGCTACCATAATACCATGAATTACAATGTTTTTTTCCTACAGGAATGCATAAAAAAAATTTACACCCCGATTTTAGCAGGAGCCCCACTTACGAATTTTAACCTTTTAATTTATCAGTCTTCAAAACTTCACAACAATTTTATTTATCAAAATTTGAATAACATTTTAATATATAATTTTATTTTTCTTTATGAAACCAGAGAAATATGAATAAAGATTATTAGTCAAAATAATAAAATTCACAGTGACCCCCGAAAGAAAGTACATACCAAATATTGTGTTCTATGGCAATCATTTATTTGCGTGCATCATACGAACTTCCCGTTCACGTTCAAAACAGTCATACTGTATGATTACCCTAAAAGGTATGAAAACAATGCTGTGTGCAGTGATTTTGATTCGCGCCTGCTTTTCATAGTCTGAAATAAAATTGGAACATTTTTTTTTAAATTATTGTACTTATAAGATACGCCGTCCGTTTGTACCTACCTATCTACCAAAGCCAGTGCCTTCACTTTATACAAAGAGTTAAACGTACTGTTTGTCTTTCAGTGGCGGCGCGGTTCCAACGGGTCCGACAACGGCAACATCGCAGTAGTGCGAGTGGCGCTGCCCGACGAGTGCCGCGGGTCCATCCGGCGCGTGGCGCTGCCGTGCCGCCCCGGCGCACGAGCCAGGGACCTGTGCCGGGCGCTCGCGCACGCCGCCGCCATCACCAACCCGCAGGACTACGCGCTGTTCGCGCTGCACGACGGACAAGGTTAGTACCAACTGCTTATGGCTTACTTTAGTTGTGTACCTAGGTAATTGGTTAATTATTTCATCGTCACTTTCCATTAGGTGAGATGGAAGACAAACGCCTGCTAATTATTAATAAAAAAAAAACCCAACACGCTTATCAAATTTGACGTTTTTTTTCAAGGCATTGTATGATCAAAGTATTTGTATGTCGTCCATAGCCGACGAAGTAAAGGATCACACACTTGTTCCTATATTATGAAAATATAAACGTGTTTTATTTCATATTTTCATCAAGAGCATTCAGAACAATACGCTTTCTGCCTCACATAGTAAACAAGGTTAGCTTTTTTACTTAAATTGGCCTAATTATTCATAATTGCCAAACGAAAACGCTACCTATGTCAAAACTGTTATTTATTATAGTCGGTAAGGTATTTATGAAATCTTGAGTTAGACTTTATTGTGTTCGTGTTATGTAATTGGAACACCCTGTACTTATTTGTTTCAAATTTTTATTTCAACTAAATTGAGACGATGGTAGAATAAGTCTTACAAAGACTGTATAAACCGTAACTATTACTAAAACGTCACATTTGGATTGTTCGTATTTAATTTATTATTTATTTATTTGTTCCAGAAACTATGTTGAACGAAAATGATTGCCCTCAAGAAGTAATGTCAGAGAAAAGTGGACAGAATTTCATTCTCGCTTACAAGAGAATAGATGCGAAAATCGCTTGGCCACAACAAGCTTTACTATCGTATCCTTAAACATTATGTAAAAAAGACGGAACAAAATAACAAAAATAATAAATTTGTTTTAAAAATCATGAATAAAATAAAATTTTAAAATACCAGCGCGCATTGCAGCAAGCTTTTTCGTTACTAATATTGATAAATAATTAATATCTTGAACAAAACGCTCAAAAAATGTGAATGTAAAATACCATGATATTTTTATCAACTATTGAGAAGTGATATTTTCTACAATGTATTAATAACCTGATATTTAAACCTTATAATGTGTAAGCGTCATTCTAATAAGTACATCGCTACGTGCAGTATTTTAATGCTACTCTATACCGTTGTAATAAAGTCTATAATAACGTAGCTTTTTTACTAAATAACTAGATTGTAAGAACTTTTTTATAATCACATTTGACTGATTAATGAATCTTGTAGTTTTTATCTTTGATCGTCTTTTTCATTTTAAAAAGCTGTCAATATCAATTGATATTTGACGTATTTTATAGTTTTAAAAAGAAGTTTTTTTTAATGATCGAGATTATTATTTGCATTTCGAAAAGCTGATTTTCAGTCTTGCCTTTAAAAGATTAATTTTACTGCCATAAAATGAATGAATTTCTAAATAAAGTTTGTATCTATTAATGTATCAATTAGCTTCTTTGCAATTACACTATTTGTCATTAAATAACTGCGTAGTTAATTTGCTAACCCATTATTAATAATCACCAAGTTAGGTAAGCTTTGACGAAATATACGTACGAAAATATTTGAGTTCCAAACAAGGTATATGCAAAAGCATAACCCGACTTCGACGTTTTTATTACTTGATCGTTAAAAAAGGATGCATTTCAGGTCACCTTTTAGTCAGAAACTCTTTGAGGCGTTTAAATGTTCTTAGAAGTCGTTTTTCAAACCATTTTGCTCCTGCGATTCTTATCAGTAATGATAACAAATTGTTAAGTATGCTTTTACACGTTCGATAATAAAACTGCCTTAAAAAGGTCTTATAATGTAAATGTATTGTGTGTGTATGTATACTGTGTTCCTAAATTTTAAACATTTTTTATATAGAAAAAACTCACCAAATTGTTATGTTAAGTTCAAACTTTTAGTGTTTCTAAAATCAACTTTATTTTTTACTTTCTTTATATTAACTTTTTTATGAACTGTGATGTAATTTGTATTAGTAATATAAGAGTTTGTATTGATTTTGTATATTCGTAGAGGCGTTTTTAATATAATTTATTTATGTTTTACAGTATGTAAGGATGTGTAATATTTAACATGGCGCTAAGGGAAGGAGTGAATAAAATTTTTAAATTAAATATCCTGTTGTTTTATTTTGATATATTACTATAGTATACTATATATATATATATATATATATATATATATATACATATATATACTATATTACTATATTGATATATTACTATGCTCTTGGATTTACGAGCGGTTATCACAAACACACAGAACCAACAATAAATTTATGATAAAATTGAACACACGTACGCGTAGATATTTAATAAGGGCATTCCTTATGCTTTATACATGTTTCTAATCATTGACAATGAAAAGTAAATATAATTCTATATCTAGACTGGAATTAATTAAATTGAAATACCAGAATTCACTCAATATTATAATTACTTGTGTAGATAGGGATTAACTGAGATCAGTCCTGGTTTGTATAAAACGGGTACGTACATACCTTTTGACCCAAAACAGTTGGTCTTCCTTGCATTTACTACACATCACCTTTTTCCGTCATTCTGCTGAATTGTAGTTTGGTCAGTTAAATGTTAGCATATAAGGTTTACATAATTAATAATAATATAATATAAATCACCAGACAAACACACCAACTGTATGGCCACCAAAAGTAAGCAGAGCTTGTGTTATGGATGAGCATACAGCGACCTGGGAGGGAACCCAGAATAAACATACATATATAAACATCAACAACCATGACCCGAGTACAAACATCTGTGTTCATCACACAAATGAATGCCCCGGTCAGGCTCGAACCTGGGACCTCCGGCTTATGAGACAGGGCTACTGACCACTACGCTACTCCCTAAGTAGTAAGTAAGTATGATCTAAAATGAAACCACGCTCGTTTGAACTAAAAACTGAAAATTCAATATACTTAAAACTAACCTTGCAGAGTATGAGGTATCGCTTTAACCCGATGGCTGAAGGTAAGTAAGATCGATAAAAAAAAATTTGTAAGCGCCTAAAGATCTAAAAACGTAAAATCCTACAAGTTTCTCAAGCCACTATCAGCACTTTCTACCTTAATCCTGAACGTTACGCTCGCGGACTGAGAAACACCTTAGTCACTCATGACCATGGCGAAACCGCGGTCAAAATGTAAAAATTTAACGGAGGTCATAAATCCGGTTGTTTTATTTAATATAATAAATCTTTGTTGACTTCAATTTATTATAATTTCCCTAGGCTCAATTTAACTATTTATTCTTAATTAATAATTTATGTACACACATAATATAACTAATCATAACTATTTACAAGTCTAGAAAGTACATATGAGTGTATTAAATTAAAATTGTAAAATAAAAATATGCTACTTACAAATAAAACACTAAATCTAAACTTGAATCTGTTAAAGGCAACGTAGCAAAAGGCTGGCAGAATTACCACGCTGGATCGCAATAGAAACGTTGTGAGAGGTAGGAGCCAGCCTTAGGATCACGGGATACACTCGACAATCGCCTCGCTAGGTCCGAATAAAGGTGATGAGCCCTTTGTCTCTGGGACCCCATGGTTTCAACGCCAAAAGCCTCAGAAATATATCCACTACCCAAATTCTGATATTTTCTACATTTAAGGCTCTTAGCGTTATTAGCAGCAGAACCAGATTATATACTAGTTATAGGAAGATGGGAAGCCGCGAGAGTGTCTACGCAGGTTACATCCCACACCAGCGGCCTACCCATCCTCCACGGGACCAGAGTCATACCATCAGGCCGCTTGCCATCGTCACGCAACACGCAACAGTCCCGATGGTTCGAGAACCGAGGGAGCGTTTGAGGTAACAAGAGCCCGATGGATGATGTCATTTAAACTGGCATGGCGGGATATTCTGCTACCGCTGCGAGAACATGAAAGGCCACGGCGGCCGAGCTTATCGACCAACACGCCGCAGCGGCAGCGGTGTCGAGCACAAAATTTTATTCCTATACGTAAACTACAGGTAAGCCTAAAGCTATGGTTGTCAAAAAGGGTCCCCAAGTTAGATGATGGAAGCGCCTGCTACCATAACCCAGACTCCCAAGAACCCGCCGCTAGCAGACGAGTGCGCTCCGTTAAATTAGGCGTATTTAATTGTTTGTTCCGCTCTAAAATACAAAAGCACGTTGTCCCGCTGACTATGTGACACGGAATTTTGTGGAACAGCTGAACTGTTTGACACATTTGTGCATTTCGGCATCCGAAAGATGAAAAATTTCGCCTGCAAATGAAGACAAAAGAATGTCATTGATATTAACTGCTTTACTGTAAATCGAAGATTGAAAGGCTGGCAAAGCTAGAGAAGAAATTTTTCGAGTTCCTTAACCACCAAAACGCACGGGTAAACTGGCTTGACCCCAGGAATTATTATCAAAGTTTAAGTTCAGAATATTCGAAAGAATTGACTTCAATTTTTTCATCGAGAACCGAAAGTAAATTGATATGTCTACAAAATTGTGAGCAGCCATGATAATAAATGAATTTTGGCACAAATAAGCGATGACGTAAAATGTGAAAGAAGAGAATTTGAGATTTCTGAAAATTTTGAAATTTTGTCAATTATAAAGTTCTGAAAGGAGTCATCGAAAATTGGTGAACCTAGGAACCGAAGGGAAGATTTCTCTATTACAGCGATGCCAGGAGCGATTCATTAAAAGGCCTGAATAATGCTTTCTTTATTGTTACATAAGTCGGTAATATGTTTCTATTAAATATATGGCTATAATATGGCTCATCTTTGTTTAAATACATACAACTTTGAATGTTACCAGCCACGCTAGGCTTGTGTAAACATTTTTATTACCTATGTAAAGGTAATATAAAAATAATCCTTTCACGTACTTGCACTACCTCAACAGCCTAAAGTATATTAGAACATAAACGCTCAGAAACATAAACACTCTGTATACCAGCAGCAGTACAAATTTGCTTTAGAAGGCGCAAGTTGGACTTTAAGTTGTAAAAATCATTGCACGAAAATGTTCCCGACGCAGATCCATTTTATATGACACACAATAGTTTCATAATGCTTCTAGCATAAGCACTAGAAATATTAACTAGGAAATTTTAATTTGGAACAAATATATTTTGAAATAATTAAATCTTAAAAATAAATTATAACTCATACAATTTTTTTTCACAAAACTATGAG
The DNA here is from genome assembly GCA_923062675.1 of Marasmarcha lunaedactyla. NCBI lineage: Eukaryota > Metazoa > Arthropoda > Insecta > Lepidoptera > Pterophoridae > Marasmarcha > Marasmarcha lunaedactyla. The sequence continues at coordinate 11,996,206 of OV281353.1, forward strand.
TAGCCTGATAATTTGCTACCACCTACCGTGACCACCAAATGTTACATGATTTGTAAATAAAACTATATATATGCCTGCTGAATTTTTCATAAACTTGTTTCTTTTAATTCATATGTACATATATACAGGATGTCTAGAAGGTCAAAGTCCAAATGGCAGGGGTTCATAGTCCAAATATTTAAAAAAATCTATGTGGATTAGTTTATATAGTTATAAACTAATTTATATATTATTTATTATATTATTTATTTTTATATATATATAAGACAATTTTTATTAGATTTCTAGTGATTTGGGCGACACAGTCAATCAAACACAATTGAGTTTCTCTGTAATAAAAGATTTATTGTTTAAATGTGCCTAGGATTCACATGAATAAAAGTTTAAGTTTCAAAACCTTACCTGTAATAAAAGAAACGACATTTAATGTTATTAATCACAATGTCAGTTCCTAAATCACAATTACTATAATTATCTTCTATTTGATTAACAATGGATTCTTATAAATTATTTTCTTACGACAGTGAGCCGTTTAGGTTATGTTTTATTTCCACAGATCACAGATATTCATCTACTTGTGACATCTCACGTCGGACAATTGATTATGCTTGTTTCGCGGGAAAATTCAAATTAAAGAAAACTATATTTTTCTTTACATCTCCCCTGCCAGAGAGGATCAAACAATATGTCTTACGCACACTCTTTAAATGCAGGTAGGGGCTGGTGTCAATTTCGAGATATGGAAAAAGTTTGACTCTGATTTCTTATGGTCAGTGTTTATCTTGTAAATTGAATTTGATATTTTTTCTATGATTTTGTAGGGTCCGAGTCTCACTTCGTCCAGCTTTTTTCTATTCAGTCTGTTTCCATTCTCTACAAAAATGATATCACCAACTTTGAAGTCTACATGTCTTCGATTTTTATCATAAATTGTCTTGTTGTAATTATGTGATTTGATTGTATTTTCCAAAGCTTTTTCCCTGTCTTGGATTAAATCATACTTGGTCTTCTTTAATTTCAGCTCACTTGGCAATATTGTAATATCTGTGCCATATAATAGATATTTTGGAGCATATCCAGTAACGGTATGCTCCGTTTCATTGTAATTTTTTACACAGTTTTGTGCTATGGTTGTCCATGCTTTTTTTGCATCATTTTCGTTTATTTTACATCTAATTTTATTGACCAATGTTTGGTTCAGTCTCTCGTTTAAGCCATTTGAGAAGGGCGAGTTTACTGCTGTAAAAACTAATGGGATATTCTTTTCATCCAAAAATCTTTTGAATTCTTTTGAATTGATACCAGGGTATTGATCTGATAGAATCAAGTCAATGTTATCAGATTCTCCACAGCTTTTTACTAGCTTGATGAAATCACTTGCATTTTGAGTACTTGATGTCAATATATATGCATACCTAGTAAAATGATCTGATAGCAGGTGTAAGTATCTCTTCGTTGATCTTGAGCTTCCAAAGCCTCCAATGGTATCAATGGAACATATCTGAAATGGTTTTCTAGCGGGACCCAAGTGTGACATCAAACCATATTTATTTTGTCCTCTTGATTTGTTCTTTATACATACTATACAGCTTTCACAGATTCTTTTTATGTTTTTTGTCATGTTTTCTGCTGTATAGAATGAGCTAATCATTCTTTGCATTTGTTTAATCCCAATGTGACCTAGATCTGTATGTACATTTTTCATTAATTCTATACTGAATTTCTCTGATAGAATTATTTTTTCTTTTTTCTTTATTTTCTTGTAATAAACATTGTTTTTTGATATTAACTTTTCTTTTCTGCATTGTATGTTTTCATTTTTAACTTGATCTTCTAAGATATCTGCTAGCGTTATTATGTTAACTATTTTTAATTGTTCATCTAGGTTTTCATTTGGTTCAAGTACTGGGTTCCTGCTAAGGCAATCAGCTTCAATGTTGTATCTTCCTGGAGAATATTTAATTTGGAAATCATATTGTGATAGGTAGTATGTTAGATCTCCTAATTCTTCATCTGTTCTAGACTTTATGTTCATGTTCTCCAATGGTTTGTGATCTGAAAAGACAGTAAATTTCCTACCTATCAACAGATGCTGCCAATACTTTAGACATTCTTTAATTGCTAGGCATTCCAGATATATAGCTTTCTTTCTTTTTTGAACTTCATTCAGTTTTTTTGAAAAGTATGCTACGGGTTTTTCTTGATTATTTTCTTGTGGCTGTTTTAGCACTGCTCCTACTCCTAGTATACTGGCATCTGTGTATATGTGAATTGGTAGGTTAGGGTCAAAGATTGTTAATACTGGTTGAGAACATAATATTTGTTTCATTTCATCAAACGACTCTTGGCATGCCTTAGTCCAGTTAAAAGTTTGTCCTTTTCTCAAAAGGTTATGCAATGGTTCCAATTTTATTGCTATATTTGGCACATATTTATGGTAAAAGTTTATTTTTCCCAAAAATTGTCGCACATTTTTTTGCGTTTTTGGAGTAGGGAAGTTTTTTATCGATATTAAGTTGTCTTTTAGCGGTCTGACTGAATTATTCTGTATTATGTGACCCAGGTATTTAACTGAGTCAGCTGCAAACATGCATTTAGAGAATTTTAATTTTAAACCTTCGTTTTTTATTGCTTGAAATAGTTGATCTAGATGTCTGACATGATCAGAGAAAGTTTTTGAGAATAACAAAATGTCATCGATGAAACATACTGTGAACTCTCCAAGCTTGTGTTTCCGTATTATGTTACACATTATTCTCTGAAATATAGCTGGAGAGGTCTTTAAGCCAAATGGTAGACAAGTCCATTGGTAATGTCCGTCTTGTGTGACAAATGCTGTTTTGTGTCTATCTGTGATACGCAAAGGTATTGACCAAAATGCTGAATTTAGGTCCAGTGTTGAGAAAAACTTGCAGTCTCTTGTTTTTACGATTAGATCCTCAATAAGAGGAAATGGCTGTGATTGAGGTACAACAATTTTATTTAGGTCTCGAAAGTCTATGCACAATCTTGATTTTTTATTTTCATCTCTCTTATAAGCTAATGTGACTGGTGCTGCGAATGGACTATATGATTCTTCTATTATATTTTTCTCCAATAATTTTGTAATTTGGTTTTCAATCTCCTTTTTATCTTCAATTGTGCAACGATATGGCCTTTTACTGCAATATTGTTCTACTAGTAGGTCAATGTGTGCTTCATAATCAGTTACCATTCCTATGTCGTATTTGTCCTTTGCAAACACAAATTTATTTTTTGAAATTAATTCATCAATCACAGTCTGTTTCTCATAGTCTAGATGATTTATACAAATTTCGAAGTTTCCTTCACTGATGTCTTCATTGAAGTTTATTAAGTTATCAGATTTTAATTCCCTTGAAATTTTAATATCTGTTTTATTTGCTTCCTTAGAAACTATTACACTTTTTTGTAGAGGGATTTTCTGATTAATTTCTAAGTTTTCATTTTGAATTAAGTAAAACTCTTTTATACAATCTAGACCAATTAAAAAATCATAATCAAAATTTTCCTTGTCTATTACAAAAACATTCATTGTTTTTTCCACATCAAAAATGGTTATATTGAGTGTCACCATGCCGTTTGCCTTTTTAACGCCATTAATTGTTTTCAAATTAGTATTGTTGGAATAACTGGATTGCTTATTATCTATCTTCAACAACTTAGAATTGATCAATGAGACATTAGAGCCGGAGTCATAGATTCCAAATACTTCAACATTTTTATTGAGAACTAATTTTACCTTAATTAATGGCGGCACTATTAGTTTTTTTGGTCTTCACACTGCAGCTCGCATTCCAATTCTGAATTGTTTATGAGCTTTATTTGTTTTTTATCTTTTTCAGTATTTATTTTTGTTTTAAACCAACAGGAATCTTCTGAATGATAGCGTACACCTTTCTTTAGTTTTTCACAAATGCTACATTTTTCTTTCATTAGCTTTATATCATCTTTTTTTTTCATAAATTTTTTCTTCACTACCAAATGCTCTAATTTGCCAAGTTCATTAAATAAGTTTTTTGTATGTACAATTTCCTCCTTGTTAATTCTATCTGTTATGAAATCAGGTAAGCCGGCAGCAATTATATCAATAAGGGTCCCTTCATCAATTGTTTTTCTCACTTCTAATAAAAGTTTTTCTTTTTTTACAGCATATTCTAATAAAGATCCCGATTGATACTTGAAGGATAAAGCATATTTGCTAGTAGTCCAACCTTTATTGGCATAGGTTTGCAAAAAACTTGATTTCCATTCTGACCACTCTGACTGTAAACTATGCTTGATCATCATGGAAGAATACCAATCAGCGGCTGATCTTTCTAGAAATAATCTGAAGATTTCAATTTTTTCTTCCTCTTTTACTATATTAAATCGAGCACATTCTTTTTCAAACACTTCCATCCACTGATATGCACTTGTATTTTTTCCATCAAATTTTTCAATTACAAACCTGTCCGCTAACATTTTTAAACTTTGTTTTTCTTTGTTTTGTTGACCTTCCACTAGTCTTTCCAAAATTTTCACTATGGGATCTTCTGAATAGTTTTTATTGGCAGTATCCAATTGTTTTGGGGTAATTTCTTCTAAAAATTGGTCCTGAAAAATCATATTACTATCCTCATCAACATATGTTTGTAATAAATCCTCTGTCGTTTTTATCCAAACGCTTCTAGTTTGATGTCTTTTTTTTAATGTATTTTTCACTGTAACAAAGGTTTTGGAGGTTTGGATATGCTTGTGAAGTGAAACTGTTTGATACTCTTCAGGAATAAGGAAACATTTGTCATCTTCAGTGCCAATTGAGGTTATGGCAATATAGTTCGACTTTCCGTCTATTGTTGATTTTACTTGAAACGTAAATTTCAACTTTTCCATTTTCTGACAATAAATGTCGTTTTATAAGACAATTTTTATTAGATTTCTAGTGATTTGGGCGACACAGTCAATCAAACACAATTGAGTTTCTCTGTAATAAAAGATTTATTGTTTAAATGTGCCTAGGATTCACATGAATAAAAGTTTAAGTTTCAAAACCTTACCTGTAATAAAAGAAACGACATTTAATGTTATTAATCACAATGTCAGTTCCTAAATCACAATTACTATAATTATCTTCTATTTGATTAACAATGGATTCTTATAAATTATTTTCTTACGACAGTGAGCCGTTTAGGTTATGTTTTATTTCCACAGATCACAGATATTCATCTACTTGTGACATCTCACGTCGGACAATTGATTATGCTTGTTTCGCGGGAAAATTCAAATTAAAGAAAACTATATTTTTCTTTACATATATTTATTATTATTAGGTTATATATAGGATATAGGATGATTTCTAAAATAAGTGAAAAATCATTCCTTATAGCAGTAATTCGTATGGTGAATCTGTAAATGTTGACCGATTTTGATTTTTTTTTTCGATTATTAAATGGTTACAAAATTTTCTTATGTACCTTTGATACAAGCAAACCTAATTTTGTGATTTGGACTAATCACAACAGAAAGCTCAGAGAGCGATCCAAGTCCAATCCACCAAATCGTAGAGATTATCTAAAGTCCAAGTTAAAGCCAATTCGTTAGTTCCAAGGAAACGCTAAACCAAATCACAAAGGTAATCAAATTCCAAGTTCTAGCCGAGTCGTTAGTATTTATCAAAATGTATGCGCAAGAGAGACGTGACGTTAGATACGAACAAAACAAGTTGACGTACTGACTGACTGATGTTCGGTACCTGGCACGGGGATGGGTGATAAGAGAGGGGAGCGACTCCCTGGATTGTCTACCTGAGCAAGTGGCCCTTTCATGTAATCTTTTAGTAGTATTTTACATCCCTTTACTAATTTTTAATAATTTTAAAAATAGGTGCTTCCTCAATTTAAAGATCATAAATAAAATCAGATCAATTTAAGTGCGAAGTATTATCCCTTTTTATGCATTGGATGCGCCAACTGTTGAGAGTAAATGCCAGCCTCATTTTGTACATGTTTTTTATACGGTGGAACAAACAGAATTAGGTATAAAAAATTGCAACAAATTTGTTTTTTCTTTATTGCTTTTTTTCTATCGTACCATAATAGATTTGCTTGTATCAAGGGTTTATTACATAAGAACATTTAGAAACCAATTAATATCCAGAACAAAATCAAAATCAGTCAACATTTACAGATTCAGCATACAAATTACTGCTATAAGGAGTGATTTTTCACTTATTTTAGAAATCATTCTATGATGCTAATTCTGTCCGAAAACCGATTAAACTAAACTATAACTAAAACTTTTCAAATTTAGTTTAATTTGGTCAAATTGTTATTCTGTTTTTAACTTCGAACTAAATTTAGTTTATGAAATGGCAGGACTAAATTGATTTTGACGTTTCTAAATTAAATGTTCAGGTGCTGCCACCATTTTACTAAACTAATCCTAATAGATTTTTTGAAATATTTTTTTTACTATTTGGACCATGGTGCGTGCACCCCTTCCATTTGGACGTTGACCTTCTGGACACCGTGTATAAGTACCATAACGCTTTGAAGTTCTATGATTAATCGTTATTTTCAAAACAAATTAGCTGCTATGGCAACGTTTACAACAACCCTTATAGGAAATGTTACGGGGAGAAGGATCAATACAAACATACGGGTGGGTGCGTAATTCGTTTATTAACTGAATACTTTTAATAATGCAGGCTGAATATCCTAAGAAGTATCCACCTATGCATTGGGATACTCTAAATACCACGTATCTTACTAGGAGGTTTCCAGGGACTGACATTTCAAGTAAAACTATTGGCCATGAGTGGAGAACGCCGCCGGAGGTGCTACAATCGTATGTAAGTTACATTTATTAATTGTCGCCTCACAGCAGCCTTAATAATCCATTATAGATTTTATACGTAACTTCTAAATAATTGTCTTCTAAACTGTCAGAGAAAACTATACATTTTAAATACTGTATTGAAAAGACTCAGAGTCCTCCTTTATATAAGCGATAATGTGGAGAAGAGGAAGACGCACGTTGATGCTTTCCTGCCAAAGATGAACTGGAGCTTCGCAATGAGACAATACGACATAAAGTCAGCTTGCTTATACGAGTAAAACCTTTTTAATAAAGCTTTACATATCAATCCGATGGCGTATCAAGAAAACAAAAACACATTATCGATACGTTATTTACCAAAAACTTACACGAAAATTGAGGAACTTGTGCAATGTTGATAAATGTGACATACACGCACACATGATATCAATGCATGTTTATTGATATCTTTTTTTGACGTCCGTTTTTTTTGTGTGTGTTACCTCTTACGTTTGAATTTGAATTTCATTTTTTTAAGTTTAGACAATAAGAAAATTCTTGTGAAACATATCAAGCTATGGAAGGACGGAGCTTTCTAACACAGGCATCCATTAAAATTTGCCTAGAATAAAGTGTCTATCAGTATCAATACCGAATGAATGTAAATACTCTCTTGATGAACAATGACTTTTTCTATGTCGTGAATTAAAATACTTTTGAATTAATGATTTTGCTTTAATTAGTTTATAGTCCAGTATTTTTTATCATATTTATATACACGATTTTAATAACAAATATGCAAATTATAGATTAAGAAGAAAAAGTTCGAAGACTTGAAGAATTACGAGCGAAACTTCAATGTTATCAATGATTTCACCAGGTCGCAGACCACAAAAGACTTTACATTCAAGCTACCAGAGACACACAGGTTCAATAAACATACCTCTTGCTTGGAAAACGAATATATTTACCCCTTACACAGAAATGTAAGTACCTACCAAGTAACAAGGTATTTTGATGGAGCAGTACTTAAGACTAGTTGATTATTGTATGGAGTACTGTAGCCACCTTTGGGATGGTTCTGCAAAGTACCAACTAGAAGCGATGGACGCAGTTGACCAAAGAGCCCGAAAAATTATTAACAACTTTGGCCTCACCACCAAAAAACTGCAAAGCCTCGACCATCGTCGGAAAGTTGCCAGTTTAGCAGTCTTCTACAGATTACATTTTGGAGAGTGCGCGAATGCTATTAATTATATATGCCTGTATTTATTTACTTGAGTCAATTACCAATGTTTTGCAGCGCGTGTTTTTTTTAATAAATAGTAAAGTTTCGAAAGTGGAAGCAGAATTTCACCCGTTTGTCTTTATCACTTGGTTGATTAATATGAGGAAATATTCCTGAGTCGAGTGTCGGCAGTAGGTGTTGGTTTTCATAAAAAAAGTATTATAGATCCAGAATTTGGTAAAACAATGCCCTAATTGTTTGTGAAAGTATAAGTAACAATATTTTTTTTCTTTTCTTATATGAGGATCTATATAAAACTTATCAGTTGTATTTAATCTTTTAACTGAAACTTAAACTTGGATTTCAGAAATAGAAACCTATCAGCTCCAGAAAAGAATATTTGTAATCTTAAAAACCTTTTAGAGGGCAGCATACAAAATTATCAGCACTTTAAGAAGTAGCCTCATTTCTAATAGGCTTTATGTACAATACATTGGGACAGCCAAGCAGCATCATTCGCAGTAGACCTGCCTCATACGCCGTACGAGCCTGCTCGAGGCATTAATTTGTGTGATGAACACAAATGTTTGTTCTTGGATCATGATTGTTTATATTTATAAATGTCTGTTTATTCTGGGTTCCCTTCCAGTAGGCTGTTTGGTCATCCATAACATAAATAGTTTACTTAAATAAAATATTTTAGTTTTTACCATTTAGACGATCTTGCATTGTTGACAACACCATTTCAGGTGACAGAATGCCCACCACCGGGCAGAGCACACGGCACCAGCGAGATGAAAAGCGTTTACAAACCAGCGACGACTCCGTCTAGATTGGTTACTAACAAGGCCCAGCACAATCATCGCTGTCTCCTATATGAAAATGTCAGTATTTGTTTACTAACAGTTGCTATAGCTTAGAATATGGACATCCTATGTGAGATCAGTACCTATTTGGTACATTTGGTGTAAATTGCCACTTGGGTAATAATAATTTTGTAATCTCAACGTCATTCCGACGCCATTTAATTGTTTCCGTTGCTTTATCGTATGATCGTTTGAATTTTATAGTGTTTATTACGAAGTGAATTATTGGGTAGTGTATTATAGTGAATTTTATTATTCAATTATTGTATACATGATCTTTAGCTTTGTAAAATTGGTAGTATTTTGTAGTAAGATGAAAATTCGATTTTTCGGATTTGACACTTACGCTTAGGTAATACTTATGAGTATATACGTCGATATCCAAGTACATTGATATTTTATATTTGACCATCAAAAGTAAAATCTTGCTACAATAAAAAAAAAAAATAAAAATAAAAAAAATATTATTTTAAGGAATGCCAAGAACCAAGTTTCCACAAGGAGCTGCCGCCACTGGACACGACGCACGAAGGGTTCGAGAAGTACCTCGACCCTTACCTGACGACCAGCCGCCTGGAACACAGGCCCTTCACGACCGAGCAGCTCAGCAGGCCCTCCAACAAGAGGGATGTCATCACGTTTTATACTTTCGCTAAAGTGCCGTGGGTATGTACAAGAGTCTCAACAAAATCTCAAACACAGTCCTTGCTTGTTCCGTGTCGGAATTTGTCGGTTTAGCCGACTTGCGCCAATGTTAGTTACAAATTTAAGCTAACCCAGGTTTAAATATCGTTGTATTTATGTCTCTTTCACTACTAAAGAGATTGATAGTGATGGTGGGACACAATAACAGAGTAACCCGCTAACTCCGAGTTAAATTGTTTACTCCGGTTGGTGCAAGTCGGCCTAAGTCAATTGTCATATCCTTCAGTCAGTTTCTCATATATAAGTATTTTAAACCCGAATAAGTCAACTTCGGGTTAAATCGATAACTCAGATTTGCAAGTCGGCCTAAGTCAATTGTCATATCCTTCAGTCAGATTCTCATATATAAGTATTTTAAACCCAAATAAGTCAACTTCATAGATCAAGATAACTCAGATGTGCAAGTCGGGCTTAAGCTCTAAAACCAAAATGTAAAGCTTGCTTAGTCCTAGACTTATAACAGAATATTAAATTAAAAAAGACTTAGTTTTATACCATATAAAATAAAATAAAAATTTAAAATAAAAATGTATTTATTGTTTCTTAAAGTTACAAATTAGTGCACTTACAAATAAAGTGATGAAAATGTCAGTTAAAAACGTTCACAAGATTGTTACTCTTAGCTTTACAGATTTTAGCCTTATACCCTGACTGACTTAAAGACGCTACTGCAATGTTTAAAGATTTTATAAGAATGTAAAATATTATAGCTAAGTATGTCTTTCTAACAAACGTATTATGTTTGTTTTAGAGTGTATTTCAATTTACAATCTCCAAAAGGGCTAGAAACGCTTTAAGGACTACTCACTTATAGTAGATACTAAACTAAAGTATTATTTATTAAAATCTAAACATTAATCAACATACCAATCATTTCGTACCATCAATACAAACAGCATGATACAGAAACACGTCTAAGTTTAGTATAATTAAACAAATTTATAATTAAGTACCCATCATACCTAGCATCCTAACTAGCATAGTAACATATTTCTGAAGGAGTTTCTAGTAATTAAAACCAATCTGTCCAGTCCCAGGTCTTCTCGAAGAAATTTATTATGAAATAAATAATACCTTTGTACAATACCTTTTTTAATTGTATATTTTTATGTCTTAACTGTATTTTGTGTGTACGTAGTTTTTTGAATGAAAATAATATAAAGATAAAAAAATGGACAGAGAAGAAAAGATCGTGGAATATTTAAAAGTTAAACGTACGAAAATATAACTTTACAGCTATATAAGATATTTTATACCTACAGACAAGAACCCCTGCCCCAAGTTTAGAGAATATACACCCCCCTCTGAGGCCTAAGTCTATGTACGACAGAAACCAGTTCAAACAGGATATTTGGGAGATAAGAACACACAACAAACTGCGTTGGGTCCCAGGGTATGATATATTTATCGACTCGTTTAAACACACACAATTAATTCTTTACTTCGCTGTTATAGTGAGTTGCATACATGAAGATACGCCGCACTTATTTTTTAATCTATAGTAGCTCACTACCATTATAATATATGTATAGACAAAACAAAGAAGTCGGGCGTGACTTTGTGGATGGCACGCCTTCTATATTAGTTCTTCACTAAGTGTTCATTCAGGCTGTATGTTAGAATATTTAAGCAAGTGCAATTATTTCTCAAATCACCTCAAAACACCTTTTGTTTAATTGGATGCGATTTATAACAAATTTGTTACAATCGTTTTGAAAAATAAAAAATACCTTCTGGATATTTCAGGACATTCAGAACAGAATCAAGAGATAACTACACCGCAGTGAGTTCTCGTCCTGGATCTGAAATCCAACACTTTGACGAAGAAGTACGAAATTATTATAAAAATAAAACATCGAGGCTACCAACATATGACGTTGAAACAATTGAAAAGTCTACTGAAAATGCTCATTACGGTTCTGGAAGACCGTTGTGCAGCGTTTTAGATCAATTTGTTGAGAGGAACAAAAGATTGCAAAGAAAGTCTTTAATGTGAAATAGTGTTTAATGACTAAATGTATATAATATGCGATGAAAGAAATCTACGGAGTGTGAGAACTTCAGGTCACCGTCGTGACTACGGGAATCATTCGCTTTAATTAGCTTGACAGAAAAAAGGTTATTTTTTAGGTCAAACCATTTTTCATTATAATTTTATTATTATTTATTCTGTAATGAATGAGATACATGAAAGAATGAGATGAATGAGTGGGTGACCGGCAAATGAGCTGCGTTGCGTCTCAATCGCAAGTCATCGCGTGCAGAATTTAGTAGGACGCACGCAGCTACAAAGTACTCTCACACTCGTTTTATTTCAACAACCAACAGATTATTAATAACTTAAGCTTTTACAATGGTTTAAAAAACGTCATAAGTATAAAAAAACTTTTTCAACGGAATAAAAAATACTTTTATTAAAGTTAAACCAAACCAATTAGAGTGTATTCAATGTCACATTAAATATAGATTTGTTGATTATTAATGTACTCATATTACATAGAATGAAAATTTTATAGTTGTTATTAATTAGTGAGTCACTTTACTGTCACGATTATAATGCTTGTACATGTTTTTTTAAATTAAACAATCAAGTATTTAATTATACTGCCTCGTCATTTAGTGTTTAAGTTTAATATCAATTCTTAATAATACATGGCAAATAAAATAAAATCATAGACATACCTTTAGTGGTTTATTTTTGAAAAATACCTGTAACCTTTACGAACGTAGGTTGTATCCGTCTAATCGAAAGAAACTATTGTCAGAAACATAATTGTCATCTGCCATGCATGCGCCACCGGGATCTCATCGCAATGTACACAAAAAACCGTCACAAACAAATAATTACAATTTTAAAATAATGGAACCATGAGCAAGCTGCGTAAATAGAGACCGCTTCGGATCTGCCATATGGAAATTATTTACTTCATCATATTTTTAATACTCCTTTTCTATATTGTGTACTTAATCCAACCATTTTGGTTCATTATAATTACTGTGGCGATCATATACACAATATACAATCATGTCCAAGGGATAATTTAGTCAAAAAACTCTGAAAAATAACGGGTGAGTAGGGACCTTTATCAATTATTTTTATCTGTAGTGAAACAAATCTCATGTAGTGGAATTTTGTAACGACCCCTGGAAGGAAAGAGGTCTATTTTTGCCACCAATTGATAGTGACTATCATAATGACAAAGGGAAATCTCGTTAACAAACTTGTTAAATTAAATGAATGCAAAAGGCAGAAAACCGAATATTATTCGAGTCGAAGGAACACACGAACAAGAAACGCAAAACATTACTAATTCAAAACGAGCTTTATTATTTTTGATACACAAATATTTACTTATGTATTTTTTTTTGATAACTTTTAATTGCAATTTGTGGTGAATAAACAAGATTTAATCAAGAAACTTAGTAACAATTTTTTTTGTGACATTTGATGTGTTATATTTTTTCATTAAAAAAAATCTCATGGTGTGAGGTCTTGTGATTGCGCAGGCCGCCTGTTTTTGCCAGGTATTGAAATACTTATTACCTTAGGCTGCAGAGATCTTGCTGTTATGGACCTAAGCACTATCTTTTTGAATGTGTTTAAATTGCTCATGTCTCATGCAGTTATGTCGTTAATAATAAAATTTCTTCAGTACAATCACACGTCACGATTACTGTTTGTATTTTTTTTATAATAGACGTATATAAGAATATCTATACTTATATCGTATATGTATTTTAATGCAGTTTTGCTCCTTTAAAAAGAAATATGTTTCCTTAGAGTAAAACTGGTTATCTCCAGTGTTGATAGTACTTTTGTTCCAGATGTTGTTACAAAATCCCACCCTGTATAGTGGCACAGCGAGAAAAAAGTATTTTAGAACAAGAAAAAGTTTTATATATGTATGTTGTATGAGCAATATAGCATTGGGTAATCCTTTAACTCCTAAAAAGTTTCACGAGTGCTCTTCTTCACGAAGGTCTTTCTAAAATTGGTGGTTAAGTCGCTCGCGCTTTATATATATCACAAATAAAAAAATATCTATTGTAAATCAATAAATAATTTCATTTAATTTCTCCCATCTCAAGGGATGCAAAGTAAAACCGTTGACACTCTGATCTCGACTACCAGTAACAATACGTTATAGACATAATAACTACCTCATTAAGTACCCAGGCTACATTAAACACCTCATTTAAATATCACCAATATGTATACAATACGGCCTTTAGAGGTGAACAAAGAATATGTAAATCACACAGAACTCTCAAAACTCACAGAGTGGTACTAAACTTCGCGCATAATGGTTAAGGACCCGCGTCCTTGTAGAATACTGATACGTACCGAAAAAAATAAGGCTATTTCCACGACACGTTTTATTATGCGAGCCCGGTGGCTCATTCGTACCCCCGGGGTCGCATTTTGTCCTTGCTGCTTTAAGCAATGCAAAGGGCAGGAAACGGGAATGCTTTGCAAAGTAATGTAAAGTAAAAAAGATATTCAAGACAATGGTATATATGAATCTCATCGTTCAGTAACTATTTGTGAGATATATCTATTAGAAGGACGTGCTGGTTGTGTGAGCTAAACCAGGGGCTCATTGTATTTAATATAATTGTTGCTTAAAGTATAAAAATCTCGCTCTGGTATAATATTACGAATGTCGCTTGCTCCATTAATACATTGCCAATACTCCAAAAAAAAAAAAACTTCCTAAACAGTGCTAGCTTCGAATACAAGAACGTTTGGTGATTAGGTTATACAATAGGTCTTTACCTATGAAACTGCCGTTTTGCCGTACTGGCCATTTCAAATGAAAATATTTTTTTTTTTGACTGATAATTCTAATTTCAAATTAATTTTATTTGACAAACATGGAATTCTTTTTCTAAAATCGTCATTTGTTTAATTGTTAGTGTTTTGTTTTCAACGCATTCGAACATTTTTCGTCATCATGGATAAGTTAAAAATTCGAGTAATTATGGAGTATGAGTACCGTCGTGGCAGCAAAGCGGCACAAGCGGCACGCAACATCAACGACGTTTACGGAGCGAACACTACAAACGAACGCACCACCCGTTATTGGTTTACCCGCTTCCGTTCTGGAAATTTTGACCTGAAAAATGAACCCCGTGGTCATCCGAAAACTTTGGTCGACAATGACGAATTAAAGGCAATTGTGGAAGCTGATGAAACTCAATCCATGGCTGAATTAGCAGCAGCTTTCGACGTTAGCATCAAAACAATATTGGTCCATTTGCGTCAAATTGGCAAGGTAAAAAAGCTTGACAAATGGGTACCCCACGAACTCAATGACCGCCAGCGCGAAGTACGCGTGGAGACGTGCCTTGCACTGCTCAGCAGGCATACAAATGAAGGAATTCTGAACCGCATTGTTACTTGTGACGAGAAATGGATCCTGTTTGACAATCATAAGCGCTCAGCAAGTTGGTTGGACCCTGGTTCAGCACCCAAACAATGCCCTAAACGAAAACTTACCCCCCGAAAAGTGATGGTCACTGTTTGGTGGTCTAACGCGGGTGTAATTCATCACAGCTTCTTGCCAAACGGGACAAGCATTACTGCAGATGTGTACTGTGAAGAACTGAACACAATGATGGAGAAGCTCGCACGTCTCCAACCAGTTTTGGTCAATCGTTCGGCTCCACTGCTCCTGCATGACAACGCGCGACCTCATACTGCACAGCAGACGGTCTCCAAGCTACAAGAGTTGGGGTTGGAAGTTCTCCGTCATCCGCCGTACTCACCAGACCTTGCGCCTACAGACTTCTACTTTTTCCAGAATTTGGATAACTTCTTGGCGGGAAACAATTCAATACCCGAGAGGCAGTACAAAATGCCTTTGAAGAATTTGTTGCCTCCCGTCCAGCTGATTTCTTCAAGAAAGGCATCAATAAGCTACCAATGCGTTGGCAAAGATGCATTGATTGCAAGGGTGATTATTTTGATTAATAGAAATAAAAAATATATAAAAAAATTACGCTTCATTTATTTCGTGAAAAACGGCAATTTCATAGGTAAAGACCTAATATACTATGTTCGATATATAGCTCATTGAAATATACAAAATGAAGCCATTGCTGATACCACATGTTAAAAATTTGTAATTTTTTTTATCATTTACTTTAAAAAATTCTTTTATAAAAATTCCGTCCATTGGCTAAATTTATTGGTTGCTTAGCATACAGAATATAGCGTGCATGTTGTTACAATGCAAATATCAACATTCTTTTAAAAGAAATCATGAACATAAGTACATTTTATTGTCATGTTATAAGTTTACACTGATGTGTAATTATGTGTGTTGAAGCGCTCGCTATTGAAATCAATAGACCATTGCGTGCCGCTAAGATGGTGTTCTTACTTAAATGTAGTTTTAAATATCACATTATAAATAAAACATTTTTGTGAGAAAATTTTACAACATTGAGCGGTATAAAGGGTCTTTGTGGTTTATTTTGGACAGGGGTTCTCCTGGACGAAAAACTGGTTCACTCCTTTTTTTCAAACCTCTCTGTTACATACTTGTGATTTTTACGATTGGGATTTTTTTCTGTTATTAATTCACAAACATTGAATACAAATCCTGATGAAAAGAACATAAACACGTAACATCGAAACTCGTTTTAATTAAACAAAATCATAAATTTGCCTCGTCACCAACCAATTAAAACCAACACCAAGAAACATATCGTCAATTTTTCCTTTCGAGTTAGAGACAATGCACACAAATACATTAACTGGTTCTAATTTGTTTGAAATCGATTAATTTCACTTTCAATGTGACCAAGTAAAAGTAAATAATCTTTATTCTTGATAAGTTAAGCTGCATGCAATATTAAGCCGACACTCGACGTTCACAGACGCTTAATATTTGACCACTAAATTATTGTTTACTCTAAATGATAATGTATTTGTACCTTTACATCGTTTGAGTGCATAGTGACATAGTAACACTTAATTTTATTTTCAGTCTGTTGAAAGGCGCGGTAGTGTCTTCTTGTCACACAAACTGGTTCGGAATGTATTACATCAATAAAGTTGTGTTTTCGTTGCTCTTTATCAATTTCGTTGGATGTAACGTGAATTATGGAAAGGTACGTGTTTTGTTAACTTCAAAAAATTTGTCATTTAAATATATATTTAAGTAAATGTGGGTCATTACGTTTGAATGTGCATGCTACTAAATTTGTAGCTTGCTTTAGCTGCCAGAGCTGTTGCGATACATCTATACATGGATAAAGTAGATAGACATTTGATAATACATTGTTCTTCATAATACTTGTGTTACCTCTTATTTTGACATAATAAGACATTTGAGATGTGAAGTATACATACACCCTTGTACACTAAAGCTTGAGCACAGGTATAAAAATGTTTTAGAATTGTCTTTTCATATGTTTATATTAACGAGAGACAACAGTGTTATGGCGAGATGTCGAAAAAATTATAAATATATTTCACCTCAGCTATTGTGATTGCTTGGAGTAATTTCAATTTGAACTAATAAAATTATAAAATAAAGGCAAGAGAACTAATACCTTACTGTCTAATTTTACCGATGAAATTAATAGTTACCTAAAAAAAGAAGTTTGTAGTGGCAATATTTTATGATTTTAAAAAAGCATTTTAAACTTTAGATAAAGATACACTGCTAAATGGAATAGACGAATGTGGTGTGGGGCAACCACTAAACCTATGGTTTCGTGTTTACTTCACATTACGCCACTTCTCTGTCAGGGTCGGGGACACGCTCAGTGAGACTAGGATGAAGTACGGAGTACCTGAAGGATCTACGTGTGGGCCCATTTGCTACTTACTACATGTCAACAGCTTATGTAGCGTACTACAGTACTGCACAGCCTACATGTTTGCGGGTGATCTCTGCACACTGCGTGCTGGTACCGACCTACAGGAAACGTGTCGCCTGGTCCAGAGTGTTGTTAACGCTGTAGTCACATGGTCACAAGACAATGGCGTCGTGTTAAATACAGATAATACTAAACTTCTTCTCCTACACTCACCTTACCTCCTTCCTGCTGGACCGTGCCCTAATTTGTATACTCATAGTTTTAGCTGTCTCCATAATAGTTTTGTTAACTGTCAATGTAAACCTATAGATAAAGTCAATTGTGCTACTTACCTTGGTGTTAAAGTCGATGATAATTTTTCTTGGTCTCACCATATAGAATATGTTTGTAATAAATTGAGAATATTGTTAGGGAAATTCTACCACCTAAACTTCAAAGTTTCTTCCTCTATATTAAAATGTATCTACTTTTCCCTAGTCGATAGTATACTGTGTTACGCTCTTCACAGTTATGGCCTTACATTTAAAACATATATTGACAAACTTCAGTCCTTGCAGTCTTCCTAAAGTTACTTGTTAACAAAAAAACTAAAGGAAATTATATAAAGTTATTTACAATTTGTAACATTTAACATAAATAATTATAACAGACAAGAGCATTTAAAGTCGTTAACACATAATCAAGGTACCAGGTCGGTGTCGTCTGGCAATATGAAGTACCCAAAGTAAATAATTATTATGGCGACGGAAAATTATCAAATCGATTACCATACTTTTTAAATAGTTTGCCTGCCGACATACGACAAGAAAGCAACAAAAATAAATTTAAATATAAATTAAAAAAACATTTATTGTCTACATTAAATTAGATTGTATGTAACTAGTAGATTAATGTAGATTAATGACACTCTTGATCCCGCAGTCAAACTGTTAAAAAGTTTTGCGGGACTGTAATTTAGGTATAAGATTTTTATTGTATACTTGATAAAATAAATAAATAATAATAATAATTTTGACATATAACTTCAAAAGGACTCTGTGAAGTACATAGAGCATCTCTAAGAGATACTCTTGTATCCTTGATTTGGGTATGAAACCCTATAACCAAAGTATTTATACTAATATCTATAATACTATCTAAAGGCTTGTTGTTAGGTATTAAGTTTTGTATACGGTGTCAAAGTGAGCAATATATGAATGGAAAGATAGGAAAGGAACAGTTTGTACAAATTGTATTTGACAACTACTCGAGAATGATTCCAGTTTTTTCATCGTACCGTGATTCGTGATACATTTGCAGATGGATGATTGTTTTGTGATGAGTCTATTGCCTACGAACATTCGTCTCGAAAAAATAACAAATGTTAAGATCTTGTCCGAGGCGATACTTCAGGCTTTCCTATTTTGTCCGCCAAATAATCACGATTTCCGTTTGTGTTCCGGTCAAAGGGATGGATCAGCCAGTGCAATTACGTAAACAAAGGTGATCCCAACTGGAGCCTACGGTTGGCAATGTTTGTTTAGTCGATATATTAACCACAATTACTGCCAGTTAATAAAATACTTATGACTAATTATGTCCACGGGTGCAGATGTCGCTTACCATCAGGTGGGTCGTGTGCTCGTTTGTGCGCTATGAAAACTGCAAAAAAAACTTAATCCTTAAAGACGTCAAATGCTGCGTTCCGTTTGCCGATTATATTGCTTACAGCGCTCATATACCCGTTCCGATTGCCCGTGAGTGACGTGCCACGGAGCATGGTCGCTATGAGCGGCCTGTCAAAACTGACACATGACGTTACTTTGTTGATGTTTTTATTACTCGATTAAAGATTTTAAAAGCTTGCTTATTCATTTTCTTTTGTAATAATGTAAAAAAATGGCTCCTGCTTCATTTAGGGTCAAAGATCTTAATGAAATTGTAGCTTTAGACTTAATCGACGAACAATCTCGAAATCAATCGAAATGCAATCGAAAAATTGCAATA
This sequence comes from Marasmarcha lunaedactyla, assembly GCA_923062675.1. NCBI lineage: Eukaryota > Metazoa > Arthropoda > Insecta > Lepidoptera > Pterophoridae > Marasmarcha > Marasmarcha lunaedactyla. The sequence goes on from OV281353.1 coordinate 12,015,640, forward strand.
GCACTAATAACACTTTTAGCGCATTCAAACGAATCGGAACGGTTTTGAGCACTTTTGAGAACTGTTAGCTGATAGCGCTGTGAGCGGCAAACGGAACGCACTAACACATGGAGTCTTGCAAAGATTTTAATTTCTGAAACAAAGTTTTCTCTGAATTTGTCCAAAATCACGTTTACGAAATATCTAAGTACAGAATTGACGTATTGCTTGACATTCATCACTGCATCTTCATTGATCTTATGAACTTAACTACTTAATCCGTTTGGACACACAATCGACATGTAGTAACTTAAAATTTAGTTACAAACTTATCTACTTAATACATGTAAACCGCACTTTATACTCTTAAATGGAACATAGATACGTAGTGCATAATGTTCTATTTAAAAATCGGTGAAAATATTTGATAGTGCTTTGAAGAACAGAGCGATATAGAAAAAAAGAATAAACTTATATAAACAGCAATTACTAACCACTTCTTTCGTTTAATTTTGTTTGGAATATGTTGGTTGATATAAGAGAAGAAAGTACAGTTTTCTGTTTTGATCCATGTGAGTTAAATTTAATTAGATATTATACATCAATGACATTTTTTAAATATAGAATAAGGTTTGAAAAACTTTAGACAATATAAAATCTAATTTAATGGGTTCTTATAAAAATCATACATATTTTAATATGTACTTTGTCTAAATTGATAAAAAAATTAATAGTATCTAATAACTTTTTTATTAACTCAGAAAAGTGTTAAAAGCTTATGTGAAGTCTTTGACCCCTAAACCAAACAAAGTTTGTATCTTAGGGGTAAGCGCCTCCTCCCAGTTTAATTTCTTAAAAGTATGTACAGTTTTAATTTAAAAATTTATTGTTATAATTATTTATTACAGTTCACTGTGTAAATAAAAGTAAGATTATTACTTTATTACTTTAGTAAGAATGTATGTATAATGAATAAGTATTTATGTAATATGTGTGTATTTATGTAATGTAATGAAATATAAATGTAATGAATAATGAAGAATGTGTAAATATAAATAGTACACATATAATATATATGTGTAATAATTTATAATTTTTTATATTGTATGATATGAAATTTACATGAAGAAATCCATTACATTAAATTTCCAGCATTAGGTTTGAAGGTAAATAATTTTTCAGTTTGAAAATAGTCTATAGCTAATAGTCCAGTCTATAATCTTTTTTTTACATTCATACACCGTTTGGGAAAATAAATTAAAACTTTTATTTATTTTATTGCAGAGGTGCACAGAGCATATTGCCTTTTAGCGATAGTAGTACACAGTTGTGTTTGTAATCTTAGGAATCGGACGCTTATTACAATAAATCTCAGTATCGTAATGAGTATTAGTATGTTGATTTGTTATTAAATTAAGAATAAATAATTGCCGAACTGTTAATACTTGACATTCTTGTTAGAGTTGTTTCGTTGGATATCTATATGATATTAACAACTATTTGGTCGACATTTCTCTTATAGTGAAATAACCCAATAACGACTTTGAATAGTTTCAGTTCAGTTCACTCATAGTTTCAGTAATGTCGCAAAACGTATTTCTGTAAACTCTAGCAATATATATATAGCACCTAATTAGTTTATTAAATTTTAAATTATCTAAGCACAAGAAGTCTAGAGCACAGATAGTGTTCCTGGAACTGTCTAATCGTAAGGTGTTAATGTAAAATCTATCTTAGCTTGTATTTTTATTATTACATTATTATTAATACTTATTTCTTGTACTTTTTTCTAACTGCTACGAGCTGTAACCTCTTGATTTTCTATTCGAAAGTATCGGCCAAAATATCACTAGTAATAGTGTAGACTGAGTTGGTCCATAAACTGTTGATATTTTTTTATAAGCTAGGCGTTTGTACTCCATCTCGCCCGGGGCCCGTGCCATGGTGGCTACAAGATTGTCCAAGAGGTACCTATTCACTCTTCGGTTGACGGGTCACTCACTTCCCTCTAAAATGGTTGAGGAGGGCGATGACTGGATCACGCGTTAACTCGTGAACGGGTGCCGTTTGGGGGTGTTCGTCATTTGGATACTTGGGGGAGGGAGACTTGCCGAGCTAACAGATGCAGATAAGAATAATTTTGTATAGACATAACGAGACTCTGTAAATTTATTTTAAATAAAATACACCCGTGCAGTTTCTTGCCAGTTCTTCTTCACGAAGGTTTTTTAAAAGTGGTGGCAGAGTCATGTTTTATTTGACGTCAATAAGAACAAGTAATTGTCAATATTGAGAAATAAATATTTGAATTTGAATTCGCCTAAGAATCCCATGGCTATACGTATGTTGCGAAATAGACGCTGGCAGTTTATTCCACTCCTTGGCAACGCGAAGCAAAAAATAACCATCAAAACTTATGTCTGCGCCTAGTTGACGGATGGAGGACGAACAAGGGTTTAATTAGTTCAAATAGCGCATTTGCACACTCTCCAAAAGACCGACAGAGTTGTGACTTTACGACGGTGCTCAACACTTTACAATAAAGAAGCCATCAGGTTAGATAGGAATTCAGATATCCAGTCTCAGAGTCCAGACGGTATGCCACACGGTAGAATCTTACATAAAAAGGCTTCATGCCAGACTCGGTCAAGAGCTTTGGCTATGGCATCACTGTGCCCTTCCTAGGCCGTACTCCATAAGTGTGTGACGTATGCTAAAAGATCACTGCGAGAGAGCATCGACCGCAGAATCCATATTGGTTAACGCTAAGGAGTTCATTGTCCTCTAGGTTCATCAGGAAGCACTTGTTCAATACAAGTTCCATAATTTTGCAAATTGTGGAAGTGATTGCAACAGGTTTGTAATTGGCTGGGTCTTCACGGTTTTTTTTGGTACTGGCTGTACATTCGCGAGCTTCCAGGACCAAAGTAATATTCCATTCCTTAAGGAGAGTCATCAGAGGCTTGTTAAAATAGGATACAATTCGAGTGCGCAGTACCTCAATGCCTCTGCTGGCATGTCACGTAGACCGCTGGTCTATCTAATTCACGTATAGATTTCGCAAATATTTTAGTACTTCAATTGTGGGGCTGAACACAGGTAACGTGAGTAGGCTTTCTCTTTGCGATCTCAACGTGAATTTTCCACGAAAGGATTAGCGAACAATTATACTTTCTCGTTTGAGCTGCACGGACCCATCAGGCCTGTACAGTGGTGGTAGTTATGGGTGACAGAATTTCATTTCAACTGACTTAGCAAGGGACCAGAAATCTTTACTCCCCGAGAGATATAAAGCTAGCTTCTCTCCAATACGGCGATTGTGGTCAACACGAGCTCTCCTTATCACTTTCTTACAAAATTTGGCCGCAGCATTGAAGGCTTGCTTCTTGGCTGGAGATCCACGGCGTTGCTCAAACGAGCGATAGCCCAGGCTATATAAGCTTCATGGTTAAATCCTTGTGCTAGCTTTAGTCTCTAGGGACACGGCAAAAAACGGTATAAAGCGTTCCATTCCTTGCAGTGCAGAGACAGCATCAGTGCAGCACGATGGATCATCAGGAGTAAAACAGACTTGCCGCCAAGTAAAAAAGCGTCGTGTCTCATCCCAATCTGTTGACTTATTTTGACATACTCTCCTTTAGCCTTTTGGACTAGAGTCTGTTTTATTGTATAGCGACCATTATATAGATTCCACCCAAAAGTGATCGGATGTTACTGATAGTGAAGATTATACATATATAAATGGTGTCTGAGCACGGGCGAGACTGTCAATGTTGTACTAGGTAACGATCTTTAAATATATAATGCAAACGCGTCTGTTATGGTTGAATCCTTTATTAAGACTGAACTAAAGTAATGATGCATGTCTGTCACAGTAAACTGCTCATACTGCAATAAATGTACGAGTGGCTCGTACATACTGCCACTGTCAAATTAACAAAATATAAATACAAGAATTAAAAAAGATTAAAACATACAATGTAATATATGTAGTAAATGTAAATAAAACATAAATGAATTTAAAATAATTATTGTTTCAAATAAAACACGTTAAAACAATGACTTCACAGGACTGCACCGATTTAAGATTATGGGTCACGTAAATTGTCAAAATGCACTGTTCTGCTAAATGTAGGCGAGGTGGCCCTGTCGACGCCCGTGCCGCCGCTTGCGTCGCCCGCTCCACCTGCCCCGCACGGCAGCGTGCAACGCCGCCACCGATCTCAAACCTTTTACGCCATATATCCAGCTATCACTATTATGATAGCGATTAGTGTACTGTACATGGCCATGTTGTGCGAATCTTCATTTTGAATTTGCTCTAAGTCTTGCGATTTAAGTATAGAAATCTGTTCTTCCAGTTTGGTACAGATATTTTCATTATTTTCTATGGTATTTAATATTGTGTCAGGTACAGAATTTATAATGTCATTGAGGGGGATCGAGCTTGCAATGGGTATGGTTTATGTAAATTTGTTCGTAATTGTATCAGATTTTCATAATTATATTGAGGGTGAATTGAAAATGTGTCACCTTTTATTATACACCCAGGCGCCGCTTCAATTACTCCTTTGCCTTATAATAGCTTCGTTGTAAAATCAACTGTGCACAAAATGCGCACTGTGCATTCCTTGCAACACGAGAACAGCCAGGCGCCGCCGCCACCTGGGCTTTGCCGATGTAACCTGATCCAGATGTCGGTGCAAGGTATGATTGTAGACCGATAATAGCGTTCATTACAGTGGCTTATGTTGTCATTTAATTGAGCATTACAGAGTGACTTCTCAATGTTTACATTGTATATAGAATGGTTTGCATGACAACATTTTGTATTGATTAAAATTTAAGCACACCTGAATGTCATCCTCTGTCATTGGTATAAATATATCTTTTTTCATATTAAATGCAATGTAGGTGGAAGCAGGGACGTTGTATAGAGATTTTTCTCTGTTTATCCATGGTAGTGATATTATTTTGTCAAGCTCGAAATTATCTGTTTACAACAGTGGTATTTTCACCTCCATTATAAGAAATTTTGGTGTAATTCTTGCATGGATTCTTAGAAGGTGATATAAATCTCTGACGTCATATACAGGGATCGTTGATTCTTTATGAATTCTTTATGAAGCCGGGATTGTTTAATTTCGGTCAAATTTTTGTTCGAGTGACTTAAATTGAGCTGTTGCTTTATTCTTAGATAGTCCAAGGTGTTCTTTGAAATTCGGTTTCATTATTGGCCACTTTCAGTCAAATTATTACTGTCATTTTCATGGATGTCCTCCATGTCCCAAAATCTGCAAATGTCATGTTGATTATGCACAACAACATGACAGTTAAATGTTCTTGTCACATTTCCTGATAAAATCCACCCCAGCTTAGTTTGCTGCGCTATGGGTTGCTGTGGAAGGCCTCTGCGTAAACCGTTCATTAAAATGTCAGAGTACACCTTTGCATCGAATAAAATGTAAATTTTTTTGGATAAGTTATAATCGGGATCTGCTAATTGAATATCTTGTTGATGGACAAAGTTTTTCTTTTCAAACGAGTTACTTGGTAAGTTATTTATTTATAACCTTTGGCATGATTACAGCACCCGTCTAAAACTCATAATCGTCGTATATAGATTTGCAAATTAATTCAACCTTTCCTCTACTTTTGTTTGATAAAGTTCCTATCCCAGAGATAGATTAAGCTGCTGTCGTGGCAATGTCAAGCGTTGTACAGCATATCTGTGATAATTGTAGACTGTGACCCTTGATCCAGTAGGCCTCTCATGATTAACCATACCATGATTAAACATACCATCCCTTGCCCTAACTTGTAACTTTACCGTTGACAATTAAATCTCGTTATCGTTATTTTGCACGTGGCTTACGTTTCTCGGTAACTGTTGCTGTTGCCGTGTCAAAGTGTGGGAAAAGTTGTTTGACGTGAATAGATCATGTATAAAAGTGTTGTGTGCCTGATTACAGATTTTACATCGTTTGACTGAATTTCAAACGTTATGTTCATGCACATAAAGACAATTGTTGCACACTTTATTATTCGTTAAAACATTTTGTTTCTCACGCAGTGTCATGTTTTCGAACCTTTTACATTGGAATAGTGCATGACTAAAACTGCATACGATGCATTTTGCTGAAGTAACACCTGTGTAATATGCACGATTGTAGCACGGTTTTGGATTATTAGAATTATAACTTTGATTGTACTCTTTTTTCATACTATAATATATAAGGTTTTATGTTTGATGATTCGGTTTTCCTGCTAATTGGTTCGAGTGCTGTAAATTTCATCTCCAAAAACGACAAAACTTCTTCGAACGCTGGTAATTCTCTAGGTGACTGTCGTGCCTCTTGAAACTCACGCAGAGTGTCAGTGTCAAACTTCTTTTTAATTAGAGTAGCGGGCCCCAAGTAGATGTGTCAACCCCTAAATTTTTTACTGCATTTATAGATTCGGTGCTGATGTCATGTAGTCTTTTTAATTCAAATGATGTTTGTTTTCGGATATTTGGTTGAATAAGAAACATTTCGATCTGCTTTGTAAATAACAATTGCGTATTATTGTAACGTTGATAAATTATGTTCCATGCTGTGTTATAATTTTCCGACGAAATGTGAAAATGCTAAATCAGTTTTTCTGCTTCCCCTCTAAGTTTTCCTTCAAATGCTGCATTTTTTGTTATTTTGATAAGTTATTGTTGTTATGGATAGATTCTCGATAAAGGTCAAGAAATGTAAGCCATTGAGTATAGTTTTCAGAAAAGATAGGAAGGTCAAGCTGCGGTGTTGTGTGTTGTAAGTGAGAAAAGACATTAACTTTTTATTCAAGGATTTCTTAACATAGACTCATAATGCGAAAAATGCGGTCTTCATAAATGTCACCTGAACCCTCTAAAACGTTGTCAATTTGCCAATGTATGTGGTCAATATTGTTCCAACGTGATTGAAAATTTCGAAGTTCATCTTCAATTTCCCACTTGTCAGAAATGTTATCAATTAAGCAATTCGAAACCATCCTTTCGAAGGCACAAAAATTTGTTTTTTGCTGGCGAATTAAATCTAACACCTTTTGGTCCGGCTGTGTAGCGCGATCAAGTTTACTGCTTCTTTCTTCAGTGTTAGACAACCACGAGATCATGTCCCTAGTACTGTCATAAAATTCTTTTAACTGCCCATACATATTTAAATGAAATATTCGCGTGATCTGTCAGAATACGACTGCAATTGATCATGATTAAATCTAAAATCATCGTACAATTTGTCATGGGATTCTAACTTTTTTGTCAAATATTCCGGAGTGTTCCTCTGTCCTTTTTAAAATTAGCATTTATTTGTTCAATAGACTCAATGATCTGTTTTTGACGTGATATTATAGCCTCCATCGTCAATAGAAATAATATGAAACGATCTTATTTGAAGGCTGTAGGTAGTTGCCGAAATCAGGAGCTTTGATTAGTTTGAATAAAAGCTAGTGTCAACAGAAATCCCTCTGTAGTGGGACCTTCTTAAAGGATGTCAAAAATACACCAACAACGCTGAATATGCAATGTCAATAGACCTCGAAGCAATGTCACAAAAATATGCAAATTGTCACTGTTTTCATTAACTTTAATGTCACTTTATTGGCACTGTGAATAAACCTCGTTAAATTATCCTAGAGAAAAAAAAAGAGCACCGTTTTTAGATCCCACTGCCCTTGAAATTAGCCACCCGGTGCGTTGTGACCTAGCGAGTCCAAACTTCTCTTACATTGTGCAATTATTCCGACCTATCCCTCTCGTATGTCTACTCTGGACATCTTGCAGGGCATGGTTTTGACCAGAGGGCGTCTGCAAGCCGCGATCGAAACCTACAAAACGGTTATTCCGCCATTCGTCGGTCACCAGACATTGGTACTACTATTGGACAACTCAGTACATCCGCCTCGTTGGTACCGACGCAACACTCGGTACGCCCCACAAATTCATGCTTTTGTACGACCATGAATGTTATTTTACTTTAATTATTCTGTAACAATAGCATAGGAGCTTGGCTTGGCTCAGGCCTGTATTCTTTAATTTATTTGTCATCTGCAAATTAATTGTTTCTTAATTACATTTTGATGACTTGGGGACGAGCAGGTTTATTAAGTCAGATTTAGAAAATATACAACACAAAAAAAGGAAAGTAGAATATAAGAAATAATACTAGCTGTGGGAACAAAATGATCCTGGTCTTAGCATTTAGTTTTCTTCAATTATTTTTCACCGATTTTACTTTCTGTATTTTATTTATTGTAAGTATAATAACTTAAGAGAACTTATTATTAACAATTTTTATAAGCGAAATTGTCTGCTGTATGATAAAATTGATTCTATTTGGTTATACGAGAGACTGATAAATTTAAATAAATGCATTAAAAAAATTAGGAATCTGCATGTTTTGGAGTTCTAATAAAGTTATCAGTTCAGTCGTATATTGGAGATGACGACCTCGAGGCCTAGATGCTAGTAACTTTGACAAAATTTACTGACGTAAATTATAACACAAGTATATGTTTTTATAATCTTTAGTAGTTTTAGTTGATTCATTCAAAAATGTTTTATGTAACCCTATAGTATATGCTGTAGATAAGTACTTTTAATTACACATTTTATTATATTATTATGTTCCTCTTTCCATTCCTGATACAAAAGGTCGTTTAGTGTCTATCCGTTCCTTTCCTAAATACATGTTTCTAAAATTTTAAATAGGCCTATGCAGTTCCCATTGTGAAAAAATAATTGAAAACTTAGCCGAGGGGCACCTGAATAACCTCTCTTACGCAATGCTGCGTATAGTCAAGACGGTGAGACGGTACGCGAGTTTTCATTATTTCCAATTTATGATGGAAATGACAATTAATATTGACAGCCAAGTCAATAATGCTATTCAAATTTCTTTCTATTTTCCTTTATATGGATAGTTTTCGGTATTTTAACGCACAAAACTACTACAAACTCAAAAAGTTTGCATCATATTTCTTTTATTTTTGGGTTAATGCTAATATGTAACCTTTTATTTGATTTGGTTAATTCCTACGCTCCTCATCAAGATTTTCTATTTAATGCAAATGTTTATGGATATTCTGCACAATACTACGAGGGTGGATTGAAAAGTTCACGGCCTAACATAGATAGCGTTGTCATACTATTATAAAACGACCTCCGTATGAAGCCTAGACTCTTTGTCAGTCTCTGTGCAGTTTTTCTCTGAGATTAATGCGTAATTATTAGTTTTATTGAATATTAAGTGAGAGTAAGTTTCATTAATTTTGAAAATGGATAGTTTAGAGCACCATGCCGTGATCAAATACCTCCAAAAGAAACATTTAACTTCAAAGCAGATGCATGAAGATATGGTGGCTACTTTAGGAACATCTGCTTCGTCGTATACAAAAATAAAAAGTGGACAGCTAAATTTAAACGTGGACGAGAGAGCATCAAAGATGATCCCCGCTCTGGACGGCCTTCTACAGCTACGACTTCGGTAAACATCGAAAAAATATGTGATCTCGTCACGGGAGACAGAAGATTGAAGGTATCTGAGATAGCTGAAGCTCTAGGGTTTTCATATGAACTTACACAAAACATGATTGTTAACGAATTAGGGTTCCACAAGGTATCTGCAAGATGGGTTCCGCGGCTCCTTTCAGTTGAACAGAAACGAACTCTGCTCACGATTTCTAGAGATTGTTTAGAGCTTTTTTAAACTGATTCAAACAAATTTTTGTCACGGTTTGTTACTGTGGACGGAATATGGGTTCATCACTATAGTCCTGAATCCAAACAACATTCCAAACAATGGAAGAGACCCGGATCTCCGACCCCCAAGAAAGCCAAGGTATATTTTTCAGTAAACATGGTAATGGCATCGGTTTTCTGGGATTCTAAGGGTGCCATCTTGGTTGATTACTTAGAAAGAGGTCAAACTATAAATTCTGCATACTACTGTATAATATTACATCGTTTAGGCGAAGAAAAAAGTATAAAAGACTAGGATTGTTGACCAAGAAGTTTTATTTCATCAGGACAATGCTCGTGTTCACACATCTGCAGAATCGATGGCTCAAATAGTGAATTGTGGTTTCGAATTGCTTCCTCATCCCCCTTATTCATCTGACTTGGCACCTTCTGACTTCCACCTATTTCCAAAACTAAAAAAACACTCAGGTGGAATGAAATTTTCTACCAATGAGGAGGTCAAAGTGGCCGTAGATGCCTTTTTTGAAGACCTCGACGAGACCTTCTATTTAAATGGGATCAAGGCTTTGGAGGACCGCTGGACGTGACCTAGGAGGAGAGTATGTAGAGAAATAAATATAAAAATTGCATTATTCCTGTGTTTTCTTATTTAGGCCGCAAACTTTTCAATCTGCGCTCGTATATTAAATTTAACATTATACTCTAAATGCCTAAGTAAGTGAGGCACACAAAAAATAATCTGGTCGAGCTTGGTCCACTTCCCGCCAAAAGTCCGCAAAATTCTTAGAGTTTGAGAACAATCAATGAAACGAGGACGAGTCAATGAATTTTTTTATTGTTATAAATTAATAGTGCTATTACTAGATATTAGTGTCATACATTTTCTGATTTTTTAGAATTTATATTAGGCAACAGATGTTGAATATATCTATACAATGTACCGTGTTTCAGCTTCCAATAACATTGTACTATGAGGGCCTGTGTAGCGACACGAAGAGGTTCGTACTTTATCAGCTGGTGCCGACAATGCGCAGACTGCAGGACTACGTCACCGTTGATTATATTCCCTTTGGAAAGGCTCACGTAAGTTATTTTAAATTAAAAAATTTGTTGGTTTCGAAACAATAATTACACAATATTAAACCAAGTACATTTTAAACATTTTATTGTTACCTTCAGAATAACTGCCTTAAGTGTAGAAGTTAAGAAGCATTTGATAAAATTATAGGGATAAAATGATATTGAATCTAAAACAAAGTAACTACAAAACATTTATTCTTATGTGTCCATAGAGCAAGCTGCCACAAACTGTTAGTTGGATTAGTTGCTTCCTTGCTAATTTTAGATAAAATGTTATTCATATATCTGACAAAAACTGACAGGTCAAAAAGATTATGCAACTTAACCGAGAAAGGTACATAATAGTGTCAGCATGCATGCAGAGATAATAAAAAATGTACGTAGTATGTAACACATTAAACTTATTACTACAGATCATTATGTGTTTTTTTGACCTAGAGCGTGCAAAACGGCCAGCGCTTCGTGTGCCAGCATGGTCCATCAGAATGCCGGTCCAACAGGATCATGGACTGCGCGTTGAACACGTTGCGCAGTGCGCGGGAGTTCGACAGACTGGAGTACGTGGCCTGCGAGATGCGCACCGAGGCTGCGGCCGGAGGAAGCTATGAGGTTGTAATTGGAATATTATTACAGTAGTATATTCTAGCAGGGCATGGACTGAGCGCACTGCTCGCACTGCTCCGGACTCCGGCAGGGCTGGAGTAGGTCGCTCGTGAGCTGCAGACTGAGGCCGCGGCCAGGGACGTAGTTACAGGAATATATTGTTACAGGAGTATATTACAACAGGTAAATGCGCTGCGCATTGAGCTTACAGCGCTCGGTGCGGGAGGCCGACAAGCTCGAGTACGTAGCCTGTGAGATGTGGACCGAAGCCACGGCCAGTTATAGGAGTATGTTTCTTCTTCAATAGACTAAGATAAAGTTTTCCAAGCACAAAATATTAATTTTCTTAGTATAACCATTTGGACCCTTGAAAAGACTCAATAAAAATTATGCCAAGTTCTCAAAACGACTGGACTAAAAAATTTATAAAAGTTATCTGAGCATTGAAAAATTAGCCCTTAGAAAATTTTTTATTCAGAAATGTTCTTTTATTTGACCGAATTATTCATAAATAACCTAGAAATAGTGTAGCAATAGAAAAAAGGCATCATTGTGAATAGATAAGTAATATTTTACGTTAATAATTTAAGTTTTGAAATGTATTAGCGTTTCACTAAAGACGAAGCATGTGTTCATTTAAATGTAAACATCCCAGTTTGTACTATGTCACTTGACAAACAAATGATTTGAGTTTGAGCATAGTTTTTTCGCAGCTGGTAAATGAGCACGCGTTCCACTTAATGTTCAGTAGTATCCGTGGAATTCATAATCAGAAGGTGTTTAACGGATTTTTTGCTGATTTCCCTGCTGTTGTAATCAATTAAAGTGTCGGTGGCAATAGCGCTACCGCTGTACGTTTGTAAGGCACAGTTCTGTGAACAGATTTTTTATTGACGTATACATATAATAATCCTGTTGAAAATACGTATGTACCTATGTGATCTACAATTAAACTTATTTTCTTCGATGTACATGTCGTTCATTTATTCATTATATAAAACTGAAATATTAAAAATGTGACTTGTTCAAATGAACTACAGAGTTAATCTAATTATTGAAGTTTCAAACCGTATTTTTCAGTGCATCAATAATTCGTCAAAGGTGCAGAACTGCGCAACCGGCAGCCAGGGCACCACTCTACAGCTGCACTCGGAATACCTCACGAAACTAGTCAACCCCGCCTTTATACCTACAATTACTGTTAATAGAGTAAGTATCTTTGCAGTCATTATTTATATAAGGATAATGGTTCGATCAAAACAGTAGGTGTACATTATTATAAAAGAAAGCATAGTTATAAATTAAATTCGTGGCTGACATTGGTCACAAGCAGAGATTACAATTCGGACTCTTCGAAGTTCAAAATAAGCGCCAAAACCTGGTTTTCTGAACCTTTTGAAAATCCGGAATTTTCGCTTATCGAACACAACAAACAGACGTACAACCCGCAACTGGTTAGCCTGCTTCCATTCTGTAAAATTCGATCTGAAGAATAACTCCGTGGTTATCCTAAAACTTTGGTCCTCCCTCAATCAATCGCTGAATTAGCACCAGCTTTCTGCTACTTAAACCAATACTAGGGCCGTAGCCATGTTGCCAATCTAAGATCGCTAACGCTATACGACTCTCGTAAATTGTATGAAGCATCACGTCACGTAACGGTTCTTTTGCATCAAACTGGAAAAATGAATACGTTTGAAAAATGGGCTCCTCGTGAATATAATGATTGCCAGCGCGACTACTTGTGCTGTTCAACAAGCACAGAAATGAAGGAATTTGGAACCGCGTTGTAAGCCGCGACGAAACCAGGATTCTGTTTGAAAATCGGTTTTTCGGTAAATCCGAAAAACTTGATTCCGATAGTCATAATCACGAATTTCAAAATTCCGAATTTTATAACACCGAATGGTTCATAATTCCGAAAATGAAAGTTCAATGTTTCTCATAAAATTCATTCAAGTTCATAAAAAATCCGAAATAACAATAATCCAAAGTATCATAAATACGAATTCCAAATATCAAAATTCCGAATAATATTAGTTGCAATAAATTAAAATAATGTAATAACATATTTAATTCATAGAACAGTCAGTGAAATACAATTATTAAAATAGTCAGTATCTATACAGCCCGTTATAAATTTTAAGACAGTCTCAATGTGTCTGTGGATTTTCATTGAAATTAGTGATAATTATACGTCAATTCGTTAAAATCAAAATTCTTTTGAACGCCAAAGTTACTTATTTTTCAAGAAAGTTTAAGGTTTTTAGATGTCTTCTCTCTTGAATGTCTTTAACTTTTTTCTCATAAATCAACTCGTGCCTTTTGATAACCGAATCATGCCGTAATCAGAACATTCTCCACGGGTTGGTTTTGGTTGGTAATAATAAAGCTCATTATGAAATTAAATATCATACAGATTACGAGCAACGGTGTTGAAAATATGTTTTCAATAATATTAGTAACAAAAATATTGTGCATTGTATGACAAATAAATGGCCAAAATATACAAAAAATATACAAGACGCATAATAATATTGTAAATATTACAAGGACAGGCTGTAGACTAACGGTACACAAATGGTTACAACGGAAACGGAAACCTTACTACAAATTATGATATAGTACTGAAACGGGCTTAAAATGATAAATAATAACGACGGTTGAAAGGCTAATTGGTCTAAGCGATATTTTTGCGATATTGAGTTATATACATATTTAGAATCAGCAAATTTTTCTCCGTCGTTTGAATCAGGTTTCAAATGTTTTCGACAACTTTTTTGGCGCTTAGCACCCACAGCAAAACAGGTCTCATTTCTAAGCTCATTAATCTATGCGACACAAAATTAGACAAATTTTTCGACTCGATGACTTAAGCTATTTTGATTTTTAAACTTTTTATAACGTGTGTCGATTATGGCATTTAGCTTTTTCATCATGGTTGTTATTTTGTCGTTTGGCCTATTTTGCATTAAATCAAAACAATAAGCCGTGTCTCGTGACTCATTTAGTCTCTACTAAGGATAAGGAGTAATGTCACTTCGGCTATTTTGACCTTACTATATCATTAGTGTTTAGAAATTCAGTATTTGTAAAATTAGCATTTCCTTCATTTTATCGAACAGGTTTTCACCCATAGGCCGTCCAATAAATTAATGAGAATAGCTACTCCTTAGTCGCTTGGAACTAAATTCAATTTATTGCGCGCCCTCTGTACTACTACCTAGGCTTAGGGTGATATACCACCTTACCTAATGCTTTGTTCCAAGGCATATAAGATCAACATCTTGAACGATTCCTTTACATAAATCAAACCTTAAGAACTAGGTACAAAAATAAGTTAATTATTTAGCAAAGCTGGACTTATCTCTAAAACAGATCTTTCCAGCCAATTCAGGTAATTGAAAATTACAAAACGACAAAAGTAGGTGACAAAGGTGCAAGTAATAGTCTAAAAAATCAAAAATAAAAAAATTACAAAATTTACATAATTAAAAAAAAATACTAAATACACACATACTTATAATTACAAAAAAACCTACAGATATATACATATGATACACACATATTTTACATACATACTTAACTGTACAGAGATGACATGGAGATTGTTAGCTTGAGATGAGATGTTCTTTTAATCTTCTTTTAAAGATCCAAACTGAGGGGCTATTTTGTATGTCCCTCGGCAGCTTGTTCCACAAAAGAATAGCTCGGACTGTGAAATACTCAAATCTGAACTTAGTTTTACTTTTTGGACAGGCAAGTGTTTTGGTATGACACGACTACATTGAGCGCGTGCCAGGAGATAGAGGTTGGAAACGGGATCGCAGGCAGGTGGGACTCATAGGGTCGTTAAGGATATTATACAGCACTGGTAATATATGTAATTCATGACGACGTCGTATAGGGAGCTACTTTAACAGATTTCGCCGTAATGCAACACGTGATCATATTTCCTAAGATTAAAATACGAAATTTGCTCCATCATGCATAACACTTGGTACCTTATTAAAGTTCAACGTCCGTCTAAGTCTCCTACTACCAATTATCAAAGTTTGTGATTTGGCAGAATTAATGAGTAAGCCAAAACATTTGGCCCAAGTCTGTACAGCGGACAAATCCATATTAAGCCTTTGAATAGCATTTTCTGCCTCAGATAGCGAAAAATGGCGATATTTTGTAAATTATCAGCATATAATACGCCACCCTGGGGTACACCAGCAGTGAGATTAGACCAACTGGATGATGCATCCTACATAGGTAGGATTGAAGTCATTCTATTACCTCAGAAGAAATATTTAGAGGAAAAAGAGATCGAAGCATAATGTCAAAATCTACAGAGTTAAATGCACTACTGAAGTCCAATAATGTTAAAACAGTTAGTACCGTCCATAGCCTGTCTGATATCTTCAGTGATGTTCAACAGTGCGCCAACGGAGGGCGTAAGGGCAAAGGAGATTGTTGGTGGTACGATATTTGTGTAACTGCATATGAACTATAGACTCCAAAACATTAGATAGGATAGGAAGGATTAGATGGAGGAAGAAGAATAGGATGGATCGGTACTGGGAATATGAAGAAGGGTTTGATGTTTAAGGAAGTGGGATAGCAAGAGCTTTTTTCCACTCAGTTGGAAAGACATTGTTAGATAGGAAAAAGTTTATTATATGAGTAATAAAACTTGCATTCTCGTCTAGTACTGGTAATATCATGTCCAAGCTTAAGCTGTCACTGTCACAGCTTTAGTTGAAATGTATTGAATTGCTTTTTTTATCACCTCTTCCGTAGTTGGTACAAAAGAGAAAGGTGAACTGACAGATGGTAAAACATTTGAGAGCAGTGAGAGCGACAAAGATTTAGTTTTGGGATCCAGAGTGATTGGAGGGGTAGAGAAGTAGTTATTAAGATAATTTATTTCTAAGGTGTTTGTAAGATAATAAGTTATATGGCGATTGATCTTTTTTATACCGGGATTTAGCCTTATCACGCTTTAACATATATATATTTTAAAACTGTTTGTTAACCATGGTGCAGGCAATCGCTTAACTCGTACCGGTCGCACAGGGGCATGAGTATTATTATAGATTTATTAATTCCTGTGTAAAAGTGGCAACCAGTCAATCCAAATCCTCAAAGTTCAATCCAGTCTTCTAGCATCCTTTTTTACATGTTCAATGTTCATTTTGTAAAAGTTTCGAAGCAAAAGAACTTTATGCTTTACTTTCTGAGGTCGTAGTTTGTAACTTACAAATACTAAATCATGATATGAAAAAGGAGCTGAGGTTTGACCATGACAGACGACTAAGTTAGAATTGGAAATAAATATTAAATCTATTAGGGATGGTTTACAGTTTGGATAATAATTCGTAGGAGAAGACATTGTTACAACAGACAGATTATACGAAGAAGTCAATTCTGTAATTTATGATAATGTAAAAAAATATACAAGACACTGTCCAAAATTGTATTAACTGGCATACCAAACTCAAAAATATATTATGGACGATTATGAATAATGATGGTCTGAACATCAATATCTACTATAATCTAGTAAGGGTTCATTTTGTTTCATCCTCTAATGGGCATATGCATCAAACTACTTCATTTTGGTGCAACATCATGGTGCCTAGGCTCATTTGGCATATTCAACTGTCAGGTTGACTCGGCGCTAAATTCATTTTCTCTAATATTGTTTTATCCTAAGTCTATGCTTGAACCAGTTTACTTTCAGCTATTTTATTTACGATAGCCACTTGAACCATTATCCTTTCTCAAAAAATAACTAAATTTGATGCATTTTGGGCTAACCAACATAAATTTTCTAAAATAATACACAATAATCAACGGTAATAGCTTAAATAACTTCCTTACTTAAGAAGGGATATACTGTATTAAATAAATAAAAGTCGATTAAACAGTTATTTTATAATGATTTTTTTTTCCAAAATAAAATCTTTAATCCATCCTCCTGCAAGTTTTACAAAATGTCACTTAGATTAATTAGCCTTTCAACCGTCGATAATATTAATCAAATACATAAAAATGTACTTAATAGGTTACATAAAGTCATATATATGACAATATATTATATACACACAAAAGTAGATATAGTTTGTGTATGTATATATGTATGTATGTATGTATGTTTATATGTATAAATATGTATATAAATCAATAAGTAATATATATCTATGTATCCTATTGCACTCCCACACACACACACACACGCACACACAAACACACACACACACATAATACGCACAAACATAATCGCATTGTTAAATGGGAAGACTGGTCTTCACGACACAGGGAATCCTAGTGTGGAGTCCAGTGACACTGTAAAGACATTTTAAAATTACCATGTATAAAGTATTGTAACAGTGACTAAATTAGGCTCTTGTCTATTTGTACTTAAATAAAAATTTCATTTCATTGTCAAAATAATAATTTTGTTCAATTACTAATACTTATAATGTTCAAATAGGTTTACTATTGTTTGTCAAAAAACGTATGACAAAAAATCATTTTACAAACGGCTTTTAAATAAATAATAATAAATAAATAAAATGGAATAAAATGAAATAAAATAAAAATAAAATGTGTTTATTTCAGACAAAGTCCATATTGTGTTAGTAAGTACAGAATCTTAGTGCCTATGTTAGTAAAACAAAATAAAATAAATAATAAAAAGAAAACAGTAACAACAAAAGGTTAACTAAGGTATCTACCCTGAATGCTTGTACTGGGTAAGCGTACATGAGTGTGCACTCAGTGTCGCAGTATTGGGCAGTCGGGCTTCTCGCTAATGATTCTGAGGATGCTATTGGCACTCGCACGCACTCTGCTTAGCAACGCCGCAACGCGCTTGCGGAGAACAGTATGAAAGCCGTCAGTGCGCGCATCCGCAAACATCCCCGACGCACTGCAGTAGCGAGGGAGCCCCAACAGCATTTTCAGACCATTATTATACTGTACTCGGAGAGCGCTGATAGACCTCTGCGTGTAGCTGACCCACAGATTGCAAGTATAAAGCGTTCGGCAGTAGGCTTTAAAAAGTGTTCGTTTTACCTCTGCGCTACACCGGTCAAATCTGCGAGCCAACATGTTGCAGCGGACTGCCATCGCTCTCCTCTCTCTCTATGTCAGCATCATCTCTCAAATTCTCAGTAACGATGTGCTCGAGATACACACTCACCAGCTCCACTCCATTTAAAATTACAGGGGGCAAGGAGACCGCCCTGTGTCGCTTTAAAAAGTAGTAGCTCGCTTTTTTTACTTTTATACAAAAGGCCGTGGTACGCCTCACATAAAGCAATCAGCCTTCTGAGCGCAGCGATCGAAGGACTCAGCAATACCATATCGTCTGCGTAGCTGATGCTATTGAGTGTCCATCAATTGAGCAGCCAACACGGGCGTTGCAGAGCCTAACGATTAGCTCGTTAATATACAGGTTGAAAAGTGAGGGAGACGTCAGTCCACCCTGTCTTACCCCACATTCCAACCTGTACACATCAGAAAGCTGATTTAGCCATTCGACCTGGTTTGTCTTGTGGCCGTACCAAAACTTTAAGATTTTACTTTTAGATTTTTAAGACTGGTCCTTCGGGCTCTGAAGGCCCGCGATGCTCACCGGTAAACTCGGTTTGAGACTTAGTTTTTTTGTTCTCTTCCAAAAACCACGAAAATCTTTATCATTGTGTTGTGTAACTAAAATATTCATTTTAATTAAATCTTGATGTTTTTGACAGTATTTTAATTTCTCTTTAAATAATTTTCTCGCACGACACATAGTATTATCATAAAAGTGACCCTGCCGAGGCCGACCGTACCAAACCCATATCAGAAATGTTTCCCATGCATCCCTGTGAGCACCACGAACGTACTTGTTCCATCCAGCAATGGGCTGACCGTGCGAATTACTGCCACCCTTCTTACCAATGTACCTAGTCTCCGCGGCCTCTTGCAATGACAAAATAATTTTACTGTACAAGTTATCTATTATTTTTGTATGTTCTACTCTATTATTTTTACACATTGTATCACAATATCGTTCCAACTCTCAAGGAAATTCGATTAACTTTAATTTATTATTACTCAATTTGTTGTTCATCTCGTTCCCTCCAGATAATTCTATTGGTCGCAGGTCACGGCAGCTCCGCCGCCTGTGTTACGGTTTTAATATTACATTTAATTTCTAATGGTGAGCGATCTGACCAATACACGTCGTACAGCACTTTTACTTCAGTGACGGAATTACGCGCAGCCTCAGTCACCAGACAGTGGTCAAGCCAACGTCGGCTGCCATTGATATCGCTAACAAAAGTATAAGTGTCAGAGCTCAGTCTTAATAAATCTATATATACCAAATTTTGATCTTTACAAAAACCCATTAATCCTTTACAAAATAGTTCTCCGGGATGAGCGTTGAAATCTGCTAATACAAAAACCGACACTATATTATTATTTTCTATTACTGACACAATTTTGCTTAAACATTCAACATACTCTACAAAATTATCTACTGAGTCTGTAGGCATATAGACCGAAAAAACCAACATTGAACGACGTAACACTCGCGCCCTGAATCACTGACACACTATCGAATTTCATGTTATTCTATAGGAGAGCTACCCCTCCGTACGGTCAACCACGCAGAATTCCAGCAGAAGTATCCACCGCGGACTTGCCGCAGTATCCATAGACTCCGTTCACTTGGCTTAGCTCCTGAATTTCATGTGGCAACAGCCATGTCTCCTGCAGTGCAATGATATCTGCGCTATGCGTAAATAATTTAATACGGTCAATAGACCTTTTAAAAGATTTACAATTAAAACTGATAAACGTTGTGCAATCCATGTTTTTTTTTATTAAGTACCATCTTTATTCAAATCTGTTTTGGCCCCGTCTCTCATCTACACTTAAATCTCGTCTACTACGAAAATCGACATATCGACGGAAAGATGTCTAAAACTAAATTGAATAAATGATAAACTTAATTTATGTTTTGGCACAAAAATTTGATATAACTATACTCTCTTTGCTGTTTCATATTAATTTTTTGTAAGGTAACCTCCACATTAGTTTTATTCTTTATAAAAACGAATCATTTGACAAACTTTAATTTCGCAAATGTTTTACTTAGGAAACAATTCAATAGTTAAAATACTAATTATAAAACACCTCGTGTTGAACCAAAGTCGCTTTTCGTGAAAAGCTGGAAATGGTACTTAATTTGGTCCTGGCGCTTCGCCGGGTGCTGCCGCGGCACCTTTTTTTTTTGGTTTCGCGGGGAAAAAGATGCATCACCTATCTGACACCCAAGGGGGAGTGCCAGGTTATGTGGGACTCTAACCTACTAAAAACCACCGCGCTGTACCTCTGCCGCCTTCGCTGGGGCTCACGGTATCGCTATTGGCATTACCCGCAGCCCCGACGACTACGCCCAGCCGCAAGACCCCAGCTCCTCAATCAGAGGATGGTCCGGTTTACGGAACCATCCCCCCAACCAAAGCCATCGTGGTAGTAGCAGGTCTCCTCACCTGCTGAAACTGGCTATCAAGAGGGAGAAGGCGAGCGTACCTCCTTTTCCATTCCGCCCTCCGCCTACGACGGAGCAGCGCTGCCGAGGCGTCATCCTTCCTACGCACTCCACCGCCTCCTTCTGCGACATCACCTCCTCGCAGAAGGAGACCATGGCCGCCCAGGCCTCTCTGCTCCCAAGCATGGCTTTTACTAGGCTTTGAAGCGAGAGGTCCCTCCCGACGATAGAGGTCAACTCGTGCCGCTGCCGACAAAATCAACTTTCAACCTATTGCAATCACCTCCATACTTTGCAAAGTTATGGAGCGTGGATTGAACAATCGTCTCCTAGCATACCTTGAGTCTAACGAGCTCCTTAGTGATAACCAATATGGTTTTTGCAGCGGAAACTCGACTGGAGATCTTCTTGTGTATGCCACTGACTTATAGAGCGAAGCCTTGGAAGGTCACGGTGAACCTATAGCTGTATCCTTAGACATTTCCAAGGCTTTTGATAGGGTCTGGCATGATGGTCTCTTGAGTTAGCTTCCAGCATACGGAATACCTAAAGGGCTCTGCGACTGGATATCTGATTTTCTGAGGGAACGGTAAATTCGAGTAGTCTTAGACGGCTGCTCTTCTGACCTAATGGCAATTAATGCCGGGGTACCTCAGGGCTCTGTTCTCTCTCCAACGTTATGCTTGCTGCACATTAACGACCTTCTAACCCCAGGCATTAGATCACACAAATATATATGTTTCATTGAGTTTTTGCTGGTCGATTTTTGAGTTTTTACATTTAAATTTTTGTTTTATTGACACCGACCTGTTTATAAGGTTCCGGTGAAATTTTCATTTTGGGAACTCGAGAAAATCCCAGAAAACTCGATTTTTACTAATAATTTCGTAGACAAAGACGTTCTGACCGGTTCAAATTGGTATTAATTGATCGTTTTTAGTTTTTAGGTTTTTGTTGATCCGAGAAGGTTAAATAACACCTTTGGTATATCGTTGTTGACGGAAAACTCAATTTTTCATTGGTTTTTCATATAAAATAGTTAATTTTTGGTAGTTTTTTATTTTCAAAATTTCATAAAACACTTTGTTTTGCAAATACTCTTCAAATTTGTTATACCATCATCTGCGCCGTGTTCCTGAGCGTGATTTGGGGCACTGGGGAAAACGGTGTTGGAAAAATTTCTGCAATACTTAGTGTAAATCGGGCAAATTCTGGTTAAAATTAGTGTTTTTCCTTTATATTTTCAAAATTTTCCTTTGCGCATCCCGATTTTCTAGTTTCAATAGCTTGCTTTCAACCGTCCCGATCGGACGACAATAACTTTGTATGTGCGCTTTATTTATACAAGTAGCGCCATCTAGTAGAATATTATTTGACAGCTTTTATTTTTGGGCTTTTTGATTTTTGATTTTTACTGTGATACTGACTTGTGTGATATAGTTTTGAGTTAGTTTTTAGTATTTGTATTTTGTGTTGTGACGTTATATTTATTGATCAGGGACCTTATACATCCCAATCAAGTTATTTATAGAGTAAATTTTTTTCTTGTACTGTAACAATTGTTGCTTTATTATTTACGCAAATCTAGACTGAGCATTAAGTTACTTTAGTGTGTATTTGTTCGTGACTTTATTTATTAATTGGTAAGGGACTTTCTACATCCCAATCAATTAATTAGATAGTAAGAAACATTTTTCAACAATTGTTATTTAACATTTATATATTAATCGACCGAGAGCCCATATACAGCTCTCCAGACAATCTAAATTCCTTCTACTATGGCCCACTACAGCACACCAACAAAACTGGTTCAAGAATTAGAAACACAAAAGACTCCCCCCTATAACTGTAACAATTTCGAAAGTACGGCGAAGCGTAGAAGCGTTGGAGGCGGCCTGTACAGACACAAACACCTTGACACCAACAACAACTAAGGAGACACAGACCGCCCCCGGTTATAAGGACAGAATGACAGAGGCTCGCGCATGCTTCATAAAAGCCAAAAAGTTTTTAAATATGTCCCGCAATTGAAAAAGTGACATTAAGGCAGGAGTCACTGAAGCATGCGAGAGGCTCTATCAAATTGTGAAGGAGATCGAGTCGGAGACAAAGGGAAAGGAAAGCGGAGGGGGAGAGGTAGAGGACAGGACGTCGCGCAAAGAAGGGGACAATGGACAGGCAGAACTCATCCTGCAATTCAAGAAAACTTCTGATTCTATCCAAGAAAACAGTCGAAAGGTGGATGAGCTGAAAATTTTGTTAGAAAAGAAGGACGCGACCCCGGTCGCCACCACATGAGCGGGTGTAGTAGCCGGCCCGTCAAAGGTAGAGAACTTTGAAAGGGTTACTCTACACTCCGTTGTGGTGGCGTCCGAGGACAAAATGGACACTGCAGACAACGTCTTGGATAGAGTCAGAGGGGCCATGGAGGCGAAGGAGGGGTGGATCCGCGTGGAAAGGGTTCGCAAAGCCAAAGACCAAAAAGTCATAGTTAGCTGCAGGACGGAGGACGAGAGAAGTCGAATAAAAGAGAAACTTACGACAGCAGGGCAAAGACTCACTTGTAAGTCTATGACAAATAAAGACCCGCTCCTCGTCCTCCGAAATGTTCTAGCAGTACACACCGACGATGACTTTATCAAGGGTCTCAAAAACCAAAATGAAACAATCTTTTCCAGCCTGGATCCACCGGATAAACGGATACAAATTAGATACAGACGGCGAGCCAGAAACCCCATTACAAAACACGTGGTGATTGGTGTTTCCCCTGTGGTATGGAGGAAGGCATTGGAGGTTGGCACCCTTCACATTGATCTCCAGCGCATCAAGGTTGAGGACCAGACGCCGCTAGTGCAATGCACGCGGTGTCTGGGTTATGGTCATGGCAGGCGTTTCTGCGCGGAGGGCGCGGATCTCTGCAGCCACTGTGGTGGTCCGCGCTTAAAGGCGGACTTCACAGACTACAATGCTGGTACGCCCCCATCGTGCAGAAACTGCAAAGCAGCCAAATTAGACCGGCCAGACCATAACGCCCTCAGCCTTGACTGCCCTGTTAGAAAACGCTGGGACGCGCTCGCCAGAACAACAGTGGCTTACTGCTTAGGGTGTCCAACTGCCAAACGTCGAATACCTGACCTGTCGAGCCTTGGTGGGTGTAAAAATTTGGAACAAATATAACATTCCTGCTCTAAATATCTTCAAAAATTGGAGTAGGGACGGCGGCGGGGTCGGACACTCTCCATTTTTACAGAATGGGAAGCCCGAAACCAACGCCGCCGCTCCTATCTACCCATCACTTTGCAAAGCCCACCAAATAAAAATATCTCTAACCGCGTCTCAGGGGAAAAGCGCCATACCCACTGGAGAGGATCTGAGGAAAGCACAGTCCACTGCCACCAACCACAAAATTAAAGCTTTGAATTTAACCCAATACAAATCGTGGTATTTGATATGGTCTAAAACCCAAACCAGTTTAGAAGGCATGTGGAAAAAGTTGGACAAGGTACGAGAAAACTGGAAGAGAGAAGGAAGTATTTATTGTAACAATAAATAAGGATGAGAACATATTATGTTGCCAACTTATTATTGAAATAAAATGGTTCAACATATAATGGAATTCTGGAAAAGGAAAGAGGTAAGTAGTAATATGGGAAAGAAAGAAAAAAGGAAAGAAAGTAAGAATGAAAAGTAGAACATAAGGATAAGAAAATGTTGATCCCCATTAAACTATTATTATTAAAAGACAGCTAACAGTAAGAAGGTTTAAAGATAGGCAATAAACCTAAACAGAAATAGACATCCAAGGAAAGAAATAAAAACAATGTAGAACAGAAAATAGTAAAGTATTGGGAAAAAATCAACATTGACTGTAAAAAACTAAGAAGGAAAGTCGAAGGAGTATATTTGTCAAAAATTAAGATATCACAAAAATAGAAATAAAAAACGAAGTGGAAAGAGGAATGAAATGGTGCAAAAAGATAGGACTCTAGAAATTGTGAAGCTAATGAATAAGAGTTGTAAAGGAAGAAGATTAGGAGTAATAATAAAACCTAATACCAAATGCGAAAAATCAAGATTGACTGTAAAAATTAAGAAGGAAAGTCGAAGGAGTATATTTGACAAAAATTTAAGATATCACAAAAATAGAAATAAAAAACGAAGAGAAATGAGAAATAAATGGTGCAAGAAAGAAAGGACTCTAGAAATGATGAAGTGAATAAAGAAAAGATGTAAAGGAAGGAGATAAGGAGTAATACTAAAACCCAATACCAAATGGAAATGAAACTGTTCACTGTTAAACATAGTCAGCGACAAACTGTGCGGTGGTAGAAGGAAAACAATAAAAAAAAAACCCCAGGCATTATTGGTTACGCTGATGACAGCATCGTTGTAGAGAGATACATGTCCAATGCGCGAGCGAGTTCTCAAGAAATCCGGGCTTTGAGACAGTCCATGATTGAGCGGGTGGATTTGGCCTTAAAGAAAGTGTCCGATTGGGGCGAGTCCAACTTAGTCAAATTTAACCCGTCGAAAATACAGGCGTGTTTATTCTCCGCGAAAAGGAGCAGTGTCGACCTAACGCCCACTTTCCAAAATGTTTCTGTACCCTTAACCGAACACCTAGGGCTTCTGGGCGTAACTATATCGTCCCAACTAAATTATGTCCATGGCTCAAACTGCTTCAAAGAAGTTGGGAATCATCTCGAAGGTCCGACGGTACTTCAGCCCTGAACAGATACTTAATTTGTATACAGTTCAAGTTCGATCTTGTATGGAGTACTGTAGCCACCTTTGGGATGGTTCTGCAAAGTACCAACTAGAAGCGATGGACGCAGTTGACCGAAGAGCCCGTAAAATTATTAACAACTTTGACCTCACCACCAAAAAACTGCAAAGCCTCGACCATCGTCGGAAACTTGCCAGTTTAGCAGTCTTCTACAGATTACATTTTGGAGAGTGCGCGAATGCTCTTTTTGATCAGGTTGAACCCACACCCTTCTTGCATCGGACTACTAGACGCAGACAGACCTTGCATCCTTTCATGGTAGATATCCCAAGAAGTCGAACCAAACGCTTCGATAGTTCCTTTTTGGTGCGGGTCGCCAAGGTGTGGAATGAACTGCCTGCGTCTGTTTTTCCAGAAAACTATAGTCCTAGTTCTTTCAAGCGTCGAGTGAATAGGTATCTCGTGGATAGACGTGTAACACTTTCGTCTTCATCGCCACTTTCCATCAGGTGAGATAGAAGACAAACGTCTTATCCTTTTTCAATAAAAAAGAAAAACACTCCGTCGTCACCTCCCTCCAGGCGATCCTATGGGTAGTGGCCGAAGCAGCCGTGTCTGGTCAAAACCTGCACCAGGCGAAAGGAGAGAGTCCTCCTCGAGGAGGCAGAGCCTCCCGTCCTTCCACAGCTTCGGGAACTGTTCGGTTCTCAGCGAGAGATCGAACAGGTCCCGAAGCGTGCCTCCCAGGAATTCCACAGCAATCCCCAGGAGGCGTCCAGGTACTTCGTCCGGCCCAGTGGCCGTCTTCTTCCTACCCAAGCGGGAGACGGCGCTTTCCATCTCAGTCTCCGTTATTGGGGGGCTTCAATCTCCCATACTACTCCCGCTGGTGGAGGAAGGGCGTGGTCCAAACTGCCAGGGAACAGCTCGCTCACGACCATATCCAGGAACTCCGGTTGGAGGGTCTTAGTGAGGGGGCGTCCTGCGGCCCGGAGCTTGTTCCGAGCCACCTTGTACGGGCGTCCTCATGGGTCCCTCTCGAGACCCTTCAGGAGTTCCTGCCAGGCCCGCTCCTTTGCGATACATATGGCTAACCGCAATTCCTTTTTCGTGGTCTTGCAAGCAGCCATCAGCCTTGACTCCTCCGCCGCGTCGCGGCGACCACGGTTGGCCCTCGAACGGGGCATGGACGCGTCACACACGGCTGTTAGGGCAGTGCGGAAGCGACCAGCCCCCTCATCTACCGAGGCCGGTAAATTTAGTGGCGCACACCACGCCTGGACGGGGCCGCCTCCCTCGCGATTTCACGGTCGAGGCCACTGATCGTCCAGCGCGGGAAGACAGGGGCATGCCGTGGAGGCTCGGCTGGTGGCTGGAGCGTGGTGACCTCGAACCGGATATATCGGTGGTCCGATAGGTTCACCTCTTGCTCCAGCACTCGCCAGTCGCGCAACCTGCCTGCGATCGAAGGGGAGGTGAACGTTATGTCCACCAGGGACTCCCCCTGCGTTCGCACACAAGTTGGCACCGTCCCTCTCTTTATGAAGGACAGCCCAGCCTCGACGGCCCACTCCTCAAGGGCCACTCCGAATGCATCGGTGTGGGTGTCACCCCATACCCGCGACCTCGAGTTGAGGTCGCCCATTAGGGTAACCTCATGGGCGCGATGCGCCCAACCAACGCTGAGAGGGAGTCCAGATACGGTTCGTTTTCCGCAAGCAGCCTGTTCGGGGAGAAGTAAACACAAATAATGGTGTTCTGGCCTGTAACCTGGCCGCCACGAACCCTGGACCCCTCTCTTTGACGGTAAGTGTGTGACACCCTCCCCACCGAACGGCAATAGTCACGTCACCATAAGCGGAACCAGCCCAGTGCGGTCGCGGAGCCACGTAGTATGGCTCTGCCACGACCGCCACCTCAATCTCCCACTGCACCATGGCTTTGAGGAACAGATCCTGAGCTCCGGCGCAGTGGTTGAGGTTCCCTGGAGGAAGTTGAATGACCGATTCATTGTTCAGTTATCTCAACTATATAGAGTTTAGAATAAAAAAACTTATTTCATCAAAAAATTATTAAACTTTATTTCATCAAAGTGTACAAAAATATTTTCACCGATATTTCAATAACATTGTAAAATGAAATGGTCGCTTGGTTATATCACTCCCAGTCTTTTTCGTGTTATTTTCGACTTCAAAATAAATAAACATTTAAATATTTTCCAGATTTTCGACCAAAACACTCAAGACTGGGCAATCATAGATCTATTCGGAATGCTCTGCAGCAAACTCGGCAGCGTGCCGCCGTGTGCGGCGTATGCCGTTAGGCAAAGTAACGCAATGGAGGATTTCGTCAAACTTTGATTACAGTAAAAATTATACTAAGTTAATAAATTGTTTGTTACAATGTTTTTGTTTATTGTGATATCCTTGAATAGTGAAAGAACTATTAGGTAGCTTCAGATGACAAATCCACGACTATATGACAAGGATGGGAAACTGAATTGTTTTATTCGCATGTGAATTCCAGCGATGGTTTTTCTGTACATACTATAACTAGCTTCTTACCCGCAGCTTTACACGTGTACTTACGTCCTTTTAAAACTCCTGGCAATGTATGCAAAATTTTATTGTGATCGGTTATGGAAGGATACAAACAAACTCTGTTACGCATCTGTATAATTTTTAAGTTAGGATTAGGAGAGTAGTTTTTGTATTATTTCAGATTTATCATGATGTTTAGCTGCCTTCCGGGCGTCTTGCGACGCATCTTGCGATCACGATTATAATGATGGCAGATTGATTAGTATGCCATGATATCGTAGCAATTTATGGAACCGTTTAAGTTCGACTTGTTCTAACTAGAGCACTTTAAGAAATGTTCTGAGAGCAATTTGTCTTCTTCTCAACACAGCATCAAATTACAATAAATGTTTGCGTAAGATCCTCATGCAAATCTCACAGTTATCGACACAGCTGCGCTGTACAGTTTCCAAAACTGTTACTCCTCTCTTAAAATGAGTTTTATAACGAAGTGTCCCTCAAGAACTTTATTTTATGATCACAGCAATTAAACAAAACTTATTATTTCCCTGCCTTGGAACCTTTGGAGATAAGTTGAAATTTCAAAAGTATATTTCATGGACGTAAACCATTGACATAAAAGCAAATGAATTTCATATCTGTGTTTTAAAGCGGCCAAACCAAAATGGTATGAAAATGCTTCTGATAAACTTATTCCGTGGTAGCTTTCGCTTTTTTCGCAAGCAAATACGCCGAAATCTCGAATCTACTTTGACCGCTGAGTTCATGAAAATAGCACCGGAACGCTGCTTTGTAACGAAGTTGCTATCCAAATTGAATGTCATATTATATTGACTAATGATACTTTGCAGACCGTAGGCTTCAGTCAGAATTACGTTTGTTCCAGTACTTGCACTGGTTGCTCCAGCCTTTTGACCGAACAAGAGCACGTAAACGTGATTATTATGGCGGTAAAAATCGGAAGGACTGTAGTACCACCCAGACGAAATCTTAACCAAAGAAACCACTGAAATTTAGCAATCATTAGAATTTATATTTTCAGCGTTTCGACAAATATGCGAAATATGATCTTATGACAGCAATTTGTAAAAATCCGAGTTGATACATATCAGCATGCTCTAGACACGCGACAAGTCAGAGTTATGGAGAGTTTCTTAAAAGATTATCAAGTAATTAAAAACGACCTCTTTTGAAAATTATACAGGAATAGCTTTAAAAAATATATACGCGAATAAAAGTTAAATAAAATAGGTATTTCATGGTTTAAAACTATAGAAAGGTACATTCTTTAAATGAATGCCTATTAATTTGAAATATATTTAGTACTGTGTTGTATATTAACAAGATTGACCAAGACCTTCAGGATTGCCGAAGGTTTTGTTTTACCATTCCGAACTAAGTGATTTTTAAATGAATTATGAAAGAATTTTGTGGAAAAAGGAAACATCAAGTTCGTATCTGCTCTTTTCTATAGTCTTTTGAAAAAGCATGAACGTATCGAGAAAAATGATGAAAGCATATATCTTACAGCTATCATAAATGAGATTCCTTGGTCGTTTGATGAAGTTCGGTATTATATGTCACTGGTACATAAGTAAAACAATATTATAAGTATAACAAAGAAACAATAATACTACAAAACAATAATAACCACAGAACAATATAATCATTGTAGCTACCAGCTATAAGATTGGATTTCAAAGAAGCCTTTTGTACACTTTCTTTAATTAACTACCTCCCAAAGGCTGCCCATGCAATTGAGCAGATTTTTTTTAAATTTAATTTTTTCGAATTGGACTGTTTTTATGGTGTATGGGATTTTTAAATTTCACCGGACTTTGTAGCTTGGCGCTGACGGCGCTTAGTCGGAACTTAACCTACTCCTGCATACTAAACACCTAAGGGCACCCGAGAGGGCACGGACCTCGGCTTAGGACGTCGTATATACACTTGAAGCAAATTAGGAAGGTGAAAAAGCTTGAGAGGTGGGTACTGCAACGTTTGCTTGTGCCGTATCTAATAAAAGAGGTTATTGCACAAACAAACTTGCCGACAATTACGACTGGCAACTTATAAGCCTGTCATTATTTAATTTATTTGTAAATTGTTTAAAAGATAGAATATGGAAGATTGTTCCGTGGCATTCCATTGCGAGCTTCGTCCCCAAAAATAGTCTAATAAATATTGATTGTGTTATTATAAAATAGATTCATCTTTAATAAAAGTGGATTAAGTGATATATGTGTTTCTTTCTTATTAGTTAGGAAGACCTCCCTAGGGTAGACTTATTCCATCAAGGGTCCCGGACCGCTTAATACCGCTTAACCCGGACGCAAATAAAGCTGGCGCGGTAATAACGAAACAAATCTTTATAAGACACTTCCTACACAATTGTAGAATACGTATAAGTGTCGATTAGCTTCCCAAATATACGTAAATAAAAATTCGTTAAAAGAAACGATCATACAGATGCATGAAATTTTTACTGAAAAGCAGTAAGAAAACTTAGACATCCGAATGTCACGAGAAACGCTAATATGTTCTGCGACGTCATCGAGGAGTGAGAATGAAAATTCTCAAAGGTCAACCAACATGGACGGGAACGCGAGTGGAAGATTCACAAACAACAACAACAGATCTCCGTATGCTTTGAGAAGGAGAGGAGACCGTGGTGATGCATCCAATGGACCAAAGATGAATTACCAAAACTCCAACCGGCGTCAGTGAGACAGCTGGGGACACCACTGATGCCGATTAGTCAAGAAAATATTTCAAGTGAGTTTTGTCCCTTAATTTATATTAAAATTAGGAACGGGAATGTCCCTGCTTTACTCGATACAGGCGCATCAGTTTCTGTATTCTCCCGAAATTTATGTATTAAATTTAATAGAATAATACATAATGTGGAGAATGTAAAAATCCGAGCCGTTAATGGTAATCGAATAGATATAATAGGTAAAGTACAGATGGACGTAGTTTAGCTATAAGGATCCAACCCACAAAAAAATCAAAAGAAAAAAGACGGTCGATCAATTGGTGTGGTAACCCCTCAGCGCGTTATTGACTATTTTTTGGGTTGGATCCTTATTGCTAAACTACGTCCAAATATGCTTGGAAATTGAACATGTTGTTTATGTACAAAATTGTTACGTAATCGATAATATTGAAAGAAATTTAATTCTCGGGAAAGACTTTCTTCAAAAGTCCGGTGCAATCTTAAATTTTAAGAAAGGACATGTTCAATTTAATAATATTATTTGTAAATTCATTAAAAATAATGAAATTAATGATTTTAATGTTAAAGATGTGAACCAAAATACCCTTCAGGTAATACAGGTATCACGTGAATTACGAAAGGATGAATATTTTTATTTTCTTGATTTAGTAGATAAAAATGATTGTAGGTTGTGGGAAGTAGTGGTAGCTAAACCAAGTGAAAACAAATTTAACTTATCTTCGGATTTGTCAATGAAAGAACGAAGTGTATTATTAAAATTAAAAGATTGATATTAGAAAAATATCAATCTACCTTCGCGTTCGAAAAAAAAACTTAGGAAAGTGTAATATCGTTGAAGTCACAATCGATACAACAGATGAAACTCCAGTACATAGAGCACCGTATAGAATATCTAATGAACAACATAAAATTATATGTGAGCAAATTGATGATATGCTTGAAAACAATGTGATTAGAAAAACTAGAAGTGCGTATGCATCACCGGTAGTATTAGTGAAAAAACCGGATTATACATGGAGATTTTGTGTGGATTATAGAAAGCTGAATAAGAAGGTGATTACAGACTCGTATCCTTTACCTTTACTTTACCCTTTACTCATCGAGGATATTATCACATAGCTGAATGGGGCGAAATTCTACGCCGATTTAGATTTAAACTCTGCCTATTGGCAATTATCTATAGCGGAGAAGGATAAACACAAAACAGCATTCATCACACCATCTGGATTATATGAGTTTAACGTATTACCATTTGGATTAAAAACTAGCGGAGCTTTTTTTCAAAGGACAATGGATGAAGTTTAAGCGGGACTTAAATATAAAATGTGATAGTTTTTCTTGATAATGTGATTGTATATGGTGATTCGTTTAGTGATTAGTGCTCTAGACGAAGTGTTCAACGGTTGAGTGTAATTTTGGATATAAAGAAATAACCGTGTTGGGACACACTAATTCGGGAGAAGGAATTCTACCAGACCCGAAGAATATCGAAAAAATACAAAAAGTAAAAATACCAAGAAACATTAAAGAACTGAAATCGATATTAGGTTTATTTTCGTATTATAGAAAATTTATAAAGAACTTCTCTTTATTAACTCTTCCTTTAACAAATCTATTTTAAAAAAAATATGAAATTCATTTGGTCACAACCACAACAAAAGGTATTTGACAAAATAATATCGTTAATTGTTGAACCACCATATTATGACATTTTGTTAATGACAAAGGAATATGTGCAAGATTATATGTAGATGCGAGTGATTTAGCGGTGGGAGCATGTTTAATGCAAGGTCAACAAGAAAGATTACCAATATGTTTCGCATCACGAAAACTAACGGAAGCAGAAAAAAAATACTTGATAACTGAAAAGGAATGTTTAAGTTTAGTGTGGGCATTAAACTATTTTAAACATCATTTATAGGAATTACAATTTCAGTTAGTAACAGACCATAAGGCATTATGTTGGTTAAGAACAAGAAGAGATATGTCTGGAAGACTATCCAGATGGGCCTTGGCGATTCAAGGAAACGACTTCGAGATTGTACACTGTTCTGGAAAACAGAACGTCGTAGCAGATTTCCTAAGCCGAAACCCACTAAGAGAGGATGAAACTACTCCAGAAAAGAAAGCAGAAGAAGGTCTACAAGTGTTCTCGATCGAAGTGGACGATTAATCACGACACCAAGCGATAATTTTTGCCGAAGGTGGCGCGAAACTGTATCGACCAGTCGTCGAAGTGTATATAAAAGTTTTACAATATCTAATAATGTGTTATTAAAATGTATAAGAAATGAAAGAGTAATAAAAAAATTGATTGTTTTACCTAAGTCGTTATTTAGTGAAGTTATGAGACAAATACACGATTACGCACGCACGGGTGGACATTTCGGTTTAATGAAAACTTTAGCAAAGTTCAGGGCAAAATACTTTATGCCGATCGCATTTTAAGAAATCGAAAAATATAATAAAATTTGTATACCATGTCAAGAAAAGAAAATATATAATAAGATAGTGCCACTACGCCCAATGGTAACGGATCGTTTATTCCTAAAAATAGAGATTGATATATTAGATCCTTTTAATCATTCAGTAGATGGTAATAAATATATAATAACGTGTATAGAATGTTTTTCAAAATACGCTATTTGCAAAGCAGTCCCACGAGTGACGACTCAAACAATATACGATTTATTAATTAATGAAATTTTAACAAAGTTCGGGACGGTATGTGAAGTATTGTCAGATAAAGGTTCCATGTTTACATCTAGATTAGTTAAGGATTTAGTAAGACAATATAATATAAAACACTCTTTTGATACCACTATGCATCATCAAACTTTAGGTTTAGTAGAAAAATTAAATCAAACCATTTCATACTCATTAGCTAAATATGTAAACCCAAGTCAAATGGGTTGGTGTCGAATTTTACCTTTTGCAATATATGCTTATAATCGTTCAAAATAAGCTTCAACTAAATGTTGCCCTTATTATTTGATGTTTGGTAGAGAACCTGAAGTCTCATGTGATGAAAGGTTAAATCCTAATTATAATATGACTGTACAACAAAAAAAGACGCTTATATAAGTGCAGTAAATCAAGCGAGAGAATATTTATGGAAAGCTCATTTAGTACAAAAAAGATCATATGATAAAAAAGCTTCTAATACTAAACTTCGTGTAGGACAATTAGTTTTGTTACATTGTCCAAAGAGAATATCAGGTAAAAGTCGAAAACTAAGTCGACCATATTAAGGTTTATTTCGAGTATTACGATATATAGGATGTGACAATTATCTTGTTAAAAAAATACAAAATAACCAAGAATTAATTGTACATGTGAATAGATTAAAACCATATAATATTAGAAACAATAAAACTAATGATAAAATTATGTCTATACTTATTATAAAAAAAGTTTTTGTATATATATTTCTTTGTTGAAATATTATAATAATAGGTCTTTACCTATGAAACTGCCGTTTTGCCGTACTGGCCATTTCAAATGAAAATATTTTTTTTTTGACTGATAATTCTAATTTAAAATTAATTTTATTTGACAAACATGGAATTATTTTTCTAAAATCGTCATTTGTTTAATAGTTAGTGTTTTGTTTTCAACGCATTCGAACATTTTTCGTCATCATGGATAAGTTAAAAATTCGAGTAATTATGGAGTATGAGTACCGTCGTGGCAGCAAAGTGGCACAAGCGGCACGCAACATCAACGACGTTTACGGAGCGAACACTACAAACGAACGCACCAACCGTTATTGGCTTACCCGTTTCCGTTCTGGAAATTTTGACCTGAAAAATGAACCCCGTGGTCGTCCGAAAACTTTGGTCGACAATGACGAATTAAAGGCAATTGTGGAAGCTGATGAAACTCAATCCACGGCTGAATTAGCAGCAGCTTTCGACGTTAGCATCAAAACAATATTGGTCCATTTGCGTCAAATTGGCAAGGTAAAAAAGCTTGACAAATGGGTACCCCACAAACTCAATGACAGCCAGCGCCAAGTACGCGTGGAGACGTGCCTTGCACTGCTCAGCAGGCATACAAATGAAGGAATTCTGAACCGCATTGTTACTTGTGACGAGAAATGGATCCTGTTTGACAATCGTAAGCGCTCAGCAAGTTGGTTGGACCCTGGTTCAGCACCCAAACAATGCCCTAAACGAAAACTTACCCCTAGAAAAGTGATGGTCACTGTTTGGTGGTCTAACGCGGGTGTAATTCATCACAGCTTCTTGCCAAACGGGAAAAGCATTACTGCAGATGTGTATTGTGAAGAACTGAACACAATGATGGAGAAGCTCGCACGTCTCCAACTAGCTTTGGTCAATCGTTCGGCTCCACTGCTCCTGCACGACAACGCGCGACCTCATACTGCACAGCAGACGGTCTCCAAGCTACAAGAGTTGGGGTTGTAAGTTCTCCATCATCCGCCGTACTCACCAGACCTTGCGCCTACAGACTTCTACTTTTTCCAGAATTTGGATAACTTCTTGGCGGGAAAAAAATTCAATACCCGAGAGGCAGTACAAAATGCCTTTGAAGAATTTGTTGCCTCCCGTCCAGCTGATTTCTTCAAGAAAGGCATCAATAAGCTACCAATGCGTTGGCAAAGATGCATTGATTGCATGGGTGATTATTTTGATTAATAGAAATAAAAAATATATAAAAAAATTACGCTTCATTTATTTCGTGACAAACGGCAATTTCATAGGTAAAGACCTAATATGTGTTTCTTTCTTATTAGTTAGGAAGACCTCACTAGGGTAGACTTATTCCATCAAGGGTCCCGGACCGCTTGAGTACCTCATGAATTGAGTGCAGCAAATCGACAATTCCTACCCCAAGCGAAAATTCACTCAAAAAAAGTTACTTGTGAGACTAGACCACACACTGCACAACAGGCGGCTACCAAATTAGAGGAGCTTCAGTTGGAATGTCTAAGGCATCCACCGTAGATACTCCCCGGACCTTGCTCCACCAACAGATTACCTTTTTTTTTCGAAATTTTGATGACAGGGAAAACATTCAACTCCGATGGGGCAGTCCAAAGCGCCTTCAAAGATTTTATTGATTCCCATCCGAATGGTTTTTTTAGTAAAGGGATCAATGAACTACTTATGAGATGGCAAAAGTGCATAGATAGCAATGGTACATACTTTGATTAAATAAATACATTATATTTAAAAAATATTGACTATATGTTCCTCCCTTACAAAATGCCAAATTCATATGTAATAACCTAACATTTTAGGATACTAGGTGACGTACACTTTATTTGAGAAATGCCCACAAACAACAATCTCTAAAGCGGATATTCACGTTATACTATTTCAGAATATAGAAATATTCTAAGATTTGGATTAGTTGCCGAAAACCTTGTAAGACATTATTCTTCATAGAAGTTAGATGCAAATATGGAATAGAAAAAGTTTATAAAAATTAGCTTATTTTAAAATGCATTTATTGTTTTTACAATTAAGGGTCTTATTAAACTATAGTTACTTTACGATGGCGAGTTTTCTATGATCCAACGATGATAATGTGCGACATTGGTGTATACACTTGGGACACCTTCACTGCCGCAGTTTTCTGAGCCAAAGGACACAATGCCAATCTGGGAAGAAAGTGAAGTTTTATTTAAATATATAGTTAATGTAATCAATGTAGGAATTAGTAGAAATAGTAGAAATACTAGTACAAATAATTTTTGTTTTGCGATATCAGTTCGAAGAAGAAAATCTACGCAGAAAGTGTTTTTGTTTTACAGAATCGATGTACGATCACCGAATTCTCTGGAGTCAGACACTGTTGAGGCTGATCCTAAATATCACCTAGTGATTTTCACCTTCATATGAGTGAAGGAAAGTAGCATAATGTCCTAGAGAATAATGGATTAAAAAAAAACAAATTGCTATGTAACATTCGCATCATTTGTGACATCAGTGACAGGAAGGTGGTATTCGCCTTTCGTAAGCAAGTTCTTTCAATAATGTTTTCTAATCACTGTTTTTCGTTGCACTACCTACTTGTGTTAAGTTTTTCTAGATTCTTTTAGTAGGAATGTTTTAAGTAACGGATTGTAGTAGTTTGCATGTTAGAAGGCTCAACGAGAAAAGAGAAGCCATTTATTTGTGTTAACCAGAAGTGAAATAATGTTATTTTTGTCTATTTTACGTAGGTATTTAATTTTGTCGTTAAATAAAAGAATTAGTATTATGTTTGCAGTATTAACCGTGTGAACGAAATCATACCGGAGTGTCAGAAGGTATATTCGATATTGTAAGAAATTAGCCCATATGTGGTGTAGATTCGTACGAATTTCACTTGTAAATTTATATTTTTTTAAATATAATTATCGTTCAACCAATAACGGCACACTACTGATCCCAGAGCAGATTCATTTTCACCGCCCGCAAAGTTCTCCTCAATTCACTAGCACAAATACACCTCTTATTTACCTGCTCGTAAACCCCATCACGTACAATCAACAACGGTGCACCACCGAACCCGGAACAGGCGTCCCTTCCCTCCTCGCCACCCGCGCACAGTTGTCCTTCGTGCACGGGCACGGACTCCCCGAATATTCGCTCGCAGTTCTCCAGCGGCACTAGAGGCACTTCGAGGCGTTGTTGACGGCCAACCTGTAAGGGAGACTTGCCGAGCTAACAGATGCAGATAAGA
Organism: Marasmarcha lunaedactyla; assembly: GCA_923062675.1. Lineage (NCBI taxonomy): Eukaryota > Metazoa > Arthropoda > Insecta > Lepidoptera > Pterophoridae > Marasmarcha > Marasmarcha lunaedactyla. Next base: position 12,053,266 of record OV281353.1, read on the forward strand.
ATAATTTTGTATAGACATAGACAAACAGACTCTGTAAATTTATTTTGAAAAAAATACACCCATGAAGTTTCTTGCCAGTTCTTCTTCACGAAGGTTTTTTTTGAACTGGTAGTAGAATCATGTTTTATTTGACGTCAATAATAACAAGTAATTGTCAATGTTGAGAAATAAATATTTCATTTCATTTCATTTCATTACTCTTGCCAAAGTGACAAAAAATTAACTTTCTTTAGGACTTTAAATCCTCAATGTAAATCCTACTGATATTATAAATGTGAAACATTGCATGTTAGGAGTTTGGATGTATGTTACTCAACCACGCAAAAACTGCTGAACAAATTGAACGAATTTTTGGCATATGGATAAATATACAACCCAACATTAAGGCTTATCCAAGAATGTTAACAGTATCGGCAATTAATTATTCATACCTTTTATATTTTATTGTTGAATGATTTATCACAGAGTTCTTTTACTCAAAAATCAGTATGTTAGTGAATTAAGATTTACTATCTTTTTGTATTTTAATTTCTATGGTTTTTCTCTTCAATAGTCGAGCCAGGGCCGCATTTAGGGGCGGGCAACCGGGGCTGCAGCCCTGGGCCTCCACTAGAATGATTTGAATTTGAATTGATTTCGCAAAACTGTTCTATTTTTTTAAAAGGGGTTATGTAACTCTTCTGCAAAGTAAAAACTTACACAAATATGTCCACAAACTATTATAATTTTTTTATTAACGTGTTAATTCTAATAATTTGAGTTTGTTTCGCTTTAATTTATTTATTTTTATTTTATTCGGAAGTTAATATAGGGCCTCCACTCCTTTATTGCCCCAGGGCCTCCAGACCTCTAAATCCTGCCCTGAGCCGAGCTATATTGGAATAAGCGAGCGAAGCCGCGGGCAAAATCTAGCATGGAGTGTTTTGAATTATCCTGCCAATACACAACAGCTGTCGCTGTCATACAACAGCCATCACATGTTTGACAGCTAACAGAAGACCCTGTAATGTGCGTGTGGACTGAGTGATGTTTTGAGGGTGAAGTTGTTTGTTTTATAGTCAAATGCAAAGTATAATTTAAAGTGACATCATAAATATAAAACATTATTTTCGGCCATTGAATAACTTAATTACATTTGGTAGCATTGGTTAATTCCTGTTACTTGGTAGCATGTAGGTATAACAATGAGCTAGTTGTCGAGGAGCATAAACTCGACTCCTGTCTTTTTATTCGGTATATAAGTAAAATTTGAAACAATTTTCAAGAATAATGTTACTTATTAAAAACTAAGTGGTTCATAAGTGTTGAGTAAACACAGTTTATGTAGCATTATAAATAAATATTTCTAACAATCACTCCACGTTATCTAGCCCAAATTAAGTATCATTAAAGAACTTGTGTTATGAATACTAGATAACGAATAAATAAACCTGAGAAATATATAAACACACATAGATATTTTTTTATATTTATATAAACATTAGAAATTAACTTAAATAAACGTAAATACACATCCATGACTAGTAAGCAAATATAATAATATATCTGCCCCTACCAGAATTCGAACCCGGGACCTCTGGCATGGAAGGCAAGGCAAGCCTTTTTTGAGCAGTTTGAAATCGCAGATATTACTTGCATTAAATGATATCTTAAACGTTGCACATAACAAAACTCCTTTATTCTTCCCTAAGCTTTTCAAATAAACAACTACACTGCTCAATTAAAAACATACAACATCTCACCTGTACACTCTGTCCCGACAGCTTCCCCCATCCGACCAGCAAGGCTCGCTCGTTGATCACCACTTCCGACTTGTCATTCAAGCAGACAGGCGCCGCTGTCACTGTGGCAGATCAAACAATTGCCCGTCACTGTCAAGGCTACATCAAGGCTATTCACTCAATTTGGTAAATGTACTTTATTGCTAAAGAGATAAGGTTGAGATAAGAATGATCGTCAAGTGATGTTACGCTTCTCTGCGCGATATTTTTGTAAACAAATGCTGTCAAATTATGGAAGGATAGGGAAATGAAAATTGTACATCAAGGCCGTACCGTGTCCAGATACGAAATTCAATGAGGCTAGCCAATAGAATTCTCAGAATAAGTAGAAAAGTTGTTACCTAATGCTTCTAGTAGTACTGACATACATGTTTCTCTCAAATAAACAATGTCTTATGTATCGGAGGGATTCATCAGTGAACTTATTGTCATGCGAATATATCACACTTTAATTTTGAATTGATTAGGTACTCGTTTACTTATGGAATAGCAAAAAAATTACTGTGGGTTTTGATATCTATGACACGGAATAATAAATGATTAACATATTCAGTAACAATTTCAGAACGGGTTTTCTTAAATCGCGGTAGTCATCCCGTGACTTTCTTAAGTAATATAACAACAATAAGAATAAAAGATATTTATTTTAACAGTAATTGGGTTTATATTTTACAGCTAAAACTGGGACTGACTCAGCATAATGTAGAGATCATCGAAAGACCGTTGAAAGAATGCTATTTTGCCATCCCTTATTTGGTACACATTAAAATAAAGGAAAATACCATGTGTTTACTTAGAAAATGAAAACTATACATTTTTGTAGTAATTACCACAGTAAATGAAATAAAAAGACTGTTTTAGGTACCAAAATCAGCAAAGCCTGCGACAACACGCGGGGTCCATACTCTAAACAACCGTGTAAGCTGAAAACATTCAAACTTTACGACCCCAAGACCTCTAGTGTCAAATGCCATTTAGGCCAAGAGGCTGATAGCTACAGTAGGTATACAAGTCTCATATTATAAGTACAGCCTAACTTTTGAAAAATCTTTGATTTTCTCTATGCACATTCAAGACGTTGACTGCCTTGTAGGCTTATTAAAGTTTGCAAATTAGTACGCATTAAATGTTTACTGTTATTAATAATAAATGCATGAACTGAATTGACGCCACCAGATCCACAACAGTACTATTGACTTGTGTCATCACTTAGACTTTTAGCATAGTCCTAGGATTAAAGCAGATTTAAACATTAACAGCTGTGCAAAGTTTTTATTAAAATAAATTTATTTTCTTTTCTGATACTCCTTCCAAGGGTAACCCACTTTTCTATATTTTTTTGAATTCTGCTCTTGTCACATACCTTCAAACCACTTCAACTTCTTCATTTGCTGCCTTTTTAGCCCGCGCTTTAATAAGGGTTAAGTCAGGCGGCAACGATATTTTTTCTTGCAGTACAGAGAAGATCAAATTGCAAAAATCAATAATCTAGGCAGTTTGTAGTTATATAACGTATTTATGGATATTTAGGTCCACTTGCGCTGCTACATATTGCTTTACATCTCTATCTGTTCAGTACAAATAAAAAGTGACGGAGGGATACTTTATCTGACGAACCGGCTATCTCAGATCTAAGAGAAAATAATTTTGATACATGAAATAAACTCACTCATATCACAAAAAGCAAGACAGATGTTATTTTCTATATCGCAACAATACAAAACTGTCCCGCGGTCTCTCATTCTCAAGATGGCGCGCGCACTTAAGTGAGATTAATTGATATGGACCTAGGCCTTATAAGTGACTATTATTATTAATAATAAATAATAATAAATCCCCAAACAAACACACCAAGAAGTCTTGGTGGTGCACCTGCGCCATATGTCTTACAATGATCTCTGTAATAATGACAATACCAACCAGAGTACTTGATATCGTCCTTGAGCACGATGAGCGCCACGTCGTGCCGGAACACCTTGGCCTCGTACCCCGGGTGGACGACCACGCGGTCCACCTTCGCGGCCTGCGTCGGCGGCGCGCAGAACTGCGGGGTACAGTCCGGGCTGCGGCCGATATCCCACTCGCCTACTACCACCGTTGATCTGTGGAATTGTAACAAACTAGAAGCAACCAATAATCACGTGGGTATTTCAGGATAAATATAGCATACGTATATAATATACATAATATAGCCACCCTCGACATAAAACCTTTTATATAGATATTTATTAACCTATAACTAGTAATATCGATAACCAAAAAGCATTGCTGCATGAAAGCGAAAAATATTTAGTCAATAAATTTACTGTTCAAAAGTTACAAAACTTGGGCGATCGCAGTTTCCTAATTTTTTTACTTTTACATGATATTCGGCCTAATGCTTAATTAGTTATCGACTTAGTGTAACATAATAATGACGATTACTCCGTATTAGGTGAAGTTAATACTACTTACTTCCCTGCCTATGACACCAAAGGTACCGAGTGTGACTTCTGATAAAATTAGATATTTTTGTAAAAAGCAAATATCACGAAGCAAAATTACTTTTTATTCGTACATTATAAGCTTTTCTTCAAATTCTCCAATTGACTTAACCTTTTCACTCGCAATGGAACAAATGTGTCACACAATACCACGCGCTGCCGCTAGCTCTACACAGCTGTCCCCAAGTACCTACTAACGGGTGATTCATTTAGAGTTACTTTTTTGTCTATGGATTTTTTGAGAGATGAAGCGTGAGCCATGATATTATGTTATGTTATTTTTGTTCTGTATAGTTTGACATTTCATCCTGTGAAGACTTAGCCCTGCACAGCGTCTACAAATTATTCAGCTGTATTAAGCAAATCAGCGTTCTGCAAGAAAAGTGTTTCGATCACTTACAGAAACTTATGGTCCACATAATCGGCCTACCGAACGCACGATTCGCTATTCCATCGAAAAGTTTGAAAGCCATTGACATTATTAGATAATAAACGGCCAAACAGACCACATCCAGCGCGTAGTGAAGAAAAAATTGCGGTGGTAGCGGTAGCCAGAACGTAACTATCGATGGTGACCGTTATTGTGCCATTATAAGAGATTATTTGATTCTTGAAATTGAAGCCCGTGATCTCCAGGACATTTGGCACCAACAAGACGGTGCCACTTGAAACCACAGCTCGTGAAACCATGGCTCTATTGCGTGCACAATTTGGTGATCAGTTAATTTCGCACTTCGGTCCGGTGAGTTGGCCGCCTAGATACTGTGATATCACACTCCTAGATCTTTTCCTTTGAGGCTATGTAAAGTCCAAAGTCTATATACAGGGTGTTTGGTGCAGGGTTAGCCAAACCCTATGGGTGTGTAGGTGGTACTAATTGTAAAATACAAATTGAAGTAAAAGACCCTAACTGTTATAATTTTTTTTCAATTATTTTTTGTATTTTTTTAAGTTTTTCCGAAATCTTACCTTTCCAACCGTACAACTTTTTTTGGAACATGTTTTTGCTACGAATTTTTATGTAAATTTGGTCTCAGAGACCTTCGTCTGTCAAAGACGTTATTGGTTCAAAATAACGAGTAAAAAAAAATTTACAGACCCTAAAGTTAAAAAAATAAAAAACATTAGTTAAAAAAGGCAACTTTATATCTTTTTAAAAAAAAAACCATTAACGATCGAGAAGTTAATATTTTTTTATTAGAAGTTAATATGTTCCAACTGAGTGTTACAAACCTTTTTGGCAAGGCACATTTTTCAATTTTAATTTGAGTCTGAGCCTCTGACTCCATATATTTTATTTGTTAGTGAATGCATCCATTTTATCAAGTGCGTGGCTCCAAATTAAAACAGGATTTGCGGCGAGTGATAATTTCGTCCCATTTCATCACAAACAGTAAAAAAAGTAGAGGGTTTAGGTATATTCTCAGCACTTTTTCGTCAAAATTGTTCAATACATGAATGAATGTATGAAGGATGCGCCAAAAGAAAATGGTTTAAACTCCGAAAAATTTAAACTAACTTTAACACAAGCCTTTACATGACATTTTGATCTAAATTTTGCTGAATAAACTGGGCTGAAATAAAAACATACATTACTATTCTAATATGTTCAACCTGTTTGATACTATGAAAATGGAAGTTTGATTCGACTTAGTACAGAAAAATGTTTGGTTTTTTATTATTTATTGTTAGATTATTTACATTAAACCACTGCATACAAGGTTATTATGCTCACTGTTAATACAAAGAGAAAAATTCTAATTATATTTAAATAAACAGATACTTACAACTTATATCCCTCAGGTTTCGCCAGAGCACAGTGCGCCGCGGTCAACACCACTTTTTTCGATATAATGGATCCACTGCACGCAAACCGCACGTTTCCTGTGTCTTTGTCTAAAAGCCAATAAAAATAACAATTAAGCTGGTTGCTTTGTTGTCAAAACTTTCATACAAATAGGTACGTAGACCTTTGAGTTCGTTAAAACTTCTGTTTTCCCACGGGTCGGTCATTCTCATCAGCAGAGGCTGATTAAATTGTCAAGCTTATTTATTTTCTTTTATTGTATTTACTTCTAGTCAAGTGTAGAAGTACCTATGTATGGCAGACTTCTATTTTAATATTATCATTGATACAATCCAAAATAATTACATCGAAAACATTTGTAAATATTTCACCATGCCGCGGCCCGACAATTCTAGCCATCGCGTTGTTAAGGAACAGATACATTAAACTGGTTGAATATACAATTAATTTATTACTCTCGCTCTGTATTTATAAGAAGAAAAGTTACTGTTTTACTCAGATAGGAAGCAAAGTCGCCCTTAACGTGCGAAAAAATGCCTATGCCACTCAGCATAAAGATATAAATACGTGCAGTATCATTATTCACGTGCTAGGAATAACAAGAATCACACCTAAAACTTGTTTTAAGTAGTTCCTTATTTGATGTTCGAAAATGTAAAATTTTTATTTGAAGCATGTGTCTTTTTACTGTTGATTTTTGTTAAAAATAATTTTCAAATTCGGATAAAAGCGAACGCAAACTCCATATATTTTTACGTTCATGATGTATATTTAATTTAAATGCAACTCACGTGTAAACCCGATCCTAGCCACCCAAGGCTGGGAGCCCAGGCCTTCATAGTCCACACCCCGCACCATGCTGACCCCGCACTGGGCAGCCCCCACCTGGTACACGCGTCCGCAGTCGCACGCGGGACAACACACGAAGTCTTCGTTGTTGACGTTGCCGCAGGTCAGCTGGTTGAGGCGGTGAAAGTAGCTGGATGGTTGGGAGTTTAGGGGTAGTAGAACAGTTTACTATTACCTAACTGTACAAGCACTGCGAAAGAAGTGCCGCTCAATACTTTGATAATAATAATAATATTTTATTTCAAAAAATAACTTTTTACATTTTAAGTAAGTGATCGAAGTCACCTGGTAAGCAAATAGTGCCTGTGACAGGTGACAACGCTCTTCCGTAGCTACAAAGGGAACTATTAATATTACAATTTACTTACACATATAATAAATGAATTTTTATCTGAATATTTATTTTCCTCATGTTAGTGAATATTTGTATCTACTTTATCGCAACTATTTCTTTATGATACTAATGACTCTCTTTAAAATTAGCACAATACAATATATTTCAGTGTGATAATACTTTGTCTGAAGGTGTGCGTGTTTGTTTGGTAGGTGTCTATGTGTGTGTTTGTGCTGTGTATTAATTTGTGTAATGTAGTAATGCTTCCGTCTCCTCATAACTCAGAGGTGTCAAAAAGTTGGTAATAACTTTTTTTACTTCTTTTGTGGTTTTACTATAAATCTCTACATTTTTATTAATTTTGTTACGAATGATTACCGAACGACTATTATGATAGATAGATGCCTCGAAGCAAAGGTGGTTTTTGTTTTATTAGTACAAAAATGTCTTTTCTCCTTTTTGGTTTATACTTGTGCTGTGTGTGGTGGATTTGTGTTATTTTTAAATGGTGAACAAAATATAAAGCTTCCTTACTGACAGGGCCTTGCTTATAGAGTAGAGACTATCCGTTGGAAATCTTCTTGGTTTGAAGAGCATTACTTTCAACAAGGCGCGCTGTGCACGTTCCAATTGAAGTACGTTTGCTTTTTTAGCTCCTCCCCAGACAGGAATACAGTAGTTAAGATTGGATTGTACCAATGCTGCGTAAATTTCCCTAATGAAATTTCGCGAGGAACTTTTGAGTGTTCAACCTCTCCCCGGGCACCACATGTCTTAAGGTTTTAAATATCCAGATCAGTTTTCTTACTTTGACTGGTGACTTGATCTAGATGCGGATGCCAAGAGAGTCGTCGACCGAACATAACGCCTAAGTATTTTGTTTTGTCCGTTTTCTCCATTTCAGGACAGTTACAATTAACTAGGTCGGTTAAGTGACCGCAAGAGTGAATTCTAAGCTGAAACGATGCGTCAAGTTGTCTGTGGTTTTGGATACTGTAACAAATGTAATTGGTTTTTGCAGTATTTCAGGTGAGTAGATTATCTTTAAACCATTTTGGGACACACTTGATACCCTGTTCCGCATTTCTCTGGTACTGATGCAACAGCAACAAAATATCGGACGCGCGAAATAAAAATCGAAAATCGTGGTAAGAATCCCGTAAATTCATTAAATTTGGTAATTTAGTCAGGTAAATGGTATAAAATAACTAAAAATAAATAATAACCAAAAATGGTATAAAATAACAATAAAGGAACTGGCTAAAATACCGAAATATATAATAACGCTCTCCGCATCCGAATAAAGTATCGTCACGTATGACTGTCGTCTAGTTGGCTTGGTCGAGTCGTACAAAAGTGAAAGTAAAACAACGCTAGTTAATATGGTTTTCAGTTGCAATACCGATTCCCCATTATAGCCTATACCACAACCGACTTAATAATTTCACAACAGGGATCTCAGCCTCGCCTATACTAATGGACTATTTATACTTTATTTATCCTTCATTTTTAGCTTATTAATTATCCACACAAAATTGCTGGATTATATCGGAATAGTGTATGTTTGTGACTGCTCTGATATATTCCTACTACCTAATTAATACCTAACTAACGTGTTAAGGATGATATGCTCGGAATTCCCGAAAATTCAGTTTCAAGTAAGGTACTCAAGCAATACGAGGACATGTCAATATTGGTATAAAACAGTATCAAATTTACAACTGCTTTTGCCCTGTAATTTTATCAAAGCAGCTCCTTACCACATATTACTAATTAAAAACAAGGAATTACCGGTCTGATGAGAAACAGGAATAATCCAGCAAATCCTGGAGAATTGGGCAGGAGCTGATGGCCACGCACTGGGTGTTCGGTGGACATGAGTTTGCCTGAAAAAAAATACTATCAATGAAGAATTTAACTTCATTATCTCAAATAGATAATTAATTATTCATCTAGGATACAATGTCATCTAAGTTATACCGAATTCGCTGTTTTAATAGGAATTGCTTCAATAACAAATATTTGTTTTATCTTATGCTAAAGATACTCCTAATTTAATTGTCTGAAAAACATGCATTTTATATCTATCATTATTCAGATTGAGCCAAAGTTTAATAATAAAAGGCATTGGTGATAATAATCGAGTTGTATGATGAGTAAAAAAAATTCTGCTCACTGTAATAAACTATTATTTCATTTCAATTTTATTACACTTGTAGGAATACAAGTTTTAGAAGCAATACGAGACTATTCAGAAAATATATCACTATAAAATATAACTAAGTTTCATCAATTAGTACACTTCAAAATTTGAAACGTGCACAACAGAGCCAACATTACTTTTATTACAGAAACGCGTAACCATATAAAAATTGATACACAAAATTATTGATTTAAGGCGCGTCTTGAGGCAGATTAAAATATGGCGCCAGAAGTTTGCAGTGAGGCAGTAACCATGCGCGATTCTGCCAATTGTCAATTTCTAGTAGGAACAATGAAGGAATCGACTATACTTCCTAATAAATATACTACCTAATAGGTAAAATGTAAACTTGAATAAATACTATGGTAGAAAAAGGATGGGCTGATTAATGTGTGATATTGTGTAGACATCATTTTGACAAATACTGACTTTATATTACAGCGTATCGGTTTATTTGATTTTTTCTTATTCATGATGATAGTGATGACGACCAACGACTATTTATTACTTCAACAAATTAGAAAAACAGTACGAAAACCGAAGATTCATGAACCATTCAATCAAAGATATCATAACAGTGACATCTATGACATTTAAATTAATAGTTGCCATAATCAGATTTATTTTAGTTACCGCAACATTCTTTTCTAGATTTTTTGGTCGGCCTGTATATGCCGTCAGTATCTTTTAGCCAACATTTACGGCAGATAATCACTCTTTCTTTGTTAGAAAAGTAAAGGTTAAATACTAAACAATACTGTTTACCATCTCATATCAAATCATTTCCTTAACAGCAGCATTTATTTGCATGTAATTTTAACATTTAAAATAGGTTAATCCTGTAACTCTTATTTCAAAAATAAAAATTGCTTTTCTTTTGCATGTTTCCTCGGTAGGTAGGCCGGTTTTACACTATTCAAGTTTCTTTCTGTAGGCTACCTATTGATCATTAAATATTTCGAATTATATTTGATCATTTTTATTGCGGATTCAGTGGTAGGAGAGTTTATTATCTTAAGATCTCATCTGGGGTTGTACTTTAGCCCATCCTATTTTATTTACGTGGTTTCCGGATAAAGGCCTAACGGTAGACAACGATAATTTATCGATAATCAATAGTAATAAACAATAAACAAATCAACAACATATACGATAACTGATGTCCATGGGTACAGATGCCGCTTACCATCAGGTGGATCACGTGCTCGTTTGCCGGCTATGACAAAAATAAGATATATAAAAAAGAATTTATACGGCCCAGTGTGGGTTTTTTTGCTTTGTTTCAATGTTTAACATTGCAAAGTGGGCTTAGATTTCAACAACATAATATAGGTATTATATCAATAGGAAACTAGAGAAATGTTTTAAGAGCAACATAGCCGTGTCAGTACATTTGGGATAGCTGTACGATACAAAGAGATTTTCGCCCTTGAGGAGTTTTTAAATACTAATTTTTATTACCTACACTACACTACAGGAAACTACATTTTGGCTGTTCGATAACTGTCAGATAGTTAGCAATAGCGTTTTATTGAGTAGATTTCATTTGTTAAGTATGGAAGTTTATAGTCCAAATTGTAAAAAAAGATGGTTTAATCCTATTTTTATGGTCAGGTTGTTTGAGGGTGTTCGTCGTTTAGATGGTTGTGGGAAGGGAGAGTATACCAATTTACAGATACAGATAAGAATAACTTTGTATAGACATAAAAAGACATTGTACATTTGTTTTGAAAAAATTATACCCGTGAAATTTCTTGCCAATTCTTCTACACGACATACCTTCGTGGTGGTAGGGTCATGCTATATTTAACGTCAATAAGAACAAATATTTGTCAAAGTTGAGAAATAAACACTTGAATTTGAGGTAAGACTTGGCATAAATGCAAAATAAAAAAAAAATTATTTCTAGAATAAGAGCATAGATACCTGATCCAAGCTGTTTTCATTATTGTTATCCACGTTGAGACTTATGGAAACACCTGGAAAAAAAAATTTAAAGAAACTAATAAATACCGTATTGCGTACAATGCCGTATATTGTAATACCGGTCTGGTTTCTACTTTCGACATTTTACCCAACGGTGTCTAAAGGGCATTTTTAAACGTTCAGAACTACGGATTTCTAAAGTTATATCATTATTTCAATACGATTGAAAGAAACGAACAAATGACTATGACTTTATTTTCCTATTTTATTTCGGCTATCTATTCGTACATATTGTGATTCTAAATTCAATAACAATACAGCATTTAATCAGTAATATTTTTGTCTGTGGTTTTTATCCTACTTAAATGTACTTACGTAATTCATAACTATATATTTTTAAATTTCATAAGACTTGGGGCCTTAGCTCTGAGGCATGTCTGGATGCTTCGAGTCGGAGGTTTTCAGTAGCTAAGCATCGTAAGTGCGAGTGCAATATTGTTTCCTATATATGTATATCTCTTTACCATATTTAATTAATTTTTTTTTAAATATTTGAATTGTATTATAAGTTTTATTATTGTTGTATTCTTATTATTGGATTTGTGTAATATTTTAACTGTGGAAACTCTAGTGACTTTTGTGTTACCCATTATTAATTAACTTAACTGCATTAAATAGTTGTATGTTTCCGAAATAAATAAATAAATATTTTCGATAAACCTTTGTTAGAAGTAAGTTGCTTTCTTATGGTGAACTATTAAACACTTTACAATATTTTTGTTGTAATCATTTTTTTTTTCATAATTATTTGTATAGCTGTGTTAATTATGGGTTTCTAGCCTGAACAATAAATTATTATTATTCCTTAAATCGCTCGGAAGTTCAGAGTTAATCCGTAGCCATTAAACAAACAAACAAATTATTCTGATAATAAAAAAACAGTTATTGCCTTTTAAATAAGGCGTCTTTTTATCTAACTAAACCAACCCCTTTAGTATTCTTCTCCGTACTGTAAGTAAATGTGTGATAAACATCTACTGGGCATTTCCTATCTTTCAATGTAATATGAATTCAAAATGCAGTGATACAACGACTAATTGCATTCGACATGGAACACCATAATTAGCCACTCATGTGTTACATGCCTGTGATTTTAAGCGAACCTTGAATATGTGATATTATCGTAACAAATACAGGCCTAATCGAGGTTGCAGTTACAATTTACTAAATTTACATGACATTTTGCTGTTACAGTTTAATATAAATATATCGCAGAATAGGAATTAAGAGAATAGCCATAAATAATAAGCGAGTAAAATTTAATAAGAAAAGGCTGGTGTTTTCTCTGAAAATAAGATTTGGTAAATATATATATGTGTATGTATTTACCATAGTTTACAAGTAGTAAACTGAGGCCAATGGTTAGCAAATAAAAGCAGTCTTTTGTTTCGCGGCAACTCCACATGAAGTTGTTTATAGTGTTAGTTCGATAAGACCTTGATTACAAAATCGCGCGCGCATTAATAGCAAGCATTGCATTCGGAATTGTTCGAAATTAGGACTAGACAAGAAATAGAATCTACCCCAGCCATAAAGAACGTGTGAATGCCTTTTAAATGCATCGTCCAAAAGTGTGTACAATAAATCTGTGTCTTGCGATAATGAAACTACGACGAAGAAAAGAAAATAATTTGTAAGCCATTTTCAATACCTACGAAATTATAAGTAGTAAATCATTTTTAAAACCTAACTTGTGGATAGATAAATTTAGACTTGAAATTGGTGTAAATATTTAAAACAAATATTTGAGATAATCATGCTTGGTACTAAATATAAAGCCAAACATTGTGATTCAGTTAACTTTGGCTAAGAGTAAATATTAAAGACTCAAAAATTCACATCATTACTGGTAAAATAAGGTATTTTAACTACAAAAATATTACTAAGCTTTTTCAACAGGTTTTATTCCTATTTAATAAAATAGAAAAACTTACTTCTAAACTGGGCATCAACAAAACAGATCACAAGAACCATACACAAAAAACTAGTTTGCCGCATTATTGCACGCGCGTAGTCCGCATAGACTTAAGTCACAAAAAAACTATTAAAACCTTTTTAGCGCTTATTTTTTGTTAAATATGCGCGTGGGCATAGCGATGTCAGATCAGTTTGGCGATTACAATAAAAATGTTTCGCAACAAAGAGTTGGTCTCGCCACGCTTGAGGGGTGCTCGACTCATCTTACTGGGTACCAACCTATGTAATTATTAGGAATAAATTAGAATTTTATTACTAGGTGTAAAGTTTGATAAGCTCAGGTATTAATAAGCATGTGTAGCTTGGTGGTGCAGCTACCTTTTAGTAGGTACCTATCGGAAAAATCAACTGGTATTTTTGTATTAAGAAAACAATCAATAGGACCTAAAGGAACAATAAATTATACTTTACATAAGTAGGTAGATAAGAGTCATACAAATGTTTTACTAATATCTTGGTATATTTTAATTAAATATGCTAAACAATTATTTCATCTTTGTTGTTGTGAAAACTTGAGTGACAGGGATCAAAAAGGGCATATTTGAAATTGAGTAGACTAATATAGAGTTATAATTACCCTCCGACAGTATACTATAACGAATGTAAATATACCAAAAATCGATTTTTCTCCTTCATTGTGAGGCCATTGATTAATTTTTTAAGAATCCTGTAATTTCAAACAAAATATAAATTTATTTCATGGTTCAGTAAGGTATCTTGCAAGTTACTCACACACCTTGTTGGTGAGGATGATGAAAATGGACAGGCTGTATCGACGTCTCGCGGTCACTGTTAAAGTGAATGTTTCCACGAATGAAATCTTTCACCTGTATAAAAAAACATATAACGTAAAGTAAGTGTAGCTGGTACATGTCATTTGTGCGCACGGTTCAATGTGTGCGTACAGTGACTGTATGTGCGTAACAAAAATACTAAAAATACTGATAAAACGACGAGAACGAAAACAAGGTTTGACAAGAAGACAAAAGCAAAAGACAAAGACACAGCACTGCCACTAGGATGAGTTAAAATAAATCATTGCGTACTCTAATCCAATATTTAAAAATGAAAACATTAACACAAGTCACACCTTTCTACCGCGGTATCAACAGACAGATCTATATTCTTTTTCTGTGATGTCATTCACACCTTCAACTAACTGTATTATTTATAAATAGGATCTATTTGAATACATTTTGGACATAGGCCGTTTTTTAAATATGATATAAGATATTCATACTACCCTGACATAAATTATTTGAGAGTAATATGTTAGCTGCTGGAGTGCTGTATGTCAGAAGCTAAGGTCCTAAATTTGAATCTTGGTAGTCACAAATATTTGTGACAAAAGCTCAGACTTATGTTAATGGGCCGTAAAAATAGCTGTAAGCTTCCTAAGAATTGTAAAATAAAAAAAAGTTTTTGTAAGTTTTTTCATTACAGATCTCTTCTATATTTGAGGTTGCTATTATTTTATTTTACGAATTATCTAGTCGTCAAATATGAATACAACCTGTGGCCTTGGAACAGAGATTATTTATACCTTTTGAACAAGAATAAATCATCATCTTTATATATTAATTTAATCCACAATTATTAAACCAAATTTCCTTTTATCTTAAACTATAATACCTGTGAAGCTCAAGAATTCAATTCTCGAGACAGATTCACCGCGAGGAATCACTCTAAAAGCTAACGAAGCCTCAAGCACAGTCTAACATGGACATAATCGTACCTTACCTCAAATTTTTTAGACAGGTTGACAAGTAACTTGCACGTCCGGTATTCACGGGCCGTGGCTCATTGTTTAAAACCGTGAAAAATTACTTCCTAATCAGATAACACGCGTAATGTGAAACAATTAGATGCTTTGAATTTTCGGCCAGGATCACGGTCGCATAGAATTTTGTGGAAGTACGTAATTATTTTGTCCGGAATGAAATGAGAACGGGGCAGCGTGGACGCGGCGAGTGGACTACGTAATTTTGTATGTAACTCATACATTATATGGGATTATTTAATTTTTACTGGCAAATGCACGAACCTTATAATAAAGAGAAATAAAAATGCCTTTGTTTAAATTTACTTGTAGCGCCATTGTTGCCACATTACACCCTACTTCTTGCCAAAAGCTAACATGCGCAAATAATTTCAACCAATCACACTATTTTTAACACGTGCACGACGATGTACGCTTGATGACGATTTGTTGCGGGCTGAGCCACTTTAATCGAGTATGAGGCCTATAGGACATATGCTTGGCTAGCGTGGTACGCTTACATACCATTTCACACAAAGTAAGCGAAGCGTCTGTTATGGATGGCCATATTTATGGCAAACTGGGCAAACTCAGAATAAAAATACATATATGAATTTAAAAAACAATGACCCGAGAACAAACATGTTCATCACACAAATGAATGCCCGACCAGGGCTCTAGTATGGGACCTTCGGCATATGAGTCAGAGCTAGTAACCACTACGCCACTCAGCCGTGGAACCTTTAGTGGTAACGTTTATGATTATTGAAGCGTTGCCGACCGGCATTGCTTTCGATACTGTATCTTCACTAACAGATAGCGCATCCTCGTAAACATAGTTATAATGGTAATTAAATAAAATGAAAAGGACTGCAAACTCTTTATCCGCCCTGTGGTACTATGTAACCGTGTGTCTACTATTTATATATTTGCTGAAAAAATAAACAAGTTAAGTATCTGGCAAACGTTTTGAGTTAGGTCTCTGTTTAAACTCTCAAACAAATCAAATATTTACTTTCATAACCATGACTCAGCTCATCAAAATCATGTTTCAGCTCGATCCCAAATGTTTAACTATTACTGTACTCGAACCCATGTAGCAGGACCCCTGGTGAATGACCTCTTAAGCGACAATCAAATTTAATTTAAATTTAGAACTCGCTGCACCAAGCTCTGAAGACGAAGTTTGAAACATATTTTTTTACTAAACCTTGGATTCTATGTATAATTTTGTAATGGTTAAAGAATTATTAAAAATCACGTGTTTGGTAAACACAGAACCCTCACAGAGCCTCAAAGAGCCTAAGTTTTATTTATGAGTTATCGAAAAACCCCTGAAACCACTGAGCTGGATTCAAAAACTCTTTCACCATAAGAAAGTTACATTATTTGGTAGTGTGTTACTTCGGTTAGGCTATTTATACCCATTCTCCCATTTATATAATTCTCACGAGAACAGGGGCGACGACGCGGAGGAAACCACGCTGGGACCTCAAGTAATAAACAAAGCCAACAATTTAAAACCGAAACTAGAAAAAGATTGGTCATTTAAACAAACCTTTCAATTTCCCGAATTTATTTTTTTTAATTCTGACATCTCCTAAGAGTAGTCGTCAAATAAATAATACGTCAAAAAATCAGATAAATTAAACTTCTAAAAAAAATGCACAAGTTGTAATAAAAAAAGTGTAATAAATTGATATGGGTAGATTTGGCGCAATCATAAAATTTGCAATCGCATTATGTAAATAGAAATTTAACAAACATCAAAATCAACTAGTATGGCTCTTCACTGCAGGAAAAGTAACTCTGAACAAAACGTGTTCTTCACTTATGTTTGCCTGGTAAAAGACCACAAAACTAATGAGAATAAATTACAAAATGAGAACTCTACTTTTCCCGAGGATGGTGCTGAGGTAATTCACACTTTGAATACATACAAGAATGTATTGAACGCATGATTTCTATTATAACTAAGGGATAACAGAGTTTCTTTTGATAAGGTCTCGTTTAGGCGGTACTGTTAACCGCTGTTATTACCGCGTTTACATAGTGCATCCCGGGTAAAGAGGTGGAATCACCAGTGTAACTGCATGCATAAAGGCAGTTTGATCAATGACGTTATGTCGAATATAATCACTGACGTAAGTAACTGACGATGGACATCACCGGACACAGATGCCACTTACCATCAGGCAAATGGTTGTTCTTTTTCAGGTTTGGACAAAGTAAAAAAAAACGCTCCAAGTCTACCAGTTTATTTACAATGCATCTTTTGAGACGTGTAGATTCTCCATTTCCTTGAACCTTAAAAATACTATCATTGATCTCCCATGCTAGGATCGAGATACCATTACATTGATTCTATTATTATGAAGTTTTTATTGCATTTGCAACATTTTATTAGCTTTCCATCGTATTTATACTTGTTCTGACGCAGATCTCTTTCTCGTTATCATAATCAGATATTCGTCTGCAATTTGATTGCTATATATTGTATACATTCATTCAAATAACGCAATATTTTCATTCAACTTGTATATTATATGTTACTGTTAATATGTGCCAAAAATATTTTTGAAATATTAATAATAGTTTATGGTGTTCTAGATCGATGAAAAAGAAGAGCCAATCAAGGTTGAGAAATCGCAAGCTTTGTATGAATTAGTGAAATCTCAAAAAGAGCAGGAGGTCGCATTTCATACCAACACGGGAAGCTGTTCGAGTGCTGCCAAACATGTAAGTATATTTAAATTAAAAATGTAGATAGTATAAAATACGAGTATGTTATGCTTTGTTCTTTTATCACTTTTTTGAGTGCGCGCATGAAGTCAAGTGTTTTTTGTAAATTATTTAGCTACTATCGGTTATCGTTAACAAGTAAACTCTAGATTTTATACACATAAAAAAAAATTACATTAATCTTTATTGTAACTTCGCAGCAACCTTCAATAACCCATTATGGAGAGGAAACTACAGACGATGAAGATCAAGTAAATCCAAATATTCTTGAACTTACAAAAATGAAATGGCTCACGGAAGGGAACGATGGCTCTCCAGATTCTAGGTTATTAATAAAATACTATAATTAAACATTTTCAAATAAAATATTCCCTACAGGCAACATATGTCGTTCCAGAAAAGAGAATGCACTAACTGGAGCTAAACTTGCCCAAAAAAAGAAAAGGAGTCTCAATAAGAATAAGGATTCAGGTATTTATCGAAAAATTGGAAAGTAATTATTGGGCTATGCTTTAACAAACAATTCAAAATTCTGAATTATAATTTCATAAAAAATTTATGTCAGAAACAAAGACTAAAAATATCTTATTGATGTGTTTGGGACAAATTGAAAGTTACCATATACACATTACTTCCATTGAATACTTATATCTGGTGAATATAAACACCAAACGGGTTTTTTTTTCTTTTTGTAGCGTAACATCGTTATCAGTGACATCATTAGGATCACAAGATTCACGAGAATCTCAAGAGATAACCGATGATGCCGACGCCGACGGCATAGCAGGCATGGACAGGCATCTGTCCACCATATTGAAACTGGACAAGGAGCACAATCTGTTTGGCCTGTCGTCTCACTTGACGAAACCGTTTGGAAGACCAGCGAAGAGGGTCCGTAAAGATGACAGGCCAGTCTTCCACCAGACTCAGATTGTGCAAGTCTGTTGTGCTGATAAATGTAGCACCTGTAAAGATAAGGTTAGCTTGATGTCGTGTTTATAAATGTTGAGAAATGCGTGTTAAAATCTAGGGTTTGTAAAGTCTTATGAAAATGATAATACTTTGTCTTTTTAATTTAATCGAAAGACTTTGTTTTGTAAAACTTCAGTAATGGGATATAACATTCTCCAAAAATGCAGTTTTCACGAAGTTTGCATAATTTACGGGTAAAATTTATAGTCAGATGTTTACTTTTTGTAATTACTGATTCAATATAAAGTTACTTAAATTAATATTTATTTCAGAGCCATACGAGCTACCCGTGCTCCCTCGCAGTAAGTTCAACTAATTTATTACAACACTACTAATACAGTAAAACTTTTTAAACATCCTATTTTAAATGACGATAATTATGTATGTGGAAATCATATTCCCTAACAGAGTATTATATGATGGCACAAACAATGATATTAGGAACAAGGAAACCATGAGCGGTTAAAACGGGTATTTCGGCGGGAACGCCGTTTCTCGTAAAAATGTCATGGCAGAGTTATTCTGGAATAAAATAAAAAAAATACTAAAAAAACTTTAATTAAAAAAGTTTATAGTCCGGTCAATCTAGACATTCGAAGTTACATAAATTTACAACAAGCTGAAAATCAGTAAAATGGAGCAAAATATATATAATTATGAATAAAATTTGAAAGATAGAGAACTTTCTAATTTTATTCATAATTATATTTTGAACGACCTTACCTATTTTCAGCTTGTTGTAAATTTATGTAGCATCACTCTTATTTTTTGGTCTAATATGACTGGACTATTAGTTCAAAACCTCTATGAACGAAAAGTCAAAATATTAATAAACTGCACATATTTACTTTGTATGCTGGTCATCTATAAAGCAGGCTTTTATATACAACAATGGTTGTTTTGCATTACCGATAATGTCTGCTTACTAGCTTCTGCCCGCGGCTTCGCTCGTGTTAAATAAAAGGGGCTAGTAAATTTCATTTTGTTGTATATAAATGTTTATCAAGTAAAGTAAAATAAAACGAAAATGAAAAGACACTCACTTTCTTACCGTCATTATACGACTCAACTTATAAAATATTTGCCGAAATAACATAGTGTAAAAGACAGAGTTTATCTATATTTAATATCGAAGCCATAAAAGTATTAACTCTGAAAATAATTAATTGGTTACAGCAAATGTGCTTTAAAATTAATTCATAAAAGTTCATTGTATTTATGGTTCCCAATTTTTTTTTTTATTAAAAAAGGATTAGACGTTAGATAGTTTTCTGGAAAATTGGACTATAATCACTTACACATGAAAAGTTCGGGCATGTACTTATTTGCTTGTTGTATTTAAATTTCACTTTTATATTTTATTTATCTTCTCTCTTTTTGTAAACGTATATAATAACCCTACCTATAAGTGGAAACTTGTATTGTCCATCAGCTTCAATACGTGTTTTGGACGTGTATGAAAGAATATAAAAAAATGTACCTAGCTGTTAGTTTTCCTAAAAGTCATAAAATAAAATAAAATATACTGTCCCGAAATTTTTATCATGAATATTAATTATGTATTGGGCTGTGGTTTCAAGTAGTTATTTATGTCAAAATAACGTTGACTACTGAATATTAATAAAATAATTTACTCTAGCTTAACTATTGCATTTTCCTAGTGTCGAGGGGTAAATGTAAAAATTATATGTAAAATCCTAAAAAATAAGATATTTCATAATCTGAGGTAATAGCAATAAAATACGCAATTTGAATTAAACTTTGGTTTTTATTTCAATGAGATCAGACAATATCTTAAAGAGCTGTGAACTTTTCTTATAAACTAAATTATAATTTCGAGATCAATAAATTTTTATACTTTATATTACTTAGGATATAATCATATTTCTGAACTTATAATCAAAATATATAATGCCGCGTTTGGATATTTCAGGATTAGGTAATATTTTGATGATACAATCAGTAGTAACCTCATCAGTGTCTTCTATAATTGGCCATGCAAAGGTCGCGTCCTTACGCCGTACAAATTTCACCTCCCAACGACTGCCTACTTTTTTTTGCACAACATACTTCACATAATACTTCAGTCCCTTCTTTAAAGCATATTTTACAAAAACCCATTTGTTGATATTGATACTTTGTTATTTTATAGTTTCTTCCGTCTCATTCTCTTTCTCTTCCTCAGTTAGATTATATGTTGCAGATAGACTGTTTTTGTGATTACTTTCGTTATTAGACTCATTTTCTTCTTCCCTTCAAACGCTTTCATCTGAATTTGCATACGGTACTTCGTCGTCTTAACCTGTATTAGTGCTATTACTATCACTATCTAAACATTGGATCCTTTTCTTTTGCTTTCTGTTCATTTTTTGTTTTTTATTAGCTTCAAAAGTTATTTCAGTTTCCGAACCTGCATCAGTACTGCTACTCTCGTTAAGTTGTTGAGCCATTTTCTTCCCTTTTCCTTTCTTACTTAGTTTTTATTCCGTCCTTTTTGTATTTTATTTGTTTTTATATTGTCTTTGTTTTGTAACTCAATAAGCATTTCAGCAGACGATATTACTTCTGCACCTGAGGCAACTTTTCATTTATTTTGTTTATTTGGCGGATGTTTATGCTCCATAGTTGCAAGAATCATGTGTTCTAATGATGTTGTTGTTAGGGTTTCGACTTCAGGAGCTTGTGGCTTGTTAGGAACTAAAGTTGGTGATGTAAAGTCTGGTTGGTTTTCCAAGTTGGTGCTTAAAACTGATGGCGACGGAGTATTTTCATTGCGTGTGCCACTTTGAACATCATCTACAAATGTAGATGACATTGGAGCAGCAACTTGAATTTCTTGTTGATGTTTTTCCCAGCGCTCTAAAGCCTCTTTTTGAAAATTTTGAATTAAATGGGTAGATCCCTGATTTAATGAAACCACTCATAATGACATACTCACTGACTTTGAGCCAAGTTTCTCCTAAAATTGCGAGAATAGTGATTTAGGCAGCCTTTGCCCAATGTGTTGTCGCTGCCAAGAGGCTACAGTTTGGTCCCATTTTTGCTTGAAACTTTTGAATACTGATAAGTCTAACGGCTGCAACAAATCACCTGTGTGCGCTGGCAGTTTTAGAATTGTTATTTCCTTGGCTAATGCAAGTTCTACTAATTTGAGAGAAACATGCGTGGAGTGGCCATCATATATAACCAAAACAGGTCGTTGAGGACCCACAGCAGGTACAAGGATTTTCTCAAAATAATTGGTAAATATTTCTGTTTCCATCCAACCATTTGGCGAAGCCGCATAAGCTGTGCCAGGATATTCCTTTTCTCGTGGGCCTTCCACTGATCCCAGATGTTTTAAGCCTAAAAAATAATAAGAGTTTACCAGCCGCGTTAGCAGCCAATACGAAAGTTGTGTTTTCTCGTCCAGACGTACTTATAACTCTACACGAGCTTTCTCCTTTTTTTCCGACAATTCTGGAATTCGTTGGATCTAAACTCAAACTGCTTTCGTCTAGATTCCATATTTGTTGAGGTTTGTCCTCCAAGTTTAGTTCTACTAACGTTTTTTTCAAAAGACTGAAATACCCATAAATGATGAATGGATCTGTGGCGGCCAGACTTTATTTCTTGAAGGGCAATATTTAGCATTTCGTTAGTATATTTAGGTCTTGCGCCCTTTTTACAATAATTTCGCACCATCTGGAACAAGGAACGCCAGTTGGGGTAAATGTAAAAAAACATTACATTTACCCCGAGGTATGTTAACACGTTTGCCCCAAGACTCTAATTTTACGGGGTAAATGTAGTAGTGGTCATACCAGCCCAAATTACAGCAAATAGGCTTAAATACTACTTCGAATCATTTATTGACGCTAAACATTATCATTTTAATACAAAAAAATAAAGAACTTACGTTTTTTCCTCAAGATGACTTCGGATTAAAAATTACCATATCAATTTGTGTTGAACGCGGCACGAGCGTCACTTGAAAAATGAAATGTCATTCATTCATATGTCAGTCAATGAGATTCAGTGATTTGGTCAGAGTGTAGTTAAAGAAGTACAGAACTCATATAAGAGGTGGCGGCACCAGTTACTTTTTTGTGTAAATAATTACAGTTATGGTATTACATTTGCCCCGTTTATGCATTTACCCCACCTGACCTAAGCCAAAACATGCTATGCAAATGAATAAACTCCAGCCGTTGGCGGGTTTACCAAGGGGATGGATAACTAAAAAAAAAGCTTGCAAATAGCAAATTATATTTCTGACTTACTTGATACTTATCGTTATTTCTTAGCCAATTTACAGGAATCTTTAAAAAATAAAGACTATGTTAATTGCTAATAATGTAGTTTTCTATATGTAAAAGTATTTTTAAACTCAGTTTAGTAGTTTTTGTGTTTAACAACAATCAAACACACAAATATACAAAAATCTATTCTTTCCTTTTTTTAATATTAGTATAAAAGTAAAGAAAATGTGTTTTATATATGTTAAACATTAGGCAATGTAAATTCGTATTGCTTAGTGAAAACTTCGTAAACCGTTGCTTATTCAACATGTTTTATTTTTCAGTGTTTAAGCCCCCCGTGCAGATACCCGTGTTTCGAGCGACTAGACATCGCCACCAAAGGAACCAGGATGACCTCCGGTATAGTTTTTGTAAGATTTTAATTTTCTTAAGTATAATTGAATCATAATGTTTTATTCTGAACGTAAGTTAAAAGGAAATAAAATAATAAAAGTAGTAAGAAATATTATCATAAGCATGCGTTTCGACTATCATGTGGTGTAGATATTCCATGTTGCTGTTTGCCGCCCTGTTCGAGCGGTCGCAACGCATGCATTCATAATGCTGAAAACTTGGAACTTGGAAGCCACAACCGCCTAACCGCCTTAAGAGCTATTTAACTTGATTCCGTCGCTGACCACATAGACCCCGTTTATATTTAGTCAGTAAGCCACGGAAAGTAGATCGGGATGCACTACTAGTCTATTATAGAACGACGAAAGATTAAGTCCAGTTTCTATAAAAACTTTTGTTGATATAGAACTTAAAATCGTCAAATTTTTATTCTAGAAGATATAAATCCTACTTATGGAATGGTTTGTATTTGAACGGTGATGAAGTCAAACTCTACATGACGTCATGGAGTAGCACCAACTTCTAATCATTCTTTGTCATGTCAATGCTTACAATCAATATCTGTCATAAGAATCTGTAGAAAATTGTAGAGTTGTTCATTCCAGTGGTTGTAATAAACTTTTTAATACGATTTTTAAAATACAACTACGTCATGATGTCATGATAAGACGTGATTTAAAAATTTATTTCGAAAAGCACAAAAACTCGAAATTATCAAATCATTTTCCCAAAATTTAAAAAAAAAAAAATATGTATCTCAAAATTACTTTACTCACTGAATTGAATAATGAACAACTATTAATTATTATTGTTATTAAACAATTCGCTGATATTTAGTAAATCACCAGTAAAACAACAGTTTACGTGATTGTGTTCCGGACAAAGAGAACGAACGGCTAGTGTAATGGCTGAACCCAACTCAAGCCTACGGGTGGCACCGCATCGTTGATCGATAATTAATAAACAATTATAATTAATAAACAATTATAATTAATAAACAATTATAATTAATCAAAAACATCTACGATAAATGGTTAATGGTGAAAAAGTAACAGTTTCCACCCTAAGATCAAGTTCGTTAACGAGGTGGAATTTGGTCGCTACTTGTAATTTACACTTCCTGATGATCCTTCCTAAAGCCTGGTGAAATAACATTTTGGCCTAAATTTTTTCCAAAGTTAATTAGTTTATTTTAATAACTCGGGTGTACATTTTAATTAACCCGACTGGACTAATTAATCAGTTACCTGGCACCTGATCTGTTTTTATTTTATAAATTTTTTACACTTCATCGAGCTTTGGCGTTTAATAGTTTGTTTTAGCGTTTATTAAATATATAAATATTTCGCAGGCTGGAATAACAAGCAGGATTTCACCGTGCTACAAAAGCCCGTGCTGCAAAAGCTCATGTCTCGATAATCCATGTTTTAAAAAAAAACCTTGTAAGAAAAGCCCATGTGGCATAAGCCCATGTGACGTAAACCCATGCGGCATAAACCCATGTTTCAAAAGCTCATGTAAGAAGAGGAGCAAACCGCGATCCATGCACAATGTGGGTAATATCGATTTAAGTAATATTTTAAAAGTGGAAGTAAGTTTGTTTTCCTCTCACGACTTTTTTTGGCTACCTTCAATTCAGAAAAAAGGATCATACGAATATAATAATTTTATAACTCGGAAATACCAAGTTCTGTTAATAACTCCGCTCCGAGATGCCTAAATACGCTAGTCATCTATAGACGTATTGCTTTAAAATATGAAATATTTTTCTTACCTTAACAACTTTTCTTCAATAAAGCTTAAATACCTTTTATATTTATAGAGTATCTGCTGTCCACCTTCAAGGTGCATGGATAGCTGCACCCCGTTCGGTTTGAAAGTAAGTTATTAATTAACACTTGAATGTAGCCTGCCTGGCAGTTATGAAAACATTCAATCCATCTCTCAGTCTGTGAGCGTAGCATTCAGGAATAACACAAAGTGCTGACAGCGTCTTGAGCTTTAGGCTTGCAGCTTGCTGAATGTTGGATTTTATGTTTTTAGTTTAGGATCACATGTTGGAGAAACCTTTCAACCATCTTCTCTATTGCGATTGGGCTGTTTCTTGATATCAATGGTTTTTCTGATAAATGTAGATAGTGCATTTACTTTGATAAAAAATTTACAGAGTCAAACCTTAAATAATGGTTGGGCTTTTACTTACTGCAGATTTTGTTACTCCTCTGTTTTTAATATCAGCTGTGTGATCTTTAACGCGGGATCTTGTAAAAGTAAGCATGATTTAACTGGATAATAATACTATATAAGATCTTCAATATTCTATGTTAATAAAGTCATCTTGAGAAAGTGTTAATGTAAGTTGATCTTTTAAACAGAATATTAAGTTGTCGATTTGGAATGAGTCATACTGATATGGTTTGCCTTAAAGTAGTTTTCCACATCAGCCTTAATTTATCACATTGCAGGGCAACAGCCTCATCCAGCTAAGGCGTGGCAATTTATAGTCCACCATGCTGGCCTAGTGCGGATTGGCCGGTTTTTCACATATCTTCGAAATAATTGCTAAGATATGTGGATTTCCTCACGATGTTTTCGTACACCATTACAATAATCGGCTTGACGTACTTAAGTTGTCAAAATTAATTGATACATTTGGCAGTCACCGGGGGTCAAACCCGGGATCCTCAAGTCGAGAAGCCAGCGCCTAAGTATACCAGCTTCAATATTGCTTAAAAAAACGTCAATGCCCATCTGTGCCCCAGAAATGCCCAGATAAAGTATATTACAAGATTGCTCTAATAAATAAAAACTAGAATTATGTTGTTAATTTTAAATCATATGAAGCACTGGATAAAAGTTTTAAAAAAATAAGACGTTCTTGTTGACATCGCAGTACGTGTCATCGTTTCAGTCATTCATTCATGCTTTATTTATTACGGTCTGGAATCACGTCTTTTGGTCCATGTATATTCATTCGTTGAGATAGTTTTGTTACCAATGATAACGAATACCTATTATTATACAGTTGCGGTTTTATTTGCGTATTGTTATTGATACGATCGACCAGATAAAACTCAACATGATTGATATTAGTAGTTAGATTGATATTATTATATTTATTTACTCGAGTACTTAAAGCTTAGTGTAGCGTCCCCAGTCGTGACATACGTGATAAGAGGAAGATCATAAGATGATTAAATATTTCTGTATTTCACACGTTGATATCTAGTATATAAGCTCATTATTTTAACAAATAAATTGTCATTCAACATGTAATCGTGTCTTAATTCGCAAGCCTTTTCCCGGTCGTAATACTTTGTATCTAACCAAATTGTTTTCACATACATAATGACACTATACAATGGAGACAGACTAGATAATTCCAAATAACTGACATGTTTATCTGATAACATACAGATAAGTATATAAAAGAACACTGATCTGGCTTAGCTTATGTGATGATCATGAAGTTCCTAGTGAAAAACTAATAGCAATGCTGTCTGTAAACAATAAAATGTATAAAAAACCAGTAGGAAGTTATCAAGTTTAATGTCCAATATCTTTTGAACCGGCGCTTTATACGACATTAAATCTAGATATCATATAAATACTGTTAAAAAGTTATCATATGACATAGAGCTGTAATTTGGGCATTGCATGGTATTGCTGACTTTCAGCTCCATACTAATATGGGCATGGTCCTTTTCGGTCCTACGACAGTCAAGCCAGACACTTTTTTATTTTAGACATTGTTTAAATGTATAAAGTGAATTTGAAAAAAAAAACAGGTTTAAATATAGAATAGAACCTGGGACTGACATTTTAGTTTAGTTAGGTTATAATCCGGTAGCACTGACTTGAGCTTTCAGAAATATCATAATTTTTTTTGTACATAGAATTTCTAAACCTTTTGCCCTATTGCATGAAAAGAAAACTAGAGTTAAAAATGTGGCAACACCTCTTTTAAATGACCGTAAAAGTATATTGAAATACTTATAATTTACACGTTTCAGATCATTGGTATCTATTATTCAGAATATTTTGTGCCAAATTCATCCATGGCATTTTAAGATTTAAAATTGTTTTTCTTTCGACACCCTGTGAAATTCACAAAAGAAAATTCAAGTTATGAGGGATTTATTTTTTAACTTTTGTGTCATTTTTGTCCACGGAATATTAATTGCTTTGAACAAAATCGTCCGGACACAATGGACGAAACATTAGCGGATTGCACTGGACGAGGGTGACTCAAACTTTGTTTGATAGTTATGTAAGCTTTTTTAGATACAATAGAATTAATAAGCTCTCTAAGTATATTTTTACAAACTGACGAAAAATCACCAAGTCTATAACTTTTGTAAAATATAACCCCTAAGCAGCCTTGCGCTCCCTGACTGTTAAATATTTAGTCAGTGTTAAAAAATTAACAAGATTTTATTTTTTTTAAGTAAGTCCGTTTGATTGTTCCAGCACTTTTGCAATCTCCAAGCAATTAAAATTGATAGTAGAATTACTTAATTAAACGTTAAAATTAAACTGAAATGAAACAATTTCTATGTGAAGTACCTACATTCTGTAAATATTTTAATATCTTATGTTACAGGTATTCATTAGTCGAAAACCTAAGCATGAACCTCAACCAGTAAGTAGCTCAACATTTTTTTGCGTCTTATTAAAAGCTTGTTACGAAATTAAATTGAAAATCCTCTCTTATATTATAAACACGGAAGTGAGATGTTTTGCAATCGATCACCATAAATATTATGTATAGCCGCTGTCAGGGATTCAGACTCAGGACATGGGGAAGGATAAGGTACACAAAACCTTGAACTATTATTAAATAGCGGAAATATTTAATTTGTTATAAGTATGTAAAGGATGAACCTTTTAACAATTATGATTTTTTTTCTCTGACAAAGACAAAAAACTTTATGGCCCCAGAGTAAGCAGAGCTTGTGTTAATTTGGTTAACAAGTGGCATTAGACGATGAATGAAACTGACATAAGCTTTTGATTGACCGCTTACGCGAACGCTTCCTAGTATGCCTACTCGTAATTTGACATAGGTTCTGCCCGCAGTACCCTATTATTTAACTGAAGAAAGTATAGTTCTTATACAACTGAACCTTTAATGAGTAATAACTTGTTCGTTAATATGTCAATAATTTTTCCAGATAGAGCTAACACCTAAAACAAGCAGCGTCCTACAAAAAGTGAGTGTATATATATTTTTCGAAATGGGAACAACATGGTTTATATATTTGAGTAAATGTAGTATGATGTATGGCCTGAGCTATAAACACTTACGATAAACACTAACAATTTGAGATGAAAGTAGGCAAACAATGTGTATTACATATAAGTAGATAATATACAGAGAAAAACTCTGTCTATGTCAGAAAAAAAAATAGTACACGTGGTCTCTCGCGCGATAGTTTTGTCGTATGCTTTTCTCTATACCAGAACAAAGAACCATAAAAAATACCATTTCAATATCTGAGATCTATCTCTTGTATATTCGTGTTATCCTATCTTTTTAGCCTCTCATGGCGCGGCCGTGTCCCCACTGCCCGCGCTGTGTGCCCCCGAGCTCCTGCCTCCCCTACTTGATGCCGTGCTTCTGGCCTGCGCCGCCGTCGGCCCCGTGCAGCCATCCCAAACAGTGCTTCCACAATCCCCCATGCCCCCCGCCCAAATGCCCCCCAATACCACAAGGCTTTAGTTGTCCACATGTAAGTACTGACCAACTCTTATGGCCAAACAAAATTAAACGCCACATCTAATTTATCAACTCTTTGTTGATTGCTTGAGGACATGAGACAATGGTTTTATTTTGCACCATAAGAGTAGACCCAATCATAAATCTTAGTATCCAAACTGATTACACATTAAATATTTTGAGATTCTTGGATATGGCCCCTACCTAACAGGTCCACTGTCTTTTGTCTGACATAGCTATGTGTACAAAAATTCATTACGCGGGAATAATGCAATCTCGCCACAAAAGTTGACATATTATCTAAGTAGGGTAAGGTTGCTTAAGTCGTACCGTACGTAGACGTAGTCGTAAGGAAATAATGCTGTAATAGTCAGTGTAATTGAAATAAAACAAAGTCTTCTGCATCAATTGAATATTTAGTTGGCTTGTACTCAACAATCATAGAAACTTATAATTTTTTTATTAAAATAGGTATTTTGCATTTTTCATAAATATACCTTCGGTACGACTAATGCGGCTGGTCGCCTAATTCGTACCACCTGCAGCCCAACTCGAACTTAAAAAATATATATTATTAAATGTATAATAAACAATATAGAAAAGTACTTAATAACCAGACATCACATAAACAACGAAAAATTACAAACAATTCAGTCTGAGATTAGCCTAAAATATTTTTTTGTTATCAGTTACAAGGTCAAACCTTATTTCAAAGTAAATAGGATAGTAAAAAACAAAGCTTAGAAAATTATTGAGATTGAATACAGATATCACAAATATATTTATTTATTTTACTTTCTAAATTCATCAAATGCTGTGCTAATATCTCTTAAATGTCTGGTGCCATATCATTAGGTCTTCCAACTTTTGTGCTTTTATTCAAACCTTTCAAATGTCGCAGTGTAGGCTTCGGTATTTTAAACCTTCTACAAGCTTCATTAAATCCTATTTCTCCATTCTGATGTTTCTCTAAATCTGTGTCCATATCCACCTGCTTCCAAGTATTATACTTCCTTTTCGCCATATTTAGATATTACCTAATAAAAGTTTAGTAAAATATTAAACAATTTTCTTAATACTGAAATCGTACCAGTACGAATAAGGGATTTAGCACAGGAAGGACTTGAGCAGCGGTGTCTTCTAACTTTAAAACTAAAACCACTGACATATTCTAAAATGTTCTACCGTTTAAGTATTCGTAAATGATTGCCAGCTAAGAATTACAAATAGACGTTAATAAAGAAAAAAGGTAAGGATTTTCTTTCCTGCCATAAAAAGCTTACAAATGTTTAGTCAATTATTTTAGTGAAAACTGTGTAAAAACTTACTTTTTAATTTTTTTTGCTTCACCACGCCGGCCAGCAGTCCACTTGTATACGTTTGCTCGTTTGGCTAAATACTTCAGATTGACGAAATGGTGCAATTTATAACTATCAGGCAAGATATTGACGGGGTACGATTTAAGCCATGGTAGGACTTAAGCAACCTTAGCATATGTTAAATTTACTGTCACTTCATAAGATGCAAAAACTTGAAAAACTTGGTGATTGTGTAAGCACAATTTTGCTTTTAATATTTAGTACAATACTATTTAACTAAGTATCCATAACATGAAACACATAAAATTTTATTCAACTGTTTCAACTTTAGTACATTAGTCAATACTTTTATCATTAATCATTCTCTTCATTAATCTTATTCTCGGCTTAATTATTGCAGGACGAACCATGCTCGACTAAGGACGAATGCTACTACAACACCTGCTTATCGGTAATTATAATAAATAAATACCCAAACTAACATTCCTACTGTATGGCCCCAAAGTAAGCAGAGCTTGCGATATGACCATATAGCGAACTGGGGAGGAACCCAGAATAAACATAGGTACATAATATAGAATATCAACAACCATCACCCGAGAAAAAGTATATGTGTCCATCACGTAAACTAATTCCCCGACCACTAATAACTCGAACCTGGGACAGAAAAAACGCAGTGTTATTTCTTATTAGCGGAAAAATTTTCGTTTCACTGTAAATACCTTCTAAAAGGTAAAATAATTACACTAGTCCCTTTGGTGAGAGACTTGAGAGCTTATTTGGATTGCAAACTAGTTTTTGATACTCACATCTATTATATGACCGAGAAAGCCTTGAAATGTTAGGTTTGATAAGTTCAAGTGTTAATTTTGCTCTCAGCAATGCTTTCGTTAGATTGATATTAGAATACGCAATCGTAGTGTGGAATGCGCAATATAAAATATATTTAAAAAGATTGAAAGTACACAAAATAAAATTATTAAATATCTTAAATTCAAAGTAAATCTTAATGAAATTAACAATAAAGAAATTTCACTGTGCTCACTCTCTGAAAGGCGGTCTACTGGGTGGGCAATATTCACGGAGTAAGAATACTGAAACGAAAATAAGGCGACATTCTCTTTTCCCCTCTCCTTCAAAAATCTTGAAAGTATCTACGATTAAATTTCCAAGTTTTCATTGATGTAAATATTTTTACACGCATCCTGAGATGAATTTATAGATATGTTTGCATATACAGGGTGTAAAAAAAGTACAGTCAATCCTGGAACAGGTGATAGAATATAGGGTCCAAAACGCGTAAAAAAAGTATTGCAATAAAAATGCAATGCTCATATTGAATACAATATTCGTATATAATATCTCGTTGCCTTTTTAAGGAAAAACGAGAACGCTGGCACCTCGCCATACCCGCGGACTGCGTGGGCGATTTCATGGCTTCTTATCATATCAGTCAGTCAGCGCATTAGCGGGATTTTACTTTTATTATTACGAAAATTATGTTTCTTCAGAAAAGTTGTTCAATTTCGTTCACAAAGTAGGTTAGAAATGAAAATGTTGTGGAGTGCGTTGTACCGGCCGAGAGTGGGGTGCGCGGGCGGCGCCGACCGCGGTGGCGGGGTGCTCATAGCCGCGCGCTCGGACCTGCGTGTGCGTCGCCGCGACACCTGGTGTTCGTCGCCCACTGCCGAGGAGTTATGGCTCACTGTGGAGCTGGACGGCGCGCCTGCGCAGCGCCCTGACCGCCGCGTGCGGCCCGCCCCACTACTCCATGTTATCTGTACATATTTTCCGCATGGAGCTAATCATTCTGAAGTATTAAATGCATTCTTTCATACAGTTTCTGAGCGCATGCAGCAGTGCCCTGATGACTATTATTTAATTTTAGGAGATTTTAATATATCGTACGCATCTTGGACTTTAACTTCAAATCACTATCTGACTTTAAACACAAACAATGACCCGAAAGCAGCCGCTCTGCTAGACTTCATGGCTTTCTCAAATTTAAAACAATATAACGGGTGTTTTAATATTAATGAGCGAATTCTGGACCTAGCTTTAAGTAATTGTGATTGTCGTGTTATTGCCTACAAATTCCCATTAACTCCAGAAGATTTACATCATAAAGCTATTGAATTATTGTTCCCCCTGAATCAAACAGCGTATTTACAAGTGAATGATCAAATAAAATATATTTTTCATGCGGCGGATTATGGGAAAATAAGTAGGATATTGAGTGATACCGATTGGCGAGTTCTGGATAGCATGACAACTGAAAATGCGGTTTCGCATTTTTACTACATAATAAATAAACTAATCAAAGATTTTGTTCCGCAGAAAAAAGTTTATTCCTACAATAGGTATCCACCTTGGTTCTCTTTGGCTCTAACTAAGGTTATCCGTGAAAAATTAAAAGTACATGCTAAGTGGAAAATCTTCTGTAATCCACGGGACTATCAAGAGTTTAAGATGTTACGCGCTCGCGCAAAGAAGCTGGAACGCGATTGCTACTACAATTACATAAAATTTTCTGAGGATAAAATAAAAAGAGCCCCTAAATACTTTTGGACTTTTATAAAATCTAAATTTTCTTCTAATAATATACCCGCTTTTATGTCATATAACGATGCATCATCTACTGATGGGGAAACTGTTTGTAATTACTTTAGCGATTACTTTAATTCAGTTTTTGTCCCAGAAAACTACAACTCGCCTGCTCCATCTTCTTCTTCTGATTCATTAATTGCGGACTGTCCTGTTAATATATCCGATATTAAAATTACCCTTAACTTAGTAAAAGAGCTTCTCCAAAAAGTCAACATTAGTAAGGGGGCTGGGGTTGATGGAATACACCCCGTTTTTATCTCTAAATTAGTAGAGGAATTATCTTTGCCAGTTTACTTAATTTTTAAAAAGTCTTTATCAGAGGGCTGCTTTCCTGGGATATGGAAAAAATCACTTATTACTCCTATTCCTAAAGGGGGTAATAGACATGACGTACGTCATTATAGACCCATTTCTAAATTATGTATATTAGGTAAATTATTTGAAAAAATTGTCACTAATGAATTATCATCATTATTATCTCAACACATATCACAACAGCAACATGGATTTTTTAAAGGTCGAAGTGTTGAAACAAATTTAGTGTTCTATACTGATTTTATTCTCAATTCTCTTGATTCAGGGTATCAGGTAGACGCCGTGTATACCGACTTCTCAAAATGTTTTGACAAAATTAATCATTTTACACTAATTAAGAAATTAACGAAGTTCGGTATACATGGTGATCTGTTGCGCTGGATAAGTTCTTATATTTCTAATCGAAGCCAGGCAGTGGCTCTGAAGGGTTACACTTCTAGATTCCAATTAATATCATCGGGAATTCCCCAGGGTTCACATTTAGGCCCCTTTCTTTTTACGATATACGTTAATGACATCGATACTTGTTTTCCAAACTCATCTCATCTGCTCTATGCAGACGACACAAAAATATTCAAAATTATCTCTACACGAAATGATTGCCTTCTTCTACAGTCAGACTTGGAAAGATTTGAACGTTTTTGCGCCCAGAATCAACTCTTCTTAAACACTGAAAAATGTCATTTAATAACATTCAGCCGCAAACGTAACCCTATTTGCTTCCATTACAATTTATCCGGCGAGAAAATTAAACGTGTTAACGAAATTAGAGATCTCGGTATCATTTTGGACTCACAATTAAATTTTAATGCTCATATTGATAAAACTATTTCGAATGCTTACAAAAGACTGGGAATGGTTCTTCGTCTTGCCCAACCATTTAGACGCCCTCTTACGTACAAAATTCTTTACTATTCTTTCGTTAGCAGTATATTGGAGTTTGGTAGTGTTATATGGAATCCTATTTACAATGTTAGTATAGACCGTATTGAAAAAATTCAAAACAAATTTTTAAAGACACTAGAATATCGCACCGGTTATAATTTTGTTGATTACTATACTTCATCACAAAGACACAAGATAGATTCCTTAAAGAAAAGACGTATTTGTACAGACCAGATTTTTCTATATAAAATTATTAACAATAACATAGACTCTGCACCTTTGCTAGAACTGATTAATTTTAATATTCCTAGGATCTCCTCCCGTTCTAAATATACATTTTACGTGTTACCCTCTCGTACTAATTATGCTGGAAATTCATTTATTAAGCGTTCTTGTAAATTTTACAATGACAGTTTGAAAGATATTGACATCTTTTTCATTTCTTTTCGTATGTATAAAAAGATAATTAAAGATCACATATTTGCTGACAATTGAATAAAACTGCCTCCTGCTTGTTAAGTGCAAGAAAATGTTTATTGTTAGAACTTAAGATGTGGAACTACTAGGTCTGTTTGTTTATATACACGCTACTTATATATATTTGAATGTGACTGTTATGTTCCTGAATAAATAAATAAATAAAAAAAAAAAAAAAAATATTGTCTCAGGACTGACAGTACTTTTTCTACACCCTGTTAAGAAACGAGAATCTTCTGGCATTAAGCAATCTCCTAAAATATTTATAGAACAGATTTTAAATTACATACTATATAAAAAAGCACCTTTAAGTGCATTTATTCAACTTAGTCGGTGAAAGCAACTTGTAGATATTTCAAAACGTATTCTTACCATTTTCGGGGAATACTGCATATAAAGAGGTTATATGTTTTTTTTTTTATTTCTAGAAAAACGCACGGGTCCAAGCGGAAGCAAACAGAATCATCAGTCAATACGGCGGTAAGCCAATACCCAAGAATAAGTCTGACAAGGACAATACGTGTAAACCACAATTAAATAAACCTTCAACGGCAATAAAGGACAGTCAGGAGGCTAGACAAAATATTGGGATTCCGACCTCTCAAAAGACGGAAAAGAACAAAGCCAAAAAGAACGTATCTGCACCGCAAACTGGTCAGCAACTAAACCAGGGTGCACATCTAGCTAGCCAAGGTGCTGCTGGCCAAATCAGCCAAGCCAGCCAGCAATTAAACCAGGGTGCACAACAGGGCAGCCAAGGTGCTGCTGGCCAAGCGACAGAGCAAATATCTAAACAAGCCGAAGAACAGAAACCTGAGCCACCGAAGTAAACAGAATGTTTCACAGTTGGCCTATAATGTAACAATAATTAAAATTTATCCCATTAAAAATTTATATTGACTTTTATTTTTCTCTTCTAATTTTTTCAACATTAGGCAGTTGTCCCACCGGCAACGATGAACGAGTAGCGAATAGAGCTAGAATGTAGAAAAGAGTTAGCGAGCCGCGGGGAGTGAGTGCGTAGTTCCGATAGTTGTGTAGCTCGGCTATAAGCGAGTGAGACGAGCGATTACTCGCATCACTCTTTTTTTTTTTTGCTGCCGAGGCACCCTCGCTGGAGGGAGGTGGAAGATGCGTCATGCATACCGCCCGCAGGAAAATACCGTCCTCTGCGGGGGGTTATGTGGGACTCACCAGAATGGCACCTACCCACTAAAAACCACTTGTTGGCTGTGGTAAAATTTTACCGTTAGCCTTCATCGGAAGCGATACCAGGCCCGCTAGCGGGTCTTCCGCCTGTAGTGAAAGTTGCACTGAAGGTGCTCAAAGGGACATGAGTTGGTGGCCGTTCTGGGCAGCCTCCGGTGAAGCCGGGGCTGCGCAGAGGTCGGCCGAAGCATGATTTAGGGATCAATTCATTTAAATGAACCTATAATGAATTGAGAAGGGAACTATGCTCCGCCAGAGCTAGCAAACGCTCTGTCGGAGAACGTGAAGCCCTAAGTTTACGGGCTAGGACTGAAATGTCCCTAACATCAAAACTTTTGATAGCGTCGCAGACGATACGCATATCGTCTGCTACGGAGGGTTGAGGAGTGATATTGGATGGGCGAGGAGCCGGGATGGGATTCGCTAGTGCAGCGGGGCGGTGCCTCCAGTTCTCTGGAGCAGGCTTGGGCTGTGTAGGCTTTGCAGCTGAGGAACCCGGCTACGTAGCGGCGGAAAGTTTTCCTGAGAGAGGGGTGGGGCCTGTTTGGGTGCCGCCCTCTTAGTATTGGAACGCATACAACGGGGTGCACGAGGGCAGCCCCTGTAGTTTGCGGTGTGGCCGGACTGACCACAAAGCACGCAATCGGGAGGAGAGGGAGTTTCAGGAGTGCGGTTGCACTCCTTAGTGAAGTGAGGGACCAGGCACTTGACGCACCAGGGCGGGGCGGCGCAGTTGGCCGCGGCGTGCCCGTACAACTGGCACCGGTGGCACTGGCCGGGATGACCGCGGCGATGAGGCGCCTCGATCGAGATCCCAGAGAGGCCGCATATGGTGCTAACCCCTTTGAGGATCTCCCTGGACTTGGGTACATTGGTGAGAACCACCAAGGCGAGAGGGTGACGCCTCCCGTACTTGCTGTGCATTTTAAGGCTTCCCGGCCTTGGGACTGCAGATCCTCCAGGATAGCCTCGTTCGATAATTCGAACGGGACTCCCCTGAGTACCGCTCTGAACTTGCGCTCTTCTGGGAGAGCGTAAGTGTGGTAAGCATATTGCTTACCGGTGAGGAGCTTAGTCAAAGCACGGAAATCGTCTATCGACGAGACAGTGATTTTAATAGATTCACCCGAGTTGGTCGCTCGGGTGTAGAGGATCTTTTGCTCTTTGTACAAAGTCGAGACCTCGGACCATTTACCCTTTTCCCGAAGGAATACGGGTGGTGGGACCTTAGACTTGACTGAAGTCGCGGTAGGGGGTGGGGTCACAGTGAGTGACATCAATAGGGCCGGGGCAGGTGCAGTAGGCGCCGGGGTAGCTGGCGTTGTGATTGCCACGGAGGGTGTTGAAGACACCGGGACGGGCGTTGAGGACGCCGGGGCTTGTTTCGAGCGCTTCTTAGAGCGCTTCTTAACGAGGGTGAAAGAGGGAGGCTAAGGGCCAGTTGGGGTGGCGTCCGAGGATGACTCGGTCGCGGGTGCGCGCTTGCGGCGCGGAGGGGCGTTCGTTTCGTTTCACAGTCCATGTCGCTTGAGGTGGGGGACGCGGGAGGGCCTAGGACCAGAGGGGTCTGAGACTGGGGCGGCCTGAGGGGCCAACAAGGGGAAATGAGTGGCAAGTAGCTGGTAAATTACTTGAGGATCTTTGGTGCCTGCGGCGGCGACGTCTGCGGAGAATTGTTGAAAGGATTCTAACAAACATTTTATATCCATTGCGGAGGGGTTGGGGAGGGACAACAATATATAAATATGTATACTATGAGCCTACCAACGAAGACTAACTTCCTAAAACCACCGTACACACGGTAGGGCTGCTGGGGACGACGCGGATAACTTACTCGAACACGAAGACTCGAAATTCTGGAACGCAGAGCTTGCCGGAGCGGCGACGGCGACGCAGGTCAGCGACGTCGGGCTGCAGGCGGCGAACGAAGATTCGTCGTGAAAACGACGGTTCTATGAAATTTAGGAAGACTGTGAAATTCAGGAGATACGGTACGAAAACCTGAGTCGTGAAAACGACCCATGAAATTTGGGGTGCTCAACTAGTGCGGGGACTAGAGAGCGGAAAATGCGTCTGCGATCGACGTGCGAACGAATCCGCACGCAAACCGAGACTGTCGCATCACTCGCTCGCGGCGGCCAAGCGTACAGTCCTGCCACGGGGGGGGGGGGCGGGAGTCGACTGTTCTAAGGCGATGTTAAATACCTATGTGGGAAAAAACTGACCAATCACAGACGCTATGATTTTTACAAATGGTAACATCGATGAATAATTAATTTTTTTTTTGATACGGCTGCACTGTGTCGCAGATTGATTGAAAGAAAAAATATGGCGTGAAATGGCGTCTAATACTATAGTTTGAGACCGGCATTTTTCGCTATTTCGTTAATTTAAATATTATTTATAGCTTTTTTCCCTTGTGTAGATAACAATGATAATTCAAATGATTGTTCGATATTCATAATAAATAAAAATACGTGTACTTTCAGATTCGCACTGTAGAGAAATGACCGCTGGTTGCTCTCTTGGCGTGAGTTCTGATCGAGTATCGCTGAGCGAGTATTATCTTTCATAGCTCTTGCGCTCAGCGTTAAACTATTGAAGCGAGTCCTCGTCGGCAGTTTGAACAGTCAGCGATCAACTATTTGTATATGCATCTCTTTTGTTTACACGGAATTTATATCTTTTGTACGTTTCTTGAGCGAGAAAATAGCCGATAGTTAGTCGTTTTATCGCTGGCGGTGGCACAACTGCCTTTTTCCTAACAAAATAATAGCCAGTAAATTAAAGTATTTTATTTACAAACAATAAATAAGTTGCCTGAACATTACATGGTTACATCTCTGGAAACAATCAATCTTTGCACGCATCTCTTGTGTGGTTTAAGTTCACTTCGCAGTTGGTCGACAACGATGTCTGGGGGTGTTCCTTGGGCAATGTGGCAATATTCGCTGCAATACATGAAGGGAGCTGCAGTAGTTTGATAAGGATTTGGCCGGAAGGGAGCCAGGTCGAAAACCTCTCCGTGCGACCAAGCGGCGAATGGCGATACGGCGAACGGAATTTTGTATTTTCTCTTCATTTCAGACTCGAATACACTGAAAATGTTAATGAGCTGACTAAAGCTGGATAAATAATGAAATTAACTAATTTATCAACCGCAAAAGGTGCTGCACAAACGTGGACACTGACGCAAAACACCAGCAAATACTTTACTTTTACATAATGAATATAAACTCAATCACCGACTCAGACGGAGACCCTATTTTTGTCCAGTTGCTTCCAACAGGAACGTGTTTGGTGTAGGACCCTGGATACTAAACCGTGTACGAGTGATCTGAGTTCAGGATTCCTCCTTCATGTTTCCAGAATAAGTGTGTGAATGACTTTAAATTTTTTTGATTCAGGTTTTACAAATTTGATACCTTACTATGAAGTTTCCACAATTATTTCGTAAATCCTGGGAGGATAATTTGGAAGAGGTTGAATACTTTTTTAGAAGATCGCTCAATCCACCCGTAAACACTAAAAGTTGTTGGTTGAAGACACAAGCAACATGAACTTTTCAAACAAACTGCGCAAACTATGGTATCTCTGTTTGGAAACTTAAAATAAGTATAATTTATTAATTAGTTTAACAATACCCTTTGATATTGTTTACTGGATTGTGGCAGGCTGCCTTCTCCTTGAACTCTTTCTTAACGTGTATTCTGTCGAAAACGCCTTTGTGCACCGTTGCAGTTAGTGGCATCCATATTTCTTTGAACTTGGGCCCAAAACCTTTTACCTATGGAATGGAAAAGATAAAATAAGTCTTGGGTATACTGTTAATCAATTTCTCAGTATGCACAGTAGTTCAGACCATGGCGCAAAGAAGTAATATATAAATCATTAGACATTTCAAAATATTATTTGGCTCATTTTTACAGGCTAATTACAATTTTAACTGCTGTTTACTTACAAATTCTAGGACTTGGAATATAGAGTTTCTTATGTTACGAGATAGTCTGGAGTAGTAGACCTTCCTATTTGGACCGCCATATTAACCACGTTTACGTCGATGTGTCCCGTTTAAAGGGAAGCAACAGCGAGTAAAATTACTGAAACAATGGCAATTTGAACAGAAGCCAAGGTAATTAATCAAAAAAGCAAAAAAAAACGCGTCATTAATCTTTATTCCAATATAGTAATGACAGCCAATATTGACAAATAAAACTCGTGTACGAATGGCTACCATGAGCCGGCTACATAAATAATAAATAATTTGTATAAGTTACTTATGTAATGTGAGGAAATATGTTCGAGTACTGGCTATAATCATCTAACCTTTGGTTGGTTTGATTCAGTGTAAAAAGTAATCTGGTCTTTAGCCCCAATACCGAGTTGGTCATTAGTCGAGAAGTGTTTGTGGTAGTTTCTGTAGGTCGACAGGTAGGGGTCCAGAATTCGACGGTAGCCGTTTGAGTTTTCTGGTATTACTGGAGCTTCGCTTCTGCCGGACGCAACGACCTAAAAGCACACATAATTTTATAGTTAGATTAACATTATACGATTCGTTATTAATAATAACAATGTAAATACTTAAATATTCTGAAATAAAAAAAAAATACTAATTGTATGTTGATTATTTTTGTTATATTTCGTCGCTTCATTCTTCAGATAGTATATAATTAAACTAAGTTAAATTAAAATTAAGCTTAAAAGTGTATTAAAAGTTCGAAAATTAGAACTAACAATAAAGAA
Organism: Marasmarcha lunaedactyla; assembly: GCA_923062675.1. Taxonomy (NCBI): domain Eukaryota; kingdom Metazoa; phylum Arthropoda; class Insecta; order Lepidoptera; family Pterophoridae; genus Marasmarcha; species Marasmarcha lunaedactyla. The sequence continues at coordinate 12,094,067 of OV281353.1, forward strand.
TAAACGATACCGACTCGTTATTTCTTCCGATGAGGTGAGCCATTTTTTGTTTTCATAAGTGATCGCGGGTATCTATAAACTATAATTTCGCTTTATCGGAAAGATGCAGAAAACACGTGGTATCTATAATAGATAAATCACGTTATTGCATAAACTCCTGGTAGTCTACTACCTGATGTTTTTTATGATAAACTCAAATTTCGCTTTATCGAAAAGATGCAGAAAATACGTGTTATCTATAATAGATATATCACGTCATCTGCGTTAATTCCTGGTAGTGTCCTACGTGATGATTATTATTACAAACTATAATTTTCGCTTTGTCGAAAAGATGCAAAAAATACGTGTTATCTATAACAAATATATCACGCTATCTGCAAAATTCCTGGTAGTCTTCTACCTGATGTTTATTATTATAAACTATAATTTCGCTTTATCGGAAAGATGGAGAAAAAACGTGTTATCTATAATAGATTTATCACGCTATCTGCGAAAATTCCTGGTAGTTTTCTACCTAATGTTTATTATTAAAAACTATAATTTCGCTTTGTCGAAAAGATGCAGAAAATACGTGTAATCTAACTGATATCTCACGCTATCTGCGAAAATTCCTGGTAGTTTTCTACCTGATGTTTATTATTATAAACTATAATTTCGCTTTGTCGAAAAGATGCAGAAAATACGTGTAATCTATAATAGATATCTCACGCTACCTGCAAAAATTCCTGGTAGTCTTCTATCTGATGTTTCTTATTCCTAATAATGCTGTATAGTACTCGTATTGTTATTTTTGACTTTTTTTTTCAATAATGTTTAAAAATTTTTATACGAATACAGAAAATGCGTGTAGTCTGAAAGGGATTTAACGCGATATCTGTATTACGTAATATTCTTTTATTTCAATTTTTTTTTCAAATCTGAAAGTCGTCATTAAAGTTAGTTAAACATAATGATGGACCCAGTGGACGAATCTCCAGCTGGCCATTTTGGTTACCGCAATACCTGAGCCCTCTATGTAGCTCCCTAATCTGGAACCGTCGACCTCCCAGAATGAACCGGGCCAGTCGGGTGAATTATATCCGACATGGATCCAGAGATTCTTTCTAACCTAGGGGCTTAAGGGACTCCAGCTATTTATGGAATGACCGCTATTTAAAAGAAGTAATAATAATGAAGCACACCGAAGCTTTCTAAGTACTCCCTAAACATCGACAGGCAACCGGTCAACCCAGTCGGGAAACTGAATGTGACCTCCTCGTTACCCGTCAAACAGGGGGGGGGCGACGTCAATGGAAAGTGCCAGTGCTTCCACTTCGGCGTCTACATTTTAATTCGGCATTCAACGCAAAATTCAACCACTCCGGGACTCGTGGTCGAATCCATTACTTTTACGATTATTGGCCTAAAATAACAAATAATGAAACGATTTTAAAATGGATAAATTTCTGTTTCTCAATTCCATTTACTCCCAAACATATTTAGTTGCATAGTGAAAAACGAAATATGATAATAGCAATTAATAAATTGTTAGACTTAGAGGCTATAAAACATTGTTATACCTCAAGTGACCAGTTTATATGAAACAAATGTAATAAGTAAATATTTTTTGCGTCGAAACGCAACGGCAAAAAACTTTTCGTACCTACTAAACAAAAAAAAAATTATAAATTTAATTGTACAATTTTGTAGAAAAAGTACACTTCAAAATGGAAGCTTATAAAACAGCTTCTAAATTAATTCGCCATAATGGTTTCTTAGCTACCATAGATATGAAAGATCATACCTTCTCGTACCATATTTGTTAACTACAAAAAATACCTACGTTTTGAATTTCAAGAAAACGATATGTTACCAATACCAATCACATACGAGTTTACGGCCATGTCGTATGGATTATCCGTTGCTCCGGGGGTATTACAAAAACTATGCGCGAAGTTATTTATTTATTTGAAGTAACGGAAACGAACAGCCAATACATAGTACTTAAAAAATAAAATACAAGTTAATAGCACAAAAGCCAAAGAAGTTAAATAATGGTTGGGCTTTTACTTACTGCAGATTTTGTTGCTCCTCTGTTTTTAACATCAGCTATGTGATCTTTAACGCGGGATCTTGTAAAAGTAAGCACTGGATAATAATACTATATAAGATCTTCAATATTCTATGTTAATAAAGTCATCTTGAGAAAGTGTTAATGTAAGTTGATCTTTTAAACAGAATATTAAGTTGTCGATTTGGAATGAGTCATACTGATATGGTTTGCCTTAAAGTAGTTTTCCACATCAGCCTTAATTTATCACATTGCAGGGCAACAGCCTCATCCAGCTAAGGCGTGGCAATTTATAGTCCACCATGCTGGCCTACTGCGGATTGGCCGGTTTTTCACATATCTTCGAAATAATTGCTAAGATATGTGGATTTCCTCACGATGTTTTCGTACACCATTACAATAATCGGCTTGACGTACTTAAGTTGTCAAAACTAATTGATACATTTGGCAGTCACCGGGGATCGAATCCGGGATCCTCAAGTCGAGAAGCCAGCGCCTAAGTATACCAGCTTCAATATTGCTTAAAAACATTTTCGGTCCTACGACAGTCAAGCCAGACACTTTTTTATTTTAGACATTGTCTAAATATACAAAGTGAATTTGAAAAAAAACAGGTTTAAATGTAGAATAGAACCTGGGACTGACATTTTAGTTTAGTTAGGTTATAATCCGGTAGCACTGACTTGAGATTTCAGAAATATTATAAACTTTTTTTGTGCATATAATTTCTAAACATTTTGAAAAGAAAACTAAAGTTAAAAATGTGGCTAACACCTCTTTTAAATGACCGTAAAAGTATATTGAAATACTTATAATTTACACGTTTCAGATCATTGGTATCTATTATTCAGAATATTTTGTGCCAAACTCATCCATGGCATTTTAAGATTTAAAATTGTTTTTCTTTCGACACCCTGTGAAATTCACAAAAGAAAATTCAAGTTATGAGGGTTTTATTTTTTAACTTTTGTGTCATTTTTGTCCACGGAATATTAATTGCTTTGAACAAAATCGTCCGGACACAATGGACGAAACATAAGCGGATTGCACTGGACGAGGGTGACTCAAACTTTGTTTGATAGTTATGTAAGCTTATTTAGATACAATAGAACTAATAAGCTCTTTAGGTATATTTTTCACAAACTGACGAAAAATCACCAAGTCTAGAATTTTTGTAAAATATGACCCCTAAGCAGCCTTGCGCTCCCTGACTGTTAAATATTTAGTCAGTGTTAAAAGATTAACAAGATTTTATTTTTTTTAAGTAAGACCGTTTGATTGTTCAAGCACTTTTGCAATCTCCAAGCAATTAAAATTGATAGTAGAATTACTTAATTAAACGTTAAAATTAAATGCAAAAATTCTTATTGAAACTGAAATGAAACAATTTCTATGTGAAGTACCTACATTCTGTACATATTTTAATATCTTATGTTACAGGTATTCATTAGTCGAAAACCTAAGCATGAACCTCAACCAGTAAGTAGCTCAACATTTTTTTGCGTCTTATTAAAAGCTTGTTACGAAATTAAATTGAAAATCCTCTCTTATATTATAAACACGGAAGTGAGATGTTTTGCAATCGATCACCATAAATATTATGTATAGCCGCTTTCAGGGATTCAGACTCAGGACATGGGGAAGGATAAGGTACACAAAACCTTGAACTATTATTAAATAGCGGAAATATTTAATTTGTTATAAGTATGTAAAGGATGAACCTTTTAACAATTATGATTTTTTTTCTCTGACAAAGACAAAAAACTTTATGGCCCCAGAGTAAGCAGAGCTTGTGTTAATTTGGTTAACAAGTGGCATTAGACGATGAATGAAACTGACATAAGCTTTTGATTGACCGCTTATGCGAACGCTTCCTAGTATGCCTACTCGTAATTTGACATAGGTTCTGCCCGCAGTACCCTATTATTTAACTGAAGAAAGTATAGTTCTTATACAACTGAACCTTTAATGAGTAATAACTTGTTCGTTAATATGTCAATAATTTTTCCAGATAGAGTTAACACCTAAAACAAGCAGCGTCCTACAAAAAGTGAGTGTATATATATTTTTCGTAATGGGAACAACATGGTTTATATATTTGAGTAAATGTAGTATGATGTATGGCCTGAGCTATAAACACTTACGATAAACACTAACAATTTGAGATGAAAGTAGGCAAACAATGTGTATTACATATAAGTAGATAATATACAGAGAAAAACTCTATGTCAGAAAAAAAAATAGTACACGTGGTCTCTCGCGCGACAGTTTTGTCATATGCTTTTCTCTATACCAGAACAAAGAACCATAAAAAATACCATTTCAATATCTGAGATCTATCTCTTGTATATTCGTGTTATCCTATCTTTTTAGCCTCTCATGGCGCGGCCGTGTCCCCACTGCCCGCGCTGTGTGCCCCCGAGCTCCTGCTTCCCCTACTTGATGCCGTGCTTCTGGCCTGCGCCGCCGTCGGCCCCGTGCAGCCATCCCAAACAGTGCTTCCACAATCCCCCATGCCCCCCGCCCAAATGCCCCCCAATACCACAAGGCTTTAGTTGTCCACATGTAAGTACTGACCAACTCTTATGGCCAAACAAAATTAAACGCCACATCTAATTTATCAACTCTTTGTTGATTGCTTGAGGACATGAGACAATGGTTTTATTTTGCACCATAAGAGTAGACCCAATCATAAATCTTAGTATCCAAACTGATTACACATTAAATATTTTGAGATTCTTGGATATGGCCCCTACCTAACAGGTCCACTGTCTTTTGTCTGACATAGCTATGTGTACAAAAATTCATTACGCGGGAATAATGCAATCTCGCCACAAAAGTTGACATATTATCTAAGTAGGGTAAGGTTGCTTAAGTCGTACCGTACGTAGACGTAGTCGTAAGGAAATAATGCTGTAATAGTCAGTGTAATTGAAATAAAACAAAATCTTCTGCATCAATTGAATATTTAGTTGGCTTGTACTCAACAATCATAGAAACTTATAATTTTTTTATTAAAATAGGTATTTTGCATTTTTCATAAATATACCTTCGGTACGACTAATGCGGCTGGTCGCCTAATTCGTACCACCTGCAGCCCAACTCGAACTTAAAAAATATATATTATTAAATGTATAATAAACAATATAGAAAAGTACTTAATAACCAGACATCACATAAACAACGAAAAATTACAAACAATTCAGTCTGAGATTAGCCTAAAATATTTTTTTGTTATCAGTTACAAGGTCAAACCTTATTTCAAAGTAAATAGGATAGTAAAAAACAAAGCTTAGAAAATTATTGAGATTGAATACAGATATCACAAATATATTTATTTATTTTACTTTCTAAATTCATCAAATGCTGTGCTAATATCTCTTAAATGTCTGGTGCCATATCATTAGGTCTTCCAACTTTTGTGCTTTTATTCAAACCTTTCAAATGTCGCAGTGTAGGCTTCGGTATTTTAAACCTTCTACAAGCTTCATTAAATCCTATTTCTCCATTCTGATGTTTCTCTAAATCTGTGTCCATATCCACCTGCTTCCAAGTATTATACTTCCTTTTCGCCATATTTAGATATTACCTAATAAAAGTTTAGTAAAATATTAAACAATTTTCTTAATACTGAAATCGTACCAGTACGAATAAGGGATTTAGCACAGGAAGGACTTGAGCAGCGGTGTCTTCTAACTTTAAAACTAAAACCACTGACATATTCTAAAATGTTCTACCGTTTAAGTATTCGTAAATGATTGCCAGCTAAGAATTACAAATAGACGTTAATAAAGAAAAAAGGTAAGGATTTTCTTTCCTGCCATAAAAAGCTTACAAATGATTAGTCAATTATTTTAGTGAAAACTGTGTAAAAACTTACTTTTTAATTTTTTTTGCTTCACCACGCCGGCCAGCAGTCCACTTGTATACGTTTGCTCGTTTGACTAAATACTTCAGATTGACGAAATGGTGCAATTTATAACTATCAGGCAAGATATTGACGGGGTACGATTTAAGCCATGGACTTAAGCAACCTTAGCATATGTTAAATTTACTGTCACTTCATAAGATGCAAAAACTTGAAAAACTTGGTGATTGTGTAAGCACAATTTTGCTTTTAATATTTAGTACAATACTATTTAACTAAGTATCCATAACATGAAACACATAAAATTTTATTCAACTGTTTCAACTTTAGTACATTAGTCAATACTCTTGATATTGTTCATTAATCTTATTCTCGGCTTAATTATTGCAGGACGAACCATGCTCGACTAAGGACGAATGCTACTACAACACCTGCTTATCGGTAATTATAATAAATAAATACCCAAACTAACATTCCTACTGTATGGCCCCAAAGTAAGCAGAGCTTGCGATATGACCATATAGCGAACTGGGGAGGAACCCAGAATAAACATAGGTACATAATATAGAATATCAACAACCATCACCCGAGAAAAAGTATATGTGTCCATCACGTAAACTAATTCCCCGACCACTAATAACTCGAACCTGGGACAGAAAAAACGCAGTGTTATTTCTTATTAGCGGAAAAATTTTCGTTTCACTGTAAATACCTTCTAAAAGGTAAAATAATTACACTAGTCCCTTTGGTGAGAGACTTGAGAGCTTATTTGGATTGCAAACTAGTTTTTGATACTCACATCTATTATATGACCGAGAAAGCCTTGAAATGTTAGGTTTGATAAGTTCAAGTGTTAATTTTGCTCTCAGCAATGCTTTCGTTAGATTGATATTAGAATACGCAATCGTAGTGTGGAATGCGCAATATAAAATATATTTAAAAAGATTGAAAGTACACAAAATAAAATTATTAAATATCTTAAATTCAAAGTAAATCTTAATGAAATTAACAATAAAGAAATTTCACTGTGCTCACTCTCTGAAAGGCGGTCTACTGGGTGGGCAATATTCACGGAGTAAGAATACTGAAACGAAAATAAGGCGACATTCTCTTTTCCCCTCTCCTTCAAAAATCTTGAAAGTATCTACGATTAAATTTCCAAGTTTTCATTGATGTAAATATTTTTACACGCATCCTGAGATGAATTTATAGATATGTTTGCATATACAGGGTGTAAAAAAAGTACAGTCAATCCTGGAACAGGTGATAGAATATAGGGTCCAAAACGCGTAAAAAAAGTATTGCAATAAAAATGCAATGCTCATATTGAATACAATATTCGTATATAATATCTCGTTGCCTTTTTAAGGAAAAACGAGAACGCTGGCACCTCGCCATACCCGCGGACTGCGTGGGCGATTTCATGGCTTCTTATCATATCAGTCAGTCAGCGCATTAGCGGGATTTTACTTTTATTATTACGAAAATTATGTTTCTTCAGAAAAGTTGTTCAATTTCGTTCACAAAGTAGGTTAGAAATGAAAATGTTGTTATATTGTCTCAGGACTGACAGTACTTTTTCTAAACCCTGTTAAGAAACGAGAATCTTCTGGCATTAAGCAATCTCCTAAAATATTTATAGAACAGATTTTAAATTACATACTATATAAAAAGCACCTTTAAGTGCATTTATTCAACTTAGTCGGTGAAAGCAACTTGTAGATATTTCAAAACGTATTATTACCATTTTCGGGGAATACTGCATATAAAGAGGTTATATGTTTTTTTTTTTATTTCTAGAAAAACGCACGGGTCCAAGCGGAAGCAAACAGAATCATCAGTCAATACGGCGGTAAGCCAATACCCAAGAATAAGTCTGACAAGGACAATACGTGTAAACCACAATTAAATAAACCTTCAACGGCAATAAAGGACAGTCAGGAGGCTAGTCAAAATATTGGGATTCCGACCTCTCAAAAGACGGAAAAGAACAAAACCAAAAAGAACGTATCTGCACCGCAAACTGGTCAGCAACTAAACCAGGGTGCACATCTAGCTAGCCAAGGTGCTGCTGGCCAAATCAGCCAAGCCAGCCAGCAATTAAACCAGGGTGCACAACAGGGCAGCCAAGGTGCTGCTGGCCAAGCGACAGAGCAAATATCTAAACAAGCCGAAGAACAGAAACCTGAGCCACCGAAGTAAACAGAATGTTTCACAGTTGGCCTATAATGTAACAATAATTAAAATTTATCCCATTAAAAATTTATATTGACTTTTATTTTTCTCTTCTAATTTTTTCAACATTAGGCAGTTGTCCCACCGGCAACGATGAACGAGTAGCGAATAGAGCTAGAATGTAGAAAAGAGTTAGCGAGCCGCGGGGAGTGAGTGCGTAGTTCCGATAGTTGTGTAGCTCGGCTATAAGCGAGTGAGACGAGCGATTACTCGCATCACTCTTTTTTTTTTTTGCTGCCGAGGCACCCTCGCTGGAGGGAGGTGGAAGATGCGTCATGCATACCGCCCGCAGGAAAATACCGTCCTCTGCGGGGGGTTATGTGGGACTCACCAGAATGGCACCTACCCACTAAAAACCACTTGTTGGCTGTGGTAAAATTTTACCGTTAGCCTTCATCGGAAGCGATACCAGGCCCGCTAGCGGGTCTTCCGCCTGTAGTGAAAGTTGCACTGAAGGTGCTCAAAGGGACATGAGTTGGTGGCCGTTCTGGGCAGCCTCCGGTGAAGCCGGGGCTGCGCAGAGGTCGGCCGAAGCATGATTTAGGGATCAATTCATTTAAATGAACCTATAATGAATTGAGAAGGGAACTATGCTCCGCCAGAGCTAGCAAACGCTCTGTCGGAGAACGTGAAGCCCTAAGTTTACGGGCTAGGACTGAAATGTCCCTAACATCAAAACTTTTGATAGCGTCGCAGACGATACGCATATCGTCTGCTACGGAGGGTTGAGGAGTGATATTGGATGGGCGAGGAGCCGGGATGGGATTCGCTAGTGCAGCGGGGCGGTGCCTCCAGTTCTCTGGAGCAGGCTTGGGCTGTGTAGGCTTTGCAGCTGAGGAACCCGGCTACGTAGCGGCGGAAAGTTTTCCTGAGAAAGGGGTGGGGCCTGTTTGGGTGCCGCCCTCTTAGTATTGGAACGCATACAACGGGGTGCACGAGGGCAGCCCCTGTAGTTTGCGGTGTGGCCGGACTGACCACAAAGCACGCAATCGGGAGGAGAGGGAGTTTCAGGAGTGCGGTTGCACTCCTTAGTGAAGTGAGGGACCAGGCACTTGACGCACCAGGGCGGGGCGGCGCAGTTGGCCGCGGCGTGCCCGTACAACTGGCACCGGTGGCACTGGCCGGGATGACCGCGGCGATGAGGCGCCTCGATCGAGATCCCAGAGAGGCCGCATATGGTGCTAACCCCTTTGAGGATCTCCCTGGACTTGGGTACATTGGTGAGAACCACCAAGGCGAGAGGGTGACGCCTCCCGTACTTGCTGTGCATTTTAAGGCTTCCCGGCCTTGGGACTGCAGATCCTCCAGGATAGCCTCGTTCGATAATTCGAACGGGACTCCCCTGAGTACCGCTCTGAACTTGCGCTCTTCTGGGAGAGCGTAAGTGTGGTAAGCATATTGCTTACCGGTGAGGAGCTTAGTCAAAGCACGGAAATCGTCTATCGACGAGACAGTGATTTTAATAGATTCACCCGAGTTGGTCGCTCGGGTGTAGAGGATCTTTTGCTCTTTGTACAAAGTCGAGACCTCGGACCATTTACCCTTTTCCCGAAGGAATACGGGTGGTGGGACCTTAGACTTGACTGAAGTCGCGGTAGGGGGTGGGGTGAGTGACATCAATAGGGCCGGGGCAGGTGCAGTAGGCGCCGGGGTAGCTGGCGTTGTGATTGCCACGGAGGGTGTTGAAGACACCGGGACGGGCGTTGAGGACGCCGGGGCTTGTTTCGAGCGCTTCTTAGAGCGCTTCTTAACGAGGGTGAAAGAGGGAGGCTAAGAGCCAGTTGGGGTGGCGTCCGAGGATGACTCGGTCGCGGGTGCGCGCTTGCGGCGCGGAGGGGCGTTCGTTTCGTTTCACAGTCCATGTCGCTTGAGGTGGGGGACGCGGGAGGGCCTAGGACCAGAGGGGTCTGAGACTGGGGCGGCCTGAGGGGCCAACAAGGGGAAATGAGTGGCAAGTAGCTGGTAAATTACTTGAGGATCTTTGGTGCCTGCGGCGGCGACGTCTGCGGAGAATTGTTGAAAGGATTCTAACAAACATTTTATATCCATTGCGGAGGGGTTGGGGAGGGACAACAATATATAAATATGTATACTATGAGCCTACCAACGAAGACTAACTTCCTAAAACCACCGTACACACGGTAGGGCTGCTGGGGACGACGCGGATAACTTACTCGAACACGAAGACTCGAAATTCTGGAACGCAGAGCTTGCCGGAGCGGCGACGGCGACGCAGGTCAGCGACGTCGGGCTGCAGGCGGCGAACGAAGATTCGTCGTGAAAACGACGGTTCTATGAAATTTAGGAAGACTGTGAAATTCAGGAGATACGGTACGAAAACCTGAGTCGTGAAAACGACCCATGAAATTTGGGGTGCTCAACTAGTGCGGGGACTAGAGAGCGGAAAATGCGTCTGCGATCGACGTGCGAACGAATCCGCACGCAAACCGAGACTGTCGCATCACTCGCTCGCGGCGGCCAAGCGTACAGTCCTGCCACGGGGGGGGGGGGGGCGGGAGTCGACTGTTCTAAGGCGATGTTAAATACCTATGTGGGAAAAAACTGACCAATCACAGACGCTATGATTTTTACAAATGGTAACATCGATGAATAATTAATTTTTTTTTTGATACGGCTGCACTGTGTCGCAGATTGATTGAAAGAAAAAATATGGCGTGAAATGGCGTCTAATACTATAGTTTGAGACCGGCATTTTTCGCTATTTCGTTAATTTAAATATTATTTATAGCTTTTTTCCCTTGTGTAGATAACAATGATAATTCAAATGATTGTTCGATATTCATAATAAATAAAAATACGTGTACTTTCAGATTCGCACTGTAGAGAAATGACCGCTGGTTGCTCTCTTGGCGTGAGTTCTGATCGAGTATCGCTGAGCGAGTATTATCTTTCATAGCTCTTGCGCTCAGCGTTAAACTATTGAAGCGAGTCCTCGTCGGCAGTTTGAACAGTCAGCGATCAACTATTTGTATATGCATCTCTTTTGTTTACACGGAATTTATATCTTTTGTACGTTTCTTGAGCGAGAAAATAGCCGATAGTTAGTCGTTTTATCGCTGGCGGTGGCACAACTGCCTTTTTCCTAACAAAATAATAGCCAGTAAATTAAAGTATTTTATTTACAAACAATAAATAAGTTGCCTGAACATTACATGGTTACATCTCTGGAAACAATCAATCTTTGCACGCATCTCTTGTGTGGTTTAAGTTCACTTCGCAGTTGGTCGACAACGATGTCTGGGGGTGTTCCTTGGGCAATGTGGCAATATTCGCTGCAATACATGAAGGGAGCTGCAGTAGTTTGATAAGGATTTGGCCGGAAGGGAGCCAAGTCGAAAACCTCTCCGTGCGACCAAGCGGCGAATGGCGATACGGCGAACGGAATTTTGTATTTTCTCTTCATTTCAGACTCGAATACACTGAAAATGTTAATGAGCTGACTAAAGCTGGATAAATAATGAAATTAACTAATTTATCAACCGCAAAAGGTGCTGCACAAACGTGGACACTGACGCAAAACACCAGCAAATACTTTACTTTTACATAATGAATATAAACTCAATCACCGACTCAGACGGAGACCCTATTTTTGTCCAGTTGCTTCCAACAGGAACGTGTTTGGTGTAGGACCCTGGATACTAAACCGTGTACGAGTGATCTGAGTTCAGGATTCCTCCTTCATGTTTCCAGAATAAGTGTGTGAATGACTTTAAATTTTTTTGATTCAGGTTTCACAAATTTGATACCTTACTATGAAGTTTCCACAATTATTTCGTAAATCCTGGGAGGATAATTTGGAAGAGGTTGAATACTTTTTTAGAAGATCGCTCAATCCACCCGTAAACACTAAAAGTTGTTGGTTGAAGACACAAGCAACATGAACTTTTCAAACAAACTGCGCAAACTATGGTATCTCTGTTTGGAAACTTAAAATAAGTATAATTTATTAATTAGTTTAACAATACCCTTTGATATTGTTTACTGGATTGTGGCAGGCTGCCTTCTCCTTGAACTCTTTCTTAACGTGTATTCTGTCGAAGACGCCTTTGTGCACCGTTGCAGTTAGTGGCATCCATATTTCTTTGAACTTGGGCCCAAAACCTTTTACCTATGGAATGGAAAAGATAAAATAAGTCTTGGGTATACTGTTAATCAATTTCTCAGTATGCACAGTAGTTCAGACCATGGCGCAAAGAAGTAATATATAAATCATTAGACATTTCAAAATATTATTTGGCTCATTTTTACAGGCTAATTACAATTTTAACTGCTGTTTACTTACAAATTCTAGGACTTGGAATATAGAGTTTCTTATGTTACGAGATAGTCTGGAGTAGTAGACCTTCCTATTTGGACCGCCATATTAACCACGTTTACGTCGATGTGTCCCGTTTAAAGGGAAGCAACAGCGAGTAAAATTACTGAAACAATGGCAATTTGAACAGAAGCCAAGGTAATTAATCAAAAAAGCAAAAAAAAACGCGTCATTAATCTTTATTCCAATATAGTAATGACAGCCAATATTGACAAATAAAACTCGTGTACGAATGGCTACCATGAGCCGGCTACATAAATAATAAATAATTTGTATAAGTTACTTATGTAATGTGAGTAAATATGTTCGAGTACTGGCTATAATCATCTAACCTTTGGTTGGTTTGATTCAGTGTAAAAAGTAATCTGGTCTTTAGCCCCAATACCGAGTTGGTCATTAGTCGAGAAGTGTTTGTGGTAGTTTCTGTAGGTCGACAGGTAGGGGTCCAGAATTCGACGGTAGCCGTTTGAGTTTTCTGGTATTACTGGAGCTTCGCTTCTGCCGGACGCAACGACCTAAAAGCACACATAATTTTATAGTTAGATTAACATTATACGATTCGTTATTAATAATAACAATGTAAATACTTAAATATTCTGAAATAAAAAAAAAATACTAATTGTATGTTGATTATTTTTGTTATATTTCGTCGCTTCATTCTTCAGATAGTATATAATTAAACTAAGTTAAATTAAAATTAAGCTTAAAAGTGTATTAAAAGTTCGAAAATTAGAACTAACAATAAAGAATAAACGATACCGACTCGTTATTTCTTCCGATGAGGTGAGCCATTTTTTGTTTTCATAAGTGATCGCGGGTATCTATAAACTATAATTTCGCTTTATCGGAAAGATGCAGAAAACACGTGGTATCTATAATAGATAAATCACGTTATTGCATAAACTCCTGGTAGTCTACTACCTGATGTTTTTTATGATAAACTCAAATTTCGCTTTATCGAAAAGATGCAGAAAATACGTGTTATCTATAATAGATATATCACGTCATCTGCGTTAATTCCTGGTAGTGTCCTACGTGATGATTATTATTACAAACTATAATTTTCGCTTTGTCGAAAAGATGCAAAAAATACGTGTTATCTATAACAAATATATCACGCTATCTGCAAAATTCCTGGTAGTCTTCTACCTGATGTTTATTATTATAAACTATAATTTCGCTTTATCGGAAAGATGGAGAAAAAACGTGTTATCTATAATAGATTTATCACGCTATCTGCGAAAATTCCTGGTAGTTTTCTACCTAATGTTTATTATTAAAAACTATAATTTCGCTTTGTCGAAAAGATGCAGAAAATACGTGTAATCTAACTGATATCTCACGCTATCTGCGAAAATTCCTGGTAGTTTTCTACCTGATGTTTATTATTATAAACTATAATTTCGCTTTGTCGAAAAGATGCAGAAAATACGTGTAATCTATAATAGATATCTCACGCTACCTGCAAAAATTCCTGGTAGTCTTCTATCTGATGTTTCTTATTCCTAATAATGCTGTATAGTACTCGTATTGTTATTTTTGACTTTTTTTTTCAATAATGTTTAAAAATTTTTATACGAATACAGAAAATGCGTGTAGTCTGAAAGGGATTTAACGCGATATCTGTATTACGTAATATTCTTTTATTTCAATTTTTTTTTCAAATCTGAAAGTCGTCATTAAAGTTAGTTAAACATAATGATGGACCCAGTGGACGAATCTCCAGCTGGCCATTTTGGTTACCGCAATACCTGAGCCCTCTATGTAGCTCCCTAATCTGGAACCGTCGACCTCCCAGAATGAACCGGGCCAGTCGGGTGAATTATATCCGACATGGATCCAGAGATCCTTTCTAACCTAGGGGCTTAAGGGACTCCAGCTATGTATGGAATGACCGCTATTTAAAAAAAAGTAATAATAATGAAGCACACCGAAGCTTTCTAAGTACTCCCCAAACATCGACAGGCAACCGGTCAACCCAGTCGGGAAACTGAATGTGACCTCCTCGTTACCCGTCAAACAGGGGGGGGGCGACGTCAATGGAAAGTGCCAGTGCTTCCACTTCGGCGTCTACATTTTAATTCGGCATTCAACGCAAAATTCAACCACTCCGGGACTCGTGGTCGAATCCATTACTTTTACGATTATTGGCCTAAAATAACAAATAATGAAACGATTTTAAAATGGATAAATTTCTGTTTCTCAATTCCATTTACTCCCAAACATATTTAGTTGCATAGTGAAAAACGAAATATGATAATAGCAATTAATAAATTGTTAGACTTAGATGCTATAAAACATTGTTATACCTCAAGTGACCAGTTTATATGAAACAAATGTAATAAGTAAATATTTTTTGCGTCGAAACGCAACGGCAAAAAACTTTTCGTACCTACTAAACAAAAAAAAAATTATAAATTTAATTGTACAATTTTGTAGAAAAAGTACACTTCAAAATGGAAGCTTATAAAACAGCTTCTAAATTAATTCGCCATAATGGTTTCTTAGCTACCATAGATATGAAAGATCATACCTTCTCGTACCATATTTGTTAACTACAAAAAATACCTACGTTTTGAATTTCAAGAAAACGATATGTTTGAGCCAATACCAATCACATACGAGTTTACGGCCATGTCGTATGGATTATCCGTTGCTCCGGGGGTATTACAAAAACTATGCGCGAAGTTATTTATTTATTTGAAGTAACGGAAACGAACAGCCAATACATAGTACTTAAAAAATAAAATACAAGTTAATAGCACAAAAGCCAAAGAAGTTTCCAATGATGTTCAATTATTTTAGCTTATCGGTAGCAGATTTTTTTTATTTTTTTAAAAAGAAGTTTTAAACAGAACATAAAATTATTTAAAAAAACTATAAAAGAAGGTAAAAAAAATATACCTAAAAAATATAAAACTATTATTTAAAACATACAGCTTGTTTAAATTGTGAAAATGTGAGGTGGAATATATCTACATAATTAAATTGCTTATTAAAAAATTTGTGGTGCGAATCAAAAATTTATATTTATTATAGTTTGTACGTGCAAACGGTACTTCAATTAATCTGTATTGCGGGACGAAGTTCGTTTGCAACGAATACCAATTTGACTGACGAGATAGGGTGAATTAGCCGGTTGTGAAGCAATTTATACAAGAATATTACGCCTCTCTGTTTTCTACGTTCTTCTAAAGATATCATTTTCAGCTGGTTATCCATATTTTTTAATTCTAAATCTTAAGACACTTACAAATTTTCTTTGAATACGTTCAATAGTACTTTATAATTTGGGCTCCATACGGTAGAAGCGTATTTAAGATGTGGTCTTACAAAAGCATTATATAAAGTTAAGTATGAATGAAGATTTTTAATTCCTTACCTTGACGAAGCACGAATTCTAACATTTTATACGTTTTACTAGTAACTCTCTCTATATGCGACTTAAAGTTTAGTTCTTTATCTAAATATATCCCCAAATCACGAACCTCATCAACTATTTTTATTGGTTGTTGATTTAATTTGCTTTTTTCTTTTTCATAAAACTTACAATATAGCATTTATCTATATTGAAAAAAAGGCCATGTTTTGAATTATATTCACTGAGAGTATTCAAATTTTTTTGCAAATGGTTACGATCATTAATAGATTTAATAGTGGATAAACGTTTTTGATCATCAGCGTAAAGTAAGATATTGGTGCTTATGTTTCTTGTTATATCATTCATAACATTTAAATAAAAGGGGGCCAAGATGGGAGCCTTGACGTACTCCAGATGTGACAGGAACAATTGTGGAGGTATAGCCTTTAATTGTTACGGCTTGACATCGATCTCGTAAATAAGAATCAAGCCATCTTTGAAGATCACGTGTATACCGATATTCTTAAGCTTTGAGAAAAGTACTACATGTGAAATTTTGTCGAAAGCCTTATGATTTGTTGTCACTTGTTGTGAATTTGGACAAAAATCGACTATTACCGACAAAGTCAGTAACATTTTTAGGCTTTATGTTTAACATCGAACAGATGTCTATTTCTTTACCTGACGATAAGCGTTATAATACTGACGATAAACTCGTATAATAGCGATAAAACTTCACTTGGAAGTTCGTTTAATCATCTATTATACACTTATAACTAAACAATAATTAAAATCGTTTGTGATTATGAAGGGTTTTATTTACTGCATTAAAGACGTAATATGCGCAGATGTATACCTATTTAGAAAAGTTCGGTAGGACCCATTTTGTATTTGAATTAGTTCAAACTACCCTCTAGAATAAATTGATTAGTTTATAACCAAATTTCTTTATAAAAATTAAGCTGTTAAGCCATTTTATTGGCTTTGTACAACATTATTCAAAGCCAATTTATTGTAATGCTGTGTTTTGGTATTATGAATCTTTTCATGGTCACGTGCAAAATGTAAGAAAACTGCATTGGATACCCCAAAGAATCGACCTTTTGAGCGAAGAGTTGGCGCAGAAATTCTCATATCCTCCAGTGGCCGTCAAAAGCTACGTCGACAGTGAACTAAATAGATTCCTCTTGTTTTCACCTTTCACCAAAGCAATATTATTAACAAACTCACATCAAAGGAATAGACATCTTGCGGCGCCGGCGTATCTTCGTCTTTTTTGGCGAATAAGGGCTTTTGAACTCCTCTATAATTGTTCTTCATTTCAGATATCCAAACTGGTTGCACTACATTTTTAGATTGTATCTGGAACAGTACTTAGAAAGTAAGTTTAGGCAAATTTTAACTCCACGAGATAAGAGCTAGTCTTCAGAGGAGAGTACCAACGAACATCTTAGTACCTACCTAGTTTGCATTTTGTATCTTAAACTCTTAAAATATTATAATTTCAAATAAACATCACCTATTGCATTCTCTTTAAAACGAACTCCAGCTAGTAACTGAAATTTTTTTTTCATAATTCCTATGCAATCGTGTCTTATATTACCGTGTCATCCATAGGGATCTAGAATATATACGGGGTGGAATTAGCGAAGCCACCTGGAGGGGAAGTACTTCGGATACTGAAGATAGCAAGTTTCAACTAAAAAACCATCCCTTATTTTTAAAACGAAGAAAAGCTTCAATTAACATTATTTCAATTTCAATTTCGACCCAGTTTGTTCAGATACTTAATTTTTTTTATGAAACACCTTTTATGAAACTAAACAGAACACCTAATTGAATAACAAACTAAAACGTTTAAATTATCATAAAAATGGTTAGGTTTGGGTCATATGTGCGGTTTACACGTATTAAATAGTTAAGTTGGTAACTAAATTTTAACTAAATTTTAAGTTACTACATGTCACTTGTGTGTCCAAACGGATTAAGTAGATAAGTTCATAAGTTCAATGAAGATGAGCAGTGATGAATGTCAAGCAATTCGTCAGTTCTGTACTTAGATATGTGGTAAACGTGATTTTGGACAAATTCAGAGAATAGTTTGTTTCGGAAATTAAAATCTTTGCAAGATTATGTATTTTTCTAAATTTTTTACGTCGACGGGCCGACGTCGATCGACGGACGATCGATTGGTGTGGCACCTTTACTAATTAGGTTCCCTTAATAATCACTGGAGGGCTATCAGCCTCTCCCAACTCAGGGGTGGCGTCCGACAATTGTAGGCCATCTAGCCAACTGCGGGTTGGCAGAGTTACCAACTCAGGGGTGGTGTCAGACAATTATAGGCCATCATGCCCACTGCGACGTCGACTGTTCTATTCTGATATTGATCGACGTCGATCGATTGGTGTGGTAACAACCTTAAATATTCTTCCACAAATTTTAAAGTAGAAACCAAACTCTATTCCGACATTTAAAAAAAAGAGAAAATGCGAGATAAATACGAGCTCTTGCCGCCACCCGCTATGTCAACTTATGCACTTAACTAAAAAATCACGTCCAAACTTGTTAAGCGAGAAGCCCCGCCCACCTACTTATACGAAAAATAGAACGACTCCTAATCTACTTAATCACTTGCGTACTAAAATTTAAGTTACCACTTGTCACTTAATTGACTGTTTACACGCAATTTTTAACTTAAAATTTAGTTAAAATTTAGTTACCAACTTAACCACTTAACTCGT
Organism: Marasmarcha lunaedactyla; assembly: GCA_923062675.1. NCBI lineage: Eukaryota > Metazoa > Arthropoda > Insecta > Lepidoptera > Pterophoridae > Marasmarcha > Marasmarcha lunaedactyla. The sequence continues at coordinate 12,112,661 of OV281353.1, forward strand.
GTAAACCGGCCAATCGTCAAATCGGTCAGTAATAATAAAAACTACAACCTCCTAAAGTATCTTGGCTGAATTAACCGGCAACCCTGTCTGTATACAGAATCAGATTCGGGAACACAAAATAATATGGGATATAAAAGAAAGGATTTTGAAATATAAGTATGTTAAATTACTAACCACATAGCATAAATATTGTCAAATTAGCTTGTACTCATTTTCACATAGGCACTTAGGGATTGCAATCTGGCGTCATTTTCAATCCGACCGGATCCGACCGGATTGCTTTTATTCCAACATGGACCGTTAATAAGGTGTAAAATAATTTGTTAAATTCTTATCGTCAAAACAAAAACTAAAAACTAAAACTTAAGGTAATAAAAATCTCAAAAAATAAAAGTGTTATTATCTTAATTACTTAACTATGTAACGTAGGTGGTAGTTTTGCCTGCTTAATTAAGTTTGAAAGATTAATCAAAAATCATATTAATACTCAACATCATTAAACTAAATATAACATAAATATTAATCTTAACCCATATATGCGCATTGGGTCGTTTTTGTGCCTCTAGGACCAACTCATTTCTAGGAAGTCTAGCTCATAAGAAACGGTACAATTTTACCTTTTTGCGCCATCAATTATTAGTTTAATGAACTAAGTTGTCACACGCATTGGTCATTACGCGATCGTTTTAGTGTTTAACTTTTTGTTGACAAAACAAATGGGCACGCGTTTTTTATTCGAAAAGAAACCTCTAGGCGCGCATACAAATGTAAGTATTTCATTTGATTATTGTTGTTTTATTGTCAAATTTGTTTTACATTGAGTTGAATGTATGTATTAGTGATTAGTAATTAGTGATAAGTGATAACATTTATTTTTCTTGTTGGAATCCATCAAAATATTTTGCGGGGTCGAAAAAGACCCCTTGCCCACATATGTAACATGATTCAGGTTAAAAGTTTTATATTTTAGGTCTCGTCGTGTTCTCCAAATACATGAGATACTCGAAGTCCTGGAAGACTTGGAACCTGAGGAAAATTTCCAGGGCATCGATGTTTTCATGGACCCTCCTGCCAACGGCATTGCGTCTGATAGTGATTCCGGAGATGAGGACTGCAATGACGTTAACAGGTTGAATCGGAATCAATTACTTGCTCCTGCTGAAATTGTTACGTTACATCGGGAAGAACGTGATGATGACGACTCCACCACGCCTGAGGTCAGTGTCACTACTTCGTCTCCACTCGCGACAACTGTCAGACCACGAAAACGCCAGCATGATGGTGAGTCTTCCACAACCACGCAACCTGCTAGGACTGATGACGAGAATTCTCATCCGCAATCAACGCGACGTGTAGAGCAGCGAAACCGTAGACCACGAAATTGGGTTAAAAGGGATTTGCGTCACCAACCAATCCACTGGCCTTCTCCAGCCCCCCGAGTAGTGCTCACCCTTAACAAACACAGCGAACCAATAGAGTTCTTCGAACTGTTTTTCAACGAAGATGTTGTAAGACATATAGTTCGACATTCGGTAATGTATGCAGTTGAAAAGCATAATACCAGTTTCAGCCTTTCAAGGGACGAAATGTACTGTTTTCTGGGTATATTGATCCTCAGTGGCTACGTGCCCTTACCAAGACGTCGCATGTACTAGGAGTCCAACGAAGATACTTTGAATATCTTAGTATCTAATTCGATGCGGTCTAAGCGCTTTGAAGAAATTTTTAGATATTTTCATGTCGCTGATAACAGCAACCTTCCCAGTGGTGACAAAATGGCAAAAATACGGCCATTATTCAAAATTTTGAACGAGAAATTTCTCATGTATGCCCCCATCGAAAAGAACTTTAGTATCGATGAATCTATGATACCATATTATGGGCGACACGGCTGTAAACAGCATATTCATGGCAAGCCTATACGGTTTGGATTTAAAGCATGGGTTGCAGCCACACGTTTGGGGTATTGTATTCAAGCTGATTTATATGAGGGACGATCTGAAGTACGAGAAACTGGACTAGGAGAGCACGTTGTTACCAAATTGACTAATTTGGTAAAAAAAGAATACCCGGAAACACAGTTTTCGGTTTACTGTGATAATTTTTTTACGTCTCCTGGATTGCTTAGTTCTTTGCAAGAAAGTGACGTGAAAATTACTGGAACAGTTCGTCAAAACAGAGTCAACAAGTGTCCTCTGATGGATGTTAAGTCTTGCAAAAAACAGCTCAGAGGATTTTAGGATTATAGACTAGATACGAAAGATAATATTTGCGCTGTTCGATGGAACGACAATAGCGTAGTGACATTATTGTCTAATGAATTCGGGGTAAACCCCATCCAAAAAGCGCGCCGATATTCAGTTGCTGCCAAACGGAAAATTGATATTGACCAACCAAATCTTGTGCATCGGTATAACCAATTTATGGGGGGTGTGGACAGACTGGATGCTAATATCGGTGTTTACCGCATAGCCATCAGGGGAAAGAAATGGTACATTCCCATCTTGATGTGGTTGATTGACGTCGCTGTCAACAACGCTTTTTTGCTCGCTCGATCATATGGGGCAAACGTGGACACACTGAACTTTCGTCGATCGATTGCAAGGACGTTGCTTCAGAAATATGGAGTAGCTTCATCTCGTCCAGGGCCACGGCAACCAATAAAAACGGTTGTACCTCTTTCTGTGAGAAAACATGCAGCTGAGCATATTATTCAAGCTGCAGAGACCAGAAAAAGATGTGCGCTATGCAAAAACAAAACTGTCAAAATGTGCACCAAATGTGGTGTAAATCTTCATGCCAAATGTTTTGCCCAATTTCATTCTTAAAATGTCTTTTTCTACATTTTTGTTCATTTTCATTATTATTTCATAGTTTCTTTTTACATTGAGACTGATAAAACCTTAATATTAAAGCCTAATTTGCAATAAAATTGTGTTTGATTTAGTAATTGCCATTATACTAGTATAGGACCATATAAGCGCAAGGGGTCGTTTTCGCCACATTAAAAAAACACTAGTTTCAGGACTGAAAATGAAAAATAACCATCACAGCTGATTTTTAGAGCCCATAATAAATTACATATGTAAAAATCATAAAAATCGGAGATGAAAATAGTTCTGCGCATATATGGGTTAATGGAGATCAAAAATTCACCACTATGTCATTAATGGCCTAATCAAAGAATAAAAAAACATCCCGAGTTTTATACAAAATGCGAAGAAGTAGCTGGTAAATACGTCCTGAGACCCTCCCGGGAAACTATCTTAATACAACCTACGTCCCACCTAAAGATTCACTCATCTGGTCCTCTGGCTATGACAATCAAATTATATAATCATTTACCGGAATATATCAAACATGAAAACAATCACAAAAGATTCACGTTCTTGAAAAAACAACTCCTATTAAAAAAAAATTATTAAACGGCTTGCGAATACTTATTTGATAACTTTAAATGAATAAGACATAAATAGGTATAACGAATATTATCCAAATAATTTATTTAATTTAAAGTGACCACAAAATGTCCTCTCCTGCATTTCAATACCTAAACTAGGTGCATAATTTTACTTTTTATTGTATAAATTCTCTATTATTTTTAAAACTACCATCTGTAAAATTATGATAGCAATAAAATATTGAGTGTTGAGGATTGAGTATTGAAAATTAATTGAAAAAATAAGTTATTTAGCCAAAATATAAAAACACCGGATCCGGACACCGGATGCCAGATCAGCTGGATTACCGGATCCGGTTTTCCGGATTGCAATCCCTGATTGCACTGAGTAATGTTTTGCAATTTAATTTCTTGCTCCAACATAATAATCACATAAAAATTATATGCCATACTACCAAAAAAACATAAAAATGTAGTCAACCGACCATTGATTTTGATTGGGTTTTATTGAAACTAAGATTGGCGGTTTAAAAGCATGTCAGTATTTGTACAACTTACAAAACCTTGATTTTCTTTTTATGAAACCCGTATCCAGTATGTAGCACGCGGCACATCTAACCTTTCCAATTAAATAAGCAAGTATAACTAACCGCTTTCTCCACATGGGTCATGTAAATGACTCGGCTGCAATTGATGGCGCAGTCAGCTCTTTCCATGGCCTTATTAGGGTTGGGTTTCACACAGTACTCGCCGGACGTCGTTTTGTAGGTTTCTTTTGCCACGACCATATCGCGGCCTGACACGCGGCGCGGAAGCGGATCATTGATTTTCTGAAGAGTTTAGCAACAATAGCCATCTTGCAACAATTTGTAAAGATTGTTTAAAAATAATCAATTTCTTACAAAGAAACCTTTACACTGTAATGCTGATTAGAAATGAACAATTTAAAAGTAGTAAACTTTTTAAAGCTTAAGGACTTAGTTACTTAGGAAACAAACGTATAAATTGCCAGTAAATAAGTCCCTGAGATTACCGGTACCACACATTCGATGTAGCTGTGTATTAATAAGTAGAACGATTAAAATAATTACGAAATAATTAAGTAGAACGATTCTAGATTATTTTAAACAAATAAAAACAGTATCTAATCCAAATGTCATACAGCACAAATTGTTCAACACGGTACCTCAAAGAATCAGGATCGACAAGTATACAAAAATGATAATGCTGTCGAAGCTTAAAAAGTCTAATATCATAATTAGTCATTTGAATAATCAGCCATCGATAAGGTGTGACGAAAAACTTATTTGTACGGTTATTCATACCTCCTAGTACCGTAAACCCAAGAACTATTACAATAAAGTATGTACTTACGCAATCCGGAGTGTATTCTATCGGAGGTATATACCTATGTGCAATGCTAGAGGACGTGCGAGTTTCATTGCTGGACAAGCGAAGCGGGATATTGTACTGGACATTTCCCCAGGTATTCACGTTTTGTATCAAGAGGTCGTTTAACTTTAACGGCGTGTGCTCTGCTCGAGACATTATTATCAAAGATTTAAAAATTTCCAAAAAAAATTATTTATACCGTACACATAACTTTTATCAAATTGTTTATTTCTGAGGTAGTAATCACTGTCACTTTTATGTCAGTTGGTCTTTTCCAGCTTCAATTATTAGAATCTATTAGTATTAATCCTACCGTACTGGAAAACTATTAACACAGCTAACTTGACATTGTCAGAATTATCGAAAGATAAAGCTATTCCATGTTAAAAAAGTTGATGTTCACTGATTTACAATCATAATTTTTTTTTCTTTTCATAAAAATTTATTTCGTTTGAACCTTTCCGACAATAACGCGTGAGTAAAAGCTGTAGTTTTAAATTTACTTTTAAACCCTATAGCACAAATCACTGAGTTGGATTGTTCGAGTTAGTGACTATGTGGCTATGGAAGGATATATTAAACTTTACGACATGACCATATGGATTTATTGAATTTCTTACTAAAATTTTTAATCTGTTTCAAACATGTCTATATATTTTGATTTTAATGTAGAACCGAATGGTAAAAGATTTAGACGGGCAGTGGATGCAGATAAAAATAATGTGAACTTGTTTTGGAAACCACAAGACACATTTTATCTGTTTGGGGAAATAGATGTTGGTAGTCTTATGTGAGTTATCACTAACTGCAAATATATTTTTTGGTGTTTCTTCTTTCTGTATAGATATTATTAATTCGCTTCTTTAACGATTTGAGCAACCATGATATTCATAAATTTCTCAACAAAAAGGTCTCACCGACCCGCAAAACTCATTTTGATTATTTTCAAAATATGGAGCAAGTTTTTATTTATTGATGTTAGGATTTAAAATTAAATTGTGCATTTTGGTTTTCATTTTTGGTATAACTTCTGTTTGGTAAAACGAGGTGTGCGATTCAAATCATAGATGCTTTCTATGTCATAAAATGTTTTCCTTGTTTCCAGTTTGTAATTCAAGTTTAAATTTCTTTAGTCCTCTATAGACGCTCCGCTTACAGAAGGAAGACTAGGATTAAGGATACTAGGATTCGAATGTGAACCTGGGCCTGATCAATCGCTTCCGACGTTTCATATATGTGTGCGACTATGAGCACTTTTTACCTAACCTGAATTCGAACTAAATCATTTGATATCGAATCATAAGTTGCAAAAAGATTTTCAACTTTTGGGTTATAAGACAATTTGCATTTCCTAATAGCTCACACTTACACACAGAGAACTATCAACATTATCAATATGCCTGGTGGACGAGACCAACGACGTGCTGGGTTTAATCGTTCTCAATGACTTCCCCAATCTGGGCAGTGTGGATCCCGCGGCCTGGGAGTGGTGGATGCGGAACTTATTCCAGTAAGCTAGGTTTTCATGATAAATTATTTATATTTTTGTTAAGGTTCAGGGGTGGTATTTTTGCAACCATAATAATTGCATTTACGTTGTAGTGTTCTGAAAGGGAAGGAACAGCCAATAAAATTACAGTAACAACGAAAATTCAAATGACCAATTATGTCCATGGGCACGGATTGATGCCACTGTATAGATCGCTTACTCGTTTGTTGGCTATGAAAATAGTAAGTTTACGGTTTGTTTAAGTGCGGGGATTGATAATACTATCTTTGGAGTATTTAAAGCTCTTGTTGATATGTATCGGTTAGGAGCGTTAAATATAAAGCGAGAAATTAAACTGGTTTTTTTGTCTTCAATTTTATCCGTATAAAACATTTCGATGTTCGTAAAGAGGAAGCGGTTTAATAGTTGTGAAAGTAATTCGGTTTCTTCCAACCAACTTATTTTTTATTTGCTTAAGATGTGATAAAATATAATTATACAGAAAGTGTTGCGAAAAAAGTTTTTATGTATGAAGTTATAATTTATTTTGAAATTTAGATTATTCTCTGGCAAGTTATAATTTATTTTGAAATTTAGATTATTTAAAACTTAACAAATAAAATATATTTGTTCCAAATTTCAATTTCCCTCTAAATTTTTAACCTTTATACTTTTGTGTGTCATAAAAAAATGGATCTGTGTCGAAAACATGATTTTTTTACGGCTTCAAGTCCAACATGAGGCCTGATGAACCGTTTAATAGACTTCGACTAGCTTTAATGAACAAAGCTCCTTCTACAGCAACTGTGTCCTCTTGGTATAACGACTTTAAGTAGGGTCGCTTAAATTTGAAGGATGAAGAAAGAAGTAGTCGTCCTTCGACTGCTATTACGCAAGATAACGTGCTAAAATTTGTCAATAAAACTGGCGAATCACATACGAGGAGATTCAACACAATCTGCAAATTGGATTGGGAAGTGTTCATGATATCTTACACAACCACTGTTGCGTAAGGAGGATTGTTTTTCGCTGTGTACCCCAAAACCTAACCGATACTCAGAAGTAGGCGCGCGTGGAACGGGGCCATGATATGATTAACAAATTCAAAGGAGGTTCTCATAATTATTGCAGACGGAAAATGGAAATGAAATGAAATGGAAATGGAAATGGAATGGATGGAAAATGTTTTTTCAAAATTGGTTTTTGACGCATGAAACTTTGTATATACGCTGGTGGAGAGTTCTTTGAAAAGATGTTATAAAATTAATATTAGGTCTTTACCTATGAAATTGCCGTTTTTCACGAAATAAATGAAGCGTAATTTTTTTATATATTTTTTATTTCTATTAATCAAAATAATCACCCATGCAATCAATGCATCTTTGCCAACGCATTGGTAGCTTATTGATGCCTTTCTTGAAGAAATCAGCTGGACGGGAGGCAACAAATTCTTCAAAGGCATTTTGTACTGCCTCTCGGGTATTGAATTTTTTTCCCGCCAAGAAGTTATCCAAATTCTGGAAAAAGTAGAAGTCTGTAGGCGCAAGGTCTGGTGAGTACGGCGGATGACGGAGAATTTCCAACCCCAACTCTTGTAGCTTGGAGACCGTCTGCTGTGCAGTATGAGGTCGCGCGTTGTCGTGCAGGAGCAGTGGAGCCGAACGATTGACCAAAGCTGGTTGGAGACGTGCGAGCTTCTCCATCATTGTGTTCAGTTCTTCACAGTACACATCTGCAGTAATGCTTGTCCCGTTTGGCAAGAAGCTGTGATGAATTACACCCGCGTTAGACCACCAAACAGTGACCATCACTTTTCTAGGGGTAAGTTTTCGTTTAGGGCATTGTTTGGGTGCTGAACCAGGGTCCAACCAACTTGCTGAGCGCTTACGATTGTCAAACAGGATCCATTTCTCGTCACAAGTAACAATGCGGTTCAGAATTCCTTCATTTGTATGCCTGCTGAGCAGTGCAAGGCACGTCTCCACGCGTACTTCGCGCTGGCGGTCATTGAGTTCGTGGGGTACCCATTTGTCAAGCATTTTTACCTTGCCAATTTGACGCAAATGGACCAATATTGATTTGATGCTAACGTCGAAAGCTGCTGCTAATTCAGCCGTGGATTGAGTTTCATCAGCTTCCACAATTACCTTTTATTCGTCATTGTCGACCAAAGTTTTCGCACGACCACGGGGTTCATTTTTCAGGTCAAAATTTCCAGAACGGAAGCGGGTACACCAATAACGGGTGGTGCGTTCGTTTGTAGTGTTCGCTCCGTAAACGTCGTTGATTAAATAAAACACTTTTTACCGGATATTATCGCGTATATTTTAGTTAATTTTAAAATTATTTCGACGTTTCGGCATCTTTGCAGTTGCCGTGGTGATCGTCTATCGTGACCACGGCAACTGCAAAGATGCCGAAACGTCGAAATAATTTTAAAATTAACTAAAATATACGCGATAATATCCGGTAAAAAGTGTTTTATTTAAAGTATGAATCGTGAAAATTTAAGAAAACGTCGTTGATGTTGCGTGCGGCTTGTGCCGCTTTGCTGCCATGACGGTACTCATACTCCATAATTACTCGAATTTTTAACTTATCCATGATGACGAAAAATGTTCGAATGCGTTGAAAACAAATCACTAACTATTAAACAAATGACGATTTTAGAAAAAGAATTCCATGTTTGTCAAATAAAATTAATTTGAAATTAGAATTATCAGTCAAAAAACAAAAATATTTTCATTTGAAATGGCCAGTACGGCAAAACGGCAGTTTCATAGGTAAAGACCTATTATAATAGAACATTGTAATTTTTTTCTCAAAACTTTCTGAGTTTTAAGATGCACATAACCAGCATGCTATTTGGTGTTTATTAATGCACGTGATCTGTTACAGAAAATACTACCTCTCTTGTAACACACTGTTTGTACACTTCTCCTGTTGCCATCCGTCCGTCGCTGACTCATTTCTGGATGACGTGTTTCTCGCGATATTCAAGGATTATCCGTATTGCTATCAGATAGTCTTGATCGTGCCGGATTCATGTCCTCGGGGTTAGTAATTGAACTTTATTCTAATTAAATTTACTTCATGTGTCGTTCAAACAGCGTCCCGGAGTTGAAATTTTGACCTCTGAAAGACGAGGCTACCACCACAACATTTTTCGCAAGACCATCCGGTTATAAATTACGTATTATTAATTACATATGACAAACTCTGATTACTTTGGCCCATACAGTTGGTGTGTTTCTGGGGACTTATTATTATTATATTCTTTTAACTCGGCATTAAGTCGGTATAAAGTCCTTTTACGGGAACAATTTATTGTTATAATAATTACTATTATTTATTGTTCTAGAAGTTTACATAAGGTACAGTACATTAAAGAAGAACATCGTCAAACGGCACCATTGTATCTGGAATGAAAATTTAGAAAGCGCACATCACATATACGTCGCAAGTCGAAGCCACTTTTTTCCTAAATACAAGATACGTCGAGCTGTGTAAGTGAAGCTTCTCAAAGTTTTTGCAGGTACCCGATATTGAAAACAATTGCAAAGTTGCGTATTTACGAGGGGACTGTTTAGGGACCTTTTGCAAATTTTTTATGGACGGAATGCACTTAAAAAGAAATTTATAATACCTCTAAAGTAGCGAATATTTAGTTGGCCATCTACAATATTTTTTTAAATACGTTTATACTACCTACTTTTAGTATTTTTTTAACCTACTTTTTTTAAATATATTGGTACCTAAGTATTTCTGTTTTTAATTGTGTCGTTTAGTGAAGAAGACAACGACGATATTATTGACATTTTGGAGCCAAAATGTCATACCCTCACGGAGTTGTATGGACAGTTCTATATCAGTGAGTTGATTGGTCGTCATCCAGAAATGAACCGAAATATTATTGTGGCTGAGGTGGTTAGTACCATTAGAAGTAAATCCTTATCAAAAAAATTATGAAGTATCATTTGAAATAGCCAGGTTTTATTGAATATTACTTAACCTTGGAGAGGATTTACGATTACATTATGCTATCGCTTAATTTCTATTTTAACCAAAGGTCTCGGCATGAATCTTGCACTACCTTCATAAGAAGATATTGTAAATTGACATTATTTTCAAGACAGCCCAGGATATCATTATAATCATATCAAGAAGCGCCACCACGTACCCTGAAAAATCCAATCTAATGTGTTTTATCTGTCACAACTTAGGAAAACGAGCATGCTGGTGGTGTGATGTGTATTAACACCGACATAAACTACAAGAAGTTGCAAGTGACCTACGAACTGGGGGGCTTCCATGGACTGTGCATGACCACGCCCATCGAGATCGAGAAGAGAAAGAGGGATAATTGCATGCTTGAAACCTTTGCGTGAGTTCAAATCCTTAGAAAAATTATGCATGGTAAGGTATTAATAAAACTTGTATTGATGATGACTGACCTCATTGCAGGTGGATTTAGTACACATATATATAAAACATCCATGGCTTAAAAACAGAACCCGGAACCTAAGACGAGACGTCATGCTTTGTATACTGCACAATATAGAACGCCCCTGTACACACGAGCGCAAATGTGTGAGTGATCCCGCAATTTGGAATACACACTAAAAGTTTTGTATGAAAACTGGACATAGCATATGGTTATTTAAAAATCATGTTTTGTTCATATATATCGATAGAGCTCACAAAAAGGATAAGAATCTTTATCAACTAATTTCTTTAAAAACTTACACATAAAGGTAATTAGAACTTTGAGTACTCTCCGTTAGATAAACCAAAAATAGACAAGATTTTTGTTTAATGAATTATACCAATGAGGTTCAATAATATATAGAGACCTTCATATTAAATGCTTTCAATATTAATTGAGACGAACGAACAGATATATTTCATAGGTTTTGTTTTAAATATCAATCAAAAGCCCGTTATTGAAGAGATTATATCCAGGAAATATTGTGAAAGTTGAGTATAACTGTAAAATAACTGTTGGTCTTACCAATCGTATCGTAATCGTATTTTTATGGTTGTTTATTATTAGGTCATTACATATGAAATTGGCGTTTAGTAACGGAGGAACATAGAGTGAATTAAAAAATATATAATATTTTTATTTTATCACAGTATGTACCATTGCTATCTATGCACTTTTGCCATCTCATAGGTAGTTCATTGATCCCTTTACTAAAAAAACCATTCGGACGGGAATCAATAAATTATTTGAAGGCGCTTTGGACTGCCACACCGGAGTTGAATTTTTTCCCTTGCAAGAAGTTATCCAAATTTCGAAAAAAATGGTAATCTGTTGGAGCAAGTTCCGGGGAGTAAGGTGGATGTAAGTCATCATGGCGGTCATGGTACGATTGCGTCGGGCAGTATTGTGGATTTACCGGTTCTGTCTGCGACTGGTAATGCGAATTTTCTAAATATCTATTGTCTTCGTTTTTTAGAAATCACCGATGGACATTTTCTCGTGCAATTGATGAGTTCTATCGATTGACATATAAAAAGACATCAGTTTTCAATTAAATTTAACGATGTCCAGTTTTAATGCAAAGTCTCAGTGTGTATCGCGAAAAGTTGACGACCTGTTAGAACCTACGAACCAGCATACGAACTCAGGTCGACCCAGGGGGTGAGGTGAGGTAATTGATTCTGGTGCGAGGCGAAGAGTGTTGTTTCTGTACGGTAGTAGGTACATGAATGTATTCTGTGATGTGAAAAAAAAATGTTCAAGCCTGTTCTTTTATATTAATTCGCACATTGTATACATTGCACATTGATATTATAATAGATTAATATTAATGAATGGCTTCATTTAAATGTTTGTTGATTCTGAAACAATAATATAAGGATTCACCTTATCTAATAAAATTAAAAAACTAGGACTCGGAAACAAATACCAAAGACGTCGTTCTTATTGAAATCGCCTAATTAACTTCTTTAATATAAAACACGTCAGCTAAATCCGTTCAACCGTTTTTCAACTGATTAGGGCGTACAAGCTTTCTTATATATTCACCTTAAAACTGGCTTTTAATGTTATAGTGAGTGAATCGCGCCCCACTATATTTTCGGTCTACGATTGCTTTCATTGTTTTGCGTTCCAGAGAGTCAATTATGTTGGGAGAGTGCACACCCTACACAACTGTTGACAAAGTCGATCAGCAGGAGGCGTCTGTTGATGTTGTTCAAAGTGTATGCCTTTACGATTTCTTCCTTTGGAATATATATTTTTTTGTAAGAACTTGTCCAGGTGGCCTTATGTGCCAGAGTTTCCGAGCCAAAATCCCGGTAAGAGTATTATTTGATACTAAGCCAAAAATAATCTAAGCTATAAGTAATAGGTTTTATCTAAGGTTGGGAAGGTAGGTACTGGTACTATTGAGATTATATAAAGAGGTTAGTAAACCGCAAGTCAATCTCCTCATCCCTGTCTTAAAAAGGGTAAAAGTAAGATAACTTTCCTTCAAATATTTTAGTACAATTATTGGGAGATTTTAAATTTTATGGTTCTCCTACACTGGATAAAACTTCAATGTTATATAACCATTCTACACGTTTGTTATCTCTTAATAATGGAGACACAGGCTTTCACAAACACATGCACTAACAAGCACAGAAACGCTTTAAATAGAAGTAACAATTTTCAATATAATAAAACAATTTTTATTAATTATATGGTAAAAAAGTGTTTTCTTAAATACAATGAATCGTGAAAACTTAAGGAAAGAATTTGCAATATTGTAATTACAGTTTAAATTTGTTATTTTTATTTTTTTATATCGAAATGTTTATGTCAAAATTAGTAAAAAAATACTTTTTGTTGTTCTTTGAAGATTTTTTATTATTTTGTAAGCATTGGTTTGGCTCTAGGCAACGAAGAAGTTTTATTCAATTAAGATGTATAACATGTTATTAAAATTGATAAATATTGATTTAAACATGAATCATGTGTGAGCAACATAATAACGTTGTAAGGGGTCGTATCGTAATCATTCGTATTTATCTTACAGCTTTCTTCAGGAGCAATCACTGCAAGAGCAAGCAAAGCCGGAAAGATTGTGTTCAAGCCGCAAAGCAGAAATGCTTCGAAATTAGTAAAATCGCACGAGTTTCAATCAGACGAGTTTAGTGAAAGTCAGTTTCCTCTACCGTTGATAGACTTCAGAATCGAGGAAGATCCCTTTGAATATGAAATTGTGAATATTGATAATACGTTGCTGTCGACTATTAATCTACATCAAAGTTTATTGCGCTTGTGAGTATTTAGAGTACTCTGTTTTGTAAAATAACTCTGTTTCAACTTGAATAAGTAAGTTACAATATATCTAAATAAGTATATGCCAACTCGCGCTTCATACGAGCGTGCCTACATCGGGCCTTAAAAACTTTACTCCCTTTTGCGGGAAGAACCATTTCGACTTTTCAGTCATTTTTAAGTGATATTTAACTTTTAGCTTTTATATCGATTCCCTAGTTCCAAGTCGACAACGTTAGCTCCGGGACTCGCAAAGGAAAGCAGCACCTTACTCAATTATAGAAGAAAATGTCGACGTTAGTTGATTTTACTTTAATTATGTTACAAAAGAGCTAAATTATATGTTTAAACCAGCATTATTATTATTAGGTGTGATGAAAAAGAATGTGGTAAAAAATTTTTGTTCATATATTTATTTAACAATTTAAGGAAGAAGTACCATTTGTTATCCCGTTGATCCTGAAAACACACTATTCTCCGGAGGACCCAACGCGTTCATGATAGAGTTGTTTGGCTTTCGCGAGGACTTGTCAGACTTGTAAGATAAATTTTTTTATTCCCAGATAATAAGAGTAAGCTACGTAAAATATAGATATGAATATTTCTTTAAAATTAAAAAAATTAATTTTCACAACCAAAGATGAAAAATGATAAAATAATTCCTATTTGTTGATAATTCAGACGTGAACCAATGTGTGCAAGATATGGGTGTAAATATGGTTTGCTTAGCTAAGGAATTATTTACTATTTTCCTTTTTTGATAGTTATATAAGCAATAGGAGTAAACACATATTCATCATTCGTAATAAATGATCAATTACTTCATCATTTGTTTTCTGTAATTACGAGTATATCTACTATTCAGGCACGGAATAGACTTACTAGAAGGGGCTTTTGAAGTTATGGCGAAGCTCGAATACTGCATTCTTAGACTACCACACTCGGAACGACACTTTCCATTACTGCATCATTTTACTGTGAGTTGGAACCATCTATACTAATATTATAAAGAGAAAATATTTATTTCATTTGAAATATTTTGCTGGAAAAATTAATGTTGTTTTTCAATCTATTTTTCAGAATGTCCCATCTAAAGCGCTAGTACATTCAGAGTACTGTTTGTACGTAGCTCATAGAAGTTCCGTATTAGGGTAAGTAGGAATAATAACTTTTTATACTTTTCAACAAACAAAAACATAATTCTAAGTACAAAGATAAACACCTGAATATTTTATACAATTTCCACATTCCAGCATTAGGTATTTAGTTGATAATCATTTTACGATAAAAATAGGTAGGGTTCGAATTACTATAAAATACCAGATTGTGAGTGTGACACTTTAATCTGATTTTATAAAATTACGAGTACCTACTCATTTACTAAATAACCTTTTACATTTTATTTTATTTTAGCAAGCTAAGGGTTCGAGTAGCGGAGGTCGTGGATATACCACAAATAACACTATTTCTGAACTCTCTACAACCGAAGGAAACTGTATGGATGATAGAAAACAACCTGTTGTCGCGGCCCGTGTTTGAGATCTACCTGTTCTTCAGCGGACTGTCCATTGTTGGACTGGCTGTCATTGAGTAAGTTGTTGCGGTGGTCTTGCCACCTGGGGACTCAGGTTTTCAATGCTTAGGGGCTAAAAATAAAAATTTAATCTAGATTTTATTTAATATCGATAGATTTTACTCGTTTGCGACATACAGGTTCGCAATCAGCATGCTGCTGTAAGTTCAGTGCAAATCCCTTGTGTAGGTGCTACTTCACGAATGCTTTACTTTTGTTAAGTATTTAAAAATAAATTAAATATACTAAAAAAATCGTAATATCATGTACATATTAGTTGTGGGTGTGTAAATGATATATTAGAGAAAGAAAACTCACTAATACTTAGATTAACTTACAATACATGAAATTCATCAAACGAGTAGATATCGAAGATATTAATGAAATTCCATACAAAAGGATGCCTTTTCCTATTTGAAAAGATTATTTTACGCAACATAAATGTTTTTCTTTTAAAAATGGTTTATTTTTTTTGTGAGATGAGAGATAGTACTTACGAGTTGAAGCATCTATTTAAGCTGTGAATGGTTAGCAGGCTTTTTAGTTTAGTTTCACATAAGAAAATTCGAGTGGAGTTACCATATTTTAGGGTAAATTATAATAAAAATATATATATTTTCTTTTTTCATTACTTTGATATATGATCAATAGCTGAATGACGCCATTAATATGTAACATAACTTTAATACTCTGATAATGTAATAAGGGCCGTTCCTACGCCGAAGGAACTGAAGAAAACATGATACCTAGTAAAACCCAATCAAAACACTACCACATTTTGAAGAAAAAAAGAAAAAACAAAGTAAAGGTCACTTGGAGTACATTAACTTTAGTAGGTTTAGGTTAAAGAAAAAACATGCGTCACTCTACAAAAACATCTATGATCATACTTCTCTATTAATACAAGATTGCGAACCTGTGGCGGCTGTCTATCATGTGACTGTCGATAGCACTCGAAGATATTAACAATATTTTTATATAGTACTACAAAGCGACTTTCGCTTTACTTGTGTATGGTTGACCGTGTCCAAACATGCTAAAAAATGTCTGCGTGACCGGACGGGTCCAACCTCGCTCGTACGCGTTGTCATTTATTACTACAAAGCTACTGTAAAGCTGTAAAGCTTACTGTAAAGCGAAAGTTGCTTCACGGGTTTAAAAGTATTGCGCGTATACCTCAATCTTTTTTATTCATTTTCACTTAGTAGCCTCAAACTACAAAACTAAATTTTTAAAATACTAAGACTTTTTGGCTTCCTATTCTAACATCATAGCACTATTACAGTAAAAACCACGGCGATATGGAATATCTAAGAAAAGATTTTAATCTAGACGACTTCCACAACCGCAAATATCATTTTACCGGCAATAACCATAACGTTGGATTTTGCTACTTGAAAACCGCCTTGGTATACCCCGTGTTTGAACCTCACTACAGATTCTTCATTCGAGAAATTCTGAGGCTTTCAGGATGCAACTGTATGGTTTGGATGTCCAGTTATAAGACTAAAATTGTGAGTTAATTTGTTTACGGTTTGTACAGGCCCATGTTATGTTAGCTCTGATTTTGTATGATTAGGTATAGCAGATGTTGGAATAGACATTTTAAATCATGAATTTGTAGTCCCTATTTATTTTTATTCATGAGTTTTGCTCAGGATTTGCTCGCGTTCCGAAAGGAAAATGAGAAACTCTCTTTTTTGTGAAGTTGAAGTTGATTAAGACAGCTCTTCGTGTGATCATTATGGACTTTCCTACAGCTGTGTAATGATTAATTTTCCTAGCATCACTTGGTCCATCTCTGGTAGAAAGAATCGCACAGCTTCACAGCTTCGCTACGCATCCTCGAAATGGTAAATAAGCAGCTTTGAAGACTGAAATCTATAATTCGTGCTAAGACATATGTTATTGCTTTATAAAGTATTCAGTGATCAAAATGTCAGCAAAAAAATTTACAAGACAGGTGTCACATGTTTTTGAGGATATATAAGTGGAAAAAAAGAAAGTCTAGTCACTATATAGATTTCAGCCCACGTGTGTTTATGTGTAGAATGTTCCAAAAAATGTAGTTGTCATAAATTTTTTTTGACTCTTTACACTGGCTGATTCCAAAATTGAAATTTAAAATATATATACTTAAGATGCAAGTATGTCAACTAGAAATAAAATTGAATATTTTTCAGGAACTTAGAAAAATGAACTCATTTGTGATTTCAATGATACCTTTAATTCCAAGAATTATTGATTATGTAGAACCGAAAGTAAAAAAGCATCGCAAGAAAAATAAGTAAGTCCTTAACTTGTGACCAATAATTATAGTGCCATTTGTTTATGGCAGTAAAAGTAATCACAATGGGTATTAGGATCCAGGCAATCCAAGAACTGTCACCAACACTGAAATTTTCCTCAATAGGCTAAAATATTAAAGTGAATACTTAACAACGTAATCGTGTGGTTGATGGTCTGGCATGACCAAAAATTCTGATAAGAAAGACTTTCACGATGCTAATTTAAGAATCAGTTAATTTGTCTTTTCATATAATGTACTTGTTTTCGTTTATATGAGATTTCTATCCTTCTTTTCTGATCCTTAATTTAATGTTCTATAATTCATAGTTATTTAATTTTCTTACTCTCAGGAAGCCAATCAAAGCTTGGTTCATAGACAGGAAGTTGTCAAGCTTACCAAAGTTCAACATTGATACTCGAATCCTGATAATAGGAGCATCCAAAACTAGTTTGGCATTCTTGCATCAACTATTATTTAGGTAAGTAAATTTATTAGAATAAAAGGCCTTAGAATTAGAAAATAAACCTTCGACTTTATTTCCTATTTGATGTCCTGTGCGATATAGATTTATTTACAACAAAAAACTTAAATTACCGGGCAATTATAGACAAAGCTGGAATAAAAACAATAGAGATACACGCAGGTTTGAAAAAGAGATTGTCAAGAACGTTTTTAGATATACCTAAGTATTTGTAGCAACCCGAACCACCCTAGGTCGTCTTTGTCCCGGCGGCATTTTTCACGAACGTTCGTCTATATCAATCTACACACATTCGAGTTTGCCGCCCAGAAATGCCGATGATGCCGACCTTGGTGCGCTCGGATTGCCTATTATATCGCTCAGATCGCTCATATACCCGTACCGAATGCCTGTGAGCGCGCTTAGAGCGATATCTATATACGTTACCAATGACGTCATAAACGCCGCCATCTTGCCGCTCACAGTGCACAAAACCACGAAACGAAATCGAGAAACGATATGTGTCAAAACTGAAACATGACGTTTCTTTGTTGATGTATTTTTTTGGCGATTAAAGATTTTAGAATCTTGCTTTTGTAATAATAAAAAAATTGGGTCCTGTTTCAATCAGGGTCAAATATCTTAATGAAGATGTAACTTTAGATTTAAGCGAGGATTAATTAGAATTTTAACGCTCTATTTACCGTTCCGGTTCAAATAGCAAAACTATCACTAAAGCGTTCTAAACGTTTTGAGCAGTTTTAGCGCGAATAAGGCTGAGAGCGGCAATCGGAACGCACCACTAAATATGTGGGTAGCGCCAAATAAATTCAAAAACAGTGAATCGAAGAAGTTAATGTTTGAAGTCACTATTATTTTAGGTGTCCAAAGGCATAAAAAACCTCTTTGCCATTTGTCCGTTTTACCAATCAATTATAAATACCCTTACATGTTTGTCTTCCTTAGTGATGCATCTACCTACTTAACATTCACAAATATCACTTTAATATCGAACGAAGGCTTTCCGCACCCTACAATAAATAAGGAGTTTGCGTACCTGTCAGAGTATATGTTTCCATACTCAAAAGAGACGCAGCGAAGCTATTGCAATCATATTCCTTACACTTTTTATTGCCATATTGTAAAAGGAGTTATGATGGAAATCAATAAGTAAGTTAAAAAACTTTCTATGTCTAATTTCATCATGTTTACTCCATAAATTACCGGTACTTAGCTTTCACAATAAGTAAAGGTTATGTTTATGACTTTCCATCCCCCGGCGGGGCCCCGGAAGATGGAGCGACTGTGTAATCAATCAAGGTGGCTGAAGGGCAGTTGATGGTGAAGAACCTTGCCTTTTGTTTTTATTAAACGACTTAAGAAGACTATTCATCGTAGATCTACTAAAGGTAGTTCCAAATTCAAGTGTTTTCCAGGACCGCAAAGAAAGCTTGTTTTTTACCGATGAAACAATTATTGGACTAATACTTATATTACCTTAATTTCTCATCTATAGATCATTTCTGAACGATACTAATACTTTGCTATAATGAACTTGTTCCAAAACAGATTCGAACTAGCTTACAGAAGTATATACCTAGACCATATTTATTGTGATCCTCCTAGTTTATTCCAAGTTTTTTCTTTCAGGCAGGATAAATTCGTCAGAACAGCAAGTAGAGATAAATACCACTACGATTTACTATTTCTCCTAGTGGGAAAACAATATCAACACCCTAAATATTTACAGGATATTTGGGAACATACGATAAAAGCCCAGTAAGTCGATGTATATAAAACATTACGTATCTATAGGATCATAAAAGTTCTTTGAGGATCAAAGATCATATTATGTACAATCGGTAAAGTCGGCGGCTCAGGCTAAGGCAACAATCGCTTGCGCGTGGTTCCGTCTTTTGTAGGCGCTCCGCATACTAAGGCGCGACAACGCCGCAGGGGATTCGAATACCTGAGCCTGCACCAAGTTCCCCGACTGTACCCTATGTTTATGAGCCGCCATTGTTATGGTTTGCAAATCAGCACGTAAAAAAATATAATATATGCTAAAAAAATATAATATAAAAAATATAATATAATACCTGCAGTATATACTGCAGGTATTAAATAACCGAACGTAAAGTTTCCTACTTACCTTAGTACCTTGTTATGTACTTTTATTACGCTATATTTTTTATATATATCTTCGATTGCAGAGAACGTAACGCTCCTTATATACGGATGGACAACCCAATGCGTGACCTTGTGGAATCGGGGCAGTGGGCTATCAACACCCCGCCAGATAATGTGTTCATCATCAACAATGTGGCTGACGCAGCGGCGGCACTGGGGATCGTCAACGAAATCACGAAATTGAGGCTGCATGGTAGTTATTGTCCTTTATTTGACATTTAGTTAGCGTTTGGCTTCAGTCTTACCTGTGGAAAACAAAGATATTGCATATGGGGTGGTATACGACCGTCCGAAATGTAGGCCCATATTTATTATTTAACCAATATAACTATATCTGACACATATAAACCTCTAACTCGGAAAACGGATAGAGCCAGTTCATTCCAAAAAAACCGAAATGATAGCGCAGGGTCCACATGATATTGTCTAGTTTCTTACATTGTATGTTTTGGTTATCATCAAAGTATCAAAAATCAAAGAATATGAGGTATCTACAATATAACAGAAAATGGCCCAGATAATTTTCGTAAATTGAAAATGTAGTTTTTCTTTTGAGGGTAAAAAGTAGTGGGGCGTGTCTTCTTGGATGATACGCAGTATAGATGTCATTGGATGGCATAGTTGGTATATTGTACAGTACCAAATTACTATTGTAATAGAGTACATATTCATATAATAATATAATAATAATATTATATGTTTTCTCGCATTTTCAGCTCCAATAATTGT
Organism: Marasmarcha lunaedactyla; assembly: GCA_923062675.1. Classification (NCBI taxonomy): domain Eukaryota; kingdom Metazoa; phylum Arthropoda; class Insecta; order Lepidoptera; family Pterophoridae; genus Marasmarcha; species Marasmarcha lunaedactyla. The sequence continues at coordinate 12,133,457 of OV281353.1, forward strand.
CTACGGAGCTACAATCCACGCTTATTGCTGTATAACGACACTGTTAAAATTGAAAGTGGGAGAGGAAAAGATTATATTCGTCGAACCATTTCCACCGGAGAATCCTAAAAAAACTCGAGTTCCTGTATTTGCTAACAATTACGCAAGTATTATTTGCCTTAATATCATTGCATTAAAAGCAATAAGAACATTTAAAAGTTAAGGTAATAATAAAATTAAAGACCTTTAACAATCATACTGCAAAGAGACACCAGCCGCTCCCAACTAAGAAATGGGGTATGCACAATTTATGTACATACTGTAAAACTATAAACCACGCTTACCTGTTCGAAATAACTCATTTCGTCCATTACTCCGAAATAACTTCTTATTCCTTTAGCGTAGTGTAAATCAACATCTCCAGGTAGACGAAACGATGCGAAATACCCTAGAGCAACTGGGGATCACCGTGTACCGTGGTTACTATTTCCAAGACTGGATCCTGGACGATTATAACCGAGTGGAATACGTCAAGTTCATTTCACACTATCAGATGGTAGAGCTGCGGTGCGCCTGTTTCTTCTACTATGGGAAACGTGGTGTTGACACAAATGCTTACATTGGTAAGAAACATTTTTTGTTGGGGTTTTACGTAGCACTACGTTTCTCGGGATCTTTTCCTTTCTTTCTTCAATTACGGCACCTTTCTACAATTAGATAGGCGTGTTGCTGAAAGCATTGAAAATGCTGATTGGGCATTCTCTGAGAATGGGGTTTCTGATCTACAATTGTATTCTATAGTTTTTTCGCCAGAGCCTCGTTTCTTGTTGAGTAGGGGACGCGTTTACGTTACAGGTACATTACGATACAGTACGAAAGGAGATCATTTTTGGTTTGCAATTGTACCCTCAATTGTATCTATACCAATAAATGATTGAATTAACTTATTCGGTAATAACATTTTCCCAGCCATCCACAAAAGTGGCATTTGCTACGACGGTGGCATCCTCACGGACCAGAAGTTTCGAACCCGCGACCCTGCAGTGTACGCGGCCGGGCCGGTCACGCGCTACTGCGGCAAGATCTACGCTAGCAACGTTAGGCAGAAGTATTACGACTCTTATGAGCTAGGCACTAAGGTTGGTTATTGGTTTGATGGAAAAATACATTTCATTTGTACACTACTTTATGACTGTTCAGAAACAGCTAGTCCAACATAACTGGGTTCGAGCGATTGGATGTGGCAGAGGAAATGAGGCGGAACCTACGAACTCCTATCATGAAAAGTAACTTAAGGAAAAGAATGAGAATTTGTGTAAGAAATAGCGGCGGCCATGTTGAACATGAATTATGAAAATATTGCTCTGTTTTTTTTGTTCTTTTTTACGTATATAAGCTATTTTTACCTCATTATTTATTGAGTTTTTAGTAACCGATTAAAGCCGGCTTAAAAAACTCGTTTGTCAAAATTGTTCATTACAATTAGTAGGAGGTGCGTATAATTAAAAGGGTTTACGGCTTAGATCTTTAGTGTACAGATAGGCTATTTGAATTTTCTATAATGTGCCTAAGAATCTGACGCTTTGTAAGTGATATACGACATATTATGACGAGTGCTAAGATCTACCGGGGTAATGAGACACTCTGATTATTACATATCTAATTTGTAAATGTCGTAGGTAAAGTAGATCGCTAAGTTACAGCTCGCAATTGACAATTGTTCCAATGACAGTGTAACAAGCCTGATAAACTATTACACGATCATTCACAATAAACCAAAGTTAGCTATTAAATTAACATTTAATTGTTGAACAGCTTGGTAGTGAAATAAGGAACATGTTAGACCCAACATACTCGGAACCCAGATCAGAACCGCCCAAACGGCACCCCAACAGATCAGGCAGAAACGTCAGTTACTCTGACACCGAGGATGTTCCAGAAACTGAATTGAAGCGCCTTGGATTCAAGGAACCGAGGGTGACACAGTGCATGCTGCCGGGGGGTTATAATTACTTGGAAGTAAGACCACCTGGGTTTAGGAATCCGCATCATTATTTACAGTCTATGCATTATAATGTAAGTATTGCTTAAAAGAACTGGTTGGTTTAAAATTATTTATCATTTTTCTATGTTTCACTACTATCGTTAACATTTTAACTGCCCGCGGTTAATGACCCGATTTCAACAAAACGTGTAGCATGTAACGAGTTTATATCCTTTAAGTTTGAGAACTTGGCGAGTTTGAGTACCTAGCGTCGGGTGGCAGATCGCTTATGGCTGGTTTACACACGTTAAGTGGTTATGTTGATAACTTAATTTTAAGTTAAAAGTTGCGTGTTAACAGTCAATTAAGTGACAAGTGGAAACTTAAAATTTAGTACACAAGTGATTAAGTAGATTAGGATTCGTTCTATTGAACTGAACACGTTTGGACGTGATTTTTTAGTTAAGTGCATAAGTTGACAAAGCGGGTGGCGGCAAGAGCTCGTATTTATGTCGCATTTTCTCTTTTTTTTTTATGTCGGAGTGGAGTTTAGTTTCTATTTAAAAATTTATTGAAGAATATTTAAAATAGGAATGCTTGTGGAATAAACGAGGTAAAAAATTAGCAAAAAAAACATATTCCTCTAGAGATTTTAATATCCGAAACAACTGAAATGGCAAAAAATAAAAATGGCAGAATAGAACAGTCGACGTCGCAGTAGGCGTGATGGCCTATAATTGTTTGACACCACCCCTGAGTTGGTAATTCTGCCAAACCGCAGTTGGCGTGATGGCCTACAATTGTCTGACGCCACCCCTAAGTTGGTAAGTCTGCCAACCCGCAGTTGGCGCGCTGGCCTATAATTGTCTGACACCACCCCTGAATTGGTAATGAACTGTTGAAAAAGTGATTATTAAGTGTACCTAATTAGTAAAGGTACCACACCAATCGATCGTCCGTCTATCGACGTCGACCCGTGACGTGAAAAATTTTGAAAAATGCATAATCTTGCAAAGATTTTAATTTTCGAAACAAATTCTTCTCTGATTTTGTCCAAAATCACGTTTACCACATATCTAAGTACAGAATTGAAGAATTCCATGACATTCATCACTGCTCATCTTCATTGAACTTATGAACTTAACTACTTAATCCGTTTGGACACACAAGTGACACGTAGTAACTTAAAATTTAGTTACCAACTTAACTACTAAATACATGTAAACCGCACATTACTCCCTCTAGTATGGTTAACTCGTGAACGGTTGCCTTTTGCGGGTGTTCGTCGTTTTGAATACTTGGGGGGAGGGAGATTTGCCGAGCTAACAGAGATAGAATAACTTTTTAAAGAAATAAAGAGACATTGTAAATTTAATTTGAAAAAATTATACCCCTAAATTGTTTTGCTTTTTCACGAAGGTTTTTCCGACCTGGTGGTAGAGTCATGATTTATTTGGCGTCAATTATAAGTAATTGTCAATGTTAAGAAATAAATATTTAAATTTGAATTACTTATTGAAAACATATCACGTTTTTTTTTAATAAAAAGAATAATTTCACATTATCTTTGACATAAATATATTTTATTTTTATTTTTTTTTATTTTTTTTTTTTTGGAAGGGCTTTCGTACTTAACATGTCAGCCCTATTGTATGACACAGTTGAGCAAACTCATTGAAAAAAAAAAGAAACTACTTAATTATCTATTAATTATCTATCATAATTAATTATCAATCACCACATCGTATAACATTTGTGCAGCGTTAGACGTTGGTTCTGCTAGTATTGATTGTGCTATACCTACATCCAATACGTTGATGGCTTGTGCTCTCAGCATAATATCTCGTTGACGAGAGTTTAGGGTACATTCCATCAGCAAATGTTGCACATCTTCTATTTTGTTGCATTGGTCGCATTTTGGCGTGTCTTTTTTCTTCATTAGAAATGCAAATTTTGCTGATGGATAGTGTCCAGATCTTAATCATAGAGCTAGAATAACATACAATCTTTTCAGTTTATTGTTACAAAACCATGGTGTCTGAAGGGGCCGACTCTGGATAGTTTTGTACCAAATACCTTTGTTTTGCGATAAATATATTCTAACTGTTATTGGTACTTGTAATTTATTTTGATAATCAGTAACCACTGTATAATGAATGTGTAACCTTTCAGGGATTCGTAATGGAAACAACTAATCGTGGATATTTCAAACTACATTTCGATTACGATTTCATCCTCGACGGGATCACCTGCTTGACGCAGGATAACTATAGAATGGAAAATTTCGCTAGACTGTATGGCCTACCAGCAGTTGTGCTCAATAATATACATTTGAGATATGCTGTAAGTTTATAAGATTTATTTTTATTATAGTACGTGTGATGTCCTCCTTTATGTGCAGTTAACTAGGCAAAGAGACAAAGAGACTTGGAGATACGTAACTTCACAGCACGAGCGTTGTTTGACCAGAGGACTGAGCGAACTTGCCTTGTCCTTTCTTAGATAACATTTTACGTTACAGGCTAACAAAATCAGCTGCTTTTACAATTTCTTTATGGAACCCTGGGCATACTTCCTTTACCACGACCAAAGAGACGAGCTACTTGCTATTGTAAAAGAACTAACACCAAAGGTACCTAACAACATATGTTCGTTTATTTTGTAAATATGATTAGGTACTGTGTTGATACTAACGTAGGTTTTTTAAGTTTATTCCATGGTATTCTATGGTTTTAATTAAAAAAACAGCTGGATCGCCAGACCAAAATTCTATTTCAGTCTTGATTCTCATAGAGATTGATTTTTAATTATTTACTTATTGGCGGAAAGTGCTGAAGCTCTTACCTGCAGGCGCGGTTCTTAACCAATCATTCGCGCTCTCTATAAGTAAGGGAATTGAAACTCAACTTTACAAAGTAGTTAAGTACGTGCTTGAGCAATTTACAGTGATTGTTCCAACAGAGAATCATCATTTCACACGTAAAAATAAAATAATATTGATAACAGTGTGTAATTTTTAAGAAAAACTGCTTATCAAATTTATTTTCAGGGATCACCACACGGGAAGACCATTCGGGAGACTCTTATAGAGTTAGGAGATAGATGTGTAGCAAAGGTAAGATTCTAATCGTCGAACGCTACTTGTCTAAGTGGGTAGTTTTCCAATTTATCAATCCATATGTATAATTAACGCTTAGGTACTAATGTCGAGTAGCAGCTTGTTTTCAGAAAAGGCCAACATGCAATTTTTGATAGGTTTTTTATGTACATAAATAGTTTTCTATAGCTCAATTATACAAAAATTCAAATACAAAACCATAAATAAACATCCAATGTACCTACATATAAATTAAATATTACTTTCTTTTAATTTCTCAAATTATATTTCGTCGCTTCATTCTTCAGATAGTATTTAATTAACAAGGTAGTCCTTTTAAGATACTAGGTAACTTCGCACAGTTTTAGAGTATGTCATTTGACTTATTCAAAAAACTTTCCGTATTTTTACTTGATCAACCCCGGTTGATCTACACCCGGTTGACTACAAAAAGAATGACTTGCCGTCATTCTTTTTTCGTGCGTGGTAACAAGCACACGTTTTCTACCAACGAGTAACTTAACAATTTAATATTAAATATGTTGTAAAAGTTGTACTAAAAGTGTACTAAAAGTTCGAAAATTAGAACTAACAATAAAGAATATACGATTGCGACTCGTTAATTCTTCCGATGAGGTGAGCCATTTTTTGTTTTTTTCAGAAGTGATCGCGGGTATCTATAAACTATAATTTCATTTTATCGGAAAGATGCAGAAAAAACGTGTTATCTATAATAGATATATCACGTTATCTGCATAAATTCCTGTTAGTCTTCTACCTGATGTTTTTTATTATAAACTAAAATTTTGCTTTATCGAAAAGATGCAGAAAACACGTGTTATCTATAATAGATGTATCACGTTATCTGCATCAATTCCTGGTAGTCTTCTACCTGATGTTTTTATATATAAACTAAAATTTCGCTTTATCGAAAAGATGCAGAAAATCTATAATAGATATATCACGTTTTCTGCATAAATTCCTGGTAGTCTTCTACCTGATGATTATTATTATAAACTATAATTTTCGCTTTGTCGAAAAGATACAGATAATGCGGGTTATCTATAACAGATATATCACGCTATCTGCGATCATTCTTGGTAGTCTTCTACCTGATGTTTATTATTATAAACTAAAATTTCGCTTTGTCGAAAAGATGCAGAAAATACATGTAATCTATAAAAGATATATCACGCTACCTGCAAAAAATCAAGGTAGTTACTACCTAATGTTTATTCATATAAACTATAATTTCGCTTTGTCGAAAACATGCAGAAGATACGTGCTATCTATAATAGCTATATCACGCTATCTACAAAAATTCCTGGTTGTCTTCTACCTGTTGTTTATTATTGTAAATTATAGTTTCGCTTTATCGAAAAGATGCAGAAAATTCGTGTAATCTATAATAGATATATCACGCTCCCTGCGAAAACTTCTGGTAGTTTTCTACCTGATATTTATTATTATAAACTATAGTTTCGCTTTGTCGAAAATGCAGAAAATACGTGTAATCTATAATAGATATATCACGTTATCCGCATAAATTACTGGTGTTTCTTATTCCGATTTATGCTGTATAGTACATGTATTGTTATTTTTGTTTTTTTTTTTTCAATAATGTTTAAAAAGATTAATACCAATACAGAAAATCTGAAAGAGATTTAACACGATATCTGTATTACGTAATATTCTATTATTTCAATTTTTTTTTTCAAGTCTGAAAGTCTTATTTAAATATAATGATGAACCCAGTGGACGAATCTCCAGCTAGCCATTTTCATTACCGCAACACCTGAGCCCTGTAGACGCTCCCTAATCTGGAACCGTCGACCTCCAGAATGAACCGGGCCAGCCGGGAAAATTATTTCCGACATAGACCCAGAGATTCTTTCTAACCTCGGGGCGTAAGGGGCTTCAGTTATGGACTAACTGCTATAAAAATAAAGTAATAATAATAATAATAAAGTACACCGAAGCTATCTGTACTCCCCAAACATCGACAGGCAACCGGTCAACCCAGTCGGGAAACTGGATGGGACCTCTTCGTTACCCGTCAAACAGGGGGGGGGGGGCGACGTCAATGGAAAGTGCCAGTGCCTCCACTTCAGCGTCCACATTAGAATTCGGCGTTCAACGCAAAATTCAACCAGTGCAGGACTCGTGCACCACCGAATCAACCATAATTCAGGTACACGCAGGTCGAATCCATTACTTTTACGATTATTGGCCTAAAATAACAAATAATGAAACGATTTTAAAATGGATAAAATTCTGTTACTCAATTCCAAATCATGATAAAATTACACCAGTATTACTCTGTCACATAGTGAAAAACTAAATATGATAATAGGAATTATTAAATTGTTAGACTTAGAGGCTATAAAACCTTTTTATACCTCAAATGACCAGTTTATATCAAACAAATAAAATAAATAAATCATTTAGCGCCAAAACTCAACGGTGAAAAACGGTTCGTAACTACTAAAAAAAAAGATCAATAAAATTACACAATTTGTAGAAAAAGTACACTTCAAAATGGAAGCTTATAAAACAGCTTATAAAACAGCTTCTAAATTAATTCTCCATAATGGTTTCTTAGCTAACATAGATAAGAAAGATCATACCTACTCGTACCTTTATTTGTTCATTGCAAAAAATACCTGCGTTTTAAATTTCAAGGAAACGATATGTTTGAGCCAAACACATACGAGTTTACGGCCATACCGTATGGATTATCCGTTGCTCCGGGGGTATTTACAAAAATTATGCGCGAAGTTATGAGTCACTTGTTGTGCATTTGGACAAAAATCGAGTTGTACCGACAAAGTCAGTAACATTTTTAAGCTTTACGTTTAACATCGAACAGATGTCTATTTCTTTACCTGACGATAAGCGTTATAATAATAAATAAAGTTATGAAATTTCAAATATGCTCGATACGAGATTTTGCCAAACATATGTGTACTGGTCGCAGCCTGTCTAGCTACAAAATAAGTACAACTATGAGACAAAAATTAAACTTCCTAAATTATTGTTATAAGATTTAATCTGGTACAAAAGTATAAGTCACAAATTTATAAGATATATACAGATGCATTCAGAACAGGCTGGGGCGCAGTATTCCAAAACAATAAATTTTATGATTTTTGGAAACATAGTAAAAGATTGGTTCAGAAAGTAAGAAAACAACGATTGATTTTCACAAAATATTTCGTTTTATTTTTCACTCTTCAAAGAGGGCCGGTCCCGCTCCATACATTCAAAAACCTGTCACTTAAATTCTTTAATTGATCCCGTCTTTAATTCGTTAGTGCTCTTAACAGTTGTTTATTGTATTAAATATCCAAATCTATTATCAATATTTTAAAATTCGATGCAGAAATAAAATTATTTCATAAAATACGTACATAACCTCAAAGCGTCAATGTCAGGCGTCAATAACTTACAAAAATAACAATTGTATAGATGTCGCAGCCAAATGGTCGCAAATATATCAGGATATCAACAAGTTTAAGAAAATAATGAACAAATTGCTTAACCCTTGCGTAACAATAAGTGGCCTGCTGTAATGTAACAAGTATTAACATATCATAGTGATACTACTTTATTAAATGTTAACATGATCCTGCATGGTTTAGAACTAGAGATCTTCACAGAAGTGGTCATATTATACACTACCTATTTATTTCCTCGATGACGGTTCTTTTACAGTTTGTCAACATATTAACAAGCAAATGGTTGATTTTACATTATTACTTACCTACATCATTTAAAATCAGCTTCTCAAGATATTGTTTTGTATTTGTCAAGGGTTTAATTAAAACAACATTTCTAATATAAATTTTTTTTATTCATAATTGTTAGAAGGTTCTATTTTAGGGAACTGGGTTCTGGAGGTGTAGAGCTATTTTAAAACACTGATATTATGGTTATTATATTTTATATTATAAACATTAATACTGTTTTACATTTACAATAGGTATTTTATATTTTTATAACAATTAGATGTTTCATGGTTTGTGTCTAGATTAGAAGTAATTTTGACAATTAAATAAACATTCCAATATTATAAAACTGTCACTTCACATGTGACAAGTGTTGCCTGCCATTAAACACATATACAACCTCCAACACAACCCCTCAACACTTGCACACATTTAACCCCCTGTATATAATACAATAGACCAAAAACAAATAGCTCACCTTCATAAATTAAACATTGCCTTCCATACATACCTAATTATACATTAAAATCTCACAACCACTTATATTCGATTACTTCCGCTTAACTCCATCTATTTAACAAAAAAATATTCCGTCTCAATTCAACCAACAACTATTAATTCAACCTTTCAAACTTAATACCAACTTTAATGTCGCTACCTTTAATCCTTTCGCACTTATCCAACTCCTACTTGACTAAATATGTACTTTCACTCAACTATATAATGTTAAGAACCTTAACCTCCCTCTTGACTCACTACATAAAACATTACTAACTATAATAATCATAAATTCCCTACATAAACTCTTCAAGTTTATTTAAAAAAACTTTATCTCCTTCTCGACTACTCAATTAATAAAAACCTCTATAACTATAATAACCTTAAACTCCTTCTCGACTACTCAATGCATAAACTTCTCTAAGTTTATTTAAAAACCTTAAACTCCTTCTTGACTATTCACAACATAGGAACCAATACTCTAAGAGTATCAGTCAAATCTCAAATCATTCAAATCAGTTAAACTCAACTCATAAACCACAACATAACTCATAATAAACACAACAACTTCACATAACTTTAGACTCAACACTTGAATTCAAAAATCACACACAACCTTACATTATCTTTTATTATCTTTCATTTCTTAAATTTTCTCACTTTTTCCACATATTAACCGTTCAATTATTTTATTATAAAACCAAAACACCAAATAACTATTAAAACAAAACAACAATAAAACAAAACTATAAAAGAGATGTAAAAGGATTTTAAAAAACAACTGTAAATATGTTTGTATTAAAATAAATGAGTACTTCCTGCAGGGCTTTAGAGTTTTATAGTTTAACTAATAAACAATTATATTTTTATGATCACCCCCTTAATTGTTGAATTATCCTTGTCTGTTAGTTCTATCTATCGTTGTATACTACATTGAAATTCCCCTATAAAACACTTATAAACACAATAAAGAAAACAAACATTTCCCCCGAGACACCATAAGTTCACTTTTGAAAATTAACACATTCTTATCTTTGTTCCACTGCAGTCTTCCAGTTCTTGTATTTTCTAAAATTCAGTATTTTCACTATCAATATATTCTTCTCTTTCATCCATATCATAATTATTTCTTAAAGTATCCATCAGATTTCCATTTGTTAATCTGCGATCATTTGTTCCATTTTCATTTGTTTCATTGGCATTTTGTTTCATCTTTATTTGTTCTACTAAATATATTTCTTCTCTGTATCACCTTCTCGAACTACATTAACTCCATTACTATTATTATCCCAATATCACCTTCTCGAACTTCCCTGACTTCATCTTCACAATTACTAATATTCATTTGTGTTACTTGTGTTAGTGTTCTCCCTTTCATCAATTCTTACATCTCTTGCTCTTATAATTTTCTGTTCGTCTTAAAGCCAAATTTTATCTTTTAAAAATTGTGCTGCCCATAACCTATTGGAGGGTTCTATTTTAGGGAACTGGAAACTGGAGGTTTGTAGCTATTTTAAAACACTGATATTATTTACAATAAGATGTTTCATGGTTCGTGTCTAGAATAGATGTAATTTTGACAATTAAATTATTTATTAATTAAACAGTTTTCTAATATTGGATTGTTTTCCAATATTAGAAAACTGTCACTTCACATGTGACAAGTGTTGCCTGCCATTACACACATATACAACCTATATACAACAATAATCCTCCCCAACTACAACATGGTCTAAAAAATTCTGCTGGTGCAGCAATATTACTTTGAAATCTAGCCCAACCAAGGTACCACACCATTGTCATAACATGAGCTACATCCTACTGTGCGACGGCAAACAATACAATACCAACAATAATCTTTTATTCCTTCTGTTCCGTTTACTTTCAATAAGATTAGAATATAAACATAAAAAGGTCACAAAGATAGAGAAACACAAACAAGATCGAACATGCACAGTACACAACGACGTATTAGCAGTTGCAAGACTGAATACATATCAATCACATCTGACGTTGAGGTCTGATTGATGTGTGTGAATGACAAAACCAGCATCTCATATCTAATAGTTACGTTCAGCTTTAATATTTTATAATAATCATTATAAGTATGTATTTACTGGCATAATAGTATTTTTATTTAATATGATCTTTGCTATAATGTAATTTTTAGTTTCGGTCCTCCATTAGGTTGCTCTCTGTAAAACTTACAACAATATATTGGCTGCATTCAAAAAAAATATTTCTCGTAAATATTTCAAAACGATAATCTTTTTTTCCTTAGACTGTCTTATCACAGTTTTAATTGCTTTGAAGTCAGAAAAAAATCTATTTTTTTAATGATATATTTGGTAACTAAGACGCGTCTTCTGGCTATCAATCAGTTGACAGGTCATATTTGACCGGCCCTCTTTTACAACGTGTTATTCTTAGGATAACTAATATGCGAATGCCTTACAGATAAATCGTCTATTCTAACAACTCTCAACTTGTCTATGCCTGAACGAATATTTGAATTAACACATAAATAAATCAAAAAATCTGCGGTTTCCCTTCTCAATCATTCCATCAATCTTCTAGAGTATGTTAAAAGATAACGAAAAGTATTTGTAGACAGCGCCATCTATGGATTGACAAGGTAAACAAGTGACATAATAACAATGTGAAGACAGAATAATTATAGACCTTACAGCTCGGCCATCCTAATCAGTGTGGGTCCTCACACATATTTTAAATGAACAAGCATAAACTCAAAAACTGTATATAATACATAAAACTATATAAAAATTTAAATTTTCACGAACTTAATTTCAATATAGTTTTAAATTTAAATAATTTTATAACAAGTACTTCATTACAACGTATATTACTTAAAAAATAAGGAACTATAATAAGATCTACGAACAACTGTGTAATTATTCATTCTACACTGTTCGCTCTTTACACTATATTAACTACAGTGTGATCTGCAACCATCTAAGCGTCGATAGCTCTGACTGCTCACTATACATTTTCAACGTAGTCTGTTGTGATCTGCAGTCATCTATGCCAGATACTAGCTGCCCGCGACCTAAATTCAGTCTGTCGCAATCCGCAGTCATCTGTACCGCTAGCACCAGCGAGGTGATAAATACATGGAGTAGCCGTAATGTCCTATATAAATAAGTAGTTATGTATATCGACGAGGAAGAAGAGGAAGAACTTAGTTGTCTCCCTTTACATATACAAAAATGCTAATAAAAGAAAGAGATAGTACTATTTTTGAATGTTGTCACTAAAATATCAATCATGTAGTGACGTCATAGCAGGTGGCTAGGGTGCCACAAATCGCCATTTATTGTTACATTTCTGTCAAAAAAAGCTGTCAAAAGTGATGTTCCGGAGCTTTGATTATTTAACCAGATATCGATGATCATTATTAATATGCTTTTATTTTTTATACTTTCGATGTGAATGATAACAGGGGCTTACGCAGTAAATCTTATCGAAACGGTTGTGCGAGTATTTTTGAAACAAAAAGGCGTAAAGAAAGAGGGTTTTAAGTTTGCTTAGAATTGTTAATTTAGTTATTGAATATTAGTATATTTTAGTTAGGTAGTTGTTTTGTCTATTTATGAATCGTAATTATTGAAGACAAGCCAGACTTTAATTGATTGAAAACTTTGATGCTTGACCTTGAATAACTTTTTAAGCACACATGGGATCTTTCGTTGTTTTATTTATAATAGTGTACCCCAGGTCTGTACCAAAATTCAGCATGTTGGGAATTAATGCAAACTGACCGCTATTTTTCTGGCTAATTTGACGGGACTATATCAGGAATAAGAAAATAAACTGTATAGTTCTTTATTTTTTTATATTAAAAGAATTATAATGAAAGTAAATAAACCATAAACTATGATTATTTCATTTACGTCAATCTCTCACAAAAGTTCATTAAATTACAATATTATATTGCAAGTTCTATATTTAGTTCTAAAATATCGATAGTAGATTCGATAGCCGTTGTGCAACACTAGAAATGGACGCCATTTTATGTTATGTTTCAAGTTTAGGTATGCACGTTTTTTTCGTACTTAGGGCTTGTCCATTAGTAGAGGTCAATGGCTAGCACTGACTACTTGCAACCTAAACTTAGTCTGTCGTGATCTGCTGCTATCTGTATCGAATACGACATGGACTGCTCACAACCTACGTTAACTCATTATACTTTGAAAGTCCATATAATTTCAGTCATTTATTTTTGCTATTGTTTTACAAATCACTTTCCCGTTCCTTACAATAATATATCCTATATACGACAATAAAAATCATCCAAGTAATATTAATAAATATACATCATTCATTCATTGTAAATTTAATCAATCATCAAGTTTAAATAATCAATAAATAATTATATTTATTTACTGATTTTTGACATCATTATCACTATTACTCTCACTGGAGTCAATGTCGTTTTCGCTTTCAAATCCCTTGAAGTTCAACCATGGGTGAATTTTGTCGATTGACACAATGTTTTCAAATTTTCTATTGCCTTTTCTAGTAAGCGGGGTGTCTTCCACTAAAAATCTGTCATTAGGTAAAATTTTAACTATCCTATAGGGACCATAAAATTTGGGTGCAAGTTTTCTGATTGGCCTACCCTTTCTTTATCAAAAGTATTTCTTTCAATACGCATGAGATCTCATTCATTATATTGACTTGGCGTTTTCCTACTTTTGTCAAATCGAGCTTTGGCGTTAGCTTGATCCTTTTCAATTTTATTAAAGGCTTCATTTCTTAATTCTGTTAGTTCATTATCGCTCCTACGGTCTACCGTTGTATTAATTACTTCATTTAATAAATTCTTTGAAGAACTTGTTATCTTATAACCAAACAGTAATTCTGAAGAGCTTTTGCCTGTGGTTTTATTAACAGAAGTATTTAATCCTAATTGTACATCGCCTACATATTCATCCCAAGTATTATCGTTTTTACCGTGGCATTTAGTACTAAGAGCATCTGAAATTGTTCTATTAAATCTCTCAACTTGGCCATTCGCTCGAGGTATCGCAACGGCATTTAAAATATATTATTATTATTTGAACTAGAAAAACACGTCCCTCTGTCAGTAATCAATTGCGATGGAGAAACAAAATAACAAAAGTTTTCCTTAAAAACACGGATGGCTGTTACGGTTTTCGTGTCTCTAACCGGTTTAATGTTAATGAATGTCGTAAAAGCATCAATAATTACTAATAAATACATATTACCCTTGCGTGATCGAACGAATGGCCCCAAATGATGTGCATGTATAGTATGGAACGGAACATCAGGTTTCGGGATAGGATGTAACATTCCTTCTTGAGGCCTTCCCGGCACCTTATGATAAGCGCATTCTAAACACGCAGTCACGTATTTTTTTGTAAAACGTCTCATTTTTGGAAACCAAGAAGAACTTTTAAGTCTATTCAAAGTTTTATGTTTTATGTTTTATTATTTTATATTTTTTTATACCAAAGTGCCCTACATCATCGTGGTTCATTCTTAGTAATTGCCACCTAACCGATTTTGGAACAACCCAACGTAAGCCACCCCTCCGTTATTCTATAAACATGGTTACCTTTTATTTGATAATTTCATACACATCGGCTATAAATTCCGTGTCTTTGTTTGACAGAATATCTCGAACTCGTTTAATTTCTTGATCATCTCTGAACGGTCGCAATCCAGTCCTTTACTTCGATTGAAAATACATCAATAACATGGGTATCGTCAGCAATGTCTGGTTCAGCAACAAGGGCGCGACTGAGTGCATCTACATGTGACATTTTAGATCCAGAACGATATTCTATTTCACAATCGTACTCCTGGAGCTGAACCCACCAACGCCCTATTCTCGGTACTAAGTCCCTTTTCGTCACAGTGGTGAGTAATGTATTGCAATCCGTTACTATTTTAAATCTTAAACCTAATAGATAAACACGAAACCTATTCAAAGATGCCACTACAGCCAACGTTTCTCAATCAAAAGAGTGCAATTTTTGTTTTTCAGCTGTAGTTTTTCGGCTATAATATGCTACTGGTCGCATTAAACCGTCGTTACTACGTTGCATCAAAATACCTGCAATGCCATTTTTTGATGCATCCGTATGCAACTCAGTCTCGAATTTAGGGTAATACAGAGCAAGAATAGGTCTTTCGATCAATTTATTTTTCAAAGTCTCGAAAGCTTTTGTATGTTCATCCGACCATTTCCAGTTAAGCTGTTTTCGCAGTAAATCAGTAAGAGGTTTGGCTATTAACGAAAGATATTTAACAAATCGTCTGAAAAAACTAGTTAACCCTATGAAACGCCTCACCTCGTGTACGTTTCGAGGTATTGGAAATTTTGTTACAGCCTAAATTTTACGTGAACCTAGTCAAAATTATGCCCAACCCAATAACTTCAAACCCTAAAAAGTCTATCTCTTTATAAAAGAAGAAACATTTTATTTAATTTAAGGGTTAGATTAGCATCATTGATTATCTTTAACACTTCATTTAATCTTTCAAGGCCTTCATCAAATGTGCGCGCGGGTATAAGTATATCGTCCATAAATACTAAAGTATAATTTATTTTAGACAATATTTTATTCATTGTCCTTTGGAAAACCGATGGTGAATCCAAAGGGCATTTTTTTAAATTGTTACTGTCCATCTGGTGTCACAAAGGCTGTCTTATCCTGAGAGTTATCTGCAACCGGAATTTGATAATAGCCGGATGCCAAATCCAGACTTATAAACAGCGAGTTACCTGATAATCGATCATACTGATCATCGATAAGTGGTAAAGGGAAATGTTCTTTTTTTGTTTTATTATTAAGTGCACGATAATCTATACAAGGACGTTTATCACCCGTTTTTTTTTTACTAAAAGAACCGGACTAGCATATGCGGAGTGAGACTCACATATAATATCAGCCTCTAACATTTCCTCAACCATTGTTTTAACAAGTTCTCTCTCCGGATAAGACAGTCTGTATGGCCTATAAACAACAGGTTTTGAATCATTGAGTTCAATCTCCATTTGCTCAATTCTAGCAAATCCAAGATCGTTAAGATTTTGAGAAAAACATTCGTCATATTTCATAAGTAAATCTTTCAATTGTTGAATTTCAGAATCTGATAAATGTTTACCGTAGTTAATTGAATTAATCGTTCCGGAATCATTAAACTTTAACAAGTTAACGGTAAGCGAATTATTTGTCATTAATGCTCTAGTTATCAATAAATCCTTTTCTAATTTTAAATCATTATTTGATAAATTCTGAACTAGTAACGCACCTGATCCATTAATTATGTCATATTCGCCTGGCATAAGGTAGTATTCCTTACCAAGTTTACCACGTAAAGAACCATTAATATAAACAATACCAGAATATTTTTCAGTACTACAATAATCTTTAATTACCATAACTTCACCCGGCAAAACTAAAAGACTTTCTGTCAACAAAAGTTGTTGTTTGGATCTTAAATTTCCTTCAAAAATAAGAGTATCGTTAGTTGTAGTAACCACAACTCCCGGTTTTTCCGTAAAACTATGACCAACAAGAAGCGGATACTTAATAACATTATCCTCAACAGTATAAATATTAACCTTTTCTTTGATATTTTGAATCTCTATTTCTACTTCAGCTTCGCCTAGAGGTATAACAATATTATTTCCTATACCCCGCATTGTAGGTAAATGGCCCTTTGACCAATTAATACAAAGATTTTCAGCTTCACAGCGGCGTAATTTAAGTTTCAAGTTAATTAAAAATTTATCATTAGTATTATCATAAGTATCTAATTTCATAACAGACTTTTCTTAATTATTATCTAATGTTTTACCTTCACTTGGTAGCTTAGGACAATTAGTGGTTAGATGTCCTCATTTATTACAAACAGAACATTTCAGTATACTTTTAGTACATTTAAAACTATAGTGCCCAGTCTCATTACAGTTATAGCATTTAGGCGTGAAGTCACTACTCTTTGATGTTTTAAAGTGCCTTCATGCATTGTAATTTGTGTTACTGTTAACAATTAAACTAAGTTTTCTATCTACGTTTTGTCTAAATTTGGACTCTGTATCACGTGGCTGTTTTTTAATTGATTGAAAATATTCTAATACCTGCTCGGTTTCCTTACATTTGGCTGCTTTAGCCCCTAGTCTTAAGCTACGATCTTCTATACCATACAATAGACAGTTTACCTTTTATAGGCACGTTTACCTTTTATTTCACACCTATTTAACAAATTAATTTTTTCATAATAATATAACTCTAAAGAATCGTTATATTTTACTTTTTTACTCAACATTTCTGTTAAAAGTTCCGCATAGTCATCACTACATGGAAAAGATTCCATTAATTTAATTTTCCACTCGAGCCACGAAAACGACATTGATGGCAGAGTTTGATACCATGTTTTGGCAACACCACTTAATTTTGGTAAAGCATAATGAATAATTTGATATTCACCCCATTTATATAATTTAGCACATTCCTCAACTTTGTTTAGCCACATATTAACCGTTTGCCCCTTAACCGTAGGATCAAACTCTGGCACCACGTTCCCTAACATTGGAAATTTGTTTCCTTCAGGTCGACTATCACTAATTAATTTAATTAAAGTTGTTAATAATAACTGAGTATTACCTTCTACATCAGAATGACTCACATATCTAGATGCGGACGACGGTCTTTTGGCCCGATATCTGGACCCAGGATGGCTTCTCACTTTATCCATGTCGACGTAACTCATGTGCCTCCGTTCACATGATAACTCCGGACTTCGCTGTCTGCTCGCACGATGTTTTGATCCATGACGTCTTCTCACATCTTCAAAAGAATTGTCCGCTTGGTACCTTTTGCGTGATGACCTCGAGCTCTGGTGTCTCCTCTGACGATGTTCCGATCCAGAATCATTTCTCCTTCTGCAGGAACCATCCTTCTTTTCATGTCGTTTCTTATCTTTTCCTCTTGAGTGTCTTGCACGTCTTTTTGTCAGGTGTTTGTGGTTCTTAGCTGTTCGATTTGTGGCTTCGTGACTTATCTCTGCGAGTAGAACGCGACCTGCGGCGTTTTCTACATTGTCTGCTACATCCATTATCACTATTGTCCATTTTCAATAATTAAGGTCGTCTAACACGTTTCACAAACTTTCTTTTTGCAGGATGGACTTGGCGCGGAAATAATAAGTGGGTTTTGATTATCCCACTTCTGAACTAATAGATTGGTTCAGAAAGTAGGAAAACAACGATTGACTTTCACAAAATATTTAGATTTATTTTTCACTCTTCAAATTTTACAACGTGGTATTCTTAGCATAACTAATATGCGAATGCCTTACAGATAAATCGTCTATTCTATCAACTCTCAACTTGTCTATGCCTGAACGCATATTTGAATGAATACATAAATAAAACCAAAGTACTAAGTCTGTGGTTTCCCTTCTCAATCATTCTATCAATCATCTAGTGTATGTTAAAAGACAACGAAAAGTATTTGTAGACAGCGCCATCTATGGATTGACAACGAAAACAACAGTGACACAATAACAATGTGAAGACAGAATAATTATGGACCTTACAATAGTGTAAAAGAATACCATATCAATTACCTAGAATTACTAGCCGTTTCCTTAGGCTTCAAAGTTCAGCCGGGAAGAAAGAAATTGTGCAATATTATTACGTATTGAAAATACCACCACTATTAGTTACATCAATAAGATATACCACCCGTATTCAATTTCCACATTTAAATACTCTTACTAGACACATTTGGCTAGGGCATTTGGCGAGGAACGTAATTTATAGATTTTTGCTTTAATGTTTGTTTGCAAATGTGACGCATTTGTAAGTAGGTATCCTGAACCGTATGCAGTCGAATCTCTGCGTAATTTTAACTATTTCCTCCATTTTCCCTTGTCTTAAAATGTGTGAGAAAAAATTGATTTGAATTAAAACAAAAGATTTAATTAACTCCCATAACAGCACCAAAGCAAAGCACTCCAGCCTTACCCTGGGTGCCGGGAGACGCTTTGGGCGGCATTCGCGCGGCGCGGCTTTCCGCCAGAGACCCTGACGTTGGTGCTCACTTCTGTGGCATCCATGACTATTTGTCAATACAACATTACGTTGAGGTCATGGTGGGAGTTTTGTACGTTACGTAACACTGATATGTTCAAAAACCTATTTTATTAGTTCTCCGTTTTTTAAATGAGCAATTTAATACAGGTTGTTCATTCGGTTCATTAAATTCACACCGTTGAGCCTTGTCTCTATTGCTAGGCGAAGATATGGGCAATGATGAGGCAAATTTTACAAGAAGCCTGTAAAATGAAACCAACTTAATCGAAGTACACATTTTCTTGGGATCCAAATTAGTTCTTAATCAGCTTTCTCTGTGATATCCTTATATTACTTTAACTTTTGAAAAAATTACCAAAAAGTTACCGTTACATCGTTAGCCGTATGCACCGACATAGGGTCCAGACATTAAATTAGAAAATATAGTTTTTGCATCCGTACACATAATCATAACGAGGGGTGAAAGGCTATTTGGTTTAAGCGACATCTAGGGCGATATTGAGTTATATACATATTCAGAATCAGCGATTTTTTCTCCGTCGAATGATGCCGGATTCATCAAAATCAGAACACTTTTTTGGCGTTTGAAACAATACTATTTTTGGGTTGATTCCTAACAGAGACTAGTAAATAACTATAGACTGACCATCTCTATACAAAAATTCGTGACTCGGAAAAAGCTCAAAATCCAAGCTATTACTAGATGGCGCTCTCAAATAGCTTGGACCAACCTTGTCGTCTTTAATTTTTATATGAATTATTGACAAGAAACGTAATGCAAATGCTAGATGGCGTTGTCAAATAACCTGAAACCTTAGCAAGTAGGATTTATACCTTTCCTGAAATTGGAAAATGTCATCATTTTATATCATTGATTTTGATAATTTTACTCAATAAGAATAGGTAGATAGTGATTTATTCTTACTTTATAGATGATAAAATAACAACTACAAAAGACCATAAACATACTGGAATAAGTTTATTTTGTTCAGAGACGCCTGGGCACTACCATCTTTATTTTAATTGCCATAATAACCTATTTTTAAAAGCTTTTATTATCACAGTTGTGATAAACGCACATGTTATACGATACATGTAGCAGCCAAAACGTAAACTTAATCAAGGTCCATACAATTTGCAAGAGCCACAGTAGGCGAGCAGAAATATTGTGAATTCAAAGTAATGCAGGGAAAAGTTCCGAAACAAACACACACCCATAGCAACAACAATAAACGACAAAGAATTCAAATTGTCAAACAAATAAAATGTTGTGATAAAAAGAATTTTGATTTCAAAAAAAGTTGATGGATAAAGAACATTTTTTAAATAATAATCCAGCAAGAAAAAATTTTTTTCACTACTGCAAAATAGTTACGAGTTATATGCATTATAAATAAAAATTATACACTTATTAAGACATAATTTTTATCGATATCAAGAAATAAAGTAAAATATTATATACCTGTTAATTAAATGCACTGAAATTCGTTTTATTATGTTAAGGCAGATAAGAACAAACTGTGGAGATGAATGCTATATTTTTGTGGGAAAAATTATATACTGGCAATACAGTAACCCAGTAACACTACAAATAATAGCCGGGGTGGTGTAAAGTTTTCTTTTACTGAATTATAAGAGCGGCAACATAGCATCAAATAATATAATGCACTAGCTGGCAACGTCTGTTGTCGCCTGATACCTACGGATAGTACTTGCAATGAAATATCAAATGATTTTGTAAACAGCGCCATCTTAAGTTTTTTTAAATCTAAATTTAAATGACTTGATCTGATGATCTTAAAAACAACTTGTTTTCAAGTCACAAAATTTTGTTAGACATGGTTAGTCTATAGTTATTTACTAGTCTCTGATTCCTAAGTAACAGTGTGTTATCCGACAAAAATTTTGCATTTTTTTTCTGTCATGTTCTTGAACCATATAATGATACTAAGAACCGAGACATAAACCAGTTACCCTTTCTCAGATAAATAATTCAATAACAATTAAACCGTTTTTCCTGTTTCTAATTTTTATTAAGACGTAACTTGAATCATTTTGACTTCCACCCATTACAAGGTTTGATGCTGCTTAAACCATTTGTCCGTCACCCAAATAGGACACGGAGTGTCACTTAAACCTTTTGAGCTGCATCTGTTTTCCATAAAGGGTGCTACTTACACCAAGTAGTCGTTTTGTTTCAGATATTTTGCTTATTCGTTAAAACATTATGGTCCTATTATTTTTTAAATGCATGTCGCTTAATACAGACTATAAAATGAAGTGATGAAATATCAAACAATTTTTCAGTATGTTTAAAAATACGAGTTGGTCTTTCAATCATTAAATTTTAATATGATACATTTCATTAATGTCATGTGATACTACATTTATTTCATCTCCCGGGAGTTAAACATCGTAATCATTCAACTGGACTGCTACGCGCAGGCAGTTAAGTCGGACTCCAGAGTGCATAGAGGAGCGACGTGATGCGCAATCACCGCCAGTGTTTACGTAAAATGGTCTTTGAAATCAAATCGTAAGTACTTTAATTTAATTTTTTACGTAAAATTTTCAATGGAGATGAAATTTATTACGTTTACTTATTTATTTTTATTATTTTTGCTTCGATTACTGACTTCAGTTACTTATTCTTTTGAGCAACGTAGTAAATACATTGTTTCAAGAGAGTGATGGCAATCTTAGATTATCTTTCTCCATCTATGTGCGATATATTATGTAGGTATGTAATAGTTATTATCGATATTGTTGTAAGTACCAACTTACAATTATTTAGTACTCGTATCTTTAGACGCATTTTAATTATACAAGTGATTTTGTTTATCGCAATAAAATTGCCCAAATGCAACATACAAATTACTGTTTCAGTTATCTAAAATAGCTTATCACAGTTTATTTATGAACTATGTCAATTATGTTTTGTATTATCCTCCTATTTAGCACTAAGTATTGGTTTTAATGCGACGAATCCGCTTTTAAAGATTCATCCTATATATTTGCCTTATAATTACTAAATTTACTTTTTCAGATAAACATGGTGACAGAAACCAAAATTTCTACAAAAACGAAATCGACGTACTTGATGAAAGCGACACGACAAAATCTACAGTAACAATGTTAGGAACTCTTAGATTTAAGTATTATTAATGTGAGGAACATAGATCAATAACCAGAAGCCTTGTCTGCCTGTTGAATATAAAAATATAAAAAAATATATCACTAAAGAAGACCTAATTAGTTAAGGCGTTAATATTGTAGGTGAAAAAGTATTCCATCAAATATTCAATACTGATTTTAAAATAGGGGTTTCATTTGCCCAAAAAGATGTCTGCGTTTTGAAAGACAGAAGCCAGAGGATTGTACCAAATTGCAAGCTCACTTAAATGAAAAGGAGGCAACAAAGGAGCGGTTGGAATGTCATTTGCTAGTAAAATCCTTCTGTGTTTTGCACATCTTTTGACCTCCAGAAAGTTCTCAATACCCCTCAAGGCAATAACATGTTACGGTTTTATTCTAGAAAGTATGCCGTTTATAATTTTTGTTGCTACGAAAGCAACGCAAGGAAGGGTTTATGTTTCTATTGGGGGAAATTTGCAGCAAAAAGAGGTGCAATAGCTACTATCGCACAAGAAAATTATAAGTAAATGCATTCATTCATAATGTATTATGATTATTGTATCAAGTATTGACTGTGTTTTCTAATTACTACAAGTTTTATTTGTTGGTTTGCTAGTTTTTATTTTGTTTTTATTAATTGAAGTTTATAATTTAAAAATATTGGTTGTGATTAATTATACTTTTATTAAGTGTTATGACAGCCGATGTCAGTAAGACTGAATAAAATTGTACTTAATTATAGTTGACGTTCCTACTTTGAGAGACTTAATTTTTTTAACGTTGTTTATTAATGCCCGGTTCCTATATTATCTAATACCATACGGCTAAAAAGTAAATAAATATTATAATTGATGTTTAATCATTGATCACTGTTCTAACTATTATTCCAAATAAATACTTGAACTGATGTATTGTGTGTATTTCTTTATTTATTCAATATAAGCACTGGAGATTTTCGGTGATTGTGATATATTCACATTGTTTCAACAACCATTCATAGTATAAGACGTAAAAAATTGTCACATCAAGCATTACATTTTCAGTATTATATGTCACATAAGTAAATTAGCCTTCCAGTCATTTTAATCTAAATTGGTAGTTGAGATAAATAGCTTGCTACTATCAATTTTGAACTATGTTACTTCATACTTTTTGGCTTACTCTGAAAATATACTGCAGCGTCGCTTAATTTTTTTTCGCTGTAGCCAAATTGTAGCTATGAAATCACTTAAATCTCTTTTCCATACTCTGATAAATAAGAGCTTAAGGCAAATTGTACTAAGCGACATTTATCTTTGTTATTAAAGGTCCATTTTATTTGGTATAAGCATCAACAACTAGATCTTTTTAAATTGATTTCAATTAAGTTTACCCCATTCAAAAAGCTGAAGAAGTTTTTTTGTTATGATTTTTTTTCCAAAATTTTATACTTTAAATGGCTCTCCTGTAAAGTTGCAAAAATGTCGCTTAAACCAAATAGCCTTTCACCCCTCGATAATATACATCATTAAAACCATAGCCCCAAATCGTAAACAACCTATGTTATCCTTGCCAATGTTTAAAAATAACATAATGATTTGTCCTAAAAGATTATAGTTTTTAACTTTTTAAAGTTAAGTTAAGTTAACTAAGTTAAGTTAGTTTTTAAGTTTTTGACTCTAAAAGATTATAGTTTTTGTGACGAAAAATATTAAAGCTTCGAACTCGGGGTTCTTGTTTATAACATGAAAGGCCCCCTCACAGAGCCGCGTCGAGTCAGACGCTAAGTCGGTGGATAAAGCAGACGCTAGGTACGAGCGGCGTTGACATGAGTGTGTTCAGCGCACTCAGCACGCGGCACGTGCTCAGTTTAGGTTATCCGAGAAACGGCTGGGTGACTTAAAACTCTCAGGCCTTGACAAAATTTTACCATAAACCTATATTAGACCAACTAAACGACTTTGCCTTGTCCGTAGTCAATAAAGGTACAAACCACCCAATATCTTCCGATAAAGAGATTAATTAAAATTAAATTATTCTGTTTATTTATTTAATTAATTTGACAATCACCAAGTGTATAATAAACGCCTAAAGGTTACTGGATTCTTAAATTATGTACTAAAGTAGAAATGTAATGAATAAACGTAAAATTTACAGAAATAATAAAATTTAAATTAATTATAATTTGTAAAGACAAAAGAAAACAAAACTTTATCTCTAAAAATCTACCTTGTTAATTAAATACTATCTAAAGAATGAAGCGACGAAATATAATAGATGATTAAACGAACTTCCAAGTGAAGCTCTATCGCTATTATATGAGTCGCTTCATTCGAATATATATAAAGAACCCGTCCCTCCCGGAGCCCATGCAAAAACTTTGTTTTTATCTCTAAAAAATGAGGACTTGCCATGATCAAGTAAAAAGACGGAAAGTTTTTTGAATAAGTCAAATGACATACTCTAAAACTGTGCGAAGTTACCTAGTACCTTAAAAGGACTACCTTGTTAATTAAATACTATGTTCGAATGAAGCGACTCATATAATAGCGATAGAACTTCACTTGGATGTTCGTTTAATCATCTATTATATTTCAGGCCTACCAAGGAAACACGAAAGAATTCCTCCGTTCCAATTTAGACATGTCGCCGTACGTTCAAGAAATTACGAACTACGTCATCGAATGGCTCTCAGAAAACGATACCGTATTACCGATGTATCTACAGCCATGGCAAGTGGGGCACTTCCTGAGAGGAGTGCAAAACCATCCAGCTTTTCAAAAGAAGAAGCAAACGACGCGTAATTTGCTATTAAACAGTATCATTTAGTCAATTCGAGAATTTCAACTAAGTTTTGTTGATTTTATTATTACTAACGTTCCCACAACCCCCAATCAAAACCAAAAACTGCTTAATTGATGCCCAGGTGTTAGCAAGGCCTAAGAGAACTTGGTTTTCTACAGTGTATTTTAAAACACCAAAATAAAATGTATAGGCAGAAAACAATGCTGACTTACATAATAGTTTGTAGTCATCAAACAAAAATCTGTCCCCACTGGGAATTTCCAGTGGTAAGATTTTTGGGACAGAAACTCTAGGTCTTGGAACCGTGTTCTATACTGACCATACTGGAGGCGTCGTGCAGTTTAAAGTTTATAATGATAGCATCGACGAGTGGTGTAGTGGTAAGTAGCCTTGCCAAATACGCCGAAGATCCCAGGTTCGAGTCCTGGCCGGGGCATTCATTTGTGTGATGAACACAGATGTTTGTTCTCGGGTCATGGTTGTTCATATTTATACTTTATTATTCCAGGTTCCCCCCTACTTCGCTGTATGGTCAGCCCTAACACAAGCTCTACTTACTTTGGGGCCATACTGTTAGTGTGTTTGTCTGGGGATCTATCATTTATTATTATTATATATATTACATTATAATAGACGTAAAACCCTGGAAGTCAACGAAGTATTTTATACGAGTATATGTCCTGGCCACTGCGTAGAATTGTCCACATCATGAAATAATCGCATTTTAGACTAAGATGTCTATTTGCCAGATCAATGATTATATCGTAAAATTTGATCTTATTTGATCATATCGTAAAATATTTACAATAACTACCAATAGCGGCGCTGAAAACGTTTATGTATTATTGTTCTCATTCAAGTTTTTTTTTACAATGTTGACAATTTTTTGTTCATACTTCATATTCATAACCATATTATTACTTGACGTAGTTTTTCTTGCGTTCTAAAAATAGTGTAACAGTGTAAATTGCAGTAGATCTCGCTACCAATATATTAAATCGCGCTGTGTACTTAATTAATGTCACCGCCGACTCCGTTACAGTGTCTAACGATGAGATTCTTTTCCTCATCAAAAGACAGAAATCCAATAAGGCTGTGGGTGCGGATGGAATTTCCAACCATGCACTTAAGCACCTGCCCTTACCTTGCTCGCGTTCATTTTCAATGCCTGGCAAACGTCCTACTAGCTACTTTCCAAAAGCTTGAAAAGAGGCTACAGTCATAGGCATTCCGAAGCTGGGAAAACCCTTGAACCTCCCGGCTAACCACAGACCCATCAGCCAAGGCAAACTTCTCGAGAGAGTCATACTCGCTCGAATGAAGGATCACCAGTTCCCAGAGGACGGTTACCCCCTCAATATCCCCCACCAATTCGGATTTCGCGGAAAGCACTCTTGCCCTCAGCAAGTCCACCGTATCGTATAGTATATACTCGACGGCTTCTACCCCAGGCGACTTATAACAGTCGCGGTATTCTTTGATGTGGCCAAGGCTTTCGACAAAGTCTGGCACAAGGGTCTCATTTATAAGCTTTACAGCACAGGCTTACCCGCTCGACTAGTCAAACTAGTCGACGGTCATCTTAAAGATCGCACCTTTCGTTTTAAAAACTGTCACGTAATAAAAGTTTTTAATTCAAAAAACTGTCACGGGCATGACTTAGTCGAAGGGGTCGCCGCGAGGGCTTCCATGGTGAAGGCGCTTAGGCGCGTGCAGGGTCAATGAGAGCAGGAACAGGTGGTGCAGGTTGGATCAGCAGGCAGGATGAGGCGGTATACAGGATCACCAGGCAGGAGGAGGTGGTAGGCACTATCATCAGGGTCAGCAGCAGGAGCAGGATTAGTGAAAGCATGTCGGGGTTTTCAACATGAGGCAGCTTCAGGTAGCTTCTGCATGAGGAGGCTTCAACGTCAGGTAGTTTCAGCATGAGGCAGCTTCAGGTAGCTTCTGCATGAGGCAGCTTCAGAATTACTTGCAGAAGACTGGAGATGTTACCGGTGGGATGGCTTGAAATAGACTGGAGATGTTATCGGTAGGATGGCTTGAAATAGCCTGCTGTTCTAAGGCCAGCAATCAGCTTATATAGTCGGGATAGCATTCCTTTGGACATTTGGCATTTAATCTTACTGTTGCGTGGTTTCCAAGTAAAATACAGTAATTTACCGAATTCACTATTCATTACCACACAACATAAAAAAGGTGTCTGGAGCTCATGGTAGTCCAGTTGGGCGAGAAAAAAAATAGCCCGGTGTTGCCACTATACAAACAAAAATATACCAAATATATGTTCTGTACTGAAAATAGTTGGGCTTGAACATAATTTAGCACATAACGAATATCTAATGCCTTACAGAAAATTTATACATACGTACATAGAGCATGTTTTTAGTAGTAAGACAATTTACATAGTACAAGATCTAACAGTAGTTAGTAATTTAGCTGAATTATTGTTTGTATATAGATACAGAAAGAGCATATTATGTTTACATATGTTAATCTTATTTACTAATAAAATTTTACAACTAACCACTCTCTATTGGGAGAGGACATAATTTGTTTATAGATCTTAAATAAATCTTAGTATTATATTTAACTTCAACTACTCTTACATTGTTGTCAAGTCCTGGAAATACTTTTACAACTATAGCCATGCCAAAGGAGAGGTATTTATATTTTTAACAATACTATATCACCCACCTTTGTTAGGTGTGCTATACTTCCACTTGGGACGGCTTTGTAGTTGAGTAAGTTTTTGCTTTCCAAAAATGTTGCTTAATCTTTGAAATTATTCTCCATAACTTTAATCTTTCTAATGGAATGTCCAATAAATCAACTTCAGGTTAACTACTCAAAGCAGTACCAATCAGGAAATGTCCTGGCGTTAAGTATCCACCTGCACTGGGACTGGAAAGCAGAGGTCGAGAGTTCAAAACACCCTCTATCTGGAACATCACTATATTAAACTCTTCGTAGGTCAGGCAAAGATTCCCAACAACCCGCTTGAGATGGTGTTTCACACTCCAGACCCCGGCTTCCCAAAGTCCACCAAATTCAGGGGAGTAACTGGGAATAAACATAAATTTTATGTCATTATTTTTACAGTAATTATAAATTGAATCTCTATGAGAATGTAATGATTGGAAATTATACAATTCTTTTAACTGGCTATCAGCACCCCTGAAAGTCTTGGCATTATCACAAAACACCTTAGTGGGCATGCCGCGTCTTGAAATAAAACGATCAAAGCATGCTAAGAAAGTCGTACAAATGATGTCTGACACCACCTCCAAATTTATAGCTTTTGTATAGAAGCATATATATACAGCTACATACCCCTTGGTTACGAGTGGTTTTTGAATGCTTGCAATTTTGATATTAAATGGACCACAAAAGTCTATGCCAACATGTTGAAAGGGCCTAGAAGGAGTGACTCTCTCCGCAGGTAGAGAACCCATAAGCTGCCTAGCAGTCTCAGCTTTTAGTCGAGCACATTTTATACATTTGTGAAGTATCTTTTTTATCTCTCGATTTGTGACAGAGAGCTAAGTACAAGCCTAGGACCTGCATGCAATAAACGGAGGTGCTCTCTTACTATTACTAATATACTGTTTTTATTACTACTTACTAGATATTACTGTTTTTGGGCAAGATAATGGGATGCATCTTTTCTTGCGAAATACTTGCATTTTGTAGCCTACCGCCCACGCGAAGTAAACCATTTTTATTAATATAGGGATGTAAGCTAGCAAGCCCTGATACCAGTTTTTCATTATTGTTAAATGAAATAATTTCTTTTGAAAATTCTGGAAAGTCTTTGCGCACGGCATACAAATATGAAGAGAGCTGATTCTAATTCTTTAGGAGTCAAATGAGGCTCCTTTATTTAGACGCATTCTTATAAAATTATAAATATAAACTATAACACTTTGCTGTTTGTTTAAATAAAGAGGTCTACTTTTTTTAACAGGCAAGGAATTTTCTCTGGTGCGTCATGAATCTCTAAATTATCTGTCATATTTTGTTTATGAGTAACATCTGAATTTAATAAAAATTGCGGTCCATGCCACCACAAGTTTGCGGCTCTACCCCACGCGAGATAAGATCTGCTGGGTTTTGAGTAGAGCAAACATAGTACCAAGAACTCTTATCTGTCAGCTCTATAATTTGCTGAACTCTATAATTAACATAAGTATTACCCTTGGCTCTACCTAACTCTATCCAAGCAAGAACAATTTGGGAGTCACTAAATAATAAAACGGAATGTGGAAATCTGGAGCCAAGTACCTTAGTTACCTTGCTCGCCAGCTGCCCAAGTAGAAGAGCACTATTTAACTCTAGCTGGGGTATGGTGAGTGTTTTTGATAGAGGTGCTACATGTGATTTTGAACATAGGAGATTGATCACTACATTTCCATCTGGTTTTAAAATTCTTAGGTAGAGACAACAACCAAAGGCTTTAGAAGAAGCATCTGCAAATCCAATTAAGTCTAGTTATTGAATCATTGCAGTGCAAATTCTAGGTATTTCAATTTTATTCATTTGTTTTAAATTTTTGCCAATAAAGCCAAGAACCTTTCGTTTAGTATATAAGCCTTCATCAGACTGTGGTGGGGTATCAAAATAAAAAGTGTCTGAAACAACATTAAATTTCAAGCCAAGGGCTGTGATAATGTTATCTCCATTTAAGCAATTTTTTTCAAAATATCTGTTATTGCTAGAAATTTCCTTCAAAATTGAAGTATGATTGGAACACCATTTGTGTAAATTGAAGTTGCCTAATCTAAGTAAATCAATAAGTTGATTTTTAAGTACAAAAAGTTGACTTTCAGCCAGCAAGTACATCATCTACATATGTTTTGTAAAGCAAAGCTTGAGCAGCAAGTGGGTATTGGTTTTTATATGTATTTGCTAGCTGTATTTAGCATCGAGCGGCCAAAAACATAGAATCTTTTAAACCATAGGTGACAGTTTGTAACTGCAGGCAACATATGGGTTTTCAAGTATCATCCCTCCATAGAATCTTTTGAAGACTAGTATGATGTTTGTTTATGTATACAGAGCAAAACATCTTCTCTATGTCAGAAATTAAAATAAACAAGTACATTCGAAATAAAAGAAGGATCTCAAAGACCTCACCCTGCACCACAGGCCCGTTCAGCATGACATCATTCAAAGAGACTTTACTCTTGGATTTCATGCTACCATCAAAAACCACCCGCAACTTAGTTGTTTTACTTTTTTCATTAAATACAGCAAGATGTGCTAGAAAATAAACAGAACCATCATTAGTATCATAGTAACCAATGTCGACTTCCTTAGCATGCCCCAATTCTATATATAGATCTATGAACTTTTTGTACTCTAGAATAAAGTTGGATTTTGTTTAAATAGTTGAGTTCATTCCAGGCCCTCAATAAGCTTTTGATTTCAGTACTTTACGCAAAAAATGACTATACCTTAATTTTTATTATAATTACTAAAATGAAAGTCAGAACCAAATTATAAAAAGCAAATCAAGGAATACGTAACTGCGTGCATCTTTACAGATACAGACAAGGTTCTCGAACCATAGGTTAATCATTATGTAAAAAGAAATACTTGAGGTAATCTTTATGATTTAAAATAGATGACATAATATTCAGTTGAATAAATTACTTTTAAAAAGGTCGAAATCGTAACATATTAAATAATATCACTAAAAATATATTTATGTCAGCTTTATAGTCAAATATTTTATTTTTGTGCTTTTTATTTGCTTGGGGTTACGTGCGAAATTAATTTCTTTGATCGGCAACCCTCAATAAAAAAAACATTCGCTCTGTTTTTGTGCAACAAGTTTCCTGATAAGAGGAAACCAACGAAAGACTTGGCTGCATGGCATTGCCTTTGCCTTCCTCAACTTGAGGAAAATAATTAAAAAAAAGCAACAAGGGAATGCATGCAGCCTGCTTGCTCATGAGATAGCAAACTAACACAATAAACAATTAATTAGTAGTTAATTGTTTATTTTTCCTATTTTTCCCTATTAAATGAAGTAACAAATATTTTTAGATTCAAGAATTTGTGGTGCAATACAATATAGTTATTATAAGTTTACTCTAATGGTGGCTATTTTAACACTAAAAAATAAAAAACTAGTATTTAGCTCAAGTGATTATAAAATCTGGTATTAACCTTATTGATTATTATAATAAAAATAATTATAACTGTATATTTTACTGAAACATAAGTGGCCGACGACACGAACATTTTGAACTCAACCCTTTATGTTCTAAGTATAAAAACATTTGAAGGGCAATTGAAAAAGAATCTCCTAACTATAACTCACTTTTCGGGCAAATCAGAGGCATATCCACACAAAACTTATTATTCACTTTGTGCATTGAGTCACTGAAAATAGTCTCAGCCTTTTGTAACTCAGTCTGCACTTTGGAAGGAACCTGATCAGATACTTTCTCAGTTAGCCAGAAATGTTCTATTTTCTTTCTAGAAACTGAGGAGAGAAAAGTTCTCCAATAGCAATGTTGGTCCGACTACTCCAAATGTTGATCCTTATGATACTTTCATTGCCATTTGGGATCAGCAATGTATGGAGCATATTGTCTCGGAAACAAATAGATATGCACAAGAAGTCCCATCCCAATAGTAGGATTTGTAATTGGGTTGACACGAATGTTGATGAAATATATGTTTATTTTGCCATACTATTGGCGATGGGGGTTGTCGTTAAATCAAGAATTGAAGAATACTGGTGTGCCGATTCTAACATTTTCTGTACACCCAGTTTTAAAGCACACATGTCTCTGAAACGATTTCAGCTCTTAAACAAATGCATACATTTCAATAATAATCAGGACATGTGTGCTCAAGAACTGGACGTTTCCGAGGCAAAATTATTTAAAATTCAGCCGGTGTTGTCTCATTTGAATACGAAGTTTCAATTGTTATATAAAATGCGCCAAAATATATCACTTGACGAATCGCTACTTCAGTGGAAAGGTTGGTTGGATATCAACCAATTCGTTCCAAACAAAGCTGCCGCAGTAGGGATTAAAACGTATGAAGTGTGTGAATCTCAAACAGGCTACTTGTGGTGGTTTGAGGTTCACGCCCATACAAGATCTCCTACAGAACCAGATCCATTAAATGCATTCACGCCGAATACTGTTCTCAGATTGCTCCATGGTCTCGAGAACAATGGTCACACGATATGGATGGACAACTTTTATAATTCACCCGCACTCGCTCGGCGGCTTAAGAGCTTCGGGTTTGATTGCGCCGGAACACTTCGAACCAATCGACAGTTCGTGCCCGAAACTATAAGCCGGCTGACTAAAGCACAAATGCGTCCAGGACAGATAACAGGGTATACTTCAGGCGATGTTGATGTCATGGTATGGAGAGATCAAAACAGAGTTGCGACAATCTCTACATACCATGGTAACTCTATCACAATGGTTAACGGTGTCCCGAAACCCATTTTGATATCAGATTATAATATCATGATGGGTGGGGTGGACAAAAAAGACCAAATGTTAGCTATGTATCCTATTGAAAGAAAAAGAACAAGAGTGTGGTATAAAAATTTTTTCCATTGCCTTCTTAATGTTTCAGTTTTAAATTCATATATATTAGTAAAACTGTCTTCTTTTTCTTCTTTCTCTCATCGTAATTTCAGGATATCCCTTATATTATCTCTCCTGGAAAAACATAGTTTTCGTTCTGTAGCACCCACAAGTACAGATACAAGTAGAGATGTGCGACACCACCACCTCGCAGAGTTTCCGTTTTTGCCTGGCAAAAGCGGCCGACAACGCCGTTTATGTGTTGTATGCAAAAAACGGGTACAAACGTACTGTGTGGGTTGCAACAGACCTGCTTGTATAACCCCATGTTTTGTTTCTTTACATACATAAATTATTTATATTTTGTTTATCATTTTTTTACTATTATTATTTTTTATTATTATATATTATACATTTACCACCTATGTGTTATCCATAGCGTGATGTGCGTGAAACATATCAATGCGGCTTCTTTGAGGTGGTTTGACAAGAGCTATATTTTTTATGATTTAATTTTTGACCGATTTTTGGTTATAGCTAATAACTCGCGTTTTACAGAAACTTTCGAATATTATTCAAGTCATTACCGCGAAAGCCACCCAAATCCGAAATAACAAACTTAGTAATTCAAATTTGACACGACCAGTCTTATCCATACTTTGTTTGCACCATTATGTTACGTATTGGCTCTTTGTGTAGTAAAATTGAATGATTTTAATATTGATTTTTAAAATGTTTTTTAATCGCAATATGTTTTTTTTTACATTTTTACCGTATTACATTTAACCGTATAAGTAAAGTTCTTTGCCTTTCTAGAAGGAATGAATATGAATGAGGTGTAAAGAATTAAAGAATAAAAAAAAAACAGGTTGCATGGGCTAGATCCCTTGCCTTCCCCTAAGGGTAAAGAATTAAATAATAAGAATAAAAAAATAGTCGCAGAGCAGTCTGAGTTGCTATTGTAATTGTGCCGCTGGAAATAGGACTATGGGATGTTGCTCCCTTGTAATGCGTATATTATGGTATATGGGTTATGCAAGACATTTGGGATACCTTGGAGCACCAGCGGCATTTCTCGACAATTTTATAATAAAAAAAAACAATTATTAAGGGTTTTTTATTTTATTATACCTACCCTTTTTAAATAACTAGTTTCTACAATCCACTAATCGTTATATCCATGTGATCAACTGGTAAATGGCATCTGAGTCCATAGCTGTCATTATGCATTGATTATCATCTTACTGTCCTTATTCATAATCCTTTATAGCGGTGATTTAGTTACAATATATATATAAGTCAAAAAGAGACAAAACATATTTTAGTTGCAGTTACAATTTTATAAAAGGATGATGAATAAAACGGTGTATACCTAGGGTACAGGCTTAAGTTAAAGCATTGACAGAAAAAGAAAATAAAGCGGCAATTAAACAGTGATATAGACCTAAAAAAACAAAAAGAATACTACTGCAACATGAACGTTGTTTCATAAACTCAATGAAGAAGTATTGATGAATAACAGTTGTTATTACTTTTGTACTGCTTGCTGATAAAAAGTAATAGGTACTTGTAATTGTAAATAATTAAAATCCTAAAAGTGATTTGTTTGAGTAGTGATAAAATGAGTGCCACACAGTAGAATAAGTAATAGTCATAAAAACCTAACCTAAAATTATGAGTTTTTTTAAAGTAAATTATCTTTTTTCTCCCATCTTTCCATGATATTATTCAAAAGATAATTTGATAAATTTAATTCGCTCTATCAAAAGACACACGCTTCATTAATGCATGCCGTTTCTTAAGTTTTTTTTATGTAAGGCAGAAAATGTATTGAATTTGCCATCATTCTTTCAAAGAAATAAAGACATAAACCGCACACGCCGTTTTCGCGGCAACTTTTTGCGCAGGCCGTGCCAGACATGACGTATTTCGCAAAATGGTTGCCACCGGACGAGAGGTTATAAGCTAAATATAAAAGATTTGGCATTAATGCCTTGTAAATCAAAATTAAAGATTAAATTATACAAGAACAGGCTGTATGGCTCAGCTCCTTATCTATCCTAATAAAGGATGAATTGTAAATACTACTACTATGAAATGAATCCACAAGTAATTGACGTTATTGACGGATTAGTATTGACAATCAATCAACAATCTGTCAGTCCT
The DNA here is from genome assembly GCA_923062675.1 of Marasmarcha lunaedactyla. NCBI lineage: Eukaryota > Metazoa > Arthropoda > Insecta > Lepidoptera > Pterophoridae > Marasmarcha > Marasmarcha lunaedactyla. The sequence goes on from OV281353.1 coordinate 12,168,486, forward strand.
TTTTTTTTCACATGAATTACCTTGATTGAATCATAAAAAATTCGGGCAAAAGATATATTTTGAAAAATATCTTACAATGGTAGGAAGGACTGTATATTCAAACTAATGAATGTATGATAATCTATATTTATTGCCCTTTAATTTGATATACTGACTATTAGTAGGTCATTTTTTTTTACTACCTGCTTTGTATATTTAACGACATTCGAATATCGTGGAATAACTTTAAATAATGGACAAGTCGTGGATAGCCTTGTTAATTGTAATTACCAAATTAAATTTTGGATCAAGGGGCACTAACGTTATACAGCACTCCGATTTTATTCCCTCAGTGCCACGTACTTTGAAATTTTCCAGGTTCCACAGCTCTACAGGCTTGTTGATAAGCGATCTAACCATCCGAAATCGCTAACGTGAAGTGGGTCTGCGCTCCCGAAGGCCGCTGAAAGTATTACCTAAGCACTCTGCAATTGTAGGGCCTGTTTACAATGGGCTCCTGCACACAGAGATTTGTAGGAAGAAGACTAGCGTTGCGCGTGCTTTTCCGATGAATCTCGTGAAATCTCTTGAAGAACTTTAGTCCTATATCTACATTATTCACAGCCCTGCGTACAAATTGTTCTCGAGAGTCATCACGAATCAACTCAAACGCAGGTTTGTCGAGTTCCAGCTTCCCGAACAAACCAGTTTTTGAAAATTCTTAAGTATAGTACAACATTCACATAGATTACATACTTACGCTGTAGCAGGATGTACAAAAGACAGAAGTGTTATACCAGTTGTTGTACATATTTTGGCGTTTATGGACCGCGAGAAAGTCTTCGAGGTCCAGTCCAGACTTCCTTTTCCAGACTCCTTCCTGTCCAGGTACCTTTATAGTTTGGAACTGTCAGAAATATTACGGAACCATAATAATTCCTGAAACACGTACTCTTTCATTTTGAAAAGTACCATAGTGTATCTCCGAAGTCTAGGGATCCAGCAGGCATGAAATTACAATGTACCAACTTGGCAAACAAAAAAAGTTATCATTGTTCCATACACAAAAAGAATGCCCGAATATGTATTAAAAATGTTTTTATAAACATTTTTTTAATTTACTTACATTTTGAACGATCACCAAAAAAACGATTTTATAAGAATGAACGTGTCCTTCAAGACGGAACAACCTATGGCCAATTTGCCTGCATAGACAAGATAGCTCGGCATATTTGATTTTTGTCGTTACGTCAAGTCTTGTAACGTATTGTGAATTTTTAAAATAAACTGGCGTCATAAATCAAAGGATTATAAAATTGTGTTAGCTTTTTAGTGGTATTTACTAGATTCTAGATATTGTGTGTGTTTATTAATATAATTTGAATGAAGAAGCAGTGAAAATGATTACTCTTACCGAAGACGTCAAAGCATTATTGTAAGTATCCTTTTTACTTGAAACCCGTCGTTTTAAAATTTTAAATGTGTTTCTTAGCTTTATTCGTTTGTATCTTATGATACTGAAATTAATTATAACGCTACAAAATTAAACTGACCTATATTTTTCCATGAAAAATCACAGAAACATAAGATTTTTGATGAGAATCTTGATGGAAATCTTTTGAATTAGAGTAATGGGGGTTTTCTTCAGTAGTTCACTTCGAACAGCGCGCTTCATATGTTGTTTTTCTGTAATTTCTGTTTTGAAGTTGTATCTGGTTTGTCTCTAAGACTCGGGATTGAATATGATCAATATTTAATTGTTTTAGCCATGAAGTTATTCATGAAATATCTGATAACATCCGCAACATGATGGGGGAACTGTGGCTGAACTGGTCTCACTTAGGCTTTGATGAAAACACAAAAATCAACAATATTACCAAACTTGTTCTAATTGAGAAGGAACTTCACAGAGATGTTATTTCTGAAACTAAACAGAAGCTTATAGCCATGCAGGCACAAGTTGATAGTAAGTATTAAAGTCAGATTCATACCTACTATATTTAATTGTTTATTAAACAATAAGTAACAATGTTTGTTTTCTATTACTAACAAATATTTATTATAAAGTAACTTTTTAGATGATACTAAATGTGTATAACGTATATTTTTAATTTGTACTATGAATCATGATTTAACTTATTTATCTTACATATTTGTCTAAAATAGTTCCGACAGATTTAAAAACATGTGAATGAAGCTGTGATAACTTGAATTTAAAAAACAGTTTTCAAATTTTGTTGTTGATATTATTTTCAAGTTATTATTTTACAAATAATGTTATAGCATGAGATGGTTGCAATTGATCAAACAAATTAAACTGCTTGATAATTAGGGCATTTTCATATTTAGTTTTTAAACATGAAACTCGCTACAGTAGCGAGAAAAATTGAGGTGCCAGAAAAATTGACCGTTGACTTATAGCATATTAAAGCCTTGAGTGTACTCTTATCCAGTAAAGTTGATAGAGCTGTCAATGTATGTGAATTTCATTTACATTATGTCAAAAGACTTTTTATTTCTATTGAATTGCTTTCATAAGCTTATAATTTCAAGAAATTTTTATTTTCAGAACTAAAAAAGGAAAGTGAAGAATTAGGAATGTGTTTATCTATTGATATAGCTGTACCAGAATTTAAAGAAGAAATGATGCTTTCTGAATACAAAAAAGAATTAGAAGATCAAATTTCTGGGTAAACTACTTTCCATTGATATTTATCTTGTTGTATTTTAAAAGTTTAAGTTTTGTTACTTTCATTGTAGATCTCAATATAAACAAATATTTAAAAAAAGTTATTTCAAAAAATTACAAATTAGTGCTCTTATAACTTATATACATTGTCTTTTATTGTTATTATTACTAAACAGCTACAGACAACAAGTACAGCAACGTCGTAACAAGATGGAGCGACTCTTTGAATGGCAGAGGGACCTGGCAGATAAATTAGGCGTCACCATTCAAGAGTTGCAGGAAGTTCCTCTTCCACCTGAGGAAGATTTGGATAAGTTGAAAGCTCACCTTGAAGTCCTTCAAGCTGAGAGAGACAAGCGTGCAGAAGTTTTCTTGAATACACAAATTGAAGTCAAGGATATCATGGGTATGTGACATTATTTGTGAATTAAATTAAACTCTAGCTGGACATAAAGAGGCAAGATTTTTGTAATGGATAAACTCAAAGACTACAGGACTAATTAAAAAAAGTTCTCTAACTATTATATACATAAGCTGTATTCTATTTAGATATTGGAGATAGACGGCTGAAGCCTAGTGAGATGTCTTGTATTAAATAATCTTATGTAATTACTATTTTACTATGAATAAAAGTTTACTCCTGTGTTAAACAAACTGTTTCAAACGGGTCGCTCACTTCCCTCTAATATGGTTGAGGAGGGCGATGGCTGGATCCCGCGTTAACTCGTGAACGGGTGCCGTTTCGGGTGTTCGTCGTTTGGATACTTGGGGGGAGGGAGAGTTGCCGAGCTAACAGATGCAGAAAAGAATAATTTTGTATAGACATAAAGAGACTCTGTAAATTTATTTTGAAAAAAATATACCCATGAAGTTTCTTGCCAGTTCTTCTTCAGGTTTTTTCGAACTGGTGGTAGAATCATGTTTTATTTGACGTCAATAAGAACAAGTAATTGTCAATGTTGAGAAATAAATATTTCATTTCATTTCATTTCACCCTTTGTTACTTTTTAAATGCTTTGGCACATGATTTGTTTCTTGAAAGTTGTAGTGACAGCAATTTTTAAATTGAAAACTTTATTTTTTTTCAGATAAACTTCAAATCAGGCCTCAGAACAAGTTTGAAAACATTGTCATGACTTCTCTCTCAGTTGACTTCAAAGTAACAGACTTGAACATGGATCGCCTTGCTAAACTCAGGCAAGATCTTCAAGAAAAATATGAACAAACAAACAATAGGGTATGTCAACATTTTTTATAATACCTATATTTACCCCAGATGAAAATATTTCTGATTTTCGTTTTCAAACAGACTATAGTAGCAAAAATTATACACAGATTCATTAGTACCTGTAAGTATGTACTGTATATCTATCATTATAGGTTTTGGAACTGCGGGAAAGGTTAACAAAGCTTTGGGAATGCCTAGATGAGGATCAGATATACCGTGAAAACTTCCTGCAAGCTCATCCTGGCTGCAACCCTCAAACTGAAGCAGCTATAAAGGATGAGATCAAGAGGTGTGATCAGATTAAACGCCAGAAAATCCAGGTTAGTCAAAGCTCTTTAGTAAATTATTGTTAAAAATACTATCCTATGATCCTAATTATACTTTATAGGTTGTTTGGAGCCTTCTTTTAAGTAAAACAAGGCATCCTGCGGTATCTCATCTCGTTTCGCTAGGCGCAAACGCAATCGCCCTCAGCCACAAATAGCCAGCGATAAGCAGTTTACGCGCTTTTTCATACATTTTTAATAGACGCGCCGCACACTTGTAGTCGGCAGCGGCCCTTCACTACATCCTGTTTTTGCTACTCGTTACTTGTTTCCGCTACACTACAGGCCCCACAAGACGCCGATACTCTTTATGTGCTCCATTCCGCCAGATCTCACACTCGAATCAGTTTACTCCTAAGCGTTCGTTAAATGTGGCGGCTTCGGAACGTTGGTACCCGTCGCGAGCCTACTCCAATTTTGCAGCAGTGATAGTAGCGCTGGTGACTTGTTTACTCCGAAATGAATGATTCGATTTACATACTAAAACAACATGCAGTGTCCTATGTAGATTTTCGAAACAACATGGTGAGTCTAGAAATAATTTCTAAGGGTTTCCGTCATTGTAGTTTGCTTGATGTACTTTTTTGATCTTATCGATGCATTTAGTAGTCAATGGGATAGAACCCAGAATCTTCAGATCGAGAAGCCATTAAGCGTAGCATGAGAATTCTTTGCTGTCTTCGGACAGATCAACCTACTATTGGAACAAGCGAATTAGAAGAACGGGTGGAATGCGACTTCCTCTTTCAATCAGTTACTACAATAATAAACGAAACAAATGGTGCTTTCGCATGTGACACTTTGATCATTTAGTCAAGTAAATAAATACCGGATGTCCGTATCTGAAATACCTACATGACTTTACGTTTGAAAATCGTCTAGTTGGTTTTTCAACACGTGACAAGTGACACGACCTTGTAAAGTTGTCTTCTCTTAGCTGTCAAATTGGCTATGTCTTCGCTATGTCTAGGGCTTCATGTTAGATCTGCAGTGCCTTAATCACTGCGCAGCCGACAATCTTGTAGAGATGGGTAGGTCCGGTAGAGGATGTAAATCCTCGGACACGCATCACACGCGTTTTAGATGGATGCGTGTCCAACTTTCCAACCAAATTCAAAAAAACCAATTTCATTTGATGAGACAGAGTTACTATTTTTTTTCTATTTAGGTTTACCAAAATGGGTATTTTTTTTATAACTGACAGTTAAGGTTTTATTATATTTGTAATTGCTTATTTAAAACATGAGACTGATTTATTATAATTTTTTAGTAGATTGTATTTAAGTAGAAGTTGTATCATTTTTCCATCCATACATTCAAGCAATGAAATGGCTCAAATCCTTTTTAAAAATTAACTACTCACACACCTACGTTTGCGTCCAGTACACCTTCCTACTGAATCATGATGTGTGCCTTTCCGTCCTACAACCCGAATTACGGTGACCGCCAACCGGATCCATATGGGTCCGTCGGACACGAGATCTGGATGTACATCACCAGAGCTGGATGCACATCGGGATTCCACTCCCAATTTACGGCGGACCTACCCATCTCTACAATATTGCGCCAATGACAACATTATTAGAGACCTTTCTTTTTTTTAACACAACAATAGGGTATTTTACACTATGTAAGGAAAAATATAAAAATGTTTGTTCATAATAGATTTCGAAAAAAGTAAACAAGAAACGTCGATATTTATTCATAAAATTGCAATTTTAATTTTATAATTCCATTTTAAAAATCGTCTTTTCTAATCTGTTTTTCAAATGTCTAAAACGCCATTCGCCATATTGGATCCCGCCGTGACGTCATTCCGATAGCAAACAATCTACTGAAAATAAGTTGTGCGCTGTTATTTTGATAAATTTACGAGTTATTAACACGTTTGTAGACTTCTAGCCTTTATTTCACTATGGAAGACGGTTTTGTGAAAGCAGAAAGTACAAATCTGCCAATGGTTAATACTTTAATGGTGGCGAAATTTTTTGCCTCCAATCCCGATTTCTGTTCTGCCGAGTTGAGAAATGTTAAAACAGCAATGTAAGTAACCATTGTATCAAGTTTTGTCTAATAATAAGTACAATAACAATACACAATACAATAAAACGGGTCCTTCATGTTACACTCCAACCTAACCTATATTTTGTCATCAGGTCGGGAAGGGAATCTTACGGAGACGACGCAATAGGCTATGTGCAGCTGAAGCGGGTTCAAAATACATGCGTGGTTAAGTGTACGGTATGCCCGGAACATAAAGTGCGTACCAAGCCCTATGCAGTGACACTTGTTTTAAACGAACAAGAAGAGACTGTGACTAGTGTCAAGTGCCACGATTGCCCATCTTCAGAAGGCGGCTGCAAGCACAGTGTTGCATTTTTAATGTGGTTACATCGTCGAACCGAAGCCCCGTCGCGTACTTCGGTTGAATGCTATTGGAGGAAATCGAATCTGGCTAAGGTTGGATCATCAATAAAAATTTTGTGTGCTAAAGAAATCTCAAAAAGAAAACCAAAGGAGATGGTTCAAGATAGCAGTGTCTTAACCACTGAACCGGCCACGGTGACTACGGTCCCCATAAAAATTCTTGCTTTAACTGTCCATGGTGACTATAGTCACTTAGCGACATCGTTCTGTTTAAACATGTACAGCGTTTAATTCAGGTCTAAATAGTTCTAAAGAAAATTACTAGATGGTGCTTTATTAAATTTTACATCTGTGAGAGTGATTTTGAATCTGAGTCAGAAGGAAAAAATGTTCAGAAAAAAAATTTGAATATGACAGTTCGCCGTTTTTGCTTGTGTGTTTGTTAAGTGTTTGGCGCCGATACGGAAATGTGGTAAATTTACAGTATTTATTTGTTATTGATAATGATATTGTACATTAAATTAATTGTGAAGATATTTCCTTTATGAAACTTTTATTAGTATGACAATTCTCAAACTTTTACATTGAATAATTTCGATGGAAAAGTTGTCTCATTGTTACGCAGGCATAGTTTGATGATTTATATGTAATTTTAAATATATTATTACCTATTTGTGTATCAAATAAATGCTTATAATAATAAAATGCATTACTGTTATCACGTTAATAGCGATTCACAAATGAAATATGTTGAGATTTGTCTAGAAATTCTTAAAATGCAACTCGTTATTCACTCGTTATTTTGAGAAGTACCTGACTTTGTTTATTTTTTTTTGTCATAAAACTAAATATTTATATTATGATATTGGTGTCATTTTAAAGTATATATTACGATCTGTAATACAATAAAATAGTTGTTCCCAGTAACTATTATACTTTTCTTACAAAACTCGAAATAAAAATCTAAAAAGTTATTCCTTTCAATATCGCCAATTTAAAGCTTTGTTCTCATCTCTTAATATCAATTTCATCACTTATCTTATTCCTACTTTAAATTAAAGATTCTTTGAGAATTCCGGGACTGTTTTTTATTTGTATGTAACTGTAGTAGTTATTTAGCAGTAATCGATTTTGTTACGAGACTCTCGCGCGGTCGTATAAACAAAATGACATTTAGTGCATGGACAGGTGAGGCGAGTGTCAGTGGCGCGGTTTGGACGTTTCAGTGGGTAAATGAATTTCTTTTAGAATGTAAAAAAAAAAAAATTGACAAATGCCAGTTTTTGAGGCATGAACCTGATTTTGACAGTAAAGCAACTTTATCACTGCATCATCTAATAATGAAATACAATGATGAAGACTGTGACATTTTTTTAACTAAAATTTCTCATCTTTTTAATCAAAAAACCATATCATCCCTGGAGAGTAGAACTAGAGATCAACATAAAAGTGGCTTGTGGCATGAACTAAGATATGGCAGAATCACAGCCTCAAAATGCTAAGAAGTGAGCCAGTGCAAAACTGTGGATGGTGCTCTGGTTGCTATGGTTTTTGGTGCAAAACTGGAGGATGAAGTCAGGATAGCAGTGGAAAAGAAAATGGGAATAAAGATAGCAAAATGTGGTCTATATATTTCTGAGGCATTCCCAATGGTTGCTGGCTCGCCTGATGGGATTAATAACAAGACTACTTTTGAAATTAAGTGTCCGTCTAGTGAAAAAACTACACAAAACTATATAGATAAGAATGGTTCAATATCAAAGAAATATTTTGCACAAGTTCAGATGCAGATGTATTGTGCTAAAGGAAACAAAAGCTATTTCTGTGTCGCTAGCAGTGATTTTAAGAAAAACAATCAGGTCACTATAATCCCTGTTGAATATGAACATGAATATGTCATGAAGTTATTAAATAGTGTAGTTGCTTTTTGGAAGAATAACATTTTTCCAATTTTATATAAAAGTGTTAAAGTCTGAAAATATACTTTTCAGGAATATACTTTATATGTGTAACTAATGGCAGCACTGGCTGTCAATGGAATCAGCTGCTCATAATTTATAATTTTTGTACTAAGATTTATTCTTTTATCATAAAATTCCTATTTCGGATCTACCTCTATCCAAGTTTAAAATGGTCGTCAAGAATACCTTAATTAAAAAGGCATATTACAATATTGAAGAGTACATATCAAAGATGCTTGGACAGGCGTTGCTCCAATCTCCATACAAATTTGATGTAAATTATTGTTGGCATTTAAAAGAGCAACCCTTTGAGTTTCTTGCTCGTTCTTCTCAAAAGGGAGTCTGCCTTGCGAATGAGCAGTAGTTTATAATTGACAATTTCAAGAGTAATATTTTGTTACCAATGAAATAAAAATACTTTGACTTTGAATATTTTTTTTATCTTTGTAGGTTTTTATAATACAAAATACATCCATTTTATAAAGATATAATGATTGTTTTATTAAATTAATTTTATATATTAAAAGTTCTGTTGAGTGCAGTAGACTCATAATATTGATCCATCCTTGAAATGAACTGTCTTATGTTGACCAACATCGTCTTTATAAAGAACACCATGGAAATAATGAAACTATACTTATTACAATATACTTTGTATATCTTGAATGGTTAATGTGACTAATATGAAACATTTTAAAACTCAAAAGACACTTATAAATGAACACAGAATCTATTAAATTGAACTTTGAAAAATTTGGATTTATTTTTACATCACTTGGCACTTGAATCCATAATTTTTGTGGCGTTTTTACACTTGTATTTTTGCATTCAGGCACAAGACACCAATGATAACTCATTATTTTCACGAATCTTATTACTTGGTCTTTCGCAGTCGTATTGTTTACTAACCGAGTGACGTCACGAGATGAAAAAGCATGGCGGCTAGCGTTTCCGCGCGAAAATTCAAAATCATAAATAAAAAACAGATTTTAGGGCGATTTTCGGTTTTAAAAAAAATTAACAAAATTTCTACTAGTTCATTACGATCTCAGGATTAATTTAAAACAGTTTTTAAAAAATGGTGTAATACCCTATTCAAATACGCACTTGGTGTACTAACTTCAACCAATCGCAACATAGAAATAGATTTTAAAGTTACTAACAAACCAATCAGCTTACTTATAGTAGGATACTACCAAATCACTGTCAGTTTTCGCAAAAATACCGAAAAACGTTTTAGAATGACTGCGAAATCTTCTATGTTAAGTACTGTGTTTTATAATCATTCGGCTTTTCGCAATGTTTAATAATAATTTTTATTGTATTGTAAAATTATTTAGGCTATGTTTCCAGTATGTTTGCAATGAAACGCATTTTCCGATTATACTACGGCGTATAGATCGAATATTTTTTTCCAGGTATTTGTAGCCAACATTCGTACTAAAATAAAGCTAATGTGGGATAATGTAATGTTCTCTACCCGTGAGCGTGAAGAATTCATTCACTATTACCAAGATATATTCTCTGAAGACACATTAACTCTGCATGAACTCTACTTGGAAAAGTTAACTAAACTATACAATGAAAACAAGTAAGTAGTTTTGCTATCAACTTATTTAAGAATCATAATTATATTATCATTCAGGCACACAGAGGTTCTAAATATGAATCAATTATTTCCAATTATCCTCCAGGCAAATCTACGAGTTAGTTGTCACCCGCAAGAATCTTTGGCTTAAGATGACTGAACTGGAAGCAAGAGCATCTGAACCAGGTCGTTACCACAACAGAGGTGGTCAACTACTTAGAGAAGAGAAAGAGAGGAAGGCAATTGCTAGTAATGTAAGATCTTGTATTTTATTGAGATGTTCTTATTTTTCAGTAACTTCTTAAAAATGGCAAGTGTTTAATGTTATGTGTATTGGGTGTACCCAAGCTATATGTCTACCTTATCTTGCAGTATTTACAAAATAATGAAAACCTTTAACTAAATATTATGGACTAGATTTTTTATTTGTAAATAAATACATTTTGTTTAGCTCCCGAAAATTGAAGCTCAAATTCGGGAACTGGTGCTTGAATATGAAGCCAAGACTGGAAAGACCTTCACTGTTGATGGAAAACCTCTGGTGCAGTTAATGGAAGATGATTGGGAAACTAGAAAAGCTGTAAGTGTAATGACATTTTAGTCTTAACGAAACACAAATTGCCCAAAAATGTATGTTTTCAGTTTTAATTTTGGGTTATTTTTTTGTGCCATCACTGCAATGACAAGTTTTATAATGCTAGATTTAGCATATTCTGTAAAGGTCATACATATAGATAATATGTTTGTGATACTTTTTACTTACTTTTTACTCATCATAATTTTAAGACCATGCTATTTTATATTCACTATTTAATAAATTTTATGAACTTATGTTTTCCAGACCCAAAAAATAACATAAAATAATAATAAATAATATAACATAGTCAAGGTTATGTAAAGTACTAACTAACGTAAAAGATGATGTCTTTATAGAAAAATATCTGAACTTATGTTTTTTTACATCATTTTTTCAGTTTTATTCAGGACTTAATAACTAGATTGAAAAAAACAATAGTAGTACTAAGCAACTGGTTTATAGTGGGATGTTTGATAGGTGCTGGGAGTGCATTAAATAACTACTGCCTGTGTATCATTGGTATTTTAAACCTTAATTGGTTTAACAAGTATAGTAGACATTGTTAATAGAGATGGGTAAAATCATTTCCCTGGCTAGCTAATAGGGTAGGGTAATATGGTCAAAAATTTAGTAACCAGTGATAACTGATTCGAAACCAATACCTGCATTCAAATAATGAGCATTTACAGGAGCGGCACAACAAATTGTCAGCAAGGAAACAAGCTCTTACTCCTACAACTCCTCTTTTCCGATCCTTGGCCACTTCACCATTGGGAAAACGCAATAGAACTGCAGCAGGATTGGCTGGCACTGCTGAGAAAAATAGGTAAGTTTTTTGAGTATCTTTCAACTTGCAATAGACTGCCATGAGGTTCATGTTCTCTCAATGAAATTGTTAATAAATTCAGAATGGAAATGTCCTAAATGATTGGTTACACAGGTTTTATATTTTTGTTAGATACAATAATATTCATGTTAAATCTTTTTAAGTTCTACAATACTTAATAGGCTAATACCAGACTTTTAGCAGTAACCAAAATTAAAACTTTTCAAAATGTTGGTCTGCCATTAGCAAATACATCACCGGGTTCATGTTTTTTAATAGTGGACCTGTAAAAATATCTGTAATCCAGACCATAGGCCACACTTGTATTGGTTTTAAACATCTAAGAAGATAACAAATTTTTAGGTTGATGATATTTAATTATTTTGAAAAACAATATTACCATACTTATATCTTAAAAAATGGCATGTTTTTAAAGTTTTTATTAAAACAATAATGTATTATAGGCCAAATTATCCAAGTTTATTGCAATACAAATAAGATATATATTTTGAAATCCATCTCTAATTTCTAGAATTCGTCATCAGTCTTATACATGTTATTACATTTTTCAGTAAAATTAGAGCTATTATTGCCAATATGAGCCCCATTTAGTTGAAGTTAATATTAGGTCCTTACATATGAAATTGGCGTTTTGTCGTACTGGCCACTTTGATCTGTATTATCTCCTCTTTGGTTAAGAATTCCAATTTCGCATTTATACAGCTATTTACTCGCGAATTTGTGTTTCAAAAACCTTAATTCATTTGGTTTTTCATCTTTTGGTCTTTTTGTTTGAGTAAATTAGTTTAGAAAATGGAATACTTTAAATATTTATTTACGAGTACGAGTTCCACCGTGGCACCAGAGCTGTAGAAATGGCTGGAAGTATTAATGCTGTGTATGGTGGCGGGTCGCAAAAGAAAACACAGTGCGTTTTTGGTTCTAACGTTTTCGTGCTGGAAATTTCGACCTGCAGAACAAGCCCCGTGGACGGCCGGAGACCAAAGTTGATAATGAAGAATTGAAGGCTATTTTGGATCCATCGCAAACCACGTCTGAGTTAGCTGTAGGCTACGGTGTTAGTGACAAAATTGTTTAAATCCACTTGAAGCAAATTGGAAAGGTGAAAAAGCTTTAGAGGTAGTTACCTCATGAATTGAGTGCAGCAAACCGACAAACGCGCGTCGACTGCTGCGTTACATTACTCAACCGGTACAATAATGAAAGGATTTTAAATCGAATCATTACCTTTGATGAAAAGTGGATCCTGTACTACAATCAGAAATCCTCATCGCAATGGTTGAACTCTGACAAACCAGCCAAATCCTACCCCAAGCGAAAACTCACTCAAAAAAAGTTACTTGTGAGTGTTTCGTGGACTAGCGCCGGTGTCGTTCACTACAGCTTTCTTAAATATGGCCAGACGATTACGGCAGATGTCTATTGTCAGCGACTGCAAACCATGATGTAAAAGCTAGCTGCTAAACATAAACAACCAAGGCTGGTCAATCGCGCTAGGCTACTGCTTCAGGACAACGCCAGACCACACACTGCACAACAGATGGCTACCAAATTACAGGAGCTTTAATTGGAATGTCTACGACATCCTCCATATTCCCCGGGCCTTGCTCCAATAGATTATCATTTTTTTCAAAATTTGGATAACTTCTTGCAAGAGAAAAAATTCAACCCCGTTGGGGCAGTTCAAAGCGCTTTCAAATATTTTAATGATTCCCATTCGAGTGGATTTTTTAGTAAAGGGATCAATGACCTAGGAGATGGCAAAAGTGCATAGATAGCAATAGTACATACTTTGATTGAATAAATATATATAAATAAATAAAATTTACTTTATGTTCCTCCCTTACAAAACGCCAATTTCATATGACCTAATACTACAATTTATACATAAATTCAATAATATAATTAAAATATTTTAAAATTAAGTACTAATGTAATATGAAGTAAAAGTCTTATTCTAAGTATTCTAATTTGATTTAAATTATTTTATTCTGTATTGTTAAACAAAAGTCAAAAATGAAAATGCAATGTAAGATAATATGCTACTTACAGTAAAGTTTAATGTTGAAAAACAATACTATATCTTACAAAGTCAAGTGGTAAAAGGCAAGTAAATCATTATTAATATTATTTAATGGTTAATATACCCCTATCTATAATATTAAATTTTGAAGTTATACTATAACTTCGGATACTTATCACAAGTGATCATAATGCTTGCCACAATTTGGCACTCAGTTCAAGATAAAAACCATGGTAAGATTTGTGTGAATTGATTGAAATAAAATAACTGTGATAGTCTAAAATGATTCATAAAACTAAAATTTTAAATATGATAAATAGTGACATGTATTTTTGATGAAATGTGTTAGCATCAGTTGCATTTGTCATGTAAAATCCAACTATAAATACAATATTATAAAAAAAACATCCTTAATGTTATTAAATATTTGTTTAAATTATTGCTTACGTATATACCATCTATGATGGAAAAACTTTCCTATCCTCATCTTCAATTGTCATTTGAAGACTTTCCTCCAACAGAGGTGATGATGTCACCTCTGCATCTAGTCTTCTCTGAGTTTGAGAGTTAAAAGCTCTACTTGGATATGCCTTTTTAAAGATCTGCACTTCAGTGGCATAAATTATATTATTTATTTTGTTCTGCAATGTACATCTAAGAAAAGGATCTGTTATATTTCTTATTTTACATGCTACATGTTCTCCAAATATACTAAATTCATCTCTTATGGGAATGTTTGAATGTCTTTTCATTGGTAATTCTTCATCAATACTGGTTGTTTCACGTTTGAGGCCACTTGAGTATTGATTTGTTGCTGAAATGTTTGTCTGTGTGTTGTCATCATCATCATTATTGTATTCAAAGCTCTGAAAAGATAAATAAATCTCAATTAATACAATTGAAAGAGGGAATTTTCAAGTATCCCACACTTAAAAATATTTAAAGGGAAGTGTTTACAAAGAGTTTTTGTTCAAATGTCTCACCTCATCGCGAGAATCATTGTTATATAAATACACCATCTCATGGTGAGTAGTTTTTGGTCCATTTGAACTTTCTGTTCTCATTTTCTTGTTAATTTTATCTTTCAAAAAACTGAGTAATTCATATCCGAACCATTTACTACGCGAGCCGTCTTCAGTTTTTCTGACTTCTCTGTGGTACTGCCCTATGAGGCTTCGCATTTTTCTTTCCACATTTCTTCTGCCCATATTCATTTGTTGTGCAATTTCATTCCAGGATTCCTGTTTTTTCTGTCTGTATTTGTAGTCTTCACAATCAGTGTCCCATAACTCAGGTTTACCTTTGAATAAGTGAATCATTTTAACCAATTCACTTTTATTCCACTCCATAATCCTTAAATTATACTGAATTTTGTAAATAATTATTTCCTATATTATGTGAAAGTTGAAACAGTTGCGTTCAAAAATGATGCGAGACGGCGTCTGATGAATGCTAAACTGTCAAAAATTAACTGTCAACTACGAAATGTCAAAAATGTCAGTCGATACTAGTGCGCACTGAAAGACTTGTAAATTATCGATTATTTTCCAACACTTGAAATTAGCAATAACGCTACAGCTCCGCTAAGCTCCCACATTTCTTCGTAAACTTTGCGAAATCGCGAAGATTCAAAACATCGTGTGAATTTAGGTAGCAAAGTGAATGTTATTCTTCTGCGGAAAAAAAGACGCGGTTGCGCTCTATTATATGTTGGTAAATAATTATCAAAATAAGTAAAAAAAGAGGATTAAAAGGCGATGTTGGGAGTTATCTAATGATGGTTCAGATCATAACTTTCTATTGATTCCAACATTTTCTCTATACTCATAAAATCTCATAATAAACAACAAAATAATACCACCTCCTACAAAGTATTCTAGCAACGTGCAAACCGCGTCTGCAAACGAACTTGCGATAAAACGCAGAGATGAGTGAAAATTTACCGACAGCATCTCCAAGGGCTTTCGTGTTCGCGATATTGATTCGCGATGTGGCGAAATGGCGAAACATGGGCTTATTTATTAATTTAACTTCGGAGGTTAGTAAGATTAATCACTGTTATCAATCAACAGCGAGCGTTATTATAGGGTCGTAATATATTGAACACACGTCGATGACAAATGTCAATGTCAAAATAACTTTTTTTTACCAGATTGTGTGACGCGCTGAAAGTGAGATCGTAGCCAGCGAGGTGATAATAATGTCCTATATAAATAAGTAGTTATGTATATCGAATCATTGAAGAGGAAGAACTTGGTTGTCTCCCCCTACTTATACAAAAATGCTAATAAAGGAAAGATATAGTAGTATTTTTGAATGTTGTGACTAAAATATCAATCGTGTAGTGACGTCATAGCAGGTGGCTAGCGTTCCACAAATCGCCATTTATGCTGCGTTCCGTTTGCCGATTATAGCACTCACAGCGCTCATATCCCCGTTCCGATTGCGCCCGATATCGATACGTCATCAATGACGTCATAAATGCCGCCATCTTCCCGCTCACAAGCTACGGAGCATAGTCGCTGTGAGCGGCCTGTCAAAACTGACACATGACGTTACTTTGTTGATGTTTTTATAAGTCCATTATAGATTTTAAGAGCTTGCTTATTAATTTTAAAATAGAATTTTAAAAATAATGGCTCCTGCTTCATTCAGGGTCAAAGATTTTAATGAAATTATTGACTTTGACTTAATCGACTAACAATCAGAATGTTAGCGCGCTATTTACCGTTTCGATTGCAATAGCACTAATATCACTTTTAGCGCGCTAAAACGAACGGAACGGTTTTGAGCACTTTTAGTGCTGATAGCGTTGCGCGCTGCAAACGGAACGCACCATTTTCGTTACAGTTCTGTCCAAAAAAGCTGTCAAAAGTGATGTTCCGGGGCTTTGATTATTTAACCAGATATCGATGATCATTATTAATATGTTTTTATTTTTCATACTTTCGATGCAAATGATAACAGGCGCTTACGCAGTAAATCATATCGAAACGGTATTTGCTTTGCTTGCCGTTGTGCGTGTATTTTTGAAACAAAAAGGCAGAAAGGCTTAGAAAGAGGAAATTAAGTTTGCTTAGAATTGTTGATTGATTTTTGATTGAATTTACCTGATTTAGATTTTTTTGATTGATTTAATTGATTGAACCGAAAAGTTTGATGCTTGACCTTGAATAACTTTTTAAGTAAACGTGGGATCTTTCGGTATTTTATTTATAATAGTGTAGCCCAGGTCTGTACCAAAATTCAGCATGTTGGGAATTAATGCAAACTGACCAATATTTTTCTGGCTAATTTACCGAGACTATATCAGAAATAAGAAAATAAACTATAGTTCTTTATTTTTATATTAAAAGAATTATAATGAAAGTAAACAAACCATAAACTATGATTATTTCATTTACGTCAATCTTTTACAAAAGTTCATAAAATTTCAATATTATATTTCAAGTTCAATATTTAGTTCTAAAATATCGATAGTAGATTCGATACTCGTTGTGCAACCCTAAAAATGGACGCCATTTTATGTTATTTTTCAAGTTTAGGTTTGCACGTTTTTGTCGTACTTATGTGCGGTTTACATGTAATAAGTAGTTAAGTTGGTAACTAAATTTTAAGTTACTACATGTCAGTTGTATGTCCAAACGGATTAAGTAGTTAAGTTCATAATTTCAATGAAGATGAGCAGTGATGAGTGTTAAGGAATTCGTCAATTCTGTACTGTAATGGTAAATGTGATTTAGACAAATTCAGAGAAGAATTTTATTCGGAAATTAAAATCTTTACAAGAATATGTTTTTTTCTAAATATTTATTCTGCAAGCATATCTATTTTAAATATTCTTCAACAAATTTTAAAGTTGAAACTAAACTCACCTCCGACATTAAAAAAAAAAGAGTATATGCGAAATAAATACGAGCTCTTGCCGCCACCAGCTTTGTCAACTTATGCACTTCACTAAAAAATCACGTCCAAATGTGTTAAGTGAGGAGCCCCGCCCACCCACTTATACGAAAAATAGAACGAATCCTAATCTACTTAATCATTTGCGTAATAAATTTTAAGTTACCACTTGTCACTTATCTGCTGACTGTTTATACTTAATTTTTAACTTAAAATTTAGTTAAAATATAGTTACCAACTTAACCACTTAACGCTTGTAAACCAGCCATTAGGGCTTGTCCATTGGTTGAAGTCAATGATCGCAGCACAGCAAAAGGCCCGCATCCCTCGTTCTCGCGCGCTTTTACTATGTCTGTCTCACTTCCATGCGTAAATTGCTTTATGATGGAACAAGATAGCTAATTGACCTAAGCACCTTTTAAAATAAAAATTAACATGCGTAAAATAAATTGAAATTGTTGGTTCATTTTACTGGTAAGTTCATTGAGTGCACTTGTAGAGAGTTACTTAAGACTACTACTTTATGATCATCCATATTTTAAAGACTAGACTTACAGATGATTTAGCTTGCTAGTTTTTGTTACGATTGCTTGGTGAGCACGGGAACGATTATTAGTAGTGACGGGTTACTGTTAATTTAAGTCTTGGTATATTTATCACTTTTTATTTATTTAAGCATAATTGTGTATTTTAATTCGTTCTGGTGTGCCAGTGGCAAAATGGCGAAAATCTAGCAGTCACAATATAAAAATAGTGATTTGTATGCACAAATATTGCAATTTAAAAAAATAATACAAAATTCTATCTAAGTAGGTAGACAAACATATAAAAAGGAAAGTCTACTGACTAACATTTCATTCATTTAAGCAACACAAACCATAATTAGAAAGCTGTCACATGGAAAGCCATTGTTAGGTTCTTTCTGTTTATGTAAGCATATGTTATAAGGATATATCGACGACCGAGTGGTGTAGTGGTAAGTAGCCCTGCCTCCTACGCCGAAGGTCCCATTCAGTTGGTGTGTTTTTCTGGGGGTTTATTATTATTATTGTTATTATATATATTTTTCTATTTTATAACAGCTAAGGAAAAAACTTTTCGAACCACGCCCCCTTTTTGGGGCTATATAAAATGTGCATTAATACAGGTCAAATTCTTTGGGATTTTTGTTTTATTTGACATCTAATGTTGTATATCTTTACCGTATTAATATAGACAAATCATTAATATTTTAATTTGTTAATTCAGACCGCCCACAAAACGCCAGCTCATCACCGGCAGCGCAACCAAGGCAGTTTCGTCCTTTGGCAACAACCTTTCTGCGTTGAAGCGATCGGCTATTTCAACTGTTAAGAGGTGAGCAAGCTAAAATTAACCCTCTTGTTTACATTGACACTATAATGAAGAATGGGTAGTTGGTTACATACACATTTTTAGTAAATGATCCTAAAACATGCCATGTCAATTTTTTTAAAGGTTGTTCTTACTCACTCTAGTAGTAAAAACTACTGAAACTTCTTATTACTTTGTCGATATTTTCTAATACATACAAAACAATATTTTGGTTCCTTATTCTAGGTAGCCTATTACCACAAATATTTTTCATTCCTGCCTTGATTTCAGTGCGCATTTGTGACACGAAGTCGTAAGTCACACACCTTTGCCAGTAAAAGGCAAGTTAAATAGTTCTTGTATCAAACTATTTTTTGATTCATATCTCTGTAGAAGGAATGAGAAATGTTTACTTGTATCATTGTAGTTTTGGTTTAGGTAATGAAGTAGTTATACATTAGCTTAAAAAGTTACACCTTGGTAGTACGAGCCCCAATGCAAAAGAGTTCGTCCAGTCATATATTGCAAACGTTGCCTTTTTTCAACTTAAATAAATTTTCATAAAACAGGCATTTGAAAAAAAAATTGTATAGGGTAAAATTCTCCATCTTATGTTTGTTAATCAGGCGCTTTCAAAGAAAAACTATTTTACTGGAATATATATTTATGGGCGCTTTAATTTACTATGACTAACTCAAAATTGTTCGTCTAGTTCTTAATCGATGCAAAAGAGTTCGTCCATGTCTCAATTCTACCTGTTTTAATTGAAAAATGAGTAAAATTCGATTTGAAAATAGAAAGAATCTGTCACATGATGCGTCACTGTCATTTCCTAACATATAAAAACCATAATTTCATGCAGTTTTATCATTATTTTCAAATATAATGGCTCGCGGACACCTATCGCCGACGAAGTACAAAAAAAGCGGTCTAAAAGCAATCTAAGTGAAACAATTTAATCTCTGGGACTCAATAACTACACAGCAATGTGAAGAATGCGTAGCAACGATGTCACGAAGAATAAAGGCCGTGCTCGATGCTAAAGGTGACGCCACTGAGTGGTAGACGAATTATTTTGCGCGTTGAATGCAATGGACGAAGTTTATTGCGTGGATGGTTTCCCAAGAATTTATTATATTTTATTTAAATAGGAAAATATTTTGTTACTCATTAAGTGTTCATTGCACTAATAAAGTAAAATTTATTTATCTAAATTTTACTACGAATATTAGACACATGTAATATTTGGCACAAGACGACCTCTATTGCATAGGGGCTCGTAGATATATGTATTTTTTAAATTTGGTGATTTGTTTACGTCAATTAAATTATTACGTGCATGTATGTACATATATCTATATCAAGTACAGTCGGGAAACTCAGCGGAAGCTCAAGTTTGGGCGAGAATCGCTTGCGTGTTGTTCGTTATTTTGTATGCGCTCCTCATACTGCACTGCACTGCAGCACAGGTGGGGTTTCGGGTACAAAACTGAGTCTCCGCCCAGTTCTCCGACTGTACCATGTATTGTCCAATAAATACCAATTTGTATTTCAACATTTTATATTTTTTGTTAAAATTGTATTCTGATAGCGGTATTTGCATTGAAGGCACTTCACATTCAGAAAGCATACATTATTTATGTATGTTACAGACTATATAGCTGATATTTTTATTATGTCTACACATGTTTCTTATATTAATTTCATAGTTATACATTAAATGTATCAGAATGCCATAAATACATAAAGTAACATACACTTATGAACAATCAAAATTACGGTTCATAAAGGAAATGTATCCCTAATCGGATCATAATATGTTTAATACAGCCTAATTTATTAGTTGAGATCTGGAGATTGATTTAGTACTAGCTTAATATTTTTACAATTTCACATATTTCAGGCGGATCAGTGGCCGGTTAGCCGCGCGTGGTATCGGAGATAAATCAGAGCAAGCCAAGCGTAAACTGGATTATGGTGGTGGTGAAACCAAAAAGACTCCCAAGGTTAAAGTTAACGGCAGTATCCTCAAACATAAGCGTACGGTATGTGTAGTTCTAGACTGTAGTTAATTCGTGTAGTTTGTTGGGATTATTAGTTACTTTATTTTGGATAAAAAAACATGTGCTAAATAACAGTGTTGAATGGTTCCGTAAAATAATTTGTTTGGTATTGTATGTATTTAGGTGGGTCAAAAATCACTTAAACTTTTTCAAAATTACATTTAATTGTTAGCTTAAAAATACTGATCATCATCCAGGTACAATTTTATTTGTTTAATTAATTCAGTATGGGTATAATAAATTAAAATTCAATTTTTTTCTATTAAAAATAGTTATTTCTATGAACACAGTAACTTAATTTAAATAGTACTATTTTCACAAAATAAAATTTTGATGTAAGTTTAAGTGAATTCTATCAAATGAATCCCTTAACTTTCCTTAATTGAGCAGCAAAATATCATAGAGACTGTTAAGTGTAGTTGTATTTGTGGAAATACATTATTATTCCCAACAAACTATACCATTTTCATATTATCATAAAAGTAGTTTCATCACACTAGATACCATCACAAATCACAGTAGTAAAAAAGGCAGTGGAAATTTAACTTTACAGATAAATTATAAATAATTCTTAATTCATTTATTACAATTTCAATTTCTCTATTACGATAGTACTAAGGTTGAATTTCCATTTGTCTAGTCTCATGGGAAGCGCCGGAGCGTTGGAAGGAAGTCTATAAATGGAACTCGATCTACTGCGTCGCATGAGGAGGAACACAAAGACCCTCTGTTGGAGTCTACTTTGCTGACTACATATACAGATTTTAAGGTATGTATGTGTCTGCGATTTTTGGGTTTGGTTTTTATTTTGTTTTACTCATATGTTCTGAGTTGGCTTGGCGGGGCGTAGTTTGTGGTAGCTAGTTTATTACAATTGTATTTGTAGTAATATTTTACCTTACGTTTTTGCATAATCATATGTGTTCTAACCAAGTGTTTCATCATAATTTTTATTGTTAATATATTGATTTTCTGCTTCTTTAAATGACTTACTAAAAGTTGGCTGTTTAAAAATAATGCACTAATCCAAAGCATTCGTTTGTAATAACTTTTGTTCTACTTATTTCTCAGGCGTTTTGTGTGCTTTGGAAAGTACTACATTATGGCCACAGTTCTTTTTGGTGCTCATTAAAACACAGAAAATTTTTCACCCTATAAAAAAGTATCTACTAACTATTTTACTGGTGTTGGTTTTGGGTTGTAATAAAAGACTAATAACTTAAATAATCAAAATTATTGATGGTGGTAGCTCGAAGTCCGAATCCAAAGTTTTGAGGTTCGAATCCTGTAGGGGTCACACTCTGGAGTAATGTTTATGTACTATTCATAGTTGTTCTTTTGATATTGTTTGTTGTGGATTCAGTATTGTAACGTTATAATAATCGATTATAAATAAATACCCAGATGTAATTGTCTATTTATAGTAGTGCCTTAATATGATTGTTTATCTTTTTAACATACTATTAACTTTTTCTAACAGGATAACATTAACGAAAAGCAAATAAGCCGCAGTTCGATGGCCAATCCCCGGGCACCAGAGCTTAACATGCTACCCATGTGTCTAGTCAACGGCATCCTAGAACAAAACACTCCTACGGACACCCCAAAAAAAACTCCAATTAAACCAGTTCCAATGACTCCTAAAAATGGAAAAGAAAACATTATGAATAACATCCAGATGACTCCAAAAAGCAATCTTCTGTACACACCAACAAGGTTAACAAGATCAGCTTTAAAGTTAAACAATGATGGGTTTGCAACGCCCCGGGCTCCGCTCAGTGCCAACAAAGTTAACCTTCAAAGGCAGAATACAGTAGCAACCTTAACAATGAAAACTACACCTAATAATGTCTCCCGATCAAAATCACACACACACTTAGTCAGAGTCAAAAACCTACCGCCTCTGATCTAAACCTAAGACTGAGTGTAGCTCGAACATTTACATAAATTTCTTGACACTAAAAGTATTTATATGGAATATATTTAATTGTTCAAACTATACTGATACATTGAGTCGATTAATGATTTTTGTTTTTAAGAAAATCATATTGAAATATAAATTTTTTTATGCTTGAACAATATCTCCTTATGTAAAGGCTTGTGAATTTCATATTATAGTTTAAAAGGATGGTTATAGGGTGTTTTCATTTGTATATTTTTAGAAGTTGCTTTAGTTCAAGTGCCTTTATGTGATTGCTTTTGAATCATGGTCATTTATATAATAGAGTAACATTTTTGTCGGAAGTGCAAAGGCTTTCACCATAAATGAAGGAATCTCACAAAAAAATTTATCATTTTTATGCATTAATGTTCATTAAAATGACATAACTTAAATTTTATTTAAACTATGTGATTAACTATATTGGTATTCTTAGTTTTGTAAGATTTTTATCTTTTTAAGTAATTTTAGTATGTTGAGGTTAATATTTTTTAGAGTAATGTTTCTTTAAGTAATAATAGAATTTATTCGTCTGTTATTGAACAATCAACTGGTTTTGATGGATATAAAATGGCAGCTTATGTAACTGTCGAAAGTACTTAACTAAATCAGTATTGTGAGATATTTTCTGCATCTTCATTATTTGCATTCAATTTCACTTATGAAAGTTGGCTCAATATATAATTATTAATATTTTCAACTGTGTAAAAATTCCTTTAAAAAGTTTTATTTGTGCTACTTGATGTTTACTTACTCTTACACTTTAAATACTAACCTTATTTCTAGATTCATCTGTTAATTATGGTTGTAATATATTTTCATATTTTTAATCTTGTGTTTTAGTTTAAAGCCTTTAATATTTAAGCTGGTGGCAGAGTTTCTGTCAAATTATACTAGATATTTATATCATAAAAAAAATAAGTCTTTGAAAATACTTAAAAGCTTTGAAAGCCAGATGAACCACAAACAATAGTTTTTCTATTGGCTGTGCGCCTGGCAGCATTAATCAATGTATTGAATTCCCAAAAGTATTTATATGACACTAAAATTAACTGTAAAACTCAGCGGGTGACCCTCTAGCGGGTCCCCGCTTGCGCACCCACCTCCCTACCGGGTGTCGCTCCGATGAAGGCTGACAGCATTCCCATGCTACAGCCGGCAAGGTGGTTTTTAGTGGGTAGGTGCCACTTTGGTGAGTCCCACATCACCGTCGCGGAAGTCGGTTGCCTGCGGCGGTATGCATGACGCATCTTCCACCTCCCTTCCGAGAGAGTGTTGCTTAGGCGGCATAAAAAAACTAAAAGCTATTTTATATGTAAAAGTCCAACCTATCAAGTTTCATCTCAACAATTATTATGTTTAATATCGGGAAATTTATGATAACAATTTTAATTTAACAAAATCTGCAATTTTACCTAATTTGATACAGAATGTGAGTTGATATCCCGACTGATTTAAACATCGATTCTAGAGTCTAATAGGGTATTACACCCATTTTTGAAAAGTTTCAATTTGATCCTAGGGTACCACAAAAATAAATAAAAATGTATTATTCAATAGATGCATTAAAATTTATATTTTCAATTTTCGTGCGTAATTTGACGTAAACGTTACTTCGTTATGTAAACAAATGCGCTGATATTGGTCTCTACTGGAGTTAAAAATGTTTATAATACAAAAATGAGTTATTATCCTTATAGTTGATGTGCTGAGCATTCAGGATGCCAGAATAGCAGCCACCTGAAATATTAGAAAAACTTTGTCAAATTTTTGTTAAATATAAGTGAATTATAAAAATATAATAAAAATAAAAAATTTAATTAAAAAGTTTTAAAACATTTAAAAACTTTTTAAAACAAATGTTAACAACATTTTATAATTCACATACTTTCCGTAACTCAGCAGAACAAAAATAGGGATTTGCGTCAAAGAATTTTCTGATCAATAAGGCGTTTATTGTTGGTAAAACTGTCTTCCATGGTATTTCAATAAAAAATACGTTTTATCTAACCTAACTTTTAGTTTACATGATCGTATGACGTAATAACATGGCGGCTCTTGTTTCGCCTATCAAAAGAAAGTGATTTAAACGTTGAATTGAATTTTGTTATGTTATGAACTAAAACTAACGTTCTCGGATTGCTTATTGCCTAAGCTATCTCAATTGTATATTTTTAGATATTTTTCTTACATAGAGTAGAACACCCTATACACATAAAGTGAGATGACGTAGCTAGATCCATGTAATACTATCCGTGCAATACCTTCGTGTGGTGTTGGGAGTGATTCGTAGTGTTTTTTTCGCTTCTGTTTCTCGACTAGAGACTGGTTTGTCTTATTTACTCTCTCAAATAAGGACTTGACTTGTTGATATAACATTATTTAGTCGTAGTACTGTCGGGTTATTAGGGCCCGCGGTGTATATTCAAATATCCGTCAAGATGTAGGGTTAACACATACTGCACAATCGAACTTAGGCCGACTTGCGCAGACCTGAGTCAATTTTGCGTTTTATGGCAATCAGCTGTTGGTACTACTCAACAACTCTTTCTGCCAATTTGAAGTATTAGTGTAGACACGTACTGCGCGAGGTTAATAATTTTGTAGCGATCTGCCAATTCGAACTTTCAGTTCGATCGTTGAGTTATTTTTTTACAGTACAAAAGCAGAGGGGTGATATAAAGTTTTACAGATTTTCGACAACACAGAAGAGTGCATAATTACATATTTATGGTTTGATATTAAACAATCAAACTAAGGCTGACTTGCGCAGGCCTGAGTTAACAATTTAACTCGGAGTTGGCCAGTTAGTCAGTTAAAATGTCCCTCCATCACTCTCTTTGTCTATAGAGTTGACAGATGCATACCGGAATATTTTAACCGAGTCCGCTTAATTTTTTGTACCTAGGTCCGCGCAAGTTGTGTACGGTCAAAAATATCGTTTCATCTCTAGAAGTACATTATTTATTTGAAAATTATTTACAAATAATAGAATGGTGGTACCATACTTTTATAAAATTTAAACTAATGAACCCTCAAAACGTTTTGAAAAAGCTTGGAAAAACAGGATTGCTGGACGCAGAGTATTATTGCATCAAGATGAAAGTACTTTATATTCTGTCACATATTGCTTTACCAAAGTTATTGTATAAAGTAATGCATTACAATCGATTAAACTTTGATAGTATCAGTGGTACCAAAGTTTTAATGGCAAATAAATATGTAAAAAAATTTCGAGCCTAACAATCTTCCCTTCCGCTGTGGCTCCCACGATCCGCCAGGACCCATGATCTTAAAGAGGGCCGGTCACCCTCCATACATTCAAAAACCTATCACTTAAATTCTTTCATTGACCCCTCTTGAGTTCGTTAGTGCTCTTAACAGTTGTTTATTGTATTAAATATCCAAATCTATTATCAATATTTTAAAATTCGATGCAGAAGTAAAATTATTTCATAAAATACATACATAACCTCAAAGCGTCAATGTCAGGCGTCAATAACTTACAAAAATAACAATTGTATAGATGTCGCAGCCGAATAGTCGCAAATATATCAGGATATCAACAAGTTTAAGAAAATAATGAACAAATTGCTTAATCCTTGCGTAACAATAAGTGGCCTGCTGTAACATATCATAGTGATACTACTTTATTAAATGTTGTGGCGAATTATATCTTAATAAATTAGTTATTTTTCATAATTTGCTCTGTAATTGTTTTCTTCGCCGAGTTTTGAGACCACCGTCAATATCATGAGATAAAATATTAGAGATCCTGCACTTCACAGAAGTGTCATATTATACACTACCAATTTATTTCTTCGATGACGGTTCAGGTTCCTTTACAGTTTGTCAACATATTAACAAGAACCTTAACCTCCCTCTTGACTCGCTACATAAAACATTATTAACTATAATAATCATAAACTCCTTCTCGACTCCCTACATAAACTCTTCAAGTTTATTTAAAAAAACTTTATCTCCTTCTCGACTACTCAATTAATAAAAACCTCTATAACTATAATAACCTTAAACTCCTTCTCGACTACTCACAACATGAACTTCCTTAAGTTCACTTAAAAACCTTAATCTCCTTCTCGACTACTAAATGCATAAACTTCTCTAAGTTTATTTAAAAACTTTAAACTCCTTCTCGACTATTCACAACATAGGAACCAATACTCTAAGAGTATTGCCATTCCTACTCAAATCAGTCAAACTCAACTCAACTCATAAACCACAACATAACTCATAACAAACACAACAACTTCACATAACTAGACTCAACACTTGAATTCTAAAAACACATACAAACTTACATTATCTTTTATTATCTTTCATTTCTTAAATTTTCTCACTTTACACATATTAACCATTCAATTATTTTATTATAAAACCAAAATACCAAATAACTATTAAAACAAAACAACAATAAAACAAAACTATAAAAGAGATGTAAAAGGATTTTAAAATACAACTGTAAATATTTTTGTATCAAAATAAATGAGTACTTCTTGCAAGGCTTTAGAGTTTTATAGTTTAATTAATAAACAATTATATTTTTATGATCACCCCCTTAATTGTTTATCGTGGCTTTACTAACTACACCGCCTAAGTCGATTTTTGGCGGTATGGACATTTTGATGCCATTGGATAGTTCGTTTTTTCGCGTGTCTATTGAACTCTTCTGATTGGTTGGTTGTTTGACAAGAAATGCCATTTTTTTAAATCACACTGACACCGCTCAAGTCTTTCAATTCGCTACAGGAAAGCGCACGCGCCGACACTGTGCTCCATTAATTTGTGATATCGAGTGATTCTTCAACTGAATTTTCCTGAAGAGCTTATAAATAGCGCCCAGATAGGTATGTTTTTGTATTAACTAAGTTATGTCAATGTTTAATTACGTAATTTATGTTTTTTTTTACTTTTAAAATAAGTGTTCGACTTAAGCGGTGTTTGGAGAATAAAACAACGGACTTGAGCGGTGTTGTCGTATGTGTCTGCAGATGGATGATACCGATTCCTGCTCTGATGATGAGTTCATTGAGAGATTGGGGCTAAAGTTAAAGTCAAATGTTTCAAAAAAAAAAGAGACCTGCACCTTGCATGGATAAAAATGGTAAGGATTTTGATTGATTTTTGATAAAGTTACCTATACAATACAAACTTTTTGTTTGTCTTACTTACTGAGCTGCTTTACTCTATATTTGTGACGGGTTCTTGTATTGTTTTTTTAATTTTTAATACCTACCTTAAGCTCATCTTATGTTTATAAATAATTCAAATACTGGTAAATAACTTCATCAGTTAAAAAAAGCTATCCTTTTCTATGGGGTTCTATGGGAATAACTTAACATGCTTCTCACTCTTATCATTTTCCACGCAATGCTTCGCCTTTTTCTTCCTTCACTGCTTTGTTTCAGAACAAAACACAAGTACAGATATCGAAAATATTGATATATTCAATCTTCTTGTATCCTATACCAGCTTTGGAACCTACCCAACTTGAAATGACAATTTCAACCGACAATGCTTCCCCAAGTACTTGCCAGTTAACCCTGGTGACTACGGAAGAACAAAATGTCATGGCGATTAATGAATCTACTGTTAATACATAAGCAGCTATTACTCCATCGCCTAAAGTATCTATGCAGACATCCTCGACTGCTGGGCTTAGCAGTGCCCTATTGAGCGATGTCACATTTTATGGGAATCTCACAGATACCAAGCTACGCAAAATTAGGCTCTTATGGATTCCAGAAGTTCGAAAAAAAATATTAGTCAAGAAATCAGAATGAAGGGAGAAAATTACCTGGGATACCGGCGTGATAGAAAAGCAAAAAAGCAAGAAAAGTTCAAAGTGATCCAAGATGTATTTAGACCTGCTCTATCAATGAAACCAACTTGCAAGTCAAATTATTGTCCAAAATCGAAATTCAGAGGTTGTCATAAATATTACTGAAGTATCTAGGCAGGGATTATTCGATAATTTCTGGAAAAAAATGAACTGGGAACAACGGAGAACATACATCTGTAGCCATGTTTAAAGTAAAAAGTAACGAAAAGCGCTGAATCGAAAAGAAGTGAGAGTCGGGCATATTTTTTGACGATAAATAATAATCGTATTCAGGTCTGTAAAAAAATGTTCCTGCAAACATTGGGCATTAAAGATTGGTTTGTAAGGTACTGGCGGGAAAAGACCGATTGTGCCATGCTTCATTCTTCTGTCTCAACTGAAGAAAAGCGAATAAATAAAAAAGCCGATCGTCATCAATACCTAGAGCTATATTTAGATAGCATCCCGAAAATGCCATCTCATTACTGCAGAGCTACTACATCCAGGGAATATTTAGAACTCATACTTGAAAGCAAAACACAACTTTATAAAGAATATAAAAGAAAAAGTGAATTTGATAGTGTTGAATACCTGAGTCGCAAAACATTCGAAATGGTTTTCTTAAAAAAAACTTGTCGCTATTCCAGCCAAAAAATTATCAATGTGATCTTTGCTGCAGCTACAAGACAGGCAACATAAGTGAAGAATAATATACACAGCATATTGCTAAGAAAGATAGAGCCAGATCTGAGAAACGGTGCGATAAAACGAAAGCTGAAACTAGAAATATTCATGTTTTCACGCAAGACCTGCAATCCGTAAAATTAGCACCATACTTAAAAGTGAGCGCAATCTACTACAAAATGAAACTATGTGTACATAATTTCACCCTGTACAACTTGGCCACCAAAGAGGCAATCTGTTTTTGGTTTGATGAAACAAATTGCTCATTAGAAGCATCCGTTTTTGCTTCACGTTTGATTGACCACCTGAGGAAGCTTTTGACCAAAAACTGTATCCCAGTGGTTACTGTACTCTGATGGCTGCTGTGCACAAAATCGTAACTCTATTTTAAGTAGTGCTCTTTTGCGTTTAGCCATTGATTTTAAGACTACGATTACTCAAAAATATCTCGAGAAATATTCAATGTTTATAAATATACCCGTTCCGATTGCCCGTGAGCGCGCTCACAGCGATATCGATACGTCATCAATGACGTCATAAACGCCGCCATCTTCCCGCTCACAGTGCCAAAGCTACGGAGCATGGTCGCTGCGAGTGGCCTGTCAAAACTGACACATGACGTTACTTGTTGATGTTTTTATTAGTCTATTAAAGATTTTAAAAGTTTGCTTATTAATTTACTTTTGTAATAATATAAAAAAATTACTCCTGCTTCATTCAGGGTCAAAGATCCTAATGAAATTGTAACTT
Organism: Marasmarcha lunaedactyla; assembly: GCA_923062675.1. NCBI lineage: Eukaryota > Metazoa > Arthropoda > Insecta > Lepidoptera > Pterophoridae > Marasmarcha > Marasmarcha lunaedactyla. The sequence continues at coordinate 12,198,581 of OV281353.1, forward strand.
TAGACTTAAGCGACGAACAATCAGAATGTTATCGCGATATTTACCGTTCCGATTGCAATGGCACTAATAACACTTTTAGCGCGCTCAAACGAATCGGAGCGGTTTTGAGCACTTTTAGCGCTGTGAGCGCTGTAATCGGCAAACGGAACGCAGCACAATATTAGAAAACTGTCACTTCACATGTGACAAGTGTTGCCTGCCATTACACACATGTACAACCTATATACAACAATAATCCTCCTTAACGACAACATGGTCTAAAAATTCTGCTGGTGCAGCAATATTACTCTGAAATTTAGCCCATCCAAGGTACCACACCATTGTCATAACATGAGCTACATCCTACTGTGCGACGGCAAACAATGCAATACCAACAATAATCTTTTATTCCTTCTCTTCCGTTTACTTTCAATTAGAAATAAACATAAGAAGGTCACAAAGATAGAGAAACACAAACGAGATCGAACAGTCACAGTACACAACGACGCATTAGCACACGGTGGACTGCAAGAAAAGAAATGAAGAAAATGAATACATATCAATCACATCTGACGTTGAGGTCTGATTGATGTGTGTGAATGATAGAACCCACATCTCATATCTAAAAGTTACGTTCAGCTTTAATATTTTATAATAATCATTATAAGTACGTATTTACTGGCAAAATAGTATTTTTGTTTGATATGAGCTTTGCTCTAATGTAATTTTTAGTTTCGGTCCTCCATTAGGTTGCTTTCTGTAAAACTTACAACAATATATTGGCTGCATTCAAAAAAAATATTTCTCGCAAATATTAAAAAACGTTTTTTTTTCCTTAGACCGTCTTATCACAGTTTTAATTGCTTTAAGGTCAGAAAAAAATCTATTTTTTTATGATATATTTGGTAACTAAGACGCGTCTTCTGGCTATCAATCAGTTGACAGGTCATATCTGACCGGCCCTCTTTCGGCAGTGTGTTCTACGTATATCCTAATAGTTAAATATTTGGTTCATCAGCTACAAATTACGTACATCACTACAAATACACAGTAATCAAATATCTAATAAACCTGAATAAAAATTATGTTACCCGTATGATGCTGGAACATTGATTCCTGACAAAAATAAATGTTTAGACTTATCAAGATTGATAAGACAAATAATGACTGCTTTACAAACAAAAACATTACTACAAAGTACATAACAAACCCAAATATAGTTAGGTAGTTACACAATGATACGGCTTACTAGATTACTTTTTTATCTTTAATACATATGTCAATGTTTTAAAGTAAAAAAAAAACAGTTTTTGTAGTCATGTGTTATAATTTAGTAATCAAGCAATTAGTTCCGCTCCGTTCAAAATGTTCAGTCAATCAACTACAACACCACCGGTTTCGTACTGTTCTCTTATATAACTACCTATCAAATGTGATAGTTATTTATTACTGGTTACATTGACAACATTTGGTCACGGAAAAAAATCATTTGTTTCTTTAAGAATGGCTTGGTTTTGCTATGAACTTGATATATCCTTTTATTTCTTTTTAAATCAAACAACAAAAATACGTAGGTCTTTATTATTCATAAGAAGTTAGATGTGCTTTGTTAATAATGCTTTTTACATACCTGATAGGCGCAGTATTACGTGTTTAATTGAAGGGTAGCGTTAATAAAGGACTAATGCAAAGGTAAATAATAATAATAATGTATAATAATATTTCTAACAATCACACCACATTATCTAGCCCAAATTAAGTATCATTAAAAACTTGTGTTATGAATACTACATAACGGATAAATAAACTTACGAAATATATAAACACATATATATATATTTTTTTTTTCATATATAAATAATAGAAATAAATATTACTTTTTTACTATTAATACTTTTTACTATTAAATATACAGACTTCACCTGTCGATTAGGTGACGCTCGCTATTATATTTACTCTTTGTACGTAAAGTATTCACACCAACCACCAGGAATGACCGAATCGACAGGTGTAGTCTCCTGAGGCTCTCCGGTTAACCGGTGAATTAGGGTTAATAAGTACTATTACCAGGTACCTATAAAAAACCGAGTTCAGATCCCTGAAGAATTTACAGTAATGGAAATGAGTAGGTAACAAACCAAAAGCAAAGAGAAATAATGACTTTGTACGCGACTGTACATCCATGAAATGTAGGGAAAATAAAAAGTATTTTCAAATTAAGTCAGCTCATAATTATTTTCGTTTCTTACGACTATTTCATCACTAATTTTTGGTACAAAATTTAAACTGAAAGTCGTAAGCGTTCCGGAGAAATTTGAAGTTTTCAAATGTTCAAGCCTAATAATCCTCACCAGAGTACCTTTATATCTCTGGAATCTTTCATCGACTTTTCTGAGATTTGCATGTCGTTGTCACTATTTCATGACTATTTTTTGGAACCTAAACCAAGTCGATAGACCTTACCGTTTGCTTGCACGGCAGGTCAGGATTACAGCTTGACGTTCAAGCCATAATCCTCACCAACCTACAGCTATAACGCCGAAACTATAATACGACAATTTTTTTTACATATATGACTATTTATCACTATTTCATGACTATTTTTTAGCATTGTCAAAATTAGTTTTCATTGAAATTTCAAATATGAGGATTACAGCTTGAAGGACACATCACATCATATTGGCACAGGTAGGAAAAAGTGCAACTATCTATTCTGTCACTAGTATTTGCTGCCTTCCTCGGCAAAGTAAAAATAACAATTTACATTTCCACACATTTGCAAAACGCGCTAGAAGATTTCGTAGGGTCTTAGTTGTCACGATTACACAAAAAACAAAACAGTTCTCGAAAAACTTCATAAAGTATTTCAAACAATATGTAGGTATCGTATTTGGCACTCATTGTCCGATGAACCGCTCTGTTTGTCATTATCACCCACCAAACTTGGCGGATAAAGGTATGGGGGCGCTAAAAGTAGATCTAATCGTGTGCTACCAATTTTATATCCCTATTTAGGTATACATATAACTCACGTGCCGGTAGTCTAGTGCATAGTAGAGTAAAGTAAGAGAAAAAAGTAACACACTACTAGCAGTAGACGCTCATAGTTGAACTAGCAACCGTGATCCCGTTGTTTAGTGATTCACGGAGTACTATGAAACGCGCCGCCTCGATTGTTGCGAAACAATACATTTTGTTTCATCCATACATAGTAAAATTTCTAATATCAACTGTTTTTCTAACAAAAATCGTAAAATAAAGCAAAGCGATTAATCATAAAAAAATCATTCTAAAAATATACATTGGTGTTAATATACCCCTATTAATTTAATATACCTACTAATGAATCTAATGTGGGTGAACTGAGTTACGGGATCAATCGATTAGTTGAAGCTACGTTTTGTCAGGAATCGAGTAACTCCTGTTCACCGTACCAAGATATAATCTACACTAAACTAGGTTTTGGGAGCATGAAACCAATTATGATCGTAGTTGAGCTGGGAAATTCAAATTAAAACTTGCATGCCTAATTTGATAAAGATAAAATTTGATAAACAACAGGTGACATTACACAAACGTATTTTCAAATTATCCATTGGGTATCCTAAGTATTTCCTCAAATGACGGAAACAGGATAGGATTTTAAAGACCCCCTCTTTCTTACGACTGATTTCTATATTAGGCCGTTTGCGGGCATTATTTGGTGGCACAATTTTGATGGAATTATCCATTAGAACTCGCTAATTGATATAAATAAACAGTAAAAAGCAGGCGAGCACAGTGTTGTTTTAGCAGGGATTACGTCAACTGACGGCCATTTTGAGCAAAATGCAATTCGCTGGTTGACTCGAATGGATTTACCGACTGCCTAATGGATCTATCTAATTTTGATAAAATATAAAGTTTTTCACGGATTTTTTCTCCAAAACTATGTGGATTTATGTCCAACTGATAAAACGGTTTGAAAACTTTATTTTTACATTTTATATTGATACCAAAATCGTATAATTTCTCATAATTGGATTTATCCAAGTTTGAAGTTACGCGACACAATTATCCATTGGGTAACCTAAGTATTTCCTCAAATGATGGAAACAGGATAGGAAATACAGCCACACAAAGGAAATACAGTCTTTTGCAAGAACAACGACATTCCACAGTGTGGTTAGAATCGACTCTTGGTCTTTATTTTAGTTCTTTGTAGTCTTTTTTCTAACTGAAGATTTTTGACATGTTTTAAGCATAATGAAAAAAATTATGTCATTGTGCAATGCGCTCAATATTCATTTTTTTATTTCTATAAATCGCGAATTTTAAATATATTTGAATAGCATTATATGCCTTATGATTCAATAAATAATTGATCGCTATAGATAAAACTCCACTGCAGTATTACTTTCTAACTAAAATAGATACATCAAGTAATAGGCTTTCGCAGACTCCATACCAATTAAGGCCCGGCTACCGGGTGCCTCGAGCCTATAATGGCCTATTATCTTTTCAAAGAGACAGAACGAACTTATAATAATGTCTATTATAAAAGCATATACATGGTAGAGGGTATTGGAAATTAAATTTATTTAATTTATATTGTACTCTTCCATACCACTTTTTTATTTAATATATTTTTTTAAATAAGTTATATATACTTAATTTGCCATAACCGTCAAACGATACCCTGATGGTAAGTGGCATCCGTGTTTAAAGACTTAGTTAATCGTAGATGTTATTATATAGTTATTTATTGATTATCGATTAATGATGTGTTCCAACCGTATGCTAAAGTTGGAATTGCCTTTGTTCCAGCAATTACACTGGCTGTTCCTTCCGGACCACAACTACGTAAACGAGGTTATTATGGCGGTCTAAAGAGGAAGGACCGTAGTACCGCCCCTGAGAAGATCTTTACGTAAGAAACTCTACTACCACTATTATACTTCATTAATTATAATTTTGATGCAGTTGGTGTACTTCTTTTAATATACACAGCTATAAACGAGGTGGTAAACAGTGTGCATATTTTTTAAACTTTCTGACTTACACTCTTTTGTCAGTCTAACTTTGGTGCCGTACAAAGTGCTGGTATGGAATATAATTTCAATGTATATTTGCACTACTGTCACTTGCCTAGTACATTAATTAATACCTTGCCTTGAATTAAGCTGAAAACTTACGAACGTTAGTTTTATAAGTCAAGCGAGCTTAGCGCCAATAGCTAGTTTGAAATATTACGGTATCATTTTAATCCCGGGCTGCTCAATGAACCTATGTATGAACAAGCATTCGGGTTTACTATCATTATATATTTCAATATTAAAGTAATCGAGATTGCAACAATTACATAATTTCTCTGTCAGGTAATGCAATGCAACTCAATCACTCGGTGAGCACTAACTGCTCTAAGTATGTCGGCAGTATTGATTGTGTATGTACCTCTATTATATAACATAACACCAGTTTCTAGAGTACCTAAGGAATGCAAACAATAATTTGATACAGTTACTCTTATAGTTGTAGTAATCTTGTAATAAAAGTAAAGTAATAATAGTATGCAATCATTCAACTTTACTATCTGATTTTATCCGACCGCGTTTTATGAAAACGATTAAAATATTGCTTTTTATTAGTTTACTTACAAAAGAGGTTATTATGTAGAAGCAATATGAGAGTCTCGTAGTAGGTATTTTATAACCTATGCGGATAAATGAAATGAAAAGGCTTTTAATATTTATGATGAAATAGATTTTCTCGAAGATGAATCTTCGCGTCGTTTTATCTGCGTGGCGTATGATACCTATATAAAATATAGCATTTTTCTATTTTTCGTGGTTTATCTCCCTCATCACTCTCTTTCACTCGGCTCTTTCACTTCCTGTTCGGGCGCCAGTATGTAGCGTAATTTCAATAAAACACAAAATTCTCTCCTGTGTTTATTTTTTCGGTAAAATTTAAAATATACAAAGATGCCTGTAAATACAAACAGAAAAATATAAACAAAATTGAAATAAAAAATAGTCACACAAAATAGAACAGAAATATTAATACAATTAAATTTGATCTGAAAAGAAAAAATAACAATAAAATAAATTTTAATGAATGAGAATCCTTACCAACAATTTTGGCTACGCACACTCGTGAACGTAAAAAATAGGTTTCTTAAAAAGAACTTTGATTATCGATAATAAAATATCTTAACTATATAATTTTGAATGATAAACTCGGAAAAAAATAATAAATAAATAGATTCAAGTTGCTTTGATGAATAATTTTTCGTGACTGACTTGTCAAATCAAAACATTGCCGTTCTCCGACACTACGTAATTCCTAGTTTAAAATTACGTCGGAAACGACAAAAAAATAAAATTTACTGACAAAAAGAGGTCGAAATAGACAACCGTCACAGCTCTATCGGACGCGTCCTTAGCGGAGACACTGCATGAACGTAGGTCTATGTTACTAATGGTTTAAAAATAAATTCAAAAAGTGTTTGGGTTTCAAAAAGTGTTTGCATTTTTATAATAAAACTACTCGTATTAGAAATACAATAAAGAGAATTTAACGCTTACACAGGGTGAGAACTTAAGTAGGTACATTAATGGTTTTAAAAATAATAACTAATTGCAAAACTGCGTTTGGCGTTGTTGAGAAAACTATCTAGTAATTTATTTGTTCTAGAAGTTGATTTATATTTTTTTGACTTGATTTGATATATCTTAGAGTTTTGAATACAGGACGGTGTAATTACCCCGATAGGGAAACTCGACAATATGCTATGTAGATTTTCATACAAAAAATAATAGGTCTTTACCTATGAAACTGCCGTTTTCCGTACTGGCCATTTCAAATGAAATTTTTTTTTTTGAGTGATAATTCTAATTTCAAATTAATTTTATTTGACAAACATGGAATTCTTTTTCTAAAATCGTCATTTGTTTAATAGTTAGTGTTTTGTTTTCAACGCATTCGAACATTTTTCGTCATCATGGATAAGTTAAAAATTCGAGTAATTATGGAGTATGAGTACCGTCGTGGCAGCAAAGCGGCACAAGCGGCACGCAACATCAACGACGTTTACGGAGCGAACACTACAAACGAACGCACCACCCGTTATTGGTTTACCCGCTTCCGTTCTGGAAATTTAGACCTGAAAAATGAACCCCGTGGTCGTCCGAAAACTTTGGTCGACAATGACGAATTAACGGCAATTGTGGAAGCTGATGAAACTCAATCCACGGCTGAATTAGCAACAGCTTTCGACGTTAGCATCAAAACAATATTGGTCCATTTGCGTCAAATTGGCAAGGTAAAAAAGCTTGACAAATGGGTACCCCACGAACTCAATGACCGCCAGCGCGAAGTACGCGTGGAGACGTGCCTTGCACTGCTCAGCAGGCATACAAATGAAGGAATTCTGAACCGCATTGTTACTTGTGACGAGAAATGGATCCTGTTTGACAATCGTACGCGCTCAGCAAGTTGGTTGGACCCTGGTTCAGCACCCAAACAATGCCCTAAACGAAAACTTACCCCTAGAAAAGTGATGGTCACTGTTTGGTGGTCTAACGCGTGTGTAATTCATCACAGCTTCTTGCCAAACGGGACAAGCATTACTGTAGATGTGTACTGAACACAATGATGGAGAAGCTCGCACGTCTCCAACCAGCTTTAGTCAATCGTTCGGCTCCACTGCTCCTGCACGACAACGCGCGACCTCATACTGCACAGCAGACGGTCTCCAAGCTGCAAGAGTTGGGGTTGGAAGTTCTCCGTCATCCGCCGTACTCACCAGACCTTGCGCCTACAGACTTCTACTTTTTCCAGAATTTGGATAACTTCTTGGCGGGAAAAAAATTCAATACCCGAGAGGCAGTACAAAATGCCTTTGAAGAATTTGTTGCCTCCCGTCCAGCTGATTTCTTCAAGAAAGGCATCAATAAGCTACCAATGCGTTGGCAAAGATGCATTGATTGCATGGGTCATTATTTTGATTAATAGAAATAAAAAAATATATAAAAAAATTACGCTTCATTTATTTCGTGAAAAACGGCAATTTCATAGGTAAAGACCTATTATTTTTTGTATGAAAATCTACATAGCATATTGGACCAAAGACCGCTTATGGTTGCCGACATGAGTAACTGTAAAGATCGGTGCCCACATTTATCAGGAGAATATTGCTATTAAACCAAAACTAGAGAAATTAGCTTTTTTTTGGAAAATAGGTACCAGTCATTCAATACTTTAATAAGTAGGTATTTGGTTGCGGTGGCGACGCCATAATTTAATAATTGGGGCAGAGTCTTTTCAGAGACCATTATTGATCGACTGACAAACAGCAAGTAGGTAAGTATTTATGTCACCAATGCTAGGTATAACAGAGTGATTACGATAAACGGTCCATACACACGCAAGTATATAAACCATCTGGCTTCACCAATTGGCTTCAATTAATTCCTAACCAATTAATCTTACTCTTTATTTTGTATATTCTTACTTAGTTATTAATCCTCTAACCTGATAATTTCAATTTATCGATAGATCCAAGAATCCAAACGTCACTCGTTAGATCGGTGAGCACGCACGGCTTAAATCAATGGCTTGTGAAACAGTCAGTTAAGCTAATCGAAATAATTAAGTGTTCTTTAACTGGTTTGATTTTTCATTGAAAGTGTTCTAAACTTGTTTGATTTACACTAATTTGTCAAACGTGTTTTATTCCGTTACGGAATGAAATCAGTTCATATTGTCCGAATACGATCCTTATATATTTTATGTTTATCTTGAATAAGTTGTGGAAATTATCATTTATAGGGACGAGGAGAGTGCCGTTATTGACTTTTTAGATAATTGTGAATATATCAAAGTCTATGACATAATTTGTTTATCTGATATTTTTTATCGATAATGTAACTATTTAGCTAAAATATTTCTGTTTTTTTTTACATCGACGTTATTTTCTCATAATTAGCAATTACAATAAAATATTTTAGGGAGTGTTGTTACGGGAGATAAATAATAATAACAGCAAAATCACACTAAATGTTTAACAGTACATAAAGTTTCCCATTTCTTAAATTTCTCCATTAAAAATTTAACACATAACTATCTATAGATGTACCACGTTGAGATTTAATAATTTGTTGTTAAAAACAAAAACAAAAGAATAAGATCTCTTTGTCACCTAAACGTAACCTACCGCAAACATATAACTGAGTATCAAGCCTTTTTGGGATTTTAACAACTTTACGTAACTTTCAGTTTATTAAGTAGCGAAAGTGATTTAAGAATCTGTCTCGATGTTTTAGCTACGTGGTTTGATTTTAATAAAGCTAAATTTAGGTAAAAATCCCCTCATTCGATTATTTGAATAGAATTATAATGGACTTTCGAAGATCTTCAAGTAGTTTCTTCTGAATGCAATTATTTATGTTAAATGGTTAAATAAAATTAATGCCAGGACATTACTTTCTTTTATCGCTGAATTCCTATAATTCAATAATTAAATGCTTAGTTGTAAAAGGATACTGGTTAATTTAGCCTTCTGGACACGATATAAATACTTAGATTGATGCATATGCATGGTAAATACAAATATCGAATTTAGCCCATGCAGGACATTACTTAAGTTTTTCACTGTTTGTAGTTTCAGGACACAGGGGAAATAGTGCACTTTAATTTAGCTGGCGTATGAGGGAAGGCACCATTACCACTGACGCCGCGATAATGCCGTCGGAGAAATCAATGTTTTAAAATAAATTAATACGAAAGCCTGCAAATTAACATTGAGTTTAAAGTTAAAGTTGTTGCTTTCGTAATTACTTAGGTAAGTAACTAGGACAATAAGCGACAAAACACTTAATGTACGCAATTCAATTAGGAAATATAATTAATATATCTGTACCGTTACGTAACTTTTCCTAATGTATCTTAGGAAATGTTTTGTGGGACAAGCGAATGAAATGAAAGTAAATTAGGCGTCGTAAAACAATGATTTTATTGATGAATTTATAGAAGTGGGTATATTTAAAATAATATACTGAAGGTACCTGTTCTCAAGTTCACTAGATTTTAGTTACAGATTTTAATCAAAAACTGTTGCTCATTCCAATAAACTTTCCAATTTACCATCCTTAGAAGACATCCTAATCGCTATTCTTACATCTAGCAGTCTAAAGGCAGACCGTTAATTAATGTATTATTTTGGATAAATGTAATGTTATAACGCTATTTTATAACGCTAATTAGTAATTTCCAATCTTTCAAAAAAGTTAGGATACAAAAAAGTATGTTACTGCTTTATTAGTTACAAAAATATAGAATAATTGTATTCCATTAGATAAAAAGTGAAAAAGAGTGTATTTTCCAAAATTAAAGTGACAACCGATTTCATACCCAGTACTTTGAAGATCTTTAAATAAATACTTAAATTTTATTAAGATTTCTGTAACTTCTCGACACGGAAAAATACAGACTGGAAAGAAAATACTGAATTAGAAGGTGTAGAATAAGAGTAGAAAGAGCCGAGTCATGCTCAACACTAGTGTATAAAACTACTTTTTAGAGCAGACTTGTAATATTTATTAATTGGAAAATAAAGCAATTTTACAGTTTACATTGTCATAAGATCTTAACATATCTACAAAATCCTGTTGATACTTTTCCTTAGTCATACTCTCTTGGCTAAAATTTTTAAGTACGTATGAGGCTTTCTCTGGAAGTAAAGTGTATCAAAAGTAACAAGAAATGAAAACACTTCCGTTTAGTAACACATTTGTTATTATTTTTCTATTATAACGCGTCTTGATTTAATTGCCCATCATGGCTATCACCTATTCAATTTTCTTTGTTTGGTTAAAAGAAAGCAAACTGTTTGTCAATAGGTTTTTTAGTAGATCTCTCAAGTAGTTTCTATCTATTGTTCTTAAAGTATACGTAGATTGACAATACAGTTCTTATCGACACGTAACTTGCGTGCAGTTAGTGAGACTGGGTATAAAAGCGATGCAAATACCCAAGCTAGCATTACTTACCACCCTTCTGTGGAGTAGAACAACCGCATATCCACCGCAATGCAATATCACGTGCGTACTTTATAAAAAACTTTTTTATTCTGTTTGTTGCCAGTACTTGAAAGTGCCGTTTGTGATTTTCTATAAAAAGTTTTTTGAGAAAAGAGGATTGTTGTGAATTTTTCACGTACTAATTGTAAAGTGTTAATTTAAATTATGCAAATATTTAATGATGCCCAATGTTTTATGTGTTTTACAACACAATTAACATACGTTACTACTATTCGGAGTTTTATGAAGCGTTCCTTGTTATACAACGATGTTACTGCAGTTTAATGCCTTCAGCGGAACTGGTTTAGAATTGGTTGATAAGATCATTATTGTCGGTACTTTTGCGTGAAATTGTTACGCTTTAACAGGATTACGCTTATTATTTGGTTGTTTCTTGGCAGATTTTCTTGGGATTCCTCACTGTGGTGGCGGCGCGGCCGGGCGTCATTCACGATGCGACGACGCCACAGCTCGATTCCAAGAGCGACATCCTTATCGGACACACCGGACATCATCATCAGATCGAGCACGATCACGCAAAGTCTCACCAGTCAATCAAATTTGAACATTTCCACCCTGTTCCTGTCTATGTGAAGAAAGAGTTTAGTCAGTTACTGCATCATCCTCTGGAGAAGGGAAAGAGCGAACAAACCCTGAAGCAGATTCATCCTGAAACGGAGCATAAATACGGAGGAGGTTTAGTTTTGGAAGATCACAGGTTTGACACTGAGCACTTGGCCGCCAGTTTCCAGAATGGAGGTTTAGACGGTCATGAGTTGGGCGGGGGTTACGAGTTGGGGGGTTATGAGGGCGGCGAGGGGCTGCGTGCCTGGGCCGGGGAGGGCGCCATCGGGGGCTTTTATGAGGGCGGATACAATGGCGGGAGCGCTGAGGGCTACAAAGTCGAGGGATACGAAAACTAAAGCATTTCCCAACTCTAGACTAATTACCCTTTGAGTATTATTTCTGTTTGCTAGCTTGTATCTAATGTAACTTTCATAGGTAGTTTAATTGACCGCATTGTACCTGATACTTCACTAAGAATTGGTTGGGCAATCCGTGAATTCTCGGCGTGTATTAGAGCCTGTTGCGAAAACCAGTGATCAGATATCATGAGGAGCACAAATTGTATTGCGTTGGTAATGGTTAGAAAGTCTCTTGTTTGTTTGTGTGCGCTTTAGTTTGTAGTTATTGTAATTTGTATGTGTGAGAGTCGACGTATCTGGATGTTGTCCCAGTGCAATTGTGATATTAATAAATCGTTGTTTTTTGTATAATAATTTATTTTATTTCTCTTACCTTGTTGAACATTAAGCAGACAATGTTATATTAATACAATTTTCTGCTTAAATAAAAATATAATCGTGTTAGTTATTGTTATTTTTCAAAGTAGATTCAAACTTTATAGATTTGCTTATGTTGTATTATAGGCCCATGTAATTCCTGATTTCGTCAGATCTCCGGAACAAAACATTGCCTAATAATGGGTTAGAATGACATATACAAATAAACCATTTCCTTTTATAATAAAAGCTTTCTTAGCAGTGTTATATATAAGCTGTTAATTTTAACAAATTCTAAGTTTGATTATAATAATGAAAAGTAATGAGAAAGCAGAAAAGCGATGATGTGAAATGATAGTCAACTACTAATATTTAATATTTTATAATTTCTATCTATAATCTAACTAATAATATTTAATAATTTCTTAAAAGGATTTTTTGACCATTTCATTCAAATGTAATTCGAAAGTGAGATTGTCCTGTATTTTGGTTTGTTACGACTTCGTGTTGTAAGTATACCTACTTAAAAACATTTACGTAAAAATTTACATATAAATAGCGTGCGCGATGGCGAGATACTAAACAGCGTTATTCAGCATGTACATCATGTTTGGGTTATTTATAGATTAGTTCTGTTTTCTGAATGGAAGGAACCAAATGTCAATTTCGATTTTCGAAGTAACTTATGGTCTAAGTACTATGTATGTGCCACAAGGTTAAGACGATTACCGGACAATTCTGAGCAACGTTCCCAGAAACCTTATAGTGAAAATGAAAAATAAATTGACTTTTCATAGACCGGTCAGCTACGAGTTTTTTATGTATACTTGATTTTTTTCTTTTGTGCTTTATGGTGTTCTAAAGAAAGTTGCTCAGAATTGCCCGTAGACATAGATGGATTTTTAACAATACATAATTTGGAAAGTCATTAAAAATTAAGAGGACAATAATTCGTTTCTTAAGCTATTAATTTAAATATTAGTTACAAATCTTTTAAACAGGTTGTAATATGTAAATTTAGTTTTATAATAAATTGGTTACGTAGCGCTTAAGAATGACTTCAACTTACAAAGTCAATACCTAGTTTATAGATTATTGTAAGTTTTTAGAAGTTTAGTAGTGACCGAGTAATATTTTTTACTAATTCACCGAAATCGTTGTATTGCATAATTCTAAAACAGCATTCATAAGTTGTATTGGGTTAAATTCAATTTATTGTAAATATTTTGTAAGTTCTCAAACTATTTGTAGTAATATAAATACGGTCACCAAAAATGAAGGCGATCGACTGGAGCAAGAAGTCATAATTGTAGTGGTGAAACTAGATTTTTACTATTACTCTGGCTCGAATACCCTCGTAGAAAAAATGAAGACATTCATTAAATGAAAACCATGATTCACAGCGACTTGCTCTATTCGTATAATTAGACTTATCTTTGATCAATACTTTAATAGTATTTCAAATAAGTGAATTCTTCAATGAAAACAATGAACTGTCATTGGCTATTTCACATTTTTGTTCCAATAAATAAACTACTAACTTACCTACAAAAAGTTACCGGCAAAAGTATGTAACATTTATCGATAAATTGCTCAAGTCAAGTGCGTCGCTTGCTGCTTGGCTAGCCGCTGAGCAAAAACCTGCGCAGACGCGATGTAAAACTTCATTTGCTTATGAATTGTTATTCAATAGTAATTAACTGCAAATGGGCGAATTCTAGTTTGATGGAAAATGTTGTTTTGAAGTTTTTCAAGGAAATTCAGGTTGGCAGCAGTTAATGAGTGCAGTAACAAGATGATGTAGATAAAACCCTCTGTGGGAAACAATGATTTGTCGAGTCGAGGAAGCGTATGCAGGGTAAATGACTCGTTAGCTTACCTTTAAAAATTAAACAAAACAAAAAGACCGTTATATCAAATTTCAATTTCAATGTAATTTGTTTAACGTTTGTGTGAAATTATTATAAAGGTCGTAATTTACTTCTATGTAAAATTTTTTTTCTACTCTCGAGATATATTTGTGCAATATTTAAGTACCATATACATGCTAATGACTTTAATATATATCTTTGCTTGGCACATAAGTGTTTGTCTTTAAAGTATGCAAACTCAAGACCCTCGATGTTGAAGTCAGAGCTGTCGCCATTTCCCCTGCACCACTACAAAAGTAAGCATAACTTTGGTACTGATTTTATTGACTATTAATGTTTTGTTTAATTCTTCTTTGTTAAACATGCGTTGGTGTAATGATCGCCTCGAGAGAAATACATTTCATAAAGTTTTTAGTGGTAGTAGAATTTTTTTCGTAGAGATCTCGTCTCGGCTATTACTATAGTCCTCCCCTTTTTCGCCGCCATAATAATCAATTTTACGTGGTTGTGTTCAGGTTTTAATGAAAGGAACAGACAGGCAAGTAATGGAGCGAAGGTAATTCCAACGAATGCTTACGGAGGGCATGATCAGTCGATATTATAATCACAATCAGTATTAATAAACAAAAATTTACGATTACTATTGTTTATCGGTACGGATGCCACTTACCATTAGGTGGCTCACGTGCTGTGCAAATGTCGGCTACGCAAATTTGCCGGCTATGAAAATAGAAAAAAGGAAGTAAAGTTCTACAATAATACAAAGAATGAAGTTTAAATAAGAACTAAAAGAATACCAGCTTCCCTTATTAAGACCATAATAGAATCAACTAGACCCACACCTATTTAAAACATATTCTTTTTAAATAAATTATTGTAGTACCTTGATCTTAAGGTACTAATTTCATTAAGAAATCTTTAGGAAAGCCGCAATGTGAGATAGCTGCCACCGAACTATTGCAACCAATAATCTGATGTAACGTTACGTAGCCCTAATGATGCCGTTACATTTTGTAGCTTTGCGGTACATACGTACGTACAAAGAAATTGCTTCAGAAGAGGCTGTTTTCGTTAACTTAATTCCTTTTCATCACGCTGACTTTAATCATTTAATTTACCATGGATGAAACAAATGTACTAATTTCGTTCAGAAAGAACAGTAAAAGCGACGTTGAAGTCTTTTGTATGGTATCCGTATCTACTATACATTCATAGAAAATAACTATTATTATCTTTGAACATTAAACATTTACTATTTTTTGTATTTATCAATTTATTTAAAGTATAAAAAATTTACATGATTGCATCACTACTATTTATTTAATCTTTACACTGTTTTAAGCTGTAACTTATTGTCAAAAATGAACTAAGTGACAGACTCCGTTGACCCTATTATTACAAAACTCCTTAAAATTTATTGAAATGCCATGCACACTGAAATGTTTTCATAAAGTTACGAAAAATGTTCATTGTGTTATTTAAATATAAATTGTACTACCTAAATATTTTATTTATCAACCATAGATATTTACAATTCTAGAATGGACATATAAGCGTATTAAATTAATAATTATAAGATAAAAATATGCTCCAAATGAAAAACTAAATCTAAACTTCAATTTATTGAAGGCAACGTAGCCAAAAGGCTGGCCGAACTACAACGCTGGATTGCAATAGAAATTCGTTGTGCGAGGTAGGTGCCAGCCTTAGGGTCACGAGTTTCAACGCCAAAAGCCTCAAGAATGTATCCACTACCCAAATTCTGATATTTTCTACGTTTAAGGCTTTCAGTGTTATTAGCAGCAGAACTATGTTGTGCACTAGTTGTAGGAAGATGGGAAGCTGCGAGAGTGTCTATGCAGGTTGCATCCCACACCGGCGGCCTACTCATCGTTCTCTCAGGCCGCTTGCCATCGTCACGCAACAGACCCGACGGTTTAAGAACCGAGGGAGTGTTGGAGGTAACAAGAGCCCGATAGATAATGTCATTTAAACTGCCATGGCGGGACAGCTGAACTGTTTGACACAATATTCCAGTGCATTTCGGCTTCCGAAAGATGAGAAATCTTGCCCGTAAATAAAGAGGAAAGAATATCATTGATAATATCTTTGTTACTATAAATCGAAGATAGAAAGGCTGGCAAAGCTAGAGAAGAAATTTTTCGAGTTCCTAAACCACCCAAACGCACTGGTAAACTGGCTTGACCCAGGAATTATTACCAAAATTCATATTCAGAATATTCGAAAGAGTTGACTTTATTTTTTCATCGAGAACCGAAAGTAAATTGATGTGCCTCCAAAATTGTGAGCAGCAAAGATAATAAAGCAGTGACGTAAAATGTAAAAGGCCATAGGTGTATTATTTTTGAAAGCCTTTCAGAAAATTTTGAAATTTTGTCAATTATAAAGTTCTAAAAGAAGTCATCGAAAATTGGTGAATCTAGGAGCCAAAGGGAAGATTTCTCTATTACAGTGATGCCACGAGCGATTGATTGAAAGGCCTGAATAATGCTTTCTTTATTGTTACATAAGGCGGTAATAAATAGCTCACATTTATTACCGACTTAATAATGTGAGGCCGATTTGGGAGAATTTATCAATCAAAAGCTTCAAGTCATCAAAAACGACACTAGAATCTCCTCCTAAGGTTCCGTCGTCAAGATACCCTGTTGACAGCCTACCTCCGATGATATGTGAAGGTCTCCGTACACTAGAAGAGATGGCTCGTCATAACATTGATGAAGGAAATTAAATAGTTTTGGGCATGTGATTTCTTATTTCAGTCGACAGGGTTCCTCTCTGTAAAGAATTAAAAGCGTTTTTAACATCCATCTTCAAAACAACCACTTCCTTGTCCCTTCCTTGACAATCGAGAAAAGTTCTCAAAGCATGTACGGCCGCTTCACAGCCACCTCTGGCTCCAAAACCTAATTATTTGAGTTGAAAATACCTCGCCAGGTCTCCATAGGCAAATCGACAACAGACTTTAGCGGCAAGGGGAGCAAAGTACTACCCAGTTGGTATTACAAAGTGCTACCCTATTGGCCTGATTCCAACATCTTTATTCATAAGGGCTATTAGGTGGGCCCCGTACAAAATTGTCCTTATTTCATTGAGGGCTTTTCCTGTAATATGTAGGAACTTGCAGACTCTGATGTGACTTTATGTTGATCTTATATTATTAGACAAACACACCAACTGTATGGCCCCAAAGTAAGCTGTGTTATGGGTGACCGCACAGTGAACTGGAGGAAGGGGGAAGGGAACCCAGCATAATCATGTATATATAAATAGAAACAACCATGACCTGAGAACAAACATCTGTGTTCATCAGACAAATGAATGCCCCGGCCAGGATTTAGACTCTGCATAATTTTCCGGAGCAGTTAAATCCGCGTAACTTCAAACGTGGGAATTTCTGGATATGTTATTTTGAGGTTAATGTAACATTTTTTATTAATTAACTATATATTTATCATCAGATACATCCATTTGGGTTAGTAAGAAATATGCAAAGGGTTAGTACACAATAAATCGCACACATACTTACAGAAAATTGGAAAAGTAATAATTGCATTTTCATATTGATATTATTGGTTTATGAATTATGTCAATAAGACTGTTTTATTCAATATCTATTTTATTCGGAAATATTATTTTAGTGCGATCCTGTATTTAACTCGAAGAGTTTATCGGTTCCATATAAACAAATGTACATACAGACAAACAGAAAAACCTTTAAATTTATTATAATAAATAACCTTAGCTTTTACCAGTCTTTAAGAAACTTACTTTTTCTTAGAGCTGGAGATCAACTTGACACTTGACATGACTTTCTATACAAATTATGTCAAATTCTCAAAATTATTGCACTGTAACTTTTATACCAGTTCCTAATTGTAGACAACCCAAAAAGAAACCAACCTGTTGTTCCATCCAAACCTAATTAATTAGCAAAATGTCGGTGAAGCAAAGACAAGGCGCAGTGCCAGCCTTCACGGCGCTGCGTATACTAACCCAACCCACTTGCGCGGGCACCGTTTTGTAATGATTTTGATGATCGTGGTGCAAGATGGTAGGAAGTTGTGTCTGTGATTAGCTAGCAGTGTTATTGGATTTTAGTTACAATTAGGGCTTTTGAGTTTGTGTGGTTTTCTTCTTTTGGCATGTTTATAGGTTACGTAAATGGGAAAAACTATGTATTTAGAACTTTTTCTAAAACACTTCTCAATTTCATATTTTTTTGACTATTAATTAAAGTCAAAAAAGCTTTATTATGTGTGGCATCTTACGATCTGAATATACAGTATGTGGACTAACTAAAGGCAATCCGTTTGACCAAGCTGTGTATACGCTGGAAAGGATCGCAAGGTTCATGTATTAATTAAAGTCAAAAAAGCTTTATTATGTGTGGCATCTTACGATCTGAATATACAGTATGTGGACTAACTAAAGGCAATCCGTTTGACCAAGCTGTGTATACGCTGGAAAGGATCGCAAGGCTCATGAATTATTCAATTTCAACATTATTTTTTACTCGAACTTTATTCACATTTAGAAACAACCACCTCTTTGAAAGTGGATTAACAAACTTGAATCATCCTGAAAACTTAAACCTGACGGTTTTAATTGACTTTTGTCATTTATTTTGACTTTATTAGGCTTACCTGAGTCAACAATTTAATTGGTAGTTAGCTGACAAGTCAGTTGAAAAGTCCCTTCATTACTGTTTCTGTTTGTCAGAGACATACAGCAATATTTTGCAATCTTTTGACACGAGTTAGATCAAAATTTTAACTCAGGTCCGCGCGAATGGCCGTTACTAGATTCCATTTTTAAAGTTCAAAGTAGAATTTTATTCTCTTCGCACAAGTTCAGGAATTAATTGCCAATGCAAATTTAGACTTAGTATTTAAATTTAAGCAAACATATACCACGTGCAAGCTTTGTTTTTTTTTATAAAATCTGGTTAGGATTGGCCTAGTTAGGAGTTTAGGAGTACCCTTAGTTACTTCACATACTGTGTAAATAAGGAGTCTGGATAATCTCCATGAAAAGATAATACAAGTATTTACTTCGAACGTAAATAATGTAAAATATGTTTGAAGAATGTTTGAAAACCAACTCGCTATTTTACTTCCTCACCCCGACCGCTCTCTACACGTAACTGATCTTAAACCTAGCTCACTCCTAAAATGTTAATATTAATTTTGAAGTTTACAAAGAATGGTCGCAGGAAAACCCAAGGTTTGGATTCGAAAATCTCCAGTGCTTAATACCGTAAACGATAGAAGCCCATAAGCATCTGAGGCGCTCCTGCCACAAAAAAGTACAAACCGATTTAAAACATAAATTACGTAAAAAGAGAAAAATATTAACTTTTAATTCGACTTTACATAAGTCGGCGTATAAACAGAATATTTCTTCTTGAGCTCGGTCCCAGCACTTTTGTTAGCATTAAATGCTCGAGCCACGCACTATTTTAGTTCTTTCCTTCTATTTTGTACTGTATCTTTCGATAGTTGTCTAACAATGCTGGTACTCTCCCCGTTCGAAAGAATTTTCTCGTGAATGGTTAAAGTAGATTTCAATTTTTTTGTCAGTAAAAATGCTTCTCGGAGAGTAGTTTGAGTTATTCTCGTATTTGTTAAAAGAAGCAAATTAAAATTCGAGGATTATACTATTAATTATTGAAGTACCTCTTGACCATTATGAGAAGCTCACCGTTATGTGTATACGAGTAAGTCGGATTTGTCAAGACAAACCAATAGAACCCAAACATGAAAAGTTTACACTTAGTAATTGAAGAGCTCCACTCCACCCGCTGGTTTCATCACCGACCTTCATTACAAACTGTAATATGTTCAACTCATGAAAGTAGGTAAACCAAGCTCATACGACCCAAAATAGATTGAAATAATCCACTTAAAATAATAACTTTATATGAACGTGCTGTTTGACGTGGAGGAGTTTCATTGTCTGCTGACAGGCCCAGACCTCGACATCGGTCACTTGTATTGACGCATACTATGTATCTATCGGGTTTTGGGACATCACAAACGTAACAAAATGTCAATAAGTAAAGTCATCCTTTTTAATTTTGAGGAGTTACAGAGTATGTCCGATAAACAGGATATAGCACTGATAATATTACAATAGAACTTACATGAAGCTAAACTGAACCTAAAGCAAAAAAATCGTTCAATTTGGATCAGAAACCAAAAGTTATGACTGATGATATATACAGGTGAATTGAGCATCTTCCTTCTTGAAGTCGGTTGATAACTTATCTTAATAATACTCTATTGATCACTCGGACAGAACTTAATAAAACAGTGCATAGTGATACCGCAGGCGAAAAAGCTAGTAGGTAATAATTATTGAAAGTAAATAACAGGAAACCACAGTGCTGGAGAGATATTTACTGAAATTATTGAGTAACTACTTAGATAACTTGTAGGAAATCTAGTTTTCTTATCAGTGAAGTCCAAGGGACCCGTTCCGATGTACCACGGAACTGCATCCACTGCGGTAGATGGAAAGTTTGATTGTATCCCATAAAAACTAGAGTTGGATTAACTTCTTATGTTATTTTATTACTGATATAAGTGGTAATGACCATTTAATGACTTAGACACTTATGGTTTAGACACCTGATTATAAGGTTGCGTATTCACCAAAGCTCTACGAGGAACTCGCTCTCGCTTGTGTACCAAGAAATAAATCTACCAAAAATTACGTTATTTTGTAATAAAATAAATTTAGTTATGCTACTGGCATACCAGTGAGCTTCCACAGTTTTGGTAGGTTGATACTTTAAGGATGCATACCCACATGTTCGGGCCGGCACACAGTATTTGTTAGTCAACAAGGCCGGCTCGAAGCAATCACCACACATATTCGGCTCGTGCCGATTGCGCACGCCATCTGCTCTGTGTACACGTCGGCTCATTCGATTCGTCTCTTCAAAACCCGTGTGGCATTGGCCAAGCGGAACTTTTCCCGAACGTTCATCAACAAATATCCAGTTTTACCGCTCGGCAGTGCCGATTAATGCAGGCTCGAATCTGTGGGTAGTGCCCCTTCGAGAGGTTGGCAGATCACTTTAGAATATGAATGCGAAATATTGAGGGTAAACAAACATTACTGTTTAAATTTGCATGTATGCATGTTTAATTTTACAGGGATCATAACGCGCATATCGCTTTAGGATAGACTTCTATGTTTACCGATTCTATGTACAGATTATAGGAATCTTTCTATTCATGTAAAATGTTTTTTCTTTTCATATATTGTTTTAGGTGTTCATCGGCGAGGCGTGTATGCGTAAAAATAAAAAAAATAAAGTTACCCAATAACAAGTTGCATAATTTATCAGACTTAACTTACACAGGTCAAAAACATTACGCTCCTTAGGCTCACCTCTGTCAGGTAAAAACGTAAATTATCTAAGCCGAGGTGATCGAAGATGTTAAACTATTATGTAAATAATTTAATGTGTAGGTACCAAAGGCTTCGAGGATTTCAAACGAGAATTTGTTTTAATATTATTACGAGTCGTGTTCAGAATATCTTACACCAATAATTTGTAGAGGTTTGTGAAGTCCTTACATGCATGCCATTATATGTATGTATATGTGATTGTAACTCATATAAAATGAAAACACATATCAAGATCTTCTAGTCAACATGCGGGGAGATATAATAATGTGACAATAGCCAGATTGCATAATATTTTAATCATATTTAAAGAATCTTATTAAAACAGCCGGACCAGAAATGTATGAATGTATGGAAACAAATGTATGTATAACTCTCGGGGTGCAAAAATTAAAAGCTTCTGAATATATCTAGCATTATAGATTTAAACTAACTATCCCCTAGACATTATTCTTTTTTGTGAAACATTGAAATGCATTTACTTTGATGTTCGTTACCCCTGAATCAACGCAGCTAGCAAAACCACATATCGATAGCTCTCATCTATTGCATGATTGATATGGTCGAGCCATGCCATTTTTTACAAAGAGTGTTACCACACTTTTACATGGTTTTTCATAACTATTGGTATTTTTTGGAACAATTGGCATTTTGTTTAATTAAATGAGCTAAATATAAAAACGGAATAGCTTTAACACAGATTAAAATTACTGGAATGAAGTCGCGTATTATATAGGTATATTTTGTTTGTACTTTTGGTTTTTTTCTTTCCTTTTTCGATTTTTCTCAGAAACTGCACAATATTGTCGTTTATTACAATTATTTTACTAAAATGTACCACCCAAATACTTAGGTACTGCAACATGTGCTTGTGCTGTATATAATAAAAGAGGTTATCGCACAAACAAACTTGCTAGCAACTTACAAATCTGTCATAATTTGTCATTAGTAGTAGGATTAGACCATTACGTACCCGGTACGCTAGAGTACTAATACCCTAGCTTATAATGGTATCTTCACAACTAGATAGCGTTTGCTAAATAAATCGCGCATGATAATCATATTACAATTATCAAAGCGACTTGAACCGCCTGTATAAGTTGAACAGCAATGCTTTACAACAGTTTGCGTCTTAGTTGCGACTGTGTAATTATTACAAACCTGCATTGGAGTCCCCAAATTTATACGGCTTCTTGCTTTGCAACAAGAAGGTTCAATCCATCCTGGCCTTTAGATCATATTTGTCAATACTATAATTGATATTATTATTAAGAGAAAAATATTTATTTTTCTGTAAAACGGATTTCAGAAATCTCTTACTGAATTTTCCCTGAAATAACAGAGTTTGAAATTTTGAAGTTAGAATCGGGTCCTCCTTCAATTTATTATTACTTAAGTACTTCAAATAAGCATAAGACGCCGCTATCATAATTATGACAGCACTTTTGCTAATGTAGTAAGTGTGGCGCCCCATATCGCGTTAAAACATACAGTAAAATAATGTCCCAGATTGTAATATTCCGCCCTAGAAATAATGTAAAAAATTTGCAACGACAAGGTCTTCTATAATGACAAGGCTCACTTTGCGGCCATATGGAGTTAATGTTTCGGCCTGAACTTTTGAAAAGACAATCACGAATCCCAGTATGAAGTAAGAAAGTGAATTTATATAATACTAATTCATTTACTGTGTCTTTAGAATAGTACTAGTAAAATATTTTATTTATAAAGCAATGTATCGATTCAATGTTTGGTGTCAAACTGAGCTTGTCCGTATACATAGTGAATTTTTGCAAAGGAGACATTTCAGCATTTAAGGGGCGCTTGGCTAGCTTTTGTACGGGGGCTCCCTGGATTCCATAAAATAAATAGAACGAAGATTAAATGCCAATATTTCATAATTTCAATTAGTTTTTTGTCTTTGGAAAATATTTTCGAATCCGTAAAACAGCCACACTACGTAATGAAAACATTCATCAGTTATGATGATGTTCTATTTTATTTTCAAGTTTTGAGGTAAATTCTGTTGTTACTTTTATTTGTCCAATTTATTGCCTATCCAATTTACTTTGGGGTTTTTCGTTTGATTTAGTTATTCTTCTATAATCGTTATTATTATTTACCTTTGATATAATATGCCATATCCAGCCATAGCCAGAATCTTGATTGATAATCGAGTGATTGTTAGTGCGTTATAGGATATTACGATTATTGCAGGTTTCCATAACGATAAGGATCTTTGTAATCGATCATTAAACACCTCGAGTCATTCAAATGTTTAATATACCTTTGTTTTAAATATTTTTGTCAGTCGGTAAACTTACTACGTCGTAACTCGTAGTCCCTATCGATTATTGAAACCATACAGTCAGCTCTAGTTTGACAAACAGACTTGAACAAACCACAGACTAGAAAGACAAGTTGTTACAGACTCAATGGTACAAGCATGCTCTTTCATAATTTCATTCAACATGACGGAATATGGAAATTTCACCTCGGTGTGGCCACATGGTGTTTTGTTTTTTGATTCAAAGTAGTCTGTTTAACACAGTTTGTCGTTCATTTCGAACTGGTGTACATCGCATTAACCGAAAATGAAATGTCTCTTTTAACACCAAAGTTTAAATTGTTGTTTAGATAATTTATGCTTTATCTTTACTTACATCTAAGTCAAGGTTCGCTAAGCAAAATCTTTTATTAGAATCATTTGTTATACTATTATTCGGTTTTGTGGAGAAACTTTTAATCTACACTATCAAATTCCTATTATAGTTTTTTGAGAATTATGTTCGGTATTAGTGGAACTGTCAGACGCTCCGGAGTTGAGTCCAGCTTAGGACAGAAATTTGCACGATAAACCCATGTTTATTTTAGAAGGAGTGCCCATTTATCTTTTTATGGTTAAATATCACACAGTTCTTCATGGTCTTTGTGCTTGTCTATTAAATATTTTATTTATTTATTCTACTTAAAATAGCTAAATATTTAGAGGGGCTTGCAGCGTCTTTTACTCTGTGTACTTATTGATCAAATACAGAATCTATATAATTAGTAATTATAGTGATTTATTTAGCATTAGCATCCAAGCGGATGCTAGTTCCCTGATAAATCACTATAATTACTATTTATTAGCTCGTTTAAAAAAATCTTTATAGCTTCGATCTATCTGCAAAGATCATTCATTTGATGAAGCTTGTTTACCTAAACAGACAACCAACGAAACCTTCTAATTTGTTATATTGGTTGGCAAATAAAACAAATGTATGAAATTTTCATTTATCGTTGTATAATTGCCTATTTACATACAATCTAATGACTATTATTTACAAGTTGATTATTTGGTACGAGCTAAGTGATTAAGCTTAGATTTACCAACAGCAGCTCTTCGGGTAGTGGGTGATGTGCTTGATGACCTGTACGGGCACGGGCTTCCACACCGTCACTGGGACTTCTACGTGCTTCTCTACAGGCACGTGCACCTTCTTGATCACTTCGTAAGGCTTGTCAACCGGGACGTGAACTTTCTTGATGACTTCATAAGGTACGTGCTTGATGACGTCATAAGGCACAGGTCGTTGTACTGGCACGGGCTGCTGTCTGTACACAGGGTAGGGCACATTCCTGACAACTTCGACTTGAACGGGGTAGGGCTGAGGTACAGGCACGCGGACCTCTTGACGTACGGGTACAGGGTAGGGTTGAGGCACGGCAATTTGCACGTGACGGGTCACCTCCACGGGGACGCGACGTACAACGTTCTGTACAACTGATTGCAGCTCGTATCTGGTTGCTGAGGCTACTGGACGGCCAACTGTAACTGTGGTTCCGATGACTCGGCCTCCACCAACAGCTCCACCGGCACCGCCGCCGATTCCACCGCCACCGATAGCACCACCACCGATGGCACCACCGATTGCACCACCGCCAATGCCGCCTGCTAGACCACCACCGCCGATGGCTCCACCGCCGATGGCACCACCAATTGCGCCACCGCCAATGCCGCCTGCTAGACCACCGCCGCCAATAGCTCCTCCGCCAATTGCACCGCCTCCAACGATAGCTCCACCATCGATACCCGTGCCGCCGATACCTCCTCCATCACCTCCAATCACACCACCTCCGATTGGTCCTCCTCCGGTAGGGCCACCTCCAGTGATGAGTCCACCACCGACGGCCCCACCCTCAATGTATCCACCTCCTGCGGCTCCACCATCAGCGTAGCCGGCTCCGGAAACACCAGTACCCGCATCGAATGAAGTAGGCCCAAGAGGAGCTGAGCCTAAGGACACTGGTCCGGGGCCGCTGACACCACCACCACCTTCAATAATTCCCCCAGCAGACGGCCCGGGAGCACCATAGGACCCTGATGGGCCTCCGTAGGACGCTGAAGGAGCGTAAGCTGCTGACTCAACAAAGGAATCGTGATCATGTCCATGTAATTCACCTGCTCTGGCTGTGTACGCGAATGCCACCACAAACAACAACTTTATCTGAAACAATTAAGTCGCAATTAGGATAATTGTAAAGACGCAAATGTAACATCCCAAAGTGTGATCATAAACTTACAATAAACGCCATGGCTTTTAGCTAAACGCTTTGAAGCCAGCTAAAAAAAGTTGGTGTTGTTGACTCTTCTGAGTTTGTGTGGTTTGTGATTTGATAACGCAACCACGCCTCCTATTTATACGAGACATAGATGAGGCAGTTTCGATACTGCGCCCATGAATATATTAATATTTTAAACGCCAATGTTCAAACTCTTAAAACTAGTTTCCTACATTTGATTTCATTGAGAACCGAAAAATTGATTGTCACCGGAAGTTAGAAGTAGATTAACGAGCATTATTAGCGCCGATTGCAATAATCCTGGATGAGCTTTCTCACGATTCTCTTTGTTATAACTTGTATAATTTTATTTATGTAGGCACTTGTAATATTTTCAGAATTGTCAATTAAGTATTAAAGTCTCAACTTCATAATCATATTAATAAGTATATGAGTGTAACGCTTAATGATTAATTGCATATTTCTTGAAATTTTGTAGCTTTATGAATTACGAAAATTTTTTTTTGAATTATGAGGAAGGTTCGCACCCGTTCCATACACACAATACTCTTACTTTTTTCGCCTCTAATTAGTAAGTAGCCAAATTACCATCTCTATTATTCTTTGAAGAAGAACAAACTAGGTAGGCTACCTCTCACAAAGGTATTGTACATTTAGATAAAAGAGTTAAAATGTCTTGTATTGCTACGATCCGATTATAATATGTATAAACTCAATCTCTTATAGGATAGTAAACAAGAAAGCTGCAGATATCATGCCAGTGACATGCAGGCCATTATGTTTACCAACATATTAAAATATAAGTTATTGTTACTCTGAAACAAAATGTTTGGTACAAGTTTGTCTCTCATAGAATAAAATTACAAAAAAAATTGGCCTTAGGAAAACCTCCGAAAAGGAATCGCAAAACTTTCAGATGATTTCGTTTCTACTTTGTGATGATTTCTGTGGTGTGAAATAAAAGAAACAATGATCACTTTAACCATACTTACCTTTGATCACTTACTCATTTTTTGTGATGATATTTTTCAATAAGAATAAAGTTTTTTAATCTTACCCAATTTAGGTGTGAGCAGTTTGTTCAGTGTGCCACAAATTCAAACGTGTTTTATATTTAGGTTAGGCGTAGGTCATTATCACATCACAGGTCGTCGGTGCGGACAGCAAGCGTAGGTGTATACTAAACTGTCGCAGAAAAGTGACAGGGTATTATTTCAATTACCTATTTCCAAACAACAATTACTTGATGATACATTAATTGAATATATTTATATAAAATAGTAATTATAATTAAAAATATATATTTAACATGTTATATTTTAACATAAGTTCTTATGACAAGAGAATCTTTATAAACAGAGTGTTTTATGCGCAATTAGTATATTTAATTCACTCACATCCTGAAATTTTGTGTTTAATAATGATGTCTAGTAGCCCTACATGGAAGGTATTAATGGCTCTCAGTTTGTTTGGGTAGTCAGTTTACTATTGGGTATAGTACGTTTCTGTATTATTCTTAAAAAAAATTATCTTTATAATAAGTAATAATAAAATATAAACATAAAATAAAGTCTTATTTTGACTTTCGCGGTAGTAGAGTTTCTTTTGTTGCGGTCTCGCCTGGGGCGGTACTACAGTCCTTCCTGATTTGCCAGCCGTAATCCTCGTAATCACGTTTATCTACGTGGCTGTGTTCCTGACAAAGGGAAGGAACCGCCAGCGCAATTACTATATTAATGGCAATCCAACTAAACTTGCGGTCGGCAATGCACCGTTATTCAATTTAATAATAAAATTCAATATCGGTAAATTGAAAGCCTTCGACTAATGATGTCCATGGGCGCGGATCCTACTTACCATCACGTGGGTCGCGTGCTCGTTAGCCGGCTATGAAAATTGTGAAAATAATATCAGTCACAGCACACTTTTTTTGTATATTTCAAGTGGATATTGAAGCGTATAATAAATTTTAGAGCTTGGAAATGTAAGGAAAAGTCTTATTATTAACGTCTGTAAATTGCGAAAGTGTATCAGATTTCCTATGAAGGAATGATATATAATGCCATATTTAGCAACGCTTTAATCTTCATCGTCCATTTATAAATCAATTTTATAATGATCAATAACATAATTTACATTTTTTCATTTGGCCAAACGAATTCTTGGGACAACAGGTTCCATCGACCCAGTTACGTAACCAAAAATTTTGTCACCGATCTTCTAGTGATGAATATCAAATCTGTTAAAATTTACCGGTCCCGAGATTTCGTCATAGAATTTCACCTTTTCGTTAGAATTTTATAAGATGATTATGAAAAATAAAATGCGGTGACCGATATTTGGCGGCCATATTTTCCGGTCGCGTTTAGTTTTGCATAATGAGGATCTTTTTTGAATCGCGGATAATTTGTTCTTAATTTTAATTGACTGGTTATTTAAAGTAAGTGTTTTGAAATATAGAGTTTTTAATTTAGGAAAGCTTTCTTATATAAAAATGGCGAAATTACAAAGATTAATCTGCGTGATCATTTATAATATATATATATATATATATATATATATATATATATACATATATTCATCCTCATTAAATATTCTAGAAAAGGTTTCTACACGTAAGGCGTTTTACAAGCAATGCTGGAACTGGGCTTTTAATTAGCGCGTTGCATGGATAGAACGCGCTGTTATTGTATTATTTTTGCGTACGTTTGGGTATAGCGCTGGAATTCAGGAGCTCTCCAGTTCCTTTCTCACTGAAATAAAAGTTTGTTTGAAGCTAGAGAAGTTTGTAAATAAATCAGTTGATTAGTTTCTGAATGTAGTTTCTTAATGAGAAACAAACAAAGCTTTAAAGATATATCGTTGACAAGGATATTTACCAGAGTATGTAGTACTGGAGGTTCTTGTGTGAAGATCTTGTCTATTGCGGCACAGCACTTCCTTTCTATTGTAACCGCCATAATAAGTTCAAACTGAAGCTTACGGCAACGCACCATTAATTGATGTTTATTTTATTAATTTGTCTTATTTTGTTCGGAAAACACAGTGTGAATATATTCGTATAAAAATTACATTTTAATTCATATATTTGTACTAATTTTATTAGTTTCCGCTATCACACCTTCCTGAACATAAATCATTTTAACATCTACGATTAATGATGTCTATGGGCACGGATGCCACTTAAATAATTACGAATATGTGGATCGGGTGCTCGCTTGCGGCTATGCAAATGGGGTTTTTTTATAAATTATATGTTTAGAATCAGGTATTACCATAGCGTATATGTATAAATGTATTGCAAATGACAAAAAACTTGAAGTCACTTTGTACTTGAATAGTCAATATTTGAACGTTTACAATAGAACTTGCAGAATTCAGTTTCCTAGGTAAGGATTAGCTGGTCAGGTTTTGTAAACAAGCAGCCTTTGACAGCCGCTTGGTACTCGTTTTATTATCAGCATTCAAATCCTGGCACGGACAGATTTCCATATGAAGAAGACCGATGTGTTTTTTTACGAGGCCTTGGTATTGTTCATATGTAGACGTTTATAAAATTTTTGTTATTCCCTCTTTAATGGCTGGTTATCTCTAATGTCACCATTGCTAACTTCATTAGTTTTTGGTAGTAAGCAATGCATTAGCAAAAAGGTACCTACAAACATCCCCTAATCCAGTGATTGATACGGATATCTACCCTTTTTTTTAAATATAAACATATATTTTACTATTCCTATTTGCAGTTATTCTCAGTATTTTATCTATCTAATTTCATCTGAGTATTCAAGTTAAATTTACACCAATTTAATGAATAGTAAAATATAATTATTTATCATACTTTAAAATTATTCAATTGTACGCGCACATGCTAACTGGTCACAGGGTAGCTGGCAGAATATTCATGCTAGGTCCTTTTAAAAGAGAGGTATTCTTACATATTTTTTCTTTTCGCTTACATTTTATGCCTAAGTGCTAAGTTTAAGCTTGTCGATCACAATCTACTTTAATCTACTATGAGTTTCTCATCTTAGGGAGGTAAGTTTATATATTATTTTTACATGTAACAATAATCACGTAATGTCGGTTTACATAAAATAATTTTTTGGTGGCTTAAAAAAACAGAAATTCTTTGGAAATATGTTTTAATAAAGTAATACTAAAATATTACTATTTACAAAATGGATACGTATTAATATTCACCTAAATTAATGACTTAGTTATCACCCTAATTTGCAGCCACTCGATGAGCTTGTCACAATGAGTATATACAGCGGTACCAAGATCGATGCAGGATGATGATGATGGGGATGATGTCAGGCGGCTGCGGTGTGAGGCCTTCTTGTCGATGAGAGTTTCTGTCTACCAGCCATGCCCGTGTCCGTGTCCGTGGCTGTGGTGGTGTTCCACTTTGATCGCCTTATGGTGGACAGTCTTGTACACTGGCACAGGGTACGTCTTCACGACGTGTATGGGTGTCTTGATCACGTTGACGACTGGGACCTCGACGATCTTCTCCACCGGCACGGGGTTGTCCACGTGCACATGGACGACCCTTTCAACTGGAACCCTGACGATTCTCTCTACTGGAACTGGCACAGGGGTGTCTACTGGCACGTTCTGGATCTGGACAACTGGGACGGGCACATTCCTTACGACTGGAACCTGGACTGGGTAAGGCTGAGGCACGGGAACTCGCACTTGCTGCGGCACGGGGTACGGGACGGGCTGGGGAACTCGGTGAGTTACTTCGCGGTATACGTTGTAGCGTTCTTCGCGTACTCGGTACTGGGTAGGGGCACCGTTACCATTGGCAAGTCCATGGATCTCATTGATAACGGGAGCCTTGGGACCGGGTGGTGGTCCACCACCAATGGCTCCATCACCGACTCCACCACCGAGTCCACCTCCAAATCCTCCTCCAGAGATTCCTCCACCAATAGCTCCTCCTGCGAATCCTCCGTCGATAGCGCCACCACCGCCGATAGCACCACCACCGCCGATAGCACCACCACCACTGATGATGGCTCCAGAGCCAGTTGGCCCAGTTATGCCACCATCAGCAATGTAGCCACCGCCGGTAGCACCTGCACCCGACAGGGCGCCACCACCTAGACCTCCTCCTCCGCCAATCACAGAGCCGCCACCAATGACGCCACCACCAATAGATCCTGCTCCACCGCCGATGAAGCCACCTCCACCATAGGTGGCTGAAGGTAGAGATCCCGCAGGGAAGCTGCTAGGGGCGTAGCTCGAGTAGCCCGGGCCCGAGATGGCAGCGCCACCTAGCACCGCGCCTCCACCGTGGCTGTGCCCGTGTAGGAGACCAGCGCGACTGCTGCTGATTAGGATGGTTAACAACGCCAAACATTTCTGCAAGGAATAGCCAAATGTTATTCTCAGGTGTCCTAAATTTATTTCTATGTAAATTTATTTCATGTCATCCCAGATACTTACATAAGTAGCCATTTTTTCTAGCTAATCGCTGGCTACCACAACACACCTGTCTGTTTGACAAGCTACGCTGGTTTGTAGTGATAAAAAAAAGTTCAACTTATTTATATGAGTGGGCTCACACTTTGTGTCGGGTCGCATCATCATTGAAATCGAGAGTGAGAAACCAGTTTTAGTATCTATGATCGTTTTTCTAAAAGAAATACGAATGAATTAATTTAATACGATTACTTAATACGTGACGACGAAGTTAGCGGGCATCAATGAATTTTGAATTTTCTATACAGCTTTGACTATTCGTCATAACTTTAATAGTGTTGGATCTTTACTGCAAAATAAACTTAAAGCATTTTCTTATTGAAAGAATCTCATATGTTCAAAAATGTTACAAACATTGCATTTTCGGAATTCGGCATTGCATAACGGAACGAGACAACGGCACAACTAATACGGCAATAACTCAAACTTTCATAAAGTACGTACGATCGGTGAACTTGTGATAAACTAGGCACTCACTTGGACTTTATAATTTAGATTAGGAGCCACCTATTGTTTACAATAATGCGTCACAAAATCACAACAATCAAGAAACACGAGTAATGTAGCGTACATTAGTCGTGTTACTTGATAAAAATATGTCAACAATTACTACAATTAATAATAATAAAACGGATTAAATAAAGGTTATCATGCTGTTACGAAAATTTAGTATTGAAATTCCTTCCAAAATATCAAAATATGTCCTTAGTGTTAGTGGCAGTAGAGCCTTTAGTGTTAACTTCTCACCTGGGGCAGTGCTACAGTAGTTCTTCCTATTGTGACCGCCGTCTTGACCACGTTCAGGTGGTTGGGGACGATTAATAGGAAGGAATAGCAAGTGCAATTAAACAAATTCTTTTTCAGTAGGACATCGCGGCTATTTCAAAAGTTATACCAATATAACCTGCCCTTTAATTAAAAGAATTAAAAACTTAGAATGACTACCTTATATAGGGTGTTACGTTTTGACACCATATGACCCACATACTATTACTTTATCGATAGAATTAAATGTATTACTAGCCCTAAAAGTGTACACATTCGTCACCTTGTAGATTTAGCTTCGGACGGCGAGCTTAAGTTGTAGTTTTACTTGTTAAATATTGATTATTTCTGCATAAATATAAAACTAAAGTATACTGAGCTGGCAAGCAAATAACGTTCTCTTATTAGCAATAACGTTATTTGCTGATTATTTAGATTATTAGAGAAAATCGGCTTTATACATAATCAAGTTAATAAATTCATGAAATTGTAGGTCGTTTTATAACACAGCAATGGAGGGTTTTTTCTTTTACCCGGGACCCCTACTAAGGCTTTGAGACCTCCTGGGGGTCGCGACCGACAGATTGAAACGCAGGGAGTAGTAGTAATAACATTTTGGTGAAAAGGATAAATTGTACGCATAAAGTGCTTCTTTTTGGACAGACGTTCCGAAGTCTAGTTGAGAGGCAGCAGAATTCTTCTGTATACAATTCTCGACTGCAAAAAAGTCCTTTAGTACAAAGTTGGCAAATACGATCCACCTTGTACATGGCATCCATTCCCATGTACTCATTCAGTTGTGTTCTGGTGAATCATGACATGTCTTATATATAAAATTATTCTCTTTATTTTAGAATTTTAGACATAAATATTTTCAAACCATATCGTTCTTGGTAAAACATATTATACAAGCGTTATCCGACGATTTCGTTGGTCTAAAAAAGATTCCCTGTGGAATTACCCTATCTCATCACAATTTCCTCTTGAAATATATTCCTAATTCCTCGTGTGGCTACATACTAAAGCGAAATCACCTATATGCAAAACTTCACCTCTCGATCTATAACAATTTTTTAATGCCGAAATGAAGTGAACAAAATAGTTTGTTTCTTTTTATAATTGTAATCCCGTAATATTCCTGCAACCGAGACCCTATATTTTTAGATTTTCTAGGAGTTTCCTCCAGTTAGCTCGCGAAACCAAGAATTGTTTTGATGAAATATTAGCGCAGATTTGAGCTAGTCAGTTAGTTAGAATGTTCCTTCGTCACTTCTACTTATATTGAACTGATAGAGACATAAAGCAATATTTAGCCTACTGCTAGCCAATTCAGAGCTGCGCGAGTAGGCCTAGCGCAGTGTCATTTCAGAACATTGTAGCTTCTTGCGGTTATTTGTTGCGTTGTTAAGCAGATTTATTAAAATTAATTTAGTAGTATATACATTATATATATTTTTATATAAAGTTTTCCACTCCGTATCCTTCGTTCTGCGTACGACAAATGTTTGTGTTAATGTTATGTTATGTTTATGATTTTGTTTTATAGCTACTGAGGCTGTTTTATTTTCTTTTGTATTTTTTTATTTCATAACCACCAAAAATTATTTTACTAGGTAAATAACAAATTATCAAATAATATAAAAAATGAATCATGATTCATTGCAGACTATTATTCTGGTGCATAACTAACTAGCACGGTGGGAGAATTGGGCGTAAAATAAATTCGTATCGTCTAATTGATTTTATCCACTGTCGTTAAGATTAATGATAACCACATCATCATGTAGGCATATATAACACTTACTGCCTTTTTTAAACATGGAAATAGTTGAAAAAAGTTATAGCTTATAAAAATAAGTCAGTACAGGCTGACTTAAACGCGAAATAACTATTTTGATCTTATTTCATTTATTAATTATTTTAATTTTTACCTAGACATTTTTATTGTTATTTAATCAAAACCTAAAAACAAAATGTTATAGAGGAAAAAAAAGATGACTTTGACTTAATAAAATTTGACTTAATAACTATCCGAACTAATCTAACCTCTGAAACCTCTCTGAAATAATCCAATTAGCATAAATAAGAATAAATTTAATGCATTTCTCATACTGCCATTTTTGCATCATATCTAAACACATGTTTAAAATATTCCTATTACAAAAATAGTTGCGTTTCGTAATTTTATTCGATCGTAAATATCACGATTGATAAACTGTGGAGCAGCGAGCTAAGAAAGCGAAACACACGCATCTGCACTCAGTCAATGTATTCTACCTTAATTTTCTTGACAGGCAATATAATTTTCAAATCTATATCTATCATTAATTAATTTAATATTACAGTCATTAACCTGATAACGACCCACAAGATACTGTCGCAAAATTGGTTTTTAGACTTTGGAAGAAATATAATGTCACATGGACATTTTACATGAAATGTCATTCTATATTTCTCTATACTTAAATGAAGATAGATCGCAAATTTATGTAGAAAGGCTACTCTAATAGAAATCTACAGCGCCTATCTTTTCACTTCAAAAAAGTTCCTAACGGCTCACAATTTTATTCAATCATTGACGTCATGATCAGATTCTTGTCTACAAGTTGACAATTTAAGATCCATTATAAGAAATTTCATTGCGATTTTTCGTGTTTCATGATATCTTGTGAATAGTCTAATAATTGCGTAACGTGTATCTTCAGTACAATAATCTTTGTAATAGATCATTTTACATTTCTCAAGTGAAACCAGAGAAAAATTACGGACGTGTTAATGAGATATTATTACACGTTTTTTAATGTTCTTTTACTATTTCAGTGCGTGCATTTCACGAAGAGTCAAATTGCAGCGTGATTCACGATCACTAGGTGTTTTCAATGAAAATAAAACAGCTACAGAAACAATTTGAATATTTATTTTTGTTTCTGTTATGTCTTAAACTATATGCTATATAACTTGTATCAAGGTACAAAAACTTAATTAACAACATGAATAGCAAATGCAATTTGCTTATCACACAACACTTAATTTATGTCTGGTAATAATATTTGAATGAAATTTTTTAGTATTTACATAGTTTCAAAATACTTTTACGGTTCTTTATTTTACGCAACGCAATGCTGCTTAAAGTAAATTAATAAATGCCTGATAAAATATAAAAATTACATTTCGTTTTCGTTGTTAAAATATAACTATATGTACATTTACTGCTATCTTAATCTAATAAAGCATTCGGGAAATATTAAGATTTGTATGGTAAAATCTATTGGTTAAATACTGATTAAAAAAAAGATTACGAATCTTTATCTTCAGATATTAGGTCAGATTTAGTGTTGCTTGATAGCGGAGGGGGCTGGAGGAGTCTGGAGACGGAGGGTTCCTGCTCGTCGGCACCTGACTCGAACAACGCTTCGGTTTTTAAAACATGCATCACTTTTGGTTTCTTTATTCGTCGCCTGGCATCGGGCTTTTGTCGATTTGATCTTGGCCTGTAACCGTGGCTAGGTGGCGGTTTCAAAAGAGGATACGGTTCATTAATATCTGTTTTAGGATATTTTCTTTGATAAGGGCGCCGTCTTCCTGATGGTAAGGAGTTCGGATGCCTGTGCCTATCACCGACCGGTCTGTGACCTGAAACCAAGGTATTCTTTGATCTACTGTCGTCAAAATTAGGGGTGACAGTGTCATCTTCTTGTGCAGTTAATTCAGTGTCTGTGCTAACTTCACGCTCACTTACTGGATCTTGTTCCATCACAGCGCCAATAGGGTGATTATTCGATGCGTCTGCTATGGGTATCAAGGTTTCCTCTTCTTCTTGACTTCGAGAATACTTTGAACCTTGATATGGATATCTTCCACTATTAAGTACGTCAAAGAATGAGCTACCGACAACACCAAGTCCATCATTAAGCACCCCTAGATTAAAATTATTGTCATTTTTAAGAAGCATCTGCTGAAGTTGAGATAAATCAAGTTTTAAGGGCATTGGTTTATTGAATTGATCCCGTAGAGAAAGTAATTGACTGTCATCGATTGTTGGCTTTCCTTTCAGCATATCCGCTACTAACTTAAGATCCACGTTAAACGGATTAGCAACTTTGAAACCATTTATGTTAGTAATTGGGCCACTTGATTGAAGATCTAAATCTGGTCTGTTAGTATTTGATGATGACTGTTTATTATTTGCCATTAATTTACTAAGAATATTTGATGCCACATCAATTTGATGACTTCCAACATTTTGGTTAATTCTCAAAGGTAACGGTGTTGGTATACCTGTTTGATCGTAGTTATCATTATGAAGTTTCAGAGAGTCTTGGGACAAGCCTTGCGTAAGACGGTACGGAATATCATTTACTTTTAAAAAGTTAGCAATATCAGAAGCCTGAGCTGGTCTTTGGGCATTTTGTTGATTACTTTGTGATGAGTCAGAGTGGTATTGAGAAGGATATGATTGTGGAGATGATTCCGTAAAACGCTTATTATCAGAATAACTGTTATGGTTATACGAAGAATCGTGATTTTGTTGTTTTATGTAGAAAGGTACGTTCACGTCAGTTTGTTTTGAATTATCTCCAACTTGATCTGGTTTTGTTTGTATATTGAATCCATAAATAGTATTTTTATCCTTATAATATGCATCTGTTAAAGGCTTATAAAACTGTTTTAAGCTTTGTTCAACTTGTTCTTTGTATTGATTGAATTTATTGGTATTAGTATCCATTAAGGCTTGTGAATGAGCGTCTTGATTAACGACATTGGAAATATCAATCGGAACAATTCCTTTTATTGCTTTAGCGTGATCAAATGGATATTTGCTCTTAGATTCATAATTATTGTTTCCAAAATTGTATGGAGATGCAGTTATTAATTCTGGTTGGGAACTACCAAAATAGGAGTTCGGGGTTTCGGAAAATAACTTACTTCTTTGTCTATCAAAACTTCCGAAATATTTATCAATCGTGGATCCGTATGGGACAGCATGATTATAGTTCGCAGCATATGCCTGTTGAGCTTGTTGTAACTGATGTGCCTTTGCTGCAGCTTTGGCAAACTCTTGTGCCTCTATGTTGTCCGAAGCTGATTTAGAAATTTGCTCATACTTATTTGGTTTGCCAGTATCCATATGGAAACTCATTTGACTTATTGCTGCTCCATCAGATGGATAGTTTATACCTTGGTATCTCTGTTGACTTGCAGAATTGAAGTTATCTGTGGAAGATCTCTTACCACTCAGTTTCCACCCGTAGTCCCCATGAGAATATACTTCTGGTTGCGCCGTTTCATGCTCGGTGTCTCTCGTTCTTGCTTTATACTGACTTGAAGACTGATAGTCGGGTGGAGCATAATTTAGGTACACATTATTAGCGGCGGGCATATTTCCCACACGATGGGTATCACTGTCAACATTTTGATCGACTCTACTATCCTGTTGGTTACTAAATGCGTTACTGTTTTGATATTGTAATGACATATCTTGCATTGATTTCGACAATGAACTAATGCCGTTATTATGCCAAATTTCTGCAAAAGGTGATGTTGATGGTATCGGAGTAGAAGAAGGATAATTATTGGCGAGTTGTTGCTGAATGCTGTCAGGATATCTTATACCGTTTCCGGAGTTATCATAATGATCAATTTGCAT
Source organism: Marasmarcha lunaedactyla (assembly GCA_923062675.1). Lineage (NCBI taxonomy): Eukaryota > Metazoa > Arthropoda > Insecta > Lepidoptera > Pterophoridae > Marasmarcha > Marasmarcha lunaedactyla. Next base: position 12,236,682 of record OV281353.1, read on the forward strand.
TTTCTTTATTGACTCATTATCAAAAGTGATCGGGTTACTACTCAAAGTTGAACTAATACTTCTGCCATAGTCTGGTGAGGCGTTTTGAAGAGTAGACATGGGAGACGATACATATTGTTGAAGGTTAGATGGATTGGACATCAATAGTGATGACGCACTTGAAACATAAGAACTAGCAGGTGTTATTACATAATTGTTATTAGGAATAGGAGTTGATAGAGAGTAGGGAGTGGGTGTGGTACTCTGGATGCCATTAAGATTATATGAGCTTTGCACATTGTATTGATAGTTTTGATTATTCTGGTATTGATGTGACAACTTATTATCTTGTTCAGAAATTTGATTCAACGGTTGGTTAGAATTATATTCAGAAGACAGCACTGTTGAGTACTGGTACTGCGGCTGAGGCGTGGCTGTGTAAGAAAGACTAGGAGCCTGAGTCACTGATTGTTGTTGTTGCTGCTGTTGATAAAATTGGCTTTCCGCCCGCATCCGCTGGAGAAACTCTTCTGGTGGTAGAGAGTACTGCATGGAGGAATACTGGTTACTAGCTCCTGTCGCACTGTCTTGTGGATCTGAGTTCACGTTCGGTACCTGTTCATTATCTTCTAGTTGGCGCTGGAAAGGGTTTTTAATTCGAATCACTTTTCTCCTTCCCCGATCTGACCGGTTGAAGTCGTCACCATTGTCTGTATCCTCGGTGGTATGGTATTGCACGTTTACTGCGCTAAGAGATTGGCTGTTCGGGTCTCTTTGCATGATGTTCGTGCTGTAGCTAGTGATGGTCTCGACTCCGGCGCCGTCGTTGGAAGCCATTTGTTGTTGGTAGCGCATGAGGTCTTGATCGTTGTATCCATTTTGACAGCAAACGTTGTTGATGAATTGTATTACGACTAGTATCCGTATCTGTAAAAATAATAAAATATTGTTTTATATAATAAATAAATGATAACCTTAATCGAATTTTTAATTGTTTTCTGTGTTCTTTATTAACTATTGTTCAAGAATGAAATGAGACAACTGCTTTATTTTTATTTTACATAATACATTCATTCGATATCAGGTAGTATTACATATGGTTTACACTTATTGCATATAACCACAACGATAGTTTTGTTGAACTTGAACTTCTAAAGTGTAAAATCAAAGTAACTTCTTCTAAAATCAAAGTAACAATAAATCAAACGTAATTCATCAAGAAGGAACGAAAACGAAAGTTGATTTAAGTTTTGTTTTCCAATTATCATTAAATCAATCCAAAGACGCTCCGAGAAAACAACTCTCAATAGAATTAATATTAACATTAACAATTCTTGCAACCGAAGAACATGTAATCCCTAACCATAGTAATGTGTCCAGTTTTCTCTTGACTTTTTAAATCGAAGGGTCGTTGGAGTCAAGGCATCAAGTATTCTCATTGCATAGCTAGTTCCTATATCTGCGAGGTATTTAACGATACTTTCACATTACGGCCATACGATGAGTCGCTAGTGGGACTGGTCGCGGTCAGGACCCGTGATCTAATCGAAAGCTTTATGTAAGATATTTACTGGCTAATGAAAGTGGGTAGCAAGTTAACTATGCTATAGGTTTTTAGGAATGTTTTTGTATAGTAGCGATTGCAGTTTGGCTACACTAACTGTTTTCCTTTAATATTAGGACATGTTTTTAAATAACAAAAAAAGAAAACCTTATTGAAAATTTGTCATTTTTACATCATAATTTTAGTCATTATGTAGTAAATATATGACAAAGTATCAGATGGATTCACATTGTCAAAGAAAGCGTAAACTTTTACTGTTCAAAACACACGGTACATATTGCGGTTGTCAGGTGTGATCTGTATCTTAGACTATTATTTTAGAGTATAATAGGAAAGATAAGAAATAATTTCGTGTGTTGTGGAACTATATCATTTATCTAATAAATAAATACTAAAAACAAGCTACCCAAAAATAACTAAGCAGTCTTATGAAATAAATAAAACTTAATAAATAATCTAGAATATTTTATTCGAAGTTAATATATTTTGAAATTAACTAATATAGGCATTAATATGCATTACTGTGACACAATCTAGAGATCAAAGATCCTCTCTCACGCCATCCATTCTAAATAGATTAACTTTACAATTTGATGAGACCTTCAATGAAATGGCCATACGATCTATTTTATTGAACTCTATCTTAAAGTTTTGTAGATCAAGGCATATTTATTACATAAACCCTTTAAAATACTTGTAATAACAAATGCAATATTGTTGTCAACACTTCTTATTCCGTATCGCGATCTATGAGAACCTTCTTTAACCAAGCGAACGACAAAATATACCTTCAACACCTGCAATAATAATTTATTTATTGAGCCAGAAAATGCCAGTTAAGTTCCTTTCGTGGAGCTTCCTTTTAAGATTTACACAGCATTAGAGCATCGAATCGTGCGCAGTTTCGCACGAACATAATGCAAGTTCAATCCGGAGGTCAAACTTCGCGAACTTTCAATTCGTGCATCCAGTATGCAAAATGCAAAGGGTAAAGGTCAGAGCTGCATTATGCGTTAAACGCCTACGTAATTTCGATCATTATTTTATATGCATCTGATCATGCTTTCATTGCGCTTTGTTGTGCAATATAATATGCTTTCCAATGCTAGTTGCTGCGCTCAATAGCTCAAAATCGATAGCTGAGTGCCGTGAGAATTCAGAAGCCAGCAGACCGTCTCGTTTATATATGACAGTTTAATACGTCAGCTTTACCAATTTTAAGTTTCTTATGCAGGCTTAACGTAGCAGAAAAAAAAGTATTACTCAACTAGTCCGTCATTTCTAGATTTGATATATGCAGAATATGCCCATAGTAAAATAAATAATGACATTGCGAAAATAAAGGATTCATTCGATAAAACTACTTTCCACAAAACTTGTTTTAGAAATAAGTTTTTCGGAATCAAACTTATATGATTACTTATATGAAATCTGTTAAGATTTCTTGAATAAAAAAACAGTTGCCCGATTCTATAAACTTAACAGTATAACTGAGATATATGCAAAGTGCATACAAATTCGTTTTAGAAGCTAGTACTATGGCTCTTTTCTAAAATAACAAGATGATTCAATAAATCAATCGAAGCTATTATTTTCTCTTATTAGCGGTAATTTTTCTCTAGAAAGTAAAACCTAATGGCAAACATCACGAGCGCACGCGCAGATCTGCCATAAGCACAAAGTAGCGATCCACAGAGCACTTATCTTCATCTCTACAGCATTACCTCACGATATCATAAGACTTGTAGGTCAGAGCAAATTGCTCATATCCGGTCAATCTTCTTTCAATATTGATAATTTATTGACAATCACTAACTTATTAAGACGTATAAAGTAGGTAATTATTATATGTATGTTTTCTTACTGACATAGTAATGATTTATTGCGTATGTATCGCGTATTTATAGTTAAATAACATGTCTGTTTAGAAGGAGGTGAAAAATAGTGATTTTATTTTCATGTTAATTGTGATTAATCTTCAATGTGGTTTATTGATTTCGGTAAGCTATTGATTTATTGCCGTTTAAGAATATTGAATATTTATTTAGTAACCAAGTTCGAGTGAATTATTCGAGACAATAAATAAAATAAAAAGCGAAAATGAACAAAATAATTATTAGAGAAAATCATTGCTTTTATCTAATGGTTTTAAAAAATAAGAAGATTTAGTCAAACATCAAATAACTATATTTTTTTGCCAAACACCTGTTCAACATCTATTAAAAAAACACTATCAGCTAATTAAACTACAATATTACAAGAATTACCTCTTCAAACTACCTCTACTGTTGCCTATTAATTATCCTTTAATGATACAATGGCGATGGGCTTATCACGGAGGAGTATCAAAAGGCGAAGGGTCAAACTAGGACCAGTCTGCAAAGGGCATCGTTTCTCTAAAGTTGTTGAAGGGAAAGTGTAAGGTTCCTACTAGCTGTCAGGTTCAACTATCTAACCTTGTCGGCGACAACTGCTGGGAACTTGTATGCTATATTGAATAATGAGAAATATAAATTTTGTTAGTGTTTGATGTTGAATAATAGTATATTATTGCAGTATAGTTGGATACTTGGACTACCAATGGAGTTTATTAATTCAAAAATGGAAAACGTTTGTTACCCATGTAAAATGTACAAAATTAGTTTACAAAGATAAACATAGTTTGTGTTACATTTAAAAATACTTTCCAACGAAACCAATTTAACACTAGAGCGTAAAAAATTTAGAGCCATATATATAGATTTGATTTGATGTTATGTATTTGATATTTTAGTAAGAGTATTAACGTATGTAAAGAGAATTATATACGTTATAATTAAAACGAATTAATGAATTAGCAGTAGAGTTTCTGTTGTCTCTCGCCAGAGAGAAGATCTCGCCCGGTCGGTACTCCAGCGCTTCCTATTTCGACTGTGATAACAACCACGTGTATGTAGTTGTGTTACGGTTCAAGGTAAATAGGCCATTTACCATCAGGTGGGTCACATGCTCGTATGCCGGCTATGAAAATATTAAAACAAATGTTGACATTGATTGAAGATGTTTTGAAATTCCTATAACTTGTCACGTTTTGGAGGCAAATTCTAACAGTAAACAATGTTGAGCTTTAATAGCTTATTAAGATGAAAAATGTCTATGCATAGTTATGTAAGATAGATTTATAGCTATGGCCAAAAGTGGGTCAGGCAATGGGGCCTAAAATGGGTCTTTTTACGTAAGTCGGTAGAAAGTGGGCGACCTGCGGAAGGCCGCATGGTTAATAATGCAACCATTTTAAATATATGCGAAAGAATGATTTTAAATGAATGAGAATCAATGAATTGAGATTAATAGCAATATATGAAACATTTCTGTAATGTTGAACAAGTTCTTGCATATATTTTGCATTTATATGTTGAATGATTGTTGATGTTCTCACGAATATATTGCAATATTGCAGTGACGGTATAGAAAAGTGGAGTTATTTTTATTTTTGTACATTTTTAGCTAATAGCAAATATAATATAATGAATGAGGGTAATACTAATTTTTAATAAATTATAAGTGGTGACATAATGGTTTAACAAGATTTTGTTGATCATGTCACAAATGTTCACCAAAAATGTCCGTTTAAATATTGGGCAAGATTCGCATTATCATTTTTAGCTTATTACTGTTCGTTAGGAATATCATTATAAAAACGTCAGCGTTAAAAATGACTAGATTTCACTATCAGTGAACTTGGAAGTGCAGTTTCCTAATGTACCGTAACAAACAAACACACAATCATTCAAACACTTATGATTGATCGGTGCTTGACTTGATTTATACACTTGATAATCAATTAATCACGGAAAGTGTGCGGGAATTAAAAACAAAGTTGGTTTCATCATTTGATCCACTTTTGAAACAGAAATTCAAATTTATATTTTAGCATATGAATAAGATAACTTAGGATTGCGCTAACTCTTAATGGATTTAAACTTTAACAAATATTCAGTCCTTTTCTAGATTCGATTAAGTAAGCATTCGACCTCGAAAAAATTCCTATTTTACAGTGAGTGGCAAGTTAAACTATAAATCAAATATCATGCCACAGAAATCATAAAAACAAAAAACCCAAATCACCACGGAATGCGAGTCATAATCCTAAAATAAGTATTCACGTAGAGAAGCCCTTCAACCTTACGACTTTGTGGGAAACATTATTTATTTTACAAACTGGAGCCAACTCCTACATATCATCAAAAGTAGTGTTAAATTCTCTGCATGTCCATCCATCTACGAATGGTAACAATGTGAATTCGTTGATTTAAAATTTGCCACTTCGACTTGTGACGTGCAATTTCATTAATAATTAATCTTAAGATGAATGTAAACAGTAATTACATAAATTATGATCTGTCCGGTTGTTAAACTAAGGCAATAAACTTCAATTACTTGGCTTAATCAAGTGGAAAGAAGAATCAATATTGCTTGTAGACCCGACGGCACGCATAATCTAAGTGTGAATGTGACTTGTTGGTACGTTCATGTGAAGGGTATACTTCAGGTTAGTATTTTAATTTGTTATTGATGCAGTTTTACAACTTAACTATTTGAGGATACTCTAAAAATTTCAACTGTTTTGAGGTTAAAAATGTGATGGTTAATTTAAACATTATTTTCTATTTTTTATTGATGGTTTGCCTAGGACTGAATTTAGAAAAGAAAATACTTAATTACGAAACCAAATCCAAATGGTTTTAGTTTTAAATATTATACTATTTATAAATATTTAAAAATACCATCAGTTTAGGCCCGGACTGCAACATAGTTTAAAATTGTAGATGTGTATAAAATAAAAAACAACAAATACTATATGAATATTTAAGCCATGGTGCGAATGGAAAACAAAAACAAAAGCAATGCAAACTTATGCCGGTTTGAATATAACCAACTGCGTTTCCTTCAAAGTATCATAATTAAAAATAATCAGTCATTAATAGTTACATAATTAGTACTAGCCATTTAAAATAATACAACTGTTATTACCACCAATATTGTTGGAAAGTTGATTTGCTTTTGACTCATTAAAATTAAATAATGAAAAGTTACTGTTTTCACTCCAAATATTACTTAGGTATACGAGTACATAATATCACATCTTTATTAACCAAACCTAGAAATTTGTCGATCAATGTTATGAATATAAATGATAAAAAAAATATGTTTATGTAACTTCTATCACAAATAAAAACGAAATACACAGTTTCATACAACAATGACACTTTAAACTACCCACAATGGTTCAGAAGTTTGTCAAGAAATGACAATTAGTACAAAACAACCCATGTCCATCAATCGAGTCTACGTGCATGAGTTAACATTGAATAGCAATCATTTAATGAGGACGTTTTTTAGCCACTGATTGTGTATATAGGTTTTATATGTGATCGAAGGTCTGTAAGTATATTTCATATAGAATTACAATGTATGAATCGCTGATCGACTTTATCGTCTGCATGCCGAAGCTGTGTAACAATGACACTTAATGGTGATGCATGTTGATTGCGAATTAATTAACTGAAAATATGTAATAGTCTGTAAATTATTGGTTCATTATCGATCATAATTTTTCTCCATAAATTTTATGATTATGGATTCCAATAGGTATTTTACGAATGCTGTAAATTATAATATGCTCACACAATTTGTGCAAGCGTTTTCAAAAAAGCATGTTCTACATATTTTGATATCATTTGTTTTAGAATTATTACTAAATCCATTAGGAACTTATTCTTCTATAGTGAATCTGAAATTTAAAAATATATGGATATTCTACCTTTTTCGGGAACTTATCAAATTAAAATACTCCAAACTATATGCTTGTGCATTAATTCTGTTATCCTAAACTAGTAAGTCAGAATTAACCTTGCATTGATTTTAACATTTCAGATGGTTTTCTTTTTTATTAATTTTAAACGAATTCAGAGTCAAGTAAACATAAAAATTACAATTAAAAATTGTTTTGCTTGAAAAACGATTTACTGAGCATCTAACCACGCCAGAAGGTTTTTTATTGGACAGAAAACATAAAAAATAATAAATTTTGTTTACGTGTTATGTGTTAATGAAAAATATGAAAAATTAAAGTGAAAAAGACTCTATGTTAACAACTCTATCATTAGAGCTGACGTAACCATAATACACTATCTTAATAGCCGTATCCATTTTGCCTCACATATAATATATTTTTTAATTCCGAGTGAAAAGTAAATTGATACGGAAACAAATACTAAGTTCCTATGTTATTAAAAACTGTAGCAATCCCAAACAATAGTTAAATTAAATAATAATAAACCTATCTGTACACTGAATAGAAGTCATTATAATTATGTTTCCTGCGTCCGGTTGTAGAAATAAATAAAACAATAGGTACAGAAAAGTAACAATCACGATGTTTATTAAGCTTAATTAAGCTTAAAGCTTAATTGAATATATTTTAGAATATAATTTAATTTATTTGATATTGAAAATATTAGTCTTTATGTACCTATATTTGGGCAATCTTTGTTCTATTAATAATTTTTTTGCCATAAATTATCTGTGTCCATAGTAGCAGATGACTTAAGTTCTGCTTATCAGGTCGTAAGTACTTCAACATTATAAATATGTCATGTATAGTAACTTTTGTTTGTTTGATTATTTGTACATAGATTGAATCTGCTCGTGAAAATATAGGTAAAGCAAGTTATCCAATAATATAAGATGGTTAGCCAATAGTGAAAAGTTAAATATATGACACAGTTTAGTTTTTCATCAGGTGAGATGGAAGACAAACGCCTGCTAATTATTAATAAGAAAAAATTCAATCTCCATTCGTTACTTTTTTGTATTAATTAATCACGTTTTAAACGCGAAGATAGCCAAGGAACATCAAATTACCAAAGGCGAGATCACTTACAATGCAGTATCTCCGTTTTATATTCGGTTCCATTGAAGTTATAAAAAACGTACCTAGACGTGTGATTAGGTAATTTCTTACATAAAATACTAATGTGTAATTTCTTATTGTTCGTAAAAAAAATCAACTTGTTATTTTTTGGGTAGGTAATTAATGCATTTTTCAAAGTTTTCTAGTTAACAACTTTGTATTCAAATAAATTGATAAAAGTGAAAATTATTTTTTAAATAAGATATGATTTTATAATGATGCAATAATAAGATGTACAATAATATTAACAAATTTGTTGACACTATTTCTAATTAGTTTAAATCACAGAAATAAACAAACTTTTATGCAATAAGCCTATTTAATTCGACATCTCTAATTTATTCTAATAATATTAATAAAAATGTTACCTAATCGGCCGAAACGAGCACATTTAGTGTTAGGAAAACGCCTATCGAATACCCTGCTTTTAATGAGCTGTGTCGTAAAAACATTTATTCTAAATTTGAATTTTAAAAACTTACCACTGGCAGTACGGTCTTCATCTTTACAAAAAAAGTTGAAACCAACCAAAAAGTTTGTATTATAGTCCACACAATCACATCACATGTCTAGCACAATTTAAGTTTAGGCACTATATTTCTGGTCTGTCTTGTGTGGGAGATAAGGGCGGCCGGGTGTGTCGGGTTGCGGTCTGGCTGAAGTGAAGTTCAAGGCTACTCTGTACTACACTTATATACGGGGGTGGTGGAGCGTAGCGTTGCACTCGTGTGGGTGCGTGCATGTACAGGGCGCGCGGATAAACTGCATCGAGAAATGCAACTGTGAGCAACACGCTAGTGGCTGTCAAAGTTTTGAGCTAACGATGGCATGGATGCACAATATTGTTGGTAAACATTTTATTTTCTTGTTACTCATTTATCCTAATAACATTAAATTTCAAAACACTAAAGCGTCTCAGACCATATTTTTACATAAAACGTTAAAATAATTAGAGAGTAAAGATAAGTAAGTGGGTAAGTTAGAAGAGTGCACAAAAAATATTTTCTTTTATTTTAGACCTAAATATTACTGTACATACGTACTTGTTAAACATTAATAAACTGTAGCCTTTTCCATAACCCTCATTAGATTATCTATAAATCTAACTAAAACCTACTATCCTTTTAAAAATGTATGTTGACAAACAAACTAACTCTTCTATACATAAACACCAATAACTCCAGTAACAATAAAGAAGTATGAAATTTTTGGCAACATTAAATATACGAAAAATGTATACCCATAAAAAAGCCTGTTTTTTTTCTATTTTCATCATGAGTAATAAATCCCCAAAATATTTCAATTCTACCTAAGCACCATTTGCCGACTAAGCTTTGACAAGCACAGTCCAGATGGGAAGAGCTACACAGCTTTTCTCCGCCTCCACTGTGTCGTTACGCAGGACCTTCCTTACGTAACAAAAACCTTTGCTAAGCTTTTACCTTTTCGATGTTACGCGAGTAGAAATGTTAGCCCATGAGAGGTAACGTATTGCTTGAAAGAACCTGGTAGTTGTGGTTCAAGAGGTCGCGTTCTTTGAAGATGTTGCTTGTAATATATTGAACGTTTTGAAGGTTCATTTGTTGTTGCTTTTTTAAATGTTCATTGTTCAATGCATAAATACATTTTATCTTAAAAATAACTGATACTTGACAAGACATTTCATAATATTTAATTGTGTCAAATTCTAAAAACTTTTCTACTGATAAAAGTTATCTGTTTCATGAGCGAAACAGTGAGATAAAAAAGCTAAACAACGTTTCTTATGGCGGTTTAAAGAATTAAAAAAAAAACAGTGTTGATGCCACCTCTATGTTACTTGGTTATGTTTTTCGAATGTATGTAAGTATGTTGCTTTGGCACGCTCTAAAGCCTAAACCGTTTGATAGATTTCAACAAATGATGTGTCATTAGATTTGTCTCAGCTGTAGCCTGTGTATTCTGACATAGACAACGACTATATCATTTCCCGGAATTTCCACGGGAACGGGAATTACATTGGAAAATATTTTTTGAAAATATAATATAATTAAATAAAGTCTAATCCTTCTTACACTTAGTAGAAATGTAGTCTTATCGACAGATTTGTTTTATAAATTACTTGACTCTATTTAAAACGAACTAAGTGGTTTACTTCCGACAAGAACATGCAAGTAGCTCGTTACTTAGACGCCTAACGATTGAGTTACCAGCGACTCGAGAAATCAAATAAACAAGCGAATAAATAATCGTATAATGGTGAATTTATAGGCTCATAAAATGTCCTGTAGAGTGCGAACATAAACCATTAATTTGATATTCACAAGGCACCCGTGACTTCCTGGTCACTTCGAGCTGGTGCAAAGTGATGTTTGGCAGCTGGTAGTTAAATGTTAATGGATGAGGTGTAAGCAGCAGTATCTCCGCCTCTTCCAGTGACGGACCAGGTTTCTCAAGCTTTACATCTTTTATAATTGCCTTGTCTTGTCTTGTTGGTTTTATAAACCTTATGTTTTGTTGTACGTTCTGTTACTCGATCTGATATTGATCGGGTCGGAGGTATATCTAGTCATAGCACAATATTTTCTAGGGATCCTTCTCATGTATAGTTTTTTCACTAGCTATCTTTAGGAATGCGAACTCAGTTGCTTATAAATTAATGTTAAAATTCTGCATTATGCTTTACCATCCTTTTCAACCGATATATAACCAATATATTTTGGTTTTAAATATAATAAAATATATATGCAATTATCCAATTGAATAAAATATAAATTTTGATGGAATCTAAAAACCTGGTACGTGTATTTTGTAGCTTCAAAATGAGTACAAAAGGAAAGTGACTACTACTAACACTTGACGTTTGATATCGATAAATTTTTAACGAAAAGGAAGGCAATGTTCACTTCGAGTTTCAAGAACTCAGTGATACCAAATGTTTCTGGAGGGTTCTCGGTAAAGATTTGAAGTTTGGAGCTTCATCTATAGATATGTATTTTGCACATTACATTTAGATTGATAAATGTATGATTGATAGTAGATTTTGCCTGTGAAATTAGATGTCAAACTCATTAAATTGATCCCTGACATAACGGTTTTTAAAAATATTTTTAGTAGGTCTCTTAGTAAGTAATTAATCTATCATATTATAAATTATACAACTCTTATTAGTCGAACTGTGTAAAAATTTTTTTTATTTGATGTATTTCTAAGAGATATGGGACCTGTTATTCTATTGCAGGCGATTTGTGGCGAAATCTTAGCGGGATCATCGCAAATGTGACAGCACATTGTGACAGTGACAATTAAGCCCCGGTAGCCTGATTACTTAACTTGTCATCGCGCAATATTTGCTCTCAACCGGTAATTGTCAAAAAAACCGTATGACGTACCAGCGATAGGACCGCGATAGCAATCAAATTGTTGGTAATAATATGAACATTTTTTGACGTTCAGCGATGATGGCGGCATAACGGCGTGGTAATTGCTGATCGCATTTCTTACATAGTACCGCAGCTCTAATCCTTAATTAATAACAACAATAAATACAATTAATCGATAAAATCTACACCGCCCTACTGACCTCTCCAATTGATTGACGACTAAAGTTAGACTGGTAGAGAATGCTTTGGCATTAAGTCCGCCCTTTGTACATTTATTTTTTTGTGCGATAAAGTTGAAATTAATAAATAAATTCATGCCATACAACGTCAATGATCCGTTTTCTATTTAAGTAACATTGATAATATTTAATTAAATGATTTTGTATCCATGCTCAATGTGTTCAATTAAGTGAGTCGACAAAAACATGGAATACATGATTGTTCGCAGCCACGCGTTGACACATTATGACAGCGAACATAATTCACATGGTTTCTCTCTATTTATTGATGGAACAAAGTTTCTGTTCTACTGTTATGTAATTATTTGAATAATTAAAAAAAACAAGCTTTTTGGTATTTTTAAGAAGATTATATTATATAAAAGATTGGTTTGGAGTCCGACCATGCCTATTCGAAAACAATAATCTATGCTACTTCAAAGCTTTGGTTGGTGAAACTTCTTAATGAGGTCGTCTATTCCTTCTATTAACAAATAGTCTATTGACAGCTAACAGGGCTCTTATACATTTCAAAAAGAATATAAATCTCTTTGTAGAAACACCCCTCAAACCTCTTTAAAAATATGTTTAAGCTTTACATTGACCTCTAACTAATGGACAGGCCCTAAGTACGAAAAAAACGTGCATACCTAAACTTGAAATGTAACATAAAATGGCGTCCATTTTTAGTGTTGCACAGAGAGTATCGAATCTACTATCGATATTTTAAAACTAAATATAGAACTCGCAATATAATATTGTAATTTAATGAACTTTTGCGAGAGATTGACGTAAATAAAATAATCATAGTTTATGGTTTATTTACTTTCATTATAATTCTTTTAATATAAAAAATATAGAACTATACAGTTTATTTTCTTATTCCTGATATAGTCCCTTCAAATTAGCCAGAAAAATAGCGGTCAGTTTGCATTAATTCCCAACATGCTGAATTTTGGTACAGACCTGGGGTACACCATTATAAATAAAACACCGAAAGATCCCATGTTTGCTTAAAAAGTTATTCAAGGTCAAGCATCAAAGTTTTCGGTTCAATCAATTAAAGTCTGTCTTGTCTTCAATAATTACGATTCATAAACAGACAAAACAACTACCAATAATATACTAATATTCAATAACAAAATTAACAATTCTAAGCAAGCTTAATTCCCTCTTTCTTCACGCATTTTTGATTCAAAAATACTCGCACAACGGCAAGCAAAGCAAATACCGTTTCGATATGATTTACTGCGTAAGCCCCTGTTATCATTTACATCGAAAGTATGAAAAATAAAAGCATATTAATAATGATCATCGATATCTGGTTAAATAATCAAAGCTCCGGAACATCACTTTTGACAGCTTTTTTTGACAGTAATGTAACAATAAATGGCGATTTGTGGCACGCTAGCCACCTGCTATGACGTCACTACATGATTGATATTTTAGTGACAACATTCAAAAATAGTACTATCTCTTTCTTTTATTAGCATTTTTGTATAAGTAAAGGGAGACAACCAAGTTCTTCCTCTTCTTCCTCGTCGATATACATAACTACTTATTTATATAGGACATTACGGCTACTCCATGTATTTATCACCTCGCTGAAGCTTTATGTCTTGTTTATTTAAAGTCTATTTATATACAAACAAAAATATTTACAAGTTAACAATACGGAAAATAAAACAAGATAGTGGTACCTAACTAAACGTACGTACGTAACTATGAGAAATGTCAGCGTGATATCGTCATGTAACGACATGGCAAAGGCCAAGACAACTCCACTCTCATTTCAAACCACCTGAAATTTCTACACACGAAAAAGGCTAATCTAGGATACATGAATAATAACCGGCATACTGTGAGTCCGACTTGCACATGTAAAGTTCTGTAAAATTTGTTTCGTTTTAAATTATATTTATTTTAATTTCTTGGTACGGCGGCAATAGAGAACACACTGTATAAGTTCAGCTCGCTAACTGGCGAACGGTTCGTCAAAGGGGCTCCGTCTACACCCTTCGGGTACGCAACAGGAACCAGTCATCATGAGGTATAAACGTTAAAAGCTGAGATCCCAATCAGACATTGAAAAGATATAAGACAAGATAGTAGACATTTATGATTTTTAACTACAATATTTATTACACTCTATTTGAATTGTTTTACTACATTAAATTACTATTTCTATAAATTTGTTATACATAATATTATTATTATATATAATATTAAGAAAGTATGGATCGCATACCCGTTTGTCGGCTCAGATAAAGAAAAAATATAAGGTTCGGCGATATTTTTTTAATTCCTTTAATAATTCTTGTATGAATCGTCCATTTTTCATATTAAAGTGGCCTTCAAACTGCTCGCACAAAATTAAATTAATTGAAAAAATAGCCAAGATTATAAGAGAAGCAAAGTTATACTCTATTTTAAAAATAAATCTCATTAATTAATTTCGCACTAAAGTAGATAAGCTGCAGGAACATGGTTATAATTTACCTCAGGTTTACATATAAGTAGTTTACGTAACTAGTAGAAAGATGAAATAACGTGATCCTCTACTGGTTACTAGTCTAGGTACGTCAGCGACATACAGGCGTACGGGATGTCTCTTTATGATATTTATGCTGATATTATAAGTTTTTTGTTTAGTAATTAAAGGTTACGCTTGGGATTGTTCATTTGTAAGTTAAGGAAACTGTATCTTCATAGATTTAATGTACCTATTATAATTTGTAGCAGTTAATACGAAATACAAATATTTCTACAGTAACTTAACTACATGTCCAATCATCCAATGTGTTTGATGGTGCTTGTAAAGATAAATCAACTATCATACTACTACATATTAATTACATTAAACTGTATAAAACAGCTTTTGTGTTTAATTAATTTGTCCTATTTTCGAACTATTTATAATATATTTGACACAATCTAAAAATTAAATGGTGGGTTCGTGTCACTTGTCAAACACAAATTACTTTAAATTATCAAAAGAATCCTTATAGAAAAAATAGTTTTTTTCTACAAGGATTTTCTGATGTCAGTGTAGTGTGTCCTAGTCGAATTTACATAAGTAATTTATTGATTTGACGGCCTCAAATCAGATTTGACGAACCTCGGACGACCTCATACGCTGGAGGTCCGAGGTTCGCGTCCTGGTCGGGGCAATCATTCGTGTGATGAACACAGAGGTTTGCTCTCGGTTCATGGCTGGTTACATTTATATATGTATTTTTATTCTGGGTTCCCTCCTAGTTCGCTGAATCCATCCATAACATTAGCTCTGCTTACTTCAGGGCTATATCTCTTGCGTATTTGCCCGGGTTGTTTATAATAACTACATTATGTTATTTTTACGACTCCAATGTTTATCAATATACTTATTTCATATTATAAAAAATATACCTACCAAAAGATCAAGCCAAATTATTGGAAAAAGTGTGCGTATTTTTTTTACAAATTAGTATCATGTATTTTTCTAGCATACCGTTTGTTAAAGTACCTACTTTAGTTTAGTTCGTCATCCATAACACTAGTGTGTATCAATTATTATTGTTGGCATACCCCGGTCAAACCAGAGGCGCTTCTTCCGGATTCCACACCAGCGCCCCCTACCGGCTCGCTACTCAAACGGGAAAAGAGAGTGCAAAAGACCAGTAGCCAAAAACCAGATCCTACGTATCAGCAACTCACTTTTTGCCTGGGAATGGTTTCCGCAGTACTCACGATTAAATGGCCGTTTTTATAGCACTTAGTAGGTGGGAAATACAGGTAATTAGTCTCTAAGATTAAGTGTTGATATATGTAGTTAATAATAATGTTGTTGGCGGGAAAAAAGGGAATTGTTGTGAAATTACATAAAAGACGTGTGCAATCGAATGCGTTGATCTGTTTTATGAATGTTAATGCCAATAACGTTAGTATAATATTTTTATTAATTTAGACGGATTTGATTTTTTTTTACGAATTGGCTCATGTCGCATTTGCCTTGTAGAACTAAAATATTTAAGTAGGTATGATTATGCTAATGTTATTAACACTTGGGCAGGTATTGTTTTATTTATATTCTTTAAAAATAACAATTACATTAAAATAATTATCTAAACAGGTACCAACATTTCAAAACACTCTCTGGGAGTCTCTAACATTGACGAAATTTTTCAGTTATTTAAAATTTTGTTTTTTTACAATCCTGTTTTAAATTTATCAAACAACTTTAGACTTAATTAATAAATAAGTCCAAAAACTACAGGGGAAACTAACAACAATAATATCTTTTAAAATTACTGTTTCAGCTTTAATGCCACGTTGTCATTATTTTTGAGTCTGAAAATCAAGTTCCCGCCAGTTATCATGAACTATGTCTTAAAGGTGGATTCGAATCTCCTCCTCCGATTAACTATCGGTAAATCACCTAAGCTACAAAGAAACATTACTCAAAGAATGAACTTAACTAACGCTTTCTATGTGTACGTTGTCATTAACATAAAACTACACAGCCACTTATTCGGGCCGGCACGTTCTGTTCGGCAGTACTCGTTCGATGACAAGGCCGGACCAAACTATCACTACACATATTCAGCTAGTACTGATCGGGTACCACATTCGGGTACCCATCAGGTTCTTCGGTAATATATCCTTGTTCCTTTATTTTTTTTATTGAAAAAGTATTAGACGTTTGTCTTCTATCTCACCTGATGGAAAGTGACGATGAAGACGAAGGTGTTACACGTCTATCCACGAGATACCTATTCACTCGACGCTTGAAAGAACTAGGAACATAGTTCTCTGGAAAAACAGACGTAGGCAGTTCATTCCACACCTTGGCGACCCGCACCAAAAAGGGACTATCGAAACGTTTGGTTCGACTTCTTGGGATGTCTACTATAAAGGGATGGAAGGCCTGTCTGCGTCTAGTAGTCCGATGAAAGAAGTTCGACCTGATCAAAAAGAGCATTCGCGCACTCTCCAAAATGTAATCTGTAGAAGACTGCTAAACTGGCAACTTTCTGACGATGGTCGAGGCTTTGCAGTTTTTTGGTGGTGAGGTCAAAGTTGTTAATAATTTTTCGGGCTCTTCGGTCTACTGCGTCCATCGCTTCAAGTTGATACTTTGCAGAACCATCCCAAACGTGGCTACAGTACTCGATCAAACTATACAAGATCGAACTTGAGCTGTATACAAATTAAGTAGCTGTTCAGGGCTGAAGTACCGCCGGACCTTCGAAATGATTCCCAACTTCTTTGAAGCAGTTTGAGCCATGGACACAATTTGATGCCCGAAGTCCAGTTGGGACGATATGGTTACGCCCAGAAGCCCTAGGTGGTAATATTATGGGAATTGGGCGTTAGGTTGAAACTGCTCTTTTTGGCGGAGAATAAACACGCCTGTGTTTTTGACAGGCATCAAAAGCCTTGGAAATGGCTAAGGACAGGTTCCATGTCAAAACTTTTGCTTCACCGTGACCCTCCAAGGCTTCCTCAAGGATCTCCAGTCGATCGTCCACTACGAAAACCATATTGGTTATCACTAAGGAGCTTGTTGGATTCAAGGTATGCCAGGAGACGATTGTTCAATACACGCTCCATAACTTTGCAAAGTATGGAGGTGATTGCAATAGGTCGATAGTTGATAGGATCCGCACGGCGAATATACCCATTTTGGGTCCGAAATGAGGTAACTGGGATGGGACTTTACCTTGACTATTTAGACGTGAACAATCTGCAAAAAGATTAGCAAAAAGGTCTGCTTTCTCTTTTGCAGTGTGGGCCAGTGAACCTTCAGGCTTCCTCAGAGGTGGCAGCGATGGTCGACAGAAGTTCAACTCAACCGACTTGGCAAGAGACCAGAAAGCTTTACTTCCTGAAGGATATGACGCTATCTTGTCTCCGATGTAGCCAATGTGGTCAAAGCGAGCTTTCCTGATCACCTTTTTGCAAGACTTGGCGGCAGCATTGTATCTTTTCTTCAGTTCATGCGAATCTACGGCTAACAGCAGATCTCGTCACTGGCATACATGCACACCCCGGCGTTTGGGCGGAAATTGGACTCCAGTATGTACCCTGGGTAACAAAGGTATACCGAGTCTGACGGATTACAGACCTGCGTCTCCGTTATGAAGAGTAGGTGAGGCCTCTCTGTCTCAAGGTGGTGGTGGACATCGTTGAGATTTGAGTGCATTCCTCTGATGTTGCAGAAGTGCACTTTAAGAGAAAGGAAGTGCAATAAGTCAACTCTGAACTCTTGCGATGTGGGAATTAGCGGTGATAAACAGGTGCTGTATCTGAGTGAACACTAGGCACCGGAGTGTAAGGCACTGCACGCGGTGGCACGTCGGCTTGCAAAGGAACACAACTATAAGTTCGTTTGGGTGAAGTACGGCCGGATCTATGTTCGTAAAGATGAGTCATCATCGGCAATAGTAATTAAAGACAATAGTAGTTTAGATAAGATAGTGTAACTCTGGTTTAAGTGAGTTCGTTTCTGTGTGATTTTGATTTTGTATTTTTGTTTTAATTTTTCAGATTTGTCAATTTATATATTGTGTAATTTATTAATTATGTTATTATATTATGAAAATGTTAATGGATTAGGAACAAAAAACTCAAAATTATTTTTGAATATTTTGAATAATGATTATGATATTATTTGTTTATCAGAAACGAATTTAGATTCAAGTATTTTCAACAATGAATTAATTGACGGCCGTTATAATATATTTCGTAGAGATAGAGATAAACATGCAAAATTACATGCAAAATTTGATTAAAAAAAAATTACATGCAAAATTTGATATGCTTCGTTGAGATCATTATGTAAAAAAATAATAAATGCGTCTTATTAATCCTATCTATCCTTAATCGAGAAAACATTAAATGACAAAAATATTAAATCTTTTTGGAAATTTGTCAACTCAAAGAAATGTATGAACAATATACCAGAAGTAAGAAGATAGGGTTGCATCGTCTGGTCAAGACGTGTGTCAAATATGACGAAAATGACATGAAACTTGCTGTAAACAAATGTCATGTTATTTCGTTCACAAAAAAGAAGATAAACAAAGTATGTTTTCCCTACAATTTACATAATCGGCCACATGATCGCGTGCGCGTTGTCAGAGGCTTGGGTGTTATGTTTGATGAGGGCTTGACTTTCAGAGATCACTACGACCATATTTCTAATAGGGCTTTTCAGATTCTCGGATTTATGGCCAGGAGTACAAAACCTTTCAAAATCTATCACAGTCTACTCTTCCTGTTTTACAGCATGGTTCGAAGTGTTCTCAAATATGCTTCGGTGGTGTGGTCCCCCAATTATAAAGTTCATTCTTTGTGCATAGAAAGTGTGCAAAGAAGATGGCTCAAAATTGTTAGTTACTGGTGTGGTCTTGCTCGTAAATTGTCTAGCTATACGGAAATACTTCATCAATTTGAAGTTGCTTCATTAGAAACTCGTAGAAAGCAGCAAGATTTACTGTACTTGCACAAATTGATCTACTCAAGGCTTGACTCACAACCTTTACTGTCCAATCTCAGCCTAAGTACTAGGGTATTATCCAGAATTGGCAAGCACAAAGTATTTACATTATACACGTACAAGAACAACACCTCCTATTTTAATCCTCTAGTCAGAATGTGTAGACTGTATAATGACATATCGTTTTGCAATGAGCTTGATGCATTTAATG
Organism: Marasmarcha lunaedactyla; assembly: GCA_923062675.1. Classification (NCBI taxonomy): domain Eukaryota; kingdom Metazoa; phylum Arthropoda; class Insecta; order Lepidoptera; family Pterophoridae; genus Marasmarcha; species Marasmarcha lunaedactyla. The sequence continues at coordinate 12,256,451 of OV281353.1, forward strand.
GCGCTTATATGTCCTTTAAACGAAGAGTTCAGCTCTCTCTCAACTGAACTACTCCTAATATATAAAATACCTACTCCCCAAATTAAATTAAATTATTTGAATTGTGTAATGTACCTATATTCAATATTGTTTTTGTTGTATACGGATTATTAATTTTAAGTAAAATGTACTTGTATTTAATTTTAAGCTTTCTATATAATAATGCTGTGTATACACGACTACTGGGTAGGAATCTAGGTATAAATTGTAATAAATTTCACCCTTTATAAAATAATTTATTTTCGATTGTTATCTGTGTGTGTAAGGTACACACACAGAAAATAGAGTACACAAAAGAAATAAATAAAATAAATAAAGTGCATCCGCTGTAAAACCTTACTCTTCTCTTTACTCTGCTGTTAAAAAAATTTGACAAATTTCAAATGAAACAACTGCTCGATTAGTCTATTTTGGTTACTTCCACAGCCTCATGACATATGGTATTCTGTTGTAGGGGAGTGCTGCCGACATCGATGCTATATTTATTCTGCAGAAAAGGGCTGTTCGCGCAATCTATCAGCTCGGTCCAAGGGTGTCACTTAGAAGTAAATTTAAGGAAATAAATATTCTTACCTTCCATTCACAATATATTTTAGAAAATTTAATGCATGTTAAAAAGAACATAACCTTGTTCAAAAGAAAAAAAGATCTGCACAATGTTAACACAAGAGGAAGAAATATGCTTGCAGCTCATAATAGTAGGCTTCATAAAGTCACTAACTCATTCATGGGTCAATGTATACGCTTTTATAATAAGGTTCCTGAGGATATCCAAGGTCTTCCTATTGACAAATTCAAAGAAACTATAAAGGAGAAGTTGTGTGATAGAGTATATTATAAACTATCCGATTATTTGGATGATAAAAGCCCTTGGGTATAATCCCCTCATTAACAGGATTGTACTAGTATTTGTAATGTGTCTGTATGTGCGATGAGTTCTTCGTCCCGATGAATATCTAAAGCGTCATTGTCACTAAAGTACGTCTTCTTATGGTAGCGTCGGGTGACGGGTCGTTCACTTCCCTCTAATATGGTTGAGGAGGTCGATGGCTGGATCCCGCGTTAACTCGTGAACGGGTGCCGTTTGAGGGTGTTCGTCGTTTGGATACTTGGGGGGAGGGAGACTTGCCGAGCTAACAGATGCAGAAAAGAATAATTTTGTATAGACATAAAGAGACTCTGCAAATTTATTTTGAAAAAAAATTACCCGTGAAGTTTCTTGCCAGTTCTTCTTCACTAAGGTTTTTTTCGAACTGGTGGTAGAATCATATTTTATTTGACGTCAATAAGAACAAGTAATTGTCAATGTTGAGAAATAAATATTTCATTTCATTTCATTTCATTTAAATATTTCATTTCATTTCATTTCTTTTGACGACTTTTCATATTGTGTGAGTGAATAGGAAGGAGAACAGAAGTTGAGTGAAGGGCTGCAAATGGAACCGAGCAACTCGCAATAAACAACACACCGATGGGAAACTCGCTTGGAGACTGCGGGGACGCCCGAACCCCTCTCGGGATTGTCATCGGGTCCTCTCTAACCAATCGCCAGCTGGCACGATGAGGCCTCCCGGGATTTTTCGCGATGTGGCGGGGCAGCCTTTCGCATGTGGCTAGCACGCTTTTTGGGCCCCCTACTACCTGTGGTCGGCCAGCGGTGCACCGTTGCTTCGGATCCCGCTACCCTCCAAAACCAGTTACCCGGCGAGCCAATAAATTGCGAGCTGAAAACAGTTCTCTGATGCAGCACGATTACTCAGACCTACCCTCCTCGATGGCTACACTAAACATCATGCCGGAACGTGAACATGTCACGGCCGAAGCATACCACCAGAAGATACTGCTCGTTTAGCACCACCCGGGGACCACGTACAAGGCATCGAGGGCTAAACCTTGCGGACGCGAGCAGTTCCAATCCCCAATTCTCTACTTTTTTCTTCCTCTAAAATGCAGTTGGTTTCCTGAGCATATTTATTCTGCCGGGCTGTAGTTTTAGGGCTGATTTTGCAATGCTTAGACAATTTTTATAAGTAGAATAATTTTGACACTTGACAATACTTTCCTGGTAAATTATATAAAATTCGAAAAAATATTCTACAGATAAAAGTTATCTGAGCATTGAACAATTAGCCCTAAATATAGTTAAAACTTTTGATTAAAGTGAAATAGTGAAAGATAGCAGGTAGAGTTTTAAAAATAAAGTACTTGAAAAATAGCTCCTTACTACCACAGATACATTTACTCACACAAAATCAATTATATTGTTCCTTGAAATAAAATAATTATAATGATGCAAAACAGGACCTTGCGAGCAAGACAGAACATGTCCGCATAATTTCGTTTGTATTCGACTCGTCTCGTATATTGTCGGTTCGGTTCGTGCAGTTACTAAATCATTTGGCAAGCGAAAATCAGGCACCCGGGAACAGGGTTTTTGAAGTCCATTTCTCAGGAACTTGTCACATATCTTCCAGTCTTTACGTTAATTGGTTAAAAAAGCATGGATTTGAATACATTTCTGTGTAACATTTCGTAAACTTGTTGATGAAAAATATGTTTTCTCATAATATGTTTAATTTACATTTTAATCTGAATCAAAAAATAACATATTAGAAAATTAAAATACACAATCCCTATCAAAAACCAAATCTGAGCGCAAAAGTAAAAAGTAACGTCGTGACCAATAAATTTAAAATATCTAGACAGCCAAAAAATAAGGGCAAATGCACAGGGCTTTAGCCATAAAGCCTTTGTCTCGTCTCGCCGAAATTCGATTAATTTAGCCTGGCGTAGCACCTTTAATATTCAACTTAAGTTTGCTTTGTTTCTAAACATAATTATTGAAAGACTTTTAACGGGCATCGTAAATTACAAATAATTAAACTTACAGTACTCAAGACCTAAAGAGTAAATTAAATAAACACTACAATACGCCCTATAAAAAGTTATAAGCAAAAACCTGCAAAGGCGCTTTTTCTTCGTATTTCCTTGCTTCGTATGCCTGAGCTTTTGGATTAGCAAGCCAGTCATCACGCCGATAAGATTGCTATGCAATATTTACAGGCATGGCTACTGCCATGTTTGTAATCGATAGTTTAACTGTGATGAACTTTTATTAGCATGCGATATACTTATTCTATTAATTATTTGAAATCCTCGAGAAATTTTAGATAAACTACTCGATAGTTAATCAATGGACTCAAGCCTGAAACGTGAGCCCAGGGTATATCATTCGAAATAAAAGATTATCACGCTATTTTTCCCGTCAACCTAACATTAAGTATGTATTGCGTCTTCACTGAATCAAATAACATTGTTTGATATAATTGATTTTGAAATATAGGTACTTAAGCATCTACTTTCTACTAATAGAATTGAATAAAAGTTACATATATCCCCATATTGCACGTATTGAAAAAAATAAATTTTGTAGTTAAGAGTGAAGGGGTCGAGCGTTTATACCAATTTTTACAAATTTTAATAATCAACAACATTTTACAAGTTTAATCTAGCACTAATATCAAATAATTATACTATTTCATACAGGGTGTCCTAAAAATGAAGGTTTACATGGTGATAGCCCTTCATGATTTCCCAAAAACGAAGAAGAGTTAATATTTGTAGTCTCAGGACTTGAAAAATGTAACAAGATGTCAGTTTCCCAAAATAATTTTTGATACTTATAAAGAGTACATGACCAAAATTTATTTTTTATTTTTCAGTCACAGCTAGGCCTATCACCCGGTTCCGGCGTGAGGTTGACTTCTAGGAGGCCCTGTATATCTTACTGGAATACTTTATGTAGATAAATATAAAATTTAAGAGTTTTAGATATGATAGTTTTCGATCCAAGTTTCCAACCTTTTGAGATTTGAGGACAAGCCGGACCAAACATACATGATATTTACATATTATTATGTATGGCGAGTGGGTAGTGGGCCCATGCCTCATACGTCGGAGTCCTGGTCGAGGAATTCATTTATGTGATGAAAACAGATGTTTGTTCTTGGTTTTTTATATGTATTTAATTATGTTCTGCTTTAGGTTACCGCCCCAGTTCACTGTATCTGTTGTACACACAGGTCATCCAAAATACTCCTGCATACTTTGGGAACTAGAGTTGGATGCATATATATTTAAGTTGTAACTGCATATTTATATTTTCAAAAATCTTTTACTCTAAATTATGCTCCGGGAAACTTGAAGGTTCGTTTGTGCTTCACGAGTTGAAGCACTCGGGTATGATTCGAAAAACGTCAATATTGCCAGTTCTAAATCTTCGTTGACGATTCGTGGATTTGGTTTCAATGGTTTTTTGGAACTTCCAGTCACTTTTAAGTCACTCGCCATAGTTAGTAAAGAGCGCTGTGGGTATTTGTTTTGATACCAGCCAGGTGCGCGAACTATGCTTCTACTATTTAAAAAATAGGCGTCCATCAAATCAAGTCCCTCAGTGTTTGATAAATCCATTCTTAGAAAGATCTTTTTATTGTCATAAACCAACACAAACAACTCAATTCGAAACAAAACAATTATTCGAAAAAACATGAATGGAATTCTTTTTTTGATTTTTTAGTATCACCAGATTATCGCGCTTCAATATTACAAGATGTAATTTTGTTTGAAAAATCATTTGGGTCTATTTCCGCCAATAGTAAAAGATTTTTGAAAAAAATAAATATTCAGTTATTGTTTTCTTATAAATCGAGGGCATGACTCCTTTCACGACTTTTCCCTAACTCTCGTGGTTTCGGACTTGGTCATCGCCGCCCTTCTCAAAAAACCACCCTGTATTTGTCTGAAGATGTATTATTATTGTTATATATTATTCAGTTCTCATAAACAAGCAATGAACTCTTTATTACACAAAAGTGCCCTACTGTAACAGGATTTCCCCTTTATGAGACACAACTGCTACTACTTACACCACAAAGTCTTATATTTAATTAATCATATCATTCAAATGACTACTGTTTGGCATTGTACAATGCAAAGAAACAACAATACCACTAGTTTTCTCAAACAAAAGCTACGGTCTCCCACGAGCTGTTACGAACAACGGGCAGTAATCGTGCCGGAAATCTGCACAGACCAGACACTATAATTATTTATTACCCCATTCCATTGGACAACCTGTAAGCTTTACAAGTGAGAATGAGGCGTTGCAATTAAACTTTTTTATGGTTTATGGTTCTTATTTTGATAAGGAAGCTAATAAAATGACATGTTTCTCATGCTTAGTGATTTAGACCGAAATTCGTAGTGCTTAGAATTATCTCAGCTAAGTGGTCAATAATGTATATAATGCGAATTTTTTATATAAAGAATAGTGATAAAAATTGCGATAAACCAATTTTGACAAGATATGTGATGCATGTTTGCAGAATAAGTACTCTATTTTGTATACAACAAAGTCGCTTTTCATTTGACCATTTAGCTGAGACAAGTCCATGCCCGCTTCGTAGATTTCAACCGTAGAATGCATTAAGGAAAAGAATTAATCAATATGGAGAATATTGTTTTTATTAATATCTTATTTAGTTATTTATAAAAGTTTTATTGATAGTGGTTTTTTAGCAGTTTTCTATAAAAAAATAAATCTAGTAGAACTAGAACTTTATGGGCAGTATTTGCAGAATGTTACTTTCTTACTGGAACTAAATTCCATGGTCTGGCCACTGTGTGTGTATAGTATAAATAATAACGTTGTGTATAAATAATAACAGATTCGAACAATATTAAATTTGGAATTGTTTACTCAATGTGTTTTACTTATACACGTGTTTTATCCGATCAAATATTCGTTCAAACGAACGCATTCATGTATTATAGATTGCCATTTCAGTTCTACTAACCACCTCGTTCCATCACGAGATAAGTTCTAAATTAATGTATTTTTATAAGCAATACATACAGTTGTACAGTTTCAAGTCGATGTGACAATTAGTAGTTTGTTATATCTTTCAGATAGCTGAAGACAGATATCTGTTACGCCCACGTGGAGGTTAAGCTACCCAACGTTCTTTCCCTGGTAGTTTATCTCATGGTTCATGTCAAGGTTCGGGTGGCACAAGCTTAGCTAACCTAACCTAAGCAAATCACATTTTTGGTTTCTAGTATAACAAAACATGTAAGTATGATATAGTTGCTATTTTGGTCTTATATATTAAATTGCTTATTTGAATAAAAAACTTAAAAAGAACACGTCGATTATATGGTCAGTAAAGAAATAGTCTACTTTTTTTTTGTTTTTACATAGGTAAAAAACAAATCTAGTCCATTATAAGCAACAATTGTGTGATGAATCTGAATCTCAAATTAATTCTACAAATGCCTATTGGATTCTGCTAGGGTTCGAATCCGACGATGAGTCTCAGCTACTATAGTCGCCGTGAGATCGCCAAAAGCCAAATATTGCCAACTATAACTGAATACCTTAAATTATTATTTTTCCTTAATAAGTTTTTATACCTACTTATAATTCTATAATGTTACTCTTCTTTGTAGGTTTCATATAGATAAGTTAAGTAGATAAGTTGAGACAATATTTATCAAACTATTTATTCACAACATTTCCTTACAGTAAATCAGTAGGTAACTTAAAATTATATTAACATATTGCACATGAGAACAATCCTCCTATCGTTTAATTGAAATAAATAACAAATGATTAACAATAACAATGTGGCGAAAACATTCTAAACTTTCGATTAGTGGCGACAAACATGTGAATTCAAAAATAATTTCGAAAGTTACAAATCTAGCAGTCTACTTACGTATGACATTAATCTAATTTATTTACAACTTGTTCAATAAAATGATTGCTTGTTTATGACGATTTTTTCTTTTCGCTTCTTTCATTAGATTTTTTTGACGAAGTAGCAACTGAATCTTTATACTCGGGTCTGGTCATTCGTTTAGGGTGGCTGTGGTAGTTCCTAGGGTAAGGAGGCGGCTTTTGTCTGCTCACAGGTGGTATGTACTGCGTATCGACAGTGTACTCTTCCTCTGGGTTATCCTGACCATGGTAACGAATCTGAACCGCTGATGCAGGCAGTGAGTGTGAGTTTACATATTGTACTTTCTCATTGCTTACATTTCTGAACACCGTTTGTGGACCCATTACTCTGTATTTCGAATGGTAACTATGGGAATATGGCACGGGAGTGACATAGCTTACACTTTGTGCTGTTGGGGCGTTATGGCTTAACGGCTTGAAGGGAAGGACAGTCGCCTGGGTATGGTCTGGGCTTGGATAATTTTCTGACAATGGAAGTGCATTATTGGATGTATCTTCTCCAGCTTGTGGCTGATAAACTTCGCTCTGTGCTTCTGTGCCTGTATATGCTTCATGTGATGACTGACTAGCGTGATCTCCAACAATGGCTACCGTTTCCTTCTGTACGGGCTGCTGTGACGAATAATATTGTTGGGAGTTTCCTTCGTCTTGCTGAGGAATTTGGATTTGATACTGATAGTGTGGAGTTTTGATTTGCATCGTGGATTGTGCGTGACTAGATGATGTATATCCCGAAGACGGTACATTTATTTGGAATGCAGAACTTTCTTCTTTAGGAGTTCCATATTCAGGAACTCTGGCTGTGGCGGTCTCATACTCAGGTGTTGATGGCTGCTCAGAGACGTAAGCTGCGCTGTTTTGGGATATATAAGAAAGAGCACTCGGAACATTTCCGTGCGATTGAACAGATTCTTGAACAGAGTAATCTGGTGTTTGGCGAACTGCAGATTCATCATGTTCTGCAGGTTGTACGTACTGCTGACTTTGATCTTCACCTTGATTAGAGTATTGGTACCTTGGCTGAGTGTAGTAGGTTGGCGCGCTCGGTGTGGGATGTTGTTGAACATACTGATACTGATATTGCGGTTGTTCGTAAGACTTTTCCGTCTGTGTCGGATAGTAACTTTGACTAGGGTATGATGATGGGTATGATGATGGGTACGATGATGGGTACTTGGCCATAACCGGTTGAACAGCAGAATATTGGACGCCAGAATAATCTGCCTGAGTGTATGTAGGACGAATGTAAGGCGATGAGTAGGTTTGAGGTTGTTGATGTGCTACAGGTGAAACCGGGGCTGATGATATAGATTGATGTGCACTATACATTACTTGAGGTGCACTAGAGTATCCTAGTTTCTGGAAATAGTTATTGACTAGTTCTTGAAGGTTCACGCTATTCAAATGTTGTGCAAGAGGATAGTTTTGTGGCAAATTGGGATAGATTTCCGCTGTAGGGTTCTTAAGGAACGAACTAGGCACCCTCAATACGAGCACTGGTACAACACGTTGTTCTAGCTGCGAACCATGATGGCGTAAATGTTCTTGTGTTAAACCAGCAGTCTGATATTGTGGGTTTTGAAGTAATTTAGATGGATCTACAAAATAATTAGACATAACTTTAGGGAATTGTGTGCTTAAACCAGAAAACTTTTCCCCATTGTAGGTAGTGTAAAATGTGGTGGGTGAAGGATTATAAGTAGAGTGTTGATGTGGGTTGAGTTGTACTGATGGCTTGCGATAGTGGTAAGCGTTATCATCGTCTACTTCCTTTAACTCAAAAGCTTGAGATGACTGAATCTCGACTTGAGTTGTTCCGGACCCTGAAGAGTGAGAGTATTGATGTGGTTTAGCTGGAGGAATATCTTCTTGAGAATATGGATAAATCATGAACTTTCCTTTGTCTTGACCGGGCTTCCCAAAGTAGTTATAAGAATAACCATTGTTTGTTCGGTATCCGTAACCTAAATTAGCGTCGATAGTTCTCTTTCCTTTTGATTTGCTGTCAGTATCGTTAACGATTTCAATTGCAATAACAGCGGGAAACTGTGGCGTTGGGATGGGGATGTTAGCAGCATCTTTGTTTTCTTTGAGGTCACCAATCTCAGGTTTTACTCCGAATTTGGCTTCTACTTCTCTCAAAAATTTTTTCTCTTCACTTGTCAAACTTGCATCAGACTGTTTATCAGGAACTTTAGCTTCAGATTTATATTTCTTCGGTTCTGGCTCGGCGCATATCGCCCATATGACCGTGATGAATAAAACCTGTAAACGAAACAGAATTTTAATTAGTTTAATCGCTACAATTTTAATGTATCTAATCTCGATCACATGATGAAATGTGTTGTAAAATATTACATAGTCGTTAGATCACAATGAATTCAAACGAAATGTAAATGGCATCTCATTTAATGGTTGCGTGCATCTGTTCGCTCAAATACTCGGCACAAACGTTCTCTACAATTAGGTAATCTAACATATTATCTTATTTCTAAGTATTTTGTATCACTGAGGCACATTGTGAAATTGTTGTTACTCGATTGTGTAAATGCTAATCATCCTTTTGTTGTTATAAATATTATGTCATTTTTTTGGGTGATTGTGTCAAGTAATGAATTCAAATGAATATAAAAGTAAATAAGTATATTAGAACACAATTGACTACGATAAGTACGTAATGTAGCTACTAAACTAGACATTATTTGTAAGGTACATGATACAAGCTTTGATGAACGTACGGACGTTATCTGGCAGCGTGATCTCGGACTTGCATAATAGCTATTTTCTCGACGCAAGCGCAGTCCGCGATCCTCGCGCAGCTTTCCATGACCCCGGCGATAATAACCCACTAATGCGCTGGTTGTATTAGAACATTTATGTGTTCATTTGCAATTTTGCGAAACTATGTAATGTGAAATCAGATGACTGTCAACTTTTTATTTTAATTTGGTTTAATAGGCATCATTTTTTAAATATTTTTCGTACATATTATTATGTAAGTCATCCAGACTTTTTTGCCCGGCAATTTAAGATTTATAAATGAAAACAAAGAGTGAAGTTTTGTTAGGCTTGCACTGATCACTAGACTAGACCTACCAGTTGGAACAACAAATTTTGATTTGTGTCATAGCGCAATTTAATAAGTAGATGATTTTATAACGAAACAATTTTTGAAAAATTTAGTAAACAGCAACCTGCAATAACACCAAAAATAAAATCTAGATTATTTGTCTCTCTTTCTCTCTCTCTCTGTCTCCGTCGTTTTCTCTAGAAAGGCGAGAGAAGCCACCAACACAAGCTAGCTATAAATAAAATATCGTGCAGTAATTTTTACGATCACAACACTCGTTCAACGTGAGAATGACCGCATATTTCGCAGGGTGAGCTCAGGCACAGGCCTCGCAGATGACGTGATCTCTGCAGTAATCGAGATGAAAGCAAGAACTACTGTAAAATCGACATGATATAAAGTGAAAGTGCCTCTTGGCGTCCAGTAGGAGAATACTGACTCAGTGGTGCTTCCTGCTTGCGAGTACTGACCGAGTGAACTTAGTTAATAGGTACGAAATCGAGGACTGAAAGCATGTATATTTTTTAATAGATTTTTACTAAAAGTCTTCTTTTTTCTTTGATAAGTAAAAGAAATTCAAAAGAAAATCATTGGCAAGCAGTAAACTGGATTATTTGTAGTTTACTACTGGTATTATGTGTTTTCTGCCTTTCTATGATTGAATTGTTAATGTCATTCTTATTATCATTAAGATTAAAATTGGTTATGAATTCGGCCAAAACATAGTGTAATTATATATTTATATGACATTTTAAATCTAAGTAATAAGGATGTAACAAAATAGCGTTTTTAACAAATAAAAAATTAAATATACATTTAAATACTAGATTTGAAAATTCTGCGTAATTATATTTAATTATTCGTTTATTAGCCAATGCATTATTCCAACTAAACCACTATTGATTGTAAAGTCTTGCTTAAGAACCTATAGGTAAATTATCTTATTAGTAACCTTACCTACAACAGGTTTATCTAAAAGATCGGTGCCAGTAGTTCTGCATCTTACAAAATAATTGAAAGCAGATTACACTGATCGACGCGTTCCAAGTACTTATTGTGTAAGTAGCTTAATGCTTAACATGTGATTGTATTTGTGAAACAAAGTAATTACAGTTTCGTAAGATTATAAAGTAAAATGCGCTTTTTATACCTTTTGACATAGTTCAACTAAATAAGACAGACTATCGAGTAGAGCCAGTTAAATCGTATACCGTGAAAGCTATTTCCGAAATTGGGTTGCATGTGGCACTCTGGCAGACATCTGATGATTTTTAGAACTACTATCTCTCAGGAGGTGCATTTTATGAAACATCATAAAAATCATCTGTGTGCCTTAAATATGCTGTCTATTAAAAATAACATCATTTAAGCTACACGTTTTTGCTAATTAATTTTGGTCACTATATACAGGGTGACTCTTTTACTGTTCGGAAAAACGGCACATGGGTTCAGACCTTAATTCTGAGCAAATTTTCTAAAAACACCATATAGTAAAAATGAAAATAAAACTCGACTTTTCACGTGATAGTTAGTAGCAGTCGCGCCCATGGACAGTCGAAGGTGTTTTACTTATAAAAATTTAAGTGTGATATTATATTGACCATTAATGCGTTGCCGACCGCAATCTTCCGATCGAATTGTCTTTGTGTGAATTGTCTGTTCCAGTTATTACACTGGCTGTTCTTCACCTTCAATCGGAACACGACCACGTAACTGTGATTATTATGGCGGTCGAAACAGGAAAGAATGGAATACCGCCCCAGACCAGATCTTGAAATAAGAAACTGTAATTCCACTTTGGTCCTGTTTATGCACTATGTTTGCTGTTATTTCTTGTGCACAACACAATGTAGGCCATGTGTTGACTAGACTAGACTTCTCATTCCTTTTAGGTCTCAAATATCCTTAACACTACATCATTATATAATAATTTACATTAATCAAATTTCAAAAAACATAACAATGCACTCCAGTCAAGTCTAGATGTATCAAACCACTCAAAAAGACCGTGTATCAAAACCTTTTGTATGAAAATCACGACTTGCAAATCCAGTTTTTAATATACAATTCATCGAAAATATTGATTGGTAACTTTTCAAGTGATCATTAAGTTATTGAGAGCAAATTTTTCTTCATTAATCTTTGTTTTCGCAAAAGTAACAAGCGATAGGTAAATATACAGAAATATTAATTTTAATTGCAAAACTTTAAAACCAAAATTTTAAAGTATTCTCATTATATTACTGAAGTGACTTAAGAGTGGTCGTGATTTAATTAATTTCTAGGCTTTTGACAAGAAGTAAGTTTTTTTAATATTAAGAACGCCTGTGTGTTCTTACGTCATAGGCGCATAGGTGGTCATGATTTTTTGATTAGATGTTACTGAACCTAAACCTAATTAGATGTTACTGTCTCCTAAGAGGTCTCCTAAGTGGTATAAAAATTAATTGTTGCAAACACAAAACAACTAAAATATATAAACTTGCTTATAACACTAACACAATATTATGTTGTAATGCCTCAACTAATAAAAAAACCGTCAAGAATAATAAGTTTTTTGCATCAGGTCTTCGAATGTATGTACTTAGAGTTTACGTACTACCTGTCCACTTGACCTTGCACGTAACGAAGTGGATCCGATGATAACAATTTCATAATGGATGCCTTAATTTCAAAGTTGTTAAAACAACTTAAAAGCAACAGAAGTAAACTTTTGTAAGAAACCAGAGGCCCTTGTCCGGCTTTACTCCCAGTCTCGCGGGAATTTTAGAATCAAACTCCCCTATATACCCCATGGTACTATTGAGGAATAATTTTTACATTGGTGCATTAGTTTCAGAGCTTATCATATATCTACATACGAACATAGATATAAACCAACAATTTATAAGACGTTCTATTGAAAACCTTAGGGCGAATAGTACAGATTTAGACATTATTAGTGAAATGTGTATAATTTACTGTCCATGTCAAAAATTTAACCCAAATAAAAAAAAACTTTGATAAACGTGTTTACACCTGCACTGCTTTTGATATCGAGATGGAAGCCAACCTTCACTAGTTTTTTTTTTTTTTTTATTCAACAATTGTTTAGGGGCTTTTGTTAAACATGCCAGCCCCATGAGACAAAACTAAATCTATTACACTCGGTTATATTATAAGTACTTAAATTAATTAATATTTAAAACATAGAGTTATAATCATCTTAGCTTCCTGCGATAAAGGCTGTGACAAAATACATTGTAATGCACCTACATTACTTTTGCTTATTTTAAGGCTGTGGAACAAATGGTTCCTTTCAGACTCATTTCGGACACATTCCATTAGCAAGTGATGCACATCCTCTATCTTATGTAGACATAGGTCACAATTGGGTGAATCTTTTATTTTCATCTGGTAGGCAAACTTGTTTAATGGAACGTGCCCGGAACGCAGTCTGTGCATCAGGATTACATATTGTCTCTTTAGGTCAAAATTTGAAAACCAGGGTACTCGAGGAGGCTGACAGACTATGGTTCTATACCAAGTTCCTTTAGTCCGCGACCTACTGTCAAAATATTCTTTCCAGTCCATATAGCAAATGTTGCGACAATTATGCAGCAGTTCTGAAAAACTTGGTAGTATCCAATATGGAGTACCTTCAGTAACGGCAAGTTTTGCTAGTCTGTCTGCCTCCTCATTTCCTCTTAGCCCGATATGTACCCATTGTATCTTGACAGTTTTGCCACTTTCACTGATACAGTGAATGAGGCCTAAAATCTTATAGGCTATCATTACACCTCCTTTAGTTAAAGAGGCACCCTGAGAAGTAAAAGAAAAAAAATCTTCCTTCTATAATTTAGTTAAAATAGTATTAGATGAGGGTAAAATTCCAGTCCGAAACGTTTTTCATTAAAAATAACTCTTATTTTAATTCTTTATCTAATATTCCGTTATCCCTTTAAGGTTAACAGTGGAATAAAGTGTAAATAAAGATAAAAGGAAAATAAATAACAACATTATATTTTAATTATGGTATTAGCTTAGACAGCTCGTTCGTTTACAACTACCTATAATTTAATACCTATTTCGAAATTATAGACATTTGAGGTTATCTGACATCTCTTGGCGATGCGATAGGTCACTCGTACAGTTTATTAACCTTTTAAATAATAAATACAAATTGAAAGGTCGCGAACTGATGCAATTTACGTACGACATGTAAACTTGCCGCATTTGTAAACGCATTCAAAGTGACTGTGTTGGTCATTGCCGTTAGCAATCAAGTGGTACTTTATTAAATGTATGAGTATTAAAGCAATACTCAACTTTAATTGAATGTGTAAAAAAAAAACAAAATGAGTTATTGAGTATTATTTGTAATTTGGGTGTGCCCAAATCCATTAAGTAATGGATTTGTTTTATTTACTACCAAATAGCTCTAGTAGCTCTAGTAATCATTCTTCCTAGGTACCCGTTCTATTACATTGCGAATGATTTTACCTTTGAGGTACATATATTTTTATCATATTAGATATATATCTCATCATAGGCTTCTCCTATGTTGGTTAACTTTTATTGTCCCCGTTTTGTACTAGCTTACCCGGCGTACTTCGTACAGCCTTCGAGTTAATAAATGCTGTGTCTAGATATCAGCTGAGTTATATTAAAATTTTTGTTACATTAAAGTAAAAGAACACAATTATAATGAGAGACAAAGGCCTGGAATGGCAGCTTAACATTAAATATCATGAAATATATTTTGATTTTAACATTTAAATTATTTTTATTTTACGACTCCATAATTACTTCTAACGAATCTACGGTTGAGTCATAATTTCTGATAAGTCACTGTTTACTATCGTCGACGTCTACATTATTTATTCTTCTTCTTCTCCCAAGTCTTTTATGTCTAATGACGTCTATGTGTAACCTCTAACCTTTTATTTAATCAACAGTTCAAGTTAAAAAAATACGGTTTAACTGAAAACTATTCTTTCTAGCTAGGCAATAACAAGTACTACTGAAAATTATGTAATGTTCTCTTGTATAGCATATCAAATTTGGTGACATACCACCGACTTATTACTAATAAACTAATTAATATTATAAGATTATGTATATTAAGATTTATCTGTCACTGTACCTACAACACAATTATATCTTTAATCTAATTATCCTATTATAATTACTTCCCAGCATACATTCATATGCAGAAAGTATGGAAAGGCATTGCATAATTGTATTAAATTATGAGAAAACTTTATGTTAAGTTTAGTATTAATAATTAAATAACAGCGAGAGGTTTTTAATTAAAACTGGTACATAAAACATTAAAACTGTGCATTTATTATGTAACTATGAATTCATTGGGCATTTGAGATATAATGGCTACAATACCATGTTTGTTTGGCCTGAGGAATACATTGTGATCTTTGCACCTATATTGAAGAATTTATTCGGTTTTACATAGTCAGAGCATAACGTAATCTCGATCTCGAATCTCGATATTTTTAATTTAAAAATCTTTACAAACCTCTGATTGGATTGCTGACGGTGGTTTGTTAAATTAAAATGTAGGGTCATAGATAGTATAAATTTCTCTTGCAGTTTTGTCATAATACGATCAAATTAATAAGTAATTTTTTTTTCGACTTGTAAGAACTACTTTTTTCAGCTTCCGGCTGTTCATCTAGATGGCACCGAGCATCAAACGTAGCCGAGATTCGTTAAGGATTAATAATTAATTTGGAACAATGGAAAGATTTGTCTTAGTCCATCCCAAGTCAATGAGCGTAGACGGTAGTTTTTGTTTATTATTTTATTATTTTTGTTTTCCGCTTTTCGCAGATAAGCTATCTATCAGATGAGTTTTTCCAACTTCTTGGAATAAGAACTGTATTGGTGAGAGAGGCCTCTATATAAATTAATCGAAGGATTTTTTGTAACATTTTTACAGAACAAAGATAAAATATCAGTCCCATTAATTTCTAATTTCGGCTACAACAAAATAGTAAATTTATCGTAAACAGTATACAGTAAACAGTAAATTTTACTTTTCTTGCAAAGATTAATTACGACATAACTGTAATACAGTTAAAATGCAATGACCTTCTTAAAATGGCGCGAAAGCTGATTTCGCACGAAAACGTAATCCAGTGAAAATTGACGTTTTATACGCAACTGTCTCAAGAGTTATTGATGATCTCACTGTATAATTACTGACCTATTGAAACTATGGATGTCGAAATGATTTATCACCCCATTTTGGAGTATTTTATTATTGATTCAATTTCATAAAACGCCGGTGTTCCTATAGTTATAGTTAAGTTAAACCTTTTGCGCCCATCGCCTTAGTTGCAAAACAATTAAATTTTGGTTTATATAAGTTTGTTTATGAAATAAACAGAGGTCATATAAAATAATTAGAAACGTCGGAAAAATATATACTTTAGATTCGTTTATGTTAATTCATCGCCGTATAGTTTTTGGCCACATCGATATTTTACAAAAGTTTGATTTTTTCGTACATTACGTTTTTACACCATTTATGCAATTATAACGTTGATCTAACAAAGCTTCAGAAACTACACTTCCTTGGTTTGACCGAGGGTAATTAATTATTTTTTTAATTTGACTGTTAAATTGCTTACACTTTAAAAACTTATTTTATTAGCATCTACAAAAACTATTTATCGTAGAACAGCTCTATAAAAGTTGCGTGCTAGTGGTTTGTCTCAGCGCTTATGTTTTAA
The DNA here is from genome assembly GCA_923062675.1 of Marasmarcha lunaedactyla. Taxonomy (NCBI): domain Eukaryota; kingdom Metazoa; phylum Arthropoda; class Insecta; order Lepidoptera; family Pterophoridae; genus Marasmarcha; species Marasmarcha lunaedactyla. The sequence goes on from OV281353.1 coordinate 12,273,093, forward strand.
TTAGAGAACTAATGAGATGCAGTTTGGTTTGCACGATTCTTAGCTTCAGTGAAACTTGTTTTTAACAACTTAATTAAAGCTTGATACTAATGATGTTACTTCTTGGAACTTCAATACTTGAAATAGTTTTAATATAGTTTATATATAAATTTACTTTAATGTTATTTTTAAGATATCACCAATCTTAACTTTGTATTATTCAAAACGAACTATGAAATAAATAAGAACGAATCAAATAATTACCAATGAAATCCACCGCATCCTGAAATCCCGTGACGTCACGGACCGCTATATTTCTGTCAACAGAAAACAATCGAATGAAACACAGTTCACTGACACGAAACACTTCAAAACTCAACAGCCGCACGTTTTTTGAAGTACCTGCAAAGTTTCAATACGCTCGGTGTGTTTGAAGCAAAGCAATGGTTGTGCGAATGTGTATGTAACCTTCTTTTATACTGCGGAAACAGATGCGCGAGCGCCGGCCAAAAGCGCTCTCGAATCGCGATTCGGACGGTGGGAACATGACCGAACGGTAAAAGTTGCTACGAGCTTTTGAGACAGCCTTTTAGTATAAAATATATTCGTCGAATAGTAAGTTGTTCAGCGCCCGGTTAAATTGCACCGGGATTGTAGACTAAGTGCATTATTCCTTATAAGGTAAAGTGACCTAGTTGTTTTTTTGGTTTGTTGGTCCAATATATGACGCAGGGCGCTAAATTCTAAATTCTAAAGTGTTTTTATGTAAAAATGTGCTGTAATTTGTTTTTGTGCTTTTTTGTGTTTTCCACATGTGCTTTCACAGTCTATCAACGATTTGAAATTGATTTCACACATTGATTACATCACTTGAGGTAGATGTTTGTTATAATCTGATTTTATCATTTAAATTATGAACATAAAACAAGAATATGTTTATTTGAAAAACAAAATAATAGATCAAAACGAGAACGAATATTTAAATCTCGCCCCTACTATTACCGTGCCTACTGTAGAGCAGACGAAGTGGTGCTTTCGATTTATTTACATACTTCGTCGTTGTCAAAGGATCGTGCCGAAATTGTTTGCTGTATAACAGAGGTTTATAAAACAGTTAACAACTTTCGTAGATTAAAATAACATCAACCTATTACTCGATAATATTTCAAATAAGCAACAAGTTTTACCTTAGCTTCGTATATAGGTAATAATGTACATAACAATTATTGGAAGTTACAAGAAAATAAGATATTAATAAGCCTAGATATAAGAAGGTACATTTTAAATTAAGTAATGACATCCTTGAAACGATTATGCATTTTATAGTACAAAAAAAATTCAAATAATTTAATTTGTCGTAATCTATTTCATAGGCAAGATTTAAAAAAAAGATATAAAATAATTTTGTTTTTTAAATCTTTTAATCTATTATTAAAATGTAATTAACGATAAATACTATCTAATAGGAAGGATAGAACAAACATTTTCACTATTAAATAATGAATCGTTAAAACCAAACATAGTTACATAAGCATTATTTAATGCGGAACCTATCAGTATAAAATGTTAGAAAGGTTACAAGTTGCAAGGAAAGGGTTAAATGTAGATAGCAATGTAACTTAACAGTTAAATCGCTGCCAGACAACTGTGACAATGAATTCCTTTGTGAGGATGGTAAACATTCTTTTGGGTAACTTGGAACAATGGCCATAACTTAACGTAAGTAACATTAACGCACGACATCTTAGGCTTTTTTTAGACTCAGTAAAGAATATCGTTATTTTGCCTGATAGTCTTTTTGCTCAAAATTTCATATCAATATTGTTAAATTTAAATCGTTATACGAATGACGATTTAGAAATAAATCAGCTAATAAGTAAATTTATTGAATATCGATAAAACTTAAATACAATTATTTTATGAATTGTTACTTATTCTAGAATACACTTAACAAAACATAATTACTATACTTTATAATTTAAAGTGTATAACATTCCCGAAGAAAAATTAATCAAACACAACCTTATTAGTTAGTAGTTATTAGTTATTTTATTTTAAGTATAGTTATTTTAAGTTTCGACAAGCCCACCCCGTGCCCTACCAGACGCAAAAGTGCCCATCACACTGGCCGCGTTACCTCGTTGGACAGCTATGGACAGCCTTTGTGCATTAGGTAAGTCCTCTCCATAAGTCGACGGCCCAAGTTTTTACAGAAGCTCAAAGCTTCGGACCCCCAACAGCTTGAAGTTTCGAATGCGATCGGCACGATGTCGTAATTTGTCGTCAACATTGCGTATTTTTCTTTCTTCTTGTAGGCTGCTGCTTCAGCGGCTGCCCCAGCTGACACTAATGTCCGACTTAAATGGGAAGCTGCATAAGTGTTGACACAGGTGGCATCCCATATGAGACACTGACCCCTCTGCCATGGCACCAGAGTTAAAGCATGTTGGCAGAAACGAATGCTCTGCGAACAATGTCATTCAGAGCATGGTGTCGCGGAAATCTACCTGAACACCGACAACGCGTGATGGCCATTGGCCTCCACTATAGAATCGCAGATGCATCGATGAGGTGGACAAACACCGCCACACGCAAGGAGTTACTGTTCAGGAGAGTTCCCATAAATAGTGAAAGTACAGCTCGCAACCATGCTCCTGAATCGGGCATCGAAACGGATTTAAGTCTGCCCAAGTCAACGCCAACAGCCTGTGCAAAGAGCTGTTTGATGGTGGACTTCTATCCCACCTCGTCCCAGCCCTGCTGTCTCTCTGGGTCCGTAGGAATGGGCCCATTTGGGAACAAAGCTTTCCAAGGCTTTGGTAGCGTAGAGAATGTTCTTATTACCCTTGTGAGACCTTTGAATATCCGATACAAGATTGACGACCCCATGTAACGCTGCTAGAAAAGCAGGTAAACATATATCTTTTATTCGCCGCATGTCCAAACCCCCGTGGCGAATGGTCAAGATGCCTGATCCCACTGGATTTCAATAATGGCAACGTTTAAAATATGCTCGATTGTGACTTTATCATTGTCACTTGTCATTATATTGTCGGCATCAAGCAAAATTAAAAACCATCAGGGATACATACCGATTGCTATTTTGGGAAAAAAACTAAGTGTATCTTTGGTTATTTAGTGATTGGTAGAAAACAAATCAATAAAAATATAAATTAATAATTAATGACAACATTTCCTTTGTTAGTTCTTTTGATCATGCGTTAATTTCCGATCCTGTTAAAATTTCGGGATAAAAGTTAGCCTTTATGTAATTTCAGGTCTATCCATATGCCAAAATTCATTTAATCATATTTATAATATTAGAAAGATTAGTAGGATATCTCAAAATTTCGTATTGAATTTCATTTCAAATAATTCGATGAGCAGAGTAGAGTCAGCCAAAGTTTGCTCGTCAACATGGGCAGACCCTCTTACATTTACAAGTAATCGAAACTAATTAAATACTATGATTTGATGGTTCATCAACATAAGATCAGCATTCGATACCAAATATTTATAAAAAAAAGATGAGGCATGGCGGGGAGATATTAAGCTTTTCGCTTTAGTAGGTTACTATACAAAGTAATCTGGACAAGTAGGTACTGTAACGGAGTACCTACAATTGCCTTACGCAGATGATAATTTTGATCTATATTGGATATTGCAACTCAATATAATTAAATAAACTCATTTTGCGCTTATTTTACATTGTGTGAATTCGAGTATTCTTACAGACCCTACGGATCAGCTGCCACATTTGTATGAAAAGAAAAATTTGTTTTTAATTTTACACGACAGCGATTGTAATATGTGCACAATCTTCATATAACTGTGAAAAACACATTATAAAGTTAAAATTTTAATGAATTGCGTAATTAAGATGTTATGACGAATTAGAAAGAGCTGCATGTTTTCAAAAGAACGAAACTCGTTGAGGACAATGGCTATTATTGTTTGTAAAAACTCTCTTTACTTATGTTGTAAGTTTTGTACAGGTGTTGATTTCCAATGAAGATGCTGAATGCTTCGAAGATGCCATAACCTCACTAACTTGTATTCAGGTTAAAGGAAAGGAACAGAAAGTGAATTACAGGAGAAAAGACAATTCCGACTCTTATATATGGCAATGATTTATTTAATTAGTTTATTCTGTGGCCCCTACAACTAATTCTAATTTTTACAAATAATTATGTCTGAACGATACTACATATCTTAGCCACTAAAAATATGTTGTTGCATGATGTTTTGCTATAAAATTTTGAATTATCAACCAATTTCGATTATGGCGCTTCGCCAAGTGCTGCCGCATTACCGTACATTAACCTAACCCAAATTTAACTACTACGCTTTCTGTAGAATATTTAGTAGGCGTTGCAAAAAAGACGAATTAGTGTATTAGAGGCTATCTCATTTTCCAGTGGCTTAGTTATAACATTAGAAGTTTGATCAGGTTGCCAATAAAGAAATTATGTGGCTTGACTTATAATTTCCCTTTAATAACCTCAGTTGTTCATTTGAAATCATGTATAACTGGGATATTGGATTAAAGACGCGCTATCCGCTGTTGGGTTGGCAGTAATTGTGAACGGCAAGGACGGCACGAACCGAATACTGCGCATATTCAGCTAGCGCCGATCAACCTTGTAAAATAGGTTGTCTTGTAAAAGAATTCAACGCCTTAAATGAGAAGACTTTATAAAATTACAATCACACGAAAGACTACAGTGTCATTCTGTAACCATCACAACCTATTCGGAATGAAAGGTCATTATTGAAAATTTTAAAATTGTTTGTACTCGTTAAGTACTTTGTAAAATGCAACATGCTTAAAACACGTTCAACGCGTTCAAGTGCAACTTGAGATTCTGTTGTGTATTTTTTTATACACATTGCTCCAAATGAAATGTTAAAAAGAATTTATTTATTTTTATTATTTCTGAGACTAAATCTCCACTCATCCATTTCTTCTAAAAATTTCGTCCATTTTAAGGTAAAATCCACTCACTCTCATCCACTCATCCAGTCTCCGCGATAAATCTCTTGCATCATGTTTAATGTGAACGTATGTCATTTGAAGCAGTAAAAATAATTTAGGAAAATAAACGACGAGATACATATATTCGTTGTATTGCGTATACGCAATGAATCTTGCATGTCTCGTGGTTATGCTTTCAGTTTGAAGTAGGCACTTTTATAGACTGACAAAAACAAATTATATTCTATGAATTCATCTCTTGAAGTAAGAGGGCCACTGTATCAGTTAAGTAATGTTAGTATGGTGTCCGGGTCAGATAAAAAATAATAATGTTTTTCATATACGATAGAATCATTTCTTTAAACTATTTGTATACAATGACAATGTGATACACCAAAAGCGTATTTTAGTTATTCGTTTTATGAGGTTATGTTATTCATATATATGTTTATTTCTTATCACTGAGTAAGGTTCATTTAAGATATTGTTTAGTATTAGTTACACAAATAAATTTTGGTAACATGCTGAACAACACACCTGAAGCTTTTTGTGGTTTCTAAGAGATTTTCGAATTTCAAGATTATTTAATCAATAACTTAGTAAAATAGGCTCCATACAAATTCTATTGTTTAATAAAAAAACTAATTAAATATAGAGGGTTATTCCTCAAAGGCTTCTCTTCGTTTGGACCATCATTAGACATAATTTCTTCGGCCACCCTGTATAGTCAAAATAAGTTCATTGTTGCGCTACTCATTTTGCAAACTTTGATAACATAATGTGATACATATGTATTGTATTATTCAAGTAAACTTTTTCTCGAGACAATAATTTTTGTTTTCAGACAGACGCCTTATATAAATATTACATCAATGTAGAACTACTATGCAATTAAGTTAGATATCAGTAGCCGTAGTCGATAATTTAAAAAAGATGACCTTGTGACCTCCTTTAGAGATGAGCAACCTGATTTACACACGTCACTGTTTACCCAAAATACTTACAACATTTGACCAGCATAAATTATACAGATGATGACACAAAATAATTTGGTTCTTGTTATACAGTATTTTAATTACTGGCGTCATGACAGGCCATGAGCCCATTAATTATACAAATAGAGTATGCTATTAAAGAAAAAGTATTTTTTTTAATAATTGATAAATTAATTTTTATCTATATCTGTAGCAAATGGTAACTTTAGAAAATATATTTGTAGTTATTATATTTTATACTCGTTCAGGATGAGACAAAATACCCACGCAAGGTCCAAGAACTGTGTAGACACTGCACAAAAATGACAAGACATGCGTACATATTTGCTTCCAAAAAATAAACTCAAGAAAAAATCACGACTATTTTGTATTGTTATTGTTATTTTATACGCATAGGTACAATTAACTAGACAATAAATCTCAGATGATTCATGATATTATACGCAATCTAAATTAATGTAAATAAATCGATCATACTTTGATCGTGGTTGCATAACATAAATTATGATCCAAATCTATCAATCAATACAATAATACCATCCAATACACATTTGTCTGTATCAAATTACATAAGTACCTACTTATATGTTATTGATGTTTTCAACGCCGACTTTACGCACTCCTTCAAATGGCTGTGCGCAGATTTATTACTGAATTATGCGGATTGAAGCAATATATAATTCTGTGTTCATAACAATCGTTTCTTTCATAACAATTAACAAAACCTCTTTACGAGCATGATAGTTAAAGATTAATTGATTACTGATGCTGCATTATTGTTCCTATCTTTAGTACCATAAATGATACTTGACTGATCACATCGATATTTTATTAAAATGCTCTTAATTTAATTGGGTAAACCTTACCCATCACCTTCATCAACTTCCAATCAATTTGCGCAGCGGGAAAGGTTCACTTGGAGTTCTGACATTAAGTAAGCAAAATTTGAAGCAGTATTAACCTGAGTATCTGTTACTATATTCATAGCTAGTAAACTAGGTGTTAAGTGGTATCCGTGCCCATAGACTATCAATCAATTCATCATTCATATTACATATTTTATTTACTAACATTGGTTTGATTACTATATTGGAATATCGATTAATGACGCGTGCCCAACCGAAGGCAGGCTATCCCTAAATGTGGTTATTATGGTGGTCAAAATAGGAAAGACTATGGTACCGCCCAAGTTCGTTTCTGTACAAAAATCTTACCAAAATTTGGAACTAAAACAAAGTTCGTACCTTCTAGCACCGAAACACATTATGAAACCAACAAAACAATAATGTTTGTTTGTTCCGAACGCTTAGCCGGCCCGACCGTAAGTAAGTTATTCAATAATCTCTCCATGGCTCCGAGGCATTAGTGAGTTTTGATCTAACTTTTACCAGTGGAAATATATTCAAAACGAGATAGTGTTACAGATATTAAGCTCTCCTAGTTCTTAATTGTTAGCATAGTCACTGCATCAAACATATAATATCGTATATTTGTGATATTATTTAATATTTTAAATTAAATATACGAGTATATGCCTCTCTTTACTTATTGAATTGTATTAGGTTTAGATTTTGGAGTTACAGGAGAGTAATAAGTAGTACTAGTTTGAACATTACACCTTTTCAAAGATGAGTCACTTATTACTGAAAAATCACTATCATCAATGAATATGAATATGACACTGAGTGTCCTTAAACAAACCGCACTTTACCGCAATGGATTTGATACAATAAACACATAAGTACGACATATTTTGAGAACTACGGATGACATTAAAAATCATGATAAAGAAATATATATCAAATGAAATAATCATATCATAAAAACCATTACTTAGGTGTCGTACGAAATGAACCAAAATATTAAGATAAACACATCTGATAAGAAAAAATAAATGAATCTGCTTTCCAAATATGTACAGAAAAATTACTTAAGAATTAACATACTTAAAGATTAGTCAACGGTACTTAAAAAGTAGTGAACGCATCCACAGAAGCGTCAACATTTATATTGCAATGAAAATGAAAACTCATTACTGTCTCAATGAAATAAAACTGAGTTGAGTGTATCGCAGCGCGCGCTATCACTTGTCATGCGCCGTCGCCGCATCGCTGCGTTGACACCATATTCTGAACTACTTTCGCACTTTTGTTAGGACGACGACCGCTAGCCTAGATGAAAGAAGCAGCACTGTAAAACGATATTTATAGCTTTATTTTGCTCAAGTGTAATATAAGTATGAATGAATAAACTTTTGTTTTCCTAAGTTATATTTCTATTTATAGCCAGCAAACTGGGCTGCCATCCACCTGATGGTAAGTGGCTTATGTGCTTATGGACATCGTCAATTTGTAGATCTCTAACTGGTTATTATTAGAACATTGATTACCGATGCATTTTCGGTCGTGAGCTTAAGTTGTAATTGACATTAAACATGCAATGCTAGTTACCGTTACTACATTTTTATAGAAAATACACAAGATCAAAAAACTTCTTTATTTTATAATGTGAGTGAAAACCTTGACAAAATTGCGTTAAGACCTCTCTTTATTGGGAAGCATAATGTTATCGATAAGCAAGCCTTATTGCAACAAGAATAAAAGGTTCAAAATGGACCACTGTATTGCAATATCTCATTATTTAATACTCATAATTGTATGCAAGCTAAGAAACTTTATTTGGATCATATTACAACTGTAGTTTAAGGTTTTTTTTAAAAGTATCAACTAACCTAGTTAATTCGTACGTTGGTATGTTACCTTTTTGGTGCAGGTATCTAATAGAGATAAATAGTGTGGTTCCTTGAGATTGTTCACCAATCCGAACCACATTTAAATTCTTTGGCATGTGTAATATATCGTTTGACCGCCTATGAACATATCTGACATGTAACTTTTATGTGCACTTAATGCTGCCCTGAAAGCTATGGTCATTTGTATCATAATAATTTGTTTTCCTTTTATAATTTACAGTTTAAAACTAATTAAATTTTAAAATAGTTTTTTAACAAATTTTCATAGACCTATATGTTATGTCATATTTCTGTTATTTTTGTTGACATTTGAGTGGCATAGGAACATCAGGTTATGCAATAGCTCTCTTTGATCAGGCGCAACATCACGTACTCCTTGGTCTTAACATCTGTGACAAATCAGTGTTAATCCCAAGCAGAATTTGCCCTTGAAATTTCAAGGGGGTACCTTAATATAACCATTACGAAAGAAGTCTTTTAAAGTAGAAATACACAAGTTATCTAAAATATTAATTTACTTCCGTTTAAGTTTCAAAAAATATTTGGATTTAAATTTAATGAATAATAAACAACAACCGAGAACTATTTAAAAAATTTACGCCATGTGGAAACATTAATCTGAGTACAAAATAAACCACTAAGTATGTGAATCTAAGTTCTGGTTACTAACCAACAACAAAGCTCTAATTAGGCACCATACGTAATAGCCTACAATTGTTTCTCTAATAAGATTTGTCACAAATTACACTTAAACTATACTTCTGTACATAATAGGCTGGTAATCTCGTGTTACATAATCGTAACACATTCCTGTGATAGTGTCATTAACCAGGCACCTGGTGGCGCGCAACTGACGCTCGCGAGACCAATCTCGATGAATTTCACTTTTTTTCTCAATGACGACAGTTTGCATACTTCATGTTCATAGGTGTTGAGCGGAGATGGTAACTTAAGAGTGATAATTTCCTTGTGGAAAAAATGAAATTCGTTGAAGTCTTTAATATGAGACCACACCCAAAACACAAAGGATAAGATATATACCGTCTAGTTACAGGGAAAAAGATTTAAAGCTACAGCCCACATACCAATCAAATCTTTAATCCATATTGTCAATTTCGGTTTGGTTTCGTTTTGATACATAAGTTGTAGAAATTCACATAAGTAAGCCTTAGTCATACGACAAAAACATAAACAAGTTATGTTCGAGTTGTTTTTATAATGAAATATTTATATAGACTCTACCGACTACTAATTCACGTAGAGTGTAACAACCGAACTCAACTCCATGCATATGCATGAGTCTACGCTGTATCGCTCGCCCGCGTACAATCTGTATCTTTCCTAACTATGTCCTTGAAGTAATAAGAACTTAACACGGTAATAGAGATGAGTTACTGCAACTAGTTTTGTAATTTAAACGCAAGGTGTTAGTACAACCCAGTGTTAAAATTATGCTCAATTGGAATGTAGGATTGTATGAAAGTTCCAGTGAGAAACAAGTTACAATTTAATTTTATCTTAACACAAAACTTATTGTTATTGCATTTTTTTTCTTAAGATGCCAACATGTGATCTATCTGATGCGCACCCATGGACATTATTAATTGTAGATGTTGTAATTTAATTATCTCATTACTAATCGATTCCTCGATAAATGGTGCGTCGCCGATTGTAGGCATCAGTTAGAATAAAACTTTTCTGTTATTTGCACTGGCTGATGCTTACCATCAACCGGAAGGAAATCACGTAGGCCTGGTACTATAACGGTTAAAGAAGAAAAAACTGTTTGGTTGGTTAAGCACGTCACTACACTGTACTACTGGTAGCACCCCTGTGGAGACCTTGACAAACTTTATTCTTTAAGTTTGTTACTCTTTAGGGTTAGTTCCAAATTTCATATTTATGAATAATATTTTTAATATTGAATATTTAAAATTGAAATCAGCGAATAAATCGTTTACATGTGCAAATATATAACCAAATAATGACGTTAAAAGATGTCAAGTCGATTATATTAACCAAACCAAAGTATCTATAAGTATATTTGTACAAAAGATAAAGCCAAATTTTTCTCAAGAACTTGTAATTAAAATGCATAACAGCTCTCTGTCTTACACAAACTCAAGCCGAATATGAATAAATAAGAAATATTTTTTTCTCATCCGTTTCATTTTTCGACCACTTACTTACATAATACACAATAACATTGCTAAATAAGTTCCTAATCAGCACGATCTTTTCCCTATTAATATTAGTTTTTAAGATATTTATCATAAGTCTGTTAATTTATTTGCATGGTATTTTTAAAACAGTAATTTAAATAAAATTGCTAGTCACCTCGTAATAAAAGGTTCGATTTAAACGTATGACATGAACTACGACATTCATTAAACTAGTAAATAAGTAAACCTTGATAGTGACCGGACGGGAGGTAAGGAAAAAAATGTACAGAAAAAATTATGCCATCAAATACTCCAAAGATTATAATTTAAATGGAACACCAATTTTTTACAGCCGATGTGCAATAAACAAGTTCTCGTAAGTACTCATTGGCACGAATAATCTGTGCAAAAAGTTTATTAAAGCTCTTACAGCAAAGCAATTAAGTTCAGAATGTTCAGCAAAAAGTGAAGCTAATTTATATTACTTGGACGTGATATACGTGACTCTCAGGGTGTTACAACACCGATCGATCGACCGTTGATCGCCGTCAATTGACGTTGCCTGTTCCATTCTACCATCGATCGACGTCGATCGATTGATGTGGTAACGCCCTAAGAGGGATGTATATTTGGTTATTGCTTTAAAATACTCTGCCGAAAGTTATAGGGCAGTTTTGATTTGTGTTGACAAATGTTTACTACAATGAAAAGTACCTTTTACTATGACTAACTACATGTGGCCTCTATGTAAGTTAAGCTTGCGTGATAGTCTTGTCCTAGCATTTGTCAGTGGGGATTATAATACATTACTCATGAAACTACAGCATAATAGCATGTAAGAGAGCGCGCTTGGTTTAATAAATCTTATATTTCTAAACGATGGCAATATTTTGATATGAATGGGGTAAATCATCAGTATTGGCAGTGACAATGGATGCCCCCCAGGGCTCAGTTCTTATTTTTAGATACTTCCTTTCTTCTTATTTCAAATAAAAAGACAAGTTACTGACTATCGAGCAGTAAAATAATGTTACTCGAACGCAGAAAAGTGGTTGTCAGCAAATAATTTGCCCCCAAATGAAAAAAATAACTAAGTTAGTTACATTACCAATCCTCAAACAGATTAAGACAGAAATTGTTGCTCAGATCTGGAATATACTTGGAACCTGAACACCAGACTCCAAAGAGAGTCATATATTGATGGATTAGCAAAAGGCTTAGCTCTGCAGCATATTCAGTTAAAATATGCGACAAATTTCAAATATAACAACTGCTCGAATAGTGTATTTCAGTTACTTTCATAGCCTCATGACATTTCGCAGTCTGTTGTAGGAGTGCTGCCGACATGGATACTGTATTTGTTCTGCAGAAAAGGGCCATTCGCGCAATCTATCGACGTGGTCCAAGAGAGAGACTGCTCAGAGATGACTTTAAGTATATAAAAGTAGTAAAGTATATAAATAAACTTTCTACTTATCATTTCCACTATATTTAAAAAATACTGTTGTCAAAATGTCTTGTTAAAAATTTTGTAAAAATGGTAATCAAATTAAACAGAACTGCACAATATCAACACAAGAGGTAAATCTCTACACAGCTCATACAAAAAGGCTTAATAAAGTCACTTTGTATTATATGTGTATTCATGGGTCATACGCTTTTATAATTGTCTTCCTACTGCAACGTTTGCTTGTGCTGTATATAATAAAGAGGTTATCGCACAAACAAACTTGCTGGCAACTCACTCACAAATCTGTCATAACTTGTAATTTGATTCTATTGTGGGCAACGGCCTCAATAACATTAATATAATTAAAAATATTGTAATTAATATAAAATAATACAAATATAGTTATTTCAATTGCTTAAAAGTGTTTGAGAATTGAGTAGTATTATCCCTCTACCATCCCGGTACGTTATACTACTGACAAATTTAAAGAAATTATCAAGCTGGAATTGTGCTTATAAATTATCCGTTTATTTGAATGATAAAAGTCATTGGGTAGAGTCCTCTCAATTAGAGGTAATGCTAGTATTTTATGTGCGATGTGTCTGTTTTGTTCGTCTTGATTAATGTCTAAAGCGTCATTGTCACTAAAACACATCTTCTTACAGTGACGTCGGGTTACGGGTACTTCATTTACCTCTAATATGGTGGAGGAGAGCGATGGCTGGCTCCAGCCTTATGTCGGTAAACAGGTGCCGTTCGTGGCGGTTCATCGTTTGGATAGCTTGTGGGGATTAGGGCTAGCAATCCTAGACTACAGATATACCGAGATCCCGCATGATTTTCCAGTCCCGCGCCCTGCCGGTTAGAAATGCGGGATCCGCGAGATTTGCGGGACTACAAAATTCTGTTGCGTACCGCGCCTCTGAAGTTTAGTCTTCCGCCAAAAATGGTGATTCAAAGGGAAATTAAGGAGCTAGTCCAGAAGATGAAGTTTAATGCATTATCCCTCAAACAAAGTTCCTCAACTGTTTCCCACGAAGCCGATGATGATGAGGTGGCCCTTTCTGTTTTGGCCGAAAAGAATCTTCAAGCTTCAACTTGAACGACTACACGGTGACTCAAGCTTTGACAATGCAAGAGGAGCTAGAGCAAACTTTAAACTGCGTGACAAGTATTTGTCCATCACCCGCTCGAATTCCTCAAATAGAAACCGTAATAGAGACAGAGATGACATTTATGAATCAGGTGGGTCGATGGGTAAATATTTAACATTAGCACACAAAGCCCTAAAGTCTGTAGTACCTACCACCAACAAGCGTAGAAGCCGAGCGCGCGTTCTCCTCTGCCGGTTATCTTGCCAACAAGATACGAAGTAGCATAGCCGACGACACTTTGGGAATGTTGTGTTTTCTTAAATAAATACTTTCAAAATATAAAGTGAACTTTCTGTAACTTTTTAAATTGTTTGTACTGGTTCTAATAAATTATAAATATTCAACATTTTGAATAGAGTTTTACCTAAAATATAAGTCCGATGACAGCAACAGTCTATCTATCTATATTGTACTCTATTTGCAAGGTCTAGCTAACTAGTGTTACTCAGAGTATTGCTTGCTTGCTCGCATTCATGCATCGAAGAACGTGTAAATAAACAATCTATTCTATATTGTACTTTTACTGTACTGTACTGTACTGTTATTACAAGAACAAAAGGCAGAGTGCTTGCTAACATAGCCATAACAAGCAAACTACTCTGCCTGTTTGATGCTCGAAAGCATAGCATTGCTATCAGTACGTCTTACATTTTGGGTAAACCTTACTTTCTTTTATTACTTACTTATCTCTTGCTCCCTACGCAATCCAATAGTTGTAGGATAGTTCAATATTGAATGACGGAAGGCAATAAAAAATGGTCTCGCACGGTCACACACAGTATAGCTATTGTAAGCTCTGTGTTGGCCAGGAAACAAATGTTTTCTTTCACCTAATTTTCTATTCAATCTTATTTTATCTAACTAGTTCAACAAACCAAACCTATATCATATAAATAATTAAAATGGCAGGATCCCGTTATACCGAGCTTGAAAAATCGGGATCGCGCCTATACCGAAATCCCGCAAGGGCAAGCGGGAGTGGAAGCCCTAGTGAGGATGGAGTCTTGCCGAGATTTTGTATAGATATAAGAGCCACTGTAAATTTATTTTGAAAAATTTACTCTTGTGAAGTTTCTTGCCGAACTGGCAACTTTTTTCACGAAAGTCGTTCCGAACAGTTATTAGAGCTTTTATAACGTCAACACGAACAAGTGTTGAATAAAGATATTTCATTCCATTTCAATTAAAAATTATTTAATTAGTTGGAATGCATTTTAAATGTTAATGGATCTCAGACTTGAGTAATTATTATTTGCTGAACTTAGTTAACCAAAATAGATACAGAATTGTACTTTTTTGTTCTTAGCGTATTTTGATCTTATAATTATTAATTTTATACACTATATTTACATTCTAGAATTTCAAATACTTTTAATAGTTTGTAAATAAATATGAATAAAATAGTTACTAAATTAAATTTATTTAAATTTATTTCCATTTTAACATATCAATCAAAATTCTAAACAAAAGACAATTTGAGTTTAATTTTTAGTTTGTGAAAAGCTTTATTTATTTGAAGAATAAGAAACTCACAAAGAAATTATTATAAGTTCGTACTGTGCCATGGGCTACATTGGCATTTGTATGGGTAATAGGCCTGTTTCTTAGACCTTATGTCCCATTATTATATCCAAGCAGGTATTATATTAATTCACAGAACTAAAATATTTATTTGAAGTCAGACATATCATTTGCATTACGGTTAACGGTTTAATGTAAATTGAGTGCCAATACAATAGTCGGAACAACAAGAGCAAAAAATCACAAATAACAATAACCTAGATAGTATTTAGAGGCAGGCTTCTTATGCCACTTTGTATGCCGACAGCATAACGTTGTATCACGGACGACCGAACTACACAATAGTGCTTCTTCTTAGTTTGAAACCTAGTAAACCAAGTTTGCTTAATAGTATAGATAGCCTTAACAGATACTGTTATATTAAATGGTTAATAAAATATAGTATATAGTGTGGTTAAAGACTTAAACGAATCCCCTGAGATTGAAATGTGCCTTGTCATGGCGGGGGGCTCAGTACCCCGTTGCAATCCAGCAACAGGTGAAGCCAAAATATATGTGGTTGGGGTACGCTGCGTCTGTTTCCTATTGGGCGGCAGTCTAGGTTCGTCGGTACCCTGTGTGTGACCCAGAGTGGGTGGTAGGGTACCCTTTGCTGGTTGGCGCGAGTAGCGTCTGTCTCGTAGCGAGCGGCAATCTGCTTCGTCGATTCCCTGCGTTGGACCCATACTGGGCGGCAGGAAAACCTCGTTAGGGGATCTGCAAGCTGTACTTCGTCCATTTCAGTGAGAACTGAATCCCGGAGAGTGACGGGTCCGTTGCGATAGTCCGATGGGGTGCGACGAACTCCCCACTCGAAAACTTGAAAAGGTAGCAAAGGGTCCGGGATAAGTTGCTGTGTGGTTTGGAGATTTTGAAGGTGTCGGTAGCTACTCTTCTCCGAACCGCACATTCGCTGAGTTTGAGATTTATCTCGAACGGGTGGGTGCCCTTATCGGGCAGTGCCACCCTCGCCAAGTCTCGTAACTTCAATGCTTGGAATGCGGCTTGGCGTTCCTTCAGAACCTGCGTGCGTGCGAACCCAGGGCAAATCAATCGCGTTCGCGAGTCCCGCCCGAGGACGCCGTGTTCGGGATTGGAAAGTGGTGGACATAGCGGTATTGAGTGATTTACGATACATTCGGTTCGATCTCACAGCCGTATCCCAATCAGATCCAGTCAGCCATTTCCGGGTCTCGGTTGACAATGGCCCGAGGCGGCAGTTGAGGCACGTCAGGTACCTGTGGGCCCCGAGGTGGTAGAGGAAATAGTTCCGGGGCACGTTGTCGCAGGTTTCCGAGGCATCAACGCCCTGTGCCAGGCATCGTCCTCCAAAGCCCCGGGTGTACTGGTGGTCCGCAGAGCTCGCGCGACTCCATGCAACTTATGTGGTAGCACGACGCCAGTACACCGATTACATGCGGCGGCAAGTAACAGGGGAAAATGTGATAGATAGATAGATAGATAAATCATTTATTTGCATCACAATATCACACACACAGAAAAAAAAAATAGATAAAAAAAGATACTGGTCTCGTCGTGCAAAAACTCGTCCATCTTTAGTCCAGACAAAGCGCCAGTTAAGACGCCCAGTGACGTCGCGAGCCTGCCGAAATAACACCCTGTTTGTCTTCGTAAGCCTTTCATTAACATAAAACCGTCTCGGTGGCTCGGGCAAGCCGGTGCCCTCGGTGGTGACGCCGCGCCGCACGCGGGCCGCGCTCTGCAGCTGGTCTCGCACGGCGCGTCGCCCCAGCCGCACCACGATAGTGCGCGGCCGCGACGCGCCCGCGCCGTCCCCGCTCGGTGGCTGCCCCTGCGCGCGGCCCACGTGCACGCACCTGACGACGTCCTGCTCCAACAACTTGACCCTTAGTTTGTTGGCTAGGGTCACAGCAATTTGCATTAGACTTTCTCCTCGCTGTTCGGGGATGCATGAGATTTCCACATCATTGAGAAGAGAGTCCTGGTCACGATCGTTTAGATCCGCCTTTAACTGATCAACGGTGGCTAACAGACTATTCAGTTTTACGCCTTCCGACTTGTTACTAGCACGACTCTCAACAAGGTGAACTCGTTCTTCGAGAATATCCATCCGGGACTCGCATTCGTCAAGCCTTGTTGTAAGTTTAACTAGAGTTTCATTTAGGGAATTGATATGGGCTCGAGTAGACCCCATCTCCGCAGCAAATAGACGCATTTCAGCTAATATCGTTTGCACCTCTGAATTATTTAGTAAATGACTATCGATTGCGTTTCCCAACGGTGTAAGGGGCGGGTTTGCACTCAAGAGGCGAGTCTCCGGAGGGCTGTCAGCAGCGGCTCCACGTTTACGGGAAACGTGCTCATTAGCCGTACCAGCTCTCACTGGGGTATTACTATTATCTTGCTTAGGTTGTTTACTTATACACATTATACATTTCCAGTTCTCCTTGTGAACCTTCTTCATCGTATTATGAAAACGCTTTTCAGACACATTAGCACAGTTAATGTCATAATATTTTTTACATACTTTACAAGACAAATAAAGTTCATTCTCGATTACTTGTAAACAACCAGCGCAAGTATTCGAACTCATGTTGTGTGTAAGAAAATAAAATAAAAACCAAACGATAAGTAGTTTTTAGGAGTTATGTGGGACTCGTCCCGACGCCTACCAGAACCATACCCACTAAAAAACCCCCTGTCGGCTCGTGCATTTTTGCCACTCAGCCTTCATCTGAACGACGGCCAATTGGAGAAAGAGGCCGCGCCAGCGGGGCCCTTAAGGGGTCACCCGCTGAGATTCACATAGCACTGAAGGTGCTCAAAAATGAAAAGTAAAAATAAAAACATTAAAAATGAAAAATAAAAATTGCATTAATTCGGATTTACGTTAGAATTAGAATTTACGTTAGAATTAGGATTTGCGGCCTGAAGGGCCTCGAGAGCTAAAGTTAACTGCGAAGGTTCGCCCGTGTGCGCGTTTCTCGGCCTAGCGACTTTGAATTTCGAATCTAACACAGGAGCAGTATATGAGACTGAATCTCGAACAAGATGATTGGGATGGGATTCGGCGCGTTTGAAGAACGATTCTGAGAGTGTTTTGAAGTGCTGTTGCACTGTAGGCAGTTCAAGATCTCTGTGCAGGTCCGCGTTGCGCACATACCAAGGTGCGTCTGTGGCCCTGCGGCAGAAGAGATTTTGAACTACCTGCAGCTTATACAGGACGGAGGGATTGGCGTGGGCAAAGACTGGCGAAGCATATGACATGACGGGTCTAACGCAGACCTTATAAAGCGTACGTTTATTTCTAAAAGACATTTTACTTTTTCTACCTATCATACTATTTAAGCGGCTTAAGTAGAAACGCGCGAGTTTCGTTACTCTATCGACGTGTGGCTTAAAAGAAAGCGTCTGATCTAAGGTGACGCCTAAGTATTTGATACTGCGCTTCCAGGGGATGGGAATACCTAACATTCGAATGTGGGGATCGTTGCGGCGATTACGACGTTTGTGGTCGAATAGAATGGCAGAACTCTTTTCTGGGTTGACATCGATACGCCATTTTTGAAACCAAACACCGAGGGCGTTTACGGCCTTTTGGAGTCTGGTGATGTTATACGGGATTATTTTACCTTTAGTGTAAAGGGCGGTATCGTCTGCAAAGAGGGCGAGTTCGACGCCTTTCGGCGGGATGGGCATGTCATTAGTGTACACGGTGTACAGCAGAGGGGCGAGGACTGAGCCTTGCGGGACTCCAGCCTTTATGGGACGAGGCGCGGAGAGCGTGCCTTCATGTTTGAATCGAAACGTACGGTCTTTAAGAAACGACGCGATTAATCTGACTAGGCGAACCGGTAAGCCTATTTTATAGAGTTTAAAAACGAGACCGCTGTGCCAGACTTTGTCGAAAGCCTTGGCTACGTCAAAGAGAACCGCGATTGATTTTTTACGATGCGGATAGAATCCTTCGAGAATGTACTCGACGATTCGATGGATTTGCTGAGGGCAGGAGTGCTTAGCGCGAAAGCCGAACTGGTGGGGAATAATGAGAGGGTCGCCATCCGTTGGAAACAGATGGTTCCGCATTCGAGAGAGTATGACTCTTTCGAGAAGTTTAGACATTGCCTTGAGGAGGCTGATGGGTCTGTGATTAGCCGGGATGTTCAGAGGTTTACCCGGCTTGGGAATGCCTATGACTGTCGCTTCTTTCCAGGCTTTTGGAAAGTAGCTATGGTCGAAGCAGGCATTGAAGATGATAGCTAACAAGGTAAGCACCTGCTGTGGCAGGTGCTTGAGTGCGTGGTTGGAAATTCCATCCGCACCCGGAGCCTTTTTGGACTTTTGTTTTCTAATGAGAAGCAAGATTTCATCATTAGAGACTGTGACGGGGTCGTCGGTGATAGGGAGAGATTCTCTGCGGAGAACTTCGTCCTCCACCGCCTGGATGTGGGAGGGATCCGCGGGTTGCGTGCTGGGCGAACATTGTGCCGCTATGCTGTCGGCGAAGCATTCGGCTTTCTCTTCGACTTCGAAGGCAATGGTGCCGTCGGGGCGAGTGAGAGGAGGAACGTGAGAGGCGGTGTCTACGCGTAAAGCTCGGGCCATTCGATAATACGCTTGGTGGGACGGGGAGATATTCTCCATGAGATCGTTAAACTGAGTGTCACGGAGTTCCGCGAGGCGAGACCTAACTTTACGTTGAAGCTGATTCGCAGCTGTTCTATATGCGGGCGTGGGATATTTCTTGGCTCTCCGGAGAGCCGCGTTCTTAGCTTTAATGAGATTGCTAACGGCTAAGGGAAGCGCGGGTTTGCCTTGCTTAGCAATGATTACGTTGTCGCTGATGGCTGAGTTGATAGCATCAGTGAGATTATCGACTATCGAATCTATTTTAATCGGGCTGTCTAATTGGTCGGGCGAAATCGCGAGCGGAGAGTTCGGTGCCTCTAAGGCTGAAACTAACGTATTTTTAAAGCCTTTCCAGTTGGTAAAGGTCTTTGGCGGTGTGACGTTAACGTTAGGCGCGCCTAGCACGAGGGAGACGGGGCGATGGTCGGAGCCTAGGTCATCGAGCGGTTCGATGGACCTGAGATCAAGATTGATTCGCTTGACAATTGCAAAGTCGAGGATGTCAGGAGAATAGGTCGGGTTGTTGGGATAGTGAGTGGGAGTGATGGGGGATATGACGTCTAAGTCAAGGGAGTTGGTGATGTCGAGGAGAGCGATACCGCTGGTGTTGGTCGATAGGCACGTCCAGTCAGTATGTTTGGAGTTAAAGTCTCCGAACATAATGACTGAATGGCCGAGGGCGAGAATGGCCTCAAAGTCGCTGCGGATTGGTCTGGTACCACTAGGTATGTAGACTGAAGCTATGATGATGGTCGGATGACCAGTCATAGCCAATCTACACACAGTGGCCTCCATGTTGAGGAGAGGAGGGGTAGGGAGAGGACAGCAATGGAAGCCTCTTTTGTAATATATAGCGGTGCCGCCGTAACCGTCGGAGTTGGGCCTATCGTTGCGAGTAAACGCGTACTTAGGTATAGCGAATCCCCTGGAGCGGTTTGGAGTAAGCCATGTCTCCTGGAGAAGGAATAAGTCAGGTTCTTTGTTCTGAAGGAACAGTTTAATCTCGGGAAGGTTGGTATTAAGGCTACGAGCGTTAAAAGATACTAGGGATAAGCCCTTAGGTTTAATACGACTGGACGCGGGATTCGCGGGTCTAGACATTAAATTAATTTATTTACGAATTTATACAAAAATAAAAGAATTTACAACGAACTTAAGAGCGAGTGATGCTCGGCTAACGCGAATAAACGCTCTTGAGGAGAGCGGGCGGCTCGCAGTTTGCGTGCGAGTACGGAAATTTCGTTAATGTCGACGTTTTGGATGACGTCGAACACGGTCTTCATGTCCTCAGCCAACGACGACTGAGGGGAAGATGACAACGCGGGACGCGGCCCTACGGGAGCTACGGGAGCTGGGATGGGTCGGGAAGGTGCAGGCGGGACGGCCGGACGCTGCCTCCAAGACAGAGCCGGAGTAGGCGTCGGCTGAACGCGCTTTGCTTCCGGGGGACCCCGGTTGCGCAGCGGCGGGAAGTTAGCGGAGGTGAGCGGCGGCGCCGGTTTAGGCGCGACCCTCTTGACGGTGGAGCGCGGAGCGCGCGGGCAACCCCTGTAGTTTGCTGTGTGGCCGGACTGGCCGCACAGCACACAGGCAGGGGGGGAAGTGGATTCGGGAGTGCGAGTGCACTCCTTAGTGAAGTGGGGATCCAGGCACTTAACGCACCTGGGGGGAGCTGAACAGTTGGCCGCTGCGTGGCCATATAGCTGGCAGCGGTGGCACTGCCCAGGGTGACCACGGGGGTTGGGACGCTCGACGGAGATGTTCGAGAGTCCGCAGATTGTGCGAGCCTCTTTGAAAATCTCCTTCGAGTCGGGAGTATTGGACAGGATTACTAGCGCTAACGGAAAACGCCTACCGCGGTTGGAGTGCATCTTGTGCACTGCTGTGACCGGGAAATCCTGAGACTTAAGGTCATCGAAAATGTCTTCGTTGCTGAGTTCGAACGGGACGCCCCGTAGTACTGCGCGGATCTTACGCTCCTCCGGGAGGGCGTAGGTGTGATACGCGATTTGGTTTAATCCGAGTAACCTGGTAAACTCGCGGAAGTCGACGACGGTCGCTAATTGGATTTTGATTGTATCGCCAGCGTTGGCGGCTTTTAAGTAATTAATTTTGTGCACTTTGCACAAGTTGGAAACCGCGGTCCAGCGCGCTTTTTCACGCAGGAATACGGGCGGAGGGAGCTGAGGCTTCGGCGGGACGGGAGCGCAGCGCGTCGCTGGCTTCGATGTGACCGACGGAGACGCGGTTACTACGAGCGATTTTAACGGCGCGGGGGCTGGTGTTGAAGACACCGGGGAGGGCTCGGGTATTGAAGATACCGAAGCTTTCTTAGAGCGCTTCTTGGAGCGCTTGGCGACAAGTTGAAAGGCGGGCTCAGGAGAGCCGGTTAAGGTGACGGCATCTGACGACTTGTCAGACGCGGGTTCGGAGTCGCTCCCGGGAGCGGTACGCTTACGACGCGACGCGTGAGAGGATGCGACCGATTCGCAATCCATCTCGGACGAGGCGGGAGACGAGGAAGAGCTGTAGACCTGAGGGGTCTCGACGTTGGAGGCCTGAGGGGCCGGGGTTGAGGCCTGAGGGGCCGGGGTTGAGGCCTGAGGGGCCGGGGACGCGATTGATGCCTGCAAGGCCTGCGTTATGATGTCATTCGGGATGTAGACGCCTATCGCAGCAAGCGCCTGGGTGAACGCGTTAATAGCGCTTAGCGGATCCATTAGGGAGGGTTGGGCACTAATATTAATTAATAAATGTATAATAAAAGATGCCTAGTACCTAAAAAAAAACCTAGCAAAATCCTAGCGGCTAACCTCCCTACCAGCGGTAGGGGGGCTGGGGAGGAAAAACTTAAAACTAACAGTAGTACGCCGAAGGCCGCTACCTAGAAACCTAAAAAGGGTACGCAGGTAAAGAGTTGACCGCGTTAGGGTCAACCTTTACCGACAGAAAGGACAGATACACACGAAAACACACAGATATGATAAAAATAAATATGAAAAATAGAAGAAAAATAAATAAAATAGAGAAGAGAAATAAATAAAATAAAAAGGACTGGTTCAGTACAAATTCGTTGTCACCGTTAAGTATCCTTTGCACTGAAACCAGACTACTTACGCCGGGCACAACACTGCACTCAGCACAAGCACAACACAACTTAGCACAGCACTTTGAAGACTAAGAGGCTTAGTCGCAAAGAAAAATCGCACTTCGAAAGCACTCAGACGGAGTAGAAAGACTTAGAAAACCGTAGCACGGAGCCAACACGCTAGACTGTGACGTCAGTAAACTGAGCGCCACGGAATGGCGGGAAGGGACCGATCAACGGAGAGCTGGGTCTTGCACGTCCGCACCGCGTGGCGATCGGAGCGAGAATTGATAAGTAGTGCGTCATAGTTAAGTTATAATGAAGTGGATTTGAACCTCGGGCCTACAAATCACACATCAATCAGTTCACCACAACGCTACACAGTTACTTGTCGAGAACAGCGAAATAACAATACGTTTACTAATTAGTCTTAGTGAGGGGTAAATGACCGATGACGCTTAGCTCCAACGGGCGCAGACTTTTGTTTACTAACTTGAGTCTGCTGGATTTTAACGGCTTTTTGGTAACAGTTTCATTCAATTTATTTCACTATTCACTCACTGTATTCAAAGTATTATATGTCGATTTACATAGAAAATAACTAATAAAACACTTGAACGTAATCTGTTGTAAAATAATTTAAAAATGCACTCGTTATTAGATTAAAACTGAGGACAACATAGAAACACGTCTAGCACAGATAACGCTCTCACTCTATGATAGTAATCCTGCACGCTTACTTCAAGGACTCCCGGCGGCAGCTCAAGGCAGAGATCAGCAGGGCTCAGGCTCTTGCGAGGGAAGAGTTGCTGGGTACGTTGACTGTGACCCCTGGAGAACGCCGTGCAGGTTGGCGATGTGCAAACTTCAACCCTGGGCACCCTTACGTACGCGAAATCTCTAACCACGGCGGCTTTCATCGCTGAGAGCTTTACCCCGCAGTCCTAAAGCCTTCGGTGGCGGTTTTGGGGGATTCCACCTCCGGTCCAGGGCTTGATGTAGCACATGTACTTTCTGCGCACCATGTCGTGAAGAACAACTAGAGTGGGACCCCTTACTCTTGGGACGTAGCCGGCACTGCACAGAGTGCCCGCTAGCGCTGTCTGGCCGCCAACGGTATGCAAGCTCCTCGTGGCCCAGCTTCATGCATCCAGATAAAAACCGCAGGTTTTTAGCCGGTAAGAGTCCGGCAGAACTAGAACCCAGCTCCTGCTCGGCTAAGTATCCAAGATTATTTGCCGGAGTCAAAATAAAAGGCTGATATCGAATAACCTAAAGACATAATGGAAAGTTATTTTCATAATTTTATAAATTTATTAAAACCGAAAAGTTTCTTTGGTCTAACTGCAAAAAAATATTATTTTTATTCTTAATAGTATACTTAGAATAACCACAAACAAAAAGATGCGAGGAGAGCGAAAACATTGATATTACCACCTCGAAAATTTCCGCAACTCAATGCATTTACTTAACCAAATTTTAGAGACAGTAAATAAATGAAAGTTAACAATTGCGTAACAAACTCTATTCAAATTAGTTTATGAATTAAATTATTTGCAAAATATCATCACTTACTCGATGATAATTTTTTGTTAATTCATTATAGTAATAATATTTATCTTCATACGAAGAAAAATAATATGAATTATTGATAACAGTAGTATTGCAAATCATGTGTGTTATTCCGTTTTTGTTACGTACGTTCAAGGTGAAATATGGGCAAGGCAGGGATGAGAGGCGTGCAGGCACACAAATACATGCATAAATTGGAAACGTCGACTACTACATGTTTCAATATATTTATTTAATAATAATGTAATTAAACCAATTAAACACGTTATATTTATTAGTATATTATTTTATAGTTATGATTACTCAATAAACTATGTAAGGGTCATTAATGCATTAGTGGCATTGGAAATACATACTCTGTGATCAATTCTGCTATATTTCATATACGGTTCGTGGGATTCAGCTCACTGACAGTAAAGTGAATGGACAGACTAAAAATATATTTTGTTTAAATCTCACTGTAATAGGGCCCGGCTTATGTAAGACGCCAGCGCAGCGGTGTGTTAGCAATGGTTTTATTATTTATCTAAATGTACTAAAGATACATGAATACCTCCCTCCATATGCAAGAAAATCTTTACACAAAATCTTACTCCTATCGCTGGAGTACATCTCAATAACAATAACGATTTCAAACAGTATTAAGGTCTTTCCGGAATTTGTACAGAGCGCCATCTAAATATTATATGTCGTACCATTTCTTGTAAAGAATTAACTACCCAATCTGTGCTCACTACTTTACAGTGAAAGGTTTTGAGTTTGTGTTCTATAGATCGAAACTAAAAGTTGTGCAAATTTTTGAGAGATGTCAGCACCTGGTTTGTGTGCTAAAGAAAAAATAAGAAAGCAAGAAAAAAATTTGTTTATAGATATCAAGTTTATTCAAAAACCTAAAAAAAATATTTAAGGTTTAATGAAGCAATATTTTCTTTTTTCGAGTTACAAAATTTTTTATCCATGACTCTAACTGATTCCAAGAAGGAAGGTCCGGGTACTCTTCATCTCTGGGTGGCTATTTAATAAACGAACGTGAGTAAAGTGTTGTTCATCTGTTGTAGGGCAAACAAAAAACTAATTTTGGATTATAGTAAACGAAGCGTGGGGCAAATGGCTTGAGTCTCATTCATCATTTTTCAGATTTGTAAAGAAGAGAGCTTTGGTACCTCTCAGATGTCCGTCAGATACCCTCATCTCCATCATCACCTATCATCAGGTGAGATGATAAAAAAGGCGTAGTCAATAAATAACAAAATCTCTATTATTCGAAGAGATCTTAGTAACGTAACTTATTTATTTTAGAATTTATGCACACACAAATACAGATCAGACATCTTACATTCGTAATACTGCTGTAGCCCTTCTAAAAAGAAATATATACTTAAAGTAACATTACCATCAAATCCAGTTCAGGAACTACTTTTACTTTCAAACACAACTTCTAAGTAAGCCCTTAAGAAAACGTCAAGTAAATCACTTAATGGCTTATCAGAGTGTTCGTGACCACTTTCGTTTGCTTAATATTACGTGGCTAAGGCGTTTAGCACGCTTGTAATTTGAGTGATATCAATCACATTTTTACACCTGGGGTGGTACGTAAGATAATAAAAAAAGATCAAGTTATTTATTTGTTTAGTTTATATGTCATATTTTTGCTCAATCACCATTAGTTAGCTAAGAAGTACATCTTCAAGCTTATTGGTCACTAACAGCGTTTTTTTTTTAAATTTTTCATACTTTAAAAAACGTACTGTATTTGGTGGGCTTGCCACGCACACCGGAAGTTCTCAGTTCGAAATGGTCTCGATATGGGCGAATATTTCACATGAATTTCCTATTCATATACTTCTTTTATGTTTTTATATATTCTGCTCCCTAACAGTTCTTTAATACTTTACAATAGGACTGTTTTTACCAGAGATATAATTATTTATATTTGGACGCCAACGTATATTATACGACTTTATACTACTTATTTACTAAAGTTTCTTCTGTTAAGTACTTGCCTAAAGCGGTACAGTCCTATCCACTTCAACCGTTATATTAGCCAAGTTAACGCGGTTGTGTTCCGGTCAAAGGAAATGAACATCCATGAAATTCCAGTAAACAAGGGTCAGTTCAAACTGAAGCTTCCGTTTAGTAACGCCTCATAAGTAAATAAAACCTACATTGAATCAAATCCGTGAGCATGCACTCTTTTTACACTCAGGTCGATCACTTGATTATTTGTCAGCTACAATTGATATTATTCTCGTATTACATATTTTACAGTATGTTGTCAGTACACAGTAATTTTCTTTCTATCACTCCCAATTTCTATTGAACTGACAGACGTACAGCTATATTTTAATCATAGTTAGCTTTAATTGATAACTCAGGTGCACCGCAAGTCGTTCTTAATGTAATTATTAAATAAAGATACTAATTGGTAAACATTTCAGATAAAACTCGTTTTTCTACTATAATGTCCATGATTTATAATCGAGGTTTTTGAAATATTTCGAGTATTAGGGCACTATAAGTATGTGCGCCTACACAGTGGCATTACATCATGTTCTTCGCTGTTACATTTTCCGCTGTTATTGCTAGCAATGTAACATTCGGAACACAGTTACCAAAATGTTACGTATTAACGGTAAACAGTTACGTGGATTAGGCATATGATAGCCTCGTGGTGCTAATAACCTTACCTTATAGACTGGTATCCCGGGTTTGAGGCGGGACACATTAGGAGCAGTAATTTGTACGAGAAAGATAGATTATTGTGAGAAGGTTATGGATATTTATTACACGTCAAGAACGAGTAGGTACGTCCCATCTAGGTCACGGCATTCTTATGACCATAACTAGGTAAAACCTATGGTCATAAAAATGCCGAGTCTAATTTGAGATTTTAGTTAATATGTTCTTAAGTGAGTATGATCAATTATTTCTGAGCAAGCCCGGTCATATAATTCATAAATTAAGGAGTTTTATAATCTTTGATAATTAAAAACTACGACACAACGAAGTCAAATTTTTGTACAAGCCGTTCAGTGCCTAGATTTTTGAAAGGTAATTTTTAACAACAGCTGCAATAAATAAATCGATTATAAGCAACTATAATTTTTTATGCTTCAACAATGATGATTAAGACTTAAACTGAATAAGTGTAAAATTTTTTATGCAGTGGTACGTAAAGCTGTAGGGTACAGGGTTTCCATTTAGTTGGATAAGGTAAGGTTTAAAACCTATATTAAACTGGGAAAACTAAATCCGATGTTGGTGTCGGTAAGGTTTTATCACAGAACTTATAATAGCAAGAAATATAAATGTTTATTTCAATTTACTTGCAGTGCCACTGATGCCACATTGCTCCCTACTTCTTGCGCAAATAATTACGACAAAAAATAGGTATCTCACGCAAATAATTACGATCAATAACACAATTGGAAACCCAAGCACAACGATGTACGCTTGACGACGATTCGTTGCATAAATCGAATTTGATTCTAGGATCTAGGCTTTGCTCGTGCTACCGAATCGCATAGTAGTAATCTGTGGGTTTTATCAATTATATTTGTTTCTTGAAATTCCTTAAAACAATATCATTATAAAATGAAAACCAATCAATTTCTATACTGTTTTATGATAACAACAAAATAATAAAAGAAAATACTGACCTTTAAATAAAAATACAACAGCTTCGTTGAAACAATCGTAACAATCTCAAAAATTCTTATTCCTTGATTTTTATGTCACAAAATATATATAAAAGACAAATATAATTTACTTATAACTACTTAATGTTCTAGTACTACTAAATGTTACACTATTCGAGTAATACCTTTAATACATTAAGGTACCTTTTCAGGTTTGGGTGCTCTCTTATAGTGACCGAAAGTTATGGAGCCAGCAGCCGTGTGGAACATCTGATTGGGTAAGAAACCACCTTCATAATGTCGCGGTAAAACTGGGCCCGGGGGCATAGCGGAGTAGTGCCGACCACTAGACAGGGCTTCGTAAGCTGACTGGGGATCCTTCGCGTAGCCTCTCTTCATATACTCTACTTGAACATTGGACGGGATGTAGGAATCTAATAGAGATGTTGGACGCCCCTTCAGTGGAGACACATACCCATCACCAGGCCTCGGAGTAAAATTAGGTGGCGGCAGTAGCCCTTGAGAAGAATAAATATTTTTTGTCATTGGTCTACTAAATAAACGCATCGCTTTTGGAATATGTGGTGGTGGTAAATATGGTAATTCACCTTTGAGCAACGCTGGTGGTTGGACACTTCTTAGGTCTTCTCTTAACGGTGGGCGGGAGCCAAAGTATCGGTAATCCGACTGCCCCTTTAGGTAAGGAGCTTCAGCCTGGGAGTCGTATTGTTTCGGACTTTCGACTTCATGCTCATGTGCCGCTTCTACTGTGTTCGATTCTGTATAATGTGGCGCGTGATAGTAACCTTTCTGTAACAACTGTGGTGGTGATACCAGCGCGGTCGGGTATTGAACAAATGGCATCTGATAAGCGACCACCGGCGCGATTGTAGATTGCGCTGGAGTTACCGCAGGTTGGCCATAACTAACGTATGTGGCTAGATGCTGATATGGTTGCAAATACTTCGTGGCCGCTGTGACGTAATTAGGCACTTCCACTAGATTTCCGTGTGGCTGTACCAGGTTGTTTAGAGCAGGGTACTGCGTGACACGTGCCGGCGTAGCTGAAGGTTGAATTGTGGTCGGTTGAGGTTGGTTCGCCACTGACTCTCCTTGGTCATTATAATACTGTGGGACTAGATAAATTTGCATTGGAATATTTGATAAATATCCAACCATAGCTTGCTGAGCTGTTGGTGAGAAATACTGTTGAGCGTTCGCTGACGGATTAGCAGAGGCAGGAGCATGTCGCTCTGGTTGCTCAGTAACGGCATACTGATGAACGTATCTCGACTGTTGCGGAGGTTCTTTGGGCGTTTTATCAAAATATTGTAAGAATCCGTTTTTGAAGAAATCAAAAGTAAAACCAGATGGGTTTGGCGCTTGTGACCTGGCGTCGTCATGTTCTTGATGCTGCTGCTTTTCACTTTTCAGATTGTCCTCCTCGATGTCTTGAAGTTCGATTTTCTTTTCCGCTGCGACGAGGAGAGCGCAGATAAAAATGGATGCAACCTGAAAGTAAAAGTGGTTCGGTGAGTCATGGCGAGGTGGACGGCCGGCTACTGTGTGCAGGCACCGCTGTCGATTGTACTGCCCTACGCCGCAAGTGAACGGCAAAAAATAGATGATTGCCTATTAGACACAGACCGGTATTTAACTACCAACTACCTCTACTACCTCTACCTCTGAACGGGAATGTAAGCTTTTACTAACAATTTATGTGGTTAGGAAAATTCCAACACTTTCGTCTCACATATTACTTGTGGTTTCATTATAGCTAAATATGATCATTAGAAGTTTGTAGAACGCACTCACTTATTTGATCCGACCGACGACGCGGGTTAAACTATTTTTATTGCCAGGAAACATTCAAGATATTTTAAGATGCACAAGCTTAACATAAGTAAAGTCTTAAAGATTGACCATATTTAAAAATAAAAATAACTCGATAGGAATAAACTATTTAGTATTTATTTTAATTCTTGAGGATATTAACATTTTATTAAGCTTCCTTCGAAATGTTTCACTAAGACTTGTGAAATGACAACCTCAAGAAATATTTAGATGTACATAATTAAGTATTCAAAATTACGAGTAATAGTGTATCAGAATTAAAGAAAACCATAGTGGTTTTTAATGTTATTGTATACCTACCCTATATAACAATTTTTATTTTAAGTAGATGATTTAAAAAACATATGTTCTTCGCAAAAATATTTATTTCAGATTTTAGTCTTTACCAGTTTAAAATCTGGAAACTTTCCAAGGATTGAGTCGTTGCTACCACTTACTGGCTGATGAAAAAAGTATATTTAAATTGAAAATCTGAAGTTATTTGATGCCATAACATTTTATCATCGCAGTTTAATCATAACTCAAAAATTATTTCTACGCGTCAAATAAAAATATAGTTGGTTTCGCAGACTATAAGGTAAACATATACAATTTGTCACATCGCTAATAAGCCATACCATACTGGAGGTGCTCCTACCATCCTCAGTCATACATCATGCCTAACTAACAAGGCTTGACAGCTTTGACAGGAAAAACTGCATACTAAATACGTTGCTCTAACTTAGAAAAAATGCAATTTTGTTATTTAAATTCTTATTCAAAGATATCATCATAAAGTTATTTGGCGCATTGTAAATTTTTCCGTCAGTCGGGTTTCCAAGCAACTGAAATATCTCACTCCCTTTCTTGACTCAAAGGTCCCATTATTTATAAAGCAGAGAGACTTCCATCGAGGCAATCAAATTGAAAATAATAATCAAATTAATTTAGAAATAAGTAATAAAGAAAATATATTTTCTTATTTTTTTTAAAGTTCGCGCAACTGGTGAAAAGCAGCCGAAAATTCAAAACAAAATGTGATGAAACGTCATAATGTCTAATCGTGTAACCACAAAGTAAACAGCTAATTATAGCACATCGGAGTCGACAAGCTTTACCGTGAGAGACGTACAAGCAATTAGCGCCTCTTATGCTCCACCTCGTTAAGTTATAGAAAGCCGTGATATCGATGAATCAATAACTGGTAGTTGGGATAATTGGTTATGTATATCGATGATGAAGCTTTATTTGTAATATATTGCTATTGTGTGATTTTAAAAACACCAACAATTATAGCATTTCTAAAGTTGCACGATATTTTTCTAATTTGAGTACTAAACTAAACTAAAATGTAATACCATTTTATTAAATTTGTTATATTTTGTTGTAATTTGTTCAACTTAAAACTTACGATATAAATTAACAACTAGTCCTATTCGACGGAGTTTTGTTACATACCTACATATTATATTAGTTGTGTTTTGGTATTTTTGGCCTATGGGAAGTGTGACGAATTCTGCGCCCAGGATTAGCTCTAGATGAAGAGGCTCTTGATCAGCTAATATTGGTATAACATATAAATAAATAGCCATAATTGTTTATTTTTAGTTTACCACTTGATTCTTAATTACGTTGGCACGTTTAACTACTTGAAAGCACATTGGAAACTGAAATAATTAAACATTGTGTATTACATAAAGTTGCGTTTCGAGTTTCACGTAGATATTACATTAATATTCTAAATCAATTCATAGTCTACTCTAAATTGATCGATATCAACTAATGTTGTAGTATTGCGTAATGTTACATTCGGACTGTACCTAATTCCCGTGTATCGTAATAAAATAAATTACTCAATATATCGGCGAGGCAACATCTGAATATCGATATTTCATGCATCTTTCAAGTGTAACTCTACGTGTAACTAAAGTCCATAACGGTATTAATTATAAGTACTGTTAATGACTGATGCACTTATTTAGGTGCAGTAAATCTGGGTAACTTTGGCCCGCTATTAGACAATTTTCCAAATATTTGTTGATCTATTTTGTAGATTCCCAATTTTTTGGTGTGTTTTTAATTTAAATTAAGACATAAATAGTTTAATTAATCTGTACTCCTCTTTGAAGTATGCCAAATAAAGTAAAACATGATGGACCAAGCTAAGGGTGACGACTTGGGTAACATTACGCCACATAATCTCTTTTAAAAAGTAATTGTATTACTTTAGCCTCATTTACCCAAAACAGATTCAAAAATAAACACTTTACATACAAAAACAAAACAACAAACAAAAACATGTGGCCTTTAAGAAATTATCATTTATATTAGGAACAGTGTGTTGAACCCAAAAGTAAGCCTTATTCAAATCAAACTTTTAAATAGTTTTGTTGGCAGACAAACATATTAAGAAAGAATATAGTATAAATCGAAAAAATTATAAAATGTTACATATAAATATATGTGCTAAAGTAAAAAAAGGATCTGATAAAATTAGACCAGGGTATAGTCACAAAGACACATTTACGCATTTCTTTTACCTAGATTGACTGTACCTAACCAACTTCATTATATTTAGTTTTAATGACGTAGACTAATAAAAATTAAAAGTTAGCACATTTTAACGCGGAATTACAACTTGTACAACTAGAAATATTTTTTTTATTTTGACAGCTTTCTTGAGGAGTCAATTGCTAAGTACCGTCCCTCACAGGTATAGTCCGACCAAGTGTGGCGCTGCGTTCTAAGCATAGGTGAATTATGTGTGACATGTTGTCACGTAACAAATAATTTAGTTCCAGTTCTTGGTACCGAACAATAACCATTTGGCCGGACTATATTTAAGTGAGGCTGCGCTATACTGCTAAAAAATACAATTTACAATCGTCATCAGAAATAAGTTAACTTCTTTTATATATTCAAATGCAACAGTTAACAGTTTTGAGTTGTATAAAAATATTAATGTTTAGACGTATTTCCAAATAAAATAAAATAAATAAATCTAGTTGGATTTTATTAGGTGTAATGTTTTATTTGAAACGGATTGGGTCTCTATCATGTTGAATGGTTACAGCGCGAACCGAAAAGATGACGAGGAAGATGAATTAAAAAAAAGAAGTTCATTAATTGTAAAAGATGAGGCAATAAAATATTTTGGATTTTAAATCTCGAACCAGAAATAGCATTAATAAAAAGATGTCCATTAATCGACAAACAAATCTGTGTTTTATAAAACAATAAAACATGTTTATTTTTATTTGTTGTATATTTATTTATTTATACACAAATGTCTATTAAAACCGTTGGAAGTTAATATTATTAGTATTTTTGTCTAAATTAATTCAATATAACTTTCATCTTGTGACTCTACACGTCAACCAGACAACAAAGGATTCTCTGCTTGCGTAACGAACTGTATTAAAATGTTTATAAAAGCACAAAAAGAAAGCATGCCATTATGATTTCCAATCCATATAACAATATGGTATGTCATAAAAAAAATAGTTTGATTATCACTTTAGATGCTTCCTATTGTAAAAAGTTCTATAAGAGCTTCATT
The DNA here is from genome assembly GCA_923062675.1 of Marasmarcha lunaedactyla. Taxonomy (NCBI): domain Eukaryota; kingdom Metazoa; phylum Arthropoda; class Insecta; order Lepidoptera; family Pterophoridae; genus Marasmarcha; species Marasmarcha lunaedactyla. The sequence goes on from OV281353.1 coordinate 12,306,421, forward strand.
TTATTTTTATTATTTTAAATCTTCCTCTATAATTTTCTCTCAAACGACTCAGAAGTGAAGGTATACACAAAACAATGCGACGGTTAATACTTTCAGTTTTACTGAATTGAATTGGTAACGGTATACTCATGCCTTACATAACTTGATAACGTGTTTAGTTAAAAATAAAAATGTGGTTGAAATACAAATGGTTATAAATAGATACGAAATAGCATTTAATTCTTTTCATTAATAATTAAGTTTTTTCGTTTCGTCACGTGGGGACATAGACCTGGCTTAAATGCTCGTATTCAAACCCTGGCAGCGATTCATGTTATATAGTTGACGACACACGACGTGTTCTGTGCGCTCATCCATAGTCCAAGATTAGCTTAAAATCTTTTGATTTGTATAATATAAATATTTATTTAATTTACGCAGACGAGGAACTTCCGTATGTTACTGGCGAGTTTGTTCGCAGTCGTGTTAGAATTTATTTTTGTAACAATCAGTCAACTGTAGAAGTACCACACCCTTTACTGTAATAATTATTTCTAGAAGCACTTAATGTCATTGAAGGATTTACTTTATACATAAACGGTATTCAGGAATGTCCTTGGACACCATGTAGGTCACGACAAGTAGGTGTTATATCAAACAGAAGATAAGTCTGAAGCTGTTCTCATAGCTTTTACCTTTTTTTTTTAATTTTTCCCTTAATAGGTACTTTTTTTTAAATCTATTTGGAAACATGGTTTGAAAAACTACAATTATGACAACTGACAAATCTTATTCAGTAATTTTCACTTTACTCAATTTCGTAAATCAATAACGATATTTTTATTGACAAATTCAAAATTTAACTTAATTTACCAATTATAAAATAAAATAAAATTATGCTACAAATAAAAAACTAAATCTAAACTTGAATCCATTGAAGGCAACGTAGACAAAAGGCTGGCCGAATTACCTCGCTGGATTGCAATAGAACTTCGTTGTGCGAGGTAGGTGCCAGCCTTAGGGTCACTCACGAGTTTCACTCACCAATCGCCTCGCTAGGTCCGAAAAAAGGCGATGAGCCCCTGGTCCCCAGGATCCCATGGTTTCAACGCCAAAAGCCTCAAAAATATACCCACTACCCAAATTTTGATATTTTCTACGTTTGAGGCTTTCAGCGTTATTAGCAGCAGAACCAGATTGTGCACTAGTTGTAGAAAGATGGGAAGCCGCGAGAGTGTCCACGCAGGTTGCATCCCACACCAGCGGCCTACCCATCCTCCACGGAACCAGAGTCATACCATCAGGCCGCTTGTCATCGTCACGCAACAGTCCTGACGGTTCAAGAACCGAGGGAGTGTTGGAGGTAACAAGAGCCCGATGGATGATGTCATTTAAACTGGCATGGTGAGACAATCTGCCACCGCTGCGAGAACATGAAAGGGCAAAAAGTAAAATCAAGGACTTTTTTAACGATCACTATATTTTGCGGCCAAGCGCAGTCATATAAATAGTGTCAAATTGAAACTTTAAAAATACTGTAAAAAACTAATTAATAGATAGGAAATGATTATGAATTTGTAAACACTGCTACCCATGTAATGTTAAGGTGCTCCCACACAGCAGTTATATAACGTTATACAACATTGTGTAACACGATAACATATTGTAAAAGCGTGTAACATACATGTCAAGAAATGTTATAAACGCTCCCACACTGGTTGAACTCTTTGTATAACATCTTATAACATTATGTTACAATCAGTTTGGGTTCGTCCTTTCCCTCGCGCCCTTCCGCTAACGTCCCGCTGAGGCTCTGATGATGTTGTACAACAAAAGTTATATTTTGTTATATCATGTTGTAATCAGTTGTTAAACATTTTGTTAAATTAAGTTGTATAACATCATTAACAATTTATAACTTATGTATGAAAAAATTTTACAATAAATGTTAAGCAACAGTCTCTAACGTTGTACAACTGCTGTGTGGGAGCACTTTTAGGAAAAAACATCAAAATCCTAAGCAGGTATACAATTTTTTCATAATTTTGTCCAGGATTAGAAATGAGTAAAATAAACAAAAGTTGCTGCGACGGCGGCAACTTATATAACCTTTTGACTTGCCGCAAGATCCACCACTTGCATATTTATGTGTTCTAAAGTACCTACGTATTACTGATGGAAGTTTCTGAAACAAAGTTTGTTTTTCATAATCATTACACGTAACGAAATGTCAATATTATTTATTTTAGAGAGGTATAGCCCACGCATTCACTCACATAAAGAGGTACTGTAATAACAGTATTTGACTTGCAAGTGTGAATTGTGGGCGCTGCTTGTGAGCAAACTAGATTTTACTTGACACCTGTCACTTTAGCCTTAGAACGTATTCTTAATTTCAGTTTCATTTTGTGAACGTGAATATTTAACAGTGATGTTTATGTAAAGGTTTGCTAACAAGAGAAACACAAGTACATTTCATGCTATACATATTATTTAAATATTTAGTGCAGCCTAAGGTAAAGGCAAACATACCATGCACATATTTCATACGGGGCAATTACAATCATTAGTAACTTGAAAAATAATCAGAAAGAATTGTTAAAACAAATTTTTTTATCAACTAAGGTAGAGTAAATATTTCGATATTTAAATTCAATTAAAATTTCCATTCAAAATTCGATCAAACAATTAAGTTAATATAAATCAAAATTTAAAATTAAGATTAAATTAAGGTCTTATGTATATACTCGTAAAAAGAATAAACAATGAAAAGAGTGGAATAGTATATCTGTTCCTTTACATTTTGACTTATACCTACATGATGAAAAAAAATTTAATACATTCCTTTGAGGGATTAAAGTAGAGCTTATTTGCGATATATTTTATCATATAACACCCTAGCTGGTAATTACTAGTATATGAGTTAAAGGAATGTATCGAGTTCCCGATCACCCTGTATATTTTCACGTATATATTTGTACATTATATTTGAATGTGCTGCGTAACAATGAATCACGGCTTTTGTCCGATAATTTCTGATATAATCCGATAGCACCAGGCTGTATTGGGGTTGTGTTTTATAAAAATTGTAAACTTTTTACTTTACTTTTTTAGATTTTTTTATTACTATTTTCACAGTCAGCAAACGAGTACGTGACTCTCTTTATGAGAAGTGGCATCCGTACCCTGATTGATGTCCATAATCATAGTAGACGATATATTTATCAATATTGAATGTTGATTGACATAACGACTGGTGATGCATTGTCGACCGTAGCTTCGGTTGGAATCGCCTTTGTCCCACGAAGTATTAGTAGACAGTTCAAAGTTTGGAAAATTATGTAATAGCCAAGGCAAACGATTTGAAAACTATATGAGAAAAACCTTATAAATAACAATTTAAGACATCACGATCGTAGACATCCATTACTAGTGATCACTAGACATCAATGTGATCATAATTTTATCGTCATATATAAATATTGTTTCAAATAAACTGCTTTTCTTTAACTATAACTATTTTATTTCCTTGATTTTTTATGCTTAAGTAAGTTATTACTACATTCAAGGCTAAATCACATTTGAGAATGACGAACAGACAAGAAAGAATAAGATTTTCCCAAAAAAAGTGAACAAAACTTTGATTCGTGCCAAATGAGAAAAAATATAGTTAAGCACAATAAAAATGTATTGCATAAGATGCGTTAAATTGTCAACGTCGTGATTTTAAATGATTAACCAGTTATTTAACCTAGTTATCACAATGGCCTTTTGACGGCTCAATGAGGTCAAATAATGTAATAACGAGACAACACAACAAAAGGTTAAAATTTGTACGTAATTTGCATTTTAATATTTTCATGTGCTTTTTTCAAAAATCGTCTGCATTGTTTGTATTTTCACACCCACTGCGTTATTTAATTTAGGTTTGCAATCTACTAATGTCAACATGGTATACCCAGGAAAAAAACTCAGCGAAAAAACATTATTTGCTACAACATTTCTTATTTGAGCGCTAAAGTTTAAGTGTAAGTCCTTTTCCTATGTAATTTTTGTAACCTTATTATTATTATTACAACCTTATTACCCCTAGAACAATTTAATATTCTAACGAAGAAAAAATATTAATTCATTACCTATATAATTGAAAATGTGTGTTTTGGAGTAATTTTGGTAGAAAGACAAAGGGATTTGAAGATTTTGGCATCATCTCCGATCGTCTTTTAATGTATTTCAAAATTACGTCGCATGATTTGACTCTTAGAAATGTAGCTCACATATGTATTTTCCAAGCTTCAAATTTTGAAGTTATTCACAGAAACAGATATTTGCAGAGAAACTTTACACATAGCTAAAATTCTTATTTAAATCCTTTCTAATAGTGTCTAAAAGTTCTTGACCGTATCCAACACTCGACTGTTAAATAAGCATAATTTTAACTTAGTTTTTATAGAAAAAGCTCCGTAGAAAATATTACCTGCGGACGTTTTGTGAGTTGACCAAGAATTAAAATTGCAGCGCAAGATAAAACCTGTTAATGTCCGTTAGTGACACTCTTAGTGTCACATTTCAGATCGTAAAAGAAAAACTTTATATACAGCTACAAAACTTTTTTGAAGATTTTCTTCATGGTTTAGTTGGTCGAAATGGCAGTTTTAGACCTTATCTAACTTTAAATTATTAAATAAGAATACTTTTAACTTAGTTTTAATATAATACGCTCCATACAAAATGTTACATTCAGACAGTACATTTTGTAAGTTGACAAAGAATCTCAATTGCGGCCCACGACATAATCTAGTATTTAGATTAAGAACATTCTAAGAAATAGCTTGTTATGGAAAACTAAATATGAACCTAATAAAAGTACTTAAAGCCTTGCCACGCACTGTAAAAAGACAAAGGTAGACTGTACTTGGCTTAGTCTTAGTCTTGGCTTTATTTATGTAGATAAAGGATCACCAACATGATATATACCGTTAAAATTAAATTAAATCTAGTGTAATGTTTAGATCTAAGTATTGTCACTATTATAGGAGATTACAGCATTTGATAAATATAATTTTTTTTTAATAATTAAAAAAATAAAAGTTAGTCAAACTAATTAAGCTTATACATAACGTATGAGTTTATAATATTGGCAAAATATTAAATTGCATTTAAAGATAATTATATTCAAGATCAAGCCAAAAATTATAATTTGATACTACTATAGTGCATAGAAAGGCTTTTATAACTTTTTAAAGGGCTATAGGGATTTTTCTTTTGCAATATTTTTCGGCGCGTAAATCTGAAATGTGACACTTTAGAGCATAGTATATTTATATTTTTATGTTCAGTAGAATGACCCCAATCCATATTATTAAGCGCGATTTTGAAAAAAAAAATACAAAAGGCAATCGGGGATGATGCCAAGCCCCATACAAAAATATTAGAAAAAAATATAGAAATATTTCATAAAAGAGATATATGAGTAATTTCTGTTCCCAAAACTATCTGGATGCCCAATCTGCTATGCCCAAGTTACTATACGCACTTAACTTATAAAATCATTGAAAAATTCTGAATCTCTAGACATAGTTTTATTAGAATGTGTATTTTAGGATATTATACAGATTTGAAACAAGCTGTAAATTTACAAACCTTTAGAATCTTAACGTTGTGCAAGGTAAAAAAATCGACCAACAGTTTTACTGCGTTTATATTTGTCCATATTGATTAGGAAAATCATCTTACCATTGCATTTTTTCCTAGCAAATCTCCGAGCTTCCTCGGACAGCTTCCACCGACAAGCAGAAATTTAAATTTAAATAATCACGGTTTTATTATACGCTTAGGCTAATATAGCAATTATACAAGATATTCTTATTTTCGACTTGTGTTTTATAACATAAATCCAATCACATATTTCAAACGGAGGCATTATTTTTCTCATTTGTTATGGATATTTGCAACTTGTACTTCTACCAAGTTGACCTACCTTGGTATCATGGTTCTCATAAAATTTTTTATAGATTACTGCAACAGTTCTTAAATTATTTTGTTCTTACGGCTTTAATAATATTATATTGGAATTTCCGTTTTTTAAATTCAAGAAGCTTCTAAGATACATCTGAATATTAAAGCTTTTTGATTATTTTTGTTGAATCGGTTGGGTAGTTCGGAGTTTGTATGTTACATACTAATAAAAAATACAACTCATTTCTCTTTTAATTAATAATAATAATAAACTATTTATTTAAGGCATCTTTGCCTATATACAATTACAATAATAAATTTGAAGTATACCTGAGAATGATTTTTAGCTATGAAGGACTAATCTTAAATACAAAACGTGTAAGGTAATTTGCCAAGTATATTTTGCTATAGTGCCTGTCTCGGCTGCCCACAATTGATATTTCCATGTCCTTTGATCAGAATGTATAATGCTTCAACTTACTTTAGGCGACGTGACGTAAGTGCAAATGAGTGGGTGAAATCTTTTGTGTCTACCAAATATGGGTAAAAATTGTTTTTGGAGCACTTGATTACCTAATTTTAGGCGATGAAAGAATTGAGTCATTGTACATAAAATAAGGAATGTTCTATTCCCGATTGCCAAAATATATTTCTGTTTTCTTTGGCTCTTAGTATATAAAGAAAGGACTATTGAATTTCTTACTATTACCATTCGATTAAATCCGGCAAATTACAATTAAAATCGTCCCTCTTAGATCAAATATCAATAATCAAATATAACTAATAATTTCAGTATTATGAAGCAAACAGATGATTTATGACTATATCAGAAAGCATATCAAAAAAACATATCAAAGTTCTTGCTTTTCAAGCGAAATCCGGAAATCCAGTATTGGTCTTATTGCCAAAAATTTTAAAAAAGCTAGTGCCTGTTTAAAGACTATTAGCTGAAATTAAATTTTATGAAATAAAACTAAGTTGCATAAAGGATGCTCACATAAAGATGCCTCGAATCCAGTTCAGTTTCTTCAAAATTAAATTGTAGAATGTAAAAACCACATATATACAATTCCACATTACATTTTTAGAGCATTATGTAAAGGTAACTAAATATATAAAATAAGTATTGAAAATGTACAAAATACACAACATTTGTAATATCTCTTACCTTAACTAACATCATGATGAGCGTTCACTACTACCGAAACACGATTCACGAAAATTAAATCCACAATGAATGAGTCCGTTACAAACACCAGCTGTCACCGCATCTTCCCGCTCACTGCAATGCCACCATGTCCGCTGTTGCACTTCACCAAAGCCTACAATTTAAAAAATAATAGTTTACTACAAACAAACTCTTACTTCACCAATGAGTACACTCGATAATTGAGAAAACGAAGGTTAGAAAACACTCATGGTAAGGGAAAATTTGAAATCGAAAAAAGAACGCTAGTTGTTTTTGAAGCAAGCTTAGTCGATTACACCTTTTTTTTTTAAATTAATGGTTTGTTTACTTTTTAATGTATAATGAACTCATTCGTTTTACATTTTTTTATTTGAACCCTATAACCAAGAAAGTCGAAGGAAAATGGTAATTAAACAAGATGAAGATAAATTTATTTAAACTACAAGTTGCTTACATGCAATTAAAATTTACGAACTTTTGCAAAAGTGAGAACGTAAAACGCGATCGGCCGAAAGTCCGTCGGGCAAATGGTCGGGCGTATTGACCGTTCCGATATTAAATACTGCAGTACTCTACATATTGAAGAAAGGCGAGCGATGGATCAGTTTCCATAGAATAAGTAGCATCATTTTTGCGTAATACCTGTAATATATATAAATGCTAAGCATTGCATGCGTTTTACCGTAATTTGATAATATATTCTTCAAATATATTTCTGATTCTGTAATAATGCGTGTTTAGGGGATATTAGGTAATGTACAGATGTAAAAATCGTGTTACGAATTCAATAATAGCTTTGTTTCCTTTTTACGAAAGGTATTTTAAAAATAAACATTAAGCTTAAGACTTCCGTAACGTACGTTCCACACGAACTTCATATGCCTTTCCATTAGCGATCTAATGGAAAAATGTTTATATTTTTGGCAATTCTTCCAAGATTACTTGCCTTGAAGCTATGTTTCAATATACTTATTTTACTTTTAATTTTGTGTTTATTGTGTTCGTATGTAGCAATTGGTGCTGGAAAGTCTTAAGTCTATACAGGGCCACAGTAAATCACAGAGCATATAAATAAACTCTAAGATTTAAATGCATAGTTTAGAGTGTTTTTATTTATCCTATATTAGTTCTGATTTAATGACTATCATAGAACTTAGTCTAAGTAAAATAGTTTAATGCAGCCTTTTCCTTTTTTATGTTTAAAGAAGTTCGTAATTTAGTAACCCTTCTATTAAACCCTTAAAAATAACCCACAAAAGAGAGTTTTACATGATATTTAATAACTAAAATTTTTCCATCACCAAAATCACTGAACTTTGTGGATTTGTTATCAAAATTATCATATTCTGAAACGAGTCAGTTGTAAAATCTTTCCCATCACTTACAAAAATTGTCATATATTAGAAATACTTTGTCCTTTTCTTTTCTTTTCTTAAATAAAAAATAAATAGAAAATGCTAAGAAAGTTGATTGAAAGAACAGTCATGGAAGGTTGTTGACCACATTAATAAATGCATGCGGATCAGCTCTACGAGATTTGGCATCGCTTTCAAATAAAAATTTACAAAAACCCTACAAAACATCCTATCTCTACGTTAATTAAATATGTGAATACCTCGAAAATTCTGTTTATGGAATAAACAGAATTTTTATATTAATTTATATAAAAGAATTAATTTAAATAAAAGATATAAATCATCAACTTCATATCAGATAAATAAAACTCATTATAAGTTGCATTTTTTAAGGAAACTTTTAAAAGAGCATACAAACTTTTCTCTAACATCGTCGGTTCGGGTGAAACCTACACAGTTTGCTCGGAGTTATTTCAGAGTTAACTCTGCTAAATAGGCAAATACAAAGCAACTTTGTTTTGTATTATATAGTGATGAAAATTCAGTATAAAATAATGGCTCCTATTTTTTTTAGGATTAGTGTCACATGTTTTTGGATTACATATATGTATACTTTGTATTGTAAAACGAAGTCCTTTTTTATTTGATCATTCTGCTAAAATGAGTATGAGAATAGTCTCTGCACGATTTATATATTAAATTAAAATAGTATAAATAAATAAATAAATATAAATAAATATTTCTAACAATCACACCACATTATCTAGCCCAAATTAAGTATCATTAATGAACTTGTGTTATGGATACTAGATAACGGATAAATAAACTTAAAAAATATATAAACACACGTAAATATTTTTTTTTAAGGCTACTTACCAACATACCAAACAGGCCGTCAAAAGTATACTAAGTATACTAAATAAAACAACTTTCAAAGTTTGACATAATTTAAAACGTTATAACAGTTTTATTATTTTAATACACCGTCGAAGTTAACAATAATACGCCTCAAAAGCAAAATATAATCCTGGGAACTTTGCGACCTAATGTTACATAAAAATCTTCACTTCGACTCAACACTGACGATTTTGGTGTAGTACATGTGCTCCGATCTGACGAAGCGACGTTCGCTTTTCTTGTGGTAACTAATTGACCACGTGTACACATAAGGCCGGTCACGCCCACATCCGTAGCGTGTTTGGACAATAACAACTACAAGTAAAGCGAGCGTCTTTGACGTTCACTTTTGTGCCCTTAAAATGAGAACTGTCTTCTTTTAAGTCGATAATGAATTTAGGAATCAACCATCAAGGTTGAGGTACACAGTACAGTGCGATAAACATATTTGATCATTAAAGGGTGGCGCTGCGTACTATACAAAACTCGGTATATATAAAACATTTTTGAGAATATAGTTTCTTCTTAAAAAAGAGGTAGTCATTTTTCTTTTGTTAAGGTCTCCACTGGAATGGTACTATGGTCCTTCGTATTTGGACCGGCATAATGACCACGTTTACGTGGCTATGTTTCGGTTACCGGGGAGGAACAGCTGGTGCAATGGGTGCGATGCCACTTACCATACGCAAAATAACTCACAAAAAATCTTTACAATCAGATCCTTAATTCAGGAGTATTCACAAAATAAATATTTATTCACTTCAAATTTATAAATATAAAAACTGTATTAAAATCCACGTCCATTTGCAACAGTGCCGCGATGTTGTCAACGATTTCCATACAATACGTCATGTTTCGGTTGCATACTAATAATTTCCTTCGTAATCACAGTTTAGTTAAGTAAGGTATAAAAAAAGTAGTGCTTTTGCTTTATTCATAAATAGACGTGTGTAAATGTGAATTTTTCCAACTGTTTTTCCGGTACCATTGTTAGTGAGTAGTATGGATTTGGGTCGATTGGTTGTAATTTAGTTTTTCATATTTGTCTCTGACAGGACACACGATTTAAAATCGCAATGTAATATTTAGTTTCCACATGTTTTTAGTGTTTTTATTATTTTATTAACATTAATAAAGAGTGCCTTGACTTATCTCTGACTTAGCTAATTGGTCAAATAAAAAGCGACTTTGATTTATTCCGTCTAGTGAAAAAAATTCAGTAAAATATAGGCTGCCATTTTGATAAGATTGGTGTCACACGTTTTAAAATTTGTATACTATATCTAGTCTACTATAAAAAAATAAATTTTGCTTTTAGCCTATGATTCCAAGAACATTGACGTTTAATTCTTGAAAACCTGCTACAAATTTCGCTAATTACGACATAAATTTAAAGAACAGTTTATTTTACAATTCTTTAATAATTCCATGACTGCCTTCAAGATTTTCATTATCTAAGTTCTCAAAAGAAACATGAGAACATATCAACTATATTATACCGCAACACTATAGGGCCGATACGAATAAAGAAAACTGATCGACACATTATCACATTTCCATCGCATCGGTTTCACTGGATACTTTCTACGCAAGTCGAGTGACGGACCTACACTCTGGACCTATCTAGACCACAGTGTGAGGGTAACAGTGGACAGTGAAAGAGACTAAGGTCGAAATATTTACTGTTTTTGACTGGAGTGATTAGGATATGTATAAAGTATTTAGACTTATATTTCCATTCTGTATTTATATTATTATGTATAAAGCATCATATTTATTCTTATATTTTATGACACCCTAGTACAAGGTTTCCTGAAGTCGTCTAGAAAAAAATCACGGTTTATTTCCATTTTTTTTGCAATCTCTGTAGTTTTATTCTGTGCAATAAAGAATAAGTAGTATTATTATTAAATTGGTAAAGTTTTGGAAGGTAAATAATATCCAGCCAGAAAATGTTCTAATACATATTTTAAATTCTTGAATTACATATGTATGATTGAGATCAGAATAATTTAGGAAATTTATATTTGATTATTGATAAGAATCACATTGGTAACGTTATTTTGTATATATAATAATTAATATAAATAAAAAATATTTAAAAGATAATAAAAAAATAAAGTATAAAAATGGATACGTTTGTTCTTTTCGGAGTTTTCCATTATAGTTTATTCCCAACCTGTAAGTACAAATATTTAGTATATATTCCTATATTTGCTCTGTTCTTCAACTATTGGAAGTACCTTGGTAAGAGAATTCGCGTTTTATGACTTACTTAGCGTAGCCATAACATTAGCTAATTTTCTCAAGGCACGTAAAACCCCTGTTGATCTTTGAAAAGGTAAATTGTTAAAAGGAGGAAGTAGTTCCAAAATGAGACTTCCTCATAGGTAAATTTAACACAACAGAAATTGCACTTTCTGAAATGAAATGAAATGAAATAAAATATTATTTATTTGCTTACAAAAATGAAAATTAAACAAAAAAAAAAAACAAAAAAATATATCACAAAAATGCTAAGAGTTAGGTATAAATTTCATTCTTATAACTAAAGTAAGCAAAAAGGCTCAGGCTCAGCTTGCTGTTGTCAACTGGTGCGACCCAGTAACAACGCTGATGATTCTGCCGTCGCCTACAGCAGACAGTTTCGCTTCGCATCGTTTCTCTATGTACTAAATATACATCTGTGGTTCAAAACTTGAAGCATACAAAGAGAAAGAGAAAATAATTTAAAAAAATACATATTGACAATTGTCTAGAAAATTCATTAACAGAAATTCAAAACTTGGTTAAATTCCGATTCATGACTACGACCATGAACTGATATATTATTAAATTAAATATTACTTATTTTTTCCTTTTACTTTTTTAAAATTAGATATAAGATTCATATACTTACTTACATAGAAAAATAGTAGAAAAGAAAAAAAATTAAATGTTAGGTGTAACATATTGATTAATTAAAAGGTAAAACATTTGATAAGGACATGGTCTGGACAATTCAGTTACCGTACACCTCATGAGGTGGAGGCTTACTGTTGAGATAATAGAAAATCTTTAAGCGAAATTCTAAATGACTTTGAAGTGCCTTTTTCTCGAACGGGGGGCGGGATAGTGTTCCAACATTTGGTAGCACGATATCTGAAACTACCCCGAAAGGCTGTAGTTTTATGTTTCGGAATCAAGAGCTGGTTGACACCTGATCTTAGACCGTAGCGACCTTCATACGACCTCCACGGTAACTTGCTATATAGATATGGCGACGATTTGTTTGTGATTATACCAAATAACATGGTGCATAGAGAAATTGTTGTCGACTCCTCATGTTGAGTATATTCGCTTTATTTAAGAACGATGTTATATGGCTACGTGGAGGAATATTGAAACAAAAACGAGCGCATGCATTTTGTACTTTCTGTAAAAGACATTGTGTTTTCTTCAGAATGCAAGGACCATAAACATTGATGCAGTATGTTAGTATCACATAGTCTAATTCTTAAGTCAGTTGTTATAAACTCACGTATACTGTAGAGAACTTTTAATCTGTAAAAACATGCGCGAACAACCTGCAGAACATGGTCTTCAAGTTTTAGATCACTGTCAAGAAGGATTGCGAGCATGTTTAACGTGGTCTATTGGAACTCCCATTACCATGATTCTGATTGCGGAGTAGCGGTGAAAATATGTTTCCACGTTCCACTTTGACCCGAATACCATGTACTTGGTTTTACAAGGGTTAAGAACGAGGCAATTATCGGCTGACCAATTTGAAACTCGTTGAAGGTCTTGGTTAAGCTTGGCGATAGCGTCTGGTATGTCATTTGGCTTGGCCGATATAAATAACTGGAGATCGTCAGCGTGTAAATGGAATTTTGTGTAATGAAGTGTGTTTGGAAGATCTGCAGTGTATATAATAAAGACTAATGGTCCCAGAATTGTGCCCTGAGGGACTCCTCATCAGTTATCAGCAGTAGCGCGGGAATATTTAATACTGCCATCCTCCGCCCTTACAGCCACTCTCTGAGACCTATCCGACAAGTAACTGCTTAAGCAAAGGCCGAGTTGTGGAATCCATAATATGAGAGCTTTGAGAGCAGCAAGGAAACATTGATACAATCGAAAGCTCTAGAATAGTCAAGGAGAGTTAGAAAAGTAATTTCACCACAATCTCGAGCTCCCAGTATATGGTCCACAACGTCTAATAGAGCAGTACAGGTGCTACGACCCTTCCGAAATCCAGATTGTAAATCCGGTAGAATACAGTGTTGTTCACAGTACGCTGATACTTCGTTAAACACAACCCTCCCTCACTTCCCTCTAATATGGTTGAGGAGGGCGATGGCTGGATCCCGCGTTAACTCGTGAACGGGTGCCGTTTGAGGGTGTTTGTCGTTTGGATACTTGGGGGGAGGGAGACTTGCCGAGCTAACAGATGCAGAAAAGAATAATTTTGTATGGACATAAAGAGACTCTGTAAATTTATTTTGAAAAAAAATATATCCGTGAAGTTTCTTGCCAGTTCTTCTTCACGAAGGTTTTTTTCGAACTGGTGGTAGAATCATGTTTTATTTGACGTCAATAAGAACAAGTAATTGTCAATGTTGAGAAATAAATATTTGAATTTGAATTTGAATTTGAACCCTCTCAAGCAATTTCGATATATTTGATTGTCGACATAACAATCACTTAAAAGTCTCAATTTAAGATAACAGTTTTCTTAATCTCTTTAAGATTCATGAATATTACGGATCAGTTAACAAATAATAATAATATTGAAAAAGTTTGAAAAAGAGTTGGCGCTTCAAATTAAAGGAACGCTTCAACGGAACATGAAAGGCTGTCATTATACACATATATGTTTGGCTTTCTATATCACTAAAAACAAATGATTTTGAAAATGAAAAAAAAAATGATCCGTCACTTTTGGATTTAACTGATCTACTGTTATATGTTATCTTTGGCCTCTACCTAACTATCGATGCATTCATTTGAACAATTATTTTGTTACACTCGTAGTGAATAATACTATAATGCAATTATGCTTTTCAATTGGTTTAAATACAGATACTTTTACTTAGAAATATGTTAAACCGGAAATGCTTGTTTGTCTGAAAGCTGTGGCACTGCCAGTCAGGGGCAACCAATTAAGACATTGTATCAGTGTAACATTTTTTTAGAAGGAAATACGTCTAACATACCAAAGAAAATATTAATTAAGCGGCAAAATATCTTAGTTCGTGACATCCGGATCAAGACCACTTATGGCTTAAGTTAGGATTTCATTGCTGGTGCCATATCAATTAGCTAAAATGTCAGCCACCGTCAGATACCTACTTATCTTTTTGCAGAATGTCAATAGTCGAGATTATTCTTATTCAGATTATCAAATTTTAAGATAACAGAAGCTTCGCAAAAACCGGTTAATCTACATAAGTAATCCGAACACACATAAAAACACAAATGGTCGAATAGCGAACCTCCTCCTTTCTTAAAATCGTCCCACATACTTTTTGGAATCCGCTGGGGAAAAAACATTTTTTATTATTTCATTTTATATTATTAAGTGTGTAGTCCCGACTGAAAAGCAAATAGATTCAGGGCTAATTTTTCAATCGTCAGATAACTTTTATCAGTATCATTTTGAAATTTCTATGGAAAGTCTTGTCATTGTATCAAAGTTATTCTCTTGGTAATAGCTATCTGATCAATGAGATATTAGCCTTTAATAATAGTAAAATAATAAAATCTCCAATCAAAATAAAAGCTTATTTTCTGGAATACCAAACACGGCACTGAATCCAGACTAAAATAACATTACATAATGGTATTCCACATGAATCATGAAGAAACATCGATGTTCTATAATAATAATCTATTTATTTATTTATCTACCAATACCATAAATACCTTTTAAAAATCGAAGTTGTAATCCTGAAGTTCGTCAAGTATAAATTATTCGAAAAATTAATAAACACATTTCTTCCTGATATGATCTGAGTCCCAGAGGGTAACTTTATACATATGTCACTCCTTTTGTTTTTTAAATGAGTTTTTAGTGTATTTTATAAAGCTGGTTTTCTGATTGTATAAAAATAAAATAATGAAGTATTTTTTTTTATTTTACACAATTTTAGTATTTATCAGTTATAACAAGATTCAATAACAAGGTAACAAAGTGAACGGTTCATTTTAAAGCCGAATTTAATTTAAATGTAACAGATAACATTAGTTTTAGCTGCCCTTTCTCTCACTTAAACTTCTTACAAATCGATTCCGTGATTAATAACACCATCGAATCAACATAATACTCTAGCTAATGGTTTAAATTTAGTTGTCTCCATAACTGCCTGGTGAAATGAGAGCGGTTATGCTCGTAGTTAATCTACATATAAAAAAGTTACATACAAATTACAATAACATGTCAGATTGATATAAAACCTTATCGTTTTTTATCGTCTGTTTACTATAATAAAACTTCGCAAATGAACCGAGAATGCGTATAAACGAATAAAAAGTATAAGGGGTGTAAAGTACTGTTTATTCTGAAACATGTAAGAGTGTTGTTTTAATTGAACAACTATCCAAAAAATAACATTGTGCCAAAATAAGACATACAATATAAGAATTACGACTATAAAACAAGAATTACAACTTTTCACTGGTATTCAAATCAGTCAGTCAGTGCACTAGCGCTAGGATTTTACCCAAAAATGTTCCTAGTAAGATTGTAAATGAAATTTTTTTATTTTTTCTATTACTCCTAATTTCTAATTCGCCCTAAGTTCTTTCGAATTAGGTTTTCAATTTAAGCAACTCTTTCAGCTGTTTTAAGATTAACAATATTTTTTTACACCCTGTGAAAAGAAAAACTTGAATTCAAATAAGCTAACTTTCCTTAGCCTTATTCCAAGAATTAATTATTGTACAAAAATTGTCAAACCAAAGAAGCTGTTGGGTTTCTTAGTAAAGAAAAATTACAATAAATTCGAAGTAGTTCGTTATGTCAATTTCGTTCTAAACGGTAAGTCGCGTGGCTTGCTAGTCATACGAGTAAAACGTAATTACATGCCCACAAACACTTAGTGTTTCGAGATTGCTATTATGTTTTTTATTTTATATAACTACATATTTTTAAATTCTTATTTCTGTTAGGTATAACATATTCTGTATGTAATATAGTGTGTGTGATCCACGAACTCGATCCACTACTTTTTTGTTTGATAGTCTACATACTTCAGACAAAAGCGTGGGGCTAGACTTCGTCGATGACACAGACTATAGATCGCTATTTCGATTTCATGAAAAAAAAAGACATAAATAACATAACAACAACGAAAATGCATGTTAACATAATTTAAAAACATTTGCATAACTCGTACTGATTAAACAAGATAACCAGCTTTTATTATCTTTAAAATCGATAAAAGCGGCCAAAAATCGATTACCGGCCATTTGACCGTCATTACTAGTTCTAAAATCAGGCAACTTGAGTCTTAATGACCTTACATAAGCCAGGCGTACCTGAGAGTATTGGACATCTTCCGTTTACATGTCAATCAATAACACGATTTTGCTTTTATTACAACAACTAGATGATTACGAAAGCAGAAGGCCTTTTAAATAACCTAACTTTGACCATTTGGAAGTGGATATCCATGTAGAAAGTTACCTTTGTCTTCTTTCAACAGGCTTTGAGTTGAAGATTTTATTTATTTACTCAATAAATAAATGTAAATAGGTTAAAATTCTCGGATACTTACATTTTATTCATGCTTTTGTTAAGGATGCTGGTAAATAATTAGTAATTCTGCCTCAAACACCGCAGATCCAGGATCAAGTCCAGACAGGAACGGGCATTTGCGTTACAAACCCTGCTTGTGTGTGAGTCACGTTGACATATTTTTTTAGTATGTACGATAAAGTTAATGATATAAATTTATCCTTCATGTTTCCCGAGCCTCCAAAGCAATGACAACAAACTTGGAAGAATATTCAACTCAAGGTGTTGTTTCAGGCACTTCACAGCCCTCATTTGATGTTGAGAATTTTACGTAGGTTACTCTTATTGTGGGTTAGAAATAAAAAGAGATTTCTTGTTCAAAGTTATTAAAAAAACTCTTGCGCCACTCAAGCTTATTAACAGTATCTCGTAAATTAACTTCTAATTACTTAAAATAAATTACTTTTGACATGAAAAATGTGAATTTAGTGTTACGTTACCTACTACGTAATTGAAACTATTTGTATTAACGAGAGATGATACAACTTGTTTAAACCTGAATGTACCACAGTTAATAAATTATAAGGAGTGTTAAAAACAGCTATTTATTTATTGCACAACCTATCATTACATGTATGTACGTAATATTATTGTGTTTTGTATGATAAGTAATAACAGGAATGCCCAGAACAAGAACTTGAACTGTTCTTAAATGTTTAAAATGGCAATTAGTTTGAAAGTCTTGTACATGAACGTATATTTTTATATACATTTATCTGACACAAAATACGTGAGTATTAAAATTATTGGTATTTTATTGAGATCTTTGATGAGAGCAATAAATGGTAAAAACACCTTACTGGAATATTTGCCTTATACTTCAAGAACTTCCATAAAGTTTATTTATTGCAGATTAGCTTTCTATCCAGGATGTTACTCAAGATTTACAATGCTTTGTACTAGAAACTTCGCCTTTAGTGGACTAAGGATTCGGATGCGAAAACGTAGTAATAAAATGTACAGGTTCGTGACACCCTGATACGGTAGCAGAAATATGTCTTAATTATTTCACGTATCACATATGCAGTGAAAATGGTTTACACGATACTGAATATGAATGAACTAATTCTTTATTGAATATTTTTAAAAGTGAGACAATTTTGTAGGAAGAATATTATACGAAGCTTGCATTTCACTATCTCATTGCATGGGTAGACATAAATTTACAAAAACTGTTTGTAAATTTATATCTACCCACACAATATATTGCTTCACCTTATGTCCTCGGGCTCATATTTATTCTATTTATAATTTTTCTTTATTCTATTTCTGTGTTTAATTTATCAATATAGCTAGATTGTTACAGGCTATTTATACAAGCAACACTTTGAATCCCAACACAGATTTGTATAGTACTACTTTCCAGCTCAGGTATAAACAATTACCGGTCAGTACCGCTATGGCTGTTTAATTCTTTAAAGAATTCAGTACTACATTATGTTATTCTGCTATTTATTTTTAGAATCAAATAATATTTAATATTTAGAGGCATATTTGCAGATTATAACATAAAACACGAGCCTTTAGGTTTTAATCTATTTAGAATAAAAATTAATAATAACCCAAAACATAATAAAACACCAAACACCATTAAAACAGAACACTTAATTACATTCATATGTACCGCAAGTGCATTTAGTTACTTTTGATTAGTTACGTCAGCCTTCAAGTTTACGTGAAATTATTTTTAGGTTGTGTTGGCTTTATGACTCGCATCCTCCCGCTAACAAATGTATCCTTAACGTAAAAGTTACCTACTTTTTGAGATGTCGAAATGAAACGATAGAAACATTTAATTTAACACAAGAATTTATATTAACATATCGATTAATATCCTACTAGCAGAGTGATAACCTACAAACCATGCTGATTTATTAACTGCCATAATCAACGTATTAGCCACTCAAGTATTTATGAAGTCTATGCAGATTATAAAAAAATAACAAATTAGCGTAAGGCTCATATAATACACTACGAAACAAGTTATTGGGATATAACTGTAATAGTGACTTTAATATATGTAATGTTAGATACATTTTTTACAGACGCTTACCATACGGATTGCAAATGCAGAATTTATTTCTCAAAACTTCATCACGATTGTAGGAATGTTAAGATTATATACATGCTGCAAATAAAGCGAGGCTATCAAATAAGGCAGACAAATTCATAAGATTTTAACTATGTATTGCAAATTTTAAGTTTAATATTGTCATGTTACATGACGCTGGCAACCATAAAAAAATGAAAATGTACAAAGTTCGAAATTATGTATTTATTTATCTGAAAATCATTATGTTTATTATTAATACATTTGTCATTGTTAATTTATTATCAAAGTAATAGCAACGTTAAGGTTACAAAATACTATCAGTCTGTAAAATGAAAGTATCGAGAGTATCACATAAGGCAACTAGACAATTGTACAATAAAACAAGTTAAAGAACAGTAGCAAAAATAAATATTAACATTACAAACTTACGTTAATCAAACTTAATAAATAGAAAACAATTAGCATGGCAAAAGTAAAAACTAAACATCATTGATAAATGTCGTACTTCTTAGTCGAAACACTTCACATAAAAAACAAAAACATTACAGGATATAAACTCTTTGCTATTGTTTCGTCTGATAGGTCGGCCCCCTACTGGCCGAGTAGCTCTTATAACTGGTGTCTGAAGATGGAACATATTCGATGCTGTGAACTGCCAGGTCATTGTCCTCTGGCTTACCCTGAGTGATGGGACCAGGGAGTCCTATCCCAGACTGAATCTTGTCATACTCCTGACCTGTAACCGACTGCGCTCCGTAAGCAATGTTATACTTCACCTGACCGTTGGAAGGATAGTAGTTATATAAACTTTGTAATGGATTTGCGTACAGTAAATTGCTGTTATATAGAGGCTGATTCGGTTGAGCGAAGAAAATCTGCTGAGGATGTCCTAAATAATTACCACTTAGTTGAAAAGGCTGGAAGCTTTGCGCGGCGTTACCGGGATACACTTGAGGATTGACAGGTCCAGGAGTGTACACTTGTTGTGGTATTTGTAGCACTGAACCTTGTATCGGTGATGGCTGGACAAAAGCGAGCTGTATGTTTCCTTGTTTAGGCACTACTTGATATTTTGATTGATAGCCAGGGTTCGGCACGAAGTTTAGTGGTAAGAACTGTGATTGCGAAGGGCTCGGAGGAAGCAAGTTGATCTGAGGTTGAGGAGGATATATTGACCCGTCGTTGGGTTGATTGGTGTAATATTGGCTAGCAGTTTGACTGGGATAAAACGAATTTGATACTGGAGTATACGATGAACTTTGTTGAGTACTCTGAGTGCTCGGATTTTGGTAAATACTGTAGGTATAATCCGGCTTCTGAGACCCGGTGGGGATCGCGTTCAAGCTTGTAGTTTTCGCAGCACCACGTTTCTTTTGCTCCACCTCTTCCGCCGCGATGACATTCACGAAAACCGCCAGCACGATGTACAACTGCGATAAAACAAAACCATTTATCACAAACAGCAAGAAGCAAGCGCGATCACTCAACAGCTGCGCAATTATTAGCATAACAACGCCACCGCAGCAAATTGAGTTAGACCGAGCTCATTTATCAAAAACTTACCAAAAACTTCCCAGCCATGACGTGTTATGTAATATTGTTAAAGGAGGTTTAATTTACATTATTTTCTTAATGAGAAAAAGCGAAAGGAAAAGTGTTCCAGTCGCTCGGGCGGTTAGAATAGTGCTGGTCGGTATTAGGTTCATGTAGCTATTTATATGAGAGTGGCGGCGCTTTCCTAGCTCCAGATCCGAGGGAAGTGACCGTTAGGTCTTTGTCCTAAGATATCCAGTTTACGCGCAGCTTCCTGCAGTAACCGCGGAACTAGTTCCACATGTGTCGCCTTCCTAAAGAAAGCTCGGTTTTCGTTGCGCAAGAGTACAGGGAAATGCGTGACTCAGACGGTACAGTTTCATAACCCGCCATTGAAAAGGATGAAACCTACATTTAAACAAGAATGCCTTGTTGAGTTATGATGTCAGTTGCATTATTGGAATGATATTAACTAGTAAGTTACACGTAAATGAGTCAAGACGAGTTGTACGAGGCTATGGCGGATCATTACGTGCACGTTGCATCTTTGTATGTTTAGTATCTGAGAAAAGTTAAAAAATATTAGGAATAGCCAGGTTTATTAACATTTACTGTAAACTATTGAGATAACTAACTTTTCGATGTTTGAATTTATCCACTATACTTACATAAAAGTTATCAAAAAATGCTGTAAAAACCATACTTAATATCTTTTAGGCAATAAATTGTTAAGTAATATAAAAGTCAATCCGCTTCTTGAATTTTTCACGCATATCGCATCGTGGTGTATTTATAAGCACAGATCAATATCATTTTATTTGAATGGTCTCAGCATCTTCACGCTTGAGATATGCTGGCTGATAGTAATCTGCAATACAGAAAAGTTCTACTGTTTTTTTGTTATTCTTGTATTTTCGATACGATATTATTTTGCATATAATTAGTTTATCTCAAGCCACATAGGGACTAATATTTGTAATGGTAATGCACTTCAACGTACTACATAGGTAGATACTACTGAATCCACAAAAATATTGTAATTTAGACTTTTAAACGTCAAAAATGTAACTATTGATTCACGTATTACTCGTCTATACTCGAACTGTTACGAGTATAACAAGAATGTGAAATTTGTTTGTGTAATTATATTGAATTAATTTTTTTTAAATTTAATTTAATTAAAGTTTAATTATATTCCCTCACCATTGGAATACTTATTCAGGGGTTACATAGCACACATTAAATCCAGAAAATGCCATGGAACAGGTAGCTACGCGGGGAAAAACATTAAAATCAAATATGTTTTTTAATTTCTAAACCCCTATAATCATAAAATACTTTATCACGTGATTAATGCCCTTAAATATAAAATTATTAAGTTTCAATTTCAATCACTAAGTGAAATATTAATGATTTTATATTGTAGGCACTTACGAGCATGACGTAGTTATGCGTTAAAAAAGTTAGATGAAGACATACTTTTGACGAGGCCACGACACGAGGCCATTGTTTTACAATAAAATAGCATAAATTAAAAAGCTTGCTAAAAAAATTTATATAAGCTTCTTTAAGTTTCACATGTTATAATTTCAGGCGAAACTTCAATCAAAGTCATTTGACTAACCCTAATTGTTACTTACTCGGGTGTTCGTGTTATAGGACCGCTTTCTACTTCGCTTGTACTTCAATAATTACTTGGATACTAAAAACATAGCCTACGATACTTGCTTGATCGCTTTTATCTCAAAACAGAATATCTAACATGAAGCCAGATACAATTTTATTTCAAAAGTAATAGGTCTTATGTTACGACAATTTTGCTTCTAGGCAAACCGTTCTCATAAACGATAGTATAAATAAGATTTAATAGTTTTCAAACCGTAGTAAACTTTATAGCGATCTCTATCAATACTACATAAATATAAGAATATAATATCTTATTTTGTGGATAACTTAGTATGTCACAGAACATTTAATTCTATCACTCGCCCTTCTTTCTGGCTTGTTTGAAACTAGCTGCGGTTGAAACTGGCGTACATTTAAAGTCTAGAAGCGTATTGTTTAGAGCCTGTTAGTTATGTACAAATTGCAATTTATTTTTTATAATCGTGGATAGAAACGTTTTGTTAGATAATAACATAGAAAACGATATAAGTTGCTGAGTTACAATCTGGTTACTTAATATAATTACTTTATATTTGTACATGATTGTTACCTATATTGTGGTGCTGAACTGACCAGCGAAATAAAAACTTATGCACACGGGCCATGTACCCCAAACATAAAAAAACAGTAGAAATTCCACGCCCTGTGAATTACAGAATAAAATGTGATAGAAAGTAACTCGGATGCTTAAAAGACCTAATTAAATTAGAACGGTATATTTTTCAAAGGCTTAAGTCCATAGTGTTTGAGCCGTCGGCCGATGATGTTTCAGCATATAATACCGTCATGATTATTTTTAATAGATTGACTATATAGTCATAAACCATATTTAAAAGGTTATTGAACTAACTTTTTTGTTTTTGGTATTTAAATTAAATAATGAAGTCAACGGAAATCTTACGTACAACACTAGAGTCACATGTCCAAAATCTTAATAAGAATATAGAAAGAAGACACATTTATACATAAGACTAATTCTTTAAACTAAACTAAAAGGCTTTTAAAGGAAGAGGTCTATTACCCGCGACAATTCGAGGAGATCTCAAAATGCGAGAAACTGACGCTACTGAGCCACATTATCTCTCGACCCGAAGCGAGTGTTTGTCGCGTTTAGACTTCACACAAGGAAAATCAAAAAGGAAATAACATGGGAAGTAAAAACTAAAAAAAAAAAGGAAAACCGAAAGAGCACATCCACTTGTTGCAAAATAACAGAGCGAATATATATTGGATTGACGTATTTGAATTTTGAAGTTTGGTGATAGGGATCCCGAACTAAAAAAGAACAAAACTCACAAAAAGTTATAATTGCAATCGAAATAATGCTTTGCAAGATAATACAATTAACATAATTAATTTTGTAATATGTTTTTCATTTTATTTATTTAGTTTTAAATGTATACTTTATGTTTACTTTACTGTTGATGAAAAGCTTTATGCCTTTATCTTTAGAATAAGCCACCAGCAAAACTTCTTTTGCATTGAATCGGTAACCCCAACGTTGCGCAGCTATTGTATGGAGACTCCTCAGGTTTTGTTTCTTATTAATTTAGATAATTTTATTGGGAAATATTTTAGTTCTGATACTTTTTTTAATAATCATTTACATAAATGATACGAATTATCGTGCATTCCATTCGTCCATTAAGTGCTGAAACATAAAGCTTACTGACGGCCTAAAATGGACTTAACCCTTTACAGAGTCCAGCGATGAATCTAATATACCTAAAGTATAGTTTAAACAACGTTCAATATTTATTGAAGTACGTGACTGAACTGTTAGTTGTCTAAACTGTTAATACTAGAGTTTAACACAGATATCTACCTACTTTGTGTGAGTACACCGGATCGCAAACATACTACTCGTATCTAGACTCTTCATCAACCTTGAACAAAAGCAAGACCGGTCCAAATGCTAGTTGCTATGCTTACCTATAAGGTGTATCTATTTATTTATAAGTAAAAATGGAGGGCATATTTGTTGAACAATCCTAGGCCCTGTTTATTTACAAGCTTTTGTTTTAAATTAGTACCAAATCCATAGTCATAAAAGGAGGGGGTCGAATGGCTCAGAGTAATTTTTAGGTTATATAAGATATTCCATACCATACCATATTCTATTTCTAGACGAATCCCTCTAGTGGTCTTAGAGGGGGTTCTCTTTAACCATCACTGCATAGAAGCTTCCTATGATCTCAGTTTGAATACAACGCCACCTAGTAATATCCCTCTGAAGCTCTCGAACACAGATGAAAGGAATACCCTACTTTTTTCCCACGGTAGGTGTACAGTAAAACACTTTGATCCACTATATTATTATGATTCAATTGTGGTTAAAGTTTCCCTGTATGTGCATAGATGGAGCTTGTTTCAGGTTTAAAGAAAGATTTCCATAATTCACATTTATATCTAACAGTTGTAGCAAAAGAGGGAATCGACAGATTTTTAGCGAAGCTGACACAATTGAACCCGTTTGTTGCCATGATTTCAGAATATTTGATCTTTTGTTTATTTTTATCGGAGAAAATCTGGGCTGAATCCGGGTAATCTAATTAACATCAAACAAAATAAACAAACAATAAAAAATAAACAAAAGAAAGTATCCACTGAGCTTGTAAAGTTTCGTAAGCATTACGCACCTGAATGTAAATTATGTTTTAGGATGCAGATCACATCTCGATGATACTCAGTTACGACATCGGAAAATGTTGGAAACTAATAAGTGAGCTCATTGTGCACTGTAAAAATTTTATGGGATGCTCGTAGGTGAAATAAAACGAGCTACTGCTTTCCAGCGTGTGAAATAAAGAATAAGTGATCTTTAAATATTTGATTGCTGAGAGTTTTAATGTAAAGGTAAAATCTTTCAAAAGGTAAACCTTTTCTAATTCAAAATGATTAAAAGGGTACATATTGCACTGAAAAGCTGCAACTCGCAAAGCATATATTTTATACGTCTAGTTTGTCAACTATTTACTTATAAATATTATATATTTAACTTTGTAAATAGAAATATATTTGGCTCGCAAACAACTTTAAGCGTTGGAGTCTTTTGACTAAGGAGCACGTAGACTTTTTAATTACAACAAAGTCACATCTTTGAGATCGCACCACCTCTATCGATTGTTGCAGAGGGTGTTAGTGTTTGTGAAGTAGTTTTTCAAAAACAACCACTTATTATTAGTTTCATTGCATTATTTCCAAAATCAAAACATCTATTAAGAAATTCATTTTAGACTTTAAAGTCATCTTATATTGCCGAAAATAGTGTGCTCGAATGTAAACTACTTTCATAAACATTGATTTAACATATAATAATTATCAAACACAGAATAATAGAGGCCTAAATTAGTTTTGACTTTCGATCGTGACATAAGAAGTGTTGTTACTCTATAATAATTGAAAGTGTTCTCTAGACTTGGTGCATTGCTTAGATCTTGGATAAAACTATGTGTTTAACTTGCGTTATTAAGTTATGTAACCAAAATAGTTCAAAATCTAAGAATGTGTACATGAAAGTTGCATTCTAATATTAAGGTAAGTACGGTATTATAAAATTAAAATGTTGCAAACTTCAAATAACACCCCACTAGAACTCCATAGTTTGGACCCCGAAGGGCTCATGTGTAAAACTTGTATCTAACACCACAAAACAAGCGAGAGATCCATCTGACGGTAAGGAGTGTCCGTGTCATGGACATGGTTATTCATGTACGGTATTTATTGATTTACGGGGATTTCATTAAAATTTACGTTTTTTAAATAATTCCTCTAACTTTTCCTTTTTTTGCCAAAACACAACACCATTGCAGTTAACGTGTTTATTATAGGGTGTTAGAGTATAGGTTTGTGAAAGGCCCTTTGTTTGCGTAATTTCTCTAATTATGGCAATGAAAATGGTAGACTGTGTTATGCCGAAGCTGCAATAACGTTCTAGTTAAAGCAAAAGGAGAGAATGAAGTGATTTTATGGCGTAAGTACCCCTAGCGGTCCCATGAAGACACGGATGGTTTGCGTTTTTATCATATTTTTATTATTATTTCTTAAGTTTACATAATACAGGTTCCTCATAACACGTATTTTAACCAATATAAATTCAGCCAATAAAATTAATAAAGCGTGAATGTCACCAATTTCATCCAAATATATAAAGGCAATTGGAACTTAAAGGTGGGTAGATATAAATAAAATGATTTAGATTGTCAATTTAACAAGGTTATGACTAAAATAGCACTGCACAAAACAGTTGTTTAGTTAATAGACATTTTACAAAAACTATGCTAACTTTTTTATGCAAACTAAAACTGAAGGTATTTATTCAAATTAGACATGGCCTTTCAAGTGACTTTTTTCTTGATCATCCATTCAATAATCAATGATTAATTTACAAAATTATACTATCTGTGAAAACTATCTGTTTAATTTGTGAATCTGTGAAGGCTTGTGTTTAGCTATTTAGTGTACTTACCGACTATATTTTTATATATTAGACGAGTATTAAATTGCGTTTATTACATAGGTAACTATGTAATAAAACAAAATGATTTTTTAAAGACTACCTTCTAATTAATAATGTCGACGTCTACTTTTTTTGTTATTTTTGGATTTGTATAACATATTTTATCGTTTACACTGCCGGGCTTGTCGAGGCTTGTACACTAATTTTATTCTACGTCTGTTGATTTATCGATCAACTACTTACCAACTTATTTGTCCTGTATTTTTTATGTTGTAGTGTTCCATTTAAGTATACAGCGGAGTTGACTGACATAACTACAAGATAATTAGTTTCTGGTAAAAAATATATTTCTTAAAATGTAGTGAGATTTGATTCCCAGGTGATTGGTGATTTTATAATTCTCTTTAAATTTCAAAATTAAAGGTGTAAAATCCGATTGAGATCCAGAATGATAATTAGTCCAGAAACATAGTTTTATGTTTTAGCTATGTTTTATATTGTGCATCCTGTATTTTGTTCTAAGCATCCAAACTTCCTAGGTATATGATTAAATACTATTTTGTATCCAAAACCTATAGAGCTTTAACAGTTTTGTATTTTTTATTTAAAATCACAAATAACTCTTACAAATGCTCTGAAAGGCCATTGAAGCTTTATGCAATTTTTATAAAAACCACATTACAAAACGAGTTCCGAATATCTCAGGTCCAATCTTCACACAAATTATAACAAAGTGACTTCAATAGCCTCTTAGTGCCCTAAATAAAACCGGCAAACTGGTTCAGCATTCCAAAAAAGATTAAAACGATGGCTTATGTAACCGAGTCTCAGCATTCGGAAGTTCCACCTTCCATCTAGGTCTACATGCTCCTTCAAGCATCACAATATTGAGTAATTTATTTACATAATATGTAAAATACTATATTTTTAACTTTAATCATTCGCGTTGACTAATTTGACTAGAGATGAGTAATATTATGTAACCATTCAAAAATTAATCTCAAAGAATTCTATCATAAAATCTTAGTTTTACTTACATTCGGACACACTCGAATTCCAATCAAATAAGTGTCATAGTATAAAAAGATAAGTAGTTTTCAATTTCCTTTAGTCACTTTCATTCGAGTGAAACTAGCGGCGCATGTCGGAGCAATATCAAGTCCCTGCGTATACAAGTTTACCGCGCCACGCAGGCCGTATCATTATAATTCTGCACTGTTGTTATGTGACTAAGTTGTAAGGAACATTATGTAAATTAAAGATATATAGGTAGATCTCATATAATTTACTTTACTAGTGAAATAAACAATTGAGGAGTTTCTATTCGAAATTTTCAATCCGCTACATACAAATCCTAATTGTGAACATTGTTCTTAAAATTTTTTAGTAAATATGATAGGAGAAAAGTTTGTTCTGTCCACAGTCACTTTGTTGTTTAAGCGTTGCGGTCTATTTTCATTAAAGGATCGAAAATAAATAAATAATATAATTTATATTCCATTTTATTAACAAACAACATCTCATAACAAGCTACAATCAATTAATAAATATACAACTTAAAACTAAAACTATTATGTATTTACAGAAATTCACGGCAAATAAACAACGATTCCCCGTAACTGTTTAATCACGCACTTAGCTTCAGCTCTATTCTTAGATTGTGATTACAAAACGCGTTGTAAAAATTATTGATTCAGTCACGGTGTACACAGTTTTAAAAATGTTAAAATTATGTAGGCAACAGCCTCAACAAGGCGTAATAAGCGGAACGCCAACAAATATGTAAGTCACTTTCGCTGAAGCTCAACAAGTCTCTTCAAATTACATTGCTGGTAATACGTTTGCATATTCCACTTATTTATCACAGTATGCAGCAGGCCTTAATTGCTTTTAGGTTTCAATTCTTCACTGTATTTAATGGTATTGTAAGTATAAACATTGTCGCTATATGAACCCTGGATATCCTTAGATGGAGTGAATTGAGCTAAATGACTGCCTAATTTAGGGCCTGACGAGAAAGAAGATTGGGAAATGAAAGGAGCTTTAAAGCTCTGAGACTTTACAGGAGAATAATATTTGGGATAGATGGAAGACGCTGAGTGGGCGGCGTTACTGGCAGGTCCATTGTGGGCACCGTGTACTGGGATACCGTAGGTAGTACCAGGAGGAGAAGAAAAGTGACCGTTAGGTAAAAGTGACGCTACGCTGGGATAAGATTCCGCACCGTTGCCTTCGAATTTCGCGGGAACGAACGAAGGCGCGCCGAATTTAGTAGAGCTGCCGAAGTTGAAAGTAGGGCCATGTGCACCGGAGCCAAGTGATAAGCTGCCGTAGTTGGAACCAGCGTGGGGAATAGAGAAAGATGGTCCTCCTCGGAAGGAACTGGATAAGCTATGGATAGAGTTGGTAGGACCAGAACCTAAATAAACGGAAGGTTTGAATGACGATTTGCCAGATACTAGTAAACCGCTGTGAAGACCCTTATAAGGTGAACCACCGTGGCCAGAAGCATAAGCGTTTCCAAATGAAACTGAAGCTTGTGAAGGTCCGGAATGAGGTCCAGGAAGGTTAAATGCAGATAGAGACTGTCCAGAACCTCCAAATAAGGAAAGACCTTCAGCGAATCCATGACCGGCACTTTGTAAGTTCATAGAGCTTTGTTGGTGAGATTGCTGTTCATTTGGAGTGAACAAGACTGGACCAGTGGAGCTGTAGGAGCCGAGACCTTTAGTACCAGCAGAGTATGACGGAGGGCTGGGTAGCGGTTGGTTAGGTACAGAGTACTGTTGGTATTTTTGAGCTCCTTGTTCAATTTGTGGCAAAGACTGTTCTTGGTTGTAGCCGTGCTGACTATCGGATCCAAGAAGGAAAGATCCAGCGTAGTTGTTTTGGGAGGGATAGTTAGTCTGGTAAGCGCCGTTAAGGCTCAGGGCGCCTGAATTGAGACCTTGGGAGATTTGGTTCATAAGTTCGGAGAGGTCGGTTCCTACGAGTCCTCCATGTGGGGATTGGAGGGTGACTGGGGCCAGCTGGATGGTAGAGTGGGCACTAGGGGGCTGGGCTTCAGGGGCAACTTGGTAGGCACCGGTCACTTGCCCACCGTAGCTATGGCCAGGCTTGGCGGCGCCGCCTACGCTGTAGCCGGCGCCAATGCTAATGGAATTGCTGTCATCGTGGCCCAGCGCCGGCGACTGGAAGCTGTGGCTAGAGTGCAGTGACGTCGGATAGCTGCTACCCACTTCCCGTTTGTCTTTTAGATCATCCACATTTTTGTTGACTTTTAGTCCCCATGCCGACGATAAGCTTAAGAAAGCAATGAACGTAATCTGAAATAGAAAAAAAAATTACAAGAACTAAAAATGTGTTATTTTCATATGTTGATTACATGCAATTAATAACATTTCCTTGATTTCACTTTCATCCATGCTAATGAACCTGAGGTAGAGGGCATTAAAAAAACAAGTTTCGGGAAATTCAAAGCGATCGAAGTGCTAGTCACCAGCAACGACCCGCATTACATTACTTTGAGATTAAAGTTTCCGTTATTCAGTTTCACTTTTACCATTTCTGCTTCAACAATATTAATAATGAATTCATATATTTTTATCTCGATTCAAAAAACTTGTAATTATTCTTCACATTTTAATTAGAAATGGCAATCTTAGCTACTGCCTAATTATACCGTAAATACAGTTTAAAACATGTTTTGCGTTTATTTTAGTTTCTCTTTACTTTATTATAGAAATTTTATACAAGAACACCTTATTACGACCAAATTTTAACTTGCACAAACTAGATTAGTAACATCGAAACACGCATCAAATTTCGATTTTATTGTTTACTTTCAACGGTCCCCAGTTTAGAAACCAGTACTAGATATCACTATCACAATATTCATATTAATGCACTTCCATTAGAAATCCATTCATCTCAACACAAGATATGCACTCGTTTTCTTGCACTACACTCACCGTGAATTTCATTATGTTATTGTTTATGCGTTCGTAAGTATGGAACTAAATGAGAGAAGTGGACGGCGTGTGCGTCGCACGGCCGTCGGATGCCAAATGTGCTGTTGGAATGTTTTCACCAAATTTATATGAGTATTGTGCGATGTCCCGCTGCATTGCGAAGTGCAAGGGTAAAAGTGTTGAGGAACCCTTTCACTGAGATGTTTGGGAGCACGGGGCGACAGGAAGTTACGTCACAGATCACGGTTCACTTGTAGCGAATGTAGAGCAGCTCGGGTGACAGGTGTCCACCGACGCAACGGAACTATCTTGACCAAGTAGGTTAGTTTTGTTTTGATTTTTAACTGTGGGTGAGGCAAGATGTGCTTGTTTTTACCTTTGAATTGGTTGTCGATTTTATTTAATCAGATAGCCTTATAGACTATGTAAAACTTTTCTACATTATCAAACATACATGTAATGTGTGGAATAAATTTATAACTATTTATTGTAAATTCTGATGTGATTTGATATTTTATAAGTGTTGATATTTTCGTTACTCTGAAGCTGTGTAAATACTGATGTTTACATATAAATACTTACTAAAGAAAACTAAAACAAAATTATGTTTGTAATCACAAACTTAATAAAAACTTATAATGTAAAAAAATAAACAAATTAAAATAAATAATTCCCGAAAAACCAACCTATTTTTTAATGTCAAGATTTAATAAAGTAAATTAAAAAATTAGTAAAACGCTAATTTCATACAGACATAATAATATATATTTTGTATATAGTTCTCTACAATAACTGACAATCAGAATCTCGTCAACGATAGGGAAAGCTATTCGAAATGAACTCATGATCATTTCCGATCCATCTTAAGACAAAAGTTTAAATATTTATCCTAATCTATATCTAGCTGAGAAAAACCGAGGAACTTGTGTTAGTTTAGTTAAGTTAAACAAAAGTACATAAGGTGTAAACAAATACCACTGTGAATGTACTTTCTCAAGCTTTTTGTTTAGTCTCCATATAAAACCAACAGTTTTTAAAATGTTTGATGTAAAATTATGAATGGCGAGTGACATTATATGGATCAAAATTATAAAACTTAATTATAGAAATGAGAAAAAATGTCACCTACAAAAAAGTGTCTATCAAAACTCTCTATGACAAGGCTTAGCTTAGACCTTTTGCCTGCTTTACGAGCGAAAAGAAACAACGTGTCGTTCTTTTCTTAGAGTAATTTGACCAATTCATGACATCAACTGTCAATAATTATAAAGTAAGAGTGCTTGGAGTTATAATTTTAATGAATAGTAAACGTAAATGTACTTTTCTCATAGTAATTAATATTGTTTTAAGCCATGACATAACCTTTTGTTAATAAATTAAAGTTTAACTTTTAGTAATTCTTCATTAAAAATGTAAAAAGTTTTTTTTACTTTTACAATTTACCATAACTAAAATGTTTTAGCTTAAAGATTATTAATGCTTTATATACCTACACGACTGTTACGAACCAATCTTTCAACCACTAATTAAAATTATAATTGCTATTTACATAAAATTGTAGCCTGTGTTCATGAATTAGTTAATATATGCGCTCTGGTTGGTTCTTCCCAATAATGTTTCAAGCTAGTGGCGGCGCAAATACAACTTCTTAAATCGAGAATCGTACCAAGTTCGTTAATTAAAAGATGGTTGAGGCGCTTGGAGTCTGAAGCCCTGAAGGATACAGACTGTTTGATCGATTCATCAATGTGTGTATGTAGGCATAAGCAATTCTGGAATTCAAGGAAAATCATGGCTTTTAGCTAAGCCTGTCATAGCTGAAAATAATGTCTAACTATCGGGAATGTAATTGGTATTTTAGAGGAGAAGGAAACATTAGAAACTATTGAATATTATTTAGGTCCACTTGCGCTGCTCTGAGTTAGCTAGCATTAGGCAAAATATTGCTTTATGTCTTTATTAGACGAAAAGAAACTGAAAGATCTTCTTTTGATCGAAAAAATGCTGACATACCTGTCATATGGATTCATTTGTTGAGTTTTCATAAATACATTACTGAATATTAAACCACTGCGTATCGTAATGAAAATGATGAAATAAAATATTTTTGTTTGGAGGGTGATATTCGTAATCATCATGTGAAAACAGCGATATTCGACATCCAAAATATTGTTAAGTTTGTATCGTATTTCACTGGATTATATGTGTATTTCGAGGATTCAATTAGTTTCAAAACTTCTTTGTTTACGTAAGTAATGAATAGCCTCCTTTGACACGATGTGCTTGGAAGTGGCCCTGACTCGGTTACAATACAATGAATCCTAGGTCTTGATAGGTTCAGACATAAATACGTAAACACACACATTTGTATATACTCTCGGTTCTCTGAAATTTTCGCAAAAAGTTCACAAAATTGTTTGATATGCTTGTCCTAGCATTTTTTTTTAATGCTCGACAGCCTTCATAATCCCTTGCAAGGATATCAGGCTCACCCAACCGAGGGGTGGTTCAGGTAATTTATATTACACCACGCTTGCCTACTGCGGGTTGGCAGACCCTACACGTGCATTTGGAATAATTTCTTAGATTTGTGGGTTTCCCCACGATGTTTTACTTCAATGATAGAGGCGTTGGCTCATTCTACTTAAGTTGTTAAAACTCATCGGTACATTTGACAGTGGCCGGGAACCGTACTCGGGACCTACCGATCGAGAAACCAGCACCATAACTACTGCGAAGCTGAAGCACGATTATTTTTTACCAATACTATTTATATCGAGGCATATTTCCACTATACATACATTACAAAATTTTTAAATTTAATGTATAATACCTTTTTAGAGAAAAACGTTGTTCTTGTATTAGTGTTTTAGCGACTACAAGTCACGTCTCTCCATTGCGTCTCGCCTGTTTTAGGTGCAGACCGTGTAGGTATGTTAAATCTTGTAAGAGTTAAGAGTAAGAAAGTTAGTTAATTTTTGTTTCTATTACCTAATTGTAATAATAGAACCAATTGACAAAGACACTGTCTAGACAAAGAAAAGTAACTTTTCGTTAATTAAATCTTTGGGAAACAAAGCAAGACTTAGAACTGTACAGATACAGTTAAATGAATTCCTAAAAAAATCGTAAATCGATTGTCCATTTGCAAATATGTGAAACCATCGAAGAGATTTTTGCATCTATGCTGTTTATTGTTCAGAAATACATTAAAATCATATAAACGAAATCCACAATAAACAGAGATATCTTAGTTACGTAGGTACTTAAACTATACAACGGGGTCAGTAATTAATGTTTGATCATACATACTACTAACAAATTACTATATAATACAAACTATACTCCCTGCCAAAGTAGGTGACAGACACGGATGTCACAAGATGTCTAAGATTAATAGGTAGAAATCTAGTTAGATTTATAAATTATTTAGTAGAATAAATAAATGAGTAATCTCAGAACTCTCTGATTAAAATAACAGCCTTAATAGTTACATATATTATTATATAAGCTGGTCATTAAATTTTATACTGACGTCTAGCTTTTGAAACGATTCGACTAGTTTCGAGCTTTTTAGGGGGTGAGTGCAGTCGCGCCTGTCAGTATATTTATAATTAAAAGTGACTCAAAATCAGTCATAGAACCCTATTGAAAAGTAAATGGTGATTTACATGTTTTTTGTTATTTTTTTATCAAAAACGAGATACTTTTATATTACCAAGAATCAGTAACAACGATCAAGTCGTATATCCAATGTTGAATAAATAAATACAGTTTATATTCGATTTATATGTGATTGTTGCTTTTTATGTGTCCTACAAGCCTGTGAAAGAATTAACTCTGTTGAAGCTCGTTCTTTAATTTCGTTGCCACGAATAATATTTATATCATTAGAAACAACTAAAACTGACCGACATGTGTACAGCTAAATGTAAATGCGTATCCTTTTGATTTGTAAAGAGTTAATCGTAATACGTAACATTCAAATATGTACCAAATACTATATCAGAAGGTATTAACCGATAGAGTCGAGACGGTGACTTTGGTTTGGTTTGGTATTTTTTAGTTTAAATCCATAGTTATTTTTTATTTCTTTACGTAAATTGTCTTCAAATCCTTAGGTGTATTCAAGTTGTTTGATTCCTCATATTATTTTTCGTTTATTATGACCATTTTCTTGTTATGAAATAGGCGAGGGACAAAAATATGTTTTTATAAAAATACAACAACAAACGCTCTTGAGTTAGATCGTAGAAGAAAAAGATTTATTTTTGATTGACAAATCTTTTATTAGCTACACCAGTTGCTTCAATTCAGTTCAAGTTATAAAATATAGTGTGTAGATATATCAAGCCTTCAAAGAGTATGAACG
Source organism: Marasmarcha lunaedactyla (assembly GCA_923062675.1). Classification (NCBI taxonomy): domain Eukaryota; kingdom Metazoa; phylum Arthropoda; class Insecta; order Lepidoptera; family Pterophoridae; genus Marasmarcha; species Marasmarcha lunaedactyla. The sequence goes on from OV281353.1 coordinate 12,341,632, forward strand.
CAATCATTTGATTAAATGATTTATGATTAATATCAAAAGTTAAAAAGCTTGATGACTAAGATACAATTTTGAGACAAACAAAATATAATAAAATCAAAAGTACGCGTCAATAAATACGACCCTTGGACCTAAACCTTACCCACTAAGAAGCCTCTCCCAACGTGACACCGTAACAAATAGGACGATAAAATTTCAGTGTCATCCCCAGTTTCTATGTTAATAAAAACTACAAAACATCATTTAAAACCACATCAAGTCAATCTACCTACAAATGTTATCACTCCATACCTCCAAATTCATTTACATTAGTTACATGTGATGCTCTAACGATGTTATCAGTTCGCGAGTATCGTAAGAAGTGGAGCGTCCTACAAGACGTGGTCATCGCCTTATGTAACATTACATGAATGTAGCCGAACTTGAGACGGACTCGAGGAAAATTGAGGCCATTGAAACTCACACTCATCTTCGCACATTTATGTGTCTGTGTGTGGTATGACAGTTTTATAGCTCGATGGGAAAGTGGGTTTATAAGCTTAAACTTCGGTAGTTTTGAGATTTGACATATGGTGGTCTTTAACGTATGATGTGGTGAAGTGTAAGCCGTTGATTGTTGGTATATTCCTTTTTTGGTTACATTTTCTTCTGCAATAATCCTAGGCTTGCTAAAGTAATTTTAGAACAGAATGTTGCTGGATGTAATAAAAAACAAACATTATTTCACTATGAGAAAGGTTAGTTCTCTACAGGTATCATAAGTTATATTTTGTCCCGAAATTCCTACAGGATCAGAAGTTACACGGAAGGAGTCGCCCCGAGACCTGTAGTTTTTTCAATGTTCGCTAATAGTCGATGGTCATTGCCAAAATACCAGCAAACTATATGTTTATATTAGTTAAACGTCTTTATGTTTAATGAATTTATTTCACCTCATTATTTTAAATACCTGCTTATTACTTAATCTACAACCTTTGTCGAGTAATAACATAATTATTAGATAAATGAGATCAATTATCTAAACTTACCTAGACCAGTTTATAAACAATTTTTCATTGTTGGTATGCCTGATTTATCTAATTACCTACTTAAACATGTAGAATATAATAGATGAAAGGTCCATAACACATAAGAAAGCTTGAACAGATTTAAATCGATTGTTTGATTTGATTAAATAGGTGACATGATTACCAACATGCTAACCAGAAAATGACATTGCTTTACCACTACCTTCCAACTATGGCCTTAAATGCGATATACTGGAAAATAATCAACCAAGTTAGTTGATAGCCGATACACTCAAACAGGATGAGACGCCATAATCTTACAAACTCATGAACTGGTAAATGTCTACATTTTGAATACGGCTTCAAATACAATTATTTCTTATTGTGAACTATGACTACTTATAAGACTATATCTTATATAGTTCTAATTTAAGAATACATGAGTTTTCTATGAAAAACATTTACTTTTCAAACCATGTTGTTATTTTATTGTCTTCCGACTAATTTCTTTTATCTCAATGTAGAAGACTTCAACAACCACAATGCGAATTGTTACTTACTATACTGTTATTTTTAACCAAAATTAAGTAAGTAGCAAGAGAAGGGATGTCTGTTTTTTAATAATCATCGTGACACAGCATATATTTAAAAGTAACCTGTGAATGAACTGAAACCGATTTACACAGCGGTGTTCATTGATTAAGAACGCTGCAACGATCCTAGACAAATTTCGTTTGTACTAAATTTGAAGCTTCTATAAGCTAATTTTATTTATACCATACCTACTCTAAAAAGCTTACTTTATTCACGCAAAACAGTGAATAAAAAGGCCTTTTATTCACTGTTTTGGTGTTTGAATTTGGAACACAAAATATATCCGATCTCCATTTAAATGCTTACACAAACTCCTTGCGCTAAGATTCGAAATTCAAACTATTTGGTGCAAATAAATTCTCGAGATTTGATTGGTCGATATTTGCGACAAGGAGTTTGGCATTAGATTAAAAACTGTTTTGAGTTCTTTGCTGCCATTATAGAAAAAAAAATTGTGAATTGGCGCCATTTCAAATACTTACTGTGAATTGTACGGACACAAAGTTTAGTGTTACTTTATAATAAATCGATTGAATTATACTAAATCGATTGTGCATTCAAGTGACGAAGAAGATATTGTGTTAACACCTGAATTTATGAAAGAGAAGGCGGCCGATATTGTAGAAAACTTGCTACCCAACAAATCACGGCTGGTTTACATCAAAACCTACGATGAGTTTTGTAAATGGAAAAATGAAAATCAAGCTTCGGGCACATTTTCTGAGTCTGTTTTCTTAACTTATTTTAATGAACTGTCGAAGAAAAAGAAGTCATCGACATTATGGAGTATATATTCTATGTTACGGTGTACTGTAAAAACAAGGCATAACATTGATATAAAAACATATTCTAACTTGCAAGCCTACCTTAAAAGGCTATCAGAAGGCTATAAACCGAAAAAATCCCTGATTTTTTTTTAAATTGCTCTAATCAATTTTTTTTTAATTGCACGAGCGCAGCGAGTTATTTAAGATGATTGAATCACGAGCGCAGCGAGTGATTCAACTGTCAGAATCCTGAGCGACGCGAGTGGTTCAATCGTTAGAATCCTTCACTTGCTCGTGACTCATCTACGGCCCTCGCTTTAAATCCGTCCTTTATTCACTAGTTGCATAATATACAATTTTTTTGAATTTCCTTTGAATTGAATTTCATTTGAATTGCATTTCCAATTCAAATGCAATTCAAATAGAATTAACTCTGCTCAAAAATTATCGTGCAGTTATTTTTATCTTGCTACATTGTTGCTCCAAATTCTTAAGTATAGTGACTGCCCTCCAAGAATACGGTGTGTCTTTGGCGGGCGCTCTACTTTTTTTTGTATGGTTGTACGCTTTGATGTTTTTTTTTATTGAAAAAAGATGAGACGTTTGTCTTCTCTGTTGTCGAATCCCGGGTGCTTTACATTGGTGGTGTTCTTATATTGTTAGTAATCCTTGGTATGAAAAAGGTTACTTTACAATGACAATTTTTATATTAGTTTGTCTTTATCTGCTTTATAAAATGATATTACACTACGTTTCAAATCTAAGGCGCACTTTTAGTTAGAGAGTTAGCTAGCTCGTGTTAATCTATTGTTATGTGTCCCTATCAGTCCAATAGAAATTGAAAGCGATAGAGGGAGATTGGAACTAAGTAACCGGCTAACTGTGGCTTAAGTGTCCGGTTAAGCGAAGCCCTATCCTTATACAGGTGCCCAGCAAAACGTTACCAGCTGGTTGTTTATCGCAATACATGCAAACTTCACATTTCAACATCAAAATTACCTATTGTTCCGAATGCACATGAGTGGCAATGACATAATTGTCAAATAATGCACAAACATTGTGATCGATCTGCTCTGCTTCAATGGAAACGCCGCCTTAACGCAGATTTTATTGTTTATTCAAATAACAGACAGATACTTTTTACATCAATAAATGGCGAGATGTCAATAAAATAGTAAATAAGATCAATTAAATTTACGACGTGCCATTTATTTTCCGGAGTCTTAATGTGTTTATAAAATAATAGTCTGGCCAAGCTGTGCCAATTCTGCCGTGGCTCTGTCAAGGCTGGTTTAGTCTATAGAGAAGTTTTACGTAACAAAAATAGTGCATAACGATCTTGATACTTTTCTTATTTTATGAAAATCAAAATTTTTAAGCACCGGATTGTTTCCTACACAACACAGAAACATGAGTATATTTTATCTTTAGTTAGTCATTAACTTAAGAGAATAGTTTTTTCCGAACTTTCTATAAAGAAGGTAATATCAATTCCTAAATCAAATAAACTTGATCGGCTTCCTTATGACATTCGAAGTAAATTATATAAGGTTAGGTAACGATCACTATTCCTTTCGAAAACCTTTCTCGGTAGATTCACTTTTGTCCTCATTTTCAGGAAGTATCGGATCTCTTTTCGGTTATACAATTTATTGAACATGTAGGAAGGTAATCGATCGTTATTGTAATAAGATATAAAAAAGCATTAGATTAGTTCAAGATAAATCATCTTGTTGAAGTTACAAAACTAGAAAACCGTGTGAATTTTTTTATAGATGTGATCGAGTTGATTAGGAAGATCAAAAAAGTTATATACTAAAACTGGTAACCCTAAAGCAGGATTTAGTTTTGCGCAACGATTGTCCAGCGCAGTAATACTGCCAGCTTTTTAATCTAGTTAGTAATATTTTAGTTTGTAATTATTTTTCTTTCCATAAATTTCTGTTTTGCTAACTTTCTTATTTGCAAATAAAGGGTAGTTATATAGATTGGGTGTAATACATACCTTAATATTCATCTTTTGGGATGGTTTTGAACTTAAAGTATTAGTAGACTCAGTTGTCTGAATAGCCCGTAATATAATCGACAATGTAGCGTTCACAAGTAAAAATTTTGTAGTAACTAATTTTAAATGAAAAACTCTCGAGAACCGTCGCATTTTTGACATTGAACCCCTGTCATTACAACATCGGACAACGAGGCGCAGGCAGGGATTCCACCCATTCATGGTTAATACAACCAAAACTTGGAACAAACATTTTGACGGCTCCGTTTTAGTTTGCACAGCCAAAATTTTAACGAGCCGCCTGCCTCTATTTTTCCTGAAACGAGTAGAGTAAATAGGACCTCCTTGGTAAACGTGTAAACTTTCCATCAGGTGAGATAGAAGTGAAATCCAAATCCAAATAAACTATAAAAAAAACTGCAATACTACAGGAATAAAAGAAAAGCCACCTGACCAGTCGGCAATGTAACAGTACAAATGTCCCTGATTAGGCTTTAAAACAATGGATTCGGCAACATAAACGCCCTGCTGTTTTGATCAAACGTCTGTAACTCGACGTGTCCATTCACTGTTATGCGATGCATTTTTTGGGACAGCGAGAGCGCAGACTTGATAAACTTCTTTCGATGACGTCATATTGTGACATCGACAGTGGGCTTGTATCACTTTTATCTCTTATAGCCGGTTTACACGCGTTAAGTGGTTAAGTTGGTAACTAAATTTTAACTAAATTTTAAGTTACTACATGTCACTTGTGTGTCCAAACGGATTAAGTAGTTAAGTTCATAAGTTCAATGAAGATGAGCAGTGATGAATCTTAAGGAATTCGTCAATTCTGTACTTAGATATATGGTAAATGTGATTTTGGACAAATTCAGAGAAGAATTTTATTCGGAAATTAAAATCTTTACAAGAATATGTTTTTTTCTAAATGTTTATTATACAAGTATATCTATTTTATATATTCTTCAACAAATTTTAAAGTCGAAACTAAACTCCATTCCGACATTTAAAAATAAAAGAGTAAATGCGATAATAAATAGGAGCTCTTGCCGCCACCAGCTTTGTCAACTTATGCACTTAACTAAATAATCACGTCCAAACGTGTTAAGTGAGAAGCCCCGCCCACCCACTTATATGAAAAATAGCACGAATCCTAATCTACTTAATCACTTGCGTACTAAATTTTAAGTTACCACTTGTCACTTAACTGACTGTTTACACGCAACTTTTAACTTAAAATTTAGTTAAAATTTAGTTACCAACTTAACCACTTAACTCGTGTAAACCGGCCATAACTCACAAGTTACGCTCTAGTTGAGAATCGGAAATTGGGCCCAGGAAGTGTTTTAATTGACCTTTTTGTCAGAGAGCTTAAGTGATAGGTTTATAGTGTTGTGATGAAAATTTGTTATTGTTTAGTTAAGCGTTCTTTTATGTGGCGTAAGAGATGAAAGCAAGTTATTTTCGAGAGCACATTTAATATAACTTGTTTACTACTTTAATAATCGATAAGCGGGTTTCTTGCACTAAAAATAATAGGTTACTCTGAATTCCAGGCGAAAGGTTCCAAGTTCGATATCTGTAACACAAATATTTATGCCTTCTAAGTATTTATATTTCAAGAAATAAATAAAATAAAAAAATAATCACGACGCGTTTTCTTGACACGGCTCAGAATCAGATCCGGCGCATTTTACACTGTCCACTATATGACCGGTAGTCGTTGACCGCAGGTTCAAATCCTACCTAGTACAGAATAAATTGTGAAATTTTTAGCAATTTCTTTAACATCAGGTTATTGTAAACTAAACATCCTAAGTAAAAATAATATATATCAACCCATAACTCAGGTTATTTACTTCGGAACAAACTGTAGATACGATAAGACAAAAAACATGTTTAAATAGTACCTATTAAAATAACTTTTAAGACTAAAAGAGAATGCTATAAATTAAATCTGCTTATATAAATAGTGACTAAATTACAAATAGTTTAATTTACATAGCGTTTAATTTTTTTTACATGAATTAGGTAAATTTTTGACGGTAAAACGTTTAAAACTTAAACATTCTAAATTTTAGCACAGTTCTGAAAAAATACCATTTTATACTTTTAAGTATACTACAAAACAGTATTAAATGTGCCAAAACTATCAAAAAAGTTTAAGAAATTTAGGTACCTAAAACTCCTAGCGTATTGATCTTGGCTCTGTAAACTTGATCACACTTACATAAGGGGATTTTTTTTTTTAAAATCTAAGATGCTTTGTAAAAAAGATAATGTTATTAATTTAGTTAAAAAACAAATTATAATTTACTATAATTTACGTAAAATGTGTGAAAAAAATTAAGAAAAATGTTTCTTGCATGCAACTAGCGAATAAAACATTAAATGGAACTACTAATAATAATAATAATACAAAAAAAAGAACCTTAGGTGAGACATTACGAGATTTGGTACCCGGGTGTAACTAATCTATACGGACACGAGCATTCCTTCTGTATGTTTACACACACTTTGTATTTGTCTTTACAATGCGAATGGTGCTAGCAATGATCATGACACAAATGTTTTTGAACAGGAGTCGAACCCAAATCTACATTTTGGCTACATGGCGATTAAAAATTACATTTTAACACCGACAAATATTAAAGAAATACTAAAATTCTTTTATTCACTTATTTCAAACAATTTATCAATCTCATTCACAATCTCTTTATAAAATGTGAAGTACAAAAAATAACAATAATTACAAGCTTTATTTAACCTAATCCTTTCGTCATATGTGATTCTAATTCTATGTATTTGAATAACTGAGTTATAGTATATTATGACTGCATTTTCGTAGTTAGTTTGTGTCCTTATTCTTAAAGCCACATCAAACGCCTATGAAAATTCTAGAAACACTTGATTAACTGACATACATACTCCTGGTATTGGATTTAAGTGAAGAAACTCCTCAAAGGTACAAAATCGAAAGGACTCGAAATTTTACCAACGCTGTCAATATGTCAGTTGAATATATCACAACTTCGCCATTTCTTAGTAGTAGTAGTATATTGAAGGACGTTGTTTCGAAGACTTGATTTGTTTGCCCTATTTTGAATTGTAGAAAGACAAAAATATATCAATAAGTTTATGTTTAATTACTCGTAAGTCATAGGCTCCAATGGTTCCATCACCCTCCCATTACATACTGGACAATCAACAATCGTCAATGTGGTAATTTCGATTACATACATATTGTAACTATATCGATGTTGTTGCCTTACACTACACTACTAACGCCCTTACAATAGACCAATCAGAACTCGATATGATATATTATATAACTATGTGTGCCACATTTGTTCTAATTTAAAATATCATGTAACTGAGCAGCGTGCGTCAAATATTTCAAGAGATGTCTGCTTATTATTAATTCGTTAAAATTACCTACTTTTTGTACATAACCGGAGGAATGATCACAAAAATTCTATCTTGTTGTGTAACAATACAACATCCGCGTATAATCATGTTAATTTTATTATATTTTGTCTCAATAATCGATAAAAGCGGTGTGTCACCAAATATTTAATTATATATGGACTTTCTCGAAATTTATGAACGATATAAAATGTAGGTAATGTTTTGCAACTATTAGATAATGTCTAGTCGTGATTTTATTGGCTCCTATTTAATAAATTAAGTATATGATGATTTTGAAGTTTCTAAAACGATTCCTATTGATCACAAGAAACTTAACTTAAAATACACATAACATTGAACATAACTAAAAAAACACAAATTACCTGAATATACACATTCTACAAAACGGAAAATCAATAAATTTTTTTTTGACGCAGGAAAATCCTCATGGACTCCTACCGGCTAAAAACCTGCGGCTTCCGTCTGGACTCACGGAGTTAGCTCACGAGGAGCTTGCGCATTCATTCGCGGCCCGACAGCGTTGGCCAGCGCTCTGTGCAGAGCTCGAGACGTCCCGAGAGGGAGGGGTCCCTTTCTAGTCATCCCTCATGAGATGGTGCGCAGGAAGCGCACGCGCCATCTTGAGACCTGGACCAGAGGCGGGTTTCCCCGAATTCGTCACCCAACGCTCATGGGATTGCGGGGGAGGGAAGCTTTCGGCAATGAAAGCCACCCTCCGGCGTCCCGTGCGACGGCTACAAAGCGGCAGGGAGGATGCATCATCTTCCCTCACCCTCTCCGCCACTTCCTCCGCGAGCATTACGGCCTCGCAGAAGGTTCACACCGCCTGCCACGACCTCTCACTCTGGACCATAGTGCGAATCATGGTTGGGAGCGAGAGTCGAGTCACCCAATACAGAGCCGAGCGCGCTGCGCTCCGCATCCCACGCCAGGCATATCTGCAGCGTATGCTGGGCCGTCTCGACGAGGCAATCGTCCCAGTGGTGGCACCTGGCAATTGGTTCCCGACCGATCCGGAACAGGTAATTGCCGAAACAACCATGTCCCGAGAGCACCTGGGTCAGACGGTAGGTCAGGAAACCGAATCGCCTACCCAACCACTATTGGAAGACAGGACGCATTGCCTCGATAGTCCAGAGTCGCTTGCAGCCGCAACACCGCAGCTCCCAACTGTCCCGGGGTAACTGGTGGCACTACATCCGGGCCGGGCGGCTGGAGACTTCGCTTAAGTGGGGGTGCCCAGGGGTGAATTTTGCCCATCGCCAACCTGTACGGCCTTCACCACGGGTCGCGGTTCAACCCCCCCAGCAACTCCTCCCTCGCAAGAACATTAATGCGTCGCAGACCTGCGACAACGCGCCCCGTAACCATTCCACCTCATCCTCCACCATCACAGGGCCCATAGGCGTGGACGCCCATGATTGCGCAAGCAGCCTCCTTCGCGAGGTCCCTGTTGAGGTGCCTCAACTGCAACCTCGGGCCGTCATCAACCGGGGGCCTGAAGGGCCTGGCTGGATCTGACGGGGATATAACTGCGATAGTGAACTGAATGTATTGGTGGTCACTCAACACCGCCATATCCAACACTTCCCAGTCCCGAACACGGCGAGCCAGGGTGGGACTCGTGAACGTGAGGTCCACGATCGATTCACCCTGGGGTCGAACGCACGTGCTCACTGATCCCCAGTTGAGAAGGGCCAGCCCTTGTCCGAGGGCAAACTCCTCCAGTGCCTCGCCAAATACTGTCGTCCTGACGAAACCCCAAGCCGTATTCCAGGCATTGAAGTCGCCAGCCAAAAGCATTTGGCGAGGGTGGCACTGCCCGATAAGGGCATCCACTCGTTCGAGATAAATCTCGAACTCAGCGAGTGTGCGGTTCGGGGAAAAGTAGCCACCGACGACTACAAAATCTCCAAACTACACAGCAACGTATTCCGGACCCTTCGCTACTTTTTTGAGTTTTTTTTTTGAGTTCGCCGCGCCCCATAGGGCGGTCGTAACGGAGCCGTCAGTATCCCGTACCCAGTTTTCACCAGGGGGGACGAAGTACGGCTCGCAGATCACTGCCACGTCTATCAACCACTCCGCGAAGTTCTGGAACAGGAGGTCCTGAGCTCTGGTGGAGTTTTCGATATTCGCCCGGAGGAAAGCTTGTGGTCCATTACTAGGATTCCATGGCCACAAGTCCATCCCCGGACACTCCAGCTGAACTGCCGCTGGCCGACTGCGTTGAGCATGACACGATTTGCCCCCCAGCCTGTGATCGGCCGGCTTCTTGGCAGCCACGCACATAGTGAAGTGTGCGGTGGTGGCACTGCTCGCGTGCGACGTGGCCCGGTTTTCCGCAGCGGTAGCAATTACTGCTGCGGTCAACCGGACTGCTGCTCCCGGACGAGCCCGAAGGCACCGGAAGCAGCGCAGAGGTCTCGCTTCGAGGAGCGAGACCTTCGCCGACACCCAGCCGACTAGCAGTCAACTGCCATCAGCCACCTTATTGGCGGCAGCCACCGGGCAGCTCAGCCAGAGCGTGCCCAGACCCGATTTGTCGAGGCGGACCTCGCTAGTCTTGACGGACGCAATTGGGCATCCACCTATTCCGGCCACCAACACCGCGACATCTGCGGAAACTGCTTCGTACAAACCGGACACGCGCAGTTCTGCGCACTTCGTGCGCCTGGACATGGCCACGTTCTCCTCAAGGGCGGCCCGCAACTTCTCTGCCAGAGCGTTTGCCTTCTCAGCTCATTTGACACTCGTTTGACACACCGGGAACCTCCAGGATTCTGGCTACTGTGGCGGACACTCTAAAATTTACAGAGTCGATGCCGAGGCTTTGAAAATCGACCTTCTTCTTGGCCTCAGCAAGAGTTGCGGCGTAGGTGACGTCCTTTTGTACCGCCTCCGGCTGCAGTTTTAGGACTACAGCCAAGGACCGGGGAGGGCGTGGCTTGCGCCTCCACTATCGTCCCTGCTAGGAGACCGCACTCTTCACACCACACGGCAGCACTCTTGGGTCCCGCCTTTGGACGCCGTATCACCACCACATTCCACCCCTCATCCATAGACGCAGGAGCCGGCGGCATTGAGAGGTGGCAGCTTCTCTGCCACATTGTCTGGAGCCCGCCGCAACTCAGCCCGAACCTCAGCCAGTTCGTCCTTTTCAGTCCAGTTGTCCGCCTTATAGCTATTTATTCAAATCAAATCAAATCAAACCATTTATTGCACGAATATAGGTAAAAAAGGATATACAAGTAAAAGCACAGCCATATTCTGCCATTGCGGCGTGTACAAGGTTTACGTTTAAAATTACAATTTACTCAATTTATAGATTTGTCATTTAAGTATTCATATGTCCTATAATAGCATTTATTTAATAGAAATGATTTTAAATTATATTTGAATTCATCATAATTAGTTACATTTTTAATAGTTGTAGGTAATTTATTATATATTCTAGGGGCCATCCCAAAGAAGCTTTCTGAAAACAAAGTGGTTCCGCGCGGTTGAGCTTTAAGAATATCCTTTCGGTTACTTTGTAATTTTTCAAACATATTGTAATTTTTTCTAACGAACAAGGCAGTTTTGAGTATATAGAGGCATGGAAAAGTCAAAATTCTTAACTTTTTGAAATAGGGTTTGCAGGAATCTACAACTTTTAGATTATTAATTGATCTGATACACCGCTTTTGCGCTTTAAATATATTTTCCTTATCAGCCGAATTTCCCCAAAAAATTATGCCATATCGAAGTAACGACTCGACGTATGCATAATAAGCCGATAAAACTGCCGATTCATTGACTATTCCTGCCAATTTCCGTAAAGCGTATGAAAATGTATTTAATCTATTGCACACACCCTCTAAATGGCTCTTCCAGTTCAAGCTGGAATCCACGCTTATCCCCAAAAATCTAGCAAACTTTACCTCCTTAATTTCATGTCCGTTATATTCGAAGTCAAAAGATGTCAAGTTGTTATTTCTATTTTTAAAACTTATAATATTTGTCTTACTTAAATTAATTTTTAAATTATTAGTTTCTAACCATTTCATAATATTTTGTAAATCGCTTTCAGTGTCATGTTTTAGTGAATCTGTGTCTTTATTACTACATATCAAAGTACTGTCATCTGCAAATAATACCATCGGATGTGAAGAAATTTTTGGGAAGTCATTTATATATATTATAAATAATAACGGCCCCAATATACTGCCCTGTGGGACACCCTGTTTAACCTTCTTATATCTTGAGACGTAACTTATTTCTGTAAGAGATTTCAAGCATACACTGTTTATTTGAGTGGCTTGCCTTCTGTTCTCGAGATAAGATTTTAAGAGTTCCGATGTTACTCCTCTAACTCCATATGCAATGAGTTTTTAATTAAAATGTCATGATTAACGTAATCGAATGCTTTCGTGAGGTCCATAAATAAAGCACATGTTGGTATTTTTTTGTCAACACTAGATGTGACATTTTTTAAGAAATTGTACAAGGCCAATTTAATCCCTTTATTTTTTCTAAGGCCTACCTGTTCATCTGATTTTTGAGAAAACAGGAATCAAAGCCACGGGTCTGTATAAAGCCATGCATTCTCGGTTTAATTTCTTAATATTGGTTTTATAATCGTAACTTTTAATTTTTCTGAAAAAATACCGTATTCAATACAAAGATTAATAATGTAACTCAATACCGGTGAAATATAAATATCTACTTCTTTTATAATTTTTGTAGCAATGTCGTCATAACCAGTACTGTTTGAATTTTTGAGGTGCTTAATTATGGTCAAAATTTGATTGGATGTAGTGGGTTTCATAAATAATGATTTTAAATTACTGGAAATACTATTATTTTTTGCAACTATCATTATCTTGTTCTTGATCAATAAAAAAATTATTGAATGAGTCTGCAATATCTAAAGGATCTGTCAATTTAACGCCGTTGTTTATTATTTGGTCAATATAATGTTTTGGTCGATTATTTTTATAGTCATTAATTAGTTTCCAAGTTGCTTTCATTTTATTATTAGATGTTTTGATAAAATAATTATTTTGAGCCGTTTGAGTTAGTTTAATTACATTTTTTAGGCGTCTGGAGTACATTTTCAACTTACTTTTATTCTCTAGAGTTGGTGTTTTTCTAAATTTCCATAATAAATCTCTTTTATTTTTAGAGCATTGCATGATACCTTTTGATATCCATTTTGGTCGTTGGTTATTGTTAATTTTTACCCGAACTAATGGAAAACACAACTCATAAAAAAGTATAAATAAATCAAAGAAATGGTTGAATGCTTCATTAGGATTGACAGTGGAATAGGTTTCTGTGAATTGAAGAACTTTAATACAATCTTTAAATTTCCTGATATTATCTTTACTAAAGTCGCGCTTTATAATAAACGAGTGAGAAGCAATTACAACACCTTTATTAGGACATTCGAGTAGTTGTCCTGTGTGATCAGACAATGCAATATCTAATACACTACTCTGACAGCTTCTCAAATTACGTGCAAAGTTGTCTAAACACGTGTCACTAGACAATCTTGTGGGCTCTCTTATAGCAAATTTGAGATTAAAACCTTTTATTAATTGTTCAAAATTTATTGTGTTTTTATTATTTACTAAAATATCTATATTAAAATCGCCGCGCATGATAATTTAACTTTTTTTATAAAATAGTTTCTGTAATAAGTCATGTATAGATTTAAGGAACATCTCAATATTTTCTCGTTTTGTCTTTGGTGGTCTATATATACATATTAAAATAATTTTGTGCATAATAAGTTCCACGGCTGAACATTCAATGACGTTTAAAATACTGCGATCTTCAATTTCTTGTAAAGTCTTATATTTAATATGGAGTCGAACTAAAATACAAGAGCCTCCATGCCTATTATTTCGGGAAAATTTAGAAGCTAAATTATAATTTTGTATCTTTAAGAGACTTGTATCAGATTTTAACATATTATGCTCTGTAATACAGACAACATCAACCCTTTTATTTTTATTTTCTAATTCATTTAGCGAGACAGTTAACAAATTTGACTTCTCCAATAGGCCATTCATATTCTGATGCATAATATTTACGGTTTTAGTCACGAAAATTACTATTCGAATAAATTTGTTTATTAGATTTACTACCGCTATGAGTTAACTCTTGCTCGGCCGCACTAGAACTGTTACACTTTGCTTCTGTTTGCGTAGATTTTTCAAAAGTTACTTTATTTAAACTTATTGACCTCAGTTGATTTTGATAAGTGCAGTAATTATTGGCATATTCAAGATGCAGTATATCTTTTAGAATGGTCCTGCACACATACAGAGGGAAGCTCCTTGTATATTATTATAGAACTATCTATAGTTTTAGAACTTTATTTTAAAACTATATACGTAGATTGCAGTTTTGGCTTTACCTAATAAAGAATTGAGTCACTATCATTGGATTACTCCGATTACAAGCGAAGAACGACACAAAATTCTAATTTTGTGTTAGTCTGCTGATTTTTCGCAAATTTTTCGGTACAGATTTCCTTAAAAAGCTTATTATTTCATTTTTTTTTTTCATTTTCATAGATAGTTCTATAATATATCGAAGAAAGCTAAAAGAACGGTCAAACCTAGCTTTTGTCATTTTTGTCCTTTCCAAAGTGAGGCAAACCTACTGCTATGTTTAAGCATATTTTCGATCGGTCAATTTTGTTAAAAAAATTAATATGAATGAAAATGACACAAAAGTTTATAAAATATTTTGTAACGTTTGTACAATAATAAAAACTCAAACTCTAATAACTTGAATATTCTTACGTGGATTTTACAGGGTGTCGAAAGAAAAGAATCGAAGAACTGGAAATTCCATGGGTGAATTCAGCACAAAATATTTGAAATAACAGAACGTAACATTTTAATATACTTTCACTATTATTTTCAAAAGGATTTATCCAGGCAAGGCTAAGTAGGAGTCTTCCTGGTATGGCACAAAATGCCCAACAGCGTCAATTAGTATTTCCTTATTATGATGTTGGTAAAATTCGATTTTGATATGATTAGATATGGTTCAAAAACATAAATATTGTGTTCTAAAGCAAGAACCTGGGATGGCACAAAATTATGTATAAAGTAGTTTTGGCAAAATGTCTCAGTTACTATTTGCGAAAAACCGAAAAAGCGAACAAGTTTTTATATTTTTGAAACCCCAAAGTCTAACGCTACCGGGCTGTAATACGATTTTGTAATCTTAATCAATAATGAAATTCAAACATTTCAATGATGCGGCTTTACATAAACCGAATCTTTATTGATGATGCCAAAGCGTACGACCGATACCGAGTTTGTTTTCTTGAGGTGTTAAAAAATATTTCGATATCATTTATTTCAAAGGATATACTAAATTACCCAAGAAACATTGCTTTTTTGTTCAAAAATATTTAGAATCTTACAATTAGTCATGCCTATTAAAAAATATATCGTGGTCACACACTGTCGAGAAGCAAGTGTCCTTTTACAGAAAGGAAATCCAAATTTTGCAAGAATCAAATGTTTACTAAAAGAGCTTAAACATAGAAGTAAATCGGTAGGTGCGTCTTTAACTTATGACCCTAAGAGCAAAAACATTTCCCTACCTAAGAAAAAAAAACAACAAATTAATAATGCAAATTCATGGCCTCGAGGTCACAGGTTCCATCGTTTGTGATGAACGTAGATGTTTCGAGTGATAGATTTTTATTCCCGACATTATACAACTATTAAACAAGTTTTGTTTTAGTTTCGGCCGTACACAGGTGCATTATACTAATTTCAAACATTTAAACTAAACTTAATGTCTACCATAAAGTATTTTTTTCTACTACAGTTTAAACATTATGTATATTTAAGGCAGTTATCTTATTCACAAAAAAAACCACACGGGTTTAAAACTAGGAATGAGCGGACCAAACTGACCAGTTATGTGTTAAAATTGCAACGAATCAGACAAGAAAATTAAGAAGGATCCATAAATATTAACTAATTCAACAAAACAAACAAACAGAAAGACACCACTACAAACAACAGGTAGCATTACTAGTCAAATGAAATGTTGTAGATCGTACTTACATGCAAGTAACGTGGATGGCGCAAAACTAATCATTCCAAAAAAAAGTGGCCCATATAACTAATATTAACAATGTAAGTTATCCTATTATCTCCAAAACACGCCACTTCAGGCCTCAATATGTGTAAAGGAAAAAAGGTGTCGGAGTAAAATTTTATTCAACGACGTATAAAAATCAATCCACAGATTTTACAAAAGGAGGTATAAAGTGCTGAGAGTATCTTGGGAGGGTATAAGTATTGGGTCGAATTATTTGTGGTGAAGCTGCTTAGACGATGAGGCTGCCTCCAAGGATGCCGTTGGTGGTGACAATGCGGCCTCCGATAGTGGTGGGAACAGCACCGTTCACCACTGTGGGACCAGCTACCAGAGTCTGTAAAACAATGAAAAAGAGTTATGAAACTCCAGTCATGTCGGCGCAACAATTGGTATCTAGGGTTGTACTTTTTTTCACCGTTCTTAGCCAGAGCATTATTAGTATTTTATTGATTTTGATAATTTCGTTATTTTACCGTTGAGTCCCTAGCTACCTTAACCTTCTAATTAATTACAAAACCATATAATCATATCTACCATAGAATAATAAACCTTCACTATTTTTGCATAGAGCTTACCAAAAGGTTGACAGAATTACCTCACCGGATCGCATAATCGACTAAATGCCGGGGCAATTACCATAAAATCTATGTAAGTATTTCATTCTTTTTTTTATTCAGAATCTATCTCATTTAATGTAAATTTGATATAATGTAAAGTTTAATTTTTCGCAAATGTTCTAAAAGCCAAGTACTTACATTAACTCCCAAGGGGTTTCCGACGGTGCTGACGACTCCCGCTGTGCTGACAACTCCAGGCCAGCCAGTGAGGCCAGTGAGTCCAGTAATTCCCGTGATCCCAGTGACACCAGTGAGGCCAGTAACCCCAGTGGTGATCAGCTGAGGAGCAGCAGAGGCCACAGCCACGCACGCCAATAGGAAGAATGCCTTGAGGAATGATAGTTATGATGAATCGAACCTTATTGCGGTTTTCCCAGTTTAACCTAACCCAACCTACCACGGAGAATTTTTGGGATAAATAAATCCTCTATAAATTATTTCTTGATTATGTCAACTAAGTCCCACGAGACAAGATAAATAATGTAAACAATCTTTCAGGGGTTCAAAACCTTATGAACAGGTTGATAACTTATGCACTGACAGCTTTCCTCTACTACGAATCATGCAACGACAATCGTCGTCGACCAACTGACAGCATTATTGCGTACAAGAGATAAGGACTGATATAATAAACGCTCTCTATCGCAATGTAACTTAGTAACGGTCAGTTTGTTTACGTAATTTACCTCGTGTCGTTGACCTACTGTTATAAATTTCTATCAAAATCAGTTCTGTAGATGCGTAGTTTATCGATCACATTAAACAAACATATCAATTGCTATGAAATTACTTGAGTGTGCGTAAATGAATTGGTGCACAAACGAAAATATTTACATTTAACAATAGGAAAAAGAAAGATACAGAGTTAAAGATATAATACATCGCCTGAATTACTTTATAATGTTTATAATAAATCAATGAAAGGTTTCTTGTACGAGACATAAAGTGCAGCTTATACTTAAACCCACGGTTAAAAACTTTCAGGAATTAAACTTCTTTCAGTAAATAAGACCAATAGATACATAATTGACTTAGAATTTCCGCAATCATTCTTCCATTTTTAATAAAAACTATCTCAAAATAACTACTAACTGAATATCGCAATAAATATTATTTTTTGGTTCATTACACTTCAAATTACATTAATTAGGCACATATACATCTAAATAGCAAACTTCGCTATACATTAAACCTACACATTTAATTAATTATAACTATATCACGTCGTTTACTAGTTCGTTGTATTTATAAGTTTGATAGTATGCAAAAAAGTCAAATTTAAATTCAAATATTTATTACTCAAAATTGACAATTACTTGTTCTTATTGACGTCAAACAAAACATGACTCTACTTACCACCAGTTCGGAAAAACTTTCGTAAAGAAGAACTGACAAGAAAATTCAATTCAGGTAATCATTATATTTGTAAAGAAATTGATGTTTGATTCTTCTTATTAATGTATGAATAAATTTGAATAGACTAGCCGTTTTGGCAATGTTTAAAATATTATGATCCAAAATTGTTTAAACTTTTGTTGGAAACTACGTTTTGGAGATCCCAGAAAAGTTTTGGCAAAACGTTGCTCTATTTAAATTCATCCTTCATTGAGGCGTCACTATAATTAAAAATGTCAACTTTTTGGGCCAAAGTCAACAAAGCGTACAAACGCTTTGGTGCGGTTAGGCTACATAAAAACAGGTAATCTAAATAAAAAAATTAAAATAAGAATGTAATCCCATTGGCAGGTTTTTATTCAGGTGTTTCGTTGCTCAATAAAGATTTATTATTATTATTATTATTATCGGCAGATTTTTTTTCGCACGCCTTTAGCGTGCAGCCGTAATATGGCCATCACAATAGTGCCATGTGCTATAAAATAAATAACTTGACTAAAACTTACTACGTATTTCATGATGATAAGGGAGTTGAGTAGAATTTCACTAGAACTGCTTTGCAAGCCTTCCAAGTGCAAACTATACTAATCCACGGAAGACCATATCTTTATATAGTGAGCATGAAGGTCGGCAGGTAATCTAGGTACACTAGTTAAGACCCTACGCCGTAGGTCTTTAGGAGGTCGTGCGATATAAATGTAGGAGCTTAATAAATTGTTTAACGCTATCTATCATTCCTCAAAAGAAAATGTGAACGTTGCACTGATACTGTTTTGCTCAAGAATATCAGTAAGTAACAAGAAACAGCTTCAAACCAAATTTTTCAATGGATACATTGTAGATCATCAGACATAGTTCTTTATATATCGCATTAAATAAATAGAATAAATTGTGAACCTCAAAATTATAAAAAAATATTTACGTTTAAACAATGCCGAGAGTTGGTATAGTTGGGAGCGTTCAATTTTCTTGTAGTGTCGTTGTCTCGAAGTATACGGGGCGCCTACAAAGTACCGAACAATGCACTAACGATTCTCGTGCGTCGCCTGGGTCCGCGTTACACGAGCAGCGCTAAGATTTATAAACACAAATTGATAAGACAGAGCATGCATAACTTTTTAACCACTAAACTGATTACTTTAAATAAAACTTTCGATGCATTCAGCCTTTAAACAAAAAAAAATTGCATAAAAATCGGTCCATTCGTATGGGAGATACGATGTCACAGATAGATACACTGAAACACAGATACGCTGATAAACAGATACACTGTTATACTGATACACATAAACACTGATACACCTAGACACATATACTCAGATACACTGATAACACTTTCGAATCTCCGCGTCGCGTCTTACCGCTATTCTAACGTTCAGACCTATTTGATGGTAACCCAATTCTTCTCCTTTCTTCTTCTTCTCAGACAAGACGCCCACTGCAGTCCACAGCCCACTCCACAACGCTTGATCTTGTGCGGCCCACATCAACTGCTTTCCAGCGACTTTAACCAGATCGTTTTAATTGAACCTCAAGGGCTAATCCAATTTCATTGACGATGCTCCGGCTTCCTCAAGAAGAAGTTCATCATGCAGAGATCTTCCCTCTCCATAAAGTAAGCCAGCATCGGGCCTCGGCGATTCCGATTTCCAGCTCTCAGATCATCACCGTTTCGTTTACCTATTTTTGCGTTGAAGTACCCAATCACATTGTTGTAATGAGTCTTAGAAGCATGCAAAGCTCGAGATATACCTCGTACATAACTTATATGATATACCGCCATCAGTCGGTCGCCAGAGTTTCGACCGTTAATCAGCAGGGTGCACCAAGAGCAGGTGTTAGCTTTTGGGGCCCCTTGATACTTACTGTGTACCACTTACACCCCAATTACGCACGAATCATCACTAAGATTATTAAGGGTTCTGTTCTACGTTGAAGTTACCTATCCTATACATACCTATAGTATATATGATTTAAAATTAACTGGCACAGCCAGTGGCGAAAGGCCAAACGGGAGGTCTATAAGACAGAAACGTAGAGCATTATTTAACTGCAAATATTACATGGCTTGCAAACAGAAGTGCCAAATACACTATAAGATAAGATCGAAATCCTGCACCTGCCACAAATTATATAGATATGTATGTTCACTGTTAAGCCACTCAAAACAACAGGATGATGAGATCTTCCCAACTTAACCATTTTTCTTCTTGGATTCACATGCATGAATATTTTTACGAATATCTTCAACTTCATATTCACCACCCCACTTTTATGCATTTATAGTCCAGCGCGTTAGTTCAGGCTCAGATTCGCGTTTGAATCCTGTATTATCCCCTCATCCCCTAGTATGCGGGGCGCCTGCAAAGGCCGAATATTGTGTAAGTAAGCAATTCTCGCTTTAGCCTTGCATAAATTGTTAACAAACGCGTGTCTCTTGACAACCAGCTAAACTATGAAAAAACGAGACATGCGTTGGAAATAGATGAAACAATCATGTTTAGCTCTCACTTTTACAAAAGCAACCCGAAATCGACAAGTTGAAAAAGAATAATTCATTTGTGAGATTAACACAAATGTTTGTTCTCGGGTCATGATTGTTTGTTATTTATTATTGTTTTAAATTCTAAATAATATAACTTACTGCATTCTAAGTTTTGTCCGCGTCGTTGCTCGCGTGTCTGCATGTACTGCGCATTTAGTTTTAAGTTAGTAGATAAACCCTTATTACACATATATTTTTATTATGACTATGAAATAACTGTAATCCACATTATATGATGAATATCGTTCGCTGAATCATAATCACAATAACAATCGTAAATAGGAGTTGAATTGTGATTATTACCTCGACTGCCGACCGTACGCTTCAGTTGGAATTCCCTTTGTTCCAGTGATTGCACTGGCTGTTCCTTGTCTTTACCCGGAACACAACCAACGTGGTTATTATGGCGGCCAAAATAGGATGGACCATTGTGCCCAGTACCCAGACGAGATCTCAACAAAGAAACTCTACTACCACATAATAACAAAAAGTCCTAGTTTGTCTATGTGTTTGCATGATGACATCGTTGTATCTTTCGTATTACCCGCCTTCTGTCTAAACAAACATTGCAACTTTTTAATGTCTCCATACTCACTCGATCAGTTTGTGTTGTTTGAATATGTTTAAATCACCTACAGAAATGGTTCAACATTCAAAATTCAAGTTCATAGATCTACCAACAATGAGCCTATTAACCTATCTGTAAACTGACAACCGTCTATATCTAGCAAATGTATACTGATTTCGGAAGAGCTTACAAAGCTTGTAAATTAAAAAAACGGCAAGCTTTCAACATGACAGTCAAGGTCCAAAATTATGCCAATTCTTAGATAGCTCGGTAGGTCTACACTTAATTTTTATTTTGCATTTCTAAAGCATATAAGATGTTGTATTCTTTGATCCTCAGTACTTAAGTGAATTAACTACCGTACGTTATGATAATATAAGGTTTTCTTTAAAACTTAATTGAACTTTTAATGCTCTTGTAAAATATAGATATTTAGCTCTATCTGATACAAAATGGGCTACCTTTAAAAACAAAACTCAATGTAAACAATAAATGAAGTAAAAAAATATACTTCAATAGCGAAGTCACACGGAGGTAGCTTTTTACATACGTACTTTAAAATAGTGTGCTTTTCTTCTTTCTACACATTACAATAGCCGCCACCGATTATAATTCTAAAGCTTCGGTTCTTTCGGCGCAATCCTGGCCTCACTCGAACAAAATTTCATCAGACTGCCCCGCTTCAGAGAGCCCCGCTTTGATTCCCGCTCTCATTTCTTTATTCGCTGTTTAGATCAATTGCGACGCGCGGGTACAAATATATGCTTCGATGCCAAAAAGTTAAAAAGTAAAAGTAAAAAATGCAGTGCTGTTATATTGATGAAGTTGCTTTTCAGTGCAGTTAGTACCAAGTGGTTGGATCCCACAGTTAATAAAATAGAGCAGGCCATGGAAATGCACGCAGTTGTGCAATGCAAGTAGTTTATCTAGAGTAGATGTTATAAAGAGGAAATATTTGTTTGCTTGTATAATCGATAAACCGAGAAAGTTCTAAACCAATTTTAAAAACTCTTCCAGTATTAGAAAGGTACGTTTTGCAGAAGGTATGCTTCATTCAATACCAAAATGTCGATAGGATCAGGAGGTCCGCGAATGTATCCCAGGTGAACCTGTTGCTTTTTTCCTTTACAATTGCAGTATAACCGTAGTAATTTCTTCAGACTAATTCAAGAATTACTAAATTAAATAATCTTTCGTAATTGATCCAACCTGCTGTAAAAAATGGTGCATAGTTCCTTTAGATATGCTTTTTGGAATTTATAAATACGACTCAAAATATTTGCTCATTTGGATACTGTGACTCAGTCAAGCTAAAACAGTAGAGTGGATTTGTATAGTATATACTGTCAAGCGAGTCATCTTTCCCAGGAAATCCTTCGTCAGAGTGCCAGTTGCACTGAATTAGCTTAACGTTTGACGAAATAAACTTTCAATTTCTATAATCGCGCTCGTCTTTTCCTCGTAGGAACTTGGGAACCCGGGCAGTCTTTTTGATAGGTCTTTTAGACAATCAAAGTTTTAGGACAACTTGTAGTTCGTGAATAGTTGGTTAAATGAAAATTTTACGTGGTGGATTATTGCGCTCTCGTAGTAATGGGAGATTATCTCGCAATGCCAGTTTGATTGTACGACATCGTCCACCGGGTGCTGTTAACCTACAATTCTTTCGTGGTATTCGAACCGTTGTCGGGACTTTTGTGTGAGAATAGCAAGCATCCTGGTGGCATGGCAAATTCACTAATATAACTCGTGACCCATGGGTGGAACTTATTTTGCACAATGTTTGTCAATAGCAATCCAACAAGGCGGTCAAGCCTTTAAGCCACTTTGCTCTATGTACAAAGTAACTAAGGCGTTGAGTTCATCTGTGAATATTTTTCTTTCCTTGTTTTTCTTTAACTTATTGTTAAGAAGAATGACAAGCTATGATTATACTTCTCCTAATAATGAGAATGCCAAAACTTTAAAGGTTCATAACTGAGTAAATTATTTCCAATTTCAAGAGCTTCTGTAGATGATGGGAATAATTTGAAAAATATAATTTTAACATTCATTCTGTATTGAAACTAAACGCCAGTATTTCAATTTATATCGAGGAAATACCCCCTAACATAGTATTGTACGACGGTTTATGTTGCCATTAAAAAAGCATTTTTAATTGCGAATAATTACATAATATCAGCAAATCAAGTACAGTGCCTATAGTAAATTTGAAATAGTTACACATTTCCTAGTATAAGTCATTTCAATCTTCATCATAGGACTAAAATCGAAGTAAAAAGCTTTTTCTGGTACTACGTTATTACTGATATTACGTTCGTCACTCATCGAATCCAACTACCAATATATATTGCTGGGAGCAGTTTTTAAATAAAGGGGCGAATAGATGTGATCCCATGTTTCAATACAACAGTTATTAAGGCAGTAATGTCCAAGAAGTACTTAAGTCTTGTTATTAAAGAACTAATGTCGTAGGTATCGATTGAAGCGACAAAGGATGATATGATGATTTATAATACATGATTTAAAAAATATATACCTATTATTGTTATAATTTTGTGTTTTATGGCCATCAGCTGTTGTTACTACACAATAACTAGTTCTGCCAATTTCAAGTATTAATAAAATTAAAACATTGCTTTCAAGAAATGTGTCACGATGTCAAAAAAAATAAGTACATCAAGGAATTGACATACTGGCATTTCGTTATTGATGTCATTAATATTTCATCAATATTTTGCGTAGTAGTCAAGAATTGTGTATAAAATTTGTTATCAATAACGATTTTTCTAATCAATATTCGACCTTTTTATTCTGGCAGTATAAATAAAAAATCATGATGGCAAGAAAAAAGCCCACATGATCTCTGGATGAGATTAAACTTATGACACGGTTTGTTTCATTTGTCGTTGTTTATTTTTGTGTTTATTTTTCATCTTTTGATTCTCTTGTTTTGAGTTCTTAATCAACACGCTTGCTCTTGTGCGGGTTTCTGAGATAGGACTCTTTCATAGTATTAAAATTTTACTTCGGTGTAATTTTCCTTTCTAATGCTGACAGAATGTTACAATTGTTAGCTTAAGAGAATATCAATAGCGTATAAACAAAGAAATCATTCCTCTTTATAATAATAGTACACACTCAGTAGGAATCATACCACTAACTTCTTACGGGCCGTTTTGAGTTTAAATTTTGAAATCATATTTTTATCCTTAGCTTTAACGTAAATGTTTTCATTAGATATTTCACTTAGCTTATCTGAGGAAACCAATGTTAGTAGTCACTTCACAAGTCTCTACATATTTAAGTAGTTCTTAAAAGCTTAGATTCTGCCATTGTCCCATAAGTATCAAAATTAAAACCCAAAATACTGTCGGAAAGGAGGATTTTCGTGACCAAAGCCGAAGGTAAAACAATTATCGAATAGAGTGAACGAAAACCTAACCATAGTTCGTTAAAAGCTACACTACATACTTTTCTTAGATTGTTCATTATCATTATACGCCCTGACCCTGCATTGACAAACTTAAAATGTATGTACAACTAAAGGTAACACCATACAAAGACAAGTCAAATATTCAAAGTAAAATTTTGTTTAATCCACTTTGAAAAAGTTCCAGCATTATTTACAGGGTGTCTTGTGAGGGGATGAGTACTGGGAATCACTCCCAGAGAATTATTTACAGGGTGTCGAGGGGTTGGCAGTGTCTCGTGAGGGGATGAGTACTGGGAGGGATAGTGGAGAATGAAGCTGGTTAGACGATGATGTTGCCTCCGAGGAGACCGTTTGTGGTGATGATGCGACCTCCGATGGTGGCGGGGACCACGCCGTTCACGACGGAAGGTCCGGCTACCAGAGTCTGGAAATATGTGAAAAATTATTATATGTACCTAAAGGGGAATACGTTTGTTTTTTATTTGGAAGCAAAACAATTAAAAATTTTCATTAATTAATCATTAATTATTTTACAAAGCTCCAAAACATAACCGCTCATGAACTTAGGCTGCAATTTACCACGCGAAACTCCTAATTAATTTAAAATATAGAAAGAAAAGCAATAGATGTACCTTTTCTCAGTTTTCAAAGAACAGAAGCAATAATGATATTTATTTGTTTGAAGAAATACGACATTTTAAGTTAAGGCTCGATTATATTTAGTAATGTACGGAGTACGGAAGGAGTAATTAATTCCAGCTATTTGCGCTAATTTCAAGTTTAGGTACCGCTAAAAATCGAAAGTTTTCCAAAATTGAAAACTGAGATAAGGAGTAATTATAAAATAAATAAGATACCTATTTTCTACAATTTTGTTCTCGAAAATACAAATTATTTTAAAGCTATCTTTCACATATATCTTTTCTTATTTCCACTGCAACTCACCCTGACTCCCCAAGGGTTTCCGAGGGTGCTGATGACACCGGTGGTGCCGACTAATCCAGGCCAGCCAGTGGCGCCGGTGGTGATGAGCTGAGGAGCCGCAGCAGCCAGGGCCACGCAAGCCAAGAAGAAGAATACCTGTAGGAGAGTTATGATAGAGTTAACAAGGGTTTTCGTTCCGCGACACAAATATCTTTAAACAGTGCATCCTTATCTGACATAACGTTCCAAAAAGTGTTTTACACTTACCACAATACTTCCTTTTTTAAGAAACGAATCGCATTCATTTTTTTTTTATCTTACTGTACTTAAAGTTTTGAGTAATTTTAATTAAATATTTAAAATATCTGGTTAATTCAATTTTATTTAAGACTTAAATGAAGAGACCCTTAAACTTAAATTATTAAAAACAGGATAAGTTTTTAATAATTTATTATTATTTATATTATAACCCTAGATCTTTTGAATCAACATAATTTCTTATTATTTTAATTATTAACATATTAAATCTACATACCAACTTGACTAAAACTTACTACGTATTTCATGATGATAAGGGAGTTGAGTAGAATTTCACTAGAACTGCTTTGCAAGCCTTCCAAGTGCAAACTATACTAATCCACGGAAGACCATATCTTTATATAGTGAGCATGAAGGTCGGCAGGTAATCTAGGTACACTAGTTCAGACCCTATGCCGTAGGGGCATAGAAGGTCATCTCTCATATAAACAAGCAACCAGTATGGATTTTATCCTAAGATTACGGTTACCAAATATGTGGAGCGGTAGAGGTGTTGCTATGTTAATTAAAAAGTTGTATTAAAAATAAGATATGTTTTAAATAAATAACATGTCATCCACTCTATTCTGACGCAATAATGCTACTCTATTGTATGATGAACTAGAATTCTCTACATAAAGATAAGTTCAAAAGCTCGTTATTGAACGTTTTTGTCGTTTTATTCTTCCGTCAACCCGTGCAATAACGGCTCAAATGCCAACCCAGCTCAGATAAAAGAAAAATGTATATAATTGCCAAATATCAAAAAAAAAAACATTATTACAGTGAACCCTTCAATGGGGCGAACCTATATTGTGGGAATAATAAGGAATCTTATGGATTTAAATCATGCAATTATAAGCTTAGTGTGCTCATATTTAAACATTTATTTGGCTCAGAAATTAATAAAACTATCTAATAATCAAAGAATATAAAAAACTACAAATATAAAAAAAATATTTTTTATATTTCATATTGGATACGCGTTTTTCTCCCATCTCACCTGATAGAAAGTGATGAAGACTAGGATGTAACATGCCTCTCGAAAAGGCTCACCACCTTTTGATGATGTGAACCAAAAAGGACCTGGTTCAACATTTAACTGTATTTACCATGTAAGGGTGGAGTCCCTCTCGGCGCTTAGTAACGGTGCATGTAAGCCGATCTTGAAATGCGCTTGCGCAGTCACCAAATGTGATTACTTATATTCCATAATAAGTAGTCATTTACGACGGGACGCAAACAGTTCAATTCTACTTTCGTACCTTACCTACAAAGCCACAAAATTATGAAGTTGAAAAGGCCTTAAGCCCATGAACAAATAACATTTATTTCAAAAAAGAACCCTCGAAATATTTCACATTTTAATTAACTTTTATATAACATTTAAATAACTTTCGGCACAGTATAAAAAATTCTGACTGCGCATAGTTGTCCGGTAGAGCAATAGTATGTATTATATTAGTTGAAAGAGGGCTTTCAACTACACTCCAAAATAACAATTCTGTGTTTCAAAATATTTATTTGCCTTCAACATGAGTAAACAATAACAGAGAATTTATGTAAATGCCGGCTATAAACCATCCGTAGTAGACCTTATTACGAATAATTCAAAATGTAGGTGTTCTCCACAGTTTAACATAATAAAATTGCAATACGCCGGCCGATCAATGCTAAACATACAGGTAAAGTCAGTATTATAATTGAAGTCATTTCTCTACTCTAATAAATTTATATTTAAATCGCAATTTCCCAGGCTAAAAGCTTTAAGATATTATTCATTACCGCCAGTAGCTAAAATGAACTTGATTATAAGTTTGAAACAGCTTTTTATATCGGTGTAAGATAAGTGTACATTTTTATTATGTACTCATAGATTTTACAATAAATGTACATAACTTGTAGATAAAGGCGGCAAACTACGGTCAAGGAAATCTCTGCGGATGCCTTACATTTATATTTATGGATTTTTCTATATTCGCTTGGATAAATATTTGTAGATACAAATTAAGTAAATAGGCCGTCGTTAGTTTCTTCTAATTTTAATGGTATTAATAACATTTTCCGAAATTGATGCACAAGAAGGTTTGGCTCTAATCACATTATTATTATTTAGGGCATTCCTTAGGTCTAAAGTGCTACCTTATACAAGTATATAGGCCTTTTCATAAATATAAAAAGTTCAAATGATAAAACATATGATATAATATGTAAATACTTTTTTCGATTTTACTGTATAAATAGGGTAGGGCCAGTACTATATATACAGGGTAGCCAGAAAAGTGGCGTCTAAACATTTTTTTTAGGTGCCTCGTGTTGAGAGGTAACTGAATCACCCCTATGTATGTTATACGATTTTTCATAGTTTTCGAGTTACGACTTTTTTAATGCGGCCGAATCAGTTTCAAAAATTTCTAAAATGCCTACTAAATGATAATTAAGTAAACGTGAATATGCTCTAGTAGATATATTATTTACGACAAGTTTATTAAAACCTTTATGAAAGGAGGTATAATTAAAAAGTTCAATTACAATACGTACACGAGCTCATAATAATAACTTCGCCTGTGCTGTGGGTTTATATTACATTTTTTTATATTTAGTATGGTAAAGTAAATTATGTTTGATTCTAAGCTTTACGAATCTGTTCATTGGTTTCAGATCATATCATATAAACTTCTCTTTCGAGAATTGGACTATCAAACACTAAAAATATTTTTCAAGTGCGACAAGCAGTTTCGGAGATCATTGTGTTCAAAAAACAGAAACAACTCTTATTTAATTAATTTAATATCGTTCAAAAATATCGTTCTTAATTTTTATTATTCTAAACCTGTTTTAGACCTTACTCCAGTCATGAGTCTTAGTTTCCGTAAGCCACACAGCAAACCAAGGTAATATTGTAGATTCTCTCTCTAATATCTCGTAGGTTCTCTCCCTATTTGGATATTATAACAGGAATAAACTTACTCCAATGCTGTACCACTGTCTTCCCCAAAACGAAATAAAAAGACGTAGCTTAATACCAAGCAAATGGTAAATTATATTCAGCATTATTTTATTTCATCAAAGGTATAAACAAAAATCACACATAAATGGACGTTTTCTCTTTCGCCATCTTTATCATCATGGCTACAATACACCGTAAACTTCAGCTTTTAAAAGGTATTATAGTTAGACCGTGAGAAAAAAACGCCGGTGGAAAAGAACCTCTCGGTGCTCATCCCTATGTCAAAATTGTTAAACACATGAAATAATAGGTATACAACTTAACTGCGACATAGTGACTACGGTAGTTCATACATAGAAAACTACAAAATTTAACAGTTTCGCAGCTGCGGTTATTCTTTATATAGGCTTGATTTCTGTTTATACTCAGAAACCACACTTAGGTAAACGATAATTTAATAAAGTTGTGAACATGATTGTACATTTCAACTTGGCTATCTTGAAGGTAAACGAATACCTGATCCCAGCTCTATTTGCTATTGCATCAGTTTTTCTTTTGTGCGCCATAATTGTATAAAATGTACTAGTTCACATTGAGTCCTTCATTAATATTGATATCTGAGCTTAAACAGACTTTAAGCTAGAGTGTCAAGTTATTAAAACTTCATCTATTAAACATCGACCTTTTCATTTACCTACACTATTGATTATTGTGTAAGCAATTTGATAAATTGATCTAAACTAGCAGATTTAGGTACTTTTTAAAATTATGTCTGGGAAACGACACGATATTCACTTAAGAATTGAGGATGGGTAAGGACAGTTGCGTGCACTGCATACATGTAAATAAGCACTGCAAACACTGTAGTTTCAAACAAATAAATGATACCTACCTATGCACATGACGTAGCCCATAAATGGTAACTAAACTACTAAATATCATCATCTTCAATTATTCTTACTGCACAGCGCTTTGGCTTTACTTATTTATTTACGATATCGCGCTATCTCTTAGTGTTTATTGGTACTAACTTTTAAAATAGCAAACAATGATCCGATGACCTTGGCAGCAGATAAGCATCTATAACGGATCTCGTGTAGTATACAGAAAAAGTCTGTCTGTGTGTGTGAAAATCTATACGCGTGTTTTGGATCACTGAACTGTATACAGGGTCGAATTTTGCGATGCCACCTAGAGGGAAAATACTCTTAATACTGGAGATCGCAAATTTTACTTATCTCTTGCTTTTTAAAGAGAAGAAAAATGCATTCAAAAATATTTTGAAATAAGCACTCTATCCCCAGGATATAAAAATGCCATGCCATAAAAAGTTTAAAAAAATTACTTTTTATGGTATCAATCAGTAGAGTCGACCCTAATGTTCAAATTCCTCTAACAAACATGATGGTTGAAATGAAAAAAAAGGATTACTTATTATAATAATGAACATTCTACTAATGAACATCTATGAAGTAAACATTTTTTCTTAATTACGAATAGCTTTAATGGTAACAAAATTACAATCATCTTTAGGCGTGTTCCTAATGTAGCTTCTATAGCTCCAATCCAATCATTACCTGGATTGCTACACAATCGGAGGGCACGCAATTTTACAAGGCCTCCAGCCTTTAGATTACTTTGTAATGAGGACATTTAATAAATCATATTTAAAAAAAATCGATTCAAAATAAAAAATTCATAATTACAGTCATCAGTTACACATCTTTTTTACTTCATTTTCATCATCATAGCGTAATATAAGGATGCTTCAGCTTTTAAAAGGTAAGTATACCGAGATCTAGAAAAAAAACCGCTTATTTTATATGTGCAGGGTGTCCCATAAATGACACGTAAGGGTGACACAGGATTTACTCAGGTGAACTTTAGGCCTATCAGATAACACCAACATGCCTCTTGTAAAAGTTTTCTGGTTTTCGAGATATTTCCACTTTTCTGATTTTTTATGAAATTTCCACTTTTTTCGCCTACACCTGCAATAAATATCTCTTAACTCACTGTATTTTTACCAAGACTATCGTTATTAGTTAGTTGAGACAACCTAGTAATAATTTTGACGGAAACTAGCACACTATGCTAAGAAGTTAAATTGTTTTATTTTATTTCACTGCGAAAAACCTGACGAAAGTTTAACTGATTGCTGTGAAAAAAAAATGTATGGCGAAGATACTGCGCACCAAATTACTAATAAATGAAATTGCTGAATCACATAACTATCTATCTTTTTCTCTCTTTTATTGTTTTTTGAAGGTAGGATCTGTAAAGACATATTATCGCCGTATTACATCGATTCGCATTTATCTGAAAACTTCTCATTAACTTAGACTCCGTTTTGCTTATGATTAGATTTCGGACCGTTTCTGTGGCTATAGCCACAACCCTGCGCTCTTATTGGACTCTCGACTTTGTCATATTATAATGCCAAATCAACAATCTGTGAGTTTCACCCCTAGTGAGTACACAGACAAGCTATCTAGATAAGTACCCTTGCCTTCCATGCCAGAGGTCCCGGGTTCGAATCCTGGCAGGGGCAGATATTTTATAATATTTGCTTTCTAGTCGTGTGAAAAAAGTATATTTATCCGTTATCTAGTATCCATAACACAAGTTCTTAATGATACTTAATTTGGGCTAGATAATGTGGTGTGATTGTTAGAAATATTATTATAATATTATTATATCTGCTAGAGGAAGCGTTTGGTATAACGCAAATTTAGCGGCAAGATTTTACACGGAAAGATATCCAAACCGCAGGCAAACCAGCTACGAAATTATTCTTCGGGCTGTAAATGCCTATCGCGAGGGTAGAACCCCTGGTCAGCGTTTCGTACGAGGAAGACCACGCAATCAAGAGGATGTCGTTGTATTGGAGCAAGTAACTTCGGGACGTTTGATCGAACGACGTACTGGCTTTTGTAAATCGTCAGCATATCGAATTTTAAAATGATATAAATTTCACCCTTACCACGTTCAAAGGGTTTAAATACTGCTGAGTAGTGATTACATTATGCTGAATAATGCTAGAAAAGCATCAAAACGACCCAAATTTTTTTACCGCATTTTGTGGAGTGATGAGTTGACCTGCAAAAGAGATCTTAACCATCATAATATACACAGTTGGCAACTAGAAAATCCACATGAAATAAGAGAAATTCGATCCCAACACGAATTTAAAGTTAATTTTTGGACTGGGATCTTGAACGGACAGATAAAAGGCCCGTTTGAACTGCCTGCCACCCTAAATGCAGACCTACATTTAGGTTTTTACAAAATCATCTACCTATTATGTGCCACTTGAATTAAGAATAAATATGTGGCTTCAAAATTACGGGTTATAATGTATCACGAGCAGGAAAAGGCTTGTGAATTAAGACACAGTTGTATGTTGAGTGACAATTTATTTGTTAAAACAATGAGCTTATATACTAGATATAAACATGTGAAATACAGAAATATTTAATCATCTCATGATCTTACTTTTATCACGTTTGTTCCTTATTAGATAAACTGATTCTCTGTAAGTCACGTCTGGGGACGCCACATAATGCTTACCTATGTTTTTGAAATCCTTTTTAATTTTTAATTTATTTAATATTTTCCATTTTCCTGTATTTATGTTGTTTACTTTTTGATAAATCGTGTCAACTCAATTTTTTATGATAACAATCGAGGCTGCCAAGCAAACTAAGCCTGTTACACACGGATTCTTACAAAACGATTGTAAGAAAATATACTTGATTCCTGGCTAATAAGATTAAATTCAAAATTTCAAATTGCGGTTCCAAAGGAATGCGATCCAGACTATATAAGTCGATTGCTGGCCTTAGAATGGCCTCAGATCACCCACTTCCCAACGGGTGTCGCTTCCGATGAAGGCTAATGGCAAAATATTGCCACAGCCAACAAGTTGGTTTTTAGTGGGTAGGTGCTATTCTGGTGAGTCCCACAAAACCCCCGCAGAGGTCGGTATTTTCCTGCGGCGGTACGCATGACGTGAGGGTGTTGCTTCGGCGGTAAAAAAAAAACTTAGAATGGCAGTCTATTTCAAGCCGTCCTGCCGATAACATCTCCATTCTCGCTACGATCGCCGCCCGGTACGGACGTTCCAAGACCACTCCGATTGATCGGTCCCTTCCCGATATTCCGTGGTGCTCAGTTTACTGACGTCACAGTATAGCGTGTTAGTTCCGTGATACGGTTTTTCTGGGTTTTCTTACTCCCTCCGAGCGCTATCGTAGTGATTTTTCTTTGCGACTAAGCCTCTTAGTCTTCAAAGTGCTGTGTTGTGCTTGTGCTGAGTGCTGTGTGTGCCCAGCGTAAAGTATTCTTGTTTTAGTTCAAAGGATACCTAACGGTGACATCTGAACTTGTACTGATTCAGACCTTTTTATTTATTTTATTCAATATTCCTTCTACTATTATATTTATTTTCTCTTTTATTTTCATATTTACTTATCTGTATCATATTTGTGTCTTTTCGTGAGCATTTGTCCTTTTTGTCGGTAAAGGTTGACCGCGTTAGGGTGCGACACCTGCGTGCCCTTTTTAGGATTCTAGGTAGCGGCCTTCGGCGAACTACGGTTAGTTTTAAGTTTTTTTCCCCAGCCCCCCTACCGCTGGTAGGGAGGTTAGCCGCTAGGGTTCGCTAGGTTACTAGGAATTCTAGGCATACTTTAAATAATTATATATTTATAGTCCCAACCCTCCATTATGGATTCGCAGAATTTAGTAAACTTTGCGAAAGCCTTCGTCCAGGCGCTCGTAGCGTCCAGCGCCAACATATCTGACGATGTTCTAACGCAGGCCTTACAGGCAACAATCGCGGCCCTTCAGGCCCCAACCCCGGCCCCTCAGGCCACCCACGCCCAGACCCCTCAGGTCTTTAGCTTTCCCGCGCCCTCTGACATGGACTGTATGTCGGACACGTCCTCGCGTACATCACGTAGGAAGCTTACCACTCCCGGGTGCGATTCAGAAGCTTCGTCAGTCGCTGCCACTTTAACCGGCTCTCCTGAGCCCCCATTCCAATTAGTCGCCAAACGCTCTAAGAAGCGTTCGAAAAAAGCAGTGGTGTCTTCAACACCCGAGCCCTCCCCGGTGTACTCATCACCCGCCCCCACGTCGCTTATGTCACTCGAAGTGACCGCGGTATTATTTTTATTATTATTATTATTATTATAATTAAGATGCACTCCAACCACGGCAAACGTTTTCCGTTAGCGTTAGTAATCCTAACCAACACTCCCAAATCGAGGGAGATTTTCAGAGAGGCTCACACAATCTGCGGACTCTCGAACATCTCCGTCGAGCGTCTCAACCCTCGCGGGCACCCTAGGCAATGCCACCGTTGCCAGTTTTACGGCCACGCTAATTGCTCAGCCCCTTCCAGGTGCGTTAAGTGCCTCGATCCTCACATCACAAAGGAGTGCACTCGCACTCCCGAGTCCACTTCCCCCCCCCTGCATGTGTGCTGTGCGGCCAGTCCGGCCACACAGCAAACTACAGGGGTTGTCCGCGCGCTCCGCGCTCATCCGCAAAGAGAGCTGCGCTTAAACCGGCGCCGCCGCTCACTCCCGCTAACTACCCGCCACTGCGCAACCAGGGTCCCCCGGAAGCAAAGCCCGAGCAGCTGATGCCGACCCCGGCTCTCTCCTGGAGACAGCATCCGGCCACTCCCACACCACCTTCCCGTCCTATCCCAGCTCCCGTAACTCCCGTAGGCCCGCGTCCCGCTCCGTCGTCTTCACCTCAGTCATCGTTGGCTAAGGACATGAAGACCGTGTTCGATGTTATTCAAAACGTCGACATTAGGGACATCTCCGTACTCGCACGTAAACTGCGAGCCACCCATTCTCCTCAAGAGCGTCTCTTCGCGTTAGCCGAGCATCATTCGCTACTTATTTCCTTGTAATTTATTTATGTAGTATAAATTCTTTAAATAACAAACAATGTCTAGACCTGCTTATCCCGCGTCCGGTCATATCAAAGCAAAGGGCTTATCCCTAGTTTCTTTTAACGTCCGTAGTCTCAGTACTAACCTTCCTGAGCCCAAACTGTTCCTTCAGAACAACGCGTTCATCCGTAACGATAGGCCCAACTCCGACGGTTTCGGCAGCACTGCTATATATTACAAAAGAGGATTTCATTGCTGTCCTCTTCCTACCCCTTCTCTCCTGAACATGGAAGCCACTGTGTGTAGATTGGCTATGACTGGTAATCCGACCGTCATCATAGCTTCAATCTACATACCTAGTGGCACCAGACCAATCCGCAGCGACTTTGAGGCCATTCTCGCCCTCGGCCAATCAGTCATTATATTCGGAGACTTTAACTCCAAAATGGACGTGCCTATCGACCAACACCAGCGGTATCGCTCTCCTTAATATCACTAACTCACTCGACTTAGACGTCATCTCTCCCGTCACTCCCACTCATTATCCCGACAACCCTAACCTCCGTCCTGACATCCTCGATTTTGCGTTAGTAAAGCATATCTACCTCGAACTAAGGTCAATCGAACCGCTCGATGACCTAGGCTCTGACCACCGCCCCGTTTCCCTCGTGCTAGGATCGCCTAACGTTAACGAAACCTCTCCTTCTCGTAGCCTTACGCGTAGACGCCATCTCTCACGTTCCTCCTCTCACTCGGCCCGATGGCACTACTGCTTTCGAAGTCAAAGAGAAAGCCAAATGCTTCGCTGACAGCGTTGCTTCACAATGCTCGCCCAGCACGCTCCCATATCCAGGCGGTGGAGGACGAAGTTCTCCGCAGAGAATCTCTCCCCATCACCGACGACCCCGTCACAGTCTCTAATGATGAAATCTTGCTTCTCATTAGAAGTCAAAAGTCCAAAAAGGCTCCGGGTGCGGATGGTATTTCTAACCACGCACTTAAGCACCTGCCTCAACAGGTGCTTACCTTGTTAGCTATCATCTTCAATGCCTGCTTCGACCATAGCTACTTTCCAAAAGCTTGAAAAGAAGCGACAGTCATAGGCATTCCCAAGCCGGGTAAACCTCTGAATATCCCGGCTAATCACAGACCCATCAGCCTCCTCAAGACCATCTCTAAACTTCTCGAGAGAGTCATACTCTCTCGAATGCGGAACCATCTGCTTTCAATAGATGGCGATCCCCTCATGTTGTTTTTTTTTAATTAAAAACTTTATTACGTGGCAGGGTGTCCAGCACACTACGCTCTTGCAGTACGGGGACATCTTGATTAGGCGTTTCCAAGCAGATGGATTGGCCGACTAGGACCAATTTTGTGGCCACCACGCTCTCCAGACTTAAATCCATTAGATTTTTTTATTAGGGAAGTTTAAAAGAAAACTTTTAGATATTTAAAAAGACAATTTTTAAAAAGTCGTAGATTGTATGTAAGAGTCGGAGGCAGACAGAAAATCGTTTGTAAGAAGATTAAATAAAAAATTTGAATCGCCGCTACATTTGTGCTGGTGGCCATCTTGGATTAGAATATTATCATAGTATTTCACTAGTCAGGCCCTTTCATTTGGTACCAACATTGAGGGAGTTCTGAAAAAATATGTAATCCGCCATTTTATGACGGCAGCCATCTTAGACTGATTTACATCAAACATAGCTAAAAACACTCCCCACTAATTCACCTTTCAAACAAGATAAAATAAAATCAAAATTGTGTCATCCCTTCGACACACTCAAACACACACAGATACGTTAAACTTTTAACACCCCGTCGTTTTTGCGTCGGGGGTTAAAAATAATAATAGTAAAAATAAACATTTTAAGTTACAACCTTCGGTTTTGTTATTCCGGTTTTGTAAAATAAAACAATTTAACTCTTTTTCTTAGAATAGTGTGCTAGTTTCCGTCAAAATTATTACATGGTTGGCTCAACTAACTTATAACGGTAGTCTTGGTAAAAATACAGTGAGTTAAAAGATATTTATTGCAGGTGTAGGCGAAAAAAGTGGAAATTTCATAAAAAAATCACAAAAGTGGAAATATCTCGAAAAGCAGAAAACTTTTACCACAGGCATGTTAATGTTAACTGATAGGCTTAAAGTCCATCTACCTCCAGTATCACCCTTACGTGTCATTCTGGGACACCCTGTTTATATACATATAATTATTTTATGGAATTTGTGGTCGTACAAGTATAATGTGACACCATAACCCTTTATTTCACAGTCAATTAATGGTGAATGATGCCAACTCCGCTTATAATATGTGTGTTAACTTATTACGACTGATTACTTCATGGTCACAAAGTATTCGGAGTGAGTATTCTTTACAATAACTTAACATGTTGGATGAAGGATTGTTCAAGGCCAACCATTTATCTTGACAAGTCGCCTTTTTTATTTTACAATTTCCACTACTATGTTCTAATAAGCAGAAATGTTCATTAGTATTTAAATGATGAAGTTTGTAGCTGACACAAATAATGTTAATATTGTTGTTACTCATAATTGGTATTGAAAATGTAATCTTTTCTTATGTTGATTGATGTAATCTGATAATGGAATAGCTTAAGGTTAAATTGATTGCGAAGGGAAGGTGTGAACCCGGATCGGATTTAACTCAAAAAAAGGTAACGCTACT
This sequence comes from Marasmarcha lunaedactyla, assembly GCA_923062675.1. Taxonomy (NCBI): domain Eukaryota; kingdom Metazoa; phylum Arthropoda; class Insecta; order Lepidoptera; family Pterophoridae; genus Marasmarcha; species Marasmarcha lunaedactyla. The sequence continues at coordinate 12,378,891 of OV281353.1, forward strand.
TGATTTTTACTTAACATTGTAATGGTGACTTAGAGTATTGCAGAATTACCTGAGAGAAGATAGATGCGTCAATATGATCTACAAATACGTAAATTACTAAGGGATTACATATTTTCTATACATTTTCGCCACACTTTTCTACAATTTTTCTATTTGCTAATGACTACAAATTTCAGAATTTGACCTACAAAATCAGTTAAAGTACTACTAAATGAGGGTTATGACTATCACTTAAAAACCTGGAATGGCTCCCCAATCTATAAAAACATACAAATATGCTGAAATTTATAAGATTTTTTGTTGTGCTTGTCTGAAATATCTGTACATTTAAGTCCAAGACCCGGTTTTGAAATTTATTTACGTTACACGGAGTTTTATAATTACAATAAAACGCTATACGGTATTTTTGTATTAAGGCCGTTAGAGTCTGGGTTCAGTTCGCTGGTTGTTTTATCATGACGTTATTCTTATTTTTTTACCTTAAGCAATACCATGGTATACTAGAGAATGTTACTACAGCATTTTGTCGTCGCTCCAAATACGGCGCTTTTTCAAAACTTATGAACGGGTAAACCTTCGGGTATTTGAAGTAAACTTTGCTGATACGTATGAGTACCTACCACGGAGATATCGCATGATAAGTACACATGACAACATAAGGCTTTATATTACCACTCCGATATTAATTACATTTTGTCCGATTTCATTTAATTTCGAGGTTCACAATATAAGCTTAAAATTATCCTTAGCTATACTTGTATAAATTAAAGACTTTGGATGCCGATACAACATCCTACTACTACTTTATTTACTACATCCTAAAAATTTATTGACGTGATTTAACGTGACTTGACTTTACAAACTAAACCGCACCCCTAGGGAAGCGGCTATTTTAAGGTTGGACAATACCACGGGCCACCACGCAAATATTTATTGCTATTTCGATATCTTTTTGAAAGAAATAGTTTCATCCATATAACCTTCACAAGATAGTTTTACTTTTTATGATCACACGCAAGACCTCTAAAATGTATTAGGTGCTATTTGAAAGAAAAACGAAAATTCTATTTGAAAATGGTTTATTCATAGTAGGTGTTAATATACAGGCAAGTTAGCTGGAACCCCGTTAGATCTTTTTATTAAAATTTCCTGTTTTTGATATCAACGAATCTGCGTGTAGTTACTATGACATAGGAAGTTAAGTTATATACACATAAACTTTTTCATCAGTATCATTTTGACAGGTCCAGATATACAAGAGACGTTAAAGGTTTACAAACCTGAAACAATAGCAGAGTAGTGTTTCTTTTTTTAAAGAAGAATAAAAACAAAAATTATTTAAAGACATATAGCCACGCTGCCTCGCCACAACAGGGCCTTTCTAACCTCTTTCTTTTTTCTGTAGTTCTCAAACTATCGGACTAAAATGTTTCATTCAATATAAATTAATAGGCATATATCTTAATCGCATATTCGTTGCTTAATAAAATGACTTTGTTATATATTTGAAATAAAGGTATATCTAGTATTTATAGATCTAATTTAATATAAACAAAAGGATTTTTTAAATTGTTGGGGAAATTGTATTAATTTCTGTGGTAAAAACGTGCATCTCACGGCATATTGTATCCGTCCCAATGGAAAGCTTATTGATTAATGACATTTTACTGACAGTAGGATTTATTTGTGTTACAAATGTCCCTATAATTACAATGGCTAGTTTTCTCTTAAGCCCGGTATACAACTATGCTTGCACGTAGAAAATGGCAAAAATATCCACCCAGACATTTCTGAACAACGATTCCCAACGGAAAATTTCAGTAATCACAGCAAATCAACCCTATTTCACGTCCAGACTCCTATAAAAAAAATGGCCAGCACTTACTAAACACAGCACAGACAGAGACACAGTTAATAGACCTTCTCGTGGTCGAACTGCATGTGGTCATCATTTGTTTCCTCGTTGAGTTCCAACGCGTCGGCCCGGTAGGCTGCGTTCTCAATCCAGACGGCGATCCTGTCAGACACCGCCACCATGAAGCGGGCAAGCCGACCCGGGTCCGTGCGCGTTGGTTTGGGTTCACCTGTGATTGTTGAATAATAATTTCAGTTCACAAATATATAAAGTTTGGACAAGTAAGCAGAGCTTGTGTTATGATGACTGTATACGTTAAGTATGGCATCTTACAGCACACAAGGGTCATGGACAGCCTACCGACTGAAACCATCCCTTCGTTAGATCGCTCTAGAGTGATTAGGTACTGCTATGGAAGTCACGGTAAAGACATTTTTTGATTTTTATGATTTAAACTCATTGCCTCTTCTTATTACAGTTCTTGCAATTCACGAATGCGGTCGGCACTTGCCTGTGCTTAGACGTGTACATGTGCGGTTGTTAGTGTGCGAGCTTGGAAGAGCGGTCAGTCGCGAGCATATATATATATACGTCATATATATACGACCCCAATGGAAAAGAGTTCGTCTAGACACTTAAAATATTATAAGTGTCTAATATTCGAAGTAAAATTTAGATAAATAATTTAACTTTATTAGTTTAAATAAACAGTGCTTTTTCAATGGAGTTTATTTTTAATTAAAAAAGTAACAAAATGTTTCCCTATTTAAATAAAATATAATAAATTCTTGGGGAACCATTCACGCAATAAACTTCGTCCACCACATTCAAAATAGTTCGTCTACCACTCAGTGGCGTCACCTTTAGCATCGATCACGGCCTTTATTCTTCGTGGCATCGTTGCTACCTATTATTCACATTGTTGTGTAGTTATTGAGTACCAGACAGATTTAATTTTTCCTTAGATTGCTTTTACACCTCGCTGGATACTTGCGCAGCATTTTCTTCATTTTTCACCATAGGGTCGCAATCGATGACAAATCTGGATTCCTTGACGGCCACTCCATTGTATGGTTCTGATTCCGGTTAAACCAAGCCTTGGTAGTCCTCGCAGTGTGACAGGAAGAACCGTCTTGTTGAAAGGTGTAGGCATTACGATGTTTCAACGTTGGAATAGAGGGCACGAGACTTGTTTCCAGAATGTTTTGGTACTCTACTGCATTAGCAGTTTCTTCTACAAAATGTAGAGGACCCAGACCTTGTGTTGACATGCAGTCCCATATCATTACCGATCCAGGAAATTTCACTTTTCTTTTGATACAATCGGTATGGAATGCTTCATCTTTATTTCTAATGTACATCACCGATCGTCACCTCAAATTTAGATTCATCACTCCATATTATTTCACGCCACTGGTCTAATTTTCAGGACCTGTAGCAAATTTAAGCCTGACTTTTTTTTAGATAGGCGTGAGTAAATGTTTCTCTTTAGCAATATAAAATCCATAGACCAATCGTTTTACGACCCTCTTGCAAGTATTGACAGATACATCTTTGTGAATCATCTCTCTCCACTTCAAGGTAAGTTCTCTTATAAGTATTGGCTTCGACGGATGTTTGAGCACTTTACGTTTATTACTCATGAACATGGGTTACAAACAGCGAAAAATCGATAACAACCGCCAAGCTTTTCAAGAATGATAAAATATGAGATACAATTTTGGCGATTTAATTATTTGAAAAAAAAATCTTCCATATCGTTTAGAAGGCTGTCCTGTTATTTATACTGACGAGACCTACGTACCCTAAAAACAAAACATAGTATAAAGATACGTTTTTCAAAGAAATTGAGTTCAGGGACTCAATTTATTACAGTGCACGCAGGTAACAATTGTGGATTTATTACAAATAATAATAATAATAAATCCTCAGATAAACACACCAATTGTATGGCCTCAAAGTAAGCAGAGATTGTGTTATATACCCAGAATAAGCATACGTATATAAATATCAACAACCATGACCCGAGAACATTTATGTTCATCACACAAATGAATGCCCCGGCCAGGACTCGAACCTGGGACCTCCGGCGTATGAGACAGTGCTACTGACCACTACGCTACTCGGCCGTCAAATGCTGCATTGATATACAAAGTAAGTAGCCTCCCCCCCCCCCGTAGACATAATTATTCGTAGGTGTTTTATTTATTTATCAATATGGAACGTGATTATATCACATCGACTAATGATGCCTTGCCGACCGCAGGCATCATTGACATTGTCTACGTTCCCTTAATTGGCTGTTCCTTCCCTTGACCCTGACAACCACGTAAATGTGATTATTATGGCGGTCAAAATTCAAAATGGAAAGGACTGTAGTACCGCCCCAGACTAAATAAGAAACTCTACTACCACTTTAGATATAGAAGTGCTTACCCAAAATCTCTGCCACCTTCTCGAGAACGACATCGGCGATGCTCCTTAGTCTGTTTGACACTAGCATTTCTTTCTGTCCCTTGGCTATGTAGTCGCAAAGACGATACGCCACCTTTTAAATCAAGACAAACTAAACTGATCATAAATGAATATGAGACTGTGATGTTTGACTACATTATGTAACACATTCAAACGCTAGGTATTTAAACTGACGAGTTGAATTATTAATTGTCAGACGGATTCTTGTTCAGATATCTAATGTGTCTGGATTCGGATCGAAATAGAAATATTCCAGAATAATGCACAGATATTAATCAAAATTTTGTCTGTAATAGCTGAGAAACTTGACATTTAAACCTTTAGTTGCATCAATACGTTTCTAAAAAATAGCTCCTTGAAAAAAAAACAAAATTACATGACTATAACAATATTGGGCAATTCTAAACTCGACACTTACTTCGCAATCTTTAAAGAACATTATTTTGACCACTATTTTATTTGGGGCACTAATTTAAATACATGTACAAATATTTCAAAGACTTTTAAACAACAAAATATGAACGATAGTTCTTTAACCGCAAAAATGCAAAATCTTATCATCTATCAATCTATCACATAGAATTTATTATTATTATTTGCAATTCGAAAGTTACAAAGTAAAGGTGTAATAGCTCCATTATTTGGTCTTTAAAGTATTTGCTTGTTTCAATCCTTTTGTCCGTAACGCATCCGTGTCGAGTTCAAAACCTATTAGCTATATCTAAGATCCCCCTAAGAGCTAGCTATATCTAAGATACGTACTGGTACAATATAGCCAAGAATTTGGACTGAAGAATTGTAATTCTCTTCTAACAGAAAAGTGTAGATTATGTGATAATAAATAAAAATGGCAAACTCTGTTCAGATTAAAAATGTTCTATTTAAATATAAATATTGCACCTGAGCACTGAAATTGACCAGCCACTTCTGCCTCTGGCGCACTTCTTTAGCTTTCTCAGCCTGTTCTTTTCGGGAAGCCATTCCACCTGGACTTTGCCACTGCTTCGAAAGAGTTTGGAAATATTGCTCGGTTTGCCTGAATAACAAAAAATATTATTCAATTATATTTGTTCTTTCATAAAATATATTTCTTGTTTGGAATATTCCGGGTCCAAACACTAAGATCAATAGTCATCTTGCCATTTCTATCTAAAGTAAGCGTTTCGGCCATCAACAATTCCTTACTATTCTTAACGCAAATTACATCTTGAACCCGTACCAATCCGGCTTTGGATCCGGCCACAGCACTGACTGTGACAGCCTTAGTCAAAATATTGGAACACATAAGAAAAACAAAAGAAAACAGATTTATATAATAAGTAGTGACGCTTTCAATACTTATTACATACAATATTTTGCTCTCACTTTTGCGCTCTCTGAATATAATATATCCACCAGTAATTGAATGGTTTCAAAGTTACCTGCATGGACACCGTCAACTATCGTCGTTTCATATTTAGACTACGCAAATATGATCGCAAATTAAAACATTGCTTTCAAGACGTGTCAAAGTCCTTCCTTCGACTGATCCCTATCTACCTCAAAGACAAGTTTAAATTCCGAGACGTCAACTACACTAGATAGATTAATGCTTAGTACTCCCAAGCATACTGTTCGCACAGTTTCAGTAAGTCTGGACAAAAATGCTAATTGAATTTAATGTAATATTTTCCGTCACTAATATACTGCGAGCAGGTAATGACATATTTCGCAAGTTTGAAATGTGAGAAACTCTCTTGTGCGTTGTGAAGAGCTAGATAACATAACAAAAATTTACATACTCAGGACTCAAAAAGTAGTCTTCTTCCAGGGCGCTCTTTATCTTATCCCGTCTCTCTCGAGGCAAGAAGGCGCACTTATCATCCCAGAGCGATCTCAACCGACGCGCATTGGGCCGGGCTAACATCTCCATGCGCTGCATCATGCGCTGTTTGCGAGATAGGCGCTTGGCATCCCCTGGTATTGTAAATTTTCTAAAGAAATTAATCACTCTAATGTTGGACCTTACAAATAATCTTAACGCATAATTGCAACAAAAACTAAAGTTCCATAAAGATAAATGAAACTGAAGTTAAATAAAGATAAATATCAGACCGGTAATTGCAGTATATTATAAAACTTTAAAATTTAATTATGTTATTACATAAAAACTGTAATAATAATATTATATTAGGTATATAATATAATATTATACTTACACTTTACACAATACACTTTCTTGTAATAATATTTTCAGTAAGTACCGGTATTCCAAATAACCTCACCAATTTATTAAATGTTTAATGCTTTGTTTTAAGGCTTATATACGTTCGCTTGTAATTATTTCGTATTTATCAAAAATTCTAATCAAAAATCTAGGATAGTGAACGTTGTATCATAGTGGCAGAACTAAAAAGAGCGGCGCCTGATACAGGTGTATTATTTTTGATTTTACTTTTTTTCATAGGCGCCAAACGAGCACATGAACAACAAGCGGTATACGCACCCATGAACATCGTTAGTTATAGTAAGGTGTTTTATTATATCAGCTAATGGTATGGTAATTCCCATTGTGCCTATGTTCCAGCTAGACTCAGGCTAGGTATTTTAACTTGTTATTAAGAAATAAATAATTTTGAATTTGATCTTTATGTTACGAATGTTTATTGGTGTACATGCCAATGAATATCTGTCAGAGACTATACCAATCAATAATGGCTCTTTGGTGTTAGAAGCAAATGTCAATAATCTACCTCAGGTACTTTACAGTTACCAAATTATTAGACTTAGGTTTAAGTAAAAACTTACCTTTGCTTGTACGTCTTTTGGCTTTGCTCTTGCGACCAAAGTTCACCGAAGCATTAGACGGCGAGTTTGAATGGTTCGAGTCAGAATCGGACATTCTTTCTTTTTTATTACGTTTTTTATCATCAAGACTGGATTGGCTAAGATCTGCATTCAATTTTCTGGCACCAGATTTCCTACTTTCCATAGACCTTCTTACGTCACGATTCGACATTTTTGTATTTTTAACTGCTAATTTAAAATGAAAATTGATAAAAATTAATTATTTCCCTGAATTATTTTGGAAACCTAAAAACTACATGACTTCCAGTGTCAGTCATAGTACAAACGTCATTTTGTTTTTTGAATAATAAGATTCTTTGGCGGCCGCACGCAACGTGTTTTAATTGCTTACCTAAATAATAATTTTCAAGGAATTCGAAAAAAATAAACACCTTCTAATATAATGTTATTATTATATATTATACTATATATTGCGAAAGTTTGTGAGGATGTTCGTATGTATGGATGGATAGATGTATGTTTGTTAGTCTTTCACGCAAAACCGACTGAATGGATTTTAATTAAACTTTACAATAAAATAGCACGTGCATGATTATTCTCATAGGTTATAATTTATCAAGATATTATGTTGATTGGCCAAAATATAACGAAGAATTTCAAGCACGCCGGAAAAAATTCCGATATTTGTAAGGTATTTTGGCATGTGCTGCAAAGACCGTTAGAGTAACAAGAATATCATGCATGGCAAAAATATTGCTCTTAAGTATGGTTCTACAAAAAAGTCCGCGACAGCATATGTCTAACTTGTATGTGTAAGCCATTATTGTCAAAATAGTGAACCATAAATAATACATATGAAATTGGCGTTTTTTAAGGGAGGAACATAAGGCAATTTTTTTAAAGTATGTATTTATTTAATCAAGGTATGTACCATTGCTATATATGCACTTTTGCCATCTCATACGTAGTTCACTGATCCCTTTACCAAAAAAAACCATTCGCACGGGAATTGATAAAATCTTTGAAGGCGCTTTGGACTGCCCAATCGGAGTTGAATTTTTTTCCTTGCAAGAAGTTATCTAATTTTCGAAAAAAATGGTAATCTGTTGGAGCAAGGTGCGGGGAGGACAGTGGATGTCTTAGACATTTCAATTGAAGCTCCTCTAATTTTGTTAGCGACGCAACCTGACACGGATTCGGCATAATACGGACATAATCATATCAGTAGTTTTGTAAATAACGCTAGTCCACGCCCTCACTACTTTCGCCCACACTCGAGCACCGGGGCGTTCAAATTGTTAGTAAGTTATATGATTCAGTGGTTATATTTGCTTGTCAGCTCTATCGCTACTTGTGCCCGTCCTTGAATGGGTGGTAAAGAATAAGTTTGTCTCTTTCATGCATAATAAGAGGCAGACCCGATCTGCGTCCGGACCCGTTCGGACGTGTTGAAGGTCGCTCCCGGCTGCCGAGTCACGATGGCTGTCTCACGACTTCTCTCGTAGCAATACTCAAACGCCACTCTCAGATCCGTTCTGCGTCCGGCCCCGCTCGGACGCGTTCGCGGTCGCTCCAGCTGTTGAGTCACGATTGTCGTCTCACGACGACAACTCGTTCGCAATACTCATACGCTGTGATTCGTACAAATCTCGGCTCATCCTCGACGAATTGAGATAGCCTCTGCAGGGCTTACGCTGCGGCCGGTTTCGATCGGCTGCAACTAAGTCGGTCTCGCACAGCAACAACAGAGCTGAGCTTACCGCGGTCGATTAAATTCGATAGCGGTTCGCGAGGCTCGGGCTGTTTTTCTGGCTGCGTACTTGACGCTTGGCGCCCGCTACGCAGTCAGAGACTCGCTCTGCGGCCGGCCCCGGCCGGTCGTAACGTAGTCAAGCCCGCACTCTGTGCACCCCTCGAATTAAAAACCTCACCTCGGTGAGTGCAGCAACAACAGGGTTGAGCTTACCACGGTCGATTAAATTCGATAGTGGTTCGCAAGACTCGGGCTGTCTTTCTGGCTGCGTACTTGACGCTTGCCGCCTGTACGCAGTCAGAGACTCGCTCTGCGGCCGGCTCCGGCCGGTCGTAACGTAGTCAATCCCGCACTTTTAGTGCAACCCAACTTCGTCAGGTCTACGGCCGGTTTTTGTTGTCAATTTGTTGGCAACACACTTCGTAGTAGACTCGCATTTGATCAGGTGGATACTTAACGGTGACAACTAAGCCTGATAGCGTTGCCCCGGTGCGCTTCCAAGGCCCTTCAGGCCAAGGAGAAACCGGCTGACCCGATCCCATTGCACTTGGGCCTTTCCCAGGGTGACGGTACAGTGCTGTCCGAATTAGGGGCACCACTTCGCGTCGTACCCAGCCCCCCTACCGCGGGTAGGGAGGTTTAGGTGCTAGGTTTGCTAGGGAACCTAGGCATTCTTATATATTTATATATTTTATGTTGTAGGACCAAGCCCTCCAATGGACTAGCAAAGCTTGGTAAACTTTGCTAGGTCCGTCGTCCAGGCGCTCGTTGCGTCCGGCGTCCCCATCCCAGATGACGTACTAACGCAGGCCTTACAGGCAACTATCGCGTCCCCGGCCCCTCAGCCCTCAACCCCGGCCCCTCAGGCCTCCAACGTCCAGACCCCTCAGGTCTACAGACTCGTCCGAGATGGACTGCGAATCGGTCGCATCCTCTCACGCGTCGCGTCGCAAGCGTACCGCTCCCGGGAGCGACTCCGAACCCGCGTCTGATACGTCGTCAGATGCCGTCACCTTAACCGGCTCTCCTGAGCCCGCGTTCCAATTAGTCGCCAAGCGCTCCAAGAAGCGCTCGAAGAAAGCCTCGGTATCCTCAATACCCGAGCCCTCCCCGGTGTCTTCAACACCAGCCCCCGCGCCATTAAAATCGCTCGAAGTAACCGCGTCTCCGTCGGTCCCATCGAAGCCAGCGACGCGCTGCGCTCCCGTCCCGCCGAAGCCTCAGCTCCCTCGGCCCGTCTTTCCCCGCGAAAAATCGCGATGGACCGTAGTATCAAATCTTTGCAAAGAGCAAAAAATTAACTATCTTAAAGCAACCAACGCAGGCGATTCAATTAAAATCCAGGTCGCGACCATCGACGACTTTCGTGCGTTCACCCGGTTACTTTCTTTAAAACAAATCGCTTATCACACCTACGCCCTCCCGGAGGAGCGTAAGATCCGCGCAGTACTACGGGGCGTCACGTTCGAGCTCGCGAACAAAGAAATCGTCGAGGACCTTAAGTCCCAGGGTTTCCCGGCCGAAGCAGTGCACAAGTAGCACTCCAACCGCGGTAGGCGTTTTCCGTTAGCGCTAGTAATCCTGTCCAATACTCCCAACTCGAAGGAGATTTTCAGAGAGGCTCGCACAATTTGCGGACTCTCGAACATCTCCGTCGAGCGCCTCAACCCCCGCGGTCACCCTGGGCAGTGCCACCGCTGCCAGCTCTATGGCCACGCAGCGGCTAACTGCTCAGCTCCCCCCAGGTGCGTTAAGTGCCTGGATCCACACATAACGAAGGAGTGCACTCGCACTCCCGAATCCACTTCCCCCCCTACCTGTGTGCTGTGCGGCCAGTCCGGCCACACAGCTAACTACAGGGGTTGCCCGCGCGCTCCACGCTCCACCGTCAAGAGGGTCGTGCCTAAACCGGCGCCGCCGCTCACTCCCGCTAACTTCCCGCCGCTGCGCAACCGGGGTCCCCCGGAAGCAAAGCCCGTTCAGCCGACGCCTACTCAGGCTCTGTCTTGGAGGCAGCGTCCGGCCGTCCCGCCTGCACCTTCCCGACCTATCCCAGCTCCCGTAGCTTCCGTAGGGCCGCGTCCCGCTTTGTCATCTTCACCTCAGTCGTCTTTGGCTGAGGACATGAAGACCGTGTTCGATGTCATCCAAAACGTCGACATTAACGAAATTTCCCTACTCGCACGCAAACTGCGAGCCGCCCGCTCTCCTCAAAAGCGTTTATTTGCGTTAGCCGAGCATCACTCGCTTTTAAGTTCGTTATAAATTTTATTTTTTGTATAAATTCGTAAATAAGTAAATTATGATGTCTAGACCCGCAAATCCCGCGTCCGGTCGTATCAAACCCAAGGGCTTATCCCTAGTATCTTTTAACATTCGTAGCCTTAGCACCAATCTTCCCGAGCTCAAACCGTTCCATCAGAACAACGACCCAGACTTATTACTTCTCCAGGAGACATAGCTCACTCCTAATCGCTCCAGGGGATTCGCTATTCCTAAATACGCGTTTACACGTAATGATAGGCCTAACTCCGACGGTTTCGGTGGCACTGCTATATACTACAAAAGAGGATTCCATTGCTGTCCTCTCCCTACCCCTCCTCTCCTCAACATGGAAGCCACTGTATGTAGATTGGCTATGACTGGTCATCCGACCATCATCATAGCTTCAGTCTACATACCTTGTGGCACCAAACCTATCCGCAGCGACTTTGAGACCATTCTCGCCCTCGGCCATTCAGTCATTATGTTCGGAGACTTTAACTCCAAACATACTGAATGGACGTGCCTATCAACCAACCAAAGCGGTATCGCTCTCCTCGACATCACCAACTCACTCGACTTAGACGTCGTCTCCCCCATCACTCCCACTCACTATCCCGACAACCCGAACCACTCTCCTGACATCCTCGACTTTGCAATCGTCAAGCAAATCAACCTCGACCTCAGGTCTATCGAACCGCTCGATGACCTAGGTTCTGACCACCGCCCCGTCTCCCTCGTGCTAGGACCGCCTAACGTTAACGTCACTTCACCTAAGACCTTTACCAACTGGAAAGGTTTTAAAAATACGATAGTTTCAGCCTTAGAGGCCCCGAACTCTCCGCTCGCGATCTCGCCCGATCAATTAGATAGCCCGGATAAAATAGATTCATTAGTCAACACTCTCACTGATGCTATCAACTCAGCCATCAGCGATAACGAAAAGGTTGCTAAGCAAGGCAAACCCGCGCTTGCCCTAGCCGTTAGCAATCTCATTAAAGCCAAGAACGCGGCTCTCCGGAGAGCCAGGAAATATCCCACGCCCGCATACAGAACAGCTGCAAATCAGCTTCAACGTAAAGTTAGGTCTTGCCTCGCGGAACTCCGAGACGCTCAGTTTAACGATCTCAGGGAGAATATCTCCTCGTCCCACCAAGCGTATCATCGAGTGGCCCGAGCCTTACGCGTAGACACCTCCTTTCACGTTCCTCCTCTCACTCGTCCCGACGGCACTATTGCCTTTGAAGTTGAAGAGAAAGCCGAATAATTCGCCGACAGCATAGCGGCACAATGTTCGCCCAGCACGCAACCCGCGGATCCCTCCCACATCCAGGCGGTGGAGGACGAAGTTCTCCGCAGAGAATCTCTCCACATCACCGCCGACCCCGTCACAGTCTCTAATGATGAAATCTCGCTTCTCATCAAAAGTCAAAAGTCCAAAAAGGCTCCGGGTGCGGATGGTATTTCCAACCACGCACTTAAGCACCTGCCTCAACAGGTGCTTACCTTGTTAGCTATCATTTTCAATGCCTGCTTCGACCTTAGCTACTTTCCTAAAGCTTGGAAAGAAGCGACAGTCATAGGTATTCCCAAGCCGGGTAAACCTCTTAATATCCCGGCTAATCACAGACCCATCAGCCTCCTCAAGGCAATGTCTAAACTTCTCGAGAGAGTCATACTCTCTCGAATGCGGAACCATCTGTTCCCAACGGATGGCGATCCTCTCATAATTCCCCATCAGTTCGGCTTTCGCGCTAAGCACTCCTGCCCTCAGCAAGTCCATCGAATCGTCGAGTACATACTCGAAGGTTTCTACCCGCGGCGTTTTAAAATGATCGCAGTTTTCTTTGACGTAGCCAAGGCTTTCGATAAAGTCTGGCACAGCGGCCTCGTTTATAAACTATACAAAATAGGCTTACCGGATCGACTAGTTAGAATAATCGCGTCATTTCTTAAAGACCGTACGTTTCGATATAAACACGAAGGCACGATATCCGCGCCCCGTCACATAAAGGCTGGAGTCCCTCAAGGCTCAGTCCTCGCCCCTCTATTGTACACCGTGTACACTAACGATATCCCCATCCCGTCGAAAGGCGTCGAACTCGCCTTCTTTGCCGACGACACTGGCCTTTACACCAAAGGCCGCAGAGTCCCGGGTCTCACCACCAGACTCCAAAAGGCGGTAAATGCCCTCGGTGCATGGTTTCAAAAATGGCGTATCGATGTGAACCCAGAGAAGAGCTCTGCGGTTTAGTTCGACTACAGACGCAGTCGTATCGCCGACAATCTCCAAGTGAGAATGCAAGGCACTCCCATCCCCTGGAAGCGCACTACCAAATATTTAGGCGTCATCTTAGACCAGACGCTTTCTTTCAACCCTCACGTCGATAGAGTAACGAAACTCGCACGTTTTTACCTAGGCCGGCTCTACAGTATGTTAGGTAGAAAAAGTAAAATGTCGTTCAGAAACAAACGTACGCTTTATAAGGTCTGGGTTAGACCAGTCATGACATATGCCTCGCCAGTCTTTGCCCACGCCAAAGGGCCACAAACGCACCTTGGTACGTGCGCAACGCGGACCTGCACAGAGATCTTGAACTACCTACAGTACAACAGCACCTAAAAACACTCTCAGAATCGTTCTTCAAACGCGCCGAATCCCATCCCAATCCACTAGTTCGAGATTCAGTCTCATATACTGCTCATGTCTTAGATTCGGTATACAAAATCGCTAGACCGAGAAACGCGCACACGAGCGAACTCACGCAATTAACTTTAGATCTCGAGGCCCTTCAGGCCGCAAATTCTAATTCTAACGTAAATTCTAATTCTAACGTAAATCCGAATTAATGCAATTTTATTTTTCAATTTTTAATGTTTTTTATTATTTACTTTTCATTTTTGAGCACCTTCAGTGCTATGTAAATCCCAGCGGGTGACCCCTTAAGGGCCCCGCTAGCGCGGCGTCTTTCTCCAATTGGCCGTCGCTCAGATGCAGGCTGAGTGGCAAAAATGCACGAGCCGACAGGGGGTTTTTTAGTGGGTAGTGGTTCTGGTAGGCGACGGGACGAGTCCCACATAACTTTGGATCGCGCGCGCCAGAGTATGCGTCAGAGCATTTTTTATCCTTTAACAAAAAAAAAAGCATAATAAGAGTTACGTGCGCAACGCGGACCTGCACAGAGATCTTGAACTACCTACAGTGCACCAGTGCAACACCTAAAAACACTTTTAGAATCGTTCTTCAAACTCGCCGAATCCCATCCCAATCCTTTAATTCGAAATTCAGTCTCATATACTGCTCCTGTACAAAATCGCTAGACCGAGAAACGCGCACACGAGCGAACTCACGCAATTAACTTTAGATCTCGAAGCCCTTCAGGCCGCAACTTCTAATTCTAACGTTAATTCTAATTCTAACGTAAATCCGAACTAATGCAATTTTATTTTTCAATTTTAATGTTTTTAATAGTTACTTTCATTTTGAGCACCTTCAGTGCTTTGAGCACCTTCAGTGCTATGTAAAACACAGCGGGTGACCCTTCTGGGCCCCGCTAGCGCGGCCTCTTTCTCCAATTGGCCGTCGCTCAGATGAAGGCTGAGTGGCAAAAATGCACTAGCCGACAGGGGGTTTTTTAGTGGGTAGTGGTTCTGGTAGGCGACGGGACGCGGACGTAGGACGGATCGCGCGCGCCAGAGTATGCGTCAGAGCATTTTTATCCTCCTGCCCTTCCCGTGGAGGGGAACAAAAAAAAACCATAATAAGATTCTTATAGGAAATTAGGATGTTATAGGAACCTAGGTATAGGTATATTTTGAATGTTATTTTGATAATATTGATTTATGGTTGAATTGATGATTTTTGTGTTTAATAAAGTTCTAAGAGATATTTGTAATATATTTATTGAGGGTAGTCAGTCAAGAAACGAGCAACTTTTGTGTGCTCATAGTTTTTAATTAATTTTAGACATAATTATTTCTGTTTATTACAAAGTAATGTTATAATTTGCTACTTGACTCACCAGTAGTCACTTTCAAACTTTGTTTCCTCACTTCACTCACCGTGGCTCACAATTCTATGCACATAACACAACATGGAAGCACTAGCTAAAATGTTCGAAGCACGCTTCAGTGAGTATAAAACTAAACTGGAGAAAATTGCCGGCAATGCAGCTGTTCATCCAGACCTCACCGTGTTGTCCCAGGATTTTCCGTCATTCAAGACATTGGTTTGGCAGATGTTCGAGCAGCTGAAGCATGAGATTGAATCCATCAAAGATGCACAAGACAGAATAGAAACAGCTGCACGAAGAAAAATTCTACTCTTCCATGGAATTCCTGAAAAGCAAAATGAGAAGCCACATGAGGAAATTTACCACATATTAACCGACAAAATGAAAATGAAAAGCATCAATCGAGACCACTTACATGTTTGTCATCGCTTAGGAGGTTCTTTGCAAGGTAAAACAAGACCAGTTTTGGTAAGATTTGGTGACCTGGAGATTCATCATCTTGTCTGGGACACGTCCAAGTCCAACGTCCAAGTCTGAAGGGCACTGGTATTACAATATCAGAATTTCTTACGAAGTAAGACAACAGATATTTGTCACTGCACGTCAGCGTTTTGGTATGAAAAACTGTTAGGGGCAAAATTGTAATCAATCTTCCTGACAAATCTCGCTGACGAATTGAAACCCTGAGTGAACTTGATGAAGTGATGTCCCAGTTTCCGGCCAACAGTATCACTACGGAAGCCGGTACACGAGCTACGTCTCCTCAACAGGCTGAAAAATCGCCTAGAAAAACTCGCGGGTGGGCTATAGAATATGGCCGCAGGATACTGGGGGTAAAGGGGGTCGGGGAGGTTAGGGGGTGGTCCCACGAAATGGAACGCATGCGACATTGCTTTTTGCATTTTTATTCGTTTTAAATTGATATACTGAAATGATATTTATTTAAAAAAAATTATTACGTTCTTATAATATTTCTTTCAATACGTATTTTTAACATTATAATTATAAATATAAATATTGACATTATTTTTACGTCAAACGAAACGCGACCGCCAATTTGTTATCACTACCACTAATTTATCAAGTGCAGATGATATTATGTACCTACTTTATGTTGAGTCTAGATAGTAACAATAAATAATATTAGGTGCGACGACGAGCGCAGCGAGGAGGAGCACTGCAGGTTAGTCAATATGTAGATCATGCCAAAAAGTGACTTGCACACACATGCTCATTGAGTTAAAATGAAATAGCCTTAATGGAGAGTAGATAATAGTTGTTAACCAACGAATTACTAAGTTTAATAACAAGAAAAGATCCAATTAGACACAATAAATTTCGAGGTTAGGTTTCTCATGAACTAACCATCTTACACCAATCTAATCTTTTATCGGGAGTTGATGAGGGGACGGGGGGGTTAGGCCGCAACCTATTTTACCATTTTCTACTCCTATACAACCCAAAGCCACCTCAAAACCCTCTTGAAAATACAACCTAACCTCAAAACTTTGATCATAAGTATCTCAGGAACCATGCATCTCCGCGCGGTTGAGGGTATTAGGTGGTAGCCCTTTTTCCCTTCCACTCCACTCTCACCCCCTCCTCTAAATTCCTGCGGCTCTATTCTATAGAAAACCTAAACTCACAGGTGGCATTGACGGCCATTCTCGCTCCGATCGCCGCCCGGTACGGACGTGCAAGACGACGCCGATAGATCGGTCTCTTCCCGTTAGTGGCGCTCAGTTTCCTGACGTCAGTATAGCGTGTTGGTTCCGTGACTTTCTGTGTTTTCTTACTCCCTCCGAGCGCTGTCGAAGTGATTATTTTTCTTTGCGATTATTTTTCAAAGTGCTGTGCTGAGTTGTGCTTGTGCTGAGTGCTGTTTTGTGCCCAGCGTGAGTAGTCTGGTTTCAGTACAAACGATACTTAACGGTGACAACGAATTTGTACTGATCCAGTCCTTTTATTTTTATTTTATTCCTTTCTTCTATTTTATTTATTTTTCCCATATTTTCATATTTATTTTTATCATATCTGTGTGATTTCGAGTGTATTCGCCCTTTCTGTCGGTAAAGGGTGACTCTAACGCGGTCAACTCTTTACCTGCGTACCCTTTTTTAGGTTTCTA
This sequence comes from Marasmarcha lunaedactyla, assembly GCA_923062675.1. Lineage (NCBI taxonomy): Eukaryota > Metazoa > Arthropoda > Insecta > Lepidoptera > Pterophoridae > Marasmarcha > Marasmarcha lunaedactyla. The sequence continues at coordinate 12,396,164 of OV281353.1, forward strand.
GGTTCGGCTACGGTTAGTTTTAAGTCATTCTCCCCGCTAGAGTTAGCCGCTAGGGTTTGCAAGATTTTTTAGTAATTCTAGGCATCTTTTATCTTTTATATACTTATATATATACATATTATTAGTTTCAAACCGAAGTAAAGCTTAAGGCTTTCGCCCAGGCACTCGTTGCGGCGGGCGTCCACATTTCTAATGACGTTATAACGCAGGCCTTACAGGCAACAATCGCGTCCCCGGCCCCTCAGGCCACCCACACCCAGACCCATCAGGTCTACAGCTCTCCCGCGTCCCCCGTTCCATCCGAGATGGACTGTGTGTCGGACACATCCTATCACGCGTCGCGGCGTAAGCGTACCGCTCCCGGGAGTGACACGGAATCCGCGTCTAATGCGTCATCGGACGCCGCCACCTTAACCGGCTCTCCTGAGCCTCCATTTCAACTAGTTGCTAAACGCTCCAAGAAGCGTTCGAAGAAAGCCGCGGTGTCTTCAACACCCGAGCCAACCCCGATGTCTTCAACACCCGAGCCAACCCCGATGTCTTCTACACCCGCCCCCGCGCCGCTTATGTCACTCGAAGTGACCGCGTCTCCGTCAGTCCCGTCGAAGCCAACGCCGCGCTGCGCTCCCATCCCACCGAAGCCTCAGCTCCCTACGCCCGTCTTCCTCCGCGCTGGACCGCGGTTTTTAACTTGTACAAAGAGCACAAAATCAATTATCTTAAAGCCGCCAACGCAGGCGATACTATCAAGATTCAGGTCGCGACTATCGATGACTTCCGTGCGTTCACTAGGCTCCTATCAGTTAGGCAAATCGCTTATCACGCCTACGCCCTCCCGGAGGAGCGTAAGATCCACGCACTTTTACGGGGCGTCCCGTTCGAACTCGCAAACGATGAAATCCTCGAGGACCTTAAGTCCCAGGGCTACCCGGCTGAAGCAGTGCACAAGATGCACTCCAACCGCGGTAAACGTTTCCCGTTAGCGTTAGTCATCCTGTCAAACACATCCAACTCGAGGGGAATCTTCCGAGAGGCTCGCACAATCTGCGGACTCTCGAACATCTCCGTCGAGCGTCCCAACCGTCGTGGGCACCCTGGGCATTGCCACCGTTGCCAGCTTTACGGCCACGCAGCGGCTAATTGCTCAGCCCCTCCCAGGTGCGTAAAGTGCTTAGATCCGCACATTACGAAGAAGTGCACTCGTACTCCCGACTCCACTTCCCCCCCTGCATGTGTGCTGTGCGGCCAGTCCGGTCATACAGCCAACTACAGGGGTTGTCCACGCACTGCGCGCTCTTCCGTAAAGAGGGCCGCGCCTAAACCGGCGCCGCCGCTCACTCCCGCCAACTTCCCGCCGCTGCGCAGCCGGTGTCCCCCGGAAGCAAAGCCCGTGCAGCCGACGCCTACTCCGGCTCTCTCCTGGAGACAGCGTCCGGCCGCTCCACCTTCCCTACCTATCCCAGCTCCCGTAGCTCCCGTAGGCCCGCGTCCCGCTCCGTCGTGTTCGCCTCAGTCGTCGTTGGCTGAGAACAAGAAGACCGTGTTCGACGTTCTCCAAGAGACATAGCTTACTCCAAACCGCTCCAGGGGATTCGCTATTCCCAAATACGCGTTAACTCGTAACGATAGGCCCAACTCCGACGGTTACGGCGGCACAGCTATCTACTACAAAAGAGGTTTCCATTGCGCTCCTCTCCCTACCCCTCCTCTCCTCAACATGGAAGCCACTGTGTGTAGATTGGCCATGACTGGTCATCCGACCGTCATCGTAGCTTCAAATCTACATACCTAGTGGCACCAGACCTATCCATAGCGACTTCAAGGCCATTCTCGCTCTCGGCCATTCAGTCATTATGTTCGGAGATTTTAACTCCAGACATACTGACTGGACGTGCCTATCGACCAACCGCGGTGGTATCGTTCTCCTCGACATTACTCAGCAACTCGACTTAGACGACATCTCTCCCGTCACTCCCACTCACTATCCCGACAACCCGAACCACTCTCCCGACATCCTCGACTTTGCGGTAGTTAAGCATATCAACCTCGATCTCAGGTCAACGATCGAACCGCTCGATGACCTAGGCTCTGATCACCGCCCCGTCTCCCTCGTTCTAGGTCCGCCTGACGATAACGACACCTCTCTTAAGACCTTTACGTTAGTTTCAGCCCTAAAGGCCAGTGGCGGATTTACCAGCAGGCCGAGTAGGCTGGAGCCTAGGGCGGCAGATTTTAGGGGGTGGCAAATTTAAACCAAAAAAGTTTTTTTGTCTTATAGAAATGAAAAAAACGCTTTATTATATACACGGAGGAAATGAGTCGAGAATTTAATAAAAATTACAATATTTTAGTACTATACAGTAAATTGATTACTCCAACGTAGAGCGGCTACAAGGAGCGGCAAAATTTGAATGGCCTACTGGCGACAAATGTGTTCATTCCCATCCCCTGGAAGCGCAGCACCAAATACCTTCGCGTCACCTTAGACCAGACGCTTTCTTTCAAACCACACGTCGATAGAGTAACGAAACTCGCCCGTTTTTACTTAGGCCGCCTATATAGTATGTTAGGTAGAAAAAGTAAAATGTCTTTTAGAAATAAATGTACGCTTTATAAGACCTGCGTTAGACCCGTCGTGACATATGCCTCGCCAATCTTTGCCCATGCCAAACCCTCCGTCCTGCACAAACTGCAGGTAGTTTAAAATCTCTTTTGCCGCAGGGCCACAAACGCACCGTGGTACGTGCGTAACGCGGACCTGCACAGAGATCTTGAACTGCCTACAGTGCAACAGCACCTCAAAACACTCTCTGAAGCGTTCTTCAAACGCGCCGAAACCCATCCCAATCCTCTAGTTCGAAATTCAGTCTCATATACTATTCCTGTCTTATATTCGAAGTTCAAAGTCGCTAGACCGAGAAACGTGCACACGAACGTAGCGACGCAGCTAACGTCTCGTCTCGTCGTAATCTCGAAGCCCTTCAGGCCGCAACTTCTAATTCTAATGTAAATTCGAATTAATTCAATTTTTATTTAATTTTGAGCACCCTCAGTGCTATGTATTCACCTTCAGTGCTATGTAAATCCCAGCGGGTGACCCCATCTAGGCCCCGCTAGAGCGACTACTTTCTCCAATTGGTCGTCGCTCAGATGAAGGCTGTGTGTCAAAAAATTGCACGAGTAATTCAGGGGGTTTTTTAGTGGGTAGGGCTCTGGTAGGCTCGGAGCGAGTCCCACACAACTCCGATCGCGCGCGCGGAGTATGCGTCAGAGCATTTTTTATCCTCCTGACCTCTCCGTGGAGGGGAACAAAAAAAAAGGGCGGCATTGACATCATCTTCTGAACGTGTAACTTAACAACAATCATTATTACAACTCTTTTGAAATAGTTCGGCTTACATATTGCTTTTATTTTCAATAAGTGTTTCTATTATTATTATTATTATTTTGTTTATAATGGCAATCAGCTGTTGTTACTACACAATAACTATTTCTGCCAATTTCAAGTATTAGTATACACACATACAACACGAAGTTAATAATTTTGTAGCGAACAGCTGAGTAGAACTTGCAGTATCTCGAACATTGAGTTACCTTGAACAATACAAAAACAGGGGGATGATATAAGTTTTTACAGATCTTTAGAAGAGTATAATTACATATTTATAGTTTGATGTTGAACAAATGGATAAATCTTCCAAGAACCTTAAAGATAAGAGGATTTTGAGAGGAGAGCAGAGTTTTGATACTTGTAGGTTTAGGGAACTGGAGTGGGAGATGGTCATATAAGGAAGCTGGTGAGAGAGGGCAATTAAAGAGGAGATGGTCAGTGGTTCCATCCCCCAAACCACAATCACAGACTGAAGTCCTTCTTATGCCAAGTTTATGAAGAAATACTGGAGTACAACAATGACCCAATCTGAGCCTGCAGATGACAGATGTTGTTTTCTTATCCATATATTTAAATTTACAGAACCAAGGTTTAGTTGGGATGGATGGTTGGATGTCTCCATAGTACTTTCCTGTTGTTAGCCTTGAATTGCACCATATAGAAGCCCATGCCATACTTAGGCGTGTCTGCGCCAGAAGCTTCAAATCTTGGGTAAAACACATAAAGTGTTCTAGCGTACCCATATTGATAGATGCTTTAGCAAAACTATGCAATACCAGAATGCCCCGGAATCCAAGCACGTGTAATGTTTAGGGATTTAAGATAGCACGAGAACAGAATATTTCTAATTTGTAAGATAACTGGGAATTTAGAGCCTAATTTGAAAGGGTTACCCTTTAAGGCCTGTAAGGAGCTAAGGCAATCTGTCAAAATAAGGGAGTTAGACAAATTATTATCCGAAACGTATTTTATGGCCTCAAGGATGGCTATGGCTTCACCAGTAAATACAGTTGTTTGCGGTGGACATTTGAAGGATAGCAAGATGGAGTACTTAGGGATCCATACTGCCACCCCGACACACGACCGAGGGAGAAATTTTTGAGGCATCAGTGAAGATTAAGGTCCAATCCCTCCATTTTTCATTGATAATCCTTAGAAATTCAGTATTAGCATTTGGCATGTTTTTAGCTAAACCTAGGCTCAATATAACATTGGGGGAATATACAAGGGCTTCATAAGGAATAGTATAGAGAATTTGACGATCCATCCTGAACGTAGGAATAGGGGAAGAGTCTAAATTAGAGAGACTGTTAACCAAACAAGGAATATCCTTATTGGACCAGAATGTAGAGGAAGAAGTTAAAAATTTTAGATAGTTAAGTTTAGTGTGAAGAGGATGAGAATGAACCTGTTGGATGTTGGCAAGGAATCTATCTGCCAGAAATTGTCTTCGAAGATGTAAAGAAGGTTCTGCACATTCCATCTGCATAGCATTAATGGGCGAGGATTTCATGGCACCTAAGATGATCCGAAGGGCCTTACTTTGTATCTTATCCAGTAAATGTAACACTGATTTGTTACATGGGATAAGGCAAAAAGAGCCATAATCCATAATGCTCCTGATTAATGCATTATATAATAGTCTCTGAGTGTAAGGGTGAGATCCCCACCAAAACCCAGAGAGTGAGCGCAACAAATTGATATTTTTTTCACACTTTTGAACTATATAATTTATGTGGGATGAGAAAGACAGACTAGAATTTAGTATAATACCTAAAAATTTCACCTCATTGCACATAAGAATGGGAACACCTTGAAAAGAGATAGCTATTGGGGGAAATTGTCTCTTCCTCGTAAAGATAAGAGCCTTACTCTTAGAGGGAGCGAGAGAGAGGCCATGGGATTCCAGCCAGTTGCCTAGGTAGAAAAGAGCAGTGTTGAGGCGACCTGAAGTAATCTCTGCTGTGGCTACCTTCGAGTGGAGAGTGATATCATCTGCATATTGCAGGATATTACAAAAGGAAGACACAGATGTGTCCAAATCAGAAGTATAGATGTTATATAGCAGTGGGCTTAAGACAGAACCTTGAGGAAGACCCTGCCAAACTAAACGTGGAGATAAATTAGAGTGCTGATGTCTGATTTGGACAGATCTAGACACAAGAAGATTGTAGATGAAGTAGGTCAACCTCACCGGTAAACCTAATCGCAGCATTTTCTGTTTCAGTATGGGAAGTTGAACGTTGTCATAAGCAGAACAGACATCCAAGAACACCGCCATCACTGATTCTTTATTAGACAAAGCTAACCTTAAATCAGTGGTGAAGATGCTCAGGCTGTCCATGGTGCTCATGCCTTTCCGAAAACCAAATTGTGTTGAACTTAGCAGATTATGACTCTCCACATACCATACAAGGCGATTCTTAATAAGGTGTTCAGTGACTTTTAATGGAGTTGGAGCTAGCGCAACTGGCCGATAGGAATTATGAACATCTGGGTCTTTGCCTGGTTTTAGGATGGGGATTACTAAATAGAGTTTCCAGGGAGCTGGTATCTCACCAGATATGAAAATAATGTTGATAATTTTAAGTAAGGATTCCTTAAGGAGGATACCAGCCCTGGATAAGAAAGAATAAGGAATACTATCATGACCCGGGGTTGAGTCATGAAGGTTATTGAGGACAAGATTTAATTCGTCCATGGTGAAGGGAGCATCGAGGGGACTAGATGAGGTGAGAGTAGAATAATTGCAAGGTTGTAAAACAGAAATCGGGACATAAGGGGGAGCAATTTTATCTAGAAATGGATGGGTTGTAAAAGAGCCCCGGTGGAGTGTATGACATGGAGCCGCGGAAGCGTCGAATAGCGCTCCAGACATGGGAAGAGGGGGAACGAGGAGCCAAATTCTCGCAGAACTTACGCCACGCCTCTTTCTTCTTTTTTTTAAATAGTCTCCTGGTCTGGGCTGACACTTTTTTAACTTGAATGTAATTAAACATTGACATAGTGGCCGCATATTTGCGGATAGCAGACCTACGCATTCTGATCATGTCAGAGCAGTCTGAGTCCCACCATGTGGGAGATGATCGAAGTCTTTTATCTGGGTTCTTCTTTGGAATATGTAAGTCTGCCGTAGATTGAATGCAAGAGATTAGGCTCTCATAGCACTCTTGGATATTATACAAGGACGGGGAGAGAATGTGGGAGGACAAGTCATTAGTAGCCTTAGTGTAGTTGTACCAGTCGGCCTTATCAATTTTATGCTGCAGAAGGGGTGGTAACTTAGGAGGAATATGACAAGAAGAAGGTATGGTTATAATTATAGGGTAGTGGTCACTGCCATATAGGGAATTAAGCCTTCTCCAACTAATCGACGCACCATCAGCAGCAGAGCACATGGAAATGTCCACAGCACTAGGGTTCTGATGAGGGCCAGAAAAACGAGTAGGACAACCATCATTCAGGACATATAAATTTTGCTCATCAATTATGTCCGCTAAACGCTGACCAGGACCGTCACAAGCCTGTGAACATTGGCTACCCCATAGGACATGGTGACAGTTGAAGTCACCTAGATAATAGGGTTACTCGGCAAACGGGAAATGAGTGAATGAAATTCATCTATAAGTGAAATAGTGGGGTCAGATATATAGACTGAAACAAGAACAAATTGAAGAATTTTGACAGCAAGTATACTAATTTCAAATGAGTGGGGGGGAATTTGGATAGTTGTGTATGGAAGAGAAACCTTCACGAAGAGAGCTGCACCACCATGACCATCTGCTCTGTCATCTCTAAGACAGACAAACCCAGGCAATTTGAATCGACTGCCTGGGGATAGCCAAGTCTCAGAGACAGCAATAGCCAAAGGGTCATGCTGATGAGCCAAATGAGAAATTTCATGCTGTTTATTTCGGATGCTTCTACTATTCCATTGCAGGAGTCTGGCCATTGTTAAGAAGAAGATTAGCAATAGGGGATAACTTTTTGGCAACGGAGGACGGTAGTGGGATGTCTTCAAATTTTGAAAGAGTGTTCAAAACTAGGGAAATCAGGAGCTCTAAAAAGTTGTCATTAGGGGAGCAGGAAGAGGTAGGGAGGAACCCGTTTTAGAACCGTTACCCGATTTAGAAGATGGAGGATTAGAAATAATAGCATTATGGGCAATTTTGTCATAGCCTGGAGATAAAGACGGACTGGGTTTTGATGGTTTGTATATTGTTTTTTTGTAAGAAAGATTCAGTGAAGGAGAACTTTTAGAAGCATCTGCATACGATTTTTTAACTGAAGGGAAGAGGGATGATGCTTCCTTGAATGATATGTTCTTTTGGGACATGGTGATTTTAATATTCGTTTGCCGGGAATGTTCCGGGCAAGATTTGTCAGTTGCTAAATGAGGGCCTGAGCATTGCAGGCAGGAAACTTCAGAGGATGCAGGACAAGAGTCACCTGAGTGAGTTTGTGCACATCTGAAGCAACGAGCACTGGATTTGCATTGGGCTTTCACATGGCCAAATCTACAACAGTTAAAGCATTGTATGGAAGGCAAAATGTATGGATCAACGGTTAATGATGAGTTAAAAATAAACACTTTATCAGGTAAGCATTGTCCAGAGAAAGTGATCACTACAGATCCTGTGGGGGTCCAAGTGGAACCAGACTCCATGGACACTTTTCTGTTTAAGCGACGCGCCTTCAAAATTGTTATATCACCTTGGCTTGTGGAGATTGTTGATACAACTTCCTCCATAGACCATGAAGTTGGGATCCCGCGGATCAGCCCCATTCTTGTTATATTATATGTAGGAATTAAAGCTATATAGTTATGAGATTTAAGACTCGGGTTTCTGAGAAACTCGTTTGCTGCACATGCAGATGAGAATTCCACAGAGACCCGATTTCTGCCAACACTCTTTATACCATCATTTTTAATATTTTTAATGTTTGATGTAAATAAAAATTTTCCGAAATTTAAATGATTAAATGTACTGCCTGACTTAGGGTGAGTTTCTGACCTGGACACATGAACAATGAAAGGACCTTTGTCAGAAGGATGGTAAGATTTTTCTTCTAAAAGACTTGGATGAGTGTAAATAAGGTTATTGGTTTGAGATGGAAGAGCATTCGAAACAGATTTTTTAGGAGTAGGGGACGTATCCCGATTTATACTTGGACGTTTTCTTGTTTGCACATGTTGAGAGAAAGGGTCAGGGGAGTTGTTGACATCAGAAAACGGGATTGGGTCTGGGGGCTTAGGAGGGATTGGAACACAATCCATGCTCATTAAGAGCTACATAATTCGTACAACCACTTACCAGGCGAGGAAGAGAAAAACAGAAACACTTAAAATAACTCAGTGATGATAACAAAATCACCAAAATAACCGACAAATAACGAAAACCGTGTGTACACCGCAAATGAAAAATTGACAGTCCCGCTACTTCAAGTGTTTCTATAGACGGTACTTTTATTTTGAAGTGCAACTTTGACAGTTCCAAAGATATGATGCTGCGTTCAATATTGTGTGTTTTATATTGACGTCATATTCATTAGCTTGCTGTACGTCATAGTGGACAATTTCTCCAACTCCTTGTGAATGGTGAGTTGAGTATGTAAATCATATTTAGTTTTTTTTTTATTTTTTTTTTTATTGTTACTATTTTTGTTAATATAAATAGGTATATATTAATTATAACATATTTATTTTAATTTTAGCTTTTATTGTCTCTTATCATTATTTTATGATGAACTATTTAACCGATGATGTAGATGAGAGCTTTTATCTTGCTCCTCATCTTCTTGCAGTTTTACGAGCGCTATCAGTGCATCTTCTCCAAAGTTAAGCATACATGATCAACTTGCTACCACATATAATTCCTCATTACTATATATTGCCCATATTAACTCACAGAGTGTCCCGAGCCACTATTATGACCTCTTGGCCTCCTTTAGTAATAGCAATATAGATGCATTACTGATATCGGAGTCCTTTCTCAAACTCTCTTTACCTTCTTCTCGAGTTGTTTTGTCTGGATTCACATAAATACGCAACGACAGAACAGGAAAAGGTGGAGGCGGAGTAGCAATATATTTACGCGATGATATACCTTACTTACCGAGTAGATATACCTTATAAAATTACAGAAGCTTCTCCGTCTCAATATTCTGAATCAGCAGAACTACTTAGCTGTGGAAGTAACTGCACATTATGTTAAAATACTACTTTTGGTTTTCTGTTACCCAAATCTAACAATCGATTATTTCAATTTTTTAGATTCTCTGCTTCAAAACATCTGCCCCTGCTTGCATGTGATATTGATGGGAGATTTTAATACATTCATCAAAAATAATGCACGCTCAAGCAGACTGGAATCCTTACTGACCTCTTTTAATCTTCATTGTTTACCTTTATCTCGTACTCATCATTTCCCCAATTGTGTACCGTCCCTTCTAGATCTTATTATTGTCTCATCTCCTAACAATGTTGTAACTCATGGACAACTCACAGCGACTTTTTCTTACCATGATTTGATCTTTTTATCATATCGTATTCGCCCTCCTAAATGTAAGCCCCGCACTGTACTGCTTCGTAATTATAAGGACATAGATATCGAGGCCATACAAAAAGATGCTAAGAATATTGATTGGTCAACAGTTATTATTAAAAATAATAATAATAATAAATCCCCAGACAAACACACCAACTGTATGGCCCCAAAGTAAGCAGAGCTTGTGTTATGGATGACCATACAGCGAACTGGGGGGGATCCCAGAATAAACACACATATATAAATACAAACATCAATACAAATGCATGCCCCGGCCAGGACTCCAACCTGGGACCTTCGGCGTATGAGGCAAAGCTACTTACCACTTCACCAATCGGTCGAAATAGCACTGATGTTGACACTAAAGTCAATCACTTTAATTCGATTATATTAGAGGAGTGACTTTACGAAAGGGAATATCTACATCTTATCATTGCAAAAGGACATATTGAATTTTTTGTTTATTTTGTACCACTAAATTAGAAAGCCAATTTACCCTTCTATTAATCTTATTACATAGTACCTCAAAGCTATGCAGACCTACATAGCTATGAGATCTGTGTGTCTTGTCTTTTACGGTTTTCTTAATTTTCAAAAAAAAATTATAAGCTGTAGATATCCCCTTTTATAAAGTCACTCCTCATTAGATGGAAAGGTTCACACAAATTTAGATTACAAACAAAGCTTTATAGTTTACGTTGCTGTTGGGCAATTTACATGAAAATTAAAATGATAATAGGTGAGCGAGATGAAGCGACGAGGGTCTTCTCCGAAGTGTTGCTCGCTGCACGAACCGCCGAGGAAATAAGACGAGCGCGCCGGCGCTCGTAGTTTTATTGAAATGATGCAAGTCCACCGCGATGGAATGTTCCCGATGCGGAGAAACGGCGTGAACAGACATCGGGGCCTTGAAAGGCTGCTTCGCCGTTCAACTTTCTTCCTGCTCCAGTAGGGGGTATATGAGGGCGCGCCGTATGACCTTAAAATAGTTATAAATGAATTCAAAGACTATTTTCTAACGGAAGAAATCTAACGGAAGAAATTGAATATTTGGGGAGAGTAGTAGGTCGAGGTCAGGTAAAGCCGAGCCTTCGCAAGATAGATGCTTTGGTTAATACCCCGATCCCTGAGAGTGTCAAACAAGTTTGTCAATTTCTTGGACTAGCAGGGTACTTTAGACAGTGTATAAAATACTATGCATCAAAGACGTGTGAAAGATGGGTGAAACCCACGAAAACGTTAGATGTGAAATAATCAAACTCTTACAACTGAACCGATACTTGCGATCTTTGATCTAAAGTTACCAACCGAGCTACACACGGACGCGAGTAGCATAGGATACGGCGCAGTCCTGATGCGAGTCCATCCCAAAAATAAAAAGAAGGTTGTGTCATATCGTAGCAAACTCACACAGGGAGCAGAATGCAGATACCACTCTTACGAACTGAAGACGTTAGCTGTGGTCCGAGCGCTGCAACATTATAGCTAATATCTAATCGATTTAAGTTTTAAGATCTTCACGGACTGTAACGCTCTGAAGTCTACAGAACGTAAGAGAGATCTGCTTACCCGAGTTGCTCGTTGGTGGGTGGGTGTATCTCCAGGACTTTACATTTGAACTTGTATATCGCAAAGGTACTATGATGTCTCACGCCGATTTATTTAAGCCGTAATCTTGTAAAGTGTGTAAACTAAATCGAAAAGCCACGTAATTGGGCCCAGATTGCATAAGCTGCTGATAAAGAAACTCAGCAACTTCTGCAAAACTTAAGTGACGGGGATCTGGATGGTCAGCGTTACATAAATTATAATGACATTTTGTTTTATAACTATACAGCTGTAGGAGAGGAAAGTAGACTGCTATGTCATATTCCAAAAGAACATCGTTCGAGTCTCTTAAGGAAATTCCATGATGAACATGGCCATATTGATGCAGAGAAAACCGTTGATTTAATCATAAAGCACTTCTGGTTTCCTCACCTACGACAGTTTGTTAAGAAATATGTAACTCTTTGTTTGGTCTGTATATCGCACAAGAGAGTGGCTAGAGCACCTCTGCAAAGTATCCAATCTTGGAACAAACCTGATTTACCATTTCATACCATTTATATCGATGTATTAGGTCCATTGCAAGAATCAAATGGTTTTAAATTTGTACTTATTATTGTAGATGCGTTTTCCAAGTTTTGTTTGTGTTGTGCTATTTATAGACAAGATGTTATCGAACTAAAACGATGTTTTCTCAATGCAGTCTCTCTTTTCGGTGCTCCACAACTACTGGTGTGTGATCGTGGCCGCATATGCGATTCGGCTGAGTTCGCCAACTTGGCTGGGGATCTATCAATGGAGGTGCGCTGTATAACCCCGGGAATGCAACGGTCAGGTTGAACTTTATGTTCGCACGGTGCTAAACATGATACGCATCGAGGCTAATCTCACAGGAAGTCTGAGTGGTCGGGTGCTCTCTGGAGGCTGCAAGTTGGTTTGAATGTGACAAGGCGTTGGACCACACAAGCATCTGCTCTGACTCTGTTCACAGGAATTGGTGCTGCCACCCCTCTCATACGCTCGCTTGTGCGCGATGTGGCCATTGAGCGTCAGGAGCCAAGTCACGAGGCGTGGCGTGAGCTGTGTCGCGGCAGAGCTGCGGAACTGTCGCAGGGAGGTCAGGGGCGCCAGGATCAATAGGCTAATAAACAACGGCGTAATCTTTCTGTGTTTCAGATCGATGACCTTGTTTTTGTCATCAAAGTTGCACAATCTTCTGGAAAATTGGATTCTGGAATGCGCGGCCCCTATCGAGTATCGAGTTATAAGGGTGTTACCGAACGGGCGGTACGAGCTAAACTTGCTAGCTGGAGCTTATGGGAAGTTGTCCCAGGCCGCGGCGCAACGTATGATTTTGTGGAAAGGGGAATGGTGCCCAGAAACATGCGCAGCCTTTTTTGAAGGTTTGAATGATGATGATGATGATGATGATGAGAGACATGCGTAAAGGAGGCCTCTGTCTCATGTTTAAAACTCGGACATGCGTAGTGGAGACGTATTGTCTGTGGTTCTTGTTGTTGTTATTATTATTATTAATTTTTGGACATTAGTAGTTGAGGCGTCGTCATAAATAAGTCGATTGATGTTTATTATTTGATATATGACGTTATGTAAATCTGTGATGTATGTGAGTATGATAAATGAAAAGTATGTGAATTTAGCTGGCTTACATGAGTGACGTAAGTGAGAGTGTTCTAGGTATATGTGCCCTACTAGCACGTAAATGACCATATGTTTGTTTCACAGACGATGATGCAGATGTGAATGCTGGCGAACAGACTGCAGAATCTTCGACAGAACAACGCGAAGTGCAACCAGATGATGACGCAGCCGCAGGGTCCTCGAGAACTCCAGTTGTAGAACTCCACGACACGCACTGAGACGTTGCACCGCCAAGATAGGCCGTTTTAGAGTATAAGACGTTTAAAAAAAACCTCAGGGAACATCGCTCCGCTCATCAGGTATTAAGACCGGTCGATTGTGAGCTCCGGCCTTTTTTGCCTGCTAGACTCGGAACCGAGAGGTTCGTCCCTGTTTGGTGAGCTTGTTCCATTTTCTTACTTTATTATTTGTGTTCAGTGTTTTATCTTAGTTGTGTGCATCTCGATATTTGTGTGATAACTAGTGTTTCATTTATTTATAATTATTGTTAAATCAGCTCTTTGTGTTTTGCTTCAAGCATTGATCGTGTTATAAATAAAACAAATACTTAATGTGTTTTGCTGTTGTGATCAAGTTTAGTTTAATTTATGATTAAAAGTTATTCATAGGTTAGAATTTGGTGGTTTTCCTTTGTTTTATTTTTTTTTAATTCACTGCCGGTTCCTAAAAATATATATAATATATTATACGTAAGTTACGTAATATAGTAATATTTTAAGTGCACGTTACTAAAACGGGCGGGCACCAGCGGGCGAGATGGGGAAAAAACTCGCTCATCACCGAGTCCGAAACGGACGGGGGCAGTCAGGCAGGAACATGAGGTTGTTAAGTAATACTTACCTACGTTTTTGTAATCCTTTTATTTTCTTATTAATTATTCTCCTTAATTTTTATTATTGTTGTTTACTTTTTGACAAATCGTGTCAACTCAATTTTTTATGACAGCAATGGAGGCTGCCAAACAAGCTAAGCCTGTTACACGAGGATTCTTACAAAACTATTGTAAGAAAATATACTTGGTTGCAGGCTAATAAGATTAAAATCAAAATTTTAAATTGCGGTTCCAAAGGAATGCGAGCCCGGCCATACAAGCCGATTGCTGGCCTTAGAACGGCAACATCAATCGAGGCAATCAGACTCGGTTTGCGTGCGGACTCGTTCGCACCTCGATCGCTGTCGCTCTTCCGCTTTCTAGTCCTTGCACTAGTTGAGCACCCCCAATTTCATACCGTCGTTTTCACGACGTGTAGTCTCGTACCGTAGCTTCCTATATTAATAGGCCCATCTGTCAACGTCGTCGCCTGCAGCTCGTCGTCGCCGACCTTTGTCGCCGTCGCCGTTCCGGCAAGCTCTGCGTTCCAGGACTACGAGTAAGTTCTCCGTGAACAGGTGGATACCTCACGGTGCTAACGAAACCTGTTAGCGTTGCCCCGGTGCGCTTTATTGGCCCTTCAGGCCGTAAAAAACCGGAAGTCCCGATCCCAGTGCACTGGGCCTTTCCCAGGGTAACGGAATAGTTCGCGTCGTCCCCAGCCCGCGGGTAGGGAGGTTTAGGAAGTTAGTCTTCGTTGGTAGGTTCATATTATATATATATATTATTATTATTGTCCCTTTCCAACCCGCCACTATGGCCTCAACTTCTTTGTTGGACGCCTTTCAAACACTCCTTAAAGTCACTTCATCTCACGGGATTCAATTCCCCCAAGCTCTTATCGACACTATTGTCACAGGATTTACAACATGCCTCTCAGACCCCTCTGATCGTAGGCCTTCCCGCGTCCCCTCCTCCAGTGACATGGAGTGTGAAGTAGACGTCCCTTCGTGCCGCAAGCGCACCGCTCCCAAGAGCGCACCCGCGACCGAGACTTCCTCGGACGCCACCCCAACTGGCTCTGAGCCTCCCAATTTCACCCTTGTTAAGAAGCGCTCGAAACAAGCCCCGGCGTCCTCAACGCCCGCCCCGGTGTCTTCAACACCCTCAGCGACGTCTTCAACGCCAGCTACCCCGGCGCAAGAGGTCCTCAGGTCGTACCACCCGTATTCCTTGGAGAAAAAGTAAAATGGACCGAGGTTTTGAACTTGTGCAGTGGATCTTGTGTCCACTACACCCGAGCGACCAACTCGGGTGAATCCATTAAAATCATAGTCCCGTCGTTAGACGATTTCTGAGCCCTAACTTAGCTCCTCACCGCTAAGCACTATGCTCTTACCACACTTACGCTCTCCCAGAAGAGCGTAAGATCAGAGCGGTACTCAGGGGAGTCCCGTCCGCATTATCGAACGAGGCTATCCTAGAGGATCTGCAGTCCCAAGACTTCCCGACACTCGCTGTGCATTAAATGCATAGCAAGTACGGAAGGCGTCACCCTCTCGCTTTGGTGGTTCTCGCCAACGTCGCCAAGTCCAGGGAGATCTTCAAAGAGGTCAGCACCATACGCGGCCTTTCTGGGATCTCAATTGAGATGCCTCATCGCCGCGGGCACCCCGGCCAGTGCCACCGGTGCCAGTTGTACAGGCATGCAGCGGCCAACTGCGCCGCCCCACCTAGGTGCGTAAAATGCCTGGTGGTACCACATTTCCCCAAGTGCAATCGCACTCCTGAAACTCCCTCTCCTCCCGATTGCGTGCTTTGTGGCCAGTCCGGCCACACCGCAAATTACAGGGGCTGCCCTCGTGCACCCCGTTTCATACGTTCGGTTCATGTGTCGGACATCTCCACACTCTCATCCCACCGTAAATGCTCCACTGCGTTACGAAACTCTCTAAGAAGCGTTCCAAGCAAGCCCCGGTGTCATCAACACCCGCCCCCGTCCCGCTAATGTCACTCAAGGTGACCGCGACCCCCTCGGTATCCTTCAAGCCAGCAACGCGCTGCTCCCCCGCCACCGCTACACATCACCTGCCACACTCCATCATTCTCCGGGAAATGGCGCGATGAACTAAGATCTCTAATCTGCACAAAGAGCACGAAATTTAAAACGACCGCGCGTCCAACGCGGGCGAATCCATCCTAATCCAAGTATCGTCCACCGATGGTTTCCCCACACGACCAAGGAGTGCAAGCGCACTCCTGAATCGACCTCCTCCCCCGCTTCTATGCTGTGTGGTCAATCTGGCCACATGAGTTGCCTCCACGTTCCTCCGCAAAGCGTGCCGCGCCCATACCGGCGGCACCACTCACAGTTCTCACTGGCTGAGGATATGAGGACCGTGTAAGACGAAATCTAAAACGTCGACATCAAAGAAATCTTTCGCTCGCAAACAACGCCCCCTTTCCTTAAACCTTTATCAACTGGGAAGGTTTTAAGAATACCCTAGCTTCGGCCATGGAAGCCCCAAACTCAAAAGAAAAATGCAATGCTTTTGAAGCATTTGTATTACCGTAAACCGCAGGTAACCCGGGTAAACCGAAAATGGACTAAAACTAGTGATAATATGTGGTTTAAACTTACTTAGTAACTAGTAATCCGTGATTATACTCGCACGAAAAATTATCAAAGGCACAATATAGTTGTCTAAAATTTTGTACTGTAATCAGGCTACTACGTTAGAATTCATAACTAAGCAATCATCACTAAGAAACACATTTGTGTGAAAAAAAAACTTATTTCTTAGTCTTGGCCGTTTTCTATTTACATGTACTCACATTTAAATACAGATTTTTTTCTTAATTTTGTTAATGACACAGCTAATATTTTTAACAAAATAAATTAAATACTTATCAATATAACTTTAAACAAGGACTGTCAATTTTTCGTTTGCGGTGTACACACGGTTTTCGTCATTTGTCGGTTTTTTTGGTGATTTTGTTTTCAACATTGAGTTATTTTAAGTGTTTCTGCTTTTCTCTTCCTCGCCTGGTAAGTGGTTGTATGAATTATCTAGCTCTTAATGAGCATGGATTTTGTTCAAATCCCTCCTAAGCCCCCAGACCCAATCCCGTTTCCTGATGTCAACAACTCCCCTGACCCTTTCTCTCAACATGTGCAAACAAGAAAACGTCCGAGTATAAATCGGGATTCGTCCCCTACTCCTAAAAAATCTGTTTCGAATGCTCTTCCATCTCAAGCCAATAACCTTATTTACACTCATCCAAGTCTTTTAGAAGAAAAATCTTACCATCCTTCTGACAAAGGTCCTTTCATTGTTCATGTGTCCAGGTCAGAAAATCACCCTAAGTCAGGCAGTACATTTAATCATCTAAATTTTGGAAAATTTTTATTCACATCAAACATTAAAAATATTAAAAATGATGGTATAAAGAGTGTTGGCAGAAATCGGGTCTCTGTGGAATTCTCATCTGCATGTGCAGCAAACGAGTTTCTCAGAAACCCAAGTCTTAAATCCCATAATTATATAGCTTTAATTCCTACATATAATATAACAAGAATGGGGCTGATTCGCGGGATCCCAACTTCTTGGTCAATGGAGGAAGTTGTATCAGCAATCTCCACAAGCCAAGGTGATATAATAATCTTGAAGGCTCGTCGCTTAAACAGAAAAGTGTCCATGGAGTCTGGTTCCACTTGGACCCCCACGGGTTCTGTAGTGATCACTTTCTCTGGACAATGCTTACCTGATAAAGTGTTTATATTTAATTCATCAATAACCGTTGACCCATACATTTTACCTTCCATACAATGCTTAAACTGTTGTAGATTTGGCCATGTGAAAGCCCAATGCCGATCCAGTGCTCGTTGCTTCAAATGTGCACAGTCTCACTCAGGTGACTCTTGCCCTGCATCCTCTGAAGTTTCCTGCCTGCAATGCTCAGGCCCTCATTTAGCAACTGACAAATCTTGCCCGGAACATTCCCGGCAAAAGAATATTAAAATCACCATGTCCCAAAAGAACATATCATTCAAGGAAGCATCATCCCTCTTCCCTTCAGTTAAAAAATCGTATGCAGACGCTTCTAAAAGTTCTCCTTCACTAAATCTTTCTTACAAAAAAACAATATATAAACACTCAAAACCCAGTCCGTCTTTATCTCCAGGATATGACAAAATTGCCCATAATGCTATTATTTCTAATCCTCCATCTTCTAAATCGGGTAACGCCTTCCTCCCTACCTCTTCCTGCTCCCCTAATGACAATTTTTTAGAACTCCTGATTTCCCTAGTTTTGAACATTCTTTCAAAATTTGAAGACATCCCACTACCGTCCTCCGTTGCTAAAAAGTTATCCCCTATTGCTAATCTTCTTCTTAACAATGGCCAGACTCCTGCAATGGAATAGTAGAAGCATCCGAAATAAACAGCATGAAATTTCTCATTTGGCTCATCAGCATGACCCTTTGGCTATTGCTGTCTCTGAGACTTGGCTATCCCCAGGCAGTCGATTCAAATTGCCTGGGTTTGTCTGTCTTAGAGATGACAGAGCAGATGGGCATGGTGGTGCAGCTCTCTTCGTGAAGGTTTCTCTTCCATACTCAACTATCCAAATTCCCCCCCACTCATTTGAAATTAGTATACTTGCTGTCAAAATTCTTCAATTTGTTCTTGTTTCAGTCTATATATCTGACCCCACTATTTCACTTATAGATGAATTTCATTCACTCATTTCCCGTTTGCCGAGTAACCCTATTATTCTAGGTGACTTCAACTGTCACCATGTCCTATGGGGTAGCCAATGTTCACAGGCTTGTGACGGTCCTGGTCAGCGTTTAGCAGACATAATTGATGAGCAAAATTTATATGTCCTGAATGATGGTTGTCCTACTCGTTTTTCTGGCCCTCATCAGAACCCTAGTGCTGTGGACATTTCCATGTGCTCTGCTGCTGATGGTGCGTCGATTAGTTGGAGAAGGCTTAATTCCCTATATGGCAGTGACCACTACCCTATAATTATAACCATACCTTCTTCTTGTCATATTCCTCCTAAGTTACCACCCCTTCTGCAACATAAAATTGATAAGGCCGACTGGCACAACTACACTAAAGCTACTAATGACTTGTCCTCCCACATTCTCTCCCCGTCCTTGTATAATATCCAAGAGTGCTATGAGAGCCTAATCTCTTGCATTCAATCTGCGGCAGACTTACATATTCCAAAGAAGAACCCAGATAAAAGACTTCGATCATCTCCCCCATGGTGGGACTCAGACTGCTCTGACATGATCAGAATGCGTAGGTCTGCTATCCGCAAATATGTAGCCACTATGTCAATGTTTAATTACATTCAAGTTAAAAAAGTGTCAGCCCAGACCAGGAGACTATTTAAAAAAAAGAAGAAAGAGGCGTGGCGTAAGTTCTGCGAGAATTTGGCTCCTCGTTCCCCCTCTTCCCATGTCTGGAGCGCTATTCGACGCTTCCGCGGCTCCATGTCATACACTCCACCGGGGCTCTCTTACAACCCATCCCTTTGGCTTGATAAATTTCTGGATAAAATTGCTCCCCCTTATGTCCCGTTTTCTGTTTTACAACCTTGCAATTATTCTACTCTCACCTCATCTAGTCCCCTCGATGCTCCCTTCACCATGGACGAATTAAATCTTGTCCTCAATAACCTTCATGACTCAACCCCGGGGCATGATAGTATTCCTTATTCTTTCTTATCCAGGGCTGGTATCCTCCTTAAGGAATCCTTACTTAAAATTATTAACATCATTTTCATATCTGGTGAGATACCAGCTCCCTGGAAACTCTATTTAGTAATTCCCATCCTAAAACCAGGCAAAGACCCAGATGTTCATAATTCCTATCGGCCAGTTGCGCTAGCTCCAACTCCATTAAAAGTCACTGAACACCTTATTAAGAATCGCCTTGAATGGTATGTTGAGAGTCATAATCTGCTAAGTTCAACACAATTTGGTTTTCGGAAAGGCATGAGCACCATGGACAGCCTGAGCATCTTCACCACTGATTTAAGGTTAGCTTTGTCTAATAAAGAATCAGTGATGGCGGTGTTCTTGGATGTCTGTTCTGCTTATGACAACGTTCAACTTCCCATACTTAAACAGAAAATGCTGCGATTAGGTTTACCAGTGAGGTTGACCTACTTCATCTACAATCTTCTTGTGTCTAGATCTGTCCAAATCAGACATCAGCACTCTAATCTATCTCCTCGTTTAGTTTGGCAGGGTCTTCCTCAAGGTTCTGTCTTAAGCCCACTGCTATATAACATCTATACTTCTGATTTGGACACATCTGTGTCTTCCTTTTGTAATATCCTGCAATATGCAGATGATATCACTCTCTACTCCAAGGTAGCCACAGCAGAGATTACTGCAGGTTGCCTCAACACTGCTCTTTTCTACCTAGGCAACTGGCTGGAATCCCATGGCCTCTCTCTCTCTCCCTCTAAGAGTAAGGCTCTTATCTTTACGAGGAAGAGACAATTTCCCCCAATAGCTATCTCTTTTCAAGGTGTTCCCATTCCAATGTACAATGAGGTGAAATTTTTAGGTATTATACTAAATTCTAGTCTGTCTTTCTCATCCCACATAAATTATATAGTTCAAAAGTGTGAAAAAAATATCAATTTGTTGCGCTCACTCTCTGGGGTTTGGTGGGGATCTCACCCTTACACTCAGAGACTATTATATAATGCATTAATCAGGAGCATTATGGATTATGGCTCTTTTTGCCTTATCCCATGTAACAAATCGGTGTTACATTTACTGGATAAGATACAAAGTAAGGCCCTTCGGATCATCTTAGGTGCCATGAAATCCTCGCCCATTAATGCTATGCAGGTGGAATGTGCAGAACCCCCTTTACATCTTCGAAGACAATTTCTGGCAGATAGATTCCTTGCCAACATCCAACAGGTTCATTCTCATCCTCTTCACACTAAACTTAACTATTTAAAATTTTTAACTTCTTCCTCTACATTCTGGTCCAATAAGGATATTCCTTGTTTGGTTAACAGTCTCTCTAATTTAGACTCTTCCCCTATTCCTATGTTCAGGATGGATCGTCAAATTCTCTATACCATTCCTTATGAAGCCCTTGTATATTCCCCCAATGTTATATTGAGCCTAGGTTTAGCTAAAAACATGCCAAATGCTAATACTGAATTTCTAAGGACTGTCAATGAAAAATGGAGGGATTGGACCTTAATCTTCACTGATGCCTCAAAAATTTCTCCCTCGGGGTGTGTCGGGGTGGCAGTATGGATCCCTAAGTACTCCATCTTGCTATCCTACAAATGTCCACCGCAAACAACTGTATTTACTGGTGAAGCCATAGCCATCCTTGAGGCCATAAAATACGTTTCGGATAATAATTTGTCTAACTCCCTTATTTTGACAGATTGCCTTAGCTCCTTACAGGCCTTAAAGGGTAACCCTTTCAAATTAGGCTCTAAATTCCCAGTTATCTTACAAATTAGAAATATTCTGTTCTCTTGTTATCTTAAATCCCTAAACATTACACTAGCTTGGATACCGGGGCACTCTGGTATTGCAGATAATTGTACAGTGGATAGTTTTGCTAAAGCATCTATCAATATGGGTACGCTAGAACACTTTATGTGTTTTGGCCAAGATTTGAAGCTTCTGGCGCAGACACGCCTAAGTATGGCATGGGCCTCTATATGGTGCAATTCAAGGCTAACAACAGGAAAGTACTATGGAGACATCCAACCATCCATCCCAACTAAACCTTGGTTCTGTAAATTTAAATATATGGATAAGAAAACAACATCTGTCATCTGCAGGCTCAGATTGGGTCATTGTTGTACTCCAGTATTTCTTCATAAACTTGGCATAAGAAGGACTTCAGTCTGTGATTGTGGTTTGGGGGATGGAACCACTGACCATCTCCTCTTTAATTGCCCTCTCTCACCAGCTTCCTTATATGACCATCTCCCACTCCAGTTCCCTAAACCTACAAGTATCAAAACTCTGCTCTCCTCTCAAAATCCTCTTATCTTTAAGGTTCTTGGAAGATTTATCCATTTGTTTAATATCAAATTATAAATATGTAATTATACTCTTCTAAAGATCTGTAAAAACTTATATCATCCCCCTGTTTTTGTATTGTTCAAGGTAACTCAATGTTCGAGATACTGCAAGTTCTACTCAGCTGTTCGCTACAAAATTATTAACCTCGTGTAGTACGTGTGTATACTAATACTTGAAATTGGCAGAAATAGTTATTGTGTAGTAACAACAGCTGATTGCCATTATACACAAAATAATAATAATAATAATAATAACTTTAAACAAACATACAGTAGCAAGAGTTATAAAGGAAATCAACAAAAAAGGTCACTCAATTTAAGTTTTGAAATCTACACTACTACTCAGTAGGAATTGTAAAAAAGGGAAACACCAAAATTGTTTTTCAAATGTTTTATTCACTACCATATTTTATAGCTTTTTTAAGCATACCCAGCTAAATAAATTGGGGTATCCATCTTTCACCTGGCCATGGGTGTCAAGATCTTCTTGGTCATATGGTAAATGCCAGCTCCCATGGTCATGTTGAGCACACGGTGAGAAACTGAGTGGAGGCTAAAAGGTAGAAAAGCAAATTAATTTGTCAACCTGGTTATATGTTAAATCTTCTGGTTAATAATAAACTAGGTAATGAAATAGATAAATAATTATGAAATAAAATAGTAAATTTTTGGAAAGTAATTGTTAATTAGTATGTCACAGTATTGTTGCACAGGCTTTTGCACTCTTTGTACTGCACTTTTGCACTCTTTGTACTGAGTAATAACTGAAATCAGTTAGCGAGTTTTGCTAGCAGTCTCACTGAGTAGCTGTGTGTACTTTCTCTTAATTTGATGTTTTTTTCTTACTTTTTCCAAAGACATATAGACAGGTTATCCGCTCTCAAAAATGGCAACGCAAATGCAAGGCATTTGCCCGCTATTTGACTCTGTCTTGCGCAACTCAGTGTCACGGCTAGATCAAACAAAAATTACTCCCTATTCTGTGGTATTTATTCTATGGTATTTAATACCGTACAATTACTTCTTGTGTGTTTAAGACAGTGTACTAATTACACTGTTACTGTTAAAGATAGAATAAACGTTTCTTTTCATGCGTAAACAATATTTTTTTATAAGTATCTTCTTTATTATTTTATTTTGCTATTTAAAATGACGTTTTAAAATTGACATGGCGAAACTCGAAGAGTGAGATGTAATATGATTTTGTATGTGGGGGTAAAGGAGACAACACTATAGAGTTTCCACAATTTACGTACTACGTCACGTACGCTCGAGACCAATTATTGCGAAGCAACGTCACGAAGTACATAGGTATCTCTTTCTAACAACAAGTGAACCGTATTATTCTTTCCTTCTCCCACAAATTAAATTATTCTATATATCGGGTAGGTATGTATTTTGACGTTGACGCCGTTTTTTTGTGCGGTAATGTTTGGGTATGACTTGTCTATATGTAATATGTCATTGACTTTTTCTGTGTATATTATTTATGTATTATTAAGAATTTTGTTCATTTGTATTCTTTTCTTAAACTAATATTATTTACTTTTTTTTCTTTTGGATGCAAATTGAAAATTGTGTCTATCTTTATATTAATAATAATAGAATTTATTTCATACCAGTGTCCATAAAATCAGTCCATATTTATCAGTAAACTATTTATGTGGTGTTTGGTATTTACAAGATAAGTCCAAAAATTGAAATTTTTTGTTTTTTTCTTACCCATTAGAACAATAAAATGGGCTATCGTTTGGTCTACTACATATAAGCCTTTTCTAAGTACAAGTACACGAAATATTTTGATCTGTTACTGACTAATCCGAAAAATAACAATTTAGTTTGATACTACATAGTTAAAATACAATGCGGCAATGCGCAGCGCAGCTCTCTACTCCCCGACACAGATCTATGGCTTTTAGGGGCAGTTTTACTTACAACTCTTCTAAATGTCGGAACAATATTCCTCCGCCATCAGGAATCTAAAAAGTATAGCAACATTTAAATTTAAATTAAAATGTTTTCTGATAGGGATTTATATGTAAAATTGCAGAGCCGATTTTCAAGGGTGGGAATTGCCTCACCTGTATCATCAATAATTCGACTGCCATTAGGGCAATTTATAGGTCACCTTCGCAAAATAGGAAACAAGACTTTGACAATTTTTTCTCAAGTCTTAAGACGTGTTTAAAACGCATTCCCAAATGCATAACATCGTCCTGACTGGGGACATTAATATTGACATCAAACGGGATAGCAAAGATAACTACAACATAGACTATTTAACCCTGTGTGCGACGCATGAGTTACTACCCACTATTCTATTTTTAACTAGAGGTAACAGTTGTCTGGATCATGTAATGTTAAAATCTAACCATATTTACAAAACCCTAGTTCTTACAACTACGATCACCGATCATGCAGCCACACTACTTCTTGTTATTAAAAACAAGATAGAAAAGAAAAAAGATTTTACGAGCTATTTTGTTGACCACATAGCGATTAGAGAAGAATTAGAAAACACAGATTTTTATGAAATTTTAGTCTGAAGACCCTAATGTAGCTACCAATAAACTTATATCTACTTTACAATTAGTAATTAAAAAGCACTCTAAACTAAAGAAGATCCCAAGAAAGGTGCGATGTTTGAAACCTTGGATAACCCCAGGTACCGCAACTTTTGTAGCCATCTTCTTTCGAAATTAAAACGACAGTACCATGAAGCAGAACTATTGAAAGCAGGTAATAATCCGAAGGCTCTGTGGAACACTATCAAAGAAATCACAAATACAAAAAAGTTATCTAATCGACCTACCGAATTGTTGAACTTAAAAGACTCAGAGGAATCATCAATAAATGAAATTTGCAATTATTTTAGTACCATTGGTAAAAACTTAGCAGATGTAATTATATCAAAGAATCCATCTCTTCAAACATCCAACATGAACCATTTATTGAAAAGTTATATCCCACACTCTCCTTGTGAATCACTAGCTATGGCTCCCACAAATGAAGCAGAGGTTGAAGGCATTCTCTCAAACTTGCCTAAGAATTGTTCTGTGGGATGGGATGGTATCTCTACTCTCCTCTCAAGGGATTGTAGCCATCTATTGATTCCATCCATCACATACATTTGCAACCTATCCATCTCGTCAGGCATATTTCCGAGTGCGTTTAAGCTAGCCATTGTACACCCAATCAATAAGGGAGGAAACAGAAACTGTGTCAGCATTATCGCCCAATCTCGGTACTGCCTGCTTTGTCCAAAATATTGGAAAAAATCCTTCTCAAGAGTCTAACGGAGTATCTATCTAAAGAAAACATATACCCCAAAACCAGTACGGATTTCGAAAGAGGATCTCTTCTGAGGATGCTGTCATGGATTTCACCCAAGACATAGCCAAGAACTTGGACGAAAAAAATAAGTGTTTGGGAATATTTTTAGATTTATCTAAAGCTTTTGACACGGTTTCTGTCCCGATCTTGTTGGCCAAACTCGAAAGACTAGGGGTAAGGGGTATAGCCTTGGATATATTTAAAGACTACCTGTCTAATAGAAAACTTAAAGTTACCATCGGTAATTGTAGCAGCACGGAGGTAGCTATCGCGTATGGTGTTCCACAGGGGAGTATACTGGGCCCTACCCTCTTTCAAACATATTTAAACGACCTATGTACAATGAAGTTAAGTCACTGCAATTTATATACCTATGCAGATGATACTGCGATTCTGGTACATGGACAGACCTGGGAACAGGTTAAAGCAAATGCAGAAGCTGCTATGAGGAAGGTGATGAAATGGCTAACGCTCAACTTGCTTAAGTTGAATATCTATAGAACAAATTTTATACCATTCGCGATGCGTAGCAATTCTCATCCTCCCCCCAGTTACTCAATCACAGCTCACTCCTGTTCTGACACTATTGCAGTGGGCAATTGCTCGTGTCAGTCATTAACCAGGGCTAGTGATACTAAATATTTGGGAGTATACCTTAATAAAAATTTGAATTGGAAAAAACAAATAATTGAAATGGCTTTAAGAGTTTCACGTCTTGTTTATGTTTTCAGACAACTAAGGCACTGTGCAAGTTATCAGGTCTTAAAAATTACTTAGCAGGCACTCTGCGAATCTGTCATTTCATATTGTATCACTGTTTGGGGTGGGTCTTACAAAACTTCAATGCTTACCATTGAAAGAGCACAAAGAGGTATTCTGAAGGTATTGACAAGGAAAACTTTTAGACATCCAACAAATCTGTTATATAAAGAAGCGGATGTCCTCACCGTCAGACAAATATATATCCTTAAAATAATATTAAGAACTCATGGCAAAATACCGCCTCCTAAACTTCATAAACGAAGAAACTTTATACCCACAACTAAACATTCTTCTACCTTTGCTAAAAATCAATTCTACGTTATAAGTACCTTAATTCATAAACGAATTAATAAAGCGCTTAAAATAATTCACCTCAATGTGTACGAAATAAAGCAAAAACTAACTAAATGGCTTAAAGAACTAGATTACCAGAAAACAGAGGAAATACTAGAAATTGTGACATAGTGGAACACACACAATTACACGTAATACACAGATGCAGACATACTCACGAACATAGTCACTCACTGACGCACACACACTAACACTCACATCTTCAAAAATGCGCACCCAAACTTATACAAATATACTAGGACTTAATGTTCTACTTTAAATATAACACGTTGTTTGCAGAATATCCTATTACTATCTATAAATACATGTATATAAATTTACATGTTCGAAAACTGTTTCCTAAGATACAGGATAACCTCCTAGTTTACGAAGCAGAGCATCAATCTCAAAGCTACTGCTCGTACATACTTCTGCAATGTAACTTGAAATCTTACATTAAAATGTATGTTAACACATAATAGGTCTTTACCTATGAAACTGCCGTTTTGCCGTACTGGCCATTTCAAATGAAAATATATTTTTTTGATTGATAATTCTAATTTCAAATCAATTTTATTTGACAAACATGGCATTCTTTTTCTAAAATCGTCATTTGTTTAATAGTTAGTGTTTTGTTTTCAACGCATTCAAACATTTGTCTTCATCATGGATAAGTTAAAAATTCGAGTAATTATGGAGTATGAGTACCGTCGTGGCAGCAAAGCGGCACAAGCGGCACGCAACATCAACGACGATTACGGAGCGAACACTACAAACGAACGCACCACCCGTTATTGGTTTACCCGCTTCCGTTCTGGAAATTTTGACCTGAAAAATGAACCCCGTGGTCGTCCGAAAACTTTGGTCGACAATGACGAATTAAAGGCAATTGTGGAAGCTGATGAAACTCAATCCACGGCTGAATTAGCTGCAGCTTTCGACATTAGCATCAAAACAATATAGGTCCATTTGCGTCAAATTGGCAAGGTAAAAAAGCTTGACAAATGGGTACCCCACGAACTCAATGACCGCCAGCGCGAAGTACGCGTGGAGACGTGCCTTGCACTGCTCAGCAGGCATACAAATGAAGAAATTCTGAACCGCATTGTTACTTGTGACGAGAAATGGATCCTGTTTGACAATCGTAAGCGCTCAGCAAGTTGGTTGGACCCTGGTTCAGCACCCAAACAATGCCCTAAACGAAAACTTACCCCTAGAAAAGTGATGGTCACTGTTTGGTGGTCTAACGCGGGTGTAATTCATCA
This sequence comes from Marasmarcha lunaedactyla, assembly GCA_923062675.1. Taxonomy (NCBI): domain Eukaryota; kingdom Metazoa; phylum Arthropoda; class Insecta; order Lepidoptera; family Pterophoridae; genus Marasmarcha; species Marasmarcha lunaedactyla. Next base: position 12,423,913 of record OV281353.1, read on the forward strand.
CAGCTTCTTGCCCTTGCCAAACGGGACAAGCATTACTGCAGATGTGAACTGTGAAGAACTGAACACAATGATGGAGAAGCTCGCACGTCTCCAACCAGCTTTGGTCAATCGTTCGGCTCCACTGCTCCTGCACGACAACGCGCGACCTCATACTGCACAGCAGACGGTCTCCAAGCTACAAGAGTTGGGGTTGGAAGTTCTCCGTCATCCGCCGTACTCACCAGACCTTGCGCCTACAGACTTCTACTTTTTCCAGAATTTGGATAACTTCTTGGCGGGAAAAAAATTAAATACCCGAGAGGCAGTACAAAATGCCTTTGAAGAATTTGTTGCCTCCCGTCCAGCTGATTTCTTCAAGAAAGGCATCAATAAGCTACCAATGCGTTGGCAAAGATGCATTGATTGCATGGGTGATTATTTTGATTAATAGAAATAAAAAATATATAAAAAAATTACGCTTCATTTATTTTGTGAAAAACGGCAATTTCATAGGTAAAGACCTAATATTATAGTTAATTAGTGGTTTAAGCTTTTATGTGTAACTTTTTTTCTCAATAAACATTATTATTATTATCATTATTTATTATTATATAGAACATCAGAGAGGTGAAAATACCCTAAAGCATGACACAAGTGCTATCTAAGTGTTTGGTCTCATATTTTCTATTTATTTATTCTCTATTTATGTACATTTATTTTTATTTTAAGTATTAAGGTACTAGTGTAGTTTATATTCTAATTAAGTGTCGTTTCTGTAAAATGTTCTGTAACCAATACTTCTTCATATTATTTATTTTCTTTTTGAACATACATATAGGTAATTATTTATTTTTTGATGTTTTATGTCCTTCTGCATGTATTTTTTTCTATGTTTTGTTGTTACTGTACTTGTTTATTTCACGGTGTAAAGGTTAACGGCATCACCTACACAAAGCGGCCCCAATGGAAGATCAGCGCTGGTCAAATGACTAGCATTATGCTGAATTGGGACCGATTCGTGACAATGTTATAAAAAAAAATTTTATTACTTAAATTAATTGTAAGAACTTTCCCTTTTTATATATTCTCAATTGTCACGAATAAATGTTTTTGAATTTGAATTTGAAACAACTTACTTAGCTATGCAAATTGCATTCATAGTGTTGGCTAATTCCAAATAAGTGTATTTATCATTGTTTGACCAAACGTTGTAGATGAAAAATCTTGTTAAGATAAAGATAAGTGACACCTAACATATTTGTGCCAAATAAAATACGATTGTATGTGTACTTGATTATTTCCGTTTTATAAATTTTGTATTCCAACATGACTGGACAAGCCGCTCGTTGGTCAGTTTGTCGCTAGGGTCGTGATTGGCGGATTTGCTTAGTTGTCATTTAAAAGTGTGTTCTTTGAATCTACATCAAGTAATTACCTAACTTATTATCAATATTTCTTTGCAATAGGTACTGAATCATAAGAGGTACTTGCAACTTCTGTTACACAGTTGCTTGATGCGAAAATTGAATTATAATTTAATGTATTACTTACTACCAAAAGTAAATGTCCGATGTCTTAAATAAATGCCATTTTTACGATTTAATTTTAAGACTGATGACTATTAAGCCAAAAGAAAGAAGTAAGCGTAGCGCGATCATTAAATATAGAGAAGTTACTGTTTGTTATACTATAGATGGAGCAGAAGGAGATTTTAGTAAAAATTGCTTTATTAAAGTGTTTGCTAAGTCACGAGACATAATTTTTAAAAAAGAAAATATCGCCTACTACTATTATTATAAACCCGGATCTAAGAACTGCTCGTCAACGCCCAGGAAATAAACGTGCTTAAGAAGATATAACTGTTGCCAAAGATTTCATAAATAGTTTACCAGCATCTAAAAAGTCACTACTCGAGAAATCGTAATTCGAAAAGATATCTAGAACACAATTTAAATCTTCAAGTGTTACATACTTTGTAAAAAGAAAAATTTGAGTACACCACAGGTGATGCTACAGCGAAACCTCTTAGCCTTAGTGATTTAGAAACGTTTTCAAATCTCTAAATTTAAAGTTTAAAAAGCCAAGTAACGATACATGCAAAGGTATGACGCTATGTCCCTCAAAATAAAGGGTTTTAGAAAATTCAGCTCAGGAAAACAAAAAAAATTATATTTTTTTGCTACGTTAGTATCTGATTGAACTGCAATGTTTTTCGTTTGTAGTAAAATAACAATCACAGAAAAAAATATTTTTACACTTGAAAAATTTCCAATTCTAAATTAACTTCTTAAATTTACCTTCAAAGAAAAGCAGGTTACTAGAAACGCTGGAAATGGCTGGATTGTATGTGCAGAGGTTAGTAGTGGACTGTAGTGCAATGTTTTTCGTTTGTAGCAGAATAATAATGACAGAAAAAATATTTTATACTTGAAAATTTTCTAATACAAAATTTACCACGTAAATTCGATTTTAAAGAAAATAAGGTTACTACAAACGCTTGAAATGGCTGGATTGCATGTGCAGAGGTTAGTAGTGGACTGTAGTGCAATGTTTTTAGTTTGTAGTAGAATAATAATGACATAAAAAATATTTTTATACTTGAAAATTTTCCAATACAAAATTTACCACGTAAATTCGATTTTAAAGAAAATTAGGGTACTACAAACGCTGGAAATTGCTGAATTGCATTGTGTAGAGGTTAGTAGTGGATTGTAGTGCAATGTTTTTCGTTTGTAGTAGAATAATTAAGACAGAAAAAATATTTTTATACTTGAGAATTTTCCAATACTAAATTTACCACGTAAACTTGATTTCAAAGAAAATAAGGTTACTACAAACGCTTGAAATGGCTGGATTGCATGTGCAGCGGTTAGTAGTGGACTGTAGTGCAATGTTTTTCGTTTGTAGCAGAATAATAATGACAGAAAAAATATTTTATACTTGAAAATTTTCTAATACAAAATTTACCACGTAAATTCGATTTTAAAGAAAATAAGGTTACTACAAACGCTTGAAATGGCTGGATTGCATGTGCAGAGGTTAGTAGTGGACTGTAGTGCAATGTTTTTAGTTTGTAGTAGAATAATAATGACATAAAAAATATTTTTATACTTGAGAATTTTCCAATACTAAATTTACCACGTAAATTCGATTTTAAAGAAAATAAGGTTACAACAAACGCTTGAAATGGCTGGACTGCGTGTGCAGAGGTTAGTAGTGGACTTTAGTGCAATGTTTTTAGTTTGTAGTAGAATAATAATGACAGAAAAAATATTTTTATACTTGAGAATTTTCCAATACTAAATTTACCACGTAAACTTGATTTCAAAGAAAATTAGAATTTTATTTTTTTTATTTTTTATTTATTTAAAATTTGCACACATTATATTGTACAGGGTGGCTTAATGCCACAAGGCATTCTCTACCAGCCAACCTTTAGGTAGGAGAACCAGTGTAAACAAAGTTTCAAGAATGTGGGTCATGACAAAGAACATGGGTAAGGTAGGCTAATTATTATTAAGTAAAAGTATGAGATAAAAAATAATGAACCAAAACGAACAGAGAAAACACATAAAAGTATATCTACACAGATGTAACCATTAATAATTATTATTACATACATATACATACATCAATGTAAATGAAATAATATACATATATATAACATAATGAGATGAAATAATATAACATAATAACTTTTCAATGTTAATCCTAGAAGCAAATCATTTCTTCTGCACCTCTCGTAGGAAAAGCTCTTTTAATCGAATTTTGAATTGATATTTGTTAGGAGCTTCCTTTATTTGAATTGGCAGTGCGTCCCATAAATGCACTGCTCTTACAGCAAAAGAAAACGAGTAAGATGCAGTGTTATGAACTGGTGTTGTTAGAAGCAGACTCTGGAGTGATCTTAGTTGTCTTTGATGTGTGGTATGAAGGAAGGAGAATTTATCTTTGAGGTACTGCGGGCAACAAGAATCAAAGAGGACAGAATATAGCACACACAAAAGACGAGTGTCGCGACGTCTACGTATTGGAAGCCATCGCAATTGTTCTCGGTAGGAAGATATGTGGTCAAATTTACGTAAGTTGAATATAAATCTGATACAATTATTAAGAAGCCGTTCTAGGCTGTTTAGTTGATTCTCACAGATATCCAAGTAGCATGTGTCAGCGTAGTCAATAATGGGTATGATCAGGGATTGCACCAGCATAATTTTAACTTTAGTTGGAAGGAAGTTTTTAAAGCGATATAGTGAGTGAAGTGCGTTATTGACTTTCTGACACACGCTTGTTACTTGTGGGTTCCACGATAATTTAGAATCAATTAAAAGCCCCAGATTTTTAACCACTGAACAAAAACTGATTGGCAACCCATCATAGGTTAATCTAGGAATATCAATCGCAGAGACACGGCCAACCATTTGCGGGCTTCCCACTACGACGGCCTGACACTTTAGAGGATTAACCCTTACGCCGAAATCACAGGACCAGTCGTGTATGGCTTTAAGATTGCGGTTGAGGGTCTCAATCGCATCTGACACTTTGTCCCAGCTACAATGGCAGTACAACTGTAGGTCATCAGCGTAGAGATGATATGAGCAAGATAAGGACGGTGTAACGTAATTAATAAATATTGAAAAGAGCAATGGGGATAGGATTCCACCTTGTGGTACACCAGCGCGCAGATAAGACCAGTTAGAAATACAGTCATTAATACGTACAGCTTGCTGGCGCCCACGAAGGTAAGAGGAAAACCAGTTAAGAGAAATGGGAGAAAAATTTAACGCGGAGAGGCAAGTGAGTAAAATGTCCGCATCCACACAGTTAAATGCGTTCGTAAAGTCTACCAGGACAATAAAAGTTAACTTCCGGTCGTCAATAGCTTTGCGCACATCATCCGTGACCTTAAGTAGTGCAGTTGTCGTGCTGTGACCCAAACGAAATCCAGACTGATAAGGATTTAGTAATCTATTTTCAGTGAGATATTTAAGAACTTGTCTATGAACTGCTCCCTCTATGATCTTAGACATGAATGGCAGGACAGATATTGGACGGATATCGTTAAGAGTGGTGGGATTCGGCTTTTTTGGGATTGGGCGGACAATTGCTTTTCGCCAGCATGCCGGGAACTGGCCAGAGTCAAGAGAATAATTAATAAGATAGGTAAGAACTGGTAGAATAGATTTCAAAATTAACACAATCATTCTTCGACTAAGACCATCCCAACCTACAGCATTGGAGTGTAAGGAACGAACAAGTTTAGCTATATCGTCCTGGGTGACAGGTTCGAAATTAAAAATTGCAGTAGGTCGAGCTAACTCACTAAGTTTGGAGACTGTAATCTGTCTTGTTAGTCTGTCCAAGTCAGGAACAGAGGTAAAGTGGTTATTTAAAGTATTGGGATTAAATAACTTCTCGTCAAGATTAGGACGTAGTTTTCCCACGCCGATGGAGTTTATAAATTTCCACTTCTAAGCTGGAGTTACATTGTTGAGGTTTTCAAAGAAATATCGACGCTTTGATGACCGACAAGCTTGATTGCAACTGTTTCTAGCAGTTTTGAATTCTAACCAACTCTCATCAGTGCGTAGCCTACGATATCTTTTATAGGCTTTATCTCTCTTTGTCATTGCCTGTCGCACATTCTCATTTAGCCATGGAGCTGGTGGACTTTTAACTTTAACTTGTTTAATGGGAGCATGTTTATCAAAAAGGGAAAGTATATTGTAATTTAGGATGTCCAGCTTGTCATCAATACAGGGTTTCGTATAAATAGAAGACCAGTCAATAGCCAATGCATCGTCTAATAAGTTGTCGATATTGATTTTAGCAAAGTTTCGCATCGGAATTATTGATGGTTTCATACGTAGAGGCTTGAGTTTGTACGCGAGGTAGACAAGGTCGTGCTTGGAAAACCCCGGAGCTAATAGCTGGCCAAATCGTAGTACCTTGGCTTTAGAGGACACTACCATTAAATCAAGCAACGTGGAGGAGTCGTTAGTGTTATGTGTCGGTAAGGTTGGTAAAATCTCTAAATTATTGGATTTAATAATGTCTGATAGTTTCTGTGCACGTTGAGTGTTTTCTAATAAACAAGTGTTAAAATCGCCCATTATAATTTTGTGAGGATTTCCCTGGCCGACGTTTTCTATCACCGTTTCAAAAGCATCGAAATAATTTATTTTTGGAGGACAATAAGTAACACCCAAGATGACTTTCACATTACTAACAATAACCTCAATAAATAAATACTCTGGGGCAGCCGCATAGTTAGATGGTGATTGAAATAATATATTAAATGATAAATTTTTGTGAAGGTAAATAGCCACTCCCCCGCCTCCTCTATTTATGCGGTCATTTCGGATCAGGATGTATCCAGGAATAGAAACTGAGGTAGAAGGAAGACTTGGTTTAAGCCAGGATTCTGATACCAATATTGCTTGAATATTGCTATCAGTAAAAGTTTCCAACAGCTCATTGTGGTGCGATGGTATACTCTGTGCGTTGATATGGCAAACGTTGAAGCTATTTTTGGTACTTTGCAACTCGTTCCTCAGATTCGTACCGAGTGTACAACAATCATCAAAGCTATTATTAAGAGAGGAACAAGCGGAAAAAAATGATTCGCCACCTGAGTGACTACAACTAGAGCTAGAATCTGACATAAATAGAAATGCTTAGATACAAAAAGAAAATTTAGCAGTATTAAAAAAGAAAAAAAATATATATATATAATACAGAAAATAAATAAGTATATGATTTACATAAATAAAAAGATGTATATAAATAATGGCAACACCTAACGTTAAAATTGCGTCTATCTTAACGTGTGTGACTCAAATCAAATAAGCTAACTTAACCCGTGAAACTAAAAAAGAAAAAATCACAAACGGAATGGCTTGTCGCAAATAAACCCACGAAACTTATTCTATCTACCTGCCGGATAGTGGTGTACACAACAGTAAAAAAAAAAAATTATAATAATAATACAACAATAGAAAATAGTGCAGTACAGAATTAATGTTGCAAGATATTGCTATAAAAATAATAATTAGCAAACTTATTCTTAACCTGGTAGCATTCACAATACAATAATTTAAAAAAAATAACAAAAAACTTTAAGTAGAAACACTGAGGAGCCATATGTAATTATACATTTCAATCACTCGTTGTCGACTTAATGTCAACGTCATACAAATGTCAACCAATCGACATAAATTAACTGCGCGTGAGTGAGATGGAAAATAACAGGAAAGAGAGAGAGAGAGAGATACCACTAACAAACAAAACATTGATTATAAATATTGCGATTGTAAATTATTATAATCTTCTTATGTGTTTAAATAAAAGTTACGCTAAATATGAGACTTACTTTCTAGTAGCCGTACGTTTGTTCTTAACCACGGGTTTAACCGCTGGTTTCGACGCTGGCGCAGCTGTTGTCGGGCTAGAAGGTGAGACATCTACGATGGCATCTACATCAGCAGGAGTTGCAACTCGGTGTCGGGCACCGTCACTTGTTAAGACGAAGATGTCTCCATCCCGAGTCCAGCACTTTGAGATGCCAAATTTTTCACGTGCTGACAAGAACGTTGTATGTCGGAGCTTCGTGAGAAACTCCGAGATGGTGATACCGGAGCCTTTCAAAGTAGTTTTGGAAAACCACACTTTATTGCGAACTTCATGATCCATAAAGCTGACCAATAAAGGCCTCGCACTACCGTTAGAACTAATGCCCAATCTTTGACCTCGGGAGATGCAATTTGAAGGTAAATTTGTGAGCTTCATCTTTTCTTTCACTATTTGTGTGACAACTGTGATAACATTCTCATTCTTGCTTTCAGGGACTCCATGTATCAAAAGAATTTTCCGACGTCCTTACATTTCCAGCCGATCAGTTTCTTTGGCAAGAAAATTATTTGCCGCTGCAAATTAGCCAAATGTGACATGATGAATGTTTTGAAGCTGGTGAATTCAGGTGGCAGAGATGGTTGTACCTGTTCAAAGTGGGTCATTCTGTTGTTAAACAGTTCAGCCATATCTTTGATGGACTTCTTTAAGTCTTCCACAGTGTTTTCCATAGTGCAAGTGAAGTGAGGTTATAATGTAAAATTTGTTTTGAAAATGGACAGGAAAGTGAAGCTTTCAGGTGCACAATAGCTTAGCACTGCATAATATTTACTTATAATATGATTAAGCGATATATAGTAATTTATTTAAATAAAAAACCTAATGAGCTGGCAAAGGTAATGTTTTCGTTTTTATTGCCTACCCCCAAAAATTTTAGAATTAGAAAATTAGGTTTTTTCGATGTTTTCCGAAGTCGTAGCTGTAGAAGGCCGTCCAGGGTTAGGTCATCTTTGATGCTCTCTCGTCCACGTTTAAATTCAGCTGTCCACTTTTTTATCATTGTATACGACGGAGCAGATGTTCCTAAAATAGCCATCATATCTTCATGAATCTGCTTTAGAGTTAAGTGTTTCTTGTGGAGGTATTTCATCACGGCACAGTGCTCTAAACTATCCATTTCAAAATTAATGAAACTTACTCTCACTTAATGTTCAATAAAATAAATAATTACGCATGTATCTCAGAGAAAAATTGCATAGAGACTGACAAAGAGTTTAGGTTTCATATGAGGGTAGTTTTATAATAATATGACAACGCTTTCTATGTTAGGCCGCGAACTTTTCAATTAGGATTATTTATTATTTTTTTACAAGATTTTTAGATTTAACATTAGGGAACTTTAAGGGGGAAACGGTTACTCATGAGTTAATCTTTCAGGCGTACTACTGACCATTAGCAGGTCAAAATCCCATATTGAGTTTGTCCATCATCTTTAGTATTGGAAAATATTCAGTATAAAAATATTTTTCTGTCATTATTATTCTACTACAAACGAAAAACATTGCACTAAAATCCACTACTTACCTCTACACGTGAAATCCAGCCATTTCCAGCGATTGTAGTAACCTTATTTCCTTTGAAATCGAATTTACGTGGTAAATTTATTAATGAAAAATTTTCAAGTGGAAAGTTAATTTTCTGTGAATATTATTTTACTACAAACAAAAAACATTGCAGTACAATCCAATACTAGCCTTTTCTTGCATGACACAACAAAAAGACGATTTTTTTTTTGTTGTGTAAAATTTTTTTGCTTCTACTACACACGAAAATAACTTCACTACTATCTACTACTAACCAATGTCTTTTAAAAAAACCATCAGGAGAGCCATTTTGCAAAAGTCGGGTGCTAAGTTCACATAGCCTCACAAATTAGTGATATTTCTTCACAAGTAATCATTGCATTCGATTCAACTTATCAGCTTTCGTTTTTTAGAGTAACATCCCTAGTGTTTAAAAAGAAAAAGGGTTAACTGACGCAACCATTGACCTCAACCAATGGACAAGCCCTAAGTACGAAAAAAACGTGCATACCTAAACTTGAAAAATAACATAAAATGGCGTCTATTTTTAGGGTTACACAACGAGTATCGAATCTACTATCGATATTTTAGAACTAAATATTGAACTATAATATTGAAAAGATATGTCCCAAAATGCAAGGAGTCTGGGTCAGGTCTTTGTACACTTTATCAAAAAATAGTTTAAGATGCTTAGAACACTTTTTGATTGTTAAATTGTTATTAAAACACTTTGTTTACTGGTAGGAAATGAAATTATTAATTTTTAGTGTACAACACAAACAAAAAACATCATGGCGGAAAAAATGTGATTTTGACAGCTAAGGTTTACTTTTGTTTTGTGTATCGAGTAGTATCGATGGCTGGCATTAAGTCCAAAGAATTGAATTGCATTGTTTTTTGTATTTTTAGCTTATTTAATAGTTGTAAAGTTATAAAGAAACTGAAAAACAAACTCAAGCGCAACGAACAATCAAACACACAGACAGACAACTATCAATGTGATGTGAATGAAGTGTGCTGTGAGTGAGGTGGCTGTCCCCTCTGATTAGTGAACTAACTTTACTTTACAACTTCCGTCATAGAAAAGACTCATTGTCAATGTTGCCCGCTAAAACGAACACAAATAATGTTGACTTTTTTAGTTTCTTACCATCTAACTACAAATTAAATCAAATTATTTGTATTTTTCCTATAATTACCATTTATTTGTCAATTTTTTTAGATGGTGTACAAAGACCTAGCCCAGGTTGTGACATTTCTTTTAATGAACTTTTGTAAGAGATTGACGTAAATGAAATAATCATAGTTTATGGTGTATTTACTTTCATTATAATTGTTGTAATATAAAAAATAAAGAACTATACAGTTTATTTTCTTATTCTGATATAGTCCCGTCAAATTAGCCAGAAAAATAGTGGTTAGTTTGCAATAATTCCCAACATGCTGAATTTTGGTACAGACCTGGGGTACACTATTATAAATAAAACACCGAAAGATCCCATGTTTGCTTAAAAAGTTATTCAAGGTCAAGCATCAAAGTTTTCGGTTCAATCAATTAAAGTCTGGCTTGTCTTCAATTATTACGATTCATAAATAGACAAAACAACTACCTGCCTATTCAATAACAAAATTAACAATTCTAAGCAAACTTAATTCCCTCTTTCTTCACGCCTTTTTGTTTCATAAAATACACGCACAACGGCAAACAAAGCAAATACCGTTACGATATGGTTTACTGCGTAAGCGCCAGTTATCATTTGCATCGTAAGTATGAAAAATAAAAACATATTAATAATGATCATCAATATCTGGTTAAATAATCAAAGCTCCAGAACATCATCACACACAACATCATAAATGGCACCCTAGCCACCTGCTATGAAGTCACTACACGATTGATATTTTAGTGACAACATTCAAAAATACTACTATACCTTTCTTTTTTTTCTTATCATTTTTGTAAAAGTAGAGGGAGACAACCAAGTTCTTCCTCTTCTATGATTCGATATACATAACTACTTTTTTATATAGGACATTACGACTACTCCATGTATTTATCACCTCGCTGGACGCAACATTGTAACGACGTTCAGTTCTTTAGATCAGAAATTGTTTATTATGTTTAGAATGGTTTATTAGTGAAAGCAAATCGTAAAATTACTCGTACCGGTCATTATTACAATAAATATGTTATCGTAATTGAAAAAAGTCAACCAATTGTGCAGTTCTAACAAAACGAAAAAATATATTATATTAAGCCCGCCGCCGTTACAAGGTTACGTTGTTGAATTTTGATGAATTGGGTAGATGACACAATTTAAAAATGCAAGTTTTTATAATTTATTTATAAAATATTAGTTATTTTGACAGGTACAATGTTTTGAAAAATATAGTTTTGAATTTAATATCGAAATTATATAGATTTGAAAACTTAAAAAAAGAAGCAAAAACTTATAATAGTATATGTTAAATTTTTAAATATCATTAGCTTACTGACATTAAATATAACAATTTTTACTATGACAGTATGCATGTAAACGCATTATCTACGTAGCTATTATACATTTTATCCAAAGGCCCATACAATTTTAGTATTGCTGCGTTCCGTTTGCCGATTGCAGCGCTCACAGCGCTCATATACCCGTTCCGTTTGCCGTGAGCGCGCTCACAGCGATATCGATACGTCATCAATGACGTCATAAACGCCGCCATCTTCCCGCTCACAGTGCCAACGCTACGGAGCATGGTCGCTGTGAACGGCCTGTCAAAACTGACACATGACGTTACTTTGTTAATGTTTTTATTAGTCAATTAAAGATTTTAAAAGCTTGCTTATTAATTTTCTTTTGTAATAATATAAAAAAATGGCTCCTGCTTCATTCAGGGTCAAAGATCTTAATGAAATTGTAACTTTAGACTTAAGCGACGAACAATCAGAATGTTAGCGCGATATTTACCGTTCCGATTGCAATAGCACTAATAACACTTTTAGCGCGCTCAAACGAATCGGAACGGTTTTGAGCACTTTTAGCGCTGTGAGCGCTGTAATCGGCAAACGGAACGATTTGCAAACGGAATGATTCACAAGTCGTGACGTCACAGCTCAGTACCGTTTTGTATGGAGCGTTTTTCGGCGACTCGCAGCGGCTCCTCGAACACATCGCTGTATCTAGAAAACTATTGATTGTAAACATACTGTTACTTTTGCAAAATTTATTTACTGTTGATAAACTATTTAAATATGAAATTTAAAAAAAAATTGTCATGTACCCAATTGTCAAATGTTACCTATTGAAATGGCCTGACTTTAATTAGTTGAAGCTTTTCCATAATTCGTTATTTATTATAATATTTTGTTGACTGGATGTTAGTAAAATAACATACCTAGTCACATAGTAAGGCAAGAGACGTATTAAAGGTTAATGTTTGCTCAAATAACGATAATTTAATTAACATTATTGTTTTATTCTTTTTGTTGTTTGGGAAAAAGTTGATAAGTAGGTAACATGATCTCCTTAACTAGAGATTCTTTTTAAATGTTTCTATTAAAAATGATTATGTTAACATAATAATTAATTTTAAAAAACAATATTTTGTTTTATTCAGACTTCATTCCGATTTGTAGCACACTTTAAAACTTTGAAATGCTAGTACTGGAAAACAAGCTTTTTGGACTTACCAAGTAAGTACCAAAGACCACAATTTGTTTTAAAAAAGTAGGTAAGTAATATAATATTGGTTGACAACATTTACACACTATAACACTTTCTACATTTTAGATATTAAACCTAAGGGCATCATTTGCAAAATCAATAGAATAATTTTAAAGTTTTTGTTCATATTAATTTTGTATTTTCACAATGTGGAGGTTTTTACAACTGTTGCTCTTAGAAATTACTAAGTAATGAATAAAGAATATTTTTTTGAACTGATGTATTGTCTGTACAACTTTACTCAAAATAAGCTTGGTAGTCAACTTAATTCTAAACAACACTACTTGTATTGCAACTGGAAGTGTCATTGCAAAATTATAAATATATTCATTTATTCCGATACCTGTATTTGGACACCAGTTTTCCATTTCCAGGAAACCATATACTGATGTTGCCATTGCCATCTCTTGAACAAATGTCGCAGATTTTCATCTTTCATGTTAAACACATGACCCCTTAATAAATCCTTTGAAACAATATCTGTGTGAGCGCCACTTAGAATTGCAGCTGTTATAAAGAAGGGATCATCCTGGGATCTGTAATTGAAATTAATAATAACACAATACTGTAACTAAACTTTACAATTTAACCCACATTCGTTTTTCAGCAATCAAATATAAAATACCAGATAAAAAATAAATACACAAATTTTGAAAAAGTGACAACCCTACAAGGCATCCAGTACCATAATAACATGTGGAACACCGATTTTTATCATGCCTACAGGTATAAAAATACTAGTAGTGACATCCTGTAACTTCGGACATTTAGCAATGTAGTAATATAAAGCATTACGTATAGATGTCGTTTCTGTTTTTGTTATTGTGCACTTTCTGTGAAATTTTAATGAACGTTTACGTTCGTCATTTGTGTGAATTCAAAAATGAAAAAAAAACAGATACTTAATAGTTTTGACTCGAATAAAAATATTTTGTCCTGTAACTATATATTTTGCAGAGGTAAGTTGTTTGTTTTATATTACTATAGAAAACCTATTAGTAAACCATATTTTTTATCCACGTTCCACATACGGTACGTTGAGCTATGGCGCACGTTTTTACTGATACGTAACTTTTATTATGAATACTCGATTATTTGCAGATTATGGCGAAGAAGATTGCATGATGAAGTTATTGAAGGTTTCCTGAAAGATGGATAGAGAAGATTTTTCTGCCGCTGAAAGTGATGAAGGCATCCAAAGAATTGAGTCTATCCAAAACTTGTTATCTGAATCATTATCGCCGCGTCACTGTTCGTCTCCCGTCAACGAGGTTGTTGTAAATCTCGAAAATCTCCAGCCAGATGTATTAAACCTTATAAGATGTATTATGCAGTACATCTGGTGTGATTTCAGGGACACTGACAAGCACCATTAGGCCATCTTGGATACCTAGACGATCATCGACTATGAGTAACGTAACCGCTCGTAAAACTATAATCCCTGGGTCCAAGACTGTCACTAAAAGAAAAAGGTTTCTTTGGAAAAAATCTTTTTTTGGCATTTCAGATTGTGGCTTTGCATACGATTTTATCGTCACCGTAATGTGGTACGATATTTATGTGATCTTTTGTGGGTCAAGAGCCAATAGTCAGCAAGAAAATCCTGCAAGAACCAGAAGAATATATATACAGAAGATTGTATATACAAGTAGATTGTGCCCAAGTAGTAGTAAGAAGTATATACAAGTGGATTGTATAACCAGCATATGGGTGCTGTAGACCTCCTAGAATCGTTCCTAGGGAAATATAAAATAAAAATTAGGACCAGAAAATGGTACTTGAGGCTATTTTATAAATTTGATGTTACTCTTATCAATAGCTGGTTATTGTATAAAAGAGTTGGGGAGCAACAGCATACAACAACTCCAATGAAACAGAAGGCTTCAAATTTGAAGTAGGGAAAAGGTTATGTATGTTTGGGCCATCAATAAAGAGAGGTAGACCAAGTTTATCTGATGAAATTGAATAAAGAAGGAAAAAGACCTAATACAGCTGTCTTAACTCCTCGCGATGTTAGATGTGAGGGTTTGAGCTTTTTCCTGTTTGGGGTGAAAAAAGACTAAGATGCAAATATTCTGGTTGCAAAGAAAAAACCTTCATATTTTGTGAAAAATGTTATGTTGGACTTTGCCAGAAGAAAGATAATAATTGTTTCAAACATTTTCATCAATAGGTATTTATATTATAATAAAAAAATATGTTAGTTATTTTATTTTGTTTAAAATTATAAGTCACAAATTAAAAAAAATTGATACAGGAAGCTTATTCAAAAACAATTCAACTGTACTAGTTTATAACCAAATAGTGTAGTTAAGGCTCAGTGTACTATATATGGAACTGAAATAAAAAGTTGATTTTTCAGTAAAATAATGGATTTTATTTTTTCCTAACTCCTGATCGGTAACTACATAATATATTGAGCTTTGTAGGGTTAAAGTGACTTTGCCACAGTGTAATTTTCAATACTTACAAATCATCAGTAAAAAAACTGCAAGTGTTAGACATTATAGACTTAATTCCTTGCTTTTGCCAATTCAACATGTGTTTTCTTCCAATAACGAGAACTTTCTTATTCTGTTCAATAAGTTTATTAACCACTGTGTTTAACACTTCAAGTTTATTAATACCAAGTCCACCTCTGACAGAATATGAAATGTTCAATGCATCTAAAACAATGTCATATGGTTTTGTTTGTTCTACATAGCTTAAAAACTTTTGTAACTCCTTAGGAGAAGTTTTCATAAATAAATCTGAACCATATAATTTTTCTTTTACATTTTCTTGAAGAGTTTTAAACTCCTCCTCTTTTAGACTGTATAATTTTAACTTATTCTTGCAACAGGAACATCTGCCACTAAAATTATAATTTTTGTAATTAAATACTTAAATAAGGGATTAGAATTTAAATACTTAGTAACTTGAAATGCAAAATAAAAATTATATCAACTAACTCTTGTTTTCGTATTTGCGCAAATTCAGCATTCCAGCCAAGGGATATGTAGGTTTTCCTTATCATCTGAGCTGTTTGTGAAGAAATCATAGTAAAACTATTTTTGATTTGTGTGTTAACTGCATCTAAATGACTTAATATGGTTTCTTTTGTTTTATGGTTTCTTAAAATATACTGTACCCATTCATGGTAGGCATGAGATGACAGTGGTCTGTTATTGTTTAAACTATCTTCTATTACTTTTAAAGCTTCAACATTGTTATTCCTATTAAATAGAGAACCAATCAGAGTTCCATAAGCAGAGTGAGAAGGAGTAGCACTTTGCTTGATATCCTCCAACACTTTAATTGCCTTTTCATGCTCACCAATGATGCACAATGCATGTAACAGTCTCTCACTAGTTGTTGAATCAAGTATTTTATATTTGTCATACAAATCTTTGTAGCAATTAAGAATTTGCAATTTCTCTTCATCCGATAGATCTCTTACTTTTGAAACTGCAAAATAGTATTGCAATAATCCATTCATAGTACCAAGAGTCAATACCTTTTCCTGCAACCTAATATGATTGAGAAATGAAGTGGCAATATCAAACTTTCTATCATTTGTTAATAATTTTAAAAGCACTCCATTGAAATTCTTTTGGTTAATGACACCTCGTTTTTTCAGAATAGCATTTTTAAACATACTCCAGTCCCTAACTGGTTTCTGTAACAACTCCTGTACATACTCCATCTGATCATATTTTTTAATTGGTTCCTTTGCTTTATAAGCTGCGTTGCTGAAGCATCGTAAGTCTTGACAACCTACAAACAATAATAAACAATTAGGAAAAATCGTACCGAATTTTAATGAAAAAATAGATTTGATACTATTTTTAAATATAACGAACACAATTTTGGTATATTTCTTCGTAATGGAATCATTTCAGCACTCAGTATTTAATGTTTTCCTAGCCTATTTAAATTAAGTATTACAATAAATTCACTTAATTCAATTGATTTTTGCGTTTTATGGCAATCAGCTGTTACAATACAATAACTATTTCTGCCAATTTCAAGTAATAGAGTAATAGTTTTCATAAAATTACAACATTCACTTAACAGAAACGTTTTTGTAATTACAGACATAACCTCTTAATCTATTTTTTTTTATTTTTTATTTTTTACCCTTAGGGGAAGGCACGGGATCTAGCCCATGCAGCCCAGGGGAGTCAAGTTTTGCTGCGTTCCGTTTGCCGATTACAGCGCTAAAAGTGCTCAAAACCGTTCCGATTCGTTTGAGCGCGCTAAAAGTGTTATTAGTTATATTGCAATCGGAACGGTAAATAGCGCGCTTACATTCTGATTGTTCGTCGATTAAGTCTAAAGTTATAATTTCATTAAGATCTTTGACCCTGAATGAAGCAAGAGCCATTTTTTTACATTATTGCAAAAGAAAATTAATAAACAAGCTTTTACAATCTTTAATATACTAATAAAAACATCAACAAAGTAACGTCATGTGTCAGTTTTGACAGGCCGTTCACAGCGACCATGCTCCGTAGCGTTGGCACTGTGAGCGGTAAGATGGCGGCGTTTATAACGTCATTGATGACGTATCGATATCGCTGTGAGCGCGCTCACGGGCAAACGGAACGGGTATATGAGCGCTGTGAGCGCTGTAATCGGCAAACGGAACATAGCATTTATTGCCTGATTGAAAACTACCTAGAAGGGCAAACTTTTATAATCTTGGAAACAGCGAGTATTCGTTCACTCATTCACTGATAGATGACACACACACTGAGCACTATGTTGCATGCAGTACCTAGTATAAGTTCCTTGCTCATTATGGCGTTCGTTCATATTGGAGTGTGGTTGTTTTTGCTTATTTTGTCGTTTGCTCCACGATAATTAAGAAAACTTTTGAGGTAATACTGCGTCGAGTAGATAATAATAAATAAATATTTCTAACAATCACAGCACATTATCTAGCCCAAATTAAGTATCATTAAATACTTGTGTTATGAATACTAGATAACGGATAAATAAACTTAAGAAATATATAAACACACATAGATATTTTTTTTACATATAAACATAAGAAATAAACTTTAATAAACGTAAATACACATTCATGACTAGTAAGCAAATATAATATATCTGCCCCTACCAGGATTCGAACCCGGAACCTCTGGCATGGTCATAAAAAATATAATTTTGTTTATGCTCCTGCCTTGACAAAGGACCATTTAGAGCCTAACAGCAGACAAAAAATGCGGGTCAAACTTGCTGCTCAAGTTTTAGCCATTCTGTAGCAAGAGGATTCTACGCTAAAATATTGGATGGTATGCAATTTGTTTTTTCACTATACATACTTAATTTAATGTAATTAAATTTTAATTTCATTTTAAAACTATGTATAAACTCAAACTTGTAGAATTGTAGTGTTTATTTAACAGGGCCCAGGTCGTAATCTACTTGAGGTATCTACAAAATTCACATCAATCTATTTAGTTGCTACTATTTTCATAGCCGGCCAATGGGCACGCTACCCACCTGATAGTAAATGGTATGCGCATCATTATTCATAGATTATTTAATAATTAATAGTAATTGTGATTGTTATATCGATGATGCGTTGGCGACCGTAGGCTTCAGTGGGAATTGCCTTTGTACTAGTAATTGCACTGGCTGTTCCTTCCCATTGACTGAAATGGTGAACGAAACGTAATTAAATTCGTGATTTCGGGGTCAAAATTATCCTTAAGAAGTCAGGATAATTAAAAACTAACCTAACAGAGTTCATTATTATAAAACTCACCATTTTTTGTGTTGCAGGAACAATTCCTTCGGATGCTGCTGTAACAGCTAACCTCATAGAAAAAAACCAATTAACTATTTGATACCCTTAACAGTGACAATTCAAATTTACGTCGGGGAAAAATATACGCTACAAACCTGACAACAATGAGTCCACATTTGCAATTTATTTCAGAGATGAAATATTTTTTTAAGAGCATGCAATTTGTGGGATCTACATGTCGTACACCTCCTTCTCAAGATTGATGGATTTGGACATTAAATGGAATTGAATTATTATTCAGAAATTTACAAACAATACATAAAATCAAGAGTCTAGCAACAAGACGTTTGCAGCAGGATCCACTTGAAAATTTGTTTGGATGTATTAGAGGTAATTGTGGATCAAATACCACTCCAACAACAGAGCAATTTATGGCTGGCATCAAAACATCGATTCTAAGTAACATGGCGCATATTGGGACTACTGGTCATTGTGAAAATGACAATAATGTTACCCTAAATAATTTCAGTACATTATTGTCAATTCCACAATTATCAGTTGTCAATACGGATGAGGAGAAAAACCCATTTGAAGAAGATGTACCTAATGATCTTAGAGTGTTTGTGTCTCCTAATGAAATAAATGAAGGCAGCACAGAAATAAAAGCATGTGCATATGTGCATAAGTTGTGGCACTTGTACCAATTTATGTGTATCCCCGCAAATGGAAGCTTTTCATAATTTTACTCAATGCAGGGAATACTGTGATGAAAAAAAATCACTTAACTATGCCAGCAAAAGTTTTGTTACTTGTGTAGAGGCTTGTGCTTCTTTAATAAACACTTTTTTTAAAGAGAAAGGTCATATAAAAAGTTATTGAAACAATTAAATGTAATATAAACTTTGATTTTCTTAATAGTTGCAGTCAACATAGGGATAGTAACATAAGTTTTATTGCCAACAGTTTGTTTTTTATTTGCATAAGGCGATTTTGTACAGTAAAAAACCGTTCGTTTGCAGACGAAGCTTCCGCGTCTGCACTCAAAAGAAAAATGAAAATTTTGCTTCACAAATATTGTGCCATCCCGAAAGGCGACTGCTACTCTTTTATTCTCATTTTCCCTATTATTCTCATTTTTCGAATTCTAGTTATACACTATTTGAAATAAAACATTAATTAGGTACATTCTAAGGACTGGCCAAGTTTCTTTAAAATAATCAAATAGCTTGATAAAAAAAATGTAATTTCTAGGTTTTTACTTTTTGTAGATAATAAAATTTTTAATGATTTGTGAATCCTCAAAAATCAAGCCGATGACTTTTTATCATTATTCTTTACTATTTCATTTAAAGGTCGAGTCTATTGTCCAACCCTTTCAGTATTGCACTTTATCTTGTTACACTGAAAAACTTTTTTTAAATCATAAATGTTTGCGTATTATGTTAGAGTTAAGTTACATAGTTTTTATTAATGTTTGTTGCAGCTATTATTGAGTTCAATTACTTATACAGGGTGCTACTATGATGGCGAATTTATTTTTAAGGGGAGTTAAGGTATCATTTAGACCGGTTTATTGGGATCTTTAAATAATACCCTTACTCACCTTAAAAATAAATTCGCCATCCTAGTAGCACCCTGTATAGAGTGCGAACGTTCGGGTTAGAGCCGCGCCCATGGGTGAAAACTTCGAAACTTTCCGCCGACACGGCTCGTCAGACATATCGGTTGCCCATTGCACCATGTCATTGTTACTTATTAATGAATATATCTATGGTATAATAATTATTTAATATAACTATGTAACTAACAACTACAGTCTATTTCAAGAAAGAAAAACAATATTTGGGTATTGATTATAAATAATTTTCAAATATTCATACTTAATTTACGAGCTTTTAAGAAACAGCCCTAAGTTTGCTAATTTTTATTTGATTTTGGTACTGTTTGAATGCCAAGAGGATAAAAAAAACTGTTAATTATAAGTGCTGCTCATGTGAGAACGGCTATTCGTTCATATAATTTGCATGGCTCATTTTCATGTATATGTGATAAACAAGCTCTGTACTGAATATTCTCTAAACAATCAGATAAAAAACAAAATCAATGTATTATCGTACTTTTTTAGTACTGCTCAACATAGGACAACTGCACTTGAATTATTCGACTTGTGTGTGACTATTTATCTTTGATTCTGTGATATTCACCCACCTAGAGATATTTATAACTTGCAATGACCAACTTTCAAAATTTACCCTTAAGTAAGTAGTCAGTGTTTGCTGCACAGAAAATTCGTATGTTGACTGACAACTAAAGCCCAAATAGTTATTTTGGACTGTATCATCCAAGCTTGTATTGTAAAATTTTAAGATGTACTGTATTTCCTTTTTTTCGGTTTATGATTTCGTATATTTAAAGTAAACATGTCTGATAAACATATAAATTGTTTTATTCCAAAATGTCCCCTCTAAGTTTCCAATCAACATATAATGCTGCTTTGTCCTTCCTACCTTCTAAAACCGTCTTCCGTCAACGGATTGTGCGAAGGAATTACATCATTACAAGGTTGTTTGAAATTAAGAATAATGACAACCTTCTAAATGAAGTAATGTCCCAGGGCAAACCGTTGTCGGATGATGGTCTTAAAAAAATTCTTGGTCATTCGTAATTTTCCGCCCTGCTAGTAAGCCTGGGTAGGCTCTAGGTGGCGCTAGTTTAGTAGCTGAGTGATGTACGATTGATTGTATGAAGTTGGCGTTCTTCTCCGTTAGGAGTAATATTATTATATGATGCAGCCTGTCTCATATTTATCACCTCGCTGGCCTCTCTTAATACTATGTTTTTGTCAGGTTTTTGTTAACATTCATCTTATAAGAAATGAAAGGAATTAAGCTATACAGACTGGTCTGTTGTAAATATAATTTCTTCTTCCTTTATTCTGATGATGATGATTTATGTATGACAATTATGACGAAGAATGTGAAAGTCAATAGTAAAATGATATCATCACTTTGCCATCAACGCGCGGACTTCTTGAAGCAAAACGAAAAACACTGTGTACACTCCTCATCGGGTAATATCTTTAATACATACGTCTATGAGTGAGTATTCACTGACAATGCACTATCACCAATATACACTAAACACGCACTTACGTACACAAAAAAGAAGAGCACAACTTGCACCGTCGAATTGCCGCAAAAATCCCTCTAAATAACTTTTTTGAAAACATACTACACAGAATACCAACACAGAATTTGTACATCGTCCAAAAAATAACCTCTGAAACCGTATCAATCAATTTTAAAACTTATGGCAATCAGCCACAGTTACTTTGCAACGAACTATTTCTGCCAATGGTACGTATTGGAGAAGATACGCACGACTTTGTATATGGGCAAACAGAACTTTGTTTTTTTAGCTAGGGAGAAGCTGGAACATTGAGTTTTAAATGCACTACTTAACACTAACTAATATAATAGCTAATATTACACTTATCTAAAATCTTAAATATGCAAACAAAAGTAACTTAAAATTTACAAATGAATATTGAAATGATGATAGTATTTACAGAACCAGATTTAATTACGGGAGGTTCGTTAAATGAGAGGAATATTTTAATGTTGGTTGGCCGAGGAACATGTGGTGGCAGAAAATCTAATAGGAGACAGGAAGAACAGAGCAATTGAAAAATACATGATCCACCGTTCCAAGATCTGAACCACAATCACACATTGGTGAGCCCCTATTTAGGAAAACTGTAGGACAACAATGCCTAAACAGATTCTACAAAAAACTGATATGATATTTGTCAAAATTTCCGTATTTAAAGTACCATGGATTGGACATGGTTGTGGGTTGGAGCTCCACATAGTACTTCCCAACTGATTCACTGGACTTGTCCTATTCTTGATGCGTGTCTTAGCTGACGAAACTTAGGTCTTATGCAAAGCACTGATGCTGATCCAAAGCACCAATCTCCACAGAGTCTTTTGCAAAACAGTCAGGTTTAGTATTTCATGTAATGCCTAAGGGGCCAGGTGTCGAGGCTAATATTACATTGATTTTGAGTTTTTTTTTCTTGAGTCGCAATTGTTTCAAATTACCGTTATTGTATACAATAGACATTAGACAATCCAAATTAGAAAATAAAAAAAATCTACCTACAGTACCAAATACCCTGTATATCATTTATTTTCTACTATTTATTTACTTACTCTTCTATTTTCATATTGATCTTTATCATATTTGTGTCTTTTGTACAGTTCGTGCCCTTTTTGACTATGAATGGATTATTGCAATACTATTTTGCAGTTTCAAAAGAAAGAGATCTATCAGATGAAGAGTAATTGCAAATTTTTAATTGCAACAGATTTGTATGAAAAATGTAAAATACTTGATTCAACAACTAATAAGATTCCTAATGGCTAAGGGAAACGTGGGTTTGCCTTGTTTAGGAACCTTTACGTTATCACTGATGGCTGAGTTGATAGCATCAGTGAGGGAATCGACTAATAAATCTATTTTGTCCGGGGAAACTAGAGTTCCGGGCGAGATCGCGAGCGGAAAGTTCGGGTCCTCTAAGGCTGAAGCTAACGTATTTTTAAAACCTTTCCAGTTGGTAAAGGTCTTAGGAATGGTGTCGTTAACGTTGCGCGATCCTAGCACGAGAGAAACGGGGTGGTGATCAGAGACTAGGTCATCGAGCGGTTCGATAGACCTGAGATCAAGGTTGATATGCTTTACTATCGCGAAATCGAGGATGTTGGGAGAATGGTTCGGGTTGTCGGGATAATGAGTGGGAGTGACGGGAGAGATGACGTCTAAGGCAAGTTGCTCAGTGATGTCGAGCAGAGCGATACCACTGGTGTTGGTCGATAGGCACGTCACGGCCTACCGCGGTTGGAGTGCATCTTGTGCACTGCTTCAGCCGGGAAACCCTAGGACTTAAGGTCCTGTAGGATTTCATCGTTCGCGAGTTCGAACGGGACGCCCCGTAATACTGCGCTGATCTTACGCTCCTCCGGGAGGGCGCAGGTATGACACGCGATTTGTCTAACTGATAAGAGCCTAGTGAAGTCGTCGATTGTCGCGACTTGAATTTTTATAGTTTCGCCTGCGTTTGCTGCTTTAAGGTAATTTCTTAATAGTTCTCTCCCATCCCGAGGCCAAGCCAACCGATTGGCATCCACCTCATATTTTGTCAAATTTAAAAATCGCGACCGCCGATCACCACGCCCGCTTATCACCGCGCCCGTTAATCACCGCGCCCGCTGATCACCGCGACCTCACCAAGTACTATATAGGTACTAGTACACTATATCACACCCCTGAGGGCAAGGAGATTTTCAATCTCAAAACAATAGCACGGCTTTCGGGTATCACCCTCGAGATCTCCTGCGAACGTGACATACCCAGCTAATGCCAAAGATACCATCTCTATGGCCATAAGGCCAGATGGCAATTTCTGGGTGCGTCAAGTGACTGGGTGATCAGGGCACTGTGGATTGCACGCGAACCCCACAATCCGTCGAACTAACCCCAAAAAGGCAAAGTAAAGGTGTCCGGCCTTTGCTCCTGCTGCAAAGCCCAGCCCACCTCATAAACCGCAGCCTCCACTTTGCGACCCTCACGGTCCTCCACCGCCTCCCAAGAACGCATGGGTGACCCCACCTACTATAGTTAGGAAAGCCATCGCTGCCTTAACCCTCCCACCTTCTCAGGTACAGCAGGTCAGGTTAGCACCTGCTTGCAGACCTTCTTGTCCCACAGTCAGGGGCCGTGGAGAGCCACTTTCAGACTTCGTGTTTGTAAGCGAATTCACCTCAAGTTTCGACTTGGGAGAAATCACCATTTTGGCTCGCAAACTACGAGCCGCAAAGGGCAACTTCCAGGCGACGTGCTTCGTCGCGCACCAGGCGCTTATTGCCTGGCATCTTCTAGTATAAAACTTGGTCCCTCAGTATCGGCTACTTCAACGCCGATGGTCTTAAACATCAGCGTAATGAAATCCATGAACTCCTTCGAGAATTTCAAGTCGACATCTTACTTGTGCAGGAAACCTTTTGAAAACCTAATCACAAGGACCCAAAAATAGCGAACTATAACATGGTTCGTAACGATAGGCTTTCCGCCGATAAAGGTGGTACCAGCATCTACTACAAAAAGTATCTTCACTATATACCTGTCGATCCGAGCTCGAGAATATCGAAGTGTCCTGTTGTAGAATAGCGATGAGCGGCCGTCAGCCAATCACGCTGGCATCCATCTATCAACCACCAGATAAAGTCATACTTCAAAGCGACCTTCAGTCGCTACTCGATGTATGTCCCTCCGTAATACTAGCCGGTGACTTTAACTCGAAACTTTCAAGTTGGTACTCCGTAGTTACCAACCCAAACGGCCGTCGTCTTCATCACATGTTAGATTCGCAAAACTGTGATGTAGTGAGTCCTCGGGAACCGACTCACTATCCTTATAACACAAATCATCGCCCCGATATTCTCGATATAGCAATCCTACAAAGTGTTAACTTAACGGTGCTCAGTAGAAGTCATCCACCAGCAGACTTCGCATCACCTACCGGTAGTCATGCAGCTAGGTATTCCAAGTGACCCCGTTCCTCAAAGGAGGTCACACATCGATTGGGTCAAACAAACGGAAGCCCTTAAGGCAACCGACACCCCCGACCTAAACACCATTCCCGGTACGTTGTCATCCATCGAGGAGACCAATGCAGCGATCGGTGCTTTCACCAACCATATTTATTTATTTATTTAAGGTTGACCAACAGAAGTACACCATAAAACAGTTTAAATCTTAAGTCTAATTTAAAAGTATAGTGCAATCCCAATAACAGGTAAACACAACTTATGTCTAAAATTGTTGTAAGATTGACACTTAAAATATTTAATATACTTTGTTAGAAAGTAATATCAAAATATGTAAACAGCGCTACCTGTTATGTAACTCGATACTAATGTTCATAGATTATAAGAAGTGTTATTAGGTTTAAGGTTATCTGTGAACAGAAATAAAAAGTTAGTTGTTCGTTAACTAGCACTGCATTTTATTAGGTTATAGGCCGCTTCCTAAACCTTTTGAGTTTAAAATAGTTCAAAAGTTTAAGTTACTGTTAGATTTGTGGTAACAATGTCGACGAACTATACTGCCAGTGTACCAAAGTTAAAAGGTCGCGGGAACTATGATGATTGGTGTTTTGCGGTGCAGAGTGTTTTGGTGTTGGAGGGCATGGCGGCGAACATACAAATGCAGTTGCCAGGAACGGTTTCTTCGACAGAAAGAGTGGAAGATGCTAAAGCCAAAGCGAAACTGATATTAACAATAGATCCATCGCCAAACGCTCCAAGAAGCGCTCAAAGAAAATCGCAGTGTCTTCAAAACCCGAACCCACCCCGGTGTCTTCTACACCCGCCCCCGCACCGTTAATGTCAAGTGACCGCGACCCCGTCGGTTCCGTCGAAGCCAACAACGCGCTGCGCTCCCGTCCCGGCTAAGGCCCAACTCCCTCCTCCCGTCTTCCTCCGCGAAAAAACACGCTGGAGCGCGGTTTCTAACATGTGCAAAGAGCACAAAATTAATTACGTAAAAGCCTCCAACGCAGGCGAAACAATCAAAATTCAGGTCGCGACCATTGACCAATTCCGGTCTTTCACTAGGCTCCTATCGGTCAAACAAATCGCTTATCATACCTACCCCTCCCGGAGGAGCGTAAGATCCGCGCGGTATTACGGGGCGTCCCGTTCGAGCTAACGACGATATCATGGAGGACCTTAAGTCCCAGGGCTTCCCGGCTAAAGCAGTGCACAAGATGCACTCTAACCGCGGTAGACGTTTTCCTCTCGCCCTCGTCATCTTAACCAACACTCCCAACTCGAGAGAGACCTTCAGAGAGGCTCACACAATCTGCGGAGTCTCGAACATCTCCGTCGAGCATCCCAAACCTCGCGGGCACCCTGGGCAATGCCACCGTTGCCAGCTTTACGGCCACGCAGCGGCTGATTGCTCAGCCCCTCCCATGTGCGTAAAGTGCCTAAATCCGCACATTACAAAGAAATGCACTAGCACTCCCGACTCCACTTCCCCCCCCTGCATGTGTGTTGTGCAGCCAGTCTGGCCACACAGCTAACTACAGGGGTCGTCCGCGCGCTCCGCCCTCCGCTGCTAAGAGGGTTGCGCCTAAACCAGCGCCACCGCTCACTCCCACCAACTTCCGGCCGCTGCGCAACTGGGGTCCCCCGGAAGCAAAGCCCGTGCAGCCGACGCCTCCTCCGGCTCTCTCCTGGAGACAGCGTCCGGCCGCTCCACCTTCCCGTCCTATCCGAGCTCCCGTAGCTCCCGTAGGCCCAGGTCCCGCACCAACATCTTCACCTCAGTCGTCGCTGGCTGAGGACATGAAGACCGTGTTCGACGTTATCCAAAACGTCGATATTAGGAAAATCTCCGTAAATTGTGAGCCGCCCGCTCTCCTCAAGAGCGTCTATTCGCATTAGCCGAGCATCACTCGCTCCACAGTTCTTTATAAATTCTATAATCAGTATAAATTCTCTTAATAGTAAATATAATGTCTTAACCTGCAAATCCCGCGTCTGGTCGTATCAAACCCAATGGCTTAGCTCTAGTTTCATTTAACGCTCTGTTATATACATACAATGTTCTTAGAAAAGCTGATGAAATGTAAAGTCAGCATTCTGCTGACTTAGGTTAGTCTAAACATCCTCCTCAACCTAATGTATTTTAAAATAACAAAAGTTAGTTCAGCTCGGGATTCCATTCATGTAACATCGTTTTAATTCATTATTTTATTTTATTTTATTTCTAATTCTATATTGTGAAAGTGTACCTAGTTCCTTTCAGTTAATAAAAATAATCTTTTTTTAAAAAGTGTTTTACCAAACCCCGTCTAACATTTGGTGGCAGCGGTGGGATCAGTTAAGATCTCGGGTACCTATCCTGAAATCAGTGCAAGTGAATGTGTCTAAAGTGTTACAAATTGTGTATAATTATCCAAGAATCCCAGTTGATACTCCGGTTGTAAGCATCAATCACCCAACCGTAATCCAGGTAGTGAGTTTGCGCTGTCTGTGCAGACTCCCTCCAGTATCCAGCCCATTGGTCCACTGTACCGTAAGCGGTACCAGGCAACAGCGCTTTCTGCGTGTCCCACGGGAATCCTGGCTATCCAGTACCGATCAATTGAAGGCATATATCCTACATCTAATTCTACTGTTCAAATGTATCCTGTTATCCTGTAAGTCAAGATTTATCCTATTATTCTATTCGAAAGACTATTTCTACAATTTATTCAAGAAACTATTTTTCTATCGTCTAACATTTAGTGGAACCGTTCTAAGGTTCAAATCTATAAATAGAATCCATCAGTGAAGTTACAAAGTGTTCCTTTATTTCGATAAGCTACAATCAACAACGGCTATTGTTCAACGCCGGAAGCTAATCACTAATTTCGTAGAATCGAAATAATTCCTAGCTATAAGTTTGCGTCGTGACTTTTATTTTACATTTTTATTTTTTACATTGTATATTGTTGTGTTGTGTTCCTTTACAGATTTTATTTCTTAACATTATTTTATCCAGATTTATTTGATATATTGACTTTTTAATTCTTTTGTTGCGCTTATACAAAAACTAATCCTTACAATTATATTTACATACAAACCTAACTTCAAATCTTATTAATTCTAATCGTTTTAAATAATCATATCCACAATGTCGACTAAAGAAGCAAAAGAAATAGATTTAAACATTTTAATAAAATTCATTAACAAATTCGACGGCAACAGAGAAAAATTAAATGCATACATAAATAATTGCCGTAATGCCATTAATCTTGCTAGTATTCAACAACAAGACATCCTTTTAAAGTACATAATTAGTCAACTCGAAGGTCGTGCCGAAAGTGCATGTTCCATAAAAGAGTTTGAAACGTGGTTCCAATTAGAAGAATTCTTAAAAGCACAGTTTGGAGATAAGAAACATTACGCCGCATTATTATCCGATCTTCAAGACTGTAGACAATCAAACAGTGAAACGGTAAACCAATTTTCCTTACGTATAGAGTCATGTTTATCGAAATTGCTTACCGAAATTAATATATCCATTCCGACTAAGAAAAAGGCCGAATTAGCAGGTCGAGTCGCTGCTATGCAAGACCTAGCCTTACATACTTTCGTGATAGGTTTAAATCCAAAACTCTCGACTGTTGTCCGGTGTCGTGATCCAGAAACCCTTAATGATGCAATTAATTTCGCGGTATCAGAAGAAAAAATTTTACAAGCTACTCTTAGGCGTACACCGTCTTCATTTAATAGTACCAATACGAATTCCATACATCAGCGTGCACCTCCGCGTCAATTCCAATTCCATAAAAGTTTCCAGCAACAAAGTTCTAATTTTAATAGACCTCAAAACCAGGCAGTACCTCATTCTTCTCCTAATTTCCCTTTGTTCTGTAGGTATTGCAAGAATCCAGGTCATACTATTAATAACTGCTCAAAAAGAGAATTTAATAACAAACGGTATGGCGTACCACAATTTCAACAACGCCAACCTTCTAATAATCCTAATAATCGCCAATGGCCAAATAAGCCTATCAATGCAGTTAATTTTTTAGAATCCGATATTCCTAATGAATCCGAATCTGAATATTTAAACGAACAAGCCGACCCGTCCAGTGCCGTGCGGGAAACATAATCGGTAAAGTCGGTACAACCAAAGTCCATTTTCCTATTTCTAATTCAAATCCTAGCGTTATCAAATCAAATTCTAATCCTATTTCTAACATAAGTTACACTTCTAAATCCAGTCAACCTATGCGACAGGGTAACCAGCCCCAAAATGAAAGGTTGCATATTCTTAAATCCAGTCAATCTATGCGACAGGGTAACCAGCCCCAAAATGAAAGATTGCATATTAATTCTAAATCCAGTAAACCTATGCGACAGGGTAACCAGCCCCAAAATGAAAGGTTGCATATTTCTAAATCCAGTCAATCTATGCGACAGGGTAACCAGCCCCAAAATGAAAGATTGCATATTAATTCTAAATCCAGTAAACCTATGCGTCAGGGTAACCAGCCCCAAAATGAAAGGTTGAATAAATTTAAATCCAGTCAATCCATGCGACAGGGTAACCAGCCCCAAAATGAAGGATTGCATATCTTGAAATCCGATCAATCTATGCAGCAGGGTAACCAGCCCCAAAACGAAAGATTGACTCCTATTTCTAATAATTCCAATTCCAAAGATGAAATACAAAAAACCTATAATATAACGACTAATCCATCAAAAAACTTCTTACCTTTTATTGAAGTACATACCTCGTTGTCTTCCAAAGCAATTAGTCTCCTTGTTGATAGTGGAGCATCAATTAGTTTAATAAAAGAAAAATCCTTAATGAATTTATCCAATATTTCAAAAGAGATAGTCTCTTTCAGTGGTTTAGGCAATTCAAATCACCCTATGCATTCATTAGGTTGTATTACTGTTGAATTTAATTCTTTAAAACATAAATTCCATGTAGTTCCTGATTTAGACTTTCCTTATGATGGTATTTTAGGCAACGATTTCCTTTCGAATTTTAATTGTAAAATTGATTACCACAAAAATTTCCTCATTATAAACAATCTTAAACTTAATTTAAAATTCAATGATCCAGTTTACACAATTCCTCCTCGTACAGAAACCATCATCGAATGTTCCGTTTCTAATCCAGAAGTCCAAGAAGGACTTATCCTTGACCAGAATCCTATCGATTCACTTTTAATAGCAAACTGTGTTGTAAAAGTAAAATCTAATTCTAGAATAAATATTTCTGTCGTAAACATTTCCGAATCCCAATTATGTGTAAACTCAAATTTAAAACTTAATATTTTACCTTTAGAAAAAAATCATGAACATACTATATTGTATACTACATCATTAAATAATACTGAATTAAATGCTATAAACAGGACTGAAGAAGTCCTTAAACTTTTAAGAGTCTCACATCTAAATAATGAAGAAACAAATGCTTTATCTGAACTCTGTGCTTCTTATTCCGATATTTTTCATTTGCCAACTGACAAATTAAGTTTTACTGACATACTTCAACATGAAATTACTACAACTTCTTCTATTCCTATAACTACAAAGTCTTATAGATTTCCTGACGTGCATAAATCAGAAGTACAAACCCAAATAAATAAAATGCTTGATGAAGGTATCATAAAACCTTCTATATCTCCTTGGTCATCCCCAATATGGGTTGTACCAAAGAAACTCGATTCTTCCGGTCAGCGCAAATGGCGAGTAGTAATCGACTACCGAAAGCTCAATGATATAACCATAGGAGACTCTTACCCAATTCCAAATATTTCAGAGATACTAGATCAACTTGGAAAGAGTAAATATTTTACAACACTAGACTTGGCGTCTGGCTTTCATCAGATTAAAATGTCGCCGCAGGATGCACCAAAAACCGCATTTTCAGTACCGCAAGGACACTTTGAATTTACTCGCATGCCCTTCGGACTCAAAAACGCTCCTGCTACTTTCCAAAGAGTTATGAATTCTGCTCTTACTGGCCTCCAAGGCGTCCAGTGCTTTGTCTATCTTGATGACATCGTTATTTATTCTTTTGACCTCGAAAAACACATTAAAAACCTATCCAATGTCTTTGACAGACTTCGAACTTTTAACTTGAAACTTCAACCTGACAAGTGTGAGTTCCTCCGTAAGGAAGTGTCATATCTTGGTCATATTATTACAGATCAAGGTGTCAAACCAAATCCTGACAAGATTAAAGCCGTTCAACAATTTCCTATTCCTAAAAATCCAAAAGATATTAAATCCTTCCTTGGCTTAGTGTCCTATTACCGAAGATTCATCCCTGACTTTTCAAAAACTTCGAAACCACTTACTAACCTTCTTAAAAAAGATATTCCTTTTGTCTGGCAACACCAGCAACAGCTTGCTTTCGAAAACCTAAAAAATTCTCTTACCACTGCTCCTGTATTAGCGTATCCAGACTTTTCCAAACCTTTTCTCCTTACCTGTGATGCATCCAATTTTGCAATTTCTGCCATTCTTTCCCAAGGCCCTATTAATAATGATCGTCCAATCGCATATGCATCGCGTACATTAAATAAGGCAGAATCTAACTACAGTGTAACTGAAAAAGAATGCCTCGCTATTATCTTTGGAACTAAAGTATTCAGACCTTACCTCTATGGTCGCCGCTTCAAAATCATAACAGACCACAGACCTTTAAAGTGGCTATTCAATTGCAAAGAGCCTGGCTCCAAACTTGTTAGATGGAGACTAAAATTAGAAGAGTTTGACTATGAAGTTGAATATAAAAAAGGCAAGGTTAACAGTAACGCCGATTCCTTATCCCGATATCCTGTTAATCCAATTATAGAGAATAACCCAGATCCTCAACCTTCAACTTCCACTCACAATCCAAACTTAGGAAAAGAATCCGAAATCCCTTTAGATCTCTTTGAAGATCTTACCGAACTTGGCGCTCTAGATTTAAGCCCTCAACAAAATGTTGATTTCTATCCCTTAGGTTCTCCACCTGAACCAGAACCTTTTCAACAAACATTTAATCCAATAACTGATGAGATCTCTCCTAATCCCTCTGACTCTAACAATACAAATATAACCAACCGAAATGTCGACTATTCAAATTTTTTAAAATCTTTCAACGACAAAAACAAAACTTTTAATACACAAATTATAGAACATAACGAGACATTACTTAAGAGCCCATCTAAAACCATTCTTATCCCTGTATCCATTGACTTCGACGACTCTAATCCTTATATTGAAGATATACTAGCCACTTCAGAAGATAGAAACAGCATAATTGACGGTGAACGTATCCTTCACCACTTTAAGAAAATCATTATCAAAGATAAAACTTACTATATCCTTTTTACTAAAGTCTATTATTTTGATAACTGTACTTATCCAGATTTATTCAAAACCATAAAATCTGCTCGAGATGACATTTTCCTCAACGGTAACATAAATGAAATCAGTATCTCAGATTTTAAAAACCAATTTGAACAACATTCTTTTACTAAAATATATGGCATGCTAATGTACCTTTTTGATAACTCAAATATTGTTGTTAACATTTATCACAATAGTATAATTTATCCCGTTCCTACCGAAATAGCCAAAATACTTAAAGAAAATCATGATATACCAATTGCTGGTCATTTAGGCTCTAATAGAATGACTAACAGAATTAAAGAAAGGTATTACTGGAAAAATATGCGCTCAGACATAGATGACTATATAAAAAATTGTAAATTGTGCCAAACAAATAAAGCTTTAAGAATGTCCAATAAATCTCCAATGCAAATCACTACTACTTCCAGTCGCCCTTTTGAGAGAATCAGTTTAGACATAGTTGGTCCTTTACCTGAAGCAGGACTACAGAAATTAAAATTCATACTCACCCTTCAAGACGATCTAACTAAATTTTCAATTGCGTATCCCATTTCGAATGCTACTGCTGAAGAGTCTTGTGAGTGTTTAGTTCACTTCATTTCTCTATTTGGAATTCCAAAGTCTATACTTACAGACCAAGGAACCAATTTCACTGCCGAATTATTCAAAATGACTTGCCAATTTCTGAAAATAAAACAAATATGGTCCTCACCTTATCACCCCCAAACTCAAGGAGCCTTAGAGAGAAGTCATTCCACTCTCAAGGAATATTTAAAGTCTTACGTAAATGAGAACCAAACAAACTGGCATAAATTTGTTTATACCGCTATGCTTACCTATAACTCTTCTATACATACTACAACTAAATTTACGCCATATGAACTCATATTCGGCCATAAACCGTATATTCCTGATTCAATCTTCGATTTACGATCCGATATCACCTATCCAGATTATATAAAAATGCTGCAACATCGTCTGAAATTATCTCAACAAAAGGCATTAGAAAATATAAATATTTCAAAAGAAAAATCAAAAACGTATTATGATAGACATTCCCGTGTAGTTAAATATAAAGTAGGCGAATACGTTTATTTAAAAAATCATCTTAGACTTCGTAAAGCTCTTTCTCCAATCTGGAAGGGTCCTTACAAAATTGTGAAAATCCACGGCAACAATACGTTGTCTCTTTTAATTAACCGCCGTCATGTTAAACATCATTATGATCAAATAAAACCGGCATATGACGTCAATGAATGAATTATCTGCACTTATATAATTTTAAGATTTTATACTTTTACTTTTATTTATCTTTTTCCTTTTACACATTTAAAAACCATATAGTTATTTTAAATCGTTATTGCAGAATGATCGTGGCGTATAGCGTCCTAGCTACTGCTTATGACACCCAATACATCAGTTACATCACCAGAAGCCCTGGCATGCTTTTTGATCCTGTCGGCACGGTCAAAGTTGTCAATGATATATTTCATGTAGTTATTCCTTTAGATATAACTCCTTTTAAACACCATGTTGATGATATCCAAAACATTTTTAACTCAATAAGAATGCAATGTCGAGATAGTGAAGATATAGACTACACCCTTTGTCAAAATATGTTGCAACCCTTAGAATCACTATATAACGATATCTCCCATGATTATAAGTCGATTTCTCACATAATTTCCGATAGTCCCAACAAGAGGTCCGCATGGTTTTCTGGTATCGGTACTATATTCAAACATATATTTGGTTCATTGGATGAAGATGATGCACTAAATTATAATAACGCAATTCAGGTTTTATATAACAATGACAAAACGCTTACCGAATCAATTAAAAAGAATATTATTATTTCCCAAACTGCAATTTATAATTTGAACGACTCATTATTTGAAATTAACTTAAACCAAGCAAAACTTAATAATGTAATAGATGAAATATCCGGTAACCTGAGAAACATGACAAAAAATTATTGAAACCGACAGTTTCAAAATCAAGCTTAACTACGTCATAAATGTATTGCAGTCACATCTTCTGACTCTTTCTTTCAAAACAGAAGATATTCTAAATTCAATACTTTTTGCAAAAACCAATATTTTACACCCTTCAATTTTATCCCCTAAACAACTGTATTATGATATTGTTAATAATTTTAAGTCGATCCCAAAATTTAGGGACTTTCCTATTAATTTAGAATTAAGCAACATACATATTTTAATGAATATGTCTAATCTAGTATGTTATTATTTAGATAATAAGTTAATATTTGTTGTTAAAATACCCCTTGTGGATGCCCAGAGCTATGACTTATATAACACTGTACCTTTACCTACTCCTCATAAATCTAATGATCCAAATTCATATGTAATGATTGAACCTTTTGAACAATACCTACTTCTTAATAGAGACAAGACATCCTATAGTTATCTAAAAGATTTAAGCTACTGTAAAACCATTTTATCGAATATTTACCTTTGCGAAATTACTGATATGTATAATATTCCCAGTAACCCGGCTTGTGAAATAGATATAATTACCAAAGCCCTTACAGATATACCAACCACATGTAAGCATAAATTTATATATGGAGAGATAAATGTATGGCATAAATTAAACAATAATAAACTCATATTTGTTCAGTCGCATCAATCTAAACTCTCAATTGAATGTAATAATAGTATTGTATCCGAAACCATTATATCCGGTACAGGTGTATTAAGTGTCCCTGATAATTGTATAGCATATTTTAAAAATTTTAAATTTATTTCAAAAACGAATCCCAAATTAAATGTTCCAATTTTAATGTCCGATTTTAACATTGTCAATGATAGCTGCTGTAATTTAAATAATTTTAATAAACTTCAATATAAAGTTCCTAACTTGAAGATTAACAATGTAAACTTAAATCAACTTAAATATTTTAAAGCTAAGACGGATGACATTTTGAATAATGTAAATTTAATAGATCCACAAACATATTTGTATCATCCTAGCTTCCCCATTATTTCTTTAATTTCTTTAATTTCTATTATAAGCCTGACAATTGTATTGATATATTTTAAATATTGTAAACTAAATAAAAATGTAAAATCTGATAATGATTTAGAACAAATTGAGCTATCGGACAATCAACCTAAAATAAGAACAAATTAAATTGTATCTTGTAATTACAAAACTTACCTTTAAAGGGTAAGTTTCCTTTCAAACGGGGGGCTGTTATATACATACAATGTTCTTAGAAAAGCTGATGAAATGTAAAGTCAGCATTCTGCTGACTTAGGTTAGTCTAAACATCCTCCTCAACCTAATGTATTTTAAAATAACAAAAGTTAGTTCAGCTCGGGATTCCATTCATGTAACATCGTTTTAATTCATTATTTTATTTTATTTTATTTCTAATTCTATATTGTGAAAGTGTACCTAGTTCCTTTCAGTTAATAAAAATAATCTTTTTTTAAAAAGTGTTTTACCAAACCCCGTCTAACAGCTCGTAGCCTTAGTTCTAACCTGCCTGAGCTCAAACTATTCGTTCAGAACAATAAGCCAGACTTCTGCTTGTCCAAGAGACTATCCGGGGGATAGGCGTAACGCCGACGGTCACGGCGGCACAGCTATTTACTATAAAAGAGGTCCTCAACATGGAGGCCACTGTGTGTAGATTGGCTATGACTGGTCATCCAACCGTCATCATAGCTTCAATCTACATACCTAGTGGCACCAGACCTATTCGCAGCGACTTTGAGGCCATTCTCGCCCTCGGTCGTTCAGTCATTATGTTCGGAGACCTTAACTCTAAACATACTGACTGGACGTGCCTATCGACCAACACCAGCGGTATCGCTCTCCTTAATATCACTAACTCACTCGACTTAGACGTCATCTCTCCCGCCACTCCCACTCATTATCCCGACAACCCTAACCTCCGTCCTGACATCCTCGATTTTGCGTTAGTAATGCATATCAACCTCGATCCAAGGTCAATCGAACCGCTCGATGACCTAGGCTCTGACCACCGCCCCGTCTCCCTCGTGCTAGGATCGCCTAACGTTAACGACACCTCTCCTAAGACCTTTAAAAACTGAAAAAGCTTTAAAAAACGCAAGTTTCTGCCTTAGAAGCCCCGAACTCTCCGCTCGCGATCTCGCCTGACTCTCTAGATAGCCCGCCAAAATAGACTCGTTAGTGGATTCCCTCACTGTTGCTATCAACTCAGCCATCAGTGATAACGAAAAGATCGTTAAGCAAGTCAAACCCACGCTTCCCTTAGCCGTCCGCAATCTCATTAAAGCTAAGAACGCGGCTCTCCGGAGAGCCAAACTCTATCCCACGCCTACCTAAGTTAGGTCTTGCCTCGCGGAACTCCAAGACGTTCAGATGAACGATCTCATGGAAAATATCTCCCCGTCCCACAAAGCGTATTATAAAATGGCCCGAGCCTTACGCGCAGACACCGCTTCCCACGTTCCTCCTCTCACTCGACCCGACGGCACTACCGCCTTCGAAGACGAAGAGAAAGCCGAATGCTTCGCCGACAGCATTGCCTCACAATGCTCGCCCAGCACGCAACCCGCGGATCCCACCCACATCCAGTTGGTGGAGGACGAAGTCCTCCGCAGGAACTCTCTCCCCATCACCGCTGACCCCATCACAGTATCTAATGATGAAATCTCGCTTCTCATTAGAAGTCAAAAGTCCAAAAAGGCTCCGGGTGCAGATGGAATTTCCACCCACGCACTTAAGCACCGGCCTCAACAGATGCTTACCTTATTAGCTATCATTTTCAATGCCTGCTTCGACCTTTTCAAAAGCTTGGAAAGAAGCGACAGTCATAGGCATTCCCAAGCCGGGCAAACCTCTGAATATCCCGGCTAATCACAGACCCATCAGCCTCCTCAAGGCCATGTCTAAACTTCTCGAGAGAGTCATACTCTCTCGAATGCGGAACCATCTGTTTCCAACGGATGGCGATCCTTTCATTATTCCCCATCAGTTCGGCTTTCGCGCTAAGCAATCCTGCTCTTAGCAAGTCCATCGAATCGTCGAGTACATACTCGACGGCTTCTATCCGCGGCGTTTTAAAACGGTCGCAGTTTTCTTTGTCGTAGCCAAGGCATACGATAAAGTCTGGCACAGAGGTCTCGTCTATAAATAGGCTTACAAAGGATATTCGTGTGCTGTTGTGTGAGGCTCTGGTCTTATCTAGGCTAAATTATGCTGATTCGGTGTATTGTTATGTGGCTGCATTTTCGTCTAGGAGACTTCTGCAGCGGGTCCAGAACGCTTGTTGCCGATTTTGTTTCAATATCCCTCCTCGCACCCACATTACACCGTATTTGCAAAAGAATAACATGTTATCGATTGAGTCACGCCGAGAACTTCTTTTTGCTGGCCTTGTTCACCAAGTTGTGACAGCTGAAGTGCCTAGATACTTGTATTCAAAATTGCGTTGGTCCAGCTCCGTAAATCCGTATGTCACGAGAGCCTCTAAGTACCTATTGCAGACATATAAACACCAAACGTCTGCATTTAGGGGCAGTTTCCGCTATAGGGCTACCTCGTAAGGAATAACCTACCCCCACCTTTACGACGTCCTCTTTTAAAAAATACCTTTGTCAAGCATTTCAAGTTGTAATTATATAAAAAACAGCAAGGACTTCATTAGGGGCCTTATAGCGGTATTCTGGAAAAAAATTTTAGTTTATTGTTTATGTATCTTTTTATTTTATTTTATTCATGTCGTATTTATTGCAAATTATGTTTAGTGTTTGTTTTATATATTTCATTTCGTATTTATCTGTGTATTCCCAGTTTATTGTTGTTTGTTTTTCTATGTAATTTGTTTCGTCATGGGTTTAAAGTGAATATTTATGCTTTATTAAGAGTGTACAGTGGTGGCGCTACTAGGCCGCAACTGAAAATCGGCGCTTTGTAGCCTTTTAGCTGCATAGCAAAGCTGAGTTTTGTGTGCCTTTGTTTCGGCAGCACCGGCTTTTTAACTAGGTTAATTTTATGTTTTATATTTTTATTTCAATTTCTGTGTGCTTCTGTAACAATAAAGAGATTTTTACTTTTTACTTTTACTTATACTTTACTTTGCTTATCAGATCGCCTAGTTAGGATAATCGCGTCGTTTCGCACGCTTTCCGCGCCTCGCCCCATAAAGGCTGGATTCCCTCAAGGCTCAGACCTCGCCCCTCTGTTGTATACCGTGTACAACCCAAGAACAACCGAAGAACAACTTAAAGTAAAGAAGAGGAATCCCTGCCCAATCAAAAAATTCACAAGAAGATTTGCTGCTCGACTACGTACCTACTTCATACATGTCCGATGTCCGCCGAAATCAAACAGGTTCACCCACAAAAATCCATCATCAATTCATCATCACCAAGTGATGTGGGCCGCACTCCGTACCGTTCCCGCGAGCGGAGCCACCCACGAAATCAAAGCTCAACCCCGTTGCCTTATTGCTTTTATCATCGTCGTTTCGGCAATGAAGCAAGAAAATGCACTACACCCTGCGATTTCAAACAACATCACAATAAAAACTCGGAAAACTGAAGACGACGCTGGCAACTGCGGATACCGGCGTCCACACAAATTCACACCGCCTTTACGTCACAGATTCAAAAACAAATGCAATTTTTGGTAGATACAGGAGCAAATATCTGCGTGATACCAAGATATAAAGACCTCGAGAAAACCACTCTCATTCAAATTGTACGCCGCCAACAACACCGCCATAGATACTTACGGAGAGAAAACTCTAGAATTGAACCTAGGACTACGACGCCCTTACCGATGGAAGTTTATCGTCGCCGGTGTAACAAGACCCATCCTAGGCGCGGATTTTCTCAAACACCACCAACTCGTTGTCGTCTTTAAGAACCACCGACTACTTGATAGTGTTACAAGCCTAGCCGTCAAAGCACCCACTTGTAACAGCAGCCAACCAACAGTACTGTTATATACTATCTGATGTAAACAATAATGCTTAGTCAAGACTGCTCACACAACATCCCTAAGTTCTCATGTAATAATACCTTTGTTTCATAGCCCAGTTAGTTCTATCTCAGTACTCGTGTCGAAGCCACTTACTAAATCTTGTATTTTTCTATTTCATTCTATGTCAATTGTTTCGTGTTAAGAAAACCCATTATTTTAAATATACCATTTCAGTGTAAATAAGTTTTCTTTTTTTTAAGTGATTTACAAAGTCCCGTATTACATTGGTGGCAGCGTAAAAGGGATATATATTTGTGTCCCAGGAGCCTCACAAAAGTGAAGTGTTAATTGTGCAAGTGCAATTTTCTATAAAAGCCAGTGCGACAAAATAAAAAGTGAAAAGTGAAATTTCAGCGAAATTTCATACAAAGTGAAATCGAGTGGGTACCCAGGTATCTTCCCAGTACCTACCCAATACCTACTACAACAGTTAATTACAACTACCTTCAACTACATTTACCTCCTGTCTGGTTGGTAAACTCCGAGTCTCCAAAACCAAGAATAATGTTCCTGCTGTTGTGAGTGATTTTATTTAATTATACACGTGATTTGAACACAAAAAAAAACTTTTATTCCTGTGCTGAATCTCATATGAACACTATATATTAATAATTATAATTTAAGTAACAATTAGAATCTAATTAGTTTATAAAATTTGTCCCACATTCCATTCTTATTCCATGACGTCTTGCCCGCCTACGCTTTTCGCTGGCCAGACGCATCGAGCTTCCAGGAACTGAAAAGCGCACCTGTGCAGTGAAGCTTTGTACCATTTATAAGGCGATTCAAATTTGTAGCGATTTTTTGTTTTAAGTATTATAATATTTTTCTTTACTTAACTTTTCTTTTAATAGTTATCTTATATGTCTAAATCTAAAGATATTAAAGACGAAGAAACTCAATCAAAAATGTCAGATATAGATATTAACGTTTTCATTAAATTCATAGGCACATTTGACGGCAATCGAGAAAAATTAAGTCCGTTTCTCAACAACTGCCGTAATGCGATAAACCTAGCTTCAAGTAGTCAAACGGAAATTCTACTAAAATATATTTTAAGCCGACTCGAAGGCAAGGCAGAAACAGCCTGTGCCATTAAAGAATTTAGCAAATGGTCTCAATTAGAAGACTTTCTTAAAGCGCAGTTTGGCGATAGAAAGCATTACGCCTATTTGCTCTCAGACTTACAAGACTGTAAGCAAGGTCGTAACGAATCTGTCGGTCAATATTGATTAAGGGTCGAGGGTTGCCTTGCTAGACTCTTGACCGAGATAAATATTTCTATTCCCACAAAAAAGAAGAATGAATTAACCGGCCGCGTTGCAGCAATGTAAGATCTCGCACTTAATGTTTTCATTGTAGGATTACACCCTCAACTGTCTACTATAGTAAGCTGTAAAGACCCTAACACCTTAAACGAAGCTATTAACTTTGCAACATCTCAAGAAAAAAATTTAGGAATCTCATATAAAAAACATACGCCTTCCCCTTCTACGTCATTTAATCAACGTCGGATTGGAAACATCGTAATAATTCTTTTACATCTA
Organism: Marasmarcha lunaedactyla; assembly: GCA_923062675.1. Classification (NCBI taxonomy): domain Eukaryota; kingdom Metazoa; phylum Arthropoda; class Insecta; order Lepidoptera; family Pterophoridae; genus Marasmarcha; species Marasmarcha lunaedactyla. The sequence goes on from OV281353.1 coordinate 12,464,803, forward strand.
AGCCACAGGGTCAAAACCAAACTTATCCGTCTACGTCTAATGTTCCTACATGTCGCTACTGTAAAAATATAGGTCATACTACAGAAAATTGTAGAAAACGCGAATTTAATAACCGTGCGCAAAACTCTGCGGTCTTAGCGGTCTTGGCAGTTACAACATTCCTATGTACTCCTTAGGCCAAATAATTCTTAAATATGACTCACTCCAGCATAAATTTAATCTGATTCCGGATCTAAATTTCCCTTACGATGGTATAATTGCCGATGACAATTTTTCTATCTCTAATTGCAAAATAGATTACACTGAAGATGCACTTATAACATAACAACGTCAAAATAAAATTAAAATTTCATGGTCCTGTCTATGTTATCCCTCCAAGAACAGAAACTATCATTGAATGCTCTGTTTCAAACCCACAAATTAAAGAAGGGCTTATTCTTGATCAACACCAAATTGAAGGTCTTCTGATCGCAAATTCTATAGTCACAGTAAAATCAAACTCTAGAATAAATATCTCTGTCGTAAACACTTGCGAACATCCATTACATGTAAATTCTAATTTGAAACTTAATGTTGTACCTTTCGATATCAGCAACAATACTAACTTAGTTTTCCACAATTCATTGTATGACGATAAATGCAATATTACAGATAGGACTGGAGAAGTTTTGAACCTTTTACGAGTCTCACATCTAAACAACGAAGAAGTTAATGCTTTATATGATCTCTGTTCAACTTACTCTGACATCTTTCATTTACTTAACGACAAATTCACTTATACTGATGTTCTACAACATGACATTACTACAACTTCCTCTGTCCCAATAAGTACAAAATTCTATAGATTTCCAGATATCCATAAAAATGAAGTGCAACTACAAATCAATAAAATGCTTGATGAAGGAATCATAAAACATTCAACTTCTCCTTGGTCATCTCCCATATGGGTTGTGCCAAAGAAAACGGACGCGTCAGGTCAGCGCAAATGGCGAGTAGTAATTGACTACTTAACGATATAACAATAGGAGACTCTTATCCGATTCCAAATATTACAGAAATCCTAGACCAGTTAGAAAATCTAAATACTTTGCAACACTCGACCTAGCATCCGGTTTCCATCAAATTAAAATGTCAACGCAAGACGCACCCTATGCTGCATTTTCTGTACCACAAGGACACTTCGAATTTACTCGTATGCCTTTTGGATTAAAAAATGCACCTGCTACATTTCAAAGGCTTATGAATACTGCACTCTCTGGCCTACAAGGCGTCCAATGCTTTGTTTATCTTGACGATATCGTAATCTATACATTTGATCTTGAAAAACATATCCAAAATCTTTCTAATGTCTTCGACAGAGTTCGCACTTTAAATCTAAAACTTCAAACAGACAAGTGCGAGTTCCTCCGTAAAAAAGTCTCGTACCTTGGACATATTATCACTGATCAGGGTGTCAAACCCAATCCTGACAAAACAAATGACGTACAACAAATCCCAGTTCCTAAAACTCCAAAAGACATTAAATCTTTCCTTGGACTTGTATCATATTACAGACGATTCATCCCTGACTTTTCTAAAACTGCTAAACCTCTCACTAACCTCATGAAAAAGGATGTCCCTTTCCTGTGGCAAAATGAACAACAACTTGCTTTCGAAACTTTAAAAAAATCTTTAATCACTGCGCCTATTCAGATTTCACAAAACCCTTCATTCTTACCTGTGATGCGTCAAATTACGCTATTTCAGCCATTCTCTCCCAAGGCTTCAACAATAATGATCGCCCAATCGCTTACGCATCACGAACACTAAATAAAGCAGAATCAAATAATAGTGTTACTGAAAAAGAGTATTTATCAATAATATTCGGAACTAAAGTGTTCAGGCCCTATTTGTATGGTCGTCGTTGCAAAATTGTAACTGACCACAGACCCTTAAAGTGGCTGTTCATCGCAAAGATCCAGGCTCTAAACTTGTAAGGTGGAGACTGAAATTGGAAGAATTCGATTACGAAGTCGAATATAAAAAGGGAAAAACTAATAGTAATGCTGATGCTTTTTCTCGCTTCCCTGTAAACTCCTCCGAATTTCCTCAAGATATACTTGATGATTTGACTGAACTTGGCACATTAGACATAAGTCCATTTGAACAACAAAATATTGATTTCCACCCCTTAAAACCTTCACCTGGCGCAGAACTTCTGAGTGCAACTACAAGTATGGAAAATGAAACCATTCCAAGCCCTCCGACTCATATGGATTCGAATATAACTAACCATAACGAAGACTACTCCAATTTCCTCAAGTCATTTAACCACAATAACACTGCTTTTAACACATTCATAAAAGAACACAACGAATCCGTCCTCAAAAGCTCCTCTAAGACTATCCTAATTCCTGTATCTATTGACCTCGACGACTCTAATCCCTATCTTGAAGACATTATATCCGCATCCGAAAACACTACTCACATCACTGACGGTGAACGTGTACTCCATTCTTATAAAAAATTCGTGATAAAGGACAGAATATACTATCTTCTCTTCACTAAAGTCTGTTACTTCGATAATTGCACTTATCCAGATTTATTTAAAGCTATCCAATCAGTTTGAGACGATATAATACTTACTGGCAGTATAAACGAAATTGCAGTATCCAACTTTAAAAACACATTCTTTCACTAAAATATACGGCATGTTTATGTATCTATTTGACAATTCAAATATTACTATTAATATCTATCATAACAGCAAAGTTTATCCCGTTCCAACTGAGATTTCCAAAATTCTTAAAGAAAACCATGACATTCCAATAGCCGGACATTTAGGTTCCAATAGAATGTATAATAGGATAAAAGAACGATATTTCTGGAAAAACATGCGATCCGACATAGAATCTTACGTAAAAGCCTGTAAACTTTGTTTGCAAGCACTAAGGAAAACAAATAAATCACCTATGCAGGTAACCACTACTTCATGTCGCCCTTTTGAAAGAATCAGTCTTGACATTGTTGGGCCCTTACCTGAATCTGGACCTAGAAAGCTGAAATTCATACTTACTCTTCAAGATGACTTAACGAAATTTTCTATTGCATATCAAATATCCAATGCCACTTCTTAAGAATCCTGTGAATGCTTAGTTCACTTTATTTCTTTGTTTGGAATTCCTAAATCTATACTCACAGATCAAGGTACCAACTTCACTGCTGAACTCTTCAAAAGAACCTGCGAATTTTTAAAAATAAAACAAATATGGTCATCTCCTTACCATCTACAAAAACAAGGCGCTCTAGAGAGAAGCAATTCTACGCTAAAAGAGTACTTGAAATCATACGTTAATGATAACCAAACAGATTGGCCTTAATACGTCTATACAGCTATGCTTACCTACAATACAAGCGTCCACACCTCCACTCAATTCAACCCTTATGAATTGAATTTTGGTCACAAACCTTATTTGCCAGACTCCGTCTTTAATCCAAACCCTGACGTAACTTATCCTGACTACATTAAAATGTTACAAATCGCCTTAAAATATCTCGTGAAAAAGCGCTAGAAAATATTAATATTTCTAAAGAGAGGTCGAAAGCCTTTTATGACAGACATTCGCGCTATGTATAATATAAAGTTGGTCAATGTGTCTATCTTAAGAATCATCTAAGACTGAGGAAAGCACTGTCTCCTGTCTGGAAAGGCCCGTATAAAATTGTTAAAATCCATGGCAACAACACCTTATCCCTTCATATAAATAGAAAACATGTAAAACACCAATATGACGAGATAAAACCAGCACATGACATTTATGAATAAATATTTTACTCTTATACAACTTTTACAATTTTATAAATTTACATCTAAAGTCTAAAAATTAGTCATTAGTGATTGTCGTTACAGAATGGTCGTCGTGGCGTACATCGTCCAAGCCAGTGCTAGCAATAACTTCGTCAGTCCCATTACTTCAAGCCCTGGCATACTTTTCGATCCGGCTGGTACGGTAAAACTTGTCAACGATCAATTTCATATAGTTATACCAATTGACGTATCTCCTTTCAAACATTATATTGAAAACACACAAGAAATCTTTAATGCTATCCGATCTCAATGTCACGAATCTGAGGAAATCAGCTACACTCATTGTGAAAATATGTTTAATGATATGCTTAATGACTTTAATTCTGTTTCCCATATTATTTCCAATAATCCCAATAAAAGGTCCGCCTGGTTCTCTGGTGTCGGAGTAGTGTTTAGACATATATTTGGAACCCTCGATGAAGATGATGCTATAACATACAATACCGCTATAAAAACGTTGTATAACAATAAAAAAAACCCTAGGCGAATCTATTGAAAAGAACATCGTTATATCACAAACTGCCATGTCTAATATAAACCAGTCCCTAAATACAATAAATGAGAATGAAGCCAAATTAAATATTAATTTATAATAAATTAATAATAAACGAATTAACAATGTCCGTTACTAATATTACAAAAATTATGGATACTGATAATTTTATTATTAAAATTCATTATGTTTTAAATGTACTTCAATCTCACCTACTAACTCTTTCATTTAAAATAGAAGATATCTTAAATTCTATTCTATTCGTCAAGAATAATATTCTACACCCTTCTATTCTAACGCCTAGACAACAAAGTAATCATAAGTAACTTCCTAAGTTCAGGGATTTTCCTGTATGCTTAGATCTAAGTTACATTCATGTCCTAATTATTATTGCTAATTTAGTTTGTTATTATTTAGATGATAAATTAGTTTTCGTAATTAAAATTCCTCTTGTTGATACCCATGTTGGTAATGGTATAGTATTATACAAATTAAACACGCCATTAGTCCGATAATCCTAACTCATATGTAATGATTGAGCTTTTCGAACAGTATCTTGCCTTAAGCAAAGGTAAGATAAATTGCATATTCTTAAAAGGTTTAAATTCATGTAAAACCATTCAATCCACAATATACCTTTGTGAAGTAAATGATGTTTATAATGTGCCAAATAATCCATCCTGTGAAATAGAAATTATTACTAAAGCCATTTTGACCTTGCCTGATACTTGTACACGCAGATATATCCATGGCACTATAGATATTTGGCATAAATTGTATAATAATAAGTGGGTATTTATCCAATCGAAACCTTCAAAACTTAGCATTGAATGTGAAAACCAAGTTTTATCTGAAACTACTATATCTGGTACAGGAATACTTCACATTCCACAAAACTGTATAGCATACATTAAAAACTTTACATTTGTAGCAAAATCTTACCCTCAAATTAATACACCATTAGTATTACCTGATTATAATATTATTAATGATAGTTGCTGTAAAAACCAACTATAATAAGATAAAACTTCAAATTCCAAATTTCAAAATAAATAATATTAATTTAGATCAGCTCAAACATTAGAAACAAACATCCGAAAGCGTTGTAAACGATATTAAGTTGAATGATCCTTTGATACCTCTTAATAATTCACTTAGTTCTATTATATTTAGTGTTATATATCTTTTGTTTTAATCTAGAAGCCATCCATATGCCGCACGACTTCAAGCACCATTGAACGCATATGCACGCATCTAAACGATAAGACAAGACAAAGATTCAATGGACACCAGACGCCGAGAAAGTATTCATCGACTGCAAACGCGCTATTGTGGAAGCCCATACTATCTAGCTCATACGCTTCACTCCGTCTCACTCGCACTCATGAGTGACGCATGTAATAGCTATGCTGGCGCCGTGCTACAACAACTTGTAAATAATACCTGGCAGCTGCTCGGATATTTTTACAAATGAACTACAGCGCTTATGATCGAGAGCTTTTAGCTACATAAATGGCAGTGAAGCACTTCCGTAAAACATTCGAAGGAAGACAACTGATTATTTTCACCTATCATAGACCACTTATGTACATTTTTACGAAGACAAAGACAACTAACGAAACACCGAAGCGTATGCGACAAATTATGTATATCAGCGAGTTTACCACCGATATACGACACATTAGTGGCAAGAACAACGTCGTTGGGTGAGCGTCGGATCACGTCGGGGTCACCACTGTAGGTAGCGAGATACGGATGCTTCAGGTGGAGAAATTAAACAAGTGTGAGAATACGAATGGACATTTATTTGTTTATTTATTTGTTCCCCTCCACGGTGAGGGCAGGAGGATAAAAATTGCTCTGACGCATATTCCACGCGCGCGATCGGAGGTATGTGGGACTCGCTCCGAGCCTACCAGAGCCCCTACCCACTAAAAACCCCCCTGAATGACTCGTGTAATTTTTTGCCACACAGCCTTCATCTGAGCGACGACCAATTGGAGAAAGAGGCCGCGCTAGCGGGGTCCAGAAGGGGTCACCCGCTGGGATTACATACCACTGAAGGTGCTCAAAGCACTGAAGGTGAATACATAGCACTGATAGGAATTTGCGGCCAGAAGGGCTTCGAGATCTAGCGTCAGCTGCGTCGCTACGTTCGTGTGTGCGATTCTCTGATTGGACTATTTTACTTCTGAACTCTTCGTTTTGCTTTGTCAAGAATGCGATTGAGTTTTCAATATTGATGTTTGAAAGCTCAATTTCTCTTAGGGTAGAATTGATTTGATTTAGCAATTTGAATTTTAATTCAGTTTCTCGTTTTGTTGTAAGAAGCTTAATCATTTTTTCCATTTCAGCGTTTATGTCTGCCAACTGATTAGTGACGGAATCACCCATTCCTCTCTATTTATATCTTGGAGCGTTGAATTACGTAGTCCGGAGGAGTTTTTTTTATTGGTACTGATCACATTAATTTCAGTATCAGATAGAGATTTGTCCATCGTTTTTTTCGCTACCGCTTATGAATTGGGACAAGTGACAGAGATGACTTATTTACAATGACAGTGTCGAAGTATACGAAGTGTAACTTACAAACTATCACTGTCGCAGATTTGTTGTCTCGTTCTGGCATCGTATCACACTAGTCAAGCGTTATGGGCGCCTGGTACTTAGCATCACTTGTTACCGCGATATTCTCAAAAATTTTAGAAATTAAATATTCTATTTTGTAAATAATACTTTTTCAAAAATTTTAAACATAAAAAAAAAGTATTTGTGTATCTATGACAACGCAGCAGCCATAATAATGGACTGATTTACATGCTACATATTTTAGTTTACAAGATAAATAAATTGAGTGTTTTAGCCATGTTTAAACAGTCAACTGTGTCAAGTAAAGTGGATATTTAACACTAAAGTTCTATAATACATAGTATAATACAAGTCGCAGATGAATTAAAGGGGGTGCGTACTACTAACATGAAGATTTCAAGGGAAATACAAAATGTAATTTTTTTTCGTTTAATTACCTTATATATATGGTACACAGAAATCAAACTCAAAAGAAAATAATAACATATCGGCTATGTTATAATTTTTATTGATACAATGTTTATCACAGACCTACCTAATGAATGGCACGATCACCAAAGTTTGAAATATCTCTTCAGTATTTCTTTGCACTAGTTTAAGATATGCAGATTTTGTCTCATTTCCCGGTGCCGTGGGATTTTTCAAAAAACACCTTCATAGGTTCATCTATAACCACAAAATAATTATTACCGAAACTACATATGTTACTACCAAGTAAAGCAATAAAACAAAGTATGTATGTATGAACCTGGTGTCACTAGACAAGGACACACACAGGTAATCAGCCTCTCTTTCTTGCTTGCTTTCTTTCTTGGCATGCGGTTTCGAGCAATAGTGGACCTTCCATGTATATTAACTCCATGGCTTAATCTTATTAAAATATATCAGCGGCCTAACCCTAACAAACCGTGTAAAAAAACGCCACTTACTGCACTTCAAGCAATCAAGGATTTTCTGACAGGCCGACAAAATAGTAAATAAATATTACGATAGGTGGGACTAGTAAATAAAATCATAGCCATCCCTGTTTTTTTTATATAAATTAAATACTAAATATTTATTATATATTATTTATTAATTTAAGCGCTAAATATGCATAAAGTGGTATTGTAGATACTTAGTTTTCGTTTAATCCTAGTTATCTTGTACTATCTTTTTGCTAGCGTCATGTATCGAGGTAACTAGAACAGATTTTTTTTCTTAATTTGATTGAGGAAAATCCCTTATACATAAGTTAATGATGAAGTACAAAGGACGTAATAACTAAACAGGACCGATAACTGAAAATTTGCATTTCCGAAAATAAACACTATTTCAACGTGATAAAGTTTACATTTTGTTGTGGCATCCACAGAGGCTAATCTGAGCCGACAGTGATAGCAATGACAGATGCCATGTGTCTCGTTCTTACTTGCCAGCATCAAAAATGTTTAATCAAAAATGTTTACCTAATCAAAATCTCAACTGAAGCACTTGTATTTAAATGTTATATTAATAATTGATAATCGGCAAATTATAATTGCATCTATTTCTTTAAATATATTCCTTAATTTAAAAAACATACATTATTCTTTTGCCTACTTTTTTTACTTCTTATAGTAACCCTGTATTTGTTGTTTATCATCACAATCGTTCGGTATTAAAACAATTCTAAGGCGTACCATAAGTTAAAATGGTGAAAAAGTGTTGCGGTTATACTTGTCCAAGTGAATCATACCGTAGTTGCAATATATCGTTCCACAGGTAAGCTAAAAATAACATTATTGTAAACTAACAATTATGGTGGCCATAAATTCTTGTAATGTGTCAATTGTGTGGTCGAGAAAGGTCCCAACTGTTGTACTATGATTACGGTTTGCCAAAAAATAAAGAAATGCGAAAAATGTGGCTCAGCAGTATCACGTGAAGCAAAAATTACAAAAAACTCTGACTTTGACTACTTTTAATTCCCGTCAATTATTAAAAGCCGAAGCTATACCTACCAACGATTCCTATCGTGGTAAGAATATTACTGTCATACCTTTTATATTTTTAGTTTTTTATACTTAGTTTTGTTACTAAAACCATTTTATTTAGTCCTATTCAAATTAAATGCTTTAGTGAGTATGTTAAAGTATTACTTTAATTTTAAACTTAAAATTATTACTGTGATCATTTTAACTGTATCTACTTAACAAATGTAACAGTGTAGCATTAAAGTCAATTACTAAATAAATATATTATACTATTTATTTCATATTCCATCCCTTATCCCCCAGAATTGTACCATTCTTATTGTTTGTTTTTCGTGTGTGTAATTGGTCAACACTAAAGTCCGATTTTTTTAGTTGCCTAAAAGGCATCTGATTATTTACATCATCATAATATAATATTCTTATTACAGTGATAGCCAGGGATTAACGTGCCTCCTGGAATACGCAGAAACTCGAGATATTTTTTTGCCCATTGGGTCACTCGTCCAAGTCCACTATACCGCCTGGGGCTGTTTAACATGCATAAGCGCTTAAAAATGCGTACGTTCACTGTGCCATTGAGCTTCTCATTGCTAATAACTTCAATACCTGTGTGTTTATAGCAGTAGATAGATTGCCAGTTCGAATTTTCCTCAAATAGCCAAATCTTATTGTCACACTGTTAGAAAGGGACACGCGGCCTCTATACTACCTATCTCGGTCGGCTCGCTTTTTAGCAGCTAGTATATGAAGTACTACTTACTAATTGACAAATTGGACTAGCTCGCTGATAAACACCAATACTGCGTTCCGATTGCCGATCATAGCGCTCACAGCGCTCATATACCGGTTCCGATTGCCCGTAAGCGCACTCACAGCGATATCGATACGTCATCAATGACGTCATAAACGCCGCTATCTTCCCGCTCACAGTGCCCAAGCTACGGAGCATGGTCGCTCTGGGCGGCCTGTCAAAATGACACATGACGTTGATTTGTTGATGTTTTAATAAGTCGATTAAAGATTTTAAGGGCTGTCAAGTTAGCGCTTGCGGATTAGAAACGTGTTTTGACTGTTTATTAGCAATTTTACAGTTTTTCCTCAGTTTGTTGTGTTGTTATACTAACCGTGTGCGTCTTTTGTTTCCTGGTGCTGGTAAGTTTTGATAGGTACTAACCTTCTTTTGTAGTTTGTATGTTCTGCAACAATGGATAGGGAATCTATCCCGCCCAAACCTCCAGATTCCCCTCCCAACTGCGAGGAAATGGTCGGAGCTGAGGTTATGGATGAGTCCCATGAGCTGTACACTCAGACGACTTCGACCACAAGTAGAAAACGAACTAATGACCCAGACTACAATCTGCCATGCCCAAAGAAGACAATAATAGAACCCTCTACTTCCAGCCCCTCTATTCAAACTATTTATACCCACCCAACCCTTCTTGAAAACAAAGTATACTCCAATTTAGATATGGGTCCATTTATAGTACATATATCTAGGGCTGAGTCTCATCCTTCTGCTGGTACATCTCTTAACCCTCTTAATTTTGGTCGGCTCTTATTTACAGCTAATGTTAAAAGTGTTAAAAAATTGGTGTAAAAAGCATAGGAAGAAATAGGATATCAGTGGAATTTGACACAGCTGAAGCAGCTAATGACTTTATTACAAATCCCTATTTGCTTTCCTATAAATATATAGCAAACATCCCAACATATAATGTAACTCGCATGGGCCTCATTAGGGGAATCCCTACTACATGGCACATGGAGGAGGTAGTCCAAGCTATTGCACCCACTGAAAGGTGTGGGCAAATCATTAAGGCCAGAAGGTTGAACCGTAAGACTATGAGCCACTCGGGTCCAACATGGGTCCCAACCGGTTCTGTAGTCTTGACATTCTCAGGTCAAACCCTTCCCAAAAAAGTTTTCATTTTTAATACATCCGTTCCTGTTGAAATATATATATTACCAACTATTTATTTATTTATTTATTTATTTATTTACTTATTAGGGAAACAAACAGCATGACAATATCTCTTAAACATTAAACAAATAAATATTACATAGGCCAGTAAAGTTTCCACTGTTAAATTACAAATTTAAGAGCAGGTTATATTCTTGTTACAAATGACAGAAAAATAAAATGGTATTCTATATAATTACAATTCGAACTTAAAATATATAATATAAAAAGAGGAATATCTAAGACAAGTGGATTAATTCAACTCTTCTCAGGTTTCAATTATTTTTCTTAAAAATTGGGGAAGGGTTAATGCAAAAATATCATTATTTGTACAAAGTCGGTTATAGCTATTACATGATCTGGGAATAAACGAGTTCATGGCATAATTTGTTTTATAAGGAGGGCACACAAAAATCTTCTGTTTACGAGAGCTAAGGCGAGGACAACCGATACTTATTTTACTCAACAAATATGCCGATTCAACATAGCTATTAATTATTTTGTACAGAAATATTTGGTCTTTTACATCGCGGCGAAATTGGAGGGAATTCATGTTTTCTAAATTATAGTGCGGCCATCTGAAGCTAATATATTTAATAAATTTATTTTGAATACTTTCAATATTGTTCTTGTAAATTTGGTATTGAGGGTTCCACAAAGTTGACGCGTATTCTAATATGGGACGGACGAAACTATTGTACAGTAATAAGATGGTTTGATATTTAATAAAATTACTTCCCGTGCGTCTTATAAAACCCAACATACGAAAGGCTTTATTCACTATGTAGTCTATATGCAGAGTAAAGTTTAGTTGATTTTCAAGTATAACGCCGAGATCTTTAACTTGATTTTTCCGTGGGATCTTATTGTTGTTAAGCACGTAATTGAAGTTTATTGCCGTCTTTTTCCGCGAGAACGTAATAATGTTACATTTATCGGTGTTAATGTAGAGGCCGTTTCTCTTACAATACTCTTGCAGAGCAACGAGATCGTTCTGAAGAAGTAGACAATCAGAAGCAGACTTGATTTCCCGAAAGATTTTATTATCATCGGCGTATAGTAGAAAATTTGAATTTTTAAAAACAGTTCCTATATCATTTATAAAAATATTAAACAATAGCGGTCCCAAATGAGAACCTTGAGGTACCCCAGAGGTGACAGGGATGAAGGTGGAACAGTATCCTCTAACAGAGACCGCCTGGTTCCGATCCCGCAAGTAAGACTCAAGCCAGCGCAATAGACCGCCGTGTATACCGACTGCCTCCAATTTTTGTATCAATAAACAATGTGGAACTTTGTCAAAACATTTGGAGTAATCAGTGTACACGGCGTCTACTTGGAGGCCCTGATCCAGAGCTCGCACGACTCTATCTATGAACTCACATAGATTAGTTTCAGTTGACTTTTTAGACACAAAACCATGCTGCTGCTCTATAAGTATCGGTTTGATTACTGGAAAAATATCGTCATATACGATTTTCTCTAATAGTTTAGGTAATACATTCAGTTTCGAAATGCCTCTATAATTCTGAATGTCGTGTTTATTACCAGATTTTAAAATAGGGACAATAAATGATTGCTTCCAGGCACACGGCATTACACCTGATTTCAAAGATAAGCTAAACAGTATAAAAATTGGAACCGAAAGTTCTTCATAATAATGACGAATAAAAATGGCTGGTAAGCCATCTGGACCCGCTCCCTTAGTTACGTCTAAACATTTTAGGTAGTTCTTAACTTTTTCAAGGTGTAATTCTATTGAACTAAGGCTTAGAACAGGAATCGAGCCAGAATCGAGTAAAAAAGAATTATTATCGGGAGATTCAAAAACTGACTGAAAAAATTTATTAAACAAATTACTAATTTCTTCGCCGTTGGAAGCATTTTCAGTATTTATGAACATAGTGTTAGGAAGATCACATGTAGTTCGCTTTTTTGACTTAATAAAAGACCAAAAATGTTTGCTATTAGTAGATATCCTATTTTCAGCGTTGCGCACAAATGATTCATAGCACTGTAAAGAAATGACTTTTTCACGTTTCCTCAACATAACAAAACTGTTATAGTCATTACTATTTTTATAAATCTTCCATTTTTTGTGGTATTTTATTTTTTCTTTATGTATTTTAATTAATGCTGGAGAGTACCATATGGGATATCTTGGATTAGAACGCATAAATTTATGTGGTATAAATTCGTTAATTATAGATTGAATTTTTAAATAAAAATGTTCTAAACACGTATTTATGTCTAATTGATCCAAATATGAATACCAATCAACGTTCCGAAGAGCCATTTTAACATCTTCATGTTTAGCAGCGCGATAAAAATATACTTTACGAGGGGCCTGAAGTAGGTCCCGCGGGATGTCAGCTTGAATGTAAATAAATAAGGTCGGATGGTAGGCATCCTCAGGAACCAGCGGATCTGTACATCTAGTAACCTCACACTTAACTGAACCCATAGCGAGATCTAAATATCGACCATCCTTATTACGTACGTGATTAAATTGATTAAAGTCATTGTAGGAAAGAAATTGGGAAACTATATTAACTAAAGCCTCAGATGAGGGCGATAAATAACAAAAATCATTATTATAGGTCCATTCCGCTTGTGTTATATTAAAATCACCTAGCAATATAAAGGTATCGTTTGGACAATTAGAACGTTTTTCAGTAACATAATCAAACATTTTAATTAATGATTCTCTATGTAGAGGGCCTTGTGGAATATAACAGCAAAATAAACGGAGAAGTGATGATGGTTCCCTACTTTTTACTCTTATAGTTAGTTCAAGTGCCTCGGCTGCAGCGTTGACGAAGTCTATCGTAGATACGGATACAACCGGGATACCGCTCCGTATTGCCACCAATACCCCGCCACCCATGGTGTCACCCCGCGCCTCGTAGTCACGATCGCATCTATATACATCGTACTGTTCAGTGAACAATTCATAATTATAAATCCCTTGTAAAAGCCAAGTTTCGCTTAAACATATGAAATCATATTCTACATTTATCACGTTTTTGTAAAATAAATTTGTTTTAGTACGGAGACCTCGCACGTTTTGATAGTATAGGTTTAAAAATGGAGCCATTGATTATGCAGTAATAAAATATCACAATAAATTATTTTTTTAAAAGGAATAAAATATATTAATAAAATTCTAATTGAAAAACTTGCCAAGAACTCACCTACTAAGCCCAGGTTGACAAAGTTGCCCCTGTAATATAAAACTGTCGTAAACCAACGCGATATACCTACATATACGACATACATTTTAAGATTTATATAGTAGTCTAAAAATAATTTAATAAAAACCTTAAATTTAGATTTCATATGTAACATAATATTCAATATAACAAGAACTAGATATAATAGATTAATACTTATACAATTTTTTTTAAACATTTTTCATTTAAAATATTAATAACGGGGGAGGTTTCGTTTCGCCGCACCATGATACAACAATTTCTAACCCATACAAACTTATAAGATTTTTCGAATGCCAACTTTTTTACATTTTTCAACAACTGCTTATTTTGTTTCGTAAGGTGGTCGTTGAAAAATACGGGCGCACTGCAATTATCAAAACCGAAATCTGCTGCTCTGGGTTGACGGAGTTTTCGGAGAGCAGATAGGAACTCATCCTTTTTATATCGATTCAGCAATCGAATAATTATCGGCTTCGGCTTGCTTTTATCGTTCAACGTGGTCGCCACTCTCGTCACGAAGTCAATATCCGTAGATGTTAAGGCAAAGTTTGACTGCTTCGCAATGCTATGAATAATGTTGATGAGATTTTCACCTCTTCTTTCGGGAATGCCTTGAATTTTAATATTTGATCTCCTTGCCCACTGGTCGCGCTCTAATTGGTCATTGACTTGTTTGGTTATAGTCGAATTAAGTGACTCTAGTTGTGCACTTTGAAGTGTATTAGCTTTTTGTGATTGTTCTAATTTTGATAACCTTTGATTAATTTTTGAATATTCACTATCTATAAATGAAATTGAAGACTTAATTTCAGACAGTTCTCTCTTAACTTCAGATAATTCATTAGTAATGAATGTATCGAATAAACTCTTTAATTCTATCTTTAGAACTTCCTTAAGTTTGTTAATTTCAACCGAGACAATCTTTTGTATTTGACCCGTTAGAGTCGTACTTGAGTCGGCCACAGGAACAGCATCCAACTTTTTCCCCGCTGAGGTAACTTTTGGTTTTTTTACTGTGATTTTTTTCGGTCTCGTACCCATACGGACCGGAGTATCGTCTTTTTTGACGTCCTTTTTTTCAGATTCGCAGCAAGGGCATTTCCAAGAAGAAAAAATATCTTCTGTGACAGTAGTATTGGGTATTGCGCATTCTGTATGATAAATTTCTTGACAAATAATACATGTAATATTCAAATCAGAATCAGTGGGGCCATCTACCGGCAAACGGCAGCACATGTATTGATTTTGTGACATGTTCCGGATTATTTCAACAGATGGCAGTTTGAATTAGTGGATAAGTAATTCAACAGATGGCGCTGATTAAATATGTTCTAAATTATTCAAACAGATGGCGCTGATTAAATATGCGCTGTATAAGGTAACTAGTTTCGAAGTTACTCCATGTGATGCTGTAGCACAGCGGCAGAGTGGCAGTCCGTCAAACCGGGCGCACCGGTTCAAATCCACGGGCAATGACTGATTGCTAACACTTTTTCGAGAAGCGGCCAACGGAACCAGCCCGTCAGCACCACCAACTGGGACGCCCCCAACTCTTCACTTCTCACTCTAAACGCCCACAGGGCGTCAAACAATGACAAAAGGATAGTAAGAGACGTACCGATTCCACTGCACAGCCAATAAGAATAACGATATTGAATTAAAACTGTAACGCGTCTGCTCACGAGTAGCGCTTAAGAAAGACTATTCAATGCTTGAACTGCTGCAGATTTGGACATACCAAAACTAAGTGTCGCTCTAAACCCAGATGCTTCCGCTGTTCTCAACCCCACGCAGGAGATTCCTGCCTAGTCCCTATGGAGAAAATCTCATGTCTACAATGTTCAGGGCCCCATCTGGCAACAGACAAAAACTGCCCAGAGTTTTCACGCCGGAAGGCAATCAAAATATCAATGTCACAAGATAACTTATCATTCAAGAAAGCATCAGCTCAGTATCCGGCTGTAAGGTTGTCTTATGCTGACGCATTGAAAACCCATTCCTTTGCTAAAGATTCAAATACTTCCCCATTAATTGTCCCCAATTAAACCTACAAAAAACAGTTTTTTCTCAACCCAAGTCTAGAGATCCCGTCTCCCCTGACTATGACAGGGATACCCATAGGGCCCTAATTAGCCAATATGAACCTCCTTCACCTAAACCTGGTTGTGGCCTGGGCGACCCACATACACCAAACAATGACGATAATTTCTTAGATTTAATTAAATCCCTACTTCTTAATATTCTCAAGAAATTTAGTGACATACCCTTACCGAACAACGTTGCAAGTAAACTGACCCCTCTAGCTAGCCTTATCCTTGACCATGGCCAAGCTGCTCCAATGGAACAGCAGGAGTTTACGTCCTAAGACGCATGAACTTTCACATTTGGCTCGCCAACATGACCCTTTAGCTTTTGCCATCTCTGAGACATGGTTAATCTCTGGTAGCCATTATAGGTTGCCTGGGTATGCCTGTCTCAGGGATGATAGGCAGGATGGTCATGGAGGTGTAGCCATTCTTGTGAAACGTTCACTCCCCTACTCCATTATTCAATTTCCACAACACTCCTTTGAAATTAATATTACTGCCATCAAAATACTAAACTTTATTCTTATTTCTGTTTACATATCTGATCCTACTATACCCTTACTGGATGAATTCCATTCCCTCTTAGCTAACCTACAAGACCCAATAGTTATTCTTGGGGATTTTAATTGCCATCACCACTTGTGGGGCAGTAAGTGCCCGCAACTTGATGATGCATCTGGCCGGAAGTTGGCGGATGTTATTGATGATCACAACCTGTGTGTCCTCAATGACGGCCGCCCAACACACATTACAGGACCTCATCAAAGACCAAGTGCCGTGGATGTTTCATTTTGCTCTCCTTACTTGGCTGCTTCCATTTCCTGGTCTTTAGCTACTTCCCTCCATGGTAGTGACCACTTCCCAATAATTTTATCAATCCCAACTTCTTCATCAATACCCAAAAAACTCCCACCACTCTTGATGTATAAAACTGACAAAGGAGATTGGGCCAACTATGCTGAAGCTACCAACACCCTGTGCTCATCAATTCCATCACCCAACCCTGACAATGTGCTTGAATTAATAATGACTTGCTGTCATGTATACAAACTGCCGCTGACATGCACATACCAAAGAAAAAACCCGATGTCAAACATCGGTCCTCCCCTCCATGGTGGGATTCAGAGTGCTCAGATATAATTCGACAAAGAAAGACTGCTGAAGCTACTTATTATGCCTCAATGACTCTCCAGAACTTCTTAAACTTCAAACAAGTTTCGGCTAAAGCCCGTAGAATGTTTAAAAAGAAAAAAAGAGTGTCATGGCAAAAGTTCTGTGAAAGTTTAGCTCCTCGCACACTCCCTTCTGTAGTCTGGAGGTCACTTAAAAGATTCCGCGGTTCCTTAAACCCTAATCTCACACCTAATACTTATAACTCTTCTGTGTAGCTAGACTCCTTTTTTGATAAAATCGCTCCCCGCTTTGTCCCTTCCAAGGACTTAATTTCAACTCCATACCCCATTCTCACATCAACCAACCCTCTTGATGCTCCTTTCAATATCCAAGAATTAGATTTAGTACTCAGCAACCTACAAGATACTGCCCCAGGTCCAGATGGCATACCCTATTCCTTTCTGGTCAAGTCTGGCTCTCATTTTAAGGAGGTGTTACTAAACACCATCAATATGAGTTTCCTAACTGGCATTATTCCAGATTCTTAGAAACTCTACCTGGTAATCCCTATCCTGAAGTATGGCAAGAATCCAGTCGCTATGTCTTGTACTATCCTAAAAATTACTGAACACCTAAATAAAAACCGCCTGGAATGGTTTGTTGAGAACCGTGGCCTTTTAAGCCCCTCCCAATTTGGTTTTCGGAAATGCAAGCACCATGGATAGCCTGAGCATCTTCGTCGCTGATTTAAGGCTAGGTCTGACTAGCAATGAATCGGTGGTGGAGGTGTTCTTGGACGTCTCTGCAGCGTACGATAATGTTCAACTCCCAACACTCAGGCAGAAAATGCAACAGCTGAATGTTCCGGCGAGACTGACATATTTCATATACAACCTTCTTGTTTGCAGATCTATCCAAATCCGACATGAACACGCTGATCATTCTACCCGATCTGTTTGGCAGGGGCTCCCTCAGGGCTCAGCCTTAAGCCCTCTATTATATAATATTTACACTTCGGATTTGGATAAGTCTGTCAATTGTTTCTGCAACATCCTTCAGTATGAGGACGACATTGCCTTATACTTTAGGGTTGGTGTGATCAAAGATGCAGTCCGCATTCTTAACAATGCCCTTTCTTACCTTGGCAACTGGCTAAAATCACATGTATCTCCTAAATCTTGCTACTCCTAAATGTAAAGCCATAGTATTCACGAGGAAGACAATCTGCCCCCCATCTCCATTTCTTTCTCAGGCGAACCTATCCCCTCAGCAAGTGCAGTGAAATTTCTTGGGGTGGTGTTTGATGGTGTTTGATAGCAAACTATCAGGCACTGGTCACCTAAGCTATCTGGCCAAAAGATGTGGACTTTGCATAAACGTGATCCGAGCAATCTCGGGTGTTTGGTGGGGGTCGCATCCAAGCACCCAAAACTAACCATTCACAAAATCCAAAGCCAATGTCTGCGGATCATCTTGGGTGCAATGAAATCATCACCAATCAAAGCGATGCAAGTCGAGTGGTGTGAACCTCCTCTCAAACTCAGAAGACAATTCCTGTCAGACAGGTTCTTGACAAGAACCCTCTTCTCTTAAGTCCTCCTCCATCCCCAACTCTAGCTACTGGGATAACAAAATGCCCCCTTGCCTTATACAAAGTCTCTACAATCTAGACATTTCACCTACCACCACATTCCACTGTGAACATAATTTTGTTTACACCTTCCCTTATGAATCACTTATATTTACTCCTAATATAGTCCCTGATTTTGGGGTGACCAAAAATGACCCACAAGCCAATACCACCTTTATAAGCATTGTGGAAGAAAAATGGATGGATTGGACTCAGATCTACACAGATACCTCAAAGCTCTCCAGTGTAGGGTGTGTTGTGTCAGCTGTGTGGATACTCAGTTCTTCTCTCAATAAATGTCCTCCTCAATCTTCTGTCTTTACTGGGGAGTCAATCGCACTTTTGGAGGCTGTCAGATATGTGAGTGACAACCAACTTAATAACTCAGTAATACGCTCGGACTGCCTTAGCGGTGTGCTTGCCCTAAACTCCAATCCTTTTAAAACTGGCTCGAAACTGCCGGTCATTCTACAGATCAGGTATCTACTCTACCAATGTTACACCCACAATATAAATGTTGCAATAGCTTAGATACCTGGCCATGTAGGCATTACAGGAAACTGCGTGGTTGACAACTTTGCCAAAGATTCCATTCAAATCGGTTTGTTAGACCAATATAAGTGTTATACCCAAGACCTTGGTACTTTGGCTAAAGAACGTCTGAATGTGATATGGAATTCTGATTGGAACCGGACCAGGAAACTGGTAGGTAATCACTATGGGGATGTCCAACCTGCAGTTACCCACAAACCTTGGTTCTCCAAATATAAAACCTAGATAAAAGATCAACGTCAACAATTTGTATGCTCAGACTGGGTCATTGCTGTAGTCCTGAATTTCTGTATAGGATAGGTGTCCGGAACTCCCCACTCTGTGACTGTGGTCTAGAAATTGGAACAATAGACCACATCTTTTTCAACTGTCCCCTCCATCCCACCTCATTATATGATATCCTTCCACCACATATTCCCAGGCCTACTAATGTTAAAACATTAGTATCTACTCTCAACCCCCAAATTTTGAAATCCCTTACTAATTATATCCTCAAGTTTAAAATATACTTGTAAACATAGTAAATTAGTACATGTTGTAGTTTCCACTAACCATAAGTCCTTTGTATTAATAGTTTTTAAGTGAACTAACAGGTTTTGGTTTTCGTTTTGGTAAGTCTGGTGTGTCCTGCTCTGAGGAACCCATCGTCATTCAACAACCGTGGCTTTTCCAATACCTGACACTGGCAGTAATAGTCTGTCGAGTCGTAACGACGGCTGATTGCCATATTTTACAAGAATAGAATAGAAGATTTTAAGAACTTAACAACGTTTTTCACTGAACATCCTATGTGACATTGACAGAATTATCAACAGATAGAAGCCATTCAATTAAGAATCAATCAATCAATCAAGAGTTTAACTTGTTTATTACTCTTCTTTTGTAATAAAAATGGCTCCTGCTTCATTCAGGGTCTAAGATCTTAATTAAATAAATTATAACTTTAGACTTAATCGACGAACAAGCAGAATGTTAGCGCGCTATTTACTGTTCCGATTGCAATAGCATTAATATCACTTTTAGCGCGCTAAAACCAATCGGAACGGTTTTGAGCACTTTTAGCGATGATAGCGCTGTGAGCGGCAAACGGAACGCACCATTAGTCAAGTGTCAAGCAAGCAAGTCAGTCAAGCAAGCAATTAGCAAACCGTTCCCATCCCAACTTGGCTCGATTTCTACGTTGTATACTATGATTCTTTTCCAATAATTCTGTTTTTATTTCCGATTATTTTTAGTGTATTGTACGAATCTTTTTAAGTGTATCCATCTTTAACATAATTGACACAGACAAACTTTTTGCAATGGATGGAAAACCTGCAAAAATGCCCAAAGTGGCCAAGGTTGGTTGCGACTTGAAAGTTTCTATATTGTATCAATTCATGATAACTAAACTCAGTATGTTACACTTACAGGTCAAAAATAAAGCTCCTGCAGAAATACAAATTACAGCTGAACAATTGCTTAGAGAAGCTAAAGAAAGGGATCTAGAAATATTACCACCTCCACCAAAGCAGAAGATCTCTGATCCAGAAGAACTCAGAGATTACCAACATCGCAAACGTAAGGCGTTTGAAGATAATATTCGAAAGAATAGAATGGCAAGTTCAAACCTTCAGTACATTTCATGAGCTTATGCTCTATTTACTTTGTGTAACATTAACAACAAATATTTTTTTTTATAGGTCATTGGTAATTGGCTTAAATATGCTCAATGGGAAGAATCTCAAAAACAAATTCAAAGGGCTCGGTCAATTTATGAAAGGGCATTGGATGTCGATCACAGAAATGTGACCTTATGGTAATATTTTTATTATATAAAACTTCAGACATTCTCCTCTCGGTATAGCTTAGTAATGTTAAAAGTAGTAAACCAGCATATATTATATTATTTTATATTTATGCTAGTTATTCACTGTACAAATTCATTTAACTTTCTATATCAGTATAATACTCAATCTTATTTTTTAGGTTAAAATATACTGAGATGGAAATGAGGAACAGACAAGTAAATCATGCTAGGAATTTATGGGACAGAGCAGTCACCATATTACCAAGAGTTTCACAGTTTTGGTACAAATACACTTATATGGAGGAAATGTTGGAAAATGTAGCTGGTGCTCGACAGGTAACTCAATATTTTTTTTTTTTTAAACTAGAATAAATATAAACATATCCAAACAGACAAATCTGTTTATCATACTAATGAATGCCCAGACCTGGATTAAAACCTGGTACTTCTTGCCTATAATGCAGCCAGAGCAACTACATATTACACCACTCTGCTGTCAAAATTGTTATTCTGCAATTAATGCTTGCAAAATAGCTACTAGTTTATTTTATAGATAAATGATAACATGTTTGAACTTGTTAGAAATTCATTTGACATTACAGGTATTTGAGAGATGGATGGAATGGCAACCGGATGAACAAGCTTGGCAGACTTACATTAATTTTGAATTGAGGTATAAAGAATTAGACAGAGCAAGACAAATTTATGAAAGGTTTGTTATGGTTCATCCTGATGTGAAAAACTGGATCAAGTATGCAAGATTTGAAGAAAACCATGGCTTTATAAATAGTTCAAGAAAAATATATGAAAGAGCAGTTGAATTCTTTGGTGATGAAGAATTAGATGAAAGACTTTTTATAGCTTTTGCTAAATTTGAAGAAAATCAAAAAGAACATGATCGTGCTAGAGTAATTTACAAATACGCCCTTGACCATATTCCAAAAGACAGGAATAAAGAATTGTATAAGGCTTATACCATTCATGAAAAGAAATATGGTGATAGGTCTGGAATAGAAGATGTTATTGTGAATAAAAGAAAATACATGTATGAACAAGAAGTAATTGAAAACCCTACAAACTATGATGCTTGGTTTGATTATATAAGACTAGTTGAAAATGAAGGAAATGTTGATAATATTCGAGACACTTATGAAAGAGCTATAGCAAATGTACCACCATCAAAAGAGAAACAATTTTGGAGAAGATATATTTACCTTTGGATTAACTATGCATTGTATGAGGAATTAGAAGCAGAAGATATTGAAAGGACTAGGCAAGTTTATAGAACATGTTTAGAACTAATACCACATAAATTATTTACTTTTTCCAAGATATGGCTCATGTGTGCTCAATTTGAAGTAAGATGTAAAGATCTCAAACAAGCTAGAAAAATTCTAGGTATGGCACTGGGTATTTGCCCTCGTGATAAACTTTACAGAGGGTATATCGATTTAGAAATACAACTTCGGGAATTTGATAGATGTAGAATTCTGTATCAGAAATTTTTAGAGTATGGCCCTGAGAACTGTGTGACCTGGATTAAATTTGCTGAACTAGAAACTTTATTAGGAGACATTGAAAGAGCTAGAGCACTATATGAAATTGCTGTTAGCCAACCCAGACTTGACATGCCAGAATTACTGTGGAAGAGTTACATAGATTTTGAAGTATCTCAGGGAGAAACTGAAAAGGCTAGAGAACTATATGAAAGATTATTGGAGCGAACTTTACATGTGAAAGTGTGGTTATCATATGCTAAATTTGAATTGAATTCAGAAAATTCGGATAACATAAACATAGATCTAGCAAGACATGTCTATGAAAGAGCTAATGATAGTTTGAGAACAGCAGGTGAAAAAGAGTCCAGAGTGCTCTTACTAGAAGCTTGGAAAGATTTTGAAACGGAAATAGGAGAAGAAATACAACTGGAAAAGGTACTTGCTAAAATGCCTAGAAGAGTTAAAAAGAGACAGAAGATCATCAGTGAAGGGGGAATTGAAGAAGGGTGGGAAGAAGTATTTGATTATATATTTCCAGAAGATGAAATGGTCAAACCTAATCTTAAGTTGCTTGCTGCTGCTAAGCAATGGCGTAAACAGCAAGAAGTCACTGAAACCAGTAAAGCTATAGAAACAATTGATCAAACTGATCAAGAAAAGCCAGAAGAGCATCAACCTGAAGATGATTGCAACAATAGTAATAAGGAGAGTGAAACAAATAATGATTAAACTTTTATTATTAATCACAATGACATATTATAATTTTAAACATCCTTTTATTTCATTATTCAATCAACATCTTCTGGTCTAACTGGGTGGGCCAGAGGTATGACAGACCTTTTGTGAATGTCTCTTGAGCAAGCTTTTCTCATATCTGAAACAAGTATAAATTTCAGTATACATAAAAAAAAGAAATCTTGTTACACATAAAACGCATGTGTAGCTACCATAAGCATCTTCATCTGGGTCCCCAGAATAGTATTCCAGCACAGTCCGATACACAATATATCCTAAATTCTTGTACATATTTATAGCCACTTTATTGCTCACTCTTACAAATAAATCTACAAAATAGGCCTTTTTCCTGAAAGAAACAAAAAATTATAAGTACGTAAAATTAAGTAGTTTTACTTTATAAGCATATTACAGCAATATACTTTTCAGAAACATCTTCCAAAATATTCATTAATGTAGCAGCAAGACCCAGCCTTCTATAGTCGGGACTAACTGTTAGTGCAGTTACATGGCCATGCCAGTTTTCACCGTGTCCTTCAGCTTTGCCCATTACTGAAAATGAAATAACAAACATAATGTTAATATAAAAGAATGATTTTTTTATAATTATTAATAAAACTAAAACCTAATGTGCATTAAATAACTTATTGGATATTAATTTTATAAGGTGCAGAAAGGTTTTACTACTGTTTAAAATTCACTTTTTTTATTTTTTATTAATAATTAACAGGCGTTTGTCTTCCATCCCACCTGATGGAAAGTGACGATGAAGACAAAGATCGTACACGCCTGTCTAAGAGGTACCTATTCACTCTACACTTGAAAGCTCCAGGGTTATATTTGTCTGGAAAAACAGACGCAGGCAAATCATTCCACTCTTTGGCAACACGAACCAAAAATGAGCTATCGAACCGTTTAGTTGCATGAAATGTGGTTCATATGTTAAATTTATACTAAGTTTGGTTAACAAAACATTGTTTTATTTTATATCTAAATATATTTCTTATAATTATTTCAAACGATACATACTATATCCCATAATTTCTCCACTAGGCGACTCAGCAACTTGGAAATACTCAGGCCAGTGAGCCAAATATTGGTTATAAAATGATAAGCCATATGTTTCAGTAAGGGGATCTAAATTTCTGACGGAAACAAAGTAAAGTGATTAATTAGTAATATTTTACGAGTAGGTACTTGAAATTTAATACAACTTCAGTATCAAATGAAGTAATTGATACTTACACATTATTGAATTTTAACATATCTTCACAAGTGAATGGTCTTATAGTAGTCATGTTTCCGTACGTAGAGAAATAATTTTTAACATATATGTCTTATGGTATTCCCGATTTTATTTGACTTTATGAGTAAATAACATCAACATAACCCCAAATAACCCTTTTTTTTAAATTCTTTACCCTTAGGGGAAGGCAAGGGATCTAGCCCATGCAGCCTGTTTGAATAAATGGTAAAAGCATTTTTTTTGTAAATGTTTATCTTACAAAAAACGTATGAACTATGCCGTACAGCCTGGTCTGTCTTGTTCTTTAATTATTATAACGATTATATTATGAACGATGATGGTGATGGTGAATATGGAGGTCAATAGTAAAGTGTAAAAATGTGTTAATTTTATAAACAATTATCGATAAAAAACTGAAAAAAAATCGATAAGAAAGCTATTTATCTTAATCAAGCTGTAGGTAAATAAAGCTGAAACCTTTATTTCAATCTATCTCAAGCTTAACTTCTTAAACGCTTTATAAACGCTTTCTAAATAATTCTAAGTTTCTCAATAATTACAATTTCAAAAATTTATTCCTTATAGCATCCACTTTCGCACGCATCTGTACTTTTGCATTATATTATACTATTGCCGGCCGCGCGATGCTATGTACTTGTTCAGGCGCGATGCGTGTGCGTCGCTCGTCAGTGAGAATCTGACTCGCGGGGCGAATGCACAGCCGATTTCACTAAGCTTCCATACTCGATCTTGCATCTGCATTATATACTCTTTATAGGTCTTTACCTATGAAACTGCCGTTTTGCCGTACTGGCCATTTCAAATGAAAATATTTTTTTTTTGACTGTTAATTCTAATTTCAAATTAATTTTATTTGACAAACATGGAATTCTTTTTCTAAAATCGTCATTTATTTGATAGTTAGTGTTTTGTTTTCAACGCATTCGAACATTTTTGGTCATCATGGATAAGTTAAAAATTCGAGTAATTATGGAGTATGAGTACCGTCGTGGCAGCAAACCGGCACAAGCGGCACGCAACATCAACGACGTTTACGGAGCGAACACTACAAACGAACGCACCACCCGTTATCACGCTTCCCCGCTTCCGTTCTGGAAATTTTGACCTGAAAAATGAACCCCGTGGTCGTCCGAAAACTTTGGTCTACAATGAAGAATTAAAGGCAATTGTGGAAGCTGATGAAACTCAATCCACGCCTGAATTAGCAGCAGCTTTCGACGTTAGCATCAAAACAATATTGGTCCATTTGCGTCAAATTGGCAAGGTAAAAAAGCTGGACAAATGGGTACCCCACGAACTCAATGACCGCCAGCGCGAAGTACGCGTGGAGACGTGCCTTGCACTGCTCAGCAGGCATACAAATGAAGGAATCCTGAACCGCATTGTTACTTGTGACGAGACATGGATCCTGTTTGACAATCGTAAGCGCTCAGCAAGTTGGTTGGACCCTGGTTCAGCACCCAAACAATGCCCTAAACGAAAACTTACCCCTAGAAAAGTGATGGTCACTGTTTGGTGGTCTAACGCGGGTGTAATTCATCACAGCTTCTTGCCAAACGGGACAAGCATTACTGCAGATGTGTACTGTGAAGAACTGAACACAATGATGGAGAAGCTCGCACGTCACCAACCAGCTTTGGTCAATCGTTCGGCTCCACTGCTCCTGCACGACAACGCACGACCTCATACTGCACAGCAGACGGTCTCCAAGCTACAAGAGTTGGGGTTGGAAGTTCTCCGTCATCCGCCGTACTCACCAGACCTTGCGCCTACAGACTTCTACTTTTTCCAGAATTTGGATAACTTCTTGGCGGGAAAAAAATTCAATACCCGAGAGGCAGTACAAAATGCCTTTGAAGAATTTGTTGCCTCCCGTCCAGCTGATTTCTTCAAGAAAGGCATCAATAAGCTACCAATGCGTTGGCAAAGATGCATTGATTGCATGGGTGATTATTTTGATTAATAGAAATAAAAAATATATAAAAAAAATTACGCTTCATTTATTTCGCGAAAAACGGCAATTTCATAGGTAAAGACCTAATATTATTTGTGATTAGTGATTAGTGATATAAAGTGAAATAGACAGGACTAAATTAATTGTATAAACTATATTAACTGTGATTTATGTGCGTGTGTTTCTGTGCCTATATACTATTTATATAATTGTGGAACTTTAAAAATATAGTGTGTGAAGAGTTATATACGTCTTTTATTAGATCTTTAGCATAACTCCCACTATAAAGCCAATAAATTTTTTTTTTAAATAAAATTTCCTTCTCTCGGTTTTAAATATTTTTCGTTGTAAGTAAACGGTGTATTTTTTAAAGTAGTTTGATTTGAAAGCTAGAAAGACTAACTAGCAATAAAAATTAAAAAAACTTACGATTTCAAGCAGAAAATTTGTTACAAAAAAGAAATAAGGTCATTTTTTTCTTAAAATAATACGTGTTTTTTAATATTTTATATCTGTAACTTCACAGCTAGTACATGATAACAGATGCAGATAAGAATAATTTTTTACTTATAGACATAGGGAGACTCTGTAAATTTATTTTGAAAAAAATATATACCCGTGAAGTTTCTTGCTAGTTCTTCTTCACGAAGGTTTTTCCGAACTGGTGGTAGAGCCATGCTTTATTAGACGTCAATAAGAACAAGTAATTGTCAATGTTGGGAAATAAATATTTAATTTCATTTCATATACGAAAATCAAAAGTGATCTAAGAATGATTTAAATTGCATAAATTATGGAATAAAACAAAAAATAGATAGTAAGAAAGTAAAATGATTTAATTTATAAAGTTTTCAAAATATCTAACATTCTCATCCTTTCAAGCACCTGCACGTAATGCCACATTACGCATTAATACAGAACGATTGTCTTTTACTTGACTAGCGGCAGCCAGTATTTTTGGTAACAACCCTTCTCTTACTCCGATTAATTTGCTGTACACGATCTGTTTCATATGATCCCACAAATAAAAACCCCAGTGGGGTCAAATCTGGGCTTCGTGCCGGCCAAGCCAATGGTCCGCCTCGTCCAATCCACCTAACTCCGTATTGTTCATTTAAATAATCATGCACGATTGTGCTGAAGTGAGCTGGAGCACCGCCATGTTGGAACCACATCCTCCTCCTTGATTGTAGAACCACATCACTCATCAGGCTAGGTGGCTCTTTTTTTAGAAATGATAGGTAAGCTGGGCTTGTCAACCTTTATATAAGGATGAAGGTTCAGATAAAATTTTGGAAAAACGTTTATTGAAAATTCGACTTGAAACTATCCTGGTGCGAACAAGTGCAGGTTGCGAAAATTTGTAATTCCAGCCCGGTTAAAGTTTGCCTCGTCCGTCCACAAAATACGATCACAGGAATTGCGGACGATACCTACGTCTTTACCGCAATAGTTACGAACAAAAAATACGTCTTCCGTTGTAATCTGCTATGCTAAATCTGAAAATGGAAGGGGTACAAACATTCCTTTTTCAAAATTTTCCACACTTGCACGTATTTAATACCCAATTGGAGCGGTATTCGTCGAGTAATAGTTGAAGGGTCTTGACACACCAAAATGTAACACTCGTTCCTCCACATCTACCGGTACATCGGGAGCACGTTCATGACGTGGGTGTCGCAGTCCATTCTCACTAAATTCTCGATGCACTTGTCGGGAATTGCTGATAATACTCTCGAGTGGCGGCGCGAGCATTGCCATCGCAAAACCCGTAAATGTAATGAACGTCAGCTACTTCGCGTGCAGACAAGGTGTCTATCGTAGAACGCACGACGATGAACAAAGAATGGTAAGCGTATTCAACGTGCAAATTAGGGAACGTAACAAGATGAACTGTTTGTTTTAAAAAAGCTACGTTACGAGAACCGAGACCCAAATGGCAATTTAAACGACAATTCAGTCTCTCACTCACTCGTTTCGGCCTTAAAGCATCTATCTCTTTCTATCTTTACCTGCTATTGTTCGACCAGATGTTTGACTATGGGTAGGGGCGGCGCGTAATCACAAATTAACAAACCAAATGGCATTCTTTGATGTTGATTATCGAAAACGAAAACAGATAAAATCCGTCTTATTATGGTGGACTTGTAGAGTAAGTCATGAAATTTAATAAATTATGCTTAAAAGGTTACCTAAATGTGTTAGTTTTGAAATTACAGATCAAAAATTAAAAAAAAATTATTTTTAGGTAGTCTTTCTAACTTTTAAATAAGACTACTTTAAAAAAAAATACACCGTTTACTTAAAAAGAAAAAAAATTCAAATTCAAATAAAAAAGAATACACTTCAAAATAATTGGAGTTATTGGGGCTGGTTACTACTTAACTACCTAATAATTTGTAAACTACGGATCAGAAGCGGGCGTCCGTATTTAGAATATGGCAACACTTCTAGTAAAAAATAAAACCATTATTGCTATACGTAATAATGTAACGCTACGGATTATTATCCTACTCGTTTTAACACATGTCGAAAAGCATATTTATTACTCTTTTACAAGCCAAAAGGCTCAAACTGAGCGATCTATGGGCTTCTTGCAGTTTACCAACACGACAATGGCCGAATTGTCCCTATAAGATATTTTTTATTGGCCAGTTTAGCCAAACCTGCCATGTTTTAGGTTTTAAAAATGGCGTATACAAGCTTTTTGTTTGCCGGTTTACAACGTTGTACACTTTCATAGCCTCACACCGATTGGAAAGAGACGTAAACGAAACGAATATGAAATTGAAGTGCATGTGTAGGTATAATATCGGAAGCGTAGACATCGTGAAAAGAAATTTGTAGCGTTATGGTGAATTAGAACGGCACCCGGGGTCTGCCGATCTTTCACATCGTCAGATCACCCGTCTGCAACGTTATTATAACCAAGTGAGTGTTACACGTTTCAGATATGTCAGCGTTGCCAAATTGTAGATAATGGACAATTCAGAAGAAGATGCGGGCACCGCAACGATTGCTTCCCGCCGACTTGAGGCGCGGGAAAAAGAGCTAGGGACGGCTGAGGAAGCACTCGCAACTGTGGTATCAGTGCGACATGCTGGTGAGGCACCTACCGCGGGCGACGAAGTATCTGACTTCGACAGTATGCCGTCGCCCGGGGTCTCTGATGTCAATACTAGTACTGAGGCCATCCTGGATATGATTGACGAGTTTGTTGATGGTCCTACTGCAGAGCGTCGCGTTCAATACTCTTCAGGTGAATCTGAACCTCTGCTTTGTAAAACTTTACCATCGTTTTCGTCAACGACACACACATCATGCACAGATTCAACAGGCTTGGTTGACGTGAAACATTTTACATCAAATAAAGTGCTTCAATGTGCACAGGAAGAACAAAAAGCAAGTGATGTTCAATATTCAGAGTCAGGACCAACACAATGCACTCAAAATCCCACTCAAAATGAAGATAATTTGTTGTATCCATCAACAATATCTGAGAGTGAAACTTGTAAAAATAGATTGCTAGAAGTTTCTGCAACCTCGAGTCTACCAGCAGAAATTGAACTTATAAGTAGTAGTGCTAATTTAACTGTAGAAAGTACTGAAAATAGTGAAAATAATGTCCGAACAGCTAAAAGTGTTGCTTCAAGTGAATTATCAGAACTATTAATTGATGACAGTGTAGAATCATCCTCAAATGACAGCAGTGTGAGTGTAAACAAACCTGAAGTGTCAACACATTCTCCATTAAGGAGGCGACTTGTGCGGCCAGCCCCCAGTGACCGACCACCTGACTGTACAGTGTCTTCGA
The DNA here is from genome assembly GCA_923062675.1 of Marasmarcha lunaedactyla. Classification (NCBI taxonomy): domain Eukaryota; kingdom Metazoa; phylum Arthropoda; class Insecta; order Lepidoptera; family Pterophoridae; genus Marasmarcha; species Marasmarcha lunaedactyla. Next base: position 12,495,302 of record OV281353.1, read on the forward strand.
CGGTGGATTCACAAACTGATGTACATAATGCAGAAGATAAGTCTGGTGAGTGTATTACTAAGGATGTGTCCAGTTCATCTGATGCTGTGCCTGTTAATGTTAGACCTGAAGAGATTAGACATATTAGAGAAGTTAGTCTCTGCCAAGCAGAAACTTCTGTAAGCCCTCCGAAGAAGATTAAATTGGTTAGACCAAAACCTATAAATACATCGGCATCAAATAGTAAAAGTATACCAGACAATGAAACATGTCAGTCCACATCATCAGAGAAAACATCATTACCCAGTAGTGTATCAAGCATACCAGGTAGTTTATCCACAGATTTCTCTAACAGTAGTATAACAAATGAACACCAAAAAAATATTATAGTTTGTACTGAACAAGAGCCTACAAATGATGCACAAGATAGATCATCTTTGGATATCCTCCCAAAATCTCTGGCTTTTTGTTCAGACTCCAATCAAAACAAACAACAAACAACACTTGACTCTGTAAGCAATGAAGAACTATCCAGTTGCAATCAACTAGAAATCAAAATAAATACTCCTATAAATATGCAGCCCTGTGTAACAGAATCTGAATTAAACTTATGTGAAAGCAAAAAAACGAACATTGAGTGGTGTCCTAATGATACAGCACAATCTTCTAGAACATCAGATGCTTCTGAGCAATTAGACCCCAAGAGTACACCAGAGGTAGTAGTATCGCTGGAATCGGAAAAGAGAGTGCTACCACTAAAGTTAAGTGTGCAGCGCAGCACAGATACAATTTCAGATAATGACAGTGCACAATCATCCCTACCATCTACACATACTACTGAGGAATTAGAATTAAAAAGTAAACTAGAGCTGGTATCACCAGACATGGGAAAAAGAGTCCCACCTCTGAAGTTAAGTGTGCAGCAAAGCATAGATACTATTTCAGAAAATGAGCCCCAGAAGAAAGTACCACCTTTAAAACTGACTGTTCAGACTAGGGAATCATCAACACTAGATAAAGATGAGGAAGATAGAAAAGTTCCACCAATAAAGTTATCTAAATCTTATGAATCACCAATACAGGATATCTGTGAGGAAAAATTTGCTGTAGTGGATTTAAAAGTACCACCTTTACGAATACAAACCCATGCATGCGAGGCATCGCAAAAAAATATATTTGATATGCCACACAATGAACGGAAAGTTCCACCTATCAGAATAAGTACAAGTTCCAGTGACATTACATCTAAGATATCATCTGATGTAGACAGTGAAAAAAAGGTACCACCCATTAAAATAAGTACTCAGAGTTTTGAAACAGTGATAGACAAACAGAAAAAAATACAGCTGATAAAATTTAATACTCATGAAGAGTCTCTAAAGGTCTCAAGTAAAGGGATCACAGAAGAACAGCTAGAAGATCTGGAAAAAAGGGTTCCACCAATTAAATTAGTTTTGGGTGCAACTACATTTGAATCAGATTCTGAAAGCAAATCAGACAATCCAGATGATCAAAGCTTACCAAAGCCCGATAAACAGCTGATAGACACAGATGCCAAACAAATCCCAAAATTGACTATAAAAATTCAGAAACCTGAAGAAATAAAATCGCCAGTACCAAAATTAACCATCAAACCAATAAAGCCGCCAGCCGAGAAACAAATTCCATCCATAATAAAGTTAAACATAAAGCCTATTCCAAAACCAGCTGAAAAAATTAATGATTTACACAGAAAATCCAGTAGTAGTGAAATATCAGAATCAGAATATTCTGAAAATGATGATGCTACAAGTACATCAGACCAAACATCTGCATCTGATCAAGGTCCATCAGAAGAAGTTCCTAAAGTAACTATGAAATTAAGTAATGAAATGCCACCTACTATTCCAAAACTTACAATTAAAGGCTTACAAAACTGTGAGAGTGATGATCAAGATAAGAGCTCTAAACTTAAATTAGTTATTGCTCAACCTGAAGAGGAGCAAGTAGAAAAAGTGCGTAAATTAACCATAAAAAATTTAAGTAAGACAGACCAACCTTTGAGTCCAAAATTAACCATCAAACCCATAAAACCTCCAACAGAAACAAGTTCAGAGGCTCCAATACCTAAATTGGTAATATCTACCTTAGAATCAACTGTTGTAAAGGAAACTGCTCATGTCTCTAAAATAACTATCAAACCAGTTACAAAAAATTCTCCAGAATCACCAATAAAATCTAAAAGATCTGGTGATGCTGCCAATGTTGACAATTTTCCTTCAGTTACAAAAATACATATTAAACCTGTTATAAAACCAGATAATGTTGAAACTGAACCAACAGATGTGAAAGTTCCCATTGTATCAAAATTGAATATAAAGCCTGTATTAAAACCAAGCAGTGAAAATGAAGGTGAATCTAATGTAGATGATATTCCAAAAGTTATGAAGATTAATATCAAACCTCTCAAACCTCCTGAAGATAGTTCAAAAGTAAAGGACTGTGAGGATGTCAATTCAAGTTGTTCCATTGAAAAAGTTATACCTACTGTTACAAAACTAAATATTAAGCCAATTGTAAAACCTGATGATGAAGATAAAGGTGACTCTGAAAATCAATCTTCAGAGACTGGAAATTCAAGTGATGATAATGCTGATGTACCTGTAGTAACTAAGATAAATATAAAACCAATATGTAAGCCTAGTGATATGGAAAGCATGAACTTTAAAGAAGAAAAAATTCCCATTGTCACCAAATTAAATATTAAACCAATATTAGGTTCAACTGAGAGTGCCCCATTGTCACCAAGGTTAGTGACAAAATTGAATATCAAACCTGTGGTAAACCCCAATGACTTGGATCATAATTCACAATCTAACGAATGTGATCAACAGGTGGTAAAAAATCCACCCTTACTAATGAAAATTAATAAAAGGATTATCAGTGAATCAAGTGAAAAATGTAATAACATAGAAAAAAAGATAGACCATGACCCATGCAACAATATAGAACTGTTACCTGATATAACTAAATGTGTAACAGTAAATTGTTTACAAAGCACAACAACACAAAATTCAATTAAGGATGACATTGATTCTACTACTTTAAATATTGGAAACCATGATGTAACTAAGAGTTCGGAAAACAAAGTTGAAGTGTCTACAAGTACATTGAATGAGTCAAGAAGTTTCACAGAAAGTGAATCACTGAAGACCACTCAAATAAGTGATGGTTGTGAATCTGCCAATGACATAAATAAACTAACAAATTCAAGTAAACTATCCTCATTTGCTGAAGCTCTATCTAAACATGAGAATACTAAAGCTCCTCACAATTATAGGCTTCTTAAGCAGTTATTAGAACAAGACAACTCTTGTCATGAAAAACATTCAGAACAAAGTAAAACATTTGTTGGCAAAGATACAAAACCTTCTCTTGAAATATCTGTAACTATTGAAGAAAACTGTCAAAGTGGTGATGGCTCTGAATCACCTAGCATTGTCAATGAAAAAGACAAAACAATATTGGCCAATTTAATACCGAATGATATAAAAGTTAATCAAAATATCAAAACAAAACTACACTGCTCACATGACATTAGTAAGGATTTTACTAAACCTCTAGAAATAAATACTGAAAGAGTATCAAGCCCTTGTTCAGGGCAAGACTCTCCTAGAATTATATTAAAAATCAATAAGACTGATCATGGATCTTCAGCGCAGATAATCACAGAAGAAAGACCTGAATCACCCAAAAATATACAAGAAGATAGTGCAGGGAATCTTGGTGAAACACTATCTGTCAAAAAGACAAGAAGAAAACAAGTTCTACAGGCAACTCCTAAAGAGACACTAGGAAAAAGACTTAGAAGCTCAAAGATTGTACAAAATGCAGAGCAATCACCTGCTGCTAGGCGAAATGTAGCTAAAAGACAAGCTGCTGAAACCATTCCTTCTCAAAATAAGCAAAATGAAATGACTAATTTAGAAGCTAAAAGATTGCGACTTGGACAGATATTGTCTAACAAATCATTAACAGTAACAAAGGTTTCATCACCATCCCCTCAAAACAGGTCACTAAAGCAAGATGTAAAAAGTATCAACCATAATTTGTTAAATAATGAAAATTGTTCAAAAAATGGCAATTCACAGTTACATAATATATTGTCTAATTTACAAGCTAAACAGATACAAGTTATGCCTTTGAATGATATCATTACCACAAAGAAAAGTCCAATTTTTACTGATGTCAGAAAAGATGAGTCACTAGTACCAATAGCTAATGCTGCCATAACAGAAGTATCACAAAATGAAAACTCTCCCTTTAAAGTTACTGAACTGATAATAAATGACAATTCAGAATCTAGGGATATTGTAATGGTTCCTGAGGAATTATCACAGGATCCTCTTGAAGTTGGAACTAAAACCACGCCAGTCACTGAGACTGATCGGTTAAAAGATGTAGAAACACCAACTCCTAGGAAGCGCGGCCGGCCTCGGAAGCTGCCTGTCTCGGACGAAGCCAAACCTATTGCACTACCAACCCCTGCTTTAGAAGAACGACCTCAAAGATCCTTAAGGCTGTCAAGGTAATCTTTCAACCTGAACATTTAAATTTAGACTATTTATATTAATATTTTGCAGATGGTTTTAATATTCTAAAATTACAGAGAACGTCCAGCAATCATTGCAAAGCCACGGGGCCGAGGAAGGGGTCGTGGCGGGAAACATCCAGTTACGCCTCCCGCTGAAGTCGAACCGTTAGTGGACACAGCTAATAAAGTTTTTGAAAAATCCCAGACCCCTGAAGAGTTAGATCCTACTAGTTCGAGAGTGAAATTGCCAAGGATGACAGAGGCATTAGATAAGATGCCGTCAGTGTGTTCAACTCCTTTGTCGAGTAGGCGGTGCTCGGATAGTGTGGATAGGTTGAGCGCTGGGTCTCCGGAGTTGAAGTTAGTGCAGGGTCCGAAGGTGGAGGAGGTGTTGATGCGGTCGCCGGAGAGCACACCGCGTGGTGGTCGCGGGGGGCGTGGCAGTCGAGGTGGCCGTGGGCGAGGCATTCCGAAGACACCACGCGCTCGCGGCAGGGCCCGCGGTGGTGGCAAGGGAGCTATGTATATGAGGGTAAATATCCTTCCATGTTTAAAAACATGAATATTTTATCATAACATATTTTAAAAGCACAAGATTTGACCAGATGAAATTTCAGATTTTTAAGACGTCAATACATTTCTATTTATACAGATTAAAACAAATTCTTAATTCTAAGTTTATGTGATCACTTACTCAAATTCTTATGCATGCTATTGACAATCATAGGTGCTATCAAATTTTCATTACTAGCTTATGCTAACAGTCTTTCTTATATTTTTCAGGAAACTATGGGAATTTACGGACGTGTGTGTGGTCCAGCAACGACTACTGTAGAATTATTTGAGGAAGATGCTCAAATGATGGAGGACAATGCTACTCCTGCCAAGTAAGTTTTGTACTACCTACACAACTTAGTTAACATATTGATTGTTCAAATAGCTTTATATTCAAAAAGCAAATGAATGGGTAAATTTATAAAACTCTTTTCAGGCCTTCTCATTTATTAGACGAAGATTCTCAGAGCTCGGTGAAGAGCTCAACTAATGACAGCAGCAAGCTAAAGAAATTCAAGTTTGCTGATTTATTTGACAGGTGATTTAAAATGTTTATATATCATCATTACATACCCTTGCGTTATTATTTATGAATAATATATGTAGTTGTCAGTCTGCATATCCATGTTATTTATAATAGACCTACAAATACATGTATTTTATAAACTAATTGTTTATTATTGTATATTTCAGTAATAAAGTATGGACTGCAGCAGATGTAAAGGAATACACATGGCCAACACCCGAGTCGGCGGAAGTTGAATGCCAGGTATAATGTTATTTCTTTTTACTAGCAGTTGCAAAGTTTCGTTCGCTTCAGTATCGTTTTGCGTGAAAATTTTTTGACAAAAAGCAGTCCTATTGCCCTCTAATCTGTCAAAGTGCATACCAATTCGTCTAGCTATTAACGATGTAACAACTATACAATCTGTTGCTGTATTATATTAGTTTCATTATTCATAGTTGTATGGTAATAATTTTACTGTGCTTTATAAAGAAGGAAGGCAAAGACCCATACCTAGCTATATATACCTAGCGTTAGAAAAAATGTTAAAGGCAACATTTATTGATAAAACTCCAAGGTTTTAAAAGTACAAATTAAGTATAACAAAATCATGTTTCAATCGTATCTCAACAAGTTAGGGAAAAAAATCGTTTTAGTAAAGAAGAGAGAAGAAACTACGTACGATAGTGACACAAAATTGTACAGAAGACGTCAAAATCCAAATACAACGTTGCCTTAAACTACAATAAAATCCGAATAATGAGATTCGTAACTTTTCATAAAAATTAGGTATTTTTTTGTACTATACCTATAGTCGTTTTATTTGAAATTACGAGGCGAATTTCGCCAACCTCTTTGGGTGAATTATGCTCAAGTATTCTCTTTCTATTTCAAGTATTTTCTATACAAAAATGTGTCAATGAACCATCTTTAGGTTTCTATTAAGACAACAATAATAAATATTGAAGCATTGAGTGGCATTCTTTTAATCATAATTTATTTCAAAATTACGAAGTTTTGAAAAGCTTTACAAAATGTTGTAACTGTAAATCTGCTTGTACTGCCTCATTTCTCTAATTTCATCCTTAACTTAAAATTGTAGTATTTAATTTTATATAAAATATTAGCTAATAAACGCACATTTTGACAATCTAATCTATTCTTTATAATTAATAGAACCATTGTACTAAGTAAAAATATAGTTTAATATTTTCCTACTAAATGTGCAATGCAGTGGTCTAATAACTTGGTTTTCAATTTTTCATGCTCAATTTTGAGTTTTGTTCTGAGAATATTTAAGACATCACGACGACACACGTAATTTCATACAAACATGTCGCCAAATCTTATGAATACTAGACACATTAGAAACATTTATTATTATACCGCATGACTTCTTACCGTTTGGGAAACCTTTCCCAAGGAAACTAGATAGCGATAATTGAAAAAATAATGAAACCTTTGGCCAAAACTGGCAGCTGACCCTTATGTATATAATGAAGACTAGAATTTTTGTTCATTTCCGCTAAATGTTCCCCGGAATGGTGGTCTAAAACTGTGTACCCATTTTCGGAGTGGTAAAAAAAGTCACCTGGTACATGTCAATAAAAGTTTATAATAAGTTTCCCCAGTTTTGCTTATATTGAGGCTATTCAGCTACTTTAAGGGTTGGTGTGTCTTTCTCATTTGTCTGGGGCTTTATTTCATTGATATACACATTTAAAAAAATCCGCGTTCACTTGGCAAAGTTAAGATATTTTTCTTAAAAAAATAGTTTTTTCAATCTCTGTGAAATTGTAATTAATAGAAATGCGAATATTTAACGAAAGTAAATAATTTTATGATTTTTTACATGCTTTTATTTATAAATTTCTCAGGCTCGAAAGCATGCGGAAATCCTCCTGGGCATGCTGTAGTAGTTCAAGTTATCTAACAGTTCTTGTTATAACCTGTCCCATTCTCGAATGACGGCTTCCTTGATCTCTGACAGAGTTCTTGGAGGAGGCTGACGACTCCAAATAGCTCGCTTGAGAGCGTCTCATGCGTACCTGCTTGGGTTTATTATCGTCGACCAATTGGTTACCATAATTTATCCTGAATAGTCTGCAGATTCTATCGATAACTGCTGTCTTGTACAAAATTTGCTATCATAGAGCCCTGGTACGGGATCAAAGGCATTATTCCGTCCCAAAAAGACACTAATTCGCTGCCTTGCTGAACGGTTCAGGCCTTCTCCAGACACGGTCATGTCGTATATCAGGGTGCGTACCAATCCGTGTTTCGTCAACGAAGAGACAATCAAGCCAGATATCTTCTTCTTCGTCTTCATCGTTTTGAAGCTACCCGACCCACTGCAATCTGAGTCGCTGTCGTTCCCACGTATTCAAAGGTGCTCGCCAGGATATCCTTGATCGTAATCCAAAGTGGTGTAAAGAATTACGAATGGTCTGACTGCTAATATCCAGTTCAGTAGCAGTTCCCAGCTGTAATCTCAATTTAGTAGCTTTGATTTTTGAATCACGGGCTGCAAGAAGTCTGTTATAGCGTTTCTGAACATCACTAAGGAAGTCGGGCGGCCACTGCGAGGTCAGAGGTGTCCATGCTCCAGAGAAAATACAATTTTAGAGAAATTGATTAAAACAGCTTTCAGGCAGAAACAAGAATAAGGGTCACCTATCATGGACTTCGTTTTTAAAGAGAGAAAAAAAAAACAAAAGAAGATTTAATGATTTGAACATTTAAAATATGTATCCCTAAATAAAGAACACATACGTAATAATTTATTTTTAGTTACTTTAAGCAATTAAAAATATTAGACTTTTCTTCCGTGAACGCGGACTTTTTGTGATGTACGTATACAGGTCATACTTTGCAAACAATGCTTTGCTTGTAGTCTTCTTGAGTGTGCAGGTCAATCAAGCATTTACTAATTATTATAGACATTAAATTAACTACTATAAACATAATTTACTGTAAATAAATTATCAAAATCCCTTTTTATCCCAAGGTGATGATGATTCAAGAACAAGTGGCGATGTTCCTGAACGTAAAGAGTTTTAAAAGACGATACCCTGAACTGAAGCGTAGAACTATAGTTGGTGAAGAAAGGGGCTATTTGCTGAGCAAAGGCATAGTCACTGAAGCTCTATGTGATCTTGGTAAGTCATTCACATCGTAGTTTTTTACTAATTGTTAGGATTAAAATTGAATAATGGTTGTCATGTTTGTAATTTAGACTGTACCCAATGCTCTCCCTAGATAAGATGTTAGGCTAATCATGGCAAAATTATTTAGACAATTATCTATTCAGTTTTATAAAAAATCCAAGGATAGTTTAAACAAATATATGCTTTGAAATTAGATATTATTGCCTAGATGGAAGAAAAGTATGCACTAACATCTGTACTATTATGTTAACTTTACGATTGCAGTAATTATTTTTGTGTTTTTTAAAATTCTTAATGTTATTGCTTATTAATAAGAACAGAATTCTGGTTTAGATATTATACATATTCAAATATATTTTTTTTAATACTTATGGAACAACTACACACTTACAATAATGTGCATTCAAATGTATATCTATTTTTTATTAGTTTTAAACATTTTGTCTTAATTGCTATATTTTTCTTACTAGGTATTACTGCAGTAGAAGCAAGTGAAATCCTCGATATCATGCTATCAGATTATCCACACAAATATGAAGAATACCGGACGTACCAACGAGACAAACAGCTGGCGGAAATTGCCGCTGAAGAAAACGAACCCAAACCGGAAATCCGAGATCGGATAGAGATGAAAGTACCCGAGAAAGTACCAGAGAAACAAGAGCCTAAGGTGGACCCGGAGAAAACTAGACAGGTATGTAATTTAGTATGTTAATTTAGCAAAACACGTATAACATTTTCGCCCATATTTCATATTCAGCCAAAAATTTTGTGAAAGATTTCGACGTATTTATGGAAATAGTGAATTTCGCGCCCCGCTAATAATAACTAATACTAAGAATATCCGTATTGAGAACCTTTTGTAACTTTTCTGTGTGCTTGAGTCGTATTAAATGTGAATTTGAGGCCTGTCGAAGGTTTATTTCCAACTTTAGTATTGTTAAGTGTTAAAGATTGTGTTACTGAAGAGATTACATGTTTAAAAAGTAGAAAAATCTTTTAATGTAATTAGTAATAAAAAATTTTTAATAATATTAATATTTAAATCAGAAATAAATGGTACAATTATTTGCTTTGTAAGAAGTGTAATCAAAACTTTTAAGTACCATAACAACCAGACGCGCTACATAGCTAAAATAGTAATAAGTAATTACCAAAATTCGAAAATAATATTTTACATTGTTTAGGACATGGATTATGGCTATTTCTGGAGATAATTTTTTGCGATTAATGAAATCCACGGGCGAGTACGCGTGCTTTTTACCATTATGTGGATCACGTGTTCGTTTGGCGACTGATAATATTAAAATAAAAGCTAATGTAATTTTAAACAATTTAGGTACTGCAAACAATTTCATTATCGTTTAAAAAACCTATGCTAATAGCATATTATAAAGACGAAAGTTTTATTTGTTTGTGTATACATAATCCAAACCAATATAAAAAATAAACCTTTAACAATATACATAACGTACCAGAAAGGTATGTTAGGCTTTAGCTGAATGTCACTAACAAAGTACCAAACGCGACTAGCCACAGCATTCAGCAAATTGAGATTAAATAAAATGTCTTCAAAATATAGTTTTTTTATTATTTTATATATTTTTACTAAGACTATAATGGGTGTTTTACACACCTTAGTTTTTAAAAATGATGAAATTATTAATGAATTGTAAGAAATTGTGAACAACCTACTTTTAACAGTTCATTTAAACCTTTGTTAATAAATACGTTTAGTTATTTGTACATATTATTGTAAAAAAACTAAAAAAAAAGTAATTTTGAAAATATGACAAACATATATAACTTATAGCATATAAGATATGACATATAAGAGGTGACCATAATATTTTCTTTTTTATAGAAAAATTAAATCCAAACACAAATCAAATGTTTTTATTTCTGTTTAGCACAGTATGTTGCCCTTAATCTGGCTTACTTTACTAAAATATATTTTAAAAAAATATATAGAATTTTTTCCTCACAAGTTAGACCAAAAAAAAAAAATTTTTAGTAACTTTTGTTTCTCAGTCATTTTCAAATAATTTTTAAACCTTTACATGCAAAATAATCACTTGTAACTATATATGAATTATTATGGCATCTTTAGGTACAATTATCACATGTAATCTTGTGATGTTCCGTGCATATGTATTTGGTACACTTCAAGCACTTTATTAAAAACATTTAATTTTTTTTTGGCTTGCAAAGACTACATCTGCCTTTCTTAGATTTCTTCAGTGTCTCATCATCTAAAAATAAAATGACATAATGACGTATTGTCATCGTTAAAAAAGCATAAAAAAGGTAAACACTTACGTTGTTAATCAGTACCACACTATGACTATTATGGGTGTTGATACACCCGGGAGGCAGGCATGTGGCAAAAACTGCGCGTGCGACCGTCCGCTCTCCTCGCGCGTTCAAGGGCTATACACACCTTAGGAGAATGCAAGAAAGCACAAAGCGCTGTGACAAAAATTCAAGAGTGTAGCGGCTAAAAACCAAATGGACCTGGGTGTTTTTACATCCATATAGCCGTTAAGGGTTAATAATCCTACGAATTCCCGAAGTTCCCGAAGAACGTTCCCGAAGAGGGGAACATTAAAAAAAATATTACTTATTATTTAAAAAAAAATTATGTTATGATCCTATCCGTTGATCGCATTTTTATCACACCCAGTATGATAACTTGCATGTATTAAACATAATAGAAAGGCACTGCAAGAAGGAAGAACAAAATAGACCCCTTGAATAAAAAAGTAAAATGTTATGAGTTTATTAACCTGAAAAAATATATATCAAATAAATTGGTCAACCCAAAGACCAGTATTCAGATTTCTGCACTGATTTGTACTTTGTTACAGTAGGAGTCTAGATGAAGAGACTTTACATGCTGTAGTTGCTGGTTTTGGTTTATGGCTTTTATTCATAATTTTGTAAATAGACAATCAAGAAATTAAAAAAACCTTATTCTAGTTTTTAACTCTTTTCTACCAGGACATGGCAGCAGCGGCAATGGCTTCAGCAATGGAGTTCAATTCTCGTATAAACTCTTCGCGAGCGCCAGCCGTAGTTGATCTGCAATCATTGGTGATTCATCGCAAACGACCAACGGTTTTGAACCCCCCAATTAAAGTGCAACCTCCGGGAGGCTTCTACCCTCATGCTTTGTTGCCGGGGCAGTATCAACATGGATATAGGGTTTATACTTCGGAGCAGTTGAGGTTTGTGTTTGTTATTGTTTTTTAAAGAAAAATGTATATGTGTATTGAGATTTTTATGCACTCCTAGAAAACGATTCGTGTTCAAGATGTTCTTGAAAAACTAAAGATGATTTATTTTGTACGTTTATGTGTACTTTTAGTCGACAATCATTGTTTTCAACTGTTAGTTAAATTACTTACAACAACAATGATACATTTACAGAATTATAGATCAATTAAAACATTGGGAACAACCATCAAAATTATGACTTAGGTTGCCACCAGAGCGGAGACGAGAGAAGAGGAGCGGAGAAGTGTCAAAAGTAACCTACCGAATTGCAAAAAATCTTTTGTTTCGCTTCAGTGGATAGGGAATTGCAAACTAGTTTTAGTCTTCATATATTTAAACCCGGAGTGGGGACGCGGAGAGGAGAAACCGAGCAGGGAAGCCTATCGGGGAAGCTCAAATGACTAGTCGAATGTAAAAATAAAAAAAACACAGTCCGCAACTCCGCTCCGCATCACTCGCGCTCCGCTCCGCTACCTAGCGTCTATGGTCAGACCACACCTCGGACACCCGCGTCAAAATGTATGAAGAAACAAACGCCTTCTTAACCTTAATAAATAAGCCTTTATAACCTATTACGCACAGACATAAGCGCATGCAGGTGAACGCGTACCATGTTTGTGTGAGTGAGATAAGACATGCTAGGGTTGGCGCCATTTTGTTTTAATCGTAGTGTGTTCGGGAACGCATGAGGCGGTAAAGTGAGATAACCTTCTAATAGCAGCATCGAGTTAATTTTGAGTGCTTATAATTAATCATGAACAAACACGTTTTAAACTCTATTTTCTGACATTATTATTATAATAGTTGTTAGAAAGAAAGAAAAATAAATCAGTTTCAATAACAGAAAGTATTAAGTATAGGAATAGTAAAACTGAATCTTTGCAATAGCCTCTTATACCAAAAGGAGAATCGATGTAAAATAAAATTTCATGCTTATAATTTTATTGTTTATTTTTTACGATAGAAATGTACAACAATGTGTCACAAAATGGGAAAGAGCACAGCACACTCCCATTACAAAAATATTTGAAAAATAGTCTCGATGTCATTCACTGCGCGCCGCGTCCTTGGCTGTGAGGTAGCTGAGCGCGGGTGGGGACCCTTCAGCGGGAGGCAGGGAGTGACCATACTGTACGCAGTACTCATTATTATACTATGGGTCAGACACAGTTCCGCAACTCTGCGTCGCATTACATTCATTAATACACATTTTTATACTTTGTACAGCTTCTTCCAGTAAACGCCGATTCACATTGAAATTACAGATACTTCCCCCTAAACACGGTGTTGAGCGCGCCGCCCGCGCCGCCTTCCCCGTTACCTTCGAGCTCCGAGTCCGACTCCGATACCTCAAGCTCCGGCGACGATGCTCCTGCTAAAGTAAGTTACATTTTTACGGCAGTTATATATTTTACTCAAAACAACTTAAGGCCCACTGTGAAATTTTTCACGAAATAGGTTTTTTTTTTTTGGATTTCTTTTGTGTTGTTGTAAGTGTTGTTTATAATCCTTACGTGGATAAGTCAACAGATGGTTTTAACCTTTGGAATGATTAACTGAGGGTAGATTTTAAGTGTGTTGACAATAATAAGCTAAGAACCCCAAAACAGCGTATTCCGCATTTTTTAAATCACTTGTGTTCAGCGTCCTTTTGCATACACTGGTTGATACTTTGCACTTGTTTAACGTTTGCTATCGTGTTACCACATTATTATTAATCATAATGTCGGGATTAAGACGTCATATGGACACGGAAACCGCCTCGCAGGGCAGTTGTTCTGCTTCAAGAAAGCAATTCGCAAAGAACAGTAGCTTCAAGCTTGGGTGCGTCTCGAAATGTATGGAATCGGTATTTAGAGACAGGTAGTGTTCTCAGGAGAAGTGTTGATGGCAGAAATCGAGATACCACGCATCATGAAGATCGATACTTGCGACTTACAGCACGCCGTGAGCACACTGTGACCGCGCGGACCTTACAAAATCGCTTACGTGATGCTACCGGCACCCAAGTTAGCGATCAAACTATTCGTAACCGACCCATGAAGACCAACAACGCTCAAGAATGCGCGCTGTACGAATAAAGTTATCAGGGGCACATCGTGTAGCGCGCTTAAGGTTTACGTGTGAACACAGTGAGAGTGGACCATGGGAAATTGGAGTAGTGCTCTCTTTACAGATGACTGTAAAGTAAAATTTCTAAGTGACGACAGGTGAGTACGTGGGTGGCGTGGACCTGGAGAACGTTTTATTGATACCTGCGTAAGAGAGTCATCGTTTTGGTGGCCACAGTATTATGGTGTGGGTCGGTATCAGCATCATGGGCAAAACTCAGCTGGTATTCTTGGACGAGGGTAATATTAATGCTGCTAGGTATATCAGGGATATTATCCAGCCTCATGTGATTCCATATGCACAGCGAGTAGGTCGGGACTTTATTCTAATGCAGGACAAAGCCCGTCCACATACTGCTTGTTTGACCCAAAGTGCACTATCAGAATCCAATATCAATGTCTTGCCGTGGCCTGCCATGAGTCTCGACTTAAACCCTATTGAGCATTTATGGGATCAACTAAAACGAAGGCTCAAACAAAATTTTACTGCTGTGAACAGTCTGTCAGGAACAGTCTGTGTGAACAGTTAGGAACTGGTCAACGCACTGAAACTCTGCTGGGAATAGATTCCTGATGAAAACGTGATTAACCTCATAAAGAGGACCTACCCCCTATTAAATCACTGCCTTTTGTTAAACCCCCACCCCTGTAACATTTAATAAAAAAGTTTCAAACGACTAAAATATAGCCCAGTAACGGTAACTTAGGGTTAGTCTTTGTTTTAAAAAGATAATGCTTTAAATTTTTTTATAATTTAATGATTTTTTCTGATTTTATAATATCCATTAATATACCAAATTAATACACTCGGCGTCACAAAAATCGCACCTTTCGAAAAAGCAACTTTAAAATACTTTTACTCAAACTTTGTCCATAGTAAGGGTATGATTGTAGGATATCATTGGAAAGGTTATTTAACTGCCTATTAGAAATTACAAACATGTGTATATGTTTTAAAGCTTTTAATAAAAAAATCTTAAAAAGGATAAAAGTTACAAAAACTAAATTTAAAAAAACATAAAAAAATCTCAAATCAGTCCTTAAAATCTAGTGTTTCCTCACCTTGCTTTGATGACAGCTTCCATCCGATCCTTCATGGATCTCACGAGGGTCACCACTCTCTCTTGGGGTATGTTCTCCCATTCTTCCTTCACGGCATCCTGAAGCTCTTGGAGAGTGGTGGGAGCAGGATCACGTGCTCGTACGTGTCTCTTTACATCGTCCCAGAGATGCTCGATCGGGTTTAGGTCTGGGCTTCGTGCTGGCCACTGCATAACAGGAATCTCAACCTCTTCCAAGTAGTCCCGCACAGAAAACGCAGTGTGGCAACGGGCGTTATCGTGCATTAACATGAAACCATCGCCAACAAAACCGGCATACGGGACCACATGGTCTTGTAAGATTTCTGTTATGTACCGCCCAGCATTCAGCGACCCTTGCCCGCGACCACCGCCAGTCCGAGAGACGCACACAAGTTCCGTTTTCCCTTCAACGGATATGCCACCCCAGAACATACAGGAACCACCTCCGTATTCGACGGATTCCTCTATACACGCTTGGATAAAACGTTTCCCTCTTCTTCGGTATACCATTCTGCGTCTATCGTTGCAGAAAAGACATACTCGTGTCTCATCGGTAAAGAGAACGGCCCTCCACTGGTCAAGCGTCCAGTTGACATGCTCCTGAGCAAATTGTAACCGCTCTCTCCGATGTCGCACGGTCAATTTTGGGCCTCTAGCAGGTCTGTGAGCTCTTAATTCCTTTTCTTTCAATCTTCTTCTAATCGTAGAGACACTCACAGACGTTCTACGAGCTGACCGGAGCTCTTGTTGCACCTCAACAGCATTGCTGAAGAGGTGGCGCAACGACGTAGACACAATGAAATGGTCGTCTCTTTCTGATGTACAACGTTTTCTTCCGGATCCACGTCTTCGGGTATAGCCACTAGTCTCACGGAACCGTTGGTATACTCGTCGTACTGCAAATCGGCTAAGGTTCAACTGTCGAGCAACGTCAACCTGTCGCAGTCCTGTTTGCAATAGAGCAACGATTTAAGCGGCTTCTTCAGGGGTTGTATCCATCTTCAGGTACAGTTCTTTTGCGTATGTTGTTCCAGTGTGTTCACTCTAAAGTCTGAGTAGCGACTGACCCATTTCTTACCTGGACATAACATTTTATACCCTTTTAAGGTAGCCCAACTAGCGCTCCTTAAGTGAGCATTTTTTCCAATATCTTATTGATTGATCCCTGGTTAGAAATGGTAATTGATTTTTTAATGATACAGGTAATGAATGTAAAGGTATTGAAGTGCACTTTACAATGATATTTCTTTTTCACGCGTGGTATTTATGGGCCAGATTCTAGGAGCAATTTACTGAAAAAAACGTAAAGGTGCGATTTTTGTGACGCCGAGTGTAGTTAATTAAATAATACAAAAACCAAACACGTTTTTTTATGGAATTTTTTCCAAAATTTCCTAAGTGGGCCTTAGTTGTTTTGAGTAGTATACATTATAAGAAGAAATGAATACAGGTAATGTAGGAATAAGGAATACTGTCCTTAATGACATTCTTACTTCCTTACGTTCTTCACCAGACAGATAACCTTAGTAATAGTATAAATAGTAAGGTGAGTTATGTTGCACAGCTTTCGGTCTACAAAAGCTCGAAGGCCTAGACAAGTGGCTTTCAACTATAGAATAGAAAAGTGAATAGAATGCCAATTTTATTACATTGAACGTTTCGAACGCTTATGTTGTACTTATCTTGCAGGAGGCTGGTCTATATAGGAAGATGATTAATTCGAATTTAAACTTTATTATTGTTTGTTAGTTTCGTATTATGATTTTAAAGAACAATTGGATGTGGATATACAAAGGTCCACAATACTCTTCAAGTTATATTTAAACAATGCAATTTTCCAAAATAAATGTGAATCAGAGATATAATAATGATTTAACAATGTTAATGTAAAAATGTATACATATATATGTATATGGGTGTCCCGAAACTCAACGTCAAGCGGAAACTGGGTGAACTACCAGGCTATACCAGCTCCAATAAAAATAAGAAAAAAAATCTACAACACTTGGTTAAGGAACAACTGTCCTATTTCTGAAATTGACGAAAATTGACACCTTATGCCAAATGTTTCGGTACTATCATCACAATTTTCAGTAATTTGATGGTATTTTTTTTCTACGCAGTACTTAGTAACCACGCTGTTATAACAATTACAATTCACACAACAAATGTCTTAGTTTAGTTTAGTAAAACAAAAAATAAATATTTTTATTGGCATGAAAGTGGCAAGTGTTGTGCTATTTTGAAATCTGGACTAAATAGGCCGTCTTCTAAAACTACTTGCCTTGGGTAGTGTAGTACATTTTTTTTAAATGAAGTCTCAAAGTTAGGCAACCATTTTTTTTAAGCTTTGCCTTTATTCAATTGATTTTTTTAAACTAAATTAAGACATTTGTTGTGTGAATTGTGATTGCTATAATAGCGTGATTACTAAGCATTGCGTAGAAAAAAAAAACTGTCAAATTACTGAAAATTTTGATGATAGTACCGAAACATTTGGCATAGGGTGTCAACTTTCGTCAATTTTAGAAATATGACAGTTGTCCCTTAACCAAGTGTTGTAGATTTTTTTTCTTATTTTTATTGGAGCTGGTATAGCCTGGTACTTCCACCCAGTTCTCGCTTGACGTTGAGTTTCGGGACACCCTGTATACTAAAATATTATATATAAAAATAGTATTTTATAATATCATATTAGTGATATCATTGGCATTGAAACGGATTAAATAAATCTAGTAAAAAATTAAAAAAGGAATCGTTATATTAGTGGTTAATGTAAATTATATTTAAATTGTATGAAAATGATCTAATGGACTCGTATTTTGCCAAGGTAGGTAAGTAGGTAAAGTAGGCAGTAACAATAATAACCCCACTCGACTTAACGTTGGACCAGTATTTCAACTAAAGTGAAACATCTTATTATATTTGTGGTCCACCTGTCTTTTACTAGACTAAAGCTCCGAAATGTTTTTTGTTAAAGGACAAGTAACACAAACCTAAACCTTACTTATAAATAAAATATTGCTGGCAATTTAGAACAACATGTGTTTGGACATCCAATCACTAACTAAAGGAAAAATATCGTTTCATATAGCTCTAAAGTTATATGGAACTATGGAATTTAACGGAGTAGTTGATAAAAATTTATGAAAGTATATTTTATTTAAAAATTATTGTTTTCGTTTTCAACTTAGTTACCTTCTAACTCAATGCATTCCATTCAGCATTTCTCTAACTTTTCGATCCCTTCCATAAAATGCGACTTGACAACTTTTCGAAATAGGCATTCGTTTCGTGCATGATCTCTTCGTTGTAGCTAAATCTGGCGAATGGTGGGTGAGAAAGCAACTCATGAAATTTGGCTATGGCAGTCGCGCAGGTGTGCACTCGTGAGTTGTCTTGGTGGAAGAGCATTTTCTTCTTAACTATGCGGTCGTTTTTAGGTAAAATGTTGTCCAATTTATCTAATAACTTAGCCATTAATCGTTTTACCCTTCTCTCGGTAGTCAATATGGATTACCACTCGTGCCTCCCAAAATACAGTAGCCATCACTTTATTGGCCTATAAAACTGTTTTGGCCTTTTCGGATCCACTGTTTCGATTGTTGCTTGCGTGAGTGTTAGTGGATCCATGTTTGTCTACTGTTATTAAACGGCGCAAAATTCAGTTTTATCACGTTGTAACTACGCCAAAACTGCCTGCGAAGTTGTCACACATATGCGTTTTTGATCCAGTCAGTAAATTTACACCCATGCCTCGCCCAACGACATTATACATGCAGTAAATACCACTAATAATGATTTGCTAAAGATTGCAGATCGGAGTAAAAGTTAATCCTTCTAAAACACAGTTAATACACATAGGTAGTTCAAATATGCTAACGAAGGTTGACTTCAATTCATTGCCACCTGTTAGGTTTGAAGGTGATCGAATACTTTTGAGCTCAGCCGTCAAAAACGTTATGTTTGAAGGTGAGCGAATACTTTTGAGCTCAGCCGTCAAAAACCTTGGTGTTTACATGGACAACACCCTATCGTGGAAACACCAAATTAATGCTGTTAGTAAGAAGTTATTTGCTGCGTTGGGATTTTTGAGGCGACTTCGTAACTTTCTACCCTTACCGACAAAAATTACGCTCGCACAGTCACTTCTCGTCCCTATACTGGATTACGCAGATATAAGCTATCTAGATCTGACGGAGGAGCAACTTGATAAACTTGAGCGCCTCCAAAATATTTGTATATGGTTTATATTTTCATTACGAAAATATGACCATGTTTCTGATTTCCGCGCTAAGCTCAAGTGGCTCCCAATTCGACTTCGCAGGAATACACACATTCTTTTTCTTCTCTATGAAACACTGTTTAACCCATCTATTCCAAAGTACCTAAAGGAGTGTTTTAGGTTTCGACATCAGGATCACGACCGATCTTTACGTTCATCTAACAACATGCTTCTGTCCACGCCACATCACACATCTGAAATTTTTCACAGTTCATTTACAGTGCGTGCTGCAGGCTTGTGGAATTCCCTGCCTCCTCATCTACATACCGTTAGGACTGTCACTTCTTTTAAGTTTAATTTAAAAAAGTACTATCTATCAAATATTTATCCAACATAACATTTTATTCATTTATGTATTAACTGTACTTATTTTTTTTATACATTATATTTATGTATAACTACTTAATATGTATGTGTAATATTATAGTTTTTATTCATTATAGTATACCAACTTATATATACATTCTCAAGTCTTTAAAAAACTGGTGAATTATGTTTCACTTGTTTTTCTCATAGTGTATAGACGGTTACCTGGTAGAAATCACCTTAAGCGATAAGGCCGCCCAAATTGTCAGTTTCTTTACTTGATTGCTTTATATTGTATTTTGTTTTTGTTCTGTTAATGGCAATAAAGAGTATTTATTATTATATTACTGCCCATCGCGCGGAGATCTTCTTCAGATCTAACTGTTGGTGTAGTATATTGCGCACACGTTCCTCAGAGATGCCTACTATCTAGTTCACTAGGTCGTTCAACACTATGTCTTGTATATAATATATCATATTTTTTTTGCGATCATCTCTGGAGTAGTAACGTTCACAATCATTTATGCTTGTACGACCCACACCGGAAATTATGATATGTAATACTTATGAATAATTTCAATAGAGTTTTTGACTTTTAGACTTTGTTTCGTTTGCATAACAATGTTAAATCAACACACATAATTAACTTTTCTCCCCTTTGTGAAGTTGCGTACACTTGTTTTCCTATACGGGCTGTAAATAAAATAGAAACACAAAAATTACTTTTGTCATTTAAAAGAGTTGAGAACAAGATCGTTTTATGCATTTTGCGATAATTTTGTACCAAAATATATTTTAACCAGACTTATCACCCCGCCTTCGTATTTATGGTTTCCTCACATCACATATATGTATGGGTGTTGAATATTTCTTTCTTCTTTATTATATTATCTTTGTAGTTATTTGACAAAATGTTGAAATAACTAAAGCTTCAACTAAACTAATTTCATTCTCTCCCCTTCAGCGAAAAAAGCTAACGAAGACAAAACGCACCAGTGACGATGTAAAGAAGGAAGATGACCTTGATGAGAAGGTGGATCTGTGCAGGATATGCAACCTGCGTCTTGAAGCCAACAGACGATACACTCATGAACGATTCCTGGAGTGTTCTACTTGTGATAGTAAATGTAAGTTCAATTTGTACATAGCTAGATTTTGCAAGCGTCTTTGTTCGCGTAATTCCATGTTTAAAGTTTTCGGGAGAAAAGTTTATTTTTTTAGGTTAACTCGTATAAGGCTGTCCAGGACACGCTATCGAATAAAAAGTGTTGGTACTCTATAAAGTAACGTACTGACGAAAACATGTTTATAAAAATGTTTACTCTAAAGAGGCATAACTTTTCTTTCCGTTTTAGTTTTACTATGTTAACTATAAAACGGAAAATACTTTCAAGGTATAGTAAGGCAGAGTGTCATTGAATTGTTTAGCACTGCAGAGTTAAGCGGCGTCCCTTTATTTTGTTAAGGAAAACTTAAATGTGAAAAGGGTTGGGGGGCTGGCACAGGCCTGTGATGTATGATAATCAACCAATGCTGAAGTATTTCAACACCTTTACTTAGCTTATTGCAGTTTACAATGGAATCTCACCCTAAATGCACAAACTACACAAAAAATTGTGCTCAGTAGAATAAACACATGAGACGTCTGCTGCCACCCAATAGAACCTCCTTATGTATAGCTGTGCCTACTTGGAAATAGTTAAATAAAAGTACGGTACAAGTTTATTTATATTATTTCTTTAAAAAATTACATAAATTTTAATAACATAAAACTTAAACTTTATCTAGCTGTTTTGTCGATAATCTGTTACGACTGTACTTATTCTACTGCCTGCCTTTGAAAAGTTAATAGGCGTTACTTTTTACGCCACATGAAAAATTACTCTAATTACTTGTATAGGCTTAAAAAATGGAAGCATGCATACACACGAGGGAAGAATACCAATTAATTACCCAGTCGATAGTTATTTCAATGTTTACTTGTACTTTTGTGAATCCCGGTAAACACATTAATAGTTTACCTTTAAAAAAGAACAATTATTTAAAATGCTAACTAAAATGTTCAGATCACCCATCCTGCATGGATCTGAATGCGGACACGATCCGCAAATGTCGTGAGTACGCATGGCAGTGCGTCGAGTGTAAATGTTGTGCTACGTGCTCGAAGAAACAAGACGACGAGAAGATGCTGTTTTGTGACCTCTGCGATAGAGGCTTCCATATCTATTGTGTTGGGTTACCCGAGGTGCCGACTGGTAAGTGATGTTTATTCGTAGATTTAATTTTTTTGAGTTGGAAAGTAGTATAGGGAATAAGTTGTAAACACCAGTTGTAAATTTGCCGTTGGTACTATCATAGTTGAATGTAAAAATTATATAAAATCGTAAAATAAGGTTTTACATAAATTTAAGATTCATATGATAGTGTTTACATTAAGTCACTGAGGTACTAAAATTTAAATATTTATACAACATACTAGCACATGTTTGCTCGATCTTATTTTTAACATGCTAATTTTACGGTCTTCACAATATAAAGGTCCAGTTTTATGTTATACTGTTGGTGTTATTATCAAGTGACTTCATTTTATTTATATTTTGCTTACGTAACTCAAATTAAGACGGCGTTTACATTTCAGGTCGATGGCATTGCGTAGAATGCGCCGTTTGCAAATCGTGCGGTGCTCGCGATCCTTGCGGTCCTGCTTCAGTCAACCCTGGGCCATCGACCGGGGTGGACGCGTATGGTGCGATGACGCCCAACGCTGGCCCGGCGGAATGGCACCACCAGACTAAGAGAGGCCCCGGAGGACATAAAGTTTACTCCCATTCACTTTGTACGCCTTGTGCCAGGTCAGTATTTATTTAAAAATAAACGAAAAATATACCAATGAAGGAGGAAGATATAGTATAAAAATTCTTATTAATAGGGAAACAAACTAAATATGAAAATTCAGCAATGATTCAAATGTGAGTTATAAACGTAGGGAGCAGATTCTGTTTTTTATTTTTCAGTCATTTGTGTTGTTAAGTGTCTGAGATTGATGTGAATGTAAAAGCAATCACATTTCATTTTTTCATGATTTTGTATGTTTAATGTTCAACTAACACAGCTGACTTATCAGGCTTATTAAGTCATTTTGTGGTCTTTATTACTGTAGTGATAATATATGACACGCATTGATGTAAGAAAAATTTGTACAAATATTGGTTTAATGAGCAAACTCATAAAATCTTCTAAATATTGTTTTGAGCTTATTTATATATTGAATAAAAATGATAAAAAATTCCCTGAAATGCTAGTAAAGAGGTTATGCATTGTACAAATCAAAATACTAGTTGTAATATAAGACCACAAATAAGGAATTATATGTTAAGGCGCGTAAAGTTCTGAACGTCTGCCTTTAATCTATCAATTTGCTTTGTCTCTGCTCCCCGTAGCATTTTGGACCCCTGCAATAATCTTTATGCAAATATATGCACAGTATCCAACCCCCTCTTACCCCAACATTTCAATTTGCATGATACTCATTTCTTAAGTATACACAGTTTTTGGAAATTGTTCGATTTAATAAAAAAGTTATAGAACAATATCCATTAATTCATTAGAACAGCAAAGTGGATTTTTAATTATGAGACTGGTTGGATTGAAGCTTATCATAATTAAATATTTGTCGATCATTTTTAGAAATTATAGTTTTAATTCATTACTTGATTACCTACTTTACTGTTCCCATTTTTATTGTTATATGTAAATTATAACTTTCATTTGTCTGAATTGTGTATTGATATAATTGTTTATACATTTTTACCATTGACATGTACAATATCTCTTTATACATGCAAAGTTGCATGGTTCTCAATTATGGTTATATGTATTATAAGCAACTTATGTTAATATACAATTATAATTGTATTCCATGAAAGGTTATCACATCATAAATGGAAGTCTTCATTAACCCTGTTGTCCATTAGCTCTAATATAACCACTAACACGGGAAGATCACCATCATAACTAACTAGAACCTAAACATTTTACTACTCGTCTTCTGGCTCTTATCTCTTAATTTAATATTTGAAATATGTAGCCAACTTAACCTACGCACACTATACTTTTACTTTGTACCTTAAACTAATTTAACTGTGGCGGTTAATAAAAATCTGTATTAATTTAGTTGAAATAAAAATCTTCTTATTTATTTCATGACATGTTTATTTATTTATTAACATTTACAAAACCCAGAAGATGAGTATTAAAAAGCTTTAAAGAGACCGCTTGAAAAGGTGCAAAAAGTGGTCTAAATACTAATTGCGTGTGTTTCTGTGTTCCGGATTTGTGTGTGCGTACATACATACTTAGGGCGTATCGAATTGGCCGGTACTGCCCTCTGTGCGATCGCTCCTTCGTCGGGCCAAAGGGGACAATGCAGCTCATCATTTGTAAGCTCTGCGATAGGCAACATCATAAAGGTACGTCGTTTAACATGAGGGGTAGATCAGAATGGAAACATGATCAGTTTCACACATTTTTACGAATTGGATTTGAGGTCAAAAAATAAACATAATATCAGTGATTCTGAAACTTCTGTTGTGAGTGTCGTTAAAAACATAAGAATACATTTGAGTAACATTTTATGGCATATTAGAACAGGCTAATATCATATTGGCAGCTTTACTTACATTATTGATCTTAAATGTCATTAATTTAGTCCGCGATCTTCCATTTCAGTGTAAATTGAAATATGATCATGTATCTGTTTTTAGCCTCAAAAGCTTATGTCCCGTGCACAACGCTTCTAATATAGACTAGAGAGCCAACAAATAGAAGGAAATATTAGCAAACTCTCACGTTTATTATACAGTAGATTCTATGAATGCATTTATATTAGATGTATTAGTTAACACACTGATGTATTAAAACCTAGGTGCTTGGTAATGAAAGCATGGCCTACCTAACATTATCTTCTTAAGTATTTTCTGTGATATTGATGAGCAGCATAGTTTCATGTATGAACCATTCAGACCAGGTTTTAATATTTTTAAATACAAAAACATGTAAAATTATTACTCCAATGAAATGGCTACTCTAGTTTATGACACTCATATTAAACCTGCTTTTTAACCCATGTTGTCTAAAAGCTTACATTGGAAATGAGATATGAATTATACCTAGTATATTACTACTAAACTATAACCCATAAAATACAATAACACTTTTAGAACTGTCTCATCTTTTTGCTATTCCATCCATTCAAAAAAAAGCAAGAATCGCAGAAGCAACGTAAATCACAGTAGTGATGAATCTTTATAAAGTTCATAATACTAATAATCACATTTTTTACAAGTATTGTTTGCCATTGCGAAATAGTTTATTGAATATTTCATTTCCATGTATTTATTAAGTTAGGTCATGATTATGTTGTGAAATCGAAGAAACCAAATGGAGTTCACTAGTGAACTCTTTTGTTTTCCTTGTTGGCGATCAGTCCTGACATTGTTCGCTATTTGATGAGGCATGAGGAAATTATACTAACAGACGTCTGCTTAATTTCCATTGCTTTTTTTAAATTAATTGTTACTGTATATATACCGTCATACAACATTTTTCATTTCATGCATGCCTCATAGAACATTAAATTATTTATTTGATAATATTTTTTCTAAAATGAATACTCAATTAGACTACTGAAATAGTCTACAGAAGGCTTTGGATGTCAATATTAAATAGAGATGAAATATAGAGATTTAAAAACTCAGCATGATGTACATATATATAAATTATACCCATTTAGGTCACATCTAAAAACAAAATTTTATCAATATTTTAAAATCTTAGTGGGATGAGACTCAACATTGACGAGCAAGAGATCAAAGAATCTGGTATCTATATATAATATGGTATCTGTGTATCTTTTAATTTATTGGTAACTTTGGGTGACAATAATTTTTTTTTACAATATTTTTTGTTGTTACTGTATAAAAGACGATGTAAATATTCATATCAAGTATCAATAAATGTACATAACTTTTCACCCATAGTGTACACACAAAATTTATATCGAATTATTTATTACACTGAAATATTTACTATCAACAGACTGCGTCAAGCAGACAGTGTCTAACGTGAACGTGTTGGACTACACGTGCGGCGAGTGCCGGCGCAGCGGTATCACGTCGCGATCGGCGGCCGTGCGCAACGCGCCGCGCACCATCGCCACGCTCTTCATGGCCAAGCGCCGCTTCAACAAATACGCCCATCGCCAGTACATGCAGAGCCGCCTCCAGGCCGCTCAGAAGGAAACCGATGTCGACCCTATCGACTTTGAAGACGAGTGTTCCGAAGACATCACCGAGGTCAGCGACCCCCTCGAGGGACCCGCTCCAGATCAAGAATCCATGGACTTTGGTGACTGAATCGAACCAAAAATTAGTGTTGTGTTGTGTTTAGTGTAACGGAAAGTACTGCTGCGTGAACGAACGAAGCGCGGAATGAACGTCATTGTATAGAATTGTGTAATATATATAGTTTTTAGTTTATATATACTCTAATCGCTTCGGTATTACGGTTGTAAGGAAACTGTTGCAAATCTGATTAATATAACGATTAACTAGTAGGCTATATTCTAGTTTTAAGTCTATCGGATAGTGAAGAGATACTAGCTGTATTGTATCTTTATGTTTATGCTGCATATTAGGTTTTTTATGCATTGAGATCTTTTGCTATATTAAGTTTATAAGATTGATTGGCTTATGGCCGGCGCTAAATCGAAATATAATATCCCTAGTGGGAATAGAAGACAGTTTAATTTTAACAATACATCGTAAAGTGGTTAGAGATAGCTGTAGCTTGGAGTAAAAACTATTAATTGAAATGTACAGTAACTTATACTTACTATTCCTAAACTTAAAATCTATCTAAGAAATATTTACAAAAAACAACAATTTTAATAAAGTCTTAATAATTCTTAGACAGATTCGATGTATTAGGTGTACCTGGGTAGCTGGGCAATCAAAATATTTTAATAATAGCTTTTTGTTTCTTTTTGAGAAGTATCTTGTAAGACAATCATGTATTTGTGTGTCTTTCAATATGTTATTTATCTTGAGTATAGTAAGATTGAGCAGTGTGTTGATATTAAATGTTTTACAGGTGTAACATGTAAAAAGCTGGATTCAGTTATTACTGAATTAAATCAATGTGATCTATTTTGCTGAAATCTGCCTATGCATTTTGAATTTAATAACTTAACCTAAATTGATCTAAAGAAGTTTTGAAAGTGTTCTCAGTCTAATATTGAGCATTTTTGTTTTTGAAAGTAGATTAATTTTAGATTATTGTTAATTTCTTACTAAGGTATTTATTTTAGTTTTAGGTGGATACAACAGTATACAATAACTTCATTTATTCTCAATGAATATATGGGTGATGGTCAGATTTTGTTATCACAATAGTTTAAAGTAAATAATTTATCCTTATTTACTGTTATTACATAAATTCGGAAATATATTAATATTGCCACTATATAATATTTAAGTTGTATCACATTTCATAGAGCTTAGTTTCAAAAACTAACTGAATTAACATGTAAAATAAATTTTTATCACTTATTTTCAAAGTACAAAACCCATAGACATATTATTATTATTTAATTACTCTGTCTAGGAAATATACAAGTCCAATTTAACATAGGTTATGATGTAAAAGTATATAAAAGATCAAATAAATTATTTAGAACAGAGTGTTATTATTTTCATGAAAAATTTATTTATTTATTCTACAAATTATAGTATTAAAACAATTGGATGCAATATATTTCCTGGAAGATTGGTTCCACTTAAAATACCTATCAGTTATGCAAAGTGGCGTGTCATAATTGAGTTCAATTCGTTACGCACATTGTTTGGTCATCATGCGCCCAAGATTAGCATTTGCTGTACTTATTTCAATGTAGCTCTGCGCTATCAACTACCACTGCTGTGTGCAATTGTCCCATGTTGTGTATTATATTATTGTATTAGAGATATGTTGATAAGTGCAACCAATATCAGTTGTTTAAATGCTGGTATGTGTAATGTATCATGATTAGGTTACGTTTTAGTTATCAATTAATAATTAATTTAGAGACATTGTAAGGTAAAGTGATTAATGTACGCAATACTTCTTTGAAATCATGTTTTAAACTTTTGTATTTTAAACAGGTATCGGTGTATTTGACGCCAATCTTTACATTGCTTTGTTGACACAGGTGAATGATTAAGACTTACTTGTAAGAGAATTATTAATTTTAATGTCTACTTAATGCAAATGTAAACGTTCTAGAAATCTCGCACTGTTCGGTCAATTTTGTAAAAAAAAAATAAAAATTTAATTTAAATTTCTGATTTTTTTTTTACTTTCCTTACGCAGATTTTTTAACTTCGGGTCAGTGTAGTTTTAAACCTCATATCGGTATTTAGTTTCCAGAAAACATGTTACATAAATATGAGTATATCATTTAATGAATGCTCTCTCTTATGAAGAAGGCTATGAGCGAATGCTGTGTTTTAGTGGTATAATATGCAAAGTGAATGTAATGAACTCGTTTAACAGAGGCAATCGTGAAAATGAAATATCTGTGCCGACGATTTGCAAAATACAACAATGGGCGAAATCATTTACTGCCTTTTCGCGCGATTGTACAACTTAGTCCCTAACTATGAATGACCAAAATTTTTAAGCCGAATAATTATTGCTCGAAATTATCATTCGCTCGAATAACGTTAGCCCGAATTTATTTATTTATTTAATTATAACAAAATCCACAGCTCTTAAAATGATACATTAATTAAATAATATCTATATAAAACTGACAGCCAGTTATGGATTTACATTTTTTTGAATGATTTTAGCAGACAGCAAGTAAAACAAATGTTAGGAATAATTAATTAAAACAGTTTTTAAATAGTTATTACAAATAAAAAAAATTTTTTGTACGTGTGTGCGTGTGTGTGTGTTTGTAGTTGTGCGTGTGTGTGTGTACGTGGGCATGTGTGTATATATTTGAACGTAATAATATATAGCCATGTTGTTATCAACCTCTATTCAGTAACTTTAATATACTTTGCTTAAGTTTAGCCTTGTCATAAAATACGTCAGTAATTGTTAGCATTTTTTATTATATGTGTTTTGAAACCTATTGATAGTTGAGTTCCGAGTGTAATTTGTTTTCGTGTGCTGCGGATAAAATAGGGAAGTGTGCCTTGTTCTTGTGGAAGAAGTGCGCAGATTGAGGGTGAGATTAATGAGTAAAGCATATCGAGCAAAGTAATGTAATGACCAAATATTTTTTTCCAAATAATTTATTAATATATTCCATTCATTACTCTTGGTTTCTAAGGGGGTATTGGAATTGCGGTTAGTATTATTTGAAAGATAAAGTACTGTAAAAAATGTATTATGTCTATTTACGCCATATGAATGCATATGGTGTAAATGATAAGAGTAAAAATCATTTCCATGCGCCAGAACCAGAATTTTTTTTAAATTGTAACTTGAGATATAATTTGAAGCGCAAAGCAATCGATAGTATGGATGCACCCACGCAAATTATTCAATATAGCTTGCAGGATGTATCTTCTACGAGTGCATCAAGTAATGGCGATAAAACTGCAATGAAAATGTTAATACATCAAGCAAGATCCAATAATTTAAAATTACCAAAGACATTACAAGATTTCCAAGTCACTGAGAAATTTCAAAAAATTGGTGATGAGCTGTTTCTTATGGGTCATTATATCGATAGAAAAACAAAGTATTTGGCGTCATATTTCATCGGCTGGTTTAGACAAAAAATATGGTCAAGACCCAAGCTTTGCTAACAAATTGCGGCAAATATCTGCCCTCGCATTTTTGTCGCCAGATGAAATACCTGAAGCATTTAGATTGCTTGAAGAGCAAGTGTTTCCGGAAGAAGTAAGTAAAGTTGCAGCTTGGTTCAAACGCTACTACGTTGGCACATACAAAGTTGCAAAGCAAAGCATAGCTTCAGGGCTGAAACTCAATAAAAATTGCACCCGTATACCCACCAAGCATGTGGTCAGTAGCAGCTTGCAATGAACACGGTGTACCAAGAACCCAAAACTCCCTCGACACTTGGCACAATCGCTGTAACACGTTACTATCCCGCAAAAAATGTAAACTTTTTAACACATTCGAAGAACTCAAAAAAGAACAGAAGAACACGCAGTGTATACTGGAAAGACTAAGATCGCAGTTAAATGATAGCAATTAAAAAAAGATGGCTTCTAAGAAGAAAAATTGGAGAGGACATTGGCAGATCACCATACATGGTTTTAGTTGCTGTTAAAGTGGAGCGTTTAGAAGTCAAAAATATCTAAAACTATAGGATATACATTCCGGTTCCACTTTTAAAAAAAAAATATTATGAGTATGTCTAGAAACAATAATAATTGCCTTTTCAATAAGTACTAATTTTGAGGTTATGGTTTCAAATTACCTATATTTACATAGGTAAATACTACTATCACCAACCAACCATGATAATAATGACATCAATATCTTTAACTAATCAACTAGTCCAAAAATCTCAGCAATAATTCGTCGTAAGCGCAATCTATCGGAATCCTTAGGCACAAAGGCTTATAAAGTCACCTTATGAATTATCTGAGTCAGAGATAATTCAAAACCAAGGCACTCACACACACACACACACAAGTGACAAGTCCAAACGGTTTCGTTTTCAAGTCATGTTTTATCTCAAACTCGCCAGCAAAGGCAAAAACTGTACAGCCAAGGATAAGGACTCCAGTGAGCAATAAATCATTTTCTTTAAAAGGAATATAAAAAAATATCCTTACATAAAAATGAGTCCTTAAATTCTGAAGTGACTGTATTTTCCTATATTTAAAAACAATATTACAAAATTAAATACTTGTGACAGGAGCTAAAACAAATGGATCAAGTCAAATCAAGCTTTATAAATCAACTATTTTATGGAGACTTCTACACATGAAACTAATATTATGGAAATTCACATTAAAAAAAAGAATAAACAAAAGTACTAGTTACTTTTCTAAACATTTACTGTTTACTTAAATAAGGATTTGCCAATATTCTTTACTGAATTGCAAAACTGAAATGGACACGCTCACTTTTCTTAGAAGTATCGCAAATGTGTGTTATTTAAAAAGAGTAATTTTATAATAAGATCAATAAAGTAATAATTGGAGTAATAATTGATCACAAATAATCATAAAAGAACATATACATACATCATTACTTTACTAGAAAAAGTATTATTTAATTATTGATTTTTGTTT
Organism: Marasmarcha lunaedactyla; assembly: GCA_923062675.1. Lineage (NCBI taxonomy): Eukaryota > Metazoa > Arthropoda > Insecta > Lepidoptera > Pterophoridae > Marasmarcha > Marasmarcha lunaedactyla. The sequence continues at coordinate 12,526,459 of OV281353.1, forward strand.
CGTACTACAATTATGTTCAATTTTAGGAGCTAATATATATTATAATTTATTGTTTAATTCGTTTTGATTTTTTTTTAAACTATGTAGTAAATTCATTTTACTCATTTTGTGTATTTGGTGGTTTTAAATAATGTTTTTGGAAATAATAAATAAATGACTGTGATTTGCAACCTGGTACTTTGAGCTCTTCGAAAATATTATAAGATTCCAATTTGGTCGACAGAACAATGTATTCCATTTATCCTGAACAGGATGAAAATGTATCGATAAATTTCTGAATAGATGTCTAACATTTTCATTCCAGCTATGTTATTAACAAATTGGGAGAACATAGTTTTTTTAAAATTTTGAAGTGGTACTTACCACAAAACCAATACCCATTAGAAACCAAGAGTAACGAATGGAATACATTGATACATTATTAGCATAAAAATATTCGGTCATTAATAAATTCAGGCTAACGTTATTCGAACGAATGATAATTTCGATCAATAATTATTCGGCTTAAACATTTTTCGGTCAATCGTTACTCGGTCATTCATAATTAGGGCTTAAGTTATACAATCCTCTAGGGTACTAACTAACTCCAAAAAGAGTGATTTAAACAAGTAAAATGGACCCATGACACATGGTTCTTGTAGATATACAGCATTTTCGCCAAGCGAAATGGAACCAAGCCACATAGTTCTCTGTAAAGAACAAAAAATCGAATTATGTTATTAGTACAGAGAACTATGATGTTTGGTTCTATTTTGCATATCAAATAAAATAGCTTATTAAGGACCCAAGATGCTTAGTTTTATATAGATAATCATAGATTTAAATCAATAGATTTGCCCGCACGTGTCATGGAGTTGTCATGCTCATTTACACAAACACAGCAAGTTCACGTCTTCAATCGTCAAAGAATATAAATCAGATGTGACAAAGATCTTACGCTGGCAAATACACCTAAAAAGTTTTAAAGGTTTATAGACACAGTAATAAATACAAGTCTGCATTTAAAAATCATTTATTTCAACATACAGAGAATAGCTTTATAACTTATACGTCAATTGCCTGCAAAAAGCACCAACTTATTAAATTTTTGGCGTTTTGTTATTTGTGTTTTTTAAAGTAAATAGTGTAGTCTTACATTAATGTAGTTATCTATTATCACCTTTATAATTAACACTCTGGTTAAAAGTGGTGGATGTTTTTTAGAAAGTTCATTTAATATTTGGAATACATTACTGTGCAAAAAATATACGTAATTTCATGGTACTTAGTTCGTTTTCGCTATTGAAGTAGTGAGTTGATTTTTCTTTTATGTGGGATTTTATAAATTTTGAAACTGTGAAACAACCGTGATAGTCTTAAACAAGGTTCTTAAACAGATTTAGTTAATATATCAGTGTATTTTTTACTACAAACAGGAAGAAGTCAAATTAATCAAAATAAAAAGCAAAACTGCTTTGCCAAAAACAACTAAAAAGCCCAAGGTTCACAAAAAATCTTCAGTTCAACAATCATTCTATTTTGTTACTTATAGGTAAAAGGAGCTAATGAGTTGGCCTTTCTATTTGTATCTAATTACTTATTCTTTGGCAGCCGGACGCTTCTCCTCCCCCTCCGCGTCTCGCGGCCATGCTGCCGTGCGACACAGAGGAGTATCGCCAATAAATCATAAAATAATTTGTTATTAGTTACTTATGCATGAAAAGTAACACCTTTATCCTTGTTTGTGTTTCGGCTTGTATTTTTACACCCCCGAAATGAACACGACGGTATACCTAATTCAATCTTAAACTATTTTAGGAAAAACACTGTGTACATTAAATTGTTGCACTGTACCACTCTCGATAAGCGCTCGTTGGATACGTGTTGGATACTGAGACATCACTTGTCTTGTGCATGCACAACTTTGAGTAGAAACCTAATTTCGTACGTTCTTTGGGTAGTTACATTTATAAAAATCAGTAGTAAATCAAAGAACTATGATGGATGGGTTCATTTTGCGTTTGGCAAGGTATGATGATTGTTAGGAGTAGAAAAGTACCGACATTTCTACTGCGATAAAATAGTTTTATAAATTAAGGTATTTAAGGTGTTCAAAATTGTATTTCATTCAAATTATTTTTTCAATTATTTAATTATTTCAATTCAAGTATTTCAATTATATTCAAAGTTCTTATATTTTACATATTTATGCAGAAAGGTTTACTGTATTCTACTATTATCTACCAACAACCACCATGTTTGTAAATATCAACACGAAACGTTAGCTGGCAACTCGATTCATCTAAGTACTGCGTTTTCAAAGTTCATAAAATCATAAAAAGTTAAGTGCTCGAACAAGAGCACTTGTTAGTGCTTGCCTGGAACACCTTTCAAATGATGAAGTTAAATACAATAGTGCTAAGAGCATCGGTAAGTAATTACAATAGAGTACAAACAATTCTAACCTAAAAGAGGGTTTGAACTCGATTTTCGATTTTGTAAGTTATAATAATTATGCATTAAAAGTGTAACGTTTAATAATTTCCAAACAAATACAGTTTATGTTACTCTCTATGTAAAGCATAAATATCAGCCTAGATAATGAAAAGTGTTAAAAAGTTGATGTTGGAAAAATTGTGTGTTGTTGTTTAGGTATAATTTAAACAAAAATATATTGCAGATATTATTAAGAACGCTCCAGAAAGCAGCCCCACAAAAAAACTAGATAAAGGTACGTTAGCTTAATTATATTTCCACTGCAAAAACTAGTGGTGTTCTTTATTTAATTTCTTGTTAGGGATGGGAAAAATTAATGATCAAACGAACTTCTCCGATGTGAAGTTCGATCATATTTATATGAGTCGCTTCATATGAAGATATGATATTTACCAGGTAGTCCCTCAATTTGCTAGGTAGCTGCGCACATTTTTAAAAGACTTTAAACGATTTTTAAAAACTAAACCCTTTCCTACCGCTCACCCAGACTGTAGCCTATTCGTACTCTCATTCTTTTAGAGAAGCAAACATTTTTTAAATAAAACTTTCTAACGGGAGAGCTAGGGTGGGTGGGTGATCATATCTTCATATGAAGCGACTCGTGTACGATATGATATTTACCACGTAGATGTTAAGAGAAGAAAGTTTTGTTTAATAATGTTTGTTTATGTATCACAATAACTTACAATTATTACTAATTAAATTAATCACATCAAGTAAGGATTGAATAGTTAAACAAAACATTTTTTTTAAATAATATTTAAGAATAACACGTGCGACCGTTAATTAATACCTATTTTTAGGCAAACAAACACTACGGGCGAAATCACCCTCGTTAACAATAGGTCTGTTATAGAAACGGGCGAAAGTATTAGAAGTATCGGTACAGCCCGCAGTTTTTCGAATAGGTTCGATACTAACTGCTGTGGAGCTTGCGGAAAAAGTGCTAGCATGTCTCGTAGGTACTGTGTGCCTCAAACACGGTTATGTCAATACGGCTTTCTGACAGTCCTTGTTTAAGCCAACGACTGATAGATTGCGATGTGGCGGCTCTGTATAGCTTTTTGTATGTCAACAAAAGATTATTATTATCTGATCTGATATCTCGTGTTTTAAATAGAACCCTCAAATAGGGTAGAAACAAAACAGGCTGATCCCTTCTGATGTCAGTAATGTTTATTTTTATGCCATTATCTAAAAATGGCATGTTATCGATTTTAATAAGGGAGAAAGTTTGAACTCGATGGGCGGTACATAATGCTAGTAAAATGATCAGTTTCTTTCTTATTTTGTCTAAAGTTAAATCATTATGAGCAAACCAACTAAAAATATGATTTAGTACTATCTGTGGGTCCCAAGTACTTAATTATTTGGGTCGACAGGGTCTTAATTTGAACACGCCCTTAAGCAAGCGTTTGACGGGGTCTTGGAATCCTATGTTTCCAGTGATAGCTGACAAGCAGAACGATGGGAATTTAAGGTACCATAAGAGCAACCATCATTGAATTGATTTGTAAGAAATGAACGGACAGAATTAACCAAGGGTTCGAAAATATTAACTTAGTTGACTATAGAAAATTGCCACCATAATCTTAAAGAAGAATTATATAATCCGGTTCAAATGCTATTAGGATACGACCTTTTGGAATGGAGCGGCATATGGCGTTAACTGACGCCTGTCAATACCGTTAGCAACGCTGTCGGGAAAGCGCTAGATATCTTAATCGGAAGTATTTCTTTTTAAATTATATTTATTGGTACTTTTGAGTGCTAAAAGAAGAGATGTGCTAAACAGTCGTGCTCGAGAAATGCTTATGCGTGTCAACGATTATTTTGAAAGTAAAAAAGAGCAGAGCAATAACATTGAATTCTTTTTTAAAAGACAGTGTAAATAAAGTATCCTCAATACGGGGTGAACGATAAGATGCTATGGCTTTCAGTTCCAAAATAAGAACACCAAAAAAAAGCCACGCAGTAAAAAATAATTCCTTGACAGCTCCCGAATGTCAGCTGTGAGAAACATCATCCACTCCTTTTCTACGGTCAAAAAAGAGGTTCCAATCCTGAAAAAAATACTCGCAGTTGCTCTGAGAGACTTAGATTACACTGGCAGTCAATCAACATTGCGCAGAATACTTATGGAAGATGGATAGCGTTTCAAGAAGTGTAAGCAGAAGAGAGTCGCTTTGATTGAGAGGCCTCAAATACAGGCGTACAGAGCACGTTATTTACGTCGCATGAACCAAAATGATTTATTAGGAGTGGATAAGAAGTATGTTTTTTATTTTGTCGGCAAGTGCTGGCCGCAAGTCCTCATCAGATGTTGGAGAGAAAAAAGCGACAGCCCAGTCCAAAAATGGACTATAATCCATTGCATGGAGGCAATGAAAAAGGACTTATCTCTATTTTTATTCTCATTATGTGCCTTAGTTACTATATTTATTTAATATTTTAGTTGCCTTGATATTTGCAAAAAAAATAAAGGCTTATGTTGAACTGCTCGCCAAATGTAGTAAAAAGCTAGGTCCCAAAAAATACATTTTTTACCCAAAATTAGTAAATGTGCACCAAAGTTTGTCTTCCTATTTTATACTATAACATTACCTAATAAAGTAACTAATATCAAAAATCATATTGTTTTCTTACAATTAGTAGGTATATGTTATTATGAAAAAAATGTACACCAAATTAATTTGAAATGTTATCTAATTTTGATCGCTGATAGATACTATATTAGCCACTAAAAATATGTTGTTTGATGATGTTTTTGCTACAAAATTTTGAATTATCATCCAATTTAGATTATGGCGATATGCAAAAATTACAGCCGAACATTAACCTAACCCAAATTTACCTACTACGCTTTCTATAGAATATTTAGAAGGCGTTGCAAAAAAGACGAATTAGTTTGACGAAGTACGAAGAAGACGAAATAGTACTAAATTTCGTGAACATTTACTAAGTTTGATCAGCGGTTACATTTTAAAGTTCAAACATTAATTTATTCATTATGCACATTACTTTATTTTCGACGCGTATTTACTATTTTATACATTAGTTTTTTGGTACACGATATTTTTTTTGTGTACTTTGCCATAAAATGACTACAGTGTTTTGGGAGTCAAATCATATTCTGGTATACAAGATATTTGTTCCCAAAAATAAATTACTGATTAATATTATTAATCTGACTGTTTTTCTGACACTACTACACTACAAGTCATCACTATTGCGTAACGCAACTCCAAAAGGTCGTATCCTAACAGCATTTGAACCTGATGATACTGCTTTATAGTGCTGTCGGAAAACGTCGTCAAAAAATCTATAAGTCCATTCTGTATCTGGATTCACGATTCATGATGCGGGGTCGGCGTGATTATCTCTTGTATTTACATAAGATGCAAATATAAAAACGCCGCGCTGCTTGCACCACTGCCATATTTTACGAGCCAAATCGTTTAGATGGGGATTAGTACAGGCTCCAATGAGATGTTCGTTTGCAAAAATTGCGGACCGCGAAATGTTTTGTGATTTGTGTACCTGGGACCCTCGACTTTTTAAAAAGCCATGTTGCCGTGCGCGCGCACGGTCCTTTGTCACTCAGCCCCCCCCCCCCCGGGCCCTTAGTCTTACTACGCGCGCTTGCGACGTTGCCAGCTCGTCAAAACTACGTCATTCGCGGCCAAACACAGTGTATTAATGTTGTTTTCGTTTGTTTATGTTGTTAAAATCATCTTCAGTGTAAATTTACGAGTTTTTCTGTAAAAAAATGTCACTCGAAGTCGTGAACTTAAAAAGAAAAAGACCTTTAGAACTCGTTTGTTTGTTTTGTGATTCGCCAGAACAGTTAGTGATTAATCCAAAGCCAGAGTCATTTCTCACTATAAGTCGGGCAGCAGGACGACGTAAAGACGAAGTAAGTGTTAAATTCAATAAACTGTACGATCCAGAATGCAGTGGTGTTCAATGCTTTTCCTGGCATAGAAACTGCATGGCAAGCTACATTAGTGAAGAAAAAGTGCGGCGTCGAGAATTAGCATTGTACAAGGAAGAACAAAGTGCTCATTGCAGTACTGAAGAACCTAGTACTGAAGTCCGCAGATCTCTGAGAAACCCTGAAAATACCCAGCAAAAATTAACTTGTTTAATATGCGGCCAAAAAAAAAAAAAAAATCAAAAGCCTTTATACATGTTCTGAACTGTCGGCGGCTCAAAATATTTTTAATACCGCACACATCAAACAAGATGACGTTTTCACAGCAATAAGTACTTGTCAGGTGCCTCAGGATTTGTTAGCCAGAGATATTAAGTACCACAAGTCTTGCTACCGGGATTATGTACGAATACCGAGATTGACTGAAAATAAACGAGGGCGTCCGTCTTCAAATATACCCCCAGATATAATACAGGCTTCCTTTAAAAAAATGATAGACGAATTGAAAGACCAATTTTCTACTTGTTCCTTTGAACTGTCTTATTTGGCAACAAGAATGGCTGAAATTACGGAGTTGGAAGATGCAGTCGTGGAAAATCGAACAGTTAAAGCCTTGTTAATTGAAAAGTTCGGTGAAAAGGTATTGTTTTCACATCCTGCTGACAGGTCAAAATCGTCAATGGTATTTTTGACAAATATTTCCTTAACTGAAGTGGTAGAACGTGTCCGTCAACTGGATGCAGATAAAATTAAAATGTGCGAAAAGAAACCAAGAGTTGAGGCAACAGCTGCTGAACTTACACCGGACGAATATTTATGTGACGAGACACTATTGGAAAACGCAATGAATAAAACTGAATTGCCTCCAACATGGGTTACTTTCATGCAAGCATTACTCAGTGCGAAGAACCAAAAATTGGGAGAAACATCTCTTCAGAGGGCAAAGTCAATATTTTGTGACATTGTATACTGTATCACAGAAAATAAGACACCTAAACACGTAGCACTGGCCGAGTCTGTTCATCATCTTACCAGATCGAAACATTTGATAACAATATTAAATAAATTGGGGCATTGTATTAGCTATAAAGCTGTAAAAGATCTTGACACAGAGATTACAAGAGCTATTTTGAGTGAAGATGAAAACAAAAAAGTGATTGTACCTAAGAACATTGTACGTGATCCATCATTGTATTTACATGGAGCTATAGACAACAATGATTTTAATGAAGAAACTTTAAGTGGGAAAAACACTACACATGTGACGGCTATGGTTGTATATCAAGAACAGACTTCTTTACAAAACGAGAGTTTCCTTCCAACGTTTAGGCGTACAGCAATCGACGAACATTGTGATTTAAAACTCTTGACCTGTCAAGAAATTGATCATTGCGAAACAATAAAAACAAAACCGATTACCACTACAAATTATGTCGAAACAAGCTGTTTGTTAAATAGTACCAAAAAATTACAAATTGCAAACCTTTTATGGGTCTTGTGCAGACTGCACTACGAGGTAGATAAAAAAATTTTTTTGAGACCCTTCACCAACGCTATTCCTGGAAGGACTCCTTTCCAACAACTTCTGTCATCAGAAAGTTTACCTATGGCAACTGTTGGGTTTTGTCCTCTTATACCTTACCCACCCACCTCACGAGACGTTGTGTATACCGCAATGAAAAAATTTATTGGCATATGTCAGTCTCTTAATAAAGAAATTGCAGTTCTTTCGTGCGATATGTCAATATACTTGCTAGCCAAACAGATTCAAATGTCCTGTTCAGACTTTTCTGAAATTATATTACGAATTGGTTCCTTTCATTTACAGAAAAACTTTTTGCGATGCTTGGGCCAATTTATTGATGGAAGCGGAATCGATAGGATTTTAATCGAAGCAGAAATATATGGCGAAAATACTCTTGCTTCTATTTTAAACGGTGTACAATACAACAGAGGCATAAGAGCACACAAACTTGTATATGAAGCACTTAGATGCCTACAATTTGCTGAGTTCATGGATCAGAATGAATTTTCCGAAGGGGATGCTATTAAAATGTGTCTGCAAGATATAAAAGAGACTATAGTAGATAGAGACCACGCAAGTTTGTTGGAAAAATATCAGCGATATGAAAATACAATTGAGATTTTTCTGTCCAATTTTTCTGCCTTTTTAAGCAGTATGTGCAAAGAAAGTGAAACATTCATGTTTTTTAATGAGTATTGTGAAATGGTAGAAATACTTCTGAATTCAATAAAAGCGGACAGAGAAAGTGATTTTGACTTACATTTGCAGACATCAAGGCAAATGCTGAGTTATTTTTTTTCAATGAACCACACGAATTATGTTCACGCAGTTTCACTCTACTTGCAAGACATGGTTCAATTACCAAAAGATGTTGTGGATGACTTTAGACGGGGAATGCTTTCAGTAAAGCGAGGAACGGGTAAATTTAATTCAGTTGGCTGTGATTTGGCTTTGGAGCAGTCTCAGAACCGGTCTTCGGCCGTAACTGGAGGTTTGATCGGTATTACACAAAACAAAGAAGCCATGCAGCGATGGGTCCTTTTGTATCCGTTTAAAAACTCAATTCATTCCACACTTCTATCATATCTTGGAATGCAAACAGATGCTACAGGCGATATTGATTCGAAAGTACATACTGAATGGAGCGAATCAAGGATTGCCAAGGATGAAAAAAATATCAAAAATCTTATCATGAATTTGAATGATTATAATCCATTCAAGGCAAACGACGAGAACAATGTACTTTACAACATCTATACTGGTGCTCTCGCTGAAAAAACAACCTCACAATGTCTCGTGAATTTAAAAGAACGTGGCGAGAGTTTGATCAAAGAATTTGAAAAAGAACGTTTAGAATTGAAACAAAAAAGTGTATTTGATACTATAAAAAGAAATCAATTTCTAAACTTCGGTCACCGTCAAAAGCAGATCAAAATCACAAGTTCTAATAAACAATTAAAAGATACAAAAGATGTCACGGATGTTCAACAAGCTTTCATGTTAGCTACACAACGCGATTTTGACCTTAAAATACTTGCATCTCACGAAATACTGGAATATCCAAAATTTCTTTTTGATGAAGATGGTTTTTATAAAAAGTCCGTGAAATCAACTTTGGTTCTTGAAATTGAAAACAAGCATGAGTGTGGAAACTGCACTTCACAAGACATTATAAGCTCAAACATTAATGCAAAAGTTTATATTGTAGATGGCATGTCGCTAGTGCATCAAATACAACTGAAAAGTTTTAGTACATTCGGAGAATTTGCAGCTGCGTTTTTCAAAAACATGATCTTGTCTCAGGCTTCTGTTGTACGACTTGATGTTGTATTTGATCGCTATGATGATATATCTATTAAGTTTGTAGAATCAAAGTTACGGAGTAAAGGACAAAACCCAACACAAGTTATCATAACTAGTCCTGCGACTAAAATCCCTGCAAACTGCAAAGATTTTTTCGTGAGTACTGAAAACAAATTACAGCTAGTGAAATTTCTATGCAAGAATGCCTCTACTTATACAAAAATCAATGAAAACAGCGAGCTATATATTTGTGGTGGCTTTGATGACCCCACAAAATGTTTTAAATTGCAAGGCGCAACTTTCGCTGAAGTTACCGATTTGAAATGTAACCACACAGAGGCGGATTCAAGAATGTTTTGCCATATTTTTCATGCTGTTAAATACAACGACAGTGCAGAGATAATAATTCTGAGCCCTGACACAGATATCTTTGTGTTAGGCCTTTATTTTTGGAATAAACATGAAAACATAGGTTGCCGAGGTTTGTGATTTGAAGGATCACGAAAGAAAAACCGTTTTCTTGGTTGCCATTTAGTTGCACAAACTCTTGGCGAAAATATATGTAAAATTTTACCTGGGTTGCACTGTTTAACTGGCTGCGACACCACAAGTCGTATAGGTACAAAAAAACAAATGTTGAATGCTGCGAAACTGGACTTTGTTCAGGATGCACTTCCTGCGTTGGGTAATGGGCCTTTGACTAGTCAGCAATTTAAAGATCTCGAAAAAGTTTGCACTTACCTACTTTCTAAACAACAAACAACAGCAGATGATCTTCGACATAAATTGATGTGCCAAAACATAGGCTTTGCCTTAAATTTAACAAGAATAATATGTACCTCTGATGCATTGCATTTACACTGTTTAAGAGCATCAGCTCAAGTTTATCTGTGGAAATGCTCTTCTGAACCCATATTTGAGCACATTGATCTACTTCAATTTGGTTACGAGCTACGCGAAGGAAACTTTTACCCAAAGCAAATGACGAAAAAGTCTCTACCTGACTCTCTAATAAAACCGTGTAAATGTCAATCTAATTGTCGCACAATGTCGTGTACTTGCAAAAAAGCAGCACTGAAATGTATATCCTTGTGTAAATGTGTAAACAATAATTGCGAAAACTTGTAACAAAATCAGACTGTTTTTGCATGTGTAATATTATTTTTTTATAATTTTCATAATCATTCATCAAAATAAAAGTTTTCTATTGCTGTACTGGCTTGTATTTTATTTATGATACATATAGGCCCCCAAAAGTACTAATTTTCTAATTAAATTGTATAATTAAAACCAAAAATCTATTGTAATTTACTAATAATACTTGGGAGGGGGGAGGGGGGAGGGGGACCACAAAACTGGTTGGCAACATCTGTTAATTGGATGTCTGGGATCTATACAATATATATCAGAAGTCAGAATGCGGTCCGCAATTTTTGCAAACGGAACTCCACTGAGAGCCCGGTCTAGATATTGTATACCTACCTCCCGTCCGATTTACGTAACTAATAGCTGGCGTGTTGTCGAAGCGAAGCAATATTGTTTGCCGAGTTTGTTATGTCGTTTACGAATGACTTCAAACCCTGAAAAACTGCCATTAGTACTTAGAAATTAATGTGAAATATTTTTTCTGCGTCTTTCCAACGGCCGTTTATTTTGTAAGAATTGCAAACTGCTCCCCAGCCGGTCCTAGATGCATCTGTATAAATTTCTAATACAAAGTTTGGGAGTCTCATAAAATTCGATGTGGTTTCAATATTTGACGACCACCAAGACAAGTCTTGTAGTAAATTAATTTTAGTTTCATAATTATCGTGAGCTCTGAGTAAAGAGAGAAATTTATGACGCCCCAAGATCTTTTGTAAAGATCGTTTGTTTTGTAACCAACCATATTTTACTGCAGGGCAGGGTGCAACTAAAAAGCCAACTAAGTGAGCAAACTCGCGAATGCTACATGTGGGTAATTTTGAAAATTTTGTTACCAACTCGGCTATCTTGCAACGCTTATCAGAGTGAAGGCATGTGCTTTGATTTCTTGTATCATAGTTAAATCCTAAAAAATTACATAATTGTTGTAAATTCAAATTGCATTTCTCATAACTAATGACAAATCCGAGACAGTTAAGTAACCGTGACGTTTCGTTGACGTTAGCAACGCACTCGTCATACGTGTCCCCGATGCATTCGAATATCGTCTAAATTATAGACTGATTTATAGCCTTTATTTCTTAGAAAAGCTAGGACTTCCCTCATAGTTTTAGTAAACACGCGTGGAGCGACTGATGAAGCGAACGGCATTCCGTTGAATTGATAAATAACCTTTTTTCTAGAAATGTAAGTTCAAATTCGAATCTTAGATATTTACGGTCAACATTTCTTATAGGTACTAAAAAAATGCGTCCTTGAGAGCTATTGTTGCTGGGAATCCATTGCATGATATTAAATTGCAGGCCGTTCGATAATCCTCCATTTTGAAATGGTCAGTCTATATAAATTTATTTAACTGTTTTAAGTTTAAAATGAAGCGTTTGCCACTATTAAATTTATGTGTGAGAAAAATTCTAGAAACAAATAGGTTTTTTTTGGTACACTCTGATATGGCCCCGAGTTTAATAAATTTTTGGATAGCAATTACTATTTCATTGTTTTCTACGGGTGAAAAAATATTGGTAGGTATATTAGTTTGGGTAACTGATAATTTAAATGGTAGAGGAAAGCCGTTCTTAATCCAATCTTACACTACCTCGTTTTTAGTTATTTTTAAACAACAGTTATAAAAATAAGTAAGGCTACTCGCGTGAAAGCGTGCCTTAGCTAGTGATGGAACGCTGGCGCTTGGGCACGAGGCTTGTCCTGCAGCCCCGCACGTAGCGGCCTCTGGCCGGGCGTCAATTCAGGGCCCCGCCCCCACCTATTCGCTGGGTACCGAGGAAGCGCTGACCAGTTTCCCTACTGGGAAGTAGACGGGGGAGCGCTGGTTTGAGGAACCGTCGTTCTTTGAGGTTTAAAGGGTTTCTTTATTTGAAGCCCCTGTTTGTCGATGGCTTTGGCAGTTTTGATTTCTTCTGACAGCATCGATCCAAATAACGTTTCATCACGTTCACCGTAGTAAGGATTTATTTAGACTCGGTGTAACAAGTTTAACGCGATTCTGTGTAGACGCGTAGTGCGAATCACAGAGTAGTCGACATCCGTTGCTTAGGGTGTTTTATAGCGCCAATCTTATCGTCGCTTTTAAGGAGCATATCAATGCCTCTAATTATGGCTCTGACTTATTTATGGCGGTTTTGGACAATATCTCGGACAGCGGCAGATATTTCTGCGTTTAGTGAAGGAGCTTGTAAGAGCCTGCAGTTGTCCGAGATCAAATGATCTTTCGACAGTTTACCTCTGTCATCTTTGGGCATTCCCTTTTTCAATAAGGGAAGCCATAACTTCGATAAAGTTTCGTGAATTTTGGGGCCATAGTCGGGCGTTTCTGATATGGATTCCCCCAAAGCAATTAGTAGGTCCGGGTCTAAAACAAGATCAGTCGACACCGGTTCTTCTGGACCAGGAACTGGTTCAAGTCCCAATTCGGGAATGACGTCGGAAACACCAGCTTCCTCTTCCGGAAGCTGAACCTCTGGAGCGGCAACTCTTTCGCTTGCCACGCCCCGGGTATGACTTTCGCTACCTAAAGTAACGTTCTAGGTTAGCGAGGGTAGATGAAAAATATTCTTTATCGAAAACTTACTCGAGCATTTCGATTTTAGGATGCAAATTAACTTTAATCTAATTAGAATGCACGTTTTTATTGCTTAAGTCATCGTTGAAGACTCGCAGCCAACCACGATGCTTTTTTGGCCAAAAATAAATAAAATTAGTTCTGTAAACGTCAAAGTTATTGACTTTTGTTGCTTAAGTCATCGTTGAAGACTCGCAGTCAACCCCGATGCTTTTTTGGCAATTAGTTCTGAAAACGTCAGAGTTATTGACTCGTAGTCAATACCAAAGCGTATCAAAACTACAACTAATGTATATACATACATTAAGGAAACATTAAATGGCCAAATGGTTCTTCTTCTGATAAAGATTCGAGCAGGGTTGCCCGACGTCTTTTTTTAACAATTCCTGATTGTTAGTGCATCACCATCACTTTACTCAGAATCAGCTGAACACCTCGGTATTGAAGTAACTATACGACATACGAAATTACTCCTAACGGTTTAATATGAGTATTCATTATTTCGATACCCTGGAAAGCTATTTCAATAATTTCTGCCCTATTTATGATCATGTCATTATGCTTGGCGACTTCAATACTTGTATGATCAAAAACAACTCTCACTCTCATAAGCTGGAATCACTATTATCCTCTTTCAACGTTTCTATCTTACCGTTGTTTCCCACACATAACTTTCCTAATTGTGTCCCATCCTTAATAGATCTCGTGATAGTATCAAATAATAATAATGTAGTAAATCACGGACAACTCACAACTAACCTTTTCGTATCATGACCTGATATACCTATCATATTGCATCCGACTCCCCAAACAAAAACCGAAAGTATTAACCTTGCGTAGCTATAAAACCATTAACTCGGAATCTTTGGAGCGAGACGCGAGAGATATTGATTGGTTGCCAGTTTTGAATGGTGTTGATATTAAGGACAAAGTTGACTGCTTCAATTCTCTTCTCCTTGGCCTGTATAATCGTCATGCTCCTCTCAAATCTGTAAAATATAAAACACAATCCTGCACCTTGGTTAACTGACTCAATAAAACACTCCATGTCTTAACTATATAATATTTTAACGGAAGTATTTGAAAATAAATGCACAACTCCCGAAAACACCCTTAACGTTAAAAAAAATCGAATGATAACGTTATCAGCATCCTCCAATAGAACTGAAATCTTGTCTGGAAGTGACCACGTAGAGGATCCAGATTTTGTTATCAATAATAATGATTTTGTTGGCACTGAACTATTACTGTTCACCAATATCAGAATCATTAATAACTATAAAATAATTAATAACCACAGCAGGCATACATGAAACGCCTGCTGTGGTTATTAGTTTTCTAGGTTCAGGCAAGCATCTGTCACTCGTTGTATTTGTGCGCGCTAAATACCTACCGGCATCTAGGTCGGTGGCCCTTAGCAAAGTAAATTGCTGCTTCGCATTCGCGTTTAAGTTTTTAATTAGTTAATTTAAGTTAATTGTTAAGTTTATTTTTGCGCGCTGTCGTCAGCGCGTGGAGACTAGATTTAGTTAAAAAGGTAGGAATAGGACTTTTTGCACGGATTTATTTATCTGTTACGTAGTCACTTGTTTGGAAATCTGCGGGTAGAGGATGTGTTTCCAACAGATAAATGCTTTGCGAGAATCCGTAGCGAAGCTGTAATTGTAGGATTCTCTTCACCAGAGATGTGTGATGATGCGCAACGAGGTCTATTGACTTATACGTTTGTCAAGTTCTAACATTCTTAACTCACATCGCACGCCTCTTTCAACCGTCAACTGTATGGCCCCGAAGTAAGAAGAGCTTGTGTTATGCATGACCATAAAGCGAACTGGGGGAACCCAGAATAATAATAAGAATAATAATAATAATAATAATAAATATTTCTAACAATCACACCACATTATCTAGCCCAAATTAAGTATCATTAAAGAACTTGTGTTATGGATACTAGATAACGGATAAATAAACTTAAGAAATATATAAACACACGTAAATATATATATATATTTTTTTTTATATATAAATATTAGAAAGCAAATATAATAATATATCTGCCCCTACCAGGATTCGAACCCGGGACCTCTGGCATGGAAGGCAAGGCTACTTACCAACATACCAAACAGGCCGTCAATAAACGTACATTTATAAATATAAACAACCATGATCCAAGAACAAGCCTATGTGTTCAACACACAAATGAATGGCTCGACCAGGACACGAACCCTGGACCTCGTACGAACCCACTACACTATTCGGCCGTACAAGTCTTGCTTCGCTAACCGTTTCTTTCAGACAGTCTAAGCGAGACTAAGAAAATGAAGTAATCCAAGTAATGGTCGATTTTGCACGCTCAACTTTGATTGATATGCAGACTTAGGACTTAGGGTCGGTGATGTGTCGATTGGTGTGGTAACACTCTTAGGCAGGTCTTTCATGAGTAAGAATATTGATCACGACTTTGAATTGTATAATACTTTTTAACATAAAGATATACCTAAATAAAACACACTGTTGCAATAAAAATAATTTATATAATTCGACTTACGGTACGTTAAACTTGGTTGCATAATAACAAAAAATTTAAAAACACTGAAAATATTCAGCAAATATGTTTTAAAAACTGACAATAAAGCATCAATTGATATTTCTTGTGTGCAGCAGGAATCCTGAAAACGAAATAAATATTTTTGTGAAAAAATATTGTAGGTAGATTTCTTAATCTGACTGTTAAGATGTCTGTTTTCCTGAAAAATAAATAAATATGTCTGTACGTTTCGGTTGAATAAATTAATATAACTACCTCAAAACTACTTAAATTACCGAATTGTAGACCTTTAAGCTTTAAGTTACTGTCATAAAAACTAATGCAAAGGTCAATCAATGAACTAAAAATATAATGTCAATGGGACCTGTAAATCTAAAAAAATCGCGCCTCTAAAAGATCGTCGTTCAAATAATGGTAGTTGCATGCGCCAGTTGAATTGGTAACCCTCTCTTATTATTACATAGTTAGCTACCTAAAAAACTGTCAAATGTTATGTCATTTAAGGACAGCATAAGACTATTACTATATATCGGCATTATATGATAGTATTTAATTACTTGGCTAAGTTACCAAAGTATGGAGTGCCTTTTTTTGCAGCGTATGCTAGGCTTATTAGTTACTACGTATTAAAAAGGGAGGCCACATCCCTTCGTATGTTTAAATCCCCTGATCGCGTAGTATTTCTAGGGACGGCCTGATCAACTCTGCCACTAGATGTTGCCACTCCCTTATACGATAGTAACAAGGGGCCCCATTAGGCCTCATTACAATAGGGCTTCGCTTACTGTTCTGTATAAAGCAGAATTTTCTTTGCAATAATGGTTTTCTATGTTACAGAAAAGTATTTTGTAAAGTAAGCGAAGTCTGTAATATGGCTTGGACCCAAGATCAGCACATGACAGTACCTGACATCACTCGTTGGCTCGCAAAGCGCTGAGGGACAGGAAGGTGCTCGCGTTGTGCAGCGCGAGTACCGGCACGCAGGTGACGGCGGCGCGGCACGACCGCGTCGACACGCTCGAGGCGGCGGCGATCAGTCGAGAAACGGGCGGCGCGCAGCAGGCCTGCCAACGAAATAAAAGTTTTTATATAAACAGAGAAGGTCCTCAACAAGGTTCTTTTTTTAAATTTATTGTTACTTCTGGCTGAGCTCTGGGACAATACTTTTTTTCAGTAACCTATGCCTATTACATAGGCATTATACTACTATTACCCTTGATGAAGTACATACCAAATTTAATGACGGTCGAATAGTTAAGCACGGAGTTAAGGCGTAAACATGTAACATACATAACGTTATCATACAAATTAGAATTACCATGACATTTTAAATTTTAAATGACGTCTCAAGGGTTAGCTGTGAATCTGAAATCTATAAAAAATATACAACGTTGATAAAAGCGAGAGGCATTAAATGAAACCACATATTCTTTGTATCATGATCAGGCTACACAACAAAAATCAGATCAATGTAAGCCATAGTTTAGTCACAGGAATGTTTTTTAGTTTTTACTTAGCTTCATTTAAACACTCTGTATCTTCCCGATCACCTGATCGTAAGTTTGTACAATAGGCATACGTAGTTATCTAAACGACAAAATTCACACGAGCGATGCGACCTTGCCAGTTCGCATCGTAAGTTTGCAGTACAAACAAGAAAGTACAGATCACGGTTATCTCACTCTAATGTAATAAGCGTAACAGAAATAGAAATAGATCAGTATGTTGCTATGGCGCCGGCTGCGGCTCGGCTAATTAGGTCAAGGGCACAATTTTTACTTTGTTTAGTGCGAAGGCGCGTTGCATCGGGGTGTACGTTGCGCAATTCAGCACAGATTATTGTCGCTCACGCGTCCTATTTACTAATGCTAAGTTTTTATTGTGATAGGACACGTAACTGAGTATTTTCGGTTTAGTTTTGTGAGTAGTTTTTAATTATTTTGTAAGTACGTAAGACATCCACAATGCAACGTTGATACGTTGTATATGCTTACGTCCTAAGATACGCGTAGGCCAAACATACGAACTCTTTTTATGACTTTTTTCCAAGAAATATTACAATCCAGCTGAAATTTTTTTTTCCTAGCTTGAGGCGCAGACAAGAGAAAAGTAAATATAATCTCAAGGCAGACTTTGCAAATAAAAATCCAAAGCAGACTAATTGTTTATACAGGGTGTCCAGAAGGTCAACGTCCAAATTGAAGAGGTTCACGCACCATGGTCCAAATAGTAAAAAAAAATCAATGCGGACTAGTTTAGTAGATATAGGATGAAAAATCACTCCTTACAGCAGTAATTCGTATGCTGAATCTGTAAATGTTGACCGATTTTTTTCGGTTATTAATTGGTTACTAAATGTTCTTATATAATAAACCTTTGATACAAGCAAATCTACTTCAAAAGGCTACATTAATCAAAGGACTTCATTTTAAAGCTTACAATATTCCTCATATAATAATATTACTAAATGTATAATATTACTTTTTGATTAATTAATTGGAAATAATATACTTCTTATTCAAATAGAGACCGGATAAATTTTTGTCTTCTTAAAAAAATTGTTATTTACTTTTTCTTCCAACCCTTCAACATCCTAATTTTATTTTTTACCTATATGGTACAACCTAATATAAAACACATTATCCTAATATTATTGTATTCCAATGCAAATATACCTATCTCATAAACGCAAACAACAAATTGCGGTTAAAGGTGTGAATATTATTTAATTAATTACAATCAACACAGCCAATAATTGCGCATCAACGTGACTACACACTGATATAGTTACGGCGTTGGTAGCACAAGATTTGCTCGAAATGGCCGCAAGCAAGCAGTGGCTCTTATGGCAACATGTTGAGCCACTCTCTCAATAGTCTCCCTGTCTTTTCTCAATAGGTTTGCTGTCATCAAATTGTTACAAGAAGTTCATCTCCATTATTGGGGACAACTATACAATTACATAAGAAAAAATTTAACAAACCTGATAAAATATCCTCATCTTGACAGCCGGTAGTTCATCTTCCATATCTTTATGTTTCTCCTCGTTATTGACGAGTTTCTTTAAGGCATACTCTATAACTTCCTCCAACTCTTGCGTGGTCATCTGCTTGGCGAGTTCCTTGTGGGACTTGCACGCTTCTTCCGTTGGAAAAGAGAGTTGGCAAGTAGAGGGAGAGGAACCTGTAAGAAGGAAGAGTTATTTTAATAATTTGTGTAAGTAGTAATTACTTATTTAGATACACAAAACGGGTTACAAATATTCTATTGGTATAGAGTTTTACAACACTCTTATACTACCGCGACTCGTTAATGAAGCCGTAGAAATTAAGGAAGAATCTACGAATTTTAATCACTGGGACGCCTACAAATTATCTGATACGTGGAACAAGACTATAACAAACAATAAAAAACTAAGTTCACGCAGTGTTTTTGACTCCCAGTGACACCGTCCTTATTTTTTGTAAAAGTGAGTTTCGCGCGAATTCCAATAGTAGATGATCAAGAAGAACGAGAAAGCGGGCAGCTTTGCCGCTAACTTGCATCGCCAACTACCTACACGTAGGTACCAGTCTACGTGATCATGTCGTTGCAATGGTGCCAAATATCGGAAAATAAACAAAATCAAAAAGTAGACTAAAATTTTTAACAAATATTTCTGCTATCACTAATTTTACATTTCATTTTATATTAATTAACGATTTGTAACTGTTTTGGGCAATAAATTAAGTTGTAATACAATTATAAAGTGATGCAGATTTGAGATTTGACTAAAATATACTATGGTCTTACCAGTAGCGACGTAACAAACGAATGCGGCCACTGTATTTTCGTAGTTCCACCGACGTGTGATCGCTACTTTGTACTCGCCCACGTTGCAACCGGTTTCTTCATCTGTATAAATACAATATAATCATATTTATTCTGTATTCTTCTAGTTCTTTGATAATTAAATTAAAACTTAAATTAAGACACTGGTTAACACGCGGTCCTGTAATACTCCAGAAATTAACATATTTTTTTAATTTTAATTATATTATAAAATATATAGTTAATAGCGAAATAGACTGTTAATCAATCACATACCGAAAGAGGAAAGAATGCGAAGAAAAAAAAATTGCTCGCTTTTGTTTGGTTATATGTACTACGAAATCGGTTTTAAAGAGAGTCGTTCACCAATAAATGGTGTAGTAGTTCTTCGATATCCATGAGGAATATTTGCTATATTTTATCTCGAAATTAACAGAAAGTCGCGGGGATATTCTAGAATAAATTCAAACGAGTACTGAACCCAGGTAATCTGTATAATCATGAAATATTTTGTTTTTTTTTATTTATTAACTAAAAACCGGCATAAAACAACATCGTAAAGTAATAATATAACATCGTTGTCTTGTTTATTCGCTTTTGATTCGTAGGAAAAGTTACTTGTAAACTTGACATCAATTGAAGATAAATAAGACAAGGGAGCTGTGTCTTATGTTTAAAATAATAAATAAAGAATAAAATTCATTTTATTAAGATGAAAAGTCAGTCCTGATTTTCACTAGATCTATGTTAATAAACAAAATGAATTAAACACATTTATTTGTTTTTATCAATTTACTCACATTCAAACCTATTATTATCTGTATGCGCCCACGCGTGCCACTCGATGTCGGCTTGCCTCGGCAAGGCTTGTACTACTGCATACTGCACTATAGCCCCAGCTGTTCTTCTCTCCAACTGTCTACGCGCCTCGGTTACTGCCGCTCCGTTGGTCATGTAGCATACACTCTGAAAAGGACAAGACGTCTGTGAGGAGTTTTTTAAGGACTTTTTGCAGCTGTTTCAAGGTTTTGTGTTTGGAATATCTGTTAATGAATTTTATATCGTTACAAAACGATTGTGACATGTTATAAATTATAATTGCTACAGAACTTACAATTTATACTTGTTACAGAACTAAACTGTCTGATTTTGAGTGGGGCGAAGACCCGAGCAAATCTGCAATAAAGACTTCTTTGTCCTGCGCTGGACTTGTTTTGGCTAAAGAAATGATTGTGGTCTTAACTGTGCAACATTACCAAAGAGTCAAATTTAACAGTAACTCGGCTATGAAATAAAGACCTTGGTTTATTGGTGCCGAGTCTATCGACGGAGTTATACGGAGCGGATTTATTGGAACACATCGGAAACACACAGCCTTATGTAGCTTAGCATTTTTAAATGTATTTAATCCATGTAGATTATGCTGAGCGACCTTTTCTCTTTTTAGTATTTTATTTCAGTAAGCTGTGACCTGGACTTAATCAAAGATGCCATTTACTTCTCCCGCCTTAGTTACAACAGTTGCACAGTAAACAGTTTCACACGCGTGTAAATACGTAACATATTTAATTACATACCCTCATGTTAATTTTGGGTACTTTAAAAATAATATTACGATAATTGTGGGGGAAACCGATAACAGAATCAGCCCCGAGTCCGATTTCGCGAAAGACCAGGAGACTGTCAGTACCCAAGGTCTAACTCGAAGCAGGACCAGGTTAGGATCCCGGACACAGTCGAGACACGGGTCGCTCACTTCCCTCTAATATGGTTGAGGAGGGCGATGGCTGGATCCCGCGTTAACTCGTGAACGGGTGCCGTTTGAGGGTGTTCGTCGTTTGGATACTTGGGGGGAGGGAGACTTGCCGAGCTAACAGATGCAGAAAAGAATAATTTTGTATAGACATAAAGAGACTCTGTAAATTTATTTTGAAAAAAAATATACCCGTGAAGTTTCTTGCCAGTTCTTCTTCACGAAGGTTTTTACGAACTGGTGGTAGAATCATGTTTTATTTGACGTCAATAAGAACAAGTAATTGTCAATGTTGAGAAATAAATATTTGAATTTGAATTTGAATTTGTCTATACCAATTTTATTTGCGCCGGCTGGGAAGATGTCGTAGTACCCTTCGAAGCCCCGAAGACACCACGACCTGACGAACCACGGAGTGACACCCGGCTTGATCGAGTGCAGGTTGGAGCGGAGTAAAAACAACACTTCTTCAAAGGAACGTTTATTGCGGTTACAAAATAAACCCTTATTGATAACCCTGTGAATCGAACCGCAATTGTTGCTGGAGTTCAGATTTCTTTCTTTAGTCCTCTTCACTGGCCTCCGGATTCACCGAACAGCACTTTCTTCCAGTTGGAACCTTCTAAACTTTTTCTTTTTATTAGTTGTTTCTTCACTTGTGGGCACCGAACTGACTTCCGTAGCGGCTTATATACAAAGTTCGCCCTAAATAATTCTAGCGCTCTGATCGGCTGGCGCGTTTGTGCAATTTGCACCAAATTACACGTAGGTTTTACTTTGATTCTAACTTTTACATCGAATTATCTTTCTAACTATTCATCAAAACTATATCAATATTATATTCAAATAATAGAGCGAAACGATTCCTATATGTTTACATAAATATCAATTTGATAAAATTAAATACAAAAAACTTTCTACAACAAAGACAATACCGTTTGCGCCGGCAGACTACTTACTTAGCCTAACATCGTACCTAAGGCAAAACGGTTACAAACATAATTTTACCATTTTATATTATTAAAATATGCAAACATTCTAATTACAATTAGTTTTTAACATAATCAAACAAGATATAGCTACCAATTAGGAACATATACAACAACAAAGGTTTCAAATACGTAAAACACCATGAAAATAACTATTACATTTCAATAAAAGAAAGCAATTACACATTATAATCAAAAAACCATAACAATAAACCCTATAATTACGTAGTTATTCAACAAGAAAATCTCTAACCATATTACGTCATTTATTTCAAATAAGTACTTTATTATATGAACCTATACACAATAACGTTATATCTACCATTATCTACCTAATCTGATACGAAATAACCATAAAATTACCACAATAATGACAAATCTAAACAAACAGTATGTTTAGTATTTATTTGGTCGATAACATACAGTCCTTATTTTGCGGTTCACTCATACACTTTTAATAACATTATTTTATTTTGCTAGGCTGTATGTATTTATTCTTTGCCTTCTCTATTGGTTGGGTTTAAAAGTTGAGTTGGCGGGAACTGTCACTTTTGAAGACAAAATGATGGAGGTGCAACTGTGAACTTGTGAACCACGTTTTCACGTTTTTATATTATAATTGTGTTTTACGGCGCCCTATGCCTATTGATATTTAACGTTTGTAGACGAAAACTTAAATAAACTTTGTGTATTGTGAAAAGTGAAATTAAGGAGTGCCAGCAGCAACAAGGTTCGTGCTTAGGGTTTTATTATACTATATTTTTATTCGTATTTATACAGACCAAACATTCGGACTGCACAACGCCGATGACTGGATCGTGTTTTCATGTTCCAAGATAAAAATAACTCAAAATTTGACTCGGACGGCGCGGCACAGCTATCGAAGTTTTAACATCCTTTTCACCGCCGCACGAGTCTCTGCTGCTCATAATATCTTTTATTACTATATATTTTACCGTGTGCGATCGGCGCATTCATTCTCTTCGAGCCGGATAGCAATTAGATTGGTTAATTTGAGTTACTTAGTCGTGGAACATTCCAGTCTTCTGGCAAACCACACATAATTATTTTCTATTGGGGGTAGATAGGAATAACTTTTTTGGGCTGATTTAGATATAATTTCTGGGGTTTTTTCGGTAGTACACAGTTAAACTGCACATATTTACACTCACAAGTATTATATCTAACTATATTATTCCTCTCCCTATTCCCATATTACATTTATATCGTCACATTACATTTTAGGTATTCACACATATTCGCAAAATTTTGACTGTATTTTTGTCGGGCAATTTGTTTTTAAGGAATTAATTATAATTCTCATTAGTAATTGTAATTGTAAAATAAGTCTAAACTGTGTTTGGTCAAATTCCTAATTTTCATACATATTGCGTTTTATTGCTAAATTATTTTGCAAGTAGACTCAACAGTGGCGCCATTTTTATCTTTTGGACTTTGCGCATTTCTTTTCTTTAGTTGGCACTACACAAGTTTTGACGGGTTGGTATTGTTTGGGTTCGATACCAGATTTGAATACTTTTTTTTCTTTTGAGGTTTTATTGACTTGTTTCTTATTGCAATTGTTATGATTTATTGCGGTTTAGTTTATTGATTTTTGCTATAGGTTTGTGGCAAATAAATTTAGCGGGCGGGCGATAAGAAACAAGGTTGTTGCTTTTAATTGTTTCGGTATAGGGCACGTAAATAATTTTATTTTTAATTGCGGTTGTTGTTATTGTTTTACGCGGTGACTACTGTAGGTATATCGTTGATTGGTACCTGAGTGTCAAATCTATTTGGGGTCGGTTTTAGTTTCGTGTTTTTGTCTAAGGGGGCTACAGTGAATCATCTCGATTTGCGGGAGCAATTTGGCTCACTTTTTTTTTTTTTTTTTTTGTTTCACTGTAGTACATTTGCACGAAATAGACTTTGTTCTTTTGTTTTATTTGTTGATAGCGGTTAATTACGTAAACTATGGCGACGCGTAAGCAACGTTTGCGTGATTTAAAGTATGAGGCGGTCATACGACGTTTGGAACTTATTCATGATCTCAGTAAAAGGGACTTTTCTGTAGGTGATGATATAGGTTTAGCGGAATTTAAGGTACGGTTCGCGGACATCGATAGTTTACATGAGGAATTCACCTCTTTACATTTTGAGATTCAATTGGATGAAGGTGAAGATTTAGATACAACACAACATGAGGATAAGTTCATGAAGTATGACAAAATATATTACGATATTAAGCGAAGGTATTCAGAGTTGTTTTCTATTAATCCTAATGAGGTGAAATCGTTCGCAGGTACTGGCGGGGATTTTAAATCCAATATTAGTTTGCCGCGGTTGCATTTACCTACATTTTCTGGAAAGATAGAAGAATTTATTTCTTTTATGGAATTATTTGATTCGATGGTTGGACGCGATCGTAGCTTAAGTGATACTGAGAAATTATTTTATTTGTTTGGATCGGTTACCGGTGAGGCTAAGTCGTTAATACAGCATTTGAGTATTACGGAAAGGAATTATTCTGTAGCACTTGAGTTGTTAAATAATAGGTACAGAAATAAGAGATTGTTGGTCGATAAATTAATGTATAATTTATTTAACTTTGGTCAAGTACATAAAACTTTGAATTCTTTAAAACCATTTTTAAATTCATTGTTGGAAAATACTAAGGCACTCGAAAGACTTGAGCTGCCAGTTCCTGACTGGTCTTATGTACTATTCTATTTAAATTTACAAAAATTAGATTCTTCTTTACGCAAACATTTCGAGGAGCGGTTTGTAGGTGGGGAACTACCTACGTTTGATGACCTTTTGAAGTTTTTAGAGGATGAGGTTCGTATTTTGGAAACGAGTTCGAGTGCCCCAGGCACTGGCGGATCGCGCGTGATCCCGACGCGGGCTCATGCGTCGGTCGCCAGGGCCCGAGACACGTGTGGTGCCTGCAAGGGTGCGTCCACACATTTCTTAACCAAGTGTAAGACGTTTATATCTTGGTCCCCGGTGTTGCGTAAGAATTTCATAGTGGAAAACGGACTATGTTTTAAATGTTTTGGACAACACAGAATTGTTAATTGCAAATCAACGTATAAATGTACTAAATGTGGCTCCTCTAAGCATAGTTCGTTCCTACATTTTGATTCGTCTCGTGATAATAATCCGGTGCGGCCCTCGACCCCTCAGCAACAGCGGGCAGAGGTGGGCGCGGACAACTCGCAGCGGGCGCAGGTGTCTCACGCGGCGCGGGCGGCACGCGGCGAGCGGGCAGTGCTGCTGGCCACGGCGGTGCTGCGCGTGCGGGACAACAGCGGACAGTACCACAGCGCGCGGGCGTTGTTTGACGGAGGCAGCCAAACTACATTTATAACGGACGATTGTGTGCGGAGGTTCGGTTTACGGCGGTTTCGATATGATATCGATATTTTAGGACTTAGCGGAGCCTCGGTTGGCAGTTGTAAGGGTGCAGTTACGCTTAATTTTGTACCTAGCCATTGTGATGATCCAGAGTTATCGACGCGCGCGGTTATTTTAAATAAAATAACGCATAAACTGCCGTCGTTTAATTTACCTGCGGATTTGGCGGAACGTTTTAATAAACTTAATTTAGCGGATCGATTGTTTTATAAGTCAGGAGATATTGATATTTTAATTGGTGCGGATCTTCTCGGCAATATAATGTTAGGCGGAGGTTTTAAAGTTGACCCAGAGCTGCCTACGGTTTTTAATACGATTTTTGGTCATGTTCTGATGGGTCCTGTTTCTTGCTCGACCCCCGGCAGCGACGTGTGTGGTGTTTCACAATGCTTGTTGAATACCGATCAGATTTTGGAAAGATTTTGGCAAGTGGAAGATATTCCGAGTAATATCGCCGCCACTAAGGATGTCGAGTGCGAGACAATTTTTGCGGAAACGCATTCGCGGAATGAAAGCGGCGGTTACGTTGTACGGTTACCTTTTTTATCCGTCCATCCCGAGTTAGGTGATTCGGCTAAGATGGCGATGAAGCGGTTTTTGGCTTTGGAGAAGCGGCTTCATAGCAATGATTTTATGAGGAATAAATACATTTCTTTTATGAGAGAATATGCGGATATGGGACACATGGTTCCCTTAGATATTTCGGTTGATGATTTAGAAATGGGGAAATATTTTGTTATTCCTCACCATGGTATTTTTAAAGCAGACTCAGATAAGATCCGAGTTGTTTTCGATGGTAGTTGTAGGACTTCGTCTGGCGTCTCGCTAAATGACTGTTTACACGCGGGGCCGAATTTACAACATGATATTATGGAAGTTATTTGTAGATTTCGTTTGTCTCCGGTAGTTTTTTCGACGGACATTAAAATGATGTTCCGGTTTATTTTTGTTCACCATGAAGACACGATGTATCAACTTATATTTTGGCGGGAAAACCCGGATGAACCCGTCCGGATTTACAAATTGAATCGTGTCACATACGGTCTTAAAAGTAGCCCATTTCTAGCGGTTCGCGTGTTGAGGCAGCTAGCAGATGATGAGGAGGTGCGGTTTCCTCTCGCTGCTAAACTGCTACGGGAGTCGGCCTACATGGATGATATCCTTGGTGGCGCGGATAATGTTTCTGGCGCGTTAGAATTAAAAGACCAATTGATTGGATTGCTTAAATCGGCGGGGTTCGAATTAAGTAAATGGAAATCTAATTGTGGGGCTGTTTTAGAAAATATACAGACTGCGGACCAAGAAAGACCTCGGATTTTTGATAATGCAGATGGGCCCGAGTTTCATAAAATTTTAGGCATTCAGTGGGACCCTAAATCGGATATTTTTAGTTATAATGTCAAATTGAATGATAACTCGAACTGCACAAAGCGCAGTATTCTTTCTACTTTGGCTCGTACCTTTGACCCTTTGGGTTGGGTTTCACCGGTTATTCTCCAGGGTAAAATTATAATGCAACGTTTGTGGTTATTAAATTTATCGTGGGATGATGAGCCGCCTGCGGAGGTGGCCTCGGAATGGAGTTCTATTTTTGCGGACTTCTCACGTATTGGTGATGTTAGATTGGAACGGTTTGTGTTGACAGACACTAAGCGATGTTCACTTCACGGTTTCTCAGACGCTTCAGATCGAGCTTACTCGGCTGTAGTTTACATGCGGTCCGGTGATGATTACGGTGACACGAAGGTCAGGCTAATTATGGCTAAGTCTCGTGTTGCCCCGGTAAAGTCCAAGTTAACTACACCAAAACTAGAGCTGTGTGGCGCGGCGTTACTTGCGCGCATTTTTAAGTACGTCTACGAAGCCATAAAAAATAACGTGTTTGTACAGGATATAATAGGCTGGACCGATAGTACTACAGTATTGTCATGGTTGCGCTTACCGCCGCATATGTTGCAGCCGTTTGAAGGAAATCGCGTATCACAAATAGTAGGATGCGAGTTACCGATATCGTGGCGTCACGTGCCGTCTACGATGAATCCTGCGGATGTAGGTAGCCGTGGATGTCGCGCGTCGGAGCTTATTGTACATCCCCTCTGGTGGGAGCCTGGATGGCTCAAATGTCCTGAAGATACGTGGCCTCCAAATATTGTTAAAGGGGTTAAAGAGTTACCAGGTTTGCGGAAAACTGTAGTTAGTACTTTATTGACGGAAACGGATGAGTTTAATTCAATTTTTACAAGGTTTAGTTCTTTGTCAAAAGTACAAGCTGTTATGGGTTATTGTTTAAGATTTATTTATAATATTAAACAGAAAGATTCATCGAAACGGTTAGTCGGTGTACTTTCTGCCGTCGAGCGTAGAGCGGCGTTGGATTGCCTTGTGCGGATGGCTCAATATGAGACATACTCAGCCGATATTGACAAATTGCGTAAAAACTTACCTGTTCAAAATAGTTTGCGTAGGCTTATGCCTTTTTTAGACAATTGCGGTTTATTGCGAGTTGGAGGGAGATTGGAATTTGCGGCTGGTTTACCGGAGGGAGCAAGACACCCCTTATTATTACCCAAATCTCATCCACTAACAATTTTAATCGTCGATTATTTCCATATTGTTTATTGTCATGTTGGCCCGTCATCTCTACAGGCTATTTTACAAAATCGGTTTTGGATTGTTTCGGCGCGACAAGTTATTAGGAGTCGCATATTCAAATGTATATT
This sequence comes from Marasmarcha lunaedactyla, assembly GCA_923062675.1. NCBI lineage: Eukaryota > Metazoa > Arthropoda > Insecta > Lepidoptera > Pterophoridae > Marasmarcha > Marasmarcha lunaedactyla. Next base: position 12,555,157 of record OV281353.1, read on the forward strand.
TTGTTTTAAGACGAAGCCAAAGACTTCTGATCCAATTATGTCAGCATTACCTAGTGATAGAGTTAATGCAAATGGAGTTTTTCATACTGTGCAAACGGATTTTGCCGGTCCATTTTTAACAAGAGAGTCTCGTCTGCGGAAATCACGACAATTTAAGAGTTACTTGTGTGTTTTTGTTTGCTCAGCCACTAAGGCCGTGCACCTGGAAGTTGTCGGTGATCTTTCCACAGAAGCTTTTCTTGCCGCTTTAACACGTTTCACATCTCGCCGCGGTTTACCGAGTGTAATACGTTCAGATTGCGGAACTAACTATGTTGGAACAAAGAGACATTTAGATGATGTTCGGACTTATTTATCTAAACAAGATATTCAGGATGGGTTGTCGGCGGACGCTTCTATTCGAGGTGTTAATTGGTTGTTTAACGTTCCCGGCGGACCTCATTTTGGCGGATTGTTCGAAGCGGCTGTCAAGTCAGCTAAGACATTGTTGAAGCGAGTGATTGGTGAGCAAGTTCTCACATTTGAGGAACTTTCCACAGTTTTTGCTAGGGTAGAAGCCGTCCTCAATTCGCGGCCACTTTGCCCCTTGTCTCAAGACCCTCGAGAATTTGATGTTCTGACGCCTGCCCATTTTTTGATAGGCAGACCTCTACTTTCAGTCCCTGAATTTGATTTTGCGGATAGTGCGAATAATCGTTTAAGTCGCTATGAATTATTGCGAGCTATGGCTCAACGGTTTTGGCGTAAGTGGAGCGAACAATACCTCCACACTTTACAAATGCGACATAAATGGACCTCTGATTGCGACCCACCTAAAATAGGTGAATTAGTGTTAATAAAGGAGGATCACGTAGGTCCCTTGAACTGGCGGTTAGGTCGCATCCAGGAATTGGTCCCTGGAAAGGATGGAGTTGTTCGCATCGTAAAGCTCGGAACCTCTTCTGGTACACTCCTGCGACCAGTTGTCAAGATTTGTAGACTGCCAATAGAGCAATCGATGTAGAGTCTATTTGCATGTCAATTTAATGTTGTCTTATTTAAGTTTGTTTTTATTATATTTATTTTGTTTAGTATTCTAGCGGTTTAGACTTGTTAACTTTATTCTGGCTTTCCAGCCAACCTCGGGCGGGAGGATGTTTAGTATTTATTTGGTCGATAACATACAGTCCTTATTTTGCGGTTCACTCATACACTTTTAATAACATTATTTTATTTTGCTAGGCTGTATGTATTTATTCTTTGCCTTCTCTATTGGTTGGGTTTAAAAGTTGAGTTGGCGGGAACTGTCACTTTTGAAGACAAAATGATGGAGGTGCAACTGTGAACTTGTGAACCACGTTTTCACGTTTTTATATTATAATTGTGTTTTACGGCGCCCTATGCCTATTGATATTTAACGTTTGTAGACGAAAACTTAAATAAACTTTGTGTATTGTGAAAAGTGAAATTAAGGAGTGCCAGCAGCAACAAGGTTCGTGCTTAGGGTTTTATTATACTATATTTTTATTCGTATTTATACAGACCAAACATTCGGACTGCACAACGCCGATGACTGGATCGTGTTTTCATGTTCCAAGATAAAAATAACTCAAAATTTGACTCGGACGGCGCGGCACAGCTATCGAAGTTTTAACATCCTTTTCACCGCCGCACGAGTCTCTGCTGCTCATAATATCTTTTATTACTATATATTTTACCGTGTGCGATCGGCGCATTCACAGTATTTGATAAATAACCTAGGTCTAATTTCTATCTAAGACATACATATAGCTTCTCATATTACACTTGTCTATCAACGAAATCTCTTAGAACTTTATTAAACACATATATCATCAATTCAACCGTAAATCAATATTAACAAAATAAATAGGTTCCTATAACATTCCTAATTTCCTATAAGAATCTTATTATTTAGAATATTATGCCGAATCCGTTTCATGTTGCGTCACTAACAATAATGATTACGTCGTCAAAGTCATGCAATTTTTTGGCAGCATATTTTTAATAAAATTAAAGTAACTGTTGTAAACCGCAATGCCTAATAGCAACCTTCATTACGTCAGGGTGTACTACTCTATCAATTATTATATTAAAGATACGGGCTTCACATTCACGCTTCAAAGGTTTGCGCAAAAACAGTATAAAAACGCAACTTCGTAAGTTAAAAATGGTTCATGCACAAATAGCAATAAATAAATGACACATGCTTAATTAGACACATTTGTTTCTAGGCCAATTTGTCTGGGGATTTATTTATTCAATACTAATAACATAACAAAGTATTACCTGCACTACGCTTCGGATGTGCGCTCGCGAGTGCGCGGCTCGAATGACACGCGTGAGGTGCCGCAGGGCGAGCGCGCACTGCCTGCGCACGCCACCGTCACACAGCTGCATACTACCCGGGACCAGGGCGATTTGGCCACAAGTGCCGATTACTTCACCCACCTGAAACACATTCAACTGTTAATAAATAAACATGAAAATACGATGTCACAATACATCTAGACGGCCGAGTGGCGTAGCTGGTAGTAGTCCTGCTTCATCCACCGGAGGTCCTAGGTTCTTGTCCTGGTCGGGGCATTTATTTGTATGATGAACACAGATGATTGTTTTCGGGTCATAGTTGTTTATATTTAGTGATGTATGTTTATTATGGGTCCCCCCCAGTGCATGTATGGTCATCCATAACACAAATTCTGGTTATTTTCTGTTATTTATGTGTGTTTGTCTGGGGATTTATAATTATATCTTTCACAAGAGGTCTCAAGAATATACTCAGTAAGTCTTGTTTTATAACTAAACCATCGATCGCCGTCGACTGGTCTATTCTTCCATCGATCGACGTCGACGTCGATCCACGGTCGATCGATTGGTGTAGTAACACCCTTACATTGCCAGTGCGGGGTTTTCTAAGGTAGTAATTTTGTCAGACAGCAAAAGCGTCTAGCAGCATATAGTTCTATGCACTTTATGTTATAAATAATTTAAATTAAATTTTTGCACTGATGTGTGGGGTGTGACTGTTGGTACGCAATGTATCCCATCACATGTCAATATACGGGGTAATTAGGAGGCAGATCGCTTGGCCAGGGAAGCAATATTAAATGGCAAAGAAGTGTATATATATTCCGATTGCTCGGAACTGTTCCCAAATTTTAAAACAAAATTTGTTTAACGAATTTAAACTATATTTTGATGTTGCTTCTCTGGACACAGGAATTTGGTATAAGACTATACAAAGTAAACCACTTAATGTACCATGGTTTGCTAATGCTTGTGTAAATAGAAAATATATTGTTAACGCTTATAGACCGCGCGCCGGGACATGCCGTTGAATGCTTTTAGGAACATGATGAAAATTTTAGATTGCCCTAGCTGCGCTCAATGTGGTGTACAAGACGATGTTTTAGACGCAGTGTGTCTGGAGCGCTGATATGAAACGAGAGATTTATACTAGGTTTAATATTATAAAAGAAAATGAAGTTATATTTCAGAGGATCTTAGCTGCGCTTGTATCGGCAGCGGCTGGGCTGATCTATGAGTGTACGTCCAATATCTTAAAAAAATCAAATTAATATTAGGTATAATTTCGTATGAGTGGACACTTTGGGACTGTCATAGTTGTCACGCAGCTCGAAGTCCCTAAATAAAATAAGAATAAAAAAGCACCTGAACAGGGACATTAGGTTGTTTTCCTCATGATAATCATTAAATAAATAAATATTTCTAACAATCACCACATTATCTAGCCCAAATTAAGTATCATTAAGAACTTGTGTTATGGATACTAGATAACGGATAAATAAACCTAAGAAATATATAAACACACATAGATATTTTTTTATGTATAAACATTAGAAATAAATTCAAATAAACGTAAATACACATCCATGACTAGTAAGCTAATATATAATAATATATCTGCCCCTACCAGGTTCGAACCCGGGACCTCTGGCATGGAAGGCGAGGCTACTTACCTTCACACCAAACAGGCCGTCATTAAGTGAGCGAAATTACTTGACCACAAATGTATCATCAATGAGAGTTGTTCTAGTTTGTACTTGAGTCATTGATAGAAACAAAGTAGATTAGAAAGGTCGATGTGGTCTTTTAAGCGAAACATACGAAGATCCTGTTATCTATATATCTATATATTTTAAAGAGAACTGAATAGAAATCTAAAGGTGTAGCTATATTTGTTTAAACAATAGTAGATAATATACAGATTAACACAATATTGTGTTATTTCTAAAGAAGAAATATTTATTTTATGCATGTGCAGTTTAAATTGTGCACAAAACCATCAAATATGCTTTATATAAAAATACGACCTTCATACAATAAAAATTAAAACAAATAGAAATATAATTAATATTAATACTCAACAGAAATACAATAACTACACATTTAGCTTAATTAGTGTAAACAATAACACGTATATGAATCATTTACACATAAATACACTTCATATGCAGCTTCAAACTTTATTTGATTCTGAATCATCAAAGTATATTCCGTTTAAAACAAACTTATCATTCACGACTGACTTCCATCGCAAAACATACCTTAATAGCTTGGCTGTAAGGTCCAATGTTGGCTGGCGCCCAGTGCGAAATGCCTTGAACGTGCATTGTTATCCTCTCTCTTACATGAGGGTTTTCAGCGTCTGCCGCATTGTCTATAGTCACTACTTTATGCGCCACCTGTAATATTGTGTAATGTTAGTAAAGGAGAAAAATAATTTCTTTACAATGTCCCTGAGATTCAGTTTCAGAGATACAATCTAGTAATAGTTGATATAGTAATCATTTTAAAATGAACTGGGTTTGTTTTTGTCTTTTAAACGTATGAATTTGTATGCGGTATTTGAAATTTTGTAAGTGTTTTTACGCGATTGGCAAAAGCTTATTGATTAGCTATATCTAATAAAGTTTCGAAAATTGAACAGTTCAATTATTTCAGTTGCAAGGTAACTGTGACACCGGATCAGGATTTCCTCTGAGTTTTGTGCTGGTTCTTTGGCAGTAGATGACCTTTCCGTAGTTTCAATATAGGACGTCCTAAGCCGAGGTCCGTACCCTCTCGGGTGCCCTTAGGCGTATCGTATGTAGGAGTAGTTTACGTTCCGGCTAAGCACCCTCAGCGCTAGGTCACAAAGTCCGGTAAAATTTAAAAGGCTAATAGGGCTATAAATAAACATACTATTTAGAAAAAAAACCAGATCAGGATAGATAACCTCACCTGACAGCTAAGATAAGATAGGTAGAAAACTTTACTTTTGTGCGCTATGGCGTGGTTTGGGTGACAAAAAATTTGGACTGGGCATTGTCCCGCGTTTTCTCTTTCAAGTCGGGTACGGGAAAACGGAAGCAGTAAGGAACCTTCGTCTATGTCACCGCACTAAGCTACAACGCACGACCAGAATATAAGCGGAATAAAGATATTGTTATAATAAACAATGCATGATTGATTTTATTACTAAGAAGAGTATTAATATTCTAATTTCTAACAAGAAGGCTTTAAGCTCGCATGTTTAAAAACAGTACAGCCGCTACTCTCTGTTTGATTGTATCATATATCTGTATCAAGTGTGTCAAGGGATTGTAAATAAATATATCATAGTATATTTTATTTTTGTGGCAAGAGCTTTATCCAAAGATTAGTGATATAATAAGAATCAGAATAATTGATTAAAGAGATGTTTTACTAGGATTCAAACATAAAATACAGCATCAATTTGACACACATTTTACAGTGTAAAAAATAATGTCATTACGAAAGTTCTTTAAATATCTAAACAGCAAAGAATTAGGGCAAACGCACAGCGCTACAAACTTACTACAAGGCTTCTTATTAAATGTGTACTTTTTGCGAAATATAAACAGGTGTTTTATATACTTACAGCATCCAAAATTAGTCCGACGTCTTTTGGCAAAGGGCATTGCACACACACCCTTGTGGGAGGGTTGGCAAAACAAAAATGACTAGAGTAGACTTTATTCAAATCCGCATAATCGCCCATATCCCGCATGTAGATATTTACAGAACACACGTCTGTTATTTGAAGGTTCTCGGAATTTAACAAATCTGAAATTTAAAAGATATTTTCGAAATTAAGCAATTTATAATTATGCTTTTTCAGTTAGAGGAAACTTCCTTCATCTTTTGTACTTGCAGAAATGAACTCAGGTTACTCGGTTTACCTACCGGTTTAACAAATATAAACAGGCTTCACAAATTCAACCCTGACAAAAGTGCAGTAATGTAGCCAAAACGCATCTCAAGACTATTACCTACAAGCAAACGCAGGATGAATACAAAGTGATCAACTTGTTGAACATTCAAAAATTTCCGTCTATTCGGGATAAATTTTAGTATCAGAACTTATTTTGATGGTAAGGATCTGGAAGAGTTTAATATATAAAAAGTGCCATCCGGAATTCCGAGGTAAAAATGAAGGTGGTAGAACGTGCAAAATAAGTTCAGTCAGCCCGCAACTTCGTGACTTTGCGTAGGACCATAGGCAAATTCAAATATAATCATTTAATCATAGAATTGCGTGAAAATCATGCTAAACGACCATGACTCAGGTCGCCAGTTGGGGCCTTAACGAGCGTGTAGGTACAACGGATTACATTGATATCAATTTATGCAATATATAAATCAACATTAATAACAACTAAAATAGGTACAAAATGGATCAGTGATGCAGTACTTTTATAGCCAGAAAGTAATAAACTGTGTCTTATTATCATTAGTAATATGCAAAAGTTAATTTAACCGTTCACATTTCAATGTGCGTCGTGACAGCGGAAAATCGTTTGCAAAAACTAATAACCTATTACTTTTTGTGGAGGAACAATTCCAAATGTTTGTGTATTCTGCAACATTCGATTCTAAAAAAGTTATTTGTTGTTAGTAGGTACATGTTGCCGTCTTAATTATGTTGCCAAACTTTTTATCAATAAACATTTGACCATCGATAACATAACGTATGTGGCTTGCCCGTTCGATGCTGCTGCCATTCTTTTTTATATTTGTTTATGTATGTTATTTGCGGTATATATGCAATGAGCGCTCAACTTTCAACAAACACACGACAGTCATAAAATTTCATCGAGTTGTACTGCCTTACAAAAAGTGATCGCTATGTGAATACAACATTTCAGTCTTTGTTCTCAAATACTTCATTGCTTCCATAATTTACAAATGGTATAATAATATTTAGATGTAATTAAGATGAGATTAAAATTATAGGCCTAGTGTAGGCACTGCAATGCAAGGGAGGAATAAGGTATTGTCAATATCACGAAATGTCAATTGTTACAAATAAACTAGATTGTACTTTTTTATAATGATTATTAGACAATTATTTTTACTATTATATTGTTTGTCTAGACTACTTTAATAGCTTATTTCTATTAGGTAATACTATAAAAACAAGCTGCAGTATTTGACAAAATAAAAACCGGACTGCTGTTTTTATTTTCCAGCGTAATACCTGTTCCCAAAAGGGTTTATGCTGTAGAGGGTGCCAAAGCAACATACATACAGACAAAAATACATTAGAAACACATAAACATCCTTCTGACAGTTTTAATTAATGTAATAGAGAAACTCAGCTATGAAAAATTCTGGAATTCTAATAATTATAAAAGATTTTTCATTAAAAAATAATCCTAATCTTTTTGTCTTCCGTGAAACGCATCGGTCCTTCAGTACGTACCTATTATTTTCAGATAGCAACAAAGTAGGGCAAAAATCATGTAATGCATAATAATAATAAGAGTATCAAGTTCAATGTAATGAAATGATAACGAGTATTTAAGTACCGTATACGAACAGCAATTAAACGGTTATCTCGAAGGTTAGTTCATTATTGTTTATTAAGTGATGACGTTCAACGCTTTTTTTTTGTTTGTATGCCCATATTTTTTTGTTTTTTGAATAGTCAGAATTAAGAAAATATTCGGTCCAGTACAAATAAACATCATCTTTATAATAAGAATAATAATGATAGCGGTTAGGACGTTGAAAAAATTAAACGTACTTATACGTCTTTAAATAGTTATACTATTTCCATTTCTTTATTTTCTCGATGACAACCTGTAAAAACTTGTGCCAGGTTTTTTTTTTTACATTATGTATGCATTATTTTATAAAAATGTGACGTTTACACACGTACAAGGTTGTATAATACCAGAGTCGGAGAAACTGACAGGGATGGAGCTAGAGAGCATTATATCAAACTAGAACTGTCATCGAGAAAATAAAGAAATGGAAATAGTAAAGGTACTGAGGTGTTTGAACTATGTAAATATGCATAATTATATGACGAATTATGACTTACGCTTTAAAAGGCAATATTATATTGCGACGTATTTATTGGAAAATAATGTTCAGGTTTATATTCGAAGTTCTTCATTTATGTCGTAATTGCGAAACCAACCTACCAATTTTTATCGATTAGTCGTTAAATGAAAGGCAGACATAAAATTTAATTTGACCTATTATTAGAAAACAATGTTATGAATACGATATAAATGACTTTTAACCGCAGATTTCTTCGAATCACGATATCTATTGCGTAACTTAGATTTAATTCAAAACAAGCACGCCACTAAGAGCTTTTGAAAAAGTTTACCTACTAATGAGTTTTTTCAAAGCGTCTTCCGTTGCTAGGCCGGTGTCCACACCTTCTCCCACGATGCCTCCAATATAGAACCAGCCACGACTGTTCCCATATATCGAACTATGATCTACCACTGGCTGAATATCATTATCATCATGCATTTGTTCGTATGTAAAACCGTCTTCTATATTTTCAATAACTTCATTATGGCTGTCGGCTAAGTCTTTCTCTAACTGCTTCCTGTCTGTTACGCTTAGTAAAGGATTCAATTCAATCTGCTTTAATTTTTCTTCCTTTTCTAATTTCTCAATGGATTCTAATTCTGACTCACTCAGCTCTATGTCACTTAGATCACTAAAAACTGTATCACTTAAATCGTTAACAAAATCTAAACTTTTCATAGTTGGAGGTAGTTTGATGGCTGTGTTTGGGTCTTTTGGTTCTAAGTGTAGTTTTAAATTTAAATAGCCAACTGGTGCGACGGAATCATCTGAGTGTAGGACTAGCTCTTTTTCATCTCTGTTAACAAGTGCAGTATATTAAAGGTTAAAATATCAGTATCAAATACAAACTTATTAAAAAATCTATGTGTGATACATCTGAAGAAGCATGGACATAATATAATTGTTTACAAGGTGTATCAGATATATCATAACAGCCTGTTATGCCAGTAAAGAGTTTAATGGTATAAAAGTGATCATTAAAAAGTAATAAAAAAGCAAATACGCAATAAAACCACTCACACAACAAGTTTTTTCTTGAACAGTGGACAGTCTAAAGTGAATGTTTCATATTCACCGCCCTCCCCGCAAACATTGAGGCCGTACTTTTCTTGCATGACTAGAAGATGGGGTTGGATCTCCCGTATTGTCATCCCTAAATGGACTTTTGGATCTAAACCTAATGCTGCGACCTGTAGAAAAGTTGACAACATACAATACATTAAAAAACACAAATTCGAAGACATCTTGATTTAGGAATGATAAATCCAATTCATATCATATATTCATAAAATTTATTAAAGGATATCACATAAAAAATCTTCACAATCGAATAGATAATTGACTTGAAAATCTCCCATTTCAAGTTCATAAAAAAAATTTTTTTTAATTGATATATTGGAATGCTTCATCATAACAGAATTTATTTATTAAATACATACAGAGACAATGTATATTAAATATGAAAATGTAATTATATTTGTAAAACATAATGTAAAACAAAACATAAAAAAAAACAATATTGACTACACACCAACTTACAACACTAATTTACATGTGTAGTGGTTAGTACTAGTAAATGTGTACTTCAACAACAGTCTTATTCCATTTTAATAATGTTTGAATGCTTAAAGATTTAAGACAGTTTCTGCCAGTCATGTAAATCTAAATTACAGATTTTTACAGTGTTTTCAATTATGGGAACATACCTTAATTATAATGGCTTCCACACCATTGTCTATCATTTCCTGTAGTAATTCCTTTTGGTTTCTCCTCCATAAATATGCAAGTGTTACTAAACCTAACCTTTGACACCTAAAATAAAAATAAAATCTTTACGTGACAAAATGGTGATTTCTTTTTAACTATCAAACAACATCTAAAAATAGTACTCTATTTTAAACACACAAAAGCTATATATATGTTTGTACAGGTGTTTTGGCATTTTTCCTTGCATTTTAAAGTAGATGGTGATTAGCTACCTGGCACTAAACAACCTGTCATCAAATACATTAATTGGCTTTTATAGTGTCATGATTGTAATGTATTGTATGGTTCATTATAAAGAATATAATAATAAAAATATGGGTACACAATGATTCAAATATTTAATATAATCTCTTAATAAGTTTAGTAATAGTTGAGTAATTGGCAAATTAATTCTGTATGAAGACAAAAATACAATCACTTAAATTAAAATATAAGAAGCATATAAAAATTGGTAAAATTTTATATTAAATGGTTTATTGTGTAATAAATGTATGGGTCTCCAGTGATTAGTGCATTCTCGTCACTGACCCCTAGACTGCTGAACTGAGCAGAAGTTTCTAACCTACATGTGTGTAATTTCTCACCCCAAAACCAGTGAAACCTACATGTCAATTGTCCATTTTTTTTTAATTTGCAACATTGTATATGTTTTATCACTGTCTTTTTATACAAAAATAAATAGTCATTTATAATTGAATAACATTACTTATTTTATTCTAAAAATACAAAAGTTTTACAATAAAATAAGTACTTAAGTCAAAAATCTTCAGTAATATTAGAGTTTATTTTAGTAACTGGCATTGTGGTTTTAATCCTGTTGATGAGTAAGAATATTCAGTTAAAATACTGGAACAAAGGCTATTTCAACTAAAGCCTATGATCAGCATTGCATTATTAACAATCATAACACCTGTACTCATATGATGTCCACAAGTATCATCAAGTAGATCGTGAACTAGTTTTCTAGCAATTAAAACATTAAAATAGAAATATCGCCATGTCAATCCAATAATATTATATGAGATACAATTTAAACCCAGGTTTATTTGAGCACCCTCCTGAAAATTTTTAAACTATCCAACCTCCATAAACAGAAAATAGTAGGTATATATTTTAAGGGTGTTAACACACCCACCAATAGACATTGATCGATGGTAGAATGGAACAGGCAACATTGATCGATGGTTGATTGATTGCTGTGGTAACACCCTTAGTCTAGAAAAATAAGAGTATTTTATTTTGTTCATTTTTTTGTTTAAACTTTGCAGATATTATTATGAACAGGAGGGCTTAATATGAAATGGCATTAATATAATAAATAATAATAAATCCAGACAAACACACCCACTGTATGGCCCCAAAGTAAGCAGAGCTTGTGTTATGGATGACCATACAGCGACCTGTGGGGGAACCCAGAATAAACATACATATATAAATACAAATACACCAGCCAGGACTCGAACCTGGGACTACCTACTACTACACCATGCGGTCGTCAAAACAAATATTTATATTTATAAATTCATGTAAACATAAAAAGAATGATATAATACTTTGTAAATAAACCAAAGGATTTCATTTCGCACCCAACACTCTCAATCCAACCGAACCCCTAGTTCTTCATCCTCTTCAATACTAAAGTTTGTTATTGTACTTTATACAACATTACAAATAACTGTACTATTTCCATTTCTTTATTTTCTCGATGACAGATCCTGTGTGAAACTTGTGCGAGTGTTTTTTTACATTATGTATGCATTATTTTATAAAAATAAGACGTTTACACACATACAAGGTTATATAATACCAGAGTCGGAGAAACTGATAGGGATGGAGCTATATTGATAAACGAGATAGATAGAACTGTCATCGAGAAAATAAAGAAATGGAAATAGTATAGCTTCATCATACTATTCTATTTACTTACACATTTTCGACTCTTATTCTTTGGTAATCAGACAGAATAGCTCCAACTGACACTGCTTCTATAGCCATTTCATCCTTAAACATTATTTAACTTATTTTGAATTAAATAAAATACAAAAATATTTTAATACTGAAAACACATTTTTTAAATTAATGTTTTAATGTGTACAGATCAATTTGATTCATACATTACATAAATTCATGTGTTTTTATTATTATCAACAATAGTTAAGAAAGGATACTAACCTTGATTTTTGACAACAGACGGTACAAATCCTCAACCTCATCATTATCAACAGGTTTGTAGTTTCTACCCTGTTCTAAAGCTTGTCCTGATATTATCTCCCTATACAGTGGAAGTTCAAGAGCTTCTGCATAATACTCTATACCTTGGTGACCTACTGTCTGATACATGTAACTATCCAACTCATCTGAAATAAATATGTGGGACCATTGTTAACCCTACACAAGGAACAGATGATTTACATATGTATAGATAACATTACCCAGGTAAACAGAAATAATGCCACAAATCTCAAATACAATAACTATTTGCTTTAAGGACCAGCTAATTTTGTTGTTTTTACCACAAAGTTATAAATAGAAACACAAATAAGGGACTATGACACGTGACTGTTTCAAACATTAGATTCTAAATCGGTTGTTAGGAGAAAATAACCTCTATGTAGCGGTTGGAGGTTGGCCAGCGCCACTACTGAGTGACCAGCGGCGACACATTCCATTAAGTTATAGCAACTGTCCTTGCCGCCACTGATCAGCGCTACTGTCCGCAGCTTTGACACCATTTTGCACCACCAATTTCTAACTAAAATATTAGTTACATAAGATTTAAAATAATTTAAACTGAAGATTAGAACGCACGACTCACGAAAACGTCATCATGAAAAAGACACAATAACAAATATCACAATGCAACCACCTATAGACACTGTGGTACTAGCTAATGTTCTGCTACATAATCATTATCTACGCTAACATAGCAATAGCAAATCAACATTTTATCGAGTTCACAAATTCTCGCTCCATACATATCTTGATGTCACAACTTCACAAGTGGTTTTGTTTGCAAAATTTGACAAGTAGGATAAAATATTTTTTTAAATGTATTTACGGTAGGATACAAGTCCTTAAGCCATATAATAAACTTGAGTGACCTTTTCTGTGTCAATCATTAAAAGTCAAACGACTGTTGACTGTCGTCTCAATGGACGTAATAACTAAACAGGACCGATAACTGTGAAAATTTGCATTTCTGAAAATAAACACTATTTTAACGTGATAAGGTTTACATTTTGTTGCGGCTTCCACAGAGGCAAATCCGAGCCGACAGAGATAGCCATGACAAAGGCTATGTGTCTCGTTTTTACATCTTGCCAGCATCAAAAATGTTTGATCAAAAATGTTTGCCTAATAAAAACTCAACTGAAGCAATTTAAATGTTATTTTAATAATTGATAATCGACAAATTATATTTGCATTTATTTCTTTAAGTATATTCCTAAATTTAAAACATGCATAATTATGTTGCCTACTTTTTTTACTTCTTATGGTAACCCTGTATTTGTATCTGACAATCGTCAGATATTAAAATAAATTCTAAGGCGTACCATAAGGAAAAATGTCGAAAAAGTGTTGCGTTTATGCTTGTCCAAGTATATCGTTCCACAGTTAAGCTAAAAATAAAATTATTGTAAATCTAACAGTTATGGTGGCCATGAATTCTTGTAATGTGTGAATTGTGTGGTCGAGTAAGTGACTGTTGTACTATAATAACAGTTTGCCAAAAAATAAAGAAATGCGTAAACAGTGGCTCAGCAGTACACACGTGAAGCAAAAATTACAAAAATCTCTGACATATGTAGTCGTTATTTCGAACCTTCCTGCTGTTATACTTTTAATTCCCATCAATTATTAAAAGCCGAAGCTATACAAACGATTCCTCTCGTGGTAAGTATCTTTTATTATAATTATAAATTATACTTAGTTTTGTCACTAAACCCATTTTAATTAGTCGTGTTTAAATGAAATGGTTTAGTGAGTAAGTTTTAAACTGAAAATCATTACTGTCATCATTTAACTGTATTTACTTAACAAATATGTAACAGTGTAGCATTAAAGTAAATTACTAAATAAATACATTATACTATTTGTACTATTTATTTCATATTCCATTCCTTTACCCCTCAGATTTGTACCATTGCTATTTTTTGTATTTCGTGTGTGTCATTGGTCAACACTAGTGTCGGATTTTTCTAGTTGCCTAAAAGACATCTGATTATTATCATCATTATATAATATTCTTATTACAGTGATAGCCAGGGATTACAGTGCCTTCTGGAATACGGAGAAACTCGAGATATTTTTTTACCAAATTTTTTTTTTCTTTATTGAAAAAGGATTAGACGTTTGTCTTCTATCTCACCTGATGGAAAGTGACGATGAAGATGAAGGTGTTACACGTCTATCCACGAGATACCTATTCACTCGACGCTTGAAAGAACTAGGACTAAAGTTTTCTGGAAAACAGACGCAGGCAGTTCATTCCACACCTTGGCGACAAATAGGAACTATCGAAGCGTTTGGTTCGACTTCTTGGGATGTCTACCATGAAGGGATGGAAGGTCTGTCTGCGTCTAGTAGTCCGATGCAAGAAGGGTGGGGGTTCCACCTGATCAAAAAGAGCATTCGCGCACTCTCCAAAATGTAATCTGAAGAAGACTGCTAAACTGGCAACTTTCCGACGATGGTCGAGGCTTTGCAGTTTTTTGGTGGCGAGGTCAAAGTTGTTAATAATTTTTCGGGCTCTTCGGTCAACTGCGTCCATCCCTTCTAGTTGGTACTTTGCAGAACCATACCAAAGGTGGCTACAGTACTCCATTCAAGATCGAGCTCAACCTGAGCTGTGTACAAATTAAGTAGCTGTTCAGGGCAGAAGTACCGTCGGACCTTCGAGATGATTCCCAACTTCTTTGAAGTAGTTTGATCCACGGACACAATTTGTCGCCCGAAGTTCAGTTGGGACGATATAGTTACGCCCAGAAGCCCTATGTGGTCGGTTAAGGGCACAGAAACATTTTGGAAAGTGGGCGTTAGGCCGAAACTGCTCTTTTTCGCGGAGAATAAACATGCTGTTTTCGACGGGTTAAATTTGACCAAGTTTTTTTTTTTTTTTTTTTTTTGGTGACTACTAGCTCCATGGGGGAAGCTAACTTTATTCTACGCTATTCTCTCTCATTCCAGTTCTATCATTTATTCTTCTCGCACTTTCACTTACTTGATCTTTCTAACATTCGTCGCTTTCGCAATCTTACGGGTGGGATTCCCGTCTAACGTACTCTAAGTGTCTAGATACTTTTCAGCTTATATACTACTACAGGGGGAGGGGTAGATCATAGATCTTTAATATTTATTTGATGGAATTAGTTATGAGCGTTTTGTTTTACAATCTGTTTGCTCTACAATTTGTTACTTAAATTTATATCATTTTCTATATTTTATTCTTACATTGTTTGATTTCTTATCTATTTATTGCTTATTTGTTAGTCCTTGATTTGTATTTTGTATTTATATTCCTATTTTATTACATTTTTATCCATAACTTTAGAGTTCGATATTTGTATACATTTTGTTATTGTTTTTCTTTGTTATTACTTACATTACTGTTTTAAAGTTATTTTGTACTTCTTATTACTATTACATTTTTATCTTATTCATTTATAGATACTGCACTAAACAGTTAACATTATTAAAATTTGTGGAGCTTACTACTCAACATTTTGTTTATTACCTAATTCACAATTATTTATTATCACCCATTACTTCTATTACAAACTGTTACATACTTATGGCTATTTACTTAAGTCTAATTATTCTTAATTGCTGTTTACATTTCACTATTTTCATTTGCATATGCTGCCCCAAAAATATTTATCATAATATTTTGTCAGCATATTATAATTTGCTTTTGCTTTTTGTTTTCTATTTCATTTCATTATTTACCCTGTTTAATTTAGTCTTGACAAAATCTAAAGAGGTAAATGTTTGGTTGCCATTTTTAAACTGACCCAGTTGACGGACCCAGTACACGCCTCGGGAGTATAATTGACTCTACCTGGATTTATGTTCTAAACTGTGTGTTATACTGCGGTGAAATTGTTCTAGCAAACTTGGTTCCGGTTTCACTATCTTATAAAATAGCGAAGGTACCCAACCAGCTTACGATCATGACCCTATCTGTGTAGGTGTTATATAAGTTTAACATTGAATGTCCGCATGCGATATTTTTGTCTAAACAGTTAAAAGGGCAGAACGCAGCCGTACAGGTATTTTCCGCAGGGGCCACCTTAACTATAAGCTACCGATGCGCGAGCCAATTCGTCCCACCGTTTTCGGATCGGGCATGAAGGGCTGAAAGCGTTGTGATACGTATCGTAGCTATGTGCATTGGCTGTAATGCAGTTTATGCACTTAGGTGAGCTGCCCTCGTGGTACTCCTCACAGTTTTTTTTGAGGTGTTCACCCCCGCAGTGGCTGCACAGGTCTTCCTCATGTTTGCATAGACGCTTACTGTGTCCGAATTCCAGGCACCTAGTGCATTGGATCAGGGGCGAATGATCTTCGACCCTGACCCTCTGCAGGTCTACGTGCAACACGCCTCTCTCCAGAGTTCTGTTCCAGATTTTCGGAGAGACGCTCAGAACCACATGATTGACGTGAGGGTTCCTCGTTTTCTTGCGGAAATGACAATCACCCTATCTTCTTCCGTGCAAAGTCCCGCAAAGATGTTCTTGTTTTGGTTTCTGAGCGCCTCAACGATTTCGTTGTCCGTGTGCACGGCGAGTACGCTCCGGAGCTGTAGGAGGGGATCCTTGTTGACAACCTCTTCGCACCTTAGGTTTTCGCCAACCTCTTCAATTCTCCGCCTGACCTTTGCCCTCTCTTCGGTCGTCCTACAGCTCATGATCACTTTTTGATCTTTGGCTTTTCTTACCCTCTCTACCTGGATCCAGCCGTCCTTCGCGTTAACTGCCTCCCTAATTCTATCTAGAACATTCTCACTCGTGTCATTTTGATCTCCTGACGAGACAACTACTGAATGCAGTGTCGTCCTCTCCAAAGCATCATCTTTTGATCGGCCCGACACCGCCTCCGCATAGCTGTCTGGTCTGTCCTTAGCTATAGTCTCTCTTTGGTTCTCCATGTATTCTTTGAGCTGTTCCATTTTAAGATTATTTTCGGAGAGACATTCTTGGGTCACTTTGAGCTGAGTCAACAGGTCTTCATTGTGTGATGGGTGTTTGGTTTTTATCTCGATCTTATGTTCTTCCGCTCTCTTGTATTGTGAGTCACCCTGTTTGATATCCCTTGCCATCTCCCTCACCAATTCATATAATCTGTCGCATGCTTTCTCTATTCCCTTTTTATTTCTGTCTTAATGTTTCTTGAGGCCTTGAGTTGCTCAAGTGTCTTCTCTTTGCATGCTTTTGCCTCCAACAACCATTCCTTAATTTTGCTATCAGGACCTGCCTGACTCGTCTTTGTTATGGTTGTGGAGTGGATTCTTGGGACGAGGGTTTCAGCTACGTCATCAATAATTTTTGTGGGAGGACTCGCTCGCGCATTGGACATGTATCTCTCTACAACGGTGCTGTCATCAGCGTAACCAATAATGCCTGGGGTTAGCAGGTCGTTAATGTGCAGCAAGAATAATATTGCAGAGGGACCTTTCCAGATTCCAAAGAGAGTCGATACAGGCGCGTTAGTATGGGAGACAACTCAGCTGCGCAGTGTTTTAACACAACTGCAGGTATGCCATCGGGGCCGCTGGCCTTGGTCACTTCTAAATTCTGCAAGCATTTAAGAACCTCCTTTTGGCGAAAATTAACGGTACCCATTTTGGGTCCGAACTTGGCGGCAGCATTGTATTTTTTCTTCAGTTCATGCGAATCCACGGCTTTGCTTCTGCGAGCGTTAGCCCAGGCTTTGTACGCTTCTTGCTTAAGCTTTTCAGCTGTGAGGCAAGCAGCAATAAACTATGGGCAACCTTTGGTTTCAAGGGATAGCTCAGCGTAAGGGATGAAATACTCCATTGCTTGGCCTATCACACTTGATACAGCATCAGCGCAGCACGATGGATCGGTTGATGTAAAACAAGTCTGCCGCCAAGGATAAGACGCGAAAAAGTGCCGCATCTCATCCCAATCTGCTGACTTGTATCGCCATACTTGCCTAGCGCCTTTTGGGGTAGTGTCAGGCGGCGAGTACTGTGACACAGATTTCACCACGCAGTGGTCGGATGTCCCTAAAGGATGTCAGTTGTCAGCAGAAGATCTAAGCCATATGCAGTGTGGCTGGCAACGTCGGGAATGCGCGTGGGCTCGTGCACAAGCTGTGAGAGGCCTTGAGTCACGGAAAACTTAAAGGCCTCTCTTCCAGCGTGGTCAGTGTCCTGATACGGGTATACCCATTGCCCGTGATGAGCGTTAAAATCCCCAAGAAACACCAACTGCGCTGAGGGAAAACGTTCCCGAACCTTATCTGCTGCATCACTGAGATACTCCATGAGCCTCGTTGTCTCCCGATCTCCGCTATGTGACCGGTATATACTGGCGTAGACCAATTGGTGTAGGCCGGTATCAATGTGAACCCACATAACGGAAAAGTCCAGATCTTCCAAGTAACGGAGACGCTGACAACAGATCTCGTCACTGGCCTACATGCACACCCCGGCGTTCGGGCGGAAATTGGACTCCAGGATGTACCCTGGGTAACAAAGGTATGCCGAGTCTGATAAAGAGTAGGTGAGGCCTCTCTGTCTCAAGATGGTGGTGGACATCGTTGATATTTGAGTGCATTCCTCTGATGTTGCACAAGTGCACTTTAAGAGAGAGGGAGTGCAACCGCTGTAGAACCTTACTCTTCTTGTGACTTTTCATTTTAGTTGTGTGAGTGAATAGGGAGGAGGACGGAAGTTGAGTGAAGCGCTGCAAATGGAACCAAGTAGCCCGCAATAAACAACGCACCGATGGGGAACTGGCTTGGAGACTGTGGGGACGCCCGAACCCGCCCCCCCAGGGATTGTCATCGGGTCCTCTCTAACCAGTCGCCAGCTGGCAGGATGAAGCCTCCCGGGATTCTTTGCAAGGTGGCGGGGCAGCCTTTCGCATGTGACTAGCACACTACTTGGGCCCCCTACTACCTGTGGTCGGCCAGCGGTGCACCGTTTCTTCGAATCCCGCTACCCTCCAAAACCAGTTACCCGGCGAGTCAATAAATTACGAGCTGAAGACAGTTCTCTGATTCAGCACGATTACTTAGACCTACCCTCCTCGATGACTACACTAAACATCATGCCGGAACGCGACCGTGTCACTTGGCGGCATGGCTTTGTTTAGTGGGTGGTGACAAGCCACGGCCGAAGTCTTCCACCAGAAGATACTGCTCGTTTAGCACCACCAGGGACCACGTACAAGGCATCGAGGGCTAAACCTTGCGGACGCGAGCAGTTCCAGTCCCCCATACATGAGTCCCTCATCCAAGTCCACTACACAACATGGGACTGTTTAACATGCATAAGCGCTTAAAAATTTATTTATTTATTTTATTTATTTACTTCTATTTGGGTGGTTTACAGCCGTTTACACATAATAAACTAACAATTTAATCGCTTAAGGCTAATTACAAACCTCCACATATAGTGATGATTTTAAAAAAAGCAACTAGTATGTAACAAAAAGCTAAGATAAATCAAATGAAATTGACCAAAGTGCTGTAACATTAATTACAATTATATGGCATGCTGAGAAAAGTAAATGTTTGCTAAATATTAAGTAATAAAGATAGGCTTACTGTTGAATAAGTCTAAGTCCGGGGCATTTTTAACAGTAACATTAAATGTAGAGCAAGCGCGAATTATAAAACAGTTTTTTCGGAAATTTGTGTGGATGATCGGGGTGTAAAGGGGATTTCTAGGGCGGCAATGTCGTGCTGGTACATTCAGGTGGATGTTTCCGAGGAGTTCAGGGCAGTCAATGGATGCTTGAGCTATTTTAGCAAGAGTTCTTAGATCGGAAATTTCATGTCTTTTGGTGAGTGGTAGCAAGTGGAAATGTGAGCAACGAAGGTTGTAGCTAAGTTTAGGCACTTTAAACTTAAAGCCAAGATAACGTGTGAACTTCCTTTGCACTAGCTCAAGCCGTTTTGAATGAACTGCGTATTGTGGATTCCAAACTTGGCTGCAATATTCTAAGTGACTGCGGACATAAGAGCAGTAGAGAATTTTGACTGTTTTCATTTGATTAAAGTAGCTGGAGTTACGCATTATGAAACCAAGAGCAGAGGAGCCTCATTTGCAATTTTTTCAACATGGTGGTTGAAGGTGAGTTTGTCATCGATCGAGACGCCCAAATCGTTAACAACAGATGTTCTAGCAAGTGTTGTACTAGAAATGTGGTAGTTGTATATAAAAGGTTCTTTTTGTCGCGAAAAACTAATAACTAGGCATTTGGGCAGACTTAGATCGAGGGCATTAATGCTGCAGTAATTGGCTAATCGTTGCAGATCCTCACATAAGAGAATAGCATCTTGCACATTATTGACAGTCCTGTAGATTTTCATATCATTGGCAAAAAGTTGATAATTAGAGTTGGCTATAGCACTGCCAATGTCATGAATGTATACCAAAAAGAGGAGAGAACCGAGTAATGATCCTTGTGGGACGCCGGATGGGATAGAGGTTCAAGATGATGTGTTTCCACATAAGGCTACGGCTTGTGTCCTTTGTTCGAGATAGGAAGAAAACCACCTAAGCAAATCTCCAGAAACACCAAACCAAAGCAATTTTTTTAAAAGGATTTTGTGATTTATTCTGTCAAAGGCTTTGGTGAAGTCAGTGTAGATGGTATCAACCTGGTAACCTCTTTCTATATTGTTAGATACATAGTCCGTATATAGTAGTAGGTTGGATGCCGTTGACCTACCTTTTAGGAAACCGTGTTGGTTAGAGCTGAGACTGGTGCTTATAGTCGCGTATAGTTTTTTGTATACAACACGTTCAAAAAATTTGACGAGAAGGCAAAGCTTAGAGATAGGTCTATAATTTATGACCTGGTCCTTTGGGCCTTTCTTATGAATGGGACTGATCAAAGCTGACTTCCATATCTTGGGCACTATACCTTCGGCGAGAGATCTTTGAAAAAGTATTGTGACAGGTTTAGTCAGTTCTTTGGCACATTTAGATAAGAATAGGGCAGGGAGATTATCGGGACCAGCAGATTTATTTAAGTCTAATGATTTAAGTAGATTAAAGATTTCGTCTGGATTTACTTTAATGGATTCTATGTGACAACTGGTTGAGAAAGTTTGTTCAAAGCAGTATAAAATTGTGTTTGAAAAGGTGGATTGAAAAAACGATGAAAATAGTTCGCATGTGTCACGACCATGCTCACAGGTGTTGCTTTGGTATGTCATAGTTGGAGGGCAGTTTGTACCGGAACGTTTACTTTTAATAAATGACCAGAATTATTTTGGATCTGTGTTTATAGAAGCTTCCATTTTGTCCATGTAAGCTTTGTAACATTCGTGTTCAAATAATTTACCTCTGTCCCTAAGTAATTTAAAGCTAGTCAAATCGGAAATATTGCCATAAGTTTTAAATTTAGATAAATATTTAGATTTTTCCTTAAGAATTTATATAAGACTGGAATTGAACCAACGGGGATATCTGGAAGATTTAGACTTAAATTTAGGAATATGAGTACTGATGATATTAGAGATAATTGCGTAAAATTGCGCGACTGCGTCGTCCACACTACCCTTTGACAGAATACTCCAATCAAGAGATAGTAGCTCTGAGCGAATACTGTGGTAATCACCCTTGGGGAAGTAGTAACCACTGCGTGGATTAGCAGCAAGTGAACAGGGTGCGACAGTTTCAACAACTATTTCGAGGGCAGGATGGTATGGATCCTCAGGTACAAGTGGGTCGTTGGCATGTTACACAAAACCAAGTCTAAAATCTTACCTTGGTGGTTTTTTTATGGAATTGAATGCTGGAGGTTGCAGCAATGTACAGAGTCAATGAAGTAATCAAAGAGACGGTTTGATGGAGCCTTAGGTTTGTGACGCGTTGTTTGCGGAGTGGTAATTGAGGGTCCAGAAAGGAAATACCAAAGCTCTCTTCTATGTTTATTTTGCAGTAAAATTAAAAATATACAAAAATGCCTGTAAATACAAACAAAAAATATAAACAAAATTGAAATAAAAAATAGTCACACAAAATAAAACAGAAACATTAATACAATTAAATTTGATCTGAAAAGAAAAAGTAACAACAAAATAAAATTTTAATGAATGAGAATCCTTACCAAAAATTTTGGCTACGCACACTCGTGTACGTAAAAATAAATTATTGATTTCATGAAAACTTTGATTGTAGATAATAAAAAATTGATAAACATGTAATTTTGAATAATAAACTCGGAAACAATAATAAATAAATAGATTCTAGTTGTTATGATGGATAATTTTTCGTGACTGGCTTGTCAAATCAAAACATTGCCGTTCTCCGACACTACGTAATTCGTAGTTTAAAATTACGTCGGGAACGACAAAAAAATAAAATTTACTGACAAAAAGAGGTCGAAATAGACAACCGTCACAATACCCCGGGGGCCGGGAAAAAAAATCTGAAAGATTTTTTCAGTATAGTTTTTAAAAAAAAAAAATATTCAAACCAAATCAAAATAAACCGCATATACATATCGAATTTTAATATTTAATCTGCCAAATGAAAGAACGATCAAAAAAAAAATAAAAATTAAAAGCAAAATGAAAATTAATATTAACATCCTATAGAAGAATTTTTCTGAAAAAACATCCTGTATATATGAAAAAAAAAAATAATACTGATATATTGCATATCAACAAGTTATTTAATAGAAAAAGAAAACAAAACAGACGAGAGAGAAAAAAAAATCCTAAATAATTATCTTAAATTACATGGTTCATGAATGATAAAATTTTAAACATGTTCCTGGAATATACAATGTTAATATACATCGTTCAACTCCATCAACGTACATTATAATTACAACATACATTCTCTTTCATACTAGTCTTATTCCAACTACTGGAAATAAAACATCATGCAGTTAGAGTTGCTTATGAGGAATCGTATCCTAAATAAGTCAACTCAACAGAGTTGAACGCAACGGCAAAAGGCTTTAATAGTTGCCATCCGCTGAAAATATTAATAGCTTATGGCTTCTTTAACGTGTCGCTAACTCCCGCACGGTGATTACTATAAACAAGTTTCAGTTAAAGACTGAAATAAATATGCCGGAAAGAAAAGAAAATCATAGCCAGTCGTGAAACATTGACTTTTAAATAAAATCCAAGGGTCTTTTGTGAAGTAATTAAAATATTTATGTAATAAACATATGAAAATAATTCTCACAGGAAAGTGATTCAAGCGTATAAATAATACACATAGGTATGGTTTAGTTTAACGAGTTACCTTAATAAACGCTCGTGCAGAAGGCTTAATTTTACAAGTTGCAAACCGCTTGAAAAAAAAAAATTGAGAAGAAAAAATTAGAATTGCAAATATTAAATAAATTACACAAAAAGTTAACCTAATACTACGACGATGATAATTAATTATAAGTTTTGACCAACGTCAATGTTAATGGTATAGCCAAACGATAATGAGGTGCATAGAGAAAAAAAAATAAGACAAAAAGAATCGGCTTATGCTCGCCGTGAGATAATTAGCAATAATTATATATGAATTCATATAAAGTAATTGGTAACAACCAATCTAGTCACTCAAAGAAGAAGTTAAACGCGGTAGAGGTTTAATGTCTCTGATATGCCAACGACCTAATGGGTTATTATTCATATCCACTAAATCGTAAATTAATGGTGAAACTTTATTTGAAACTTTATATTTAATAAATTTGGGTGCAAACTTAGCACAAAAATGTTTTTTAGAGGAACTTATTACATGGTTTCGCCTCCAAACAATATCACCGTTATTAAATTCTAAATTCTGATGATGTTTGTTATAATAAGTTGCATTATATTGATGTGCATTAAATAACCGTTTCTGTACTTCGGAAAAGATAGGTATTAATTGTCCTATGTTTTCAGCATATACATCCTTAGGACTGAAAATTAGTTCATCTCTGGAATCTTTATTTTTGTAGATAGATCCACATGTAACAGCTTCTCTACCAAATACTAAAAATGATGGAGTGAATTTTGTGGTTTCATTAACCGCAGTATTAATAGCAAACTGTATTTTGTTTATATAGGTATCCCAAGTTCTGTGATCTTTATCTATAAAAGCTGCAATCGCCGTTACAATAGTTTTATTGTAACGCTCAACGGTGTTAACCTGTGGACAGTAACATGGGGTGTAATGTATTTTTGGTATATTGTAAAATTTAAATAATTCAGATAATTCTGTACTTATCATTTGAGGACCATTATCTAATATAATAGTTTCTGGAACTCCATAAACCATAAAAACTAAATTGTCCAATATATGGCGAATAATAGAAGCGGTTGCATGTTTTATTGGAAATAACAAACAATATTTGGAAAAACAACAAGTAACTACAAATAGAAATCTATTCTGCTTACGTGAAGTAGGAAGTGGACCTATCAAATCTATGGATAAACATTGGAAAGGGCGTGAACAATGTTTGGGTTTGCCCATTAAACCAATTAAGTTTTGATTTTGGTGCTTGGTAGCTAAACAAGTCTCGCACTTAGCAATAAACATGGCTACGTCTTTATACATGCCAGGCCAAAAATAGAGATTTTTAATTCTATGGTATGTTTTAAAAGTACCAAAATGTGCCGTTTGGGGAGTACAATGATTTTGTGTAATAACAGATTCCCTAAATTCTAATGGTATTACTTGTTTCCAATTAAATTCAGAGTTAAATAATGTGTTAGATCTACAAAATCTAAACAATTTATTATTATGAATCATGTAATCCGGAGTACTAGAAGGAAATGATAAACATTTATTATAAATTGCTAAATACCAAGTGTCTTTAGTTTGAGAAGTAGAAAAATTAATTAAATCAATTGGTTTTATACGTGATAAAGTATCTGGTACGACATGATCTGAGCCTTTTTTGTGTTTAATTACGAAATTAAACATAGATAAACGAATACTCCATCGAGCTAATCTGCCAGTAGGATTATTTATATGCATAAACCACTGAAGGGCTGCGTGATCAGTATAAATTGTAAATTGTAATCCATTATCTAAATAACAACGCCAATGCTCTAGTGCCGTAATAACACTTAAAAGTTCACGTTCAGTGACTGAATAATTCTTTTGAGCGCCTGTAAGTGATTTACTCATATAAGCAATAGGTTTATCAATATTATCGACTTCCTGAGTTAACATTGCGCCAATGCCATAGGAAGAGGCATCACAATGAACAGCAAATGGTTTAGAGAAATCTGGACATGCCAGAACTGGTGTACTAATTAAAGCTTGCTTAATAGCCTTGAAAGCAATTTCAGCTTCATCAGACCACTTAAATGGAGGTGATTTTTTGCTTGTAGAAGTTAATTTAGTTAACGGTGCTGCAAGAGTGCTTAAATTAGGTACAAAACGTCTGTACCAGCTGGCAGTACCCAAAAAACGTTTGACCTCCTTAGCAGATTTTGGAGTTTGTATATCAAGAATAGCTTGAACTTTTTTAGGATCTGTTTTTAAACCATTTTCATTAACTACATAGCCTAAGTACTTTAATTCTTTCCGGAAAAATGAACATTTTGGAAAATTGACTGTGAGATTGGCATCTGAAAGTTTTTTAAGAATTTTAGTAAGTATATCGACATGTTGTTCAAAGGTTTGAGAGATACAGACTATATCGTCGATAAAATAGAAAACATTATTATCATTTGTAAGGTCATTTAGTAGATTTTCAATGAATCTTTGTTGGGTAGCAGGTGCATTAGTTAAACCAAATGGCATAACTTTAAATTGAAACATTCCTCGGCCTGGAACATGGAATGCAGTTTTGAGTTTATCCTCTTTTTTTAAGGGAATATTCCAAAACGCTTTAGCAATGTCAATAGATGATATAAATTTAGCATCTTTAAGGTTATCTAATATATCAGAAATGAAAGGAAGTTTGTAAGCATCTTTTTTTGTGATATCGTTTAATTTACGACTATCAATACAAAATCGCCAAGTACCATCTTTTTTAGGTGTAATAATAATTGGGTTCAGCCATGGGCTGTCACTGGGTTCAATAACATCTAATTGTAACATATCATCAACTTCTTTACAAAGAGCTTTTTGTTTCTCAGGAGAAAGTCTGTAACAGCGTTGACGAATAGGTGGATGGTCTCCAGTGTCGATGAAATGTTCGACTAAATGAGTACGACCTAAAGGTTTACATTCAGTTGAAATCAACCTAAACTTTTCCATAATTGCATCTGCAATAATTTTTTGTGTATCTGTTAAAGAATGGTATTCATGTAAATGAAAGTTAGGATCTGTATTAATGAGAAAAGATGAGTTTAAATTTGAAGGTTGTAATGTGATATTACTAAGAATATCCGGAGCAAGATTAAAAGTTTTCCAAAAATCAATACCCAAAATAAGTGATTCAGTGATTTCTGGGATCACATGAGCTGTAATTAACGCAAATTTATTGTTATAAAAAGTAGGAAGAGTAATAATGCCGATAGAAGAAATAGTTTGTCCGTTTGCAACATTACCTTTTATTAAACAGCTTTTTTGCATAAAAAGACCATGTTGTGATAAAATTTTATGAGAATTATTACCCAATATAGTGATAGCACTACCACTATCTAAAAGACCATTTAAAGTTAAATCGTTTACTTTTATATGTAAATAAGGACGTTCAAAATCTGATGTTTTATTAAAGAGGAGAGCACAAGTGTTATAAGATTTAAAAAAAATTGTTAAAGTTTTTAACCATGTATCCCAATCTTTTTTGTCAAAATTTGATGATTTAACAATATTATTTTTATTTGTACACTCCTCGTAATTTAGTTTTTTGGAATAGACTTATTACAATTAGGACATTTACTAGTAATAAAGTCTTTTTTTCCACAACGAAAACACACTATATTACTGTTAGTACAGTCTTTTAATAGATGTGTATTAGATCTACAACGTGGGCAAGTGAATTTATAAAAATTCTGATTTTTATTAATTGCAGCTACAGTATTAGGCAATGGATTAGCTACAGCTGCTATGGAATTATATGTACAAGCTTTAAAAGGAAATTCAGGAATATATGGTTGATTATGTGAAAATAGAGTATTATTATACGATTTGTTATTAGAATTCGATGTAGAAGGAATAGGAAAAGAATGACAATGATCTGGTGGTGATGATGAAGAGTAGTAAGATGTATTATTAGAAACTTGGAGAATGCTTTCTGTAAATTTGCATGATTCCAAGAGGGAATTTACAGTATGTAAATCAGTAGGTGAAAGACGTAATGTGAATTCAGGTTTAAGATTTCTAACAAGAGTATTAATTTTTCCTTTTTCGGACATTGGTTCCAAGAGTTTTGAAAAAAGAGATTCCATTGTAGCAAAGTAAATGATAATTCTCTCATTATGTTTTTGTTTACGAGCATCGATTACTTTTTTTAGTTTATAATCGTAATCGGTAATTGCAAAATCATTCAACAATGCCGATCGGAAAGATGACCAGTCATTAATAGTCGACTTTCTAGCTCTAAACCAATCAAGAGCAGATCCAGATAAAATATCATAAATATGTGAGAATAAAGATTTTTCAGAAATATTTTTTATTTGTGAAAATTCTTCAAGTTTTTGAATAAAATCCTTTGGACAACCTTCACCTTTATAAATAAATCTTTTTAAATCATTGTTAGTTCGATTTTCTGTAATTTTACTGACTTTATCAGTTAATGCTTCGAAAAAAGAAAGGGGTTGTAAATTAATATTTTGTGTGGATTCTGCGGAATTATATGTGGAATGTGTTGGTGATTTTTCCAAATTTTTAAAACGTGAGTCTAATAGAATTAAATCATTCCAACATGAATTTATTAAATCTAACTGTTCTGAAGATAAATCTGATGTAATGTCAATGAGGCCTAATCTTGTTCTTATATGAGTTAAATAAGGTGAAATTTTTTGTTTCCTAATAGGATAAGAGTTTATACAAGCTTCAACAAGTTTTAAATTTTTTTTAATGGTATTAATATCCTCTGAAAATTCTTCAGGGCTATTTTGTAAAATTTCTGTTTCAGAATCTACATTAATATTTAATAATAATGATCGTAGTTTGTCTACAGATTGCGTCGAAGAAAAATTTATATTTCTGATTTTTAATTCATAAATTATTTCAGGTTTATTTAGTTGTGAAAAATTCATTGCAAAATCCAAAAAAAAAAATGTTAAAGTGAAATAAATTTGTTAATAGTCGTTATGCAGAAAAGAGCCTTAAAAATATACGTATTTTCAAGTGATGAAAATGAATAGAAAATGTTGTGCCTTCAGAAAATTTCTTCAAAGATATTATAACGAAAGAAACTAAAGAAACTTAAATGTCTGAATAATTTAGCAATAATTTGATATATTATAGTAGATATATAACCTAACTAGTGAATGTTAATGGTTGAAAATGGTAACAAATAAAGTTTTATGCCTGACCTCAATAATAATTATTAAAAAAATATTTTTAATGTTGCTATTCCTCTGTTGATATTGTTCCTCCTCTCTTCTCCATAAACTGCGTTTGAATGGTCGGCGCCAGTATGTAACGCGTTGTTTGCGGAGTGGTAATTGAGGGTCCAGAAAGGAAATACCAAAGCTCTCTTCTATGTTTATTTTGCAGTAAAATTAAAAATATACAAAAATGCCTGTAAATACAAACAAAAAATATAAACAAAATTGAAATAAAAAATAGTCACACAAAATAAAACAGAAACATTAATACAATTAAATTTGATCTGAAAAGAAAAAGTAACAACAAAATAAAATTTTAATGAATGAGAATCCTTACCAAAAATTTTGGCTACGCACACTCGTGTACGTAAAAATAAATTATTGATTTCATGAAAACTTTGATTGTAGATAATAAAAAATTGATAAACATGTAATTTTGAATAATAAACTCGGAAACAATAATAAATAAATAGATTCTAGTTAATTACGGAATTCGCAGCCGAAGGAGTTAAAAAAAACCGAAATTTAATTAATTACTTTATTAAAATAATACTTAAAAGTTAATTACAAGTAAAGAAACTACTTCTATCGATCTAGAAAATAGAATGAAACATTTTATTAATTACAATTAAAGGAAAACTTCGGAAATAACAATTCTATGCTGATTTTACAATAAGTGCAATAACAGGATGTTTGTCCCAGAATTGAGGCCGTGATCGGTCGATCCTTAGTCGGCGATATTGGTGTAGGTAGCGTGCGTAACACCTCCCGCCACAGAACGGCAACTATTTTCCAACGTTTAGTGAAAATATTGCCGGAAGGGTGGTTCCAGGAACAGCATATCCATCCTTTTGGTCAATCTTTTCAGTTTCTTTTGCAGCAGGCTGTAAATTTCTGGAATACTTCCGAATCAAGTAGGTGATGATAAGTGCAACTGCACTAAGAATTACTATGTATAATGGTATGGTTGTATGATATATGGTTCTGTTTTCAGTGTTAAGTTCCATTGGTGATTGTAAGATTATTTTGTCTTGAATTTTGTGAAGATTTTGCAGGTTGATCGAGCTAAGTTTCAATTCTATACGGTTTGACTGTTGAGTTTCAAAGTCGTAGGAAATTTTCATGATTTTCAATGGTTCACCCTTGATGATGTCATCTGTGTTAGCTATGGTGATGTCATCAGTTTTCAGCATGCAGTTTATGGGGATGGTTAGCAGGTAGCTCCCTTGCAGGACGTCGTAGCTCTCTGTTTCACATTTGAGATAGGTTTTAGTCGGTCGTGGAAATGATATGGTGTAATGGCGACTATCCAATTCTTCTACAGCTTCTCTAGTAAGGTGAATGGTGCTAAGATTGCATGAGTTTCCGAGAGGTTTATTGTGGATATAGTTTTGGGTACAGTCAGGATCAGTGCGCAGCTGGTGGTTTAATCTTTTATCGCAGAGATACCGATTTTTTGTGTACTTCGGGCATTCAGCCTCCATGTACAGAAACGCTTCCTCATTGGTTGCTATATAGGGATAAGGGGGGATCAGGGATTGGTTATATTTGTTTGGAGAAATGGATAATTTGTATAAATGGTAGGTGTCTAACGAAGTAATGGGAAATTTAAATATAATAACTATTTTTCTATCATCGTAATAATAACCTGACTTAATCAAATCGTAATATTCCCTAAGTTCTAGATCTAAAATTTGATTCTTACTATAATAAGTTTTTAATTGGATTAACATACTTCTTAAATTATCGATTCCTAACATACTATGATGTGTACTCGACGTACGCATAAAAACTAACATATTCTCTAACCTAAAAAGTTCTAATATTAAATCTTCTACGTTTTCGCTAATTATGGTTAGCATTTGAGCAAACTTCGTGAATTTAATTAAACTATAGCTTCTAAAAGAATCTGAGTCAAGTAAAATATTTAAGGTGTTATTAATTTTGATTTGGTTTTCAACTAATTGTGAGATAATTTTAGTTTGAGATGTCATCCATTCCTTGCTGAGACTTAGATGACTGTCAAATTCATTAAGAGATTTTATTTGGTTATTTTCTAATTTTTCTATAGCATTATTAAATCGAATGGCATCGCTATAGTCTAAGTTACCCGTTACGCTCTTTATAATGGAACCTAGACCATCGATCAACCCACGCTTAACGCGGCTGGGTTCTAAGCTTTTCAATTGATATGAAGCTTTTTCTATTTTTGAAGAAAGATATTCAAATTGAAATTCATATAGTATATAAGTTTCGTTTGGTAATCTAAGTTTAATTTGTTGAAGCTGTAATTTTAAAATATTAATATTGTCTGCTAAGTTATCTAATTTTACGTATTGAATAAAAGTATGGTAATGGTCAATAAGTCGAGCGTCTCCAAGTCTAAAAGGTAAAAGTCCAAGTCCATTGTCAAGGCTTTCAAGTCTTATCTCTTGTCCGTGAGTCAGATGAATGATTATTGTCAACAGGCTTCTGAAACAAATTGTTGGTTTTAGATGTCCGTTTCAGTCTAGATTTAGCTATAGGTCCGCGTTTTTTGGATGTATATATATGTATGGGTAAATCAGCTAAAACTACGTCAGTAGTGTATCGTGGTGCTAGCTTCTGTCGTGAGGCGACAGGGTTTTTTATGAAAACGGTGTCCTGGGGCTGGTATTCTTTTTCAGACTCGCGATTTTTATTTCTATTTTCGATTAAATTAATCCGTTCCTGATGGCAAGAGTCATGAATCAATTGGTAAACGGTCTTCAGTTGGTTTCTGTGGGTCTGAATGTATTGCTGTAAAAGATGCGTAGTTAAGTCAATGTCAAGAGGGTCCCTAGGGTCAAAATGACCTGTGATAACGTCAAAAGGTCGGCACTTAGTAAGGCTATGAACAGAACTGTTATAAGCTATTAGGGCATAGGGTACTAAATTAACAACAGGTTCATCTTTTTTTTCTAATTTTAAAATACGGAGGTGTTCTAATAATGTAAGGTGAAATCTTTCTATGTTTCCATTGTCATTTGGAGAATGTGCCAAGGTCCGATGATGATTAATATTATGCAGGCGTACAAATTCAGAAAAAAGTTGGTTTGTAAATTCTGTCCCGTTATCTGTAATAATTGTTAAAGGAAAACCGTGGTGAGTGCAATATTGTAAAAGACTTTGAATTATGCTTATGGCTGTGGCATCCCTTAGTAGGTATGCCTGTGCGTATTTAGAAAAACTGTCGATAAATGTAATAAATTTTTCATTTTGAACTGTAAATAAGTCTGCGTGAACTACCTCGAATGGTTTAGTAGGGGGTGGAACTATGTTGAATTTTTGTTTAATTGGGGTTCTGTCGTATTTCGCTTGACCACATATGGTGCACTCGTTTATGAATTTAGTTATGTGGTCTTTCATTTTGGGCCAAAAGTATTTTTGTGAAAGAGCTAGGTAACACTCATTTATACCGCGGTGGTTGGTTTTACCCTCGTGGTAGTGCTTAATCATTTCTTGTTGTCTAAGGTATTCTTTGACATTTTCTAATTCCTTTTTACAGAGTACTAAATTCATTGCAGAACTACGAAACTTATCCTGTAAAATGGGGATGATATTATACATACGTAGGGGAGGATTTATAAGTAAGCCGGTTTTTACTTTTGGATTGACATATTCTTTTATGACGGAAACTAGATCATTTTCTAAATTACTCTCAGAAATTTGTATAGAGGTCCTGGTGTTCGTTTCAAACGGTTTGCTTACCACTGGTCGTTTCTTTATGTCACCTACTACGGTCAGATAAATTTGTCTATGGAATTTATTAAGGGGTTCGTCAGTAATGGGAATTTCAAGTATTGGGTCTTTTCTACTGGTATGGACTGTCATCGTAGATTCATTTTCAGAAGGTGGAGATTCTGTGGGCTCAGGTAAGATAGAACATAGTTCGTCAATTATAGTGGCAATCTCGTCGTTATGTATCTCAACTCTAGATAAAGCGTCTGCGTTGGTGTTATTCTTGCCCTTTTTGTAGATAACGTCAAAATTGTATTCGCTTAACTTGAGTCGCCAGCGAGTCAAACGTGAGTTAGGCTCTTTTAAATTCATCATCCACTGTAGGGGCTTATGATCAGTAAAAATTTTGAATTTTCGGCCAAATAGGTAGGGTCTAAAATATTTAGTTGCCCATACAATTGCGAGTAACTCCTTTTCGATAGTGCTATAGTTGCATTCACTGTCGTTTAAAGTCCTTGAAGCGTATGAAATTGGTTTATCAGACCCTATGGGTCCTTGGGATAAAATAGCACCGATCGCTACATTGGATGCATCTGTAGTTAAAATAAATTCTTTCGTAAAGTCAGGGTATTGAAGTATGGGGTCATTAGTTAGAAGTTTTTTACATTTTTGAAAACAGTCAGTATAGTCTTGAGTCAGTTTTATAGTCTTTCCTTTTTTTAAGCAAACAGTCATGGGTTTAGTCACACGAGCAAAATCGGGAATAAATTTTCTGTAATATCCTAAAAGTCCTAAAAATTGCTTAATTTGTTTATTAGTTTTTGGAATGGGGTACTGCTCTATGGCTTTAATTTTATCTGGGTTTGGTTTAATCCCCTCATTACTAATAATATGGCCAAGGTACGCCGTTTCTAACTTTAAAAACTCGGACTTGTCCATCTGTATTTTAAAGTTAGATTCTCGGAGTCTTTGGAAAACTTTCTCTAAGTTTATTATATGTTCCTGTAGGCTAGTGCTAAATACAATAATATCATCTAGATATACCAAACAGATGGAGTTTTGAAGGTCCCGCAAGACATTATCCATAACTCTTTGAAAGGTTGATGGAGAATTCTTCAGGCCCATCGGCATTCGTAAAAATTCGAAGTGCCCGTGCTCTACATTGAATGCTGTCTTAGGGATGTCCTCTGGGCTCATTTCCACTTGATAAAACCCACTTGCGAGGTCCAGGGTGGTAAAATAATGACATTTCCCTAGCTTGTCAAGTACGTCAGTAATGTTAGGTATTGGATATTTGTCGTCAATAGTCTTGTCATTTAATTTTCTAAAGTCTACTACGAGTCTCCACTTTTGCTTGCCGGATGCGTCTGCTTTCTTTGGTACAACCCAAATAGGCGAGCTCCAGGCGGAGTCGGATGGCCTAATGATATTCTGCTCTAACATTTTCGAAATTTGGTCTCTTACTTCTTGTCTGTGTATGAAAGGATAGCGGTAACTTTTTGTGTAGATTGGTAATTCGTCAGTCGTCCTAATGTGATGTTTTATTTTATTGGTAAAGGATAAAGGCTCACCTTCGATATAAAACACGTCAGCATATCGATTACACAAGTTCACTAAATTAATTTTTTCTTCTTCGTTTAGATGTTCGGTACGTAAGCGCGATATCACTTCTTTAGCTCTACTAGGGTCTATTTCGGTGCACTTGCCCTCGATATTGAAACACTCGGCATGCGCGGGCCGGTCTAATGAAAAAATAACGTCATTACACGTCGCGTTTTGAACTTCAATTATGCCTCGGTTGTTAATTACTGTCGTGAAACATTCGCTGATCGTGCAATTACCTAATTTTTGTTGCGCAACTAACGCATCACCATCCGGTGCATTAATCGGTATTCTAACTAATTTTGAAGAATAAGCTGGAATAATATCTTCGTATAGATTAACATTACGCGAGTTATACATACGTATCGGATTTGTAGAAGTCTTAGTCAGCAGTAAGTTATTTTTCAAGTCAATCTTCGCTTCCCACTTTGTTAATAAGTCAAGAGCAATTAAACCATCGAAATACTTATGAAAGTCATAAACGAATAATTTGATATTGTCAGAGTCATTAAATTCAGAAAATGTAGGTAAAGTTATCGAATAGTCATTTCTAGTAGTAGCGTGCACATTTGTTACTTCAAAAGGGTCATAATTTAATTGTAAGTTAGAAAAGTAAGTTTCAATAATAGTCGGACTAATAAATGACTGATTTGCGCCAGTATCTATTAATAATTTAAGAGGTGGATTTTTAATTTCTACATATGGAAGTTGCCTTTGCGTTTGTAAGTTTACTTCTATTTTGGTTTGTTTGATTTCGAAACTATGCGAAAATCCTCACCAGAAGTACACGGTTCATCGTCATTATATTCGTCAGTAGGTAAGTAAGTTAAACATTGCGTGTCAGGTTGCGGTTCGTATGATTCATAGTTGTTATAATAGGTATAGTCGACACCATAAGCGTTTTCGTCCGTAAAAGTACATTCAGGTGCAAAATTTTGATTATAATGGTATTCAGGGTCGTCGCAATAATTAAAATTCATCTCCCTTGATTTAAAATAATTAGTAGGCGGTGGATTGCCATGCCTCGACCAATCATGCCCTCTTAAGGGTGCTGGTCTAGCGGCGAAGTGGCTTACACCACTCATGGGTTTCGGCCCTAGGTTCTGAGTTTGATTCTTAGGTTGGATTCGAAACACATTACTTTGGGGGTTATAATTAGGGGGTGGCGCACGGAACATTTGCTGCGTACGCGTGGGCATGTTAGGCATGCGGGGAGGTACATTTTGTTGAAAACTAGGCCTCCAACCACCGGGTTGGGGCGGTAATGGTCGTTGCCAGTTATTAAAAGTATTTAAATTTTGAGGTTGATTAAAATAATTACTATTGTAGGGTTGCGGTGGCGGTGGTGGTAATTTAGTTATAGGTAAATTTCTTTTCTCAAGGTGAGGTTCATTTCTTTGTTGCAAATACATAACGTTTAATTCTTCTTGCACAAATTCTAACGCCCTTTCTATCGATTCAGGTCGCATACATCTTATACGGGACCCTAAAGGTTCCTTTAAACCTCGGACGAACGCTTGCATAGTTAGCTTTTTGTATAGCGTTCGTTTAGATTCTATAGTTGTTGGTAATGTTTCGTGTAAGGTTATGTAAGTAATAATCGTGCTAAATAAAGACTGGCAGCGATCATAAAATTCTTGAGGTGTGCCGTTTCCCTGAGTTGCAATAAGGAGGTCATTATAAAGAGCGGTTTCATCTCTTTGGTCGGCAAAATTATTAATAAGGGTTGTTCTTATCCCTTCCCAACTGTCAGGGATGCCATTAGAATTAATTTTTGAGGCTGCTGGCCCAGTAATTTTATTTAAAATTCCGTTTAATAAACAAAGATTAGCTAATTCGTATCCCGGCGAATCGTTCATGTATGTCATTACAATTTGATCGCAGAGTTTTATAAACCGAATAAGAACGTTAGGGTTCCCGTCGAAATCGGGAACCGGCCGTAAAGCCTTAAAAATAACATCTGGGTCACACATTTTTCTAATATTAATGCTACTTTTACTATTCGAACTAACTAAATTTCTATTTAAATCTATTTCTAACTGTCTACGAGTCTGTCGCGATGCAGGCTCCCTAGAACTAGATCCCTTGGGATGGAAAATTTTGGATAAGGATCAGGCACACAACAGGAATAGCAACAATGATTGAAACAATTCACTGTACTTACATGAACTTCATTTCGGTCTCCAGATAAGATTATCGATTTCCAGATCCTCAAATATCCTGGGTCCTCAAATTATTTGTTCCTCGTGTATCCTTGTCCTTATATATCCTTCGGCAGCCTTCCTGTTCTTTTTGGTACTCGATAAAGTCTTGATAGACTAGTTAGTCCCCTGGGTTCCGATTTTTTGGTAACTCAAACTAACTTCGAGTATCCTACCGACTGCGCCAATTACGGAATTCGCAGCCGAAGGAGTTAAAAAAAACCGAAATTTAATTAATTACTTTATTAAAATAATACTTAAAAGTTAATTACAAGTAAAGAAACTACTTCTATCGATCTAGAAAATAGAATGAAACATTTTATTAATTACAATTAAAGGAAAACTTCGGAAATAACAATTCTATGCTGATTTTACAATAAGTGCAATAACAGGATGTTTGTCCCAGAATTGAGGCCGTGATCGGTCGATCCTTAGTCGGCGATATTGGTGTAGGTAGCGTGCGTAACAAGTTGTTATGATGGATAATTTTTCGTGACTGGCTTGTCAAATCAAAACATTGCCGTTCTCCGACACTACGTAATTCGTAGTTTAAAATTACGTCGGGAACGACAAAAAAATAAAATTTACTGACAAAAAGAGGTCGAAATAGACAACCGTCACAGGTCGAAGCCCTTGCTCCGATTCAAGCCATAGAATAGTGCTCATGTTAAAATCTCCAAGAATAACAAAGTTATCTTCAGGATTACCGTTAGTGATAGTCAACAATTTATCTAAAAATGCATGAAGAATATAAGAAAAATCGTGATATTTTGGCTGTCTACAGAGATACAGAACACACAAGTGCAGCTTCCGTGTAACATTGGGGTCAGATGTTGCAGTGCTGATTGACACCCAGATATCTTCAGCGCTTGACTGCCAGTAAGTGGCAGATGAGGTAGATAGATCACGCCGGGTGGCTATCAGGACAGCGCCCCCACGAGTGTGAGAGCTATTAACATAGTCGCGTTCTCGTCTCCATATAATATAATTGTCATTAAATAGTTCGTTGTTGTATATGCCGTCTGATAACCAGGATTCAGTGAGCGCAATAATGTCGTAATTGTTGGTAACTAAATTACGTAGGAATCTCTCTGTCGCAGTCCCCTGACGTTCTAATAGTAGATTTTAAAGTTCATAGATAACAAGTGAATCAATAACGGAATGATCTAAACAAATCCGTTGCAGTTAAGTAGCAGAAATAAGCCTTACTATATTATAATTGTTTATAATATAGCCTTACTATATTTGTTTCGTAAAAACACCCAAAACGAACGCAGAAATCACCTTCAAGCCACAGACCGATTCAAACAGTAAGTTACAAGCAGATAAAGTTAAAAGCAATATAAAAGACAAATTTGAGAAATCGACAGTAATACGACCATGCTTATACCCTAGTGAGTCTTTTTGAGTAATTGCTGCTCCGTTTTTGTTACCATAGGTTTCGATGGAATGTCTTTCCTTACGAAAATCTTCATATTTACCCACACAAACTGAAAATTATGCTCTTTGGCCCAAGACTTTGTTTTGGAAAGCACCCCTGATGCTGTAGTCTGGAGAATCACATGCAACCTTTCTATTAAATCTATACTAATGCCAGTGATGTGGGCAGTAGTGTCCGCATCCCTAAAAAACCTTCTTGCAGTGTTGCCGTCGTTTGTTGTACCCACTCTTTTTTTAACTATGTCAATGAGCAAACCGCATTCTTCTTTAAAGGCTTTCTGTATTGCGCACTTCCTAATATTCATCTTTTCTCGATCCTCACCCCAGCTACTCCATTTTTTGAAGTCCATTCGATAAGCTGTACAACAAATATCAGACATAAGCTATGATGAAAAATAATATTGTAAAGATTTGAGCTTCTTTACAATATTATTTTTCATCTCTCAGACTCACTAAATAACATTATAATAAAATAAGTAAGATTATTTTTACCTATGTGAAGTAAGCACTCCAATGGAATGTTCTAACCAATCCCCATTTTTCCTCATAAATTGACTTAACGAACGGCTACATTTTTCCCACCTCACACTTAAATTTGAACAAAAACGCGTATAAAATGTTTGAAGAACGACGCTATTTTTTTCGGTCATTTTTTGTTTCAAAAAATTGAAAAGTTTTCTACTGTCCGACAAGCTTCCTAATTGTTCTTTTAAAATCATGAATAAATCTATATTATTCACTAGACCCTCCATTTTAGCGAAAAGAAGAATTAACACAATCACAAGATTTTTTATTTTATTTATAGTTAGCAGGCGTTTGTCTTCCATCTCACCTGATGGAAAGTGACGATGAAGACGAGGATCATACACGCCTGTCCAAGAGGTACCTATTCACTCTACACTTGAAAGCTCCAGGGTTATATTTGTCTGGAAAGACAGACGCAGGCAAATCGTTCCACTCTTTGGCAACACGAACCAAACATGAGCTATCGAACCGTTTAGTTCGACTCTTCGGCACGCTAACCACAAACGGGTGAAACTTCTGTCTGCGTCTGGTTGATCGGTGAAGAAAGAGGCAAGGTTCGATCAGCTGAAAAAGAGCATTTGCACACTCTCCAAAGTGCAATCTATAAAAAACCGAAAGACTAGCAACTTTTCGACGATGTTCGAGACTTTGCAGTCTCGAAGAAGTAAGTTTGTCGTCACTTATGAATCTACGGGCCCTTCGGTCGACAGAATCCAAGATGTAAGTAGTTGTACATTTCACCGATAACTAATGTTGTTATAAGTATTGTATATAAGTATTGTGTAGAAAATCTTTTTCATGTCTAAAAAGTATTTAAACCTACATAAATATTATCAAAATTAGTAAATTGGGATATTTTTGTTGAATATTTTCACGAAAGTTCGATCATGATCAGTGTAAACAAGTTTTTGTTGAATTTTAAGTATTTTCTGATCGTATTAAATTAACTCACTCATCATTCTGCATGTAAATATGCTTAAAATTACTTAAAGAATTAGAAAAATCGTTAGTATAGAATATTTGTTTTTAAATTTTTTGGGCCTTTTTTTGGCAGAGGTGCAATTTTAGGCGCATGTTAATAATGCATAACAGTAGCAATACAACCAAGTACTTATTTAAAATATAAAGGTTCTAACGCGGGATGTAACAACACGGAGCTAAAATTAAGGAATTCTCTTTTTCTTCATACACAAAAATATTCATATACATTTATTACACAAACTATGCGGTTTACAAAAAATTGCAAAGAACAACTTTTTTAAAGATTCATTTAGCTCTTTCCATTGGTACAAAGAAAAAAGCGAAAAACGAAAGTCGGTCCCTAAGTCCGCCAAATCCTAGTTACGCCCTACTGTGCGCCGTCAGCGCTAGGCAACAAAGTCCGGTGAAATTTAAAAGGCCTATGGGCCATAAATAAACTGTCCTTTTCGAAAAAAAATACAGATATCCCCACTGCTAATGATTGATAGTAATTAAGTAGCTCAAGGGTTTTCACCCTATTATAGATACATGATGTGGTTATTTTCTTTTAAAGCAAAGGCAATGAATCTTTTATTTCAGGCACTTGAATAAAATGAATAATCTCATAGATCGGCGTTTTTGGAAATTATGTCTTTCAAGGTTAAAATAGGGGATCAAACTTCGTGTACCACTATTATGTTATTATATTTATTATTATTATGCTATTATGTTATTATACTTTTGATACAAAATCAATAACCATGTCTTTCAAAAATTATATCCATAACAACGTCAAATTAAATCGTTTGACGGGAATTACCAACCAAAAAAATTATATTAAAAAAAACAAAAGCCTGTGTATAAAGTACAGGTAAATTACTTTCGAGACGTTTTTGCATTTCTAGTAGTATTTGTATACTTACAGGAATTCTAAACCTGAAATAATAATATAAATTTCGTTGTACAGTCAGAAAAAAGAGGTTCGTTACATTTTGAAGAACAAAATATTGAATAAGTTTTCACCATTCGACTACAAAAAATTGTTTTTTATTTGGACTTATAGTCTTTCCATTAAAAAATTCTAAACATTTAGAGTTACAGAGCGCGGCCACACACCTATCCAGATATTGTCGGAATCTTAGAAAACCAGTTTAGACTGGAGAATCTCCACAGCTTATGTTACTAACCGTTTCAGTAGCTGGATTGGTACATACGAACGGCACAATCCAGGCCTGCGATTTCACTATCAAGCCTATAAATTTTTTTTAAAGTGGACAATTATTAAAGAATTATATTTACCAAAAAACTTATGCAAAATCCAAAATATTTTATTTCATCACAGCTTTTATATTGACGAAAGTAAGTTAATAGTAGTTTCTTTTGTAAAGATCTCATCTGGGGCGGTACTACGGTCCTTCCTATTTTAACTTAAAATCACGTCAAAGCAACAAATCAAAGGAAAGGAACAGCCAGTGTAATTGGTGGAACATAGGCAATTCTTATTGAAACCTACGGTCAGCACCATTAATCCATATAATAGTCGCATACAATATTGATAAATAGAATTATGTGCGACTAATTATGTCTATGGGTACGGATGTCACTTACCATCGGGTAGGGCGCGTCCTCGTTAGCCGGTAATTAAGATAAATAAAAAAAAAATATTTATCTTAATTGTATAAATTATAAAACAAATGTTGAAATCTTTAAAACTGTATCTGGTGCCAGTACATACGCATGACCTGTATAGTACAGGTCCAAGCACTGAGACTTGCAGCAAAAAAAAAGTTCATAGTACAAATTCAAATAGTCACCACAACTTGCAATTAAAAGTTATCGAAATAAACAAAAGAATAATTTTGCGTATGCAATAAAGTAGAATTCATTTTTAGCATACCGGTATCTATTTAAAAAAAATGTTATTTTGATTAGTTTAATTGCCAAATCCTGGTAGTATTATATGAGTATATTATTTATTATATATTTATATATTATACTGAGAATAGATAAGCACCTAATCAGCCCCTAGGGAGATAATTATAATTACGTATACATAGAAGACAACTTCAATATTAATAAATTGAAAGTTAAAACAAGATAAGAAATTTTTTTAATCATATAATATATAATCTTAAGTGAGTAAATACCGATACGAGTTGAGGATGAAGGTTTATTAGGCTGGCACCAGAGATTTCAACACTTGTTTTATAATTTTGTCTAGCATGGAGCTTTAATATGTATTGAATGTTCGAACAATGATTTGCACATTGACATGCAGCATCGGTTTTTAGGCCGGCACCAATACAGCTTCAATGATTTGAGAACTTGTTTCATGGCTTTGTGAGCAAGTTTGAACGTTGCGGATGTTTCAGTACCTTTTGAACATGTAATGAAATTGAACATGCTACTGGTCTTTGCAAGTATGGCAGCCTACGCAAACATTTGAACATAGGTATTTCAACTTTGAAGGCTTTTATGTGTAAAGTACCAATCTTTTTTTCATACATAGAATACATATTAAGAGTTCCACTGAATGCCACACAAAAGTATCAAACAGGGGTTCAAATCTTTAAAACTGTATCTGATGCCAGCCTAAGAATTCGCTCTCTTGGTATTTACTCTTTAAAGATTACCTACATAATATGATTGAAAAAATTGCTAGAACACGGAATTTTATATTTGACATTTTTTGCTTTGTTTACCTTCAGCTCATTAATGTCGAAGTTCTCTTTTGTATATGCCTAGTTATAATTATCGCCCTAGGGGTTGTTTAGGCACTTATCTATTCTCATAAATTCGATAAATTTTAGGTTTGATTATTATCTGTTTTCAAAGCATATTTATATATTTACAGAATAACCGTAATAAACAAATGAAATGAAATAAAATCAATTTATTTGCAAAATATGGTCGA
The DNA here is from genome assembly GCA_923062675.1 of Marasmarcha lunaedactyla. Classification (NCBI taxonomy): domain Eukaryota; kingdom Metazoa; phylum Arthropoda; class Insecta; order Lepidoptera; family Pterophoridae; genus Marasmarcha; species Marasmarcha lunaedactyla. Next base: position 12,597,274 of record OV281353.1, read on the forward strand.
TACAATAGGTGTTATAATTATTTAAGTAAGTACATCATATTTATTTAACCGTGTCAAACGGTGTGCAAATCTTTGCGACGTGATACAATCAGACCTCAATCAAACTATCAAACTAAAAAAATAAAATGTTAACATCAACAACGAAAAATTTATAACAATAATTATTAAAGCTAAGGATTTAAATCTATAGTAAATATTCATTTGTAATGTAGTATAAAAACTACGTGTCATTTATTTGTATGTAATAATATTCTTATTTGTATGTAATAATTCTTTTGTATTTTTAAGTGTAAGTTTAATGACATAATTAACTGAACGGAATACCAAAAACGTGCATGTTATGGTTAAAGCGTTACTTACTTTTAATAATTAGTTAATTAGGGTAGTGTAGAAAATCTTTTTCATGTCTAAAAAGTATTAAAACATACATAAATATTATTAAAATTAGTAAATTGGGGTATTTTTGTTGAACATTCTCATGAAAGTTCGATCATTGTTGAATTTTAAGTTATTTCTAATCGTATTAAATTAACTCACTCATCATTCTGCATGTATATAATAATATGCTTAAAATTACTTAAAGAATTAGAAAAATCGTTAGTAAGTATAGAATAATTTTTTTTTTAATTTTTGGGCCCCTTTTTCTGGCAGAGTTGCAACTTTAGGCGCATGTTAATAATGCATAACGGTAGCAATACAACCAAGTATTTAAAATATACGAATGCCGTGTTGCCCTATTTCTAACTGGAACACCGGCGTTCCTTGTTGTAATATAATCGTCGCGATCTGTTAAGACGTTACGCGGTTGCCTATAACGAACCGCCGCGTCTGGGTTGGCTGTGTATTCAGATGACTTATTGACCAGCGGGTTGGGATGGTGGGAAGCATTATCGAAGTGGCGTCTAGCTAGACGCCAACTTCATGAATGCGGCAATGGGATTGGAGATATCTGTATGCAGGTCCTAAGAGAATATAATTAGCTTGCTCACGAGACAAATTTATATCCCGGTTAGGTATTTTTCTAGGAAGTAAAGCAAATCATAGTATAGCAAGTGGGTGTTGCAGAAAGAGTTCTTAATTAAAAAACAATTATAATTATGTATTAATTGTTTTCACAATTTAAAATGTAATATAGATGGTGGCGCCGTCTGGTATGGCGTAATTCGTTTAGAACAAAAGCTGTTGTATTGATAGCAGAGTTTTCGTATCCTAACTTAGTTATCATTATGCTACGCATAATTTTAAATACTGTTGATGAAATCATTATAACAGATGTAAATAATGTACTGATGTAGCACATTATCCGTAACTTAGACATTTTAATAACTCTCTTCGAGTCAGTTCTTTTAGAACTGTCTGTATGTCAGTGTTGCCACGCGTATAAATTTATTTAAAAATATTGAAATCAATAAAAGCTAAATTTAAGAAAAACCAACGTATTTAATAAAATACCACGTATTTAAATATATTAAGAATAAAAATATCAATGAACCGCTTTTAATTTTATTCTGAATTCAATATTTCAATATAACTTAATTCTTCATGAATCGTCATACAGATACAGACGGCTAGAAATTACTTGTGTATTCAATGGCAGATTGTCAATTATTGATGCGGTGGTTTGAATCACGTTTGAAATATATTGCAGCTTTCGGTTTTAAATATTTCCATTGATTTATTTTGCCTATATTTATTACTTGTGATTAAGTAATATTCCACCTTTGTTTGTGAGAAAAGTGCTGCAATATGGTTTTAGCTGAAAGAAGCAGTGATGTCAGGAACGGGAAGCGATCGAGAGGACCAAGCCCCAATGGGCATGGAAGCCCTGATTCAAGTTCTGAAGATGAGAATGGTATGATCTTCATTATATAGCATAGTGTTTATTGATTCCTTGCAAAACGACGTCAAAGATGATGTCAGACTACGAGTAAATTATGACTTTTTTTGTGATGAAGTTACAATCAATTAAATAAAGATTGTTAATTTTCACCATATCGTATTTAATCACCTCATTCATGCTTTTTTCATGCTTCCGACATTCGCCCTCATGCTGCCAACTCATACCATCATCACCTTATCAATCAAAACCAAGCAGTAGTGCCATTTGCAGCTGAGAAGATTAGAGTTGGACGTGATTATCAAGCTGTATGTCCAGAGTTAGAGCCAGTTGATCAACGCAGGCCAGAGTTGATATCTGATAGAGCATTGCTGGTCTGGTCACCAACTGCAGATATTACAGATACAAAGTGTAAGTGTGTAACCACATAATTCTCATATCTATTGTTAGTGCTTATAAGGTTTTTAATGATGAACAATTCTTTTAGTGGATGAATATATTACAATTGCAAAAGAAAAATATGGCTACAATGGTGAACAAGCTCTTGGAATGCTCTTTTGGCACAAACATGATCTTAATCGTGCTTCAATGGACCTTGCCAATTTCACACCATTTCCTGATGAGTGGACAGTGGAAGATAAAGTGTTATTTGAACAAGCTTTTCAATTTCATGGTAAAAGCTTTCATAGAATACGTCAGATGGTAAGTAATTGCAGGTTTGAATAGGTATGTTATCTCCAAAAAACTGAGAAGCCAACCTAAAGTGTGTTTATTTTTAGTTGCCAGATAAATCTATAGCATCTTTAGTGAAGTACTATTACTCATGGAAAAAAACCAGAGCTCGTACCTCACTGATGGATGTTGTAAGTGAGGGACGCAATGCAGCAGGGTCAGGATCTGGAAAGCGGGAATCTGGAGCTGGTTCTGAGGCAGCAGGCTCTGACAAAGAGTCTGACAATGATGAGAAGGTATGGAGTCTTTTTTGCTTTATTTATGTACCATATTTTAGATATACTCACTTGAAAGTCACAAATATGTTGATTGATTTATTAACACCAACAAAACTATACATCAAGTATTTTTATACACTATAAAAATTCCTTCTTAAATAAGGATCTAACTCCCTATCAAATTATCTAACTTTCACTTGTAAAAGTTTAAATTCTTTAAATCTTTTCAAATAGGTATTAACAATAAGATAATGATTTTAGTGATACCTAAGTAATAATGATGTATACTTTAAGTGGTGGTTAAAAATTTTTACAGTAACATATAGCATTGGTTTTGTTTCATGCTCCTTGTGATTTTTAATTAAATTTCTAAATATTGTTGTCTTGTTTATTAAATATCTGGATTGTCCATCTCCATTTAAATATCTTTGTAGATAAAAATGCAGAGTGGTTGCAGTGAAAGGTTATACATAACTACCTAACAAATGCTGCAAGTTACTTGCTATCACTGACCTCAAAACACAGTATCAATAATTAATGTCAGTTAAGCTTTCTTTATTTGCTCTGCATGTAGATTAATAAGACATTTTGGTTTACATTCATAATAGTGCAAAATTTCGGAGGTTAATTATACCATAAGAAAAAAAATGTGTTAAAATGGGCTTTTAAAATGTTGGTAACATTGGTAATGACAGAAGTGGACACTCCACCGCGGCATAGTCCGCGGCGGACGCTCCGCTGCCGCGGCCGGAGGCTCCGCGCGTGCCGCCGGCCAACCAAGCGCCCAGGTGGGTGCTTGCTACACTTATCTTGGTGTCATCATGTCTCAGTGTTTGGTGTCATGTTATCTATTCGTCTTTCAATGTTCATTCATTATTTGGCATTGGTCTCCCTTGGTTAAGAAACTTCTTTGTTCTGCTGACCGTTTTGACTTCATTTGTAATGAAATATGTCATATATTGCACATGCTCATAGTCATGAAGATACAAATAGTCGTTGCACGCTTTATTTGTTTTTGTCATTGCACTTTTATTTTGTTTATTTAGATATCCTAAACGTCCAATTGTCGTAAGCGTTCTTTATTAGAATATGTTAGTGTGAGATTGCGCTGATTCATATTATTTTATTGCTTTATTCGTAGCTTCTTGATTTTAAGTTATACTGCTCTGCATTCTTGTCTACAGGTTTTTATTTTTACTATTTACCTTGTAAAGCAGTAATTTTCGTAACATTTTCTAGTCAGCTAACACGGCTATTAACAATGCCAGTACATGCGCATTATCATAACTCCATCACCAAATCATAAATGTGAGACAATAAAATATTAAAAGAATCCATGCTTTGATCCTACCCTGCATTTCTTTCCATTCCCCGCATGCTTCCTTTAACAGCCCCATTCAATTATTATTACTCTTGTCTCTGATGTGTGCAGAATATCATTTAATTTTAAAGGGTTTTTAAAAGAAGTGTGTGAGGTAAACATAGTTTTGTAAAAGAAAAGTATTTAAAAAAAATGTAAAAGTGTTCTATTATGTGGGGTTTAGGGCGAGAATGGCGGCGAAAACATTGGCAAGTGGTGCACGGTATGTGGGATTATGTGCTCGGAGACCACACCTCACAACTCACAGAAGTTATGTCAGACGTGTCTCTTGCACGCCAGGTCGGTAACATTCCCGTTTATATGTATAAACTACGAACATATCAGGCGTGAAATTTTAGGCAAGAGTGTACCAACTGTCATTAGTTATTAGACTTCCATTTAGTAATTTCATATTTTATTTTGTAATCTAAATCCTATTATACTTATAGTTATCCCTTTAAATTGCTTCTTAACTGCATACTACATATTCAGTTAGTTATGATTTGTCTTTTTAAAAATAGAACTTAAAAGTTTGACAGTTGGTGCATCTCTAGTTAGGCTTGTTGTTGACCGTTGGCGGTTGTGACAGACGCACCGGTACGATGAGACCCCTGTGCGGGCCCTCTGGGAGGCGCGGTCCCGGGTCGAAGCAGCAAAGGTACAAGCACCGGCTGCCGCGGGGCATATACATCAATCACGATGATTTGGTCGCCATGGCTACCGGCCCGCAGCCCGGCGACCCCCCTCAGCCCGGCCTAGTCAATCAAGGAGACGCCATGCTCAAAGCTATGGACAGAGAAATTATATCCCTCAAAAGACAAGTAAGACGCTTGACCAACGACTGCCCTAAAACTAGTGCATGCACATTCTCATTTTGACATATTTATGTGCGTTAATAAAACTATACCATATTTTTGTTTTGATGGCCTTTAATGTAAGATGAGAATGTGATTATAAGTTTTATTTAATAATTATTAGTTTTAGAAAAATAAATAGCTATGCAATGTAGTATTTGAAAAAGAGAGAATGTATTCTGCACACATGGTAGTTTCCCATTTATCTTGTAGGTTTTCCCCTCATCCTGCTTCTTAAAGATAAACACTGACGCCCGTTTTTCATTTTGTTCTCTTAATACCTTAAAAAATCCCCAATTGTCAATGGATAATCCAGATATGCAGCTGTATCCAATTTGCGGTGTTTATTTTTGGGAACTAAGCAGAGTTCTGTACGAATGAACTCTGCTTGGTTTCTGTTGTAGTATTTTATTTCAGTAAAAATAGAGCAACTGCTTTATTTTAGGTACAACAAAATAAGCAGCAGTTGAGTGCTATGAAAAGGAAAGTTGGTGACGCTGGAGTCGAAGAGCTTCGGCCTGGCGAGCCTCCAGCAAAGATAAACCCACGATGGACTAATGACGAATTATTAATGGCCGTTACAGCTGTAAGAAAGTACGGTACGTTTGTGGTGCATTTCCATTCCCAATGAGAATTTTCCTAAATTATCTTTTTACATTAATGCCATATTAAGATTAAATTGTGATATAAATTCCAGGAAAGGATTTTCAAGCCATTGCTGAAACACTCGGAACTAAAACGGAGGCCCACGTCCGCACATTCTTTATATCGTATCGCAGACGCTACAATTTAGACGCTGTTTTACGCGAACATGAAATGGATCGTGGCAACGCTAGAGTTCATGCTGGTAGGTTTCTATAAACTTTTCGAATATTGTTTTTATTCTTTTATTATCTTAGATGTGAGTTATTTTACTCTTAAATAGAATCTAATGATGAAATCAACAGTGACATTCGTTTGTTTGTTGTAATTCCGTAAGTATGCTTACTTGTAGCCGTGAGTATAAGTAGTAGTACTACTTTAAGTAGGGTGATATGGAACACATATATTTATAAAGTATAAATTACATTGTTTTGTGTATAGTAAAATCAAAATTTGTTGCATTTATAAATTTAATTGAATTTCAATTATTTTGATCTCTAAATGTCTGTACTAGGAATATACAGAGAAAAGAGTCTTGAAAGGATCAATACCTTGTTGGGAAGATACGTTTTCTACTCACCGCCATATCTTCAAAAAGTTTTATGCTCGTTTTCACCAACAGCCTCTAACCAGTAACCTAACTAAGGTTCCCTTATCTTAGGGGCTACCTCAAATCATCCCCTAACCTAAATTCCATTTCACCATCCTAAGGGCTACCTAAGTAAGCGTCCCCTAGTGGTGACGTTGAGTAGGTGACGTTTAGTGCGGAGGTACTACGTAAACGTTTATCGATAAATTATTTGAGTTAACGATTTAATCAATAATTAGCTGAAAAAAACAAATAATACACTTAAATTAAGGTTATTAACTCCAGTTGATTTAAAAAAAAGGGTCTAGGGCTTGTAAATATAAGATAAATTAAAAAAAAAAGTAGAAAATCGAGCTATTCTGTAAAATTCTTCTTTTACTATTTCTTGTTCTTCTTCAGCGAAATACTAATGCCGTTTAGATCTGCTATAGATAATAATTGATTGCCTGTTGCATAAAATCGAAGGACACACAACAGTTGGTTAATCGGTGCCACAGATTTATTTCTGTAAATAAGATACAAGTAGGTTAAAAAGTTACATAAATAAAATTAAAAACAAAATTAAGCAAGTAGTAATAAAACTTTAAGGTAGGTACTTACCTGTCATCGTGGAATTCTAACAAACTTATGAAAAAGTTTTTGTCGTCAAATTTTTCAAAATCCTTCAAACTTTGCCGGTAAATACGAGGTCGTCTCAACAAATTTTGGTCACTTAAAAATTCTATATCTTCAATCGCTTCTAAATCTTCAAATAAATCGTGGTCACTATCCATTTTTATCACTAGGAGTAATTATTGTTCGGAAGTCGGAAGGATATCTCGCAACAAATCTAAAAATATACGTCACCTAAGTGTTATGGGGTCGTCAATGCATCCCCAAAATTATAAGGGCTCCCTAATGCTTAAGGTGGCACTTAACCGTCGCTGAAAACAAAACTTGCGTTAGGTGCCCCTTAAATTGGCATAGGAGACACTTAAATTTTAGGGGCTACAGGTGAAATCGGGCATAAGTCATAAGTCTATATAGATCTGGAGCTTATTTAGTTTTATCATACTTGGTGGGTTGGTTTTAATGATTCATAACCTAACTTAAAATGATTCTGTATATAATCACCACCTTATCTGGCGGAACAGTCGTCACTGTAGTCAGAGTCGTCATACCAAAAAACTTAACTGAGGTTGAGTCAGGTGAAGAGAGTTTTGAGTTAATATTTAAGAATATGGGTATCACTGTTGCCTAAAAATTTTGATGTAACATACTTGCCAAAGTACTCTATTATTAAATATCCTACGTATCCTTTATATGTTTTCGAAATTCTGTTAAGCGCCAGTAAAGGGCAACATTATTAAAAAAATTGCTATCTTTTAGGTAACACAAGCACAACTGACGCCACAGAAAATGATTTAGAAAATGCAAACACAAATCATGGAACCGGCTCCCCTCAGACTACTAAGGATGAGAAAGTAAGTATTGAAATTCCTGATATCGTTGTGCAACCCTGGTGCTGATTCAAACGTATTCCTGTTCAGCTATATTAAATTGGCAATGTTTCGGGGTAATATTATGTTGTGATCTATTTATGATTACTATACCATTACTAGTGTAGCCTGCATACTACACTCACTGGCACGGAAATGGTCAAGTACTTATATTTTGCTATTTTTGACGTACTTACAATCGTTCAAAATATTAAACATTAAGGGCGGTAAAAATGATTATTATGACATGATTAAAGAGAGTTAATTATTTTCTACTCATTAAAATCCTTATTATAAAGTTTTTTCTTTAACAACTCATAACTCAGGCATCTACGCTATAATTTTGCACTGGTAGAGATTTTACGAATTGTTATTGGTTTACTTTTTTTAACGTTTTAATAACGTGTACAGCCTCCTCTCGCCCTGATGACTGCCTCCATTCGATCAGGCATGCCTTCAATGACATTTCGAATGTCAAGTTGTAGCATGGTCTCCCAAGCGTCTATCGGTAAGCCGAGCTCCGCAATGCTGTTTGTGGTGGGTTAGGACTGTACTTAATTTTCCTTTTCAGCATATCCTAGATGTGTTCTATTGGATTTAAGTCCGGGCTGCGAGCTGGCCACCGCAATCTTTGAATGCCCACGGTGTCAAGATACTCTTCAACACATTTGGCGACGTCGGGCCGTGCATTCTCCTAAATTAACAATAAATCCTCAGACCCTACAGACCCAGAATAGGGGACAACATGATCCTGGAGGATATCTTCGATGTAGTGATCTGCGTTTTGCCTGTTTTCAATGATCACCAACTCTGTACGTGCTTCCAAACTTAAATCTCCCCATACCATTATTGATCCACCATGTCAACTCTAATAGTGGTAATACCATTGCCCTCGCCTTCTCCACACTCTGCCACGCCCATCTGGAGCTCGTAAGGCTATGCGGCTGTCATCTGTGAAGATGAGATGATGAAGTACCTTTGCGCACTGCTTGTGTCCAGTTGACATGGTCACGAGCGAATTGAATCGAGCTTCTCGATGCTGTCTTGAGGAGTTCTGGTCCCAGTGCTGATCTGCAAGCTATTAAATTTGCTTCCATCATTCGTCTCCTAATTGTTCCCTTGCTTACATTATACCATGCACCATTTGGAGTCGCAGAAGTATCTCAACAGCGGTCCGATGACTCAATATCTCCAAACGAATAAAGTGGTCATCCCGTTCTGTTGTGCATTGTCGACCCCCACTGCCTGGTCTCCGCGAGTAGCTTCCCGTTTCCCGGTATCGTTTCAAGGCATACTGCATAGAAGAAAGCGGTACATTAAGCACAACAGCCACCTCACGTTGGGTCAACCCCTGCACGATAAAATCTACTGCTTGTGCAACTTGCTCTGGTTTTTTTAATTGTTAAAAATCACGTTGAACGTCTAGTCAAGACCACGTAACCTCAAAAACTGATGAATCGACTTGATAAATAGTGAAAACTAAAAATCAAAAATTGTTCTCTTTAACTAAAAATTCTAATTTATTAACCTACCCTCATAAATAACTTTCGTAAAAAACACTTACGGCTGGTTTACACGTCTTAACACGTGTAAACCGCGCATTAGAATCGTTGTAATCGCGATATAAGTGCTTGGCCAAGATTCCGTGCGTTTTTTGAAGTTTTGAAATTTTTAGAACAAGGTCTATAATAGGCGCCATATCACCTAAAGTATACGAGTATATTAATATTATATTTGGTAGTGTGAACCATACCCATATACGTGGGGCACTCGGAAAATTTTTGAAAAAATAAAATAGAACTCTTCACCGTCGTCTATACTGTCTGAACCGATTTTCATAGCACATTTTCCAGTCTGCAACTGGTACTTCCTCAACGTCCTTCTCGAACGCAGTGAGCCCATCTTCTGACGATGAAAACTGTATTCTTGAGCTGGTTTTTAATTTTAAGTCACAAAGCAAGAAGAAGTCACACGGTGCCAAATCAGGGCTGTAAGGTGTATGACCGAAATTTACCGGTGTATTGAGTAATCTCGGAGTATTGAGCGCGGTTCGTGGTGGAGCAAACTGCCTCGGAGTCCCGAATTCGGTCGCTTGTTGCTCCTAGCAGCAAAAACTTCTGGTAAGCCTTTGATAGCGTACCACTCTGCAATGACGCTACTTTAGTTTTTAAATGGAATTGACAGTAAATACCCCGTTCAAAAGAAAAAACTAGCGATCATACATTTTCCAGCGCTTCTCGATCGTTTCACTTTCGTAGGCGTTGGTTCGCTGAAACAGTCATACTATTGACTGGCGCTTTGTTACTGGATCATATTGATAAATACAAGGTTTTACACCCATTATGATATCGTAAACACGGCGGGAAGAATCCGCTTTGAATTTATCAATCATATGGCACCATTCCATGCGCGCCTGCTTCTGCATCATCGGTGAGGTTGTGTGTGAGGTACCCGAAACAATCCTCCTAACGTAAAGGTAGTTGTCGATCCAATCTGCAGATTATGCTGAATTTCCTCGAACATTATTCGCCGGTTTTGTTGAATCAAAGTTTTCACTTTTAGCACGTTTTCTTCCCCAACAGCAGTCAAAAGACGACCACTTCTTTCATTATCCTTCTAAAATCGACCGCACTTAAACTCGTTATACCAGCGTTACACAGTTGCTTTAGGTGCCTTGTCCATAAAAGCCATTGAAGTCGATAAAACGATTCATCAGGATTCAAGTTGGACTTGAAGTTGTAAAAAATCATTGCACGAAAATGATTCCGACGCAGATCCATTTTTGTGGCAAACAGTAGGTTTATAATGCTAATAAAAATAATTTTGAGGGATATTTAAATTTCAGAAATATATTTTTGCTTTTAAATAATCAAATTTTCAAAATATATTAAAACTCGCCAGCGTTCCATACATTAAAACTTTTTTTCGCAAAACTTTCGGAGTGGCCTGTAAGCCCAACTCTCGTAAAAACAGACAATCGAAATATAGCTGTAGTTCAGAAGTCGTTCGATCGAAGTTTCCGAAGTTATCCAGAATCGGTATTATCCAAAAAAGGTCAGTTTTAAAGTTATTACTGAATTACCAAGACATTAAAACATATTTTAAATCCTAAATACGGTGTTAAACATGAACTTCAAGAAGCCAAGGAGAAATTAATGCTGAAAAAAGCGAGTTTTTACTTCAAAATTACCGAATGATTCGCATTTTGATGAACGTCATTGTCTTCTGTTCAGCCAGCAAACTGAACAAATTGAGCAAATTGTCCATTGATGTCATATTGGCGCTAGGTTTATATTTGTTTTTATTTTAAATACCTAAAAATCATTTATTGTTCAAAAAACTGTTAGGTAGTTAAAATGTGTCGAACGCTAGTTTCTATACGACAGTTAGAACTGTTAGTTGATTTTATGATAAAGCATAAGGACTTGGCCTTAGGTCGCGTTCGATCTAAGGAGGAACGAGACTTGAGCTCAGAACTGTGCAAAGAGTTGGCTGGAGTGTGGAATTCTCCAACCATCTACGGTTATTATAAGCATTGACCATTTGGCAAGCAACTTCTGGGCTGCAGTGTTGCTTACGGGCGTCCAGTAAACATCTGAAAGTTATAGAATACCATCAGTGTATGTTTTGACATTATTTCAATAAAAATGAATTCTTCATGCAAGGTTTTTAAATTTAAGTAACCTAAAGTAAAATTGTTTGTAAAACAAGTTTTAAAAATTGTTTTTAATTTGGCATACAAATAATGTGGGCTTGAAGAATATAAACCTGCTTGCCTTATTTTTTACTGACAAATCATCCCATTTTCGCTCTCTCTTTCTGTATTAGTAAAGAGAGCTCATCAATCAGATTCTGCACCAATAATTTTGTGAGACGATATGTTTTGATGAAGGTCTTTGTGGACCTCAATACACTTCTTCTTTTTCTTCAATTTTGCGATTCTGATAGAATGAACTTTCGATCAACGATCTTGAATCGCTTATTTTGACGTTAAGTCGTTGACATCCGATCAAAATAACTGGCCTTTGTAGTCTAGAATACCTTCGTGATATCGTTTGGCAACGATTAAAAGACGATTCTTGTATGTGAAACGGCACTCCGATAGAACGACTTTAGAATCGGCGCCGTTCATGTCCTATCGACGGTCGTGAATACGAAAATGACTTAAACGACTGAATCGCTACGATATTGGGCTACTGGTAGATAACTTATTTAACCACCTAAAACTGTCTAATGAATAGTTTGCCATTATATTGATAAACATTATATAAATCAGATTTATTTGTCTACTAGTTTATATATCGTCCCATATCCTTCTTTGTTACAATGTACTTGGCTGAAGTGGATAATGCTTAAATTGCTATTGTTGTTTGTAGTTGGTTTCTGACTAGTGATGATTTGTGTTTACTTATTTTCAAACTCTGTAAAATGTGGTCTACTGTGAAGGACTTATAGTCCTATTTTTATTATATTTGTAAAGCTGCGTAATTTTAGAATCAACACAGTTTTCAAAATTAGTAATTTAGTTACCTGTACATATTACAGATGGAAGTTGACAGTGAAGGTGTACCCATCGGAGCCCCAGCCGAGCAGGGAGGTCCGCCTACCACTCCACCTAAGACCAAATCGGCCAAGTGATGGGTCATTTCTCAACAATTATGCTGTATTGGTTAACTGTTGTGGTAATAACCGTCCTAGAGATATTTGCGAGAGATTATTATCATCATTATTAATAATTGTGCAACAAATGTTGGAAAAATATTTTTTTTTGTGTTTATTGTAACTTTTGTGATCCTATTTCATGGTTAGTGGATATTTTGACCTAATTAATTATTATAAAAGTAATTGAATTGATGTGATAAAATGAACTGCATCAGAAATTTTTAAAGATTTCGATTGATATTGGCTTATGAAATAAGATTATCTCTCGCAAATAAAGTTTTATATCCAACACAGCAGTGGAAAATATAATTAAAAGTAAAAGTGTCATGATAAAAATAGGTGAAAATTTTTGAATAATTTAACCAAGCTTAAAAATTGTCAAATATTTTGTTGTACAAAGTAATGATGGACTTTATTAACTACAAAATGTGAGTTAATTTTTTTAAATCTGTAAATAATGATGCTAAGATTAATGTTTATTAGTAATTTATAACATAATATACCTACTAAGATATAATAAAACATATTAATCACCATTTCAATTAAATGTGTAATCAAATTTGTGTAAAAATTGTGGAATCTGAAATATCTAAACTTAGTGGGTTATAAGAATTAACAGGAAAGAGTAGACATTTGTGAAAGTAAGTATACGTATTTAAATAATATTTAAAATAAAAATAATAAATTCCAAATAGCAAAATTATCTTGCTGAATAGAAGCAAAATTTTCACTTGTTTCTGTCTGATTAGAAAACATCTTTTGTAAAAAATTATAAATGTTGTATTTTACGACGAATGCGACGAATTTCTGGTTTTAAAATCACGGGCCAGTCCTAAAATTAATACTTGTTTTAGACCATTAGTTCTATTAATATAATTGGTGTCGAGTGTCAATATACTTTTAGGAACTTATGTTATAGCACTTGCGTTAATAACTCATTACTCGCATTTTTTTATTAACACTAATACATTTTATTGATGCATCAGAGTTGCATTTAGTTGTAATTGTATAAAATAGATAGTTTTCTCTGTAATTATTAATCAATAAAATGAAATCTTAACTATTCATATATAATGCCATCAAAATAGAAAGGTATTTATGCAATAGCATATTGGTAATATTTCTGCTTTAGAGCAATAAACAAATATATCCATTATTGGGATATGTAACATTACTGAGGTGCTTAAGTTTCAAAAATGTTCAGTAACTACTAGTAATTGTATGTATGTACATGAATATTTTTATACATGGAAAAAGACATCTATTGAATTTAGAAAGTAGGAATACAAGTTCTCAAATATTACCCTAAATATAAATTCTATGTATGTGTTTAGCAATTTTTTATTTGCAAGTATAATTTTAAGTATAAATTTGTATAATTTAGTACTGATTTTTAAATATCTTACAATAATTTAGCCTTTATGTACAGTCAATATCTTTGATAGTATATTTGCATTTAAGATTAGAAAAGATTAGAAATGCCTTTCTTTTTCGGACAGCAGAATGAGGAACATTAAATCAAAAATTAATGAATTATTTTTCCCACCATTTAGTAAATTATAACATCACAAAAAATATTTTTTCTAGTTTAATTTTAGTTGTACTAAACCTAAGATGAGGTTACCGATTAAGTATGACAATTCATGTAACGCAAACATTAAATTATTGCGATTAAATCTGTAAAATTGTTGTTTTTAGGTAAAAGCCGTAAATAAGAAATTACCATCTTTACTGTCAGATACATCTCAATCAATCAGACCCTATTTAATCAATTATTAATCTTAACAGCTTAAATTTTTATGGCTTGAAATAAATTTATGTGAATCAAGGACAGTAAATCGTGTCTCAATAAAAAAATCATATAATGTCTTGAAAATCATAAAAATTGTCCAAAAATAATGTTGTGTATCTGATACTCATGTCAGTGAAATAATTCAGTTTCCTTCCTTTTGATGAGGTAGGTAGTACAAAATAATGATCAAGCCTGAAACTTAAGTGCTCCATGTAACATAACTAACACATAAACAAAAATTGACTTTGCCGAAATGTTACTTAGAACACGAGAAGATTCAGACTAGCCAATTGCGATTTTCAAAATGTTTATCCGCCTACATTTACGTAAGCAATATTATAAGTAAATTTATGTCTCAACAGCTTTAGTTAACCGATTGCTTTAGCCTTAATTCTAGTTTAAATTGTATCTATAGAAAATGGGTTTTGGTACTTTTAAAAATATCTTATGGCTACTGATTTAATATTATCCGGCATAATATTTTATTTTTTAGGTAGTTTTTATACCTAAACTACAGATTGTGGTCTCTTGATTATTAAATTTTATATGTATGAATAAAATTATATTCAAGTTTATTTTATATAAATAAGGTATTTCCAAAGACGGCCGTAGTAACTGTCATCTTATTTATTGACGCTATTTAGATTTAGTAAGCTTGTCATATTGATATTAAATTATATTTCATTACAATTATTGTGTTCTGTATATTAAGGATATAAACCAGTTTGACGATAAAATGTTAGAAATAAAGCTCAAGATTTTTTGTTAAAATACCATTAACGACATGATGTCACTTTTAAGTGTTATTATGTGTACGAAATTCCTAAAGTTCGTTTTAAGGATAAAAATATATACATGTAAGTATAAATATATATTTTGTATTATTTATGTACAGTCAAAAACAGTTTGGTGACAATATTTTTATTGACCAGTCTCTAAACTGACCTACCTATGAAAAATTTGAAGAAAAATATGAGTTTTGTCCACATTTACAAATACCTGAAAGTTTTGTCTTAAATCAGTATAAGTATGACCTCTACTCACGGTGAGGTTTGCCAAGAGTGCGTTACGTGTTTTGTGTTCCCATGGCCGCCGCGGTTGGCGGGACGTATCAATAACCCGAGCGGTTTTTTGAATTTACATTAAAAAAACGGCAGAGTCGGCAACTTCGTTTGCCGCGGTTGAAAAACTTGTAAAAAAAGACGTGCGTAACCACATAGTAAGTTCTAGGGGAATTCGGAATATTGACTAACAGGAAAACCTTCTCTATTTTTTTTGCTGAAGTCTCCTCGCCGGGGTCCATGTATTTATATTGGGTTAGGTTAGGTTTGATGTGTGATGAAAAAACGAGCGAGCGAGGCGAGCGTAGTGCGGCAGAGCACCCAGCGATACGCCACTACATATTTTGACCATCCGTTGCCAAGATACAGAGAAGCCCTAGGTCTATAATTATGAACCTAGGGCTTCTCTGTATCTCGATGATGGCTCGTGTTACGAAATTCACGCCTGCGTCATTAATTAGTGATGCAAATGTGACGCTATCGTGACGACTTACATCAAACCGAAATTCAGTAATTTACGAGCAATTTGATGAAAACTGGTAAGCCCTAGGTTCATAATCAGTTCCATTCAACCACTAATATCTCCGAAACGAAAGCGTCACAAATTTTAAGTAAGGCCGCAATGAGCGTCACATTTGAAGTACTAAAAGATGAGATATCTTTGAAGTCAGTCACAAATAAGGCCCTAGGTTCTGATGTCAACTCATTTCATATTAGCTAATTAGTTGTCGATAAAACTTTATGTTTCAAAAACGTAACGGTACCCATTACAACTTTTAATTGCAGCAACGTTTTATCGAACGATACATTTGATACAAAATTCAACAGAATCCTGGCATCATCATATAAATTAAATACTTAATTAAAAAGTACAATAAATGATACCGAAATTGAAAAATTATTGAATGGAGACCCGCCAGAAAAGAAGAAGAAAAAGTATATTTTAAAGAAGAAGCGAATTGAAAAAGTACTCGAAAGGAAAGAATAATTACCAAAAAAACAGTTTATAATAGAAACTGCAAAAATTTAAATCCATGAAAACTTTATTATATCATATTATAACCATATGGTTGACAACCCTGGCAAGAAGATACGATTTTCTTAAGGTGGGTCTACGCTACACGAGCCGAGCACGAGCGGAGCACGAGCCGAGCCAAAATTAGTGTGGACCGACCTACGAGCCTCGAACGAGCGCGCTTCGAGCGTTTGGCTCGTGCTCTACTGTGTTCGCCTATTGTCGGTTTTTTGACAAACACAAAAGGGAAGGGCAACGTGGACAGAAGATGTTTGTTTAAATTGTATCAAAATAATCCAATAAAGTTTATTGATGTCATTCGAACAAAATTCTTAAATTGACCAGTTGCTTCTTGACCTTTTTTTTTATTGAAAAAGGATTAGACGTTTGTCTTCTATCTCACCTGAAGTGAAGCGAAGTGGTTAACAATTCTAGGTTTTGTTGAATAGATTGTCTTTATATAAATTTGTAGTTCCCCATCGTCCACCGGCCTTCTAACTTTTTTACAGGCGTCTACTATGATAATCGCTGCAGCAGCAGCAGTTGCTGCAATAGCCAACTCGTCCATACCCGCCACGAACTATGCTATGTTCGACGAGATTGGTTGTTGTAGGCTCGTTGTACGTCCACGTATTTTGCTTGTGGTATTATTATAGTTTTTGTAAAGCGGCAACGCAGGATACTTACTTAATTTGTCAATTTTGTGACAATGACATATTACATATACACAGGTTATCCGCTCTCAAAAATGGCTACGCAAATGCAAGGCAGTTGCCGGCTATTTGACTCAGTCTTGTGCAACCAAGTGCAACGGCTAAACATCAAACAAAACTTATTCTCTATTCTGTGTTTTTAGTACCGTACAATGCCTTCCTGTGTCTTTAGACAGTGTAGTAATTACACTGTTACTGTTAAAGATAGAATAAACGTTTCTTTTCATGCGTAAGTATTATTTTGTTATAACTATCTTATTTATCATTTTATTTTGCTATTTACAATGACCTTTTAAAATTGACATGACTATTCGTTTCAACAAACTCGAAGAGCGAGTTGTAATATTATGATTTTGTATGTGGGAGTAAAAGAGACATCGCTATAGAGATTCGACAATTTACGTACTACGTCACACGCTCGCGACCAATTATTGCGAAGCAACGTCACGGAGTACATAGGTATCTCTTTCTTACAACAAGTGAACCGTATTATTCTTTCCTTCTCCCACAAATTATATTACTCTGTGTATCTATAGTTACGTTGATGCCGTTTATTTGTGCGGTAATGTTTGGGTATGACTTGTCTATTGCTGCGTTCCGTTTGCCGATTACAGCGCTCACAGCGCTAAAAGTGCTCAAAACCGTTCCGATTCGTTTGAGCGCGCTAAAAGTGTTATTAGTGCTATTGCAATTGGAACGGTAAATATCGCGCTAACGTTCTGATTGTTCGTCGCTTGAGTCTAAAGTTACAATATCATTAAGATCTTTGACCCTGAATGAAGCAGGAGCCACTTTTTATACTATTACAAAAGAAAATTAATAAGCAAGCTTTTAAAATCTTTAATCGACTAATAAAAACATCAACAAAGTAACGTGATGTGTCAGTTTTGACAGGCCGTTCACAGTAGAGGTGTGACTAATATATTCGTAATAGTTATACGTAATAGTTACACGGACCAAATCACATATTAGGTAATATGAACGTTATGATATTAGGTTATTCTATAATAGTCAAATAATAGTGAGTGACGTTCGTCGCGTCACAGGAGAATGCGACGTTGCCAAACTTGCGTGTTATCCATCGCTCGCACTCTTCGCCGGGCCGCGCAGCGCTACGCGGTAGTGTACCAAGGACGTATTCGATCGAACATAATCTATGCGTAGCATACACTTCGCGTTTTGTATGGAAGTTTCATGGATAAGCAGAGTGACAGCATGTAATCGACATCGATTAAATAAAAATTTTTAAAAATGCGCAATATTTTGATAATAATCTGAGTAATAGTAATAACGCCTAATTTTTTAGATAGATTTTATGTTCATTTAGTTTAGTTAGACTTGTTTAATGTTAATGCCTGTTAAAGTATGAAGGCAAATTTAATCACTACTCTTAATCAATATTATATACTCGCTAGCTTTATTAATACATTACTTTTTCGGGTTGAAAAGTAGCGTACCTATGTACTTTTCGTAATCTGAGACCTAATCCAAGAAATCCAGTACCATACCAAACATTAAAATCGGTTCAGCAGTTTGAGCCTGCAAAACAGTTGAACAGTACCTACATAAAAACTAATAAATAAGCAAACTTTCGCATATTATAATATAATTCTAATATAAGTATGCGATTCTCTTACACTCGTATAACTAATATACAATCACACTAATAAAGATTTAATGAATATTGCGTATTATAATAACAACATCGGACGGAAAACTATCCCTATTATTTGACTGTTACCGAATAATAGTCACGATAACCTAATATTGGTAAAGCGTTATATTCGATAATAGAAATACGTCATCATCAACGCGCTCGCTCGCGCCGCCTTTTTCATGCCGGCGTATCCATGTCGCAGTTTCTATGAACTTTAAGTGAACAATCAAAACAAAAGCACGCAATCTTTATTCCATACGATTATAATAGAGTTTCAAGGACAGTAAAAACTCTTTACGAACCTTTACGAATATAAATAATACTAATACGAATCATATTAAATTGCAAGAATATCGAAAATCCAATATTGCCTCTTACTGTTACTAAAACTATTTATTTGATATCGCTCTATTGAAACTATATTATTGATAGGTACCTATAAAATCTAATGCATCACTGTATATCGATTATTCGTTACGAATCGTGTATTAAACTGGCAACAGATGCATTGCAATGCATTCAGATATCGCGAAAATACTATAACACCTATGTTAGTTTGATTCGGATACTAAATCGGCTCGCCATTATTTGACTATTATCGGGTAATATGCGACGTTGCCAAACTAATGCTAATCGACAACAATGTAAAAAAAAATTGTAAAAAAAATACGCAATAGTTTTATAATAATCTGAGTAAAAGAATAATGCCTAATTTTTACGAAAGTTCATTTAATTTAGTTAGACGTGTTTAATGTTAATGCCTGTTAAAGTATGAAGGCAAATTTAATCACTCTTAATCAATATTAAGAGTAGCTAGCTATATTAACACATTATTTTGTCGGGTGTTTATCCGAGGCCTAATCCAAGAAATCCAATACCATACCAAACATTAAAATGAAATCTGCCAAACAGTACATAAAAACGAATAAATAAGCAAACTTTCCAATTTATAATATAAGTCTAAAATATGCGATTCTCTTATACAACTATCTCTCGTATAACTAATATACACGCAAACAAATATGGTTAAATGAATATAGCGTATTATTAGAACAACATCGGACGGAAAACTAACCCTATTATTTGACTATTACCAGACTATTACCAAATAATAGGCTTGATAACCTAATATTGGTAAAGCGTTATATTCGATAATAGGAATACGAATATTTGAGCCTAATATAACACCTCTAGTTCACAGCGACCATGCTCCGTAGCGTTGGCACTGTGAGCGGGAAGATGGCGGTGTTTATGACGTCATTGATGACGTATCGATATCGCTGTGAGCGCGCTCACGGGCAATCGGAACGGGTATATGAGCGCTGTAATCGGCAAACGGAACGCAGCATAAATGTAATATGTCATTGTTGTGTGACGTTCCTTGTCATTCAGTCATTGTTCGTTAAAAAGCGCGGTTTGAAAAATTATTGGTTGTTGTACTGTTCATCAGTTTTTCATAAGCTTTAACTGATTTTTGTGTTTTTAATAATCAAAAGGTAAGTAATGCTCCTTTTAACAATACTTTTTCAAAGTTTTGTCTGTGAATTTTATTTTATTAATGATTCGACCCCGTAACCTCAAATTTTCTATTTTTTAGAATGGGTAAGGCTTCGGACATTTCCCCTAGAAAATGTACAGAGATACAAACTTTATTACTGCACTCCACGCATTCCCAGAGAGAAATAGCAGCTATTGCTGGGGATTCAAAGTCTGTCGTCAATAATTAAAAATTAAAATTGACGAGAAAAAACCTCTTGAGTTAAATCGTGTTGGCAAATGTGGCAGGAATGAATCACCACACCCCGTACCGATCGAAAAATCAGGGACATCTCCTCGAAAATCGAAAAAAGAGCGTTACCCGTTTGACTACAATGATGAACGACGAGGGCGTAAACATTTCAGAACGGACAATGCAGAGACGGTTGGTCGAAGAGAATATACCCAAAAACCACACCTAACCGATAGTATGCAGAAGAAACGACTGCCATTGCAAGTCTAGCCCATTGGCTAGACTTCTGCTGTTAAAAAAATGAGACAAATTTCAAATGAAACAACTGCTTCTGTGTAAGCTGGAAAAGTTGGGTATCAGAAATAAATTCCTAGAATTAATAAAAAACGATTTGCAAAACCGCACCCAACGTGTCAAAATCGGTGATTATTACAGTTCTGATACATTAACCACAAACTATGGAATACCACAAGGCAGTGTACTCGGCCTAACGCTTTTCTTGATTTATATCAATGATCTGACGAATCTTAAGTTACCTCAAGGCCAAGTGTTCTCCTACGCTGATGACACGGCATTACTTTTCCACGGCACCAACTGGGAAATAGTATTCCAAGATGCCGAAGCTGGTTTGCAGTCGGTAATGAAGTGGCTCAAACTAAATTCCTTGACGCTAAACCTAAAAATAACTAGTTTTATAACTTTCTCGATTCGCATTTCATCTCAACCTCTTGAAAACCTCAGACTAAAAGCTCACATCTGTGATAATAACATTCTGACAGTCTGCGACTGTCCAGAAATTGAAAAAGTTAAGACAACAAGATACCTGGGCGTCGTTATCGACAGTCAGCTATCATGGTATGCACAATTAGAATCAGTCTCTAACAGAGCTAGGAAAATGGTTTGGATCTTTAAACGTTTACGCCATATTTGTGACAAAACTCTCATAAGGTATATTTATGTAGCTTTAGTTCAATCAGTTCTTCTGTATTGTATAACTGTCTGGGGAGGGACATTTAAAACTAAATTTATAAGCATTGAACGGGCACAGCGTAAAATATTGAAAATTAAACTTTTTAGGAATATGTTATACAGCACTGAACTAACCTATCTTGCTACTGATCTTTTAACCGTTAGAAAACTATATATACTGCACTGTATCTTAAAAGTACACAAACAAAATATAATAGACAATAAAACATTGAAAAAAAGGAACCATAATACTCTAATTAAAATAAACAAAGTGAATACAGAATTTGCTGCGAAGCAATTTAAAATACAATCCATTTAACTATATAACAAAATAAATAAATGTCTTAAAATCTACGATATGACTGCACATAAGTGTAAAATAACGGTCACAAATTGGCTGAAAACCTTAGATTATAATAAAACGGAAGACTTACTAAAAACAATTTCATAGCAAAGCATAATAATAATCATAATATACATCGTCATACATATGTGTGTGTGTGTGTGTGTGTGTGTGTATAGAACATGTTTTCACTGCATAATAAATTATTATAACGTATAAACCTATCTTATAACATTATATGTATTATTAGAATTAATTTATTATAAATTAAAAAATACTAATATTTATTGTATTTTAAATCGCTATACGCTCGTGACTTATAATAAGCATTACGTCTAAGCAACACCAACAGAAGAATGTCCGTGCGATCCTGCATGACGCCAATCTAACCCGAACTGTAATGTTATAAGGAGCACATTTACTTGAATATGTTGTAAATTTTTTTGTGTACCGTCATTATGTTTTATATTTCAAAAAACGACAACTTCTGCATAGAAATAATAAACTTTTAAAAGTACCCTGCAAACGTAGAATTTGAATAAGAAATTATTTGTTTTGTGAGATTTTTCTGTTTATATACTTTATTTCATTTGATCTGCATTTGTGACACTTATGAAATTATAAAAAAAGTACCATTAGTTTATTTTATGTAAGTATTAAGTTTGTAAAATGAAAAAAAAAAAATTGTCTTCATTTCAAAAATTGTTTATTTTTAAGTATAAATGTAAAACTAACGAGTCGAAGAGTGTTCACCCCTAACACAGGAATGTTTATCCTAAAAGGGGTGTTCCGCATCAATTTGTAAAAACCTTAGAAATAAAGAAAATTTTGAATTTTTTGAATTTTTTGCTCGGTTAGTCTATTTCGTTTACTTCCACAGCCTCATGACATATGGCATTCTGTTGTGGGGGCGTGCTGCCGACATCGATACCATATTTGTTCTGCAGAAAAGGACTGTTCGCGCAATATATCAGCTCGGTCCAAGGGTGTCACTTAGAAGTAAATTTAAGGAAATAAATATTCTTACTTTCCATTCACAATATATTTTAGAAAATTTAATGTATGTAAAAAAGAACATAACCTTGTTCAAAAGAAAAAAAGATCTGCACAATGTTAACACAAGAGGAAAAAATATGCTGGCAGCTCATAATAGTAGGCTTCATAAAGTCACTAACTTATTCATGGGTCAATGTATACACTTTTATAATAAGGTTCCTGAGGATATCCAAGGTCTTCCTAGTGACAAATTCAAAGAAACTATAAAGCAGGAGTTGTGTGCTAAAGCATATTATAAACTATCCGATTATTTGGATGTTAATCCCCTCAATAACAGGATTTTACTAGTATTTGTATCAAAACATGTGTAATGTGTCTGTTTGCTCGTTGAGTTCTTCGTCCCGATAAATATCTAAAGCATCATTGTCACTAAAGTACGTCTGCTTATGGTAGCGTCGGGTCGCTCACTTCTCTCTAATATGGTTGAGGAGGGCGATGGCGTGTTCGTCGTTTGGATACTTAGGGGGAGAGAGACTTGCCGAGCTAACGGATGCAGATAAGAACAACTTTGTACAGACATAAAGAGACTCTGTAAATTTATTTTGAAAAAAATATACCCGTGAAGTTTCTTGCCAGTTCTTCTTCACGAAGGTTTTTTTTTCGAACTGGTGGTAGAATAATGTTTTATTTGACATCAATAAGAACAAGTAATTGTCAATGCTCAGAAATAAATATTTCATTTCATTTTAGACAACATCGAAATATAACTGTTGCAGACTGGAGTCGGGTCAGTATAAGATTTTTGATTAGGTAATTGGAAAATAACAATTTTCACCTATTCATTCTATGAATTCACCGATATGCGTCTCTGACGAATCAACGTTCCATATTTTGGTTGACAAAAGTTTCTTCGTAAGACGACGCCCTGGGGAACAATTTCTCACAGACTGCCTCGTACAGAGGGTCAATTACCCGGTTAGTGTCATGGTGTGTTCGCTCATCTCAGCCATTGGCATTGAAGAAGGGACAATGAAACAGGATCAGTAAAAGCGAGTACTAGAAACCCAGTTATTGCCGCAGGTCAATTATTGGTTCTCTGATGATGACGACTATATTTTCATGCACGACTCAAAGCCAGAAGTGTTACTGCATTTTTGACTGAAAAAATGTCACTGTTTTGCCTTGGCTACAGAATTCATCAGACATGAATCCCATAGAAAACATGTGGGAACTCACCAAACGAGCAAAAGAATTGATTACCACTAAGCGCCAGCTGATTGAAACTCTCGTTAGAGAATGACATCACACACAACACCACCCTTCAAGAACAGTTACACGTTTTTTTTATTGAAAAAGGGTTAGACGTTTGTCTTCTATCTCACCTAATGGAAAGTGACGATGAGGACGAAGGTCTTACACGTCTATCCACGAGATAGAATAATATAAAATAGTTTTGTATATATTTTTGTATTCTTTATGATCCCAATAATGTACAGAATTATAATGTGCAGCTATATATCTCACAGAAATTCATTTAACCTACAAATTCAAAAATACTGCCCCTAATAATTTGGCCACCTACTGTATTTTGCAAACTGAAACTTACATGGAAGCAAAATTAGAGTAAAATATATTTAGATATATTGTTATTAATTAAAAACATAAAATATGAAAAGAAATAGCGATTGACTTAATTTGTAGATAATAAAAAGTCGATGAAATGAAATTGCGATGTAACCTGATTCTATAAATTGTAAAATATTGTATAAAAAATTCAGCGAATAGTTTTATGGGGAATAAAAACCGTTGTTTATTGCGATAATGTGATGGGTCCCCATAATGGGCACTTCACTATTTATTTCATAACGTAACCCGTTGACTTCATATCAAGTCTTCGGCGTTCGTAGCACGATAAAGTTCCTAAGGAAAAGAGTTGTCTATGCTTTTTTTCTTTACAGAGTTTTGTTAGCCATTGATACGCCACGTGCATTCTAAATATGCGCTTCTAAATATTTGATATTTTGCTTTATTGTTATTGTACTACGTTTTCCGCGTCATAATCAAAGTCAACCGTAACAACTCATCAGTATCACATTCAATGTCACTCATTTTGCACTGTTTAATACCCACGGTCCGAACCCGGAATGAAACCATTGACCTCAACCAATGGACAAGCCCTACCTACGAAAAAAACGTGCATACCTAAACGTGAAAAAAATCATAAAATGGCGCCCGTTTTTAGGGCTGCACAGAGAGTATCGTATCCACTATCGATATTTTAAAACTAAATATTATATAATGAACTTTTGTGAGAGATTGACGTAGATGAAATTATCACAATCTGTTATTTATTTACTTCCATTATAATGCTTTTAATGTAAAAAATAAAGAACGATACAGTTTATTATCGTAAGTCCTGATATTATCCCGTCCCGTAGCTGGAAAAATATTGGTCAGTTTGCATTAATTCCCAACATGCTGAATTTTGGTACAGACCTTGGGTGCACTATTATAAATAAAATACCGAAAGATCGAAACATATTTGCTTGAAAAGTTATTCAAGGTTAAGCAATAAAGTTTTCGGTTCAATCAATAGTTGTAGTCTGGCTTGTCTTCAATGATTACAAATGAAAAAAAAACACCACTACCTGCCTATTCAATAACAAAATTAACAATTCTAGGCAAACTTAATTCAACCTTTCTTCACGCATTTTTCTTTCAAAAATACACGCACAAAGGCAAGCAAAGCAAATACCGTTTCATTATGATTTACTGCGTAAGCGCCAGTTATCATTTGCATCGATCGTATGAATAATAAAAACTTATTAAGTATGATCATCAATATCTGGCTAAATAATCAAAGCTCCGGAACATCACTTTTGACAGCTTTTTTGACAGAAAAGCATCAATAAATAGCTATTTAGGGCACCCTAGCCACCTGCTATGACGTCACGACACGATTGATATTTTATTGACAACATTCAAAAATATTACTATGTCTTTGTTCTATTTGCATTTTTGTGTAAGTAGCGGGAGACAACCAAGTTCTTCCCCTTTTTCTGATTCGAGTTACATAACTACTTATTTATATAGGACATTACGACTACTCCATGTATTTATTACCTTATTGAATGAAACACACGTTTGTTGACCCAGCACTATGACACAATGACCTTGACATCTGTGCGCTTTCGACGTCACAGGTTTACTTGCATTGAATTTGGTGGCGCAGGTAGCACTGACATCTTGCCATTACATAGAGATGGGTATTGCGATTTCGAAAATTCTCAGTAAACTTAATGAATTTCGTTTCTTTTTTTTAAAGATATTTCATTCGAAACTAGATGGCGTTGAACAAAACTCAAGAGTCAATGTCAACCTCTTTGTTTGTTGACTAATCTTATGTTTATATTATGGTATATATATTTATACCAGTTACATATTAATCATATATTTTTTTTCAGTCACACATACACATCGTATAAAAGATTAATTTATAGAGTTATAGTGATTATAGTGTTCCTTGAGGTAAATTAGGTTATTTTATTTTATTCGTTTTTTTTTCTTTACAGTTTACTGAAATTGATATCTTTGGCTCCTTCACCTTGCATTGTGCACCTGTGTAAAAATATCAGTACTCATCGTTTGCCCATATTCATATTCAAAAATAGCACTTTCGGGTGCATATTTTTGTTTCTCTATCACTCACTCAGACATTGCCATCATGTCATACTTTTTTTGACTCTTGAGTTTTGATCAGCGCCAAAAAGAACTATTTTTTATTTTTAATCGAAGAATGAACACCTTTCATTAATTTTAATGAATTGATTTGTTTGAATTTTAATTGAATGATTAACAACTAGAATAATTTTTCAAATTTATTGTGTACTACGATATTTACTGAACGGAATTCATTTTCAATCATACAATTTATGAACATTCGGGTGGAACAAGACAAAGTAGATATATAGGATTATAATGAATGCAACTTTCGCGTCACACCACTGGCCTACTTGATATGAAGTCATTCGCCAGTTACTACTTAAAAATATTTGAGATGTTTTGGTTTTTATCCATTTTAAAACACAAAAAAAGCCTGTTTTGCTTCAGAAAATAAAAACAGGGCTTCAGTCGTTTCCATATTACAAAATTACAAAAGAAACAAATGTTTTATGTATTGTAAATGTATTTTATTAGACTAGGAACAATGAAGAACTTCTATAGAAGTAGTGGCGTAGAGGGCAAGAAAATCTCGAACTTCTATAGAAGTTATTGGCGGTGAAAAGGTGAAAAAGAAACGGATTAGGATGCTTCAGGATTAACAGTACCTACTTTTTTTTATGTACGCCCTGTCCCTATATTATATGGTTATTTCCCCCCTGACTGGTAACTGTTATGTATGTAGGTTTGTAAGCATGTTGATGGGATGGGTGTGATTGTGGGAGTATGATAGTAAGAACATTCACGCATATTATTTATGTATATTTTTGAAAGATAGACTTAAAATAGCTATTTAATACTTCAGCAGGGTTATACGACAGTTAAGTGTAAAAATTAATACATTACAAAACTATGTGTAATAGTTCCTCCGCCAGTACATACGTCAACGTGTTAGCCATTTTTTTAACCTGATTAACTTTTAACAACAAGAAATTAACATTTACTCATTCAGCCAGGGTTAATTCTAAATCTGTTTATTCACTACACTATGAACTTTAATCAAATTAAAAATATTAAACAACGATGAATTATATTTTATATTATATTTATAATTACCAAACTTATCAAATATACAGGGTGTTTGGTGCATCGTTTGCCAAATTGAAATGGTAGATTAGCGAGGTCTTTATCTATCATCCCAGGCCCCACAAAGAGTTCTTGGGCCAACGTAATTAATCATGTCGAATTTTTTTGTTTTTTCTCGAAAAAATCCAAAATTTGACATTCAAAGCGTAATTAAAAAAATAATTAAACAGCATGTACAAGTATTGTTGATTTTTCTTAATTTGCAATAGTGCACCAATTCAACAAAATGAGAAAGGAAAGAAAGGAAATAAAAAACCGTTGAAAATCAAATTTTTATCATTAATAATGTTTTCAACATCGTATATCTTGTTCAAATTGTATTGCGAATGCACGTGCGACAGCTTTCTCTGACTTCGACGGTTGCCGTAAGTAAACGAATTTGCTGCCGAATAGTGGCAAAAGCCTCTTCTACGGGGTTAACTCCTCCCTTGGCTCAACCTCCGTCGCGTAAACAATATCTTTAGCCCGTCCCCAGGTGGAAAAATCCAGTGGAGCTGGGTGTGGTGACCGTGGTGGCCATGGGATAGGACCGTCTCTTCCAATCCACGAGTTTGGGAAAACATTATTTAAATATTCTCGCACTGTTATCCTCCAGTGCGCACAACCATCGTGTTGGAACACAATCGGCCTTTCTTCATTAAAAATTGGCACCTCAGCGTGTGCTTCTAGCTGTAGTCCTAATATTTGAAATCTCAATGTAAACGAATTTTGACGATGCTAATGGTAGAATGGTACAGTCGACGTCGATCGACAGTTTCTACCAAACCAATCGATCGATGACATCGATCGACTATCGATCGATTGGTGTTACACTTAAATGATAAAAGTGTAACAAAACTGAGTGAAGTACAAGGGAAGCTTGAATTGAAGATGAATTTATTTGTTTCGTATGTTTATGTAAGTAATTGCAAAGAAGCGTCTTTTGTTATCTTTGTTATGAGAACATCAACAATGCAACTTGACAAAAACATTAATGAAAGACATATTTGGGCATTTTCGTAAAACATTGCCCCTGTGACGGAAGTGGAATTTTATAAATTTTAGAAAAAAAAAGTAACAAATTTGATACAATTACATTAATGGATAGTTAGAGTATCAGAAAAATGTATTAAAACCTTTGCTAAGCGGTAAAATTACGAAAAAATAAACATTTTTCGTGACAAGGTAAAGCAACCCATTCCACACCGTCACAGGATTCAAATGTAATTTTCAAATGAAACTATGCAATATAAAGGAATAGTTTTAGTTTTTTATATATTTAGAAAACAATCATTACTTTTGTATCCATATCGTCACAATGTCGACAATCTGCTGTCGTTTTTTTTCGTTGGGTAGTCACTCTTTCAATTAAATACATTTTTTACTTGGTATAATAATACTTAAATCTGTAATTGTTAATATGAAACTGTCCTGTGATATTTTTAACTTCGACTTTGATATTTAGTTGACGATTATTTTGTTAAAAAATCTAGGACAGTTACTATATAGGAACACATCGTGACTTAGTGGAAATATTAAGCACATTTTACATAAGTTAGTTCTATTAAAAACAATCATCACAAATAAAATTTACAGGTAACTTTGATACCATTATAATTCTCTATAAATGACGACACAAAATTAGTTTCCAAGATAATAGTTTTCATTAATTAAATAAAATCTCGTATAATATATCAAATTATAGCTCACCAAAATGGAAACATAGAAAAATATTTTTTTTCAGCGCGTTTGACATTTTCAAAAATAATATTTGAATTAACATGCAAATATTTGCAAAAATTTATTCAGATTATAGTTAGTCAAATTTTATTTTACATGAGTCACATGTATATGAATTAAATATAAATGGTTTTGACACACATGAAGTACAAGACCATGTCTTACACATCTGACAAACTATCATTTTATCCAGTCTAAACGGATAATTAGTTTTACAAATTGTGCAGTAAAATTTTCTGTGCGATCCTACAGTAGCGTTTGTGGTTCTAGGTTTTTATTTGGATACAATGTTACGTCGCTCAAAACACGTATATGTTTTTAAATAGGGATTTTAGTTACTTCTGAGTATTTATTTTCATTTTTCACGGAGTGAAAAGATATAAATTCTAATGGTGGACTTTGAGTAAGCGGTATTAAATTTTCGATATTTTCAATGACGTCACTATTGTTGATTGTGCTTGTGCTAGTAGCAACCAAAGGATTAATAAATCGATTATGTTCATTATCCATAATTTTGAAAGGCATATCATAGAATGGCTCAATAGTTTTTAATGTAGTGGGACAGTCAATTGGATCAATTATAATGTTATCATAACGACTAGAAGTAGCGCTCTGAGGAATCTCAATGCTAGAACATCAAAGTTCAATTCAGCACAATCAATACTGTCAAGCACAAGTAAATCTACTTTAATCATTTCATTTCTAGCAATTAAATTGCGCTCGGTATTTAACTCACTTTTCCAAGTATCATCTTTGGGTCTTGGTTCGAGAGTGATACTGTCATCGTTCCGATTTGAACACTGCAACTCAATTGGTCCAGAACTTATAGGAAGATGATTTTTTGTTGCTTCTAACACAGAAACGAGTGTTCAAGTCTTGATAGTAATTGAAATTATGCGGCTCAATTTCAGCTACGCGATCCTTAGACATTGCAACACTATTAAACCTTTTTGTTTGGTTGTCAAACACGTGTTTTTTTGGAACAAAACAGCCACACGGTCCGCGTAAATTACCGCAAAAGCAACTTAAGTTTCTATAAAGAATGTGACTTTCCCCTTTTTTAGTCACAATTTGATGAATTTGGAATGTGCCTGGAATAGCTTTTAGATTTTCTTTAATGAATAATATCAGATTGGGAAATGTAAAAACACTTGACAGATTTCATAAAAACCTCTAGGTTTTTAATGGCATCTGACGCATCGACAATATCATGACCATATAGCACGCGTCTATCAAGGGTTCGCTTGACGGAACCACCTATTCCGTCTGCTATTCCCTTGCCATGACCACTTTCGGAGAAATTCCAGGTAGTATATTATCAAATTTTAATTTATTGGTAAATTAATTAAGCAAATACTGTACTGCGCCTACGTCCGAAGTCATCTTGAATATACATCATCAGTCTGGAACCCCTCATACGATATTTATATTGATCGAAGTGAGAAAATACAAAGAAAATTCTTGAAATTCCTGCAATACAAATGTAATACACTCGATAGCGACTATTTATCCCGTTGTAGGCGACATCACATACTACCACTGGTCAAACGTAGAGAAATTGCAGATATCTGTAATATTATCAAAATTGTAAACGATAAAATCGACGTACCTGAGCTCCTGTCTATGGTTGGTATCTGCGCGCACCCCAAACTGTACAGAAATCCTACCTTACTTCACGTCCCTACCGCTAGTACTAACTATAGACGGAACTCATTCATCATTCGATCTTGCAATCTAGTGAACAGGGCGAATCGCGAATTGAATGACTTCGATATATTTCACTCCAGCATCCCAAGTGTTAGAGCGGCTTTTGCTAGAGATTTTTTTGTTACGAAAAAACAAATAAATAAATAAAATTGTAAACGCATAATATTAATAATAATATATTGTAGTTGTAACTTAAGTGTTGTATCCTATTTGTCTATCTCTTATATATTCATATATTTTTTCTATCCTTACTTTGTGACTGTTAAATATTATTCTGAATCCTATCTGTGAAAACTTTATTTGGCTATCTTTGTTTTAAAAATGTATTTACTTTAACTCCTAGCTGTTAGTTTTCCTGTAATTTAAAAATAAAATAAAATAAAAAAATAAATAAAAGTTTTTCTTTTGTATATATTGTGATGAGGGCCCACCCGAAAAAAAATGAACGACTCGTAATAATGCCAAATGTTTCTTTTACAAACTTTAAAACGGGGAAAAGATGTGCCCATGTGCCACTCGGTTCATGGCAGTTATCATCTCTTACTGTGGTAAATGATTGACATTTAGTTTTACCGAAAATCATCCCAGTGTGCAAAGTAATAGAACTCTTGGAACCACCAAAATGCAGGGACTGAACTTCTTGAGCCAATTTACAATCAAAATTTTCGGAAACATCGCACAGTATTGCTACTTTATCGTCTTCTAAACTATTAATGCA
Source organism: Marasmarcha lunaedactyla (assembly GCA_923062675.1). Taxonomy (NCBI): domain Eukaryota; kingdom Metazoa; phylum Arthropoda; class Insecta; order Lepidoptera; family Pterophoridae; genus Marasmarcha; species Marasmarcha lunaedactyla. The sequence goes on from OV281353.1 coordinate 12,628,871, forward strand.
ATGCCTATATTGTCTCTGCTGCTCCTTTATATTGTAATGGTGTTTTTTGAAGGTAAAAAATTGAATTTCAAACTGCTTATTTAATTCTTTCACTGTACCTCGCTTCAATTCCTTTTTGGCAAATGTTGCCGTTTGCTCTACATTAAATTTCATATATACTTTACTGACCCTTTCCCATTGCCACCATGTCACATTATTTTCCATTTCATTTTCTTTACTGAATTTTTAAATTTTTACAGTCATTACATTTATTATACATGCATGTAAATGAATTTTCATCACATACAAGCGTTGTTAATATTTATTTTATAGTTTTATATGGTATGATAGACATATTCCTAAGAGTTTCAAAGAGAAATTGATAATTGCTATGCTTAATGCATAAACAGGTCTCTCGGATTCTAGCTGTAAGTGTTAATACATAGTAAGGCTTATACTTATAAAATGTGGAAAAACTATTCTTACCGCCCTTTGCTTTGTAAATATTAAATAAATTGTTTAGCGTGTCAGTAAGATACCTGATTTGGTTCTTTTGTCCATTCTTAGATTTACAGTCTTTGATGCCTGCTGTGCAGCGACTCACATCATCATGTTCAAAAAACGCTTTTATTTCCTCTTTGATAATCTTACATAAAAATCTTTTCTTATTGCTAAATCTAATTCTACTTTTAAGTCCTAAGCATTTTGATATTAGTGTACTTGCTTTCTTTGTTTTAATCTCTTTAATAATATTAAAAGATCGCATAAATCTTTTCTTTTCTAATGTTTGACAATGCTTATATTTATTTTAGAGATATATTTCCAAAATTTCTTGAAGAGCTTCTAGTTTCCGGTTCTCTTCTTTTAAAATGTTTAAGTCTCTTTCATACTTCAGTTTTGATCTTTGTAGTTCCTTTTTTAGTCGGCCTACTGTAGTTGTAAGTTTTGTTATCGTTTGTAGTGCTCTGGAGTGATTATTTTTAGTGTTTTTAAGCTTGATTTTTAAAGAGTGTGCTACTTTATTTATCAGTTTATTTTCTGTTTCTGGTTAGGTTGTACTTTATGGTCACGGTTTAATTTTTGCTTTTTTTTTGATCTCTCCATAATTTTCTCTTCTTAATTTTTTCTTCTTCGCTTAGTTCTGATACTTTTTTTTGATTTTTTTAAATCTTTCTAGTTGCTTTTTTCTCTGTTCTTCATATTTTTCGGAGTCATTTTTTATTTTTTGCCTGTAACGCTTAGCCCTTTCAGCAGCAGTAAGAGCCATACTATCGAAGTTCTTATATATACATATGTATATTTGAACAACGTGATAATTTAACTTAGCATTGAAAAAGATATATGAATAAGCTGCCTGTCCCCTAGCATAAATAGGCAGTAATTGTACAGTTACATTCTAACCTGAGAATAAAACTGTTGCCTGATATACTTTTTACAACTTGATGATAAGCTGTTACTTGGAAAGTGATACCCAGAATTCAAAATTAAGCGAATTACATTTTATTTCCCTTTCGCAAGCATTAAATACACACATGATGGATACAGTTAGTAGGTATAAGCCACGCAGAAGAAATAGCATGTTATTTATTTTACAAAATAAGTTCTTTTATTATTATTTTGCGTAATACTTTACCTACCCAGGAAAAAAACCCGATTATCTAATATATCGTATCCAAACAAACATACTTCTAGCACAACTCTGCTGTGGGAATCATAAAAAAACATACATTTATTTAATACACATATTTATTTGTTTCATAAAGTACTATGTAAACAGTCACAATTTATGTTCCACCTATACATCACGTGACGATGTGGATGTGACGATTACTGACATGGCCAACATAATGTTAAATTTATAACAGTTTCGATCAATTAAATGTTATTTTAACTAAATATTCACATTGTAAGTTAGTTGACATTTTTGTCAATGTTGTCAGGATAAAAACAAATATTCTATTTGGTAGTTTTAAACTACATATTCAAACGTTTGTATTATTTTCGTGACGATGTAGGAATTTCCACCATGTGCAAAATCAGTGGACAAGCTTTAAAACATAATTTTTAAATATTTTTCCTAGAAAGTCTACAAAACAATACCATAATGAGATAAAAAAAAGGAATGAAAATGTATAAAACCATTATTGTTTGTGGAATATTTAACGTTCTGAATAGGTACAAGCATTCAAAGTTGACTGAGACAGCAGAGGACATAGCAAATTTGCATGGTTTGTAATTTTAAAATGAAAGTTTTGTTTACAATACTAAATTAAATATAGGTTTTTTAACTTAATTTATATAACAAAACATATTTATTCTTCGAAGAAGATAATTAACTGCAACTAATACCTCTAAAAAGCTAGCTAGCCACCATGGCGGCTCCACATTAGTGCCGTGAATTCACGGCGTGAAATCACGGCATGAATTCACGGCCAAGTCGTGCCCTCCACATTCACGGGATGCTCACAATCGTTTGTGAAACCCGCCGCGAAATGGACGTAGAAGCTGCTGCTGCAATAACTTTGTTTGCTGTGGCAACATATCACTATTTAAACGTGTTAAACAAGAAAGTTAGTAGAAAGCGTTGGAAAAATAGAAGATGGTGGATGACTGAAATACATCGTAACCGATCAAGGTATGTTTGCTGGTGTAGTGAATTTTTGAATTGTCTTATGATATGATTAGAACTGTCTTTATTCATTATATAAAAATCATTTCAGACTTTCTATGGAGAAGCAGTTATCAGAGTTACATTCTGAACCCAGTGGTGAATTTAAGAAATTTACTCGTATGTCAACAGTGGACTTCGAATATTTGCTTCAGAAAGTTTCTCCAATAATTTCTAAAACAGATACCCAATTTAGACTAGCAATACCAGCAAGAATTCGTTTAGCCATAACACTACGGTTTCTAGCTTCAGGAGACAGCTATGAGAGCCTGCACTTCTTGTTTAAAGTTTCACCACAGCTTATATCAGAAATTGTACCTGAAGTATGTAAAGCCCTGGTTCATATACTAAGGAATGAAATCAAGGTAAGTAAAAACGCATTAAATAGCTTTATATTTTTCTATTAATGTGCTTAGGTAATTAAATTAATTATAGTTTAATATTAAAAATATTTTTAAACACTTCAATAAAAATCAAGCACTCTCATATGCATTGGCAATTAAATTGTACTCGTATTGAGATTGGGAAATGGATTCAGTTTGAGTAGGGTGAGGGGGCGAAACAACTTCATTAGACAAAATTCTGATTCTAGTTGTGTTCGCATTGGATTGCTCAGGTAGGTGTAGGACGGGATATTGCGTGATGTCAGTTAATTATTGATTTAGATTGAGCCATTTTGGAATCATGGTTTGAATCATAATATGTCCTATGTAATGATATAGGTTCAGAATAGGAAGTAAAAGAATACCCGGGCCTACTCGTATTTTGTTGATGAGATTGCAAGATATTGGGAGAAGGCTTGTTAATTATTGATTCAGATTGAGCCATTTTGGAATCATGGTTTGAATCATAATATGTCCTATGTAATGATATAGGTTCAGAATAGGAAGTAAAAGAAGACCCGGGCCTACTCGTATTTTGTTGATGAGATTGCAAGATATTGGGAGAAGGTGAAGGAGACGAAGCAAATATCGGTGATGAAAGACGATTCTGATTTAAACTAAGTCGCCGTTGTATAAACATGGCATCGATTTGGTGCATAAAAATTAATCTTTCGTCTTCTGGCAATTGTCTTAGCTTATTTGCAAACATTTTTCCATAACGATCGCAATCATCTTCTTTTTCTTGAGGATTATTCCGGCGCAATGTTTGGTTCAGGTTAGCGAGACTTTCTTTAATGAAGCCTTCGGCTTGTTGTAGCTCGGGCGGATTCTTACGGCGTCGTTTTGTTGTTGTAGGATTTTCATCACTCGATGGCACATGGTCGATGTTTTCTGGTCTTGGTTGTTTTCTTGGAAATCTTGAACATTGTTTTCCTAAAAACGAAATATGTGTTAACAAAAATATATATTTTTTTTCAGATTCCAGACTGTGTAGAAGAATGGTTGGAAATTGTAAATGGATTCAGCAATAAATTTCCTCGTTGTCTTGGATCTTTAGATGGGAAACATATCGTTATGCAGTCACCCTTTCACTCAGGATCAACCTACTACAACTATAAGAAAAGTTTTAGTATCGTACTTATGGCACTAGTAGACAGCAACTATAATTTCGTTTATGTCAATATAGGCGGTCAGGGTAAAATAAGTGACGGTGGAATATTTCGAAACTGTGAACTATGGCGAAGGATTACATCGGATACCCTAATTCTACCACCTCCGCGTCCACTACCAGGATCTAATAAACCCGTGCCTTACGTATTTTTGGCTGATGGTGCTTTTGCACTCAGCACATCGGTAATGAAGCCTTATCCGGGAAATCATGATTTAGGCACTCCAAAACGTGAATTAAATAGAAAATTATCTGGTGCACTAGTGGTGGTAGAAAACACTTTCGGCATATTGGCTTCAAAATTTAGAGTCTTTAGAAAACCATTGATGGTATGCCCTGACTAAGTAAGTCTCATTACGATGACTTGTGTGCTACTTCACAATTTTTTAAGGAAAAGTAACACATCTGGCCCGATTTACAGACCACCAGGTACGATTGACGTCTATAACGATGATGGTATTCGTATACAGGATGGTTCTTGGAGATCAGAAATTCAAGATACATGTGCTATGCGCGATTTGCCTCAGATACCGCGTAGACCAAGTTTGACTGCAAATGAAATAAGAGAAGAATTCACTAAATATTTTACTCCCAATGTAGGTATATAGGTTTCCAACCTACACATATGTATATAGACATCTTCTTCGTAAGTATTAATGTAACTACTATATTACTAAAAATAAATAAACTTACTTGATTTATTGTGTCAGTAGTTTTTCTTACTTCCAACCCTTCACCGAGGAAAGAATCCATATATGCATAAGCAAACCAGACGGGCTTATATATTTCTCCTGCTCCAGCCCCTGAGCGACTTGAATCTCGAACCTTCAATCAATAAATTTTCTTTATTGCACCACAAGAAAAACAGATACATTACAAAAGGATACATTTTGTAACACGTGGCCTTACTGCCAAGTAACAATTTTGATTTTATTTTATAATTTAATATATATATATATATATGCTTCAGTTAAACTTGCTTACATGGACAAAAACATGTTACATGTTGAAATCCTTTTTTGGTTATAACGCGTTTCCCTAGTTTGTACTCGTAACTAAGGAATATGGTGAAAACTAGTTTTGACTACCTACTGAAAACGCGTTTTAATGTAGTGAAAACGTGTTTTAAATAAAAATGGCTTTTAACTGTAACGTACACATACATAGGTAAACAAACATACTATGATCAAATATACAAAATAACAAACCTTTTTTCGATATAAACGATAACTGGACAGCAAAGAGTCTTTTTTCTTTTTTAATTCTTTGATTTCAATATCCATTTCATTGCTAATCCGCGTCCAGGCATCATGATGCTTCTTTTTGTCCTTATGATTCAAATGTTTTGCATCCCACAGTATATTTTCAGAATGGTAATGCTCTAAAAAGAGCATTTCAATTTCGTTACTCCAAACTTTTACGCGCGACTCCATTGCGCGCGGACAGCAACTGCACACGTCCGTACGCCTTTGTAGTCCGTAGTAAACTGGTACGGCGCCGTGAATGTGGAAGTATACACGTGAACGCCGCGTGAAGGGGACGCGAACCCTTTGTCACGGGACAAAATACCGACTCTGATCGGGGAACAGGCGTGAACGCGCGTAAACCCCGCGAAAACCATCCACATTCACCTTCACGCCTGTTCACGGAGCTTCACGGCACTAATGTGGAGCCGCCATGGAGCCCCGCCGCGCCACCCCTTGTGCAACACGTGTGTACAGCAAATTTTGTACGCGACTGTACATCCATAGAAATGTAAGGAAAATTAAAAGTTTTTATTTTCAAATTAAATCAGCTCAAAATCATTCTCATTTCGTACGACTATTTCACCACAATTTTTTGGCACAAACTTTAAACTGAAAGTCATAGGAGTTCCGGAGAAATTTGAAGTTTTCAAATGTTCAAGCCATAATCCTCACCAACCTGTAGCTATAACGCCGAAACTATAATACGACAATTTTTTTACATGTATGACTATCACTATTTCATGACTTTTTTTAGCATTGACAAAATTTGTTTTCATTGAGATTTTAAATGTGAGGATTACAGCTTGAAGTACACACCTCGGCCACCGATTCGGGTAACTCGTTTTGCAAAAAATGGAGATAATAGTCTCCGTTGAGATTATCGGGCAAATTATGTAACCAAATAACTTGATTGCCAATCACTCCTGCCCAAACATTCACACTTAATTTTCTTTAAAAGGACCTATGTCTTTTTACTTTTGGGTTCTGATCTTTTGACCACCAATGGTTGACCAAAATTGTGCAAATTCAATATCCCTTCCTTCGTGAATTTAGATTCATCCGTCCACAAAATACTTTAAAAAAGTCAGGATCATGCACATCTGTACGCAGAAAAGATCGACATAACCGGATTCGGTTGTCGAAGTCATTGTTTGCAAGACCTGTAATAAATAAAAGAAAATGCTTTAGGTAACCTGCTTCACACAGGCGTTAAGAAGATAAGTGGATTCAATTGTAAATAAACGATTAAGACTATTGTTATTAGTGAATACGGTTGTGTTATGGTAAAAAATAAGTACCTTGTACAGGAGTGTAGTAAAAGGCATGTTTATTATTTTGACGCTTTTTCGACTGTTGTACTGACGACTTTTCACACTTTCCATACCGAAATTTCTAGCAATGAAGCTACGTTTCTAATACTTGTAGTAGGATCTTCCTCGAAATGCGCCAAAATCCTCTCGTTGACTTCAACATTGTGGCGCACCACACCACAATGCCCCTTGGTACCTATATTGCCCAAATTTTTTTTTGGAATGTGTTTCGAGTGGGTGTTTTTCGAGTGGGGCCTTTTAGGATAGCGCTCTTGGTACATTCCTTGAGCTGCTCGTGCAACAAAATGAGCTTGTCCATACGCCAACAACATATCTGTATACTCTTTGCTTGAAAATGTAGCCATCTTCAAAACTCAACCACAACAGTAACAGATCGCGCGCAGCACTACGATAAAGCAACGAAAGCGTGAGGTAGGATAGCGTGTAGCAGAGATAAATCTCGACTAAAGACATGACCCACATAGCTGGCAGCTCACCGTCAACCTAATTGAAGGAACTGACAGACGATACCGATCCGTTGTGTAAGAGGGAGACAAAAGATTCAACTTGTTTCACGTGGGCTTTGCAAAAAAATAAACAGTTTTATTGTATCCGACCAAGAAAATGTGACCCTATACAAAAAGTTAGATTTTTTTTAAAGTTGGTAATGTTTTTGCCGAAACAAATATCTTGTATACCACAATATTTTGACTCTTTGACTCTTTGACTCCCAAAACAGTTTAGTCCTTTTATGGCAAAGTACACCAAAAAAAATATCGTGTACCAAAAAACGAATACACTAGTAAATATGCGTCGAAAATAATAAATGTGTATAAATGTGTATAAATAATCAATTGATGTTTGAACTTTAAAATATAACCGCTGATCAAATTTAGTAAATGTTCACCAAATTTAGTACTATTTCGTCTTCTTCGTACTTCGTCAAACTAATTCTTCTTTTTTTGCAGCGCCTACTAAATATTCTATAGAAAGCGTAGTAGTTAAATTTGGGTTAGGCTAATTTGAGGCTGTAATTATCGCATGCGCGCGCCGAGCGAGTGAAGCGAGCGTGGTGCGGCATCACCCGGCGAAGCGCCGTAATAGAAATTGGATGATAATTCAAAATTTTGTAGCAAAAAGGCTAAGATTCAATTCAAATTAATTTGGTGTACATTTTTTTCCAAACATATACTAATTGTGACAAAACAATATGATTTTTGATATAAGTTACTTTATTTGACTAACGTAATTTATTTGAATAACGTAAACATATTAATTAAATTATAAAGTTATTTATAATTTAATTTAGTACGTACGCATAAAATAGGATGACAAATTTTGGTGCACATTTACTAATTTTGGGTAAACAATATATTTTTTTGGACGTAGCTTTTTACTTAATTTGGCGAGCAGTTAAACATAAGCCTGTTTTTTTAAGACTTATTGCACCGTTAGAATCGGGATAGTCCAGAGTAGTTATTACAATGATTTGAAGAACATGAGCGCTTTCAGTTTATTTTTTGTGAACATTCTATATTGAACATACATTTTCTTCATGTTTTCATTGCCTGAAAAGTTTGCGAGTTAATAAAAAAACTATATGTTGCTGGCAAGTAATTTTCATTCTATGGATTGGTACACTATTGCAAATTAAGATAAAATCAACATAAGTTGTTCTAATAAATTGATCCATGATTTAGTAGAATAATTTTAAGAATTTGACATAATATCTATGAAAAGTCTTGTCAAGTGTCCAGTTATTAGTTAGTTACGTTAGGGATTGTCAATTTTTCGTTTGCGGTGTACACACGGTTTTCGTTACTTGTCGGTTTTTTTTGGTGATTTTGTAATCAACATTGAGTTATTTTAAGTGTTTCTGCTTTTCTCTTCCTCGCCTGGTAAGTGGTTGTATGAATTATCTAGCTCTTAATGAGCATGGATTGTGTTCCAATCCCTCCTAAGCCCCCAGACCCAATCCCGTTTCCTGATGTCAACAACTCCCCTGACCCTGTCTCTCAACATGTGCAAACAAGAAAACGTCCGAGTATAAATCGGGATTCGTCCCCTACTCCTAAAAAATCTGTTTCGAATGCTCTTCCATCTCAACCCAATAACCTTATTTACACTCACCCAAGTCTTTTAGAAGAAAAATCTTACCATAGTTCTGACAAAGGTCCTTTCATTGTTCATGTGTCCAGGTCAGAAACTCACCCTAAGTCAGGCAGTACATTTAATCATCTAAATTATGGAAAATTTTTATTTACATCAAACATTAAAAATGATGGTATAAGTGTTAGCAGAAATCGGGTCTCTGTGTAATTCTCATCTGCATGTGCAGCAAACGAGTTTCCCAGTTCCCGAATCTTAAATCTCATAACTTTAATTCCATAAAGCTTTAATTCCTACATATAATATAACAAGAATGGGGCTGATCCGCGGGATCCCAACTTCTTTGTCAATGGAGGAAGTTGTATCAACAATCTCCACAAGCCAAGGTGATATAACAATATTAAAGGCGCGTCGCTTAAACAGAAAAGTGTCCATGGAGTCTGGTTCCACTTGGACCCCCACAGGTTCTGTAGTGATCACTTTCTCTGGACAATGCTTACCTGATAAAGTGTTTATATTTAACTCATCACTAATCGTTGATCCATACATTTTGCCTTCCATACAATGCTTAAACTGTTGTAGATTTGGCCATGTGAAAGCCCAATGCCGATCCAGTGCTCATTGCTTCAGATGTGCACAGTCTCACTCAGGTGACTCTTGTCCTGCATCCTCTGAAGTTTCCTGCCTGCAATGCTCAGGCCCTCATTTAGCAACTGACAAATCTTGCCCGGAACATTCCCGGCAAAAGAATATTAAAATCACCATGTCCCAAAAGAACATATCATTCAAGGAAGCATCATCCCTCTTCCCTTCAGTTAAAAAATCGTACGCAGATGTTTCGAAAAGTTCTCCTCCACTGAATCTTTCTTACAAAAAAACAATATACAAACCATCAAAACCCAGTCCGTCTTTATCTCGAGGCTATGACAAAATTGCCCATAATGCTATTATTGCTAACCCTCCATCTTCTAAAGCTGGCAACGCCTTCCCCCCTACTTCTTCCTGCTCCCCTAATGACAATTTTTTAGAACTCCTGATTTCCCTAGTTTTGAACATTCTTTCAAAATTTGAATACACCCCACTACCGTCCTATGTTGCTAAAAAGTTATCCCCTATTGCTAATCTTCTTCTTAACAATGGCCAGACTCCTTTATAAATTATACCCTTCTGTGTTAAAAATATCTGTAAAAATTATTTCATCCACCTGTTTTTGTATTGTTCAAGGTAACTCAATGCTCGAGATACTGCAAGTTCTACTCAGCTGATTGCTACAAAATTATTAACCTCGTGTAGTACGTGTACACACGTACTACACGAGGTTAATACTTGAAATTGGAAGAAATAGTTATTGTGTAGTAACAACAGCTGATTGCCATAAAACTCAAAATAATAATAATAGTTACGTTAGTTAGTTAGTTAATTGAAAAATGTCATTCTATTGTGTGGCGGGCTATTTCTGCCAGTGGCGAGTATTGGTGAACCAGGGTACAAAAAATAAAATAAAAAGTTGACAAAAAAATAAATTCCGCTGGGCATTGAGATTTATTATATTTCGTCGCATCATTCTTCAGATAGTTTATTGTTAAAGGTAGTAGGTACTAGGTAACTTCGCACAGTTTCAGAGTATGTCATTTGACTTATTCAAATAAATTTCCGTCTTTTTACTTGATCAACCCCGGTCCCGGCAAGTCTTCATTCTTTTTTCGTGGGTGGTAACAAGCACACGTCTTATACCAACGAGTAACCCATCAGTTTAATATTAAATATGCTGTAAAAGTTGTACTAAAAGTGTACTAAAAGTTCGGAAATTAAAACTAACAATAAAAAATAAAGGACAGTGACGCGTTATATATTCCTTTTTCTTTTCTTCCTTTTTAACTCGTTAATCTTGTTTTTTTCATAAGTGATCGCGGGTATTATAAACTATAATTTCGCTTTATCGGAAAGTTGCAAAAAAACACGTGTTATCTATAATAGATATATCACGTTATCCGCATAAATTCCTGGTAGTCTTCTACCTGATGTTTTTTATTATAAACTAAAATTTTGTTTTATCGAAAAGATGCAGAAAACACGTGTTATCCCTAATAGATATATCACGTTATCCGCATAAATTCCTGATAGTCTTCTACCTGATGATTTTTAATTATAAACGAAAATTTCGCTTTGTCGAAAAGATGCAGAAAATACGTGTAATATATAATAGGTATATCACGCTATTTGAAAAAAATCCTGGTAGTCTTCTACCTGATGTTTATTATTAAAAACTAAAATTTCACTTTCCCAAAAAGATGCAGAAAGTACGTGTAATCCCTAATAAATATATCAGGTTATACGCATAAATGACTGGTAGTATTCTATCTGATGTTGATTATTATAAACTATAATTTCGCTTTGTCGGAGAGATGCAGAAAATACGTGTTATCTATAAAAGATATGTCACGCTATCTGCAAAAATTCCTGGTAGTCTTCTACCTGATGTTTAACATTATAAACTATAATTTCGCTTAGTCGAAAAGATGCAGAAAATACGTGTAATCTATAATAGATATGTCACGTTATCCGCATAAATTACTGGTAGTCTTCTACTTGATGTTTCCTATTCCGATTAATGCTGTTTAGTACTCGTATTGTTATTTTTGACTTTTTTTTTCAGCAATGTTTAAATATTTTAATACGAACACAGAAAATGCGTGTGGTCTGAAAGAGATTTAACACGATATCTGTATTACGTAATATTCTATTATTTCCATTTTTTTTTCAAATCTGAAAGTCATCAGTAAAATTATTTAAATATAATGATGAACCCAGTGGACGAATCTCTGGCTAGCCATTTCGGTTACCGCAATACCTGAGTCCACATTGTAGACGCTCCCTAATGTGGAACCGTCGACCTCCGAGAGTGAACCGGGCCAGTCGGAAGAATTATTTCCGACATGGATCCAGAGATTCTTTCTAACCTCGGGGCTTAAGGGGCTCCAGTTATAGAATAACCGCTATAAATAGGGGGATGAACTTACTTCTTGAAAAAAGAGATAATCAATTGTTAAAAAAAAGTAATAATAGTAATAATAATAAAAAAGTACACCGAAGCTATCTAAGTACTCCCCAAATATCGACAGGCAACCGGTCAACCCAGTCAGGAAACTGGATGAGACCTCCTCGTTACCCGTCAAACAGGGGGGGGGGGGGGGCGACGTCAATGGAAAGTGCCAGTACCTCCACTTCGGCGTACACATTTGAATTCGGCGTTCAACGCAAAATTCAACCCGTTCGGGACTCGTGCACCGAATCAACCATAATTCAGGTACACGTAGGTCGAATCCATTACTTTTACGATTATTGGCCTAAAATAACAAATAGTGAAACGATTTTAAAATATATAAATAATAATGATGATAATTTTAATTCCATCTCATGATAAAATTACACCAGTATTTACTCCCAAACATATTTTGTCGCATAGTGAAAAACGAAATATGATAGAATAGAATAGAATAGAAATCAGTTTATTGACACCGCAAACATACATCTTAAACTAAGAGACGGCACAAACAAAGAGACAAATAAGCAAGTATGCTGTAGCAGTGCAAAGGGTCGTAGCTCAGCGCCCTTATTTTGCTCTGGGAGCAAAACGCTGATTTTCAGCTAAACCCGAGGGTATACGCGGTGTTAAATAAAATAATAAAAAAAAAATGAAAAGTTCATAATTTCAGAAGTTAATTAATATTTATATACATAATAAAATTACCTGAATATAATATATAATGTCTTGATGCTTAATGAATAAATTTAAATGTAAATATTATAAAATTGAACTAGGATTAAAATAAATTAAATTATGTCTTGTATTAAATTAGATCATATTATTATACATTACAATGGATTAAATTGCATTAAAATGAATCATAACAGGATTAGTAACATGTCAAATATAAAAAGAGTTTAAGTATAAATATATACCCAAACTCATTATATTATATTAAACGTATTAAATTACTAGATAAAATAATAATATGAAAAAAAAAAATACTTTAAAATTATTAAAAACAGATTTTTTAAATACAAATACAATATGTCACCATGAATTTTACCTGAATAAGATTTTATGATAAATAAATAGTATGTCAGTTCAATTTGATTACACCATTACGAAGTCCAGAACCACGTTGTAAGACTCTGCAAAGTGTTTAATGTGATTTTAGTATTTGTCTTTCTAGCAACAGCATTTTTACCTTTGTTTTGAAGGTATGTTTGCATTTTAACATCCTAACTGGTGGTGGAATATTGTTCCAACACTTTGCTGCGTTGTAGCGAAAACTGCCGGTAAATGCGGCAGTCCGGTGGTGTTGCGTACTAAGAGGAGGTCTCGCGGATCTGGGTTCGTAATCACGCAATGAATTTATATACGGAAATTTCAACTTTGAAAATAAGTACTCAGGATTATTAAAATTAACAATATCAAACATCAGGGAAGCCAAATGTAACCGTCTACGTGACTCCATATTAAGTATGGATGCATTGTTGAGGAATGGTGTGATGTGAGATCTAGGTGGAACATCAAATATAAAACGGCAACACGCATTCTGTATTCTTTGTATCAACCGACTCGTTTTATATAATAACCGTGGTCCATATAATATGTCCGCATAATTAAGTCTTGATAAGACTAATGATTCACAAACAGCAATTCTAACCTTTTCTGTCAGTAAATTTCTAATTTTATATAGCACCTTTAACCTAAAAAAGCAGTTCCTAACTAAGCTTTTGACGTGGGATTCAAAACGCATTTGGCTATCCAACAAAACTCCCAAATTTTTAGCTTCAATTACTCTATCAATGTTGTGTCCTAAAATATTAACTAATGGATGTTTATTGTTGATTTTATTGATCTGAGTCTTAGAACCCAACACCATAAACTTTGACTTCTTTGGGTTCAGCCCAAGTGCGTTCCTAATAGACCAATCAGCTATCCTATCAAGATCTTTATTAAGAAGTTCCACTGACTGCAAGGTGTTAGAAGGCGTATCTGAAATATAAATCTGCACATCATCGGCATATATATGAGAATTGCTTTGTTTTATTTCGTTGCTTAAGTCAGCGCTGTATATAATAAATAAAAGGGGTCCCAATATGGAACCCTGAGGGACTCCACGCAACACCAAGTTAGGGTCATAAATAACGCTGTGACCGTCATACTTTTTGATTTTTACTGATTGATATCGGTCACTAAGGTAGCTTTTAAACCACTGCACAGATTGGGAGTCTAGTCCATAGTATTTGAGCTTACTCAATAAAAGAGATGTATCAATACTATCGAACGCGCGGGAAAAATCTAATAAAGCTAGAATAGTACCACGGCCAACATCCTGTTCCGTAAGTATAGTGTCTACAACGTCTAAGAGAGCAGTGACTGTACCACGTCCTCTTCTGAAGCCTGATTGGCGATATGGTAAAATTTTATGTTTCTCTGCATGGCTGATTAGTTGATCATATACAGCTTTCTCAAGAAGCTTTGACAAAAAAGTTAAAATGCTAATTGGTCTCAAGTCATTGAAATCTATAAGGTTGTCAGTCTTAGGCAGAGGAGTGACCAATGCTTCCTTCCATTGTTTTGGGACTGTTGAAGTAAGTAGTGATTTATTAACTATAGCAGTAATGATCGACAATGTTCTAGAGTAGAGTAGAGTTAATAAGATCATGTCTTTGCTAATATTGTCAGATCCTGTGGCATTTGATTTTACTGACAAAATGTACTTCGCAATTTGAGCCTCTGATACAAGTTGCAAGGTAAATGAAGCCGCACCAAAGGAAGAGCCATCAAATTTTTTTATTTCTGACTTTATTGCCATTACGTTATTAGGAGGGAGCCGTAAAAAGTGATCATTTATCTTATTCGGATCCGACAGATGATCTGGCAAGGACTCATGTTTACTTGGATCGATTAGAATTTTATTTTTTAGATTTTTCCAGAATTTTGCACTATTTTTTATATTAGAATTTATACAATGGTTAAAGTAGGCTCGTTTTTCTAAGCTTATGCTAGATTTAACTAATTTTTTGATATTTGTGTAATATTGTCGATGTGATTCATTAGTCGATTGTCTTTCCTTTCACGTGCTTCATTTCGCAAATCTATCATAAATTTTATCGTGTCAGTGATCCACGGTAAAGACTTATGATGTTTGATAACTGTAGTCTTAACAGGTGCATGTTTATCATACAGTTCCAACATAAACACATTAAATTTAGAAACCATACCATCAACCGATGGCTCCCTAATTACAGTCTCCCAGTCTATAGAATTGAGATGGGCATTAAAGTCATCCATCTTAATATCATGTAAAGGTCTAAAGATTATAGTTTTAGGAGGGACTTTACTTTTTTTTTAAGTTTAAAGTCAGGTTGATCATAGAATGCCCGTATGTACCTGTTATGTTATTGACTTGGAGTTCACGAACCGGACAATTAACACATACTAAGTCGATCATAGTCTCTGATTGCGCAGTAAAATGTGTTGGCTCCGAAACCAGTTGCTGTAAATCGACACAGTGAAGGAACTGGTTGAACTTAACAGTTTTACTATCGCTATTATCCAGTAAATTAATATTGAAGTCACCAATCAGGATCATATAGTCGTGGTAAGAAAATCTAGCCACAGAATCAGTAAGCGCATCTATAAAAATATCTGTATTCATCCATTGTGGTCGGTAAGCCGTACTAATCACAATGGTATGTCCATTAATTTTGGTACTCAGCCACATTTGTTCAATGGCTATATCAGGATTGTTTAAAAACTTGACCTTAACATTTGTTTTTACATAAAAACCAACACCCCCACCCCGACCGCTACACATGTGACGAGGGCGAGGGGCGCATCGCAACTTGTACCCTGGCGGTGCAGGCGCGCATGCTTCCTCACCCACGCCAAGCCATGTCTCATTGATGGCCATGATGTCGGAATTGTAACGATCCATGGCCACTAGGAAATCCTCATGCCCAGTGTTTAGAGAACCCGCATTGTACAGTCCTAACTTTAGATACTTAGTTCTAGGAGCCATTTCTACATATAAACATATTAACAGAAGTAATATCATAAGTGTAATTCATAAAAAAAATGTGTACTAAATATTTATTATACTTTTTACATACAGTATATGTAATAAATTCAATATATATTAAAATAAAATATGTAAATGTAAAGTATGTAACTAATATGTATAAATAAATTGCGGATAAATATTCGATAAAACAAAATAAATAAGTTTGAATTATTGGGTTCGAATTCGTTTCAACTACCGACCGACTTGCACTGATACAGCAAGAATTAAGATGAATAAAATTATATAGAAACAGAATTAAAATTACATTGTTACGGTATTTTACACATGGATTGCGATTACGGAATATATTATTACATAAAGACCAGTGACAAAAAATACCAGAATCATTCAAAAACATATTTGTGCTATTGCTATATAACAATAACAAATAATTAATCTTGAACAATTTCTCAGTTTGAGAATACTTGTATACTTCGTATAAATTTAACATAATTAAATTATAGAGATACACTATTAAAAATATTACAATGATGACAAAATACATTGCCACTAAAAAATTAAAATCTAAAAATAAAGTGAACAGAACATACAATAAAAGGATTACACTGAAATTAAGATTATAATATGAGATATTACAAAATAAGGAACCATTACGAGCTTTTTCATCTATTTTATCATTATATAAAATACTGAAAAGTATAAGATACCCAATAGAATAGGTTACATATTTACTTAAGCAATAGTTTGTAGAACATTCATAATAGACTTCAAAAAATATTATAAGCACATACATATAAAGCAGTGCATGACAATAATTATAACCCAAAAAACAAACATGCATTATAAAAAATATTAACGATGAGATAAAATCATTTAAATTAACATTTAAAAAGATAAACCAACTCTTATCATCCTCACATATTTTATATCTATTAAATATATATAACAGTGATGGTATGTAAGCCAATATTAAATACAACTTATTAAAATAATAATTAGACCAATAATGATAATTGATACAAAACATAAACAAGTGATAAAAAATCTTTTCTGTAGTTAAATAATCCTGACATTCTTTACATATATAATTATAAACTGAGATTAAAATTATATTGAAACTTAATAATCGTAAATGAGCATAGATTGTACATAGTAGGCACTGAACACATAACATCGAATAATTTTTGAATAACTGTGGAGAATTTGTAAAATTAAAAATTGCTAACTGAGGCAATACCAAAAACACCGCAGATGTCTGCTTCACTCCGGAGTCGAAAACGCGGTGCGTCGGGTCCCTGATGCTGGCGGGCGTACAGTCGACCGTCACGTGACCACACGTAGCGCCAATTGAGCCGCCCCGCCGCCTCACGAGCTCTTCTGAAAACCATTTTGTTGGTTCTCGTAAGCCGCTCGTTTACATAAAAGCGGCATGGTGGGCCAGGCACCCCTGTGCCCTCGGTGGTGGCGCCGCGCCGAACGCGGGCTGCTTGCAGAAACTGGTCGCGCGTGGCGCGGCGAGCTAGCTAGTCGTGGCCGCGTCGAGTAGTGAGGCATCAGCTTTTGTAGGCCTATCACTTGCACATTTCTCGAGAGCAATGACGCGGTCGTCGAGTTTGCTCAGACGATTTTCGCAGGCATCCACCCTCGATGCTAGCTTGCTCATAGTATTATTAAGAGTCTCGATAATTTGGCGTGTAGTCGCCAACTCCTCCCTGAACAGCCGCATTTCTGTCACCAGTGCACTCTCATCTGTACTTTCAGAGTCGTCTATCTGATCCGACGATTCCGTTTCGTCAGCCACTCTGCCTCTTACTGGTGTTTCTGAGGTATTAGCTTGTCTAGGCAATTTCACGTTACATAATGGACATATCCAATCTTTGCTAACACCAGATGACACTGCTATATTAACGCAGCTTTTGTGATAAACAATAGAACATTTTTGGCAACTAGCGCCACCAGTGGACGTCGAAATAAACTTCCCACATGCGCCGCACTTTGTAGAAGGTGCCATAATATATTCTAACTCAACAGAATATGTTCAAATTAAAAATTGAAAAAGTTAAAAAAATTTTGCATTCGAGAGATTCGATCCTCAGTTTTAAAAGCCAGAAAGTCTAGCGCCGTAAGCCTCGGGACCAACTTATGGTTACCGAAGTGGATGAAACAAAGCTAGTATAGTTTACAAATTGGTGAATATTGTAAAGACGGTAATTTAAAATAGATACTGATTCTCAACTGTGTTTGTAGATCACAAAATACACTTTTGACTTCATGGAAACGCACAGAAACGATCACAGAACTTCACTATTTATCATTTACAATAGTTCACAGTACTTATAATGCTTTATAAACTTGCGAATCAATTAAAAATACGGGGGCGACAAAAACACGTATTGATATCAGCAAAGTCGAACTACCCTCTCCTATATATATAATATATAATAGTAATTAATAAATTGTTACACTTAGAGGCGATAAAACCTCGTTATACCTCAAGTAACCAGTTTATATCAAACAAATAAAATACATAAATATTTTTGGCACCGATTTCAACAGCGAAAAACGGTTCGTACTAAACAAAAAAAAAATTAATAAATAAAATTCTACAATTTTTTAGAAAAGGGCACACTTTAAAATGGAATCTTATAAAACAGCTTCTAAATTAATTCCCCATAGTGGTTTGTTAGCTAACAAAGATAAGAAAGATCATACCTAATCGTACCTAGGTATATTTGTTAATTACAAAAAATACCTACGTTTTGAATGCTCGCTTCTCTGGCATCCATGAATATTTGTCAATACAACGTCACGTTGAGGTCATGGTGGGAGTTTTGTACGTTACGTAATACTGATATGTTAAAAAACCTGTTTTATTAGTTCTTTGTTTTTTAAATTAGCAATTTAATAAGGGTTGTTCATTCGGTTCATTAAATTCACACCATTCAGCCTTGTCTCTTTTGTTAGGCGAAGATATGGGCTATGATGAGGCGAATTTTACAAGAACCCTATAAAATTAAACCAACTAAATCAAAGTAAACCTTTTCTTGGAATCCAAATTTAGTTCTTAATCAGATTTCTCTATGATATTATTATATTACTTTAACTTTAGAAAAAATTACCAAAAAGTTACCGTTACATCGTTAGCCATATAATAGCGAATGACTTCATTTGGAAGTTCGTTTAATCATCTATTATAGGCAAAAACAAAATATAACACTATAAACTGTACGACTTAATTGTGCACCTCAAATACATTCAGTCTGCATTTTGAAGCGGCCACTCGACAAATTGTAGAGTCGTCGTGCGCCGTCGACATTGTAGCAAGATGGCCGCTCATATAAGGCTTTTGACACACGAAGCAAGTAATATATTTAATAGGGTAGTATTAAAAATGGTTCTGAAACTTGGCAGGTGGTTTGATATCGATAAATTAATACAGTAAAAATGAAAAAAACAGTAGTAGTGTAGTTCTTTTAGTATACCATCACCTAAAGCGTCACCGAAATATCAATCAACGATGTAAATGTAATATGGTAAAATTGAAAAACTTGATATCAATACATAAGAGAAAAAAGAAAACAGGCGATAACGTCAAGCAGTATTAAGTATTGCAAACACACTCCCTCGTTTGTTCAGACCCTAATTTATAGCTTTTGTTGTAACGTCCGTGGATGCCGGACAATCCATGAGATATAACCCGAAGAACACATTGATATTATTTGTTAATCCTCTATAATTTTAATGAATTTCAACTTAACAAGTGTGCGAGTATGTTAATTAGAAACATAACCATTTAAATAACACTGAATCATTTGTAAATCAATCGTAATCAAGACGGAAAATTACTGTAAATTATAAAGATGTCGCCATTTTCTTAACAGTAATATTTTTAGACCCAAATTAGCATCGATTTTATATATGAGAGTTTATTCGTTTTATATAATCACAAAGTAAATTTCCTACAGATCATTGTCATGTATAATAATCTTGCAAATATATTTAAAAACATGTAATACTTAGGACATAATTGCTGGTACTGCGAAACACTTACACAAAAAACACAAGGACGCAAAGACAGAAGTTTAGGTTTTTATTTCTTCGCACTTCATTACTTTATGCTGCTATTAAGAGATTTTTCTAATGAAACATATCATAGACTACCATATTTTACAAGCAAAACCTTGAAATAGTTCTGCTTTTTTACTGTAGACGGTAAGACTTTTGCAACGTGGCGTTTTGGATAGTCCACATACCTTAAGAATATTTCAACACTTAGATTATACAAATAAAGAGAGCTTAAAGTTTTATTTAATGTTTTAATAATTCAGGCCCCTGAATTCAAGTAAAAAATGAGAGAAGAACTTCACAGAACTTCACAAAATAAGTTAGAAGAGCATTATAAAACATATTATTTCAAATTCATTATTCATTTATTTCAAAAAACCATTACAATTTTAATTTAAACCGGGGTTTATATTGTGTGTATTTTGGTGTGGGTGTGAGTATTTAGAAGTTAACGGGAAGCTGAAAGAAAGTGTGTGTGTGTTGAGTATGAGTGAATATCGCTTTGTATTATAATTCTAATTATTTATTTTATTAAAATAAAAATATTTTCTGAGAAATCTAATGCTGACGTTTCTGTTATTTATCTTCTATATTTATATATATGATATCTTCAAGACATCTATGGATTCCTAGTATTTGTTGCATGTCTTTTGTGAGCGTAATGATAAAACTATATTCAATTTATCAGTACATTTTGTAGAAATATGTTTGTATGTATCTATAACTATTTATATCTATATTAAATATGTAATCTTTGTGCAATACTTACTGGTAAAATATGTTTATTGTATTTTGTTGAATAAAGGTTTTTTCTATTTCTATTTTTCTATTTCTAAATGTATACACATCCCAACGACCTTCATAAATTTCGTGATCGCCAAGTCAGAATAATGAATTTGGGTCTATAAATCGAAAGAAATGATTTCTCATACAATATTTAACATAAAAAGCATCACATGATATCCAGTAAGTATCTTAAAAACAACGGTGTAATTTACGGAATAGGTTGATTGACTGATTTGAATAGGTAAAGACCAGCAGACTTGGCTTCACATTAAACCTCAATTACCGGTCTACGGCATTTTTGCGCAACGGTTTGCTTTTATGTCTAGAAATAAGAACAAGAACAATAAATAGTTCTGAATTTGCTTTTATGAGTAAAAAGTGGGAAAATTAAAACCAACGAAAATACATAAAAAATCTACATAGAGATGATTTATTAAAAGATACCGAACATCCATTTATGATTTTGTCTTACAATAGAAGTTTTAAAACAGAGTTAAAATGTTTAAAAATGAACAATTTTACTTTTCCTGTCATGTTCAGTAGAAGTTTCTCTTATTAACCCCCAAATATAGTCTCCTATATTTACTTTATATCTCCTATATATACTGGCCTTGCTAACGTCTCTGAAATTCCATTATATCTGATGGAAACGTTCCCCTTGTTCTTCTGAATAAGCTCTCATATTATCTTTAAATTTATCAAAATAGAATGTAACATATGCATTTTTAGAGACATTCTACCTACATCCGATGATGGAAAAATTCGTAATCATGTCAGTGATTAGAACGTCATAACTTTCAGCTCTACGGTTTCCAAGAAAACCATGAAGTACTGCCTTAAAACTATTCCATGCTTTTTTTTCTTTATCGCTATGTAACTCCAGGAAAATATCACAATTGATAATTTTTTATTTGAGGGCCTACAAAGATTTGGAAAAAAGCTCTTCAAATATTTGTAAGCTTCGGACTCATGATTCAGAGATTTTTACAGGTCGATACAGCGAAAAAAGATATGAAACACTTTATTTCTCTGTAATATTTTTTTTCTCAACATTGACAATTATTTGTTCTTATTGACGTCAAATAAAACATGACTATCACCAGTTCAGAAAAACCTTCAAGAAGAATAATTGGCACGGGTGTAACGTAGTACCAGTAAAACACCAAAACTCTCTTCTATGTTTATTTTTTCGGTAAAATTAAAAATATACAAAAATGCCTGTAAATACAAACAGAAAAATATAAACAAAATTGAAATAAAAAAATAGTCACACAAAATAGAACAGAAATATTAATACAATTAAATTTGATCTGAAAAGAAAAAATAACAATAAAATAAAATTTTAATGAATGAGAATCCTTACCAAAAATTTTGGCTACGCACACTCGTGAACGTAAAAATAAATTATAGGTTTCTTAAAAAAAAACTTTGATTGTAGATAATAAAATATCTTAACTATGTAATTTTGAATAATAAACTCGGAAACAATAATAAATAAATAGATTCAAGTTGCTTTGATGGATAATATTTCGTGACTGACTTGTCAAATCAAAACATTGCCGTTCTCCGACACTACGTAATTCCTAGTTTAAAATTACGTCGGGAACGACAAAAAAAATAAAATTTACTGACAAAAAGAGGTCGAAATAGACAACCGTCACAATACCCCGGGGGCCGGGAAAAAAAAAATCTGAAAGATTTTTTTTTAGTAAAATTTCAAATTCAAACCAAATCAAAATAAATGCATATACATATCGAATTTTAATATTTAATCTGCTAAATGAAAGAACAATCAAAAAAAAAAAAATAATAATTAAAAGCAAAATGAAAATTAATATTAACATCCTATAGAAGAATTTTTCTGAAAAAACATCCTGTATATATGAAAAAAAAAAAAATAATACTGATATATTGCATATCAACAAGTTATTTAATAGAAAAAGAAAACAAAACAGACGAGAGAGAGAAAAAAAAAAATCCTAAATAATTATCTTAAATTACATGGTTCATGAATGATAAAATTTTAAACATGTTCCTGGAATATACAATGTTAATATACATCGTTCAACTCCATCAACGTACATTATAATTACAACATACATTCTCTATCATACTAGTCTTATTCCAACTACTGGAAATAAAACATCATGCAGTTAGAGTTGCTTATGAGGAATCGTATCCTAAATAAGTCAACTCAACAGAGTTGAACGCAACGGCAAAAGGCTTTAATAGTTGCCATCCGCTGAAAATATTAATAGCTTATGGCTTCTTTAACGTGTCGCTAACTCCCGCACGGTGATTACTATAAACAAGTTTCAGTTAAAGACTGAAATAAATATGCCGGAAAGAAAAGAAAATCATAGCCAGTCGTGAAATATTGACTTTTAAATAAAATCCAAGGGTCTTTTGTGAAGTAATTAAAATATTTATGTAATAAACACATGAAAATAATTCTCACAGGAAAGTGATTCAAGCGTATAAATAATACACATAGGTATGGTTTAGTTTAACGAGTTACCTTAATAAACGCTCGTGCAGAAGGCTTAATTTTACAAGTTGCAAACCGCTTGAAAAAAAAAATTGAGAAGAAAAAATTAGAATTGCAAATATTAAATAAATTACACAAAAAGTTAACCTAATACTACGATGATGATAATTAATTATAAGTTTTGACCAACGTCAATGTTAATGGTATAGCCAAACGATAATGAGGTGCATAGAGAAAAAAAAAAATAAGACAAAAAGAATCGGCTTATGCTCGCCGTGAGATAATTAGCAATAATTATATATGAATTCATATAAAGTAATTGGTAACAACCAATCTAGTCACTCAAAGAAGAAGTTAAACGCGGTAGAGGTTTAATGTCTCTGATATGCCAACGACCTAATGGGTTATTATTCATATCCACTAAATCGTAAATTAATGGTGAAACTTTATTTGAAACTTTACATTTAATAAATTTGGGTGCAAACTTAGCACAAAAATGTTTTTTAGAGGAACTTATTACATGGTTTCGCCTCCAAACAATATCACCGTTATTAAATTCTAAATTCTGATGATGTTTGTTATAATAAGTTGCATTATATTGATGTGCATTAAATAACCGCTTCTGTACTTCGGAAAAGATAGGTATTAATTGTCCTATGTTTTCAGCATATACATCCCTAGGACTGAAAATTAGTTCATCTCTGGAATCTTTATTTTTGTAGATAGATCCACATGTAACAGCTTCTCTACCAAATACTAAAAATGATGGGGTGAATTTTGTGGTTTCATTAACCGCAGTATTAATAGCAAACTGTATTTTGTTTATATAGGTATCCCAAGTTCTGTGATCTTTATCTATAAAAGCTGCAATCGCCGTTACAATAGTTTTATTGTAACGCTCAACGGTGTTAACCTGTGGACAGTAACGTGGGGTGTAATGTATTTTTGGTATGTTGTAAAATTTAAATAATTCAGATAATTCTGTACTTATCATTTGAGGACCATTATCTAATATAATAGTTTCTGGAACTCCATAAACCATAAAAACTAAATTGTCCAATATATGGCGAATAATAGAAGCGGTTGCATGTTTTATTGGAAATAACAAACAATATTTGGAAAAACAACAAGTAACTACAAATAGAAATCTATTCTGCTTACGTGAAGTAGGAAGTGGACCTATCAAATCTATGGATAAACATTGGAAAGGGCGTGAACAATGTTTGGGTTTGCCCATTAAACCAATTAAGTTTTGATTTTGGTGCTTGGTAGCTAAACAAGTCTCGCACTTAGCAATAAACATGGCTACGTCTTTATACATGCCAGGCCAAAAATAGAGATTTTTAATTCTATGGTATGTTTTAAAAGTACCAAAATGTGCCGTTTGGGGAGTAGAATGATTTTGTGTAATCACAGATTCCCTAAATTCTAATGGTATTACTTGTTTCCAATTAAATTCAGAGTTAAATAATGTGTTAGATCTACAAAATCTAAACAATTTATTATTATGAATCATGTAATCCGGAGTACTAGAAGGAAATGATAAACATTTATTATAAATTGCTAAATACCAAGTGTCTTTAGTTTGAGAAGTAGAAAAATTAATTAAATCAATTGGTTTTATCCGTGATAAAGTATCTGGTACGACATGATCTGAGCCTTTTTTGTGTTTAATTACGAAATTAAACATAGATAAACGAATACTCCACCGAGCTAATCTGCCAGTAGGATTATTTAAATGCATAAACCACTGAAGGGCTGCGTGATCAGTATAAATTGTAAATTGTAATCCATTATCTAAATAACAACGCCAATGCTCTAGTGCCGTAATAACACTTAAAAGTTCACGTTCAGTGACTGAATAATTCTTTTGAGCGCCTGTAAGTGATTTACTCATATAAGCAATAGGTTTATCAATATTATCGACTTCCTGAGTTAACATTGCGCCAATGCCATAGGAAGAGGCATCACAATGAACAGCAAATGGTTTAGAGAAATCTGGACATGCCAGAACTGGTGTACTAATTAAAGCTTGCTTAATAGCCTTGAAAGCAATTTCAGCTTCATCAGACCACTTAAATGGAGGTGATTTTTTGCTTGTAGAAGTTAATTTAGCTAACGGTGCTGCAAGGGTGCTTAAATTAGGTACAAAACGTCTGTACCAGCTGGCAGTACCCAAAAAACGTTTGACCTCCTTAGCAGATTTTGGAGTTTGTATATCAAGAATAGCTTGAACTTTTTTAGGATCCGTTTTTAAACCATTTTCATTAACTACATAGCCTAAGTATTTTAATTTTACCGAAAAAATAAACATAGAAGAGAGTTTTGGTGTTTTACTGGTACTACGTTACATACTGTACGTTACTGTGGTTATAAGTTTGTAGGAAGAGTAATAATGCCGATAGAAGAAATAGTTTGTCCGTTTGCAACATTACCTTTTATTAAACAGTTTTTTTGCATAAAAAGACCATGTTGTGATAAAATTTTATGAGAATTATTACCCAATATAGTGATAGCACTACCACTATCTAAAAGACCATTTAAAATTAAATCGTTTACTTTTATATGTAAATAAGGACGTTCAAAATCTGATGTTTTATTAAAGAGGAGAGCACAAGTGTTATAAGATTTAAAAAAAATTGTTAAAGTTTTTAACCATGTATCCCAATCTTTTTTGTCAAAATTTGATGATTTAATACCATTATTTTTGTTTATGCACTCCTCATAATTTAGTTTTTTGAAATCGACTTATTACAATTAGGACATTTACTAGTAATAAAGTCTTTTTTTCCACAACGAAAACACACTATATTAGTGTTAGTACAGTCTTTTAATAAATGTGTATTAGATCTACAACGTGGGCAAGTGAATTTATAAAAATTCTGATTTTTATTAATTGCAGCTACAGTATTAGGTAATGGATTAGCTACAGCTGCTATGGAATTATATGTACAAGCTTTAAAAGGAAATTCAGGAATATATGGTTGATTATGTGAAAGTAGAGTATTATTATACGATTTGTTATTAGAATTTGATGTAGAAGGAATAGGAAAAGAATGATAATGATCTGGTGGTGATGATGAAGAGTAGTAAGATGTATTATTAGAAACTTGGAGAATGCTTTCTGTAAATTTGCATGATTCCAAGAGGGAATTTACAGTATGTAAATTAGTAGGTGAAAGACGTAATGTGAATTCAGGTTTAAGATTTCTAACAAGAGTATTAATTTTTTCTTTTTCGGACATTGGTTCCAAGAGCTTTGAAAAAAGAGATTCCATTGTAGCAAAGTAGATGATAATTCTCTCATTATATTTTTGCTTACGAGCATCGATTACTTTTTTTAGTTTATAATCGTAATCGGTAATTGCAAAATCATTCAACAATGCCGATCGGAAAGATGACCAGTCATTAATAGTCGACTTTCTAGCTCTAAACCAATCAAGAGCAGATCCAGATAAAATATCATAAATATGTGAGAATAAAGATTTTTCAGAAATATTTTTTATTTGTGAAAATTCTTCAAGTTTTTGAATAAAATCCTTTGGACAACCTTCACCTTTATAAATAAATCTTTTTAAATCATTGTTAGTTCGATTTTCTGTAATTTTACTGACCTTATCAGTTAATGCTTCGAAAAAAGAAAGGGGTTGTAGATTAATATTTTGTATAGATTCTGCGGAATGATATGTGGAATGTGTTGGTGATTTTTCCAAATTTTTAAAACGTGAGTCTAATTGAGTTAAATCATTCCAACATGAATTTATTAAATCTAACTGCTCTGAAGATAAATCTGATGTAATGTCAATGAGGCCTAATCTTGTTCTTATATGAGTTAAATAAGGTGAAATTTTTTGTTTCCTAATAGGATAAGAGTTTATACAAGCTTCAACAAGTTTTAAATTTTTTTTAATGGTATTAATATCTTCTGAAAATTCTTCAGGGCTATTTTGTAAAATTTCTGTTTCAGAATCTACATTAATATTTAATAATAATGATCGTAGTTCGTCTACAGATTGCGTCGAAGAAAAATTTATATTTCTGATTTTTAATTCATAAATTATTTCAGGTTTATTTAATTGTGAAAAATTCATTGCAAAATCAAAAAAAAAATGTTAAAGTGAAACAAATTTGTTAATAGTCGTTATGCAGAATAGAGCCTTAAAAATATACGTATTTTCGAGTGATGAAAATGAATAGAAAATGTTATTTAAATAGTGAAATTACTGGGTTATAGAATGTTGTGTCTTCAGAAAATTTCTTCAAGGATATTATAACGAAAGAAACTAAAGAAACTTAAATGTCTGAATAATTTAGCAGTATTTTGATATATTATAGTAGATATATTATAGTAGATATATATATAAATATATTATAGTGAATGTTAATGATTGAAAATGGTAACAAATAAAGTTTTATGCCTGACCTCAATAATAATTATAAAAAAATTATTTTTAATGTTGCAATTCTTCTGTTGATATAGTTCCTCCTCTCTTCTCCATAAACTACGTTTGAATATTCGGGCGCCAGTATGTGGCGTAGTACCAGTAAAACACCAAAACTCTCTTCTATGTTTATTTTTTCGGTAAAATTAAAAATATACAAAAATGCCTGTAAATACAAACAGAAAAATATAAACAAAATTGAAATAAAAAAATAGTCACACAAAATAGAACAGAAATATTAATACAATTAAATTTGATCTGAAAAGAAAAAATAACAATAAAATAAAATTTTAATGAATGAGAATCCTTACCAAAAATTTTGGCTACGCACACTCGTGAACGTAAAAATAAATTATAGGTTTCTTAAAAAAAAACTTTGATTGTAGATAATAAAATATCTTAACTATGTAATTTTGAATAATAAACTCGGAAACAATAATAAATAAATAGATTCAAGTTGCTTTGATGGATAATATTTCGTGACTGACTTGTCAAATCAAAACATTGCCGTTCTCCGACACTACGTAATTCCTAGTTTAAAATTACGTCGGGAACGACAAAAAAAATAAAATTTACTGACAAAAAGAGGTCGAAATAGACAACCGTCACACGGGTATATTTCTTTTTCAAAATAAATTTACAGAGTCTCTTTATGTCTACACAAAATTATTCTTATCTGTATCTGTTAGCTCGGCAAGTCTTTCTCCACCCAAGTGTGCAAACGGTGAACACCCTCAGACGGCACCCGTTCACGAGTTAACGCGAGATCCAGCCATCGCCCTCCTCAACCATATTACACTAATCATAACTGTAGGTGCAGTTTCAGTAATATTCTCAGTCAATGAGCAAATTCTCTTAACTGCGAATGCTGCAGTGCAGTCTTTTCGCCAAATGTGACATCGGGACATTGCATTTAGGGAAAACAATAATCATTTTACAGTCTTGAAAGCAATGTTTTAATTTTAAAATTAAAACATTGCTTTCAAGACTGTACAGATACTTGAAATTGGCAGAAATAGTTATTGTGTAGTAACAACAGCTGATTATATTGAAATAATAATAATTATAATACAAACACCATTGGTAAAGTAGAAAAACTTCTTAAATGAAATTGATGAATCAATGTTTTTAGAAAATTAACCTAGCGTGTTTTGCCCTACATAAAGCAGCGGATTCTTCACGTGTTGGGTACTCGGCCATTTTTTAAATAAAACATCGAGCTTAAGGGTTCCGAATTCAAATAAACGGATTATAGGTTTACGTATTACACCTATTCAACCTTTGCTTATAATGAACGTAAAAACTTAAAAACTTGTCTTGCTCCATCTTGACTTTTGACGAAATTGACTTATGACAGCATACTTCAAAAAGCAGTTATATTTTAAAGTTATATCCTCAGATTTTATTTTCGTGTTTCTTTGAATCCAAGCTATTTCCATGGCTGTGCCTGCACGGGCGAAACTCGGCCGCCTTCGGCTGGCTGACCCTGAGGATGCAGATATTATTTATAATTTGGTAAATCAATCTATCGCTCGAGTGTTTAAAATAGAGGGTCTTGACGACATTATTTATCAAATGTTAGTGATTGCTTTATGGTTTTACTTATATCTATCATATTGTATTGCATAGAACACAATAAAACCCAACTTAACAAGTGAAGGTTCTGAAAACCTGATACTATTTGTTCAGTAGGTAGATAATTAACATTTGGTCCCCATTTTGATGAAATTTTTACGTACTTTGAAAAAGAAAATTGAAATTGCAACTATACGCTCAGACCGGCTACAATGAGAGGTTAACTGTAAAGAATAAGGCCATGATCTCGATTACTCTCGTGTTAAAAACATATTTTTGTTTTTTAAAATGACAAGACCAATGACCTTTTCCGGTACTAGAAAATAACGGTAGACTAGATTTAAGCTCTTTTCCCGAACATTGATAGGTATTTGAAAGTTCATGATTACTTTTATTGCAGTGATGACTCCGTTCTGTGTATAGTGCAATTGGATGATAGTGACAATGTTGCTGGGTATATGGCTCTTAAGGATTACCCAAGGATGCCGTCGGTCCATCCCATGGCGTGGGAAGAATTTGTTTGGACTAAATACAAGTACGTAATGGTATATTTCTCGAAAATCCAATTATATATTAAAAAAACCTTTGCTAAAGAAATCAGATCCTCAATGAATGTTAGCATACAGACCAGTCTCACCTGTTTTATCTCAAATTTCTAAAAACGTCATATACAGTGCTGCAAATCATTATTTTGAGAAGTTTTATCTTTTGGTGGAAGAACAAATTGGATTTGGAAATAAACAACGGCATTTGATGAACGATCTATGTTTTATGACCAGTGTAAGTTAGTTTAATTTCGCCACTCGTACGGCCGATTGGCTAGGTTGTCAACTTGTGACTGTTTAGTTGTACGAACGGATAAAGGTACCTACACTTATTTGTTACTAGTTGCACGAGTTCGAATAGTTTACGACACATACCTAATATTCATCACAAGTCTAGGTGAACAGCGAAGTGTGGATGCTGCATAGGATAGGAGCTATAAACTATTAAGAAGTGAGTATTTGTTCGTTTTGGGGCTTATGTATCATATTAAAACTTGGATTATAGACTATTGCGTATTTTAAGAAAAATAAAACATTCTTCGCTAAAAATTACATAATTTCCAGAACAGTAGAGCTAAATTCGAGGAACACTCTTTGGATACACCTGTTATGTTGGCAGCCAGCTTTTGGAAGAGATATTGTGGACAACATGCTTAGAGCAGTCTTTATGCACGACCCTTACGTTCATCATTTAGCTTTCATAAAAGCTATGACCGATGTTCCTAGTAAGTATGAATTGGCATAACTATAGTTTTGTGAAAACCATTTTTATTCTATTTTAGTACTCATACCTACAGAGAAAATGGAAATCAGCTTTTTGTACCAACTCGTCTCTTTTATGTCTTTTAGGACCTTTCCTATCTTAGCATTAAAATATTGGAAACACAATAAAACTTTAAACAATTAATTAGTGTAAATATATTAAACAACGCTTATACTCGTAATATTTAAAATAATACATGCCCCTTCCTTGCGTCTTTCGTGCGTGTACGATCAGCGTAGACTTAGTAGCCTATCACTGTTTTGTTATAAAACAATTAGGTAATCTATAACTATTCTCAAGGAATGAAAACTGCCCAAAAATATTGTCTTGAACTTATTAACTGTCCATACTCGTGGTCAACTCGAAGCTTTAGTGGGACGTATGCTTTGATCATTAATTAGTGGTAGTAGGTATACACCCACGAGTATCTAAACTAAATATTTAAATTAATTGTATAGCTTGAGATGTGCAGTAATAATATAAAATTCTGTGGTTCTACTGCAAGTTATTTGTCCGCAGTGTTAATGCCAGGGCAGGTGCGCGCAGAAGCCTCCTTCCGCAAGGCTACTGCTGTGGAGCGCGGCGTCTGCAGTGATCTGCTGCCGTCGCTCATGATCGCCGACCGCAGTGAGGTGTGTCCCCGCCTGCGGATTCGGCGCGCTGTGTGAGTCCTTTTGTAATTAGTTTAATTATAGGCAGATAGATGTTTATGTATATGTCGGAAGATGTGGTAAATCGGGGCTCTGATGGTCAGAACTCGACATAATAGTGGGCGCAGACGGGAACGAGCAGAAAGCAAACAGGTGTAGAATACACAACTGCTTTATTTGAAAAGAGCTTCGAAACGTAAAGTAGTTCCCGGACTAGTTGTTCGCACGGTGGTACGCCCGAAAGTGTCTGTTTCTACATTACGATTCTTTTCGTCGCATTGGTTTGCACGAACACTAGACCGGACTCCACTGAAGCGCCATCTACAGCGCTTGCGTTTCGGAGACAATTGACGTCCCGTACTCATGACCTCTGCGACATATTAGGTCTTTACCTATGAAATTGCCGTTTTTCACGAAATAAATGAAGCGTAATTTTTTTATATATTTTTTATTTCTATTAATCAAAATAATCACCCATGCAATCAATGCATCTTTGCCAACGCATTGGTAGCTTATTGATGCCTTTCTTGAAGAAATCAGCTGGACGGGAGGCAACAAATTCTTCAAAGGCATTTTGTACTGCCTCTCGGGTATTGAATTTTTTTCCCGCCAAGAAGTTATCCAAATTCTGGAAAAAGTAGAAGTCTGTAGGCGCAAGGTCTGGTGAGTACGGCGGATGACGGAGAAATTCCAACCCCAACTCTTGTAGCTTGGAGACCGTCTGCTGTGCAGTATGAGGTCGCGCGTTGTCGTGCAGGAGCAGTGGAGCCGAACGATTGACCAAAGCCGGTTGGAGACTTGCGAGCTTCTCCATCATTGTGTTCAGTTCTTCACAGTACACATCTGCAGTAATGCTTGTCCCGTTTGCCAACAAGCTGTGATGAATTACACCCGCGTTAGACCACCAAACAGTGACCATAACTTTTCTAGGGGTAAGTTTTCATTTAGGGCATTGTTTGGGTGCTGAACCAGGGTCCAACCAACTTGCTGAGCGCTTACGATTGTCAAACAGGATCCATTTCTCGTCACAAGTAACAATGCAGTTCAGAATTCCTTCATTTGTATGCCTGCTGAGCAGTGCAAGGCACGTCTCCACGCGTACTTCGCGCTGGCGGTCATTGAGTTCGTGGGGTACCCATTTGTCAAGCTTTTTTACCTTGCCAATTTGACGCAAATGGACCAATATTGTTTTGATGCTAACGTCGAAAGCTGCTGCTAATTCAGCCGTGGATTGAGTTTCATCAGCTTCCACAATTGCCTTTAATTCGTCATTGTCGACCAAAGTTTTCGGACGACCACGGGGTTCATTTTTCAGGTCAAAATTTCCAGAACGGAAGCGGGTAAACCAATAACGGGTGGTGCGTTCGTTTGTAGTGTTCGCTCCGTAAACGTCGTTGATGTTGCGTGCCGCTTGTGCCGCTTTGCTGCCACGACGGTACTCATACTCCATAATTACTCGAATTTTTAACTTATCCATGATGACGAAAAATGTTCGAATGCGTTGAAAACAAAACACTAACTATTAAACAAATGACGATGATAGAAAAAGAATTCCATGTTTGTCAAATAAAATTAATTTGAAATTAGAATTATCAGTCAAAAAAAAATATTTTCATTTGAAATGGCCAGTACGGCAAAACGGCAGTTTCATAGGTAAAGACCTATTATATATATATTTTTTGTTTGTGTTTTGTTCGGTTTGTTAAGCAAGCATTCTGTATTCATTTCTAACGAACTTGTTGATATCTGGCGATTCACGCAAGCCTACTAAATGAAGTGAGCGTGGTGTGGTAGAATCCGTTGATCCATCAGCATGAAAATTAGAAGTGATAATTAAGCTTTTTTTTTAGTAATAGGGCTAGCTGTTTAGTTAAACGGTAAATATCCTATATATCGGTCCGCCTGTAATTGATATAACCACATACCCTCATTAAACATGTTCACTTAAATCTATATTCCATGTTCAACAATTTTACTACGTGTACGCCTGGTACCAAAATTATTCCTAATTCCAGCGAAGAAGACAACGACGACATAGTACCCATAATCGAGCGGCATTCGAAGCGGTTACGAGAGATCTACGGAGACTTCTACATCAGTGAGTTGATCTCGCGCCATCCGGAGTCGGAGCGGGCCTTGCTTGTGTGTGAGGTAAGATCATGTTCACCTGCGTTTTTCCTGAATTTCTGGATAAAATACCAATGCTTCTTCTGGATAACGTCGCTTTCCAGTGATAAAAGATTTGTTAAAAACTGTTCAATCGTTTCTGGGTTTTCATATAAACTAATAAATAAATCTTTCATTTTATATATAACTTCATCAACATAATTAGCACTACAAGAAATTATACTTATAGGCGTATACATAATTAAATTTGACTTAATTCTTTAAGCTACTTTAGCTACTTTAAGCATTGCATTTGGAAGGACCACGTAGGGACATTTTTTAGATAGTTGCAGACCAATGAAATAAATATCTTGCCGTTTCCATCACTGTATATATTCGAAATTTGTTGTTTTGTCAAACAGAATAGGCAATTATTTGGAACCAACAATGAAGTGATCGGCAGACGAGGTACACACAAAGATAAACTGTACGTACCATATCAAAAACTGTCTGTCTTTAACAATAACGTGCATTGCATGGCGGTACGTGTATATAATAATTACCAGTAAGTTTAAAGGAACCAGAAAGGAACTTTAGAAAAAATGTATTACAGTGTAAACGAATATTTGAATGAACGATTGACATGAATTATTATTATTATTGTCTAGGTTTGCAAATGGTATTAATTGTGTTTAATTTGCTACATTTTATTACATGTTTTTTTCTTCTCTATTTTTTAAGGTTTTTTTTTGACATCAACATTATAATTTTTTTTCTTCTCAAGTAATTTATTAGATTTCTTTTATGTTTGTGGGTTGATTGATTGTTAAATAATTATTACTTTGTTGATGGACTTATAAATATTATCTAATTAGTAATTATTTTTTGCTTAGTAACATTTTGCACGCTAAAATACAGCAGTATATGAACAAACTGAACGAATCTGTTAAAACGCTTATACTTGCAAATAAAGAGTTTATTATTATTTATTATAAAGCTAAAAGTCAGTGAGTTCATAGTCAAAATTGAGTTCAAAGCCAAAAATATCTGAAAAGCTTGACTTACAATGCGCGTTACAGTATCTTGCAAGTATCATCCTGACAAAGGGAGCATTATCACCTAAATTTGACTTCGATCATACAAATTGTAGAAGGTTGAATGTAGATGCTCGGGGTAATCTAGAGGGAGTAAAAAAAGTTCAACAGGTTAGGCGAGTCAATAATATTGTTCAATAAACGATGGTCGAGGCTTTGCAGTTTTTTGGTGGTGAAGTCAGAGTTGTTAATAATTTTTCGGGCTCGTCGGTCAACTGCGTCCATCGCTTCTAGTTGGTACTTTGCAGAACCATCCCAAAGGTGGCTACAGTACTCCATACAGGATCGAGTTTAAGCTCTATACAAATTAAGTAGCCATTCAGGGCTGAAGTACCGTCGGACCTTCGAGATGATTCCCAACTTCTTTGAAGCAGTTTGAGCCATGGACACAATTTGTTGCCCGATGTTTAGTTGGGATGATATAGTTACGCCCGGAAGCTCTAGGTGGTCGTTTAAGGGTACAGAAACATTTTGGAAAGTGGACGTTAGGTCGAAACTGCTCTTTTTGGCGTAAAATAAACACGCCTGTGTTTTTGACGGTTGAATTTGACTAAATTGGACGCACCGCAATCGGACAATTTTTTTAAAGCCAAATCAACCCGCTCAATCATGGACTCTGTCAAAGCCAGGATTTCTTGAGGACTCGCTCGCGCATTGGATATGTATCTCTCTACAACGGTGCTGTCATCAGCGTAACCAATAATGCCTGGAGTTCGCAGGTCATTAATGTGCAGCAAAAATAACGTTGCAGATTAAATACATTTTTTCAAGTACCCTGGCATTAATTGCCATTAGGTCCGAAGAGCAGCCGTCTCAGACTACTCGCATTGACCATTCCCTCAAAAAATCTGATATCCAGTCGCAGAGCCCATTAGGTATTCCGTATGCTGGAAGTTTATTCAAGAGACAATCATGCCAGACCCTATCAAAAGCCTTGGAAATGTCTAAGGATACAGCTATAGCTTCACCGTGACCTTCCAAGGCTTAGCTCCATAAGTGAGTGGCAAACACAAGAAGATCTTTAGTTGAGCGTCCACTGCGAAAACCATATTGGTTATCACTAAAGAGCTCGTTGGACTCAAGGTATGCCAGGAGACGATTGTTCAATACACGCTCCATAACTTTGCAAAGTATGGAGGTGATTGCAATAGGTCGGTAGTTGATGGGATCTGCACGGCTTCCCTTCCTTGGTACTGGTTGCACTTTAGCCAGCTTCCAGGATTTAGGGACCTTTCCGGATTCCAAAGAGAGTCGATACAGGCGCGTTAGAATGGCAGGTATGCCATCCGGGCCGCCGGCCTTATTCACGTCTAAATTCTGCAAGCATTTAAGACCCTCCTTTTGGCGAATATGAACGGTACCTATTTTGAGTCCGAACTGAGGTAACTGGGGTGGAACTTTACCTTGACTATTTACACGTGAACAATCTGCAAAAAGATTAACAAAAAGGTCTGCTTTCTCTTTTGCGGTGTCAGCCAGTGAACCGTCAGGCTTCCTCAGAGGTGGCAGCGATGGGCGACAGAAGTTCGACTCAACTGACTTGGCTAGAGACCAGAAAGCTTTGCTTCCTGAAGGATATGACGCTATCTTATCTCCGATGTGGCCAATGTGGTCAAAGCGAGCTTTTCTTATCACCTTTTTGCAAGACTTGGCGGCAGCACTGTACGCTTCTTGTTTAAGCTTTTCAGCTGTGAGGCAAGCAGCATCAAACCATGGTCGACCATTGGTTTCAAGGGATAGGTCAGCGTAAAGGATGAAATACTCTATTGCCTGGCCTATCACACTTGATACAGCATCAGCGCAGCACGATGAATCGGTTGACGTAAAACAAGTCTGCCGCCAAGGATAAGACGTGAAAAAATGCCTAATCTCATCTGCTGACTTGTATCGCCATACTCGCCGAGCGCCTTTTGGGTGGGTGTCAGGCGGCGAGTACTGCGACACAAATTTCACCACGCAGTGGATCCCTGAAGGTGCAGAAACGGACACCGAGTACCTGTCAGGATCAGTTGTCAGCAGTAGGTCCAAGCAACATGCAGTGTGGCCAGCAACGTCGAGGATGCGCAAGCTGTGATTTTTAAGTTTTCCGTGACTAAAGGCCTCCTTTAGTCACGGAAAACTTAAACGCCTCTCTTCCAGCGTGGTCAGTGTCCTGATATGGGTATAGCCATTGCCAGTGATGAGCGTTAAAATCCCCCAGGAACACCAACTGCGCTAAAGGAAAACGTTGTCGAACCTCTGCTGCATCGCTGAGATACTCCATGAGCCTCGTTGTCTCCCGATTTCCGCTATGTGACCGGTATATACTGGCGTAGACCAATTGGTCAAGGCCGGTCTCAATGTGAACCCACATGACGGATAAATACATGCACACCCCGGCGTTCGGGCGGAATTTGGACTCCAGTATGTACCCTGGGTAACAAAGGTATGCCAAGTTTGATGGATTACAGATCTGCGTCTCCGTTAGGAAGAGAAGGTGAGGCTTCTCTGTCTCAAGGTGGTGGTGGACATCGTTGAGATTTGAGTGCATTCCTCTGATGTCGCACAAGTGCACTTTAAGAGAGAGGAAGTGCAACCGCTGTAAAACCTCACTCTTCTTTGAACTTTTCATATTGTGTGAGTGAGAGAATATCCCTATTCACAGAGGACAGAAGTTGAGTAAAGCGCTGCAAATGGAACCAAGCATCTCGTAATAAACAACGCACCGATGGGAAACTCGCTTGGAGACTGCGGGGACGCCCAAACTCCCCTGGGGATTGTCATCGGGTCCTCTCTAACCAGTAGCCAGCTGGCACGATGAAGCCTCCCGGTATTTTTCGCGAGGTGGCGGGGCAGCCTTTCGCATGTGGCTAGCACACTACTTGGGCCCCCTACTACCTGCGGTGGCTTCGGATCCCGCTATCCTCCAAAACGAGTTACCCGGCGAGCCAATATATTACGAGCTGAAGACAGTTCTCTGATGCAGCACGATTACTCAGACCTACCCACCTAGATGGCTACACTAAACATCATGCCGGAATGCGACCATGTCACTTGGTGGCATGGTTTTAAAATATATATGAGTGACACGGAGATTATGAATTGCGCTCGTACAGATAAACTTGAGAGCGTCCGACTGCGGTCTATTAATAGCTCAACTTGCCCCCCCCCCCAGGACTCGTGACCTTCTGCAGGCTGCTATGATTAATCACAACAAAAAGAATGCCAATAATAAGCTCAAGTCTTCGGATCTGAGACTAGAAGGGAATAAGACTCCTGTATTTGTCGTTGATCATCTATCTCCTGCGCTGAAGACACTCCATGCTGCCACTAGAATTAAGGCAATGGAGAGGGGTACAAATTTTTATGGGTCAGAAATGGTAGAATCTTCGTAAGAAAGAATGAAAAATGAAAAATAAACATGGCTTAATCATTTTATAGGTATGTGGTATATAAAAGAGATAGGGAATCTGTTTTACATTGCGACAAAAAGGGTGGGGTTGTTGTGATTGCTGTCAAGAAAATTATAAATCCAATCATGTTAAGAAATGGGACAGGAGCTGTGAAAATTTATGAGTATCCTTAGACCTACCAATATCAAATGGCTATCGTCGAATAGTTATCTGAGCCGTTTACTTACCGCCACCTGTACGCCGCTCCTATCTAGACTATTTTCTGAGTAACTGTAATATTGTATTTGAGAAGGTTACATTTTCATATGTTTTTATTGTAGCCATGTATCATCGTCCAGTATAGTTCTTTAATTGATTTTACATTTGTGAACAGACTAAGTCAATATATTTATAGCTAATTCTTCCGGACGAATACTAGATCTAGTTTTGTCTACTTGCGCTCGATGCAATGTTGTTAAGAGCACACACCCGTTATGCAGTGCTGATTTACTACATCCACCATTGGATATTATAGTTGAGTTTAAAAATAGCTTACCATACAACAATATTAAAAGTAAATTTAATTTTTACACTGCAGATTACGACCCTATTAGAACTTTTATAAGAAAGAAATTGGACTAAGCCATTCGGGGGGCTGAATGGAGTGGATGAGATGCTTGAGTGTTTTTGTGAAAAACTAAATGACGCCATAAAAAATGTTTACCAATGAGAACATTAAAGAGTAAAAAGTATCCACCGTGGTATAGTACAGATTTAATTAAAATACTTAATGAAAAATATAAAATCAGAAATCGATATAAAAATACAGCAATCCGCTAGATAGCATAAACTAAAAAATAATCAGCAAGCGCTGTGATAAGATGGCAACTACTTGTTATAATGATTATTCAAATAAAATTGAAGATGATCTCGAAAAAATCCTAAACTTTTTTGGAACTTTGTAAAGTCGAAGCGAGGTGGATCGAGTTCTTACCCTATATCAATGAGAGACGGTACAATAACTCTGACGGCACAGAGGTGTGTAAATTGTTTGCCAAATATTTTTCGTCTGTCTACAGTAATAACGGGGATAGTGGTGATTAACTTAGCAGTGACATGGAGATTTTAAATTTTCTGCGTACTAATAGTCAATGTTTCGTGGAACCAGAAATAACCTGTAAAGATATTAAAAAAAAACTTGAAGGTTTAGATATTAACAAAAATGCTGGTCCTGACAGAATACCATCAGTGGTTCAGAACTTGCCTTCCTTCTTTCTTTAATTTTGAACAGATGTTTAAAGACTGGTATATTACCGTCAAAGTGGAAAATAGCGAAGGTAGTTCCGATCCTTAAATCAGGTAATGACGACGTAGTATCGAATCATAGACCAATTTCTATTTTGAGCACAACTGCTACAGTTATTAAATCTTTGATCTGTCCTATCGTTGAAAATCACCAAAAACTCTACTTAAGCGGTCAACAACATGGGTTTTTCCGCGCTCGGTCTACAGCTATGAATTTAGTGCCTTACCAAGCATACGTAATCTATACCAACCTTAGCAATGCCTTTAATTATTCATTTAGCAAAGCCTTTGCTTAAGTTTCCCACAACATTTTAATAAAAAAATTGGGTGCTTATGGTATTACAGGTAACTTGCTGCAATGGCTGACATCATATTTAAAAAATAGATCGTTCTTTGTTGTTGTGAATGGTTTTCAATCAACTATGTGTAATATATCTTTCGGAGTACCGCAAGGGTCCCACTTAGATCCAGTTTTATTTAATTATTTCATCAATGACATGCCAACAAGTTTTCACTACTCTGACATTTTTATGTATGCGGATGTTCTCAAATTTGTTAGAGTGATTAAGACCGTATAAATCACAATCTATCTACAGCTGGATAATCTAGTGCAATGGTGCCATAATAATGAAATGGTTTTAAAACAAAAAAAAAAATTATATTGTCAAATATTTGGACGGCCTGTTTGGTGTGGACGTAAGTACCCTTGCCTTCCATGCCAGAGATCCCGGGTTCGAATCCTGGTAGAGGCAGATATTTTATTAGATTTGCTTTTCAGTCATGGTCATTTAAGTTTATTTCTAATATTTATATATGAAAAAAAAAATATCTATGTGTACTTATATATTTCTTAAGTTTATTTATTAATCCGTTACCTAGTATCCATAACAAAAGTTCTTAATGATACTTAATTTGGGCTAGATAATGTGGTGTGACTATCACAAAAAAAAAAAATTCTTGAAAACATCATCGAAATATAAAATTTACAATGAAACCATTTAAGACGTAGAGCAAATTCGCGATCTTGGAGTCCCTTATGATGAAAAACTTACTTTTATTCCACATTTAGATAACATTATTAAGAAATCTTTCAAAATGCTAGGTTTTGTCATCAAACTGTAGGTCGCAAAAGTAAAACCAAAATACTACTTTACAACAGTCTAGTAAGAAGCATTGTGGAATACTGTAGTATGGTCTGGCGTCCACTCCGCAACCTGTTTAGACGAACCGTTCTAGGTGCTGAATCTCCCTGTGCCAGATTCTGCAATGTAATAAAAAGCTGTAGCATTCAAATTGATTTAAATTTTGATACAATACCATCGTTAAAATCAAAGATTTACAAATGTTTATGTGGTTTAGAAAAATGAGCCTTTTAATTATATATAAGATAATGGATGTTTATACTGGGATCCAAGGGTAGAATATTAGAACCAATTATAATATAAAATATAAGAAACATATCGGTAAGTGTAGTGTTACACAGAGTGCTTGACAGAGAGAGGTTGTGATTTTAAATAAATCTGCTAACAATAATGAATGCAGTACTTACATCTGAACTTATGTTATTACAGTTTTCGTTGTTAGCTTTTATTATTTGCATCATTACTATGATAGATAATCCTATTCCTGTGAATAACAAAATCGTATTTAAAGTAACACGTGGTGTATAATTTAGGTTTGTGGTCATGAAAAAAGGGTTTTTTCTTAAAAATATGTAAATCACAATAACTCAAAAAAACCTTCCTATGACAGAACCCTAGTTATGACCTCGTAAATTCCTTTCATCCTTCGCCAGACACCTTGTATTTCAGACGTTTTATTGATTCAGCAACTTTCTTTTCATGTTTATTCAACTTGTGAAACTGAATTCCCCTGACTTAATCTGTGGCCCCACAGTAAAGAAAGATCGTGAAAGATGCATTTTCCAGTGCAGTAAAAATGTTCTATTTTACATCGACGGAGGTGGTATTAATTTGTGATAATATTGTTTCATCTTTCTCAAAAAAGGTTATAAAAGAAACGGCGCATCGTGTCAGCTCTGGTTTGAAAAAATAAAAAATATAAAAAGTGTTTTACTACTTTACAATAGTAACAAAATAACGTTTCGTATTTCTTTTATAATCAGTGACAATGTTTATGTAATTGAGTGGTATAGTTTATGTAATAGAAAATCAATCGATGATATAAAAATAAAAAAAACCCTCTTAATGTAAACATAACATCGTAAAAATACAACAACCTCGTCAAATAAAACAGTAAAACTTCCATCGCTTGAATAAAATGTACCATCACCTTAGCTACGGCGGTAACGAAAATAAGGTCAAAGGTAAATAAATAAAAAAAGGGAATAAATAGTACAACAATATAATCTAAACAAGAGAATCACAGGGGGTGGGAATTCTACACTCACAACCGACGCACTACTAAGGTCTCTAAAACCAAACCGCACTATCCTTGGTTCGCAGCAGTAGTCCGAAGTCTAAACGTTACGTCAGACGGCAGGCAGACATGAAGCAGCGGAGTAGGATGTTGGTCCGTGCGTAGATCGGCATTGACCCAAAAAGCAACCACTCCTTAGTAGGAGTTTGAACCCCGATTTTGGGGTAAAACAGCAAACTTATAATTTTAAAGAATTCACTTAGACTCGATTAACACGAGTAGGTTTTTTGTAGCAGAAAGATGATGCGTCCTTGCTTTCAAATAGCTTGGCAGGGACTGCTGAACGTTCGAGTCGAGACGAGAGAGAGTGAGTCGGAGGTGCCTCTGCGCATTGAACAGAACCGGTCTTCCTACTCATCGTTCATACCGTTACTGTTCACTCAGCGTCACTACGCGCATAGATGTATTTTAAATTAAAGTTCACGCGGTCTAGGTACATACTTATAGTAATTAGGTTTATAATTAAGATAGGTTCTGTGAGTAATAATATTACATATCATAAAATAGTAGGCTAGGTACATGTTTTTGTGTATTTATTAGATTAGTTTAGTTATTAAGTTCAATTTTTAAGTAGTCTTTAATAAAATCTTAGGATAAAGTAACAAACCGTTACAAAAACATTATTATACGCTTAATTAGTTCCACAAAATAGTGAAATAAACAGAAACGATTTTTCGGATCAGTGTCGATACAAACGAAAGTGCGTCAGTATACCTGTGTCAGATGGGTTTAAAAACCAACAGCGCAACGGTAAATTTTCTTTTCGTCACCAACGTTGGATGTACTGTGGTTACGAGTGTCAAGGGGCTTGACAGAGGACGTAAATATCCTATTTGGTATCCTAAAATATGAATAATAATTGAAAGAAAAGCAGAAGTTATTCAATAAATATAGAATCCATAGGAATCCTCTTGATATAATTTCATTAAGAACATTATCAAAACGATGTGCTACGTAAACAACTCGCTGTTAGAAAACGTATATAGAACAATACAGAACAAAGTATTAATAGTATTATTAATAAGTCTTTATAAAATTAGAAAGTCTTGACCTAACAAAGGGAGCCAGTCCAGTCGATATACCTGCTTACTTTGTCTCTAAATGTGCCAAATATCTCGCTTTTCCATTAAGTTTAATTTATAATAGATCCCTTAGCTCTGGCATATCCCTGAACACCTAAAAGTCTCTAAAATCGTTCCGATTTATAAAAAGGGTGATACAAATATAATTGATAGCTTCAGGCCTATCTGTTGTCAGTATTCTCGAATGTCCTTGAAGCTCTAATCTGTCCCTACATACTCATACGTTATCATATTAAACATCTTTTCAGTGATAATAAACACGGATTTATAAGGGGTATTAATTAATTTAATTGTTGAGGCCATGGACTGTCATCTACAAACTGATGCTATTTACACAGATCTATCTAAAGCGTTTGAAAAAGAATGCCACCGCACCTTAATTGACAAAATAGCCAAATATGGATTTAGCGGACCTTTACTATCCTTTTTCCAGACCTACATCCGTAGTCGTAGTTGTCGTTAAAGATACGGATATGAACCATGTTACATCACGTCAGGTATTCCTTAGGTTCCCCATTTAGGACCTTTACTTTTAAACATCTATTTCAATGACATTGTCAACACAGTTAAGGACTGTGCAGTTTTTTCATTATGATCACAAACTTCTAAAGTCTATAAAATGTAAAGAAGACGCGGATTTGGTACAAAAAGATTGCAACAAAACGTCTTCAATATCAATAAATGCTGCCATATGAAAATAACAGGGTAAACAACCTAGAAACTTACTATTCTACTTTCTTAACGGTGCTGTCTTGTAGGAAGTTGACACGATTACAGATTTGGGCGTTATATTGACTCCAAACTAACTTTCATTCCACATATCGATGATATCATTATTAGATCTTCCAGAGCGCTTAGATTTGTGATAACAAAACAGTAAGGTCTTTAGAGGTCCATGGACTAAATCAATAATTTTAATAGTTTCGTTAGTAGTATACTAGAATACTGCTGTGCTGTATGGTCTCCTAAATACAGTGTCCACCAACTACGCATCGAGCGCATTCAAAAACGTTTCACCAGACATCTTGCTTTTTACAGTGCCTTAAGAACAAATATCTTGTACAAAGAACGATTACAGCACTTTAAAATGAATACCCTTGTTAAAAGTAG
Source organism: Marasmarcha lunaedactyla (assembly GCA_923062675.1). Classification (NCBI taxonomy): domain Eukaryota; kingdom Metazoa; phylum Arthropoda; class Insecta; order Lepidoptera; family Pterophoridae; genus Marasmarcha; species Marasmarcha lunaedactyla. The sequence goes on from OV281353.1 coordinate 12,672,620, forward strand.
AAATACCATAGATTTAATTTTTCTTTTTGAAGTCTTAAGGAATGAAATAGATTGCCCTCAAATACTGAATATGTTCAACATTAGAGTCCCCGCAAACCACCGCGCAAAATTTGTACTGCCGTTCCATAAGCCGCTTGCGAGAACTAACACCCGCATGGATGTTGTTTCTTACCGCCTACCTGATGCTAACGTCAAAAGTCTTTGCCAACATTTCGATATTTTCCATGACACTCTAAGTGTTTTCAAAAATAAATTACTAGAGTTTTGGACGACGCATAGTTATCAAAATTTAATATATTGTTTATGTTAAGGTGTTTTATATATTAAAGCATAATTTTTGTAATAATGTATTTGTAAGTTTTTCAGGTAATGTTACAATAACTTTCTAACTCTTATTTCGGTTTTGAGCTTTTAAAAAATTATTGTTCTCTTTTTTCATTTTCGGTTTTACTTTTCTATTAATGATGAAATGATGACCTTCAACAGAGCTTGCGTTAAACATTTTCTTTTGTATTAATAACCCTAATTTAAGATTGAATGTAATCCTATGAATAAATAAATAAATATCTTCATTAAAAGTTGTCTTCCTTACTAATCTTACTTAATTAATCTAACTTAAACTAACTTATATATCTTTGATTTCTAGCATAAAGAACTAGCGGTGGGTGTGATGTGTCTCAACACGGAGATAAATTATTCGGTGTTAGAAGAAAGTTTCGACTTGTCTCCGTTTACTGGGTTGAAGAACATCGAGGAACAGGCCACTGTTGTGGCTAGAAATTTAGAAACTTTAGCCAGGTTTGCAGGACTAATGTACAGCTACTGATACACATAAAGTTAGTAACTAGGAGAGTAAGCTTTGTTCGAAAATAAAGTCAGAAAAATCAAGCAAACGTTACTGTGAATAATCGATTTCTCGAACATTGTGTCTAGTGCGAGTTTCCACCTTCGCATTGCGCCGTGAGCGCGTCTAACTTTTGTATGAAACAAGTTCTATTATTCGCTTGATGTCGCCATTTGAATTTTATAGTAAAGTGAAGGTTACTTCTTGCATTCAGCACTCATAAACTACAATTTACAACGAGCATCGTGGGAGCGTTAGTAGATATAGGGGAAAGAAGCGTACAGCTGTTATACTGGCCAAACGCGCCAATAGCTAGGAGGTTCACAGTGCGTGGGAGTTACGCCTTCCCTGCGCTACACTTGGGGTATTCATCCAATTGCGAGACTGTGTTACGGAGTAGGTGCTACAAATAAACAATAAGGTCCACTCCAAAAAAAAATCTATATCTATAATCTATATAGGTTCAGTTCAATAAATTAATCTTGCTTCATGTGTCTCTGACTATGATTTGAAGTCGGTTGAGTGAAAAGTCTGATAAAAATCTATTTTGAAATAAAATTATCGCAAATTGCATGAAACCTCCTTGTTCACAAATATTTTCAAGGACTAAATTAAAATTTTCAGCCAAACAGTTTCTTAACAGCCATTAAAGAAAAACAATTCAACGCATTTTCGCAAAGAAGTAGGAAAGTAAGCTTCGTGTGTTGATTAAACACTATTTCTTGCGCAAAAAGAAAACTAATTCGGAAACGAAGCAAATATATGATAAATAGTATGGGAACTCTGCTCCGTCGATTAAAATCATTCACAAGTGGTATACTGATTTTCAGTGTGGACGTACTTGCACAAGTGACGCTAAACATCCATGATCCCCAGTTACTACTCTAAAGATGATAGCTGAAATCCATGACATAAGGTTGTAGCGTAGTTTCAATAAAACACAAAATTCTCTCCTGTGTTTATTTTTTCGGTAAAATTTAAAATATACAAAGATGCCTGTAAATACAAACAGAAAAATATAAACAAAATTGAAATAAAAAATAGTCACACAAAATAGAACAGAAATATTAATACAATTAAATTTGCTCTGAAAAGAAAAAATAACAATAAAATAAATTTTAATGAGTGAGAATCCTTACCAACAATTTTGGCTACGCACACTCGTGAACGTAAAAAATAGGTTTCTTAAAAAGAACTTTGATTATCGATAATAAAATATCTTAACTATATAATTTTGAATGATAAACTCGGAAAAAATAATAAATAAATAGATTCAAGTTGCTTTGATGAATAATTTTTCGTGACTGACTTGTCAAATCAAAACATTGCCGTTCTCCGACACTACGTAATTCCTAGTTTAAAATTACGTCGGGAACAACAAAAAAAATAAAATTAACTGACAAAAAGAGGTCGAAATAGACAACCGTCACAATACCCCGGGGGCCGGGAAAAAAAAAATCTGAAAGATTTTTTTTAGTAAAATTTCAAATTCAAACCAAATCAAAATAAACCGCATATACATATCGAATTTTAATATTTAATCTGCTAAATGAAAGAACAATCAAAAAAAAATAATAATTAAAAGCAAAATGAAAATTAATATTAACATCCTATATAAGAATTTTTCTGAAAAAACATCCTGTATATATGAAAAAAAAAAAAATAATACTGATATATTGCATATCAACAAGTTATTTAATAGAAAAAGAAAACAAAACAGACGAGAGAGAGAAAAAAAAAAATCCTAAATAATTATCTTAAATTACATGGTTCATGAATGATAAAATTTTAAACATGTTCCTGGAATATACAATGTTAATATACATCGTTCAACTCCATCAACATACATTATAATTACAACATACATTCTCTTTCATACTAGTCTTATTCCAACTACTGGAAATAAAACATCATGCAGTTAGAGTTGCTTATGAGGAATCGTATCCTAAATAAGTCAACTCAATAGAGTTGAACGCAACGGCAAAAGGCTTTAATAGTTGCCATCCGCTGAAAATATTAATAGCTTATGGCTTCTTTAACGTGTCGCTAAGTCCCGCACGGTGATTACTATAAACAAGTTTCAGTTAAAGACTGAAATAAATATGCCGGAAAGAAAAGAAAATCATAGCCAGTCGTGAAACATTGACTTTTAAATAAAATCCAAGGGTCTTTTGTGAAGTAATTAAAATACTTATGTAATAAACATATGAAAATAATTCTCACGGGAAAGTGATTTAAGCGTATAAATAATACACATAGGTATGGTTTAGTTTAACGAGTTACCTTAATAAACGCTCGTGCAGAAGGCTTAATTTTACAAGTTGCAAACCGCTTGAAGAAAAAAAAAAAAAATTGAGAAGAAAAAATTAAAATTGCAAATATTAAATAAATTACACAAAAAGTTAACCTAATACTACGATGATGATAATTAATTATAAGTTTTGACCAACGTCAATGTTAATGGTATAGCCAAACGATAATGAGGTGCATAGAGAAAAAAAAATAAGACAAAAAGAATCGGCTTATGCTCGCCGTGAGATAATTAGCTTTTCTCTCTCTCAAAAAAAAAATGTTAAAGTGAAATAAATTTGTTAATAGTCGTTATGCAGAAAAGAGCCTTAAAAATATACGTATTTTCAAGTGATGAAAATGAATAGAAAATGTTATTTAAATAGTGAAATTACTGGGTTATAGAATGTTGTGTCTTCAGAAAATTTCTTCAAGGATATTATAACGAAAGAAACTAAAGAAACTTAAATGTCTGAATAATTTAGCAGTATTTTGATATATTATAGTAGATATATTATAGTAGATATATTATAGTAGATACATATATAAATATATTATAGTGAATGTTAATGATTGAAAATGGTAACAAATAAAGTTTTATGCCTGACCTCAATAATAATTATAAAAAAATTATTTTTAATGTTGCAATTCTTCTGTTCCTTTTGTTCCTTCTGTTCCTTCTGTTGCAATTTCTCCTCTCATCTCAATAAGCTACGTTTGAATATTCGGGCGCCAGTATGTAGCGTAGTTTCAATAAAACACAAAATTCTCTCCTGTGTTTATTTTTTCGGTAAAATTTAAAATATACAAAGATGCCTGTAAATACAAACAGAAAAATATAAACAAAATTGAAATAAAAAATAGTCACACAAAATAGAACAGAAATATTAATACAATTAAATTTGCTCTGAAAAGAAAAAATAACAATAAAATAAATTTTAATGAGTGAGAATCCTTACCAACAATTTTGGCTACGCACACTCGTGAACGTAAAAAATAGGTTTCTTAAAAAGAACTTTGATTATCGATAATAAAATATCTTAACTATATAATTTTGAATGATAAACTCGGAAAAAATAATAAATAAATAGATTCAAGTTGCTTTGATGAATAATTTTTCGTGACTGACTTGTCAAATCAAAACATTGCCGTTCTCCGACACTACGTAATTCCTAGTTTAAAATTACGTCGGGAACAACAAAAAAAATAAAATTAACTGACAAAAAGAGGTCGAAATAGACAACCGTCACAAGGTTGAACGACTGAAAAGTGAGTGAGCGAGATAGTCGAAAAAGTATCTCAGACGAACGTGTTAGCAATATCTTTCACTAACATTTCGATATGAAGAAGCTTTCTGCGAGATACGTGTCGCATTTACTGTTTTTTAACCACCAAAACAAATCGCATGTGTGTGACCATTGTGGAGGCAGGTTTAATAAAACGAAATTTTTGCATTGTCTTATAACCGTAGACGGAACATGGATCCACGACAAAACATCAGAAACCAAGCAACACTCAAAACAGTGGATTCCTACGCTCCGAAGAAGGCCGAAGCAGTTTCATCGCAAGGAAAAGATTTTGATCCAACGAATAATTATGCACAAAATCAATACCTATTTCGCAGGGTTGCCTAACTCGTATTTTATGGAAGGGATCGAAAAGCTTGATAAAGTACATTGAGTTAGAAACTACGTCGAAAAATAAGTAATAATTTGTAAATCAAATTTACTCCTAATTTTTACCAGACTTATCACTCCGTCCTCGTAGTGTAAACAAAAAAGCTTATTAGTATGAAAATATGCTTATTACAATGTGTAGTACAAGTATTCTTTGTTTTATTTTTCAGTTTATCCTGCACTAACATGTCAGCAACAGACGCTTTGGACTCTCGTCTGAGTTCTAAGTTTAAGGTTAATCAAAATTTTGTTGACTCAGTTATAAAATATGTAATATTAAATATACAGGGTGTCCCAAAATTCACCGTCAAGCCGAGACGAGATGGTAGGATAGATGGTAACTGTTGGGGGAAACCGATATATAAAATCAGCCCCGAGTCCGAATTGGCGAAAGACCAGGAGACTGTTAGGGCCCAAGGTCTAACTCAAAGCAGGACCAGGTTAGGGTCCCGGACACAGTCTATACCAATTTTATTTGCGCCGGCTGGGAAGATGTCGTAGTACCCTTCGAAGCCCCGAAGACACCACGACCTGACGAACCACGGAGTGGCACCCGACTTGATCGAGTGCAGGTTGGAGCGTAGTGAAAACCACACGTCTTCAAAGTAAGAACGTTTATTGCGGGTTACAAATAAACCTTATAAATAACCCTGTGAACCGCAATTGTTCTTGGAGTTCAGCTTCTTTCTTCAGACCTCTTCACTGGCCTCCGGATTCACCGAACAGCGCTTACGTCTTCTTGGGTCTTCCCTGGCCTCCGGATTCACCAAACAGCACTTTCAAATCAAATCGAACCAAATCATTTATTGATAATCACAGGAAGATTTTACAGGTGGTGAGACGTTATTATTTGTACAACCATGATTCGCCTTAATGGCATATGAATTCTAATAGTTATAAAAAATTAAATGTATTACAATTTCATTAATGAATAAGAATAACAATAATAATAATAATAATATAAAAAATTAAGAATAAAAGACAATAACGATAATAACAATTAATGTATAAATTATGTCAAAAAATGAGATCATTAATGTCAAATAACAGTCAACTTATTATGAATTTCAAATGTAATGTCATTATTTAGAATGAAAAGAGAATAAAGATTTAATATCAATTTTAATTATGGGTCATGTCATCAAAAAAATCTTTTATATCATAATATGCTTTTTCAGCAAGAAAACCACTGAGCTCAGATTTAAACTGTGTGTTGTCTGGTATTGCTCTAATAGCTCGCGGTAGTTTATTATAGACAATAGGGGCCATGCTTTTAATGCTAATCCTTTGAAGAAGGGTTTTGCGCGTAATTGTACGTTTTATAGTGTCCTCACGGCGAGTGCCTATAGAATTTTCTCGAAGTAATGTGGGTTACTCCTTACAAAACGTGCGATTTCGCTAATGTACATAGCCGGTAATGTTAAGATTTTGTATTTACGGAAGTACGTTTTACAAGATTCTTCTTGCTTGAGTCCAAACATAGACCTAAGACATCTCTTTTGAGCCCTGAAAACTGAGTGTTTATCTGTGGTGTTGCCCCAAAACATAATCCCATATCTTAAAATTGATCCAACATATCCATGATATGATGTTACTAAGGTCTTAATATTGGCAACATTTTTTAATTTATATAGTGCAAATGAGAACTGATTAACTTTTTTGGCTAAGATTGTAATATGCTTTTTCCATGTCAACTTATTATCTATTGTCAAACCTAAAAATGTTGTAGAATCAACTTCTTTCACCGTATTACTAAGATGGTTTATGTTAATGTTTAATGGATAGTTATTCCTTTGTTTAAAGTTAATATAATATGTCTTAGTCAATTTAATTGTCAAATTATTTATTGTCAACCAGGTTATTAATGATGTTAATGTATTATTTATGTCAACTTCTATATTTTGATTATTTTCATAAGTAAATAGAACTGTACTATCGTCCGCAAACATTGTCATATAATGGTTAGTCACATTAGGGAGGTCGTTTATATAAATTATAAATAATAGTGGCCCAAGCGCACTGCCCTGAGGAATGCCAATACCTACACATCTTTCATGTGATACATAAGTCACATTAAAGCCGGTTTCAGGGTTCAATCTGTTGATGTGGGTTATTTGTCTTCTATTACTTACATATGATCTTATAAGTTCGAGAGTATTGCCTCGAATACCATAAGATTCAAGCTTGTGATATAGAGTTTTGTGATGCACGGAATCAAAAGCTTTAGTCATGTCCATGAATAAGGCTAAAGTTGGGTTCCTTTTCTCTACATTAGTTATAACCTTTTCAAGGAATTCGTAAACTGCCATGTTTATAGATTTATTTTTACGAAATCCGTATTGGTTTTTGGACAGTAAGTTACTACTCTCAATGAAGTTGTGGAGTTTATCATAAATAAGCTTTTCAATAATTTTTGAGAATACAGAAATCTTAGCAATCGGACGATAATTTTTTAAGAGCTTTTTATCATCTTTAAAACTATTGACAGCTTTAATCTGTCTGCAAAGATCTCCTCCTGTAGGCATAAGTTGATGATATAACTTAGAATTGGTGCTATATTACGACCTACACTCTTGATAATTTTCGTAGAAATATTATCGTAACCTACGCTGTTAGTATTTTTAAGTAAGTTAATAATTTTTAATATGTCATTTGCTGTTGTAGGTGTCAAAAAAATTGAATTAATACTGCTGCAATAGTTATTGTTCTTTCTTTCTTCTAACTGGAATCTTCTGAACTTTTCTTCTAATTAGACTTTTTCTTTCTTCTTATTAGTTCTTTCTTCACTTGTGGGCAACGAACTGACTTCTGTAACTCGGCGTGCGCCTTTTATACAAATTTCGCCCTAAATAATTTCAGCGCTCTGACTGGCTGGCGCGTTTGTGCAATTTGCACCTAATTACACTTAAGTTTTACTTGGATTTTAACTTTACATCGAATTATCTTTCAAACTATTAATCAAAACTATTACAATATTATATTCAAATAATAGAGCGAAACGATTCCTATATGTTTACATAAATATCAATTTGATAAAATTAAATACAAAAAACTTTCTAGAACAAAGACTATCTCAAAACACCGTTTGCGCCGGTAGACTACTTACTTAGCCTAATATTGTACCTAAGGCGAAATGGTTACAAACATAATTTTATCATTTTACATTATTAAAATATGCAAACATTCTATTTACAATTAGATTTTAACATATTCAAACAAGATATAACTACCAATTAGGAACATATACGACAACAAAGGTTTTCTCGTTGTTCTCTTCAAATACGTAAAACACCATGAAAATAACTATTACATTTCAATAAAAGAAAGCAATTTACACATTATAATCAATAAACCATAACAATAAACCCTATAATTACGTAGTTATTCAACGAGAAAATATCTAACCATATTACGTCATTTATTACTTCAAATAAGTACTTTAATATATGAACCTATAAACAATAACGTTATATCTACCATTATCTACCTAATATTATACGAAATAACCATAAAATTACCACAATTATGACAAATCTAAACAAACAGTATTTGATAAATAACCTAGGTCTAATTTCTATCTAAGACATACATATAGCTTCTCATATTACGTTTTCTTCCAATGAAATCTCTAAGAACTTTGTTAAACACAAATATCATCAATTCAACCATAAATCAATGTTATCAAAATAACATTCAAAATATACCTATACCTAGGTTCCTATAACATCCTAATTTCCTATAAGAATCTTATTAGATCTTGCTTACGTCACACTCGAAAATGACCACCCATCCGAGGACGGGCACAAGTAGCGATAGCGCTGTCAAGCAAATATTACCATTAAATCATATAATCCTATAATATAGTATATATAATCCTATCATCCCGTTTCGGCTTGACGTTGAATTTTGGGACACCCTGTATAATCAAGAAATAAAACTGCGGTTTTGTTGCAATTCACCATGTTTTGCAGTCGTAGTTTAAACGTGTATTGTGTATAGTGCGTATAATCATCTATTCTTATTTTCTTTTTGTATGAGAAGTTGTGTTTTTATTTGCATGAGATAAACTGTATGTTAATGTATGACAGTCTATTTCCTTGTTTCTATAACTGCCTAATATAATTATTATACACAATAACTATAATAGGCACTTAAAGAAACAAACTAATAATTATACACAATAGACAAATTTCCACCTACAATAGCCCAAATATATATATATAATAATTAGTACAAGTTAAATTTCGAAATAACTTTACGAAAATGTATTTTCAGATTACTTGGTTCGAAGAGGATGTTGAACTTATACATGATGAAAGTTTCGACCAGGAACTACTGGCATCATTGGATTTGCTCCAGTACTTGGTAGAAGATGAAGATGAAATAGATTACGACATCATAAACATAGCTGACGATATGTTGAGATTACCACCTGTGCTTACCGAAGACAAAAAGCTGACATCGTTAGTTAAATACTAAATATAAAGTAGGATAGACATTTTCCATATTCTGTTTATATCCAGGTTTTTCGAAATGTTTCAAATGTTCTTACAGACGTAACGTACCAGGGGTTGATCCAGCTAGTGCAGAGTCGACCAAAGACAGGAGAAGCTCACGTGAGTATTTCATGAAAATCGCCCCTGTATTAGATTTACTGTAGTAATAACCCGTTCTCCTTCTTTACTTAAAAAAATTAAAATAAAACCTGCGTTATAGTTAAATAAGCTAGGTACGAGTACTTTTTGAAATTATACAGTTTGGTTCAGTGGAGGCATTTATACACTATATCTAGATGAATGTGAGTGAAAACTTACACTTTTTGCGGAGAACTACATTGTTCTAAAATTTTTCCACTCTGTTGACTCTTAATAGAAACCATTTTTAGGTGGCCACCTTGACATTTTTCGTTTTGAGGGTGATCCGAATGCTTTTGTAATAGAACTGTTCGCTATGCACCCCGATTATGACGAAAGGTAATTAGTATTTTTGAATATATGAGTATTTATAAATATATTTAGTTTTAATATTAAAGAGTATGTAAATGTTAAATTTATTGTTAATAGATTTCAGTAATTACATTTCATCAACTATTATGTATTGCCTTCATATTTTTCAGATATGGTTTCGATATTTTGGAAGCAGCTTTTGAGATTTTTCCCGACAGAGACTATTGCGTTATCTGCCTCCCTTCAAATCACCCGTGCTACCCTTTATTAGAACATTTTACTGTGAGTACCTACTTAAAAGGAGGCTACTATATTTTTATAACTGAGATTATAACCTTGTCATTCAAACAAAGGGATTGGGGGGTGGCTCTTCTATTTGTCTTTCGGTTACAAACCACTACCGTCTATATTCGCAACCGGCTGTAAGGTCAACAAAAATAATCAGTAATGTACACACAACAAAAAAAGTTTGAGATCACTTTGTAAATACAAAATCTTTTTTATTACAGTAGAATAAAATGATTTTTCAAATCAGTTGTTTTTCTGTATAAAAAGAGATTAAATCCTTGTTCATGCTCATTCAAAAATCTGACCAACTTGATTCAAGCGTTTTTTCTGACTTTTCGAAGAAGGAGTTCATTCAAAATGATGCCGAGGGGATTATCAGAAGTTTTACGAGCAAGAATTGTTACTTTGGGGGAAGAAAGACATTCTACGAGAGAAATAGCACGCAGAGTGGCTGTATCCCAGTCCTGTGTCGTGAACACGTTACGGAGGTATCACGGCGTGGATAACTTTTCTGATCGACCTTGCAGTGGTCGGCCAACTGTTCTTACTGCTGCTCAAAAGTGTTACATCAGATTACTGGCTGCCCGAGACCCAACAATCAATGCCACTAAAATAAAAGCTGAGTTGCGGGCTGCTACTGAGACTAGAAATCAGTACTCAGACCATCAGGAATTGGTTACACCAGGTTGGATTACGAGCGAGAAAATCCTGGCGAGCACCCATGAACTCACAACAACGACAGCGACGCAGATTCCAGTGGGCTAGCCAAAATGAAGAAGACGACGAGGAAAACATTTGGCGGAATTGACTCTACGTTGACGAGTCCAGAATGAGCACTCATCCGGACAACCGAGGTCTCCGTGTCTGGAGAAGACGTGGGAATGCTGAAAGACAAAGAACTGCCTGCGGAACCGTTCAACAAGGCGGGAAATCGGTATCCTTTTGGGCGGTATACATTTGAGGTGACATCACCGATCTTCACCTCAAATTTAGGTTTGCAGTCCAAGTTTCATGATCTTTAGCGAATTTCAGCCTTTTCTTTTTTGGAGAGGCGTGAGTAAAGATTATTCTTTGCCAGTATAAAATCCATAGTCCAATCGTTTTACGACCCTCTTGCAGGTATTGACAGATACATCTTTGTGAATCATCTCTCTCCATTTCAAAGTAAGTTCTCCGGCGCAACCAAAACGTTTTTTTTAATGTTTTCCTTAAAACTGGATTTTCAGCTTCGCTTGTGTTTCGCGGCCGACTAGGTTTCTTCAAACATTCAACCGTGCCAATTTTCCTTTAATGTTCGATGATGGTCTGAACTGTTGATCTTGATAGGAATATAAACCTTTGGCTATATGCAGTAAGCAGATTTTCCATTATTGTGGTTACGAATAATTATTTTTCGTACTTCGTCGGCAATAGGTTTCCCGCGAGCCATTTTGTTTGAAAGTTATGATAAATTGCATGAAATTATAATTTTTATTTGTTTAGAAATGACAGTGACGCATCATGTGACAGATTATTTCTATTTCAAAATCGGTTTTACTCATTTTTCATTTAAAGCAGGTAAAATTGAGATATGGACGAACTATTTTGCATCGATTAAGAACTAGACGAACAATTTTGAGTGAGTCGTAGCAAATTAAAGACCCCATGAATACATATTTTAGTAAAGTAAGGTATTCTTTAAAAGTGCCTAACAAAAATAAGATGAAGAATTTTACCATATACCATTTTTTTTCAAAGGCATGTTTTATAAAAATGTAGTTATTTTTATTGAAAAAGGATTAGATCATTCCACACCTTGGCGACCCGCACCAAAAAGGAAATATCGAAGCGTTTGGTTCGACTTCTTGGGATGTCCACTATAAAGGGATGGAAGGCCGGAATTTTATACGTCTAGTAGTCCGATGTAAGAAGGGTGTGGGTGCGACGTGATCAAAAAGAGCACTCTCCAAAATGTAATATGTAGAAGAAAGAAAAAGGTGAAAAATGGCAACCTTTGCATTATATGACTGGACGGACTCTTTTGCAATTTTTTGGGGCTCGTATTTCCTATATTTTTTGTAACGAAATGATAAAACATGTCCTTTTTTCGATTTAAATAGTAATACGCTTCGGATTTTCATAAAAAAAATGCAATGACCAGCGGTTTACGATTAGCGGCATCGGTATCGCTGCAATTTAAGTATTTATTTATTTGCATATTAAGTGTTTTACAGAGGTCTTATTGTAACAGTTTAGAACTTACAACTTAATCACCCATGCATTGGGTATTGCAAATGTTAGAGGGCATTACAAATAGTATAGAATGAAATATTCAATTAGTTCTTAACATAAAGATGGCATTTTTTATTGCATATATTTAATTTAATTTAATTGCAGATGTGATATGAATGTTCGACCTTCCTAATTTCAATATTATTTATTACTATATTTAGATCTACCTTACCACTGTATAATAATAATTATTATTATTTAAATTTTTTTATATTTATAAATTTGTTAACTTTTATTCAATGTACATACTTTAAGACTATATTTTAATAGGTTTACTTAAATATTCATTTACTGAGTAGAAACAATTTTCAATAAGGAATTTTTTTAAATTTGTACTAAATATTGATAGTTTATTTTCTTGTTTTATATTTAAAGGTAATTTATTGAATATTTTTACAGCCATATGATATGGGCTATTTGACAGCATATTAATTCTTGCAGTAGGCATATATAGTCTATTTTTATGACGAGAGAAATGTTCCAATATTTTTAAAGACAAAAATACACAGGTCGAATATATTATATAAATACAGGGAAGTGTAAGCAGTTTATATTTTTTGAATAATGATTTACAACTTTGTGAATTGTCTACGCTGGCAAGTATCCTAACAAGCTTTTTTTGCATGATGAATAAGTCTTGGGAGTTTACACTATTTCCCCAGAGCATAACTCCATATCGCAGCCAGGCGTAAGCGTATGCATAATATGTAGATAAAGCGGTTTCCATGTTTGTACAATTCCTAATTTCTAAAAGAGCGTAACTAAATTTAGCTAATTTAGATTTTATATTTTGACTATGGATTTTCCAATTTATATTTGAGTCTATGTTTAAGCCTAGTAAGTTAAATGTGGTTACAGTTTCTAAGTTTATGTTTTTGTAATTGATAACTAGATTGAGAGGTTCTACATTGTATGGTCGGTAGTGGATTCACTTTGTTTTCTTTAAGTTTATTTCTAAATTATGTTCTTCGAGCCAAGCTGCAATTGATTTTAAGGTATTTTGTATTAGGGGTTTCGAGTCTATGTCCTTCTCTACTTTAAATAATATTGAAAGGTCGTCTGCAAAGAGTACTGGCGAGGTTTCAGTCCTGTTTAGTATTTTGGGAAGATCGTTTATATAAATGAGAAACAGGACACAACTCACAACACTGCCTTGTGAGATTGATCCAGTTAGGGTTATTACTTTAGATGTAATTGTCTCAATTGTCTTTTTATCTTCATCATAATGGTCAATTTGTACTATTTGTTTTCTATTTTCTAAGTAGGATTGGAACCAGCGATAGGCTGGACCACGAATACCTGAACTGTATAATTAGGAAAGTAAGATTTTATACGATACTTTTTCATATGCTTTTAAAAACATTATTCCAAAGCTGAATGTACTGATGCAAAAACGAATACATATGCCGACAGTACCGCTGTAAATTCCACTCAATCCCTTTTTTTGTCCCAAAGTGAGTTTATTTTGACCACGAATTTTCGCGTACTTGTAACGATACATATAAAATACGCGAGCGAAGCGTCAGACAATATCTAGTATTATGTGAGTAGAAAATATACGTGACTCGATGGCGAACATAAGTCAACAGTTAATACCAGTAAATTTAATAAATGTTGGATATAATTAAATACTCATAAACTAAAGTCAGGCCATTTCAATAGGTAACATTTGACAATTCATCAAAATTCAACAACGTAACCTTGTAACGGCGGGCATAAAATAATATATTTTTTCGTTTTGTTAGAACTGCACAATTGCTAAACTTTTTTCAATTACGATTACATATTTATTGTATTAATGACCGATACGAGTAATTTTACGATTTGCTTTCACTAATAAACCATTCTAAACATAATAAACAATTTCTGATCTAAAGAACTGAACGTCGTTACAATGTTGCGTCAGTTAACCCCTTTTTCTTTTTAAACACTAGGGATGTTACTCTAAAATCGAAAGCTGATAAGTCGAATCGAATTCAATGATTACTTGTGAAGAAATTGATATTTCCATAAATTAATAACCACGTTGTGATTATAACAAAACATATAAACATATTTATTATTCTTTTAACTAACTAAAGTCAGGCCATTTAGCTAATGTTTAAAACAAAGCAATTCAAGGAATTATTACAAAACTTTGAAAATAAATTAAATAAAATTATATAGATTTACAATGAATGATTACTGTATAATAATTATAATTGGTGAATATATTTATAATTTTAACAACTGTAATTTGATTGAATTAATAAACACATTAAGGGATTCAATTAAAAACATTAATTATACAAATATTATAATATGTGCGCCAACATATTTACTAGGAGCGCCAATATACAATTATAAAATTGAAATGTTCAATAGTTTACTTAACGTAGAGTTGCAAAATACTGAAAATGCTTATCTTTTCTATTCAAATGCCAGATTAGCTTACACAGTGTTTTCTTATTTCACGGGCAGAATAAACAAGCTTGGATTTATGAACATTTACCAAAATATAATGGAAAATATAAATGTGGATCTAAAAAAATTTACTTATATAAACTTAACATCTGACTGTAACGAAACCATTGAAAACAGCTCTAAATATGCAACTTTGGATAATTTATTTCATAATTAACTCTTTACATATACTTCACCAAAATATAGATGGATTAATAAAAAAATGTGACTCGTTTACGGTTGACTTAGAAACTCTTAAGAATATAAAAAAGTCAATAGACATTATATGCGTAACGGAACATAATATGTTAGAAGAAGATTTATACCGTCTAACTTCGACATAAAATATAAAATTATTATATAAAATTATAAAATAGACTCTTATTACTGTAGGAAAAAGCGTTATGGTGGCTCCTGCATTCTCAGTCGCAACGACTATGAATATGAAAACCTTTCCCATGTAGTCAAACAATCAATTTGTAATATAATGCAGTGTTCAGCAATAAAATTAATAAAGCCCAAAATTATGTGCCCTATGCCTCCAAAATCAAGAATAGAATTAGTGAATTTATTTTTAAGTAAACTCGACCAAATATTGAAATACCTCACTGACATTAAACACCATAAAATTATTATTTGTGGTGACTTTAATATTGACATTTTAAAAGATAATCAATTAACTAAGAATTTTACTCACTCAAACTATATCTAAATATAAATAAAATTTGAATTCAAGGAACCTACAAGATTGCGTAGTAAAACATGTTACATCACGTGAAAGGCGCAAAAGGAGAGATAATTGAGTTAGCTCTATCAGATCATTCGGCTCAAACTCTTAGGATACCTGTTAAAAAACATATAAATTTAAATACTGGTATATAGATAAACGCAACTTTTCTCATGATAATGTTATGAAATTTATAAAATGTATAAGCGGCCCAAGTTTTAATGAAATTTACGCCATAGATCCGAATACAGCCTTCAATATTTTTCACTCCGACTTTACACTATTTTATAATCTTTGCTTCCCAAAAACCCGAGTCAAAGTATACTCAAATAAGAAGCCAAAATGTTTCTGAAAAGGCATTAAAACATGCAGCAAAAAAGGCGAAAGCTTCTGTAGAGGTATTGTTTATTTCCGACGGAAACCAATAAAAACATATTTAAGACGTATACTAAAAGAAATAAAAAAATTATTTGACTCAAAAGGCACAAAACGACTACTTTGTTAATAGCGCTCAGAACAAATCTAAAGCAACATGGAGAGTTATAAACAAGAATAACAACTTATCGAAAGAAAACATTTCTTGCATCTTACAAAATGGGAAAGAAATATCAGATCTGACAGACATTGCAAATGCTTTAAATGGTTTTTTTAATGACTCATACTCATTAAAATACTTCAAAACTCATTTTAAAAATTGCCCCAATAAACAAAAAACCCTACACTCAGTTAAGAATAAAGAAAATAAATCCAAATCAAATAATCACATAATAAATTATCACTCTAATTCAATATTTTTATCACCGACTACAACGTCTGACATTATAAAAATAATTAATTCTCTTAAAAATGTTAACAACGTAGATAACATTTCATTAGATAACAGTAGATATTGCTACGAAAAATTGTCAAATCTGTAGGAAATATAGCACCTGTTATAAGCCACATTATTAATTTATGTTTAGAGCAAGGTTTTTTTCCAAAAACAACTATTATTCCTTGTTTTTAAAAAAGGTGATAAAAAGCTTATAGAAAACTTCCGGCCAATCGCACTCATCTCAGTGTTTTCGATTATTTTTGAATATGTCATTTATAACAAATTAAACCACTTTTTTGAAACAAATGAGCTACTTAGTATAAAACAGTACGGATTTCGAAAAAATAAGTCAATAAACATGGCAGTATATGAATTTTTGGAGAAAGTCATTACTGATGTAGAAAAGAAAAACCCAACAATAGCTTTGTTTATGGACATGTCTAAGGCATTTGACAATGTAAATCATGACACATTGATTAAAAAACTCGAATCTTACGGGGTGAGAGGCAACGCCATTAAACTCATTGAATCATATCTTAGTACTCGAAGACAGATCACGCACATAAACCGAATGGATCCTAATGCTGGTATAAACATTAGTTACGCATCTAAAGAAAGGTCCGTACACACAGGCATCCCACAGGGTAGTATACTACACTACTTTATTATCTAATTATAAGACTTGACAACTTTGAAAATGACATTTATAATACACTTTTATCGTTGACTGGCTGGCATTTAATAATTTAACATTGAATCTAACTAAAACACATTTTATAAATTTAAGACTAAGAAATGCCTTAAACTTAAATATTTACTATCTTGACAATCCAGTAACGGAAGTAATTTCACCAAATTTTTGAGTTTGACTTTAGATAACAAATTGACATGGAAAGCTCATGTTGACCAATTATTTGTAAAACTCAACAGATTTTCATACGCAATCTATAAATTGAGGGATGGTGCAAATATTAACCCCCTTTCATAGCGTATCATGGATATGTTGCATCAATATTAAGATACGGTACAATGTTCTGAGGCAACACAACAGAAAGAGAGAGCGTTCTTAAAGCCCAAAAGCGGTGTCTTAGGTCAATGTTTGGCTTAAAGCAGGATGACTCCTGTAAACCGTATTTTAGAAAGTACAAAATTTTGACATTACCTTCAATTTATTTAAGAGAACTTGCTAATTTTGATAGGAAAAACTCCCACTACTTCGAAGCAAACCCAATAGGAGTCGTCGTGAGGGTACTCTGAAGGGTACTCACATACGTAAAACTCTACTACAAAGAGTTAGCATCAACAGCATGACACCAAAGGTTTACAATAAAATTCCAAATATCATAAGATCAATAACAAACGACAACTTATTTAAATCTGCATTCAATGGTTTCCTTGCTAAAAAGGTATATTTATAAGTTACATTATTTTTTGTTTTCAAGACATGACATGTAAATATTGGTAGTATTGTTTTATTTTTAACTAACATGTTTTTATTTTATTTTTTGACATGTTAAGTAAATTATTTAATGGTTGCTCTATTTTTGTTATATTTTTTAAATCTGATTACCAATGAAATGAGCAATAATAATATGTATTGTATTAAATTTAGATACATTTAACTGACATAATTATAATTTCAAATATGTAATTTCATATGCTACTTCGGCTGTAGTCATTATTAAACTGTTTACCACCTTTGTATTACCTATGATTATGAATAAATAAATGATTTGGTTTTAACTATGAAAATACAAAAAATAACCAAATAGAAAAATCATTGATGTTAGGTACAATTTAGGTGGGATGTTGCTGGCAACACCAAAGCCTGTCAATGACGCCATGTCATGTCAACATTACATGACGCAGTCTTTTGTCGTTGTGCGAAGTGACTGTGCGTTTTTGGTGTGCTCTCTGTTATTTTCTTGTGACCCGGCTTTCTTATTGGACTGATCTTACTGACTACGTTTACCTGGCTATAAATTGGACTCCGATTGCTTAACGATTAGTAAACAAGAACAAGTCATACCATGTCGAAACGGGGGAAAACGCCAAACAGTCAATCTCGCGAACTAGTGATGAAATTGTACAATTATTTTGGACGTGAATCAGTTAACGATGGGCCTCTTTTACCATTGACACAACCGAGAAAACGCGTTGTCGAAGCATTGGGAATAGGGAAGATGACAGCAACTCAAATTCTGAAAGAGAAATACGGACCATCAGGCTCAGAAGATTACGTGCACCGAAAAAAAGAAAGAGGGACAAGAAAATTGTTGGCGTTGATAATTTTGATGCTGCTGCAATTCGCAACCACATTTATGGATATTACTCGAGAAAAGAATATCCTACACGGGAAAAGGTAATGAGTTCGTTAAAAGACGCAGGCTTATTTTTTGGCGGTAAATCGTCTCTATCAAAGGATTTGAAATCGATTGGCTTCAGATTTAAAAACATGGTTGAATGCGAACCATACGGTTTTACGGACATGGACCGATGATACAGCGGCCTCCACCTCAAAAGTTCCATCGGAAAAAGGAGCCCGACTTATTATATGTCACGCGGGATCAGCTTCTCAAGGTTTTATTCCAGACTGCCTCTTCGCATTCGCCTCTAAAACTACAAGTGATTACCATCCGGAAATGAACTTTGAGGTTTTTAAAGAGTGGTTTGAGAAGCTGCTAGTCAGCTTAGAAAATCCATCGAAAATTATAATGGACAATGCACCGTATCATTCTGTACAAGTTGATAAACCACCAACTCAAACAAATAAAAAGCAAGAAATTGTCTCGTGGCTGGTAAGAAATGGCGTGTATGCAAGTCCAACTTTATTAAATGTTGAGTTGTTAAATCTGGTAAAAGCCATCCAAGCTCCGCTATGTAATCGATGAACTAACCCTAGAGCATGAACACGAATTTATTCGATTGCCTCCCTACCATTGCCAGTATAACGCCATTGAGCTTATTTGGGCACAAATAAAGGCTCATGCAGCGCGGAACAATACTGAACCACCCTTCAGTACAGCTAAAATGATGACTCTGCTACAAACTGCGTGTGCAGAATTCACAACAGAAGACTGAAGAAAAGTCGTAGAGAAAACAAAGAAAGTAATTTTACAAGATTTTGAACGAGATGTGAGAATAGACAATATTATTGAAAATGAATTAATAATTATCTCTGAGTGCTGACAGCGGTGATGAAGATGACAATATTAATAACAGTTCTGATAGGTCAACTAAATAAATGCAATTTTTTTTAAATATTATGTACTTGTCTTATTTTGCTCCTTAAATTTACGAAACAAAAAATAATAATGGGACTGGGATTCGCCTGATGATTTTTAAAATTCACATATGTTTCAAGTCCGTATCGATTCATTCACTTTAATCGATGTTTTTAAGCAGGTCACCTCTCTGTGAAGATAAAACTGACAGACGTCAAATGTTACCTATTAAAATGGCCTGACTTTAATTATTATCTGTATTGTTGTGTTCTGCAGCTTGTAACACCGTTTGGTAACCGCATGCGGTTCATAAATCAAGCGCTGTACGTTGCTCACAAGAACTCTGTGCGAGGGTAAGAAGATTATGTTTATGATATTTTCACCAAGACAAATGCTTACTTAAAGCGCTACTGAGTACAGATTTTGCTTAGCAAATTTGGACTTTGATTAAATAGGGATAAAGTATAGATTCGCTTTGGAACGTCTATTTTTAAGAACTTCTCAGAGTGCGGCCGTGAGTTACCCTGAATAATAATAAATGTTGAATCCCCGGACAACCGCACCGACTGTATTGCCATTGTGCCGCTTGTATTAAGAGTAAGTTTTAAGTGTTATTTTAGGGATTCTTACCACAATTTTTATATAATGTGTGTATTGTAATATCTAATGAATTTTATAAAACAAATGTATTTTAGGGATCTATCAGTGCGTCTTGCGGAACGCTCTGACATGGATGACGTCTTAGTTTTACTAGATCATGCTCAGAGACATGACTTTTTTGTAGAAGTTTTTGAGAGGGGCATAGAGTCTTTATCACTGAACGCATACCTCCTTCTCAGTGAAAACCAGCCAGTTGGATTAGCTGTTCTTGGGTGAGTCATTTTTAAATTACGATTTACTTTTATTCGAAGAGTTACTCCAAAATTGATCACCTTGAGGAGCAAAGCAGATTTGAAAGTTATTGAAATTGTATTTTAAGGCATATTAAAACATGGTGGTCAAAATCTGCTTTATCATTTTCACCTATAATATTTTTTTTGAAATTGATCCTTGAGCGTCTTCTGACTTACTGGAAATCAGTAAACAATATGACTGTATCGTAACAGGCCTCTGGAAGACAGCGCGGCCGTTCGTAATCAATACGTGTTAGAAGCTGAGCCTCGAAGAACTGGCACTGATGGCGTTGTAAGATCTCAATTTTTTTTATTGTGTTCATACTTTATAACTAAAAATTTTACCGCCATGTGCCATCACACCACGACACCACATGACACCATGACTGTTGTCCAATCGGCTTAGTGAAGAGTTGAGAACTTGAAAATATTGCCGTTTTAAAAAAATACTGTCATGGTATCAAAAATTCCCTTCGTTTGTTAATTTATAGAACATAATCTCACACAAACCAAATGGAAGTTGCTTAGATATTCAAAATCCTGCTGTGGTGACGTTTGCTGGTTCTCAGAATCTCTGAGTGAGTTGTATATTTTCATATACTACTTCCTTTGAATTAATTGTAATTTGTTAAACGAAAATGATACAAAAATAATGAAATGACAACTTTAATAACTTGGTCGTAGATACTTCTTGGCGTGATGTCGCCGGCTCTCGAACCCCACACTCGGTGGTTTCTTCGGGAGCTGATCCGACAGTCACAATACTCTACTCTGTTTTGGGTTTGTCCACAGTTTGCGAAAGGTGAATCTGTGAGTTGAGTACCAATATTACGTTGTGTAATTGATGCTATTACTTATATAAGGCTTGTTTCTGAGGTAGATATAGAATGGTGTAAAAAGCTTACATATGAAAACTGAACAGCTAAGTAGAAACTATTATGTCGCTTAACCTTGGGACCAAAGGGTTTTTTAATATTTTCAAAGCCGACCCGATGGTAGGTGGCATCCGCATCCAAGGATATCATTATTTGTAGGTGTTTCATTTATGAATGTTGATTGTGATTATAATATTGACTAATAATGCGTTGCCGACCGTGGCCTTGGTTACCGTTGGCCTGCAGTTGGCCTGCAGTTGGCCTGCAGTTGGCCTACAGTTGGCCTACAGTTGGCCTGCAGTTGGCCTGCAGTTGGCCTGCAGTTGGCCTGCAGTTGGCCTACAGTTGGCCTTTGTTCTTGTAACTGCACTGGCTGTTACTGCTCTTCAACCGAACCGGATACACAAAAAAACAAATGAATTGAGTACTTCCTCCTTTCTTGGAAGTCGTTTGATAAAAAAACGGAACTCTATATTTATTAGTGGTAGTCTTATCGTTTTTAACTAACTTTACATAGAAACATAGGTAATTATTGATAGATCTCGTTATTATTAAATATATTGTATTGTAAGAGACAATGTCTGCATATATCATAATATATGGCTTTAACATTAACTAATTATTTTAATCAAGTACCAACATAACTACAAAAATCAATAATTGGAAAGTATTTTAAAATCTAGGTGGCTATGGTTACTTTTGAACAACATACAATAAGGATGTATAATAAGGGTAGACAAAAAAATATTAAGTAATATTTTCCAAACTTAAACTTCGTGGTTTTGATATACGTAATCAATTGTAAATGGAGATTCAAGCCGCTTATGAAAGGGAAAGTAACCTTTCTGCAATTCTTTGGAAATTATTCGATATTTTAATTTGGATTGTAATATTTTTCGAACTTTCAGCAATATACTTTATATTGAGCGTGCGATGTTTTATACTTTTGATGTATAGACTGTAAGTATGTCTGACAGATGTTAAAATTTTATGATGTCTAGCTTAGTTAATATTGCTAGTGGGTCATACTTACGTACGCTAAAGCTTCCAACTAACTACACAATAAAGTCACACAGTATTTTGTCATACATGATGTACGAAAATATAGTTATACCTGTGCCCTTTCGGCGTTTTTTACCATAATATACGTATTTTTCTAGATTCTTGCCCACAGTAGTGGATTTATTTATTTTTTATTTAACCCTATAAGTATAGCCCAAATATTTGTATAAATTATCTTGAGATCCAGTTAATACTGGATACTTATTGTTTTCACTTTTTTATTTTGTATTGTCAGGTTCTTTTTAATGAAATGAAAAATTGAAAGTGAAGGCTAGGATTATACCTACATGCCTATCCAAGATTTAACTATTCACTTTTCGTTAAAAAATTAAAGATTATTTTTTTATAAAAAAACACAAACTCCACAATAGTAGTAAAAATTTTTAGTACAACAACTTTTAGGTAAATCTACTAAATAGAGTTTGTCAGTACCTACTTGTTTCACGGAGAAATGCTGTAACGGTTTTATTTATGCCTATACATGTTATTAATACAATTTAATGTACCGTTATCCAAAAGATTTTTTTACAATCGTTGTTTGTTGCGCAGTGTCCTATCCGCAATCTGATGTCGCTGACGAGCCATTTGTCCCCGAAGCGATGTCGAGTGGGCATGGTCAATGTGACTGGCAACAAGGAAACTGAGAAATACTACAAAGAGCAGTGCGTTTCGTTTATTATTCCTAAAAATATAACCTTAAAGTTTATAATATCTAAATACTATAAAGTGTGTGACGTAGGGTAACTACATTTTTTAGAGCTGGTGGATTATAGTGTTTGCACATGTACGCCTCAACCGTAAAACAGAATTTGGCTGCTTTTGCGTGAACCTTGCTCTTCAATTTTTGATTTAAATTCATATAAATCGTTTATATACAGTGGGCTCTAATAATCAAAATTTTAACTACGTATTTCTGACGCTACTACTAATGTATCTAAATTCAAATTATTTTTAAAACAAAATAAAACAATAAAATTTAGCAAATCAACAAATCTTTAGTTGAGAGAGTGAGTAAGAGAAACCAATTCCTAGTAAAGAATCCTTACTAAGCGAATATCTGGAAAATTATTTGACTTCATGTTATACCATTTTATGTACTCCAATTTAGGCTCTAGAAGCGATGGTTTATATCAGTCTGATTATTAGGGCTCACGATGTACAGTAGCTATAGAAATAAACACTATTAATATTACAAATGTCTATGTTTTACGTTCATGAGAAAGCCTTCTTACTGGCAGACCGATACATGGACTGGGATAATACCCGCCATTGTTAAATAAGCTTTGGGAAAATATTTTTAAAGCTATAAGATAAGAGAAGTTTCTCTTACAGTCCAGGGTTTGCATTGTGGATGATAGAGCGGCGTCTGACTAGTATGCCGAAGGTGCACGTCAACAATAGCGTCGTGGTGGTCGGCGCCAGTCGCACGGGGCTGTCGTTTATCGAGACGCTCATTATTGGGTATTGTTGAAATTACATTTTGATATTTTTAATTAAAAGAGGTTTATGGCTGTTTCTTTGCTCCTCATATATCGATTCATGTAATAAAAATAAATTCGCAGACGAACACACCAACTGAATGGTCCCAATGTAAGAAGAGCTTGTGTTATGGATGACCATACAGTGAGCTGGGGGGGAACCCAGAATAAACAAACATATACAAATACAAACCATTTTGACTCAAGAACAAACATTATAGAAATGAATGCCCCGGCCAGGACTCAAACCTGGAACCTCCACTGTAGGAGGCAGGGCTACTACCTACAACACCACTCGGCCGTCTACATTCTGATGATTACGACTTAATGTACTATTAGCTTCCGAAATAACCTTAGATTACATGAATATTTGTTCAACGTAAGGATCGAACTAGCACAGAAATCATCCAAACATTTCTTTACCACATATTTCTCCGTTACAGAAATGCAGCAGATTACCTCACATTTACCAACATTACACTGGTATCAGAGCATGGCTTACCCACAGTAAGCGATTGCTTCAAGGCAGCAGATATGTGTATACCTAAGGAAGGCCGCTACACAGATAAATATTTGAAATGCATTCCGTTTTACTTTTATATTGATGTTATTACTTCGGTCATGAAGAAAATTGACAGGTGATCTTCATACGAAGCTAATAATTAAACAAAAAATTACATACACAAATGTTTAAAGCCAAAACAAAGTCTGTTGCTATGTGATTCTAATGGAGTTTTAGTTTCAAAAAAGCTTTTTCTGGAATCAAATTTGCTATACATACATATGTGTATTTTATAGGTTTTTCAAAACAAGCCTCATGCTTTATCATTTTCATTGCCAGCACACGCTCTTTCCGATTATAAGTGCATCCATGCTTATCTACGCTGCTGGGCACAACCGATAGAATAGATAAATTATTGTCTGTTGGTCATTTTGCATTCAATATTTAATCAAATTCAAATTATTTACTTTCATCAATGGTAACAAACTTCATAAAATCTAGAATAGCTACAACTCCAGGATACCTACAACACAAAACTGTTACTTATAATAAATATACATCAAACTAAAAGGCATCTAGTTAATCCACCAATACCAATATAAAACAAAACATAATTTAAAACTTAAAAACTTATAAAAGCCTCGGAAATACGTTTGAGAAATTCTTATAGGTAAATAATATGACAGTACGTGTAAGTAAAAACAGGTACTCCTTTACAAAGAGGGATATTTAAAATAAGGTAAAGACGTAGGCTTTTTATTTTACATCGTATCTAAGAAAATAACTTCCATATTTTTTTGATTATTGGAGAGGATATGTAATACTACTTCCTTTATCAGATTAAACAATAAAAAAAAATTGGGGTAAAACTATCTACGTCATTGTTTTACGAATGGTGCGATATATAATAAAGTAAATAAAATATTGAATATTTATCCAAAAAACAATCATTAATGCAGAAAGATGATAACAAAATGGGTCAGAAAGTTAAATTATGAGGAAATTATTATTTTAATTAAGAAAATGACAAAGTCAAATTTAATGTGAATTTAATTTGGATACAACACACAAAAGTGCATACAAACACACATACGCATACATAGTGAGTTCTCAACACAAATTCACGCATAAATACATAATCACTAACACATTTATTAAAAAAATTGTATTCCCTATGACACGGTTTTTAATATTTACGTAGCGCTTTGTTCTTATAATTTTTTTCTAATCGATTGATATGGAAGAATGGAGTCTTCTAGTACAGGCGTGAAAGTCTAAAAGAAGATTCCAAGCACTAAAATTGTGTAACTTAAAGTAATCGTTCATTAAAATAAATTAAAATAATAATTTATAAGTGAAAACTTGTGAAATGCCTTAAATATTTATATAATTACCTTTATCTGTATTAGCTGTAAGTTTTCCGTTGAGAATAAAATAAAATAAAATAAAATAAAACTCTTTGAGGGTCGGCGAAAAAAATATAATATGAATATTTTTGTAACTGCACAATTTTGTAGATTCAAACTTCATTAAACTTGATATTTAGGCATAAATAAATCTTATTCAACAATAAATAGTATAAATTATGCGACATGTTAATTACCATATAGGTATAACTTGGGACGTTTCTATAGTACTATGATATGTGTAATATTTTAAACAAAGTAGGTATTCATTTGTATTTAAGCCAGGTATGAAATAATTGTAGAATTAATTAACCTTCGTTAGATAAGTCGAAGGAACTTTGTCGACGACGTAGTAATCTTCTTTCTAGTTTCCTGATCTTCTTTTTAATGTGATCTTAATGTCTTTTTGCCCCATAATCCTTCCGTAGAACAAATATTATAATTAAAATTACTTGAGAAAATTTAAAACGATGTTGCTATGCACAACAAAAGTGAATGATTCACCGGACGAGTTAGACAACGCCACGGACTACTGACGATGAAAAAAAAAATTTTATCGACAGATCTGAAATTTGTGCTTATGCCCTGTACAATGAACAGAGGACTACATAGTGAATTGTATAGGTCTTGAGGATGCAACATCGACGTATAATTAGTAAGTTGTAAGAATAAAATAACAAGATCAAAAACAGTGTATTGTGTGGGTATATTAAATATTATTTGAAACGTACCGAGGCGTACGCAACAAAACTGTTCTAAGTCACAACTACCCTCACAGAAACGAGCACACAAAACGTTAGTTGTCATAGGTGATGTTTACCTACCGTTGCTTTTCCTTGGAATTGCTTTGTTTCCTTGTTATCATTTGCTGTTACATAAACCAATAACATCCACCCAAACATCTCTGATTAGATGAAAACCCCAGAAGTATCAATATACTGGTATTTAATAATCAAAGAGTCTTAACAATGATTTTCAGACGAAATAAATGCATTTACTTGAAGGACGGCTCGGTTAAGTACTATGATGAGCTAGTATTGACTTGCGGACAGCAGTTCCAGCATCCCGATTATTTGAACGAGGGACTCCAACATAATCAAGAAAAGGAGTTAGTGTTCATTTTATTATTGATTTGTTTATTATAATATTCAATCGCACAATATATAATAAATATATGATTAATTTATACAGATTAATAACAGGATGTCGCGACATGGATAGAGTAAAATTCATAAGTCAATGCTAAAGCGTATCACGCGCAGGCCTGTGTGATCTATATTTTGTGCGCAATGGCATGGTGCAGGCGGCATTAGACGCTTGTTCCTTTTTACTCTTTTCTAGTATCACAATCTTAAAATACGTAATCAGAAATATATTTAGAAAGTTAAGAATTTTATCCGGACAGCAGGTTGAATAAAATGTTGATCACGGATATTTGAGCTTTTTTATAGAAAAACAACGAAAGAAAAAGACGTTAACTGTCCCTAGTTATGTCGTTCTGACAGATGTCTCTACACTATGCAGTAGAGAGTGCAAAGTACTTGGACATAGATTTACCTAATAATGGGTATATCTAAAACGGTTGAAATAGTAAACGCAAAAAAAGAGTTAAAGCTGAAAAATACAATGCTGATATTTTATTGCAATGCCTTAACGATACGTGTAACGCGAACCCGCGCGCCCAATCATATGCGCGGGCTGTGCGCGCATGCGGCTGTATAGCTGCTGCTGCCGTATCAGTATTGTACTAATGCTGCAGCATAACGGGTCTGGAGCTTCTTTTTTTACACATCCTAAACACCATGTACCTGCAGAAATTTGAACAGTTTTGGACTCTACATAAGACATATTTGAAAACTCAAAAAAGAAATTTCACGAATTCGATATGTTCTTAGTGGAGAATTGTTCAATTTTAACAACTCTTACACCAATTTCCGGATAAACAGTACTTTTTACACCCTGTTTTTACTATACGGGGTAGCCAGAAAAGTGACGTCCAAAAATTTTTTTAGGTGCCTCCCTGTTTGTTATACGATTTTTCATTGTTTTCGAGGTATGACTTTTTTTATAAATTTTCGCAAAATTGCGACCGAATCAGTTTCAAAGATGTCTAAAAAAAAAGTAGAATGTTTCTTCGGATTTCTATTTTTGCTACTAAATCTCAAACCTAAAAAAAATTTTTGGACGTCACTTTTCTGGCTACGCTGTATACTATGAGTTTTTAAGTTATTTTTTTTTAAGTTATCTTATGTCAACATTGTAAAATAGATAAAATAGGTAATTAGGTATACAGCTTGATTATGACATGAAATAACCAAAGACTGACTACTAAACTACTAATTGTGTACGCTAATGTCATGCCGCAGCCAAGGTGATTACACAGTATTTATATATTATTTTGCAGTTATAGAAACTGAAACATCCTGTGAAGATCTTAATCCTTTTTTTCCTCCTTTTGTCATCCAAATAATCTTTGATTTTACAATAAGCTTTTTGCTATGCATTTCCTTGATCGTTTTCTTGAATTTATTAAAGGGTATGATTGAACAAACATCTAGCAGCATAGCATTTAGATTGAACAAAGCAAAGCCTGAGATGTTAATGAAAAACGAATTATTAATCTATAATTACATCTCTACGCCGCACCAGTGATCTTATTTTATGATTTTGTATTGCTAGTTATTTAGTTTAGTTAGTTATGATTTTACACAATTTTCTCTTTTACAAAGGTACTATAGCCTAATTCTATAAATATTTTCTCAGGGCCTCAAGAGCTACGCAAATAAAACCGCGTGAAGCTGCTTATATTTCATAAAAAGCTAAAGTAAATAACTGATTTTATATTCTAGCTCTAGTCAAGGCAAGCCGTGCGATAGAATTCTAATGGACAACCCTGAGTACCGGCCTGACTGCGTCCCGGAGCCCCATCTGAGGCCCTCCAACTTACTGCTGATCAACACCCTGTACGACGCAAACTATTGCTTTAAGAAGTTGCTGGCTATGGTTGCCGAAGGTGAGCATCTATACTTTAAGAAATGTGAAATGTGTGTGTCCTCATTTCACGTCGCAACAAAGCGAAAGATCGTCATGATGTTTGCGTGGTGATAGTTAAAGGTCTAGAGAGTGACATAGGCTAGTTTTTACAGCTGGAGGTTATTCACTTCCACGGGAAAAAGCAATGTGATTCTTCTTCGACCATAATAAGTTACGATTGTAGACCGCCAGACAAAAAGTAGTTGGCAGTTATGTAGGTTTTTTTGTATACTCTTAGCCGGCAAAGGAGCACGCTACCCACTTGATGATTGTCTTTATTATGTCGAGTAATGATGCGTTGCCGACCGTATGGTTCAGTTGGAATTGTTCCATGTCTCATGGTGTTGTAGTAACATTTGACCATAATAACTGCCTTTAATACTTACTGACGTTAAGTAAACGATGCATTTATATAGACTATCGGCCGCACTCATATTTGTCAAATGGTTAATTCAAGCTCTCAAAACTATAGATTTTATTAAGCAAACCAAGACTTAGATGAGGCATGGATAAGGTATGAATTCGCTCAATAAATTCTATGATCTTGCGCTCCACTAGTAAGCTTTTGACCCAAGTTCGAATCCTGGTAGGGGCAGATGTATTATTATATTTGCTTTCTAGTCATGGATGTGTATTTACGTTTATTTCTAATATTTATATATAAAAAAAAATCTATGTGTGCTTATATATTTCTTAAGTTTATTTATCCGTTATCTAGTATCCATAACACAAGTTCTTTAATGATACTTAATTTGGGCTAGATAATGTGGTGTGATTGTTAGAAATATTTATTATTTATTATTATTATTTATTATTTATTTTATTTCTGAGTGCGGCTGGATGACTACCAACTCTGCTTTCAGGAAATTATTTCTAAGCTAATGACATTGAAGCTTCGAACATTATTTCAAAATATTTCAGCTATTGCGACTAACTTCCGGGCCCTGAAGCCTAACTATCCTGTAGCAGTATACGGTGACTGCTTAGAAGCCTACGCGTGCATGGCTGGCCTTATGGAACTGGGCATAAGCCCCAAGAACATTATATTTATTGAGCCGTTCCCGTCTGAGGATGAAACCAAACCGAGAGTCAATTGTTTTAACAATGAAACGGCGAGTAACTTGTTTTTACAGTAGCATCAACGTTTAGTAGTAAAATCATTAAGTAAAGTATTTGTTGCCTGACTAAATGTTAAACTTCATTTACAGGTAGAACTCAGCGCCATCTTTTACTGAATAAATTTGCAGGTCGGACTATAAAGGACTTGTTACACTGGATCCGGTAAAACCGTACGCACCCCGCACCCTATGTAAAAATTATAAGTCGGTTAGGGCAATCGGTATGCGATCCGGGCTAGGCGACCGATCAGCAATCCGGACAGGGAAACCGGTAATCTTTAAAATGTGGTGTAGTGCGCTAAGCGCGTTGAACTGCTCGGCCCCTCGCCCGCTGCGCGCAGCTGGGCAGTCCTTACAAATCCTTCCCACCGAACCCTGCCCAGGTTTTCGCCTGTGGTCGCACGGTCAGATCGTAATTACATAAAATTGCAAATGATGTTCACATAGGGTGCGTTCGATTTGACCGGACCACATGAGTAGATATCTAAAAGACAAAATTGTTACCTATTTTCACAGGGTTGACATATGTTGGAAGTAAAAACTACAACAAGTAATGTACTCAGTCATCATAAATTCTGATAGAAAATTAGAGCTGGTATACCTGCTTTGCGAAGTGTAAGTAGATACATAGGTAATTGTACTTTTTTACGTTCATTAAATGCAAGTTGTGAATAAATCTTGTGTTCAATCACAACTATCCATAAAAAAAGGTCCGAGACCTATCCATTCATGAATATAGACAAGATTTGTTTTCATTTTTTTTGTAATATTGTTTATGCTCACAGAACAGCAATTAATCATATACACTTTTTTATATTAGGTCATTACATATGAAGTTGGCGTTTTGTAAGGGAGGAACATAGTCAATTTAAAAAATATATGTGTGTGGATTGAAAGTTTCGCGGCCTAAATAAGAAAACAGCCTTGATCCCATTTAAATAGAAGGTCTCGTCAAGGTCTTCAAAAAAGGCATCTACGGCCACTTTGACCTCCTCATTTGTAGAAAATTTCATTCCACCTAAGTGCTTTTTAGTTTTGGAAATAGGTGGAAGTCAGAAGGTGCCAAGTCAGGTGAATAAGGGGGATGAGGAAGCAATTGGAAACCACAATTCACTATTTGAGCCATCGATTCTGCAGATGTGTGAACACGAGCATTGTGCTGATGAAACATAATTTTCTTGGTCAACAATCCTGGTCTTTTAGACTTTATTTCTTCGTGTAAAATAGTGTGCAGTAGTATGCAGAATTTATAGTTTGACCTCATTCTAAGTAATCAACTTAGATGACACCCTTAGAATCCCAGAAAACCGATGCCATTACCTTGTTTACTGAAAAACACACCTTGGCTTTCTTGGGGGTTGGAGATCCGGGTCTCTTCCATTGTCTGGATTGTTGTTTGGATTCAGGAGTATAGTGATGAACCCATGTTTCGTCCATAGTAAAAAACCTTGCCAAAAATTTGTTTGAATCAGCTTTAAAAAGATTTTAACAGTCTCTATAAGTCGTGAGCCGAGTTCATTTCTGTTCAACCGAATGGAGCCGCGGAACCCATCTTGCAGACACCTTGTGGAACCCTAATTCGTTAACGATCATGTTTTATGTACGTTCATATAAAATCCCTAGAGCTTCAGCTATCTCAGATACCTTCAATCTTCTGTCTCCCATGATGAGATCACATATTTTTTCGATAATTTCCGAAGTCGTAGCTGTAGAAGGCCGTCCAGAGCGGGGGTCATCTTTGATGCTGTCTCGTTCACGTTTAAATTCAGCTGTCCACTTTTATTATCATTGTATACGACGGAGCAGATGTTCCTAAAGTTGCCACCATATCTTCATGAATCTGCTTTGGAGTTTAGTGTTTCTTGTGGAGGTATTTGATCACGGCACGGTGCTCTAAACTATCCATTTTCCAAATTAATGAAACTTACTCTCACTTAATGTTCAATAAAATAAATAATTACGCATGTAGGTATCTCAGAGAAAAATTCAGCAGAGACTGGCAAAGAGTCTAGGTTTAATATGAGGATAGTTTTATAATAATATGACAACACTATCTATGTTAGGCCGCGAACTTTTCAATCCACCCTTGTATAATATATTTATTTAACCAACGTATGTACCATTGCTATCTATGCACTTTTGCCATCTCATAGATAGTTCATTGATCCCTTTACTAAAAAAACCATTCGGACGGGAATCAATAAAATCTTCGAAAGCTCTTTGGACTGCCCCATCGGAGTTGAATTTTTTCCCTCGCAAGAAGTTGTCCAAAAATAATGGTAATCTGTTGTAGCAAGGTCCGGGGATTACGGTGGATATCTTAGACATTCCAATTGAAGCTCCTCTAATTTGTTAGCCGCCTGTTGTGCAGTGTGTGGTCTAGCGTTGTCCTAAAGCAATAGTGGCCTAGAGCGATTGACCAGCCTCGGTTGTTTAGCAGCTAGCTTTTCCATCATGGTTTGCAGTTGCTGACAATAGACATCTGCCGTAATCGTCTGGCTAGATTTAAGAAATCTGTAGTGAACGACACCGGCCCTAGTCCACCAAACGCTCACAAGTAACTTTTCTCGAGTCAATTTTCGCTTGGGTCAGGATTTGGCTGGTTCGCCAGGGTTGAACAATTGCGATGATAGTTTCCGATTGTCGTACAGGATCCACTTTTCATCACAGGTAATGATTTGATTTAAAATCCTTTCGTTATTGTGCCGGTTGAGTAATGTAACGCAGCAGTCGACGCGCGTTTGTCGGTTTGCTGCACTCAATTCATGAGGTACCCACCTCTAAAGCTTTTTCACCTTTCCAATTTGCTTCGAGTGGATTAAAACAGTTTTGTCACTAACACCGCAGCTTACAGCTAACTTGGACGTGGTTTGCGATGGATCCGCTTCCACAAGAGCCTTCAATTCTTCATTATCAACATTGGTCTCCGGCCGTCCGCGGGGCTTCTTCTGCAGGTCGAGATTTTCAATACGAAAACTTTGGAACCAAAAACGCACTGTGTTTTCTTTTGCAACACCACCGCCGCCATACACAGCATAAATACTTCGAGCCATTTCTGCAGCACTGGTGTCACGGTGGAACACGTACTCATATATTACGCGATATTTCAAGTTTTCCATTTTGTACACTAAGTGAAGAAAAGAAAAAACCAAAAGAGGAAAAAAACAAATGAATTACGGTTTTCAAAACACAAATGCGTGAGTAAATAGCTGTATAAATACAATGTAATGTAAATGTAAATGTTGAAATTGGAATTCTTCACCAAAGAGGAGATAATACAGATCAAAATTGCCAGCACGACAAGACGCAAATATCATATAGGACCTAATATTAAATCATTCAAACTTGAAAAAAATTTTGCGTTTACACAAATACGACGTGCGTGCACAAGCTCTCAGATTGTCCTGAAGTTGAGCTAGTATGAGCCGGTTTTGACCGCACGACGAGCGGCTGCAGGACACACATACATGCCTTGCGTGCGTGTAGTAGTGTAACGATTCCGCACGGTTGTATGAAGCCTCTGTATGGTCTATATACTCTTGTGACCAGACCGCACGACGCAGAACGCATCCATTGTGACAAGTCCTTTAATATGTATTTCTCTGTAGTAGATGTTGAGGAACTGCATAAAATATACTCATTCTTTTTTGTATGTTATAGTAATAATATTTTTCTTATACCTATAACAAAACACTTTAAGAATTTCATACGTTAGGGCCGTTTAGAGTTTAAGAGATAAGCCCTCTGACCGACAGACGGACAACGAAGGGTTACTCGTAGGGTATCGTTGGCACCCTTTGGGTAAGAAAAATACTCATATAAACATATTTTTACAGGTAGATGAAAAAGTACAAGCTTCATTAGAACAGAAAGGCATCCGAGTGTACCGACAATGCCGGCTGGCCAGTCTCAAGATTGAAGATATGAAGATCGTAGGTTTACAGGTGATGTCAGCCTTCCATCAGTTGACACTTCCTTGCTTTGCACTGTTCTACTATGGGACTAAGGCTATCGATTTAAATGCTTTTAGAGGTGAGATTTTTTAGAGACTAATTTTAAATATTTATTACCGGAATAAGCAAAAGTTTTTAGTCTTCTGTGGCATTATTCAGTATCAAAAATCGATTATAAAAATTGTAGGTACAAAACTGTAGTTTTATAAAAGCATATTTTACCAACATATTTTAACAATAAAGTTATTTTATTATATTATTTGATTAGTTTCAATAATCCAGTTCTCTCCAGCTCAGCTGCCAATGTTGTCGAATTTTCTCTGTATGGCATTTTTTGTTGCTTAAAATTAGGGTCTGAGACCATGCGCCTATTTTCTTAAGATAAAAGTGGGCACCCTGTATAACCGCCATGTCCCATGACCAGTATCAGTCGTCATCTCACATACAGACTGTAATACTCACTATAATCCTTATTACAGCTATAAACGAAAGCGGTCTAGTGTACGACGGTGGGCTCGTGATCGGCGCGCGGTTCGAGACCAACGACCCGGCGGTGTACGGTGCCGGGCCTTGCACGCGCTACTCGCGCCGCCTGTACGCAACGCGCTGGAACCACGCCAACTACTACTCGGAAGAAGTCGGGAATGCGGTATAAGATATAACTAATTGGTTGACTTATTTATCAACGCTCAGGCCTAAGCCCCGCCCGGACGTAGACAATGGAAGTTGAGATTTAATTATTATGATGTCCAAAAAAAGTAAGGAAGAATATTCTAAAATTTAATCCCAAACGGGATGATGGGCAGTTTATTTTTCTTATATATAATTAAATATTATATTGTCAGCATCGGCATGCTTTAGTTCGCGCTTCGTAAAAGTCTGACCCTCGAGGCAAACCTTCCTCCACCTCAGTAAAATGTTTCCGTTGTATGGTTCTCGCGAATTGTTTTTTCAATGCTCCTTTTTAAAACTAAAACGTTTAGGTAAATCAGGCCCCTGTTTTCCCCGACATTTTAAAGGCAATGGAAATTATGCAAACAAAGTCGCAAGCAAGAGGTAGTAAACAAATCCACTAATAATTCCACAATATAAAATAACACTTTTTTGGAACCTTGCAATAACCTTGCATCAAAGGATTATTTTAATGGAAATGGAAAAAAGGAACAGAATTTGTGAGCTACTACAATATAAACTTGTGTCTATATAAAGTTCTGAGCTTTGTGCAGACCAGACAACTTAAATCTTAATGTAGACTTTTCTACATTTACACAGCTGGCGCGGCATTTTCTCCACAAGTTCGACCCTTTTGTTGTCTGCAACAAGTTCGTACCTGAAGATAATGAACTGTTCCCCAAGTATCGCAACGGCTTGATCGAGTAAGTACTTTACGAATTGATAGCATGGCATTTTACTTTCGTGGTTATTGCGTTACACATAATAGTCAGTTTCACATGCTTACGGCTAAACAAACAGTGAATTTTGAGCTTGAGTCACTTCTCAAGTATGGAGTGCAATTGATAAAATAATCTGCCTTATGTTGATATTAAAAATTGACCTATTTAATCTAAATCTATCAAATATCAAAAAAATCTATCAAAATATAAACATTTCTAAGTTTAGAGCCAAACGTGAGTACTGATTCTGTCACTACTTTTAATAATTCAATTTATGATTTATTTTGTATTTATTAGTATACAGACTTAGCTATTATAATTGAAGAATGATTTTTTTCTTGTTTGTATACTATGTTATTTATTAGCCAAGTTAGGCAAAGGCCACTTTTACTAATGAAATGTATAAGATATTAATACCAAATACACAACTGCATTCCTTAATTTCGATACGAATTGTGCTTTTCAATTATGACAGAACAAATAAACAGAGCTTAAAAAGGACTTTACATTAATTACAGCTATATTTTATGCAAAGGAACATATTTCAATTGTATAAAACAGTTATGGTCTCTTACAAAAATAATATTTTAGTACTTTAAAATTGTATTATATATCTTTTACTGAATAAGTAACTAATAGATTAGCCAACAAGTTTTTGCATCATTTGCTCTACTTTATAACAGAACCAAATCTGACGGTAGTCTACTTTAAAGCATGTTCCAGCTGTGATATTCCATGGATCAAATTGAGCTAAGCAATATAAAGTTAATGTTGGCTAATAAGGCCCACTTGTGCTGACACCTTAACTCGGAGTTAGTAACTCGGGTTAAAATACTGCTATGTGACTCCATGTATATACATGTATTCATGGATATACAAATTGACAGTGATGGAGGGACATGTTAAATAACTGACCGCTAGTACCTAAGAAAACACAAAAAAGAAAAATCTACATCTTGAAAATGAACATAAAAAAATATTTTTTAAATCCTTTTGAAGTCTTCAAGTGTATGTATTATAGAATTCTGATCTTTTTATAAATATCTCAGAGGTGACGATTCAATACATACCCTGCATAAAGAAGAGCCGACCCCGCCACCCTCCCCTCCCGCGAAGCATTCCGCTGCACCGTCTCTGTACCCTCCAGAAACCGTCGACGACCAGAGCGTGGTTAGACAACCGAAGTTACGGCCGCAAATCGTACATAGGTATTTCGTTTGATGTATCAATTATAGTAAGAAGCATTTAAATATTTTAGAAACTAGTATTTTTGGTGAAATATTTCAAATTAATAATTAACACTAGTAAGTAATGCTGTCTTCCTGCATTACTTGCTACTGTACATCTTACCTGCTCACAGTGAGAGATACAGAAAAAGACAGTGTACTGTAACGCCATAGACAATAGCTACTGAAAAAAAAATTAAAATAATCAATAATATTCGTTTCCATTTTCGTTGCATCTGTGTTACAGGCAGATTATAAATATTTTGATTTATGCATTTCTATCGCTATAGGTTTTCTTTGCGGAAGAGACAGTTTACTTCTAAACAAATTGAAAATGCCTTGCTTGCCTTTCTACCTTAACGATGGGTAGCGATGATACAATTATATTAAGCAAATGACATGAACTCACTCTGTGGGACTATATTTCTGTAAAAAACCAGACAATTCAGTCGATACATCGAAAACCTTAATCCTAAAAAAGGTCTTGTCGAACGATTTACTGTATTTTTTGTATTTAAAGGATTATTTGTTCACAATGAAAGCCACATTTTTTACATTAGAACATTTTACTTTTCAGATGGGAGCCAGTGATAAGGTTCCAATGTCCCGTAGTGATCTCAGCGCACCTTCCCGGTCCTCTGTACTACATGCAGCTAAGAAAGCCGGGCTGTGACTTGCCCTTTGAAGTTCAGATGACCTTACCCAGAAAGGTTATCTAAAATTCTATGCTGTTAATAAATGAAGGATTTGTGTTTTTTGTAGTAATCGAAACTGTGAAACGAATATTTTGTAGATTTAATGCTTATGCTGCACATTTTGATTGCGCAGATAAATGGCCCGCGATCTAAACTGTAATAGAATTCCATGTTTATATTAACTAGCGTCAATGCACCAGTACCTAATGGACAACGCTCTAGTAATGGACACTTATCCCCTACAAACCTTTAAACTAAAACTAGGAATTAAAGAGTTCGCACCGCCATTACTGTAACATCCACTTAAGTTATATGTCTGTCCTGTATTTAGATTTCGTTGATATCGGTCACTTTTTTGACAAATTTTAAGTTGCTTCAGTTATGGACAAAACATTTAAAAAACCAGTTTTATTACTTTGAGAAAATAGCACTTGTCGTTATTAAAATTGTATTTTTCTCTTATGTAGAGAAAAGCAGTTTGGGTGCGTTCTGGTCCTGAAAAACACAGGGTAGAAAATAGCTTTTATCTCTTTGTGAGTAATGGAAATTAAGTGCAAGTGAACATATCAACTGATACCTATTTCTTATAGTAAATTATAGGCAGTAACCTGAATTTTGCTATACTAAGCTACTTGCTACTAATATTATAGTTTTCAAGTTTGTACTTTTTACCCTACCACGCAAAAACAATAGTCAAACAAATTCGGATGAAATTGGACATACGGATATATGTTCAAGTAGCTAAAATAATTGAAGATCATAATTTTATATTAGTAGCCAGCACTAATTAGTTCGTTTATTTCATAAAAATGATGCTATGGTTATGCCAATTATATTTACAAAGTTAATTTATTTACTTATCAAATCTTTGTTACTATAATAATTTACCATGGTTCAAAATATCAGGCCATAGCCATGTCCATGCTGCCTTTGTTTGTAATCAAATAAATATTTTTAGAAATTATTAGTTTCTAGGTATTTTTTACATAATTTAATATCAAAGGTGCAGTTTAAACATTTTTCAAGCAGAATATGTGTCCTTAAAAGAGTTTAATATTATGTAAAATCACTAGCGAATAAATAATGACGGCCAAGTGGCGTAATAAGTAGCAGAGATTATTTATATAATTTTTGTTACCAAAATATTGTATAATTCCAAATGTTCCCGCATACATTGTGTCAACATCAACATCATCATCATCATCACATCAACATCAGTCCCTAGACGTCCGAATATCTCATCTACATTTCTCAAAAAAAGCGACTCCTAATATGATATTATAATGTAATCTACCATTCAATACAAATTACTACCATACAAGTAGAAATTACTTCTAAAAGTCCCATTTCTGTGGTTGTCCGTTCAAAAACCTAAATTATTATAATTAATTCAAGCAAAGCCTTACTTACATGGCATACACTTTTATTTTATGGTATGCATTGAATTTATATATTCAGTGCATCCTCAGTAAAAGGCTAATACACCATGCACCTGTGGTATCATGCATGGCCATAAACGCCTGCATTACTTAACTTTATGGGACAGTATTCACAGAAAAAGATATTTTTATTGTTTTATTTTCACATATTAAACTTTAATATGTGAAGTAAATAATTTTAAACACTCACTTTATTAGGATAGAATATAAATCAAAAATCAAATTTAGTATTATATTATAATCAACATCACAATTATAATTGAAACCAAAGATAAACGTGATTGTGTTCCGGTCGAAGGGAAGGAACTTGCAGTGTAATTACTGAAACAAAGACAATTCCATCTGAAACGTAAGGTCGGCAACGCATCAAGTCGAGATAATAATCACAATTGTTTTTAATAAATAGAACACCTACGGCTAATGACGTCATGGGTGTGAATGTCACTTAACGTCACGTGGGTCGCGTGCTCGTTTGCTGGCTATGAAACTCAGAGTCAGAATGATAATTGAAATAAAAGCCTGAATCACAATTTATTAAATGTAATAATTAGGATTAAATAAAAAAAAACTAAGTCAACCGGTTCAGGTCGTCAAGGCTCATCTAAAATCACAGTTATAAAATGTGCTTGAATTAAATATCAAAATGTTGGTCTGTTTATTCATGAATTAAGTTTCAACGATTGGCTAACAGAATTGAATTATAAAACAAGATTCGTCGTCCATGACTTGCAGAGCTTCTGTTATGGATACAGCGAACTGGGGGGAACCCACAATAAACATACATATATAAATCAACTATATATAAATTTGTGTGATAAATATAAATGTTTGTTCTTGGGTCATGGTCGTTGATTTATATATATATATAATATTATTACTTTTATTATTACTATTATTTCGAAAGTACAATTCATCTGCAGAACTATTTTTACAGTTCAGTATTATCGCTAATTATTGTATGTTATTATATTATATTTATATTATATATATTTATTTTATTATTTTTTTTTTCTATTTTTACCGTGCCACATATACATATAAATATATATGAAATTGCTCCTAATTTTGTAAAGTAACTTACCATAATAAATATATATTTCTTTGTTATATGTTTAAGTAAAAATATAATGTTATTGTTGAACTATCCAAGTGCATTTTACCCTCTCCCAGAACATCTATGGGATTCAGGGTTCGACTTAAAACCAGCGTCGGGGATTTAACTGAATCCTCGACATTTTGCTGAGTCGAGTCCCCATTTTATGTATTGTCGAATTACTGTTTAGAATTTTTTATAAATTTGTATTATAATGTGTGAATATTATTTGTAATTTCGACAATTTTTTTTAAATTAATAAATTCTCTCTTTCTTTCTAATTAACACTTATGCTAGGGAAGGCTGGTTGATTAATGAAGCGTTACCAAAAAAGGCTTCAGTTAGGATTTTCTTATTTCTGAAATTTCACTGGTTGTTTCTGTCTATAATCGGAAAAAACAAGTTCGTGTTATTATTATGGCAAATAAAGGTTTGTGATACCATCTTAGCTCAATAAACACGACTATTATTATTTAGTATGTACGTCATAATTATCTACTATACCTAAATAATAATTAATTTGTATAAAAACTGCACAAGCATTATGTTGTCGTTCCTAGGGACACACGCTGTTAACAGAAAAAAAAGGCAACTACTTCCGGCTGCAGTTGAACTCGCTCCATTGCGTGGAGAACTTGACCTGCCTCTCCACCAAGAGCTTCTCCTCCGAGATTTTCACCAGGCTGTATGGCATGCATGAGGCGTTCTTCAATAAGTTGCTTACTAGGTTCACGGTAAGTTGGAAATAATACGAAAAAGTAACAAAAATACACAATCCACTGAGAAAGACTTTTTAACTGATTACGGCGAAGATAAAGGGAGGTTTGGGATTTTCGGACATAAATTTAAAAAAGGCTTCATTACTAAAAATAAAATTGATAGAAGGCCTCTTTGGGGTTTTTAGTTCTCTAGACTCGGAAACCCTCTTACAGCAGGGTCTTCGAATTTATTATTCTCTGGTATAGGCAGCTAGACATCTGTAGGTGTAGTGGGAATAAATGTTCGAATAATCTATTTAGTAATAATTGTTTCAAGCTGTTGTTTTTTTGGCCATGACATAGGCCTTGCATAATTTTTCGACACGTTTGTATTTTCATTGCAGAAGAAAAAAGTGGATGACTTATTCGATTACTTCGTCCAACCTTGGATGGCAGTGCTGTACCAGGAGACCTTCGACAACCTCATGTTTAATATGAATAACCAGAAGATTTACGCGGTGAGAGGTTTCATAAATAATTTATTTGATATAGTATTAATAACTAAAAACTATAATAATTTTAATTAATATCAATCGAATGGTTGATCCCCATGTATATTACAAATTAATCATACCTTATTATTAAACACCTAGTACTTACGAAGTTCAGTTAGAACAAGATCAGTTTTTATTACTAGTTATTCAGGGGTTATTCAGATTACATTATACATGGTGTCCCAGGGAAGACTGTGAAACGGCGGTCCAGAGTAAGCGCACCTTTTGGGGGATCCGAACCAACCCTTACATTCATTATTTTTTGTATTTCTTCTACGTTAACTTCCAAGTAACGAAGCTTTTTTTGATATTGCAGTAGAGCTAGAAAATAACAAATAATATTTTCTGTAAAAGTCGCGAATTTTAGATTTTTGCAATGGTAAGGCCATCGATGATCTGGGATACACGATCGCTTTTTCGTTCCACATGATCCTTATGTAATTTTGCTGCTTCCGAAGTGCCCCTTCTTGCATACTAGTAAAAAGGGTACATACGGGTACTTGTAAAAGCATTTTTATAAAAAAAAGAACCTGTTTAGGCTCCTATTCCCTGTAACAAATGTCCATAATGACAATTTTTTAAAGAACTTCCGTAACCACATAATACAATATCTTTCGAAAAAGTAAGTTTTACATTTTCCAGCTCTTAGATTCTGTACCATATGAAGCAAAATTTAGGTAGGTATGTCACAATTATTTACTTACACTTTAGAATGATTTGATCTTTTTACCCTTTTTCCTTTGTGTAGTTTTTGTTATGGTGAAACATGTAATGTTTTCTGGATTTAATCTTTTAGTTTAATTAATTAAGAAGGAAAATAGAAGCATTTATCTCACTTATTTATTAAGTTATTGCCAAAATAAGTACAACATTCGAATATTACGGAAAAACTGGAAAAGCTTGATAACTTAACAAAAAAATCGGATCACTATATACTATATATATGAGGGTTGGATTCGAATTTTCCAAAGGGTGCTCTATGTTTGGTTGGACAGTTTTCCTGGTATATAAATAATTGTGAAGATTATCTCTATTGCTATGACAATATTTTCCCGTTATTTCGGTTGTAATTAACATAGTACTCTAAACTTATGTTTCAAGTTATTGATTATAAGTTGCCAAAAAATTATAAATTCACACAAGATTTTTCTATTGTTTACAGCTTTGTGACGCTTTGACCTCGTATTTCTATAAGAATGCTGAGAATATGCGTTGCCAAGGACTGGGCAAATGTTGCACTCTGGAAAGGTGTTGCTGTTTAACTGGGGTAAATATACAAGATTACTTATGTTATCATAATAATGTTGCTAATGATTCAAAGCAGTAAAATCTTATTAATTAGTTTCTTCTAATAAGATCAAACCTACCACTTTCAAATAACCACACCACTTTCTGTTTCAGCCTAAACCCATTGCAATTCCGACTGTGAGTTTATTAAATTATTAGTTTTTTATTTATAAATAAAATATTTCAATAGGTACAGTTGGGGAACTTGCTGCAGGCTCAGATTCTTATTGGAATCCCCTACAGTGTGGTCGCCCCTTAGTATACGGAACACCTGTATAGACCGAACAACGCGCAAGCGATCCTCATCTTACCTGAACCTCCGCCGATTTCCTCAACTGTACCATGTCTAAAGAAGCTGTTTTTATACAAGTTTTAATCCTTAAAATCAGATAATTATCTATACAGTAACTATCTGTTTACTCCTAGATTTATTAATAGACATATGAGTGCTATTCACGGAGACACACCACCCACGAAGACGCGCCCCAAGAAAGCGCGCCCCCTTATGTAGCGGTTTAGTGTGCGACCACGTGCTTTC
This sequence comes from Marasmarcha lunaedactyla, assembly GCA_923062675.1. Classification (NCBI taxonomy): domain Eukaryota; kingdom Metazoa; phylum Arthropoda; class Insecta; order Lepidoptera; family Pterophoridae; genus Marasmarcha; species Marasmarcha lunaedactyla. The sequence continues at coordinate 12,715,385 of OV281353.1, forward strand.
ATATCTTCTTATTTGTTTACAGGACTGCGGCCAAAGGAACATTTTGCAAGCTGAAGCTAAGAAAGCTTGGGAGCATATAGGCGGTGATAACATAGTCCTGGAATATTTAGCAAAGTATCTGGATACGCACAGCGTTATAAACCCTCACTACGCTAGACCGGTTGCGGAAAGTTTACCCAAATTTACTCATAATGCTGCTGAAATTGCTGATAAATTGAACGAATTGCTCTCATTATAAGGTATACTTTTGAATTGAATTTTATATTCAAATATTTGTTTGGTTTTAGTAGTTAATATCAGTTTCGTAAAATTTGTACTTATCAATAAAATACATACAGTATCGATAACTATTGAATTATGAAAAGGGTTTCACTGTGAACTTTAAATAATTTTAACTTGAGTTTCTCCTTACAAGCCTTTGTTTACCTTAACAATACAAAATACATGACTGTTTATTTTTTTCTTTATTTATATCCTTTCTGGTTGTATAATTTTGATATATTGCAAAAATTAGGAATAACCAACTAAATTTCTTGTACTTTTCTTTGTATCGTACATATTTTTATGAAATATCTTTTGTTTTGTTATCATTTTTTGTTTTAATGTAGCTGTTATTTTAATTATGAATGGAATATTTATATTATGTTATGTTCTGAGGAGTAAATGGTTTGGTAAGAAAAATATTTGGCGTTTTAGACGATTTATTTCATTTTACACATTTTATAATTTAGACAGGTTTCTTACAAAATAATATTTACATTACAATGCACATAATGGCCATGAGGATGATAATGGCTTGTTTTAATTTTATAATTACGAATAAAGACTACTTTCGTAGAAATGAAATTATAATTGAAATGATATTAGAATTACATTGCAGTTTCTATATAATGATGATTAGAATTATCTTTATAAAAGTGGCCTTTTTAATTCTAGTATAATTATAATTCTCTAAACAATACAGTAATTAGGTAACTTCATGACATCGTTGAGCTGTAACACCTTATGAATTAAAGTTTGATTGAAATCTCAAATATTTACATTATTGCATATTAAATAGAATTCAAATTATGATAGCTCCAATATTCGTAAACTTAAAGTAATAACAGTGATTTTCAAATTAAAATTGGGTCTTTCGTTTTTCTAAGGCCGCTTTTAACCTAGTTGTCTTGTCTCAGACTGTTGTCGAACGTATAAATAGAAAGCGTAGAATGCGTGACAGCTTTGTTTGGTAGTCTGGTAATGACGGTCAGAAAAATGTACCAAAAATTATGCGATTTGCGCTCTACTAGCTGTTAGTTGAATGTGTGTACACAGTTGCTGGTTACTATCAGGGAATTTGGTGCAGGCGCAGATCCGCATTTCCCTTGCAGTGTTGTCGCCCATAAGCATGCAATTCTCGCTCTAGCCTTAGCCTCTCCCGAGTTCCCCGACTGTACCACTCTAGTTGTCAGCCGAAAATGTTTCTAAAGTTCTATTTTTACATAAACAATACCTTTGTGTGTGTCTTAATTAATAAATAAATAATTTATTTGGCGATCGCTTTGATAAAGCAAACTTAGTGGACATGTATCCCGTAGAAATATCTATGAAATTCGGTAGAAACATTGTAGACATATGTAGGATATGTACGTAGCTAATAGTGCCTTCAATTTAAACTCTGTCAAAAAATGCTATTAGACACACTTATATTTTTTTGCTTTTCAATTCGTATGTTCTTTGGATGGTCTATTAGTGTAGCGATCGATAATGTTCTGTATAATATAAGGTACAATAGAATAGAATATAATTAGACAATAAAGAAATAGCTAACAGAAAATGAGTGAATACGTAATTTACAAATCATATTATTCTTTCCTAGCTTTCAGGAAAGAAGACATAAAAGTTATTAAATAATAATAGGTCATAATACAAAATGTGCAAATGATTTTCATTTCAAAATCTAACGAAAAGTGTTAAAAAAATGTAACATGTACTTTATAGGAACTATCAAAAATGAAGTCCATATTTCATTTTAAGTTTAACTCTAGCCTTCTTTCGGCCTGTATTTACAAATTAGAAAGAGAATGCAAACATGTTGCTACCTCTGTCTATTTCGCAAATATTATGTATAAATACTTTAATACAACGATCAAGAAAATACTCGACTTAATGTTACTTACAATATTTAAAGTTGGCTGTACAATTATCTGACTAGCATACACGAATAATTACTTAATGCGAAACAAACGGTACTTATAAATTAAAACACTATTTGTACCTATTTAGATAATCTAAACAACGTCTTTTGACGTTTATCTTTGCATTAGGTGTCATTAGGTTCCTCCAAGAAGTTTTTATTTTGACTAGAATTCCACCACCCGTTACCTACTGAAGGTTTTAAAAAGTAATAAATATATAATTGAATGTTTTAATATTGCTTGCTTGCTTGTAAAAACCTATTTTTTGAAGATAATTTGCAATTGTCGGTTATAACTGGGGATTTTTTGATACATATTATAAACATTAATCATGATTGTATTAAGTAGGTAAAACCTGAGTTAAAGTGAACATCTATTTTTATTTGGCCAAAATTCAAAAATTCGTATTTAGTCACACGCAGGACTACTCTGGCTTAAAAATATGCGGTCGATATGTGTTTTTTTCTATCATTTTGCGGTGAAGTCTATAAAAATAAACGAACTCTTACAGAACAAATGGCCGTTCTCTTAAATGTGCACAAAGACACCGTGATCTATGCGAGGTCTTTGAGAAATGAACACTAAACACTTTTCGGCCTCTTTTATGGATATTACACTTTTAGAAAATATTATATTACACTTAGATTGACTACTAATTTCAGATTTTTTTTTAATATTGTTGTAACAATACATTTTGCTTTCATTCAATTTTTATCAAATAATAATGTTCACTACGCTCAGGGAAACAGATAGCGAAAAACGCCTTTTTATTTTTAATTAACGATATGGCTTTGAAAACAATATCCGAGTAAATATTTCAATATGTTCATACTAGTATTAATTGGCAGATATGGCATTTCTACTAGTTAAAGTTGTTCTATCTGAGTGTTTACAAAGATAGGGTAAGGTTATGAAGTCAATTCTAATAATTAAATAATAACATTACCAGTCCGTAGGCGTATATAGACACAAGAAGAGATAAACAATATTGTGTCTATATATGCCTACGGAAAAAAACTCCAAAAATATCTAAATCTTTGCTAGTACAGGATGAGCCGTTCGCAAATAACTGTAAAAACAATAGTGATTTCTCTTAAAATGACATAAAAACATATTTTAGTTTAAACTCAATTGATCATTATTTATTTCTTAAAACTGTCATGTAAATATCTTCCAGTTTGACCTCAATAAAACCACAAATTATTATTAAACTTTTCTCGCGTGACAGTATAGCCCTCCATGAAAACTTCAGGGTGGTGGATAATCGGCGGCGACGTCGCCGGGCAGCAGCGATTAGGTTTGGTACTGCAGCATGGGTGCGGCCGCCAGGTTGGCGTGGTGCCCCGAGTTCATACGCAGGGCTGACAAGGACTTGTTATACCATTCGTCTTCTGCTGACATGCCTGGAAGATGGAGGTTAAGCTCGAGTTAGATTATTTGTTTTGAGGTTAAAAGGATGATATTCTAAACATTCGCTTAAATTCCATTAAATATCCTATGCTACATAATGGTAACGTTCTTTGTATTTGAATAAAATTTTTGCACTTATGCAGACGCTTGCGCGTCTTTTACATGGGACACACAGAAAGGTTTCAGAAAAAAAAAATTCTATAGGGTGATAGGTATATATATATATATATATATATATATATATATATATATATATATATAATAGGTCTTTACCTATGAAACTGCCGTTTTGCCGTACTGGCCATTTCAAATGAAAATAATTTTTTTTTCTTGACTGAATTCTAATTTCAAATTAATTTTATTTGACAAACATGGAATTCTTTTTCTAAAATCGTAATTTGTTTAATAGTTAGTGTTTTGTTTTCAACGCATTCGAACATTTTTCGTCATCATGGATAAGTTAAAAATTCGAGTAATTATGGAGTATGAGTACCGTCGTGGCAGCAAAGCGGCACAAGCGGCACGCAACATCAACGACGTTTACGGAGTGAACACTACAAACGAACGCACCAACCGTTATTGGTTTACCCGCTTCCGTTCTGGAAATTTTGACCTGAAAAATGAACCCCGTGGTCGTCCGAAAACTTTGGTCGACAATGACGAATTAAAGGCAATTGTGGAAGCTGATGAAACTCAATCCACGGCTGAATTAGCAGCCGCTTTCGACGTTAGCATCAAAATAATATTGGTCCATTTGCGTCAAATTGGCAAGGTAAAAAAGCTTGACAAATGGGTACCCCACGAACTCAATGACCGCCAGCGTGAAGTACGCGTGGAGACGTGCCTTGCACTGCTCAGCAGGCATACAAATGAAGGAATTCTGAACCGCATTGTTACTTGTGACGAGAAATGGATCCTGTTTGACAATCGTAAGCGCTCAGCAAGTTGGTTGGACCCTGGTTCAGCACCCAAACAATGCCCTAAACGAAAATTTACCCCTAGAAAAGTGATGGTCACTGTTTGGTGGTCTAACGCGGGTGTAATTCATCACAGCTTCTTGCCAAACGGGACAAGCATTACTGCAGATGTGTACTGTGAAGAACTGAACACAATGATGGAGAAGCTCGCACGTCTCCAACCAGCTTTGGTCAATCGTTCGGCTCCACTACTCCTGCACGACAACGCGCGACCTCATACTGCACAGCAGACGGTCTCCAAGCTACAAGAGTTGGGGTTGGAAGTTCTCCGTCATCCACCGTACTCACCAAACCTTGCGCCTACAGACTTGTACTTTTTCCAGAATTTGGATAACTTCTTGGCGGGAAAAAAATTCTATACCCGAGAGGCAGTACAAAATGCCTTTGAAGAATTTGTTGCCTCCCGTCCAGCTGATTTCTTCAAGAAAGGCATCAATAAGCTACCAATGCGTTGGCAAAGATGCATTGATTGCATGGGTGATTATTTTGATTAATAGAAATAAAAAATATATAAAAAAAATTACGCTTCATTTATTTCGTGAAAAACGGCAATTTCATAGGTAAAGACCTAATATATAATATATATTTTACTATATATATTTTTTTTAAGTATTACATCTTTTCAAAGAACAGATTTCTATTCGCCAGCGTCAATACAAAGTTTCATGAGTCTGAACATTTTCAAAGCACATTTTCCAGTGTGTAACAAGGTACCTACTTCCTCAACGAACTTTTCGAACGCAGTGAGCGCATCTTCTGGCGATGAAACTGCATCCTCTTGAGCTGATTTTTAATTTTAAGTCACAAAAACAAAAAGAAGTCACACTGTGTCAAATCAGGGCTGTATGGCGGATTATCTAAACTTAACCACACGAGTAAACGTGTGGTTAAGAAGTCCGTTGTCTTGTTAACGGAGGGTGCGGGCGCGCTGTCGTGGTGGAGCAAAAGGCCTCGGAGTCCCGTGTTCGATCGCTTTTTGCTCGCAGCAGCAAAAACTTCTAGCAGACATTTGGTAGTGTACCGCTTTGCAGTGATGCTACTTTGGTTTCGTAAGGGAAGTTAGCTGGCGTTGGTTCGTTTTGAAACAGCCATATTGAACCTGCTTTGAATTTAATAATCATATCGTGGCACCATTCCTCGCGCGCCTGCTTTTGAGCATCTGTGAGCACCCAACGTGAAGCAATCCCCTTACGCAAAAAAATATCATGAACATTTCCCAATCCTTGTTTGATTCCTTGATTGTGTAGAATCAAATCCTTCACTCTATTTAAGTCAATTAAATGATTCATCAGGTTTCAAGTTCGTAAAAAATCATCGCACTATAATGTTCTCGGCGCAGATCCAATTTTTAAAAATAAAGATAAAATTTTCTATGCTAGTTTTATAACGCTGGTATAAAATTTTAAAGGCAAATTAAAATTTGAAACAATTATATATTTTCCTTTGAAATAATTGAATTTTCTAAATAAATTATAACTCGCCACGTTTCATACATAAAAACTTTTTTTCGCAAAACTTTCTGAGTGGCCTGGTGTGTGGAATGGTAAAGTATCTACTGCATGTCTGTTAAATGCTCTTCCTCACACAAATCATACACTGGACATACATTAGTAAACCCAAGTGTGCTATCTGCTACGATTCCCTGTCACCGTCCCTTCTAGGCACTATCGGGAAAGATGGTGCAGGCCCAGATTTGCGAATCCTCTGTAGTGTCATCGTTCCCTAGCATGGGCGCCTTCAGAGGGCTGAACATTGCACAAGCTAAGCCTGGACCTCCGACGAGGTTCAGTAACTAATTTTAGTTATCAATTTAATAGTGATTTAAAAGGAAACCTTTATAAAGAATAGATAGTAATATGATGTAAACATCTAAAGTCACAAACAGGGCAGGATTTAGAGATCTGGTGGACCTGGGGCAATAAAGAAGTGGAGGCCCCAAATTAACATCCGAATAAAATAAAAAATAAATCAAGTAATGCGAAACAAATTCAAATTATTAGAATTATTACGTTAGTAAACAATTAATAATAGTTTGTGCACATATTTGTGTGAGTTTTTACTTTGTAGAAGTGACAAAACCCCCTTTTTTTTTAAAACAGAAAAGCTTTGCGAATTCAGTTTTCTTACTAATCTCTATTGTGGGGGCCCCATTCTTGTGGAGGCCCAGGGCTGCAGCCCCGGTTGCCCGCCCTTAAATCCGGCCCCGGTCACAGGATACCACAATCTGTTATTGCTGAGCTATACAAGTAAAAGATCATAAAAATCTTTATTCCGACATAAACTACGTAAACGGTTAGAGCTTACTCGTATATCTCTAAATCAGAAATTTAAAGAATTAATTTAGCTAACCAAGTTAACAAAGGAAATACTAGATTCGACTTCGTTACTATCTCGTACATTTTGCGGTGCGGACTGTACCTACAGCTCGTTTCAATTATAATGAATCGTAGAGATACGATCAATATCTCTATTGAATATTCATTGATACCCGAGATAAATTAGATTCCAATAAAATAGACGAGCATGCAATTATATTACTTTACAATATACCTTTGCATCTAAATGAAAGATACAACATACACTACGTTGTAAATGAATTAACATTTTAGTGGGTGCAAGAAATAGACACGATATTAGGGAATAGATACGAAATGAAACATAGAAACATGTATTTTCATGTACTTTTCTTCGATCGTGAGCTTTTGGAAAACAAATTAAATAGCTATATTACATTTTTAGGCTTCTAATATGAAAGTATTTGAATACTAAACAAGTAAGTAATGAGTAGTTTTTGATCTTTCCAATGCATGGGTTTATTATGCGCTGTTGGATAAACAATTTATATAGAGAGTCGTCTTCCATCAGATATGAATTTTGGTCAACAATGAAAATTTGGTCATTTTCATTATATTTGCGTAATATTAATAAACTTTACCAATACATTACCATTAGATAGTTTTTTAGATTTTGTAATTTATAAAACCAATGAACCGTTTAATGATATAAATGTATAGATATACATTGGTCAATATCATATGTCTCTGTATATATATATATATATATATATCTCTGCAGTCTCTGTATATTTGTAAAAATATAAATATGAAGAAAGTATTTGAAATATGAAATAAATATGAAACAAAAATGGCAAGATGTCTTAGCAGAATTAAATTGTTTTAAATGAACCATGCACAGATTTATAAGTTTTGATCTAGTCTAGTCTTACCAAATACCATAAACTAATTTACGAAATTACCTTTTTAATAATATTAAAGTTAATGGTGAAGACATACAACGATCCCAAAATTTTACTCGCATCAACCTTTCTCCACAACTGAGGAGGTAGGTATTTCGTAACGTCCCCAGTTGTCAAGAAACTTGGGGACTCCATTCTACCTACTTATATGTATTAAGGTTGTACCGGAGAGGGTCGAGGGGCGAGTAGTAAGACGCCCTCGCGTTTTCGCAAGATGCAATCTCGCCGCAGGAAATAAGGTATTTGCGAAGACGCCGCGACGACGCGCCCGTCAAAGTAAATGTACTGGAAATTTTCTTATTAGAATATCTACGGTACGATGCTTCGCTTCCCATTTCGACGAGTTTTTTCCTACGCAGGAATCTCGCATCGCCGCCGGTAAAACGCTCTGTCGCGTAACGATTTTTTCAGATCTGGGTGGTTTCCAACGAAAACGTACAAAAAGGTAACGGGATTTTTATGCCTTGAGAGTTTTCTGAGAATCTCTTTAATCGAAAGGAAGATCTTTAAGAGAAGTAAATAAGAATATAAGATATACATAAGAAATGAATGGAAACCGTGTCCATGTCTCCATGAAAGTGATGTTACGCTAAGTAACAACCTTCAATATTTAATAAGCATTAAAAAACTAATAGATTTAATAGACTTAATTTTTGGGAGATTTAAGATAAAAACCGAAATATTAGTAATATATAGTTCAAGACTTTTGGTCTGTGGGGACTGGTTTAGGTACTCAAAATCGGGCGGGAGGGGTTTGCTTATACATATGTGACCATAATTACTGGTTAACATATATTCAAGTTTTATATACCATCAAAAATATATTATACATATTAGCTAGCTTATTTCACGCCATTTTTTGGTAGTAATACTTAATGCATGAAAAAAATTTCACCAATTAACATTCAATAACATGAATATAAAGACAGTAAAGTCATTTGCACATCTGCACATCTTATAATCCGAACAGCTCCCTACTTTGCACCACTTTGTCAAACAAGGCACCTATAAAATGAAAGTTGGTAGTAGGTAGAGAAACATATAAATTAATAATCTCCTGCCACAAGCTCAAGGATAATTGAATTAGAAATCCCAATTGCAACTTTAACGTAATATTACTCCAACGGTTATACATATCTTGAGGTAATTTGAAAACGAGGTCAACATTCAAATGGACTCTTATCTAATTAGGGGACTAGATTGTATTTTATATTTGCGGAGATATTGGTCTAAGATTGAAGAAAAAGCCTTCAGGTACAGCTCAGCTCTATCTGTTTTTTTTGAGGCAATGGAGTTTGCTCCAACGAAGTTATGGTTAAATGCTAGTAATTTATCAATAGTATTCAGTCTGCTGAATTTGGATGAGCAATTTTTATAACTTGAGCAATTATGTCCAAAAATGCGATTTGATGTAAAATATTACCGTAGTTGACTAACGTCATACAATCAGGGTCATTCTGCGACTGTTTGGGTAATTTCATTCAAAAAGTGAGACCACGATAACCATTTGTTTCGGTCTTTCTTTGGGTCATATTAAACCTGTGATTAAACGATGTCATGGTTCAGAATGATTTCGTAAATATTTTGATCACACACAATTTGAATACGACTGTTATTAAATTTTCATGTAGCGAAGACAACAACCATATTTTGAAAACGTAATCACTTTCTTCAAAAGAAATTCCACTGTCATTGTCATTTCTCAAATGTAACTTAAAGTTTTTCTCTCCCGAACATTTGTTCAGTAGTCTACCCTGTAGGGTTAGAGTACGTTTTCTCATTATGTTCCCGGTATTTGTATAAGAAGGGAACATCATACCGGATAACTTTGTAATTGTTTTGATGCGGCATCTTGGAAACTAGATAAAAGGCTCTTTTTATTTTATGTAAAAGATACAAAGTCTTCTGTACTGTCTGTTGGAAGTTTTATAAGAGGTCCAGTTTGTTAGAAACTTTGCAAAGCATGAAGATCCATTGGGATCTGTGAGCAAAAGTTAGAATTGATGTTTTTAAAATATGACAGAGGTTTTGGTTGGCTCCAAAGCTAAGGCATTTGTGAGTACTTATTAGGTATGTCATTATTATTGGACGCAGTTGTAAGCTAAATGAGTGAAATTTGACATCCAAAGATGTTAATTTATTTTCATTCATAAGTACGTGCAAGGAATCCAGCAATTAAAACGAATAAAACAGTATTATATGGAAGTTATTTAAAGATTATGAATTCAGAGGAAATAAGTTTTTTCACTTGCGATTGATTCAAGATTTTTAAAGACATCTAGGTTCACAATATGATTTTCTGTTTCATTTCGGATTTGTATTGACTTTGAATTTTTTGCAGAACTTTACATGCAGTTAATTCAAGATTTTTAAAATACGTACCTAGTTGTTTTTAGATGAATAGGCGATTTTATTTAATATGTACAAGATAAAATCATTACAATTTTTTCCCCATCCACTTTCTAAACTAACTAAATCGAATATTTTACACACACATTTTAACTCACTGTCTGCTACCTAATAAAATGCTTAGGATGTGGGACTGTAAAACAAAAAATCCTTAAGAAACAAACTTTTTTACATGGGTTCCTTATTAGAGCACTAAAGCCCGTATTATAGAAGGTGGCTTAAGGATTATTAAAAAATCGTCTCCTGAAGGGGTAAATAATTGCTTACCCACAGCATCCTGCCACATGCCTTCTACGCGTATTTTGAGCGTATTTAAGTATTTCTTTTGATATAATTTTTGAACCTGCACAATTAAACCCAATATTACTCATAAATGCTTACCCATAGCATCTTGCCGCATGCCGACCGCACTCATATTTGCGCTGTGTCCCATGGAGAAAGTCTGCGGCATGGGGTAAGAACCACCCCCCATCTGGGAGAGGGAGAAGATATCTTTCTGTAACTCTTCGTAGCTGCCATGGTGCTGCAAGAGATAACGAGGGGTTAAATGTGGAGATTAGGGGATGTGGGGGTTTTTAAAAATATAAAGCTTATATTTTGGACAACCTTTTAGTTAAGCATAAAAAATAGTTGTTTAAATGACTTGAATAAATATACCTATTCAGTAATTTAAATTGCCCCGTTAGGAAACTACTAACGAGAAATCTGGGCTTGTGCTATTTACCACTTCTACTAATTATAATAAAAAAAATGTTATTCATATTACGGACCTACTTTGTTTTTTGCGATCTTTAACACTTACGTTCCATTCATCAATAATATGTAATAAAGTATAATAGGTATATAAACCACATCATAAACGCAAATCTATTCGCATAATTGACCACTGGAGATAGCAGCGGCAACCGGTAACCGCGCCGCCGCCTCGCCACCGCGCTCCACCGCCGTCGGCAAATGACGCAGCTAAAACTTTATCATTTTTCGCTCAACGTTATCATTTTATCATTTTTGACCCGTTCATTTTATGTTAATCAGGCATTACCGTCGCGACACCAGAGATAATGGGATCGCGGGAAGTTATCGAAAAGCGAGAGCGTTTACGGTTTTTTTGATATGCAATTACTCGTTTATGTGGCTTTTTGACAATGCTAAAGCTTTTACTGTATTTACAATTTGACATGTAAAAACCGATTATTTCACTAAAGTTAATATATTTACGGTTTTTATACCTTTTATATCTCTCTCAATTATATTCAACAAAACAGATAATCCAACTGAAACGTCCACAACAGCCTTAATAATCTCACTGCATAGACATTAGCCTCACCCAACTAAGGGTAGGTATTAAGCAATTTATAGCCCACCGCGCTTGCCTACTGCGGGTTGGCAGTCTTATACATAAATTTGGATTAATTTCCTAGTTATGCGGGTTTCCTCAGGATGTTTTCCTTCACCGCCAGAGCAGTCGGTTTCATGTACTTCAGTTGTAAACACTGATTGGTACATTTAACAGTCACTGGAGATCGACCCGCGACCTTAAAATCGAGAAGCGGCGCCTTAGCTTATTAAGACAAACCATTTCATTGCTATACATCGGAAATACTTACACTTGCTAAACATTATACAACATACAATAACGTTTTACAAGCACAGTGTTTTGCATTATCTTTTACCCGTGCTGCTTCGATTTCATCAGTATTTTGATTATTTCTCTGATGAAAGCCAGGAATGCAAAATGGCTTAATAATCAGTGCGTGATTAGAGCCGCATCCTAATGAGGTATTGTACAATCGCAATTAATGCGCCGTACATTTGGGTACATGGGCCGGTTTCAGTTTAGCTTTGAAGCAATGTGATGGGATTTATAATGCGATGGCGAAATTGGGTTTGGAAATAAATAACCTGGATTTTAAGCACAGGGTGCAGTAATAACCCGAAATAATGTAAGGAACTTAAATATACAACGGTGACTTTGATAATTATGATAAGACAAAATTAAGTTAGGTGAGATCAGGATATGTTTTTGAAACTTGAATGTAATGAAAAAATTAGTGATAACGGTAGATAAATACATCAGTATCGTTTGAATCACATGTCATATTTCTCACTTATCATAATTCAAAACAACGTATATGATTACATAATTTAAGTTTTATGTTAAATCCTACTCTGATCTATCCTTGAGTTTAATTAAATAGCTCTGTACAAATTAAATATAAAAGGTATGGGAACGAAATACACTTAAAAAGCTTTTTTCTTAATTAACAACAAAGAATATTTGGCAATGAACAACGCTTGTTCTGTACAAAAAACATTGGAAAAAATAACATTTATGTAATTTCTATATATTTTTCTTTCATAATTAAACTGGTCAGAATGACAAATCTGTGTAACTTTCCAATCCTGTTGGTCTTAATACTTAAACAACAACAAAACAAACCTGAGGATATCTATTAATCGTGTTTGGATGTGGGTAGGGCTGGTAGCCCCGGTAGCCCTGGATGTTTCTCATCATGCCGTTGCAGCCGGGCAGCACGGCTGGCGCCAGCGCCTTCTGTAGCTGCTTTTCCTGCTTGCGATACTTGGCGCGTCGGTTTTGAAACCACACCTGGGGGAAGACAAGGTAGGTAAGTCTTTCTTTCTTTTATTTAACTTGGTAATGGCTAAGCCAAAAGGAAAACGAGGAATGATAGGTGTATGGAGCTTAAGTAATATTTATGGTGTGATTAGTCTTCAAATATGTTTCAGTCTCTGTTAGTTGCATAAACTCAAATTTCGAAGTAACCAAATCATCTCATCTTCGAATTTTCTCAATCGTGATTCGTTTGTAATTTTGCACTATGCGGGTTGGTAATGAACGAGGATGGTATTAAAAGACTGGCTCTGGTACACATACTATTATCTGACTGGCTGAGATAAAACGTTTCTTTTACAAATCAACATATAACAACATGTTATTAGCAAAGGCGGAAACCATCGTAAAGCGTTCTCTTAGAATAAAATATTCTAATTGTATCGTTTCTGGGTTTTTAATTTGCAGGTCCTATTAGTGTCAATTCATATTTTTGAATTATCTATTTTGTTTCAATATCTTAAAATTAAATTACATACGTTTTCTATCAGTTCCATTCATTTATTTTATACATAAAATAATTGTTAATAAAGTTTTAATATAAAATATTAAGAACTCAAAACTATGAAAATAGATTTCCAAATGTCGCTAGTCGTATCGATAGTTACGATAATACCTTTCAACCCTGGTGATTGGTTTAAAATTAGGAATATAAACCTTTTTTTAGGTATTTCTTAGATACTTCGAAAAATACGCGTATATTTTAAATAAGCAGCCGAGCTTCTTTTCAATTTGATATAATAAAAGTACCTGTGAAAAGATCTCTCTCATACCCTGGAGGTCTCAGGTTCGAGTCTTGGTCGGGGCATTCATTTGTGAGATCAACACAGATGTTTGTTCTCGGGTTATGGCTGTTAATATTTATATATGTATGTTTACATAACACAAGCTCTGCTAACTTTGTGGTCGTACAGTTGGTGTTTATCTGGGGATTTATTATCAACATTATTATTGTAACAAAGTTCTACATATGAATCCATTTAATATTATAAAGTTTTACAATAATTCTTTAAAACCCAGTAGACTTGTGCTATTGTAATGTGATGTAAAAAAACAGCAATCAAACGTATTGTTTGACCAACAATACAAAAAGTAATATGACTTTCGAAAAAGATATTAGATTTAAAAAATTGTTATTGTCTACGCAAACTATCAAAAAGTTTACAAAATCATATTTAAATTATCATTAGTCAAATAAACACCTAAATAAATAAATTGTAAAAGTAAAAACCATCGCAGTTTAATCTCAGTCGGAAGAGCATCAACATCAACAACACAAGACACTAACACGACACCCGGTGTTGTAACACAGTGTTCCCATTGAATTTAATTTCTCATTACCAACATAACCAATCAATTTAAAAAACAATTTTTTAAATCCCAACTAGCAACTACTAAAACCGCGTAAAAGATCAAAACAATGTCCTCTCTCTAATCTGCGTGTTGTCATCGGGAATGAGTCCCGTCGTTTGATATGCTGATTAGACCTGATTAGAACCGGGAGGGACCCGCCCTCTACACGCACTCCCCATATAAATAACCCGATACTCCATACATATATACCACTCCTACCCCTCCCTACCCTATATGTATAAATATGTTTCCTACATTAAACGGGGGGCGAGATACGTAAAATTGGTATATTAGTTTTTTCGCGTTTCGATGTTTTGTAGACGGTATTTTGCAATGTAATTTCGAACGATAGGTTTTGGGGGTGCTTTCTTTTTGCCTTTTTTTAAGGTGGTGTATAAGAGTGTAGTTATTTATATGAAGTTGTAAATGCGTAAATGTATAATTTTTAGGTAAGTTAGAATAAATATGTATGAGTTAGCGTATTTTTCGTAGGGTTCGTAGCGTTTTCGTCGATTGTAAGATACAGATTTCAGTCGGTTGGCTGAAAACTGCCATATGCTAAAACAGCATCTTTAAAAGTAAAATATTGAAATTATTGAATAAAAATTGAGGAAGACTATTACTTGGGTAAAAGCAGATATCCAAATACTAAATCCAACTAATTTGTCCAGTGCTCAACATGAGGAAAAGACTGAAAAGATAATAATAAAGTCGATATCATTCATTCATTTCATGAATAAATAAAAGGAAGTTTGGTTTTTACGTAAATGTAAAAGTACCACAAAAATTAAATCATTGTTAAAACATATAATAGAAACAAAAAATCAAAGATGACAAACATTAAAAAACAGGAATACTTTGTTCAACAAAAGTCCATTCGAAAGCAGATAAAACTTAATTCAGTAAAGATCCCTCCGCTGAAACATTTCCTTTAGACGTAACAAAACGAGAGATCCACCTAAGTACTTATTTTCCTACGAGCGTGTTATCAGAAGAGCTTGAACTGAAAAGGCAGCGGGATCCAACAAAACATTTTCTTATTTCCAATTGTAGAATTCATTTGAGGGCAGAGACAATGTCGAGAGGCGCGCGGGGAGGATGAGCAGCTAACTTCGTTACGGATCCATTTGATGGGATTGCAATGCCTCAGGGGCCGCCTGCTTCCCCCCGCCTCCCACTCGCTCCACCTTGTATTTTTATATCGAAATTTCCTATCCAAGGAGGGAGTGGCGCTGCAGTCATCTTTAACGTTTACATTCTTATGTAGCGTCGCCTAAACGTTAATAGCCTCCTGCGAGCTCCTCTATATGTATATAGGTATATGCCGCGTGTGTGGCGTGCCTTACTCGCTCGCCCACGCGTGCCCACGCGCCTTAATGCCTTCACCATCTCCGTAAAAGTCTCTAACGTAATCGAATTCAGCAACATCTTTCATTTTCTTAAGAGCAACTAAGTGGGAGCACTAAATATCTTACATCAAAAATTTTACGAATCAATACATGGCATAAAAAGAGGATGCGGAGGAAAATCATAAATAGGTATTTCCGTAC
Source organism: Marasmarcha lunaedactyla (assembly GCA_923062675.1). Taxonomy (NCBI): domain Eukaryota; kingdom Metazoa; phylum Arthropoda; class Insecta; order Lepidoptera; family Pterophoridae; genus Marasmarcha; species Marasmarcha lunaedactyla. The sequence continues at coordinate 12,731,152 of OV281353.1, forward strand.
ATCTTTCAGACTGTTAAAGAAATAATTATAAACATTTCAGAGGAGATAAATTTATGACATCCATGAATAAGAAAGAGTAGACTAGCACGTAAAGAAACGGTACATCTGGATTACGAAAAGGTCACTAAAAGTCATGTACTGAATAAAATATCTAAAGCGACAAATTAGGCGCCCCGGGGACAAATCAATAGCGAGCTTCCCGAGGGATTGAGCAATTTTAAAACTGAGATAAGGATCGTTCGCGATGTAACTGTAAGCATTTCGCATTCATACGGCCGAGGACGGCAGATGGCAGTTTAATTCAATTCGCCTCCGGCCTACGCTCGAAATTATATTATGCGAGTATACGCATCATTGATATTTCGACGATTCGAAGAACGAATTGTCGTACTGGGTTGTGTGTTCGTTTTTTGAATTCGCGCTGTGGGTGGTCTGTTTTTCTGTTACGGCATAGCGTATTGATCATTTTGTAGTTAAACTATCCTCCGACTAGAACTTATATTGCACAACTTTTTTCACAATCGAACGCGGTGAATCTGCCACGCTTTTGGTTACTTTGCTCTATTATTTTCCTTTTCTTGTTTTTCTACAGGAGACCTTGTTATTTAAAATAATAATTTAATATTGGTTATTCACATGCTGGATCATTCCTTCCCTAAAATATAAAACAACGGTAATAAAATAATATATTAAACGATTAAAATCCAAGTCAGTAAAAGTACGTGGGTTGTAGGGCGAAAGGACGACTTTGTTGAGAAAAGTCACGGACGCCGTTACTACATGGAATCGGTAATAAGATCTGTAGGAGTCGATCTCAATTCTAGCTGGATGTGCAACGTTTTGGAATTAGGGCGACGAATTTAAAACTAAAATTTTTAGTTTTATGTTTTATTTTTAAAGGATATCTCTGTCTAATAACTGATTTTATAACTATTTGTTGTATGAATGAATGAGTTTGGACCTCTAAAAAAATAAATAGTAAAATATTTGCCGGGCAGTTTTAGGTTCATCCATGTTAGGTTAATTACCGTAGTTGGTATAACTACAAACATATTAAACTTATAAAAAAATTGAAGAAGTAAATCGAATATAGTTTGTTCATAAATTCTAGTCTTAACTGCAGCATTATTTTTACTTGAATGGAGCTCAAACGTTAAAGTAATTTGGTATCAAATATTGGATCATATTGTTTTTATATTCTGTACTTAAAATGAATGATATGATATTAATATAGCAGAACTATTCATGTGCTACTTGCTCTATCTATCGGTAAGAGTGGTGCAGTGTAAACCGAGACACGTTATGTAGGTATAGCTTACATTAAAACACTTGACAAGTGTAGTTAACATTAAACGAGTCTATCAGGTCCTTTTTTTACTTAAACCCGGCGTTTATTTTTAACTTAGTGCGTGTTAGTGTTATTAAACATTTATAAGATAGTGATGACCATTAAAATTATTTCTTACCTTCCAAAAATGTATCCCAATCCGTTCAACAGATTTAAATGTAGTAAACTATTTACTTTATCTTTTGTAATATAAATACCTACTTTCAATCAAATTAAGAATGTTATTAGGGTTAAGATTGCAAAATTGCCAGTGTAATTTAAGGTAAAAAAAGACGCTCTTGATCGAATATGACAATCGTTGTTTCTTCAGCTATACATATTCTATTTCACGAATGATCTTTTGAATACTGCGAGCCATTACGTGTTTTAATAGTATGACATTTGCTGTAATATTTGTCTACTTGAAAAGGCTCACAACTCACTTCAGAAGTACCGTAAATTAAGTAAGGTACATTCTCTGTTGCTGAACATACCAATTCGGTTTAAGGTAAAATTTTAAAGAATGTTTGATAAATAAATGTTTGTTGGTTCATCTAGAGCAAAGAGTGTGTCGTAAAATATGAAATAGAAAATACTAACTTGTATCCTAGCTTCGTTGAGTTTGGTCGTCCTTGCCAGCTCCTCCCTGCAGTAGATGTCGGGGTAGTGGGACTTTGCGAACGCTGCTTCTAATTCTGCTAATTGTTCCTGTGTGGAAAGAAGGAGTAATTGAATAATATTATATGGGAAAACTATTTTAAATTACTTTATTAAGCATCCTTAGGTAGTGGCTTGGAGCTTCCTCTGACGCCGAGACCAGAAAGGCGCTGCTCAAAGATAGACACTTTTTGATTCAGAAACAGCACATCATCACAGGGACTGTAGTTGCTGTGTCCAGTGCTGGCAACTGGATACAGTCGCCGATCGCGTGTTGCCGGCACGGGCACCACAGGCCTTGCCCATAAAACTGACTACTTTTAACTTCCGTTGACCTAGACCGAACACTTTTTCCAAGTGGAAGCAACTAGGAACAAAGCATTTCTACGTCTGCATGGGGATTAATTGATTTCATATTGATCATATAAAAATATTATATTCGTCCGACACAGGACACAAAAGCGTTCATGGTTGCGCAGTGTAAGCGACTTTTTTTCTTTACTTTTTACTCCTTAAAAAGATGCAAAATTAAGGGCCCAACGAAGACGTATATTTTTAAGGTATTAAAAAAATGTTAAACGCTTTTGTCTTTGCTGTTACAAAATAATTTTTTAAAGTTGAAAATTCAAATGTAGACTAAACTGGCTTTGTAGTTTAATTAAACATATTGTGTAGCTGTTATTCTGTGTTGCTGTAAGCGACTTGGAAATGTTAAAAAATTATATTTTACCAAACTTTTTAAGAACAAGGTACTTAAGGTTTGTTACCTTGTGTAAGAGACTCTTAGTTACTATTTTTACATCCATTATACCAATGAGCTTTTGTATAAGTTGAATAAAATGTTAGTAAAAGAAAACGTCTCGGTTGAACCCACATACCTAAGAAACCATTTTAAAGGTATGATGACAAACGTGGTGATTACAATTTGCAAGAAGAAATAGGTGCTAGGTGAAGCTGATGTCTCTGCATCGAGCGCAGTAAGGTAAAATAGCGACATCAATATGCCAATAAGCCTGTGTGAAGGAAGACCGATGACGCTTGGCTCCAGCTGCATCTGTTCTTGTTCGTCCTATGATTGCAGCTACATACCTGTGTGAAGGTAGTCCGATGCCGTCGTCGAGCTGGCGTGGGGCACGATGCGGTGGTGGGCGTGTGGCCCGCGTGCTGCGGCCCCAGTGCCGGCGACAGCGCTGCCGGACCTCCGCTGCCGCCCGTCGCGCCCGGCTCTGGCTTCAGCTTCTTGAATGCGCCTTCTGGTTGGAATTGCGATAGGCTTTAGTTGAAGGTAGTAATTAGTTTGAATAAATTTAGGAGAATTGTTACATATAGTATTAGTTAAGAATTTTATTTAATAACATCGTGAGATAACCTGCATACCTAAGGTAGTATGTAGCACAGGTAAAATGTTAAATCTGCCTGTAGGCGAGCGTGGTGGACTACTCCTATAAATTGCTTGCAACCAATTATAGTATTTATTTTTCATAATTTAGTAACTTTTTTGTCCTCAGGCACACTCAAGCCTCACATTAACACATTTTTTCTGTGACATTTCGATATCTCCGGTAATGATTTTAACTGAGTATGATTTTAACATTGTGTCTAATCTACGAAAGGTATATCGAGTCCATCAAAATATCGACCTGACAAGGAAACATTTCTGCAATGTGATAAATTTACAAAATTTTTTTTTACGACCGCGCCTCGTGTTATAATTATTTAATTTTTACCAATAATACCTGATGATAAAGTGCTTCGATCTTAAATATAAAAAATGGCATACAAATAGGTCTAGTGTAATTTTACGCCTATCATATGGATATTTCTTCTGGAATATGAATACCGGAATCAAAAAAGTTGGCCCAAACCAGGTATTACCAATTGAGTGTAAAGCAGTTAAGATTGTAAAATAAAAATTTTAGTAGTGCCTATATAAACGAATTCGCAACACAAACGAAATATAAGGCAGCAACCATTTAGAAAAATAAATCGGCCTAAAATTCAACAGACCTTCGATTACCAGCAATCACGTCCAGAGGTTCAAAGAAACTCCCAATTTGCATATCTTTGAGCGCATCGATCCCTTGGCCTAGGTCAAGTTCACTCGACGACGTAATAGTAATTGCCTTAAGTGATGCCGTTGGTAACAGAAGGCTCAAAGCGGGCTTTGCCTGGAACTGGTCTTTTTTTGGTCAATAAGTGTTAATGGTTTGTTTAATGTGGTTGAAATTAATTGTGTTGAGGGATTATCTAACAGGACCACTGGTAATGGTAAGGGTTGCTATTTTTACATTTATTGGTTTTGATACAGCGAGATGATTCTACCAGCATTATAAGGTTTACTGTTCCAGGTATTCTTTGGTGTGTTAATTACTCCTTTTATTTAAATGTTTATTTTTTATGCAGTTTTCATATTCCATGCCTTACGTTCTTTCGTAAGAATCGCATATAATTTAGAGCTCTACGCTTTGATACTTATCTCGTGATAGCGAAACTTTTCGATTCATAAATAACTATTATGACACAGTGTTCGAAGTACCAGAGAAGCGACTTGCTTCTTTGCCCACAGCCAAGAAAAGTCGTTTTTGGATTCCGAAAAAGTAGAGCTCCATCCTGAGAGACCATCCTGCACATAGTCCGGATCTGGCAAGATGCAGTTATTTTATTTTCCCAAAAATCTGAGACTGAATGAAAGATGTCTTTAATTTCCGGTTTCAGGTTAAACAATATTATAATTTAGTTTCATGCCAATCTTAAGTTTTGTCTTATACCTAAGCATAACAAGTTTCTTATTTTATTTTCCTTGTGATTGCGTGATCATGATGTAAATGAAAGAGTGCTTTTCTTGTACTACATCTTTTCAATTTACCTACGATTATGGAAATAATATTATAAACCAAAAATAATTGGCTCTACAAAATATCTTAGGAATACCCATCAAATGATCCCATTACGGAATCTACAAATTCACACCACAAAATGCACGTCATTCTTCCCGCGCAAAAATTAAAAAAATATGAAAGTAGCTGTAATAAGATTCCCACACAGTAGCGACTTCAAACGCGTTTCGTGAAAAATTCGTATATTGGCGCTGTAATCGGTTTACCTTCGGTTTCTCTGCTCTACAGAATTAAGAGGGGACATTTTAAAAGCATCCTCGACAGTTTCACGAAGGTATTCATGCATTCCCTTTGACGGTGTTCAAGCTACTTACTAATTAACGGAACGCTAAGTGTTTTGCGTCCACCGTAAACGGTACCTTTTAACGTTTAAAAGGTTGCGCTTTTTATTTCCCGTGTTTTAGGCAGTGATTCACGTTTTATTTTTTATTTGCTAGGTTTTTTTGACGGAAATGCTTGAAACCATTAGATGGCCACTTTTTTTAATATGGGTTGGTTTTGGTTATGATTTTCATTAATGGCAAGTACGAAATAAATTATGAAATATTTCAAATTAGCCGAAGAAAAGTTCACGGAATTTTATTTCTGTTAAATTCTCTGCTTAAGATTAAAGCCACTGACATAAATCTATTAAAAATATATGCAGGTCAGTGACTATAACGCTTCCATAAGCATTCAACTGTGTAATTTTACTGTATTATGAGTAGATGTAAATCAAGTGGTTTTCCATGCGCTAATTGGCACTGAAGCTTTGAGCCATTTAAGAAACAAAATTTGGCACCTTAGTTAACATATAAACATTACTATTTTTAATTTTTACAAAATAAATAGTAGGCTATTAATATAGGAATTGAAAAATTTTATAAGTGAATTCAAGTTATTGCTCGCCAAAATTTTACTAAATCACTTAATACGTAGCTGTAAAAAATATTTTGACATACTGTAACTAATAGGGAAAAAAATTGTGGTGGGTTTCAGCGTACCTTGAATCTTATCTGATTCAGTTACCTTTTTTAGCGTCCAATAGTTATTGAAATAATAATTAAAAGAAAACTTTTCAATAACCACAACATTTTTATGACCAATTATTTTACAGTAAACTATGAATAATTAATTATTCTTGAATTAGTTTTATAAGAACGCTGCGTTGAAGTCTTAAATAAAGAACAATGACGGCTCGCTAACTCCTTGGTAGTACGCTAAAGTGCCCGCAAATTCTCTTACAGGCGCACTCAGAGACGGCAAATGGCGCTAAGAATCAAAGATTTTGCAAAGCGAATCTATATTATCTCTATTTCATCAAAGTCTTAAAGTTCTTACGGCCGGTTTAAAATCACTCAGTGATTAGAGTTACCAGTTTGCCTTAATTTTTCCACAAAATGAATTAATTGATTCTATGATATTGACACGTATGTCAGATATGAGTGTGCTTTGTGCGCACCTTTACACATATTTGTTTGGCTCTAGGTGAAGATATAGAAAAGAAAACCAAACTTATAGGTGTGAAAATAAGTGACTTTTACTATCGTGTCTAACTTTACTATTTTCATAGCCAGCAAACGATAAGTAGTATCCGCGCCCACGGACATCACTAGTCGTAGTTGTCTTGTTTATCAATACTGAATGTGATTATTATATCGACTAGTGATGCGTTGCCGGCCTAGTAATTGCACTGGCTGTTTAAACCGAATACAGCCATGGAAACGTGATTATTATGGCGGTCAAAATAGGAAGGACTTTAGTACGTACCGCCTCAGACGAGATCTTAACACTACTCTACTAGCACTAACAGTATCCTAATAGATTGTTACGAAAACCCTTTTCACCCTAACTGTCATGTTGTTTTCGTGTATAAAGCCTAGTGACAAAATATTACAACTAAACAAAATGTGGTATCTCCAAGCTCAATGAACAAATTGATTCTATAATTAAATAAATACCAGTACATACTTGTCCTCTTATCTCCACTGACTTTCGCAACAGAACGGGCCCCCACAAGTCACTGCATAGCTACAAAATTTTGTTACATCGCGACATTTGTTCGGGGCGTAACTGAGATTCAATACGAGCTGTCATTAGGGGTGGTAATCCTCTAATTATGACGATTGACATAAAAGCACCATCTGTGGTGTGAGGAGGTGTCGGGTGACGCGACTATAGCCCTTGTGTCGTTGCTGTAATTATACGCTTGTAAATTGATTGTGATTTTAGCTTTTTTGCGAGATAAAGGGATTTATTTTTTTGTTGGGAATAATAAGAGGTCGACATATTTCTTTTTGTTTGAATATGTGTGTGTAAAGTATGCTTTTTTAGAACTTTTATGGTATTTATCTTGTTTTTGGTGCAAAAGTTGATAACTTTAGGCAGATTGTTTCCTGTTTTACTTATCTGTATTAATATTACAAAAAATATTAATGCCAATCACTATTTCCTAAACTAGTTACTTTTATTTTCTTTTCTCATACATCTACGAACTAATGTATTACAAAAAAAAAATTTGACTTCAACGTTTGACATACCACCTACTCCTAATCCAACTCAACATCAATAAATACCCGTACAATCCAAAATAAAAAAAATAAAAGAATTAAGAGCACTTGTGTTAAAGTAAAAAAAAAATCGAGTGTATAAACCTTTTATAATGCACCCTCTGTACTAGGCCACCTCGGGAGTGACCCGGGGTGCGTTCAAAGCGAGGTGCATATGTTCGAGTCCGGGCCGCGGCACGACGCGGGCTTTCTAATAGATTTTTGATAGACACAAATGCCGCAAATCCCGATGATTGCAATCTTAATAGGAATAAGGATGGCGTGCTGGTTTTAGCTTATGTTGGGATATTTGGTATGGTGTTGTATTTATTAGGATTGGATGTTATGTTTTTGTGTTGTAAGTAATGAGTATAGTATACGTCTTGTATGCATGCATCTTTGAATAGATTATCAATACCGTGTCAATGAGTGCTAAGATGGAAGACAAACGCATAGAAAAACACGTTAACGAGTGATTATATTTCTTGGGCCACTGGTGTACCCATCGTAGGTGTACCGCATTGAACGTTGCTTAACTTGACAGTCGTCAATCGACAGTGACAATCGTACGGCCATGTGCGCTTCAATACAGTTTTATCTATTCTGGCTGCTATTAATATTAGGTAACCTAACTCCCATAGCATTCGCTGAATCTTAATTAGATGCTCAGGAAAAATATACCTTTCAATAAATTTTACTAAATCACGTGTCGTTCTTATTGAAGGAAAAAGAAAATGTAACGATTGGGACTTAAAGGAATATAACTTTTAATATATTTTATGCCAGTTTGATTTGACCCTGCTGTGAAGTTTTTATTACATAGGTAGTCACTAATTTATATTCTGTTAGTAATTGTTCTCTCGAATAAATTATAGTGCGCTGCCATCTGAATATTATAACCTTCCACCTATGTAAAAGGCACCGGGTTTGTTGCGTACTTTTATGGCCATAGACTTGGCGTTTTAACTTGATAACTTCTCAATTTCTCTCATCACCCCACTGTCCCCACTGCATATTGCAAAACTTACAACTCAGCAAGCAACTCTATAAGCTTACTCACCTTTTCTATTTGACAAGTCATTCAAAACAACTACAATATCGACAGCTGATCCGCCAGTCTGATGTGTTAACTACAATGGATTTACTGGATTACAAGTACGATGACCACAAGTCATCCTGTGGTAAGCAAAAAAGCACCCTAAACTTTAGAAGTGAGGGTCGTAATTCGCATGCTTGTGTACGGAGCTGCATTCATTTTAGGACAGAGGAAAATTTATTTTGTGTTCTGGAGTTAGAGTTGAGATTCGGTTGTAAAATGCTGAAGGGTTTTATAATGAACGCGTGCGCCACGTCGGTGACAATCGACTCTCCATTATGTCAAGAGTGTACTTAAACAGATTTATTATGCGCATATTGGTTTGCTGTTTAGAGGGATTAAGGGTTGTTTCGCTTTTTTGCTCTAGTTTTTAGTTGCGAATTTCGGTCTGAAGTACTGCTTGCACTTTGCATATTGGTCGTGGAGGTAAGATTCAAACAGGAAGATTATAAGCAATTATTTGGTATCCCTGAGTAAATAAGAAATAAAAGTATAAGTAGTAGAAGAAACAACGAAAATGCATAATTAATTTAATATGAATACAAGATTCTCTTGCGGGCTGCGCTTTAATACGATCATTTGTTTATTATTATTAGATACAACAGATACCATAATGTTTATAATTTTGATTTAAAACTATCCTAAAATGTAATCAAAATTTTCTTGGACTACAATTAAATATTGTTAATTAAATAAAGGTTTGATCATTATAAACATAGTTATGATCCATAAATCCAGCAGATAGAATTGGCTTCTAGGAATAAAAATTCGTGTCAGTAACTTTTTGATATAAAAAGCCTACATTATTCGAGTAGAACTTCATATCAATAAAATACCTTAACTCAGAAAAAAGTTTTTAACAGCCCTTTACTTCTGCGTCAATAAACTCTTACAAATTGAACATAGTTCCCTCTACTGCTGATTTATTTATTGTTACAGCGACATAAAGGGGTGACCACTCGGCGCAGGTGCACGCGCGCACGACACGCGCCTCGTATTAGCGGATGTGGATATTCAAAGAGATTATTTCATGCTTATGTCAAAGTATTTAAGGATTTTATGGCAAAATTAATGGAAAAAAATGGCATTGGTATTTGTATGCTTTACAAAGTTTATGGTAAATATCAAGATAGAAAACTTTGTAGGGTTAGGAATATCAAATTTTTCATATTTAAAATCACATAAGTAGGTATTTTCGTCACGAAATCCTTACATTAAAAAAAGAAAAGCTACAAAAACATTATGCGTCATTTTCTTTAGATGTATAAAACTTCATTGTAATATCAACATAATCATGGATATATTGTTATATACTGTTAATACAACCACGTCAATGAGATTATAATAAATAGTCTATTTTGTAATTTGATTACTTATTTAGTTTAATGAGACTGCGAAAAATGTTAAGTGTCACATAAAACTAATAATATGATATTAATGTAAACAATTGTTTAAGGTACTTTTAATTAACTAACAAAATATAATTTTATGCTCCGTTTTAAATAAGGAGATTTGTTATAAGCATAGGGCTGACTAGGTAGCTATTCATGTATTACTATGTGTCTGTAAATCTTCCTAAAATGAATAAATAAATAAAACAGAAAGGACTGTAGGACCCATAGTTAGTTAAGTCATTTGTGCCCACGACTCTGTTTGTGCGATAAGTTGTAAATACAAAGCAACTGTGTCTGTGTGATAAAAATGTTCTAATAGTACATGCACACCAAAGCGACGAAAATCAGGATTGACAAGATAAAGGTTGCCATAAAAAATTAGGTTGCATATTAAGACAAGTGAAAGTCTATTACCACGGATTCTGTAGTGCAATTTTGGACTACAGAATCCGTTGGAACTTAACTTTCTGTACCATTATTTAACTTATAACGTGATAGTAAAATAACAATTTATTATGCGACAACAAACGAACAGAATAAGTAATTCAAGTCATTTTTTAAGTGATCCTGTGTGAACTATGTTTAATCGACATAACCAGCTTTCTCTAATGAAACTCGATATAGATGTATATTCATTCCTGTAATATTCATTCCCCATATAGTTTATTATAGTGACAGTATATATACCTACATACAGAGGTTCGTTATCCTACTGCACAAAGGCTGGCAGTGGAGTCACGTACCTTCCTATTGTAACCGAAGGCACGTGCCGCGCAGTATGTACGCAGCCTTATTTATACGTAGCTTCTACTTGCGAGCGTAGATTATATGCTGTAGTTTTGTAGTTTTTATGGAATTAATTGTTACGAAAGGTTTAAAATTTAATTTATTTAAAAGCTTTTATCAATGAAACTGGTGGCAGTAAAATATTTTGATACGTAAATTTAATGGTTTGTGGCATTAGGTTATTATTGGTTCTTTAAATACCTAAAAAGATCCTTAAATAAGTTGAGGTAATTTCAAGTTTTGAGTTTCATTCAGTAATATAGTCCTCATACACCTACGCAACTAACGTAACCGATATACCTAAGCATGATGCGTCTTGCTTATAAATAGGGAACGTATGATTTATTATCTTATTTAGCTAAGTTTTTAAAGAAAAGTATAAAAGTCTATGTCAAAGTTTTGCTCTCTCCTCTTCTCAAGATGCGTACATAATAAAAGGCCTAACTGTCGATAAAATTAAAAATTGAACTCTAGGTAGTCTAGATCTAGGACTACAATAATTCAAAATTAATGACCAATCACGTGCTTTTTTCCGAAAAATAAATAGATTACAAGTTAAAAAGAACTTTCTCCTAACCCGTGACTGAACCCCTCCTACTCGGATGTTGGCAAGCACGCACACTTATTGAAAATCTACGCGTCTGCGGCGCTCGTTACTGGCATCCCGTATTCATGAAGTCACACACTCAATTGTTTGCAATATTCGTCTAATTGCAATTGTAATTATCTGTTTCTGTCCTGTGATTTAATTAAAATAGTGATGTACTTAGTAAAACAGAAACATAGTTTAGTGCAATGGAACCCAATGAAAACCTATGTAGGAAGCTTATTATAAGCCATATGTTCATAGAAATATTTAACGTGATCTTTATTTATTTTTTTGAATATATCTTGGATCTAGATAGTAAAGTTCTTAGAGTTCAGTCGAATACATGTATTTATAAAATATAATTTTTGAGGTAAATACGTGAGTTATATTATTAAGACGAAAGAATGTACTTTATGGATTAAAATTGTATATGAAGAAGGAATACTTAAAGTGATAGTTAAAACAAAAATAAATTAACCTTAGCGAAAACCACAAAAACTAGTGAAATACGAAACGGCTCTAACGATAACCTAAGTAAGTGTTAACCTAAATATGGATATTCATAATTTCCAATACAATGTATTATTACGGAGAAAATATTTGTTTTGTATTTTGTATGTAATCGATACGCTCTGAAACAAATGAGATGATTTTAATATTTTTTTTACTGTTAGGGATTTTTCTTTGGTATGAAGGCACCGGTGTGCACCCAGCTAGATCTAGTGTATTTGTTGCGAAAGCGATGCCACGGGAAAAAGCTCGAGCTGTTATTTAAGTGCTGAGTATTAATTATATTTATTGTTAACTAAAAACTAAGACCTACATGCAGTTTGCTAAAGAAATATGGTCAAGTTTAGTTCGAAACTGTGTGAAGGTTTCATCTTTGAATAAAATTAAACTAAGGGGTTATGATAAGATAATAAATTCTTCTTTTTTACGTAATTTGTTATTTCTTAATTGAATTTATTATTTCTGTCCTAATAAATTTATGTATAACCACCGTGCCGAAAAGTGTAGGTTACATCTCAAACTCAACTCATCTCAACTTTTAATAAATGTTTTTATAGTATGTTCTTTTAAACCAGTCTATTATGAAAGTAACTAGATTAAATTAACTAAATTGATAATAAAATAAATACTAACAAGACAGAAAGGTTAATTACTGTACATTCTTTTTCAAATAAATAAAAATAAGGTACTCAATATTTTAAAATATAAACTTAATAATTTGGTTGCTAAGTAGGTATATCAAATTCTGCATACATACCTAAATCTACTTTTTTTATTTAAAATCATTCGATTTTTTTATTTCAATTTTTATTTAGAAATCAGGTAAGCTTACGGCAAATCAGGAACACAAGAACCACATGCCCACTTTCCATTTATTTCATTTGAAAATAGAGTAACATTTACAAATACTTTCTTTTTCTTAAATATTCTCAAAACTTTCATGACCATAACCATTTCACACCTTATTTGAAACTGAAAAATAATTTTAATTTTCATACCAGTTAATTTAATTAAGTTTAAGGATATGCGTGGGAAAATCTTGATGCAATAAAAATTTAAAGAACTAAAGTCGGTCAATAGTAATTAGTCACTAGGTAACAAGTACCTATTATTAAAATGTTGAAGTATAAATAGATTACAACACTAGCATGAGAATTTTTCGCTAGCTTTTCTTCAAGAGAATACTGCCCGGCCAAGCGAACCAGATGAACGGGTGGAATGTGGCCTTCCCTTTCAATCATTTACCACTATAAATGAATCAAGTGCTGCGAGAGAAGTTCATACCCAACACTTTGGTCATACGTCGGGTATATTATTCATATATATTAAATACCTACCGGTACAAATAATAATGTCCTTATCCCAATTATATGACTTTAGACAGTCGTCTACTTCGCTTGGTTATTACGTGTCACCTGACTGTAGAAAGATATTCTCTGTGAAATTAGATATGTCTTCGTCTAGTTCTAGTAGGGCAATAGGGCTTCAAGTTAGACCCGCAAGATATGTTTATTCTCCTCCGATAACATTTTGAATGAAAGAATTTGAATTAAGTCTGTTGAATTAGTACTTAGGTATGTACTGTTCTTTACATTCTTATTATTATAAAATTTATATTACAATTAAACTCGCAAATTTTTTGCTTTACATAAAAGGCTGTGGACACAAAGACGCTGATAGATAATTATTATCGATACCAGTCATGATTACATTAAACGATATTATATAATGGATTTATAAAAATATTTGCAATCGTTTGTACGAGGTAACAAACAAATGTTAATATACAAAATTAGGTTTGTGTTCGTAATATTTACAAAGTGGTTCTTTTGAAAACGGGTCTCAAGGAAAATTTCATTGGATATACGTACGTGATATATTTTATGCTTTTGAAAAATTTTCTTTATTTTACCTACCGGAATTAAGAAGAAATATATAACTTATTACTTCAAAACAAAGAAAGAGTCCCACATGCTTTTCCATGTTGATATTATATCTAATCCGACTACTATAATAAATAAAAGGTTGCTTTTATATAGATTTTTACACATTGAATACCCACAATAAAGAAGACATTATTACGCACTCACACTCCAGTCTTCTTGCCAGGTAAATCATGGTATCATATAGTTAACAAAATATTCTTAAGTGAATGTTGTTTGTATTTGAATTGAAACAAATTTAAAATAAAAAAAATTAGTTCTTCTTGCAAGTGATACGATATTAGTCGTTGTATCTAATCTAGAAGTCGTCAGGTTGCTATCTCTATGCTTTTAAGTTTTATGTATTTTACAGATTGTTTGAGAGGTTTGGAGTATAAGAAATACATATGACTTACCGCTTTGATCCTGCAGCGAGCGGCTCAAGGGCGGCGCGGGCGGCGTGGCGGCGTGCTCGCCCGCGTACAGCCCGCCGAACTCCTCCGCCGACGACGACGACGCGTTGCTGCACTTGCGCGCCTTCTCCGCCGCGTACTTGCTGTCCGACAAAAACTTCGCGTCCGCCTGGTGCTCGTCCAGCAAACCTCCTACCCCTAACAACCCTCCGACCAGATTCGGCCGCAACTCCTCCATGATCTTCGAACCCTGCCCGCAGCCGCTGCTTGCTGAGAAGTTTAGCTGGCGGCTGAAGAACGCCGGGAAGATGTTGAACTGCTGCGGGTCAGGCAGCGGCAGCGGCGGCGCGGGTGGCTCGCCGGCCCCCGCGCACGCCGTCTTGAACTCCACCGTGCCGGCGGCGCGCTCTGAGCGCGACTCGTTCTCCGCTGGGTCGCCGCGGCCCCGCCGCTCACTGACTAACCACATTACAGTGCCGCCGCGCCGCTCGAGCCCCGCGCGCTAATTGTCCGCGACTGCGCCGCCACGCGACCGACGCCGCCCCCCTATGATCGATGCCCGATCTTTCCGAGGATGCTGCGTCTCATTCATCCCCCAACCTCGTGTGAAAGGCGGGGCCTAGGGGCGGCCGCGACGCGCTGATTGGTCGTCGGCGCGCTGCCGAGGGTGCGCCGCCGACCGCTCCGGGCACCGTCGCTTCTCTTTGTTTTATTGTCCCCATGGCTTCTCGTCGATCTTGCGTTTAAAGTTTATGCATTGCACAATGTTTTGTTTTACAAAACGCAAAATCCATGTATGAACTTCTTGTAGACGAGCAACAGAGACGGAGCATGCTCTTATTGTTCGTTTAGCTCGCCCAGTGTTGTGCGGTTGTGGTGTTTTTTGAAGAAGTGTTTCATTTTGTTGTGCTGGCAATACTGGTGCGCTAGGGTTGTGTTGCTTTTGATATACGTACGAATGTGCTTTTTGCTTTTGTTTTCGATATTTTTGTTTTATTTGTGAAACGCCCATACTGAAATGTAAATATAATTTATAAGTTAAAAGGCAATACTTAAAATAACCATGAAATCTACGTCAAACCATGGAGTAACAAGTGTGCCATTATGCATACCTCCGAGATAGCATCTTAACCCTTCGCTCGCCGGCCGGCGCGCGGCGCCCCATTAAAACGCGGTTATGAATATCATTAGCGGTATCATATTTACGGGGAACATTTCAATTTCATTTGAATTATGTCACAGATAAGAGATGAAAGATTGCGAGTCTTTGAACATTATGCCATTCTCGATGCCACATCTGCTGTAACTTCGAATTGTATTGTGTGACGGAACTAACTATTAGTTTCATCTAACGCAAGTCGCTTTACCTTCTGTAGGTTTTTTAAAGGATAGACATACAAATAGTAAAACATACCTCTTTTTAATTATCACTTAATAACAATAATAATAAATAAATCTCTAGACAAACACACCAACTGTTTGGCCCCAAAGTAAGCAGAGCTTGCGATATGGATGACCATACAGCGAACTGGGGGGGAATCCAGAATAAACATACATTTATAAATACAAACAACCATGTTCCAAGAACAAACATCTGTGTTCATCACACAAATGAGTTCCCCGACCAGGACTCGAATTTTGGACCTATTGAGCTACATACTTTAAAATTAGTATTCGAGTTATTATCCCGGTTAAGTCTCTAAGAAGGTACTGAATTCAGTTCCCAATGACTGACACAGGTATTCCCACGCAATCCACCTGGTGTTAAGTGACATTTGTGCCCAAGGACATAAGTCATCGTAGGTGTTAAATCGATTTTAGGCATATCTCTACTATACGAAATATTAATTAATGTTGCATTGCCAAATGTAGGCATCAGTTGGAAGTGCCACTGTTTAACTGACAGCTTCTTCCTTACAAGCGCGAAGGTGTGGGGTTATGACAGCCACCTTAGACGAGGCTATAACAAAATAAATTCTAACACCACTAACAATGTATATTGTATGTGTATTATATAACAATGTATATGCAAAAAGCTTGCTAGCTAAAAATACAAATATTTATACAAGGGTTTCATATTTCTATTAAAGCTAAATATGCACATAAATAAAACATGTTCATGAACAAAACAAAACCTTCGAGTTATAGAAATGTTTGGATTTGAGCTTGGGACCTCCGGTGTTTGAGGCGGGCTAACTATCAATTCGTCTGTTAGGCTTCTACATGTACATAAAGGTTTGATTTTAAATAATATTTCTAGATTAAATAAAATGATTTATATTATGGAGTAAGAACTGGATTTTCTATATTTACCTAGCCTGAAAACATGTTTTTGTAATAAATGATGATTCTTGACCTGACTGACTTGACTGACCACCCGTGTGGTGTAAATAAATACGATTCAAATCAATTTAATAAATTTATTTTTATTAATAGATAAAATTATATTGGTACATCTTGCTCCGATGACGGAGCAAGTCAGAATGTATCGCTTCATTTCTTTCTGTTCTGTCAACCGTATATTTAAATATCTTTTCTTCTTAATTCATAATAATTCATATTAACCTCTTTACTCAAATGTCGCACATTCTGACGTGCTCTCTAAGGCTTAGCCGTGACGGTACCTACCACAGTCCTTTATATTGGAACCGCCATATTGATTTTTTTTTAATTTATTAATAAATAAAGCCGACAAACGAACACACGGTCCGCTTGATGGTAAGTGGCAACCGTGCCCACAGACATCATTATTCGTAGATGTTATTCATATATTATAATGCAATCTAATAATTAACGATGTGTTGCCAACCGTAGGCTTAAAATGGATTTGCCTTTGTTCCAGTAATTACACTGGTTGTTCTCTCCCTTTGTCCGGAACACAATCACATTATTGTGGTTATTATGGTGGTTAAAATAAAAAAAAAATTTAAAACCCAAAAATATTTTATTTTATAGTAGGTACAAATTTTGCACTTGTTGAGAGTCTTGTTTTTCTTCATCTTCATTGAGATTGCGTAATACGATTTAGCTTCGGCTTTTAAGAGGTATTTATAAAAGCTCTTTTATAAAATACTTGGGATAAAAGGTATAAAATTTGACGACGACATGAAAAAAAACACATACACGCCAGCTGATTGTGCGTGCTAATGAAATGCTTTAACCAAGCTCTTTACATAATATGTATAAATATTCTATATATTTCGCAGAAACAGCCTGTGGCGACTTTAGTCCTACGCCCTTTTATCATCCAAAATCACCTTTTATCTTACAGTAAGCTTTTTGGCACAGTAATGAATTAACTTAAAGTTTTCTTGAACTTATTGAGGGGCAGGGATTTAACTGATTTTGGTATTTCATGTTACAACATATTGACATTCCAATAAATGTCAAAACGCTAACTTACGTTCGTTCCAGGTTCCTACAAAGTAATCATTGTCACGGTTATCTATCTTAGTTTTAATTTTAACTTCTACTAACTTCAATCTAACTTTAATTAATATCCTTGTGAGTGTACAATATATTTTCATAAATATATTGTGATCCAAAGGTTAATATTCCAATTTTTTTAAACTTTTCTCTACGAGATTTCTCTATTTCCTATTCCACGAATAGCCCATTTCTGCCGAGTGAAGATCTTTTCAGTGTAGGATACCACAAGACATTAATCTATGAAAATAATTAAAATCTACCATCCTGGCAGTGTGCATATCAGTCAATGAGCGAGTCTAACTGCAAACGCTATAGAACAAATCTACTCGCCCATTGTGAAATGTGGACTCCCCATTGAAGTTTCGAATCTAGGTTATGGCAAGATAAATAGTTTTATCTTCTAGATTCAACCAGTTACCGTTCAGAGAGAAGCATGATTCGACTTGTTCTACAGTAGGTGTCATGAGGTGACATGAGATCTATTAAACTACGAACACATCAACGTGGAAGTCTTCAGGTTAAAGGGAAGAAACAGCCAGGAACAATGATAGTTTTAACTATAACCTACTTTTCAGAAACACGCCAGAAATGAAGAACAACTACAATATGAACATATAAATTAATAACATCTAAGATATAAGAAGACGTGCTTGGACACTTATTGTCACTTGTAGTAGGTACGACAGGTAAACACAAACACATCAGTGTATACTCATGTTTGGTTAACGCTTGAGAATATCTCAAAAAGAGGGCATTAAAAATTGTACGCAAGAATGGATTTCAATCAAATTCCATTTTAATTATTTTAGCTTTTTCATAGTCGGCAAAAAGATACCTATTTTATCACTTACCTTCGATGAGCTATAAATGTAAACCAAAACCAGCAAACTGAGGAGAACTAGTTATAAAATTAGAAATATCTCAAGACAGTTTTAATAAATATATATTTGTGATACGTACACCGACAACATAATAATACAATTAGATACATCCCAGAATTCAAGCAAACTTGCCGAGTAGGCAGATAAGTGAAACGTCTTAAAACTTAGCAACTCGTAGTTTGAATTGATATCTCGCTCGGTGCCGAGCCGTACGAGTTCGCAGCGAGTATGTACCTACTTAGTGAGGCTTTCGGCTAAGTACTCTTGTAACATGTTGTTACGTCACGACAGCGCCAAGAGATTAAAATTTATTAATGATTTGATTTTTTAATTTTGATTTGAGTATGATTTATTAAAGTTGATTTTAGTAATATAACCTCTAAATTACAAATCACTCTCTCATTGACATAAGAAATACCGTGCTTTGATCTAATACTCTTTATATGTAGTATATGTAGTTATGTTATACCTTTTGAATTAATAAATAGATTAACATTTACTTGCCCTTTTAAACTGTTTTACTCGCATAAATCCTAACCTCATGGGATTTTTTGGACAAATAATAAGTTAAATTCAAATTCTAATATTTATTTCCCAACATTGACAATAATAACAATAATAATAATAATAATATTTATTGACATAATAAATTCTAGTCGCAACGTGGTTGTCGTATACCTTGTACTTGTTGATGATTACAGTGAAACAAAATTCTATTTGATTTTATTGATAAAGTGGTAGAATAATTTATTTTTGTTATTACTATACTCCATATTTTTTCCTAGTTTTATAAAACAATTCTTTTAAATTATATATCAAAAATATACTCATCAAATTCACATCCAAACCGAATACATCGCCATGCCAGCAGCATTGCGAAGGACGCTACAGCCTCCAAGAGAGATCACATCAAATTTTCAACCCTCCACCGCCGAGTTGCGAGGCACATTAAAACTTTGCCGCAATTGATGAATCTTTTACTTGGTGCTTTTATCAGCCCTTCACTTATGTATGGGGTTACTGAGTACATACTGGGGATAATTTTGCTCGTGAAGGGTTAAAACGTCTTGAGAAATTTCGAGCTTTTGATTTGGAGGTTGAATGTTTGCTGTTTTTATTAATAATCAATTATTCGGATTCATTCTCCACACTAATTTATCTACTAGAAATACAGATTTATTAAATAAACATTCGTATAGTAAATTCTTCGGTATATTGATGCGGTAGATCCCAAATATATTCAGATGTTTTAGAAATGTTTCCTTATTAAACTAAAATGCGGAAAATAAGTGACAGCTCCTGAGCCACGGATCTCAAAAATCTTGTTCTCGGTCGCCTGATTTTACAAGTAAAATATACGATACGACACGAATCCAGAAGAAATTATACAGATTTTAGCGCATATTTAGATTGTAATACAGTATATTTGTTAAGGTCTCGTCTGGGGCGGTACTGCCCTCCTTCCTATATTTACCATCACAAAAATAAAATTTTCGTGGTTGTGTTCAGGTTTAAGGGAAGGAGCAGCCAGTGCAACTACTGGAACAAAGGCAACTCCAACTAAAGCCTACCTACGGCCGGTAACGCATCATTAGTTGATATAATAATCGCTATTGCTGTATTAAATAAAATAACTAAATATATAAAATACCTATGATTAATGATGTCCATGGGTCCGGATTGCATACTTACCATCAGGTGGGTTTTACGACTTACCATCAGGTGGGTCACGTGTTCGCTTGCCTTCTATGAAATGAGTAAAAAAAATAATTTTACAGTTACGAAAAATGTTGTCTTACTCGCAAGTCCGTGTTTAGCATATTCTATCTCATTTATTTCGGGGAGCAATGTAAAGTGTTTGTGTGAGTAACTGCGTATCTGTGGTATCATTTTTCAGGTACGTAATATACGAACGTCACCAATTTTCTGCAATTTTATTTTAATAAAAGATTAGGAGTCTATTAAAGTGGAATGCTCAAAAAATAGTAATATCGAGTTTTCTTAAACATTTTAAATTATTTTGAGTGCAGAGATCCGTCGTTGACTATATATTCGCCGGAGCTATAACTACGGTTCATAAAGCTTATTTTTATTTAAAAAAATATTGTATTTATTTATAATATATTATATCTGTTATATAAAATCCAGAACTTTTATGACAATTAAATTCCATCGTTGCTTTAATTGTATTCTTGCGCGTAGACGTCGATTAAGAGAACCACTTTTATCAATTATTTCACGTGGCTCACATTATGTTTTATCCACTTACAAATTGACTATATTCTTAATTCCTTAATAATAAGAATAAACTCTATAAGAAAATGGAGCTGAAATATACAGTGTTTGGTCCATACTATGCAACAAGCGATCACTGCTTGTATTTTTTTTAAATTAATATTGTTGTCTATTCACAGTAGAAACAATATTATGAAAACATAGAATAACAAGACAAAAAAGTGTATTA
This sequence comes from Marasmarcha lunaedactyla, assembly GCA_923062675.1. Classification (NCBI taxonomy): domain Eukaryota; kingdom Metazoa; phylum Arthropoda; class Insecta; order Lepidoptera; family Pterophoridae; genus Marasmarcha; species Marasmarcha lunaedactyla. The sequence goes on from OV281353.1 coordinate 12,752,045, forward strand.
ACGATGCAAAAAGAAAATTATGGTAATTTATAAAATTATACTGGAAAAGTTTGTATTTTGTTTCTATTTGCCATGAGAAACGGACTCTTAAATACACTTACGTAAACATACAATGATGATGATTCTTCTGTGTATTTATTTATAACGACTTAAATTTTTTGTTACCACAGAAAAACACGGCAATTTGATCCAGAAAATCAGATGTAAGCAGTGAGCTCAAAGAAGTTTATGAATAGTTATATTGTTAGTTGATCAAAGATCTTGAAACTGATCGAGGAATTTGGTTTAAAAAATATTATCAGCCTTTTCCTCGTCATAGTTACTGGAAAATTCATCTGAAAATAAAAAATAACACACATGCGACCCTGCCAGGATTCGAACCTGGAATCTTCTGATCCGTAGTCAGACGCGTTATCCGTTGCGCCACAGGGCCGGTTGGAGAGTTGACCGAAACAAAAAACGCGGTCCAAGGCACCCACTGAAAAAGAACATGCAAATGCTCCTTACAATCGTATTGTAATGTAAAAACTTTAAACTAGGGGGAACCCAGAATAAACATACATATATAAGTATCAACAACCATGACCCGAGAACAAACATCTGTGTTCATCACACAAATGAATGCCCCGGCCAGGACTCGAACCTGGGACCTTCGGCGTATGAGGCAAGGCTACTTACCACTACACCACTCGGTCGTCAATTTAAATTTAAATTTATAACCATATTACTCGTAGTCGTAGGACATGTTTTCTTTCATTAAAAATATTATTTTGTTACTTGTCATACATAACAAACAAATTAGTACGCGATCCACCTGGCGGTACATCCAAACGCGTAGACATCAGTTAGTGTAGGTGAGAAAGAATTATTAAATTGCAATTGGTTGATTTATCGATTAATAGTGTGGTACTGACCATAGGCGTGACCGTGAGTGTGCTCGTTATAACCGAAACACTACCACGTAAACGAGGTTATTATGGTGGTAAAAATAGAAAGAATATAACTCTAAACAAGATAATAGCAAAAGAATACTTAAAATTATAGTTCTCTTCGAAGAAACTGAATTTAGTTTTCAAAATATTTTGTCCTAGAGTTAACTTAAAATGGAAGATAGATTTTATGAATAATTATAACTGTGATATTTTATCTTAATATTTAATCTAATATCTGATAATCGCAAACAAGTTTTATAATTCAGAATAATTCAGATAATTATTTATTTACGAAAAAATGTAATATTTATTTAACAATCTTCGACATTGGTCTTGACCTTTTTAAATGATAACTCTTCAGCTTATCAAAAATACCTAAAAAAAATGCGTAGTACATTCATCTATCTATAAAAATATACACAAAATACGATACTTACTTTAATTCCAAATTGAAACACGACATTTGTCGCAACATGTGTATGACCTCCCCCGCCCGCCCCCTCAATTATACAGCATGCTCTATAGGCGAGGGAATAATACAGGGTGATCACAGAATGCCTTAATAATACAGTTTACAAGTATAACTTGATTATTGGAGCCACGTGGCTATGTTGATATTGATGGTTGGATCAAAAGCTACTTTGGGATAGCTGTTATATATAATAATATAAGAGATTTTTCTTTAAATAATTTTAAGAGAACAATTTTCCTGTTTAAGTATGTATCTTAAAAAAACAAAATTCTTGATTGATGCTGAATGTGCTGTTATTTCAAAATACATACTCGTTTTAAAGTTAATAAATAAGTAGACATTTAAAATGCGATATTGTACATATCAGTTGTCAGCATTTACACTGACGACATGCGAATACTTCGACTATTATTTATTATTTTCTTCTCAAACCTTACTGTTCTCACATCACGAAAGTTAACATTTAAGTAAACCATTTACCTAATGCAGTGCCTCGTCGGTTGAAATGTATACCTGCCTCATAACATATATACCTAAAGTTCCAATTTCCAATCCTGGTCCGAGACTTTTTTACACGAACCGTGGATATGTTCATGTTATGAACAAATTCTTATTTATATTACGGATTTACTAATTTTTACTGTTGGTATGGTGATCGTCCACACAGGATAATCTAACATAAGCTGTAAAATATTGGTATTTAAAATTTAATTTATTGTTTTATGCTTAAGTGTAATAAAAATATTACCAATATTTTCAGCTTGTGTTACATTATTTTAACGTTTGTATGTTTGTTAAGGTTCATGCCTAAACTCGGCAAACGATCATTATTAAATTTTTAATTCACGTGATCAGGGTACAGAAAAGCTTGGATAATTATTTATGATGAATAAAAGTACTTTTCTAGTTCAAAATAAAAAAATAATCCTATCTTGTTGTTTCATTTATGCCTTCCCTTGCCACCATATCATATGTTGATTACGTTAATATGCCAGTACTTGGATTACGTAACTAAGCGCTATTTGTTCAATACTCAGATAACTTTTACCTTGACACATGACCAGGCTTTTTAAAGAAATTATTGCAAATTCTCAAAATTATTCTACTGATAACAAAAATAGGCGCTAAAGCGTAACAAAAAGGTAATAGTGCTAATAGTGCTTACATCCGTACATTACCAACTAAAGCTTAACCATCTAGAAAATAAAATTTTTCGTTTTTCTGTGCATCCGGATTAATTCTATTTGTTTTTCCTGGACGCTCGTGAAAAAGTTATCTGCCCCGTTTATTTTTCTATTTCGAGATACCGTTTTATTGATTTTCTTATTTTCTACTAGTTTGTTGAATGATTCTAGATATGAGTTTCTGAATCTGCCTAGTGGTGAAGATGGCATCTAGATTGATCAATGCTATCAGCGGCTAACTTCTCTAAACGGACTCTAGGCTGCAGAACTCTATGGCGGAAATCTACAAAAAGAACTTAGGTTTAGCGAAATGTTCAAATAAAACGCGAATTTGTTTTGTACTTTATAGAATACATAATATGAAAACATTTTTACTGAAACTTTCATCCTTACAAGGAGATTACAAAGTCGTGTTTTATTTGAACATTTAGCTGAGGTAAGGCTATATAAGCGGGCTGTATTGATTTCAGTATTTGTATATATTTGCTTAAGTATACCGTTTTTATTGTTCCTCCTTATCCAAGTACTCGGTAGTATCACAAAGCTTTGCTTATTTCATATACTTTTTTTAGGATTGGACCCTTTCTTTATTTCTATTGGCCGTTTAAATTTTACTGGACTTTGTGGCTTAGCACTGACGGCGCTTGACTAAACTTAAAACTACTCCTACATACGATATGCTTGAGAGCACCCGCGAGGGCACGGACCTCGGCTTAGGACGTCGTATATTGAAACTACCACTGGTTCAGAAGGGTCACCTACTAGAGAACTAGTCAGAAACTCATTAGACGTGAGTACTTTGCGTTAGCCTGGGCCTCCGGTGGGTTAGGGGATTCGAATTTCGCGTTGCCCAAAATCTAATTGGAACGCTGGCGTTCTTTGATGCAATGGCGTCGTCGTCGACCACTATAAAACGTTTAGTAAAATAGTAGAATTAAAGCAAACAGAAGAGTGTTTTGTATTTTATCATAGATCAAATCTTCACGGGTAATTAAGAAAATGGGCTGAGAAGTGCGTTTTCAAAATAAAAAAATGAAGTATCTAAATATAAGAGTGAACCTAAACATACCTAATAGGTACCAATCCTGCCTGACAGCGACGTAGTGGTAGTGGCCCTGCCTCATACGCCAGAGGTCCCGGGTTCGACTCCGGTCGGGGCATTCATTTATGTAATAAACACTGATGTTTGTTTTTAGGTCTGATTGTTTTATATTTATATATGTATTTTATTCTGTGTTCCCCCAGTTTGCTCTATGGTCATCCATAACGCAAGTCTTAATATGGGGCCATACAGTTGGTGTGTTCGTCTTATTTTATTTATTATTATATTACTGTACGTTTAAAAACGTTCAAATTCCACAGATGTTTGTTATATTGACTGTTTCAATTTCGGAGAAGACACTGTATATAGCCTGTGATACAGTTTGTAGTAAAAATATGAGCTACAGAGCTTCGTAAACTGTTTGTAAATTTTTTATGAGCGATAAAGTTTTTATTATTTAACATTAGTACTATAATTAATATTTTGCAATGAGTATTATTACAGTTAATTAATACAATAACAGTTAAAAATCGATTGAATTTATTTAATTTTAAATATGTTAAACCTAATTAAGCCATCATCATATCGTAGAGTCTTTCCAAAAATATCTATCATCCAGTAAATATTAGAAGATTTTCTGTCAGTAAAATATCTTGATACAGTTAAATATAACCTGCAATAAGTCGAAGGCAGCGTAGTTTCCGGCGGGCTCACCGCTTCCGGACCAGCGGCCACCGGCGACGGTCGGACGAACTTCTTGGTAAAATAAAGTGGGAAGAGATTTCGAAAGATTTCGGAAGAGTTTTATTTTATTTAGGTGAAAGTACTTGTGAATTACGGCGTCAGAACTATTAATTTTATAATCTTTTAACCATTTTATAATATATTATTATTTGAGCCAGAACGGTTATTGAAAGGTTTTATTTTCTTGTTTCATCTTTCATAGTTCGTTGTAGACCTCTCCAACCAAAAGCTTGATTTGCAAGACCGAGCGTCGCTGTCAACATATCTACAAAAAGTGTGAACTTTTGACTGAGGAGAGCTAAAATGTCCAACGATGAAATAACATGAAGCCTTTGGACTGCAGACTCTACAACCTTGTTATTTTACATTCTAAGACTTGAGAGCTACATTTGATTTATATTTATACACAATCTATTTATCAATTATTTTATATTTCAGTCTGCAAGGCGCTCAAATATAGTTCTCATTCAGGTCCTATTTATTTAAGTTAAAATGAAAGAATGGAATATTGCCAAACCAGTTTCAAAATTATAATGAGTACACTAAAATTAAAAATAAAAAGAATCGAAATTAATATAATTAATTTTAATTTCAGAAATAGTTTATAAGCAACCTTTAACTTAACTAAAGTTAATAAATAAGTATTCAGTGTACCACCACAACTAATAACTCGCCACTTTCTCTAAGCACCGAGCGTGTAAAGGGGAATGGGCAATTCTCGTCCAAGCCAGGGCTAATTGCACGAGATGATGTTTAATAAGTTTTTAATGGCTGTGACAACACGGACCCGCCGTTTATACAAACTCAGATACACCCACCAATTTATGCAGACCTTCCTCACCCCTTGTAAACCCTAATAAACATAACCCGTTAGAAGAATATTCGCCAACCTCACAGGTCAAGAATATTTGGTCAAGTTGTCTACAAATTTGTCTGCCGTTATGAGAACATTTCAATTTATACTTTAAAATTCACCCCTTGTCGTTTCTAATATTCTATTTTATTTTTTGGGATACTTTCCAATTTCCTACATTTACATCAAACAAAGCTAGTTTAAGTTTAGTAATAGTTTGGATATTCAAATAAACATCTGAATTAGTTATTTTGTACTTTTTTGTCTTTATGGAAAATTTGTTTTTTTCAGTGGTAGCAGAGTTTCTTTGTTAAGATCTCACCCGGGGCGGTGCCACCGTCTTTTCTATTTCGACCACCATAATAATCACGTTTACGCGGCTTTGTTCCAGTCAAAGGGAAGGAAAACCCAAATCAATTACCGGAACAAAGGCAACTGTAACTGAACCCTACGCATCATAAGTCGAAATCATAAGCACAATCACTAATAAACCACCTAAGATCATTGATGTCTGTGGATACGGATGCCACTTACCATCATGCTGGTGGCGTGCTCGTTTATGCTCCGGCTATAAAAGTAAAAAAAAAAACAAAGCAAAGTGCTATAAAACGGTATATACATAGGAATATTCAAAAACCATTTGAATCCCCGGTAATTTGACATAATTCATCGTTTCTAGGTATTTTCTTGGTTAATAATTTATGCATACCCGCAATTGCCCGAGGTCCAACGGAATGAATAATAATTTTCGTTAATTCACATTAATAAACATTTGATAATTTAAAAAAAACTTGTTTGTTTGGTTTCTAACATTTTTTGAAATGTAGTTTTTTAGACTAATGGAAGCATTGAACTTTTTGCATAAACATATTGTTTGTTACCGACATTACACCTCATAGACGTGGAGTAATGGAAACAAACTGAAATTATGGTTTTTGAGCTTCAATAACTTAGAACTTCAAATCAGAAGAATAGGATTCAAAAGTTAGTATATGATTTTTTTTTAAATAATTCTTACAGGTAATATGGTTTATCTACATAGTATGCCTGCTTAGTAAGTAGCTTAAATAAACTTTTTAACTTGCAGAACATACCTAACAACATTATATCAGATTATTTTAGGTAAAGGAGATGTTTCATTTTCGGCTAGCGCGATGTACACCAGTTCGAAATGAATGAAAAAATGTGGTAGATATACTGAAAATGTCACATGACGTTATATTTTTATTTTATTTTCTATTTTGTTAAAATTGTTAAAATTTATTGATTAATCAATGCAAGTTATATAAATTGTGATTAAACTTTTTCTCATTTTTAGTGAAGTGTTAAATAAACAATATTGTCTCACGATTAAACGAACACCCCAATCTAAAAAAAAGCTTAAATTTACAACAATAAATGTAGTTATTATGCTAATTGTGGTTTTGTTCCATAAAAATAGGCGTCAATGAACATTATTTTAAATAAGTACTTTATTATACGAGTGTCGATTGTTTGCTAAAATATTTTGACAAGAAAATTCACGCTTTCAATCTGTCAAAATTGCCGCCTAATTACGTGCGCGTGGCGCTCACGCCCACATTGAAAGTATTTGAAATAGGAACACTGACTTTTTTATTGTCGTCGCGTGGCTAGTGATTTGGCAACTGCCATTCAGCCGACTAAAGGGGGTAACGTCTTTACTATTGTGATTATTTATTTTACTGTTGTTCTTAAATATGATTTTATTTATCCAAACAAGCTTCTATAGGTCCTGCAGTATCGTTGTTATCCCTTGTTACTCTTAATATTATAAACCAAAAAATACTCGAATACGTGTAAAAAAGCCTAAGAAATGAAAACTATAAGGAAATGTTTAAAAATAAGTAAAACCAAAGCCAAGCTGTTTATTTTTCAGCAGTAACCTAAAAGGGTCGTGGATGCAAAACAAACCGGTGGTGGTCTTAAAAGCAGGCAATTAGGCGCTAAAAGCAACCCCGTTCTTTTCAAACAGCGCGGTTACGACATCTATTTTATACGAGATCCCAGGTAAAATGAAAGTTTCCCAAGTGAAATCTTAAAATTTAAATAATTCTTATATGATTTTTGTTTTAACTTTTGGAATGCATCAAATATGATAAGAAAAGCTGTAATTGCATCGAAGAACAAAATGTAAAAAACATAAAGTGATGTCAGCCCTATATGATATCTGATGATTTCTCAGTTTTCAAACATGTTTCAGAATCTCTGAGTTTTTCATATTCTTAGATTTATCAGAACCAATAGGATACTTATTAGTTTAATTGGAAATTGGGATTCTTGAGGATTTCTATATTTGAGTGTTTGAGCACATCTTGAAGAATGCTCTAACGACGTAGATCTAGACAGTTCCACAGAAGAAAGAAATAATTCGCCTAATAAGTGCATAATTCGTTAATAGGAAAAGGACATGGTACAACTTAATACATAATGTGCAACATGCTTAATAATATAGGAAACTAGTACTGATTTTGTTAATTGTACAGAATCTTTTGTATAATCTCCTTGGATGAGATCAGCTTTGGAAACGGATAGTTGGCGTGCGTATGGAAAGGCGTGTGTGCAGCAGTGGACGGCATTAGGCTGATTTTTATTGTTTTTTTTTATTGATGATTGTTATTAAAAAAATCATAATATTTGTTTAAAAATTCAGAAAAAATTGATCGTAATTGATACTGAAAAAAATGAGAATGCAGTTTTCAGATGATGTAGTAGGTATGCTGCCCAAGCTGCAGCGGCCTTGAATTTAACTTAACAATTGAATTAAACTTAACTTGGCAAATCTCTACATAATCTTAATAACATATAATACATTTTCATGAACCTCTTGTAAAGCAGATTTACCTAAAAAACTCTTTATAATCATTAAAATCACTTTAACATCAAACAGATTTTATTCTCCTACACTGAAAATTGTTGCTTCCAAGAATTCCGACTTAAGACTGCAGGGTCTTAATATAAAAAGATGGAGAAACCGAGCCACGGTAAGCCTTAAAAACTTTGCAACATGAAAGTTTAAAAGTGATCCTTGCTAGGATTGAAGGGGGGTGCGGTTGCTAGGCAACGCCGCCCAAATCCACCCACCCTGCGCGGCAAATCTCGATTTGATACACGACTTCGAAATACACTATTTAGTACGGATTTGGTTTGAGTTTGTTTATGTTATGGGTAATGTGTTTGTGGTATTAAATAAAAAAAACATTTTGAAAATATGTTTTGACTGCATCTGCAAATTGATGATAACATCATCAATTTTCAGCATTTGCTTACTTAATTTTAAAAATGAAGTGAGATCATATTGGGAATATACATGGTTACATATGCACATTTATATGGCATGAGATTTATTAAAGGTTTACCGTTAAAGAAAACAGAACGCGTACCGTAAGATGCCGATAGGAAAATATTAAAATATCATGTATTAAAAAGTTTAAGAAAAACCTGTACGTGTGTGACACACATTTTACTGTAATTACAATAAAAATATATAAGCTTGGTTTAAGTAGTTATATTTTTACAAACCCGTACCAAACACTCAAGACCAAAATATCTATTTGTTTCGATTATAATAATGCAAGTCTTTACAATGTGCCAATTTTATTTGATCATTATATTACTTATTTCCACAGAAAAGAGAAATAAAAGATCTTTTACCGTAACAACTTAACGTTATTTAAATTCAAGTACCTACTTACTACACAAAGTATGCAAATCCAAAAGTCGTATAAACGACGAATTCAATTACAATGCAAATGTAAGAAAATCGCCTATTACAGAAATCTAGCACCCGTCTTATTGATCCCGTCTCACACAACATACTCCCGTCTCTTTTTAACACCACAACAGCTATCTATACTGTAAATATCAACATTTAAGATACTACAAGCCTGCAGAAACATCGAACACATTCAACAATAGCACTTAAAGCTGAGGGATCAAAGTCGAATTAGCTAAATAGCAGTTAAGACATTACCGTCTTTAAATCTAATATTGTTACGACAGCAAATTCAGGTTCTACCTTTAAAGAAATAAAGATCCATTTCAGTGGTAAGAGAAAATGAATCGTATTTAAATTAAGTAAAGGCGATTATTGATTAATTGTTAGTGAATTGTTTTGAAAATAATGATAGGTATACTTATGTGCAAAATCAGAGTTATTATATGACAGAAGTGAAAGTTTGTAACGTGTCGAGATGTTCGGATATTTGTTGTTTAAGCTAAAATGATTAAATGAGATTTATGACCGGTAATGGTATAAACTTACGAAGTCACAGACAAAGATCAGTTAATTACGATTATCACTTACAAGTCCTCAAACTAAGAATGCAATTGAGAAATAAAAAATTGGAAGTCCTTTTCACGAATTTTATGGTCGACAGATTGGCAGCGAGTCCATTTTTATCAAAAGATATAATTAACCTGCGCTGGCGCCATTTTTACAAATTTTTTATTTTTTTTGGCGTAATATAAGTAAACATGTTAAAGTCCGCTTAAAAAAGTGTTTAATTTAATATATTTATTGCTGTTATAATCGTTTTCACATAATCGCTTGTCTCTTAATTATGTATATTATATATTAGTGTAAGTAGAAGCAACTCTACTACGCGCTTGCTTATGCCAATTTTCGGCATTACCTTTCAATGCGTATCTTATCATTTGTAAAGAATAAATTAAATAAAAAAAAATTATAAAAGAAATATGGTACAACAAAGAAACATGTTACAGAGGGAGAAGCAAAAGGTTGTTTAGAAAAACCAAGCATTGAAATTTGGGGTAGTTCAAAAGATTCCAAAACATAGGTACATCTGCATGACGTACACAGTTTTACATATAACGAAACTGTTCTCTCTTTTTGCACCCGTATTTCTTAATCGTTTAGCAAAGGGGGTTTGTTAAAAAACAAATATGTTATTAAGATACATTATTTTTACGAACATAATCTAGCCTATGGTCTTTATCAGGATTCGTCTTGTGCGTCTTTGTGTGTGTGTAAAAAAATCTTGTCATAAACGTATAAAATCGAACAATTATTTGAATTTAACATAAAATTTTTATGTATGATCTTGTTTTATATGCGTTTAGTACTAAAATCAAAAATTTCAACTCAATGGGCCAATGTTTGACAATTAATGAATGGCAACACCAGATAGGAATCTACTCAAAACACATTTATCAAAAAATATTCCATAAATTATTTAATATATGCTTAATATTTTTCATCTTCTGAATAATATATAAAACTAAAGACGTGAATAAAAAGGAGTGGGACAGTGGCGTCAATATGCAAGACGGTAAATCTGCATGAATGTATTTGCATTTACAGTTGTTTATTATCGGTGCGACAGATATCCTCTAGTAGGTATCGAAATTATATCATATTGGTGTATAGGTACCTATGTTTACTTCGGAATATTTGCGTAACATTTTGATTGAACCTAAAGAATTGAACTGCCGCGACTAAAGATAATTGGGTAAAAAAATACCATGCCAGGCTTTTTTTTTTGAAGTTGAACAGAGATATCCGTTAACCAGGCTCAACTAAGGGGGTGGTCTCTGGTAACTTATAATCTACGTTTGCCATCTGCGGATTGACAAATTCGAAACATATCCCTCAAAATTGCTTTTCAGATACAGATAAATTACTTTCAAGACGGTTTTGCATTTTTAGTAGTGTTTGTATATTTACAGGAATTCTAAACTTGAAATTTAAATTTCCTTGTACAGTCAGAAAAAACATGTTCGTTACATTTTGAAGAAGAAAATATGTTGACAGTCAAAAGTCAATGGAGAATGCCAAATAAATAATAATTATATTTATAGATATTGCTAATTGTTGTCAGATCTGACTAATAAATGAAGGAATCGATTTTATTTGTGGTTTATTTTAATAGTTTATAATATTGACTGTTCAGTGTTATTATTGTAAAGTCGTTAATTAAAAATGGTTCCGATGTTGAAATATGGTCGAGGTAAACCTATGACTTTCCAAACTAAAGACGTTTTGTATTATTTGTACAAATATTTTGAAAATGAATGCAATAGCAATCCGAGCAGTATTGTGACTCCCACTCAATTAGTTGCTATATCAACCGGAATATCATTGACTTCCGTCAGAAAGGTCCTATCAGAAAGCAATTGTAGTTCTTCAGAACAGGGACCAACCTTTAAATCACCTAAAAAGGAACAAAATCGGAAGCCTACGATTATAATAGATGATTTTGATCAACATGTATTTCAGAGAACGAAGAAAATTCACAACTTTCACATTACAAATAAATAGATTCTAACGATGAAGATAGTACACGCAAAATTTAAAGAAGAAATAGATTATAAAGATTGTGTCAGCACGTTACGAAACGTCTCATTAGGTTTTAAATGGTAACCAATGGAGGGTAACCGAAACTGCTAATGGAAAACTACGAAATTCAATACTTGCGAATTAACTATCTCATAAAAATTACAGAATATCGTGAAAATGAAAATGAAAAAAAAGTACCGAATGCCTCGCTCATGTTTAAAGCCAACCAAAAAAGTGGTGATTACCATGATAATATGAATTATGATAATTATTCGATGTGGCTTAATACTGTTGTTGTTGTTGATAATGCACTTTGTCATTATTCAATTCAACATCATGTACGGAATTATAAATCTAAAAAATAGCAAATTATTTACTGACTGATGTTTAGAAATATTGAATATTTATCCTTAAGTTGTACATGTTCAGTTACATGAACTGATTCTAAAAAATAAGGCGAGATTTGTAGAGTATAAGTCAGACGAAATATTACGAGAGCACTGTGCTCCGTTTACCGCCATATCACCCTCAGATTAATCCTATTTAAAAAATATGGGGATAGTGAATAATTACGTCACAAAAAAAACACAATGCACATGAGTGTTATACTGACATTAGCTTACACAACTCATCGCCCCGATATTCTCGATATAGCAATCCTACAAAGTGTTAACTTAACGGTTCACTCAGTAGAAGTCATCAACCAACTTACTTCGGATCACCGACTGGTAGTCATGCAGCTAGGTATCCCAACTGACCACATTCCTCAAACGAGGTCAAACTAACAGAAGCCCTTAAGGCAATCAACAGCCCCCACCCTAAACACTATTCCCAATTCGTTATCATCCATCGAGGAGATCAATGCTGCGATCGGTGCTTTCACTAACCATCCTTCGAACTGCTATCAGTGCATCCTCCAGGCAGGTTCCGGCGGTGAATGATCGACGCTGGGTCCTGCTTGAGGATGTGAGGGAGTTGTTGAGAGCAAAGAACGCAGCTATCCGGGCGTACGATTGCGCTCCGACAGAGGCAAACCGCATCCGCATGAGGGCTTTACAGCGAGATGTCAAATCTCGCATACGCGAATTGCGGTCTAACAACTGGGACGCGCTTCTTGAAAAGATTTCGCCTCTGGCTTACTGGAGCTTGGCGAAGTCTCTTAAGATGTACTCTACCGCGTCATCGATGCCTCTGCTTCTTAGGCCACCGCCCATGACTGCCGCCTTCAATAACTCCGAAAAAGCTGAAACCCTAGACGATAGCTTAGCTCAACAATGTACACCGAGTACAGAAAGCACTAACTCCCTCCACATAGAAACTGTGAATAGCATAGTCGAAACTAAATGCGGCAACCCACCGACTGACACCGTCCAACCGGTAACGGTGGAAGAGGTACAGATAATAATTAAAAACCTAAAACCGCGGATATCCCCAGGTCCACACAAAATACCAAACAGGGTTCTGAAAGCTCTCCCACTCGCACTCATACAACGGTTAGTAGTTATATTCAACAACTTACTAACAAACTGCTCCTTTCCGCAAACATGGAAGGGAGCGATGGTTATCGGTATTAGGAAACCCGGAAAACCGGCTAATTTACCTACAAGCTACCGTCCTATTAGTCTGCTTATTGCGTTAGGCAAATTTTGAACAGGTTTCGAGAGGTCATCCACTCCAAGCACCTGTTACCGGACAAACAGTTCGGCTTTAGGTCTCGTCACTCCTGCGTCCAACAGGTGCACTGCATCACGGAACACATCTTGGAGCAAAGGAACATAGGTCGAAAACCGATAGGCAAGTGTGCGCTTTTCTTTGACGTGGCGAAAGCCTTCGACACGGCACGACGGCTTGTTATTCAAGCTCTTCGAACTAGGCGTGCCAGACAGCCTCGTGCACATCATACGAGACTTTTTACAGTGTCGAACCTTTCGTTACAAATTGGATGGTGCACTCTCTAATCCCCGCCCTGTATTAGCCGGTGTCCCTCAAGGCTCGGTGCTTTCTCCGGCTTTGTTTTCACTCTACACTAGTGACATGCCGAAGACAGAGAAAGTAGAACTCGCGCTCTTCGCAGACGACACTGCGCTATACACATCTGATAGGAATCTACTTAGGTTAACTAGAATACTCCAATCCGCAGCCAACGCATTAGGCGCTTGGTTTAGGAAATTGGGAATAGAAGTCAACCCAGAAAAAAGTGCAGCAGTGTACTTCTCTCTTTCAATTTGCTCTAGGACAACCTCTAGGAAACCCTCCAAAAGATTAGGTCAGATCTCTCTGTTTGGTACTCAGATCCCCTGGGTTAAAAAAGTCAAATATTTAGGATTCACTTTAGATAGTGGATTTACATTTGCGGATCGATCACATAAAACGAGTTCGGGATCGAGCCGCCTTCGTCATGGGTCGACTGCACCCCCTAATCTGCAAGAAGAGTAAAATGTCGCATAGAAATAAGCTTACACTTTACAAAACTTGCATCGGCCCCATCATGACATATGCCAGTGTGGTTTTCGCTCACGCCAACAAGTCGAATAAAAATCACTTGCAGATTATTCAAAATAGGTTCTTACGCAAATGCGTCGGGGCCCCGCCCTATGTCCGCAACTTAGATCTGCATAAAGATCTCGAGCTGTCCACTATTGCCACGTTGATGAAGTTGGTGTCTAGACGCTACTTCGACAACGCTCCCACCACGGCCACACTATACACGGCCACGGCGCTTTTTGGCCACATTGGCCAAAAAGCGCTACCTATAATGCAATAAATTTGATTTGATTTGCGAAATTTAATTGTAAAAATATTTTATAAAAATTTGTAAAAATATATATAATATTCGCATAAAAAGTAAACTTACTCTAAAGTCTAGCATAGCCAACTCTAAAAAATCTCACTTTATTGATAGTAGCATAATTTAAGTTGGCCACACTTTATTAGTAGTAAGGGTACGTACCCAAAAATCAACAAATGCTTGGAAGTGTGAAAACTGCGAATAATTTTCTCACAAATATTTTATTTCTAGCCTAACGCAATCTTATGACAACTGTTTGCACAACAACAAAAGGTACGTTAGTATGTATTCAATATGTCGTAACCCGGTCTGCACTTACGAGTAGATTTCCTTTATGGGCAAGATAAAAGAGATAAGGGTCTGCCATTATTGTGTGTTCGGTACCAAAACCAAGGACTGACTTGGAAGGTTTCTCTAATGATTTATCCTCTTTCTAATTACATCAAGATTTCAAATATATCTCAATTAATATATGATCCAGTACAGATGATTAGAAGCACCCTGGTTGTTTTAGGATAATATTTACGTTACATTAGTATATCGATAGTTTTTAAATGAGTTTTTTACTATGTAGATTAACAAAATCGCCAGCTCTAAGCTCCTTCTGAGCATTTGAGATATTACCTTCTTACTATACTATAGGTACAACCTACTCGGTCATACACATATTAAATAGCTGGCAGCGACATCTCTCGAGCAAAACAATAACGAATGGTGTCCTGAAACGTCATGCGCTGAAAACTTCAAATTATAACAACGCATTTAGATCTTATTTTCTTGGTAATATGCCCTAGAATCGTTTATACTTTTTGCGCATGCGCTCCAACATTGATTTACCCGTCATTTTGGTTGTTGGCAAACAAAATAAAACTCTTTGTGTTAAATGTTGATTTTCCTGTTTTAAAAGTCAAGAAAAAAGGAATGGTCAATGGTACTCTGGATTAAAATATGAAAACACAGGGTGAGTGGCAATGTAACAGGTGATATTCGTCAGCGTCTCTATTAGTTTCCTGCATTTCTTTTTGCTAAAAATGTACAGATATCGTGAAACATATCTTTGATTAAATTGTTATTTTATGCCTAAAATAATAATATATTCTCTGAATTCAACTTTCAGATACAAAATTCTAACATACTATTTATACAATGAAAATAGATTAAAAATGCACTGTAATCGGTTAACCAAAAAATATAATTTTATCAACATAAAAAACTGCTCGACTTAACCTAATTCTTCCACTTCACAAGTTTTAACCAAAGTCCCGAGTTGTAAAAGGACAATGGGAGTTTCTGACCCACACGGAGTCCTATTGTGCTGGTATAGGATTAGGGTGTTATCACACGTAATGTAGTGGGCTTGGTGCTGTGGAAATATGGTGTGGTCCTATAGTGGTGTACATTTAAATCATAATAGCGAAATACAGGCGTGTAGTTGGGAGAACTTATTCTTCAATATTTACTATTTTACGGCCAACAAGCATACGTCAATTGATGGTAAGTGGCATCCGCATCCACGGAAATCATTGGGTGTAGGTATCATTTCATTAATATGAAATATATTTAAATATTGACATTGCTCAAAGATCCAATTAAATTTGATATGTATTTATTGCAAATTATGTTTCTATCTGCCTATAAAGTTTTTTTTTCTAGCAGTACCTGCGCGGTCACGGCTTAATTTACTTCAGAATAAGTTTAAAATAAATATTGCAATGTACATTGTAGACATCTATTTAAAATAATTATTTCTTTCTTCTTTATAAGATAAGCATATAACAAGGTTTTGTCATAAAAAAGATCTCATTAAGTCTGCGGGAAACCTCTGCTTGCAATATTTTGATATTCTGTAAGTTACTACTTTATGAACATAATTATTCGTAAAACGTCAAGCCCGTGTGTATCAAACTGCACTGCTGCCTAACACCTCGCCCTCACGCACTTGGCTCTAGGCGCATAATTTGTCCTCCATTACAACTACATTTAAACACACTGTAATGAAGAGGGTCCGATTATACTCCCGTCTCATCTTTCTGTACTCACAACTGTTCACTAAGGGGTCACAGTTTACGCATTCGATACAATGAAAGCTTTTTATTAAAGGGTATTACGGCACCTGCTTTATAAGTGCTCAAAAAAGTGATTCCTAAGAACATATGTCTGTAAAAATATTTTAGAATCGTAGGATGCAAAAATGAAGAGCTAGTGATGGTTATCTCTGGAGATAAAGGATGCAGATCAAAAATTCTTTGCATTTGAAGTAAATATAAAATCCCTATCTTGATTATTTGTTCTTTTTTCTGGAAAGGAATTGCAGACTTACTTACATACATAAATCTCAGAGTATTTTATTAATTTGACTATAAAATATATCTACTGAATATTAAATATTAGTAAAAAAATATACCAATAATACGTAATCTATGAGTATTACATAAAATGTTATATTCATAAGGGAGATTATCAAAAAATGATTTATTCCTTCAAATCCTTGTTTATTTGTTAACAAATAGACCCAATAACCATACCATTCGTTTTTGAAATGTTGCAATATAGATTATACTAGCAATTCATTTATAAACCAAAGGCTGATACTTAAGCTAACTCACAAAATATTCAATGTAATACATTGATATATAAAAATTATATATCAATGTAAGAAGCAAAGTATGATTTAAAACAAAAATAATTTTGTTTTAAATCATACTGATAGATATTTCCAGAGATGATGCATAAAAATTTTAAGACACCTAAGGTCATGACTAGCGCCAGATTCACCCGTAATTATATGTCGAGTTATTTGAATAAATTATAGAGATTCAATTGCAATTGATTCGTGTGCATTATTCATACATAGCAAATAATATGATCGCGTCAATTTCCAAAATGTTTAATTTAAAATTTATCTAAAACAGTAAGACGGCTAATTTTGCAGCACATTTACATGAAGCACAGCATTTAATTTGACGTTAGATTGACTTGTCGATGACAAATGTGATGGGCAGTCCCTTGTGAAATGAGGTGTGAATATTACATCTCCACGGGGTACATTGTACCCCACAGGGACCCCACGGGGCACAGAATACCCCAGCTGTTCGTTCGTACCCTTTTTATTTAAAAGTACAATTGATTACAATTTGCAAGCAGGTACGAGACTTATATTTGTAACAATATCGTTTTGATTGTTCTGTTATTCTGACAATTGTTAGCACAAATTAGTGGAGCGTGCCTGTTTGAACTTGGATTAGAAGTTCCGTGACTTTGATTTGACTGTTAGCGTTGTAAATGTGCTTGTGATGTTATAAGGTCACAGTCAAAATAACAAAATATTTATTTTGGTTTTTAGATTTGAGATGAATTAAATAATTAAGAGTCCGTTCAATTATTATGGTCAATTACATGGTTCAATTAAATAAGTATATAAAGTACTTATACTCCAAACTAACTAGACGACTGTAAAATGTACCGTAATTTATTTCGGATTCAAATAGCAGAAATCATGATTATTTATTTCAGTTTTATATGACTGTATTTTTGCCATTATTTTTGACCAGAATATTGAAATGCACCATTGTTTTACTTACAAGGTAGATGTAAAGAATTGCAAAAGGTGAGCCGCGTTCCGTACGTCCGTCTACTTGGGTTGGTCGAGTAGTAAATAATTATTAGATTTATTGTACTTGAAAATTTGATTAAGAATATACTAATTTTGTCGTTGAAATAAAAAAAAGATAAATTATTTCAAAATAATATATTTGAGACTCCTATTAAGCAAAACAATTCTAAGTTCTCATTATAAAAGATGATATTGGCTAAGGGACATTATCCCAGAGGCACATTATTCATGAATCATGGAACTTAAAGCCCTGGATATATACAGCTGAAATTTGAGTAGTTTTTCTTTATCACGTTCTAAAGAAATGACGAAGGAATCAAAAAAGTCTAAGCAACACACATTATTTCAAATTTATTGATCATTTATTATATATCTTTTCTTACCAGGTAGGTAGTACGAGAGTGGATTGAAAAGTTCGCGGCCTAAATAAGAAGACACAGGAATAATGCAATTTTTATATTTATTTTTCTACACACTCTCCTCCTAGTTCAGAGCACTTAGTCCAGCGGTCCTCCAAAGCCTTGATCCCATTTAAATAGAAGGTCTCGTCAAGGTCTTCAAAAAAGCCATCTACGGCCACTTTGACAACCTCATTGGTAGAAAATTTTATTCCACCTAAGTGTTTTTTTAGTTTTGGAAATAGGTGGAATTCAGAAGGTGGCAAATCAGGTGAATGAGGGGGATGAGAAAGCAATTTGACACCACACTCGGCTGGTTGTAAAAAAAAATTTCGACTATTATTTGTTTTTTCACAAAATTTAAAGGGAACGCATGTTTTCGAATTCTAATGCGTTTTCTTTGTGTTGCGTGAGTGTTGATATAATCATTTATTATTATTAATTTTATTGATTAATTTTGAAACACTTTAATTGTAAGACATTGTTTACGACATGAAGCGACGTTATTTGACCTCACACCAAATGCTAAGAGCCGTAGGGATGTTGGAACCGGGAAGCAATCAATCTGAGGTATCACGATATTTTGGTGTCAACAGAAGCGTTAATTGCCGTCTTTGTCAGCATTACACGGAAGATCCTGCCGACGAGCACCCAGGCCGCGGAAGGAGTACAACCATTCGGCAAGACCAATACATTCAACTAACCGCAAGACGTCAGCCGATGTTAACCGCCTGAGAGATAGGTTTAAGGCAAAACATTTGCGTTTAGGCCTGATACTAGACGGGTAAGAGGGTACCGTCATCCTGGAAATACTGAGAGGCTGAGGTGCGCTAAAAAAGTTCATCCATACAACGGTTCAACCGTCATGGTATGGGTGGGTATTATGAAGAACAGACGAACTGAGCTCGTTTTTGTAAATGGAAACATGAACGCTGCAAATTACTTTGTGGATGTTCTAAGGCCTTAAGTCCGTCCATTTGCACAAACCCTTGGCTTCGATTTTACGTTGATGCATGATAATGCGCGTTCGCATACAGCTTTGCACACCAGGGAGTACTTGGCAAGGGAAAACATCCGGGTATTGCCTTGGCCTGCATAATCGCCAGACCTCAACCCAATCGAGCACGCATGGGACTAGAGACGTGTTTTAGAGGACTTGGACGGAGTGACAATATCCCGACAATTGATAGACTTAGTAATAATAATAAATAATAAATCCCCAGACAAACACACCAACTGTATGGCCCCAAAGTAAGCAGAGCTTGTGTTATGGATGACCATACAGCGAACTGGGGGGATCCCAGATAAACATACATATATAAATACAAACAACCATGACCCGAGAACAAACATCTGTGTTCATCACACAAATGCATGCCCCGGCCAGGACTCGAACCTGGGACCTTCGGCGTATGAGGCAAAGCCACTTACCGCTGGATAACATGAACAGTCTTATTGATTCTATGAATAATCTGTGTCAGCAAGTTCTCAACAACAGAGGCGGCCACTCTTTTTATTAAGTTATCAAATTTCTTATTACAATAAATTAATTTTGTGTATAATTTCATTAAATTTATAAAAAGTTTAGTTGCTAAGGCATCTTAGTTTGTACTACGTATGATACAGTACTCGCAATATTGTTAATTTATGTTATTAAAATAAAAATTATAAATATTATAAAATACTAACGATTTGATTTGATTTGACGAATACATTGTAAAATTCAAATTTGTATATGTTGCTTAGACTTTTTTGTGTGTATCGCTCAAGGATGTTACGAAGCTGAAAGATGACCGACAGAACACAAATTAACCAACAAAATAAATACTTTTAATAATATTTTTATGATGGACTATACATGTTTTATAATGGACTATATATATGTAACACTATATATATGTTTTTCCGGTATCTGATTATTTCAGACAAAATAATTAATTTTGATTTGGAAATATATTATTAGTTTTACAAATCTATAAATTTCTCTCTCTTCTATTCCAGCATGTCTACTCCTAACCCTAAACGTGTTCGTGTCGTGTATGCGCCGCGGGCCACACCACCCGGCCGGCCAGATGCTCGAGGCGCACCATCACTACAGGCCCAAGAGGTCCGCGGCCTCCATGACGTCAGACAACGAGCTGCTGCGTGATACCAAGTTAGTTCCACTTGTACAGGACAACATCTTAGGGTTGTCTTAATATACTTCACTCCAATCATCTCAAAAAAGCTAGGTGGATGTTATTCTCTATACCGAAACAGCTTAATAGTGTTGTTCTCTTCCACTCTCTACTGTTAAGGTTGCGCATGCACTTGGATTGTATGCACTTGAGATTTGTATAGGCCTTATAGGGATTACCATACAACAACACAAAACAACTAAATTGCTTTGAAGAGACCTTGTTACAAACTGAACTTTGTATTGCGAAGTGTGTTAATGGTGCAGTGGCGGTTGTTTTGTTTTTTATTTGTTTTCCATTATTTTATCTAAGTATGTTTATGTGAGTTTTGACTTTAGTTGCAGTTAAAATAACATTGCTGACTGTTTCGATATCAATGTTAATAGTTATTTTTCAAACATTATTAACGTAAAGGTATGTAGGAGAATAGCTTAAACAGAATACCCATACGTAATTTTGAAGATAACTTAAAAAAATCTTTGTTTTTAAACGTAATTATAATTTTGATGTATGTATTATTTTTATCTTTATAAATATTGGCTTTTTATTTTTAGGCATCTAGAAGAAGACTCAAATGTCCTAACGGCTGAAGATCTATCTAAGATGACTCCAGAAGAACTTGAGTTTCACTATTTCTCGGCACACGATTTTGACAAAAACTCTTTGTTAGACGGGTTGGAATTACTAAAGGTAAGACTATTTTTCTTCGCTTCTATGAAAATGAAATGTTTTTATTTAAATAGTTGTTATGCTTTGTCTATGATGGCTAGTGAATACATTTAAAAAGTTAAATTAATGAACTGATAGGAATGTTCAGAAACTAGTCTGAAGCGACAATAAAGAAAGAGTTACACTTTATTTAGATATTCGTTACGAATTTTATAGTGCGTTGAAAGTAGGCATTATGTAATACTAATAATACTTGCACTCAAGACATATTTTAAATATCACTACGTTTTCTGCTTGTTTATTTTTCGAATACTTATTTTTTTTTCGAATTTACTTGTCTTTTTTTTTCGAATAAATAATTATTCGAATAAGTTTTTTAGATTAAATAATTATCTATTATTTCAAAACTTTTATCTCCAGGCTGTTTTCCATACGGCGGAACATGAGACTGCAAACCTTGAAGATGAGTCCATAGAGTCGGAGCCTCAGAATTTGGAGTCGTACGTTGGTAAGAAGTTAGACTTTGTGATTTGATAGCAGCAAAAAACGTCGAATTATACCACCTGTGTGAAGTCTACTCATTATACATTTAGAATAATGGGAAAAAAGGGGAACGCCCTTACATTAATACTGTTCTTATTTTAAGCAAATTATAGAAAGAGAATAATGTTCTTGTCCGTCCATTTCCAGGCCTAGTTGACCGCACTCTCCAATCAGACGACACGGATGGCGACGGTTACGTCTCATACGCAGAGTACCGCGCGGCGCGATCCAGACTCTCCCAGCAACGAACCAGGCGCGTCCTCGCCGACGACGAGACCTAGCTAAAAGCTGTCAGTGTCATTGACAAATAGATAGATTATATCGAAAGAGGTGGTAGGAAATTGTGCGTGGAGTTTCTTTACGAAATAGGTTTTTATGGGGTGGCGTTATTTATTGGAATGGCGTTCAAATATGCTTGATTAGCTGGTTGTCAATCATTACAAAATGAATTAATAGTATCAGATTAGTATACAGTTTGTTTTACGAAAGTGGTTTCTTTGATGTTGTGTTACTTGGACACAATCAAATGTAGTTCAAATTGTATAATATTAAATACTGTTCTAGTTAACTGAATGTGTTTTGACTTCAAAAATTGAATTGCCAATGCCCTTTAATTTATAACATACCTACATATTTTCTAGTAACTTTGATAAATATGGAGTAGAGGAAAAATTATTATTATTTTTCAATTGTTTTATTTTCATATCCATTCAATAAACTTAAAATGCAGTTTTAAACTAAACACACATTTGTAAACTAAACACACTATGGTCGCTAACTCAAAAATGTTTGTTATTGGATAAAATTTAAAAGTTATCATTGTTATTTGTTTTAAAATATATATCTAATTTGTTTAAAATGTGTTGTAATAAAACTCAATGTGAATACTTCGTAGTTTCATTCGTTAATGAGCATAGTTAAGAATTTATTTACAATAGATCTATACGCTTTCACATTAAAATTACTGCCTATAATATAAATCCAAACACATTGAAAATTTAATATTTAAAAGTAATTTTTATGTGTTTAGCATGAAATAAACGACAAAAGACTTATTTTTATTTAACAACTCTTGCCTGTATTGTCTATGTGTATTGGTTAATAATAATAATAAAAAATTGTACAGATATTGTATTTAAATAGCGTTTCCGAGAATTGATTTCCATATTTAATAATAGTTTTTTAGTTTTACAGCTTATCCACATTGATATCTGCTGCACAGCATACCATCTTCACCCCACTTGGCAGCCGTTTTGATACCATTTGCGATTTCTTCGTAGCTGGTGAATTTCTTCGAATCTCTGAAAATATGAAAAAGCTTTTAGCTGCCATTTTTTCTCAAGATCCAGCTATAACTTTTTATAAATTAATTCCAATTTTAGTAGTTTTTAATAAAGTGTGACATCGTCAATTGCCACCGCATACATTATTAATACCGAAAGTAGGCAAACTATTCGGATTACTGTATTGAAATGATTGAGTGAATGTATGTAGATAAATACATAATAGCTTTGTATGAACATCATAAGAATTCGATTGTCTTTTTACTTTATGTCAAATCAATTAGACTAAGTTATACTCGAACTTACGTTTTTCTCTGGTGTTCATGCCTGACGAACCTATAATTTGGTGTTTGGTATGTTGGCGGTGAAAGTATTTTTCACTAGCATTTTTCATCGAAGATACTATATCTGAAGATATATATATGTATATACACATATATAGGTATCATATATTGATTAATCATTGGATGTGCTATTCTACAAGATAGTGGTTATAGCACCATAGTTTGGTTGCTACACTCTCGTTTATTACACTGTACCACAGACTCGATTTCAGCAGACCGCATTACGACCATGTAAAGCTGACATTAAAGCCTTGCTGTTTGTATTCTCCCTTACGCTCTTAAAAATCACTTCTATGAGCAAATAGTTATAAGAGTTTATTTACCCATTGACAAGCACAGCAGCTTGCAGCAGCAACTCTGCGGCGGCGGAGTAGCGCGCGGCCTGCTGCGGGCTCTGGCAGGACAGCCGGTAGAGGCAGCTGTAGTCGGCCGTGTTCTGCCCCACCAGGTAGCTCAGGTACATGCGCAACTCGTCGCCGGTTACGTACGTCGCGTTCATGTTGTCTGTAATAAGTTTGGGATAAGGAAGTTTGATTCTTAAGGTGAAGCTTCAGTGAACTGTCTGTAATCTTAAAAATGTTAAGTGAGCCATTTTGATAAATTTTAAAATTACAGCTTTTACTCATGCGTTATTGTCGGAAACGTCCGACTAGTTTCGGGCTGGGCATCATTAGGGCCGAGTACAGATGATGATGGACTCCATACAAGTCGGATGGAGCAATACCGCGTGAGTAAAAGCTGTAGTTTTAAAATTTATCAAATTGACTCACTTAACATTTTTAAAATTAATGTCTGTAATCTATTAAATCTTGTAAATCTGTCTGTAAACTTTTTGTAATCTGAAATCTTAAGACATGTTCGGGCCAGCATTAATCATTTTTCTGCCCAGCAGTGCAGTAATGTGTGTGGATGAACGTTCGGGGAAAATGCTACCCGACTCTCGCCGTTTGGGTTTTGGCGAGACGAACGACGAACTCACCTAAGACTTAGAAGAAAACTCTAAAACAAAAAAAAAAGTTGTACCAGTTTGTGGGTAATTTCAAATCAGATAAATGGAACTTAATTTTTATTTAGTTAGTTGCTTAATAATATGATTAATCATGAGGTGTAATTAACGAAGACGTCTTCGGAGCTCGAGAAACCGTCATGACCGTTGCAGCCTTGGCAGATCGTTAGAATAGTTTGCTGTTTATAATTAATAGTAATAATCCAAACAAATCTAAATCTTCAAACAAACGCTTTCTAAAACCAGAGAATAACTTCCTAACATTTTACAATGGACTGACCACCTTTCTGTAATAGTCTTAAATAGCCGATGACCAAATGGTCAATAATCCCAAGGATAAAGGATTACACTTCATTCAACACAACAGGATTATTTCACATTAATTTGGATAAAAGTAACTATGGTGTTAAAGCATGGTCAATATGTCGTGTAACGGTTTACGTGTGGTCATTTTCGGGACTGTTCCGTTCTCAACTGTTTGTTTTATCTCATGTCACAGCGTGTTTAGAATATGCATATATCATTTTTCTGTAAGAGCATATGCAAAAAGAATATCATAGGAAGAATAATCTTCTAGAAAGGTCTCAGAGTTTTTAGAGTTTCCCAAGTATTTATTATCTGCAAATTTTGTTGTAAAAAGTTTTCACAAGTCTACTTTTAAACCTGATACGTTTGTAACAATAACACTTCAAAAGAAGTGTAAAACGCAATGTTTTTCTAATTATTTCACTAAAGATTAGTTCAAATATGTTATGATTCACTAATTGAAAAAATTAAATAAACCTTTAAAAATTGTATGGTCATCCGAAAAAGACTTTATTCAATCATCTTTGATTATGTTTGGTACTTTTAAATTGTAAGGTAATGATAAATTTACAGGCTCTATAACAAGGCTTTCTTTGGAATAACTTTGACGCGTGTTCACATTTATAACGAAATCAAATTAAATGACCATTTGTAAATGCAGATGCCCATTTAAATCCTCCACTGAAGGATTATTTCCGGCTTGGATCGGTGAATGCTTGACGTGCAGTTGTAAGCCATTGGTAATTTTAAGTTAGGTAATCGCTCTCCAACTATCGCGTGTTTACGACTGTAAAATACGTAAAAACAATTTCTTCTTTGTAAACCACTGACTAAACCTAAAATCTACTCACTCTCAGACTTATCTCGGCTAAATGGTTATAGCAAAAGCGACTTTGTTTAATACTGAATAGATACATGTTCAGGAGTCAATCGTTTCAAATGTCGTCAAATGCGATTTGTAGATATTACTACGAAGTACACAATAAAGTCGCTTTTTATTTTACCATTTAGCTGAGACAAGTATGGGTAAGTTTCATTCTTTATAGATTTAAGGCCAGGGCTGCATATCTACCAAAGTTATACGAGGAAGCGGTGTGCGTGGAAACTTGATAGGCTGTATAATTTTTTTTTGTAAGTTTTCATTAATTTAACGTACCTATATGGTTAAAGAGTTCGTTTGTAGAGGGCCAATCTCAAGTACATAATCCAACCTCCAATTTATAAGTGGGAAGGTTATTCTGATTTCACTTGTTTAAAAATTTACCATCGATGCTCCTGGCATAGTTGTGACCTCTCCACGCACCAGCGCCGAAGAACCCGGCTGCCAAGATGAGGGCCTTCAGGACTATGAGGATCACCAGGTTTGTCAAATTCAGACTCAATACCTGTAAAGCAAATTGGATTTAAATAACTAAGCGTTAAGTTTAAAATGGTAATACTGCAGCATAAAAAATGCTGTAAATTTGTTCTTTATCTTAGAGAAACATACTAACTGAATGACCCAAGCCTAAGAAAAGCATGTTACGATAATTTATAGTGAACTATAGAGCAAGGGACCGTACCGAAACTGTACCCGAGTCTACAGTTTAACAGAATTTGAACCCAGTAAAACGCGATGGTTCGCTTCTTTTGAAGGGTTTCTAACACGATGCCGCCATCGTCACTGAGTAAAAAGTAGTCTTTAGAAATGGGCTTCTCACATTACTTAATGATTTTTTACAGCCGTTTTTTTGTAATTATTTTAAATGGTAATTAATGTTTGTCTTATCATTAAAATATTAATAATTAAATATTAAAATCAACACTCATACAATATGCAGTAACGGTACATTCGCAATGGAATCCTTTTACAAAAGGCTAGTATGAAACTTAGGTACTTTGGTTTTTCTATACCTACTATTGCCAAGGGTGTATTCCGGTTCATCAACTACTCGGTCGGTACAGACCTTTAAAATCGAGTACCCGTAATCGTAATAATAGTCGTAAGAGTAGTCGTAATAATAAAAACTGAACTATGTTCTCCTTGCTCCTTATAAATAAATAAAGGGCCTCTAATATTGTTTTAGAAACAATATCACAATTCTCAAACTTATGGCTAAAATACTGTCGGGCTAATAATACATTCAATCTCGTGTAGCATACAAAATTTTAGGCAAGCACTTTACTACCCTTACATTATTATCTACAGAAATTCTTATCTCTACGAAACAAAAGAAGCACAATGACTCATGTACAAAAATCCGTGCATTTTTAAGTAAAAGGTGCGATACGAACCTGCGTGATGCAGTCAAAACCAACCTGGCTGCTCCCAGCGGACCTGGCGATGAAGTCCTTTGCCAGGCTGGACACCACGTGTCCACCGACCCCACTGAGGATACTCCCAGTCGTCTCCAGAAACGATGAGGACCTCCCATATTGTGCCGTATCATTCACTACGTCATACCGGTCTTGCATTTCATAACTATCCCGAAAAGGGACCTTAGTGGTTTCCCGAGGAAGCAAAGCGTTCGTGTCGTACGAAGCAGGATACATCTTCTTCGCGTATTGAGGCGAAGAGTACGCTCCTGAATGCTCCGCTCCAGCCATCAGCACAAAGGATAACAACACTAAAAGGACGTCCATTTTGACTCACATTCACAACCCGACTGCAAGGAAGCAGGTAGTATATCTAAGATGGCTTACGCATTGTGTAGCTCTTTTATCTCTTCCTATTGCTTTTGTTTTTTGCACGCTCGGTGACATTCGGTAATGGGCCCGGAGTCCGGAGGTACGCAGCTATTACATTGTTATGGTTTTACTCAATTGTTCGTTTACTTTAAGTAACTTTATGATGTTCGTTTTCTAGTTATTTTGTTAGATGGTCAATTGATATTGGAAGGCTAGTTAAAGCTAGTTCTAGAAATTAGTTTCACAGACGCGATAGGAATAGAACATTGATGAAATATCAACCATACACGTATGAGTACATCAATTTTCAAAATGATCTTTAGTTTATGGGTACTTGATATTTGAAACTAGCATTTGAGGTAAAAATTATAAAGGTATAGTCTTACAGTTCCAAGGAGCATTGCTAGCCTTGAAGCTCATCGATCTCCAAGGAAAAGAAAGAGGAAGATCAGTATGAGGCTGCAATTTCGATGATATTGACAAACAAAGGAATAATAGAAAAATTTTATACGATTCTCACTCCAGGACTATTTTAGCAAGGAAATCAATAAGCTTCCCTTAAAATAGAAAGAAAAGATGGCAGAAGTGCATCGAAACAGTGGTGCAAACTTTAATTGATAAAACTTATCATTTGAATGTATTTCAATGATTCCAAACAAAGTACTATGAAAAAATTAACCCTCTGAGTAAAAATATAACTAAAAAATTAAATTTCACGCAAATTTGTTTTCTTCCGAATACTTTTTTCAATTAATATTTTAACTTACGAGCTTGCACAATGTAAACATTGTCTCTAGCACAGCGATAACATCTCTATATTGTTACCGGTAACGGTCCCAGCTACTTCCGCGCCAATTCTAGAGTAAAGCGTGAGTTGTGTTTGGTAACTATAGTGACATAATGATTTATAACTTTTAATGATTTATGCTCTACATAATATTGACATCTTCTTTGGATTTTTTTGTTATAAGTTTATTTTTCATTAAAGCAAAAGATACATGATTTTGAAACTTGTCGCTTTGTTGATGTATTTCGGTCGGTAACTGATTCGCAAAACTAGCGGAATTCTTCATAAAAGTAAAGATAAAGGTAAGCCAAATAAAGTCCAGTTTAAAGTAGGAAATATAAGTACATTTCTATAAACAGTATCTGTATACGTACCTCTGGAACAATATTTAAAACGACCTTGAGAGTATTTTGTTGTCTGCCATTACGCAACTAGCTACGAAGTACCTACGATTACTAGGTACTCGGGCGTAGTTTTGTGATGAAACATACTATTTATTGACTGTTTACGTACATACATTATGAAGTGCATTCTAAATAAGCTCATGGCTAATAATACTATCGGATATAAGTATATTACTAAATTAATTTCGTTCATCATGTACTAGTGAGAGTATTGAGTTATACAAGCTGATAAGGATAATATTTCTTCTAAATTCGGCTGGTTATTCCACAACAAAACAGCCGACTGTTTATTGCGATCTCGAAAAAAAAGTATAATCCTCTTCGCTAGCCAAGTGCGAGTTGATAAACTGCATACATTTACGCTAAGATGTAGCAACTGTGCACTCACGAAACCAAACCAGTGTCTTCATATTAAGAAATAAGCGTCTTAACCGACGTGCCGGCGCTGATTTTGGCACCTATTTCTAACGAACAACGACGCGAACAAAGGGGTGTTACAAGTCTAACGAGCGTCCATGTGTCTGTGTTTCTGTCTGTGTGTGAGAGGTTCCACGAAGCAACCAGCGAATAGTCCAATTTTGACGCAATTTTTATTGAAAGCTCAATGATTCGGCAGTGTTTTAGGCACAAAGGTTGATTAATGTAATGTTAAAGAAAACTCTACTACCTCTGAAAACGACTTTCTAAATAGTTAACTGTGTAAGTGAAACTGAGGCAACAATAAAATAGATCCATTTCTTTACGACGCGAGTCACAACTGTAGCTATTCTTTGCATTAGGAGAAATCAGTAATGGCAAAATAAATCGAAAAATAATCGTCTAACATTCTGTACCAAAAATAATGTTCACTAAGGCTTACTTGTGACTTGTAGCAACGCAAGAATTTATTGCGTTGCTACAATATTTTGATAAGATCTATCCCATGTTACTTCTGGATACGTAGTCTTCGGCGCTTTCAATTTAGACGTTTTTTGTCGGACCGCTGTTAGGCCGGTGCGGCACAGTAGTTGTGCACAGACGTTCGGTTTTTTTGACAACAGGGTGGCAATCACATCGCGAATGCCACATGCTCATAAGGCATGGGTAGCCACACATATACCTAACATAGGTATTAATAACAAATATGTAAGTATATAGGTATAAATACATACATATATACATGTACATATTTTTAATTTAGGCGTTTGCTCTCGGACTACTGTCTGCTGCGGGATATATATACAAGCAGAACAGTAAACGTGCGACATCGGTTCGGCACAAAACATTCAAATTGAAAGAGCCCCTCTATTCGTAATAAATTTTTTAATCAATCGATTTAGTAATGTAAAAGTCACCAATTCAAGTCAAATTACCGTGTAGATTGAATTCATACAACATTTGAATTGCACCAGTCATATTGGTATTCAAGAAAAAGACGTCATAATATATTTACAACTTTACCGATTGACATGCAGCGAGTACTTGTAAGCGGTACAGATGAAAATGTCCATAGGCTTATATCTCGAATTCGATTGAATGATACCTACGATCATGAACTGTAACAGCATTAATAAATCCTGCTCGAGCTAATATTTAGTCTACTTGTCCCTTTCATCACTTTATTATATATAGAGAGATGAATAAAAGATTAATATTTTAAAAAATCAACATCGGTCATCTTCGTCGTATGTTCCTGGTTTTCGGAGCAGAACGGTTGTGACATTCGGTTAAGCAATACGCTGCTCTAGTTCATGAGAGATGTGACTTAAACAACGAGAGCAAACGGTTTGGGAACTACTGCTAGTGATGTATGTGGTAATAGGTATAAATACAAGCAAATATATTTTATGATTAAAAAATCACTAAAAAATGCTTCTAATCTTATATTTCTTTTAATTTAACCTGATATATACTAAGATAGTACTATACGAATGAATATAAGTGGCAAATAAAACTTTTTACAAAAAGTCTTAAGTTATTATCTCCATGCCCTTTATTGTTACCTACCCGCTAAGAACTTGTGGGTCTCCTACTAATCATCAGTAAATTAGTCAATATTTTTGTAGGTAAATCGTTGTAAATAGTGGCGTTCGTTCCAGGACATCATTAATCACATGTGTTTTCACAGTATACCATAGGTATTGTTTAAATAATAAAAATTGTAGAAGAAAACTCCTGGTACCTATTTTTGTAACAGTTTTATGATCATGTATTTATGATTTTCTAATCTTATTCTAATTACTTTGAAAATAGTCGGTAGGCAAGTAGTTAGGTACTTCTTTTCGGTAAGTATGGATATTTTAATATGAAGCTATAGTTTACTTATTTGATTTGAAATATTTTTTTTGTTTCGATTCCATTCACTCGATTTTATAGTAGCCAGGTACCGTAATTGGGTGGCTAGAAAGTTTTAGTTTTCATGTTAAAATTGTCGCGAAGTTGAAAACACAATTAATAAATTCTACTAGTGGCTAGATTTACCAATTTAAACTACACAAAACAGGTCTGTAATTACAGTTCAAAATCAGTTTTTATAAGCTGGTCCTATCCACCCTTAACTTGAGGTGAAAAGGAACGACGTGAAATGCTACGACACACTTACACGACGGTATTCCTGGCCATCATCCCAAAACCAAACTTGAAGTGCGAAAATGTTGGTGCACATGGGTAGAACTAATACCTACTAGTAGTAACTACCATATAAAAAAATTTATCAAGAGCCCTCTTGCATGCATTTTACAAACTAATTCAAGGCACAAATCTTAAATATACTGTAGCGTTACCATCGTCGGTTTAAGTTGTTTTAGTTGCGCAATGATCGGATAGGTGGCGTTATACTACAAATAATAAAGATGCATATAAATGTATGTACAATCACGAACCGAGAATAAACCTCTGTGTTCATCACAATAATTAAGCCCTAAACCGGGTATGAGGCAGGGCTTCTACCACTGACGCCACTCCGCTACCGAAAATATGCTTTTAACATTTTTTCTCCAAAAGCTTCTGTAATGTGTTTGTGTTTTAATAAATAAATTATCCAAGAAGCTGTATTTGCTTAAGATAATTGACAATTCTTTATTTTCTTTATAAACTCAGTTGTAATATCATGGGGTGAATAGGGAGGAATGTTGAGTAGAAAAAACAAACAAAACAAGGGTTAATTGGTTCGAAAGGTAACTAAATGGGGATGAACGATATGAGGACGACGAAGCAATCGGGATACGGTTATCAGATGATAATCTTTTTATGAATTGTATTCAAATAACCTAACTTGGTAAACAATCTTTTTAAGGGTATACATTTTTTATGTAAACATTAATTGTAACCAGATATTATAAACAGAAATGTTAAAGGTCATATAAAAAATGTTTCCCAATTCGGACTTTACTTGTCCCTATTCACCCTTTATTCAGTCTGAATAGGGATGTCAAATATAAGAAACATTAGTAAAGTTTGAAGATTTTTATCGTTTTATGTTAAACTTTTAACAGCGAGACGTACGATGTTATTATTTGATACCAACATTTTGTCTTAAATTTGTCCTTATTCACCTCATTTTACGGTACCTAGGTACATTTTTGTAAGAGTCCGACGCCTAATTAAAATCTGAAACTACCTACCATACCTTGAGAACCATCCAATGATTTATTTATAATTTGTATTGGAATTATTTCTATATGATGCTATCTGTAATATAGAAGTACCTAGTAGTACTTTAAAGTAAACTTAACAGAAAGATGATCTTAGCTCCTAGATACTTACTAGTTAAGACATAAATTCTACCGATTGGGAAAACTTGGTAAATAAGTAAGTATTAATGGTTTTTGTTTGCTCGAGTATCAAATGAACAAGCCATGTAAAGACGTATTAAAAGCTTTAACTTTAATTGGGTAGATGACACCATTCGAATAGTGATAATAGAGTTTCATTGTTAAGATCTCACGTGGGTCGGTTCTACAGCCCTTCCTATTTTGACCACCATAATAATCATGTTTACGTAGTTGTGTGTTGGTCTGGTGTAAATAGAAGTAACAGCCTGTGTTATTACTGGAACAAAGGCAATTTCGACTGAAGCCTCATTACAATCTCTTATTATAAATTAAAACACCTACGACTTATGATGTCCATGGGCGCGTTTGCCACTTACCATCAGGTGGGTCGCGTGCTCGCTTGCCGGCATGAATGAAGTAAAAAAAAGTGAGATAGTAATAAATTCTTAAAAAAAAACAAAAATTCCTGAAAATAAGAAAATTTGTAAATTAAACTAAAAGTAAGAAAAAGAGTTATAACTTTTTCTGTAGTATATCCTATATCCTATCTGTAGTAAACGCTTAATGTTTTAATTCAGTTTTTAATAATATTGTGCGTATTCTCATACATTCAGAGCCTACGTTACTGAACTGTGACGTCACAATCCAGTACTATTTTAATGTATCCTGTCAACTATTGACTATTGTCTTTAAAAAGTATTCCTAAAGCGAGAGGAAAAATGCCCAGCGGAAAAAATCTTGCCACTAAACGTTCCAACGTAACGTTAAAACGTTCCAAGTAAACTCAAACCTAATTTCCCCTCAAAAAGAAAAGACAAACAAAACGCAACCAAAACAAAATTATCTCACGGTTCTTACCAGTGTTACCGAACAAATCGTTTATTTTCTCCGAGTAATTTCACAGTTTCCATAAGTCTTGACGGAGAGAGCGGCGGTCATAGTTCAGCTGAGCGGTTTCTTTAAGCAGCGCGCGAGCTGTCATAATGGACATAATGCGCGCGAGTTCAACGCTCAGCACTTTTCTCCTACAGTGAGGGTTGTCACAAATCATTGTTTTCATGGTGTGCGGTAACTCGATCGTCATTTTTGTAAACACGTTTTAAGGAATGCAGAAAAGGATATAAGGGCATTGAGTACCTTAAGCCTCGGAAGCTTGCTAAGTACAATAAATGTAGTATGTACTAGGTATGTTGATGTATTCCTACTGATCGCTTTTGATAGTGTATTGAGTGCTTACTTACCTACTATTATCCCACAAAGATCACAATTAACATTAAAATTAATTATGAGAATTAGATATACTAGTCTCCAGGAATTAAATCAATTGACAGCACACTGAAATGCAAAAATCTAACGGCTTATATTTATATGTATACAATATATAATATAAAAAAAATTTCAAACATTACAAAACTATAATTTGTAAAGCAAGAACACTTTATTTTAAAGGATACCTAATGCAGAACAGCATCTAAAACATTGTTTTTCGTCATACAATCTATCGCACCAACCCTAAATAATCCAAGTACAGATACCACAGTGTAAATGTGCAAGCCCCAGTTAAACTTCGTGCGAGAGCAGTGAAAATGCCAGATTTGCCAGAAAGTGAAACTTGCATTAAGCCTTGCCTGTCGCCAGTCGCAGTGCAGCGCTGGCTGTAACTCTGCGTGCACTATTTGATAGGGTTCAATGGTTTTCATTGACTGCTCTCATATTTGTTACTGTTTGTTTGATTCATTTGTATTTTGGTGGTTTTTTCGACGATTTACAAGGTATGAGGCCTTAGTAATTTTAGTAGTAAATGTTTCGGGGGAAAGAATAGACTTTAAGTCATTTGATTTTAAATTAGCAATGGATTTTTCATGAAAGCGTAACAAACGTACTGTAGGTTATAGGACATAAATTCTTCAAGAATTTTAGAGTTTGCAGATAATTTTGGTAGGATTCTATTAATTGAATCGTACTAGTTCTGATTTCGAATTTACTTAGATTTGTAGTATTTTTCAACAAAATACAAAAGCCTTATAAAGAACCATTAATTTCAAATGAATATTTTTTATTTAGTTTCCATGCCATTATTACAATAACGCATCATTTAGTAATAGGTACTTGGTGCACTTTTTAAAAGGTTTCAACGGTTTCGAATAAGTTTGCTTGTTGTTCGTAGGCCTTTGGTGGTTTATGTTTGGTTTCGTAGAGGCCGTATATTATTTATGTTATAGGAATATTTAATGGGTTACTTAATTTATGTTTTTATAAGTCATATGTAAGTTGCCAATAAAATTATATATTTATGTTACTTATTTCTTTCTGTATCAATTTAATTATGTAAGTAGAATTTGTGTCTCATTGTAAACCTGTCAAATAAAATATATTTTTTCTTGTACTATAATTGTGTGTTTGTTTTTAAATATTAATGTTTATTTTATTTTTGATTTTGTAGTAAAATATTTTGCGCTGAGATCTACAGTAATTCTTTATTCTTGGGACCTCAAACAACACTCCCCTCTATAACGATCTTAGAGGTGAGGGGCCGGCTGAAAACCTGCATTGTGGAGTTGTCACAGATCTTACAACATTTTCGCTAATGGGATAGCCCTTTTTTTAGAAGTCGTCACTTTTGTTAGCTTGTAATATTATTGCAATTATAATCCTGAGAACATATTTTGTGATGATTTGTTAAAAGTAAATCGTTTTCTTTCTTTCTTTCTTACTGTAATAATAATTGAAATCAAAGAATATTAAAGTATATGGGATAGTAAGAAAGAAAGGAAGAAAAGTTATTTTTATTCTTACAAAAATATAACCAACAAATGTAGACTAAAAATAAATAAGATGTACTTATAATTAAGAATAAAAACCTATCGGCAGTCTTTTTAAAACAAAAATTTAATACATTGAATAGAAGGTATTAAATTTGACGACGATATGAAAGAAACAAACAAATAACAGCTAATTGTGCGTGCTAATTTCATGTCGCATTAAAGCTGTTTACATAGTATCTATATTTCATTTTTCACAAACAGAAACAGAAATAGCCTGTGGAGACTTTCCACAATCCCACGCCCTTTTGTCCTCCAAATAATCTTTGATCTTATCTTGATAGGTATACCTAGTCTTCTTTTTCTTCCTAGTTAGTTGGAGATCGAACCAACACTTGATCAGTCATATAATCAATGATTCACTACTAAATAATAACTATCGTAGGTCGTAAGTGATATTTGTGATAATAATATATCGAAGAAGCTCATGCGACAATCACGAGATTACAATAGAAAAAATTATGAGAGCGAATATATATGAATTGAATTATTTTATTTAAACTGCAATCGGAGCTTTTTGTCGCCTGTATTCACGTTTATTTTAACAAAATTCAAAACAGGGATTTCCGGTGTAGGAAACACAAGTCGTATATAGGTCAGGAACGGCACATCATCAAAATTATTAAAAAAAAAAAAAACAATAAAATATATTTACCATCTTAAAAACCAAATCGAACAATAGATACTAACTAACAGCCATGTTTATTATATCGTTTGAATCCAAACGAAAGTGATTTCACCCATTACGCTTTCGTTCTAAAGATATTACGCAATTGTTCGTAATCTGTAACACAATGCGTAAGCGTTGGATTGTGTTCAAGAAAAAGTTCCGGATGTATTTACTGTGCTTATACAGTAGAAAGGAACTGTGACTCAAGTTCGTTTTGTTTTTGTCCTTTATAGAATCTACCCAAATTGTAATTTAATGTGTTTGACTTATGTGATAGTAGCTTTTATGTAGATACCTGGTTCCAACCCGGTTTATGAGGACAAAAGCAATATGCACTTGATATTTTTATTTTTATTTTAGCGTAGTTTGCTAACTTGCACGCGATTCACCTGATGGTAAGTACCCGTGGTCATAGACATCATTAATCCTAGGTGTTGTTGATTGATTATATTGTTATACTCGTAATGGCGGTTAATATAGAACCCACCTCAGACGAGATCTTAACTTTAGAAACTGTACTACCACTGAAATTACTGTTTAGTGGTATCAGTGAAAACTCTAATAAAACAAATCCAAGACAACTCTAAGGTTCCAGATTAAACAAAGCTTCCATTCTTTATTTTATTTGACTACCCATAAGTGCTGTATAATTTGTAGTGCGTGATTCACGAAGCTATGTATGGAGCGGCTACTTATAAAGGCTATGAACATACAAATATAAAACACGCATGATTCGCAAACAAACGTGTATGTCAATAAAATCAAGAGATGCCGTAGCATAGGCGTCCCAAGACACGACTTATTTCACGGATCATATCACAGTATGACCGATTCTATCATTAAAATCGTGTTCATTCGTTTATTTTATAAATCACACCAAGGCAGCCTAAGTCAATTTAAGACATTAAGTCCCTTGGTTAACCCGTCAATCACTTAAAACTCATTCCAAGACCGAAACTACTAAATACCTTGTCTTGTAACTTGAGTTTTACGCCGCCCGTGCTACGCCTGCTGGACTCGATACCGACCTTGGCATAGAAGGCCGCCACTATGAAGCCGTCAGAAATAGAATACTCGTAATTAATTATTCACTAATACTGCAAAACACCTTTCGTCCTACATAGGCTTAGTACAAAATATATATTGAAGGAGGTGTATAATTTTGATTGGTTCTGGTTTCTTCCAAAATGATTAACTATTTATTTACAGCAACTCGTTATAAGAGTGTGTAATGTTTTTTTTTTTCATTGAAAAAGGATTAGACGTTTGTCTTCTATCTCACCTGATGGAAAGTAACGATGAAGACGAAGGTGGATTTTGTTATATGGAATATACTTGAGGCTTTGCTATGTACACCGTTCGAACAACGTGGACGAGTGTTCAGGAATTACAGGAACAAGCCTATTGCCAATCATGAATATGCCAATTTTATAAGCAACCACTGAATGAAACACCTTACGAAACACATTGGTTATAAGTCGATACAAGTCTGTGCCGATACCGCTTACAATAAAGTAATTGCTCGTTTGCGATAAATTACAAAGAGAAAATAATCTGCTCAGAACCTATACTGTTAATCAAAACAATAAAAGATGTTCTAAAATAACTCAGTTTTTTTAAATGACATAAAATATATTGGACTTTGATTTAAAAACTTTATTTTACAGTACGTTATTCACGATAATTAATGCATTTTAAATCGTTCTAAAGTACATAGATAATACAATAAATTAAATCCGATTTCTGTAGAAAGCACGAACTCGGCTGGCGTTAAATGACAACTTCAACGAGCATGACCGTACGATGAAAACGTTGATTATCGCGGAGATAAACATCGAGAAATTACATTTAAACCGACTTCAAAAGAGAAGGAGGGTCTGTAAGCGTTTGTTTTTTATGTTTGATACCTTTGAACCTACCTTTGAACGCTTCGAATTTATTGAGCCATTTTGAAAAGCCCTGTTTTATCCGAAAGAGTTATATTATTTTATATTAACTAGTTTTGATGATGCGAACTCGATGAGACTTAAAGGTAAATCTGTTTATTTTCATGCGTCCCTTTTCTAATGAATACTCATGAAGTGAACGCAGTGCCACCGTATTTTTGTTTTAAAGATAGTAATTAGTAATAAGATAGGACTTACATTCTAGGTACCTTTTTTATTGCCACAGAAGTTGTAAGTAGGCCCTTATTTTGTATGCGCGCCATCTTGGAATGAGCAAGACATGAACACTCTGACATTATATTATTAACACTAGACTGGTTATTGTCAATTGATTTTTATGCCGACCTCTTTGATTTTTTCCATTTTGGATTTCGCTGGTGGCTTATGCGGGATACTCTGGAACTAAAATATACCAATTTTTTGTAAAAAGAAGAAAATATTTCTAGTTCCTGGCTTTATATAATTAGTCGATATATAAAATGGGAAATACTTTGACCTGTTTTGACACATTAGCTTTTCTTGAGTGCTAAATAAATGTTTTTCAGTGTTTTATTTTACATTAATCACTTACAATCTGCTTAATATAAATTAAATTTATTTATGAGTAAAAAATTCCTCACATTGCAATCGTGGCAGATGAGACACCCCAAGAAAAAGTCGGATTATAACTTCCTGGTTGTACTCACTTGCGCCGCTCTTTAGCTAGCACTAGGCTAGTATTGTCGTATGTATCTTTCAATAGAAAAAGAAAGTGACGATGGGATATATTAACTAACTAATCAACTAGCTCAAATGTGCGCAAGCGGCCCTCGCTAGAGGCGCTTCAAATTTTACGTTAAAACCAAAACTTGACATTAAATATAATGACCAAATAATACAAGAAACAGATAGTATTCTTTGTTAGGTATACTTTTTGACCTACACTATACGTGGAACTTGCATGTAGAAAATGTTTCTTCTAAACTAAACAGGTTCGCCTATGTCCTATGGAAACTGAATAAAATCACAAATAAAGAAACGGCACTCAAAGCGTATCATGGCTATGTTGCTTCAAACCTAAGGTATGGCATTCTGCTTTGGGGGAACTCGGTTAAAATAAATTAAGCTTTCTACAGTGTTACACTATTCTTACCATTTACATCATTTACACACTCATAAGACACCACATAACCAAATAATATAATTATTTCTCCTGTAGCGTGCCACAAGTTTTCTTCCCGTATCTCACTCCGGAGCTGGACAGAGGGGAAATGGCTCCACATCAGTGCGAGGGCAGAAACATGGATGTCCTACATAAGCTGCTGCAGTAGCTGCTATACAAACTGTCTATTACTAAGGTGAGTTGGAAAGTTGGGAAGTTTAAACAAATTCCCATGTTCACTATGACTGTGTATTATGGGGTCATGATGTACTATTTATTTTGATATTCCTACCTACTTAATGTTATACATTCAACCTACTTTTGAAAATAATATAAAAGAAAAAGTTTACGCAAAAAGCATTGAAAAGATTACTGAACTTCGACAAAGGATCATTGAAGCAGCTCACGAAATAAATTTTAAATCAATGCAAGATTAATAAGGCGATCTTTTTTGAGACGATGTAGAGCCTGTGTGAGAGCCGAAGGTCGACAATTTGAACATTTGCTGTAGTTCTAATAAAATTGTTACAATCATTTATTTTGTTTGAGAACGCCCCAATAAAAAAAACCAGGGGATTTAACTGACTTTGATAAAAGTAGCGTCACTATCTGTCTCGCTCACTCTTGCCAAACTCCACAATCCATCTCTCTCATCATCATTCATCATTCTGTTGTAAAATTAAGGACCACCAAAGACTTTGTGCGAATCAAAAACATTTTAGTTAAGTATACTGGAATCGCATGAAATCGGATTACTTCAAGTTTTTTTTTTACTCATATTTTGTAGTCGTAACCCACCAAGTGTTGTACCATTTTGGAATCCTGATTAAAGGCGCCAACTTTGATGGCACTTGCCAAGGCACTCGAGTACAATTTTTTTTCAGGAGGCTCTGTCAAAGTCGATATATTTTGAAAATGTTGAATTCATAGTTCAGCAAAAAGTGTTATTTCTAAGAAAATTTGGGGCAATTGTGCTATTATTTTTTTTTGTGAATAAAGATACGTTATTAAGGGTTATAGTGACACGTTTAAAATGGACAAAAATAACCAACATTAACCTCTATAACCAAAAAATTGATAAAATATGATGAAATTCTGCTTTTTTGGGTTAATGCCCATAATTCCTAAAGAACATGGGATGGATTTTTTTTCTGATTTTTCTGATGATGGTTACCATCTATCCTATCGTCCCGTTTCGGCTTGACGTTGAGTTTCGGGACACCCTGTGTACAGGTAAGTAGCTGTTTCGAAATAGAAAATGATATCTGTTTCGCTTTTGAATTGACGTATGATTTAAGTAAAGTTTATTAATACCGACCTAGTAAAACAATAGTAATCTCTTTGGTTTGCTTTCACTTTCGGTAAATTTATCGTCGCTGTACAGATCTAAGCGTTTTAGAATGGTGCATAAGGGTGTTACCACACCAATCGATCGACCGTCGATCGACGTTGCCTGTTCCATGCTACCATCGATCGACGGTTGATCGACATCGATCGATTGGTGTGGTAACACCCTAAGGGA
This sequence comes from Marasmarcha lunaedactyla, assembly GCA_923062675.1. Taxonomy (NCBI): domain Eukaryota; kingdom Metazoa; phylum Arthropoda; class Insecta; order Lepidoptera; family Pterophoridae; genus Marasmarcha; species Marasmarcha lunaedactyla. Next base: position 12,792,426 of record OV281353.1, read on the forward strand.
TATTCACATCATAAATCATCATTGACGCCATTCAAGTATTATGTCATTTAACGATCTATTGTCATCTGAAAATTAATTTAAGATTTTGTTTTTATTTTTATCGTCCAGCTAATTAGTTTTTTTGTGTTACACCTTCTAGTTGGAAGAAATTGACGAGGGACGGAATAACCTTGTTTATTCGAGGGACGGAATAACCTAGTTTATTTGTAAGAAAAGTTAAACTTTTAGCCTACGAGTTAAAAAGTACGACCGTAATATATCGTCATTTATATTACGCCGACATACTTGTACTCTCGGGTGTACTCCGTAGACTTTTTGAAATATTGAAAAACGGAAACTATAAAAAAATAAAATAAATAAAAATAAAATATATTTATTTCATTAAAATCTTAGTCCAATACAGATTTAGATTGGGCTCCCAATGTAAACAAGTAATGCCTGTATTATGAGACTACGCTCTTCCTTAACTTTACAATAAAATTTTAACTATTCTAATGACAATTTTTATTTCCATTTTAAAAAGTCTTCAACAATTTTTACAATTTTAATTTTTTCATAAATTCAAAATCGTGTGTAACTCACATGGATGTGTGTAGTGCGTGTGCAATAAGTGAGTTTGTATGTGAAAGTGTTTGTTCGTGTGTATGTGAATGCGTGTGGCTGTGTGCGTACCAAAATATAAGTATATATTACTTATTATTTAGCTGTCATGAATTTCGGTTAAGTAAACATTCTATTTCATTATAAGTTATAAGCTGTACCCATTGGGATTGTCGTATAAACATAGTTCTTTATTTATTTTTTTATATATATAGAGCGACTACGTTTATATTTTTATCATAAGTAATACTATAAAAACAATGTTATTCATAAGAAACTTAACGCTCGATTAGGCACACTGAATGGTACCGATACTCAAAATACTAATGTTTTTACTTTCTCCCATTACTGTAATAATAGTGGCTGAACAGGAGAAACCTTTTATTTTCCTATGCTGTAATGTCAATTTAAGACCCATTCAACCGAAGTATAACATTATGTAAGAATATTTTGTAACACCGGATGGATGGCGCATACTTATGTTTTTTCCAGTTCTATAAATGTCCAACTTCAAAATGGCCTAACGTATAAAAGATAGTAATTTTGTTATTTTTGATCGGGAGGTGAATCGCGCAGAAAGCTTTCCCTCTTGTTTAAATATTTGAAGAGGTTTTGTTAAACATACTTCAATTTTGGATAATTTTAAATTACGTTATGGCGCTGCTATGCAGATTGAAAATAAGTTTAGATGGAAAAAAAAAACATCTTTGATCAGTTACGTAACTTGTGATGATTTAAGGAGGTCGAAATTATTTTTGTTCGATTTACATAACTCATTTTAAAATGTTTCTCAGAATTGGACTAAGACTGTACCGATAAGAATATGCTCAAACTAATTGGTCGGTAAAAGTATTACAATTAGAGCGTACTGATTGTTCCAAATGTAAACAAACACAGCTACGGAAATAGTAGCGGAAATGTACCTACTGTATTTAATTCAAAATAGGGTCTCCTTTCCAAATTTGTTGAATACCTCAGAATAAACCGAAGTAATTTTTGTTCTTTATATCACCTCATCTTTGTGATTTTCATGGGAAAATTTTTTCACTTGTTTCATAAGAAAACTTATTTCACATAAGATAAGGGTTGTATAAAGCGTAAAAGGAACTTTTATGTTACAACAGAGAAAACACTCAACAATACGAAAAACATTTCACCAGCACGGGTCACGGCCCTGAGAGAGTGGCGATCATCAATTAAGATAGCAAATGCCTACAGACGACGATCACCACGTAATTATCTAGTTCATTCGTCGTGACTGAAGGAAAATTGCCACTGCTTTAGAAGGCAGGGAGCGCGGGCCGCGAGCGTTGTCTATCAAAACTATATCAGTGGGTTGCAACGACCGCGACGCTCAGTCTCCACGCGCCATGCTCGCGCGCCGACATCACGCCCGAAGAAAGTGAAATGAACTAAGTGAAAATGACAGTGTTGTTACTTACGTGCGTGTTTGCTCTAGCTTTGGCTGACCCTAACGATCAAAGTCAGCTCGAAAAATATAGCGACAAATTCAAAACGTATAGACTAGCAGTTCCAGGAAGAAACCCTATTTCAATTATCGAAACTGCATCAATGGATGACCCCCGGGATAAATGGGAAGAAATTTCGGTTGATTTGCATCACGATGGAGACAGTTTGGCTGATAACGACCAATATAGTTCTAAAAATGTAAATCCAAGATGTTTTGGCCCATCGTGTCGAGAGGATTTTGTGGAAGATGAGGGGCCGCAAACCGAGGTAGAAGATTTTACCGAAGAAAATGTTGTCGAAAAATTAAAAGATTATAGGGACTTATCCAGAGATCGTTTACAAGCTATAAGTGATCTAGCTGCAAAACTAAAAAAGAACAAATACAATACTGACAGGTATTCTTCGTTGGAAGAAGAAGAACAAGAGGATGATAGCAGAAAAGTAATGACTTCTTGGAATAGAATGAAAGTTAAACAACACAAGCATCCTTATGATGATAGAGATGGGTGGATTACGTTAGAGCCAGTAGCCTGGTCGACAAGTAAAGTTTCAAAGTGGAAGCCAAACATAAAAAAGAAGCCGCAGAATTGGAATGATGACGACGATAAAGGTGAAGAAGAGGTGCAATACCCACCCCAGCACAGTTCTGGAGGTTCCTACACATTTTCAAACAAGAAACCCATCATGACGCGACCGGGATACGTTAATAATAAGTTACATGTACCCCTCGAGTTTGAAGTAGAAACTCCAAAGCCATCTTGGAATAAACCGCCTCAGTCTTATACATACGCCTCGTCGTGGACCTCAGATGATGGTAGAAAACCGCACAAACCTAATTGTGATTCCGATGATCATTATTCAAGTGATGATGTTTTGTTCGGTATGTCAGACTCGCTGGTGACAGACAAGCGGCCATCGCATTTCCCATACGAGTATGAAGCTTTACATCAGGCAGTAGCACAAAAACGTCCTCTTAAAAGACCGACTCAGGTAGTTTACGCAGGATCTCCCGAACTTGACAGTGACCGGTCGACGAGCTCTTCCTTCGGGGATGGTCAATGGGTTTTACTTTCTACTACTAAAGGATATAGAAATCGAAAACGTCAGAGATCTTTAAATCCTCCAGAACCAGCTGATCATGAAGATTACATACCGATCACAACTTCACATCAAGCAGTGGCGTTGACTGTTCTGCCTGTAGACAAAGCTCATACGAACATGACGACTTCTCATGGTGGGTTGTTAGAGGTAGAAAAGAGTTTGAAAACTGTGGAAGAGTCAAAGCGTGATATGGATAAGAGGAACGATTTGTCGTCATCTTCTTCGAATCATCGGCCTGTGGTTAGTAAAGTAGTAAAGAGGAAAGTGATAGCGAGTGCTGGTAGTCATGATAGTTCAACAGTTCTAGCTGCAGTGGGAGCTGGTATGGTGCCAGCGACGATGGCCATGGTAGTCCCAATGATGCTGGGCAGAAAACGCAGAAGACGGGATATGAATACAGCCGAAAACTTAGATATTGGTCGTTTATTAAGAACTCAGTAGATTTGTGAAATGTGTATTAATATTACGAATATTTATAACTTAGATTTATTTTAATTAATTTATTTCGTCTGTGATGTCTGTTATTTGATTGTTATATGAGTGTACGATTTATTTATAAGTGTTATTGAAATATTATATCTTTGAAGTTATTATGTCGTTTATTAAGTTTTAATTAAGAGAAAATATGATATTTAATTGAATTTGTATATATTATTTATTAGAACCATAACTTTCATGTGAAATATATGAATCAATTGATGGTAAATAGTAATAGTGGCAACCGTGTCCAGGATGTTTTTAACCTATAAGGCTTTCACGTAAAAACTATCATGTACCTACATGACGTCAGATAAAACATGCCTCTACCACCAGTTCGGAAAAATCTTCGTGAAGAAGAACTGGCAAGAAACTTCACGGGTATATATTTTTTTCTACATAAATTTACAGAGTCTCTTTATGTCTCTACAAAATAATTCTTATCTGCATCTGTTAGGTCGGCAAGTCTCCCTCCCCCCAAGTATCCAAACGACGACCACCCTCAAACGGCACCTGTTGATGAGTTAACGCGGGATCCAGCCATTGCCTTCCTCAACCATATTAAAAGGGAAGTGAGCGACCGGTCACCCGACGCTACCACAAGAAGACGTACTTTAGTGACAATGACGCTTTAGATATTCATCGGGACCAAGAACTCAACGAACAAACAGACACTGTATTGATAATGACGTATTGTTGGCAAAGCTTAGTGCAATAGTTTTTACTCCAGGCCTCCTAAGATTCTTCGCTGGCTATCTCTGGGATCGTCAACAGTTTGTCAGACTTGGGATTTATGAGTCCCTCCCAAATCATACACGTTCAGGTGTAAGTCAAGGCTCTATACTCGGACCGCTTCTCTTCCTGTTGATGATCAACGATCTGCGGGTTACTTCAGAACGCAGAATGCTTGCTCTATGCCGATGACCTAAAGTTGTATATCAGCATTAGGTCTAGGGCAGACTGCCTTGCAAGACATCGCTGTAGCCTACAACTGGAGTCTAGAGAACAGGATGGAATTTAACCTAGACAAATGTTTCGTTATGACGTACGGTCGTATGAGACAACCTATAATCTACGATTATAAATTGAATAACGAATCAATAAAAAGGACAGATATCATAAAAGACCTAGGTGTTACGTTCGACCAAAAACTATATTTCGTGAACATATAAGTTAAGTTGCAAAAGAATCGTTCCAGAGACTAGGCTTCGTCCTAAGGAACGCCCGTGACTTCAATAATCAGTATGTTTTGAGAGTGCTGTACAACGCACTGGTGTGAAGCAAACTAGAGTCGAGCGCAGGTGTCTGGAATCCACATGAGAGTACCTACGAACTTATTCTGGAGAAAGTTCAAAGGCATTTCTGCGCTACCTCTACAAGCGCTTGTACGGCTACTACCCCTATATGTATCCTACAATTTTCTTATTAGGATGTTTAGGTTACAACTCGTTGGAAGTCAGAAGGCAGCTCGATCCATTAACGATTGTTTGCAAAATATTTCGCGGTATGAACCACGCACTGCTGGCAGTCCCCAGCAGCCGTACGGTCGCGCGCGCTAACTCTCCATTAGCCCGCACACTCTCCGGAGTCAACAAACTGTTGGGTTTTCTCCCTGATTGTGATTTGTTTGCGGACGAATGGAAGGACATATTGTTGGCATGCCTGAATAGCTGCGAGTCTGATGCATTAACGAATTAATTATTATTATTAGTGACATCTCATTTTTGAAATTTATCTTGTTTCATTTTATCCTATTACTGATTTGACTTTGAATTTGACCTTGATTATTTTATTAACAATTATTTTATGCCTAATAAAAATTATTGATTATTGGCATTATTATAATATGATTATTCACTTAGTATCTTTATTGTTTATTGTTTTTATTTTTGTTTTTATTAGTCATTTTATAGGTATTTTAATATTCTCTATAAATTTATTTTGTTATTATTATTCAAATGTTAACTATTATTATTTTCTTTGACACATGTTTTTGTAATTTACTTGATTATTTTGTATTTAAATGACAATTCCTTTAACGTATATAAGTGGTGTGTAACAGTATAAGTTAAAGTAAAATAAATAAATACATTCTTTGAATTTGTCAATAGGAAGACCTTGGATATCCTCAGGAACCTTATTATAAAAGCGTAGCGCATTGACCCATGAATGAGTTAGTGACTTTATGAAGCCTACTATTACGAGCTGCCAGCATATTTCTTTCTCTTGTGTTAACATTGTGCATATCTTTTTTTCTTTTGAACGAGGTTATGTTCTTTATTACATACATTTAATTTTCTAAAATATATTGTGAATGGAAAGTAAGAATATTTGTTTTAAATTTACTTCTAAGTCAGATCCTTGGACCGAGCTGATAGATTTCATTCTTTTCTGCAGCATAAATATAGTATCGATGTCGGCAGCACTCCCGCACAACAGAATGACATATGTCATGAGGCTATGGAAGTAACCGAAAAAGACTCCGATGTTCAGCCGTTTTTAGGCCAGTATTACCGCGTTATGTCGTACTCCCGGAGAGCATCGTTCACTCGTTGAGCTTGATGTGCCGGCGCATTATCGTCAACCAACACGAGTTGCTTACCATAATTTATCCTGAATGATCTGCTGATTCTATCGATAGAATATTCTGCCTTGTACAAAATAAACTGTCATAGAGCCTTGGTACGGGACTAAAGGCGTTCGAGCTCCAATCATTATTCCGCCCAAAGAAGATAAGAAAGGCTTTCTCCAGACGCGGATACGTCCGTTGCGCGTTGTCAGGGTTATCCGTGTTGCGTCAACGAAAACATTTTTCTTCTTCGTCTTCATCGGTTTGAAGCTGCATGGCCCACTGCAATTTTCGTCGGTGTCGTTCCCGTGTAATCTAAGGTGCTGGCGAAGAGATCCCCTTGATCGTAATCCATGGAGGTGTAATCAGTTATCAATGGTCTGAGTGCTAATATCGATTTTTAGATCACGAGTGGCAAAAAGTCTGATATAGCGCTTCTGAATATCACTAAGGACAGCCGGGCCGCCACTGCGAGATCGATCAGCCATGTTGCCCATGCTCCAGTACCTCTACAGGGTAGTAACGACGCAGTTTTTTGTAGATTATCTTTGTTCACGCAATAACACTATTCTTGCTCGCAAGACCTTACACAGTCCATCTGGCATTTTGCAAATGAACAATTTCAGAGAAATAGATTAAAACAGCTTTCAGGCAGAAACAAGAATGAGGGTCATCTATCATTAACTTTCATTTTACATAAACAAAACAAAAGAAGATTTCATGATATTTATATGTATTTTTAAATAAAGAACATATACGTGATAATTTATTTTTTTACTAAACTCATGACTTTGGGATTTTCTTACTACTTGAATAGTAGTAGTATAGAATAAATGTTAATAAATAAGTAGGATAGGTTCATACAACATATATTTCCATTCATGGCAAGTCTTCTGGATGCAAGCAAATGGCCAGGTAGTTTTCGTTCAAAGCAGTGTTTGTTTTTGATAGTTCTAATGGACCGGGGGTTGGTATTTAGAGGTATCCAAAGTAAAACATAAAGATACGACAATATAATCTATTATTCTATTTAAATTTTATTTACTTTAATATTGTTTTTCTATAAAAATTATAAAGGTGCCTACGTCGGTCCTACGCCTATCGCAACCCTACAGCAAGGTTGCCATAGGGCAACATAACAACTAGACAATTGCACAGTCTGGAAAAAGGTAAAAATGCTAATTCGAACGCTGCATAATTTGATTTTAAGAAAGGAACTGTTTTTCTTCAATACCTCATCTTAGGCAACATTTTCAACTTAGGGCTGATTTTAAATGCTCAGATAACTTTTATCAGTAGAACAATTTTGCCATAATTTCTAGGAAAACTCTTGTCAAGTGGTAAAATTAATTTTAGTATTCAGATAAAAATTATCGGACAATTTAAAATCAGCCCTTGTTATAGTTAAATGCCACAAAATCTGGTTAGAAAGGCTGTTTGTTAAACATTTTCAATCTTTCGCCAACTAAACCGCCAAGGTAGACAAGAATAAGCAATAACCCGTGCTGTAGGTTGTCGAAGAAGTCGAACCAAACGCTTCGATAGTTCCTTTTTGGTGCGGGTCGCCAAGGTGTGGAATGAACTGCCTGCGTCTGTTTTTCCAGAAAACTATAGTCCTATAGCTTTCAAGCGTCGAGTGAATAGGTATCTCGTGGATAGACGTGTAACACCTTCGTCTTCATCGTCACTTTCCGTCAGGTGAGATAGAATACAAACGTCAAATCCTTTTTCAATAAAAAAAAAACAATCAAACAAAAAATGTATTACTAATTCAGACAGCGAGCCTGAGAGAAAACCAAGTTACCTGTCAACAGGTATGATCACAAAACATCTGTTATTTGTGCTTACCGAGACCTCCGATGGTACTACTTCTAAGCAATATTTACATAGCTCGCTCATTAGATACATTTTTGTTACGACTAGTATGAGATTAATTAATTTGGTGTTCATTTTCTGTATTAAACGTCTAAAATAACCTTCTCGTAAAGTCTTCAAAAGGTTCTAGAACTGCAATTTTCAAAGTAAGTTGGCTATGTACATTTATAATTATTAAAAACCGTATATAAAATCTGTCAATAACTTTTAATTCGCTTTCGTCAAATCAAATAAATTATTAAAATAGCTGCAGGTGCATAAGGCTGCCATATAAGTTTTTGGTGGTTAGGTCAAAGTTATTAATAATTTTTCGGGCTCTTCGGTCAACAGCGTCCATCACTTCTAGTTGGTACTTTGCAGAACAATCCGAAAGGTTGCTACAGTACTCGATACAAGATCGAACTTGAGCTGTGTTCAAATTAAGTAGCCGTTCAGGGCTGAGGTACCGTCGGACCTTCGAGATGATTCCCAACTTGACAACAACAAATTTGGTGCCCGAAGTTTAGTTGGGACTATATAGTTACACCCAGAAGCCCTAGGTGGTCGGTTAAGGTTACAGAATCATTTTGGAACGTGGGCGTCAGGTCGAAACTCGGAGAACAAACACGACTGTGTTTTTGACGGGTTAAATTTGACCAAGTTGGACTCGTCCCATTCGGACACTTTCTCTAAGGCCAAATCCATCTGATTCGCTCAATCATGGACTCTCTGAAAGCCCGGATTTCTCGAAGACTCGCTCGCGCATTGGACATCTATCTCTCTACAACGGTGCTGTCATCAGCGTATCCAATAATGCCTGGGGTTTTTTTTTGTTTTTATAATCTCCTGCCTCCGGCATGGGGGCCGCAGACTTTATCTATCTCTTAACTCTCTCATTCCAGTTCACTTAACATACATTGCATTCTTTCATTCCCCATTCCATATTTTTTTTCCTCTTTTAATCATTTACAGAATATTTATTCGCATTTACAGGGATTTCTTCTTTTCTTCAAGATCTCACATAATTTTCTCAATGTAGCTGGTTCCATGGGGACAGCGACGCAAGCACATGCGAGTCTATTTTACTTAAGCTTTTTATTTACTAAGTATATAAGTTCTTTAATATTTTTCTTTGATTGCAATGTCCTAAATAAATGATAAATTAAAATTCAATAAACAAAGTAATAAATTCAAAAAAGCAAAACTATACATGTAATCTTCAAATGTTGTTATTCCTTTGTTATGACTCTTACATAATATGCTGTACTTAAATATACTAATTGTATTTGGTCAACATATTCATTCCTTTTTATTTTCCGATCTTACTTCATCCATGATTTAATAAAGTGACTTTCAAATAATAATGTATTAACTCAATAATTACGCAGATATGATTGCTTAATCATTGATCGTACACGTACATTCATAAGGCATAACATTATGATATAACAGTGTAATAATATAAGAATAACTGTCGATGTATCCGTTTATAACTGTTCATGTTGGTTACTAGAACGCTAATGTTCATAGTCACGCTAATTTACTCTAAGCATGATATCGATATTGAAAGATAAACTCGTATAGATGAAAAACATTGGACGCTGATAATTAAAATTTATTGAATGAGTCAAATAAAGCAGACTCTATTTAATCGGTGAGATTGTGGTATTTATGGGATGTTGCGAGAGCTGTGGTTGTTGTAGTAAACATTTTTAACGATGACTGTAAAATTACTGTACTCCAACAAATTTACGTGGTATAACGTGTTTTTGCGTTAGTCTGGAATATGGGAATCACTGTGAATGACAGAATACTGAACAACCGTATACCACATTTAAAAATTACTTCTTATTTTTTAATATCGAAAGCTGAACCATTTTGTGTTATTTTTGTGGTATAAAAAGTAGCCCCGTCTCATACGCCGGAGGTCCCAGGTTCGAGTCCTGGCTGGGGCATTCATTTGTGTGATGAACACAGATGTTTGTTCTCGGGTCATGGTTGTTGATATTTATATATGTATGTTTATTCCCCCCCCAGTTCGCTGTATGGTGATCCATAACACAGTCAGCTCTGCTTACTTTGGGACCATACAGTTGGTGTGTTTGTCTGGGGATTATTATTATAATATATATATATATATATATATTATAATGAATTAGTAGTGGGTGGTAGTAGTACGAAGAATATATAAATAGTCTTATCGATTTTATTGCATCCGATTCGCTCTAGAGCCACATATCCCAAAATATAAGGTACTCAAGATTTTAAAAGGCGCGTGTCTGGAAATTTGCCTGGTATCCTGCAATACAAAAAACGAAAGATCTGTACCGGATTTACTAAAACAGGTGATTTTTTTTGATAAAACAAGTGTTCATTATGGAACACTTTTCTCCTGTTAAGTTAAATAAGCCCCTGAATGTAAAGTTTGCGAGCATAAAATAAAACAGAACAAAAACAACAGATATTTTGGCGATTAAATTTAAAAGTCCATAGGAATAAGAAAATGCATTTTATAGTATATGTAAGCAACTTAGAGTATGTAAGCAATCTTATTACTAATTAATAGATGAGATAAAAATGGTACCCAACGACCAGCAAAAAACAATGGTGGTTCCATAATTTTTTCGCTTACCTCTAAGTCGCGTAACAAAGGGCCTTAGATCGCAATGGAAAGTTGTAGGTATTTGGTGCTACCAACGCTCCGGCAAGTCATTCTGTTGGAAATAATCAGCTTGAACCTCAGCAGGTTCAGCCTACATCCTCCCATCCTATGAGAATCTCTCAAAGAAGGAGAACTCAGGTCATTAAGGTGGAAGAAAGAATCTATGGTCAGATAATTCCTAAAGTATGTAAATACTCAGGAATACGCATATTTGAAAAAAAAAAACACAGAAGCATTGGAAAAATATTGAACATTATTTATTTACAACAGAAGTAAATATTTCACAACACAATTACTTACTATGTACATAGGTAGTTGGATTAAACATGGGGAAGTATATCTTAATCGACACATTTTGATTCTTGAGTTCAAAGAAAATATTAAATACATATTTCATTTACGGGTACATTAAAACGACAACAAGTTTTATACATTCAATGTAAGAATAATAAACAGTTATATTCTTTTACCTAAGCACCTAATTGTCATATTAAATAAAGCACCGATATATGACTTCTTACATATTTATCTCTAAAATACAGTTGGAATATTAGTGGGCCCCTTAACTTAATATTATAAATTTATATTTATTAAGTATTTAAATTAATATTTGTAGTAGTCGTCCCCGGGCCGGCTGTAGATGTGGCCGTTCCTGATGGCTTCTATGAGGTACTTGACGCTAAACAAGCAGACCAACAGGACCACTGGAAGGAGAAAATAAAACATTAAATGTCGTCATTAAATAAATAGTATGGAGTGTAGTACTTACTCATATGAATTCAAAGAATATTAAGAAACCATTACAGGTAACTTAAATATAACTTCTATAATAACAAAATAATAACTAAACTAAAATAATAACTTCGGTAAATTTATTTGTGATAACCAAATTTGTGAAGGGATGTGAGTAAACAATCATTGAATAATTTGCGCAAATTATTTGAGATACATTTTAAAAATTAAAGAAAAATACACAATTCCTTCTTTCTTCTCCTTATAAAACGTCACAAATATTGTCATGGACTTAATTTATAAGTATTTTTACTACAAAAAAAACTATAAATTAACCAATCGAACTCTTAGCCTTTAGGTCCACATTTCCTCGTAGTTTGTTCCCTTTTAATACATTCATAGCAATACATCACAGCAACTAGTTTGCTGTTAACCATTTTTAAACACTTTCGTTCATAATTATCTGTTCTGTTTTCAAATAGACACCAAAGATAAATAAGAGTTACTAACCATCAAAGCCTACAATAAGGCCAAGTTGGATCCAACCCCCAGTCGTGGCCTCCCACACGATCAGACCTATCGTTAGAAATAGGTGAATGAAGCTGTAAACGAAGAACGTGGAGACGAGGCAGCTGTTCACCTGAAATATTGGAGGTCATAATTTTAATATGGAGAAATGTAGAGGAATTATGCATATTAGGGTATCTTAATGGTCATAGTTATTATTTTATTCATTCACGAGTGCCACATGGTCTTTTAAAAAGAAAGATAAGGAAACTTTGAGGTAGTTGGAATTGAGTCACCTATTTTATCAGTTAGCAACCAGTTCGGTTAACTTAGGAATAATGTGAAGGGAGGTAAAAAATCCCGTTTGCTTCGGCACATACCTAGGTAAATATTTAATAAGTATTTATGAAATCAATGCATATGATGACGCAAAATGTGGCATAGTATTCGAACCCGCGACCCTCAATACTACAGATTTATATAATTGTGTGTCGTATCTTTCAGTACATCCCAAGGATCGTGCACATGTCAACCAACCAATTTATCACTATTGTCATTTCAAATTTACTTACGTTGAAATATCAATTGCGATTATAACTTTACTATTAGTGCATTGTTTTACTATGAGTTCGACGCAGAGCAACTATTTTCAAAGGCAATAATTTTAAAACGATTTTTTTTTTATTTCGAACAGTTTGTTTTATAATCACAGAACACTTTGCTCTATGTATAACATAAAAAAAATTTTTTTGAATGTCGCTTTGCTCTATTAAAATAATATTTTATTTGATCAAAAAATCATTAACTTTACCCTATAAGCACCACAGACATAGAAACTTGAAAACAAGAACAGTAGGAATCCAACCACGACGTAACTTCCATAGTACAGCATCGTCACTAGAGTCACTAGGTCTTCCTTAGACTGCCCGAAGATTGTCTCCAGGTGTTCAAAGTTTCCAAACTTGCGCTCTCTTTCCAACTCTTCATAGTTGGACACGAAGGTCAGAGAGAGATGGAAGAGGTTGTAAACTACGACGATTATTGATAGTGTCTGAAAAAAGTAATGCGATGTTATTTTGGTGAAGCCTTTCGAGTTACAGTTTAATTTCAGTTTCATTCATGGTTTATTTTTTAATATTCTTAATATTGCGAATATGATTCACTAATTGGCGAGTGTTGTAGTGGGTAGTAGCCCCGCCTCATACGCCGGAGACCCCAGGTTCGTGTCGTAGTAATAACACAAACGAATGTCCATTGTCTGGGGATTTTTATAAATCATTTTATATTAGTTTGTGTCGTCTCCAAAGCAAAAACTACCTAAGAAAATTTTGAAAACACCATACATTAAACTAATTTAGTTTACTATACAGTGATAAACTTTAAAATATGTTTGTTCTGTTCTAAACATGCTTTCTGTTTTATGAAAAGTTAGATTCTGCATGTAAACTATTTACGTATAAAAAAAATTAAAAGCAGACATTCACAAACACATGTGTACCCATAGGGTATACCTAAGCACGATTCCATAAATGTTTGCCCTCATAACATAAAACTTCAGTTCTTATCGACTATAGAAACTAGAACCCCTGCTGCAAAGAGCAGATTACTACGTAATACCAACACTATGCAACTAGGTGAAAAATAAAGTCCACTAAAACTTATTCGTAGTTAACTTAATTATTCATCTACTTACCTACGTAATTGTAAAACGTTACTTCGTAGCGCCTTACTAAAGTGAAGAGCAATGCTTTTGCAACTAGCGCGTTAGTAAGCTTTACTTAGGGTAAATGACAAATTTTACCATGTTTGGTACATACTTACGATCAATAAGTAACCAAAGACCAGATTACCCACCCTCAGGGGAAAACAAAACAAAAACTTTCGTGTCATCTTGACTCCATTAGGAAACCTGAAATAAGAAATTCTGCTTTAAAGAAATATGAAAAGACAAAATTATATCAAGCAAAAACTATAAACAAATTTTCTGATATTATGGGTGACTACAGAGAGAACTTGGGATGGAGGCTAAACAATCACTATTATAAGGGAAAAAAAATCGTCCAGCTGTACCCTCCCACTCAACTCTAGCCCCTGTGGTTCCTCGCTCCTCTCAGTTCTCAGCTCAACCTTTAGTGGCTGAGGACATGAGGACAGTCTTTGATGCCATGCACAACATAGATGTTAGGGAACTTTTGTCTCTCCCACGGTAGCTCTTCTCAAGATTGCCTCTAAGCTCTAGCAGAGGATAGCTCCTTTCTCTGTTCATTATAGGTTTTAAGTGAACTGATCCCTCTGAAATAACCAGCTTTGGCCCTTCTGAATAGCTACTAGCTGCCCAGGCCGGGCCTACCTCAAATGCCCTTGAGCACCATAAGTGCAATTATATTTCTGAGCAGATAACCCTTTAGCGTGCTGCTGCTTACCTAACTGGCTGTCGCTTCCGATGAAGGCTGAAAAACAACTTATTGCTACAGCCATTAAGGTGGTTTTTAATTGGTAGGTACTCTTCTAGTGAGTCCCACATTTCCCACCTCCCACCGCGGGTGCTAAGGCACAAAAAAAAAATAAAGAAGAAAAGTTAGTAGTTTTCTTTGTAAACGATAATTTTAAACATATCCAAAAGCACATTATTATGCAAAAGTTTTATGCTTGGGATAGAGGTCCAGGGAGAGAGCATGAATTAAAAACCACGTTCATAACATACTCGTTTGTCGCTATGCTACCTTTTGACCTTTATATAAATATTCAAAAAAGATAAATATTGCTTTAACTTAAAAAGATTCCAATCTCATTAAAATATTTATTTAACTAAAGCCATAACCTGATTCTTAATTTGTATACATCATTTTAATTAAGAAGACCTCACAAATTATTTAATACTTTGATAAGTTTCGTACTATACTGCGTCTTATCAGTGTAGGAACGACACATTGCTGGCTTACATTGTAATTTGACCGCTAACCCAGAATCCAGTACTGACCACAAATAACTTGAAGGGGTTCGTTAATTATTGGTCACTAGAGAAACAATTTGCTCAAATTGATTGCGTATCGAAATGCAAGTTTGTATTGTATCGTAACCGAAGACATGAAATGGGATTCAAATGTTGGATGATTATTTAGATAACAATTACAGTAACTCTTTTGCATTGCAATTATATATATTTTTTGATAAATACCGGGGTAACTTCGCGAACCTCTGATACGAACAAACAGGCTTTTAATGCGTTTATTATAAGATATTCCTAGATATTCCTTCTCCATTATTTTAATTAAATCCTCTTAGCATTTAGTTTTGCTAATAAATCTCGACCATACATTTCCACGCGATTATTTAACTTTGATAACACGTTTTACTAATCATAGACATTTGGTTGTATTACTCATATTTTTAAATTTAGCTTACTTTAAGTTTTAGCTGGACTCTCTAAAGTGATATAACGATGTTTGAAAATGTACGTGAAATCTACACAAATACAGAAAGTACTACAAAAAATCCTATCAAATGTCAACGTGAGAAACATTCAAGTTTACGTACCGTAACAATCAAGACATTAAAGTCCCATGCCACCAATTTAACTGGTCAGTTGCAAAATTAAGAACTAAAGCATTTCTAATGTCTAATTTCGTTTACGCGTAGAATACAGCGCTATCTTTTACTGAACAGATATGTTGGTCAAACTGTAAATTGGAAAGCTTGTTATTGTCTTGTTTATCAAATTATAACTATTATAAAAAATATAATTTTGTGTATGACCATTGCACTTTTAATAACTTTCGGTGGAAATATCTAAGTAAATATCAGCTCAAATGGGTAGGTATACTGAATAGGAGTCATTAACACTAACTGCCACCTACATCATAAAATACCTGACCTATGGAGAACTATACCTATCATCTATTAGTAAATCATACATTTGGAACATGGAATGCAAAATCACTCATTTTTATCACTGTAATGTACCTCCTCCCTCCATCTTCATTGGCTCAACAATATTACTGTTAATTAATCATTGTAGACCCATGTTTACAGTTACTTACTTTTTTCAGTGACTCTTAACTGTATAGTTAAAGGGTTGGAAACACTAAACAAGAAGTTAAAAATATAGTCGATAAATTTTGCAGGCCTGCTCTATAGGGACTACCTTTCAGACAAAACCTATAACTTTTGAGTAAGGACCTGGAAAATCCAGTTGTCAATTACTTTTTTTTGGGTACTATATTATTTTAAGCATTATCAAGGGCTTCAGTGTTTCATAGAAAATTGTGCAACTCTATAGAAACTGATTTTAAGATGAGTGTTACATAAATCCCTCAAACTAAACAAATGTTTTGAAAGCTATAAAATTTACGCACCATCTGCAAAACAAATATCATATTGAATAAACTACATTACTTAAAAAGCTTCGCTTTTGTTCTTATTCTACCTCGTAACATCGCAAATCCCAGAGCCTCATTTTTTGTCAAAGTATTATTCATTGTATCCCGTGATTGTATTGCAGGGGGTATTGTTTTATTGCTGTTTTTAAGTATGAATCAACAATAAAATTATACCATTATTGTTTATTATTATCATCGACAAGCTCTAAACTAGTGAATTAACTTTTATAATTCTTCAAAATTTGAAAATCATTATATCGAGATCGATTATTATTATATCGACATAATCGATTTCCCACGGTATTCGAAATCAATTTAAAGCGCTAAGAAAGCGCGCGAAATCCTGCTTGTTACTAAATAAATAAGATGTTTAAAGCATACCTTGAATTATTAGTTATGTTGGTTTACTCCAGCATCCTTTTAGTTAATACTGTGGTTACACCTTTCACCACTGATGTTTATCTTGTACAATTCAATATGAATTTCTATTCATCACATCACATCTAACTTCAATGTTAATATACAAACTGTATTCACAAAAAAAATTAAAAAAAGTTAACAAAGCAATATCTCATACCTAAATACCATCCATAATTAAATAATAACAAAAATAAATGTCATATGATCCCACACTCACAAGATAAAAAAAATACTTTCCGAATTCACAACCTTCCGTTTTTTGGAGTCAGTTAAAAACACCTTAAAAGTTCTTAAAACATTACACACAACCGCAAACCGTGGTACTAAGCGCCGTAGTGCTATTTTTATAGACATTAATTGAACTGACCAGTTTAATTTAGTTCTATCTAGGTTAATTTTGTATCAGACGCGAGGTCTATAGTAAAATGGTTACCAGATGAGAGGGCTCACGGTTCAACGCACAGTTTTGTAAAGGAATTGTAGGGAGAGGGCTGAATCTAGACTTGTTGTCCAGTGTTGGATTTAATAACCTATGTTATTAATTTAGGAAGTAAAGATATTAACGTTAAAACTTCTGCTGTGTACTTCTTATAAATAGTATAAAATTTAGCCGCGGTTACATAAACGAATTATAATGCTAAAGATTTCTAACGAAACACATGATGATCAATTTGGTGCAAAATTTAACCGATACCCAGACTTGTACTAATCAAATAATTACAATAGTTACTTGTGCTTCGATTCAAATTTATTTATTTATTATGATATAGGCTAATACTATCGAATTATATTGTATCTGTTGAAAACTCATAGTTTTTTCTCATAGTCTTAATAATCTTCCCTGTGGTAATCAAAATTAAGAGACAACACAACTTTATCTAATATGGAACGTGGTGGCCTGGTTGACGTGATCTACACAGATTTCGAAAAAGCTTTCGAAGTCCGATTTCATTGACATTGCCCGCGGAGTGCCCCAGGGCTCACATTTGGGACCATTATTCTACAATGCGTATCTTTATGACATCGGTACCTGCTTCCTTACCTTATGTACGCTGACGTTAAAAAAATATTCTGTAGGGTGAACTCTGTAAAAAATTGTGAACTGATTGTTGAACATACAAGGAACGCTTGGAACGTATCCAGAATAAGTTCCTTAAATATCTTAATTACCGCAAGAAAATTCACCCCGGATCCTATGAGGAAAGTTGTAAAACTCAGGGTGTTCTTTCTTTGGAACAGAGGCGCATGATACTGGACATAAGCTTACTTTACGACATAATCCACAGCCACGTCGACTGCTCTGAACTAATCTCGAGAGTCTCTCACTGCACGCCGTCCAACCGCACAAGGCACACATGTCTACTAAACGAACAGTTACACTACACAAACTACTCCAGAAACACTTTCATTTCACGCACAGCACACACTTATAATATTTTTTTTAGTCATATAGACCCTTTCAACACTAGTAAATCTCAATTTATACACGCGCTCTTGGACACCTTCAAATAAAACACGAAACAAACATTATTGACACACATAATTATTTGTATATTAGATATAATTATGCACTTTAATTTACATGTATGTATACCGTTAATAAGAAAATCAGTTTGTTGTTATTAGCACAGTATTTACGTAACTTATCAGTATATCAATAATATTTAGTATACACAATATTTCTATACAGTATTTTATTAATATAAAATACTTATTTTATATACATTCTATATATTTAGGTAATAATTTTTATTTTTTTTTGTAAAATGCTTTTGTTGTCTCCTTTAATTTTTTTCCCATTCATTGAATAGGTAATTTATAGGGAAACCTGTTATTGGCATTAATTATTTGCTAAAACTTTTGTTATTACCTTTTTTTGTAATATGCTGTTGGTTTTATCAATAAAGTAAATAAATAAAGTATATTACTTACACGAATTTATACAAATAAGTGTATAAATTCAAAGATCTCGGAAAGTATTATTAAAGTGAGAAATCAGTGGCAATGTACGTTTATTAAAACGTATGATTAATACTATACCTACCCAATACTTAATTTAATAACGAAAAGAGCTACGCGTATATAATCCCGTCTGGTTAAATACACACACATGAATAAATTCTACATACGTCACTAACCTCATCTAAATAATTTATCGCTAAGCTAAGCTATGCATAAATTGCTTAGATGTCGGAGTTACTCTAACAAGAGCTCTGTATACTAAACTGTCTGTAAACTCTGTGTACTAAAATACGTTCTTTAAAAATATTTGTAATATTTAATAATATTCAAATATTTGTTAAAAACTAACATTTTTAACCGAGTTTTCAGTGGCTTTTAGGGGTTGCGCGTGAATATACTTACCTGTAACATGAGTACCGTGTGGTGTTGCCTGCCTTCTGTACTAATTAATTTTTCCGATAGTGATATTCGGTAATTGTTTAAAGAACCGGCGAACCTCGGGCAAAACCTACAAAGATAAACTGAACAAAGATTCTATAATACCTCTGACCATGACAATGTTTCTGAGGATTTGGTCAAGATGTTAGGTACGTAACGACAGGATAACGAAGCAAGATAAAGTTTTAATAATACTAAGTGTAGAGACAAATGTCTCTCTACACTTAGTATTATTGAGCGCACAAAAAACATGTGCCTATTTCTAAAAAGACAAAGGTGAAAAAATGTTTTAAAGTTATTCGATATTTTACGAGGGTGGATTGAAAAGTTCGCGGCCTAACATAGATAGCGTTGTCATATTATTATAAAACTACCCTCATATGAAACCTAGACTCTTTGTCAGTCTCTATGCAAATTTTCTGAGATACATGCGTAATTATTTATTTTATTGAACATTAAGTGAGAGTAAGTTTCATTAACTTTGAAAATGGATAGTTTAGAGCACCGTGCCGTGATCAAATACCTCCGCAAGAAACACTTAACTCCAAAGCAGATTCATGGACTTTTCAATCCACCCTCGTAGCAAAGTATAAATAGGTAATATAACCATATCTATTTAAAAAAATACTTTGAGCGAAATAATTTTCAAAATAATTTAAGTAAAACATATTTGAATCCCAGTTAAAGAAGTCAGATTCAAAAAAGTGTAATTACTTATTCTTAAAAAAATATCTTGATAACAACGCTAAATATCATATTTTCCACTGTGCCCCGCCCTAAACGCGGTGAACCTACACGGGCTCAGGGCAAGGTCGCCGCTGGCATAAAATTGGGTCGCTCCTTCACGCGTGGCGTCGTCCTGTGCCATTCAAGGAATGTGACAGGGATACTGGTCTCTTTTATCTTGCTTGTGATCGTGTCAAAATTCAGGTAAGTATGAAAAATTAGGAAAAAGATGACGCCATGGTTGAAAGACGTGTTGATATTGTATTAAACTATTTTTCGTTCTATTAGGTCATAGTTTACCTATTATACATCCATCGAGCACATTTCATCAAACTTACGTAGCGCTTTCGTTTTGGTTATAGGTATTTATTAGGAAATAAGAAACAAAAATTACTAACCTTTAAGTAGCAAATATATAAGATCGGTACAAAATCAGTTTACTAAGAAAGTTTCGTCGTGGCGAAGGGTTCCTAATAGAATACAACAGTAAATTACACAGCAGAGTAGTAGGGTGTATATTTGAGTTTATGAATGTTATATATGTAATATAAATATCGGGTGTTCAGCTTGAATTGAGCATTGAGAAAATACTCAGATTTTACCTATATTATACAGGCAAAATGAAATAAATAGTATCAAATAAATGAATTGGAAATGGAAGCTCGAATTGAATCCAATTAAATAGTGTATCGCAGATTATTTAACAGGATAAAATGCAAAGTCATTCAAATTTACAAATATAATAAATCCCTAGACAAACCCATCAATTGTGTGTCACCAAAGTACGTAGAGCTTGTGTTATGGCCGTCAGCGAATTGGAGGAACCCAGAATAAACATACGTATATAAATGACCCAACCATAACCCGAAAACAAACAAACATAAAGTTTATCGCACAAATACATGCTCCGGCCAGGCCCTGAAACCTTGGACCTCTGGACCTTACTAACCACTACGTTCCTCGGTCGTCAACTTATGACAAATGACAATTTTATTTACCGTTCATATAGCACAAAACAAAAAACTATACTTAGAAAATGCGCCACTTAATTTTGTTTTCCGTGACCATTTTCCACTTCCCTGCCAAGAAACACAATGGAATATGCTCACTTTCAATGCAGTAGTATAGTCGTGCCAAAGACATTACTATTGCTTCTAAAGAATTGCATTATGATATAACTGCCAAGCCATAACTCTGACAGGACCCGATATGCAATGGACAACACATGGAGGTCGTAGCTAATGGAGAGGCGGCTGTAGTGCTTGTAGCGTTATGAATAAACTATTGGATGTTTTATAATAAAACAACCATTTATTAAATTAAAAAAGCGGAAGATAGGTAACGTTCTAACATACATAGGTAACGTACTTAAACAACGGATCCGGTAAAGATACTGAGTAAGAGACAAAATGATGCAAATACGTGTCGCGCGAGCGAGACGAAATAGCATTTTGGAAAAAACACCTGGGTTCTTTTCGAGTAGTTACAGTCGATTGCGATTAAGGTTAAATCAGGCGACGGGTCCCAAATATTACTTTAAATTAAAGATTTTTTAGAAATATTGCGCTATAAAGAACTTTTCGTTGACAAATCAAATAAGATTTAGATTTTTGTCATTAAATACGTATCCAGGTTAAAAGTAGAACAAATACGCATCTTAAAATAAAAAGGTTTATCCTTCAGTTCTATCCTATTAAGATAAGCATTCTGTCTTGAAGTATATCATACTTCAAATGCATTATTGGTGCAGTTTACTGTATTTTGTATAAGCTTATTGGTTAAATATGAGTCGTACGAGTATCTCGTGATGTATGCTTTATAGCATTCCTACGGCAGAGTTGATGGTCGAACGATTTGCTTTCTGATGGAGATATTGGAATCTCGGCTGCATAGGCAAGTGAATAACGGTACAAGCAGTACCAGTTCTTGGAATTATTTGCGATATGAGACTGTGGAGTTGCGTACTGAGGATGTATGCCGTTTTAAAGACTTAGGGAGATATTGCAGCTTTTAGGGTTAACAATGTTAATAAACAGCAGTGACATGGACAGACTTATAGCTGTCTTATTGATCCCATTTCCGGATTTGATCCCATTGTTCAACAAATGTACCAATGAGTTTTTAAAAGTACATTGATTCGCTCAAACGGTAAAAGAGAACATTTATGACGAAACTCAAAATAAATATTTTCGAAGGTACAGTCTTATCACCCACAGTAAGCACTCGTGGTGGACTATAAATTGCCTAAAACTTCTACCAACCTTTTGGCCACTTTGTCCTAGGTACATACTCGTAGTAATTTAGGAGTTGTATTTTGCCAATATATCAGATACAATATATCAGAACATTCTTTATTCATTTGAGAATTCAGCTAGAATTAATGTTGCGCTATTGTATACCATTTCTCCAGGGAATTGCTTTGTATGGTGATTTGTAATGAAATTATAACTCGCATACGTACCTAACTAGGAAGCTGAAACAAACGATATAACAATTAGGCATTGATAGGTAATGCATGTAAGCATCTATACAGATACATACATAAGCATCTATAAATTTTATTTTTTATTTATTTATTTATAAAACATATAAAAAGATGAAAGATTTCGTTGTTTTCTAGCCGATATTTTTTACACCATAAGGAAAATCAAAAACAAACAAAATCCAGTACTAAAATAAGCTATATTAAAAAAAACTTCTCTGAAGATCAAGTGTACAAGTCCGTACAACCAATTTAAAGTTACATAGAGTTGATGTTTTATATTCAATATATGGGAACATTTCCTGGTTTCAAAACAAATTCTTTTAGCGAACAAAATTGAATTTAAACGGTAATATATGTTCACAATCAATCTTGGCACGCCCACTCGAAACACACTCAAGCGTCCATTCTCACGGACGTACGATAATTCAAAGAAAAATCTACCGGAAGTCTATAATTTGGTGAATGTGTGTTTGAGTAATACAAAGTAGCATCACAGATCTTATTTTGTATATTTTACAACTAAAATTAAGATAATCATGAATACATTTTAAATTGAAGCTCGAAGACTAATAATCGTGTCCAGTATTAAGATAACATACGTTATTTCGTGCAAGAGCGCTTTCATTTCTTTACAATGCAGTGCTTGAAGGGGACCGGTGACCCTAGATGCTCATGGTATTATAAGAATAAATTGCTCTGAGGTATGTAGGTAGGTACTTTAGATCTAACATATTAAATTATTGCTGGCAGCATAAAATAATGAAGTATTGTGTTTCTGAATATAATAGATGCTTTGAAATGTCACAGGGAATGTTTTTTACATTCTAATTTGAAACTATGTATAAATTATGTTTATACTTTCGACACTTACTCAATAAACCTTTTCAAAATAACAGAAGGTATCTTAGGCCCACTTGCGCTGCTCTGAGTTGGCTAGCATCAGGCTTAATATGGCATTATATGACTGTCAGTTCAATGGAAATTTAGTTAAATAAAACTTTAACAGACAATTAACTGTGTAACCGGCTAGCCCAGATGTGTGCAAATGGGCCAGAGTGATTAACGCAAAGAACTATATGTGCTCGCTTTCAAAGGTTTTCAAAATAGTAATCAGTATAGATTTTATCTAAGCATTTGTATATTGTTTTTCGGTAATTCCAAAAATTTATCTATATGAATAAATACAATTTAAGTGTCTAATTAACACCTACGTTTTCATCGTCACTTTCCATCAGGTGAGATAGAAGACAAACATTTAATCCTTTTTCAATAAAACAAAAATGTTAAAATTACAGCTTTTTAATCCATACACGATACTGATACTAAAACGATAATTTTCAGAATTTTTGTCTGGTTTCTGTCCGTTTGTATTCGATAGACTTCGGCTGGACCGATTTTAATGGGAACTTAGTTGGCAGATTACTAATATAAAATACTGTAGAAAATGTTTTCTTAAAACATTTTCGACCTAGCTTTTAATAAAAGAACAGTAAAAGCAATAAGGAAACGACCTTAGTAACCTTTACTGTATAAGAAACATGTTTTTAATCAATACAAAAACAAAACAAATAAACACAATAGTATTTTTTGTCTTCACAATTTTTATTCTGTAGAAAAGTTTTAAACCACAATATTCAATTAGGAATAATGAAGGCAACGTCATGTTCAGTTGTATCAGAATGAAACCTTTCGCAAGACAATAGTTTACTTGAGGTGGTCCGCGAGTCGCAACGCGCGACAATCCGAGCTGCAAGTGTCAGCGTCAAATGACAAATACAAACCTTTTTATTTACATTAAAATGTTGAGAACTGTTTTTTTCGTAGCCTACCTACTTATAGTGTTGCCCCATAATCGATCGAGTATCGGTTATAATCGATTATTAGATGGGCCCCAAAATCTCTCGTACTATCGATTGGACCATCGATAGTATCGATATTCTCGATACAATCGATACTATCGATGTCAATTATACAGCAATACTATCGATTATAATTGTCTAAATGCCCAATACAATCGATTATATCGATAGTATCGATAAAAATTATTACAGCAATAAAATCGACTTAATCGATAGTAGCGATTTAATCAATTTAATTAAATATTGGTTTAGATAGTATCGCATGTCTTTGCAACTTTTAGTTATATGAGAAAGTATCAGCCAAAAATAATAAAGTTCTTTGAGGGTATTTTATTGTAATGGCTATATGATATTGTTTGTGCTATCTTATGTCATCAGTCATCACTAACATACAGATCAGTAACATGGCCAATATAATCTAAACCAATATTAAATTAAATCGATTAAATCGATACCATCGAATAAGTCGATTATATTGCTGTAATAACTTTTATCGATACTATCGATATAATCGACTGTATTGAGCATTTAGACAATTATAATAGGTTAATAGATTATAATCGATAGTATTGCTGTATAATTGATATCGAGAGTAATGATTGTATCGAGAATATCGATCCTATCGATAGTCTAATCGATAGTATGAGTGATTCTGGGTGGACACAATCAATTAATCGATAGCCGATTATTTTGCAACACTACCTACTTATACATTACATACACATTATCCCAGCATAGATTTTCTCTGGGATAAAGAATACGTTCTTAGTGTGGAAGTGAATGAAACTGTATTGTTATCAATGATTTATACTTTGATCTTATACTTTAATAGTGATATAATATTATAATTTTTCATTATACTGAATTATATACATCGACCTTGTATTCTCTAAGTGGTTTATTTTGCAATCTCTATGACTTCTATCCACTGTTACGTCTTTTTGAATTGCGTATTGTACATGTGAGTGAGTGGGTAACATACAAAGCTTATATCACTGAGTTTATGACTAGATATCGTGTTATAGAAACATCTTGTATTCCACTGTTGGCCGAGGCATTGTCTTTTTAATCGCTTCCTAGACAATAGTTCAGCACTCGGCTTTCCCTTCTCATGGATACGATCAGCATGATACAGTTAGATATGTAATCATAAGGTTTGTGTTCTTTGTTAAGTAATATTGCGTAAAATTTTTAATTTACGTTATTTATTTTCGATTTGGTCACGTTTTAAAAGAGAAGAGATTAAGATGAGCATGGTCCATGCCGAGAAGAGCGCTCAGTTTGAGATTTAAAAATTTCGGAGGTATTCTTCAAAGTTTAGGATTGTATAGGCTGGTACGATATTCATGGAGAGTCTTTCTAAAATCTATATATGATACATATCTTAATGAAAACAAACAATACTGTTTTATTCACCTACTTGGATTGTCACTTTGCCGTAAATTAATTCCAAAATGTGGAGAACGACGTGATCCACAACACCCCAAGGCATGTGACGATGATTGAGACAAACAAAACCAAGAATGTTATCTTATAACATGCTTTTTAAATGTAACAATAGCCTAATAGATAACATAAGATAAGCGGAGGATCCCAACTATACATCCCAATATTAAATGTTATACGTATTATACTATACGAACGGAGGTGTGACATTTTGGCTCTCTTTCAGCTTAGATGGAAGATAGTGTAGAATTTAAATACAAAATACAGAACTTGATGTTTAAGCACGAGAAAAACACTTAAAATAAATAATAAATTTGTTATTGTAGCATAATCTGATCTATATACAGAATTCCATTAGGTAAGACCACTGAGTCAGACCCCGGTCCGCACAGATAAAACAAGTTCAAATATTAAAACTTTGTTAAACTCAACTTTTACAACTTTTTTATAACTTCCAAGCAATTAAAATAATTCAAACGTATTATTTTGAGAAGCAGTGTTATTACTGGCCAATAAAGTTTTGTTCTTAAAGACGAGTTGTTGAATGCTGTTTTATTACTTTCATTAATAACTGTCAATCACAAAATCATAACTAAAGTAGAAATATCTGTTCTAATATCTAAATAGCCACAGATAAAAGGTTACCAAAGCTATTCGAGTTCAAAAAATGTTTGGGATGACACATCTAATGTAGCGGGTCAGACCGGACTGTCCCAGTGCATAATTTCCGTTTTGCATCTAGAAAAAAATGTAAGTTTAAGTTTACAATAATAATAATAACTTTACTTCATCACCATACATCAAAACATTTACAAAAACATTTTGACCGAAATTCGATAAATACTTAACCTACCTAATATTTTTTTTTATATTTCACCGTTTGATAGCTACTTTATCTAAAAATGATAAAGGCTCTATTTTTCGGGAAGTTTCCACGAAATCAATGCTACGCGCTGCTATTATTTTGTATACAAAAAATTACATTATTTCACATCTGCAAGGCGTCCCACAAAGTGTATTACTTGTAACGGCATTTCCATTATCTCATTTCGCGTAAACATCGCCGCTGCCAAATAGGTACGTTGTTGTTTTGAATTTTAGTAAAAGAATTATACAAAAATACATGTTTACCTTTCAATGAATTGTTGGAGTGTTCCCAACTCTGCCCGTGAAGTTACTTTAAAAAGGATATTGCAAAAAACTTCCAAGTAAAATAAATTATTCTAATGTATACAAATTTATACCAAAATGTTCTTTCGTGCCGGGATTTTGATTCAGATATCGTTGCGTAAAAATTAGAACTGAATTAGTTGTCACAATTAGCATATTAATTGAGCATGAATCCGCACATGACCAGGTAATTTTATTTCAAACATCTAGATAAAAGTACTTTGACCTTTATAACCAGTGCATAAAATTGTTAATTACCATCCAGTGTCTTCTTGTTCTCAAGCGCTCGAAACAAGATTTTCTTTTTCTAGTTTTATAAGGGTTTTTATTTCTTTTGATGGTGAAAATGTGGGTTCGCTAGTAAGGTGTGTGTTATCTGACGGTTTTTGTTGCATAATTGTTTTTAAATTATTAAACAAAATTTAATACTTACTAGTTTTTGTACTTAGTTCAAACTTCAAACAGAATTTTAGTGAAATAAGATATTTTATTATTTTAATAATTCTGATTACATTTGTCAACTGATCGATTAAAGTAGTACTTAAATAGAAATCCATAGGTTCAAAATGCATTTCAGTTACGATTTCATAATAGGGCTGAACAAAAACTATTAAAACTTGACATCACCATTGAATGTGCGGTAGCCGTTATGGATTGGATGATATCATTCTATAGAGAGGTGTCTTGCCGGATCTACACTTTTTTGTACAGTTAGGAAAGTCAGTTTTTTTAATTTCGTCATAGACGGCAAACGAGCCCGCAATCCACCTGATGATAAGTGGCATTCGTGCCCAAACACATCATTAATCGTAAATATTATTGACAAATTATCTGTTCCTTCCCTTAATCCGGAACACAACCGGTTAAATGGCTAAAATAGGAAGGACTTTAGTTAATTACATAAACATTGACCCTTAATTCGGATAAAAAACAGGAAAAGATCTACTAAACCAGCAAATGCAACCCCTAGTTGGGACAAACATTTATGTTTGTAAAGTTCTGTTTGCTTGTGGAATTTCATTTTTGTTTTGTTTTGCGCCTAAGCAGGTACCCTCCGCGGGGAGGGAGGTGGTCAATCCGTCATGCATGGAGTATATGCAACTAGTCTGCAGGGTGATGTGGGAGCCACCAGAGCTAAAAACCATCTTTACGGCTGTGGCAAGGGATTGCTATGCAGCCTTCATCGGAGCGATACCCGATTAGGGAAGAGGGTGCGCGAGTGGGAACCTGCTAGCGGGTCAGCCGCTGTGAATTAAATTTACGATGCTAGTGTAGGGTCAAGGTTGGCGGCCTGGGCAGCCAGAAGCTACTCCAGAATTACCGAAGGCTTACCGGAGGGGTCCGAGAGAGCATTTCTCGGTCTATGGACTTTGTACCTCGAAGGCAAGGACGGAGGAATATATAAGACTGTCTCGCGAATCAAAGGGTTTGGATGCTCTTCTGTTCGCTTGAAGAAAGCGGTCTAAGATGTCGTTGTATTGTAGGTAAGACGAGACTTCTGTGCAGGTCTGCGTTATGCATGTACCACGGGGCGTCCGTGGCCCTGCGGAAGAAGAGTTTCTGGCCTACCTGTAATTTGAGTTTGGGATGGGCTACAATTGGGAAGGTATACGACATGACTGGTTTGACGCAAACCTTAAAAAGCGTTCGTTTGTTCCTAAGAGACATTTGCTGTGCCTGCCTAACATACTGTTTAGGCCTATACTATAGGTTATACTATAGGTTTACATTGATACGCCATTTTTTGAACCAAGCTCCGAGGTCGTTTGTAGCCTTCTGGAGTCTGTTGATGAGAGTCGATAAATTCCCTTGACGTAAAGGGCAGTATCATTTGATGATAGCACCTTTTGATGGGATAGGTATGTGATTGGTGTAGGTGCTTACAACCACTGTTAACGATGGGACGGCTTGTAAAAACTCAAACAATAAATATACAAAAGTAGAATTTTACTCTTTTCCTTAAGTAATTCATATTGTTTGAGTAAATACTCTGGCGATAGGTTTTTCTAGGTATGTGTAAAATATTTTTTTGCTTTGAAATGAACCTCAAAAGCCGTACTTAAAAGCAATGTCCTATAAAAGACTCTAAAAAGCAATAAAAATACAATAAAATTTATTCAAGATCCAATTGGTAGGTAAATATAAAAAGTAAAACGATACAATATTGTAAGATCGTGTGGAATTAGAAACGCCCACGGCTTCCTGCCTTATCTAAATCACAGACTTTTTTATTCATTTATTTTCTCTCGCACACAATTTATGTCGCTATTAGTTTTCGAATAACCTGTACAGATAGAAACACGTTATCAAGAATGTTTGTAATAATGTTAGGGAGGTACACTTGTACACATAAGTGCTTGACTTTAAGAGTGTTGGTCTGTGGATGGCTTATGTTATGGAATAATATTAATGTTAGATTTCTTATAAATAACTGCGGAGTTTAGTTTATTGCTTTTAAATATTTAGTTCTAGGTTTGCCCACTCGCTGGCTTATCCCTTGGAAAAGTGCTTTTTTTTAGAAATATTAAAGCTTTTAGGTAAAAGGTATCCTTTATCTTACCATTCCACCCACATGTCATATGTTTTCCAAATCCATTGCGCCGTATTGCATTATTGAGTAATGAACATACAGACATTCACATTTATTATATTAGTACGATGTTTTAGTGCCTCGTGTAGGTAAAACTGGTGCTAAAGTATGTTTTTTATTAGGAGAAATTTTAATTAGAATATAAGTTGTTAAATCTTATTTTATACATTAGACAGTAGCTTGTGTAAAGCCCACAACCCATGAACAGCTTCTTTATTACTGCTCTACCGACGTCTCTTCCCGGAAGACTATCGATTTATATTTGATCTTGATTACCTACCGTTATTTATTTTAATTTTTGCATTGTTCGTGCCTGGTTTTCATCAACTCACTTGAAAACAATCATTGATACAAGTACATAGTTTAAAAATACTATTGATAGGTTACCAAATACTAGGTTGCTATTAAAAATAAATAAATCAAACGATAAAAAAAACATATCAAATCATAAATATTTGACACAATTCATGCTCAAATAAGTATTCTAGAGAATATAAGAAAGTAATTAAAAATTTTATGATTATTATAGGTGCTTTTATTGCTATGCACGCTTGATACCACATTAAAACCTCTTCACAGATGCAAAATATTCACTTACCAAATCAAGAGGAAAAATATTTGCGAAAATCGCTTATGAAGAGCACTAATAGATTTCCATATCTGATTGTTTACGACACCGAATCACCATAATAAAAGTACTTAGTCAATTGAATTCGATATAAACCCTCTTTTTATCAATACCTACTCTTAAAAAACTGATCACAAACAAAACCACAACGCTTATCAAACAAGTTTACGTTATTATTTTTCAATAAAAATGGTAAAAACTCTTCTTTTTTAAAATAAGCGCGCACGCATTAGTCGAGTATGTCCCCGCGAAGACACCAAGGCACTAAGTATTACGTCATGGTGCAAGGCCGTATAACGCGGTAACCTTTTGACTGGCTCTGATCGGCTTATCAAGGTTAGAAGAAAATAATATGGTGGACGGTGGACCACTTTTTTGTTGACCGTGCGAGGGCGACCGCCTCCCGGATTATACGTGTTCTGAATTTAAAGCGGATTGGTAATGTTTGAATGAACTTAGCAGGATGATTTTGCTGTTCATATTTGGGTCAAATAATATTCTCAGATGACATATTATGTATTATTTATATAAACCGAAAAGGAATTATGCCATCAGTGGATCATTGGATTGGTACTTCGCAGATTTACATAAAAAGTAAATGACTAGAAAAGCGAGATCTCAATAGAAGGTGTAGGATATTTCAAAATAAATATGCATCTGTTTCATAATTAGATTCGCGTTGTGTGTAAGATTGGTAGACATTAAGTATATTAACAACACAAGAGCATATAGAAAAACTACTCTTTGAATAAAAATATGTTCTGTATTCTTACCTGGTAAACGTACGATCCGCCTACCACCATCATCATTAGTCGTAGATAATTTATTTGTAAATAGTGATTGTGATTATTATTCCTACTAATGGTGCGTTGGTCCGACCGCAGGCTTCCGATGGAGTTTGACTTTGTAGTTGTTGCCAGTGATTGCGCTGGCTGTTTCTTCCCGTTGGCCGGAATACGACCACGTAATTGCGATATGCGGTGTTAATTATGGCGATGAAATTAGGAAGGACTGTGTGTCCTCCCCAGATGCCATCGTAACAAAGAAACTCTACTAGCAATTAATTTATAAAATATATATATATTTCATTAAAAAAAATATGTTATGGTATGTGTTAAATGGTAAGTACACTATGGTTGACAAAACTTTTATTCATTATTTAATTCAAAGAGACGTTGTCTAAAATAAACCAACCATATTTATGAGCAAGTCGTTTCAAAACTTTTGCATTAAATACAATTTGTAAAACAACTTCATGAAAGTCTTAGTTAAATAACTTATAGCTTTGTGGTTACTCTGTTTGTTTGTTATAGTGAAAGAGTCTTTAGAATTGTTGGCATAATAACTTTCCTGGGCTTTGGTGTTCTGGCAAATTCAACAAAATAAACTTGAGCATTATCGATGTTTATAAAGTAAACAACCTCGGAATATTGTTATTTCACAAAAATATGAAAAAAATTAAGGTAAAAGATATTTTCCACGAAGAAAACGAAAGAATTTTCAGATTTACTGAGAAAAAATAATGCCTTAAAATATGTTTTTTGCTTACTCCACTCACAAGAAAAAAAATACAGATCACTTCATATCGTAAAACGCATCTGTCTGTATGTCTGCTTGTACAAAATAAACTTCAAAACTTCCGAACGGATTTTTATACAGTTTTCACTCACGGACTGAGTAGTTAAAGAGAAAAGTGTATAAGTAAGTGTTTCGTATTAATTGATTGAAATATAATGATCATTGTTGAAGATGTCGGAAAAAATAAGCCAATGGGAGCCGTAATCAAAAAAGCAGACAATACACCTTTGGGATATACCTAACCAAACAATATATCATGGAAAGGTTCCTCTTTTATAGGTCTACAGAAAATGCGATGCCATATGTCTATCTTCTACAGAAAGCTACACATATTTTAATGTTTAAAAAAATGGTCACATGTAATGTGGTTATTGGAGAGCTATTTAGACGGATACGATATTATTCCTTATCCAGTTAATTACGTTAGTTCCCTGCAGCATTGCGTTAGGTACTTACTTTCAAAATTAAGAATATTATACAGAATATTGAGGCTGTGAACTTTGAATTGATTTCTAATATGTAGCGATTCTATATGTTTTCAGGATAGGAAATAAAATACAATTAAAAACACTCCGAGTAGAACAAACAAACGTTGCAATATGTAAGTCTAACGTACATAAACGCAACAAGCTGGTGCGACGTATCGACAGAAAATAATTTTGTATGTAGGATCTGTTAGGTTACCCGCATATTATACTATTAGGTACCAACTTCGGCACATATTCGGCATGTGCCGATCGGATTCGACTTGCGACTTGTCTCGCCAAACCCAAGCAATATTGGCCGAGTGGTGTTTTTCCCGAACATGCATCTACACATATCAGACTTTGCAGATTGATTTTGATTAGCCCAAACCGCATTATACGTGCAAAGCCGGGGTGGGTCGAGAGTTTATTATATTGACGCTTTTTTTTTTTTTTTTTTTGTTCCCCTCCGCGGGAAGGGCAGGAGGATAAAAATGCTCTGACGCATACTCTGGCGCGATTCCAAAGTTATGTGGGACTCGTCCCGACGCCTACCAGAACCATACCCACTAAAAACCCCCTGTCGGCTCGCGCATTTTTGCCACTCAGCCTTCATCTGAGCGACGGCCAATTGGAGAAAGAGGCCGCGCTAGCGGGGCCCTTAAGGGGTCATCCGCTGGGTTTTACATAGCACTGAAGGTGCTCAAAACAAATGAAAAGTAAATAATAAACATTAAAAATTGACAATAAAATTAAATTTGCATTAATTCAGATTTACGTTAGAATTAGAATTTACGTTAGAATTAGAATTTGCGGCCTGAAGGGCCTCGACATCTAAAGTTAATTGCGTACGTTCGCTCGTGTGCGCGTTTCTCGGTCTAGCGACTTTGTATACCGAATCTAAGACAGGAGCAGTATAAGAGACTGATTTTCGAACTAGTGGATTGGGATGGGATTCGGCGCGTTTGAAGAACGATTCTGAGAGTGTTTTTAGGTACTGTTGAACTGTAGGTAGTTCAAGATCTCTGTGCAGGTCCGCATTGCGCACGTACCAAGGTGCGTTTGTGGCCCTGCGAAAGAAGAGGTTTTGAACTACCTGCAATTTGTGCAGGACGGAGGGTTTGGCGTGGGCAAAGACTGGCGAAGCATATGACATGACTGGTCTAACGCAGACCTTGTAAAGCGTACGTTTATTTCTGAAGGACATTTTACTTTTTCTACCTAACATACTGTAAAGCCGGCCTAGGTAAAAACGTGCAAGTTTCGTTACTCTATCGACGTGAGGGTTGAATGAAAGCGTCTGGTCTAAGATGACGCCTAAATATTTAGTACTGCGCTTCCAGGGGATGGGAGTGCCTTGCATTCTCAATTGGAGATTGTCGGGGATACGACTGCGTCTGTAGTCGAAGTAAACCGCAGCGCTCTTCTCTGGGTTCACATCGATACGCCATTTTTTGAACCAAGCACCGAGGGTGTTTACAGCCTTTTGAAGTCTGGTGACGAGACCCGAGGCTCTGCGGCCTTTGGTGTAAAGGGCGGTGTCGTCGGCAAAGAGAGCGAGTTCAACGACTTTCGATGGAATGGGAATGTCGTTAGTGTATACGGAATACAAAAGAGGGGCGAGGACTGAGCCTTGAGGGACTCCAGCCTTTATGGGACGAGGCGCGGAGAGCGTGCCTTCATGTTTGAAACGAAACGTGCGGTCTTTGAGAAACGACGCGATTATCCTAACTAGGCGAGCCGGTAAGCCTATTTTATAGAGTTTATGAACGAGACCGCTGTGCCAGACTTTGTCGAAAGCCTTGGCTACGTCAAAGAAAACTGCGATCGTTTTCTTTCGTTTCGGATAGAAACCGTCGAGTATGTACTCGACGATTCGATGGACTTGCTGAGGGCAGGAGTGCTTAGCGCGAAAGCCGAACTGGTGGGGAATTATGAGAGGATCGCCGTCCGTTGGAAACAGATGGTTTCGCATTCGAGAGAGTATGACTCTCTCGAGAAGTTTAGACATTGCCTTGAGGAGGCTGATGGGTCTGTGATTAGCCGGGATATTAAGAGGTTTACCCGGCTTGGGTATGCCTATGACTGTCGCTTCTTTCCAAGCTTTTGGAAAGTAGCTAAGGTCGAAGCAGGCATTGAAAATGATAGCTAACAAGGTAAGCACCTGTTGAGGCAGGTGCTTAAGTGCGTGGTTGGAAATACCATCCGCACCCGGAGCCTTTCTGGACTTTTGACTTTTGATGAGAAGCGAGATTTCATCATTAGAGACTGTGACGGGGTCGGCGGTGATGGGGAGAGAGTTTCTACGGAGAACTTCGTCCTCCACCGCTTTGATGTGAGTGGGATTCGCGGGTTGCGTGCTGGGCGAGCATTGAGACGCAACGCTGTCAGCGAAGCATTCGGCTTTCTCTTCGTCTTCGAAGGCGATAGAGCCATCGGGACGAGTGAGAGGAGGGACGTGAGAGGCGGCGTCTACGCGTAAGGCTCGGGCCATTCGATAATACGCTTGGTGGGACGGGGAGATATTCGCCATGAGATCGTTCGTCTGGGCGTCTCGGAGTTCCGCGAGGCGAGATCTAACTTTGCGTTGTAGCTGATTCGCAGCTGTTCTATAGGCGGGCGTGGGATATTTCTTGGCTCTCCGGAGAGCCGCGTTCTTAGCTTTAATAAGATTGCTAATGGCTAAGGGAAGCGTGGGTTTGCCTTTCTTAGCAACCTTTTCGTTTACACTGATGGCTGAGTTGATAGCATCAGTGAGAGAATTTACTAACGAATCTATTTTATCCGGGCTATCTAATTGATCGGGCGAGATCGCGAGCGGAGAGTTTGGGGCCTCTAAGGCAGAAACTATCGTATTTTTAAAACCTTTCCAGTCGGTAAAGGTCTTAGGAGAAGTGACGTTAACGTTAGGCGGTCCTAGCACGAGGGAGACGGGGCAGTGGTCAGAACCTAGGTCATCGAGCGGTTCGATAGACCTGAGATCGAGGTTGATGTGTTTGACGATTGCAAAGTCGAGGATGTCCGGAGAGTGGTTCGGGTTGTCGGGATAGTGAGTGGGAGTGATAGGGGAGACGACGTCTAAGTCGAGTAAGTTGGTGATGTCGAGGAGAGCTATACCGCTTTGGTTGGTTGATAGGCACGTCCAGTCAGTATGTTTGGAGTTAAAGTCTCCGAACATAATGACTGAACGGCCGAGGGCGAGAATGGTCTCAAAGTCGCTGCGGATAGGTTTGGTGCCAGAGGGTATGTAGACTGAAGCTATGATGATGGTCGGATGACCAGTCATAGCCAATCTACATACGGTGGCTTCCATGTTGAGGAGAGGAGTAAGGAGAGGGCAGCAATGGAATCCTCTTTTGTAGTAGATAGCAGTGCCGCCGAAACCGTCGCAGTTAGGCCTATCGTTACGTGTAAACGCGTATTTAGGAATAGCGAATCCCCTGGAGCGATTAGGAGTGAGCCATGTCTCCTGGAGAAGTAAAAGATCTGGGTCGTTGTTCTGAAGGAACAGTTTGAGCTCGGGAAGGTTGGTGCTTAGGCTACGAACGTTAAAAGATATTAGGGATAAGCCCTTGGGTTTGATACGACAGGACGCGGGATTCGCGGGTCTAGACATTATAATTTACTTTTTTACGAATTTATACAAAAATAAAGAATTTACAACGAACTTAGGAGCGAGTGATGCTCGGCTAACGCGAATAAACGCTCTTGAGGAGAGCGGGCGGCTCGCAGTTTGCGTGCGAGTATGGAAATTTCATTAATGTCTACGTTTTGGATGACGTCGAATACGGTCTTCATGTCCTCAGCCAACGACGACTGAGGTACAGAAGACGGAGAGGGATGCGGCCCTACGGGAGCTACGGGAGCTGGGATGGGTCGGGAAGGTGCAGGCGGGACGGCCGGACGCTGCCTCCAAGACAGAGCCAGAGTAGGCGTCGGCTGAACGGGCTTTGCTTCCGGGGGACCCCGGTTGCGCAGCGGCGGGAAGTTAGCAGGAGTGAGCGGCGGCGCCGGTTTAGGCGCGACCCTCTTGGTGGTGGAGCGCGGAGCGCGCGGGCAACCCCTGTAGTTAGCTGTGTGGCCGGACTGGCCGCACAGCACACAGGCAGGGGGGGAAGTGGATTCGGGAGTGCGAGTGCACTCCTTAGTGAAGTGAGGATCCAGGCACTTAACGCACCTGGGGGGAGCTGAGCAGTTCGCCGCTGCGTGGCCGTAGAGCTGGCAGCGGTGGCACTGCCCAGGGTGACCACGGGGGTTGGGACGCTCGACGGAGATATTTGAGAGTCCGCAAATTGTGCGAGCCTCTCTAAAGATCTCCCTCGAGTTGGGAGTATTAGACAAGATAACTAAAGCTAGCGGAAAGCGCCTACCGCGGTTGGAGTGCATCTTGTGCACTGCTGTGACCGGGAAACCCTGAGACTTAAGGTCATCGAGAATGTCTTCGTTACTGAGTTCGAACGGGACGCCCCGTAGTACAGCGCGGATCTTACGCTCCTCCGGGAGGGCGTAGGTGTGATACGCGATTTTATTTAATGATAGTAGCCTGGTAAACGCGCGGAAGTCTTCGACGGTCGCTACTTGGATTTTGATTGTATCGCCAGCGTTGGCGGCTTTTAAGTAGATAATTTTGTGCTCTTTGCACAAGTTTGAGACCGCGGTCCAGCGCGCTTTTTCACGCAGGAATACGGGCGGAGGGAGCTGAGGCTTCGGCGGGACGGGAGCGCAGCGCGTCGCTGGCTTCGATGTGACCGACGGAGACGCGGTTACTACGAGCGATTTTAACGGCGCGGGGGCTGGTGTTGAAGACACCGGGGAGGGCTCGGGTATTGAAGATACCGAAGCTTTCTTAGAGCGCTTCTTGGAGCGCTTGGCGACCAGTTGAAAGGCGGGCTCAGGAGAGCCGGTTAAGGTGACGGCATCTGACGACGTGTCAGACGCGGGTTCGGAGTCGCTCCCGGGAGCGGTACGCTTACGACGCGACGCGTGAGAGGATGCGACCGATTCGCAGTCCATCTCGGACGAGGCGGGAGACGCGGGAGAGCTGTGGACCTGAGGGGTCTGAACGTTGGTGGCCTGAAGGGCCGGGGTTGAGGCCTGAGGGGCCGGGGACGCGATAGTTGCCTGTAAGGCCTGCGTTAGTATGTCATCGGGTATGCTGTAGCCAGACGCGGCGAGTACCTTGGCGAACGACCTAAGTACGTTGACAAGGTCCATTGGAGGGCTTGGTCCTACGATATATAATATATAAATATATAAAAATGCCTAGGTTCCCTAGCAACCCTAGCGGCAAACCTCCCTACCAGTGGTAGGGGGGCTGGGGAGAATAACTTAAAACTAACCGTAGTATGTGGAAGGCCACTACCTAGAAACCTAAAAGGGTGCGCAGGTAAAGAGTTGACCGCGTTAGGGTCAACCTTTACCGACAGAAAGGACAAATACACACACAAAAAACACACAGATATGATAAAAATAAATATGAAAATAGGAGAAAAATAAATAAAATAGAGAAGAGAAATAAAATAAAAATAAAAAGGACTGGTTCAGTACAAATTCGTTGTCACCGTTAAGTATCCTTTGCACTGAAACCAGACTACTTACGCTGGGCACAACACTGCACTCAGCACAAGCACAACACAACTTAGCACAGCACTTTGAAGACTAAGGGTCTTAGTCGCAAAGAAAAATACGCACTTCGATAGCACTCAGAGGGAGTAGAAAACCTTGAAAACCGTAGCACGGAACCAACACGCTAGACTGTGACGTCAGTAGACTGAGCGCCGCGGAATAGCGGGAAAGGACCGATCAACGGAGAACGGGGCTTGCAAGTCCGCACCGCGTGGCGATCGGAGCGAGAATGAATATTGACGCTTTGAGATTTTTTATTTAAAGGAAACCCCACCCACCCTCTTTGGTAACGTTTTCTTGAGTTTTAACTAAATAACCCAAGTATTAATTAAGTTAGCTAGCTGGCGTTATATTTGTATTTTTAGATGAAGTGTTGAAAGGTAAATTAGTTATTAAATTGTACTTGATTGTTAGCTAACCTATTTCACAAGTGTATACTAGTGAGGAACTCGAGTAGAGTCAACAAGTGCAAGGCAAAGAAAAGGTGGCTTCTAGAAAATAAATTGTTTATTACAGCACAAACAAATAAGCTAAGTCATGGAAATTTTATAAATTTATATTATATTCTAGTGCCTAAAAAAGCGGAAAAATAATGAAACAGGATAAATACATTATAGTATAAATATACGAGTATTATTCATAAACTGAAAACATTAGTGAAGTGTATTTTCAAATTTTATTAATATCTATTTATTTCTCAACATTGTCAATTACTGGTTCCTATTGGCGTTAAACAAAGCATGACTTTACAATCAGTTTGTAAACACCTTCGCGAAAAAGAACTGGCTAGAAACTTCATTTCAACTTATACATCAATTTAAAAAAACATTTAGTTCTCAGTATAGCCTTAGACTCTAGAATGGTACAACTGTGGTAAGGTGCTCAAATTTAACCCTGTAGGTGGTATTCATTGAAAATTTTGAACTCATAGTTCATTTTATAGACTTTATATATATTTATCAATCCCAAACAGTAAGAGGTTGCAAAATTTTACCCAAATAGCCCGATATAGAACTTTGAGTCATAAACAGCTGCAATTATCACTAATGTGCTAGTTGGGATCCCGCCCCAAGCGAAAATAGACTAAAAAAATTACTTCTGAGCGTTTGGTGGACTAGTGCCAGTGTCGTTCACTATAAAAATCTTGAATCTGGCCAGATGGTTACGGCAGATGTCTATTGTCAGCAACAGCAAACCATGATTGAAAAGCTAGCTGCTAAACAACCGAGGCTGGTCAATCGCTCTAGGCCACTGCTGCTTCAGGACAACGCTAGACCACAAACTGCACAATAGATGGCTACCAATTAGAGGAGCTTCAATTGGAATGTCTGAGACATCCACCGTACTCCCTGGACCTTGCTCCAACAGATAACCATTTTTTTCTAAATTAGGATAACTTTTTGCAAAGGAAAAAATTCAACTCCGATGGAGCAGTACAAAGCGCCTTCAAAGATTTTATTCATTCCCGCCCGAGTGGTTTTTTTAGTAAAGGGAGCAATGAACTACCTATTAAATCGCAAAAGTGCATAGATAGCAATGGTACATGCCTTGATTAAATAAATATATTATGTTTTTATAAAATTGTCTTATGTTCCTCCCTTACTAAACGCAAATTTCATATATAATGACCTAATATTAGGACCTTTGTACAAGCATTTCTTTTATCTCACTGTATTCTTTGTTTTATTTTTCTTGTATATGTGTGTACATAAATTGTAAAATAAATAAATAATATTTCTCTAAAAGTAAACAAACTTTAAATTTACGACCAGGTCTAGCATGAAGCCATTGCTATACATAGCGAAAACATAGCCAATTTGACAGCTTTATGAAGACATCTTTCAACAATCAACCCTGGCGGTCGTGTCGTCGTGTATTTTGGATATCTTGTGATAATAATGGATGTTTCATGACCGGGTATTTCATTGGGTTTTCTGTTTAATGCACAAGTCTATGAGTATGCACTGGCCAATACACATTTCACAATTAAACACTGAACACCAAAGAAGTGCACAGAAGGCTCCGTCGAGTTGCTGCCAAAATGTCACACTGTTCTGTTACTATGGAATATAAATTATTTATTTATGGAGAAATATTTTAATTTCTGGATTGCTGGAATTGTTTTCGATACGGACAGCAGCACTTTAATTAGGTATTTAATTCGATATCTATATTTTAATGAACCTGACTTAGTTACCAAAGTATTGAGCGGTACCCTTTTAGCACTTCTTGTTTTGTTTACAAGTTGTGAAGGATTTAAAGTTCGTCTTAATCGCATGGTAGATTACTATTTTATTAACTTTTGTTGCAATTAGTCGAGGAACCATATCGTATTTATCGTTACTCTCGAAGCCATCTAGATCTACCTAGATTAACGGCAACAAGCTTTATTCGGCTATTGTGGCTTATTCAAACTGATAAACTGATACTTCAAAAGATAAAATTTTATACTCACTACATACAATACCATTCATATACTTAGAACTAAGTTTCAATTCATCAACAGATAAATGCGTAAGAAATTTATCTTTCATCAAAGAATCCTCTTAAGGAAACACAAAAAGGCGTACTTGACCTATACAATTTAACACGACCAAATTGACACATACAACCAATAACGCTGGATAACTCCATACTCCAATATAAATATCTCACATTGGAAAGCGTCCTATAATTTACGGCTGTGCAAAATTTTCCTACTGATACAATTCATTTCTCCCTTGGAGGCCTATCAACACGATGGGAGGCTCATAAGTGACGTCATAAACAACAGAATTTCTGTGATGATAAGTCGTAAAATAAAGTATTGTCATAGTTTAGTACTCATAAAATACAAAATAGTAGGACGGCCGCTCTCGTAATTAAAATAGCGTTTGCTGGGCTAATATACGGAACACGTATATAATGCTGCTAGTATGCTGTTATGGAAATATCCGTTTTGTACTAAAACAACGTTACATATTCTCTAAACTTAATCTGATTCTAAGAGGGCACAGTTAAGATATTGTAAAAGTTAATATAACTATTAAATATTCATATAATTTCTCAATTTTGAACCTTATAATCTAGATAACAGTGAAGTACTTACTTATTGAAAACTTACTTGAAACTTTGATAAAACATTTTGTCGTGTTGAACACTGTTCAAAATTAACATACATACTTCTTGAGAGTATTTAATTTCTCAATTCATGTGTTTACCTCTTTGATGAAAGTAAATCGAAGAGATTCGAATCCCCTGCAGTGTTGTCGCCCCATAGTATGCGGAGCGCTTACAAAATACCGAACAACGCGCAAGCGATTGTCGCCTTATCCTGAGCCTCCGCCAAGTTACCCGACTGTTACTCGTATTCCACAGATACGACCTCCCCGACATAAAAGAGATAAAATTATGCAAAACATGGGTTTGCGAGCAAGAAAAAATACTTTGTTTCCGTATAGTTTCGTTTGTATTCGTGAATTGTCGGTTCGGTTCGCGTATTGTGACAAGTAAAATCGGGTGACTCAGGAACAAGTTTATTAAGGGCCGGCAAGAGCTTGTCGCCTATTTTCTGCTATTTTACCTTAATCAAAGATTGACTACAAATTTTTGTCTTCGATTACCTTCACATATTTTCTCGTTTTTATCAAAACTTCGCTAATACATAGTTCCAGGTCATCAAATTTTATCTATACCTCCAAAAAATCTCGCGAAAACGACTTCAATAAAATTAAATATCGCTAATGCTTAGATTAAACATAAATTGTTCATTATAATGATGCCAACAGCATCGCCGCAAGTTATCGGTTGGGGAAACTCCTACGCACAAATAGCAAGCCGCGGCCAATTGTATTCAAATTCAATAATTCGCCTGTGCGTACGGCGTTGTGGAAAAATAAGGTCGCACTTAAAGGTACTAAAATAGCTTTATCCGAGTTTTTAACGAAGCAGCGGCACGAAGTTTTCGTGGCGGCTCGTCAAATGTTTGAAGTGACAAACTGCTGGACACTGGATGGCACTATTAACATCAAGACTCCTGACGGTAAAAAGTGCAATGTTGTATCTATGGTTGTAATCTCTGCCGTATCTTCGTAATTTAGTTCACTGAAATGACTATTTAGTTTAATGTATCCTTTTATTGCGTTTGTTTTTTATATAATTTTTCAAGTTTAATAGTGAATTGTTACACAACACACGCACGACACCATATTTTGTTCACAAGTGTTTAAAAACACTAACCTGATTATAATTCTATTCTTTTATTTAAAAATACCTTATTCATAATAAAATTATAATTAACAAAAAGTGGAATAGTCACTGACAGTCCTTGTTCTCTGCAATTACATAAAAATAACAATTTACTGTTTTAGTAACTTTGCGAGCTTTTCTACCTTTAATTGTAATTTTACTAATGAAAATGTAAAACAAAATTGTTTCTGCTAATAATATACTCAGATAAATATTTTCCAGACGTTTATGAGAAATTATATAGAATTGCAAACTTAAATATTTGATTTACTCGAAAACTCTTCTAACTGACATTCCTTGTTCTTCCCGCGTAGTCTTCAAATATAAACATAATCCCAAGCAAGAAAATCACGACCGTTACAGGAAGTTACGTAACCCCTGTAGCAGGATGGGTAGAGACGCTCAACGTCGCCATATACACAGTTCTGTAGCGAATGGTAACCCTAGTAAGGTGTGGTCGCTCTTGAAAACTTTGGGTATAGGTAAAACCAAGTCTTCTCCTACACTCAGCCTTAATCTTGACTCTTTGAACCTACACTTTGCTGAGGTCCAAACGATATCACCTAACTTGAAACAAATGACGCTGAATTCTTTAACCAGTTATGATCCACATAAACCTGCTTTTTTCTTTGGGACAGTATCTGAGCGTGAAGTTAAAACAAACATCTCCGCTCTGAAATCAAACGCTGAAGGTATTGATGGCATGAGCCGCCGGATGATTGAGCTTGGCTCCGAGGTCCTCATCCTGTAATCTGCCACATTTTCAACTTCTCGCTCAGTACTGGAACTTTCCCGAACTGCTCGCGAAAAGCAGTGGTTATTCCCGTTTCTAAAACTAGTAATCCATCACTTCCTTACCATTTTAGGCCTATTTCCATTATTTCTTTCCTGTCCAAAGTCCTTGAACGACTTGTCTTCACACAAGTCAGTTCATTCATAAACTCCATAAACTTCCTAAGATCCTTTCAATCGGGATTCTGTCCTGGGCATAGCACTACTACTGCACTGATTCAAGTGACGGATGACATTCGCTTGGGGATGTCCAAACAACAACTGACTGCTATGGTACTTCTTAACTTAAGTAATGCGTTTGGAACCGTCGATAGCGATATCTTGTTGGGCATGCTACGAAATGTATTCGGTTCAGACATGGAAACGGGATGGTTTCGTGGTTACCTGGTCGGACGACAGCAGTGTGTTCGTGCTGACGGTAGGGTTTCTGGGTTCCAAGACGTCACTGCTGGTGTGCCCCAGGCGGGTGTCCTTTCGCCTCTTTTTT
Source organism: Marasmarcha lunaedactyla (assembly GCA_923062675.1). Taxonomy (NCBI): domain Eukaryota; kingdom Metazoa; phylum Arthropoda; class Insecta; order Lepidoptera; family Pterophoridae; genus Marasmarcha; species Marasmarcha lunaedactyla. The sequence goes on from OV281353.1 coordinate 12,835,674, forward strand.
TCTCAATATTCATTAATTCAACATTTCAATATCCATTTGTATGCCGATGACCTGCAAATTTATACCCAAGGCACCGTCAATGAGGTTGATGACCTAATTGAGAGAATAAACAATGACCTTGCTGTTATCGCTAACTGGAGTCAATCCCATGGTCTTACAATTAACGCCGATAAGTCGCAGGTTATCGTTATGGGTGGTGCTAGGCAGGTTTCGTCACTCAAGCAACTAACAATACCATACATTTCTTTGAACGGTGTCATTCTGACCATTAGTGGCAATGTCAAGAACCTCGGTGTCCTCTTTGATGCAACTCTTTTCTGGTCGGCGCACATAGCTGAAGTAAACAGAAAAGTTTTTGCCGCATCGGGGTCCCAAAGAAGATGGAGAAACTTGCTTCCTCTCAGGACCAAAGTTGAACTTGCGCAATCCCTTCTCCTTCCGATTCTGGACTATGCTGATGTCTGCCTCATTGACCTCAATGAAGATTTGCTCAGCAAACTCCAGCGTATGCAGAACCTTTGCATTCGGTTAATCTTCGGCCTGCGCAAGTTTGATCATGTGTCTGAATGCCGACACGTCGTCGCGAAGAGCACGTTCTCACTCTTATTTATAAAATAATGAAATGAAATGAAACTCCTCTGACTTGGTCTGGATACTATCATGAGTCCTTTACTGTGAAAGCTGCCCACCTTTGGTATCAACTGCCATCTGCTATACGACACTCCAAATCTAATGCCATTTTTAAAACTTATCTACACAATAACCTTTTGGAAAAATTGTAGTTTGCACCTGTTTATATATAATGTAATTATAATATATATGAATATATATATATAAGTATTTATTTATTTATATATGTATGTATTTTGGTATTTATGCATATTTTAAAAATATATTGTATAATTTTTTTTATTATTGGCCCCGTTTTTCTTGATTTCCGTCAACACAAAGGTTGTCTGGAAGAGATCGCTGCTAGTGATAAGGCCGCCTTTGGACACCCTAGTTTAATGTTTATTTATACAATTTTTACATTCAAGTGTGTGAGCAATAAAGTGTTTTTATTATTATTAATATAATTTAAGATTTAACCCTTCTCCAAACTAACAAATTCAAATACTTGTCTTCAGATATAAGAGGTAGGTTCTCAAAAGTTAATAGCTACTGCAGCGAAATCTCAGCCACTTGAAGAACTGAGCATCCCCATCTAGACACGAGAGGGTTAAAACAAGCAAGACAAGGGTTAAAGTGGTGTAGAGGGTTTGTGCTCCGTATGAAAAACCATTCATGCTCGGAAATACCGAAATTTCGCTTTACAAAATCCACGGCAAAGCTCTTTTGATTTGCGTTTCCCTGGTAAAATTTCGCTCCGATGTTTACGAGTTTATTAAACATTTGAAGGAATTATACTCGGAAATTACTGCACATTAAAATTTGAAGTTTCTTTTGTGAACTCAAATTAATATATATGAATTCTGCTTTTGGGGAAAATATGTCTTAACTGAAGGTACTGTGGCGTTCGGCCTCTTTAAGTCGTCGCCGCCTTAGTAAGATTCGAATTTGAATAAAATAAATACCACATTCCCTGACATTAAAAGAAAACAAAGTCAGTCGTTTTACGGGCCGTTCCCGTGTCCGGTCGATTTGTATAGAGGTGTGATCGTTAATATTTAATTGAAGAACAATTTGGGATTGTAGTATTATGTATTATGAGTCTCTCGGTTTGTTCGTTGTTATGTTTAAATTTTACCTTTAAAGTTACGAGACAGATGTATTAATGCTTGCTATGATCATTGTAGATTTGATTGTCAATGTCATCCCTCCTCAGTATTTTGTATAAAATAGCCAGGTATATATAAGTAAAATCATTTTTCAAAAATATTTATTTAAAATGATGTGTTTGTGATTTGATTTTGATTAAAAGATTCTATTTTGATTATATGAGACGCCCTCCGAATTTTTGATGGTTTTTCGCGGAGAGTAGTTTCGAAGAGGGCATTTCACTCTTTATAACTTGTTATATATTGAATATATTTTGAAAGAAACCCTCTCTGAAGCTAGCTGATAACGTCGGCCGTCTTTAGTTGATTTTGTATTAGGATTGACCATTTTAGGCTCAGGCAGGCTAGCTAGGAATGCTTTTGAATTGTATAAGTATTATGAAATTTATTTATTCGTGTTGCGAATAAATAAATTTCCAGTGTGCCAGGGGAATGTGGCGTTCGGCCTCTTTATGTCGCCGCCGCCTTAGTAAGATTCGAATATGAATAAAATAAATACCACATTCCCTGACATTTAAAGAAAACAATGTCAGTCGTTTTACGGACCGTCCCCGTGTCCGGTCGATTTGTATATATAAATTATGAAATAAATATCAAGTGAATTTTTAATAATAAATCTTTTATTATTACAGCTAGTTCCGCTACGCCCCTTCACCTAGTAGCTAATATATACGTTGCTAAGTGAGTTTAATGTGAGAAATACCCAACTTAAGTACTATTTCATAAGTGTTATGCAATATAAACAGCCAATGAAAAGATGTATTTCGCTATCGTTGCCAAAATTGTTTTCGCCAACTCCCACAACGGGCATAATTTAAGTTACTTGTTGAAATGAAAATGCTGCATCATAGCGCATACTCTCAGCAATGGCCTTGCGTATATTTGGCAGCAAAGTAATCGATACAACATTTTGCTAAGTCATTATATTCAGGCACCATTACTTTTTAATAAATTGTGTTAATGTAATAATAGTATAAACATGCACAATTCAGCTCTGTGGAATTAATTTTTATGTTAACCCGACTTATTTACTTGGTTTGATGGTAAACTAGCTATATTATACTGTGACACGTATGTGTATCAAGTATTTATTTATTTATTTATTTACATCTTTTGGGAAAACTTACAGCTAGGTTTAAATATATATAAAGTAAATAAGAAAAGAGGGCCAATAACAAGTTTCCACATGTAGCACAAACAATAGCGAGGTAAACAGTCACAAGACATTATCTAGTAGGTACTATGTATACATGCACAAGTTTCACGTTATTAAAGAAACAAACAAACTACAGTGTAACATATAATAATAAATCAAATGGAAGGACAGACAATTAATTATTAACAAAATGAGTATTGAAAATCAATTAAATATTTAGGAGTTTGAAAAGAAGTCTCTAGCGAGGGCCGCCTTAACACCTCGGATACCGCTCTCAAACAAATCAAAGTTATCTAGTTTGCGCGCTACTCTGTTCACAAGGTTGCATGCGCGAGAAATAAATGAGTTGTGTCTGTAATTGGTACTTGCGGTAGGTACGTGTAGAAGTGTTGGATTTCTATATAACTTAGAGTGCGCGCAGATACCAATTACAGCCAAAAGCTCCGGTACATCAATTTTACTATTTGCTATTTTGATAATGTTACAGACATCTGCTATGACTCTGCGTGTTTGGAGTGGAAGAATATGGTGACGTCTGCATCGGGAAAAATAATCTATGTCTATCTTTTTACATCTATATTGAAGGAATTTGAGAAATTTTTTCTGTATACCCTCAATGCGTTCAATATAAATCCCATAAGACGGATTCCATACTGATGATGCATATTCGAGGTGACTTCGAACAAAAGCGCAATAAAGGATTTTAAGGGTCTTGATATAACTGAATTCAGATGATACTCTTAACACGAAGCCTAATGCCCTAGATGCTTTTTTAACTATCTTATTGATGTGTTGATCGTATAGAATCTTAGAGTCGAAAGTTACTCCTAGGTCGGTGATATAACTTACTCTCGGTATAGTTGTGTTATTAAAAGTGTATTGGTATGTTATAAATGTATTCTTTCTAGTGTAAGTGCATACATTACACTTATTTATGTTTAAGTCAAGTTTGTTAATCAAGCAGTAATTATAGAAATTATTGAGGTCAGATTGGAGATTAAACGAGTCATTTAAGTCGTTAATGGTGTGAATTATCTTCATATCGTCCGCATATAATAATATTCTGGAAAAAGTAAAACAATTGCGTATGTCATTAATAAATATTGAGAATAATAGCGGTCCTAGTAAGGATCCTTGTGGTAAACCTGACGGAATCTGTTTTGAGCGAGACATGAATCCATTTAATACAACTACTTGTGAACGATTTTCAACGTAGGAGGCAAACCATCTGAATAAGTTCCCTCTTATACCCATACGTTGTAGTTTCAAAAGTAGGACTTGGTGATCAATACGGTCAAAACATTTCGAGTAATCTGTGTACACCACATCCACTTGTGAAGGTCTGGACATTTGAGCAGTTAGGTATTCAGTTAACACTAAAAGATTGGTTTCCGTCGATCTGCCTCTAATAAAACCGTGCTGTTCACTAATGAAATTGTGTTTTAGGGCTGAATATACTTGCCCGTGTATTAATTTCTCAAGTATTTTAGAGAAGACGCAGAGTTTAGAGATTGGCCTGTAATTGGATATGTCACATTTGGCTCCTTTTTTATGAATGCCGTTTTCCACAGAGTCGGTACATAACCTAGTTTCAAAGATCTAGTGTATAGAAGCGTTAAGGGTTCAGCAAGACTACCAGCACAGCATACTGCAAATATTGGTGGAATATAGTCAGGGCCAGCCGTTTTATTGCAGTCGAGTGATTTAAGCAAATTAATGACATGATCTTTTGTTACCTCAACGTCACATAAGTCGACAGTGCTGTAGTCGTAAGTTGTTTCAGTAAAACTTGGGTCGTTCGGTGAGGCAGAGTCCAGAAAAGTAGAGTGGAAGTAGTCACTGAACATGTTACAGATATCATCCCCGGTGTTGGAGACCCTGTCTTCATAAGTCATGACTGAAGGTACAGTATTTGAATGTTTTTTTGATTTAACGTAACTCCAGAATCTACGTGGATTATTGTTTATGTTATCTTCCGTGTTTTTAATATAGTCGTTGTACATTTCAGCTTCAAGCAGTTTAACTCGAGTACGCAGTAAACAGAAACTATGGTAGTCAGACAGGTTATTGTATTTTATGTATTTTTTGTGGTACTTATCTTTTTCTTTTATAATTTTAATCAGTGGGGTACGATACCATGTCGGGTACTTAGTGTTTGTAAATATTTTTTGAGGTACATATTTGTCGCGAAGCTTGTATAGTATGTCATAAAATTTTATTATTGAATCTTCTATAGTCAAGTTATTAAAAATATTAGTCCAGTTAGTCTCAGAAAGTATAGAATTTATCTTATCAAAATCAGCTTTATTATATAAATACACAGGTTTTCTTTGTGCTGTCAGGTTAGGTATTTGGTCAGATTGCAGACTTACATAAAAAGCCCTGTGATGGGGGTCAAGGGGGACAAGGGGTTGCTCCGCTTCAGTAATATCAACATCGTCATTTGATAAAACGTAGTCTAATAAGCGATTATTTAAATTAGTCAGATAATTATATTGCTCTAAATTACAGATTGATAAGCTGTCAAAGAGGGTAAATTGAGTGCCCCCTTGAATATTTGATGGTATATAAAATGACGATTCTAACGATGGCTCCCAACTTATGTTCGGCAAATTAAAGTCACCCAGGATAACATACTTATCGTCCGGCGCACGTAACACGATTTCTGTTAATGATTCGGAAAAGTTTGTTATTTGAGAGTTTAAAGAGAAGCCGTGAAGTTGAGCACAAATATACACAACGCAAATGTTGATATTGTTGGTTCCTTGTCTACCGCGCAACTTCACGGTAACCCACAGGTCCTCCGCGGAGGAGCACCAGTCACGGCGCACGACCGCTGCCAACTCGCGCCGCACCGCGATCAGCACCCCGCCGCCGAGACTCTGCCCGGTGCTGCTGTAGTCCCGGTCTCGTCTCCATACTACGTAACGATTGTCAAACAACTCACAGTCACTAATACTGTCTACCAGCCAAGTCTCGGTCAAGCAAATTATATCATAAGAATTCAGCAATACACCCCTCAGAAATACAGCAACTTTGGTTCGGAGTCCCCGAACGTTTTGGTAGTATATACTAACCATCGGTTACAACATTAGAGCTTATTTGTGTATACAGATGCTCAGAATTATACGAACAGTAGTACAACAAGTAAGTACAGTAGATGTAGAATAAATCAATATGGGTCCGATAGGAATGTGTAATATGTATATTAGATGAAATTATTAGTGTAAACTGGTAATTAATAGTGATTGCAAAGTTCACAATAAACGATTTAAACGTGGAAAGTTCGACAACTTGATTTGTGATAAACAAATATAAATTTACTGTTCCATACCATAAACTTATAAAATGTAAAAGTTTCAGCAGAGTAAGGAATGAATAATAGCGTTTCAAAATGGTAATCTCAAAATAGCGTAAATAGATGCACAAAGGTAGCGGTAAATGAAGGACAGCGGAGCGTTGACCGAATAACGGGAATCCTGTCTTTGTTATAAGCAAGCCAGAGTAGTGCGAGCGATTATTAGACAAACAATGTAAACAAAGCAGAGCACAAAATGAGTCATACTTACAAGCAGCAATCCACAAGGTGTTAAAACTGTCATAAAAAATATAGGCAAAGGTTGATTGAAGTTTTGAAATTATCGGGCAGAAAATATTTTTTTCAGGTCTTCTTCGGCGGTTACGTTGTGAGACGGTGAAGTAGAGTTTTTTCGTACATAAATTTTGCAGTTTTTGACCCATACAAATAAAAAATCTTTTTCTTTAGCCAACGATTTGGTTTTGTTTAGGAGAACTTTGTTATGTATTGTGAGGTGATCGTTAACAAAAATGCGGGAGTCGCCTCTTAATCCAATGTCTGATAATTTTAGGGATTTTTTTATTCTAGATGCTGCAACGAAATTATCTTTTATATATCTATTATTGAATGATACGATAATATTTTTGCATGATTTATCATTCCGAGTAGGCACCCTTGCTACATAGTTTATGTGTTCCTTGGAGACTGCGCAGTTAATTGTCTCGCCAATCTTCGAAATAACTTCGAAAAGGTTTTCAGAGTTCGAGTTTGGGATACCTTTAATTTCGATATTGTTCAGCCTGGAGCGTTGTTCACCTTCATTACACAAAGTTTCTAATTTAGATATTCTCTCCTCGAGTTTCAAAACATCCGCTCGTGTTTCTTCAAGTAACATGAATTTCTTCATATTCTGAATTGATGCGTGAGCATATTCAATAGAGGATTTCATATCGCCTAGCTCGTCCTTTATGTTTCGTATGTCGTCACGAAGCGTTGGTAGAATGGCGAACTGCAATGATAATCTCTTCAATTCAGCCATGATACTGTCCATATCCGCAGGCTTGGGGCTACAAGCGGGGCTTATTGACTTGTTGGTTTTGCAAGAACCACATCTCCACGTTGACTTTCGTTCGCCGAGTTTACGATATCCCGTTTCGGTGATTCCAGCACACGGAAAATCGAAGAAGAGGCAACATGAACTGCAGTGCACACCATCACTTACTTCAGCATTGCAACGTGCACACTGTGGCATTTTTTTTTATTATTAATATTATATATATATATATTTAAAGTATATCTTAACTTTGCTTAATAATACAGGGAAAGAAAGCCGCTGAGAGACTGCACTGCGCGCGATAGAGACGTGCGTGTACGGCGAAGTCTAATGACTTATGAAATGAAATATGATAGTTCAAGAAGATTAAATAAGTAGTAAGAAATACTGCAAGACCGCTCAAGACCGATGCAGTCACTGCGGCGGTCACCACCTCAGGGCGAAATGCGAGAAATGGCTTGCAGGTACGACCTCGACCTGTACCAACTGTGAGGCCGCGAAATACGATCAACGTGAGCATAACACATTTAGCCAGATATGCCCGGTGCGTAAGCGCTGGGACGCTCTGGCTAGATCCTCCGTTGCGTTTTGCTGAGGTCTCCTCTGCGTATATGTTTGCCTGATATAGTAGGACAGTACGCAAACAAATTGGAACAATTATGTGGAGAAAACCGGCAAACCAGGCACTGAATATAAATGAAATCCGGATTAGCGGGGGATTCGATATCCCGCTATTCTGTAGAAATACGGGAACCGAAATCCTACCCGCTAAGCCAACCACTGACTACCGTTTGTGTTTGACACAAAAAATATGGAATATTAAAAATAATTATGCTCTATAAACAGTTTGCTGGCGGCTCTTTTTACCAGTTAATAACTCCGCTGAAGACAACCTGCATTGAGAAAAACAGAACGAAAGGATGGAATTATCGATGATGGAAGAATATGTTTTTAAGGATATTTTTATAAATATTCAAATAAGCATATTATTGGGAAAGAAATAAAAAGAACGGAATAAAATGCAGAAATAAATAAATTATAAGCGAAAGTACAGAAATTTTGATCTATTAGAAACTATAAATATAAGAATTCACTGTTGCAGAAAATATATACTATTTAGCAAATATTTTATGTGTCTACCAGATATGATAAACTGTAATAATAAAAATTCTTTTTTTTAAATAACTAAGACAATAAGCCAATGAGCTAGAACTATTCAACATATAAATGCATACAAATACACAATAAAAACAGTCTGTGACCACCATGACAGAGGAATGAGAAAAAAAAAAGAAGTTTTATAATTTAAAATTATTTATTTTATCTCGGATTACTAAAGATATATTTACACAATTACATTTGTTAATTCTGTAAAAGACAAAAGTTCTTTATTCTAGTAATTTAAGATATTGTTTCAAGTAGTTAAGTTAACTCCCAAAAGGCTATAAAAACTTACTGGTCTGCGCTATTTCTCGGTGACGCTGTGTCGCCACGAGTTTCAGAGTCTTGGCACGTTTGTCACTTTCGATACTTGTGTTATTCTGGCATACTAATGGAAAATAAGAATATTTCATCTCCTTACTCGTATACTATATTGGTCGTTATGGTTCATGACACCAAAAACTGGAATGATCTGCCGGTGTCTGGTTTTCAGTTGAATTTAACACTGGAACTATCGAGCGTGGAGTGAATAGGTACCTCGTGTTGGTCAGGCGTGTACCATCTATGTTCACTTTCCAGCAAGTGAAATGAAAGAGAACTTTAGTCTTTTAGAATGTTTCATGGCCAATTACCATAGATTGTTGTTATAAGCTAAAATAACAATCTGTGAATTAGAAAGGTAGGTCAGTAGGGCATAGGCACCTATTACGTTTTCAATACTTTTTTGGGATATATAAATTAATTATATTATTATATTATTCTATTCTAATATTATATTATTATATGATATATTATTTGTTTAAAGGCAGGTACCAGATATACGATAACAGAGATAAACGGGCCCGTAATGGGATGCATAAATAGTTGAGTTCATTCCAGGCCCACAATAAGCTTTTTATTTCAGTACTTTACGCAAAAAATGACTATACCTTAATTTTTATAACATTTTATAATAATTACTAAACAGAAAGTCAGAACCAAATTATGTAATAAATATATAAAAGACATGAAAGCAAATCAAGGCATACGTAACTGCGTGCAGCTTTACCGATATAGACAAGGTTCTCGAACCATAGGTTAATCATTATGCAAAAAGAAATACTTGAGGTAATCTTAAAATAGATGACAAAGATATTCAGTTGAATAAATTTCTTTAAAAAATGTCGAAATCATAACATATTAATAAATATCACTAAAAATATATTTATGTCAGCTTTATAGCCAAATATTTTATTTTTGTGCTCTTTATTTGCTTGGGTTTATGTGCGAAATTATTTTCTTTGATCGGCAACCCTCAATAAAAAAAACATTCGCTCTGTTTTTGTGCAACAAGGGAATGCAGCCTGCTTACTAATGAGATAGCAAACTAACACAATAAATAATTAATTAGTAGTTAATTGTTTATTTTTCCTATTTTTCCCTATTAAATGAAGTAACAAATATTTTTAGAATAAAGAATTTGTGGTGCAACACAATATAGTTATTATAAGTTTACTCTAATGGTGGCTATTTTAACACTAAAAAATAAAAAAAATAATTAGTATTTAGCTCAAGTGATTTTAAAATATGGTATTAACCTTATTGATTATTATAATAAAAATAATTATAACTATATATTTTACTGAAACATTGAACGACGACACGAACATTTTGAACTCAACCCTTTAATTGGCATATTATAAGGCAGCATAACGTTTTTTGGAATACTGTTCGTTTCGCATAACGTTCATACAGAATACTTATTGATATACTTATAGATATACTTTATTGCCCATAACTTCATTTATAATAATATTATATTTTACAATAACGATTACTACGATTACATGTATTGGCATCTCACACTATGGCATAAAGTTTACAAGTCATACAGAATACCATAATTTTACAAATAAAAATCGAGTATAAAATTAGTAACCCGTTTAGAAAATCATTTCATATGTTTTAGTTTGCAAACTTTGCTAGGTTTAAGTACTATTGTTGAGAAAAAACGTGTGACAAAAGATAATTTTACAAACAACGTTTGAAAAACTAATTATTTGACAAACTTTCATTTCGCAAAATTATTACTTAAAAAAAAATCATTTGACAAAACACAGGTTTCGCAAATGTTTTACTTAGGAAATATTTCAATTGTTAAAAAATTAATTATAACACCTGTGTTGAACCAAAAAGGTTTTTCGTGAAAAGCTGGAAATGGTAATTAATTTGGTCCTGGCGCTTCACCAGGTGCTGCCGCACCACGCTCGCTTCGCTCGCTCGTCTTGCGCTTGTATAAACTACATACAAACCTAACCTAACCCTGTATTGTGACCAGGCAGAACGCAAGCAGAGCGAGCGCTAAACGCATGGATGTAGTTTAAAAAAAACTGACCTCCCTCCGCGCCTCCGGGTTTTTAAAAACAGAACAGTATTTGTGAACAAGGCCAGCGGCCCCGATGGCATACCTGCAGTTGTGTTAAAACACTGCGCAGCCGAGTTGTCTTCCATACTAACGCGCCTGTATCGACTCTCTTTGGAATCTGGAAAGTTCCCTAAATCCTGGAAGCTGGCTAACGAGCAACCAGAATTGTATTATACTATTATAGCTATTATACTGCTAAATAAAAGTTGAATACAAAATCTCAAGCACACATGTTATTCGTGATTCATGTTTACCCCCAAAAAAATCTCATAAAGTTTTCTACGTAAACAGCACAACTTTCATCTCAATTTCATCGGCTTCATTCATTGAAATCACAAGAGAAAACCTTGAAGGTTGAATATGTTAAATATATTTAATTATATTGAATATGTAGCAAAACACACGTTTCATATCGCCCTTCACTTCAGAAGTTCATTTGGATTCACGTTAATGCAACCTATTTTACCTTATCGATCAAGAAATTAAAACAGGTAGTCATATTCTGCCTTAGAATAAACGAAACTTCGGAATCAACCGAAATTACGGTATTGGTCCAACTATCCTTTGTTTTAACGTAAACTTAGTCCTACGCATCGTTTCTTAATGATTGAAAAGACCAATGAATGCTGCGAATATAAGCATCTTGAAGATGACGAAACTACTGGAATATTAATTAACTAAATGACAATGAAATACGCAGAGTAGGCCTAAACAAATTACGTACGGTGTACCCCAAGGATTCATATTGGGGCCTCTTTTACTCTTAATTTACAAAAATAATGTAAATGAAATTGAACTGAAGGGTGATATCGCATTATATGCTGGTGATACTAGCCTACTACTACGGCAATTGTACAAAAAATATGGTATCTAATGCCCAATTGTATCAACAGGCTCAATACGTGGTTTCAATGCAATCTCTTGACTATTAATGTCACCAAAACTAAATATATAATTTTTAAAGCTAAGAATAAAAAAATTCAAGACTTTCCACCACTACAATTGAACGGACAAAATCTCAATTTGGTAGACACTGAAAAATATCTCGGCCCTATATTAGACAGTCAATTAACTTTTAAATCTCATATAAATAAAATAAAAAGCAAACTTACATAATTATCAGGAATAACACGCGCAATCACCAGACGTCTGCCGTGGTACGTGCGATACACTATTTATAACTGTCTCGTAAAACCACACCTAGATTATTTAATATAAATTTGGGGTGCAGCCGCCAAAACTAACCTAAAGCCACTTCAAACAGCCCAAAACAAGTTAATTAAATCTTTATTTCATTATGATTATCTAACACCCACACATAGAATTTACAAGGAAACGAAGTTATACACTATACAACAGCTATATATATAATACATGTATGTTTATCCGGTAAATCTTAAATAAAGACTTGCATACACAAATAAAATTTATTAAAAATCACACAATACAAAAAATTAAACTCAGAAATGCAAACAAAATAAAACCAATGAGCCCGCGCACAAACTTTGGTAAAAAATCTATAATGTACGAAGGTGCTATACTATACAATATACTACCAAACGACATAAAAATAACTAAATCTATGCTGAATTATAAAAAATTAATAAAAAGCTATGTCTTAAAAAAAATACACACTATCATAAAATATAAAACAAAATTTTTTCTATTCAGATTTAAACCTTAAGAAATATATAATATAAAGTTATAAGTAGTTATAAGTTAGTAAGTAGTTAGTAAGTAAGTTATAAGTATAAATACAAAATTATAAGAAAAAAAACATAAACAATTTGTAAAATTAGTATAGATTTATTATGATTAGGTAAACAAAATTAAACAGCATAAAACTTTTATCATTATTTAATTTTTAATATGTACCTATTGCATACATAATGTACATACATAATACATCAAAAAGAGAAAAACTATATTAGGTAATAGTAATAAAATATAATATTTAGATATAACTATAAAAAAGGTATATTTAACGTACACCAAATTATATATATTCTATTACGTATCTAATTTACATAATATTTAATTTCAACTTAAAACTTTTCAAGTCAGTACCAACATATAAAAGTCACAAAAATATAAACATATGGCAACTAATTAACAATCATATTTGTCACTTCCAGTGCCACATATTGCTGTGTATCCTTAAATATCTCTTTGTCATTCAGTTCCTTTTGTAACTATTTTTTATAATTGTACAAGTACCTTCAGTTTTTGACACTAATAGTATTACTGTCTCGCTAAGCGCAGAAATTGCTTGCTTTTTATTTTATATTAAATACCCTACGTTTCTCATGTAAGTGAATGTTATTCTTTTATGGGAAATAAATAATCTTAAACCAGAAACCAGAAACCAATATTTATTATTCAAAACTACGACCAATAATTGCGTAAGCCAGGCAGGCTACCAGGGGTTACCATGCGATGTAAATTTCTGTTTATTTTGTAAAGGTTCAAACAATTTATTTAATTCGTATTATTTTAGTTGAAAAAGATGTGTTTTTATTCCAAACGTCAAAATCGATTCAATGACTAAATTAGTTCGAACGACCCGAAGTTTCGTAAGTGTACTTCGAGTTATACGAAAGGCGTGCTCGTAGCGTGAACAATTTATATGGAATTGTAAAATAGCTATTATACATTTCACTTTGATTGTGGTTGTTTACTTTTTGCTGAGAAATAAGAGTGAACATTGAGGAGACGGTTTACATCTATGATTTCATATGTGTACAAAAGTGTTTTTATATGTTTTCTACAATTATGGCTTTGAGCTTGCGGGATTTAAAATTTATATGTTAAACAGCCTAATGGGCATTCATTAAAAACGGTAAGAATAATCTCGGTTTATCCAGATTTCAGAGAAATAAAAGTTTTATTATTTTCGAAGCTACGATTCGTACGTAAAAAATAAGTACAGAGCTGTTACTGTACACTGTTAATATACAGACTGTCTTTTTTATTGTTCGGGAAAATGCCCAAAGAGACTAGATATATAACAAAAATGAAAAAAAAAAGCTCTGCCCAGTTGGCTCTATAGTTATCCATAATATTTGCTTTGTTATACTTACTTTGGGGTCATACAGTTGGTGTGTTTGTCTTGGGATTTATTATTTTTATAAAAAGATTTGTTTTGTTTTTTTACAAAAAAATGTTGAGGCCTCTCAGTGAGCAGGATACTCGTATTGGGAATGACATGCTCCTTTAATATAGTATATCATTAAGATTACAATATTAAGAATAATAGGTCTTTACCTATGAAACTGCAGTTTTGCCATACTGGCCATTTCAAATGAAAACATTTTTTTTTTGACTGATAATTCTAATTTCAAATTAATTGTATTTGACACACATGGAATTCTTTTTCTAAAATCGTCATTTGTTTAATAGTTAGTGTTTTGTTTCAACGCATTCGAACATTTTTCGTTATCATGGATAAGTTAAAAATTCGAGTAATTATGGAGTATGAGTACCGTCGTGGCAGCAAAGCGGCACAAGCGGCACGCAACATCAACGACGTTCACGGAGCGAACACTACAAACGAACGCACCACCCGTTATTGGTTTACCCGCTTCCGTTCTGGACATTTTGACCTGAAAAATGAACCCAGTGGTCGTCCGAAAACTTTGGTCGACAATGACGAATCAAAGGCAATTGTGGAAGCTGATGAAACTCAATCCACGGCTGAATTAGCAGCAGCTTTCGACGTTAGCATCAAAACAATATTGGTCCATTTGCGTCAAATTGGCAAGGTAAAAAAGCTTGACAAATGGGTACCCCACGAACTCAATGACCGCCAGCGCGAAGTACGCGTGGAGACGTGCCTTGCACTGCTCAGCAGGCATACAAATGAAGGAATTCTGAACCGCATTGTTACTTGTGACGAGCAATGGATCCTGTTTGACAATCGTAAGCGCTCAGCAAGTTGGTTGGACCCTAGTTCAGCACCCAAACAATGCCCTAAACGAAAACTTACCCCTAGAAAAGTGATGGTCACTGTTTGGTGGTCTAACGCGGGTATAATTCATCACAGCTTCTTGCCAAACGGGACAAGCATTACTGCAGATGTGTACTGTGAAGAACTGAACACAATGATAAAGAAGCTCGCACGTCTCCAACCAGCTTTGGTCAATCGTTCGGCTCCACTGCTCCTGCACGACAACGCGCGACCTCATACTGCACAGCAGACGGTCTCCAAGCTACAAGAGTTGGGGTTGGAAGTTCTCCGTCATCCGCCGTATTCACCAGACCTTGCGCCTACAGACTTCTACTTTTTCCAGAATTTGGACAACTTCTTGGCGGGGAAAAAATTCAATACCCGAGAGGCAGTACAAAATGCCTTTGAAGAATTTGTTGCCTTCCGTCCAGCTGATTTCTTCAAGAAAGGCATCAATAAGCTACCAATGCGTTGGCAAAGATGCATTGATTGCATGGGTGATTATTTTGATTAATAGAAATAAAAAATATATAAAAAAATTACGCTTCATTTATTTCGTGAAAAACGGCAATTTCATAGGTAAAGACCTAATATTTTTTAACTTTAATTTTAATGGATTGAGCATATCCATATCGTTTCTATATAATGTAACAGATATTAAAAAATTACTCAAGATAAACGTAATCAGCCATCGTGTTTCAGAGTCATTACTTTTATTTCAAATCAAAATATAACCGAAAAATATTATCGTACTGAAAACATGAATCCTCTTTGCGAAACAATGTTATTAATGGACTACCAGGGATATTTTCTTCGAGCAAGCCCTTACCCAAAATGAGATTTACGATGCTTCCAACCATAGAGAAACTACCCTGATCCTATCTTCGAACACTTTCAGCCTACAATATTTACAAGCCGAATTCTTAATTTTATCCGACTCTGGCACGATATTAGTTTGTGGCTCGTGAACTGTTTGTAAACTAATTTTGTTTATGACTATAAATATATTATAAATATATTTGATTCTTTTCCAGATTTATTTGTTATGTTTAATTTTTTGTTTTCATTCCACTAAGACAGAGTTTTTAATGACTTCAGATTAAAATGTTTCTATACTTCTCGTATTTTAGATCCAGACAAAGTTTTTCCCTACCTAAGCTTGATAAAGAAATCATAATTTGCAGGTACGAGTCTAACATTTCTAAGAAAGTATTATTTCATCTTGTATAGATTCATATCTTGTACCTCCTACATTCAAAGCAACAGGAAGGCCGTTTAATCAAAATGGTATCAAATCATGTCACCAACAAAAGCTTTTAGACACGCACTTTTCAGTTAAATTATTCATAATAAAGGGTGTCCCAGAAACAACTCGGCACAGCCTATCAGTTATTGAGCTGCACACAGCCCAGAGCGTTAATTAAAATCACTGAGGTAGGAAACACTGCCAGGAATCCCAAATTATAATTCGAAAAGAGAAGTTTCGTTTAATTAATTTTAAATTGCTTTCGACACGAATAGATCTTGCTTGTACCTACGCAAGATTTATCGGAATAACCTTGTTAGAAAAATTTTATAACCACTTTTATGAAAGATTTTTTTGAAGTAAATTGCTTTTGCTTATCTCTGGCTGATATTAATAAATAATTTAACAAGTAACGCGTACTCAAATTTGATTTTTGCTTAAATTTAACTCTTGGTTTGAGTAGAACTTTATTAATTATTAATAATTATTTGCTAATTACTAATAAAAAAAAACTTTACAATTTTGAGGTAATTTTTGACCGTAAGTTGGTTTAAAACAAATGATTCAGTTGCCAGTTTTTGTTTATAATTATTAAAACAACTTCTGAAGAGGGAAACTGGTTTTTCATCACACAAGAATAAGAAATTTGTTCCACACCTATAGTAACTAACCAACAAAATGGGCATCAGTGGGCTAATAAACGGATTAACGTTTAAGGCATTCTTAATAAGTAAGTTAAATGTAAAAATCCAACATGATGTTCAAAGAACTAGTTATTTATTTCTATCATTATATCATTTAAGCTTACAAATGACTTCAAAAACAATACCAAAAATGTCCTGAATACACTATATTTTCGCAGCTCCTCGTTATAGTGCAGTAGATATAATGCAGTCTCCTGGGTTCAACATAATTAGCTGTCACAGACTGACAGAGCGCCGCTTAAGCACTGATTGCCTCATAATGCTAGTGAACTGCCTGACACTTTGCCACTTTGTCTTGCATCCAAGTGCAAAAAGAAGACTTGAAAGCAGACAGTTTAAAATTGATGCTTCAAAAGCGGTGCTACTAGTATACCGTTAGTATGAAACGCACTAGACGTTTTTGGTGCGATTTTACACGTGAAACTTGAACGTGGGAACTTCGGTATTTTTTTAATTTTGTCATAGCCGGCAAACGGACACTCGATTCGTCCATAGAAATAATTAATCGTAGAAGTAATGTTTTAATTATATTGTTATTTATTATTGATCAATAATGCGGTGTACATAGGCTTAAACTGGTAGTTTCTTCGGAACATAACCACGTAAAGGTGGGTTTTATGGCGGATAAAGTACCAACTTAAATAAATACAAAATACGAGATCTTGGCATAAGAAACTCTACTATCCCTAAATATACCTGAATAATGTTTTAATCAGCCAAGTAGTGTCAGAGTGCATCGATTACATAAAAACAGGCACAAAAAAAATTTCCTCTTTCATAAAAGTATAGATTAATATTTCCTTAAGTTTTCACGATTCATTATATTAACTGAAATACTTTTTAACCGGATTTTATCGCGTTTAATTATATTTTTACATTTTAACTCGATGCTCGTTTCAGACTGAGAAACTGTTGGAGCTGATTGACGAGTGTCATGACGCCTGTCATCTTAGTCACTCGTGGCCGTAGTAAAGGTTACAAAATTGTAAAAATATAATAAAATGCGATAGAATCCGGTTAAACAGTGTTTTATTTAGTAGAGATTAAATTCCATATTATTATCTTCATTGTTACTTATTTTTAACGTCTTATGTTCTGAATTATGCTGAGAATTAATGCACTGCCTGATTCCTATCACTCCCAATTCTTACTTTAAATATGGAAAGGATTGTAAAGAACATCTATAAAACTTTTTTTATGTTGTAAAAAAAGTAATATTGATTTTGCGAAATTTTAAAATATGTATTGTAAGTTCATATTGTAAAATATTAATATTACTTTAATAACATCTACCATATTGGAAACTCGGATTTGATTTACGATACGGTATGAGATATATAAGAGACGTATGAAGTTATATGAAGCTGAAACGAAAAGCACCATGAAGGTAAGTATGGTACTTCTTTAGTTTTATAACAAATTAACAGACGAAATGGTTTGTCTTTAAGGTCGATGAAATTTTAAAAAACATAATAACCAGCAGATTGAATTTTCAAATTCAAATCATCTTTTAATTCTTAGAATCAATTCCAAAGTTATTTAATCAAAAATATATTGTTTTTTATTATGTTTACAAATTTACTTATAATATTACTATTACATTTTTATATAAATTTTTGTTTTTGAAAAAAATATTGAAAGGCAAACAATATTTATTTTTAGTTTAGCTTAAACATAGGCTACAACTTTAGGATTCCACCCTGTATATATGGTAACACACGTAAGCACGGCGTAGTTCACAATGAACTTTGACAAAGCTATCAAACGACGAAAGGCTAATTCCGCCTCGGCTTGCCCCGAGTCAAATAACTCCTAGCTGACAACGATCAAATATTGAGTAGACGCCAAAAGTTGATCTTTTTGGTTTCGATTCATTTTGTAAAATTTAGCAAACTTTGCTCATTGGAATATTGATGTTCGTGACTCTAATGATATTTTTTTTAAATATTTATAGTAGATATGGGCCGACTTTTTGATGTCGTTATCACTGTATGTAAATTATGAATACCAATAGTTTTCTTAGTTAAGAGCTTGAGTATTTTCGTATAGAGAAACCTGATAGATTACTATTATTTGTTCTCTGAGTAACAATAACTTTTATTGGAAAAGGCTATCAAAACCAAACATTGTACTACCAAAGTTGGGTCTCAAGTTGTAAATCAAATATCTTCGTAAGAATCCTGTTCTTTTAAGGTACCATTATTTACTTACGGAATACGAACCGTATGATAAATCTAATACGAGTGTGCAATATAAAGAAGATGATATAAAAACTCAGTTTTTATCTTATCCTTCAAAAAAGTTTCGTAAGACGAATTCTCCTATACGCCGACGGGGCTCCATAGGATAGACGATCTCCACGGCATTACAACAATGCATGACGTATTCCAGAGGCGAATACCTTGTCGTAACCATGGTGACGCGACGCTGCAGTGCCGCCCGCCCGCAGTAAGCTTTCAACTATCACGGAGAAAGGATCTCGCGCTTCACGCTCCTTACTATTCCGATGTTTGTAAATACAAAACCGTTTACTTAAGAAATTTCGTTCGTGTATTTTAATTTTTCACAAAATGTTGTATTTGAATATGGAAATAATCTGGTTAGAGTGCTAGTGATGATCAACCTAAGTGTCTGTGTTTGTGAGCCATGAAGGAGTACTGTGACGCATACAGGATTGCAACCAGGAAAACATGACAGAGCAGGAGCGAGCCAACATCTTCTCTGATGATGACGAGGATTTGGTGAGTTATAGGAATTTTTATGACTTTTAAATAAAACTACTTTCATCAACTCCAGATATATTAATTTTATCCTAACCATTACTGCTAATAAAAAAAAAAACACCTTAAGTCGTTTAATGTACTTTATAAATTTAGAAAAATCTTCTATCCTGTACATATAATGTAAAATTTTTTATACAAATTATATGTTATCCTTGAGAATTGGAACGTTTCCAAATATTGTATAGAGCAGTAGAGGGTAGAACTGAAAGTAATAAAACTGCAGCGGCGTCACCGGCGTCGTGGGCGAGGTAGAGTGTGTATTTAATTTTTAAAGTACCTATTATGGTACCTATTATTGCCGAAATGTTTTGCGTTTTCAAGTTTAATTTGAAAATGTAATAGTTATGTCTTGTTTTTGAAATTTATGTACAAAATAAAGACAGTGTGTGGCCAGACTCAGTACGTTGATCCGAAATTTTTGTTAAATAATAATTATTGTTTTTAGGTACTATTACAATATGTATAAAAAGTGAATACTCATTTATGATTCCGTTTTACTAATTTTAAATGTCATATTTTATTTACAACTAAAGGAATAATTTACTCCTTATTTAGGATAGCAGTTTGAATCAATAATATAATTACCATAATCACTTAATATAAAGATATGAATAAGAAAAGATTTATTTATTTTATTATTTGTGGGGCTAAAACGTATAAATCGACAGGCAGTAGGTCAACATTATGGAAGTCAATTGTAATGTAATTACTTATAAGTTAATAGACAATTTGATGTGTTAATATCAAAGAACTAATCACTCTGCAGCAGAAGTTAACCTGTATAAAGATGTTTTATCGCGAACGTAGCTACTATATACTAAGCAAAAAATTTACATTATTAACCATACACAAACTTATTTTTTATGTTTAAATGAAACACAGCAGAAATTCTCCGAGGCCACAACAAAAACTAAGTTTACCCAAAATACTCTAAACATATCTAACAAACGTAGCTACCAACACGTAGAGGTACCAACATAATAACATTACCATACATTAGTCAAGTATATCTAACAGACTCCATTATACGCAAGCATTATCTAACTGCTAGGGAGCCTTTATCTCGACTGCATTTAAAAAGCGGCGAACACCCTGTATATACGTAGCTGTGTAGTACAATGATACACGAGCCGTAATGTTTGTGTATTGTGCTTGGGTAAGCACAACTTTCAGGGCTGTTCTGCTTTTACCTGGTTTTCGAGGTCTCTGTTTATGCAAGAAGTAAATTGCAAGTGATGAACAAATTAATAATGTGATTATAACCTTATTGACCCGATATAGGAGCTTTCAGAAGAAGGAAGATCTACAAAAAAATTTAATGTGTAGGTAGATAAGTCTGACCTTGTCGTATTTATAATTTTACTTTTTCAGGCCAACTTCCAATCTACAATCGCTATAGAAAACGCTTAATCTGTGTAGAGCATATCGCGTGACTATCGAATCATTATAATAGGTCTTTACCTATGAAACTGCCGTTTTGCCGTACTGGCCATTTCAAATGAAAATATTTTTTTTTTGACTGATAATTCTAATTTCAAATTAATTTCATTTGACAAACATGGAATTCTTTTTCTAAAATCGTCATTTGTTTAATAGTTAGTGTTTTGTTTTCAACGCATTCGAACATTTTTCGTCATCATGGATAAGTTAAAAATTCGAGTAATTATGGAGTATGAGTACCGTCGTGGCAGCAAAGCGGCACAAGCGGCACGCAACATCAACGACGTTTACGGAGCGAACACTACAAACGAACGCACCACCCGTTATTGGTTTACCCGCTTCCGTTCTGGAAATTTTGACCTGAAAAATGAACCCCGTGGTCGTTTGAAAACTTTGGTCGACAATGACGAATTAAAGGCAATTGTGGAAGCTGATGAAACTCAATCCACGGCTGAATTAGCAGCAGCTTTCGACGTTAGCTTCAAAACAATATTGGTCCATTTGCGTCAAATTGGCAAGGTAAAAAAGCTTGACAAATGGGTACCCCACGAACTCAATGACCACCAGCGCGAAGTACGCGTGGAGACGTGCCTTGCACTGCTCAGCAGGCATACAAATGAAGGAATTCTGAACCGCATTGTTACTTGTGACGAGAAATGGATCCTGTTTGACAATCGTAAGCGCTCAGCAAGTTGGTTGGACCCTGGTTCAGCACCCAAACAATGCCCTAAACGAAAACTTACCCCTAGAAAAGTGATGGTCACTGTTTGGTGGTCTAACGCGGGTGTAATTCATCACAGCTTCTTGCCAAACGGGACAAGCATTACTGCAGATGTGTACTGTGAAGAACTGAACACAATGATGGAGAAGCTCGCACGTCTCCAACCAGCTTTGGTCAATCGTTCGGCTCCACTGCTCCTGCACGACAACGCGCGACCTCATACTGCACAGCAGACGGTCTCCAAGCTACAAGAGTTGGGGTTGGAAGTTCTCCGTCATCCGCCGTACTCACCAGACCTTGCGCCTACAGACTTCTACTTTTTCCAGAATTTGGATAACTTCTTGGCGGGAAAAAAATTCAATACCCGAGAGGCAGTACAAAATGCCTTTGAAGAATTTGTTGCCTCCCGTCCAGCTGATTTCTTCAAGAAAGGCATCAATAAGCTACCAACGCGTTGGCAAAGATGCATTGATTGCATGGGTGCTTATTTTGATTAATAGAAATAAAAAATATATAAAAAAATTACGCTTCATTTCTTTCGTGAAAAACGGCAATTTCATAGGTAAAGACCTAATATCACGTAATGCTCCATAGAGTTTAAGCGTTTTCGATGTCGTTAGCGATCATAGATTGCAACTTGGCTAGGCCCTAAGAAGAGACGAAAGACAAACGCTTAGACAACATTAAACAAATAAATAAAAAATATATGTACTATCTTCTATACGACTTTTCGTGCAGAATGAACACAACAAAACTGCACAAAGTCAAAATTGAATTCGCGTACAAGAATATGTAGCCAAGCTTTCAGATTAACATTGGCGTATGAAATGCAAACAATTTAAGTTCTCTAGGACCCAAACTAAAACGTTTGCATGAATACGTGGTACCAAGATGACGCAATCATCAGCACGCTCAATCGATTTCAAATTCTACACGATGTTTGTTCAGACCGTAAATACCAGTAATGTTTAGATGTATGTATGCATACAAAAATTTTCGCCGTAGCCTTGTTCGAAAAAAAACTTATTTTGTAACTTTTTTAATTAAACGTCAGCAGTACTTAAAGATGGATACCGTCCCCTGTTTGTAAAAAAAAATAAATTATAGAAATGTAGGTGCCTAATAGTCTTGTCTTTAAAAATCATATGTTATTGTCTTTAAAATCATATGTGTCATGAGCTTAACTCATGAACTATATATAGATAACTAAATTCGTTTTAAGTATTTATAAATATAAAAATACAGAAAATGCTGTGAAACTAATTTAACGTTTAAATTCACTATGGCCCGAATAAAAGGCAACAAAAACATTCCCCTACTTAGACCCGCAAGTAATGTATCATTAACCAACGGTCTTATACTAATTTTCCTCAAAAACCCGGATGATACCAACCATTACGTAGAATGCTCATTTACCGGCGTATATTCGAAAAGAACCTCCTTACTCCAACGTAGAAAAATAACTAACTTAGCAAACGACTTCTTTGCCCTTTTTCTTTATTAAGGGAAAAAGTAGCTACAGTATACAAGCCTATTTGCATCTCGCTATATCTTACCGTCAAAATGCGGCACCGGAAAGTAATTTTAGAGGGCAAACCTTATCGCGAGCTCAGTACTGGAGGTCAGGCCTTTTCAAAATTGAGGTGATTGTCGATCGGAAGATCTCTTAGAAACCTGCTGGAGTTAAATTGGTTTAAGGAAATGAGGAATATTTGCTGTGAAGTTACTTAGTTATTATGTTGACCTGGTTTATTAGGAATATCACCTTTAACATTTTGAAATATTTTGTGAAAAAGCATTTTTTAAACCTATGTGCTAATATTTTATTCATAACTGGTTATGAAATTTACATTTTAAATATTTTATGAAAGTGTATATTATAAACGGTTTCTATTGTTTCAGTCCATTTGTTCCGTAAAATCGCCTTATAGTAGTAGTACGTACCTACCTAGTTTTCAAGGAGTACTGAATAATTCGAACATAGATTAATTTCCCAATATTCGTTTGTAACGCATTTTTAGATGGTTATTTTGGTATCACTTGCTTTGGTTGATTATCTTATTATAAGCTGTGATTATAGGTATAAAACGGACAGTAACATTAACAGCCAATCTAGCAACAAATATAATAAAAATTCAATTTCAAATAGGATATTAAAAAATTTCTCTCAACTACTGCGGACTAGAAATTCTGCAAAAAGTCTTTTTGCTCAGTTTCTTTCCGATTTTGTCAATGAGACGACGTAAAATGTTTGCCTGAAAATAAAATTTACAGTAAATACCAAAAGTATTTACATAATTACAATTACTTTTTGTGGGAGCTATGCACAGATAAAACAAAAGATTGGTTTAAAGTTCAATAAACTACAATTTTCTACGTAAAATTAATCTGAATAATAAGAACGTTGTATAAAGTTATAAAATAATGATATGCCGCAGTCTTAACTTAAGTTTATTATACGAATCTTAAAAGCGGCCTCAATTCTAGTAATTTTAACCTAACAATCGAAAGAATATTGATAACAAAAGTAGTAACTGCTACCAGTCCCACACGGGAATATCCCAGCGGTGCAATATTTAGGTGTATGTTCACTTGAACAATGGCTTCGAGACACAAGGAGTTTTCGTGTTATACCCACAATACAGCCTAATAAAAACATAAAATACTACTATGATATGCGAACCCGAGTGGTAAATTAATATATCTGTCGAGCCTATGGTTAGGAGAAAAATACAGAACGTCAGAATTTATTAGTGTACTCGAATGTTTATCGAGGGTTGCGATTTTACATCCCGTCAGGTAAATAAAATAAGAAGATGAAATTTTTGCCATGCCATTTTTTGCTATTTTTATTTACTTGGATAATACAGTGGGCGTTGGTGATTGTCGGAGTTAATGTTACTCATTGTTTTGTTAATTTACATATTCGACACTCTAATAATTTAAAAATAATTTACCAACTTTTTATTTCTTCTAGAACTTATAAATAAAATTAACATTTCAAAATAATTGCTTGACTATTCGAACAACCCTGATCAACATCGACAAACAAGCCTTTGACGTAATTTCCAGCGAAGCTTAAGTACAGCCAGCGTCACACAAATCGCAGCGTCTCACGTGATCATAAGAGTCGTGATGCATTGCCACGCCACTGTTCCTACACATCTTAACAACACACTAGCCTAAACTAATATGATACAGAGACTATTTGTTTACTATTTATTGAGCGAAATATTCTGAAATGTTTGAAAATCTACATTAATCAGATATATTTTACTTTGTCAAATAATTAACGCAGCATCATGAGCCAATTTTAAAATCTAGTCAGTAATATGATATTAAACGCCCAAAGATAAAAAACTAGCTCTGTTCTGCTAACAGCGCCACTGAGAACGTCAATAAGCTGTAATTGTGGTTGTAGCACCGCGTCTGCTAGAGAGTTGACTGATGTGCCCCATTCATGAACAAAGTCATTATTGTCTGCGTTAGCCACGTTCCTGTGTGCATGACAAATGAAGCTATCAAACTAGGAGATTTATGGTGTTTTAGCTATAAAGGTCTTTGATGCGTGGGTTCAATTTATATGCTACTTATAAGTAGTCTTATTTAAACTATTTTCTGTGTGTTAACCTGGTCTTACTGTGCAAAAATGCACGGTATAACCTACAGAAACTAAGAAAAAACTCCTTTAACATGATTTGATTTTGTCGGATCATTTACTAAACTATCAAGAATGAAATCGTACGCTCGACGTTAACTTACAAAGATAAAGCTTTGACACCCGTTTTATTATTTGTTATTAAATGCAAGCCTTATTTATAGAATAAAATGTTTACTACATTTTTAAGTTGGCATTGACAAAATTAAATTCCTTAATTAGTTAATTTAATCAGAAAAGAATCCCAAACGCTTTACTAAACTTGGGGGCCTCTAGTATTTTCAAACCATGAACTGTTAAATGTCGCATTAAAATACTTAAATATTAGTCTTAAGAAGCATTATGCTAAAATAAAAAATAAATAAAATGGTTTATTTTTAATTTTGTTGTGGCAATCCTATGGGATTATCCTGGGTGACCGACATCGTTCTATATATTTGATTATTTTATAAAATGTTATTTGTATTCACGGCAACCTGTGTCAAATTTGTGTCAAAATTGCCAGTTTTATACACTCGTACGAGACTTCATTTCCCTATTGATTGGGGTACATGTTTCACCATTGTTGTATAATTATTATAGCTTATATCAAGGACTTAAGAGCTATTTTTCACCGGTTCCAAAGCACACACGAGCGGGCAATTTATTAATTCTGAATTAGGTACCTTGTTTGTTATGTAAATTGACTTAGTGAAGTTAATTGGGGCCCCTGTGCTAACGAGAGTGGAAAATAAAACTTTGTTTTTGAAACACTATTTGTACATAAAAGAATATTTTCTGAATTTTATTATTAAAATACACTAACGTGGTTTTAGATGTACACACCTAATACCCCAGGGGCGTTACCCACGTGTTCGGCACGGAACATTCTGTAGTATTTGTTGTGGCAGTAATGGCAAGGCTAGCCCGAACCAACTACTACACATATTCGGCATGTTCTGATTAGGAAATCCATTTGGGCTTTCTACTGGTCGGCTCATTCGGCTTGTCTCGCCAAAATCCAAACGGCATTGGCCAGGCGACATTATTCGATACTCCCGCCCGGCAATGCCGATTAATGCCAGCCCGGATGTGTGGATAGCGCTCGTTACTTGTAATTAATGCGCGCTTATTTAGCTAGGCACAAAATATGAATACACATACATATAATATGGAAGGAGATATACCTGTTTTGATATCGTAAAAATTTGTAAGCTCTTTAATTTAATTAAACCCATTTACCGAGAGTTAATGGATATTTCCTAGAATATTGTGCAGCTTCTTATTAGGGGTGCTGTTTTAATCCTGTGGTTTCTTGGTATCTCTGAACTCAATTTCCATTCCGGCACGTTCAGAGACAATAGATCATGACGATCAATGGAATAAATATTGAGGTTAGGTACTGCCAGGAATATTATTCTAAATTATCCAGTTAATTAAAATAGAGACAAGGATACTCAGTTTCTAATTTAGATAAAATGGTTTGAATAAATTTTCTTTTTTGTTAAATATATTTAGCAATAAACGTGAGATCTTCGTTTTAGTTGCTTACGTGCATTTATAGGTTTTACACATAAAAATTACAGTTGTATAAACACAAACAGTCATATTTTTTTACATTTTTATCGCCTGAAAATGACACTGGTTCGGTCTCCTACTCACCTAGAACACGACTAGTTTACATATCTTATATCCACAGCCCCTAATCATTCAAGATTCAATTAATACGATGTTCGATTTTTAAGTGTGAGGAAATTGTAGATACCTAGACGTACTCGTTATCGAAAGAAATTCCTTCAATTCTCAAACATTTTACTTTTCATCTTGACCGAAAAAAATCATAAATTGACAAGCTCTTGACTTGCCTCCGAACTTGCTAGGGACATTTACTTTTTTGTGAAAAAGAGGCAAGTTTCAAAGCCTTCGGGACATTAGTGGCAAGTAACGGAAACTTCTTACGAACTGCCGTTGAAGCAAAACTCTGCGGGAGTCTCATTTGACGGCGAAAAAGTAAGCAGCGCTAAGTTTGGGCCCAATAATATGGTCTTTTTATAGGAAAACTTTTGTTTCTATCTTTTGCGGTGATACATTAATTACGCGGGCAAGGTTTTATTGGGATAATACGTAGCAATTCTTCAAACTATGAAGAATAGTTGTTAGATATAATAACTAAACTATGAGGTCAATGGTACAAATGGAGACCCGCTAGCGGGTCTTCCGCCGGATGTAAAAGTTGAATGAGTTGCAAGTTGCAACTCAAAGGGACATGAGTTGGTGGCCGTTCTGGGCAGCCTCCGGTGAAGCCGGGGCTGCGCAGAGGTCGGCCGAAGCTTGACTTAGGGATCAATTCATTTAAATGAACCTATAATGAATTGAGAAGGGAACTATGCTCCGCCAGAGCTAGCAGACGCTCTGTCGGAGAACGTGAAGCCCTAAGTTTACGGGCTAAAACTGAAATTTCCCTAACATCAATATTTTTGATAGCGTCGCAGACGATACGCATATCGTCTGCTACGGAGGGATGAGGAGTGGTATTGAATGGGCGAGGAGCCGGGATGGGATTTGCTAGTGCAGCGGGGCGCTGCCTCCAGTTCTCTGGAGCAGGCTTGGGCTGAGTAGGCTTTGCAGCCGGAGGAACCCGGCTACGCAGCGGCAGAAAGTTTTCCTGAGAAAGGAGCGGGGCCTGTTTGGATGCCGCCTTCTTAGAATTGGGACGCATACAACGGGGTGCACGAGGGCAGTCCCTGTAATTTGCGGTGTGTCCAGACTGGCCACAAAGCACGCAATTGGGAGGAGAGCCGATGAGGCGCCTCGATCGAGATCCCAGATAGGCCGCATATGTTGCTGACCTCTTTGAAGATCTCCCTGGACTTGGGTACATTATTGGGTACTCCAGGATAGCCTCGTTCGATAATTCGAATGGAACTCCCCTGAGTACCGCTCTGAACTTACGCTCTTCTGGGAGAGCATAAGTGTGATAAGCATATTGTTTATCGGCGAGTAGCTTTGTCAAAGCTCGTTAATCGTCTAACGACGAGACTGTAATTTTAATGGATTCACCTGAGTTAGTCGCTCGGGTGTAATGTCTCTTTGCACAATGTCAAAACCTCAGTCCATTTACCCTTTTCCCGAAGGAAAACGGGTGGTGGGACCTTAGTCTTGACAGAAGTTGGGGCCGGAGCGGGTGGTGAAGGCACCGGGGCAGCTGGCTTTGGAGACGCCGCGGAGGGTGTTGTAGACACCGGGACAGGCGTTGAGGACGCCGGGGCTTGTTTCGAACGTTTCTAAGGGCCATTCTTAACAAGGGTGAAATTGGAAGGCTCAGAGCCAGTTGGGGTGGCGTCCGAGGAAGACTCGGTCGCGGGTGCGCGCTTGCGGCGCGAAGGGACGTCTACTTCGCACTCCATGTCACTGGAGGAAGGGGACTAGGGAGGGCCTAAGACCAGAGGGGTCTGGGGAACTGGAGTGGCCTGAGGGACCAGTGTGGGAATCAATGCCATGATATGAGGGATAAAGGTGTATAGGTTACGAACCATTCCACCGTTCATGTGCATGCCTTGAGCATAGATACTATCTATTAACTTTGACCTAATTTCCACAAAGCTTAGGAAAGCCATTGCGGAGGGGTTGGGGAGGGACAACAATGTATAAATATAATAGGTCTTTACCTATGAAACTCGACACAGTCTCGGTCTGCGTGCGTTCTCGAGCGCACGTCGATCGCAGACGCCTTCCCGCTCTTTTAGCCCCCGCGCTAATTGAGCACCCAAATTTCATAGTTGTTTACCGTATTAAGTTTCTAACGCCGTTTTCACGGCGGACAGTAGCTCGTTAACCGTACTTCTAATAAGTTTCTAACGCCGTTTTCACGGCGAATAGTGGCTTGTTAACCGTACTCCGTGGAACGTGAGCTTCGTCGACGGGAATTCGTTGTTCCAGGACTTCAAGTGCCGTGTTCGAGTAAGTTATCCGCGTCGTTCTCAACCGCCCTACTGCGTGTAGGGTGGTTTTAGGAAGTTAGTCATCGTTGTTAGGTTCATATATTGTCCCTCCCCAACCCCTCCGCAATGGCTTCCCTAAGCTCTGATGAGATTAGGAAGAAGTTAGTTGATAGTACCGGTGCTGAAGGCATACATATAAATGCTGACAAGTTCCGTTTCCTTGATTCTCTTATCCCGCATATCATGGCGTTAATTCCACCAATGGCCCCTCAGGCCACCCCAGTCCCCCAGACCCCTCAGGTCTT
Organism: Marasmarcha lunaedactyla; assembly: GCA_923062675.1. Classification (NCBI taxonomy): domain Eukaryota; kingdom Metazoa; phylum Arthropoda; class Insecta; order Lepidoptera; family Pterophoridae; genus Marasmarcha; species Marasmarcha lunaedactyla. Next base: position 12,865,248 of record OV281353.1, read on the forward strand.
AGGCCCTCCCGCGTCCCCTTCCTCCAGTGACATGGAGTGCGAAGAAAACGCCCCTCCGCGCCGCAAGCGCGCACCCGCGACCGAGTCATCCTCGGATGCCACCCCAACTGGCCCTGATGAGCCTCCCTCTTTCACCCTTGTTAAGAAGCGCTCTAAGAAGCACTCGAAACAAGACCCGGCGCCCTCGGCGCCCGTCCCTACACCCCCTGCGGCGTCTTCAACGCCAGCTGCCCCGGTGTCTTCAACACCCGCTCCGGCCCCGACTTCTGTCAAGGCCAAGGTCCCACCACCCGTTTTCCTTCGGGAAAAGGGTAAATGGACTGAGGTCTCGACATTGTGCAATGAGCACAAGATCCTTTACACCCGAGCGGTAAACTCGGGTGAATCTATTAAAATCACTGTCTCGTCGATAGACGGTTTCCGAGCTTTGACTAAGCTCCTCACCGATAAGCAATATGCTTATCACACTTATGCTCTGTCAGAAGAGCGTAAGATCAGAGCGGTACTCAGGGGAATCCCGTTCGAATTATCGAACGAGGCCATCCTGGAGGATCTGCAGTCCCAAGGCTTCCCGGCACTCGCAGTGCATAAAATGCACAGCAAGTACGGGAGGCAACACCCTCTCGCTTTGGTGATTCTCGCCAACGTCCCCAAGTCCAGAGAGATCCTGAAAGGGGTTAGCTCTATTTGCGGCCTCTCTGGGATCTCAATCGAGGCGCCTCATCGCCGCGGTCATCCCGGCCAGTGCCATCGGTGCCAATTGTACGGGCACGCGGCAGCCAACTGCCGCGCACCGCCCAGGTGCGTCAAGTGCCTGGTCCCGCACTTCACTAAGGAGTGCAATCGCACTCCTGAAACTCCCTCTCCTCCCGATTGCGTGCTTTGTGGCCAGTCCGGCCACACCGCAAATTACAAGGGCTGCCCTCGTGCACCCCGTTGTATGCGCTCCAATTTCAAAAGGGCGGCGCCCAAACAGGCCCCGCGCCTTTCTCAAGAAAACTTTCCGCCGCTGCGTAGCCGGGTTCCTCCGGCTTCTAAGCCTGCACAGCCCAGGCCTGCCCCAGAAAACTGGAGGCAGCGCCCCACATCGAATCCCATCCCGGCTCCTCGCCCGCACAAACCCACTCCTCAATCCTCCGTAGCAGACGATATGCGTATCGTCTGCGACGCTATAAAACATGTCGATGTTAGTGAAATCGCAGTCTTAGCCCGTAAACTTAGGGCTTCACGTACTCCGACAGAGCGTTTGCTAGCTCTGGCGGAGCATAGTTCCCTTCTCAATTCATTGTAGGTTCATTTAAATGAATTGATCCCTAAATCATGCTTCGGCCGACCTCTGCCCAGCCCCGGCTTCACCGGAGGCTGCCCAGAACGGCCACCAACTCATGTCCCTTTGAGCACCTTCAGTGCAACTTTCACTACAGGCGGAAGACCCGCTAGCGGGTCTCCGCCAGCGCGCCCAACTTCCCGACGGGTGTCGCTTCCGATGAAGGCTAAAGGTATACGCTTACCACAGCCAACAGGTGGTTTTTAGTGGGTAGGTGCCATTCTGGTGAGTCCCACATAACCCCCCCGCAGAGGAATTTACCTGCGGGCGGGTATGCATGACGCATCTTCCACCTCCCTCCCGTGAGGGTGCCTCGGCAGCAAAAAAAAAAAAAAAAAACCTATGAAACTGCTGTTTTGCCGTACTGGCCATTTCAAATGAAAATATTTTTTTTTGACTGATAATTCCAATTTCAAATTAATTTTATTTGACAAGCATGGAATTCTTTTTCTAAAATCGTCATTTGTTTAATAGTTAGTGTTTTGTTTTCAACGCATTCGAACATTTTTTGTCATCATGGATAAGTTAAAAATTCGAGTAATTATGGAGTATGAGTACCGTCGTGGCAGCAAAGCGGCACAAGCGGCACGCAACATCAACGAAGTTTACGGAGCGAACACTACAAACGAACGCACCACCCGTTATTGGTTTACCCGCTTCCGTTCTGGAAATTTTGACCTGAAAAATGAACCCCGTGGTCGTCCGAAAACTTTGATCGACAATGACGAATTAAAGGCAATTGTGGAAGCTGATGAAACTCAATCCACGGCTGAATTAGCAGCAGCTTTCGACGTTAGCACCAAAACAATATTGGTCCATTTGCGTCAAATTGGCAAGGTAAAAAAGCTTGACAAATGGGTATCTCACGAACTCAATGACCGCCAGCGCGAAGTACGCGTGGAGACGTGCCTTGCACTGCTCAGCAAGCATACAAATGAAGGAATTCTGAACCGCATTGTTACTTTTGACGAGAAATGGATCCTGTTTGACAATTGTAAGCGCTCAGCAAGTTGGTTGGACCCTGGTTCAGCACCCAAACAATGCCCTAAACGAAAACTTACCCCTAGAAAAGTGATGGTCACTGTTTGGTGGTGTAACGCGGGTGTAATTCATCACAGCTTCTTGCCAAACGGGACAAGCATTACTGCAGATGTGTACTGTGAAGAACTGAACATAATGATGGAGAAGCTCGCACGTCTCCAACCAGCTTTGGTCAATCGTTCGGCTCCACTGCTCCTGCACGACAACGCGCGACCTCATACTGCACAGCAGACGGTCTCCAAGCTACAAGAGTTGGGGTTGGAAGTTCTCCGTCATCCGCCGTACTCACCAGACCTTGCGCCTACAGACTTCTACTTTTTCCAGAATTTGGATAACTTCTTGGCGGGAAAAAAATTCAATACCCGAGAGGCAGTACAAAATGCCTTTGAAGAATTTGTTGCCTCCCGTCCAGCTGATTTCTTCAAGAAAGGCATCAATAAGCTACCAGTGCGTTGGCAAAGATGCATTGATTGCATGGGTGATTATTTTGATTAATAGAAATAAAAAATATATAAAAAAATTACGCTTCATTTATTTCGTGAAAAACGGCAATTTCATAGGTAAAGACCTAATATATTCTATGAATCACCAACGATGACTAACTTCCTAAAACCTCCCTACACGCAGTAGGGGGGTTGGGGACGACGCGGATAATTTACTCGAACACGAACTCGAGGTTCTGGAACGCAGAGCTTGCCGGAGCGGCGACGGCGAACGAAGATTCGTCGTGAAAACGACGATTCTATGAAATTTAGGAAGATGAGGTACGAAAACCTGAGTCGTGAAAACGACCCGTGAAATTTGGGGTGCTCAACTAGTGCGGGGGCTAGAGAGCGGAAAAGCGTCTGCGATCGACGTGCGAACGAATCCGCACGCAAACCGAGACTGTGTTCTTTGAAGATATTTTGCTATCTTTTATATCATAGCTGGCAAATGAATACGAGAGTCACCTGTAGGCAAGGGGCATCCGCACTCATACCCATCATTGGTCGTTGGTGTTTATTGATTAATAGTGAATATATTTATTATATCGACTATAGGTGCGTTGCCGGCCTCAGTTCAAATTGCCTTTGTTCCAGTAATTGCACTGGATGTTTTTTCCTTAATTTTGACTGGAACCAATCACGTTAATGTGATTATTGTGGCCAAAATTGGAAGGACTGTACTACCGCCTCAGTAGACATCTTGACAAAGACACTCTACTATGACTGAAACTTCTTTACACTCTTCTTTTCTTCAGTAATTGCAAATTTTAATTTCAAGATTTTTGTATTTGCTCGTATACTCGGGTAATTTCATAATTTTTCATGATCACACCTGATCCTGAAACCTGATCCTGATAAAGTCCATGAGGACATACTCTTGATAAAAATTTTTTTTAAAAATAGGTACATAGTTTAATATTGGTCAACACTAGATATTAAATAAACTAAGTAACACTGTAATTTTAATACTTCCTCCAACTCTACAATTTACAAGTTCACCGTTCAGCAGTTTTAATTTCCTGCTTAGGGCCATTTCAGTAAAACGGCGCGGCGACTGATGCGCATTCTAATTTTCAATATAACGATTGGTTCTGGAATAAAAATGTTGTAGATTTGTTTTGTTAACATGGTTAATATGGTTTTTAAATATTTTAAAAATTTTGATTAATTTGTTGGCGTTTATCGATTTCTTTTCAGTACGTACAGTAATTTTGAGCATTTTGAAAAAACAATTTGGATATTTCTGATAACTATGCAATATTTAATTTCAAATGAATTTTCAAAGTAATTTGTATGATGAGCTTAAATTTCGAATTTCAAATTTATTTATCCAAATAACGATGTGAACTTATTGAGTAGTTTTTGATAACGCCTGGAATGAACAAATCTACAATTTTCCATGATTTTTTTAATGACAGATATTTATTTGAATTAGAATCTGGATTTTTTTACATACTATTTGTTTTTCAAAAGTTTCTGACGTTAAAATTAAGTTCAAAATGCACATTACGATAAGTAAATTATATCAAGTAATAACATTAAAATTGCATCTTGATGTCATTTACGTAAATTGTCCAAATTTTACTGATTATTTAAAGTTTAGCAAACTATATCGAATCATTTGAGAATGGTATAAGCCACACCTGACTGTTCTATCTTGTCATACTTGATATGATATAAAGTAACAAAAAATCTTCATTAATAATGACGACGGAGTAGTAAGTGGTAGCTCTGCCGCATACGCCGGAGGTCCCAAGTTCAAGTCTTGGTTGGGGCTTTTATTTGTGTGGTGAACACTGACGTTTGTTCTCGGGTCTTGGATATTCATATTGTATTATAACAGAATAACAAATATTATGTTTATTCTGGGTCAACCCCCAGTTTGTGTATCGTTTTCCATAATACGAGGTCTCCTTACTTTGGGGCCATACAGCTCATGTGTTTGTCTGGGGATTTATTACTGTTATAATTTAAACAAAATTTCACGAAAGTTCTAAAATTATATAAAACAATATAAATATAAACAAAAACTTACAAATATTCTCAAAATTTCGCTTAATCCTTCCTCATTTCTAGAAAAACTTGAGACTCAAATTGCCAAGAAGCCTTTCATAGGATTACAAAGCAATTTGCCGAAAGCCCCCGTGTTGCCAGTTCAATTCTCTGCCTCCTAATTAGAGTTGCTTTAATGGGACTGCGGCCGGACCGTGATAAGGTATTATCAAATTGTCAAATTGATAAACTTCTTAATTATGTTGCTGTCATTATTAAGACACTCATTGTTTGAATATTCCTTTAGGTAGGTATCTAGCTTATTAATAAAATATTTAGGGTTTTAAGTAATTACCAATTAAATTAAGTTATTTAAAGCAAGTTAACTAATAATAAAATTCTATTTTGCTATTGAGGATTGCTGTTTTTGCTATGTATAGAAATCACATTGTTTTGTTAACTAAGACCAGCCGAAATTTTGCTTTTTGGCTCAAAATGGAGTAACAAATAAAGTAAACGTTGAGGTAGTATACAAATACATTATTTTCTTGCTAAATCTAAATACAAGTGTGTACAGTTTAAGTGTTACCTGTAATAAAAGTATTTGGAATATAGCAAATTGAATTCGATACAAAAAACAAGGTGAGTTGGAAGGACGTCTAGGACGACTTATAACATTTGGGACTTCATATAGAATTAGTTCACTCTGTTGAATATAAATTATCTGATATTAATCAATTGCTAAATATAAAAGGTAAAAATTTAAGCATTTTTGTTATCATACATAGAATGATGTAACAACATTTTTGTTACATCATTTTATGTTAAAAAAGCAAAGTATTCCTAATGGAAAATTGTTGCTGAACTCTGTTCTGGGTTGCAATGAAAAAATTTTAGCGCCTCCAGATAAAGTCAGAACAAAAAATAAATTTTAATGCGAAAATGTCGACGATATCCTGGCATGATAAGGTTTTACTGTTTAAACTGTATCTAGTCTATCACTTAGCATGTTTCATCATGAAATCTTAAAATGAAGAAAATCTATGGATCATACACTTCGTTACCAGAAAATACGCATAAGCATGATAACATTCTGTTATAAAATTCATAGAATTAAAATAAAGGTTTTACTATGGTTTTTTAAATAAACATTACTAGGATGATATTTTGCTGCTTTTTTATTTATTTATTTATTTATTTACTTCTATTTGGGTGGTTTACAGCCGTTTACACACAATAAAGTAACAATTTAATCGCTTAAGGCTAATAACAAACCTCCACATATAGTGATGATTTGAAAAAAAAAGAAAAAAAAGCAACTAGTATGCAACAAAAAACTAAGATATACATTATACATTTATACATTTTATCAAATATTTTCTAGATTTGACGGTGTAAAGATATTTGTAAGTACGAAGTTCATATATATGTGTCTTAAATTAGTCATCACGAGAATACCATGACCATATACAACGCACAGTAAAATATAGGTAACACATTTTTTTACCCAGCAATAGACATCCCTATTCGTAAATTACCTTATTAAAAAGCAATGCTCCCATCCCACAAACACTCCAGCTATGCAAATCGATTGGAAAAACGAAACTTCGCTGATGGAAATCAGTGCAACATTCATTTCTGAAGCTATCTAAGTCGTTTGAATCCTCGTTATGAATCGGGGAACTATGCCGATAACTGTGGACATTATCGACGATCTGCCTTACCACCTAGGATGAGACTTTGTTGTAGCAGAGCGATCAAAATAAGAGTACATTTTTAACCAACTCAGTTCACTTGTGTAGTTGAAATAATATTATTTAGATCGACTATGTAACAGTAGATACTTTTTCCGATGTCCATTATTGTCAGGCTACTTTTTTTTTTGATATCGTGACAATTTATTATGTAATAAAGAAAATGAGCATAGCAATAAAAATATGGTACTGCAATGAATATACGTTTATGACTTAGACATCTAAATTTCTGTTTTCTGAAGAAACTTGCCTTTTATTAAGATACTGTAGTTAATTTCATTGAATAATAATACTACTGAAATCGTTACTAAAATTCTATGTACATAGCTTAAAAGACTACGACGAACGATTAACTTAATATCCATGCCGACAGAATCTTTAATCGATTCAATTATCAATTTTTCAACTTTTTTAAAATCTTGTGATTTGGAAGCTCATAATGGACATTTAACTCAGTAAATTAAAAGATTCGTCAAATAAAAGACTTTTCTGAAAATCTTTATTTTACCTTTATCTTATAATAATCATTAAAAAATTTTCGGTATTTTTTACTATGGGATCTAACGAATGTCATTTAACTTTCAATCGGAACTCAATTCACAGCTTGTAGGCTGGGTAATTGAGCGTGTTATATTTTTCAAATAAAAAGGTGACGATAAGTACCTTCCCGCTTTTTATCATCTAATCAGCGGTTAATTTTAGTGAAGGAACGTTTACAAGTATTGGTAGTGGGCATATCGTCTAGAATAAAAAGTAATCATTCCGTTCTCAGTAGGGTATAATCAATAATATTTGATATTAGAGAACCACGTATATTGCTAAAAGTAATTCTTTATTACATTTTCAATAATATCCAATTATATAATATTATATACGATACGGTTCGATGACCATAATCCAACGACGAGTTGGAATAAAACAATTCACTGTTTCTTTACAAAAAAATGATAGAGGTGTGGGTGAAGTGTCGGGATTGATTATTCAAAAATAGCTTCTTACTCTGAAGTCTAGCTACCTCTGTATACATAATATTCTTAAGTATAAATAATAAAGGCACGATGTAAAAAAGTATCAAAATTTTAATATTTTCCTTGAAAAGTTGGAAGAAGTTAATGAAGAAAATTTTAATTAACCAAAAAGTTCTGATGATTGTCTTGAAAGCTCCATTAATACGTCATCAATCAACTAGCTCGACAGCTTAAAAAGTTAAACAAATGTTTCCTCACTGAAAATAATTGAAGTTTAATGAAAATACGTTGTATTGTTAAGAACCGCTGAAATTTCTTGAAGGCTTTCTGTTATATGCCGTGACAGCCTTGATAAAAACATAATATGAAACCGAGTTATTCAATTCAACGACGTTTCATCGATACATAGCATCGATTAAAATCTGTCTTAGTCATGTAACTTGGGGTTTATTAAAGTATTTCTGTTTACTTTATAGTTTTTAACAAACTCAATATGTTCCTGGATTCCACTCTGCTCTACCCAGTCCGCGGCCTCACTTTGCCAACGCATCGCCGCGGCGTCACCCAGGCGTGCTACGGATCCTGAGCTTGATAAGACCCTGTCGACGTAACAGCAAACATTTTTAGAGTATATCCAATTTCAGTTATAAAGAGTGTTTTCTCTGGAATATTTTGCTCCGAAGCAGATAACAAGATTTGCATTGTAATGAAGGTGAGAAGTCATTTCTACTTTATGTAAAAGCCTTCAAACGCCTCATTTGATAAATTAAAATGAAAACTAAAAATGTTACATTCAGATACAGCCGTAGTCACCTTCATATTTCCAAGTTTTTCAATAGTATGTAACTATATTTATTTCATTTAGTTATCTTGTCAACTTAGTTGCGTAATTTTCAATTCGATCTTAAATACTTTACTCGTGTATGTTGTTCAAGATAAACCTAGGTTATATCGGATAATTATTAAGTAGGTTTAGCTAAATCTAATATTAAATCAATCGGGAAACAATAAAATTTAAAAAAAGTTAGCTGGTGTGAATACTATAATTGAATACTATAATTCACAAGTGAATACTATAATTTTTTTGAGATTCAAATGATTTTGTTCAGCACTTTAATTTCTCGAAAATGGCAATAATCATGAATAAATCTTGCACTTAAAAAGTTTACATTATTCAGCTCGGGCTCTTATGTTTTCAAATGTTTCTCAAAAATAATATTTTATTTTAATTATTAAAAATATGATTTTCGCACTGCAGTATTCCCCAATTATGATTATAAAATTTAATACCCAAACCCCTTCATTTAACCCCAACAGGCTCACAAAACATCCGTTTTAATTACATAAATGACAACCATGTAGAAAAACCTCATAAATTTTACTGAAATTCGAATTACAAAGTCTATAGCAAATATTTGATCGGAACTTGAAACAAATTGTCGTGATTGATGAGCATCACTGAAGAGTTTCCCGCTTTTCCCACCTACCCTCGAGCAATTAAAACGCTCGTTGTTATACACAAAAGAAGGATTCTGTGCAAAACGGAATTATGAAGATATATTCGAACGAAAATTTATAAAATATAGGAGAGTTAACATTGATCTATCTATATTGAATGGAAAGAGACAATCTGAATAGGTTATTGATATATGTATATTGAAACAAATAATTGGAAATTTGTTACTAGTCCTATTTAAATTTAAATTTAAATTTTATCAAGCTTTTTAATATTTCTTACAAAAATACCTCGTGATTTTGCCCAGGAGCTAGCCTGGCTGTGCACGCACAGGGTCTTTTACGTGATTATCAGTACTATCCGTACTCGTATTTTGCTATTTGAACATATTTCCGTTGAAGTCAAACTGCCAAATCACCGCCTTCTTTAGAGCAATCAGAGTTTTTAATGGAACAAAAATATGAACTTTTTTATAACACAATTGTTTCTTCTATACTCGAATTGGATGCATATGAAGAAGGTTAAAAGGAAGGATAAAAAGGAATTGGACTAATTAATTGAAACAAATCTTAATCGTATAATTTTTACTATCAGTTTCCTACACTGTTAAACTGATTTATGCGTGTCAAATTGCACAGGAGCATTAATTCCAATAACTATAACGTTATTTTCTTCATTCATCTAACCAATTAAAGATTTCATTTATCACTAACAACCGTTACCACTTACGCATTTTAATAAAATATAATTGAACTGTTTTTTAATGTTCCTAAATAAGACTTCTTCTAATAGGTCGAATTCACACAAGTAGTTTACAGTGAGCTTATAGAGTTAAGTAAAGTATAGAGTTAAGTTCAAGGTTTCCAAATCGATATTGATTTTATGAATAGTAAAGTTAGCTCAGCAAAAGTGGTTTATAAATAAGAAATAATTATTACTTTATTGCAACATAAATGTTCTGGTGTAACTTATATTTTGTGTTGTATTTCGTGTTTTATACAAAGAGTAAAAGGGTTTTATCGATTATACCTTTAAACTGTGTATCCTACATTAAAATAACACAAGTACCTACATTAAAAGTATGTTATACTTTTTAAATCAATGTTTTTCTATCTCCACCACGGAATAAGCTTCAATGTAACTTAGCTAACGAGTAAAAAACTAGAAAAACTTTCAACCAACCCGAGAGGTATTTGATAAAGTTACGGAACATGGCACAAACAAACATAAACTTTTGTACAATATTTATACAGCTTGTTTTAGTTCGTGAAAGTTTCAAGTACTCAGCGTAGTAAGTAAATATAGCCTTAAAATATTACTTTTAAATTGGCCCAAAAAATGTATTAATAAATGTATTAAAATGTATTAAATTTTTTTGAGTCATCTTAGTTTCTTCCACAAGCAGTAAAGCTGATTTTAAGCCCTTTTTGTCCTCTTTAGACCCGACTGTCAGAAAGAGGGTTATGGTTTTGAACGCATGTATGTATGTTTATTTCTTTGGCACGATTTACAGACTAAATCGTTTAATGGATTTCAACATATGATGTCATTAGATTCGTCTCAGTTGTGAGAATAAAATAGGCTATATTAGGTCCTTACATATGAAATTGCCGTTTTGTCGTACTGGACATTTTGATCTGTATTATCTCCTCTTTGGCTAAGAATTTCAATTTAAAATTTATAAAGCTAGGTATTTACTCACGCATTTCTGTTTCGAAAACCTAATTCATTTGTTTTTCCCTCTTTTGGTTTTTCCTTTGCGTCACTTCGTTTAAAAAATGGAAAACTTGAAATATCGCGTTATTTACGAGTACGAGTTCCACCGTGGCGCCAGTACTGCAGAAACGGCTGCAGAAACATGTGTATGGCGGCGGTGTCGCAAAAGAAAAAACAGGGCGTTTTTGGTCCCAACGTTTTCGTTCTGGAAATATCCATCTGCAGAACAAGCCCCGTGGACGGCTGGAGACCAAAGTTGATAATGAAGAATTGATTGAGGCTATTGTGGAAGCAGATCGCAAACCCCATCCGAGTTAGCTGTAGGCTGCGGTGCCAGTAAAATAACGTTTTCTTATTTATTTCCAAATTTAGCAGCAATTATGTTGTAAATTTCAGCAGCTTGTCATCCTCAACCTTATTCACTGAACATACAATTCTAAATTTTAAATGCCCATGCCATGCACCACCTTTGGCACTCAAAATCATTGTCTACTCAAATATAATGGAATTAAATCTAAGTAACAGATGGCGTTTTTGTATGGTTCGGTCTTTTATTGTTCCCTTTTCTTGTAGTATTACAAATTCATGTTTGGTGAATTCATCGGTTATAGTCTTTAATTTAAACAATATTGCCTCTTAAACAATATAAACTGCTATTTTCGTACAAATACATCCATATATGTAATAAATGCGTATATGGTGGTAACTTGCGTTTACTTTAAAGAGCACCCCTTTTCCATCTACCACATAGCGCATAGTTGCGATACGCCTGGGTAGGCCAGACGCAGTGACGTCACTATTATATTTCAGGTACATTTTACGTCAAGTACCTGAAAGACGGCCACATAACCCTAAAATGTGAATTAGAGCTTTTGTCGATGAACTAGTTTAGAAATTACATTAAACATTTTTATCTTATTCGGGTTAAACATTGCGTCACCGATAAGGATTTTAACATTTTCCTATCTATCGATCGATGGTTAATTTAACAAGTTGCCGGAGAGTCTCCAAAGGTCATAAGGCATGAGCTCCTTACAAATTTATTCTTAGATTTGTTAAAATTTGTATGGAAACTGTAACCTTTCTTATAATAAAGGTAAGTTTGTTTCATCAGTTATTTTTTTATTGTTTGACCAGGGAGTTAATCTTATTGGTAAATCATATTTATGTCTAGCAAACGGCTTATTAAAAGGACAAACCCCATTCAACCAGTTCGCACAAATAAATTGGGTATTGTCCACAAAACCTAAAGAAGATTTTTCATATAATGTTTTCTTTTTAGGAATTACATCTACCATATAATAATATGGTATAATATAATAGGTATGTTTCGACGTAAATAAGCTTCCGGTCAGCGCAACTAATAAGAGAGTATTAAATTGATAATAATCGACTCTGACCACCGAGTGAATTTCTAAACTACTTACGAGTACAATAAAAAACGGTCACTAGCATCGAAATCATTTAAAAAATAAATCATATGGATAATCCTTGATGTTGGTTTTATATATTTGACTATTATTAGAAGAGACCTAATATTTATTTAGATATCATATCATCACGATATCCAAATATCATATCGATATTTGGATATCAGAGCTTGTGTTATGAATGACCATACAGCGAACTGGGGGAGAACCCAGAATAACAATACATATATAAGTATCAACAACCATGACCCGAGAACAAACATCTGTGTTCATCACACAAAATGAATGCCCCGGCCAGGACTCGAACCTGGGACCTTCGGCGTATGAGGCAAGGTTAATTACCACTACACCACTCAGTCGTCAAATGAAAGAAATAAAAGACTTAATCGAATATTATTATTTGATGATGTCTTCAAAGACTAAATACTGACAGCAAATATTATGATGCATTATAAAAAAATTACAAGATTCATATTTTGTTATAGTTTTAAAGTTCCTCTTTTATAAATTATTTAACCTTAATTTGAACTAGACATCTGCAAACAACTAATAATAACGTAATCCCTATAATATGGACGCGAGATAAATCTAGTGTATTATGTAGGTATTCATAATAATACTAGCTCACGTCCTTATTCAACCTGTTTTTTCAACTTTATTAGATCTTTTCATATGCACTTTAGTCTGAAAATAATCTGACATTATTTACGTTGTTTTATAAAACAAATAGTTGAGTTCATTCCAGGCCCTCAATAAGCTTTTTATTTCAGTACTTTGCGCAAAAACTGACTATACCTTAATTTTTATAACATTTTGTAATAATTACTAAAAAGAAAGTCAGAACCAAATTATGTAAATAAATATATAAAAGACTTGAAAGCAAACCAAGGCATACGTAACTGCGTGCAGCTTTACCGATACAGACAGAGTTCTCGAACCATAGGTTAATCATTATGCAAAAAGAAATACTTGAGGTAATCAATATGATTTAAAATAGATGACAAAGATATTCAGTTGAATAAATTACTTAAAAAAATGTCGAAATCATAACATATTAAATAATATCACTAAAAATATATTTATGTTAGCTTTTTAGTCAAATATTTTATTTTTGTGCTTTTTATTTGCTTGGGTTTATGTGCGAAATTATTTTCTTTCATCGACAACCCTCAATAAAAAAAAACAGTCGCTCTGTTTTTGTGCAACAAGGGAATGCAGCCTGCTTACTAATGAGATAGCAAACTAACACAATAAATAATTAATTAGTAGTTAATTGTTTATTTTTCCTATTTTTCTCTATTAAATGAAGTAACAAATATTTTTAGATTAAAGAATTTGTGGTGCAATTCAGTATAGTTATTATAAGTTTACTCTAATGGTGGCTATTTTAACACAAAAAAATAAAAAATAAACTAATTAGTATTTAGCTAAAGTTATTATAAAATATGGTTTTAACCTTATTGATTATTATAATAAAAATAATTATAACTATAGATATATTTTACTGAAACATAAGTGGCCGACGACACGAACATTTTGAACTCAACCCTTTAGATTCATCAATGTATTTTCTATTTTTGTTGTGTCTGAATACGTAAAAATTCAATTTGTTGTAATCTTTAACACAGTGCTTGAAGGCTTAACTTTTTTAAGCGCTTCAAACTGATGCTAACTTTATTTTTATAATTTATTGAATTTAGCCTAAGAAATATCAACAGCCTTATAATTTTTTTATAAAAATACCTCATACCTAAGTGGTTGAGTACGGAAAAGGGACAACTTTATACAGACAGCTCTAGAAATGGTAGACTGCACTGCCGTAAAATTTTAACTATGCTAGACCAGTTCTTGATCGCTATATTCCATACCTCACATCTCCAGGGATACTTCGTAAGACGCGTAAGCAAAAATAAAAATAAAATTCAAGGGAAATTAAGCTTGTACACCTTCAAAATATAACTAATGAAAGTCGTCTGTAATTTAAGGAGGGGTAAAATAACACCGCTTTTTGTTTTCCTCTTCGAAATGTGTGGCTGAATTATTACAATGACAATATACGAGATTTCAAAGGATTATTTCGCACGCAAAGTGCGAGGATTAATACTGTGTAGACGATAATATCAGATTAATTCAATTAAAGTAAATTAAAGTAATCTGTTAAAGTAAATAGTATAGCGGTGGATCAATTTTTGCACGGTTTCTGACACTGTTTGTTTTAGAGTTTTAGTTACGTTGTTTATTTTTATTGGTTCAGGGATGACTAAAGTATAATGGATAAATATTTATTAAATAATCATATTTTTTATTATCAGAGGCTTTCTTTTTATCCATAAAAAATCAAGTTTATTCTACAGCTTAACAATACAATTAAAATTACTTGGAATTACAATCAAACAAAGTTTACTTATTTAATTTGGTGAATGTTATTTTAGCGAACACGATCTCTTGAGTTTATTTTTGTTATGCTACCTGGACTGCATACTGCTCAAGTCCTATCGATTTGTCTGGAGCTCCAACGTTCCAAACTCATTTATGTACTGCGGTCCTCTTAGCAAATAAAATTACGTCTACCATGATCAAATTTCCGTTCTAGGGACAAAATTGGCTACTTTCTGATATTTATGAATAAAACTCGTTCAGTTGATTTAAAATAAATTTGATAGTGTGAAAGTTTTTTAAATACAGATGAAACGTAGAATTATAACCAAAAAAGTTAAATTTAAAAGAAAAGCAAAAAAAAGGGATTAGTTACTTCCAACAGATTGTAATCCAATACTTGATTCATCTCTGTTTTATAAAACAGTTTATTTAAGCATCGTAAACGTAGCCATTGTGTTAATCCAGTACCCCATCATTTACATACAATAGTGTTATTTTATTTATGGATTGGGCTGCTAACAAATTATTAAACATTGTTCAGTTTATTTGACATGTAAATACAACATTCAATTATATAGATATTAAATCACGACTTTGAATAATGTACAAATCAAATAAATTTATTTTTAACTTAGATAATTTCCGAAAAGTGTATAAAAGCAGGTAGTAAAAAAGATGACCTACTAATAGTCAGTATATCAAATTAAAGAGCAATAAATATAGGTTATCATACATTCATTAGTTTGAATATATATTCCTTCCTACCATTGTAAGATATTTTTTTAAATGTTTCTTTTCCCCGATATTTTTATGATTCACTCTTGGTATTTCACGTGCAAAAAAGAACTGACAGATTGTTGATTGACTGTCAAAACTGATTGTCAACGAAACAATACCCATCCTCCTTTTACGGCAAACAAGATGTTAGATTTATTAAAAAATGCATGTGCGGAAGTAACTGCCGAAAACTGGGAAAAAATTGTGAGAAGAACCCAAAATATTACAGCATCGGATTGGGAAATTCATGAGGCATTCGATAATATACAAGAACAGGAACTTATAATAAATGTTGGGGAGAGCTCATCGAGTGACAGTGACGATTCATCAGATTTTGATTAAAATAAATAAATAAAGATTACCTGTCGTTATAATTATTTCGTTTCATTGTCGAGTACCCTATAGTAACGAGAGTAACCTATACCTACTTATTTTACAACAGCCTCGAAAATTTTAAAGAAGTTGGCATTATCAATCAAGAATTAATACGTGTAACATCTTGTAATGAAATATAATATTAGTTAATAAATTTGTACAAAAGTATCCGGCAGTAGTTTAGTTTCTTACATTTTCTAAAAAAATATCGGGTCTGTTATCGTGTTACGTTTATCGATATAGCTCCATCCCTATCAGTTTCTCCGACTCTGGTATTATAATAGGTCTTTACCTATGAAACTGCCGTTTTGCCGTACTGGCCATTTCAAATGAAAATATTTTTTTTTTGACTGATAATTCTAATTTCAAATTAATTTTATTTGACAAACATGGAATTCTTTTTCTAAAATCGTCATTTGTTTAATAGTTAGTGTTTTGTTTTCAACGCATTCGAACATTTTTCGTCATCATGGCTAAGTTAAAAATTCGAGTAATTATGGAGTATGAGTACCGTCGTGGCAGCAAAGCGGCACAAGCGGCACGCAACATCAACGACGTTTACGGAGCGAACACTACAAACGAACGCACCACCCGTTATTGGTTTACCCGCTTCCGTTCTGGAAATTTTGACCTGAAAATGAACCCCGTGTCGTCCGAAAACTTTGGTCGACAATGACGAATTAAAGGCAATTGTGGAAGCTGATGAAACTCAATCCACGGCTGAATTAGCAGCAGCTTTCGACGTTAGCATCAAAACAATACTGGTCCATTTGCGTCAAATTGGCAAGGTAAAAAAGCTTGACAAATGGGTACCCCACGAACTCAATGACCGCCAGCGCGAAGTACGCGTGGAGACGTGCCTTGCACTGCTCAGCAGGCATACAAATGAAGGAATTCTGAACCGCATTGTTACTTGTGAAGAGAAATGGATCCTGTTTGACAATCGTAAGCGCTCAGCAAGTTGGTTGGACCCTGGTTCAGCACCCAAACAATGCCCTAAACGAAAACTTACCCCTAGAAAAGTGATGGTCACTGTTTGGTGGTCTAACGCGGGTGTAATTCATCACAGCTTCTTGCCAAACGGGACAAGCATTACTGCAGATGTGTACTGTGAAGAACTGAACACAATGATGGAGAAGCTCGCACATCTCCAACCAGCTTTGGTCAATCGTTCGGCTCCACTGCTCCTGCACGACAACGTGCGACCTCATACTGCACAGCAGACGGTCTCCAAGCTACAAGAGTTGGGGTTGGAAGTTCTCCGTCATCCGCCGTACTCACCAGACCTTGCGCCTACAGACTTCTACTTTTTCCAGAATTTGGATAACTTCTTGGCGGGAAAAAAATTCAATACCCGAGAGGCAGTACAAAATGCCTTTGAAGAATTTGTTGCCTCCCGTCCAGCTGATTTCTTCAAGAAAGGCATCAATAAGCTACCAATGCGTTGGCAAAGATGCATTGATTGCATGGGTGATTATTTTGATTAATAGAAATAAAAAATATATAAAAAAATTACGCTTCATTTATTTCGTGAAAAACGGCAATTTCATAGGTAAAGACCTAATATAACCTTGTACGTGTGTAAACGTCATATTTTTATAAAATAATGCATACATAATGTAAAAAAAACGCTCGCACAAGTTTTCACAGGACCTGTCATCGAGAAAATAAAGAAATGGAAATAGTATAATTATAATTTCTGAAAAATAACTCGGAGTGACAAACATAAGTTCAAATAGAAATCCAAAAATGTTCAAGACTTTTTTGACCTTTTTTGGGAAACAGGAAACGGATATCCGGACTTTCGTACATTTACTCATAATTCAAGTACCTACCAACAATTATTTAAATTGGAAAAGTTCTGTGCTGCTTTGATCTTAATATTTGATAAAGATTGAATTCCCCACTTTGAAGAGGAATAATTTATTTTATTTAATTAAACTTTTTGAAGTTATGGATGTTTTTAAAATTGTTTTAATGCAGAGTTTGTTGTTCATACTTTGAATGAAAAAAAAAAAACTTTTAACGTACTAAAACGGCGTAAATTTTTTTGTCTCTTTTTTGTTGTACCTTGGACATATAAGGTACGATTCAAAAAATATTTCAAGGTATTTGGACTAAATACATCTATATTTGCAATTGCTACTTTACGGTTTCTAGAAATTTTGGCGTGCTTATAGTCCGATCAAATTAGACCAAAAAATAAGAGTGAAGCTACATAAATTTACAAGCTGAAAATCGGTAAAATCGTTTAAAAAATAATTATGAATAGAATTTGCAAGTTCCCCATATTTCCCCTGTATGGAAATTTTTTTATTCAAGGTCAAAGATCAAAAAACTGAGCTTTTTGCTCTTTTCAGCAAAACAGTAAGTTTAATCATAAAAGCAACCGAGACAAATTATGTTGATCATTAAATTTACTATTTAAAATGTACCAATATTTTTTTCCTACGAGCCACCGTTTCTGAGATATAACGATTCAAAAAGTTGTAAATGTTATAATCGTCATAATAAGCACACGGTTCTACGCCACCTATGAGGTGGTTTCCCTAGTAGGCCTATTCCACGGGTCAGTTTTGATCCTGTCTAATTTGAAATTATTGCAAAATAACGGAAAAACTCATTTTTTTGACCTTGATTTTGAATAATTTTTTTTCCATACATACGAATGAACGATGGAAAAAGGTGAGCAGGCCGCGGCCCACGGCCCGAAAGTCGTTTTCGTAAAGGCAAAATTATTATATTACCGCTTAAGTAAAGATGATATTGCGATGCAGATCATGCGTTATGATTGGTCGGTTCAGTAGTGCGTCACCGCTACAAATACAATTCATTCACTTTTACAAAGTATGAAAAAAGTTATTAATTTAAAATGATATTTAGAATTTTTTTTATTGACTGTAGTATATTTCGGATAACATATGTTTTTATTCAGATCCAGAATGAGTAAGCAATATGAGAAGATGAAAGCACAGTCAAGAATGGGTAGAAACAGACTTTGTGCAATGGAAAGTTTGTTTGTTTTTGGCAAAAGATTTCGCAAACTTTAAGAAAGTTAGTGGAGGAAAACATTTTATAACTTTTTGCTTCTACTTGTGAGCTCCATGACAAAGTTTGATCGAAAAGGTACCCAAGTTTTGACAGTTTTTCAGTAATTTGAGCGAACGCTGCTGTAGAGTACGGGCTTAAATTTATTCAGGTTATTATGCTTGAATTTCTAATGACTTTCGTTTTTGATAAATTAACTGTTACTTGTAAATTGCTTCAGTTTTGGATAATCGAAAGATTACTATTGATTTGCTCAATCGCCATTGATCAATCTTCTGTAGTGCAGTGTGCGTAGATTTGGGATTCGTCCGTATACATATGATAGAGAGACGATAGGTTATGAGGAATGAAGTGAGACATAGAATGGTACGTATATGTTAGATGGAAAACAAAATAAACGTATCATATGTTGATAGTACTGAAAATAATATTTTTAACAACAAAATTTGAAAACAGACGTAGAAAAATGATCGAAGATGTAATATTGTCAAACTGTCAAAGTCAGTGCTATAGTCATGCTATAACATTATTTTGGTTGCATTTTTTACAAGATGATGTGTTTTTACTTTAAGCATTATTATTATTTTGTTTGTTAACTTTTTAAATTATTTTAGGCTTAATTACGCGTTTTAGTTAACATTTTCTCCATATTCGTTGTAAGTTGTTTCACATGCTGTATCTTTCATAGTGGTCATGTGAAATAAACATTTTTCTTTTTTTCTAAAACGACAAGCCGATTTTTTGACTTTAGAGTATTATGGAAGGAGGAGTGGAGGGTATGAAAAGGGAAGAAGGTCTAGAAAAGTTACGTGGACCAACTGATTTTGAAATTGAATTAATTTACATTTTTTTTTCGAAATGGACAGATTATTTATGGCCCTATTAGCCTTTTAAATTTCACCGGACTTTGTGGCCTAGCGTTGAGGGCGCTTAGCCGGAACTTAAACTACTCCTACATACGCCTAAGGGCACCAGAGAGGGCACGGACCTCGGGTTAGGATGTCGTATATTGAAACTACCACTGGTTCGGAAGGGTCATCTACTGCCAAAGAACCAGCAAGAACTCAGTAGGAATGCGTACGTTAGCATACGCAGGGTTGGTTAAGCAATTCGAACGCCGTGTTGTCCTATTTCTGACTGGAACGCCGGCGTTCCTTGTTGTAATACCGTCGTCAGGATCTGTTAAGACGTTACGCGGATGCCTGTAACGAACCGGCGCGCCTGGTTTGGCTGTGTAGTCAGCTCACTTATTGACTAGCGAGTTGGGATGGTGGGGAGTGTGGTGTCCCCAGACGTGACCTACAGAGATGAGTTTATCTGTCCAGTAAACGTACGTGATAAAAGTAAGATCATGAGATGATTAAATGTTTCTGTATTTCATACGTTTATATCTAGTATATAAGCTCATTATTTTAACAAATAAATTGTCATTCAACATCTAATCGTGTCCTTATTTACGAGCCCTTTTCTGGTCGTAATAACTGGTGACCCGACGCTAGTCATTATTTCTTTTATTGTACAATTCATATAATTTATTTCTACTTTTGCATATTCCCTCTGTTTTTCAGCCACTAAACCTAAATAAATTATTATTTATGCATGTTTTCTTTTTTTATTCTATTATAAATAGAATTATATTGAGAAATAGGATCACTACAGTAACCTAATTTAAACCTTTTTTTAAAATAAATTATTTCTAAATGTTTCAAGTCGATTTTCATTTATGGGTATATTTCCTTTTTAGAGATTTTTTTGCCCAATATCAAAAGAGGCCAACTGCACTCTACGATCCGATTGTAGTTTATTATTACTGACTTTGTACATGGCATTAGCTTTGTAAAAATATTATCAAGGCATGTGGCTGAAGTCGCTGTAATTCTCGTAGGTTCTAAGAAGAGGTTTTTTAGGTTGAAACAGTTGAAAAGATTTAAGAATCATTTATTTTGTGAAGTCTTTTCTAATAAATCAATATTAAAATCGCGACAAATAATTATTTCTATGTTTTTGTTCGTTGCTCTATGCAATACCTCATCCTAGTGCTCTCAAACACAGAAATGGTGAGGATGGGTTTGTATACACTTATATAATTCCCTATCTCAATACAGGCTATTTCAACTAATCGCTCTACAGAAAATCTACAATATCGGGGTGTTCTATAAATCTAAGGCTCTTATATGTGATGATCATTAAGCCACCACCGGTGGTTTGTTCTCTGCTCAATGAACTATATAACATGATTTTTAAATGAAGACATAATTTGATTTGAAATTTTCTTAGCCAGTGTGCTGTAATACAATGTACATGAATATCTTCAAAGTTTCAACAACGCCCTGCATATTTTGATGGACTATATTCATAAAATAATTTTTTACATTTCTATTACTTAGATTTCTTTTTAGGATATTGTTGCTAGTTGTTTTATCTGTTGTCGCTAGATTATGTTTAAATTATTCTTAATACTGTTCTTTGTAATATTTCATTCCAGTGGGTCAGAAATATAAAGTGGCTGCTCGATTTTATCGATTTTACTGTAATCTGTAAAATATATAATAGCGAGTATGATTATGGCCAGAGTATGTCCCTAATTTTTTTTTGAGAGATTTCATACTTATTGGTTAGAATTAGTAGCTCTTGATGAAGTCTGTTTATGTTGGTGGTAGTAGCCATGCCTCATACGCCGAAGGTCACAAGTTCGAGTCTTTGTTAGGGCTTTTATCTGGTAAATGAACACAGATGTTTGTTTTGGGGTCATGGTTGTTTATATTTATATTGGTTTGTGAACCATTATTAAAAACATGATTATTTCTTTCATAATTATTAACAAGTAAATACGAAGTAAGAGACAACATAAGAAGGTTTGAGTTTCAAAAATGTTCACTCACATTAAATTTATCAAAATAAAGTCTGTCGAAAAACCAACTGAAAACTCTGACAGTAAACAAAACTATAAACAAGGTAAATTATTTGTTACGACGAGAGAGTAAAACTATTGAAAATAAAATATAAAATCGAAACTTTGTTAAACGTCCACGGGGCGTCCAATTTGGGCATCAATTACCGGCCAATAAATAAGCCGGCAGCAAGCCGGGTAATCCAGGAAAAGTTTTACATCAATTTTAACCCTACATTGTATGATTTTTTTATTTTTATTTGAAAAAATATATGTGGTTCTATATACAGTCTAGATGCCTGAAAATAATAAAACAAAATTAAAATCAAATGAAAAAGTTTAGTATCTGTTCCATATGCGGAGCACTATGCACTTACCCTAGTATTTGACTTTTAAGTGAGAACAATCGACAAAATCAAGTAACACATTTTTTACATGGTGAATACAAATTTTGTCCTTTCTTATTGGTGAAGTCTATAAAAACAAATGTTTTATTTATTCAAACATAGCTCAACACGACATTTTTCGCATGAGCATGTTTTCATCGGAAACAGTGCTTTTGTCGGGATGAAAGGACCTAATGTAAATTTTTGTACACCTGACAAAGTAAATAACAAAATTTCAGAAGAATCCTTATTATGATGTGGGTTAAAATAAAACACGAATATTATTTAAATCAAGACTAATATTTTTTTACTTACCGTACGCGCGAAAGTGAGTTTAGATGGCACTAGTGTGCGAACGAGAGAACATGATAAGCACCGCCATTTTCAATTCATTTCTTCAATGAACCCTGTTATACCTTCCGACAATCGGTCCGCGTCGTTTGAGGCCTCCCCGGCTGATATCGGACGGTAAAAATTGTAGCTTCTGGTCCACCACACCTACCCTTTTGTCATCCCAAGTTAGGGAGTATTCAATCCAAAAGACTAGGTGCGATTTAATATACTGGTAACGCCCTCTAGTCATAATCAGGTTTAAAACTTTTCGTATTTAATGATTTCATAGATAATAAATTAGAAACTATGATATTGGACATTGTGATTTGGTTTAAGTTAGCTTTTAAGTAATTATTTTGTGTAGTGACGTTATATTTATTGATTGTGGACCCTATACACCCCAATCAAGCAAATAATATAGTAAAAAATTTATTCGCAACTATTTATGTTTAAACATATATACATTTATATAGACTGAGAGCCATTTTACAGCATTAGACTACAGGACTAGAGGGACCGTTTACACTCCTTTTAAATCAGTCGCAGTAAACATATTTGATCAAATCTAAGCCATCAGAGGTTATTTCTTCTACCATGGCACTTTACCGCACACCCACAAAAACGGTACAAGAGCTTGAATCAGGAAAGACTCCACCCAAAACAATTACGGTCTCAAAAGTAAGACGAACTGTAGAAGCGCTGGAGGCGGCTTGTACAGACTTGAACTCTATAATGGCAACATCATCCAAGGCGAAACAAGCCGTCCCCGGCTATAAAGATAGATTGACGGAGGCTCGCACATGCTTCATAAAAGCAAAAAAGTTCCTTAACAAGTCCCGTAACTTGAAAAGCGACATTAAGGCTGGCGTCATTAAAGCATGCGAGAAACTATATCAAATCGTGAAAGAGACAGAATCTGAGACGAAGGGAATGGAAAGTGAAAAGGTGGAGATAGAGCACAGAACGTCGAGTAAAAACGAAGGGGACAAGGAAAAGGAAGAACTCATTCTGCAGCTTAAGCAAACCTCTGACGCTATCCAGGAAAATAATCGGAAAATGGACTACCTAAGAAACCTGCTGGAAAAGAAAGAATCGTCCCCGACTCTACACTTCGTTGTGGTGGCGTCCGAGGGTCAGAGGGGCTATAGAGGCGAAGGAGGGATGGGTCCGGATGGAAAGGGTCCGCAAGGCGAAAGGACCAAAGGTCATAGGGAGCTGCAGGATGGAGGATGAGAGAACTAAAATAAAAGAAAAATTAGCACCGTCAGGGCGAAGACTCACCTGTGAGTCAATGACTAACAAAGACCCGCTCGTCATCCTCAGAAACGTCCTTGCAGTTCACGCCGACGATGAAATAATCAAAGGATTCCAAAACCAAAATAAAAAGATTTTTGCAGACTTGGTCCCTCCGGACGCCCGGATTCAGATGAAATATAGGCGGAAAGCGCGGAACACCCAAACGAGACACTTAGTAGTGAGTGTCTCCTCCGTTATGTGGAGAAGAACTCTTGAAGTTGGCACCGTCCATATGGACCTCCAGCGCATCAGGGTTGAGGACCAGACACCATTAGTGCAATGTACGCAGTGTCTGGGTTATGTTCACGGCAGGCGTTTCTGCACGGAGGGAGCGGATTGCTGCAGCCACTGTGGCGGTCCGCACCTAAAGGCGGACTGCACAGGATACAATGCTGGTACGCCCCTATCGTGCAGAAACTGCAAAGCTGCCAAGCTAGACCGGCAGGACCATAACGCCCTCAGCCTAGATTGTCAAGTGCGTAAACGCCGGGATGCGCTTGCAAGAACAACAGTGTTGAAAACAGACTGCAGTAACTTGGTGGGACTTCAATCTACATATAGAGCCAAAAATAGACTCGTGTGTAACATAAATGTCAAGGGGGGTAGGAACGACGGCGGGGTCGGACACTCTCCTTTCTGTAAGAATGGAGAGCCCGGTACCATAGCCGTTGGACCTATCTTCCCATTATCATGCAAAGCCCACCAGCCAAAAATAATTGCAAGCTCGTTGCGGGGGAAGATCATCATGGCTGCTGTGAGGGGTGAGAAAAAGGGACAGTCCATTACCACCAACCAAAAAATAAAAGAATTGATACTTACCCTAGACAAATACTGTTATTTGAAAAGGATTCAGTATCAAATAAGTTTGGTAGGTAATTGGAAAAAGATAGGACGAGAAGATAGGAACTGAGAGGGCAGAATTGGTTAAAAATACTAAATACGTTTGTGAAAGTATGTTACCAAAATATTGTTAAAATACTCTGGTTCAATATACACGGAATGATGGAAAAGGTCTGAGGAAAGTAATGAAAATGGAAAATGCGAGAAACATGTAAGGAAATGAATAAGCAAAACAAGAAATAGAATGAAATAATAGAAGCTTAAACATTTTATCCCCAATTCAATATTATAAAAGACTGACGATAAATAGACAATGGTAATACAATGACAGAGTATAGTAAGGGACATCAAGACAGAAAATAAACTAGAAATAGAGACAAGAGTTGAACAGCGAATAAACATATAAATTAAATACGAGGAAAAAGTATGAACAGTGTATGTATGATCTTGAAGAATCTAAAATCTTTTCTTAAGTTTTCACGATACATACTTTAAATAAAACACTTTTTACCGGATATTATCGCGTATATTTTAGTTAATTTTAAAATTATTTCGACGTTTCGGCATCTTTGCAGTTGCCGTGGTCACGATAGACTAAGGTGTTGTTCATCTATTGCCAGTAATAAAAAACTACATGATTGTCAATACATATTAACGCCATCTGTTTCTCAGTCTTCTCGCATAATGTCCCGGATTGACACAAAAGGCACTGACTGTGTCCTGAGTTTGCAGTCTAACAGTTTGCTGGTTTTTCATTTTGATGTTTTTAAGTATTGGATCCCATGTTGATGAAAGTTTCCAACCATCTTCTCTATTGAAATTTGGATGTTTTTTAATTTCAATAGTTTCTCTGATCATCCTAGGTATAAAATGTTTCTCTTTTGCTAGGATCTTCACGGTATCAAATCTTAAATAATGGTTGGGCTTGTCTATGGAATGTTCACAAACTGCAGATTTTGAGGTTCGTTTATTTTTAACATCAGAGATGTGTTCTTTAATGCGAGTTGACACATTTCGTTTGGTTTGACCGATATAAGAGAGCCCGCAGTCACAGTCGATTTTATAAACGCCTGGATCTTGTAAAGGGATGCTTGATTTTATTGGACGAAGATGCTGGCTTATCTTTGAGTGCGGCTTGTAGATAGTTTTGATTGAAGCTCGCCGAAGAATGCCTCCTATCTTGTCAGTAACACCCTTTATATAAGGCAGGAATGCTGGTCTTCGTTCAACTGTGAGTGGCTTTACGCGGTTTCTGCGACGGCGACGCGGTGTTTTTAAATCGTTATCCTGCAGCACTTTAACCAGGTGGTTGAGTTCCTCATTAATGTGTTGGGGATCGCAGATTCCATGTGCTCTCTGAAACAAAGAGTTGCCTACGGCAGATAATTGGCTCGGGTGGTGATGGGATTTCCCATTTAGATATCGGTCAGTGTGGGTGGGTTTCCTATAAACAGTATGGCTAAGTGTACCATCAGGATTTCTTTGTATTAAGACATCTAAGAAGGCTAATTTGTTCTCCTGCTCCAATTCCATAGTGAATTTAATTTTAGAATTAAGGGAATTGAGGTGGTTTAGGAATGCAGTCACTTCATGCTTAGGTAATATAGTGTAGGTGTCGTCAACGTACCTCTTGTATATCTTCGGCACAACAGGTGCTATTCGGAGCGCTTGCTCCTCGAAGTTCTCCATGTAAATGTCAGCTACAACAGGTGACACCGGAGACCCCATGGCAACACCATCAATTTGAATGTAGTAATTGTTATTCCACATGAAGTAGCCAGATGTTAAACATAGCTCTGATAGTTCTGCATATTCCTCAGGCAAGTTTGACTCACTTAGCTTCCTTTTTACTATATCAATGCAGTCTCTAACAGGTAGTGAGGTGAATAGAGACGACACATCAAAGCTAACCATAGTTTCATTGTTAGTTAACTTGAGATTTTTAAGGTCACTAACAAAATGGTAAGAATCCTTTAAATATGCACTTGTCTTTCCTCGCAGTTGTGAGAGCACAATTGCTAAGTGCTGGGCCAGCTTGTAAGTTGGTGTGTCTAGCTGGCTCACTATAGGTCTCAAAGGTACTTTAGCTTTGTGTATTTTTGGTAACCCATACAATTTTGGTGGTTTTGCACTTGCTGGTGTTAACTTTTTCACATCTAAATGTAATGAAATTAAATTAAATTTGAAGAATCTAGATTATAGAGCAGAAAGACGTCAAGTAAGAAAGTTGAAGGAGTAGATTTGACAAAAATTTAAGATTTATATAAAAAGAAGTTATAAAAATGACGTTAGAAATAAGAATAAAATGGCATAGAACGATATGATACTAGAAAAAATGAAGCAAGAAAAGAAAGATGGAAAGGAAGAGCGGATAAGGAGTTACTAAAAAAAAACCTAATACATAAATATTTTTCTTGTCGGAAACATTCAGCGACAAACTGTGCGCTGGTAGAAAGAAATATTTAAAAAAAACCTAACCACTTTGTGGTCATGATTTTTTAATAATTGATCAGCCTCATAAATCGGCGCTTCTTTGTGTCCTTTTATGATTTCATATAGTTCTGCTTTCAACATTGTAGGTAACTAAGACATTCCTTTATTTGTAATCCAATTTTGCATTTGCAGTTTTGAGGAACCCACAGTGGGTGCTTTATTTATTTGTACGGTATGATAGGGAGCGTTATCCATAACGACTAAGGAGTTCGGAGGCAAATTGGGTATAAGTTTCTCGGAAAGCCATTTCATAAAATTTGTTCTATTCATATCGTCATGGTAGTCCCCTGATTTGCTCTGAGATTTAAAGTTCAATTGAGCATTAGAAATAAACCCCATTCCTCTACCTGCCTTAACAATAATCCATCGCGTCCCAGGAGAATCACTTGTACTAACAAGGAGTACTAACTCCGTCCTCTTAATTTTTGGCCAACATTTTTTCATTGTTTCATCTAAGAAAACTATTGGCCGTCCTTCTTCAAGATTTTGCCTTATAGTCCAGATATACTTGCGTCTCCACGCAACTATATCGCATCTTTCCATTAAAATTTTCCGCTTTGAACTTTTCCACAAAGTCGTTCGACCTCCACCAAAGTGTATGTCATTATTTAATTCACAAGTAATTTATTTGAAGTAGGAACAACTTTTCTGACAGTAAACATCTCATGGATTTTATTTCTTAATGCGCATAAATCGAAATCATCAAGATCCACCGTTTTATGTTTTTGACGATGTTATCCAGGAAACTTTTTGAGATGTAGAGGCAGCAACTTCACCTTCTTTTGATATTCTACTCACGGCTTTTTAAGACAATCCTGAAATAGAGACATAACATTTGTTTCCTTAAAAAAATTATTTTTATATAAACACAAATATGGATAATATCATAACGAATTAAATTAATTCACTGAGATATGCACTTTTTATTTTAGTTCTTCATGTCCGTAAATTTATAATAGGTCTTTACCTATGAAACTGCCGTTTTGCCGTACTGGCCATTTCAAATGAAAATATTTTTTTTTGACTGATAATTCTAATTTCAAATTAATTTTATTTGACAAACATGGAATTCTTTTTCTAAAATCGTCATTTGATTAATAGTTAGTGTTTTGTTTTCAACGCATTCGAACATTTTTCGTCATCATGGATAAGTAAAAAATTCGAGTAATTGTGGAGTATGAGTACCAGCAAGTACTCAGTCGTGGCAGCAAAGCGGCACAAGCGGCACGCAACATCAACGACGTTTACGGAGCGAACACTACAAACGAACGCACCACCCGTTATTGGTTTACCCGCTTCCGTTCTGGAAATTTTGACCTGAAAAATGAACCCCGTGGTCGTCCGAAAACTTTGGTCGACAATGACGAATTAAAGGCAATTGTGGAAGCTGATGAAACTCAGTCCACGGCTGAATTAGCAGCAGCTTTCGACGTTAGCATCAAAACAATATTGGTCCATTTGCGTAAAATTGGCAAGGTAAAAAAGCTTGACAAATGGGTACCCCACGAACTCAATGACCACCAGCGCGAAGTACGCGTGGAGACGTGCCTTGCACTGCTCAGCAGGCATACAAATGAAGGAATTCTGAACCGCATTGTTACTTGTGACGAGAAATGGATCCTGTTTGACAATCGTAAGCGCTCAGCAAGTTGGTTGGACCCTGGTTCGGCACCCAAACAATGCCCTAAACGAAAACTTACCCCTAGAAAAGTGATGGTCACTGTTTGGTGGTCTGACGCGGGTGTAATTCATCACAGCTTCTTGCCAAACGGGACAAGCATTACTGCAGATGTGTACTGTGAAGAACTGAACACAATGATGGAGAAGCTCGCACGTCTCCAAACAGCTTTGGTCAATCGTTCGGCTCCACTGCTCCAAGCTACAAGAGTTGGGGTTGGAAGTTCTCCGTCATCCGCCGTACTGACCAGACCTTGCGCCTACAGACTTCTACTTTTTCCAGAATTTGGATAACTTCTTGGCGGGAAAAAAACTCAATACCCGAGAGGCAGTACAAAATGCCTTTGAAGAATTTGTTGCCTCCCGTCCAGCTGATTTCTTCAAGAAAGGCATCAATAAGCCACCAATGCGTTGGCAAAGATGCATTGATTGCATGGGCGATTATTTTGATTAATAGAAATAAAAAATATATAAAAAAATTACGCTTCATTTATTTCGTGAAAAACGGCAATTTCATAGGTAAAGACCTAATATTACCCATACTAAAGTCGTTTTGTCTCATATTGGTATCCCTATTTTACTAACCTGTCATAGTGGCAACGTGAGCTCGTACTTGATTTAGTGGAGTTAAAGGGGCTTCGTTTGCCTTTTCTCGCTCACAAAAGGCACGTACCTTCAACACCATCTCTCTTGCACTGCTTTTAAATGACTTTGGCATAATTAACTTAGATAATAACACACAATAAATAATAACACAAAAACGAAAGGAACACTTGACACTATGACAACCAGACAACAACAGTTTGACAAGCAATAGTGCCAATATAACGGCAGGGGACATCTTACGATGAACGGACTGTACAATTACCAAAGTGTCACACAACCTACCTAGGTGTTCATTAAAGTTAATTTGTATTGAGTTACGTTTCTTTGATCTTTGACAATTGGCGTGTTGGCACAGTGATATTGTAGTCGATTGATCATGTGCTGCTCGATTAGTCTATTTTGGTTACTTCTACAGCCTCATGACATATGGTATTCTGTTGTGGGGGAGTGCTGCCGACATCGATACTATATTTATTCTGCAGATAAGGGCTGTTCGCGCAATCTTTCAGCTCGGTCCAAGGGTGTCACTTAGAAGTAAATTTAAGGAAATAAATATTCTTACTTTCCATTCACAACATATTTTAGAAAATGTAATGTATGTAAAAAAGAACATAACCTTATTCAAAAGAAAAAAAAAAGATCTGCACAATGTTAACACAAGAGGAAAAAATATGCTAGCAGGTCATAATAGTAGGCTTCATAAAGTCACTAACTCATTCATGGGTCAATGTTTACGCTTTTATTATAAGGTTCCTGAGGATATCCAAGGTCTTCTTATTGACAAATTCAAAGAAACTATAAAGCAGAAGTTGTGTGCAAAAGCATAGTATAAACTATCCGATTATTTGGATGATAAAAACCCTTGGGTATAATCCCCTCATTAACAGGATTGTACTAGTATTTGTAACAAAACATGTGTAATGTGTCTGTTTGTTCGTTGAGTTCTTCGTCCCGATGAATATCTAAAGCGTCATTGTCACTAAAGTACGTCTTCTTATGGTAACGTCGGGTGACGGGTCGCTCACTTCCCTCTAATATGGTTGAGAAGGGCGATGGCTGGATCCCGCGTTAACTCGTGAACGGGTGCCGTTTGAGGGTGAGGGACTTGCCGAGCTAACAGATGCAGATAAGAATAATTTTGTATAGACATAAAGAGACTCTTTCAAAACTTTCAAGACTTTTTTCAAAATAAATTTACATTTTGAAAAAAATATACCCGTGAAGTTTCTTGCCAGTCCTTCTTCACGAAGGTTTTTTCGAACTGGTGGTAGAGTCATGTTTTATTTGACGTCAATAAGAACAAGTAAATATTTCATTTCATTTCATTTCATGTGACCTAGACCCATGGACGTAATAACTAAGCAGGACCGAGTACTCGCAGCTAAAAAGCGAGCCGATAGTATAGAGGCCGCGTGTCCCTTTCTAACAGGGTGACAATAAGATTTGGCTATTTGAGGAAAATTCGAACTGGCAATTTACCTACTACTATAAACACACAGGTATTGAAGTTATTAGCAATGAAATGCTCAATGGCACACTGTTATACAGCTCAAGGCGGTGTAATGGATTTGGATGAGTATCAATAAAAAAGTTTTTATACCGTAAAGGTGTAAAATAATAAAGACGTCATCCGTCGAAGAAACATGGATAGATATTCATAAAAAATAATGCCGAACCTGGGCTTGATCTATTGCCAATAATATATAAAATATTTTCAGCCAAGGGCCGTTCATCACTGGAGATACCTGTATTATATAAAATTTATTGCGCCACAGCGAAAAGATCCGTTTTAATACGTCTCGTTAAGGACATATAGAAGCTGACAAAAATAAATGATATGACAAAAATGATACCCGGATCCAAACCGCGGCTCGGAAGGAAACCAATTTAAGAACAACTTTGATCATGAGAACGGCTGTAATCTTTCTAAAGTTTGGAAGCCATTGGTCAGGACTATAATACAAATAAAAAAAAAACTAGAAATCTAGGTGCGCGCTGTCGAATCCCAATGATAGCGTTAGTACGTTAGTAATCAAGCTGATTCAATTTTTTATCTTCCATTACAAAAATAGTCTTATTTAACTGACCACTTCGTCAGTACACGTTATATACTAGAAATTTTCCACATCAACTTTAATATAACGATTCTTTACTTTTTCTAGTGATACCCTTCTTTGTCCGCAGCGGCCGCGACAACAAAGCTTTGGGGGCGTGCTTAGGCGCGAGGGCAACTGGAAGTGCTTCTTGCTGACGCTCATGATCACTGGCTGCCTGGGTTCCGTGGCCTGGTGCAACACTGCTGAGATTGACCGGGAGCTGATCGACCTTAATACGTGAGTTTTATGTCAATTAACTTATCCTTAGATTAGCAGATCGTCAGGGTTCATTTTCATTGCTTACTGCAGCCTGTATTCGTGGTACAATAGATTTCTAAAACGCTTACCACAGAGTCCAGATTTGAGCAACCGTTTTCACTGTTCTTTAAAAGATTTTCGGCAACTATTTAGGCCCCATATCCAGATTAATGAGTGTGTTTTTAAGCCCTAACAATATCTAGCTATATTTTAAATTTATGGTTTTGCAAAATTTGTGTGAAAAATGTATTTATTGAGCAGCCCATAGGTGACCGAATAATAGTACTGATGGAAGAGTAAGACATTAAAAAAAGGCATTTTGTGATTTGGGATTTATGTAAGCAACAGGATATCAAATAAGGAGAATCTTACTGACATCAGAGCATTCTTTTAAATTTATACTTTTACTAAGACATGGTTTCGCAAATGAAGCAATAAAATCGAACAACCCCACTTCACATGTTCCACAAAAAATTGTACACAGTGTACCGCGCACTTGGTGATTGATCTTTTATTTAGGCTCCGATACTTTCTACTTCGATGAAACTCAGCCATTCGTAAATGAAATTTATTCTGTATTGCTATCAACAAGTGAGTGGTGTTAGAAAAATAGTATTTGAATATATTTATATTTTCTGCGGAACCAAAATTTTTAGTTTAACAACATAGCCATAAGTTGTCGACTACGATTTGCAGTGTTTACTTTTAAAGTCTTTTGATTTTACTGCTTTTTATTAATGTATTGATTTTTTATGACAACATATTTACCCAATTTTTATCTACTGTTGTTGTTATGAAAACCTACAAACGTCTCGTTATGAATGTTTACATCATTCTAATAAAATATCAAAGTTGTAATCTTTGATACACGTCTATCAAAAGCTTTATTTAAAATAAACAAAGACACCTACTTAACCCAAATATATCTATTACAATAAAGTCCTAATTTACGTCATTATTATGAGGGGCTCTGTCGACACTGGAGAGACGAACAAACACGTTAACATAATTACTGGAACGGTTTCAAATACTGCAGAAAACAATTAAGTTTTTGTTTATGTCAACGTTACGCCTCCATGCTTCTTTAGTATTTGTATGCTTGGATTTGACAATAACCCTGTACTAGATTTATAGGTTACCTAATTGAATTTCTTAATTAATAAAAAGTCTCGATTCAGTTTTATTCAATTTTAGCCTTTAGGAATTTATAGCCCTCCTTTGTTCTATGAAACGACAAGTATCAAATTAAGACTTGACAATATGTGCCTTATGAACACACATATTTCATCGTTTCATTTTCTCGGAGACTTAGGTGCGATAGATGTAATTTTAAGGTTAAAGTACCATATATCACACCAGGTAAAGTAGGTAAAATGTGATTTCATAAGATGGTATCTTATGACTCGTGGATTTGCAGGGAGTATGGCTTAAGTTGGATGACTGAACTCAGCTGGGAGGAACTCTGTTCTATTCCTATTCCTTAGCATTTTCAACTTCTCGCTCAGTACTGGAACGTTTCGTAGCTGTGGTAACCCACAAGAAAATTATTATTTCTGCTCCTAATGCACTCGGATTTCCAACACTCATCTGAAGTCAGTAGAACAGCACATAGAACATTCAATAACTTGTTGCCACTCAACGCTTAGATTGTAATATCACAATCGCCACTCGTGCCGATCTTGACCTATGCCGATTTCTGTGCCTAATTGACCTCAACGACGACTTTCTCAGCGAATCCTATTCATTAAAAAATTTGTGTATGATTAATTTAAGTTTCATTCAAGATTCATTCACGTTCAATCAAGTGTCGAAATTCCGACGAAAACTTAAGTGCCTACCTTTATAGGATGTTCGAAAACTTTTATAGCACCTTTGTCGGAATTTCGCGATTGCGTCGCAAGGAGTTCGCTCCAACTTTCAAGCGCAAGTATGTGCAACTGGCAAGCTTATTTTCAAATATCTTACTTTCAAAGCAGAATTGAATTTTTTTTTATACGGGAATGTTTCTTTCGAGTCGAACTTGCTATCACCAGTGCCAGTATTATCCCTCCAGGTGACATTACAAAACTCAGCCCTCTATTTATACTTACACAATACTTAACAACAACAGTTTTTATCAGGAGATAAGGTTTTGTGTATTTGTTTTTTTGCTGTACTTATGCTTTTGAAGGCTTAAAATCTGTATCCACAAATTCAGAGAGGCTTAGCTGGAACTAAGAGATAAACTCAGCAACAATGTTCATATAAAAATAGCAAAGGAGTAAAAAGATTTTTGAAAAATTTAAATTACAACACAACTTCCAATATAACGTGAATGAATTGGCAAAATTTTTAAGGCGTTATATTTTAGTGCGTACTCTAAAGTAGTATCTAAATGGCGCTTGAAAAACTTTTCTCAGGTAAATACGTGTTTGTTTAAAGATATTATGACACATTTGCAAGGGAGCAACTTCCTCTTTATACGTCCTTACTTTTAACACTCTATGACTTTAAAGAATAGTTTTCTGCTTCCCTATAAACTTCGCACTTTTTGTACGTCTTGATGAACCCTGATTTTTGTAACATATTTTATTTTTCATTAACTGCTACACTCCATTCTTTACTGAGAATATAAGCACCAGCGGCTGCGGCCAGTGGTATAACCTAATTATTCTTTAAGACATTTATTGTAAGATTCAGAAAGCAAAAATGTTTCACAACACTTCCATGCAACTTACAAAATATGTAGGTCAGAAAATAGTAACTTACATGAAAGTAAAATAAACGGTTAGAGCTTAATGTGACTGCGACAGATGAAGACAAAATGACGTCGAAAGATGCGGTAACGATGACTATGCTCAGCTTAAAAAAAATAACTTAAGTGAAATTTGGCAGCTGGTCAAATATAAAACTTTTATTTAAACAGATACATTTCCATTTCTTTATTTTCTCGATGACAGCTCCTGTGAAAACTTGTGCGATCGTTTTTTTTACATTATGTATGCATTATTTGATAAAAATATGACGCTTACACACGTACAAGGTTATATAATACCAGAGTCGGAGAAATTGATAGGGATAGAGCTATATCGATAAACGTAACACGATAACAGACCCGATATTTTTTTACAAAATGTAAGAAATTAAACTACTGCCGGATACTTTTGTACAAATGTATTAACTAATATAATATTTCATTACAAGATGTTACACGTATTAATTCTTGATTGATAATGCCAACTTCTTTAAAATTTTCGAAGCTGTTGTAAAATAACTAGGTGTAGGTAGGTACTCGACAATAAAACGAAATAATTATAACGACAGGTAATCTTAATTGATTTATTTTCATCAAAATCTGATGAATCGTCACTGTCACTCGATGAGTTCTCCTCAAAATTTATTATAAGTTCCTGTACTTGTATATTATCGAATGCCACATGAATTTCCTAATCCGACGCTATAATGTTTTGGGTTCTTCTCACAATTTTTTCCCAGTTTTCGGCAGTTACTTCCTTTTTTTTTTTTTTTTTGTTCCCCTCCGCGGGAAGGGCAGGAGGATAAAAATGCCCTGACGCATACTCTGGCGCGATTCCAAAGTTATGTGGGACTCGTCCCGACGCCTACCAGGACCATACCCACTAAAAACCCCCTGTCGGCTCGTGCATTTTTGCCACTCAGCCTTCATCGGAGCGACGGCCAATTGGAGAAAGAGGCCGCGCTAGCGGGGCCCAGAAGGGGTCACCCGCTGGGATTACATAGCACTGAAGGTGCTCAAAAATTAGAAGTAAATAAAAACATTAAAAATGAAAAGTAAATAATGAAAACATTAAAAATTGAAAATTAAATTTGCATTAATTCGGATTTACGTTAGAATTAGAATTTACGTTAGAATTAGAATTTGCGGCCAGAAGGGCCTCGAGATCGCGTGACAGTCTGGTGGATGAGTACGTTTGCGCATTTCTAGGCCTAGCGACTTTGAACTTCGAGTCTAACACAGGAGCAGCATATGAGACAGAATCACGAACTAGAGGATTGGGATGGGTTTCGGAGCGTTTGAAGAACGCTTCAGAGAGTGTTTTGAGATATTGTTGCACTGTAGGCAGTTCAAGATCTCTATGCAAGTCCGCGTTACGCACGTACCACGGTGCGCCTGTGGCCCGGCGGCAAAAGAGGTTTTGAACTACCTGCAGTTTGTGCAGGAGGGAAGGTTTGGCGTGGGCAAAGATTGGCGA
Source organism: Marasmarcha lunaedactyla (assembly GCA_923062675.1). Lineage (NCBI taxonomy): Eukaryota > Metazoa > Arthropoda > Insecta > Lepidoptera > Pterophoridae > Marasmarcha > Marasmarcha lunaedactyla. The sequence goes on from OV281353.1 coordinate 12,901,082, forward strand.
GGCATACGTCATGACGGGTCTAACGCAGACCTTGTAAAGTGTACGTTTGTTTCTGAAGGACATTTTACTTTTTCTACCTAACATGCTATTTAGGCGGACTAAATAGTGACGAGCGAGTTTCGAAACTCTTTCAACGTGTGGCTTGAAAGAAAGCGTCGGATCTAATGTGACGCCTAAGTATTTAGTACTGCGCTTCCAGGGGATGGGAATGCCTAACATTCGAACGTGCGGATCGCCATCGGGACGACGGCGTTTGTGGTCGAAGCGCATCGCAGAACTCTTTTCAGGGTTCACATCGATGCGCCATTCTCGAAACCATGCACCAAGGGCGTTTACGGCCTTTTGGAGTCTGGTTACAAGGCGCCGAACACCGTGGCCTTTGGTATAGAGTGCGGTGTCGTCAGCGAAGAGGGCGAGTTCGACGCCTTTCGGGGGGATGGGAATGTCGTTGGTGTACACGGTGTACAGCAGAGGGGCGAGGACTGAGCCTTGAGGGACTCCAGCCTTTATGGGACGAGGTGCAGAAAGCGTGCCTTCGTGTTTAAATCGAAACGTACGGTCTTTGAGAAACGACGCTATTAACCTGACTAGGCGATCCGGTAAGCCTATCTTGTAGAGTTTATAAACGAGACCGCTGTGCCAGACTTTATCGAAAGCCTTGGCTACGTCAAAGAAAACCGCGACTGATTTATAACGACGCGGATAGAAACCGTCAAGTATATACTCGACGATTCGGTGGACTTGTTGAGGGCAGGAGTGTTTAGCGCGAAAGCCGAACTGATGGGGAATAATGAGAGGATCGCCATCCGTTGGAAACAGATGGTTCCGCATTCGAGAGAGTATGACTCTCTCGAGAAGTTTAGACATTGCCTTGAGGAGGCTGATGGGTCTGTGATTAGCCGGGACGTTCAGAGGTTTGCCCGGCTTGGGAATGCCTATGACTGTCGCTTCTTTCCAAGCTTTTGGAAAGTAGCTATGGTCGAAGCAGGCATTGAAAATGATAGCTAATAAGGTAAGCATCTGTTGAGGTAGGTGCTTAAGTGCGTGGTTGGAAATTCCATCCGCACCCGGAGCCTTTTTGGACTTTTGATTTCTAATGAGAAGCAAGATTTCATCATTAGAGACTGTGACAGGGTCGGCGGTGATGGGAAGAGAGTCTCTGCGAAGGACTTCGTCCTCCACCGCCTGGATGTGTGAGGGATCAGCAGGTTGCGTGCTGGGCGAGCATTGTGCGGCAATGCTGTCGGCGAAGCATTCGGCTTTCTCTTCGACTTCGAAGGCAGTAGTGCCGTCGGGACGAGTGAGAGGAGGAACGTGAGAAACGGTGTCTACGCGTAAGGCTCGGGCCATGCTATAGTACGCTTGGGGGGACGGAGAGATATTCGCCATGAGATCGTTCATCTGAGCGTCTCGGAGTTCCGCGAGGCAAGACCTAACTTTACGTTGAAGCTGATTCGCAGCTGTTCTATAGGGGGGCGTGGGATACTTCTTGGCTCTCCGGAGAGCCGCGTTTTTAGCTTTAATAAGATTGCTAACGGCTAAGGGAAGCGTGCGTTTGCCTTGCTTAGCAACCTTTTCGTTGTCACTGATGGCTGAGTTGATAGCATCAGTGAGAGAATTTACTAATGAATCGATTTTATCCGGGCTATCTAATTGTTCGGGAGAGATCGCGAGTGGAGAGTTCGGAGCCTCTAAGGCTGAAACTAACGTATTTTTAAAACCTTTCCAGTTGGTAAAGGTCTTAGGAGATGAGGCGTTATCGTTCGGCGGTCCTAGCACGAGGGAAACGGGGCGATGGTCGGAGCCTAGGTCATCGAGCGGTTCGATAGACCTTAGATCAAGATTGATTCGCTTGATAATTGCAAAGTCGAGGATGTCAGGAGAGTAGGACGGGTTGTTGGGATAGTGAGTGGGAGTGATGGGGGATATGACATCTAGGTCAAGGGAGTTAGTGATGTCGAGGAGAGCGATACCGCTGGTGTTAGTCGATAGGCAGGTCCAGTCAGTATGTTTGGAGTTAAAGTCTCCGAACATAATGACTGAATGGCCGAGGGCGAGAATGGCCTCAAAGTCGCTGCGGATTGGTCTGGTACCACTAGGTATGTAGATTGAAGCTATGATGATGGTCGGATGACCAGTCATAGCCAATCTACACACAGTGGCTTCCATGTTGAGGAGAGGAGGGGTAGGGAGAGGACAGCAATGGAAACCTCTTTTGTAATATATAGCGGTGCCGCCGAAACCGTCGGAGTTGGGCCTATCGTTACGAATAAACGCGTACTTAGGTATAGCGAATCCCCTGGAGCGGTTTGGAGTAAGCCATGTCTCCTGGAGAAGGAATAAGTCAGGTTCTTTGTTCTGAAGGAACAGTTTAATCTCGGGAAGGTTGGTGTTCAGGCTACGAGCGTTAAAAGATATTAGGGATAAGCCCTTGGGTTTGATACGACAGGACGCGGGATTCGCGGGTCTAGACATTATAATTTATTATATACGAATTTACACAAATATAAAAGAATTTACAACGAACTTAGGAGCGAGTGATGCTCGGCTAAAGCAAATAAACGCTCTTGAGGAGAGCGGGCGGCTCGCAGTTTGCGTGCGAGCACGGAAATTTCGTTAATATCGACGTTTTGGATAACGTCGAACACGGTCTTCATGTCCTCAGCCAACGACGACTGAGGTGCGGATGACGGAGAAGGACGCGGCCCTACGGAAGCTACGGGAGCTGGGATGGGTCGGGAAGGTGCAGGCGGAACGGCCGGACGCTGCCTCCAAGACAGAGCCGGAGTAGGCGTCGGCTGAACGGGCTTTGCTTCCGGGGGACCCCGGTTGCGCAGCGGCGGGAAGTTAGCGTGAGTGAGCGGCGGCGCCGGATTAGGCGCGACCCTCTTGGCGGTGGAACGCGGAGCACGCGGGCAGCCCCTGTAGTTAGCTGTGTGACCAGACTGGCCGCACAGCACACAGGCAGGGGGGGAAGTGGATTCGGGAGTGCGAGTGCACTCCTTTGTGAAATGTGGATCCAGGCACTTAACGCACCTGGGGGGAGCTGAGCAGTTAGCCGCTGCGTGGCCGTAGAGCTGGCAGCGGTGGCACTGCCCAGGGTGACCGCGGGGGTTGGGACGCTCGACGGAGATATTTGAGAGTCCGCAAATTGTGCGAGCCTCTCTAAAGATCTCCCTCGAGTTGGGAGTATTCGACAAGATTACCAACGCTAAGGGAAAACGCCTACCGCGGTTGGAGTGCATCTTGTGCACTGCTGTGACCGGGAAACCCTGAGACTTAAGGTCATCGAGAATGTCCTCGTTACTGAGTTCGAACGGGACGCCCCGTAGTACAGCGCGGATCTTACGCTCCTCCGGGAGGGCGTAGGTGTGATACGCGATTTGGTTTAATCCGAGTAACCTGGTAAACGCGCGGAAGTCGTCGACGGTCGCTATTTGAATCTTGATTGTATCGCCAGCGTTGGCGGCTTTTAAGTAATTAATTTTGTGCACTTTGCACAAGTTTGAAACCGCGGTCCAGCGCGCTTTTTCACGCAGGAAGACGGGCGGAGGGAGCTGAGGCTTCGGCGGGACGGGAGCGCAGCGCGTCGCTGGCTTCGATGTGGCCGACGGAATCGCGGTCACTTCGAGTGACATGAGCGGCGCGGGGGCGGGTGTAGAAGACACCGGGGTTGGCTCGGGTGTTGAAGACACCGCGGCCTTTTTCGAACGCTTCTTAGTGCGTTTGGCAACTAATTGGAACTCGGGCTCTGGAGAGCCGGTTAGGGTGGCGGCGACCGACGAAGCTACGGACGCGGCGGAGTCTGAATCGCTCCCGGGAGCGGTACGCTTCCTACGAGAAGAGCGCGAGGATGAGACCGACGCGCAGTCCATATCGGATGGAACGGGAGACGCGGGAGAGCTATAGACCTGAGGGGTCTGGATGATGGAGGTCTGAGGGGCTGGGGTTGGGGCCTGAGGGGCCGGGGACGCGAATGATGCCTGCAAGGCCTGCGTTAGGATGTCTTTTGGGATGGAGACGCCTGCCGCAGCAAGCGCCTGGGTGAACGCGTTAATAATGATTAGCGGATCCATTAGGGAGGGTTGGGACAATAATATGTAAAAATATAAGTATAATAAAGATGCCTAGTTCCTAAAAACCTAGCAAAATCAAAGCGGCAAACCTCCCTACCAGCGGTAGGGGGGCTGGGGAGAAAAACTTAAAACTAACCGTAGTACGCCGAAGGCCGCTACCTAGAAACCTAAAAAAGGGTACGCAGGTAAAGAGTTGACCGCGTTAGGGTCAACCTTTACCGACAGAAAGGACAAATACACACGAATACACACAAATATGATAAAAATAAATATGAAAATAGGAGAAAAATAAATAAAATAGAGAAGAGAAATAAATAAAAATAAAAAGGACTGGTTCAGTACAAATTCGTTGTCACCGTTAAGTATCCTTTGCACTGAAGCCAGACTACTTACGCCGGGCACAACACTGCACTCAGCACAAGCACAACACAACTTAGCACAGCACTTTGAAGACTAAGAGGCTTAGTCGCAAAGAAAAATCGCACTTCGAAAGCACTCAGACGGAGTAGAAAGACTTAGAAACCCGTAGTACGGAGCCAACACGCTAGACTGTGACGTCAGTAAACTGAGCGCCACGGAATGGCGGGAAGGGACCGATCAACGGAGAGCTGGGTCTTGCACGTCCGCACCGCGTGGCGATCGGAGCGAGAATGAGTTACTTCCTCACATGCATTTTTTAATAAATCTAACATCTTGTTTGCCGTAAAAGGGGGATGGGTATTGTTTCGAGCGGCGTGTCCTTTGATTTGTGCCCATATTAGTTCTATATCATTGTACTGGTAATGATATGGCGGAAGTCGAAGAACCCAATGACTACATTCGGTAGCTATTTCGTCGATAACATATCTTTTAGGGAGGCTTTTTTTCGATTTTAAAATATTTACTAATTCTACTTTTAATAAAGTACTATCCACATTTTCACCATGACGTTGGAGCCAGTCAATTATCTCTTGTTTTTATTGGTCTGCGTCGGCATTTTATCAATTTGTCTGGAGTGATATGTACCGTTGTCCATAATAATTATGAACGGTTCTTCCAGAGATTGCACCATTTCTTTAAACCATCCTTCGTAAATCTCCGGGTTCATTTCTTCGTGGTAGTCGACTGTTTTCTTGAATTTAAAGGCCAGTAAAGCATCTGACAGGAATCCTTTCGTAGACCCTGCATGGCATATGTTAAGGCGTTTACCTTTTCCCATTGGCACTGAACTAGTGGAAGCGGCGGTTTCGTCAGTCCAGTTCTTAGATACTGTGTGGTTTGCATTTAACCAAGTCTCGTCAGTGAAAATAACATTTGACCAATCTGATAACTTTTTGGCTTCGCTCAAAAAATCACTGCGAGCCATAGCAACGTCGTTACGCTCCATCAATATTTTAGTATAAGAAAATCCAATTTCTTTTAAAACTAAGCTTAGTGACGATTTTTGGCCATGGAACAAACCACATTTACGTAAAGAAACAACAAGTTTTTTAAGTGTTGGAATTTCTTTGCGCAAGTAATAGTCATATATATGACGGCGAATAGCATCAGCGTTGAAGTTGTCAGCCGATGTCACACGACGTGGTTGGCGTTTTTTCTTCGGCGTACGAAGCTTATTTTCCTGCATGCCGCTTGTACCGTAAGCTTCGGTAGTAATTTTTGAAACAGTAGGTCCACTAATTCCTAATGCGGCCGCAACACGCTCTCGCACTTACGACAGTGGTAATAGCGGGCCACCATTTTGATACTCTGCTTTAAAGTAATCACGAACCTTGATCACCAGTTCTCTCGCCTGCCTTTTCAGAACAGATCCTTTCAGCATTTTGATATTTGACAGCTGGGCAGCAATCAACACGGAGGGACAAAAAATACACAACGTAACGTATGGGTAATGTGAAAAAACTCAGCGAAAAGAAATGTAGACTTAGTAAAGAAGCTTTTAAATTTATTCATGTAGATAACAACTACTAATGATTCACCAGCTATAAATAAACTTTGCTTATTTTCCAATCTGTTTGCAAAAGAAACTGGTATATACCATGTGCTGTATTCCATAAAAATGTGCATATGAGGGCCCTACAGCGAGATGTTAAATCTCGCTTACGTGAACTGCGGTCTGACAAGTGGGACGCGCTTCTTAAAGAGATTTCGCCTTCGCTTCTAGCTTACTGGAGCCTGGCGAAGTCTCTCAAAATAGACTCAACCGCGTCATCGATGCCTCCACCCATGAATCCCGCCTTCAATGACTCTGAAAAAGTTGAAACCCTAGCCGATAGCTTAGTCCAACAATGTCCACCCAGTACAGAAAGCACTAACGCCCTCCACATAGAAACTGTGAATAGCACAATCGAAACTAAATACGGCAACCCAGCGACTGACACCCTCTAACCGGTAACGGTGGAAGAGGTACAGATAATAATTAAAAACCAAACAGGGTTCTGAAAGCTCTCCCACTCGCACTCATACAACTGCTAGTAGTGATTTTCAATAACTTACTAACAAACTGCTCCTTTCCGCAAACGTGGAAGGAAGCGATTGTCATAGGTATAAGGAAATCGGGACCGGCTAATCTACCTACAAGCTACCGTCCTATTACCTTAAATAGGCAAACTATACGAACGGACCATTTTAAACAGGCTTCGAGAGGTCATCCATTCGAAGCACTTGTTACCGGATGAACAGTTCGGCTTTAGGACCCGTCACTCCTGCGTCCAACAGGTGCACCGCATCACGGAGCACATCTTGGAGCAAAGGAAAGTAGATCGAAAACCGATAGGCACGAGTACGCTTTTCTTTGATGTGGCTAAAGCTTTCGACAAGGTCTGGCACAACGGCTTGTTATATAAGCTCTTTGATCTAGGCGTGCCAGACAGCCTCGTGCACATCATACAAGCACTTTCCAATCCCCGTCCTGTATTAACCGGTGTCCCACAAGGCTCGTTGCTTTCTCCAACTTTGTTTTCACTATACACTAGTGACATGCCAAGGACGGAGTAAGTAGACCTCACGCAGTATGAGTTGACCTCGACCTCCAATCCACAGCCAACTCATTAAGCGCTTGGTTTAGGAAATGGAGAATAGAAGTCAACCCAGAAAAAAGTGCAGCAGTGTACTTTTCTCTCTCAACCTGGAACTTCTAGGAAATCCTCCAAAAGATTAGGTCAGATCACGCTGTTTGGTACTCCGATCCCATGCGAATATTTAGGAGTCACTTTAGATAGTGGACTTACATTTGCGGATCACATAAAACGCGTCCGGGAACGAGCCGTCTTCGTCATGGGTAGGCTGCACCCTCTAATCTGCAAGAAAAGTAAAATGTCACTTAGAAATAAGCTTAGAATTTGTAAACACTTTACAAAACTTATATCCGCCCCATCATGACTTATGCCAGTATGACTTTCGCTCACGTCAGCAAGTCGAACCTCAATCATTTGCAGGTTATTCAAAATAGGTTCTTACGCACGCGTCGGAGCCCCGCCCTATGTCTGCAACTTAGATCTGCACAAGGATCGCGAGCTGCCTACCATTGCCACATTCATTAAGTTGGCGTCTACACGCCACTTCGACAATGCTCCCCACCATCCCAACCCGCTGGTCTATAAGTCAGCTGACTACACAGCCAACCCAGACGCGGCGGTTCGTTATAGGCGTCCGCGTAACGTCTTAACAGATTCCGACGACGCTATTACAACAAGAAACGCCGGTGTTCCATTTAGAAATAGGGCAACACGGCATTCGAATCGCCTAACTCACCGGTGGGCCAGACTTATGCGTCGTATGCATTCCTATTGAGTTTCTCACTGGTTCTTTGGCAGTAGATGACCCTTCCGAACCAGTGGTAGTTTCAATATACGACGTCCTAAGCTCGGATGCCCTTAGGCGTATCGTATATAGGAGTAGTTTAAGTTCCGGCTAGGCACCGTCTGCGCTAAGTTACACAGTCCGGTGAAATATAAAAGGCTTGTAAATAAATAAACTGTCCATTTAAAAAAGAAAACATAAAAATATGATCGATATTTGAATTGTGATGACACCAAAGTATTGGCGACTTACACGACAAGCCATGTTCTATCAATAGCGCACAAAGAAAGGATGCAATTTCTTATTTATCTTAATTTGAGAAATTTATACTGAAAAATTAGGTATATTAAACTTGAACGATCTTTAAAATTATATCATATGTAAGTATATTCAATGTTGTTTATTAAGATTTACAGTAGCTTCTGTTACATCACGCTGTACATCACGCGGTATTATAAAAATTTACTTAGAAAAATAAGATGACGCAAAATATCTACACAAAAAAGCAGCATTAAAACGGCATGTATGTAGGTCACTGAGGTAACGTAAATAAATAACTTCCTATACAAACAATGTTAGACCGGAGATTGATATTTATTTTCTTGCTATTTTATAAGAAGAAAAAAATTTATATTATGGTATTAAAAAATAAAAATAGCACCAGACACATACATCAGGTCGGGTCAGTGATCAGAACTCGGAATAAACACAGATATCAAATATCCATAGCAAACATCGATGACCCTATGAAACTTCTGTTCTTCATCACAAAAATGTTTGTTTTAAATTTTACAACTCGAAACGTCCAGCGCACTTTGGCTAATATAACTTATAGTGCCCTCAACCGCAAAAAGACTCTTAGCATTTAGAAGTTTTGTAACCTGACATTTTGTTTATTCGTATGTTATGAAAAACAATCCGTGGGTGATTAATTACATTTATCTTCACAGGAAAACTATTTACTAACCACCTAATGTATTTATACATTAAGCCCAATTAACTAAATGTTTTCTTAGAAATATTTCGATATAAGTAATTTAAAAAAAAAACTCTCTTTTGAAATTAATTTTAACTATTTGATTTTCGATATTTTATTACATTCTATTCTAGAGGATTATATTAAAAACACAAATAATCATCATGTACTTCGTTCTGTCCAAGATCTTAATCCCACATGTAAAACAAATAATAGCGTACACACTTATTCTAACGAAAAAGTTCACAAATAACACTTCTTTGTGTCTAGAGCACTCGAGTAAAAATGAAAGGTTAGAAATGGCACTAAATACAGGCGAACAAAATAATATTATTAATGGAACCATATAGCGATACCCAGGTGCATAATGTGATAAATTTTATTTTATTTTATTTTATTTATTTCATTATTACATAATTTTCCTATATATATAAAAATAAATTTACTAATTATTTGGGTATCATTGAATTGTTAATTATCTTAGGTTTTTCTTATCATACTAGTTTTCTCGTACCTGGAAGAATAGCGAAGAAGGAATTTCAAAATTAAAACTATAGGTAAAATTAAATTTATATCTTCATAATAATGGTTTAAATTACAAATACGGACTTTTACGTTTAAAATAAACAATTTTATATTTAAAAGAACCTGTACTTTAGTTCTATGTGTGTTCTCAAACTGAATAAGCCTATCCAAAGTCTGAAATAGCATTTTAGATTTATATTCAAAATGTTTCGCTTTCACTTGAATCGTAGGCCCTACGGCATTCTCATATTGAAGAAATTGACTTTTGCTAGGCGTCGGCGTTTGGAAAATAGAATTTATTTATGTAACCGTTGCGAAGATTCCAGAAGATTGAAGTTGACATATTTATGTGGGTCAATCGAGATAAGGGAATGCTCTTGAATTTTTATGCGAGAAGTGATTGAATGCGTCTAATTGTTATATTTTTATTTCCTAGGATAGAATGTATTATTTCTTGTAAGTTATCCGGTATCAAATACTTAATTCTCCTTGCGAGTTAGAAAATTTAAACCCATCGAGTAATTTTATTTCAATTACATTCCAGTAGACTTTTCAAAAGCCTTTTTTTTATCGGGTAAAAAATAATCTTTTATGTTGCCGCAAGATATTTATTGACAAGACCATTATTGTAAAATTAGGTTCTGCTCTCTAAGTAGATTTTAAAAGGCAGTAAAATCAAGACTTGATTCAATTTTAAACTTAGCATAAGCATTTCGTCGTATACTCTCAATTATTTTCTATTAAAATTACTTTCCTCCCAAAAACCCAAATGACTAATACCATTTACCATTTAATATTCAAAACAGTTTCTTATCCCTCAGATACCCGATCAAGCGCACTGTCCGCGAGTCACCCTGTGACGTCGGCTACGCGTACATCCCCATCGCGTTCGTGCTGCTGCTGTACCTCGTGTACCTGGTGGAGTGCTACCACAGTACCGCCCGTATCCAGCTGGCGCGGCGCGTTGATGTGGCGCAAGTCAACGCTAGGATACATGCTATGCGGACCGCTACGCCCAGAGTGTGGTAAGTTCTGTTTTTAGAAGTTAATGCAAACATAAGTTAGTGTGTGAATCTGTGTCGATGTGTATGTGTGATCCCATTTGAAGCATAATTAATAGTTTTGGCATTAAATATGACTTATCGTTTTGCTAGGATAAGTACTTAGCGGAAAGTGACATCATGAGTTTAAGCTGTACCGTTTGCAAACATTTCTTAACACAAAAACGTCTTCTGCAGGCTTTTAAGGTAAAATTTGCCAGCTGAAATGTTCCAATTACTCGAAAAGATTGTTCAGCCAATATATCAAGGACCATGTACATATTCTGTTATTATCATCAAGTACTACTATTAACAGCTTTTATAAATTATATGCGATTTCAATCTATTAAACTGAAATTATAAATAAAAATGTTAGACAATGAACCTCAAATATTTTTGTAACTTCACGACTGTATATATGTTTAAAAATTCCTTAATAAAAGTCCTTTTCACTAACTTATGAATTTCGATTGAACAAAATAATTGATATTATAATAAACGTGACACTATGGTGATACGTGTCTACAGTGATTCCCAAACTCGTATAAGATTAATGGTCACATGCTTGAACATGTGAAGGTGAACAATTTGACGTCTGCATCGTACTGAATATCAGAATATCGTTATTAATATAAAATATCGTGTTTGGACAAATAGTTGGGTATAATTACTTATTGTGGTAAAAATGTTGTAATTTTTAGGTATTAGTAGCAGTGCTTTATTACATTAAGCTAGGAATAAACACCACAGATAGTTCGACATACATTAATTCGACTAAGGTGCAACTTCACGCAAACCGAAGCCAAAACAAGTATATTTTTCGAATACGCAGAACATGTATTTAAAAGTATAATGTTTATTTTCCTAAGGGTTTATATTTTAAGAATAGTGCAAAAAGAGCACTAACGTTATACCTTTTCACATATTCTGATAATTAAATCAGCTATTTCTTCATTCTTCAGTAAAATTTCCTATTATTTATGATACTAGTAGCTGGTGCAGGTTGTGACGTGTTGTGTGTGTAAACACTTACACATTTGTTCCCAAAGATGTTGAGTCGTCACACAGACTTCTTTCAGAATATCTCTCAAGTAAATAAAAATACTTTTAAAGTTGGTCCGGTACATGTACAAAATACATAACTTGTACTAATACTTTAAATTAAGACTCAATCATTCAATTATTTCATACTTTTGTTCGTGAAATACGAATAAGTATATTCTTAAAAACTGTAATGCAATAAGAAGGTTGTTTACAAAAGTCTGCATCACGGCTAAATGCTACTAGCATTTTCATAAAGAACTACTTTCTCCCGAACCTCATTGTACAAAACAAGCTCGTGGCCTTTGATCCGCCTTTAGACTAGCTTCTTACCTTATTCAGAGGGTTGGTAATAATTTCCAAATAAGTAGGTCGCTGTGCCCCTGACGCCGTTCTTTGTTTACCAGCACCCGCGGCGCATTGCTACTTTCTAATGTCAGGGTTAAGACATTCATTTAGAAGTGTACGAGCACTGACATAATATTATTGATTTTTGTGGAGGCCAATGCAGCGTTATCAGTTCCAAGTTTGTTAGAGATATTAATTTATGTTCAGGTAAGTTTTACCTGTTTATGTATATTCAGTTTCATCATGCATTTGCGGCTTTGTGGCGTAGGAGTTGGTCTCTGACTATTATTATTTTTAATTTTAGATTATATTAACATATATAAATAAATACGCACTAATGAATAAACGATTTCTTAGAAATAAATAAGCGATGTAGAATCAAAATTTTCTCGTTTCTCTTCAAAACCGACCACGTAACAAAACAATTTAGGTGATAATTTTTTGCCTTAAATCTATAACAATAACCTAATACCTTATATTTAGGTAGTTTAAGAACGCCTTTAGAATCTACATGATAAGTACACTCGTGATAAATTTGTATTTGTAAAACAGTTATAAATAACCATATTAGGTGGTTTACACTATTGTTTGACAAAAAACGTATGACAAAAGATCATTTTACAAATAACGTTTGAAGAACTAATCATTTGACAAACTTTCATTTCGCAAACATATTCTTTAAAAAGAATCATTTGACAAAATACAGGTTTCGCAAATGTTTTACTAAGGAAACAATTCAATTAAATTTTAATTATAAAACACCTCGTGTTGAACCAAAGTCGCTTTTTGTGAAAAGCTAAAAATGGTTCTTAACTTGGTCCTGGCGCTTGCCGTGTGCTACTGCACCACGCTCGCTTCTCTCGCTCGGCTCGAGCGTGTATTAACTACGTACAAACCTTTTTACTTTGTTTCGCGGGAAAAGGTGCATCACCTGACACCCAAGGGGGAGTGCAGGTTATGTGGGACTCTTACCCACTAAAAACCACCGCGGTATACCTCTGCCACCTTTGCTTGGGTTCACGGTAGCGCCCCGGCGAACCGGAGAACCGGACGAATGGCCTCTATCGTCCGGACCCCATAAGCTGGTGCAGCCAGGGACTCCTCTCATTCTTGCAGGAGTACCCTCTCAGCACTCCTGCGCAAGCGCGCCACCTCCTCGGAACAGGGGTGCGCGCCCACTGTCCTCCTCTCTGCTCGATACCGATAAACGGCACCAAGCACTACTGCATAGAGCTCCCACGGAGGGGTTCCTGCTAGGAGGCAGGCGGTCGCGTGGGAGATCGAGCGATATCCTCGGGACGCCCTCACTGCCAGAGTCCTTTGCGCCCTTCACAAATGGACTCGATTCTGGCGCGTGAGCGCATCCTCCCAGACGGCTGCTCCATAAAGAGACATGCTCCTTAATATGCTGAGGTATAACTTCCGGCATGAGGACCTTGGCCCACCCAGAGAGGTATCTGGGTGTCATCCACACTTAGGGTCGCGCCTGGAGGGGGACCCTGCCGAGGCCCGTGGAACAACAGAGCCTCGGTCTTCTCCAGCGCTACCCTAAGCCCCAACCCATTTATGCGGCCCTCCTCCACCCGAGCCGCTGACTCGGCTAACGTCTTCCCCTGGGCCACTATCAGGGTGTCATCAGCGTAGCAGAACACGCTGACGTGGGGTGGCAGAACACCCCGCAACACCCTATCTTAGCCCAGGTTCCACAAGAGCGGTCCGAGTACTGACCCTTGTGGAACCCCACACCTCATCGTCAGCCGAGTCAACGACCCCCTCCCGTCGACGTAGACGACGTTTCTGTCCCGTAGGTAGTCTTCCAACAGCCGCCTCAAGTACAGAGGCACTCCGTGGTACCGGAGTGCCTTCAGGATTGCCCCGAACGGCAGGCTGTTGAAAGCATTAGCGATGTACAATGACACCGCTAAAGACCTCTCCCTCCTCGCGGTCGTCACCAAGGTGAGGGACTTAAGGGCAGAGATGGCATCTATCGTCGACCGCCCTATGGAACTCGAACTGGGCCTCGGACAGGTCGGGCCCTACCTCATCGAGGTGCTCGACTAGTCATGATGCCAGAATAAATTTCAGCATCTTTCCGACTTCGTCCAGCAGTACCAAGGGACGGAACGCTGACGGATTGGCAGGAGTCCAAGCCTCCTTCTTGAGGTGGCAGAGCCCCCCGTCCTTCCACAGCTTCGGGAACTGTCCAGTTGTTAGCGAGAGATCGAACAAGTTCCGAAGCGTGCCTCCCAGGGCTTCCACAGCAATCCCCAGGAGGCGTCCGGGTACTCCGTCCAGCCCAGGGGCCGTCCGCTTCCTCCTCAAGCGGGCGACAGTGCCTTCCATCTCAGCCCCCGTGATTGGAGGGGCTTCGATGTCCCACATTTTTCCTGCTGGGGGAGGCAGGGTGTGGTCCGAGCTGCCAGGGAACAGCTTGCCTACGACCACCCTCAGGAACTCCAGTTGGAGGGTCTCAGTGAGGGGACGTCCTGCGGCCCGGAGTTTGTTCCGGCCCCCTTGTACGGGCGTCCCCATTGGTCCCTCTCGAGACCCTCCAGGAGCTCCTGCCGGGCTCGCACCTTAGCGGCGTAGATAGCTGCCTGCAATTCCTTTATGGTGGCCTTTCAAGCAGCCATCAGCCTTGCCTCCTCCGCCTCATCGTGGTTGCGCCGCCAGCGGAAGTGGTTACAATCCCACCAGTACACGGCTTTGCGAATACGGTAGGCCCTCGATCGAGGCATAGATGCATCACACACCGCCGTAAGAGCGGTGCAGAAGCGACCAGCCCCCTTGTCAAACGTGGTCAGTGCATAGGGCGGCGCACACCATGCCTCAACTTTAGCCCACTGACTCGCGATGTCGCGGTCGAGGCGACTGATTGTCCAGTGCGCGAAGACAGGGGCATGCCGTGAAGGCCCAGCTGGTGGCTGAAGCGTGGTGACCTCGAACCAGATGTATTGGTGGTCACCTTATGCTCCAGCACTTGCCAGTCACGCAACTTGCCCGCGATCGAAGGGGAAGCGAACGTTATATCCACCAGAGACTCCCCCTGTGGTCGCACACAAGTTGGCACTGTCTCTCTATTTACGAGGGACAGCCCAGCCTCCGCGGCCCACTCCTCAAGGGCCACTCCGAACGCATCGATGCGGGAGTCACCCTACACGCGCGACCTCGAGTTGAGGTCGCTCATCAGTACAACGGGGTCGGGCGCCATGCGCAAACCAACGGTAAAATTGAGTCCAGATAGGGTTCATATTCCGCAAGTGGTCTGTTCGGAGAGAAGGGGAGAAGAAGACACCAATAATGGTGTACTCCCCCCACCTGGCCACCATGAACCCTGGACCCCTCACTGACGGTGAGTGTGTGACACTCCACCGCCCGAATGGCAATGGCCACGTCGCCATTGGTGGACCCAGCTCATTGTTGTCTCGGAGCCACAAAGTAAGGCTCAGCCACGACCGCCACCTCAATCTCCCACTGCGCCATCGCTTGGAGGAACAAATTCTGGGCCCTGGCGCAGAGGTTGAGATTCCCCTGGAGGAAGTTGAGTGACCCAGGCATTACTCGGTCATATCAACTTCCTCAATTGCCTAGCGGCGTGAAACGATGGGGGTGGCCTTTTTCCCTGGCGCCGCTCTCTTCTTGGTGGGGGGAGGATTACCCCCATCACATGCCCGGACGGCCGACCCAAGTCTGCACGCACTGCGCATCGCAGGGTGCCATTTAATCTGGCTGATTCCAATTTCAGCCAGATTTATTCCTTGGCGCACTTTCATAAGTGCCGCCTTATAATCCACCCCATTTTGGATGGCCTTCGGCTGCAGCGTAATCACTACAGCAGAACACTTTGGGGGGGTGAGCTTCGCCTTCGGTGCCTTTGATGGCGTAGCAACAGTTGCAGCACGGGCCGTGGAACTGGCAACCGATTTAGCTGCGGCACAAGTTGACCTTGACCTCGACCACTCGAACTTGTGCGTTGCAATGCAGGACTTTTTGCCTTTTTGCTTTTTCGCATCACGGTGGCCTATGATTCCTCTGGTGGTACCTTGGAAGCCGATGACATACTCGGTCGAGCTGGGGTGGCTGTTATCGGGGCTCCTGAGTTTGGCATTGAACCAGATGGGCCTGGTCTACCCGTACGCTCATGCGCCAGCGTTGATCGGACAACAGGAGGAGGCAAGAGTCGGTCCTTGATGCCGGCAAGCTTGGCATCCATAATTTCCCCTAGAGGCGCCTCTAAAGTTCCTCTAGCAGAGTGGTCTTTATTTGACCCACCAAGTCAGTGGGCGTAGCGTCCTCATCGGGAGGATTCCGAGAGGTGTTCCGCTCGGAGTAGTCCCTACGCAGCACCCTGCCGCCCACTATGGGTCAGGGCACCGACGAGGTGCGACTGCCGCCCGATACGGGTCAGACGCAACGCACCCCACCACCAAAGGTTACACTGCCGCCTACTATGGGTCCGACACAGGGCATCGACGAAGCAGACTGCCACCCGATAAGGGACTGACGCAGCCCACTCTAACTGTACTGAGCCCCCCCGCCACGGCAATGTACATTCCAATTCGGGGGGGACTACTTACAAACCTAACCTAACCCAATTGAATCTATATTGTGACCAGGCATAAAGTGAATGGAGCGAGCGTCAAATGCATACATGTGGTTTAAAAAAATTATCAATTTGTGAAATGATGTTTTGGCATAATTAATTTTTTTCACATGAATAGTATTATTTATTTTATTTTGTCTAACAATAGTTTGTAAAATGATAAATTTATCAAGTATAATTTTGTCGAACGTTGTTTTGCACATGAAAATTTGTTATTTGTTTTTTGTCAGATGATTGGATACCATATTAGGTGGTTATGTGCTCAAAGTGATTGTGAACTTACAAAAAATTGGTTTAAGAACAAAGAGAGAATATGATTAATAGGAAAACTCAAAAGTGTGTAGACATACCACGATTGGTAATATAATAAAACCATAAAAAAATTTTGGTAACTTTTTTGTAATTATATTACGAAAACCAAAAATTTCAAAACGTAGCTAAACTTCTATAAATTGTGTAGAATTTGGTAAATTATATCGTATGTAATAAGAATACAATCTGTAAAAATAACTGTAAGGGAGGCTATCATCCTCAGGCTTTCAACTGATCGTTTATCAACTGAAACTAAAATGAACAATGTGAGTTCTTGAGAATATGGGTAAAATTTTATGTTTGACAGGTGGAAGGCCATCTGCTACCACTACGTGCGACGCAAGCGACAAGTCACACGCTACAGGAACGGAGACGCCTACACCACTACACAGGTATTATTCACAAAAATCAAAAAATTTTCAATGCGTTAAATTCATTTTATCATTCGTTTAGGCCAACAACGGCCTCGTGTGACATTCCAGACATGAGAAGTTTATAGTTCTGTAGTCTTGGTTGCATGTTGGTTGTGAAATACTTCTGGTTAAAAATATAAATAAATACTCAAACCACAAGCTTTGTTTACTATAGTTTGTTGGTAATGGAACAAAAAATATCTTCGTTGACTACTTTGAGCCGGTTGGCTGTACAGATTTATTTAGTGACGTGACCAGCCGATTAGAGGAAAGGGTTTACGACATAGTATGGAATGACAATATATCGAAATCCATTTTATCGACTCCAAGTAATAATAATAGTATAAACACTTTATTGTTCACAAAAACAAGTACAATTTTACAATAGAAAACTTAAAACTAAAGTAGGCAAAGGCGGCCTTATCGCTAGCAGCGGTCTCTTCCAAAAAACCTTAGCGTGGACAGAAAACTACAAAAAGAAGAGAGGTAGTGCACTATAAGGAAAACAAAAATACGGTGCAGTAAATAAATAAATATATAAGGAATGAGTAATTAAAAGTGTATTTAAAGGATAGGCCATTTGATCAAAAATATAATTAACTGAAAGCCCACATGTGGGACGGTATATTTGACCGACAGGCCTTTGTTGCGAATGCCACGCTGTCGATGGTATTCAAATATAGTAAACAAATCTTAGAAATAAAAACTCAACGTTGTAACTTAAAATTATAGTTTGAGTAGTTTCTCTAATGTTTGGTATACTTATAGTTATAAATGTTATCAATAAAACCTTGCAATCTTATTCAAAAATACAAAAATGAAGTTATTTTGAACTTGAAATTATTTATTCGTTCGCATACGATTTGTTTAAGATACTTTTGCATTCTTATGAGGTGCGGTATATAAAGTAAATAAAATATGTTTTAGTCATTCTCAACACTGTCATCTAATCTCAAAATAAGCAAGACTTGTTCTATGGGTATTTAAGACAGACTGATAAGCACTCGTAGATACATATATAATACACTAAAATTTCATCCATGTTCATCACATAAATGTTTGTGAAAGTCAGGGTGGCACAACAAACAAAAGCTCCTAACTGTACCTACTAGGATATATACAAGGATAAATAGTACATGACCTTTTTTCAATACATAAAAAAAGTCTCGTACAGGAGCCTTCTGACGTCAGGTTGGCTTGTGTATTCTTATAGCATAGAAAAGTTATACAGCTATGCTTCAAGTATCACTCTAAAACCTCCATTAAATAATTATAAGTACCTAAACAGTAACTGCAAAATGCGGATAAATCCAAAACAAAATACTTGATCACGTTTCTTTCCTTTTCTCCAATTTATAAGGACGCTTTGAAGTGATGAAACTCGATAGGTACCACATTCATTTTAGATTCAATAGAATGTTTGATTTTGAGATGGTTTTTTTTATACAGATGGGTCTTAAAATTCACTCTGTCTGGACTTAAGGGACTTGTAATACACTTACAGATAATGATAAAAAAGGTGTACTTCTAGCATCTAAAGTTTGTTCAGTCATCGTGAACAAACTTTAACTTTAACTTTTTTTCATTGTATATCTTGTATAAAAAGAAAATGTTTTGATTGCGGATTTTTTTAATTTTAAATTTTTTTTTGAGGGTTTAATCTCGCAGAGGCTATGTCACCCTCATAGGAACTACGAACAATTAATAAACAATACATATAACACTTATTTATGTACGCTTTAAAGCAATTCTAACTATTTATACAAAGCTCTGGCTACATTCGATTTTGGGACAGCCAGTATAACATTACACTGACCGATTAAGTTAAGTGATTGGTCACAATGTGCTAATCTTACCCTTTCATCCTCGTTCCGGACACATGCGTGGACACGAGTGAGTAGCGTCAGTACCATGGCGATAACTTAATGAACCGTGTGTTTTTTATGTTCAAGACGAATTAACGGAACATAGTTATTTATGGATTTAGATTGAATAATTACTGAACATTGCTAGTATAGTGGTTTTGAATTGAATATTTCTGATCGTTTTCTGAAGTGATATTGTAATGTGGTATCATGTAATACGTATCATGTTCCCATGGCAATAATATTAAATATGACTTATAATATGTTTAAATTATTTTTCACAAATAATCCTAAAACCCACTCTACCTATGCTAATATTTATTTTAGGAGATATTAAAATACTTTAGTTGTCTTTTAGGCGTAGTTTATGTTTAAAATGTAGCTCCACGTTAGTATTCACTTTATTCACTTAGTTACTATATTCACTTAGATTTTACTCATTTCTTGAAAGCATAAGTGTTTCACTTCAAATTTTAATTCAAATTCACTTTTTACCTATTTCATCTCCATGATTAAATTTTTTCACAGCTTATGTAAGTACATGAAAATATTTTTTTCTACTTATTTTAAGACCTATCTCTAAGTGATTAAATGGAAACCTTTTTCGGGTCCACCGTGATTTATTTATATATATTCTTGGTTCTAAGTATTCACTTGCTTGCAGCTCCTTAGAAAGTTTGAATATCACTTGTCTTTTTGAGATTTAGTCGAATGTAAACTCTCACCAACTTATCTGCTCATTAACTTATCTGAAAAAACGCGTTTGAATGAGCATATGATACGCGACTAAATGAGCATATAATACGCGACTTAATGAGCATATAATGCTCGACTAAATGAGCATATGATACGCGACTAAATGAGCATATAATACTCGACTAAATGAACATATAATACTCGATTAAATGATCATATGATAAGGGTCTAAATGAGCATATGATACGCGACTAAATGACAAACTTCTTTTAAAACGTAGCACTACCCTTTGCTGTCAAGATAAGTTGGTCGCACTTTAATAAGATGAAATATTTTCGAAAAACACAGCACATATCTAAAGTTCACTCCGCTCAGGTTCAGTGGACATGGATTTTCGAACTGATGCACTTTCGTTCATTTTATATAAGGAATACGGAATGCGGCGAATGATTAAACAGGTTTAAAACAGGTTTTTTCAACTGCAATGCCCATTTTTCCCAAGCATAGTTCCCAACAACTTTCAATTGCTTCCTAGCTCCACTTCAATAGACAGCAATGTCAGCAAAATGTCACTTTTGACAACTTTAAATAATTAAAAAATGAAGTTTCAAACGTAAAAGAAACAAAGTGACCTCATCGCGACAAAAATATTGTTTTACAAATAAAATTTGCCATTCGTTCGGATCCTTTTTATTGAATTTCATCTAAGCTTTTATTCCCGCATTTGATTTTCCTTTCAATTTAAAGTTAATAAAATGAAAGGATTAAGTATCCTTTTTTATGCTAAAGTAGAAAGCTATTCATGGCTTTTACGGGTATTTATTGGAAATATACAATTCAAAGACGGAATTTAATTATTCTTATAAATTCAAACAAAAACCGCAAATTATGATCAAGAGCTTGGCGATCGTACAAGAACAACCGGAACTATTCACCGTGGATGGATGTAAGGGAGAGTTAGCGAGTATACTCGAAGAGAATCTTAATCTATAGTTAACAATATAAAAAAAAACAGGCTTATTAGATCAATTTTTAAACAGAACACAATACAGAATGAATGATGAATTTTTTTTACAATGATGGGGAGAAGGGTCCTAAGTCGGATAAGTTTGAGCCGCAAAATTCAGAAGCTTGTTAGTCTATTTTAATCTAAACTTATAAATAAACATTCAGTTTGTTTTTGGCGTATCGTTAACTCAAAGTAAAGTTCAGTAGATAAATAATAAAGTTATAAGGCAATTTGTGAAACATAAAGAAAAACGGCTTTGACAGGGTGGCCTAAAGTGGTTTTTGTTTCGTGAAAACCCGACGTACCAAAGAATTGGAAAGCCAATAATTTTATAAGAATTTATTATTTTATGAGAAAATACCTAAGGAAAAGCTTTTCTTATTTATTTATTTATTCATTAGGTCACCAACAGAGTGTACATCTAAATAAGCATAGTATAACAAAAACAAAATTACATTCTAAATGCCACTCTAATTACAGGTGACGTCGACATCCTTAAATTATACAGCTGTAACACACACTATAAGTAATTGTAAATTATTATTCAAATTTAACTAATTTATTTATTTATAAAAAAAACTAATTTCATACAAAAATATACAATGAACAAGAGAATAGGGAGGAGGTTATCAATATAAGTTTAAAGTTATTTTAATAAAATGATTTAAATACAAAAATATGCAACAATATAAAAAGATCAAGAGAAACATGTGTAACGTTATAATGAATTAATAATTATAATTAATTAATTAATTAAGTAACTTTTTTGTCAGTGTAAAATTATAAAATTATTGTTGAAGTTATTTTTGGTTTACTAAATTTGACTACCCTAGCTACAGAATCCTTGAAGAGATTGAGGCCTAGTCCAAAAATATCCACTTCAGTTCCTCTGGAAATAGAGTTGTACATTTTCATTAGCCTGTTTATTGGTGAATAGTGTCCAAGGTTGGTTTTGGCTCGGTTTTCCGTGAAAAGTATATATTTTCCTGGGCGAGGTAACCTGGAAGGTATCCGGAAGTTTAAACGCGACAGCAGCAAACTCGAATCAATTGCACCATTTGCCAATTTCCAGAGAAACCGAATGTCCAACAGGGCGCGACGCTCGTAAAGAGACTGCATTTTAAAATGACGCAATCTACTTTTGTAGCTTGGTAGCTTAGTAGCCAAGTTACAATTAAATGCTAAATGCCACAGGAATCTCTTTTGAACGCTCTCAATACGCTTGATATAAACATCGTAGTGTGGATTCCACACTACACTACAGTATTATAACCCAGATCTAACCAGAACATTGAATAAAACTATTTTTGTCAAGGGTTTTTTTAAATCGCGACTGTTACGCAAAACAAAACCAAGAACTTTGAAACCCCTAGAGACAATATGTTCAATGTGATAGTTAAACTGCAGTTTTTGGTCCATAATTACACCCAGGTCGCGAATATTACTGAGACCAGTCAATGCATTGCCCTCAATGTTGTAGATGAAAGGCTCAATTTTCTTTTCGCGAGAATAACGTATGTGAAAGTACTTCGAAATGTTGAGAGCCATCCTATTGTTTTGACACCAATCGCATAGGCGATCAAGATCTCTTTAAAGATCAGCGCAGTCTTTACTAGAGTGAATGATTTTGAACAGTTTTAGATCGTCTGCGAATAAGCAGGCCTTAGATGATATAAAGCAACTTTCAATGTTGTTTATAAAGATGTTAAAAAATAACGGGCCTAGGTGTGAACCTTGCGGCACACCGGATACTGCTGTGAAGCTGTAATAAGGAGTGAGTTCCAACTCTTTTCTCAATAAAATAATAAAGTTCTTATATATTAACATTGAGTTACTATGTACTACGTACTAGAGAAGCTATTCAAAACAAATTTTGTGTCACATTCCATTTTTACCTATTCAATCATTTATTATTAGATGCAGCGCTACAAAAAATTTAAGTTGTCTAGTCAAATGATTCAAACATGCAGCGCTTGGATTGCTACAATAATGTTTAATATCTCTCGACCAATCAACGAATTGCAATTTGTCATACCAATAGATTATACAAGTGGTACAGAATGGACAAAATATTAAAATTTCACCTAACTGCATGGAAAATGAATATATATTTTGTAATATACGTAAATGAACATTAAAGTGGATATATATACGATAGCTTAGGCGTAATTAATTAAAAATATTATTTTAACTTAAATAAAGTTAAAATAATATCATTTATATATAAATTGGTATTATATAAAATTAGCTTTTGCCCATACATTAGATTTTCTCTTTGTACTATTGTTACCCGACTGCAAAGAGGGTTTTTCACGCCTATCTATGTATGTAATATTATTTCTTACCTCGTATTGGAGACTCGGCTGGGTGAATTTTTATGATCAAGGCATCGTTAGATTTGCTGAGGCAAATGTTCTTACTGTTTTTGTCGAGCGTTAACCTACATGAGAATTTTATTTCTTTTGTGTACTACTAATATGGTATAAATGAAGTGCATTTTAGGGCCAGCGGTTCTTACGATGATGTCACGGTAATAATGTTCATTATCTCTGGTTATAAATTGAGCTTGTAAACGTACGGGTTCTGTAATTCTAGTTATTTGCGTGTTAGCATTACTTGCAAGTGTCAGTGGTACTGCTGGTGAATTGAAACAAAGCTATTTCTATACTATTGTTATAGGTTCTGTGACTGTAACTCATGAACTACTTTTTTTGGTTCACATACATACATACAAACGCTCGAATTACATAACCCTCCTTCTGAAGCAGTGGGGTAATGATCAGTTACATCTAAGTCATCCCTATATTATAGTTCACCACCACTACGTGTCCATTCTGTGCAGTTAACTTTTCTTAATCTATGACCGTTGATCTATGATTTTCATACAAAATGCCCGGTGCAATAGAAAATAATGTACAAAAATGGTTTTTATTGGTTTTAACTAAAAATTTTATTTACTTTCCAATAATAACTTAGTCCACTATCTTTTTTATTCACAGTAGATTGGTTTTTACAAGTTTTTAACACGCAAATCGGCAATTTAAATATTTGTTTTGACATTAAGTCGGCACCCGGTCGCTAAGAGCGGTAGCGAGGGACTGAATGAGTTGTTGCCGGTCGGCAACAAAACACTGGGACAAAAAGCTGGTTCGCGGTGTCCGTTCTATACGCTAGTAATAGTAGTTCAATGTATATTAATGGCAATTTCCTTGCCTTCAATGAAAAAAAAAAAGATTGTTCTTGAAAACGAACAAATATGTTATAAAATGAACTGTCACCAAAATATCTATAATGAAATTTTTTATTTAAAACTTTCAATCAATCACAAGATATGTAACGGCTTTGCCTAGTTACACAATTTTTCTAATCGAGATTAACATGAAATACGGACGAAACGAGAACATACAAATCATAGTCAACCGCACGAAAATCAAGATAAATTTGTTGAATTGGGCGTACGTAAACTATAACTAAAAATAAAAAGCATATTTTTTTTTTTGGAAATCATGTTTTGATTTTAATGTTTTGTTGCACCTTCTCCGTAACACATTGACGCAGGATGGGCGAATATACCAGGTTGAGAACGGGGTGGGCCTCGCAACGGCACACTGTGGTGCTCCTAGCTATTGACCAGTTCATTAAAATAAAAACAAACTTAATTTAGAAAGTAAAGACCCCTTTATCCTTATCATCATAGATATTGCAATAACACCTTATTTGAAACCCTACATTTTTGTTTATATCTTATCATTGATGAAGACTTTACATTTCAACGTGATAAACAGAATGCTTTGTATAAGCCCAGCAAAAACGATTGAGTACAAGCCCGGCACGCACCGCTTTGTAACAAAGCAATCTATTTTTCAATTTTTTCATACAACCTACCGTTTCCACCACGAGCAGCATATTTTTTTTGGATAACAAAAACTAATTGCAGCCCTTTAAAATTACCACCGTTTTCAGAGACTAGCAAATCTGTAGAGGTTTTCAAGCCGTTTTTAAATATTAATCAATTTTAAACATTGAGATAAAATTATTTTATTGAGTTTACTTACATTTGTGCAATTCCTCTGTAATGAAGCCTTTATATACCTTGCAGGTATACTACGAGCGTGTGAACACGCATAGCGCAAGCACTTCATTCGCGCACGCTTGTTGTGGCCAACGTGACGCGTCCAGGAACTTGTTGCTGGACATCAACACGCCCATTACGAAGGTCCGCTTCAGTAAGGGGTTCGCCTTCGCTAATATTGAGGCTGCTAGTGGTAAGTTAAACGTGTAGTAGACGTCAAAATTACATCCTTTTTTATCTTTATGTTTCAAAGTTTATTTTTCGAAACTATAAAATTTTAGGTTTCAGTCAAAAAAAGATAACGATTCATAACTATAATTCAGATGGAATCGATATAACAGAATAATTTCCTGAAAAATCACTTCACTTTAATTTACCAAGTTTTACAGAATCACCTTGAAGAATCAGTGTATTTTTGTGTACATAGCTACGACCTCAGACCTTTCTCGTGGAAGTTATATTCATAAGTCGTTATTTTTTTATGTTGCTGTCATAAAGAAAAGTATTCCGCAGTCATGTTTGTACGGCTGTGATACATCGTAATATATTTTCTAGGAAGGAATATGAGAATTTATTCATTTTGTTGCAGAATTCGAGGACCAAAGGTCGAGGTTTTTTGCTGAGCATGAGAGGTTTGACGATTTTATGGAGATGAGAGAAGGATTAGATTTAATAGGTGTTAGTTCGTTTAAGGAATATATGGTTGCTTACAGGTAAAATATTTTAATTTTAACGAACTTAGTTTACTTTCAGGGACGGCATTTAACATGTCGTTTTGTTTCAGGGAATCTGATCGCTGCCCTTGGTATTCGTCCCAGTTACTATTTTGGATAATGTCTTGTTTATTACTGTCTTGGCCACTTCGTATACTTATAGAGTGTAATACGGCTTACGTCCATTACACTGTGAGTATAATTAATTTATTAAGCACGTTGCATACAGGAAGCGTCATAATCTTTACTCATGTAATAATTCTTTGTTGTAGATAACCAAGATATTCGGAATTAACTATGAGTTGGATCCGTCTCGGCAGCTCGACTTAGAGACGCACTTATCGGAGGTGACGGCGCCGGTGTCTGGCGGCGGCTGGGCGTTGGCAGACGAGCAGAGTGCCGTGATGTGCGCTGCACCGCGCCCCGCACGTGCCCTGCCACTCTCCCACGCTTCTACAGTCGACAGCCTCGAGCTCTTCGCCGCCATCAGGGGCAATTGTGCCTTAGTACCCTCCTACTCCGAAGCCCTACGCATTGACGCTGCCCTCGGAGACAATCCCCCTGAAACCGAACAAACCACTGGAGTTCAAGTAGAAATAGAAACAGAAATAGAAACCAGACCTCGCAGGCCTGCACTTAAAGCCTCTTCATTTGACGAACCGACGAGAAGGCCCAGAGTCACGATAGCTAGCACCCATTCTAGTCATAGTATTGCAGGTAATCAACTGTCTCGTGAGGCGAAGCAACTAAACAGGAGATCATGGGCCGGAGTGCTCACGAACGCTAGAAGCGCTAGGCAGATTTTAGAAGAACTTACGTCATCGACTACGCCAATCAATTACCAACCGATGCCAGAAGCACAACCTCGACCTGAAAGTACATTGTACTTCTCTAGAGAGCTATCACCGACGTGTTCGAGGGATCCGTTCGGCGGACGTGCGCAAACGACACCTACAGACGAGCCACCAACGTACGAGGAAGCCTTGAAGATGCCTGCGCTCAGAAAACTGACGAGATCTATAACCGGGACCGACTTGGCAGGGCCGCGACGGGCATTCATCAGAGACGTCATCTCCAACAGACGCTCGTGTCTGGAAGGGGTCGGAGTACTGGCGGGCGCTAAAGTAGTGAGGCTACCTAATAGTGAACCGGGCGAAGAAACACCACTTTAGCGTCTGTTGATTGGGAATCTGAACTATCCATGGTGCAATAAAGTGTTAGCTAGTGTGTAAGTATGTGCGACAGTGATTTGTAGTAAAGGATGCTTTGGAATTGTTGGATCTAAAGATTGAGCTTGCGCAAATATTGTTATACTTTGTGTAAGAATGAACAAAGTATTCTAATCTATTCTAATATTAAAATGCATTTCTTGCTGGAACAAGTTAGTTATAGTTTATGCAAGTAATTTAAATTATAAGAAACACCAATAGTTAAGAAAATATGAAATTGACAATGGATCTAAATGTACATGTGCATACTCAGTATTACGGCTTTTTATTTATTTGTTAGTTAGTTTACTGTCGTTTTTATACTAAAATGAGCTTATAATAATTGGCATTCAATTTGATAGATCAATTAAAGTATAGATTCATAAAATTACTGTGCCAATTACAAGTATTATGAGTATTTAAATACATCACTATTTTTCGCGTAAGAACTGTTTTTTTTAAACTATATGTTCCGTCACTTATTAATTTGTAGAAGTATTTGCGATATTTCAAAGACTCTTGTCCAAAAAGTAAAGAATGAAGAGATTCTCCAACGCGTCAATAAAACTCGAGAACAAGATGAATACCTTGACCATGTACTTGGACACGAACTATAATTCACCATTTTATTATGATGAGCAAAGTTATGGGGAGGCGACGCTTCGGCATTAGGAAGAAATCGTGGATAAGAGAATCGATCGGAATCTCCAGCGTAAAACATCTTTTCCGTTTGGCGAAAACCAAGGGAAAGATTTGGGAGCTGACGACCAACCTACACTAGCGGATAGGCACTGCAAAAAGAACAATGCCTTTTGCTTTTTATATTTACTAAATGAAAGTCAAGATTTGTAAATATTTAAAAGAAACTAAAATATAAACTTGAGTATTATTTTTGTTTTTGTGAAAATTATTGCTTGAAAATAATAAGCTTAAGTTATTATTATCTCTGTAAAAACGGAAACGATTGTAAAAATGTATTTTTGATAAAAAAGTTATAATTAAACAGAGTTTAATTAATCCCAAAGGTTAAAATGATAATAAATCATTAGCTAAGCTTGGATGTCGGGCTATTAGAGAAAATTACAGTAAGCGCACATATAGTTATACTGAATTTGTATTAATTACTGAAAATATAACTCTAGTAAGTCTTTCATCTCAAATAAATAAATAAAAATGCTACAAGTTTTCCTGCCAACATTTAAAAAAGCTATCTGGGTACCTGTGCATTTCATTATTATCACGCCATTTTGAGTAAATTGTGAGTCAGTCTAGGACATTGAGTCCTAGTTTTAAATAAAATTGTATTATAACATCAAAATGTAATTAAAAACGCTTGCGCTTGTAAATCAACTTCTTTTACAGGGTGAGCAATAACAGAAGTTTAATTAACTTCATTTCCTTTTTTTGCAAAAGAAGTTTATTTTGCCAAACATTTAATATTTTTTTAACTGCAATGTATACAATGTGAATATTGTAAAATGTTAGTAAGTACGCTATATTGAAATTATTTTCGTCTGTAAGTTGTGGGCAAAAATTTATTATTTTCAATAAACTGTTAAGAGGGATGTGAGTCTTTTCTTTTTATAATCTGAGTTGATAATGCCTCAAGACAAGCCGGACTAAGGCTGCGTTCCGAAGCCGTTCGAGACAGCTCGGCAGTGTATAGTAAAGTTGCGTTCTTTCATTTTTGTACTTTTCTTTAAGAAAGTAGAGGCATTAGGAAAATAAATAATCCCATTCTGGTATTGCCTTTATGGACACGCAGCCTAAGGCCAGTTTGTTTACTGGGTATTAATAAGAAACATTGTACGGCATAATTAGGGTCATAGAAATATTATGTAAATTACTCTTCGCGGTTCAGCCTTTTGTTGTTAATGGGACACCTCCGCAGCCAAATTCTATTTTATTCATATATTCAATAATATTTTAAGAGTCAAGTTCCGTATGCCCTATAAGATATATAAGATGGTGAGTTGGGTCGTGTAATAATGCACGGGATCAAGGCGGCAAGGTATGTAGGTAAATTACACAAAAATAAATAAAAGTTTCCAGTAACTTACGTGCATGAAAACTTACATCAGCAGTCATATGTGACGTATGTCTCAAAATGCTTCGTTCCTGGTTCGTCTAGAGCTAGGGCTACAACGGCTCTCATTTTTACGATATTGTATGAGCAAGATTTGTTTCAAGCCCTTGTCGAGAATCGAATATCTACCCTCGCCATCGCGCGCCTTCTACACTGAACAATACCTACATACGCCGCCCGCACAGGCGAGCGCGGTCCGTGAGTCTCGGTCTGCGTGCGTTCTCGAGCGCACGTCGATCGCAGACGCCTTCCCGCTCTTTTAGCCCCCGCGCTAATTGAGCACCCAAATTTCATAGTTGTTTACCGTATTAAGTTTCTAACGCCGTTTTCACGGCGGACAGTGGCTCGTTAACCGTACTTCTAATAAGTTTCTAACGCCGTTTTCACGGCGAATAGTGGCTTGTTAACCGTACTTCGTGGAACGTGAGCTTCGTCGACGGGAATTCATTGTTCCAGGACTTCAAGTGCCGTGTTCGAGTGAGTTATCCGCGTCGTTCTCAACCGCCCTACTGCGTGTAGGGTGGTTTTAGGAAGTTAGTCATCGTTGTTAGGTTCATATATTGTCCCTCCCCAACCCCTCCGCAATGGCTTCCCTAAGCTCTGATGAGATTAGGAAGAAGTTAGTTGATAGTACCGGTGCTGAAGGCATACATATAAATGCTGACAAGTTCCGTTTCTTAGATTCTCTCATCCCTCATTTCATGACGATAATGTCCACAATGGCCCCTCAGGCCACCCCAGTTCCCCAGACCCCTCAGGTCTTAGGCCCTCCCGCGTCCCCTTCCTCCAGTGACATGGAGTGCGAAGTAGACCCCCCTCTGCGCCGCAAGCGCGCACCCGCGACTGAGTCTTCCTCGGACGCCACCCCAACTGGCCCTGAGCCTCCCTCTTTCGCCCTTGTTAAGAAGCGCTCTAAGAAGCGCTCGAAACAAGACCCGGCGCCCTCCACGCCCGTCCCTACACCCCCTGCGGCGTCCTCAACGCCAGCTGCCCCGGTGTCTTCAACACCCGCTCCGGCCCCGACTTCTGTCAAGGCCAAGGTCCCACCACCCGTTTTCCTGCGGGATAAGGGTAAATGGACTGAGGTCTCGACATTGTGCAATGAGCACAAAATCCTTTACACCCGAGCGGTAAACTCGGGTGAATCTATTAAAATCACTGTCTCGTCGATAGACGGTTTCCGAGCTTTGACTAAGCTCCTCACCGATAAGCAATATGCTTATCACACTTATGCTCTGTCAGAAGAGCGTAAGATCAGAGCGGTACTCAGGGGAATCCCGTTCGAATTATCGAACGAGGCCATCCTGGAGGATCTGCAGTCCCAAGGCTTCCCGGCACTCGCGGTGCATAAAATGCACAGCAAGTACGGGAGGCAACACCCTCTCGCTTTGGTGATTCTCGCCAACGTCCCCAAGTCCAGAGAGATCCTGAAAGGGGTTAGCTCTATTTGCGGCCTCTCTGGGATCTCAATCGAGGCGCCTCATCGCCGCGGTCATCCCGGCCAGTGCCATCGGTGCCAGTTGTACGGGCACGCGGCAGCCAACTGCCGCGCACCGCCCAGGTGCGTCAAGTGCACTTCACTAAGGAGTGCAATCGCACTCCTGAAACTCCCTCTCCTCCCGATTGCGTGCTTTGTGGCCAGTCCGGCCACACCGCAAACTACAGGGGCTGCCCTCGTGCACCCCGTTGTATGCGCTCCAATTTCAAAAGGGCGGCTCCCAAACAGGCCCCGCGCCTTTCTCAAGAAAACTTTCCGCCGCTGCGTAGCCGGGTTCCTCCGGCTGCAAAGCCTACTCAGCCCAAGCCTGCTCCAGAAAACTGGAGGCAGCGTCCCGCATCGAATCCCATCCCGGCTCCTCGCCCATACAAACCCACTCCTCAATCCTCCGTAGCAGACGATATGCGTATCGTCTGCGACGCTATTAAAAATGTCGATGTTAGTGAAATCGCAGTCTTAGCCCGTAAACTTAGGGCTTCACGTACTCCGACAGAGCGTTTGCTAGCTCTGGCGGAGCATAGTTCCCTTCTCAATTCATTGTAGGTTCATTTAAATGAATTGATCCCTAAATCATGCTTCGGCCGACCTCTGCCCAGCCCCGGCTTCACCGGAGGCTGCCCAGAACGGCCACCAACTCATGTCCCTTTGAGCACCTTCAGTGCAACTTTCACTACAGGCGGAAGACCCGCTAGCGGGTCTCCGCCAGCGCGCCCAACTTCCCGACGGGTGTCGCTTCCGATGAAGGCTAACGGTAATAACTACAGCCAACAGGTGGTTTTTAGTGGGTAGGTGGCATTCTGGTGAGTCCCACATAACCCCCCCGCAGAGGAATTTACCTGCGGGCGGGTATGCATGACGCATCTTCCACCTCCCTCCCGCGAGGGTGCCTCGGCAGCAAAAAAAAAAAAAAAAAAACGAGCGCGGTCGAGGGTTAAAACGGACGAGGCGCGAGGACGCGCAAGTTGCGGATCTCCGCTCGACACGACCGGCACTTCTGCTACGGACCTCCTACAAGATCACCGCGCGTGCACTTATGTTGTACCTATTTAAGCTTCATTAAACGAACGCTATAGTAACTACAGTCCACTTTAATTAATCTCCCAACATCTGAGACCCCAACATCCTCAAAATTATGTTTCAGAATCTTTTTCGATCCCATTAACGGAACTTTTTACTTATTCCTTTAGGCAATTCTTATATTTGCCAACTGCTCAAGTACTCTGAAAGGTCTACCTTCTGTATCTAACTTGTCCTGTCTCCGAACCAAAATAATGACCAACTTACTTGTATCTCTACCACATTCAGGGTTGTCTCAAAGTTACGGTATATAGATTTATAAGATGTAATTTTTTCACAGATATTATTTATATTGTATTTATAAAAATAGGTATTTAAATACAGAACCCTAAGGTTGCCTGTCAAGGGGTTAAGAACGTTTTTGTAAGTCTAATGCCCGTCTGCACTAAACTTTGACAGCGCCTAAGTCGATACTTAAGTCTCTACAACGTGCTTAGCAACGAGAACTGAGTTGCACTAAACTTAAGTCAATGCCTAAATGCTTAAGACATTCCTAAATTTAGGACACCTTTCCCATGTCATACAACAACATTAAGCAAGAACTTAAGCATAGGTACCACGTCGTTCAAAAAGTTATGGAATACACTAGTTAGAAAAATTTTACGTTTATTATATTAATATTTTTCCAAGGAGTCACCTTTTAGAAAAAGAACATGAATCATTATGTCTCCAGCGCGAAAATTCCTTTCTGCTTCAGTATTCGTTGGTATATTGAAGAAACCTGAGCTACACAAGTTCCCACAATACTTTATAATATTCTCATTCGTTTTCGAACGACCCGAAATTGTACGTTGTAAATATTGACAATTTCGTTCATTGATTTAAGATTGAAAAAAATAACCTCGCATTATGCACTATAACTAGCAGCTGCATTAAGTATTGATTTAATAAAATATATATACTTCAAAATAAACAATATTTACGTTTTGTTTGAACTTTTGATTGAAGGGATATTCAGTTAACCTTCCTATACCCGCGCCAAATTGTGTAACACCTATAGGTACCCGTGCATGGACTTACAGACCGAAAATTCAGAAACAATCTTATTGTTTTTTTTCAAGAACTATAGTAATGTTGTTCTATGTATAATTAAAATAGAGGATATCATAAATGAAATAAGCGCAGCATATAAAAAATATAGTATGTTTTAATAAATAACTAACAGTCTTTCAATACAGCCTCTGAAATATAGGAACTATTTCATACGTGCTACGAAAATGATAAAAAAAATATTTTTTTCTTCTAATAAACAAAAATAAACTGTCATATCTTACAGACTATTAGTTGGCAAAGAATAAAATAATCTTTAGAACAAGTCTCACTAAAACAAGCAGAGCATACTATAATAGCATGTTCCATACAAAAGTAAATTTTGCATTTAGCACAGATGTACCGCGTCTTACGGTTCTTTTTTGATGGCCAAATTGTACGGCCAATTGTACTATTAGCAGCTGTTACTGAGGATTCTGGACCATTTAATAAACATATTTCAGAAGACTTAGTTTTACCAGTCTTGGCAAAGAGGAATTGACCGCTCGTCTTTTTAAAATTCCCCACCTCAATGCCGTTTTAATCTTCATAGTCAGAATCCGAAATATCGTCATCCAACAACAAGCTTATTTGATGATCATCCATCTTGTCGTAAACTAAGACCTACAAATAATAAAAGATAATTAAATTATGCTAAATAACACAATATGATTTCAAAATCAATAAAACAGAAATTATTACTTACACAAAAAGTTTCAACTGTACCCGCGTCGGTCTCACAGACCAATGGGCGCCGTATACGATCGCGGCAACAAATCATGCAGCTAACAAAAGGTGCAAATCTCTAGCACATACGAAAGAAGAAATAAATACGAAAATTTAACTTCGTCGGTCTCACAGACCAGCGCGCGGGTATATAAGGTTAAATAAACCGTCAGGCAGGACAAGTGACAAGAAAAATCAAATCATAGATCAAAATCAAAGACAAAATAGACTTTTTCATTCGTTCGCTTTGTTAGGCAACGATCGTTCTAGGAGTCACTTAACGTAAACTGGTTAGTGCAGAGCAACGTAGAGTAAGTCGATGCTTATGTGTGACTTAGTTTAGGCGTTACCTAACTAAGTCTATCTCTGAAGAGTTTAGTGCAGACGGGCATAAGACACATACGGTCTTGTTACCTACGTAACACTCAGTATGTTTTTTATCATTTTATAGTATTCTTTAAAAAATAATAAAGTTATACTAAATCTATCTAAAACTACAGCCGAGGCTGAGTGGTGTAGTGGGTAGTAGCCTTGCCACATACGCTGGCGGTCCCAGGTTTGAATCCTTGGCAGGGCATTAATTTGTTTAATTAACACAGATGTTTTTTCTCGGGTCATGGTAGTTCTTATTTATATATGTATGTTTATTATGGGCTTCCCCTCAGTTCACAGTTTGGTCATCTATAAGACAAGCTCTGCTTTCATTCTTTCAGTTGGTGTGTCTGTTTGGCGATTTACTATTATTCTTACTGCTAGATTTTCATTCATTTATGCTCTGTCAGCGATACTTATAAAACCACTTTCAATGGCTCTGCAGTTTGCAAATACTTTATTAAGACCCTTTCGTTCCAAAGCAAAGGATAATTTTCAGCATAAATTGAAACGCTCGAGGCTATGTTGGCAACAGTTTTAGTCAGGCTAACTATTCAATATACAATTACCAATATACAACGTGTTCTTTTTGATATCCCATAACTTTGAGGTTTTGTTCTTTAGTTAAAAATAATACTTTTTGCGAAAAAATATGTGGTTCAAAAATGCGTAGTTTCCGAGATAACATCAATCTTAATATAATGAGTTCAAAAATTATCACCCTTGTAAAATCTCTTTAATTATGCGACGTTGCCAAACTTTCACTAATGCAGTTCCCCTATTACACGCTAGATGCCATTTTTGCAATAATACTCCAAATGACAACTCTGAAGCACTAAAAATAAGACTGAGATTTGGGTGAGAGTTCGACGTCCTGTCTCTGTTGACTAGTGATGGTATATCACTTCTAAAGTTATCGATTATTTCAATGGGTTAGGAAATAAAATGAAATAATCAGTACTTATTATTTTAAATGGGGAAACCAATTATAAAAAGGGATGTTTTTAAATGATTTATTTAGCGTGCAAATTTCAGTATTTTTGTTCTAATAAAATGTAAATATTTTGTTCGAATAAAGGGAAAATACAGATATTGATGTAAATACCTATACCTTATCAAAATATTTATTTAATCGAACAGAACGTATATCAAAATCTTGCGCCAAAAGAGGCTAAGTCAATGTGATAAAAAAATTTAATTTCTCATAACATCGAATATTTTGCGCTGTTACCATTACAAACTTGACCAGTTTCATTTTTTTTAGATGTGTAACTAAAAATACGTAATTTAAAAAATTTTTACCGACTTCAAATTTGATGTTTTCAAATTTCAACTTTAAATTTGACGTCGGTTTAATTTGTTTTAAATGATTTTGTATTTCGTAATTTTTAGTTAACTAGCTAACAGTTAAAAAAAATTATGAAACGTGCAAATAATCATTGCAATCCGATTGGTAGTTCTCTAGATATACGCGGTCTAACATACATACATACATACACTTTTGAAATTTGGGATACCGGCTAGGAAGCTTATGTACATCAACATATTTGAATATCATGCAATTCTGACAAAATTACATACATACGTATCGAACTGATAACTCCTATTTTGAAGTCGATATCTCGATCAGCCGAAAAACGTCCACTGCTGGACAAAGGCCTCCCCCAAAGTGGTCATACTGGTCTCGGGAGGATGCTGCTGCCCATTCTCCGTTCTTTGAGTCCCCTTCGTCGCCTCTTACGACACCCACGGGAAGAGACGGGTGGTGCTATTCTGGTGCGGCACCACACGCAATCGTTATAAAAAAGCTTTATTGTTTTTGAAATATTTTCCATAACAAACTTTCAGATATACGTTTTTTTCCCCACAATCAAAATGAGTAATATCGATAATTATTTATCGTAAAAAATGCCCTAACTGAGTAGCAAAAATACTATTGAAAAGGATTCATTGAAAAATTAGTATCATTCAATAGACGCGAGCCACTAAAGCCATACAATAAACATCAAAAATATTTCAAACGTTTAAGAACGTTGCATACAATGTACAACGCAAAACGTTGCGAACTGTACCTGTGCACAGCGCACGCAAACACACACAAGTCACAACACGGCCTAATCGCGTGAAGTTCTGTGTCCGCTTCTTTTAACATAAGGGTTGTCATTGTTCAGGAAATAATTTAATCAACAGGAATTGTTTTTTAACTGTGACTATGTCAGTTTTGGTCATAGATATTTTATTTTCTTCGTAAAAATCAAACATTTAAATTCCTACCAAAACCTTGATATTTTTTGTTTTTATTAGATACCAGTAATGACACAAAAAAATCTTTATTGAATCTAATTAGTGCACAATAAGCACAACATTTTCATTCAATTTTCATGTGTATTTTTCTTTGTTTTCTTTTATCAATCACCGACTGGAACCTTTGGCATCCTTATTTATAAAAAAGATAACGTAATTTACGTACCTGTCAGGAGTACTTATAACTTCAACTATTTATTTGAAATAAAATCATAAAATTTTAAAATTGTATGACTTTTTGATCGTCCCTTAAAAATTTACCTTCTTATTTTATTTATCATTACTATTAAATCAAAAAGCCTTCATAATTTGTTTATGACTAAAAGTGTTGACAGCCCTGGTTTGAGTAGCATCTCCAAGTTGCAATCGAAGACAATGTACGCACACAATGGTATAGTGAGTAACCACTCGCAAATTGTTCCGTACGTCCTTTGAACATAGCGTCAGTAATAAAAGTTTATTACTTTTTGAAAATATTTAATTTTATTTAGAATAAGTTTCGCAAATTGTTCCGTACGTCCTTTGAACATAGCGTCAGTAATAAAAGTTTATTACTTTATGAAAATATTTAATTTTATTTAGAATAAGTGAACCATGTTTACGCTGCCTGACATGGTTTTTCTTTATCACTTGTTTCTTGACCTTCGTCCTGCTTACAAGTGTCTGCGCTGTGCTAGAGCTGTTACTATTTCGTTGATCTTTGTTGTTAATTTGTATTGTTAATTTTTTTGTTGATTTGTTTTGTCTTAAACTCTACGGTGCAAATCATAAGTAACCATGCCACGGCACACATATCCTCCTGAACATCTAGCGGATATGCATTTTGTGTATGGATACTGTAATGGAAATTCCATGGCAGCTGTGAGAGAATATCGGCGTCGATTTCCAAATCGTACTGTTCCGGATAATCAAACATTCATCAACGTGAGTCTTAAAACATATTTTTTTATTTACAGTCACTATCATTATGGACCCCTTCACTTAAACTAGTTTAAGTAAAAAAGCTAGATTATAATCCGTTCTAAATAAGTGCCCTTCCAGTGAAAGTTTTTTAATAATTTTATTACAATTAATTATAGTGAATTTTACACAAAGCTGCAGTTAAATCATCAGAAATACCCTGTTGCTAAAATTTAATTAATTATAATCAGTGTTGTCGTGTTTGTATGTAGATTTTTTTAACTTTTACTCAGTAAAACTATTTTATATATTACAGATACATAGAAGATTTCGCGAAAACGGATTGAGATTATCTAGTCACGAAAGAGTCGTTGCTTTAACTATGCAGCAAGAAACTGCTTTTATGAATTTAATAGTAGAAGACCCCACATTATCAACCAGACGTGTGGGGCGAATAGTAGGAGTCTCACATACATTGGTGTGGAGTCTATGGAAAAGATATGGGCTCCACCCTTACCATTATAGGAAATCGCAAGGTTTGTTACAAGCATTTTTCAAGAATTATCTTTTGTCAAAGATTTAGTGAATTTTTAATACAGGATCCACAATTTATCAATAAAATTTTATGGATGGATGAAGCACAATTTACGCGAGCTGGAGTTTTTAATTCAAAAAATCAACATCAGTGGAAGACAGAAAATCCAAAGGCGGTGTGGGAAACATCTTATCAACATGAGTTTTCAATCAACATGTGGGCGGGAATTTTAAATAATAAACTTGTAGGGCCAATAGAAATCCCGCATCGCCTTAATTCTCATAATTACCTAGAATTCTTGCGGAGTATTTTAAATATGGACTTTTTTGAGGATATTGATCTTTTTACTATTCAAAATATGTGGATTCAACACGATGGTGCGCCGGCCCATTATGGAGTACAGGTACGTGAGTACCTCAATGAAGAATACTCGAATCAGTCGGGGAAGCCCGATTTTAGCGTGGCCGGCGCGGTGACCTGATCTAACCCCCTTAGATTTTTATGTGTGGGGTACACTAAAGAGTAAAGTATATTCAGTTAAAATTGTGTCCAGAGACCATTTACTCCAAAGGATTGAAGAAGCAGCAAATGAGATGCGCCAAGTAACAGTTAATTTAAATAGACAAATACGTAATAGAACAAATTTATGCATAGAGCTCAGTGGTGGATTTATTGAAAACGAGTTAAATTAAAAATACTTTTATTAACAAACTTGTTTTATTTACTTAACATACTTTAATAACCCTTACTTGGGTCCTAATTATTTTTTTGATAATATACGGTTTTTTTTTGAAATCAAACAATACTGAAACAATAGCGACAATTTTCTTTCTTCTTCTTATAAAAAGATTTACTAATTAACTCCATTTAAAGTTAATAAAATTGCATCTTTTGAAATCTATTTACGATGAGGTCATTAAGAATACAAAATAATGTAATTTTACTAAACGATTGAATCGGTTTTGTCCATGGCACAAAAAAACTATTCAGACATTAGTTGAATAATACCTCTGGGCACCTCCATGCCAACGTGTACCTCACCGTTACTTACCCACAGATTCAATATTTGCTTTCTGTTGTATTCCTAATAATCTCACAATAAATAGCTATCATTAAAAAAATTTCAAGTTTAATCATTAATTATGAACGAATTACTATGAAAACAAAATAAATTGTTCAGCGTGTCTAGCGCGAGTTTTTCTTTGAGAATTTTTTCGAGAATTTGACTGAATGATTGTGTAAACTTAAATTGTATGAAAATATCAGTACATTAAAATGTGCCGGTATATTAGATAAAGAAAAACTTGTATAACATGCGCATGCGCAGTGCGAGTTTTTCTTACTTTTGACAATATTTCATAATAACTAATATTATTATAACAAAATATTATTATGGGAAAAATTATCCGAAACAGTAACCGCGTTAGTTGATTTTAAAATCTAGTTATTTAGAGACCTCAAAGAGTTACTTAAATAATCTAGTGTTTAGTATTCATTTTAATAATATGTTAAACATCAGATTTTTTTGTTAACGGTACAATGACTTAACGCTAGTCTTACTTTGATTGATAAAATATTGTTTATGATTTTCATTCATGTTTTCTGAGGGATAAAAAATGCGACGTTGTCATACTTCGCATAAAGGTGTTTTACATAAGATGTTGTGACTTAATTGAATTATTTTGTATGAAAAATAAAAACAAAGCAAAAATTAAAATTGAAAAATTATTCACATGTTATTTGATTCTATTACATGGTCCCATTAATACCCTAGAGTTATGGGAAATCAAAAGGAACACGTTGTATAATTACAAATCTAGAAATCTTATAATTTTTTTAACGTTGCCTAGTGTATTGTTTCAACATCCATACGGGAGAGGTATAGTATAGTACTCTTATTTCATGAAGTGTCGTTCGCTTTACTACTAGGAACCAAATGACAAGTGTACAAAACAAGGTGTGAATGTGTGCATGAGCGCGAGAATTGTTCGGGTCGCCCGGTCACGCACACATTTGTAGCGTGTTTGGACACTAACAATAACAAGAAAAAAAACGTCTTTTCGTGAGATAAAATTCGTAATAAAATACACGAAGGCAAAGATATATTTTTTAGCACATAATTCTAGTAATAATCACGAAATGGCATATAAAAATATTTTTTATACAACTAATACACAATAGTTATGATATATTGTCTGTAAAAGGTGATTTATAGATATCTCATGTAATAGCTATAGCTTAATAGTTTTGCGAAGTGCAAATTAGAGAGTAAAATGTTAGACAATATGAACACTTAACTATTTATTAGCTGTATTTACTAAAATTGGTTTTCAATGTTTAATTATCGTGTTCATGACTAGCTCCGAGAGAATAAACTAAGTAGTTTCCTTAAAATTCCTTTCGTCGCAAGGCCACAGTTTTTTCGATCGGGTTGGGGATGAAGAAAAACGTTCACGGTACGATGCTTTGATAATGAAATCATTATATGAGGGATTACTGTATTTAATGTTGTATTTTGTCCTTTGCGAAAATGTATTATGATAAAATAACAACAAACAACAGCCCAAATATTTCTAATCCTCGAAGAACATAATCATAGAGTCACCATAAATTCGTCATAATTATAAGAGTAAAACTATTCTAAACTGGAAGACCAACAGCCAATATAACAATAATATTAAAAAATCTAGTTTTTGTGGTCCATTATGAGGATCTATAATTATCATTAAAAATAAATTTACTTTAGCAATTCACAAATACGCAGTAATTCTTTACACTCCAGCTTAAATAGGTACACGGCGTATTTAATTAGTCCTCTGACACACATTTAATAAAAAGATATTTTACAAATAAATCATAAATTAAATAAAAGCAGACTATACCAAGTGTACGCCTTGCAGACGCAACGTGGGTATTGAAAAAATCTTTATCAAATATAATGTTTAATTTTGTAATATAATTATATATTTTTAATAATATATTATAATAGATTTGTTTTGCCTTTAATTTGTTGTAATAATGGGAGATGAAGTAGTGAATTATGTCTAAGAGGCCTGACAAGATAATTTAGGGAAGTAAAGCTGGAGCAGCTCGAGGCAATCAAGATCACCAGCATCTATTTTAAGCAAAAATGTAAGGTCAGCAATCTCACGCCACTTAGAATCAGAAAGTACATGTTGTTTTCTGCAATAGAACATATAACTATCAGAAGTTTATCTATAATCACCAGTACGAAAAGCAAGATATTTCATGAAATTTTTTGTTATAATTCAAGATGTGCCACGTCTGTGATGTACATAGGGTTCCAGATATGTGATGCGTACTTCAAGTGGCTTTCTACTAATGTACAATATATAATTTTAAGTGTTTTAGCACAAGCTTTTGGTATTATATTATTTAATGAGCATCAAATAGCATCATGTGGTAATGCAGAACGCTAAGAACTTTAACGAAACTTTCCTTTTTCGAAATTAGTAGCAATAACCTAATATCAAGTAATTACTGTCACGCTTTCTCGTTTCAATTGTCTCAGATCCTCTTGCAAAGCCATACATTGGGTAGTAATGATATTTTAGAAAACACATTTATGTCGTCCGGAAAACACAACAAGTGGTAGTTGTGGTAACAATGGCTTTATCATTGACAATACTGCAAAGTATTTTTGGGTAAATAATCTTTATTACTTATTACTTACCTTACCTTATTACCTTACCTTACCTTACCTTATTAGAATGGGTGCCGTTTGAGGGTGTTCGTCGTTTGGATACTTGGGGGGAGGGAGACTTGCCGAGCTAACGGATGCAGATAAGAATAACTTTGTATAGACATAAAGAGACTCAAATAATATACACGTGAAGTTTCTTGCCAGTTCTTCTTTACGAAGGTTTTTTCGAACTGGTGGTAGAGTCATGTTTTATTTGACATCAATAAGAACAAGTCATGGTCAATGTTGAGAAATAAATATTTCATTTCATTTCATTTCATTACTACAAGTACGCGAGGCATGTTGCGTGTCCTGCAGCCGTTCGTCGTGCGGCCAGAACCGGCTCACACTAGCTCAGCTTCAGGACAATCAAAGGGCTTGCACGGGCAGGTCATATTTGTGTCAGTTTGTAGAAAAAAAAATGCAACGCATATCGCACCGTATCACTGAATTCCATTTGGTCCTCACTGGAAGACTTCCCCCCTTGTATTACGTGGCCAAAAAGGGAATAACGCTACAAGATTTTGGTAACGTTGAAATTGAGACCAATCAGCCTTTGACGTCCCACATCCCGCAAAAAAGCCTGAAGTTCGAATTTCGTTATCCTTATGGAATAGCGAGACCGGGATCAGGGCCGTATGCTCAGTCTGGCATCATACTGCACTGTTTATCAGGTGGAGCTGCTGGCTGTATGTGAAGTGTATCGGAAACGCAAAGAGGGCACTTTCGCTGTACACAGTTACTCCAAGCGATGACTGGTCTATACAGACAACATCCATTCGCCGTATATTTAATGCAGAAAAATATAACTGTGGCTTTGTTTTGGATTAAATATCAAGCATGTTTGCCGGGAAAGAGTGATCACATCAGTTCGAAAAAGAAGCCAATCATGACTTGTGCCTTATTTCATTCGTCAAGCGAAGCATTCGCATGCGATCGCTTGACGAATGGAATGATAGGTATTAATAGGTTTTTCCAAAACTTTATTTCCCGGACTCGGTAACTACCTATAATGCACTACGAAAGGTAAAACCTAGCAGAGTATTGACCCAGGTTTTGACGGCAACGATGAATTCGCCGAGTATCGGCGTATTGAATGCTAGGATAGTCCATCGTGTGCCTGTGAACCTTAGAAACAAGATACCGTTCCCCATACTCTTTTTCTCGTCTACATTAATGATTTATGCGCACTTAACTTTGATACTGCAGTTTTGTTTACCGGGGACTCTTGGCAGACTGCTCATGAAACGGCTCAGAATGGACTTAACTTGACGTCACTAACTTACCTAACATTTAACATAATTTTTATCTTCTGACTTTCCTAATCTGCTTCATTGAACATAGTTAATAGCTACAATAACTGAACTATTTGTTTGCAAAGTTAACAATCGTTATTTATGTTTTTACTGTTTTTATAGACTTGGTAACTCGAATTATCCTTATCACCAGTAAGTACCAGTTATTATTTATATAACTTCCTGAATTGTAAATTGTAATCGGAGTTGAGTCCTGGTGTCCTGAAATACCGATCCTAGGTCTAGTTTAGGCTCCAGTCTCCTTGACTAACTGTATATTGTATTGTATTTGATAATTGATGCTATTGTAATTTTTTTTTCTTAAACATGTAAAGGATTTGTATATGATTTTGGAGAAATAAACTAATTATTATTATTATTATTATATACTAATGGAGTGCCCTATTCACGCAGTGGAAAGACATGAACAGCAGAAAACGACTTCCAGCATGGCGGTAGGAAATATAACTGACATTATAACAGGAAAAAATATGGAACAGGTTGTCATCTTTTGCATTAAATTGGCCAACATACTAATAAAAAGAAACAAAACGTAGCACAGAATATGTTAACATATTGTTTTATTAATCATAAACAATAAAAAAAATAAAACGCAGAAGAATTGCCAATCCGTTTATTTTTTAAACATTTTCCAAAACATTTTAATTACTTAAAGGGAACTCATCTAACAACAACGATTCACAACGATTGCTACTTTCATACGCATCTAGTATCTCTTGGGAGAAGTACTTATTTATGATATTAGGGATACGCAAGTCAACAGGCAGATCCGAGAGTTCTGCGTCTACATCGTGAACTATAACGTCATTACCGTATTGTTTACGGAAATCATCTTTTGGAAGTTTCTTAATGACATTGCCACGAATGAACACAATTTTTGTCTTCAATAATTTAGTATTAATGTAATTTTTTTCAAGAGTTTTTATTCTGGAATAAATCGTTTCAA
Organism: Marasmarcha lunaedactyla; assembly: GCA_923062675.1. NCBI lineage: Eukaryota > Metazoa > Arthropoda > Insecta > Lepidoptera > Pterophoridae > Marasmarcha > Marasmarcha lunaedactyla. Next base: position 12,944,251 of record OV281353.1, read on the forward strand.
TTACATCTTTAATATATTGCATAGACTGCATTGCATTACTTCGTAGCAACATGTTACAAATTGCTATTTTGTCTTCCCAGTTGCAAGCTAACTTTAATTTTATACTTATATCTTCCGAATTGTTTCTGTTCAATTTGTTGAAAATGTGCTGGACTATTTGATTTTGTAGCTCCTCCTCAGTTTTGTAGTTCAGTTCTGAGACTATGGTTGTTTTAATTTCTTCAGGATCCCCTCCCAAAATAAAGACTTTACCAGTCATACCTGTAATAAATATATTCAAATTTAGTTTCAAATTAATGTAAATTATAATATACCTGAGTAGATGCAATTAATAATGTAGGAAAATGTTGATGAACCGATAGACTAGGATCTGTGCCACGATGTCCGAGACTGTGCAACTTGGAAAATATGAATTTGTCGTCGTTTATAAATCAACCGGCTCTTCAATTGACAGTGTCAAACTTTTATGATCAAGCTTTGCGAAATCATTCCAAAGATGACTTTTTCATCGATTCAAGATCGAATTTGTGTTGTATAAAAGTTAAGCAGCTGTTCAGAGTTAAAGTATCACCAGATCTTTCTAAAGATTGCTAATGCGACGTATGCTCGATCGTTTGTGGCTGTATGTCGACTGAAGTTAAGATTTTACGTGTTGGTTATCAGTACAGATAAACTTTGGAAGTTAGGCGATGAGGTAAATAAGCTGTTCTTAGCAACCTTTTTGTAAAACCCTACGTACACTAAGTGGTCAACCCTTTCAATTAACTGCTCTATTTGATACTGCGTCATGTTTGGACTCGCTCGCGCATTGAATATATATATTTCTCTACAACAGTGCCTGCATCAGCGTAACCAAAAATAGCTTACCACTGGGGAGCAGTGAAAGAATAGGTTTATTCAAAACCCATCGAACATTTAACAGAGCTTCGAGGAAAATCAATGGAAGCAGTGGATTTGGTCAATAACGGAAGATTCACCCGTTTTATATCAAGATCTTTTTAAAGGTAATGTTGTGCGTGTATTGCAGCCGAAGTAAGACAATTTCAACATCTTTTGTAAATGCACGAAGATCTTTTAATAGCTTTTTTTTTATAATTTTGGATCCCTACTGACCTCAATCACACTTTATGGAATGACTCACACCGTCTCATTCAAACTAGAATCTGAAAGTAACGGTCGCTTTGGGTACACTAGAATTATTTTTAGTAAGTTGAGAGAAATGGTTCGAAACTGCGTTTCTTTGAAAAAAAATTTTTTTGCGCCCAATCTAATAAATAATGTATTAAGAGTGTAAAACCATTTTAGAATTGTTATTAAGTGCGCTACTTTTCAAGTTACTTGCCAAAATGGTGAAGTACATTTTTTTTTCAGTACAGGCAGTTAAAGTCTACAGACTTTAATTAATTTTGAATACTTGGTTCGGAATAAAGTTACATCTTCTTTTAAGCTGGAGCAGTTGGCTAAAAATTTAATGTTACAGTTTACAGAAGCACTATTCAGAAGATCGTAAGAAAAGAACAATTGGCAAAAAGTAAAGCTTTGTAACAACAGCGGTTAAAAGACTGTCACAGGGTGTACATTTTTCGAAAAAAACAAAAATGCACTTTAATTTGAAAAAACATTTTTACTTACTTTTTTTTGACCTAGCCTATCACCCGGTTTCGTTTGGGACATCCTCTACATAACGACTATTGCCTCTCCATGCTTCAAGTATGGTAGAAAGTTTTCAGTTGAGCGTCTACTGTGGAAACCATACTGGTTGTCACTGGGGATCTAATTATTTCCAGGATTGAAACAGGTCTGGAATTGGCCAATTTCTACTTTTTTGGTAAGGCTTGTATGTTCGCAAGCTTCCAGGGTCATGAGATTTTTTTAGTCCTCAAAGATAGTTGATTTATGCGCGCCAAAACTGGAGATAATTCAGATGCAAAGTGCTTTAACAGTACTGCTGGAATACCATCGGAACCGCTGCCTTTATTCATGTCTACGTTTTGCTAGCATTTCAGTACCCTTTTCTTGGTGTACTAAACCGGTGAACGACTGGCGCCATCTCGGGGCTAAGTAGAAATAACATGCTTGCAGTAGATGCTTTTTCCTCTGCAATATATACGTAAATATTCCGCATAAAGATTCGTAAATAAGTTTGCACTCTATTTTGCACTGTGAGCTAAAAACTTGTCAGTGATGTGCAGTAGTAAAAGTGTTGGCAGACATAAGATCATCTCAACCTACTTGGCAAGGGACCAGAAAGCTTTACTTCTCGTGGGATAGAATGGGCCCGATACGGCCAATGTGGTTGAAATGAGCTCTTCTTTTTGCGTCACTTAGCAACAGCATGCTACATTTTGTTCTTAGCTGGAAAAAAGCCTGCCCATGCTAGGTATGCTTCATGGTTTTGTTTTTGATATATAAGGCAATAAGCATTAACCTATGGCTGAGCTTAGATCCAGGGTGTGAATAGAATAAAGCATTTCCACACTTTGACTTATCACACTGAAAGTAGATTGGTCATCAGAAGCAAAGCAAGGTTGCCGCCAAGGGCAAGAGATTAAAAAGTCTCGCATCTCATCCCAATCCACTCACTTGTATCGCCATAAAGGCCTAGTGACTTTTTAGCCGGCATTCTTTGACGAATATTGCGAAACAGATTTTACCAGAGAATGGTCGGGTGTCTGGACTTGTTAACAGCAATCAATAGCTTTGTCTCCCAGCGTGGTCAGTCTTCCTGAATGGGCACAGCCACTTTCCATAATTCAAAATTCAAATATTTATTTTTGATCGACAATTAGTTGTTTTTATTGACTTCAAATAAAACATGACTATACCACCAGTTCGGAGAAACCTTCGTGCGCAGAGGGTTAGCGTTGCAAGACTTTATCTGCGGCATCGTTGAGATATTCAATCAGCCAAATTGTGTCCTGCACTTCCAGGTCCTGTGTGATGATCCTAATTAGGATCAACCTAGTCCAAAAAAACAGAAAAATTTGGAACTTCCAAGTCTCGGTGGCACTAACGAGTGATCTCGTCACTGATATACATGCACAGAAAAACCCTCAGACTAAGAAAGTGTTTCAGTCTCAAGGTGTTGGTGGACATTGTGGAGATAGAAAATACTCTTCGAATGCCGGAAAAAGTTAAGGGAGTACGCAGCTGTCTACACTTTTTAAATTTTTTTTTGCGTCAACAAGAGGAAAAAGTAGAAGTTAAGTGAGGGGTACCGTACAGAACCAAGCCACTTACGTGGTCAGACCCTTTAGTGGGAGACTCGATTGTGAACCGCACGGACGCCCATACATAGATCGCCATCCAGCCCTCTTATTTGCACAGGCGGTGGAACACCTATACCCTGCAGTCGGCTACCTAAACACCATTTATTTGGATCCCGCTGCCCTCCTAAACCCAGCGAGTTCAACGGTTCTCATACGTTGCTCAATTACACCCTTTCCCCTCCGATGGCTGCTCTAAGCCTCATGTTGTAAAACTAGGTCTCTTAGCGGCATGGCTTTGTCTGGAGTGTAGTTGCAAAGCGCAGTCGAAACCTACTACCTGCTAAATGGTTATTTCGCCATTCGTCGGTCACAAGAAACTCGGCCGTCAGCCAGCAAAGTGCACCATGAGCAAGGTAGGTTGGCATTTGGAGAGTCTTGGTGATCACCATGACTAATCAAAAGAGACAAAGAAGAAAGAGGAAAGCTCTAGTTTTAAAGAAATAACTATACTTCGTCGATTAGTGTTAAATGTTAATCTATTTGTTGTATAGTACCTGAGTTCTCCAATAAGCGCGCCATCTTCAAAGCTACCTCTGCTCCAAATTCGTAGCCCAATATGTAAAAGTTGTCCTTCAAATTCAGTTTTTTTTTCATTTCCTAAAACATACAAAATTTTTTTAAGAGGATTACATTCGAACTTTAGTATATTGTGTTTTACCAAGTTTAGAGTCCTACAAAAGATGTAAGGTTTCATTATTGCTAATCGCGTATTCGCCAAAGTTACTAAAAGACATTTGAATGAAACCTTACATCTTTTGTAGGACTCTAAATAATAAATATAAATTATTAGTGGTATTAGCTGTACTACTCTATATTTATTAACTCAATTACAGTGAATAATCCCTAACCTCCTGTGATCATAATAGTACAGCCTCATATTACCGGAGATCTTGGTACGTATTGATGTTGTAATACACATCTGTTCATTGAAGATAGATATGTTAGTCATTTGTTTCAGAGTTATGGATCTATTTTACTTGTAACGTACGTATGTGTTTATTCTTAGTTGCGCGACTGTTTACATTACGAGTGGGTAGATTTATTTAATAATAGCATACATAAACGATACTGCAGTCCTTCCCATTTTAACAGCCAAAACCTAGTAAAATTAGAGGAACAAATGCATTTATAACGGAAAACTCTACTTGTCAATTTTAACATTACTCAATAACAAACTTATAAGTAATTAGATTATGTAATAGTGCTTTTAATGTGGTGGGTTATTAAAAGCTAAGAATGGCTGCTTAATAGAAGATTTTGGGTTTTGATTCCACGTCATATATTTTTGTCGATACTATTAGGTGTACTACTAGGTCTTAAAGTATGTACAGGCATCGCACAAGCACTCTGTATATGGGCACATGTGTCGGTATAGATCATAATATAATAAAAATAAAATAACTACCCCAACAAGTCTCTCAGCTGTGTCATCCACAGTCTCAGCGACTCGATCGAAGCCGGGCTCCACAAGCCGGGCCGGGAAGCACAACCGCCCGCACCTTCAATTGCTCACACAGCTGAGAGAACCTCGAGTGATGGCCCTCCAGACCCGGCACGACGCAGAGATACGAGGCGTCCATGTCAAACTCGTCGAGGCACTGTCAAAAATATAATATGACACCGTAAGAATACAATAAAATATACACGAAGTTTAACACTACAGTGCTCGCGCGTTCAACCATGGTAGAGCACCCTCAATTTTTTTGGGCCATTCCTTAACTTTTAAGTGTTTCCACCCGTGCCCCTAGATAAGCCTCAGAAACAATATAACGCGACGGTCAGTGCTACGCCAAGTGACTGCGTGGGCGCACGATTACACAATTTTCCGCCAAAATTGACATTCTACTGCGAGCATTGGTGTAACAAAAGTGAATTAAGGTAAGCAACGCTATTCTTTATATTCTTCTCAGTTTAATTTTGAAATTAATAAAAATTTTACTTAGAAATAAGTAATATATAATAAATAGCTTGCCTTGTTATGAATATAATTCATTTCAATTACGGTTTCAGCGATCTCTTATGAAAAATGGAGCCTCGTATGGATGGCCGGATTTTGTGCTGGTTAGAAGAAGAGACAAATGACGATGAAATTATCCAGAGTGATTTGGATGACGGAGAAGTCAATACCTACAAAGGAAGAGATGTTTGACCTCGAATGCGAAGATGTTGCGGTTTCATCAGACGAAGATTTTCCTCACTCCGTACTCTCATCGAACCGTGTAAATGTTTACGAATCCAAGAATGGAACATTTTGGAGTAAAAATGTCCACCATAAACAAGAGTACCTACCGGTCCGAAATTATTTGAATATAGCGGGTATAAATGCTTTGATCATCCATCAACTAAATATAGGCCAACAGATTGTAGCACGACGAAAAATCCTACTTGACACGTCATTTGATGCACGTTCGGCACTTGAATATCTTCCTCAGGAATTAAAAAGAACAACAAAAAGCCTTTTGAAGGTGTCTGATGAGATATCTCATGATCACTCAAAGAAGAGAGTAAGCGTTGGCAAATGTTTCATGTGCTCTCGAGCCGGAAATCGCTCCTCAAAAAATTGGTGTAAACGATGTACCAGGTGAATATGCCCTGATCACTAAGCTGTGCTATGTCTTCAATGTGAAGAAAAAGGTAATTAGAAGTCAATATATTATTTTTTTATTATTTTATCGAAGTTGATCTCAATCAATCCAAAAAGTTGATTATTTCATAAGAATTTCTTATAATATTTCTGATTTGTAAAGTAAGTAGTAAGTTTTGTTAATTTTTCTTTGAATTACATTTCATAATAAAGATAAAACATATCTAAATTTGTCTTTTTTTATAAACCTTTTTGTTATATCCAAAATCATAATTACTTTTTCTATTATGGTAGAGCATGCGAGCAATCTTGTAATAAAATAGGGCGCGTGTACTGTAGTGTTAAACAAGTAATATTAGAAAAATGGTTTTATGGCGTAAATGTAATCAAGCACCACAGATATTTGTAAATAACGTTTATTTGCACACGTAAGAATAACAATATTAACAAAGAGATAATGTTAGCAACTAAAATGGCTCGCGTATCGAGAGCCAAGCGACGCAGGCTTCCCGTGACGTAGTGAAATTACGACAGCCTTGGCGCGAGGGGAGCGGGGTATCGCACGAGCGGGAAGAGGGGAATGCGACGTATAGGGCCACTGTAAAGCTAAGCACGTTATAGTTTTAATTTAAAAAAAAATCATTTTGAAAGTGTATGATTATAATACATTATAGCCTTGATGCACAAATAATTTTATTTTATAACTTGATTTATGTGGATTGATTATGAAGTAAATTAACCAAACATTCACGAATTAGCTAACTTATTACCATGTGAGAGCGCTGCATTAAGGTCTTCATAGTTATGAACTCCCAATTAACTTGGACCTCATCAGTATCGATATAACCGAAGTATCGTTCGAGACTTTTGGCGGGTTGAGTTTTCGGTTTCGGATCTAACGATTTTAATCTGAAATTTTATAGAACAAAAAAATTATAAAAGTAACAGGGTCCCTAAACTAAGGATTACTTTACTTTTAACGTGGGGAGACTCATTTTGGTGCCGTGTTCATTTCAAAATATAATTCGTTTAAAGAAGTGTTCATTAAACACGATATCCTACAAAGATAGGTATAACTAGTCACTGATGTAGAATTCTTACCCTCCCACTGTCATTTTGTACACGGCATATTTGTCCAAATAAATACCAAACTTGTTTTGAACAATGTTGCAAATAAGTTGAGCGTGGTTCTCATCAATCCCTAGATCTTCTAAACATGTTTCGTCATTCACTGTCTTCAGTTCAGTGTCTGAAAATATGAAGCGAATTTATAATTGTTACAATGATAAGCATTGACCTGTTGTCTCATATAAACCAGGACATTATATTTCGCAATATTAGAAAAGTAACTCCACTGCAACTTCGTTAACTTTGACCGATTGCACTAATTTGTGTCTGAATTTACCTGTTACTTTGGAAATTTCATCCAAAATGTCCTCAGTAGCATCAGCATAAATTAGCACCGAAGAGCTCTCGTTGCGTAAGGTAGATATTACAGCTTCTAAAGAAGATTTATAGCTTAACGTTTCAGACGTAATAGCATCCTTACTGGCATCAAACTGAAACAAAAACAATCTGATAGATTAACAACATGACTGAACCACAAAAATTGATAACAACAATATAAAAGTAATTTAATTAAGCGTTGTTCATTACTAAATCACAGTTTAATATCAGTCGGAAATCTCCTTTCTCAGTTTATTATTTCTATTTTGAGGTTACCATTCAGTTGCTAATTGGAAAATATTATATAATTATTACTTACCTTTTCAGGGTTACACAGTTCAATACGAGTGGAGGGTAATCCGTTTAGAATACGGTTGGTGTATGTTTCATAGCCCAACTGACGATCTTGTGTAATAATAGCGAAATGACTGAAACGCAATGAAAATGACAATATATTCTTAAAATTAATTATAAAAATTTCCAATACTATTTTGGTTTGCGTTTTGCGTTACGTGATTCGGTCAAATCGAATGCGGCTCGCACCTTATGTTTACATTATTTGTCAGTCAAGGCAACCGGTCAGCGGTCCGGGCAAGGCAACCGCTCATTTTTATAACTTGGAACTTTCATAGCAATTACGTCGTACGCAATCGATAGTTCTTCAAAATATATATAATTGTGCTCTGGTGCGATACGCACGTTGAACAGCCAGGCAACCCTTTCGCGACCTTCCCTCCCCAGCCTCCAGTCGGTGCGTTCCTTGGTTCTTAGCTTGTTCTCACTCGGTCAGATCGTAATTTTATTAGAAACACGAAAATGTAGATGAAGTTTACATAGTGTGCGGGTTGCTTCCGATTTGACCGGAGTCAAAGGACAAGTTCTTAAAGACATACCGCAAAGGTACAGGTAAGTCCCTTGAAATAAGATCCACATCCGCAATCAAGTCTTTGAGATATGATTTAGTTTCCATACATATTATGTAAATTCCATCGACACCTTTTGCATTCGAGGCTCCATTCAATAAAACTTTAACTTTGGACTTGTCGATTAAATTAGTATAGAAAAGTTTTACATTTACGCCGAGGTCATTCCAAGATCTGAAAAAATAAGGTAATTTGAGAAATACATTAGGTATATAATACATACTCGTAAAGGTAGACAAAGGAAATATTATTATCACATACTCTTTTTTGAAGTTTAAAATTGAGGAAGCTTTTAGTGTATGCACTATTATGTTCTTTGCTCCGTTTTTAATCAACTTATCAATAAATTGGAGACTGAACTCTTGTTCGTCACAGATCACCATCTTGTACTTCCCTGGGCTGCAAAAAACTCTGAAAATACAAAATTTCATTTGGTCACAATATTTTTACTAAGAACAGTGTGTATCCGCAAAACGGTATCAAAACGAAAAGCTGGGCATAGTTAGTGCCAACCACGAAGGGTTGGGCCTCTTCTTTCTAATCGTTTCCTGCACAACTGTATAAATTAGTGTGTGACCTTGGTCAAAACATAAAGGAGCGCGTCTTTTTTGATGACAATAACTATATGGTGGAGAGAAATAAAAATGCTTTTGCTGAATTTGCTTGACTATTTCTTATTGTTAACATTCAAGAGCTTATCAAAATATGCTAAATATGCTAATATGATAAATGCGAAAGTGAGGGTTTTCACTTTCACACCTAGCCTTATGTTTCCATCATTACGTAATTTTGCGTACAAGCTGTCAAGGGGAAGAAATCTTGTTTTTAAAAATTTGATGAAGACATATAACATACTTCGGTACAATAATATCAGGGCTCAAAGTCTTCATGTTCAGAAGAACTCGTCCTCTGTGCCGACTGGCGGCGAGCAGCCTCAGTGCGCGGGCGGCGTCGCGCGCTCCGAGAGTGATTCGCGACAACGGCCGCACGTAGCCCAGTTTGATACCCTCACTTACCATGCTGTGCAGATTCTGAAAATTTATCGAGATAAATGCTGATAGCAAGTTAAGATGTCGTTCCCGGTTTTTGTTGCAAGATAACAGTAGTTTAGTCATGTCAGAGGTGGCTTGCTCAACTCGTTTTAATAGTCAATTATCTTTTATCTGTTTACATTATACTACGATACTTTTAAACTTTACGATAACTAATAATGATTTTTCAAAATATAGTGATTTTATTACTGAAGAGATTCAATACTCTTACTTGGAAAAGTTGCAAATAAGTCACATTTCATTTTAATTTTAATTAATTATATCAATTTCAATAAGTTTTTAACTGTGATGAGATATTAATAAATACATATATATTACCATTTACACAAAAAAGCACATGAAATCACACAATTTTCTAGCTGTAATAAATGAATTATATCTACCTAACTAATTATTTTAAGAGTTAATTTTAAGGTTTTATTTTTTGCAAATAGGTACTTACTTGAACTATATCATGACTTTGTTCATGTCCGAATATTGCAGCAAAGTCAATGGGTGCGTAAGACCTTGATTGCGTCATATAGTACATACCATAATCGAAATTCTCTCTGGTATGTATTTGAACTAAATCAATCATTGTCCCGTAATTTGCACTACATTTTAGAGAAGACTGAAAATGAAAGAAAATATTTGAAATTCATAGAATGTTAAAAATTTGGGTTCTTAATTGTTAAAATTGCAATATTCTATTTACATTCTTTAGTTTGCCCTTGACACTGCTAATAACAATTTCACATCCTTTTCCATGAGTTTTTGATAAAACCATATCACAAAATGTATCATCTCTGGAGTTTCCTATTTGATCAGCTGCAACAGAATAAACATTATCAATTTTCAAGACCATAACATTATTCTTATAATAAATGTATAGACCTATTAAAAAAAATTGTTACCTTAAACTATATAAAATAATTGATTCCTTGTGCAGGTTTTGCAATATCTGAGGCAACGGTTTTTGTGGCCGAAAGATATATGATAGAGTGACTGTTCTGCCACAGGTGTGACAAGAGAAGCTTAAGGCAAAGAGTGAACCTCCGAAATGACATCCACGTACCTTGCCAACAGGAGGCGTGAACCAGGCATCATTGTATAAGCTAGTACCAGTCAGATAAGAATACATAACATCATTATTTGATAACATTGCAAGGATGCCTTAGTAAGGGGGAGATATCAAACAGTGCATATTCCACCACAATTGCGTCCTGATGTTGGAAGACATACTTTGGAACAGCTACCTGGTAAATTCGGAAACAGACGTTTCAAGAAGCGCTTTTTCTGCGGATCGCTGACGGTGGTGAACACGTTGCAACCGTGCGCAAGCGCGATGGAGATCACAGCCTGCCCCACGGCACCCGCACCTCCGTGCACTAAGATGTTCTGATGCGGGTACAGTTTCGTAGTGACACCCTGCGATTATTGTTATTATTTTGATATCATACATTTTTTTTAGTATATATTTTTATTGTTATTAATATATTCCGAATAAGTTAACAAATGTGAATATTTTTAGAGAAAGAAATATGAAATTCATAATATTGCATTGCTTATTAATAATAATAATAAATCCCCAGACAAACAGACTGTATGGCCCCAAAGTAAGCAGAGCTTGTGTTATGGATGACCATATAGCGAACTGGGCTGGACCCCAGAATAAACATACATATATAAATACAAACAAGCATGACCCGAGAACAAACATCTGTGTTCATCAACAAATGCATGCCCCGGCCAGGACTCGAACCTGGGACCTTTGGCGTATGAGGCAAATTATTGGAGAACATCTCTAGATAATCGTAAAATTTGTGGAAAATGAGTTTGATCCTTGCTTGTGGTGCCGCACCAGAATAGCACCACCCCATCTCTTCCCGTCGTTGTCGCAAGAGACGACTAAGGGACTCAATGAACGGAGAATGGGTAGCAGCGTCCTCCCGAGACCAGTATGACCACCTACTGCGATTGCCAGCCCGTTGGCCAAGCGTGGCGATTACTGCAAAACGGTCTTTGTCCAGCAGTGGACGTTTTTCGGCTGATCAAGGGTTTGATCCTGTTATTTCACTGGCTGTTTCAACAACTTAACCAAAACCCAACTAATGTGGTTATTATGTAGGTTATAAGGTCCAGAAATAATCTTAACAAACTAATGTCTACTCTCTCTCTCTCTCTTTCTATCTCTATCTATCTATCTTATAGTAATATCTTCTATGTAAATATTATTTTTATAATAAGATGTCACATCTTACCAAGCAGTAGAACGCGAGACAGTACGGTAAGGGTACCGTGGCCGCGTCCTCTAGACTCCAGTACAGTGGCACGGGCCATAGTAATTCGGGTTCAGCCCTCACCGCCAACGACGCTGCTCCCGACTTTACTATACCCATCACACGTACGCCACTTAAAGAAAACAAGTTTGATAATTATTCATATTCATAATTAATTATTTATATCTGGACTTTGTACTATACAAATTTAAATATTTCTTTTTATTGCAACACTGCGAAATCAGCGAATGACAACATTATTTATTTTTAATAATATGATTTTATTCACCTTTTAGTAACTCCGCTGAAATCCATTCCATAACCATTTTTAATTATTGGAATTACTTCTGCTGATGCTACTCTTGCATCATACAAGTTAAGCCCAGCAAAGTATATCTGAAATTGAAGTTTAACTATTGCTACTATTCTAATAGGAAACTTTTAGGAATGTACTTAAAATATCATACATTCGATAACTACACAATTCAAAGGTTCGGAAGATTCGGAATTGACTTAACTACCTGCACGGGGATCCCTGCAGTGCTTTCCGGAGCCTCTACCCAGGACACGGAATTAAGGTCTCCTGGCCTCATGCATTGCAAGATTACATTTGGAAATGAATTATTTTTATTTTGGCAGGCCGGCAAGTAATATTCGCCTCCCCATTTACCCTGTATAACAGAAATGACATGTAGTACAAAACAATGTAAAAACAAAGTGATAAAAAATAAATTTTAATGCTTCCTTATGATGTCTCTTCTTCGTGTATTTCAAATTCAGCCCGTGTTCAAATCCTCGCATGAACAAACATTTGTGTGTTATACAACGCAAGCTTAATTTACTTTGATACCAAACAGTTGGATGGCTTCTCTGTAAATAACAGTTATATTATTAATAGGTAAAATTTACCTTCTTTAAAATATTGAATGCTAAATCAAGATAAGGTGTTTCTTCGAAATCATCCTTAGAACTTTCTCGGTCTATAAATGCAGTTGAGAGTTGTTTACATCCACCACTGCTCCGCAGGTCTGTTACGATTTCTTTAAATCCTTCTGGTGGTGGATAAGACGTAAAAACCAATAGTTTTTGGTTCGTGAGTAGATTTGAATAAGTTTCTCGAAGAAAAGCAAACTGTGATGAAGATTTCACAGTTATGGCAGTCGTCGATGTTGGCTGAATCTGCCTCCATATAGCAAGTTCAAGCTTTTCGTGTTCACTTTTTGCAGAAGCAATTACTTTGTATTCCGTCGCAGGGTGTATCATATCAGTGTGGTGAGCGATCTTGACTATGAACAAATTCTGTGGTAAGAGTTTGTGAAGAAGTTGAAACACCTGAAAGATAAAAATTGTTTTACGATTTGTTGATTAACAATTTAGGACCCATTGCATCAAAAAAGCTCGGGTCTCATTTTACGTTTACGTTTCAATTACTTCTAAAGTATAATTCTTCTCCCAGAGTATACATTTTCTGAGTTAATTTTATGGATTCTTATTACTTATTATTCTTGTTAACTGGATCAAGAAATAATATGTCGTCACCCATAGTACTATGCTAGAATATTGTACCCATAGAATAAGTAAAATTAGTCGGTTGAATAATGGTTAGTTTTTTATCCTTATCCTTTTATTTGAATGAAACGTCATGGGAAGACCCAGTTTAAAAGACAGATAGGCATGTTGTGGCGACAAATTGAAAAATGTTGTCGCAATTATTTCGAGGTAAATTGTTAAGTATTTATTGTATGTTATTTCGGATTTTGTGTGTTTTATATGTATGTAAGTTCCGCAGTGTTGCATTGAAATAATTAAAGAAGACTGCATTGTTTGTACACTTTTACCTCAGCCTCTGAATCAATAGTATTAAGAACAACAACATCGATGTCGTCGAAGTCGCACGCATTCAGTTTTCCTATCTGATCTTGATTAACAACAGTTTTCTTCAACTGTTTGTCTAAAGGAGAGTTCATCAGGTGCTCTATCATGTCAGTAGCATTGTCTGATCCAGGATATTTAACTTCAAATATATTAATACTTTTCTTATGGATATTTTCGCATACAATTTGCATAAGTATGTATAAATTTGTGGATGCCTGAAAAGGAATTTTAAATAAATGGTAGTACTAATATGTAAAATATAAAAAATGGTTATGGTAGCTTGATCTCCTATACCAAAGGCACTGTATAAATATTCTAGTAGTTATTGTAATTTGTAGTTATAAGATTATTATTTAATAGTAATTTATACACATTAAATTACAGCCATGTATTATTTTGGACAAAATAATATTTACTCAGTGTAAATCTGTCGAGTATACAAACAGGTTTTATAATGATAATAAAACTTTTATTACTTACGTCATAATCTGTGGCGCATTGATCAAAAGCTATAAACTGTTGATATCTTATTACTGGTTTGCGAAAAATCGTGCAAGGGGTATTTTTGAAAGTTACATGTTCAATTTTAACCGGTCCGCACCTGAAAACCAATCCAAATAATTGTTTTAAGTATAATTGTTGCTACAGTGCGTCTGCTTGCGGTAGCGTGGGTAACTATGTTAGAATATGGTTGAGGAGGGTGACGGCTTGCTCCAGCATTACGCACGCGAACGGGTGCTGTTCGTATGTTCAGTTAATTTCGAGCACCGGTTTATTTATTTCAAACACTTAAGAACTATCATTTCAGGGTAATGACAGTTGAGTTACATTTAATAATTAATAATATTCATTTAAAAACATATCAATAAAAATAGTAATCTCACAATTGAAATTATCTTAAGCTTACAAATTAAAAAACTAATATAAATATGACAAGTTCATTAAAAATTAAGTAATGCAATAAAATGTCCAAAGTAATAATAATGTTGAATAATTATTGTTATACATAATTAATATCCACTGGCTACTAAATTCAATTAATGGTCAAGACATGACAAACAAAAATACTTTTGCAAATTCGTTCTGTAAGCAGCAATACCTACAAGTCGATTCAATCTGCTACCATATTAAGAGTCAGCAATGCGCGCGTGAGAGGCGCCTTTTGCAGCTGGTTGGTCCTAGCGCGCGGTTGACACCATAGCGCAAACTGCTCCTTAAAAACTCTGGTGGTGATGGTGGAAGAAACCAATTTGAAGTTTTCGACTTAGTTAAATGATTTATTGAGCAATTACTATTTTAACAACGAACAAATAGACACCTATACCTATTTCACTCTTTCATGGTAAATATAGCTAAAATTCCAATCAAACGATATGAAAGGTTGTTATTAATTCGCGCTACTAAAATGAGCCACTAGGCATTCTCTATCAGTCAGCCACGAAACAATTGGAGAGGTCAGTAGTGTGGTGTAGATTTCATTGACACAACTATACTATTTCCATTTCTTTATTTTCTCGATGACAGTTCTAATTTGATATAATGTAGTGTTGTGACCAAATAAGTGATGATATCGTTCGCATATATTTATTATATTTTGAATAAAGACAAATACAACAAAAAAATTCAAATATATTTTTTCAAGGTGGGGACACTCAATGGCCCACCGCCATTTTGTGTTTGTTTTAATCTGTCACTCGCAACTAGACGGTCGTGCTAGTCACTACTTTCTGTTCGCTGAGTTTTTTCACATTATCCATACGTTACATATCTTACGTATCATTACCAGTACAATGCTATAGAACTAATATGGGCACAAATCAAAGGACACGCCGCTCGAAACAATACCCATCCCCCTTTTACGGCAAACAAGATGTTAGATTTATTAAAAAATGCATGTGAGGAAGTAACTGCCGAAAACTGGGAAAAAATTGTGAGAAGAACCCAAAACATTATAGCGTCGGATTAGGAAATTCATGTGGCATTCGATAATATACAAGTACAGGAACTTATAATAAATGTTGGGGAGAGCTCATCGAGTGACAGTGACGATTCATCAGATTTTGATTAAAATAAATAAATAAAGATTACCTGTCGTTATAAATATTTCGTTTTATTGTCGAGTACCAACCTATACGTACTTATTTTACAACAGCTTCGAAAATTTTAAAGAAGTTGGCATTATCAATCAAGAATTAATACGTGTAACATCTTGTAATGAAATATAATATTAGTTAATAAATTTGTACAAAAGTATCCGGCAGTAGTTTAGTTTCTAACATTTTCTAAAAAAATATCGGGTCTGTTATCGTGTTACGTTTATCGATATAGCTCCATCCCTATCAGTTTCTCCGACTCTGGTATTATATAACCTTGTACGTGTGTAAACGTCATATTTTTATAAAATAATGCATACATAATGCAAAAAAATCGCTCGCACAAGTTTTCACAGGAGCTGTCATCGAGAAAATAAAGACATGGAAATAGTATACCGTTTGCTTAATATTATGACTAATAAACACATATAACTGATATATACATATAAGATATAATACACAACAGAAAAATAAGTTATAATATGTAAAAAATAAAAAAATATGATAATCCATTAACCATTGTCAAAAAATGAGTCTTTACAAGCAGTTTCAATGAAAGTTTACTAGAAACCTCTCAATAATTCTTCCGATTAGCCATCATAAAAACTTACAGCCTGAACCACAAAATAATAGGACACAAAACCCAATTTGTGTGATGGAGTATGCAGGCTCAGATTGTAGGTAGAACACAAACACCTGTCATGCGAGAAACCTTAAACTGATATTAAGATTTCAAATATTCTGGGGCACAAGGATCATTGAGAATGGAATATGGCATGCAAAGTATTCTGCAAATTTAAGTTGTCGGATCGGCAGTCATCGTAACTGTCTACGATAATATGACTGATGGTTATATTTACGAAAGCCGTAGATGAAGCGAATACAGTTGTTGAGCAAACGATCTAATGTGTTAAGAGGTGTACTTCGTTAAGGTCCGAACAACATACATCAGCATGATTAGTACTATCAAAGAATGGATAAGAAGTAATTAAGTGTGCATTGGTAACAATTTTTTGAATCGGTATGACATGCGTAATCTAGCTGACACTTTTCTACTTATCTTCTCTACATGCCTATCCCATTTAAGAGCTGTGTCCATATGTTGGCCAAGGTATTCGACAGATGAACAGAATGAAATCCTAATATTATTAAAATATAACGGTGGCATGGAAGTAATATTAATCTGATTCAGCTGTCGCGGACTACCCACAATAATGGCCATCTCATTTATCGGGATTCACACTGATTGCGAACTGCTGTGACAACTGGTTGATGTGAGTAGGATCTACTTTTAGCAAATCAGTTGCGAAACCATCACCCAGATTGTGTGGTATGAGCATCTTAGTTTGGAAATTATTAAGTATCAGCCTGTAAGAATTCAAATAAATTATATGTAAGTTTACCAAGAGAAGAGATAGTTGATATTATTTAGGATTTGAGATGGTTATTGAGTGGCGAGGAAGAAGCGAAATTTCTATTCAAGTCATTGGGGGAGAAGTTTGAGTAATTCACACTAGACGATTGTGTGCCCGGCTAAATAGACCTAAGAAGTTGCCATTCATTTGCTGGAGATGAATCTGCGATATTATCATGAGAGTGGCGGCAATTTGCATAATTTTTTGAATTGGTCCGAATTTATCAAATATCGGTGTTATTATTTTACAGAAGATATAAGTTTGTCATTAATCGGCTCGGTTTCAAAAACTAACGATCCTCAGTGCTTTCTTCGTTAAAAAGTTCGTAACAGATTTGTGTATAACTTCTAATTTTGACGAATTTGGGTAGTTGCTTGAGAATTTTTGATTTTATCTTTGTATAAAAAAGAGCATGTCTTGAAAAACCTGGGGCTACATGACCGTGATTTAAAATGAATTCAGACGGATAAGCTGTTATTACATCTGTGGCTAGATTTGTATTTATTATTATTATGTTAAAATATTCTATTGTCAGTTTATAAACGCATATTATATCTATCCATATAAATATATATTACATAAATAAATAGCCATCGATAATTATTATATACTTAAACGACAAATAATTTAATTTATAAAAGCAATGTCAACTACCTACTAATTATACAAATACTAATCCATCATATTGTAGTAAAACGTACCAACTGCCTTGCGTAAGTCCATTTATTACACGGCGTGTTCGCGCAAAACCCCTAATTGTTGGAGCCCTGATAGCTTACGCGCTTTTATAATTTTCATTAGTTTTAAATGTATGTGCTTTTTTCTTCATCTTCCTTCTCTTTATAAAACTATTACTTCTCCTTCTTTATAAACTTTTGTGCTGTATAAACTATTGTTATATTTAAACTATGATTAAACTGACAGTGGAAGTTCAAAAAGGTTTTTATTTATCTAGACCACATAAAAATTCACATCTAACTGGGTATCTGTAGAGGTGTAGTTACTATGAGTTAACATTAAGTAGGAGGATTTACAAATTAACCGGTTTAGTTAAACTTTGTAACCGAAGTGCTCGAGAATTGTTTACAAAAAGGTCTGTATTCAAATCACCCATTAATTATATAAATAATTACTAAAATTAGGTTTGAGCCAAGATTCAGATATTAATAGAACGTGAACAATGTCCGGGTTGAAAATGCTTAGGTAACTGATATGTTGAGGAATGCTTTGAGTGTTTAAATGAAAAATATTGATCTTATCTAATGATGTCTCTACGAGATAACATCAATATTTGACAGCGGAGAAAGAAAATCATTATCACTCAGGGAGCAAAAGATAACATCACTACCAGAAGAACTAAAATAATGAAATGAATCATCTGAGATTATAAAATAAAACTTAAATAAATATATCTAATTACGTTATTATTATAAATAAGATTTTATATTTAATAAGAAAAATGTATAAAGTAAGGAGAAAAGATAATAATAATATGAAGATAAAAACTATTAATGAATTAATAGTCTACCAGCAAAGCGAAAAATAATCACATACGTATTCAAGATTGCACAAAGTGACCATAAAACAAAGAGAGATAAAAAAATTGCAAGCCATAAAATCATAATTCGCATAAACAACAATAAATAACTAAGAAATATTGGTTAAAAAATACAAAAGACAAAAGAAAATTTAAAATTTGACATAATAAAAATAAAACCATGCACTCAACTTCTTTGGGTGAGTTCACTAGAAATTATATTGGAGAGCTCAGCCATGGTTTCAAACATGCACCGTCTTCCATCCAGAGTTTCAATGTGAATCACAACTTCCATCCAGCAAATTGTAACGCCGAATTTCTGTCTTGCTTTCAGCCTTGAACCTAACTTCTCTACAGTGCATAACCTACAGATAAATCGGAGAACTTGACTACGATATTCCTAGTGGATATGCTGTTGTTTTGTTTGTGAGCGAAGGCACCTTGCATCAAGTGGCCAAGCTGGAGACTCCCTTGGTACATGTGTCACAAGTAGCATTTTGCTTCGGAAGTGTGTCTTAACGCGATCGACATGGTTCTGAAGAGCATCCCTTTTGGCGAACAATGCTGAGAGGCCGTTGCTGACAAAGCCGTTGCGTGAGATGGAAGACAAACGCGTATTCATTTAATTCACAAAAAAGGTGAAAAACTTACCTAGCCATATTCCCCAGTTGATAATGTTGGAATCGGAAAGTCGACATTTGATTTCGTTCAATTGAGTGTTTATTTATAAAAAGCTTATGAATATGTTCTAACTTCGAAAGCCCATCATGTCCATTTCTTAAGATCATCATTTGTAACATACCATCAATAAATGTCACCCAGTTACCGTTCATTTTTATTTCAGCGTGGTTTAGATGTTTATCACATTTGTTAATTACTTGGAAATCATCTCTGGAATTGAATAAAGTAAGATTATCAATTTAGTAGAACTACAAAATTACATATCTTTTAGATTTAATCTATAAGCATTTTTAAAAATATCCTCTGTTCAACATATTATTTAACTAGTATAGGACAATGTGGATCGACAGTTTAATCATGGTTCCAGGGAGAAATTTTCTAAAGAGATCTTTGATTTTCAGTCGGTTTCGCAAGTCGAAAATTGCGGTAGTTCACCTTTTAGCACAGTTGATAACATTTTTCCCTTTTATCCACGTGTTAATGAATACTGAATAAACTTACTCTAACTGATATCCTCTCTCTAAAAGCAGTTGGTATATTGCCGTACTATCAACGTCCATCGCTAGTTGTGTCTGATCTACTTCGAGATTCGTATCTTGAGTATCTTCTAAACTCAAATAACCGTCAGCAATTACAGCTTTTTCATATATAACCTAAAAATTGTTCTTATTGTTTTAACTTTATATTAGTGAATTTCTGTTAGTATTCTAGTCTTTGTCTTTTTTGTAGCTAGCCCTTAATTAATACTTATTTAATTAAGGGCTGATTTTAAAAGTTTATATAACTTTTAAAAGTAGAATTATTTTGAGAATTACACAATTTTGACTCAAGCCTACAGGGTAAATTGCATTCATAGCTAAAAGATGACCATATCAAGCGAGTGATATCTTTGTAATCTTCACAAAGTAAAATATAAACATATGGGAAGTATTCTTTACCTCAAAATGTCCTGATACTCTTTGCAACTGGCAGCTGAGGTGAAGCAGAGAGTTTTCCGTGATGGTTGGCTGGCTGTAGAAGTGTACATTCTCAAACTTTAGAGACATTTGGTCTTTTCTCATATTTGTTGTCATCGCCAGTGTTTCCCACATGAAGTCGAGGATTGTAGCATATGGTAACACATTCTTACCTTAAAAAAAATGAAATATGAAATATTTTTTACTGTGTATATCTACGTGAAACATGAGTCTAACCAAAATATTTTGCTTCTAAAATACTGGTCTAAAAAACTAAAGCCGATTTCGGATATTGCTTCTCGAGATGCCACCGATTCAATTCTTTAACACATGTCATTCTTACACCGTTCATCACGTATGTGATACCTTCACAAGTTTTCCAAATCGGAGATTAGCGGATAACGGGGAGAAACAGGATACTAAATTGAAATTAAGTGGATACCATACAAATAGCGACGAATACCGTACGATTTCTTTTGATTTTTAATTTATGGATTAGGATCGGCTGCAAAGCGAGATTTTAACTTTAGACACTTTCTTTCGTCGAATAAATTCATACCTACTTATTACAATAATAGAAAAATTGTATTAATTCAAACGAACCTTGCTGAAAGTAACCTCTTAAATGTTGGTATTCTTCGTGATGGAGAGTGACAATGGGGTTGTACGTTGTTGTCTGATGAACTTTAGATTTATTTAATGCGAATATATTCCTGGAAATTAAAAAAAAATGTCAGTGCTGGTTTTAGTACCTATTGTCTATAGTTGCTTTTGTAAGAATTTTAACTGGAATAACTCGAAGTGCTGCTATTCTATCGAATCCAATTAAAAACTACATGGTTTGATTATCCAGTACCATATTATACAATTTATATTAGTTGCCAAATTTAACATTAGAATAAGGATTATTTACTTCAGTATCCTTTTTGTTTCATATTTTAGGTACTCACTCACTACCTGAGCTATGGCACGCAAATTCGAAATAATGAACTTGCTTAAGACAAATATGCAGATTTGTCTTAAGCTCCTGAAATATCTTTCAGATTACAAATTAAATTTACACAATAATGCATGTCATAGTTAAATACAATCATATAGGATGTATGCCAGCAAGCAAGGGTGACGTTTTCACAAAATATTTGCTGTTTTGTTTACAGCAAAACTATCCCGTTTTATTTAAGCGGCATAGATAAGATCAGCTTGGATACGCTAAACTGTTCTAAGATAAAAAAAATTACTATTCGTCATACAAATCCTACGAGCATCCTTCAAATTTTGTAATGAGAGCAATGTATGGTAATTTTGCAATGATTTTTTCATTGTTGCTATTCGTGGGACACTCAGTAAGTTTTGAGAAAAAGAGTAATGTTCTGTGGGTTATATTTTATTTTTTTCAATAAATTAAACTCTCCGCCATCGTCTTATCAAAGTTTCATGCGTTTGAACCAATTTTAAAGCACATTTTCCAGTCTGCAACCCAAACTTCCTCAACGGCCTTCTCGAATGCAGTGAGCGTACCTTCTGGCGATGAAAACTCTATGACTTGAGCTGGTATTGAATTTTAGGAACAATAAGAAGTCACACGATGTTGGCACACATCAGGGCCATAAGGCGTATGACCTAAAAGTTTTACCGGTGTGGTGTCGTAGGGAAGCAAAAAGCCTCGGAGTCTCGTGTTCGGTCGCTTCTTGCTCGCAGCAGCAAAAATTTCTGGCAAGATTGATTGATGATAGTATGATGATAGTATACGACTTTATATTGATGCTACTTTGGTTTCTTAAGGGAATTGGTACTAAATAACCCGTTAAGGAGAAACAACTGGCGATAAATAAATTTCCCGCGCTTCTCGATCGTTTTACTTTCGTAAGCAATGGTTCATTCTAAAACAGCTGTGCTTTGTTGACTGGCGCTTTGTTTCTGGATCATATTGATAAATATAAAATTCGTCACATGTTGAAAAACCATAAACATGGCAGGAAGCGTGGGATTTTGATCATCGGTGAGGTTGTGGGGTGCAAAACAGTACTCCTTACGCAAAGGTAGTTGTGAGAATATTATGAACACTTCCCGATCCAATATGCAGCTTGTGCTGACTCTATTCGTATGTGATTCGCCAGTTTTGTTAAATCACATTTTTCACTTGCAGCACGTTTTCTTCCGTACCAACATTCAAAGGACGACCACTCAAACCATCCACTCAAAACATCCTTCATATTTGAGTGACCACACTTAAACTCATCATTCCAGCAGTACACAGTTGCTTTAGAAGGTGTCTTGTTCATAAAATCTAATTGAAGTAGATTACACGATTCATCAATTTGGAACAAATATATTTTTACTTTTATATAATCGAATTTACAAAATAAATTATAACTCGCCAGCATATATGCATAAAAACTTTTTTTGCAAAACTATCTGAGTGGCCAGGTATTATCAAAAAAGGAGGATGCTTTCTTTTATCCAACGGAAAAAAAGACACCCAGTATAATACTATTGCGGAAAATTACTCTTAACCTATCCATATCCTTTCTACATAATACAGAGGTTTTAGAATAGCTTACCATTCCTGGCTATGTTCCCATTCCACTAAATGTGAGAGATTGCTCGTTTCTGTAGAAATTGGATATTCCACTTTTGGATACAAGGCATTAACATCCATAGAGAATCCTGTTTGATAGAGCCTGTCAAAATATAAAAGAAAGGATAAAAGGGAGGGTTACTTTACAAACGAATTGAAATATTAAATATTTCCAGATTTGTGTGGCCATATAACAACTCTAGTATGGCCAATTTGCCATCTATAAAGTGTAATCTAGGCATTATATTTTATCTATAAAGGTTTGTCTTAAATTTTTTTTCTATTGTTAATATAACAAATTGTAAATTTATAGAGCAAAAATGGTTTTAAGACGCGCTATACACAAACTCGGGGAATCCCAGAATAACATTACAACATCCCCGAATCCTTAAAAACCATGAACATTTTACTACTAAAAGATGATTACTTAGCTATACATTTATTTTTAATGACGCCGTCTTTTAGTCTCTTTTTTTCTCAATGCCTTATACGTTGGATAGCTTATGGACTCGAATTATATTTTCCCGAAAAAAGTTGTTTTGAAAATGATATTCGATTAATATGGATAAGAATTTTTGCTAAAATGTTATTATTATTATCAATGAAAACATAAATTCAAATGCATGCCCCGTTAATAAAGTCAAACTACCTTCTATAAATAGTGGCAATCAAAAAGGGGAATAATAAAACGAAATCGGTGAAAAAATCAAAAACCTAATAAATGTAGTATTCATCAGTACGTACTTGCCAATACCCGCCAGTAAACATAATGCATTGTTAGGATGGTCCCGTCTGGTCAAAGGTATGTAGACGCAGTCTTTTGGAAGCGATCGTTGCAAAATAGCTTGTAGCAGACTGTGTGGAGCTATTTCTATAAGAACTGCCTTTGAAGGTATTAGTTGCGATGTCTCTTCGAATAGAACTGGACTCTGTAAGGAAGGCTACAGCTTAGCAGATATTTATAAAATGTTTTCACACAGACAGTTCGCGAATAAACGTTAATGAATACCAGCAAGGAAAGCGCGAGTTCATTTATTGGAACTTCCATGATTCGAAAACAAACATCTCTCTTTGTTTAGAATCAAAATGAGTTCGAACTATTTGTCTATTTGAGGAAAATTGTAGGGCACGCCAAAAGTTTCCGGAACAACCACTTTACATTGACAATATTTATAAAATTAATATAAAATGGAATTAGTTTTATATGACTGCTATTATTTTTAAATCGCAGCGACTACTAAGAGCAAGTAACCAATGTCACGCTATTTAAAATGAAAGACAACTTAAAAAAGCTGAAGTAGCAATTAAATAAAATATGTTAGCATCTCCTGCCTTATTCATAAACACGATTTAACTTACTAGCAGATTATTAACATGGTACTCCGCCGACGAATATTTTGCCTTAACATCCCATAGCCCTTGAGGTACTGAAGTGGACACCCAGCGACCACTTCGTAATTTAGGTGTCTTTATCACAGATTTGCAATATTTCAATAGATTATCACCTGAAAAAATATTAAAAATCAAGATACTACCGATTCCGTGCCTACTAAAAAATCATGAGCATTTGTTGGTCTCAAAAACTTAGTATTCTTATTATTTAATAGCAGATTCAATGAATAATCAGTTGATGTTGGAATATAATCTAAATGAAAATACTTTCTACCTTCGTAAAAAATGTAAAGCTTTAACAAATTTCGTCACGAACATTGAGTTTACGGATAGTTTGTAAAAGTTTGCAGCCGACTGCTTCAAATTCTGCTTGGAGAATGAGAGGGAAATGTAAACATTATAAATTAATACATTTAACTCTAAAATGGTCCATTTCATTTACGAACCATTCTTCAAATAGGTTCAATACAGTTTTAAATTCTTCGATCATAGTTACCAGCTTTAGTAATATATCTCGAGTGATATGCAATGTTAGAGCAAGCGACTTCCTTGGCGAAGATTCCTTGGTCCGTAAGTTTAGATACAAACTGTTTCATGACTTCAGCTGGACCAGATATAGTGCTAGATTGTGCACTGTTGTGACAGGCTACGTCGATTTCAGGTGGCAGAAGCTTTGATATCTGAAAAGCAAACATTTTAGTAAGTTTAAACGTAATTCCTTATTGACAGATCTCACCTAAGTATCAGCATACTTTTATTTTTATAAAACGTTAAGTCGTTTATTTAAATTTTATCAGTTGAAGAATTTTGACACTTGGCAAGACTCTACATAGAAGCGATCTCAAATTCTCAAAATATTCCCCCGATAAAAGCATCTAAACATGAAAAAAGTTGCCCTTAATAAATCAAGGAAAGCCCTCGTCCACTACATAAATTTTATGAATATTTTAATGATAGACTGGTCCTGCGCTGTTGTCAGTATGTGTGGTTCATGACAGCCACTCAACGATCTCATCAATTTTCTATACTTAAAAGTTCGTGTATTTTACAAAGATTTGAACGCTTTTGCAATGAGTCTTATATTTTGTTACTGAGAACCTGTTTATATCCCAGTCCGACTGCGGCCATAGATCCCTTGATGAAATCTGTCTCGAGTGACACCAGGCCTCGGTAGTACGCCAACAGAATCGTCTCTTCAGTTGTCAGGCAGCCGTCTGCATAAGCGCAGCATAACTCACCCACACTGTGACCTTGTGAAATGCGACAAAAAAAAAATATTTTTCAACAGAATCGTAAACTACATTTTTTTCAAGAGTAGTAGTAGTAGAGTACGGGAACAAAGATGAGAGCAATAGCTAGTATGAAGTATTATCTTTACCAGATTAAAAAAAAACTTTGTAAACAATGAAATTTCAATGACCCTTTAGCATTTTAGTGATGTTACCCATACTGATTATAGAAATATTAAACCTAATTGCTTTGGCAAAGCGATAATCAACATCAACAAATCAACAAAATTATTTTCTTCTCAAAAATATAATTTCTTCTTATTAATGTAATAGAATTAACAATCAATCAGTCGCCTTTATATTTTTAAAATAGTAGAATCAGACTAAACAAAAATAAACTAAATGTGTTTTCTGTCCAGATTACACAATAAAAACAAATAACAAATTGAATGCACTTCTAAAATTAATTTATATCTTCTATTCATATTATACAGGGTGGCCAGAAAAGTGACATCCAAAAATTGTTTTATGTACCTCGTGTTGATAGGTATCTAAATCACCCCTATGTATGTTATAAGATTTTTAATAGGTTTCTAGTTACGATTTTTTCTATGAATTTTCGCAAAATTGCGACCAAAAATTTCAAAAAAATATGTAGAAGGTTTCTTCGGATTTCAGAGAGTCAGGTATACTCTTTACCCATTCCGTTGTTATTGCAGGTAAAAAAGAGTAACATTTAATGTTCTAGCCGCGAGAACGGCCAAACTTAAAATTAAATAAACTTTCAAATTATGTTAAATTTTAACTTTTCTAGAGTTATTTTTGGTTAGTTAACAAATTAATCAATCTTACAAGTAATAAAAAGGGAATTTCTTTATAAGTTTCATAGGGGATTGAGAGCCTACGAAACTTTATTATTATTGTTATGAAAGCTTAAAGTCTAACGCATTCTGTGAAGCTACTTAGAAACGAAGAACCTACCAGTTCAGATTTTAAATTCTAAGTTGAAAATTGAAATGATAACTCACTTTATATTCTCAAATTTAGGTAATTTGTTTAGTAACTTTTAGTAAAGTTATGAGGCTGTTTATTTTATGCATAAACACACAGTAATTACAGATTTAGTAGCAAAAATAGAAATCCGAAGAAACCTTCCATTTTTTTCTTTTTCTTTCTTCTAAATTTTTGCAACTGATTCGGTCGCAATTTTGCAAAAATTCATAAAAAAATCGTTACTTGAAAACTATGAAAAATCGTATCACATACATAGGGGTGATTCAAATACCTCTCAACACGAGGGACCTAAAAAAATGTTTGGACGTCACTTTTCTGGCCACCCTGTGTAAGAGTTACTCTTTAATCAGTCTTTGTATTACTCAGAATCAGTCATATTTACTACATAATTAGTATGACATTCTTCAATACAAGCAGGGCAAAGTCGATTTTTGCAAATCTTATACCTAAACCTTGTTTTCTTGCGCTTTTTCTTTTTGCTACACAGAAAGCAATTAAGGTATTTAATGTTCCTCTTTGAATTTTCTGTAGTCGGAATGTCTTCAGGCCAGTGACCATTGTAAACTCTCTTTGCTGGCTGTTACCTTGGTCCTGGCCCTTCAATTGTAGGACTATCATTTGTGAGTCTACTGGAATAAATACTTCCTGTTCTGATGCTTATTCTGTTTGCCCTTTAAGTTACAATAGACTTTAGTCACCTGCATAATTAGCTTATCCCGATAGCTCTAAAAGTTTGACCTTCTAGGTAGCTTGCAATTAAGCAATATAGCTGACCCCCCGAATGAGGGTGGGGTCAGCTGACCAGCAGCTTTGCCCCGGGCTAACCAGCTTGTTAGTTAAAATGTAACTCCGTCACTTTCTATTTCTATTGAACTGATAGAGACATAAATCAATATTTAATCTAGTGCTAGCTAACTCAGAGCTGTGCACGTAGGCCTTTAAGTACCAAATCGATGCAGTTTACTGTACGTATTTTACGTTTATGTAACCAAAGGTCCTGACGTGTTTTTATTGTTACTCCTAATCCCGTGGGATAAATATAGCCTATGTTACCTTTTGTGTAAAAATTAGACATTTATAAATATTTCACTATCAAAAACAGTATTTCTAAGAGTGACCGAATTATAAAAATCAGTTTAGCGGTTTTAAGTCTATTGTTTACAAATAAACTAAAAAACAAATATTTATTATGTTGAATAATACAAATATTATAGAGACAATGTTATAAAGAAGCTTACCAATGATCTTGTCTGGAACAATGCCGATGGTTCTCAACACATCAGTTATACCAATTTGTACGGCAGCGATGCCCACAAAGGAATTGTGGATATTGTCAAATATTGGTTTGTCTGTCGCTGTTATTATATTCACTATGTCGATTCCTTTTTGAGATAGAACTTTATCGCATCTGAAAGAATACATAAATAAAATATCTAAACCATCAACAATCATTACTTAAAACAATACAAAAAGTATACCACTTCAGAATGGGCTAGATTGATAATTAAGTTGGTAAAAAACGGTGGCATATTCCTAAGCCCAGCATTTCCTGACACTGATTGAGGGCGTCTTAAAATAACAAAAATTTTAAACAATAAACCTTACTTAATCTTATTATAGTCAAAAAATCTTTTTGATTTTATGATTATTATCTACAAAAAAAAGATATCTTTTTACGTTGAGGTTATCTCAACATCTGGACATGTTTAAATTTATACAAATAATATCTGATTCTTCGAATAGCAATAGCACAAACAAACGCTCAAATGAAAGAATGTATTATTATATAAAATATGGATGTATGCAGCTGACATCGCTCCTACTTCTACTATTGGTACTAGCGTAGAGCCCTCCAAAACAGAATCATTATTTATTTCCGAAAAGGAACCTGTATCTGATTCCAACCACCAACAAAATATTATTTCTAATCCCAACGCTTTTCCAGCAGTGGTAACAATAAATTTAGTCTAGCAAACCGACTTAAAAATGCTTTTGTGAAAACATTCGTATTCAGAAAATATGTGACAGTAATCGGAGAAAAAAAATGAGAAATTTATACAAAATGAATTCGAAACTTTCTTAGTGATTTTTGTACAAAATTAAGTAACTAAATAAACTGTACACAAAGCAACATTGTTAAATGAAGTATACAAACAACTTTCTTGTTTATCGCTCTTTCTATTTTATTTTGTTTTATTTTATTAAGAAAACCAACAGCGTAATTTTACAATAAATCTTAAACTAGTACTTATATCTAGAAAAGGCAAATAACAGGTTTCCCTTAAATATCACATAAAGAAAAGACGTGATTTGTCTGATTAAATTCATACAGTACCTAATAATAACAATAATAATAATAATAATAATTTTCAGATAGATACATAACAATACATTTTCTTTAAAAAAAATATTAGTAATAACTGCATCAGAGTCCAACGCGTGGTTTTATACAAGAACGCGGACTCACAGACAGAGTAGTAAAGCGACTTAGTTATATACAAATGATGAAAGTGAAATGTTTGATTATATATTTTATTTCTAAATGACATAATTGTGATATACAGGTTAATAACACTGGAATTTTTCTGCTCCATTCTTTGCATGAATCATAAGTATTTGAAAGTCTAATAAACTGACAGATAACTTTGTGGCATATTCCGCCATATTAAAACAAATCTAATAATAAAATAACTGTTTTGGACATACATAATCTAAGACGATTATTAAATCCACCAATGAAAATCTTGCCCTTGTTCTTTGGTGCAATCTGAACTATTCACAAACGCGTGGAATGCCTAATTTTATTTAAAAATTGGCTAAATGCCTTGATAATAAAATTTTTGCCTAATACAATTTGTGCATAGAATTAGTAATAAGCTCGTACCTCTTTATAGCATCAGCAAAAACTCGTATTTTCATGAGATCTTTGCCCATGCCTGTCCACTGCGACCCCATACCGCTGTATACGAACCACAGCTGCTTACTCGCTTCGTCGTAATGGTCCATTTCCACTGTGAGTATTTTTGGAACATCATTTGGTACTTTCGCTGGAACGATATTATTTTAAATCGATATGAAAACTGTGTTTGACAATTTCAAAAATGAGTCAATAATCGCTTGAGACATCTTAAAGCAAATGCGGGTATTACCGAGGTACTTTTAAGACCTTAGGGCTTGCGCCTTCAAAATAAGAACTTGAAATCATAAAATTTTGGAAACTTTATATTTTTTAGGACCTTGAGGTTTAAACTTTAGAAACCTGTAGTGATCTAGACAGGTTTCAAGTAAAAATATGTCGAAAAGACCATTTTTATTTACAAATTACGTAATGTATCAATGTAGAACCTAATTTTAATGAGAGTCTGAATACTGTACTACTGTTCGTCAATAATTGTGATCGGTATAAGCAGTATATGGTAAATCTATTACCGAGCGTATCCTTAGATAAATTTCACGGGTTATTAAACTATTACTTACAATAAAGAGCAAATCCTCGTGACAAGTGTAGCTTGATCACATGTTTGTGGAATGAGTTAAGAAGAGATATTTCTTCGGCGTCGATGGGCCGTTGTTGGAGCCAGTTGAATATCTTTGACACAGCTTGGTTGTGCCGCCCGGATACCGCTACTATATAGGGCATTTCTGTGTCATACTTGTTCTCGACCTAGAATAATATTGTCATAGGACGACTTACATTTCTTATCTATCTTACATTTAAACAATGTATCGTTCAACTTAATGACACCGTAATACCTTAGGTACATAATGGCCTTTGATCAGTGCGTGTGCCAACCCTCCCGACAATGAGCAACTGTTGATAGCCGTGTAACTTCTGTCAAACTTCTCCTCCTCAGTAACAATGCGAATATTGCCGTTTCTGATGCCTTCAATGTCAAGAGGATCCATACAGTGAAGATTTGGAGCTATTAAACCTGTTTGATTTGCTAGAAGTACCTGGAATAAAATGATTTTATAACTTTGCATTCCAAAATTCTGTCTATGAAAAGTTAATAAATCGGATAACAAATTGCTTTTTTTTTTGTTCCCCTCCACGGGAAGGGCAGGAGGATAAAAAATGCTCTGCCATCATATCTCGTCGTAATATGTGCCATCTCATTTCGATCTTCTTTGTTGAGATATATAATGTATATATCTAAAAAAAAATATTCACCACACTAATATTCACACTACCACTTGCACTTTACTTTTTTTTTTGTTCCACTCCATGGGAAGGGCAGGAGGATAAAAAATGCTCTGTCGCATACTCCGCGCGCGCGATCGGAGTTATGTGGGACTGGCTCCAAGCCTACCAGAACCACTACCCACTAAAAAACCCCCTGTCGGCTCCTGCAATTTTTGCCACACACCCTTCATCTGAGCGACGGCCAATTGGAGAGAAAGGGGCCGCGCTAGCGGGGCCCAGAAGGGGTCACCCGCTGGGATTTACATAGCACTGAAGGTGCTCCAAGCACTGAAGGTGAATACAAAGCACTGAAGGTGCTCAAAATTAAATAAAAAAATTGAATTAATTCGAATTTACGTTAGAATTAGAAGTTGCGGCCTGAAGGGCTTCGAGATCTAGTGTTAATTGCGCGTTTCTCGGTCTAGTGACTTTGAACTTCGAATCTAAGACAGGGTTAGTATACGAGACTGAATCTCGAACTAAGTGATTGGGGTGGGTTTCGGAGCATTTCAAGAACGATTCTGAGAGTGTTTTGAGGTGCTGTTGCACTGTAGGTAGTTCAAGATCCGCGTTACGCACGGTGCGTTTGTGGCCCTGCGGCAAAAGAGGTTTTGAACTACCTGCATTTTGTGCAGGAGAGAGGGTTTGGCGTGGGCAAAGATTGGCGAGGCATAAGTCATGACGGGTCTAACGCAGACCTTGTGAAGTGTACGTTTGTTTCTGAAAGACATTTTACTTTTTCTACCTAAAATGCTATTTAGGCGGCCTAAGTAGTGACGGGCGAGTTTCAGAACTCTTTCGACGTGTGGCTTGAAAGAAAGCGTCGGATCTAACGTGACGCCTAAGTATTTAGTACTGCGCTTCCAGGGGATGGGAATGCCTAACATTCGAACGTGGAGATCGCCAACGGGACGACGGCGATTGTGTTCGAAGCGCATCGCAGAACTCTTTTCAGGGTTCATATCGATGCGCCATTTTTGAAACCATACACCAAGGGCGTTTACGGCCTTTTGGAGTCTGGTTACAAGGTGCGGAACACTGTGGCCTTTGGTATAGAGTGCGGTGTCGTCGGCAAAGAGGGCGAGTTCGACGCCTTTCGGCGGGGTGGGAATGTCGTTGGTGTACACGGTGTACAGCAGAGGGGCGAGGACTGAGCCTTGAGGGACTCCAGCCTTTATGGAACGAGGCGCAGAAAGCGTGACTTCATGTTTAAATCGAAACGTACGGTCTTTGAGAAACGACGCTATTAAACTGACTAGGCGATCCAGCAAGCCTATTTTGTAGAGTTTATAAACGAGACCGCTGTGCCAGACTTTATCGAAAGCCTTGGCTACGTCAAAGAAAACCGCGACTGTTTTATAACGACGCGGATAGATACCGTCAAGTATGTACTCGACGATTCGATGGACTTGCTGAGGGCAGGAGTGCTTAGCGCGAAAGCCGAACTGATGGGGAATAATGAGAGGATCGCCATCCGTTGGAAACATATGGTTCCGCATTCGAGAGAGTATGACTCTCTCGAGAAGTTTAGACATTGCCTTGAGGAGGTTGATGGGTCTGTGATTAGCCGAGACGTTCAGAGGTTTGCCCGGTTTGGGAATGCCTATGACGGTCGCTTCTTTCCAAGCTTTTGGAAAGTGGCTAAGGTCGAAGCAGGCATTGAAAATGATAGCTAACAAGGTAAGCACCTGTTGAGGCAGGTGCTTAAGTGCGTGGTTGGAAATTCTATTTAGAGCCTTTTTGGACTTTTGATTTCTAATGAGAAGCAAGATTTCGTCATTAGAGACTGTGACAGGGTCGGTGGTGATGGAGAGAGAGTCCTCCACCGCCTGAATGTGTGAGGGATCAGCAGGTTGCGTGCTGGGTGAGCATTGTGCGGCAATGCTGTCAGCGAAGCATTCGGCTTTCTCTTCGACTTCGAAGGCAGTAGTGCCATCGGGACGAGTGAGAGGAGGAACGTGAGAGGCGTTGTCTACGCGTAATACTCGGGCCATGCTATAGTACGCTTGGTGGAATGGAGAGATATTCGCCATGAGATCGTTCATCTGAGCGTGGGTTTGCCTTGCTTAGCAACCTTTTCGTTAACACTGATGGCTGAGTTGATAGCATCAGTGAGGAAATCGACTATCGAGTCTATTTTATCCGGGCTATCTAATTGGTCAGGCGAGATCGCGAGCGAAGAGTTCGGGGCCGCTAAGGCTGAAACTTATGTATTTTTAAAGCCTTTATATTTGGTAAAGGTCTAAGGAGAGGTGACATTATCGTTAGGCGGTCCTAGCACGAGGTAGACGGAGCGGTGATCAGATCCTAGGCCATCGAGTGGTTCGATAGACCTGAGATCGGGGTTGATTCGTTTGACGATTGCAAAATCGAGGATATCAGGAGAGTGGTTTGGGTTGTCGGGATAGTGAGTGGGAGTGACAGGAGAGATAACGTCTAAGTTGAGTTGCTCAGTGATGTTAAGGAGAGCGATACCGCTGGTGTTAGTCGATAGGCAAGTCCAGTCAGTATGTTTGGAGTTAAAGTCTCCGAACATAATGACTGAATGGCCGAGGGCGAGAATGGCCTCAAAGTCGCTGCGGATTGGTCTAGTGCCACTAGGTATGTAGATTGAAGCTATGATGATGGTCGGATGACCAGTCATACCCAATCTACACACAGTGGCTTCCATGTTGAGGAGAGGACAGCAATGAAATCCTCTTTTGTAATAAATAGCAGTGCTGCCGAAACCGTCGGAGTTGGGCCTATCCTTACGGATTAATGCGTACTTGGGCATAGCGAATCCCCTGGTGCAGTTTGCAGTAAGCCATGTCTCTTGGAGAAGCCAAAAGGCTGGCTCGTTGTTCTGAAAGAACAGTTTGAGCTCAAGAAGGTTAGTACTGAGGCTACGAACGTTACAAGAAACTAAGGATGAGCCCTTCCTTGGGTTTGATAAGACAGGACGCGGGATTTGCGGGTCTAGACATTGTATTTATTTATTTAATGAATTTTTACGAAAAATAGAATTACAAAAAATAAAGAGCTAAGTAGCGAGTGATGCTCGGTTAACGCAAATAGACGCTCTTGAGGAGAGCGGGCGGCTCGCAGTATGCGTGCGAGTACAGAGATTTCCTTAATGTCGACGTTTTGAATGACGTCAAACACGGTCTTCATGTCCTCAGCCAACGACGACTGAGGTGAAGACGATGGTCGGGACGCGGGCCTACAGGAGCCACAGGAGCTGGGGTAGGACAGAAAGGTGCAGGTGGAGCAGCCAGACGTTGTCTCCAGGACAGAGCCGGAGTAGGCGTCGGCTGCTCAGGCTTTGCTTCGGGGGGAGCCCGGTTGCGCAGCGGCGGGAAGTTATTGGGAGTGAGGGGCGGCGCCGGTTTAGGCACGGCCCTCTTAGCTGAGGAGCGCAGAGCGCGCAGGCAACCCTTGAAGTTAGTTGTGTGGCCGGACTGTCCGCACAGCACAAATGCAGGGGGTTGAAGTGGATTCGGGAGTGCGAGTGCACTCCTTTGTTATATGTGGGTCCAGGCACTTAACGCACCTGGGGGCTGAGCAGTTAGCCGCTGCGTGGCCATAGAGCTGGCAGCGGTGGCACTGCCCAGGATGGCCGCGGGGATTGGGACGCTCGATGGAGATATTCGAAAGTCCACAGATTGTGCGAGCCTCTCTCAAGATCTCCCTCGAGTTGGGAGCGTTGGTAAGGATAACTAAAGCGAGTGGGACGCCAACCGCGGTTTGAGTGCATCTTGTGCACTGCTTCAGCCGGGAAGCCCTGGGACTTAAGGTCCTCGAGGATTTCATCGTTCGCGAGCTCGAACGGGTCGCCCCGTAATACTGCGCGGATCTTACGCTCCGCCGGGAGGGCGTAGGTGTGGTACGCGATTTGTTTTATTGAAAGTAACCTAGTGACGCGTGGAAGTCGTCGATGGTCGCGACCTGGATTTTAATTGAATCGCCTGCGTTGGTTGCTTTGACATGATTAATTTTTTGCTCTTTGCAAAGATTAGATATCGCGGTCCATCGCGCTTTTTCGCGGAGGAAGACGGGCAAAGGGAGCTGAGGCTTAGGTGGGACGGGAGCGCAGCGCGTTGCTCGCTTGGACGGGACCGATGGAGACGCGGTCACTTCGAGTGAAATTAACGGCGCGGGGGCGGGTTTTGAAGACACCGGGGTGTGCTCGGGTGTTCAAGAAACCACGGCTTTTTTTGAACGCTTCTTAGATCGTTTGGCAACTAACTGGAACGCGGGCTCAGGAGAGCCGGTTAAAGTGGCGGCGACCGACGAAGCTTCGGACGCGGTGGAGTCTGAATCGCTACCTGGCGTGGTACGCTTCCTACGAGATGAGCGCGAGGATGAGACCGACGCGCAGTCCATATCGGATGGAACGGGAGACGCGGGAGAGCTATAGACCTGAGGGGTCTGGACGTTGGAGGCCTGAGGGGCTGGGGTTGGGGCCTGAGGGGCCGGGGACGCAAGGCCTGCGTTAGGATATCTTTCGGAATGGAGACGCCTGCCGCAGCAAGCGCCTGGGTGAACGCTTTAGCGAAGTTAGTTACGCTTAGCGAATTCATTAGGGTGGGTTGGGACAATTATATGTATAAGTAAGTATATCGAAAAGATGCCTTGTTCCTAAAAAACCTTGCGAAACCTAGCGGCTAACCTCCCTACCAGCGGTAGGGGGGCTGGGGAGAATAACTTAAACTAACCGTATTACGCCGAAGGCCGCTACCTAGAAACCTAAAAAAAGGGTACGCAGGTAAAGAGTTGACCGCGTTAGGGTCAACCTTTACCGACAAAAAGGACAAATACACACGAAAACAGACAGATATGATAAAAATAAATATGAAAATAGGAGAAAAATAAATAAAATAGAGAAGAGAAATAAAACAAAAATAAAAGGACTGGTTCAGTACAAATTCGTTGTCACCGTTAAGTATCCTTTGTACTGAGACTAGACTACTTATGCTGGGCACTACACAGCACTCAGCACAAGCACAACACAACTTAGCACAGCACTTTGAAGACTAAGGGGCTTAGTCACAAAGAAAAATCACACTTCGATAGCACTCAGAGGGAGTAGAAAAGCCTTGAAAACCATAGCACGGAACCAACACGGTAAACTGTGACGTCAGTAGACTGAGCGCCACGGAATATCGGGAAGGGACCGATCAACGGAGAACGGAGTCTTGCACGTCCGTACCGGGTGGCGATCGGAGCGACAATGTGAACAAATAGCTTCAAAACGTTTTTAAATATTGCAAACCGTGTTTATATAACAAAAGTATTACAATAACTGTGCATTGCGATCAGAACGCAAACAAATACAGTTATATTAAAATATAAATTTTAAAATAAAAAAAACACAATCTTGAGATTTTTTATACTGCTACAAACACAAAGATACCTTGAGGCTGATTTGGTCAACGCGTTCAATATTAAATGTTTCTAGTGCATTTTAGTTCGTCGTTTAGCTTGTATAAGGAAAAAAAATTACATATACTTTCCAGGCAAACTTACCAAGTGTTTACACAAGCAGGGCTTGTTTTTGGGTGACCACGCAGCGAACTGGTGGGGGACCCAGAATAAACATACATATATAAATATTAACAAGCATGGCCCGATGACAAACATTTGCATTCATCACACAAATGAATGTCCCGACCAGGACTCAGACCTGGGACCTCCAGCGTGTGAGGCAAGGCTACTACCAGTGACGCCACTCGGCTGTCGTGCTGCTAGCCGTGCTGTTAAGGCCTTAGGAACTGTTTATTGTTTTGTTACGTTCTCATCAGAGGTGGTACGTCAGTTTTTTGTTTTAATCGCCAAAAATTTGTTTTCTATTGAACGGAAGGAATAGCAAATGAAGTTACAGAAACAGAATAACTTAAACGTCTATTTTGACACAGTGTCAATTTATTTATTAGGTCTTTACATATGAAATTGGCGTTTTGTCGTACTGGCCACTTTGATCTGTATTATCTCCTCTTTGGTTAAGCATTCCAATTTATTTGTATCACTTAGTTTACGAAATGGAAATCTTGAAATATTGCGGTATTTACGATACGAGTTCCACCGTGGCACCAATGCTGCTGTAGAAATGGCTCGAAGTCTAAGGCGGCGGTGTCACAAAAGAATACGCAGTACGTTTTTGGTTCCAATATTTTCGTTCTGGAAATTTCAACCTGCAGAACAAGACCCGTGGATGTCCGGAGACCAAAGCTTATAACAAAGAATTGAAGTCTATTGTGGAAGCGTATCCATCGCAAACCACGTCCGAATTAGCTGTGGCTGCGGTGTTAGTGACAGAACTGTTTTAATCCACTTGAAGCAAATTGGGAAGGTGAAAATTGACTCAAAAAAAGTAACTTGTGAGCGTTTGGTGGACTAGTGCCGGTGTCGTTCACTAACAGCTTTCTTAAATCTGGTCAGACCATTACGGCAGATGTCTATTGTCAGCAACTGCAAACCATGATAGAAAAGCTAGCTGCTAAACGACCGAGGCTGGTCAATCGCTCTAGGCCACTGCTGCTTCAGGACAACGCTAGACCACACACTGCACAACAGACGGCTACCAAATTAGAGGAGCTTTAATTGGAATGCCTAAGACTTAAACCGTGCTCCCCGGACCTTGTTCCAACAGACCTTGTTACCATTTTTTTCGAAATTTGGATTATTTCTTGCAAGGAAAAAATTCAACTCCGATGGGGCAGTCCAAAGCGCCTTCAAAGATTTTATTGATTCCCGTGTGAATGGTATTTTTAGTAAAGTGGTCAATGAACTACCAATGAGATGGCAAACGTGCATAGATAGTAATGGTACATGACAAAATTTGACTGTATGTTCCTCCCTTACAAAACGCCAATTTCATATGTATATTATTCAAATGTCGCACGTATTT
Organism: Marasmarcha lunaedactyla; assembly: GCA_923062675.1. Taxonomy (NCBI): domain Eukaryota; kingdom Metazoa; phylum Arthropoda; class Insecta; order Lepidoptera; family Pterophoridae; genus Marasmarcha; species Marasmarcha lunaedactyla. The sequence goes on from OV281353.1 coordinate 12,981,625, forward strand.
TTATGTTCAAGTTGGGCTTAGGGTTAAATGCCTTCAAACATTCTCTACCATCCCACTCTTAAGTGTAAATCAAGATAGGTAAGTATTTAGTTACTGAGAAATCAATTGTAGCATAGAAATGTTGTTGGCTTTAAAACATATATGCACGTAAATAAAGTGAAGTGAAGTTAAAGGTAACAAGTGGACTGTCATTACTTCTCTTGTACAAGTTACTTTGTCAAAACGTTATGTAGATGATATTTTTTGCATTTTGGGATATCAGAAACAGGTAGGTTACCTTGATGTGAAAGTGACGATTGAAAATAGTGAAGGGTGAGTTATACATCCTGTAAAAAGCCAACGTACACTGCATAGCAGGTAGTCTTCATACAAAAAAACTAGGAATCATGTCTTTTTTGTCATTGTTAGAACTTTTTGATTATGACATTTCCATTGCTACTTTTTGCGAACAGTTGGTATATGTCACTTCAATGTGAATGATGAATGATAAGACTATGTTCAATCAATGATGTACGGTTTTAGATTATCTTTCAATGTTTTAATTATGTTAAAACTACTTTTATTATATTAATACTTGAAATTGGCAGAAATAGTCATTGTGTAGTAACTATAGCTGATTGCCAAATTTTATTTTATTTAATTTTAAATCAATTAGCTCGATCTGCCATCTCGTTTTCAATGTTTGACTAGTGAAGAGTTTGCGTTGATCAATTTCCGTAACATAACCTCTCAAGTCCCAAATACAGTAATTAATTTGCGTTTATGGTGCTTCACAATGTACAAGTGATTGTAGTGAATGAGAAAGTAGGCGAAAGGACGACATTTTCCAAGAACTGAGATTGGACTTAACATTGGTTACCGTGTCTTTGTTAAAACTACTTTTATTATATTAATACTTGAAATTGGCAGAAATAGTCATTGTGTAGTAACTATAGCTGATTGCCAAATTTTATTTTATTTAATTTTAAATCAATTAGCTCGATCTGCCATCTCGTTTTCAATGTTTGACTAGTGAAGAGTTTGCGTTGATCAATTTCCGTAACATAACCTCTCAAGTCCCAAATACAGTAATTAATTTGCGTTTATGGTGCTTCACAATGTACAAGTGATTGTAGTGAATGAGAAAGTAGGCGAAAGGACGACATTTTCCAAGAACTGAGATTGGACTTAACATTGGTTACCGTGTCTTTGTGCTAATAGTGTTAACTGACAAGGTTTTAGTGTGGTAGAACTTCGTAAATTGTTTGTAAGCCACAAACATATTGAGAAGAAATGTTTGCCAAAATCCAATGCAGTCATTTTAAAATTAAGAAACGAAGGACAATCTAATCTTTAAAAAAAATTGTCGAATTGAAAAAGTTTGTCCCTAGTGTTGTAGTTAGGAAGTCATTCTTCTGATGCGTGGCATCACTAGTAAGTTTGTGGTACACTGAAGTTCTACGTCAGAGTTCATTGAAATATTTATTTTAATAACTTATTTATTTTATTATCATTTACTAAATATATTACATCTTACTCCGATGATAGAGCAAGTCAGAATGTATTGTTTCTTCAATTGTGTAACGTCATTCGATACATTAAAATTTAAATTATTTTCTTCTTAATTTATATCGACTTTTTTACTAAAATATCGTGGCATTCTGACGTGCTCGTAAGGCCTAGCTACGACGGTACCTTCAGGTGTTTTCACTTCACCACTCAAGCCATCTTAGCGCAGTAGTTACTTCACGAATCAATCATGCCTTAGACCTTTCCGATGAAGATCATGTGAAACAAGAACTTACACATGTACAAGAGGTGCTGCTTAAGAATGGATACAATGTGAGAGTAAAGAAGGTCCTTTAAAGTGGAGCACCAGATCTCCTTTTTACCATACCTAAAATAGGTTCCTAATACAATAGATAGACCATTAAATAGCTATTGCATACACAACATTTTCGCTCCGTTTTCGAATGTAATATAATGTATGTTTGCATTCACCAAAGGATCGGTTGCCACTGAAGGCACCAGCAGTATACAAAATTGCCCGCAGTTGTTTTGGCACAAACACAGGTAAAAGATCCGGTTCAGTATGCCTTAAAGAAAAGAACAGAACTACATCTTCCCAACCACTGATAAAGTTTAACAAGACTTGTAAACTTTCTACGGAACGACGATACACAAGGCAACTAGTTAAAGAAGCCATAGAAAAAAATAAACATAAGACCAACTTTAATTGCGAATACTGCTTTAATTGTTTAGTGCGTGGAACCCAGTGGCCAAGACTTATGACACAAAATAAAATTACAAAAACTAAGTGCGCGCAGTCCAAAATCCATTGACACCGATAGTGTTTTTTGTAAATTTAAGTTTCATGCGAGAAAGCGTTTAGACTAATTTGTCTACCTCTGACTGTCATATATGCCAAAATATCGGAAACTCGATGTTTAAACCCATACTCGTGATAAAAATCTCGCTAATTCCTGAAATAATAACTTTGGTGGAGGTAAGAAAAAAACCAAACAATAAAATAATTTAAAAAAGATAAAAAGGCAAAACAGGACAGTGTCTGTGTTGAGGCCATTAAAATCATTATATAAAAACAACAGGATAAGAATGGTCACTTATTTAGTATCAATCGCTTTACGCATATCATCAAAGATCTTGAATATAGCAGTCGTTGTACTGTGTCCTGACCGGAATACAGATTGGTGCGGATTTGATAGTAGACAAGACGATGAGAGATCTGGTAATGAAAGACCCCCAAAATCAAAGATTTTCAAAATAGTGCATAAAACAGCTTTTTAACAGCAAAATGATAACTGGTCGGAACTTCGTTGTATGAAAATCTATTAAATACCTATGAATTACATTGTTCATGTATGTGTACGTATATGGTGGACCTTTTTATGTATGAACCATCAGGTGAGTCACGTGTTTGTGTGCCTAGCCGGAAAAAGTAACAATAATTCCACTTACTTTTGCCAAAGATAAGAGACCTGAAACAACATCTGTGTAGCCCACGTTGGAAGTCAAGCTGCCCACCAATACTGGATCTCGTCGATCTTTCGCGAACACCTTGTCAAAGACCTCTAACTCGGCTGTGTCAGTTGCTACGTCACCTTTGATACAAATATTTATTAATTTATTTATTGCAACTACAGAGTAAAACTAACTGACTTGACAATTATGTAATAAGCATATCAATATTGTACAAGTCAAATGTTCTATTTCGGATAAAAAAAACAAAACTTTGACTTGAAATGATTACAAACATTCCGTATGAAACATTCATTACTAATGCAAAATATTAACAATAAAATATACCTACAAAGTTAAAATATTTTAGTTTTGTATTTTACATTTATAAATACAATACAATACGATACAATTATATACAAAATAAAAAAAAAATACTTTTTAACAAATGGTCATGAAATTATTTATAATAAAAAATTTTGTTTTAGAAAATACAAGTATTCATTGAAGATTTGAAATCCCCCGATTTGTTATTTACCAAGGAAAAAATCTACTAATCATAAACGCATTTTCTAAGAAGGCTTTGCAAGTATTGCAATTTTTTTCAGTGTAGCCATATATTGTCTGGTTTGTAGATTATCAATATATGGCATTAATGAAAATATATACTTACTAAACTAGTCGTACTAGTAAGTTAATAATAGCTACCTGCACCTACGCCTTCCACATAACCTACACTGGAAGCAGGAACTCCTGCTTTTCCGTAAAACTCATGAAGAAATGCTTCTAAGGTCCCCGGCTCACGGAAAAACCCAAACTGTAAATCCTCCTGACGCTTCACCTTATCAAAACCAGTCTGTATGTGACATACAGTGGCATAGATCCTGAAATAAAAAAAGTTACATAGTTTATTGATTAGTTGTAAATAACAGTTTTACTAAGCGCTTACATTGATACTACTCGTACGGGGAATAAAGTTTGTTATAATTAACTATATTATTTATATTTCTTTAATTAGTCTTCGAATCAACTTTTTGTTTCTACTCGATTTTCCATGTTTATCTTCACTTTTTATCATGTACAAAAGGAATTCAAGCGCAAAACCAATTTACAACGAAAAATGACCTGAAATGTACAGTTTTATGTGGTTGCAGTAAATGTTCAATATCTGTTTTTCCATACGCAATGGTGTTATCAAAGTATATGAAAAACACTAATTAACGAATTTATTTTAAATGTGCACAAAGAACACACATAACTTTGAAAAGTGATGTTGAAAAGTTAGATGATTTTTGGAGAATTTAACTTGAAAGGGCTCTTAAAGAAAAATTGATAAAGTTGACCACGTTTTATCAGCACAAGACGAAGGATGGGGCACATTATTATTATATTATTGTTGGAATTTTCTAAACTATATTAATGTTAATTCGATAGTTTCGAAGTTAGCGTCCTATGACGTGGAAAGAGCGTCTACGATATGGTTTGCTAACTAGCAAAGCAAAAACTTTTAACTAGAGTTGTACCACAGGGCACAATCCTCGACCCACTTTTTTATATAATCTGTACAGCAGCGACTATCTAAACAAATTTACTTTAGCCACTATCAATGTTATACTGATGACGTACTGTTGTATAGGAGTCTCTCTCTGGTCTCAAAGATGCTATACAGTCCTAAATCAGATTAAAATGAAACTAATATTATTATGTTCTAATAACAGGTATCTCGACTGAAAAGTCAGAATCCTACAGACATACAAGATAACCTAGCGATTAATCCATAGAAGCCCGTAATTTAGCTCTAAAGTTTAATGAGCAGTCATATAAGCTATTACACATAGCGTTTCCTTGATCGTTCTCTTGAATTTACCGAACTGTTTTCAGAATTTTATTATAAAAACAAATTTTGGAAACGCTAACTTTTGGTCGTTCCTATTCCTTACAGAGTAATTATTATCCATGGTTATCTTTTTTAGTTTAAAATTTATTTTTATTTTTGTAATTAAATAAATTATTTTCATTAATTTATTGTTATGCAGGGGCTAATACACCAATCTCTAAACATTTTCTGTTAGAGTTTATCTATCATCAAGTTTCTATATATTTCACGAATAGCCCTTTTATGCAGAGTGAAGATCTTTCTGATGTTTGCGGCATTTCCCCACAGTAAGAATTAAACTATGAAAAGAACTAAATTATACCATCCTGGCTGTATTTATATCAGTCATGAGGCAAATTTTCTTAATCGCGAAATTTGCACAGTCTTTTTTTTCTTGTCTGTATTTGTTCCATGTCAGATCATAACTACCAGTGATTTTAACAACCATACTATTTATTTATTATTAATTGAGATAATACATCTATGTTTAATGAGATAAATATAGTTCATTAAAAAAAAGAGCAGTATCAGATAATATTCCTCCGACCTATGAGCCTTTATCAAAATGAGCTAAACCGATTTTCCTTATTTTTAAGTAATCACTTACTACGGATATAATCCCTAGTATTTGGAAAAAAAACACTTATAACCCCAACAACTAAAAACTATACACGTGATCTGATGCAAGATTATAGACCTACTTTTCAATTATGTGTATTTAGTAAAATATTGGAAAAAAGAGTCATATCTCAGCTTTCTTTTGCTATAAAAATCATATAAATGTAAATCATTATCCGTTTGTTAAATCACGAAGTATGGAATATTTGGTTACTTTCGTAACGCTATGGATTAAAAACACTCAGGTGGATGTTATGTACATTGATTTTTCCAAAGCTTTTGATAAGATTGGCCACGACTCGCTTGTGATTTTGCTTCGGAGAAACGCCTTAGCAGCCTCCTGCGGTGGATTTAATCAATTATACGGAATCGCTCTCAGGCTATCTGTGTCAAGGGTTACTGTTTTTCATACCTCCCTGCACCGGAGTCCCAAAAGAGTCGAATTTGGGCCCCGTACTATTTACACTGTACATTAACGATATAGTGATTTCTTAATTAATCAGAGTATCTATCTATTTGACGCTGATGATACCAAGATATTCAGGGTAGCTACTGGTACTGCCAACTGTATTAATGTATAACAAGACCTAGATTCTCGTTTTGATTACTGTTCTAATAACCAACTTTATCTCAATAATGAAAAATGTCATATAATATCGTTAATACATATATATAATAAACAGGAATGGTAATAAATAATTATTTCATTATTTTCATTATAATCTTAAAAACAATATTTTGCGAAGAGTTGAAAATACTCTTGGTTTAGGTATCATCATGGACAGTTAGGTTTTATTCAACTATAATCTTGAAACAAATATTTCTAATTAGGGATCCTTTTCTAATCCATTTAAAAAAGCGATGACTCTAAAAATAATGTTCTTTAGCTTCGTTAGTTTTTGTCTCATAGGACATCTTAACGTCATGTAAATAGGATTGAAAAGGTTCAACAAAGATTCATAAAAATACTGAAATTCCGTAATCACACTACAAATATATCGTTTTTCTATTATCGACTTTCTTGACAAATGCAAACTTCTTCCGCTGCAAGATCAACGAACTCAATTTGATACTTCTTTTCTGTTTAAAATACTAAATAATCCCAACAATACTGTCAAAATTTAATTTTACATCTAAAGCTCGCATTCCAGTTCGCTCCTCCCGTTCCCTTAACATATTAGTACCTCCAAAGCTTCGTAAAAATAACATTCGTAGCAACTTTTTTTATATCTTGTTGTGTCACTAACTTTTATAATTCTCTTGATTAGTTTAAGAAAAAAAATTTGATAAACTAATTGAAAATTTTAAAAATATTAAAAAAATTATACACTATTTGATAAGAAGACGTGATTTATAATTCGTATGCTAACATTAAGTACACGATGTAAAAATGCATAATTAGTGTAACAAACTGCATAACTTTATTTAAAGCCTTTTCGGCACTCGTTATCCTTGTACAATGTAGTACTTTTATTTCATTTTTTTTAAATTAATTACTGTTTGATGCCATAATAAATATATAACTTAAAAATACAGTTTTTTTTAAGTACAGGTTTCTGTCAAAATGGTCTTCTCACCTTTTAGCATCTTTTTGTTTTTGAAGGAATATCATGTGGATTGCCTCGGACAGCGCGTACCCGTCTCCGTTCTTGTCATATGATTTAGTTTCTCCTTTCTTATTCAAATGTGATATTCTGTAAAAATATTATTTTATTAATTAATACTTTGTACTTAGAGTTTTGCCGTTACATTCCTTGAAAAATTGACCAAGTACTCACACAAACACAAAAATACGATTATGAAACTTTAAATTATTAAAACTGAGAAAGATGTGACAAATGATGCATACCAGGGCGTGCGAGAAAGGTGGAATAAATAATCATTTCATCACGCCGGTACCCTTGTCATGTGGTTTCACCTCGGCTCTATTCGCGTACCTTTACATTTAAGAGCATATTTTGTCTTTTTATTGTGTCCAAAATGATTTTATTGTATACTACTTATTTTGAATTGATTTTAATTTATTTTCTTCTATTTTTGTTTCTGAATTTTGTTACGTTATATCCATTTTTTCATTCTTTAATTGTTATTTTCTGTTTTATTTTGTGATGTTTGTGATGTTTGTGATGTTTGTGATGTTATCTTTTAAATGATGTGTGTTTTTTGTAGTTTCAAATAAATTATTTATCTTTCTATCTAACAACAATCGGATTGTGACAAGTTAAATCAGGCAACAAGGACATGGTTTATGAGGTGAGTGCGTCAAATTCTACAGCTTTTTTTAATACTTATAAAGCCCAAAATATTTCCTTCTAATGAATGTAACTTTCATCCAACCATTTGAACGGATTTGAAAGTAGAGTTAATAGTATGAGTAGTAAGAGTAAGTGCTCAATATAAGTTCAATGTCTCGATATTACAAGTTGAAATAAAATGAAGCTGGTAAGGAGTTATGTAACGACAGTTATGTTATTGATAATTGGTTAATTTAAACTAAATGTTTATTTTTCACCTCAGGTGAGGTGATTTTTAGCCAATTATCAATAACATAACTGTCGTTACATAACTCCTTATCAGACTCATTTTATTTAAACTTGTGATATCGAGACATTGAACTTAATTTGAGTGTCGAGTTATCATCACAGAATTAGAACTTTTTTGCGTTTGGTTTTGATTTAATCCGGAATTAGTAAGTTTGTGTATAAACTTCACTATCACGTACCAGTTTAGATAGTACGTTGTGTAAACTGAGAACTTACAAATGCAAAGCATTTCCAAGCTTATTACGCAATACGTATCGATTTGTCTCAATGTTAGAACAATACTTAAGTTTAGAAAATTTTCGCCTGCCCTAGGAACAAAACATGCGAAACATTTGAGGGCTCACCTGCCATGGTGCAGCACAGAGGGCGGGTGCAAGAGCAACTTGCTTGCGCCAACAAATGCGGCTTCACAAGTACCCTGCCTGATGGCCTGTACAGCCCGCTCCAATGCCAGCAGCCCGCCGCAGCCGGAGCTGTCCAACGACACCGACGGTCCCACAAGGTTCAAGTAGTAAGAGATGCGGTTCGCAAACATGGCGCGATTGATTCTGCAAAATTGTCGAGCTTATGAATCTTTTTATTTGAATCTTGTTTTAGATAATAATAAAAAATAATTTTTGCTATTTTAAAATTATGTAAAGATGAATGAATGTGAAAATTTTGTTATTTTTCATCAGATGTCTCAGTGGAAAGCTGTTGTCGATACGAAACCTTAGCTTTAGAAGATTCCTTTTTCTTGATTCAACTTTTGTCTCATAGGAGATAATTCAATTATACAACACTTCAAGGTCTAGAATTAATACAAGTGCTGAGATATTTTTACCAGTAGAACCACCCTTCTATTACATTTTTAAATCCTAATTTAATACTCATTATGTTGAACAATACCTACTTACCCGCTTCACACAACATTTTTTTTTATGGACATTCTCTGTGCTTGCGCTTTAAAACATTGATGCAAAACTTCATGATAACCAGTAGAGTAGTTTGTCGTGAAAAACAAACTGTTACCCAGGGATACGCGAGTACAACGAGCGTTATTGCGTATTAATTAATATTACGTATTATGGGTAGTCTAAAGTTACGTGTAACGAGTTTTATGGTTAACAATTTTATTACTGTATGCATATTGTACCCCACAATGGCATCTTTTCCTATACCAAACGTCAAGAATTGTTCTGCCTCGCTGCTCATTGCAGCGATGAACACTCCCACCCGCTTCCCATTCAACTCCACCGGTGATACGCCTGAAAGTTAATGGTTAAAACGTTAATGTTGTTAATGGGTAAAAGTGCATCTAAACACTAGGTGTACCATTTACATACAATATTAAATATGTACTGTAATAGAAGCTAATCAGCTGAGGAAAACGATTACCTGCATCAAGAATAGCTGCATATGACATTTCTAGTAGCTTTCTCGACATAGGATCTACCATGTTGGCGAGGCGGTGGTTTACGATGAAGAACTGGGAATCAAACCGCTCCAGCCCGGTGATCATACCACATTGTGAGGGGATTTCAGGATGCGCAAGGTTCCACCGCTGTGGTGACTCTTTCACTAGATCAACCTGAACAAAATGAAATTTTAAATGTTGAGGAGGAAAAAATGTACTGATCTACAAATGTTACAGCGAGATTGGTTTTCTTTTTAAATCCAGTCTTGGCATTGTTTGCCCCCGCACCTTACTGTAAAGCTTCTTGGAAAACTCCTCGATACTGGTACACCCAGGAATCAGGCCTGCCATGCCAGACACCACGATCTCGTCCACACACTCCGGAACCTCGCTCTGAGGGACATTGTGCTCATGTGGGAGTGGTGACATTTTCTGAAATTAAAGAACATCTTTCGTGTATAGGCTTTATGAATGCCGATATGCGAGAAATGTAAAACAGAAAGACGAACTTTATTTGATTTCAGATATGCTGAATTAGATCTTAGTAAATTTTAAAGCAAATCAAGTTTATTCCGAGTAGACGGCATCTTTTAGTGGACGCTGTTTTTGTAAGTTTTGTAATTTCTGATAATATTTTAGCAAATCTATCTCATCTTGGCAAAAAATTGACATTTAATGTTTTTGCAGGAATTTGATATCGTTTTGTCGAGCTTCACAAAGAGACCGAGCCCCGGGCTCCTAATTCTTTTCTCTCTTTACGTCCACTTTTTTTTGACGAAAAGTTATTTATTAATCAGTAATTATAAACCACACACACATTCATTATAAGATTTTTTTTCTTTGTATGATTATTTGATGCCACAATAAATAAATAAAAAAGTAAAAAGTAACAGTAACGTGACAAGTAATTGTAATTTATTTAATTATTTCTTCTGGTTTAGTATATTTCGATGGGCTGCATGTATAAGGGCCAAAGAACAAAATTTTGTTCCCATAGAGGTCCTCACAGTTTCAATTAGATAAATTTTTTGCCTGCTTAAACTAAATTAAGATTTAGGAGAAAATGCACAGTTTCTATGACATATTTGTTCGTTATTTAAGCTGTAGCGATTTTTGTACATACAGGAAACGTTTAAAGGCAGTTGCCAAATTTGGTGTAGGTGATCTATTCGTTAAACTATCAATATATCCTATCCAATAATAATATGAAAATATATCCTTTCAACTTGCATACGTTGTAGCGCTTATACCACGCGTCTGGCGGTTGTCGCAAAGGGGCTCCAGTTGGGTTGGAAACAATTGCATTATTTTGCGGACTTCTCCGTCATACTATAGTAAAAATATCTTATAAAATGTATACATATTTGAAATCTCCCTAAGATTGTCTATAAAACAGTGTTTACAAAATTGTTGATTTAGAATAACATGTTAATGAAATTAGAGTCATCTGAGAGAAAAGAAAAAAAATCTCTTTTGACAGGTAAAGTATAGAATATTTTCCAAATTTAATGATTTTGATGTACAGTTGATGTTTATTTTATACAAAAATAATAGGTACATTTTATAATTTACAAAATAAAACTTTAAACTACCATTTTAATTTCGTATTTTAGATAATATCACAAAAACTTCCTTGTGAAATTCGCAAAATCACATTCCGATCAAACTCCTATTTTATACTAAGGATCATTAAAATATTTCATATAATACTGGACATTGGTCTCTAGCTTACCTGCTAGCGTTTTTTTCTATTTAAGTTAATATACGTAAGAAAGGAATTTCCATTAGTTGTTTATTTATTGTTTAGGGATTTTTGAAACTTATGAAGTAGTTGAAGATCTATAAAATACCGAAATTGTAAAAGGTTTCCTAAATTCAATTACTTTGGAAGTTTAAATGGAAAATCGTTTAAGTTCAAAAAGGTTTAAGGGTAAAGATTGAACTATTAACAAACAAAATGTATTCTTCAATACGTATGATAAAAGTTTAATAGTTTCTAAACGATAAATGTTTTATATGGTCGCTGAACTTAATTACTGGGTCAATAGTTATTTAAAATGTGCACAGTTTGCAATCCACATACTTAACGTCTCTTTATCTAAATATATTTATGGGTGACTTCTTTTTATTGTTCGCAAAATGGGAGATAGCCTCAAATACCAATTCTAAGCAACTTTCGCTAAGAAACCGCACAGTGAAAATGAAAACTGTTCCAACATTATCAAACAAAAAAAAGTATTTTACACATCTAAATTGCAAACTAAGCGATAGGAACTCAAATATTTAGTTAGGGAACCAAAAACGAAAGAAAAATTACCAAAAACAAACTAAACTTAAAGTGAAAACAACAAAATACAACTAAATAAAAATGTATATTTCATAAATCATATTTTTCGTCGTTGTCAATAAAACAAAAACACTTTGTTAGTGCAGTGTCATCCAGCACTAAACTTCAATTACCAAGCAAAACAAAAGACAAACGCCTAATCCTTTTACAATAAAAAAAAACTCCATTAGGTAATAATGTAAAACAAAACTAAAACAATAATTTAAAAAAACTCACTTAAAACTTGAACCTCAATTTGACCCTAACAACACTGATGTAAAAGTTAACAGAATCGAAAACTATTTGCGAGTTCTTAACATGTATCTGGTGACATACGGTCTGACAGACCGCTCGGCACCAGCAAAGCGTCGTTTCACCGCTTTCCCCGCACTTCCCCTGTTGGATTCCATGAAGAGCTCCGAGTTTAGTTACTCCCATGCCGTAAAGAGGGAGAGTTGGCTCAGCCAGGCAGAAATAGGTAAGTTACATCAATCTAAAGTTTGGTAGCGGTCTGTGAGACCACACATCACCAATTACGTGATTGTTTTACTTGAATCTGAATTGATTTAATTCAAGTAAAACAGTCACGTAATTGGTGATGCTCTAAAATATTGCTCTAAAATGTCAAAATGGCCACCATAATTATGTTTTTTTGAAGCTTATTGTTACCACAAAAGGAGCCAGTGGCGACCAAAATGATGTATCAGGACTATAACTGAGGAGTTTTGGCATGTGTGGGAAACTTTTAGATCTGCTCAAACTATAGAACTTGGACGCACACTATTTTTTTAATGTGTACATACATCCAAAGTATTTTTTAGTAAAAAATTTGCAAGATGCCACAACTACACATATTTGCACCCATGGTCTTAAAAGAAAGTCCACCAAGCTTGCCTACTGCGAGTTGGCAGATTTTCTTAGGTACATGTGTTTCTACCTTACCGTGAGAGCAGACGGCTTAATGTACTACAGCTATTAAAACTCATTAGTTCATTTAAAGCTCATCGGTATCGAATCCAAAACCTTATGATCAAGAAGCCAGTACCTTAACTACTTCGCGACTGACGCTCTATTTTTTAAATCAATAAGTACATTATGCAATAAATAATCTAAAAAAAAACAAAGTTTTTAGTATCTTTAATAGGTACTAAAAACCTTTAGTAAAATCGAAAGAAAATTAGCGTGAAAGTTAATATTCTTCTGGCTAAGCCGAACCTAGAGCAAAATGCACATCATAATGATGTTTTCGTTACTTTTGAAGAAAAACTATGCAATGCCTTTTAAAGCAATTTGCGGAAAACGACTTCTGGAAATTAGGTTATTACATTTAAGTTATATCATTTTATGCCTTACATTTAGATTCCATTATATTACAACGATAAATAAACTTTTGATTTTGTAAATTGAATACACATTGAATACGCAAAATGCACGAAGACTACTGCCTGCTCGCACGTCTATATCTGTTTTTACGTATTATTTTGATAGAGTACCTAGGCAAAGGAATTAATAAACAATAAACAACTTATCATACATTTCCTAAACGTTTTAGGTATTTTGTACATTGCTTAGGTATAGTATAGTATGTTGGATCATACAGATTTCCGGTAAGATAAATAAATAAAGGGCGAAGGTTAGTAACTAATCATTCAAAGCCAAACCGAACAAAAATATGAAGAAGGTGAATGATAAGATAGAATTTTGAGAACTTTTACCTAATAAGAGATTAAAGAAGTATTTGATATAATTATACAAATCACACTGATATCACAAAATCTCGGAAATCAAAAGTACCATATACTATATTGCTTCAGGCTTAAAAAACTTTAATTCATCTTCGTTTTTGAAAAATAAAGAGCTGTTGACAAACTCGCAGCTCAATTAAGTCATAACGAAAGCACAAATTTGTAAAACTGGTTCGGATATTGTACCTACCAGGATTAAAATAAACGTCCCCTTTGTCAAGAAACACTAACACAATAAGCTGCGAATTAGTTGAAAATTACTTTTATAGCACTTTGTTAATTAAAATTTCAATAATTTACATAATAATATGCCACTAGTTGCGTAAGGGAACTGGCTGCAAATCAGAACAAAAATAAATACGTACAATATTTGCTACTGTATAATATATTCAGGCGGTGGTTTTTAATATTTAAGAGTTTCAACATTTGTAAAAGAAGTAACATGTGAAGTTATCTATCCTATAACCTATTTTTTAAATAATAGCAATAACGATACGATCACTACTATAGAATGATTTGCATACATTTGTGAAAATCACTATTCATAATTACTATCATTTCTTTAAGGTAAAACAATAAAGAGTGCAACGCAGTGCGTGAGCTTTTATATTTTGCCGCTGTCACAAGACACATTTAAAACTTGAACTTTTGTAATGTCAGATTGTTTATTTTTTTATTTTTTATGTACACAATAGAAATGTAATTTTGGAAGCAACGCTAATTATTTATAAGTGATCAATTAAAATGGACCCAGATAAAAAATTGACGCAAACACAAAAGTAATGTAAGATACTTACTGGTTAAGTTTAGCTGTGAAATGGTACAACCTGTAATATGGACCCTTGGAATTAATTAATGGATTGGAAGAACCTTATGTGTTGATAAAAAGATAAATAAATATAATGATCATTCTGATGTATAGGTATGGATTTTGGTAATTTTCCCATAGGAAATTTATTGTTATAATTGTTTGAATTTGATTTAATAATATAACTTATGTTAACTTCTGTGTCTGTGTGTTTCTTTCTTTTAATACATTTTTATAAATATTTCCATTAGCTAAAGCTGACTATTATGTCTCTGTAAAACAAATGTTTTCGCGTTAGTTAGGAGCAGTAATCAAACGAGTGATTCTGTATTAACATTAAAATTCAAACGTGTAGGAACCTTTGGTCTCAGGTGCCGTCTGTATTTTTTTACGCTGTCGGCCATGCATGCTATCATCAAAATTCGATAGCTTACATAACAGCACAAAAAAAGAGCTAAGGTTGCACTTAACCGCGCGATCCCGTCTTTTAATGATTCACGATCTCGCGCGCTGTAAGTACTGTGAAACAAGACGCATAAAAATAGTGTCGAATTCATCTCTAAGTTGTAAACTTTCCAAATAAACTGTTTTTCAATTAAAATTCATAAATTGTAAAAAAAGGATGAGTTCCATAAGTTACACCCCCGTTATTATAATACTTCGTGTAAAGCAAATCACGTCAATAATTAGTGTATGTCAATATTGAAAAAAAATTGTGTCAATTACAAGTGTAAATGGAAATGCATGAACTATCTGAATTTTATCGCGACGAGCTATGATTGGCTCTTTTTATATGTACAATAGCTTGTATGTATAGTAATGGTGACAAAAAGTCCCTGAACACAGGTGACATCGGTTCCCACAAAATAAGTGCATTGATAACTCTTCTAATCACATCAATATCCGAGTCTAAGTTTTGAGCTATAAAAGATATACAAGTGGCATCAAAGCTCAAAATTCAAATTCAAAATTCATTTATTTGCTTTGTACGATGTGTCAAAATAGATGGAGAATTATAAGTTGTGCCGGTACATATAATGCTAAGAACAGCGAGCAAATAGTTATTACAACAAAAATAATAAATCTAAATATTAGCTTAAGTAATTACACAGTACTCTGTTAGAGCAAACATAAAAACAAAATAATTAATCAGTATAAAATGCCAATGTCACTTAAGTATAAATTTATAGATAGGAATCAAAATTCCTTTTCAGTCATAAAATCATATATATTATAATATAATTTGTCAATTAAAAGATTAAACAAAGCTGTCCTCAACTTTCTTTCTGGCAAGTTTTTGTACTCGACTGGTAGTTTATTGAAAATCCTAACTGCTGTGCAATTACATTAGTACAATATATTTTGAGTTTTTGAGCGGGCACATATAGCTTTTTCTTATGTCTAGATCGATATCCTATTATATCTTCATTCTTAAAAAGATGCATGTATCTTTTTACAAAGCAGCAAATTTCAAAAATGTACAGGGACGGAAGTGGTAATATTTTCAATTTCTTAAATAGAGGCTTACAGCTATCTAGGTAATGTGCTTTACAAATACAGCGTTTAAAAAAAGAAGCACTGCGCGCGCACATTTTTTTTTTCTTTTTGCTGCCGAGGCACCCTCGCGGGAGGGAGGGGGAAGATGCGTCATGCATACCCGCCCGCAGGTAAATTCCTCTGCGGGGGGGTTATGTGGGACTCACCAGAATGGCACCTACCCACTAAAAACCACCTGTTGGCTGTAGTTATTACCGTTAGCCTTCATCGGAAGCGACACCCGTCGGGAAGTTGGGCGCGCTGGCGGAGACCCGCTAGCGGGTCTTCCGCCTGTAGTGAAAGTTGCACTGAAGGTGCTCAAAGGGACATGAGTTGGTGGCCGTTCTGGGCAGCCTCCGGTGAAGCCGGGGCTGGGCAGAGGTCGGCCGAAGCATGATTTAGGGATCAATTCATTTAAATGAACCTACAATGAATTGAGAAGGGAACTATGCTCCGCCAGAGCTAGCAAACGCTCTGTCGGAGTACGTGAAGCCCTAAGTTTACGGGCTAAGACTGCGATTTCACTAACATCGACATTTTTTATAGCGTCGCAGACGATACGCATATCGTCCGCTACGGAGGATTGAGGAGTGGGTTTGTATGGGCGAGGAGCCGGGATGGGATTCGATGCGGGGCGCTGCCTCCAGTTTTCTGGGGCAGGCCTGGGCTGTGTAGGCTTAGAAGCCGGAGGAACCCGGCTACGCAGCGGCGGAAAGTTTTCTTGAGAAAGGCGCGGGGCCTGTTTGGGCGCCGCCCTTTTGAAATTGGAGCGCATGCAACGGGGTGCACGAGGGCAGCCCTTGTAATTTGCGGTGTGGCCGGACTGGCCACAAAGCACGCAATCGGGAGGAGAGAGAGTTTCAGGAGTGCGATTGCACTCCTTAGTGAAGTGCGGGACCAGGCACTTGACGCACCTGGGCGGTGCGCGGCAGTTGGCAGCCGCGTGCCCGTACAACTGGCACCGATGGCACTGCCCGGGATGACCGCGGCGATGAGGCGCCTCGATCGAGATCCCAGAGAGGCCGCATATAGTGCTAACCCCTTTGAGGATCTCCCTGGACTTGGGGACGTTGGCGAGAACCACCAAAGCGAGAGGGTGTTGCCTCCCGTACTTGCTGTGCATTTTATGCACCGCGAGTGCCGGGAAGCCTTGGGACTGCAGATCCTCCAGGATAGCCTCGTTCGATAATTCGAACGGGACTCCCCTGAGTACCGCTCTGATCTTACGCTCTTCTGACAGAGCATAAGTATGATAAGCATATTGCTTATCGGTGAGGAGCTTTGTTAAAGCACGGAAGTCGTCTATCGACGAGACTAAGATTTTAATAGATTCACCCGAGTTGGCCGCTCGGGTGTAATGAATCTTGTGCTCATTGCACAATGTCGAAACCTCAGTCCATTTACCCTTTTCCCGAAGGAAAACGGGTGGTGGGACCTTGGCCTTGACAGAAGTTGGGGCCGGAGCGGGTGTTGAAGACACCGGGGCAGCTGGCGTTGAAGACGCCGCAGGGGGCGTGGGGACGGGCGTTGAGGGCGCCGGGTCTTGTTTCGAACGCTTCTTAGAGCGCTTCTTAACAAGCGTAAAAGAGGGAGACTCAGGGCCAGTTGGGGTGGCGTCCGAGGATGACTCGGTCGCGGGTGCGCGCTTGCGGCGCGGAGGGGCGTCTACTTCGCACTCCATGTCACTGGAGGAAGGGGACGCGGGAGGGCCTAAGACCTGAGGGGTCTGGGGAACTGGGGTGGCCTGAGGGGCCATTGTGGACATTAATGTCATGAGATTAGGGATAAGGGAATCTAAAAAACGGTACTTATCAGCATTTAAAGACATGCCTTCAGTACTTTCAATTAACTTCTTCCTAAACTCGTCAAAGCTTAGGGAAGCCATTGCGGAGGGGTTGGGGAGGGACAATATATGAACCTAACAACGATGACTAACTTCCTAAAACCACCCTACACGCAGTAGGGCGGTTGAGAACGACGCGGATAACTTACTCGAACACGGCACTTGAAGTCCTGGAACAACGAATTCCCGTCGACGAAGCTCACGTTCCACGAAGTACGGTTAACAAGCCACTGATCGCCGTGAAAACGGCGTTAGAAACTTATTAGAAGTACGGTTAACGAGCCACTGTCCGCCGTGAAAACGGCGTTAGAAACTTAATACGGTAAACAACTATGAAATTATATATTACGACAACAACCAATGAAATTTGGGAGCTCAATTAGCGCGGGGGCTAAAAGAGCGGGGAGGCGTCTGCGATCGACGTGCGCTCGAGAACGCACGCAGACCGAGACTGCGCGCGCGCACATTACCGCGAAGAAATCCTGTGTTCGCGCCTCCGCTAACATGACGGAGGCGCTGCACCGCCGCGGCAGCCCCAACATCGCTCTAAACCTGTTATTGTACTGGACTATTAGCGCGCCGCACACTTGCTGCGAATATTCCACCCATAATCCCGCACGTGTACAGTGTTTGACAAAAAGACTTAAACAATGTTATTTTTACTTCTCTAGTACATCGTGCGAACCTACGGGCGAGCATATTGCAACGCACGGACAGCGCTCTCCTTTTCCTCTCGATGTCAACATTATCAGATAGGTTTTCAGTGACCCAATGACCCAGATATTTGAAACTACTCATCTGTTTTAGTGAGGTGCTGCAAAAAGTGATTGCAGGCACCTGGTACTGTTTTCTGCCAGCTTTAAAGATCATAAATTCACTCTTTGTGGCATTATATATGAGTCCTTGGGCTACCGCATACCGCTGACAGATGTCCAACAGACGCCTCAATGCACCTACTGAGGGGCTCAGCAGCACCATGTCGTCTGCATAACTTATGTTATTTAAACAAGTGGCATCGACAGAGCAACCAACGCCGGTATTGCTAAGCTCCTCTATCAGGTCATTAATATAAAAATTGAAGAGTCGCGGAGAACACAACCCCTCCTGCCTCACGCCACTCCTTAACCCATACATTTCAGACAAAGTGCCTGCCCACCTTACAGTGTTTTGTTGGTTGCTGTACCAGTACTTCAGTATCACGGAAACTTCGGAAGGAAGCTCCTGGATGGAAAGGAGTTTACTCCATAGCACCTCGTAGTTGACTAGATCTAATGCCATTGAGAGATCAAGATAACATGCATACACTGGCTTATTTCTAGCCGTGTAGTAGCGGACGGTCTGTTCTTTGTATTTAATTTTTGAAATGATTGTAAATGCGTCACGAGCATGAAGTGAACGTAAACCAACAGAAAAGTTTTTGTTACGCTAAAGAAATAATAGGAAATAGTTTTGTTTGTTTTTGTGCCTAGACATTAATAAACATATTCGTCTTTTTCTAAATTTGCACAAACATAATTAAAAAAACATTCTTTGTCAAACTGATTGTCAATATCGTGCCTAAGTCATACTAACCTGTAAACGTAACGTTGAAAGGTAAGTTAAAATGTAGTTTTATTTTTATTTTTGGAAAACTTGATCCAACTACTGGTGTGTGACTGAGGACATTATGGTTATTACTCACATTAAATGAGATAACCTTATGTTATTCTTATCTTAGCAACATAAAAATAAACCTTTAACAACTTAAATAGGTCCTCTGTGATAAAAAGATATCGGTTTTGCCAGCACTTTCTGGCATAAACGTACAAAAAAATACTTGATAAAAAAAAATATATATATATATATATTTACATATGTATGATCTCTGCTGTTTATGTTCTTTCGACTTTCATTATTTTGTCAGTGGCTGTATTTTAGTGACAACTCTCTGTGAAAATGTATACCGTGTCCTTTGAACTTTTATTATTTTATGGATGCGGCAGAGCCATGAAATTATAGTGGAGGTATACCTTGGAACTCCTTAAAATTAAGTATTTTCCAATTTCTACTTGTTATTAAATTAGTAGTAGTGGGAAGTTAGTTATAAATTCCTGTAGTTTTAATTTGTTTCTTTTACCAAGTACAAGACAATCCCCATTTGAGAAGCATCTAAATAATACAAAAACGGTATGATATTCACACCGTTTTTGTATTTCCATTCCATTTTTGCTCGGACGATTTTCAATGCAGACCCGACGTCCATTTGCTTGTAGGTCAATGATCAAAACCCAAAGCGAAGTAATTTTTTTATAATGAAAAACTGAACTCTTAAATAAGGAAACAATTATTAGTATATTGACCCTTAAAAAGGTGGACTTTTTCTCTAATAGGTCAACTGCCTATAGATTACTATCTCAATATTGTTTTCTATAGTAAACGGACAAATAAGTGCTTGGATAGTATTTTATAACTTATAAATAATTTGAAGGCTCACTTTTTTGTACAAGTCATATTATGGGGATGAGAGCAGGTAAACCAATTAAATACATATCGTTGTCACTTCATACATATAAATTTTTTGCACTTTACTGGTTCAAATTTCCACTTTTATACAAACAATAGACTATAATATGCTAATATGAAATATATTATGCACGTGGTTTATTTTCAGTACCCGTAGAACTAGTTCAATGAATTAATTGTCACTTATCTATTTCAAGTGTAGTAAACAGTTTAAAATAGGCGGCGCCCTTGCGGTGCGGCAGCAATTATACATTTTAAGTCGAGGGCAGGGTCAGGATGGCACCTCGACATTTTGGTGGTGTGCGGTAGAGTTCTTGAAATAATGCAAATTTATATAGCATACGATTATATTCCACAGAATAATTACTAACTTATATAAAAACTAATAAAGCTAACGATGGTTAACAACGACAAAAGTAAAAAAGGGTTTGTAATAGAAATGTGGCAAACATTTCCTTAAGTTTTCACTATTAAACAAACTTAACGTAATTTGCAAATTTTACACGTTTTTAATAGTAATTTGAAATTAAACATGTATTAATTGTAATTTTGTTTTTAAATTGTGAACCGTAGGAATAGTACGATTATTATTATAATTTACTGTCGCTATATATTACAATATTAAAATAATTAGCAATCTTAACAATGTTTTATTATTTTTAGATTTTTAAATTGTACATGAAACTTATGATGAAATTTATTTATGAAAACTTATAGTTTAATTGATGATTGTGTGATGAAAATGGTTATGATGTTTAGTAATTATTACGATAACTTATTTTTTGTTCCCCTCCACGTAGAGGGCAGGAGGAGTTAAAAAATGCTCTTACGCTTACTCCGCGCGCGCGATCGGAGTTATGTGGGACTCGTCACTCCGAGCCTACCAGAGCCTATACCCACTAAAAAACCCCCTGAATGACTCGTGCAATTTTTGCCACACAGCCTTCATCTGAGCGACGGCCAATTGGAGAAAGAGGCCGCGCTAGAGGAGCCCAGAAGGGGTCACCTGCTGGGATTTACATACCACTGAAGGTGCTCCAAGCACTGAAGGTGAATACATAGCACTGAAGGTGCTCAAAATTAAATAAAAAAATTGAATTAATTCGATATTACGTTAGAATTAGAAGTTGCGGCCTGAAGGGCTGTAAGGATCTAGTGTTAATTGCGTGGGTTCGCTAGTGTGCGCGTTTCTCGGTCTAGCGACTTTGAACTTCGAATCTAAGACAGGGGTAGTACACGAGACTGAATCTCGAACTAAGGGATTGGGGTGGGTTTCGGAGCGTTTGAAGAACGATTCTGAGAGTGTTTTGAGGTGCTGTCGCACTGTAGATAGTTCAAGATCCGCGTTGCACACGTACCAAGGTGCGTTTGTGGCCCTGCGGCAGAAGAGATTTTAAACTACCTGCAGTTTGTGCAGGACGGAGGGTTTGGTGTGGGCAAAGATCGGCGAGCCATATGTCATGACGGGTCTAACGCAGGTCTTATAAAGCGTACGTTTATTTCTGAAAGACATTTTACTTTTTCTACCTAACACTGTAAAGGCGGCCTAAGTAAAAACGTGCGAGTTTCGTTACTCTATTGACGTGAGTTATTGGGAGTAAGGGGCGGCGCCGGTGTAGGCACGACCCTCTTAGCTGAGGAGCGCGGAGCGCGCAGGCAACCCTTGTAGTTAGCTGTGTGGCCGGACTGGCTGCACAGCACACATGCAGGGGGGGAAGTGGATTCGGGAGTGCGAGTGCACTCCTTTGTTATATGTGGGTCCAGGCACTTAACGCACCTGGGGGCAGCTGAGCAGTTAGCCCCTGCGTGGCCATAGAGCTGGCAGCGGTGGCACTGCCCAGGGTGGCCGCGCGGATCAGGACGCTCGACGGAGATATTCGAGAGTCCGCAGATTGTGCGAGCCTCTCTGAAGATCTCCCTCGAGTTGGGAGTGTTGGTAAGGATAACTAAAGCGAGTGGGAAACGCCAACCGCGGTTTGAGTGCATCTTGTGCACTGCTTCAGCCGGGAAGCCCTGGGAATTAAGGTCCTCGAGGATTTCATCGTTCGCGAGCTCGAACGGGTCGCCCCAAAATACTGCGCGGATCTTACGCTCCTCCGGGAGGGCGTAGGTGTGGTACGCGATTTGTTTTATTGAAAGTAACCTAGTGACGCGCGAAAGTCGTCGATGGTCGTGACCTGGATTTTAATTGAATCGCCTGCGTTGGTTGCTTTGACATAACTAATTTTTGCTCTTTGCAAAGATTAGATATCGCGGTCCATCGCGCTTTTTCGCGGAGGAAGACTGGCGGAGGGAGCTGAGGCTTAGGTGGGAGCGCAGCACGATGCTGGCTTGGACGGAGCCGACGTAGTCGCGGTCACTTTTAGTGACATTAACGGCGCGGGGGCGGGTGTTTTTTTTTTATTTTTATTTTTTCAAATTTTATTTAGGGATTTTGAGTTGTGTTACAACTATGACAATCTCATAGTGTCCACTCGTACAAAATTACAACTTATATTAATTTGATACCTTTAAGATATTATACATATACTTATATAGCATCCTAGGGGGCGGGTGTTGAATACACCGGGGTGGGCTCGGGTGTTGAAGACACCGAGGCTTTCTTCGAGCGCTTCTTGGAGCGTTTGGCGACTAACTGAAACGCGGGCTCAGGAGAGCCGGCATCTGACGACGCATCAGGAGTGGTACGCTTGCGACGCGACGAGCGAGAGAGGATGTGACCGATTCACAGTCCATCTCGGATGGCACGGGAGACGCGGGAGAGCTATAGATCTGAGGGGTCTGGGCGTTGATGGCCTGAGGGGCAGGGGTCGGGATAGTTGCTTGTAAGGCCTGCGTTAGTACGTCATCGGATATGTTGGCATCGGACGCAACGAGCGCCTGGGTGAACGACCTAGCAAAGTTTACCAAGCTTTGCTGGTCCATTGGAGGGCTTTGGACTACAATATATAATATATAAATATATTAAATAAAACACTTTTTACCGGATATTATCGCGTATATTTTAGTTATATTTTTACCACCTCAATTCCCTTAATTCTAAAATTAAATTCACTATGGAATTGGAGCAGGAGAACAAATTAGCTTTCTTAGATGTCTTAATACAAAGAAATCCTGATGGTACACTTAGCCATACTGTTTATAGGAAACCCACCCACACTGACCGATATCTAAATGGGAAATCCCATCACCACCCGAGCCAATTATCTGCCGTAGGCAACTCTTTGTTTCAGAGAGCACATGGAATCTGCGATCCCCAACACATTAATGAGGAACTCAACCACCTGGTTAAAGTGCTGCGGGATAACGATTTAAAAACACCGCGTCGCCGTCGCAGAAACCGCGTAAAGCCACTCACAGTTGAACGAAGACCAGCATTCCTGCCTTATATAAAGGGTGTTACTGACAAGATAGGAGGCATTCTTCGGCGAGCTTCAATCAAAACTATCTACAAGCCGCACTCAAAGATAAGCCAGCATCTTCGTCCAATAAAATCAAGCATCCCTTTACAAGATCCAGGCGTTTATAAAATCGACTGTGACTGCGGGCTCTCTTATATCGGTCAAACCAAACGAAATGTGTCAACTCGCATTAAAGAACACATCTCTGATGTTAAAAATAAACGAACCTCAAAATCTGCAGTTTGTGAACATTCCATAGACAAGCCCAACCATTATTTAAGATTTGATACCGTGAAGATCCTAGCAAAAGAGAAACATTTTATACCTAGGATGGTCAGAGAAACTATTGAAATTAAAAAACATCCAAATTTCAATAGAGAAGATGGTTGGAAACTTTCATCAACATGGGATCCAATACTTAAAAACATCAAAATGAAAAACCAGCAAACTGTTAGACTGCAAACTCAGGACACAGTCAGTGCCTTTTGTGTCAATCCGGGACGTTATGCGAGAAGACTGAGAAACAGATGGCGTTAATATGTATTGACAATCATGTAGTTTTTATTACTGGCAATAGATGAACAACACCTTAGTCTATCGTGACCACGGCAACTGCAAAGATGCCGAAACGTCGAAATAATTTTAAAATTAACTAAAATATACGCGATAATATCCGGTAAAAAGTGTTTTATTTAAAGTATGAATCGTGAAAATTTAAGAAAATATATAATTACCCGCTACGGAGCGGTAGTTGCAAACAAAATACGATCGCTTGAGTGCATGAAGAAAAAGAAATCACGGCTGCTGACATCGTTAAACTTTCTCAAAAGATGTCGGGATAACAACCTTCTCCCGGTATGTGTGAGAATATCTCCGAAGAAAGACATCCGGGGGAGTGCCGAAATTCTTCACCAAGCAAGCAAAAAACTACTGATCAAGTTAATACAACAACATCGGTATGACATATTTCGAACAGACGAAATTATTCAAAATTCAAAAAACGATCTTGCATTGACTCTGTCCCATTCGGATTTCGCGAAAGTTGAAGATTTTACGAATAAAAGGGCGTACTATGTCTACAACATCTATAAAAATAAACAAATTAGCAAATTTCAAAAACTCAATAACAAAAGGATGACTCATGAACCCTTTCAGCCTTCAATCAGCTCAACCACAGAGAATCAATCAACTTTTTCGCTTGAACGAACAGTTGTCAATGTGTCAAAACAAACATTGGAAACAAATGTTATAAAAGTTTTATCTAAGGGCTTAAATTTTGCACCAACTCCGTCTAGAATACCGGTAGAAGACATAATCTGTCGCGTAGAAGACTGTCTTTTCACAAACAAACTTTCAAAGGAAGATTCTGAAAGTATACGGCAAGATATCTCCGGCGTATTAAGACGCAATAGTCTACCGAAATCGAATCTTTCCAGAGAAGAACGCCTTGCATTGAAGACCTTACGCAATAATGACGAGTTAACAGTTCTCCGTGCAGATAAAGGAAATGCTACCGTAGTGATGGATACATCTGAATATAACGAAAAAATCTTGGAGTTGTTAGCGGATGAAAACACATACAAAATGGTGAATTACGACCCCACCAACAGGATTATGAAGAAAACATCCACTTTAATACAAAAACACAAAGATTTGTTACATTTAGATGTGAAAAAGTTAACACCAGCAAGTGCAAAACCACCAAAATTGTATGGGTTACCAAAAATACACAAAGCTAAAGTACCTTTGAGACCTATTGTGAGCCAGCTAGACACACCAACTTACAAGCTGGCCCAGCACTTAGCAATTGTGCTCTCACAACTGCGAGGAAAGACAAGTGCATATGTAAAGGATTCTTACCATTTTGTTAGTGACCTTAAAAATCTCAAGTTAACTAACAATGAAACTATGGTTAGCTTTGATGTGTCGTCTCTATTCACCTCACTACCTGTTAGAGACTGCATTGATATAGTAAAAAGGAAGCTAAGTGAGTCAAACTTGCCCGAGGAATATGCAGAACTATTAGAGCTATGTTTAACATCTGGCTACTTCATGTGGAATAACAATTACTACATTCAAATTGATGGTGTTGCCATGGGGTCTCCGGTGTCACCTGTTGTAGCTGACATTTACATGGAGAACTTCGAGGAGCAAGCGCTCCGAATGGCACCTGTTGTGCCGAAGATATACAAGAGGTACGTTGACGACACCTACACTATATTACCTAAGCATGAAGTGACTGCATTCCTAAACCACCTCAATTCCCTTAATTCTAAAATTAAATTCACTATGGAATTGGAGCAGGAGAACAAATTAGCTTTCTTAGATGTCTTAATACAAAGAAATCCTGATGGTACACTTAGCCATACTGTTTATAGGAAACCCACCCACACTGACCGATATCTAAATGGGAAATCCCATCACCACCCGAGCCAATTATCTGCCGTAGGCAACTCTTTGTTTCAGAGAGCACATGGAATCTGCGATCCCCAACACATTAATGAGGAACTCAACCACCTGGTTAAAGTGCTGCGGGATAACGATTTAAAAACACCGCGTCGCCGTCGCAGAAACCGCGTAAAGCCACTCACAGTTGAACGAAGACCAGCATTCCTGCCTTATATAAAGGGTGTTACTGACAAGATAGGAGGCATTCTTCGGCGAGCTTCAATCAAAACTATCTACAAGCCGCACTCAAAGATAAGCCAGCATCTTCGTCCAATAAAATCAAGCATCCCTTTACAAGATCCAGGCGTTTATAAAATCGACTGTGACTGCGGGCTCTCTTATATCGGTCAAACCAAACGAAATGTGTCAACTCGCATTAAAGAACACATCTCTGATGTTAAAAATAAACGAACCTCAAAATCTGCAGTTTGTGAACATTCCATAGACAAGCCCAACCATTATTTAAGATTTGATACCGTGAAGATCCTAGCAAAAGAGAAACATTTTATACCTAGGATGGTCAGAGAAACTATTGAAATTAAAAAACATCCAAATTTCAATAGAGAAGATGGTTGGAAACTTTCATCAACATGGGATCCAATACTTAAAAACATCAAAATGAAAAACCAGCAAACTGTTAGACTGCAAACTCAGGACACAGTCAGTGCCTTTTGTGTCAATCCGGGACGTTATGCGAGAAGACTGAGAAACAGATGGCGTTAATATGTATTGACAATCATGTAGTTTTTATTACTGGCAATAGATGAACAACACCTTAGTCTATCGTGACCACGGCAACTGCAAAGATGCCGAAACGTCGAAATAATTTTAAAATTAACTAAAATATACGCGATAATATCCGGTAAAAAGTGTTTTATTTAAAGTATGAATCGTGAAAATTTAAGAAAATATATAATTACCCGCTACGGAGCGGTAGTTGCAAACAAAATACGATCGCTTGAGTGCATGAAGAAAAAGAAATCACGGCTGCTGACATCGTTAAACTTTCTCAAAAGATGTCGGGATAACAACCTTCTCCCGGTATGTGTGAGAATATCTCCGAAGAAAGACATCCGGGGGAGTGCCGAAATTCTTCACCAAGCAAGCAAAAAACTACTGATCAAGTTAATACAACAACATCGGTATGACATATTTCGAACAGACGAAATTATTCAAAATTCAAAAAACGATCTTGCATTGACTCTGTCCCATTCGGATTTCGCGAAAGTTGAAGATTTTACGAATAAAAGGGCGTACTATGTCTACAACATCTATAAAAATAAACAAATTAGCAAATTTCAAAAACTCAATAACAAAAGGATGACTCATGAACCCTTTCAGCCTTCAATCAGCTCAACCACAGAGAATCAATCAACTTTTTCGCTTGAACGAACAGTTGTCAATGTGTCAAAACAAACATTGGAAACAAATGTTATAAAAGTTTTATCTAAGGGCTTAAATTTTGCACCAACTCCGTCTAGAATACCGGTAGAAGACATAATCTGTCGCGTAGAAGACTGTCTTTTCACAAACAAACTTTCAAAGGAAGATTCTGAAAGTATACGGCAAGATATCTCCGGCGTATTAAGACGCAATAGTCTACCGAAATCGAATCTTTCCAGAGAAGAACGCCTTGCATTGAAGACCTTACGCAATAATGACGAGTTAACAGTTCTCCGTGCAGATAAAGGAAATGCTACCGTAGTGATGGATACATCTGAATATAACGAAAAAATCTTGGAGTTGTTAGCGGATGAAAACACATACAAAATGGTGAATTACGACCCCACCAACAGGATTATGAAGAAAACATCCACTTTAATACAAAAACACAAAGATTTGTTACATTTAGATGTGAAAAAGTTAACACCAGCAAGTGCAAAACCACCAAAATTGTATGGGTTACCAAAAATACACAAAGCTAAAGTACCTTTGAGACCTATTGTGAGCCAGCTAGACACACCAACTTACAAGCTGGCCCAGCACTTAGCAATTGTGCTCTCACAACTGCGAGGAAAGACAAGTGCATATGTAAAGGATTCTTACCATTTTGTTAGTGACCTTAAAAATCTCAAGTTAACTAACAATGAAACTATGGTTAGCTTTGATGTGTCGTCTCTATTCACCTCACTACCTGTTAGAGACTGCATTGATATAGTAAAAAGGAAGCTAAGTGAGTCAAACTTGCCCGAGGAATATGCAGAACTATTAGAGCTATGTTTAACATCTGGCTACTTCATGTGGAATAACAATTACTACATTCAAATTGATGGTGTTGCCATGGGGTCTCCGGTGTCACCTGTTGTAGCTGACATTTACATGGAGAACTTCGAGGAGCAAGCGCTCCGAATGGCACCTGTTGTGCCGAAGATATACAAGAGGTACGTTGACGACACCTACACTATATTACCTAAGCATGAAGTGACTGCATTCCTAAACCACCTCAATTCCCTTAATTCTAAAATTAAATTCACTATGGAATTGGAGCAGGAGAACAAATTAGCTTTCTTAGATGTCTTAATACAAAGAAATCCTGATGGTACACTTAGCCATACTGTTTATAGGAAACCCACCCACACTGACCGATATCTAAATGGGAAATCCCATCACCACCCGAGCCAATTATCTGCCGTAGGCAACTCTTTGTTTCAGAGAGCACATGGAATCTGCGATCCCCAACACATTAATGAGGAACTCAACCACCTGGTTAAAGTGCTGCGGGATAACGATTTA
Source organism: Marasmarcha lunaedactyla (assembly GCA_923062675.1). Lineage (NCBI taxonomy): Eukaryota > Metazoa > Arthropoda > Insecta > Lepidoptera > Pterophoridae > Marasmarcha > Marasmarcha lunaedactyla. The sequence goes on from OV281353.1 coordinate 13,010,358, forward strand.
AAAACACCGCGTCGCCGTCGCAGAAACCGCGTAAAGCCACTCACAGTTGAACGAAGACCAGCATTCCTGCCTTATATAAAGGGTGTTACTGACAAGATAGGAGGCATTCTTCGGCGAGCTTCAATCAAAACTATCTACAAGCCGCACTCAAAGATAAGCCAGCATCTTCGTCCAATAAAATCAAGCATCCCTTTACAAGATCCAGGCGTTTATAAAATCGACTGTGACTGCGGGCTCTCTTATATCGGTCAAACCAAACGAAATGTGTCAACTCGCATTAAAGAACACATCTCTGATGTTAAAAATAAACGAACCTCAAAATCTGCAGTTTGTGAACATTCCATAGACAAGCCCAACCATTATTTAAGATTTGATACCGTGAAGATCCTAGCAAAAGAGAAACATTTTATACCTAGGATGGTCAGAGAAACTATTGAAATTAAAAAACATCCAAATTTCAATAGAGAAGATGGTTGGAAACTTTCATCAACATGGGATCCAATACTTAAAAACATCAAAATGAAAAACCAGCAAACTGTTAGACTGCAAACTCAGGACACAGTCAGTGCCTTTTGTGTCAATCCGGGACGTTATGCGAGAAGACTGAGAAACAGATGGCGTTAATATGTATTGACAATCATGTAGTTTTTATTACTGGCAATAGATGAACAACACCTTAGTCTATCGTGACCACGGCAACTGCAAAGATGCCGAAACGTCGAAATAATTTTAAAATTAACTAAAATATACGCGATAATATCCGGTAAAAAGTGTTTTATTTAAAGTATGAATCGTGAAAATTTAAGAAAATATATAAATGTGAATTTATCAACTAAATATTCAGAATTTTTTAAATTAATAACATTTAACAATTTTAGTGGGTAAGTGCCATTTGGGTGAGTCCTACATCACTCTGCAGACTGGCTGCGAAGTATTCATGATGCATTTACTACCTCACTCCCCGCGGAGGGTGATGCTTAGGCACAAATTTATTTTTAAATAGGTTTTCAAATAAAAAAATAATACTTATCAGTTTAAAGAATAACATTACTACTACACAGACTAAACTTTTAGACATCTATAAGTTATAAAATGTACTCTATTTAAGCGTCTTACAAAAACAGTGTTAAAAACTGAACGACTCCTAGCCATCAATAACCAAACGCTCTAACCTCATGTGAATATCGGTAAGCACACTAAAAAGGTTTCAAGTTAGGTTAGATATTTATATGGGACAATCTGTAAAAATGTACTGGTACTTTCAGTTTGGAAACAATACCATTTGTGCTTTAAAACAAATTTAAAACATTTCCATTTTCCTAAAAGTACTTTTTCTAAATATTTGTTGCTTTATCTACATCTGCATCTAAATAATATGTAAGGGGCAAAAGTGGCTGAGCAATCATTTCTCAAAGCCCAAACCAATGAACGGATTGAGATTATTGTTGAAAATTAACTAAAATATACGCGATAATATCCGGTAAAAAGTGTTTTATTTAAAATTCACATTTCCACACATAAACACACTACGTGAACCGAGATCACTATGGCCAGCCTTAAGCACACATCACCGCACTGTAGCATTTAAGGGTAGTTTCGCTATAGTGTAGCAAAGTGTTGGAACAATATCTCACCACCAATAAGATCATTTAAATGCAAAAATAAACATTTAAAAGCAAACTAAAGTCACTTCTTTTAGAAAAACAGAAACTCTTAGTTTCTGTCTTTCTTCCTGAACAATTAGCTATTGTATATGACATACTGAATGACATTTTTTAATTCAATTTGGGTGCACAGTATATTAGTTATTTCATCTTCAATAACTAAATATAACTCAATAATTATGTAATTAATCCTTATTTTACCCATGACATACAATGTATTGTAATGTTTTAATATAAATATTTTTTATAATATAGTTCTATTTATTTAGGTCACTAACAGGTACATTTATTTTTTATTGTCTACTATTTTCAAAGAGATTGTATGTTTTCAAACAATTAGGTACCGCAGCCACAATCTCCTTGTGGTTGCAGCTGAAAATCAGAGTGTTGCTCCCTGCGCAAATACCGGCGCTGAGCTATGGCCGTTTGCACTGCTACAGCTAACATATTTAATTTTGTGTACTTATATTTTAGTGTTTTTGTAATTTACAATTTAATTTAAAGTTATGTGTCTGTAATCTGAAACAATAAACGTTATTATTATTATTATACTAACATTCGAGATTAATATCAATTTCCTAGCAAAGCATTGATCTTTTGAAAAATGCGAGTGATTGAGTTCAGAATATTATATCAAAAGCTTAAAATTATTTTGTACATTTCAAGTATTCTACGATTGCATATTTTATTATATTCAATATTTACAAGAAAATATTTTAATATAAACCAGCGTACAACTTAATTATTCTTTCCACAAAAAGAATTCGAATATAGTATGACAACGACATGCACAATGAACACGCCGTCACGAGCCATCTATCATGGTGGACATTTTGTGCAAAAATGTCGTTAATATTATTTAAATTCTTCAGGCTTATTGTGTGGTATAACAGTGACTAATGTGGTATATTCCAAATAAATGGCGAAAAGTAAATATATTGCTATTCGAAAACCCAATAATAACTTATATAAATTTAGAATAATATCCCTTCTAAACTTCCCTCCGCCCGTCTTCCTGCGTGAAAAAGCGCGCTGGACCGCGGTTTCTAACTTGTGCAAAGAGCACAAAATTAATTACTTAAAAGCCGCCAACGCTGGCGACTCAATCAAAATTCAGGTCGCGACCATCGACGACTTCCGGTCTTTCACTAGGCTTCTGTCGATCCATCAAATCGCGTATCACACCTACGCCCTCCCGGAGGAGCGTAAGATCCGCGCAGTACTACGGGGCGTCCCGTTTGAACTCAGTAATGAAGACATTCTCGAGGACCTTAAGTCTCAGGGCTCCCCGGCTGAAGCAGTGCACAAGATGCACTTCAACCGCGGTAAGTGTATTCCCTTAGCTTTAGTAATCCTGTCAAAAACTTCCAACTCGAAGGAGATTTTCAGAGAGGCTCGCACAATTTGCGGACTCTCGAACATCTCCGTCGAGCGTCCCAACCCCCGCGGTCACCCTGGGCAGTGCCACCGCTGCCAGCTCTATGGCCACGCAGCGGCTAACTGCTCAGCTCCCCCCAGGTGCGTAAAGTGCCTGGATCCTCACTTCACTAAGGAGTGCACTCGCACTCCCGAATCCACTTCCCCCCCTGCCTGTGTGCTGTGCGGCCAGTCCGGTCACACAGCTAACTACAGGGGTTGCCCGCGCGCTCCGCGCTCCACCGCTAAGAGGGCCGTGCCTAAACCGCCGCCGCCGCTCACTCCCACTCACTTCCCGCCGCTGCGCAACCGGGGTCCCCCGGAAGCAAAGCCCGTTCAGCCGACGCCTACTCAGGCTCTGTCTTGGAGGCAGCGTCCGGCCGTTCCGCCTGCACCTTCCCGACCCATCCCAGCTCCCGTAGCTTCCGAAGGGCCGCGTCCTGCTCCGTCATCTTCACCTCAGTCGTCGTTGGCTGAGGACATGAAGACCGTGTTCGACGTTATTCAAAACGTCGATATTAACGAAATTTCCGTGCTCGCACGCAAACTGAGAGCCGCCCGCTCTCCTCAAGAGCGTTTATTTGCGTTAGCCGAGCATCACTCGCTTCTAAGTTCGTTATAAATTTTTATTTTTTTTATTTTTGTATAAAATCGTAAATACGTAAATTATAATGTCTAGACCCGCGAATCCCGCGTCCAGTCGTATTAAACCCAAGGGCTTATCCCTAGTATCTTTTAACGCTCGTAGCCTTAGCACCAACCTTCCCGAGATTAAACTGTTCCTTCTGAACAAAGAACCTGACTTATTCCTTCTCCAGGAGACATGGCTTACTCCAAACTGCTCCAGAAGATTCGCTATTCCTAAGTACGCGTTTACTCGCAACGATAGGCCCAACTCTGACGGTTTCGGCGGCACCGCTATATATTACAAAAGAGGCTTCCATTGCTGTCCTCTCCCTACCCCTCCTCTCCTCAACATGGAAGCCACTGAGTGTAGATTGGCTATGACTGGTCATCCGACCATCATCATAGCTTCAGTCTACATACCATGTGGCTCCAGACCAATCCGCAGCGACTTTCAGGCCATTCTCGCCCTCGGCCATTTAGTCATTATGTTCGGAGACTTTAACTCCAAACATACTGACTGGACGTGCCTATCGACCAACACCAGCGGTATCGCTCTCCTCGACATCACTAACTCCCTTGACTAAGACGATGACGTCTTAGTCCGCCATCACTCCCACTCACTGTCCCAACAACCCGACCTACTCTCCTGACATCCTCGACTTTGCAATTATCAAGCGAATCAATCTTGATCTAAGGTCTATCGAACCGCTCGATGACCTAGGCTCCGACCAGCGCCCCGTCTCCCTAGGTACGCCTAACGTTAACGTCTCATCTCCTAAGACCTTTACCAACTGGAAAGGCTTTAAAAATACGTTAGTTTCAGCCTTAGAGGCCCCGAACTCTCCGCTCGCGATTTCGCCCGACTAATTAGATAGCCCGTATAAAATAGATTCATTAGTCAACTCTCTAACTGATGCTATTAACTCAGCCATCAGCGACAACGAAAAGGTTGCTAAGCAAAGCAAACCCGCGCTTCCCCTAGCCGTTAGCAATCTCATTAAAGCCAAGAACGCGGCTCTCCGGAGAGCCAAGAAATATCCGACGCCAGCATACAGAACAGCTGCGAATCAGCTTCAACGTAAAGTTAGGTCTCGCCTCGCGGGACTCCGTGACACTCAGTTTAACGATCTCATGGAGAATAACTCCCCGTCCCACCAAGCGTATTATCGAATGGCCCGAGCCTTACGCGTAGACACCGCCCCTCACGTTCCTCCTCTCACTCGTCCCGATGGCACTACTGCCTTCGAAGTCAAAGAGAAAGCCGAATGCTTCGCTGACAGCATTGCCGAACAATGCTCGCCCAGCACGCAACCTGCTGATCTCTCACACATCCAGGCGGTGGAGGACGAAGTCCTCCGCAGAGACTCTCTCCCCATCACCGCCGACCCTGTCACAGTCTCTAATGACGAAATCTTGCTTCTCATTAGAAATCAAAAGTCCAAAAAGGCTCCGGGTGCGGATGGAATTTCCAACCACGCACTTAAGCACCTACCTCAACAGATGCTTACCTTGCTAACTATCATTTTCAATGCCTGCTTCGACCATAGCTACTTCCCAAAAGCTTGGAAAGAAGCGACAGTCATAGGCATTCCCAAGCCGGGCAAACCTCTGAACGTCCCGGCTAATCACAGACCCATCAGCCTCCTCAAGGCAATGTCTAAACTTTTCGAGAGAGTCATACTCTCCCGAATGCGGAACCATCTGTTTCCAACGGATGGCGATCCTCTCATTATTCCCCATCAGTTCGGCTTTCGCGCTAAACACTCCTGCCCTCAGCAAGTCCATCGAATCGTCGAGTATATACTTGACGGTATCTATCCGCGTCGTTATAAAACAGTCGCGGTTTTCTTTGACGTAGCCAAGGCTTTCGATAAAGTCTGGCACAGCGGTCTCGTTTATAAACTTTATAAGATAGGCTTACCGGATCGCCTAGTCAGGTTAATAGCGTCGTTTCTCAAAGACCGTACGTTTCGATTTAAACACGAAGGCACGCTTTCTGCGCCTCGTCCCATAAAGGCTGGAGTCCCTCAAGGCTCAGTCCTCGCCCCTCTGCTGTACACCGTGTACACCAACGACATTCCCATCCCGCCGAAAGGCGTCGAACTCGCCCTCTTTGCCGACGACACCGCACTCTATACCAAAGGCCACAGTGTTCCGCACCTTGTAACCAGACTCCAAAAGGCCGTAAACGCCCTTGGTGTATGGTTTCAAAAATGGCGCATCGATGTGAACCCTGAAAAGAGTTCTGCGATGCGCTTCGACCACAAACGGCGTCGTCCCGCTGGCGATCCCCACGTTCGAATGTTAGGCATTCCCATCCCCTGGAAGCGCAATACTAAATACTTAGGCGTCACATTAGATCCGACGCTTTCTTTCAAGCCACACGTCGAAAGAGTTTCGAAACTCGCTCGTCACTACTTAGGCCGACTAAATAGCATGTTAGGTAGAAAAAGTAAAATGTCTTTCAGAAACAAACGTACACTTTACAATGTCTGCGTTAGACCCGTCATGACATATGCCTCGCCAATCTTTGCCCACGCCAAACCCTCCCTCCTGCACAAACTGCAGGTAGTTCAAAACCTCTTTTGCCGCAGGGCCACAAACGCACCGTGGTACGTGCGTAACGTGGACTTGCATAGAGATCTTGAACTGCCTACAGTACAACAACAACTCAAAACACTCTCTGAAGCGTTCTTCAAACGCTCTGAAACCCATCCCAATCCTCTAGTTCGTGATTCAGTCTCATATACTACTCCTGTCTTAGATTCGAAGTTCAAAGTCGCTAGGCCTAGGAATGCGCAAGCGTACTCTTCCACCAGACTGTCAGCCGATCTCGAAGCCCTTCTGGCCGCAAATTCTAATTCTAACGTAAATTCTAATTCTAACGTAAATCCTTATTCTAACGTAAATCCGAATTAATGCAATTTAATTTTAAATTTTTAATGTTTTTAATTATTTACTTTTCATTTTTGAGCACCTTCAGTGCTATGTAAATCCCAGCGGGTGACCCCTTAAGGGCCCCGCTAGCGCGGCCTCTTTCTCTGATTGACCGTCGCTCAGATGAAGGCTGAGTGGCAAAAATGCACGAGCCGACAGGGGTTTTTTTTAGTGGGTATGGTCCTGGTAGGCGTCGGGACGAGTCCCACACTACTTCGATCGCGCGCGCGGAGTATGCGTCAGAGCATTTTTTATGTCCTCCTGCGCTTCCCGTGGAGGGGAACCAAAAAAAAAAAAAAAACTTCTAAACTTTGTAATTCTTAACCTTATGGTCACTACACGTCTAGAATTCTTTTTCGAATGCAGAAAATTGAGCACACATCAATTGGGTTTCGCCGTGGTTTCTCCAGCATTGATAACTTGTCTCGTTTTGTTATAGACGCCAAAATAGCCTTTATGAACAAAGAATACATGCTTTGTGGCTTTTGTGACATTTCTGACACTTATATATGTATTGATTGAATGTCTATATCATTGTTCGTTAAGCTTTGGGTTACATGTTTATCTTTGTGTGTATGTTAATTAACTTTTGAAGGAAACACATCTTGCTTTTTTTCTTCAAAATGAAAATTGCTTTTCAAGGTTGTGTTAACAATATCTGTGTCAGTGTGACCACATGCCTCCGATATTGTTTAATCTGAGTATTATTACTATAAACGCAAGTGGTAATCTACAACTGTAATTAAGTTGCTATATAATATGTTGATGATTTCACTTTTATTGTATTAGCAAAGATATCAACTTCTGTATATAAACAATAGAGACCTCTTTGAATAAATTTTCTGCACTTTTGCGACAAATATCTTTATTACACAAAAACGAAACTAGCATCCCTATGGCTTTTGCCTAAGGCAGTGACCAAAATGTCGTCCGCGTAACAGACTGCTCCGGGTCCCAGCCTTGTGGCTCTTCGCACCCAGTCGTAACCGATGTTCCAAAAATGTCCCCCCCTGAAGAACGCCGCACGTCATCTCCTCCCACCACCGCTGGTCTCGACCGGGGTACGCACGCCCAGTCAGGTAGTCCCCGGCGACCCGATGGAACTCCAGGCTAACGGAGCTCCTCCCTGATACAGCTCCAGGGAAGGCAGTTAAATGAATTGGCGATGTATCCAGACACGACCTCACCCCGGGCGATCGTGTCCTGCGATAAAATGCGTCAATGATTGACCTACCCCTGCGCAATCCAAACTGCGCAGGGGTAGGTCAACCATTCTGCCAGATCCGGTCCAATATCCAACAGGCGCTGATGAGTCTCCTCAAGCGAGGCACGAGGGCATCCATGGTCGGGTATGCTGTTCGGTCTCGCAGAATCCCGTCTGATCCAGCCAGTCCCTTCCAGTCAATCGATGGTCCAGAGAACTGGTTGGCTTAGAACTTATGAAGACTTTAGTCTTTTACGGACTTTAGATAACAGGAAATGTTGATTGATACTTAGAAAATTTGTTGGCAAACTTCATAAAGCATCGCTCGCGAACGATTAACTATTTGGTGACGTCATTCCCGAAAATAAAATAAAAAACTTCGAGGAAAACGTTTAATGGACACCGCGGAAGCTGTGGCTGTATTTCAAAAGGCCGTCGAAGAGAGCTGAAGGATGAGTGGGCTAAATGCTTTTTCAGTATTTCCATGGGATGCAGCGATGTATTAACGTGAATGGACTTTATTTTGAAAAGATATAATAAAAATAATAACTAGCTAGTTTAATCAATTTTCGATTTTCTAAGAACTTTCAGTTTGACCCTCGGAGAAGTACTTTTACTGACCTTAAAAAAATATTAATTAAAACTTCAAGTACAGGTAACTTCAGGGATCACAGATACAACACAAAACCTTATAACAACTACTTCTAATATGAGCGTATCTAACTCTTTTTTTGAAGAACAACACAATACTCGTACATACACTACAACTACACCAGCCCTTCTCATGCCTTAATAAAATTGAATGACCAAAATGGATATTTTGAACCTGTTGTGGAAAATGAAAACATTTGTAATGAACAAATAAATAAGACCTATGTATGCTAAATACTATATCTAAGTATGAAAATTAACTTTTATGTTGGCTTTTTATTTTATTTACTGTGGATTTTGTTAATAAATATCTTTTAAATCTTTCTAATTAGTTTTATTTAATAGCTATGAACCAAAAACAGCACAGTTTTTGATTTATATTAAGATTTTAATAGAAGCTACGTGTTAGTTTGACACATAGCGTAAATTTAGGAATAAAAAAAAATCACTGTGTCTTAAAAATAATTTTAATTTTGTCACAGCTTTATGTTTTATGTTTGGTTAAGGAAATATGCTTTAAACTATGTAAATATGTTATGACTACTACCATAATAAAAAAACTCAATTCGACTCAAACAAAATACAGAGATAATCAGCTATTGGACACGCAGTGACGATATATTATAATAATACGAAAATCTTACTTAATACTCAATTAAATTACAAATACAAAACAAATCTTACAAAACAAGACTTAAATATTGATAACTAACTTCACTAAGTCCCAATCGATTTTGACTAAGAAAGTAAGGTCTACGAAGAATTGAAATCCAAATTCCTTTCCCTACTCTTATGTTATGAGCGTTTATACAAAATCGCCGCCCGGTACGGACGTTCCAAGACCACTCCGATTCATCGGTCCCTTCCTGATATTCCGTGGCGCTCAGTTTACTGACGTCACAGTATAGCGGGTTGGTTCCGTGATACGGTTTTTCTGGGTTTTCTTACTCCCTCCGAGCGATATCGTTGTGATTTTTCTTTGCGACTTAGCCTCTTAGTCTTCAAAGTGCTGTGCTAAGTTGTGTTGTGCTTGTGCTGAGTGCTGTGTTGTGCCCAGCGTGAGTAGTCTGGTTTCAGTAGAAAGGATGAAACCTAACGGTGACAACGAATTTGTACTGATCCAGTCCTTTTATTTTTATTTTATTCCTTCTTCTATTTTTTATTTATTTTTCCTATATTTTCATATTTATTTTTTATCATATCTGTGTGTTTTCGTGTGCATTCACCCTTTCTGTCGGTAAAGGTTAACTGTAACGCGGTCAACTCTTTACCTGCGTACCCTTTTTTTAGGTTTCTAGGTAGCGGCCTTCGGCGAACTACGGTTAGTTTTAAGTCATTCTCCCCAGCCCCCCTACTGCTGGTAGGGAGGTTAGCCGCTAGGGTTTGCTAGGTTTTTTAGGAACTCTAGGCATCTTTTATATACTTATATACATATAATTAGTCCCCCTCCCTAATGGATTCGCAAAGCGTTATAAACTTCGCGAAAGCGTTCGCCCAGGCGCTCGCCCGTCAGGCAACCCGATATCAGACGAGATCTTCTCGCAGGCGGATCGCGGCGAGCGCACGGCTCCTAACTCCTACTCTCGCTTAAACAAATCGCGTACCATACTTACGCCTTCCCGGAGGAGCGTAAAATCTGCGCAGTATTACGGGGCGTCCCGTTTGAGCTCGAAAACGATCAAACCCTCGAGGACCTTAAGTCCCAGGGTTTCCTGGCTGAAGCAGTGCACAAGATGCACTCCAAGCGCGGTAGGCGTTTTCCGTTAGCATTAGTTATTTTATCTAATACTCCCAACTCGAGGGGGATGTTCAGAGAGGCTCGCACAATCTGCGGACTCTCGAATATCTCTGTTAAGCGTCCCAATCGTCGAGGGCACCCCGGGCAATGCCACCGCTGCCAGCTGTATGACCACGCAGCGGCCAATTGCTCAGCCCCTCCCAGGTGCATTAAGTGCCTAGTTCCCCATATTACGCAGGAGTGCACTCGCACTCCCAAATCCACTTCCCCCCCCCTGCATGTGTGCTGTGCGGCCAGTCTGGCCACACAGTTAACTGCAGGAGTTGTCCGCGCGCTCCGCGCTCCGCTTCAAAGAGGGTCGCGCCTAAACAGTCGCCGCCGCTCACTCCTGCCAACTTCCCGCCTCTGCGCAACCGGGGTCCCCCGGAATCAAAGCCCGTGCAGCCGACACCTACTCCGGCTCTGTCCTGGAGACAGCGTCCGGCCGCTCCACCTGCACCTTCCCATTCTATCCCAGCTCCCGTAGGCCCACGTCCCGCGTCGCTCCGTCGTCTCCACCTCAGTCGTCGTTGGCTGAGGACATGAAGACCGTGTTTGACGTCATTCAAAACGTCGACATTAAGGAAATCTCCGTACTCGCACGTAAACTGCGAGCCGCCCGCTCTCCTCAAGAGCGTCTATTTGCGTTAGCCGAGCATCACTCGCTACTTAGCTCTTTATAAATTCTATTTTTCGGAAAAATTCGTTAAATAAACAAATACAATGTCTAGACCCGCAAATCCCGCGTCCTGTCGTATCAAACCCAAGGGCTTATCCCTAGTTTCCTTTAACGTTCGTAGCCTTAATATTAACCGTCCTGAGCTTAAACTGTTCCTTCAGAACAACGAGCCAGACTTATTGCTCCTTCAAGAGACGTGGCTAACTCCAAACCGCTCCAGGGAATTCGCTATTCCCAAGTACGCGTTTATTCGTAACGACAGGCCCAACTCCAACGGTTTTGGCGGCACTGCTATTTATTACAAAAGAGGATTCCCTTGCTGTCCTCTCCCTACCCCTCCTCTCCTCAACATGGAAGCCACTGTGTGTAGATTGGCTATGACTGGTCATCCGACCATCATTATAGCTTCAATCTACATACCTAGTGGCACCAGATCATTTCGCAGCGACTTTGAGGCCATTCTCGCCCTCAACCATTCAGTCATTATGTTCGGAGACTTTAACTCCAAACATACTGACTGGACGTGCCTATCAACCAACACCAGCGGTATCGCTCTGCTCGACATCACAAACTCACTCGACTTAGATGTCATCTCTCCCATCACTCCCACTCACTATCCCGACAACCCAAACCACTCTCCTGACATCCTCGATTTTGCAATTGTCAAGCGAATCAACCTCGACCTCAGGTCTATCAAACCGCTCGATGATCTAGGCTCTGACCACCACCCCGTCTCCCTCTTGCTAGGACCGCCTAACGATATCGTCACCTCTCTTAACACCTTTATCAATCGGAAAGACTTTAAAAATACGTTAGTTTCAGCCTTAGAGGCCCCGAACTCTCCGCTCACGATCTCGCCCGATCAGATTGATAGTCCAGATAAAATAGATTCATTAGTCAATTCTCTCACTGATGCTATCAACTCAGCCATCAGTGACATCGAAAAGGTTGCTAAGCAAGGTAAACCCACGCTTCCCCGAGCCGTTAGCAATCTTATTAAAGCCAAGAACGTGGCTCTCCGGAGAGCCAAGAAATATCCTACGCCCGCCTATAGATTAGCTGCGAATTAGCTACAACGTACTCCGTCCCACCAAGCGTACTATATTATGGCCTCACGTTCCTCCTCTCACTCGTCCCGATGGCACTACTGCCTTCGAAGTCGAAGAGAAAGCCGAATGCTTCGCTGACAGCATTGCCGCACAATGCTCGCCCAGCACGCAACCTGCTGATCCTTCACACATCCAGGCGGTGGAGGACGAAGTCCTTTGCAAAGACTCTCTCCCCATCACCGCCGACCCCGTCACAGTCTCTAATGACGAAATCTCGCTTCTCATTAGAAAGTTCGTGATTTAGTCTCATATACTACTCCTGTCTTAGATTTGAAGTTCAAAGTCGCTAGTTCAGTGCTATGTATTCACCTTCAGTGCTTTGAGCACCTTCAGTGCTATTAAGTGCAATCGGCACACGAGCGTCGAGTGAGCATCTCTTAACAATAACTCGCACGGCTCATACGGTATTTCAACAAGTAATTTATTTATGCTATATGGGTGTTTAATTTATTTAATTTAAAGTATGTCATGAACTTTAAAAATTACAAATGATTTGATATTTTATTGGTATGATGTAGAATGCCGCTTCTATTGGTTTTATATAAATTGTAAGAAAAAATTGGAAATGCAAGAGCAGAAAAAAAAAATTATCAAAAATGTATAGTATGCAAAACTGCTTAAGCTTTTCCTACATCAACACGATATGTGGGTGTCGATAACTCATGGCTAAACATTACTCTGACCAAACCTTTACTGAATACCTAGGAAAATATTTTCATACATATTTCAATTGTTTTGTTTTTTAAATACCACATACGTGTTGATACAGAACGAATCTCATTTACGAATGGCTGAGTTTCCATTGAAGTGGAAAGTATCGGCCCAATAAAACAACAACCACCATATTTGTGTATCACACTGTGTCACATTGCTTGTGGATAATGTGAAATGGAAATGTCCGATGTTTGTTGGATTCTCATTGCGTTAACTGCAGAAATTTGTGTAATGCTATAAAGATCCCTGATCATATAACGCCTTCTTTTGTTTTCAAATCTTACTATTATTCGCTAACCTGTGGGCTGCTCAACCTGTTAATAGTGCATGTATACACATCTTATTTATATACAATAACGATATCATAATTGTAATTTATTAATTATGCATAGTTATAAAATCAAAACCTGGCTGTTATGTATAGAGGTTTATTTCATTGGTCGGATACTCAGTCCAAAATCTGGATACGGGCTCTCCCTGCATGGTTTACGAAATATATCTATATACTGACAGATTAGAAAACGGTGACCAAAATTCTGACTCTCTTGCTTATCTCCTACACCTCTAGGATGTACTGGAGTGAGCAGTGAAAATAAACTAAATCCAGCCAGCAGAAGTCTATTGGCATAAAACTCACGTATTAAGGTCAGTGTCGCTCTAGACTACAGCATCATAAAATGATTTATTGATGTATCAATATTTTATTTCAGTTATGTTATTGCACCAAACAAGTTAACACTATCACAAAAAAAAAATATTCATGCATATATTAAATCTTAATCACAGGTGATAACTGCATGACAACAAGACGAACTGTTTGACTAATCTTTAGTAGAAGTGAAGACTGCAAAGAAAAAGCAAAAATATTTATGGCTAATAATTGCAAGATAAAATTTGAAAATGTTAACAAAAATGCAATTGATGCTTAATTTTATTATTATTATTATTGTTAATAATTAGCAGGCGTTTGTCTTCCATCTCACCTGATGGAAAGTGACGATGAAGACGAGGATCGTACACGCCTGTCTAAGAGGTACCTATTCACTCTACACTATTTACAAATTAAATCAAAATGATTCCATTTACTCAACAATAAGATTCAACAATTTAAACAATGACAAAAGGTATAAAGTATGGATTACAAAACATAACATAATGAAAGTAAAAAATAAAATAACTAAATGAAAAAAGGTCCTTAAACATCATAACAGATATTTACTAATTTATTACAGTTTAATAATTTTTAATATCTAATTTAATTTAATAATTAAAAAATTAAAATAATAATCGTACAATATTTAAAAAATAGCAGTCAAATTAATTAGAGCACATAAATTTGATTATTTCATTGAAGCTTAGGCTGAACAGTGCGCTTTCTGGATACCAACCTTGAATGTTATTTATTTATAAAATATCTGTGTCTATTTTAAGATGTTTCATATTTTTGTTAGATTTATTGTAAAAACTAACAAATCTATTTAAGAGGGGGTTTTGAATTAAGGTAGTGCGTGCCCACTTTTTTGAAAATAGGGTGCACTCGTTACTTCTAGGTAGAATTTACGGGACACACAATTTGAACTGAGTAAGTAAATGCAGAGTGCCTGTCAATCTATTTATCAGTTTAAATAGATACATGTAATCTAGCTGTGATCTGCGATCATTGAACGAATTCATGCTGAAGTGGCGAAGTCTGTCATCGTAATGCGGTATTTTTTTTGGCGGCATTGAAGCAATAACGTAACTTATTTTGGTGTTGACGGCCTCCATAGTGCAGTGGCTAACTCACCAAGCTGTTGATCAAGAGGTCCTGGTTTGATTGTCACACAGAACACAAAAATTGTTCCGGTTCTAGGTATATATGTAAATAAGTACCTGCTAGTTGGCTATACATATGATAATCCATAACACAAACCTTGGTTTTCTTAGGCGCCATGGATTACTAATTTGGGGATATTATAACAGTAACATACGCAAAAAGAATAAATTTTAGAGAACACCAGATTTTCGCCCCCTTTTTATAATCTGGTCTAAATATAGCTATATTATAGTTAGGTACTTATATTTCTATCCGAACGAAAAAAAAAATACTTCGGGGTTCGAACTGACAACTTGCCGCTTAGAATCTAGGCGCACGCATAAAACGCCAGCATGCTATATTTGTGTCGTATTACTACGTAAACTAAATATCAAACACTCGCTACGAGGAGGCCATAATACATGTAAAAAGGACGCCGTCTGTTGCGCTCTCTATCGCACTTGTAGGAGTTTTGTTTGCTTGTGTGCGATATGCTTAAACTACGTAAAGGAATACATAATTAACTTATTTGGGTAGTACAATACAACAACACGAGTAAAGTAATTTTTGGCAATTCTGTATTTATATAAATATGTCGCGAAACATCTTTAAAGTCAACAATTTTTAAAGCTGATTTCACAAATAAATAAAAACCAGAAATTTGTGGAACTAGCGCCATCTAGCGGGACTTTAGCTTTTTGTAGGCTCATCGAACCACCTTAAAGGAGGAACTATTGAGGCTTCATGTTTTTTGAAAAGATTACTAGAAATTCTATTCCATCCCACAGCACAGTCACTACGGAGCGATCTTAGTAATGTTGCAACTTCGATCTCATCAGTTGGTAACATTACCATGGAATGTGGTATATTGTAATTAATATTTTGCTGAGACAATTGTTCTTTATCATGTACTACTTGTTGCGCTTGTTTTTCTCCAATTTCAGCAAAATAGTCATTTACCTTATTTATATTATTGTATTAAATGACAGGATGTAATCCACGTCTTCAATATTAGTTTGCGGTTAGGATTTTTAACAGTTTAAGAATTTGTATCAATGGTATGTTGAATTAAATTAATCATGGTGTCTACTGCTACATTAGGATCCTGCGTATTGAAACCTCACTATAATTTAATTTTGTCAAGTCATTGTCTAAATTTTTTTGATTAACGCGAACTACTAATTTTTTAGAGATTATTTTAGAGACTTTTTTATCTAGAAATATTAGAACCGTGTCGTGGTCTGTTAGCGCAGAATGTGCAACATAGGTGTAGGAAGACTGTTGACTTTTTAAAATAATGTGATCGAGGCACGCATGGTGTCGAGTTGGTAGTGTGTGTGCAGGTAGTAAGCCATGTGAAGCCAGTAAGTTTAAATAGTTGCTTTTAACCGATTCGTGATGATCCTGATGGATGTTTATGTTAATGTCTCCCGCAACTATTATATTAAAATGTGTAACATTAGTCAAGATGATGTCAAGAGAGTCAAAAAGTTTTAATGTCTGTCAAGTTTTTAATGGCGGACAATAGATGGCTAGTAAAACAGTATCGGAATTAATATTTATTTGAAGACAGTTCGCATCTAGGAACGTAGGCTCTTCCACGGTGACTGTAAGTGCTTTCTGGACATAGACAACTACGCCCTCATTTTGAGTAACGTTGTTGGTTGTTGCGAATTGATTATTACATTATAATAGATTAACTAAAAGGTAAGGTATATTTTGGGTGTTAGGCAACAAACACTCAGTTAATGTTATAATGTCCCATTCAAGTTTAGTCCTAGCGAGTGTTGTTAGAAATCCAGCCATATTTTTATCAATGCTTCTTATGTTTTGATTTAATATTTTGAGTGAGCTATCTTTTGTAAGGTTTGGCGGTATACAGTTGTCTAAATCACAGGTTGCTGAGTTCGACACTGAGACAGAATCAATGTTTTTTATGTTGTTTAATATATCATCGAATGTTATAAAATGTTATTTTCCTGATATATTGCGTTACTGTATGGTATTTTAATTACTATAAATTTCCATTTTAAAATAGAAATAGAGCTAAGTGATTGATGATATTTATCCGAAAAATTTAATAATTTCCTAATGTGCTTAATAACGTTGACAGTTTTGAATACTGTTTGTACATGTGTGAATGTATGTAGATAAGACGTTGAATGTGATATTAATGTTTATATTGTACAGATTTGTGTGTGTAAGTAGCTATATATTTTTTTATAATGTAAGATAAAAAAACTTGGAATATGAATTAGAAAATACAATAAGACTATATTTTTAAAGATAAGACGTTGTGAAAAAAGGAAAACTAGTCATTTTCTTTTACGTAGCTTTGTAAGGTCCTCTTCGCATTTGATGAGATGGCTCGGCAACCCCTCTTTTTCACGAACATATACCTTGCCGTTTGCAGTCCAGCATTGCTCATATTCGCTACTTTTTTTTTTTTTTTTTTTTTTTTGTTCCCCTCCGCGGGAAGGGCAGGAGGATAAAAATGCCCTGACGCATACTCTGGCGCGATTCCAAAGTTATGTGGGACTCGTCCCGACGCCTACCAGGACCATACCCACTAAAAACCCCCTGTCGGCTCGTGCATTTTTGCCACTCAGCCTTCATCTGAGCGACGGCCAATTGGAGAAAGAGGCCGCGCTAGCGGGGCCCAGAAGGGGTCACCCGCTGGGATTACATAGCACTGAAGGTGCTCAAAGCACTGAAGGTGAATACGAGTTTGAACTTCGAGTCTAACACAAGAGTAGCATATGAGACAGAATCACGAACTAGAGGATTGGGATGGGTTTCGGAGCGTTTGAAGAACGCTTCAGAGAGTGTTTTGAGATATTGTTGTACTGTAGGCAGTTCAAGATCTCTATGCAAGTCTGCGTTACGCACGTACCACGGTGCGCCTGTGGCCCGGCGGCAAAAGAGGTTTTGAACTACCTGCAGTTTGTGCAGGAGGGAGGGTTTGGCGTGGGCAAAGATTGGCGAGGCATACGTCATGACGGATCTAACGCAGACCTTGTAAAGTGTACGTTTGTTTCTGAAGGACATTTTACTTTTTCTACCTAACATGCTATTTAGGCGGACTAAATAGTGACGAGCGAGTTTCGAAACTCTTTCAACGTGTGGCTTGAAAGAAAGCGTCGGATCTAATGTGACGCCTAAGTATTTAGTACTGCGCTTCCAGGGGATGGGAATGCCTAACATTCGAACGTGGGGATCGCCATCGGGACGACGGCGTTTGTGGTCGAAGCGCATCGCAGAACTCTTTTCAGGGTTCACATCGATGCGCCATTCTTGAAACCATGCACCAAGGGCGTTTACGGCCTTTTGGAGTCTGGTTACAAGGCGCCGAACACCGTGGCCTTTGGTATAGAGTGCGGTGTCGTCAGCGAAGAGGGCGAGTTCGACGCCTTTCGGCGGGATGGGAATGTCGTTGGTGTACACGGTGTACAGCAGAGGGGCGAGGACTGAGCCTTGAGGGACTCCAGCCTTTATGGGACGAGGTGCAGAAACCGTGCCTTCGTGTTTAAATCGAAACGTACGGTCTTTGAGAAACGACGCTATTAACCTGACTAGGCGATCCGGTAAGCCTATCTTGTAGAGTTTATAAACGAGACCGCTGTGCCAGACTTTATCGAAAGCCTTGGCTACGTCAAAGAAAACCGCGACTGTTTTATAACGACGCGGATAGAAACCGTCAAGTATATACTCGACGATTCGGTGGACTTGCTGAGGGCAGGAGTGTTTAGCGCGATAGCCGAACTGATGGGGAATAATGAGAGGATCGCCATCCGTTGGAAACAGATGGTTCCGCATTCGAGAGAGTATGACTCTCTCGAGAAGTTTAGACATTGCCTTGAGGAGGCTGATGGGTCTGTGATTAGCCGGGACGTTCAGAGGTTTGCCCGGCTTGGGAATGCCTATGACTGTCGCTTCTTTCCAAGCTTTAGGAAAGTAGCTATGGTCGAAGCAGGCATTGAAAATGATAGCTAACAAGGTAAGCATCTGTTGCGGTAGGTGCTTAAGTGCGTGGTTGGAAATTCCATCCGCACCCGGAGCCTTTTTGGACTTTTGATTTCTAATGAGAAGCAAGATTTCGTCATTAGAGACTGTGACAGGGTCGGCGGTGATGGGGAGAGAGTCTCTGCGAAGGACTTCGTCCTCCACCGCTTTGATGTGAGTGGGATTCGCGGGTTGCGTGCTGGGCGAGCATTGTGCGGCAATGCTGTCGGCGAAGCATTCGGCTTTCTCTTCGACTTCGAAGGCAGTAGTGCCATCGGGACGAGTGAGAGGAGGAACGTGAGAGACGGTGTCTACGCGTAAGGCTCGGGCCATGCTATAGTACGCTTGGTGGGACGGAGAGATATTCGCCATGAGATCGTTCATCTGAGCGTCTCGGAGTTCCGCGAGGCAAGACCTAACTTTACGTTGAAGCTGATTCGCAGCTGTTCTATAGGCGGGCGTGGGATATTTCTTGGCTTTCCGGAGAGCCGCGTTTTTAGCTTTAATAAGATTGCTAACGGCTAAGGGAAGCGTGGGTTTGCCTTGCTTAGCAACCTTTTCGTTGTCACTGATGGCTGAGTTGATAGCATCAGTGAGAGAATTTACTAATGAATCAATTTTATCCGGGCTATCTAATTGCTCGGGAGAGATCGCGAGTGGAGAGTTCGGAGCCTCTAAGGCTGAAACTAACGTATTTTTAAAACCTTTCCAATTGGTAAAGGTCTTAGGAGATGAGACGTTATCGTTCGGCGGTCCTAGCACGAGGGAAACGGGGCGATGGTCGGAGCCTAGGTCATCGAGCGGTTCGATAGACCTTAGGTCAAGATTGATACGCTTGATAATTGCAAAGTCGAGGATGTCAGGAGAGTAGGACGGGTTGTTGGGATAGTGAGTGGGAGTGACGGGGGATATGACATCTAGGTCAAGGGAGTTAGTGATGTCGAGGAGAGCGATACCGCTGGTGTTAGTCGATAGGCACGTCCAGTCAGTATGTTTGGAGTTAAAGTCTCCGAACATAATGACTGAATGGCCGAGGGCGAGAATGGCCTCAAAGTCGCTGCGGATTGGTCTGGTACCACTAGGTATGTAGATTGAAGCTATGATGATGGTCGGATGACCAGTCATAGCCAATCTACACACAGTGGCTTCCATGTTGAGGAGAGGAGGGGTAGGGAGGGGACAGCAGTGGAAGCCTCTTTTGTAATATATAGCGGTGCCGCCGAAACCGTCAGAGTTGGGCCTATCATTACGAATAAACGCGTACTTAGGTATAGCGAATCCCCTGGAGCGGTTTGGAGTAAGCCATGTCTCCTGGAGAAGGAATAAGTCAGGTTCTTTGTTCTGAAGGAACAGTTTAATCTCGGGAAGGTTGGTATTAAGGCTACGAGCGTTAAAAGATACTAGGGATAAGCCCTTGGGTTTAATACGACTGGACGCGGGATTCGCGGGTCTAGACATTATAATTTATTATTTACGAATTTATAAATTATAAAAGAATTTACAACGAACTTAGGAGCGAGTGATGCTCGGCTAAAGCAAATAAACGCTCTTGAGGAGAGCGGGCGGCTCGCAGTTTGCGTGCGAGCACGGAAATTTCGTTAATATCGACGTTTTGAATAACGTCGAATACGGTCTTCATGTCCTCAGCCAACGACGACTGAGGTGCGGAAGACGGAGAAGGACGCGGCCCTACGGGAGCTACGGGAGCTGGGATAGGTCGGGAAGGTGCAGGCGGAACGGCCGGACGCTGCCTCCAAGACAGAGCCGGAGTAGGTGTCGGCTGAACGGGCTTTGCTTCCGGGGGACCCCGGTTGCGCAGCGGCGGGAAGTTGGCAGGAGTGAGCGGCGGCGCCGTTTTAGGCGCGACCCTCTTGGTGGTGGAGCGCGGAGCGCGCGGGCAACCCCTGTAGTTAGCTGTGTGGCCGGACTGGCCGCACAGCACACAGGCTGGGGGGGAAGTGGATTCGGGAGTGCGAGTGCACTCCTTGGTGAAGTGAGGATCCAGGCACTTTACGCACCTGGGGGGAGCTGAACAGTTAGCCGCTGCGTGGCCATAGAGCTGGCAGTGGTGGCACTGCCCAGGGTGACCACGGGGGTTGGGACGCTCGACGGAGATATTTGAGAGTCCGCAAATTGTGCGAGCCTCTCTAAAGATCTCCCTCGAGTTGGGAGTATTCGACAGGATTACCAACGCTAAGGGAAAACGCCTACCGCGGTTGGAGTGCATCTTGTGCACTGCTGTGACCGGGAAACCCTGAGACTTAAGGTCATCGAGAATGTCTTCGTTGCTGAGTTCGAACGGGACGCCCCGTAGTACTGCGCGGATCTTACGCTCCTCCGGGAGGGCGTAGGTGTGATACGCGATTTGGTTTAATCCGAGTAACCTTGTAAACGAGCGGAAGTCGTCGACGGTCGCTATTTGAATCTTGATTGTATCGCCAGCGTTGGCGGCTTTTAAATAATTAATTTTGTGCACTTTGCACAAGTTTGAAACCGCGGTCCAGCGCGCTTTTTCACGCAGGAAGACGGGCGGAGGGAGCTGAGGCTTCGGCGGGACGGGAGCGCAGCGCGTCGCTGGCTTCGATGTGACCGACGGAGACGCGGTTACTACGAGCGATTTTAACGGCGCGGGGGCTGGTGTTGAAGACACCGGGGAGGGCTCGGGTATTGAAGATACCGAAGCTTTCTTAGAGCGCTTCTTGGAGCGCTTGGCGACGAGTTGAAACGCGGGCTCAGGAGAGCCGGTAAAGGTGACGGCATCTGACGACGTATCAGACGCGGGTTCGGAGACGCTCCCGGGAGCGGTACGCTTACGACGCGACGCGTGAGAGGATGCGACCGATTCGCAGTCCATCTCGGACGAGGCGGGAGACGCGGGAGAGCTTAAGACCTGAGGGGTCTCGACGGTGGAGGCCTGAGGGGCCGGGGTTGAGGCCTGAGGGGCCGGGGACGCGATAGATGCCTGTAAGGCCTGCGTTAGTGCGTCAGCGGGTATGCTTACGCCGGACGCAGCGAGCGCCTGGGCGAACGACTTAAGAATATTAACAAGGTCCATTGGAGGACTTGGAATTATAAAATGTAATATATAAATATATAATGTATGCCTATAATATATAACAAATGCCTAGGATTCCTAAATAAAAACCTAGCGAACCCTAGCGGCAAACCTCCCTACCAGCGGTAGGGGGGCTGGGGAGAATAACTTAAAACTAACCGTAGTACGCCGAAGGCCGCTACCTAGAAACCTAAAAAAGGGTACGCAGGTAAAGAGTTGACCGCGTTACAGTTAACCTTTACCGACAGAAAGGACAAATACACACGAAAACACACAAATATGATAAAAATAAATATGAAAATAGGAGAAAAATAAATAAAATAGAGAAGAGAAATAAATAAAAATAAAAAGGACTGGTTCAGTACAAATTCGTTGTCACCGTTAAGTATCCTTTGCACTGAAACCAGACTACTTACGCTGGGCACAACACTGCACTCAGCACAAGCACAACACAACTTAGCACAGCACTTTGAAGACTAAAGGGCTTAGTCGCAAAGAAAAATACGCACTTCGATAGCACTCAGAGGGAGTAGAAAGAACCTTGAGAACAGTAGCACGGAACCAACACGCTAAACCGTGACGTCAGTAGACTGAGCGCCACGGAGTATCGGGAAGGGACCAAACGACGGAGAGCGGGGTCTTGCACGTCCGCACTGGGCGGCGATCGGAGCGAGAATGCGCGCTACTTTTTTACAAATTCTCTAGCTAAATAGTGTAGGCGCTTTGTCATGGCAGTTAGAACCTCAGGCACGTATAGCGGTCGATTTGGGTCACTTTTTAGTAGGTGATCTGAATTTAATCTATGCTCCTTATTATTGGTATTAAAATTTTTGTTGAGTGTAAAATCTTTTCTTTGAGTGTTGCAGACGTGAACTCTACTATAACCGTACCAGCAGACTCAGACCTACTTTTTAGGCGAAAAATGTTGCTTATTTCCGTCTTGCTCAGAGGTTAATTGATGATATTTCCTAATTTTATCAGAGAATCAATAAGAGTTTCTCTAGTTTCAGGAGCTTCCGACGGTAGGTTGTTATTTCAAGCGATGCGGCTTTCAAATTTCTCTCTAAATAGTCCACCTTAACCTCTAGAAGTTTTATCGTTTTCTTACTGCTGCTACACTCTTCATTCAACTTACTTATTTCTAAAATAGCTTGATCATATTTTTCAGATAAGGACACACTTTTTTGTATCTCATTATTTTGTGATTGAATTTCAGCATTTTGCGCACAAATACCTGCGTTTTGTGCCCTGATATCTTCTAGAGCCGATTGGAGTGTGTCCATTTTGTCATTTTGTTTGCTTTGCTGAATAACATGAAAACATGCATTTCATCTCACTCATCATATTCTCCATTTTCTCTCAATCGTCTTCACTACGTTTCCTTTTTCTTTGGGTAATGTTAGTATAATTGTCTTATATCTTTTAATTTGTCTTTATTTCTTAACTATTTAAACCCATTGAACCTTTTCATGTCACTGATAAACAATAAAAGGTTTTAAATTATTTAAGAGAAATATTTTTTTATACGATATCCAATTTATTTATAGGAACAATTTCAGAAAGGCACGGCCATGAATATCACTTAATTGGAAACAAACAATTAATTCACTAATATATTCAAGTTGATTGACTTGTTTAATAAGCATTTTCAAGTATTTTCTACGGTACTATTAAATAAATAAAATCACACAATAAATGACACCATGCTATTTTTAACCACCGCAACTAGATTTCAGTAAGGAAAATAAACGTTATTATAAATTCATGGAGTTTCTACTTACATTAACTATCACGCTGGCGTGACTTGTGTGAGTAAACTCAAATTGAAAAACTAAAACTTTGAAGATTACTTTTGTTCTATATTTTATTACTCGTAGAAAATAAACATCGATGTGACAATATTGTCAATTAATGTATGAAAACGAGATTAAGAAAACATAACACAACGCAAATTAGTCCAAGTTTAATTAATAGGTATGTTGTGTGATACTTTGGTAATTGCTTATTGTAAGATACTGTGTTGGATCTCTTGACAGGTTTATTTCAGTTTAGATGGCAATGTGCATACAGCAGCGGTAGCTTAAAATTATTCTATAGAATAACATGACGTGTGATCGGATACGTCCCGGTTCGCACAACAGTCATTCAAAACTTAATCTTTTTTTACTTCGGTTTCGAACCCACACAACTAGTATGATTGCCCGGTGATTTTATTCAAGAATAAGATTATATCAAATTATAATTGTATCATTAATTCTATTTTATTATAGCACAGCTACAAAGAACATCGCATAAACAGGTATTTTTTGATTTTTAAAATACTTTGCATTGATAAAGGAAGCAGTGTGATAAAATGAAGTTTTATTTATTTATTTCGAACAGAACGAAACGATGACAGACGGTTGTAATCGGAATACGTAAATAACTGGTAAGCTAGGATAACATGTTTATCAAAATTATTATTTTTAAATAAAACGAATATCAGTTGAAATTAAATAAATGTTAGTCGCAAATAATACTCCCTAATTTTATATAAATATTTTTGATATCCGCTCAAAGTAAATATTGTAGGAATTATTGATCGTTGTAAGCAGTACTCAAGTTTTTGATAAAAATATAATCAATAAATCAAATGAAATCACTTGACTAGTATAATAACTAGATAGTGGCAGTTTGTTAAGATCTCACCTGGGTCGGTTCTACAGCCCTTCCTATTTTGACTGCCATACTAATCACGTTTGCGTGGATGTGTTCTGGTCGAAGGGAAGGAAGAAGTGCAATTACGGGAACGAAAGCAGTTTCATCAGAAGTCTACGGTCGGCAACGCATCGTTGGTCGAGATACTTACCACAATCATTATATTAAAATAAAACGCCTACAACCAATGACGTTATGGATGTGGATGCCACTTACCATTCATTAGGTTGGCCGCGTGGTGGTTTGGGGACTATAAAAATAATAAAAAACGTAGTCTTTACAATAAAATTAACAAGGATTTTAAATCACTGAGGATTTTAAACTTCAAACATCTAATAAAATATTACTTTTGAAAGTAGGTTTCTTTCAAGATTGCTGACACCTTTTTATATTCTCAAATTTTTTTTCTTAAACACAACTCGCCAAAATCACAAGCAAATGTCATCGCAAAGAAATACCTACTTTAATGAGGAGGACCTCTTTGATATAACACGTTACATATAATTCATTTCTAAGTAGTTTTAGTTAATTCTAATGATATCAAGTAATAATAGGTAGTTAATAAAACGTACCAAAAACATCTATTTTTTTTTCTATCTTTATTCTGTATCTTAGTTTAGTCGCAAATCTAGGTTAAAAAAATAAAAAAATATTAAACAGTATTCCTTGTAAAATACGAACTTTCTCAAAACTTCACGAGAACTTAGAAAGGATTTTCGACATATACTCCCCGTGAATCGTTTAATTCAAATAGCCCACTACTCGTCCTCTTGTGAGAACCATACAAGGAACATCTTTAGTATGACATTTCACTTAAACTGATATGTGTGACAGTTTTAAGTAGCCTTTATGTTTTTGTGTATTACTTGCATGTAAACCTGAATATACTCCTAAACAAATCTTTCCATCTGTGGGCTCTGGAATGGCTTTGTAAACAATTTAGGGAACTAGTGAAAAAGTTCGCCAAGATTTTGTCACATTCAACACATTAAAATCGAAGCCTCACTTAAATGTTTTATTAACAATGTTCTTTTTTTAATTTTTCCATTATTAAAAGGGCATGCAGGTATCGGAATGAAGTAGTTATTCGTTCGTTGAATTAATAAAATGCAACTTTTGGCACCACGGAAATGAAAAGAAGACCTTTCCTTGCGCCTGGTAGTCTAGTCCAGAACAAGTTAGTAGACTGTTCAAAAAGTTCAAATGCTCTCGAACTTTTCAAAATTTTGAGGTAAGTTATGCGGCTCAAAAAGGAGAGCCTCATTAGACTATCTAAATTATCGTTAGGTATGTATGAATAAAATAAGGCAAACAGGCACCTTTTATCCAATACTCTTACTCGAAGAACTTGAGCGGAGTACCCACTCAAAAATTCCCAAGTATCCACGTTTCACGAAGTTAAAATATTCACAACGGTTGCTCAGTGTTAAATTTCCGAAACGGAAATGACTTAAGATCAAGTTGAGGAGTGTTCGAGAACCGCTGGAGGAAGTTGCCGGGGTAATTGGAGGATATGTCGCGGTTTGTAATTAGATTCTGTCACAATTAATACAGCAATGTTAAGTTTGATTTATGGTGTGGTAACTATAAATCAAACGTAATAACAACTATTCATAATGTTTATTGTAAGGTTTGGCAAATTTCGGAGATATTTATCTGGCTAGACAAGCTTAACAAATTTTAGTGGGTTAATAACATTGTATCATATTATTATATTGTGCTAACTTGTACAGCTTTGGTGTGCTTAGACTAAATTCCAGAATGATAATCGAATAAAAAAATGATGGAAATTTATTTTTAATTTTTTATTAAAATTTATATTCCTGCATGGAGTACCGTCATCACCTTTGAGATGATTTTGCTAGTTATCGATTTGAAGCCGTTAACTTATTGACGACGTAGAGCTCATAAATAAAACAGTACATAGTCCCGAGCACCGTCGCACAGTCTCTTGTTTGTGGGCCTTTATAGAATGAATTTAGGAAAGTGTGAAAATGCTCTCTTTCAACTCATTGAACCCCTACCATTCTAACATTGGACTACGAGGTGCCCATTTGTGGCAAATACACCTAAAATTCGAACCAAACGTTTCGACGACTTTTTTTTGGTTAGCACTGCCAAAACGTTGAATGAGATAGTAATGTAAACAAAATAGACTATTTTTTGTAAAATGTCTGAAATCTTCAAATGTAGAATTAATGGGAAGCTATTGAATATGTGAATAATATTTTCGTCTTCATTAACGCGTTCCATGAGGTGCATTGAAAGACAAACACAAATCTTGCAATAAGTAAATTAAAAAAAAAAATAATTTTTTTCTAGGCACAAAGCTTGTGAACCGTATAACTGCTATACCTTTGTTCAGATGTTGACGATTATTTGAGTATTTATTATGGGTTCACGTTGTATTATTAATTTTTATTTATATATTTGCATTGACTGAAAAAGACAAACCTCTCAAGCATAACGGTTCTAGTCTTGCCAAAATATTGATTGATTTTGCATCGCTGCACAACGTGACTCAATTTAATAACATAGTAAATTCTAGTGGCAAAACTCTGGACTTAGAATTGTCTAATTTCAACGATGTTACAGTTAACAAAGCGATAGATGTATTATCAAAGATAGACCAGTACCAATCCCCGATTAATTTAAGTTTTTCGACATCTTGGATTTTTTTTAAACCAATGATAATGCAATTGAATATACATTTTTAAAATCTGACTATGAAATACTCAGTAAACGTTGTACTATTCTCGCGAGTCAATGCTATAAAAAGTATATTTCAAATGTCGAAAATAGCATAAAAAGCAATCTGCAATGTTTTTGGTCGTATATTAGGAATAAGAAAAACACTCCATCTCTTTACCCTGCTAATATGAATTATTGTAACCAGACTGCCAGCAACGAACAAGATATATGTAATTTGTTTAGTAGACATTTTTGGACAGTTTACGCGGATATAAAAAACCACGATTCTTTTTGTGACATTCCTACCAAAATTTGTATGATCCCGTGCAGCACTACCGGTGTTCACCTCTCATTAAAGTCTACTATGAACCAAATAAAAAGACTGGACTACAAAAGGATCCGGCCCGGACAAAGTGCCAAGTGTTTTTGCCAAAGTTTTCGAATCACTTATCTGCCCATATATACATACCTACATGAAACATCTTTTTACTGAACACCAACACGGGTTTATAAAAGCTAAGTCAACTAACACCGACCTCGGTGCATTCATGGATGCCATTGTCAAAGCAATAGACTCGCAACTCCAAATAGATGTTATATACACTGACTTTTCTAAGGCGTTTGATAAAGTTTGCCACAGTGTTTTAATCAAACAGATGTCAAGTTATTAGTTTGATGGGAATTTTCTTAGATGGTTCGAGTCTTATTTAAGAAATATCTCTCAGTTTGTAGTAGTGAAGGGTCACGTTTATGACCCATATTTTATCACATCAGGTATTCCCCAGGGATTTCACGTAGGGACTTTATTATGTAATATCTTGATAGTGTGGATGCAGTAAAACACAGCAGGATTAACTTGTATGATCTCAAGCTTTAAAGGTGATAAAATGTTGAAAATGCTCGCTTATTGCAGCAGGATTTGAAAAATTTAATAAAATGGTACGCAAATAATAAAATAAAAAAATAATAAAAAAACCTTTAATATTGACAAATGCTATCATATAACATTATCACGTAAGACTAGTATTATTGCAAATCGTTACGAAATCGATGGAGTGGTGCTGAAACGGGTGGATACTATCAGAGACGTAGGCATCACAGTAGACTCCAAACTTTCAATTATTCCGCATATAGATGAGACGATTTCTAGAGCATCAAGAGCGCTGGGCTTTATTTTAAGAAACGGAAAAGTTTCTTAAAATCCTGATACCAAAGTATATTAGAGTTAGAGATTACTGAGTATATTAGAGTACTGCAGTGTAGTTTGGTCCCCTCAATACAATATACATTAGCTTAGGATGAGCGTATCCAGAAACGATTCATGAGACACCTAGGCTTTCATAGTGGCCTATATGTCACTAACAAGCTACAAGGAACGCCTGCATCATTTTAAAATCAGCAGTCTCCTTGCAAGAACGTTTCGGGATATGGCAATCCTTTCTAAAGTTGTCCGCAATGATATCGACCGTCCTCAGATACTCGGCTCACTGAGTACCGCGCAGAGCACCCCGCGTTCCGGCGCCACTATTCCACAAGCCCCGTGCTCGCACTAACATCCGCATGTACGCCGCCGCCACTTCGTACGGATTGCCTGACACATACGACAGACTAGACCGAACCGTCGATATTTTCTTTGACTCCCGCCAAATGTTTAAAATTAAGACATTGAAGTTGTTCGATGATTTATTGATATTAACATTTAATATTTACTGTACTAGTTATTATTTATACTGTATTATAATTTGACATTTGATTATTCTTCTATTATAATTAAATCTAAAATTTTATTTTATTTGAAACATTTTTGAATCAAAGTATAATTGTTTAACGCAACTTTTACTTTGACATTTGGACAGTTATTTTTACTTTAGCATATATTATTATGTTTTATTGTGTATAATTAACTCAATCGGTAATGAAAATGTTGTGACAGCCTTCAACGGTTGATACATTTAATGAAGAATTACTATTATTAGATTATTTAAGTTAAGACATAATGTAATCTTCTCTGGCAGCCCTTATGATTTTTAAATAAATAAATAAAAATAAATAAATATGTTTTCTTTCTTTTATTTACTTGCTGCTAGTAAAGTTTAAAATTTAGTTTCAAGTATTTTTCATTTCAAACACATTAAAAAGGAATTTAAAGAAAGTCTACTACTTTTTTTTCAGGAGTGCCTCCAATAAAATTCGACAAAAAATTTAAGTTGACTGCATACAATTGCCCATGTCAAGTTATTACAGAATTATCTTATATTGACAAAATCACAAAAACGATATTTTCTCCGAAGTAAGAAATATACTGACTCAATGTCACACCCAGACGTGCATTACGCATATACCCAATCACATAATGCTATCTATGAAATAAATACACTCTGCTCCTTTCTTAATTTTATTTAATTAACATAATGAATAGACATAACACCTAACGCCCCGCCATTTTCTAAGTACACACAATCAATCAATACAATTTTATTATAATAAATAAATAATAAAATAAATATTTCTAAAAATCACACCACATTATCTAGCCCTAATTAAGTATCATTAAGAACTTGTGTTATGGATACTAGATAACGGATAAATAAACTTAAGAAATATATAAACACATTTAGATTTTTTTTTAAATATATAAAGATTAGAAATAAACTTAAATAAACATACATACACATCCATGACTAGAGAGCAAATGTAATATAATATCTGCTCCTACCATTATGTACTACATATGATCTCTGGGTACGGATAGCTCAGTAACGTTTAATAACTGTTATATAATCATCACTATTTTACTCTTCTCTAACTTATATAAGGGCCATAAATAAACAGTACATTTCGAAACAAAAAATATATATTCTCTAATTTCAGTAGATAAACTCTTGGGTGTCCAACACTGAAATGTATCAAGAGCGCATTTGTATATCCGGTTCTAATCTAGTGTCTCAAACAAAATAAAGTAATTTTCATCAAAAACAATGCAAGTGGTTGTAGTGACAAGCCACAAAGTTTCCAAATCAAGTCGGTACTCGTATTAGATCTCAAGATAAATTCCTTTTCTATTATAATCACACTATCTTACTTAAATTACGATCAAGAAGATAACCTCTCTTCATTAACATTATTAGAATTAAACTTCTCGAAATAAAACAGTTATTTTACAGTAAACATCATATTTGCAAAATGCAACCATTAGAAACCATATACCATCGTTTCGGTAATGCAGCAAATAAACTTCTAAATATGACGTGCAAATAAATGCCAGAATACCACGAGAATACCCCCTATCGCCACGTCTTCACCAGGTATGCCTTACCACTAGCTGTGTGTACAAGTGGGTTTTCTGTGTTCTACCAGGCCTACATACAGGAATCGGTTTGTCATGGACCGCATACATTAAACTGGGTACCATAAATAGAGTACACATTCCAATTCTCAGGGAGATTTCTGCTTGCTCATTACCATTATCATCGTCGTCAATATCGGCAGGTACGTGTCCCTTTAGACGTATACGATCGTGGACTTTGAATGTTTCATAAAATCTCTGGAAAATATTATTATCGTGAAACATTATAAAGTTAACGATAATGATAACGAGTTGTATACTGTAAGGTCGACTTCCTCCGCAATCAGCCCCCATTTGGGTGTCAAACTAGATCTGAAATATAATAAGGCACACACTGTAGACTTACTAAGTAACTTCATACTTGTTTTTAACATTAAAATTGTATGGATTCAAGTTGACAGCAGTTCAATAAATATTTTCCACGTCAAACAATGATATATACAGATAAGCAAGAAAGATACAAAATATCCTTAAAGAAACAAGAGAAAAGTAAAATGATGTAAGCAAAAAAAAAGATAACAACATCAATATCTTAAAATCTTTTATCTTTGATTCTAGAATATTTGGTGACCTTTATTTTTAAGGAAATAAGAATAAACTCAAATTTGATCGAAATCGAAACAAATAGGTCAACATGAGGTGAAAAAAAACATCCCCTTCAACAGTGGTTTTTACTTTCAATTACCGCGTTCAAAACTTAGACCTTGTTTTAAAGCATAAAACGTTGTTAGTAACTACATTAAGGTTGTTCGATGAGCCAACAAAAAGCTAAAGTCCCGCGAGATGGCGCTAGTTCCACAAATTTCTGGGTTTTATTTATTTGTGAAATCAGTTTTTACATTTTTTGACTTTAAAGATGTTTCGCGACATTTTTATATATAAATACAGAAGTTCCAAAAACTACTTTACACGTTTTGTTGTATTGTACTATCCAAATAAGTTAATTATGTATTCCTTTACGTAGTGTAAGCATATCGCACTCAAGCAAACAAAACTCCTACAAGTGCGATAGAGAGCGCAACAGACGGCGTCCTTTTTACATGTTTTATGAACTCCTCGTACCGAGTGTTTGATATTTAGTTTACGTAGTAATACGACACAAATATAGCATGCTGGCGTTTTATGCGTGCGCCTAGATTCTAAGCGGCAAGTTCGCAGTTCCATCCCCGAAGTATTTTTTTTCGTTTGGATAGAATATAAGTACCTACCTATAATATAGCTATATTTTTTCCAGATTATAAAGAGGGGGCGGCGAAGTTCTAGTGTTCTCTAAAAATTATTTTTTTTGCGTATTTGGTACTTTTATAATATCCCCAAAGTAGTAATCCATGGCGCCTAATAAAGCCAAGGTTTGTGTTATGGATTACCATATGTATAGCCAACTAGGAGGTACTTATTTACATACATACCTAGAACCGGAACAATTTTTGTGTTCTGTGTGACAATCAAACCAGGACCTGTTATTCAACAGCTTGGTGATTTAGCCACTGCACTATGGAGGCCGTCAAAACACGATGTTCGTGGTGTTATGGGTCCCTTTCCAACGCAATATCTTTGTGACGGAAGGGGTAACAACTAATTTTTCTTTTATTGGATTACACTGAGATGTTGACAACATCTGTGACGGAGTGCATAATGTGCTAGCCGTAAGATCGTGAGGTTGCGGTTTCGATCCTCGCACGGAACAAGAATTAATAAAACACAAAAAACCAGGTCTTAGATGTTATACCTATACTTATATATTTAAATTCAAGGTTCCTCCCCCCTAGTTCGCTACTTGGTAACACAAGTCTTGGGGCCCAGTAGGCAAGGCAGTGTGATTGTCTGGGGACTTTATTTATATTGCAATAAATAAATTAGGTGTAAGTATAAAAAAAATATGCAGCAGAAAATGTTTGTATATTTGTTTATGTAGGAAGTAGGGTTTTTGGTATAAGAAGTCTAGTCAAAAATAAAAATGGGTTTTTATTTTATGCACTTATTCTAGATCAATACATTTAGTATTCGCCTTATTATTTATATTTTTGGAAATATGGAGTTTTTATAAAAGTAAACCAATTTATGGATCATTTCTCAACAAAATGGTTCGTTTCTTTGTACTTCAATAACAGTTATTGGCGTAGCTGGATTCACAAAACTCATGTAATAACATATTTTCATTCTTGTAACCTGGTAGAATACAAACAATATATAACAATTTAGCACACATGTTGTTCATAGCCCGGATTTACTATATTATATCTATAAATTAGCCATGCCAATGCACCCATGGGTGGAATGAAACAGGTAACATGATATAATTGAATTTGAAGATGAAGCCCAGTTTCAGTTCCCTATTTCAACCACCACAATAAAAATGTGTAAAGGAGTTGTCTTTCAGATAAAAGTGAAGACCAATTAGGGAATTTACAGACTTGAATTTGAACATTTAAATGCATTATTAATAATTTTATTTCATTTCAATAATTTCACCTTTGATTAGCATACATACATGTACATATATGTTGGCCTGGATTGTTTTTTACCATCAGATGGCTACAGTGTTTGTTTGCTGGCTTTACTAAAATAAAAAATAAAAAACAAGTTTACAAAATAAGTGTGATGCGATAATTTCATTTTCGGGACTTTGGGGACTTTAGCTTGCTAGTAGTAATTGTTATTTTTCTTCAATGATAAAACTCCATTCTTTTCGACCATGGGAAAATTCTTCTCATCTCTCACAGAGCAGTCAGGATGTCTTTTGATTTTTTTGCTAGTGAAGGAAAAATTTTTATTTCAATAATTTAGCACTACACCTGAAATAAAATGCAGTTTTAAAACATATCATTCAACACTCTTCAGAAATATTGACTCCACAATTTCTTACTATATGTTTTCAAAACAGGTCTGAAAATAATAAACATTGAAAATATGGTATTCGCTATTACATTTACACATGTAATACATGTATTATATTATGTTATATGTTACACATCAGTCTCGGTCTGCGTGCGTTCTCGAGCGCACGTCGATCGCAGACGCCTTCCCGCTCTTTTAGCCCCCGCGCTAATTGAGCACCCAAATTTCATTGGTTGTTGTCGTAATATATAATTTCATAGTTGTTTACCGTATTAAGTTTCTAACGCCGTTTTCACGGCGGACAGTGGCTCGTTAACCGTACTTCTAATAAGTTTCTAAGTACTTCGTGGAACGTGAGCTTCGTCGACGGGAATTCGTCGTTCCAGGACTTCAAGTGCCGTGTTCGAGTAAGTTATCCGCGTCGTTCTCAACCGCCCTACTGCGTGTAGGGTGGTTTTAGGAAGTTAGTCATCGTTGTTAGGTTCATATATTGTCCCTCCCCAACCCCTCCGCAATGGCTTCCCTAAGCTTTGACGAGTTTAGGAAGAAGTTAATTGAAAGTACTGAAGGCATGTCTTTAAATGCTGATAAGTACCGTTTTTTAGATTCCCTTATCCCTAATCTCATGACATTAATGTCCACAATGGCCCCTCAGGCCACCTCCGTCCCTCAGACCGCTCTGGTCTTAGGCCCTCCCGCGTCCCCTTCCTCCAGTGACATGGAGTGTGAAGTAGACGCCCCTCCGCGCCGCAAGCGCGCACCCGCGACCGAGTCATCCTCGGACGCCACCCCAACTGGCCCTGAGTCTCCCTCCTTTACGCTTGTTAAGAAGCGCTCTAAAAAGCGTTCGAAACAAGACCCGGCGCCCCCAACGCCCGTCCCCACACCCCCTGCGGCGTCTTCAACGCCAGCTGCCCCGGTGTCTTCAACACCCGCTCCGGCCCCAACTTCTGTCAAGGCCAAGGTCCCACCACCCGTTTTCCTTCGGGAAAAGGGTAAATGGACTGAGGTTTCGACATTGTGCAATGAGCACAAGATTCATTACACCCGAGCGGCCAACTCGGGTGAATCTATTAAAATCTTAGTCTCGTCGATAGACGACTTCCGTGCTTTAACAAAGCTCCTCACCGATAAGCAATATGCTTATAATACTTATGCTCTGTCAGAAGAGCGTAAGATCAGAGCGGTACTCAGGGGAGTCCCGTTCGAATTATCGAACGAGGCTATCCTGGAGGATCTGCAGTCCCAAGGCTTCCCGGCACTCGCGGTGCATAAAATGCACAGCAAGTACGGGAGGCAACACCCTCTCGCTTTGGTGGTTCTCGCCAACGTCCCCAAGTCCAGGGAGATCCTCAAAGGGGTTAGCACTATATGCGGCCTCTCTGGGATCTCGATCGAGGCGCCTCATCGCCGCGGTCATCCCGGCCAGTGCCATCGGTGCCAGTTGTACGGGCACGCGGCGGCCAACTGCCGCGCACCGCCCAGGTGCGTCAAGTGCCTGGTCCCGCACTTCACTAAGGAGTGCAATCGCACTCCTGAAACTCCCTCTCCTCCCGATAGCGTGCTTTGTGGCCAGTCCGGCCACACCGCAAATTACAAGGGCTGCCCTCGTGCACCCCGTTGTATGCGCTCCAATTTCAAAAGGGCGGCACCGAAACAGGCCCCGCGCCTTTCCCAAGAAAACTTTCCGCCGTTGCGTAGCCGGGTTCCTCCGGCTGCAAAGCCTACACAGTCTAGGCCTGCCCTAGAAAACTGGAGGCAGCGCCCCGCATCGAATCCCATCCCGGCTCCTCGCCCATACAAACCCACTCCTCAATCCTCCGTAGCAGACGATGTGCGTATCGTCTGCGACGCTATAAAAAATGTCGATGTTAGTGAAATCGCAGTCTTAGCCCGTAAACTTAGGGCTTCACGTACTCCGACAGAGCGTTTGCTAGCTCTGGCGGAGCATAGTTCCCTTCTCAATTCATTGTAGGTTCATTTAAATGAATTGATCCCTAAATCATGCTTCGGCCGACCTCTGCCCAGCCCCGGCTTCACCGGAGGCTGCCCAGAACGGCCACAAACTCATGTCCCTTTGAGCACCTTCAGTGCAACTTTCACTACAGGCGGAAGACCCGCTAGCGGGTCTCCGCCAGCGCGCCCAACTTCCCGACGGGTGTCGCTTCCGATGAAGGCTAACGGTAATAACTACAGCCAACAGGTGGTTTTTAGTGGGAAGTTGCCATTCTGGTGAGTCCCACATAACCCCCCCGCAGAGGAATTTACCTGCGGGCGGGTATGCATGACGCATCTTCCCCCTCCCTCCCGCGAGGGTGCCTCGGCAGCAAACAAAAAAAAAAAAAAATGTTACACATAACATGTATTGTAGGTATAGGATACTTCATTTACCTTGTACTTTAATATCAACCCTAGCTACCCAAATGCAGGCCAAATGACAGAAAAGATAGGTAGGTACCTAATCAAGAAGTAAACAGATACTTAATAATAAGTACTTGCGATACACCATCCCCGTAATGGCGTTTCAGTTGAGCTCGAACCCTTTCTTTAGATTTCGGTGGGCTGGAATATTTGTGTTTTCTATAAAGTGCCTTTGAAGTTCCTACCATGATTAATTTGATTTTCACAACGGCTGATTGGCGTTTTGTATTAAGAGACACAGTAAATGCACAAGTAATTCAAAAACAACTTATGAATCTAAAGACACGTTGTTGATATTATTTGTAAGAAAGAAAGAACCAACAAAATAAAGTAAACTAGGTAGCGAGCAGACAGTAAGCACGGCAACATAGCGCACGAGCAACCATCCCCGAGCGTTTGTCGCATATCGTGTTATTGTCACACACACATTCGTAAATTAGATGAAAATATTCAGTTTTTATTTCTGATTACTAAATGAAAAGTATGTTTTTATTCAGTTCGCGACAAATTTATCTACAAAATAATTTGAAGTACTCATAAATAAAGGTTTATTCTATATCCTGTATCAGTGAATACCGATTGTTTTTTGTATGGAAATCGAACCACCTTAATGTAAACTGCGTACAATCGAAAGAAATCTCAAAAATCAATCTAAACTACCCGTCATTTAATTTAAATTTTTTTTAATTTGTATTCGTCCCTTTCTGCGTATTACCATTACGCCTTATTATTACCGACTAACACACTGCAATCAAAATTATTGAATATGCTTATTTACTTATTATACGGCTTGGATTGAGGATTTTGGAAGTTGTTACATTTTAGTAGTATTAACAATTCCACATAATGTTCATCCTTGGGGGTCCTGTGTAACGTGTAAATAATGAGACCGAAATAGTCATATATCCCAATTCATGTGAATGATCAAGATCTTGAGAGCCAGAAATCAAATTTGAAACCTAGACATATCCTAATGTACAGAAATCAATAAAACCAGCAAATCATTTATGCCAATATGTTCTTAAAATTAAACGAATAAAAGACCGAAATCAATTTGTCAAAACATATTGTTGGGTTAAAAAACTTCCTATAAAATCAAAGATTATTTGGATGACAAAAGGACGTGGAATTAAAGTCTCCGAAGGCTGTTTCTGTTTCTAGACAATACTTATAAATATTTTGTAAACAGCCTGGCTGAAAAAAAAATTTAAATGAGATTATAAGTTAAAAATATTTGATCCGACTCAACAATATATAAGTATTTTTACTAAATTAAAAATTTAAAAATTATTATATATAGACTCGTAAGTATGGGATTGTACAATGACATAATCACTTCGAAAGTGTTACAAGTTATACAAATTTATAATTAGATTTAGAATTACAATTTGTGAATAGACTTTATAAATTTGTGTACTGTGAATATACTTTATAAATAGATTTATTGCCATAATGTCAATTTGATAAGTTATTCTAAAGCTTTGTTTAACTATATGCAATGAACTACAAACGATTTAAAAAGGTAACTACTTTTATGTATTTTTACCCACTTTCTGCATTGCTCTCAGATGTCCGGTCCTGGTGGTGGTTGCATTTCACTACGCGCCTATATGTTGCCTGAAATATTGATGAAAATATACCTTTCTTGTCGTAATTCACCACCGTTGGAGAAGGGCAACAATGATGGATTCATTTGAATGTTTGAGTAATGTGATGACGTGAACCACAGTTTAAAAACCACAATTGTCTGTCCCTTTTTGGTATACCCCTTCAAACACGTATTTTATTTAAAAAGGTTATAGAAGACATTATTTGTTTTTTGTTTTACTACTTTCAATTTAAATAAGGCGTGAAAAAAAATAGAATATTTCAAAAGACAGACTGTATTATTTTAAGATATTTCCTTAAAACTAGTAAAAAAATGGGATAATATGAATGTGAGCACTACAGCTACTTTCTAATATATATTCTAGAAGAATATATGAATGTAGTTAAAAATCTAATGACTTGTTTGAATTTTTCAAATCAAGATAGTATTAGCGTAAAAATTTCGTAAAAATCGTCGTTTTTATTATAGCTAGGAATCCTAAAACCCCGTACTGTCCAGCTACCTCGTGTTAGGACAAACATGGAGATCTTGTCGTAAAACAGTGGACCAAAGAGGGGATTAACCTAATTGCCCGAATAAGTACAGTTGATGCAAAGCATAGTTTACCATTTACAGATAACAGTGGTGGATAGTGGTCTCGTGAAGATGACAGTTTAGATTTAAATAGTTACCATCAAATACAGCATAACTCTATAGGAAAAAATAAATAAATAGGATATAAACAAACCTCTGGGATTGCTGACAGACCGCGGCTAGGACGATGACGACAGCGGCGGCGTGTAGATAATATCGTATGCATACATAAACACAGTGAACGAGGCTGAAACTTCACGGACTTATGAAAAAATTACTGCTTATATGAAAATACAGTACTTATGCCAGTTCATAGAATTAGTATTAGTAAGAAAGAGTAAAAAAATATAGGTCAATTTTTCCTAATAATTTCCCAAACAATTGGTGATGTGCTATTTTTACAACCCTGTATGAACCGAGGTTTTGAAATTAACTATTCACCTTTACTTTTAAATTTCATCCTTGACATCTCAGATCAATGCACAACAACGGCTTTTTACTTACTTAGGTATATATTATTAATTAATGTAATAGTCTGATGTACAGGACGACATCGGCGCCTTGCCGCAGAAATTATGCAAATTTAAACATTATTCCGCACATTTACTAAAAATACGAACTTCAAGTTTTTAATCAAAACAGTTTTTCTTGGGTAAAATATGTATTTTCCGAGTATATTCTC
Source organism: Marasmarcha lunaedactyla (assembly GCA_923062675.1). Classification (NCBI taxonomy): domain Eukaryota; kingdom Metazoa; phylum Arthropoda; class Insecta; order Lepidoptera; family Pterophoridae; genus Marasmarcha; species Marasmarcha lunaedactyla. The sequence continues at coordinate 13,048,845 of OV281353.1, forward strand.
TTGAAAAAAAATAGCGGAAGGAAAAATATCAAGGAATAACATCCCAAGCAAATATTGCAGTACCTATACTTACTTGTCGATATTGAGATTAAAATAATTGAAATTATGTCTTTTGAATATGTTGACGGTGAAAAACAACAAGAGCGAATCCCTTTAAAAAGTACCATAACGAAGTATTCTACTTTTTTTGCTGCGATTGGTTTAGTTCCCGTTTCTCTGCGGCGACATAAAATTGAAAATACTAACGTTATTTTGAAAAGTGTGTTTAAATTTTTTTGTGCGAAACTATCTACCCTGTTATTGCACTACTGCTGAAATTATTTTTCAATTGCGGCGGTTGAAAATAGGTTTTCATGATGCAAAGACCGTTCTCCTGGCAAAACTAAACAAGAGTGTCTCGTGTATCGTTTCTAATGCCTAAGCCAAAGTATTCAACGACTTCCGGAGCTTCAGTGTTTCCGATTCCATGTCTAAGATTACCTCATGGCACTTTGTGGCTTTTGTAGCAGCTGTTTAGCTTCTTCATAAATATCTTGGTCTGAGGTGTCAGCAACATGTGCACACAGTTGGGCAATGTTCATGTTTTGTAATTTAGTGTGTGTTTGTATCATCATTGAACGGCTCGAATGTTGTAAAAAACTTACGGGTGCAGGTACTTCACTGGTAAATACCATGATTTCCACATTTGTTAGATGTTTCATCCGATCCTGAGTAATATAGAACTAAGTCTCTGTCCATTCTTTAATAACAATAATAATAAATGTCCAAACACATTTTCCTCCCATTTTACGTCACTCATTCCGAGAATGTCTACTAGTAGCCGGTTTATTTCATAACAGGGCGTAGAATGCTTCGGACGTTCCACGTCCCAATGTTTGTTATAATAAAATATGGAATTCTGCTTGGAGATTGTTCGCACCCCTGTAACATCTAAGGGATGCCAAGCATTCTGAGCCATTTTTTAAATATTTGTTTCATGAAATTGGACTTAATAGGGAAACAATAATGCATATAATAATGCACCTTCTGCATGACGCGTGCATGTGAGGTTGACAATTGGGTCAGTTTAGATGTTGGAACCGTTATCCCCTTGCCCCGCCTTTTACATTATCAAAATTTAATTAAATAGCGAAATAATTAGCTTTTATGAACCTAATTAATTACATTCTGATTGAAAAGCATATTTTATAATTACAGGTAATTAAGACTTCATTTACAAACTTTATTTTAGAGAAATTATAAATCTTAAAATTTACAGAGGTGTGTTGCCTTCTATTGCGTTTATATATTTGGGAATGTAGGGCTTAAAACCGTACAAGACTTCGACAGGAGAGAAACCAGTAGTTGTATGTACATTGCAATTATACGAGTATATTGCAGTTATACGAGTACATTGCATTGTTTAGTTACAATTCTGATGTATGCGGGTTTTCTTAAACGAAAGGTTTTAAATATTCTTTCAGGGTAGAGTGACTTCTCTCTAATGCACCACAAGTTTGTGGATGGTATGGTGAAGCAAAGATGTGTTTGATGCCAAATAGACGTTCTAGCTGTTTGAATACATCGGATGTGAAATGAGTGCCTTGATCGGTGAAAATGATTTTCGGAATACCAACATGAGATATAAAATGAACAAATCTTTTAGCTGTCTCTTCTACAGAATGCGTGCATAAGAAATAGGGTTGGGAGTATTTAGTCAGGTCATCTTGGAATGTCTTGGTATTTTGGATTGCAAAGGCTTGTGGTCGGTGACAATTTTGAATTAATGGCTATAAAGGTAGGGTCGAAAGGTTTTGTTCCGAAAACTACGCGAGACATTCTTTTTCCGTGGTCGAATAATTTCCTTCTGATTTGTTAAGCGTTCTAGATGCATAAGCTATTGGTAGGTCTTTGCCTACTTGAGATAATATAGCAGAGAAAACATCATTTGAGGCGTCAGTGGTGAGGACAAAGGGTATGGAAAAGTCGGGGTATTGGAGTAAAGAAGCAGAAGTGATTTTTTATTTCAGGGCTTCGAAAACATTTTGTTGTTCAGAAGTCCAATAAAATTTGACATCCTTTTTCAACAGTCTTTACAGGTTTAAAAGGTTTAAATAACCAACCAACCCTAGAAATCTTTAGGGGTTTTAGGGACTGGAAATTTGGTCACAGATTCGACCTTTTTGGGGTCAGGCTTGACTCTTTGATCAGATATGATGTGACCAATATTCTGGACTTCTATACGCAAAAACTCACTTTTGTCCGGTTGAAGTTTAAGATTATGTCGCAATCATCCATATAGGTATAACAATTAGCGCCCTGTAAACCCGTCAGAACAATGTTCATAAGTCTCTGAAATGTTTAACATAAATGACATACGCGTGAACTCCGAATGTCCACCTAAATGACCGGGAACATTAAATGCTGTTTTCTCATCGTCTGTTGCGGAGTTTTGCGCCGGCTGGAGAAGATGCCGCCGTATGTACCCTTTGGCCCCGAAGACACCACGACCTGACGAACCACGGAGTGACACCCGACTTGATCGAGTGCAGGTTGGAGCGCAGTGAAAACAACACTTCTTTCGAAGTAAGAACGTTTATTGCGGATACCAAAATAAACCTTAAGTTTAAACAAGCCTATGAACCGCAATCGTTCCTGTAGTTCAGTTTCTTTCTTCAGACCTCTTCACTGGCCTCCGGATACACCGAACAGCGCTTACGTCTTCTTGGGTCTTCACTGGCCTCCGGATTCACCGAACAGCACTTTCTTTCTTCTAGTTGGATTCTTCTGAACTTTTCTTCTTAGACTTTTTCTTTCTTCTTGTTGTTTTCTTCGCTGCAGGCACCGAACTGTTTCTTTCTTCTTATTAGATGTTGTTTTCTTGCTTGTGGGCACCGAACTGTTTCTAAAGCTCGGCGTGCGCCTTTTATACAAATTTTGCCCTAAATAATTCCAGCGCTCTTACAATCGCAATTACACTTAAGTTTTACTTGGATTCTAAACTTTACATCGAATTATCTTTCAAACTATTAATCAAAACTATTACAATATTATATTCAAATAATAGAGCGAAACGATTCCTATATGTTTACATAAATATCAATTTGATAAAATTAAATACAAAAAACTTTCTAGAACAAAGACCATCTCAAAATACCGTTTGCGCCGGCAGACTACTTACTTAGCCTAACATTGTACCTAAGGCGAAACGGTTACTAACATAATTTTATCATTTTACATTATCAAATTATGCAAACATTCTAATTACAATTAGATTTTAACATAATCAAACAAGATATAACTACCAATTAGGAACATATACAACAACAAAGGTTTTCTCGTTATTCCCTTCAAATACGTAAAACACCATGAAAATAATTATTACATTTCAATAAAAGAAAGCAATTTACACATTATTATCAATAAACCATTACAATAAACCCTATAATTACGTAGTTATTCAACGAGAAAATATCTAACCATATTACGTCATTTATTACTTCAAATGCGTACTTTATTATATGAACCTATATACAATAACGTTATATCTACCATTATGTACCTAATCCGATACGAAATAACCATAAAATTTCCACAATTATGACAAATCTAAACAATCAGTATTTGACAAATAACCTAGGTCTAATTTCCATCTAAAAACATACATAAAGCTTCTCATATTATGCTTATATTATACCAATGAAATCTCTAAGAACTTTATTAAACACAAACATCATCAATTCAACCATAAATCAATGTTATCAAAATAGAATTCTAAATATACCTATACCTAGGTTCCTATAACATCATAATTTCTTATAAGAATCTTATTAGTACTTGCTTACGTCACACTCGAAAATAACCACCTATCCGAGGACGGGCGCAAGTAGTGAGGGCGTGGACTAGCGTTATTTACAAAACTATTTGAATGGCTATGTCCCTATTATGCCGAATCCATTTCATGTTGCGTCGCTAACATCGTCAGCAGATTTTATATTGACCTGGTGGAACGAAGATGCAAGAGTAGAGAAATACTTGCTGTGTCCTAGTTGATCGGGGATATCGGTGATATTAGGAATCGGGTATGCGACTGAAATTTCTTTCAATTTACGATAATCTATTACGACACGCCACTTTGGTTTTCCAGATGCAACGAGTTTTATAGGGACAACCCATATCGGGGCTGACCATGGTGACATAGATGGTCGAATACCCTGATTTAGCATAGTTTTCATCTGTCTTGTAACTTCTTCTTTATGACACTCTGGAACACAGTATTTTTTACATGGATAGGATTTTGACTAGTTGTACGTATCTCGTGTTCAATAGTAGGAGTGGCCGTTAACTTTCCACCTTCGAGATAGAAAATATCACTAAACTCAGAATAAAGTTCTTCGAGCTTTGATATTTCTTCGGTGTTTAGATATTCAGTTCGTAGTAAATTAACGACCTTGGAAACTCGACCTGGGCCGCGGGAAATATAAAAACAAGGAATAGGCGCAGATTGAGCACACGCGTCAGTTAGATTTTGTTCTCAAAGTCATCAGAAAATTGAGAAATAGGTTCTAAATGAAATGTTAACGGTTGTAAAGTAATTTCTTTTTCAGTAGTGTTTAACACGGATATCGTAACTTTATTTAAAGAATTAACACGTACGAGGCACTTAGATATTAACAGACATGGATGGTCAGGTACAGTATTGTCAAGGTTTAGTCAAAGAAGTTTGATTTCAGGATTACTGACTTCGCATTCTATAAACCTTTCACTGCGAGGTGGCATTTTGTAAGGAAATTGTAGTTTGAAAAATTGCGCGGGGTTGTTGTTGAGCGTAAGCTGGGATAATTGATATCCGCTCCATAATTATTAATAAAGTCGTCTCCTAAAATACCGTCGTAATCTAAATTTACATATGATATATAGATATATATAGATATAGAGAATATACGATATGGACGTAGAATGGTAGAGAAACATAAGAGAGAGAAGCATCTTCGAATTTTAGTGAAAGCATAAATTTTTCTTTAGTTTCGGAAAAAGACGTCACGTTGCTTATTCCTATAAATTTAACTATCTGTATTTCTAATTTTGGTAGACAAGGACGAGAGGTATCTTTGATTAAGCAGATTGAACCACCGGTATCTATTAGAAGTTTGATAGGTTTTTGTATGTGAAGTGTGGACTTGGAGCGGCTCTACTTCTTAAGAGCAAGTTTGACGCTTACCTTGTGTAAAATCCGACGAAAGAAGAGAAAACTTACGATTGTATTCATCTTCAATGCACAGGCCACTCTCATTAATACTATTTGACTGAATTGAAGTGGGAGATTAAGTGGAGTTTGTACATATAATGGAGTTGGTAGACGTGGTAGATTTGGTAGAGTTAATTGAGAAAGTGGATCTAACAGGGTCGGCAGACTTAGTGGAGTTGGTAGGCTTAGTAGATTTAGTATGAATAGTTAATAAATTAGTATTAATAGATTTAGTAGGACTCGAAGATTTAGTAGGATTCGTTGATTTAGCAGGATTGGTAGATATAGTAGGATCCGTGGATTTAGAAGGATCATTAGATTTAGTAGGATTAGTAGATATAATAGGGTTGGTAAATTTTGTAGGCTCGACGTTGTTAAGGGACTTAGAAGTTATGTCACTTTTATTTTCTATATAAGTTGAATTATAGAAGGTAGGTACTTTTGTGGCATATGACACGCCTGTGTCTTTGTTTAATCTAATAATTTCAGGCACACGGCACCACGACTCCGATACCTGACGCATCAGTTTAAAGGATACTCAGTGTCTTGTTCATGTACGGACGGCGTCGGTGGCAACTCGATATGCAACTTGATGCGTTTGTTGAAAAGAGTTGTTACCATTATTATTAAAATTACGTTTTGAGTTGTTATATTGCCTTTTCCTGCATTCGGAAATCTCATGGTCTATATTCTTACAGTACCTACAAATTATAGGGGGATTTTGTTGCCGAGAAGTTTGGCCACGAAAGGTATTATTATTACTTTACTTTACTATTATTTACTAGCCGGCCGAAATGGGACCGGAGCGTTTGCGGGCTTTTATGAGAAAAAGCGGCATTTTCGCGAGGTTTTATTGAAGGTTGAGACGACTTAGAAAGTAAATTTTGTATTTTTCTTGTTCTTTGGTAATGCTCATTGCCGCGTTAAAACTATCCGGTTGCCTACACCGTACTATGTTGTGTTGAAGGATTTAAACCTATACTAAAAGAAAATAGCGCTAAGTCTTCCGTCATTGCTATTCGACCTGATAATTCCTTTTCAATGAGTCTGAGCTATGTATCTCATTAGATTGAAGATTGATAAGGCATGTCTCTACTCGGAGTGCAAATTGGGCGAAGGTTTCTGTCGGAAGTTGTTTGCATGATGCAGTCATTCTAAGAACAAATGATTCCGAAATTTTGTTTAAGAGTTGTTTTTAGTTCGTCAAAGGTCTCTTTGACTTCACATCGTAGTCACATAGTAGTCAAGTCTATTTCACCTCAATGTTATGGGACGATAAAGGTAATTTTATAAGTGGCTTTAAATATAATCCAAACAAAAACATTGATATATCACGGTGGACCCGAAAATGGTTTCTATTTCACTCCTTAGAGACAGGTCTTGTGAAGTATTTTCTTGTACCTACATGAATGCTTAAAAAAATGTATTAATGGTGATGTAACAGGTAAGTTCAATGAAAATTTTTAGTGAAATATTTACACATCAAAGAATGAGAAAAACCATCTGTACCCAAACAAAGTAAAAACTAACGTAGAGGTAAATTTCAAACAGCAACTACGCTTAAAATACTACTAAAGTATTTTAATATTTCCTCAAATAAATGTAAGCATAGGTAAAATTTACTTAGGAGTTATTTGTTGACACATAATAAGTTATACAGGTTGTCCCAAAATTCAACGTCAAGCCGAAACGGGACGATTAGATATATGGTAACCATCATTAGAAAAATCTGAAAAAAAACCATCCCACGTTCTTTAGAAATTATGGGCATTAAACAAAAAAAACAGAATTTCTCTATTTTTGAACCATAAATAATTAAAAATAATTCAGATAATTATTATAAAGATATATTATTATTATAGAAAGATATGTTATTTAGGGTTATGGTGATACGTTTTAGTCGGACAAAAATAACCAACATTAACCACAATAACCAAATATTTTTTTTTTAATGGAGAAGTTCTGCTGTTTTTATTCAATGCCCATAATTTCTAAAGCACGTGGGATGGATTTATTTTTTATTTTTCTGATGATGGTTACCATCTATCTTATTGTCTTTTTTCGGCTTCACGTTGTGTTTTGGGACACCCTGTATACTATTACCATGGGACCATAAGACGCATAACATAATACCACATGATATTATCACTTCAGAAAACGATCAGAAATATTCAATTCCAAGCCACCACCAATCACTTATTATACCGGTAACAATCGTATATACTAGTAATATCATAAAGCAATATAAATCCACAACTGAGTATTTTATGTCAATTCATTCCTTTGAAAAACCCCACCGTTAACTAAGTTACTGCCACGATACTAACACTACTCACTTCGACACATAGTCCAGTAAACAATTTAAATATTCACAACGTGCATGTACATAAACATTTTATTGAATCTGAAATAAATATGGGACCTATCGAGTTTCATTACTTCAAAGCGTCCTTATAAATTGAAGAAAAGGAAATAAATGTGATCTAGTATTGCGTTTTGGATTTAATCGAATTTTGCAGTTACTGTTTAGGTATTTATAATTATTTGATGGAGGTTTAAAAGTGACATTTGAAGCTATAACTATGTTATACGAGTACAAAAGCCAACCTGACGTCAGAAGGCGGCTGTATGAGACTTTCTCTTTGTAATTAAAAAATACTAGGTACCTACTATTTATCCTTGTATAGCTCCTAGTAGGTAAAATTTAGTAACTTTTGTTTAGAATATACTCCTCAAGATATGAAAACCTCATGTGCCACCCTGATGTTCACTAGCTTGTGATGTTCACAAAAAATGTTTATGCGTTCAACATGTTTTTCACTCTGTGGTGAGTACCATTGTACAAGTCTAGCTTAGTTTGTCATAAGATTAATGTAAAAGTATATTAAACAACTCGAATTCAAACGAATAAATACTAACAAGTTCAAAATAACTTTATTTTTTATTAAATAAGATTGCAAGGTTTAATTCATAACATTTATAACTACAAATATACTAAAACATTACAGAACCTACTCAAACCATACTATTACTTTAATTATTCAACTTTTCCAACATTGCGTTTTAATTTTTAAGATTGTCTGGGGTAGAATACATAAATACGAAAAACTAAATTCTGATAGTCATAATCACGAATTTTTAAATTCCGAATTTTATAGCACTGAATGGTTCATAATTCCGAAAATAAAAATTCCGTGTTTCATAATTCCGAATTTTTCGTCTTCGAAACTTCAAAATTCCGAACGTTTATAATTACGAAAATCAATATGCCGAATTCGGAAATACCGAACCATAAAAAATCCGAATTATTAATAATCCGCAATATCATAACTACGAATCCCGAATATCAAAATTCCGAATTATATTAGTTGCAATAACAAACGCCTTGTAAAACTGCATGAGCACATCAATTTATGCATTCGAGCATTCAAGTAGTCAGCTGGAAATGAGAAAGTTTATTTAGTTTTTTGTACCGAGACATTTGTTTTTTTTTTTTTTTTGTTCCCCTCCGCGGGAAGGTCAGGAGGATAAAAATGCCCTGACGCATACTCTGGCGCGATTCCAAAGTTATGTGGGACTCGTCCCGACGCCTACCAGGACCATACCCACTAAAAACCCCCTGTCGGCTCGTGCATTTTTGCCACTCAGCCTTCATCGGAGCGACGGCCAATTGGAGAAAGAGGCCGCGCTAGCGGGGCCCAGAAGGGGTCACCCGCGCAAAGCACTGAAGGTTAATACATAGCACTGAAGGTGCTCAAAATGAAAATCAATAATTAAAAAATTGCAAAATAAAATTGAGTTAATTCGCATTTACGTTAGAATTAGGATTTACGTTAGAATTAGAATTTACGTTAGAATTAGAATTTGCGGCCAGAAGGGCCTCGAGATCGCGTGACAGTCTGGTGGATGAGTACGCTTGCGCATTTCTAGGCCTAGCGACTTTGAACTTAGAGTCTAACACAGGAGTAGTATATGAGACAGAATCACGAACTAGAGGATTGGGATGGGTTTCGGAGCGTTTGAAGAACGCTTCAGAGAGTGTTTTGAGATATTGTTGTACTGTAGGCAGTTCAAGATCTCTATGCAAGTCCGCGTTGCGCACGTACCACGGTGCGCCTGTGGCCCGGCGGCAAAAGAGGTTTTGAACTACCTGCAGTTTGTGCAGGAGGGAGGGTTTGGCGTGGGCAAAGATTGGCGAGGCATACGTCATGACGGGTCTAACGCAGACCTTGTAAAGTGTACGTTTGTTTCTGAAGGACATTTTACTTTTTCTACCTAACATGCTATTTAGGCGGACTAAATAGTGACGAGCAAGTTTCGAAACTCTTTCGACGTGTGGCTTGAAAGAAAGCGTCGGATCTAATGTGACGCCTAAGTATTTAGTACTGCGCTTCCAGGGGATGGGAATGCCTAACATTCAAACGTGGGGATCGCCATCGGGACGACGGCGTTTGTGGTCGAAGCGCATCGCAGAACTCTTTTCAGGGTTCACATCGATGCGCCATTCTTGAAACCATGCACCAAGGGCGTTTACGGCCCTTTGGAGTCTGGTTACAAGGTGCCGAACACTGTGGCCCCTGGTATAGAGTGCGGTGTCGTCAGCAAAGAGGGCGAGTTCGACGCCTTTCGGCGGGATGGGAATGTCGTTGGTGTACACGGTGTACAGCAGAGGGGCGAGGACTGAGCCTTGAGGGACTCCAGTCTTTATGGGACGAGGTGCAGAAAGCGTGCCTTCGTGTTTAAACCGAAACGTACGGTCTTTGAGAAACGACGCTATTAACCTGACTAGGCGATCCGGTAAGCCTATCTTGTAGAGTTTATAAACGAGACCGCTGTGCCAGACTTTATCGAAAGCCTTGGCTACGTCAAAGAAAACCGCGACTGTTTTATAACGACGCGGATAGAAACCGTCAAGTATATACTCGACGATTCGGTGGGCTTGCTGAGGGCAGGAGTGTTTAGCGCGAAAGCCGAACTGATGGGGAATAATGAGAGGATCGCCATCCGTTGGAAACAGATGGTTCCGCATTCGAGAGAGTATGACTCTCTCGAGAAGTTTAGACATTGCCTTGAGGAGGCTGATGGGTCTGTGATTAGCCGGGACGTTCAGAGGTTTGCCCGGCTTGGGAATGCCTATGACTGTCACTTCTTTCCAAGCTTTTGGAAAGTAGCTATGGTCGAAGCAGGCATTGAAAATGATAGCTAACAAGGTAAGCATCTGTTGAGGTAGGTGCTTAAGTGCGTGGTTGGAAATTCCATCCGCACCCGGAGCCTTTTTGGACTTTTGATTTCTAATGAGAAGCAAGATTTCGTCATTAGAGACTGTGACAGGGTCGGCGGTGATGGGGAGAGAGTCTCTGCGAAGGACTTCGTCCTCCACCGCTTTGATGTGAGTGGGATTCGCGGGTTGCGTGCTGGGCGAGCATTGTGCGGCAATGCTGTCGGCGAAGCATTCGGCTTTCTCTTCGACTTCGAAGGCAGTAGTGCCATCGGGACGAGTGAGAGGAGGAACGTGAGAGACGGTGTCTACGCGTAAGGCTCGGGCCATGCTATAGTACGCTTGGTGGGACGGAGAGATATTCGCCATGAGATCGTTCATCTGAGCGTCTCGGAGTTCCGCGAGGCAAGACCTAACTTTACGTTGAAGCTGATTCGCAGCTGTTCTATAGGCGGGCGTGGGATATTTCTTGGCTCTCCGGAGAGCCGCGTTTTTAGCTTTAATAAGATTGCTAACGGCTAAGGGAAGCGTGGGTTTGCCTTGCTTAGCAACCTTTTCGTTGTCACTGATGGCTGAGTTGATAGCGTCAGTGAGAGAATTTACTAATGAATCGATTTTATCCGGGCTATCTAATTGTTCGGGAGAGATCGCGAGTGGAGAGTTCGGAGCCTCTAAGGCTGAAACTAACGTATTTTTAAAACCTTTCCAGTTGGTAAAGGTCTTAGGAGATGAGGCGTTATCGTTCGGCGGTCCTAGCACGAGGGAAACGGGGCGATGGTCGGAGCCTAGGTCATCGAGCGGTTCGATAGACCTTAGATCAAGATTGATTCGCTTGATAATTGCAAAGTCGAGGATGTCAGGAGAGTAGGACGGGTTGTTGGGATAGTGAGTGGGAGTGATGGGGGATATGACGTCTAGGTCAAGGGAGTTAGTGATGTCGAGGAGAGCGATACCGCTGGTGTTAGTCGATAGGCACGTCCAGTCAGTATGTTTGGAGTTAAAGTCTCCGAACATAATGACTGAATGGCCGAGGGCGAGAATGGCCTCAAAGTCGCTGCGGATTGGTCTGGTACCACTAGGTATGTAGATTGAAGCTATGATGATGGTCGGATGACCAGTCATAGCCAATCTACACACAGTGGCTTCCATGTTGAGGAGAGGAGGAGTAGGGAGAGGACAGCAGTGGATGCCTCTTTTGAAATATATAGCGGTGCCGCCGAAACCGTCGGAGTTGGGCCTATACTTATATATAGTTATATATAGTTGGGCCGGAGTATAGCGAATCCCCTGGAGCGGTTTGGAGTAAGCCATGTCTCCTGGAGAAGGAATAAGTCAGGTTCTTTGTTCTGAAGGAACAGTTTAATTTCGGGAAGGTTGGTGTTAAGGCTACGAGCGTTAAAAGATACTAGGGATAAGCCCTTTGGTTTAATACGACTGGACGCGGGATTCGCGGGTCTAGACATTAAAATTTATTATTTACGAATTTATAAATTATAAAAGAATTTACAACGAACTTAGGAGCGAGTGATGCTCGGCTAAAGCAAATAAACGCTCTTGAGGAGAGCGGGCGGCTCGCAGTTTGCGTGCGAGCACGGAAATTTCGTTAATATCGACGTTTTGAATAACGTCGAATACGGTCTTCATGTCCTCAGCCAACGATGACTGAGGTGCGGATGACGGAGAAGGACGCGGCCCTACGGGAGCTACGGGAGCTGGGATGGGTCGGGAAGGTGCAGGCGGGACGGCCGGACGCTGCCTCCAAGACAGAGCCGGAGTAGATGTCGGCTGAACGGGCTTTGCTTCCGGGGGACCTCGGTTGCGCAGCGGCGGGAAGTTGGCAGGAGTGAGCGGCGGCGCCGGTTTAGGCGCGACCCTCTTGGTGGTGGAGCGCGGAGCGCGCGGGCAACCCCTGTAGTTAGCTGTGTGGCCGGACTGGCCGCACAGCACACGGGCAGGGGGGGAAGTGGATTCAGGAGTGCGAGTGCACTCCTTTGTGAAGTGTGGATCCAGGCACTTAACGCACCTGGGGGGAGCTGAGCAGGAAACCGTGTGACCGGGAAACCCTGAGACTTAAGGTCCTCGAGAATATCTTCGTTGCTGAGTTCGAACGGGACGCCCCGTAGTACTGCGCGGATCTTACGCTCCTCCGGGAGGGCGTAGGTGTGATACGCGATTTGGTTTAATCCGAGTAACCTGGTAAACGCGCGGAAGTCGTCGACGGTCGCTATTTGAATCTTGATTGTATCGCCAGCGTTGGCGGCTTTTAAGTAATTAATTTTGTGCACTTTACACAAGTTTGAAACCGCGGTCCAGCGCGCTTTTTCACGCAGGAAGACGGGCGGAGGGAGCTGAGGCTTCGGCGGGACGGGAGCGCAGCGCGTCGCTGGCTTCGATGTGACCGACGGAGACGCGGTTACTTCGAGCGATTTTAACGGCGCGGGGGCTGGTGTTGAAGACACCGGGGTTGGCTCAGGTGTTGAAGACACCGCGGCTTTTTTCGAACGCTTCTTAGAGCGTTTGGCAACTAACTGAAACGCGGGCTCAGGAGAACCGGTTAGGGTGGCGGCGACCGACGAAGCTTCGGACGCGGCGGAGTCTGAATCGCTCCCGGGAGCGGTACGCTTCCTGCGAGATGAGCGCGAGGATGAGACCGACGCGCAGTCCATATCGGATGGAACGGGAGACGCGGGAGAGCTATAGACCTGAGGGGTCTGGACATTAGAGGCCTGAGGGGCCGGGGACGCAATAGATGCCTGTAAGGCCTGCGTTAGTGCGTCAGCGGGTATGCTTACGCCGGACGCAGCGAGCGCCTGGGCGAACGACTTAAGAATATTAACAAGGTCCATTGGAGGACTTGGAATTACAATATGTTATATATAACTATATAATGTATGCCTATAGTATAAAACAAATGCCTAGGATTCCTAAATAAAAACCTAGCGAACCCTAGCGGCAAACCTCCCTACCAGCGGTAGGGGGGCTGGGGAGAATAACTTAAAACTAACCGTAGTACGCCGAAGGCTGCTACCTAGAGACCTAAAAAAGGGTACGCAGGTAAAGAGTTGACCGCGTTAGGGTCAACCTTTACCGACAGAAAGGACAAATACACACGAAAACACACAAATATGATAAAAATAAATATGAAAATAGGAGAAAAATAAATAAAATAGAGAAGAGAAATAAATAAAAATAAAAAGGACTGGTTCAGTACAAATTCGTTGTCACCGTTAAGTATCCTTTGCACTGAAACCAGACTACTTACGCTGGGCACAACACTGCACTCAGCACAAGCACAACACTACTTAGCACAGCACTTTGAAGACTAAGGGGCTTAGTCGTAAAGAAAAATCGCACTTCGATAGCGCTCAGAGGGAGTAGAAAGAACCTTGAAAACCGTAGCACGGAACCAACACGCTAAACCGTGACGTCAGTAGACTGAGCGCCACGGAGTATCGGGAAGGGACCAAACAACGGAGAACGGGGACTTGCACGTCCGCACTGGGCGGCGATCGGAGCGAGAATGAGACATTTCTTGAGTATGTAGTTTATGTACTGAAATGCAAACTCTTCGCTCGTCGTAGCGCCTAATTTGTAGAATTTTAAAATGTGCCTTATAAATTTTAATTTGTTTCACAGGAGATTTAGATTGTAATTTTTAATATATACCCGTTGTAGATACAAAATCTGAATGTTAGCACAGAATTTTCGAAAAAACTAAATTCGAAATACCATATTTCGGACTAGTAACACAGGGGGTTTTCAATTCTTCGTACTAATGACAGTCGGAAAATCAAAATTTCGTATTTATGAATTTCGGTAAAATAAGAATCGTGTTTTTTAATAATAGTCGGAATCAACACTCTTCGGGATTGTCGAATTTGGGATTTTAAAAATCGGAATATTCAAATTCGGAATTACATAATACCGAATTTTTGGGTGTTCCCGATTGTTTGACTATATTTGAATATTGTCGACAATGTGGCACAAAGGCCTGCCGGTCAAATATATCATCGCACATTTGGTATTTCAGTTAAATATCCTTTTGATCAAATGGCCTGTCCTTTAAATAGACTTTCGATTGCTTGGGGTCGTTGAAATGGGTTTCGATGTATTGTCAATCGAGATTGTCGTAAACCCGTTCCTCTAAACGGCTGATCCTATCACTAAATCAATATGTTCAGCTAACCGGCTCAAAGCAGTCAACAAACATATTTTTTATTTCAGTAATAACAAACTAAAATAAACAAAGCTTGTGGTTTGAGTATTTATCTATATTTCTAACCACAAGTATCTTAAACTTGGCTACCTGAGGACGAAAGCCTTCCTTCCTTCAGTTATTTTTACAGATAGTATTCTTAGTACAGTCGATACAACTCGTCAAACTCTACACAATTTATAGAAGTTTAGCTTTTTTGAATATTTGGTTTTTGTTACATAATTTACACAGAATTTACTGAAAAAAATTGTTGATTTTATTATATTACCAATCGCAGTATTTGTACAGACTTTTAAGTTTTCCTATTAAACATATTCTTTCTTTGTACTTATAGCACATTACAGTAAGTTCACAATTGCTTTGTGCTCATCTATTTCGTTATTTATAAATGTTTTACAAATAAAGTAAGAATCCATATCATGAGTGTACTTATCGTAAATCATGTAGATTCTGAAGGTGTTCTTTAACAAATTATTAGATATTAGTTATATTTTTCAATATTCCTATAGAGTTGTACGGCCTTGCTGAAATTAACAGCTGTGGTCGGTTTTACGAGAAACGCGAATATGTTTTCTTCGTCGTCTTCTTATTTCTAAGAAGTTACTTTTAGTAGGTACGTATTTATTTATGATCATATAATCAGAAATTGATAATTCATTTAAACTTGAGCCCTTATGTGTTGGAGGCTAACTGATACATCATAAGGCCGCGGATGCATGATGAAACTGAAAATACATAAACAGGTAAAACTAACTTGATCATAAATTAATATCTCTAACAAACTTGGAACTGATAACGCTGCATTGGCCTCCACAAAATATAATAATATGTCAATGCTCGTACACTTCTAAATGAATGTCTTAACCCTGACATTAGAATGTAGCAATGCGCCGCAGGTACTGAACTAAACAAAGAACGGCGTCAGGGGCACCTCGACCTACTTATTCGGAAATTATTATCTACACTCTGAATAAGGTAAGCTTGTGTTGTACGATGAGGTTCGGGAGAAAATAGTTCTTTTATGAAAATGCTACTTGCCGTTATGCCGAAATTTTTAACAATAATTTTATTTCAAATCAAATGTATGAAACAAGTCTTGTAAAATTATTATTAACAAGGTCTTTATTTAAAAAAAACTGATACTTTTTAGGTGCAAGTTACTTGTTTGTATGCTTAAATTACCAGTCCAACTTAAAAAGTTTTTTTCACAAGCTGCACATGCTATCATAAATCAAAGATGACGAAATCGCTGATGTAGTATTTATTAGAATAATCAAAAATATTTAACTTTAGTGCTCTTTTATTAATGCAATCCCATTTTGACCTACCAGTCTTAAAGTCAAAACAATTATTGATGCACTAAACTTAAACTTTCAAAATAATATACAACGAATTTTTAAATTAACGTTTACATATTCTGCGTATTCGAAATTTGGATATACTTATTTTTAGTCATGGTTTGCGTAAAGTTGCACCTCAGTCTAATTAATGTATCTGGAACTGTCTGAGTCTTCGCAAGCTTTGATATTTATTCCTCGCTTAGTGTAATAAAGCACCATTCCGCAGCAATAAAGCAATATTCTGATATTCAGTACCATACAGACGTCAAATTGTTCACCTTCACCTGATATGCAATGTATTCCTATAGCAAAGCAAATAAGTCCCACTAATGGAAAAAGCGAGGTACAAAATCATTTCGAATCGATGTTATCTTTTTACACCAAAAAGGTAGGAAAACACGTGGAAATCACCCCATAAGGAAAATGGCTTGCCTTTAGGACATTCATTACTGAAGTTGACACTTTTATTGGTTCATTGGTGTGGCGCAAAGCACGCTTTTGTGCAAAACTTACGTCCTTGCGAGTAAAATTTTTTTGAAATGAGCAGTGACCGAGAAAATGAGATGATGAAATATCTGTGCTTATGAGGCACATATTGTTAAGTCTTAATTTGGTACTCGTCGTTTCAAAGAACAAAGAAGGGGTATACATTTCTTTAGGTTGGATAAAAGTGGCTAGGCTTAAGGTAGTTTCCTAACATAAGCAATTATGAAATTTTAGTAAATATAAATAGGAAATTGAAATTGTTAAATCCAAGCATAAAAATACTAAAGAAGCATAGATGCGTAGCGTTGACATGTTTTCCGCAATTAAATAAATACAACAATTGTGTGAACGTGTTTGTAAGGGTGCCGACGTAGAAACCATCGACGGACGATCGATTGGTGTGGTAACACCCTTAGTCTCTCCAGCGTTGACTGAGCATCTCATGATAATAACGTAAATTAGGGGTCCTACGGTATTACAATGGGATATATTTATGTTACGTAGGTGTTTTATTTGTGTCAATTGAACTTTTGATGGATGTGTAACAAGGATTACAACTTTGATATGTTATTATAATGATGTAAAAATTAATAACGAGAAGATTTTAGGTTTTCATGTCAACAGTAGAAAATATTTTGGGTTAATTTGGTGTCATAAAAAAAAACACAATCGTGAAGTAAAGAAATCAAAGGGCTATCAAAATAAACTGTGAGCGAAAATCGACAACTTATGGCTATTTTGTTTGAAAAAACATTTTGATTCCGCAGAGAATATAAAATATTCAAATACTGTTTTTCTAATACCATACAGTTGTTGATAACAATAAAGATTGAATTTCATTTACGAATGGCGAATGATTGAATTTCCATTGAAGTGGAAAATATTCAATCACCAAGTCTGTGGTACACTGTGTAACTTTTCTTGTGGAACATACGAAGTGGAATTATTCGATTTTATTGTATCATGTTTTGCAGGTGATACAATAAAAAAACATTAATTTAAAGAAATGGTCTTCTGTCAGTAAAATTTCCCTTATTTGATTTCATTTTGCTCTAAAGCTAATGAATCCCGAATCCAAAAATGCCTTCTTTTAATTACTTACTCTTCCTATCATTCGCTCTCTTTTATTATTCGCTCAATAAATACATATTTTCAAAAACATAACCATACATTCAAAATCTAGCTACTGCTAAGGCAGTGGATTTCATTAGTGGAATATATATCATTAGGGGTTACCCAAATGAATTACGAGAATCTTCCAAAAAAAAAGATAAGTGAAAACGGTTGCCAAAACCTGGAATCTGAGGTAAGCGTTTTGGAAATGTACCACGTATACAGGCTGCAGTAAGCAATAAAAATGAACCCTAACCTTTTGATCATCTAACGTTGCACGGAGCCGAGGCAGCCAGCGATCATGAGCCTCAGCAGAAAGCACTTCCAGTTGCTCTCGCGCCTAAGCACGCCTTAACTTTCACATTATATCTACTTTAAGCACAGCTTTAAGGTGTCGGGGGTAGTGATGTGAAGAATCTTGAAACAATTGAATGATATATACAAAATGATGCTAATGTGGAATGAACGATGACACATACGTAAAGCTATGACGTATGTTTTAACATATATACCAGGTCCAGTCACATTAAAATCTACAATCGCTAATGCCATAGAAAACGGTTAAACTGCATACAGCATATCACGTGATTATATCTCGTGAAGCATAAAATAACATCTATAACATTTATATTTATTTATTATTTCATAGCGTTAAACACTTGAAATCTTTGTCTGGGGATTTATTTATGATATTTTTTATTTTATTTTGCATAAAATAAAAATATGGCACACAAGAATATCGCTTTATGTCAATATATTTTGATATGAAGGTATAAATGGCGTGGAAAAAGCTCTCACTCCTTTGCATGTGCACAAACAGGCTAAGTTGCAACGATGCTTTCATGACAATAATGTATCAATCAAACCGATGATGATTAAAGTTTTTATTCCTGAAAAGAATAACTGGATAATATGATCTTTGAAATTATTTAATGGTAAGATGCGCAATAACCGTGTTCATTAATTAATAAATGTTTCTTTTCCTACATCTACTGTCCATAATAAAGTCTTAGCGCTAATGTTGCTTCTATGGTACCTTTCTTTTCGCAGAAACCGTAATTGTCTGGCTTTGATAAATTTTCTAATATATTTTTCAGTCTATCTTAAATTTGTCTACGATGGTTTTTCACACTTCTGAGTGTCTTGTATTTTTTGATAAGGTCACTGTTTTGTTGACTTTCATATTTTTAGAACCACCAATGTTTTTTGTGTTAATTTGATCATTTTATATATTTCATTAAAAACTAATTCTCACTTAGGAATTTTTTTCATATTAATATGTTTTTCGTCTTCTTCTATTGCTTCATCGTTTCTGGATGCTATTAAAAAGCCTTGTCAAATCGTCAAAATCTTCATATACTGAATAAAAACTCAGTTTATCCGAAATATATTTCAGTGAATGAAAAAAATTTTGAGAAACATTTCAGATAAAAATGAAAACTTTTTTCATACTCTGTAAAAGTGAGTGAATTACATTCGCTCTACATAAGTTTGGGAATTAAAGTTAATACGCCAAAAATTATAGACACCATGCAAAAACATAATTATCCAGTATGATATTTAAAAAATTTATCAATTGTGGATTAGTTTAGTTCAAATACCTTGAAATGTATGAAACATACGAGACAAAACAAATTTAGCACGTTTTAATACGTTCATAGTATTTGTGAACAACAAATTCCGCATTAAAACAATTTTAAAATCACGCATATGTTGAAAACTAATGAAATAACATAATTTATCAAATATTAACATGAAAGCAGCAGAGAACTTTTGTAATTTAAATAATTATTTGTAGGTACTTGAATTATGAGTAAATGAACGAATTAATGGTTATCCGTTTCCTGTTTGCCAAAAAAGGTCAAAAAAGTATTGAACATTATTAGATTTCTTTTTGAACTTATGTTAAGTACTCCGAGTAAATTATCAGAAAATATAATTAGTAAAAGACAGGTAATTTAAAAAAATGATTGATTTCAAAACCTTTTTCTTGCACATTCCAACGTTTTATTAAGAAATATTAGCAATTGTCAATTACAACGTAAGCGTTGGTTATATTTGTGATAAAATTAAAGTTATTTAGTTTTTCACTGTTTAACACTTTTAGCAATAACATATAGTCATTACGATTTTTTTACTGTTTATAGGATTTTGTTGGCTATTGTCCTAGTGAGATAAAAATAGTTTTTGGGATAATTATAACTTGAATAATTAAACTTGAAAATAAAAGTTGTGAAAATAAGCAAATTCAAAATACATGAATTATGACCAAAGCACAAGAAAAATAATACTTTCTAATAATAAAATCACTTTACCGAGAACGCTTAAAGCTACCTGAATTCTGTTAAGCGTTTATTTGGCAAACTAATAGGTTTGCGGTGCGCTGTAAATCGAATTGTTATAGTAATCGTACGCAAATTGCTCTCTCAGCGGAGAAGCGCCGCTGTCGGGAGATTTAGTTACATAGTTCAATAAAACTATGCGCAGTTGTGGATACCACGAAAAAATCAGTGGCTTATGTTCTAATAAAAATAAGGTTACGATAAAATTCTATACACCTTTTAGACATTGGTTAAGGAAACATTTTAAAATTTAATTGATCTGTATACTATTAAAAATTTCGATTTAATCCTAATGTTGCATTTAAATGTCAAATAAATCTTCATTACTTTGTTAGCAGCCCAATCCAGTAATGAAATTAACCCTTTTGATAGTTACTAGATTTACCTTTACGATGCTCAAATAGGGTGTTTCATTCAACGGAGATAAATTTATAAAAAAATGGCCAGTTTTGTCGGTACAACGGCAATTAGGTCATGGTGGTCATAATTTTATTTTCTGAAGGGACTACAGTTTATAAATGAGTTTGGAACGTTGGAGCTCCAGACAAACCGATCGTTACTTACAATTAAAAATTTTTTCTCAAGCTATAAAATATACTTAATCTGTTATGGATAATAATAATATATAAAAAAAACCTCTCATAAATAACAAATATGACGATTTAAAAAACATTTTTAGCCACATCGATTATACTGTAGACACCAATGAACCTTTAAAATATAAACAATGCATCTAAAACTTCAAGACATATACTTTTTAGTATTTAGGTAAACAGTTTTATAAACGGTGTAAAAACAATTCCACCTCTGTACTAAGTTAGTAAATTGAAGTAATCTGACATTTTCATCTGCACTGTATTAATTTCATCGCGCTTTGCGTGAGAAATAATCCTTTGAAATCTTGTATATTGTCGTTGTAATAATTATACAAGAAAGGTGTTGATTTTACCCCTCTCCCTTGAATTATAGATGGGAGCCTCTCGTTAGTAGCATTTTGAAGCTAAATAAAATTTAATTTCCTTGAATCATTTTCTTTTTACATATTTTTTGAAGTATCCCTTGAGATCTTAGGTATGGAGTAAGCAAAACTTATGAACGTAGTTGTCTAGCATAATCAAAATGTCAAACTTCACAGCAGTGCAGTCTGCGATATGTCAAGTTTCTACCATTCCTAGAGCTGTCTGCATGAAATTGTCAATTTTACACAGACTGCTACTTTGTTACATGCAAACGTATTTTTTGCATAAGCACTTAGGTACGACGTATTTTTACAAAAAAAATACGTCGTCCTGTCGTCGCTGTTGGTCCGATTAAATCAGCAAATTATTCACATTAATGTGAACATTAGTTTGCAGTATACATTTTTTTTTATTTTACAAACCTACAAGCACTTTGTTAAAGATTGCAACAAATTGAATGCGTAAATATGGCCACAACTCGAAGTGGATCATATAATTTGCAGTTGTTTTATAAAACAATATGACTAAAGAAAACTGTCTCGACGGTAGCGCCGAGCATGGGATCAAAATAAAGTTGAAATTTTAACAGGTTGAATAAGGATGTGATCTACTATACTTATGGGTACATATTACACTAGATTTATCTCGCGTTCGTATGGGTTTTCAATTTGGATTAGATCGAGGAAACAAAAAAGTTGAAGTTGCGAAATTCCTTTCAGCATCATAATATTTGCTTTCAGAAGTAGACTTTGAAGTCATCATCCATCAATACTACTCGATGAGGTACTTTATTCATTTATTTTGAACAACAAACTCGAAATGACAAATGGCATAAATAAAGAAGTACATGGCGTCATAAAATGTACAAGTCGAGCTCATCTCTGTAAAATTCTCCAGCAAACTCCACATAAGAACGGAAAAAATTTGATACAAAACATGAGTAGGTAGGTAGGTATAACAATACAAAAAAAATACATATTACCAATCACCAAAACTATGCAGACAAAACCCACTGTTAGGTATAAATTAAACAAATATTCTTCACATAATACTCAAATATATATCGAGTCTATAATTTAGTGGCTGCATTGATGATAAATACGCTACCTTCAGTCAAGCATGAACTCATCTTGTTGCAACTAGTGTAGTGAACCCTTAATGTCCATAGCCTGTGTATGTTCGATACTAGACGGGGTATTTTCTTTCGCACATTCATTTGTTGTTTTGTTTTTGTGTAGTAAATACTAAACTAGATTAAGTGCTAGTAGTAATAGTAAAGCTTCGTTGGGGAGATGATGACAAGGCGGGCACATGGTTGCCTAAAAAGACGCGGCGTGCTGATTCCAATTAGCCGCTTTTTAAAAATCAGCCGTGAAGAATTAACAACAGCCTGATGTCGAATATATTGCAGTTTTACTAATTAACGAGATATTTAAATTATCTTTAACAAGTGAAGGCAAAATTGTAATTAACGATAAAATTTAAACCTATGCTAAATAATCTGAATAATATTTTATCAAGACAATCATATGTATTAAAATGTCACCCTGACAGTGCCCTCCTTCGTATTGCAATAAAAACATTTACGTCCAACAAACATAATTAATCACACTTGTACACCTCAATACGGCCTAATGAACAATAAAACACCTTAGTTTTGAAAATATAAGATTTGGCTTGGGTAGGGGGAAGAGTTCCTTAATCGTACAGTTTCAAAGGAAGAAGAATTTATATTATATTTGGTACGCTTCATTCTTTGATATATATAAACAACATGTAGTAGCCTCATTGTACTGGCAACATCGCACACGGTTTAGAGAATAAAAATTAAAATAAATTTCCGCATCCGCCCCGCCATTGCTCCACTCGCTCCGTTACTTAGCTTGATTATTGTTTCTTTGTGCGCGGTCGCATCGACACGTTTCATATTTTATCGTCAAAATGCCTAAGCAGTGTAGAAGAAAAATAGACTATTATAAAAAAAAATTAATTTTTTTTAAAACAGTATGAAATTCCTGAGAACTGCAAGTTAATAAAAGCGCTGACCGTTAACCCCGAACTAAGAGCAGCCGTAACTGACATAGCAAGGAACCGAGATAAAAAATCCAAATGGAACAGGATCAACTGGGCCTGGGGATTACGGCCGTTAACCTTGCGATGACGGTTTTATTAACACAAGATAATAAGGTAAAGTTACCGATAAATTCATAATATATATTGTTGTATATACTTGTATATGTCAAATAAATTGCTGAACTATAATATATTTATTTTCGATTTTAGGTCGAGGCAGTGAGAATTCTCTCCGACGGATGTAGGATTCTATCAAATCTCCATTTCACACAAACTTGTGTACGTAAAAATGTTATAATAAAAATGGTATAACAAGAAGGTTAGGCAGAGCTTTTTTGTTGAATATTTCGGAGCTGGAGCGTGATGACACAATGCTGGCCGAAAAGATAAAGGAAGCTAAAGCGATAGAAAAACAAGGAAAAGAAATTAAGAAAATTCCAGCTCCAAAACCATCGTCAAATGTTCAGACAATTGCATCCCGGGCCCGCTTCCAGGGAAACTGGTCAGCCCCCCCTCGCCACCAGAGGTTGAGCCGAGGGGGGCGCACTCAGCAATACCGCAACCAATTCCAATACCGCGGAGGACCGCCAACGCTCGCGCCGCCAGCCTACCCGGCGCCCCTGGCACGCCCGGCCCATCGCGCGTCGCCAGCGACGTCACCGGTGGCGGCCGGATCCCGGCGTGCTCCGACGCGGCATTGACGCAGGTACATACTCACGCTGGCAGATTACAATATTATTATCGTTCCTGGTTAAGTGTTACGTGTTGGATAAGAAATGGTTATCAATATCAATTTTTCGGCTATGGAAAGACAAAATATGTCTTTGTTGATTAATAAATTACTAGAACTCGGAGCTAAAGAAGAATGCCAACCTCAAAATTATCAATTCATTTTTAAATTTTATAATTAAAAAACCAAATGGTAGTTATAGATTTATTCTTTATTTAAATCAATGAAATATATTCATATTTAACTCCCATTTTAAAATGGAAGATTTTCGAACTGCTTCGAAAATGCTTACAAACAATGACTATATGGCCACTATCGTCTTAAAGGAATCGTATTTTTTAGTAACGATGGTTCCGGATCTGCGCAAATTCTTACGGTTTCAATAAGGAGAACCTGAAAATTCCCAATCTATGTTCTGCTTATGTTCTGCTCCGCGGACTTTTACCAAGATGATGATATATTATGTCTAGGAAAAACTTATAACTATTTATTAAGATGTGTAGGTTTCATACTTAATTTAAAAAGAGCTGCCTAGAACCTCAGCAGTGCTGTAAGTTTCTAGGCTTTGTGTTCAATTCAATAAATATTACAATTGACACAGAAGTTTTCACTAATACCTACATGTACTGTCCGTGATCGTGCAGATCTCATCGGCATCTAAATCGCCACGTGCCTAGCCGTGAAATATGGTTGGGTATACACCAATATTCTTGAAAAGTTTAAGTTCTTAGCTCTGCAGTTGAATAATAATTACGATATGAAAATTAATTTTCCTAAAGATATTTTACCACAATTGTTATGGTGGTCCCAACATATAATGTGTGCTTCAAATTCTCTCTCAGTTAAAACTTTGACTTAGAAATCTATACGGATACCTATATAAGTACAGGGGGAAAATAGAAAGAGTGGGAACAAAATTTTCACATTAATTATTTAGAATTACTTGCCATTTTCGTGGGCATTAAATGTTTTGTTCGTGAAAAGAAAGATATTACGTGTAGACAATACAACAGCCATCAGTCACATTAACCGCATGGGATGAGTCCAATTCCCTCATTTGAATAATCTGTCACGAATGATCTGGCAATGGTGCGAGGAACGTAAGATTTGGCTCTTTGCTTCTTATATCAATTCCAATGACAATATAGAAGTTGATCGAGAATCGCGTAATCCGGATATTGAAATGCAACTATCGAATAATGAGTTTCAACTAATAGTTAATAAATTAGGTAACCCGGAGATCGTTTTTTTTGCTTCCCGTTCCAATGCAAAATATAATAATTATGTTTCTTGGCGTTCAGATCCTGAGGCCATGGCCGTAGATGCATTCACGTTAAGTTGGAATACATAATTTTTTTACGCTTTTCCCCTTATTCCATGGTTCTAAAATGTATTCAACCCTGGTTTCCGATGCTAAATGAAATAATTAAGTCCGAAATTATTTATTCTTCGTTTTCCTCTTCCAGTGTGCACCGACAAGACCAAAAACCGTTTACCCTGGGAGCAGCATTGATCTCCGGTCGGCGTTCACTTCTAGAGGAACCCCCGTTCAAACATTAATTTAATAATGTCTTCTATTTCAAAGAACACTTTTATCCAATATTATTCCACGTAGAAGCCGTGGTGGAAGTTTTGCCACATTAATTCCGCAGATCCATGTCAAGCATTGGTAGCCATGGTTTTGTTGTTTTTAACAGAACAGTCTAACAAAGGCGTTGCTTTTGAATCAATGAATAGTCACTGCTCGGCTCTGTCCTTTTACTAGGAAGCGAAACTACTAACGATGACCAGATAAAACGTTTATTAAAAGGCGTCTATAAATTAAGACATGCAAAACCGAAGTATTCATCTACATGGGATCCACAGGTCGTCCTAGATTTCATAGCTCCTTGGATACCAAATAAAGAATTATCTCTTGAAAAGATTACCAAAAATGAGTGATTCTATTGGCTTTGTGCACCGCTCACAGGATACAAACGTTGTACCTTATAAAAATAGATAACATCAAAATAACTCCTTCCGGTGTACAAATAGGTATCGTAGATATTTTTAAAACCTCCGCTGCTGGGCGAAATCAACCAGTATTACATATTCCTTATTTCGTAGAAAATTAAGCACTTTGTCCCGCGACTACATTAAAAGATTTTTTGTTAGTAACTAAAGATATTAGACCTGCATTAACTAGAACTCTTTTAACAACATTCAAACGACCGTACAAACCAGCTACGTGTCAGACAGTCAGTCGGTGGATTAGACAAGCACTTAGTGCAAGTGTGTGGACTTAGAAACATTCGGTGCCCACAGCACGCAACGTGCTGCTACGTCCACAGCACAGGCCTCCGGGGTTTCTTGGGATGTCATAAGAAACACAGCCGGTTGGACCGAAAGATCAAAGTCCTTTGCACAATTCTATAATAGAAATATTATTTCTAGTAATAATTTTGTTAGATCAGTCTTGTTATCAGTTCATAGTCATTCTAATAAATAAGTTAATTAGATCAAAAATTGTACTTGCCACTTCAAATATATGTAGGGAATATGGTTACACCGTTTAGTATGCCTAAAATGGTTTTGATATTTGCGTCATTATTTAAAAAGTTAAATTTAAAAAAAATTGTTTGAGCACTTAAACATTCTTAATTTGTGGAAGATCTTTCTTATATTATCATGATTCTAAATATATTTTTCTTATATATTGGTTACTCCAACAGCTTTATCGAATTATATTCGTTTTTCAAAATGGCATCTACAATAAGAGGCACGAGTATTGTATTTTGTACTAGCTTTTGCCCGCGGAAGAGTTTAGAGTACGCATGTTCGCACATTTGCTATTTTACTCTAAACGATCATAAGAGTTTACAGTAAAATAGCAAATGTGATTAAACACGAACTGCTTTCTTAATGTACCAAAGAACTGACGAATGTTCTCAAGAATATCTTATATAATTAAGTTATATCCTGCGGGAAGTATAAATGGATAAAAAGTAACCTCTGTAATATTATACAGTAACTAAAATATAGAATACCATGAACTACTCTATAAAACTTGTTACCTTAACAATAATTAGCTGCAAGAACTTAGACTCTACAACAGGATCATCGTACATACAACACTTACGCAATTACAAATATTATAAAATAAATCGTATGAGAGTTAACGTTTTTTCTTTTTTTTGTTCCCCTCCGCGGGAAGGGCAGGAGGATAAAAATGCCCTGACGCATACTCTGGCGCGATTCCAGAGTTATGTGGGACTCGTCCCGACGCCTACCAGAACCATACCCACTAAAAACCCCCTGTCGGCTCGTGCATTTTTGCCACTCAGCCTTCATCTGAGCGACGGCCAATTGGAGAAAGAGGCCGCGCTAGCGGGGCCCAGAAGGGGTCACCCGCTGGGATTACATAGCACTGAAGGTGCTCAATGCACTGAAGGTGCTCAAAATGAAAATCAAATAATTAAAAAATAAAAATAATTAAAAATTGCAAAATAAAATTGAATTAATTCTCATTTACGTTAGAATTAGGAATTACGTTAGATAAGAATTTACGTTAGAATTAGAATTTGCGGCCAGAAGAGCTTCGAGATCGGCTGACAGTCTGGTGGATGAGTACGCTTGCGCGTTCCTAGGCCTAGCGACTTTGAACTTCGAATCTAAGACAGGAGTAGTATTTGAGACTGAATCACGAACTAGAGGATTGGGATGGGTTTCGGAGCGTTTGAAGAACGCTTCAGAGAGTGTTTTGAGGTGTTGTTGTACTGTAGGCAGTTCAAGATCTCTATTCGACGTGTGGCTTGAAAGAAAGCGTCGGATCTAATGTGACGCCTAAGTATTTAGTACTGCGCTTCCAGGGGATGGGAATGCCTAACATTCGAACGTGGGGATCGCCAGCGGGACGACGGCGTTTGT
The DNA here is from genome assembly GCA_923062675.1 of Marasmarcha lunaedactyla. Classification (NCBI taxonomy): domain Eukaryota; kingdom Metazoa; phylum Arthropoda; class Insecta; order Lepidoptera; family Pterophoridae; genus Marasmarcha; species Marasmarcha lunaedactyla. The sequence goes on from OV281353.1 coordinate 13,076,455, forward strand.
GGTCGAAGCGCATCGCAGAACTCTTTTCAGGGTTCACATAGATGCGTCATTTTTGAAACCATACACCAAGGGCGTTTACGGCCTTTTGGAGTCTGGTTACAAGGTGCGGAACACTGTGGCCTTTGGTATAGAGTGCGGTGTCGTCGGCAAAGAGGGCGAGTTCGACGCCTTTCGGCGGAATGGGAATGTCGTTGGTGTACACGGTGTACAGCAGAGGGGCGAGGACTGAGCCTTGAGGGACTCCAGCCTTTATGGGACGAGGCGCAGAAAGCGTGTCTTCGTGTTTAAATCGAAACGTACGGTCTTTGAGAAACGACGCTATTATCCTGACTAGGCGATCCGGTAAGCCTATCTTGTAGAGTTTATAAACGAGACCGCTGTGCCAGGCTTTATCGAAAGCCTTGGCTACGTCAAAGAAAACCGCGACTGTTTTATAACGACCCGGATAGAAACCGTCAAGTATATACTCGACGATTCGATGGACTTGCTGAGGGCAGGAGTGTTTAGCGCGAAAGCCGAACTGATGGGGAATAATGAGAGGATCGCCATCCGTAGGAAACAGATGGTTCCGCATTCGAGAGAGTGTGACTCTCTCGAGAAGTTTAGACATTGCCTTGAGGAGGCTGATGGGTCTGTGATTAGCCGGGACGTTCAGAGGTTTGCCCGGCTTGGGAAAGCCTATGACTGTCGCTTCTTTCGAAGCTTTTGGAAAGTAGCTATGGTCGAAGCAGGCATTGAAAATGATAGCTAACAAGGTAAGCATTTGTTGAGGTAGGTGCTTAAGTGCGTAGTTGGAAATTCCATCCGCACCCGGAGCCTTTTTGGACTTTTGATTTCTAATGAGAAGCAAGATTTCGTCGTTAGAGACTGTGACAGGGTCGGCGGTGATGAGGAGAGAGTCTCTGCGAAGGACTTCGTCCTCCACCGCTTGGATGTGTGAGGGATCAGCAGGTTGCGTGCTGGGCGAGCATTGTGCGGCAATGCTGTCAGCGAAGCATTCGGCTTTCTCTTCGACTTCAAAGGCAGTAGTGCCATCGGGACGAGTGAGAGGAGGAACGTGAGAGGCGGTGTCTACGCGTAAAGCTCGGGCCATGCTATAATACGCTTGGTGGGACGGAGAGATATTCGCCATGAGATCGTGCATCTGAGCGTCTCGGAGTTCCGCGAGGCAAGACCTAACTTTACGTTGTAGCTGATTCGCAGCTGTTCTATAGGCGGGCGTGGGATATTTCTTGGCTCTCCGGAGAGCCGCGTTCTTTGCTTTAATAAGATTGCTAAAGGCTAAGGGAAGCGTGGGTTTACCGTGCTTAGCAACCTTTTCGTTGTCACTGATGGCTGAGTTGATAGCATCAGTTAGAGAATTTACTGATAAATCAATTTTATCCGGGCTATCTAATTGTTCGGGAGAGATTGCGAGTGGAGAGTTCGGGGCCTCTAAGGCTGAAACTAACGTATTTTTAAAGCCTTTCCAGTTGGTAAAGGTCTTAGGAGAGGTAGCGTTATCGTTAGGCGGTCCTAGTACGAGAGAGACGGGGCGGTGGTCAGAACCTAGGTCATCGAGAGGTCATAGATTCGATAGACCTGAGGTCGAGGTTGATTCGCTTGACTATTGCAAAATCGAGGATATCAGGAGAGTGGTTCGGGTTGTCGGGATAGTGAGTGGGAATGATGGGGGAGATGACATCTAAGTCAAGTTAATTTGTGATGTCGAGGAGAGCGATACCGCTGGTGTTGGTTGATAGCACGTCCAGTCAGTATGTTTGGAGTTAAAGTCTCCGAACATAATGACTGAATGGCCGAGGGCGAGAATGGCCTCAAAGTCGCTGCGGATTGGTCTGGTACCACTAGGTATGTAGACTGAAGCTATGATGATGGTCGGATGACCAGTCATAGCCAATCTACACACAGTGGCTTCCATGTTGAGGAGAGGAGGGGTAGGGAGAGGACAGCAATGGAATCCTCTTTAAATAAATAAATGACCTAATAAATTACCTAATTGACCTAAATCTGGTAGTGGGTAAATAATGTGATACTTATAATCAAATACAATCAAACACACACACACACACATACACACATACTTTCTCTCACGCACACACACCTCTCTCTCACACACACGCACACACATTTACAACTGTTGGTCGTGTACTACACATTATTTTTTATAATCTTTGTTCCATTGAATTAAATTCAGTAGTAAATTGTACTATCTGTAATCTTGTAAAGTCAACTTTTATATGTTTAATTTAAAAATCGGGAACCTGTAATTGGCAGTATGTATAAAAAAGTTTTTTGTGTATTTTTCTTTTTTATTAAGTGCTGTTGGTTCTGTGAAGATAAATAAATAAATAAATTTCAGCCAGAGTGCAATAGAATCTGTTTAAATAAAACAACTTAAGTATTTTTTTACATATTTATTCATCACATAGATTTAAATATTCAACACCCGATAAGTCGCTATTGCTACTACTATCACTTGAATAACTAAATCATCAATATCATTATATAATGTTCTTCCTCTCTCAAAATATTTTTTTTCTATTTTAATGACATATTCACAGCCATTCTTCTAATTCTCAGCTGTGATACTGTTAAAGCTTTTTCTGTCAAACTTTTAACATTGCGAGTTCCCACATTGTATTCAGAGACCTTTTTTTTTGGCGAGAGCCCACATGAGCTCAATAAGATTCAGATCGCAGTGATAGGTCGGAAGCCTGGCTACAATATGTTCATGTTCCCCGAGAAGCTCGTCAATTGCATATATTGGATCTGGTTTATAAATTTTAACAAATTTGAAAAGACTTGGTTTTCTCAGTGAGGGGTCATGCGGAATATTATTTTCTAATAGCCAGAGTTTTATTTCCTCAATGCGAGAACTCGAGTTTGGCGCTTTGTTTGTTATTATCGAATGTTACGGGGCGTTATCAAAAACAATAATTTAATTTTCATGGAGATTTGGTATCAGTTTTTCTGTTATCCACTTGGTAAAATATCATCCATTTTATTGTTCCCACTAAACACTAGCATACAATTTGGGACAAAACCTTTTGTGCTTCCAACATGTACAATAATGTACCTTTTGCCGGTAAATATTCCGTATCGCGCCACCAACAATTTTGAGGCCGATTTTTTTTTTATGACTTCGTCATGAGTTCTCAGCACGATAACTAGTATTGTAATGATGACGCATGAACTTTTTTGCAAAAAAAAAACCTCAAATTCTGGAAAAAAAACTTCAAACCTTTGCATTCACTCTGCATTGCTTTCATTATATTTAGTGACGGCATTGGCGAAAACATGCATGCGCGTGGTGTGTGAGGGATGTGCCCGGCGAAAAAGAAAGTAATGATTCCTGCTAAAATCGGGGTAAAAAAATTATTTCTACATTTTTTATGCATAAAGAACATGAGAGGAAGCAAAATTAAGGTGGTAGTTATGTTGAGTCTTGAAAGTAACAAATAATATTAGGTGCGACGACGAGCGTAGCGAGGAGGAGCAGGTTAGTAGTGTGTAGGTGACGCCGAGCGAGCGTGCCGCGGCAGCGGCCGGCGTATGCCAGAAGGGGGCTTGCATACAGAAGCTCATTGAGTTACAATAAAATAACCAGAACAGACCCAATTAGACTACAAAAATGTAGACATTTTTTATGCATAAAGAACATGAGAGGAAGCAAAAAGGTGGCGCGTTTTGGTATAAAATTCGCTGAGAACTCATGAGAAGTCATGAAAAAAAAATCAACCTCGAAATCCCTGGTGGCGCGATACGGAATATTTACCCTTTTGCCTTACAAAGCACTGGCTTGTACTCCTAAAATGTCAACAGACTGCTAACATTTTTTTTACTTTATGTGAGTCATGAATATAACTTTCATCAATATAAATTATATCTTTTTTTAACTCTTCAGGAAAATCTGTTTTTCATAATACTCAGGTATTCCTCTCTTTTCGCAGAAATAAGGGTTTTTCTATCAAATCCAATCGGTTAAATTTTGCAGGAAAATCCAATAGCTTTCTGGATTTTTCTTAAGCGTTCTTGGCTAAAATCTAATTCTAGCTCTGTTTTAGCTATAGCCAATATTTTTTTCAGTGTCGGAAATTCTTTTCGAACAGTATAAAAATTGAATTTTTTGTCGCAGTGCACAAATAGTAAAATAATCAATCTCCTTTTTCGGACGTCCACTTCTATGTTTACCAGAACTTCTAAATACTCCATTGTTTTGAAAGCCTTCATCTACAATTCGTCTGATGGTACTTTCTGATTTTCCTGAAAATAAGATTATTACTTTTTGTAATAATGTAAGTTTATTTATAAACAATAGGTATCTAAACAAACAAACAATACATAAGCACAAAAATAACTAGTCTACTAAATTAATATGAAATGGAAAAGTATCAAGTTGTGTCGACAGATCTACAAATAACTCTTGTCAATTCTTACATAACCTCTAAATAGAGCAATGTAAACACTAATCAAGAAATTGAAAAAACAATAATTGTACCATGTTTTATAAATCCTTTCCTTTTAAATATCCACCATATCCCTGTTACATACCTGTCATTATGCTGTATGGGCATAAACATCCTCCAAATCTTATAATAAGCGTCCAGCTTGGTATTCCGCAAAACGTCGTTGGAACTCGTTATAAATCACTTCCCTAGCTCCACTGCATATCAGTTTATTCGATTTCTTCTTATTTATGATGATAGTGATGACAATCAACGACTATTACTCAAACAAATTAGAAAAGCAATACAAAAACTGAAGATTTATGCACCATTCCATCAAAGATATCATAACAGTGACGTCAATGACATGTCAATTAATAGTTGCCATAATCAGATTTATTTTAGTTCCTCAAACATTCTCTTCAAGATTTTTGGGTCGGACTGTATGTACCAATATATTAATAATACATTATTATAGTAATGATTGTAAACCAAAATAAACACGAGTTTAAGATATACCTAAGTTTAAGTTTATAATTATGTAAAATTATTAAGACTGATTAAAGTTGATTTGTCATACTTATGTCTTTAATTTAACCAAAATTTTATACACAAAATTTATAACTCTAAACATCTCCATGTTGTTATTATATATCAAAAAATGAAGCGTACGAAATATAATAAATGATCAAACGAACTTGCAAAGTGAAGTTCGATCGATATTATATAAGTACTTCACTTTGAACTTCACTTTGCAAGTTCGTTTGATCATCTATTATAAACGGTATAGAATAATGCCACAAACCAAAATCGGACGAACAATTGTGTAAACCGTTAATTAATAATTCTGCTATCTGAAGAAGGCTATTTGTACAATTCGAAGCTAATTAATTCAAGATGGCATTTGTGTTTTTACTTAAGTTACTCTTTTACTACGTTAACATTTCTAAAGCTTTTTAAACTGCACCAGTTTTGTGCTTATAAACCTAAATAAACAAGCCAAAACTTTACTTTACTTATGTGAGATAGCACGGCTTGTACTCAAAAATTTTCTGACATAACAAATCAGCAGACATTGTGACTTAAATAATTAATCGATCAGGATTTAATCATTCATGAATCACCAAATCAAACAACCATACATTAATGGTAAACGTGTTCCTTTCTTGACATCTGCCTAATATTATAATATGTAAACCTAGGTATGTTTTTTCTTACTTAATCACGTGAAAATGGTGAAAAGGATTTGGGTGTATGGCAAACTGATTAAATATGACCAGGAATTTAATAACTCAAGAGATAAGCGAGCGAACACATAGGGTTAAATCCTAGTCTTACATATAAATTAAAATATAAAACAATATTTATAAGGTCTATTGCTCAATGATTCTAAATTAGGGGGGGAGTTGCACACAATACTTATTATTATGATTTAAAATTTCATTTATAACATTATTGAAATTCAAAAAAGCGTTTTTAAAGAAAAATCTACTTAATAGCAACAGCACCGAAAGCAATTCATTGGCACATGAATAAAACATTTGGAAAAGTTCTTAATGCTTTTTCTATTGTGTAGCTATTAACAAAGTCGGAACTAGAAAATCGTTACTATTCAGTACGGCCTCATAAAGTTTTGAACTTGCACAAAATTGACAAATCGCCATATATTGAAACCAAATTTTGCGTAGTACTATAGTTTTGAACGTTTCTGGAGGTCATAATGTAAAAAACTAAAAAAAGATAGGAAATGTGAGAAAAAGCAGATGTAACACTATTAACCGAATTGGATACTAGCAAATTTGTGTCAAAGGAAGGGTCAGATCCTAAAATATTTTGCGTACTATAAAAGTTGAAAGTGGCACATCCTACAATCGACCCGTTCTGCGTCCGGCCCTGCTCAGACGTGTTGTCGATCGCACCAGCTGTTGAGTCACGATTGTCGTCTTACGACGACAACTCGTAGCAATACTCATACGCTGAGATTTGTACAAATCTCGATTCGTCCTCGACGACTTGAGATAAACCTCAATCGGCTGCAACTAAGTCAGTCTCGCAGCAACCACAGACTTACAGACACTTACTACGGTCGATTAAATTCGATAGTAGTTCTCAAGGCTCGGGCTGTTTTTCTGGCTACGTACTTGACGCTGGGCGCTTGTTACGTTAGTTAGAGACTCGCTCTGCGGCCGGCTTTGGCCGGTCGTAACGTAGTCAATCCCGCACTCTGTGCACCCTTCGAATTAATACCTCACCTCGGTGGGAGCAGCAACAACAGAGTTGAGCTTACTACGGTCGATTAAATTCGATAGTAGTTCGCAAGGCTCGGGCTGATTTACTGGCTGCGTACTTGACGCTTGGCGTCTGTTACGTAGTCAGAGACTCGCTCTGCGGCCGTCTCCGGCCGGTCGTAACGTAGTCAATCCCGCACTCTCAGTGCAACCCAACCTCGTCAGGTCTACGGCCGGTTTTTGTTGTCAATTTATTGGCAACGCACTCCGTATTAGACTCGCGTTTGATCAGGTGGATACTTAACGGTGACAACTAAGCCTGATAGCGTTGCCCCGGTGCACTTCCAAGGCCCTTCAGGCCAAGGAGAAACCGGCTGACCCGATCCCATGGTACTTGGGCCTTTCCCAGGGTGACGGTACAGTGCTGTCCGAATCAGGGGCACCACTTCACGTCGTCCCCAGCCCTTCTACCACGGGTAGGGAGGTTTTAGGTGCTAGGTTTGTTAGGGAACCTAGGCATTATTATATATTTATATATTATATATTGTAGTTCCAAGCCCTCCAATGGACCAGCAAAGCTTGGTAAACTTTGCTAGGTCATTCGCCCAGGCGCTCGTTGCGTCCGGCGCCAACATATCCCATGACGTACTAACGCAAGCCTTACAGGCAACTATCGCGTCCCCGGCCCCTAAGGCCTATACCCCGGCCCTTCAGGCCTCCAACGTCCAGACCCTTCAGCTCCCGGGAGCGATCCGAACCCGCGTCTTATGCGTCGTCAGATGCCGTCACCTTAACCGGCTCTCCTGAAACCGCGTTCCAGTTAGTCACCAAACGCTCCAAGAAGCGCTCGAAGAAAGCCTCGATATATTCAATACGCGAGCCCTCCCCGGTGACTTCAACACCCCTCCCCACGCCATTAACGTCGCTCGAAGTAACCGCGTCTCCGTCGGTCCTATCGAAGCCAGCGACGTGCTGCGCTCCCGTCCCCCCTTAGTCTCAGCTTCCTCCGCCCGTCTTTCTTCGCGAAAAAGCGCAGTGGAGCGCGGTATCTAATCTTTGCAAAAAGTAAAAAATTTACTATGTCAAAGCAACCAACGCAGGCGATTCAATTAAAATCCAGGTCACGACCATCGACGACTTTCGCGCGTTCACCAGGTTACTTTCATTAAAACAAATCGCTTATCACACCTACGCCCTCCCGGAGGAGCGTAAGATCCACGCAGTACTACGGGGCGTCCCGTTCGAGCTCGAAAACGAAGAAATCGTCGAGGGCCTTAAGTCCCAGGATTTCCCGGCCGAAGCAGTGCACAAGATGCACTCCTACCACGGTAGGCGGTTTCCTTTTGCTCTAGTAATCCTGTCCAACACTCCCAACTCAAAGGAGATCTTTAGAGAGGCTCGCACAATTTGCGGACTCTCGAATATCTCCGTCGAGCGTCCCAAACCCCGCAGTCACCCTTGGCAGTGCCACCGCTGCCAGCTCTATGGCCACGCAGCGGCTAACTGCTCAGCTCCCCCCAGGTGCGTTTAGTGCCTGGATCCCCACAAAACGAAGGAGTGCACTTGCACTCCCAAATCCACTTCCGCCCCTGACTGTATGCTGTGCGGCCAGTCTGGCCACACAGCTAACTACAGGGGTTGCCCGCGCGCTCCGCGCTCCTCAGCCAAGTGGGCTGCGCCTCAACCGGCGCCGCCGCTCACTCCCGCTAACTTCCCGCCGCTGCGCAACCGGGGTCCCCCGGAAGCAAAGCCCGTTCAGCCGACGCCTACTCCGTCTCTGTCTTGGAGGCAGCGTCCGGCCGTTCCGCCTGCACCTTCCCGACCTGTCCCAGCTCCCGTAGCTTCCGTAGGGCCGCGTCCTGCTCCGTCATCTTCACCTCAGTCGTCGTTGGCTGAGGACATGAAGACCGTGTTTGACGTCATTCAAAACGTCGATATTAACGAAATTTCCGTACGCGCACGCAAACTGCGAGCCGCCCGCTCTCCTCAAGAGCATTTATTTGCGTTAGCCGAACACCACTCGCTTCCAAGTTCGTTATAAATTTTATTTTCTTTTGTGTATAAATTCGTAAATAAGCAATATAAATGTCTAGACCCGCAAATCCCGCGTCCGGTCGTATCAAACCCAAGGGCTTATCCCTAGTTTCTTTTAACGTTCGTAGCCTTAATGCTAACCTTCCTGAGCTCAAACTGTTCCTTCAGAACAACGAGCCAGACTTATTGCTGCTTCAAGAGACGTGGCTAACTCCAAACCGCTCCAGGGTATTCGCTATACCTAAGTACGCGTTTATTCGTAACGACAGGCCCAACTCCGACGGTTTCGGCGGCACTGCTATTTATTACAAAAGAGGATTCGATTGCTGCCCTCTCCCTACCCCTCCTCTCCTCAACATGGAAGCCACTGTGTGTAGATTGGCTATGACTGGTCATCCGACCTTCATAGCTTCAATCTACATACCTAGTGGTACCAGACAAATCCGCAGCGACTTTGAGGCCATTCTCGCCCTCGGCCATTCAGTCATTATGTTCGGAGACTTTAACTCCAAACATACTGACTGGACGTGCTATCAACCAACACCAGCGGTATCGCTCTCCTCGACATCACAAATTCACTTGACTTAGATGTCATCTCCCCCATCACTCCCACTCACTATCCCGACAACCCGAACCACTCTCCTGATATCCTCGATTTTGCAATAGTCAAGCGAATCAACCTCGACCTCAGGTCTATCGAACCTTTCGATGACCTAGGTTCTGACCACCACCCCGTCTCTCTCGTACTAGGACCGCCTAACGATAACGCTACCTCTCCTAAGACCTTTACCAACTGGAAAGGCTTTAAAAATACGTTAGTTTCAGCCTTAGAGGCCTCGAACTCTCCACTCGCAATCTCTCCCGAACAATTAGATAGCCCGGATAAAATAGATTCATTAGTAAATTTTCTCACTGATGCTATCAACTCAGCCATCAGTAAAAACGAAAAGGTTGCTAAGCAAGGCAAACCCACGCTTCCCTTAGCCGTTAGCAATCTTATTAAAGCTAAGAACGCCGCTCTCCGGAGGGCCAAGATATCCCACGCCCGCCTATAGAACAGCTGCGAATCAGCTACAACGCAAAGTTATGTCTTGCCTCGCGGAACTCCGAGACGATCAGATGAACAATCTCATGGCGAATATCTCCCCGTCCCACCAAGCGTATTATAGTATGGCCCGAGCCTTACGCGTAGACGCCGCATCTCACGTCCCTCCTCTCACTCGTCCCGATGGCTCTATTGCCTTCGAAGTCGAAGAGAAAGCCGAATGCTTCGCTGACAGCAATCTCAATGGTGCTGTTGCCTGCCTCACACCTGCCTCAACAGGTGCTTACTTTGTTAGCTATCATTTTGAAAGCCTGCTTTGACCTTAGCTACTTTCCAAAAGCTTGGAAAGAAGCGACAGTCATAGGCATTCCCAATCCGGGTAAACCTCTGACTATCCCGGTTAATCACAGACCCATCAGCCTCCTCAAGGCAATGTCTTAACTTCTCGAGAGAGTCATACTCTCTCGCATGCTTAACCATCTGTTTTCAGCGGATGGCGATCCTCTCATAATTCCCCACCAGTTCGGCTTTCACGCTAAGAACTCCTGCCCTCAGCAAGTCCATCGAATCGTCGAATACATACTCGAAGGCTTCTACCCAAGGCGTTTTAAAACGATCGCAGTTTTCTTTGACGTAGCCAAGGCTTTCGATAAAGTCTGTCACAGCGGCCTCGTCTATAAACTCTACAAAATAGGCTTACCGGATCGACTAGTTAGAATAATCACGTCGTTTCTTAAAGACCATTCGTTTCAGGCACGCTTTCCGCGCCCCGTCTCATAAAGGCTGGAGTCCCTCAAGGCTCAGTCCTCGCCCCTCTATTGTACATCGTGTACACTAACAATATTCCCGTCGCGTCGAAAGGCGTCGAACTCGTCCTTTTGCCGACGACACTGCCCTTTACACCAAAGGCCGCAGAGTCCCGGGTCTCACCACCAGACTCCAAAAGGCTGTAAATGCCCTCGGTGCATGGTTTCAAAAATAGCGTATCGATGTGAACCCAGAGAAGAGCTCTGCGGTTTACTTCGACTACAAACGCAGTCGTATCGCCGACAATCTCCACGTTAGAATGCAAGGCATTCCTATCCCCTGGAAGCGCACTACCAAATATTTAGGCGTCACCTTGGACCAGACGCTTTCTTTCAACTCTCACGTCGATAGAGTAACGAAACTCGCACGTTTTTACTCAGGCCGCCTTTACAGTATGTTCGGTAGAAAAAGTAAAATGTCCTTTAGAAACAAACGTACGCTTTATAAGATCTGCGTTAGACCAGTCATGACATATGCCTTGCCAGTCTTTGCCCACGCTAAACCCTCCGTCCTGTACAAACTGCAGGTAGTTCAAAATCTCTTCTGCCGCAGGGCCACAAACGCACCTTAGTACGTGCGCAACGCGGACCTGCACAGAGATCTTGAACTGCCTACAGTGCAACAGCACCTAAAAACACTCTCAGAATCGTTCTTCAAACGCGCCGAAACCCGTTCCAATCCTCTTGTTCGAGATTCAGTCTCATATACTGCTCCTGTCTTAGATTCGAAACTCAAAGTCGCTAGACCGAGAAACGTGCACACTGGCGAACCCACGCAATTAACATTAGATCTCGAAGCTCTTCAGGCCGCAACTTCTAATTCTAACGTAAATTCGAATTAATTCAATGTTTATTTTTCATTTTGAGCATCTTCAGTGCTATGTATTCACATTAACTTTGAGCACCTTCAGTGCTATGTAAAACCCAGCGCCCTTTTGACCCCTTTTGGGCCCCGCTAGCGCGGCCTCTTTCTCCAATTGGCCCTCGCTCAGATGAAGGCTGAGTGGCAAAAATGCACGAGCCAACAGGGGGTTTTTAAGTGGGTAATGTTTCTGGTAGGCGTTGGAACGAGTCCCACATAACTCTGGATCGCGCGCGCCAGAGTATGCGTCAGAGTATTTTTTATCATCCTGCCCTTCCCGTAGAGGGGAACAAAAAAAAATCCTACAATGTTATTCTTAAATTAGCTATGCTATTGTGTGGGAACTGCCTTATCCTACAATTTTACTTGGTACATAGTTACAATATTATGTCGGATGTGGGGTATTCAACACTTTCTACTTCTCCTACTGCACCATAAGTTCTGAAAAAAATACTTGAAGAATCGTATAATTTGTTTTATTAATATCTAATAAAATGTTATTCTGAAAGGCACCTTAGAATTTTATGATTTCTTGCTAATTAATATCATGGTAATGTGAGGTTGGTATTGAACAGATAAATAAACACTTCTTTTTCTTCTTCTTTTTCTTCAATATTGTTTTGATGCTAACGTCGAAAGCCGCTGCTAATTCAGCCGTGGATTGAGTTTCATCAGCTTCCACAATTCCCTTTAATTCGTTATTGTCGACCAAAGTTTTCGGACGACCACGAGGTTCATTTTTCAGGTCAACATTTCCAGAACGGAAGCGGGTGTACCAATAACGGGTGGTGCGTTCGTTTGTAGTGTTCGCTCCGTAAACGTCGTTGATGTTGCGTGCCGCTTGTGCCGCTTTGCTGCCACGACGGTACTCATACTCCATAATTACTCGAATTTTTAACTTATCCATGATGACGAAAAATGTTCGAATGCGTTGAAAACAAAACACTAACTATTAAACAAATGACGATTTTAGAAAAAGAATTCCATGTTTGTCAAATAAAATTAATTTGAAATTAGAATTATCAGTCAAAAAAAAATATTTTCATTTGAAATGGCCAGTACGGCAAAACGGCAGTTTCATAGGTAAAGACCTATTATTTATTATTTAAGAAAAAATAAAGTAAGTAAAACGTTATATATCTTGTTTTTAGCTTTTATGTTATTGTTATTATTATATTAATGTTATTTATTAGTGTTAGAACTTACTACTATTAACTGAGATCACTAAGATTACGATTATAAAATATTAGGTGTATACCTATGAAATTGACGTTTTTGACGGCAACGTTTAAAATAACTCTTACAAAAACGTAAATTTCATAGATAAAGCCCTATTTATTACTATCTTTGTAGTACCTATAATAATATTAACGATATTAAAAAAACAACCTTAGTTTCATTCATGAAATAGTATGGAACATAAAATAAAATTAAAATAAATAAATAAATCCTTTCAAGGTTTGCATATTAACTTTAAAATCACAAGAATTTAAATTCTTAGATTCCAAACATTGAGTGCTGAGATCACTGCATCAAATTTAACTATTAAATTTACTGTTATCATAATTATATAACCGTAACAGCTTTAAAGATTAAAAAACTTATTGACTAATTCTAAAAAGAAACAAATATTTTTCGTGAATATCATTACAATTAAAATTACAAAGTATTGAAAAAAATAGATTTTTCTATTATCTTTACCTGCAAATTTCGGCAAAAACCCAATTTTGATAACCAAAAAGTTTAAATAATATGGAGCAATCTTAGGAAAGCAAATTTAATCTCTGATATCTTCTTGGTCAACCAAATTAGCAGAATCAGTATAAGATAAGTTAAAATAAAAAATATGGTATGGGCAAAATTATCCTAGTTTTACATAGGCCCGTCAAATCTTTGTATTTGTTTTTGCTTATAGGCAAAAGATCCATTATAAGCCTTCTTCAGTTCAAATTCGTTTTCCAAACGTTGCTGATTTTGCCTTCCAGCTCTAACAACAATTATGGTACATGATCCTCATCCAAATCGTATTTATATTCTATACGATCGTATTTGTTCAGCATTCTTTTTTACCTCCATTACTGTTCTTGTGGTGGAATAGGTGACTGAATTATTAAAGTGGACGTCCAAACGTCAATGTCTGGGGTGGCTGGTAATGATTCCGGGTAGCTTATAGAATCCACACGAGGAAGAAGGTGGTCTTGTAGGTTTTTTACTAATATCATTAAATAGGTCATCGCCTAGTAGATCTTGCAATTGTATAAGATCCTCATCAAAACCTTCGGAGAGTGGGGATTCCTCTCCAAGAATAAAAAGATACAATGAAGATTAGAAAATAAATGCTGTTTATAATGTAATGTTTATAGTGTAATTAAACCATCGTTTGTAGTGTGAGTGTTTAAAAACTGCCTTGTTGGTCTAGTGGTATAAGCTTGTACCACCTGGTTTCGGGTTTGGCCAGTACAGTTCATGTTGGGTTTTTCTGTTACGAAATTCTTGAAATAGCTTAAAGTTAGGAAGTCGGCAATTAAAAGACTTCTGTACCTCGGAGAGCATGATAAGTCAGTCCAGGGTTGCGTGAACATTTATGACCGTCGTTATGTGGACTCAGTAGACCCGATTGGTGAGGTAAAAGCATCAGTTAACATAGAAAACATAGTATCTATTATTAAAAATGTCACATGAGACAAAAATAAGTCGAACTTCCTTTTACATTGCATTATATGACATAACCGTCCTAGATTGTACCATTTTTTTTCAAATAATAAAGTCAGTACTAACACATCCAACATCAAAATTTAGTAATTTACATTTAAAAAAGTTTTTATTACCACAACTGAGAAATGCTTTCAAAATAAGAACGGTTAACAATGTCAGTAGTACCATATCCGATAAAAACGCGTAAGAAAAGAACGAGTAACAAAGTCGGTAGAACCATATACGACAAAAATGTGTAAGAAAGGAGCGAGTGACAAAGTCGGTAGTACCATATCCGATAAAAATTAAGGAACTCAAAGCGCATAATAATGTAGAGTGTGGTACATCCGACTGACACATAATACAATCTTATCCGATTCATCCTGAATTTACCATTCCCGAAGCATTTTTTAATGTTTTTCTGTATAAGACTACAATAAATTACGCTTTCTATTATAGTTTATCAGTAAAAATAATCTGAAGACTTTTGAGTTGCTTATCTTATTTTGGTTGGAACGAGTTGAACAATTACTAGCAGTAATTTATGATTCAGCAAGAATATAAAGAGCTGGGGCATGATGTTGTACTAAGTCTAACATACGCCTAGATCGAGACATTGTTATTTATACTAAATACTGCAATATTAACGTAAAACCTTGAAATAAAAATATGACACTCGCGCGTGCGGTCGTCCCTTTAACATTGCACGAAATGGCAGATGCGTGCGATGCACGAGCGCGCGTGCCCCTCCCTTACCCCGCGAACAACGTAGTAACATACCTACCTACATAATTCATTGGACGTATAGTCTCGGTCTGCGTGCGTTCTCGAGCGCACGTCGATCGCAGACGCCTTCCCGCTCTTTTAGCCCCCGCGCTAATTGAGCACCCAAATTTCACTGGTTGTTGTCGTAATATATAATTTCATAGTTGTATACCGTATTAAATTTCTAACGCCGTTTTCACGGCGGACAGTGGCTCGTTAACCGTACTTCAAATAAGTTTCTAACGCCGTTTTCACGGCGGTCAGTGGCTTGTTAACCGTACTTCGTGGAACGTGAGCTTCGTCGACGGGGTTTCGTCGTTCCAGGACTTCAAGTTCCGTGTTCGAGTAAGTTATCCGCGTCGTCCTCAACCGCCCTACTGCGTGTAGGGTGGTTTTTTAGGAAGTTAGTCATCGTTGATAGGTTCATAGTATATATATTTATATATTGTCGTCCCTCCCCAACCCCTCCGCAATGGCTTCCCTAAGCCCTGAGGAGCTTCTGAATAAGCTGATCGCTGATTACGACGCCCAAGGCACTTACTGCCGCCCTCATATGATTCGCACACTGCAATCATTTCTCCCTCTAATCATGGCACTAATCACACCGGCCCCTCAGGCCACCTCCGTCCCTCAGACCGCTCTGGTCTTAGGCCCTCCCGCGTCCCCTTCCTCCAGTGACATGGAGTGCGAAGTAGACGCCCCTCCGCGCCGCAAGCGCGCACCCGCGACCGAGTCATCCTCGGACGCCACCCCAACTGGCCCTGAGTCTCCCTCCTTTACGCTTGTTAAGAAGCGCTCTAAGAAGCGTTCGAAACAAGACCCGGCGCCCTCGACGCCCGTCCCTACACCCCCTGCGGCGTCTTCAACGCCAGCTGCCCCGGTGTCTTCAACACCCGCTCCGGCCCCAACTTCTGTCAAGGCCAAGGTCCCACCACCCGTTTTCCTTTCCGAAAAGGGTAAATGGACTGAGGTCTCGACATTGTGCAATGAGCACAAGATCCATTACACCCGAGCGGTAAACTCGGGTGAATCTATTAAAATCACTGTAAAGTAAAGTTTTTAAGTAAAAACAAATTTATTGTTCTCACACAGTACACACTATGACACATAGTTAAAATTACATAAAAAAAAAAAAAAAAAAAAAAAAAAAAAAAAAAAAAAAAAAAAAAACAAGTTGAATAGAAGAAAACAGAAAAAAAAAACTAAAAGAACATTATGTATTTAAAATCCAATGTGCACTGCAGTAACAAAAGGTCACACAACTCAGCTAGTGCGTTGTAGCTAGGGGCAACAAAGCGCTGATTTTCAGTTGTGGCCTAAACAAAGTGCGCTGAAACTATGCACACAATATTATTTTGGTGCTACTTAATTAATATGAAGGTACTTAAGATAAGGAAATACATATTATATAAATAAAAATAAGTAAATAGTATAATATGAAATACATGCTATTGAAATAAAAGTATAGCAAATAACAAAAAAAAAAAAAAAATTAAAAAAATGATATTGAGAAAGTAATTCTTAATATTTTGACAATTTAGTTCTAAAACTACTTGTTGAGCTACAGAATGTCTTTTTTACCAAACAAAAAATATTTATATCGTTTTATAAATGTGACTTTTAATAATTGCCGTTGTAAAGGAGGGGGTAGGTTGTTCCAACAAAAAGTAGCTCGATAACGAAAACTACCCTTAAATGCAGCTGTGTGGTGTTTATAGTTTTGCAGTAAATATTTGGAAGCCCTGGTATTATATCGATTGTCAGAGGAAGACCAGCGCAATTTATCAAATAAGTACTTAGGCATCTCAGTTGTCACAATATGGTGTACAAGAACGGCAAAATGGAGTTCTCGCCGTGACTCAGTATTTAGCATTTTGGATGTATGTAAGTAAGGTGTTATGTGGGCGCGAGGAGGAATATTAAAACTGTATCTGCAACAAGCATTCTGTACTCTTTGGAGACGCCTCCTAGACGCTGATGTTGCCAAGGGCACGTATACTGAGTCTGCATAATTCAGTCTGGACAAAACCAGAGCTTCACACAGGAGAACACGTGTTTCCATACTGAGCAGGTCTCTAATGTTATACAGTACCTTCAAACGGAAGAAACAAGATTTAACAAGGTCCTGAATATGCTTTTCAAATTTTAATCTGCCGTCAAATAAGATGCCTAAATTGCGTGCTTCACTTACTTTTGGTACTATTTGGTCTGAAATAAAAATTTTAGGATCTCTACGACTGATTTCATCAATTTGTATTTTGGAGCCTAAAACTAATAATTTTGATTTACTTGGATTTAGTACCAAAGAATTTCGTTCAGCCCACGAAGCAATCCGAGCGAGATCATCATTTAAAAGATTGGCGGCAAAATCAGTGTCATTTGGATGACAAGGTGTGTAAATTTGAGTGTCGTCCGCATAAAGGTGGTAATTACAATACTGTATTTGAGAGGTGATGTCAGACGTGTATATTATAAAAAGTAAAGGACCCAAAATAGATCCTTGTGGCACGCCTCTTTGGACTGGAAGTATATCAGAAAAGAAGGGTGGTCCAAATTCGTTGTGAATCTTAACACACTGAAATCGCTCAGAAAGATAACTGTTAAACCATGCAACGGTTCGGTGGCTTAAGCCATAATATGATAGTTTGGAAAGAAGAAGAGGTAAATTAATTGTATCAAAAGCTCGCGAAAAGTCCAGAAGCGTAAGCAAAGTACCGCGACCCAAGTCCTGTTCAGCCAAAATGTTATCAATAATGTCCAACATAGCAGTGGTTGTACTACGGCCACTTATAAAACCTGACTGCTTATCGGGCAAAATGTTATTAGATTCGAGATATTCTCTAAGTTGAACATAAACCACTCTTTCCAACAGTTTGGACATGTAAGTCAAGATACTTATAGGTCTAATATCTTTTGGAAGCAGAGGATTACTAATTTTAGGGATTGGTGTAATTATTGAGGTTTTCCATGCTGTAGGAAACGTGGAAGAGACTATAGATTGATTAATGATATTTGTTATTATTTTTAAATTGTGAGGTAAAGTTAAAAGAATCATATCTCTGTTTATTCCATCATAACCAAGGCAGTTCGACTTTATGGACAGTATAACTTTAGCAATTTCGTGTTCTAACACTGGTTTTAGCTCAAACACAGAATTAGTAAAACGGTGAAACTCAAAATATGAGATTTGTGACAAAGGTACGTTAATGGGGCCAGGAATATCTAGAAAATGTCGATTAATGATGTTAGGATCTTTTAAATTATCTGGTAAAGTAATATTTTTACTGTCGAAACTAATATTATTTTTCAAATTCCTCCATAACATCTTTGAATTAGTTTTATAACAGTTTACTTTTTGATTAAAATATGCTTTTTTCTCATTTTTAATGGCTGCAGCTACAGTTTTTTTTATTTCTTTGTAATGTTCTAATTGCTGTTCTCCTCTAAACTTGCGATACCTATTGAATGCTAAGAATAAGAATAAAAATTTGGTTTGAGTTTTTTTTTAATAAGCTAATTGTAATATAAGAAAAATTATGTACGCACTGTATTACATGAATGTTCACTAGGTAATTAAAATTGGTATATAAGCAATGTAAAAGCCTGAACTTAAATTTAGTTATTAAATTATGAAACAAAAACTTATTTTTATTTATCTGATCCAACCGACACAATACCAAAAACTCGTTTTAAGTCATTCACAGATCGTATGCGATGGGCTTCGCTGTCAGAAGTTTTTCGTGCAAAAATACGGCCTTCCTTAGACCAAACATACTTCCATTCTGCACGCCGACCTGATTCGCGAGTCTTATAGAAAAGGTGTCTGTTTTCTTTAGATAGCCTCTCGTTAATATAAAACCTTCGTACAGGTGTAAGTACTCCAAGGTCAGAGGTATCAGCGCCGCGGCGCACGCGCGCGGCCTGCAGGATGCGGTCGCGCAGCGCGCGGCGCACAAGGCGCACGGCAACCGCGCGCGGCCGTGGCGCTAGCACCCCCGCGCCGGCGCCGGCGTCTCCGTTGACAGCGATGTGGGCGCGCGGAGGCCCCACGCGGGTCACACTCACCACATCATGATCTTCTATCGTGATGCCTATTTTATTGCCAATGAGTTTCACTAATTGGTGCAAACTTTCAGACCGACTCTCAGGAATGTTGGATATCTCAATATCGTTTGCAAGTTCAGCCTGTTTACGTTCGTTCAAATCATCCTGCAGCCCAATAATGGTCTTTTGAAGCTCCGCTACCTCCGGTGAAGAATTATTTCTGCTATTTTCTAGTAGTTCAACCCTTGACGATAAGTCATTTATTCGTGAGTTGCACGACTTAATTGACTCCGATATTTCTATTCGGAATTCATACATTTCTTTCCTCATTGAAGAAACCTCAAGTCTAAGCAGACGTAATTGATCGACCAGATCCTGCGAGCCTGAAGGAGATGCTTCAGTTTCAGTAATGAAATCCTCAGCTATTAGGTGCTTTAGGTGCCTTTAACTTGCAGCTGGGGCACGACCACGACGAAACTGTTTTTACCGAATCGGGAATCCCAACACAGGACCGATGGTATAGACCCGAACATTTATTGCACTTAGCTGACTCGGCAGCATTTAGGAAACGTCCGCAGGCTCCACAATTAGTTTTAGGTGCCATTTTTATTAAAACTGTATATGTACCAGCACAAAAAACGAACACGAAAAGAGTTATACTATGTTATAGATATTTAACTTTTATACACAAAGTCAAATCTAAAAGATTTTGAGACTAACGATTAGGTAGTCAACTAAATCACTGTTACTTTTTATTCAACAAGAAACAAACTTGAACGCAGTCTGTAGGTATATTCTTAAAATATTAGCCACTGTTCGTATCAACCGTTCGCAACGTACCCACTTGTTAATTTGTTAGTCCACGATATATATTAAATAGTTTTTGATACCGTTTCAAATAATAATGTAATATTTTACTGTTTGGTTTACTCACACAAACAAAATATAGGTCCAGTTTGATTAACAATAAGAATGTAAGTAATCAGGTGATGTTTCCACTGTTATAAATTTAATTGGCAAGAGCACTTCACAATGCGTATGCACAGTAGCAGCACACTCGGCACAAGTGACTGTCTCGTCGATAGACGATTTCCGAGCTTTGACTAAGCTCCTCACCGATAAGCAATATGCTTATCACACTTATGCTCTGTCAGAAGAGCGTAAGATCAGAGCGGTACTCAGCGGAGTCCCGTTCGAATTATCGAACGAGGCTATCCTGGAGGATCTGCAGTCCCAAGGCTTCCCGGCACTCGCGGTGCATAAAATGCACAGCAAGTACGGGAGGCAACACCCTCTCGCTTTGGTGATTCTCGCCAACGTCCCCAAGTCCAGAGAGATCCTGAAAGGGGTTAGCTCTATTTGCGGCCTCTCTGGGATCTCAATCGAGGCGCCTCATCGCCGCGGTCATCCCGGCCAGTGCCATCGGTGCCATCAGTGCAATCGCACTCCTGAAACTCCCTCTCCTCCCGATTGCGTGCTTTGTGGCCAGTCCGGCCACACCGCAAATTACAGGGGCTGCCCTCGTGCACCCCGTTGTATGCGCTCCAATTCCAAGAGGGCGGCACCCAAACAGGCTCCGCGCCTTTCTCAAGAAAACTTTCCGCCGCTGCGTAGCCGGGTTCCTCCGGCTGCTAAGCCTACACAGTCCAGGCCTGCCCCAGAAAACTGGAGGCAGCGCCCCGCATCGAATCCCATCCCGGCTCCTCGCCCATACAAACCCACTCCTCAATCCTCCGTAGCAGACGATATGCGTATCGTCTGTGACGCTATAAAAAATGTCGATGTTAGTGAAATCGCAGTCTTAGCCCGTAAACTTAGGGCTTCACGTACTCCGACAGAGCGTTTGCTATTCATTTCATTCATTTCTATTCATTCATTATAGGTTCATTTAAATGAATTGATCCCTAAATCATGCTTCGGCCGACCTCTGCCCAGCCCCGGCTTCACCGGAGGCTGCCCAGAACGGCCACCAACTCATGTCCCTTTGAGCACCTTCAGTGCAACTTTCACTACAGGCGGAAGACCCGCTAGCGGGTCTCCGCCAGCGCGCCCAACTTCCCGACGGGTGTCGCTTCCGATGAAGGCTAACTACAAGTAATAACTACAGCCAACAGGTGGTTTTTAGTGGGTAGGTGCCATTCTGGTGAGTCCCACATAACCCCCCCGCAGAGGAATTTACCTGCGGGCGGGTATGCATGACGCATCTTCCACCTCCCTCCCGCGAGGGTGCCTCGGCAACAAAAAAAAAAAAAAATTGGACGTATTTAAAAAATCCGACTTTGTAAATCTAGAAAAACTATGATAGCAATTATTTTAAAATTTGAAACTTTGCAAGGTACTAGATCTGGATACTTTAAGACCTTAGATGTAATAAAATGAAAATCGTCAAAATGTAGTTCCGAATTTGTTAATAGCTACAGTCGAAATTATAAATAATACATAAAGACAGCTATATTATGGGTCCGCGCAAGTCATCAAGTATCTAAGCAAAGATATTTTGATATTAACAGTTATAACTGTTCACCAAACATACGTTCAAATGTGGTTAAATCAAATTACAGCAAACATAGAGGAAATGTGACCACCACAGCCCTAGTATGACGATTGTAATTTCGAAAACCCACTAATTACTAACAGTGTCATCTTTAGGGCTCCCAGTCACGCAACTACAAGCACGGGCTAAGGATCCAGTTACATTAATTAACTTTATTGTTCAGGGGTTAGTGTATCCGGATAGTATGATAGCCGAGGTGTGGTACTTTCAGGTGAATTATATCTGACATAACAATGGACATCTGTTTTAATCGAAGCAAACAAGAATGGTTTCGTCAACTATGTTTGCCTACGTATAGGATACTATATACAGGATTTATTTTCATTCAACTGAATAAACAACAATTAAAGAGAATGGATAAAATAACATAAAAAGATTGGGCCTAGGTTGAAATAATTTTGTTTCCATGAATATTTTCTACTAAAAAAGCTAACATCAAAGATTATCCATATGATAATTTTAAAACAATTATTTCAATGTTAGTGACATAAGTGACGTTAGTGATATACTAAGTAGTAGTAGTTTAGAGATTTAATCGTCGGGCAGATTCAATTATTATCAATTTGATACTCTCTTACTGGTCCCGCTTGAAGTTAGCTAAGCTACGTTGAAATACGTTGAAACGTTGAAACATTCCATTAAGGTTAGATGTGTTAGATGTGATTCTTAAAAACTTTCAGTGAGAAATCCTCTTTAGGTTTTGTGGACAATATCCAATTTATTTGTGCGACTTGGTTCAAATAGGTTTTATCTTTTTGATAAGCCGTTTACTAATAAAATTAATTTGTCTGTCAATTAATAAATAAATTACTGATGAAAATAAGGTATATTCTAAGATTTGTTAAATTCTCCAAACTTACTTTTCCAAACTAAGAAAACATTTATAAGAAGCTCATGCCTTACGAAGTTGGGAACCACACAGGGAAAAAAAAATTGGAAAATTATTAAACTAAATAAAATGCTCCTTTGTGGGATACACTGGTCGATAGTTAAATAATGTAATTGTGACGCCACTGCGTGCCTTCCACGGCATATCGCATGTATGGGAAGGGGGAGCTCATTAATGTAAACGCAAGTTACATAAATGCATTTATTACGTCTATGGATGTATTTGCACGAAAAAAGCAGTTTATATTATTTCAGAGGCAATATTGTTTAAATTAAAGACTACAACCAATAAAGTCATCATACATGAATTTTGCATATTATAAGAAAAGCGAAAAACAAAAGAGCGAACAATACAAAGGCACCATCTGTTTCTTATATTTTATTCCATTATGTTTAAGTAGACAATGATCTTGAATGCCAAAGGTGGTAAGGTTGACATGGGTACTTAAAATTATATGTACAGTGAAAAAGGTTGAGAACGACAAGCTGCTGAAATTGACAAATTAACTAGAAATAAGAAAATAGCCACCGTTAAAGTTAATATCCAGTGTATTCCCAGTTCCCACGGGAATTTCGGCAAAACTATATCCTATGTCACTTTCATAACTGAGATGAATCAAATGACATCATATGTTGAAATCTGTTAAATCGTTTAGGCTGTAAAGCATGACAAACAAATAAACATACATACATGCGCTTAAAAACAAAACACTCCTTACAGTCGGGTCGAAAGAGGACAAAAAGGGCCTAAAATCAGTTTTACTGGTTATGAAAGAAACTAAAATAACGCAAACATTTTCAAAACAACATTGGGGCCTATTTAAAAATAATATTTTAAGGCTATATCCACTTATTATGTTGAGAACTTGAAACTTTAACGAACAAGCTGTATAATTATGTTACTAAAGTTCATGTTCGTTTGTGTCGTGTTCTGTAACTTTATCAAATACCTCTCAGGTTGGTTTAAAGTTTTTATAGTTTTTTACTCGTTAGCTAACATACATTGATGTTCTTCGGTTGGGATACAAACCAACTTTGAAGCAAAAAGTATTACACACTTTTAATGTTGGTACGTGTTTTGTTTTAACGCAGTCTAAAGGAAAAATCTAAAATCCCGTTCAGTTAATAACGCCAGTATGTTTCTATTTGAATAGAGTTCTAATTATCTCCTATTTTTAAACCACTTTTGATGAAATAGCCTAACTATTCATAAAATCAATAACGATTTGGTAACCTTGAACTAAACCAGTTACTGTAAATTACTTTCAGATTTACTTTAAGATTCAATCTATTAGAAGAAGTCTTATTAAGGAACATTAAAAAGTAGTAAAATTATATTTTATTTAAATGCGTTTGTGTTATCGGTTGAGAGCGATCGAATGAAATCTTTTATTGGTAAGATGAATGAAGGAAATAATGTAATGTTCTTAATGGTTATTGGAATTAATCGTGCGCTAATTTGATACGCTCAGATAAATCAGTTTAATATTGTTGGAAGCTGATAGTAAAAAAATTTGTTTTAAGTTCTTTATCCCAATTATAAATCCTTTTTAACCTTATTCATTATGCATCAATTTTACGGTTAGAATAAAATTATTGTTACAAAAAACTCAGATTTCTCCAAACGAAGGCGGTAGGTTTAGGAGTTTAAGTATAACGGAAATATCTTCAAATAGCATAATGCTAGTACGTTTAGTACCGACGACCACGTTAAAGAGTAGTAGACCCTGTGCGTGCGCAGCCAGGATAGCTCCGCCTTGAGAAACTGACGAAAATGAGAACTTGTGTGCGGTATTGAAAGTCTTGTTAACGAATATTTAAAATAGCACTTGTAAGAACTTTCCAATTATTTGCTATAATATACATATATCATTAACCTATTCAGAAGTGTCCCTTTTCATTCATCGAATATAAATAGATAAATCTTAACCCTCCTATATTGTATAAATTTTTCGTTCGAATATTCTAGCCTTTAATAATATAATTCCGTTTTTCACAGAATTCTTCTTTTTTATCACAACAAGAGTTTTAATTGCTGGAGGGTAGATGGTGGGAACGGTGGGAACTGGGAAACTTTTCAGTGTGGCTCATTAATTACGATAATTTGGTTCAAGTTCCGATCAAATATTTGCTATAGACTTTGTAATTCGAATTTCAGTGAAATTTATGGGGTTTTTCTATATGGTTATGGTATTATTAATGTAATTAAAACGAATGTTTTGTGAGCCTGTTGGGGTTAAATGAAGGAGTTTGATTATTAAATTTAATAATCATAACTGGGAAATACTGTAGTACCAAAATCATATTTTAACATAATTAAATCAAAATATTATTTTTGAGAAACATTAGAGAATATAATAGCCCGGGTTGAATAATGTAACCTTTTTAAGTGCTCGATTTATTCACGATATTTGCCGTTTTCGAGAATTTAAAGTGCTGAACAAAATCCTTTGTTTCTCTTATATTACTCGTAGCTATTTTGTTAGAATTATAGTATTTTAATTTATTCATTTTAATATCGGCAAATTTTTTCTAAAATTGAATTGATTCCCGATTGCTTGAATATTTGAATTAAGCTAAACCAAATAAATGATTATCCGATGTAACTTAAGTCTAAAGTACCTATATTCATCTTAAACAACATTCACGTGTTAAGTATTTAAGATCGAATTGACAATTACGCAACTAAGTTGACAAGATAACAAAATGAAAGCAGTTTCGACCTAACGCCCACTTTCCAAAATGTTTCTGTATCCTTAACCAACCACCTAGGGCTTCTGGGCATAACTATATCGTCCCAACTAAACTTCGGGCTACAAATTGTGTCCATGGCTCAAACTGCTTCAAAGAAGTTGGGAATCATCTCGAAGGTCCGACGGTACTTCAGCCCTGAACAGCTACTTAATTTGTATACAGCTCAAGTTCGATCTTGTATGGAGTACTGTAGCCACCTTTGGGGTGGTTCTGCAAAGTACCAACTAGAAGCGATGGACGCAGTTGACCGAAAAGCTTAAAAAATTATTAACAACTTTGACCTCACCACCAAAAAACTGCGAAGCCTCGACCATCGTCGGAAAGTTGCCAGTTTAGCAGTCTTCTACAGATTACATTTTGGAGAGCGCGCGAATGCTCTTTTTGATCAGGTTGAACCCACACCCTTCTTGCATCGGTTTACTAGAAGCAGACAGACCTTCCATCCCTTCATGGTAGATATCCCAAGAAGTCGAACCGAACGCTTCGATAGTTCCTTTTTGGTGCGGGTCGCCAAGGTGTGGAATGAACTGCCTGCGTCTGTTTTTCCAGAAAACTATAGTCCTAGTTCATTCAAGCGTCGAGTGAATAGGTATCTCGTGGATAGACGTGTAACACCTTCGTCTTCTTCGTCACTTTCCATCAGGTAAGAAGACCAACTTCTAATCCTTTTTCAATAAAAAAAAATTTACATAATATCGAAAAACTTGGAAATATGAAGGCGACTACGGCTGTCTCTGAATGAAAATTTTTTTAAATACAATTTTATTTATCAAATGAGGCGTTCGAAGGCTGTTACATAAAGTAGAAATGACATCTCACCTTAATTACAATGCAAATATTGATATCTGCTTCGGAGACAAATATTCCAGAGAAACCAAAAATTCTTAACAACTGAAATTTGTATTCTCTAAACTGTTTGCTGTTACGTCGACAGGATCTTATCAAGCTCCGTATCAGTAGCACGCCTGGGAGACGCGGCGATGGCAAAGTGAGGCCACGGACTGGGTAGAGTTAAGTGGAATCCAGGAATATATTTATTTTGTTAAAGAAATAAAATAGGCAGGAAAACACTTATAAATCCATGGATACATATGGCTTAGACAGATTTTAATAAAGTTACAATGAAATAAATAATGAAAATTTGAATCAATAAAACATCGATGAATCGAATAACTGGGTTGTCTATTCTGTTTTTATCAGAATTTTGTTACAACGTACCTTCCAACGTGCCAAGGTCAATACGACAAATAACAGGAACCGTTCAGGAAATTTCAGCGATTCATAACAATATGACGTATTTTCATTCAGTTAAACTTCAATTTTCTATCTTCGATTACATTTAGTGTCGACCACAAAATTCACATTCTACCAGGAAACACTGAATTTTTAAGCTGTCCACCTAGTCTATTGATGACGTATTAATGAAGAACTTTTTAAGGAAAATATTTAAATTTTTATCCCAATTTCACTTTTATGATGACTGATTTTTATTATTGGAATACTACATGCCTTTATTATATACTTAAGAAAAATATGAATACAGAGGTAGCTAGGCTTCCAGTAAGAAAATATTTTTGAATAATAAACCCCGAGACATCACCCAAACCTCTATAATTTTTGTGAAGATACAGTGAACTGTTTAATTTTAACAACCGCTGATTAGATAATAAGCAGCGCAAAGGAAATCATAGTCAGCTTTTTATTTTAAAATATAACATGGTCAATTACCCAGCGTCCAAGCTGGGATTCGAGATGCGATTGAAAGGATAATCTTGTCAGATTTCGTGGTAAATATACCAAACTAAAATAATAAAAATATTTTTTTAAGTTTAGGAAAACTTACACCTATGTCGGCACAATAAGTTTATAAGTAATAAATTATCGCTAACTCAAAGAAATTAACCAGTAGTCTAAAAATAATCGAACATCAAAATAACATATAATATACTGTTGTATAGTCGATCATAAAAATATTATTTTAACTATACAAGTGAACTGAGATGGTTAAAAATGTACTACTCTTATTTTAATCGCTCCGCTACAACAAAGTTCATCCTAGGTCGTAAGGCAGATCGTCGATAGTGTCCGCAGTTATCGGCATAGTTCCCCGCTCTGATTCATAACGAGAATTTAAACGACTTGAATAGTTCATTTCAATTAATGTTGCACTGATGGAATTCAGCGCAATTTAGTTTTTCCAATTGATTTGAATAGCTGGAGGAGGTTAATAAGGAATAGACACGTCTATTGTTGGGTAAAAACATGTAATATCTACGCGCATCAAAAGTCTCTATCATCATCAAGTAGAGTTTCCAAAAAAATTTATCCTATCAATATTTACCAAAAGGAGTCTACCAGAATTACTTTTTACTTTCATTCCTATGTTTAAATTAGAAATATACCTTTATATTTTGTAAAACATTTGCTGCATTATTGCAAATTGTGGGAAGCTAATTCAAAAAATTTTTTTATTGAAAAAGGATTAGAAGTTGGTCTTCTATCTTACCTGATGGAAAGTGACGATGAAGACGAAGGTGTTACACGTCTATCCACGAGATACCTATTCACTCGACGCTTGAAAGAACTAGGACTATAGTTTTCTGGAAAAACAGACGCAGGCAGTTCATTCCACACCTTGGCGACCCGCACCAAAAAGGAACTATCGAAGCGTTCGGTTCGACTTCTTGGGATATCTACCATGAAGGGATGGAAGGTCTTTCTGCGTCTAGTAAACCGATGCAAGAAGGGTGTGGGTTCAACCTGATCAAAAAGAGCATTCGCGCGCTCTCCAAAATGTAATCTGTAGAAGACTGCTAAACTGGCAACTTTCCGACGATGGTCGAGGCTTTGCAGTTTTTTGGTGGTGAGGTCAAAGTTGTTAATAATTTTTTGGTCTTTTCGGTCAACTGCGTCCATCGCTTCTAGTTGGTACTTTGCAGAACCATCCCAAAGGTGGCTACAGTACTCCATACAAGATCGGACTTGAGCTGTATACAAATTAAGTAGCTGTTCAGGGCTGAAGTACCGTCGGACCTTCGAGATGATTCCCAACTTCTTTGAAGCAGTTTGAGCCATGTACACAATTTGTTGCCCGAAGTTTAGTTGGGACGATATAGTTACGACCAGATGCCCTAGGTGGTCGGTTAAGGGTACAGATACATTTTGGAAAGTAGGCGTTAGGTTCAAACTGCTCTTTTTCGCGGAGAATAAACACGCCTGTGTTTTCGACGGGTTAAATTTGACCAAGTTGGACTCGCCCCAATCAGACACTTTTTTAAGGCCAAATCCACCCGCTCAATCATGGACTCTCCAAAGCCCGGATTTCTTGAGGACTCGCTTGGGCATTGGACATGTATCTCTCTACAACGGTACTGTCATCAGCGTAACCAATAATGCCTGGGGTTAGCAGGTCGTTAATGTGCAGCAAGAATAACGTTGCAGAGAGAACAGATCCCTGAGGTACTCCGGCATTAATTGCCATTAGGTCAGAAAAGCAGCCGTCTAAGACTACTCGAATTAGCCGTTCCCTCAGAAAATCAGATATCCAGTCGCAGAGCTCTTTAGGTATTCCGTATGCTGGAAGCTTACTCAAGAGACCAACATGACAGACCCTATCAAAAGCCTTGGAAATGTCTAAGGATATAGCTATAGCTTCACCGTGACCTTCCAAAGCTTCGCTCCATAAGTGAGTGGCATACACAAGAAGATCTCCAGTCGAGCGTCCACTGCGAAAACCATATTGGTTATCACTAAGGAGCTCGTTGGACTCAAGGTATGCCAGGATACGATTGTTCAATACACGCTCCATAACTTTGCAAAGTATGTAGGTGATTGCATATGTCGATAATTGATGGGATCTGCGCGGCTTCCATTCTTTGGTACTGGTTGCAAGTTAGCCAGCCTCCAGGATTAAGGGACCTTTCCAGATTCCAAAGAGAGTTGATACTAGTGCGTTAGTATAGGAGACAACTCGGCTGCGCAGTGTTTTAACACAACTGCAGGTATGCCCTCGGGGCCGCTGGCCTTGTTCACGTCTGAATTCTGCAAGCATTTAAGAACCTCCTTTTGGCGAATATGAACGGTACACTCGCGTTTTATCCCAATTCGCGACTGACCACCAACTTGTGGTTTAAATCAATACGGATGAAATCAAATTATGTGATAAATTTCATATGCTTTTGTTTCTGTTATATAATTTTTCTAGTACATCTTGCTCCGATGACGGAGCAAGTCAGAATGTATTGCTTTATTCATTTCTGTTCTGTCAACCATATATTTATATATCTTTTCTTCTTAATTCATAATAATTCATATTAACCTCTTTACTCAAATGTCGCGGCATTCTGACGTGCTTCCTAAAGCTTAGCCGTGAAGGTACCCATTTTGGGTCCGAACTGTGGTAACTGGGGTGGGACATTACCTTGACTATTTAGACGTGAATAGTCTGCAAAAAGATTAGCAAAGAGGTCTGCTTTCTCTTTTGCAGTGTGGGCCAGTGAACCGTCAGGCTTCCTCAGAGGTGGCAGCGATGGGTGACAGAAGTTCGACTCAACCAACTTGGCCAAAGACCTTCCTGAAGGATATGCCGCTATCTTGTCTCCGATGTGGCCAATGTGGTCAAAGCGAGCTTTTCTGATCACCTTTTTGCAAGACTTGGCGGCAGCATTGTATTTTTTCTTCAGTTCATGCGCATCCACGGCTTTGCTTCTGCGAGCGTCAGCCCAGGCTTTGTACGCTTCTTGCTTAAGCTTTTCAGCTGTGAGGCAAGCAGCATTAAACCATGGGTGACCTTTGGTTTCAAGGGATAGGTCAGCGTAAGGGATGAAATACTCCATTGTTTGGCCTATCACACTTGATACAGCATCAGCGCAGCACGATGGATTGGTTGATGTAAAACAAGTCTGCCGCCAAGGGTAAGACGCGAAAAAGTGCCGCATCTCATCCCAATCTGCTGACTTGTATCGCCATACTCGCCTAACGCCTTTTTGGCTGTTGTCAGGCGGCGAGTACTGTGACACAGATTTCACCACGCAGTGTTCGGATGTCCCTAAAGGTGCAGTTACGGACACTGAGCACTTGTCAGGATCAGTTGTCAGCAGAAGGTCTAAGCTATATTCAGTGTGGCCGGCAACGTCGGGGATGCGCGTGGGCTCGTGCACAAGCTATGAGAGGCCTTGAGTCACGGAAAACTTAAAAGCCTCTCTTCCAGCGTGGTCAGTGTCCTGATACGGGTATAGCCATTGCCCGTGATGAGCGTTAAAACCCCCCAGGAACACAAAATGCGCTGAGGGAAAACGTTGCCGAACCTTATCTGCTGCATCGCTGAGATACTCCATGAGCCTCGTTGTCTCCCGATCTCCGCTATGTGACCGGTATATACTGGCGTAGACCAATCGGTCAAGGCCGGTATCAATGTGAACCCACATAACGGAAAAGTCCAGATCTTCCAAGTAACGGAGACGCTGACAACAGATCTCGTCACTGGCATACATGCACACCCCGGCGTTCGGGTGGAAATTGGACTCCAGGATGTACCCTGGGTAGCAAAGGTATGCCGAGTCTGACAGATTACAGATCTGCGTCTCCGTTAAGAAGGCCTCTCTGTCTCAAGATGGTGGTGGACATAGTTGATATTTGAGTACATTCCTCTGATGTTGCAGAAGTGCACTTTAAGAGAGAGGAAGTGCAACCGCTGTATAACCTTACTCTTCTTGTGACTTTTCATATTAGTTGTGTGAGTAAATAGGGAGGAGGACAGAAGTTGAGAGAAGCGCTGCAAATGGAACCAAGTAGCTCGCAATAATATATACAGAAATATCCAGCATGGTATAAAAAAACCCCTCATCAAACTCTTAAAGGAGAAATCTAAACACCACTCCAAATATAAAACCTACGGTAACCAGTCAGACCTTCAATCATTTATTTTGTTACGAGATCGTGCTAAAATATTGGGAAAGGAGATGTTTGATGAATATATTAAAAATATAGAGATCAATATTTCTAAAAACCCTAAAGCTTTTTGGTCTTACGTTAAAACTAAAAATCAGAATAATGCGTACCTTGCTGTGATACATTTCGGGCAGCAATCGTCGGACTGTGGACAGGTCATTTGTAACATGTTCAGCGAATATTTTCACTCGACGTTTTTAGGTAACAATCACAATGATGATCCCGTCGAAAATATAGAAGATAGTGTATCGATAAGTGACATAGGGGACATTGAGGTGGATGCGCTTGAGGTCTACAAACTACTTGAATCACTAGACTTAAATAAGTCAGCTGGGCCCGATAACATTCCAGCTCTTTTTATCGTTAGATGTGCTAGTAGTGTAATGGTCCCAATAACAATTTTATTTAAACGATCGTTATCTGAAGGCGTTGTTCCTACAGTATGGAAAACAGCATTCATCACTCCAATCCACAAGAGTGGACCAAAAGATAGAGTTGAGAATTATAGAGCTATCTCAAAATTGTGTTTGTTTGGTAAAGTCTTGGAAAGAATAGTATATAAACAACTTCACTCGTCACTAAAACAAACATTTAACGAACAGCAACACGGTTTTCTTAAGGGAAGGTCCACAATATCTAACCTTAACTTATGTAGTGACTATTTGTCAGAGCACATGTCAAAATCCGCACAGGTCGATACTATTTACACTGACTACACAAAATGCTTTGACAAAATAGATCACTTACTACTCCTCCGTAAAATTCGATCGGTTGGTATTAAAGGCAATCTATACAGATGGTTTACATCATACGTTCAAAATAGAACGTAAATTGTTGCACTTTACGGCTCTTCTTCTGCAGCATTGTTAATTCCATCTGGTGTCCCACAAGGGTCTTTGTTAGGGCCTCTTCTATTTAACATATTTGTAAATGACATATCATCATGCTTTCATTTTTCTAAAATATTTTTATATGCAGATGATATGAAAATTTTATGTCCAGTTAAATCTGTCACTGACGCAAATCGTCTCCAAGATGATTTATGTAGATTTGAGAGTTACTGTAATACTAATAAATTGGATCTGAATGTATCCAAATGCTTCATTTGTTCATACACTCGTAAAAATGATCCTTTACAATACACATACACGCTCAAAAATCAAATTATTACCAGAGTTACCACTATACGAGATTTAGGAGTAACTTTTGATAGCAAATTACTTTTTGATGATCATGTTAACAATATAATAAACAAAGCTTCTAAAGCGCTAGGTTTCATTTTGCGTTTGTCTAATAACTTCAACTCAATTAAAACGGTAAAGATATTATATTGCGCGTTTGTGCGCTGTCACTTGGAGTACGCTTCACTAATATGGAACCCGTTGTATAATGTTTATATTAAGCGGATCGAACAAATTCAAAAACGGTTTTTAAGGTATCTCCAATTTAGAGTTAAATCTTATGTACCTAACTATAATAGACGTTGCCAAAAGTTTCACATACTACCTTTACAGGAGAGAAGGCGTATAGCAGACCTTGCCTTTTTGCTTAATATAGCTAACGGCTCGGTTGATTGCCCTGAGTTATTAGAACGTGTATATTTATATGTTCCTGGCAAATCTCTGAGAAATCCAAATATCCTCCACGTACCTTTTGCTTCGACAAATTACAGGCAAAATTCTTACTTATTAAGAGCAAGCAGGTGTTTCAATAAACTGTGCAGAAGTCATGATATAGATCTTTATAATACTTCTGTTGGGCAGCTTAAGCGGTTATTTACTAATCGCTTCTTTATGTAAAAACTTTATGAAAAAATGATATGTATGTGGTAGTGTTATTTTTTTTTTGTCTATTTGTATTTGTTTTAATGTACATGATATTGGCTAATCTTCTACATTTTGTATGCAATAGGTAATGTGATCACCTTTGTTTTGATTTTTACTATTTACTTGTCTGTGGAAATTTGTAATTGGCCTTCCGTATCTATCTTTCTGTAAAAAAAAAAAATATATAGTAGCTGTAAATTTCCCCAATATTGTTAAATAAATAAATAAATAAATAAATAAACAACGCACCGATGGGGAACTGGCTTGGAGACTGCAGGGACGCCCGAACCCCCCCAGGGATTGTCATCGGGTCCTCTCTTACCAGTCGCCAGCTGGCACGATGAAGCCTCCCGGGATTTTTCGCGAGGTGACCTACCCTCCTCGATGGCTACACTAAACATCATGCCGGAACGCGACCATGTCATTTGGCAGCATGGCTTTGTTTAGTGGGTGGTGACAAGCCACGGCCGAAGCCTACCACCAAAGATACTGCTCGTTTAGCACCACCCAGGGACCACGTACAAGGCATCGAGGGCTAAACCTTGCGGACGCGAACAGTTCCAGTCCCCAACATATTAACGGCGTCAATCAAATGGCGAAAAAGACATATAATAAAATAAAATAACTATTTATTGTAAAGATAAAAAAATAATTTTCTGCAATATCATCACTAACAATAATAACAAAATCGCAACAATTTGGCATGCTTAGTATCAGTTCATCAAAATCACTTTTGCCTTTGCGAGCTTTCTAACAAGTCAAACAGTTGTTGTTGGGTGTGCATGGCATCCATACTCTGAGCATTGAGAGCACTCAGAAATTCTGAGCATTGAGGTTGCCCCTGACCCAAATGAGATCGATTCTTCCATTTCCACAAAAAAATTAATTTTAAACAACTATATTGATGACCATTTTTCGTGTGAAATGGAAAATCAAGGTGATAATGCAATAATAAAACTTCATCTCCACCTCTTTTCGGGTCTTAGTCGAAAAATATCGGTCCTAAGAAAACATTGATGTGACCACTTTTCGTGTAAAATTAAAAATAAAGGTGATAATGCGATAACAAAATTAACCCTCCTTTTCGGGTAAAAATTGAAAAATATCGATCCCAGAAAAATATTAGATAAACGCGAAAAATAACTTTGGTAATGACTATTTTTCTTGTAAAATTGAAAATAAGCGACTTATTCAATAAACAAAAATTCTCTATTAAATTCAAGATGGCAGATGACGCAACAGGGTGCGAGTCCCGAAAACCAAAATGTAGACTGCCTCCCAACAGTTACCGAAGGAAAATTGCTACTTATAATTTTTTCGATGTCAACACCGTTTTTTATCTAATTACTCTAGGCTACAACGGCGATCCAAAAAAGTCAGTATAACAAACCTCATTTGCAGATATACTCTAAAACGTACTTCAACCCTAGATACTTTTGATGTTTGCATTGGATAAGATCATGGTATTGTCGTGATGACCAATATTCGACAGATATATGAACTTTGTCTTTGCAAATCGCTTTTCAACGGCAAACTGTATAATTTAAAAAAAATTACTTAAAAAATCGTAATAAAGCCGTTATTTTGGTTCTATGGAATTTTTAACAGAATGTTATCTTGTTTGCAAGTATTTTCTTGTAACAAATTGGGTGAGGTTTTTCTTCATTTGAAGATTTAAATTGAAAGGCTGTCAATCCATTTCGCTTCAGAAAATTTGGAAGAAGAAACCTGGTCCAATTATAATAAAACATGTTAAGTGACTTTAAATCATTAAAGTAACTCTATACGAGTACCGCTTCAAAATTGTTGAGGGTAGTCCTATTATCAACCCTCTGCAACTGAGGTGGGAGTCTGTCAGACACCACAAAACAAATGCGGCGTTGCCAATTCGCAATATGGCGTGATATAGCTTTGTCTTGCTCAGTACCCTCCTAAAACTGTTCGCCGCAGCAGTTAGCGAGGCGTGAGCAGCTGTGCGGTCTACACGTCTCGTCCTGCAAGATACTGGTGTCTGTCAGCCGTAAGTACAGCAATAACTTCTGATTCTATTAGACTTCACGTCACAAAGATCAATATACTGCCATAGTGTCTCTCAATTGTAACCACACTAAAAATGTATACTGTCATAGTGTCTCTCAGGTATAACCTCAGTTTATTGTAAAACGTTTTTTTGGTCTACTTTCAGTTTAACTTATTTCTATTTTAAGTTGTTTAATCTGAAGAACATGAACCCCGGGCTTTCGAAACGGGGTTTCAAAGGAACACCAATAAATAATGATAATCAAATTGAATGAAAGACGCGTCGCTGGCCCATGGTAATATTTTATAGGCTTTTGGATCTAGCTGGTGTCAATGCTTTTGTCTTATACCAAGGTTTTCCAGGTGCCAAATTTCGAAGAGGAGACTTTTTGTTATCCTTGACAAGACAGTTAGTTCTTCCTAGCTTGAAAGAGCGCGTTTTTAACGAGAGACTGCCAAGAGACCTTTGATTGTCAATGTAACGAGTTTTAGGTAAGGATTGCCTCCCCCTCCTCTACTTCCTCCTCAACCAGGACCATCACGAAGAAGGCTATGTGCTTATGCCCAGCAGACTGAAAAGGCAGACAAGATTCGCTTGCTTTGCATGTAAAAAAGCTATTTGCTTTCAGTGTTCAGCTCAAATTTGCGAAGACTGTAAATTTTACGGTAAATAATTATGGCAACTTAAAGACTGATTTGTGCCTAAATCTATCATACGATGTTGTTAATTTTTCTATAAAAGCTTTTTAGCATTATGTTTAAAAATAATATTAAAAAAGTTAATAATAATTATTTATGTAAATGTTTTTTTTTTTAAATAATAAGTAATATGAGTTAGCAAATATAAAAGATTTTGATCTCAATAAAACTGATTCTGTAACTAATATCTTATTGATCTTTTATAAATCCTATTTATCTAATTTGATAGTGTATAGAACAATTAAAAGAAATAAATAATACCTATACATAATTAAACTTGAAAATCTAAAATATTTACGCCATTTTAATAACGTCTCAGCTCACCTCACGTAACACCTCAGTCGAATTTTAACAATAAAGTCACCTCAGCAGCAGAGGGTTAATAAACAGTTGTCATCTAGACTTGGGTGTTTCAATACATTGAACATGGTGGCAGCGGTGTTATATTGATTTAAAAAAACGTTCATTAGTGTATTTACGAGTAATATTTCGCAAGAAAGTTTGTTGGTTATTGGTTTCTTGTTTTGTATAATGGAACACGCTCGTCCACCGCAAGAACTGTGTTTGGAAGGCAGCTCCATCAGCTGAGCTGACGCGTGGAAGCGTTGGAAAACGCAATTTAGCTTATTCTTAAAGGCACCAGGGGTGCATAAATAAGAAGCAGAAGCATAATTTGAATTAGTCGCAAAACGAGGATTTGTTTACGGGTTTAGGTTGCTTACCGGGGGAGTATCACATTACGGTAGATAAAAATGTGATGCCGGTAGTGTGCGCTTCGCGTAAAGTACCGTTAGGGCTCCGCGACAAACTTAAGGATGAATTGGATAGGATGACGGAATTAGGTGAAATTAGGAAGGTGCATTTCCCGACATACTAGGTTAATTCTTGGTAGTGGTCGCTAACAAAAACGATAATAAAGCCATGCAACGTGTGCATTTTCAGTTGCCGACGGTAAATGAGTTAGCCACTAAAATGACTTTTCAGTTTTAGGCGCAAATTCTGGGTTTTGGTCTGTAAAATTAGACAATGAAAGTGCTGATTTTTTTACGTTTATCACGCCGTTTAGACGATATCAATATTTGAGGTTACCATTCGGCTTAAACTGTGCTCCTTAAGTTTTTCACGCAAAAATTAAGCAATTGCTAGAAGGTCTTGATGGGATAGAGTCTTTCATTGATGATATTATTTGCTGGGGCTCTACTAGACAAGAACATGATTAAAGTCTTCAAAAACTATTCAAAAGAGCGAGAGAAATTAATTTCAAATTCAGTAAAGAGAAATGTCGTATAGGCGTAGGTGAGGTGACATATTTAGGCCATATCTTTCATAAAGACGGAATAAAAATTGACACAGAAAAAGTAAGAGCTGTAATTATTATGCCAGAACCAACCGACAGGAAAAGTTTAGAAAGATTTTTAAGCGGTTAATTACTTTTCGAAATTTGTACCTAATTACTCGGAACACTCATTTACATTAACTAGATTATGTAAAAAAAGATGCCACATGGTGTTGGAAAATGGGACATAAAATTGCGATAAGTTAAAACGACTGATAAGTGAAGCTCCAGTGCTCACACTATATGACGTAAGCAGTGACTTGGTGTTGTCCCTGGACGCGAGCAGCGTAGCTGTGGGCGCAGTGCTGATGCAGCGCGGGCGACAGGTCGAGTACACGTCGCGCACACTGACCCCCGCGCAGCACAGATATGCACAAATCGAAAAGGAACTATTAGCCATTGTTTTTGCATGTGAAAAGTTTCATCAATATATTTACGGTAAAAAGAATATAGCTATAGAATCAGACCATAAATTACTTGAAAGCATTTTTAAAAAGGCACTTAATTCAGTCCCAACGCGGTTTCAACGTATGTTGAAGCTACAGGGGTACGATTTGGCAATTACCTATAAACCAGGAAAGTATATGTATATACCTGATACGTTGTCGCGTGCGCCTTTTCCTGACTTTTATGACGATAAGATCAGTAGGGATATAAAGAACCAACTTGTGATGGTCATAAGTAATGTACCTATGTCACAAAATAAACTAACTTTAGTTAAAAAATAAACTTGTAAGAATATTATGTTAAGTCGATTGTTAGTTTATATAAATAAGGGTTGGCCAGCACACCAATATAGTTTAGTTAGTGACTTAAAATATTATTGGTCTATTAGAAATGAGTCGTATTGTGTTGATGGGGTGATTTTTAAAGATAAGCAGGTTTTGATTCCTAATTCATTGAAAGCTAAAATGTTAGAAATAGTTCACGGCGGGCACTTAGGGGTTGACCGCTGTAACAAAGGTGCACGTGAAGTATTATTTTGGCCCGGTATATCGAAAGACGTTGAATTATTTGTAAAAAATGTAAAGTTTGTCGAGAGAATTTCAATAAACCGTGTAAAGAGCCAATGATGCCGATACCTATTCCGAACTTACCGTGGAATAAAATAGGTACGGACATATTTGAGTATGGTAAGAAATATTATTTTATTTTAATCGATTATAATTCAGGGTAGCATATTTGAAGGACATATCGTCCTTTTTTATTACCAATATAATGAAGGAAAACTTTGCGCGATATAGAATTCCGGCCACGGTTATAAGTGATAGTGGTCCGCAATATTCGTGTCGGAGTTTTTACAATTTGCCTTCAACCACATTACTTCAATCAAATTGCAAAAGTTAAAGTTCAGTGCAGACTATTAAAAATCTATTAAAAAAGTCGATAGACAGTAACACTGATTTCTATTTAAATTTATTAAGCTACAGAATATACCGCAGGAAAATTTGAATTCTCCCACACAGCTACTTATGGGACGTAAATTAAATTGTAGATTGCCAGTACATCCTGATTTGTTAAGAAGAAATTACTTCAGTGAACAATAACAGTAAAACATTATGATAGATAAGCAAGTAAAAAATATAATATATTATGATCAGCATTGTAAAAAATTGTCTGAGTTGAGTGTCGGCGATGATATTATTATGATAGAAAATAATAAGCAACGGAAACGTGGCACAGTCATTGGTAAAGCGGACACACCGCGTTCATATATTTAAAAAATAAAAAAGGTTTTTATCGCCGCAATCGTCAACAATTAATCAAGAGCACACCTGAACGTGAACATTTAGGATCGCAAAGAGATCGGCAAAGTACCATAGTTGTATTTGATGATGAGTCAAGCGGGGAGTACGAGATGAGTAATGGCGATGATGATGATCATATTAAGAAGGAAGGGGAGTCCTTGCTGTACGAACCGAGTCAGAATATAACTTTATCACCATCGCCTTACTTACCTCCTACTACTAGTAGTAAAGCTGAACGCTGAATTATAATATAAGTAACTTTGTTATATTTTTATTTTAATATATGAAAGGTTTCATTGTTTCTGGGGGAGATGTTGAGGGTAGTCTATTATTAATTTAAAGTTGTCATCTAGACTTGGTTGTTTCAATACATTACAAACACCTATAATTTCTCGGAACTACATTATCTTGCTAACAATGGTAAAAAAAACGATGAAAACTCAACTATATGCAGTACTTATAGCTACTAGGTATACTTAAAACAGTAACCCCTAATCATGCCAGGATATTGTCGACATTTTCGCATTAACATTTTTATATTTTGTTCTGACTTGATCTTGAGGCGCTAAAACTTTTTCATTTCAGCCCAGTGCAGAGTTGAACAACAATTTTTCACGACAAAAATACTCTACTTTTTACAAAACATTACAATGTGTTTTCTTAACATAGCAAAACAGCAATCTTCAATAGCAAAATAGAATTTTATATTTATTAATTTGCTTTTAATAACTTAATTGTTATAGACTAAAAACCCTAAATATCTTATTATCAAGCGAAATACCTACCTAAATTAATATTCAACCAATGAGTGTCTTAATAATGACAGCATCATAATTAAGAAGTTTATCAATTTGACAATTTGATAATACCTTATCACGGTCCGGCTGCAGTACCATTAAAGCATCTCTAATTAGGAGGCAGAGAATTGAACTGGCAACACGCGGGCTTTTGGAAAATTGCTTTGTAATCCTATGAAAGGCTTCTTGGCAATTTTATAAACTCTCGGGTTTTCTAAAAAATGAGAAAGGATAAAGCAAACTCTAGAGAATATTTGTAAGTCTTTGTTTGTATTTTTATTGCTTTATATAGTTTAACTAAATTCTGTGAAATTTTGGTTGAACATTCAAATCATATTTTGCGCTGCTTCAGCACACGTACTTAACACACATCGTTGCCATTATTGTTGTTTGTTTTTTAGTTTATTAATAATAATAAGGTGTTTAAATAATGATGTAATGTAATATGTATGTGAGTTTGAAGTACTAATGAAGATTTTATCTATCTATCTATCATACTATTAGTAATAAATCCACAGGAAAACACAGTAACTTTATGGCCCCAAAGAAAGCATAGCTTTTGTTATGACTCGAGAAAATTTGTGTTCATCACACAAATGAATACCCCAACCAAGACTCGAACTTGGGAACTCTGGCGTATGAGGCACGGCTACCACTTACGCTATTCCACAGTCATTATTATTGAAAATGTTTGTTACTTTTTATCATATCAAGTATGACAATGTATGTTAGTTAAAATCTTGTGTAGCCAGTACAACCCGTAAAAATAACAAGACTATCAACTAAATAGTTTACTCGGTTGAAAAACAGGGTTACTTACAGGGATATTGCTCCATTTTTTATTATGACATATAAATATATAATAGCCCCAAGCTATAACCAAGTGTGGCTTCTACCATTCTGAAATGATTAAATGTAGTTTCCTAGACTTTAAAGAAACGGTTTAAATTTTAGAGTAAGTAACAATTTTTATGTTGTATTATGATTTGACATAATCTACTTATCATCATTTGCATTTTGAACCTTTAATTTAACGTCAGAAACTTTTTGTAAATCAAACGGTTTGTAAAAAAACATCCAGAGTCTAATTCGAAACCCATTAAATATCTATCATCACGAAGTCATAGAAAATTGTAGATTTGTTTATCTTAAACGTTATCATAAACTACTCCGTACAGTTACCATTGTTGTTTGAATTAATAGCTTGAAACCTAAAACTTAACTTTATCATATAGATTTATTGAAAAATTCGTTTAAAATAAAACATTGCATAGTTATCAGAAACATTCAAGTTTTTTCTCAAAATACTTGTCTCTTTTAGAAAAAAAAACATAAATAACAGTCCTCAAAATTACTTAACGAACTGAATAGCAATCGATAAATGCAAACTAAATAATCAAAAGTTTTCAAATATTTCAAAAACATATAAAGTTAACAAAATAAAACTCCAACATTTTTATTCCAGAACCAATCGTTATATTGAAAATTGGATTGCGCATCAGTCGCCGCGCCATTTTACTGAAATGGTCCTAAGCAGGAAATGGAAACTGCTGAACGGTAAATTGTAGAGTTGGACGAAGCATTCAAACTGTAAATTCGTTGCTTTTATAAAATTTAAGTGTTACTTAGCTTTTTTTAATATATAAATGTTGACTAATTTTAAACCATGAATAGAGCATAAGTTAAAGATGTCCCTTTTCTATTTAGAATAGGTCCTTGAATAGACTTTATCAGGATCAGGTTTCGGGTCAAACAAAATTTTGAAATTACCCGAGTAATTCAAAAATCTTGAATTTAAAATTTGCGAGCACTAAAGACAAGAATTGTGAAAATAAGTTTCAGTCATAGTTGAGTTTTCTTCCTGTCCATTTCTTCCTGTTTTGACCGTCATAATAAATAGGTTAACGTGGTTGTACTCCAGTCAAATTAAGGAAGAAACAGGCAGCGCAATTACTGGAACAAAGGCAACTGCAACTGAACTGGCTACGATTGGCAACCCATCATTAGTCGATATAATAATAACAAGCACTATTAATACATAAAACATCTACGACTGACGCCAAAATTTTTTTAGCGGTATAATTTTCAGAATCTTTTGTGACAATAACAATTTTCAATTACTTTAAAACAAATACTTAAACGAATTCAAATAATAATATAAATGAACTGATATAAAAGAAATATTATCATCAGTATATTTTCTACTTTTTCCTTCCAAAATACTGTTAGGGTACTATCCTATCAAACTTTTTGTCTTTTTTTTAACCTTTAGGTAAAAGATTTAGGATATTTCATGAATAATAAACTGAAACACACCAAGCATCAAAAGATAATCTTTTACCGACATTTTTCAATATCTACTCGAATATTAACATATACAAACTGGTTATGAAATGAAATGAAATATTTATGAAATGAAATGAAATGATTCTATTTCTTACTCATAGAGAAATGAACTAATGTAATTTTGTACACATAATAAATATATTAATTATTATAAAGTTACATATTCAAGTTTAGTTATTATTATTATTCTCAGAACTCGTAAATATTCAGGATTTTTTATAAACGATAAATTTGTCTTAGTATCTATTATTTTTTCAAATGCCATAGAGATTTACTAACAGTCAATAGCGAGTTACTTTTCTTTCACAGATTGTCCTTTGATCTTCATAGGATATACCGTTTGACAATTCAACTCATATTTTAAAACATGTGGTAATTAAACTAAAAATATCATCTTTTAGAAAGTATGTATACTATGTTTTAATATAAGATAGTATCCCACTTTGTTATACAAAACCATGATCGAATGTTAAATCTCACGTTTATGAAATATTTTTAGATAAGCTCCTATCTCTTTTTTGAATTTTACTCGAACCAATGAATATTTACAAGATACAAATCATTCCAGTTAACGAATACTCGGCAAAGCATAAAATATTTGGCTTTATATTTTTATTTATTTCTGCGCAAAAATATGAATAATGCGAGTTAACAATAAATAAATAATTTCATTTTCAGAATGTATTAAATGTAGCTTCTCTAACTCTCTGTCTCAGTATTCAATACATTCATAATTCGATTTTTAACATGCGTAAGAAAATATACGTTTAACAGTATCATAAAAACGAAATAAAGACATTTTCATGAGCATATTATTCTGAGAAACTATATTGTGTTCTGACATTTTTATTTGTACTTGACATTTTAAATTTTATTTTAATTTTTGAATTGTGTTGTAATTGTAATATACTATACATATAACTAGTATATAAATTTTGAATTTAAATGAAAATAATGCAAATAAATACTGTTATTTAATAATATTAAATACTAATTATTTATTTTTATTATAAATAACGTTTGCATGCTCAGACTGAGTGAATGTGTTTTCGTACTCTAGAATAATACCGTATATTAAGATCTTGTTATACCACATTCCGGCAAATAAATAAATTCTTCTAAACTAATGCCGTGATTAGAAAGTCAAATATAGCGTTTGCTCGCTTCGTCGCGTTGAAATGTCTAACACGTTGTAACTTTAATGTTATTAGAGCTGTAACGCGCTGTTCTACGTGAGCGATCTGTTAGTGGCTCCATAGCGACGTGATGAAATGCGACAAACCGCAGGCTACAGTACTTTTTTTTTTGTTCCCCTCCGCGGGAAGGGCAGGAGGATAAAAATGCCCTGACGCATACTCTGGCGCGATTCCAAAGTTATGTGGGACTCGTCCCGACGCCTACCAGGAGCATA
Source organism: Marasmarcha lunaedactyla (assembly GCA_923062675.1). NCBI lineage: Eukaryota > Metazoa > Arthropoda > Insecta > Lepidoptera > Pterophoridae > Marasmarcha > Marasmarcha lunaedactyla. The sequence goes on from OV281353.1 coordinate 13,119,705, forward strand.
CCCACTAAAAACCCCCTGTCGGCTCGTGCATTTTTGCCACTCAGCCTTCATCTGAGCGACGGCCAATTGGAGAAAGAGGCCGCGCTAGCGGGGCCCAGAAGGGGTCACCCGCTGGGAATACATAGCACTGAAGGTGCTCAAAGCACTGAAGGTTAATACATAGCACTGAAGGTGCTCAAAATGAAAACAATAATAGAAAATAAAATAATAAAAATTAAAAATTGCAAAATAAAATTGAATTAATTCGCATTTACGTTAGAATTAGAATTTACGTTAGAATTAGAATTTGCGGCCAGAAGGGCCTCGAGATCGGCGGACAGTCTGGTGGATGAGTACGCTTGCGCATTCCTAGGCCTAGCGACTTTGAACTTCGAGTCTAACACAGGAGTAGTATATGAGACTGAATCACGAACTAGAGGATTGGGATGGGTTTCGGAGCGTTTGAAGAACGCTTCAGATAGTGTTTTGAGATGTTGTTGTACTGTAGGCAGTTCAAGATCTCTATGCAAGTCCGCGTTACGCACGTACCACGGTGCGTTTGTGGCCCGGCGGCAAAGGAGGTTTTGAACTACCTGCAGTTTGTGCAGGAGGGAGGGTTTGGCGTGGGCAAAGATTGGCGAGGCATATGTCATGACGGGTCTAACGGAGACCTTGTAAAGTGTACGTTTGTTTCTGAAAGACATTTTACTTTTTCTACCTAACATGCTATTTAGGCGGCCTAAATAGTGACGAGCGAGTTTCGAAACTCTTTCGACGTGTGGCTTGAAAGAAAGCGTCGGATCTAATGTGATGCCTAAGTATTTAGTACTGCGCTTCCAGGGGATGGGAATGCCTAACATTCGAACGTGGGGATCGCCATCGGTACGACGGCGTTTGTGGTCGAAGCGCATCGCAGAACTCTTTTCAGGGTTCACATCGATGCGCCATTTTTGAAACCATACACCAAGGGCGTTTACGGCCTTTTGGAGTCTGGTTACAAGGTGCCGAACACTGTGGCCTTTGGTATAGAGTGCGGTGTCGTCAGCAAAGAGGGCGAGTTCGACGCCTTTCGGCGGGATGGGAATGTCGTTGGTGTACACGGTGTACAGCAGAGGGGCGAGGACTGAGCCTTGAGGGACTCCAGCCTTTATGGGACGAGGCGCAGAAAGCGTGCCTTCGTGTTTAAATCGAAATGTACGGTCTTTGAGAAACGACGCTATTAACCTGACTAGGCGATCCGGTAAGCCTATCTTGTAGAGTTTATAAACGAGACCGCTGTGCCAGACTTTATCGAAAGCCTTGGCTACGTCAAAGAAAACCGCGACTGTTTTATAACGACGCGGATAGAAACCGTCAAGTATATACTCGACGATTCGGTGGACTTGCTGAGGGCAGGAGTGTTTAGCGCGAAAGCCGAACTGATGGGGAATAATGAGAGGATCGCCATCCGTTGGAAACAGATGGTTCCGCATTCGAGAGAGTATGACTCTCTCGAGAAGTTTAGACATTGCCTTGAGGAGGCTGATGGGTCTGTGATTAGCCGGGACGTTCAGAGGTTTGCCCGGCTTGGGAATGCCTATGACTGTCGCTTCTTTCCAAGCTTTTGGAAAGTAGCTATGGTCGAAGCAGGCATTGAAAATGATAGCTAACAAGGTAAGCATCTGTTGAGGTAGTTGCTTAAGTGCGTGGTTGGAAATTCCATCCGCACCCGGAGCCTTTTTGGACTTTTGATTTCTAATGAGAAGCAAGATTTCATCATTAGAGAATGTGACAGGGTCGGCGGTGATGGGGAGAGAGTCTCTGCGAAGGACTTCGTCCTCCACCGCCTGGATGTGTGAGGGATCAGCAGGTTGCGTGCTGGGCGAGCATTGTGCGGCAATGCTGTCAGCGAAGCATTCGGCTTTCTCTTCGACTTCAAAGGCAGTAGTGCCATCGGGACGAGTGAGAGGAGGAACGTGAGAGGCGGTGTCTACGCGTAAGGCTCGGGCCATGCTATAGTACGCTTGGTGGGACGGAGAGATATTCGCCATGAGATCGTTCATCTGAGTGTCTCGGAGTTCCGCGAGGCAAGACCTAACTTTACGTTGAAGCTGATTCGCAGCTGTTTTATATGCGGGCGTGGGATATTTCTTGGCTTTTCGGAGAGCCGCGTTCTTAGCTTTAATAAGATTGCTAACGGCTAAGGGAAGCGTGGGTTTGGCTACAGTACAATCCTTGCAACAATTTATACGCAATTTCCAAAAAGGAATTCTTATGCAATCGTTTCAATAGTTTCTTCGATTTCATTTTATCTCGGACCACAGTTTCACTCCATGCCGCTTTGATGACGTAGCGATTACTTGGGTAAAGTAGCACTTCAGTTTTTCAGTGCCGTATCGTATAGAAATAATATATTATCACACATTCTCATAGTTTTCAAGATTATATATAAACTTATAACAAAAACAAAAACAAAAGAAGCAATTTTTTTTAAACTTATAAAATGGTTACATATTTTACGACATAAATATATGTCGCTGGTTAAATCTTTTATAAATGTTTCATATAATTAAGGAAATGTAGCATGCTCCTGATTGTACCATTAAACTCATAAATTACTTACATGTAAGAATTCTTCAAAACATGAAACAAAATTAATATTACTACGTAATTATTGTAAAAGATAGAAACAAAAGTTGTCCTATAAATGAAACAACATTATGGGCCCAAACTTACTGACGCCTACTTTTTTACTGTCAAATGAGTTTCACTTCAAATGCAGCTTGTAAGAAGTTTCCGTTACAACCCACGAACGTCAAAAAGGCTTTGAAACTTGCTTCATTTATACAAAAAGTAAATATCCCAAGCAAGTTCGGAGGCAAGGCAAGACCTTGTCAATTTATGATTACTTTCGGTCAAAATGAAAAAATTGGTTTAAAAATTGGAGGAATATCTTTCAATAATGAGTACGTTTAGGTACTTGCAGTTTACTCTCATTTAAAAGTCGAAAATCTAATTAGTTGAAACTTGAATGGTTAGAAGCTGTGGGTATAAAATACATAAACTTGTCGTGTTCTAGGTGAGTAGAAAAATTAACCAATTTTCCGGCTTTAAAAAATAAAAATAAAATAAGACCTCTGTAATTTTTACAGATAATATCGCATGTAAGCAACTAACCCGCGAACCTCATGTTTATCTATAGATATATTCAACAAAAAATAATATTGATTCAATCAATTTTATCTAGACTTGAAACAGAGTATCCCTGTGTCCATTTTAATCAACTGTAAAATTTTTAAATTATAATATTAGCAGTATCTAACGTCAATATTTATTCTATTGATCGTCACGGTCTATTGCTTGCCAACGTGCCTAAATGGAAATTGAGTTCAGAGATACCAAAAAACCGCAGGATTTAAAAAGCACCCCTTATGATTAAGAAGCGGCACAATATTCTTGGAAACACATTAACTCTCGGTAAATGGATTTATTTATTTGAAGTGCATACAGATTTTTACGATATCGGAACAGATACTTTTACAGAAGTTTTAATATTTTGTGCGCATAAATTACAAGTAAGGCGCTATCCACACATTCGGTCGAATAATACCGCCTGGCCAATGCCGTTCGGGTTGTGGCGAGACAAGGAAGTATTTCCCTGCAAAACTCCGGCGTCGGCCCTTCGGCTGCCCAGGCCGAGTCTAACTCATATCCCTTTCAGCACCATAAGTGCAACCTTAATACTCAACGGACGACCCCTTAGCGGGTCCCCGCTTGCGTAGCCGCTTCCCTAACTGGCGCCTCCGATGAAGGCTAACTGCAAATTATCCTACAGCCGTTAAATAGGTGGTTTTTAGTGGGAAGGTGCTACTCAAGTGAGTCCTACATAACCATGCAGACCGGCTAGGTGGTACGCATGAGCATTGACCACCTCCCTCCCCGCGTATTAGTATCTCTAGTACTTGGGTTGGGCTGGCCTTGCCACTACTGCCACAACACAACCAGAATGTTCCGGCCTGAACACGTGGGTAGCGCCCCCAGGGTATTAGTTATGTACATCTAAAATCATGTTAGTTTAAATTATTAATAAAAACAGAAAATCTTCCCTTATTTAAAAATAGTGTTTTAAATGCAAAGTTATATTTGCCAAACACTCTCGTTTGCTCAAGGGCCCCAATTACTAACTAAGTAAAGTTGGTCAATTTACATAACAAACAAGGTACTTATTACAGAATGAATAAATTACCCGCTAGTGTGTGGTTTGGAGCCGGTTCAGAAAAGCTTTTAAGTCCTTGCTATAAGTTATAATAATTGAAACAACAATAGTGAAACATGTACTCGAATCTATAGGGAAATGCAGTTTCGTACGAGTGTATTATACTGGCAATTTTTAACGCAAATTGACTTGCGTCAACGTGATTATCAAATAACATTTTATGCAATAAGCAAATGTATAGAACGATATCGTGACCGATATCGGTAACCCCAGGATAATCCCAAGCAGGCTAAAAATAAACCACACGTGTAAGGACTTTATACTATAACTAAAACGCCATAAATCGCCAAGAATTATGTCTTCATCCGGGAACGTGGCTCTACGCCATCTTATCGGCGACAATAATGACTGTTCATGAATGGGGTACATTAGTCAACTCTCTAGCAGATGCGGTGCTACAACCACAATTACAGCTTGTTGACGTTCTCAGTGGTACTGTTAGCAGAATAGAGTAGTAAACGTCGGGGTGATTTATTATACAGGGTGACTGGTTATTAGTGGCGGATATTTTAAGGGGGTATATTAGGTCTTTACCTATGAAATTGCCGTTTTTCACGAAATAAATGAAGCGTAATTTTTTTATATATTTTTTATTTCTATTAATCAAAATAATCACCCATGCAATCAATGCATCTTTGCCAACGCATTGGTAGCTTATTGATGCCTTTCTTGAAGAAATCAGCTGGACGGGAGGCAACAAATTCTTCAAAGGCATTTTGTACTGCCTCTCGGGTATTGAATTTTTTTCCCGCCAAGAAGTTATCCAAATTCTGGAAAAAGTAGAAGTCTGTAGGCACAAGGTCTGGTGAGTACGGCGGATGACGGAGAACTTCCAACCCCAACTCTTGCAGCTTGGAGACCGTCTGCTGTGCAGTATGAGGTCGCGCGTTGTCGTGCAGGAGCAGTGGAGCCGAACGATTGACCAAAGCTGGTTGGAGACGTGCGAGCTTTCTCCATCATTGTGTTCAGTTCTCCACAGTACACATCTGCAGTAATGCTTGTCCCGTTCGGCAAGAAGCTGTGATGAATTACACCCGCGTTAGACCACCAAACAGTGACCATCACTTTTCTAGGGGTAAGTTTTCGTTTAGGGCATTGTTTGGGTGCTGAACCAGGGTCTAACCAACTTGCTGAGCGCTTACAATTGTCAAACAGGATCCATTTCTCGTCACAAGTAACAATGCGGTTCAGAATTCCTTCACTTGTATGCCTGCTGAGCAGTGCAAGGCACGTCACCACGCGTACTTCGCGCTGGCGGTCATTGAGTTCGTGGGGTACCCATTTGTTAAGCTTTTTTACCTTGCCAATTTGACGCAAGTGGACCAATATTGTTTTGATGCTAACGTCGAAAGCTGCTGCTAATTCAGCCGTGGACTGAGTTTCATCAGCTTCCACAATTGCCTTTAATTCGTCATTGTCGACCAAAGTTTTCGGACGACCACGGGGTTCATTTTTCAGGTCAAAATTTCCAGAACGGAAGCGGGTAAACCAATAACGGGTGGTGCGTTCGTTTGTAGTGTTCGCTCCGTAAACGTCGTTGATGTTGCGTGCCGCTTGTGCCGCTTTGCTGCCACGACGGTACTCATACTCCATAATTACTCGAATTTTTAACTTATCCATGATGACGAAAAATGTTCGAATGCGTTAACTACTAAACAAATGACGATTTTAGAAAAAGAATTCCATGTTTGTCAAATAAAATTAATTTGAAATTAGAATTATCAGTCAAAAAAAAAATATTTTTATTTGAAATGGCCAGTACGGCAAAACGGTAGTTTCATAGGTAAAGACCTATTAGAAGAGGTCAATTCCAGTCGATTTCACAATATAATGTATCATCCAAAAGTGAATCGTTTCCAAGATATTTCAAATCTTGTTTTTTTTAAATAGTTGGGTCATCTTAAAAAAATATTAAAAAAAAATTAAATCTATTTGCACATTTTTTTTATTAATTCTGCAATAAAAATTAATATTAACATTAATACATAATATCAATTCGGTCGACATAATTAACATAAACTTAGGCACTGTGCTCGAAAACATTTGAAAATTCACATTTTCTTCTAAGTAATTTACACAAAAGAGTGTTTTAAAACAAAAACTCACATTAATGTATTAATAAGAATGTTTTTATTGCAGAACCAATAAAAATAATTTCCAAATAGATTTACTTTTTTTTTTAAATAAATTTTTTAAGATGACCCTACTGATTTAAAAAACATTTGAAATATCATGGAAACGATTCACTTTTGGATAATACATTATATTGTGAAATTGACTGGAATTGACCTCTTCTATACCCCCTTAAAATATCTGCCACTAATAACCAGTCACCCTGTATATTAAGAGCAAATCAAAGTAATTTTTGGAAAATCCGAGTGCATGCACAACGTTGAGTCATCTCTTTTGCCATCTTCGGGCTTTTAACATTATATTATTAACTAAATTTTAAAATAAGCTTCAGACGCCACGCTATTTGACAAAGTAATATATCTGAATGATGAAGCTTTTTAGAAATATCTGAATATTTCGCTCAATAGTAAAAAAATTGTCTCTATGTTATATTAGCTAAGGCTAGTGTCATGATTGATAAAAACAACAGGAAGGAAGTTGAGTTTTAATTTTAGTTTTGTATGGTAACACAACTGATGCCGGCCTTTTCGACATCTGGTCATGGCACATGGTACAAAAATACGGCGTGGCAAGTCAGAGGTGGTTCGAGTGTTGATCTCGAGCAGTGGTATTAATGAATAAGTTATTAAGTTATAAGTATTTTTAGTACTTGCATTTTGTAAAAGTAGCGGTTGATTCATTAAATAAGTTTCAAGTGAATTGAGTACTTTGTCTTTCTAAATCTAGTGTGTTGCTAAGATTTATTGGTCATTTTTAATTTAAGGATAACAATGTTATTTTGACAGTGAACAGTGGCGTGGCAATGCATCACCACTATATTGATCACGTGAGATGCTGCGATTTGTATAATGCTGGCTGTACTTAAGCTTCTATGAAAATTACGTCAAAAGGATGTTTTGTCGATGTCGATCAGAGTTGTTTGAAAGCATAATCAATAGTTAAGCAATTATGTTTAATTGTTTATTTATTTATAAATTCTAGACAAAATAAAGTAAAGTTAAATTATTTTTTAATTATTAGAGTGTTTTTACATGTAAATTAATAAAACAATAAGTAATATGATTTCCAAGAATCACCAACGCCCGCTATGTTATCTCAAACGAAAAATTGCTTGTACGAGTAATATGGGTGACCTCACAGTGAGCTCGGGTAATCCAGAATAAATATATGAAAATACATTTATTTAATTATCAAATGCAAATACAAGGTACATATTTAGTTTTTAATGCCTTTAAACCAAATTAGGTTTTTCTAGGCATTCGTTCTCAATTACAAACATCATATGAAAGAGTAATATGTTATTTATTACTCTTTCTTATCATAATGAAAATGGAAACAATCATAGATCAAAACAAGAACAACTCAAACAAAAACCCGTCAGCTAAGGTTTTTTTGCGAGGGTTGTTCCCATTCATGCAAACTCATTTGGTAATGTAATGTGAGTGTGGTAACAAATTTTTTTTTAAATTTTATTGTTATAATAAGTTATCACGTATACATATACATACATTTATACATAAATATAGACACATATAAATAATGGTACTATGAAGATATTTTAAGATTTTTTTTAAAATTGGTTTTTAAAGTTTTTTATTTTAATTTTGGTTTTGACTTCAGTAGGTAAGTTATTAATAAGATGTGGAACAATGTAACGCGAAGTCCTTCTAGCGTATTCATTACGGAAATTTGGTTTCCATAACTTTTTACTGGTGATACTTCTAGTACCAATTGAGTGGGTCTTTAGATCTTGTATTTTAGTGCGGAAGTATTGTTCTAGAAGTAAATTAAGTTCTACTTGTTTGTGAATAGGTATGTACGGAGCAATGACCGCACATGCAATACCTACATCATATAACCTACATTTTGTACACCAATATTGTCAATTTAACAGAATTAAATCTGTGACTAAACAGCACTCTTTGGTTTCGGTTTTTTTATTAACATATAATTACCTACCGTGCCCAACATTTAAAACTGTTAGAATACACTACAGTTTTTGGTGCCGAACCCCGACCTAACAGGGTCCAGTGATAGCAGAACTAACCGTTTTTGTTATTCAGTTTAATATAAGTACAAAACGTACAAAAGTAACTTACACAAACATTGTTTGGTACGTGGCAGTGACTACTGTGCTTCAGCAAAAACATATCTTGGATTGCCCGTTCCTGAGGAGTTAACAAGTAAGATCTTTCCTTATTGTTTGATCATGGATAAGCTGATCCAACGTCAAGCAGACCTTTTAGACAACATTAAACAAGTTGAACGCAACTTTAAAAAGGACTCATCATCCCGTAAAACTCGGGAATATCTGGACGCCCGGTTGGAGACCTTAGACAGGATTTGGTCTGAGTTCAACAACAACGACTTAAAACTGTCTTCTTATAGAGACGAGGCCATCGATTACTTTGCCAACAATCAGTATGATCAGGCGCGTGCGTACTTTAACGAAGTAAGATATAGGGTGTCAGCATATCAACAGCCAGGCGAGGTTGATCACAGCATTGCAGGTCCTATCTTTAAGGACAACAGTCCCCAGGATATCGACGCCCGTGGTGGCATATCTCACACTTCAGAGCCTTTGACGTTCGATCCGCCGCCAGCACTGCCGCCGGTCGCAACGTCAGCGTCATCCGCTACAGCACCAACACAGGTGGCTCAACTTTTATCCTTGCAGCGAACAAACTTCCAAGCTTTGTTTGAGATACCAACATTCACTGGTAGGTATACTCAGTGGCCTACGTTTTATGATCTCTACACGGAAAGTATACACAAGAACAACCTACTAACAAAGTGTCAGAAGATGCAACATCTCAAAGGCAAGCTGAAAGGAGAAGCAGAACGTCTCATACAGCACCTCCACATCGCTGCAGACAATTATGACACTGCCTGGGAGCTTCTGACCCACAGGTACAATAATCCACAGCTGCTTTTCACCAAAACGATAGAAACGTTTCTAAACCAACATTCTATTAATAAGCAATCTGCCAGTGAAATAAAACGCATTTATGATACCAGTATGGAGTCGATACATGCTGTACAAAATTTAGGGATCGACACGTCGACGTGGGATCCCATACTGGTTCACCTTATCACAAAAAATCTAGATCCTTACGGATTACGGATTACAAGGAAGCCCGCAAGTCACCACGTGACTTACCCTCCCTCAATGAGCTCATGTCCTTCTTTGAGGGTAAGTTTACAGATTTAGAACCTATCCATGGGAGAGAAAGTGGTGTGGCATACAGCCCGATAAAGCAGCCCACGCAGTCGAAGGTAATCACTCCCAAATATAATAATAACTTCCATTTACCTAATCACGGAAAGTTTTCGTTAAAGAAAGAGTACCAAACCATAGCCCAAACCATATGCACATGGCAATGCCCTCTGTGTCATCAAAAACATGTCCTACTTAAATGCAATAAATTCTTAAAGTTAACGCTAAACGAAAAAATGAATAAAATTATTAATTTAAATATATTCCAAAACTGCCTCTATAAGCATAATGATCAACAATGTCATTCTACCAAACGCTGCAAATATTGCCAAGGTGCACACCATACTATTTTGCATGATGCAAGTATTAGCGTACAACCGACGTCATCATCATATGTACAGTCAGACCAACAGCCGAGCACTTCACAATCTATTTCAAAGCAACATAATATAAATTATGTTGCTAGTGAAAATGAGGAAATCCTATTAACAACAATATCTCTCAAAGTCAAAGCCGCTATTCGGATCCCTTTTGAATCTAAAAGCTCTTCTTGACCAAGAATCTCAGATTTCCTTAATTACTGAAAACGCTGCACAAATGTTAGGTTTAACAAGACAACATCACAAAGCGACTATATCTGGGATTGGCTCTAGTACAAAGCGAAGTAAAGGAATAGTTACTCTCAACTGTGGCTCAATTTACGGTGACTATACTTTTGAAACGCAAGCATTAGTAATAGCTCGCATTGTAAACAACCTACCAAATGAAGCATTCGGAAAACAGCCGTGGCCACATCTTCAGAATATTAAACTGGCGGACCCTGACTACAACGTATCTCAGCCAATAGACATTCTCCTGGACGTCAGTGTGTATTCAAATATAATAATGGACGGATTGCTTAAAGGCCCAAACAGGGCACCTATTGCACAACAAACTAGACTAGATTGGATTCTGTCAGGGTACGTTAAACATGTATACAGCTGTAACGTAGTTTTAAACAATTTATCCGACATTGCTAGGTACTGGGAATCTGAAGAAATAAATGACGTCACGTCTGAACTCACGCCTGGTGAACAGTATTGCGAGCAACTGTATCAAAGTACCACCAGACGACTTGTGAGCGGTAGATATGAAGTAGCAATACCTATGAAACCGAACTTTGAACGGAACTTAGGGTCATCAAAACACAAAGCGATAGCACAATTTCACCAGTTAGAATGCAAAATGAATAACAATCACGAGTTTTCTAAGAGCTATATTCATTTTATGAATGAATATGAAAGTTTAGGTCACATGAAACCTGTCATAGGATATCACGAACCATCATGCTATCTTCCGCATCACGGCGTCATGAAAGCTGAATCCAGTACTACTAAACTTAGGACCGTTTTCAATGCTTCGTCAAAGACGTCTTCCGGCTACAGCCTTAACGACCTCATGGAGCGCGGCCCTAACTTACAAAGGGACTTACATAGTCTTTTATTAATCTGGCGGCAACATAAGTATGTAATAACTGCTGATATTGAGAAAATTTTTTTGTAAGAGAATCTGATCAACACCTTCATCAAATCATATGGCAAGCCTCAAACCTAGAAAATTTAAGGGCGTACCAACTCACAACTATTACCTACGGAACCAAAGCGTCCCCTTATCTAGCAATGCGTACTCTGAAACAGTTAGCCATCGACGACGGGCATAAATATCCTCTAGCAGCCGAAGCATTTAAGAAATCTTTCTTTATGGATGACGTGCTGGAAGGTAGCAGCTCCCTGGAACAAACAAAAGAGCTACAGCCACAGCTGATTAATATTTTAGAGGGAGCAGGTATGAACATCCGAAAGTGGTCCAGTAACAACAAGGAACTCGTAAGCAACTTGTCGGCAGATCAGGTAGACACAGCTTTAGATTTCAAATGTTTTGAAACTAGGAAAACGCTGGAATTATGCTGGAACCCTGAGTCAGATACATTTACATTCCAAAACAAGTTTGACAATGATCCTGAAAAGCAACTCACGAAGCGGCAACTACTGTCAAATATTTCAAAGATTTTTGATCCTCTTGGCTGGATATCTCCGATTACCATCAAAGCTAAACTCCTTTTTCAAAAAACATGGACTGACATGAAACTCACATGGGATCAAGAAGTATCAGTAGAAATAAAGCAAAACTGGCTAGATTTAAAACAGGATTTTCAGCATTTAAATACTTTTGTAATACCTAGGTATTTAGGAGATAAAACAACATACGAAATTCACGGATTCTGCGATGCTTCTGAAAAGGCTTACGCTTGCTGTATATATATATATATATATATATATATAAAAGCAATCGATCATAAAGGAGCTTACACATGTAACTTATTAACAGCAAAAACTAAATTAGCACCCATTAAAAATAAACTGACTTTGCCTAGGTTAGAACTGTGTAGTGCACTATTGTTATAGAGACTGATGGAGGAGTCTAAAGCCTCCCTTGCAGAAGTCGAGGTAAACATCTATGCTTGGACTGATTCGATGATAGTACTCGGTTGGCGTCACGGAGACAGTAATCGATGGAAACAGTATGTAGCAACAAAGGTACGCAAAATAACCGAGATTATTCCAGCTACTTTTTGGCAGCATGTCCGATCGGAACACAATCCAGCAGATTGCGCAACGCGTGGAGTTACAGCATCACAACTACTAGACCATCCTTTATGGTGTAAAGGCCCGCAATGGCTTCTGAACTCGAATCCATACAATAGCCAAAACATTTATCCTTCTCCTACCTTAGAATTAAAAAAGGCAAGTGTAAATGCTACTTTATGTTATAGCAAACATAAAGAGTTTGTTATAAAACTATTAAATAATTATAGCTCATTACGACGAGTAGCGGTAACAATAGCATGGCTCTCACGTTACATTGACTGGCTCAAACATAAACAAACTGTGTCGTCGGTCAAACACCTTACAGGGCCAGAAATGCAACGTTCGTACAATTTAATTATAACAGCTGTTCAAATGACCGAGTTTAAAGACGATTATGAAGACCTAAAACGGGAAAAATCAGTACGTAAAAATGGCAAACTGGCATCTTTGAACCCATTTATTGATGAGAGTGGTATAATGAGAGTAGGTGGATGACTTAATCAATCATGCTTAAGCCCATCTGCAAAAAATCCCATTATTTTACCGAATCACAGTCGGTTAACGGAACTAATAATACAGGATGCTCACAAACTTACTCTACATGGCGGACCACGACTTACCCTATCCTACATTCGAGACAGGTACTGGATTATTAGCGGGTTACGCACAGTTAAAACACAGCTAAGGAAATGTGTAAAATGCAGACGATTCAGCGAGGAAAAGAAACATCAAATAATGGCCGATCTACCCCAACCTAGAGTCACCCCTTCTAGACCATTTACCCATACAGGTGTAGACTTTACCGGTCATTTTGACATAAAAATGAATAAGGGACGCGGAGTGCGGACTTCTAAGGGGTATGTAGCTGTATTTGTTTGCCTAGCCACAAAGGCCGTCCACCTAGAGCTCGTCTCCGACTTGAGTACGCAAGGGTTCTTAGCAGCTTTTAGAAGGTTATGTTCCCGCCGAGGGATACCAAGCTGTATGTATAGCTATAATGGCACAAACTTTGTAGGAGCCAACAGACTTCTCAAAAGGAAGTATCAACAGATACTATGTACTATCGACCGAGATTTAATCACAAAAACGCCTGATTTCAACATACAGTGGAAGTTTAATGCACCCTCCTTCCCTTCAGCTGGAGGTTTATGGGAAGCAGCCGTTAAGCGGTTGAACTACCATTTTAAAAGAGTAGTTGGAGAACAAAAACTGACATTCGAGGAATTTTATACTCTACTACACCAAATAGAGGCGTGCCTGAACTCTCGGCCACTAATTGCGCTTTCTGAGAGTATAGACGACGAATATCTTAGCCCAGGACACTTCCTCGTTGGCGGTTCTCTCTTGTCTAGACCACAAAGCGAGCCGGAATATATACAACTAACTACCAGGTGGCATATGGTTCAGTCAATGAACAAACATATCTGGAGAAGATAGTCTTCAGACTACTTACAAGAGCTACAGACACGTTCAAAATGGAGGACCAAAAACTTACAAGTTGGCGACATTGTTGTAATAAAGGAAGACAACATTCCACCCGGGAAATGGGCCCTGGGTAAGATCACAGAAGTACACCCTGAAAAGGACGGTTTCGTACGAGTAGTGTCTGTAAAAACAAAAACCGGTATAATCAAACGACCGATTATAAAACTGGCATATCTTCTCACTAAGGATGAACCGAGCTCGGATAAAACTTCTGCACCCAACTATTATATAACAACGGAACTCCTATAACTGTAAATAATACCACACAACAAAATATTCAAAAGGATCGCAGACAGCGTAAACCTAGAAGCTTCCTGAATTTTATGATAACAATCATTTTATTTATGTTTTGCATACCATCATCACATTGCAAATACAATATTTCAACATTTAACAACCAAAGCTTATATTTCGATAAACTATATAACATGGATCTTATTCGTGATGAATGGAAGTTGGTGGTATATTACAACATGACTACTTATTGGACAGGACTACGTCACATACAAAAATATGTCACCCACTTACAAGATAACATGCATACGTCAGAGCTGTCGTTACAATACAAAAGTATTAAATTCCAATTAGAGCAAGAATTATATGAGATCGAGCATTACAACAACATACTTATGACTCATAATGGCAAATCAAGACAAAAAAGAGGTCTAGTTAACGGCGTTGGTTACTTGGCTAATACATTGTTTGGTGTGCTTGATGATAGATTTCTACAACAATACGAAAAGGACATTGAAAAAATATCTTTCAACGAAAACCACATACAGCGATTACTAAAAAGGCAGACTAGCGTTATCGAGGCTCAGAATAATATATTGCACAGGAATGAAGACATTATGAACAAACAGTTCTCCTTAATTCGTGACCATCTTCAAAACAAGTCCCGGACTGTAAACCAGGTCCAAACGGCAACTAACGAAGGTCTGTATTTCCTATCATCGTCGGTTAGCGCCTATATTGTTATTTCTAACTTAAAAAACATACAAAAGGACCTAATTGATACAATAACAGACATTTAGCAAGGACACATGGATTCACACTTATTACCACCGGAGCAATTAGAGGAACAGGTAAATATGATATCCAGACATTTACCGAACGATCTCTTATTACCTGCTCATAAAAATGACATTAAAGAATTATATAAACTCATGAAAGTCAATGCAAAGATAAGCAATAAATTTCTTATTATTGAGGTGAGATTGCTTTTAGTTTACAAAGAATCTTTCGAAGTAGACAAAATTATTAGCTTACCACGTAATGGCTACATCGCAGAATTTATAACTCCATATCTGGCATTTAATCTACGAAAGGATTTGTTTCTACTTTTAGAAGAAGACGACTTGCGCTCCTGTTTACATCTGTCGTCTGAAAAAATTATATGTTCGTTCGACAAGCCCATCCGCGAGGCACAAATAACTTCCAATTTATGCGGCATTAGAATTGTAAACAATAAAAGTGTTTGTAATTATAAACCATACCAGTGCGAAGAGCAATGGATCGAGTTACATAACGATAACATATGGTTATTCTCTTGCTGCGATAAATGCCCACTACGCATATTTTGCCCAGATGGATTAGAAATGACTACAGTAACCAGAAACAGACTTATTACTATAGGTCAAGGATGCGTCGTTAGGGGCAAGACATTTTCATTTTTTGGGCATAATGACTTTGTCAGTTATGTAAATATTAACAGCGATATTCCAAAAGCAGCGGAAGCCTCTATACTTAACAGCATAGTTAACTTGACCTCACCTAAGGCTTTCACCCCAGGAGATCACGACCACATGTGAAATGATACGGAGAGGAGTATCCATGATCTCAAACTAGAGACAGTCGCGCCGCTCAGTGTGCATGATATTCACCAGTACTCTGTGTTTTGTATCAGTTCGGTATTTTAATCATACTGATTATTTTGACATGAGTATACCTCGTCCTACGGATTCGAAAGAGAAGATTGAATTGGCGTGTAGCAGCAGCAGCAGCAGGGAGCGTCGTATACACGGCGGCGGCGCCGGTGCCGGTGCTGCGGGTGGGCCAGGAGGCTGCACCTACACGCGCGCCACGTACCCAGTGTCAGTGCTGTGAAAGATGAGTGTGTGAAAACTGCAAACAGAAAATTGTTTACACCGCGAACAACCACCCCGAGGTCGGTTAAACTCACTATTCCTATCTTGAGTGACAGTGAATAAACTGTAGGCATAAGCATAAACACTGAACTTTTATATTTAAAGTATAACATTGTAATATATATTTTATTTATAATTTTTCCTTTGATTTACATTATTGTCTAACTTTACAAAATTTTTAGATTAATATTACGTTTTTTAATTTTTTCTTTTACGATTTGATACTTTTTACAATATCTTGGTTTTATTTTTGCAAAAAAAATTTTTTTTTTCATTTCTAACATTAATTTTATCGTGCAATCTTTGTTATTTTTTTATTCTTTGGTATTTTTTGGAGTGGGCAGGATGTACGGAGCAATGACCGCACATGCAATACCTACATCATATAACCTACATTTTTGTAAACCAATATTGTCAATTTAACAGAATTAAATCAGTGAAACAGCACTCTTTGGGTTCGGTTATTTTATTTACACATAATTACCTACCGTGCCCAACATATAAAACTGTTAGAATACACTACAAGGTATAACACCACAATATTTAAAAAGTTTTGTAAGATTCTGAGAAAAAGTATTAAATATATTTGTCTATAACTAAATCAAGGTAAGTGTGTTCAGGCACCTGCTCAATATTTACACAGTTTTGTTTGCAATTTGAGTTAATTGTATCGAGGCAGTCACGAGTATACGCTACTATTTTTAGTTGACAAGAAAAATTACTGTGACTAGAGTGTACATGTATAAATTTTGTCTTTTTAGGATAAAGAGCTAGGCCTGAGTCATGTGACCATTTACAAATTGCAGTAAAGTCGTTCTGTAGTTTACGTAGTGCAATAAGTTGATCTTCATCAGCTGCTAATAGACACGTATCATCCGCAAATTGGTAAATCTTAACGTACGCTAGGTAATGCAATGGCCCTAGTACGGATCCCTGTGCGGTGCCTTCAGTGACATAGATCTTATTACTGTATGTATTTTCAACTTTAACTTGGTAGCATCGGTCCCTTAGGTAATCTTTACACCATTCTAGTATATTACCTCTTATACCACTATTGTCTAACCGCTCTATTAAAAGGTCATGTTAAAGGGTATCAAAAGCTTTTCCGTAATCAACGAATAGTAATATTACGTGTTTTTTGGTATCAAGGTTGGTTGGTTAACGTCGTCCATAAAGTGACATAATAATTGCGTACGTCTGTATTTTTTGCAGACATATTTTTCGACAACTTTATCTATGACTGACAGATTATTCTTTCAGATAGATCTTTAGCGCCACCTTTGTGAATGGGACGAAGGATACCTAATTTTAGTAGTTTTTGGTAGCAGCCGGCTGTTATACTGGTGTTGATAAAGTGTGTTATAGCGCCTACTATTCTATCTGACAACCGAATTATGTCTATTGACCTGATACCATCTATTCCTGGAGCTTTCTCGGGATTAATTTTAAAAATAATTTTATATATTTCTCTATGGTGCGGTTTCGGGAAATACATCGATTTATCTATTATATTTGTAAAGTAAATTATGAGAACAATTTGGAATTACAGATTTTACATTATGCTGAAACTGATTTGCAAAATTATTAGTTACGTTTTTTAAATTATCATTTTCACTAAACGCCTTCATTATAACATTATCTATAGTATCTATTATTTTACCAGATACCTTATTTATAATTTGCCATAATTTCCTGGGGTTATTTTTAAATTTATTGATTTCAGATTAAATATCGTCATTTTTACATTTTTTTATTACTTTATTAGTTTTATTTCTCATTTTATTATATTTTAGTCTAAGTTCCTTATTATTGGTATTTTTTATCCATTCAGAAAAAAAAACTGTCTCTAATTTTTTTAGTTTTAGAATATTTTTATTAATCCATTTAAAGTTATTACGCATTGAATTATTTATTTTTTGTATATGTTTAGATTGATTAAAGCAATCGTCAAATTTTTCAGAAATATAGTAATATATTTTGTTAGGGCAATTCATAGAGATAGAAATATTCCAGTCAACATTTTGTAATAATTGTAAGAGTTTATTATTATCAAATCTAGTTGCATAAGTGGGAACATGCCGTGCAGCGACGTTACTTACTAACGTAGCTACCGTAGCCCTATGGTCGGCCAGTACTGTACAAAGGGATCTGATAAATATGTGATCAATGCAACTTTTAGTTATCAAGCCATTATATAATTCAATTCTGGTGTAATCCGTAATGCCGCATGATAGACCATGCCCGCTGAGTATGTTTATGTATGATTTGACAACGGGGTTAGTTAACTTTAAAATTATATTTATGTATCCGATATAAATAAGTTCAGTGTTATCAAACCTTTTAAGCATTTGTTCCAGTTCAGTAACAAAGTATTGTTTATTATTATTTTTTTTTTTGGTTCCCGTCCACGGGAAGGGCAGGAGGACATAAAAAATGCTCTGACGCATACTCCGCGCGCGCGATCAGAGTTATGTGGGACTCGTCCCGACGCCTACCAGAACCATACCCACTAAAAAACCCCCTGTCGGCTCGTGCATTTTTGCCACTCAGCCTTCATCTGAGCGACGGCCAATTGGAGAAAGAGGCCGCGCCAGCGGGGCCCTTAAGGGGTCACCCGCTGAGATTCACATAGCACTGAAGTTGCTCAAAAATGAAAAGTAAAAATAAAAACATTAAAAATGAAAAATAAAAATTGCATTAATTCGGATTTACGTTAGAATTAGAATTTACGTTAGAATTAGGATTTGCGGCCTGAAGGGCCTCGAGAGCTAAAGTTAACTGCGTAGGTTCGCCCGTGTGAGCGTTTCTCGGCCTAGCGACTTTGAATTTCGAATCTAACACAGGAGCAGTATATGAGACTGAATCTCGAACAAGATGATTGGGATGGGATTCGGCGCGTTTGAAGAACGATTCTGAGAGTGTTTTGAGGTGCTGTTGCACTGTAGGTAGTTCAAGATCTCTGTGCAGGTCCGCGTTGCGCACATACCAAGGTGCGTCTGTGGCCCTGCGGCAGAAGAGATTTTGAACCACCTGCAGCTTATACAGGACGGAGGGATTGGCGTGGGCAAAGACTGGCGAAGCATATGACATGACGGGTCTAACGCAGACCTTATAAAGCGTACGTTTATTTCTAAAAGACATTTTACTTTTTCTACCTATCATACTATTTAAGCGGCTTAAGTAGAAACGCGCGAGTTTCGTTACTCTATCGACGTGTGGCTTAAAAGAAAGCGTCTGATCTAAGGTGACGCCTAAGTATTTGATACTGCGCTTCCAGGGGATGGGAATACCTAACATTCGAATGTGGGGATCGTTGCGGCGATTACGACGTTTGTGGTCGAATAGAATTGCAGAACTCTTTTCTGGGTTGACATCGATACGCCATTTTTGAAACCAAACACCGAGGGCGTTTAAGGCCTTTTGGAGTCTGGTGATGTTATACGGGATCCTTTTACCTTTAGTGTAAAGGGCGGTATCGTCTGCAAAGAGGGCGAGTTCGACGCCTTTCGGCGGGATGGGCATGTCATTAGTGTACACGGTGTACAGCAGAGGGGCGAGGACTGAGCCTTGCGGGACTCCAGCCTTTATGGGACGAGGCGCGGAGAGCGTGCCTTCATGTTTGAATCGAAAAGTACGGTCTTTAAGAAACGACGCGATTAATCTGACTAGGCGAACCGGTAAGCCTATTTTATAGAGTTTAAAAACGAGACCGCTGTGCCAGACTTTGTCGAATGCCTTGGCTACGTCAAAGAGAACCGCGATTGATTTTTTACGATGCGGATAGAATCCTTCGAGAATGTACTCGACGATTCGATGGACTTGCTGAGGGCAGGAGTGCTTAGCGCAAAAGCCGAACTGGTGGGGAATAATGAGAGGGTCGCCATCCGTTGGAAACAGATGGTTCCGCATTCGAGAGAGTATGACTCTTTCGAGAAGTTTAGACATTGCCTTGAGGAGGCTGATGGGTCTGTGATTAGCCGGGATGTTCAGAGGTTTACCCGGCTTGGGAATGCCTATGACTGTCGCTTCTTTCCAGGCTTTTGGAAAGTAGCTATGGTCGAAGCAGGCATTGAAGATGATAGCTAACAAGGTAAGCACCTGCTGTGGCAGGTGCTTAAGTGCGTGGTTGGAAATTCCATCCGCACCCGGAGCCTTTTTGGACTTTTGCTTTCTAATGAGAAGCAAGATTTCATCATTAGAGACTGTGACGGGGTCGTCGGTGATAGGGAGAGATTCTCTGCGGAGAACTTCGTCCTCCACCGCCTGGATGTGGGAGGGATCCGCGGGTTGCGTGCTGGGCGAACATTGTGCCGCTATGCTGTC
The DNA here is from genome assembly GCA_923062675.1 of Marasmarcha lunaedactyla. NCBI lineage: Eukaryota > Metazoa > Arthropoda > Insecta > Lepidoptera > Pterophoridae > Marasmarcha > Marasmarcha lunaedactyla. Next base: position 13,139,871 of record OV281353.1, read on the forward strand.
GGCGAAGCATTCGGCTTTCTCTTCGACTTCGAAGGCAATGGTGCCGTCGGGACGAGTGAGAGGAGGAACGTGAGAGGCGGTGTCTACGCGTAAAGCTCGGGCCATTCGATAATACGCTTGGTGGGACGGGGAGATATTCTCCATGAGATCGTTAAACTGAGTGTCACGGAGTTCCGCGAGGCGAGACCTAACTTTACGTTGAAGCTGATTCGCAGCTGTTCTATATGCGGGCGTGGGATATTTCTTGGCTCTCCGGAGAGCCGCGTTCTTAGCTTTAATGAGATTGCTAACGGCTAAGGGAAGCGCGGGTTTGCCTTGCTTAGCAATGATTACGTTGTCGCTGATGGCTGATTTGATAGCATCAGTGAAATTATCGACTATCGAATCTATTTTAATCGGGCTATCTAATTGGTCGGGCGAAATCGCGAGCGGAGAGTTCGGTGCCTCTAAGGCTGAAACTAACGTATTTTTAAAGCCTTTCCAGTTGGTAAAGGTCTTAGGAGATATGACGTTATCGTTAGGCGCGCCTAGCACGAGGGAGACGGGGCTATGGTCGGAGCCTAGGTCATCGAGCGGTTCGATGGACCTGAGATCAAGATTGATTCGCTTGATAATTGCAAAGTCGAGGATGTCAGGAGAATAGGTCGGGTTGTTGGGATAGTGAGTGGGAGTGATGGGGGATATGACGTCTAAGTCAAGGGAGTTAGTGATGTCGAGGAGAGCGATACCGCTGGTGTTGGTCGATAGGCACGTCCAGTCAGTATGTTTGGAGTTAAAGTCTCCGAACATAATGACTGAATGGCCGAGGGCGAGAATGGCCTCAAAGTCGCTGCGGATTGGTCTGGTACCACTAGGTATGTAGATTGAAGCTATGATGATGGTCGGGTGACCAGTCATAGCCAATCTACACACAGTGGCCTCCATGTTGAGGAGAGGAAGGCTAGGGAGAGGACAGCAATGGAAGCCTCTTTTGTAATATATAGCGGTGCCGCCGTAACCGTCGGAGTTGGGCCTATCGTTGCGAGTAAACGCGTACTTAGGAATAGCGTATCCCCTGGAGCGGTTTGGAGTAAGCCATGTCTCCTGGAGAAGGAATAAGTCAGGTTCTTTGTTCTGAAGGAACAGTTTAATCTCGGGAAGGTTAGTGCTAAGGCTACGAGCGTTAAAAGATACTAGGGACAAGCCCTTGGGTTTAATACGACTGGACGCGGGATTCGCGGGTCTAGACATTATAATTTACTTATTTACGATTTTATACGAAAAAAAAAAATAAAAAAAAAAAAAATAAATTTACAACGAACTTAGGAGCGAGTGATGCTCGGCTAACGCGAATAAACGCTCTTGAGGAGAGCGGGCGGCTCGCAGTTTGCGTGCGAGTACGGAAATTTCGTTAATATCGACGTTTTGAATAACGTCGAACACGGTCTTCATATCCTCAGCCAACGACGACTGAGGTACGGATAACGGAGCGGGACGCGGCCCTACGGAAGCTACGGGAGCTGGGATGGGTCGGGAAGGTGCAGGCGGGACGGCCGGACGCTGCCTCCAAGACAGAGCCGGAGTAGGCGTCGGCTGAACGGGCTTTGCTTCCGGGGGACCCCGGTTGCGCAGCGGCGGGAAGTGAGCAGGAGTGAGCGGCGGCGCCGGTTTAGGCGCGACCCTCTTGGTGGTGGAGCGCGGAGCGCGCGGGCAACCCCTGTAGTTAGCTGTGTGGCCGGACTGGCCGCACAGCACACAGGCAGGGGAGGAAGTGGATTCAGGAGTGCGAGTGCACTCCTTTGTGAAATGTGGATCCAGGCACTTAACGCACCTGGGGGGAGCTGAGCAGTTAGCCGCTGCGTGGCCATATAGCTGGCAGCGGTGGCACTGCCCAGGGTGACCGCGGGGGTTGGGACGCTCGACGGAGATGTTCGAGAGTCCGCAGATTGTGCGAGCCTCTTTGAAAATCTCCTTCGAGTTGGGAGTATTTGACAGGATTACTAAAGCTAAAGGAAAACGCCTACCGCGGTTGGAGTGCATCTTGTGCACTGCTGTGACCGGGAAACCCTGAGACTTAAGGTCCTCGAGGATGTCTTCGTTACTGAGTTCGAACGGGACGCCCCGTAGTACTGCGCGGATCTTACGCTCCTCCGGGAGGGCGTAGGTGTGATACGCGATTTTATTTAACGAGAGTAACCTGGTAAACGCGCGGAAGTCGTCGACGGTCGCTACTTGAATTTTGATTGTATCGCCAGCGTTGGCGGCTTTTAAGTAATTAATTTTGTGCTCTTTGCACAAGTTAGAAACCGCGGTCCAGCGCGCTTTTTCACGCAAGAAGACGGGCGGAGGGAGCTGAGGTTTCGGCGGGACGGGAGCGCAGCGCGTCGCTGGCTTCGATGGGACCGACGGAGGCGCGGTAACTTCGAGAGATTTTAACGGCGCGGGGGCTGGTGTTGAAGACACCGGGGAGGGCTCGGGTATTGATGATACCGAAGCTTTCTTCGAGCGCTTCTTGGAGCGCTTGGCGACAAGTTGAAACGCGGGCTCAGGAGAGCCGGTTAAGGTGACGGCATCTGATGATGTATCAGACGCGGGTTCGGAGTCGCTCCCGGGAGCGGTACGCTTGCGACGCGACGCGTGAGAGGATGCGACCGATTCACAGTCCATCTCGGACGAGGCGGGAGACGAGGAAGAGCTGTAGACCTGAGGGATCTCGACGTTGGAGGCCTGAGGGGCCGGGGTTGAGGCCTGAGGGGCCGGGTTTGAGGCCTGAGGGGCCGGGTTTGAGGCCTGAGGGGCCGGGGTTGATGCTTGATGTTGGGATACCGATTGGGATGATGTTGGGTTGATGATGGGACAGTAATATTAATAAATATAAGTATAATAAAAGATGCCTAGTTCCTAAAACCTAGCAAAACACTTGCGGCTAACCTCCCTACCAGCGGTAGGGGGGCTGGGGAGGAAAACTTAAAATTAACAGTAGTACGCCGAAGGCCGCTACCTAGAAACCTAAAAAAGGGTACGCAGGTAAAGAGTTGACCGCGTTAGGGTCAACCTTTACCGACAGAAAGGACAAATACACACGAAAACACACAAGTATGATAAAAGTAAATATGAAAATAGGAGAAAAATAAATAAAATAGAGAAGAGAAATAAATAAAAATAAAAAGGACTGGTTCAGTACAAATTCGTTGTCACCGTTAAGTATCCTTTGCACTGAAACCAGACTACTTACGCTGGGCACAACACTGCAGATTGTTTATTATTTTTTGGAGGTCTATATATAGCACACAGAGCAACAGAATAGGAGGAACTAGTAATGTTTCCTAACAAACATTCAAAATGCCTTGCAGTAAATCTAATTTTTTTGAATTTAAGACCATTTTTTGTGTAAATAATTATTCCGCCACCTCGTTTTTTTTTCCGCAGCTCTGACAGCATAGCCTTGTATGTTATTCAATTATTCAATGTTTTTAGAAATGTTTACCCCAGTATCAATCGAGTTATTTGATATTTGCACTAGTTGTTCAATTTTACAAAAGTTTTTTATTAAACATCTCACATTTACATGAATTATGGTGAAATTAAGATTATTTTTGAGCATTGATTTTTTTGAATTTGAAAATTTATTACAATTAAACCGTTCTGTGATGTGATTATTATTAATACAATCCATAATTATTTTAAAATACATATAATATGAATCTTTAATTTAGAAGTTAATAATTTAAATAATCTACTATGAGTTAGATAAAATGGTAATCATATTGTTTCTTATTTTTAAAATTTTAGAGTTATCATCTTTACGAACCAACACTTTCGTCTTTGACCTAAATATTTTTAAATATACCGTTTCATTCCCTGTTTAGTTTGCTATAGTAGGGTTCTATTAAACGAAGATAAGGCTTCTCGTATATAAATCCGACAGGTTAGGTATGACATCCTATATATTGATTGTTGAAGTCCTGGCAGCAGAAAGTAGTTTTTGCTTAGTTGATTCCTGGCGAACCCGAACCTGAAGAGATCCCGGCCTAGTACTTCAAGATGACATTCTTTTAACGGATAAAAAGTCTTCTTTGGAACTCCCCAGGTTAATCATTATTTTTTCTACAACCTTCGGAAGATCAACACCATTTGTCTCTGGAATCCCGGATATTTCAATATAATCCGATAGTGATTGTTGTTCCAGTTCGTGGTTGCGTTGTTCAAGCGACTCAATTCTTAGTAAATGGGACTTTATTTTCATTGTGAAGGTGTGTTATCTTTTTTTCATATCTTTAACTTTATAAGTAAGCGCATCAACGATTTCAGTGAACTCATCGGTTTTCTCACTGCAATATTGAACGGACGTCGTTATAGCACGTAACTCTTGTGATACAATAATTTTCACCTCCTTCCTTAGGTCATGCATGAGCTTCTTGATGTCGAAAGAAGATGCTTGGTGAGGAAATTCGTCGTCTTCTTCATGACAATCGCCCATTGTTAAAAAAGATTTTCTGTGCGATGAGTTTTCATTGCACTCGTCCATTCTAGGTTTTCGGCGGCTTTGAAGGCAGCGAGCTGTTTGCTGCTTAATCCAGAGCATATGGTAGTTGCATGCACAATTTATTGACAACGGCTACATTCTATAACAGCTCTTTTTTTTTTGTTTATCAATTTACTACAACTATAGCACTTCGCCATACTGAGGGTAGTTGAGATAAGATATAAATAAAACAAAGTCGACGTGTGTTTACTCTGGTACGGTTAACCGAGAACTGGAATTACATGTGCTTATAAACCTGTATTCATCCGTCGAGTGTTTCAAACATCGAAACAATTTTGAACAAATTTAGGAATGTCTTGGCTCATAACTCCAAATCTGTAGAAACTCCTTTCGGTTTCATGCTCCGTGTTTATTTTAATGTGACTCTATCACAGTCAAGATATTGGCAAATTTTCAACTCTTTAATTTTCTTATAAACATCATCTAGATGAGACGAGACTAATATTCTTACGTAAATATCGTTCTCCTGCAAATATCGAATTAACAAAAACAATAAATCCTCTATCAGTCGTTTAATCTTCAGCATATATTTATGACATAAATAATATCTTCTAAACTGCAATGGCATTATAATTATTTCAACTTTACACATGAATTACAGTTGTCCTAATAAATCCGCTACGAGCGCGTTAACCCTGATTTTGATTTTTGTCTACTTTCTTGAGGGTTACCCAACTCGCATTACCATAAAAAAAAACTACCATAATCTATTCAACTTTGAACTAGACCACCAAACAAACGTTGTTGATATTTAAATGCGTACACTTATGAAAAACATTTATTGGCTGATTCGTTGATCTGTTAGGTCCAATTTATATGGTCCTGGTATATGTGGTCGCTTAGTTAGTTACTAACTAAATAATTATTTAATTAATTGCAAAAAATGTTGTGCAAAAAACATCGTAATAATATTTATTAAAACTGTATATTTATTTTACTAGTTAAAATATAATTTTACAAAATTAAACATTCAATTACCCAGACAAATACATCATTTAAATTATATCTTATATTTAAGACCATTATGTCACTTCATAGTTATTGTATTTACCTAATATTTAATATATGCTAGTCATTATTTCCATGTTTATTTATTTTATTTTATTCAAGTACTTTTACCTTACATTACACAAGAAGTATATATTAAAAATTCATAACAACAAGAGTGTAACAAATTAAATGGTATGGTACCAAATTATTGTATAATATATATTGAATAAAATGAACAAATTCCTTAAAAAAAAGAAAACAATTTATTTTATTTTACAATTTAATTTAAACAATTAAATTTAGAACAAATAATTTGCTTATTTTAAATTTTGTTTTAACTATGACTTTTTGTTAATTAAAATTAAAACTTATTAATGTAAAAAAAAATTATTAAAATCTATATTAAAGTGAACTACAGCTTTTGTAAGTAGTATCTCCTATCATATAAGGTACAAAATTAACAAAATACTTTACCATCAATATTTCTAATAGCTTTAATGATTTTATCGCTTCGCATCCGTATAGCTGTCAATAGAAATCGGCCCTGGGACCCCGCGATACAGGTTTATCCAGTGCGGGGACCAGCAAACTACCCGCTTCAATAATAAAAAACTGTCGTTGTCTATCGCGTAGTTATAATATATTTTCTTGTTCTATTTAAATATGTTTCAATAATGATTAACTTTACTTCTGAAGTTATAAGACCATTTTAAGATTAATTAAGCTGTATTTAATTGAGTTTGTCAATCTTATAAGATGTTTGTACCTATTACCGGGGCATTCATTTTGTTGTTTGTATTTATATATGTATGTTTATTATGGGCTCCCCCCCAGTTCGCTGTATGGTCATCCATAACACAAGCTCTGCTTACTTTGGGGCCATACAGTTGGTGTGTTTGTCTGTGGATTTATTATTATTATTTATTATTGTAATTTTTCTGGCAAATAAATATTATTATTAATATTATTATTAATTTAATCTACCGTAAATCCTCAATTGGTATGCACCAACAAATGTAATACATTTAGCGACTTCAATTTTGAACGCATTTACCTTAATAACTATAGATGAAACTTGTGCATACTGTGTAAACAGCTTGGCTGTGGCACAAAATTAGCTATCTTGTGTTTGTTTCATTTATGTCGTAGTCACGATGTATACCTAATTAACTATTTTATATATTTTACAATGTTGACAAAAGACTGCCGAGAGTTTTTTTTCTCGGTCTACTTTTAATACCTTTTGAAAGCCAAAGTTAACCATGCTGCGTGATAACCATTAAAACCTCCGTATTTCTGCATATTTATTAACATTCTGAGGAGAGTACACAGCTAAAATGTTCTTGGCCTTGCTAAAATTTAAAATCTCTATACAAATGAGCTCTATCTGGCAGTTTGGAATAAATCTAGTCGCTAATTTAGATTTCATAAAATAACGAAAAACTAAGGTTTAAAACTGAAAACATTAAAACTGAAAAATAAAAGATCTCGCGCAAAAACGATTACTTAAATCGACCTGCAACAAGCGAACTCAAAACTGCAGTAAGTATTCCATTTACGTACAATTCATTACTAAACTCTATAGAAATCACCTTACATTAATCACTGTTATTCCACACAATACGCCCGAAGAATTTAAATAAATTAACGACATTTCTGCACAAAATGTCCACCACGATTGATGGCTCGTGTTCATTGTTCATGTCGTTGTCATACTATATTTACATTGTTTTTGTGGAAAGAATAATTAAGTTGAACGCTGGATAAATATCTGGTGAATATTGATGATAAGAAAAAAATAAAAATACAATCGTAGAATACTTTGAATATAGATAATAATTTTATGTTTTCAATATAATATTCTGAACGCTATCACATGCATTTTCAGATTTAATATTATGCGAAATATCAATGAACCAAATATCGTTCAAACGTCCAAATTATATTCAAAAGATGTGATTTCAATCGTTTAATTTGAATAGCGACAAACACGCATACAGGTCAAACAGACCTGCGATGTTTAGGGTTAAGTCGGGAAGTAAAGCCAGTTTATTTCTGTTACCTCAATTTGTGTATATAAAGAAATGTATTTTATTAGGTATTAAATGAAGAACAATTCGCTGCAACCAGACATGGTATTGATTTTTCTAATCTATTGCATCTAATTTAAATATTCAACCTTAACTGGTATCTTGACAAACTCCTTACACTACTAAAGCCTGTAAATTATAAAGCATGTTTTGTATTACCTGTATTTACCCATGCCAGACAACATGAAGTAGATAAAAGTAAGCTGAACCTATGTATTAGAAAATTAGAAAATTGTATTAAATATTTGAGTTCATTCCAGGCCCTCAATAAGCTTCTGATTTCAGTACTTTACGCAAAAAAGGTATAGTCACCTTAATGTTTATAACATTTTATAATAATTACTTAAATAAAAGTCAGAACCAAATTATGTATATAAATATTTAAAAGACATAAAAGCAAATCAAGGAATACGTAACTGCGTGCATCTTTACCGATACAGACAAGGTTCTCGAACCATAGGTTAATCATTATGCAAAAAGAAATACTTGAGGTAATCTTTATGATTTAAAATAGATGACATAGATATTCAGTTGAATAAATTACTTGAAAAAATATCGAAATCATATCATATTAAATAATATCACTAAAAATACATTTATGTCCGCTTTGTAGTCAAATATTTGATTTTTGTGCTTTTTATTTGCTTGGGTTTATGTGCGAAATTATTTTCTTTGATCGGCAACCCTAAATAAAAAAACAATCGCTCTGTTTTTGTGCAACAAGGGAATGCAGCCTGCTTACTAATGAGATAGCAAACTAACACAATAAATAATTAATTTGTAGTTAATTGTTTATTTTTCCTTCTTTTTCCCTATTAAATGAAGTAATAAATATTTTTAGATTAAAGAATTTGTGGTGCAATACAATATAGTTATTATAAGTTTACTCTAATGGTGGCTATTTTAACACTAAAAAATTAAAAAAACTAATTATTATTTAGCTTAAGTGATTATAAAATACGGTATTAACCTTATTGATTATTATAATAAAAATAATTATAACTGTATATATTATTTTACTAAAACATAAGTGGCCGACGAGACGAACATTTTGAACTCAACCCTTTATTTATTATTATAACGCCAGGTACTGTTCGATGTTAAACAATAAAGTCTAAAAATGTTACCGACTTTGGCGGTACTTGTCGATTTTTGTCCAAATTCACAACAAGTGACTAATTAATAATAATTTTTGTAAATACCCCCGGAGCAACGGATAATCCATACGGCATGACCGTAAACTCGTATGTCACTGGCTCAAATATAGCGTTTTCTTGAAATTCAAAACTTAGGTATTTTTTGTAATTAACAAATATAGGAACGAGTATAGATATGATCTTTCTTATCTATGTTAGGTAAGAAAAAATTGTGGGGAAATAATTTAGAATCTGTTTTATAAGCTTCCATTTTAAAGTGTATTTTTTGTACAAAAATGTATAATTTTATTAATAAGTTTTTTTTATTAGTAGGTACGAACCGTTGTTCGCCGTTGAGTTTCGGCGCTAAAAATATTTATTTATTATATTTGTTTGATATAAACTGGTCACTTGAGGTTGAACAAGGTTTCATAGCCTCTCAGTCTAACAATTTATTAATTGCTATGATCATATTTCGTTTTTCACTATGCGACAAAATATGTTTGGGAGTAATACTGGTGTAATTTTATCATGAAATGAAATTGAGAAACAGAATTTTATCCATTTTAAAATCGTTTCATTATTTGTTATTTTAGGCCAATAATCCTAAAAGTAATGGATTGACCTGCGTGTACCTGAATTATGGTTGATTTAGTGCACGAGTCCCGGACTGGTTGAATTTTGCGTTGAACGCCGAATTCAAATGTGGACGCCGAAGTGTAGGCACTGGCTCTTTCCATTGACGTCACCCCCCCCCTGAAGGGTAACGAGGAGATCCTATCCAGTTTCCCGACTGGGTTGACCGGTTGCCTGTCGATGTTTGGGGAGTACTTAGATAGCTTCGGTGTACTTTTTTATTATTATTACTATTATTACTTTCTTATTTTTTACACTATATTATCTCCTTCAACAAGTAAGTTCATCCCCCTATTTATAGCGGTTATTCCATAACTGGAGCCCCTTAAGCCCCGAGGTTAGAAACAATCTCTGCACCCATGTCGAAAATAATCTCCATAGAGGACTCAGGTATTGCGGTAACCGAAATGGCTAGCCAGAGATTCGTCCACTGGGTTCATCATTATATTTAAATAATTTTAATGACGTCTTTCAGATTTGAAAAAAAAAACATAAATAATAGAATATTACGTAATACAGATATAGTGTTAAATCTCTTTCAGACTACAAGCACTTTCTGTATTCGTATTAAAATATTTAAACATTATTGAAAGAAAAAAGTCAAAAATAACAATACGAATACTATACAGTAATAATCGAAATAAGAAACATCAGGTAGAAGACTACCACTAATTTATGCGGATATTGTGATATATCTATTACAGATTACATGTATTTTCTGCATCTTTTCGACTAAGCGAAATTATAGTTTATACTAATAAACATCAGGTAGAAGACTACCAGGAATTTTTTGCAGATAGCGTGATATATCTATTATAGATTACACGTATTTTCTGCATCTTTTTGACAACTCTAACATACTCTAAAACTGTGCGAAGTTACCTAGTACCTTTAAAGGACTACCTTTTTAATAATATACTAAATGAAGAATGAAGCGACGAAATATAATATGATTCTAAATGTTAAAATTTGTTGCTTCGGTCTCGCTATTCATTTTAGGTTTCATTTTGTAAATTTTGAACTGAACGTGTGACTAATGAAGATATATTAATATTCCAGAAAAAAAACCCTAAAACCGTGTCGCAGTGGGTTCGTCATTACGTGACAGCGGATACATTCTGCAGATAAGCCTTCATCAGCCACCTTTATTGAATGGAAGTTTTATCTCGCTGCACCGTAATGGTGGATCATACCGATAATCGGTGCTAAGTATACATCCCTGGGCGATAAAGGCAATACTAATAATCGCGTTGGAAACTCTAATTGTATATTAACGTTCTAACGTATAGTTAATTGATGTAAACATTCAATTGTTAAATTAAAATACGATAACATCTTAGCCCAAATAGAAAACAAAATGTCATTAACTAGTAAAAATGTTTTCTTGTTTTGTTCTCCTAGCGAGGGCCAGGGTCGTCTTCAATGGACTCCCCGCCTAGCTTGAATAGACTATGTCACTTGTAGAATACGGTTTCTCCAGGGCAAGAGTCCTCGAAAAATAAAAACATCTCTTCCAAAACGGTTTAGGGGTGGTTTGACTTACTTGGTAGGGAACTTTATTACGGCACGGAACTGGATTTTCTCCATGGATTGCCATTTCTTCCAGATTGAGTTGTTTCAAGAGAGGTAACACAATACCAACTAATATCACCCAACTGTATAATTGGTATTCACGGTAGCATATTGAAAAGCCACCTGGAGAGATTTACTCAATATACTCAAGATAAATACTGAAGATAGCATTTTCTCTAAGGAAACATTTATGTATTGTTAAAAAGAACAGAAATTGCATTCTCAGCTATTTGAAAAAGCTTACTACGCCCGGTAATTGAACCGGCAAAAATCTGAAAAATGTACATCCTATATCTTATTGCATAAATCAATAAAACCAATCTTAAGGACCAAATCCCTCTAACAAACTTGAAAAATTAAATGAAAGAAAAACCACGAAATCTAACATTATTTGAATTAATAGAAAAAATTAATTGGAACAAATGAACAAAACAATAAATTGGTTGCTAAAAATTAGCTCTTTAGTGCATATACAAAATTATACACTTAAAGAATATCGGGTTTTAGCAGGTTCGTTCCCAGGTGCAGCAAGCGCCAGGGAAGCTGCTTGTTTGCAAAAAAATTTAAATCATAAAGATTTTCTTTTCGTTTTCTTTTGAAAAATAAAGGAATGTTTCTTCAGTATTTAGAGTACTTTCCAAAGGTGGCTTTGCAAAATTCCACCCTGCATATACTGTTTATGAGTTTTAATTAGTGACATGTTTAATGAACATTCCCACCACCTCCTTTCTCTCCATTCTGCGAATTCGACCTCCCCTCATAGCTCAGCTAAATGGTGAAATTAACTGCGACAATGGTTTATACTATTTCGTATACATGTATACGTATTCTGAAAACATGTGACACTAATCTTGTCAAAATGTGTGCCATTATTTTCACTTAGATGTTCATACAGAATAAAACAAAGTCGCTTTTTGTTTGACCTAGGGTAGGTCTGAGATAAGTGTTATTACGTTTTATATGTTTTGAGGGAGCAGATGTTTGATATAAAAATCTGCTAATAAAACTTTATTTTTGATTCATTAATACAAGTTTGTTCTTGGTGGTTGGTTTATAAGATACTTGAAATTTCAAACAAAACCAATTCTTTGTAACTTTCCAAAATTAAAAAAAGACAAGTAGGTACTTCAAATTCAAATTCAAAATAAAAAATCAAATTATTTTATTTCATCATAGGTAAAAATTTTACACTTGTTGAAATTTTACTCATATTTTTCTTTATCTGCATCAAGATTGCGTTAATACAATTTAACTTCAGCTTTTAAATGCATTATAGGTAGAGTGAGAGAAATAAAGCTGGCGAAAAAAAAATATCTCTCGGCACTCTTTTGTAAAAAAATTGTATACAATTTAACGACGACATAAAAGAAACATATACATGACAGCTACTTGTGCAAGCTAATGAAATGCCGCAGCCAAGTTGTTCACATTATTTAGAAATTTTTTCTCAAAAGCATAACAAAAATAGCCTGAGATGATTTCAATCTCACTCCGTTTTGTCATCCAAATACAGTATCTTTGATCTTATAGTATGGTTTTTGGCAAAGTATTTCCTTAATATTTTTCTTGAACTTATTGAGGGGCAGAGATTAAACTGATTCCGGTATTTTATGGTAACAACGTATTGACATTCCAATAAATGGATTTCTTCTTTTAGCCAAAACGCTTACTTACAGTCGTTCAAATCATTGACATGGTTTCTTAGTTTTAAATTTGTTGATATTTTTGTGAATGTATAAAATATTTTCATAAATATACTGTGGTGCAATGGTCATTATTTCAAGATCTTATAACTTTTCTCTTAGAGATTCTCTATTTCCTAATTTATATATTCCACGAATAGCCCTTTTCTGTAGAGTGAAGATCGTTCCCCACATTAAGATACCATAAGATATTAAACTATGATAATAACTTAAATATACCATCCTGGTATATGCATACAAGCATATCAGTCAGTGAGCAAATTCTCTTATCCGCAAACGCTGCAAAACAAAGCGTACTCGCCATTTGTCAAATATGGACGCCCCTTTGAAGTTTTTCAAAATTTCTTTTTTGTCTATTTATTTTTAAAATGAATGATTTATCATCAGCAGAAAATACAATATTGTCATTCTTTCCTACAATGTAGGGTAGATCCTTTATATAGACTAGGAAAATAAATGGGCCCAGAATTGAATCTTACTTACTCCTACTTCCACAACCGACCCAGACGCCCTTTTAAGGTAACTCACCAATTTATTTTTTAAATTCATAATACAAGCCAAGTTATAACCAACGAAACTGAAAGAAAAACAGTAGTAGATATTTTCCAAAGGAAATTAAAACTGTGTTTCTAACAGTAATAAAATAAAAAGTTGGCTAGAAAAATACGGATGAAAAACTCGGTTGGTTTTTTATTGATGATTGATCATGTTTTGTCTTTGGTTAAACTCAAAAGAAATTTTTTTTCCAGACACACTCCGTAGTACACTGCCGCGTTGACCAGGTGGATACTTAACGGTGACAACTAAGCCTGATAGCGTTGACCCGGTAAGCTTTCAAAGCCCTTCAGGCCTTGGAGAAACCGGCAGACCAGACCCCGGTACAGGGGCCTTTCTTCCCAGGGCAAAGGTACAGTGCTTGTCCAATCGGGGCAACACTTCGCGTTGGTCCCCAATCCACCTACCGCTGGTAGGGAGGTTAGCCGCTAGGGTTGCTAGGTTTGATAGGAAATCTAGGCATCTTTTATTTATTTATATATTTATATCTTACCAAGCCCCCCAATGGACCAGCAAAGTTTGGGAAACTTTGCTAGGTCGTTCGCCCAGGCGTCTGGCGTGCCCATATCAGAGGACGTTCTAAAACAGGCCTTACAGGCAACAATCGCATCCCCGGCCCCACAAGCTGCAACCCCGGCCCCTCAGAATACCCACGCCCACTCTGCCGCGTCCCCCGTTCCGAGATGGACTATGTTTTGAACAAGTCCTCTCGCGCGTCGTGGCGTAAGCATACCGCTCCCGGGAGCGACTCGGAATCCGCGTCTGATGCATCATCGGACACTGCCACCTTAACCAGCTCTCTTGAGCCCGCGTTCACCCTATTTTCAAAACGCTTCAATAAGAGCTCAAAGCATGTTGCGATGTCTTCAACACCCGCCCGCGCGCAGTAATATCACTGCAAGTGACCGCGACCCCGTCGGCTCCGTCCAAGCCAGCGACGCGCTGCGCTCCCGTCCCATCTAAACCTCAGCTCCCTCCGCCCGTCTTCTTTCGCGAAAAAGCGCACTGGACCGCAGTTTCTAGCTTGTGCAAAAAACACAAAATAATTATGTTAAATCGGCTAACGCAGGCGAACCCATTAAAATCCAAGTCATGACTATCGACGACTTCCGCGTATTCACTAGGCTTTTGTCAGTCAAACAAATCGTGTACCACACCTACGTCCTCCCGGAGGAGCATTAGATCCGCGCAGTACTACGGGGCGTCCCGTTCGAACTCGGTAACGATGACATTCTTAAGTCACAGGGCTTCCCGGCTGAAGCCGTGCACAAGATGCTCTCCAACCATGGTAGGCGTTTCCCACTCGCCAACTCGAGAGAGATCTTCAGAGGGGGTCAAAAATCTGCGGACTCTCGAATATCTCCTTCGCGCGTCCCAAACCTCGTAGACACCGTGGGCAATGCCATCATTGCCAGCTTTATGGCCACGCCAGTCTGGCCACACAGCTAACTACAGGGGTTACCCACGCGCTCCGCACTCTTCAGCTAAGAGGGCCGCGCCTAAACCGGCGCCGCCGCTCACTCCCGCTAACTTCCCGCCGCTGCGCAACTGGGCTCCCCCGGAAGCAAAGCCCGTGCAGCCGACGCAACTCCGGCTCTCTCCTGGAGACAGCGTCCGGCCGCTCCACCTTCCCGTCCTATCCCAGCTCCCGTAGCTGTAGGTCCGCACCCCGCTCCGTCGTCTTCACCTCAGTCGTCGTTGGCTGTGGACACGAAGACCGTGTTCGACGTTGTTCAAAACGCCGACATTAGGGAAATCTCCCTACTCGCACGCAAACTGCGAGCCGCCCGCTCTCCTCAAGAGCGTCTCTTCCCGTTAGCGGAGCATCACTCGGTACTTAGTTGCTTGTAAATTATATATTAAGCGTAAATTCTTTGAATAATAAGTATAATATCTAGATCTGCAAATCCCGCGTCCGGTCGTTTCAAACCCAAGGGCTTATCCCTAGTTTCATTTAACGTTCGTAGCCTTAGTGCTAACCTTCCTGAGCTCGCACTCGGCTATTCAGTCATAATGTTTGGAGATTTTAACTCCAAACATACTGACTGGACATGGCTATCAACCAACCCCAGCGGTATCGATTTCCTTAATATCACTGACTCACTTGACTTAGACGTCATTTCTCTTATCACTCCCACTCACTATCATCACAACGATAACGTCACCTCTCCTAAGACCTTTACCAACTGGAAAGGCTTTCAAAATACGTTAGCTTCAGCCTAAGAGGCCCCGAACTCTCCGCTCGCGATCTTGTCCGACCAATTAGATAACCCGGATAAAATAGACTCGTTTGTCAATTCTCTCATTGATGCTATCAACTCAGCCATCAGTGATAACGAAAAGGTTACTAAGCAAGACAAAGCCACGCTTCCCTTAGCCATTAGAAATCTTATTAAATCTAAAAACGTGGCTCTCCGGAGAGAAAAGCTCTATATCAGCTACAACTTAAAGTTAGATCTTGCCTCGCGGAACTCCGAGACGCTCAAATGAACGATCTCATGGAGAATATCTCCCCGTTCCTCTTCTCACTCGTCACGATGGAACTACTGCCTTCGAAGTCGAAGAAAAAATCGAATGCTTCGCTGTCAGCGTTGCCTCACAATGCTCGCCCAGCACGCAACCCGCGGATCCCTCCCACATCCAGGCGGTGGAGGACGAAGTCTTCCGCAGAGACTCTCTCCCCATCACCGCCGACGCCGTCACTGTCTCTAATGATGAAATCTCGCTTCTCATAAGAAGTCAAGAGTCCAAAAAGGCTCTGGGTGCGGATGGAATTTTCAACCACTCACTTATGCGCCTGCCTCAACCGGTGCATAAGGTGCTAACCTTGTTAGCTATCATTTTCAATGCCTGTTTCGACCTTAGCTACTTTCCGAAAGCTTGGAAAGAATCGACATTCATAGGCAAACCTCTTAATATCCCGGCTAATCACAAACCCATCAGCTTCCTCGAGGCTATGGCTAATCTTCTCGAAAGAGTCATACTCTCTCAAATGCGGAACCATCTGTTTCCAACGGATGGCGATCCCCTTATCATTCCCTATCAGTTCGGCTTTTGCGCTTAACACTCCTGCCCTCAGCAAGTCCATCGCATCGTCGAGCTCACACTCGAAGGCTTCTATCCGCGGCGTTTTAAAACGGTCGCAATTTTCTTTGACGTAGCCAAAGCTTTCGATAAAGTCTGGCACAGCGGCCTCGTTTATAAACTCTATAAAATAGGCTTACTGGATCGCCGAGTTAGGATAATCGTGTCGTTTCTTGGAAAGCACGCTTTCCGCGCCTCGTCCCATAAAGGCTGGAGTCCCTCAAGGCTCAGTCCTCGCCCCTTTGCCGACGACACTGCCCTTTACACCAGACTCCAAAAGGCCATTAACGCCCTCGGTGCATGGTTTCAAAAATGGTGTATCAAAGTGAATCCAGACAAGAGTTTTGCGGTTTACTTCGACTGCAAATACCGTCATATCGCCGACAATCTCCACGTTCGAAAGTTAGGTATTCCCATCTCCTGGAAGCCCAGTACCAAATACTTAGGCGTCACCTTAGGCCAAGCGTTTCTTTCAAGCCAGCGTCGATAGAGGTATGAAACTTGCCCGTTTTTACTTAGGCCGCCTATACAGTATGTTAAGTAGAAAAAGTAAAATGTCTTTCAGAAATAAACGTACGCTTTATAAGACCTGCGTTAGACCCCACATGACATATACCTTGCAGAAAAACTCTTCTGCCGCAGGGCCACAAACGCACCTTGGTACGTGCGTAACGCAGACCGGCACAGAGATCTTGAACTACCTACAGTGCAACAGCGCCTCAAAACACTCTCAGAATCGTTCTTCAAACGCGCCGAATCCCATACCAATCATCTTGTTCGAGATTCAGTCCCATATACTGCTCCTGTCTTAGATTCGAAATTCAAAGTCGCTAGACCGAGAAACGCGCACACTGGCGAACCCACGCAATTAACTTTAGATCTCGAGGCCCTTCAGGCCGCAAACTCTAATTCTAACGTAAATCCGAATTAATGCAATTTTATTTTTCAATTTTTAATGTTTTTTTTATTATTTACTTTTCTTTTGAGCACCTTCAGTGCTATGTAAATCCCAGCGGGTGACCCCTTAAGGGCCCCTCCCTTTCAAACGCTCCGAAACCCGACGCAATCCTCTAGTTTGAGATTCAGTCTCTTATACTACCCTGTCATAGATTCGAAGTTCAAAGTCGCTAGACCGAGAAACGCGCACACGAGCATAGCCACGAAACTGTCACAAGATCTCGAAGCCCTCCAGTTAATTCAATTTTTATTTTTCATTTTGAGCTCCTTCAGTGCTATGAATTCACCTTCAGTGCTTTGAGCACCTTCAGTGCTATGTAATTCCGGCGGGTGACCCCTTAAGGGCCCCGTTAGCGCGGCCTTTTTCTCCAATTGGTCGTCGCTCAGATGAAAGCTGTGAGGCGAAAAATTGCATGAGTTATTCAGGGGGTATTTTAGTGGCTCTGGTAGGCTCGAAGCGTGCGTGGGGCATGCGTCAGAGCATTTTTTATCCCCCTACCCTCTCCGTGGAGGGAAACAAACAAAGAACAATAAATCAGTGTTAAGCTAGCCGTTGGTCGTTTCACTAGTCTTCATTTAAAGGTGAATTACGTTCAGGTGTATTGCGGTGACAAGGGTGAGGATGTTGACCGTAAGATTTATTATATCCGTTCATTTTTATTGCTTGTAATAGTTTTAACTAATAATTTACCGTTAAAATTTGAAATTGACAGAGGATCGGCGATTACCGTTATTTCAGAATGTTCTATATGCGACGGAACTTACGGAGACTAGTGAAAAGACCAATGGCTAGCTTTACACTGATATATTGTACATACATAACAGGGCAGTAGTAAACTAGCATCAGGCACAGGGTGTCAAATACACCCGGAAAAGTTCGGTTGGTCACTGAACTCGGTGGATAACTAATGGCAGTTATCCACTCTAACTGTCAAAGTTACAAAATAGGTCAGCTGGACGCCTTCACCATCAGGTCTGTGGTGGTTTCAGTCATGATCGAAGCCAAAAGTCAAAAGTCAAAGTCCTTTAAAGTCAAAGACACCGTGCAGTTTGGATAGGAAATTTTTTATCTACTGTCAGTGTTTATTTGACGTAGTCAAATTTGAATTAATGATGTATATTTATTTTATAGTTAAAATTATATTATGTGGTTTTTCGTAAATTTTACCAATCATCAGATAATTAACGAGCTCTATGACAAATTTACATATTCGAGCTCTCTTAAAATTTATATAGGAGCTGTAGCGAAATATTTAATGACTGTTTGATTTTGTATTAACTACGACGGCTTACATTTCTCATAATACATTCCAATTTTTTTTTCAATATTTTGAAATCAATAATAATACCTGTACTTAAATTACAGATAAATAAATCCCCTGACAATCACACAAACTGTATAGCGCCAGAGTAAGTAGAGCTTGTGTTATGAATGACCATATAGCGTACTGGGGGGAACCCAGAAGAAAGAAAGAAAGAAATATATTTATTTTAAAAAGTTGTCGAAATTACAAATAATATTCACATAATATAAGAAAAATTTAAAAAAAATTAAAAAATTTAATCAGTAATTCGACAATAAATAAAATCGGATCTCGACTCAGCAAAATGTCGAGGATTCAGTTAAATCCCCAACGCTGGTTTTCAGTCGCACCCTGAATCCCATAGATGTTCTGGGCGAGGGAAAAATGCGCGTGGATAGTAAGTAAATATCAACAACCATGACCCGAGAACAAACATTTATGTTCATCACGCAAATGAATGCCCCGGCCAGGACTCGAACCTGGGACCTTCGGCGTATGAGGCAAGGCTACTAACCACTAAGCTGCTCGGTCGTCAAAGTTATAAAACCTATATTTTTGTCGTATCGTTTATAGATCTAAAATTTAAAGAAAACTAAAATAATGTTTCTATTGGTAGAGGTTAGCGTTGAATATAATTAAGCAAAGTCGTTCGTCACAAAGCCATTTCAATTTTTTCCATTCTAGTTTAATAGTAACCTCAGATGATTTCGACAAAATTACAAGGGCTGATTTTTCAATGCTTAATTTTTCAATAACTTTTATCAGTAGAATAATTTTGAGAAATTAATTTTATATGCAAAGTTTTGTCAAGTGTCTAAAATATTCTTTAGCTAATATAAATCTGACGATTGAAAATTTGTGGTTATTCTATTTCTATTAACATTGCCTAATGATTCATTATAGTAATATTATAAACGTATTATAACATTAATTCTCAGATTTTGGAAGAAAAAATACTATGAGCAATGTCAAACGTTTAATAATAATGAGTATAGTTATAAAAACAGGTTTAATAACAGAATGAATTCTCTTTAAAATCCTTAATTTGTGAACAATAACATTTTCAAAATACTTTCTTAAAAATTTTTCTATTTTATCTTAATTTTTCACATCCCAAATATTGCAATCAAGGTTTTTTTGCTTATTGGTGGCACTGGATTTTTTTTTGTAGTAATAGTCTATTTAAATCTGGCTTGCAAACCAGGTTCACGACTGTGATCGAACTTTTCCCACAATGTTCAAGAAAAGAATACTTACAAATGCTTTGAAATCCTACAAGAAAAACTACCATTATACTGCACGTCGGTCGCAACACGGTCCAAGTGTCTACCAAGCAACATAAAGTGATTGACCTTTAGATCCGTCGGTGTTTACCTATAAAATTTTATATTTACTCGGAAACAGGCAATGGAAGGCTCTTGCAAGTTTATTTAGATTTTGCATCAATAAAAATTATTACACTTACTGCGCAGATGGTTGTTTTTAACTTTAAGTTGCCTTTATTTTACAGAACACACTTTTGAATTTTTGCTTCTCTAGCCTTCGTGATATTATTATTTCATTAGTAAAACAATACTTGTAATTTGTGTTAAGGCTGTCTTCGGAGTCTTCAACAATATTAAAACCTTAAAAATTCTTTACTGCGCATACGTTCGTAGTCACCTGGAATACGCGTCGTCTGTGTGGAACCCTCTGTATCATGAATACATCGATAGAATCGAGAGAATTCAGAAGAAGTTTCTTCGATTCCTTCAATATAAGGGTCGCACATATGACATCGATTATATGGCAAGATGTAGACGGCATCATATACTTCCGTTAAGCCGGCGTAGACAGATAGCTGACATTTGTAACATTATAAAAATACTAAATAATCACATAGATGTTCCCGAACTCTTGGCTATGGTTGGTATCTTTGGACATACTAAGCTACTGCGCAACCCAAAATTGTTAAATATTGACCCCGCATGTGACCCCGATGTGGATGTCTTTTGCAGTAGTGTCTCAAGTGTTAGAGCGGCACTTTCAAAGGATTTTTTTATCGTTAAATAATTAGATTGCAAGCAAGTACTTTAGATATACATTGTACAAAAACTTGATATCGATCACAGTATTTCTTATTTCCTATATAGATGTTATTAATTTCTTTCTTTCTTATGAATGTGTGAAGTGTATTTTTTTTCCTTTTTTTTTAAATTATTATTATTATTATTATTTCTATCAATGTTTAGTGTGTTATTGTTTAATTTCTTGTGTTTCTAGTTTTAAAATTTAAAAGTGAAAACAAATAATTGCCTTCACAGCCTAATTCTTGTATTTATATTATTTTGTTAGCTGTAAGTTTTCCAAACATAAATAAATAAATTAGTAAGCAAAAGCTTTTACTAGTAAGCAATAAAAATAAATATTTATACCAAAAGTATCAAAATTGATGGCAAGCGTTCGATATTTGCGACGGAGTAGGATAGCACTGGGTGACAGCGCGGGAAAAAAAAGCGATACGTCCACACTCTGGAAGGCCTCGGCCAGTACTAAATACTAGCTTTTTTTTTTTTGGTTCCCCTCCACGGGAAGGGTAGGAGGATAAAAAATGCTCTGACGCATACTCCGCGCGCGCGATCGAAGTTATGTAGGACTCGTCCCGACGCCTACCAGAACCATACCCACTAAAAAACCCCCTGTCGGCTCGTGCATTTTTGCCACTCAGCCTTCATCTGAGCGACGGCCAATCGGAGAAAGAGGCCGCGCTAGCGGGGCCCTTAAGGGGTCACCCGCTGGGATTTACATAGCACTGAAGGTGCTCAAAAGAAAAGTAAATAATAAAAAAAACATTAAAAATTGAAAAATAAAATTGCATTAATTCGGATTTACGTTAGAATTAGAGTTTGCGGCCTGAAGGGCCTCGAGATCTAAAGTTAATTGCGTGGGTTCGCCAGTGTGCGCGTTTCTCGGTCTAGCGACTTTGAATTTCGAATCTAAGACAGGAGCAGTATATGGGACTGAATCTCGAACAAGATGATTGGTATGGGATTCGGCGCGTTTGAAGAACGATTCTGAGAGTGTTTTGAGGTGCTGTTGCACTGTAGGTAGTTCAAGATCTCTGTGCAGGTCCTCGTTACGCACGTACCTAGGTGCGTTTGTGGCCCTGCGTCAGAAGAGATTTTGAACTACCTGCAGTTTATACAGGACGGAGGGTTTGGCGTGGGCAAAGACTGGCGAGGCATATGACATGACGGGTCTAACGCAGACCTTATAAAGCGTACGTTTATTTCTGAAAGACATTTTACTTTTTCTTCCTATCATACTATATAAGCGGCTTAAGTAAAAACGCGCGAGTATCGTTACTTTATCGACGTGTGGCTTGAAAGAAAGCGTCTGATCTAAGGTGACGCCTAAGTATTTAATACTGCGCTTCCAGGGGATGGGAATACCTAACATTCGAATGTGGGGATCGTTGTAGCGATTACGACGTTTGTGGTCGAATTGAATAGTAGAACTATTTTCTGGGTTGACATCGATACGCCATTTTTGAAACCAAACACCGAGGGCGTTTACGGCCTTTTGGAGTCTGGTGATGTTATACGGGATCGCTTGACCTTTAGTGTAAAGATCGGTATCGTCTGCAAAGAGGGCGAGTTCGACGCCTTTCGGCGGGATGGGGATGTCGTTAGTGTACACAGTGTACAGCAGAGGGGCGAGGACTAAGCCTTGCGGGACTCCAGCCTTTATGGGACGAGGCGCGGAGAGCGTGCCTTCATGTTTGAATCGAATCGTACGGTCTTTAAGAAACGATGCGATTAATCTGACTAGGCGAACCGGTAAGCCTATTTTATAGAGTTTAAAAACGAGACCACTGTGCCAGACTTTGTCGAAAGCCTTGGCTACGTAAAAGAAAATTGTGATCGTTTTCTTTCGTTTCGAATAGAAACCTTCGAGTATGTACTCGACGATTCGATGGACTTGCTGAGGGCAAGAGTGCTTAGCGCGAAAGCCGAACTGGTGCCGAATAATGAGAGGGTCGCCATCCGTTGGAAACAGATGGTTCCGCATTCGAGAGAGTATGACTCTTTCGAGAAGTTTAGACATGGCTTTGAGGAGGCTGATGGGTCTGTGATTAGCCGGGACATTCAGAGGTTTAGCCGGCTTGGGAATGCCTATGAGTGTCGCTTCTTTCCAGGCTTTTGGAAAGTAGCTATGGTCGAAGCAGGCATTGAAGATAATAGCTAACAAGGTAAGCACCTGCTGGGGCAGGTGCTTAAGTGCGTGGTTGGAAATTCCGTCCGCATCCGGAGCCTTTTTGGACTTTTGCTTTCTAATGAGAAGCAAGATTTCATCATTAGAGACTGTGACGGGTCGTCGGTGATAGGGAGAGATTGTCTGCGGAGAACTTCGTCCTCCGCCGCCTGGATGTGGGAGGGATCCGCGGGTTGCGTGCTGGGCGAACATTGTGCCTCTATGCTGTCGGCGAAGCATTCGGCTTTCTCTTCGACTTCAAAGGCAATAGTGCCGTCAGGACGAGTGAGAGGAGGAAAGTGAGAGGCGGTGTCTACGCGTAAGGCTCGGGCCATTCGATAATACGCTTGGTGGGACGGGGAGATATTCTCCATGAAATCGTTAAACTGAGCGTCACGGAGTTCCGTGAGGCAAGACCTAACTTTACGTTGAAGCTGATTCGCAGCTGTTCTGTATGCTGGCGTGGGATATTTCTTGGCTTTCCGGAGAGCCGCGTTCTTGGCTTTAATGAGATTGCTAACGGCTAGGGGAAGCGCGGGTTTGCTTTACCATCAGCGACAACGAAAAGGTTGCTAAAACCTTTTCGTTGTCGCTGATGGCTGAGTTAATAGCATCAGTTACAGTGTTGACTAATGAATCTATTTTATCCGGGCTATCTCATTGGTCGGGCGAACGGGTCCGGACGCAGATCGGGTCTGAATGAAATACTAGCAGTGCGTGCACTAGATTTATATCAGTTTTAGACAATTTTAAAATGATTTTTTTAGAAGTATTTTTACATGGACTTGAACAATATTTCTGTTTTATTTCATTATTTACATCTTTGTAAGTAATAAGAAGTAAAAATTATTACTATTTTAACAATACAAGTTCATCGAAAACTGCGACAAACTAGACTGAAATTCAACTTATTCGCGCTTTGATTTTCATGTTTTACCTTTAAAAAATTAATATTTCTTACTATTTTCTCTACAGACTCTTTTGACGACAATACAGAGACCATAGAAAACTTTAATTTTTCTATTTATATCAGTTACTTTTATACTTATTGAACGGCAAAGTACGCATTTTTGGTCGGATTACAAGAAAAGGCGTATGAACAATGAATTGCTATCAAGAAACTATCTGAAGACATTAAAATTTTCTCTATACATGTTTTAGACGAAGAAATTTTAAATAATTTGAACTCATGTTTTGATGCATACGTGTAATATTTCGATCGGAAACGAACACTGAAAGCTCCTAAAATAGCACGATTTTGTATAAACGCTCTTAAACTATGATTTGAACGTATCAAACCATAATTCCACACGATTATTATCGATGCAATCTCCAGATCAATTATGACAACAGCTATCAATCGACTATTTATTATTATAAATTATTTTCTCCCAGAAATTACGATTTTTCCAGGTTTCGATTTTCAAAACTACACGAAACTTTAGAAAAGTCAAATATTTAGATGAAAGGTATAACGGCAAAAATTGCGACGACAAATTCATTATTTGAGACTGGAACCATCAAGTTTTCAGCCTCCAGAAAATGTTCCTGTTGATGTTCTAAACGAAAATTGTGTCCAAATCGTCCCAAAGTGACGTAATCCTAATAAACTGCGAACTTTTCAAAGGGTCGCTCGCTACTGACACATTTGGACCTTGTTTATAGAATTTAATGACTTCATTCCCCTCGGTAAGATTTTATGTTTATTTAGCGGTTTGTGTAATTAACTTTAATGTTAAATAACATTGAGGTTGCTCTGTTAACGACAAAATTTTTAATAAGGGTTCAATAAATTATTTTAAATTTAATAAAAAATAAAATTTAGAAACGTCGTATGATATTTTAAAGCAACGCAAATATTACTGAATGCGGAATACAAACTCTCAAGAGCAGTATTTTGTGAATTTTGTTTATTCAATAATAAAGTATTTAATTTATTTGTTTTGAGAAAACATTCAACTATTTCTCAATGACTTCATAATTTTATGCAATATGTTTTTGTTCTGCGAAATTAAACTTTAGTGCTACAGAATTTTAGGGTCGATAATGATTCTGACTTATTCAGTTCTAATGTTTCAATGATAGGGTTATTAAAAAATAAATTTGTATATTTTACATACACACGTTTATTATTGAATATAAATTGCCTATAACTACTTTGTTATCAATAGAGAGTACTTAAGGCCTTAACGTTTTATATTTACATACATTATTCTCAAGTCAAAAGCTCGCGTAGATTTAACTTAATTCCTTGAAAGTGAAAGCTATGCTAACTCTATCAAAAACATATCATTTTCAACTTTAGTGGTTTATAATTTAATGCAATCATGAAACCGTTTGGAATCCCGAACAAGTTGCGAAACTGATTTTGACTAATTTGTAGACAGTTCCATTATCGGTGATATTGTTCAATGACAAACAAACTCGTTCTGTGGTAATTAACGATCATGAATGTTAGTATCAAGCGTTAATTTGATAATTATTGGTGAAAAATATTATAAATAAATTATTACCAATATCACAAGTGTAATATTACTTACATACACCTATAAAAGGTACAGAAAAAATAATATTATACTTAACATACAGAAATTAGGTCCATGATCCTAAAGGATGCGCGAGCAAAGCCAATTGCAAAACCTAGTAGTTGTGTTAGTGAAATACGGTTATAAGTTAGTACTTTTAAAATTACCTTCATAAAACGTCTGTTTCTGTTGTTGAATTTCAGGCTTAGAGTGTATGAGAAAGGACTAACGGCCGTACTGGAAGATGTCAAATGGTTACTTAAGGTTCTTCTAAGTATAGATTCGGTTAACGGTACTTAATGGAAGTCTTAATTAGCTAAGTAAAAATTATAATTAAAAACACCATAAATACCATTAAACATCTCTAGATATAGTCGTAATATGTTTCACAACGTAGTCACTTACGTGACTTACATAATCATTACATATATATATCATTGACTTATTTATTACATATAATTCAAATTCACAGTTACTTATTTATTTCAATGGCGTCTCTGATCGTTCTAGATATGAAGTGTTTTTCCTAAGATAACATTTTTACAGTGTCAAACCTTAAATAATGGTTGGGTTTGTCCATAACATGTGCAGAAGCCGCAATCTTTGTTACTCTTCTGCTTTTAATATCAACTATGAATTTTTTAACGCGGGTTGCCACGTTCCATCAAATCCTCTACAATATTCACGATTTTCTAAATATCAACAGGAGGTAATGGCTTCTCAAATCTCTAAGATTATAAAAATTAAGAAATTGTGATGTCGTTGTTGGACCTTGTTTCCCAGGTAGATCCAGGTAGATATAAAGCATTCAGAATGCTTTTGTTTTGTCAGTGCACGATTTTGTTTTTCGATACCAGCAAGGACTTTTTTTTTTGAGCCCCTCCACGGGAAGGGCAGGAGGATACAAAATGCTCTGACGCATACACTGGCGCGCGCAATCCAGGTTATGTGGGACTCGTTCCGAGCCTACCAGAACTCTGCCCACTAAAAAACCCCCTGTCGGCTCGTGCAATTTTTTTGCCACTCAGCCTTTATCTGAGCGACGGCCAATTGGAGAAACAGGCCGCGCTAGCGGGGCCCAGAAAGGGTCACCCACTGGGATTTACATAGCACTGAAGGTGCTCAAAGCACTGAAGGTGAATACATAGCACTGAAGGTACTCAAAATGAAAAGTAAATAATTGAAAACATTAAAAATTTAAAAATAAAATTGCATTTATTCGGATTTACGTTAGAATTAGAATTTACGTTAGAATTAGAATTTGCGGCCTGAAAGGCTTCGAGATCTAATGTTAATTGCGTGGGTTCGAGAGTGTGCGCGTTTCTCGGTCTAGCGACTTTGAATTTCGAATCTAAGACAGGAGCAGTATATGAGACTGAATCTCGAACAAGAGGATTAGGATTGGGCTTGAAAGAAAGCGTCTGGTCTAAGGTGACGCCTAAGTATTTGGTAGTGCGCTTCCAGGGGATGGGAATACCTAACATTCGAACGTGGAGATTGTCGGCGACACGATGGTGTTTGCAGTCGAAGTGAACCGCAGAACTCTTGTCTGGGTTCACATCGGTGCGCCATTTTTGAAACCATGCAGCGAGGACGTTTACGGACTTTTGGAGTCTGGTTACAAGCTGTGACCTTTGGTGTAGAGTGCGGTATCATCGGCAAAGAGGGCGAGTTCGACGCCTTTCGGCGGGATGGGGATGTCGTTGGTGTACACGGTGTACAACAAAGGGCCAACTGAGCCATGAGGGACTCCAGCCTTTATGGAACGAGGCGAAAGCGTGCCCTCATGTTTAAATTGAAACTTACGGTCTTTGAGAAACCACGCGATTATCCTGACTAGGCGATCCGGTAAACCTATTTTATGGAGTTTATAAACGAGGCCGCTGAGCCAGACTTTATCGAAAGCTTTGGCTACGTCAAAGAAAACTGCGACTGTTTTATTACGCCGCGAAGTATGTGAGTATGTACTTGACGATTCGATGGACTTGCTGAGGGCAGGAGTGCTTAGCGCGAACGCCGAACTGATGGCAAATAATGAGAGGATCGCCATCCATTGGAAACAGATGGTTCTGCATTCGAGAGAGTATGAGAGAGTATGACTCTTTCGAGAAGTTTTGACATGGCCTTGAGGAGGCTGATGGGTCTGTGATTAGCCGGGATATTCAGAGGTTTACCCGGCTTGGGAATACCTATGACAATCGCTTCTTTCCAAGCTTTTGGAAAGTAACTATGGTCAAAGCAGGCATTGAAGATGATAGCTAACAAGGTAAGCAAATGCTGAGGCAGGTGCTTAAGTGCGTGGTTGCAAATTCCATCCGCACGCGGAGCCTTTTTGGATTTTTGACTTCTAATGAGAAGCAAGATTTCATCATTAGAGACTGTGACGGGGTCAGCGGTGCTGGGGAGAGAGTCTCTGCGGAGAACTTCGTCCTCCACTGACTGTATGTGAGAGGGATTCGCGGGTTGCGTGCTGGGCGAACATTGAGACGCAATGCTGTCAGCAAAGCATTCGGCTTTCTCTTCGACTTCGAAGGCGATAGAGCCATCGGAACGAGTGAGAGGAGGGACGTGAGAGGCGGCGTCTACGCGTAAGGCTCGGGCCATACTATAATACGCTTGGTGGGACGGGGAGATATTTGCCATGAGATTGTTCATCTGAGCGTCTCGGAGTTCCGCAAGGCAAGACCTAATTTTACGTTGAAGCTGATTCGCAGCTGTTCTATAGGCGGGCGTGGGATATTTCTTGGCACTCCGGAGAGCCGCTTTCTTAGCTTTAATAAGATTGCCAAGATTGCGAGACCGCGAGCGGAGAGTTAGGGGCCTCTAAGGCTGAAACTAACGTATTTTAAAACCTTTCCAGTTGGTCAATGTCTAAGGAGAGGTGACGTTATCGTTAGGCAAACCTAGCACGAGGGAGACGGGGTCAGAACCTAGGTCATCGAGCGGTTCGATAGACCTGAGATCGAGGTTGATTCGCTTGACAATTGCAAAATCAAGGATGTCAGGAGAGTAGTTCGGGTTGTTGGGATAGTGAGTGGGAGTGAAGGGAGAGATGTCTTCTAAGTCGAGTGAGTTAGTGATATCGAGGAGAGCGATACCGCTAGTGTTAGTCGATAGGCACGTCCAGTCAGTATGTTTGGAGTTAGTCTCCGAACATAATGACTGAATGGCCGAGGGCGAGAAATGCCTCAAAGTCGCTGCGGATTGTTCTAGAGCCACTGGGTATGTAGATTGAAGCTATGATGATGGTCGGATGACCAGTCATAGCCAATCTACACACAGTGGCTTCCATGTTGAGGAGAGGAGGGGTAGAGAGAGGACAGCAATGGAAATCTCTTTTGTAATAAATAGCAGTGCCACCGAAACCGTCGGAGTTGGGCCTATCGTTACGAGTAAACGCGTACTTGGGAATCCCCTGGAGCGGTTTGGAGTGAGCCACGTCTCTTGAAGAAGCAATAAGTCTGGCTCGTTGTTCTTAAGGAACAGTTTGAGCTCAGAAAGGTTAGTACTGAGACTACGAACGTTAAAATAAACTAGGGATAAGCCCTTGGGTTTGATACGACCGGACGCGGGATTTGCGGGTCTAGACATTATATTTGCTTATTCACGAATTTATACAAAAAAAAATTATAACGAATTTAGAAGCGAGTGATGCTTGGCTAACGCAAATAAACGCTCTTGAGGAGAGTGGGCGGCTCGCAGTTTGCGTGCGAGTACGGAAATTTCGTTGATGTCGACGTTTTGAATGACGTTCAACACGGTCTTCATGTCCTCAGCCAACGACGACTGAGGTGAAGACGACGGAGCGGGACGCGGGCCTACGGGAGCTACGGGAGCTGGGATAGGACGGAAAGGTGCAGGTGGGGCGGCCGGACAGCCTCCAGGACAGAGCCGGAGTAGGCGTCTGCTGCTCGGGCTTTGCTTCCGGGGGATCCCGCATGCGCAGCGGCGGGAAGTTAGCGGGAATGAGCGGCGGCGCCGGTTTAGGCGCAGCCGTCTTAGCTGAAGAGCGCGGAGCGCGCGGGCAACCCCTGTAGTTAGCTGTGTGGCCGGACTGGCCGCAAAAATTAGATCCCGCGGTCCATCGCGCTTTTTCGTGGAGAAAGACGGGCGGAGGAAGCTTAGGCCTAGGTGGGACGTGAGCGCAGCGCGTTGCTGGCTTGGACGGAGCCGACGTAGTCGCGGTCACTTGTAGTGACATTAACGGCACGGGGGCGGGTGTTGAAGACACCTGGGTGGGCTCAGGTGTTGGAGACACCGAGGCTTTCTTTGAGCGCTTCTTAGAGCGTTTGGCGACTAACTGAAACGCAGGCTCAGGAGAGCCGGTTAAGGTGACGGCATCTGATGACGTATCGGATGCGGGTTCGGGGTTGCTCCCGGGAGCGGTACGCTTAAGTCGCGACGCGCGAGAGGGTATGACCGATTCACATTTCATCTCTGACGGGACGGGAGACACGGGAGAGCTGTAGACCTGAGGGGTCTGGACGTTGGGGGCCTGAAGGGTGGCGGTTGAGGGCTGAGAGGCCGGGGACGTGATAGTTGCCTGTAAGGCCTGCGTTAATACGTCATGGGATATGTTGGCGCTGGACGCAACGAGCGCCTGGGCGAATGACCTAGCAAAGTTTTACCAAGCTTTGCTGGTCCATTGGAGGGCTTGGAAGTACAATATATGATATATAAATATATAAAAATGCCTAGGTTCACTAGCAAACCTAGCACCTTAACCTCCCTACCCACGGTAGGGGGGCTGGGGACGACGCAAAGTGGTGCCCCTAATTCGGACAGCACTGTACCGTCACCCTGGGAAAGACCCAAGTGCAATGGGATCGGGTCAGCCGGTTTCTCTTTGGCCTGAAGGGCCTTGGAAGCGCACCGGAGCAACGCTATCAGGCTTAGTTGTCACCGTTAAGTATCCACCTGATCAAACGCGAGTCTACTACGGAGTGTGTTGTCAATAAATTGATAGCAAAAACCGGCCGTAGACCTGACGAGGTTGGGTTGCACTGAAAGTGCGGGATTGACTACGTTACGACCGGCCGAAGCCGGCCGCAGAGCGAGTCTCTAGCTAACGTAACAAGCGCCCAGCGTCAAGTACGTAGCCAGAAAAACAGCCCGAGCCTTGCAAACTACTATCGAAAATAATCGACCGTAGTAAGCTCAGCTCTGTTGTTGCTGCAAGACTGACTTAGTAGCAACCAATCGAAACCGGCCGCAGCGTAAGTCTTACAGAGGCTTATCTCAAGTCATTGAGGACGAAGCGAGATATTGTACGAATCTGAGCGTATGAGTGTTGCTTCGAGTTGTCGTCGCGAGACGACAATCGTGACTCAAAGGCTGGTGTGACCGCGAACACGTCCGAACGGGGCCGGACGCAGAACGGATCTGAGAGTGGCGTTAAAGTATTGCTACGAGAGAAGTCGTGACACAACAATCGTGACTCGGCAGCCGGTAGCGACCTTCAACACGTCCGAACGGGGCCGGACGCAGATCGGGTCTGCCGGCAAGGACACACGAGACGCTCTTTTAAAGTCGAAAAAACTGGTTGAAGGTGAGAAATAGGCAGAAACTTCGTTTGGCAAGCATGTTTTTTGAAGTAGTTAACTCTGGAATGCCAAAATATTTATTCGACAAGCTATACTTTGCGTCTGCACAAAACAAATCTTTTACCAGAGTCTCAAAATAACTTTAATTTGATTAATCATTTTTATCAGTACTTAATCTTATTCTGACTTATCGGAGCACTTTTAAAAGTAACTGTTACTTACATTTTAGTTACCTTATTCCTGTTATCTTACTTATGTTTGCGCTTTCAAGTATAATAATGCTGAGCATGCACAATTTCTGGGTGAAAATCTGGTTTCACACCAAATAATAGGTCTTTACCTATGAAACTGCCGTTTTGCCGTACTGGCCATTTCAAATGAAAATATTTATTTTTTTGACTGATAATTCTAATTTCAAATTAATTTAATTTGACAAACATGGAATCCTTTTTCTAAAATAGTCATTTGTTTAATAGTTACTGTTTTGTTTTCAACGCATTCGAACATTTTTCGTCATCATGGATAAGTAAAAAATTCAAGTAATTATGGAGTATGAGTACCGTCGTGGCAGCAAAGCGGCACAAACGGCACGCAACATCAACGACGTTTACGGAGCGAACACTACAAACAAACGCACCACCCGTTATTGGTTTACCCGCTTCCGTTCTGGAAATTTTGACCTGAAAAATGAACCCCGTGGTCGTCCGAAAACTTTGGTCGACAATGACGAATTAAAGGCAATTGTGGAAGCTGATGAAACTCAATCCACGGCTGAATTAGC
The DNA here is from genome assembly GCA_923062675.1 of Marasmarcha lunaedactyla. Taxonomy (NCBI): domain Eukaryota; kingdom Metazoa; phylum Arthropoda; class Insecta; order Lepidoptera; family Pterophoridae; genus Marasmarcha; species Marasmarcha lunaedactyla. Next base: position 13,171,505 of record OV281353.1, read on the forward strand.
AGCAGCTTTCGACGTTAGCATCAAAACAATATTGGTCCATTTGCGTCAAATTGGCAAGGTAAAAAAGCTTGACAAATGGGTACCCCACGAACTCAATGACCGCCAGCGCGAAGTACGCGTGGAGACGTGCCTTGCACTGCTCAGCAGGCATACAAATGAAGGAATTCTAAACCGCATTGTTACTTGTGACGAGAAATGGATCCTGTTTGACAATCGTAAGCGCTCAGCAAGTTGGTTGGACCCTGGTTCAGCACCCAAACAATGCCCTAAACGAAAACTTACCCCTAGAAAAGTGATGGTCACTGTTTGGTGGTCTAAGGCGGGTGTAATTCATCACATCTTCTTGCCAAACGGGACAAGCATTACTGCAGGTATGTACTGTGAAGAACTAAACACAATGATGTAGAAGCTCGCACGTCTCCAACCAGCTTTGGTCAATCGTTCGGCTCCACTGCTCCTGCACGACAACGCGCGACCTCATACTGCACAGCAGACGGTCTCCAAGCTACAAGAGTTGGGGTTGGAAGTTCTCCGTCATCCGCCGTACTCACCAGACCTTGCGCCTACAGACTTCAACTTTTTCCAGAATTTGGATAACTCCTTGGCGGGAAAAAAATTCAATACCCGAGAGGCAGTACAAAATGCCTTTGAAGAATTTGTTGCCTCCCGTCCAGCTGATTTCTTCAAGAAAGGCATCAATAAGCTACCAATGCGTTGGCAAAGATGCATTGATTGCATGGGTGATTATTTTGATTAATAGAAATAAAAAATATATAAAAAAATTACGCTTCATTTATTTCGTGAAAAACGGCAATTTCATAGGTAAAGCCCTAATATTAAACCTTATTTTTATTTATATTATAACTGATGCCTTATATATATATAACGTATGCCTTAATAAAAAAAAATAATAAAATAAAATTAAAATAAAACAGGTTTAAATATCTGTTACCTATATAAGTTATTATAAGTTACCAAAAATCCCGCCTCGGGTAGCATAAACTGAAAACTGTTAATTTTAAATTGTAGTTATTTGTTGGTAAAATATTTTTTTTTACATATCCATTTGTAATATTTGTTGTTACGAGGTTATTGGTATATAATGTTGTAGTATTTAGTATATGTAATTGACAACTTATTTATAAATTGTATTCTATTGTTTTGTTTACTTTTGTTTGTGTCACCACAAACTTGCCACAAGCCAACAAAGTGGTGTTATGGACCCAGCTTAATACTTACGTCGCATGTACAGGCTACGACATGCTTAGCCGAAGTCCTTTATCAGAAATAAGTTTTAATTAATTCGTTTCCTTTATTTATTTTCTCTAAGTAAATAAAATTCTGTAAATATAATAGGTTTTTGCGTTTGTTACCCACTCGTGAAATCCATTTCTTAAATAAATATGTACTCTTTCTTTCTGTCTTGTAAAATGCTTGATTGAGCTGGACGAAGATGTTGACACGTTTTTGTTAGATGATTTATTCGGGCGCTCCTAAGAAATTTTCCGTTACACACTTTACATAAGGTAGAAAACCAAATCTATGTGCGACTGTATGTGGCTTCACGTGGTCACTTGGCAGTGACGAGATTTTTGAGTCCGTTCTCACGAAGCCCTCTTACTGGATGTGTTGGGGTCTCATATTCCTGGTGCTCTCTGAAACTTAGAGGAGCCTATGGCAGTTAATTGGCTTGTATTGTGGTGCGATTTCCTATTTAGGTATTTATTGGTGTGGTTGGGTTTCCTGTATATGGATGACTAAGAATAGCATTTAATACGAATATCAAGGTAGATGTTAGTTGAATTTAAGTGTTAAGGGAATAAATAAATTTTTCTCTTAATATTATTTTATTTGAAATATTGAGTTAGTAGGTGCTGACCTTATTGAAAATTACTACCTTAATTAGTAATTACCTTATTACATTACTATATTGAACACTGTGAGCATTTGCTATTTATTTTGTTATTTGTGATTGTTATAAAGAGGTCTCTCTTAGCGCATTTTCAATTATATGTGATTTTAATGTATCATAAGCTAGATTGCTTAATTCGACTTTGAAAGTCGCTTTCAATATATTATTTACCCATACTATAGGGAAACTATCAAGTTCCAATTCAAAACTATACAAAACAACGAGAACAAATACACTATTTCGATTTAACATCGAACTACAGCCCGTCAATATTCAAAGCAATCAAACGTAAAACACACAACAGTGATGTTTTCAACGGGATATGGAAAATGTATGTTTAACTATGGCAGAATAAGGAAAGCAATGCAAAAAAAGGGCATTGAACTGGGTAATTTATTCTATGTTTACTAATATAATATTAATGACGCTCACTTTTAAGTATCGTAAGTAGTTAATAATCATATGACATTGAAAATACATTCACTTAGTGCTAAATAACATATGTTAACATTAGTAACTACTTTAAGATATGTGCCAGTAATTAGAGCCTCAGTCGAGAACAATGCGGAACACCAACAAAGAGACTTCTAATGTACGGCGAGGCGGCTAATCTTCGGGCTCGCGAGTCTAGTGAAGTAATCTTATGTTAAACTCTACGCATTATTGTGGTATTATCACATCAAATTATAGGGGGAATTCTTTCGCATTAGTTATATTGTAGGCTGTTTTGGGATTGTGTACGTACTGATATTTGTAGTAGATGTTTTCTTAAGCTGAGGTGGTACTACTTTGTTCATTACAATCATGTTGTCTTAATTGTATTCTGGTCCAAGGGTAGAAACAGCTTGTGAAAATAAAGAAACAAGGGCAATTTCATCCAGAGTCGTGATCTTCTACTATGCTCGTTATATTATAAATCAATTGAACCTTTGATTCAATACAATGTCCATACGTACGGATTCCATCAGGTGGAACGCACTTTCATTTGCTAACTATGACAAAAATAGAAATATAAATAAAATTGCCTATATCGACGGCCTAGCTGTTTGGTGTGGAGGTAAGTAGCGTTGCCTTCCATGCCAGAAGTTCTGGGTTCGAATCCTGGTAGGAGCAGATAATTTATTATATTTGCTGGATGTGTATGTATGTTTATTTAAGTTTATTTCTAATATTTATATATGTAAAAAATAAGTTTAATTATTCGTTATCTAGTATCTATAACACAAGTTCTTAATGATACTTAATTTGGGCTATATAATGCGGTGTGATCGTTAGAAATATTTATGAGTTATTTTAAAATTACGTAAGTAAACTTTATCATAAAAAATATTTGCTGGAAAGGCTGTCTTCTTCTTTTCCATAATCTCAAAATTACGTCTCCATTTAAAGTTCCTAGTGTGGAAAAAGACTAGTTGGTTATTACTTAATCAAATTTTTAATATGACCTGGTACTTCGGACTGGGGTGAAATATCATTTAAACGGTAATTTTGGAATGCCAGTCCCGGTTGCTGTCGCAAGACAAGAGTTGAGCAGCCACCAAATGAGGCCTGTGGGGTGTCCATGTTAGGCTTGATCAACTCTCACACTAGAGGTCGTTTCTGTAGTAGAGGTAGAATATTTTAATTTTTTTGGCAAGCAATTTTCAATGTTGATTATCTACAAGTTTTTTTACAAATTGAATACTTTTTTTGTTCCCCGTTTGGGCAAAAGGCAAAAAATGCATTTCCGCATACCTCTCGCGCGCGTTACAAGGCATCTGGGACTAGCTCCTAATGAGCACTACCCACTAAAAAACCCCCTGAATGACTCGTGCAAATTTTGCCACACAGCCTTCATCTGAGCGACGACCAATTGGAGAAAGAGGCCGCGCTAGCGGGGCCAAGAAGGGGTCACCCGCTGGGATTACATAGCACTGAAGGTGTTCAAAGCACTGAAGGTGAATACATAGCTTCAGTGCTGGTGCTCAAAATTAAAAATAAAAATTGAATGAATTCGAATTTACTTTAGAATAAGAAGTTGCGGCCTGAAGGGCTTCGAGATCTAGTGATAGTTGCGTGGCTACGTTCGTGTGCGCGTTTCTCGGTCTAGCGCTTTTGTACTTCGAATCTATGACAGGGTAGTATACGAGACTGAATTTCGATCTAGAGGATTGGGGTGGGTTTTGGAGCGTTTGAAGAACGCTTCAGAGAATTTTTTGAGGTGCTGTTGCACTGTAGGTAGTTCAAGATTTCTGTGCAGGTCCGCGTTACGCACGTACCAGGTGCGTTTGTGGCCGTTTGTGAACTACCTCCAGTTTGTGCAGGACGGAGGGTTTGGCGTGGGCAAATATTGGCAAGGCATATGTCATGACGGGTCTAAAGCAGGTCTTATAAAGCGTACGTTTGTTTCTGACATTTTAATTTTTCTACCTAACATACTATATAGGCGGCCTAAGTAGAAACGGGCGAGTTTTGTTCATCGTCGTGTGGCTTGAAAGAAAGCGTCTGGTCTAAGGTGACGCCTAAGTATTTGTAGTGCGCTTCCAGGCGATGGGAATACCTAACATTTGAACGTGGAGATTGTCGGCGATACGACGGTGTTTGCAGTCGAAGTAAACCGCAGAACTCTTGTCTGGGTTCACATCGGTGGGCCATTTTTGAAACCATGCACCGAGGGCGTTTACGGCCTTTTGGAGTCTGATGACGAGACCCGGGACACTGAGGCCTTTGGTGTAAAGGGCGGTGTCGTCGGCAAAGAGGGCAAGTTCGACGCCTTTCGGTGGAATGGGAATGTTCTTTGTGTACACGGTGTACAATAGAGGCGCGAGGACTGAACCTTGAGGGACTCCAGCCTTTATGAGACGAGGCGCGGAAAGCGTGCCTTCATGTCTAAAACGAAACGTACGATCTTTGAGAAACGACGCGATTATCCTGACTAGGCGATCCGGTAAGCCTATTTTATAGAGTTTATAAACGAGACCGCTGTGCCAGACTTTATCGAAAGCCTTGGCTACATCAAAGAAGACTGCGACCGTTTTCTTACGCCGCGGACAACAGCCGTCGAGTATCGTCACACGACAGGTCGAAGCAGGCATTGAAAATGATAGCTAACAAGTTAAGCACCTGTTGAGGCCAACCTTTGTCCGCGCAGGGGGTTGTTATTAAAAATGGATTTTATTTCCCTTTGCCGGTTAACAATCAGAACACAATTTATATGAATCTAATTATTCTGAGTTCTGATTAGTTTTATTTTCATATTGATTCCAAAAGTTGAATACATATTGTAAAATATTGATTTTGGCTAACGTGTCATTAGGGTACATGTAAATCAAATTAAAATAAAAAGCAAATTGTGTTCTAAATGTTGATTATCAGATGAAAATGAACTTAGAATAATTAAAGTATTTTGATATTAATGTATCCCGTAGTAATATATTTTGTTTTTATAACAAAAGAAGCTAATTAAGACATTTGGTAGACAAGACCTTGGGTAAATTCCACAATAACAAATGTTGAACTTTCTACGGAATCCTCCTCTAAAACTTAAGAAGAAAATAATGTGAACCAATGATGCCATTAAGGTTCATTTTATCATTTCTAGATATTCCAGTGGTTAAAGAGTTGATTTTGCTTCCTTTTGGAAATGTTGGGCGTAATGGTGGTTATTGCTTCTCGTTTGTAGCTATAAGATGCACTATAGGTACAAATTACCACTTAAAGTAGCATATCACACTCACACTGTAGCTTAACGTGGTACAAAAGTGGTAAGGTGCTCAAATTTAACCCTGTAGGTGGTATTAGTTGAACATTTTGAACCCATAGTCCATTTTATAGACTTTATTTATATTTATCACTCCTATAGAGTAACAAGTTGTAATTTCTACCCAAATAGCACCAATATAGAACTTTGAGTCATAAACTTAGCTGCAATTATCACTAATGTGCTAGTTGGGTAGTTCACTGTTTATGCTTTCTTAATAAGAAGCTCCTCAGTGTCGTGGAAACCTTGGAAAGCTTGAAAGGTTATAGCAGTAAAAATATATAGCTGTAGCTAATGGCTTCAAGGAGGCCATATAACTACAGTCACTTATTAGACAAAACTATTAACGAAACTTCTTGCTACATATTAAGTATTATATTTGTTTGTCTATTTGAATAATTGACCTTTGTTTCCCTGTAACATAACATGACTATTTAAAATTTAAAGTCATAATGTTATTATAAGTTTCACTTCAGAGTACCTAAAACACGCATCGAAATAGTTTGCTACCTAGGAAAAAAAATTCAAAGATTCAATTCATTTCATTTACAATTTTTTAATGTAAAGAGACTAAAGAGAAACAATAAATAACGAATATCTACAAGTATATAAAATAAAATATCTAGAAAAAGGTACAAATTTTACGGCCACCAACACCACGAGGCAATCAAAGATATTAACAGCAAACATTCGTTCTTGGATCTGCCAGTTCGCTTTTACTAACCTAAAACTATAATATAAAATACAAATAATACTATTTGCGAAACTTCTTTATCACTTGTTTTCATACGTTCAGAGTCTAGCAATTTTATTTGATATACATAATATGTAACATGATAAATGACAAGAATATTGATAACATGTGAAAATTAGTAAAAGTTTCTGTGACGCAGTCAAAGACGCACCCATGCCTAATGCTTCTCGTTTTTAAATACCATATTTGTTATTGCTTTAACTTTATTACTCAATATTTTCTACCTTTTTATTTGCCAAACTTTCATAACATTTCTATGCTTTAATTAAGTAATAGAATTACTTTCGATATACACGCCCCATATATTTACATATAAAACATTATATTAAGGCAGCATAAGTCATGATAGAGGTATAATATTACCTTATACATGATATATTGGTCAGTTTTATTTTTTATTGTGGGATAATATTTTTTTTTTCACTTATGCCTTTCCTGAATTTGATATGTTTAATCAAAGTTATGGTGAAAATAGTCCAAAAGCATATGCAAATGGTACGTCTTGGTATCAAAAATAACTAGTGGTAGCAGCACATAACTAAGATTAAAATAATTTTACAAAAAAATAAAAACTTCTAAACTTAAGTTATCTAAAATGACCTCAAAAATAAATATTTAGCGTATGAACGTACTTAGGTTTTTTAGTTAAAAAAAATAAAACTTTTCATTCGGTTTTTATTTAATTTTTTGTTAAATTATTTTATTTCATACTTTTTAGTGGTACAACTAGTAATATTCGGATAAGAATTTTAGATTTTCTCGTTTTTATCAAAACAAAGAAACAAACTGAGACAAGAGGATTTTACTGCCCAAGCATATGGTTCCCACTTCCACTTCTTAACGACATCATCAGAAACCTCACAATTATGTGAAACTGGATTCGATAAAACAAATCAAATGATCTTAAACAGGATGGGATTATTAGTAGTCAATCAAGAGTTCCATGTCCAGCTGTTTCATCACGAGACTTTCATTGCCAAATTTGATATTCAAGGAAGAAGAAGATTTGCTTAATAGATTTTGGAAATTAGAGGCATAACCAGACAAAACTCAAAAGAAATTATCTACAGAGGAGAAAATGTGTGAAGATTTATATGAGGCTACTACTGTCAGAAATCAATAAGGAAGGTTCGTTGTTGCACTACCATACAAAACTAAGGATCCTAAATGTCAATACGGGCAATCTAAGGTTATAGCAATGAAAAAATTTTTGGTTTTAGAGAGAATACTTACCTAAACTAACCCTCAATTATACGAAGAATAAGGAAGGTGACACAAGAATATTTATTGCTTGATCACATGAAACTTGTTGATGAAGATGACATCGACAATCCAAAGGCTGTGCATCTGCCACATCACGCTGTGGTACGAGAAGACAAGGAAACAACGAAGGTTCGCGTAGTCTTTAACGCGTCAAGTAAGGGTGTTAATGACGTGTCGGTAAATGATGATCTAATGGTTGGGCCTAAACTCCAACAAGATTTAAGACATTTATTAATGAGGTACTCACCGCACTCACCGCATCTGCATTGTCGATGATCTCGTGAAAATGTTTAGGCAGGTCCGTGTACGCAGTGAGGACACCAATTTTCAAAAAATTTTGTGGAGACCCAACCCAGATGTGCCAATCGAACTTTACAAGTTACTGACTTTGACCTTTGGAACTGCGTGTGCATCCTATCTTGCGGTTAAAACCCTGCAAAGACTGGCTGATGAAGAAAAACATAATTTCCCAATAGCGTCAGAATTACCAAAAGGTAACTATTATATTGATGATCTGATGACAGGATGTAATTCTGAAGAAGAAACTAAAGTTATTTACGAGGAAATGAACAGGCTTATGAGTAAAGGTGGATTTCAATTACAAAAATGGAGTAGCAAATAGCTGCTAGAATACATCGGAGATGACAATCATGATAAAGAACGGTTAGTACCCAATAACACGGATAATATGTGAAGAGTTTTAGGTATCCAATGGAATCGAGAGTCAGATAATTTTGAATACAGTGTTAACTTACCAGAAGTAAAATATCCCATTGCGAAGAGACAAGTTTTTATCGGACATTGCTCGGTTATACGATCCAATGGGCTCGATTGCGCCAATCGTCATAGTAGCCAAAGTTATAATACAAGATATCTGGAAAGTACCTCTAGACTGGGACGACCAACTTACCAAAGATCTGCAAAAAAAGTGGCTAAAATATAGAAGTGAGTTAGTCAATATAAAAAATATTACTATTCCCAGATGGAATCATTACAAACCTTTTGGTCATGTTGAATTGCATGCTTTCTCCGACGCATCACGCGTCGCTTATGCTGCAGCTGTCTTCCTACGAGTTGTAGATGAAAACAAGTCTGCTTACGTAAGCTTAATTTCAGCGAAGACAAAGGTTGCTCCTATAGAAAAGGAAGTGTCGATACCACGTTTAGAGTTATGTGGAGCAGTTCTCGCAGCAAAGCTACTCAATGAAATTTCACAAGTGATAAGTATACCAAAAAAGAATATTTATGGGTGGACTGATTCGACTATTGTATTGTCGTGGCTAAAGGGAGGAACAAGTAAGCGGAGCACGTTCGTAAGCAACCGTGTTTCAGACATATTATCCATAATGAACTACGAGCAATGGTGCAAGAGGCTTGAACCCCTCAGAAATGAATACGCATAAGTTATGGTGGAATGGGCTAATAAAGTAGACGTATTTAAACCTGAAATAACAGAAACAAATGAAGAAGCAAGAACAGTTTCAATGAAAGTAGTTGAGAATATAGAAGAAATTTATTTTGTGTGGATGAAATTTTCAAACATGTGTAAAATGTTAAGAGTCATAGCAAAAAAATGTTACTAAAGAAAGATGAACGCAAAACTTTACCAAATTTTATTCCATTACAAGAAATGAATCAAACTTTATAAAAGTGCATAATACAAGTTCAGTTAATTGAATTTAATGAAGAAATAAAGCTATTACAAAACGGAAAGTAAACCCCGAAGAAGAGTTCTATCCACGTTCTTTATCCTATTTTAGATCATAACGGGTTGTTGAGAGTTGGCGGACGTATTGACTTAGCAGAGGTTAATTATGATACACGACATCCTATAATTCTTCCAGAGAAGTCTCATCTCACACAACTAATTGTAACTGATGCTCATGATAGAACACTTCATGCTGGCCCACAGGTTATGTTGAATTTTATAAAGTCTAAGCATTGGATAATTCGTGCAAGAATACAAGTCAAAAGGCATTACCGAAAATTTATTATTTGCCTAAGACATTCAAAGGCAGCGAGAGTTCAGTTTATGGGTCAACTCCCTAATGCGAGGTTGAAACCATGTAAACCATTTAAGGCAACCGGAGTTGATTATGCTGGCCCTATCAATATAAGAATGTCTTCGGGAAGAGGCGCCAAGTCTTTTAAAGGCTATATTTGTTTGTTCGTATGCATGGTAACCAAGGCTACCCACATCGAGGCTGTTACTGATTTGACCACGAAGGGATTTTTGGCAGCATTTCGAAGATTTACTTCGAGACGGGGTCATTGTCAAGACCTTTATAGTAATAATGTCACGAATTTTGTAGGGGCTGATAAGCAGTTGCGCGAAATGTTCGACCGTACTAGATCGACACTTCCTAATGAAATAGCTGAAAGTCTCACATTGGAGTCAACTACCTGGCACTATATACCGCCACAATCACCTAATTTTGGAGGACTATGGGAAGCCGGTGTGCGATGTGCTAAAAATCACTTGAAAAGGGTCGTTGGGGATAAAACTCTAACATATGAGGAACTTTGTACTGTATTGTCGCAAGTAGAGGCGTGTTTAAATTCGCGGCCGATTTCTGTAATCCGTGATGACGCAGACGATCCTCTCCCTTTGACGCCTGGTCACTTTTTAGTCGGTGAAGCTGTAGTAAATATTCCAAATGTAAATTATTCAGATATACCTGTTTTAGATAGATGGAATTTAGTTCAAAAAATTGTTTGTGATTTTTGGAAAAGATGGTCTAAGGAATAATTAGTAACGTTAAATCAAAGATATAAATGGGCATCTAAGTTAACTGAGCCTAATATAAATGACATTTGTATTGCTAGAGAGGAAAATATCACTCCATCTAAGTGGATCTTAGGTAGAATAGTAGACAAGCATGTTGGACCGGACAACATCACTCGTGTAGTCACAAAATATAATGTAAAAATGGTTTAATAAAAAGACCACTTAGTAAAATTAGCGTCCTTGAAAAAATTAAATTGCTTGCTTACGGTGGGCGGTACATATTCAAAGAAGAATTGTTAATTTCTTTAAGGTTAAAGTTTTTTTAATATATATTAATCGATTGAGCTGCTATTTTACATGCCAAAAGAAACCCTACCTGCGTGAAATTTACATGTTATTTATTATTGTACTTTACTCTAGTTGTGCCTATTTATGAAGGACTAGTCCTTGGTGGGCGGAATAACTAGTTTCATGAGTTCAAATTGCTAAGTTGTAATGTAATGTTTAGTTCTACTAGTGGATAGTAGAGGACGCCACGCGTATATTAAATCGCGCATGTAAGTTTGGCAATGTAATAGCCATACCAATATTTGATTTCATGTATCTTTTCGAGTTTTTAGTAAAATAAATAGTAGTGAAGTTTTTCTACGCTCATACTGAAAATTAACACAGATATTATATTTGCTCTCTAGTCATGGATTTGTATGTATGTTTATTTAAGTATATTTCTAAAATTTATATAATAGGTCTTTACCTATGAAACTGCCGTTTTGCCGTACTGGCCATTTCAAATGAAATTTTTTTTTTGACTGATAATTCTAATTTCAAATTAATTTTATTTGACAAACATGGAATTCTTTTTCTAAAATCGTCATTTGTTTAATAGTTAGTGTTTTGTTTTCAACGCATTCGAACATTTTTCGTCATCATGGATAAGTAAAAAATTCGAGTAATTATGGAGTATGAGTACCGTCGTGGCAGCAAAGCGGCACAAGCGGCACGCAACATCAACGACGTTTACGGAGCGAACACTACAAACGAACGCACCACCCGTTATTGGTTTACCCGCTTCCGTTCTGGAAATTTTGAACTGAAAAATGAACCCCGTGGTCGTCCGAAAACTTTGGTCGACAATGACGAATTAAAGGCAATTGTGGAAGCTGATGAAACTCAATCCACGGCTGAATTAGCAGCAGCTTTCGACGCTAGCATCAAAACAATATTGGTCCATTTGCGTCAAATTGGCAAGGTAAAAAAGCTTAACAAATGGGTACCCCACGAATTCAATGACCGCCAGCGCGAAGTACGCGTGGAGACGTGCCTTGCACTGTTAGTAGGCATACAAATGAAGGAATTCTGAACCGCATTGTTACTTGTGACGAGAAATGGATCCTGTTTGACAATCGTAAGCGCTCAGCAAGTTGGTTGGACCCTGGTTCAGCACCCAAACAATGCCCTAAACGAAAACTTACCCCTAGAAAAGTGATGGTCACTGTTTGGTGGTCTAACGCGGGTGTAATTCATCACATCTTCTTGCCAAACGGGACAAGCATTACTGCAGGTATGTACTGTGAAGAACTAAACACAATGATGGAGAAGCTCGCACGTCTCCAACCAGCTTTGGTCAATGGTTCGGCTCCACTGCTCCTGCACGACAACGCGCGACCTCATACTGCACAGCAGACGGTCTCCAAGCTACAAGAGTTGGGGTTGGAAGTTCTCCGTCATCCGCCGTACTCACCAGACCTTGCGCCTACAGACTTCTACTTTTTCCAGAGTTTGGATAACTTCTTGGCGGGAAAAAAATTCAATACCCGAGAGGCAGTACAAAATGCCTTTGAAGAATTTGTTGCCTCCCGTCCAGCTGATTTCTTCAAGAAAGGCATCAATAAGCTACCAATGCGTTGGCAAAGATGCATTGATTGCATGGGTGATTATTTTGATTAATAGAAATAAAAAATATATAAAAAAATTACGCTTCATTTATTTCGTGAAAAACGGCAATTTCATAGGTAAAGACCTAATATTTATAAAAATATATGTGTGTTTATATATTTCTTAACTTTATTTATCCGTTATCTAGTATCCATAACACAAGTTCTTAATGATACTTAATTTGGGCTAGATAATGTGGTGTGATTATTAGAAGTATTGTCACACTCATTCTTTAACAAATTCACCCATGATTTTTAGTTATATTATACAACAAAAATAATACGTATTTAATTAGTATTGTGACGGTACAAACTCGAACTTTGTATATAAAATGGGAATATAATCTCAATATTTCTACTATTAGGATTCGGCAATATTGATTTTCAAAAGTTACTATAAAAATGCTAATAATGATAGACGTAATTGTAGATTTATAAAAGAAGTAAAAATTAGTTAACGAAAAGGAAGCGATCTTAATATATTTTGTTCCTTTACTGGACTATGGAGCCTCTAAATGAAACTCTGACTTTTTGCAGACTTGATTTTATTTATATAACAATATTGTTTCACAGTGATGTGGTTTAAATGACGACCAGAGATAGAATAAGTAGGTAGGTATACAATGCAAATAATTCAATGAATCATACGCCTGTAAAATAAAGATAGCAAAGTTGTAGCACCCAAACAATGTCTATGAATAACGTTAGGTGGACACCTACGTGGTTAGCAGCCAGTTAGCTGGCGTTAACACATTTTATTGATTAAAATTACGACGAACGAGTGGTGTAGTGGTAAGTGTCCTTGCCTCTTGCGCCGGGGTTCCCGGGTTCGAGTCCTGGTGGGGGCGTGCATTTGTGTGATGAACGCAGGTGTTTGTTCTTGGGTCATAGTTGTTTTTGTGTTTGTATATGTATGTTTATTCTGTAGAGTTTCTCTCCCTTTGTTAAATACGATCCTTTCAGTAGTAATTATTTATAGGAAAAATAAGTAAGGGATGCTTTCGCATCTACACATTGATTATAACACAAAGGTTCATTCATTTATAACAGTTTATTATTCTTTGCTTCGAGATATCATTTGAAACTTAATGCTAGTAATAGGGTTTATAGTCGCAAGTGCGTTGTATGCGTGTGGTGCACCGTGAGAAAAGAATTCGCTCGTTTGGGTATAAATAGGGCAGTAGGCCGCAGAGTGGGACACTGGATTTTCAGCTTCGGGTTCGGGAACATTTGATCTTTTGATTTGTCGGGAAGGGAAAGTAATCCAAAAGTTCTGCCGGTTTGTACATAGTCAAAGTTTTAATTTAAAGTAGAATACAGTGTTGTGTTTGAAGGTGGGTCCTGTTTTTGGGTGAGTGTTTATTTTATTTATATTGTAGGATAAATTAATAGGGAATTTAGATTTTAGGAAAGTTCTGCCAATTCGTAGACAAAAGTTTAATTTTCGAATTTATCTTAGATTATTTACATAATAGTTTAGATTATTGAGTTTGGTGGTGAATCTTGTTTTAGTGAGTGTTTATTTTATTTAAATTGGTAGGGTAACTTAATAGGGAGATTAACTTTTAGATTAAATTTATTTAAATTTGGTCTTGATTTATTTATTAAAATTTTATGTATTTTATTCTTTATATATTTATTATTATATATATTTATTTATATATATGTATGTATATATATATATCTATATATTCTTACATTTCATATTTTGATTTTATTTATATTAAAAGTAATTAACCTAAAAACGCTGTCATTTGTGATGTGCTTTATATTTGCCTAAATATAATGTATTTATGGATTGCAATGGTGAGATATTCTAAAGGGTTATTTGATTGAATCAAAATAATTTATCTAACATACATTTGTACACTGAGTGTGATAATCTCCAACTTGGTGAAGTTTGCAGAGGTGATAAGTTAGGATATCTATCTCTTTATTTTCTTTCTTTATCTTTAGGTATGTCAATTGGCTCACAACCACTGTCGTGAAGTCTCTTGTAGCCATTTTCAATAATCTGGGTTTCTGGTGTTACGACAGGATAACATTTCGGTGCATCAGCCTCAGTGAGAAAGTTGGTTCTGGAACTTCTTGACTAAATAATTGACAAATTCAAACAATTCGACAAATTCCTTCTTTCATTTATGTTCATTTTGTGACTTGTTAACTGGCATAAGACCAAACAGTGGTTGAAGTTTCTTGTAATCAATTTCAATGATCTGAGCTTCTGGTGTTACGACAGGATGACACTCCGGTACATCAGACTCAGTGAGAAAGTTGGTTCTGGCGCTTCTTGGCTGTATAATTAACAAATGTCATAGAATGAATTATAAATCTATTTATTTCTCTTCTTCATTCATATATTTATTTCATGAATTATTAACGAACGTAATATTAAACAGTCGTTAGAGTTTCTAATTTCATTCTCATTGTTCTGACTATCTGTTGATGCGACAAGGACGAGTTCCGGCTCACCAGACTCAGAGGGAGATTGGATTTGGAAATTCTTGGCTGAATAATTGACAAATATTAAAGATTCTTATTTCTTTCCTACATTTATGTTCATTTTGTGACTTGTTATCTGGCATAAGACCAAACAGTGGTTGAAGTCTCTTGTTATCAATTTCAATGATCTGAGCTTCTGGTGTTACGACAGGATGACCCTCCGGTGCATCAGACTCAGTGAGAAAGTTGGTTCTGGAACTTCTTGGCTGAATAATTAACAAATGTCATGGAATGAATTATGAATTGGATTTGGAAACTCTTGGCTGAATAAATAACAATTAACATGAAATGGATATATCAATTACCCTTCTGTGTAATTAATGAGATCTATGCAAAATAATCCAATTTGGAGACCACACTACTCAGTCTAAAATAAAATATCTACAAATTTGGGTTTTGTGAGATAATTAACTTTATTCAGGATTGTGGAAGTTATTGTTAGTTTTATTTATTCTCACAATCTCACCATATGCCATCTTCTACTAATCTTATAAATCTATCTTCTTACAATGTATTATTATGCATTACTAACACTCGGGTGTTGGATTGGTGAATCCTGGAGAGAGAAAATCAAAAAATGAAAGGATGTCTCTCACATGAATAGGGCGAGGTTAGGGGCCCTACTCACACCCCATTTTTTATAAATTCCCAATTTATTTAATTCATCAAACTTATTTAAACTGTCCTTTATTTCCTTATATATCTTTTATTATATTATATGTACTTATTATATTATATTATATTTATTATATATTTTTATTACAATAGCATTTACTTTCATTCTTAGGTACCTTCTTTGTTTCTTATCTTTGTCACATACCTCGGAAAAGAACTTGGTTACTTTACAACACAACATAGAGTCCTACCCAACCTTAGACGATCACGCCAAATAAATATTGTATTTTTATTGATAATGTTTTATCTCGTGCCAAATATAATTGCTCATTCTATTAGCTGAAGATTTTATATATATTCTGGATAAAAGGTATTAGAATAAAGTTTGACAGTTATATGCTAGGTTTTATATTATGTTTATGTATTTATTTCAAGTTTATATTCATGACATTCCCTTATATTACACATTATGATGATGTCGAGATTGGGGGGGGTGGTCGTTACAATTTGGTGCCGTGACCAGGATAAGTAAAAAGGAGGTAGATCATTAGTAAAATTAGTTTAATATTACTGTTTTTTTTTTGTATATACCTTAGTATTAACTAAGTATATATTCATAGAATGAGTATTATTGGCATAATATTTGCTTAAAATGTATTTAAATTTTAGTGGCTTCATGGCCACAATTTGTTGCTTGTGACCTAGGTCGAGGTTTGAAAATGTGACAAAGGTTTGAAATAAGTGGGGGCGACTATTTTAATGTTAAAATATATTTAATCTTTATTTGAGCTTTATATATACATGCATCAAGTCATTTATATTTATTATGACAATGAAACATTCAAACAACACATGATTACACCACCAAACTTTAGTTTGTGTATTTTATCTATTTTTATTATATATTTTGGATTCAAACATTTAACAGTTTATTTGTTGTGTAGATCTTCACATATACTAGATTATATGTTCTTTGGATAGTGTTTTTTTCCTTTTTCTTTAAATTAGCTGGAAGTTACAAAAAGAGATTTAGTAAGCAAAGTGGTATTCTAGGTAAAACTTAGATAATATTTTGAAGATATTGATATATTTTTCCCTTAATAATTCACATAATATTTAAACTTTAATTGTAAGTTTTCAGAAAATTTAGGTAGATATTTCATGCATAGATTTAAATATTTGCTTTACTGTCTTTATTTTTAGCTATTTATGTTGTTATTATCAATAATAACTGAAATATTCCAGGCGAAAAGGTAAGGTTTTGTTTATTTTTTTTATTTAACTTATGCAATTTTGATTTTATTATGATTCTATTTTTGTTTTCTATTATTTCTTGTTTTTCATTTTACAATTTGTTATGAGTGTTATTTTCAGGACTTTTTATTTATTATTTATTTTCCATTGTTTGTGTTCTTTTCAGCATTTACTTTATTTTTCGGTTTGGTTGTAGAATGGTTTTGATTTAATACTTTTAGGTATTATGGCTAAAGGTTAAAAGGTTAATAGATAGTAGTTTTATAATCCAACTATATTCAAATGTACTGTTTAACATAATATCAAATTTTCTTTTTGGGTTAGATAACACTGTTCTATATATTCTGTCGTTCTGTTAGATCAATTAATTGACTGATCTTATTGTAGGTTAATTTTTACGCCTTTGTTGATAGGTTATTTTAGAATTCTGAGATGTTTTACTGGTATATTTATTTGACTTAATTAGATTTAGGTAAGTTGCAAATTAGGTGAATGTAGGGTGTTTTAGTTCTTTTAATTACTTATTTATAAAAGCTATTGTTTTTATTAGGTATGTTATTAGTTGAATATTAAAATAACTACAGAATTGAATATTTTATAATTATTGTTATATTATTTTGTTTCACGGGAGATCTAAATAGGCAGACTTAAGTTAAACGTGATAGGATCTTATTATGATTCATATTAGTAATCTCTAAATGATAACATAGAGGGTAATTCATGGAATTAATCTCACACAATACATATCTTGTAATTCTTTGTTTATAGTTTTATAAAGAAATTTCTAAAATGTTTTACATATCATGAGTTGCGTAGGTGTCAAATAGCTGAATCATAAAAGTTACCTAAGAACAATGTTTGACAAAAACATTGTATAAACCACTCACTTACTTCAAAATAAAGTGTTTAAACTCACACGTAATTCATAGGCCGAATAATAGAGCTTTCTTCTCATTTGACCACTTAAGTGGATATTTTTCATTAGTGTTAAACATGTTTAAGTGGAGAATTTTAAATGTTACAGCATTAGGTTTCTAAAAACAAAGAACAATACGTGTTTGTTAACGTGTGAGAAACCCACTTGTTAACGTATTCAAATAACTAATCTTATCAGTTATTTAGAACCAGTGTTTGCTAGTTTAACGTGTAAAAAGATCCATTTAGAAACGTATCCAAATAAATAATTTTAATAGTTATGGCATTTAGTTACAGTAATTTATCGGTCAACTCGGTTATGTTTATTTTCGTTTCCTTACAGTTATTTATTTATATTTGAAAGACTGTGCGTCTGTTTAATTTTTTTTATTGCTTGCGGTGACATCTGACAGTTGACAGTAAACTAAAACGAAATGATTTTATGTGTTGAGTCATAATCATCATTGTTTCTATGACTGGTTGTATTGTTAGTTAAAATATAGCTTTCTCACATTTGTTTATAGTCGGTACAGTTGTGGTTTTATTATTTTCAGAATGACAATAATTTCAACAGAATCAAATATGATCTAGTTTGGCAGTCAGTCAGTCAATCAAGTTAAAAAATAAATTGATTAATAATTATAATAATTTAGCGTCTGTTTTATAAAAATTAGAAAGATTGTTGAGGTTTTCAAAGAATTTAGGAGATGAATTTTGTTTAGACAAATTGCCTAATATAGAAATTTTAGATCTTCTGATGTATTGATTTTAATCTTTTGAAAATAATGGTTTCGGAAATTCAGGATAGTTAAATTACAAAGTCTTACTTACATATTAATCTCAATTTAAACGATTGAAAGAATTCTATTTACCTACTTTGTTGATTGGTTGTTTTTTTTTTTTTATTTTATTTTATTATTTTAAATATTTTAGATAATAAAATAATATTATAGAATATAAATGTTATTTCGGTGTTTATAATAGTATCTACAAAGATTATCATTTTTGTAGTGTTGGAGTTAATATAAACCTTTTACAGACAAATACTTTGTTTCCTGTCTATCAAATTATCAATCCATTTTAGGTATTCAGTGAGGTTATGGGTAGTTGTCTGAATAGTGAATGATAGTGTTATTAATTTAAACTTCATTTAACAATTTCGCGTGGGAGTCGATAAAATTAATCAGTGTATTTTTTTTTAAATAGTTTTATTTGTTAGGAAGTAAAATTATTAGGTCATATACTGAGGCGACCGAGTGGCGTAGTGGTTGGTGATCCTGCCTCGTGCGCCGGGAGTCCCGGGTTTGATTCCTGGCTGGGGCGTTGGTTTGTGTGTTGAGTATGGATGGTTGTTCACTGGTCATGGTTGATGAAATTTTGTGTGTATGTTTGTTCTGCGTTTCCCCACCGTTCGCTGTGTGGTGGCCCGTGGCATGGGCCCACAGACATGCAGTTGGTTTGGTTGTCTGAGGATTAATTATTTATTTATTTTATATTGTTTCTGTGGAAGGAATCAAGACAGATCCTGAAAAACTAAAGGCCATTAGAAATTTCCCCATTCCTAAGAAAGCAAAACATTTAAGAGTATTTTTAGGATTATGTAACTATTAAGTATCACAGATTTATCCCAGATTATAATCAGTCTATTCAATCACTTTGCCAATTGATTAGAAAAGATCAAGTTTGGTTTTGGACACAAAGAGCTCAAGATACGTTTGAACAATTAAAGTCACGTTTTTAAATACAATAACGTTACATCATCCAGATTATACAAAATCATTATATTTGCAACCAGATAGTTCAGGAGAAGGGCATTAAGAGGGGCCGAATTAAGATGGACAGTGTTTTGTCCCGAAATTCATTAAATGGAAGTTAAAAGAAATAAATCTTCAATATCTGACTTAAACAAAAAAAAAAACGTGAAGTGTTAGATTAGAATTTTGTGTCAAATTTAATTATGGTTTGAATTTGGGATTGGATTATCAAATGAAAATTTAAAACCTTAGGATAAATAAATTATTATTATTTATATTTTATTATTTATATAATTATCATTATTTTATATATTTTAACTATAATTATTATAAATTATAAGAAATAAATTTTTCTTTTGAACTAATAGAGTTTAATTGAACTAGGGAAATATAATAGGAACATGGATATCAAGTACTGCATATAATTTTATATATTAATATTTTTCTAAATTTCGTAACGTCATTTTATATCAATGAATATGGAAAAAAAAAATGTATTGCTATTTTTATAGGTTTATATTATGCATAGAAGGAATGGGTAGGTGACTCAGGTACCTTTTTTTTTAGTTACATGATTAACTTTATAAAAGTTAGATTTATTATTTCGTAGTCTTATCACTTTCATTAACATTTTACTTAATACTCACATATATAATACATATATTGTACTAATTTTGATTGGGTTTTTCAAGTTTGATCACACAGATATATCTGGAGGGGTATTGGGTGGTCATTTCCGAAAAAACAAGGTGAGGGGTTTAATTTGTCTCTTTTACTAAAAATTAAAAGAATAATATATATCTTGTAAGTTTAAAGGTGCCATTTAAATTTGATATAGGTATAAATACTTCCATTTTTTCTTTTCTATTGTAAATTATTACTCCAGTAAATTTCGTAATAATTTAGGGGGCGATTGTGACGGTACAAACTCGAACTTTGTATATAAAATGGGAATATAATCTCAATATTTCTACTATTAGGATTCGGCAATATTGATTTTCAAAAGTTACTATAAAAATGCTAATAATGATAGACGTAATTGTAGATTTATAAAAGAAGTAAAAATTAGTTAACGAAAAGGAAGCGATCTTAATATATTTTGTTCCTTTACTGGACTATGGAGCCTCTAAATGAAACTCTGACTTTTTGCAGACTTGATTTTATTTATATAACAATATTGTTTCACAGTGATGTGGTTTAAATGACGACCAGAGATAGAATAAGTAGGTAGGTATACAATGCAAATAATTCAATGAATCATACGCCTGTAAAATAAAGATAGCAAAGTTGTAGCACCCAAACAATGTCTATGAATAACGTTAGGTGGACACCTACGTGGTTAGCAGCCAGTTAGCTGGCGTTAACACATTTTATTGATTAAAATTACGACGAACGAGTGGTGTAGTGGTAAGTGTCCTTGCCTCTTGCGCCGGGGTTCCCGGGTTCGAGTCCTGGTGGGGGCGTGCATTTGTGTGATGAACGCAGGTGTTTGTTCTTGGGTCATAGTTGTTTTTGTGTTTGTATATGTATGTTTATTCTGTAGAGTTTCTCTCCCTTTGTTAAATACGATCCTTTCAGTAGTAATTATTTATAGGAAAAATAAGTAAGGGATGCTTTCGCATCTACACATTGATTATAACACAAAGGTTCATTCATTTATAACAGTTTATTATTCTTTGCTTCGAGATATCATTTGAAACTTAATGCTAGTAATAGGGTTTATAGTCGCAAGTGCGTTGTATGCGTGTGGTGCACCGTGAGAAAAGAATTCGCTCGTTTGGGTATAAATAGGGCAGTAGGCCGCAGAGTGGGACACTGGATTTTCAGCTTCGGGTTCGGGAACATTTGATCTTTTGATTTGTCGGGAAGGGAAAGTAATCCAAAAGTTCTGCCGGTTTGTACATAGTCAAAGTTTTAATTTAAAGTAGAATACAGTGTTGTGTTTGAAGGTGGGTCCTGTTTTTGGGTGAGTGTTTATTTTATTTATATTGTAGGATAAATTAATAGGGAATTTAGATTTTAGGAAAGTTCTGCCAATTCGTAGACAAAAGTTTAATTTTCGAATTTATCTTAGATTATTTACATAATAGTTTAGATTATTGAGTTTGGTGGTGAATCTTGTTTTAGTGAGTGTTTATTTTATTTAAATTGGTAGGGTAACTTAATAGGGAGATTAACTTTTAGATTAAATTTATTTAAATTTGGTCTTGATTTATTTATTAAAATTTTATGTATTTTATTCTTTATATATTTATTATTATATATATTTATTTATATATATGTATGTATATATATATATCTATATATTCTTACATTTCATATTTTGATTTTATTTATATTAAAAGTAATTAACCTAAAAACGCTGTCATTTGTGATGTGCTTTATATTTGCCTAAATATAATGTATTTATGGATTGCAATGGTGAGATATTCTAAAGGGTTATTTGATTGAATCAAAATAATTTATCTAACATACATTTGTACACTGAGTGTGATAATCTCCAACTTGGTGAAGTTTGCAGAGGTGATAAGTTAGGATATCTATCTCTTTATTTTCTTTCTTTATCTTTAGGTATGTCAATTGGCTCACAACCACTGTCGTGAAGTCTCTTGTAGCCATTTTCAATAATCTGGGTTTCTGGTGTTACGACAGGATAACATTTCGGTGCATCAGCCTCAGTGAGAAAGTTGGTTCTGGAACTTCTTGACTAAATAATTGACAAATTCAAACAATTCGACAAATTCCTTCTTTCATTTATGTTCATTTTGTGACTTGTTAACTGGCATAAGACCAAACAGTGGTTGAAGTTTCTTGTAATCAATTTCAATGATCTGAGCTTCTGGTGTTACGACAGGATGACACTCCGGTACATCAGACTCAGTGAGAAAGTTGGTTCTGGCGCTTCTTGGCTGTATAATTAACAAATGTCATAGAATGAATTATAAATCTATTTATTTCTCTTCTTCATTCATATATTTATTTCATGAATTATTAACGAACGTAATATTAAACAGTCGTTAGAGTTTCTAATTTCATTCTCATTGTTCTGACTATCTGTTGATGCGACAAGGACGAGTTCCGGCTCACCAGACTCAGAGGGAGATTGGATTTGGAAATTCTTGGCTGAATAATTGACAAATATTAAAGATTCTTATTTCTTTCCTACATTTATGTTCATTTTGTGACTTGTTATCTGGCATAAGACCAAACAGTGGTTGAAGTCTCTTGTTATCAATTTCAATGATCTGAGCTTCTGGTGTTACGACAGGATGACCCTCCGGTGCATCAGACTCAGTGAGAAAGTTGGTTCTGGAACTTCTTGGCTGAATAATTAACAAATGTCATGGAATGAATTATGAATTGGATTTGGAAACTCTTGGCTGAATAAATAACAATTAACATGAAATGGATATATCAATTACCCTTCTGTGTAATTAATGAGATCTATGCAAAATAATCCAATTTGGAGACCACACTACTCAGTCTAAAATAAAATATCTACAAATTTGGGTTTTGTGAGATAATTAACTTTATTCAGGATTGTGGAAGTTATTGTTAGTTTTATTTATTCTCACAATCTCACCATATGCCATCTTCTACTAATCTTATAAATCTATCTTCTTACAATGTATTATTATGCATTACTAACACTCGGGTGTTGGATTGGTGAATCCTGGAGAGAGAAAATCAAAAAATGAAAGGATGTCTCTCACATGAATAGGGCGAGGTTAGGGGCCCTACTCACACCCCATTTTTTATAAATTCCCAATTTATTTAATTCATCAAACTTATTTAAACTGTCCTTTATTTCCTTATATATCTTTTATTATATTATATGTACTTATTATATTATATTATATTTATTATATATTTTTATTACAATAGCATTTACTTTCATTCTTAGGTACCTTCTTTGTTTCTTATCTTTGTCACATACCTCGGAAAAGAACTTGGTTACTTTACAACACAACATAGAGTCCTACCCAACCTTAGACGATCACGCCAAATAAATATTGTATTTTTATTGATAATGTTTTATCTCGTGCCAAATATAATTGCTCATTCTATTAGCTGAAGATTTTATATATATTCTGGATAAAAGGTATTAGAATAAAGTTTGACAGTTATATGCTAGGTTTTATATTATGTTTATGTATTTATTTCAAGTTTATATTCATGACATTCCCTTATATTACACATTATGATGATGTCGAGATTGGGGGGGGTGGTCGTTACAGTATATATACAGTAATGATTTTTAAGAGCACTCATACGGCCCGCTTGCGTAATTAGTGATCCAAATGAATCGTTATAAATTTGGAATGGGACGTGCCAGTGAATTCTCAAATTGTAATTAGTTTCTAACTATTTTTAACATTTTTCTAATATTAAAATAAAAAGTGAAATGGCTGTATATTCTGAGATATACATAATGAAGTATTCTTAATGCGCGCGGTTTGAGTGATCCACTTTATTGGCCATATCATTTTTATATCAGGTTTAACACATTTCATTTACTTTGCCGTAAGGTTTTAACTATTTTTCACTAAATCTTTCTCAATTTTTGTTACTTTTGAAGATAGGTTCACTCAATCCACATCTATATAGATGGTATTCAATAAAAATCAAAATATTAGTTATGCACGTTTAATGACCGATATCACGGATCACAACAAAATCAAATGAACATACAAGCCTCTTAAATATTAGGAAGATATTGAACTAATACTAACGATGTTAATAAACAATTTATTTTCTTTGTAAAGTTTTGGTTTAGCACCGAATTAGAAAAGCCTTTGTAGCAGGCATGTTTCTGTTTGTTTCATATTAAAGTAAACAAAAGGGTTAGCAAGAATCTCTTCCTACTTGGAAAAAATATTATAACCAGGACAATGTTTATAAAATTGTGGCACGTTTTGGCAAAATATTAAAATACTTAATTTTTACACGTTTCATTTATAATATTTCTTAGGAATTACAACAACAGATCAATGAAACTGGTTTGTGAAGCATTAAGCTTTGGGATCTGAGGAGGTGTAAGCTCGTGTCAACTCTTCCTCGCGGAGTGCAGTGGCAGCTGTCAACTACTACCCGGCCGCGGCTGCGCCTCGTCTGCGACTAGTCAGACTGCTCCCACAGTTCCTTGTGAGTATATACACGTTAATATTTTATACTTAAATAGTTCAATAACCGAAGTCTTCAATAATTAAACTTGGTCTTTATGCTCCAGTATCAAGGGTTCCTGGGATCCGAAGCTATCCCCACGCAGCATGAGCTCGTACGTGGAGTGTACGACCGCGATAAAGTGGATGTACACCGCTGAAAGAAATATATAACGCAAGTTAAATCGAGCGTTCTTATAAATGTGTTCTGCTTCTCGCTGCGAAGTTAGAGTCGTCGGCTCCGTCACTGGCTCTTTATTTAATTCAATTAGTCATTTATTTGAATTAATAAATAAATGAAATAGAATGCAATTAAAATTATAAAAATGGTAAATATTAAACGTACAATTTCAATTTACTACAAACTACTACAAAATCACATTACTTTATTTATTTAATTTAATAATATGAGGATTTACAGGATTCTTACCACGATTTTGATTTTTTATTTTGAGTTCTCCAGATTAAGTAAACTTAAGTAATTTACGATTTTCGCCGTAACGCAGAGTAGTTGTACAGTTAACTATATAATAATAATAAATATATACTAAAAAAAGGAAACCGTTACCAACTGACGTCTCAGAATTGGGATTATTACGTTGTCGTCATGATAGAGATTGCTCAGAAGTCAATGGATGTATTTTAGCGTATTTTGATTTATAATGACTACCTAATAAACAAGGCGATCACTATCAATAAGTGAAATTGATCGCCTTATTTTATTGCACTTACTTTCCTAAGACCGTAAGGAATCCAGTTAGATATAGAGAATCCATAACGCAAACTGTGCTTACTTCGAGGCCATTTTTTGTGTTTGGAGAAACTTACTGGACACGAGGAATTGCACCAGCGCAATCGCCCAGAAGCCCAGCAGCAGCTCGAGTAGCGCCCCCAGCTGGACCAGCAAAACCAGCGCGATGCCGTGCGAGAAGTAGCATACCAGTAGCCCGGGGAGGCTCTGCAAAATCACCCCGCAACTTTAGAAATAATTATAATAATAATAATCTTTATTTGTTCTTCACATACAATGTACATAATAAGGTGGTAGATCTATTTACTACACAATATAGAAATAACCCAAATTACGGTTAAACAATATAAGAGCTGGCGATTTAGCTCTAAAAAGATTGTGAGGTTGGATATAATTCTAAAACCATTATAAATAACATAGGCTTTATTTAATGCCGACATTCCCACGAGCTCCGGAGTAACGGCAGTGGAGCCGCGCAAGCAAGCTACCTTCATAACCCCAGCGACCAGCGCCAGGGCCGCCAGCACTCCCAGCGTGGCCGTGACGAGCAGGATGACGAGCGCAGTAATGTACACGTTGTTGAACTGCGTGTCGATGACGCTCAGCCCATGATGCTTTAGGATGAACTGGGACGGCAGCACGGCAGATACCAGCAGGAACAGGTTCAAGATCTGTAATCAAGTTGATTAACTTGATTAGCAATTTCCTTGTGGATACATCTTTAGTTGTGAGAGTGAGTACGAGAAACCAATCCCTAGTCAAAAATCACGACCAGGGTTGGTTTCTCGATTCACGAATCACTGCGACGCCATACGATGCACGGCAAGTGTTACATGAACCTAGCTACGTCACACCCTTAGGGTGTGTCACACTTGAGATTTACAACTGTTGTTTTTTCTTTAAACTGAATATCTCGAAAGTTATTCGTTATTGCACTACATGTTATACCACTTTATGTACTCAATACTCAATACTTTATTGCTATCATAAGTTTACAAGTGGTAGTTTTAAAAATAATAGTGAATTTATACAATAAAAATAAGTAAAATTATGCACCTTGTTTAGGCATTGCAAGGCAGGAGAGGACATTTTGTGGTCATTTTAAATTAAATAAATTATTTGGATATTATTATTCGTTATATCTATTTATGTCAAATTTATTTAAAATTTATCAATTAAGTGTTCGTAAGTTGTGCAATAAACTTTTTTAATAGGAGTTGTTTTAGCAAGAGCGTGAATCTTTTGTCATCTTTTTCATGTTTGGTTCTAGTACATGATTGCTGCGTTCCGATTGCCAATTATATCGCTCACAGCGCTCATATCCCCGTTCCGAATGCCTGTGAGCGCGCTCACAGCGATATCGATATGTCGTCAATGACGTCATCAACGCCGCCATCTTCCCACTCACAGTGCCCAAGCTACGGAGCATGGTCGCTCTGAGCTACCTGTCAAAACTGACACATGTCGTTACTTTGTTGATGTTTTTATTAGTAGATTAAAGATTTTAAAGCTTGTTTATTAAATTTATTTTGTAATAATGTTAGAAAATGGCTCCTGCTTCATTCAGAGTCAAAGATTTTAATGAAATTATAACTTAAGACTTTAGCGACGAACAATCAGAATGTTAGCGTGAAATTTACCGTTCCGATTGCAATAGCACTATTAGTGCTATATAGATTAGTGCGATATAGATATTAGTGCTATTGCAATCGGAACGGTAAATTTCACGCTAACATTCTGATTGTTCGTCGCTTAAGTCTAAAGTTATAATTTCATTAAAATCTTTGACTCTGAATGAAGCAGGAGCCATTTTCTAACATTATTATTATAAACAACAACACAACAATATTCGAAAATTCGACGGCCTGTTTGGTGTTGAGGTAACTAGCTTTACCTTCCATGCCAGAGGTCCCGGGTTCGAATCCTGGTAGAGGCAGATATTTTATAATATTTGCTTTCTAGTCATGGATGTGTATGTATATGTTTATTTAAGTTTATTTGTTATATTTATATGTATTAAAAAAAACAATATTTATTTGTGTTTATACATTTCTTAAGTTTATTTATCCGTTATCTAGTATCCATAACACAAGTTCTTAATGATACTTATTTTGGGCTAGATAATGTGGTGTGATTGTTAGAAATATTTATTATTATTATTAATAACACACAAAAGTTTTGTTATAGCTTTCTTTTAGCGCTGATAGCGCTGTGAGTGGCAAACGGAACGCACCAGATTATATAATTTGATTGTCGTAGCCAGAGGACCAGATGAGTGAACCTTTAGATTAGGCTCAGGAATCGATGGTTGAAATCGGTCGCAATATTTGGGCCCACTTTGTACACGTGCTCGAAAAGAGAAATTTTCATCCTTAAGTGGTTCCCACTTATTTTTACAAACAAGGGTTTGAGAATCGACAAAAACCTAGCTGACCCGTAGCAATAAATTTAAAACAAGCACACTCAGCACTTCACTTGTAACACGAGTTTAAAAAAACCACAGTGGGTCTAATTGTCTAAAGAATATAGTGTAGTACTGTACCTACCTAAAAGCACTTGTGGTACTAAATACTTCATGGCCAGTGCCTGTATCCAAGAAACGATTTGTTTCGCTGACGGGGCGTTAAACTTGCTACTAGGCATAAGGCGTATTGACCTATTAAAAAACGTCTCTCTCGCTCAAGGCACCCTTGTTTACAGCCAAGCAAATGTAGACTTTAATGAAGTACAGATAAAGTTAAATCTATACTTAGGAGCACCATCGACGGACGATCGATTGGTGAATACCCTTAATAATCACTGGAGGGATATCAGCCTCTCCCAACTCTGGGGTGGCGTCAGACAATTGTAGGCCACCACGCCTACTGCGACGTCGACTGATGTATTCTGCCATCGATCGATCGAGGGTGTGGTAACACCCTTACAGAAATCTTCCGAGTGCAGGTTGGAGCGACCAATGAAATAAGTCCTTGTGACCTACAACCCCCTGTTCTCTTTGAAGTGCGTCTCAATCACAGTTGGTAAACGCAGACTTCCTACTGGTGGTATACGTTAAGCTTATGCCACTGAAGACGAAGAATATGAGACTATTCATCTATATAAATAAAATATTAAAAAAACTGTACTTACAAAACTAATGATTCCAATAATTAAACATTCCAAATCATGGCGCAGAGAGAAAAAACACTTTTCCGAGGAACGCATTGTGAATTTTAATAAATATCACTAATATAACCAACAGTTTGATAACATTCCCGCCGTTGACTGCAATCTGAAACTAACATAGTTCGGTCGGTCAAGTTCAGCAAGTTCCCGCTGTAGTGACTGTAGGGCGACCAAGCCGCGTACTTGCTAGCGAGGCTGATGCCATTCTTGAAGGTAAATATAAATTGTGTTACTTTTAATATGATCGTAGTTAGTTTTATCGATTGATTCATATTTGGCAGATATTAGTTCATATATATTAGCATTTTCTCAAACAATTGTGCTTCATCTGAGAACCATCACTAGACACTGGTAGGAAGCCGAAAGACCGACTCGAGAACGACATAATTTACTACAGGTTTAACAAGAGCTGCCGCTAACCTGGTACGATTATGAGTATCATAGACAAAATTGGTTCCGTCGCCATGCAGGGAATTGAAAATAAATAGGTTTGGAATAAAGATTTACAGCATATTATTCAACTTTTGTTACTTCGAAGTACCACTAGTGTAACAGTAAGTACCAAAACAAAGTTATTCTAAGTAAAAGAGATTTTAAGAAAGTTTAGAAGTGTTTAATCTATTATTAATAGTTAGTTCTTGCATTCAAATTCATATAATTTTAATTAAACCTAAGTGGCACCGTTGACTCTGCCCAGAAAAATGAACAAATAAATTTCTGGAAATCCTTACTAATTAGTCGACACCCTAACGTTTCTACAACAAACAATACAAAAAACTGCCACTCAAGCATCAATCGACAGTGACCACATCAACGGAGTATTTATTTAACTTCGAGACACGAACTCAGCAAGTAAGTGGTCGTAAGTGTGATATGTAACATGCACACAGCGGTCTGTCAAGTGCCAACTACGGCCCCTTCATAAAGCTCTCCGGAATATTTGAAACATATGTTTTTAACATAAAAGGGTGGATTTATCGAGCAGTTTCACATTATTGCTACAGAGAACAATTATTAGTGTTGTTTGTAGCAATTGGAAATGTTACATTAAACGCATGCGTTAAAGACAACGATTCTAAAAAAACATCTTACTTAGTTCGATTGGTATGGATGTTTGGTTTTTAGATTTTTATTTTATAACTGAAATTCCATTTTGTTCTATGTAAACCTGAATTACTTGGTTTTTCAATATTTTATGTAACTTTTTTATGGTGTTTCAATATGTATGTATTTAGCGATTGATAGAAGCGAGCGATATGATGATTACAGAAACTCATTTGAAGAAAATAGTGTGGAGAAATGTCAACCTAAAAAATATATTAAAAAATTCCAAGATACTTCGTTAAAACCCACTTCAAAATGTTTATATAGGTTGACTTTAGCGACTCGCCGCTTTGCGCGACGCTATCCTTGATAAAAGTACAAGATTATTGGAAGCTAGGTGACAACACCCCTCGCCTGAGTTTACTGGTCAAACTCCAATCACATATAAGAACTAGATACACAACCAGCGTCAAAACAGCGTCCTCACCAAAACAGTGCCCACGTGAGCATTTGGGTACTCTTGCAATTTATAAGCTTTCGTCACTTTGACAGTAAACATGCGCTGAAGGATTGTCATATTTTCAGTAAGTTTATTTGTTATTATTACTCGTATAACTATATTGAAATACTTATGTATTTAATCGAGAAATCAGTTAAGAAACATGTTTTAAAAATAAATCGTGATGAACAGCTGCAGTGTACCCACGTAAATTCAATGTTAACCGTGCTTTACAATTGTGTATAACAGCTGTTCCTAAAATGGTACGTTTCTTTTTAACTAGTTCCTTGATTAGTATGTACTTTAAAAATAAAAATTTGGAGGCTTCTCAACTTTGCACTTAAGTATGTAGTTATATGAAAGTTAGTAGTTAGTTAGTTTAACTTAGTATGAAGTTATGTATTACTTATCATTTTTAAGTGGTTATATATTTTCTTCTAACCGTGACGATAACAATCATAGCATCATTTTTATAAAAGTCTCAAGTATAAACCCTAAAATTAGGTTGCATTATTTAGATAAAAATGTATTAGAAAAATAACAAAAATTAAAAATAATTTTATATAATAAGCTAAATTTATTTCATAGGAATAATTAACGTTGTGAAAGTGAACTTCGGTTAAAAAACTGATTTTATTTGTTGTGTACAATCCTCGCTCAGTTCACTGACGATTGTACGACTCAAATAGTAAGTTTCAATCACACTTGAACTATAATTTATTATTAATATTTTATTGCAAATTTGAGAAATTCATACAGTTAAGTGAAAGTACAAATTGTGGTTTTTATACGTAATAATTTGTCTTAGTTATTTTAAGTTTAAGCTCTTTACGTCTACTAATCAATTTTTACAACTTAGAAGAATAAATAAATGATTATTTTGTTTTATGCTATTGATTTTATTAACAAACACATTTTGTCTAAACAAAATGAATCGGTAAAAATAAAAATCATAAAAGAAAAGTCTGCTATAAAGTAATTAAGTATAAATTACTGTATCTATTAAAATAGCACAATATTTGAATAAATACATTATTTTTTTATTTTCAAAAAACAATTGACTTATAATTATTATATATTATATTATATAATACATTTTCGGGTATGTAATGTAAGAACGTCGCCTGTACGCGGCTAGGTTAAATTAGTCAAAGGACACCATTTATTCTGTATCAATAACTATGTCACAAATTCAATTTAGATTAAGAGCAAAAAAACCGCCACAATCGAGCGACGTGTAGAGTACCTACAGCACAATCTAACTACATATAGTCAGCAATTACTAAAGCGCTTAGACAGAGTAATCGTGACGTGCAGTGCGCGGTGAGACGCGGGAGGTTCGCTCCCAAACTGCTAAGATCACCGTATAGAGTTGGGAGCCATTTGGGAGCTGTCCGGCAGGGTTGACGCGTGTCAAATTATGTTTGAAATCATAAAAATGGTAGGTACAATACCTCTTGTGCAGTAAAAAGCTGTTCATCTTTCTACTATAAAAATAAGGACTTGAGGTTTCATCAATTTCCACGTGAGCAAGATAGGGGAGATTTTTGCAATAAAATTATGAGAGGTTATTTCAATTTATACTTATGTAAACAAAATGGCGGAAATCATTAGAAAATGTTTGTTTTAGAGAGTTTTTAGGCTGCTTAGTACAAATTTGATGTTATTTTTGAAATCCAAGATGGCAACAGTTAAGAATGTGCATACTGCTAATATGGGTGTCGTTTAAGAGAATTTTCGGAATGTTTACTACGAATTTTATGTTACTAAAAATCCTAGATGATAACTTAATCAAATATGTAAATTTCGACCATAGGTGTTGTTTTAGAGTATTTTAAGTTGCTTTGTGTGAATTTGATGTTATTTTTTAACCATATTTTTACAATCAAATTTTAGCTTAGGTACTTTACTTTACATCTATTAAATCTCATAATGTATAAGAAATGTAATTCGTGTATGTACTTGTACTAACGTAGTTAAATAAAAAATGTCCAAAAATTATTTTTTTTATAGTAGTAGTAGAGTAGAGTGACAACCCTTTTATCTATCGAGACTATAGGTGTAGACGATCTCGGCGTTTTCGCCAATGTCAAAGGTGATTGCTGACTTTATGCATTTAGATTGTGCCTTTAGTATTAATATTCAATCCAGCAAGTTAGGAAATCTGAGAACTAAATTAACACTACGAAGTAACAAATACAATTACATAAAATTCCTAGAACAGTGCTCGAGATTCGCTCCAATTCTTAGTATTTTTGGGGTCGGTATTAACACGACTTGTATAATATGGTTCAACTCTTGTTTGCACGCGTATGTGTGTGTGCTTGTGGCAGTCCTACGGCACCTTGTCAACTCGTATTCTCGTCAAGTCCCCTAGGCTTTCGGGAAAAGAATAGAAAAGTGAACAAAACGAACAAATTTGATGACCGAGTGGCGTAGTGGTTAGTAGCCCTGTCTGATACCCCGAAGGTCCCAGGTACGAGTCCTGGCCGGAGGTTCCAGGTTCGAGTCCTGGCCGGGGCATTTATTTGTGTGATGAACAAAGATGTTAGTTCTCGGGTCATGGTTGTTTATATTTATAAATATATGTATGTTTATTCTGGGTTCCCTACCAGTTCGCTGTATGATCATCCATAACACAAGCTCTGCTTACTTTGGGGCTTTACAGTTGGTGTGTATGTCTGGGGATTTATTTATTTATTGAATCTTAAGTGTATAAAATAATACGTTTCGTTTTCTCTCAAGCAACTCAAGTGGCTGCGCATACGTTATCGTAGGAATACTAATTTCTTTGCCTTTTATTTAACGTACAGAATAATCCACTTTCTCCTCCCTACCTGCGAAACCTTTTACCTATATCCACCTGGTGATGAGATATAAAAACCACTAAGGCGAAACTTGTTCGAAATTCCTTGACAAAAAACCGATTTCTTATCCTTCATTCATTTCTTTCCGTTCATGCAGTTAGGCTATGCGACAACTGTCTCAACATATACGTCATATAACAACACTGACTTTATTCAAAAGAAGAGTAAGAGAGCACTATCTATCGCTTTGCTTAAGAGTTCATCTTTGTTTTAGTTTAAAATTTAATGTTAATATGTATTATTAATTAATTTTTCTTATCTGGCACAATACATTGTTTACGATATTTAAGTAATGTATCCACACTCATTTGCTTTAAGCAAAATTGTCCAGTCGCAGGTCTGCTGAAAGAAACTTCCTAGGAAATGAGTGTCTTCCTATAGGTACTTTCCTACTACTCATCGATGAACTATTGTGTGTGTACATACATAGGTATCTATTAGAATACAGATTTTTTTACATCTAGTTTCGTTTCGTAGAAAATTATTCCTCGATTTTTATATGTATTTTTCTTAATTAATCGAATAATTAATAATCATCGTTTCATATTATCGGACAAACGTTTAGAAAAAAAAGATTAAATATTATTTTGGTTACCAGAAAAAAGGTTATAATATCAAACTAAATGACACCATCAGCCACAAAATATTACTTTTAATGTTGATGAATTAATGACCTTGGTAATATCTTAAAATGGTCTGAGAGAAACTCGCTTGCCCTTAACCCAAACAAAACTAAATATTTGCTTCTAGGTTCTAAACAGTGCGTAAAGAAACTTAGAAGAACTAATATTACAATACAGGTAAAAGGAGAGGACATCACATGGGTGAAACCAACTAAAAATTTAGGACTGTTAATGGATGAAAACCTTATGTTCGAGCAGCACATCGAGGATTGCGTTCGTATTAGTTTTTTCCGTCTGAGCGTTCTCTATACAATTCGGGACCATATATCCGTGGAGCTTAGAGTTTAGCCTCGTATTATCCGAGCTGAATTATTATATTGCGGTGCATACACCGGTGAACCTGTGTTCTTGGGTGATCCCAGCGGCTTATCCAACAGGTACAAAATGCTTGCGCGCGTTATTGTTTTAAAATCCCCCCCCGGTTGCATGTCACTCCCTACCTTAATAACAACAAAATCATGAACATGAGAGGGTGGAGCGGCCGATGACCGAGACAGTGGGGCGCAGGCGGATCATAAAGGTGCGTAGCCCCGCTCCGCGCCGCCGACCGAGCTACTGACCAGTCAGTGCCGTACCAACTACCATACGCACAATCCGCGCTAGCGCATCTTATATTTGTAGTTCGAAATACGATCTTGTAATTCATTTGTCTCAACGTTTAATACATATTATACAGTCCACTACACATAGTTTTATTGAAGGCCCTAACATTTTGCCTGTCTGTTATTTGATGTTATCTCCACTAAAATCCTCAGTATCTGTTTTCAAAATTGTCCTGGAGATCGTTGTGGAATAAAAATATGGTACGATCATGCACTCACCCCCTCGCTATTCCTGAACACCGTACATCATCACTTCGCGCCAGTTTCAAATGTTGCACTGCTAAATGTTGGAACAATATTCCTCCACCTTTTCGAGAGTGTGGCTCAAAGTCAAAATTCACAAGCATGTATAAAACTTTTTTATTACGTTCACAATTTAGTACTTATGTGTAGCGTTGCATAATTATTTGTCCGTATCCTCCTTTTAACACTAACACATAACCTTTTATGATATGTTACTAACAATAATAATTATTAGGAATTTTATTTTATTTTATATGATATGATAGATGATATTTATGCGATATATGATTGATAATAACTAATTTATAAGCAATATGAAAAAGGCATTTGTACCTGATATAGTACTTATTTTATTTTATTTTTATTATGTGTCTTAATATTAATACTTTTTACTTTAGTGTCTTAATAAACTCTGAGCGAAATGGCCTTGCGCGGCTGAGCGTTCGCGTTACCGCGTCTTCGGTGTCAACGGAAGAACAGCGTTACAACTGTCCTTAACTTGGAACATAAGCTGAGTTAGCGCTCTTTGTCACACACAATGCAAACAAATCAATCTTGTGTTTTGCGCAATTCGTGAATATGATTTTGATGAAAGCTATTCTGTGTGTTTCTATTATTTATTTACTTATTTTTTGCCCGTTTTTGCAAATATTTTTGTTTTGTTTTATTGTGTGTTTCTAATAAATACTTTCTTTCTTCTTTCTTTCAAACTATCATTTCATATTAGCTATTAGTTATCGATAAAACTTTACATAAAATGATGCTTCAATAACGTAACGGTACATGTGTACCGTCCTACTAATACGTCTTTTAATCGCAGTAACGTTTCAGTTCATGTAAAGTAAAGAAGTACGATGAACGTTAGTTCGAAAGTTCAAAAAGTGCAAAGTATGCAACTCCAATGATCGTCTTTTTTTTGTTTTAAACCAGAGTCGCTCTACGTGAAAAGCTGGAAAAGATACTTAATTTGATCCAGGCGCTTCGCCGGGTGCTGCCGCACCGCGCAAGTCCTTTTATTTATGTTTTTGGAGTTATTTATTTTATTTGGTACTTGGGCTTAGGGTCTTAAAAATATTTTTTTTTACCATTTAATTATACCCTTATTGTTTTAAATAGTGCACTGCATAGGAAAATATTATAGTGATTGATTGACCTGTCGGTGTTTACTTATAAAATTTTATTTTTACTCGGAAACAGGCAATGGAAGGCTCACACACCACTATCCACGCATTCTTTGCAGAAACATTACATTATATATATTATGATGAAGATTATGAAGTCAATGGTAAACAGAAAATAACTAGACCAAAGCCTTTGCAAGTTTGTTTAGAATTTGTATCAATAAAAATTATTACACTTACTGCGCAGATGGTTGTTTTTAACTCTAAATTGCCTTTATTTAACACAAGACATCCTAGCAAACCCCTTCCACCCAGAAAAAGGGCGTTGATTATGAGAACCAGCTGGTCCAGAAAAAATGATCAACATTGAAATATAATTTTTTGAAGAATACGCAACCTTAAACTATATAAAAATTGAACGTAGGGGGGCTCACGATTGTTTTGGATGCTATCTCTACTTCAATTATCATGACAGCAATCAATCGATTTATTATTTTAAAATAATTTTCTAACTGAAATTTGCAAAGACCAGGTTTTGATTTTCGATCCTATATAAAACTTTAGGAAAATCAAATTTTTAGATGAAATCGTTTTAAGTTCGAAATTTAAATGAAAATAATCTAAATAACCGCAAGGTAAAAATTGCGACGTTACATTATTTGAGATTAGAACCATCAACTCTCAAAACAAATGTGTGACACAAAATGAAAGGTTTTCAGCCTCCAGAAAATGTTCTTGTTGATGTTCTAAACGAAAATTGTGTCCAAATCGTCCCAAAGTGACGTAATCCTAATTAACTGCGAACTTTCCAAGGGTTGCTACTTACACATTTGGACCTTGTTTATAGGATTTAATGACTTCATTCCCCTCGGTAAGGTTTATGTTTATTTAGCGGTTTGTGTAATTAACTATAATGGTAAATAACATTGAGGTTGCTCTGTTAATGATCAAATTTATTATATGGGTTTAATAAATTATTCTAAATTTAATAAAATATAAAATTTTGAAACGTCGTATGATATTTTTAAGCAACGTAAATATTACCGAATACGGAATACAAACTCTCAAGAGCAGTATTTGTGAATTTCGTTTAAACAATAGTAAAGTATTTTATATATAATATACATAAATATATTATTTCTTTTTTGAAAACATTCAATTATTTCTTAACTACTTCATAATTTTATGCAATATATTTTTGTTCTGCGAAATCAAACTACAGTGCTACAGAATTTTAGGGTAGATAAAGGTTCTGACTTATTCAATTCTAATGTTTCGATGATAAGAAAATTGAAAAATAAATTAGTATATTATATATACACACGTTTATTATTAAATATTAATGGCCTGTAACCGCTTTCTTAGTAATAGAGAGTACTTAAGGACTTAACGTCTTATTATTACATATTTTATTCTCAAGTCAAAAGCTCGTGTACATTTCACTTAACATATTCAACACATATCATTTTCAATATTAGTGGTTTATAATTTAATGCAATCATGAAAACTTTTGAAATCCGGAAAAAGTTGTGAAACTCATTTCAACTAACTTATAGACAGTCGTGATCGGTGATATTGTTCAATGACATACAAACTCGTTCTGTGGTTATTGACAATCATGAATCGTTATTTTGATTATTGAGTGAAAAATGACAGGTATTAAATATTACAAGTGCAACATACATACACCTATATGAGAGCAAAGAAAAAATCATTGGATACCTTACATACAGAAGTGAGTTCACTAATCTCAAAGGATGAGCCAGTTGCAAAACCTAGTTATTGTATAGTTAATTTATAGTATATTGTATAAGTTATTGTATATAGTAATTTTAAAAATTAAATTTTACGTCAGTTGTTGAACCTCAGTCTTAGAGTGTATAAGAAAGGACTGTACAGAAAGATGTCAGGTGGTTTCTTAACGAATTTATGGCTTAATATTTATTCGAAGTCTAAATTTGCTTAGCAAAAATTATAATTAAGAACACCATAAGAACCATTAAACATCTCTAGATAAAGTCGTAATATGTTTTACAATGTAGTCACTTACGTTACTTACATAATCATTACATCTTTATATCAGTGACTTAATAATTATACATTACGTCCCAGACAAGATCTTACCATAAGACCTCTACTACCATCAAAACATTGTTTTGTATTGTAAAGTTATAAACAACATTGTTGCCCGCCAACTAAGTATATTTTGTCGCTAGTAAGATAAAAAAAATTTATATACGATACTTCTTTCACACATGTGGCGCATAATTTCAAGAAAAAAAATGCAAAATAGCTCTCAGAGAGAGGGCAAGTAGAGTAGACCCCAATATTTAATGTATTTTGTACAAAAAAAATTATCGGAGCATCGCAGCAGCTGAACTAGTTAT
Organism: Marasmarcha lunaedactyla; assembly: GCA_923062675.1. Lineage (NCBI taxonomy): Eukaryota > Metazoa > Arthropoda > Insecta > Lepidoptera > Pterophoridae > Marasmarcha > Marasmarcha lunaedactyla. The sequence goes on from OV281353.1 coordinate 13,209,399, forward strand.
AAATTGTCAACAACAAATATATAAATATATTATATATATATATATATATATATATATATATTTATTTATTTATTTATATATAACTAAGCAGAGAGCGAGTAGATTGTAACGTTGGACCGACGTGAATATTATGCAATAAATATTAAAAACAACGAAGAGCTTAAGTTTTTTCCATTCTCATCCCACTAAATAGCTTAAAACAATTAAAGAACTCGGGCTGCATTTTTGAGTTAATTCATCAATATATCCCTAAGGTTATGTCAATGCGAACTGTAGAAGCAATCTTGTAAACCAACTAATTCACTGTTTATGCTTTTTTAATAAGAAGCTCCTCGGTGTCGTGGAAAGCTTGTAAACAGTTGACTATGGCAGTGGCCACAGTAAAAATATATAGCTGTAGCTAATGGCTCCAAGGAGGCTATAAAACTGCAGTCACTTATGAGAAAACTATTCATGAAACTTCATGATACATATTATTATATTTGTTTGTCTGTTTAAATAATTGACCTTTGTTTCGCTGTAACACCAAGGAATTATGTATGGGATAGCAACATTTTAATAAACAGGGTTATTTCAACAAACATGCTGATTCAAATTTGAAGTCATAATGTTATTATAAAATGTTCAGTTCAGAGTACCTAAAAGACGCATCGAAAGAGGTTGCGACTTTGGAAAAAAAATTCAAAAAATTCAACTCATTTCATTTACAATTTTTAAATGTAAAAAGACTAAAGAGAAACAATAAATAACGAATAACTTGGTTGTAATAGGCTACTGCCACCGACGACACCACCAGGCCAATCGAAGATATTAACAGCAACTATTCGTTCTTGGATCTGCCAGTCCGCTTTCACTAACCTCATGCGATATAGCAATTATAGCAGAAATAGACACATAGTTAAAGATAATATTTGAGAAACTTCTTTATCACTTGTTTTCATACGTTCAGAGTCTAGCAATTTTATTTAATACAAATAATAGGATGTTAAGGTAGGTCAGTATGCCCACCCCCCCGAATTGTAATAAATAATATTTAGTATAACTTTGTAATAAATAAATAAATTGGAATGTGCCTTGTCATGGCGGGGGGCCCAGTAACCCGTTGCAATTAAGCAACGGGCGAAGCCAAAACATTCCTCTGGCTGGGGTGCGCTACGTCTGTCCCGTATCGGGCGGCAGTCTGCTTCGTCGACGCCCTGTGTCTGACCCATAGTGGGCGGCAGGGTATCCTTTGGTGGTTGGGGCACGCTGCGTCTGTCCCGTATCGGGCAGTAGTTGCACCTCGTCGGTCCCCAGAATGGGCGGCAGGGATACCTCGTTGGGGGGACTGTGTCTGCCGCCGGCAGTGACAATTGACAGGCGCTTGTGAATGTGGTCCCCAGGTGGATATTTCAGCCGGGAAATCCCACCCCTCCACCTCAGTGGAGGGCCGCCTCGTACTCTGGGGGGGGCAACAAACGCTTCGTGGGCCAGCAAACTGCTGGTCCTCGTGAACAATAAGGTGGCTGCCACCAATAAGGAGGCTGATGGCAGGCGACTACTTGTCGGTTGGGTGTCGGTGAAGGTCTCGCTCCTCGAAGCGAGACCTCTGTGCTGCATCTCCTTTCATCCCACTCCTGGCATCCTCCCTTCCGCTTCGTCGCTGTCGCACGGGACGCCGGAGAGCGGCTTTCATTGCCGAAAACGTCCCTCTCCCGCAGTTCCATGAGCCTCCGGTGGTGGGTTCGGGGGAAGCGCACCATCTCATGAGGGACGATAAGATTACCTTATACATGATTTTACTTTCCCTGAATTTTAACTGTTGAAGTATAGTTTTTGTGAAAATAGCCCATAAACATAGGCAATTGTATCAAAAATAATTATACTAGCAGCAGGTAACAAAGAATAAAATAATTTTACATAAAATAAAAACTTCTAAACTTAAGTTAGCTAAAATGACCTCAAAAATAAATATTTAGCGTACGGACTTACTTAGGTAAATACCCCTTTCGTATGAAAAAATCATTGCTGACGATGAGTTAAAAAAAAGATAAGATAGGTCTGCGTCGGGAACATTTTCATGCAATGATTTTTTACGATTTAGTCCAACTGGAAACCTGATGAATCGTTTAATCGACATTAACTAGCTTTTATGAACAAGGCGCCTTCTAAAATTACTGTGCACCGGTGGTGTAACGACATTCGTCAATGACCGAATCAGGTGACGAAACTTGGATTGATCAAGAAACTAATTACATTGAAATAGAACACAATAACAAAGAAACAAACTAGGCAACAGTATGGCTGTTCCAAAACGAACCAACGCCTACGAAAATGAAATGATAGAGATGCATTTAAAAAATTTTGATCTCTAGTTTTTTCTCCTTAATGGGGTACTGAGTTTCAATACCCTTAAAAAACCAAAATAGCATCAATGCAGTGTTTGCTGCTGCGAGCAACAAGCAATCGAACAATCCAAGGCCTTTTGCTCCACCACGACAACACGCCCGCGCACTCAGCGATCAAGACGAGGGACTTCCTTTAGGAATTTGTAAACACCATACCGATGAAATTTTTGGGTTATGTGCCTTACAGCCCTGATTTGTCACCGTCTTCTTCTTGTTCCCTAAAATTAAAAACCAGCTCAAGGAGGTACAGTTTGCGTCACCAGAAGATGCGCTCACTGCGTTCGAGAAGGTCATTGAGGAAATACCTGTTGCAGTCTGGAAAATATGCGTTGAAAATTGATTCATACGCATGAAACTTTGTACAGACGCTGTTGGAGAGTTCTGTGAAAAGATGTCATAAAAAATATAACCGTTATGAACCATTACAAACTACTTTCTTTACTTTATTTCATAATTTGAACATTTTTGTTTGTTACACTGATATTATTATATATATATTGTTATTATATATTATATATTATATATTATATATTATTGTATATATTATATATTATATTGTTTTAATACACCATTATTTTGTATTTTTTTGTTATTGTTTTTGTTTAAATAAATAAAAAAAATTTCATCCGATAATTTTCATTCAATCGCATATTACACAATTTTTTTACGTTGCTCCTCATTTCATTTGTTTACTTGGTGAATTATTCCGTTTGGTTTAGCTTCAAAAGCCACAAAAATATAGAGATACATAAAATATATCTAAAGATAGTCGAAAATACACAGTTACAAACAGATACACTTACTCTTACTATTAATAATATAATATAATATAATATAATATAATATAATATAATAATAAATATTTATGACTAATATTTTTGACGTCAAGTTAATCCAAAGCGCAATCAGTACTATTTCTAGGCCAACATCGACAAGGATGTTTGCTCTATTGAGTTTTCGGGATTCCGAATACGAGGGGCGGCTGATAAGAAACCACTTAAAAAATATTCTGAAGATTTCTCTTCAAAATGGGTCTCTTCGGCCGACTTCATTTCATTATCATCCGAACATCTTCACCCTCGCAACTCCTTTTTCAGTTTTGAAAAATAAAATAAAAAAGTCACTGGGAACCAGGTCCCAACTGTAGGCTGGATCATCGATTTCTGCAAACCCAGTGGTTTTTCAGGCATCCCTCGCAACGCGAGCGGTGTGAACGGCCGCGTTGTCTTGCAGAAACAACACTCCGCGCGCCAACTTGCCTCGTTTCTTCTGAACGTCTGCTTTACGTGATTGACCCAATCATTTGGCGTAGTATTGACCATTCATTTTTTGAGTTCCCTTAAGCAAGTAATCAATAAATAAAATTCCTTCGCTATCCCAAAAAATAGTCGCCATAATCTTGGAGGCCGACTTTTAACTTAAACTTGTTTGGTGTCCCTTTTTAATCCACTCTTGTTTGGACTCCGGATCATACTGACGAATCCAGGTTTTGTCTACGGTTACAATACAATTACAAATTTCATCAAAATTGCTCTGATACGACTCCAAAAAATCCTGACAGACTCGCGAGTCGTCGTTGTTTGACGAGCGGCGTGAGCATTTGTGGTACCCAAAGCGCGCTAATTTTTTTCATGTGTAAATGATGGTGCAAAATTTCTCCGATTCACTCTTTACTAATCTGCAACTCATTAGTTATCAGCCACAATTTAATTTTACGGTCTGCCGATACAAATTTTTAAAATTTTTGAACATTTTCTTCAGTGACTACCGTCACTGGGCGACCCGGGCGGGGGTCGTGTTTACAGCTCTGTCTTCCTGGTTGAAAAAGCCGAAACCATTTTTACCATGTTATATAAGAAGGCCTAAAATCTTGAAGAAGCGATGACATTTCTTCAAAAATGTATTTCGTAGATTTTCCTTTTTTCCACAAGGAATTTAACTACTGCGCGGTGCTGAAAATAGCGAGAATTTCCAGTTTCGGTTGACATGGTGTTGTTGCTTGTTCCAGGGAGTGTTAATGAACCGAATTAAACAAAAGGGTGTTATTTATACTACCACTTAGTCGGGCAACTAGTGTTCGGCAATCCGTATCGAGATCGCTAAGTCATCGCTAAGTGCTTCAGGTTGCGAACTTATCAGCCGCCCTGGTACCTCGAAAACTCAATTGAGACATTCCCTATGTTTACATTTGCCCAGTAACAGGTAAAACCTTGCTCGACTGAAGGAAATATTTTCTATCCAAAAAATAATCTATCATGTTCTCAACCTGCCATCTTTCGTTGAGAACATGATAGATATTTTTTTGGAAAATATTGCCTACGTGTTAAAATTATACTTCATTAATTTTAACACGTAGAAAACAGCAAAAACGTCATTTTGAAAAATAATAATAATGAGAAATCAAGTTGAGTAAATATTAAGATTGAAGAAGATGCCAACTTTTGAATTTAAGACATTGCAATTTGTAATTGCTCGAATTTAATGTAAGAATTTCCGGGGATAAGTTTTCTGTTTCGTAGAAAAATATAAAAACATAATACATAACTTATGGTTTTTAAATCATTTTCAATACTAAGAAAGTGATAATTCATACAACAATTCACACAATTTCAGAAAATAAAATGGAGACGTTCATTATCTTTGAGAACATTTCATTATACTTTTGAATCATGAGAAAATAATTTATACAAATAATTTCTTTTCTCTACTTTTCTTACGTCATAAGTTTTAAAGGAGAAATAAATTTAAAAAATAATTATTTTTAGACATATTAGTTAATGACCATAATGATTTATGATCCTGATGAAAACACGTCAACCACTTTAATTATTTGCATTGGAGATAGATGTGTGATGTGTGTGATAGAGGGTGTTGGACTAAAATATGCCTTGTGAAATCAGCTTTGTTAATATTCAAATTTGATAAAGAGTTAATAGTACGTCTTAAAACCTGTTTACTGAAGAATAACCTTTTTTAATGAAAATATTATTAAGTAAGAAACAAATTTGAAACATAATTACTCAAAATGCATCAAGAGTGGTAAAATTGTTATTGTCTCATTTAAAAACGATAAAAAATACGGAAAAACAGAAGGTTGCTACGGCATCACTTGACTCACTATATTCATTCACATCATTTAATAAGAATATCACAAATTCAAAACAAAGTAAGAAACATGTACTCACGATTGTTTAACGACATTTAACGAAGCTCAACGTTCCTAGATTTTTAAAAGTGTTCTGTAATTTACTATGTACTGAATTAGTTATTTTGAAGATATACCTAGTAAGACCGAATACTGAAAAAGCTTTTTTCTAAATTTTGAGTAAATAGGTTTTGGTTTCGAACAGCCGAATGCCCTCTTTAGGCAACGGTGATCACAGTCTATTGACAATTGCGAAATTTAAAATTGATGTTGTAATGAGATTGTGTTTACTGTATTGTACATTTTCTAAAATTCATCTCATGTTTAAAGTATTGAAAAGAAATATTCGTAATGATTTTAACGCTACTGTACTGTGTTATTAAGAATATGAAGATAGGGACAATAATACCTAAAACCTGCTGTGTTTATAGCAATATAACATTGTGGTACGGTATATAGAGAAGGTCTGGAGTTCACAAGATGTTTATTTACAATTGATGTTCACTTTATATAAGTTTTAGACCGGCCAATCGCTAAACTGAAGCAAGCCCAACCAATGAAAGTGTAAATTTTAGATATTGTGCTGCACAAAACTGAATCATTAATGTATTGAAATTTCTAAGTTTGTTTTGTAGTTTTTCACTGGTTTCAAGAGAGATTAAGATGCAAAATTGTTGAAAGAAATATATAAAATATTAATCCGACTTCCTATAAGAGTTAACAAAAAAAGAGATAAAATCTAACTTCTCATGCGAAAGAGGTGTCAATCTAAGTACACCAGGTAAGTGCACTAAATATTTCTTTTTGAGGCAATTATTCCCAGATAACACATTTATATAACCAGTTAGCACCGCGTTATTATTTCCTCAGCTGATCGTTGCTAAAGGTTCCCTTTGATGTGAGTTATGTAACGTACATGCACGCTATGAATAATCAAATCGTTTACTGTGCGTTGTACACTGTTAGTATCGTGGCAGTAACTTTGTTACCCGAGTGATATTAATATCAAAGACTCTATTGCTAGGTGTACGCTTTCGGAGGCATCGAAATGATTATGTTATGAGAATATTAATGGATTAATATGTCGCATGACGGTTTAAAGTGATGGATTTAAAAAAAAATTGGTTAAATATTTCGTTTATTTTGGAAAAAGTGCTAATAGCAGTTGTCGGTTCTGACGAATTAACCTTAAATGGAAATTATTAAAATGTTGTGTCGTCCCTATATCACATTTAAGTTAATAAGCAAAACAACAAAGATGTTGCCTAACCTTAGGGTATTAACATTACTATAAACTTTTACGATGTCGAATCAAAAATCAGTTTGAACATGTATATGAAATCCATACTATTTGCTTAAATATTTTAAGACATCTTTCAGAAGGGTTCATCTTTCAATTCTTCAAATAATTTTTAATTCAACGAAGCAATAAATCAATGATACCACAATTACGATAAAATGCTGGAACACCAAAAATACCTTTTACCTTATTTTAATCGTAAAAGTCGTTTAAAGTGTTAAGTCGTTATTAAAATCGTTAAAAGTGGGTGTTATAAGTTTCACAAAATAATTTTTTTACTTTTTATTTTAAACTTAATCGGTCACAGCGAAGTGACTTTTTTTCCCTTGTTCGTTTCCTTTTCGTAGGAGTGGAAGTGTCGATTCTAACTCAGTTTTAACGTTTTTGAATATATTTAGCAATGTAGTATTTCATGAAATGGATGTCCTTCTAATCGCATTTGCAACATCGCGCTACATATTCAGCAGTCATTAGATATTTATATATTTCAATGTTATAGCCGGGTTGTGCTAATCCATGCATAAAATAAAACTGTAACGAAGCCGAGACGGACAAGAATCTAAAAAACGCCAACTTTTTAGATTCTTGTCTGTTGTACAAGAATCTAAAAGAATTGTGTACATACTTGTGTGTATGTATGTCTACCTGAGCATAGCGGAAAAACTGCCAATCTGATGTGCATTAAATTTGGGATGGGCATATTTTACGTACCCGTGAAAACCAATAAAACTTTATACATATATACAGGCCTTTTAAATCATAAGAACGAGTCTAAAATGATGCATGGTGTTTCAGTTTAGGACGTAGGATCATTAAGGAAGGATTTAGCGAATTTCTACCTCTAAAAGACTAAAAGATATTTTATAAGTTTATTTTCATACAAAACTCACCAGGTCATCACGAAATCTATTTACCTACAACGGTAGACATCTGAAATGTTTCATGAGCGTCGTTTTTAGGAAGTTTATATCCTCTAAGATGGCATTATTTTTTCATTCGAGGTTTAAAAAAGTTAAAGCGGGCTAACATTTTACCAGTCTTACCGTTTCTTAACGAATTCTTGTAAACTTAAAAAAATATTTTGATCGGACAAACGTAGAGCTCAAAGTCTGTAAAATGATATGCTTACATTTAAACATATATTTTAAACTTAATCTTACAATATCATATAGTGATCATCTTAAAAAATTAAATTAAAATATTTCTATAGGTATAGCTATATATAGGAATATTCCTCAATATTCATTATATATTTGATGAAAAGTGCATGGGCTGTTAGTCGGCCTATTTAATAGACAGAAGTAAAGTATACGCTAATGTAAGGATATTTTTAATACATATAATGGGGTACCTATTTAAAAAAAATACTTTTAATTTTAAACTTAACGAAGACTTGATTCAACTGATTTTGTGCAAGAAATTTAAGTAATACGCGTATACATTAAAAATCCATAAATAACCAACTCTTGCGTGACCAGAAGAGACTTTCATAAATTTTCAACATTGCGTTTATATCGTTGTGTGTTAATACTCTATGGATGATTAAGACCAATCGATTTTCCATTCGACAGTGTTTTTACACATATATATCTGATACTTAATTTAAATAATTTTTTATTGGAAACTATTTGAAATAATAATAGCTCATAAGTTGCTCCAAACTACGGTAAGTTTGGAGCATCTCCATCCATCCGTGAAAATCTAACAAGGAATTCTGATTTCTATAATAAATTGTATCTGTCTGTCATACAAAGAAAGTCCCATATTAATTCAAATGCAAATTTTTCTAGTTCCATTTATCTTGTACCTTTAACCGTGCGTACTCACTCCACCCGCTTTGTAGAACATATCCGGAGCAACGTATTAATCCAATTTTTCAGAATGACAGTATTTTTCAAAAATAGTAATTAAGCTTTGCTGTAAATTAAACCTTCCAACTGGACCAGGAGAGGTAATATCGTGTGTTCCTACATTTCAAAATACTGTTGAGCACTTTTAACCTCTTGTAGTATATTCTGTAGTCTAAAAAATATTCTTATGGTAAACTTTAACGTTAGGAAATAATAAAATATGTAATAATGTCTGCATTGCAATTTCTTATTGTTCATATTAAGTTTGTTAACGTAGGAAGATGGTGTAGAAAGAACCGAAATGATAAATCCAAAAGCCAAAAAAGTAAATCTTATAAAATTTTTTGTAGATTTATTTTTTCATAGATTGGGGTATACAAAATAGCCCTTATGGTGATATGCATTCACCAACTTATTTCAACGTTGATATCGGACATTTATTGTCCACACATTTTATCTCTATAATAATTAATTTTCTTATTCTCTATAAATATTAATCTCTATAGTAATTTTAAAATGGATTCTTTTGCTTATCACACTTCACATTTAATTCTTTTTTCAGATAAAATAAATATAATTGTTACACATTGTTTAAAGTAAAAATATCAGAACCACAACAATATCCACATCGTTTTTTTGACTCTGACGTTCTACATCCAAGTTTTAAATAATACAATAACTGCCAAAGAATACAAATTACAGGGAAGGTTTACCGAAAGGGAACGTACACCGTTACAATTTCAAATCAGTTGCTAGGTAGAAAGCGCAAAAACCAACTATGGATATCCTTTTTTTTTTAAATATTTGTATCAAAACTAATAAAGACTAAGCCTTATATAAAATATATACTTAAAAATAAGCTAATAAACACACTTCAAGCAATGTTTTATGTTCCGCTTAGTAAAGTACACTGGTTCATTACAATAAAAACCAAACAGCACTAAACCAAACTGCACATTGTCTACAAAAGATATTTCGTTAAATAACATTACCCTTTCTTTAATTTACAAATGCGTAAGGATCAATATTCGTATAATACCTACTCGTAAACACAAACACAGCTCACTATCGTCTACACAAGGGTATCGTCAATAAGTCAAATCATAATGAGGGATGATGAGCCAACTGAACCGCGTCTTTGTTTACCCATATCTCTATACGTAATCACGTAAGATTATCTTTTGTGTAATATGTTGCGGTAACTACGACTGTCGAGCAAATATATGATATGGACAAATTTGTAGAGCGTGGTATCTTTTTTTGAAAGTATTGCATTGATGGTCGATCGGGGTTCAGATTTGAATAAAAGCAATACAAATTAGTCGTAGTACAAATGTTATCTGATGAATAATTATAATAATTATAATAGATACACTAGTACGGAAAATACTTAGTTTCTGATTGATTTGACTGAACCAAATTCAAATGAAATTAAATTTATGTTTTTATGTCTGTTACTCTTGACCAAATAAATAAAAACTCTCTAATTATATAAAAATTATAATAAGAACCAAAGTAGACAAACTATCACTTCTACCTATTATAGACTGACAATGGTCGCATTAACTTTCGAAATTTAATCCTTATAGATTCAAAGGTGTTTTACAAAAGGTACAACGTGGACCGAGATTAGCAAAGTAATCGTTTTACGTAGTGGAGAGACCATTGTTTAAGAAAGGAAAAGGAACAATGATGAAAAGCGCTCTGTTTCCTGTGGTCATTAAAAGGAACTACAAATGCATATATGTTTTGGTTCAAACCATTTTGTTAGAAAATATTTGGTCACCCTCTAAACCCTTTACAAAATCCACTTGGAAGTTCATTTCAGATATTCAAATAATTCTCCTGAAAAATTAAAAGTTTTCTTTCAGTTTATTTTAGGTTGTATTTACTTTGTTATTCTTATGAAATCAGGCTAGCAAGTTTTGGATTTTTTGTTGTTTCTCTTAAATGGAGTTTACTAATTATTAAAAACATAACATCTTATTGCTTCAAAAATGAACAATGTTAGCGGTTTTACTTATAGCTTAAAGGAAACATCGCAACTTTGTTAAAACATATTTGTTTTCTTCAGACAGGTTCCACTGTATCGTATTGTGGGCCTTTAGGGCCAATATTTGAATTTGAATTTGAATTTGAATTTGAATTTGAATTTGTAATTTATAATTAAATAAATAATAAAATCTCTACACGAAGTCACTCTTATTAGACCGAGAAAGAGATCCTTTAGTTTCAATAGATGGAGCATAAACAAATACAAATAAATAACACAATTTTTGAATTAAAAGTAAACACAGATAAATTCACGTTATAGCCACGTTATAACATGAGGGTCAGGATTTTTTTCACTCAGTTGGTCATTTAGTGCTCAAAAAAGTTGTGGTGTTACAGAGCTTCTGTACCAAACTGTCCAAACTTCACTTCTAGCCACTCGCGTCACTCGTTTTTTGACAATATCTCCAACTCAGTTTAGGATGAAAAATGATTATAGTGTAAGGTGTAGGAAAATTCACATGTTTATTTAATACATTTCTATATGAAATGTATAGCTTTTGTCTACAAACACAATATTATCCACAAAAGTTTTTATGTTTGTTTCCAGTTTTGATGTAATTCAAATATAATCTACGAAATCACTTACGGTCAACCCAAATTTTCCAAGTCCATTACTTTAAATGATTTGCACCGCATGTATGAAATAATCGTATGAATTCTCGTATATCTGCGTTTCTCCAATTCTGTCTGTCATTCATTTCGAGGGAGAACAGAGAACGAGACGTTGTTCTTCGCTTTAACCTATTTTAACTTAATTATGATTAGAAAAGTAATATATGCTTGAATATGAGAAAAATGTCAAGAAAGTACAATATTTCTAATTTTTAATTACGAAATTGAAAATATGGGTCTCAATATATTCCAAATCCATAATAACACATATCGGCGGTCCACATAAAGGCGGCGAGCCGAATCAAGCGGCGTGATCAAAGCTGCGACCGCTTTCATTGAAGTGCAGCTACCGTGGTCCGCCACGTTCGTGCCGCTCTTCTATACATTGGATTATTACACTATTTAATAACGTAGATTTAGGTCACGAGGTTGAGGCTAGGATCTAAGATTTTATTACGTCACAATTTTAAATGATCCAACAACGTAGGAATACAAGTAATGGAGGCTATATGGCGTCCAATTTCCTTTAAGTTTTGTAAGTTTTCCTTAAATTTTGTAAATCTTAAATCGGCAATCGATGAAGATGATCGATGTGTGTTGATTTTAAAGGTCAACATATTTTAATGTCCAATACATTAATTTAGTGGTACATTAAGTTAGTAAAAAAAATCATTAGATAGATTTTCAAAACAACAGCTTGCTACAATTGTACATATCTATCATTACCGTTTTTCTTAATACAAAAGGCACGCTTAAATCATTCAACCTAGTATTGTGCACAATCCAAACTTTTATTATATCTATAAACATGTAAGATAAATCACCTTAACAGATAAACAAAGGATATATATAAAGATAAATAAATTTTTAACTTAAAAATAAGCCATCTCCCCGGAATTGCCGTAAGACAAAGCCCCTGCGGTCGGGGAATATGGCCAGTATCCTTTAGATTTTCACTCAGTCCTTGAGATCTTTTGCAGGCGTATCACATTTCCTCAAACTCGGTGTAATTTTCATGCAATGCAAGAGCATGCAAATATTATCTTCTTACAGTTATCACAGATTTCATTGCATTTATCATTCGCTCTGGCACCAGTATAATAATCTTTAGTAGGATATGATTTTATAGCTTTCACTTCTGTAAATAATGGGGCATCTCTCTCGAAGACACGTGTAATTAACTTAAGAATGAAAGCACAAAAGCAGTCAATCTTTCAAATTAGCGGAACTCATTGCTGGTTCCTAAATAAAGCGGAGTAAATTTAAAATAGTTTTATCTATTTTTAATTACATGAACGCTTTTCTTTGGCTTTGCTTTATCTAAAGTATAGAACCGTATTTATATTCAACCCTGAAATCATTATGTTGTAGGAAGGAAAAGTATACAATATGATATCCAGATAAACAGCAATGTTCCCGAGGGACACGCTAGTGAAGCGGCGACGGAAAAACCCTAGTTATACGCAGTACACATACTGCGTCGATACATTTCTGTGTTCTACTTTACGGCCCAATGATTTTTATGACCATTATTATATTTCATGAATTTGTCAATTCTTGCTGTTGTTTCCAAGTATTGCGTATGTTTGATTTTGTTATGAACTTGTGATTATCAAACGAATCCGTCATTAGTTATCGTTACGTACATAATTTTTGTTTTGGAAAATCCTGCATTTATATTTAGTAAGACAATTAGCAATTCATCATAATTAATATATACACCGAATAGAATAAAGAACCAATGGCTTGTTGTGAAATTAAAATTTATGAGTTCAAAGCTTTTGTTCTGTGTATGTCTGCTTTTTATTATCGCATGTATAACCTATAACCTATTTTCAAATAATTTAATCCACATTGTAGCTAAATTGAGAAATATATTAAACCAGTTTCACGTCGCCTGCACATACTATTTCCAACTCAGATAAACTAAGCACTAGGTTAGTAACTGGTGTAATTTCCAATCACAAGTCCGTATAGTCACTCATTCGCTCACGCAGTCACACACTCAAATGAAAGGTTCTAGAAATGAAGCTACGAATGTTTCTTTATTAGGTTAACACTGTTATTTCTGTCGTAGTCCTTCAAGGGAACTGAACAGAATTAAAAGATTGTATTAAGTTGGAACCTGCACAAATTGTACGTGACCTACACAAAGTAGCATAGTGAGTTTCGAATCCTGGCCGAGGCATTAATTTGTGTCACGTACTTAAATGTTTGTTCCTGGGTCTTTTTTTTTTTTTTTGCTGCCGAGGCACCCTCGCGGGAGGGAGGTGGAAGATGCGTCATGCATACCCGCCCGCAGGTAAATTCCTCTGCGGGGGGGTTATGTGGGACTCACCAGAATGCCACCTACCCACTAAAAACCACCTGTTGGCTGTAGTTATTACCGTTAGCCTTCATCGGAAGCGACACCCGTCGGGAAGTTGGGCGCGCTGGCGGAGACCCGCTAGCGGGTCTTCCGCCTGTAGTGAAAGTTGCACTGAAGGTGCTCAAAGGGACATGAGTTGGTGGCCGTTCTGGGCAGCCTCCGGTGAAGCCGGGGCTGGGCAGAGGTCGGCCGAAGCATGATTTAGGGATCAATTCATTTAAATGAACCTATAATGAATTGAGAAGGGAACTATGCTCCGCCAGAGCTAGCAAACGCTCTGTCGGAGTACGTGAAGCCCTAAGTTTACGGGCTAAGACTGCGATTTCACTAACATCGACATTTTTTATAGCGTCGCAGACCATACGCATATCGTCTGCTACGGAGGATTGAGGAGTGGGTTTGTATGGGCGAGGAGCCGGGATGGGATTCGATGCGGGGCGCTACCTCCAGTTTTCTGGGGCAGGCCTGGACTGTGTAGGCTTAGCAGCCGGAGGAACCCGGCTACGCAGCGGCGGAAAGTTTTCTTGAGAAAGGCGCGGGGCCTGTTTGGGTGCCGCCCTCTTGGAATTGGAGCGCATACAACGGGGTGCACGAGGGCAGCCCCTAAAGTTTGCGGTGTAGCCGGACTGGCCACAAAGCACGCAATCGGGAGGAGAGGGAGTTTCAGGAGTGCGATTGCACTCCTTAGTGAAGTGCGGGACCAGGCACTTGACGCACCTGGGCGGTGCGCGGCAGTTGGCCGCCGCGTGCCCGTATAACTGGCACCGATGGCACTGGCCGGGATGACCGCGGCGATGAGGCGCCTCGATCGAGATCCCAGAGAGGCCGCATATAGTGCTAACCCCTTTGAGGATCTCCCTGGACTTGGGGACGTTGGCGAGAACCACCAAAGCGAGAGGGTGTTGCCTCCCGTACTTGCTGTGCATTTTATGCACCGCGAGTGCCGGGAAGCCTTGGGACTACAGATCCTCCAGGATAGCCTCGTTCGATAATTCGAACGGGACTCCCCTGAGTATCGCTCTGATCTTACGCTCTTCTGACAGAGCATAAGTATGATAAGCATATTGCTTATCGGTGAGGAGCTTTGTTAAAGCGCGGAAGTCGTCTATCGACGAGACTAAGATTTTAATAGATTCACCCGAGTTGGCCGCTCGGGTGTAATGAATCTTGTGCTCATTGCACAATGTCGAAACCTCAGTCCATTTACCCTTTTCCCGAAGGAAAACGGGTGGTGGGACCTTGGCCTTGACAGAAGTTGGGGCCGGAGCGGGTGTTGAAGACACCGGGGCAGCTGGCGTTGAAGACGCCGCAGGGGGTGTGGGGACGGGCGTTGAGGGCGCCGGGTCTTGTTTCGAACACTTCTTAGAGCGCTTCTTAACAAGCGTAAAAGAGGGAGACTCAGGGCCAGTTGGGGTGGCGTCCGAGGATGACTCGGTCGCGGGTGCGCGCTTGCGGCGCGGAGGGGCGTCTACTTCGCACTCCATGTCACTGGAGGAAGGGGACGCGGGAGGGCCTAAGACCTGAGGGGTCTGGGGAACTGGGGTGGCCTGAGGGGCCATTGTGGACATTAATGTCATGAGATTAGGGATAAGGGAATCTAAAAAACGGTACTTATCAGCATTTAAAGACATGCCTTCAGTACTTTCAATTAACTTTTTCCTAAACTCGTCAAAGCTTAGGGAAGCCATTGCGGAGGGGTTGGGGAGGGACAATATATGAACCTAACAACGATGACTAACTTCCTAAAACCACCCTACAAGCAGTAGGGCGGTTGAGAACGACGAGGATAACTTACTCGAACACGGCACTTGAAGTCCTGGAACAACGAATTCCCGTCGACGAAGCTCACGTTCCACGAAGTACGGTTAACAAGCCACTGATCGCCGTGAAAACGGCGTTAGAAACTTATTAGAAGTACGGTTAACGAGCCACTGTCCGCCGTGAAAACGGCGTTAGAAACTTAATACGGTAAACAACTATGAAATTATATATTACGACAACAACCAATGAAATTTGGGTGCTCAATTAGCGCGGGGGCTAAAAGAGCGGGAAGGCGTCTGCGATCGACGTGCGCTCGAGAACGCACGCAGACCGAGACTGTGTGTTCCTGGGTCTTTTTTTTTTTTTTGTTCCCCTCCGCGGGAAGGGCAGGAGGATAAAAATGCCCTGACGCATACTCTGGCGCGATTCCAAAGTTATGTGGGACTCGTCCCGACGCCTACCAGGACCATACCCACTAAAAACCCCCTGTCGGCTCGTGCATTTTTGCCACTCAGCCTTCATCTGAGCGACGGCCAATTGGAGAAAGAGGCCGCGCTAGCGGGGCCTAGAAGGGGTCACCCGCTGGGAATACATAGCACTGAAGGTGCTCAAAGCACTGAAGGTTAATACATAGCACTGAAGGTGCTCAAAATGAAAACAATAATAGAAAATAAAATAATAAAAATTAAAAATTGCAAAATAAAATTGAATTAATTCGCATTTACGTTAGAATTAGAATTTACGTTAGAATTAGAATTTGCAGCCAGAAGGGCCTCGAGATCGGCGGACAGTCTGGTGGATGAGTACGCTTGCGCATTCCTAGGCCTAGCGACTTTGAACATCGAGTCTAACACAGGAGTAGTATATGAGACTGAATCACGAACTAGATGATTGGGATGGGTTTCGGAGCGTTTGAAAAACGCTTCAGAGAGTGTTTTGAGATGTTGTTGTACTGTAGGCAGTTCAAGATCTCTATGCAAGTCAGCGTTACGCACGTACCAAGGTGCGTTTGTGGCCCGGCGGCAAAAGAGGTTTTGAACTACCTGCAGTTTGTGCTGGAGGGAGGGTTTGGCGTGGGCAAAGATTGGCGAGGCATACGTCATAACGGGTCTAACGCAGACCTTGTAAAGTGTACGTTTGTTTCTGAAGGACATTTTACTTTTTCTACCTAACATGCTATTTAGGCGGCCTAAATAGTGACGAGCGAGTTTCGAAACTCTTTCGACGTGTGGCTTGAAAGAAAGCGTCGGATCTAATGTGACGCCTAAGTATTTAGTACTGCGCTTCCAGGGGATGGGAATGCCTAACATTCGGACGTGGGGATCGCCATCGGGACGACGGCGTTTGTGGTCGAAGCGCATCGCAGAACTCTTTTCAGGGTTCACATCGATGCGCCATTTTTGAAACCATACATCAAGGGCGTTTACGGCCTTTTGGAGTCTGGTTACAAGGTGCCGAACACTGTGGCCTTTGGTATAGAGTACGGTGTCGTCAGCAAAGAGGGCGAGTTCGACGCCTTTCGGCGGGATGGGAGTGTCGTTGGTGTACACGGTGTACAGCAGAGGGGCGAGGACTGAGCCTTGAGGGACTCCAGCCTTTATGGGACGAGGCGCAGAAAGCGTGCCTTCGTGTTTAAATCGAAATGTACGGTCTTTGAGAAACGACGCTATTAACCTGACTAGACGATCCGGTAAGCCTATCTTGTAGAGTTTATAAACGAGACCGCTGTGCCAGACTTTATCGAAAGCCTTGGCTACGTCAAAGAAAACCGCGACTGTTTTATAACGACGCGGGTAGAAACCGTCAAGTATATACTCGACGATTCGGTGGACTTGCTGAGGGCAAGAGTGTATAGCGCGAAAGCCGAACTGATGGGGAATAATGAGAGGATCGCCATCCGTTGGAAACAGATGGTTCCGCATTCGAGAGAGTATGACTCTCTCGAGAAGTTTAGACATTGCCTTGAGGAGGCTGATGGGTCTGTGATTAGCCGGGACGTTCAGAGGTTTGCCCGGCTTGGGAATGCCTATGCCTGTCGCTTCTTTCCAAGCTTTTGGAAAGTAGCTATGGTCGAAACAGGCATTGAAAATGATAGCTAACAAGGTAAGCATCTGTTGAGGTAGGTGCTTAAGTGCGTGGTTGGAAATTCCTCCGCACCCGGAGCCTTTTTGGACTTTTGATTTCTAATGAGAAGCAAGATTTCATCATTAGAGACTGTGACAGGGTCGGCGGTGATGGGGAGAGAGTCTCTGCGAAGGACTTCGTCCTCCACCGCCTGGATGTGTGAGGGATCAGCAGGTTGCGTGCTGGGCGAGCATTGTGCGGCAATGCTGTCAGCGAAGCATTCGGCTTTTTCTTCGACTTCAAAGGCAGTAGTGCCATCGGGACGAGTGAGAGGAGGAACGTGAGAGGCGGTGTCTACGCGTAAGGCTCGGGCCATGCTATAGTACGCTTGGTGGGACGGAGAGATATTCGCCATGAGATCGTTCATCTGAGCGTCTCGGAGTTTCGCGAGGCAAGACCTTACTTTACGTTGAAGCTGATTCGCAGCTGTTCTATAGGCGGGCGTGGGATATTTCTTGGCTCTCCGGAGAGCCGCGTTCTTAGCTTTAATAAGATTGCTAACGGCTAAGGGAAGCGTGGGTTTGCCTTGCTTAGCAACCTTTTCGTTGTCACTGATGGCTGAGTTGATAGCATCAGTGAGAGAATTTACTAATGAATCGATTTTATCCGAGCTATCTAATTGTTCGGGAGAGATCGCGAGTGGAGAGTTCGGAGCCTCTAAGGCTGAAACTAACGTATTTTTAAAACCTTTCCAGTTGGTAAAGGTCTTAGGAGATGAGACGTTATCGTTCGGCGGTCCTAGCACGAGGGAAACGGGGCGATGGTCGGAGCCTAGGTCATCGAGCGGTTCGATAGAACTTAGATCAAGATTGATTCGCTTGATAATTGCAAAGTCGAGGATTTCAGGAGAGTAGGACGGGTTGTTGGGATAGTGAGTGGGAGTGATGGGGGATATGACGTCTAGGTCAAGGGAGTTAGTGATGTCGAGGAGAGCGATATCGCTGGTGTTAGTCGATAGGCACGTCCAGTCAGTATGTTTGGAGTTAAAGTCTCCGAACATAATGACTGAATGGCCGAGGGCGAGAATGGCCTCAAAGTCGCTGCGGATTGGTCTGGTACCACTAGGTATGTAGATTGAAGCTATGATGATGGTCGGGTGACCAGTCATAGCCAATCTACACACAGTGGCTTCCATGTTGAGGAGAGGAGGGGTAGGGAGAGGACAGCAGTGGAAGCCTCTTTTGTAATATATAGCGGTGCCGCCGAAACCGTCGGAGTTGGGCCTATCGTTACGAATAAACGCGTACTTAGGTATAGCGAATCCCCTGGAGCGGTTTGGAGTAAGCCATGTCTCCTGAACAGTTTAATCTCGGGAAGGTTGGTGTTAAGGCTACGAGCGTTAAAAGATACTAGGGATAAGCCCTTGGGTTTAATACGACTGGACGCGGGATTCGCGGGTCTAGACATTATAATTTATTATTTACGAATTTATACAAATATAAAAGAATTTACAACGAACTTAGGAGCGAGTGATGCTCGGCTAAAGCAAATAAACGCTCTTGAGGAGAGCGGGCGGCTCGCAGTTTGCGTGCGAGCACGGAAATTTCGTTAATATCGACGTTTTGAATAACGTCGAACACGGTCTTCATGTCCTCAGCCAACGACGACTGAGGTGCGGATGACGGAGAAGGACGCGGCCCTACGGAAGCTACGGGAGCTGGGATGGGTCGGGAAGGTGCAGGCGGAACGGCCGGAAGCTGCCTCCAAGACAGAGCTGGAGTAGGCGTCGGCTGAACGGGCTTTGCTTCCGGGGGACCCCGGTTGCGCAGCGGCGGGAAGTTAGCGGGAGTGAGCGGCGGCGCCGGTTTAGGCGCGACCCTCTTGGCGGTGGAGCGCGGAGCACGCGGGCAGCCCCTGTAGTTAGCTGTGTGACCAGACTGGCCGCACAGCACACAGGCAGGGGGGGAAGTGGATTCGGGAGTGCGAGTGCACTCCTTCGTAAAATGTGGATTTAGGCACTTAACGCACCTGGGGGGAGCTGAGCAGTTAGCCGCTGCGTGGCCGTAGAGCTGGCAGCGGTGGCACTGCCCAGGGTGACCGCGGGGGTTGGGACGCTCAACAGAGATATTTGAGAGTCCGCAAATTGTGCGAGCCTCTCTAAAGATCTCCCTCGAGTTGGGAGTATTCGACAAGACAACTTAAGCTAACGGAAAGCGCCTACCGCGGTTAGAGTGCATCTTGTGCACTGCTTCGGCCGGGAAACCCTGGGACTTAAGGTCCTCGAGGATTTCTTCATTCGCGAGCTCGAACGGGACGCCCCGTAGTACTGCGCGGATCTTACGCTCCTCCGGGAGGGCGTAGGTGTGATACGCGATTTGATTTAACGAGAGCAACCTGGAAAACGCGCGGAAGTCGTCAACGGTCGCTACTTGAATTTTGATTGTATCGCCAGCGTTGGCGGCTTTTAAGTAATTAATTTTGTGCTCTTTGCACAAGTTAGAAACCGCGGTCCAGCGCGTTTTTTCACGCAGGAAGACGGGCGGAGGGAGCTGAGGTTTCGGCGGGACGGGAGCGCAGTGCGATGCTGGCTTCGATGGGACCGACGGAGACGCGGTTACTTCAAGCGATTTTAACGGCGCGGGGGCTGGTGTTGAAGACACCGGGGTTGGCTCGGGTGTTGAAGACACCGCGGCTTTTTTCGAACGCTTCTTAGAGCGTTTGGCAACTAACTGGAACGCGGGCTCAGGAGAACCGGTTAGGGTGGCGGCGACCGACGAAGCTTCGGACGCGGCGGAGTCTGAATCGCTCCCGGGAGCGGTACGCTTCCTGCGAGATGAGCGCGAGGACGAGACCGACGCGCAGTCCATATCGGATGGAACGGGAGACGCGGGAGAGCTGTAGACCTTAGGGGTCTCGACGTTGGAGGCCTGAGGGGCCGGGGTTGAGGCCTGAGGGGCCGGGGACGCAATAGATGCCTGTAAGGCCTGCGTTAGTGCGTCAGCGGGTATGCTTACGCCGGACGCAGCGAGCGCCTGGGCGAACGACTTAAGAATATTAACAAGGTCCATTGGAGGACTTGGAATTATAGTATGTTATATATAAATATATAATGTATGCCTATAATATATAACAAATGCCTAGGATTCCTAAATAAAAACCTAGCGAACCCTAGCGGCAAACCTCCCTACCAGCGGTAGGGGGGCTGGGGAGAATAACTTAAAACTAACCGTAGTACGCCGAAGGCCGCTACCTAGAAACCTAAAAAAAAGGGTACGCAGGTAAAGAGTTGACCGCGTTAGGGTCAACCTTTACCGACAGAAAGGACAAATACACACGAAGAACACACAGATATGATAAAAATAAATATGAAAATAGGAGAAAAATAAATAAAATAGAGAAGAGAAATAAAATAAAAATAAAAGGACTGGTTCAGTACAAATTCGTTGTCACCGTTAAGTATCCTTTGTACTGAAACCAGACTACTTACGCTGGGCATAACACTGCACTCAGCACAAGCACAACACTACTTAGCACAGCACTTTGAAGACTAAGGGGCTTAGTCGCAAAGAAAAATCGCACTTCGAAAGCACTCAGACGGAGTAGAAAAACCTTGAAAACCGTAGCACGGAACCAACACGCTAGACTGTGACGTCAGTAGACTGAGCGCCACGGAATGGTGGGAAGGGACCGATCAACGGAGAACTGGGTCTTGCACGTCCGCACCGCGTGGCGATCGGAGCGAGAATGTGTTCCTGGGTCTTGGTTTTTTTTTTTTTTTTGTTCCCCTCCGCGGGAAGGGCAGGAGGATAAAAATGCCCTGACGCATACTCTGGCGCGATTCCAAAGTTATGTGGGACTCGTCCCGACGCCTACCAGGACCATACCCACTAAAAACCCCCTGTCGGCTCGTGCATTTTTGCCACTCACCCTTCATCTGAGCGACGGCCAATTGGAGAAAGAGGCCGCGCTAGCGGGGCCCAGAAGGGGTCACCCGCTGGGATTACATAGCACTGAAGGTGCTCAAAGCACTGAAGGTGCTCAAAATGAAAATCAATAATTAAAACAAAAATTAAAAAATTGCAAAATAAAATTGAGTTAATTCGCATTTACGTTAGAATTAGGATTTACGTTAGAATTAGAATTTACGTTAGAATTAGAATTTGCGGCCAGAAGGGCCTCGAGATCGCGTGACAGTCTGGTGGATGAGTACGCTTGCGCATTTCTAGGCCTAGCGACTTTGAACTTCGAGTCTAACACAGGAGCAGCATATGAGACCGAATCACGAACTAGAGGATTGGGATGGGTTTCGGAGCGTTTGAAAAACGCTTCAGAGAGTGTTTTGAGATGTTGTTGCACTGTAGGCAGTTCAAGATCTCTATGCAAGTCCGCATTACGCACGTACCACGGTGCGCCTGTGGCCCGGCGGCAAAAGAGGTTTTGAACTACCTGCAGTTTGTGCAGGAGGGAGGGTTTGGCGTGGGCAAAGATTGGCGAGGCATACGTCATGACGGGTCTAACGCAGACCTTGTAAAGTGTACGTTTGTTTCTGAAAGACATTTTACTTTTTCTACCTAACATGCTATTTAGGCGGCCTAAGTAGTGACGAGCGAGTTTCGAAACTCTTTCGACGTGTGGCTTAAAAGAAAGCGTCGGATCTAATGTGACGCCTAAGTATTTAGTACTGCGCTTCCAGGGGATGGGAATGCCTAGCATTCGAAAGTGGGGATCGCCATCGGGACGACGGCGTTTGTGGTCGAAGCGCATCGCAGAACTCTTTTCAGGGTTCACATCGATGCGCCATTCTTGAAACCATGCACCAAGGGCGTTTACGGCCCTTTGGAGTCTGGTTACAAGGTGCCGAACACTGTGGCCCCTGGTATAGAGTGCGGTGTCGTCAGCAAAGAGGGCGAGTTCGACGCCTTTCGGCGGGATGGGAATGTCGTTGGTGTACACGGTGTACAGCAGAGGGGCGAGGACTGAGCCTTGAGGGACTCCAGCCTTTATGGGACGAGGTGCAGAAAGCGTGCCTTCGTGTTTAAATCGAAATGTACGGTCTTTGAGAAACGACGCTATTAACCTGACTAGGCGATCCGGTAAGCCTATCTTATAAAGTTTATAAACGAGACCGCTGTGCCAGACTTTATCGAAAGCCTTGGCTACGTCAAAGAAAACCGCGACTGTTTTATAACGACGCGGGTAGAAACCGTCAAGTATATACTCGACGATTCGGTGGACTTGCTGAGGGCAGGAGTGTTTAGCGCGAAAGCCGAACTGATGGGGAATAATGAGAGGATCGCCATCCGTTGGAAACAGATGGTTCCGCATTCGAGAGAGTATGACTCTCTCGAGAAGTTTAGACATTGCCTTGAGGAGGCTGATGGGCCTGTGATTAGCCGGGACGTTCAGAGGTTTGCCCGGCTTGGGAATGCCTATGACTGTCGCTTCTTTCCAAGCTTTTGGAAAGTAGCTATGGTCGAAGCAGGCATTGAAAATGATAGCTAACAAGGTAAGCATCTGTTGAGGTAGGTGCTTAAGTGCGTGGTTGGAAATTCCATCCGCACCCGGAGCCTTTTTGGACTTTTGATTTCTAATGAGAAGCAAGATTTCGTCATTAGAGACTGTGACAGGGTCGGCGATGATGGGGAGAGAGTCTCTGCGAAGGACTTCGTCCTCCACCGCCTGGATGTGTGAGGGATAAGCAGGTTGCGTGCTGGGCGAGCATTGTGCGGCAATGCTGTCGGCGAAGCATTCGGCTTTCTCTTCGACTTCGAAGGCAGTAGTGCCATCGGGACGAGTGAGAGGAGGAACGTGAGAGACGGTGTCTACGCGTAAGGCTCGGGCCATGCTATAGTACGCTTGGTGGGACGGAGAGATATTCGCCATGAGATCGTTCATCTGAGCGTCTCGGAGTTCCGCGAGGCAAGACCTAACTTTACGTTGAAGCTGATTCGCAGCTGTTCTATAGGCGGGCGTGGGATATTTCTTGGCTCTCCGGAGAGCCGCGTTTTTAGCTTTAATAAGATTGCTAACGGCTAAGGGAAGCGTGGGTTTGCCTTGCTTAGCAACCTTTTCGTTGTCACTGATGGCTGAGTTGATAGCATCAGTGAGAGAATTTACTAATGAATCGATTTTATCCGGGCTATCTAATTGTTCGGGAGAGATCGCGAGTGGAGAGTTCGGAGCCTCTAAGGCTGAAACTAACGTATTTTTAAAACCTTTCCAGTTGGTAAAGGTCTTAGGAGATGAGGCGTTATCGTTCGGCGGTCCTAGCACGAGGGAAACGGGGCGATGGTCGGAGCCTAGGTCATCGAGCGGTTCGATAGAACTTAGATCAAGATTGATTCGCTTGATAATTGCAAAGTCGAGGATGTCAGGAGAGTAGGACGGGTTGTTGGGATAGTGAGTGGGAGTGATGGGGGATATGACGTCTAGGTCAAGGGAGTTAGTGATGTCGAGGAGAGCGATACCGCTGGTGTTAGTCGATAGGCACGTCCAGTCAGTATGTTTGGAGTTAAAGTCTCCGAACATAATGACTGAATGGCCGAGGGCGAGAATGGCCTCAAAGTCGCTGCGGATTGGTCTGGTACCACTAGGTATGTAGATTGAAGCTATGATGATGGTCGGATGACCAGTCATAGCCAATCTACACACAGTGGCTTCCATGTTGAGGAGAGGAGGAGTAGGGAGAGGACAGCAGTGGAAGCCTCTTTTGAAATATATAGCGGTGCCGCCGAAACCGTCGGAGTTGGGCCTATCGTTACGAATAAACGCGTACTTAGGTATAGCGAATCCCCTGGAGCGGTTTGGAGTGAGCCATGTCTCCTGGAGTAAGTCAGATATCAGAGGATAGTCAGAGGAGAAGGAATAAGTCAGGTTCTTTGTTCTGAAGGAACAGTTTGATTTCGGGAAGGTTGGTGTTAAGGCTACGAGCGTTAAAAGATACTAGGGATAAGCCCTTGGGTTTAATACGACTGGACGCGGGATTCGCGGGTCTAGACATTATAATTTATTATTTACGAATTTATAAGTTATAAAAGAATTTACAACGAACTTAGGAGCGAGTGATGCTCGGCTAAAGCAAATAAACGCTCTTGAGGAGAGCGGGCGGCTCGCAGTTTGCGTGCGAGCACGGAAATTTCGTTAATATCGACGTTTTGAATAACGTCGAATACGGTCTTCATGTCCTCAGCCAACGACGACTGAGGTGCGGATGACGGAGAAGGACGCGGCCCTACGGGAGCTACGGGAGCTGGGATGGGTCGGGAAGGTGCAGGCGGGACGGCCGGACGCTGCCTCCAAGACAGAGCCGGAGTAGGTGTCGGCTGAACGGGCTTTGCTTCCGGGGGACCCCGGTTGCGCAGCGTTGGGAAGTTGGCAGGAGTGAGCGGCGGCGCCGGTTTAGGCGCGACCCTCTTGGTGGTGGAGCGCGGAGCGCGCGGGCAACCCCTGTAGTTAGCTGTGTGGCCGGACTGGCCGCACAGCACACAGGCAGGGGGGGAAGTGGATTCGGGAGTGCGAGTGCACTCCTTAGTGAAGTGAGGATCCAGGCACTTTACGCACCTGGGGGGAGCTGAACAGTTAGCCGCTGCGTGGCCATAGAGCTGGCAGCTGTGGCACTGCCCAGGGTGACCACGGGGGTTGGGACGCTCGACGGAGATATTTGAGAGTCCGCAAATTGTGCGAGCCTCTCTAAAGATCTCCCTCGAGTTGGGAGTATTCGACAGGATTACTAACGCTAAGGGAAAACGCCTACCGCGGTTGGAGTGCATCTTGTGCACTGCTGTGACCGGGAAACCCTGAGACTTAAGGTCATCGAGAATGTCTTCGTTACTGAGTTCGAACGGGACGCCCCGTAGTACAGCGCGGATCTTACGCTCCTCCGGGAGGGCGTAGGTGTGATACGCGATATGATTTAATGATAGTAGCCTGGTAAACGCGCGGAAGTCGTCGACGGTCGCTACTTGGATTTTGATTGTATCGCCAGCGTTGGCGGCTTTTAAGTAATTAATTTTGTGCTCTTTGCACAAGTTTGAGACCGCGGTCCAGCGCGCTTTTTCACGCAGGAATACGGGCCGAGGGAGCTGAGGCTTCGGCGGGACGGGAGCGCAGCGCGTCGCTGGCTTCGATGTGACCGACGGAGACGCGGTTACTACGAGCGATTTTAACGGCGCTGGGGCTGGTGTTGAAGACACCGGGGAGGGCTCGGGTATTGAAGATACCGAAGCTTTCTTTGAGCGCTTCTTGGAGCGCTTGGCGACAAGTTGGAACGCGGGCTCAGGAGAGCCGGTTAAGGTGACGGCATCTGACGAAGTATCAGACGCGGGTTCGGAGTCACTCCCGGGAGCGGTACGCTTACGACGCGACGCGTGAGAGGATGCGACCGATTCGCAGTCCATCTCGGACGAGGCGGGAGACGCGGGAGAGCTGTAGACCTGAGGGGTCTGGACGTCGGAGGCCTGAGGGGCCGGGGTTGAGGCCTGAGGGGCCGGGGTTGGGGCCTGAGGGGCCGGGGACGCGATAGTAGCCTGTAAGGCCTGCGTTAGTACGTCATCTGGGATGGGGCAACCGGACGCCGCGAGCGCCTGGGCGAATGACCTAAGAACGTTTACAAGGTCCATTGGAGGGCTTGAATATGTAATATATAAATATATAATGTATGCCTAGGTCCCCTAGCAAACCTAGCACCTAATTAAATAACAAATGCCTAGAGTTCCTAAATAAAAACCTAGCAACCCTAGCGGCAAACCTCCCTACCAGCGGTAGGGGGGCTGGGGAGAATAACTTAAAAACTAACCGTAGTACGCCGAAGGCCGCTACCTAGAAACCTAAAAAGGGTACGCAGGTAAAGAGTTGACCGCGTTAGGGTCAACCTTTACCGACAGAAAGGGCAAGTACACACGAAAACACACAAATATGATAAAAATAAATATGAAAATAGGAGAAAAATAAATAAAATAGAGAAGAGAAATAAATAAAAATAAAAAGGACTGGTTCAGTACAAATTCG
Organism: Marasmarcha lunaedactyla; assembly: GCA_923062675.1. Classification (NCBI taxonomy): domain Eukaryota; kingdom Metazoa; phylum Arthropoda; class Insecta; order Lepidoptera; family Pterophoridae; genus Marasmarcha; species Marasmarcha lunaedactyla. Next base: position 13,235,947 of record OV281353.1, read on the forward strand.
TTGTCCCCGTTAAGTATCCTTTGCACTGAAACCAGACTACTTACGCTGGGCACAACACTGCACTCAGCACAAGCACAACACAACTTAGCACAGCACTTTGAAGACTAAGGGGCTTAGTCGCAAAGAAAAATACGCACTTCGATAGCACTCAGAGGGAGTAGAAAGAACCTTGAAAACCGTAGCACGGAACCAATACGCTAAACCGTGACGTCAGTAGACTGAGCGCCACGGAGTATCGGGAAGGGACCAAACAACGGAGAACGGGGTCTTGCACGTCCGCACTGGGCGGCGATCGGAGCGAGAATGTGAGGGTCATGGTTCTTGATGTTTATATATGTATGTTTATTCTGAGTTCCCCTCCAGGTCGCTGTATGGTCATTCATTACACAAGCTCTACTTACTATGGGTCAAAAAATTGGTGTGATTGTCTGGGGATAAAATACCTCTTTTAAGTTTCATTTATAACTAATAAACAATCTGCTACACAAAAAAAGGAACATTTATCACATAAATCATCTTAACGCAACTTATTGCTTGATACAAGCATTATACATCATATTGATAAGTTTACAATTTTATTTGGTTTTGTAACTTTCCTAAGCTATGTCTCAAAATATTTCGGTAAGTTTTAGTAATATTAAAAATCTTTGGCGCTGCATAAATTCCAAAACAAACGAATTTTATTACCAGCCGCCATTTTGGTGCGTTGGAATTGTGCCAAAGGCGACACGTTAATGAAAAAAACGAATACTCGATCAGCAACAAAGCCTTACTAGAGGCAAAATTCATAAAAATTCCTAGTCGAGATTTTATTTGCTAACGCGAGTTAAGGCTTAAAACGGTATGACAAAATATTTAACCTATTTCGGTGCGTAAAGAAAAAGTCTCAAATACTTATTCAAAAACCATTCAGTTTTCTATAATATATTATGTCAGTAACAACTACCAAAAAAATGGAATTGAGCTTATTTTGACGAATATACGCAAATTAAATTGACACCCATTTAACCTCTAACGCCATCGAGCAGCCTTAACTTCTATGAATTCTTTGCTGAAACTGTCATGTCAATGTTTTCAATAAATGTCTGTAACTATAATCCAAAGAAACGAAAATTCAAACACAATAATCGTAAAATTGTTCATTCCAGGTATAATCAACCAGGTATGGAATTAGTAATGCGATTAAAAAAAATAACAAGTTCGTGACGTGAAATTGATTAAAAATTAAATATTGCACAGAAATCAGAAGCCTTGAAAAAGTTTTCTCAAAATACCTAATTACCTCGGAAAAAAATATTCAAAAAGATATTTCAAATTTAATTTACATACCGAATTACCCCATCTTTTGCTGTATTACTATGTAGATTGAGACCGATGTATTAGACCCATAATAATAATAATTTTATATTCACATTAATTGCGCGCTCCCTCTACCAGAACAAGACACACACACATATTTCATCCACAACACTCAAAAACCAATTATACACAAAACTCAATTATCACTAGAATGCATAACACATACAATAAAACATTTGCACAAAACTCAGATATATTCCATGGAAGTAGGGACAAGTTTAGAAAAGAAATTATAACTTACTTCACAAGTTAGTACTTTTACAATTTTCAGTTACTCTTGGAACACACAAACACGCACTTACTTACAATTATATACATCCATACATTACACACTACACCAGAGTCAATAAAACGTCTTTGTATTTTGATTAAATATATTTTGTATTGCCTCTAAATATATAATTAATTTATCTCTGACTCAAGGTATCTTTCCTGCACGACTAAAAATATCAATTGTTAAACCCCTCCATAAAAAAGGTGATCGAGAAGACATTAATAACTACAGACCCATAACTCTGCTTGCAATACTATCCAAAATATTTGAAACAGTAATGACTCGTAAGCTTAACCTTTTTTTAAATAAATTCGATGTTTTATCTGAGGAACAATACGGTTTTAGAAAGAATAGGTCTACCACTTTTGCATGTTTTTCACTCATCAAAAAGGTGACTGACTGTTTGAATACAAAGCTCTACCCAGCAGCAGTTTTCCTTGACTTGAGTAAGGCTTTTGACTTTGTTTCACATAAAACTCTTTTGGACAAAATTAGTAGATATGGAATAAGAGGAGTAGCATTAGACTGGATATCAAGCTACCTTAACGATCGAAAATAGTGTGTAGAGATTTCATGTTTAAAACATAAATATAAGATTGCGTACAGATCAGCATATCGGTCAAATAACATTGGCATTCTTCAAGGAAGTGTTCTTGGACCCTTATTATTTATATTATATATTAATGACTTGCCTGATTATATTGGAAATGAATGTATTCTTTTTGCTGACGATACAACAATACTAATAAGTACATCAAATGCGTCTGACCTTAAAGATAAAGTTGACTTTACGTTGACAAAAGTGAAGAACTGGCTAAATTGTAATAGTTTAAAAATAAATGTGTCTATGACTAAACTAATACAATTTAATACAATAAATAGAAAATTTGCGACATTAAATATAAGTTATAACGGAATAACAATAGAAAATGTAGAATCGACAAAGTTTTTAGGTTTACAAATCGACAAGTGGTGCAATTGGAAAGCACATATAATTAAGTTACGGGCTAAGATCGAAAAATATGTGTACGTATTAAGAAGAGTCAGAGAAGTTGCGGGAACAAATACAGCGCTTCTATCTTACCACGGATTTGTTTCCTCGATCTTAAGATATGGCATAATATTATGGGGCAACTCTGTTGACTCAATTAACATTTTTCGTGCACAAAAAAAATGTATACGTGCAATTTGTGGTGCTGGATTTTTAGACAGCTGCAGGCCACTGTTTCGAAAACTACACCTTCTTACGGTTCCCTCTTTGTACATTTATGAAATTTGTGTATTTGTGCGAGGTCATACACAGTTATTCAAAACTAATTACCATATGTTAAATGGTACAGGGAGACATAAACAGAAATTATATATACCAATGCAAAGATTAGGATTGTATTCGAAAAATGTTTTCTGTATGGCAATCCGTATTTTTAATAAATTACCTAGCAACTTAAAGACATTACCATTACATGTATTTAAAAAAAGATTGCATAGTTTTCTTCTGGAAAAAAATTACTATTGCAAAAAGGAGTTTTTAAGAATCCCGTAGTTATGCTATCGACATTTTATAATTTTATTTTATACGGACATCTACGTATATTAAAGAAATTGAATTGTTATTTTCTGTATCCTGAAATAAAATATAATAATCAGTAATTAAAATAATGTAATGTATTTAATGGAATGAATTTAATCTTGTAACTAGGCTTTTTTTAATGTTGACATTTTTAACTTTATAATTTCCTGATGATTTTATTGCTTAGGACATTTATTTATATTAGGGACATTTTATATTTAATAATAAGGACAATCAATTTGTACCTACTATTCTTGTATAATAAATTGTTTTGACATAACTTGTAACATTACTAGTACTACTTTAAATATTTGCACGCCTGTCAAGGTTGAATATGACTGTACTTTTAAACTATTTAAGACCATTATATATTTTTGACCATATTCAGCGAATAAATGTTTCTTTCTTTCTTTCTTTCTTTCTTTCTCTCTTTTTTCGATGTTTGGGTATGTCTTATTATTGTATGCAGTTTAATGATGCTATAAATTTGAAATTCGTTCTTTGATTGGTATTGGTTCAGTTTGTTATCATTATTTAATTCCATTTGCCTGTATTAAATTTAGAACGTTCACAATTTTATCTAGTTATAATTATGTAATTTAAGTATCAAAACCTTGTATAAGTCTGCTTAATGTTAGGGGAAAAAAATGTAATTCCATAAATGGCTGTCGGTTTCAAATATTTTATATTTATATTAACATTACTAAGAGCTGTGGATTTTGTGGATTTCGTGAATTTTTATAAAAATTTTGAAAATTAAACGAGATGTTTAGTTGTAATACTTTGAGAGATTTTATACGTACTGGGGCCATTTTGAACTTATTATAGTTGAATGCTTTCATTTTGTTTTAATTAGTAAAGTACTGGTGGAATGGGCGACTTGCAAATGTAAGGGGACATTGATGATAACAAACAATATTTACAAACAAAACAATTTTGTTAAAAGTGATTTTATCTTTTTCTACGTAGTAAAATTTGACATTGCTGCCACGTTCTTAAGTAATAATTTCCAAGAGCGTTGCTCCCGTTTCCACTGTTCAAAAGCTGAGTAACGAATGAATGAACGAACGAACCCACCTCGCTTAGTATCGAACATAGTTCCTAAAACATATGGACATTAATGACTTACAACACAAATCGAATTAACACTTCAGAATTCAATTACTACTACTTTAACTCAGCGAGTAATTTAATCGTCAGTTGATGACAAAAACATTAAAAGCCAAATTCATTATCATGAATCACAAAAATAGTTGAACACAAATCGAGCTTTACAATTCAATAATAATAAAGTTTTTTAAATTGCATTCTTACAAAAAGTTTCCCTTGTTATTTGTAAATTTCAAGATTCATCTTCATCAACTGAACTTCTTAATTTCACGATAACTAGAGTCTGATGTTGGAAAGCCAACGAGTATTTGTGATATAAAAATCATCGAACCATTTGTAATTTATTAGCTAATCTTATTTGCTACTTTTTACGTTAAGACCGCGATAAATATGCGTCTCGTTTAGGTGCCGTTAAGTGTGTAAACAATCTTTTATATTATCATACTGATTTTTATTCACATGTATATAAAATCGGTTATCTAATGCCATCTACAAACACCAGTAGGCTAGCTGTATTACGCCATACGGTGTCAGAAATATGACGAATAACGCAATTTTGTCTTGAACCATATTCTGAGGATATATTTACTGTGTGTAGATCTTTCTAAATGATTGTTTCTCTTTCGTTATTATAGGATAGGCTCTTTGTTTTATCAAACGAAATGAAACTGAGGAAGAGACAAGAGCACGAGCAAGTATGAAGTTCGTTCGTATTCTTGTCGTATGGAATAGGGCCTCGATTCTTTTCGCATACTTCTTGCCTAGTAACTGTGAGATTATGATTATGTTAAATCAGGCGACTGGTACAAGATTTCTGAGGGCCGTGCATCAAAAGTTTATAAACTATTGTCCAACATTTTACTTTAATAAAAAAAGCATTTTATATTTCAATACATTCGACAGACAGGCGTGTTAGTTAAAGCGTGGTAAACAGCCACCAAGGTTAACAAAATTGATCCTCACTTCACTTTTAGTATGTCCTGTTTCCAATGTCAGCTATAAATTTTATGGAATTAATGTATTACGTAATTATTTGTAGATCTTGTTAAATGGTTGACTACATCATAGTAATGGGAAATAGTTCAAGGTTTAGTTATACTATCATAACTTTCGCAATTTGCTCTAAGGGATCATAATATGTTACGTCCAAAACGTCTAAAATGGCCGTGGGCAAAAGACACTGCTCATAAGGAAACATGTTATGAATAGATTGACAAGGCAGCTTTAAATGTTTTCTTGAGGTACAAAGCGATTATTGGTACATTAGTTTTTGGTGACGTGCGTCAAATTAGTTTGAAGATAATTTGTACAACGACGTTATTGAAATATAAATAAACGTTTAAATAATTCACAATTAAACAAATAAAAATTAAATAAATATTCATATCTTTTTGTCTATACTATTAATGATTGCATAAGTACGAGTATGTATGTTTCGCGCGCGCAGTGTGTACGTGCCCCGACTTGATGCTACGACGTAGCGCCGTGTTTCGGTTTACTGTGCTACGGGCGCCGCGTTATAATGATACGGCTGCGAGTTGTATTTGGACAAAACGTTTGCAAATTATCCTTTGTTATTCGGAGTTGAGAAATAATAGAAGAACTATCTATTTAAGGAAAATATTGGAAATATGAAAAACTGATTAATTACCTATTCGAGGGTTGAAGGTTCGTATATGAATTTCGGTCAGGCAAGTAATAAACTAATAAACCCAGTACATAAACATATATTTTGTTAGTTGGAATAAGGAAAATAAATAATTCTCAAGAAAATATAAGCTTGATACACATCCTGTTAATTGTGAAGACCCGATTGAAACACTACTTCCTTTAAATATTTTTATTCATCTTCAATAATAATCAATATATCATCCAAGAACTGTGCAGGTGGGTTATTATTATCCTGATACCTAGCCCAGCTAAGGTACCAGATCACAGACATTATATGAGCGCAGCAGCCTACTGTCCTTCTTCCGATTATTCAGTTACAACAATACTGAACAATAGAATTCCAAACCTCTGCAAGAACTGTCAACTAAAATATATACAGTATGGATACCACTTATGGGCATTAAATGAAACCTCATACTTGTTATCGCCTTTTCTAACAGTATACAAAAAAATGAAAGAAATCGGTCCAGTAATTAGCTCAAAAACTAGAGTTTTAATTTTGAGCAAATTCGTAGAGACACACTCTGTAGATTTGCAGCACTAGGTCAATGAGTCAATGAACTTGAATTAACATTATTTAGGTACTTAGTTGGAAAAATGCGACGTTGCCACGTAGTGCGTTATTTGCCGAGCGCGGGAATTCCACTGAGCGGGGCGCGTGCAGGGTGGACACACCTGTTCTGCCGCCCTACCATAAAAGGCCGCTAAGTGCAAAATCATATTTTTGAGAAAAATGACAAAAACCCGCCAAACTTGTTTTCTAGAGTTGTATGTAAGATAGCATGTTATAATCAGTTAGTTACCACTGTTTTGTAAAGGGAATAATAATCGGTTAATAAATAAGTTGAAAGAGAAAATTATTCGAGATTATGTTTATAATGTTTAGCTTTAATCTTTTAGTACAAAGTGTTTTGTAAAATTATCATAACGTTACTTAAAAGCGTTCTTATTAAAAATGATTAAGTGTAGTTAGAGATAAAATAAATAAAGAAGTAGACAATAAAATCTTTATAAATTGTTTTTACGTGTTACGCCTAGACTGGACGAGTCGAATCACTTCTGTTAAAATTCATTGATTCAATTCAATTTAAGACTTATGTTTTTTGCCGACTGGGACGTTATGTTTCGTCACTCACTCGCACTCTTCAGTTCACCGCTAGACTTCCGGGCCACTGCGCATGTGCTTATTTCAAAGATTTTGATACTCGCGCTCGCGCATTGTGCAGAATTATTGTAAACTGTGGTTATTAGTTAGTTTAATTTATTGAGTATTTCTTTGTTATGGTGAAATTGACACTAGGTACTTGACTTTTGTGTGTGTGTGTGTGTGTTTTTTTAACAAAATGCCGCGACAAAGCATTTTTACAGTGCTGCAGAGTATACAGACATGATTTTAATGTATAGAGAATGTCGCCAGAATGCAGTGTTAACTTTACGTATGTATCGGGAGAGATTTGGCGCAACTCGCACCTGTTCTACAATATAAAATAGTGCGCCATGATTGGGTTTATTTTCAGTTCAGTTAAATCGTGACGAAATAAAAAAGTGCGGTTAAAAAATGAACAGTAAGTGATTGTTTTTTTTTTTCATTACGTCGCGAACCGTAAAACAACAATCGATGATGGCGGCGCCGTGCTGCCTAATCGCGCCATGCGTGTGCATCGTTGCCACTCTTCTGCTGAGGCTAAAGTACGTTGTCTAAACAGAGTGTTATACTGATACTGCATTTATTTTGTTTGAAAATGACAGTTATTGAATTTGCGGCTTTTCGTGTAATATTCGATTGTGTTATACTTCTGTGGACTGTTATTACTTGTGGTTTAATTTTTTGCCCATGAGTGGTATCCACACTGTATATAAAATAAGTTTTTCGGCTTATATGTCTTATTATATTATAGGCTTATTATATTGAATGTTAGTAAAAATCACAGAAACGCAGAAAAACACTCTGAGAGAACTCGTGACGCAAGAAAAGAAACAATACGAATGACCGTTGGAGATTTGACATATGCTATATGACATACTGCAGTGATACTAAAATAAAAATGAAAAATCCAACATATTTTTAAAATGTTTTTTATTGATAACTTCATAAAATGTGTCATAATGTTTCAATATCCATGTGAAATAATCAACAAAGTACCTATTAAGAGAATATTTTTTATGAATTCTTGTTATTTCCAAAACAATAATCTCAAAAAAGTGAAGATGCCGTAATCATAGTACATTCATTTCAATTTATTTTGTTTCACAAATCTAATATTTCTGTAGCTTTTTTATGCTAATACAGAATAATTTGATGCATTTTTTAACATACATTTCGTTTTGTTAACCGCCAAGCCCACAACTTACTTCGTCCTTGTATTGTGTGAAAATATTGTATTTGAACTTTAACGGCCGAATTGCATCAGTCAGTGGTAGTAACTCTGCCTCTTATGCTGAGGTTTAAGTTTAAAGGTCGGGGTATTCATTTGTGTGATCAACATAGCTGTTTGTTCTCTTTTGATTTGGTAAGCAAATAACATCACAAAGTCATACAAGCCGTTTGCTTGTATATGTTTTGGTTGGGAGTGACATAAAATCCTTTAGAAAACTGTTTCATTTATAAAGATAATAATGAAGATTGCATCAACTTTATATTATTATTTTTCGCATAGGCATTATCAGTATGTTATTATATATAGAAAAATAATGGAATGTACCTTAGGTGTAGATATATTTGAAAATCTATTCTATCTTCAAAATTTTTACCTCATTTTAAATGTCAGCCTTACAATTTCATAAAATGAAGGCATCCTGTGCTGCTTTAAAAACTTATAAGAGTCGACCTCCATAAACTATGCCTTTTCCCTCGTTATTTTTGGTGAGGGAATATTCAAAGCAGGACCTTAATTCAATGTGGTACTTTATTCGACCCGAGATGGCTTACTAACGACCACATTATTAAACATCTGTTTTGAATTTTCGAATAAGTCTTGGGCAAGAATTTTGGTTAATAAAGAAAATGTACGGGCGTTCTGAAAATAGGCATTTTCTTTTAATATAAAGATAACAAATAAGTGGCGATGCCTAAAAACCGCAAGGATATAATTCTTCTATGTCAAACTGGAAAAAATAAAGTTATTGTATTTGTCAAAAACATCAAATTTATCTGACATTTTACTTAAATGACTAAGAAACAACGCAGATACCGAGAAATAAACGGATGCATATTTTTTTTACTTTTCCTGTAATTTTGCGTATTTATTTATTTGTTTGCGAATATTTATTTTTCAACATTCACAAGTACTTGACACATCACGGAAAGAAATTATATTAAACACTGTTTTTGGGTTAACATTTTCTATCAGGCCACTAAATTACATGAATTAGAAGAAATGTAAGATAAAACCTAAGTAAAAGTAAAAGTACAAATTACAATACAAAATACCTGTTTTGATTGTTTTTCTTTTGTAGGAATACAAATAAATATTTTACTTTTACCCACAATAGCCATAGATTACAAGTCTGTTTCGTATATAAAACTACGTTAAATATATAGTAAGTAACTCAGATTGAATTGGCCAACACGCTCATAGGGCACTGTTGTTATTATATCTGTATGTTGGCTATATTAAACCCTTATTCTTCCGCAGTATCCGGAACTGGCTGACCCGCTGCTGTTGTGTGCAATATCGAACAACTTCCTGTTGACTCCTTTATATAATCATCAAATAACTTTGCACTAGTTTAAAATATCCTGTATTACGTACACAGCGATAGCATAACGTTAGTAAACAAATTGTATATAATATAAGGGTTTCTGATGTTCAGCGATCATCTCGCGATGGTAGCTTTTCTTACGTAATACTGCAGCAAATTCAGAGGCCTAATAACTTCAAAAATAAGTAAGATGCGAAAACTCTTTCAAAAATCGGTGTCGTTTGATTTTTAATTATCTCATGTTTAATTATATTAAGACTATACCGTACAATAAAATAAGATAAAATGATTTTAATCGCTTAATTTTAAATAAATAAAAGACTTTGTGATGACCTAGCTGGAAACGTTATAACAAGAATGATGTTTAATTTGAGTACCTTTCGTGATGAAATTAAGGTCAATACTGAAAAAACTAAGTACGAAGAATTTCAAGAAAATCTGATTCATTTGTTTAGTTCCTGGTAAACAACCATTGCATTACTTATACCAGAGACTAGTAAATAACTATAGACTAACTATGTCTAACAAAATTTTGTGACTTGAAAAAAGTTGTTTTTAAGATAGAGAGATGGCGTTAGTTGTATTAGATTTACAAGTCATTTAAATTTACAAAATCATTTGATATTTCATTGCAAGTACTATCCGTAGGTATCAGGCGACAACAGACGTTGCCAGCTAGTGCATTATATTATTTGATGCTATGTTGCCGCTCTTATAATTCAGTAACAGAAAACTTTACACCACCCCGGATATTATTTGTAGTGTTACTGGGTTACTGTATTGCCAGTATATAATTTTTCCCACAAACATATAGCATTCATCTCCACAGTTTGTTCTTATCTGCCTTAACATAATAAAACGAATTTCAGTGCATTTAATTAAGAGGTATATAATATTTTACTTTATTTCTTGATATCGATAAAAATTATGTCTTAATAAGTGCATAATTTTTATTTATAATGCATATAACTCATAACTATTTTGCAGTAGTGAAAAAAATTTTTTCTTGCTGGATTATTATTAAAAAAATGTTCTTTATCCATCAACTTTTTTTGTTCTTTTTATCACAACATTTTATTTGTTTGTCAATTTGAATTCTTTGTCGTTTATTGTTGTTGCTATGGGTGTGTGTTTGTTTTGGAACTTTCCCTGCATTTCTTTGAATTCACAATATTTCTGCTCGCCTACTGTGACTCGTGCAAATTGTATGGACCTTGATTAAGTTTACGTTTTGGCTACTACATATAACGTATAACATGTACGTTTATCACAACTGTGATAATAAAAGCTTTTAAAAATAGGTTATTATGGCAATTAAAATAAAGAGGATGGTAGTGCCCAGGCGTCTCTGAACAAAATAAACTTATACCAGTATGTTTATGGTCTTTTGTAGTTGTTATTTTATCATCTATAAAGTAAGAATAAATTACTATCTACCTATTCTTATTGAGTAAAATTATCAAAATCAATGATATAAAACGATGACATTTTCCAATTTCAGGAAAGGAATAAATCCTACTTGCTAAGGTTTCAGGTTATTTGACAACGCCATCTAGCATTTGCATTACGTTTCTTGTCAATAATTCATATAAAAATTAAAGACGACAAGGTTGCTCCAAGCTATTTGAGAGCGACATCTAGTAATAGCTTGGATTTTAAGCTTTTTCCGAGTCACGAATTTTTGTATGGAGATGGTCAGTCTATAGTTATTTACTAGTTTCTGCTTATACGTAGCTTAAGAGAGAGGGTCACACAAAATAAGTTTAAATTTTCTTTGAAGTTTGCTTTTGAAATTCTCAGCATGACATACCTTTGGTTTTGTTAGTATTAACTCAATCTACATGCCACAGATATGATCTTCATTAAGAACTACTCCACGTTGTCAAGCATAGGAGCTACGTTGTAAGATAGGTGCAAGTTTATTTTAGTTTACTAGAAGCACATATCTTGGTCTCTACTGTCTAAATACTTACTTTCAGCATTAACAAGATGACATTATAATGGATGATAGATTGGCAATAGATTGAAAATATAAGAAATTACTATTTCACAACTATTCCGAATACAACTTACGACTTGCGACTTACTTCTAACTTTGAAGTCGTTAACATAACAGAACTGTAAGTAGCAGTAAGTTTGTGTGTCGTTCAACAATATTATCGACGAAAGGGCTGCCCTTGCTACTTCAAGTTAGTTGTGAATAGTTTCCAAGTTATGCTGACATCCAATGGGCGAAGCAAAAGTTTTATCGAACGGATAATGACATTAAATTATACACTTCTGTAGCGGATAATAAAAATAAAAATAAATAAAATTGAATTGAAAACTCAAGGATTTCCGGTTGGCAATTATTTAAAAAAATTGCATCGGGTTTTAATTTTGATTATCCCACCGTAAATATACCTGCATATTGATTGGGCTTGCCAAACTAAGTAGATAAACACATTAAATAGATAAGCTAATCTTACTGCGGATTACGGAACTTTTGAAATTTATAACAATCAAACTCCATCTATGAATCAAAAACTTACTTAGATAAATACACCTTGTAAGTACTAAAATAACAAGACATGTTTCACAGGTAACCAAACAACGCACTGAAGTGAAACTCGGAGTAATTAATTAATTATGGGATAAATATGATATTAATTATACAGTTAAATTAATTTGCTGCTTAGAAAAGATTGTATGAAAGTTTTAAAGACTCATTCTACAACCAAACAATTATTACTCACTAATTGTCAGAATTTTCCACCTGAATCACTTTTATTTCTTCTCTGTGTTTGTGCGAAATAATCGTTTAAATCTCGTACATCCTGGTCTTAACAATGAAGTCGTTCATTTCGAAGAAGCACAGAGAAATAGACTCTTTAATTTATTTCTTCTCCCAAATTTCAGTCGTTGGAGCGTTTTAATTAATGGTATCTTTGTTTGTTTCTGTTATAAGTCTATTCAAATTTATTGTTGATAAATAATAAACCCTACAAATTTTGTGGCACGGCAAAACCACAAAACAATTTATACGCGTCAATAAAAACGTTTCAACGTTTATTTATATTGATACATTTTTAGCTCCCGACGCAAAAAGGCGGGTTAATAGGTTAACGTATGTATATGAGTATCTTTGTTTCTGTCTGTGGCATCAATACTGCAAAACCAACTTCAATTGAAAATTTACATCTATTTAAAATGTTAAAGATTAGACAAGTTACACAATAAATTGACAGTATTTTAACCACATTGGAATTAAATCGGTTCAGCCGTTTAAAACAAATGCGAGCTGATTGCCGTCAGTCGGGGTTAGTTAATTCGTGCTTTTAAATAACTTGTGTTGTAATGTTCTTCTAGTTGTACATTCTTAACATTGGACTTCCTATAGCTTGTATTACTGACGAGTTTCAGGTAGCCTATATTCCATTTAGAAGAATATATTCGATTTTGAGTGTCTGTTTGCGGATGTGTAAAATATAAATATTGCATCGAGAAATGTGAACACATTCAAATTTAGCGGAACTTCAGTAATAAATTAGATTGTATACCTCCATATCTCCAGTTTTTTATAGATATTGAAAACTGGCTGAAATTGATTGTTAATACTAACTATTAGAATGTGTTAGAATGAAAACTGGAATGCCATTGAGAAATAAAGATAAGAATGCATCAAGAAATACTATGGACGTACATAAATTCGTACAAATATTTAATAATAATAATAATAATAATAATAATAAAAACACTTTATTGCTCACAAAACAGAGTACAAATTTACAACAGAAAACTTAAAACTAAAGTGGGCAAAGGCGGCCTTATCGCTAGCAGCGATCTCTTCCAGACAACCTTTGTGTGGACGGAAAACTACAAAAAGAAAGAGAGGTAGTGCATTATAAGGAAAAAAATACAGTGCAATAAATAAATAAATATATAAGGAATAAATGCTAAATACACAAATATGGTAACATAACCCTAATATATAATTGATAGTAAACTTATAATAAATAATTGTAATTGTAGATCACAACTTTCCCAAAAGATGTTTATGAAGTTTGGATTTAAAAGTGGTTATGGACTTCGAGTGCCGTACAACAGCCAGTAGCTTGTTCCACAGATGAGCGGACCTGACTGTGAAGGATTCATGAAAATATCCTGATCGAGTAAGTGGTGACTCAATGAGGTTATCAGCTTCAGACCGTAGGTTGCGGTTGTGTCGTATACCAAGTAACCTGAAGCGCTCTTTAAGGTAACAGGGCGTGCGGGGGTCATAAAATACTTTGTATAACAACGTTAAAACAGGCTCTTCCTGCCGCAGCCTGACTGGCAGCCATCCAAGCTTGCATTGGTGTTCTGAGACATGATCGAACGCAATCCATAAATGAATCTGATGCACAGATTCTGCAGACGCTGAAATCTGTCAAGTAAGTTCTCGTTGAAATCGATGAGGCAGACATCAGCATAGTACAGAATCGGCAGAAGCAACGATTGCGCAAGCTCAATCTTTGTCTTGATGGGTAAAAGATTCCTCCATCTTCTCAGCGAGCTATATGCAGTATATACTTTCCTGCTCACCTCGGTTATGTGAGGCGTCCAGGAGAGAGTAGAATCAAGAATAATGCCCAAGTTACTTACTGTACTGCTAACATTTAAAGAAACATCACCTAAGTAAATGCGTGGCATAGTACGTAACTTAAGCTTAGCAATTTGTTTAGTACCGCCAATGATGATGGCTTGCGATTTCTGAGGGTTTATTGCTAAGCCATGTGATTGACTCCATTCAGTTATTGTGGCGACGTTATCATTAATTTTGTCAACTGTGCTATCGATTTCTTCGATAGTACCCTGGGTGTAAATTTGCAGGTCGTCAGCATATAAGTGGTAATGACATGAGATAAGGGGTGTCACAAAATTTATAAAGATTGAGAAAAGGAGAGGTGAGAGGACACCCCCTTGAGGTACTCCCGTGATGACATCAGAAAACTCAGAAAACACATCATCTACACGTACACATTGCTGACGACCTACAAGATAATTCCTAAACCAAGCTGTTTCGTTGTCTGAGCAAAAACTCTACGCAGCATAGCCTACATGATATTTTATTTTTATTTTATTATTTTTATTTACTTCTATTTGGGCGGTTTACAGCCGTTTACACATAATAAACTAACAATTTAATCGCTTAAGGCTAATAACAAACTAACAATGATATCGCAATCAACCGTGTTAAATGCTTTGCTATAATCCAATAGAACCATAGCAGTTAGTTGTTGTCGAGACATGCCCAAACGTATGTCGTCAGTTACATTTATTAACGAGGTTGTTGTGCTGTGCCCAGGACAAAACCCAGACTGAAATTTGCTAAAGAAGTTATTGGAATTCAAAAATGCATTAAGTTGATTAGAAACAAGTTTTTCAAGAACTTTAGAAAGAAAGGGAAGGATAGATATGGGCCTAAAGTGAGAAGGAAGCGAGGGTTTGGGAGTCTTAGGAATAGGTTCCTTGTGGAGTATACTATAGGAATAGGTTTCCGACCTGCTGCCTTGCGCCAGCAGGTCGGAAAAGTGCCAGTACTAAGCGAAAAATTGAAAATGTGGTAAATTTTAGGCATTAGAATATCAGAACCAATTTCAATCATTCTGCGGCTTATACCATCATAGCCTTCAGCATTTGATTTGATTCCTGATACGCTTGCCGCAGCCTCATGCTCAGATATGGTTCTAAAGGAGAAAGCAGGATGTTGAGGGCAGGACGTGGCAGACAGAGATTGCAGCGTAGCAAGTTTTTGATTATGTGGAACTGAGGAAACTGTGGTGAAATGTTTGTTCAAGTTCAAGATGAAGGGGAAGCGACGAAGGAGATTTGCCGATACCTAGACTTCTCAGGAATGACCACACCCTAGCAGGTTTTCCATTCGAAACAGAACTGTAAATATGTTGACGTTACGCATCTTTACACATTCTACTACATCTATTGCGTAATTCTTTGCAACGACAGCAGTTTTCTTCAGAGGGATTATGTTTATATTTGACCTTCGCAGCATTGCGCTTGGCCATCATAATTTTTATATCCTTATTAAGCCAAGGAGCGGGGAGATGTTTGAGCCGAACTGGTCGAAGTGGAGCGTGGACATCAAAGCTTGGGTTATAATTGAATTAAAAAGTTCTAAATTTACATCAATAGTCGGAGCTTCAAACAACGCATCCCAGTTTGTGCTGCTTAAGTCAGATACAAACTTTTCTTTGTCGATGCCATTGTAATTGCGCTGTAAAATAACACGAGGCTTATGTTTAGGACATCCACCAAAAGGTCTAAGGATTCAGTCGTGCTGTGAAAAATGCTGTCAGGTGACGATGTTGCAGTTAGGAAACTTGAAGCACTAACCGAAGAGTTATCATCTACATTATAAATACCTTGTAACATATAGTAAACAATAAATAAACAAAATTTCAAATATTGTGTATTATAAAAATAAATACGAGTAAATTATAATATTCTAATATTCTATTTGTATTAAATTAATCAAAAGTAGTCCACACGCCAGCAGTATAGAAGAGTTATCGCAGTTTACCTGTAACCCATACAGTAAACCATAACAAACGAGAGATATAACAATCACATACATAACCCAAATTGTATAACACCTAATGAAGTATCTAAATATGTCACTAAAATAAATAACAATAGAACACACCAAAAATGAAATGAAAGAAAAAAAAACGACTAATAATAAATAATAGTTATAATTAATTAATAAACCAAATAAATTTATAATTCGTTGCCAATTTGAAAGTCGGGAAGCAGAGTTACAGTGTATTAATAAATTAAAAACGACAAAAGACCGGTTTGGCTGCAAGTATGCGGTCTATCGCTAGACATATTGTCACAATGAACCGTGCGGCTAGTTATTAATTGCCTCTCCGACGGCAAGTTAAGTATTTTCAAACAATTTAAAATAATAAACTAAAAAGTGACTAAACAAGTGTAACAACTGTTACGTATAATACAAACTTATGTCTTAGTGTGTAGTGGTTTTAAATATCACGGAAAATTATAATTTTAACAACAATTAGTGAACTTTATGCCGACGGACTCGAAGAATAGGCTGATAGTTCAGCCATGGTTTCCAATTTGTATCGTTGACCATCCGGACTTTTGATGTGAATGATACCATCGAGCGTCCAGCAGTTGGAGAAGCCGAACTGTTGTCTCGCTGCCATGAAAACGGCGTGACGTGGTTTTGTTAAAAACTCGGAAAGCGTGATATTTGAGCCTTTAAGAGTAATTTTATTTTTCCAAAGTGCAGTACGTACCGATACATCTGAGAACTTCATCACAATAGGCCTTGGCTTAGAGCTGTTGTTTAGGAGTTTTCCTAACCGGTAACTTGCGGAAATGCTGTTGGAAGTGAGTGACGGCACCTTGCACCGGGCAGCCAGACTGGATACAACTTTAGAGCGCGTATCTTCATTAGTTTTCTCAGGAATGCCATGTACTAGAAGCATTTTACTGCGACATCGCATTTCTATGCGATCGATACTGTTTCGTAGCGCATCCACTTCAGCCCGCAGCAGCGCGAAGCTGTTGCAGATGAAGGTCTTGAAGCTCAGGAACTCGCCGCTCAGCGCAGAAATGGTGGGACTCTTGCGACTCGTAGAAGCCGCCAGGGCCAGTTCCGCTTGGAATTCTGCCATCTTTTCTTCAAACATCTTGGCCATATTATTGATATTGTCATGCAACTGTGAGTTGCTGCTCATTTTGTGGCGAGTTGGAGGAAAGTTCAAGGAGAATTTTAACTGCAGGCGAGTAGTACTACTTATACTTAATAATAATTCATTAGCAAAAGTTATTATTTATCAAAATATACTAATTTAACTGTATATAATATAAAATGTATGTATGTATATAATATATAATAAACGGAATTAGAATTTAGTTTATATATATATATATATATATATATATTTGTAGTGTGCAGTCTAATAAAATATACAATGGTTGACTCCATGTATTAAGTACTTGTACCAAGTCAAGAAAATATTTCTCATTTAATTCTAAAATGAGTAGTACCCTAGTGGTGATGTTGGAGATGAATGAGGAAAGGGGTTGGGTAGTATTGAGATTTCTGAGATATTTGAGATGTATTACAAAAAATATGATATGGTGTTCAAAAATCAGATTCGAGTTCTTTTTATATTAGGTCCTTACATATGAAATTGGCGTTTTGTCGTACTGGCACTGACACTGATCTGTATTATCTCCTCTTTGGTTAAGAATTCCAATTTCAAATTTATACAGCTATTACTCACACATTTGTATTTCAAAAACCGTAATACATTTGTTTTTTCTGACTTTTGGTTCTTTCTTTGCGTCACTTAGTTTACAAAATGGAAAACTTGAAATATCGCGTTATTTACGAGTACGAGTTCTACCGTGGCACCAGTACTGCAGAAATGGCTCGAAACATTAATTCTGTGTATGGCGGCGGTGTTACAAAAGAAAACACAGTGTGTTTTTAGTTCCAACGTTTTGTTCTGGAAATTTCAACCTGCAGAACAAACCCCGTGGACGGCCGGAGATCAAAGTTGATAATGAAGAATTAAAGGCTATTGTGGAAGCGGATTCATCGCAAACCACGTCCGAGTTAGCTGTAGGTTGCGTTGTTAGTGACAAAACTGTTTTATTCCTTTTAAAGCGCCGAAATCCACATGAGTACTCATGAATTGAGTGCAGCAAACCAACTAACGCGCGTCGACTGCTGCGTTACACTGATCAACTGGCACATGAAAGGATTTTAAATCGAATCATAACTTGTGATGAAAAGTGGATCCTGTACGACAATCAAAAACGCTCATCGCAATAGTTGAACCCTGGCGAACCAGCCAAATCCTGCTCCAAGCGAAAATTTACTCAAAAAAATTACTTGTGAGCGTTTGGTGGACTATTGCCGGTGTCGTTTACTACAGCTTTCTTAAATCTGGCCAGACGATTATAGCAGATCTCTATTGTTAAATTAGAGGAGCTTCAATTGGAATGTCTAAGACATCCACCGTACTCCCTAGAAATTGCTCCAACAGATTACCATGTTTTTCGAAATTTGGATAACTTCTTGCTAGGGGAAAAATTCAACTCCAAATTTTCAGTCCAATACGCCTTCACAGATTTTATTGATTCCCGTCCGAATGGTTTTTTAGTAAAGGGATCAATGAACTACCTATGAGATGGCAAAAGTGCATAGATAACAATGGTACAACATACTTTGATATAAATATATTATATTTAAAAAAATTGACTTTATGTTCCTTCTTTACAAAACGCCAATTTCATATGTAATGGCCTAATAATTTATAAATGGCTTGCTAATCAAAGTTTTATTGTGCGTACCATGTTTAAGATATGTATAGATATGTAGTTTTGGTCTCATATTCCGGTACAGTTAGACATCTGAAAACCCTTGCATGGTAACCAACAGACCTACAATTTTACCAAACTACATATTATTTTCCTGCCAAATTCCAGCCTATTATTATTAGGTATTTTATTATAACTTATTATTATTTTATTACTATTTTTGGCATTGCTGAGTAAAGAAATTTAAAAAAGTGTGTATATATGAACATGGTAACACTAGACAAGGACAGAACTAATAAACCTCACTTTCGGGTTTCGAGTAGTAGTAAACCTTCCATTAATGTAATTCCTTGAGGTTTATCCTTACGTTTTATATTAACATTTGTACTAACATAGTACACAAAGCTGTCGTCAATGAATCAAACAATAGTGAGGGTTGATGGAGGTGTATCCTTCCTGATGCAAACTGAACCACGTCTTTGTTAACCCATATCTGTATGGGCAATTTATTTAATTCGCTGTGGTTAATGTGAACTTCAGGAGTTAAAAAGAATACGATAATAAAACCGATATGCAAATGAAGGAAGGTCTTAATTTGTTTGCATTTCTTCTTTTTTATGTTTGTTACTTCAGAACTCGATTATTTAGAAATTGCAAATTTTTTTATGTTATAATTTGATCCATTGTGACCACGTCAGAATCTGAAGCCCATCTTCAGATTCAGATCATGGAGAAATCTAGGGAACTCTTCAAACCCATAGTGATTTGGTACGTTTCGGTATCAGATGATAATGAGACCGAAACCTAGGCACCAGAATTTCTTAGTAAAACAAATATAATATGGCCGTTTTTTGGGCTTACTGGAATCGACATGAGATGCATTTTGTTTTTTTTACGCACTTAAAAAACGGGCAGAGTCTCAATTCATCTGTAATTTTTTATTTGTTTATAATAATTTGGGCACAAATTTTCTATTTTCCGACCCTTTTCAAGATTTTTTTTGCATTGAATTAAATTCAACGTGAAGTTGGTCCCATTATATAATTTCATAAATGCTGGACCCTGGAGAAATAGCAAGAAACACCTCAAAATCAATCAAAACCTTTCTAAGATATTAACGTTTTATTAATTTTGTCAAGCCAGAAACGTATGTAACTATGATCAGGGATATCCTGGACTGAACCTAGACTTATACAACAGAACTCCTTAACGTTAAACAGTTCTTGCATAAAAATTCCTCATCCATACAATACAAGGTTTACAGAAAATATTTTTATTTATATTTCCAAAAATCTTACACAATTTTAATGCTGGTAATTGTTAGAACAATGCAGAACAATGACTATAGTAAAAAATTTAATTTCTTGAAGCTCTTGTTTCAAATATGGTTTCAAAGTCAGTGAAAATGTACCAATGTATGGTTGTGTAAGATCCTCCTAAATTAAGATAATTAATCTTTTTGCACACATTTCTAAGACAAGACGGTTTAGGGATCTGCCTTTATTAATGTTTTCGTTCCAGGTTATTTAATCGATACGTATAAGTTTAACTGTGCGCAGTGCCCGTATCATTCGCTGTATTCGCTGAATTCGCTGTGTTAGCACTTAATCGGTATTTAAAATTATGTACTAAATAACCGACAAATTAGGTATATAAAATGTCTCTTCCATCCCATTTTGGAATAAGGAACAAAAAATTAAGAATAGTTCTGTCAGAATTACAATTCCACAATAGTATTTGTCTTTATAATTGTACTAGCGACCCACCCCGGCTTCGCACGGGTCTATGTCCCTGCATTTTAAATCTGTAATATCTTCGAACATATTCATTTAGACTACACGCTGTCAAGGGCCATATTGATCTATATTACATGCACAATGTATTTAAAGGACTTAAAGGATAAGGAATAATGATGTATTGCTTGAATCGCTTTGTAAATAAGCCATTATTTCTCGTAAAAAGTAAAGGTTATTGTGGGTTATCCCTAAAAGATAAACATATACCAGCGCAGAACTTTCAAGGTGTACAATACTGTGGTACATTATTTTGATCTATCTCGTAAGCGCAAAAAAAAACAGACAGCGGGAAGCGACTTTGTTTTATACTATGTAGTGATAAAACAGCGTACTTAGTTATTAATTAGTACCTACTAAGTATGCGAACAAAATATATATCTATGCTCTTAGGTCATGTTTAATTTTAAAATGTTACTGTTCTCTCAACATTAAACCTTTATACAAAAGCCTCGTAAGTTACAAACCTACAAAAATTTACTATAGAAGGACACAAAAACCTAACTTTTAATAAGATAAATCATTTAGCTAATCAAAACTTAGCGTAAACAAGTGGTGATAATGATCTCAGAGAGGTAAATAAAAAAGAGAGTCTATTTAAAGAATAAATTTTATTTTCCTG
This sequence comes from Marasmarcha lunaedactyla, assembly GCA_923062675.1. Lineage (NCBI taxonomy): Eukaryota > Metazoa > Arthropoda > Insecta > Lepidoptera > Pterophoridae > Marasmarcha > Marasmarcha lunaedactyla. The sequence continues at coordinate 13,257,387 of OV281353.1, forward strand.
GTTTTTTATTAACTGTTGAAATATAATATAATAAAATATAATAAAAATCGGATGACACCTGTTTTACAGACATTTACGTGAAAATTCGCAAAAGGACTGTTCTTTTGCTTAGCATTAATAAAAAATACGCCTACGTATATAATATTGTTTACTTTTTGACGGTAATTTTATAAAAGTAAAACTTTATGAAGCATCTTGTTGAGATGAAAACTTCTGTTAATAATTTTTTTGATTACTTACGTAAATATAATATTGTTGTAAGATGTGATGGGATTTGCAATTACCTGATGCAGTTTTACTAGCAATTAAGGTAGTATATATAAATTATTTAAAATAATTAAACACGTGCGAGTTGGACAGTAGCTTGCATCCGAGTTAATTAACATTTTTTGTTTTCACTCGCCTGCTCGCTCGGCAGCAACTCGCTCATGGCAGCAGCTCGGCCGTCACTCGCATCGTTTGGACGCGTTCGACAGTAGCTCGCCAGTGCCAGCCGGACAGTGGTGAGCGAAATCTGTGTTTTTTGTGTGTTGCGCCTACGTACGAGCGGTTATCGAATCCATAATGGTTGCGGATAGATGGTCTTCTGATAATAATATTTCATTCATAGAACTCTACAGAGAACAAGAATACCTATGGAATTCTTAAGATAAAAACTACCGAAATAGAGATATCAGAAAATCATCTTTGGGATATATCTTTTTTTTATTAAAAAACCTTCACTCGCCATCGTGACAACTCGCCAGACTGGGCAGCAGCTACTAGGCGTCGTGTAGACAGCAAAGGTGACCCGAGCAACTGACGTACGAGTGGACAAGCCGAGTAGCTGTCTACTGGCTAGGCAGCAGCTCACACTGTGTAAACTAGCCAATACTCGTAAATGATGTCTAAACAGTGCGAATTATTGCAGTGCAGCTACTCGGCAGGCTCACTAGTACGCTAGCTCGCATGTGTAACCTAGGCATAAATCTCGCAATCATGCCAATCATTCATTTTTAATAAGATATACGTGATCAATAAGAATAGAGTGGCCGGAAAGTGCCAAAATATCGAAATGATAATTAATAAGTTTTAATAATAATAATTGTTTTTTACAAAGACGAAGACTATATAGTATACCTACTACACACAAATAAACTGAATTATTTTGACCGATGAAAACTTAATGAATTATTACTTAGCAACGTCAAAAACACCTGTAGAATTATATGAAAATAGAATTATATCAACCAGGGATTAAAAGGGATTGACTATAAAGCGAGACTACACTCCCAGCCACAACATAGCAGTGATTGGTATACTTATGGAAAGTAATGTTAATGCTTAATTATTTGTAACTGTTTCAATCGAAGCTTAAATGTGAGAAGGTTAGTGTGACAAAATTACGTCACAAACGCGATAATTATGTTTGTCGTGACCTTTGGCAAACAAGTAAGTAATTTGTCATCATTATGTTAATGTCGCTTTGTTATATGAGAACGGAGGTTTATTATTAGGGTAATATGTTATTCATTTATAGACGTCTCTTTGTCTTTGTAGTCAACCGCTTACCTATTTAATATATTTTCTAAATACCTGGTAAAATACAAGTACTCGTAGAACCTTTCATAGTTAATTTGTTTTATATTTCTTAGCGTATCAGTATTACAAAATTTACTAAAAAATACATATAAAGGTGTGTTCTTTTTTCCAAAAATTTCTTTTTTGTTTTGATATCATTGAATGCCTCTATAAAATAACATCTTGCAATAAATAAGTAACTAGAAATAGAAGCTTTTCCGTCCAAATTTAGCCTATACTTACTTAGCCTATATACAAGATAGGCGGATTAAACATGAAAATAATGTTAAATTCATAAAAATTTTTGCATCAACCTTCAAATAAACGTATGCTACTGGTGCATCAGCAGATTCGCATCCACAGTTTTGTATCCCACATAAGCCTTTCATTTTGATATTTTCTTAGTAATGCTTAAATAATACTAAACAATTGTATCCATGTAAATATAGCCATATAAAAACGTATCAGCGGTCCGTTGAAAGGAGACGAGATCGCTTAGCCCGATTGAGTCAAGTAAACATTGGTTGTCACCAATTTTTGACAACCTTTAAAGTTTGTCAGATAGCCCACATTACAAACGCAATAAGGGATGTGATGCCAGTTGTCGATTTATAGTGATGTGGGCTGACGAGAACAGGAGAAATGCCAGCTTGTTGGCTAGATTGACAAAAAACTAAAATAAAAAAATGTGGAACGTGTTCGAATGCTAGAATGTTCGAAAACTCCAACTTTTCTTTCGATACCGTTTTATTTTTATTACCGCATGGCTGATGATTATCCTTGTTTTCGCAGATTGATTTCATCAATATTGGAGAAAATACTAAGTATGGGAGAAGTGGCATGAAAGAGCCAGTTTACTAAACGGAGCAAAACAACATTATTTCAATGAAAAAAAAATGATGGTTTTTTTTTCTTGAATTATTATTTATTTACTAAAGTAGGTCATTTTAAACGAAAAACCTTAAACGCTATAGAAACATCAACATAATATTCATTTTAAAAAATGTGTTTTTTGGCTCTTTCATAACATTTCGGTATTGAAAGAGCTACTAAAAGTTATGAAAGAGCCAGTCTGTATTATAAAGTGTAATTGTGAAAATTATGCAAAATAATATGAATTCCGCTTAAATTCCACATAAAAAAGAAAATAAAAAGACATACTAACAAATTCTTTTTAAAAACAAATGCCACTTTTAAGAAATTTTTGATTCTATCAGTAATTTTAAGTAATTCTTACAGCACATAAATCTTAACATATTTTTCAGTCATACCTGTTATATATGTAATCTTTACATATGAGAAGTGGATTATTTTTTATTTATAACAATCTTGAAAATTAAACAAAATAACAAATAATATCTTCTACCAAAAACAATACGGTTAAATCTTTAAAAAAGAAGCGAGTTGTAACTCACCACGTATCAGACGTTCGTATTTCTACAACAATATAACAATTGCGAATAATAAAAAAAACTAAAATATGAATTAAAGACAGAACAAACAAAGACAAAACAAAGGCAAAAGTAACACTAGAAAAATTTCAGTAAGGTATTTAAAATGAAACTTTCACGTAATTTTAATTACTCATTTGTATAACTCGCAACTTGCCAGTTGTAGTTTAACAAAAACTATTTACAAACGCCGTCTTTTCTGCTAGCGAAAAACTAATTTCACAAATGAAATCCTGTCGTTTACGTCACATTAAAATAAGACTGGAAGCTTTCTCCAGCATTTGAAAGTAAAATGGCAGTCCTTTTCACGAGGCAATATCTGAAGCAAATCATATAAGAATATACGAAAAAAATGCATATCTACTATGGTTTTATTTTATTTACAAAATTAAAATTCAGGGTTATGAAAAAGCCGTTTATGAAAGAGCCAGCTCTTTTAAGGCCCATCCGGCTCTTTCATAACTTATTCTTTAAAAAAATATAACCCTTAAAATAACAACAATATCAAAACTTTTGCGGCTCACGTTTTACGCAGCTGCAAGGCCAAATATATGTACAAACTCAATTTACAATGCATTTACCTATACTTCTTTTCAATAAAATGCCAAAAAACAAGTTAAATGAAGCAAAATACTTACTTTTTAGTACCAAAAACTTTGACTCGATGTGCCGGCGTCCGTTGGTTTCGGCGGACTGTCAAATGTTTGTGGATGACGGGAAATCACTGTTGCTCAGTTAAAAATAAAACTACCAACCAAATCCGTTTATAAATTACCAAAATAATGTAAGTAGCTCTTTCAAAAACTGGTTCCTTCATGGCACTTCTCCCCTACTCAGCTAAGCGATGGGTTAGCAGCTGGATTAATTTCCAAAGCTACGTTTGACTTTGTGTGTAAATAAAAAGTAAAAAAAAACAAGTCTACTTAAATATCATTTATATAAAACTTTTGTCTCGCAAATGAGTCTAAATTCAAGTCTCCCATCTATTGCCGTTTCGTAGATGTGTAGAGACTGCTGTATCTAACCCACAATTATTATAATATTATCTTAACATTAATTGTGTTCCGAAGTTTTAAATGTTTGAAAATTTAACGAAAAATTTAGCAGTAGTGCTTAAGAATACTTTCATATTAACTGCGGCCATATTTTTCAACCAATAAAATTTAAAATTTTCAAGTAACTAAACCTATTGTCACTCCTGTAAATCTAAATTTTTACATCAGAAAACCAAAATGATTTTTACGTCAAAAAATACAGCTAAGTACCTTTTTTTATGGTTAACATCTTAATATCATTTTTTTCATGATTCACAGAAGATTAGGATCAGCAAATAGGAAAAATAATCGATGGTTAATTACATGGTCAAGAGTTTTAGCTAGCCAGAGTCTAGTTTAGTCGACACCGCTTAATTCGTTGCAAGTAGAATAATTTTATCATTGCATTATATGTTTTTATAATGAGACCTTAGATAAGCTTTATTATTTATTTGACTATTTGCTTCTAATACAATTGAACTTTAAAATATGGAGATTTGTGCTATGAAAACCCTTGATTGTATTAAGCTTCTTACCTAGAAGAAGTGCATAGAAGTCACTTCTTTTCCGTACCATTACATATTCACGTTATATAATATAATATTTAATTTAATAGAATGGGCTACCTTCGTCTAAGGGAATTACGCACCTCATTTCCAAACATTTTGTCTCCTAAGGCAGCAATTCATACAGACTGAAAACAATGTACACTACTTACTTCGTGTGGCAATATGGAAAATGAAATGAATGGAACGTAGTCTAAATAAATTCAGAAAACTGTCTGATAGCAACAAAATTAGGTTGTCCGACACATTTTCAAACAAGAAGATGTGTATCCTTTTTTCCTTCTTTTATTTATTCATGGCCAATTTAAAGTCTTTGGAAGAAAGGATTTTTATTCTGGAAACCCTTAACAGAATCCGCATTGATAAGTTATGAAATGTTACTAAAAATAATGATCTCTAATGTCTAGTTATCAAAATCGAATACTGACTCTTTACTTTTAAAAATTTGTTTAAATACGTTGCCACTTCTTTTTAAACTTTTATTTATAATGATTTATAGACACATTAATTATTGAAATGAATATCGATGTAGGTATGCATTTTCTCAAAAGTTTTCTATTTACTAGAGCTCCTGCTGGTAAGATACATCCTTCCCATGGAATTCCTTAATTATACGTGTATAGTGTGTTATAGATAAGTAGGCTTTAGTTGGAATTTTGTGTTTATATGTAATTTCAATGGCTTTTCCTTCTCTATGATCAAGATAAAACCACGTATAAAATTATGGCAACTAAAGAAAAAATACTGTGGTAGGACCGATTGGTTTTAATATAAAGAAACGCCCTAATAATGTAAAAAGCTTCGAAACAGTCTTCACTGATATAGCTGTTTTCGACTAGTGTTGTTTTTTTTACCTTCACATGAATTGTATTAGGTCATTACATATGAAATGGGCGTTTTGTAAGGGAGGAACATAAAGTAAATTTTCATTAGATTTTAGAGATCATAGAAGTTACCCAAATTTTGAAAAAAATGGTAATATGTTGGAGCAAGTTCCAGGGAGTACGGTGGATTTCTTGGACATTCCAATTGAAGCTCCTCTAAATTGGTAAGCGTCTGTTGTGCAGTGTGTGGTCTAGCGTTGTCCTGAAGCAGCAGTGGCCTAGAGCTATTGACCAGCCTCGGTTGTTTAGCAGCTAGCTTTTCAGCAGTTGCTGACAATAGACATCTGCCGCAATCGTCTGGCCAGACTTAAGTAAGCTGTAGTGAATGACACCGGCAATAGTCCAACAGACGCTCACAAGTAATTTTTTTTGAGTCAGTTTTCGCTTGGGGCAGGATTTGGCTGGTTCGCCAGGGTTCAACCATTGCGATTAGCGTTTCTGATTGTCGTACAGGATCCACTTTTCATCGCAGGTAATGATTCGATTTAAAATCCTTTCATTATTGTGCCGGTTGAGTAATGTAACGCAGCAGACGACGCGCGTTTGTCGGTTTGCTGCACTCAATTCTCTCTAGCTTTTACACCTTCCCAATTTGCTTCGAGTGGATTAAAAAAGTTTTGTCACTAACACTGCAGCCTACAGCTAACTCGGACGTGGTTTGCGACGGATCCACGTCCACAATAGCCTTCAATTCTTCATTATTAACTTTGACCTCCAGCCGTCCACAGGGCTTGTTCTGCAGTTCGAAATTTCCAGAACGAAAACGTTGGAACTAAAAACGCACTGTGTTTTCTTTTGCGACACCGCCGCTATACACAGTATTTATTTTTCGAGCAGTTTCTGCAGCATTGGTGCCACGGTGGAACTCGTACTCGTAAATTACGTGATAATAGGTCTTTACCGCCGTTTTTTTTACTGCCGTTTTGCCGTACTGGCCATTTCAAATGAAAATATTTTTTTTTTGACTAATAATTCTAATTTCAAATTAATTTTATTTGACAAACATGGAATTCTTTTTCTAAAATCATCATTTGTTTAATAGTTAGTGTTTTGTTTTCAACGCATTCGAACATTTTTCGTCATCATGGATAAGTTAAAAATTCGAGTAATTATGGAGTATGAGTACCGTCGTGGCAGCAACGCGGCACAAGCGGCACGCAACATCAACGACGTTTACGGAGCGAACACTACAAACGAACGCACCACCCGTTATTGGTTTACCCGCTTCCGTTCTGGAAATTTTGACCTGAAAAATGAACCCCGTGGTCGTCCGAAAACTTTGGTCGACAATGACGAATTAAAGGCAATTGTGGAAGCTGATGAAACTCAATCCACGGCTGAATTAGCAGCAGCTTTCGACGTTAGCATCAAAACAATATTGGTCCATTTGCGTCAAATTGGCAAGGTAAAAAAGCTTGACAAATGGGTACCCCACGAACTCAATGACCGCCAGCGCGAAGTACGCGTGGAGACGTGCCTTGCACTGCTCAGCAGGCATACAAATGAAGGAATTCTGAACCGCATTGTTACTTCTGACGAGAAATGGATCCTGTTTGACAAATGTAAGCGCTCAGCAAGTTGGTTGGACCCTGGTTCAGCACCCAAACAATGCCCTAAACGAAAACTTACCCCTAGAAAAGTGATGGTCACTGTTTGGTGGTCTAACGCGGGTGTAATTCATCACAGCTTCTTGCCAAACGGGACAAGCATTACTGCAGATGTGTACTGTGAAGAACTGAACACAATGATGGAGAAGCTCGCACGTCTCCAACCAGCTTTGGTCAATCGTTCGGCTTCACTGCTCCTGCACGACAACGCGCGACCTCATACTGCACAGCAGACGGTCTCCAAGCTACAAGAGTTGGGGTTGGAAGTTCTCCGTCATCCGCCGTACTCACCAGACCTTGCGCCTACAGACTTCTACTTTTTCCAGAATTTGGATAACTTCTTGGCGGGAAAAAAATTCAATACCCGAGAGGCAGTACAAAATGCCTTTGAAGAATTTGTTGCCTCCCGTCCAGCTGATTTCTTCAAGAAAGGCATCAATAAGCTACCAATGCGTTGGCAAAGATGCATTGATTGCATGGTTGTTTATTTTGATTCATAGAAATAAAAAATATATAAAAAAATTACGCTTCATTTATTTTGTGAAAAACGGCAATTTCATAGGTAAAGACCTAATATTTCAAGTTTTTCATATTGTAAGCTAAGTGACGCAAAGAAAAAACCAAAAGAGAAAAAACAAATGAATTACTGTTTTCGAAACACAAATGCGTGTAGTAAATAGCTTTATAAATTTGAAATTGGAATTCTTAACCAAAGAGGAGATAATACACATAGTGGCCAGTACGACAAAACGCCAATTTCATATGTAAGGACCTAATTTAAAATTAAAATTAAAAATCGCACCCCCAAAAACCAATTTGTTTCATAAAACATTATTGTTTAGTACGAAATTTACATAGGTTTAATCATCAAAACTTTGGATCTTCTAAATATCTGCAATAGTACCGAAAAAATCCTTTGTGCTGAATGTTACGCTTAAGGTTATAATGTAATAAATGTAACCTGTAATTTAGTTAGCTTACTGAGAATACAGGTTCGCTTTAGGCTATAATTATACAAGGGATGTTTTACTTATTGTAATATTTAAAAATCTGTTACATATTTTTCTTGGAGTTTAGAGTTTGCTTTTTTTGTCGTACCTATATAAGATTATTCAAAACACAATTGTAAAAATGCTTTGTCTTTTAAAAAGCGCAAAAAAAATTATATGCGGTATTACATAAAGTAAATAACAAAAACAACGAAATAATTATTTGTGGCGATTTTAATATTGATTTATTAGTAGAGACGTCACAAAGAAAACGAATCTTGAATCTTTTTAATTGTTACAACCAAAAAATCTCTTCTTAGAGCCTACGCGAATCACAGCGACCTCAGCCACATGTCTCGATAACATTTTTACAAATAAAATGTCATGTACAAAGTCAGTAATTAATAGACTAGAATCAGACCATAATGGGCAGTTGGCCACTTTTGATATTGGGCTAAAATAGACTCTAAAAAGAGAAATTACCTTTATACCCATGAATGAGAGACGGCTTGAAACATTTAGGAAAAATGTATTTGAAAAATCATTTAAATTAAATTACTGTGGAGATCCTATTACTCAATATAACTGTCTTTCGGCGGAATGGGAATGTCGTTAGTGTACACGGTATACAACAGAGGGGCGAGGACTGAGCCTTGAAGGACTCCAGCCTTTATGGGACGAGGCGCGGAAAGCGTGCCTTCATGTTTGAAACGAAACGTGCGGTCTTTGAGAAACGACGCGATTATCCTAACTAGGCGAGCCGGTAAGCCTATTTTGTAGAGTTTATAAACGAGACCGCTGTGCCAGACTTTGTCAAAAGCCTTGGCTACGTCAAAGAAAACTGCGATCGTTTTCTTTCGTTTCAGATAGAAGCCGTCGAGTATGTACTCGACGATTCGATGGACTTTCTGAGGGCAGGAGTGCTTAGCGTAAAAACCGAACTGATGGGGAATAATGAGAGGATCGCCATCCGTTGGAAACAGATGGTTCCGCATTCGAGAGAGTATGACTCTTTCGAGAAGTTTAGACATGGCCTTGAGAGGCTGATGGGTCTGTGATTAGCCGGGATATTCAGAGGTTTACCCGGCTTGGGAATGCCTATGACTGTCGCTTCTTTCCAGGCTTTTAGAAAGTAGCTGTGGTCGAAGCAGGCATTGAAGATGATGGCTAATAAGGTAAGAACCTGTTGAGGCAGATGTTTGAGTGCATGGTTAGAAATACCATCCGCACCCGGAGCCTTTTTGGACTTTTGACTTCTAATGAGAAGCAAGATTTCATCATTAGAGACTGTGACGGGGTCGTCGGTGATGGGGAGAGATTCTCTGCGGAGAACTTCGTCCTCCACCGCCTGGATGTGGGAGGGATCCGCGGGTTGCGTGCTGGGTGAACATTGTGCCACTATGCTGTCGGCGAAGCATTCGGCTTTCTCTTTGGCTTCAAAGGCAATAGTGCCGTCGGGACGAGTGAGAGGAGGAATGTGAGAGGCGGCGTCTACGCGTAAGGCTCGGGCCATACTATAGTACGCTTGGTGGGACGGGGAGATATTCTCCATGAGATCGTTAAACTGAGCGTCTCGGAGTTCCGCGAGGCGAGACCTAACTTTACGTTGTAGTTTGTTCGCAGCTGATCTATAGGCGGGCGTGGGATATTTCTTGGCTCTCCGGAGAGCCGCGTTCTTAGCTTTAGTGAGATTGCTAACGGCTAAGGGTAGACTGGGTATACTTCGCTTAGCAACCTTTTCGTTTACACTGATGGCTGAGTTGATAGCATCAGTGAGGGAGTCGGGAGTCTAATGAATCTATTTTGCCCGGGCTATCTAATTGGTCGGGCGAGATCGCGAGCGGAGAGTTTGGGGCCTCTAATGCTGAAGCTAACGCTATTTTTAAAACCTTTCAGTTGGTAAAGGTTTTAGGAGGAGTGACGTGATTGTTAGGCGGTCCTAGCACGAGGTAGATGGGGCGGTGATCAGAGCTAAGGTCATCGAGCGGTTCGATAGACCTGAGATCGAGGTTGATTTGTTTGACGATCGCAAAATCGAGGATGTCAGGAGAGTAGTTAGGGTTGCCGGGATAGTGAGTGGGAGTGACGGGAGAGATGACGTCTAAGTCGAGTTGCTGAGTGATTTTAAGGAGTTCTCTACCGCTTTGGTTGGTCGATAGGCACTTTCAGTCAGTATGTTTGGAGTTAAAATCTCCAAACATAATGACTGAATGGCCGAGGGCGAGAATGGCCTCGAAGTCGCTAAGGATAGGTCTGAAGGATGATGGATGTCACTAGGTATGTAGACTGAAGCTATGATGACGGTCGGATGACCAGTCATAGCCAATCTACACACAGTGGCCTCCATGTTGAGGAGAGGAGGGGTAGGGAGAGGAGTGCAGTGGAAACCTCTTTTGTGATAAATAGCTGTGCCGCCGTAACCGTCGGGCCTATCGTTACGAATGAACACGTAGTTGGGAACAGCGAATCCCCTGGTGCGGTTTGGAGTGAGCCACGTCTCTTGAAGAAGCAATAAGTCTGGCTCGTTGTTCTGAAGGAACAGTTTGAGCTCAGGAAGTTTAGTGCTGAGACTACGAGCGTTAAAAGAAACAAGGGATAAGCCCTTGGGTTTGATACGACCGAACGCGGGATTTGCGGGTCTAGACATTATATTTGATATTTACAAATTTCTACAAAAAAAAAAAAATAGAAATAAAATTTATAACGAACTTAAAAGCGAGTGATGCTCGGCTAACGCAAATAAACGCTCTTGAGGAGAGCGGGCGGCTCGCAGTTTGCGTGCGAAAACGGAAATTTCCGTAATGTCGACGTTTTGAATGACGTCGAACACGGTTTTCATGTCCTCAGCCAATGTTGACTGAGGTGTAGATGACGGAGCAGGACGCGGCCCTACGGAAGCTACGGGAGCTGGGATAGGACGGGAAGGTGCAGGTGGAACGGCCGGACGCTGCCTCCAAGACAGAGCCGGAGTAGGCGTCGGCTGAACGGGCTTTGCTTCCGTGGGAACCCGGTTGTGCAGCGGCGCGAAGTTAGCGGGAGTGAGCAGCGGCGCCGGTTTAGGCGTGGCCCTCTTTGCTGAGGAGAGCGGAGCGCGCGGGCAGCAAGACAGGGGGCAAGTGGATTCGGGAGTGCGAGTGCAATCCTTCGTAATATGGGGATCTAGGCACTTTACGCACCTGGGAGGGGCAGAGCAGTTTGCCGCTACGTGGCCGTAACGCTGGCAACGGTGGCATTGCCCAGGGTGCCCACGACGGTTCGTACGCTCGACGGAGATATTCGAGAGTCCGCAGATTGTGCGAGCCTCTCTGAAGATCTCCCTCGAGTTGGGAGTATTAGAAAAGATAACTAAAGCTAACGGAAAACGCCTACTGCGGTTTGAGTGCATCTTGTGCACTGCTTCAGCCGGGAAACCCTGGGACTTAAGGTCCTCGAGGATATCTTCGTTCGCGAGCTCGAACGGGACGCCCCGTAATACTGCGCGGATCTTACGCTCCTCCGGGAGGGCGTAAGTGTGGTACGCGATTTGTTTTTATAGAGAGTAAACAAGTGATCGCGCGGAAGTCGTCGATAGTCGCGACTTGGATTTTTATAGTATCGCCTGCGTTATTTGCCTTGATATAATTGATTTTGTGCTCTTTGCATAAGTTAGAAACCGCGGTCCAGCGCGCTTTTTCGCGGAGGAAGACGGGCGGAGGGAGCTGAGGCTTCGATGGGATGGGAGCGCAGCGCGTCGCTGGCTTCGAGAGACGCGGTCACTTCGAGTGACATGAGCGGCGCGAAGGCGGGTGTAAAAGACACCGGGGTTAGCTCGGGTGTTGAAGACACCGCGGCTTTTTTGGAACGCTTCTTAGAGCGTTTGGAAACTAACTGGAACGCGGGCTCAGGAGAGCCGGTTAAGGTGGCGGCGACCGACGAAGCTTCGGACGCAGCGGAATCTGAATCGCTCCCGGGAGCGGTACGCTTCCTACGAGATGAGCGCGAGGGTGAGACAGACGCGCAGTCCATATCGGATGGAACGGGAGATGCGGGAGAGCTATAGACCTGAGGGGTCTGGACGTTGGAGGCCTGTGGGGCTGGGGTTGGGGCCTGAGGGGCCGGGGACGCGTTAAGCGCTAGTACAGCCTGCGTAAATATGTCGTCAGAAATTGAAACACCCGACGCGGCGAGTGCTTGGGCGAAAGCCTTCGCAATTTTTATGACGCGTTGCTTATCCATTTGGGAAGGGGTTGGGTCTATGATATGTATATATAATTATATAACAAATGCCTAGAGTTCCTAAATAAAAACCTAGCGAACCCTAGCGGCTAACCTCCCTACCAGCGGTAGGGGGGCTGGGGAGAATAACTTAAAACTAACCGTAGTACGCCGAAGACCGCTACCTAGAAACCTAAAAAGGGTACGCAGGTAAAGAGTTCACCGCGTCAGGGTCAACCTTTACCGACAGAAAGGACAAATATACACGAACACACAGAAATGATAAAAATAAATATGAAAATAGGAGAAAAATAAATAAAATAGAGAAGAGAAATAAAATTAAAATAAAAGGACTGGTTCAGTACAAATTCGTTGTCACCGTTAAGTATCCTTTGTACTGAAACCCGACTACTTACGCTGGGCACAACGCTGCACTCAGCACAAGCACAACACAACTTAGCACAGCACTTTGAAGACTAAGGGGCTTAGTCGCAAAGAAAAATCGCACTTCGATAGCACTCAGAGGGAGTAGAAAATCCTTGAAAACCGTAGCACGGAACCAACACGCTAAACTGTGACGTCAGTAGACTGAGCGCCACGGAATATCAGGAAGGGACCGATCAACGGAGAACGGGGTCTTGCACGTCCGTACCGGGCGGCGATCGGAACGAGAATGAATGATTAGCTTAGATATAAATAATATTTATAGATTCTGGCTAATTACATGTTGATTCTTGTCTACAATGGATTTACTACTTCAATGATATAATAAGGTCATACGCCAAGTGACAGACAAATTATAATGAAAACTGTCATTCAAATCTTTCAATTAACAACTAAATAACTAAACTGTAATTGTTTTTTAAATGTACTGTTCTCCTAAGTAATATTATATTTTTATTTGTTTTCTAGTCAGAAGCAACATTTTGTAATATGCACAAAATAAATAATTATCTGAAAAAGTTTGTGTTGTTTTTACTTATAGTTCTTAGCTACACCTTATTATATGATTTTATAATACTAAAATTAATTTATTGATTAATTGGAATATGAAAATAAAAATATAAAATATTTCTTTAATTTAATAAACATTATTAGGTTTATTCATGAATATATCTTTAATTCATTTTGAAAGAAAAAAAAGATTATTAATGTTATATATATAAATATTACTACTTACAATTTTATTAAAAATATAATAAAAATGATATATTATAGAAATAGAAGATCAACTACCTTATTAATCTTTAAATTAATCTAATTTTCCCGTATTAAATTTATTGATTCTTTATTAATAAATATTCTTCGACTATCTATAGAAATAGAAAAAAATAAGAAACGGGCACAACTTCCGAGATTCGAACTCAAAAATAGAAAAAATATAAAAAATGGTAACGCCTTCCGAGATTCGAACTAAGGCCGCCTGAAGCAAGGGTAGCGTGCTAGTGAAAATGTGCTAGTGAAGAAAATACAAACAACATAGTCGCTCTTTTTTTTTTGTTCCCCTCCACGGAGAGGGCAGGAGGATAAAAAACGCTCTGACGCATACCAGAGTTATGTGGGACTCGCTCCGAGCCTACCAGAGCCCTACCCACTAAAAACCCCCTGAATGACTCGTGCAATTTTTTGCCACACAGCCTTCATCTGAGCGACGACCAATTGGAGAAAGAGGCCGCGCTAGCGGGGCCCAGAAGGGGTCACCCGCTGGGATTTACATAGCACTGAAGGTGCTAAAAATGAAAAATAAAAATTGAATTAATTCAAATTTACGTTAGAATTAGAAGTTCCGGCCTGAAGGGCTTCGAGATCTAATGTTAATTGCGTGGGTTCGCCAGTGTGCGCGTTTCTCAGTCTAGCGATTATGAATTTCGAATCTAAGACAGGGGCAGTATATGAGACTGAATCTCGAACTAGAGGATTAGGATGGGTTTCGGCGCGTTTGAAGAACGATTCTGAGAGAGTTTTGAGGTGCTGTTGCACTGTAGGTAGTTCAAGATCTCTATGCAGGTCCGCGTTACGCATGTTCTAAGGTGCGTTTGTGGCACTGCGGCAGAAGATATTCTGAACTACCTGCAGTTTGTGCACCTTATAATTTGACCGATTGCCAAAAACTCCGTCGTGTTAATTGGTGCCGTGAAATGGTTTAAAGATTTAGAGGGGTAACTCAAATGCTGTGTTTGACATTGATCCCGAAACCAAAGGACAGTCTGCTCAGTGGGTGTTTCCTTCCGAGGAGTTGCCAACTAAAGTGAAGAGAGGACGAAGCGTGCGAAAAAAGATGGTGGCCTCGTTCTTTGGTAGGGCAGGTCATTTCACGACAGTTGTTTTAGAGGATCGAAAAACAGTTTCTGCGGATTGGCACCTTTATCAACACCATTATTAACCATTTTGGTTTAGTTAGAGTTAATAATATTAACTCAAACAGGATTAATTTATTATTATAGTTAAGATAAATTATCAGAATTGAATCATCAGTCTAGTCATTTAACTGACCAAAATTCATTATTATGTTGAAAGAACAATAAAGTTTCATTACTGAAAGACTTCTAACAAGAAGTTTTCCTTGTTTTATATTTCAAATTTTTGCTTTAATACTATAGTTGTGCCATCCACGAAGAGGCCTCACAGTACTTTTTGAGTCAAATAATCGAACAGATGTCACTCAGTATTCAAGGTTCATTGTTTACTTGTTTAACATACCGTAAGTAATGTTCAATGTTCATTTATAAGTTAGTAGTTAAGCAAATAAGCTAGCTGAATTACTTTGATGAAAAGGCTGAGTGTTGATATACGAGTATATCTTGTTATAATATACGCGATATATACGCGTATTTGTGTAAAATCCGATTTTCAATGTCAGCTGAAAACCCCCACGGGATAACTGCATTTACTGAAAATTGTCCCCTAGCGCAATAATATCTTGAACCATGGTTAGGCGGTAAGCCAATTTTAATCTCAATATTGGAAAATTGTTCAAGGTCTGTATTGGGGGTTTTTATGTAAAGTTAGTCACGTTTGTGTTTCAAGTTCAGTAGTTTTGAACTACTTGTAAATTATAAACTAGTTGGTTTAAATTGCTACGAGAGTGACAAAACATGTATATGGAGTTTCCGAGCTCAAAAACGCTAAAAAGCGTTAATTGTATAAAATACTTCTTAACATGCATAAAAGAAGAATTTTATCATACAGTCTGTGTGGAACGATACCTTAACTGTGTGTGCAACTTTATCTAATCTAATCTTATGCATCTTAAACATAGGCTGAATATTTTATTGATCCAGCCTATATGTTTTTAAAAAATAAACTGATAAAGGTTTTCTAAAAAAATATTTAAAATATTGCGTAATATAAATCTAATATAAAAGAACTGATAACCATCGTCCAACTTCGACATTATTTCAAAACATTGCATCCCTTGAGGGAACCATTTCTACTGACTGAAAATAATATGTTGCACTTTGTCGCTAAGAAAAATATTAATCGTGTATGCCTTAAATAATTGATTGAATTTGATATAAATAACGTAATTTAGGAATATATCTGAAACCAACGGAATTGAACTGTCCGAAACAAAGTGAAATTTGTTTTGTCCTTATAATGTCGACTCTCTTTTCTTAAAATAATGATGTATGTGTATGTTTGGAAAAAAAATTGCGCTGTTTAGATAATTTAATGATTAATTTCATTAGTTTATTAATAAAGTTCCGTATAATTTTTAAATTTTAGTCTTGCATTTGTCAATCTGAAAATATCAGATATCATCATGATTTAAGCGGACAATAGTGCGGCTAATGTTTATTGTTTTTCTTTTGGCAACTTTAATCCAGAATTTAGTAATGAGTCACAAAATGAAAGTGAATGATAAAGGGTGCTTGCTGCATCTGTAAGCTGAATTCGCAACGTACTTGTCGTATCTACAGGTGGGCTGAAGGTTTATTTTAGGGGCATCAAATTTCTGGTGATTTATTTATTTAAAAAACAAATAAACAAGGAACAGCTACGTCTAAAACGCTGTTTTAATGCTGTGAAATTATCAACCATTTTGGTTTAGTTAGAGTTAATAATATTAACTCAAACAGGATTAATTTATTATTATAGTTAAGATAAATTATCAGAATTGAATCATCAGTCTAGTCATTTAACTGACCAAAATTCATTATTATGTTGAAAGAACAATAAAGTTTCATTACTAAAAGACTTCTAACAAGAAGTTTTCCTTGTTTTATATTTCAAATTTTTGCTTTAATACTATAGTTGTGCCATCCACGAAGAGGCCTCACAGTACTTTTTGAGTCAAATAATCGAACAGATGTCACTCAGTATTCAAGGTTCATTGTTTACTTGTTTAACATACCGTAAGTAATGTTCAATGTTCATTTATAAGTTAGTAGTTAAGCAAATAAGCTAGCTGAATTACTTTGATGAAAAGGCTGAGTGTTGATATACGAGTATATCTTGTTATAATATACGCGATATATACGCGTATTTGTGTAAAATCCGATTTTCAATGTCAGCTGAAAACCCCCACGGGATAACTGCATTTACCGAAAATTGTCCCCTAGCGCAATAATATCTTGAACCATGGTTAGGCGGTAAGCCAATTTTAATCTCAATATTGGAAAATTGTTCAAGGTCTGTATTGGGGGTTTTTATGTAAAGTTAGTCACGTTTGTGTTTCAAGTTCAGTAGTTTTGAACTACTTGTAAATTATAAACTAGTTGGTTTAAATTGCTACGAGAGTGACAAAACATGTATATGGAGTTTCCGAGCTCAAAAACGCTAAAAAGCGCTAATTGTATAAAATACTTCTTAACATGCATAAAAGAAGAATTTTATCATACAGTCTGTGTGGAACGATACCTTAACTGTGTGTGCAACTTTTATAATTGTGTCCAAATAATCACAACCACTAGTTTTAGAATCGTCTGCACTATCGATGTATAGTAGTTGGTAATAGTAAAACGATGTCCTAATTGTTCGCTATGGAATGCTTTACAAATGCTACAAAATGCTTTGCAAATAGAAGGTCTATTTGGATTCCACAGAGTATAAAGATCGGCGAATTGATAAAGCTTAATCGTAATACCGCTAATGAGTTAGTCTTCGCTTTGAACTAATTAGCTAGAGCTAGAAACGGTGTGTAGTTCCGATAGTTTTGTCGCTGGACTATATGTGAGTGTGCGAGTGCGATTACTCGCACCAATCGCTATTAGACTGGAATGACCAAAAACAAATCTTTCAACACAAACTCCAGAAAATAAATGAATATCTAAAATAAAGCAAAAATAAATTATATTCAAAACATTTATTTTTAGTGTAAATTAATAAAGAAAAAGTAAAAGTAAATTTCAGCCATGATTCGAATCCAATACCAACAAAATATGTTCTCATTCTAATGCCTTTCCACCCACGGTAACTGCTCATTGAATTCTAAGATCGAAATATAAGTTCTAATGTGAAAATATACCCAGAAGACATGTGACTGCAACTGTCAAAAAACGGAAAACTGAGTTGAGAAAACTGTGTTGTTTTTTATGGAAATTTGAATACAATATTTTTTTACGTATTTCCAGTTTTTGTAGGCAATTTTCCCAGTTTTTCGCTCCATAAAATCCGACCTTGGTTTAAACAAATATCTCAAAAAATAATTCTCGAGATATGCGCTTGGCAAGACGTCTACAATAAAACACTACGGCTATCCGTATTTTTTTTTTTTCGTTCACAATTATATGTTATACGAAAAACATTATTATAAGAGGGATGAAAAATGTGCGTTTATCATGTTTAATGTACACTTTCACAAATTAATTAATACTTTCCCAGCGTAAATCACAGCACTTTATAATAATAGGGCCGTGATTAAAGTTGCGTGTGTAATTTTATTACTAATGAATCAATTTTTTCAAATCAATTCTTTACGCAGAACTTGATCAGTCCGTGCGACGAATCACAAATAACTATATGTATTGAAAATGGTTTTCAAAAACGTAACTATGCTATTATTTTTTCTGAATCATATCGCTTGTTCAGCAGGTTACATTTATTCAAGAAATTTTTTTTTTTTTTGTTCCCCTCCGCGGGAAGGGCAGGAGGATAAAAATGCCCTGACGCATACTCTGGCGCGATTCCAAAGTTATGTGGGACTCGTCCCGACGCCTACCAGGACCATACCCACTAAAAACCCCCTGTCGGCTCGTGCATTTTTGCCACTCAGCCTTCATCGGAGCGACGGCCAATTGGAGAAAGAGGCCGCGCTAGCGGGGCCCAGAAGGGGTCACCCGCTGGGATTACATAGCACTGAAGGTGCTCAAAAATTAAAAGTAAAATAAAAACATTAAAAATGAAAAGTAAATAATGAAAACATTAAAAATTGAAAAATTAAATTTGCATTAATTCGGATTTACGTTAGAATTAGAATTTACGTTAGAATTAGAATTTGCGGCCAGAAGGGCCTCGAGATCGCGTGACAGTCTGGTGGATGAGTACGTTTGCGCATTTCTAGGCCTAGCGACTTTGAACTTCGAGTCTAACACAGGAGTAGCATATGAGACAGAATCACGAACTAGAGGATTGGGATGGGTTTCGGAGCGTTTGAAGAACGCTTCAGAGAGTGTTTTGAGATATTGTTGTACTGTAGGCAGTTCAAGATCTCTATGCAAGTCCGCGTTACGCACGTACCACGGTGCGCCTGTGGCCCGGCGGCAAAAGAGGTTTTGAACTACCTGCAGTTTGTGCAGGAGGGAGGGTTTGGCGTGGGCAAAGATTGGCGAGGCATACGTCATGACGGGTCTAACGCAGACCTTGTAAAGTGTACGTTTGTTTCTGAAGGACATTTTACTTTTTCTACCTAACATGCTATTTAGGCGGACTAAATAGTGACGAGCGAGTTTCGAAACTCTTTCAACGTGTGGCTTGAAAGAAAGCGTCGGATCTAATGTGACGCCTAAGTATTTAGTACTGCGCTTCCAGGGGATGGGAATGCCTAACATTCGAACGTGGGGATCGCCATCGGGACGACGGCGTTTGTGGTCGAAGCGCATCGCAGAACTCTTTTCAGGGTTCACATCGATGCGCCATTCTTGAAACCATGCACCAAGGGCGTTTACGGCCTTTTGGAGTCTGGTTACAAGGCGCCGAACACCGTGGCCTTCGGTATAGAGTGCGGTGTCGTCAGCGAAGAGGGCGAGTTCGACGCCTTTCGGCGGGATGGGAATGTCGTTGGTGTACACGGTGTACAGCAGAGGGGCGAGGACTGACTCCAGCCTTTATGGGACGAGGTGCAGAAAGCGTGCCTTCGTGTTTAAATCGAAACGTACGGTCTTTGAGAAACGACGCTATTATCCTGACTAGGCGATCCGGTAAGCCTATCTTGTAGAGTTTATAAACGAGACCGCTGTGCCAGACTTTATCGAAAGCCTTGGCTACGTCAAAGAAAAGCGCGACTGTTTTATAACGACGCGGATAGAAACCGTCAAGTATATACTCGACGATTCGGTGGACTTGCTGAGGGCAGGAGTGTTTAGCGCGAAAGCCGAACTGATGGGGAATAATGAGAGGATCGCCATCCGTTGGAAACAGATGGTTCCGCATTCGAGAGAGTATGACTCTCTCGAGAAGTTTAGACATTGCCTTGAGGAGGCTGATGGGTCTGTGATTAGCCGGGACGTTCAGAGGTTTGCCCGGCTTGGGAATGCCTATGACTGTCGCTTCTTTCCAAGCTTTAGGAAAGTAGCTATGGTCGAAGCAGGCATTGAAAATGATAGCTAACAAGGTAAGCATCTGTTGCGGTAGGTGCTTAAGTGCGTGGTTGGAAATTCCATCCGCACCCGGAGCCTTTTTGGACTTTTGATTTCTAATGAGAAGCAAGATTTCGTAATTAGAGACTGTGACAGGGTCGGCGGTGATGGGGAGAGAGTCTCTGCGAAGGACTTCGTCCTCCACCGCTTTGATGTGAGTGGGATTCGCGGGTTGCGTGCTGGGCGAGCATTGTGCGGCAATGCTGTCGGCGAAGCATTCGGCTTTCTCTTCGACTTCGAAGGCAGTAGTGCCATCAGGACGAGTGAGAGGAGGAACGTGAGAGACGGTGTCTACGCGTAAGGCTCGGGCCATGCTATAGTACGCTTGGTGGGACGGAGAGATATTCGCCATGAGATCGTTCATCTGAGCGTCTCGGAGTTCCGCGAGGCAAGACCTAACTTTACGTTGAAGCTGATTCGCAGCTGTTCTATAGGCGGGCGTGGGATATTTCTTGGCTCTCCGGAGAGCCGCGTTTTTAGCTTTAATAAGATTGCTAACGGCTAAGGGAAGCGTGGGTTTGCCTTGCTTAGCAACCTTTTCGTTGTCACTGATGGCTGAGTTGATAGCATCAGTGAGAGAATTTACTAATGAATCGATTTTATCCGGGCTATCTAATTGCTCGGGAGAGATCGCGAGTGGAGAGTTCGGAGCCTCTAAGGCTGAAACTAACGTATTTTTAAAACCTTTCCAATTGGTAAAGGTCTTAGGAGATGAGACGTTATCGTTCGGCGGTCCTAGCACGAGGGAAACGGGGCGATGGTCGGAGCCTAGGTCATCGAGCGGTTCGATAGACCTTAGGTCAAGATTGATTCGCTTGATAATTGCAAAGTCGAGGATGTCAGGAGAGTAGGACGGGTTGTTGGGATAGTGAGTGGGAGTGACGGGGGATATGACATCTAGGTCAAGGGAGTTAGTGATGTCGAGGAGAGCGATACCGCTGGTGTTAGTCGATAGGCACGTCCAGTCAGTATGTTTGGAGTTAAAGTCTCCGAACATAATGACTGAATGGCCGAGGGCGAGAATGGCCTCAAAGTCGCTGCGGATTGGTCTGGTACCACTAGGTATGTAGATTGAAGCTATGATGATGGTCGGATGACCAGTCATAGCCAATCTACACACAGTGGCTTCCATGTTGAGGAGAGGAGGGGTAGGGAGAGGACAGCAGTGGAAGCCTCTTTTGTAATATATAGCGGTGCCGCCGAAACCGTCAGAGTTGGGCCTATCGTTACGAATAAACGCGTACTTAGGTATAGCGAATCCCCTGGAGCGGTTTGGAGTAAGCCATGTCTCCTGGAGAAGGAATAAGTCAGGTTCTTTGTTCTGAAGGAACAGTTTAATCTCGGGAAGGTTGGTATTAAGGCTACGAGCGTTAAAAGATACTAGGGATAAGCCCTTGGGTTTAATACGACTGGACGCGGGATTCGCGGGTCTAGACATTATTATTTATTATTTACGAATTTATAAATTATAAAAGAATTTACAACGAACTTAGGAGCGAGTGATGCTCGGCTAAAGCAAATAAACGCTCTTGAGGAGAGCGGGCGGCTCGCAGTTTGCGTGCGAGCACGGAAATTTCGTTAATATCGACGTTTTGAATAACGTCGAATAAGGTCTTCATGTCCTCAGCCAACGACGACTGAGGTGCGGAAGACGGAGAAGGACGCGGCCCTACGGGAGCTACGGGAGCTGGGATAGGTCGGGAAGGTGCAGGCGGAACGGCCGGACGCTGCCTCCAAGACAGAGCCGGAGTAGGTGTCGGCTGAACGGGCTTTGCTTCCGGGGGACCCCGGTTGCGCAGCGGCGGGAAGTTGGCAGGAGTGAGCGGCGGCGCCGGTTTAGGCGCGACCCTCTTGGTGGTGGAGCGCGGAGCGCGCGGGCAACCCCTGTAGTTAGCTGTGTGGCCGGACTGGCCGCACAGCACACAGGCAGGGGGGGAAGTGGATTCGGGAGTGCGAGTGCACTCCTTAGTGAAGTGAGGATCCAGGCACTTTACGCACCTGGGGGGAGCTGAACAGTTAGCCGCTGCGTGGCCATAGAGCTGGCAGCGGTGGCACTGCCCAGGGTGACCACGGGGGTTGGGACGCTCGACGGAGATATTTGAGAGTCCGCAAATTGTGCGAGCCTCTCTAAAGATCTCCCTCGAGTTGGGAGTATTCGACAGGATTACCAACGCTAAGGGAAAACGCCTACCGCGGTTGGAGTGCATCTTGTGCACTGCTGTGACCGGGAAACCCTGAGACTTAAGGTCATCGAGGATGTCTTCGTTGCTGAGTTCGAACGGGACGCCCCGTAGTACTGCGCGGATCTTACGCTCCTCCGGGAGGGCGTAGGTGTGATACGCGATTTGGTTTAATCCGAGTAACCTGGTAAACGCGCGGAAGTCGTCGACGGTCGCTATTTGAATCTTGATTGTATCGCCAGCGTTGGCGGCTTTTAAATAATTAATTTTGTGCACTTTGCACAAGTTTGAAACCGCGGTCCAGCGCGCTTTTTCACGCAGGAAGACGGGCGGAGGGAGCTGAGGCTTCGGCGGGACGGGAGCGCAGCGCGTCGCTGGCTTCGATGTGACCGACGGAGACGCGGTTACTACGAGCGATTTTAACGGCGCGGGGGCTGGTGTTGAAGACACCGGGGAGGGCTCGGGTATTGAAGATACCGAAGCTTTCTTAGAGCGCTTCTTGGAGCGCTTGGCGACGAGTTGAAACGCGGGCTCAGGAGAGCCGGTTAAGGTGACGGCATCTGACGACGTATCAGACGCGGGTTCGGAGTCGCTCCCGGGAGCGGTACGCTTACGACGCGACGCGTGAGAGGATGCGACCGATTCGCAGTCCATCTCGGACGAGGCGGGAGACGCGGGAGAGCTTAAGACCTGAGGGGTCTCGACGTTGGAGGCCTGAGGGGCCGGGGTTGAGGCCTGAGGGGCCGGGGACGCGATAGATGCCTGTAAGGCCTGCGTTAGTGCGTCAGCGGGTATGCTTACGCCGGACGCAGCGAGCGCCTGGGCGAACGACTTAAGAATATTAACAAGGTCCATTGGAGGACTTGGAATTATAAAATGTAATATATAAATATATAATGTATGCCTATAATATATAACAAATGCCTAGGATTCCTAAATAAAAACCTAGCGAACCCTAGCGGCAAACCTCCCTACCAGCGGTAGGGGGGCTGGGGAGAATAACTTAAAACTAACCGTAGTACGCCGAAGGCCGCTACCTAGAAACCTAAAAAAGGGTACGCAGGTAAAGAGTTGACCGCGTTAGGGTCAACCTTTACCGACAGAAAGGACAAATACACACGAAAACACACAAATATGATAGAAATAAATATGAAAATAGGAGAAAAATAAATAAAATAGAGAAGAGAAATAAATAAAAATAAAAAGGACTGGTTCAGTACAAATTCGTTGTCACCGTTAAGTATCCTTTGCACTGAAACCAGACTACTTACGCCGGGCACAACACTGCACTCAGCACAACACAACTTAGCACAGCACTTTGAAGACTAAGAGGCTTAGTCGCAAAGAAAAATCGCACTTCGAAAGCACTCAGACGGAGTAGAAAGACTTAGGAAACCGTAGCACGGAGCCAACACGCTAGACTGTGACGTCAGTAAACTGAGCGCCGCGGAATGGCGGGAAGGTACCGATCAACGGAGAGCTGGGTCTTGCACGTCCGCACCGCGTGGCGATCGGAGCGAGAAAATGCATTCAAGAAATAAAGCTTGGTTGTAAATATATGTACGACAATATCCAGAAACTTGTTCTCTGTTCGCCTATAATAAGTAAAAGCCTCGATTATATTTTTCTATGGAATGCGCACACTACATTGTGACGGTTGTCTATTTCGACCTCTTTTTGTCAGTAAATTTTATTTTTTTGTCGTTCCCGACGTAATTTTAAACTACGAATTACGTAGTGTCGGAGAACGGCAATGTTTTGATTTGACAAGCCAGTCACGAAAAATTATCCATCATAACAACTAGAATCTATTTATTTATTATTGTTTCCGAGTTTATTATTCAAAATTACATGTTTATCAATTTTTTATTATCTACAATCAAAGTTTTCATGAAATCAATAATTTATTTTTACGTACACGAGTGTGCGTAGCCAAAATTTTTGGTAAGGATTCTCATTCATTAAAATTTTATTTTGTTGTTACTTTTTCTTTTCAGATCAAATTTAATTGTATTAATGTTTCTGTTTTATTTTGTGTGACTATTTTTTATTTTAATTTTGTTTATATTTTTTGTTTGTATTTACAGGCATTTTTGTATATTTTTAATTTTACTGCAAAATAAATATAGAAGAGAGCTTTGGTATTTCCTTTCTGGACCCTCAATTACCACTCCGCAAACAACGCGTTACATACTGGCGCCGACCATTCAAACGCAGTTTATGGAGAAGAGAGGAGGAACAATATCAACAGAGGAATAGCAACATTAAAAATAATTTTTTTATAATTATTATTGAGGTCAGGCATAAAACTTTATTTGTTACCATTTTCAACCATTAACATTCACTAGTTAGGTTATATATCTACTATAATATATCAAATTACTGCTAAATTATTCAGACATTTAAGTTTCTTTAGTTTCTTTCGTTATAATATCTTTGAAGAAATTTTCTGAAGGCACAACATTTATTCTATAACCCAGACCATCCACCTATTCGTCAACGCTGTTACAGACTTTCTCCTGAGAAACAAAAAGCTCTTTGTAAAGAAGTTGATGATATGTTACAATTAGATGTCATTGAACCCAGTGACAGCCCATGGCTGAACCCAGTTATTATTACACCTAAAAAAGATGGTACTTGGCGATTTTGTATTGATAGTCGTAAATTAAACGATATCACAAAAAAAGATGCTTACAAACTTCCTTTCATTTCTGATATATTAGATAACCTTAAAGATGCTAAATTTATATCATCTATTGACATTGCTAAAGCGTTTTGGAATATTCCCTTAAAAAAAGAGGATAAACTCAAAACTGCATTCCATGTTCCAGGCCGAGGAATGTTTCAATTTAAAGTTATGCCATTTGGTTTAACTAATGCACCTGCTACCCAACAAAGATTCATTGAAAATCTACTAAATGACCTTACAAATGATAATAATGTTTTTTATTTTATCGACGATATAGTCTGTATCTCTCAAACCTTTGAACAACATGTCGATATACTTACTAAAATTCTTAAAAAACTTTCAGATGCCAATCTCACAGTCAATTTTCCAAAATGTTCATTTTTCCGGAAAGAATTAAAGTACTTAGGCTATGTAGTTAATGAAAATGGTTTAAAAACGGATCCTAAAAAAGTTCAAGCTATTCTTGATATACAAACTCCAAAATCTGCTAAGGAGGTCAAACGTTTTTTGGGTACTGCCAGCTGGTACAGACGTTTTGTACCTAATTTAAGCACTCTTGCAGCACCGTTAACTAAATTAACTTCTACAAGCAAAAAATCACCTCCATTTAAGTGGTCTGATGAAGCTGAAATTGCTTTCAAGGCTATTAAGCAAGCTTTAATTAGTACACCAGTTCTGGCATGTCCAGATTTCTCTAAACCATTTGCTGTTCATTGTGATGCCTCTTCCTATGGCATTGGCGCAATGTTAACTCAGGAAGTCGATAATATTGATAAACCTATTGCTTATATGAGTAAATCACTTACAGGCGCTCAAAAGAATTATTCAGTCACTGAACGTGAACTTTTAAGTGTTATTACAGCACTAGAGCATTGGCGTTGTTATTTAGATAATGGATTACAATTTACAATTTATACTGATCACGCAGCCCTTCAGTGGTTTATGCATTTAAATAATCCTACTGGCAGATTAGCTCGATGGAGTATTCGTTTATCTATGTTTAATTTCGTAATTAAACACAAAAAAGGCTCAGATCATGTCGTACCAGATACTTTATCACGTATAAAACCAATTGATTTAATTAATTTTTCTACTTCTCAAACTAAAGACACTTGGTATTTAGCAATTTATAATAAATGTTTATCATTTCCTTCTAGTACTCCGGATTACATGATTCATAATAATAAATTGTTTAGATTTTGTAGATCTAACACATTATTTAACTCTGAATTTAATTGGAAACAAGTAATACCATTAGAATTTAGGGAATCTGTTATTACACAAAATCATTCTACTCCCCAAACGGCACATTTTGGTACTTTTAAAACATACCATAGAATTAAAAATCTCTATTTTTGGCCTGGCATGTATAAAGACGTAGCCATGTTTATTGCTAAGTGCGAGACTTGTTTAGCTACCAAGCACCAAAATCAAAACTTAATTGGTTTAATGGGCAAACCCAAACATTGTTCACGCCCTTTCCAATGTTTATCCATAGATTTGATAGGTCCACTTCCTACTTCACGTAAGCAGAATAGATTTCTATTTGTAGTTACTTGTTGTTTTTCCAAATATTGTTTGTTATTTCCAATAAAACATGCAACCGCTTCTATTATTCGCCATATATTGGACAATTTAGTTTTTATGGTTTATGGAGTTCCAGAAACTATTATATTAGATAATGGTCCTCAAATGATAAGTACAGAATTATCTGAATTATTTAAATTTTACAACATACCAAAAATACATTACACCCCACGTTACTGTCCACAAGTTAACACCGTTGAGCGTTACAATAAAACTATTGTAACGGCGATTGCAGCTTTTATAGATAAAGATCACAGAACTTGGGATACCTATATAAACAAAATACAATTTGCTATTAATACTGCGGTTTATGAAACCACAAAATTCACTCCATCATTTTTAGTATTTGGTAGAGAAGCTGTTACATGTGGATCTATTTACAAAAATAAAGATTCCAGAGATGAACTAATTTTCAGTCCTAGGGATGTATATGCTGAAAACATAGGACAATTAATACCTATCTTTTCCGAAGTACAGAAACGGTTATTTAATGCACATCAATATAATGCAACTTATTATAACAAACATCATCAGAATTTAGAATTTAATAACGGTGATATTGTTTGGAGGCGAAACCATGTAATAAGTTCCTCTAAAAAACATTTTTGTGCTAAGTTTGCACCCAAATTTATTAAATGTAAAGTTTCAAATAAAGTTTCACCATTAATTTACGATTTAGTGGATATGAATAATAACCCATTAGGTCGTTGGCATATCAGAGACATTAAACCTCTACCGCGTTTAACTTCTTCTTTGAGTGACTAGATTGGTTGTTACCAATTACTTTATATGAATTCATATATAATTATTGCTAATTATCTCACGGCGAGCATAAGCCGATTCTTTTTGTCTTATTTTTTTTTCTATGCACCTCATTATCGTTTGGCTATACCATTAACATTGACGTTGGTCAAAACTTATAATTAATTATCATCATCGTAGTATTAGGTTAACTTATTGTGTAATTTATTTAATATTTGCAATTCTAGGAGTGTAAACTCTTATTTTCAATATCTGTATTATACTTTATAGTATAATTTGTTAAATGTTATCAATTTTTTTTCTCAATTTTTTTTTTCAAGCGGTTTGCAACTTGTAAAATTAAGCCTTCTGCACGAGCGTTTATTAAGGTAACTCGTTAAACTAAACCATACCTATGTGTATTATTTATACGCTTGAATCACTTTCCCGTGAGAATTATTTTCATATGTTTATTACATAAATATTTTAATTACTTCACAAAAGACCCTTGGATTTTATTTAAAAGTCAATGTTTCACGACTGGCTATGATTTTCTTTTCTTTCCGGCATATTTATTTCAGTCTTTAACTGAAACTTGTTTATAGTAATCACCGTGCGGGAGTTAGCGACACGTTAAAGAAGCCATAAGCTATTAATATTTTCAGCGGATGGCAACTATTAAAGCCTTTTGCCGTTGCGTTCAACTCTGTTGAGTTGACTTATTTAGGATACGATTCCTCATAAGCAACTCTAACTGCATGATGTTTTATTTCCAGTAGTTGGAATAAGACTAGTATGAAAGAGAATGTATGTTGTAATTATAATGTACGTTGATGGAGTTGAACGATGTATATTAACATTGTATATTCCAAGAACATGTTTAAAATTTTATCATTCATGAACCATGTAATTTAAGATAATTATTTAGGATTTTTTTTTTCTCTCTCTCGTCTGTTTTGTTTTCTTTTTCTATTAAATAACTTGTTGATATGCAATATATCAGTATTATTTTTTTTTTCATATATACAGGATGTTTTTTCAGAAAAATTCTTCTATAGGATGTTAATATTAATTTTCATTTTGCTTTAATTATTATTTTTTTTTTTTGATCGTTCTTTCATTTGGCAGATTAAATATTAAAATTCGATATGTATATGCGGTTTATTTTGATTTGGTTTGAATATTTTTTTTTTTTAAAAACTATACTGAAAAACTCTTTCAGATTTTTTTTTCCCGGCCCCCGGGGTATTGTGACGGTTGTCTATTTCGACCTCTTTTTGTCAGTAAATTTTATTTTTTTGTCGTTCCCGACGTAATTTTAAACTACGAATTACGTAGTGTCGGAGAACGGCAATGTTTTGATTTGACAAGCCAGTCACGAAAAATTATCCATCATAACAACTAGAATCTATTTATTTATTATTGTTTCCGAGTTTATTATTCAAAATTACATGTTTATCAATTTTTTATTATCTACAATCAAAGTTTTCATGAAATCAATAATTTATTTTTACGTACACGAGTGTGCGTAGCCAAAATTTTTGGTAAGGATTCTCATTCATTAAAATTTTATTTTGTTGTTACTTTTTCTTTTCAGATCAAATTTAATTGTATTAATGTTTCTGTTTTATTTTGTGTGACTATTTTTTATTTCAATTTTGTTTATATTTTTTGTTTGTATTTACAGGCATTTTTGTATATTTTTAATTTTACTGCAAAATAAATATAGAAGAGAGCTTTGGTATTTCCTTTCTGGACCCTCAATTACCACTCCGCAAACAACGCGTTACAACATTACTATACTATAGAAAGGTAGGTAATGTATATAAACATATTATTTATGATAAGTCTAACTCTTACTAAATCTGTTAAAAAGACACCACAAACCCTGTAATTAACCTGCTTTAACGGTTGTGTTAACTGTTTGTCGCCGAGTTGCCAGAAATGGAAACGTTGTAAAAAATTAGTTCTGGAATGTTCCAGGCCTATTAAATTTTAACTTCACGTCGGAACACGGATACTTGGACACTGAAAAATTTACTTTTGAGTTTTAGAAGTGGAATGATGCTGGCCTGTTTTCACTGTTTTGATGTTTTGTTATGATAGAACAGTGGTGTCTGTTGTTGAACGTAAATCTGATGTAAGGGCACTCGTTTTTCCCAACAGTTAATTTGTGTATATGTATAATTGATAAATACTTACAAATATGTGATGAGTTATTTTGATATTTTACGTCAAGAATGTTAATAGTTTGTCATAAAAATTGACAGGATTTACAATATTACCCTGCAAAATTACTATTACTAATAGTAAAAGTTATTTTTCCCTTTTTAGCTTTAATTTCGATCTTAAAATCTGTAGAAATGTCTAAGATTTTAAAGTTCTCAGAGAAAGCAGAGAATCTCAAAAACAAATAAATTGACAAGATATGTATGTACTCATTAATATGTGTTTTATCACCAAAAAAACTAAATCGCAAATTATCTATTCAGGAACAATCGAACTATTTTGTTATCGCAAAACTATATTGAAACCTGAATTCATACGTTGAACGTAGCGTCACCTTTAGTTACCTGAAGAGATAACCCATGAATTTCATAGACATAAATATTTACACACAGTGTTTGTTTCATGAGCTTTGCGGAATCTAAGTTTATTAAAATACTAGATTTTGTCAGCGGTTTCGCGCACGCATCTTTGGGGCAATACTTTTTTCTGATTGAAAGATAATGTATGAAATAAATCTTAAAAATGTTTCTGGATATGTTGACAAATCATTTAAAAAAATATAGACGATATAATCCAATAACTAAGCTGATTGACTGATATTTTAGCCAATATACTTCTATTGAGGTCATTGTAAACTATTTAATTTCTGCTAGTGTGTATAAGTTTTTGTGCACGCAATACTCTAGAGAAACCGACGAAACCTACGAAGAAAGTAGTGCCCAAATAAATTGTTGCAATTTTCAACGTTTTGTCTTACGACTTATTGATTGTCATTCTAAATTTTCGTCGAAAAATTACTAATTTTTCGGCGAAATTGTCGTCTCTGAAATTGAAATGTCAAATTATTTGGAATAAATAATTTTTTCGGAATCAGACCTTGTGAAGTTGATAAGAATCGTGGCCTCCCAAGCTTAGCATTATTGAAAACAGCTAAAGTTTATATTATATTATTTAAATCTAAATACAAAAAATAAATCTAAGTAAAATTAAATCTAAATACAATAAATAAACCTAACGAACAATAATAAACGTGTGCCTCGGAAATAATTGTTAAAAATCTAAAAGCTAATGAAAAAAAAATTAATTAAATTTTTTGACATCGTTAAGACATCAAAGAATAATGAACCAAATGAAATTTTGTAAGTGCAGATCTTACTAGCATTAGACCATTCCAATTAACCATTTAAAACACCGTAGGCAAAGGGTAATGACGATACTAAAATAACGGTATGAAAAAAAATTCAATAAAGCATACGTAGAAGGCAGATATAAACGTTGCCGTACTCGAGAATATATATTATACCTAAATTCTTAAAAAAAACTAACGAACACAAACTAACCGTATTTTGCATAATATAAAAAAACAAACGGAAAGAAACGAGTACGTTAAAAATCTTAAAGAAAGCATAAATTCTTTTAAACCAAGCAAAAGATCAAATGGAAAATAATAAAACGAAAACAATATCAATACCAAAAAGTAAAGTAGCTGAACATAAATCAGGAATTAAACGATTTTACTAAATGTCTTTATTATCCTTGATACAAATAAAATAGCGAGAGATAGGTGACAAGCTTTTGAGGCATGGACATAAGTCATAAATCTTCTTCCCAGCCGCCTGATTTTACGTGTCTCACTAATTGACCTAAACAGTCAACTACGCGAACCGAATCGACGATGTACAATTTGACATTGAATACAACCGACATAATATGAACAGGAAATATTTAGCCACGCTCGCAAGGCCATGTTTTCCTTCACTCTATATCTTTTATGTTCGGGAGCTTTTATATAATTGAGTTTGTGTGAGTAAATTATAAGATAGTATCAAGGTCATTTCCAGGTACATAATATAAGAAACCTATCTTCCGCTTTTTACTTTGATCAAATTTTATTATTATTCAGATATTGAAGAGAGAAAACAAAAGAATAGTATATCTCAAGTTGTGTACACATATACAATTATATATGACTAAGCAAAGTTATTATTGAACGATGAATAATTAATAAGTAATGAACTCACAATTGAGGAGTGACTTTACAAAAGGGGATATCTATATCTTATCATTGCAAAAAGGGATATTTAATTTTTTGTTTATTTTGTACCACTAAAATAGAAAGCCAAATACTTCTTTTTATATGCCCTTCTATTAATCTTATTAGATAGTACCTACATAGCTATGCAGACTTTGTGTAGATCTGTGTGTCTTGTCTTTGTCAGTTTTCTTAATTTTCTGAAAAAAATGATAATGATGATGATGATGTAGATATCCCCTTTTCACTCCTCAATTATAATAATTAAAAATTGCAATATTCTCTTTGTAAGATGTTTGATCATGCACCCGACCCATTAAATATTCGGGGTAAAGTTAGACTTTGTTATTCCAGACTCTGTTCTATCCAAATGTCAAAATCATTTTAATCCATTAAACCTTTTTTGCGTGATTGAATATGAAACATTCAACACATACAAACATGCAAACGTACAAGCTTTCACATTTATAAAATGCTTCATTTTTTACAATTCAATATATATATTTGAATAAAACGCTTCACAAATGGGGCAGCAGATCTTGCCTGCACTATTGATGGTTCATAATTTTGTATTTTTCTCGCGCGCAGTGTGAACGTGCCCTGACTTGATGCTACGGCATAGCGTCGTGCTACGGGCGCCGAGTAGCAAAGATGCGGGACCAAGTTAAAGATGAATGAAAGTTGAGTCATTATTCGGAGTTAAGAATTTAAAAAAAACTAGGAAATTTGAGAAAATGGAGAAAAATTTCTATCTACCTATAATATTTGTGGGTTGCTTATTTTCATACAAGATTTCGGTAACTCATATGATTTTTGTTCATAAAATATTGACATTATAAAATTGAGGTGTGCAGAATAAATTAAGGCTTTGTGAATGAGATTTTGCCATCACTGTGTGTATCTTCACTTTCCATCTGATGACATACAAACTAAAATAGGTTAAAATTGTTGACACCAATCCATCATACCGTGCTATTTGAGAAGTTTTCAAGCTAGGTACAAGTGTTATACAACCAAATTTTCTATTTTAAAAGTCACAGTCAAAAACTAAAAATAATCGGACATCGTACTATAAGGTTCTATTAGAATTTAAAATTACAAAAAATTGCAACAATTTGCGTATTAACTCGAATTTTATATCTTGGGTGAAAGGCCTACAAGGCGTTTCTCTTGCAACCCATAAAAACAATATAATCTTTGAATCAAATATTAACTTATCAATAAATTGCTTTCTTTACAGATACGTTTTCTAAAGAATGAATCCTGAAAATCGTGCTAAATATTGTTTGTCAATATGATGAAAATACAAAGAAGTATGAAATAAAACTAATTTTGAAACGAAGGACCCGCCACAGCGTCGCGCTTCATCACAACGTCTTTGAAAACAAAGTTTCTGTAATATCGGACAGCTTTGTATTTTACCCAAACAATGAATAAATACATTTTGTTACCAAATATTTTAACAACTTAAATGACTTCGTCTCATTTTATGAGAGTGAAATTTAATTTTTAGAAAGCTGATTTAAACAATTGAAATAACACATTTTTTAAGATGATTCAGCTATTTTGATGGTGTTTGATATTTACGCATTTTTAAACGCATTCTTATTAGACACACTTAGTGTTGAGTTTCTTATGTTAAGATCCCGTTTGGGGTGGCGTTTGGGGTGGTATTGTGCAGTCCTTTCTATTTTAACCGCCATAATAACCGGTTGAAAAGGAGGAATAGCCAATGTGATTACTCGAACACAGGCAATTCTGAATTAAGCCTGCGTTCGGAAAGGCATCATTAATCGGTAATCAATAAGAAACAATACAATTAATCAATCAACCACAATTAATTATGTTTATGGACACGGATTTAGTTGTCATGGCATCGCGTGCTCGCTTGCTGGCCATGACAATTGAAAAAAAAACGTGTATCACACCGTATTACCAATATTATTAGGGTGCTTTTAGAGAGAAGAATTATAGAAAACAGCTTCAATATAGAAATAAATTAATTTCTCTGAAATCTATTTTTTATCTCATTTTAAATACCACCTAGTACATAACCTATAAAACGAAAACATTCCTGACCTGCTTTAAACATGTATAAGTCAGTACACCTTCATAAGCCAAGCCTCACCCTCATTTCTCTTGGTAAGGGAATATTCAAAGTGGGCCCTGAATTCAACGTGGTATCTTATACGGCCCGAAATGGATTACTAACGACCACATTATGAAAAACCTTATTTTGAATAGGTCTAGGGTAAGTGTATTTTTAAAATTGGAAAAAACAAAAACCATGTTAAGAGAAAAGTTAGATTGAAGAATAATTATTTAAATAACAAGGACTTATAAGTTACTTGGTGCAGTCGATCTAGAGGTCAGTAAATATTCTTATTATTATTTTGTTTACAATACAATTGAAGTATTTACTAGTACTATCGTGATTAGCTACACTGACGAATTAACGAGCGCTTTATCATGATTTTTGAAACTCACGCAAGCACCGCATAATCAAAAAAAGAATTATGTATTTGAATCATGGAGACTTTTCTACATTTTGTTTTACAGTCAGGATATAAACTTGACAATCATAGAGCTCTGCGAACTTGTTTGGTTTTAATTTCTTAGAATTTTAGCCAACTGGGTATTTGACAACAAAAATATTAATATTAAATCAACAGTAAACAAAATATTGCAGAAGTAACAGTATGTTTACAATCAATAGTTTTTGAGTACAACAATCGGATTGAGGAGCTACGGCAAGTCGCAAAGAAACGCTCCATACAAAATACCGACAAAGAAATCGATATAATTATTTTATGGCGCCTTACTAATGGTATACTTTTATATGTAGAATCTAAAATATAAATAATTATTTTATTATTACCAATGGGCAGGATTTGTCTTTCATTCAATTTGTATCATGAACGAAATTGTTCATCTTAATGTAACTAAAAACTTTTCAATTTCTCAACATTTACGTTGAACTAACCTCTAACCCCCCACCACTAGGAACGACGTAGCTGTTCTTGTCGCCAGAGCGTCGCGGCAGCCCGGCGCCGCAGCCTCCGAGGCAAGGACGCCGCGGCTCCGGGAGGTCTGATCGAGCTGGCGAACAGCCAAGACAGGGCAGGAGATATTAATGTAGGTTAGGCCTTTGTCAATGATAGAAACAATTATTTTGATAGCTTTCTACAGGTAAAGATAAATTGGTAAACTAAATTTGTACTTTATTTGGACAAACGGAAAACAACAACCGTATACATTACACAACTTGTTTTTTGTGTAAATAACCACACCTGTGGCTCTGATTAACTGTAATAGTACATATATCTTCACGGATTTTTTGTGGGTAATAATGAGTACTATAAAGACCTAGTACGAGTACATTATTTTAATCGTTTTTGCAGCGCAGGCCATAATGAACAATTTTTATACCTTGGTTTACATTATATTATTTTAATTTTCGTAAGGATCCCAAAATTTTTTTAAAATTAAATATAGCCCATGCTACCTGCAGATAATGTAATTTAGCTTTCCATTTGACGAATAATGTATAAAATCACTTCAGTAGATTTTGAGTGTTTTCGTTCCGAATAAACATAAAAAAATCAAACCTTTCCTGTTTATAATACAAGTACCTGTATAAATAGCAGCATCCAGGCGCTTAATTTTTAGTTAAAAAAATATAATGTGTGTTTATATATTTCTTAAGATTGTTTATCCATTATCTAGTATCCATAACACAAGTTCTTAATGATACCTAATTTGGGCTAGATAATGTGGCGTGCTTGTTAAAAAAAGGTTTTAAGTAAATAAAAAAGAATGTTCGTTTCAAAATTAAGAAATAACAAAAAGACTTACAGCGCCCGAATTGTCATACCCTAGCTGCACACATTTTGAGTGATTTTAAATTTAACTATGTATATAAAATATGTATGCCTCTGTTTATTTTGTATTATAATGTGTATTATGCGTGCTCTCGGAAAATGCGTACAAAAATAAATGACCTTAATAATAACCAATATTTTTGTCGACAAAATTATTTAGAATAGAAAGAAATAAAGCACTAAAATTTTAGCACAATTTGAGGAAAAATATACTACTAGGTATAACCACTGCAAAGAACTCTACAAAGGGGGTGGTTTTACGCAATCGATATTGTACCAAGACTTACACGTGCCCTCGAAATAATAATTTAGTAACGCAAGTATCCTAACGATGCATGCCTTCACTGTAAGAGCAGTTGGCTTAATTTATTTGTTTATTTAGTTGCAAAACTTATTGATACATTTGGCATCACATGAACCGAACCCAGAACTATCAGATCAAGAAGCCAGTGCCTTAACCGCTGTGCCAAATAACTCGATCAATCAATATTATTCTAATTTGCCATTAGAATAGCTTAGCTATAATATGGTTGCAAACTGTTTGTGCACTTAATAAAATAAATAAATAAAAATGTCGCTAGCAATAACAAAAATTACATAATTCTTTGTAAATCACGGATAATGAGTGAGTTTCCAAATTTTTCCATCGTGTATATTTTCAATTTATTGATTATGTTACAAAATCAACAAAATGCTGCGAGAATATTTAATACAACAAAAAAAAGTAAGTAAATTTCTGTTTATTTTATTTATTTATTTTATTGAGAAAACCAACAGCATAATTATAATTATACATGGTAAATTATAAAACATTGTTTAACTAAACATATGCCAATATTGGCATTGTCATATATGTCAAAGCAGATGTATCGCATTTACTCATCACGCTTATTCATCTTGAAGTTCAGAACTCGCGTATTGATCAGGCATGTCTGAGAATCCCGTCAGGCTGTCGCGACTGATCGTCGCCTCTTCAAGGACAGCTCAGCTCCCAGATATTCAGAACGAGGCTCCGAGAGGTCTGTCCAAACTGGCACTTGGCCAAAATAGGATTGTGGTCAAGGTAATATGTGATTATTGTATGCTTATAGAGAAGTTTCGTATAACTCAATGTGTATAAGAAAAAAAATATTTTTTCTCGATTTGATTAAACACAAAATGATTAGTTTGAAAAAAGCATCATAACTGTTATATAACGATAACCACTCTTTTAGTTTTAAAGTGAATGTAGACAGAGTAAGTTATCCTGATATGATAATACTATACTAATTTTAGTTTCCTTATAAAATATAAACCTCCAAATTAAAAGAGGTGTTGTTCTCTTTACGTTTTAGATAAACCAATGTATTTTTAAAGACGGGAGTAAGATTTTCTCAAAAAAATACAAAATTCCAGACTTACATTCCCATCGCGTCGCCTAGACCTAGATAACTGCAATTTTCCATGTAGTTTTAGAATTGTTTATAAAGGAAAAATATAGGGATATCATAAAATTCAATCCCTTTGTGATTGAACGGAAAGTTTTTATAAGAACAGGAAATTATGGGAACAAAGCAGTGACCGCATGCTAGTAAATAATATTTGTAGAAACATTCAGTTCCGACGGAGCGCTACGTGTCTATTTTGATTTAATATGACAACTTAGATATGAAGAACATAATGTCAATCTATGGTTGCTTAATCACGGCGTTTTTAAAGTTATATTCTTTTAAAAATATGTCTATAATAAGTTATATAGTAATATAAAAGGCAGGCATATTAATCAATAATAAAGGGCAAGAATTTTTTTAATTAATTAAACCATAACTTTTCAAAATACTTTCCGTACATTTTCACACTTTGTTACTTTCAAAAAGGCTCAAATAAATGTTAAACCTAACCCAGTTACAAATTTTCATCCATTTAGTAAATGAGAGAGAATTCGTAAAACTCTTTATCAACAACAATCGGATATCAAAATCTAAATTACAGAATAAATTCTAAGAAAACGGGTATTTTTCGTCTTTGTCATCCACCTCGGTTGTAAATGGCATGGAAAATGAACGGAAATAAATTATTAAAGGTTTTGTTTTTGCTTTGTCGCTTCTTCTATTGTGTGTTTGATTTATTTTGGCTTCAAGTCGTTATGGAAAAGTATTGATTAGCAATTGAACAAGTTAGAGTCAACGCGTTGGCTCGCTTGTTTCCGCGTGCTTTCTTTTCTTAATATCTTAACTTGATGCTTGTGTTGTATTCGTTGTTGATATTAGTTATCTCAAGTTAGTAGGTTAGCACTAGCTATAGTTTCGTATATGCACAGAGAAAATATATCTTTCTTTATGTTTTAAATCTTATCTAATATCTTTTTTTCATAAGAAAATAATGTTTATCGTTTAAAAAAATCGTATGAAACATTATTAATTGTCACTATTGGGCCATCATTACTTTTTCCATTAGACCCACAAAGGTAATGTCAAACTTAAATTTATAAAATAATGCAACCAATTCTATGTTCGTTACATTGTTTCGTAAAATCTATATTTTATTTAAAACTATTATTATAAAACTAATTCAAATTTAATCTTGATTTTTAGAAAAAATTGACAAAAATCCGCCATATAATAATCACGTGTGCATTATGGCGTGATTATCAAAGAAAAGGAACAGCAAGCAATTTCAATTGAAACCTCATCATCAAATCATCATTAGTCGATATAAGAATCACAATCTGTATTAAGAAATAAAACACCTACGATAAATGATGTCTATGTGCGCGGATGCCACTTACGACCAGGTGGGTCATGCGCTCGTTGCAGGCTATGAATATAAAAAATATTACCTCGTAATTACAACCTTATTATCAAAACCTTAAAATGTATGACCACCCTGAAGCACATTAGGTCACTTAAGATACTATAAAAACTGGATACAATTCAGACAGTTTGCAGAGGTCTGTCGTTCGAACAATTTATGAGGAAGGAGTCTATCATG
This sequence comes from Marasmarcha lunaedactyla, assembly GCA_923062675.1. Taxonomy (NCBI): domain Eukaryota; kingdom Metazoa; phylum Arthropoda; class Insecta; order Lepidoptera; family Pterophoridae; genus Marasmarcha; species Marasmarcha lunaedactyla. Next base: position 13,295,777 of record OV281353.1, read on the forward strand.
AGAGCCAAACTAATAAATATATCTAAGAATCGTTTTGTAAAAATGTTATCAGTAGTTTGTAAATTTCCTATAAAGAATTATTGGGGCATCCGGGTAATGTATGAAATACGACTTTTTGAAATAAGAATTGTTTTTTTAAGCATTTATACATTCTTAGGAGCATAATTTTAAGAAATGAGCACTAAAAGGTCATAATTTTATTTTTCTGTAATCTGTACATTATTCATTCAGTCCTTTTTTAAAGTAATCTTTAAAAAAGGACTAAATGAAATTTTTTTTATTTAATATTGTATTCACACGCACCAGCTGTGCGTGGTTAAACACATTTCTTTTGGGAATATAGTTTAGTTTTGACATCAAAACAATATAAATAATATGAATGTGGTCTCTATTGCTATTTTCGTTAGAAGGAACTCATTATATGCATCAGTAGTCCTTCCACTTGCCTGGAAGCCTTTTTCGCCTTTAGAGTAATTTTTATGTTCTATAATTTATGCCCATATGTCAAAGTAACAAAGAAATAATTAATCGAACGATTAAAAACTATTAAAAAACTAACGAAACATTGGCATTTTGCAAATAATATCATAACATTTTCTCTTGTTGATTTATTTTCATACTTTGAGAATTCTGTAATATTGATGCTAATTTAAATGTAAGGTTTAAACATATCCCAAAAATATCACCAAAAATTAAACCATTTAGTATAACCCTAATTTAAAAGGTGGTCGTTACTGGAGCAACCCTACATTTCACAGGTACATTAAGGTTAATTATACAAACAGCCAAACAAACATAAACCTAAACGAGTAGGACGAAGTCATTAAATCCTATAAACCGGGTCTAATGAGTCAGCGGTGACCCTTGGAAAGTTTGAGCTTTATTGGGTTAACGTAAAATCAGGGACAGATGGAACACAATTTTTGTTTATTACGTTAGTTAAAACACTTCTTGGGACACTGTTATGAAAATAACGTTCAAATAGTCATTTGTAATTAATTGATGGTTTCTAAATAACAAATGTAACCAAAAAAGAAAAGTTAAATTTAAATGTTAAAATAAATTGTTTCCTTTAAATTTGTGTCATCTAACTATTATCACACAGATGAAAATTTTAAATGAAAGAAAGATACAGAAAATGTTTTTTTTTGTTTGTGTATATGTAACCGATAAACACTGAATTTATTAATAATAATAATAAAAAGAATTTAATAATAATAATAATAATATATCTCCAGAATAACACACAACTTTATGGCCCCAAAGTAAGCAGACCTCGTGCTGTAGATGACCATCCAGCAAATCAGGGGGAACCCAGAATAAACATACATATATAAATACAGCAACCATGCATGAGCCGAGAACAAACATCAGGTGTGGATCACATAAATGAATGCACCGACCAGCACTCGAATCTGGGACCTCCGGCGTATGAGGAAGGGCTACTACCCACTACGCCAATCGCCCGTCTTCGTCTTTATCCTTGAGAAGGTAGAATTTTCATGACGATAAGTGTAGTCAGGGCGTTAAAGCGTTACAAACTATGTAAATTATGTTAAACCTGGATAGTACTGCTTTCTAATCATTGTTTTTTTTTATTATATTCATAGCCGGCAAACGAGCACACGTCCCACCTAATGGTACTTATTATACTTTTTTTTGCAAATAAAATTACGTGTGCAAAATCAAATGAAGCTTAGCTTATCTTTTATTTTAAATGAGTTGCTATACAAAGAGAAAATACACACCAGCCTTAGTGCGCTCAAGTACTTCGAGTGACAGAGGACAATTGCAGCTATATAGACTGAGACGATATTTGGTAAACAAACTAGGTTAAGCACAAAAACAAAACAAAAAAATATATATTTAAATACCGTTACAATGTTTGCAAAAAACATTTGACATGTAAAAAAATGCCAACAATCCAGTTCATAACACTTCCACTTTTAAAATTTGTCAGACCTTATGAAAGTCAAGAACCTTAGATATAACTCCACAACATCCACTTTTATGTTATAATAATTTCATGCAAAATACAATATTTTTATCTTACAGATCTAAGCCTTCTTATAACAAAATTGATATTATATTGTTCAAGCTCAAGTCACCTTTCATGTAAATAACAGGTTAAGTTTGACCCTAACCTTTATAAATTGATAGTTAACCCCTTGAGAACGCCTTTAAAATATCGTTCTTGAACCATGCATGAGCCGAACGGGATCTTTTGAACTTGGGTGGTCTTTTGCTATGTGAATAATTGTACCTTGTCCACCAGTCAAAGCACTTTCTGTCATAGAATGCAACTGTTCCATATTTCGTGAAGGTTCAGACTGAGAAATAACAAAAATATGTAAATGGCCTTATTTTAATATTTAGTTACATTTGCCTAAGGCTCTCGTAACACGATCACGCACTTATGACACATGCAAAAGGGGTTGCATGCGCAGAAAAATGTAGCGCTTTAATTTTTTTTTTCCCAACGAAAAAACAAGCTCGAGGTCCTGTTGATGGTAGGTAGTATCTGCGTCCATGGTTTCATTTCCGGTAGTTGTTTATTTGTTACACAGTTTTACCTGGAAGCCTGTGCCAATTCACAACTTCTTCGTCACCAGAGTCCTCGTTAGTAACTTCAGCGTTAGCATTTTCAGATGGCAAAATAGCTACATCACTTGGTAATGGATGCACATCGTCAATCTTTAATGATCAGCTCTTTAATGATTTCACTGAGACTTAACGGCTTGTTACAGCAAAGCCTGAAAATGATGGTAGACGGTGATTCTTCTACTGGGCGTTTAAACGGCCATGCACTTTAGAGTTAGATATTGCGAAAAAATACTCAAGGATGACGTGTTATTTTATATTTATTTTCTAGTTTGTAGATATAACTTAATAAAAATAACAAATTGTATACAATTTTAGCGCAAAATACTAATACAAACTTACCTTTTAAATGCCATGTTCATAATTAATTCTTTCTATTACACAAAACACTTAAAAAACAACTCAAAAGTGCTTTTAATTGGCACAAGACGCTTACTCGAACAAATATTGATAGCAACTGTACAAAACGATGCAAAAAGAAATAAGTAAGAAAACATTATATTTTTGTTATTTATTGATTCAATTTAAAATTTTCTTTGTTCTCTTTGTTTCTTCCTGTTGACCGGAGCACACCACGTCAAAGAGGTTTCTATGGTGGTCAAAATAGGAAGGACAGTAGCACCGCCCCAGACGAGATGTTTACAAAAAAAATTCTACTACTAGTGAATACCAAACAATACAACTAGTACGACAAACAAAAGTAAATTGTGCCCTTTATAATACGGTTCGTAATAATAATAACGCCAATACCGCTTACAACCTTATAAAATTATATTTGGAAGAGTTATGTGACTTTCATTTTGTAGGGCTTCTTAGAAAATTACAAGTTTAATAAGATGGCAAATAAGCACAGTACTTTGGATCTCAACCTTAAAATATTTTATCACAAGCCTGAAGTTTGATTTATGTAATGTGGTATTATTAAATGCAGTGTTTATACTAATTAAACAAAGTCCGAAATTGTGGTTATCGAAAATCATTGAAGAATTTATTTCAAGTCGCACATGGCTTTTCACTTTACTAAACTCTTGTTTATTTGTTTCCGATAACATATTTATCCTTCAATGTTCTTGACATACTCATAAATAGATAATATACAAAGTTTGTGATAGCATCAAGATCGTTTTGCTCTAGAGAGTTGTGTGTTTACATTCAATCTACTGCGGGGAGAGTAAACACCAAGACAAATCAAACAGTAATTAGATATTGTGTTGACGTAGAATCCTTAGCTTTTAAATTGAAATTGGCAAGTTTTGCCTGTATCTTATTAAATGAACGTCAAAAATAAGTATTCATTCAAAAATATTATTAATAATGTTAACAGTTTTATAGGGGCATTATGTTAAGGCTAACTAAATTTACTATTAAACGAAATAAATGAATATATAGGGACAAATTACTTTTTGCGCTTTTCACCAGTTGAAACAGCAAATAAACACTAACATTATCGAAGCTTATTTAAAATTTTTGTAAACTATTATTATAAAGTAGAGTAGGTAAATACATTTCCTGGTAATACGTATAATATCCTCGTTTTGATCGTCACTTTGCATAAGTTGACCGGATCTACTTTTCATATAAAGGCACTTTATGAATGATGTGATAAAGTGATGAAGCAATAAAAAGTTTATTGTATACAGCAAGTTTACAGAGCAAAAGAAATCATTCTTTTATGTAAAACGCCATAACTTTCAAGTCTATGATTTTATATCATATATATTTGTGAATCAACAAAACAATTTGTTCTTAAATCATACAAATAACTAAAAAGTCTACTTTTTTCCCGCAATTACGGTATTACGATAGCTATTAGTACTATGCTAGTTTTATTGAAAAAAATGCAAGATGAAAAATTATAAAGGGTTGAGTTCAAAATGTTTGTGCCGTCGGCCACTTATGTTTCAGTAAAATACACAGTTATAATTATTTTTATTAAAATAAACAATAAGATTTTATAATCACTTGAGCTAAATACTAATAAGTTTTTTTATTTTTGAGTGTTAAAATAGCCATCATTAGAGTAAACTTATAATAACTATATTGTATTGCACCACAAATTCTTTAATCTAAAAATATTTGTTACTTTATTTAATAGGGAAAAATTGGAAAAATAAACAATTAACTACTAATTAATTATTTATTGTGTTAGTTTGCTATCTCATTAGTAAGCAGGTTGCATTCACTTGTTGCACAAAAACAGAGCGAATATTTTTTTTATTGAGGGTTGCCGATCAAAAAAAGTAATTTCGCACATAAACCTAAGCAAATAAAAAGCACAAAAATAAAATTTTGACTATAAAGCTGATATAAATATATTTTAGTGATATTATTTCATATGTTATGATTTCGACATTTTTTAAAGTAATTTATTCAACTGAATATCTATGTCATCTATTTTAAATCATAAAGATTACCTCAAGTATTTCTCTTTGCATAATGATTAACCTATGGTTCGAGAACCTTGTCTGTATCGGTAAAGATGCACGCAGTTACGTATTGCTTGATTTGCTTTTATGTCTTTTATATATTTATATACATAATTTGGTTCTGACTTTCATTTTAGTAATTATTATAAAATGTTATAAAAATTAAGGTATAGTCATTTTTTGCGTAAAGTACTGAAATCAAAAGCTTGTTGAGGGCCTGGAATGAACTCCACTATTTGTGTAAGAGAATTAAAAATATCAATAATGCGATATTCACTCGCATCTTATAGAGTCTCTTATAAATAAAGTATTTTTTGAGTAATAATCTCCAGAGCACGACAGTCGGTTTAATTTCAGTAAATAGCATGCATTGCTTTGACATGGCACTAAAGTTTCAAATTGCTCGTAAAAATTTATGTATAACGCAAATCGTAAATTTTTGTCGAGACACAAAGGGCACAAGCGTGTTCTTGTACACAAATTGCAAAACTCACTTTTCAAAGTTACCGTTGTGACGAAGTGCTCATGGCATGAGATATATAACGCTGGCATATATAATGTAGTTATAAATAAATAATAAATTAATCCCCAAACAAACTCACCAACTATACGGCCCCAAAGTAAGCAGAGCCTTTGTTATGGATGACCATACAGCGAACTGGGGGAGGGGGACCAGAATAAACATACATTTATAAATACAGATAAATACACAGAACAACCATCTGTGTTTATCACACAAATAAATGCCCCGGCCAGGACTCGAACTTGGGACCTTCGGCGTATTAGGCGGGGCTACTTACCATTACACCAATCGGTCGTCAGTTATTCAGTTATACAAGTTATATAACAGTTATACATAACTACTTTTTTCTAATGTTAACAGTTTTATAGGGCATTATTTTAAGGCTAACCAAAATTTACTATTAAACGAAATAAATAAATATATAATTTTAAGGGACCATTATCATATCGGTTATTGGCTAGGTATTTGTCAAGATGATTAAAAAGTTACTGTACTGTTTGTAAGGCATCGGAGCAACTAAGTTCTAGTGAAATATATTAGTAATATTAACTAAGTACTACTTTCGAGATTCCGAAAATGAAAGTATTCTTCTTGCGCGTGGAAGTCCCGTTAAGTACAGGTTAGAAGACGGTTCGAAAGAATATCCACACTTGAATATACGATACGGGCGAACTTATGCTGAGTTCTTATTTAAGCATTACAAGTTCCCTTATTCTATGACATCACTTTTTTTTTACTTTTTCACCATTACAATTATAAAACTCAAACGGAGTACTCATTCAAAAATTCAAAAGTATCTACGTTTTGACGTGAAGTTAAAATATTCACAACGACTGTTCATTGCCGAGTTCCCGAACGTATGATCAAGTTGCGGAATATTCGAAGATCGCTGGAGAAAGTTGCCGGGTTAATTAGAGAGTAGGTCGCAGTTTGTAATTAGAAGCGCTACATACAAAAATTTTCCGTTTGATATAATAACTGTAGTATGTATTGTATAGTTTTACGAATCTTCAAGTAAATTACCCGGTTAGCTGAGCTTAATTTGTTTTGGTAACATAATTGGTATCAGTAAAAAAATATTTATTTATGCAGTGTGTACATATTATTTTGGTGCATTTTTACAAAACAGTCAACGGCATAAGTCATTCAGTTTATTTCGTTTAGATGTTGACGATTTTCTATATATTTATTATTTATATTAACGCGATCTTTAATAGTGTTTAAATGGAATACTTGCCGCCTATAAATATTAAAATAATTTTTAAAGTTTGATCAAATGTTTTTTTGGAAAAAAAATTATCCTCTTAAAAGAAGTCTTTTTCAAAACATTTTCTTCAATAAACGAATGTATAAACAAAAATAAATCACACAATTTTAGAAAACTACAACTTTTAAAATTAACTGACGACATTTTAACAAAGAATAATGTCTGACATGATGTCTGCTTGTATTTTTATCGACTTAAAGATATTAAAATTTTATTTATTTATTATATTTTAAGTATAAAGTTACACAAACAGATTTTTTTACAACTTTAAGTAACAACTTTAAGTTAACACAAGTACGGTGAGTTGCCGTTTTTTGTATTTTATCTTAGTATAAATCTTGTATTTGTATATAGTTTATATGAAACCGTTTATTAAATTGTCTTTATAATTACTCGTTGCCATACATTTAAATTAACAAGCAAGCATCCGGATCCGTATTTGTGTATTATTGATCTATATTTTTATTATAAAGAGAAAATAATTGTTATATTTACCTCCTCTAAAACTACCGATCCGACAAAAAAAAAATATTACTATTAAGAAGGTATAGATGTCTCAAGTCGTTTGTATGTTAAGCTTGTACTTTGTATAGCAACTGTGTCTGCGCGACAAAATACATTGATTTTGTCGCACACCAAAGCAACGAGATCACGGTTTGACAAGATGTTGCTGCCTCGTCTCTGCCATACACATGTCTTACCGCCGACACTAAATAAGAAGCGACTAGAGCTAGAAGTCAGATACCAGTTACGAACAACTACAAGCGAGTATTTAGCTCCTTGGTCTCTCGGCGAGTGTTCGAGGACGAGGAGTTCGATTAACGAGGACAGAAAATTCTTGCCAGCAATGTGAACAGTCAACAATCTACTATTAATATATCTTTATCATAATTTATCTCTTCTTTTGACGTGGGATCTACTTTGAGGACGAAAATAGTCAATACTCAGTAGCTTTCTCTTTGGCGGTGGGACAAGTGCCTTACGTGTGTTAAATAGGTAAACGTGAAAGCCAACAGTGAGATCTTCGCTTCTAAGTATCGCTTCATATATAATCTAATTTCAAAAACCTGTAATCGATTTTTGCCTATTTTATGGTTTATCAAACTCGACTACAGAAGATGAAAATAAAGCACATTATAAAAAAGTATATTTCATTCCAATTCTTCACAAACTAGTTTTTTTTTTTCAAATGTATTGTCAATATTTTTTGTGTATTTGTTGTGTTAGTAAATAATTTCTCATATATACATGGTCATTTCTGTATGCGTACACTTTTGGATCATATTCTGCGTAATTTAATTAAAGAAACAGTTCTTAGAACTCCAATGCCAACCGCCAGCAAATCAATATTTAAAAACATAAAAATTACCAAAATAATTGAATAAAGCCATTAGTTAAACAAAGCTTTCAATACATTGGGACATTTAATATTCATTAAACTGAATAGCAAACAAAATGTAGCTCAAAGATTTCCACCTCTGTGATAATATTTAGTAATTATTTCTCAGAAATATTCTGGTACAATTTTCTTTACGTACTCTGTTATTTCAACGGGCAATGTATAGTTCCAGGAATAATAATGGCCCGAAGCTATCCTCAAGGAATACTGAATATTAAATATACATATAATGTACAATATAATATACTGCGATGTTGATCGTGTTTTGCTATAGAAATTACAGAAGCCAAGTTATGTATAGAATAGGAGCAAAAGTGGATAAATACAGCAGAGTTTAATTTTGATTTAAACACATTAATTCATTTCATAGATTAATTCATTTTTCAGGCGCAAGTTCTTCTGAGATTTCTCTATATCATTTATTCTTTTTTATATACAAAGTGCCTAAGTGAAATAAATTACTGTCAGTCAGTTGAAATGGTTACGTTGAGGGACGCGATGCTTGGAAATAAAGTGAAATGTTTCCTTGTACGAGGGTTATTTATTAAATTTTATCATGTTCTCATATTAAGATATATTCGTGGTTTTATTTCAGTTTTTACGTCGAGAACATTTCTTGTTACGAGCAGGAAAGTTTGCCAAGGTTTGTTGTTTAAACTTATAAAGCGTATTGAATTGTGTTGTAAGCGTAAACTTTCGTCGCTTTGGGTACAATACTTAAAATACCGTAATACTTAGTTAACATCATGGAAATGGTATTTTTGCATTTTGATTTAAAAAAATACTTCATTTACACGTTTCACTATATGTAATTGGTAATAAAAAAATTTGTATCAAATTTATTTTCCGTAATTCGATTTCATTTGTATTTGTTTAGACTAGACATAAAACCGTCTGCAATCGTGTAGAACTAAACCTTATTAGACTAAAATAATATATAAGGTGCCTTACTGAATATACTATAAACTATATTTCTTATTATTGACATGCTTATTACATTCCAATTTTTTTACGTTTTTTTTTATTTTATCGGTTATCTCCAAGATTTACACTAAAGATTAAATAGATTTTTGTATTAAGCCGTGTTGACTTTCCATACGCCAATGACACTTCAAACTGGTCGTCCATTAAGAAAACTAAATATAATAAGACAAGTGATTTTAAATACGATAAAAGCTTAATATACTACTTATTAACTTACATAATAACTGTCACTTAACTGATAGATGTTTTAAATACTCTACAAGTAATTTCTATTGGGATTTTGGAACATTTCTTAAATTTTAGTTCAAAACCATTAAACAATTCCATGAAACTGATTTTAAGTTTTATAAGATTATCTGTATGTTTTAAGTCTAATCTACTCCTCAATGCAGGGAAGACCTCAAGCCCGTCCCATATCCCCGAGGAGCATACTTTTCACACCCACTGAAGTTATTAAACTCAGTACACTAGCAATGTGTTATAAATTAAAAATTAATTGCTAACTCGGCTTGTACATTCTAAATATACGAGTATGTTGAAAAAATACGAGTATCACGGACTCATAGCCCATAGTTTTAATGCCTTTATTATTTTTCCATTTGTTGAAATCTTCATAGATTTTTAAGAACAAATTCTTTGACTTTCCAATTAGAATATTATTATCAACAATCCACGAGGCTTCCCATTTAATATACTCCGATGCACAATCACTGTCATGATCCGACATTTTTATTGAGTTTACAAGTTTTTAGCACTGAATTTGCAACATAGATCTTGAAATTACGCAAATATATATGATTAAATAAAAGTATTTTCCTAATTAGAAAACACATTGTTTGGATATTTTATGAGAAGAAAACAAGGATGTATTAAACTAAACACTTTGTTTACCGGATTTTATCGCGTTTAATTCAATTTTTACATTTAAATTCGACGTTTCGGTATCTTTACAGACCCCGCGGTTGCCTGTGTGCGTGGCTAAGATGACAGGCGTCTTTACAGTCACCGCGGTTGCCTGTGTGCGTGGCTAAGATGACAGGCGTCTTTACAGACACCGCGGTTGCCTGTGTGCGTGGCTAAGATGACAGGCGTCTTTACAGTCACCGCGGTTGCCTGTGTGCGTGGCTAAGATGACAGGCGTCTTTACAGACACCGCGGTTGCCTGTGTGCGTGGCTAAGATGACAGGCGTCTTTACAGTCGTTTACATTCAATCATCTCCATCTGTTTCTCTGTCTGCGAGCGAAGCGTCCAGGATCAACAAAGAAAGTGCTGACAGCATCTTGAGCTTGAGGTCTTGCAGCTTGTTGGATGTAGGATTTTATCTTTTTTTTATTAAGGATCCCACGTTGGAGAAAGCATCCAACCATCTTCTGTATTGAAACATGGGTGTTCCTTAATACTAATGAGCTAAACGGAGCTAAACTCAAGACTAATACCTAAATCCTAAAATTGCGCCATTGTTTTATTGATTGAAATAGAACTATTGAGACTAAGAACAGAGCTAATTAGCCTTGGCAATATTCTAATCCTTAAATCACACTACCAAATAAAATACAGTTAAATTATATCATATATATAATCTAAAAAAAGGTTTATTTCGAGACAAAACAAATTTTTGTATCCCAATTGAAAAAAAAAACTGTTTGCTCGGACGAGACCCATGCATTTATTTTCCCTAGGAGTACAATAACATACAATTTGTTATCATATGGCTGTGGTAGTTGTGATGTTCGGCGCCACGTTGCCGCGCCACTGCGGCGGCTAGTTGAGTCTTTGATCCTTTGATTACATCATCAGCCCAAGGGAATTCTGTTCAAGTCAACACTCCGACATGAAGAAAACTTCTATTAAATATGAAAAATTTTATTCGATTTTGATTCGATACGTTGTTTTAAATACAATAGATTATCTAGAATTTTTTAAATGTACAGTTTAACGGCTTGACATTGTTTCGTAGAATTTGTTAAATGTTTGTTATTAATACCAAATTTAATATTTAATATATTTATATCCAACCGTCAACTTATCCAAAATCTACAACTTTTCAAATGTAAAAGCTTTACTTACCTAAGTTTTTACATTTAAAAAAGCTGTCGACCTGAAAGTTGAAAACCTATATCGATGAATTTCACATTACAAAATTATTCTATTAATTAATCATAACACGTAACTTTAAATGTAGTCAATTCAATGAAAGTTAAACATGATTGAGAATAAACAGTGACAGTAAAATATAAAGAGAATACAATGTATTATTTTCAAACTTTTCGCCTCAAAAAATGCCTAAGCAACTTATACAAATTTGAATTTTACCAGATATTTTCACATTAAATCGTTCGTATTTTATTATTTATATTATTCTTTAGTGTCTTTTCAAAGTAAAAAATTAATTGTGTTTTTATAATTTTTATTTTAATAACATAAATAACAATATTGCGAGTACTGTATCATACGTAGTAAAAACTAAGATGCCTAAGCAACTAAACTTTTTATAAACTTAATGGAATTGTTAAACAAAATTAATATATTGTAAATGAAATTGGATAACTTAATAAAAAGAGTGGCCGAGTGTTGTTGAGAACTTGCTGACACCGATTATTCGTAGAATCGATGAGACTGTTTAGGTTATCCCGCGGCAATTGCTTCCAATGAAATTTTAGTAAGTCCATCAGTTTTCGGGATGTTGTCACTCCGTCCAAATCCTCTAAAACACGTCTCTGGAGCATGTCCTATGCGTTCTCGATGGGGTAGACCTTATCTAGCAATTGTGCAGGCCAAGGCAACACCCGGATGTTTTCCCTTGCCAAGTACTCCCTGTTGTGCAAAGCTGTATGCGAACGCGCATTATCATGAATCAACGTAAAATCGAAGCCAAGGGTTTGTGCAAAAGGACGGACATAAGAACATCAGAACGGTCCTTAGCACAACCTCAACGTAATTTGCAGCGTTCATGTTACAAAAACGAGCTCAGTTCGTCTGTTCTTCATAATACCCGCCTATACCATAACTGTTGAACCGTAGTATGGATGAACTTCTTGAACGCACCTCAGCCTCTCAGTATTTCCAGGACGACGGTACACTCTTACCCTTCTAGTATCAGTTTTAACCCAAATCGAGACTCATCGCAAAATAAAATTTTATCCCATTGCTCCTGGGTCCATGTTATGTGTTCTCTACACCATTCATTTCGACGAGCGGATTTTCCCGTGACGTATAGGTGGGCACCTAATTGGTCGTCGTGCATGTAGGCCGTACTCATGCAGTCGATTTCGCAAGGTTTGGGTGCTAACTACAACACCACTTGTGTTTTGTAGCCTATCTCTTGGGCGGTTAACATCGGCTGACGTCTTGCGGTCAGTTGAATGTACCGGTCTTCCGTCCAAATAGTTGTGCTCCTTCCGCGGCCTGGGTGCTGCTCGGCAGGATTTCCCGTGTAACGCTGATAAAAACGGCAAATAACGCTTCTGTTAACATCAAAATATCATTCAAATTCAAATTCAAATTGACGTCGCTCCATATCGTAAACAATGTCTTACAATTAAAATTTTTCTCAATTAATCAATAAAAACACAACACTCACGCCACACAAAGAAAACGAATTAAAATCAAATGATAGTCGATTTTTTTTTACAACCAGCCAGTATGTCATCTAGAACAAAAAAGTTTACTTTAGTACTACCTACTTGGTAAGAAAAGATATGATAATAAATTAATAAATTTGAAATAATGTGTGTTGCTCAGACTTTTTTGATGTGTGTATTACCATTAAGCAAGTATACAGAATACATAAATAAATCCTCACACAAACACACCAACGGTATGGTCCATAAGGGATCATGGCTTGTGTTATGAATAACCATAGAGCGTACTGGGAGAATAAACATACATATATAAATATCAACAACCATGACCCGAAAACAAACATCTGTGTTCATCACACAAATGAATGCCCGACTAGGACACCACCCTGGGACCTCCGGCGAATGAGCCAGAGCTTCTACCCACTACGCCACTCGTATCTTAATAGTAAATAGAAGATTAATAACAGATTTTTGCCATAATGCGACTTTGATCCTTAATTCTCTGTGTTTAAAGTAATAAACATATGTCAGAAAACCAAGTTCTGTCAAGGGTAAGTGCATTTAATACAAAACATGGTTTAACACTCATCGGAGATAGTCTTGTTAAGATATTTAGATAAATGTTAAAATTGCGGTCCTTCTTAGAATTTGATGCATTGACATTTTTTTTACGACAGTACACATTTTTCTGGAAAGTCGTATTGCTATCGAGAACCAATATTGGCTACTTAGCCGCTGGTTGCGATTGTTGTCGATAGATAACAGTTGTCAAGCCACGTCAGAGGCCTATGGAGTTTCTAGAGTCGGCTTGATTAACTCTGGCAAAAACTAAATAAGAAGAAGCTTCAATTGTACTTACTTTATTTCTTCTTCTTATTTTAAGAGCTAGAAACCGGAACTATTTCGGTATGCATCGGGTTGATCTAATCTGTAAATTAAGTGAAACCAAATTACTCTTTTACATACACATATATATAAAGGTAGATGAAAAAACTCTTCGGTTTATCTTCCCAACTTCGGCCTAAATATCACAATTCAAAACAAAAAGCCTTTGAGCTAATTCTACACTGTTTAATACTATATTACGGCGCGCACGCGGCGAACCACGGTCGCTGCACTTCAAAGCGGTGGTGGTGGCTTTGATCTAGCCGCTCGCCATGGTTCGCCGGCTATATGTGGACCGTTGATACGTGTTAATGTAAGTCTTGGATTAAGTTTTTTGTTTGATATTATAAGCATACAGGGGGTCAAAAATTAAGCTATTTATAATTTTTTTTTATTAATTAAGAAATTATTAAAAACACATTTTTTGAATACAATAAAGACGTATGAACGATATTAAGATCGCTACATAGTTTGTATATATTGTAATCTTGTAAGAAACGCACGTGGTTGAAATAAGATAACCAGTGCCGTAGCGTAGTGCAGGCAGCACTTTTAGGGCCACCTTTAGGCGGCAAAATTTCACAGTAAATAATATATTAATATCTTGTAAATATTTTAACCATTTCATATTTTTGTGGCACCTACAATTCGGGCCGATTGAAATGAACACGAAAAGACAGAAGTTTTGTTTTGATTCTAACAAGTATATTATTTTTCAATAAAATTATAAAAATCAGCAGTATCGTCCTAGTCTAATTGGAAGTCAATTTGCGTTTTATATTCAATTCGCTAGTAATTTAGTCTTGTCGATCGGAAATTGACATAAGTGTTCTATACCTGTTATATCAATATAAGTGGCACACGTATGAAATTTTGTCATGAATGTGATTTTATACAGGGTGGTTTATTAAATATGAATGAATAAACTACGAGAATATCGAAAATTGCTAAAGAGTTATACGAGCCCTATTTTTCGACAAAAACTATTATTGGATTATTAAATAATAGATACCCTGAGCCAGAAATCAAACCCGACAACTTCGATTTTATTAAAAACACTATCTAATTGTGAAATAACAGGGCTTGTGTGTTTTTTTTTTCAAAATTTCCGGGTTCAATTCCTAGCTCGCTTTTTCAAACTCCAATGATGCAGTTTTCGTTAATATCAAAATCGGGCTTTTAACGTCTTTCCGCATTTTTTATTGTTTAAATTGCTCGTCTATTCCCGTTTGAAAAAAAAACCCGTATATTATTTTTATTTGTAGCATAACATAACACAATAACGATGAGTCTGCTTGGCGCAAAGTTCTTTAGAATTACCGTACATCATAGTATTTTAAATTGAAATACCTAAAAAAGAGCGTGGCAATATTATTAGAAAATATTTATCTTTGTCTTTTATTTCCTTGGTAATACAATTTCGAGCACAAACTTCATTACTCAAGTGACCACAACAAAATGAATATCATTATAACTTGAGTCACCAGCGTGGGTAACTTATACTATCTTATAATATCTTGATATTCATTTCTATTAAAGCGAGTTTTAATCTATCTATTAAAATAAAAACGTTTCTATCATTACATTGTATCAAATCAACTTATTGAATAAAAATTAATTAAAAGATTTTATTTTTAGCCTGAAACTAAACCTAATTACTGACTTAATAATCAAAGTTTAATGTGCATACCTAACCAGTAAGTTAGGCTGGCATAAAAAAGTGAACATTCTAATTATAATACTTCACGTATAAATGCATGATGCTAGCAATTGCCGACCGAGTACCTTAGTGCTCAGTAGCTCTGCCTCGTACACCGAAGGTCCCAGGCTCGAACCAGGCCGGGGCATACATTTGTGTGTTAAACTTATTATTTATTCTGGGTTCCCCCCAGTTCACTGTATGGTCATCCATAACACAGGCTCTGCTTACGTCGGGGCCGTACAGATGGTGTGTTAGTCTGGGATTTATTTATTAACTGCGGGGCGCCACGCCTTAGTTCTATGTTCCTCTGTTGACCGAAGACGGCCTGTTTGGTGTGGAG
Source organism: Marasmarcha lunaedactyla (assembly GCA_923062675.1). Lineage (NCBI taxonomy): Eukaryota > Metazoa > Arthropoda > Insecta > Lepidoptera > Pterophoridae > Marasmarcha > Marasmarcha lunaedactyla. The sequence goes on from OV281353.1 coordinate 13,311,486, forward strand.
GTAAGTACCCTTGCCTTCCATGCCAGAGGTCCCGGGTTCGAATCCTGGTAGGGGCAGATGTTTTATTATATTTGCTTTCTAGTCATGGATGTGTAAGTATGTTTATTTAAGTTTATTTCTAATATTTATACATGAAAAAAAAAATATCTATGTGTGCTTATATATTTCTTAAGTTTATTTATCCGTTATCTAGTATCCATAACACAAGTTCTTAATAATACTTAATTTGGGCTAGATAATGTGGTGTGATTGTTCATATTATTATTATTATTATTATTATTATTTTCTTTAATTTAGATTTAAAGCAGACTTTATGCACTAATCATAAGGTTCACAATTAATTTCATGTTAAAATTGACTGGAACTCCAGTTACCTGAAAAGTTATATAATTTCCTTGAAGGTGAGTAAATTTAGTATGACAACGACACGAACGAACCCACCGTCGCGTCGTCCCGTCGGGTATCAGGTCATCAATCAAGGCGGACATTTTGTACAAAAATGTCATTAATATTATTTAAAGACTTGAGTCGTATTATGTGGAATAATAGTGATAAATGCGCTGAAAATTACTAGTGCTAAAAGTGTTTTGTTATACATTGCTTGAGTTTTGTAATTATTTGAGAATACTTTCATTAATGTGGTATTAAATTCACGTATAAGAAAATATTTTTGTAACAGCTTTTGCATATGTAAATCATAGTAAAATAGTAAATAGTAATAATCAAGGTTGAAAGAATGGATATTAAGTTTTAAAATCATAGTTTGCTTTAAGTTATATAACTAATATAATAAACCTAATGAAGTAATAGAGATCTAAATTGACGCCGAAATCCATTTATCTTAATATCTACAGTCATCAACAAGAATTTTCCACGGCCATTACGGTCCATGCCAATTTATGTAGTATATGATACCAGTTAATTAAGAAAGTGGGCAGTTAACTCAATACTCCATTTATACGAGATCAATCCTGTTGATAGGATGCGATACTTAATGTATGATATAATTTAGGCTTATTCATGCCGTAATGCTGTAATATCTAATGGAATTTGAAATATCATGGAATCTAGGGTAAGTTAGATTTGACAACAAATTATATCATAATACACAATGCACAATAGTCTTTAACGCAGATTCGCTCACACAAGCTGTTCTTACTTTAGGATATGCAGTTGGTGTGTTTATCTGGGGAATTATTATTTATCATGTGTCCCTCTGGGAAAGTACTTAATTCGTATTCGTATGTTCTTTTGCATTGAAATCGAGTGAGCAAATTTTCTGTCGATCGGTTGAGTAATTAAAACGTGAAAGTTCAACAAATAAACAAACTTTTGTATTTTGTGGATAATAAATAACTATTATAATTATCTTAGACTGAAAATATTGAGCTCAATATAAATAAATCGGCAACAATAAATTACTGAAATAATTATTTCTTTTTCGTAAAAGTTGTGACATTTTTGGGACGAAAGCAATTACTAGTCTTAAAGTTTATCAAAGCTCAAACATAATGATTGTGGTTGTGATGAAAATTCTACCACAATTACTCCTCCATTAGAGTTGTTAGGAAACATACATATTAAGTAAAATAATACGTAATTTAGTTAAGTTTAAAATAAATTTTGAATAATTTATATTTAATTGTAATCTACTGTACATTTTCTTTACAAATATATAGATATTGCTTACCAATTCTGGACTAACATATTATACAGATATAAATATAAATTCACTTAGTAAAATCTATACTCAGGAGTGCCTTTAGTCACCATTTGGCGTCTTTGAGTGCGGCCTTTCTCCATGGAAATACAAGCCCAAATAACAAAGTGGACACCTTGATGCATTCTACTGCTAATAATTAAATATATGAGTTATGAAATAAATACTGACATACTTAAGTTTTAGAATAATCTCCTCCTTTCAAGTTAAAAGTGGCTAGAAATAGATTCCATGGGAATTTCATACAGCGCAAAGTAAATCGATTGCTGTGTTGCAAAAAAAGCAAGAAAAAGAAAGCTCTATTTGTTTTTCCTCGGTGCCGGTAGAACGAGTGCCTTATATGCAAAGAGCTAAAACTCAAAAAAGGCCCCAAAAGTCAAAAATATATACAATAAAATATTGCCAACAGAAATGTATAGATTAAGTTAACTAAAATCCCTTAAGTAAATTTCGAAACCATCTGAAACTTTTAGTAACTGCTGACATTTAGCATTAGCAAAATTTTGTGGCGCTTACAACGCTTGTTCAAATAAAACAGGTTAAAAAATCGCTAGTTATATTTCGATCTAAGTAAATACAAATAATTTTATTGAATTGCACCAAACGGTTTTTTATAGCCTTTCTTTAATTTTTAAAGATCAACGTCATTAGTTAAAATAATTGAATAATAGTGTAGTAAATCAAGAACCTTTCTGGTAGTTTAGTAAATTAAAACAGAGCTCTTTAGTCCTTGAGTCTCTCCTAGCAAAACCCACTAAATTTTATCTGAATTTTCTAACTTTACAAGCATCAATCTTGACGATATTCTATTGACACGGAAAACATAAAACTTCTTCTGTGTGTAGATCATGTTTAGTTCAGAAAGTTGAAAGAAAGGCCGAGACGATAACTGGCATGTTAATTAATTGACTTTCTGGTATGTTCGCCATTTTTCGTGCTTTTTAATAGCTTTTGGTATTCTATAAAAAAGTGTATTTTTCGTTTTTTTTTTTTTTGCCGCCGAAGCAACACCCTTACGGGAGGGAGGTGAAAGATGCGTCATGCATACCGCCCGCAGGGGGTTATGTGGGACTCACCAGAATGGCACCTACCCACTAAAAACCACCTCTTTGGCTGTGGCAATATTTTACCGTTAGCCTTCATCGGAAGCGACACCCGTTGGGAAGTGGGCGCGCTGGCGGAGACCCGCGGATGTGAAAGTTGCACTGAAGGTGCTCAAAGGGACATGAGTTGGTGGCCGTTCTGGGCATCCTCCGGTGAAGCCGGGGCTGCGCAAAGGTCGGCCGAAGCTTGATTTAGGGATCAATTCATTGAAATGAACCTATAATGAATTGAGAAGGGAACTATGCTCCGCCAGAGCGAGAAGTCGCTCTGTCGGAGAACGTGAACCCTAAGTTTACGAGCTAAGACTGAAATTTCCCTAACATCAATATTTTTGATAGCGTCGCAGACGATACGCATGTCGTCTGCTACGGAGGGTTGAGGAGTGGTTTGTACGGGCGAGGAGCCGGGATGGGATTTGCTAGTGCAGTGGGGCGCTGCCTTCAGTTCTCTGGAGCAGGCTTGGGCTGAGTAGGCTTTGCAGCCAGAGGAACCCGGCTACGCAGCGGTGGAAAGTTTTCCTGAGAAAGGGGTGGGGACTGTTTGGGTGCCGCCCTCTTGGAATTGGAACGCATACAACGGGGTGCACGAGGGCAGCCCCTGTAATTTGCGGTGTGACCGGACTGGCCACAAAGCATGCAATCGGGAGGAGAGGGAGTTTCAGGAGTGCTATTGCACTCCTTAGTGAAGTGAAGGACCACGCACCTGGGCGGGGCGGCGTGGTTGGCCGCCTTATGCCCGTACAACTGGCACCGATGGCACTGGCCGGGATGACCACGGCGATGAGGCGCCTCGATCGAGATCCCAGAGAGGCCGCATATGGTGCTAACTCCTTTGAGGGTCTCCCTGGACTTAGGGACGTTGGTGAGTACCACCAAAGCGAGAGGGTAACGCCTACCGTACCTGCCGTGCATTTTATGCACGACGAGTGCCGGGAAGCCTAGGGACTGCAGATCCTCCAGGATAGCCTCGTTCGATAATTCGAACGGGACTCCCCTGAGTACCGCTCTGAACTTACGCTCTTCTGGCAAAGCATAGGTGTGATAAGCATATTGCTTATCGGTGAGGAGCTTTGTTAAAGCACGAAAGTCGTCTATCGACGAGACTAGGATTTTAATGGATTCACCCGAGTTGGCCGCTCGGGTGTAATGGATCTTGTGCTCATTGCACAATGTCAAAACCTCAGTCCATTTACCCTTTTCCCGATGGAAACGGGTGGTGGGATCTTAGCCTTGACAGAAGTTGGGGCCGGAGCGGGTGTTGAAAGCACCGGGGCAGCTGGCGTTGAAGACGCCGCAGAGGGTGTTGGAGACACCGGGGCGGCCGTCGAGGGCGCCGGGGCTTGTTTCGAGAGCTTCTTAAAGCGCTTCTTGACAAGAGAGTTACGTGCTTGTTAGCCGGATATGAAAATAGTTAAAAAATATATTTTGTTTGTTTTGAGAACAAAACCACTTGATGGTAAATGGTATTCATAACCATGGCTATAACAATCGCCAGCTGTAGATGTGAATGACTTATTTTTTGTGATTGCGATATGGCGTACTGCCCAACCACACCAACATATTAAGTTAAGTTTTCCAGTTTCAGTACGAAAAATACCCATTTCGTGAAAAAAGTGTAAAATTGAGGGAAACAGGAAATACATTGCTTTGTTATAGGTTACGTACCTGACTTGCGATGAATTGTTTTTGGGGATTTTAGCCAAATATCAATCACTGATTCCCGGTTGCGAAAGGCCAACTTTTGCCCGAGAGCAAACTCCTTCAGTGCCTCACCAAATACAGTCGTCCTGACAGAACCCCAAGCCGTGTTCAAGGCATTGAAGTCGCCAGCCAAAAGCACTGGGTGACACAAAGGGTGGCACTGCCCAATAATGGTGCCCACTCGTTCGAGATAGATGTCAAACTCAGCGATTATGCGGTTCGGAGAAAAGTAGCCAGCGATGACTACAAAATTTCCAAACCACACAGCGATCCCGGACCCTTCGCTACCTTTTCGAAACCCCATCGAATGATCGCAACGGCGCCGTCATTGTCCTGGACCCAGTTCTCACGGAAAGAGACGTAGTCAAGCATGCAGATCACTGCCACGTCTATCGACCACTCCGCCAAGCTCTGGCGCAGTGCTCAAAATTCGCCTGAAGAAATCGGAGTTTGTGGTCCATAACTAAGATTTCATGGCCACTAGTCCGTCCCCGGACATACCAGCTGAGCTGCCGCTGGCCGACTGCAATGAGGATGCAGTCGGTGGTGGTAGCCGCCTTTTAAGCCTGGGGGCATGGCACGATTTGCCCCCCAGCCTATAATCGGCCAGCCTTTTCGCAGCCGCGCACACAGTGCAGTGAGCAACGGTGGCGTTGAGAGCAGAGCATGCCCAGACCTGATTTGTCGAGGCGGTCACCAGTCTTGATGGACGCAATTGGGCATCCACTAATTCTGGCCACCGCCGCCGCGACATCTGCAGCGGAAACTGCATCGTCCAATCCGGACACGTGCAGTTCCGCGCACTTCGTGGGCCTGGACACGACCAAGCCTCCCTAAGGGCGGCCCGCAACTTCTTCACCTTCTCGGTGTTCGAAACACCAGAAATTTCCAGGATCTTGGCTCCTGTGGCGGGCACTCTGAAATTGACAGACTTAATGCCGAGGTTTCAAAGATCGACCTTCTTCTTGGCCTTTGCAAGAATTGCGGCGTAGCTGACGCACTTTTGTACTGCGTTTGGCTGCAGTTTTAAAACTACAGCCAAAGACTGGGAAGGGTGCGGCTTGCGCCTCTACTGTCGTCCCTTCTTGGTCTGCGAAACCTGCTGGGAGACAGATTCCGCAGACTGGGCCCTCCGTGGTTGAGGCGGCAGAGCAGCACTTTTTGGTGCCGCCTTTGGACGCCGCCTCGCTACCATATTCCACCCCTCGTCCGATCATGTTTATTCTGGGTTATCTCTGCTCAAGCTTTGCTAAGTTTTGGGATTTATTATTATTTTATTTTCAAATAAATACTTACTTCTCATGTGATGGATCCTTTTTCTGAGAGTATGCTTCGATTTGCTTAGCCGGTTTTTTGTTCAAGAGACTCGGAGAATAATTAAACACCGTCTTCGAATTGTATATTTCGATTCAATGAGAATGCATAAAAATAACTTTTACTTTTCCTTAAAAGAATATAGGTACCTAATCATGTCATTTTGTATTCATTCTGAATCCAGATGAAAGCCGAATGCCAAATTAAGGGTTGAAAATGTATTCAATAAAAAAAGATCCAAAAGAAAGACTAGATTGTTTTGTAAAAGAAACTTCCTGCTCTGAGAAAGTCACTCTGTTTCTTTATGCTGTGTAGAATTGACATTTGTGTTCCCTGTTATTGATGTGGAGCGAGGAAGCAATGCAAATTAGATATACGATTTATTTGACAAAATCAATTTTCTAAATTAATGACGCATTTATTTTTCTATATATTAAAAATGCAACGTAACTGTGCCTACTTAATATTTTTGAAACAAATTTCTACTGTTCTATGAGCAACTGAACCTGTGGGTTTTGGTGACTTTGCACGCAAAAACTACAGAAGCAATAATACATTGTTCGTGGAGGGGAAAAATTTACCCACCAACCAGGGTGTAGTTTGTTAAATAAAATAAGTTTGGAAACGGCATTTCTTCAGACTGGTACAAAGTGCTCTATAATACGCTCGAGTATAGAAAATAAAAACAGTATTACTTGAATAAATAAATATATATAATTCTTCATATATTATTTTATTATCATAATCATTCACTCTCGCTTCTCACATTTCATTTTTCTATTTATCACTAAAATGCAGACAAAAAAAACCGGAAATTCTTGCGTATCTATACGATTTTCATTTATGTTTGCTCCTTAATGTACATTCTTTAGTTAAAGCTTTGTACAAGTATGTGGCCGGTATAATTTTTCTGACGTGGAGAGTCCATTGAGAATTTAAAATGTTTGTCTTTTGGCATCGACCTTATTCTCGACTTTAATAGAAAAAAAAACAAAGCAGAGAAGAATTAGATTTGCATACACCTTTTCCTCCCGCTACAGCTCCCTGCTTTAGTTAGATATGAATTTTCATTAATTTTTTTTCACGATCTACCGGTTACGCCATTGCAATGATGATCATCTAACAATATCGCTTCAGAAAAATTCAAATTCTTACATTAAAGTAAAAGCCACAACTTACTTATTAGTAACACATTCTAGCAATATCAATATGCAATTAAAACCCACAATTAGGTAAATTGTATGTTAGAATACGTTACAACATCGACGCTGCCTCAAAAAGCATTTCATTTGACATGAAAATCACATGGTTAACTAAGTTACTGCCCCGATACTAACGCTACTCACTCCGCAGTTATCGTCAAGTAAACAATTTAATTATTCACAGCTTGCATATACATACGCAATGTAACTCACACCAACAACGGAGACCTACAGCAGCGATCAGCGGTGAAAATAATAATGTAGTACAGATTTTCAACGATATCAACGAATATTCCGTTCGATTTAACATTTAGTTTTGCCAGTTTTTTAGGAGTCCGTAACCAAATGGCAAAAAACGGAACCCTTATAGATTCTTCATGTCTGTCTGTCTGTCAGTTCCTATGTCACAGCCACGTTTTTCCGAAATTTTAAGAACTATACTGTTGAAACTTGGTAAGTAGATGTATTCTGTGAACCGCATTAAGATTTTACACAAAAATAGAAAAAAAAAACATAAATTTTGGTCGGCAGCGGGTGCGGAGCGCGCGGGGTGCAGGTTCCCGAATGCGCTTACCCGAACGGGCAGACCCGTGAGGACAGACGTCGTTGACACTCTTGCGCGCGGAGCTAATAATTTTCGATACATTTGCGAATGCTAAATATTGTACGTTTATGATGTGATACTGTTTTGGTTGGATAAAATTAATTTCTATTACTTACATCAAAATTATTCTTTTAAACTCATTTACTGCCTAGAAATTGGTAAGTACTTACTATAAAATGTCAACCTGATAAAAGTTTTGAGATTTTCTGTTCATTTCCGTACATCTAAATAAATAATATACCTACCAAAAACGTTTTTTGCAACATGCAACATGCCAACATTAGCTTTTGGAGACTTCAACGAAGTTTTTTAAAAGACAATTGTATACTGTTATTCATGCAGAACGCTAGATACGGGACGTTATTAACACCTTGTCCAACTAGGCGAGGAGGCCCACAAATTGATAATATTTTTGGAAATATTTCTTGTCCAACTGGAATATATATTAGCTTGTTTAGCTATCACAAGCCTATATGTGCTCGCATATAGTTAGATCTTTAGATCTATCCCATCATTTAGGTACCTAATTATAATGTTTACTAATCAATAACTCAATTAAAAATATACACTATTATTAAACCATTGATCAAAGTTATAACGAACTACAACAACTTTTATGTTATGTTACTTGCTGCTACGAAACCCTGCATGGGCGAGTCCGACTCGCACTTGGCTGCTTTTTATTTTTGATTTATGTGAATAAGGCAAGGTATTTTCCTTTAAGGTGAATAAGTTAGTTTCCGTTCGCGCATCACTACAAATCTTTACAAATTAAAATCCCTCATATAAAAATTATAATTTTAGATAATACCAACTTAATGTTTTTACAAATTGCACTTAAATAAGCAAGTAATTATTATGGTATGACTCTTATGCTCATTAAATATGTTTTAAGTAGTGCCATCTACATTAAAATCTTAAAAAATTGCGATCATTGATTATTGAATTGTTGAATCTGAATTTAATGTCTTTTCTATCGAATTTCATTACTTCATAAAGTCTTTATATAATGGAGAAAAGCAAAAAATTGTGATTAATTATTGCGTTTTTAAGTTACTTTATTGAATAAGTACAAAAAATAATTTATGTCCACCTCTACTAGGCATGAAAATTGGTCTTCTGAGAAAGGTTTCAAGGATTTCGGTGTAACTGTGGCCGAATTTATAATGTGTTTACGTCACGCCGCCTTCGTTACTGATAGACAAAGTTTTGGCATACTTAAATGTTGGACCAGGGACGGTGATATATTTGTAGCAGAGTTTGATAGTGTTTGGCACCGTGTTATTCAGCTTTCCGGATGAGACGATATCCAAAAACTTAAATCTTACAGCAATCCTGCATTGAGAAAAAACAAAGAGAACCGGACTTAACAAAAAAAAAAAAAAAAAAACACGTTGTAGCTAAAAAATTAGATTGTTTTAGCTTTGAATATCTTTTATAAGTTTGCATTTTTCATCATTTCAGTTATGCTGTAGGTATCGTTTGGCCATTTGTTTAATTTTAAAATACTTCCCATAAATACCAGGAAGAATATTGTACATGGATTCGCCATTATTATCCTTTTTTAAAGCCTGTTAAAAAGGTGATATCACTACTCTCCTTCAATAATATTTGGGTAAGATTACAAATCTACGCAATTCTGCCACACTTTGTTTCTGTAAATAACCAAACCTAAATATACATTGACAACTTAAGCCGTTGCGAATTGCGAAGTTATCTATGGACTGGATGTTGAAGGAATTTCAAATAACTACAACTTGTGATTTTAAGTAATTTTATATATTTATTTCGTGCAAAAATAAATGTAACTTGACATTGCAAAAAAAAACGTCAGCGAGAGAGAGAGAGAGAGTGTGACAGAGACGCCACAGTGTGGACAACAATAAAAACTAATTGGGATGCGTTCCAATTCTATCACCCACCCCAGAACGCAATCCCATTTGCATTGCACAATACAAGAGCACATTAAGAGTTGTCCCCTTAGTTAATAAATCAGATACATTTTCGTTAGACTTTACATAACAAAATTTTAACTTTAGATTATTAACAAGATCCTTAACAAAGTGATATCTTATGTCTATATGCCTAGACCGTGACAGATAACAATCGTTATGAGCTATTTTAATGGCACTTTGGTTATCACTGTGTATGGTTAGAGTGTGACCACGTTGCTGCCGGAGCTCTCCATCTAACTGCTGCAACCACAGCGCCTCCTGCGCTGCTGCTGACATGGCCATGTACTCGGCCTCCACTGTAGAGAGTGCCACTGTTTGCTGTTTGCGAGAGCACCACGACACTGCTCCACCCTGCAATATGAAAATATAGCCGGTGCATGACTTCCGGTCATGAACATCACTGGCCCAGTCTGCGTCGCAGTAACCAACTATTTCACCTGAACCATTTTTGGTGTATGTCAATTTGTAATGTTTGGTACCTTGTAAATATCTTAGAACTCTTTTCACAGCAGCCCAATGTTCACTTTTTGGCTTCTTATTATATCTACTCAGAGTGTTTACTATGAAAGAAATATCTGGTCTTGTACCTTGAGCTATATAGAGCAAGCTACCAATAGCTTGCTGGTAGGGACAGTCATATGATTCTTCATCAGTGTCAATGAACTTTAATCCGACCTCCACAGGAGTTTTTACAGGTTTGCATTCTTGCATATTGAATCTGGATAGAATTTCATTTATATATTTTTCCTGATCCAACATGATTGAATCCTTATGTTTGGTTATGTTTAGGCCCACACAATATTTAGCTTCACCAATGTCCTTCATATTCAATTTTTGGCATAATTTTTCTTTTAATTCTTCAGTAGTAGTTGGCAAAGGGCTAAATATTATTATGTCATCAACCCACACGGCTATGTAAATACCTCTATTATTATCGTAATAAACACAGGGATCCGTTTTCGACTGCTCAATTCCCATTTCTTTCAAAACATTGCTTAGCTTAGTGTTCCACAGCCTGCTTGCCTGTTTAAGGCCATAAATAGATTTAAGTAGGTGACATACCTGATTTCCATTAGAATACATCTCAGGTTGTAGCATATATATGTCTGTGTCTATGTTGCCTTGAAGGAAGGCAGATACAGCATCCATTTGGTCTATCTGTAAGTTGTTTTGTGCTGCTATTGCAAACAAATAACGGATGGAAGTATACCTCACCACAGGAGAGTAAATTTCTTGATAGTCAATGCCTTTCCTTTGTGCATAACCCTTTATAACAAGTCTTGCTTTATATCGTATAACATTTCCGTGTTGGTCTGTTTTTGTCTTAAATACCCATTTACTCGGTAATGCTCTCTTATTTGCAGGTAAGTCTGTGAGTTGCCAAGTTTTGTTTTCTATTAATGCATTATATTCCTCATCCATAGCCCTTTTCCACTCCTGAGCATAGGGAGACGAAAGTGCTTCCTCTACACTTTGTGGATCTGAGGTACTAGTATAGAAACAGAGTAATTCCTTTCTATTCCTTCTAGATAAATTATGTGGCCTTAGTGTTATATTGTTTGTTAAATCCTGCTGATAATGTTTTGGAGGATGGTAACTGTCATCAAAATCTGTTTCATACTCACTAGAGTTTTCTTCTTCATTTGTTTCCAAATTAGTCTGTATTGGTGCTAATGTGCTTGGCAGATGAATAGTGGCTGAGCCGTCTTGTTGATTTTCTTTGATGGGATCCACGCTAGGGTATCCTTCCAATTTTTCTGACTTGGTTTCAACAACATCATAATTAACTGGAATAGAACATTCATTTAATTTATCCAAATCTTCAAAAACAACAACATCTCTGCTTTTTGTAACACGATGTGTCAATGCATCCATAATACGATATCCCTTAGTATTCTCGCAATAGCCTACAAAGATCATTTCTGTAGATTTGTCCCATTTCAAACGTCTTTCTTTTGGTACATGTACCATAACTTTAGAATCAAATATACGAATGTGGCTTAGGTTGGGTTCCTTACCTGTCCACATTCTATATGGTGTTGTGTCTCCTAGTACTTTAGTTGGTGATCTATTAACTATGTATGCAGCGGCGGCAACAGCTTCTGCCCATATTGGTTTCTCTAAGTTTGCATAAAACATCATACACCTTGCCTTTTCTACTAAAGTTCTATTCATTCTTTCAGCTAAGCCATTTTGCTGAGGGGTATAAGGGGTGGAAGTTTGATGTATAATCCCACAACCAGTTAAGTATTTATCGAAATTAGAGTTACAGTACTCTTTACCATTATCAGTTCTTAACGTTTTTATTTTCATGTTTAGTTGGTTCTCTACTCTAGTTTTAAAATCTTTAAAAAGTTCTTATATGTTTAATTTATCTTTAGTAAAATAGATGTGCACCATTCTAGTGTAATCATCAATAAAGGAAATAAAATATTTCATACCTCCATAAGAATTAGACTCCATTGGTCCGCATAGGTCAGAGTGTATGAGTTCCAACGGCTGTGTAGCTCTGTTACCTGCTTGCTTAAACGGGAACCTTGTTTGTTTTCCTTCTAGACAACTGGAACATTGCACAGCATTCTGCAGATCTTCTGTCAATGTCACCCCCTCAGCACAGCTTGGCAATTTCTTCAGAGTTGGATTTTATGATGTTGCGAAACTTGAAGGCTGATGTCACCAACACATTTCACAGACAATGGCTCCCTATTTGCCACTGTGATAGTTTTCACTGCTGGCTCGCGCACGTTGGTCATCTATTCCTTGGTACCACACATATGCATGGATGCACCCGAGTCAATGTACCATTTAGCACTACTTGTAGCTGAAAAGGCTGAAAAAGCTGCAATAAAAGTTTCATGTTTCTCATCATCATCCTGAGTTGATGCCTTCCTTGAAAATTGGCAAAATTTGGCAAAATGTCCATATCTATTACAATTATAACATCTCGGACCCTTATTAACAAGCGGCCTTAATTTATTGTGAAAATTTTAATTTTTCTTCAAATTGGAATAAAATGCAATTGAATTTTCAACTTGTACTTCTTGAAGCAATTTCGTTTTTATGAAGTCTGCAGTTATTTTTGCACCAGAATTTTCTAAGCCCATTATCATTGGTTTGTACTGATCTGGCAAGCCGGCCAACATTAATGTACCAAGCCACTCTTCATTTACTTCAAAGCCAATGCTTCTTAACTTATGGGCCGCATTCATTATTCTACTCACATAGTCCTCAATACTGGAGCTTGACTCAAGGGAAGTATTAATTAATTCTTTTAACAATCCGACCTTTCTAGTCAATCCATTATCGTCGAACGCTGTGTGTAAATTTTCCCACACATTTTTGGCCGTTTTGCAATCCTGTATGTGTACATAATTTTGTGTGTTTGCGAGAAGAATAATTTTCGATTTTGCCTTTACATCTTTTACCGGGTCAACTGGTTTTCCATCCAGCGGTTCTATGCAATCCCACAAATCTTCATGTTCTAAATAGGTTTTTATGCCAAACTTCCAAGTGGCGAAATTGTCTCGGCCGTTTAACTTTTCAAGATTAAACATATTCGAACTCATTCTGAAAATTTTCACTCGCCACGCTATACGCCGGCCGGTCTCGTCTCGTACGTAACCTCTAATTGCACTTGCTGATAAATCTTCGGAATTACTATAAAATATTCACGATTACTTTATTAAGCAAACACGCTCTGCTACCATGAAGGAATTTCAAATAACTACAACTTGTGATTTTAAGTAAATTTATAGATTTATTTCGTGCAAAGATAAATGTAACTTGACATTGCAAAAAAAAAACGTCAGCGAGAGAGAGAGAGAGAGTGTGACAGAGACGCCACAGTGTGGACAACAATAAAAACTAATTGGGATGCGTTCCAATTCTATCACCCACCCCAGAACGCAATCCCATTTGCATTGCACAATACAAGAGCACATTAAGAGTTGTCCCCTTAGTTAATAAATCAGATACATTTTCGTTAGACTTTACATAACAAAATTTTAACTTTAGATTATTAACAAGATCCTTAACAAAGTGATATCTTATGTCTATATGCCTAGACCGTGACAGATAACAATCGTTATGAGCTATTTTAATGGCACTTTGGTTATCACTGTGTATGGTTAGAGTGTGACCACGTTGCTGCCGGAGCTCTCCATCTAACTGCTGCAACCACAGCGCCTCCTGCGCTGCTGCTGACATGGCCATGTACTCGGCCTCCACTGTAGAGAGTGCCACTGTTTGCTGTTTGCGAGAGCACCACGACACTGCTCCACCCTGCAATATGAAAATATAGCCGGTGCATGACTTCCGGTCATGAACATCACTGGCCCAGTCTGCGTCGCAGTAACCAACTATTTCACCTGAACCATTTTTGGTGTATGTCAATTTGTAATGTTTGGTACCTTGTAAATATCTTAGAACTCTTTTCACAGCAGCCCAATGTTCACTTTTTGGCTTCTTATTATATCTACTCAGAGTGTTTACTATGAAAGAAATATCTGGTCTTGTACCTTGAGCTATATAGAGCAAGCTACCAATAGCTTGCTGGTAGGGACAGTCATATGATTCTTCATCAGTGTCAATGAACTTTAATCCGACCTCCACAGGAGTTTTTACAGGTTTGCATTCTTGCATATTGAATCTGGATAGAATTTCATTTATATATTTTTCCTGATCCAACATGATTGAATCCTTATGTTTGGTTATGTTTAGGCCCACACAATATTTAGCTTCACCAATGTCCTTCATATTCAATTTTTGGCATAATTTTTCTTTTAATTCTTCAGTAGTAGTTGGCAAAGGGCTAAATATTATTATGTCATCAACCCACACGGCTATGTAAATACCTCTATTATTATCGTAATAAACACAGGGATCCGTTTTCGACTGCTCAATTCCCATTTCTTTCAAAACATTGCTTAGCTTAGTGTTCCACAGCCTGCTTGCCTGTTTAAGGCCATAAATAGATTTAAGTAGGTGACATACCTGATTTCCATTAGAATACATCTCAGGTTGTAGCATATATATGTCTGTGTCTATGTTGCCTTGAAGGAAGGCAGATACAGCATCCATTTGGTCTATCTGTAAGTTGTTTTGTGCTGCTATTGCAAACAAATAACGGATGGAAGTATACCTCACCACAGGAGAGTAAATTTCTTGATAGTCAATGCCTTTCCTTTGTGCATAACCCTTTATAACAAGTCTTGCTTTATATCGTATAACATTTCCGTGTTGGTCTGTTTTTGTCTTAAATACCCATTTACTCGGTAATGCTCTCTTATTTGCAGGTAAGTCTGTGAGTTGCCAAGTTTTGTTTTCTATTAATGCATTATATTCCTCATCCATAGCCCTTTTCCACTCCTGAGCATAGGGAGACGAAAGTGCTTCCTCTACACTTTGTGGATCTGAGGTACTAGTATAGAAACAGAGTAATTCCTTTCTATTCCTTCTAGATAAATTATGTGGCCTTAGTGTTATATTGTTTGTTAAATCCTGCTGATAATGTTTTGGAGGATGGTAACTGTCATCAAAATCTGTTTCATACTCACTAGAGTTTTCTTCTTCATTTGTTTCCAAATTAGTCTGTATTGGTGCTAATGTGCTTGGCAGATGAATAGTGGCTGAGCCGTCTTGTTGATTTTCTTTGATGGGATCCACGCTAGGGTATCCTTCCAATTTTTCTGACTTGGTTTCAACAACATCATAATTAACTGGAATAGAACATTCATTTAATTTATCCAAATCTTCAAAAACAACAACATCTCTGCTTTTTGTAACACGATGTGTCAATGCATCCATAATACGATATCCCTTAGTATTCTCGCAATAGCCTACAAAGATCATTTCTGTAGATTTGTCCCATTTCAAACGTCTTTCTTTTGGTACATGTACCATAACTTTAGAATCAAATATACGAATGTGGCTTAGGTTGGGTTTCTTACCTGTCCACATTCTATATGGTGTTGTGTCTCCTAGTACTTTAGTTGGTGATCTATTAACTATGTATGCAGCGGCGGCAACAGCTTCTGCCCATATTGGTTTCTCTAAGTTTGCATAAAACATCATACACCTTGCCTTTTCTACTAAAGTTCTATTCATTCTTTCAGCTAAGCCATTTTGCTGAGGGGTATAAGGGGTGGAAGTTTGATGTATAATCCCACAACCAGTTAAGTATTTATCGAAATTAGAGTTACAGTACTCTTTACCATTATCAGTTCTTAACGTTTTTATTTTCATGTTTAGTTGGTTCTCTACTCTAGTTTTAAAATCTTTAAAAAGTTCTTATATGTTTAATTTATCTTTAGTAAAATAGATGTGCACCATTCTAGTGTAATCATCAATAAAGGAAATAAAATATTTCATACCTCCATAAGAATTAGACTCCATTGGTCCGCATAGGTCAGAGTGTATGAGTTCCAACGGCTGTGTAGCTCTGTTACCTGCTTGCTTAAACGGGAACCTTGTTTGTTTTCCTTCTAGACAACTGGAACATTGCACAGCATTCTGCAGATCTTCTGTCAATGTCACCCCCTCAGCACAGCTTGGCAATTTCTTCAGAGTTGGATTTTATGATGTTGCGAAACTTGAAGGCTGATGTCACCAACACATTTCACAGACAATGGCTCCCTATTTGCCACTGTGATAGTTTTCACTGCTGGCTCGCGCACGTTGGTCATCTATTCCTTGGTACCACACATATGCATGGATGCACCCGAGTCAATGTACCATTTAGCACTACTTGTAGCTGAAAAGGCTGAAAAAGCTGCAATAAAAGTTTCATGTTTCTCATCATCATCCTGAGTTGATGCCTTCCTTGAAAATTGGCAAAATTTGGCAAAATGTCCATATCTATTACAATTATAACATCTCGGACCCTTATTAACAAGCGGCCTTAATTTATTGTGAAAATTTTAATTTTTCTTCAAATTGGAATAAAATGCAATTGAATTTTCAACTTGTACTTCTTGAAGCAATTTCGTTTTTATGAAGTCTGCAGTTATTTTTGCACCAGAATTTTCTAAGCCCATTATCATTGGTTTGTACTGATCTGGCAAGCCGGCCAACATTAATGTACCAAGCCACTCTTCATTTACTTCAAAGCCAATGCTTCTTAACTTATGGGCCGCATTCATTATTCTACTCACATAGTCCTCAATACTGGAGCTTGACTCAAGGGAAGTATTAATTAATTCTTTTAACAATCCGACCTTTCTAGTCAATCCATTATCGTCGAACGCTGTGTGTAAATTTTCCCACACATTTTTGGCCGTTTTGCAATCCTGTATGTGTACATAATTTTGTGTGTTTGCGAGAAGAATAATTTTCGATTTTGCCTTTACATCTTTTACCGGGTCAACTGGTTTTCCATCCAGCGGTTCTATGCAATCCCACAAATCTTCATGTTCTAAATAGGTTTTTATGCCAAACTTCCAAGTGGCGAAATTGTCTCGGCCGTTTAACTTTTCAAGATTAAACATATTCGAACTCATTCTGAAAATTTTCACTCGCCACGCTATACGCCGGCCGGTCTCGTCTCGTACGTAACCTCTAATTGCACTTGCTGATAAATCTTCGGAATTACTATAAAATATTCACGATTACTTTATTAAGCAAACACGCTCTGCTACCATGAAGGAATTTCAAATAACTACAACTTGTGATTTTAAGTAAATTTATAGATTTATTTCGTGCAAAGATAAATGTAACTTGACATTGCAAAAAAAAACGTCAGCGAGAGAGAGAGAGAGAGTGTGACAGAGACGCCACAGTGTGGACAACAATAAAAACTAATTGGGATGCGTTCCGATTCTCTCGAACATCTCCGTCGAGCGTCCCAACCCCCGCGGTCACCCTGGGCAGTGCCACCGCTGCCAGCTATATGGCCACGCAGCGGCTAACTGTTCAGCTCCCCCCAGGTGCGTAAAGTGCCTGGATCCTCACATCACTAAGGAGTGCACTCGCACTCCCGAATCCACTTCCCCCCCTGCCTGTGTGCTGTGCGGCCAGTCCGGCCACACAGCTAACTACAGGGGTTGCCCGCGCGCTCCGCGCTCCACCACCAAGAGGGTCGCGCCTAAACCGGCGCCGCCGCTCACTCCTGCCAACTTCCCGCCGCTGCGCAACCGGGGTCCCCCGGAAGCAAAGCCCGTCCAGCCGACGCCTACTCCGGCTCTGTCTTGGAGGCAGCGTCCGGCCGTCCCGCCTGCACCTTCCCGACCCATTCCAGCTCCCGTAGCTTCCGTAGGGCCGCGTCCCGCTCCGTCATCCGCACCTCAGTCATCGTTGGCTGAGGACATGAAGACCGTGTTCGACGTCATCCAAAACGTAGACATTAATGAAATTTCCATACTCGCACGCAAACTGCGAGCCGCCCGCTCTCCTCAAGAGCGTTTATTCGCGCTAGCCGAGCATCACTCGCTCCTAAGTTCGTTGTAAATTCTTTATTTTTGTATAAATTCGTAAATAAGTAAATTATAATGTCTAGACCCGCGAATCCCGCGTCCTGTCGTATCAAACCCAAGGGCTTATCCCTAATATCTTTTAACGTTCGTAGCCTAAGCACCAACCTTCCCGAGCTCAAACTGTTCCTTCAGAACAACGACCCAGATCTTTTACTTCTCCAGGAGACATGGCTCACTCCTAATCGCACCAGGGGATTCGCTATTCCTAAGTACGCGTTTACACGTAACGATAGGCCTAACTGCGACGGTTTCGGCGGCACCGCTATCTACTACAAAAGAGGATTCCATTGCTGTCCTCTCCCTACCCCTCCTCTCCTCAACATGGAAGCCAACGTATGTAGATTGGCTATGACTGGTCATCCGACCATCATCATAGCTTCAGTCTACATACCTTGTGGCACCAAACCTATCCGCAGCGACTTTGAGACCATTCTCGCCCTCGGCCGTTCAGTCATTATGTTCGGAGACTTTAACTCCAAACATACTGACTGGACGTGCCTATCAACCAACCAAAGCGGTATAGCTCTCCTCGACATCACCAACTTACTCGACTTAGACGTCGTCTCCCCTATCACTCCCACTCACTATCCCGACAACCCGAACCACTCTCCTGACATCCTCGACTTTACAATCGTCAAGCATATCAACCTCGACCTCAGGTCTATCGAACCGCTCGATGACCTAGGCTCTGACCACCGCCCCGTCTCCCTCGTGCTAGGACCGCCTAACGTTAACGTCACTTCTCCTAAGACCTTTACCGACTGGAAAGGTTTTAAAATTACGATAGTTTCTGCCTTAGAGGCCCCAAACTCTCCGCTCGCGATCTCGCCCGATCAATTAGATAGCCCGGATAAAATAGATTCGTTAGTAAATTCTCTCACTGATGCTATCAACTCAGCCATCAGTGTAAACGAAAAGGTTGCTAAGAAAGGCAAACCCATGCTTCCCTTAGCCATTAGCAATCTTATTAAAGCTAAGAACGCGGCTCTCCGGAGAGCCAAGAAATATCCCACGCCCGCCTATAGAACAGCTGCGAATCAGCTACAACGCAAAGTTAGATCTCGCCTCGCGGAACTCCGAGATGAACGATCTCATGGCGAATATCTCCCCGTCCCACCAAGCGTATTATCGAATGGCCCGAGCCTTACGCGTAGACGCCGCCTCTCACGTCCCTCCTCTCACTCGTCCCGATGGCTCTATCGCCTTCGAAGACGAAGAGAAAGCCGAATGCTTCGCTGACAGCGTTGCGTCTCAATGCTCGCCCAGCACGCAACCCGCGAATCCCACTCACATCAAAGCGGTGGAGGACGAAGTTCTCCGTAGAAACTCTCTCCCCATCTCCGCCGACCCCGTCACAGTCTCTAATGATGAAATCTCGCTTCTCATCAAAAGCCAAAAGTCCAGAAAGGCTCCGGGTGCGGATGGTATTTCCAACCACGCACTTAAGCACCTGCCTCAACAGGTGCTTACCTTGTTAGCTATCATTTTCAATGCCTGCTTCGACCTTAGCTACTTTCCAAAAGCTTGGAAAGAAGCGACAGTCATAGGCATACCCAAGCCGGGTAAACCTCTTAATATCCCGGCTAATCACAGACCCATCAGCCTCCTCAAGGCAATGTCTAAACTTCTCGAGAGAGTCATACTCTCTCGAATGCGGAACCATCTGTTTCCAACGGACGGCGATCCTCTCATAATTCCCCACCAGTTCGGCTTTCGTGCTAAGCACTCCTGCCCTCAGCAAGTCCATCGAATCGTCGAGTACATACTCGACGGCTTCTATCCGAAACGAAAGAAAACGATCGCAGTTTTCTTTGACGTAGCCAAGGCTTTCGACAAAGTCTGGCACAGCGGTCTCGTTTATAAACTCTATAAAATAGGCTTACCGGCTCGCCTAGTTAGGATAATCGCGTCGTTTCTCAAAGACCGCACGTTTCATTTCAAACATGAAGGCACGCTCTCCGCGCCTCGTCCCATAAAGGCTGGAGTCCCTCAAGGCTCAGTCCTCGCCCCTCTTTTGTATTCCGTATACACTAACGACATTCCCATTCCATCGAAAGTCGTCGAACTCGCTCTCTTTGCCAACGACACCGCCCTTTACACCAAAGGCCGCAGAGCCTCGGGTCTCGTCACCAGACTTCAAAAGGCTGTAAACGCCCTCGGTGCTTGGTTTAAAAAATGGCGTATCGATGTGAACCCAGAGAAGAGCTCTGCGGTTTACTTCGACTACAGACGCAGTCGTATCCCCGACAATCTCCAAGTGAGAATGCAAGGCACTCCCATCCCCTGGAAGCGCAGTACTAAATATTTAGGCGTCATCTTAGACCAGACGCTTTCTTTCAACCCTCACGTCGATAGAGTAACGAAACTCGCACGTTTTTACCTAGGCCGGCTTTACAGTATGTTAGGTAGAAAAAGTAAAATGTCCTTCAGAAATAAACGTACGCTTTACAAGGTCTGCGTTAGACCAGTCATGTCATATGCTTCGCCAGTCTTTGCCCACGCCAAACCCTCCGTCCTGCACAAGCTGCAGGTAGTTCAAAACCTCTTCTGTCGCAGGGCCACAAACGCACCTTGGTACGTGCGCAATGCGGACCTGCACAGAGATCTTGAACTACCTACAGTTCAACAGTACCTAAAAACACTCTCAGAATCGTTCTTCAAACGCGCCGAATCCCATCCCAATCCACTAGTTCGAAATTCAGTCTCTTATACTGCTCCTGTCTTAGATTCGGTATACAAAGTCGATAGACCGAGAAACGCGCACACAAGCGAACGTACGCAATTAACTTTAGATCTCGAGGCCCTTCAGGCCGCAAATTCTAATTCTAACGTAAATTCTAATTCTAACGTAAATCTGAATTAATGTAATTTTAATTTAATTGTCAATTTTTAATGTTTATTATTTACTTTTCATTTGTTTTGAGCACCTTCAGTGCTATGTAAAACCCAGCGGGTGACCCCTTAAGGGCCCCGCTAGCGCGGCCTCTTTCTCCAATTGGCCGTCGCTCAGATGAAGGCTGAGTGGCAAAAATGCACGAGCCGACAGGGGGTTTTTAGTGGGTATGGTTCTGGTAGGCGTCGGGACGAGTCCCACATAACTTTGGAATCGCGCCAGAGTATGCGTCAGAGCATTTTTATCCTACTGCCCTTCTCGCGGAGGGGAACAAAAAAAAAAAAAACAAAAAACGTTCCAATTCTATCAGATGTCAATCAGCTGTATGTGTTTGATTTTTGTCACGTGTTGATTTTGGTTCAAGTTTAACGAAATTTAAAACAGAGGTACCCAAACTTTTTTTCTCAAAGACCACAGTGTAAGTTTAGCTGGTTCCGGTGGACCCCCTGCAGCTACATTTCTACCATATTCCCAAAACTCGACTAAAAATGTAAAGATTAGATCTAACTAAATCCCCCGTCGTTTCTCCCTTGGACCCCTGAGATTCCCCCTTGACCACTTTGGGAAACACAAATTTAAAAGAATGTCTTATATTCCTAATTGCTTTGGAAAAGGTAACTCGCCACTTGTTACCTTTTCACACACACACAGACGGCCTGTTTGGTGTGGAGGTAAATACCCTTGCCTTCCATGCCAGAGGTCCCGGGTTTGAATCCTGGTAGAGGCAGATATTTTATTATGTTTGCTTTCTAGTCATGAATGTGTATGTATGTTTATTTAACTTTATTTCTAATATTAATATATGAAATAAAAAAATATCTATGTGTGCTGATATATTTCTTAAGTTTATTTATCCGTTATCTAGTATCCATAACACAAGTTAAATACTTAATTTGGGCTAGATAATGTGGTGTGATTGTTATAAATATTATTATTATTATTTATTACTTATCAGATTACACAGTCATACATAATGCTCATTTAAGATAATGGAATATCTATCTATTTATCCTTATCCATAGGATACATTTTAAACTTTTTCAACTTACTAATCGTAATCATTGATATTTATATGCGAAAAATTTTAATTTGTGCATTTAAAATAATGGATTGTAATAGTAACAAGTTTCTTTCTATTTATTACCAAAACTGTCGTGGTCTGAGAACTAAGTTGCATACTCTATTTATGAATATTATATTACACGACTATGACGTAATCATTTTAACCGAAACCTGGCTACATCCGGACATATATGATAATGAAATTATTGACTCTAGGTATCAGGTGTATCGTTGTGACAGGGATCGAGGAGCATGTGGTCGCTGCGACGGCGGAGGTGTGCTGGTGGCGGTGGCGCGCTCGCTCGCTTCCTCTGCGTCGTTCTTGCCGACGTCGTCGTGGCTCTCCTCGCCCCCGCCGGTACCACCACCTATTGTAGATTTTATTCTGTTAGATGTTAAATTAGGAAATAAGAAATACTTTATTAGCGCTGCATATATACCGCCTAAAATGCATAATGATGTTTATAAGTTGTACCTGGAGTTTTTACAAAGTCACTTGGAACTACTGGATGAATGTAATATAATAATCGTGGGAGATTTTAATTTGCCAAATATTACTTGGGAATCCGACGGCTCTTTTAACGAAAAACCTGTTATCAACAGTACTACTTGTGAATCGACTTTACAATTAATGAACTTTATGTCATTTTCGGATTGTGTTCAATTAAATTACATAAAAAATAATAAAAACAGGATATTAGATCTTTTTATTACTAACATAGCTGATTGTAAACTTTTATCAGCTCAACTGCCTTTGGTACCTCCAGACGATAATCACCCGCCGTTCTATACTTTATTGCCTATTAGTAGTCCGGAAACATACATTCGAAGTAAGCCTAGATTGCGATATTGTTTCAGGAATGCAGATTACGACCTCCTTAATAAGGAATTAACTAATGCTAAGTGGGATGAATTATTTCTACATAAGTCAGCAGATCAAGCTGTAGAAGTATTTTATGAAGTAATTTATGGCATTATTCGTAAATACATACCTCTAAAAATGATTAAATCATCACAATTTCCAGTATGGTTCAATTTCCATTTACAAAAATTATTTAAACTTAAAAATAAAGCGTGGGTAAAGTGGAAAATAAACAAAAATGAAGCTGACTATAAGGATTTTTCGTTTTATAGAAAACTAATGCATGAAGAGTCCACCAAGTCCTACAGAAACTATATAAATACAGTAGAGGAAAGTATTAAAATGAATATAAAATATTTTTGGACATATGTATCAAATAGAAAAAACTCATCACTTATTCCGAGTGACGTATTTTACGGATATAATACTGCTAACAGCCCTGTCGATGTGTGCAACCTGTTCTCTGAATACTTTCACTCGGTTTTTGAACAATCTACTGTTCCTATAGATTATTCCATTGATATGGTTGATAAGGCTAGCTATAACGAAATGAATACTAATCTATGTAATATTATAATTTCTAAAGACGACATTGTTAAGGAATTAAAATCACTTGATATTACCAAAGGTTCTGGTACTGATAACGTACCTCCGATATTTTTAAAGAACACTGCTAACACGATTTGTATACCCCTACATTATTTATTTAATAAATGCTTAAAAGACGGTGTTTATCGTGACGTTTGGAAATCCGCCCGCATAGTACCCGTACACAAAAGTGGAGCGAAGAAAAACGTAGAAAACTATCGTCCAATATCTATTCTACCCGCTCTGTCGAGGCTTTTCGAGAGGCTGGTACATAATAATATATATCCCATCCTACATTCAACAATTATTCCTCAACAACACGGTTTCGTTCATAAGCGATCAACTAATAGTAATTTACTCCTTTATGTAACAGACATTTTTGAAAACTTAGATGCTAATAAGGAAACGCATAGTATATACACGGACTTTCGGAAGGCTTTCGACAGAGTGGATCATAGAATACTATTGGACAAGTTGGCGTTTAATGGTATCCGGGGGAATCTCTGGCGGTGGTTTAAATCATACATACTTAATCGAACACAGAAAGTTGTGATAAATGGCTATGAGTCGAATTCAGTAAATATAAGTTCGGGTGTACCTCAGGGATCCATTCTAGGGCCCCTCCTTTTTATATTATTTATAAATGATATCCACACATGCTTTAAATATAGTAAATTTCTTTTATATGCGGACGACTTAAAAATATATCACATAGTTCATGACTCATTAGACCTACATCACCTACAAGATGATCTTAACCGATTCACAGAATACTGTTTGGTAAATAATCTTAGTCTTAGCTTAAACAAATGCAAGTTTATATCTTTCACCAGGAAAAGAAACTCCACTAAATTCACTTATAAGTTATGTGGCTCTGTCTTGGAGAAGGTAAATACTATAAGAGATTTGGGTGTTTACTTGGATAGCAAATTGACCCTGGATGTGCATATTGATACAATTTGTAACAAAGCCTACAAAATGTTTGGTTTTGTGATGAGGGCATGTAAAGACTTCAAAAAACCAAGTACCTATATATATATGTATAAAACGTTAATTAGATCACAATTAGAGTATGCAATTTCAATATGGAACCCGTTTTATAAACGATATGCAAATAATTTAGAAGACATACAGAAAAAATTCTTAAAGAGTATGCAGTATAGATGTGCTCGTATTTATTTATCTTATAAAGATTTACTGAAGAGTTACAAATTATTAGACTTAAAGTCTAGACGTCATCAACTAGAAGTTATGCTTTTGTATGATCTATGTCATAACCGCTATGATTGTGTTGACCTAGTAAATAGGATATTTTATCTGGTTCCTACTCGATCGCATATGCGTGCAGCCCGTAAGCAACATGTATTTGCTACTAAAATGTGCCGCACAAATGCTGGCAAAAGGGCTCCTATGAATAGACTCTTTCTTAACTATAATGAACACTTTGGTCATATTGATATCTTTGCTACCCCTGTGGGCTACTTTCGAAATAAAATAATAGAAGTCCTAAATAATAATAATTCGATGTAATAATAATTAATTTTAGTAAACATTTGAGTGGTTAATTCACTGTAATGTATTAAGTACTTTTTTTGTAAATGTAATCTACTTACCTTACCGCCTCAACATAGATACTTTCATCTCTCACCTGTAGTTACCTGTGGCTAACGAAGTTGGTCTTACAATTACATATTTCGTATTAGATCTACTATTTAGTAACATCGATTGTAAAACTGTTTGTTGGTCCTAATAAATTAAAAAAAAAAAAAAAAAAAGAAATGTATTTAGTCTATTATTTTTAGTTATTATAGTTGTTTTCCCAATAAAATAAAATAAAAATAACAAAATTTGAATAAATAAATAATAAATAATAAATAAATGGTTTTAATATTTATCTATGCATATTTTATAAGATAGTGATGTGTGACCACTAGTGTTGACAACCAGGTCTTCCCGAACTTGTGGTAGTGTCATGCTTTATATATGTAATTTCAAAAAGAACAAGCAATAGTCAATCTTTAGAAAATAAAAACTGTATTTGAATTAAAATGCTATGCTAAATAAATATACTAATTTGCCCACTCTCACATAAAATGATCCAAATATATAATAGTTGTGCAGTGGTTCTACTGCTTACAATTTTAATACACAAAGTTGGTCAAAGATTTCACGTGAGTCTTGAGGCACTTGCGATGTTTGTTACGCGCGCTGGATATGCAGTAAATGCCTACTGCGTGAGTATAAGAGGACCTTCAATCAATCGTTTATTCCATAAAAATCTTTAAACACGTTTTTAATACCTGTAGAGGTGGAATTTCACAAAATCCTGTCATAGCAGGCATCGCCTTTGGAACTGGAAGTTCACTAAATCTATAGGTTTCACCACCGTTTTACGAACTATTTATGTGCAAAAATTTTAGCTAAATCCGTCCATAGGTTTGGACTCGACGTTAACAGTAACGCCAGCCTATTTTTAAATAAAAATGATTTTTTCGATATCTCCAATAAACACTTAAACCAATATATATAAAATATCGATGAATTAAACACACAAATCTTCCTCTTTGATCAATTTAACCCTTGGTCAAAACCGTATGAAAATTCATTCATTCGTTTTCGGGGTTTTTGTTTTATAACATGTAGTGATGACGGTTAATAAACTTAAGAGAGCTTTTAAGGTGCCCACCAGCCAACCAGCAAAAAGATGGTAGCCTCATTTTTTGCAAGGACACATCATGAAGTAACGATTGCTTTAGAAGGTACTTTGTGCGCCAAAGTACCTTGTAGGATCTTTGTTTACCGTGGTAGGATCTTTGTTTACCGTGACTATGAGTCACCGCACAGCTAGTTGGCCTGACTACCGACTATTTAGTCGGGAATGTATCAAAATTATATTTATTTTCTATAAAAAATATCCATCTATACTATATCTATAGTCAATTTGCATCAATAATTTCTGCTGGTCTCTGGAATCTGGAAATTTTGTATTTCTTGTTTTTGGGTTCATGTTATCAACTACTATTTTATTTTACAAATATAAGTATTACCAGCAATTCACGTATTGTATAAATTACCTAGGTATTGTATAGAATACCTGGGGTGTATAGAATACCAGGCAATGTATAAAATATTTTGAATAGAATGAAATGTATTGAAATATTTATTTCTCAACGTTGACAATTACTTGTTCTTATTGACGTCAAATAAAGCATGACTCTACCAACAGTTCGGAAAAACCTTCGTAAAGAAGAACTGACAAGAAACTTCACGGGTATATATATTTTTTTTTAATAAATTTACAGAGTCTCTTTATGTCTATACAAAATTATTCTTATCTGCATCTGTTAGTTCGGCAAGTCTCCCTCCCCCCAAGTATTCAAACGACTACACCCCCTAAAACGGCACCCGTTCACGAGTTAACGCGGGATCCAGCCATCGCCCTCCTCGACGCTACCATAAGAAGACGTACCTTAGTGACAATGACTCTTTAGATATTCATCGAGACGAAGAACTCAACGAACAAACAGACACATTACACATGTTTTGTTACAAATATTAGTAAAATCCTGTTAGTCAGGGGATTATACCCAAGGACTTTTATCATCAAAATAATCGGATAGTTTATAATATGCTTTAGCACACAACTTCTGTTTTATAGTTTCTTTGAATTTGTCAATAGGAAGACCTTGGATATCCTCAGGAACCTTATTATAAAAGCGTATGCATTGACCCATGAATGAGTTAGTGACTTTATGAAGCCTACTATTTTGAGCTGCCAGCATATTTCTTCCTCTTGTGTTAACATTGTGCAGATCTTTTTTCCTTTTGAACAAGGAAGAACAACAATATGTTCTTTTTTACATACATTAAATTTTCAAAAATATATAAGAATGGAAATTGAGAATATTTATTTCCTTAAATTTACTTCTTAGTGACACCCTTGGACTGCAGAATAAATATAGTATCGATGTCGGCAACGCTCCCCCATAACAGAATGCCATATGTCATGAGGCTGTGGGAGTAACCGAAATAACTAATCGAGCAGTTGTTTTATTTGAAATTTGTCTCATTTGTTTAACAGCATATGCGGCAGAGCCAAGCCTTTTCGCTAAACCATCAACATGCGGTCCCCACTGGAGTTTGCTTTGGAAAAATATTGCTGTTCGTTGCATACTTTTCCTAGGTAGTTAATACATTTTGTAGGGATCGTATAGAATACGAGGGTCAAACTGAAAGTTCTTAGAACTGGCCACTTGTAAACAATATAACAAAAAAATAATCTTAAATTTTTAGGATTTTCATTCATTTGTCATTTGTTTTACGATTTGGCGGCAAATTGAAAATTGTCTGTGTCACGTCAGCATGAATTTAACGCGAGAAAATTTTCGTGCAATGACTTTTTATGACTTTTGATATCATTTAAGTCAACAAGAAAGTATTGATAGACTACGATTGGCATTTTACGATAAAGCTCTATCTCGTGCCACTGTTTACAACTGGTTTAATGAGTAAAACGAGGTCGCACTAATCTCACCGATGATCTGCGTGAGGGACGGCCATCTACGGAGACGACTGAAGATAATGTCTGTTAGAGGCGTATGATAGAGACTGACAAAAGAGTTGCCTATCAGCAGATTTGGAGAAGCTTAGGCATCGGTATGAGTCAAGTGCACAAAATCCTCTATGATCATTTAACGGTCAAGAAGGTTTGTACCCGGTGGATACCTCATAATTTGACCAAGGGCCAAAAACTCCGTCGTGTTGGTTATTGCCAGGAAGATTTAAAGTAGGTGACTCAAATGCTGTGTTTGACATACTTACGGGTGACGAAAGCTGGATTTACTGTTGTAACGTTACGCGTTCCTTTTCTAATAATTAATTAGTATTTTAGTAAAGAAATGACAATTAATCTAAACAATCATATAATTATACTTATTATAATTATAATTACTCAACTGCGAAAACAAAATTAACCTAATGGTTCACTACCTTGACGCGCGAACCCTAACTCACTTAAGAATTTTGTGCGCGGAGCCTAAATGGCGTGAGCGCCGGTTTTGCGAGAACATTCGCTGTGCCTACGTGACACAGACCTCGTCTGAGCGTTGGGCAGTAAGCACGTACTCGTTTTAGTACGTGCAGTAGAATAAAAGTTACGTTTTAAAAATTCAATTGGCTGTCGTACAACATTTTTTGTGCGAAGCATATTTTTGAATTTTGAAGAAAAGTACACGTATTGTATTTGCGCATTTGCTCGCCTACCGTACAAAGGAAATTATATTTTGAAATCCTTATTCCCCGAAAGGGTAAGTTGATGATCTTTTATTTTAAATAGTGAACCATAGTTATAAGTATTAGTAGTGTTGTGTTGTGTATGGAACTAGTTTCTATTTTGTGTACCTACCTACCTAGGTACTTGTATTAGCTTCTTGCTTCGCTTTTGCGCTTTATTTAAATTGCATGTTATTTGCCGACCTAGTATTGCTACCCGACTGCGCAACGCAAAGGAGGGTTATGTTTCTTTTTCTTTTTGTTTCAAGAGTACCTACCTAAATTAAATAAAATAGATTTTTTATCATCTTTTCATTTAACTAAAGCTTTTTATAACGTAGTTTTTTTAATCGAAAATAAGTAAATGCTTACTTTGTTCTTTTTGTGTAATTCATAAATTATTTATTTTAAAACCATCTACTTTCTTTAACTTCCTTGCTTAGGCATGGCTTAGGAATGTTTGCGATCGCAATCGGCGGATTTACCTGAAGTTTTTTGTGGTCTAATTAAGTGGAACGTCATTCCAGGGAACTAGCTTGGAGCTACGACGAAGTTGAAGCACCCCTGTCTTGGTCACACAAACAACCACAAAAAGGGAAAAAAGATGATGGCCTCGATCTTTGGAATGGCAGGTCATTTCGCGACAATTGTTTTAGAGGATCGAAAAAAAGTTTCTGCGAAGTAGTACACTAACAATTGTTTGCCACTCGTCTTGGAAACAGTTGTGGAGAAATAACCTCGCAGTAGGATCCTCCTTCACTACGACAACGCCAAATAAACGTGACGTCAAACGTGGAAAGGTCACCCGCCGTATAGCCCCGAACTCGCAGCTTGCGATTTTTATTTATTCCCGAAAATAAAAGAAAAACTTCGAGGAAAACATTTTATAGACGCCGCGGAAGCTGTCGCTGATTCCAAAAACTCGTCGAAGAGACCCGTAAGGACGGGTGGGCAAAGTGTTTTTCTCAATGGATTAATCGGGTGCAGTCTTTTCAAAATAGTGTGCATTCACGTCAATATATCATTGACGTGAATGCACACTATTTTGAAAAGATATAATAAAACTAACAACTAGTTTGTTGAATCAGTTTTTTGAATTTCCATTAAAAAACTTTCAGTTTGACCCTCGTACCTGCTGGTCCGCCGGCAATGTGTATAGTATATACATTTTGGTCTTTTTTTGTCAATGTACCAATGTATGTAAGTAAGATAAGTACCTTCTGAATTTCAACTTGTTCAACAAAACAAACACCTTACATTACACCTTACAAAACCCTAGTATGAACAGCATCATCTATGCGGGCTCTTGTCACCTCAAATTTTCCCTCAGTACTCGAACCGTCGGGACTATGGCAAGCGGCCTCATAGTATGATTTTATTACCGGGGAAAATATGTAGGCCGCGCTGGTGTATCCAACGACGTGGAAACTGAAAAATAATGGAAGCTAGAAAATATCAACATTTGGACACTATGCAGGTTTTGGCCGGGCGGTATTTTTCCCGAACGGTCACCTACAAATATTCGACTGTGCCACCCGGCAGTGCGTAAAAAATGCTCTAACGTATACTCCGCGCGCGCGATCGGAGTAATGTGGGACTCGCGCCGAGCCTACCAGAGCCCCTACCCACTAAAAAGCCAATTCTTTACCAAATTTTTGCCACACAGCCTTCATCTGAGCGATGACCAATTGGAGAAAGAGGCCGTGCTAGTGGGGCCCAGAAGGAGTCACCCGCTGGGATTACATAGCACTGAAGGTTCTCAAAGCATTGAAGGTGAAAACATAGCACTGAAGGTGCTCAAAATGAAAAATAAAAATTGAATTAATTCGAACTACAATAGAAATAGAATTTGCGGCCAGAAGGCTTGCGGCTTCGAGATCTAGCGTCAGCTGCGTTGCTATTTTGCACCGAGGGCATTTATAGCCTTTTGGAGTCTGGTGGTGAGACTCGGGACTCTGAGGCCTTTGGTGTAAAGGGCAGTGTCATCGGCAAAGAGGGCGAGTTCAACGCCTTTCGGCGGGACGGGAATATCATAAGTGTACACGGTGTACAACAGAGGGGTGAGGACTGAGCCTTGAGAGACTCCAGCCTTTATGAGACGGGGCGCAGAAAACGTGCCTTCATGTTTAAATCGGAACGTACGATCTTTGATAAACGACGCGATTATCCTAACTAGGGGATCCTTTAAGCATATTTTGTAGAGTTTATAGACGAGACCGCTGTGCCAGACTATATCGAAAGCCTTGGCTACGTCAAATAAAACTGCGACCGTTTTGAAACGCCGTGGGTAGAAGCCGTCAAGTATGTACTCGACGGTTCAATGGACTTGCTGAGGGCAAGAGTGCTTAGCGCGAAAGCCGAACTGACGGGGAATAATGAGAGGATCGCCATCCGTTGGAAACAGATGGTTCCGCAATCGCGAGAGTAAGACTCTCTCGAGAAGTTTAGACACGGCCTTGAGGAGGCTGATGGGTCTGTGATGAGCCGGGACATTCAGAGGTTTACCCAGCTTGGGAATGCCTATGACTGTCGCTTCTTTCCAAGCTTTTGGAAAGTAGCTATGGTCGAAGCAGGCATTTAACAAGTAACAAGGTAAGCACCTGTTGAGGCAGGTGGTTAAGTGCGTGGTTGGAAATTCTATCCGCACCCGGGGCCTTTTGGACTATTCACTCCTAATGAGAAGCGAGATTTCATCGTTAGAGACTGTGACGGGGTCGGCGGTGATGGGGAGAGATTCCCTGCGAAGGACTTCGTCCTCCACCGTCTGGATGTGGGTGTGATCCGCGGGTTGCGTGCTGGGCGAGCATTGTGAAGCAATGCTGTTGGCGAAGCATTCGGCTTTCTCTTCGTCATCGAAGGTGGTAGTGCCGTCGGGACGAGTTAGAGGAGGAACGTGGGAAGCGGCGTCTACGCTTAAGGTTCGGGCCATTTTATAATACGCTTGGTGGGACGGGGAGATTTTCTCCATGAGATCGTTCATCTGAGCGTCTCGGAGTTCCGCGAGGAGAATTCTAACTATTACTATTCTATAGGCAGGCGTGAGATAGTTTGGCTCTCCGAAGAGCCGCGTTCTTTGCTTTAATGAGATTGCGGACAGCTAAGGGAAGCGTGGGTTTGACTTACTTAACGATCTTTTCGTGATGGTTGAGTTGATAGTAGCAGTGAGGGAATTGACTAACGAGTCTATTTTGTCTAGGCTATCGCGAGCGGAGAGTTCGGGGCCTCTAAGGCTGAAATTAGCGTATTTTTGAAGCCTTTCCACTTGGTAAAGGTCTCAGGAGAGGTGTCGTTAACGTTAGCCGACCCTAGCACGACGGAAACGAGGCGGTGGTCAGAGCCTAGGTCATCGAGCGGTTCGATTGACCTTAGATTGACGTTGCTTTACTAACGCAAAATCGAGGATGTCAGGACGGAGGTTAGGGTTGTCGGTATAATGAGTGGGAGTGACGGGAGAGATGACGTCTAAGTCGAGTGAGTTAGTGATATTAAGGAGAGCGATACCGCTGATGTTGGTCGATAGGCACGTCCAGTCAGTATGTTTGGAGTTAAAGGCTCCGAACATTATGACTGAATGGCCGAGGGCGAGAATGGCCTCAAAGTCGCTGCAGATTAGTCTAGTGCCACTAGGTATGTATATTGAAGCTATGATAACGGTCGGATGACCAGTCATAGCCAATCTACACACAGTGGCTTCCATGTTGAGGAGAGGAGGAGCGGTTTGGAGTGAGCCACGTCTCTTGCAGGAGCAGGAAGTCTGGCTCATTGTTTTGAACGAATAGTTTGAGCTCAGGAAGGTTAGAACTAAGAGCGTTAAAAGAAACTAGGGATAACCCCTTTGGTTTGATACGAGCGGATGCGGGATTAGCAGGTCTAGACATTATGTTTGTTATTTAAAGAATTTATACTAAATAAATAATTTACAAGGAAATAAGTAGCGAGTGATGCTCGGCTAACGCGAAGAGACGCTCTTGAGGAGAGCGGGTGGCTCGCAGTTTACGTGCGAGTACGGAAATTTCGTTAATGTCGACGTTTTGAATGACGTTGAACACGGTCTTCATGTCCTGTGCCAACGACGACTGAGGTGATGACGATGGAGCGGGACGCCGGCCTACGGGAGCTACGGGAGTGGGGATAGGACGGGAAGGTGCAGGTGGGGCGGCCGGACGCTGCCTCCAGGACAGAGCCGGAGTAGGCGTCGACTGCTCGGGCTTTGCTTCCGGGGGACTCCGGTTGCGCAGTGGCGGGAAGTTAGCGGGAGTGAGCGGCGGCGCCGGTTTGGGCGCAGCCCTCTTAGCTGAAGAGCGTGGAGCGCGCGGGCAACCCCTGTAGTTAGCTGTGTGGCCGGACTGGCCGCACGCGTTCAAGATATCTCCGTTCGCGAGTTCAAACGGAACGCCCCGTAATTATTACCACGCGGTTATATACGGTTATATAATTATACGCTCCTCCGGGAGGGCGTAAGTATGATACGTGATTTGTTTGACCGATAGGAGCCTAGTAAAAGACCGGAAGTCGTCGATGGTCGCAACCTGGATTTTGATTGTATCGCCTGCGTTGGAGGCTTTAACGCAATTCCGGTAGTGCCGATTAATGCCGGCCTTAATATGTGGGTAGCACCCCTAACTCCCAACTGCCTCGAACCTTATTAAGTACAAAGTTGATCGACCGGGAGTGATCCTATACGGTAATTCTACCAGCATTTGACCACTTTAGCGTATGTACAAAGTAATTTTAGCATTGTATGAGTATTATATCTGTTCATTTCTATTTTTTTTAATTCCTTGTTTTCCTATTTCCTATTGTTAATTTGTTAATATTTTTGTTTATAAATAAATGTACCATCCCAATCTTTATCACTAGTCATCCAGTGCGATGGAAGACAAACGCCTGCCAACTAGCAATAAAACATTGTCAAACTTATAATAATGACCTACGACGCTTAAGCCGAACCTCGGTGCAAAATGCACATTACAGAAATTGATTGCTAATAATCAAATTTTCACACTGAAATTACGTTTTTTTATGTGTTATATTTAATTCCGTTCTATTACAAAGATTAATACGCTTGTAATTAAAGAATTACAATCGAATGCAATCAAAATGTATGACATATACAGCACAGTTTAACATGTACTGCCTGCTAACGCGTCTCTCGCTTCTCCGCACTCGTCTTTTACGCGCACTGGTGGTTGCACATTCCGTACTGTACAGATTACCTAGGTAAAGCATAAAATAAACAATACTAACAATAAATACCAGAACATTTTAGATGCTGAATATATAGAATACAATACTGGATTATATAGAGTGCCATTAAAATTTGTAACTTTTTCAAAATACAAATATATTTCTGAGTCTCTATTTGAATGATCAAATATAGGCTCATTATCGTACGTAAAAAGTAGATTTGTAGAAATAAAAAGTCTATATGAAGAATTTTTATCTCTAAAATCACTATTAGAGGAAAATACGTCACAGGATTTATTAATATAAATAAATTTAACATTAATCATCCTTTGTACAATTATAGCCCGAAGCAAATCTTTATTCTCTGTAGAATAACTGAAGAACATGTAAGATTATTAAGGTACTTATAATAAAAAGATCTGTATTACAACATTTTATTTAGTGTAAAGGCTTGGTTTGTATGTAATAAGAACTTCAGAATATTATTTTATTATTTAAAACTATGTTAAACACATTGACAAACCCGCAGTTATATTATTTTGTTATAATTATATATTTAGAAGAAAAAACGTAACAAAATAAAAGATAATATGGGCTGGGTGGGTCCTACTATAAATCTTTCTAATTAATCGCCAGAATTTATAAAATCGTAATTGTTCTTCGGATGAATAAAAAAAATTTATGGCGTGTTAATAAAAAAAATTTAATAAACGAAAGTTATTAATAATGAAACAGATTGCAGTGTAATAAAAAAGCTATTGAGAATCATTATATTCATCATAATCCAAACTGTAACAAGAAATAAAAATCTTTTTTTACTTTTATTTATACTTTAACGCATAATAAGTTTTCTAAACTTCATTATTACTTTCTTTTAAATAAAAAATTGATAAAGGTGATTAAAAATTGTTGACTTTGGCTTGCTTGATAGGCTGCTTAAACGTGATTGTTCAAAGATATTTCACGAAGATTGTAAAGAGGCATCACTAATACGGCATGTACATAATTATGTAATTCATTATATAATAATTATGTAAAACACACTGAAAACTACAACTAAGACAGATACATTAGCATACATAACAAGATTGTTATGTTCAGTTCATAAATCACAGTTGTAAACTTGTTTGATGATTAAAATAAAATAAAAATTATAATCAGAATCAGGTACTATGAATAAAACAAAACACGATTAGTGATGTCCATGGGTGTGGATCCCACGTATCACCAGGTGGGTCTTGGGTGGGTCGCACGTAAGGTGCGGCTGGGGCGCGGGTGGTTGCTCGATTCTACTAAAATACGATGTTATCCTACTAATATAATGAAATGTGAAAGTTTGTGAGAGCTGTATGTATGTATGGATGTCTGGATGTATGAATATCGGGATGTATGGATGTTTGTTACTCTTTCACGCAATAACAGCTGAACAGATTTGTATCATTTTTGTCATATGGATCGGATATAACCTAGAATTACATTACACTTTCTTTTTCAAAAATTTTAACGACACCGGGAGTTAATGCAGTAACAATGGAACTCAGAGACAGTACTTTGCATTAACTATTCCTTTGAATTTTTTATTGTTCATTGTGCATACATATTATCCATTATTAGAAAGTTATTATTTGAATCCTACTATTGTGTTTTATTTATTTTTCAAAAATTACTGTGTGAGTGAATTTAGACTTACTATTCTTTTGTTAGTTTCCTTCAATACCTGGATTCTAATTGACATTCGTTTACTTTGTTTATTGTTGTTGATTCTGGTTTTCCTTTTTTTTCTTACGTTCTTTTGTTTGATGTATAAGATTGATTGCTTTCTTTGCGAGGTTAAATTTTTTCTTTGTTTCTTTAACTGACCACGAAAATTGACCGCTTGAAGTAAATGTTAGTGAACAGTTTATTTGAATTAAAAATTAAGATATACTTTTCTTGACTAAAGTGTCAAATATAAGTGTTAAGTCCTAAATAAGATTCGTTTGCATTGTTTTGGTATTGATACATAATTGTGTTTTGATGTTGTAGTTCCAACGTTCGACGTCACATTTTTGTGGTTCTAACAACATTCGACAACAATATATAACCGTATTCTTCGCTTACGGTGCTTTGCTTGGATAACTGGAATGACGTGCTGTTATAACTCACCGCAGAAACCCCACGTCTAGGCTGCGGGACGAGATGTGGAGCGAGTGAACGGGTGGAGCTCCCCCGACTGCATTCAAATCACATTTCATCTGTGCTAGCAGACAATAATTAATCGTACAACGTCGTCTATTAACTTAAAATGTTCGCGTCAGGGAAGAAATCGTATTTAAGATAATAATTATTCTCATATCTACTCAAGTTAAGTCAAAAATTCCATTGTATAATAATTGGAATAGGCATTATTCCCAACTGCGATTGTGTTTTATTTCATGATTTTACATAAAAACAAACAAAAAAGTTTTAAGATACACCTCATACGTTTGCTTTACCCAGAAAAAGTACTGTCCCCAAGGAATAGGCAAGCAAATTTACATGTGTAAAAAGCTTAAGTAAGCAAACACTTACAAGAACTTTGTTCAGTCTTTTACCTTTTCCTATGGTTTGATAAGTATAGTCCATGTTCAATTGATTAAACTGTGTTGGCTGGCTGACTCTCTCGCCAAATGAAACCCTAACGATTTACTGATTTTGTTATGTTTTTATTGATTTTGTTGCTGATGTTAATTCTTTGTCAACGGGATAAGAAAAAGAACATTAAGGTTATCACTAAGTAAGTGGGCATTTTGCTGTAATTCCTTTTTATGTTTTAGTGAAATACTTAGATATAACGGATTGCTCTATGTTAATACGAGCTAAATTATCTGCAAGAACGATATTTGGTAAAAAAATGCCTTTATTTAATTGAGAAATATCTGAAAGCGAAGATAATAATACCCTGTTAATGGGTGTAATACTCGACTTAATAATAGAGCATGTCATGGTGGAAATTGGATTTTGTTTATTTTCAGAACGTAGAGTTTGCAAGATTACAGGTATCGTAGAAATTAAACACAAATCATAACTAAGTATCGATATAAATTACTTGGTGAATAATATTTCTAAAAAGAGATATGAAACCAAATTTGCAATCTTGTTGGTATAATTATTTCACTAACACAATTCAACAAAGTTCAGTTGTTTACTAGGCACTAAAGTATGTCAAGGTCATTTTAAAATATAACCCTGTTCTTGTACTGTAATTTTAATATTAGGTCTTTACCTATGAAATTGCCGTTTTTCACGAAATAAATAAAGCGTAATTTTTTATATAATTTTTATTCGTATTAATCAAAATAATCACCCATGCAATCAATGCATCTTTGCCAACGCATTGGTAGCTTATTGATGCCTTTCTTGAAGAAATCAGCTGGACGGGAGGCAACAAATTCTTCAAAGGCATTTTGTACTGCCTCTCGGGTATTGAATTTTTTTCCCGCCAAGAAGTTATCCAAATTCTGGAAAAGTAGAAATCTGTAGGCGCAAGGTCTGGTGAGTACGGCGGATGACGGAGAACTTCCAACCCCAACTCTTGTAGCTTGGAGACCGTCTGCTGTGCAGTATGAGGTCGTGCAGGAGCAGTGGAGCCGAACGATTGACCGAAAATGGTTGGAGACGTGCGAGCTTCTCCATCATTGTGTTCAGTTCTTCACAGTACACATCTGCAGTAATGCTTGTCCCGTTTGGCAAGAAGCTGTGATGAATTACACCCGCGTTAGACCACCAAACAGTGACCATCACTTTTCTAGGGGTAAGTTTTCGTTTAGGGCATTGTTTGGGTGTTGAACCAGGGTCCAACCAACTTGCTGAGCGCTTACGATTGTCAAACAGGATCCAATTCTCGTCACAAGTAACAATGCGGTTCAGAATTCCTTCATTTGTATGCCTGCTGAGCAGTGCAAGGCACGTCTCCACGCGTACTTCGCTGGCGGTCATTGAGTTCGTGGGGTACCCATTTGTCAAGGTTTTTTACCTTGTCAATTTGACGCAAATGGACCAATATTGTTTTGATGCTAACGTCGAAAGCTGCTGCTAATTCAGCCGTGGATTGAGTTTCATCAGCTTCCACAATTGCCTTTAACTCGTCATTGTCGACCAAAGTTTTCGGACGACCACGGGGTTCATTTTTCAGGTCAAAATTTCCAGAACGGAAGCGGGTAAACCAATAACGGGTGGTGCGTTCGTTTGTAGTGTTCGCTCCGTAAACGTCGTAGATGTTGCGTGCCGCTTGTGCCGCTTTGCTGCCACGACGGTACTCATACTCCATAATTACTCGAATTTTTAATTTATCCATGATGATGAAAAATGTTCGATTGCGTTGAAAACAAAACACTAACTATTAAACAAATGACGATTTTAGAAAAAGAATTCCATGTTTGTCATATAAAATTAATTTGAAATTAGAATTATTCATTCAAAAAAAAAATATTTTCATTTGAAATGGCCAGTATTGCAAAACGGCAGTTTCATAGGTAAAGACCTATTAATACGTACACGTGTTAATATTCGATGCGGGGTGATGGTACCGTTACGAAATTATATAAATATAGTAAACTACCATTTAATCACACCTCATGAGACACTTTTTATAGCTGACTAGAAAAAGATTTCTAAGCAAAGCTACCTGCGCAAATACATATCTTTAAAACTTTTCGTTAGATGTCTATAATAATAATAATAAATAATAAAACCCCAAACACACCAACTGTATGGCCCCAAAGTAAGCAGAGCTTGTGTTATGGACGACCATACAGCGAACTGGGGGGGAACCCAGAATAAACATACATCATAAATACAAAAAACCATGACCCGAGAACAAACATCTATGTTCATCAAACAAATGAATGGCCCGGCCAGGACTCGAACCTGGGACCTTCGGCGTATGAGGCAAGGCTACTTACCACTACACCACTCGGTCGTCTATGAATAGTATCAGAAGTTATTGTGGTTTTTAATGTTAAAGAGGTTGGGAAAAAAAAAACATGTCTACAATATCTCATGGTTATTCTTGACATGGGAACACTGTTTTATTATGAACATTATGCTGGAAACATGTACTACGTATTTAAACGAACTTTTTGTATTCAATTTTCTAAGTCAGTAAAAATAGGCTCATTTTCTTCTTTCCTTTCTTTATTTTTATCGTGCTCTGTATTATTCTGTCAATTTTCTTTTCATTCTCTAGCTCTGTATCAAAACATACAATATTTTATAAAACTTATCAGAAAACTAAATTTTTTTCAAAATATCTTCATCTTTATGTGATTTTTCTTTTGTTATGGTTTTTAACTGAATATCAAGTGTCAGACTATTTCGGTTATTTAAACTATTATAAAAGGAATCAACGGAATTCTTACCACGATTTTGATGATTTTTAGTAGAGAGTTTCCGATATTTAGGCACCTTTGCAAGAGCCATTATCAATCTCCGTGACCTTGGCGCTAGGACTATGGAAATATATCCTTATATAATGGTTTTAACTCGATTTTTTTTATCAATCATAGTTACTTTTCTTACAGCTTCTTCTCAATGCTTTCTACCTTTTCTTCTTTAATCCTTATCTTTTCATTTTCTTGAGGCTTTCACTCGGCAGATGTTAATACGAAAGGACCTATCGTTTCATTTTTTCTGCAGTTTTTTTGTGGTGTGATTTCAGGTTTCTTTGGTCTTTTGCACTTTGGTTTCATTTTCAGAAACTAATAAACTAGTAATCACTATTTATTAACAAAGCGGGAACCATTTATTGACTCAATATTTTTATCTTATAATTAGTAACTAAGTTGTAGCTAATCCGTAGTAACTAACCCGTGTCACATTTGAAAGGTTGTATGTGGCTGAATTGAGTGTAAAATCATAATCAGCAAAATGTACAGGAGAAACCAATTATTGACATACTAGTTGAAAAAATGGGATTTCATAATTAATGCGTACCAAACATTGACACTACATAATTAAACAATAAAATCCTTTCGATATTGCGAATCCAACTGTGAAAACTTCAATGTACTGAAGAGCTTAAGAACGGTAGGGAGTAATGGTACTGGATTCTTAAAATATTATTTGGTATATTTCGGAATGTCAAAAGAATGCATGTGTAGTCCCGAGCTCATAGCGGGTCAGAATGTGCAAACCGTATTCCAAATTTGTTTTTTTGTTCTATTATTTATTTTCAAAATAGAAATCCGAAGAAACCTACTACTTTTTTTAAGAAATTTTTGAAATTCACTAAAAAATCGTAACTCGAAAACTATGAAAAATCGTATAACATAAATAGGGGTCATTCAGATACCCCTCAACACGTGGCACCTAAAAAATTTTTTTTGGATTTTTGGACGTCTCTTTCCTGGCCACCCTCTATACTATACGTATATATTATACAACAAACGGTCTTAGGGGTCACGACACACGAACCCGATCTGCGTCTGGACCCGTTCGGACGTGTTGAAGGTCGCTCCCGGCTGCTGAGTCACGATTGTTGTCTCACGACTTCTCTCGTAGCAATACTCAAACGCCACTCTCAGATCCGTTCTGCGTCCGACCTCGCTCGGACGTGTTCGTGGTCGCACCAGCCGTTGAGTCACGATTGTCGTCTCGCGACAACTCGTAGCAACACTCATACGCTGAGATTCGTAGAATATTTCGCTTCGTCCTTGATGACTTGAGATAAGCCTCTGTAGGACTTACGCTGCGGCCGGTTTCGATCGGCTGTAACTAAGTCAGTCTCGCAGCAACAACAGAGCTGAGCTTACTACGGTCGATTGAATTCGATAGTAGTTCGAAAGGCTCGGTTTGATTTTCTGGCTACGTACTTGACGCTTGGCGCTTGTTACGTAGTCAGAGACTCGCTCTGCGGCCGGCTTCTGCCAGTCGTAACGTAGTCAATCCTGCACTTTCAGTGCAACCCAACCTCGTCAGGTCTACGGCCGGTTTTAGCTGTCAATTTATTGACAACACACTCCGTAATAGAGTCGCGTTTGATCAGGTGGATACTAACGGTGACAACTAAGCCTGATAGCGTTGCCCCGGTGCGCTTCCAAGGCCCTCCAGTTCAAGGAGAAACCGGCTGACCCGATCCCATTGCACTTGGGCCTTTCCCTGGGTAACGGTACAGTGCTGTCCGAATCAGGGGCACCACTTCGCGTCGTCCCCCAGCCCCTCTACCGCTGGTAGGGAGGTTTAGGTGCTAGGTTTTTTAGGAAACCTAGGCATTATTATATATTTATATACTATATATTGTAGTCCCAAGCCCTCCACTGGACCGGCAAAGCTTGGTAAACTTTGTGTCAACTTTGTGTCAAGATAATCAAACTCAGATAAAAATGGATATCTTAGTTAAACACAACGAAGCGAAAACCTTTAAAAAGTTTTAGAAGTCCACGAATAGTTTAAAACCCAGGCCGAGCCTGCCCGTGACCATAGCTGGTGAACACGAACCGACTGCTATTGCCAATAAGTTCAAAGACCATTTTAGGGTTCTGTCTTCACAATTTCAAAGCTCTCGGATGAACGATGCTGAGGCCACCAATAAACATCTGACAGTGAAATTTTATCCAAAGAGATTGATAGTATCATAAAAGGTATGGTTAGAGGCAAATCACCTGGTCACGATGGACTCAGCATCGAACATCTGCAGCACGCTGGCGTTCATCTGCCTAGGGTTCTTAACATGTTGTTCGCGTTATGTGTGGGGCATTGCTACTAACCGGATAATATATTATGATTAAAACTATTGTCATACCTATAACTAAAAACAAAACCGGAGATGCCTCGGATATAAGTAACTACAGGCCTATTTCGTTAGCGACTGTCATCGCAAAGGTGCTGGATAGTGTTCTGGACAGGCACATGGCTGGACGTATAGAATTGCACGACGCGCAGTTCGGCTTTCGGCCGGGCTTATCCACAGAAAGCGCAGTCTTGGCCTTAAAACATACTGTGCATTATTACACTAAACGCAATACACCCGTGGTCGCCTGTTTGTTGGACCTATCCAAAGCCTTTGATTTAGTTTCTTATGAGCTTTTATGCCAAAAACTAAAATCAGATACCCAGGTCGCTGATGAAGTAGTGGCTGTACTTGATTATTGGTACAAAAACCAGACAAATCATGTGAGGTGGGCAGGATCCCTATTGGATGCATACGGGTTGGAAGTCGGAGTAAGGCAGGGGGGGTTGAGCTCTCCCAGACTTTTTAACCTGTATGTAAACCGCTTGATTGGGGAGCTCAGCAAAGCCAATGTTGGGTGTCATATAGGTGGAATATGTCTCAACAATCTAAGTTACGCTGACGACATGGTTTTGCTCAGCCCCTCAATCCGAGGCATGAGGAAACTGCTTCACATATGTGAAAAATATGCGGAGGCCCACGGACTCAGATACAATGCTGATAAAAGCAAACACTTGGTTTTTAAAGCTGGTAATAAAACCTATCTTAATGCGTGTATTTGTTTGTATTTTTTAATGTTTTATTTGAATTTTATTCCATTTTATTTTACGTGTCACTAACATAGATATTAAGAATGGTATGTTTTACTAACCACATATGGATTAACTTTCTGAAATAAATTATTATTATTATTTTTAGCCATTAGCAATATTATTAAAGCTAAGAACGCGGCTCTCCGGAGAGTCAAGAAATATCCCACGCCCGCCTATAGATTAGCTGCGAATCAGTTACAACGTAAAGTCAGGTCTTGC
This sequence comes from Marasmarcha lunaedactyla, assembly GCA_923062675.1. Taxonomy (NCBI): domain Eukaryota; kingdom Metazoa; phylum Arthropoda; class Insecta; order Lepidoptera; family Pterophoridae; genus Marasmarcha; species Marasmarcha lunaedactyla. The sequence continues at coordinate 13,354,134 of OV281353.1, forward strand.
CTCGCGGAATTACGAGACGCTCAGATGAACGATCTCATAGCGAATATCTCCCCGTCCCACCAAGCGTATTATAGTATGGCCCAAGCCTTACGCATAGACGCCGCCTCTCACGTCCCTCCCCTCACTTGTCCCGATGGCTCTATCGCCTTCGAAGTCGAAGAGAAAGCCGAATGCTTCGCTGACAGCGTTGCATCTCAATGCTCGCCCAGCACGCAACCCGCAAATCCCTCTCACATCCAGGCGGTGGAGGACGAAGCTCTCCGGAGAGACTCTCTCCTCATCACCGCTGACCCCGTCACAGTCTCTAATGAAAAAATCTCGCTTCTCATTAAAAGTCAAAAGTCCAAAAAGGCTCCAGGTGCGGATGGTATTTCCAACCACGCACTTAAGCACCTGCCTCAACAGGTGCTAACTTTGTTAGCCATCATTTTCAATGCCTGCTTCGACCATAGCTACTTTCCAAAAACTTGGAAAGAAGCAACAGTCATAGGCATTCCCAAGCCGGGTAAACCTCTGAATGTCCCGGCTAATCGCAAACCCACCAGCCTCCTCAAGGCAATGTCTAAACTTCTCGAAAGAGTCATACTCTCTCGAATGCAGAACCATCTGTTTCCAACGAATGGCGAGGATCGCCTTTCGTTGGAATTATTCCCCATCAGTTCGGCTTTCGCGCTAAGCACTCATGCCCTCAGCAAGTCCATCGAATCGTCGAGTACATACTCGACGGATTCTACCCGCGGCGTTATAAAACGGTCGCAGTTTTCTTTGACGTAGCCAAGGCTTTCCATAAAGTCACAGCGTGACTGACATGAAAGGCACAGCGTTCTCGTCTATAAACTCTACAAAATAGGCTTACCGGATCGCCTAGTTAGAATCACCACGTCGTTTCTCAAAAACCGTACGTTCCGATTTAAACATGAAAGCACGCTTTCCGCACCCCGTCTCATAAAGGCTGGAGTCCCTCAAGGCTCAGTCCTCGCCCCTCTATTGTACACCGTGTACACTAACGATATTCCCGTCCCGCCGAAAGGCGTCGAACTCGCCCTCTTTGCCGATGACACTGCACTTTACACCAAAGGCCTCAGTGTCCCGGGTCTCACCACCAGACTCCAAAAGGCTGTAAAAGCCCTCGGTGCATGGTTTCAAAAATGGCGTATCGATGTGAACCCAGGGAAGAGCTCTGCGGCGATACGACTGCAAACGCTGTCGCAATAGGGGCATCCTAGCAAGTTAATACATTTAATCCATCTTTTTTCTAAATTCATAATTCTCTTTGAAAAAAATTATTAGCATTTGCTTTGCAAAAACGCTTACTTGTACAGTAGTCATCACCTAGCTATCGTCGTAAAATTATTTGCCTCGGAGGTGTTCCTTGAGCCGAGGAAAGAGGTAAAATTCACTGGGAGCTAGATCTGGCTAATAGGGTGGGTTTTCGAGCAATTCGAATCCCGTTTCTTGAATGGCAGCCATCGCAACGGCGGCTTTGTGAGCCGGTGCGTTGTCTTGGTAAAACAACACTCCAGCTCGTAGTTTGCCTCGTCTTTTTTCCTTCATGGCTTTCCGCAATCTTATTATTTGGTCTGGTAGTAAGAACCCGTAATAGTGGCTCCGTTTTTCAATTATTCCACCATAATAATTCCTTAAGCGTCTCAAAAAACGGACGCCACCACCTACCAAACTTGACCTTGAATTTCAAGTACATATAAATTATAGAGCACATATTATAGATTATCATTACTTTTGGATCACCGTAGTAAAACAGTAAAACACAATTACGAGGTTTGCGTCTTTGACTTTTTACTTTCAAAATTGATACATCAATATGCTGTCAATAACGCGACCCAAAAAAATAAGTTATATTGAGCAAAAGCTAGCAAAAAAACCTTTTTTCTCCTTGGCCAATTATCGGACCCTCGCGAGAAACGATAGAGATGTTTCCGATATACAAGTTTTTACACAATGCCGCAAGGTTTTTTTGGAAAAAAAAAGTATATCACAATTTTGCTTTCAAATTGTAGTGTTGTGAAAATATAAAGATAAAATCTAAAGGTTATTTTCTTTTTTTAATAAATACTGAAACTTTTTAATCACTTTTAATACCGGGTGATTTTGAAATCAAATGAAAGACTTTTAGGGATGAATCTTCCGCTGCCTCAAATCTGAAAACAAACAAATTTTCAAACGTGAAAACCTCTAAATACAGATTTACTGGTAATTTGATACATTTCTTTCGGAAGATCTCAGTAAACCTTATGTGCGATATGTTTTATCATGTAACAACAAAAAATTTCCAAATCAAATCAAATGAATTTATTTGCGAAAAATGTGTACAAATAGTTCTTAATTAAAATTGTCAGTTCTACATTTTTTACTGTTAAACAGCTTGCAAATATTTATAAGAAGTTAATTACAAAATGATTGACCATCTAAAATCCTATTAAATAGTATCAAAATAAATTCATATCAAAGAAAATTGTAAACAACATAGAGGAGCTCTTTGGGAATAGGTATTGGATTGAAGTGAAAACTTGCTTAAATAGACCAATGAAGAGCATCATAGCGAGGGAAAAGCCATCAACTCCTTTGCAGATGAAGTGTTCCATGCAGTCGAACAAGGTCCAAGCATCTCAGTACATGGAGTTTATGAGAACACTGGAGTACCCAGAATTACTGCATATCATATTTTATAAACAATTGTTTTGTCCTCGTATGTTGATAATAATAATATAATAATAATTGATTTATTGTTTCTTCTCTCACACAGAATAAAGTACATTTTATGTTTACTATAACGAAATTTAGAAAGTTCATTGCAAAAATAAGTCTATGTGAGAGACTGGTGTCTGTACTAGGAGACCTGTATGACAGATTACCAGCCTCTCCAACTCTGGCCTAGGTGGATAACATGGTAAATAGTGTGATATGTGATGGTACTATAATTTATAATAAGGTTTATATTAAAAATAAAGTATATGTTATATATGTATGTGTGGTATGTGCGTGTGTGTATGTGCGCGCAACTGCGTGTATGTATATGCGTGTGTGTGTGTGTGTGTGTGTGTCTTAGTGAATAGTACGCATGCGTATGTGTATATATGTGTTCGTGTGTGCATACTCGTATCTATGAGCAATCACGATAAAATCTTGAATATATCCTCAGTCTGAGCATAATCGAGCTTTTTCAACCAGGCAGTTACCTTTTTTTACATTCATTTTTTGTAAGGGGATATATATCAATCTCTTTATTAATTTTGTTATATAAATATCCTCCTAAGAATCCAAAAAATCTACCCGACATGGCAGTGGACCACAATTTAATGGAATGAGAGACTGAGTGTTTGTGCCGTTTATTCACTTTGGCAGAGGGGTCAAATTTCAGCAAAGAGTGCTGTTTTAGAATAGTGAAGAGGATGAAAAGCTGTCTTACGGATAAAACATCGAAACGAGAGTAAAGATCTTTAGTGGGGAATCGAAAAGGCAAGAACAGACTCACTTTTAAAACGGTTCTTTGCGCTCTTTCTAAACTGATCAATTTAGTTTTGTCCGACCCTCCCCATGATGTAATACAGTAAGAAATAACTGATTGGCACAGCGATAAGTAAACCATTTTGATTACGTCAAAGTCAGCAGAATGCCGTAGATTTCTAAAGATATAAATTAATTTACGAATCCTGGCCGAGAGCAAGTCAATATGTTGGTTGAAGCTTAGATTGTTATCTATAATAATACCTAGATACTTAATGCTGAAAGCCAAGGTTAGTGGTTTACAGGAGCATGATTGATTGGACAAACAGGAATGGGCAGTAATAAAGTAGTTGTCATGTGTTGCTAAGTTGATATTAGTTATGGAAAAAGGGATGTATTTAGTTTTTTCAACATTAAGCGTCAGGGCACTATCAAGAAGCCAGGAGTACACTGCACTAAAACCGGACTGGGCATATCCGTAAACTTGGTTCCAAGTATTACCGTGGAAGATCAGCACGGTATCATCTGCAAAGGTTATAATTTTGCCAAATGGTAGAGAGATGTTGCACAGATCATTAATAAAAATAAGAAAGAGCGTGAGACCGAGCACGCTGCCTTGCGGTACACCGTACGTGATAGGGAGAGCATCACTCACGTGATTATCAACACGAACCTTCTGCTTTCTATTGGTCAAGTAATTTTTGAAAAGCTCGAGCTGCAAACCACGAACTCCTAGTGCCTCAAGTTTTTCAAGAAGGATTGGTACCGATACTGTGTCAAACGCCTTAGCCAAATCAAGAAATACCGATATTACTTTCTTCTTCTCATCAAGTTTAGAAACGATATGGGCAGTTAGCTCCTGAACAGCATCGCTCGTAGACCTATCCGCCCTGAAACCGAACTGCGAACTTGAGAGAAGATTTCCCTTTTCTAGATAATCTACTAGGCGCTTGTTTATGAGTTTTTCAACGATTTTTGACAAAGTAGGAAGTATAGAGATAGGTCTATAATTGTTAACACAGTCTCTGTCTCCAGTCTTATAAATAGGAATTACTTCTGCGAGTTTAAATTTATGAGGTGGGTTAATGGGGGCACTAGAATTTGAATATATCGTTTTAATATTTTACCCGATATACTGTCGTGGCCAGCAGTATGATCTTTTTTCAGATTTAGAATCGTATTTCTAACCTCACAGTCATCAGTAGGGATCAATGCAAAAGACTGTGCCGGCAAAGGTAAGTGAGATTTGTTGCGTTGTCGATTTAATGATTTTTCAGCTAGGTTTTTTTCCTATTGAAGTGAAAACTTGATTAATGTGGTTAACTGATTTATTTGGGTCTGATTGTGAAATTAAATTTGATGCGGGAATTTTAAATTTATTGGAATGCGTTACTTTTTTCATGGTGTCCCAAAGAGTTTTAGTACTAGCGTTAGCTGCCTTTAGAAGTAATGATTTCTCGTAATCTTGTTTGAGTTTTTTTAATAACCAGTTGCAAAAGTTTCTGTACCTTTTATATATTGTTTTATTTAATTCATTGTTAGGGTTTCGTTTAAATTTTTGGTGTAGTTTGTCCCGATTCTTTATACACTTAAGTAATCCATTTGTAATCCAGGGCTGTTTTATTCTTTTGCGATTAGGGATATTAATAATGTGAGTGTTTAATTTGATTTTGTTTCTTAAATTCGTTAGTAATAAGTCAGCGGCTACATTCACATCCTGCGTTTGATAGATGGCATTTAAATCAAGATTCTGCATGTCTACGTCAAGACCATGAAAGTCTATCTTATTCACCGCAAAATGTTTGTTTTGAGAGTGATTATGCTGTTCAAGTTCCAGTATAAATATCACCGAGTCGTGGTCTGTAATTGATGTCTCGGAAATGTAGCAAAATGCGGGAAGTTTGGTTTTGAGCATAATATGATCCAAACAAGATCCGTAGCGAGTAGGAAACGTATGAGCAGACAGGATACTATGACTAGCTAGTACGTTTAAATAAACTGGGGAATTGGAATCGGAATTATCGGCCTTTATGTCTATATTGATGTCACCCACAATGATTATATTGGAAAAGAATGACCCGGAAAGAAAAGCATTTAAAGATTCTATAAACGGATCAATATTCTTATAACCAGGAGGTCTGTATATAGCGAGAATCAGAGTGTTATTATTTAGGTTAAGGGCAAGGCAGTTGGCATTTAATATGTTGGGTTCAGTTATCGTTACTGCCATATTATTTTTAAAGTATACTACCACGCCTTCATTTTGAGTAAAGTTATTTTTAGTTAAGGCGACATCACATCCATCTATATATTGTATATAATCGGTTCCAGGTAACCAGCATTCAGTAGCGATAATCAGATCCCAATCCGTATTAGACCTGAAGAGAAGTGTTTGGAGACCTGAGAAGTTCTTGTTTATACTACGGATATTCTGGTGGATGATTTTAAGGCTTGAATCAGGTTTAGTTATTAAGTTGGGACAATTATTAATATCACAAATAGATGACCGAGCTAAAGTAAAGTTGTCGAGGTCGTCATTTAAGTTATCGAATTTTGTTTTGATAAGAAAAGGTGTATATTATAAAATGTGAATAGTAGAAGAGAATAAAAGGTGAAAAAGGTACGTATTGCTTTAAGACTTTGGCTACATGAGTAGTATTTTGCTGAGGTGCATGCATAAATATTATCGTGAATGTGTATGAAGTGTGGAAATGTGTGAGTAGGTATGTATGTGTGTGAAAGTTGTGAGTAGGTATGTGTGAAGTGTAGTTATGTACATGTGTCATGTGCGTGTAATGTTTATATATTGATGATATAAAGAGATAAAGCGCGAGGTAGGTGATCAAATAAATGGGGTGTGTAGTAAGTAAGTTACAATAACTATGAACATTAAAAAATATATTAAAAAAGAGCAAGTTAAATACATAGTCACGTAAGCGAATTAAAAATAGTCACTTGGACAACAACTTCTTAAGATCTAATTCACTTTCAAGATGTATCACCTGAGAATCCTGAGATTTCTTCAGAAATACTTTTCCATAGGAGGTCCACGTACTGTGAAAGTATTTATCTTTAACAGATTGCCTCGTTAAGTAATACAGTCTTCTACCAAGGCTGGTAAGCGACTCATCAATATGAATCTGTTTGGGTGAACCAGGCAGGCTTAAGTGGGAAGTATTCAGCTTATTGTCCTTGTTTGTTTTATTATAAGACTTGCACTGTCTTATAAAGCCGACCTTACACGATGTTGTAGTTAGGTTAAGAACGATATGATTATTTGAATTATTCTTTGTGGGTATACGATAAACATCATGAATATCAGAGTCTGTTAAAGGGTGATCTATAACCTGACTGAGTTTTTTAACCATCGTCTGGAGTAAGACTTTATTTTCAGCGGGTTGGCGAGGAATATTCCTAATTTCGATTGATGAAACACGAGCGTTGCGATCTAGTAGCTCAATCTTATTTTCTAGTGCCTCAATTTTTTGTTCATACGCTCTGTTTTTTTGTTCAAGGTTAAAAATTTTTTCTAGCACTTCATCATACCGCGAAGATAGAAAATCTATACTCTTCTGTAGCTCTGCATTTTGCTCCTTTATAGACAATATAGGTTCAATAATTTTATCAAATTTTTGGTTTTGTTTAGTTTCAAATGCACAGAACATTTCTTTTAGTTGGTTTAAGAATGAGGTAGATTCAGGTGAGATATCGTTCGTACATTTTCGTTTCAATCTACGGGTAGTGAAGTCATTATTTCTATCCAATTCCTTACGAGTTGAGTCGTATATTTGGGGGTCCGATCCAAAGACTGACGTAGAAGTACTTCCCAAATTACTATTGCTTACAGATTTTATCGGCGAGCGTTGAGTCATCATTTCTGGACTAGTAAAAGAATTAAATTTATTTACCAGATGAAAGGTGCAAGCTGAGAGGAGCGGTGTGCGCACGCGTCGAGCCGGATTCCACTTCGATTAGACTGGGGGCGGAGCTTCGTAGGTAGGAGGTAGTAGGCGTTACCTTGCGGTTGCGTCGAATCGATGTCATGTAGTGTTGTCTCGCTTCTCCAGTCGTAATGCTGTTCTAACGTTGGTACACTGACCTCTTGTTGACTCTGCGCGCCTTGTATCGTCGATGAATTTCAGAGCACTAACTTTAATTTAATTCGATTTTAAAAACAAAATTTAATAAAGCCCTTGCTCAAAGAACGTCCGTACTCCACGTAGACCCAGAGAGGAGAAGAAAATTGATGAATTATTGTTATCATTACCTACTCATTAGATTTTTTTTCAAAAGTTTTATATACGAGAAATATTATAATCGCTAAGATATAAACGTCAATACAATTGTAGGCATTCAATTTCTTCTCACAATTAAATCGAGGACAAACATTCTGGTATCTTAACAACGGATACATGTAGATACAATATATTATATTTTCTAAATTTTAAGTAGTATCAGTACGTATTTTGTAATTTTTAATTTTATAATTTAATACACAGAAACACTTGCGCTGCAGTCAAAAGAAGTCCTTCTTTTAAATGTTTATACTTTATAAATGCTAGGTTAGATTAGGGCATCATATTTTCCATTTCACTTAGATACTTTTTAAGCAATAAAAATATCCACAAAATAAACAACATTTATAAAACGAATACAAAATAAGATTTCCTTTCGTGTGTAGATGTTATTTATTCACGTTAACTCATTTATTTTACGCCGTTTTCATGTTGAGGCTAAGGAATATTGTTTTCTCGAGTAGATATTTGTCTCCAGGTTACTTTTATTACTACATACTTTTATTGTTATTTTTTTAATATAGAAAATATAAGAGAGTCAGTGATATAAATGATACCTAAACTTTAATTAAATAAACTAAAATGTTAATATTAACAACACGACGCAAGCCACTGTAAATCTAAAATCAATGGCATTTTTAGAATCAGTGATCTGTAGAGATTCGTAATACGATTTTTGCATAGTGATCTGGGTATCACAATTTAATACCTGGTGAGATGAAACGTTATCGAATACTGAATAGAAATCATTTAACAAACAAAGAGTTCAATGTCATTTTTTATTTTATTGTAAAGGCGGCATATCAATCTTTACCCTCTTTACTAATATTATGTTCGGAAAAACTAACTAGCCGTATATTCTCAAAATATTTTAAAAATAAAGATTTTTCTTCCCTTCTCTTTTCTTCAAAGAATTTTAGATCACCCAAGAGTAAACAGTCTTAGTTGTAAAAAGGATAAAAATCTTTTTTTTTTATTTTAGTTTTAGACAACTTAATTATCTTGCTGTCAGACATCTCTCCTAATTTAGTTACACTACATTCAAATTATGTTCTCTTTTCCATTTTCCCAAAAAACGTAAGTAGAATTTATTATTTTCAGTCAGTATAAATGATGCTTTCAGGGATGCAATGTTTGGAAACGAAGCAAAATGTTCCCATAGACGAAGGTTATCCATTCTATTAAAATACGATGCCATATAAAATTTGTTATAACTAGAATGAATCTTTCAATTTAATTAATTAGATTTCAGATAAGACATGCCCAACAATTATGTCGATAGATTTGTAAAAGCTTCAGCCAGACTTACTTATTCAGACTTACTTATTCAGACTTACTTATTCAGACTTACTTATTTACTTTGTTCAGTCTTTCAGCTTTATCTGTGGTCTGATTAGTATGGTCCATGTTTAATTGATTAACTGTGTCAGCTGGGTGTCACTCATCAAATGAAACTATTACTGCTTTTCTTATTTGCTGATCTTAATTTCTTGTGACTGGGATAAAAAAGTACATTGTGGTTATCTAAATAAATGGCTATTCCTCTGTAGTTTTTTTTACATTGAAATAGTTTTGGTAAAATATTTGAATGTAAGAGATTTCCATTCACAAAAAATTAAAAGTACTGTGTCAATAAAATAAATTACCTGAACGGGAGTGATAATCTCGAGATGTGGATCTGAAGAAATGACATTAAGCGAGCGTGAATATAAAACACATTCTTGTAATTTTTCGTATGAAAATTTACAAGAATGTATATATAAAGAGCCAATGACACCACATAGATGCGTTTTTACACCTTTTATGTAAGATTCTCACATTCCGAAATGTGGAGATCTAGGCGTAATCAGTTTATACGTGCTTCATATCATCTTTTAAAGAGTTTAACATTTGGTGCCCCGGAATATGTTCAGTTAATAATCGAACACTTGAATTTATTAGGTATTTATTGTATAATGTAGCGTAGGTTCTACTTAGCTTCGTTTGCAAAATAATTATATACATTATTCAGTGCACACAAAGCAAGCATAGCACCCGGGTGCATTCATAACCTTTAACATTTAAACTTGTAGTCTCTGCAATTCTCGCTCTTTACACGACAGGGGAGTAGAAGATTACACTTGATACGCGAGCTTGAGAGCGAGGTAAGAAGATTGGTACTGTGTAAAAGACAGTACTGATCTTCTTACCTCGCTAGTAAATCCTTACCTCAGGCCAGCTCCAAACAGGCTAGCCATAAAGAAACCCGTCACGCCGTACAGGCCTTGCGTCTTGGCCGTGTAGATGACGAAGGCTGACAGCATGCAGTCCGACACCTGCGGCGTGCCGGCCACGTGACAGCTTTGATTATTATTGTAACAAAGAACATTGGCAGATCGCCATACATGGTTTTAGTTAGAGTTAAAGTGGGGCGTTGAGAAGTCAAAAATATCTAAAACTATAGGACATAACTTCCGGTTCCACTTTAAAAATATATACATATGGAGTATGTCTAGGAACAATAATAATCGCATTTTCAATAAGTACTTATTTTAAGGTTATGATTTCCAATCACCTACGTTTACATAGGTAATTACTACTATCACCAAACAACCATGACAATAATGACATGTTTCATCAATATCTTTAACTATATGCTTACCCACAATTTATGCATTGAATTCGTATAATTCTGTCTGCCATGATAACGTTATCAAGACAAACCTATCTCAAACAACAAAGCTCCGCAAAATAACAGCAATAAGTCGTCGTATGCGCAATCTATCGGAATCCTTAGGTACAAAGGCTTATAAAGTCACGTTATGAATTATCTGAGTTCAATAAACAGTCCAGGTCAATAAAATGACTAAAAGAATCGCAAATCATCTGAACAAAAGCAAGGCACTCACACACACACAAGTGATACGTCCAAAAGTAACGAAACGGTTTCATTTTCAAGGTTCGTTTTTATCTCAAACTCGCCGGCAAAGGCAAAAGCTATACAGCCAAGGATAAGGACTCCAGTGAGTAATAAATCATTTTTACTATAAAGAATATAAAAAAAATCCTTACATAAAAATGAGTCCTTACATTCTGAAGTGATTATATTTCCTATATTTAAAAATTATATTACACAATAGTTGCGCTTAGTCACAATTAGTCCAATGTAGCGTAATAAAAATGACAGGAGGTAAAACAAACTGATCAAGTCAAATTAAGCTTTATAAATCAACTATTTTATGGACTTCTACACATGAAGCTAATATAATGGAAATTCACATTTAAAAAAAGAATAAACAACAGTACTGGTTAATTCTTCGTTCAATTTTCTGAACTAAAAAACTGTTATAACTTTGGGACTTAGGTGTAATACATCCATCTCTACTCGGTTAATTATAATGTCGCATAAAATAATACAAATAAGATTTAGATTTTTAGAACGTATTGGCCTTCCGTGATGATGAAAAATAGCAAGTTTACAAGTTACACAGAAATTAAACACAAATAAAAATCACTAAAGATGTAAATATATTTGTATCTAAGTATTTCTTCACATTTCGCTACATAATGCATTTCATAAACAAAACATTTTTAATGTTGCAATACTTGGCTTGCTCTTAATATGCATCTTTTTCGTGGTTAACGTGTTTTTTATGAAAATCAGAAGATTTTTATTTCGTTTGAATATCTTTTTGATGCAGGAGAAATACTATTGGTTTGATGTTGTGCTTTGCTTATATTTGTCTGTAGTCGTAGTATCTGTGAAAATTCAATTTAGTCTTTTTTTTTTGTAGGTCCATAGAAAATGTGATCTTGTTCTATATATTGAACTTATATCTCGTCCCTCTTCTAGCATTCTTATTTCAAATAAATACTTTAATACTAAACACAATCTTTTATACCCTTTAAATGCTTGAATTTATAAAGTGAATGTTTGTATTTTACTGTAAAAATATCTTTATTAATACTTGCTTAGTACATAGATACATCTTTATGCTAAGTAAAATAGTTGCTACATTAAGGTATTTGTTATATTTAATCGTATTTATTATTCCATGCATATATTCAAAATACACCTCAGCAGTCAATACGTTCGACCTGTTAGTGATTGATTATTGTAATAGTATAAGTTTTAATGATTATGCATTTACAAACAGTCTTTGCAACTATTTGTTAGTGATTGGAAAATTAGTTGCAGACCTAGTGCTGGCTGTTTTACTTTGTGTCGTGTGTGTTATTTGCGAACACCTACTCGAACTGGATTTATTCTAATATTGTTTTGATTCGCAAGAGAATTTGTTTAAATAAAAATAATGATTTCTAATTTGAACATGTACTAAAACTTTTGATTTTAAACGTAATTTACTTTTGTACTCTTACGACATTATTTCTTTGACTGAAACTTGGCTTCTTGGCGGGATAAGCGACAGTGAGCTTTTTGATAACCGATACCTAGTGTGGCGAAGAGATAGAAACTATACAAAAACGCAACAAAAGTACGATGGAGGAGTATTGCTGGCTGTGCGCCGAGAACTGTCAGTCACTGACCACCCTGAGTGGACATTTTTGGCAGAGGATTTTGGCTCATGGTCACTAATAAAAGCAAAGATCTTATATCTTGTAATATTCAAACATGTACCATCTACTTGTGCAATGAAAGGCATGGTAATTCATTCAATGTGCAGTTACAAAATTTTACAGATAGGCTATATTTTTTAACTAACTAATACCCTAATGACATTTTTATAACCTTAGGTGATTTTCAATCTCAGCTATGTCAAATGGGCAAGTGAAGAGTCAACACTTCAGCCCTTAGGTATGGTAGACTCAAATAAACTTTTTTGATAAGCTTTGTAAAGGTAATTTAACGCAGTTCAACCACTGTCGCAACGTCAACAATAGATTATTAGACCTAGTATTCAGTAACGCCAATTTCTCTGTATACGCTTGTTCCAATCCTTTAGTTCCTGAAGATGCCCACACATAACATTGACTTAAATTTGACATGTGCCAAACACTTAAGGCTAATAAAATAAAAAGTTTCATTTATTTTCGCGGTGACTATGCTAAAATTTTGGCTCATCTGGGAAAAATTAATTGGGATATGTACTTGTCTAACGGTTCACTGGATGACGCCGTTGAATTTGTCTACCAATGCCTCTATGACGTCAGAGATAGGTTTGTGCCTGTCAAATTTATTATTCCTGATAACTTTCTACCCTGGAATAACTGTTATCTGAAAAAACTTCTTAAAGAGAAACGGAAATACCTTTCAAAATCCCTATATCCAGAAAGTTGAAAGCTCAATTATAGATAACTTCCAAACAACTTTTCTCTCCACAACAACCCAGTGCGTTGATTCTAGAACTGAACCGTCGAATTTTAAACGAACGATATTTATGTTGAAAAAGATGAGGTTCTCAAGTTGCTGAAATCTTTAGATTTAACTAAGGGAGCTGGTCCAGATGACATACCTGCCATATTTATAACTAAACGTGCCAAAGTTTTAACAAAGCCTCTCGTCATATTATTCCAACGCTCACTAAATGAAGGAATTGTACCCGGAGTATGGAAGTATGCATTTATCACTCCCATTCACTTATTTGACCGCGGTCAAATAATGATTCTTATTATTTGACCGCGCTCGAGTAGACATCGTTTCTGCTAAGCCCCATACGTTTTAATCCAAAAACATAATTTAAATAATAATTCGTGTATTAACTGTGTATCAAAATAAAGTTCAAAGTATTTTCCTCACGGTGTCGTCATCTGCTTTTGTAAATACTGCATAGTGTGTGAATAATAACAGTGCAAAGAAATTATACGAAAGTGTTAATATTGTGCAAAATACGCTACGACAAACTTGAGCGCTAGCCATCCGTGTGCGGTCATTTACCCCGGCCCTTAGCCGCGACGTCAAGCGATAATTGCCCTTGTTAATGCGTTTCTCGAGATATATTTGTTTGAGGATATTGGTGAGGCCGACCTGATTGAAATTAAAGATGAATTGTTTAGGCTGCAATAACATCATAACATCAAAAGAAGCAATCCGCTGCGTAGCATGTAAAGGAACATACAATAACATAAAATAACATAGTGACATCTGATTACTATATGCAGCATTTAAGTGAAATAAAACGGTCTTGGAAGTTTAGTTCTTGTAACAATGTAACTCGCCGGAGAAACGACAGCACGCCAGTGCGTAATCAGTTTGCTGTTTTGGATAAGTCGCGTGATGAACTGCGGCTCGACAGCTCGGCGGCGGAGGCGGGCGCCCCGTCTGCGCCGGCCGCGCACGGCTTGGGCGCCGTCGGCCTACTGTCTCTCGCTAATGGCTCCATCACATACGAACAATCCGGTCAGCTTTGATTGCAAACTCGATTCTTTTAAATCATCTATTATGGCAGACATAAACCAAATGTCTAAATATAATCTAAAACCTAGTGGTGACCGCGAGGGAGTTGGATGTTTTTTGTGGTCGCTACGCAACTTTCAGGAATCAAATTAAACGTATCCTCGATTGAGCCTAATGCGTCTGTAGATAATTTTCAATTGTTTATAAAATCATGTATAGTTATAGTTATATTTTTTGTTGTTGTTAATGTTTAGAACTATCAATTATGTACTTAATGGTTTAAATTGATTTGGAATAATCTACTGTTTGGCAGCTGGTTATTTTTACTCACTTAATGTATGTAATGCTGTGTATACACGATTGCTGGGTACCAATCTAGCTGAAATCTATATTTTAATACTTATACATTTTTGTAACTTTCATGATTGATACCTGTGTGTGTACCTTAACAATAAATAAATAAAATAAATAAATTCACAAAAACGGTTACAAAGACGAGGTCATAAATTATAGGCCTATCTCAAAATTATCCATTTTCGCAAAAATATTTGAGAGAATTATTTTTAATCAAGTCTATAGCTCCTAGTCATGTTAATTTATCGTTAACCAACATGAATTTCTAAAAAATTTATCTACTGCTACAAATGTCCTGTCCTTTGTCAATGATGTTACATCATCTATGGACTCTGGTGCACAGGTCAATTGTATTTATACCGATTTAAGTAAGGCATTTGACCGTATAGATCATAAAATCTTGCTTAAAAAACTATTATTCGCCGGTATATATAGGCAATCGATCCCAATCTGTTGCACTAAATGGCTATCAATCTTCGTGGCGCTCGATCTCTTCTGGAGTCCCACAGGGATCATTACTCGGCCCGTTATTATTTAATATCTTCATTAATGATGTCATTTCTTGTTTCCGTAATTCAAAATTTCTTCCATATGCTGACGACATGAAAATTTATCAGGAAATAATATCAGTGGACGATTGCATGCACCTTCAAGAAGATTTAACAAGATTTCAGAAATACTGTTTCCAGAATAATTTGGATTTAAATGTTTCGAAATAACTCTTAATATCACTTAATAACTTTTTCTCGCAAATCACAGTCTATTTCATTTTCTACAATATCAAAAAACAGAATCTTAAACGAGTCAATGATATAATGGATCTCGGCGTAATTCTTGACTCTAAATTAACATTTGAGAAACATATAGAACATGTTGCCAAGAAAGCCAATAAATCTATGGGACACCAAATAATATTAAATTGTTTTCTGTTTTCTCGAAGCGTTTTTGAGCGTTTCCTGAAATAACATTTACTGTGCTTTTATTCTACTGGATTAATTAATATTGTGTGCTTCGTCATCGTTCTGCTTACCATATTGTGCTCTGGTATGAAGAACTGGCCACGAAAGTGATGCATACACCCAGCTAGCTATAATGTAGATTTGTGCATTGTCATATTCAATGTCCGTGCTTTTTTCTTTGTATATTTATAAGTGTGTTTTTTTTTGTGATTTGGGATTCTCCTGTATTGTTTGTGACATAAAACAAGCGCTTTATTACTTGTATGTGATAGCATGTAAATGGTGTTAAATTAACTATGTCTTCTGTAGTAAAAATGTATAATTATGTACACCGTTTGTTATCCAATGAAAAGAAATTAAAATAGAATATGAGAGATACAAAACCAAAATTACAAACTTGTAAATACAATTAAATAAAATTACAAATATAGTTTAACTAAGTTCATTTATTCACTAGGTACTAAGCCAGATATAGTCATTTTAAAATATACTCCTGTACAGCACTCCTTGTAATAAAATGTATATTTGATAATTTTCGATCCGGGGTGTTGGTGGCGCACCTAAATTATATTTATTTTATTTAACTACACTGATAATGTACGAGATTGTAAATACATTTCAAATTCAATAACAAAGAGGTACATTAAAATGTTCAATGTACTCCGTTCTTGTAGTCGCTTACGGTACGTAAATAAAAATATAATATTTTTATTTGTTTACTTTTTTGACGTGCTAAAACAGATTGTAATTAAAATAGGTAAACTACATAAAAATCCTTTTCCGCTTTCTAATCAAAAGCTTTTTTCTCGCTGTGTGGCACTTACTACGATTGGTAATTAAGACAGCTGCTAACTTGTTGGTTAGCCAATCTGGACTGGCAATGATAATTGCAGTTAACGCAAAACAGGTTTTAGCACTTAATATATTTCATCGTTAAGCTGCAATACGGATTAAATCTATCTGTAAATGTAATGGTAATGGTCGTTCATGACGTAATCAAAACCAAACGTGAACAGAACAAAAGTATTAGCTTATACATGAAACTTGATAATGAGCAGTTCGTTCCGGCAGCAGTTAATATTTACAACTTTACGATTCGCAGACCTTATATTCCTCTGGTTTCAAAATCTTCAACTGATGCTTAAAACTGAAATTAAATTTCTTATTTAAAAAATTTAAAATTCTTATGAGAAAAATTATTTTGAAATTGATTTAGTAGTTTTATATTTCAAGGTCCCTTTTGAGCTGATTCTGCGTTATTTAGTAATGTCATGATCAAATAAGCTCGTGAAGGCGGACAAAATGACATTTACAGAATGAGGACTAATTACTAAATTCTTTTCGTGAAGCGTGTCGGCTTCCTCACAATTTTTTCCTTCGCTGTTAAAGCAGTCGGATTAATGTATTTAATTTGTAAACTTTCATTGGTACATCTGGCTGTCACTGGGATCGAACTTAAAAGGTATTATAGGTAGACTGAGGATTATAAGATGGCGGAAAAAATACCTCTCGACACACTTTTATAAAAACTAAAAGAAACATGGGAAAGAATATGTATACCATTTGTCGACGACAGGAAAGGACATGACAGCTTATTTATTGCGCGCTAACGTCATGCCGCAGCCAAGCTGTTTACATAGCATTTATGTTAACTTAAACAGAAGTAGCCTGTGGGAACTTCAAACCCACGCCCATTTGTTTTTCATAATATAATCTTTGATCTTAAAGAAAGCTTTTTGATACAGAGTTTCCTTAACTTATGAAGGGGCAGGGATTGAACTGATTTCGTTAATATATTCAAAATCAAAAAAAATCCAGCCTTAATTTTGGAAACGTTCCTGGTTCTTATAAAGTAATCAGGCTTAAATTTATTAATATTCTAGTGAATATACAAAATATTTTCATAAATACATTGTGATGCAAAGGAATCTCACTTTTTTTTTCGTTAAGAGTCGGTTTCGACTTTTAAAAATAACACTTTAAGAGAGGTACAAGAAGTAAAACTCCAATTCGAAATTGAAATTTTCTTGTATTTATCAAAACAAATAAACATACTCATACACGTGGATTTACTACCAGCCTTAAAGATTTCCACTTCCACCTCTTGAGTTCATCATCAGAAGCTTGTCATTGTGTAAAATTAAAATTGATTAGAATTGTCAAGACAAATCGAAACTAAATAATCCCAAACACGACGGGATTTCTCCAAGCTTCATCGTCAGACCTTCATCACCAAATGTAATGAGTTGAAATCATAATAATAACTATGAGAGCTCGAATAAATCAAAATATTTAAGATATGTTTGACCACGGATCACATACTCAAAATACTAGACGTGACTTCCCAACGTTCATTACGGTGAACCAATCGAAACAATTCTTTTGCAGAGATTTTCCATTGGTGAAGATTTGTAAATAGCATTAGTTTACACCAATTAGCTAATATTTAGTGATTTCCGCTGTAAATCTTCAAAAAATATACAAATAAAATAAGCAATGGACTGACTTTAGACCGGTTCAAAGCCGACAGTGAGAGAGTCAGGTATACTCTTCACCTGGTCCACTGTAAACGCAGGTAAAAAACATTAGGTAACATTGAACGCTCTAGCCGCGAGAACGGGCAATCTTAAAATTAAATAAACTTTCAAATTATGTTAGATTTTAACTTTTCTAGAGTTATTTTTGGTTAGTTAACAAATTAATCAATCTTACAAATTTCAGAATTGAGAACCTACTCCTTTTTTGAAGTCGGTTAAAACAGCTGTGACTGTGAGACTGTAACCGCTTAAAATCACCGGCTACCTAAGAAAGACTGGTTTGGGCTGCATTCGGAAACCGCCCAGTATTGCACTGACTCAATTCCACCTCTTCACACTTAATCATATTTCCATAAACTATCTTGCTGTCAGGGTAATTATAACAGAGCCGTTTTCAAAGATAGTCTAAATTAACCAACCAACAAAGGTAACCAACAAGGTATGGTTGAGGAGGGCGATGGCTGGATCCCGCGTAAATTCGTGAACGGGTGCCGTTTGAGGGTGTTCATCGTTTGGATACTTGGTGGGAGGGAGACTTGCCGAGCTAACAGATGCAGACAAGAATAATTTTGTATGGACATAAAGAGACCCTGTAAATTTATTTTGAAAAAATATACCCGTGAAGTTTCTTGCCAGTTCTTCTTCACGAAGGTTTTTCCGAACTGGTGGTAGATTCATGTTTTATTTGACGTCAATAAGAACAAGTAATTGTCAATGTTGACAAATAAATATTTCATTTCATTTCTTTTCATTTCATTTCAACCGAAAAGTGTGTTGTGTTACCTGTTGATTTTTGTTACAATCATGGATTTGCAAGATCTGTTTAACTACCAAGAAGAAATAGAGGAACTACGTTAGAAGATGAGCTCCGTTAGTTTATAAACCTAAATTCAATCCAATAAAAAGACTGAATGATAGCGAGTTATAATGAAAATACAGATTAAGTATGTAATAATGCAAAAAATTCATAAAAGTGGAGTTATTACTCCACCTTTACAAGTAATGGCAGCGCTAAGATGCCGTGGCCGACACCACATTCAAGATGATTCTGCAGATATTCATGGCATGAGCCAACAAGTTTCACATATTGCCCAGAAGGAAATGCACTTGTCAGATAGACTCCTAATATATAAAAAAGCCATTCACCCAGCAGTAGCAGAGAAAATTATGGAAGAAATTTTAACATAGCTGGTTTTCCACAAGTGAGACTATTTTATGCTTATTCAAAATTATTTTGTGAAAAAATAATATGAAATCGAATTTCTCTGAATTAAGTAAAATTCAAATCTATCAACTAGATCAAACTCGCCTTTATATTTTATTTTTTAACCAAATAATTGCCAGACCAAAACAAAATTGAAGTTTTATACCGACGATATAACCGTTATTTTCATACATACATTGAAATTTGATTTCTCCTATATGCCGCGATAGAAGAATGATGGCTTTTTCATTCAGTGATTGGCCTTGTTAAGAGCTGTCTTTCCGTGCTATGTACAAGTTGCACTTTGGATTTTTTATGAACAAAAGAAACAAAAACTAAAATCTGAAAAAGAAATTAAGTATTTGATAATATTTGTGTAGCTGATTTTCCGAGAATAAAAACAGGAAAAAATCCCCTAAAGCTCCCGTCGTCAATATTTCGTCTATATTCGTCTATATTTAGTATAATCGTCTATATTTATCTGAAACAATGTGTTTGCAGAATCAATTTCTTTCTAGGTGAAAATGGGGTAAAGTTCATCATTTTCTCATCATAAAAATATATTTGAAATTGATACATATATATTCTACTTCTGCATTTAAAATGCATTCCATTATCGATTAAAACCCTAAACAGCATATGGAAATTTCAAGGACAAATAAATCACTGCGCAATGGTAATGCGATATTTTAGTATAGTAGTAGTAGCTTAGTTACTTATCTATATTTTTCTCTCAGATGTTGATATTTACGTGTATTATTTTATACTCGCCCAGCTATGTACATCTCGCTCAGAGATCGTCAAACGAGATATGTCAGTTTTGAATGCCAATAGAGAGTTTGTATAATAAACTACAAAGGTTCTTTATAAACCAAGAGAAACCACAACAAAAGAATCAGTGTCTCCCATTTCTAAAATGTTCAGTTACATACAATTTGTAAGATTAGCAAATTAAATACAGTTTATAATAAACTGAAAACTTTTAAAAAACATTCTTAGTTATTTGAATGACTGTCACAATCTGAAATGAATTTAAAATGGAAATATTGTAGAGCGGAGGGCGTCCAATTTGGCCGCTAATTGCCCGTCAGTGTCCAAGTAAGCCAGGTAATCCAGAAAAAGTTAATAGTTGTTTTCATGCATCAATAAAAGTTAAGTAAGATATTTTTATTTTTAATGTTGAAATAAGAATGAAACGAATATTTCACTCAGAAGTTGTTATTGGTATAATTTGTATAGTTAATTTAGTTGTAGACGAACGATGAGCTTTAATATCTGGGTATATAAAAGCAATTAAATACGTATTATTTTTGTAATATTACCTAAACCATATGTTGACAACACAAAGAAGGTACTTTTGGAGAGGATGGAGCTATTACCAAATGAGTTTCGTAGCCATTACTATGACTGTACTTAACGTATTATTGAAACAGATCAATAAAATAATAAATACCTAAGTTTCATGCTAGTAAAACTGTGGTCTTTACTACTTGAGCGCTTTAATTGTTTTAGACTATCGCGCTTATTTAAACTATATTTCACTATTATCTTATGACATTCACCCCCCCAAATTACCTACTTGTACCAGTCTCCGAGATCATGGCACTTGCAACAGAGCCTAAATATCGGAAACTTGATTTTAAAATTCTAAATCTTGGTGAGAATCCCGTTTATACCTAAAATATAATACTTGAGAATATACCGAACAATTTTCATGTTAGGTCAGCAGATAACAACTGAGTGATTGTTTGGGAAAATTTCTGAGATCATTTTTAATTATAGATCATTACATATGAAATTAGCGTTTTGTCAGAGAGGAACATATAGTAATTCTTTTTAAATGTGATATATTTATTTAATCTAAGTATGTACCATTGCTATCTATGCACTTTTGAAAGCGAAATTTGAAGGCGCTTTCGACTGCCCCATCCGAGTTAAATTTTTTCCCTTGCAAGAAGTTATCCAAATTTCGGAAAAAATTATAATCTGTTAGAGCAAAATCCGGGGAGTACGATGTCTTAGACATTCCAATTGAACCTCTCTAGTTTGGTAGCCATCTGTTGTGTAGTGTGTGGTCTAGCGTTGTCCTGAAGCAGCAATGGCCTAGAGCGATTGAACAGCCTTGGTTGTTTTGCAGCTAGTTTTTCCATCAGGGTTTGCAGTTGCTGACAATAGACATCTGCCGTAATCGTATGGCCAGATTTAATAAAACTGTAGCGAACGACACACTAGTCCACCAAACGATCACAAGTAACTTTTTTTCAGTCAATTTTCGCTTGGGGCAGGATTTGGCTGGTTTGCTAGGGTTTAACCATTGATATGAACATTTCCGATTGTCGAAAAGGATAAACTTTTCATCACATGTTTAAAATCGATTCGATTCATTCGATTTAAAATCCTTTCATTATTGTGCCGGTTGAGTACTGTAACGCAGCAGTCTCAATTTATGAGGTACCCACCTCTCCAACTTTTTCACCTTCCCAATTTGCTTCAAGTGGATTGAAACATTTTGTCACTAACACCGCAGGCTACAGCTAACGCGGACGTGGTTTGCGATGCATTCGCTTCCACAATAGCCTTCAACTCTTCTTTATCAACAATGTCAAAATTTCCAGAACGAAAACGTTGGAACCAAACGCACTATGTTTTCTTTTGCGACACCGCCGCCATACACAGCATTAATACTTCGGGCCGTTTCTGCAGCACAAATAACGCGATATTTCAAGTTTTCCATTTTGTAAACTAAGTGACGCAAAGAAAAAAAGAATTACGGTTTTCGAAACACAAATGCGTGAGTTAATAATACCTGTATAAATTTGAAATTGGAATTCTAAACCAAAGAAGACATAATACAGATCAAAGTGGCCAGTGCGATAAAACGCCATATTCATATGTAAGAAATATTAGGGATATTTCTTGGTGAATCTAATTAAAGAACTCATAATTTCCTATATTTTGTAGTAGGTTTAGAACTTACTTTATTTTTATTAATCATTTATGAATTAATTACATTTATTTGAAAATTAATAAATTTTCAATAGCCACCCATGTCTCTCTTGTGTTTTTGCTGCAATGCAGCGGGTGATTAATGGTCCACATTACACCATTGGTATTTCGTTTTTTTTTAGGTTGTTATCATATTGTAGATGCAATATTTGATTATAAATTTTTCCTTCGATTTCTTACTATATAATATAATAAAATATTAGAGCACACTTCTATAGATACACATCAGAGTGCAAGATTCTTATTTCGCGAAGCAGTACACGTTTAACCCTTTACTTCTATAGCATTCCCATCTCATAGAAACACATTCGTCTTGTTTAACCAGATAATCTTGTTAGTTCTAAAAGTGCCAAAAATGTTCTGATACTTTATTTAAAAATAGCACATCTAGCTTCGGCCAAGACAAACAGACAAGACGCACTGACTAGTAAACTAAAACAATTGAAAATAGGTATGCTCTTGTGTATGCATAGTTGCTCCATTTGCCAAAACGCCACCTGAGCTTCACAAGAAGGGTGGCGCTAAATTAAGGTTTTAAATTAATCGGTACCATGCGTCATAGAAATAGTTACTATAACCTTATTTAGAAATATCAAAGTATAGAATTTCAAAGATACATTTCCAACGAAGTAAGTTAATGTCTCAGAAACATCAAAATGTATTATTGGATACGACATTTTCGCTTCAATGAATAAGAAACAATGGAAAAGTAGTTTACCGAGAAATAACCAGATGATGTATATTTAAGATTATTCTATGAATTTTATTTTGGTATTGCCTTTGGTATTCGCTTCGGTAATGCCACGGTTTATTGTTTGTTGAAATTATTTATATTTTATATTTTATTTTATCTAGTTGAATTGCACCTAATAATGTGGTTTCAGCTATACAATAGGCTACAATAAAAATACACTGAATAACTCCCAACTTTTTATGCATAAACGCTTTTTAAGTGACTAAGTCTGTGAAGCAAGAAGGTTTTGCGATATCGCCCATGAAAGATAAATAAGATCCAGTAACAGCCTTGGAGCTAGTGAGCTCATCTGCGGCTTCCGGCAAATGCAATCTAATCTTTATATATACTATTTCACGTTTCATTTTAGAATGGCCATGTCTCCGTTTCACTCACCAGTTCAGACTAAGACCAGTAAGTCTGAAATAATGTAGTTATCCACGTTATAGCTGCCTCCAAACTGTATCTGTTTTTACGTTACTGTCACATTTACATCGATATATATATCGAATATATAATAATAATATATACAATAATAATAATAATCCCCAGACAAACTTACAAATGTATGGCCCCAAAGTAAGCAGAGCTTGTGTTATGGGTAACCATACAGTGAACTGGCGGGGGAGCCCAGAATGAACATACATATATAAATATCGACAACCATGAACCGAGAACAAACAGATGTTCACAGATGAATGCCCCAGCCAGGACTCGAAACCTGGGACCTCCGGTGTATGTGACAGGGCTACTGAACACTACGCTATTCGGCCGTCAATTATATTATTGCAATGTTGTGATTACAATGACACTCATGCATTCGTACTCTATCACGTGCCTAATATAATATATATTACTATGCCTCCACTACTATGCAATTTGAATTTGTCTTCGCCGTACATAAAAGCGTATCAAAAACAAAGTAAAATAAAAATAGTTTAACAACTTCAGGGTAGGTAAGGTTTTCTGTAAAATAAATAAAAAATTACTTGCGATTTTACTGAGCACCCAGTGTTTTGGGATTATCACTTGTGAATTTTTAATTTAAAAAAGTCAAAATACAGTCTCTCAAGATACATTTAAAATTATTCTTATTTACAAAAATACTTGTATTAGGCGTATTACAAACAGATGATTAATAATTTGGTCGTTAGTAAGCCAACTTGAGCCCTTAACCATATAGAATTCAGAGCCTACTTTAAATATTGCCCTCACCAAAAGAAATAGGGCATGGTTTATGGAGGTCGACTGACTTATAAATTTTCAATGAAGGTCAGGCATGTCTCCATTTTATGAAAATTTAAGACATTTATTAAAACTCAGATTTAAGTTATTAAAGCTAGCAGAAAACTAGAAATGTATAAATTTTCTAATAAGCGTCCTAAAATTCTGATGGTTAGAAAAGATACAAATATTAGTAAAACCAAGTTTTAAAAATATCATACGTATGAGCTGGGCCAATCGCAGATCAAGCAAATGAGTTCCATTATTTTTATAGTTTTCATAAGTTTTATTATTTGCATCCAAAACACATAAAAAAATTAAAATAAGCTCAAAATAAATAAAAGGTCTAAAAACTAAACAAATAAACTAGTTAAGTAATAAGTAGTTAAGAAATACATTGTTAGTTTTTGCGAGATCGAACATTAGAGTAGCCAGCTGAGATTGACGGCGTTCCTCCACATTCAGCATCGAAGCATTATTTATAACAAGTGAAATAGGACTTCGAGGCGGCACTTCAAAACAAAACCAACAGATGTTGTTAGTTTGAAACATAAAACAAGATCTGTACACTATATTACCATAGTTGAGGTTTGATAAAACTAGGGATTCACGAACAGCTATACGTGAACTAACTGATAAATAATTTTGAATTTTATAAAGAGTTCTTAACCTGTAGAAACAATTTCATAGAGGACTAGCAATGTGATTCTCAACACGCAAGTGAAGGCCAAACTTCATACCTAAATTTCTTGTTTCGCTGAAACACTCCAAAGCGAAGCCCCTAATTTTGACAACCGAATTGCTACTAAGTATTCTAACAATTTGCGTTTTTGGCACTAAAACCGTTAACTTGAATTTGAAAGGGTTGAGGCTCAGAAAATGTTGTATAGCCCATGATCGAACATTATTCAAATCAAGACAAGTTAATACTTTATTATTATCACAGAATAGATTGGTGTATGGCGAGTAATATGTTTTGTTGCAGTATATGCAATGTTGTTAAATGTATCATTAGCTTAGTTCAAAAAAAAAAACTACACGATTTTCATAATTGAATAGGAAAACGTCTGACTTGATGAGAGTGTAGATTAAATGAAAATAATTAGCTCAGTTTATTAGTCCGATTACAACATAAATTACTTTTTATTTGACCTCTAAGACACAAATAAAGATAATCAATTCTCCAATAAACTAACATTTTTTCTTAATTTTTTCCACATGTCCCTCACATAGTTCTTTGATAATTTCTCATCCATCTTCAACTCGATTCCTACATCACTGCTACGTAGCGCCCGTAGTGCAGCAGTAAACCATAGCATGGTGCTACGTCGTAGCATTAAGTCGGGGCACGTACACCCTGCGCGCGAGAAACATACGAAGCTATGAAACTATCAATAGCACAGACAAGATGTACTGCCTCGTTGGAGACTGTTTTATTGATATCGGATACAATTACTAATATACTCGTACAAACATTTTAATATTCATCATTTTATACTTTATTGAAGTCATTATTAAACCTCTCGCTGAAGTTTATGAAAGAAACATGTCAGGAACCCCTTATATACCTTAAGAAAGCGTTTAAAGCAATCATGTCCATCCTATCATAACTTGTACCGTTATAAGCTATCTCCTTTGCTGTCGGGAGTGTTAGAAATATTTTATATTATTGCCCGCTTGAATACAACTGCTAATATTAAGAAAGTTTAACAGTATAAAATGGTCACTCAACACGAAAAGCCAAAATCCAAACCTTGAACTATTTCTCAATATTGCGAAGTCGACAACAATTTAACAAGATCTACACAAAATAAAGCTTTCTTTGTTAACATGGATCAAAACATAATTGCGTTATCTCCTACATTTTACCCATAGTGACGTAATGCATCTACACCAACGTCGATCTTACCCTGCCTTTGAATTTGGCCGTCGCGCGTCGTTGCGTTGATCGGGGAGGCGACTTTCGATACCGTACCTAAGTACCAATTTCGATAACTTTTTCATAGCATGGAGACAGAATAAACTCCAGACGATCATAAACAGATTGTCAAGTCACAGATTGTCAGACTCAAACTTGTCAGAAGACAAGTTTAAGTCAATGTATACTACATTATTACTATTAAATTCTTATCAATAAATTAATTTAGAATATTTTTAGTGTTTAATTTTTTACTTAGATTGATTTGACAGGTTAGATTCTTATAACACTTCTTTCTGGTTTTAATGTCAGCTGACCCAACAGACGTTGTTGTGTTTAATTTTATTTTAGTAAGTTTGTGCTATTCTTGATTATCACTGCATATTCATCTGATGCAGAAATAAAATACTTTAGTAACCAAAACAAATTAATCAATTAAGTGGCTCATAGGCAAAATTTATGCAAGCAAAAAAATTATTCCGAAAAATAAATGTTTTGTGTTAATAATATAAGGATTTGTACAGAAATCAGAGATGACTCAAACCTAGGTACCACCAACAAAATATGTTCTCATGCAAACATTTTGCTACCACGGCGACTGCTCATTGATCTTTAAGTTCGAACTTAAATCCAAGTTCTACTGTGAACACTTACTCAGAAGCCACGTTCTGACAGCAATCACGTCAAAAAAAACGTCACGACATCATTATTTTTTACTGAAATTTTAGTAAAAATATTTTATATGAATTTCCTGGGCAGTACCTATGTCGAGTTTTGTGCTCCATACAAATGTTTCTCAGGTTCCAACAAACATAAAAAAAATTATGATAAGAATTGATCCAGCCAATCTCGAGGTTTTCGCTTGGCAACACTTTTAGCGATTCATTTTTATTATTTAGATTTAGCAATGTTAATTGTATTTTAAAATGAATTTAATTTAACATTTCATTAATTGTTTAAAATAACATTGCATTTTCAAACTAAATACAACACATTATATATATACCATGTGTCTCAGCGACGACTATACATACTTTAGAGGCTAGTAGCACATGAGGTAGATATCCATACAAACGCCCAGCTTCATACAGCCCTCCGAAATCGTTACGCTACTACAAGTACGCAAGGCATGCTAGGTACTGCGGCGACTCGTCGCGTACGCGGCAAAATCCGGTGCAACCTGGGTCAGCCTCAGGACAATCCAAAAAAAATTTGTTTTAGCTTCACTTTGTTGTAGTTTAAATTTTATAATATAAAAAAGTGTAAATATGGTTCATTGCTTTACTGTTTGCATAAAAAATAGTAGAAAAAATAAAAACTATAAGATATGTTTAAATAGCTAATATATTAGCTATATAAAGTGCTAATATATATTTTTATTTAATATATCATATCTATATTTATTTGGGTGGGTGGAGTGATGGATGAGTGGAAATACGCGTAGCAAAATCGTAACCAATTTTCAAAAATAAAGTAAAGCAACACTATCTTTCTCAATCTTAAAATGTTGTGGAGATGTTAGGGGATCCCCAGTAGTTAATTGTAAGATAATACCAAATTGAGTAACATGTGGAAGCCTGAACATGACACATAAAACAAAATACCAACACTAGCAGCCAAAAATAAAACCTAGAACGTTTTCCCAATATTAAGTAATAACTATGTTAAAAAATGGCGTAAAGTAGCCTTCCTATTAAACATGGTCCAGGATAATGGCGTTAGCTGACACATTTCTGCTATCGTGTGACGTAATATAGTTACCCGTAGCATTTATAGCTGATATTGGAATTCAGGCTTTATTAAAATGGTGATAAAGTCCCATGTCATTTCTCTTGGTGATTGTTTATAAACTTAATTAAGGCGCCTGTTTGTCGTGATCTCTGAACGAATTCATTTAGCATCTGATATGCCAATTATTTTCCAAATATTTATACTCATCGATTATTCCTCTTATCAATGTTTATTTGGATTATAATGTATTAAATTAATTTAAAACAGTTGGCAAATAAAGTCCCATTGATAAGCTTTATTTTTGTTTCATGGATTAGGATATAATTGAGTTTCTGTGGGTAAATGTGATATCCTTGTTAGTACCAGATCCAATTTTCAGGTACTTAATGTTGGAAAGTCACCTATCTGCCACTATTTTACTTGAATCAAAAACTAGAAATTCTATTGCATGAATATTTACTATACTCAATATTTACAATTTTGACCTAATTCGAACTTCCAGTATTATTTTTTTATATATCATGTGTTCACTAATATTACAGTAATATTGCCAAATAATTTAATTGGGCCCATTATGAGGATTTCCTAACTAATGCTGTTGGTGAATTACTGGAAGATGTTCCTCTAGAAACTCGGCGTGGCTTGGTTGTCAACACCGTTGTCATGCAGCGCTTAAGCTATCAAATTGTTATTAGGAAAGCAAGCTTCAAAACCAAGGGTACGTATTGTAATTCAAAAATTCATAATACCGACAACTAAAATAACTACGCTAAATACATTGAAAATCAAAATACCGAATGTATGAAATACCTATACCCGATATACCGAAGCTCAATATGTTTATTTTCAAATAACTGAAAGTTCAAAATCCTGAAAGTTTGGTTACCCGTTTGGTAGCAGTCTGATTTTATTAAAACAATAACAATTAGGTGCGACGACGAGCGCAGCGAGTAGGGATGGTTAGTCTGTATTTTGGCTATGCAGCGTGAGCCGAGCAAGGGAAGAGAGTGTGCCGCGGCAGCGGCCGGCGAATCGCCAAAAAGGGATCTGCATACGACTCAATATTGGTCCCAATGATCTAATGAGTAATTTCATGTTATATTGTTACAAGTTCGTTTAAGTTAGCTTCAACGTCCTTCATTATTGCATCATCGCCTCCGCATATCCTTGAAAAATACCTATTGTTTCATCTCAGAAGTGGGATTACCCGAAGGAAGCCATGCTGGGGCCATATTATCACGGGTTGGGAAAAAAAAGAAAAAGGCGTTCACCTGAAACTACTTCAGCTGAAGAAAATACAGAAAATGAAGAAATTTTTTTTTTAAACGATCATAAGAAACCAACCGAGACAAAGAAACGTAGAGTAAATCATCTTGATGCAGAAGTGGTTCCAAAATTTGACCCTGGGCTTAAAACTGCGAACGTGAAGGCGTGGCTCAACAAGATTGATCAGCTAGGAGACATGTACGAATGGGATGAACGCGATCGCATATTTGTAATGCAAATTCGCTTCCGCGGTACAGCTCGCAATTGGTACGACGATCTGGATGATTATGCAGCAACTTGGACACAGTGGAAAGAGAAGTTATCCCGTGCTTTTCCGCGCTCGACAGATTATGTGGATCGGTTGGAAGAAATGCTTTCTCGTATGAAACGTAATGACGAAACCATGACGAAATACTTTCATGATAAGATGTCTCTGCTAAAGAAATGCTGCTTAGAAGGAGATGCCGCCCTATCTTGTCTGATTCGAGGCCTGCTGGTTGAACTACGAGCAAACGCAAAGGCCTACAGCTGTGATACACCCGAAGATCTGTATAACGGTTTTTTGTCGTCGCTCGAAAACTACAAAAAAGTCGAAGCACGAAACATGGAGCTGAAACCAACATCAACTTGGAGCCGTGGAAAAACTTTGCCGAAGATCTGCTTCAACTGCCGAAAGACAGGACACGATGCACGGGACTACCGCATCACGCGCTGTCATATATGCTCACGCCTCGGCCATGCTTCTTCATCATAATGGTATGCTGCCGGGGGTTCCGGATCCAGGTCCCGGGATGTTTCTCAACAAAACTCTCAACAGGTACGTCAGGTTTCCTTTGTTTCCTTAAAAAAAATGGTCACAATCAACGGTGTTATAATCCTGTCATATGTAGATACGGGTAGTAAAGTAAATATCATTAAGCCTCAAATAGTTAACCGCTCACAAATACAAATAACTCATTCTAACCTATTAATGAAAGGATTCGGCGGATCTCATATTATGTCGCTTGGGAGGGTATATTTCGAATTACGAATAATGTGTGGCATTTATGTAAATACAACACATGATATAAGTCCAAAAAGTGTACTCGTAACACGGCCCACTATTTTTAGCTTCGGTCAGGAATCGTACTTCATACCACAACAAATTTTATTAAATCAAAACTATTGTTTAAACATTGTTAACTTAGGTGATTCACATATTTGCTGGAATGCGGGTAAGTTACTTACGCGTGCGGAATTATATGAACAATCGGATATTAATAATCGGGTGAACATTGTTGTAAAAGACTGGTAAATGTAAACAAAAAAACAAAGAAATCTATTGAGCTGACTGAATTAGATTTAAGGGACGTCGGGCAGTACAATAGCGAACGGATTTTAGAATTGTTGAATAGGTATGCTAATACTTTTGCCAAATCTAGTAACGAGCTCGGTTGTACGAACTTAGCTAAGATGCACATAGAAACGACTACTAATGCTCCAGTTCATAGCAAACCATACAGGTTATCATATAAGGAAACGGAAATTGTCGAATAAAAGGTTAACGAACTTATTACAGCCGGCATAGCTAGGGAATCTTGCTCCGAGTATGCAAGTCAGGTAATACTAGTCAGAAAGAAGGGAGGGGACTACCGTCTGTGTATAGATTATCGTGCGCTTAACACACGAACTGCTAAACTGCACACTGCACGCTCCGCTTAAAAATCAATTAGCAATTTTTATTGATGACGTCACGATACCTTCTGTTACTATAGAGGAAGGTATATATTTAATGGAAGAAGTCTTAAAACTTCTCAAACAAGCTAACCTAAAACTGAACCTCAAAAAATGTTCATTCTTAAAAATGAGTATAAGTTATTTAGGGCATGAAATATCAGCAGGTACGGTGCGTCCTGGTCAAGCTGAAATTCACAGTGTATCTCAGTTTCGACAACCCCGTAATATACATGAGATACGGCAATTTATTGGCCTCGCGTCATATTTTCGTAAATTTGTTAAAGGATTTGCGGAAATTGCTCGACCGTTAATTTATTTAACCAAAAAGGGGGTAGTCTGGAACTGGGGATTAGAACAAGAGCACGCATTTAGTAACCTTAAGTCAGCTTTAACCAGCAGACCTGTCTTAGCGCTTTACGATCCTCACGCCACTACGGAACTCCACACAAACGCTAGTAATAGTAAGCATGGCCTTGGTGGGATTCTACTTCAGTACCAACAAGATGGGTAACTAAAACGTATAGCTTATTTCAGTCGTGTTACTACTAAAGAAGAACAATGTTATCATAGTTACGAACTAGAGACTTTAGCTGTAGTTGAATCCCTTAAGCGTTTTCGTTTATATCTTACGGGTATTGCAATCAAAGTCGTAACCGACTGTGCGGCGCTAAGGTGCACGTTGACTAAGAAGGATCTAGTTCCCCGCATCGCCCGTTGGTGGCTCACTATCCAAGATTTTGATCTCGACATCGAATACCGTCCCGGAGATCGAATGAGGCATGTCGACGCCCTTAGTCGTAACCCCGTAGAACCAATGTCAGTTCTCAACATTGACGAAGTTGACTGGCGTCTTACTCTACAACTGCAAGACGAACATACCAAAAGTATTTTAACCCAGCTAGAAAAAGGTACGAAAAATCCGGATATTTTAAATAATTATGTGGTAGTAGACGGCTTCCTATTTTGTAAAACTTTTCACGGTAACCGATTTGTTATACCTAAATTATCTAAGTGGAGCTTGTTACAAAAATATCATGACCAGGTGGGACATTTGGGTTTTGACAAATGCGAAAATGCAATAAAATCTCAATTTTGGTTTGCTGGTATGACTAGGTTCATTAGAAAATACATTAGCGCTTGTTTGCAATGTGCCTATGCCAAGGGCAATTATGGCAAACTGGAGGGTGAACTGCACCCTATTGAAAATCCCAATATTCCAATGCACACTATCCACGTCGACCACCTTGGTCCATTTCTAAAAACACGCGGGGTAGCGTTTACGAGTAGATATTTTAAAGAATTTGTAAGTGAAAAGCAACTAAAACATGTCCTTAACGCGATCGTTTCTTCGTGATCAAACGGGCAGGTGGAAAGGATAAATAGAACTATAATTAACGGGCTCAATACTACGACAACTAGTGAATGCACCTGGGACGAAAAGCTAGATGATGTTATGTTGGGTATAAACAATACGCCGCATGCCGTCCCTAAGTACGCACCTTTTACATTAATGTTCACTCATAGTAACACGCTTTTTCCCGCTTATGCTTCAAATAGTATTAACCACTCTGACGCTACAAACCTTTTAGAGGAGCGTAGGCATAAAGCAAAAACACGAACTGATAATCACATGGCAATTATGAAAAATCGTTATGACAGAAAACACAAACCATGTAAGAAATATACTCTTGGTCAATTGGTACTATGGAAGGGATGAGTTTCCCACGAACACGCAACGGGTGTGACAAAAAAGTTAGGTAGCTGTTATTCGGGTCCTTATAAAATCACTAAAACAAATCACTCTATCGATCGTTACACGATTACTAGCATTAAGGGCATTAAGGGGTATAGGAAATTTAGTGCAGTAGTGCCGGGAGAATCCCTCTGTCCTTATAAACCAT
Organism: Marasmarcha lunaedactyla; assembly: GCA_923062675.1. Lineage (NCBI taxonomy): Eukaryota > Metazoa > Arthropoda > Insecta > Lepidoptera > Pterophoridae > Marasmarcha > Marasmarcha lunaedactyla. The sequence continues at coordinate 13,386,777 of OV281353.1, forward strand.
CTGTCTCAGATAGTTCTGAAACTGACGAAGAGCTAGATAGGGATGACCTTCTTGATCTACTCGAAAGTTAAATGTGTAAAGCAGAGGTTAATGATGTTTACTTCTTGCTACTCCTACGTGGTATAAAGTATATATGTACTTATTTTAGAAACCCATTATAGATTTTCTTTAAAAAAAATTACATTAAACGGAATAAAAACTGTATTCTCAACGCATAGAAATTTGGTAAACATTGTAAACTATAAACCAAGATAGTTCAAGTCTTGAATTTTTTTGTCAACTTTTATTAAAGCCTTCTAAGGCTCTTAAGTATTTCATTTTTAAAATTTAGTTAAGAATACAATAATTATGTGTTGTTATATTATTATAATTAAAATGAATACTCTTCACCCTTTTCAATTGTTTTAATCAAACTTATTATTTCATTACTTTTTCAACTACATAATAATGCAATGTATATAACGTCTGGTTAATTCAACTAGATCTGTGTGAACTCTGCAATGTGAATCACCACATGATATCTGGTTAAATCAACTAGATCTGTGTGAAATATACAATATAAATTACTACAGAATATCTGGTTCAATCAACTAGATCTGTGTGAAATATACAATATCAATTGTCAAATAATATCTGGCTAAATCAACTAGATCTGTGTGAAATGGTTAATATAAATTACTGCATAATATCTGGTTCAATCAACTAGATCTGTGTGAAATTTATTATATAAATTACTATATAATATCTGGTTCAATCAACTAGATCTGTGTGAAATGTACAATATAAATTAGTACATAATATCTGGTTCAATCAACTAGATCTGTGTGAAATATACAATATAAATTTCTACATAATATCTAGCTAAATCAACAAGATCTGTGTGAAATATACAATATAAATTTCTACATAATATCTAGTTAAATCAACTAGATCGGTATGAAATATATAAACAATATAAATTATCAAATAATATCTTGGTGAACTTGACTAGATCTGTGTGAAATATTGGAGAAAGATTACATCAATAATATTTGGTAAACTAAGTGCTTCAGCTCAACTGGTATCTTATTTTATTTTTCTTTTTGTCTTTTAACTTAGCAAGTCTACTGCGTATCATTTGTATTTCAGGGTTACCAGAGTGGAAACTACCAAGATCGGCGTGGGACACGACCGATGCAGGATGGCCGATTGTTACAAGTTCCGGTTCCACCCTACAATAAATAGGATCCTAATACAATACTTAATATTAGATTCTATAATCTTGAATTATATATATTCCTTTTTTTTACATGTTATTTTCAAAATCATTATTTTGTATAAATAAATAGGTTCAATTAACTTCAAATTAAGTATTTGAACAAATGTTCTGACTGGATGTAGTAATTACAGCGATTGCCGGTTCCTGTTATGTTAAGTCGATGTGTTGGCGAGTTCAGTTAGCATTGTAACGTTGTAATAAACGCACTTGTGAGAAAATTCGTGTCGTTTAAGTTAGCTTCAACGTCCTCCATTATTGCATCATCGCCTCCGCCCATCCTTGAAAAATACCTATTGTTTCAATAACAACAACGTCAAATTTACGTCAAAATCTTTAATTTCCATTTGTTTCTTTTTCAATGAACATGCGTTTAACCGTAGTCTTAGAAATCTTTAGCATTGTGAACTTGCGGTTAAATAAACAGTCAGCATTTGAATATTCAGCCTTCCGTTCATAGGTCTTATGAAATTTGGTTGTTGGATATGAGGCGCAGGAGATAAAGAAACTACACTGCTTAAATATCTGATTTATAATGAATTAATAATTTAGCAAAATGCCTTACAGTGTGAGTGATGTGATTGAGAGAATGAATGAATGATTGAGTGTATGAATGAGGAATGAACTAAAAAAGACTTGTGTTTTATGCTACATTCCAACACAAAATACAAGTATACAAAATCACAACAGAAAATACATCTCAAATCAATCTATTTTTAAATAGAGTAAAGTTAACACATCTTTAAATTAAGACATAGTTATTTTAATTTACTTGTTATTACATAAATCAAATTTTAATCTTATATTATAGAATTATAATTATACAATTATATAGGTACTCACATCAGTGTGAACTTATTCTCAAGCTTTAAACTAATTTTAAATCACATCTTTAATCTAGGAACTTCTTTGAGGGTATAACTTTAGTAAACATATCAGCCAGTTGGTTTTCTGTGGAAATATGTTCAAGCTTTATTACTTTATCAGTGATTTTTTCCCTCAGGTAATGGTACTTTATACCAATATGCATGCTGCAATCAGAATCCGCATAACCAGTGAGCACTTGTTTGTAGTCACATTTTTTATAAGTTAATTTTAAATTAACCATACCTTTTATATACCGCAATGGATATTTTAAACATTTCCACAACTCCTCATTGTTTTTACTCTGATACCTACTAAGTATATTAATAGAAGCACAAATATCGGGACGTGTGCACAACATAGCATACATCAGATACCCAATTACATTTCTGCAAGGTGCGTCAAAATGTTCATCTGAATTTAATGCCAAATAGTTAAATTTACTTGGAGAAGGTGATTTACTTGGGTTGCAATCATTCATAGAAAAACGTATTAAGATAAATAGATTGATCTACCGTTATATGATTTTTTGTCCTTTCGACCTCTATACCAAGAAATATTTTATCTCACCTAAATCGGTCATTTCAAATTTTTGATTTAAGGTGTTTTTATTAAATTTTAACGTATCAGAGCTTTTTGCGGAAATTAATAAATCATCTACATGTAGTACTATGTATACATTTTTGTTGATATCATTCATATCCAAAATATATAAACATGGATCAACTTCTGAGTTTTTAAACCCAATATATTTAATAATAAGATCAAAGCGCTGAAACCAGCATCTCGATGATTGTTTCAGTCCATATAAAGTTTTGTTTAATTTGCACACTTTGTTTTCGGACATTATCCCTTCTGGTACTTCCATAAAAATATTTTCTTTAAGAATACCATTCAGGAATGCAGTTTTGACATCCATGTGATGTATATTTAAGTCAAATTGATTTGCTAATGCTACAATTAATCTAAAAGTGGTAATTCGAGCTACTGGAGCAAAAGTTTCATTATAGTCTTGTAGGTATTCCTGGGTAAAGCCACGTGCTACTAAACGGGCCTTATACGGAACAGGCTCCCCTAACTCATTATTTTTTATAGTAAAAACCCACCTACAACTTACTATGTTAGCATTTTTAGGTCTTCCAACGAGATGCCAAGTTTGATTGCTTTTTAGTGACTCAATTTCACACTGTACAGCTTTCAACCATTTATCAGTATCATTTCTATTGAAAATATATTTAAATGAAAGTGGTAAAGATTCTACAGATGTTAATGACTAAATTAATTCAGAGTCATTCATCTGTTTATAATCTATGGAGGGTAACTGACATATTCTCGTACTACGTCTTAAACTATTATGAGTTTGCTCTGTTATTGATGTCGATGTAGGTCTTTGTTTAAGGAATCTTGTTGGTTGCCTATTAGTTTTGCTGTGTCATGTTCCAGCTTACTAATTTTGGCGGGAATTTCAATGTTTTTACTGGTGTTACTGCTAAGTTTTGGCCGGGACTGGTGAAAATTTATTTCGTCAAATATAATATCACGGGCTATAAAAGATTTATTATTTTCGACGTCAAATAACTTGTAACCATTTGAATTATAACCAATAAAAATTGATTTTAAAGCTTTATCATCAAATTTCATTTTTCTTGTTTTGTCATGAACGTAAGCAGTAGAACCAAACATTTTTAAATTACTTATTTTCGGTTTTTTATTATGCCACATTTGATATGGTGTTTTATCTATAAGAGCTTTTGTGGGCAGTATATTTATTATATAAGTTGCAGTTAAAACAGCTTCACCCCAAAAACTCTTTTCTAATTTCGCGGTTGTTTTTACCATGTTGTTACCATGGTTCGACCCATTTCGTAATGTACGATTCATACGTTCTGACACACCATTTTGTTGTGGAGTATGTGGAACCGTTAAGTGATACATAATTCCCTTGCCAACATAAAATTCCTTGAACTCATTTGAAAGATACTCTATACCATTATCACAATACAAATTTACGACTTTAGAATTCAACAAATTCTCACTTTTAAACAAAAAATCTTTAAAACATTTAAAAACTTCCGACTTAGAATGCATTAAATATGTAACTGTATAATGAGTATAATCATCTATGAAAATTACAAAATAGTTTTGGTCATCAAAAGTAGATGGTGTTATTGGCCCACAGACATCAGAATGGATTATAAAAAGTGGCCTATTTTAAACTGACTTTTCTTTTGACTTTGCAAACGGTAGTCGTGATTGTTTACAAAGTATACATGATTCACAGATTTCATTACTAGGAACAATATCATTGATAACATGACTATCATCGATAAGACCCTTTAGACCGGTAAATTTATGTTTATTTAAATGACCAAGACGTTTGTGCCAAAGCTCATATGATATTTGACTTTTTGATAAATTTATGGAACTTCGTGATCGATTTACTTTAAAAAATAATTTTAAAAGTCTATTACTATTAACACCAGACATAAGACATTTTTCATTTTTTATAAATGCGAACTCCGTTATTGTGGAAAACAATCGACATACCTGCATTTTGTATACGATTTACTGAAAGTAAATTGTACGGTACCTCTGGTGAATACAATATTTCATCTATTGAACCTTGAAAACCTAAATTAGTAGAAATGTTCATTTTTCCTTTACCAAATGCAGGTATGTTTGTACTATTTTTAGCAACGTTGATTTTTTGTGTTTACAACATGATGGGTGGCCCCGGAATTTCATTATTTTCCTATTGGGCATTTGCAGTCGATGAAAAATTTATAGTGCCGCCATCTTGTTGTAATTTTTTGAAGTAATCTCGTTTGATGTGATTTCTACGTCCACAATGATCGCAAAATAATTTAGAAATTTTATGTTTTAGGTTTCCGTGATTGTAATGATTTTTTGACTGACTATAATTTTGTTTTTTTTTTATCGCAGTTTTTTGGTCCTTTTCGTGGGAAATATTTTTTGTAGCTGTATGGAAAACTTTTAACTCAGTTGCAGTTTCATTTTTCAATTTAACCTCATGGTCTAAAAGACGTGTCTTGACAAAAGCTAGACTCATATGTTCTTCTCCAAGAGTTTCCAATGCCGTTATGACGCCGTCGTAGGATGTGGGTAAGGTGAGTAATAAATGAGAGACCTTATCCATCTCGTCTAATTTTGCACCGGCGGAAATCAATTCCACAATTATATTATCAGAATCGTTGAAATGTTTGAAGAGGGAAACATCCGGTTGCAATTTTAAATTAAGTAGTTGTTTACGCAATGCGAATTGTGTAGCTAAACTTCTCCTTTCGTAAATTTTATCTAAATCTTCCATTACGCATTTTACCGTAGCGGATCCTTTTGCAAAACTCAAAAATGCGTCACCCAAATAATCTATTATGGTACCTTTCACCATTGAATTTTTTTTAACCATTCTTGATCGGGGTTATTGGGCTCGTCAATGACACAAAGCACATGTAATTCTTCTAATAATGATCTTAAACGAAATTTCCATGTGCTATAACGATCCCCGTTAAATTGTTGTATATTTCTTTTACTTCTCGACTCCATTTTGTTATCCAGATTTTTAAAATAATTTTAGATATGTTTTATTTACGTTTACGTGGCCTGGGCCCATAACCTGTTGGATATGAGGCACAGGAGATAAAGAAAACAACTACACTGCTTAAATATCTGATTTCTAATGAATTAATAATTTAGCAAAATGCCTTACAGTGTGAGTGATGCGATTGAGAGAATGAATGAATGATTGAGTGTATGGATGAGGAATGAACTAAAAGAGACTTGTGTTTTATGCTACATTCCAACATTGGTATTTTCAACTTCGGCATTATAATACGTACCCAAACCAATACGGTGGTAAAAATAATTTTCTTTTCACACCTATTTATCATTAACATTGGCAATAATGAGGCACTTTTGTTATTACATTTATTGTTGAAGGAATTTGGGCTAAATAGCTTACAAATTTATTTCAAGCACAAAATAGGCGTTATCCTTTTTAGAAAAACGTATGATTGCTAGTTAATTTTTTTATAGGTAAGTACAATTCATAGTGATGACTTAAAACTCTTAAAAGTCGTACTAGAATTTTTAAGTTATTACTGTTGATATTTACTTAATGTTCGTCTCATTCTAAAATATTTATTTGTTTTCATCGTTATTTCTTGTTTCATAACAACATTTGTTTATCTTTAATGTGTAATAATTTAAAATGAAGATTATGTATTTAAACAACATCAACCAATCAATAAAAGAACATCAGTAAGAGAAGAATCGATTTTACGAACTGAAAAGAGTTCGCTTTGAATAAATAACTAAAAGAGAGATTTCCTCCAAAAGTAGCGAGTAATTTTAGACGCAAACCAACTGGTATGGGTAGATTAGTGCAGAACTTGATAAGTTTAACAACATGATAACCTGCATGACAAAAGAGCCTCGAACTTTGAACAAAGGCGCCAAGCGTCTCCGACACAGCTTCCCATTCGGGACGATTACATTCGTGACACAACTTTTGACGTAACGCAATGGTAACGAAAGTTGGTTAACTAGGATATTACTTGAAATTAATGCTCGTGCTACTAAGTTATGCAAAATTTTCTTTAAAATATCTTGAATTGTAATTTGGAAAGATACTAAGTTGTGTAACTTACTTTAAAAAACTTTAAAAAAGGACGACGGGAGATAAGTATTTCGATTTTACGTATACATTTTACATTTCAAATATTATCTGCTACTTACAAGACCTAAATATGTTTTATTAAAGTATAAAATAAAGAAATCATTCCATTAAATAAATAATCCAATTAAATACATTCTTATTAAAAACAAATAATACATATTTATTAAAACAAATGATATATGTAACAAAAAAGCACAATTTAAATAATAATTCTATGAAAATAATAATTCTACGAAGTAATCTATGCTTAAAACAAATAACATAAACTTAATAAAGATTTACCGTTCATCGCTTTTACTCGTAAGCAGACATCGTCGGTGGCTAATTGTTTTTTTAAGAAACATACATATTATTTGTCACAAACAAGTTCACGAGTTCAGAATGAATATTTTTTTACAAACCAAAAAACTGGTTTTGGGCAGTTGTGATCGAGTTGCGTGTATTTGCACGTGTGTGCGTGGAACAAACTTGTTTCTTGACTGTTTCTTGACTTGTTGCATATATTGTAATGGTTATAGAATTTTTAAGCTTTTATTTTTAGTTTATTTATGTTTAGTTTGTTTTGTTACATGTTATATAAAGGTTTTTAATACTAATGAAAATTTATAAATATAAACCTTTGTAATTTTATGTATTCAAAAAATTTATTTTTTATTTATCCGTGTCGTGTGGGTGAGGGAGAGAGACTTACCGAGCTAACAGATGCAGATAAGAATAATTTTGTATAGACATAAAGAGGCTCTGTAAATTTATTTTGAAAAAAATATATACCCGTGAAGTTTCTTGCTAGTTCTTTACGAAGGTTTTTACGAACCGGTGGTAGAGTCATGTTTTATTTAACTTCAATAAGAACAAGTAAATTTCAATGTTGAGAAACAAATATTTGGATTTGAATTTGAATCTTTAATGTTTTTAGGTATTACATTAATAACAATTATATTAAAATATAATCTTAAATTTGTAATGTAACAGATGCCAAAAATTGAAAAAAGTTTGATTGTTTGTTTGCTTCATGACATAACTACTTAACCGATCATAACGAAATATCGCATAAGCAGAATCTCCCAAGAAAGTGGTCTACCAGATTTTACAAAACTTCCTGGGTAACCAAAATAAGGTATGAGGTAGGAGCTAGCCAGTTCGTTAAAATGTCCCTCCCATTTAATATTTCTATTAAATTATTAGAGATATAAAGCAATATTTCGCTTATAGCTAAGCTGCGCAAGGGGGCCTTAGTAACTGTCAGAACATTATGTCAATGGATGTGTGTAAAGATATAAATTGTTCCTTAGTAGCATCAAAACAACACCAACATTTTACTTAAAAATAATTAAGGTTTTCACTTCATTTTCAAATGATCTTAGCCCATTCGTCAATTGCGATATTTGAAACTGGGTAGCTGAGAACAAAATAATAAAATGGTTCACTCTGCTGTTTCACTGATCAGATGGCATTGGTCTTCAAGAATTTAACAATGAATTGTTTAGCGATTAGTGGCGCCTTGTTAAAACTTCTGGGGGTCAGCTATCTGCTTGGCTATTTGTACATTTCAACATTATTGTATTAAAACTGTAATACGCCACTCAAATTTATGGAAACTTATCCATTATTTTAATCCGCCTACACTTCGCTTTATGCAAACACTAAGCTCGAAATAGAATATTTCCCGCTTGATTATTCTGTTAATAAGTATTCGCCCTGTGATATTACAATTGCAAAAGTGTGTTTGTATGTATTAAGTGAATTTACTGTCTGGTGTTTCACCTAGAGTACAGAAAAATTAAATACCCTTTAAAAGGCTTTTTTTTACAGAAAAATAAACTATTCCCAAAAGAAACGTGCGCATACCACAGGCAAACCCTGACCATTATGCTTATACCAAGAGGGATAATTGTAAACAAGAACGCGGTTCGGTGCATTTCACAAAGAAAGTACCTTCCTTCATGAACCCTCATCAATTACTGCTGTTCGGTGTGTTTGTATACTGCTATTTAACAAATATTCCTTACACCTTACTACAAGTTGTTAGTTTTCATACGTATAATAAACGTATGATTTTGGCAATTAAAATATCAAAATAATTAAACAAAACAATTATCAAAACGTCACACCGGAAAAAATAAAAACAAATAATTTTCGAACACGCGTTTGGTTAGTTAAATAATCTATATGTTGCAGTTGTATGATGCAGGATAAATAAATATTTTAATAGAAAGTTACTGAGATTTCAACTTTTTTGGAAGGAAATTACAATAATCGTTAAGCTTGACTCGCGTGTTAGAGAAAGTTAGAGTAAGTTGATCGAACCTTCCCCCTTTCTCCACCGGTCAACCCGACGTAGGCAGAAGTTTCACCCGTTTGTGGTAAGCGTGCCGATGAGCCGAACTAAACGGTTCGATAGCTCATTTTTGGTTCGTGTTGCCAAAGAGTGGAACGATTTGCCTGCGTCTGTTTTTCCAGACAAATATAACCCTGGAGCTTTCAAGTGTAGAGTGAATAGGTACCTCTTGGACAGGCGTGTATGATCCTCGTCGTCATCGTCACTTTCCATCAGGTGAGATGGAAGACAAACGCCTGCCAATTATTAATAAAAAAATACTATAACCGATATTTGGGGACAGGTAATTTTCCCGTAAGATACTGACACCAATTCATTATTGTTGTTTGTTTGCGCTAATGGCGCCGAATTTGTATTTCTGATGGGTTAGGTTCCTTTTAAAATGAACAGATGACGTTTAAAGTATAACGTTTTAATGAATATAATTACAATAAACAATTACAAAGGTTTAAGCACGTAGATACGTTATGAGTGTTGCGAATGGTGCCCGCTGCCTTTTTTTTTTTTTTGTTCCCTCCGCGGGAAGGGCAGGAGGATAAAAATGCTCTGACGCATACTCTGGCGCGATTCCAAAGTTATGTGGGACTCGTCCCGACGCCTACCAGAACCATACCCACTAAAAACCCCCTGTCGGCTCGTGCATTTTTGCCACTCAGCCTTCATCTGAGCGACGGCCAATTGGAGAAAGAGGCCGCGCTAGCGGGGCCCTTAAGGGGTCACCCGCTGGGTTTTACATAGCACTGAAGGTGGTCAAAAAATGAAAAGTAAATAATAAACATTCAAAATTGACAATTAAATTAAATTTGCATTAATTCAGATTTACGTTAGAATTAGAATTTACGTTAGAATTAGAATTTGCGGCCTGAAGGGCCTCGAGATCTAAAGTTAATTGCGTACGTTCGCTTGTGTGCGCGTTTCTCGGTCTAGCGACTTTGTATACCGAATCTAAGACAGGAGCAGTATAAGAGACTGAATTTCGAACTAGTGGATTGGGATGGGATTCGGCGCGTTTGAAGAACGATTCTGAGAGTGTTTTTAGGTACTGTTGAACTGTAGGTAGTTCAAGATCTCTGTGCAGGTCCGCATTGCGCACGTACCAAGGTGCGTTTGTGGCCCTGCGACAGAAGAGGTTTTGAACCACCTGCAGCTTGTGCAGGACGGAGGGTTTGGCGTGGGCAAAGACTGACGAAGCATATGACATGACTGGTCTAACGCAGACCTTGTAAAGCGTACGTTTATTTCTGAAGGACATTTTACTTTTTCTACCTAACATACTGTAAAGCCGGCCTAGGTAAAAACGTGCGAGTTTCGTTACTCTATCGACGTGAGGGTTGAAAGAAAGCGTCTGGTCTAAGATGACGCCTAAATATTTAGTACTGCGCTTCCAGGGGATGGGAGTGCCTTGCATTCTCAATTGGAGATTGTCGGGGATACGACTGCGTCTGTAGTCGAAGTAAACCGCAGAGCTCTTCTCTGGGTTCACATCGATACGCCATTTTTTAAACCAAGCACCGAGGGTGTTTACAGCCTTTTGAAGTCTGGTGACGAGACCCGAGGCACTGCGGCCTTTGGTGTGAAGGGCGGTGTCGTCGGCAAAGAGAGCGAGTTCGACGACTTTCGATGGAATGGGAATGTCGTTAGTGTATACAGAATACAAAAGAGGGGCGAGGACTGAGCCTTGAGGGACTCCAGCCTTTATGGGACGAGGCGCGGAGAGCGTGCCTTCATGTTTGAAACGAAACGTGCGGTCTTTGAGAAACGACGCGATTATCCTGATTAGGCGAGCCGGTAAGCCTATTTTATAGAGTTTATAAACGAGACCGCTGTGCCAGACTTTGTCGAAAGCCTTGGCTACGTCAAAGAAAACTGCGATCGTTTTCTTTCGTTTCGGATAGAAGCCGTCGAGTATGTACTCGACGATTCGATGGACTTGCTGAGGGCAGGAGTGCTTAGCGCGAAAACCGAATTGGTGGGGAATTATGAGAGGATCGCCGTCCGTTGGAAACAGATGGTTCCGCATTCGAGAGAGTATGACTCTCTCGAGAAGTTTAGACATTGCCTTGAGGAGGCTGATGGGTCTGTGATTAGCCGGGATATTAAGAGGTTTACCCGGCTTGGGAATGCCTATGACTGTCGCTTCTTTCCAAGCTTTTGGAAAGTAGCTAAGGTCGAAGCAGGCATTGAAAATGATAGCTAACAAAGTAAGCACCTGTTGAGGCAGGTGCTTAAGTGCGTGGTTGGAAATACCATCTGCACCCGGAGCCTTTCTGGACTTTTGACTTTTGATGAGAAGCTAGATTTCATCATTAGAGACTGTGACGGGGTCGGCGGTGATGGGTAGAGAGTTTCTACGGAGAACTTCGTCCTCCACCGCTTTGATGTGAGTGGGATTTGCGGGTTGCGTGCTGGGCGAGCATTGAGACGCAACGCTGTCAGCGAAGCATTCGGCTTTCTCTTCGTCTTCGAAGGCGATAGAGCCATCGGGACGAGTGAGAGGAGGGACGTGAGAGGCGGCGTCTACGCGTAAGGCTCGGGCCATTCGATAATACGCTTGGTGGGACGGGGAGATATTCGCCATGAGATCGTTCATCTGGGCGTCTCGGAGTTCCGCGAGGCGAGATCTAACTTTGCGTTGTAGCTGATTCGCAGCTGTTCTATAGGCGGGCGTGGGATATTTCTTGGCTCTCCGGAGAGCCGCGTTCTTAGCTTTAATAAGATTGCTAATGGCTAAGGGAAGCGTGGGTTTGCCTTTCTTAGCAACCTTTTCGTTTACACTGATGGCTGAGTTGATAGCATCAGTGAGAGAATTTACTAACGAATCTATTTTATCCGGGCTATCTAATTGATCGGGCGAGATCGCGAGCGGAGAGTTTGTGGCCTCTAAGGCAGAAACTATCGTATTTTTAAAACCTTTCCAGTCGGTAAAGGTCTTAGGAGAAGTGACGTTAACGTTAGGCGGTCCTAGCACGAGGGAGACGGGGCGGTGGTCAGAACCTAGGTCATCGAGCGGTTCGATAGACCTGAGGTCGAGGTTGATATGCTTGACGATTGCAAAGTCGAGGATGTCCGGAGAGTGGTTCGGGTTGTCGGGATACTGAGTGGGAGTGATAGGGGAGACGACGTCTAAGTCGAGTGAGTTGGTGATGTCGAGGAGAGCTATACCGCTTTGGTTGGTTGATAGGCACGTCCAGTCAGTATGTTTGGAGTTAAAGTCTCCGAACATAATGACTGAACGGCCGAGGGCGAGAATGGTCTCAAAGTCGCTGCGGATAGGTTTGGTGCCAGAGGGTATGTAGACTGAAGCTATGATGATGGTCGGATGACCAGTCATAGCCAATCTACATACGGTGGCTTCCATGTTGAGGAGAGGAGGGGTAGGGAGAGGACAGCAATGGAATCCTCTTTTGTAGTAGATAGCAGTGCCGCCGAAACCGTCGCAGTTAGGCCTATCGTTACGTGTAAACGCGTACTTAGGAATAGCGAATCCCCTGGAGCGATTAGGAGTGAGCCATGTCTCCTGGAGAAGTAAAAGATCTGGGTCGTTGTTCTGAAGGAACAGTTTGAGCTCGGGAAGGTTGGTGCTAAGGCTACGAACGTTAAAAGATACTAGGGATAAGCCCTTGGGTTTGATACGACAGGACGCGGGATTCGCGGGTCTAGACATTATAATTTACTTATTTACGAATTTATACAAAAATAAAGAATTTACAACGAACTTAGGAGCGAGTGATGCTCGGCTAACGCGAATAAACGCACTTGAGGAGAGCAGGCGGCTCGCAGTTTGCGTGCGAGTATGGAGATTTCATTAATGTCTACGTTTTGGATGACGTCGAATACGGTCTTCATGTCCTCAGCCAACGACGACTGAGGTGCAGAAGACGGAGCAGGACGCGGCCCTACGGAAGCTACGGGAGCTGGAATGGGTCGGGAAGGTGCAGGCGGGACGGCCGGACGCTGCCTCCAAGACAGAGCCGGAGTAGGCGTCGGCTGAACGGGCTTTGCTTCCGGGGGACCCCGGTTGCGCAGCGGCGGGAAGTTAGCAGGAGTGAGCGGCGGCGCCGGTTCAGGCGCGACCCTCTTGGTGGTGGAGCGCGGAGCGCGCGGGCAACCCCTGTAGTTAGCTGTGTGGCCGGACTGGCCGCACAGCACACAGGCAGGGGGGGAAGTGGATTCGGGAGTGCGAGTGCACTCCTTAGTGAAGTGAGGATCCAGGCACTTTACGCACCTGGGGGGAGCTGAACAGTTAGCCGCTGCGTGGCCATATAGCTGGCAGCGGTGGCGCTGGCAGCGGTGGCACTGCCCAGGGTGACCGCGGGGGTTGGGACGCTCGACGGAGATGTTCGAGAGTCCGCAGATTGTGCGAGCCTCTTTGAAAATCTCCTTCGAGTTGGGAGTATTTGACAGGATTACTAAAGCTAAGGGAAAACGCCTACCGCGGTTGGAGTGCATCTTGTGCACTGCTGTGACCGGGAAACCCTGAGACTTAAGGTCCTCGAGAATGTCTTCGTTGCTGAGTTCGAACGGGACGCCCCGTAGTACTGCGCGGATCTTACGCTCCTCCGGGAGGGCGTAGGTGTGATACGAAATTTGATTTAACGAGAGTAACCTGGTAAACGCGCGGAAGTCGTCGACGGTCGCTACTTGAATTTTGATCGTATCGCCAGCGTTGGCGGCTTTTAAGTAATTAATTTTGTGCTCTTTGCACAAGTTAGAAACCCAGCGTGCTTTTTCACGCAGGAATACGGGCGGAGGGAGCTGAGGCTTCGGCGGGACGGGAGCGCAGCGCGTCGCTGGCTTCGATGTGACCGACGGAGACGCGGTTACTACGAGCGATTTTAACGGCGCGGGGGCTGGTGTTGAAGACACCGGGGAGGGCTCGGGTATTGAAGATACCGAAGCTTTCTTAGAGCGCTTCTTGGAGCGCTTGGCGACAAGTTGAAAGGCGGGCTCAGGAGAGCCGGTTAAGGTGACGGCATCTGACGACGTGTCAGACGCGGGTTCGGAGTCGCTCCCAGGAGCGGTACGCTTACGACGTGACGCGTGAGAGGATGCGACCGATTCGCAGTCCATCTCGGACGAGGCAGGAGACGCGGGAGAGCTGTGGACCTGAGGGGTCTGAACGTTGGTGGCCTGAAGGGCCGGGGTTGAGGCCTGAGGGGCCGGAGTTGAGGCCTGAGGGGCCGGGGACGCGATTGATGCCTGCAGGCCTGCGTTAGGATGTCTTTTGGGATGGACACGCCTGCCGCAGCAAGCGCCTGGGTGAACGCGTTCGCGAAGTTAATAACGCTTAGCGAATCCATTAGGGAGTGTTGGGACAATAATATATATAAATATAAGTAAAATAAAAGATGCCTAGTTCCTAAAAACCTAGCAAAATCCTAGCGGCTAACCTCCCTACCAGCGGTAGGGGGGCTGGGGAGAATGACTTAAAACTAACCGTAGTACGCCGAAGGCCGCTACCTAGAAACCTAAAAAAAAGGGTACGCAGGTAAAGAGTTGACCGCGTTAGGGTCAACCTTTACCGACAGAAAGGACAAATACACACGAAGAACACACAGATATGATAAAAATAAATATGAAAATATGAGAAAAATAAATAAAATAGAGAAGAGAAATAAAATAAAAATAAAAAGGGCTGGCAAATTCGTTGTCACCGTTAAGTATCCTTTGCACTGAAACCAGACTACTTACGCTGGGCACAACAGCACTCAGCACAAGCACAACACAACTTAGCACAGCACTTTGAAGACTAAGGGGCTTAGTCGCAAAGAAAAATCGCACTTCGAAAGCACTCAGACGGAGTAGAAAAACCTTGAAAACCGTAGCACGGAACCAACACGCTAAACTGTGACGTCAGTAGACTGAGCGCCACGGAATATCGGGAAGGGACCAAACAACGGAGAACGGGGTCTTGCACGTCCGCACTGGGCGGCGGTCGGAGCGAGAATGTGCCCGCTGCCGTCGCGCCATAGGTTATATAGAAGTCGCCGCCAGCGCCCCTGGTGGTGCTTCGTGGAACTTCCGTCGAGCTTCTGCGTATAGATGGCGCGCACTATATTACAAATCTTATTGAATATAAGATATACTATTTATTAAATAGACAAAGTCAATAATAGAGTATTATTTAATAGGTACGTAATTATCACTTGTCAATTACATAAAAGCCCTTTACCGCCATCACAGTCTTTAATTTAATATTTAATCAACAAATACAGTTTGCGATAGCATTGAAATAAACCTGCATTGTATTTTGTGTTTTATTTTATTGTCGTGTGTCAACGAGTATTGCCCGTAATATACTGATAGATTGTGATGTTAATAGTAGATGTGTAAATTTTTGATAATTTAGGATTTGCAAAAAATTTTTGTAACACTAACATAGTTTTAAGCTGTGTAATATCAACAAGTGGGCCTAGTTGCCACAATAAAGACATTTATTATTATTATTATTATTATTACCAACATGAAGTATAAGAAACTCTATGCAATCACCAATGATAACCACAAATAAAAATCAGGCCATGCTGCTCACTAAAAGAACAATATGCGTACAAATTAGACATTGACTCGCTCCGAGCCTGCCAGAGCCCTACCCACTAAACTCCCTGAATGACTCTTGCAATTTTTTGCCACACAGCCTTCATCTGAGCGTCGACCAATTGGAGAAAGAGGCCGCGCTAGCGGGGCCCAGAAAGGGTCACCCGCTGGGATTTACATAGCACTGAAGGTGTTCAAAAGCACTGAAGGTGAATACATGGCACTCAAGGTGCTCAAAATTAAATTGAAAATTGAATTGATTCGAATTTACGTTAGAATTAGAAGTTGCGCCCTGAAGGGCTTCGAGATCTAGTGTTAATAGCGTGGGTTCGCCAGTGTGCGCGTTTCTCGGTCTAGCACCTTTGAACTTCGAATCTAAGACAGGGGTAGTATACGAGACTGAATCTCGAACTAAGGGATTGGGGTGGGTTTCCGAGCGTTTGAAGAACGATTCTGAGAGTGTTTTGAGGTGCTGTTGCACTGCAGGTAGTTCAAGATCTCTGTGCAGGTTCGCGTTTGTGGCCCTGCGGCAGAAGAAATTTTGCAGAGATTTTCCGTCCTGCAGTTTGTGCAGGACGGAGGGTTTGGCGTGGGCAAAGATTGGCGAGGCATATGTTATGACGGGTCTAACGCAGGTCTTATAAAGTGTACGTTTATTTCTGAAAGACATTTTACTTTTTCTATCTAGCATACTATAAAGACGGCCTAAGTAAAAACGTGCGAGTTTCGTTACTCTATCGAAGTGAGGTTTGAAAGAAAGCGTCTGGTCTAAGGTGACGTCTAAATATTTGATAGTGCGCTTCCAGGGGATGGGAATGCCTAGCATTTTAACGTGGAGATCGTCGGCGATACGACGGCGTTTGCAGTCGAAGTAAACCGCAGAGCTCTTCTCTGGGTTCACATCGATACGCTATTTTTGAAACCATGCACCGAGGGCATTTACAGCCTTTTAGAGTCTGGTGGTGAGACCCGAAAAACTGAGGCCTTTGGGGTAAAGGGCAGTGTCATCGGCAAAGAGGGCGAGTTCGACGCCTTTCGGCCGGACGGAAATATCGTTAGTGTATACGGGGTACAATAGAGGGGCAAGGACTGAGCCTTGAGGGACTCCAGCTTTGAGAAACGACGCGATTAATCTAACTAGGCGATCCGGTAAGCCAATTTTGTAGAGTTTATAGGCGAGACCGCTGTGCCAGACTTTATCGAAAGCCTTGGCTACGTCAAAGAAAACTGCGACCGTTTTAAAACGCTGCGGGTAGAAGCCATCGAGTATGTACTCGACGATTCGATGGACTGGCTGAGGGCAGGAGTGCTTAGCGTGAAAGCCGAACTGATGGGGAATAATGAGAGGATCACCATCCGTTGGAAACAGATGGTTCCGCATTCGAGAGAGTATGACTCTTTCGAGAAGTTTAGACATGGCCTTGAGGTGGCTGATGAGTCTGTGATTAGCCGGGACATTCAGAGGTTTACCCGGCTTGGCAATGCCTATGACTGTCGCTTCTTTCAAAGCTTTTGGAAAGTAGCTAAGGTCGAAGCAGGCATTGAATATAACCTGTAAGCACCTGTTGAGGCAGGTGCTTAAGTGCGTGGTTGGAAATACCATCCGCACCCGGAGCCTTTTTGGACTTTTGACTTCTAATGAGAAGCGAGATTTCATCATTAAAGACTCTGAGAGTCTCTGCGGAGGACTTCGTCCTCCACCGCTTGGATGTGGGAGGGATTCGCGGGTTGCGTGCTGAGTGAGCATTGAGAGGCAACGCTGTCAGCGAAGCATTCGGCTTTCTCTTCGACTTCGAAGGCGATGGAGCTATCGGGACGAGTGAGAAGAGGGAAGTGGGAGTCGGTGTCTACGCGTAAGGCTCGCGCCATACTATAATACGCTTGGTGGGACGGGGAGATATTCGCCATGAGATCGTTCTGAGCGTCTCGGAGTTCCGCGAGGCAAGACCTAACTTTACGTTGTAGCTGATTCGCAGCTAATTTATAGTATAATAATAAATCCTTCCATGATGAGGAGGAGGAGGGGTAGGGAGAGGACAGTACTGAAAACCTCTTTTGTAATAAATAGCAGTGCCGCCAAAACCATCGGAGTTGGACCTGTCGATATGAGTGAACGCGTACTTGGGAATAGCGAATCCTCTGGAGCGGTTTGGAGTGAGCCACGTCTCTTGAAGAAGCAATAAGTCTGGCTCGTTGTTCTGAAGAGTTTTGCTCTGAGTTTGAGCTCAGGAAGGTCAGTACTAAGGCTACGGACGTTAAAAGAAACTAGGGATAAGCCCTTGGGTTTGATACGACAGGACGCGGGATTTGCGGGTCTAGACATTATATTTACTTATTTAACGAATTTATACGAAAACTAGAATTTATAAAGAACTAAGTAGCGATTGATGATCGGCTAACGTAAATAGACGCTTTTGAGGAGAGCGGGCGGCTCGCAGTTTGCGTGCGAGTACGGAGATTTCCTTAATGTCAAACACGGTCTTCATGTCCTCAGCCAACGACGACTGAGGTGAAGACGACGGAGTGGGATGCGGGTCTACGGGAGCTATGGGAGCTGGGATAGGACGGGAAGGTGCAGGTGGAGCGGTCGGACGCTGTCTCCAGGACAGATGCGGAGTAGGCGTCGGCTGCTCGGGCTTTGCTTCCGAGGAAGCCCGGTTGCGCAGCGACGCGAAGTTGGCAGGAGTGAGCAGCGGCGCCGGTTTAGGCGCGGCCCTCTTAGTGAAGGAGCGTGGAATGTACCCCTGTAGGCCAGTCCGGCCACACAGCACACATGCAGGGGGGAAGTGGAGTTGGGAGTACGAGTGCACTCCTTCGTATTATGGTGATCTAGGCACTTTACGCACCTGGGAGGGGCAGAGCAGTTTGCCGCTACGTGGCCGTAAAGCTGGCAACGGAGGCATTGCCCAGGGTGCCCACGACGGTTAGGACGCTCGACGGAGATGTTCGAGAGTCTGCAGATTGTGCAAGCCTCTCTGAAAATCTCCCTCGAGTTGGGAGTATTGGTTAGGATTACTAATGCTAACGGAAAACGTTTGCCGCGGTTGGAGTGCATCTTGTGCACTGCTTCAGCCGGGAAGCCCTGGGACTTAAGGTCCTCGAGAATGTCGTCGTTACTGAGTTCGAACGGGACGCCCTGTAATACCGTGCGGCCCTTGCGCTCCTCGGGGAGGGCGTAAGTATGATACGCGATTTGTTTGATCGATAGAAGCCTAGTAAAAGACCGGAAGTTGTCGATGATCGCGACCTGAATTTTAATTGATCGCCTGCGTTGGCGGCTTTTAAGTAATTAATTTTGTGCTCTTTGCACAAGTTAGAAACCGCGGTCCAGTGCACTCTTTCGCAGAGGAAGACGGGCGGAGGGAGCTGAGGCTTCGGTGGGACGGGAGCGCAGCGCGTCGCTGGCTTCGACGGGACCGACGGAGACGCGGTCACTTCGAGTGACATTAACAGCGCGGGGGCGGGTGTTGAAGACTACGGGGAGGGCTCGGATATTGAGGATACCGAGGCTTTCTTCGAACGCTTCTTGGAGCGCTTGGCAACTTACTGAAACGCGGGCTCAGGAGAGCCAGTTAAGGTGACGGCATCTGACGACGCATCAGACGCGGGTTCAGAGTCGCTCCCGGGAGCGGTACGCTTGCGACGCGACGTGCGAGAGGGTGTGACCGGTTCACAGTCCATCTCGGATGGCACGGGAGACGCGGTAGAGCTATAGACCTGAGGGGTCTGGGCGTTGGTGGCGTGAAGGGCCAGGGTTGAGGCCTGAGGGGCCGGGGACGCGATAGTTGCCTGTAAGGCCTGCGTTAGTACGTCATTGGAAATGGGGTCGCCGGACGCAACGAGCGCCTGGGCGAACGACCTAGCAAAGTTTACCAAGGTTTGCTGGTCCATTGGAGGGTTTGGGACTACAATATATAATATATAAATATTGGCATTCGCCACCCGGCTACTTTCGTGAATAGACGCTCTCGTTCACTCTGTCACCGTTTGAGGTTATTCCTGTCCTGTTACAAGCATTATGTTTAACTGTTCGAGTTGTGGTAATCAATACACGGAGGGCACTATTTGCAGTAGTTGCAAACGTAACTATGACTTTCCGTGCTCTGGAATTACGGAAATTGGATACCGGAAGCTTGGAGATAGGAAGAGTGTTTGGCGCTGGCGCAGGTACAAAGCGAGTCCGTCACTATCCCCAGCACCAACATCCCCGCAACCAAGCCAATTGGATAGCATGCAGGAGCAACTCAATCAAATAATGTTGCAGCTGAGACCTTTAACATCTCTGGTCCAGGATATTAAATTGAAGTCTGAAAGTCTGAAATATTCCATAGAAATGGCACACTGCATTATCACTGATGTAACAGAAAAAGTTACAACCTAGGAAACTAAAATAATACAGTCAGAGAAATCTATCGAGGAAATTTCTATGCTTCGAAATGAAATATCGCGATTAAAAAAGGAACTACAGGATAGAGATCAAAGGGCAAGGATTAACAACGTAGAAATTCGAGGAATTCCTTTAAAGAAAAGTGAAAATTTATTTGATTTAATAAAAAATATAAGCGGTGTATGTAACTTCTCATATAGAAAAGACGACATAAACTATATAGCGTGCATACCAACTCGAGTTCCAAATTCAGAAAAGCCAATCGTCATGGGCTTCAACCGTCGTTACATTAAAGAAGAGTTCGTCGCATCAGCACGGAAGTGCCAACAACTTGATTTATCTAATCTCGGATTTTCTGCCTCGGGGAAGATCTACGTGAATGATCACTTGACGCCATCAAACAAAGGATTATTAAGTAAAGCAAGAGCACTAGCAAGAGAAAAAACTTTCAATACAATTGGGTCAAGCATTGCAAAATTATGGCAAGGAAGTCGGATACTTCTTATATATTTATGATAAAGGACGAGAAGGATTTACACAAGATAATATAAACACTTGTAAAAAAAAATGCCCAATAAATTAATGTCAATAACTGGTTGGTCTGGTACAGGAATCGCCCCAAGACTCAATAACTTTAGTCAACCAATTTGTGAAACTACCCTCAGCAAACACTTCATTCATTTATGCGTAAGTTTGTCAATTTACTTTAAATTACCTAGCTTTAAAGCCTATTTTTGCTTGCCGGTGTCGACTTCACGACATAAACCGGAACAATATTATTTTGGCTTGTGTTTTGAGCATTCGAAATGGTTGAGTTTTAGTGTAATATATTATGAATGTTATTTTTTATTCTTCTGTCATGAGAAAATGGAATTATTTGTTAATCTAAAATATTTATTTCAGTTATATTATATGGTTGCTTGCAATCATAGTACATAATTTATCTTTATTGTTAATTTTTATAGTACATTTATTTTTTGGTTGATTTATATAATCCTTTCAAGATCACACACAATTAAAGAATTATTCAAAATGGATTATTCAAAATGGTCAATTTTGTCCTTAGAGTGCAATGTCCATATTGCATTTTATCTTGGAAAGTACCTAGTATCAAACTTTTTTTCGTATTTATGCTTTTACGTAAGATATATATTTATACTGTTGGAGGTAATGGTGGCTATGTACGAGTATAATAGGTATTATATTTATATCATATTTGACTTAAATATAACGTATAATATAATTATTTCCTTTTTATTGTGTTGTATTTTTACTTTTATAGTGCAACATTAGGCATATATTATCTGTGTGTAGTTTCTGACGTAAAAAAATACTTTTACCATATTAAAGAAGATAATACATTTATTGTTAACAGTTCACTTAATTTACACATATTAAAAATGTGCGGAAATTTTAAAAGTTCATTATTCAAGCATTACAAACTCGTTGGAAATAACTATACAGAATTACACGTATCATTATTAATGGTTGGGGTCTTTATCTTTATCTAAATTTTTTATCATTATTGTCTCTTTATCCTGGCTTGCAGTATGAAATAATTAAATAGTTATTTTAATAATTTACATTATACTACTTATATAGTGGATACCATCGTGATATCTAATTTAGGTATAATATTAGGGCTCTTAATTGGACTAGGTTTTGATATCCGTATAAATGTCATCAATTAGTGTGTATTACCAAAATACGCGAGGACTGCGTACTAAAACTCAAGAATTTAAACGTAACTTACTTCTGAATTTCTATCATATAACTTCCTTGACGGAAACCTAGCTGTATGATATTAAGCTGGGGTTTGGCGACTTACCGCAATCGTTCCTTCTACCGCCACGCAGTCCGAGGGCTAGGCAAAAACAGCGACAGGGCTCATCAGCTGCTTCCAGCAAAAGTATCACATATCAATCCACAGGACGCAAGTTCATTTATTTTCCATTGAAAGAGGGACACATCACTGCAGTCTATATGGTATAATTCACATAAATTCAAATGTTAAGAGCGCACCGGCCGGTCTTATCAACGTGTTTTTTCAACTGTAGGTTTTGGCGCTAGTGTCGCGCGAAAATGTTGCCATTACCCAACTGACAGGTAGTAGCTTCCAGAAAAATATACAATAAATCGCCTCACCCATTCATAAAAGCAAACTACCAAATGTGTTGTCCTTATAAAAAAAATGAAAGCAATTTGATAACTTTAAATGAAATCTGTTCCAGTATGGAACATGCCGCTCACCTTAAAGGAACGTAGTTGCTTTAACAAAAAAAAGAAAATTACATATATGTATTCAAAACTAAAAGAGAACAAAAACTTAAGTACTAAGATTAGATGCGCAACGAATCTAAAAGAAAAAAAATAAAATAAAAATAAAACTATTGTTCAGGGAGCGGGCACACCTTAACTACGGGTCGCTTAAATAATGTATTGCCGCTCTTTAAGGTTACTACGCGAGTAATGTTATCAGAACCGGGGTGCAAAGCTTGAACGCGCGCAAGCTTCCACTGAAGTGGCGGTAGGTTGTCGTCACTAACCACTACAACAGTGCCCTCACGTATAGTAGAACCACGATCATGAAGCCACTTTTGGCTCTGTTGAATTTCATGGAGATATTCCTTACTCCACCTCTTCCAAAAATGTTGGACCGATTGCTGTACCCAACGCCAACGTGTAAGTCGGTTGGTATTTTCATCTACCAAGGAAACATCAGGTAGAGCTGTTAAGGGCTCTCCAATTAAAAAATGAGACGGAGTTAAGGGAAGCGGATCCGCAGAAGATGCACTTAGCGCACATAGTGGGCGCGAGTTTAACACTGCTTCTATTTGACATAGAAGTGTATGCAGCTCGTCATACGTTTGAGTACGAGTGCCAATAACACGATGCAAATGGTGCTTAAAGCTTTTGACACCAGCTTCGAATAACCCACCGAAATGACTAGCATATGGTGGTTGGAAATGCCACGTTATGCCTTGTTGAAGGGTGTTTTTATTTAATTCACATTGTACGGAATCATTGCGTAAAAAGTTATACAAGTCTTTAAGGTAATTATTGCAACCGACAAAGTTTTTCCCGCAATCCGAAAATATGTCTGTACATAAACCTCGACGGGACGTGAAACGTCGCAGGGCTGCAAGGAAAGCTTCCGTAGAAAGCTCTGACACGACCTCTAAATGTATAGCCTTAACGCTCATACACACGAAAACCGAAACATAACATTTAACTACTTTAGCATTTCGTACTTTATTTGCGCGCACATAGAAAGGGCCGGCGAAGTCTACCGCGGTTTTGATGAATGGTCGCGCGGGCCGCAAACGTGTAGCAGGTAACGGTGCCATGCGTGGCTGGTTACGGGCGGGTCGTGCTCGGAAGCAAGGAACGCAGCGATGTATACGCTGGCGTACGATATCACGGCTGGATAATATCCAGTATCGCTGTAATAATAAATATTGTATACTTTGAGGGCCGGCATGTAAATGACTAATATGTGCGTCATCAATAATAAGATTGGTTAATGCATTTTTCTTAGGTAAAATTAACTGATGTTTTGATTCAAACGGTAAAAATGATTTATGGATGCGACCACCTACGCGTAAAAACTGGTCTTTATCTAGAAATGGTGTTAAACGGCGCAACTGATTAGAAGGCAAATTACCTTGGGATATTTTCTTAATGTCATCACAAAAAACATTCTGTTGAACTAAATAAATAAGTCTTTTTAAGGCGAAGTTATATTCAGGAACGGTTACATAATGCGGATAACATTTTTTAATCCTTTTACACTTATAAAAAAATCTAAATATTAGCGCGGTAACACGAACTAACTTTCCTAAGCTTGAAAATCTAGAAATAATTTCAACGGTATTTGTTGAAGTTAAATTAGACTGGATTGGTACGCTACGCCTTTCTTCGTCTGTGCTATAATTTGACTTAAGTACAGGCCAGGAATCTTGATCTTGACATAGCCAAGTGGGGCCGTTAAACCATAAATCATGCTGCACAAAAGTTGCAGGGAGCATGCCCCGTGAGGCAGCGTCTGCAGGGTTATCTGCCGACGGAACGTGTCGCCAGCGGTCTGCGGGAACCCGCGAAAGAATATCGCTGGTGCGATTAGAAATAAAGGTCTTCCATTCGTGTGGTGGTGAGCGTAGCCATGCTAGCACGATGGAAGCGTCTGACCAAGCGTAAACTTGATCGCAGTTAATACGTCCACTATAGGTAAGTATTACTCTTTCTAATAATATTGATAATAATTGGGCTGCCATTAATTCGAGTCGCGGAATAGTAAGACGTACTCTAATTGGAGCCACTCGAGTTTTTGCCATAACTAAAAAGGTACGAACTTTATTATCATTGCCCATAAGGCGAATGTAAACACAGGCGGCGAAAGCTTTCTCTGAAGCGTCAGCAAAACCGTGAAGTTGAATTTTTGATTCAGGTAAAATATAACGAGGGAAAGTTACGCTTGATAAGATTGTTAACTCGCTAATAAAGGACTTCCAAGAATTAATAATATCCATGGGCGGAGGTTCGTCCCAGTCAACGTTTGCCATCCATAAAAGTTGGATTAAATGTTTGGCGTACAAAGTAACTGGCGCTAAAAGGCCTAAAGGATCGTAGATCTTAGCTATTTCGGATAGTATAGCTCGCTTTGTATACGCCGTGGAGGTGACTTGTACCTTGAAGTTAAAGCAGTCGGCCTCGGGGTTCCACTGAAGACCAAGAACTTTAACCCCTTTGTCGTTTTCTATTTCTGCGAATTGGACCACCTCGGGCCGCTCACCATGTGAATCTGGTGATGAAACTGCAGCTAGTATCGCTGGCGAATTACTATTCCATTTGCGCAACTCAAACCCAGCTGCTCGACAGATATCAATAAGCTCCTGCTGAAGCGTGAGAGCTTTAGCGAGCGTAGACTCACCGGAAATGACGTCATCAACAAAGATATCATTTAATAAAACGGAAGAAGCGAGCTTAAATCGCACGGCTTCATCGCGAGCGAGCTGTTGAATTGTTCGTAAAGCGAGAAAAGGTGATGAACTCACACCGAATGTGACTGTACGCAGACGATAGTCACGAATAGGATCCTCTGGGGACTGACGCCATAGGATACGTTGAAAGTCCCTATCTTCCTTTCGAATAAGTATGTTTCTGAACATTTGTTTAATATCGGCGGTGAACGCAATGGCATGGCTTCTAAATTTTAAAATAACATCTATTATGTCCAAGTGAAGCTTAGGACCTATTAATAAAATATCGTTTAAAGAGTAACCACTACACGTCTTACAGCCGGCGTCGTAAACAACGCGAGTGCGAGTCGTTTCGCTCGACTCTTTAACCACGCAGTGGTGCGGGATGTAATAGCTTGAACCGACAACTGCTGTCTCACTATCGACGGGCTCCATATGATTTAAATCTATATACTCCTGGAGACAGGCGTGATAATCTTTTTTAAGCTTAGGGTTACGTTCCAGTCTATACTCCAATTTACGAAAGCGAGCGAATGCGATTTTCCGTGACTCGCCAAGCGGCGGAGCGTCGGGTTTGAACGGTAGGGCAACTACATATCGCCCTGTTTTATCTCGGGTATGCGTCTTTTGAAAAAAGGATTCGCATAATTCTTCATCAGGAGTGTAACTCCGTTTTTCAGGAAGTGAATCGAGCTCCCAAAATCTCTGAAGATTGTCATCGTCAAAAGAACTAAAACAAACTTGAAGTGAAGTTGGACTAGACTCGGTCTCAAGCTTACCTAACAATAAATAACCAAAAATACTATTCATCGCTATCGGAGATCCCGGTGATCCCATAATTACGTTACCTAATAGTATGTGGGATAGGATATCCGCACCTAATAACATTTCCACGGGTTGCGGAGTATGAAAATCTGGATCCGCTAAATTAATATTTTTCAAATGTGACCACCCTGTATAAGGCAATGGTACACTTGGCACTTGTGATATTAATTTTGATAAAATTAAGGCATTAACTGGAACTGCGGGTTGTTGTTTACCCTTAGGGGTTATGGTACACGAAATGAAACCCTTAGAATGAACCGCTTTAGTATCGCCTATGCCGTAAACCGGAATATTTGCATGTTTACGTGGGATACCTAAACGTTGCGCGCACGCTTCAGTTATAAAACTGGCTTGACTACCAGTATCTACCAAACAACGAACAGTTGATAGTTTCAACCCACCCACGCATACATCGATCAGTGCCGTAGATAAAAGGACCGTAGTTGTACGAACTAACGGAGCATTGGACGCGCAACAATTTTGAACAGCGATATCCCTGCCGGTTACGACACGCGGCAAGTCACTCGTAGCAATCGTACCCGTAGGCTCCAACTCCGTCGTAGTCGAAGCAGGTGGGAGGGAGATAGCGTTATTTACCGATACCTTATGCGTAACAGAGTTCGATGACCCAGTTTGTTGATTAGAAAAATGAATTAAACTGTGATGCCGCTTGTGGCATGTACGACAAACAAAATTGGAATTACAATTAGTGACATCATGACCGATATGCAAACAATTATAACAAATATTTTTATTACGAATTAATGAATATCTTTCTTGCGGAGATAAATTTAGGAATTGCGAACATTTTGTCAATAAATGTTGAGCATTACAACAGAGACAGTTAGCTTTGTTTTTTGTTGCATTTATATCATGAATACGGTTATCGTTTTGTGATTTTATTACCGGAGTTACGTTAGCTGCAAGTGAACGAAGCGGTCGTCGTGCGGGTGACGAGGAAGCGGTACCCGGAGCGCTGCCGCTTGAATGATTTTGACGAATACCTCCGTTTTGCAAAAACTTATTGTAGGACTGCCCGCTATTTGAATGTATAATTTCGTCAGCAGAAATTTCTCGTTCTAAGAATGAAATTAATTGTTTAACATCGGGGATGTCAGATGACCTAATTAATGATCGTTCGAAATCTTTACGTGTGTTTATTGTTATTTTACGTAACAAAATATTTAGCAATAAAAAATTCCATTGTTCTACGGGAAAGTGCATAATTTCGAGTGCCTTAATGTTTTCTTGGTAAATATTTAGCAATTGCCGTACACTGTGAATGGATTTATCGGAACATGGTTCGATATCGAGAATTCTATCGAGATGTTTGGAAGCAATAACTCGTTTATTTTCATAACGAGACACTAATATATCGAGTGCTACTGAATAGTTCTCGTCCGTGATTGGAATAGATTTTATTAAGTTATGCGGTTCCTTGTGAACCGTAAGCAATAAGTATCTGAATTTTTCTGCATCCGTGTAGGCACTATTGAAATGAACCAGTGAACGAAATAAATCGAAATATGAGGGCCAATCAGTAGGATCGCCATGGAAACTTGGCAAAGGCAAAGTAGGCAAATTTTTATTACTGTGTGACTGAATAGATGGTGCCGAGGGTCGACTCATGCGTCGTTTATCCTCGTCCCCTTTCTTCAATTTATTTAAATGTGTTATAATTGCGTAATAAAGATCGTTAAAATCGTTGCGAATCTTAATCTGTTCCTCTTTGTTGAAACATTTTGATTTTATGAGGGTCTTTTCAATTTTAGCTTGAATTTTATTAAATTTACGTTGATGAGAATTTAAATCACTAGTTCGCGAGCGAAACTGTTGTTCATCTGTCGCTGCAAACTGTAAGGTGCGTTTAAGTTCATCTAGAATGAGTTCTCTTTCGTATAAATCTTGTTCACACGGCGATTCTTCGTCGGACATTTTGCGTAGCAAAGATGGCGACTTGAGAATGCGTATGGAATATTAAGCACGTATGTACTGGAATAGACAACACAATTGGAAAATAAGAATCCGAATCGAACGGACCAAAGAAATATATGTATGATATTAAGCTGGGGTTTGGCGACTTACCGCAATCGTTCCTTCTACCGCCACGCAGTCCGAGGGCTAGGCAAAAACAGCGACAGGGCTCATCAGCTGCTTCCAGCAAAAGTATCACATATCAATCCACAGGACGCAAGTTCATTTATTTTCCATTGAAAGAGGGACACATCACTGCAGTCTATATGGTATAATTCACATAAATTCAAATGTTAAGAGCGCACCGGCCGGTCTTATCAACGTGTTTTTTCAACTGTAGGTTTTGGCGCTAGTGTCGCGCGAAAATGTTGCCATTACCCAACTGACAGGTAGTAGCTTCCAGAAAAATATACAATAAATCGCCTCACCCATTCATAAAAGCAAACTACCAAATGTGTTGTCCTTATAAAAAAAATGAAAGCAATTTGATAACTTTAAATGAAATCTGTTCCAGTATGGAACACTAGCTACTAGATGGAATAATTAATAGCGAACTTTTTGACGACCGATATTTAGTGTGGCGTAGGGATAGACCCTATTCAAATACAGGACATAAGTATGGTGGGGGAGTGTTTTAAGCTGTACACCGCCAATTATCTGCAATAGATCGCCCAGAATGGAGTTCTTCGGCAGAGGATGTATGGATAACGGTTCCGTATAAAAACAAAAATCGTACTTCACAGAATCTACATATCTGTACAGTTTACTTATGTAACGAAAGATTAGGAAATTCATTTAATACTCAATTAATAAATTTTACAGACAAACTTTCTATTTTAATAAATTCGTGTCCAAATGACATTTTTATGATTATGGGTGATGTTAATATAGGCAATGTAGATTGGTCCAGCGACGAATCTATGTTGCAACCTTCTGGAATCACAGGTAAACCTCAGATACACTTTTTCGACACTCTGTGTGAATGTAACCTAAATCAATTAAATATTTGTCGAAATAACAATAACAGGATTTTGGACCTAGTTTTATGTAATACAGACCTTACAGGCACTGCGTGCTTAGACCCACTTGTTCCAGAGGATGCTCACCACAAATCACTTTCCATAAAATTAGATTTTATTGATTTTAAACAGCTTAAAACAAAGCCTAGAAAAAGTTACTTATATCTCCGTGGAGATTATGCCAAAATACATTCATACTTAGAAAGAATAGACTGGGAAACTTATTTATTGCAAGACTCGTTTGCAATTGCAGTGGATTGTTTTTATCAATGCTTATACGATGCAAGAGAGAGGTTTATTCCGTTTAAATTCATTACTACCGCAAATTTTCCACCTTGGTACACCGCTAGTCTGAAGAAAATACTAAAAGAGAAACGCGAGTATTTATTAAAATATCGCGTTTATGGTAATGCTTCGGATTACGCTAGTTTCTCTTTATTACGTAAAAGAGCAAGGAATTTGGAACAACAATGCTATAGTTAGTATTTACAAAGGATCGAGAACTCAACTATAGGGAATCCAAAAGTATTTTGGTCATTCATTAAATTGAATAAAAATAGTTCCAATTCACTTCCTTCAACAGTGTCTTTTGAAAGTCAATCGACAAACTCAGGGGAAGCTGTCTGTAATCTCTTGGCAAACTATTTCCAAACAACTTTCCTTAGTGCAGACCATCAACTGGATAACTCTCAGCAGGAAAATATTCAATTCAAACAATAGGTAATATTGACATAAGCGAAAATGTTGTCCTGGAGTTACTTAAATCACTAGATACAGCGAAGGGTGCTGGCCCAGATGACATTCCTCCCTTATTTATTGTTAAATGCGCTAAAGTTTTAACTAAACCGCTTGTCATGTTGTTCCAAAGATCTTTGAAAGAGGGCATTGTACCAAGAATATGGAAATCTGCATTTATTAGTCCTATATATAAAGGTGGAGATAAAAGTAAAGTAAATAACTATAGACCAATATCAAAACTCTGTCAATTCTCAAAAATATTTGAAAAAATTATTTATAAACAAGTTTATAGCACTATATCAAACTCATTTATCCCAGAACAACATAGGTTTTTGAAAAACAGGTCAACAACGACCAATCTTCTTTCTTTTATAGATTCTGTAACATTCTCTATGGATGCTGGCGCGCAGGTAGACTCAATTTATACTGATTACAGCAAAGCATTCGATCGAATAGATCATGAGATTCTCCTAAAAAAGCTTCTGCGTGCAGGTATTCATGGAAATCTATATAGATGGTTAACATCGTATATAGAGAATAGGTCTCAATCTGTTGCATTGAATGGCTATTGCTCTTCATCGCACTTTATCCCCTCTGGAGTTCCCCAAGGATCTTTACTAGGTCCCCTAATGTTTAACATTTTCATCAATGATGTTGGCTCCTGCTTCTTGAATTCAAAATTTCTTCTGTACGCGGACGACATGAAAATCTATAAAGACATTCTAACACTAGACGATTGTATCCGTTTACAGGATGATTTAGGAAGGTTTGAAAAATACTGCTCTCATAATAAGTTAGATTTAAACGTCGCCAAATGCCAGCAGATTACATTCTCGCGTAAACCTCAGCCTTTGAATTTTTCTTATTTCCTTAAGGGTCAGGAACTAAACCGCGTCGGGCAAATCATGGACTTAGGCATATTACTGGACTCAAAACTAACGTATGAGAAGCATATAGACCATGTAGCTAAAAAAGCCACAAAGGATTTGGGTTTTGTTATAAGATCAACATCTCAATTTAGTAGCATTAAACTCGTTAAAATTTTGTACTGTAGTTTGGTACGCAGTTCTCTAGAGTACTGTTCACAAATTTGGTTTCCACAATACGACATTTATATAAGCAGACTAGAAACTATACAGCAAAAATTTTTAAGGTATCTACAGTATAAATGTAAAAAATATGATGAACGGTATGAGTTGAGGTGTAATCGACATCACATCTTGCCACTTCAAGAAAGGCGTAGAACTGCGGATATTTCTCTTTTAGCCAAAATAGCGTAATCGAAAACTGACTCCTCGTACCTTCTCTCCAGGATACATTTGAAAGTCCCCACAAGAACTGTAAGAACTGTAAGAACTGTAACTATCGGAAAAATTCATTTTTTATACGGTCTGCGAACTATATAAACAAACTGGTTGACTTTTCTGAAGTTGATCTATTTGGGTCAACAACAGTCGCCTTAAAGCGATTGCTAAATAATGCTTGGTTTGAATCCATGGCGTGATTCCTGTAAAACTATGCATATATAGATATATAAGTGTGTGTGTGTGTATGTATGTATATATATATATATATATTACTTGGTCTTCCACTGTATAATCTCTATATAGTCTCTTTTTTTTTCTTTTTTGTTTCCAAATGTATGTTTTCATTTGAGATTTGTGATTAGATTTATTTCATAGTTTCTATCTATTATTATAATGATATAAATTAAAAAAATACTTTTTCTGTATTGTGTAAAGTTAGCTTTGGGTGTCACTTATGCTGTATAGTTTGTTATATGTGATAACATGTAATGGTGTCTTGTCGCTTGTATAGACTTATATTTTATTTACTATTGTAACACTGTTTGTTATCCAAGGAAAATAAAATAAAATAAAATAAAATAATCATGCCTAGGTACCCTAGCAACTTAGCACCTAAACCTCCGTACCCACGGAAGGAGGGCTGGGGATGACGTGAAGTGGTGCCCCTGATTCTAACAGCACTTTACCGTCACCCTAGGAAAGGCCCAAGTGCAATGGGATCGGGTCAGCCGGCTTCTCCTTGGCCTGAAGGGCCTTGGAAGCGCACCGGGGCAACGCTATCAGGCTTAGTTGACACCGTTAAGTATCCACCTGATCAAACGTGAGTCTACTACGGAGTGTGTTGTCAATAAATTACTACTACTAATTAATAAAAACCAGCCATAGACCTGACGAGGTTGGGTTGCACAGAAAGTGCGGGATTGACTACGTTACGACCGGCCGAAGCCGGCCGCAGAGCGAGTCTCTAACTAACGTAACAAGCGCCCAGCGTCAAGTACGTAGCCCGAAAATCAGCCCGAGCTTTGCGAACTACTATCGAATTTAATCGACCGTAGCACAAACTAACTAGTGATGCTACGCATCAGACGAACGTCTTCCTAACTGCAACACTAGGAACTAGGAACTTGAGGAACTTTTCAATTTGACAACTATTTTTTTTTAATTAGATTGTCCTTCGTTTCTTAATTTTAAAATGATGGCATTGGATTTTGGCGTAATGCCATTGTGGCAGGCGAAAGCCCCTCTCCTTTTCTACAAGATATTTTAACAATCTAAAAGATAAAGAAGGTAAAATAAATATAAGACTTGTATATTAATGATTTTTTTTTAATTTTTAAATTTTGTTTTATATTTTTATATGCTTTGTTTGTATTGCACGGGAGGCAAATTTTTATTTTCTAGAAGCGAGACATCAGTACATTTTATTCATATTCTGTTAATTATGTTACACCAATCAATCACCGTTATTCATATTGAGTAACCCAGAAAACATTTCTTGTGTGGCTCACAAACAATATACAAAGGTTTACTACACTTAAACCTTGTAAGCACAAAGCACTATTAGCACAGACACGGTAACCATTGTTAAGTCCTATCTCAGTTCTTGGAAAGTGATGGAAAATAACATCCTTGCGGCTACTTTCTCATTCACTACACAGCACTTGTTGTATATTGTGAAGCACCGAATAAACTCATATTAATTACTATATTTGGTAAATGAGAGGTTATGTTTCGGAAATTGATCAATGCAAAGTCTTCACTCGTCAAACATTGAAACCGTAATGGCAGATCTAGCTGATTGATTGAAAATTAAGTAAATAAAATTTTGTGTTTTATGGCAATCAGCTGTAGTTACTACACAATAACTATTTCTGCCAATTTCAAGTATTAATATAATAAAAGTAGTTTTAACATAATTAAACCATTGAAAAATAACCTAAAACCGTACATCATTGATTGAACATAGTGTTATCATTCATCATTCACATTGAAGTGACGTATGACCATGGTTCACTCGAAAAGTAGCAAGAGATGTCAGCATCAAAAAGTTCTAACCATAGACATAATTCCTAGTTTTTTTTGTATGAAGACTATCTGTTATGGACCGTAGTAAGCTCAACTCGTTGTTGCGAGACTGACTTAGTTACCGCCGGTCGAAGCCGGCCGCAGCGTAAGTCCTACAGAGGCTTATCTCAAGTCGTCGAGGACGAAGCGAGATATTGTACGAATCTCAGCGTATGAGTATTGCTACGAGTTGTCGTCGTGAGATGAAAATCGTGACTCAACGGCTGGTGCGACCGCGAACACGTCCGAGCGGGGCCGGACGCAGAACGGATCTGAGAGTGGCGTTTGAGTATTGATACGAGCGATGTCGTGAGACAACAGTCGTGAATAAATTATGAGTTAAAAAATCTGAGACATATTTTACAGCGGGATTTTAGAAACAGTTAGTTTTTTTGTACTTTTAATTAAACTAAATGGCCTTTGCCTTGTGAGGGCGTTGTTTCAAGAGTAAATCATCACATTACAAAACATTTCAAAAAGTTTATTTGATACTAATAGTCCATGATCTTAATATAATTATTTTTCAAAATGTATTTTTTCTTGAAAACTTCTAGACGTAAGATGGTAAAACCGAAAAGAACAACACAAATATTTTTCATATTATTCAAAAAATAAAAGTATTTTCTACTAGATTAGATACATCTTAAGTTTATTGTATTAATATATATTGAAAAGCTTAATGCAAACCAATCATAGCTTTGTGAATCACAACCAAAGTATGACAAAAATATCTTTAAATACATTTTTTCAACACTCTTATTCCACTGTGAAGCAAAACAGGAAACTAACCCACTACAATAATTTGAATTAAAAAGTTTGCGACTACTTTGATCATAAAATTAACTCAGCTTGAATTCTCATTTTCGTAAGGAATATTTTATTTTTATTCATATAGACTTATTCAACTTTGACCATTTTTTTGATTCATTTATTTTATAAACCGCTGGCTAATTACAATTATTTCGATTACATAAAAAAGCTTGCCCTTTTAGCGTTGACATAATGATAGATCTATATAAGGGAAATATTTGCTTCGGTTGAGCCAGGTTCAATATGTGGCTGGGCAAGTGTAAACATAGGGAATAGTTCAACTGTGTTTTCAAGTCATTCGAACTACGCAAACATTGATTTCGATGTTGGTTTATAGATTGCGCTTTGGATTATCTTGACCTCAAAATATGTTTTATCCTCGATCCAAACGGTTATAAGTTAATCGACGGTATCAGTTTCTGTGATATATATTTTTATGGTCCTGAAAATAGGCTATATTTAACAAAAAGTCAAACGAGATTGGGAGGTTAGTATAACTGTGAAAAATGCTTGTTTTTATGTTCCTACTGTTTATTGCATCTTATGTTAGCCATAATATTATTGTTTTCAGCAACGTATTTGATATACATTAATAAAGAAAAGCACACGACACTCCTAAAATAGCACTTTACATACTGGTTAATATTAAACTGACTGGCTTGTTTTAGACAAGCATGAGATTTTGATTTATATGTGATTGACATAACGAATTTTTAAAATGACTTGACATGTAATTAATTGAAAAATGTCAAATTTAAAAACAAAGCAGAGAAATCCCATTACGGAAAATGAAGTAATTAATGTAATAAATAGTTTGAGGATATGATGGTATTTCAACGAAAATAATTAAATCGTGTGCAAAGGAACTTGTAAAGCCTCTAACGTTTGTAATAAATAAATCTTTAAGTCAAGGAAAGTTCCCTGAAAGAAACAATCGATCATTACGCCCCTTTATAAAAACGGTGACCGCCATCATATTATTAATAATTACAGACCGATAACCCGTATCCCTACTTCATCAAAAATCTTTAAGAAAATAATGGCACATAAACTGAATGCTTTTATAGATAAAAATGGTACTATATGCCATCAACAATTTGGATTCAGAAGAAACAGTTTAACTGCGCTAACATGTTTTTGTGTAATAAAAAAAGTGGCAGATTATTTAAATAAAAAGCTCTATCTAGTGGCAGTGCTACTGGATATGAGTAAGGCCTTTTATTTTGTATCACAAATAACGCTATTGAATAAACTTTACGCATATAGCATAAGAGGAGTGACTTATATAGCACTTGACTGGATTGAAAGTTACCTGAAAAACAGAAGTCAGTGCACTGAAATAAGTCGATTAAATAATAAATATAGGAATAGCTATAGGTCTACATATCGTTACATCAACATTGGCGTTCCACAAGGTAGCGTACTGGGTCTTCTTCTTTTTATTTTATATATTAATGACTTACCAAACTATATAACACATCACTCTATATTATTTGCTGATGACACTAATTTATTAATTAATTGCTCCGACCTAAGTAAACTTAAAGGTGAAACATTGATAAAGTAGTAACTAAATTAATTCAATTCAATTCAATTTAAAGCAGATAATATGAAATGTCCAGAAATAAACATTGACTATAATGATGAACCAATTAAAAATGTAAACTCAACAACATTTTTAGGGTTAGAACTTGATAAATCGTGTGATTGGAAAGCACATGTGACAATTTTACGATCGAAGCTACAGAAATATGTTCAAAAAAGAAGGTGAATTTTGAATTTTCACGACATGTGTACATTCGATTATCGAAAATTTTTTTTATGTTGGTACACATATGTTTATCATATGTCAGCATTATTAGCCAATTTGGAGTAGTAGTTTGTTGTTGACAACTGGAAAGGTTATTCTCGTTTTTGTGTGTACTTCGATTTTAGACTTTTGAAAAAAATGGATCACAGAATAGACTGTGGCATTTGGCGAGTCCACTTTGTCTCAAAAAAGTGTTTATAAATAGTACAAGCGCTTTACGGAAGGCCGAGAAGATGTTGTCGACGATGAGCGTCCTGGAGTTGCAACCAAGAAAACATCGAAACAGTGAAAAAAGTTGTTTTGGAAAATCGTCGAATCACTATTAGGAAAGTTGCAGAGGATGTTGGCATATCAATCGGCTCATGCCATGCAATTTTCTCTAATGTTTTGGGCATGAAACGTGTGGGAGCGAAGTTTGTTCCGAAATTGCAAAATTTTGAGCAAAAGCAACGTCGCATTAGTATCGCTCAGGAGTTGTTGAATGATGTCAACGACGATCCAGGTTTTCTCAAAAGGGTCATAACAGGTGACGAAACGTGGGTATATGGTTATGACGTCGAAACCAAGGCCCAATCATCCCAATGGAAGCGGCCAGATGAGCCAAAACCGAAAAAAGCACGCCAAGTTCGATCAAATATGAAGGTTTTGCTCACTATTATCTTCGATTACAATGGCGTGGTGCATCATGAGTTCTTGCCAACAGGTCGTACGGTTAATAAAGAATACTACAAGGAAGTTATGCAACGTTTGCTTGAAGCAATACGGCTCAAACGATCGGAATTGTGGAAAAATAAATCATGGGTTTTGCATCCCGATAATGCACCAGCTCACACATCGAAGCTTGTTCGTAATTTTTTGGCCAAAAAAATCGCCGTAATCGTGCCTCAACCACCGTTTTCACCAGCTTTGGCACCTTGCGACTTTTTCCTATTCCCAAAACTGAAGATACCAATGCAAGGAAAGCGTTTTGCCACAATTGCTGAGATCAAGTCAGAATCGAAGAACGAGCTGATGGCCATAC
The DNA here is from genome assembly GCA_923062675.1 of Marasmarcha lunaedactyla. Taxonomy (NCBI): domain Eukaryota; kingdom Metazoa; phylum Arthropoda; class Insecta; order Lepidoptera; family Pterophoridae; genus Marasmarcha; species Marasmarcha lunaedactyla. The sequence continues at coordinate 13,423,401 of OV281353.1, forward strand.
TGAAAAGCGCATTTCAGAAGTGCATTGAGGATTGGAAGAAGCGCTGGCATAAGTGCATTATATCTGAGGGGGATTACTTTGAAGGGGACAAAATGGATATTGATGAATAAATATATACTTTTCAAAAAAAATCAAAATTCTCCTTTTCTTTTGAACAGACAGTGTATGTGTTCCGACGAATACGGGCTGTAAGTGAAACACAAACAGCACTTTTAGCATGAAATATATCATGTATATATTTCAAATATATCATGGATATATTTCATCAATTTTGAAATATGGAAAAATTCTGTGGGGGAATTCTGTTAACAGTATCATTGTTTATCGAGCTCAAAAAAAGTGTATACGCTCATTCAACAGTGCTGGATACACAGACACATGTAGACCTTTACTTAAACAATTCAAAATTTTACCGGTACCATGCATTTACATTTTTCAGCTATGCATGTTTGAACATTTGTAAGTTAAACATTTGCACACTGTCACAACGCTTGAATATGCTGTACACACTAACTGTAATATCTATCCTAGATCATATTCTGCAAATAAATTGCTTCTTTCTTTCTTTATGTAAGAAACACGTAAAAAATTTATATTTATACTTTTACTCACTTTTACAACAAATAAGTAAGTGACAAAAGTATCTTCAACTATATTTTTAGAATGGCCGAATAAAATTTATTAATATTTATTTTTCGTATTTCGGAAACGATTACGAAAATAGAAATAGGTTCGATAATAAGTGTATTTTTTTAGACTCAATGACTTACAGGTTTTACATAAAGTTTGAATCTATGAAGGCTATCTTCAGGCGTCTTTAGCCTCTCAAAATCTCATGTTATTTCTCAGGGAGCCCTTTCGGTTGCATAATTTCTTTTATCGTAATGTAGTTTGGCATAACAGTTTCAGCATAAAGTTTTTTCGCATAAATTGATATAAGCAGAACATTATACACGCAGAATGGTTTCGTAGCCATAAGTTTCACTTACTCTAATTTTCTTTATAATAGGTCTTTACCTATGAAACTGCCGTTTTGCCGTACTGGCCATTTCAAATGAAAATATTTTTTTTTTGACTGATAATTCTAATTTCAAATTAATTGTATTTGACAAACATGGAATTCTTTTTCTAAAATCGTCATTTGTTTAATAGTTAGTGTTTTGTTTTCAACGCATTCGAACATTTTTCGTCATCATGGATAAGTTAAAAATTCGAGTAATTATGGAGTATGAGTACCGTCGTGGCAGCAAAGCGGCACAAGCGGCACGCAACATCAACGACGTTTACGGAGCGAACACTACAAACGAACGCACCACTCGTTATTGGTTTACCCGCTTCCGTTCTGGAAATTTTGACCTGAAAAATGAACCCCGTGGTCGTCCGAAAACTTTGGTCGACATTGACGAATTAAAGGCAATTGTGGAAGCTGATGAAACTCAATCCACGGCTGAATTAGCAGAAGCTTTTGACGTTAGCATCAAAACAATATTGGTCCATTTGCGTCAAATTGGCAAGGTAAAAAAGCTTGACAAATGGGTACCCCACGAACTCAATGACCGCCAGCGCGAAGTACGTGTGGAGACGTGCCTTGCACTGCTCAGCAGGCATACAAATGAAGGAATTCTGAACCGCATTGTTACTTGTGACGAGAAATGGATCCTGTTTGACAATCGTAAGCGCTCAGCAAGTTGGTTGGACCCTGGTTCAGCACCCAAACAATGCCCTAAACGAAAACTTACCCCTAGAAAAGTGATGGTCACTGCTTGGTGGTCTAACGCGGGTGTAATTCATCACAGCTTCTTGCCAAACGGGACAAGCATTACTGCAAATGTGTACTGTGAAGAACTGAACACAATGATGGAGAAGCTCGCACGTCTCCAACCAGCTTTGGTCAATCGTTCGGCTCCACTGCTCCTGCACGACAACGCGCGACCTCATACTGCACAGCAGACGGTCTCCAAGCTACAAGAGTTGGGGTTGGAAGTTCTCCGTCATCCGCCGTACTCACCAGACCTTGCGCCTACAGACTTCTACTTTTTCCAGAATTTGGATAACTTCTTGGCGGGAAAAAAATTCAATACCCGAGAGGCAGTACAAAATGCCTTTGAAGAATTTCTTGCCTCCCGTCCAGCTGATTTCTTCAAGGAAGGCATCAATAAGCTACCAATGCGTTGGCAAAGATGCATTGATTGCATGGGTGGTTATTTTGATTAATAGAAATAAAAAATATATAAAAAAATTACGCTTCATTTATTTCGTGAAAAACGGCAATTTCATAGGTAAAGACCTAATAATAATTTTATACCGCTTTGGTGTTGTGAATGATTAGAAGCAAGGTCAGTGCCTGAACTTCATCGCTGCATCATCACCAACCACAGTCCTACACCAGGTATTTGAGGAGAGATCGCGGTAAGTCGAGATTAACCAACATCAATCCAAGGATACCGTGGTTCCTGGAGGTGCCAGGTGACATCGATACCAGAGGTGAGTTCTTGCGCTTGCTTGGTTCTAATTTCACAACGAATAATTGTTATTTTGATAGTTTGATTTGTTTGATTTGATTTCGATTTATTATATGATTTTGCACGTTAGCTATTTTAAATACAGTCCACTTAGCACTTGGTAAACCCCACATTTTGGCCCTTCGGCGGATATTTAGTACAGTACCTGTTAATTTTGTTGATTTCGTATTCGTTATTTGTATATACTTTGTCTTAGCTTAACCGTTACGCTTAATAAAATTACTTGGGGGTATTTTGGAAACCGCGTTATTTTGTACCTTTTCGTATTATTAGGTTGGCACTTGGCATCTGTAGTTGGCACTACATTAATCGAACTTCGTTCTAGTTCATTCAATCGCCTGTACAATCTGTCACTTTCAAATTTTGTCATCAATCTGATCTGTCACTTTGAACATAACCTCAATTAATTTTGTTTTGTTTGTTGTTATTGTCGTTTGTAATATTTTTAGATTTGTTTTAGGTTTTCGTTTGTTTTAGATTTTTAAAATGACAGAAAGGAATGTTGACAAGAAAGGGGGGGATTCTTCAGGTGATATAAATAGGATTGCTCGTGATTACGCTATTATGCGTATTGAGTATATAGAGTCATCTGATTTGGTAGGTTACATAGAAGAAGATCTTAAACAAATAGAAGCTGAGTTTCATGACGCTCAGCGGAAACTACTAATGACGTGTAGCAAAGCAGAACAAAGAGCGGAATGTGGTGTGTCGATTACTTTTGAACAAAAATTTAGAAAATTGTTACATTCTTTGAGGTCTCAAAACACTACTCAAAACACAAGTCTGGAAAGTAAAGTAGTCGAGTCTATGCGTGCTAAGTTGCCAAAAATAAGCATCAAGCCATTTGATGGCAAGTTAGAAAACTGGGTATCATTTAAACAACTTTTTGACTCTCTTATACACCAGAGAGATATACCCAATGTAGAAAAGCTGCATTACTTGTTATCTAGTGTAGAAAACAATGCTTATGCTTTAGTCAAAAACTTTCCGCTTACCGATGAAAGTTACTTGGATGCCTATAATACACTAGCCAAATATTATGATAAGAAGCGACAGATTGCAGTAAACTATTATGAAAAGTTAGTGTTCTGTGAACCCATTAAAGTAAAATCGGGTACTGAGTTAGAGCGGGTTAACAGAACTTTTACTGAAACTTTGTCGGTGTTGGAAAAATATAATTTACCTGATAAAAATTTTATGTTATTTTATTTGTTGTGGTCAAAACTGGATAGGTTAACGCAAGAGGCTTTCTTGTTAGAATTTAACTCGGATGACATTCCAGATTTTGAACATTTGCAAGCTTTTATAAAAAAGCATGTTCGGGCTTTAGATTTTACTCGCATATGTAAAACTCAAAGCCAGTCTACTCCTAAGCAAATCAAGTCAAATATAAAGCCAGCTCTGATTGTTACACCAACCTGTGTTTATTGCGATGGCCAGCACCCATTAGTCAAGTGTTCCCGCTTTCACAAGTTAAAAGTAAATGACAGATTTAAGTTTGTAAAGTTGAAGGGACTTTGTATTTGTTGCCTTTCTGGGTCACACCATGTCAAGGCATGTACCACTGACAGTCTTTGCAAAGTGTGTAAGTTTTCCCACCATACACTGCTGCATTTTGATAGACCTAAAAACATTATTGTGCAACCCAAGGAGCCTACAAGTGAACCTGCTACTATTGATAAGCAGGCATTAACAACAATGTCGATTAAAAATAATATCATATTTGCAACAGCTAAGGTATTAATTAAAGATTGTTTTGGTAGGCAGCACAAGGTCAGGGCCCTGTTAGATTCTGCAAGTGCTTGCAATTTTATATCTGAGCCTTGCGTTAAATTACTGGGACTAGATTTAAAAAATAATATGCAACAGGTTAGCGGCATAGGACATGCTCGGGCTGAACCCCATAGTTTAGTGTCGTGTGAAATATTTTCTAGGCAGCATGACAAATATAAATTTAGTTTTGAGGCCTTAGTGTTACCCTCAATATGTGCTGATCAACCATCTCAGCACATAGATAGTTCAAATTGGTCACACCTGACAAATCTGGTTTTGGCCGACCCAGAGTTTGAGACCCCTGGCCCGGTAGATTTGTTGCTAAGTGCAGAAGTTTTCGCATCCTCCCTTTTGTCAGGACTTAGACAAGGTGGTCAGGGTCAACCAAGGGCTCTGAACACAGTTTTCGGCTGGATCGTCATGGGGGCGTGTGATGTTTCTCCTGCTAACCGTAGTGAAAATAATAAAGAAAATTGTCTTTTTGTATCAAATCCTTCACACCCTATGTCGAACTCATCCTTGGAATTGTCCATTAAAAGGTTTTGGGAGTTAGACAATGTCCATTCTCAAAAGGTTCATTTGTCGAAGGATGAGCAAAGATGTGAGGATTATTTTGTCGAACATCATCAGCGTCATAGCGATGGAAGATTTGTCGTTCCGCTTCCATTCAAGGATCCGTTAGATAAGCCTGTCTTCACGGGTTCTCGCAACATTGCGCGCAAGCGATTTGCGTCATTAGAAAGGAAACTGAATTCCAACCCTGACTTTCGTAAAGCATATGTCGCATTCATGACTGATTATGAAGCGTGTGGGCATATGGAAGAAGTTGAACCCCATGCTTCTGATATAGGTAGGTTTTATTATATTCCACATCATGGCATCTTGCGTCCTGAGTCAATTAGTACTCCCCTTCGTGTCGTTTTTGACGCAAGTGCCACGGATACGTGTGGTAAATCATTAAATGATACTTTGTTTGCTGGTCAAAAACTTCAAACAAATATTTTTGATCTTCTTGTTCGCTTTCGTTGGCATGCTATCGTGTTCACTGGGGACGTCAAACAGATGTATCGGCAAATCTGGGTACCCAATGAGGATGCAGAATATCAGCGAATCCTGTGGCGATCGTCGCCTGACATACCTGTGCGTGAATATCGTCTCCGCACAGTCACTTATGGCGTATCATCGGCACCATACATGGCTCTCCGCACAATTGCTCAACTGGCGAGTGATTCAGTTGAATCATTTCCGTCGGGTTCTCAAGTCTTATCGCGTGATATCTACGTTGATGACCTGGCCTCTGGTGCTGACTCTATCGAGCAAGCGTTGTTGTTGCGAGATGAGCTGGCTCAAATATTTTCGTCTGGTGGCTTCCATCTCAGAAAATGGACGTCGAACAACCAGTCTTTTTTTGATGGCCTGCCTTTTATCCCAAGAAATATCGTCCCTGGAAAAGGGCAATCTCAACTCGCTGCCTAAAGGACTCCGCAAATTGTCACCTTTTATGGACAAGGCGGGTGTTTTGAGGGTGGGCGGCCGCTTGTCAAACGCTCATATAGGTTTTAGCGCAAAGCATCCGATCCTACTGCCTCGAGATCATCGCTTCACATTCCTTCTTATTGATGAATATCACAAGAAGTACATGCACCCTGGAGCTCAAACTTTACAAAATTTGATTTGTCAATCCTTTTGGATTTTATCAGCTAAACGGGCAATACGGTCAGTAGTTTCAGGTTGCGTAAAGTGTTTTCGTGCTAATCCAAGACCGGCTCAACCACCCTTGATGGGCGACCTTCCTTCCTACCGTGTCAGTGAAGTGAAACCTTTTTCTAGTGTCGTAGTTGACTACGGCGGTCCTTTTGACATAGCCCTTGGTCGTGGTCGAGGTGTCAGAACCTTTAAGGGGTATATCTGCGTGTTTGTTTGCACAAGCACCAAGGCTGTTCATATTGAGCTCGCCTCTGAGCTCAGTACTGATGCATTCTTGGCTGCATTAAAGCGCTTTATTGCACGACGTGGTCGCTGCTCTCATATTGTCTCCGATCAAGGCAGGAATTTTATAGGTGCCGCTAATTATCTCGGAAACATTATGCAGAGCGCAGCGGATACACAATCAATAAAATTTTCGTTCAGTCCACCAGGGAGTCCTCATTTCAACGGTTTGGCTGAAGCTGGTATTAAATCCGTTAAGACACATTTGTCACGTGTGATCGGTTTGCAGTGCCTCACGTATGAGGAATTTTTTACAGTATTGTCTCAAATAGAGGCTATGTTGAATTCGAGGCCTTTAACACCTGTAAGTGCGGATGTTAACGACCTTTCAGCTCTAACGCCGTCGCACTTCTTAACGTTAGAACCTGTGTCGACACTGCCTGAAGAAAATTTTATAGGGAAAAATATTAGTATGCTTCATAGGTGGAGGCTTATTCAAAAAATGCATCAGGATTTCTGGAAAAGATGGCGGAACGAATACGTGCACACTTTGCAGCAGAGACTGAAGTGGGATAAATCAAGTCCAGATTTAAAAATTGGCACATTGGTGCTCATTATTAACGAGCAAACTAATCCCTTGCATTGGAGCCTGGGACGTATCGTTTGTTTACATCCAGGTGCGGATGGAACTTGTCGTGTCGTTACTGTAAAGACGGCTATGGGTGAGTATAGGCGACCTGTAGTGAAGGTCTGCCCCTTGCCGATCATTCAGTAATTTGTCGCTGCTTATCGTAGTTTTACTTTATTTTTTATTTATTTTTTCGTTCGTAAATACGTTGCATTTAGGTGGGCGGAATGTTCAAGCTAGATGCAAAGTTTTTATTAATTTGTAGTTTTATAATTATTTTAGTCGGCAACACTTAGTGTTGGTTTTTTTGTGTGTTGCAATCGGCAATACTACTCTCTCTTGTCGTGGGGAATTCGAATCGCGAACAACCCTTTTTCGTCGCTCTCGTAATTTTGATTTAAGTTAAATAATTGTCGTGTTGTTATATTTGCTTTGGTGTTGTGAATGATTAGAAGCAAGGTCAGTGCCTGAACTTCATCGCTGCATCATCACCAACCACAGTCCTACACCAGGTATTTGAGGAGAGATCGCGGTAAGTCGAGATTAACCAACATCAATCCAAGGATACCGTGGTTCCTGGAGGTGCCAGGTGACATCGATACCAGAGGTGAGTTCTTGCGCTTGCTTGGTTCTAATTTCACAACGAATAATTGTTATTTTGATAGTTTGATTTGTTTGATTTGATTTCGATTTATTATATGATTTTGCACGTTAGCTATTTTAAATACAGTCCACTTAGCACTTGGTAAACCCCACACAGCATAAATGTATACGACATAACTGTTATACGTCTAAAGATAAATTATCATAAAATACAAACCGCATAATGGAAATATCCATAACCTCTAAAGTCATAAATGCAAAGTCATAAAAAACTTTTGGTGCCTAATTTATCAAGTACAGATCATGTTGAGTCTTGAAAGTAACAATAAATAACATTGTACTCGGCCATGGAAGTTAGATTAACGATGCTGCGAAATACTGTATTGCGACGACATGGAACTGTGAAAATATCTTCTTCGACTTACGAAGTTGTGAATCCTGGAATTTACATTAATTCAAAAGTTTATTGTAGTGACTTCCAAGTGGGTTAGGTTAGGTTTGTATGTAGCTAATACACGCGTGAGCCGAGCGAACTAAGCGAGCGTGGTGCGGGAGCACCCGGCAAAGCGCCAGGACCCAGTTAAGTACTATTTCCAGCTTTTCAAGAAAAAAGACACGTTCATCGGAATTCCATACTTCGCTACAGTGACCTTTCGAACTAATGTACGTCACATGTCAGTACCCAGAAATACTTGAATTCTGTTTTGCTTGCATACATGCTTGCCTGCTTGCATGCATGCTTGCTAGCTTGCAAACTAAAACATATGAAATGATTTTCTTAACGGGTTATTAATTTTAAAGTCCATTTATTTTTGTCAAATTATGGTATTCTATATTTATGACTTCTAAACTTTATGCCATAGTGTTAGATGCCAATAAATGATATCGTTATTGTAAAACCATATATGCATGAACATTTTATGCTAATATATTATTATTATAAATGAAGTTATAGGGAAATAAAGTATGCCTTATGATTCAGTATGAACGATATGCGAAACAAACAGTATGCTAAAAAACGTTATGCAGCCGTATATGCCAATTAAATTTATGCATCCCAACACGGACCCTATTTCTCATCCCCTCAAATTGTTTGCAAATGCCATCAGATCCCTCACACAAGTTGCTGGGTAGCCATATGATCAATAATATTATAACTCCTTGCGGTTTTGAATTAGAAGTGTGAAGTGGCTCCATAAAGGATAAGCAAGAGAGTGACTGTCTTAAATTTTATGAAGTTTGTATCATCAGTGGACAAAACCTTATGTATAAAACTGCAGACCTTGTTACGATAGTATAAATAAAATAACTTAAACAATTGTTTTCAAATATAATATATTTATATAATTAAAGTATGTACCATTGCTATCTATGCACATTTGCCATCTCATAGGTAGTTAATTGATCCCTTTACTTAAAAAACCATTCAAATCAATCAAGGAATCAATAAAATCTTTGAAGGCGCTTTGGACTGCCCCATCCGAGTTAAATTTTTCCCTTGCAAGAAGTTATCCAAACTTCGAAAAAAATTATAATATGTTGGAGCAAGATCCGGGGAGTACGGTGGATGTCTTAGACATTCTTATTGAACCTCTCTAATTTGGTAGCCATCTGTTGTGTAGTGTGTGGTCTAGCGTTGTCCTGAAGCAGCATTGGCCTAGAGCGATTGACCAGCCTTGGCTGTGTAGCAGCTAGCTTTTTCATCATGGTTAGCAGTTGCTGACAATAGACATCTGCCGTAATCGTATGGCCAGATTTAAGAAAGCTGTAGCGAACGACACCGGCACTATTCCACCAAACGCTCACAAGTAATTTTCTGTTTAACAAAATTTAGTCAATTTTCGCTTGGGACAGGATTTGGCTGGTCCGCCAGGGTTCAACCATTGCGATGAGCGTTTCCGATTGTCGTACAGGATCCACTTTTCATCACAGGTAATGATTCGATTTAAAATCCTTTCATTTTTGTGCCGGTTGAGTAATGTAACTCAGCAGTCGACGCGCGTTTGTCGGTGTGCTGCACTCAATTCATAAGGTACCCTCCTCTCAAGCTTTTTCACCTTCCCAATTTGCTTCAAATGAATTGAAACAGTTTTCTCACTAGCACCGCAGGCTACAGCTAACTCGGAAGTTGTTTGCGATGGATCCGCTTCCACAAAAGCCTTCAATTCTTCATTATCAACATTGGTCTCCGGCCGTCCACGGGGCTTGTTTTGCAGGTCGAAATTTCCAGAATGAAAACTTCGGAACCAAAAACGCACTGTGTTTCTTTTGCGACACCGCCGCCATACACAGCATTAATACTTTGAGCCGTTTCTGCAGCACTGGTGACCATGGCCACGGTGGAACTCGTACTCGTAAATATCGCGATATTTCAAGTTTTCCATTGTGTAAATTAAGTGACGCAAACAAAACACTAAAAGAGAAAAAAACTAATTAATTACGGTTTTCAAAACACAGATGCGTGAGTAAATAGCTGTATAAATTTGAAATTGGAATTCTTAACCAAAGAGGAGATAATACAGATCAAGATGCTAGTATGACAACACGCCAATTTCCTATGTAAGGACTTAGATCTTGATTATTGTCTAACTTTCCGAAGGGTTGTAGGCAGGGACAGCATAAGATCCAACGAAAATGCTTGTGTTGGGATTAAATAACGTAGAAAAGACAATACATCTTTTTTTACTACATAGATTCATAAAAACTTAATGTTTAAGTCAAAAAACAACAAAATTTAGGGACAGAGCGCAAAAATCTTGACTTTGAATAACTAAAATAGTAATGAATTTATTTTCTTTCATAATATATTGATTTATATACAAGAATCAGTAACAAATGAAAAGGAACTATGGAAAAATACAACGATTAAATAACATGTTTCATTGAAAAAACAAATTAAATATTTCAAAAACATTGAAATAAGATCCGATGCTTCCGCTTCCATGACCAAAGGACACACAAAGGCAGTCTACACGGCAATAAAAACAGGATCGCTTTGACATGTAACCTCCCGAGTATTTTCCACGAACTCCCTATGTTTATGTGTGTGTTGAACTTGTAAGAATACTTAAGTGACGTAAGGTTCCATAATGTATGTCGAGAGGAATTGTTAAGTTTCGCGTAAATAATATTGCAAAGTATTAATTAAGAACTTTAACAAACATGTTTCAGTAAACTTTCTTAGATTTTGCAGTAATTATGGGTAAAAAATTCGGCAGGAGCGTCGGTGGTGCAGTGGTTACGACACTGACTTCTCGATCCTAAGGCCCCAGGTTCGATCCTGCTAACTGCCAAATGTAACAATTAGTTCTTGAACTAAGAAATATAATGCCATCTGCTCTAATGGTAAAGGAAAAATACCGTGAACCCATATGCCTGAGAAATGATTTCGAAGGTATGTGTATAGTTTGCCATGCACGAGGCAAGCTTGATGGATTTTAAATTGCTGACATCACCTTTGTGGTAGGCTGAGACTGACAAATAGCCTTGAAGTTGAATTATTTAGGTTTTTGTGGTCAAACTTAGTAACAATACTCAAATATTTTTGTCCACACTATAACTGAAACTTATCACTAACACTGTAAACACACATAATATGACTGTATCAAGACAAATGGCTGCACAACGTTCATCGGGGTCGCGCGGGGTTGGTCTCGTGGCTTACTGATTTAGTGACAGTTTACTCAAAGCAATAAATGCTTTAAGAGCGTACATTGCACAATACATTGCTCTTGTAAGACAAGATGCAATGAATCGTTATTTGATGGATTTCAACGCTGTATACAACTGCAGAGTCGACCTAAAAATCGGAACAAAAATTCTTGAAAATTAATTAATTTAAAGGTCTATATTGATTAATTTAATTAATTTAACTTTTAAAGGTCTATATTGTCTTTTAATATAAGGTCGGTCTAGGTATTATAAGATCTATATTGGTAAAAGATTGTTATAGTTTATAACACTCTTTTTCGGCGCATAACTCTGAAATGTGACACTCTAGACTTTAGAGCGTAGTGGATTATATTTATATGTTCCTTAGAGCGTCCCCAAACGATAGATATAAGTATAACACATATAAATATAATCATTTACCGCGATTTCGAAAAGGAAATCAAAATATATATAATATACAGTATGGATACCACTTATGGGCAATAAATGAAACCTCATACTTGTTATCGCCTTTTCTAACAGTATACAAAAAATGAAAGAAATCGGTCCAGTAATTAGGTCAAAAACCAGAGTTTTAATTTTGAGCAAATTCGTAGAGACACACTCTGTAGATTTGCTACACTAGGTCAATGAGTCAATGAACTTGAATTAACATTATTTAGTACTTAGTTGGAGAAATGCGACGTTGCCACGTAGTGCGTTATTTGCCGAGCGCGGGAATTCCCGTGAGTGGGGCGCGTGCAGGGTGGACACACCAGCTGTTCTGCCGCCCTACCGTAAAAGGATGCTAAGTGCAAAATCATATTTTTGAGAAAAATGACAAAAACCCGCCAAACTTGTTTTCTAAAGTTGTATGTAAGATAGCATGTTATAATCAGTTAGTTACCACTGTTTTGTAAAGGGAATAATAATCGGTTAATAAATAAGTTGAAAGAGAAAATGATCCGAGATTATGTTTATAATGTTTTTGCTTTAATCACTTAGTACATAGTGTTTTAAAATTATCATAACGGTCCTTAAAAGCGTTCTTAGTAAAAATTATTAAGTGTAGTTAGAGATAAAATAAATAAAGAAGTAGACAGTGAAATCTTATGAATTGTTTTTACGTGTTACGCCTAGACAGGACGAGTCGAATCGCTCCTGTTAAAATTCATAAATTCAATCGTAAAAACAAAAAATAAACATTTATTATAATAGGTACATAGTCCATTCCTTGAAATAATTTGTTAATTGTTAATAACAATAATAATAAAAACTCTAATAATGCAAAAATACGCTTATTTTAGTGCAGTGATGATTATCATAGTTCCTTTTCTTGTAAATAAGTATTCAATACCGACATTGCACCTTTTGCACTATTTATGACTTATGTTTTTTGCCAACTGGGAAGTTATGTTTCGTCACTCGTCAGTTCACCGCTAGACTTCCGGGCCGCTGCGCATGTATGTGCCTACTGCAGAGATTTTTGATACTCGCGCTCGCGCATTGTGCAGTGATTATTGTAAACTGTGGTTAGGTTAGGTAGTTTAATTTATTCAGTATTTATTTGTTATGGTGACATTGACACTAGGTACTTGACTTTTGTGTGTGTGTGTTTTTTTTAACAAAATACCGCGACAACAACAGCATTTTTACAGTGCTGCAAAGTATACATACATGATTTTAATGTATGTTGAATGTCGCCAGAATGCAGTGTTAACTTTACGTATGTATCGGGAGAGATTTGGCGCAACTCGCACCTGTCCTACAATATAGGATAGTGCGCCATGATTGGGTTTATTTTCAGTTCAGTTAAAACGTGACGAAATAAAAAAGCACGGTTAAAAAATGAAAGTAAGTGATTTTTTCTCATTACGTCGCAAACCGTAAAACAACAATCGAAGATGGCGGCGCCGTGCTGTCTATCGCGCCATGCGTGTGCATCGTTGCCACTCTTCTGCTGAGGCTAAGGTGCGTCGTCAAACAGAGTGTTATACTGATACTGCATTTATTTTGCTATTTATTTTGTTTGAAAATGAAAGTTGTTTAATTTGCGGTTTTTCGTGTAATATTCGATTTAGTTATACTTCTGTGGACTATTATTACTTGTGGTTTAATTTTTTGCCCATGAGTGGTATCCACACTGTATATATATATATTTTTTTTAATGATACCAATCTTCAAACATCCCACCTTGTTATTTTTAATAAAGATGTTTCGGCAAGCGGCCCGTTTTTAGGAATCAAGCGCAGAAACTACGTAACACATGACCTTCGTTCGTTATCTTACAAGAGCCACCTTTAAGGGGTTAAAATAACTTTTCTACTGTATCAACGATAGTCAGCATTTAGTTCTGCAATTTGTAATAAATGATTTCCGAATCTTATCTCAAGGCTTGTCCAAAAGTGATCAATCGTCTTGACACTAATCTATTTATAGTACTTTAGTGCTAATATGTTTATTCAGGTATCAGGACGTTGAAAAAGTATATTGCTAAAGTTCCAATAAAAAGGGTGGATCACAACTAGGTGATGAAATGTAATAACGACATGAATTTGATGGAATTTCCAAGCCTGAATGAAAAACCTTCACTTATTTAAAATACTAGATTTACCGCGGCTTCACTCGTGTATTCCTAGGAGACATAATGTTCTTTTTCTGATTGAAAGATATCATATGAAGTGTATCTTAAAAATGTATGTATATTTTGAGAAATCATAAAGAACAATATTATTAACAACAACCGTTAGGAATTATTATCAATCCAACTATATTACAACGGCTTTTTTGAATGAACTTTGGATTAGATATTAGAATAATGAAATATGATTTCTTTTTAACTGCTGCGGATAGCTGAAGTTGATACACTTCTTTAGACCACATTTTTTCCGAGTGTTTCAACTGCAATCAGATCACGACTCTGGAGCAACCTACATAAACTTGACCATGTGAGAAGCACGAAATGCCTCGGTAAAATTATTTGCCTTGGGACATAGTCATTGTAAATACCAACTCTATGGGAAATTTCAGTCTTTTAAGTCGAAAGAGCGAATTATTTTAAATAAACTCCATGTGCTCTTCGGTAAGAATAGAAAAAAGAAATATTAAATAAAACAGGCAAAAGGTATACCTACTTTGTGTACCTATGTATAAAAAAATAGAACTAACACAAATAAATCGTATAAAACAAAACCAACTAAAACATGCGAATCGTGAAGTCGGTACCGTCACGGCTAAGCCTTATGAAGCACGTCAGAATGCCGCGACATTTCAGTAAAGAGGTTAATATGAACTATTGTGGATTAAAAAGAAAATATATTTAAATATAAGTTTGACATAACAGAAATAAAAGAAGCAATACATTTTGACTTGCTCCGTCAGATAAGCAAGGTGTATTAGATTAAAATTTCTAAAATAAAAGCATATAAAATGTATAAAATTCTTTTCAATTACCAGGAGTTGGTGGTAAACCCGATTTGGTGGACTCGCCGCGTACGGTTCAAGTAGGACCAAGGCTACCTGAGAAACGTTATAAACAAATATATTTTTCAGAAAAGAAATACAAAATGATGCGCGTAATCCCGAGCATTCGAAGGGCTACATTTGGTTCACTTCTGCAACTGAACAAAAGACGCCATATGTAGCGGCCCGCCATTCAGGAATGACTACATGCTCGCGCCATCAACGGGCGGGCAGCCTCATGTAAGTCCGTTCCATATATGCGTTCAGGTACGCAACCGGGAGGTCGAGAAATGGCTGTCAATGTGAATTGGCTGAAACCTTTTGCCATACGATAAAAAAAATTGAGTTCATAAAATAAAAATCTATCTGAATCATAACTGTAAATATGTAAAGGTTGTAAAGTTTTAAGAGTGAGTAAATAATTGTTGTTTTCTGGTATTTAGGCTAAATTGAGGTTACATTACCCTGACATATATCAATCTAAAAGATATATGACTAATGTAAATATGTTGATAATAACGTAGTAAATATTATTATATTTTATCATTAAGAATGTGTGTTGGCATATATGTGTTAATGTTATATTCTATTATACTAATATGCTCTTTCTTTTTCATATTGTGAATTATAACGAAAATGAGATGGCAGCCACTAGCAGATGAGATGGCATCCACTAGTTGATGAGATGGCAGCCACTGAGGGATGAGGATTGATGACAACCCTCCCTTGGCGTGAGAAAAATAATGAAATTAATATTATCTTGTATTAAAAGTTGTTATATGTAATGATCAATAAAGATTTTTTTGCGTTGTGTGTCACTATGTCCTTATCTGGTGATAATTCATTTTTCATAATTTCATAATTCGTTCATTCATAATCAGGCAATCACCAACACCATAAATTCTCTTAAAGAATAGGTGGCATGCTTTGCTGGCTGCAAGTGAAGAGCGGGTTATCAATGCGCGAGATTAGGTGAAGTCATCTGCCAGGGACGTGAAACAACGAAATAACATCTCTATAACGGTTCTGGCTCGCATCTCAACATTCCGTAAGAATATTTCACATGTGATTAGGAAACATTAAATTGAAAGTAGCCTAGGCGACGTTCGCTTGCTTTAAACGAGGTTTTACGGGCGGGAATTCCTATCGAAGCAGTTATTCCTTGGATCATGGTGAAGCCGTTGCTTTTGTAATATTATATTTATTCTTTGTACGTAAATATTTCACACCAAACACCAGGAATGACCTTATCGACAGGGGTAGTCTCTCCTGACGCTGTCGTACAAATACATCCTCGTTCAGACAGGTAGTTAGAAAAACTTTGTAGGAAATTTATCCATCCAACCTTGTTTGTGTGAATAAATGTCATGCGGGCGGCCGATCGTCACGGCTAAGCCTTACGAAGCACGTCAGAATGCCGCGACATTTCAGTAAAAAGGTTAATATGAACTATTATGAATTAAGAAGAAAATATATTTAAATATAAGTTTGACATAACAGAAATTAAAGAAGCAATACTTTTTGATTTGCTCCGTCAGATGAGCAAGATGTATTAGATTAAAATTTCTAAAATTAAAGTATATAAAATTCTTTTTAATTACCACAAGTTTGAAAAAACAAACAAAAAATAACAAAGTTCAGCATCGAAATTACGAATCAAAAATCACAAAAACTTAAAGTGAAAATAACCAAAAGTAGAACTGAATGTTAATTCACGAACAAATATAATCGAAACCAACTAAGACTTCCTCAGTGCAGAGTCAGCCATCACGTAATTGCATTTAACCAATCAAAGCACCGCTAACGAAGAATACTCAATTATATTATTGTCAAATATTTTTTTAAATAACGTTTTGCGAAACCGAAAACGATACCAAAAAAATTTTGTAATGGATGTTTTTTTTAAGACTAAACCTATATGCGATGCTTTGGTATGCAGATATAATAGTTATCATAATCAATAAAAGGATATCTGAATTCTTAAAAAAAGGAAAAGAATGATTACGAACTAACGAATATTTCTCGTAATACTAAAAAAACAAGCGAAAAGAAACGAATAAAAGTTTCAAAGCGCAAAGAAAATTCTTATACATTTAACAAACGATTGTAAGAAAAAAGAAATAGACGAAATCAAAACCAATATCATAAAAAAAATACGTCAACGAATGTTACTTAGGAATTAAACCTTTTTGTTTTTACTAATTAGGTATTGAAGTGAATAAACAAAAGAGTAGTAAATCTAAATTCATACTACTATCGTGTAAAAGTAGTTTCGGTGCATAATAAAGTTGCATTATCTTCGAATCAATTTAAGTAATCGAGACACCACCCTGTTTAAAACGATAAGATCAACA
Source organism: Marasmarcha lunaedactyla (assembly GCA_923062675.1). Taxonomy (NCBI): domain Eukaryota; kingdom Metazoa; phylum Arthropoda; class Insecta; order Lepidoptera; family Pterophoridae; genus Marasmarcha; species Marasmarcha lunaedactyla. The sequence goes on from OV281353.1 coordinate 13,440,323, forward strand.
ATGGGTCCCTAACAAATTTTCAAATTTTAGTCTCTCTGGTCCGGAAATTTTTAGCGGAATAAGTAGTGGGTTATTTATGTTATAGGCACTTGTTAAGCATAAGTTTTATAAAAATTAAATTGCGTAAATGTTACATCCAGAATTTTACCTGGAACCCCAGTTTATTAGGCACGCAAGGCTCTCACAATATGTCACCAGATTTTTTAACTTTCTGGCATCTACAATCAGAAAACTGAAAGAACAACTTACAATTTGCATTTAAACTTATTCCGTATTAATAGATTTACAACTCCAAGATAGACACCTCCTAAAACTGGGAAAGACAAAAAAGTTATCAAACAAGTAGTAGATCTTCGATTTAAGAATATTGCACCTACTGGTTATGTCATGATTAATGTTAAACAATCATGCAAAGTCGTGGACTAATACAAAATAGTCTTTCATGGTTCAAGCTGCAGTTTAGGAGTGACTTTATCAGTCTGCTATATTATTTAAAAAGCTGCACTTAAATGCCTAAAATCAACGTACTTAAAAGTAAAAAACATTATACTTAATATTCTCGGTGCATGAGAGCAGGATTAGAAGCAAAATTTTACATCAAACTTACCTAAATGTACGCAGTCGAAATTTAGCGGCTTGTATTAAATATTAAATCCTTCTATCGGAGATCCAAACGCGATCTAAAAATGATACATACCTTAAAGAGAAATGCCATGCAATCAAGCTATGCGTATGTTAACCAGACAAAACTTAAAGGCCAGCCACACAGAGCTTAACTAACCGTGGTTACATATATTTCCTATCGAAACAGAGCTTCTGTGACGTAAGAACGTCTGTTTCAAAGGCAGATCAATGAACTGCGAATTAAACTAATGGACATAGCAATAACCACCTCAATAATGGATTGTGTAGTCATTTGAATTTTATTTTTTAATTCAATGTACAGTAATAACGTATTTTTTTACTAAGCGAAGGTGTAAATTGGTCTTGACAGATCGTCATCAAACAGAATCGAAATTTTTCGTCACAGTCAGAAACGACCACAAAGAATTTTGGGTATCCTGTCCTTTCATTTCAATAGAAAAGTCCTTCCGATTGAAAGCGAGCTTTTAATGTATCGGAGTATTTTGGATCGAGATATTTTTGTAAAATGCCGACTGACGGTTCGGTTTCGGTTTCCGTTTCGCCCAGTTTCGGCCAAAATATCTGGTTTTGACCATTGTTTCGGTATCATTCATTAATTCAGCCCCTCCGAAACTCAGTGTTAGTGATTGTCGTACGTAGATCGGCTAACTTTGGGTATGTTCGTTCGTTGCCTGTGACCGCAACTTCACTCCACTCCACTTCACCGCCAGCGGAGTTCGCTGTTTGTTTATGTTGGTACTAATTTTCTATGTTGATTTTGATTTACATATTAGTTGACTAGTTAGGTAGTTTTTAAAAATAACGCAATAATTAAAATACTAAGACTTAGAGGCTCTAGTTATAGTTATATTTAGTTGTAGTTTTAGTTATATTGATTTTTGACAAAATTTTCTTACAAAGGCAAGTTTTAACAAGTTGTTTATTTTAATTAATGATGAATTGATAAGATACCAAAAATAAATCAATATTTGTGAAAAGACATGTTAACTGGTTTAAAATTTATAAAAATAACCAATTAAATTTATCTGTTAAATACATATACATACATATTTTATAAACAATAGATTTTGGTAGCGATTTCGACTGAAAATCCTCAAATCAAATCAAATCAAATCAAATTTATTGCATTATAGGTGGTAACGAAACAAGTTATCAAGATTCACAGTATAAAAGTCCCTCACACTACAACTGTACAACAGCATGCAATATTACATACAAGCAGATTAAAAGCGAACAAATTAAGATCAAAGAAAAATACAATTTAATATAAATAAAATGTGAAGGTAAAATGCAGCACAATAACAACTAATTACATAATATTTTACAGTGCCTTCAATAGTTTAAACATTTTATTCAAATAAGAAAAACAAGATGTCAATATATATAATAGTTCAGTCATGACATAAAATGTGATACATAACTATTTTTTTTGGATAGAAAGTCATTAACACTATAAAAAATTTCTCAATTAGCCAAGTTCTGAGAGTATATTTAAATTTACGCAACGGCAAACATTTCATTTCTTCTGGTAAATGGTTGAACACTCTTACTGACATTGCAAGGCAGTTTTTGTTACAGATTTCAGTTTTAATATTTGGCAAACATAATTTATTGGGGTATCTTGTGTTAAATGTACAATATTGTTTTTTTGTTGTATACAACTCATGGTGTGTTTTCACAAATACACATATTTCAAAGATATATATGCTGGGAAGTGTTAGTAATTGAAATGATTTGAATAAAGGCCTACAGGTTGTCCACGAGCTGACATCAGCTATGGCTCGAAGGCACTATTTCTGTGCAATAAATGCTCTATTTATTTTCACTGAATTACCCCAAAGAAGAATACCATACCTCAATATGGACGCAACATAACCATGGTAAGCTGTTAGTGCTGTTTCCATGTTTGTAATTTTTGAGAGCCTCTATAAAGCGTAAGCAAATCTATTTAGTTTTCCGCATAGTTTGTCGATGTGTGTTTTTCAAGTGCAGTTTTGGTCAAATTCAATGCCTAGAAATGAGGACACCTCTGTTTCTTTTATGAACTTATCATGACACTTAATAGTTAAAGCGACTTTTTTGGCACCTTTATTAAAAAACTGCATGTATTTAGTTTTATTTATATTTATTTATAAGTTATTTAATTCTAGCCAATTTACGATAGATACTATAGTCGAATTTATAACGTTATTAAAATCTTCATTTGAATCATCAGGAATAACAATGGATATGTCGTCTGCATATAATGTTGTATGAAACTTTGTTGTGTTTGGCAAATCATTTATATATATATTAGAAATAACAGAGGACCTAATAAACTACCCTGTGGAACTCCAACTTTATTTGGCTTTGTTGTAGAGTACCACGTTTCTTGGTGAGCATTTTTATTTGTAAATGTTATTTTAACAAACTGTAGCCTATCATAAAGATAACTCTCTAACCATTTTAATGGTAGACCACGAATTCCATAGGACTCGCATTTTCTTAATAATAATTTGTGTGATACGTGGTCGAACGCTTGAGTCATATCGAAGAATACAACGACAGTTTTTCTTTTTCTATTAACATGACTTATTATTTCGTTAATCAACTTAAATGCCGCCAGTGTTGTGGATTTACTCTTCTGGAAGCCGTACTGATTTGAATTTAATATTCCAAATTTAGATATAAATTTCATAAGTCTGTTATGCATGCATTTTTCAAATATTTTGGCTAATATAGGAATTAATGCTATGGGTCTATAGTTCATCAGTAGTTCTCTGTCGCCTTTTTTATGTATTGGCTTTATAACTGTTAGTTTAAGCCTTTTAGGATATACACCGTCTTTAAAGGATAAGTTTATTATATGTGCAAGTACTGGAGCAATTATATTTTTACAGAGTTTCAAAATTTTGGTAGAAATTTTATCATAGCCGACTGAGTTTGTATCCTTCAACGATTTAATAATACCTAATATTTCTTCTTCATCGGTGGGAAATAAAAACATGCTCGCACTTTTAGATTTATTAATGTCATAATTTTGCGCATGTGGGTTTGTCTTACAATTATTGATTAAAAAGTCATTGAAAGCATTGCAGATGTCAGTAGGATCAATACAAGTATTGTTATTCATGTCAATTATTTTTGTCATGTCGCGATGCAAAAAGTTCGATGCAACGTTGGCCTTAATAATATTCCAAGATGTCCTCGAAATATTTGTTGCGCTATTTATGAGAGACTTGTTGTAATTTTTTGTTGAGGTTATAATACATTTTTTTAATAGTTTATTGTATCTATTAAATTTTATTTTATCTTCTATGTTTCCTGTTTTATAATATTTATACCTTAGTTTGCGTTTCGTTGCGCATGATATTTTAATGCCTTTGGAAATCCATTTGCTTTTTTAGGTCTTATATTTTTTTTTACTAAGTATTCTGGAAAACATTGGTCATAGAGTAGCATAAGCATGTCATGAAATTTGTTAGAAGCTAAATTTGGGTCAGTCTCTTCGTAGACATCGTTCCATGATAAGGAAGAAAGGTAGTTAAAGAATTTTGTAATATTATCTGAGCTCATGTCACGCTTCTTTAAGAAAATAAATTTAGGAGGAACATTTTTGTTAACTATGGCAAACTTTAACGTTTGCGCGGTATCATGGTCTGATAGAAACAACGGAAGAACATTACCTATAGATTCTTTATTATTGCTAATAACATGATCCAAACATGCAGTCCTTGGTTGGCTTTTTTATATGTATTGTAAAGTTATAGTTTTGTATTATTCTGATATATTCATTAACTATTTCATTATCTTTTAAAATATCTATGTTGAAGTCCCCTGTAATTATAATTTGTTTATTAGTTTTTAGACGCAATTTTTAAGAAGCTTTTCTAATCTATGGAGAAATAAGTGAGGGTTAGTTCTTGGAACTCTATAAATACAAATAATAATACACCTATAGCTAGGAATGTCAACGCCGCATGATTCGAACACAGAATCACGATTAAGTTCGTCTAAACAAGAAAGTCTCGTAAATTCTAAATAGTCCCTGACAAAAATGCATGTTCCTCCTCGGCATTGTTTTTTTCTTGAGTACCAGTCAGCCAAAGTAAACCCCTTAAAATGTATATTAGATGAACTGCCTTCCCTTATAAATGTTTCTGAAAAACATAAAAAATCAACGTATTCGGATTTTTGTATTTTCTGTAGTTCAATTTCCACAAATTCCTTTTTGTTTATTAACCCAGCTATATTTTGATGAAAAAGAACACAATTTAAAGAAAATTTATTATTCGAGAAAAAAGTTATCATTTTTGCTATTTTGAGGTGTGTTATTACAAGATGGATTTAAAATAGGGGGTGAAGCTAGGTCGCAGGATATAGAACAGTCTATTTTGGGCATATTATGTATTTCCTCGTTTAGAGAGTGTATCCCCGTGGGTTTGTGGCTCAATTTACTAAAATAATAAGGTATGGTGCCCTTTCTTGGTACTGACTTGAATTTATTTGATTTTACCATTATTTTAGTTTCCTGCAGGCGTTTATTAATCATTTTGTAATTTACAAAATTATTCTCATAATATGCACTGTCTAAAATAAAGTTTATTTTTCTACAAAGCTGGGATAAATATAAGTGGTTAGTATTGTTTTTTTGCTGCTATAAAGATCTAATTGACAATTCACAAATCGAGTGTTTTTATACAAATTACATATGCGATGTAGCTCATTATTAAGTTTACTTTCACTAAGATATGGATTTTTTTGTATATTTACAAAAACACTGTATTGTTTTTTAATTTTTCTAATGTTAAGTACAAGTCTGTCATTGCTTGTAACGGGTTTTTATCATTTTCACACATTTATTATGAATGTATCAGATGTTTCTTTTCCCTGGTGACAGTTTCTTAGAATTTCCCTTGTAGAGGCATAAGGCTTTGTCGTGGAAGTAATTGTATATTTTTGGAATGTGCTATTTATTCTAGATTTTATTAAACTTGCAGCTAACCCAACACACTGTTGTGAACCAAATATTTTTAATGTCTTTTTTGAAGGCACACAAGTGCAAGTGCATTGATTCACATTTATTCGACAAGCTTTTACCAGTAGTTTTTATGTTTTTTGTAGAAGAAAACTGAGAGCTATTATCTTGCATGTTTTGTTTGTCCTCTTTGGGTAGTAGAGGAGATTTAATACTTTGTTTTAAGCTTTTTTTATTTATTTTATGACTTTCAGAGAGACTCGTAGTGTTGCAACAAATTTTTTTGAGATTGATTATGGAAATTTCCTTTTCAAATAATTTCTTTTTTAGAGTTGATATTTCCATGGACAGGTTCTCTATTTCTTTATCAGCCGAAAGTAACTTTTCCATTAATTCTGTATTTGTTTTTTTGAGCTCTTCCATGTCTTCGCTATCACGTGTTGATAAGTCCGGTAAGCTGCGACGCGGGGTGGAGGTGGTAGATATAAAGGAATTCTCTTCACTCGTGATTACGCTTTTGTTCGATGTGTTCATTATAACAGGAGAAAAAAATTGTTTCTTTCTATGTCTTATAGTTACAAATTCATTTTTCTGTTTTGGAGTAGTGGGTGTTTTTTGAGAGGTAATTAATTTTGTTACTTTCTTAATTATTGGCGTACTAGTTAGGGTTTCTCTTTTAGATGTAATGCAAGATCTGCATTTCCAATTTTGTTTTTTTTCGATATCCATTAATAAGAATAATTTTTCTGGGACCACTGCACAATCTAAGTCGAAGTTTTTATTGCAAGTTATACATTTTAAACCGTCTCCGTACTTATACTCTTTCTTGCATTTCAGGCAGACTAAGTCCATTTTTTTTAATAATGCCATCTGGTATTTTCTTCAATGAACAATACGTCAGATAAAATTCCGTGAGATATATTCTTAAACAACAAAAAGAACCATTAAAAGTAATATTTGATCACTCCGACGGGGTCGAACCACGGTCTCTGGCATGAGAGCGTTCACGTTCCCAACTCACTAACTAAGCTGTGACGTAATGAGAAGAAATAACGCTAAATACGTAAAGACAATAGATAACGTTCAATTTCGAATGTTCGTTACTGAGGCGTCAAATTAGAATGGTCTTTGTTTATTTCGATTTTAATTGAATACTTCCTGCAACACTTTTTCGTATGATAATGCACTTGAATGTCACTATAATTGTTTTTTTACTAAAGGTTCACAGGTTTATCAATATATATCTGTAGTTTTCCTATGATATTTAGAACAAAAACAAACACAAATGACGAACAAAGGATCGAAGGTCTTTGTCACTTTTAGTGTGTTTTTCACAGGTTTAGTTTTTAATAACACTTTCACATCACAATGGTCACGTATAATTTATGATACTTTTGAATTTACACTACTTTAGCATCTAAATTTGGGTAAAAATATATTAATTAACGGAGCTCGATGTTATCGTGTCAAGGTGGCGCCACCTCATACAGTTGAACACTAATCTTCATTATTAGGCACCAACTTATCACGGGTTTGGTCAGCAGATATTTAAATCTAACTGAACTATTGTCGAATTCTAATTAATAACACAAAAGTTAGTTTGTTTGTTGGTAATTAACGTTTTATGAATACACTACTGCCATTATGAACTCATACCTTAAAAAAGCAATAATACTCGTAGACAAACGTGTTTCTTTCTCCGATTCTTCATCAAAAATATAAAACAAAGCCAGTGTTATGCTTGTTTTTTTTTGTGTTGGTTTTTTATTTTATCACGTTTATAGAAATATAACTTCCATTTCCTGGAACACATCGACTATTGTGAGTGCTTTTCCCATTTGATTACTCTGAAATTGGCGGGCTGTCGTTCGATGTAAAATCGAAATTGTGGATTTGTCGTGAAAGTTGCTAGTTTTCGTATTTAACAATAAAGATAAAAGATTAACTGGTATTTTATCTTAATTTTTTAGACAATATCTAAAATAAATTTCAAATTGTTGCAGACATTGTCGTTGTATAATAAAATATTGTTGTTAAACACACTGCGGGCTTAAAATGTATCATTGCATTGCATTTTAAGCCCGTTACATTCATTACACAGTTTATACGACGTTTATACCTTTGATACATTTTCTTATAAAAACTTCTGCTCTAGTACTAAAACCTTAAAGCAATTCTATTACGTACATTGTAACACGTTACGACCAGTTTTGTAGCCTAGTAAAGTTTAATTTCATTGTTCATTGGCCCCATATCGAAACTAGCGCTTTACGGAGGTGAGTTAGTGAACATTGCAGCGCTGCGCAATTAGATAGTTTAATGGTTTTAATAATTATCCTTTTTTATCCACGACAACTCGCGCACTCCGCGATCACGACGAGGGACTTCTTAAACACCATGCCGGTAAAACTTTTGGGTCATCCACCTTACAGCCCTGATTTGGCACCGTGTGACTTCTTCTTGTTCCCTGAAATTAAAAGCCAGCTCAAGGGGATAGAGTTTTCATCGCCAGATGATGTGCTCACTACTTTCCAGACGGCGGTTACATCCTGTACCTGTTGCAGACTGGAAAATGTGCTTTGAAAATTGGTTTAGACGCATTAAACTTTGTATAGATGCTGGAGGAGAGTTCTTTGAAAAGATGTAATGTAAAGAACATTTTCATTTTATTCTTAAAACTTTCTGAGTGTCTTACATACATACAAACAGACAGGCAAGAATTTCAGAAATTGGTGTTTTGATATCTGTAACGATTAAACAAAATTTTCAAAAGCTATTTAATGTGCAGACTTCGCTTCGCTACAATTTTAATACATGTATGGATAGACATAAGTGCCATTAAAAAATCTTTAAATTTGTTTTCAAAAATGTCTACAGTGAAGTTTCTTTTTCACGAAGGATTTTCCGGACTGTTGGTAAAACAGTAACGTCAATCAGAACAAGCAATTGAATGTGTTGTATATTTCATAACTTGTTTTAGATTATCGCGATTATTACAACTAGAGTAAGGAATTAACGGGATTCATTCTATAATAAAAGTCGAAATCGCGGTAAGAATCCTGTTAATTCCTTACATAAACTTCAGTTTCCATTAATGTTCAAAACACCTAAACATAGGAGTTCCTGGAAAAAACTGGGTGATTAATATAATAATATAAATAAATAAAATAAAATAAAATAAATACTAAATTAGTTTTTCTTAGAAATTTGCCTTTGAAATATGCATTTTTATGCAATTAAAATAATATCTTTATTTCACAAGGTCAAAAGGCAGGCCAATAGATAATTCATTCTACGCTGAGAAAACAAAATCTATACTTGTCTGCAATTTGTCACCTGGGCAACCCATGGGTAAGGTGGTCGTTGTAAGGTTAAAACAAACTGTAAAGTCAACGAAACCGCACGAGCAAATGATCGAAATAATCTATTTAACTGCAACTTTAGTATTATTGACTCATTAATCCCTTAAAAGTTTCGCAATGCCCGTCATGTGCCACACACAAGTTGCTCAACTAATGATGAGTTACTTTTCTGAGAAGCAGACATATCATCGATATTGTTACTTCTTGATGTCAAAGTTCTGAATTGAAAGTTAGAAGTAACTCCATAAAGGATAAGCGAGTTTTGATTGATAGTTATAAAATGACTTTACTTTCGGACCAACCTTATGTATAAAATATATTGTATCTCGCTCACACACCTTAACATATGGCATTAGTTTTCTTTTGGCTACGTTGCCTTCAATTGATTGCATCTGCATCTGTAGTTTAAATATACATTAATAAAACATATCGGTAATTTTGTTCTAAAATTTAAAAAATATAACCGTCCGGCTGTCACAGGCAATCCCTCCGAATTCCTTTCTTTAAACGGAAGGGTACATGCAATATTTTTTTTTTTCTTTATTTAATGAGTTTGTTCAATTTTGAACATGACACTCAGTTAATTATACAAAAATTTTTTTAAACAATTTACCTTATAACATAACTTATCTTAAAATTAACTTAAATTTATTTTAGAAATCTACGGTTATACATTTTATACAATGTTTTAGCTTTCCTAGATGCCGGAGAGGCCAATATCATATTACATACTCCAATTTCTTTCAAATCTACAGAATGCTCCAGAAACAATTGACATCTCAATTCTTCGGTCCGTACACATTCCATCATTAGGTGAAGCACGTCTTCTTTTCTACCGCATTCATCACAGTCTGGTGTTTCACGTTTTTTTAATAAGTGTAGAAAACCATTAGATGGAATGTGCCCCGATCGGAGTCTAAAAGCTACTACTAATGCCATTCTACTCATGTCCAGTTTCTCGAACCAAGGATATCGAGGGAGGTTGTTTTGAATTGTTTTGTACCAAATACCAAGCTGTAAGGATTTCTCATTAAAGTATTCTTTCCAATTCAAGTAAGACTGTCTTTTGATTGTATGAACTAGGTCTGTGTAAAATGGCAAAAAGATGGTTGGAATTCCGTCTTGAGCGGCCTGTTTGGATAGAATGTCAACTCCCTCGTTACCCTCAATGCCACAGTGTGAAGGAACCCACTGAATCACAACATTCTTGGTTCCACGTCTCAGTTTTTCAATAGTGTCCAATATGCTGTACGCTACCGGTGTGCCTCGACTATTCGAGGTGCATCGAGCTAAATGCAAAAGGGCACTTTTGCTGTCAGAAAATATAACAATATTGTTAGAGTTCAAAGATTGACTATATGACAAAGCCTCAAAAATAGCTATAAGTTCTCCATACATAATACACATATCACTTTTAATTTTGAATTTAGCACGAAAACTGAGCCGTGAATCCAAAAAAGCAACGCCCAGCGACGTTCCATCTTTAGACGCATCACAATATATTTGATAGAATGAAGAATATTTTTCGATACAGTATTTAGTAAACTTATTTTTAATATCTCCAAAAGGTAAGACCTTTTTGCTAATAATTCCATCAATTGTAGGTTTTATGCAATCAGAAATGTCAATATTTTCAACCCATGTATCTAAAGCGTACATATCTAAACTTAAACTGACATGAATATTGGCGTCCTTGAGAGAGTTATGCACGTCAACTAATAAAGGTTTTCGCTTTCTTGACCAGTAATTTCCCTGACAAAGTTCGGAAAGATGTTGGAGTAGTTTAATATTTACATTATTTTTAAGATACTTTGAACGTAACCAAAATTTGCTAGCCAGATATTTTCTACGAATCCTCAGGGGCGACACACATAATTCGCTCTCCATGGTATGTATCGGCGTTGTTTTTATAAAACCACCTATTATTCTAAGACATTGGTTTTGCAGTCTATCTAGCTTTGATAAGTGAGTTTGAACACTACAGTCATACAAATAACAGGCATAATCTATTTTACTTCTAATAACTGATACATAAAGACGTCGCAGATGCTTTGGATGTATACCCCATTTATTACTCCCTAACAATTTTAAGATGTTTACAAACTTTGAAGTTTTTGTCATCATTTCATTTATATGTTTACCCCATTTTAGTGAACGATCCAGCCAAACTCCCAAATATTTTACATGTTGAACTACCTCAATGTTATTATTATCTACTTTTATTTCCGCCAACTGCCTGTTAAAACCCCTAGTAAATGTGCATATCTTTGTTTTTTTTATTGAAATTTGAAACCCTAATTTTTCTGCCATATTAACAAACAAATCAAAAGCCTGTTGCATTTCACTCGAAGCACCGGCAACTGTTCTATTTGACGTAAACAAAACGTAATCATCCGCGTATTGTGAAATGGAAACATTACTACTTCTAGCTATTTCATGACATATATCCATGGTTGCTATATTAAATAAAATTGGAGACAATGGATCACCCTGGGCAAGTCCTTTTTGAGCTATTCTGTTTGAACTAGTTTTTGAGTTAGCACATACATGTAAATGTCTCTCTGAGAGAAAGTTCCATAAATAGATACAAATTTGTTTACCAACTCCCAAAGTGTCCAGTTTTACAAGAAGTTGCTTGATATCTACATTGTTATACGCATCAACAATATCTATAAAGCATCCGACCGTAACCAGCTTTTTTGACATCGCGATTTGAATGGCTGATATTATCCTAGTCAAACTATCAAGGCAAGACTGAGAGCGTCTAAAGCCAACAGTGTTCAAAGAAAACATATTATTTTTTTCGAAATACCATTCAAGTCGCCGACAAATAACAGTATGAAGTACTTTACAAGGACACGATATTAATGAAATAGGCCTTATAGAATTATCTGATTGTACGTGATTCTGTTTAGGTATAGCTATTATTTTAATATGTTTCCACTGGCTAGGTCGAAAACTATCTTTTAAAAATCTTGAGAACAAATTAGCTAAATATTTTTTTGCAGTGACAGGTAAATTTCGTAGCATGGAGTAAGATAACCCATCTTCATCTGGAGCAGTGTCACTAACTCGAATACATTTGTCTAGTTCCTGTACCGATATTGCAGATGTTAATTGTTCATTTACAGATTCAAAAACAGGTTTAGATAACGATACGAAGTCAGGTGTTAAACTATGCAATAATTTGTCCACTAACGCACTATCCAAGGTCCTGTTGTTACATTTATGGCCTTGAAAACACTTCAAACGTCGCCACATGTCACTGGAACTTGTATTTGCATCGATCTCATCACAAAACTTATGCCAGTTATCATTCTTTGCTTTTCTTATCGCTCTTTGGGCTGCTGCAATTTTTGACTTATAGAGTTCCATGTTCTGAGGAGTGGGATTCCGGCGAAAGGTTGCCAAAGCCAAGCGTCTTTCTGCCACCAGTTTTGACAGAAACCAATATGGTTTTGGTCTGAATTTATTTAGTTTTAGAGGGTTATTGTATATTCTTATCAGTGGAACGCACTCATTCGCAGTCTGAGTAATTATTCTAATAAAATCATCGTAAGCTTCTTGATTATTTGTTGATATTTCTAAATGTTTCAATTCTCGTTCAATAATAAATTTATACTTGTCCCAATCTGCTTTTTTGTAATTTCGCTTATTCTCAGCCATATTCAAATGAACATCAATACTCAAGTTTATGAAAATTAAAAGATGATCGCTCCCTAAGGTCTCATTACTAACTTTCCAATCAAAATGCAAAGCAACGTCAGATGTTAGAAAAGATATATCAGGTGATGTTTTTTGTAGCCTCCCATTCACGAGTTTTATACGAGTGTGTGTCCCATCGTTCAAACAAACATAGTCATGATCTATTTGGGCATCAAATATTTGTATGCCCCTTTGTTCCGTTTTAGTCGACCAGTTAGAATGATGACCATTAAAATCTCCCACTACCAGACATTTTTGAGAAGAAAGTGCGAAAATCTCATCCCAGTCATTTTTACATGTTGAAATATTTTGAGGGCAATATATTGAGACTACACTTTTCAGTTTATCACAGTTAGTTATATTGACACGTAAAATTTGTATTCCAGAATTTGGATGGGATACTTGTGATTGGTAGGATCTAATTGAATGGTGAGTGGCTATAGCTATACCACCGTAACCATCATCTCTGTCTTGGCGGTAAATATGATAACCACTTAAACTAAAATCTAATTCTGGTTTTAGCCAAGTTTCACATAAAATAGCTACGTGGACCTTTTCTTGGGCTAACAATGCTTCTAATTCTACAGCTTTCTGTTGAACACTCTGGCAGTTCCATTGGAGTATGTTGAGTTTGTAACTTGGTTTGCTAGCCATTGAAAATATTTAACAGGGACCCATCAGAGACATATTTGTAAATGAAATTAAATAACCAATTTAAAATGTAAGTTATAGAATTTTTAAGCTTTTCACCCCATGATATTTCATTATCTAATAAAGTATTTCTAATCTTTTCAAATATTTGCTTAAATGCGTTGCGATTTTTCGATGCTTCTTGGTCGTTTCTTGAATTTGAGCAACCTGAAGCTGAAATTATCGGATTTCTGTCTTCCCGATTGTCATTCTTTATGCAACCGTCCTCTTTTCTGAAATTTTCTGTAGGCGTTTGATAGTTCCTGATATGGCCTTTGGCCTTTTTCTTCTTCTTTCTTGTGACTTCTGCATAGCTTTTCTGAGGTCCTTCTAATTTCTCCTCTACACTTTCATTTTCTTCGCTGATAAAACTAGTATCCTGAATTTGTATTCTTTCATTTATGTCATGGTTTTCATGCAGTATGGGGCTACTTGGCGGAATATATATGGTAAGTGCTCGTTTGTATGAGCAGTTAAATTCTGCCATAAGATCTCTTAATCGTTTTTCTTTAATAAAAACTGGACATATTTTTGCTAGGGTCATATGTTTACCCCCACAATTGTTACATTTAAAGTGTATAGTTTCACAGTTGGCATGGTTTTTCGTGCATTTTGGGCAAATAATCCTTGTTGATGGGCAAGTCCTCGGTTTATGGCCAAATCTCCAACACCGTGAACATTGAGTAGTAGGAAAAACATATGGCTCCACTTTCGATTTCATTCCAAAAACATCTACGTTTGTCGGAAGAGAGTTACCTTTAAAAGTAATTCTCACGGACTCGCTATCCTCCCATTTGCCATCATTAGTGTTTTTCCGTTTTAAGCGTTTTATTTCTAATATTTCAATTCCACTTTCACATGTCAATGAGCTTTTTATTTCCTCTTCAGTTTCCTCCTTGTCAATATGCTTTAACACACCATAAGAAACTCCTATGTCCATCGTCTTTTGTATTTTGTAGCCTTTCTGCTTAAAATATTCATTTTCAATTAAGTCATCAGCACTAGACACGTCACTGAATTGCAATAATACTTTAAAATCATTTATATATTTAACTTTTATTATATTGTGTATATTTTCATTTTTTAAGCTTTTTGCTAATGCTAACTTCTTCGGAATGGGCTCCTTTGATATAATGTAAACTTCCGTAAACTCAACGGGTATTCTCTCACTTTGCACTATTTCTGTACTTTTTGCAAAAACTTTTCCCCTTCTTCCCATTAATAACCATCGTTCTTCGTCATCAATACTTATTTTCCTCTTATCAACATGTGCACCTCTTTCATTCTCACTTTCCATTGTTTCACTCTCAAAAGTAAATGGGCTCGAAGTAAACTCACTCATTACTCACAAACATCGTGATCGCAAATCGAAAGCGTAAACAAAAGAACCGGTTTCGCAGACGATAACTCGCCAAGTAAACACGTATACACTGCGTGCGCGCTCGGCAGCGACTGATGACATGCAATATTCTGACCCGAGGAACACGTATTTTCAAAATATATAAAGCTTGATTGCCATAAAGGTCGGTGGCGCAGTGTTAACGTGCAGACTTCAACATTTTGAGACACCGCGTTCGATCCTGTATACTTACTATATTTAAATATAATTTTTTTAACTCACGTACATAAACCCGACTGACGTAACGGTGAAGGCAAATACAGTGAAAAAGCTCACGTATTTTGATGGTATGCTTAAATAAGCATGGACAGCGTTTCTGGAATGGGGTTATAAGGGCTTTCGGTATACTTAGTATTACTATCATACTCAGACCTTTGTTTGTTCACACTAGTATTCTATCATGTTACGTTCATGGATGGGCGTGTATTGTGCGAGGTAATCAAGACAAATGGCTGCACAACGTACATTGCGCTGGCAGACGATTCCGCGTGGTATTGGTCTCGTGGTTTGCTGGTTTAATGCCATTTTCTTAATGTGATAAATGTATTGACGCGTAAGCAATTAATAGGAGCCTGACTGGAACACATGTCATATTCTGGTAAAGAAAGACATTAATGAATATGTAAGGTTGATATTATCATAATTGTAATGATTTTTAATTAAAAGGTATTGTGAATTTATAATACTTAAATTATCACGACAGCCTTAATAATCCCACTGCAGGGACATCAGCCTCACCCAACTAAGGGGTGGTATTAGGCAGTTCCATCACGCTTGCCTACTGAGGGTGGACAGACTTTTACACAAACCTCTAAAATAATTTCTTAGCTATTTGGGGTTTCCTCAAGATGTTATCCTTCATCGTTGGAGCGTCGGATTTTGATACTTATGTTGTAAAAACTCATTGGTACATTTTGCAGTCACGGGGATCGAACCCGTGCCCTCAAAGGTCGAAAAGCCAGCGCCTGCACTACTGCGCTACCGACGCTCTTTATATGCTTAAATAAACGACTGTTAATCTAACTTCTCATAAATATCAAACGCTTTATAGATTGTTAAATGTTCCGTAAAATCAAAAACAAATGGTATTGTTTCACGGTTATATAATTCGAAAAGAAAAGTTACAATGGCGTCAGTTTTACGGTTAATGCCATAAACGTAAATTAAGCCTGAGTTACAACTTGACTTACCAAATAAATTTAAAAATACACTGCTCTTGTAAGACAAAACGCCATGAATCGATATTTGATGGATTTCAAAACTGTATACAATGCCGACCTGTAAATAAAAACAATAAATACTTGACATTTCATTCACATATTACATTTTAGTTGTGCTGATTGCCGGAAATGATTCCCTGAACAAAAGCTATGCGTGTCCGAAACTAGACAATCCTTTTGATACTAATCAGTGAGCAAAAGGTAATAAACCGATATCTGCCTCGTAATAAACCGATATTCCGATTCCGAGAGAAAAAATATTCCATCTCAAATCTACATACAATACGTCTCTGTAATGTTCGCATTGCATGCAGGCAAGACAACAGCAAATAGAGTACTGAGATAAAACAGTTAAGAATGAATTATTGTAAGTGAATTCACATTTACGGCCAGCAACAAACGAATCATAATTTATCCTTTGACTAACTTTTTCTTCTGGTAAATCTAGTTTAGTTATAGAAAGTATGTCTATTTTTCGCGTGCTTCACTTACTGCTTTATGTTATAAAAGTTAACCTAAGCAGCAAAAAATTTTCATAACTTTTGTTAAATTCAGGATAAAATAGCCACATTAATATAAGCAGCATACCTTCCTAAACTAGCAGTCTGTTGATCGATATGGTTAGAATCCGACGTATGATGGTATTTCAATTATTCAGACCCATCTATCGTAGATCAAAGTGCAGTAGCAAATGCAATCTGTGAATGATACCTGCCTCACGGAGCGAAGCCACGAAATTTACCTTTGTGTGCGCTATACACGTTTGTTAACTAGACAAAACCATTAAGCCAGCTAGACAGAGCCTAACTTACCGTGGTTACATATATTTCCCATCAAAACAGAGCTTCAGTGAATTTAGGCAGGCCAATTAACTGCAGAGTGAAAGGCACAGAAATAACCATGCCATTAAAGGATTAACTATATAGGTTTACATATTCAAATTCATTTTGTTTATGAGAGATATTGTTGATTTACATGTAAAGTATTAAAATACATTCGTGTAAATTGGTTATTGACCGACTTTGTCATCATATAGATTGGAGAATACACATTCTCGAGAGGGATGGACACTATTTCATAAGTCAACGAATACTTACTTACTCCTTAAACATGTTCCGTTCAAAATGTCCTGAAATTATAGACCGAGTTTTCAATTACTAAAAATTGATAAATTGATTTAAATATCTATGTAACTACTAGTTACTAATCTAGTAGTTACTAATCAAATATCATAATAATCAATAATCACGGGCAACCCCTAGTATTCTATAAATAGTCGATACCTTTATGTTTAAACATAAATGTTGTATAGATTCATTAAAAAATTTCAATACTTTCTATGACATTAACAACGTTAAAACAATTATTTTAAACAAATTTAGAAGAATAGTTTAATTTGATAAGAGTGTTTTATCTACATGTAATCCCGTTAACTATGACAAATCTGGCTCTGTCTGATACGTCGGAGATCCCAGGTTGGAGTTCTTGTCGGGGCATTAATTTGTGTGATGGCGGGCCTTGGCTGTTTATATTTATATATTTGTGTTTATTCTGGGTTCTTCCACAGTTCACACAAGCTCTGCTTACCTTGGGGCCATACAGTTGGTCTGTTTGTCAGGGGATTTATTATTATTATTATAAGATATACTCGTATGTACGATGATGTATTCTAAGACAAAGACCATGTTAAACAAGGCTCTGTGAACAAAGACAGCTCAGATACCAGAGGCAGGTATAATGAAAGTCACAAAAACATATGGTGAACGTTTATTGACAATAGAAATCAACCAAGGTTGCGGAATAAAAACATTTAAAAAGTTACATGCACGCTTTAATCTATTTGTGGCGCCATCAGTAACAAAATGTATTACTAAAGTTACAAGTACACTATACATACTAAATAATTTCTACATAAACCGCCCGCTAAAGACAAACCAAGCGTTTGACTTTACAATTTAAAGGCTCATACATCAACACCTAAACTAAAATTAAAATTAAATAACAATTTTCCTTAAGCTTAACTTATTCTGTAACAGGAAGTTTACACAATTTATGTGTGGATCTTTTTATTTCACCACACTTTGTTTTAAGGCTTACGACCCTTACAAACCCATCCGAGCCTTCATGAGTACAGATAACTCTCCCATACAACCATTTGCTAGGTGGCAACCCATCCTCTTTTATGACAACAACATCATTATTTTTTTACGGAGGTACATGCTTAGACCATCGGTAACGTTTAAAAAATTTATTTAAATACTCCTGCGACCATTTACGCCAAAACTCTTGCAACATTCTTTGACCGTACTGCCATCTACGTAACGAACTAATATTTTGGTCTTCGAAATTTCTGTCAGGCACGTTTAACAAAGACTCTCCTACTAGGAAATGTCCCGGAGTCAACCCCGTAGTATCGTCACTGATGTTATTTGGCAACACCGACAAAGGCCTTGAGTTCAGACACGCCTCTATTTGGCAAAGTACCGTGGCCAGTTCCTCGTAAGTTAGAGTACTAAGACCTATAACTCGCTTTAAGTGAAACTTTACCGACTTGACCCCGGCTTCCCAAAGTCCGCCGAAGTGAGGAGCTCGAGGAGGAATAAAGTGCCAAGTACACCCAAGACTACTCAAAGCTTCGCCTATTTCCTTAGGGAGCAAACTTTGTTCCGCTTTAGCCATGCGCTGTAGCTCTGTGGAAGCACCAACAAAATTTGTTCCATTGTCGCTCCAGATTTCAGCACATGAGCCACGCCGAGCTACAAACCTTTTGAAGGCTTGTAGAAAGCTTTCTGTCGACAGATCGGTGACCACTTCTAAATGTATCGCGCGCGTTGCCATACAAATAAATAAACATATGTACCCCTTGTAGGACTTGTAACCACGACCCTTGCTCGTTCTAACTTGGATTGGTCCAGCGTAGTCGACTCCAGCGCGTTTAAACGCTCTCGTGGGAGTAACTCGGGCAGCAGGAAGCTGACCCATCAGTTGGTTTTGGGTGACGGCTGCGTGTTTAGCACAAGTAACGCACTTCTTATACACGGCTTTCACCAACGGTTTCACGCCTATAATCCAGTACCTTGACTGTACAAATTCATCATAAGTTGGGGTCCACCGTGTAGTGCTATTTTATGTGCATCTAGTACAAGAAGTTCGGCAAGGTGTGATTTAGGAATCATTACGGGATGTTTCCTACTTGAGCTAAATACCGAGTGCTCTAACCTGCCACCAACTCTCAAAACATCTTCATCGTCAAGAAAAGGATTCAACGTACGCAACCGACTACAATTAGGTAAGTTTTTATTTTGTTTTATTAATGCAATATCGGCTGAAAATGTTTTATTTTGATACTGTTTTATTATAACATTTAACGCTCTTTGTGCTTTACCTTAGAAAATTTATTTGAATTGTTAATGAAACGTAAACAATATGCTACCATTCTAACTAGTGATGACAATGATGAATACTTTTCAAAAATACAATCAACCTTTTCGTTTATAAGGTTACAATTCAAATTAACCCTTTCCAAGTCGACTAGAACATTTTTAGGCCTTTTATAATCTATATCTTCTTGCAACAGAAACTCGGGTCCATCATAGAACAAAGAACTATTTACTAGTTCAGACGGCCGCGCTCCCCGAGAAGCTATATCAGCAGGGTTTTGCTGTGAAGAAACATGTGACCAACATGAAGACTCCAAATTCGTTAAAATCTCAGAGACTCTGTTCGCAACAAAAACCTTCCATCGGCTTGGATGATCATTAAGCCAGGCAAGTACCACTGTAGAGTCGGTATATGCATGCATGTTTCTTTTGTCAATATTTAATATACTTGCAACCTCTACCATTTGCTTTGTTAATAAAACTGCTCCGCAAAGTTCCAGCCTGGGTATAGAAACTTGTTTGACTGGAGCTACCTTTGTTTTTACAGAAACCAAAGCTACCCTGACTTCACTATTGGCACCAATTATATGTAAATAAACCACTGCAGCGTATGCATGTTTAGAAGCATCGGAAAACCCGTGAATTTCCATGGTGTCGCCAGCGCGAACGCCCATCCACCGAGGTATTCGAATTTTTGCAAGCAGAGGTAACTCATTCCTATAATTCTAAAGAGGGTCCTAAGAAATGAAAGCGGACTGTATCAGGAAAGCTGGATTTAATTACGTCCTTTGTAACAATGAACTTAGCCCGACTATAATTAACGTGCGATCGCGACCGTGGACTCTGAGGTGTGTGTGTCGCGGCGGCGCGGGCGCCGCCGGCTGCGGGGTGGAAGGCACGGGCGGAGGTAGCGGGTAGCGGGCGCGGGCGGCAGGGTGCAGCCCGAGCGCGCCGTTATGTACTCCACTATACTCCCCGCCTTGAAGAACGATCTTCAACAGTTGCTGGCAGCGGGCAGATGGTGTTATAGGCACGACGCACGATGCCTCTCCTGGTCTGAATGTCGGCGACCCTGGCTATCCCGTCTCTGCCAGGATGTAGCTGGAGAATGCGACCAAGTGGCCACATGAGTGGAGGTGATGTTTTATCCATCACCAGTACGAGCGAGCCCTCCTTTAGCTCCCCCTGTGATTCGAGCCATTTTGTGCGTTTCTGCAGAAGCAAAACATATTCATGTTCAAAGCGTGACCAAAAATGTTGCTTCAGCGCTTCGATACGTTGAAATCGCTGCAGTGAAGTGATTTGTCTATCTTGGAGTGGCTGACAAGGCAATGAGCCGATTGATCGTCCAATAAGGAAGTGGGCAGGAGTCAGACAAGTGAGGTCGGTGGGATCATTAGACAAAGGAGTGAGAGGACGGGAATTTAAGATAGCTTCTATCTGTATCAGTAGAGTAGCCATTTCCTCGAAATCTAAATGTGTTAAGCCTAGCACACGACGAAGATGGTGTTTAACAGATTTAACTGCGGACTCCCACAGTCCACCGAAGTGAGGAGCGTAGGCAGGAATAAAATAAAAGTTAATACCTTGGTCAACGAGACTTGATGACAACGAAGGTTCCTTGAGAAGTTTTGATAACTCGTTAAAGGTTCCTACGAATGTGGTTCCGTTGTCTGAAAACACGTTCTGCGGCTTCCCCCGGCGTGCTATAAATCTATTTAGAGCAGCAATAAAAGCTTCCTTCGTCAAGTCCGAAACCAGCTCCAGGTGAAGCGCTCTAGTGGCTAAACAAACAAAGACACAAATGTAACATTTTATTAATTTACAGCCTCTGCCTTTACGATCTGCTATTAGCACTGGCCCAGCGTAATCGACGCCAGTTTCAAGAAAGGGATATTCTAAATGAAGCCTTTCTTTCGGTAAGTTTCCCATGATAGGTTGCACTGTTTTGCCTTTAAAGCGACAGCACTTGACACACGAGCGTACTGTCCGCTTCGCCAACCTAGTTCCCCCTAGCGGCCAATAATTATGCCGTGCCGTGGCTAATAATAGTTGAGGACCTGAGTGTAAGTATTGTTTATGTAATGTGTTGAAGATTAGTTGACACAAGCGATGCTTACCACACAGAAGTATAGGGTGCCTAACATTGAAGTCGTAGTGAGAATCGCTAAGCCTGCCACCTACTCTAATAAGATTGTCAGAGTCTAAAAATGGAGACAATGGTAAAAGCCTATTTTTAATAGGTATTTTTTCTTTATTGATGAGCAATTGACGCTCTACAGGAAATGATTCCTGTTGTGAAATTAGTAAGAGCTTAGTTGTTGCAGCATTTAGTTCGGAAAAAGACAAATGACCGTTTAATTTTATATGATTTTTTTGACAATTATTAATAAATCTTAAAATGAATGCTAATGTCCGTTTTAATTTAGTAAAATTAGATGAATTTTCAATAAGAGTAGATAAAAAGTTAGGTTTTTGTGGTTGATTATTTACTATATGCAAATTATTTATTGTTTCTGGCAAAGTTTTATTAAGTTCATTATTTTGATTGGGTTTCTCAGGCCATTTACAGGGATCAAGTTTTAAAAAGGTAGGGCCAGACCACCACAGAGCACAGTATTGTATAGAGTCTGCGCTTAAACCACGCGAAACCAAATCTGCGGGGTTTTGTTTTGATGGTACATAGCGCCATTCAAAAGAGTTATCCTGTACCTCTATAACTCGATGACGAACAAAAGACTGCAATTGATTAGGAGAAGAGGAAAGCCAGCCTAAAACAATCATTGAGTCAGTCCAACAAGTACATGAACTATATTCGAAGGCAACAGACGAAACAATCTTGGCGCAAAGTCTTGCTCCCATAAGTGCACCACATAGTTCCAACCGAGGCATAGTAGCCGTTTTGATTGGGGCTACCTTGCTTTTAGATGCTAACAGTTGGACATTGACTGCACCGTTTTTATCTATACTACGTATGTATACACAGGCACCGTATGCCTTCTCCGACGCATCCGTAAACACATGTATTTGTGTATCTATTGATGGATGTATTTTGACGCATCGGGGTATTTTTAAGTTATTTAAATGTAGTAATGAATTTGAAAATTGCAAAAAAATATTTTTAATTTCTAATGGCACAACCTCATCCCACGAGCATTTTAATATCCATAATTGTTGAATTAATATTTTAGCTTCAACTATGCAAGGAGATATAAGCCCCAATGGGTCGTAAATTTGTGAAATTGTGGATAAAATATGACGTTTAGTAATTATGTTGGTTGAATCAATATTTATTGAAAATGTTAGTGTGTCGGATGAGCATATCCAATGAAGACCTAGTGTTTTTGCTGTCTCTTTAGCACTAAGATTAACCTTATCTGACATATCATTAATGTCGCAGACCGCATTAAGTATATCTTTATTGTTCGAGTGCCATTTTCTCAAACGAAACTTGGCTGATTCTAAAGTACTAGATACACCTTGACATAACTGAATAGTTTCATTAATGGAATTGCTACCTGAAAGATAATCGTCAATGTAATAATCGTGACAAATGGCTCTTTGTATGTCTGCGTCAGACGTTTCATACCCTAACCGACTTAAACATCTCGTAGCCAAATATGGCGCTGACGCAGTACCATATGTCAATGTATTAAGAGTATAAGTTTTCAGAGGATGGGAAGGATCGAACCTCCACAGTATGCATTGAAGTGAACGTTGTCGTTCATCAATGTTTACTTGCCTATACATCTTTTCGATGTCCGCTGAAACGGCAAACTGATGTCCACGAAATCGTATTAAGATGGCGAAGATGTCATCTTGGATTGTAGGTCCAACACGTTGGATGTCATTAAGTGACTTACCTGACGACGTGTTGGCCGATGCATCAAACACCACGCGCAATTTAGTGGTAGAACTACTTTCTTTGTAAACTCCATGATGTGGGAGATAACAATACCTAATACTTGGATCAGGTAAAATTTCAGTCATGTGACCTAGTTCTATGTATTCCTTGAGGAATTGTTTATAAAGTTGTTTCATATGAAGGTCCCTTTCTAAACGGCGCTCAAGAGCAAGGAATCTTCGCTTAGCAATTAAAAGGGAGTCGCCTAACACATCAGGTGATTCTTTTAAAGGCATTGATACTATGAAACGACCTGTTTCGTCCCGCCTAGTACTTTCTAAAAAAGATTTTTCGCATGCACGCTCGTCTGGGGTAAATTTATGTTTGGTTGGAATCGTATCCAAATCCCAGAATCGTGTTAACTCGGATTGATTTTGTAAATTATTAGTGAACATACACATATTATGCTTTGGACCCGGTTGGCATATGGCGCCTGAAACTAACCATCCGAATTTGGTTTCGTATAAGACCGGCTTATGTTTTCCTAACTGGATGCGATTTGTACCAATCACTCTCCAAAAGACGTCCGCACCTAGTAAGAGGTTGATGGTCGACGGTACGTTGAATGTTGGATCGGCTAAGCAAATCCCAGATGGAATACCTAGTTCGTGTATATCTATGTAAGTAGTAGGTAATGATGAAGTAATTTGCGGTAAAACGAAGCAGTCAATGTCCGTTCTGTAATTACCATTGTAAGACTCTAATGTAAGAGAGCAAGATTGGCAACTGTTGGACGTTTGATTGTTTATGCCTGTTACCTTTGAATTTGCTATATGAGTAGCAAGATGAAGCTTGTCACACAGCTGCTGTGTGACAAAGTTGCCGGTACTGCCATTGTCTAGCAGTATTCTTGCTGGATGTGGCTTCCCGTGCTGGTCAATCACTTTAACCAGAGCTGTGGATAGTAATATATTGTATGCATTAGATATTGTTTGTGAATGTTCAGCTGAAAGTACGACACTATTGTGTGAAGTAGACTCCTGTGGTGGTTCTACATGTAAAAGAGTATTATGTTTGATGTTGCAATACTTGCAATGGCTCAGCTTGCATCGCGACTCATTGTGACCTGTGCGGAGACAATTTTGACATACCTTATATTCTTTGGCCTTCTGAATGCGTATATTAGTTGGTAGTTTTCGAAATGAGTCACATGAATATAAATGGTGGTCCTTATTGCATAATGGACATGTAGTATGAGGTTTAGGCTTGTTTGAAACTATAAAGCTTTTTTGTTTGTGAACGGGTAATGTACTACTAGTATCAAGTTTATTTTTGTTACCTTTAGCCTCCTCTAAAGTCTCCAGCAGGTCGGCCCTATTTGTTAAAAAAGTTAAAAAAGTATTTAAATTTGGTGGATCACTAAGATTATTGCGATGCTGTTCCCATTCCCTATTTGTAGTGCAATCTAATTTAGTAGCCATCATATAAATTATAAGAGTATCCCAATACTCTGTGGGTTGATCTAGGGTTGCCAAAGCACGTAAGTTTTTATTTGTAATGTCAACTATGTACCGTAAAGCTTTGCTTGATTCTTTTTGAATGTTATTTACGCTAAAAAGTGCCTGTACATGATTGTTTACAAGCAAGCGCTTGTTATCGTATCTTCGACACAGCAATTCCCAAGCAGCGGCATAATTATCAGCTTTAAAATCTAAGCTTTTAATTACTAAAGCGGCACTGCCCTGTAAGCAAGCGCGTAAATAATGATATTTATTTATATCGTCCATGCTATTATTAGAATGAATTATTGATATAAAAGTATCTCGAAACTCAAGCCAGTGCTGATAGCAGCCGCTAAAGGAAGGTAATTCTATTTTAGGAAGTCTTACAAAATTACTGTGTCTTTGTATACCATCAAGAGAGCTTACCCTAGTGCTGTTTGACTCGTTGGAAGAAACCGCAGAAGGTGCATCGTTCAGCGCCTTCGCGATGCCAATAGCAGCGTAGTATTGGTTCTCGAACGCTTCCCGCTCCTGGTACCTCGTTTCAGGATCGTCGGCCAACTCCTCAATCTCACCCTGAAGCGCATCAAAATCCGAATATCATCAATTCATCAATTCATTCAAGACGGGCGTTGAGTTCATTTATGACTGCGGGAGTAATAATTTCAGCCTTTTCTTTTAAAGTATTGATGTAATTAGAAAAGCCAGTAAGTTTTCCTTTAAGTGTGCCTCGTTTTTTTACTAGAAGTGAAAGTTTAGCTTCGGCCATTATGAACTATTATTAATATAAGTTTGAAATAAAAATTCAAGGCTTGAAAAAAAAAGTGATTATTTAAAGTTAGGTAGGTAGGTATTTATAAAACTGCTTTAATTATTAACGGAAAGTTACTAGAAAAGTAAAGGCAAATTACTAAATAGTAAAAGAGTAGGAGTAGTAGATTAAGTCAATACCTGTAACTATAACGCAAGAATAAAATTGAAAAATTCAAATTTAAATAAACCCTATGATTGTAGCAAAAAGAACAGAACTTTACCTCAAACGAAATAGTACTAAATAAAGGCTCAGTTAAATTATTAAAATAGCTTGAAAACTAAATATGAAAACCTATTGTTCTATAATAAGTATAAAAGTTACAACTTTGGTAATTTTCCGTTGTGCTGCAGTCTCGACGTCGTAGGTAGTATGTATACACGAAATTTCAGGTAGTACGGACGAACTAAAAAATAAAAACCGTTTAAAAATTTCAAATAAAATATGTTCTTTGTTAATGGTTACTAATTGTACGTGATTGCAAAGCACTACAACTATTTGTGAATTTAATAATGATATCAATCAACCTTATTTGTCTAAAGTAGGTAGTATTTAAATGCAATGAATTCAAACTATTTTGTATACGATAATTATTTGTTTTAACTGCTATGCAAAGCCAGGCACATTTATGAGCTAATGATAATGAAATTATGATATATGAAATGTTTAATTAACTACGTACGATTATTTTTATGACAATGAAATGAATGAAATGATGATTTTGCTACCACTGATACCAATTAATAAGCTATGATGAAATAATGCTGATATAATGAGATGGAATGGGTATGAAGATGAAAATGAAATGATGGGATGAAAGAAAGAAATTGGAACAATCTCACGGTTTCGATGCTATGACGCAGTCTTCTTTCTTCTTATTTATGTTGCAGACACTTCACTCAGCCGCACTATTAATTTGTTTTTGGTCGGAAGACTAAATTCTTGATTGTGATCGAAGGCGTAGACTCGTAGACACGTAGACTATTAGCGGTCCAAAGTTCAGTAACAGCTGTTTGAAGTCCCGTTATCTCGGCTGCCTTGCGATGCGATTCTTCGCACGACGTAATTTGTTAAGAGGCGAGTAAAGGACCATAAAGAGGGTCCTAAGAAATGAAAGCGGACTGTATCAGGAAAGCTGGATTTAATTACGTCCTTTGTAACAATGAACTTAGCCCGACAATAATTAACGTGCGATCGCGACCGTGGACTCTGAGGTGTGTGTGTCGCGGCGGCGCGGGCGCCGCCGGCTGCGGGGTGGAAGGCACGGGCGGAGGTAGCGGGTAGCGGGCGCGGGCGGCAGGGTGCAGCCCGAGCGCGCCGTTATGTACTCCACTAATTCAACCACTCCCTTTGTAAATGTATAGGTACCTCTTCGTCCCAAGTAATACCTGCCAACCACAGCTTTTGAATAATAATTTTTGCTACGATTGTGCTTGGCCCTACCCAACCTAGTGGGTCATATAATCTAGAAATATCCGATATTATTTTTCTTTTTGTTACAGGTTCTTCTACAGGCGGTAAAGTTACAACGTATTGGTATCGTAACGTATCTTCTCTTCTGTTCCAGGTCATTCCAACTATTTTTATAATTTCATCTGTTTTTATTGTTAATCCGTCTACTATTTCATTATTTTTATCTATTGCTGACATTTCCTCAATTAAATCGCTATCATTGCTTGACCATTTCTGTAGCTTGAACTTTCCCCTTTGTAAAATTGTATTCATCCCTTTGTAAATCTCAATACCTTCTTCCTTGCTTTGTCATCCTGTTAATAGGTCATCCACATAAAAATCTGATTTAATTTTTTCAGCTATTTCAGGAACTATCATTTGATGAGCCATATGTTCTTCATCAATAGCCAGTTGTTGCAAAGCTTTGACAGCCAGGTAGGGTGCAGAGGCTGTCCCGAATGTTACGGTAAGTAATCGAAAATGTTTTATTTCTTCCTTTTCGCTATCTCTCCATAAAATGCGTTGATAATCCGCATCTTCTCTATTAATCCACACATTTCTAAACATTCGTACAATATCTGCTACAATACAAATGGGATAAGTCCGCCAACGAATCATTAAATGACGTAATTCTGGTTGTAGAGCTGGTCCGACTAACAGCTGATCATTCAACGATAGATTGTTACTTCCCTTACACGAGGCATCGTAAACAATTCTTACCTTTGTCGTATCTTTGTCATTTCGGATGACTGCGTGATGAGGTAAGTAAATAGCTCTATTGTTGTTCATTTCTCCTGCTGGTACTTCTTCTAAGTGGCCCAGCCGTAAATACTCATTCACTACTTCTGAATATTTTATTTTAAACTGAGGGTTATTTCTAAATTTCTTTTCTAACAAGTTAAATCTTTTTTCAGCAATTTCCTTTGAATTTGTTACTTCCGGCGATTCTACATTAAAAGGAAGACGTACAACATAACTACCATCAGCCTTTCTAGCCGTTGTTTTCAGGAAAAAGTTTTCACAATAATTCTCATCTTCCGTCAGCATTTTATTTTTAACCATATTAGAATCAGATTCTAACTCCCAAAACTTTCTTAAAATTTCATTTTCATTTTCCAGACAATGAAAAACCTTTGTACATATCTGGCTATGATTGTTTGTCTCTATAGCTCCAGATATAATCCAACCTAAACTTGTTAGTTGCGCGATTGACAAACCTGACGGACTTCTTTTAAGGCCGTCTTGTAATATTTTTGCGTAAACCTCGGCTCCTAATAATAAATCAATTTTATTAGGAACGTTAAAATGTGGATCCGCTAATTTTAAATCATTCAATTCCTCCCAACCTAAATAACTAGCTCGTCTTGAGGGAATTAACGACGTTATTGATTTTAAAATTAGTGCTTTAATTATAAAATGTACCTTCGGATCAACCATTGAAGTTATTTTGATAGTCGCCATCGCCCTGCATGAAATATTTGTGTTACCTCCAACACCTGAAATTTCACCATGAATTCGTGTTCTTTTTAAACCCAAATTTTGAACCACATTTTCCGTGACAAATGACGACTGCGAGCCTTGGTCTAACAAAGCTCTTAATACCGAATCTGCGCCCGTCATCGAAGTCGCTTTTACCAATGCTGTTGCCAACAGAACACGCTCTACTTTACCACACCTATCTGAAGACAAACAAGAAACCACAGGATTGTCTTCACTCGTAGAACCGTGAGCCTCAGCAACAACCTCCCCTCGGGGGTGCCCCAATGTGTTGTGCTTACGATTGCACACATGACACCTTTTCTTAGAAAAACAAGACTTCGCCGAATGTTTGCCACCTAAACAAATAAAGCACAATTTGCTTTCTAATACAAAAGCTCGACGTTTATCAACAGACAAATTTAAAAACGCTTTACATTGCAGTATTTCATGCTTTTCAGTACAATAGTGACAGCTTGTTATCGTCTTAGCATGAAAATATTTTATTTTATCTTTGTTTAACATTTTAGGTTTTATATTGGTGCCTAAAAACTCAATTGCACGATATCTATTAGTAAGAAACTCTTTGAATTGTTCATAAGTCGGCAACTCGTCCGAAGAGTTTGAACTCGTAAAATTAAACTCCCATTGTCGTCTACTCTCTGGATCTAATTTTAATGTGAGGATATGAATCACAATAATATCCCAATTATTCACATCTATACCTAAGTTACCGAGACCTGACAAACAATCATTTGAACAATCAATGAGCTCTTTCAAACTAGTTGCAGATTCATGAACAATATTTTTTTGACTTAAAAACCGCGTAAGTATATGGTGAGACATGTACTTTTTATTATTATATCGCTGCTCAAGCATATCCCAGCAGCGGATATAATTAGTTGCAATGACTGGAATATGCCGAAGTAGTTGCTCGGCCTCCCCCGTTAAATATCCCTTTAAATAGTGAAGTTTCTGTATGTCATCTAGGTCTTCATTGCTATCAACTAATGCCTTAAATAAATATCTAAACGTAACCCACTCACTATATTTTCCGGAAAAATTAGGAATATTAATTTTTGGTAATCTGACTGCGGATAAACCCTTTTTACCAGTCATGTCACTAGTACAAGTTTCTTTAGAAGTTTCTTTAGATTTATTTTCCATGAACTTAGATAAAATTAGTTTTAAATCACATTTATAATCACTATATAATTCCTCAGCCTTATCATAAACATCTGTTTTACAATAAGTCGAAGCCGAAACATCAAAGGACAGAAACTTTTTCATTAATTCCTTATGTCCCGCTAAGAACTCAAACCATAATTGCTCTAAGCTTTCTATTCGCCCTTCTACATACTCCTTGGTAATACGTTCCTTTGGAGACTTTTTAAAGTTAATCTTAGCCTTATTAATTCTAGAATAAATTTCCATTTGAAAATTTATAACAGATTCCATTTTAAAATTTAACTTAAGAACGCACCAAAAAGTTTAATACAACGAAACCTATAAGTAATAAACTTTTATACTAAAAAATTCTAAGTGTTTGGGAACTCTAAATTCTATACAAAATTGGGCATAGGTTCCCCGTCACAACCAAATTTCTTAAATTATTCTAAGTCCTACATACCATACATTTACTGTTCTAAATTAAACGAATATCTTAATCTTTAAAAGTTAAGAAAGTCTTTATAATAAGGTTCAAACTTCAATAAATCTTCACTTAGATTTGCAAATCAATTAACTGCCAATAAGGCCCAAATTCGTGTAAAAACAACAAAAGTACTCACAATATTTATTTGTCACTCACACCTGACACTTCGTGTCATCACAGATAGCTCCTCGATTTCTCCAATCCAGAATCCTCCAGTGCAGCTATCCGTTTCCTGCCGCCTGCCCTTCAGCAAACTGCACGTTCCTGCCGCCCGCTGTTCAGCAAACTGCTCGTTCCTGCCGCCCGCCTTTCAGCAGACCGCTACTTCAAAAACGTTTACGACAGCAATCCACTGTCCGTATTGTGCCTTTCAGGATTTCCCTACTCCAAAAAGGATCTTCCAAAAATGAACAAACTTAACACCACGAAGTCCTGCCAGAAATATCCAGCAACGAAGGACCATGAACAAAGACAGCTCAGATACCAGAGGCAGGTATAATGAAAGTCACAAAAACATATGGTGAACGTTTATTGACAATAGAAATCAACCAAGGTTGCGGAATAAAAACATTTAAAAAGTTACATGCACGCTTTAATCTATTTGTGGCGCCATCAGTAACAAAATGTATTACTAAAGTTACAAGTACACTATACATACTAAATAATTTCTACACTCTGGATCATTAGAATATAGATTTTCGCACCAAAACGATTTCAGAACTTGATGTAACATTAAATTACAGTCTTATCGAATTACCGACGAAATTGATTCTGTTGGCGAGCTTGCCAAAACATGAAAATAGAACTCAGCAACCAATGTGATAAAGATTCTTATGACTACTTGTAAAGTTTAGGC
This sequence comes from Marasmarcha lunaedactyla, assembly GCA_923062675.1. Classification (NCBI taxonomy): domain Eukaryota; kingdom Metazoa; phylum Arthropoda; class Insecta; order Lepidoptera; family Pterophoridae; genus Marasmarcha; species Marasmarcha lunaedactyla. Next base: position 13,471,276 of record OV281353.1, read on the forward strand.
GTTAATGCTTTTGAGATAGTGATTATATTGTACACCATGTATTATAACTTTGATATTATGTAAACATAATAATCTCCTTCCCTGAAAGAGCGATGATAGCTCAGAGTGCCTAGATTCTCTATCTGAAAGTCCAGGGTTCGAACCCCGGTGACAGACAGTTGGACTAATAAGTTTTTAAAACGTGAGGAGACCCACTTGCCTAAGAAATTATTTCGAAGGTACGTATAAAGCCTGTCAAGTTGGCTTAGTTGATTGAGGCTATCCCTGCAGGGGGATTATTGAGGCTGTTGTGAAAAATGATAATCCAGATACTTGCAAGAGTGGCAAAAGTTTAACAACCAATACCTTAGGAATCTGTAAAACCGCCTCTGGCCAAGTCTACATCGATTGTACTTTATTACAGCGTTGACAACAACATGCCAGACAAAAAAAGACCTTTTAATCTAAGTCATTCTTTTATTTCAGTGCAGTACCATCGATTTATTTGTTCAGTAGTAAAACCTGAAACTAAAACATTCGTTACATGAATAAACGTCAAGCTTAATTCACGAATAGAGCGCAGCGCTACCTTTGACCGAACAGATAAGCTAGTCAGTCTGTACACTCACATATCAAGCACTTCAATCGTCCGCAACGCTGCAGTGAGAAAAAATTTAACACTGACAGACAGCAGACATAGCTGATCGAGGGCTATCTGCAGAATGCACAATTATTGTCCTCGGCAGCCGCGCGCTGGCGCGCTTTGTTGAGATACGTAAAATTTGAATTCCAGTTTAAAATTAAAACAACGGAATACTCAGCATTTTTTATATAAATACCAATATTATTCAATATTATTAAATGAAGGCGACTTACTTGCCAAAAAAAATATGAAAATACATGTTTCACAACTAAGTGAAAATAAATTTTACTAATTGTTAGATTTCTCTGTTCACATGGCTTCTGGTGATGAATTTAAAACACTTTGTTTAACGAAACCAAAAAGATTTATTATGGAATACATCTGTACATGCTTATTAAAAGTAGTATAACATGAAATGAAATGTTGCGTCAACTCACGACGAATTTAGCGAGAAACATATTTTATTATATTTAAATACCTCACAAGATCGAATAAAACGATTTAATTAGAGAAAACGTAACCCTTCAGTCCTTATATAATATAATATATATGCATTTTTTACTCTCAAATTCTCAATGTGTGCTAGGTACCCCGTGGTACTGGTTGAGGTACATTGAGTGTGTTGTTCCTTGGCCCTAATTAGGTACCCTGTTTCTTTTAACGTCTTAAAGATTTGTAAGTATTAAATAGACATTTCTGATATTTTGTTAGTGGATACTCAAATAATTGACCTCCCAAAAAATTTACAATAAAAAAGAATATACATATCTAAAAAACTGCCCTAGGTACAACACGTTCCCCTACAATCGACTCGGCCCGGCTTCGCACGTGTAGCGCAGTATTTATGCCTACATATTTTTTCTGTCGAAGTTTTAAACGTAATATGTGTTAATCCTACTTGGAGAATCTTCAGTGTATTTTATGTCCTATCCTACAATTGAAAAGGTAAATATATAATAGGGTTGTAACGGATGCCTTGTTAGAGGAGGCGGAGGCGGATGCGGAGGGGACGAGTTTCACCTCCGCGGATGCGGAGGTTAACGGAGGCGGATGTGAAAGTAGATATAGAAAAAAATGAAATTTATGGTTCATTAAAACAAAATCTTTATTTTAAATACGTACATTCATAGTAGTACACTTAATAAAAAAACATTACCTTCTAGTAATTCAAATTAAGGAGAGGCAAATTGTATTTGACAAACAATAGTTTTGCTGCTTTGTCACCTTCAAGACGATTTCTGACGGGCTCAAAAATTAAGCCAGCTGAACTAAATAATTGTTCACTTGGCACTGAACTTGGAGGCGCCGATAAGTACGTGCGAACGATGGGAGCAAAAGCTTTATATTTATTGTTATTTTTCCACCACAATAAAGGGTCATCATCTAAATTGAGTCTGTTTTCTTTATTGTATTCACCAATTAAAATTTTCCATATCATCTGGTTACTATTGTTGTTGCCAACATTTTAGCCAGATTGGAATGCACACTTTGTGTTGGTGGTAAAATCTGGAAACTAGTGTTTGTTTAGCTTGTTAGCTTTTTTGGCAGCAGAAGCACCATAGTTTTCGTCGTCACCAACTCCTCTTACCATATTTGAGTTGTGTACAGTAAGCATTTAGTTCATCAAAAAACTTTAATTTGTACGTCGGATCCAAATATGTAGCAAGCGAAAACAGTGTGCTGCTTGAAAGGTCACAAAATCTGGAATTGATGTTTTCAATTAGTTTTTGAATAATGCTCTGAAAATTCTGATTCGTGTCTGATTTTTCCTTTTCAGCTTGCAATGTACGTTTAAGTACACAAATCAATGGTATCACTGACGATATGGAAGTTTTTGTATCGCTCAAATTCCTTGTTATTTCTTCAAAGGGACTAAGTATTGCCATTATTTTATTAAGATACAACTCAACTATGGTAAGAGGTAACTATGATTAGTGACGACGAAACTTATGGTGCTTCTGCTGCCAAAAAAGCTAGATAAGAATTAAACTTAATGCATGATGATGAACCAAGCACTAGTTTCCAGATTTTACCACCAACACAAAGTGTGCATTCCAATCTGGCTAAAATATTGACAAATCGCAGTGACAGTGAAGAGGAAACTGAAACTGACAACAACAATAGTAACCAGATGATATGGAAAATTTAAATTGGTGAATACAATAAAGAAAACAGACTCTAGTCTAGTAATAGTTTTAAAAAAGTTTTAAGCAGTTGTCCAATTTTGGTATCTATTCTAGTATATATTTCATTACAAACATGGTCAGTAAAAAACTGCCGCCCTCTTAATTGATAATTTGGCAAAGCCGTTTGCATAACACGGCGAAAACCAGTGCTTACAACAAAATGGAACGAAAGATTTTGTAAAGCGATCATTTCTCCGATCATATCGTCCATTTTCTTTGAGATGTGATGTTTCTCAAAGTTGATTTTTTTGAAGATTCTTCTAAAGATAGCTGCCTTTTTGCTGGTTGTAATGGTGTAACGGACGTAGACTGTTTTGATTTCTCCTGTTCTCTTTCTTTTTCTACTTCACACAGTTTTTCATATATTTCTTTATGCATAGACTTCAAATGCCCTCGAAGTGATGTCGTAGTCCGACCTTTTCTTGAATAATTTTTGCAACAGACTTTACATTGTGCAAAATTGTCCTCGATTTCTACAAAAAACTGCCAAATTTCACTTGTTTTCGGCTTCATCGTGTGACTTAAATAAACTGAACAATTATTTCGCACTAAATCACTTAAAACAATCGTGGTTCAATTAGAATTACATTACATCGGTAAAACTACGTACGTTACGTCCAACGCGTCAAAGCACTTCGACAGGTTGATTCCTGTCGTGTATCATTAATTTTACAAATGACATATGCCCACCCCCACTCAACCGCGTTCCCGCCTCACACTCGTTGATTCTTGACAATTTCGCGCGCAACACGCGGCTGGACGGTCGTCGCGCGTCACTGCTTGCGCGTTATTGTTTTATGAATACGTAAATAAACCTCCGTTACAACTCCGCAAAAATTGTGCGGAGACGAAGGTAAGATTTCTTGCGGAACTTCCGCAGTAACGGAGGCGGAGGCGAAGCTCCGTTACAACCCTAATATATAATATAATATAAATCATATATATGGTATGAATTGGTCACATTGTGACGGTTGTCTATTTCGACCTCTTTTTGTCAGTAAATTTTATTTTTTTGTTGTTCCCGACGTAATTTTAATCTAGGAATTACGTAGTGTCGGAGAACGGCAATGTTTTGATTTGACAAGTCAGTCACGAAAAATTATCCATCAAAGCAACTTGAATCTATTTATTTATTATTTTCCGAGTTTATTATTCCAAATTACATAGTTAAGATATTTTATTATCGATAATCAAAGTTCTTTTTAAGAAACCTATATTTATTTTTTACGTTCACGAGTGTGCGTAGCCAAAATTGTTGGTAAGGATTCTCATTCATTAAAATTTATTTTATTGTTATTTTTTCTTTTCAGATCAAATTTAATTGTATTAATATTTCTGTTCTATTTTGTGTGACTATTTTTTTATTTCAATTTTGTTTATATTTTTCTGTTTGTATTTACAGGCATTTTTGTATATTTTTTAATTTTACCGAAAAAATAAACACAGAAGAGAATTTTGTGTTTTATTGAAACTACGCTACATACTGGCGCCCGAATATTCAAACGTAGTTTATGGAGAAGAGAGGAGAAATTGCAACAGAAGGAACAAAAGGAACAGAAGAATTGCAACATTAAAAATAATTTTTTTATAATTATTATTGAGGTCAGGCATAAAACTTTATTTGTTACCATTTTCAATCATTAACATTCACTATAATATATTTATATATGTATCTACTATAATATATCTACTATAATATATCAAAATACTGCTAAATTATTCAGACATTTAAGTTTCTTTAGTTTCTTTCGTTATAATATCCTTGAAGAAATTTTCTGAAGACACAACATTCTATAACCCAGTAATTTCACTATTTAAATAACATTTTCTATTCATTTTCATCACTTGAAAATACGTATATTTTTAAGGCTCTATTCTGCATAACGACTATTAACAAATTTGTTTCACTTTAACATTTTTTTTTGATTTTGCAATGAATTTTTCACAATTAAATAAACCTGAAATAATTTATGAATTAAAAATCAGAAATATAAATTTTTCTTCGACGCAATCTGTAGACGAACTACGATCATTATTATTAAATATTAATTTAGATTCTGAAACAGAAATTTTACAAAATAGCCCTGAAGAATTTTCAGAAGATATTAATACCATTAAAAAAAATTTAAAACTTGTTGAAGCTTGTATAAACTCTTATCCTATTAGGAAACAAAAAATTTCACCTTATTTAACTCATATAAGAACAAGATTAGGCCTCATTGACATTACATCAGATTTATCTTCAGAGCAGTTAGATTTAATAAATTCATGTTGGAATGATTTAACTCAATTAGACTCACGTTTTAAAAATTTGGAAAAATCACCAACACATTCCACATATCATTCCGCAGAATCTATACAAAATATTAATCTACAACCCCTTTCTTTTTTCGAAGCATTAACTGATAAGGTCAGTAAAATTACAGAAAATCGAACTAACAATGATTTAAAAAGATTTATTTATAAAGGTGAAGGTTGTCCAAAGGATTTTATTCAAAAACTTGAAGAATTTTCACAAATAAAAAATATTTCTGAAAAATCTTTATTCTCACATATTTATGATATTTTATCTGGATCTGCTCTTGATTGGTTTAGAGCTAGAAAGTCGACTATTAATGACTGGTCATCTTTCCGATCGGCATTGTTGAATGATTTTGCAATTACCGATTACGATTATAAACTAAAAAAAGTAATCGATGCTCGTAAACAAAAACATAATGAGAGAATTATCATCTACTTTGCTACAATGGAATCTCTTTTTTCAAAGCTCTTGGAACCAATGTCCGAAAAAGAAAAAATTAATACTCTTGTTAGAAATCTTAAACCTGAATTTACATTACATCTTTCACCTACTGATTTACATACTGTAAATTCCCTCTTGGAATCATGCAAATTTACAGAAAGCATTCTCCAAGTTTCTAATAATACATCTTACTACTCTTCATCATCACCACCAGATCATTATCATTCTTTTCCTATTCCTTCTACATCAAATTCTAATAACAAATCGTATAATAATACTCTACTTTCACATAATCAACCATATATTCCTGAATTTCCTTTTAAAGCTTGTACATATAATTCCATAGCAGCTGTAGCTAATCCATTACCTAATACTGTAGCTGCAATTAATAAAAATCAGAATTTTTATAAATTCACTTGCCCACGTTGTAGATCTAATACACATTTATTAAAAGACTGTACTAACACTAATATAGTGTGTTTTCGTTGTGGAAAAAAAGACTTTATTACTAGTAAATGTCCTAATTGTAATAAGTCGATTTTTAAAAAAACTAAATTACGAGGAGTGCATAAACAAAAATAATGGTATTAAATCATCAAATTTTGACAAAAAAGATTGGGATACATGGTTAAAAACTTTAACAATTTTTTTTAAATCTTATAACACTTGTGCTCTCCTCTTTAATAAAACATCAGATTTTGAACGTCCTTATTTACATATAAAAGTAAACGATTTAATTTTAAATGGTCTTTTAGATAGTGGTAGTGCTATTACTATATTGGGTAATAATTCTCATAAAATTTTATCACAACATGGTCTTTTTATGCAAAAAAGCTGTTTAATAAAAGGTAATGTTGCAAACGGACAAACTATTTCTTCTATCGGCATTATTACTCTTCCTACTTTTTATAACAATAAATTTGCGTTAATTACAGCTCATGTGATCCCAGAAATCACTGAATCACTCATTTTGGGTATTGATTTTTGGAAAACTTTTAATCTTGCTCCGGATATTCTTAGTAATATCACATTACAACCTTCAAATTTAAACTCATCTTTTCTCATTAATACAGATTCTAACTTTCATTTACATGAATACCATTCTTTAACAGACACACAAAAAATTATTGCAGATGCAATTATGGAAAAGTTTAGGTTGATTTCAACTGAATGTAAACCTTTAGGTCGTACTCATTTAGTCGAACATTTCATCGACACTGGAGACCATCCACCTATTCGTCAACGCTGTTACAGACTTTCTCCTGAGAAACAAAAAGCTCTTTGTAAAGAAGTTGATGATATGTTACAATTAGATGTCATTGAACCCAGTGACAGCCCATGGCTGAACCCAATTATTATTACACCTAAAAAAGATGGTACTTGGCGATTTTGTATTGATAGTCGTAAATTAAACGATATCACAAAAAAAGATGCTTACAAACTTCCTTTCATTTCTGATATATTAGATAACCTTAAAGATGCTAAATTTATATCATCTATTGACATTGCTAAAGCGTTTTGGAATATTCCCTTAAAAAAAGAGGATAAACTCAAAACTGCATTCCATGTTCCAGGCCGAGGAATGTTTCAATTTAAAGTTATGCCATTTGGTTTAACTAATGCACCTGCTACTCAACAAAGATTCATTGAAAATCTACTAAATGATCTTACAAATGATAATAATGTTTTCTATTTTATCGACGATATAGTCTGTATTTCTCAAACCTTTGAACAACATGTCGATATACTTACTAAAATTCTTAAAAAACTTTCAGATGCCAATCTCACAGTCAATTTTCCAAAATGTTCATTTTTCCGGAAAGAATTAAAGTACTTAGGCTATGTAGTTAATGAAAATGGTTTAAAAACGGATCCTAAAAAAGTTCAAGCTATTCTTGATATACAAACTCCAAAATCTGCTAAGGAGGTCAAACGTTTTTTGGGTACTGCCAGCTGGTACAGACGTTTTGTACCTAATTTAAGCACTCTTGCAGCACCGTTAACTAAATTAACTTCTACAAGCAAAAAATCACCTCCATTTAAGTGGTCTGATGAAGCAGAAATTGCTTTCAAGGCTATTAAGCAAGCTTTAATTAGTACACCAGTTCTGGCATGTCCAGATTTCTCTAAACCATTTGCTGTTCATTGTGATGCCTCTTCCTACGGCATTGGCGCAATGTTAACTCAGGAAGTCGATAATATTGATAAACCTATTGCTTATATGAGTAAATCACTTACAGGCGCTCAAAAGAATTATTCAGTCACTGAACGTGAACTTTTAAGTGTTATTACGGCACTAGAACATTGGCGTTGTTATTTAGATAATGGATTACAATTAACAATTTATACTGATCACGCAGCCCTTCAATGGTTTATGCATTTAAATAATCCTACTGGCAGATTAGCTCGATGGAGTATTCGTTTATCTATGTTTAATTTCGTAATTAAACACAAAAAAGGCTCAGATCATGTCGTACCAGATACTTTATCACGTATAAAACCAATTGATTTAATTAATTTTTCTACTTCTCAAACTAAAGACACTTGGTATTTAGCAATTTATAATAAATGTTTATCATTTCCTTCTAGTACTCCGGATTACATGATTCATAATAATAAATTGTTTAGATTTTGTAGATCTAACACATTATTTAACTCTGAATTTAATTGGAAACAAGTAATACCATTAGAATTTAGGGAATCTGTTATTACACAAAATCATTCTACTCCCCAAACGGCACATTTTGGTATTTTTAAAACATACCATAGAATTAAAAATCTCTATTTTTGGCCTGGCATGTATAAAGACGTAGCCATGTTTATTGCTAAGTGCGAGACTTGTTTAGCTACCAAGCACCAAAATCAAAACTTAATTGGTTTAATGGGCAAACCCAAACATTGTTCACGCCCTTTCCAATGTTTATCCATAGATTTGATAGGTCCACTTCCTACTTCACGTAAGCAGAATAGATTTCTATTTGTAGTTACTTGTTGTTTTTCTAAATATTGTTTGTTATTTCCAATAAAACATGCAACCGCTTCTATTATTCGCCATATATTGGACAATTTAGTTTTTATGGTTTATGGAGTTCCAGAAACTATTATATTAGATAATGGTCCTCAAATGATAAGTACAGAATTATCTGAATTATTTAAATTTTACAACATACCAAAAATACATTACACCCCACGTTACTGTCCACAGGTTAACACCGTTGAGCGTTACAATAAAACTATTGTAACGGCGATTGCAGCTTTTATAGATAAAGATCACAGAACTTGGGATACCTATATAAACAAAATACAGTTTGCTATTAATACTGCGGTTAATGAAACCACAAAATTCACTCCATCATTTTTAGTATTTGGTAGAGAAGCTGTTACATGTGGATCTATCTACAAAAATAAAGATTCCAGAGATGAACTAATTTTCAGTCCTAGGGATGTATATGCTGAAAACATAGGACAATTAATACCTATCTTTTCCGAAGTACAGAAACGGTTATTTAATGCACATCAATATAATGCAACTTATTATAACAAACATCATCAGAATTTAGAATTTAATAACGGTGATATTGTTTGGAGGCGAAACCATGTAATAAGTTCCTCTAAAAAACATTTTTGTGCTAAGTTTGCACCCAAATTTATTAAATGTAAAGTTTCAAATAAAGTTTCACCATTAATTTACGATTTAGTGGATATGAATAATAACCCATTAGGTCGTTGGCATATCAGAGACATTAAACCTCTACCGCGTTTAACTTCTTCTTTGAGTGACTAGATTGGTTGTTACCAATTACTTTATATGAATTCATATATAATTATTGCTCATTATCTCACGGCGAGCATAAGCCGATTCTTTTTGTCTTATTTTTTTTCTCTATGCACCTCATTATCGTTTGGCTATACCATTAACATTGACGTTGGTCAAAACTTATAATTAATTATCATCATCGTAGTATTAGGTTAACTTTTTGTGTAATTTATTTAATATTTGCAATTCTAATTTTTTCTTCTCAATTTTTTTTTTTTTCAAGCGGTTTGCAACTTGTAAAATTAAGCCTTCTGCACGAGCGTTTATTAAGGTAACTCGTTAAACTAAACCATACCTATGTGTATTATTTATACACTTGAATCACTTTCCTGTGAGAATTATTTTCATATGTTTATTACATAAATATTTTAATTACTTCACAAAAGACCCTTGGATTTTATTTAAAAGTCAATATTTCACGACTGGCTATGATTTTCTTTTCTTTCCGGCATATTTATTTCAGTCTTTAACTGAAACTTGTTTATAGTAATCACCGTGCGGGAGTTAGCGACACGTTAAAGAAGCCATAAGCTATTAATATTTTCAGCGGATGGCAACTATTAAAGCCTTTTGCCGTTGCGTTCAACTCTATTGAGTTGACTTATTTAGGATACGATTCCTCATAAGCAACTCTAACTGCATGACGTTTTATTTCCAGTAGTTGGAATAAGACTAGTATGATAGAGAATGTATGTTGTAATTATAATGTACGTTGATGGAGTTGAACGATGTATATTAACATTGTATATTCCAGGAACATGTTAAAAATTCTATCATTCATGAACCATGTAATTTAAGATAATTATTTAGGATTTTTTTTTTTTTCTCTCTCTCGTCTGTTTTGTTTTCTTTTTCTATTAAATAACTTGTTGATAAGCATTATATCAGTATTATTATTTTTTTTTTTTTTCATATATACAGGATGTTTTTTCAGAAAAATTCTTCTATAGGATGTTAATATTAATTTTCATTTTGCTTTTAATTATTATTTTTTTTTTTTTGATTGTTCTTTCATTTAGCAGATTAAATATTAAAATTCGATATGTATATGCGGTTTATTTTGATTTGGTTTGAATTTGAAATTTTACTAAAAAAAATCTTTCAGATTTTTTTTTTCCCGGCCCCCGGGGTATTGTGACGGTTGTCTATTTCGACCTCTTTTTGTCAGTAAATTTTATTTTTTTGTTGTTCCCGACGTAATTTTAAACTAGGAATTACGTAGTGTCGGAGAACGGCAATGTTTTGATTTGACAAGTCAGTCACGAAAAATTATCCATCAAAGCAACTTGAATCTATTTATTTATTATTTTCCGAGTTTATTATTCCAAATTACATAGTTAAGATATTTTATTATCGATAATCAAAGTTCTTTTTAAGAAACCTATATTTATTTTTTACGTTCACGAGTGTGCGTAGCCAAAATTGTTGGTAAGGATTCTCATTCATTAAAATTTATTTTATTGTTATTTTTTCTTTTCAGATCAAATTTAATTGTATTAATATTTCTGTTCTATTTTGTGTGACTATTTTTTTATTTCAATTTTGTTTATATTTTTCTGTTTGTATTTACAGGCATTTTTGTATATTTTTAATTTTACCGAAAAAATAAACACAGAAGAGAATTTTGTGTTTTATTGAAACTACGCTACAACATTTCATGAAATAATTGAACATTTCATGTTTTATTTATTTATTTATTTATTATTAGGCATAAGTACAGATTACAAACCATCTTATAACTAAAATTATCAAGTACATCTTATAGGTATAAGTTTGCAGTCCGATTAGAGCTACGCACAGCGTTTTCAAGAAATATATTAAACAAGTAACCAGTTAAATTATTATTAAACAAAAATACAATTGCAATTGGAGAAAAAAAGAAAATAGCGAACAACAAGTGCAATAAATATAAGTTTTACAAAATTTCAATAAATTATTGTCAAATTCGATATTGATTAATTATAATTATGTCAAGTCAAGATATACATGTCATAGCACCCAAAGAATTGAATTGAAATATACATGTCATACTTGTAATACATGTAGGTAATAATATATGGAATCATTAATCATGTCAAAAGGAATTTCTTTTTACAATTTTTATTAAAATCTTTATAATTCGAAAATAAGTCTAACTCTTTACAATGTTGATTGAAAATTTTACAAACACGAATTATAGGACTGTTTTGGGTTGTGTTGTTGTTGCAAGTAGGCAATAAGAAAAGCTTTTGGAGTCGATTATTACCAAATCTAATTGACAAATGGCTTAACAATTCCTCACAGTCTAGGCCAGCGTTAATAATCTTATGTAGAATTGCAAGGTCACTGACTGCGCGACGCGATTGGAGAGTGCTCATGTGAAAATATCGTATCCTATATCATATCCTCATATTCGGGTAACCTTCGCCTCATACCTATCTTAGCGCTGAGATATCTCAAAAAACGTTTCTGGATTGCCTCTATTCTTTCAATATGATTTTTATAAAATGGTGACCAAATTACACAAGCGTATTCCAGTATGGTTCTGACTAAGGAAGTATATAAAGTAATGGCACTTTGAGCATTGCGGAATGGTTTTATTGTCCTGAATATGAACCCTAATATTTTATTAGCTTTTAACACAACATGGTCATAGTGGCATGTGAATGTTAGCTTTGAGTCAAGCCACACTCCTAGATCCTTTACGGTATTTTGTCGATTTAAAACTGTTTTATCGATGTGATAACAGAAGACTATTGGTGACTTTTTCTTTGTGAAAGTTATCAGATTACATTTTGATATATTAAGACTCATGTTATTGTTTTGGCACCATAGACAGAGATGATTAATATCACGTTGCAAAGCTTCACAGTCCTCTACGGATGCAATGCTTCTGAATAATTTAATGTCATCGGCATAAGCAAGGCTACGACAGGTAAAGGAACTGATTAGATCGTTCATGAATAATAGAAACAGTAGTGGCCCAAGATTTGATCCCTGTGGGATTCCAGATGAGGGAAAGAAAGGTTCAGATTCGTAGCCATAAACAGCAACTAATTGTGCCCTATTCTGTAAATATGACTCTAGCCAGCGAAGAAGGTTACCATGAATACCGAGATGGTTTGCTTTTACGCATAGTATCTCGTGGTCGACCGTATCGAAAGCCTTAGTGAAGTCTGTGTACAGTGCGTCAACTTGTCCCTTTTCATTAAATACTGTGCTTATATGATGGACATACGTTAACAAATTTGAAGTTGTTGATCGTGATGTTACAAATCCATGCTGGTTTAGGCTTATAGCGTGAAGAAGGTGGTGATTCATATGCTCATAGACAAGACTTTCAAAGACCTTCGCGAAACAAGAAATTATTACAACTACCCTATAATTTTCTACATCCATTTTATTACCCGATTTATAAACAGGAACACTTTTAGATTTCTTCCACATAGTTGGGAATTTACCGGATTTTAGGCTTTTGTTAAATATTAAAGTCAATGGTTTTACGAGAGGCTTTTCACACGCTCTTACAAAAAATGCAGGAATATTATCCGGGCCGGCTCCTTTGTTCACCTTAAGACTGCGCAATGATTTGCTAACATCTCTATCTGATATGGTAATAGATGATAAGGTTATACTTGTTTCGGGGAAATTAGGATTGTAATCTACGTGTTTCGATTTGCTATAAACCGAAGCACAGTGTTTAGCGAACAAATTAGCTATATCCTGACCATTATCAGCAATTTCCGATTTATAAAGCATTTGAGTTGGTAATTCAGTTTCCATTTTCTTACTTTTAATATAGTTCCAAAAAAATTTAATATCCGTTTTTAGGTTTTCCTCCACGTTCGAAATATATTTCTTGTAACAATTATCAAACTCTACTTTAGCCCTAGATCTCAGCATCGAGTATACATCAAAGTCTCTAGGGTTGCGAAATGTTTTATATTTTTTATGAAATTTATCTTTTTCTTTTAGAATTTTAATCAAGCTATAGGAAAACCAACGTGGATGAGAAGTTTTACTTTTTGAAAACGGGGTGTATTTTTGTATACATTCCCACAGATGTTTGTAAAAGATTTCTACGAAGCTATCGCAATTGAGCTTTAGATACTGGTCCCAGTTTATTTTCTCAAGTTCTTTAATACAACTTGCATAATCAGTCTTACGGAAGTTATATTTTGACTTAGTATTCTCTTTTAGAACATTACATTTAACGATTTTTGCTTCTATATTTAATGGCGGGTGATGTGCATCAAATCGAGTTATGGGTTGGGCTTCAGTGACTACATATGTGGTTGAACAATCATGAAGTACGAGGTCTAGTATTTTACCATTTGTATTTAAGATGCGATTGGCTTGATTTAGGTTGTTTCTGGCTATGAAATCTAGAAGATTAAGGATTTTAGGGTTTTTAGATGACATCGGATACGATGTAAACCAGTCAACATCTGGTAAATTAAAATCACCGATAATAAGGGATTTGTTAGAAGAGGATGTCATTAAGTGTTCGCAGTCGTCTAAAAAGTGTCGATAATCGTCAGGAGACATATAAGAAGGCATATATCCGGTACATATATTAATATTCATGGCTTTTAAACGTATAGTGACCCAAAGATATTCTAAAATGGATTTGTTATGGTTTAATGTCAGACTAATAATATCCTTTTTGATTGCTATGAGCACCCCTCCACCATAAGATTTCTTATATTTAATCATGAATTCTCTACAACGATCCTTACGAAAGACTATATATCTATTATCAAATAACTCTGAGGAATGTATGGAATCGTCCAGCCATGTCTCACACAAACAGATGACATCATAATTATTTAATAAAATTGAAGAAAATATATCACTTGTTTTAGTTTTTAAACCTCTAACGTTCTGGTAATATACAGATAAGCTATTCATGAGTGTTAATAGGGCAAAATAAGAATACTAAATATTACAGTTAAATAATTGAAATGTAAGCAATCTAGTGTAACGATTCCAGCATTGGCAGGTTTTTGATCAGAATGAAATGCGAAGTTTCATCCTTGCGTATAAAAACCCGGCCATTCCGTACCCAGACAAATTTGTATCCGAGTTGTTTGGCCTTTGCTCTTGCTGCTGCATGGGGAGATTTGTTCATTGGAGATAAATGCTCCGATACGTAAACAGGCATGTTTTCAGTACTAATACCAAGTACAGAGGTGCAGAGCTTCTTTTTAGGGTTCAATTTGTTGTAGCGAGTGACAGCTGAGTAAAATTCATCACGGCAACTAGTGCTGCGCATTCTTACCACGATGGTTTTTGGCCTCTTTGAATCCTTATTCATGCTTGCCACACGGGTGACATGTAAGATATCCGCGTCATCCATCTTGAGCGAAACAACATCGGCGATCTTCTTCACAATAGACACTATATTCTCGTTTTTGTGGAAGGGGACATTATGTATTTCGAGATTATTGTCCCTCAGGTGTTGTTCCACTACGTTTAGTTTTTCCGATAAACTTGTTACTGTAGAGCGGAGTGAATCACACTCTGATTTTAATTGTTTATTCTCCTTTATAATTGACGTTGTAGTTTTAATCAGTTCATCATATTGTGAGCTAACATACTGTACACTGTTTTGTAGGTCGCGCAGATTTTCATTGAGGGGCGCTAGTTCCGAACGTATAGCGCATCGTATCTCATTCCTTATCAGTGCGAGAAGCTCGGCATCAGGAGTACTTCTTGAATTTGTTGGTCTCTGTCGCAGAGTAACATGACTTATAGGAGACACCTCACCATCCGATTTATCTGCAGTGCACTCAGCGTGGGTGTTTACGGCGCGGATTGGAGTGTTGGTGTTATCCCCCTTCGGTATTTTATTTTTGCATCCCTGACAGATCCATTTTTCTCTGCGTTCTTTTGTAGAAGGCCCTGCTGCGTAGTAACTATTAAATCGCTTTTCTGAAATTCCTGCACATACTATATCATAAGTAAGACTACATCCATTGCACTTCAGCCATTCTTTGTCTTTGATGGAATTAAGACATCCTGAGCAGTTTAATTTTGATGCCATAATACAATATTGAATTTTATATAGGTTAATTGATTGTACTTCAAATTACTTTTAATTTATTAAAATTACAATAATTTTTAATTTCTCAAGGTTTTCTTCAAACACGATTTTCAAAAATTAAAACCAAAATTTTAAGAAAGTATAACGTGGAGAAGCATAAAAATGTCTGTAAGTAAGTTTATATTCCAGGGATGGAACTCGGGTCGGCCACTTCGCTTTCGAGATGATGACCGATAGACCACAGCTACTGTGGACTACTAGAGCGAAATAAGACTACAGTATTAAAGTGTTTTTTGTCGTTACTTATAATACTGTCTAATGAGGGTATTAAAAATGTTTGTCGTAAAAACTCGTACACTAATAGTTTTTTACTCACTGTGTTATATTATGTTTAGTTTATTCACTTTCACTGATTGTTTATTAATAATTTTAAGGACAATGTTCACGTTAGAAAACCGTTTAAAAGTTAAATCGTCATTACGTTTATCGGTGATTGTTTTATATCACTTACTTGTAGTTACACTTTGAGGACACTTTATACATTTAAATGGTAAGTTTATGTTTTGCCTCCAATCTCACTTGTTTCTCACTATATAACGAACTGTTTTAGCTAATTAGTAAAGCATTGTAACACTTGAAACACATATAAATATTTTTTTATGTGAGAGCTGAATGTTATTATAGCCGTAGTTACTTTTAGTGTTGTGGCCAATTCTTCGTTATGGCCACGACATATACATAAAAACAAACTTAAATGTTGTTTTGTATTATTTCATCACTTGCGTCGCGTCAGTGCGAGACAGCTTGATTTTATTTTGTGTTGCGATATTTTTAATTTTACGATGACTCCTTAAATATTTATTGAAACGGTTCCTATGGTGGGCAATTACACCATATTAATTTAAACATTATTATCGTTGCGTAAATTACCAATACTAAAGCAACATCTAAAAGTGAAAACGAGTATAAGGGGATGCCTCATTTCGCTTATTTGAGGCATCCAATCTCGCAGCTTATTTGTAATCCCGGTATCGGCAATTCAATTATTTTCGATCACGCGGTTATTAGTATTTCTGTAAGTGTAAAAAGATCGCAATTAAAGCAGCAGTCGCTTCCCGCCGTCTGTCCTTTTGTACGCTTAGATCTTTTAAACTTTGCCACGGCTTTTAATGCAGTTTTCATCAACTGATAGAGTGATTCAAGGGGACGGTCTATATGTGGGTACTGTTTAATATTGTTGTATGGTAATTTGCTGACTTTATGACGATAATTGATGAAGATGTTGGAAGAAATCCAGCCGAATAATAGCTTCCATCGAAATTGTTGACTTACTCTTTTAAAATATAGCAAAATAATGTACCTTAAGCATTTTATACTCATTATGATTGCTCCTTACACTTTCATGAGCATTTACCACCTCCCGCCCCACGGAGGGTGCCTGCTTTGGCGTAAAAAGAAACTGCCGTAAGGGCTTTACCAGATTTATATGACTGTATTTGTTATATTTTTTAATGGAATTGTTACCTAATTATATAGACACTTAGATCTTCGATCATTGTATAAAAACGTGACGTGTAATCGTAGACTGAGGTAGCCAAGTATCCAAACTTTTTAATGAGGTTTATTTTAGAATGTTTTTAAGGAATTTGTAGTGGTTGTAGTTGCGATGGTTTTGTTTTACGCAGTGAGTCACTTTAAAGATTAAGGCGCATTTTTGTGTTCTGTTTTGTCTTTTCTTGCTTATTTCAAAATTAAAATTAAGTGTTGTGAACATACCTACCTTTTAATTGAGTAAATTTCACTATAGGCAATTTTCATTCAATTAGTTTGTATTTGTTAAATAAGGTTGTGTATGTAGCGATGCTTTGCGTTTTCAAATACTTACAGGATAGCAAATATAAAACTTTAACAATATTTCAAGTATGTTAAATAAACGTTACATTTAAATCGAACTTAATGCTCGACGCAACAATCTGATACACCCTACGAAATTTTGGCAAATATGCACTGTGACCCGGGTCGTTTGGGTAGTATAAAAAGGATCCGAAAAAATCTACATACCACTATTACTTTTATTAATGAATTGCCACAAAACATCAAATTTTCACACAATCAAAATATAGAAAAATAGAAAAGTTCATTTCTAAAAGTATTTACGTAAAGAGCATAAAAGTCAAAAAATTTGTCAGACTGCTTCAAATGTGCAATGCTGGGTGCGATGCGGGGCAGCAGAAAAAGCCCTTTCGGCTTCGACTCTTGTGGGTGGTATGGACTTAAGTGGACTAAGTCCAAACCTTGTTACATGGGTCAAAATGTAGTCTTTAAACTTATGTTGTGCCTAGGGAAAACCCGTAAGATAGTCGATACCTACCTAAAGCCGTAGTACGTCACGGTATTTTGAATACTCTTATATGATTAATTAGTATAGATACTAACTCCCTGCGGTACGGCGCGCCTGTGCCACACTCCTGATGCGGAGATGCGGTATGTGCCGGGGAGTAGCCACATTGCGCTGTGCAATATCGCATGAATTTTTAATATGCATATTGTTTGGAGGCTTGATTGTAAAGAAACCAAATAGATCATATAATGAGAGCACTCAAAATGCGGGCCTAACACGCTCGCAGATACCGTAAAAAGCTATATTCGATGCGTAGTATTTAAAGTATTGATTCAATGACTTTAAAAATTAAATTTCCTGCTACTGCACAATTATGCACCAACATATGTCATGCAAACTCAGTCTAAAGCAAGTATATTAGGCCCTTAGGTAGTCCCGGTATTGTAATGAATTTCATTTTTAACCTCTGGTGAGTAATGAGTTTTGAATTTGGAACGTCAAATAAAAATTCATAAAAAAATCAAATAATTTGTCATTAAAAAACCTAAAAATAAATGAAGTGATCTGAAGGAAAGAGTCGTGAGTATGTATTACCACCGGACACTATAGATTGCAAGATTCAGCCATTAGTTATTAGACCACTCATAAATAAGTAGGTTACCTACTTACCTTACCTACTTAACCACATACTATCCGCAGCTTGTTAAGCCGTGGATCAACTTGTGTAATGGCTAAAAATCCAATTGCTGGTAGACCGTTTCAGATAAGTGAAATATCACAAAATGGGTTAGACAGAAATTTCCTGAAAGCTAATAAACTCGGAAGTATCTAACATCAATTTGAAATCCAAAAGGAGCAAAGCTTATCTTTTTAAAATAAATGTTGCATTCAAGTCATGCTTATCCAGTTCCATTGATAAATTAGCTCAAAAATAACGTTTTGATTATGCGTATTTCAACAAGAAATCTTCATAAAAAAATTTGAAAGTATTTCTAGCGCATTCATTGGATTGTCGAGCGAAACCGCCTGCCAAACTTAGAATTTAAATTTAGACGTCCACGGTTCATATTGATCAGAAAATCTTAAAAGTACAGGAGACACAGACCCTAAATTTAGAAGGTTTTGGTGTATTTTCAAGTAGGTGTTCTTGAAGCTCCGAGCTCTGCCATGGCTGGTTTAAAAAAAATATATATTTAAAAAATCAGTGCAAATATTGCTGTACTTTACTTTACTTTAACCAATGACAAGGGCAGGTTCAAAACAAGTTATCTGAAGGCGTCTAAATAATGAAAAGAACATCCAAATTACACGGTCTCACGAAATATAAAAAAATCATTGTATGAACTTATGTTGTGGATAAGTTTGAGTTTTCTGTTTTCTGTTGTGTCGTTTTATATGCACTATACTTGAATGATCATAGACAAAACTATTAAGGGTGCTGCGTAACATACCTCTGTAACAAACATAACCTATTAAACGCGCTGAAGTTACTGTAAAGCGCTATAATCGATGCACAGCCAATGAATAGTGAAATTAAACTATTACAGACTGAAATAACCACTTGCATAGCGCTGTTAGGTCAAACAATTTGCCGTGCTACAAAGTAACAACAGTAGAGTAATTTTGTTTGCAAATACCGCAGGCTTTAGTAGGATTTGCCTTTGTTCCAGTAAGGACACTGATTGCTCCTTCCCTTTGACCGGAACACAACCGCATAAACGTGGTTATTGGGGTGGTCAAAATAGGACTGTAGTACTGCCCCAGAAGAGACCTAAATATAAAAAACTCTACTGCCACTAGAAACTCTACTAACCGAAGCTAACGGTAAAAGAAATCAGCGTGAAATTATTTCGATTATACCGTTACGACGATATGTGTAAAGTCTGCCAACCTGCAGAAAGCAAGCGTTGGACTATAAGTAAAAAGCCTGAAACCAGCTTCTCAGTTGGTTGAGTCAATACCTGCAGTGGCACTATCAAGGCTGTTGTGGATGTGGTTCCAATCCTTGTAGAAACTGCTATATATATTGTGAGGCACAGTCGGCCTAAAATGTGGTCCACTATTATTATTATTTTGTGTTTTGTGGCAATCAGCTGTTGTTACTACACAATAACTCTGCCAATTTCAAGTATTAGTATAATAAAAGTAATAATAAAATTAAAACATTGCTTTCAAGACACGTGTCCAAAAAGCGTATACCAATGTGGTCTATCACCCTACGTGTGAAGTTCATTTGCACGACACGAAACAAGCTGATTTTCCCTTATAATAATGACAGTTACCGACTCAATCTTTCAGCCTATTTTGGTTACTTAGGAAGTTTTGTCAAAAACGGTAGCTCAATTTATTTTTGGGTTATGTACCTACATATTATTATTATTTACATATACATATTATTATTTTGACCTCGACATAATTTATTACTCACAAAATGTAATTGTGGTAACCGTTGCTGTAATCAAAAACATTTTTGACGTTGACGTCAAAATTTTTAGATTCTGAAAAAAAAATGTTTGTGTTGTGATTTTGTAATTGAATGACCCAGTTAAAAAAAAAATAAATGGGTCACTCAGTTCATTTTCTCACTTTTGAGATAATAATTAGGAATTAATGAAATATCATGTTGTAGTAGTAAAAAATGTTCTGTTATTTGTAAAATCAGAACTAACGAAAAGTAATTTACTCCTTGAAAACACTAAACATCAAAATCTTGGACTTATTTCCAATGAACGGGCTGAGGGATTTTTAATCTCTATTAGAGTAGTTAGACTTTGTTTTTTTTTATTTTGTACTCTCAATGGTCGCCTGTGGGTATTCATATAAAATGTTAACTTAATCATCATCTTATTTTCAATCATTGGGCTGACCTCAAATCAGTATAGAAATTTCAATACAATATTTAAAAAATGGTTTTAATACCTTTTTGAGTAGTCATGTCGACCAATGAGTGTAACCAGCCATTAGGCTTGGTGTTTCTGGACTATGAGAAATCATTCGATTCGATTGAGATCTGGGCTTTAGTCTAGTCTCTCTACGGATGCCAAACTGCTTACCGATATATCGAATCGCTGAAAGTTGAAGTTAGTAAGAAAACGACAACGTCCTCCGCTGCGTTTGAGGACGCTACTGAACTGGAGGGGAATGGAACAGAACCTGAGAGTACATCACTCAGCTGAAACCCTGGAAGGACATCTTTCGGCTTAAAAAAGAATGGATGTATGAAAAATTAATGGACTTGGAGATTTCTTAAATTTTATGTACAGGAGTTAAAAATTTTTTACAACAATGTGATTTCTTGAATGGGGGGCTTAGTATTTGGTTCATATCAAAATTCTCACTCAGGGATTTTAATTAAAAATGAATATCAATCAACAGAGAAAAAAATACTGAAAGCAGTTTAACAATCATATAAATGGACTTAGTGATTTCGTAAACTCTTGGCCATTCAATTGTTTTCTTTGATCATCTCCAACAAACTCGTCTTAAATAAGTAGTCTTTTAAACCGAGTCTTTTCCCCACTTGTGATCTTTCTCAATTCTGTAAGTGCTTACTGTTCACCTACTATTCCTATTCATACAAGCCTGTGTCTAAAACAGCACTTATTACTAACCTACCACAATCTTACTGTTGTTGCAAAAAGCGACTAAATAATAATACACTCTCCTTCCAAACCGCCTTCTCAAATCGCTTCTTCTGCTGCATTGTACCCTTTCTTAATAGATTTATTTTTTTATTTTTTTAACAATTTATTATAAGGGAACACCATCCCTACCAACATGCTGCGTGCCTATATATTGGGTGTGCTCCCCAATTGGGGTCGCTTTTCTGCTGGTCTTCGATCCAAACGGGTGCAATCACGTCGGTATAATTTTTCTTTTATTTAAATTTCGCTTTTGTTTAAATTCATCGATTGGTTGTTAAAATCGTTGTAAATTGTAAATTAAAAATAATGTTGTGATCATTGTGTTTTTCTTTTGGCATAATTCCCTTTCTGCTCCTAAAATCAGAAGTGGGATAGGCCTTCAGCCCACTACGAGTAATTTGCTTAGTTTTTATTTTGTTTTTCACTAAACAGAAGCGAAATTTTGTTTCTTTTTGTTGTTTCTTTTTTTTTTGTTGTGCTATTTTGAGTGGTTTTTTTTTATAAAGTGTTTACGTTACGATTACGTTTCGGGTTTTCTATAAGAGTGCCGTTATTTGGTGTTTATGTTGAAACGGTGCAACGTGGTATAGCGAATTAGCTTCCTTTGTAGGTACTAGTGGCGAATCTTAAGCGCGTGTTCATTCAATTTCACTACCGGCTTACGATTAATTAGTCACCTAAGTAATAGCGGGTACCTACATCTTGTTACCGTTCTCGCAGCCGTTTGCGTCGGGGCAGAAGTCGTAGTCGTTCGCGTCGGGACAAAAGTCGTAGTCATTCGCGTCGGGACAGAAGTCGGCGTCGTTCGCATGATAGCAAAAGTAGGCGTCACTCGCGCTACTCTTCAAATTCGCGAAGCAGGAATCATGCGCGTGACGAATCGTTGCCGCGTGCTTTACACGTTCACCGGATGGGCGTCGCTGTGGAAAAGACTCGGTGCATGAATCTTTAAGCTCCATAATATCGCGGTTAAAGGCGCTTGAAAAAAGTAACGTGCGTACGATAGACCAAACCACGGCAGAGCCCCCTAGTCGCAAATGTGAAATACCACAATTGCCCAGTTTGCACTCTAGCGCATACGTGTGCCTTGACAGTTCTAATAACTCACATACGATGGCCGCACAAGCTTTGGCAGACGCGATCAAATCGATAGTACCGTCGCGGACGCCGTATTTTGTATCCAATTTTGATCCGGCTATTAACGATATTGACGCATGGTGCGCCGAAGTAGACCGCGCCATGATAGCAAATCATCGGGACGAATTAAAATGTTTGTCACGGGTTTCAAATTGCCTAAAAGGTGACGCCAAAGTGTGGTTAAATGAGTGGGCTAGTAACCATCGCTCTTGGTCAAACTTTAAACCGGAATTTAGACCCTTATGCTCTCAAAAGTTAGATTGCGCGACCATTTTATATGACACCATGCAGACTACATCGGATAAATATAGTTCGTATGCAGAGTACGCGCGACGTACGTTACTTCGTCTGAGGATTGTTAAAGGTTTAGATGAGAAACTTATGACTCAAATAACAATTAGAGGTATAACGGACGCACAAGTTCAAGCTGCCGCAGCTAACACTAATTTAACGCCGGAATTCGTCGCATCATTCCTATCCATTTACGCAAAACCATATCGTAGTAAACCGGTCGAACGTAAGTCATTCCAAAAAAATAGTAAGACCCTGGGGAATAAGTGTTTCTTATGTGGCCGTTTAGGTCATAAAAGTTCTCGTTGTGCGTATCGACCACAACATTATAAATGTTATGAAAATAACAATCAAAAGGCGATTATTGGGATAGTTTGCGAATTTTGTAAGAAACCAAGTCATTTAAAGAAAAATCGGGAGAGCGTAACAAACGTAATATTAACTTGTGATCAAATAGGGTTATCGCCGATCGCCCTAGTGATGTAACTACTGCGGTGGTCCAAGGAATTCCTGTTGATGTACTCATTGACAGTGGAGCAATCAACGTTTCGCTTATCTCGTCAGAGGCGGTCAAATATTTTTCTTCCAGTCTAAAATCAACGTATTGCGTTCTAAAAGGCATTAGTCATGAGGAAATAATCGCGCATTCTTACGTAACATTGATAGTTGAGTTTAACGATATCGGTATCGAAGCAGATTTTATCGTTGTTCCATCGTCGTGTATGACAACACCAAGTATTGTTAGTACCGATATTTTGAACCGCGATGGCATTACGTACGTGAGAACCAAAGATAAGCAGTATATAACACGATCTGTAAGTCCGGGTGAAGGGTCGGCTAAAATCGCGACTGTTAATCGAATTATTGACATTAAAACTCCCCTTCAGGGCGCAGAGCGTGATTACCTAAAGACCATTGTTAACGCCTATTCGGACTTTTCATTTCGGGGACCGCTACCACTACCGTAACCACCGAAGAAATGAGAATCGAACTTAGCAGCGCCAATCCCGTCACGTATAGACCCTATAAGCTTTCTTACCAAGAAAAACTAAGAGTACGTGACATCATTAAGGACCTTTTAGCCAAGGAGGTCATCCGGGAATCTCAATCGCAATACGCGAGTCCCATCATTCTTGTCAAAAAGAAACATGGTACTGACCGTATGTGCGTTGATTATCGTGCGCTGAACCAAATTACTGATAAAGATAGGTATCCTCGGCCCCTCATCGATGACCACATTGATCTTCACAAGCCTTGACATGGCTACTGGCTTCCATCAAATACCTATTCATAAGGATTCAATTTACAAAACCGTCTTTGTAACCCCCGAAGGTCACTTTGAATATGTAAAGATGCCATTCGGTTTATCGATTTCTCCCATAGTTTATCAGCGCATTATAAACAATACACTACGTCATCTTATCGATTCAGGCAATGTCTTGGTTTACGATGATGATGTTCTTATTATGAGCAATTCCGTTACGAAAGGTATAAACCTGCTGGGCGCCGTGTTGAAAACACTTACGGAAGCTGGATTTTCGATAATTTAAAAAAATTTAGTGTAGTTACTAACGGTCAGGTAAAGCCGAGCCCCTATAAAATCCAAGCCTTAGTTAAATCTCCCGTTCTTAAAAACGTCAAACAAGTGCGACAGTTCCTAGGATTATCTGGTTACTTTAGGCGGTATATACCTAACTACGCAACTAAAACCGCGTGTTGGCGCCTACTTGACTGCAATGGAAATCTATCAACGCCATCTGCCCAAACTCGTGTGTACTGCCGTAACTCGTTCAATGTACATTTTTTTGTAATAATTCTACCCGTCACATTCTATTATTTTTTTTGTATCACTTTTGTCAATAACTACCTTACCATACATACTCACACGCTCTTGTTAAAATTAATAGTAAAATTGATTCAATCCGAGAATATACGTTGCGAAGATACATTTGAAGTTTAATTACAACATCATCAAGATTGTGACTAAACACCGCGTGCATAGCTAATTTAACAAAAAAAGGGATTCCGTTTGTATGGGGTGCAGAACAGGAACGAGTTCGTACAGCGCTAATAGTACGTCTTACTAATGAACCTATCCTATCAATTTTCAACCCTTCTCTACCGACGGAAATATATACCGACGCGAGTAGTGCAGGATACGGAGCAGTCCTAATGCAGACTAATAAGGATGGTACGAAATCTGTCGTTGGATACTTTAGTAAGGTTACTCAAGGTGCAGAGAGTAAGTACCATTCTTATAAGCTCGAAACTTTAGCAGTTGTGAAAGCTTTTCAACATTTCCGTCACTACCTTGTCGGTATAGATTTTAAACTCGTTACGGACTGTAATGCTCTTAAGTCCACTCAGCGTATGAAGGACTTGCTGCCCTGCGTCGCGCGATGGTGGGTATGCCTTCAAGATTTTAATTTTTCAATCGACTATCGCAAAGGCTCAATGATGTCACATGTGGACTATTTAAGTCGTAATGCCGTTCGTGTTAATGCCATATCTAAACCTCGCAATTGGGCTCAAGTAGCACAAGCTGCGGACACTAAGACCCAAGATCTATTACAAAAACTTCAAAATAACCAGTTAGATAATAACAGGTACGTTCATCGTAACGGTTTGCTGTACTACCGGTATACTTCAGTAGGTGAAGAATCGAGACTTTTGTGTTATATTTCCAAGGGATTTCGGCTCAGTCTGCTAAGAGTATTTCATGACGAGAATGCTCATATAGGTTTTGAAAAAAACCTATGATTTAATTGTTAAACTCTTTTGGTTTCCGGGTCTTCGTCAATTTGTAAAAAAATACGTCTCCCATTGTCTTGTCTGCATATCTGAAGAACGATTTCCCCGCACTCCCTATCAATTCATTTCATCATGAAAAAAAAAACCAAATACCGTTCATATGGCATTAGGCCCGTTGCCCGATTCTAATGGCTTTAAATGCATCCTTGTACTGATAGACAGCTTTTCTAAATCCTGTCTCCTATATCCCATGTATCGGCAAAGTGCGTCAGAATTGATAAAAGTATAAACGTAAAAATAGATACAAAAAAGTATAATAAAAGTAATAACTAATGCCATATCAATATTCGGAACGCCTCAGTTAATTGTTTGCGATCGAGGACGTATGTTTGAGGCCACCGATTTTGTATAACTCGTTAAAGACCTAGGCTGCGAAATACACCATGTAACGCCTGAAATGTATCATGCAAATGGCCACGCTGAGTGCTACATGCGTACCTCGTTAAACATGATACGCATAGAGGTAAATTATAAAAAGAAACCACAGTCGGAGTCATTGTGGAAACTGCAATTGGTTCTTAACATTACAAAACAAAAGACAACTAGAGCTTCTGCTATCAATTAACTTTTTGGAATCGAGGCGGCAACTCCTGTGGTCAGGTCATTGGTGTACGATGTTGTCCACGAAGCTTCGAACGACAATAGAGAAGCCTGGCGAGAACTTACCAAAATAGTAAATCACAAGATTTGTATGTAAATCAAAGTAGATTGCACCAAGGCAATTTGAAGTGAATGATCGACGCAGGTATGCGCGGGACATACAAAGTCATTCGCACCTTACCCAGCGGGAGGTACAGCAATTAGCAGGTGCCATGGAAAAACTACCCAAGCTGCTGCTGAGTACCTTGGCGCGGGGAATGGTGCCCTGAATCATGTGCTGCACTTTTTGAAAGTAAGTCGATTATGACTTTTCTTACATTTTAACTAATATTATTTCTTTTAATTTTCCCCACATGTATATTATTCTTACTATCGCCAAATTCTTACATTTACTGACAAATTTGAAACAAAAAGTAGAAGTACAAGGATCGCCATGAGTGTATGGGTTAAATTCTCTTTACTATTTTCCATTATGTGAACATCCTCTTCACTACTTTCTATTATTTTTGATAAATCTGTAAGATTTCAATAGTAAGTTTGTGATCGACGTAAGAGATACGTGATCTATTTATTAGCATGACTCGATGCAACCGGTCAGTTGTAGATAGATACAAGGTCCAGTCGGGTTGAACTATGTGTACCTACTGCGTCAGGCGTAGCTAGATACGCAGATCAGTAGATTTGTTTCGTAACCGTAGAGACATGACAACATTACGGACGTAGCAGATTCGTGGTTGGTTGTAATCCTCTGGCAGACGTAGCCAGATACGTGGCCTGTGGATAGCGAGACACGACAACATTACTGACATAGTAGATACGTGGTTGGTTGTTATACTCGGCAGACGTAGCCAGATATGTGGCCTGTGGATAGTGTGAACAGTAGGGACGCCTTTGTTCACTAGGTTGTATGATTAGTACAAGTATGTTCGATGAAATGTTGTTAAAGAGGTGTAGATGGTTTGAGAATAAACATCTGGTACAGCTATGTCACTTACCTATTTCAGGTAGTCTCCATGAGTAAACCGAGCCAGATTCCACTGCTGGCCCTTCGCTTTTGTTTAAATAAAAATAATGTTGCGATCCTTGTGTTTTCTTTTTCCATTTCTGCTTCTAAAAATATATAATTTTTACCCCGGCACTCCTAGTCACCACATTTGGTTTTGTACAAAATTAGCGCACTCTATTGCAAATCCTTCAAAGCTTTATCCCCGTAAAGTTGGCTGAGGTTACATCTCAACATTGTCACTAACTAGTGACAAATACGTTTACTAGGTGGCAGGCTATGCAATATCACCCACTTTACAGACGGCATTGAACTACTTAAACATTGACCATAAAATAAAACATATTTTAATTTTAGTAGGTATTTGCTTATTTAATTGTACAATAAATGCTTTTTTCGAGATCACTTTTACACAAGTCGACATTATCTTAATTTTTATGCTGTTGTAAATAGCGAAAAATGAACACCTATCTACTGCTTGACATTTTGACAACCAACCAGTCTGTCTATCTTGTCTGTAGCTTAATCACATGACCTCTTTATTTGTCCCCGTGATCAATTTAAGAAAATTCAAAAATAATTACACGTATAATGGCTAAAGTTGATGTAGAGGTATCCGAGAACTCACTAGATAACAGGTAAATTCTTTCGGTGCTGTTTATATACGAGTGTAATGCATTATGTAACAATAACAAAAGTTACATCTTTAATGTTAGCCTTTTACCAAAGCTTTTGATTGTTATTTTCAATTTACAAACTTATTTACTTTTTCAGTGGCGATGAAGAGTGTATGATAAGCATGGTAGATGAGGAACCTTTCAGTAAGTATCCGTTGAAATGCAGTAGTTAAATTTAAGTTTAATTAAATTAAGTACTAGAGGGCTTTCATTATCTTGTCCTTTTTACTTCCAGATAATACTGAACATTCAAACCACATCATACCCAACTCTTATTTGGATGATAATGAGGAGGAGAATTCTACATACAGCTTTAGAGATCTTTGTAAGTGTATTCATTGAATCTTCATACACACTCCTGCCCTCCAATGAGTGATTTATTTGTTGTAAATAATGTTCTTGTTTTTATGAACATTGTGAAATAACTACCATTATGAGTAATCAAATTTATTTAAATGTTTCAGCTGGTGGAGTAACTTATAAAATAGTGCAAATGACTGGTGATACAGCAGGCATAACTGCACAAAGTCCTACGGGAGGTGAGTAGAACACAATTTTTGACCTGTCTCATTTTAAATTTTTGTCAATATTTATTAATAATAAATTGATAATAATAATAAGCATGTTACTTGTTATAAGGTTAATAAAAAAAATATATATGGTTTTACAGGGCCTCTATATGTTTTACCAGCAGAAGTTTTTGAAACAACTACCCAAACTAAAGTAAAGAAAGACAATGGTAAAGATGCAACTCCTAGAATTTCAAGGGCTATTGCAAAAAAGGTAAATATTTTGATTTAAAACTGGCTTGCATTTTGTCTTTCACCTCAAATCATTAAAAATGTTAGTCCAAGAAATATATTAACTTGCCATACTTAACTTTATTTAATTCAGATGAAAAATATTAATCTACTGATATTTTTTGTTCAAAATATTTTTATATTATTGTAGCGAGATGACAAAAGACGGGCTACACATAACGAAGTAGAGAGACGAAGAAGGGATAAAATCAATAATTGGATCACAATGTTGGCATCACTTTTACCTAATACTGGCTTTCAAGATGATGCAAGCAAAGGTGGTATTCTAGCCAAAGCCTGTGACTATATTACTAGTCTAACAGAAAAACAAAAGAGGTAACAATATTTTTATTATGTTTTTAATCCAGCTGTAGTTTGTAGACTAAGAAAGGTTGTGCTGGTTGACTTATAATAGGATTATTTGCCTGAATACATTTCCTTTCACTCACTCTATATTTGTCTATTTATTTTATAAGCATATGTACAGTTGGAACACTCATTTTTAATCTTTTTGTATTGTCTCAGCTTGACATTACTTTTGTTTTTAAAAAACGATATCCAACCCAATGGCATGTTTATGTTTCTTACTTTATAAAGGTTTCTTACTTTATGCTTTAAATAGAGGTACTGTTTTAGACTACATTGAAGTTTATTTTTATAGCATTTCTTTACCTACATGTAATTGAAATGTCAATTTGGTCCTTAGAATAGTTATTCTTGAAATAAAATTTTTCATTACAAAAATTTTATGAACTATTCATAGATACTATGATAACCTACAATTAGTATTCCTTCTTATATTATAAAGTAGGTTTTTTTATTAGGTACAGATTATAAGATGTAGCTTGATATTGAGTGATGTTTATCATACTGACCTTAATTCTTAATTCAGTCGTCTTTACATTATTTACAGATTCGATAAACTAGAAGAAGAAAACCAGAAACTTGTTCAAGAAGTATTAAGACTAAACCAAGACTTATCTGAACTGCGACGTGAGAATATGGCCCTAAGAAGTCAATATTCAGGTATTAAATTATCTGACCACAGAGTTAAGACAGAAAGTTCATAGTTCTAGAATTTAAGGAAATTGGTTTAATCAATGTGGTGCTGATTAACTAGTGTGTCTCAAATGAACTGTGGCCTATCTTTCAATTGTAGTTTATTACTACATGCCCTTGCGGTAATGTCTTTGAGTTGAGTATAGGCAGTCATTTTTTGATGTGCCGAGTGAAGATAGTTTTGTAAAATTAATGTGAAATTTGTTGTAACTGTGAGTTATTATTAAGTATTTTAAGGTTTGTAATATAGTATGTATTTTTTTTATATTCTTAGTTGATATTTCGAAAATATTATTGTTTTCACTGAAGAATTAAGATTTAATGTATGAATTAGCTTGTCTGAAGCTAATTTAGTCTACATAACATTAATAGAATAATTGGTATGATGAAAACGAAACCATTTTTCAAATAAATTCCTAAGTGTACTTTATAATAGATCAAAATTTTTGACACATAAATGACATATTTTTCATCAATTTTTTTCTTATTTTATACAATGTATTAAATATATAATTACTTAGGTTCAGGCTAGCTTACTCTGCTGACCTAAGGAGAACAACTATTTAAAATATTATTGATTCTGATTTTTATTCTCACATCAGATTTACCTACTTATTCAGCTTTAATATTATTTAACATGTTTGTTTGTATTGAGAGTAGTAAAAGTGAAAATTCTAATTTATTGATTAAAAGTTTTGTGTTAAAAAATATGATAAGTAGAAATTTATATCTGTAATTTGATAATGGTTTCTCAGAAGGTCTATTGCGTGATGCGTGTCGCGTATGATTGATTTTATCTTGTATTAAGCTACAGGGTTACTCTATATTAATATACGGTATGCGTGATTCACTTATGCACTAGAGAAAGTAAGGCCCGGGCCTAAACAATCAATTATATTACACAATATGTAACTGTTTGCCTTCCAGTCTGATTTTCGTAAGTCGAGAAGATCAGCCCTAAAGATTTTAAACTTTAATAATGCAAGGGTGTTACCACATCCAGCCGTACATAAACGAACATTTAAAGTTAGCTTCTATCTTCTAAACTGACGTCAATCGATCGACGATCCTTAGACTTTCACAAACTCAAACTTTACACAATGGAAGACCTAATGCAATTGTTATAAAAGTTAATTGAACAATTTAGTATTATGTAAATGAATACAGCCAAGTTTTGTTAATTTTTCGATACTTATCCTACCAAAAATCATATAAATTGAGTTTAAGGTTTACATGTAAATCATTTAAGTTATAAACAAAGAAAAATTATCCACACTGGCAATTTATGCATGTAAGTTTTGTTTTTTTTATTTTCGGTTTCATTATTCATGAAAATATAAATCAAGTGTTATAATTACGTTGTTTCATTCTATGAATCAGAATATCTCTGACTTCCATTGTTAGGCCATGAATTAATATCCTATATCCTGAAGGTGTCCAGACTTTCGTAAGGCTGTGTATCTAGTAAACTTGTACAAGGCTTGGTGGTGTGCGGGGAAAATACGACGTTATTCTCCTTCGAAATCCCATCATCTGTTTTGCTGTTTTTAAATTAGTAAAATAATTGTTAGGTACTTATGTGTACGCAATTGGTATATATTTAAAACAAAAAGTGATAACTTACGGTAAATTATCTCTGTAGAGCATCTCTCCAGTAATCCAATATTTTTATTATTGCATTTCTATTCAACTGCTATGTATAATAAAGTTAAAATTGTATATGTCTAAACAACATTTAGTAAATAATTCACTATAAACGGCAACAATGTAATCTTATTTTAATTTGTTGCAAACTTACTTAATCTTTGACTTTAATGGCAAATAAAAGAATTAGGTAATTAATTTAAATTCTTCTAATACCTGCTAAATAAATAATAAGGCTCAGGCTAAAGCGAGAATCGTTTGCGCGTAAGGGGCGACACCACTAGAGGATTCGAATGCGAATCTGAGCCGGCGGCACCAAGTTTCCCGACTGCATAAAGCTGTTTACTCTTATCGTGAGGAACTTATTCACATCTATTATTATATATATTAGGGTAGGTAGGTATGCGTAAAGTCTGCCCACTCGCAGTAGGCGAGCTTGGTGGACTATAAATTGCCTGAAACATTCCCTCAGTCAGGTGAGTCTGATATCTCCCCTGCAGTGGGATTATTAAGGCTGTGGTTGTGGTGAATAAATACCATTATTTGATCTAAAAACAGGACCTAGTTGATGAAAGTGAGGATAATAAAAATATAATTGTGAGTTGTTCAACAAAATGTCCACTGCGAATCCACATTATGTTAAAAGTCTTCCTAAGATCGTCATTCTGATAATTAAATATTAATTTACTCAATAAACGCTCTAAAAGTACTACATCATGCCTATCCTCGCAAGCAGTTGAATGGTTGGATGCGAAGGGTTAAATAATGATTCTGATGTGTTGTGAAATGTTGAACAAAAATAATTCATATTTATCTTTAATGTTGATTAGCCTACAGCTGAAAATAACTATTTGCTTCTTGAATTACACCTACTAGTTCCATGGCGATAGCGGCTGCGTGAAAGGGACACGGCGCCTTAGTTGTAGGTCCTTCTCTGAACTATTTTTCTTTGACTGAACTAGAAGAACTACTAATTACCTGTAAATTAACATTCTTTGCTTACAGAGTCTTCCTTGAGAGTACGTTTTCTTTGGTAGAAACTTTTTGTTCTTTTCACTGACTTGTTCACTCTCCGCGTCTCGTGCTAGTAAGAAAGAAAATCGTTTCTACTTAAGAATTGACATATAATAAGAATTTAAAAATAGATAAAAATCTTTTGTTAAATCGCGTGTTACCCTGCAGATCAGTAGGTACCTACATTCGGCTTCTCGCCGAAACGCTTTTTTCCCAAACATTTACCTACATATACCTGCAGGTGTGGCGTAATGAATGGTCCAAGGCATAAATTGGGGGTGAGGTGGTAGGTATCCTGTAGGAAAAAAGGTATTTTAAAATTATTTTGACTATGGTTTAAAAACCGCTACCTTCGAAACAAATTTGGGTGTAATTTTTTAATGTCATTCCTTGAAAACGAAGCTACCAAAGCGTGTGCCTGCCCGTTACTGTGGCCGTGTGCGTTACCCCAGCCGTTGCTTTTAGAGTTGTTGTTATGAGTCGGAGGCACAATTAGATCAACCGCTGTAAATGTGCGCCGAATTAAAAATTTGTGCGTATTGTCGTTTGGGAAAAAAATTTTACAAACGGTTTCTGCTAGGGTAATGCTGTTCCAGCAGGAAAATTCTAAACAAATGATCGTAGAGAGTATTGTGCATGTGCAGAGAGCTTATATTTGTGGGAATTTGTGCCCTGAAAAAAATAATTTGTGGGTTTTCGAGATATTCCATTTCCTGCTGCGGTAACGTTTTGCAGATTCGTGTATATCGGAAACCATTGAATGTGCGGCTGCATAATAAACATGCACGGGTAGCTCTTGATTTGTGTAAATTTTTTTCGGAATTAGATTTGAGAATATGTTTATGGTTTTCAAGTAATCGGACTTTTTGTAAAAACTTAACATTACAGTGCCTACACGAGACAACATTAATTAAGCTTGCTGAAAAATGTTTCCAAGCCTTCTTTATACCTTTATTAACCATAAAAAGTTTCTAAGGTGTACTAAACCCATCCGTTATTGAATAATACTCCTAAAAGTCAATCTACGAGATACCAGCTCAACTAGTTATTTCGGTGTGAATAAAATATTAGTGCGCTTTATCTAATAATATAGAGAAACAATATAAGCTTGGAATGTTTTGTATGTATTTAGATATCGAGAAAAATCAATAGCAATAAACAAATTCGAATGTCTACAAAAAGCGACTGTTTCGTTTAAGTATATCGATGACCTTCTTTACAGAACGTATTAAACCTAAGCTGTTAGCATTACAGTCACGTTCAAACGTTTACTTCAGATGCCTAATTGTTGTTCTATTCTTCTTCTATGCTTCCATTAGTCCAAATGAAGTGCTAATAAAGAATAAAAATGCATCTATCTACTCGTGAAAAGCCGAAGCGTATCGCTAGTATCCAATATAGTGGACTAATACTCAAGCATTTGTTGAACAAACCTTTGTATCTCATGTACGATATATTTCTCTTTACATTGAGCAATTTGTAATAATAAGCTTAAATGTTGCCCAAAGCTGTTGCGTTAAAGACTAGCAATAAAAGATTTCAGAAAGATTTAGTCCGTACAGGGATTTTTAGTCAGTAATGGTTTTATTATACTTATGAATGGATAAAGGCAAGTTTTAGTTTTGCGTCAATTTATTAAATAATAATCATTTAGTTCAGACCATCAACTTTACTAAACAGCTTTTAATTACTGTTTTTGCGTACCTACTCTCAGTTCGGTCAAAGCAAAATATAGTTTTCAATAAAATCAATAATTGATAAATAACCTATTTAAAATATAGGTACAGCGTGTTAATCCAATAGGCGCCACAGGTCAGTATCAAGAAAGGATCTTAAAAAAAATATGATGGTTAAATTTCTAGTTAGCTACAAAATAGGTTTGCAGTATTGTCAGCAATTGTGTTAATTTTGTTAAGTTTATAAAATAACTTAACTAGGATGTTCCCTGGGTGTATACTTTGAGCTGGCAGGCTATTCTAAAAAATTACAGAAGTTTGTAGTATTGATCTATTGAATTACTATTACATGAATTCCGAACGTTAGAAAAGTGAACCGAGTAGGTATACAGCTGGAAAATACTAAAAAACTAGTAATTTAAGCATTAACTCTTTTTTCGGATTCTTCCTTGATCCTGAAGCAATTTCTAGTATCACTAACTAATGTAAATGTAACTAATGTAAATTATACTAAATGAAAACAATCTAATACTGATATTATGGTTATATTTTAATAGAAAAAATAACAATAGTAAACACAATGTTTGTTTTCTTAATAGATGAAAGATTGATGTTAGTATTTTTGTACAAAAATTATTAATCAAATCACATGGATATTATTTATTTTCACCATCTTTTTTTTCAAAATCTTTTTAAATGTGACGGCCATAAATCCTTGTACATTCATTCCTCTCGTTTCTTTATGCATTTTTTCGAATTAGTGATATGGAAGTTTAGGCCGCTGTAAGTAATAAAACTCTTGCCACAGAATCTACATTCAAATCGTTTGTCATCTGAAAGGAAGTTAAAATACAACTTAGTATGAACACATATGCCCTCACAAAAATTGACAAACGAGCACGCAAATGGCTTAGATTTATAGTAACTTACATGCAACCAATTCTATCTCATTACACCAGTTCTGTACAAATTTTAGATTTTAATTGATGCTACAAGTTACCCTTAAGGCTTTAGTTTACAACGCAATTATTGGGCTTAGCAATAAGGTAGCCATAACTAATCAGCCCCTTAGACAAGTGGCTTTAATATTATGGAAAACTGAATAGAATGCGAAATGGAATGAGATTGCCATAAGCGTTCTGTTATCCGTTCCCCTTCAGTTGGGTTTTTAAAAAAAGGAATTTATTTTCACTGAAAGACTTTGATGAAAATGTAAGAACTTAATTATAAAAGGGGACCTTTTGACAACCGCGCCCGTGAGGAGTTCAGAACAGACTGACTACCAACCGAACTAAAGATCCTTGTATCGGTATGATAAGTGATAATGCTGAGTCGGCTCAGCATCAGCCAGGGTTGCACTAAGGGTAACAATCCTGGTATAAAACAGTTCGAAACGTTCAGTAAAAAGCTTAAGTCAAAGTCATTTCACTTTTCTATTTGATTGTCGAAAGGCACTTGTCTAGGCTTAAGTCTTTAGTAGCTTTAATCTATGATGTTTGCTTTGCCACTTTAATGTACAGAAAAATATATTTTTCTTCTTTAAATTAGACATTACATTAGACCTAATAAACGAATAAATAATGAAATATATAAAATAATAACTGTAGACAAACATTTATACGAAATGAAATAAGCTTACTTAAGTGCATTTTATGATGCTTATTTAATGTGTCTCGGCGGGCGAAGCTCTTATCACACTTGACACAGTTATACGGCTTCTCTCCTGAATGAGTTCTGTAATTTAATTAATAATCTATTTTAATCAAAGAAA
This sequence comes from Marasmarcha lunaedactyla, assembly GCA_923062675.1. Taxonomy (NCBI): domain Eukaryota; kingdom Metazoa; phylum Arthropoda; class Insecta; order Lepidoptera; family Pterophoridae; genus Marasmarcha; species Marasmarcha lunaedactyla. Next base: position 13,507,137 of record OV281353.1, read on the forward strand.
TATAAAAAATAAAAGAAACATACATAGAAAAATAACGATATGAAGGGATCAACAATATTGAGTTCAAGTAGATTATGAACCTACGATAAATGGAAAAATAAATAAATTTATAATTTTGTATAATTAGTGGTTTTGTTGAGATCTCGCCTGGGTCGGTACTACAGGAAGTCGGTTCTGACCGCCATAATAATCACATTTACGTGCTTGTGTTCCGGTTAAGGGGAACGAACAGCCGGTGTTGGAACAAAGGCAACTCCAAAGCCTACGGCCGGCAACGCATCACTAGTCGATACAATAATCACATTCAGTATTGATAAACAAAACACCTACGACTAGTGATGTCCGTGGGCGCGGATTAGGTGACCACTCACCATCAGGTGCTCGCGTGCTCGCTTGGCAGCTATGAAAACAGTAAACGATATATTATGAACCCATCAGTCACATAAAAACAAATTCATTCAACATACCTGAAATGCACGATGTAATCAAATCGCCTGAAGAAACCTATGTCACATATTTCACAAGTAAACTTGAATGTTTTGCGGTGTCGAAGGATGTGTGTTTTCAAATTCTGCGATGATGACATTTTCTTCCCGCAATAATTACAGCAGAATTTCTGTAAAAAGATATATTTAAGATAATTCTAATAGCATAAATAAGGTAATCCTACCGAATAATATTATAAATGCATGTTTGTTTATTTGTTAGTTATGCTTTCACACGTTTTAATCAGGCAACTCATGAAATGTTGCATAGACGTTGCCAGAAAAATATACTGTCCACTTTTAGCAATATCCTTATTAATCCCCAGATATCACTAAATTAACGAAACATATGTAATGAACATACAGCGAAAATACGAAGGTGCAAACCTATTATAGGTTACCAATGAAATTGCCGTTCTGTAGTAATGGCCAATTCAAAAAAAAACTATTCCTATTCAACTATAAATTCTAATTTAATTTAATTGTATTTCAACAATGTGGAACTCTGTAAATTACTTTTTTTATGGAATAGCGTTGTTTTCGTCTTATTAGAATATTCTTCATCGTGGATACTTTAAAATTTTGAGTTATTATGAAGTTGTGGCAACAATATGGCGTAAACGACGGAGCAACAACGGGGCGAACATAGCAAACGAACTTTGGTCGACAATGACGAATTGAAGGCGATTAAGGGAGCTGATCATGCTCAATCTACTGTTGAAGCAGCTTTCGACGTTAGCATCCAAATAATACTGATTTATTTGCGTCAAATTTGGAAGGTATACAAACTTGATAAATGTGTGCCCCACGATTGTACTGATCGCCAGCGCGACCTTCGCGGTCTACCTTGTGCTGCTGAGCAGCCACAAAAACGACGGAATTTTGAACCGCAAGAACACAGTAAGTTGTTGGCGTCCTGGTCGAATACCTTAACAATGCCCTTTAAGGAAAATGACCCCTAAAAAGTGACAGTCACTATTTGGTCGTCTAATGCCGGTGTAATCCATCACAGCTTCATACCAAACGGGATGAACTGAACACAATGATGGAGGAGCTCACACATCTGCAATCAGCTAAGGTCAACGGCACATCCCCGCTGCTCCTGCTTGACAACACGCGACTTATCCTACACTGCAGAAACGTCTCCAACCTATAAGAGCTGGGATTCGGAAGCTTGCCGTCATCCGCCGTACTCACCAGAGCTCGCGCCTACGGAATGAAGCTCACCGGCTTAGAGGCATCGACTGCAATCACATGGTACTTCACGCGCGACCATAGCCAGCCGTTTTAATCCAACTCCAGGATATAAACTACTCAATAAAAATATAATCATCAAAATCGAACTTGCCTTCGTAAACAAAATATATGTACAAACTTTAAACGCAAATTTGACAAACCTGAATAAAGTGAACTAAACCTAGGTGAATTAACTCAGGCTTTCGACAAAAATTTATTAAATCTTCTTGACATCAACATCACAGTTATTATCGTATCAGAAACGGACCCCCACGACTTATAGTCAAAATATACAGGATGTCCCAAAATGTTGATGTTACCATTTATCCTATCATCCCGTTTCGGCTTGACGTTGAATTTGGGACACCCTGTAAAACAAAGTTATATATCTTTTGACAAATAAATATATTCTTTTTAAAAGCAAAAGTTAAAATTATTTATACTTGATAAATTTTATCAAACGCTCCTATTTTCACGAGTTTTAGTTGTGTTTACGTGGTCGTGTTCCAGCCAAAGGGAAGGACAAGCCAGTGCAGTTACTGGAACAAAGGCAATGCTAACTTAGCCTACGTTCGGCAACGCTTTATTAAGCGATAAATCAACAAACAACAAAATATCCAATAAAAACACACGCCTATGATTAATTATGTCCATGATTTGACAAACGCGCATCACGCGCCCCACCTGATGGTAAGTGGCGTCCGTACCCATGGTCAACAATAGTCATAGGTGCTTTATTTATTAATAATGATAGTGACTATTAATCACGAAAACTTACTGAATCTGCTTTCTTCTTACTCTCTCTTTCTTCAAGGGTTTGATGAGAAACCATATGTCTATTCAAATGGTGTTTACTTTTGAAAGGTAACGAACATATCTCACAAGAAGACAAGAAAGTACTCTGAAAATTGAATAAAAATTATACCACGTTACTAAAATTGTTATTAATTGGATCACAAGTGTAGATGACCCAATAAATAAATGTTCTGTATTTATAAGGACTATTTAACTCACTGTATTATGTGATTTTATATGATTAATTAAGTATCGTCGATCAGTCATACTTTTCCCACAATAATCACAGATCAATAAAACTCTTTTTTCTGGTTTTCTCTGTTTGGGTATATCAAATAGAAAATGAATTTTCTTAAAATGCATTTTTAGCCCAAAGTAATATTTGTATTTTTTATTACACAGTTTGCAGTGCAAATTTTCGGTATCACATGGTGAGTCAAACTGATCTACTGAGTTTTCAGTCTTTGGTTTATCACTTGGAATATCAGTGTTTTCATCTATCACTTCATCGCTTACATCTCCTGCATCTGACAGTTCACTTACTATTTCTTCTTTATAACTAAAATCTGAACTTAGACTATTTTCGCCATCTTCATGACCTGCTAAGCCTAAATCAGAATACATTTCTTTCGTTTTAGTGTCATCGCATATTCCCACTAAGTCTGTATCAAGAGCTTTTCCAAATAGTATATTGTTTATTGTAGGTGTTTCGGCTCCTGGTAACTGTTTCCCCTGCAAACCTAAAAAGATTTTAATATAGGTTCATTCAATATTATGTCTTTCTACTAATATAAAGTCGTGTTCTTTATCTTTGTACAACATTCTTCATTATCCCACTGTAGGGTCACAAGCCTCAGTCAACTCGTGGATAGACGTGTAACACCTTCGTCTTCATCGTCACTTTCCACCAGGTGAGATAGAAGACAAACGTCTAATCCTTTTTCAATAAAAATCTAACTTAAGATTATTTTTAAGTATTTTTAACAGTAGTTGTAATTTTATTCCTGTATACAATGACAGATATTATATTAAAAACAAACAATAGTTTATTGATTTGGTAGTCAATTCACTTTTCATATTGAATTTTCATCATAATTTATACAAGAGCTTTATAATGTAAATACAATGTTACAAATGTTAGCAAGGCAAATCTGCGGTTGATACGTCGAAGTAGAAAAACCTCATGTTCGACATTAATGTTAATGTAATTAGTTTTTTTTTTTTTTTGTAATTTAGTAAATTGTAAATAATAATTGTATTAACTAACATAGTCACTTAAGGTCCTACTAACAACTATGTACACAGTCTAAAATAAACAAATTTTATTTCATTTTAGTTTTTTTGCCATTTTAGGGGTTGTAAGAATTATTTATATACTGGAACTTCGTTGTCTATTTAAAAATACTAATACCTTCTTTGCAACAACTATGACAAACACAATAGTGTTTTCTTTCAAAACGACAAAACACAGGAAAAATTTAATTAAGAGGTTTTTGCAATTTTCGCCTCGATAGTAAGTAGATTAAAAAATTATTGCATTATAAATAAATAAAATAATTTGATAATGTAACCACCAGGTGACACTGCTAGTTTCTATGCTATGAAAACGTAAAAAAATGTTTGTCAATTAACAGGTTATCTTGTGTATATAATAAATTATAAAAAAATAAAACAAACCAGTTGAAGCTGGTGATCCTAACAATTCCTCCAACGATATAAATTGATTCTCCTCATTTTTTAAAGCCAAATTCATTCTCTTATCAATTGAACATTTCGTAGGTATGTTCCCTGAATTGTAATAATTTAAAACAAATTTAGGTTCCGGAATCGAAATATGCTTGTCCGGTATTGATATTATTTTAGTTGGTGCCTCAGAAATGTCATCTGTTAGATTTTGTAATTTTCCCAGATATGTTGGAGTTTTAAAGTTTGCAGTGTTGATATTGGCGAATAAATCTGGTTTTGGTGATTGAAAACGATCAGCTCTTGGTGTGGAAAATGGGCTGAAACTAAATAGGAAGAAGCATTAACATTTTTAATAAATTTACAGAAAACTGGCGATAAAAACCTACATCTATAAAGATTTTCTATGAATCATTGCAAATAACACTGTTGATTATGTCGTCCTTAAAAAACAATCGATCTCAGTTTTTCCATGCAGGAGCTACAATGTAACAGCATAAAATTTTTGTCAACATAATGCAAAATTTATAGAAAGGGTTCAAAGCCACACTTTACAAAAATGTTTAAGATTTTCTCAGTAGTAAGATTCTCTCAGATTTATAAGTTTTTTCTCTCTTGTCCTAATAAGTTTAATCCCAACACATGATTTATCAATTATTTCCATTAATGCTGAAACCACATATAAATTAACTTTTTCCACTATAATTTGCAAAAATACCTAAAATCAAAAGTGATATCCCCGTTAATGGACATTTCATCTTGGAACCAATGTGAATCCAACGAGTCTTCACTAATATCTGCCTCTTCTTCTATGACCTCTTTGATAATTCTTGCTTCTGTGTCTGGTATCTCATCTTCTTTTAATAAGTCTGTCATAAAGTTTCTTATACTAGTACATGTTGACACTGGAAATAAAATATATCATCACAACATAGTATAAAACATAGTCCCCCACCACATATGTCTGTCTGTCTGAATGTGATAAACTCAAAACCTACCTAACAGATTTTCATACACTTATAGTAGAGGGAATGATTCAAGAGTTATTTTTTGGAAATAATGTATTAATGTTTTGTGTAAATTTGGTTGAAACAGGATAATGATTCTTGAAGATGTCGAAAAAATAAATGTATGTACGTATACAAGAATAAAACGAATGATGGAAATCGAATCTTCATGCTCGATGCAACAATCTGAGGCCACACTTACAACAGTAAAAAAATGTAGTCATAAAAGCTGAGTGATACCCGGGGTCGCTAGTAATTATTAATAAATATGTTTGTGCATTATATAAGATATATTTAAACTATATTTTAAAGTGAGATAGAAGACAAACATCTAATCCTTATTAAATAAATAAAAAAAGTGTTTCATATTTTTGATTATATACAAAAATATTTATTTATATTTGTCACATTATGAATTACTTTATAGAATTTTTAAATGGCAAAAATAATGAAATCTATCTGCAACAAGTTCTTTCACATAAAAATACATTTCAAAAATCAAGTGAGTAAAATGACTTAGTTTTGTATATATCTAAAACACTTAGTAAAAGATGGCTTGCCATTATTCTTGGACATTTTTAACTCATCAGCCACTAGAAAATGTAGTGGTACTCAATATACAGTGTGGTTTCTTCAAATGGGAATGGATCATAGTTTAAGATTTGCCCATACATTCCCATTTGAAAAAGCCACCCTGTAAATGCATTTGAATGGAGGAATTACATTGGTGATTTTCTCACCTGAAATCTAATCACTGACTGTTTTGACTACTTTAGAAAAAGGGCCCAAAGAATCTCAGTTGATTTTTGCTTGCTACAATTTTCCACCTTGTGTAGCTGCAACTAAAAAGTTGATTTTATTTTATTTAATCACCTTATGCAGCTTTGACTACTGCAAGTGTTTAAGTTTTGAACCATTGTTACCAATACCATTTTGGAAGTGTTGTCAGGCGGCTGAGCAAATCAAGACTGGTATGATGATAGGCATACCATTTTTGCTTTTTCATTCCATTTTTGCTAGGGCGCAAGACCCAGAGTCCGTTTGTTTTAAGTCAATGTCCTCCATAAGACATCTAGTCCTATTTAATTCTGATGTCCAGTGAAGATATACCTGGCTACCTGGTTATTATTTTTATGGTGTATCTATATAATAAATAAATATAAATATTTACCATTATCATCATCCTTGCTTCTTTGGAGTGATGGTGTACTGTTACCACTAACAAATGGAAGCCTGGAAAAGATGTAAGTATTACTATTTTAAAAATGTTGTTTTAAAAGTTTTAGTGTAGTCCAGTAGAGACTTCTTTAGCCATTTAGGATGCATATGACTTCCAACATATCACTACATGTACATAGTATAAAACAAAGTCACTTCCCGCTGTCTGTCTTTCCCTATGTATGCTTAGATCTTTAAAACTATGCAACGGATTTTAATGCGGTTTTTTTTAATACCAAACCGACACTATACCGGTAGATATTCCGCACGTCGGCCTGTACGAGATCAGTATGGCTGGTCATGGTGATGATGGAATAACAGTAGAGCTTCTGTGTGCCGACCAATACCTAAAATCCTTCCGAAGCTATTCAATTCTGTCATCAAAGAGGGCAAAACGCCGCAGGCATGGCATGGCACAGGAGCATAGTGATATGTTGTGGTTATGATATATGGTAAAGCCCTCTTGAAGAAGTTTAGACCCATATCACTGCTCAGCCATGTGTACAAGTTGTTTTCAAAAGTCATCTTCAACCGACCCACAAACAGGTTTGACGACTTCCAGCACCCCGAACAAGCCGGTTTCCGAAAAGGCTTAAGCACTCTAGACCACATACATACGCTGCCGCAGGTTATACAGCTGACCGAGCAGTATAACCAGCCGTTATGCTTGGCGTTTGTAGACTAAGAGAAGGCCTTTGACATGATCGAGATCTGGGCTGTACTCCAAGTTTTCCAGTAGTTCCAAATTGACCATACATACTCGCTCGATGACTTCCACAGAGTGTTCCAATGAGTAGGTTTTGTCTAACATTCATGTCGTGCCTACTCCCGTAAAAGTTGGGGAATCTACCCTCGAAGATGTTGACGAGTATATACAACTAAAACAAACGATCCAGTTAGGTAGATCCAACTCCGAGAGGGAAGTCTTCGAATCCGACTCGGATGGGCAGCGTTCGGGAAACTACGAAACATCATCTTATCCCAAATACCGCAATGTTTAAAGACAAAGGTGTACGGCCGATTTGTGTTGCCAGCGATGACATATGGCACAGAGATGTGGTTGCTGATTATGGGCCTCGTAAGGATCTCAGTCACTCAGAGAGCAATGTACAGGGCTATGCTCGGAGTTTCGCTGCGATATCTAATCAGAAATTAGGAAACCCACAAGTGAACCATAGTTACCATAACCCTGTTGACAGTTGTTGTAGTTGACATAACCCTGAGGATTGCAAGACTGAAGTGGCAATGGGCAGGGCACGTGGCTCGAAGAACAAATGGCCGTTGGGGTGGTAAAATTCTTCAGTGGTGACCACACACCGGAAGACGCAGCGTGAGCAGGTCCACGAAATGGACCGACGATCTATTCCAAGTTGCTGGAAAGCAGTGGATGCGGCCCGCACAAGATTGAGCGGTGTGGACATAATTGAGGGAGGCCTTTAACCTGCTGTGGACGTTTTTTGGCTCAAACAAAGAAGATTCAACTTGTTGATAACCTGCAATATGCGCGAGCTGAACAGACGAAGTGAGTGTGGAGCAGTAGCATCCAGCGATTTGTTAAGATTACTTTTTTCATCTATGTAAGACAATTAAAATTCAAGAAATTAAACTACACAAAATATTTTTTGTGTTTGATTTAAAGCTCTTAAAATGTGCAACATTTAAAATAAAGCAGTTTAAAACGAATTATTCAGATGTTACTTATTGCTTAATACTATCTCCTATGTGGAAGCTGCCTATGAACTATTTTTGCTATCCACTCTAATTCTTTTTAAATTCCAAATTCAGATTTATTGATTGCAGCGTTAAATATATGCCTTTTCAACAGCATATATTTAACGCTATAAGATGGGACAAAATTCAGAAAATTTACAAACCTGAAAGCATGTGAGTCATCATTATTTTTCAAAAAATTACAAAAATCAATGTTGTCACCAGCATTTCTTAATCCCATAAAGGTTTTGAATTTTTTGTCAGAAGTCCTACATTTTTTCTTAAAAGCACTTGCTGCTTTCATGGATGAAAAGCAGTCCTTGCAGAGTTGAAATATAAAAAAATCATTACGCTTCACCTGAAATAAAATAAAAATGTTTATTAAAATAATGTCATAAATGTAGAATAAGTTCAATAAACCCTACAGAAACACAACAATATGGCCTGAAAATATACAAAGAGCAAGTTTGCTAAATCCATAGCATGGATATAGCAAACTTGCAAAAGCCCAGATATCTAATAAAAATGTAAAAAATCCAATTCTTGCCAGCATTCATATATTTATCACACAAATGTGTCTCAACCAGGATTCAAACCCAGAACATCTGTTAATAAATAATAATATATAAATAAATACCCAAACAAATGCACTATCTATGTGGCCCCAAAGTAAGCAGAGCTTGTATAGCGAACACAGAGCTGTATAGCGAACAGAGGTGATACAGCAAACTAAGGGGAACCCAGAATAAACAAATATTTCAACAATCATAACCTGAGAACAAAGATCTATGTATCTATATATATCACATGATATATGTAACAACAAATGAATGCCCTGATCAAGACTCAAACCTGGGACCTCCGGCATATTAGCCAGGGCTCCTACCCACTACAGCACTAGGCTGTCATGGGTTTTTTGAGACATCAGCAAATTTTATTTTATATCATTATGGTGGAAGTGATAGCACTTCCACCATAATGATATAAAATAAAATCCTTTAAGCTTGAGTAAGTATACATCCTTATGCATATCCTTCATTACAGTCAAATCTGATAATTTAATAATCAAACACCATAACTAATTTTTACCATAGTTTAAGAAATTCTTATAAGATGATGAAGTTAAGGGCTAGTTAACACCAGCTTTGGTAATATTGCAGACAGTAGTTGTCAAAAAATGGAAGAGCAGTTACTTAATGTTTTCAATGCTTTTAGGACAAAATATTTGTATTAACAGCTCGGCGACCCGAACCAGGCAGGCATTCAGATTCAGCAACAGGATCATGGCTAAACCGTTAAGCCTACCTGTAATCCTGTAGAGTAAATGAAAAGTCTTCGGTTTCTTTCATTGTATTGTAGCAAATCCATGGGATCATCATATTTGACCAGACATGCTCTACAGAAACCTTCTGTAAGCTTTAATGTATCATTCATAGTTTGTTGTTTAGTTAATTTCAAATTATTTATTCAAGAAACTACCGCAATCACCAAAATTTCAAATCACACACATACTTTTTTCAAATTAAAAAAAATCACTCATAATTTAGGAACAATCAAACCGACTCAAGAACTCTAAAAATAATAGTTCAGTCTCCCCAAACGCTCCAAGCTGATAAATAAAACCAAGAAATATAGTACTCTAATGCGCGGTTTACATGTATTAAGTAGTTAAGTTGGTAACTAAATTTTAACTAAATTTTAAGTTACTGCATGTCACTTGTGTGTCCAAACGCATTAAGTAGTTAAGTTCATAAGTTCAATGAAGATGAGCAGTGATGAATCTCAAGGAATTCGTCAATTCTGTACTTAGATATATCGTAAATGTGATTTTGGACAAATTCAGAGAAGAATTTTATTCGGAAATTAAAATCTTTACAAGAATATGTTTTTTTCTAAATGTTTATTATACAAGCATATCTATTTTATATATTCTTCAACAAATTTTAAAGTCGAAACTAAACTCCACTCCGACATTTAAAAATAAAAGAGTAAATGCGAAATAAATAGGAGCTCTTGCCGCCACCAGCTTTGTCAAATTATGCACTTAACTAAAAAATCACGTCCAAACGTGTTAACTGAGAAGCCCCGCCCACCCACTTATACGAAAAATAGAACAAATCCTAATCTACTTAATCACTTGCGTACTAAATTTTAAGTTACCACTTGTCACTTAACTGACTGTTTACACGCAACTTTTAACTTAAAATTTAGTTAAAATTTAGTTACCAACTTAACCACTTAACGCGTGTAAACCGGCTATTACAAAAAGTAAGTAAGTAAACATAGCAGTATAGCAGGTAGTCTTCATACAAAAATAACTAGGAATTATGTCTATGGTTAGAACTTTTTGATTATGACAGCTCCGTTGCTACTTTTGAGCGAACAATTGTCATATGTCACTTAAATGTGAATGATGAATATTGACACTATGTTCAATCAATGATGTACGGTTTTAGGTTATCTTTCAATGTTGTCATTATTTTAAAACTACCTTTATTATATTAATACTTGAAATTGGCAGAAATAGTTAATGTGTAGTAACTACAGCTGATTGCCATAAAACGCAAAATTTAATTTAATTTTCAATCGATCAGTTCGATCTGCCATTACGGTTTCAATGTTTGAAGAGTTTGCATTGATCAATTTTCGTAAAATAACCTCTCAATTCCCAAATATACGTATGTAGAAGAATATGAGACTAGTGGAGGGGGGAATGCTATTTAAGAGAGTGTCAACGACAGTCAGGTCCTTTTTTTGCGTTTCGTCCGTCGCGTCGGTGCGATACAGTGTTCGGTCGTAATATTCTTGTTGTTCGGTTTGTCTTTGTCTTAGAGTCAGATTTGAGTGATTGACTAAGCTGTATTAATTCAAATTGTCGGATTGTTTAGCTCTTTGTTATTTTTGTGAATTCATTAAATAAGTTTGTAAACCGTGTTGAATACTATTTCTTTTTAAAAAAAATCCCTTTTGATTTTGTTTTCCAAGATCAGAAGTGGGATTCTTACTTTTTGGGCCCATTCCGGCTTGGCCAGTACGTTTTTTTTCTTATTTCCGTTACTTTGACTACCCCACGCGTTAGGTTACATGTTATTTTTCTTAAATATTTCGTAATTGTAATTTCTAAGTTTTTTCTTATAATTATTATTGAATTACTTTAAATATCGAATTGTGTTGTTGTATAAACTAAATCTGATTCAGTAGATTCGTCCAATTAAGTGTTATGTGTGTAAGCTGTGTTCGTGTGCGTCACGGGGTAAGTCCTTTTGATAATAATCAACTGTGTTTTCATACTAGAATGTCTGAGTGTGAGCGTAGTCGTAGTCGCAGTGTTCGTGATGGTAATTCTCGCCGTGATCGCCGCGATAGTCAAGGCAATAGGTCCCGCGAACAATCGCTTAACGATAACGATATGTTAAGACTTGAAATGAAGGCAATGATGTCTCGACTTAAGGTGTTAGAGGCGAAAACAAGGGCTTCACCCTTGCCGGATCCATCTTCAGGCCACGTGTTAGCGCACTCCCGCGACCGTATAGACAAAGACAAACCCTTGACACCTGCTAGTGTCCGCGGTGGGCAGGTATCGCGAAGATTGCGGACACCGTCGCGTGAGCGTGATAGGTCTCGTGTGCCTGATTGTTGCGTATCTCATGGCGTGCGTGCACTGACGCCGTCAGGACGTCGTTCGGTTTCACCTTTGCCTGTGACTCGACGTAAAACAACAACTCGCTATCATGACCATCGCCGTGGTTCGCGATCTCGCTCGATTACTTCACCGATACGGTCCGCAGGCCGCGAAGTAAGAGACGCGGGTATACGATCTGATCCGGTACAGGCTAGTGTTGCCGATTGTATTGCAAATGCCATTCGTTCGATTAGTACGGCAGGCAAATCGTCTCAGCATTACTATATTTCAAACTTTGACCCAAACATACATAATATTGATGATTGGTGTTTAGAGGTAGATCGCGCAAAAGTTTTAAATAATTAGAATGATTTTGAATGTCTTTCGCATATAGGAAACTGTTTACTCGGAGATGCGAAATCATGGCTCAATGAGTGGGTCTCCAGTGATCGTAGTTGGACCAATTTTAAGAAAGAATTTAAACCTCTTTGTCCTAAAGTACCAGATTTTGCGAGCATATTGTTTGAAATTATGACAAAAAATTCTGATAACTATCCAACGTACGCAGAATATGTACGTCGGTCGTTACTTCGCTTACGTATAGTGCAAGGGCTTAGTGATGAGCTTACTTCGGCTATAATAATTCGCGGTATCACTGATCCGAATATCAGAGCTTCAGCAACGAATGCCAAACTATTACCGAATAATTTAGTTGAATTCTTTTCGATCTACGTTAAGCCTAGTATGAGCAACGTTACCAAACAGTCATCCTCGCGCCCTGATTTGCGAAACGTTAAGATAGGTGGACGTCCTCTGGAGTATTCGCGCAAACGCAACTTCAGCGATATAAGGTGCTTCTCCTGCGGTCAGTTAGGGCATAGGCAGGTTTCATGTAGCAAAAGACCCAGGGTTGAACCATTGCCAGAAAGTTCATCCAACCGTGAGGGGGTTAAGTCGTTGTCGACTGCGTTCGTACCGTCGAAGCCCGAACCGTGTACATACTGTAGGAGACCGGGACACAAAGCTGAAACTTGTTTTGCTAAGCATCGTGCAGAATCTTCAAATAAGGACAGTGTAAATTTTTGCAACGAGTCTGTCCCGCCAGGGATGTCATAACAGCTGTAATACAGAATGTACCGGTTGACGTTTTAATTGATAGCGGTTCCACTGTTTCGTTAATCTCATCATCACTGCTAAAACATTTCAATTGCTCGCGTACGCCGACGTTTCGGGTTTTGAAAAGGCTAGGTAGTCAAGAAATTGAAAGCACTTTTTACGTTACGCTACCTATTCAGTTTGACGGTTTGACTCTTGAAGTAGATTTGTTTGTAGTTTCCACCCATTATATGAACGTGTCGGTAATTATAGGTACGGACGTTTTAAACAGGAGGGGTGTTAGATATGTACGTACTAAGGATTGCCAGTTACTTACTAGAGCTATTGACAACTCTGACACAGTGATGAATATTCAATCTGAGAGTTCACTAGCAATTAATACACCTTTGGTAAATAATAATTTAGACAAATTACTCGGGATAATTAGTAAATTTTCGCAGTACTTCATTACAGGGACTGCAACTTCAACTGTTAACACGGTATGTATGTCAATTAAACTCAAAACCAGCACTCCTGTTTATTATCGACCGTACCAAGTATCACACGCTGAAACGCTCCGTGTTCGCGATATAATAAAAGATTTGATTGACAAACGGATAATAGAGGAATCTGAGTCTGACTACGCGAGTGCAATCCTGCTAGTTAAAAAGAAAGATGGATCGGATAGGATGTGTGTGGACTATCGAAAACTTAATGAGATTACCATCAAAGACAGATTTCCGTTGCCTCGTATAGATGATTGCTTAGATCGGTTGGGTAATAATAAATACTTTACATCTTTGGATATGGCAACCGGCTTCCATCAGATTCCTTTAGATCCTGAATCAATGCCGCTTACAGCATTCGTCACACCGGAGGAACATTTTCAATATCGAAAAATGCCTTACGGTTCGGCGAATGCGCCAGTTGTCTATCAACGTATAATTTCTAAAACACTCCGCAAGCTTATAAATTCTGGGGACATTATTGTTTATATTGATGACATCTTAATCATGAGTAAGACTATCGATCAGGGCTTAATTTTGCTTCGAAAAGTGCTTGAAACGTTGACAAGAGCGGGTTTTTCTATCAACTTAAAGAAGTGCTCGTTTTTGGCTACTAACATAGAGTACTTGGGTCGCACGATAAGTGAAGGTCAGGTTAGGCCGAGTCATGAGAAAGTGCGGGCTTTAACTGACTCAGCTGAACCGAAAAACGTGAAACAAGTGAGGCCATTTCTGGGGTTGGCCAGCTATTTTAGGCGGTATATTGCTGGATTTGCTCAAAAGGCTTCTTGTATCGCGGCACTAACTAAAAAGGGGTTAAATTTTCATTGTGGTACTGAACAACAGGCCGCTCGTCAATACATCATAGATTGCCTTACGAGTGAGCCGGTACTTGCCATCTACGACCCTGCATTGCCGATAGAAATACATACTGATGCAAGTTCTATTGGTTAAGGAGCTGTCTTGATGCAAGTATATGAAGAAAATTGCAAGCGAGTGGTATCCCATTTTAGCATGGGGCTGAGAATAGGTACCGCTCCTACGAGCTTGAGACCCTGGCAGTGGTGAAGGCTCTGGAGCATTTCAGGCACTATCTTGTGGGTGTACACTTCACTGTGGTTACCGACTGCAACGCGTTAAAACTTACTCAGCGTAAGAAAGACCAGTTGCCCAGGGTGGCCCGGTGGTGGGTATACCTCCAAGACTTCGATTTTAGCCTTGAATACAGAAAAGGCTGCCTTCTGTCACATGCAGACTACTTGAGCCGAAATCCAGCTAACGTATGTACCATTCAAAAACCGGTAAATTGGGCACAAGTTGCCCAGGCTGCTGATGAGGAGACGCTGTCTCTAAAACAAAGGCTAGCGGATGGGCAATTGGATCCTAGTCGTTATGTCGTTAAAAATGATATCCTTTATGTTAAGCTTTCACCTACTGAAAATACCTCGGGCTCCTTTGCAGCCAATTCATTCTTGGGAAAAACCAGACGCACCTTTCGAGACTGTCCATATTGATGCCTTAGGCCCTCTGCCAGAAACTGACGGTTATCGTCACGTGCTTATTGTTATAGATGCGTTTTCAAAATTTTGCTTATTGTATCCCATGTACCGACAAGACACTGACGAACTAAAAAGACACTTTACGAACATGATCTCTCTTTTTGGAACTCCAAAATTGATCGTCGCTGATAGAGGACGCATGTTCCAAAGCATCGATTTCCTTAATTGGGTCAAGGACATAGGATGTGATACTCATTTTATAACACCCGAGATGCACCAGTCCAACGGACAAGTAGAGCGTTATTGCCGTACTGTGCTCAATATGGTCCGTATTGAGTGCAACCATCGACAGCAGAGGTGGCCAGCGGTTATGTGGAAGTTACAGCTGACCCTGAACATAACAAAACACAAGACGACACAATACTCTGCCCTGAAGCTCCTCATAGGTATTGAAGCTGCCACACCACTCATACGCAGTTTGATAAGAGATATAACCGTTGAAGGTTCCAGTGGTAATCGGGAAGCCCTTCGTGAGATGAGCCGTCAGAGGGCATCCGAACATCTTCGTGCCAATCAAGCTCGTCAAGATGCTTACGTTAACCAGGGACGTAAGTCTGCTCAAACCTTTACATTACACTCCTTAGTCTTTGTTCGCAAACAGGCGCAGTCAACCGGGAAGCTAGACTCGTGTATGCGAGGACCATATCGAGTGGTGAAGACACTCCCACACGGTCGCTATGAGCTGCAGTTGCTAGCTGGCTCATATGGCAAGTCGACCCAAATGGTTGCGGAATATATGGTTCCGTGGCGTGGAGAATGGACTCCAGAAGAGTGTTCTGCTTTCTTTGATGACGCAGACACTGAAGGAGAGGAGCTACCTCCTCGTGTCAACCTGCCTCCCGATGTTGAGCAGCCTGTGGAAGAGATTGAGCCGCAGCCAGGCCCTTCTAGGACACAGTGACACTCCGAACCGATCGACTACCCTGCGAACGAAGAGAGTTCCCTGCCCCCTGTACCAATTCTGGACACGGATCTTGAATGCAGATAAAGAAGGAGTCCGAGGACGGTCTCCTGTCAGGAGAGGCCGTGTAGAAGAATATGAGAGTAATGGAGGGGGGAATGCTATTTAAGAGAGTGTCAACGACAGTCAGGTCCTTTTTTTGCGTTTCGTCCTACGCGTCGGTGCGATACAGTGTTCGGTCGTAATCTTCTTGTTGTTCGGTTTGTCTTTGTCTTAGAGTCAGATTTAGTTTACCGATTTGATAAAATAAGTGATTGACTAAGCTTTATTAATTCAAATTGTCGGATTGTTTAGCTCTTTGTTATTTTTGTGAATTCATTAAATAAGTTTGTAAACCGTGTTGAATACTATTTCTTTTTAAAAAAATCCCTTTTGATTTTGTTTTCCAAGACGTAGTAATCAATTTGCGTTTACTATGCGTTTCAAATGAGAATAGGAACGTCAATGACCTCTATTTGTCAAATTTCACTCGAAAATTATAGTCAGAAAAAAAAATTTTGCATAAAAATAATGATTTATTTTACTTTATTTATAAAAGTATTATATCGAAAAGAAATTATTCAAAATAAAACTGTATTAAAAAAAGAACTGAGTTAGTAAAAAGGCACAAACCACCAAAAAACTATGTCAAAAATAACATTTTCAACACTCACGGTTTTCAAATTTTGAGGTTGCCACCTTACAATTCTAATTTAAATCCAATAGCGTGACAAAACTGTCAAACCTAGTTCTTTCAAGCGTCGAGTGAATAGGTATCTCGTGGATAGGTCCATCAGGTGGGATAGAAGACAAACGTCTAATCCTTTTTCAATAAATAAAAAAAGTAAGAAAGCCAAATTGAGAGTTTGACGGTAAAAGCAATTGCTTGTTTGAAAAAATTCTTTTTTTGCTCACGCTACCTAATCGGTTCGAATTGACAGCTTTGACGTCACAATATGGCGCTAAGTCGGTCCTATTGTTATTTGAAACGCACAGTATGGTGCTTCACAATGTACAACAAGTGCTGATAGTGAATGAGAAAGTAGGCGAAAGGTCGTCATTTTCCATCATTTTCCAAGAACTGAGATCGGACTTAACGACTTACGTTGTGTTTGTGCTAATAGTGTTAACTTACAAGATTTAAGTGTAGTAAAATTTCGTAAATTGTTTTGTAAGCCACAAATATTTTTAAAAAGAAAAGTTTTCAGGGTTACTCATTAAGAATAACGGTGTTTAATTGATGTAATTCGCGTCTAGAAAATAAAATTTTGCGTCCTATACAATACAAACAAAGCATATAAAAATATAAAAATTCATAAAAGTATACATTTTTTATTTATTTCACCTTCTTTATCATTTAGATTGTTAGAATTTCTTGTAGAATAGAAGAGGGGCTTTCGTGCTGCCACAAGGGATTACGCCAAAATCCAATACAGTCATTTTAAAATTAAGAAACGAAGGACAATCAAATTTTTTTTTAAAGTTGTCAAATTGAAAAATTTGGTTCCTAGTGTTGTAGTTAGGAATTCGTTCGTCTGATGCGTAGCATCACTAGTTAGTGTATGGTAGTAGAGTAGTCTAAGAGAGTAGTATTTATTTATTAATAATTCATCCTTTATTAGGATAGGCAATGGAACTGAGCCATACAGCCTCACCAATAGACTTTTTTGTTCCCCTCCACGGGAAGGGCAGGAGGATAAAAAATGCTCTGACGCATACTCCACGCGCGCGATCGTAGTTATGTGGGACTCGTCCCGACGCCTACCAGAACCATACCCACTAAAAAACCCCCTGTCGGCTCGTGCAATTTTTTGCTACTCAGCCTTCATCTGAGCGACGGCCAATTGGAGAAAGAGGCCACGCTAGCGGGGCCCAGAAGGAGTCACCCGCTGGGAAGTACATAGCACTGAAGGTGCACAAAGCACTGAAGGTGAATACATACCACTGAAGGTGCTCAAAATGAAAAGTAAATAATTAAAAACATAAAAAATTGAAAAATAAAATTGCATTAATTCGGATTTACGTTAGAATTAGAATTTACGTTAGAATTAGAATTTGCGGCCTGAAGGGCTAAGAGATCTAGCGTCAGCTGCGTCGCTACGTTCGTGTGCACATTTCTCGGTCTAGCGACTTTGAATTTCGAATCTAAGACAGGAGCAGTATATGAGACTGAATCTCGAACTAGAGGATTGGGATGGGATTCGGCGCGTTTGAAGAACGATTCTGAGAGTGTTTTGAGGTGCTGTTGCACTGTAGGTAGTTCAAGATCTCTGTGCAGGTCCGCGTTAAGCACGTACCACGGTGCGTCTGTGGCCCTGCGGTAGAAGAGATTTTGAACTACCTGCAGTTTTTGCAGGACGGAGGGTTTGGCGTGGGCAAAGACTGGCGAGGCATATGTCATGACTGGTCTAACGCAGACCTTATAAAGCGTACGTTTGTTTCTGAACGACATTTTACTTTTTCTACCTAACATACTATATAAGCGGCCTAAGTAAAAACGGGCGAGTTTCGTTACTCTATCGACGTGTTGCTTGAAAAAAAGCGTCTGGTCTAAGGTGACGCCTAAGTATTTGGTAGTGCGCTTCCAGAATGTAAGGTACAGAGGGGAGTACCTAACATTCGAACGTGCAGATTGTCAGCGACATAACGTTGTTTGCAGTCGAAGTAAACCACAGAACTCTTGTCTGGGTTCACATCGATACGCCATATTTGAAACCATGCACCGAGGGCGTCTACAGCCTTTTGGAGTCTGGTGGTAGACCCGGGACACTTTGGCCTTTGGTGTAAAGGGCTGTGTCGTCGGCAAAGAGGGCGAGTTCGACGTCTTTCGGCGGAATGGGAATGTCGTTAGTGTATACAGTATACAACAGAGGGGCGAGGACTGAGCCTTGAGGGACTCTAGCCTTTATGGGACGAGATGCGGAAAGCGTACCTTCATGTTTGAAACGAAACGTGCGGTTTTTGACAAACGACATTATCCTAACTAGGCGAGCCGGTAAGCCTATTTTGTACAGTTTATAAACGAGACCGCTGTGCCAGACTTTGTCGAAAGCCTTGGCTACGTCAAAGAAAACTGCGATCGTTTTCTATCGTTTCGGATAGAAGACGATTTTGGAAAGTAGCTGTGGTCGAAACGGGCATTGAAGATGATGGCTAACAAGGTAAGCACCTGTTGAGGCAGGTGCTTAAGTGCGTGGTTAGAAATACCATCCGCATCCGGAGCCTTTTTGGACTTTTGACTTCTAATGAGAAGCAAGATTTCATCATTAGAGACTGTGACGGGGTCGTCGGTGATGGGGAGAGATTCTCTGCGGAGAACTTCGTCCTCCACCGCCTGGATGTGGGAGGGATCCGTGGGTTGCGTGCTGGGCGAACATTGTGCCGCTATGCTGTCGGCGAAGCATTCGGCTTTCTCTTCGGCTTCAAAGGCAATAGTGCCGTCGGGACGAGTGAGAGAAGGAATGTGAGAGGCGGCGTCTACGCGAAAGGCTCGGGCCATACTATAGTACGCTTGGTCGGACGGGGAGATATTCTCCATGAGATCGTTAAACTGAGCGTCTCGGAGTTCCGCGAGGCGAGACCTAACTTTGCGTTGTAGCTTGGTCGCAACTGATCTATAGGCGGGCGTGGGATATTTCTTGGCTCTCCGGAGAGCCGCGTTCTTAGCTTTAATGAGATTGCTAACGGCTAAGGGTAGATTGGGTATACTTCGCTTAGCAACCTTTTCGTTGACACTGATGGCTGAGTTGATAGCATCAGTGAGGGAGTCGACTAATGAATCTATTTTGTCCGGGCTATCTAATTGGTCGGGCGAGATCGCGAGTGGAGAGTTTGGGGCCTCTAAGGCTGAAGCTAACGTATTTTTAAAACCTTTCCAGTTGGTAAAGGTCTTAGGACGAGTGACGTGATTGTTAGGCGGTCCTAGCACGAGGGAGACGGGGTGGTGATCAGAGCCAAGGTCATCGAGCGGTTCGATAGACCTGATATCGAGGTTGATTTGTTTGACGATCGCAAAATCGAGGATGTCAGGAGTTGCTGGGATAGTGAGTGGGAGTGATGGGAGAGATGACGTCTAAGTCGAGTTGCTGACTGATTTTAAGGAGTTCTCTACCGCTTTGGTTGGTCGATAGGCACTTCCAGTCAGTATTTTTGGAGTTCAAATCTCCAAACATAATGACTGAATGGCCGAGGGCGAGAATGGCCTCGAAGTCGCTAAGGATAGGTCTGGTATGATGGATGTCACTAGGTACGTAAACTGAAGCTATGACGACGGTCGGATGACCAGTCATAGCCAATCTACACACAGTGGCCTCTATGTTGAGGAGAGGAGTGGTAGGGAGAGGAGTTTAGTGGAAACCTCTTTTGTGATAAAAAGCTGTGCCGCCGTAACCGTCGGGCCTATCGTTACGAATGAACACGTAATTGGGAACAGCGAATCCCCTGGTGCGGTTCGGAGTGAGCCACGTCTCTTGAAGAAGCAATAAGTCAGGCTCGTTGTTCTGAAGGAACAGTTTGAGCTCAGGAAGGTTAGTGCTGAGACTACGAGCGTTAAAAGAAACTAGGGATAAGCCCTTGGGTTTCATACGACCGAACGCGGGATTTTCTGGTCTAGACATTATATTTGCTTATTTACGAATTTATACAAAAATAAAAAAAATAAAAAAATAAAATTTATAATGAACTTAGAAGCGAGTGATGCTCGGCTAACGCAAATAAACGCTCTTGAGGAGAGCGGGAGGCTCGCAGTTTGCGTGCGAGACCCAAATTGGGGAGCACACCTAATATATAGGCACCCAGCGACATTTTGTAATGTAGACATTTTGAATGACGTCGAACACGGTCTTCATGTCCTCAGCCAACGATGACTGAGGTGAAGATGACGGAACAGGACGCGGCCCTACGGGAGCTACGGGAGCTGGGATAGGACGGGAAGGTGCAGGTGGAACGGCCGGACGCTGCCTCCAAGACAGAGCCTGAGTAGGCGTCGGCTGAACGGTCTTTGCTTCCGGGGGACCCCGGTTGCGCAGCGGCGGGAAGTTAGCGGGAGTGAACGGCGGCGCCGGTTGAGGCGCGGCCCACTTGGCTGAGGAGCGCGGAGCGCGCGGGCAACCCCTGTAGTTAGCTGTGTGGCCAGACTGGCCGCACGGTTTGAGTGCATCTTGTGCACTGCTTCAGCCGGGAAACCCTGGGACTTAAGGTCCTCGAGGATATCTTCGTTCGCGAGCTCGAACGGGACGCCCCATAATACTGCGCGCCCTTACGCTCCTCCGGGAGGGCGTAAGTGTGGTACGCGATTTTTTTAAGCGAGAGTAAACGAGTGATCGCGCGGAAGTCACGATAGTCGCGACTTGGATTTTTATAGTATCGCCTGCGTTATTTGCCTTGAGATAATTGATTTTGTGCCCTTTGCACAAGTTAGAAACCGCGGTCCAGCGCTTTTTTTCGCGGAGGAAGACGGGCGGAGGGATTTGAGGCTTGGATGGGACGAAGCGCAGCGCGACGCTGGCTTCGACGGGACCGACGGAGACGCGGTCACTTCGAGTGACATGAGCGGCGCGGGGGTGGGTGTAGTAGACACCGGGGTTGGCTCGGGTGTTGAAGACACCGCGGCTTTTTTCGAACGCTTCTTAGAGCGTTTGGCAACTAACTGGAACGCGGGCTCAGGAGAGCCGGTTAAGGTGGCAGTGACCGACGAAGCTTCGGACGCAGCGGAGTCTGAATCGCTCCCGGGAGCGGTACGCTTCCTACGAGATGAGCGCGAGGATGAGACCGACGCGCAGTCCATATCGGATGGAATGGGAGACGCGGGAGAGCTATAAACCTGAGGGGTCTGGACGTTGGAGGCCTGAGGGGCTGGGGTTGGGGCCTGGGTGAACGCGTTCGCGAAGTTAATAACGCTTAGCGAATCCATTAGGGAGGGTTGGGACAATAATATGTATAAATAAGTATATTAAAAGATGCCTAGTTCCTAAAAACCTAGCAAAACCCTAGCGGCTAACCTCCCTACCAGCGGTAGGGGGGCTGGGGAGAATAACTTAAAACTAACCGTAGTACGCCGAAGGCTGCTACCTAGAAACCTAAAAAAGGGTACGCAGGTAAAGAGTTGACCGCGTTAGGGTCAACCTTTACCGACAGAAAGGACAAACACACGAAAACACACAGACATGATAAAAATAAATATGAAAATAGGAGAAAAATAAATAAAATAGAGAAGAGAAATAAAATAAAAATAAAAGGACTGGGTCAGTACAAATTCGTTGTCACCGTTAAGTATCCTTTGTACTGAAACCAGACTACTTACGCTGGGCACAACACTGCACTCAGCACAAACACAACACAACTTAGCACAGCACTTTGAAGACTAAGGGGCTTAGTCGCAAATAAAAATCGCACTTCTTTGCTTCGCGCTTCTTCACACTACACAAATACACTACTAAGTGGGCCCAACCCCCTCCCCTCTAAGCGGGAGCCATTTTGTTTTTATGTTAAACATTTCTTTGTGCGTGTACAAAAAACGACACATCTCTCATTATATTGGTCTCACTGAGATAAAAATAGGCTTATTCACAGGGCAATAATATTTTCTGTTACTTAACTGTATAAAAAAATTTGACTTTAAGGAAACTGTTTGAAAAAAAAAATTTACACACTCTATGGTTGGGATCTTTTTGGCAAAGCAAGTTCGAAACGTTTTTGCAATTGTAGTAGTATTTGTATATTAACTGGAATTCTATACTTGAATTTTAAATTTCCTTGTACAGTCAGAAAAAAGAGGTTCCTTACATTTTGAAGAGGAAAATATATTGACAATAAAAAGTAAATCGGGAATGTAATTTATAAATATTGCTAATTGTTGTGAGGTCTGACTATTTGGTTTTAGTTAATAATAGGTCTTTACCTATGAAACTGCCGTTTTGCCGTACTGGCCATTTCAAATGAAAATATTTTTTTTTTTGACTGATAATTCTAATTTCAAATTAATTTTATTTGACAAACATGGAATTCTTTTTCTAAAATCGTCATTTGTTTAATAGTTAGTGTTTTGTTTTCAACGCATTCGAACATTTTTCGTCATCATGGATAAGTTAAAAATTCGAGTAATTATGGAGTATGAGTACCGTCGTGGCAGCAAAGCGGCACAAGCGGCACGCAACATCAATGACGTTTACGGAGCAAACATAACAAACGAACGCACCACCCGTTATTGGTTTACCCGCTTCCGTTCTGGAAATTTTGACCTGAAAATGAATCCCGTGGTCGTCCGAAAACTTTGGTCGAAAATGACGAATTAAAGGCAATTGTGGAAGCTGATGAAACTCAATCCACGGCTGAATTAGCAGCAGCTTTCGACGTTAGCATCAAAACAATATTGGTCCATTTGCGCCAAATTGGCAAGGTAAAAAAGCTGGACAAATGGGTACCCCACGAACTCAATGACCGCCAGCGCGAAGTACGCGTGGAGACGTGCCTTGCACTGCTCAGCAGTCATACAAATGAAGGAATTCTGAACCGCATTGTTACTTGTGACGAGAAATGGATCCTGTTTGACAATCGTAAGCGCTCAGCAAGTTGGTTGGACCCTGGTTCATCACCCAAACAATGCCCTAAACGAAAACCTACCCCTAGAAAAGTGATGGTCACTGTTTGGTGGTCTAACGCGGGTGTAATTCATCACAGCTTCTTGCCAAACGGGACAAGCATTACTGCAGATGTGTACTGTGAAGAACTGAACACAATGATGGAGAAGCTCGCACGTCTCCAACCAGCTTTGGTCAATCGTTCGGCTCCACTGCTCCTGCACGACAACGCGCGACCTCATACTGCACAGCAGACGGTCTCCTAATTTACCTATGAAATTGCCGTTTTTCACGAAATAAATGAAGCGTAATTTTTTTATATATTTTTTATTTCTATTAATCAAAATAGTCACTCATGCAATCAATGGATCTTTGCCAACGCATTGGTAGCTTATTGATGCCTTTCTTGAAGAAATCAGCTGGACGGGAGGCAACAAATTCTTCAAAGGCATTTTGTACTGCCTCTCGGGTATTGAATTTTTTTCCCGCCAAGAAGTTATCCAAATTCTGGAAAAAGTAGAAGTCTGTAGGCGCAAGGTCTGGTGAGTATGGCGGATGACGGAGAACTTCCAACCCCAACTCTTGTAGCTTGGAGACCGTCTGCTGTGCAGTATGAGGTCGCGCGTTGTCGTGCAGGAGCAGTGGAGCCGAACGATTGACCAAAGCTGGTTGGAGACGTGCGAGCTTCTCCATCATTGTGTTCAGTTCTTCACAGTACACATCTGCAGTAATGCTTGTCCCGTTTGGCAAGAAGCTGTGATGAATTACACCCGCGTTAGACCACCAAACAGTGACCATCACTTTTCTAGGGGTAAGTTTTCGTTTAGGGCATTGTTTGGGTGCTGAACCAGGGTCCAACCAACTTGCTGAGCGCTTACGATTGTCAAACAGGATCCATTTCTCGTCACAAGTAACAATGCGGTTCAGAATTCCTTCATTTGTATGCCTGCTGAGCAGTGCAAGGCACGTCTCCACGCGTACTTCGCGCTGGCGGTCATTGAGTTCGTGGGGTACCCATTTGTCAAGCTTTTTTACCTTGCCAATTTGACGCAAATGAACCAATATTGTTTTGATGCTTACGTCGAAAGCTGCTGCTAATTCAGCCGTGGATTGAGTTTCATCAGCTTCCACAATTGCCTTTAATTCGTCATTGTGGACCAAAGTTTTTGGACGACCACGGGGTTCATTTTTCAGGTCAAAATTTCCAGAACGGAAGCGGGTAAACCAATAACGGTTGGTGCGTTCGTTTGTAGTGTTCGCTCCGTAAACGTCGTTGATGTTGCGTGCCGCTTGTGCCGCTTTGCTGCCACGACGGTACTCATACTCCATAATTACTCGAATTTTTAACTTATCCATGATGACGAAAAATGTTCGAATGCGTTGAAAACAAAACACTAACTATTAAACAAATGACGATTTAAGAAAAAGAATTCCATGTTTGTCAAATAAATATAATTTGAAATTAGAATTATCAGTCAAAAAAAAATATTTTCATTTGAAATGGCCAGTACGGCAAAACGGCAGTTTCATAGGTAAAGCCTATATACCTATTATTAGGTCCTTAGATATGAAATTGGCGTTTTGTCGTTCTGGCCACTTTGATCTGTAATATCTCCTCTTTGGTTAAAAATTAAAGAAAAATAAGAAAAATATATACAGCTATTTACAGACAAAACTGTTTTAATACACTTGAAGCAAATTGAGAAGGTGAAAAAGTTTATGAATCGAGTGCAGCAAACCGACAAACGCGCGTCGACTGCTGCGTTACATTACTCAACCGGCACAATCCTGGACATCCAGTACGACAATTGGAAATGCTCATCGCAATGGTTGAACCGTGGCGTACCAGCCAAATCCTGCCCCAAGTGAAATTTTTTTTAAAAAAAATTTACTTGTGAGGGTTTGGTGAATAAGTGCCGGTGTCGTTCACTATAGCTTTCTTAAATCAGGCCAGACGATTACGGCAGATGTCTATTGTCAGCAACTGCAAACCATGACGGCAAAGCTAGCTGCTAAAAATCGAGGCTGGTCAATCGCTCTAGGCCACTGCTGCTTCAGGACAACGCTAGACCACACACTGCACAACAGACGGCTACCAAATTAGAGGAGCTTCAATTGGAATGTCTAAGACATCCACCATACTCCCCGGACCTTGCTCCAAGAGATATCCATTTTTTTTGAAATTTGAATAACTTCTTGCAAGGAAAAATTTAAACTCCGATGGGGCAATACAAAGCGCCTTCAAAGATTTTATTGTCTTCCGTCCGAATGGTTTTTTTTAGTAAAGGGATCAATGAACTACCTATGAGATGGCAAAAGTGCATAGATAGCAATGGTACATACATACTTTGATTAAATAAATATATTTTTTTAAAGTTGACTATGTTCCTCCCTTACAAAACGCCAATTTCGTATATAATGACCTAATAAATTAATGAATTGATTTTATTTGTGATTTATTCTTATGGTTAATTATATTTATCATTCAGTGTTATTATTGTAAAAACTTTAATTAAAAATGGTTCCAAAGTTGAAGCATGGTCGAGGTAAGCCTTTGACTTCCAAACTAAAGACGTGTTGTATAATTTGTACAAATATTTCGAAAATGAATGGAATAGCTATCCGAGCAGTATTGTGACTCCCAATCAATAAGTTGCCATATCAACCGGAATAACATTGACTTCCGTCAGAAAGGTCCTATCAGAAAGGAAATGTCATTCTTCAAAACAGGGACCAACCTTTAAATCACATAAATACATACATCACATAACCTCTCAAAGTCTTGGTCAGATGGTAGCACTTCTGGTTTAAAGCAACATATATCAAAAGGCAACCGCTTGATCATCGTCCATGCCGGCAGAATTGATGTTTTTGTACCAAATACCTTGCTCATGTTAAAAGGTAACGAAAAAAGAGTTGATTACTATGGTAATATGAATTATAATAATTATTCGAAGTGGATCCAAACGCAATTAATACCCAACCTTAAACCAATTTTGTTGTTGTGGTTGATAATGCACCTTATCACAATTCAATTCAAAATCATACACTTATTTCTAATTCTTAAAAACAGCAACTGGCAGACATATAAAAATATTGAACATTCATCGAACATGCCTCAGTTCCATAAATTGATTCAAAAAATAAGGTGAATTTTTTAGAGTATAAGATAGACGAAATATTACGACACCGCCTTATCACCCTCAGTTTAATCCTATTGAAAATATATGGGGGTTAGTGAAGAATTACGTCGCAAAAAAAATTTCTTTCATAATGAACGTGAGTGCTATAATGACATTAGCTGAGGCAAAATTTAATAGCATAAGTGTAGAGGAATGGAAAAATGTTTGGTTACATACTTGTAGCATAGAGGAAAAGATATTTATAGGCACGGATGAGGTTTTGGATATAATATCAGAACAAATAAAGGAAAAAATAATAAGTAAAAAAGTAATAAGTAATAAGTTAACATAAAGGATTAATCTGATGAAAGTGAGGATGCAGGAGGAGGAGCAAAATCGTCTCGAAAGTAATTTACCTGTATTCTGCATTGAATACTGGTGTACACGTGCATCAAATAGGAAATACAATGAGGAGCGTAGCCAGTGCTTTTCGTTTCGTTCCAAAGAGTCCGTTTGTTGACAGTAAAGGTTAGCTATCACTTCACCTTCATTATGTTCATTAGGGGATCCTGCCGTTTTACCAAAATTATTTTGACAAAATTTTATAATCCAAGCAAATTTTTGCAAACATTTTTACACCAATGCAACATTTGGCATTATTTTAGTACGCACATTTTCATTTGGTCAAATTTTTACTCGGCAGTATAATGGCATATGAAGGATAATGGCATTACGTCATTTGGTCATTTAATAAGTGAGTTTTACAGCAAACAAACTTTAGACAAATAACATTTAGTGATTTGTT
The DNA here is from genome assembly GCA_923062675.1 of Marasmarcha lunaedactyla. Classification (NCBI taxonomy): domain Eukaryota; kingdom Metazoa; phylum Arthropoda; class Insecta; order Lepidoptera; family Pterophoridae; genus Marasmarcha; species Marasmarcha lunaedactyla. Next base: position 13,534,497 of record OV281353.1, read on the forward strand.
TGGACATAAAATTTTAAACAAATTAAGAGTATTAAAATTTTAAGACAAAAATTTTACTTTTGTCTTATACAAAACTTTTGATATGTTTATAATTATAATAATATATAATATACAAAATATCTGTAACTTACAATTTTAAGTTATTTGCAGTGGACATTAACAATTTCATTTCACAGTATTCAGAGTTGTGTTGCAAAATTCTATTAATTCTGTCGTCTTTATCCGAATTTCTTTTTCTTTTTTTATATAATATGTACATGAAAAAATTTGATTATACCAAAACATCAATTTTCAAAGTGATTATTTTTTTAAACTACATGCATACATTTGACTCCGCTTTGTTTCTGCCTGGTCACAATACAGTTTCAATTGGGTTTGGTTAGGTTTGTATGTAGTTAATACACGCGTGAGCTGAGCGAGCGAAGCGAGCGTGGTGCGGCAACACCCGGCGAAACGCCAGTACCAAATTAAGTACCATTTCCAGTTTTTCACGAAAAGTGACTAAGTTTCCATTTGGTTCAAACAAATATCACGACACGAGGTGTTGTATAATTAATATTTTAACAATTGAAATGTTTCCGAAGTAAATAAATAGTTAATAAATGAAGTTTCATCAAATTTAAAGCCACAAAAAAGGAAAAAAAATATTCGGATAAAGCCGACATGTAATACGAACTAAGGACTTAATTAAAATTGGTTATAAGACGTACTAGTTGGTAAGCGAGTTAATGTTGAAATATTCACTTAGAAAAGATTAGGTTTTCGATACAATTATTTGTGAGGAGTTTATTTGCTAAGTAATAATTTGGCAAATGAACTTTGCGAAACATTATTTGGGAAGTAATAATTTGTAAATTTTTTTTGATTCACCAAGGGATACCCCTTCATTAGCTTTCATAAATCATCATCCTTAAAGAAGAAGAAATATTTACGACATGCGTGGCATCACTAATTATACTATTTCCGTTTCTTTATTTTCTCGATGACAGTTCTTATTTGATATAATGTAGTGTTGTGACCAAATAAGTAATGATATCGATCGCATATATTTATTATATTTTGAACAAAGATAAATGCAACAAAAACTTTCAAATATATTTTATCAAGTTGGGAACACTCAATGGCCCACCGCCATTTTGTGTTTGTTTTAATCTTTACGTGAATGTGGTTTATTCCATGGTCAAAAATCGTCATTAAGCTTAGTTTTGAAAGAAATTGGATTTTCTTATAAAAAATCGGACAAACATAAAATATTGATGGAGCGTCACGACGTTGCTATGGCCCGCTGCGAATTTTTGAGCGAAGCCAAAAAGATATCAGATTAGTCAAATGTTATTTTCACTGACGAGACTTGGTTAAATGCAAACCACACAGTATCTAAGAACTGGACTTACGACACCGCCGCTTCCACTAGTTTAGTGCCAATGGGAAAAGGTGAACGCCTTATCATATGCCATGCAGGGTCTACAAAAGGATTCGTGTCTGTACTGCTTGTACTGGTGTACTGCTGTACTGGCCTTTAAATCACGAAGAAATGAACGCGGAGATTTATTAAGGATGGTTTAAAGAAATGGTGCAGTCTCTGTAAGAACCGTCCATAATTATTAAGGACAACGCTTCATATCACTCCAGACAAATTGATAAAATGCCGACGCAGGCTAATAAAAAACAAGAGATAATTGACTGGCTCCAACGTCATGGCAAATATGTGGATGGTACTTTATTAAAAGTACAATTTATGAATATTTTAAAATTGAAAAAAGCCTCCCAGAAAGATGTTATCGATGAAATAGCTGCCGAATGTACTCATTGGGTTCTTCGACTTCCGCCGTATCATTGCCAGTACAATGCTATAGAGCTAATATGGGCACAAATCAAAGGACACGCCGCTCGAAACAATACCTGTTAGCGACGCAACATGAAACGGATTCGGCATAATAGGGACATAGTCATATAATAGTTTTGTAAATAACGCTAGTCCACGCCCTCACTACTTGCACCCGTCCTCGGATGGGTGGTTATTTTCGAGTGTGACGTAAGCAAGTACTAATAAGATTCTTATAGGAAATTAGGATGTTATAGGAACCTAGGTATAGGTATATTTTGAATGCTATTTTGAAAAACATTGATTTATGGTTGAATTGATGATATTTGTGTTTAATAAAGTTCTTAGAGATTTCATTGGTAGATAAGCGTAATATGAGAAGCTTTATGTATGTCTTAGATAGAAATAAGACCTAGGTTATTTGTCAAATACTGATTTGTTTAGATTTGTCATAATTATGGTAATTTTATGGTTATTTCGTATCAGATTAGGTAGATAATGGTAGATATAACGTTATTGTATATAGGTTCATATAATAAAATACTTATTTGATACTTCAAAATAAATGACGTAATATGGTTAGAGATTTTCTCGTTGAATAACTACGTAATTTTAGGGTTTATTGTTATGGTTTTTTGATAATAATGTGTAAATTGCTTTCTTTTATCGAAATGTAATAATTATTTTCATGGTTTTATGTATTTGAAGAGAATAACGAGAAAACCTTTGTTGTTGTATATGTTCCTAATTGGTAGTTATATCTTGTTTGATTATGTTAAAATCTAATTGTAATTAGAATGTTTGCATATTTTAATAATGTAAAATGATAAAATTATGTTTGTAACCGTTTCGCCTTAGGTACAATGTTAGGCTAAGTAAATAGTCTGCCGGCGCAAACGTTGTTTTGAGGTAGTCTTTGTTCTAGAAAGTTTTTTGTATTTAATTTTATCAAATTGATATTTATGTAAACATATAGGAATCGTTTCGCACTATTATTTGAATATAATATTGCAATAGTTTTGCTTAATAGTTTGAAAGATAATTCGATGTAAAGTTTAGAATCTAAGTAAAACTTAAGAGTAATAAGGTGCAAATTGCACAAACGCGCCAGCCAATCAGAGCGCTGGAATTATTTAGGGCGAAATTTGTATAAAAGGCGCACGCCGAGCTACGGAAGTCACATTCTCGCTCCGACCGCCGCCCAGTGCGGACGTGCAAGACCCCGTTCTCCGTCCGATATTCCGTGGCGCTCAGTCTACTGACGTCACAGTTTAGCGTGTTGGTTCCGTGCTACGGTTTTCAAGGTTTTTCTACTCCGTCTGAGTGCTTTCGAAGTGCGATTTTTCTTTGTGACTAAGCCCCTTAGTCTTCAAAGTGCTGTGCTAAGTTGTGTTGTGCTTGTGCTGAGTGCAGTGTTGTGCCCAGCGTAAGTAGTCTGGTTTCAGTGCAAAGGATACTTAACGGTGACGACGAATTTGTACTGAACCAGTCCTTTTATTTTTATTTTATTTCTCTTCTCTATTTTATTTATTTTTCTTCTATTTTTCATATTTATTTTTATCATATCTGTGTGTTTTCGTGTGTATTTGTCCTTTCTGTCGGTAAAGGTTGACCCTAATGCGGTCAACTCTTTACCTGCGTACCCTCTTTAGGTTTCTAGGTAGCGGCCTTCGGCGTACTACTGTTAGTTTTAAGTTTTCCTCCCCAGCCCCCCTACCGCTGGTAGGGAGGTTAGCCGCTAGGATTTTGCTAGGTTTTTAGGAACTAGGCATCTTTTATTATACTTATATTTATTAATATTATTGTCCCAACCCTCCCTAATGGATCCGCTAAGCGTTATTAACGCGTTCACCCAGGCGCTTGCTGCGGTAGGCGTCTACATCCCGAAAGACATCATAACGCAGGCCTTGCAGGCATCAATCGCGTCCCCGGCCCCTCAGGCCTCAACCCCGGCCCCTCAGGCCTCCAACGTCGAGACCCCTCAGGTCTACAGCTCTTCCTCGTCTCCCGCCTCGTCCGAGATGGACTGCGAATCGGTCGCATCCTCTCACGCGTCGCGTCGCAAGCGCACCGCTCCCGGGAGCGACTCCGAACCCGCGTCTGATACGTCATCAGATGCCGTCACCTTAACCGGCTCGCCTGAGCCCGCGTTTCAACTCGTCGCCAAGCGCTCCAAGAAGCGCTCGAAGAAAGCTTCGGTATCATCAATACCCGAGCCCTCCCCGGTGTCTTCAACACCAGACCCCGCGCCGTTAAAATCGCTCGTAGTAACCGCGTCTCCGTCGGTCACATCGAAGCCAGCGACGCGCTGCGCTCCCGTCCCGCCGAAGCCTCAGCTCCCTCCGCCCGTATTCCTGCGTGAAAAAGCGCGCTGGACCGCGGTTTCTAACTTGTGCAAAGAGCACAAAATTAATTATTTAAAAGCCGCAAACGCTGGCGATACAATCAAAATTCAAGTAGCGACCGTCGACGACTTCCGCGCCTTTACCAGGTTACTCTCGTTAAATCAAATCGCGTATCACACCTACGCCCTCCCGGAGGAGCGTAAGAACCGCGCAGTACTACGGGGCGTCCCGTTAGAACTCAGTAACGAAGACATTCTCGAGGACCTGGGCAGTGCCACCGCTGCCAGCTATATGGCCACGCAGCGGCTAACTGTTCAGCTCCCCCCAGGTGCGTTAAGTGCCTGGATCCCCACATCACTAAGGATGCACTCGCACTCCCGAATCCACTTCCCCCCCTGCCTGTGTGCTATGCGGCCAGTCCGGCCACACAGCAAACTACAGGGGCTGCCCGCGCGCTCCGCACTCCACCGCCAAGAGGGTCGCGCCTAAACCGGCGCCGCCGCTCACTCCCGCTAACTTCCCGCCGCTGCGCAACCGGGGTCCCCCGGAAGCAAAGTCCGTTCAGCCGACGCCTACTCCGGCTCTGTCTTGGAGGCAGCGTCCGGCCGTCCCGCCTGCACCTTCCCGACCCATCCCAGCTCCCGTAGCTTCCGTAGGGCCGCGTCCCGCTCCGTTATCCGTACCTCAGTCGTCGTTGGCTGAGGATATGAAGACCGTGTTCGACGTTATTCAAAACGTCGATATTAACGAAATTTCCGTACTCGCACGCAAACTGCGAGCCGCCCGCTCTCCTCAAGAGCGTTTATTCGCGTTAGCCGAGCATCACTCGCTCCTAAGTTCGTTGTAAATTTATTTTTATTTTTTTTATTTTTGTATAAAATCGTAAATAAGTAAATTATAATGTCTAGACCCGCGAATCCCGCGTCCAGTCGTATTAAACCCAAGGGCTTATCCCTAGTATCTTTTAACGCTCGTAGCCTTAGCACTAACCTTCCCGAGATTAAACTGTTCCTTCAGAACAAAGAACCTGACTTATTCCTTCTCCAGGAGACATGGCTTACTCCAAAACGCTCCAGGGGATACGCTATTCCTAAGTACGCGTTTACTCGCAACGATAGGCCCAACTCCGACGGTTTCGGCGGCACCGCTATATATTACAAAAGAGGCTTCCATTGCTGTCCTCTCCCTACCCCTCCTCTCCTCAATATGGAGGCCACGGTGTGTAGATTGGCTATGACTGGTCATCCGACCATCATCATAGCTTCAGTCTACATACCGTGTGGCTCCAATCCAATCCGCAGCGACTTTGAGGCCATTCTCGCCCTCGGCCATTCAGTCATTATGTTCGGAGACTTTAACTCCAAACATACTGACTGGACGTGCCTATCGACCAACACCAGCGGTATCGCTCTCCTCGACATCACTAACTCCCTTGACTTAGACGTCATATCCCCCATCACTCCCACTCACTATCCCAACAACCCGACCTACTCTCCTGACATCCTCGACTTTGCAATTATCAAGCGAATCAATCTTGATCTAAGGTCTATCGAACCGCTCGATGACCTAGGCTCCGACCATCGCCCCGTCTCCCTCGTGCTAGGTACGCCTAACGTTAACGTCACACCTCCTAAGACCTTTACCATTTGGAAAGGCTTTAAAAATACGTTAGTTTCAGCCTTAGAGGCCCCTAACTCTCCGCTCGCGATTTCGCCCGACCAATTAGATAGCCAGGATAAAATAGATTCATTAGTCAATACTCTAACTGATGCTATTAACACAGCCATCAACGACAACGAAAAGGTTGCTAAGCAAAGCAAACCCGCGCTTCCACTAGCCGTTAGCAATCTCATTAAAGCCAAGAACGCGGCTCTCCGGAGAGCAAAGAAATATCCCACGCCAGCATACAGAACAGCTGCGAATCAGCTTCAACGTAAAGTTAGGTCTCGCCTCGCGGAACTCCGTGACACTCAGTTTAACGATCTCATGGAGAATATCTCCCCGTCCCGCCAAGCGTATTATCGAATGGCCCGAGCCTTACGCGTAGACACCGCCTCTCACGTTCCTCCTCTCACTCGTCCCGACGGCACCATTGCTTTCGAAGTCGAAGAGAAAGCCGAATGCTTCGCCGACAGCATAGCGGCACAATGCTCGCCCAGCATGCAACCCGCGGATCCCTACCACATCCAGGCGGTGGAGGACGAAGTTCTCCGCAGAGAATCTCTCCCTATCACCGACGACCCCGTCACAGTCTCTAATGATGAAATCTTGCTTCTAATTAGAAAGCAAAAGTCCAAAAAGGCTCCGGGTGCGGATGGAATTTCCAACCACGCACTTAAGCACCTGCCTCAGCAGGCGCTTACCTTGTTAGCTATCATCTTAAATGCCTGCTTCGACCATAGCTACTTTCCAAAAGCCTGGAAAGAAGCGACAGTCATAGGCATTCCCAAGCCGGGTAAACCTCTGAATGTCCCGGCTAATCACAGACCCATCAGCCTCCTCAAGGCAATGTCTAAACTTCTCGAAAGAGTCATACTCTCTCGAATGCGGAACCATCTGTTTCCAACGGATGGCGACCCTCTCATCATTCCCCACCAGTTCGGCTTTCGCGCTAAGCACTCCTGCCCTCAGCAAGTCCATCGAATCGTCGAGTACATACTCGAAGGATTCTCTCAGCGTCGTAAAAAAACAATCGCGGTTCTCTTTGATGTAGCAAAGGCTTTCGACAAAGTCTGGCACAGCGGTCTCGTTTTTAAACTCTATAAAATAGGCTTACCGGCTCGCCTAGTCAGGCTAATAGCGTCGTTTCTTAAAGACCGTACTTTTCGATTCAAACATGAAGGCACGCTCTCCGCGCCTCGTCCCATAAAGGCTGGAGTCCCGCAAGGCTCAGTTCTCGCCCCTCTGCTGTACACCGTGTACACTAACGACATCCCCATCCCGCCGAAAGGCGTCGAACTCGCCCTCTTTGCAGACGATACCGCCCTTTACACTAAAAGTCAAGCGATCCCGTATAACATCACCAGACTCCAAAAGGCCGTAAACGCCCTCGGTGTTTGGTTTCAAAAATGGCGTATCGATGTCAACCCAGAAAAGAGTTCTGCTATTCAATTCGACCACAAACGTCGTAATCGCCACAACGATCCGCACATTCGTATGTTAGGTATTCCCATCCTCTGGAAGCGCACTGTCAAATACTTAGGCGTCACCTTAGATCAGACGCTTTCTTTCAAGCCACACGTCGATAGAGTAACGAAACTCGCGCGTTTTTACTTAAGCCGTATATATAGTATGATAGGAAGAAAAAGTAAAATGTCTTTTAGAAATAAACGTACGCTTTATAAGGTCTGCGTTAGACCCGTCATGTCATATGCTTCGCCAGTCTTTGCCCACGCCAAACCCTCCGTCCTGTATAAGCTGCAGGTAGTTCAAAATCTCTTCTGCCGCAGGGCCACAAACGCACCTTGGTACGTGCGTAACGCGGACCTGCACAGAGATCTTGAACTGCCTACAGTGCAACAGCACCTCAAAACACTCTCAGAATCGTTCTTCAAGCGCGCCGAATCCCATCCCAATCATCTTGTTCGAGATTCAGTCTCATATACTGTTCCTGTGTTAGATTCGATTTACAAAATCGCTAGACCGAGAAACGCGCACACGAGCGAACGCACGCAGTTAACTTTAGATCTAGAGGCCCTTCAGGCCGCAAATTCTAATTCTAACGTAAATTCTAATTCTAACGTAAATCCGAATTAATGCAATTTTATTTGTCAATTTTTAATGTTTTTTATTTATTTACTTTTCTTTTTTGAGCACCTTCAGTGCTATGTAAATCCCAGCGGGTGACCCCTTAAGGGCCCCGCTAGCGCGGCCTCTTTCTCCGATTGGCCGTCGCTCAGATGAAGGCTGAGTGGCAAAAATGCACGAGCCGACAGGGGGTTTTTTAGTGGGTATGGTTCTGGTAGGCGTCGGGACGAGTCTCACATAACTCCGATCGCGCGCGCGGAGTATGCGTCAGAGCATTTTTTATGTCCTCCTGCCCTTCCCGTGGAGGGGAACCAAAAAAAAAAAAAAAAAACTACGGAAGTCAGTTCGGTGCCTGCAGCGAAGAAAACAACAACTAATAAGAAGAAAGAAACAGTCTAAGAAGAAAAGTTCAGAAGAATCCAACTAGAAGAAAGAAAGTACTGTTCGGTGAATCCGGAGGCCAGTGAAGACCCAAGACGACGTAAGCGCTGTTCGGTGTATCCGGAGGCCAGTGAAGAGGTCTGAAGAAAGAAACTGAACTACAGGAACAATTGCGGTTCATAGGGTTGTTTAAACTTAATGTTTATTTGTATCCGCAATAAACGTTCATACTTTGAAGACGTGTTGTTTTCACTGCGCTCCAACCTGCACTCGAAAAAGTCGGGTGTCACTCCATGGTTCGTCAGGTCGTGGTGTCTTCGGGGCTTCGAAGGGTAAATACGGCGGCATCTTCCCAGCCGGCGCAAAACCCGCAACAATACCCATCCCCCTTTTACGGCAAACAAGATGTTAGATTTATTAAAAAATGCATGTGCGTAAGTAACTGCCAAAACTGGGAAAAAATTGTGAGAAGAACCCAAAACATTATAGCGTCGGATTGGGAAATTCATATACCATTCGATAATATACAAGTGCAGGAACTTAAAATAAATGTTGGCGAGAGCTCATCGAGTGACAGTCACGATTCATCAGATTTTGATTAAAATAAATGAATAAAGATTACCTGTCGTTATAATTATTTCGTTTAATTGTCGAGTACCTATAGCTACTTATACCTACTTATTTTACAACAGCTTCGAAAATTTTAAAGAAGTTGGCATTATCAATCAAGAATTAATACGTGTAACATCTTGTAATGAAATATAATATTAGTTAATAAAGTACAAAAGTATCCGGCAGTAGTGTAGTTTCTTACATTTTGTAAAAAAATATCGGGTCTGTTATCGTGTTACGTTTATCAATATAGTTCCATCCCTATCAGTTTCTCCGACTCTGGTATTATATAACTATGTACGTGTGTAAATATCATATTTTTATAAAATAATACATACATAATGTAAAAAGAACGCTCGCACAAGTTTTCACAGGAGCTGTCATCGAGAAAATAAAGAAATGGAAATAGTACAGTTTGTGTTCACTTTCGACAAACCAGACTGTATGGTATAGTTCCTCACCTTTCTTATAAGATAATGTAAAAAAAACTTGTGTGCTCGTTCGTTCGCAGGATCCATGCTGATTGCTGGTTCGTTCGTTCGTAAACAAAAACATTGCTTGGTTGATATAAATACCTGAAAGTAAGAGAGTATTTGTGAAAATATTTCGTAATATTTATTTAAAACTTTAATATGGATGTGAAGCGATCGAACTCTCAAGTGAATGTGATAATTGGAGAGCCAACTGTCAGCAATAACGGTCAGGTTGATCATCAAAATAATGCTATGGGAGGCCTTAAAAAGCAGGAAACCAACGACGTAGATACGGTATTAGTCATAGTACCAATACTTCCTTTCCGCAAAATGTCGATAAAGAGTGTTAAAACCCAAATTTTATCTTGTGTTTACTATTATTTCAGAGTCAGTTACCATGGGGTCCCTGGATTTCACATTATACATGGAAATCTGGAAATAAAGTTTTGAATGCTGTTGATTACGCAGGTGAAAGTTTAGCTACATTTTTTGGTATAACAACACCCAAGTTTCAGATTGAAGTTGATGAATATGAAAGGATCATGGAAGAGAAGAGAAAAATGGAAGAGGAATCGGCAGGTTGGGCACCAAAGAGTGGTGGTGGAGATATTCCACTTGTGTTGAGTGCACCAGGACGAAATGATAACAATAATTCAGCATAGCAAAAGGGTTTCAGTTTTTGTACATGCAATTGCATTCAGTAGAAAAGCACAAAACACCAATTCTTTTCTAGTTGCTATGATACCAAATAAAAACTCAATAGGTATATATGTATGCAATACAATAAATGTCACCAAGCAAATTATATATTTTAAGTTAACCCTTTCAATGCGAAGCATTAGAACATACTGGCTCTTCGAAACAAGATCTACATTCATGTACTGCTGCTGAGATAAATCGTCAAAAAAAAATCTTACTCTACAAACTGCTGACGAGTTAATTCATTGGACAAAATCGCTCTTATGAAGGTACTGTCGAGTTAATTTGGCATAACAATGTATAGTTAATATTAAATACTTGAGGGCAATATTTCCATAATCAAAATGGTCAACTGTACATCGTAAATAACATGCGGGTTCCGTCTATGATGGAAGCAAATCTTATTCGGACTTTATCCTAATAATTCATTAACTCCACTTTAATATAATACCTATACAATTGTACATTTTTGGGAACTTCCTGGTACCTATGCCTGATTTAAACAAATCACAAGATAGAGCTAGGGTGAAGCTTGCTGAAAGAAAATATGTAATGCACAAAAAATAATAAAATCTTGGTATTCTGGTGTCGAACTATAGGCATGTAATTGACTCTAAACTAATAAACAATTATCAATTTAACTACCTAAGTTGAAAGAATAAAATAATTTCGCAGGCTTAGATTCCTTCATAAACATATACATCTACTTTTAAAATATGACTACGGGTTAACTTGTCACCAGTACTGAAATAGATTTTTAGGTGTCGAGTTATCTCATTGATACTATATGAGATGCGTACATCTAAAACGAAATATTACTACTGGCAACACGTGATATGTATATAAGTATCGGTAGGTATTCGGAAAAAGTATGGCATTGTATGGACCACCCCAGTATGATGGATCACATTGTTTTATGGCGCCAGTATGTGACAGTAGATTTTGTTCAACGAGATAACTCATCTACGAGATAACTAGTATATGATTACAGTTTATGCCGAACGAGATATCTCGACGTCAGCATTGAAAGGTTTAAGGGTAGTTATTTTTATTTTGTCTGGATGCCTTATGTTGGCCACAGAAGCAATTGTTTTTATGAAACAAGCTTCTATAAGAATGCAAGAAATGCAATAAGAGATTTGAATACTTAGTTTATGCTTTTGTTAATGCTACATACATCACTTAATTTTTAATTACTTAATGTAGTGTTGTGCACCACACATTACAATTTTAACAAATATCTTAGGATAAGCTGGTTTTTGACTGTGCTGTACATATTTATTGTAGCACATATTTGCTTTTAAAAATGTGATTACCTAAACTCTTTACTATTGTAAAAAGTATTACATACTTAGAATGTAATTATTTATTACTTTTAATATAATAATCTTTTAAAACAACATTGTAGTTTTTCTTTATTAACAAAACCACTGGCCCAGCAATAATTAGATCAATCATTACTTTTGTTTGGAGATAAGCAGTAGCAGGCATGCATACCACTTAAAGACAGACTCGTGGAGATCTTTTGTAAGGCCTTTCGGCTAAAGGCAGGTTAGTTTTGGCAAAAGCATACATAGTTTACGGATAACCACAAGTATCTGCCATCACATAAGAATTTTGCTTCAATCATCATTAACACTATATTTTGACCTCCTAGCGTGGTGTGTATTAGCTTTTTATAATATCTCAGAAGTTCGAATCCTGGAGGGAAGAAGTTTTGTATTATCTAAACACACTGTGTGTTTAGATAATACAAAAGTCATGTGTGTGTAAAACTGTTATGTTAGTCTGGGAAGTCTTATTTAATTTTCTTATCAACAATTAGCTAAAATACAACAAAAAGTAGGAAACAACATAAGTAAGTGTTAAAATACACACAAAATAAAAACCATCCACTAAATTATAACTTCAACACTCAACACATACATACATGACGCCAGCCGTCTAGTCAGTCAGACACATTTCGAAAAAAATTGTTAACAACGCCATCTATTGCATAGAACTCTTAGTTAAACATGATCAAACTTGTTCAATGGCACCTTTTGCGGAGTTGTAGGTATTCGTTTGGAAAAAGACGCCTAGATTTCGCTGAGATAGGTAGGTAGGTAGGTATCTAAACAAAAATTTCAGTTCTTTTTTACTGAGGTAGATGCAAAGATGGGATTTTTATAAAATTATACTCATCTAAATTATCCAAGAGATGTTAAAGTTGCTTATAAATGCTTTATTACAAAGTAACAGGCTATTTAACATGAGAGAAGGTTTTTTTTTCAATAAACATAATTATTTCATTCTAATAGTAAAACTTACTTACATGAAACAAGTTTATCTCTTTATTAGACAAAAAACGTGCCTTAAACTAGTCAGCGTTAGAGTATATCTTATTAGAAAATGAAATCTAAGTTAAAACCTTTAAAACATCCACAGAATGAACACCCTTATCTCTATTATTGTAAAGTTATTATTTTATGACCATAAAAATTACATTTTGAAGAAAAATCCCAGAATAGAAACAATTACTGACAAGAAATATATAAACCTATCACCAAAACTATAAAGTTTAATTTCCATCGACACGAGTGATTATTGTTTGACGGTTTTAAGTGTGATATGTCGAACCGTGAGTTTCATACGTCCACAGATCAATATGCGTGGCGTAGCGGGCCCCTATTGGCGGACGTGTGAGGGGCGGGGCTAACGTGTGAGTAGGCGCGCTCCAACAAACAATGCTGGATTTTGGCGCCAAATCTTTGGTGTTTTCTAATTTAGTGTAGAGATTTCGTGGATATTGTGGGATTTTGTTTAGTTTATTTTTTAGTAACGTTACAAATAAGTGAGTTACTCGATAGTTTATTAGTAAGATTCTTAGATATAAATAAAAAATCAAACAGCTACTAAGAAAAAATTCAGCCAATAGGAAAGTAATTAAGTTACCTCGTCTACTAATTGTAGGTAGGTACTTACCTATACAGGGTGATAAATCGAAATGGGTCAGTATGGGTAACTTTGCAACTATAAGACAGATCTAGATATGCTTTCTAAGGAACATTTAGAGTTTAGAAAAACTGCATTAAAATATTGAACCAAGTATTCCGAAAAAAATTAATATTATTTTATTACAAGAAGTGATCGTGTATGTAAGTATTAACAAAAAAATGTTACTATGGAACTAAAAGATTACACAGCGGAATTAAATCACACATATTCCATATGGGCTTACACTAGATTTTAGGTTCATTGGTCTAACTTGACAAATGAACCTTGCAGTCTTAGCAAATGTATCTAGGTATAGTAGTATTTACCTATTGCCAATATTTTAACTTCAATTACTTATAAAAGCTTGAATTGCATGCAAGATTTCGTATTTTTGCTTTTGACTGTTGAGAAGTAATAGAAAAGTTTTGTCCCAAAAAATATACCTACCCACCAATACACTTAAAGCATTTTTTTACTCTTAAAATGTTGTTGTAGACGGTTCAGGGCATTTGTGCGCGCCGCCCTATGTGTGCGTGTGCTTAGGTAAATATGTGTAGGTGTAGCAACAGCTGTGTGTGCGTGACAAAAATGTACTGATTGTACACGCACACTAAAGGGACGAGAACGTCGGTTTGACAAGATGACGGCCGCCACACAAAGTGCCGTAGAGTACACGTAGAGCCGCGCGAAACAATCAGTTGAACCGGTGAGCCGGCAATAATGCATAGGTACGTATTTTCTTGTAATATTCTTATCAGGAAAACATCACGAGGAAAATCATATACCTAACTAAGAAATTATTTTGAAGGTATTTGTTAACACTGCCAACCCGCAGTAGGTATCTAGTGGTAGAATACTTAATACCTAAAGTGCCTGACACCAACCCTTACTTGGGTGAGGCTGATATCGCTGCTGCAGTGGTATTAATAATGCTGTCGTGTTTGTTCTTTTGTATTATACATAATCAGATTTTTTAAGTTAAATATGAGAAATTAACACAAAGGCTGCAATCTCGATGAAGCTTAGCTAAATGGTCAAATAAAAGGTAGACAGGTAAAAGTTTGACGGCCTGTTTGGTATGTTGGTAAGTAGCCTTGCCTTCCATGCCAGAGGTCCCGGGTTCGAATCCTGGTAGGGGCAGATATATTTGCTTTCTAGTCATGGATGTGTCTTTACGTTTATTTAAGTTTATTTCTAATATTTATATATAAAAAAAATATTTACGTGTGTTTATATATTTCTTAAGTTTATTTATCCGTTATCTAGTATCCATAACACAAGTTCTTTAATGATACTTAATTTGGGCTAGATAATGTGGTGTGATTGTTAGAAATATTTATTTATTTATTATTTATTAAAGGCGACGAAAGTGATGCAAATGTCGTAAAAATTATGTTGACAAACTTGGTATCACATGTTTTCAGAATGTGTACTAAAAAGCAACTTTATAGTGTGAAAATAAAGTTGCTTTTTATTTGACCAAGCAGCTGAGATAAGTTTGAGATGAGCCTGAGTACACTTCATAGATTTAAGCCTAAGTAAGTAGGTATGTAGCTAGTACAAATTACGTAGCAATAAAAAGTAGCTGTTATCTTAATATATAAGATCGAAATAAAACACTTCCATTTAATGAACCGAATAAGCTATAAGTACAGTCGTGGAACTTCGTGCAGGCTCAGATTCGCGCCGGAGTCCCCAGCTGCGTCGTCATCCCTTTGTATGCGGAGCGCATGCACAAGATAAGAGTTTCTTAAACTTATGTCTCCACGTACGCTTGTTAAAGTTTGCATGTCAGCGGACCCCTAAGCCTTATCCCTAAAGAAAATAATAAACTTGGCTGTTTAAAAAAAAACAACCCTTTTTTTTCAATAAAAGTTAAAAATACCAAAAAGAAATAAAAGGGCTTGTTTCTTTGCACAAATTGAATTGATTTTAGGAAAAAATTTAACCTGAAATCGTCTAGCCACCATTACGTCAACCGTCGAATGGCGAACCCCTGGGAGTTCGCGTACCCCGGTTTGAGAAACCCTGCACTAGACCGAGCACCGCGCAAGTGGTACTCCCGTTACACTGTACCGTGGCTTTTGTTCACCGTACTCACAGCCGTAGGTGCTTCATGTAGGTGTCAGTAGTGATTGTGATATTGACTAATGAAGCGTTGATGACTGTAGGCGTCACTTGAAATTGCCTTTAACAAACAAACAAAAAAACAAAAACTTTTTATTATTTAAAGCAAGTACATAATAATGTTAGAGATTGGAGTCTCCTTTTAAGCGTACATAGCCTGTATCAGGGGACTCCGCTCTTCCATATAAGCACGTCATAGGTTAACATACCATTTACACAATAAATTAGGTTTTAAATATTTCCATTACACAGATTACAGTATTTTTTTTTACAGTTTAAGAATTTTAAAACACTAATGTAAAAGAAAAATAGAAAGTAAATGTGTGTATAAAAGTGAGTGCGTGTAGGTGTATATGTGGGCGTGTAAGTGTGTATGTGTGTGTGTTTCTGAGAGTTTGTGATACATACCAGCGTGAGTGGATATGTGTTATAGAATTGATCGTATTATGTTAAGTTATTATATTCAGGAGAGCTTCTGTTTCGACATAGGTTTTAGATTAAAGCCATAAAGTAATAATTTTCTTACACTGGGCATATAATTTGTCATAAATATCAAGCTCTTTGTTAAGTTTGTTATATAGGAATGCTGATCTTACGTAAAATTGTCTTTGTGCAAAACTAGTTACAGCGTTAGGTACTACAACGACTCTGTCTTTTCTTCGTATATATTTTACTAGAGGGTTATAATGTAAATGTTTGTGAGTTGATAATACACAGTGTAAAATATACAACTGTCTAACAGTAAGAAGGTTGCATTCTTGGTATAAAGATACGGTTGAAAATATATTTCTCTTAAAATACATAATTTTAAGTAGATATCTCTGGGCTCTTTCAAGGTCAAGAAAATGCGTCTTAACTGCTCCCCCCCATATCGTTATACAGTAAATAAGAATAGATTGAACTAGAGATATATATACATTGTTAAAAAGGTTATTGTAATCATTTGAATTTGCCTGAGTCTGTACGTTTAAGTTTCTCGGTACAACATGCCGTAGTGACTTGAAAATATATGATAGCTTTCTGACTCTGTTTATGACATGATCAAGATGTAAAAACCATGATAGTCTTTGATCCACCATTACACCAAGGTATTTTATTTCAGTGACTCTTTTGATCTCTGGACAATCACAGCTCGGAGCAGCCTGATTACAAGAGTGTATTTTAACATTAAAATCTACATTGGGTTGATTACGAGAGTCAAGACCAAAACAGATATAGTTCGTTTTAGAAGTATTAAGAGTAAGTAAATTGACTCTCAGCCAGTCAGCTATCCGGATCAAACCCCTCTCAGCACTAACTTTGGCGTCATTCCACGTGGACCCAGTAAAGACAATCGCTGTGTCATCAGCATAAGTCAAAATTTTTGCGCTATTGATGGTCATGTTACATAGATCATTGATGTAGGCTAAAAATAAAGTAGGGCCAAGGACACTACCTTGGGGTACACCGTATGTAACCTCCTCTCAATCACTTATATGGTTTTCAATTTTTACACTTTGTTTTCTATTGCTGAGATAATCTTTAAATAAATCCAGTGCTACACCTCTTATTCCAAGCCGCTCCAGTTTGCGTAGGAGAATGGGCA
The DNA here is from genome assembly GCA_923062675.1 of Marasmarcha lunaedactyla. Taxonomy (NCBI): domain Eukaryota; kingdom Metazoa; phylum Arthropoda; class Insecta; order Lepidoptera; family Pterophoridae; genus Marasmarcha; species Marasmarcha lunaedactyla. The sequence goes on from OV281353.1 coordinate 13,551,267, forward strand.
TAGATACAGAGTCGAAAGCTTTTTTCAGGTCAAGAAATACCGAGACACATTTGACGCCCTTGTCCAAAGACTGTGCTACGAGATTACTAAATACGGTCACTGCGTCCTCAGTTGATTTGCCCCGCCTAAAACCAAACTGAGTAGAGGAGAGAATGTTAAACTTTTCCAAATAGTTAACTAGTCTAAAGTTAAGTAGCTTTTCCACTACCTTAGAGATGGCAGATAGGACGGAAATGGGTCTGTAGTTACTGATTTCACGTCTGCCTTTGTTCCAGTAATTGCCTATACCCACCCAAAGATACCGCGTACTTGAAATCCTAACTCAAGCAGCGTGTCGCGGTTTCACTCCGCAGGTATCTTGAGCAATAGCTTTTATAAATGTTATTAAGTTAGTTACCTACGGATACAGCACCTTAAAGTAAGTAGTAAAGTTATTATTATCAATTCAGTTGATCCAGATTTATTCCATTGCAAATACAAACAAATACCCATATCTTCGTTATAGTAGATAGAACATACCTGCTGGAGTGCTTACCTAGGTATATTTTTACATAAAAGTTATTATTAAATTTACTTTCATATTATGCAAAATATTTAGTAGTTAGTCGGAACAGTCGGCGCAGGCTAATAAAGGCGAAAATCGCTTGCTCGTTGTTCGGTCTTTTGTATACGCTGCGCATTGTTAGGGGCGACAACACTGCACGGGATTCGGGTGCGAATCTGAGCTTCTGCTGAGTTCCCCGACTGTACATGCATGCATTATTTTTTATTTATTTATCAAATATAATATGCAATGATAACTTACAGATACGTTCCAAAGCGTTTACACAGGTATTAAAAATTAATATTACAAAAACATAAATATAAATGTCAGATAGTTACATAGTAAAATTCTATTGTAATATAAAGAAAAAAAAACAATGAAAAGTCCAAATCTTATATAATCTATACCAAATTCAAATAAAAACTTTGTAAACAAACTCATTTCCGAGACACTAAAATTGCACACCAGTAACTCAGAAAACACTGCCGCCCTTTTACTAAACAACTTTTAAGTAATAATTGGAGCTAAATCTTGCAAAACTAAAAAAAAATCCATTAGATAAAAACATTTGAGGTTATTTCTTTTTTTCTAATGCAAACATTAGGGATACCCATCGACAATGTATGAAAATGAATGAATGACAGGTATCGATTCCCGATTCGTATCGACATTTTGATGTATCGATACAACATGATCCGATAACACTAAATCGCTCTGATAAATATGTTTATGTAATAATACATGTTTCTTTATTATACTTATCGTCCGGCACAGTGTCTGCTCTCAGTATAATGTACTAAAATTATAGTTTTCAAAGACATTTTCCCGTTGGAAAAGTATTGTGGTTGTTACTGAATCTTTTATTAGGTGAGTTTTGAGCATAATTCGTTTTGCTTATTATTCCGTAATTTAATGTAACACTAGAATGTCTCGCTTTTTGTTACAATAAGTCCAATTCGGGAGAAAAAATTTCCTTTTTTAAATTAAATTTGTTTACTTTTATTTTTTTTGTTTAAATTCATAAAATTACATTGTACATTAATAATTCATTTTAAATGTTATTTTTTTATGTGGCAACTTTAAATTGGGTTTATGATAATATAATATATATTTCTAACAATCACACCACATTATCTAGCCCAAATTAAGTATCATTAAGAACTTGTGTTATGGATAACGTTAGGTAACGGATAAATAAACTTAAGAAATAAAATTAAATAAACGTACATACACATCCATGACTAGAAAGCAAATACATTAAAATATCTGTCCCTACCAGGATTCGAACCTGGGACCTCTGGCCTGGAAGGCAAGGCTGCTTACCTCCACACCAAACAACTAACTGTAGCGCGTACGCATACCCGTTATTCGCAGGGGGGGTCAGCTTTATTGCCTGATTGCAAACTACCTCGAAGGGCAAACTTTTAGAGCTATCGGGATAAGCTAATTACGCAGATGACTAAAGTCGATTGTAACTTAAAGGGCGAAGATGTTATCAGAAGGAAGTATTTATTCCAGTAGACGCACAAATGATAGTGCTACAATCGAAAGGCCAGGGCCAAGGCAACAGCCAGCAAAGAGAGTTTTCAATGGTCACTGGCCTGAAGACATTCCGACTACAGAAAATTCAAAGAGGAACATTAAATACCTTAATTGCTTTCTCTGTAGCAAAAAGAAAAAGCGCAAGGAAACGAGGTATAAGATTTGCAAAAGTCGTCTTTGCCCTGCTTGTTTTGAGAAATGTCATACTAATTATATGTTTAGTCTGATTCTACTATTTAAAAAATATAAAGAAGACTGATTGATTGTTAATTCTATTACATTAATAAGAAGAAATTATATTTTTGATAAGAAAATAGTTTTGTTGATTTCTTGATGTTGATTATCGCTTTGCCAAAGCGATTAGGTTAAATATTTCAACAATCAGGTTGGGTGACATCACTATAATGCCAAAGGGTCATTGACGTTTCATTGTTTACAAAGCTTTTTTTGAATCTGGTAGGTATAGATAATACAAATATTACATAAATCAAACTATAAAAAATTTAAGTATTTAAAATGTCCAATTAAACTAATTAAATATAAAAAGAAAACATATACTGTCAAATAAAAAAAAGATATAAAAAAAAAGAAAATTATACAGCTAAATTCGATAAGATTTTGAATTAAATAATATAAAATGTCAAAGTGAACTACTTATTGTCATTAATAAAATCAGTAATAAAATAAGCGACTTTGAATAAATGTCCAAAACTATCAGCAAAATATGTCAATTTCATGGTGTTGAGCCAAGAGTCACCGATGAGTCGTAGAACCCGGTTAGCTGGCACGTTGGCCGCGTAGCGGGTGCGCGTAGTAGAGCGACGTAGCAGGCGGCGTGGCGCGTGCGGCTGCGCGGCGCCAGCAGGCCATCCGGACCTCGCGGTATACGCGTGGGGCCATTATGTCGACTCGCTCAATAATTGAAGGGTTATATCTTGTTGTGCAATATTTTTGAATAATGCACAACAAGATACATCAGCCGTCTAAGGGTACCTAAGGGTATCTAAGTCCACCATACCACTAACAAAAATGGAAGGATATAGGTAGGGGTAGTATCCGTACTTACGCTTATAGAGCATTCGCGCAAATTTACGCTGAACCCTTTCAATTAAAAGACGATATTTATCTTTACAAGAATCCCACACTATGGCTCCATATTCTAATTTACTACGGAAGTAGGCATTATATAAAACATTAGCTACAACAGTATTGTCAAATTGTGAGGCAGTTCTCAGAACAAAACCTAAAAATTGGTTTGCTTCTTTATAAATTGTAATTATGTGGTAATGAAAGTGAATTTATATTACATACCATTGTTACTCTATACACTTGTTTTCGCTCAAAAGTTTACTAATATAAGGTAGGTATCTCTGCCTGTAGGTCTTTTGGAAGAATTGTCTTTTAGGTATATGCTTTCCACCAATTTTTTTTACATATGGTTTGGTTTCCAAATAGCTTTTGTTTTTTTGCTTGCTTAGAGGTAGATAGGGGAAAAGTAACTTTGTTCTACGATTTTATCACAGATTACTGTTAGTTTTTCGCAAAACCGGGGTAGGTACATTAACGATTTAATAACTGTAAAAAAAAATTTTCAGTTTCTAGGCCTAGTGTGGAAAGTGCTGATAACATTAAGGTCAGAGGTTCGAATCTTAGCAATATCAATGATTTGCGAAACACCTATGCAGTTTTAGTTACATAATAATAAATATGTATGTTTGTTCTGGGTTTTCTTGTTCACGATACAGCACAAGCTGTGACTTTGCACTTAAGGTCAGCTGGTCTTTCAGTGCCTAATCATACCGAAGTAGCAGATAGGTTTTCTGATTTTTAAAATAACTATGTAAGTATCTGAATATCGGCATGAATAAAATAAATAATAGAAATAAAATCCCAGACAAACACACCAACTGTATGGCCGCAAAGTAAGCAGACCAGAAAATAAATACAGCTTGGTAAAGTCGTACATATACAAACAATTTATTGGTATAGCCAATACCAGTCTACTCTTGCTATTACCATTACTCATACACCTCCAAACAAAAACATTTACCGAAAGCCAACAGCAATAAATAACATCAAACTATTAAATAATTTACAGCACACGCCACAATTACGAACAAATTCAATAATTCGGTTACACTACAGGTCATTCGACAATTCGCCATTATTCAGTACTGCCAGTCCATGTACAACTTTCCCCCAATTTCGCAATGAATGGTAGAAATCGCAATATTTTTTGGCGCGTGGTAGAACAAGTTTTTAAACTTGAATTTCTTGTTTGTCGAATTGAAGAATTCGCGTGGATTAGCTAAACATGATGATTTTGTATGGATGCATTGTTTGGACTAGTTTTCGATGTTCGCGGTGTTTCAATGTAAATATGAGTATAGTTAATTTTTTGATAACATGTAGGTGACCGGTGGTTTAGCAATGTATATAAGTTTTGTTATCATTCGGACAGTTTTATAGTATGTATAACATTATTTATTGATATTTAGACAGGTAATAGATATTCGATTCCATGTTTTACTAACGCAAAACGGTCAATTTATTTTTAACTGTTTCAAACGATTCATGGAATTAATACGAGAAGGTTTCTTCTTAAATCTTGACTAAAATTGTAAATTCTCCCTACGCTAACAAGAGACTGCACATTTTGAGGCTAGTTATAAAAACTAAATTCTTCATCTACATACTCATGAACAAAACTCTTCACTAATTTAAAATTAATAAGAAAATTATTACATACGAGTAGGATATGGGAAGGCAGGCTATGCGTGATCTGCATACCCTTCAAAAGCAACGTCTAGGGTTCGCAAAAACATTATTTTCATTACTTTTGCTTCATCTGACGGCTATTATTAGGTAATACTGTATACATGTAATATCTTAGTTTATTTGAGAACAAACTAACCCACAAGATTTAATACTACGATTCAATTAAATATCGTCCACGTTCATATTTTCATTCAGGCAGTTGGGCCGTAAAATTAGCGTATATGGATCAAAACTATAGTATCCATCAGGAAAATGGCTAAATACTTTTAAAAAATCATATGAAACGTGACAATAATACGTTGCAAATGATTTACAGTTTAAATCTTGTAAACTTAATAATTCAAATTAAATGTTCAACGTATGGCACAGACCTGAGATTGCGTAGGTAAAATTTGATATATATTACAAAATAATCCTTAAAATTTTGTTTAAACAAATAAATTTGTCAAATTTAAACCATACTGTCAAGTTCAATATTTTTTTATACTTTGAAAATTTAGCATCGTTTATTAGTTTACACATAAGTTGTTTCTGTATAGTGTCAGCTTTTCTAAAGTAATTTTTTTATTTGCAAAAGCTGCAGTAGTTTATTTAAAATAGACTTGAAACAAGATGAAGTCATAGGGCGCTCGACGCGACGGCAGCCTGCCGCGAGCGCGGACAAATAGCGCGTCATTACAACTTGTACTTGGACGTTTCAGTGGTTAATCATCAAATTTTTCATCAGAACGGAAATTATCGTACAATCTGCGTACGATAGTCGTGTACCATCGTACATCGTACGTAGTTATGAAATTATCGCATATGTACGATAATTATCGTACGGTTCCGAACGCTGATTGGAGTACCTGGGTAACTTAATGTAGGATGTACATAGATACCTTCAACAGGTATAACTAGGCAAGTATTTAGTTACATGGAAAAACAAATCTTTCAACTGCAAACAAAATTTTATGTATATCAGTTTAATTGGTATGTATATAAAATAAAAAACAAAACAAATTAAAGCAGAAAGTTAAAATTGAGATAACAATGTAATTAATTATATTACATTTTTAATACCTTTAGTTAATTCAGAAGTAGGTGATGGTGTATTAAAATATTTTTAATTACTTATTCAATTATATACAGAATTTACGGTGGTTTTTAAATATTTGGTATTTTAAAAGTTTAGGATAAAAATTGTCCGATTATCGATTTAAAGGTAATTTAAAATTTACTCTCTAAGTTAAAATGTTATTTTTTATACTTCATTTAAATAGTGTTATTTCAGAAGTAAAATTATAAATAATTTGTTAGGTTACTGTATTAACTACATACCTTCAAATTTAACTGAGCCCTTTCTACCGGGCAGATGTTTCCTAGTTGCATATTCGCAATGTTGTTTATTAAAAAAAATCTTTTGTGGCTATTTGAAAACTACCCTCGGAATGCAAATTAGATGTAGTATCAAATTTTTGTACAAGCAATATTCAAATATTTGCAAAAATCAACTCTATTTTGTTATATGCACAACATAAAATAGCACTTACTAGTGAATTCGCGAATTCGTACATTAAAATCGATTTTATGTTAGTACAGATAAGTTACATTATTGAATAGAGAAAGATAAAAAGGTAGAGGCAGAAAAATTTGCATGTCGCTATGCACACCTTTATTTAGTGCGTTTTGTGCAATTTTGACTGACAGTTTTTGTTCGATAAAAATTGGGGCGAATGGATTTGTCAAATAATAATATCAAGTAGCTCAGATACTTATTATTACTTTTCAAATATATTATCGTTCATACATAAAATATTAATATATAGATATTATTTAAATTTTTATTATTTAAATATTAATATATATATATAAATAGTTTGCTTAATTTGCCTAATTTTCTATTCACTTTCTTTTTTTATCGCGTCAATGTATCGCGACACATATAATATTTCAACCTTCAGGAATCTGAGTAAAATTTCTTATGTTTGTGAAATTTCTTACTTTGTTTTCCTTCGCCGTTAAAGCACCCAGCAAAATTAACGTAAGTTATAAAATCTAATTCGAAGTTCGAATACGGGATCTTAAATTGAAAGGCCAGACTCTTAACACTGTGGTGGCGTTTAACTCACTGGTTTAGACGCTGGCGCAGTTGCGACGGAATAATATACCTTGATTAAAAATATGCATTATTATTTTAAAATTCAATTATATTATCGTTATATTTATTATATAGTCCAGTAGGTTCCAAGCCCAGGTCACCATGAATCTTAGATCCTGGGCAGTGGAGGATTTATGTAAATGATTACGGAATCCAACAGTTTCACTTACGCATGTTCTTTTGTGTTTTTTTATTGAGTGTGTTTAGTATTTCTTCTTCTTCACAATATAATTTTCATTCTGAATTTGATTTTTATTTATAATTATAATGTTTACTTTCTATATGCAACCTATTAACTTTTGGACCTACCAAAATCAAATGAAAAGAAAAATAATAAGTCTACAGTTACATGCCCAACAATGCACTTCCGCCCATCAAACGCCTAAACATAAATAATAAAAATAATTGCAGAAGGGTAGATATGCAAAACAGTTGAAGCTTGAATCGTAAAACGGCAATTTCCAAAGTAGAAAGCGAGTAGTGTTTATCAGGAACAGTTGTATATAATAATTCAAGTGTTCTGTATTTATCTAATTCGCTACAAAGTTATAGTAACTAATTAGGTAAATAACGCCTTCTAAATATTTTGTTTGTTTGTAGAAAGTAACTTGTAGTTTCATAATATATATAATGAATGAAATTTTATTTCACGAGTAAAAATAGTAGTAAATATTCTTCGTAATTATTAAAGAAATTATGCATGAACCGTCCATTCTAATTTAATTCCGTTGAAGCACTCTATACCCATCACCCGGTTTTACTTATCAAAACAATCACAAACTCATTCAATTATTTACAATTTATATCCATATACGGAAGATAAAAAACCGGTTTTTCCTAAAAAAAATCGCACAGCCGTTGGCGATTTTACCCTAAGCTTACACTTAAAAGTTTTAATATAGAGACAAAGGGTGCTCGGGTTTCAATGGGCAGTGGGCAGTAGGTCGGACAATGGGCATACGAGACGATTAATTCTAGGTACAATGCCCCTAGGGCCGTGCGGGTCATATTTAGGTAGAAGGGTTAAGGGTCACTCCGGTCATTGGTAAATAGTGGATGCCAGGGGAGTGACTCGGTCGCCAGTTTTGGCAACAACCAGTGTTGACGGTTAGGGAAAATTTATGGTTTTCTCATGCTCGTTTGGTCAGCGTAAAATTGAGGAGAGGCGGGTTTTCCACGTGGTTGGGTTTATGATTTGTTGGTTTATAGTTAGGTGTTAATTTGTTTCAAAATGTTTTCGATTGTATGTAGAATCTTATGTTTATATTATCGATTAGGATTGTAGAGTTCCATGGTTGTGAGCCTTCTGCGTTAGATAGAATCAACTATATATATATATATATATATATATATATATACATATATATATGCTATTTTATTAAAATTGTCATCATGATAATCCTCTATTGTTATGTTTTAATTTATATGTATTTTAAATTTGTAACTGGTTTGGCAATAAAGTGTATTTTGTCCAATCATATGTATATAGTCTAGTCAATTACCTAAGTGTTGTCCATTTTTATTCTATTTTTGCATAACTTTATTTAGGTGAAACATTTTTTTAAATTTTTATTATTAATGTAAATGCAGAAATAAATTATTCTAGATGGTCCTGGTGAGAAACTTGAAAAGATATTACAATACTAAATTGTTCTTCGCATTTAAGTATTAACAATAGTTTAAGAATTTACATTCCTTTATACATTTTATGTAATTGTTTACACACTTTATATATTTTTAGTATATGTGTTGGAGCCATTTACTTATTTTTCTTACATAGAAGAATCTCGCTGAAAGTGTAGAATAAGTACAGCACCTTTGAACTCTAAGGAAATCATATTAATCTTAGATTTAAATTCAATAAAAACAACAAAACCCAATCACACATACATTAAAATCCATTACAACGCTAACAAGTCAAATACTCCCAAATCTGAAGAGCACTCGACAACAATGACAGTTAACAGAAGTGTTTCCGATCTCTATCTGCCAAATAGAACGAACTGTCAAACAATAAAGCGCGCCAAAGAGAAACTAGCACAAAAAGAAGCGCCTGCGTACGCGGACGTGGGACGTGTGAAATGGTTAGATGTTATCTTTTTCTCTTTGTTGGAGTGATCTTTGATAAGAGTTGAGTTGATTATGATGTTAGATTTTTTTTTATTGGGATGTTAATAAATTTGAACGGATATATTTATATTACGGTTTAGATGGTCCAAGTCATTTGTGCGCGCTGTGTGTGTTTGCGTGTTCTTCTAATTATGCAACTTAAATATTGTGTCAGCCGCCATCTTGTCAAATCGTGTTCTCGTCGCGTTGGTGTGCGTCTACAATCAGTACATTTCTGTCACGCACACACAGTTGCTGTATATACTTATAGAAGCGTAACACGCATAGGGCTGCGCGCATATTTGACTTGAACCATCTATTTATGTATGCGTCATTTTCTGAAAATGTAAGCGTTATCAAATAGTTATTTTCAAGGCAGTATTATAATTGTATGCCAAATTTGACCCAACACCCATCAGTTGTTTTTGTATGTTTTAGAATATACATTGGTAGGTAAGTAAAATTTTTTTAAATCTACATAATTTTTTATAGAAGTATTCTAAATAAACAATAAAGATACACTGAAATCAGGTAACTGTTTTATTGCAAACTACATACGCTTGAAAATAAACAAATAGGCATTCTGTTTTAAACTATCGCGTTTATTTTTACTATAATTTAATGAATTTACGGGATTCTCACCACGATTTTCGATTTTTATTTCGCGCGTCCGATATTTCGATGCCGCGATCATGGTGCTTGCCACAGCATCGAAGAATCCCGTAAATTCATTAAATTATAAATAAGCATTCGCTTATAAAGAGAAGTAACGAAAATTAAGTGCCGTTTCCGAATAATAATCTACAAGTTAGAAATCCCATCAAACACAAGTTATTAAATAAACTACGGTTGCAGCCATCAATCTAAATCACCCTGAATAGCTAATCCGTCTAATAATATTATATACCTTATGAAAAAAAAACATACACCAACTTATTTATTTCGTAGCAAAACCTTGAACTAAAGCAATTGTTATACGTAACTAAACGTCAAATTTGTTTTACGCGTTGAGCGATTGCCACCCTTTACTGAAAGATAACTTGGTCGGAGTGTAACCAAAACGCAAATTCAACTTTAACACCGATATAACGAACTGTCAAGAACCACAGTAGCAAAAGGGTTGATGAAAAAAACCTTTGTTATCTGTGCATAAATAAAAAAAAAATCAATGCCTGCCACGATGTGTCTTCCTGGGGATCAAAAGACCAATTTTGTGAACGTATTCGGTATCTCATTTCAATATTTAAAAATGCCGTGTTTGAGAGTGGTTCTTTTAGTGGGTTCCGTATGTTTCTGTATGAATTTCGACAAATTCCGTATCGTGCATAAAATAAAACAACTTATGAATACAATTCGCGTATTTCAATTACTAGCATATTATTTGTTACACAAAATGCCAACAAAGAACACCGTAACAATAAAAAGGTTCTAAAAGTAAGCACTACTCGCACGTGCATTATGAAATTTAAAAAAAGTTATTAAATTTCATAATATGAATCCTAAACATATGTTGTTGATAGATAAACACTAACTTCAAAGTGTTACTTAAACTGTTGATACTTAAAAGTAAAACTTTCGTGCTCCGGACCAAATTTTTTAAAAATTTTAATATTATTAATAATAATAAGAATAAATCCCCAGACAAATACACCAAGTGTGGCTGTATTCTGTATTTAACAATTCGCTCTTTATTTCTGTCGTTACTTCACTCCAAAAAGTGAACTCTAAAATAAAGATAAAGCGTTTTTTACCCACGATTCTTTAGGGGTCACATATTTAGGGCTGAATCCTTAATTTGCAACAAGGTGTATCGCAGGCAAATGGGGATGCGACGAGAGATTTAAATGAGATCTTTGTTGAAAAAAAGCGTGATGTATAAAAAATATGAGGTGTACGTAAAAAAAAACGCTTGGGTTAATCTTTTATTTGGATCGACTGAGATTCCCGTAAAGGGCATTAGTAAGAGCTAACATTATTTTAGTGCACGAACAGTACCTAGTATGTTTTATTAGCCGATTTATTCTTGAATATGATCATATTTTTTAGAACAAGATTTATGTAAATATTTGGAAACTATACGATTATTTTTACCATGGAGGATTCTATTTATCATTCGCAATCTAAGTGCAAAAGTGCATTTTATCCGCAAGCGTGGAAAGATTTTTATTCAAACATTCTTTTTTATAAATTTCTACGCCGCCAGTGCAATGAGAATGAATTAATACTTATTCCATGTCAGTGCACCAACCTCATTTTTGAAATAATTGCACTAGACAGCACTTTTGGTTATTGATAAAATTGTAAAACATCACAAAATATGAGAGAGTCCAGCGGCGACGAAGAAATAAATTTAACACCAGCAGAGTTAGTGCAAACGGTAAGCATAAAAAGCTTACAAAAGAAAAGCATACAATTTTACAGGTGCGAAAACGTTTTCGGAGGCTATAATACTATCATACTTCTTCGGCCACACTTTTAGCTGACTTGGGCGCTATCATGACGGCTGGAAGTCCAGTACCGAGGCACAAGGAAAATTTGAAAATTTGACAAATAATTTAACTAATAACATTTCCAAAAAATATTTATTACAATATTATAAATTCTAGTTATTTTACGTTTAATTTTTTATATTTAATATATTGAATACAAGTACTCGCGCCAAAAACAACTTTGCAGCTTTGCATAACATATAACTAATATAAGTTTTAGACATTTTAAGTATTTTATTTTTATAGATAAAATATTTATCTCAACAGTACATTACTCCTATAAATCGTTATATATAGTTTGATGCCAAAGGCTTTCAGTTTTTAATTCGTTATTATTTTACATAAACATCACACAACATATCTACAAGTTCCACTACAATACAATAATACATTACCACTTCTCACCCCTATAAAGGCCGTTTCACACCCTCTCGACCGCTATCTTGGATTTCCTTTTACTCGTACTATATACATAAATATACGGCTGTAAGGTATGAGCAGTTAATGTATATGGAAAAGTTTATTCACAAGTAAGGATGGATCTATGGTATAAGCATGTGGAAACGTGCAGCAGGTACGTAATATTTTAAAAGCGTATCGGCCACACTCAGAGATCCTCAACGTTTACTTAAAGCCCATTTAATTATAGATTTTTCTAGATAATTATAGAAGGCTATACTTAGGAGCATCCATGTTAAACATTTGCACTCTTTGACTGCGGCTGTATAACTTGATATAGAGATTACGTGGATATTTGTATATGTAGGTATGCTGATTGTGTTAAGTTTTACGACTAATTACATGGCTAAAATGCCAGGCTTATTATGAGACTAGTGTTGTCGGTTATAGATTAAGATCTGTAATTGATCTTTCCCCTTACTTACATTTTATTTTTATTTTTATCCACTACTTATGGAACCAAGTCCCACTGCCGTTTCATATAAATCCATTCGTTATTCTATTTAAATCTTCATGTAAAGGCAAACGTTATCGTAGCTCTCAAAGCCACACATACATCCCCCTAGCAACAGTGAAGCTTTACAAAAACACCTATATATGTAGCTAACTACATAGATATATTAAACAGTGGCACGCACGGGCGATATTATAGTGGTGTCCTGTTCGGTTCCTTAGCTATGTGCCGACGAGCAAGATGCCTTCCTGCTTAGATGGCGGAGGCCGCAAGTTAGAGGTGCAACCTTTTTGGTAGTTATGTAATGTTGGTGCAGGCTGGTTATATATTTTTTAAGAGAGTTATATATGTATGTTTTTTTTTGCATTTGTTGATTTGGTTTTTATTTACCTAATGGTTTCACCGGTCACAAACAAAAACTAGATACACAATCAGGGTTAGAAAAACGTCATTACTAAAAGAGTGCCGAAATGGGTATTTGGTTTTTTTTGCATATTAGTACCTTTTTTATTTTTTCAAAATGGACTGTTTACTAAAAGGCCCTATGAGCCTTTTAACACCGGACTTTGTAGCTTAGCACTGATGGCGCTTAGCCGGAACTTAAACTACTCCAATATAGGTACGAATACGCCTAATGCGCGGTTTACATGTATTAAATAGTTAAGTTGGTAACTAAATTTTAACTAAATTTTAAGTTGCTGCATGTCACTTGTGTGTCCGAACGGATTAAGTAATTAAGTTCATAAGTTCAATGAAGATGAGCAGTGATGAATCTCAAGAAATTCGTCATTTCTGTACTTAGATATATGGTACATGTGATTTTGGACACATTCAGAGAAGGATTTTATTTGGAAATTAAAATCTTTACAAGAATATGTTTTTACTAAATTTTTATTCTACAAGCATATATAAATATTCTTCAACAAATTTTAAAGTTGAAACTAAACTCCACTCCGACATTAAAAATAAGAGAGAGATTAAAATATCAAAAAAAGAGTAAATGCGACATAAATACGAGCTCTTGCCGCCACCAGCTTTGTCAACTTATGCACTTAACTAAAAAATCACTTTCAAAGGTGTTAAGCGAGAAGCCCCGCCCACCCACTTATACGAAAAATAGAACGAATCCTAATCTGCTTAATCACTTGCGTACTAAATTTTAAGTTACCACTTGTCACTTAACTGACTGTTTACACGCAACTTTTAACTTAAAATTTAGTTACCAACTTAACCACTTAACTCGTGTAAACCGGCTATAATGTGCGGTTTACATGTATTAAGTAGTTAAGTTGGTAACAAAATTTTAAGTTACTACATGTCACTTGTGTGTCCAAACGGATTAAGTAGTTAAGTTCATAAGTTCAATGAAGATGAGCAGTGATGAATGTCAAGGAATTCGTCAATTCTGGACTTAGATATAATGTTTTAAACGTGATTTTAGACTTTAGAGAAGAATTTGATTCGGAAATTAAAATCTTTGCAAGATTATGTATTTTTCTAAATTTCTTACGTCGACGGGTAGACGTCGATCGACGGACGATCGATTGGTGTGGTACCTTTACTAATTAGTACCCTTAATAATCACTAGAGGGATATCAGCCTCTCCCAACTCAGGGGTGGCGTCAGACAATTGTAGGCCATCACGCCAACTGCGGATTGGCAGACTTACCAACTCAGGGGTGGTGTCAGACAATTGTGGCCATCATGCCAACTGCGGGTTGGCAGACTTACCAACTCAGGGTTAGTGTCAGACAATTGTAGGCCATCACGCCAACTGCGGGTTGGCAGACTTACCAACTCAGGGTTGGTGTCAGACAATTGTAGGCCATCACGCCAACTGCGGGTTGGCAGACTTACCAACACAAGGGGTGGTGTCGTCGACCGGTCGACGGTCGATCGATTGGTGTGGTAACACCCTTAAATATTCTTCCACAAATTTTAAAGTAGAAACCAAACTCTACTCTAACATTTAAAAAAAAGAGAAAATGCGACATAAATAGGAGCTCTTGCCGCCACCCGCTTTGTCAACTTATGCACTTAACTTAAAAATCACGTCCAAACGTGTTAAGTGAGAAGCCCCGCCCACCTACTTATATGAAAAATAGAACAAATCCTAATCTACTTAATCACTTGCGTACTAAATTTTAAGTTACCACTTGTCACTTAATTGACTGTTTACACGCAACTTTTAACTTAATATTTAGTTAAAATTTAGTTACCAACTTAACCACTTAACGCGTGTAAACCAGCCATAAGGTATTTATGGCTGGTTTAATAACCTAAGTAATTTAGTAGCATTCGGTCACTTTGACAGTAAACATGTCAACAAATTTTAAAGTTATGCGTCTCGTTCTCTAAAAATAATTAGTTATCATATTTTTGGTAAGTATATTGGTAATTATTATCATGTATTAAAATACTTATGAATTTAGTGAAGAAATTTCTATTCAAAATTCTATTTAAAGCCATGCACGTTATATTTGCTACAAAGGTTCTTACGTACCAATTGTCATTTCTTGACAAACATCCAACCGTTGTGGAAAGTTTAAAGTGTCATATTTGTACAAAACTAAGTATGTATTTACTTTTATTTGTGATCGAAGAATGATTTAGTTAAATTTATATTTACCTAAATTAGTAATCATTCTATTAAACTCACCGAATATTGTTCATACCTAACTTTTTTGATCGCATATTTAATGCATGCTTTGAGCTTTCTATAACAGACTTTCAAGTTGACATTGAATTTAAAAGAAGGAATGTGGATATTGAGACGTAAAAAAGGGTAACTGAAAATTCTCAATTTTTTACTTCATATCGTAAGAAATAATAATAATAATAAATAAACCCCAGAAATACACACCAACTGCATGGCCCAAAGTAAGCAGAGCTTGTGTTATGGATGATCATACAGTGAACCCAGAATAAACATACATATGAAGGTAAATATAAACAACCATGACCCGAGAACAAACATCTGTGATCTTCACACAAATTCATATTAAATTTGTAGTACGAGTTTATATTTTATTTATCTTCATGGAAAAAGATTTGTTAAAGTAGGTAAAGGTTTGATAAAGTTCTAATTAACCACACTATATTAAATATTAAATTATAAGAAAGTTTATACATTAGACCTTAAATCCCCTAACTTGAACCACAGAACGTAGCACGCGTTTCACCCCCTTTGCTTAGACCAACATCCCCCTGTGCCTTCCTATGACATACACTCCGTTAACTAGATTACCTCTGATATATTACGTGGATTTCCAATTCAATCTCCTTCGATGTAGGAATTGCTTTTCAAAGTAATTAGAATTACGTGGCGGTTGGTCTTTTTTGACATTTCTGCTTTAAGATAGGTTATAGAAGGTTTAATTTGATTTAAAAAAGAATATCAGTTTTTTCTAATGGTTTGTCACCGGGTTTGAAAGTGAAGTTTCGGTGCAGTTAGGTATTTGTTGGAAAATAAACTGTATTTGTTTACGAGACCACTATGTTTGTTTTCTATGTTTTTCTAGTTCTAGCTTTTCTTATCTTTTAATTATCTTAAATTAAAATAAATCAATAAATCTAGTGCTTTAATGATCCTACTTGCAAAGGTCCAAACATTCTTCCTATATTTAAATATATCCCTTTATATTAAAAAAAATGGTTTTTGCTCTCTATATCCATATTGCATTCTTCCTTTAAAGCCATAAAAAATAATTTAACAACTACTCAACCACGATAAAAGCTCCTAAGCAGCCATCACACACGTTGTGCAGACTCGCCAGTCTCGACGACCTCATCAGGACATTCCGGAGATCACAATTCGGAGAGTATTTCAATATAAATGTTGTCCGCCATTACAACGCGGGAGTTATGAGATGCACTACCCTCACGGTTTTAAGCCGGCTTGGTATGGAGTCGGTTTTTTTGGTTTTCGACTAGTCTAGATACTTATTAATATTTATTATATTTGTGGTATGACTATACTTATTCTAAAAATTCGCTCGCCATAGTTTTTGGACAGGAATGTTTCTGGGCGTACACAGATCAACTCTCCAGTTTCACACAATATACAGAGTATAGAGAACAACATTAGTTTTATATAAGTATACACATTAATAAAACTTACAATTTTAATATTCTTATAAAATTCCCTATTTAGGCTTTAATTAATTTAGCAGAATATATTTAGAAACATTAAATCTCCCGCCAAAAATTTTAATTTCGTCTATAGTCAATTCGAAAATGTACAGAACACAAATACAGACACACTGAATACTTCCTCTTCTGTTTGGTAAGCAGAGACAAGTTATCGTTGTCCATGGAGGTGATCTCCAAGATAGACACAATCTCCGTAATCATGGCGCTAGCAATATCGCCGAAATATCGAGAGCTCGAAATAAAAATTAAAATCGTTAAAATGTATATGCACTAACAGTTCACTATTACATAGTAAGTCCATCTCCTCGCTGCCTCACAACAAGGGACCTCGCAGACCGAGTGCTCTTCATTTCGAATGCCTGTCCACGCACCAACCAGCTCCGCGCACACGCCCTGTCGAACCAAACCCACTTAGAATATCTTTGGATACGGTATATTTTTATATTTTGATAAATGATAATATTACAAACTAATGAATTTAGATTTAGGTATATCACAGGTTGTTGAATCAAATAATTCTTTTCTTGATATATTCTATCGGTCTTACGGCAAGGAAAAATAATCCATCAAGGGAAATTGAAGCCTCTCCCATAGGCTATCCTTTCATTCGATTCCTTCACATTAATAAGATATGATGGACAAATATATTACATGAGGCTCTATCATCACCGATTAAACACTAAAATATTCATTTTATGTTCGTATTCTTCGTCTCTTTTCATAATAACTGAAAGTGAAGGAATGTACATTCGTAGGTAATAAATGAAAATACCCAAACCTGTAGGTTAGGTGCACAATTTGCACTGAATCCAGCTGGTTTGAACGTTGCGCCACAAAGCTGCAGGATATTGTTTGTGAGCAGAACTTAAATATTTTATATTTAATATGGTTTGCCCTATTTAAATCTTGTGTATTAAAACATCATTTGACCAACGTTGAACTTCAATAACTTTGCTTCCTCGAAGAACAATATTGCATTAGATCATTAGGTCATAAATAAACTGTCCATTTTGAGAAAAAAAATTACCACATCCACATTTTCTGCATCATCCCACTGGCTTCTACTCGTCTCCGAATGACGTAATACGTGTGAGGCGTCTATTGCCAAGTGTGGTGGTTTCCCAGAGGGTGCCGTGAAGGGACTTGGTCCTACGCAAGGGATGAAGGTAAAGCTCTTATATGTCCTGCTACTGTGTTGTGGATTTAGGTATATGCTGTTGTAGCTAAATATGTAGTTGTCTTTATTTTCAATAAAAACAAGAATGCTTCTATCAGTACAAAGAAGCAACTTCTACGCAAGCAAGCACAGCGATTCGGACTTAAAAAATTAATGATAAAATGAATACAATAATTCAAATATATTTCTTTACCTACACTTCACACAATTACCATATATCTAACTTACAATAAATGTTCTACTAATTAATTAATTTACGCATAAGTAGATTTTGTAACTCAAAAAGTAATTATACAATTTAGGTAGCACATTTTATTGTACCTACTAATAAGTCCCATAAAAGGCACTTACTGTACCTAGCCTACAAAAACAAGACATCTTTATTTTGTTGGACATCCAGAAGAAAAAAATACGTGTGAAAGAGAGTGTGTATTATTTCGGAGTGCTTTCACCTGTCATTGTAGTAAGAGCACTCTTGGAAATGGCCGCTGGATGAAAAGGATATAAAAAGTTTGAGCGCTGCCGACGTCTGCGAGCTAAAGGTATGCACTAAGTCACAGGTACTTATGACGTAAGGTTCAAATAAAAAAATGGTATATATTTATAATAAAACTTTTATTGCTTTGTCATGCAATTTTGACAAATTGTTCAAAATTAATTTAAAAGTAAGAGTATCTAATAATTATCACCTCGTAAATCAGCCTCAATAACTGTTTACCACTTTTGCTACCATGTAAAGTTGCTGGCAGACAGAAAATAATTTGTGACATAAATTCATAAATCTTTTGCAAGAACTAAAGAAATGTAAAATTTCGAATTAAATAAGTTTAAACGTTATCTCATATTTCAATTATTCAAATAATTCCGCAAGTTATTTTTTTAGTTGCAAAACACGATTCAATTTTTGAACCGACTTCAAAAAATACTTCTTTGTTCCATTATCCTTGCACCAGATTTACTTTTCTTTCACACCGTAACTAGAAAATAGTTGTAGTTTAAACCAGATGTCCTAGTTTCAAGAGCTCGTAGCTTTACACTATTCTCATGCAGCTTACACTCGTAAACAACAAAGCGCTAATTTATTTACGTTTCAGGTACCGAATAGACAATTCGCGGCCGTAACCATGGCAACTACAAGATGGCCGACGTCTGCTGTGGTTTTAGAGTTCGGTTCTTGTTCCAAATTGTTGTACGATTTTAGAGCAATGTATGTATGTGAGATCGTGTATAATTACGTTATGTAGGCACGAGGGCTATGTACGAACGGCCCCACTAATTACACGTACGGAGTGCAATACAATTACCAAGTGAAGTTTTGGTACGGAGCTGTCAAAGGGAGTGTCAATCTTGTGTGGTTTCAGTTGGCAGGTGTCCAAATGGAATGCCTTATTAACTAATTATATATAAGCAAACAGCTTATCATAAGCGCCTTCTACTCTGTGATGAAAATTAATAAGTTTCTATTCATAAGAAGGATGGTACCTAATAAATGTTTCAGCAATACAGTCACCGATTTTTATTCTTCCAATGCGCACTATAACCTGCAAGCGAATAATGTTCAGTACCTTATATGAAAGGCACCACAACTTATTAGAAACCACCAATAACTTTATAACATTTACATAATTGTCGTTGCTATCTCTACTTTTAAAGGATTAGGCACACCGGATTGGATAAGAACTTTCAGCTAAGTGATGCAGCTACCTACACCTCTAAACTAAACTATGTAACCTTATAATATCTGGCTCCCTGAGTTTCTGTTAGAATGGATTATGGTTTGACGTAAAAGCTGTTTCCTTTTTCTTAAATTGTTGATAGTCCGAAACGCACGTTGAAGAGAGTTGAAACTTTAACAAATTCTTTTAAGACACCTAAACACAATTAAAATGGTTTTGTAACATTATAGAGAACAAATACTTTAAAAAAAAGATGAAAAATTTTGATTTCATATTTAGTTATCAAAAAGTAAACATCTATTCATAGTTAATAGTTTAACAAAAACTAGCCTTCTTTCATAAAACCACAAACGTCATACTAAAATAACATAATAATCTACATGACATCAATTTAATTTCAGAACCACGCCACATTAACCCTTCGGGACACCGTCCGGAAATTACCGCTCGGGCCGTCAACAGACCCGATAGCACTGATACCGGATACCATACTACACGATACCAGTGTACGTACTAGGTACGCTGATATCGTTGATCGAGTGTAACAGGATGCGTTATGCGAAGTACCAGGGACGGATAGCGGAAGGCCTTTGGCGTTTGCAGGATATTACGACGTTTTAGTTGTATTTGTAGTACAATAATAGTAGTTTAACGAATAATTTTTGGTATAAAAGATTGTTTTTGTTAATTAAAAAACATTTTAGTTTACCGATTTACCGCGTTTTTAACCACATGGATTTTTAGCTTAAGGACTTTTTTAAAGGATTTAAAGCTTAAAACTTTAATAACATGTTGATAAGCTAGGCGTTTTAAAAATTTCTTTTCAGATATTATATTACTTGAAACCGACCATCACAACTTAGATAAGCTTGCCATACCTGCCATTAATGTGAACCTGATGAAATATATAACATCTTTTAAATTAATAATATCTACATTTTGGGCCAAAAATAATAACGTTAAAAAGAATTAAAACGAAGAGGTATTATTCTGTTGAAGTTAAAAGACAATTTGGATAAAGTATTTAGGGTGCTATAACTTGAAGCAGTCAACGATATAATTGTATAGCGAATGGTTATTATCATTTCAAGCAAACCATTGTCTATAAAAACTTAGCAATGTTCAACATAGCAATCCCACAAATCTCCACCTTAAACCAACTATTCAAACGCTAATGAAAAGGGGCCAAACTAATCCATCTAAATCTTAAACAAGACTTATTAATACCTCGTACTTATTCTCTGTCAAACACGTATCTAATTTATCCCTTAACAAGACGCTGTCCGTAAACTTCGGGGGCATGTACCACCCTGGTAAATACCGGGTATATAGTCGATACGAGTATGTACCGAGTTAAGCCTTTTGAAAGTAGCTGGAAACACATATGAGAATCACGCACACATGTTTGGCAAAGCCGCAAGGCTCCGACACATAAGGAGCTTTGAAATTAATTTAGCTCGGAACTAGCTGGCAAATGGATAGACGTGAGCCGGGGTGTTTGAGACCCCACCCACGGGTAGGGGGTTAAGCGCCCGTGTGTTGGGAAATTCGGCGTTTAGGTAAACCTTTGCGGTAATGCCCGTTGTGCCAGTAATTGTTCCCCGTGCCCTCGTTAGCGTGTAGGGTTAAATTAAACTTAATTGTTACAAATTGTGAACAAGTTTTTTGACTGTTAATTAGGTTGTTTAATTTGTTTGGATAAGTTGCTTTTTGAGCGCGATGGAAACTTTTGTAGGGTAAAATTAAATAAAAAATTAAACGTTATTTGTGTTCTTACAAAAGTTATCAACAGTTAAAAATAATTTCAATATTATTGCGATTTTTTTTTGGATTTCCCGTGGTTATGGCTTCTTAATTCAAATTGCACACTTTTGTATTTGCACATGATTTTATTTTGCTTTTTGAGTTTTTGCTACTAAAGTACTTCATTGATGACATAACGGTGTTTTTATCTCAACAACTTTACGATTTATACTTCACGTATTCTTTTTCTAACAATAGCTTAATTTAACAAAATAAAAAAAAACTTGCTCATTTATTCGAATAACTATTATTCCGCTTCCCATTAAAACAAAAGCTTTCCAAATTAAAAAACAATTGACCATAGCGGCCAGTATTAAATGCAGAACAAAAAGCTATACAACCTATTTTACATATCCTTTTTAACTGTCAAGGCCCGGTTATACAAATCGCAACTGACGATCAAAGAAATAACCAAGATTAATTTTCGCCCTCTGAAAACAATGACATGGTGCGTTTAGTATAAAGGGTTAACACAAAGGGCTAAATCCAAGTTAGTCTATAACTCTGCATGTGACTTTACCCTTTTGTTTTAATCTGAATTGTGGCTCGAAACAATGGCCCTATTAATACAATCCGAGTTCTCCATTTTTCGTATTTTTTTAACTATCGAATTCATACATTCACACATAATTTTAAATTTTATCCAAGTTTAATAGAAATGAATACGTAAAATGTAAATGAAAAGTGGATTCTGAGATAAAAAGCTTAAGGCATAAAATGCTGAAGTAATGTGAACAATTTATGAAACGAGGAAAAGTTGAAGTTACAACGATGAAAATGTTTACAGGGTTGCTATTTAATAAAGATAAATAATTGTAGTTGATCGTAATTGTGGTAGTAAGACAAAGAAAAAAATATCATGAAATGTTTGAGATAAATGTTTTATTGGATGCGTTACTCGGTAATGAGCTGCAGATGAGTATGCATAAAAAGTTACCTAAAAATAACATTGACGGTCTATATGGAAAGTAGTGGTTAAATACAGATATTATTAACGGAGTCAAGAGAAAGTCTTAATACTTTGTTTTCGAGCTCGATTTGATTTATGATTAGAACGTATTAACGTATCTATATTTTTCAACAATTGACATCCTTGATTCATTGCCAATATCATAAAAGGACAATTTCAAAGGGTACGTGATTCTTCACTGAATGCACTAACAAGTCTTTTAGAAAGTAAGTATTTGACGTGCTACTTTTAATAAACAAAGTGCCTTTCTTTTTCATTATTAGAGTTTATATCCTGGTATATTTATGTAAAAAGATAAACTTTAATTATTTGTTAGACTACAACAATTCGCTAACGCGATGAAAACATGGCAGAATGCAGATATAGTCAATTCTTAAAAAAAAAAAACAAACGCCGATGCCAGCCAGCCACTATTACTTTTTTTTTTCTAAAAGAGGCGATACCACGAAGGAGTTCTGATTAAACTTCGGCACAGTTCAATATGTTACTCGTACCTCTTTTCGGGTGATACAAAGGCGTACTGATTGCTGAGTTCTGCACGTATCGTCGTTTGTCGCGTTTCCGTAATTTGTACCGTATATGAATATGGTTGCAGATGTGTAAAAGTTAGAGGTGTATTACAGAAAACTGTTTCTATGTGGCGTTGAAAATCATAGTTTAACTTATAAATTATACGTTTCCTATTACTAACATCACTTCTCAATTTTTGACAAGATCAATTCATAGGGCATAGCTATATATCGCGTAGGTAAGAATGACAACTTGAATGGAAATGGGAGAATTACGACTACTTTTCAGATGTAATTTCAGTTTGAATATTACAATCGTTCTATCGATAACACTCGTACATGAGGTATCAAAAATAAATTCAGCATGAAAAAAAATAAATCGTTTTACATAAATAAACACTATCTTAATGTCATAAAAAACCATTAAAATAAAGCCAATTAAGAAATTATTTTATATAAAGATATCTAATTTAAAGTCTTTGATGCGAAACAGTGTTCATACAAGTGGCTATGTAGGCACCCACTGCCTACGTATTATAAAGTGAAAATCGTGGAATGATATATATATATATATATATATATATATATATATATATATATATACATGTAGGTAGGCGTGTGAGTGAAATAAAGCTCGAGACTGGGCTCGGGGGCTCGTCAAATGTTCTGAAAGTCACGTAAGCTTGGCCTCCCAATGTTATTATCCACACGCAGTGTTGCCAGGATAAGAGATTTTGCTTTATTGTTTGTTTGAAGGAGGTTTAGTTTTAATGAGTATCGGATAAAGGGGTAGGTGACGACTTTGACGTCAATAAGAACAAGTAATTGTCAATGTTGAGAAATAAATATTTGAATTTGAATTTGAATTTATTTGAATTTGAATTTGAATTTGGTGTTGATATTGTTGATTGATGTGTAGTTTTGAAGCTCCAATTTTTTTTGTATTTAAGATTATGAGTGGTGTTTCGTTACGATATTTCTAACAGATCGTTCGGTTAAATAGCAACTTTTGTTTAGTCTTATAATCATTAATTAAGCTACAAAATTTTCTACTTAAATTTCACTTGACCTATTGTATTAGGTATTAAAAGCAATCTCAGAATCAACAAAATTGTAAATCCAGAATGAAAGCTTAATCCAAACAAACAGGCTCAACAAAATCCCAAAGAAAATTAAACATTGAAATTGCTAGCAACACTGGCACGCACTTACACTTACGCAACCAACACGCTCACATATGTACAGTACATAAGCAGGTAGCTTTGCCCGGGCACTGCGGCCCACACGACCCCGACCAAGGGACAAAGTAAAACGGGTTTGTCCCAAGGGAAATTCAATATTCGGGACTAAACCTTAACTCCCTTTAAGACACCCCGTCTGCCTCCCCAGAATGCTTATATGGCCACGAGGTGTATCGATTTTCTTGCCAAATGGAAGATTGGTGTCGAAACTCTCTGCGGACGAATGAATGATGAATCGGGTGGCGAGTAAAGTACTTATACAGTCAATGTTGAGGGTATAGAAGGAAATACAGGGTGAAAATTTAAATAGGTAACAATATACCTAGACATACTTGTACTAATTGGTAGTTGTCTGAGGTTTTATTAAGTTGCAATTTTATTGAGAGAAACGTTACTTGTTACTTTGGAATCTTTAATGGCACATTTTTAGATTACTCTTTTTAATTGCGAAATATTTGTTTTATTTGCAATAAAGCTTTTTAACCTATAAGTGAAAGTAGATCAATGTTGATTGTCATTCATACAAGAACAATTAATAGTCTTCATTCTTCTTAAAATGTTGCACTTATTAAGTTTCCACAAATAAGTTAAAACATTTGTTTTCTCTACTTAGTATTACTGAGCAAATATATTGAATCCAATTTACCCACCTCATCCCCAGCTGCAAGAAGATAGGAAATTGATGTATGCAAACAATTTGATTCTAGAATTATCTACAAACATATTTTAACCCATGATTGCCATACTTCACTTAGGCATAAGTTTCGAATAAATAAATTACAAAATCTTTTTCTGATCTCCCCATTCTGGCATATCATAAGGGTCGTTTCTTTGATGGCAATAATGTCTGAAATGTTCTTTGAGGTGGCTGATTGGATTCCGCTACGGCGACTGTGTCTTGAAAAGTAGGGTTTTTGATACACCTCCCAGGATAATTCTTGTTTCGGTCTCTTTTGGTAAAGTTCTTTTCAAGATATGTTTTTATTTTCTTTTGAGGTTATGATGGCAGTGGAAATACTTTGTGTTGGGATTTGTAAAGTATGTTATTTTGGAACACAGATGTTAGTGGTACGAGTATGAGAGATCACTGAGATTTTTTAGAGAATTCAATGTATTCGGTTTAAATTTTTACTTAAATAACTGTTGCTTTCATATATATCAATATTGTACCAATAAGTTCAAATAATATTTATAACTTATTGGTACAATATTGATATGATATCGAGAGTATATTAAATTACTAGGGAATAGGTACAATGGAGTTAACTGTACACTTTAATGAGTGAGACTCTATTATGAGTCACGTAGTATTTCCAAATATATAAAACATTACAACTGCTTTTGTCTGTGCTAAAATAATATCAAATTGTATATATTTCCAATTTCCACATACGTAACAATTTCAAAAACAATAACCTCTATGTTCGTCCGCAATAAAGTAAAGTTAGACTTTTTGCTTGGAAACTTTTCTTGAGCTTTTTGAAGGAAAAGCTCAAAGCTCGAGTGAAAGTAAAAGTTTATGGGTCGTCGTACTACGAACTTTATGACAGCACAGGACGGTGCGAAGCTGATTTTTCTTTATTACATTGACATTCATGTGAAATGTTAAGACAGGGTTTTTAGCACGTTTTCAAGGATGTAAATACCTACAGTAAACAGAAAATACTTGGTTATTGAATGGTGTTTTTAATATTGATTCCAAAACTGTTATCAAGTTTAATTTAATATATTTATTAAAAAGTGTAAACAGATATCAGGTTAGAAAAAAAAATCTCAAACTCATACATTTTTCAATAAATATAGAAATTACTCTGTACCTACATAAAACATCTTAATAACTATCCTTCTTTGCCTAGATACCTCGGAGCATATTTTACAAAGTCATTGATATCTCAGAAATATAATTAAACGATAAAGAAATATAATTTACATTCAAAATCACAAACAAACCAAAATATTCAGACCAAAATAACACATGTTTTACGGGCATTAGAATTAGCCTTCGGTGGTCCAAGCCCCTTACAGCGGGGGTGCAGGCGCGGGGGCGGGAGGGCGCAATCCAAGATGGCCGCGGCTGGCCATACGGGTAAAATAGCGGTAGATATTTGTACATACTGTATATATGTATTGGTCAGACGGGATTCTAGAACTGCTATCGATTTTGGCGTGGTGTCGGACTGTGGCGGGGATACAGAGTTTGAATTGAACTTTGGTGATATTTGGTTTGATTTTGGTAGTTTGGGGTGTTTAGTTCTTGTAATAGATCTTATTAAGGCTTTATATGTAAATAAGGTTTCTACTTTAATGCGGTTAAATGTATCTATGTGCCTAAAATAAAAATACTGGAATGAACACATTAAATGTTGTCGGTTAGTTGAATTCCAGCTTTTACTAAAATAAATTCTAGAAAAATTTTTAATATTCTTCATACGAACATCCAAATTTAAAATGTAATAGCATTTATATTTCAAAAATCATATTTGACCAAGTTATGGAAATATATATTTCATAAAAAACTTTAACGTTGTTTAATAAATCTTGTCAAAAGAGCTCTGTCATAAACAAGAAACACATCTTCACACATAAAGAAACAACTTTCACCAAATAAATCTCAAAACCCAAAACGGGCTAACACAAAATATCCGAAATTCCTAAAACTTTAGTCCAGAGAAGGGTTCTTCTAGGTGTCATAAATTACGGGGCTGTTTATCCAAAGAGGGGGAGGTTCGCCCCCGCGGTTTTGCAGTTTATAGTCCCTCTGTATGAGCCCTGCAGAGGGAAAATGTAATGTAGTGAATTACAATACTGTTACTCAGCAAAATGCGCCCTTAAAGTTTGGGGTAAGTAACCCCCTGGACACGGGCTCTAAGTTATTGGATTTGCTTCGAGATGGTTTTGATACTAGGTCGTTAAGGATGGATTTGTGACTTAAGAGGTTACCAAAATTTAGTAGAGTTATTTGAATTAGTTTGTTTACTTGAATTTATGTAATGCACTACTAATAAATGAATCTTCATCTTTATATGTATAAATAACGCACCGTTGAGACTACTGAGTGCATATGGCCGAAATTTAAATGAGGTCATGTTTTACCTAATCTATTCTAGGTGTAACACTTACACATCGATGACTGCTCATCATATAGGTACGGATATATTTACCTACTTTATACTTATATGTTAAGCTAAAAAACAAACAGATACTTATATTCATAGATCTTGCTATTAATTATTAGACTTAAATATCTCCATAAACTTGCTTAAGATACCATTTCGCTTAATATTATTTAATTAGCAGCTTAGGTTTATTCAAGCATAAAATTAACTAACGCTAGTAAAATCTGTTAGCACCTTTCTTCAATGCGTACCATAGTATAAATATTTCAGAATTAATGTGTTTTTCTTTCATATTTTTCTTGTATTACAAAGTATCAAGATTATTCGCGCGAAGTATGGCGCAGTTTTGTACGGAGCGCGGTCAAGCGGAGTTGTAACACAGAGTAAAGATATTTTTTCAGATATGATTTTTCAATTTTAGATTTTTTTTACTTTTCTGGTATCGAAGAGGTTGTTACTGTTCAAAATTATTTATATATTTTCGGTTACTGGAATTAGTTGGTATGGACAAAATTAACTACAGATAAGCTGATAGCAGCAACCCAGAAGGTGTGTCATATATTTGTAGGGGTTTTGGAAGTTTGCCATATATAGTTCTGTGACCACATATTAAAATAACTCGATGCCAAAACTATCATTTTACTAAGCGGAAGAGGCCATTGAAAATGTATGAGCAGCTATAGAAATATTAAAAATAGACTTAAAACAAGTACAGATCAATGTTGTACGTATAATAGAATAAATTACTTTTGTACTTAGGGTCTTTTGACCTATGTCTCATTTGCTAGATCGAATTTATAGCAAAAAACAGTAGTCATAGTACTGAAAGAATGGTTCCATCGTAGATAGGTACTATTCACTAATATTAATTATTTAGGAGAACAAACATCACTAGATCTAATACTTTGACTAACTAACAAGGTGCATATTTAATTAAGTTTTAGCTTCAATGATAATGCTATGACTAGCTAAGTTTTGGCTTCGGATGGATCCTAAGATTTCTCTTGGATTAGAGATCAATATATTGAGTAGGTAGATGTAAATTTCGCTCAAGTGCCTTTGAAAGTTACGCTAAACACGAACACTATTTTCATTAATTATAGTTCTCGAAGCTTATTTAAGACTTTTCTCCCAAAACACGTCACTAAGTAATGTTAGAATTGTTAGTGATCTCTGTAGGGCCTTATCATTATTCAAGTTGTTCACATTTTAACCTTCGTTGTTTATACTGAAAGCCAATAAACTAACTAAATTCCTCTCTCAAAGACCTACGAAACCGCATCATGGGCGGCAGAGTTTTCAACTATTCCGACTACGCTATCTATCTGCATTTTGGGGGCGCGTTGCTCTATGCCCGTTTGACAATATAGAGGTGCGGTCGGAGGCTGAGGGGTGCGCAGGGGGGCTCTGACACAGGCTACCGGTCACCGTTCGTATTGATTTGTTGTATCGTACGTCCTGCAACTTCCATCTCCCTCGCGCAGACTGCAAACCTTATCCACCCTTCCCGCTCATACGTCCCACCCATGAACACATATGTGGCTCGTGGGCGAGTGTGGGTGGATTACTATGTGTCGTGTGTATGTGTGCGTTGTCCGAATATTATGTACAAGTTGAAATGTTTGGATGTCTGAAGTCAGATAAGGTTTTATTAGTCTCGACTATATTGGATTTAATTAAGAAGATTTTCTTTTGAATGTTATTGTAAGACGATATAGCAATTTATACAAAGAGAAAATTATGCTAATAATTTCAAGGGCTTCCTTAAGAGGTTTTCTTAGTGTAACGTACAATTTGACGTACGAAATACGAGAAATTGTGCTTTGATAACATTTCACTCGCAGTTAATTGATTGAAGCTAAGTTACGGTTAGATATATAGTATAGCTTTGATTTTTTAAGGTTTTTTTTGTAATTTTTAATTTTCAATATGTAAATTTCAAGAGTAAATTGGAAAACATTTCAAGATAATATTATCAATGGCAGGTTTAAACCTAAAAAAATATGTCCAATATATTCATTAAAAATTTTTTTTTCTTTTTTGGTGGAATAAAAAATCTTATCGACGGCCTGTTTGGTATGGAGGTACAGAGGTACTGGGTTCAAATCCTGGTAGGTATGGATATATAAGTATGTAAAAAAATATCTATTTATGTTTATATATTTCTTAAGTATATTTATCCGTTATCTAGAATCCATAACACAATTTCTTAGTGATGCCTAATTTGGGCTAGATAATGTGGTGTGATTGTTAGAAAATATTTATTTACTATTTATTATAGCTGAAGAGGATCTCAGGATCCTATTAAGCTAGATCTCAGGCGGCAATCCAGTGTCGGGGGTACCTACCCTAACTGGTAATTTTAACGCCTGTCACAATGACATAGGTAGGTAAATCTAGTTTTGTCTATATTCTCTAAAAGCATTCAAGTTAGATATCACAATCATTATCTTTACATGTTAGTTTAATGATTCTGGATATCTAGGAACATTTAATTTTATGTATAGGTACCTAAGCATTTATGTGAATGAAGTATTTATATTCTTATTCAATTTAATAAAGACTTTTTTATTCCAATATATCGCAAAGTACCCTTTTAAAAAGTAGGAAATGTTTGAGAAGTCTGTTTTTTGTTCACCATTGTACCTTTAACTAAAAGCGAAAGAGCTATAGGTTATTTTTAATCTTCGATTAAAATTAAATAGCGATAAATAGGTTGTACATGACCTACTTAAGCATCCAGTGCTCTCATACCTATATTACGTATAGTTAAACTTTTAATTAATCAAACTGCGAAATTTATAGACAGAATAATGCAACTGCAAACCTTCGTATCGTCTCGGTTCTTTTCGCATAGTGACAGTCGGAAAGCGAATAAGATCAATCAAGCGACACGGGGACAAGGTTAATGAAGGACGTGCGTCACGTGCTGAGCTTAGCACATATCTTCCGCTTTTGTACTTAAGTCTAAGAAAAAAATATAAGATAGAAATTTACCAGACAGTAATATTAGCGCATCATGACTATTAAATGCATTTCTTTCAGAGGGACAAAAGTATTTGTTCTCGCAGCTAGATACATCTTGTAGAAAACAACCGAGATCAACAAAAATAATAAAACAAACTTAAATCCCTTTTAGGTAAAGAATAAAAAATGGTTTTCTCAACCCTGATATACAGGGTGGCCCTGCATTTCCACGTAACTAGTGCAAAGTAAACACTGTAATATAAAGAGGGAAAGTTAGATCGTTTTTCATCTTTGGGGTCCATCAGGCCCCACAGGGATGCTGTCTGAATTTCCGATAAAATAATAGCATTTTTTATTAAATTTGGATATTGCATGTTTGATAACGGTAATGGTTTCCTTTGGTATAAGTTTTGTGAATATTTAGTTTTAAAAATTGTATATATAGGTATAGTGTTGAATGACGTATCGTTGAAAATCTTTTGTTGTTTATATAAAATTACTTGCTTCGTGGTTTCTTGTAAGGGAACATCAAACAGAGAAAGAACTAAAAAATGTGTGCTATAACATTTTCTGTGAATAGTCTTTTTGATATGTTTTGAATTGCTGATTTCTTCATGAACATGATTCAAGCGTTTTGGCTAGAATTTAATTTTTTACTCAGAATAATTTTACCATACGATAATTACTTACTTACTAATCTAACAGATACAGAAACACCATGTACCTAAATAAATGAAACAAAGATGAAGATATAATGTATAATTGTTCCGTTTGTAATCAGTTTGGTTCGAAACCTCAGTTATTGCCACTAAGAGGGTACAACAACAATCTTCAATAATTATTCTATGATAATGAAGACGTCTTAGATTTCTTGACATAGAAGAAGCGATGAACTCTTAACCCCGTGTTAACCTTTTAACAAAATACACGTGTTTGCTAAGAAACTCAACTTGATCGTGAAATTTCTATTTAGCCCTCGGCGCCCGAAACCGGTACTTTTCGAACCAAGCTGCGAAAATATTAAAAGTTTTGTACATAATGTAGGAACACGCGAGGGGTCCGTTAGCTGACCCCTCGCGTTGGTCAACTCCTGATAATGAAATTCAAAAGAGGAATGACTCGGCCCGCCTATAAACAAACCATATATCATTTTTTATTCAAATATATTTTAGAGAATGGGTGACCCGTGAGTCCACGCGACCATTTGCTGGTTAAATATTTTCAGTGGGCAACGGACAAGCGACCGCTGGACATAATTTATGACTTGTAAATTGAAAGAAAATTTGTGTTTTAAACAGATTAAATAAATATTACTTAAAATAAGGTATAATACCAAAATGTGACTTTGATTTTTCTAAAAATTTTATAAGAATTTTTAATATTAGAAGGTATCATTTCAGGCACTAAAATGGTAATTAAACAGCTTGTGAAGTGAAAATTGAAAATAACAATTATTTATTCCCTAAACAAAACCCAAAGAAAAACATTTTAATTGCTGTATAACACGAAAGAAACCGTTGATGATCGCAATTATCCTTAATCTTTATTAATAAAATGCTTGATAATTAGGTAAGGGGAGGAAAAAAAGTGGTGAAAATTACATTAAAAAGGCATTTAACACTGCTTTGATGCGTATTTCCCCCACAATCATAATTGTATTAATTGTTGTAGAACAAGTCTGTAGGGAAGTTTATTAAGGCGGGCGTGAGAAGAGGACCTCATTAAAAGGCTAAATAAAGTTAGTTTTAAGAATAAGTACGTATTATAAATAATAATCATTTACTTATTTGATATTTTACTTTATCGACAGACAATGAGAAACGTTAATATAAAGCAAGTAGGTACAAGCTGTGTCCGATGATTCTATACATTTGGAATACTTCGCCAAAGCTGAATAATAGGTATTTAGCTGTTATAATCTTGAATAACCAAGCCTACAAAAACTAGGATCCAAATAAACCCTTTAATAAATGCTGAAAACTTAACCCAAAACAATAAAACTAACGACTACCCATAAATTAAACGACAGAAGGGACAACATTCAAATTCGAATACGGAACATAAATTTCGAATATTACCTATATTGAATCGGTTGGATTCTAAAATTAAATTTTGCATGCAGAATGGCGCTCGACGCCTGGGGGACTAGACGTCGCTTTATTTGGTAGGCGTATATAATTTTATTGGAGGGACCAATGGTTTGCAAAACATGTCGCATATATTTTCTTTAATGTTCCGAAACGGCTTCTATTAGTAAAATTTTGATAAAAAAATTCAAAATAGCTTGCTAATACCAATTTAACTAATCTAATATTACTTAAAAGAAGATTACTGATTAATATTATTTAGAATTAACAAATATTGTGCGAAAAAGTGAGTAGGTATATTTGTTCGTAAAGCTTTGACCCATTAAGTTCGCAATCGATCATAATAGAATCGGAACACTCGTTGTCACTGGTACAGAAAATGATATGACTACCATCCCGCCAAAACGACTGTTCCCAGAAAATATGTACAACTTACAGCTGCACTCAAAGAAGCCAAATGAATAATAAAGGAGGACCTACGTATTTTGTTTACGATACTAGATTTTGCTTACTGAATTTATATTCTAACCATACCACATCTGATTTTAGATTTGCTTAGCAAAATCTATAATGAAGTTCGCCTTAAGTAACCCATTGTCGTGTCTAAGTACGGTCATAAGTGAGTTACTCATATAATTATGAGCCTCAGAGTATTTCTTGCAATAATAAATAATACTTCAACTAGAAAATTTATGTACCTATATAAAAAAAATATATATTTTAAGTCCTTATTTTTGCTTTTATTCTTACATTGATGGTCTCTTTTAAGTCAAACCTTATTACTCGACTCCTCAGACCAAGGGAAGGTAGATAATGGATATTCAACATACACTCGAGATCAAACGAATACCTCCCAAGTAAAACGAGGGCACGCATCCTTTCTCTAAAATAATAACATATTATGTCCTTTCAAAGCCTTTGGGAGAGCTCTTGAAGTGAGTTTCCTCCTCTCCCCCGAGTTAACCCCCTCTCTGCCTACAATGCTACACCCTCACATGGTCATAACGACGCCCGATAAGGGTCTCGGAGACCCTCGGTAAATCACCCTATCTAACATCTGGGGTGACACCCCCGCAGGGTTATATACTGCTTAAGCCGGTACATAGAGCGACGGACATCCAATTTTGTGGTTGTTTTGGGATCCGTAAAGGGGATATTGTTTCTTATATATAGGATTTTGATGCCTTTTGTGTTGTTTGTCGGTGTATTCTGTGCAGCGAAACTGATGGATAT
This sequence comes from Marasmarcha lunaedactyla, assembly GCA_923062675.1. Taxonomy (NCBI): domain Eukaryota; kingdom Metazoa; phylum Arthropoda; class Insecta; order Lepidoptera; family Pterophoridae; genus Marasmarcha; species Marasmarcha lunaedactyla. The sequence continues at coordinate 13,584,713 of OV281353.1, forward strand.
TTCATGACCATTTCAACAGTTATAAATTTTGAAAACAGTTGGTTAATTTTGATGGACTTATGAAGTAATGTTAGTTGTAGGTTTGAACTCTTTAGTTCTACCTATAAAACGTGATGAATAAAACATTGGTATTTTATTAAATATTGGTAGTTAGAACACGCGTTCCTAGCCCAAAAAGCCAAACTGATGTCTTTGTTACAAATGTATTAAACTAAAAACTACTTAGTTTTAGGTTAGTTGTTGGTTTTTAAAGTACAAGTATGGATAAAAAATAAGCTCTAATAACTGCTTTAAATTTTGGGAACGACGTGCCACGCATTTAATAAAAGTTGGTGCACATCTTAAATTATCACTATAATATCGGCAACACTAATGAAAATTAAATAAACATCTATACTCTCCTAAAACGCGAGACGCTACGAGGATGTATGGTTGAAAATCTTTATAGTTTAATAAATTACTGAACGGATTTAAATCATTTCATACCTATTATCAGGTTTAACATACCTACATATTGAGACAATTCTTTATCATACAATTTCAACAAATACGAATGCAAACATCGATTCTAAGACAAACAGAAAAATCTAGGTAGGTATATAAAACCGCATAAACAACACCCATGGACATACAAGTTTTATATGATTGAAAAAGTTATCATCCATACGCAAGTCCCATAAACATCAAACTCCATACATTAAACATTCAACAAACAGAAATCTGACGTGACGTTCCTTCAAAAATGATATACAGTGCCACCAAGTTATTTGCTTATTAGCAAAAACTGGAACTAAGTTTTTTTATGTGACTGAATGTCAAGCTTCGCATTACGCATAGAACGCAGTGGCACCTTTTACTGAACGATGTATTGGTCAGACGGTAAAATAAATTTTACCGGAAAAAGGGCATCTATCAGGATAAAGTTTTTTTTTCTAACACAGTGCGTGGCATAATGTATCGAAGTGGCTTCTGAAGCCGAACGATTGAACGATTCACAGTGGGTGTAACTAGGTTAAACCCCCTACACGTACTATAGTATGATATTTTTAGAAAGGGGCTGAAAGTCAAACATAAGATGGTAAGAAGAATAGGATAGTATGAGAATGTTTATTTTATTTCTCACCTGATCCTGTGGATATTTTTGCAATAAAATGTAGCTAGCTTATTTCAATGATAATTTCAAATGGCGTAGCTTCCTATTATATTATTTTCAAAATTGTTAAATTTTTTTCATTTGATTAAAGATAATGTTTCTTTTTACCTTTGATAATTAAGTTTATAAATTGTGAGTTTACCCACACTACTACTACACATAGCAGAGTAGACGATATCGACGACGCAACTTTTCCAGAAAACAATTTGTAATATAGATTATTATAATTCAATAAAGATTGAGATAACAGTTGTGTTTTGGAAGACATTTAAAGAAAAGACCAACATTTTGGTTATGTAAGCAGGTCTATCTCTATTTACTTAGTTAAAGTAAAATTTCATTTTTATAAATAAAATAAAGTGGATGATTAGGCTAAACGTTAATTACTCGTACCTACAATATTATAACTAGTGTATAGTTTTCACATATAGCTTGGGTGAATTAAAAATAGACACACTGACTCAACATCAATTGTATACATTGAGGAAATGAATAACAAGTAAAATTATTTTAACAATATTTTATGAATATATCGAACTTACGAAAAATAGAAAAAAAAAATCTTTTTACCGTCAACTTCTCAAACACTACAAGATTACTATTTTTTTATTCTTGATTTTATATTTTCAACTTCCACTTTGAAGCTTACCACTAAGTGCCTTGAAATAACTGTGATTATTCGAAACCTGCAATAAATAAATATAATAATAATAATAATAATAAAGATTTATCTCATGCGGTGTCAACGCCTTGGATTTAAAAACACGCAGTAACCACGCCGAGTACGCAACATTTCTGTTCAGTTTCGTCGTTTTTCATAATATATATTAGTGACGTCGGGAGGTTGCGTGGATGCTGAGTGTAAATTATGCGTTGGTTGAACCATAACCGCGCAGTTTTTGACATAAGCGATGGTTAGCTTATGTCAAAGCTTATGTCAAAAAAATTCTCGAACTGTATAGTTGAGCGCACTCAGACCTAGACCACAAAGTGCGGCGAAATTTAAAAGGCCCAAGGGCCATAAACGAATGTAAAATGTGTTTAAAAGTATAATAAATTCCAGTTTATAGTTATTGTTACACTAACTTGCTTGACAGATAAATTTAGAAAAAAAAAACAAGAATGAGATTAAATTAATGTGTATATTGAATAAACCTGATTGCTTTTGTATTAATTACTATTTAATTAAAACAAATGACATATTTATAAGAATCAATTTCAATATTAAGTAAGTACAATGGCAAAAAGCTACGTATCTTCATGTATCACCAGGTTAACAGGTACAGCTACCAGCTACTAATACATGAATTAAGACAACTGCAAATATTAAAAAAACGAGTGCACAATAATTCGGGGTAGGTACTTACAATTGGTTAATTTAAGATACTGACTTCATAATTTTAAGTCATTATTTATCATCTAGAAACTTAGTTTGGACATTAGGAACCTCTTATAATTATGCTGCGTTATAATAAATAAACAATAACAATAGTAAATAGTATTAATTATTAATTAAAATTGTATACTATTTTTATACCCGAGCTTTTTATAAAAAGAAGCAGAATGCCTTTAACTCTATTGCTTACTCTAGTTGTTTCAAATATAATTTACCTTATTACTTGGTTTGTCAGCATTTGTGCAAAAATGTAAGAGCAAAACTTAGAATTATACTTAGCGTCTTTAAAACTCCGAGATTCACCAATTTGTACTAAAGTGACTATTTAACATTTTCTTCCAGTATCACTTTTTACATAATTTTCCACGACACACAATTTACACATTGTAAACAACTATTCTAATCAAACATTTGTAGCACACTAATCGTAGTTTGGCACCCGAAGTTAATAAATTCAAAAAACTCTATTCAACTTGAATAAAAAAGGTTAACCCTTTCCTGTGCATGGAAATTAGATCAGTAGGTAGTGCCAGTGGCTGTCAAACTGTTGTTGTTGAATTTATATTACTGATTTTGTAATTACTAAGGTTTTGTGTTCTGAACAATTTTTTGAAAGTAACGAGTTGATAAATTGCGTGGATCAATACTTATGTGTTAATATTTCTCGAAATTAAAACAAAAAGGTTATGTCATAATATAGCGATGAAAAATATGAAAAGCACGAAAACTTTATATCAGATTTTGTGCACTAACGTTTTTATTTAGTTATACAGATATTATTACATTTATATAATTATTAATTAATTTGAATTTTATTTAACGTAACTATTTTAAAGTTTGAGAATCAGTTAAGAGATCGAATATCTCGATTGTAACTTTTTTTGCAGTAGCTCATTAATTTGCAGCAAATTCATATAATGGTAGGTAACCCTTCAGAGCATGCAGCGTGGTCTCTCAGACCATTGTGGCATTATCACAGCATTTGTGTTTCCGGCGCTTCTTTTTATTATGTAGATTAGGGTACTATCGAACCCGGATTAGATAACATTTGCATCGAACTTTCTATTCGGATGCAAACTTTTTTTGCAATCCTAATTTGCATTTTCAATCAGTTATTGTAGATTTAGAATTATTGATATTATTACTTTTAATACCTTTCTTTTATTGATTTATTTTGATGGGGATTATATTGATTTATTTAATGGCATGCGGGTTGCAGCTGATAACGTATTTGATATAGACAATTTCATCTTAAAGTAATTACAATTTTTAATAATAAAATTAATTACAATATTCAAACTGCAACGAAATAATACTCACTAACTACCAATTGACATGACCAATCATGCGTAACTTTATATGGAAATAATAAAAAAAACAGCAGTCAAATAAATCTAACAAGGACACTCACATCTGCATGTCACTAGAATAAATCAAATCACTATTGAATGCATCCGTAAAATATTTTCGAACTATTTTGAATGCACTTCGAGCGACACATTAAAAAACGTCCCTCAAAAGTTAACCCGTTAGCTTTCACCTATAAAAAATGTTACACCCATATTTTGCAGTTCCCGAATATCAATAATAGGGTCTTCTTATGCATTTTCAATAAATGAAGAGTATTTTTTTACTTCTATTATAAATCAAAATGTATTATGTATCTTTAGATATCCGGAATCTGCATCCTATTGTTATGCAGTATATGTGGTGTGTCAAGGGTTATAATGTTTTATGCTTTGCTTTGTAGGTCGTTATTTTTATAACTGAATAATAAAATAACATTTTAAAGCATAATAATGTTTTGTTGGCGAAATCAGTATCTTAAAAATATAAGTTACTTCGGTCCATATTTGATTATTCAACGTGATATAAGAAGACTTAAGACTAAAGACTATAAGAATACTAAAACTCTCTTTACTAAAACCCTCAACTTTAGTGTGCAGATTATATTATGCTCGTACGAGATGGTATCTCGTGCATAAATTAAAGTATCCGCCATTTTGAACGTCCTGTCGGAGGGTTTCGCCAAGGGGCAGTAATGATTTGATTGAAGTCAAGAGGTGGCGTGCCGAGATATGCGCAGAGCGCATTGTTATCCCATGCCTACATCTCACTTTCAACTACTTGAAAACACTATTCGGGCATTGTTAGAAAATTTTAAATTCACACCAATAACGATGAAGAGGTTAACCGTCATATTTTAACAAAAAAAAATCTCAAATAACATTAATTACTATTCGACATTTGAAATCTTTAAACACATTTGCATAAACACCAGGTACAATTTTAACCCTTCGATCGAACTCGATACAATAGGTAAATCTGAGCTTATCGATTGAAGCAATATCGGATCCAAACACCAAATGCATATTATTAAAAAAATTTCATTCAATTCCGAAATCAAACATCTGACAGCACAAGGTGACAGGAACAGTAAAAAAGAAAAAAAAGTCACACACAGAATCCTAACCCTTAATCCGTTCTATTATGCATGTAATTATTTCCGATACTGTATCAAAGAAAATAGCAGTTCTTTTTGCATATGCGTTCTGTCGGAAGTGTGAATAAACAATATGTCACCCTCAGGTAGAAGGGTGACCCTAAGATTTTTTTCGAAGCGTAACGTGAGATGTAAGGACTTTTGATTATTATGCACGAATTCTCAGGAAGATTTTGACTCAATATGTGTCGCCTTGGGCGTATGTGAAGATGATGGAATTATTTCCTTGGGGTCCAAAGTTACGAGGCATATTTGAGAGTTAACGGATATTTCGGCATAAGAATGCTCACTCTCAAAAAAATATTAAATATTGTATTTTGACGTACAATGAATAAAATGTCAAAGTGATAAATTGCGAATTTGAATGTTCATTTACTTAATACATTTTTACTAGGTAGTAGTTTGTAGATTTCACGTCTTTTATTGTAATATTTTAGGAAATAATTTCCTGAAGTAACAATCAAAAGCAACACCCAAAACCTTTTGGCCACAAAACAATAAACTGTCGTGCAATAACGGTGATCAAAGCACCTGTTATTTAAAAAACACTTTTTGATAGAACTCTTTACATCTTTACGTTTTCCCATATCGGACAACAATGGTTCCATATTGCGTCGCGTAATTCTTTTTTTTTGGGGGCAAAAAATGCCACCTTACCCAAAGGGTTAACTATTGTGCGTTGTTTGTTAATTTTTTGTTTGGTTATGTTTTTTTTCGGGTTTCTAGTCCAGGTAATCCGGTGTCCTCTCACTGTGGATCAATACGTTTTGACATGTAAAAGGATTATTTTTTAATAGATAATTAATGATGAGATCGTGCACAATGGCGTTGTGATACTGTGTGGTTGATTTGACATTTTTATGGAGTTTGGTTAAGTATGATGCTTTTTAATACCTTAGTATCATGCAGCTTAAATTTTACATTTCCATTTTTATCTGCTCCTAACAATGATTTCTGAATATTGTAAGCTCAATATACAATCATCAATATGAATTTACATTCAAGAGCATCATATCTTTTCCATCCATAAAAGCATCAAACATAAAACATAACAAATATCAAAATCACTCCAATAATAAATTTATTTACACTTTTTACGTCACGAACCTAAAAACTCCGTAACAAAACAAAAGACAGCTGAGCCAGTTCAATGACCTACGTCAACCGTGGCAACTTTCATTCTGAGTAAAGTTAGTAACCTACTTTTCATTAATAAGGAGAGCTAAAAAAATGCACGAAGAAAGTATCAAAGATTGAGCGAAGAGCGAACTTTGCTAACAAGTGACGTAGCGAAAGAATTGCGAGGATACGACTCGAAGCGGAAGTAATGAGAGACGAAGTCTGCCATGTTATAACTTACTAAAGTATTTGTTTATTAATAAACTTCTGGAGATGCATTTTTTCTCTTATTTAATGTACTTAATATTTTGATGTGTTTTGATAGATTATCTTAAAAAAAAATTCTATTGACATAAAGTAACCTTAAAAGTTAAGCCAGAAACACATAAACATATTTGTTTACACTTACTTAAACCCATGGATTGCTTACTTTCAATCAGGGTAGTAAAAAGTATTCGCTGACATTTTTCAACGTTATAGTTTATATAAAAGTTCATAGAAAGATATCTAGATGTTTCACTGTAAAAGAGTAACAAAGACTAACACACACACACACATATATATTTACCATAAAAAATTTCACTACTATAAGAAGTTCTATATACTATAACTTGAAGTAAAGAAAATAGATAAAACCAAAAAAAAAAAACATCATGCCTCATCCATGCTAAAGTTCAAATTTTTTTCCCAGTTTCCCGCCAGACGTCTCGACGCTAAAAAAATAATTAAAAAGCGCCCCGGCGAGAGTGAAAGCGCGCCGTCTGCCGCGTAATTAGTACAATGGACTTTCCTGACTTTGAACTTTTCAATGTCTTTTTTATTCATCTTCCAATTTATTGTTTGTTTAGTTAGATCATGATCTCTGACTGGAGTTCAGTTGCGGTTGTGACGATGTTATGTTTGTGTGACGAAAGTTTTTTTGTGTTTTTATATGTGGTGGCAATTGAGGGATTAAGGGTGTGTTTTAAGATGTGTGTTTGTTGATTGTTGTCACGGCAAAAAATATTGCTGTGAGAATACTAAACGTTGTATCTATTTAGATATATACATACACATAAAATTGGTCAACGAATATCCGTCTACATCAAAATGAATTTCCCTTGAAGCCACACACCAGCTTTAATTTTCATCGAAGCCTTATTAATACCCATACGGGCAACATCCGAGCCAATTTTTCCTCTCCATATTGAAAACTTGAAAATTAATTCCATCACCTAATTTCCTCCATGTGAAATATGAGGTCGCTTTGAACGCACACGCGTGCGTCACGAAAATTTCGTTACGTCGCCATCAGTAGGGTTGCCGAAACTACCCCCTCCCTGTGGCATCAATCTTCCCCCTACCACCTACGACCGTATAATACAATAATATATGTCTAACTTTCGGACCGGCCCTGTAGGTAATTGCTTCTCGCTCACCCTTATGGAATACACTAAAGAGTGAGTGAGATAAGGATAGTGGGGGCGTCCTAAAGGGTGTAGGGAGTATGTAGGGGTGCTATTGAAATTGAAGCGGGGTTTAGGCGCGGATGACGCCTGGCTGGAGAATGGATGGAAATTTCCTCAATTTAGCGTTTTCGCCAACAAAGGACGTTGTTTAATTTTTGGTTTTATCCTGACATTTAAGGCAATGCTTACCTGTATGGGTTACCTGCCGTTCTCTTTATGGTATTGGTTACGATGTGTCTTGTGAATGAGATGAAGTCTATCGTTGAGTTCTTTTTGTGTCCGCATATTACATTAACTTTGTATACCTTGGTTATCCATACAATTTTTATTTTCGAAATGGACTGTTTATTTATGGTCCTATCGGCATTTTAAATTTCACCGGACTTAAACAAAGTTTATGAGTTCGATTATACAATATACAGAGTTGCTGAGACGTAAATACAAATATTCTAACCAACATAAACCTATTCAAAATATATTATATAAAACATTAAAAGTAGTTAGGTAGATTAATATTCCACACTTGGCCTAGTAATTTTAATCTATTATTGGTTCTTATAAGAAAATTTAAAAACTACGATGCCCGCTATCCAATCTATAACATAAACAAAAATCAAAACTATCTAACCAGAAAACCAAATCTTGAAATCTAAATAACAACATTTCAAAACTTTAACTTCAGACGCGTTTAAAATAGGCAAAGCCCTAAGGCTGTACAGCCGAACTCAATTAATTAGTCGCACTAAGTTCGACTGCACCATTAATATTCTCCTCGAGTTTGCCCGCCGTAAGTAAGGACGCACCTTTACCTTTGTTTTGAATTTAGAATTGCTGAACCCGCAAGATTGGCGGAAAAATGTATATCTTGAATTTATACGTGCTGTCAAAGTGTTGTCAAGATTCTTGAGGGATTTGATGCGATGAAAGGTAGCTTTGGAAAATATTTTATTTTTGTGTAAAAGATACTTTGTTTTGGGGCTGGGTTTGGGGCTGACGTGCAATATAGTTGATTGATTTTTAAACCATTATGTAGGCACTATGCATGGCTTCATGGCAACAAATGGCTGGTTGTTTAAAAAAGTTAAACTGTAATTCTGTAATTACATATAAATAATGCGATTCCCCAGAATTTTTTTTTGTCTTAAATATATGAATCCTTTGGAGTATTTAGCAATTTGATATTAATATTTACTAGTATATTTAATTCTATAAGTTTTACTAAATAGACCAGAAATGCGAAATTATGAAATAAAATAAAGTTATCTATAATACACTTGAAACTTAAATAATAAAATAGATCCATTTGTAATAAATTAATCGAATATATTTTGAATAATGAGCTATTTAGGTATAGTGACAACGCGTTGCATTATAAAAATAATTCATGCCTACATTATGTTCTTGTACAGTGCCACAATTCAAAGTTTTGAATAAACAAAGCATTTAAGAGCTCTAACTGTATTTTTATAAAGCAATAAGAAGTCGTCGGAAAGAAGCCTATAAAAGTAAGGTAAATTTCGTACTTTATATGCTTTAAAGTTTACTAGCTACGCACACGCCATATTATAGCATTATTTTTCAGAAATTTATTAATATTCGTTTAGACCAATCCTACTTCAATAAAGAAACATGCATCACGCATGAAAAAGTCTATTTTTCCAACCACATCCACACAAAGGCTCATTCAATCCCACGCACTATTACTCTGAAACACGACATATAACCCCATTGCGTCACATCCCGAGGGCCTTATCTGACATCCCAGGCCATATACTTACGCCCCTAGGGGTCCCTTCAAATAGGAATAGTCGCATTAGGCCCAAAATTACAGTCCACCGTTCAAAACTACCTAAACCACCTGGGGGGGTTAACCACCCACTTGAACATATTAAAGCTGTACCTTAACCCCTGGTGTTAAAGATGGTTTTGAGTCAGCACCTTCGGACGTTAAGTATTAGGTTAGCTTGTGACCCCACTTCGTATTTTTGGGCTCGGATAGGATTTAGAGGGGCTGTTTTAGTCATCAATAATGTTAGAGTAATCTTTGGTGGATATGCAAAGTTTGTAATGGGACGAGTTTACTGCGGTGATTTTGGAGTATTTGATTTCACAATTCGTTTTCAAAACAAGACCTTAGAGGATAAATTGTGGATTTTGATCTTAATTTTTTATAAGTAGCATTAATTTATATAGGTACACCGTGATTCTAAATTATTAAAGATAAAAAAATCTAACAAGACTTTGATTTATTATTCTTACTCTAGGTAATGAATTCAGGTAAAATATGTATTATCCCTTTTCATAAAAGTAAAAGAAGATACTGAACGCTATTTATTCATATAAGTAAGTATGTGTGATTTGTATATGGAAGGATAGTGGGATCCATTTCATTACGCTCTCAGTTATACACAAGAAAAATTGCAGGATTGTTTAACAGTTGAATTCTTTAAAATAATGCAAAACAATTGCAATATTGTTTTACTGTCGTTAATATTGTCTGTCATTGTTTTATTTAAAGAAAAAAGAACTATCTTCGACGATAGGTACATTACAGAAATATATATCAGACATTTAAATGTGACCGATTCGTCATCACCCTAACAAAACTGGAATCAAAATTTTAGTTCTCTAGAGTGTCCCCAATCTATATACTATCGATATACTAAGTTTTCTCGTGCGCCATGGAAAACAATTCGGAAAAAAAATACATAGGACGATCGCAGATGATGCCATTACAAAAACCTATAAGGCCCCTGTTAATTATGGAATAGAAAAAAAATTAAATAGTTAACTTTCCTTCAGCTATTTTCTCCAGTCATATCCATATCTTTCCGCCACCACCTTCCACGGACGGAGATCAATCACAAGTGACAGAGGATCCTGCAAGGTCCTGTCACTTTGCAGTAAGCCGCACTGTCTTCAGGAACCTTCACTTTTCGACTGGGATGTTGTTTGTAATCAAATTTAAAATATTTAATTTTCTATACAGGACAGGCACTGCCAATTTATGTGACGCGTTGCAGTGTCTGTTTCCGTGATATCATAACCACCATAAACTCATAACCCACGAAAAGTTTTCTGATTCCAGTGGGTGAGCAAATATGTTTTTTTGTGTAACTTTAGGAATGTTTAAACTACGTTATTTTATATTGATAGTGAAAATGGAGAAATAGTTATAGAGAATAATTTCGAGAAAAAAAATTTAAAATATGTCTCCTTTTTAACCATTCCATCGGTAAGATCCACAACATGGCATCTTCACCTCCAGGAGGGATTCCGGTGGGACATCAATCACAACGACAGAGATGCAACGAGTGACGCCGTGACAGCCGCTCAGTGACCATGGCTTCTAAGCTGGGGTTTTGTAAAACTTTAGGTTAAGAAAACGGTAGGTATTTCAAAGTAAGCAAAGTTAATTTCAGTGGTCGGGTCGAGGCGCCTTTATTGTCCAAAGATTGTTTTTTGTCACTAAAAACCACAAAAAAATAAATATATGAGACATTTTAGGCGACTTTATTACTGAATTTTTCCAAAATCACGCTTATCACAAATCTAAATACAGAATCGACGTATCCCTTGAGTTTCATCACCGTTCATAATTATTGAACTTATGAGCTTAACTACTTAATACGTTTGGACACACAAGTGCATTGGAGTAACTTAAAATTGAATATAAATTTAGTCACTTAACTAGTTAATAGGTGAAATCCGCGTATAGGTTGGGTAGGCTGATGTTTCTTAAGTGCGGTTATTGGGGGTAAAACTTAAAATATCCTTCCATGAGCGTAAGATTGTTATAATTTAATTGTAACGAATAATATGTGCCTATGATCACGTTCTTTTAGTTCGAATACATATATGTATGTATGATGAGATGAATATTATCGCCCAATTTTATATGTACTCGTATCGTTGACTTGGCGTCCAACATTAAATAGAAGGTCCTTGAGACAATTCAAGCAGGTCACATGGATGATAAACATCTTTTATTTATTTGTTTATTTGAATACTCAACAAATAAATAAAACATGTTTTTCTTAAAGGTCTTCCAGTTTGTAACTTTTTCACATGTCATGTGATAGAAGGCTTTTGCTAGTGACCTATCTATCAGTATAAATTCTGGTTTAAAAATACCTAGAACTATACAGCAACTTTCCCAAAAAAACCAATATGAGAAATAAATTGACAAAATATATATTCTTATATTTAGAAAAAAACAAGTGTATTATTTCACTGGGATAACGCTGAAAACTGGTAACGAATGATCTATAAAAAGCAAAATATGTTTAGTTAAATGCAATTATTCCAGGAGTACGTAATAACCCCCCCGATGGTTGCCCGACTTGTCGTGGCAGGGGGGCTTAGTAACCGTGGACTGGTCACCCGCGGTGAAGCTAAGAGGCAACCAGGGCCGGCCTGTTTGGGCCGCCGGCTGGCCCGAGGAGGGCGCTCCCAGCGGGCTGAACAAGTCCGTTGCGGACGCGCGTGGAGGTAGGACGAAGAATGGGAGTGCTGGAATTACGGTGCGCCGTTATCCCTATCTTCTGCGGCCGTGGAGGGATCGCAGGGGAGAAGCGTGTTGGTATTACGGTGCGCCACTCTCCCTACCCTCTGCGAGCTGGCGGGGCCGTTCCGTCGAAACGGCACTGGTGGGGCCGCAGAGGAAGAGGCATGTTTAGGCATGTTATGTAGGCCGATTCAATATTTAAAATTGTAAGGAATATAAAATCCAATGCACAAGGATGTGACGGTATAAATCGTGACATGATCATGTTAACTCTAAACGCTACCCTTGATATTATTACATTTATAGTAAACAAATCTATAGAATTATCATCATTCCCAAACACATGGAAGTTGGCAATTGTCCGTCCTATACCTAAAAATAATAACCCTATCTCAGTTCAAGAAACCAGACCCATCAGCATATTGTGTTTTCTCTCCAAAATACTCGAAAAAGTTGTCAGTTCTCAATTAACCGAGTACCTGGAAAGAAATTCTATTCTTCCCGAATTACAGTCTGGATTCAGAAAGGGTCGAAGTACATCTTTAGCATTGCTAGACATCACTGACAATATTTTAACTGCTCAAGATGAAGGTAATTGCACCATCTTAGCTCTACTGGATTTTTCTAGAGCGTTTGATAGTATAAATATTCCCTTGTTGCTATCTAAAATGACCTTTTATGGTTTTCATAGCTCAACCATAACTTGGTTCAGCAATTACTTAAAAAATCGCTCACAACAAGTAGAACTTACACTGGATGATGGATCTAAATTTTTATCAACGGCTCTTTCAGTAAACAGAGGGGTACCTCAAGGATCGATCCTTGGTCCCCTCATATTTATATTGTACACGGCTGATATAATTAATTGCATCACAAACTGTAAGTACCATTTATATGCGGATGACTTACAAATTTACATATCCATTGATCCATTTAACGTTGTCCCGTCAATCAATAAGTTAAATTCTGATTTGGATAGAGTAGCTCAATGGTCAAAAAAACATTGCCTTGTCCTTAACCCAACCAAATCAAAATATTTAATATTTGGGTCAAGGAACCAAATACTTAAAGCCATGCGATCGCCTTTTACCGTAGCGATCTCCAATATTCCAATTGACCGCGTTACCACTGCACGGAATTTGGGGGTCGTTATTGATGAGGAACTACACTTTGAAACTCATATAACTAATGTACTGCAGTCCTGTTTTTACAGACTGAAACTTCTTTATAAGTTTCGAAGTTTTCTTAGTGTAGAACTTCGTAAACACCTAGTTGATACATTGGTTCTGTCACGCTTGAATTACGCCGACACAGTGTACGGCCCCAGGATTCTCGCTCGCACACAAAAGGTAATGCAAAGGCTACAGAATGCTTGTGCTCGGTTTTGTGTTGTTATGGACCGTCGGGACCACGTCACTCCCATTTTAAATACCCAAAAAATGTTAAAAATGGAAAATAGGAGAAAACTACATTTAGCTTGTTTGGTTTTCGGGGTCATAAAAAGCGGCCAACCTAAGTACCTGTTCAACAAGCTTAAATGGACCTATACACCAGGCAATAAATACCACACTCGATCCTCCGAAAATAGACTAATGACCCAAAAATATAAATCGTCCGCGTTTCGAGGTAGTTTTAAATATGCTGCCACTAAATGTTGGAACAACATCCCCCCACCACTTCAAAAAATATCAAATATCTACAACTTTAAAAATTGTTATAAAAAATATATTTTAGAAAAACAAACGGCAGCTTAGAAATGTCCACAATAAAACAATTATATTTATATTATTACACCTATTTCATTTAAATATTATATTTTTATTCTATGTATACATAATTTGTTTAGAATGTAATGTATATTTCATTATAATACTTATTTTATGTATTGCATGCGTGAAGCGTCCGTGAAGTCAGTGCAGAGGCTAGTACTGAAAATCAGCGCTGAAATTTATAACTATAAATTCTCAGCATAATGCTGAGTGCAAGCCCTTTCGGCGTGAAAGTGTTGTTTTTCTTTTTGCTTTGTATGTACTTGTAATACTGTTATTTATTTTTTGTTGTTTCGTGATTTTGCATATTGTTTTGTCAATTTCTTAATTTGCGCCGAATAAATGACCGATGTGGTCGGTGGCAGACCCACAGACCTGATCTGCCAGTTATCTGGTATCCATGGCCTCCTAGTAGCAGACTCGGAGGGAGTCTGTTACAGTACTGGTGGATGCCGAGGAGGTAGGCCTTACCATCTGGTGCGCCCATCGTGGAGGGCCTTCGGTCTTTCACGATGGAGCCGCTTGTAGGCGGCTGCCACCAGCGGGGTCGCGGATGTGTGCGAAAGCGTTACCGTAACCCCGACGAGGAGAAGATGGGGAGTTTTTAGTGGGTATACCGTGGGTCTCATTAGCCTATACGGGAGTCCCACATAACCACTCGGGTGTCCCCTGCGCACGGGTGGTATGCGTAGTGCATTCCCCCCCCCCCCCCGAAAAAAAAAGGAGTACCTAATAAAGATCAATTTTTTTATCCTACAAGATTACATTTTGTTAACTGCTACGCCGTAGCAACGCAACCAGTGCACATCACTGCCATCTATTATTTATCTCCAACATAAAATCAATTCCACCTTTTCTACTTAACAACAGATGTCACTAAGCACGATTAAAATTCTTATTGGACTCTCTTCACACAAGGACATACACCAATTTTATGATATGTTTATATATTGGTACCAAACTTTCACATACTTATTTTTCTGTACACATTAAATGCCAAGAATAACTTTCACTTAAACTTGATGTGCTGTAAGTGCAAAGGGTACTTTTACTATAGAAAATGTAGAAACAAGTTCAATTCTCGTTAAAATCTCGGTCCATGAAGACTCCCTGATTCAAAATTGTTCTAACAAGTGAGTTTCCCAGAAACTATATTCCCATATAACGATATGCATACATCGTTTTGGAATCGAGTGTACTTACAAACATACCGTCTTGCCTAGCAACTAATGTGGGTAGGTGAGTACATAGATAGGTACCATTGCTTGAGTGAAATATTACACAAAGAGCAGAGACATTTCTAGAGAAATACACAGCTAGGGGGGAGGGTTATCTCCACAGGTGAATGCCAACTGTCAGCGGCGAGGGATGGACGGGTTGGGCTCAAGTTAGGGAGGAGCGGAACGGGGTAAAGAGCAAAACCATTAAAGAATATGTACCAGTACCTTTGTATATGTACCTTTACCTATATCTACGAAAGACTCTTTATGATGACGAAGGTACTATATACATAACAGCGACATTCTGAAAGGTTTGACCATGTATTTTATTAATATCGAAAGTTTAACACAATATTTGCTGTATATGGCAGAGATGATAGAGAGAAAAATACGTAGAAATTAATAGATTTCTGATCAATGTGACCTTATATTTTATGGCATCTATTAGTTTCACGATCATAAAGCACTAAAATTACTTCTAATACATTTTTTAAGGGTTTCGACAGAAACCGTTTCCTATGAAAGAACTAGACGTTCATTGTAGTTTTAAACATAGTATGCTGTACCGTTAAATAATTGTCATTATGGTATACATATGGAGCTACTGTTTACACAAAACTTGTGTTTATTTGGTGTTATTCCAGACTCCGGTATCTAAGTTACAAATTCCCAATTATCTAAAATTTCACCTTCTACCTACAAAACCCGCTCATCTCAACTCTGACACACGGCCTACACTCAGGGTGCAGGGTGGCAGGGGGTTCAAGTCCCTATTTGTCTTGCGAAGACATGTGCGATCGCTTGCTTTCTCTGTTTATTTGTGTTTAGAATGGCTTAGACCGGTCTAGTTGTGGGAGGATCGCAATTTACGGCGACTGCGCAAGTTCGCTCGCAGACTATTTGCTAGCTTGATTAAATACATGTTTGTTAAAATGTTATTTAGCTTGCGTGGTTTACATTACATGCATTGGTTTTTGAGATGTTAGTAGGTAGTGAGTAGATATTTAGTTTTAATATGAATTGACAGGCATGTGTCTTCCGCCTCACTTAGTGGAAAGTGATGTATTAAGACTTAAGGCGCCAGCCATGATCGGTTTTAGAATACGACAATAAATCACTGTATAAGGCCAATTTTTATGTAATATGTTATTCTCATTTTAAGTATTCAAAACACTTAATTTTCAATGGAAATAAATATTAAACCGATAATAGTAAAATACTTTCTTTATTCCCAAAATTTTCTAAGGTTTCCTTTTCTTTTTGAAGATTGCTAATTACTAATCAATTACTTGATACACAATTACATTCTTGAATTACTCGAAAGTGTATAAAAAATTGTCCCTTCAGAAAACAATTCACTGTCGTTTAAATACCTAAATAAGGTTTTTAAGTATTAAACTCGTGTAAATGTAGGTATGTACCTGCTGCCATGTGCAGTTTGTGGTTTGGTCTACCTACTTATGTGTACAATGTTAACTTGTCTACATTATCCCAAACGAACACCACCAACCAATAACAGAAATGTTCAAGAGAACAGCACAACTTAAATGATTTGTCATTTGTAAGTGAAAAACCACGGCGGGCAAAAGTACGTTCAAGCATGCAAGCTGTTACTCCACTTCGGCGTAAGGAATTGCCGAGTTGGCAAACAATATATTACAATACCTTTTCTTAGGGTTGACTGACATCAGTAAAAGTGGTATGGTTTGTATGGTACAGGACGTTTTAGGATTGTCTGCCAAAACTCTTGATGTTAGCTTTTCCACGAAAGATAAATAGGTATATATATATATGTAAATCTCTTTTTTGAAGTTGGAAATGGACTACTAAACATATGCAGGAGTCAATTCACCTATAAGTGCTATGATTTAGTATTTATTTTAAGCAACACAAATACAGCCCACCTTCTGTTTACTCGTGTGTGCTGCTGATCGTCGAGGTAAGAAATTAAAGTAGGTACGTACGAACATGATGTACAAGTTCTTTAAAGCGTCGAGTGAATAGGTATCTCGTGGATAGACGTGTAACACCTTCGTCTTCATCGTCACTTTCTATCAGGTGAAATAGAAGACAAACGTCTTATCCTTCTTCAATAAAAAAAAATCGCGTGTCAAAATAACACTTTTGAGAGGAAATTCTAGAAGTAAACTCACTCCACTTTATTTTTGTTTGTATATTTATGAGCACTTCATTTTTTTATTCATGTTTATTTAATCCCCAGACAAACACACCAACTGTATGGCCCAAAAGTAAGCAGAGCTTGTGTTATGGATGACCATACAGCGAACTGGGGGGGAACCCAGAGTAAACATAAATATATAAATACAAACAACCATGACCCGAGAACAAACATCTGTGTTCATCACACAAATGCATGCCCCGGCCAGGTCGACCCTGGGACCTTCGACTTATAAGGCAAGGCTACTTACCACTACACCAATTTGGGAAATTTATACATTTATTAAAGTAATATATGAAAGGTTTGATTTCCTCCACATAAGTATGTATAAATCTTTAAAAAGCCATCAGGCTAGAACTATTTTGGCGCAGAACGATATTTAGCCCCGGTTATTTCACAATCCATCCGCAACTTTCCTTCTTGTTCTATTCCAATTTACTTTATTAGAACGATAATTATTACCAACGCTCGCATTCATTACATTCAGCACTTCGGATTTTCCGGTGATTTTTCTTTATTGCAACCCTGAACACACACAGGTTCACAAGCTAACCTCACAAGTTTTACGTTTATAGCTCCATAAAACTGTGGCGCCCTCTAATTGTTCTCCGAGGTACCTCACTACCTTCGGGTTATGTTAAGTAAAACGATCGTAATGACTTTTACCCGGGGTGCAATGAAATGAGACATATTAATACAATTTTGTTATACGAATACTAAATTGTGGAAGAATAGGACAATTTTTTTATAACAGTTTTTTGATAGTAAAGAAGTATATCAAAAGTAACAGTAAGTATGTTTACAATGAATAGTTTTGCTAGATACAGCGAAATGTTTGAGGAGTTGCTGCGAGCCGCCGAAAATCGCTCGATACAAAACGGTACCCAGTTGTGACTTCACAACCCGTAAATCATACTAAAAATTATATGGGCTTTTGGATAACATATGTAATAACTACGTAGATAATTCGTTTACATGCATGTGTAAAAAGATTGTTATATTTAATGTTAGTAAACTAATAATATTTAAAAAATGCTTCTTTTTAAAATTTTCTAATCTAGGTATATAATTTCGATATTAACTCAAAACTCTATTTTTCAAAACATTCTTTTTAACTTGCTTTTTATTAAAATAAATTATAAAAAATTGTGTTTTCAAATGTTGTCAAATACCCAATTAACTCAGGTGGTTTTGATATGATTTTTGTACATAACTATTAAATTGCTGGAATTGTTATGGCGAGATATAAACTATTGTTTCAAGGGCAGCCGATAGCAACGAGCAGTTGCCGAGGTTTTTAAGTATTTATTACCGGAACTTAAATTCCAATGAGATTCTTAAACTATTTCAGTTTACTAGTATGAATCCTATTAATAAGGTCCCTTATTAGATGTCGTATATTTTTATAAAAGTGACATCTGGTGGCTATCATATTTAATGTAGTTCGCTTTTCTATTCGTCGATAGATGGCCGTTTGTTTATTGATCGTTATTGTAATTTTATTATTAGAGAGAAGATTATTTAATAAAGTGTTAGATTCTTTCCTTCCTGTTAAGGCGAAATATGTGTTCGTACCTTTTTACTCGTTAATCAGTATTGTAGGCGTATAATTAAAGTATATTTACCTTCAATAATAAACACCCATATAAACAACTATGTTACAGATCTATACTATTTAACTTCTCATATAACTTCTTTCAATTTTACCCAAATCTTAGAGTGCCCTAGATTTTCACACTTTAAATTTTGAATCCCCTCGGTACCTGTCTGTGACGGGGATATATTGGCCGACGGACTTACTGGCTTTAATCCGGATCAAACCGGTAAAGCGGTAAATGCGACGGTATTCCGGAACCAATATCTCGTTGCGATAAGTAGGTATTAGTGTTCGATCACTTTTGCGAGGCCGATTTTAGATAGTCTTTAACGGATTGAGTTTGTCTTCTTGATATGGTTTCTCGATATGTTAAAAGTGTGCAAAAGATTGTAGTTATAAGTTAGACAGACCATACAATTTTATTTTATTTATTGGTTTTATACTTTATTTACAAACAAGAACACAGGTTGAAACACATGATGTCAAAATTGAAAAGCAGAAAGTAATAAGAAATCGAATTAATAACCACTTTTTTTTAAATAACAAATCTATACGACCATACAGCGAACTGGGGGCGGGAGAATAAACATACATATAGAAATATCAACCACTATGACCCGAGAACAAACATTTATGTTCATCACACAAATTAATGCCGCGGTCAGGACTCGAACCTGGGACCTCCGACGTATGAGACAGGGCTACAAACCACTTTGCTACTCAGTTGTCCGTTTCTTTTAATAGAATCTTAAATTTTCTTCACGATGAAATGAGAGATAAACGTTCTTACAAAGAATGCTTATAAACACCTTCTATATCAATTTAACCTAGGACTCAGAAAATCAATACCACTCCAAGTTCTTAAATAGGTACACAGAGTAGAACGCTGCACCCGTATACACACAGAGTACGTCTAAGATACCCAGTAAATTGGGCACACGTAACTAAGAGGGAGCCAAAAGGGGGTAAAACAACGACTACGTGGTTTATAGAAGCCTCTACTTTTTATTTATTTATTTAAGTTTCGGTTAGTTTTCAGCTTTTTAGAATTATTAGACGAATAAGTATTTAGCAGCATACAGCTAATTACGGACCTACGCATATATTTTACAGATAACTTATGACAATAAACATAAAAATAAACAATGAAAAAAAATTGTTTACAGCACAATAAAATTTTAGGCACAAAGTTACAACTGAAAAAAAATATCAATAGAAAATAAGAAGTACAACAAGAAACACAGAAAATGAAACCACAATTTATATACCTACATTTAAAGATTAGATGGAAAAAAACAGATTTTTTGAACAGAACATTTGCGAAGAGAAATAAATATCAATACTAAGCTACCCGCATATCACGACTGGCCTCAATCAACACTGCCGGGCAGCAAGGTCGAATATGAGCAGATGAATGTTCGGGAAAAATGCCGCCCGGCCCACGCCGTTTGGATTTTGGCAAGACGAGCTGAATGAGCAATCCTATACAAAGCCCGAATTGACAACTCTATCGGCATTTGCCGAACATGTAGTAATTGGTTCGACATGAGGGTATCACCGGCACATACGGCAAATAGTTTCACTTGTGGCATCTGTCGGCTGTATGGTCGTTGGAGTAAAGTAACCCCCCTCAAGTTGCTTAGATAACGTGCATACATTAAACTAAGTCCAACTACTCTGGTCTTGATGGGAGAAGTTCAGACCGCCTCCAGGATAATTAAAGGGGAGATTAGGGCAAAAATTACTTATGTGTATCGTCTTTAACGGTTTGACGAGTTAATTATTATAGTTTGGTTATTAATTTCGGGATATTTCTATGTGTGAGTTTGTTTTGGATGATATCAGGGTAATTATTCAGATCTTGAATATCTATGGATGGGATAGTATGATTCGATTTTAAAATGAAAATAGTTTCGTTCCAAAGCATTGAGATATTGAACAGAAACAAATGAAGAATTAAATAAACAAGGGTTTGGAGTTGAATAGAAATAAATGATCAAAATAGATGCGTGTTACGACCACGTGTACTTTTCCGAAGAATGCTTTGTTTTTCACATGATTCCTATTCATATTTTGTACTTGCCTATATTCTCAGCATGATACATACAGAATAATAATATCAAGCAACCCATATCATGTTAAAAAAGAAAACGAATGACTTCCCTTACGCAACCGCACATAAATTCACATTAACTCACACAATACATTATAATGTAACCGTTCCCTATATGCCAACATGAGGTAGAAAGATTAACAAAACACTAATAATAAGATTATATAAGCTTTACAGCTTACGAGGTACAATCTGGCGTAACAAAGGCCTTCAAGCGAAATCCTTACAGAGTATATAGCTGGAAAAGCCTTCTCGTATAGTCCGTAGAATACATAATGTAAGATAAACAAACCGCTATATAATGCCAGCCGAATTCGGGTGGTGCTTGGTGCGAGGCTAAGATTTAAGAGTGATTTAATGTTGTATTGTTGGACGTTAGATTCTACTTATTTTTAGCAAATTAAGAGCAAAGTATAGTCAATTTAGTCTAATAATTATATTAAAAAATTTCTAATATGAAGAGAAAATGTTCTTTTTTGGTTAAAGCTTCATTTAAGAAAAAGGTAAAAGAAGGAAAGTCACTCGTTCACACTTACGTAAGTTAGGCCATTGAATCTTGACCATATGTTTTTTTTTGGTAAGTGATGACGACTTAGGTGGTACATGCCTGATCAAAAGTTACCTGTTCATTCTAAGCTTGGAAGTTCGGGATTAAATTTGCCTGAAAAAACAGACAAGACAGATCATTGAACTACCAAGAAAAATAAATTAAGGAACCCTCATTAAAATAACTAAGGTCACTTTACTCATTCGGCTATACGTAAATATTGCCCATTTTTGCTTTTAAGAGTTTTGTTAAAATAAAATACCTGTATGAACGTTCTAAATCTTCATTCAAGTAAAACATCGTGAAGAAACATACCTAAAAATATATTTCTAATGAAAATAATTTACCTTAGCTACGTCACGCTTATGTCCGTACGGTGCAGTTATTAAGACTCTTTTAAGACTATTTAGTTGATACTTTTAATCTAGCTCAAATATCGCTCTAAGTATGTCACCTGTACCAAACTTTCTAACTACAAAGGCAGATTCCGCATCCGTCCACCGAAGCCCTGTTAGTTCACACGCCACGGGCCGCAAGTTTCTGCTACGTCACACAAACGTGGAACCCTGCTCACTGCTCACGATGCTCCAAGTATATATACTTGGATAAAACATTCGGTTCTTGTAGGTAGGTGAACCTGTAATGATGGAGATTTTCTTTCAGGTGAGTAAAGAGTAAAATATCACTGAGGGTATGGCTTGCTTAAGTGATATAGGTATATCGAAAAAGGTGTCTGAGGTTAGTTTGACAAGAAGCAGAATTCTTGTAACTGTCATTGTCAGTAACGAGGATTCTTCTTCTATTTAAAATTATATTTTCTGTTTTTTTACCCTCGCTGTAAGTATAAATGACATGATGTGGCTGAGAATCGTTATACTCTTAATATTTGCGACAATTTATTATAAGATAATTTTATTTTTACCTCATCATATCAAGGTTTTATGTAACAGACGATTTGTAGTGTATCTGATGGACAACATGTTTTGTGATTGAAAAGACCAATGCAAAAATGAAATGAGCCTCAAAACGGAATTATTTGAACTTAAGATATTATATTTAGTTTGACCCAATTTAAGTTTTATTAGACTTCCGCATTGATACAGCTTTTTGCATACTTAAATCAGAAAAAATCCTACTAATGTCATAAACGCGAAAGATGGATAGATGTTTGTTACTCTTTCACGTAAAAACTACTGAATGAATCAATATGAAATTTGCCACAGTGATACGTTTATAGTCTGGAATCATACATAGAATAATTTTTACCCCGATATTCCCACGAAATTTAGAATAACGCGGGTG
Organism: Marasmarcha lunaedactyla; assembly: GCA_923062675.1. Classification (NCBI taxonomy): domain Eukaryota; kingdom Metazoa; phylum Arthropoda; class Insecta; order Lepidoptera; family Pterophoridae; genus Marasmarcha; species Marasmarcha lunaedactyla. The sequence goes on from OV281353.1 coordinate 13,607,566, forward strand.
AAACCGCGTGTAACAGCTAGTTACATCATATTCTTATAGTAGTTTTGATATAAATCAAAACCGCTAAGAGCTTTTTTGAAATAGTATTTAATTTATTAAGATAAATATAGGTATAGTTTTTGTTAATATAAGTAATAAAATTGTAACAAACAAAATACCTACACCGCGTAGTAGCGTCATTGCGATGAACTCACAGTGTTTCAGGGTCACAAATATTTACTTTGGAGAAAAACTATTTAAGTGATGGACATTTATCGATAAAACACGTTATTTGAGTTATATTTAACTAATATTGTTTAACTTACATAGAATATTTCGAGCAAAGTCAAACCACACATGAAATTATATCTAATACTTAACAAATTAAACAAGTATTAATGAGCTAAAGTATATAATATTATGATCACCTACCTAAACGTATAAAATATGATTTTATACGTTTTAATATTTATATTGGGTTATTTAATATATTGGAAAATGTATAAGTACTATAATATTGATAAAAATTCGATATTTGTTTTTTTACTAAAATCAAACAAAAGAGAACGAAGAACTTTAAAATATATTTTTAAACAGAAGATTTTTTAAGACGTTTTATTAAAATGATATAGAGTTTTTATAGTTTTTCATTAAATTCTTCGAAAGATTTAATAATTTATAGCAAAAAATGAATAAACCTTAAATTTTGAGTCTTCGTTTTAGTTTTTATAAAGTTAATTTTAAAATGTTTATTTTTATCGACACCATCCTCTCGCTATCGCCCGCACAGACTGCTAGAAAAGCAAAACCGAATTTCCGAAATGTCTAATAAGTCGGATGTTAACTCTGACATTACTCTATCTACACGAAGGGCCATATTAACAAGACCCCTTACGCCCCTCCACTCTAAAGCTAGTTTCCGCTAAAGAGGATGTTACAAGGTTTTGGAGAGATCTTTAGAGATTGGACGTCTTGGTCTTATTTGCGAATTCTGGATATGTAGATGGTAGCATGTAGGGGTTGATGTAAGCTTGTGTAGAAAGTATTTTTTATGTACCTAGAATGGAAATCATGAAACTAAACACCAGTAGGTATGAGAAAATAATTTATTTATTTTTAATTTATTTTAATAACGGTAAGGAAAGTTAGATAAAAATATAAAGGAGTAATTAGTAATTTAATAAGATATGCTGGAGCAATCAATTGTATACAAGTTGTGCGTTAAAAAACTACAAAAAGGACTCATTCAATTTATTATAAGATAATATTATCATAAAGACGGAAAATAAACTATTGTTTATTTTAAAAAGATAAACAATGAACAAAATAAAAATATTGATTTAAAAATTGTTAGTTAACGGAAGGGAAATTAAAGGTTAAAGTAGTAAAAGGTAAAAGTAAATTATTATTTGCAGTTTTATTTTATTTAGCTGTTAAACTCCCTGTGGTAAACCTAAGTAGTAGCAACCCCAGCTTCTTACTTGCAAGTTCGAGGTTTGAATCTGGATAGGCAAAAAAATACCTTTGATTTAAACATCGTTGTTTTCGATGATTATGACGTGACTTGATTAATGGGGTTATTTATTAAACCTGGAGGACTTTGTGTGTACGTCGAGCTTTTGTGTTGTTAATATTTCGTCACTTTTATAATATAGCGAAACTTAAGAGTATGATTGTTAGTCTTTATTTTATTTAAATAAGATTTTGTCCGACCATGTGAATTTTGTGAACTGGCATGGAAATGTAGCGTTGCATAGAATACAGTGTATATGACACTTAAAACAGTGTAAACAATTTTAAAAATTTTCCTATTAGCACTTATGGTTACGTAGTTTATAAATCGTTTGTATTCTAATATAAATCAAATTGATTAAAGCCAAGCTACATTAATATATGTTTTCCCATAAATTAAGCCTACGAATACAAAAAATAAAAATAAACTTAATTCAATTACATTTCTCCAATTAGTAAACCAAAACATCGAAGACTTTCCCTGTCACCAGATTTAAAAAAAAGTCCTGTTCGCACTCCGTCTCCCTCAATCGGATTATCAACTAATTAGTGGCAAAATGGAGGAAAAGAAGCCAAGATCGTCTTCTGACGAAGCGGCAGTTTACTTCCAATGTTGAGGTAGGTCGAGGAACATTTTTACGTCAGTTTTCTGTTCTCGTTTGACTATAGTCTAGGCAGTTTGATGTGGCATTTTGAGCATACTTCTTTTTTGATTCTTGTACATTGGTGAAATAAAATGGTATGGTTGTAAAGTAGGTATTATAATTTTCAATTTAGCCGCGGTAGTGTTATTACATGAAAACTAAAAAGTATAAAACTCAAATTAATGTTTGGATTAGTTTAAAGTAACTTTTGGATTCGTTTTAAGTTCATATGTAGGTCTTTACTAGAGTATTTATCCGGGAAATGATCTTACCTCTTCTTAGCGATAGCAATATTAAGGTTTTGCAATACTAAGGTGACATATACAAAAACTCTTTACTCAAGTAGGTTCTGTTTTATGCTGAATAAATTTGTTTGTGTTTTATTTGTAAAAGTTTTTTTTTTATCACTAACATATTATTATAAAAAATCAGTTAATATTAAAACGGAATCGTTAGCATTTTTAAAAATAATTAAAACATACCGAGCTCCCATTCACCAGCGCCGCGACTACCGCGACTCGCGAACAACCACGTCTCCGGCAATCATAATGAATATTTTATTTTATCATAGACCCCGCCCCCCCCCGCCTCTACCCGCCGCAGCCCTGAACTTGACACCGCCGCGAAAAATTAGTTCACAAGGCGAAAGTGAACTTTGCTGAGTTCACAGTTTTTGAACGAAGACCTAGACTGGGATAAAAAAGTTAACTTTTCAGCTTTTTAAACGAGCAAGCGAGGCAATGGTTCGAAGTTGTAAGGACGGATTTTTGGTTACATTTGCATAAGGAATAAGGCGTTCGTTTTATTTTAAGAAAAATGTGAAAATGCATTTAGTGCTGTACCTTGAATTCATACTTGAAGGCCACGACGAAAACATGGCAAAGAGAACTTTTCATAAATTCACTGCTAGGAAACTTATTTCTTCATATAAAAAATTGTGTTTTGTGTAATTAATGAACTGAGCAGACGACTTTTGACTAAATGAACTTCGGTTCGATACTACTAAACAAGACGGATTTACTTAGTGGCTATAGAGCTCGTATTCATGAAAATAATTTGACTTATGTGGGAGAAAAATATGCTAAGTAACTAAATAAAATGCGTAAATCTGAATAATGGAAAGCAACATATCCTCTTGTATCAATCTTTTATCTCCATTATTTATATCAGGTGTCTTTTGTTTTGAATAACACAGTATCCACGGCAATGTAATATAAATATGTTAGATCAGCAGACCTAGTATGAAGCCCATTAATAGTGAAGACATAGTCAATTTGACAGGAAAATGAAGACTTCTTTCTACAATCACGTGCCACGTGACATGTAGGTAAAGATTAAGCCACATAGACCACTGTCAAACATGACGCCATGTATTTTGGATACGGACAGCAGTACTATTATTTACTTCGGAATTACGTCCTAGTATTTATTTACCACACGAATTAAGTATCTACTTAATAATAGGTAATTTAGTCGGGTAAATAAATCTTGGGAAAAGTATCTATTTTATGAAGCGTTTATTTCGTTTAGTAGTAAAGGTTCGAAAGGACAAGACGCATTCTGCCCGTTCTTCTAGTTTGCTCGGTCGAGTTGTATATCGCTTACGGAAAATATACAACTAAGAGTTCTCATACACACCTATAGATATTTGTATTGTCCTATTTATATTAACAAAATAATATGTGTAGGTATATTTTTTCACCAAAACATTGCAAGCTTGCCACAATAACTATAATAATAAACTTATAATAAACTAATAAACTTATAAAAATAAACTAATAATAAACGTTATCCGTTGGCTGCAGGTTGACTGGAAGAAATCGCTTGTGAGCGAAAAGGCATCCTGATTTGCATATTAATCTTATGTGTAATTATTATTTGACTACAAAAATGTTTTGTTTTGAATTGTATAGTATTAAATATTTAGGTAGTCTAGAATAAACTTCGTCAGCACATTAAATACCCGCACTTCACATCGCTTTTCGGGTTCGCATATTCGTCTTATTCGCGCAAATAGATACGACGGTGTGAAGTGGTTACATTCGTCTATTACTCGCTTATTTGCAACAAGGCGAATACGTGAATACACGAATATTCATCTCCGCAAATTGTCGAATTTTTCGAAACACATCAAAGATTTGCGAATACAACGAAAATATTTGTATACCGCCTACGCATTACTCGCTCAGAAATGTGCAATGCGCGACAGCGTCAGACCTGTTTAATTTTTTTAGCTTGCTACAAAATGGAGTTGGCAAATGACCTTGTGATGAGATTGTTATCCCTGTATATGGGACCTGAAACATGGCTGTCATAATAACCGACCCAAAGTTAATAGAGATTTTAATAATAGCCTGTAATATACAGGTGCGATGAAAGTACACGAGTAGCTGCAGGAGCTACTAAAGAGCACACGTCCATCTTTGCTTTCGTGACTAGCAAAAATGTTCTTGAATGTTAGGCATATTTGCTGTTCATGACGACGTGTGGATGGTATGTTCGTGTAATTTAGAATAGAGTTGAGTTCCAAATTACACTAACAAAGGCGAAAAAAATGCACCGAACAGACACGTGAAGTCGCCCCATAACAGTTTCTGTCATTTGATAATGAATTAAGAAAATCGGGCGGGGTCACTCCATCCCACGGAAATTCTGGAATAAAATATTAATGTATTATTGAACAATGTTTAAGATCAGTTTAATAGTTTATCAATTTTAGCGCTTAGATTGTAGACTAGCTCTTGCCTGTGCATCGCTCTAGAGAATATAATTTCTTTGATATATTACTCGCCCATATTGATCTAGAATATATCAAAGAAATAAATGACATGTCTTATTACATTTTCGATCCAATATGGTTTTCTGAAAAAGTCTAAGTGGTTTTTGGACTATCCTTTTAATAAAAAAAACAATGTTTTTAATTACTGAATCTTAAAAATGCTTAAAAATTCTTATTTCGGAATCTTTCTACGATGTACCACAAATAGAAGTTCTCATAACGCGTGTCGTACTTTAAGAAAATTAAAAAAAAACGTATAGTTATGTTTCGCGGCCATCATATGCAAACGCTGTGCCTCCCTACTCAACCGCCTCCGCCGCAGCTCCAACACCATCCTAAGCGTGTTCGCTGCAAGGTGGGACTCCCCAATCTTGCGCCGATGCTTGCAGCTTTACGCCGTTAATCCTCCTAAGCCTAATGTTTTTTATAATTTTTATGTATTAGTTTACTAAATCGAAGTTATTAAGATCATTGTTACTAACACATCTATGGACTAACTGTCTGAAAATAAAGTTTTTTATTATATTATTATTATTATATATATTTATTAATATGTGAAATTAACTGACACCGTTACAAACCGAAACCGTGCCACTGATTCAAATATCTAGCGCTGCCATGATGTCGTTATCAACATATAATAAAAAATAAATAAAAATGTTTAATTTACTGTTAATCTAGATTTATTTCGTTTCACATTTAGTATTCGCAGATCACCTATTTTTGTACTTCTGAATACCTTATTTCATTCTCGTACCCAATTTAAAAGCAGATGAAGGTTGTGGAAAGCCACACATCGAGAACATGAAGGTGTACAAACATTTAGAAATACTTATATCACCACTTATAACAAACAAAGTAGATAATATTACTTAACAAAGTAAAAATAATCTAAAAAATGTATTTCTAATTAGATAAAGTCACTTTTACCCAGTATAAAATGAGAATTCTTACATAAAATTCTAATTTAATGAAATACGAAACCACTTCAGAAGCACCAAAGAGTTTTGCAATATAAACTTACGTACAACCCTTTGAAAGGTTTATAAAAGTTCAGAAACTGCTCAAGAGGTCCACTTGTATATTAACATACTTAACTCAAAGCGACCAAACTAACCGGTTTTAAAAATTCTAACATATTACCTCTTTCAGAGTATGAAGCTAATTAAAAACCTACACTGGTTGGTTTCACGAGTGGTGTAGTTCTGCTACTCGCCGCAGTGAGGCGCTACTCACTTTGACAGCTGTATGTGAAGCAATGTTTTTTTTCATTTTTAATGAGTGTTTGGAATGAGGTGGCTAGGCTTGTGTATAGGGAACGCAAAGAGCGGTTTGTGTGCGTATATCAAAGACTTACATTGAGGTTTTTTTTGCCTTTTTGCTCATATTCATAACGGTACGGTTATGGTAGTGATTAGGACAAGCTTATCAAAGTTGGGAAAAGAGTGCCTCAAAGGTTTGGTGTATATGAGATGTGGGTCATTCATAAGGTTTTTTTAGTACCTACTGGTTGATAGATTTTATCTTTGAAGTGAATAGTGATTTTATGCTGATAGTATTTTAACCTGATGTTTGGTCGTATGGCATTAAACATATACCTAAGTATCGAATCTACTTAATTGTTTTATATGTAAAGGAAAGATTACCAAGGTAACTTGTTTGGAATGTTATTGAATCTGAAGTCAAGTGTCAGATACTAAAATAATATATCTTTATTCGCCTCAAAAATAAACTTGACCTCTAATAAAAATATAGGTATCTCTATAGCTTTTTAGTACTTGCAAAACACAATTTTTTAATAAACTGATTATATAAGGTTTGTATATTGGGATATAGATGTCGCTTATGACATAAATTCTAATAAAATTTGTGTACAAGGTTCAAAACGTCAACCAAAACACAATTTTTCTTAACACATACCTATTAGTTTTAAACTAAACTATGATGTATTTTAAATGTATGTTTGAAATTTTTACGTTAAATAGTTTTCAATAAGTTTTGTGTCCTTTGCTAAAAAGTCTTTCAACTGACCAAATACATCTTGGTATTACTGTTTACAAGATCCAACAAGGTATGCAACTAAACGTATTTTGTAGTCTTAAGGTTGGTTCGACTGCATAATATGTAATGTTTAAATCACCTGTATTAGCAAAATAATCTATACTCAACGGATTAAAGGTGTACTTTTACATGTACATTTTAAAGGTTTTATTAATTCAATACAGAGTTAGCACTGGGTGCAGAACCAAATGAAACGAACACTTCAAGATATCCAATGTAGGTAGAGGAAAGTCACCAAATATGGAATACCATTTTGTATTTGGGATATAAAAAATACTTCATATAAATTAAATCAGTTTAATGTTTTTACTAATCAGTCATACATTTATATGTTGTAATTAACAGCCTTTAATCAAATATATTAGTTATCAAATTAAAATCTAACACAAAAAACAATATCACAAATGAGTAACCAAATATGGAATAGGTACCCATATATGGAATATAAGCATAAATCAACATAACAATAATAAAAATGGACATTAATATCTTTGAGATCAATTAAATGAATATAACATATTGTGATCAATGAAAGAAGTTACATAATTACTTGCAAAAGTCACAGATCCAAGTATCAAACTCCGGACCAGCACAATCATAATGTGCCCAGAGCCCACACATCAAGCATTTAAACCAGCTTTCTCCACTTTTATCCATGGAAAAAAGTCTTGAACAGAACATACATTCTGCATCAGCAGAGTCAGGAGGTACTTGGTCCATCAACTCGTCATGTTCACTACCTTCATCAAACTGGATAACGTCTAGTTCCTCAGAGTCTTCTTCTTCACTACCATCCTTATTTTTCTTCGTTTGTTTGTTGCTCTTCGCAGTTTTCTAGTTTTAGTTTCCCCTTTTAGTTTTCCCTAGCAATATCTATTATATCGATATTGTGAGTATAACTATAGTGTCCATCTTATATCAGTAAAACCCTTGATTCAGGAGTCGGGTTGGTGTGTTGAATAAAGTGCTTGAACCAGTCTGTAAAGATGTTCATTTGTATCCACCCTGATGGATGTGCAACTCCAACTGATCCTTGAGGACAGCCTCTCATTAGCTGAGCACTCATATTTTTTCTGGGAAAAATAATGAACGGTGGCACAAAATGACCAGTAGCATTCATGCAAACAACTATTGTAATCAGAGATCCTCTTTCTGCTGAAGTCAGTGCAGCTACCTGGCGTTTACCTTTGTGGCCGATGATTTGTGGTATCTTACTTTGTACTATTGTCAGGCCTGATTCATCCACGTTGTAAATACGATTTGGTGGATAGTTATTTTTAGTGTAAAGCTCTTCAAGGAGGTTGAAAAAGGCTTCCACTTTTTCTTGATCAAATCCAAATGCTCTGACAAATGATGTACCAGTTGGTCTTCTTATCGAAAGTTTATCTTTATGACGATTTAAAAATAACTTTAACCACTTTTTTCCAGCCATACCTGATTTACCGAAGGGATTCTGAAAATTGTTTCGCTTTGCTAGCATGAACGCCATACGACGAAGATCAGTTCTTGTTAAACCATGAAACTTGCTCTCCATTATTAGTGTGTATTCTACTAGCTGACATTCAAGTTCGGAGCCTAAGATAGTTTTTCGTCCTAATGTAGTAGCTGCCGCCACTTCTGGAGACTGTTCCTCTTTTTGGCAGAGACGAAATAAAGTTGTCCTAGGCACTTGAAAATGCTGCGCCGCTTTCAAATACCCCATTTTAATTTCCCGGACGAATTTTATAGCTTGTGCCATTTTTTCTTCATCCCAGGTTTTTTGTTTGGTTGATTGTGAACCGGACATTCTAAAAACAAACATTAAATATATTTTTAAAGAAATAATAGCAAGTATGTATCATATGAAATATTAAGACCTAATTATGGAATATTCCATAATTAGACACCGACGACTGTCCATATTTGGATTTTAATACTAGTTCATACTCTTCTAAATATTTTTCCAAGTCACAATATTTTAATGACAAAAGATCACAAAATGGTGAAATAAACATAATACCGATATACTAAATAGTATAACACTTATGTATACAAACATAACAGCTGGTAATACTCATTTATTACTTACCTTTAAAATTTTCTTCACGACAACAAAACAAAACACGCCTGCCACACGTGAAGCGTTCGCGCAACTGACTCGATAGTGTGAGTGCGATAGTTAGTAGACCGAATGAAACAGAAGATGGTCGAGTGTTGCGTTTCATACTTATAGTCTTAGAGAAATGAAGGTATTCAATATTAGGATACTATTTCATATTTGGTGACTTTCCTCTACACATGGCAACAGAATCATGTTGACCATTTTCTAATGTCGCACGCACACGCGCGTTCGTCGATATTCTCACCACGAAATATCTAAACCACCTGAGCACTATGGCAATCTGCTTACGCACACAAGCACACAGTGTAAATACCTCACACTTATTTCGGTTAAACTGGTTCTAGCTACTCTCAACGCCGCATGCGAATCTAATATTGTATAGTCGTGTTACCGGATTGTTTGCTGTTTTGCATTCGTGCTGTGCTGTGCTCAAGTGAAGCCGAAAATGAATTATCATTTAACAATGCAGCAGAGAGCTGAAATCGTTGTTTTGTTTAATCAAAATGTTTCCATTAGGAAAATTGCACGTCGATTAATGATATCTGTAAGTAAATTTACGCTAAGTATTATCCTGTGACTAGGAGTGAAGGAAATTTTTATTTCTAAGTTGATATTTTTTTTTTACAGCGAGATACGGTGCAGCTATGGTTTCGTCGTTGTGAGGAATCTGGGATATAGAACCTTGTAGGCCTGGACGGAATCCTATAACCTATACTGATGCATCGGAGATACACCGCGATACTGTGGCCAGAGAATTTCGAGGAATTAGTTTTTTCAACTAGGGAGATGATGAGAGGATCTGACTTGTGCTGGAATCTAGTTGACAGTATCAGATCTCGGTTGCAGCAGGTCATAGATACCGAAGGCGCACAAATTAGTTTACAATAAAAAAAGTTTCGTAATAGTTGTGTTATAAAAAGAAGGTAATCCATGAGTGAATGATGTTATTGTCATTTAGCTAAGAAACAAATAATATTTATAGTTTCTGGCTAATTACATGTTGATTCATGTCTACAATGAATTTACTACTTCAATGATATAATTAAGGTCATACGCCAAGTGACAGACAAATTTTATTATAATGAGAACTGTCATTCAAATCTTTCAATTAACAACTAAATAACTAAACTATAATTGTTTTTTAAATGTTCTACTCTCCTAGTGCAAATAAGTAATGGTATATTTTTATTTGTTTTCTAGTCAGAAGCAACATGTTGTAATATGCACAAAAAAAATAATTATCTGAAAAAGTTTGTGTTGCTTTTATTTATAGTTCTTAGCTACACCTTATTATATGATTTTATAATACTAAAATTAATTTATTGATTAATTAGAATATAAAAAGATTCTTAAAACTAATTTGTTGTTGATATAAATATTACTAGGTACTTACAATTTTGTAAAAAATTAATAAAAAAGATATATTATAGAAATAGAAGATCAACTACCTGATTAATCTTTAAATTCATCTAATTTTCCCGTATTAAATTTATTAATTCTTTATTAATAAATATTCTTCGACTATCTATAAAAATAGAAAAAAATAAAAAACGGGCACAACTTCCGAGATTTGAACTCAGGCCTCCTGAAGCACAGGTAGCGTGCAAGTGAATCTGCACATTATACGGCTGATCTACGCTCGTCTTCATAGGCAATGTTGAAATTAGCGATCTATATTCCCGTACAGTAGCATAATTTTTTTGTTCTGAACGGATTCGATCGCCGATAGTTAGAATTTATTTTGCAAACAACATATTTTTTTTTTTTTTTTTGGTTCCCCTCCACGGGAAGGGCAGGAGGACATAAAAAATGCTCTGACGCATACTCCGCGCGCGCGATCGGAGTTATGTGGGACTCGTCCCGACGCCTACCAGAACCATACCCACTAAAAAACCCCCTGTCGGCTCGTGCATTTTTGCCACTCAGCCTTCATCTGAACGACGGCCAATTGGAGAAAGAGGCCGCGCCAGCGGGGCCCTTAAGGGGTCACCCGCTGAGATTCACATAGCACTGAAGGTGCTCAAAAAAGAAAAGTAAAAATAAAACATTAAAAATGAAAAATAAAAATTGCATTAATTCGGATTTACGTTAGAATTAGAATTTACGTTAGAATTAGGATTTGCGGCCTGAAGGGCCTCGAGAGCTAAAGTTAACTGCGAAGGTTCGCCCGTGTGCGCGTTTCTCGGCCTAGCGACTTTGAATTTCGAATCTAACACAGGAGCAGTATATGAGACTGAATCTCGAACAAGATGATTGGGATGGGATTCGGCGCGTTTGAAGAACGATTCTGAGAGTGTTTTGAAGTGTTGTTGCACTGTAGGTAGTTCAAGATCTCTGTGCAGGTCCGCGTTGCGCACATACCAAGGTGCGTCTGTGGCCCTGCGGCAGAAGAGATTTTGAACCACCTGCAGCTTATACAGGACGGAGGGATTGGCGTGGGCAAAGACTGGCGAAGCATATGACATGACGGGTCTAACGCAGACCTTATAAAGCGTACGTTTATTTCTAAAAGACATTTTACTTTTTCTACCTATCATACTATTTAAGCGGCTTAAGTAGAAACGCGCGAGTTTCGTTACTCTATCGACGTGTGGCTTAAAAGAAAGCGTCTGATCTAAGGTGACGCCTAAGTATTTGATACTGCGCTTCCAGGGGATGGGAATACCTAACATTCGAATGTGGGGATCGTTGCGGCGATTACGACGTTTGTGGTCGAATAGAATGGCAGAACTCTTTTCTGGGTTGACATCGATACGCCATTTTTGAAACCAAACACCGAGGGCGTTTACGGCCTTTTGGAGTCTGGTGATGTTATACGGGATCCTTTTACCTTTAGTGTAAAGGGCGGTATCGTCTGCAAAGAGGGCGAGTTCGACGCCTTTCGGCGGGATGGGCATGTCATTAGTGTACACGGTGTACAGCAGAGGGGCGAGGACTGAGCCTTGCGGGACTCCAGCCTTTATGGGACGAGGCGCGGAGAGCGTGCCTTCATGTTTGAATCGAAACGTACGGTCTTTAAGAAACGACGCGATTAATCTGACTAGGCGAACCGGTAAGCCTATTTTATAGAGTTTAAAAACGAGACCGCTGTGCCAGACTTTGTCGAAAGCCTTGGCTACGTCAAAGAGAACCGTGATTGATTTTTTACGATGCGGATAGAATCCTTCGAGAATGTACTCGACGATTCGATGGACTTGCTGAGGGCAGGAGTGCTTAGCGCGAAAGCCGAACTGGTGGGGAATAATGAGCGGGTCGCCATCCGTTGGAAACAGATGGTTCCGCATTCGAGAGAGTATGACTCTTTCGAGAAGTTTAGACATTGCCTTGAGGAGGCTGATGGGTCTGTGATTAGCCGGGATGTTCAGAGGTTTACCCGGCTTGGGAATGCCTATGACTGTCGCTTCTTTCCAGGCTTTTGGAAAGTAGCTATGGTCGAAGCAGGCATTGAAGATGATAGCTAACAAGGTAAGCACCTGCTGTGGCAGGTGCTTAAGTGCGTGGTTGGAAATTCCATCCGCACCCGGAGCCTTTTTGGACTTTTGCTTTCTAATGAGAAGCAAGATTTCATCATTAGAGACTGTGACGGGGTCGTCGGTGATAGGGAGAGATTCTCTGCGGAGAACTTCGTCCTCCACCGCCTGGATGTGGGAGGGATCCGCGGGTTGCGTGCTGGGCGAACATTGTGCCGCTATGCTGTCGGCGAAGCATTCGGCTTTCTCTTCGACTTCGAAGGCAATGGTGCCGTCGGGGCGAGTGAGAGGAGGAACGTGAGAGGCGGTGTCTACGCGTAAAGCTCGGGCCATTCGATAATACGCTTGGTGGGACGGGGAGATATTCTCCATGAGATCGTTAAACTGAGTGTCACGGAGTTCCGCGAGGCGAGACCTAACTTTACGTTGAAGCTGATTCGCAGCTGATCTATATGCGGGCGTGGGATATTTCTTGGCTCTCCGGAGAGCCGCGTTCTTAGCTTTAATGAGATTGCTAACGGCTAAGGGAAGCGCGGGTTTGCCTTGCTTAGCAATGATTACGTTGTCGCTGATGGCTGAGTTGATAGCATCAGTGAGATTATCAACTATCGAATCTATTTTAATCGGGCTGTCTAATTGGTCGGGCGAAATCGCGAGCGGAGAGTTCGGTGCCTCTAAGGCTGAAACTAACGTATTTTTAAAACCTTTCCAGTTGGTAAAGGTCTTTGGCGGTGTGACGTTAACGTTAGGCGCGCCTAGCACGAGGGAGACGGGGCGATGGTCGGAGCCTAGGTCATCGAGCGGTTCGATGGACCTGAGATCAAGATTGATTCGCTTGATAATTGCAAAGTCGAGGATGTCAGGAGAATAGGTCGGGTTGTTGGGATAGTGAGTGGGAGTGATGGGGGATATGACGTCTAAGTCAAGGGAGTTAGTGATGTCGAGGAGAGCGATACCGCTGGTGTTGGTCGATAGGCACGTCCAGTCAGTATGTTTGGAGTTAAAGTCTCCGAACATAATGACTGAATGGCCGAGGGCGAGAATGGCCTCAAAGTCGCTGCGGATTGGTCTGGTACCACTAGGTATGTAGACTGAAGCTATGATGATGGTCGGATGACCAGTCATAGCCAATCTACACACAGTGGCCTCCATGTTGAGGAGAGGAGGGGTAGGGAGAGGACAGCAATGGAAGCCTCTTTTGTAATATATAGCGGTGCCGCCGTAACCGTCGGAGTTGGGCCTATCGTTGCGAGTAAACGCGTACTTAGGTATAGCGAATCCCCTGGAGCGGTTTGGAGTAAGCCATGTCTCCTGGAGAAGGAATAAGTCAGGTTCTTTGTTCTGAAGGAACAGTTTAATCTCGGGAAGGTTGGTATTAAGGCTACGAGCGTTAAAAGATACTAGGGATAAGCCCTTAGGTTAAATACGACTGGACGCGGGATTCGCGGGTCTAGACATTAAATTAATTTATTTACGAATTTATACAAATATAAAAGAATTTACAACGAACTTAGGAGCGAGTGATGCTCGGCTAAAGCAAATAAACGCTCTTGAGGAGAGCGGGCGGCTCGCAGTTTGCGTGCGAGTACGGAGATTTCGTTAATGTCGACGTTTTGGATGACGTCGAACACGGTCTTCATGTCCTCAGCCAGCGACGACTGAGGGGAAGATGACAACGCGGGACGCGGCCCTACGGGAGCTACGGGAGCTGGGATGGGTCGGGAAGGTGCAGGCGGGACGGCCGGACGCTGCCTCCAAGACAGAGCCGGAGTAGGCGTCGGCTGAACGGGCTTTGCTTCCGGGGGACCCCGGTTGCGCAGCGGCGGGAAGTTAGCGGAGGTGAGCGGCGGCGCCGGTTTAGGCGCGACCCTCTTGACGGTGGAGCGCGGAGCGCGCGGGCAACCCCTGTAGTTTGCTGTGTGGCCGGACTGGCCGCACAGCACACAGGCAGGGGGGGAAGTGGATTCGGGAGTGCGAGTGCACTCCTTAGTGATGTGGGGATCCAGGCACTTAACGCACCTGGGGGGAGCTGAACAGTTAGCCGCTGCGTGGCCATATAGCTGGCAGCGGTGGCACTGCCCAGGGTGACCGCGGGGGTTGGGACGCTCGACGGAGATGTTCGAGAGTCCGCAGATTGTGCGAGCCTCTTTGAAAATCTCCTTCGAGTCGGGAGTATTGGACAGGATTACTAGCGCTAACGGAAAACGCCTACCGCGGTTGGAGTGCATCTTGTGCACTGCTGTGACCGGGAAACCCTGAGACTTAAGGTCATCGAAAATGTCTTCGTTGCTGAGTTCGAACGGGACGCCCCGTAGTACTGCGCGGATCTTACGCTCCTCCGGGAGGGCGTAGGTGTGATACGCGATTTGGTTTAATCCGAGTAACCTGGTAAACTCGCGGAAGTCGACGACGGTCGCTAATTGGATTTTGATTGTATCGCCAGCGTTGGCGGCTTTTAAGTAATTAATTTTGTGCACTTTGCACAAGTTGGAAACCGCGGTCCAGCGCGCTTTTTCACGCAGGAATACGGGCGGAGGGAGCTGAGGCTTCCGCGGGACGGGAGCGCAGCGCGTCGCTGGCTTCGATGTGACCGACGGAGACGCGGTTACTACGAGCGATTTTAACGGCGCGGGGGCTGGTGTTGAAGACACCGGGGAGGGCTCGGGTATTGAAGATACCGAAGCTTTCTTAGAGCGCTTCTTGGAGCGCTTGGCGACGAGTTGAAACGCGGGCTCAGGAGAGCCGGTTAAGGTGACGGCATCTGACGACGTATCAGACGCGGGTTCGGAGTCGCTCCCGGGAGCGGTACGCTTACGACGCGACGCGTGAGAGGATGCGACCGATTCGCAGTCCATCTCGGACGAGGCGGGAGACGCGGGAGAGCTTAAGACCTGAGGGGTCTCGACGTCGGAGGCCTGAGGGGCCGGGTTTGAGGCCTGAGGGGCCGGGTTTGAGGCCTGAGGGGCCGGGGTTGAGGCCTGAGGGGCCGGGTTTGAGGCCTGAGGGGCCGGGGACGCGATTGATGCCTGCAAGGCCTGCGTTATGATGTCATTCGGGATGTAGACGCCTATCGCAGCAAGCGCCTGGGTGAACGCGTTAATAGCGCTTAGCGGATCCATTAGGGAGGGTTGGGCACTAATATTAATAAATAAATGTATAATAAAAGATGCCTAGTACCTAGAAAAACCTAGCAAAATCCTAGCGGCTAACCTCCCTACCAGCGGTAGGGGGGCTGGGGAGGAAAAACTTAAAACTAACAGTAGTACGCCGAAGGCCGCTACCTAGAAACCTAAAAAGGGTACGCAGGTAAAGAGTTGACCGCGTTAGGGTCAACCTTTACCGACAGAAAAAACAGATACACACGAAAACACACAGATATGATAAAAATAAGTATGAAAAATAGAAGAAAAATAAATAAAATAGAGAAGAGAAATAAATAAAAATAAAAAGGACTGGTTCAGTACAAATTCGTTGTCACCGTGAAGTATCCTTTGCACTGAAACCAGACTACTTACGCTGGGCACAACACTGCACTCAGCACAAGCACAACACTACTTAGCACAGCACTTTGAAGACTAAGGGGCTTAGTCGCAAAGAAAAAATACGCACTTCGATAGCACTCAGACGGAGTAGAAAACCTTGAAAACCGTAGCACGGAACCAGCACGCTAGACTGTGACGTCAGTAGACTGAGCGCCACGGAATAGCGGGAAAGGACCGATCGACGGAGAACGGGGCTTGCACGTCCGAACTGGGCGGCGATCGGAGCGAGAATCCTCCAAACAACATAGTCGCTCTAAACCGGTTGTGTTAATTGTTCGATCTTTAGTAGTGTCAGTTCGGGTGAGCGGTGCGTGCGGGGGGTATTCGGCCGACGACTGGGTGGTATAGATGTATGTGGCACCGACTGTACATCAGCAAAAATGTGAAGAAATTTGTCCACTTTGTGATTTATGTTCACAGATCCTTTACATTATACTTGACGCGGTATTCCAACATTTCTTGTTTGAAATAAGTTGCATAGAACATTTGCACAAGACTTGGAAAACTGAATAATTAATTTACTTTTAGTACAGGGCCTTAAATAATGGATTGAACAAGATTTTAACTTCCATATTAGCCTTACATCATTCGAACAAGGCCCTTGCTATTCTGATTTGTTATTTTGTATCGCAACGAGTTTTTGACAATTTGAAAAGAAAATCAACATAGTTTTACATATCACATTATTTATAATTCTTAAAACATATCCAGGCAAAAGGAGATTTCTAATAAAAACTATTTCAAGAGTTCATGCTGAACGTATATTTAACATATAAAATTATATCATATTTGACATTAAATGGTTTTCCAGATGATATGAAATATTCTTTACACTGCCTGGCCCATACTAGAATGTTAACAATTGTCTAAAGAGGTTGCGATAATAAAAAAGTAAAGCTCAAATGAAGTTCTAAACACAAATGCCAAATGAAAAACGCTGTCAGCCCGACATTACCGATCCAATTTATTTCATAGAAAAATAATACAACTATTTTGGTAATAAAATGACAAATCTTTGGTGCAAGAAAATAGTTTTTTGAGGAATATCCTATTAGAAAAAAGGAGTATAATGTTTCGGCTGCGGTACACCTTATTGATTGCATTACTCCTGCTGTTACCAGTGAGAGCTGAACGTAAGTCTGAAAAGCCTGATGAATCGGAAAGCGAAGACAACAGCGAGTGAGTTCTTTTTACAATATCATCACCCAAACAATTACTAAATAGTATAGTGTTGTCCATAAATACTTGGACAGATCAGTATCTTCATGAGAAAAACAGAAATATCCCTGCTAATAACGGATTTTTCTTGTATGAGTACCTACTCTTCTAGTGTGTTTGGTTACTTCTTGTATTTTCAGATATTGGTGCTGGAATCCATGGTTCTAAGTATAATGCATTAAGTGAATACATGAAAAACGTTTATGTACAAGTTCAAAATAATTGCTGAGTTCTCATAAGTTTAATTTTGATATCCCAGCTACAATATTATTTCTACAGGTTTTTGTGCAAAAGAATGACCCCAGTATACTCTAATGATCTTAGAGGTTTCTTGGGCTTACTTAATCATTTTCATAAAACTATCCTCTTTAACAGCAGCCATAACGAGGATAGCGATGATGAAGATGATGATGAAGACAACGAAGAGGAAGAAGGGCATGAGAAGTTCGGTCATCACATAGCGCGGAGCACCTCCGTCCATAAGTCCCTGCTGACGCGAACCATCAAGAGAAGGCCTCTGGAGTGCTACGTCTGCACTTACAAGAATGGTGTGGAACTGAAGTCTTGCTTGGACCCTTGGAAGAATCGGTAATTGGAACTGCACTTGTTTATTATTTTAAATTTGATATTATAGTATTTACAAAACTGAATCATGGAATAATAATGAATTACTGTATCATAAAATATTAGTGATTTTTTATAAGAGCAAAAACTTCGACTTCCACTACTTATGAAAATTACTAAAATAGTTTATTTATTTATGTTATTTATTTATGAGGTGTAGGTAAACCCTGATATTTTATTTTAAATTCTAATCTAAACAAATGAAATACGTATATAGATTTATAGTTGCGATCCCAACTAGGTAACTAAAACATAACGCGAAAATTCTGATTGGAAATAATTAGCGACTTAATTTTTTTCGAAGGAAACATTAGTTTAATATAAAGTAATTTTCTATAAAAGCGATTTTTTTACAATACTTTGCACAGATAATATGATTCGTACTATTAACAGAGTGCACACGATGACCTGCCCCAACTTGGACGACAAATGCTACACCTGGATTATCACGAGCGGTACAAACTACGACACCGTGATGCGAGGCTGTCGGACTGGCTGCATAGGATCTGCGGACACCATTTGTTGTGAGGTCTGCATTCGATATGCCAATTGAACTTGTACATGTTTTTTTATCAGCATTTTGAACTGATTAGATTTGGCCGAGTTAACGAGGCATTCCGTAAGCCCGGTAATATTTAAAAGGCCAAAAAGACCATACACAGTCAGTTTTGAACAGGGTTGTCTCATAACCCGTTCCAATCCTGACAGTAACAAACATTTGAGTGATGAACTTTATGTTTTGGAAAATCATGGATGATTTTTAACTGAAACTGAAGCTTACGGTCGGGAACGCATCGCTTGTCGATATTATGTTGTTAATATTGTTAATTAAAACATTGTTGTCAATTAAAACAAAATCGACTAATGATGTCCATGGGTGTGGACGCCACTTGCTCAATCAGGTGGATCAAACGCTCGGAAGCCGGCTATGAAATTAGAGAAAAAGATTTCGATTCTGGACTTGTCTTGATCTGCTACGCCTATACTATGCATATGGCATTTGAGTTTTTACACCCATTTGGCCTTTGTTTTTTTTAGTTTTTCAGTTAAAGATTTTATTGTTTTAGTTTAATCGGTGCAACAACCAAGCTTTTACTCTGCCGCAAGAAACCCACCGGCTTGCGCAAGCGTCGGCCTCCGGCGACATGAAGCGGCTTCCCCCCAGCGTGGTCTTCTTCGTCACCATCCTGCTTATCCTTCAGACCGTCGCCAGGGTTGCCAGTGTCTAAAACTACATTTTAATGATTCACGAATTGCCTAACACAGTTGGCAACACCGATAAGGCTAGATGTAGGCGGAGGTTTGAAAGCAATAGGAAACGAAAATACAAAATCATCAAATTTATTTCTGATACTTAGTTTTTTTTTTTTTGAAGAAAGTCTGTGCCAGTATACAACCTCAAAACGACTTATGACAAAGATGTCTTTGTACAGTTACTCAAAAACGTATTATAGCAGTTTTCTGAATGTTATTTGTAAGGTCATGTTGTGCATGTTGTGTATTTCCAATGATGTTTTGTAATGCCAGTGTTCTTAAAAATATTGAGTATTTATTTTTCAAATAAAGAGAAATCTGATATGAATTGTTTCTTTGTGTAATTTAATCTTTGTTCATCTTTCATTCTTTGGACATCAGGGTAGACCAAGTGTTCGTGTCTTGACGAAATATATTCTATACAAGGATAATTAGTACCTACCGGAACCTTTTGAATTACTGATAGAAAGGCTCGTACAGCGGAGGCCCGAGCGTTATTTTGTGAGAGTCCAAATGCCGGGTGTACCATAACGAACTAAATTGTACCAATCACCGTAAAAATGTACCTGAAATTCACTATTTTGTACCTATCTCTAAAAAATCTGTACCTGATTCAGATCGAAAATATTGCAAAATAAAGGTACACCCGCCGCCATATTGGCGTCAATATGGCGGCGGTAAATAAAAACACACGCTTGATCAGTTGTATAGTTCCTGAGAAATAAAACAGCAGATTTTTTTAGTTCTGTTTATTCTTATTTGTTAATCTAGGTTAATATTTGAATATTAATTTATTTATATTTAAGAACAATTATGAATAACAAATCTTTCTTCTGCGAAACAAAAATTCTGCGGGGTGATGTGGGACTCACCAGAGTGGCACTATCCAGTGCAAACCACCTTGCTGGCTGTGGCATGGGAATGCTAAGCAGCCTTCATCGGAGTGACACCCGGTTAGGGAAGGGGTGCACAAGCGGGGATCCGCTAGCGGGTCATCCACTGAGAAAAATTATCACTTAAGGTCATAATGACAGGTTGGATGATGATTCGGCCTGGGCAGCCTTAAGCTGATCCAGACTTGCCGAGAGCTGATTGAGGGAATCCGAGAGTGCATTTCTCGGTCTACCGACTTTGTACCTCGATGGCATGGACGGAGCAGTATAAGTTACTGTCTCGCGAATGAGGGGGTTTGGATACGCTTCGGATCGCTTGAAGAAAGCGATCGAGAGCGTCCTTAGGTGTTGTTCTACTGTAGATAAGTCGAGATGCCTGTGCAGGTCTGCGTTACGCACGTACCACGGTTCATCCGTGGTCCTGCGGCAGAAGAGATTCTGGACTACCTGCACATAATACAAATCGGAGGGTTTGGCATGGGCAAAGATGCGGGAAGCATACGTCATGACTGGTCTGACGCAAACCTTAAAAAACGTTCGCTTGTTCCTAAGAGACATTTTGCTGTGCCTGCCTAACATACTGTTTAGGCGGGCCTTGTTAAGATGGGCCAGTTTGGTAACTCAAAGTTTGTGAGGTCGGAATGAAAGCGTACGATCGAGCGTTACGCCTAGCTACTTGGTGGTTAGTGCCTATGGGATGGGCGTACCTAGCATCCGGATATGGGGGTCACAGGGGCGACGGGCGTTAAAATTGTATGGATATAATGTTTATCCTTGGCTTATCTAACGAATGGCTTGATTATCAAAGTTTGAGTGTGCATACCTTTTCAGTATTTCGATCTATCACAGGCTACCTATGCAGTTTTGTCTCATTTCTTGGTGCTGTAGGATTTTTGAAAAATCCTCACAGGTTACACCACAATTATACTCATTACCTAACCACCATGTATTCCTGCCAATTCAATTCTTTTGTTGTTGCCAAATAAAGCAATAAAATTAAGTATGTATACCTATATGTATAAACAGGGCAACATAAGACAAGGGCAAACAGAACTAAGGAACTTCTCTTTCGGCGCGCGTTTCGAGCAGTAGTGGACCTTCCATCAAGGAACATATTCTACGGCGAGGCTAAGGCATAACTAATCCTTCCATTCATATTAATTCTATGAGTGTGTTTGTAAAATGCATCTTACGAGTAAAAACAATTTAAAAATTGAAAACGATATCTATGCTATTACAGTATTCGTTACTCTTCAATTACCAACGGCCGTCGCATCGCATGGCATTATGTCCAGCCTCTTCA
This sequence comes from Marasmarcha lunaedactyla, assembly GCA_923062675.1. NCBI lineage: Eukaryota > Metazoa > Arthropoda > Insecta > Lepidoptera > Pterophoridae > Marasmarcha > Marasmarcha lunaedactyla. The sequence goes on from OV281353.1 coordinate 13,628,946, forward strand.
CAACCTCAACTATAAAAATCGATTAAAACCTAACGTGCAAAGTAATGCGTTTTTAATGCAAATATCATATTTTTACCGAAACATTTAATATTTTGTGTTTCGTTAAAATATTTATGGTAATTATTTAATCAAAAATATTTATAATAATTTTTGAATAAATTTAATTTAATATAATTTTTGAATTTTATCTTTGTCTGAAGCGTGTCATTTAAAGTACACCGCTGATATAAAAATAAACCGCACGAGGTTTATTTTTATATCAATTTGAAATATATATCGCAAATATATATTTCGATCGAACAAATATTAAAGCTAATTTTTTAGTACGTTTAGGTTCGCAGAGCATGGTCTAACACCAAGAGGGGTCATGATTAATAAAATGTTCCAGTTTAGCTCGCAAATTGTATATGGGCATTGAACAAATCAGGGCGCGAAAACATCATCTTCAAACAGTTATTTGTTTTATTCACATGCCTCGGTAAAACATAAAATAAATAAAAAATGTGTTAGTAGCAGCTAATCTATGTAAAACATCTTTTTCAGTTTACTTAGGCGCAAATCTTAGCACCAACCCTCTTCAAATAAAATGTGGATATCTCAACAATTTCAGCGATTCAGTCACCCTCTACAACCCTTAAATTGAGGGTGTCCAGTGCGTTAAGGAAACACTTGTTTTCACTCCGTATGGATCTGATTTATTTGGGGACTGGACCTCATAAGTATACTGCGACAATGGACTTTATTACAGGCGTTACAAGATCGTTTTTTCTTTGTGATTTGCGATTGGCTAAGGGCTGAGAAAATCTTCCATATCCGGCTCGGATGTGTGGTGATTTTTATTGGTTATGAATAAGGGTGTTGTGTGAACTGACCGACAGGGGTTGGAAATTGTTTATTGGGAAAGTTATGATTTTCCCACTACACCCTACTTATTGAAGTAAGGGTTTGTTTGAATTTGTGTAATAGCGGGGATATATTTTTATTGGAATGAGTATATGTGTATTGAGTGCGAGTCTTTTTTGATAAAATCTAACAGAAAATAATTCAAGTATAACTAATCCACACGTGCCAATATTTTGGACATTTAAAATAATTCTGACATCACCTGGTCGTGTGATATTATTTGGTTATTGAAATTTAGTATTTAATGCTAAAGAAATAAAGTATATGAAAAGTCCATATCAAGGAATGTCAAATAAATGATTGATCATATTTTTCGACACGCTCCATCGGTCAACAGTAAGAATTGTACAATTTGGAATAAGGGCTGTACTTATTTTTTCGATACTTTCTTGATAATTTATATTGGAAATTTACTAGGTAGCAAATAATCATATGTACATAAGTTATTTTCGGCAAAAAGTTTAAGTTTGCATAAGTGGACTGTCTTAATTTCAGTGTTTTCATTACATATTGGTTAATTTTGGAAAAGGCAATTTTAAATATTTTAGAGCATGGCAGGAATTCGACCCGGCTTCTCTCGATTTATTGGTCAAGGTTTTTAGACCATTTTATGCTAGTACTAACCTTTTTTTACCTATATATCTTTACCTATAGCTGTTTTATATTATTTTTAATACGATTTATAGGAGAGATTATTCTTGTTCTCATTCGGCAGAAACTTTAAGGATTTGAATTAAGATTTGTACAATTATACTGTAAAATTCAAACACGAATTGAAAAAAAGTCAGGACACTTCATTAAAACTATATGTTTCACTCAAATTATTTGCAAAAACCTCGATATGATCTTAACTTATTCTCATCACTACTTTGATAGTGACAAGTCTAATGCGCATTATTGGCCCAGTGATCAATGATCCACGATTATATAGATCAATAAAATTATGCAAAATCATCGTCACATTGTCAGTTCTATTGATATTGACCGTTTCTGTTATTTTTTCAACGTTAAATAAGGAATTTTGCGTATTAAATTGATGAATGGAATTGCGAAACTTGTATTATCTGTGGCTTGTATTTAAAATTCTGTAAAGTCACGTCAATGCCACGGTCCTAGTCAAATTGAATATGATAGTGCTTTTGTCGGTTTATGGAAGTTTCTGAAACAAACGTTCGGGCCATTTTGTTATTTCAAGAACTCTGTAGGGAATCATATCCTACGTCATATCGAAAGAGTTTCTACGAAAACAAATTTAATAGAATAACACTATTTTATATTCTGCAAATCTACTCATTTGTTTTACAACTTTATTTATGCACACCAAAAAAATAATAGACATTCACAAAAAACAGCATAATCGTGTCAAGAAGTACCCGTATCAGCAAATATTTTAGGCTCTCTAAAAATTTTTTTATACTGACTCATTATGTTTTTTCCCACTACAAATAAAGTGTTATTTTTTTTTTTCGCCTCGTAATGTCCAGATTTGGAAGAGACAAAGAGTGTAGCGCGTGAGCATATTTGCGCGTTTATTGCCCGGCGCGATGACCGGGGTTAGGTTTGTTGCACTTGTTACTGAATTATTTATTAATTTTTGTTTAAACCTGGCTAACTATTCGTTGGCTATTTGTAATCGCTATATCCAAAAGTGAATAGCTACTTAATCATCTTATGTTTCAAATGCTTTTGGGAGCTTATAACCAATCGAAAACTATTATTTGCATTAGCTGCTTTAAGACAAGTTGAAAATATTAAGAAATTTCCTATTAGATAGGTACAATATACTTGGTTTTTAAGCTGCAATGATGAGTAAATGTGAATTTGTGATGATTCCAACGACAATAAAATAATATATATCGTACAGAACAATCATAGTTCTTAACAAGGCCTAAAATTGAGTAAGCAATATACCGTTGGTTACATTAAGGGAAAGATTATGTTCTAGTTGTTATCGTGTGACACAGTGGCAATCTATAGTGCTAGAGTTGCTGGAAACCCCTTACGCCTTTGACGTGGCGTGAGGACATAGATTTAGTTGAAGATATAACATATATACATGGATATGGCATTTTTTAATATTAAATTATAAACAACAGTCCAAAGAGGAGCGCGGCATCGGTCGGTCAGACGGAGTGTATTTGCGGACGGCGGGTTTTTTTTCATTGGCGCGTGGCCAGATGACCGCTACTGTGTACTAAGGATTCCAATAAGGAGGTGTCTATAAGAAGAGTTATTTCATAAAAAAAATTTTAAAACTTTATTTGTCTGTCAATCCTGTATAGGCAAAAGAACGATTTATGAATCCAATATTCCATATTTAGACTGTTGACCGTTAAGATGTTTTTTCGCCAAGACCAGCCCTGAGCGCAGGAATTCTAAGTATAAGCTACAAAAATTTACATCGGAAATGAAATAATTTAAAAACACTTCCATAGGGCAAAAGGTTTTAATTTCATTTAAATGTTTAAATTTAAACAAACAAAAAAGCTTGCAATATATTAGAAAAATTTACTTGATGATCCTGTGCTAAGATTTTTAACCCAAAAACTTTCTCCAACCTCAGAAAGGTTATTTAATATAATCATTCTGCTGTTATGGCTTGAAGAGGTGCAACTAGGAGTATAACCACTATAGTGGTTATCTTGTGGTAGTTAAAAGAAAATGCAATTTCATTTATAGCTAGGGTTAGTAACAGCAATTGACACGGTTGGTAGCTTTCATTTACTAAATACAAATAAGTAACAGTCCTATGAAAGATTCGCTTATTTAATATTAGAGGTGCTACTCACATTTGGACATTCTCGGTCTACGGGCTTATACCTCAAGGGCAAGGATGGAGCATTTTATGACATTGTCTCGTAATTTAAATAATTAGGGTGCTTTTTGAAGCGCTCAAAGAAATCGTCCGAGAGCAGGTCCGCGTTACGCACGTATCAGGGTGTGGTTATGGTCCTGTGACAGAATAGTTTCTGGACTACCTGCAGTTTGTTCAAAAGGGAGGGGTTGGCGTGTGCAAAGATACGGGAAGCATTAGTCGTGACTAGGGTAACGCAGAACCTTAAGTTTGTTTGCTTATTCTTAAGAGTCAGTTTACTGTGTCTATCTAATAGACTGTTTGACTTGACTCTAACTGGCGACCCGGTTAGAGCCGGGCATGTTTTGATTCAAGCCGTGTGATTCAAGGTGACGCCTTGGTATATAAAAGTGCATTCCAGGAGATAGGGGTACCTAGCATTCAGACATGGGAGTCGTTAAGTCGACGGTGTTTGTTGTCGAAGTGAATCGCTGAACTTTTAGCTGAATTCACGTCGATAGGCTATTTTTCAAATCATTCAGCTAGGGTATTGACAGCCGTTTGAAGTCTGGTTATGATGGTTATGATGCCCAGCAAATGGCAACCTTTGGTGTAAAGGGTAGTGTCATCAGCGAAGAGGGAGAGTTCGACACCATTTGACGGGATGGGTGTGTCATTGGTGTAGATGGTGCATAAGCGAGGTGTAAGGACTGAGACCTGGGGTACTCCAGCCTAAAGGGGATAAGGGTTGGAGAGCACACTTTCGTGTTTAAATCGAACCAACTATCTCCGATCTAGACGATCCGGTAAGTCTATGTCGAAGAGCTTGTAAATAAGACCCTTGTGCTACTGCGATCAAAAGCCTTGGCTACATCGAAAAATACCGTGATTATCTTAAATCGCCTCGGATAAAAGCCGCCGAGTATGTAGTCAATGAAAGTAGCTAAGGTCACAGCAGGAGCTGAAAATGATTGCTAACAAGGTAAGCACTTGCTGGGGAAAGTGTTTAAGTTCATGGTTGGGAGATCCATCCGCTCCCGGAGCCTTTTTAGATTTTTGTCTCCTGATGAGAAGAGAGATTTCATCATTAGATACTGAAACAGTGATGGTGAGAGTCCCTGCAAAGGACTTCTTCCTTTACCAATCAGGCAGACTTTTCGGGCTGTATATAAGTCGGTTTGTCTCTCCAAAACTTGAACGGCATGTGGGCCGCGGCATTTTTTCCAAACGCTCATCTATATATATTTATTTGCCCGTTGGACAATAAATGGTTAGTGCCTCTTATTTCAGAAACTTCTTTAACCTTTATTTTATGAGCAATATGAACACAGCCTAATTGCAAATACAGTGATTTGCGAAGAGTTTGAATATAAATAAAGCAAATGAGTAATATTGATAGCTTTACGATTCGCAGTCCATAAACTCATTGATTTTACTTAGGTTTAATGTATTTTGGTAGCTGCATAAAAGGTTTATAAGTAGGCACCTAAGTAGGCGTCGACGTTTTTGTCATAAAGTAGTTTTATTTATGATAAGATTGTTGTACTGAAATTGCTTAGTCAGTTGACGTAGTCTTTTATTGTAAAATGTATGAAGGTTTATTCTAACTTAATACAGGTCTGACAAAGGATTTAGGACATATAAAATATTCCTGGATAGGTAATGCAACAAAGAAGTTTTGCTGCTATAGCTATTCTGCAATAGCGGAAAACAGCAATTATGAAGAGAAATTTAAAAGATTGAGATAATTACAACATTCTCATAATAGACAATTATTAAATAGAAAAAAAAATCCTATCCGATAAGATAAGAAACAAAGTTAAACGTTCACAATATTTGTACAGTCTATCATAATTTCTGAAGTATTTTCTTTTAATATCGCTTGGAATGTAAATCTTAATTAACTATCAAGATTGGCATTCCCTAATCACTGACTTACATACGGTCTCTTTGAAACTACAATCACTCCTGAATTAGCAAAAACATATGTTTGACTAATGTGGCTCCTAAACTAAACAATACTGAATTATTCTAGAAATTATCATAGAGAACAAATGCCATATATTAAGCTACGCCAAGGGCTTGTCGCAGGACAATGAGCTAATTACAGGTTTGGGCCTTAAGGACTTCGTTAGGTACTGAATAAATTAAGGCATATTGGTTTTGTGTTGTTTGTTTTAAATTATAATACAAAGTATTCGAATTATGTAGGTTTATTTTCATGTGTCGTTATTTTGTTATTGGTCTGGGCTGAACAGATAACAAGAAATGTACAGAATTTCAAATATTAGATTTTTATACACACTTTTATGGACCTTATACATTTAATAAGCGATTAATTCCCTCGGTTTTTTTTGAGATTTAGGTAAATAATTTTTTTCTATATTCACTTTGCACTTTAAGAAATCTATGCTTCACTTAAGTTTATTTGTACTCATATTCAGGTTCAGAGGTCGCGATCAACCTAAATGTTTGCATTCAATCACAAGTTTAATAAAGATTTCCAGCTCGTTTTTCGAGTTGTATTTACTTTTAGCAATATTGTGTGCTTTGGTTTATTAATAGTATTGTAATTTGCATGTATTTTGTAATTTCGTAATTTGCATTAATTGTAGTAATTTGCAGTAGTAAAAAGGAGTTAGTTACGATCAGTATTGTCAATCAGCATGACGAAACTATTTTCGCCCTGTATGAAAGCATTAGCTCTGATTCTAATATTAGCTCAGCCAACTCCAATTCCTCATCAATTTTTACCACAACCTACGCGGTCAGAGTTTCCTACGCCCCCGCAAGGCCCGCCAATTGTTCCAGCCTATTAAACCATTATTCAAGTAGTAATTATCATAATAAATGCTAATAAAGTCACAGTGTTATGGCTTGTAAATCACTCGACGGCTCGCCGAGCTATTGGTTTTGTTGTCATGTCAATTTTCGTTCTGGACTGTGCGGTTTTAGGGGGAAGTTGCTCTATTTTAATTAGTAATTTGTATTTTGCAATAATTATTTTTATCCTTTTTTTTGGTTCAAAGATGGATAGAAGAAATAAAAGTCGTCTACTTGATGAATATATCGCTGTCAAAACCTTTTTAAATTATAAGAGGTCGTTTTTAAATTGCCTCATCATGTAAGTATTTACAGTAAAGTACAATACTATTTTCTACAAGAAAATATCACCACGTTATTATAAGTTTCCATACAATGACATACAATGCTATAAAAACTGTTTTATAAATCCTCTTCTGGCATTATATTTCCATTTTCTGTTTTTTTGAGATTACCAATAATATACGTTTGAAATTATATTCACTTCAACACCTACCCAAGTAGAGTAACATTTCTGCACAAGGTCCGGGTTACATAAAGCGCGCACGCGCCTACGCTCGCAGGACGCACAGGACGAAACCTGTACAGGAGAATTATTATTTTTATAAGGCTTTTATGAAAGTCATAAAATTATTATGATGTTATTGAAAAGCGAACTTTCTTTTTTTTGCAATATAACAATCTGAGCTCCTCAGGACTGATCAAAAATCTACTTTTCCTAGGTTTGTATGGAAAATACGATTTTATTGAGATTGTGAAATAGTAAATTTAAATTAGTTGAGTTGTTTGAGAGACAATTCTGAGTTTAACTAGTAACTCTAGAAACCGGTTTTTGTCACTATGTTTGGTGTTTAGTATTTTAATATTAGGTGTAAGTTTTACGAAACGTAATACATAATTACATAAGAGAATATGTCCTGCTTGTAACAGCTATTAAGAGAATACAGATTGATTATTTGACCCGATGAACTTTAACATAAAATTCTACTAGGAACTTCATCAAAATATTGAAGAGACGAAGCTTTTTTATTAGCAAACAAATTTGAAACTACAAATTACTAGCTCTAACGTTACTACTAATAGTATTCGTTTACATATTTTCTTAATGAGGTACTGATTATTCTTACAATTTTTTTTCTGAACAGTAAGAAGCAACCATGCAAAATTTCACAATCAATCAATCTCTCCACAGCGATCGTAGTACTGGGCATCTTCTGAGGGAGTCTCTAAACTTTACAAAACCATTATATCACCAAACCGAAGTACCCAAAAACCTAGAAAACCCTTACAAATTGTCATCACCGTTCGTACGGATTGTGCATCGCATAGCTGGGTAGGTCACGACCCATCTTCGAAAGGCCAGCGCCTGACCGATAACGACTCCGGCCTTAAGAGATCAGCTGGCCCATTGCTCCATGCCGCTAACACGTTGCCATGGGAACCAAGACGTGGCCTTTTCATGGTTTCGTTCGGTTTTATTCTCGTGCTTGGAGGAATTGAGTGTAGGTAATGTGTGGCTAGTGTGTGAAAATTTTATTTTAATTGTAGAATACTTTGTCTTAGTAAATAAGAGTTGATTAAGAGGAACCTCTTGCTTAGTAGTAAAGGAAGGTCAGTAGATTAGTAGAGATAACTTATAAATCCAAAATAAGACTGTAAGGCTTTCTCTATATAATTTAGAATCAACCGTAGTAATAAGAAAATCTTTAAAACATTAGTAAACCATAAATAACAAATATTAAAGTTAATATTTTACACAAACCTATTACCCCTAATGAGCATAAATCAGACACAACCTATTGAGTAATCCGTCAGCCGACCAACTCAATTTATTGATTGAATATCGATCGATCCTTTAAAACGCAGCTCACGAAATGCTCACGACCTTTCTAAGAGTTCCCACACAAAACTGATATTATGAATAAAATATACGCAACAAGAGTAAATGATATTGAGACAATAGGTTTCATGTGAATAATGACCAGTACGAAATCATTAGAATTCAATAAGAAAATAGTATTAGCAATAAATCTTTGGATATGGCTATCTGTACTGAGGCGATCTAGTTTGGGCTTTGTACAGGAGTCAAATAAGCTAAATGGACCTAAGTATATTCAAATGGATGCCCATAGCGGCGGGCAACAATTTGCGAAGTGTTTTGACACCTTCATACATAGTACTGTTATAGGTCCGGCGAGCCGTAAGCGTTTAGTTCGTGCGCACTTAGTTTGTAAATATTATATTAAACCTATGTTATTAATATGTTATGTTTTGTTTTATATCTCAATGCCCAGCGTAGTTAGTTTTTTGGTACTTTTTTTATTTTTTTGAACTGTGTTCTACCAATATGCGATACAAATAGCCCGCCACACCTGATCGACGGTTGATTGTCATTTTTCATTTTACGACCTGTCTCTCTGTCGCTGTCGCTCGACTCTGTCGCTGTTCCCAAGAATTGTTTTAGTTCGTTTAACAAAATAGTAATATTTGAGCACAGTTGTTTAACAAAACAGTAACTGTATGGAAATCGGAATTGTGTCGGTACCACACTAACAAACAACATACTTAGGATTTAGTAAAATGACACAATAAGGAAATGCACAATGGAGTGCTTTTGAGATTTATTGACATTCGCGGTTTTGCCCGGCAGTCGTCCAGTGCAATCTTGTACACGTACAATGTCGTTCTGTCGATCAAGAGCTTGCTTTTAGTATTATTTGGTAATCAAGTTAGTAGGACAATCATTGAGATATGCTGGACCTGTAATTATTTATTGCGCAGATGATTTGCTTTAATTACCTACTTTGCTTCGTCGGTGTAATTTTATAATATTATCCAGGAGTTAAGTCTGATACAGTACAAATTATTTGGTGTGAAATTCGCTAACATAAGAAAAACTGTTGTATACGTTTTTGAAAGTAATATACACAATAAACTAAAAGGCAATGCAGAAGTCTATAAATATTAAACGTTGAACATTTTTACTTGATCAACTTATCTTCTGATTTACAAAAAAATCTAATGATTAATTTGTAGATGTAATTAATGAACTGTAAAACTAATAAATACTACACAAATTTTGTAATTCGCCCCCACCTTTTACCATATAAACATGAAATTATAAATAAACACAAATAGGACAATAGTTTCCTTTACGAAAATGTTAATGCACGCAAAATACGTGTCTCCAAGATAAATCTAATAAGGTCACATATAAAATATGAAGTAACGGTGTATGTTAATTATTACTGGCAAAGTTTACCACCACAATGCTGTCCCAGTACACGACGTCTACGATATAATTGTTCGTCGGACTGACGCAAATAAGGGTTAAAGGCCAAACAAGATCCATAACTCTTGAAGGTAGAGAAATACTAAGCCACAGTGTAGAATTGAAGCGTGTTACAGAATGCGTGTTTGAACAGCCTATTGTTGTGGTTGTAAGTAAAGTTTTTAGACTGTGGTACATTTGAATACACGTCCCCCAAAGGGCAGGAGCGACCAGGGTCACAGGTGACACGGAGAGTAAGGCCACGTACATTGTTATGGAGATGGTGACAAAAAATAATCACATTGTTGTTCTATTGTAGTCGTTTGGTTCGAAATTTTAATGATTTTTTTTTGATTTTGATGTTTTGAGTTTTGACAGTTGTTGGATATATTTTGGTAATAATTGTTGTATTGTGTGACTTTAGGATTTTGTGGCGTAATATCAGTTAATACTTACATCTAGCAGGTACTGCACACATTTTCTTACAAGGTTAAATGATTATGCTGGATTTGTGCAAACAAAAATATTTTAGTTTTATTTGCAAATTGTTAGTAAGTTAATAAAATGTATTTATTGAATAAAATGATATAGAATTAAAAACTTGATAATCGCTCGTTTTACTCTTTTAAACTTATAAATATATTCATTTGTTTTATTGCTGATTTATATCATGCAAAAGATACCACTATCTTTTACATGACATAAGATGAAATGAAAATCGATTGAAAACGAGCGATAAATGAGTTTTTAATTATATGTCCTTTTATTGAATAAAGAAATAAAACCAGTCGGGGTAATGTTTTTAAAATATTTATTCATATATTTGAATAATGTCAGTAGAAATAACATTAGTCATGGTAACAATAATTCAATGAATTCGTCTGTACGTTTTCCCGAAAAAAATATAATATTTATAATTCACAATTGTTCAAGAATGAGGCACTTAGCTTTCGCTAAATGAATATTATTATGTTTTTGATATCTACCTCGAATACCAACGAACAAATTGTTCATTTAATGTACTGAGAATATGTAGCATCATTTCAATTTATCATGAGACTACCCACACGGATACTACAGTCACGTTCACATCATCATAATATACTAATTCTTGTTATAACTTCTTAAGATTATTGCCTACTGAACGCACCACAGATTTTCCGCGTTTCTTATGCCCAATACAATGGTTCTAATAAGCCATCGAATGTGAACAATAAGCAAAAAGTCTAGAAAGTTCTATGAACTGATCTCATTAAATTGTTAGGTTCGCGGCATACTTTCTAGATGTCAACTCTTTGTAATTCTTTTATAACGGATAAGAATGACTAAAAATCTGATGTCTTGACATGTGGGTCTTAACTTTATAATGGATATAGAATTATAAAAATAATAATAAGGTGAATAAAAAAAAAATTTGGGGAGTTCAAATCCGAGCGGATTAAATGATGTAGTCGTTAAGTATTCACTTGGCGGTCCCAGTCACAGTCCGGTGGCATGTAATGTATTCAAAAAGTTTTTGGAGTAACACATATTTCTTAAGTATCGTTTTCCACTATAGAGCAATCAGCCATTCAATTCAATGCCATTCAGTTTTGGTTACGTATTATAAGGGAAGACAAATTTCGGCCCACCTAAATACCAAGAAACGGCGCATTCGTGACGATCTTGATAAATGTTTTTTAAATCTTTTTACCTGAAGTAGGCATTTATTAAGTATGTCTAGGTACTTCACGGTAGCTGTTTTCAGTCGAATACTTCGAGAGCGTGAGTTGCGATTTGTATTTGACTAGAACAGACAGTGAGTGATGTTTATCTTTTATATATTAAAAATAAGATACTGGGAGGAATCTTTGTATGAATGAAAAGTTGTTAAAACTCGTTCTCTTGATCATAACATTATCTACATAAAATTTTTTTTGCAAATCGTTGAAATAATTCTGGATGATAATTTTCATGTCAACTTCTTGATCAATCTTCCCAATTAAAACTATACGGTTTGTAATTAATTAAAATTAATTTAGATTTTTAACATGTACCGTATCAATACGTGACAATCCAGAATAATATCAATAAATGTTCTCTAAAAAATTAACAACTTTTTACATCGCTCAAATCTATTCAAATGGCATCAAATTTTCTTAGTATTTCACATATGATATTAAATTGCTAATCCACAATGCTCAGCACCCACTACCAGTGGTATCAGTATAGGTACGTGTGATGTGCTATCAAATAATATCCACAATTGTATTGATAAATTTTATATCGAATACAAAAAAAATTTGATATTGTTAAAATCGCTCAAAACGGCAACCTAGTTTCTATAATAGTTTTCGCGATTAAACCAAACTTGCTCAGCATCAGCTGCACCTGGTGTCTACATGCGATCTACCGAATAATATCCATAATATTATATAAAAACTGTTTCAAATCATTTTAACCGCTCCAAAAGACTAATTTCTATATAGATTCATTCCTATTTGATACAATATTAATTACTGGTGCACAATTAATCAGGTACTTGCGAAGGCTAGCAATCTATACAAAAATATCCATATTAATTTTAGAAATATTCAACGAAAACGAAGGTACTTTTGCACCGTTTGATATCTATGGCAACTATCTAAATGGCAACCTTATTTCTATAACGAGTCCTTCCTACTTCATACCATAGTTTTAATTACAAGTCCAGGACGGCTGAGCTTCCACTGCGCCGGTATCACTACGTGCGATGCGTTATCAGAGAGTTCCCATGGAGTATGACCGTTGTCGCGAGGTCGGAGATGTGGACTTGATGGTCATCGCAGGAGTGGCAAGTGGAGAAATGGGTTTCTTTGTTTTGGTTAAAAAATGATACGTCTTTGCTGCTATGATGCTATTATTATATTTTTTTTGTTAGGGTTGCTTTATTTTAATAATATACATGCCAAAAATAAAAGCTCTCATTTATTTATTTACAAACTATAAAAAATATTTAAATACTAGTACTACTGTGCATATATAAGTATATAAAAATATAATAATTATAGGAAAGTCAAAAATTTATTACAGATTTTAAAACAACACCTAAATTAGAATCAATGAAGGCAAGTTTCACTCACCAACGCTAGGTTTGAAGAAAGACGATTAGCCCCTTGTTCCCAGGACTCCATTGTTTCAACGCCTAAAGCTTAAAAAATGTACCCATTATCCCGATCTTCATATTTTCAACTTTTATGAACATCTATTGTTAGTTGATAAATTAAGTAAAATAATGGGATTAGCAAAAATTTCGAAGATAGATAGAATACGATCTGAAACCACACAAATAATATAATAATAATATAATATAATTAATATTTATTTTTCTTAACATTGAAAATTACTTGTTCTTATTGATGTCAAATAAAACATGACTCTACCACCAGTCCGAAAAAGCCTTCGTGAAGAAGAACTGGCAAGAAACTTCACGGGTATATTTTTTTCAAAATAAATTTACAGAGTCTCTTTATGTCTATACAAAGTTATTCTAATCTGCATCCGTTAGCTCGATAAGTCTTCCTTTTAAAGAAAAATTTTCTCCGAAATATTGACTGCATCGAGATTTTACGAGAGCAAGCTGAAGTGTTTAATTGTTTCGCAGATTTATGTAAATGACTACGAATCTGCTGAACTAACTGTAAAAAAATGTTTGTCGCTCTGTATATTTATCAGAAAGTAATATCTTAACAGGTGATAAAACTCTACTTCACGGCTTGTGAAAAAAAGCGTTGGGTCTACATGTACTAAATTTGTCAGTTAAGATTGGTTTGTTGTTAAAATCTGTTCTTATTATATTAAGATAAATTATGTGAAAGCTATTTATCTGTTTACGAAAATACGTATATTTAAATATACGCGTTCAGTTTGCTGGAACTAGGTATAGAGTACTAAACTAATATGAGATATATTTCCATATTGTTTTTGAAAAATATTAGTACTCTAATACGTAAAATACGTCAAGTTAGTAACTATAATAATAGAAATAAAGTATTTTTTAAAATTCTTTGATTTAAGTTGATATTAATAAAAATAGTAACTATTCACTTCAGCCTACAAGTGTACCACGTTAAGATAAACAATAAGAGTATTTTAGCAACGTTTTGAGTAAATGTACCGCAGATAACGAACGTTCGTGTTTCAAACCTGACTTATTGTTGTATGTGTCGTATGATACATAACAACTGCTAACGTAGATGTTTTTATTTACAAATCACCTGTACAAACTTTGAATCTAATGAAGCTTAGGATTCATTGTTCAAATGTATATTTGGTATTTCTTGAGTTCTCAATGCTCATACTGCCCCTAACGTCGGAGGTCCTATGCTTTGTTTGAGAGATATTTGTGTGATAAAGATAGGTGTTTGTTCTGGGCTATATGTATAACTGTTGACATGTATTATATGTGTTACTATTCTGGGTACCATACAGTTGGTAGGTTTGTCTAGGGATTTATTATTATTATTGACTAATTAAGGCATCTTTCGGCAATCGCCGGCTTAAGTTGCAGGTTTCCATGCATTTTGGTTTTTCGAACCCGCTGGAAGGACGAATTACTTTAAGAATGAGCCTGGATAGGGATGGACGCGACCAGAAAGGTATAGTTGACGAGCGTGAAAACGCTTTATTTAGATGACGAATGCAGTAACTTGGTTTTAATATAATTGGACACATTACTTTACGATCACGTAATTGACAATCGTAAACATTTTTATTAACTATGTGAGTGTGGTTGTGTTCAAGTTAAAGGGAAATAACAGCCTGTGGAATAATGGCAGGAACAAAGTCAATTCACACTGTTGTCAACAAAGCATTATTTATCATCAATTATTTTCACAAATCAATTAAAAACACCGATTATTTGTACCCTTGAGCACGGATGCCACTCAACTATAAAAAAAGCTTTCTGATGTATCCCATATTTCCGTTTAGCAAAATTATCTCCTATTGCTATGATTCATTTCAAAGAGTATTGTAGTTCATTTCAAAACAAATCGTTTAACAGAAACGTTACAGTAGACCTAGTACCTTGTATTTTATACTTGTCAATAAACTCTATGAGTGGCAGTTAATTCGACATTATATTGTGATAAACTGATAGATTAGGCCTACGTAGCTTTGAAGTACCTACTCGTGTAGCTGTTAGTTTAGTAAACAGGTGACAGTTTGTACAGTCGACTTGACTAGAAACAATATTAATTGTTTAAAACTTATTAATCGATTACATTTACTATTAATCCATGGATGCATATGCTACTTATTATCAGGTGGGTCGCATAATTGTATGCTGCTTATGCAAACTGTAAAAATACACGTTTTTAGGATGTACCATAATCAGACACTAAACATATAGTCAACTTATTAAAATCAATCAACTAGGATAGGCTTTACTAGAAGCTATTGGAGTACTGGTACCCATCTCTTGGTCCCATCATCTGATTTCCCTCAAGGAAGAATTATTAGGAATTATTGTCATCAGTACAGTACAACTATGGTCTCATGAATCTGTTTAGAAAAGGGTGGCGTTACTTCTACGTATTAATTAATTTTCCGATATAGTTGCTGTATAAAAAATTTTGTTCTGTTCTCTGCCGTTAAATAGATAAGTTAGTTGGTAACATTATCTGCCAAGTTCCAAAATGTCTAATTGACGAATTAAGTTTCAAGATATGTTGGTTAAATTCAATTTACGAGATTTGTTTACATTGTAAGTGACATGTGACCCTAATATAAATGAATTAGAAAATCTTTGGTAACAAATACAATTAACAGAATATTTTGAGAGGTAAACTTTTTATTAGTTGTTTTCTATGAAATTTTCCAAATATAGTATGATTAACTCCATGATTAACTCCATGATTAACTCCATGATTAACTCCATGATTAACCCTTTATTCTATACTTTTTTTATTTGTAATATGTATAACCAGGTTCCGACTAAGCGCCCTCAGTGCTAAACCACAAAGTCAGATGAAATTTAAAAGGGTAATAGGGTCATAAATAAGCAGTCCGTTTCGAAAAAAAAAGTCTAAAATTTCGACTATAAAGAAGGCGATCACACATCTTTATTAAAGTTAAAGTTGGATAATTTTTAGTACCTGCCCTAAAATACTTCACATATCTGACACGGGCCAGAAACCTAACAATAAAGTGAGTTTTCCAGGCTCTAGTACATCATCGTTGACTATACAAATTGACCATCTAACGTTTGTAATAGTAAATCTAATTAAACCTACAGCCTACACGCTGAGTCACCGCCGCCACTCATTGATCGAAGCGTGTGAATGGAGTAGTGCTGCGCTTGCGCAAAATTTATAGTAAATGATGTTTGTCAATCAGACAATAGAAAATAATTTGTGTGTAGGATTTTGTTGTTGGTTTGCAAAATGTTTGTGAGTGTTTAGTTCAGGGGTAGATCAAATTAGTTTTTAAAATCACGCAGCCTTGTAGATTTGTTTATTGCAAGAATATTTTGACCTTTATGTGCTAGAGTTCCGTAGCTCATGTTTAGCGCGCCCTCTTAAACGGTAGTGTAACATCTTCTTTTTCTGTGTCATTTTTCAGTAGGCAAAGTAAGTTATTTATAGCATATAAAAATTAAACATTGACATCAGGCCAGAATCATTTCATTCAACAAGAAAAGTAAATTGTTATACGGTATTGTACGTATTTTATCGGCACGACGTAAAAGAATCATCGCTACTGCTATTATATTGGCTTCACGTCTTAAAGGCGTCAAACTTATTTATGAACCACTTTCATGACATTTTGTTACGTAAAACATCACAAGTTTTCAATCAAAGTTCTCGAAATAAAAGTAACAGTTGTAATTTAATAAAACAATAGAGTGAGTGGGTGTCGTTATTAAGAAACGGTAAATTATTGCTGGTGGTGGATGAAAGAAGACAAATTGTCTACAAATTCGACTGTTTAACTGACTAATTTTAGTTATCGAAGATCTTATTATTGCGAAATGATTTGATTTATTTTATAGGTCAAGGGTTTTATGTAATATTCATTGTTTTATAGTTTGGATTTGAAATTCAATGTTTTATGTGTACTATTAACGGTCATAATTTTGTATGGTCAACATTGATTGGAAAATAAGATTTATGTTTAAAAATCGCTGCTTATCCCTATTAGTAAGTGATATATCTATTTAATTTTGTTATGTTGGTGGTAGCTGACCTTGTCAACGAGAGGTCTCGGGCTCAAATTCTGACAGAGAAAGGAATGTGTGATGGGTTCAGGAATTGTGATACATATTTGATTTTCCGGGATCGATGTGACCCATACACATATTTGCTTTATTGAGGATCACACAGTTGATGTGTTCATCTAGGGATTTCTATAATTTCTAATCTAGGGAGTATATTTATTCTTATAATTGAACCGAAGTAGATAAGTACCAGCCGGTAAAGAAAACCTTGCATCTACGAAAAGCATTCGTTGTCCCGCAAGAAAAGTTAGAGTGACGCATACTGTATAAATTCAGGAAGGTAGCGAGCAAGCATAAGTAGTCGTTTAAGTAAGTACTTATATATATTAAATACGTGCAACAGTCACAATTTCATAGCAAACCGAGTATATTTTGTTGTAACACACACGAGATACAAATCAAAGCTCATTATCGCCTCGAAAACCCCTACAGACTAACAAAACTAGCAATTTTCGAATAAGCGAGGTCATCAAGCATCTGCAGGAGAAAGTGGCAGTAGATACAAATAGTCAGGACGCGTCGGGCAGAGGTCGCTCGTGTGATGCGCAAGCGACTCTGAGTAGTTGGTTCCGACTGTTTCTCAGAAATATATGGATATGAATAGGTATTTTATTGTTTACAGGCTTTTGTGCGCTATCTCAGTTAAAAAACTAAAGCTTTAAGATTAAGGTTAGCCTGCGTTCAATTTAAGCTCAGTTTCTATCTATGTATTCAATTTTACTCCGATTCTTGATTATTTTACAAAGATCCGAGCAATCAAACTGTTGCATTTATAATATAAGACGGTTTACTATGATAACAATTTTACAGATTCTTTCATACTCATTAATTAAAAAATTAAAAGAAAACCTGTTACAGTCATATTCTGCTTAAAATGAATACCACAATGTTCCGCGTTAACTTCGAAACTAAATAGCTATCTTCAAATTATGTTCTTCTTTTGCTTAAAGTGCCGTGCTATTGCTATTGCTAAATGGCCGTCAATTTGGAGTAGTCATCAAATTCTTATAATGATCTAGATCTAATTAACAGAGCCTTGACGATTAATCTAGAAGATAACGTTCAATATATATACAGTTTGCCCAGTTTAATCTTGTTCATTTGTTCAGTGTGTTATATCACGCCAAGGCGGCCCAAGTAACAGCAATAGCTTGCGTCGCATGTTCGAAACATTCCACAAAACATGAGATGTCCCTGTTCATAGCTAAGCGGAACAGTTCTTCTACGTCCACTCCCGTATGTTACAAGAATATATAGTGTAAACCTATTTTAAGCCTGTAAAAACATTTCAACCAAACGAAAATGAAAAAAACAGACACAAACTTTCAAACCAATTACACATTGCCTTCATCAAACTTTACAGACAATAAATAACCTTACCTATCAGCATAATTACTTCGATTGCTTTCATTTATTAATATTAAATAGTTCTATACAGGTCGTAAATAAGCAGTATAACAGTTCATGATACAGTTCACATTCACGACCGGTTTGCGCATCGCATCGACTCACGCGCATGTTACACGCGCGTTTTGACCTGCGCGGCTAATTTGTCTTTATCCCAGAGAGGGAAACTGGGACAGGATGTTTTCGTCATGTAGATTGTGTGTAAAGAATTATTATTCCTGAATAAAGTATTTGAGTAACTTTGCCTTACATCCTACCTCTCCAGAGAAATTTCTGATACAAATAAGCAGTAACTTTGCATATTATTCGTTTACTAATTAATAATCGGAAATGGAAATATGGAAACTGGTAAATAAAATAGGATTATTGTATTATTACTCACACGGGATTTAAAAAAGGAAACTAAACTATATCCTAAACTCTAAAATACTGTCTTAGATATGTCAAAATGTCTGTTATTATGTTGCTCATCTTAGGGCTAAATTAACGGACCCTCAATGACATAATCCGAAATCAAATCGTCGTATATTACATGCAAAAATCTTTATTTCTTAACTTCGATAGTACAAAACGGTTACCTTAATTTTTTTGCAACTAGTACGAATTTTTGCAAAACTTTTATGTTTGTTTCGGGTAACGTGATAATATTATAGCACTTTGCAATTGTTTATGTATAGGCTGTAAACTGCCTTTAAACTACACCCTAGTAAATTTGTGGTCAGGTCAATAAATCTACGCCTAATAGTTTAATATCGACTTGACGGGCGCCAGCGGCGTCGGCGCATAATTTGCTATAAGGCATTAATTGCTGATAGTTAAAAAGGTCAGCTGAAACTGATTTGAATAGCTCCTTGTATTAAGATACTTATTGGTTTAGTAATGAAGTCTTCCTGTGATATTACGGGACAAAATTAAAATTTAAAAGATTTTGCGTTGAAAAGCAAATTTGTAAATGTAGTTAATGATAAAGTAACAAGCAAATGGGCATTATTTTTTAAAAATATAAATCGCATATCGACACTTTAATAATTTTCTCGCAATACCACATTTTCCACATTTACGGTTATACCCAGAGATGTCAAATGATTAGGTAGGTCGTTCTTAAGTATTCGCTTAACAAATTTATAAGTCAAAGTCAAGATTTGCTAAGCAAAATCTATAGTTAAGGCATTTGATGTCGGCCGTAATAAAATTTTTAATAACATTGGTTTTCGATTTCAATTTAAACGATATGATCGGTACAAATAATCCCTTGTTTCAAAAAGTTTTCACCATATCGTGTTATAGCGAACTTTTATAATGCACACACGTCATGCACAGTGGGAATCCATATTTATTAAATAACGAATAAAGGAGACGCTCTGTTTGACAATAAGCATCTAGAATGCATTTGATTTGTGACATTTTGATTTGAATATTTTCCACTTAGAAAAAACAAAGGCTTAATTGCGTTTAAGTGTAAAAAGCAAAAACAATTTCTACCCGACATTTTAGTCTGATTTTATTTATCATTCAATTAACACCTAAATGCATCAATTTTTAAATATGATACATTTTCCTATCAATATGAAATATCTAGTGAATTGTTGGCACTTACGTTCGCCGCTGGAATCACGACGCCGACTCAGAAACATGGCGATTATAATATTAATGCTGTGTATTAATACACTGCTGATAATGTTGTAATGGCAGGAATATTGTGTTGGGTTCATAGCTTCATCCGCAGGAGAGGTTAGCGGTGGGAGTACCGATATTTCTTAGGTGATGTTTTTGGTTTTATTCATAGTTTATTAATATGGTATAACGAAATGACACGTAAAAGAGGAAGTAATAGTTTAAGTTAATCGTCGTTTTGCTGTTAATAACAAATGAAAAAAGTGTGTTGATAAGGTAGTCTTCCTGTAAATCTTTTCTGAAATGGCAAAGAAGTGTTTCAATTGCTGCAGAGGTTAGATATATCTTTTTTTAAATCTCCAGACTACCTAATAAGAAGAATAAGAAGACAATAAGCATATTCAGTAACGATAATAATAAAATAAATAATAATGCGAAAGTTTTTGGTCTGTTTGCTTTCTACAAACACTAATTAATGCGTTATATCCAAACTTTTGCTCAATATATTTTTCAGACATCATTATGCAAATAAAAGTACTCAAATGAAATGAGCTTCTCAATTACTTACCATCACCCTATCCAGGAACATAAGACTAATGATGATCAGACAGTCACGCAAATATAGAAAAAACAAACTTATAAATTCACAGTTACATTTCTTCCACATTCATTCCCAACACGAGCGTGTGAATACAGAATACAGGGTGTTCTATATAGCCATTATTCCGAAGCCCGCGTTGTACGATAATAACCGAGTGTGTAAAGACCGAGGCAATGAATTAATTCTGTCAAAGATAATCGGTGCGGAGTTATGCGAGAACATACATACGCGCAGCGAGCAGTCACGAGCCGAGCACGCTGTATAATTGAGTGTTAATGTAGCTACTTTAGTTTGTAGTTTAATTTAATTAAGATAAGTTTGGAACAGTAGCTGATTAAAAACTAAAAAAAGGTAATTTTTTTATTACATTCAAGACATGCACTAGTGATTTATGCAGATTACATACATATTACTTATAACTTATAACATATTGATTATTAGTAGTACTAGCCCGGCCTCATTTACGGGAGGTCCAAGGTTCGATTCCTGGTAAGGTAATTTATTTTGTGTGATGAACACAGACGTTTGCTTTCGGGTCATGGTTATCTTTATATATGTATGTTTATTCTGGATTCCCCGCAGTTCGCTGTATGGTCATCCATAACACAAGCTCTGCCTACTTTGGGGCCATGCAGTTGGTGTGTATTTCTGGGGTTTATTTATTACTATTATTGTCAATGTATACGACATGAAAAAGATCATTCGTTTATCAAAACTGAGCAGATTGGGAGGAAACATAGTTCAAAGATATACAATTTACCTCCACATCAACAAATTATACATTCAAAAAAGTTTACTTCAGAATAGGGTGAGATAAAATTTATATGAAAGTCTGTCACTGTCAGTTTTTACGGGAGAATCGCGACGCTCTCCAGAAAATAGAGCTAAAGGGTGCTGCAATCCAAAAATAAAAATAAACCCATCACAAGTCTCAGCCAAAACTCAAAATATCTTTTACCCACAGTTAATAAATTCACCTACATTTCAAGTCGACAAATTCATACAGATCAATTTGCAAGCAATGCCTTTGGTCGTGCTCAATTCGACAGGTCCTAACTAAGGCTTTATTTCATAAGTTGTGTTCATTCCAAATTGAACCTTATGAGTTATGGAATAGGGATATGTGATATAAGTATGGAAAAGTCGTGTGTATTCGGTTGCCATGACGACCGAATCTGTTTGGCGCAATAGTGCACTATCTGTGCGCATGACACCACGAAGTATCCATCGAAGTTGAGGTAGGTAAGGTAAGGTTCGAACTGTAGTTACTAGTAGAGCTGCTCTTAACTTGGCGATAAATTAAAAATAATTATAAAATTAGTTATTTTGAAATCTGAATATACAAGCGTAAAATTCAAAAATAACTAGTAATAAACTGTATCTGCAATATACTTTATATACTTTCAAATAAAAATAAAAAAATTGCAAATAAAGTAAAAATTAAACAATGCGAAAGGAAAGACATCAACGCAAGTTTCTTTACAATTATAAGGGATCTCAAGATTTCTATAACTTTAGTTTTATATATGTTAAAGTAAAATATCGCAGTATATATGGCTTATGAGTATTTAAATTTACTAAAATAAGTACGGGATATGATTGGTTAGAGAGGTTGGTTTCCTAAATGACAGTAACCGTTATAAATACTTTTGAAACGTCTGCAAGAAGATGGGGCAAGAGTTTCAACATCAGATCTTTGTCCATCCTGAGGTTCTCCACAAATCTAAAAATCACTTAGCTTGTGTGGCCTGCATTGATTTACGACTGTGACTAGTTAATTTATCATGTATGCATAATCAGTTAATCATATGTTATTTCATATTATCGACAGGATGTCCCATCACTATCAACAAGTCGTGTCATCCGCAAGTGACGCAAGCACAACTAAATATCAGTCACTCAGTCGTTCACTCCCGGCGCATCACTAACTAATGACTTACGAATATTTCACTTACAGGAAGACATGTTCGCGTGCTTTATCGTGTCATAACTAGGACATATTTGTTTTAGTTCATGGGAATTGAATTTGTACTTTGTATTTGACTGGGGGATCAACATTTTTGTATTCTATTTAGGAATATTCTAGTGAAAATTGAAGTGATCTCATACCGTTACAATGTTAATTTTCTAGATTTGCCATGTTAGAATGATCTTGCAATGCAACTCAAAATTTGACCAATAGAATTTTAGAATACTCTGTGATCCCTCACAGTGTGGACTTTTTCGGCTTTTGTAAAATACAAACCGAGGGCTTGTAGATACTTAAATTAAGTAACAGATATTGACGTTAACATGAAATACGTTTTAATAATTATTAAGAATTCGAATTCTCAAACCAGCTTATCAGTTCATCACTTTGAAAATTCTGTATAGAACAAAAAGTTCTACCTCAAGAAATTGAAAATATTCTTCAATTGTAAATAGTTGAATTAAAAATAAACGAAAATAGCCATAAATATAATAATCAAAGCTGTCATATTATTAATGGTACCTGCTAAGGTCCAAAGATCAAAAGTAAGCTGCATACCTAGATACATGAAACATCATCACTCACACATAAATAATATTCTTACATTTTCAAGTAACTTTTATCAGTTTCAAAGTGGTTCTAATAAATGCTCTAAATATCATCAGTCGCGCGTGTAAGGAAGGCTGGAGCGAGATTTTCACACCGATATGGTGGCTTTAAAGAGGTGGAATAACATATTCAGTATATTAAGTCATGTTACGAGACAATTTGAATCAAGGCTGTTTGGGCTTATTGAATGTTATGTATTTGTGAGGTTTGGTTATGGTGTGGACACGATTTTTAGCATGCCTTGAAGGCTGTTATTGCTAGACAGAACGTGAAAGTAACCAATGATTTTGTAAATGTGTATTTAGCTTTCCAGCCTCTATCGTTGGATATTAATCGATTTGTTTTTAAACTTAAGAGTGTTTTGCTTGATACCTGTTAGCTGTAAGAAAAGTGAAAATTTTAATATAACAGTACCAAATGAATATAATTCTTGATGACAAATATCTATAGAAAACATCGACATGACAATAAAACCACGAAGTCAGAAAATGATGCTACTTTATGACGTCAAACAGGTTGACTGTAAGTCAAATCATTTTACGCATTTTCGTTAAAATAAGCTTTATTGCTGCGAGCTTTTATTAACAAAATATATTATAAAAAATTGATACCTCGAAGTGGTTCAAATTAGAATCGGACTTTTTCTTTACATATCAAATAGACTTGCTCGAATTCAAATTCAAAGATTTATTTCTCAACATTGACAATTACTTGTTCTTATTGACGTTAAATAAAGCATGACTCTACCACCAGTTCGGAAAATCCTTAGTGAAGAAGAACTGCCAAGAAGCTGCACGGGTATAATTTCTTAAAATACTCGTAAATTTAAAACGGCTTTTATGTCTACACACAATAGTTCAAGTATTAACTCTACCATGCTTATTGTAAGATTCATTATATAGTGTGTATACCCAACATCTTCGTATGTTACGGACGGTCATTATTACATCTCTGAATGGAAAAATAATCCATTAAACAAGCTTTGCTTATACGAAAGTCATAAAGTTCGTGTGTTTGTCTAATAATAACAAAAACAAGGCCCCTGAACCTTCATACAGGTCCTCACATAACTTTTAATAAACTGGACCAAGACGTTTTTGTTCCTCCGACCCAGCAACTAATTAGACATATTTATGTTATTCAGAATCATGAATCCAGGTACAGGTAGTAATTCTGGAGCGAGGCTCAATGGGACATCAATATCTGTGGTCGGGTCGTGAGACCGGTCATCCACGGACCTGGGGTCTCATTCTGAACTTTGTGAAAGTTTATCTTGCGTGAAGTATGAAAAATGATGTCGTAATGAGTTTATATTAAAGGTGGACATAATTTTTGCCTATGCTAAAGAGGTGACGTAAACCAGTACAATTTAAAATAAGTGAAAAATTATTACAGTTTAGGACACCAAACAGGACAAATTTCAATGTCAGAGAGTTCTTGTACTTGGCTAATGTATGCCTTTTGAACCTAAGGTGTGTAGATCGAAAAAATATTTTTACACTTGCTTACACAGCATAAATAAAGTATTCAGCGTTTAAATTTTTTTGCGTCATTGTCTCGGATGCTTTCGTTATGAAAAGATAAGAATAGTCATTCTTTCTGTTTTGATAAAAGTTTGCGACGTTGTTCTGTCGATGCAGCGCAAAATTCTCTATACCATAAAATAAATAAAGCTGCACCTCTGTATGGTCGCAACATACTTGAGCAAGAAGGCATTAATGAGCACAGTGGAGCCACAACATTGAATATACTCTCGATAAATTTTCGGCGTACACTGGCGATCAAGATTAATTCCATACTACTAATTACGTAGTGGCATAGTGGGTAGTAGCCCTGCCTCATATTCCTGACGTGCCAGGTTCGAGTCCTAGTCAGGGCATTCATTTGTATGATGAACACAGATGTTTGTCCCCATTCATTTATATGCCTACATAAGCATAAGTTTAGTACGGGTTCCCTCCCAATTCGCTGTATATTCAGCTATAACAAAAGTTCTGCTTACGTTGGTGTGTTTGTCTGGGGATATTTATTACAAGCATTATGTGGGGCGAAGTCAATACGTCGTTCTACATGCAATGTCGCACCGAAAGTATCGCCCAAAAGAGAGCCTAGAGTAATAAACACTTCAATGATGACTAACGTCCATATCAGCAAAATCCACAACAACGTCCATATCAAAACGAGTATTCACAATTTGTACACCTCCCCAGGATAGCGGCCTATTGACCGGACACTTCGTGAGCGGTGCCCACGCATCCGAGGTTACGCCTCATCGCAGTCGGCGTTCGCGCACATCCGTATTGATCGCATGCCGTCTTCATATTCATATTTAAGGTTTATATTGTTATGCTCGAGTTTCAGTATGAGCTCGTACTACCTTTGCTATTTGAACTGCCAAAAAAACACGTACTGGTTGGAGGCAAATAAGCCAGCAAAATCAAAAGCAATGGGGCGTTTCCACCTGGAGTTCATATTCCATATAATTAAAGTAAAATTGATTAGTCACCTAAACCATGTACCAAGATGCCTAAAATGCTAATAAATCATTTCTTTAATATGGATTGAATAAATATAACAATTAGGAGGTTTTCAAAATATTTTTTTTTTATGTTTTTATGTTGCAGCTGATGATTTCCGATATCGTGTTTGAAATAAAACTATTTTTCAGAGGGCAGTTTATAACATTTATGACTTCTGATACTGAAATAAGCGTTTCGGTTATCGTTTCATACGCTCAACATTTTAAACGCTGTCTCCAATATTTATAGTAACAATGAAACTACTACTCGTCCAACACATAAAAGAAACCCATTCTCACCCATCCCGTTTACAATTCCAAGTCCGAACAGGTTCACTTCCTTTGTCATCCCACTAATCAGTTACCGCTAACTACATTCTGCAATTGATTACAGTCTGACCAAGTTATTTGTTCAGGGCACGGTGGCACTACCTTCTACGAATTTAGGAATAAATTTGTTGTTGTATGGAGAGTTTAGTTCTATTTTTTGTCGCTAACAAGATAAGTTGGTAGGTTTATACTCTAGGAACGAGGAAGCGCTGTAATAGTGAGATCGCCACACAATAACTGTCCAGTATATGTTAATTTGTAGTTAGGTTTCTCAGCTTCTTGTTTATTGCATTGTTCGCGCTTTTCCTTAAGAAAAACTTGTGTGGGCCGGTTGTACTGACAGACCTAAGAGATGGAAATGATATATATTTCCATTCCATAAAATTATTATATTTTTACAGGCTTTTTTATTACCTATTTATCTTTATTATTCACCTAAATAATAATAAAATAACGCAATAAAATCATTTTCAATGTTTAGAATCATTTGATATAAAACGTAGGTTTTGAGTTATTACTTAATTTGAGTATTCGAATAAACCTAAAACTTACTCGAAAAGTCTGTAAAACTTAACCAAGCAATCCTATAAGAATCCCAGTGCAACAGAACCCAGGTTCGCAAGCTCACAAGTACGTGCGCCAGCGCAGTCTTTCGACCGAAAAACAGTCTATCTGTCCATTGTTCACGGCATTTCTCCCACATTTCGTTACTTACAGTTACCAGGCTCTTCCTCCTACTACAAAAAGTGTATTAATAGAAATTCTTCATAGTTCATACTCCGGCGCAGTTTTTGCAAGCGAGCGATCTTAACGTAGTTAGATAATTTTTAGCGTGAGACTGGTTTTTTGATCTACCGTGCTTTGTTTGATATACTTAGTTGTTTTGTTTATGAAGAAAGGTGCTAAGCATAGCAAAGTGCCAGCATTCAAATCTAGATTTTAGTTTGAGTTTGAGTATCTTAGCTATAATTTCGCTAGCGTTAGGCTTAATATTGCTCTATGTCTCTATCAGTTCAATAGAAATAGAAAGTGACTGACGGACATTTTAACTAAAAAACCTACGAACCTAAAACTACGAAAACGATTGTCCAGTACCTATAGTAATTTATTGAAAACAAACAATATTTATAAGTATTTTTTGCTTCAGTAGGGAAAGTAGCTCCACAGAGTTGCATAGTAATAATGTTTAAGCTTTTTGTATAAAACTTCTTCATAAATTATCTTACCGTTAGGGTTTTTTGTAATGAGTAAAAAAATGTGCCTAGAAGTCATGTTAGTTACCTATACTTATGAACTGATAAGCTATATTACAAAAAAAAAACATTATTCTTGAACTTAAAATTGAAATGCCTACCACTCATATTTTAGATTAAAATAAACGGATTTTTATTTATTTAATATATCCAACAAAATCCGCATACCAAGAGCAAAACCACCTTCGAGTCCAAAATCAATTCCCAATAACATTAAACGTTTTAATACAATAATCGAAACGGATCCATGCACTTTAACAGCTAATGTCAGATTGCCAATCTCGCGCATCATCTTCTAAGATTCCTGCATAAATCAGCCAGGGGAATGCCGCAGGGCTTTTAGCCAACAATTATTACCTTTGACCTTATTTTGGCATTTTCGATGTCGCAAACGGAACTCAGGCGCTTGCTGTGGCTATCGGCTGTAGAGGGATTGTTGTGTGGTCTGTTTTAGGAAAATCTGTACGTAAACGTTATTTTGAGGTTTTTGAAACAACACTGTATCTAATTTTAGAAGTAGCGAATGATACAGAAGATCTGTGGTGAAGTTAGACGCTATTTGGGGACCCTTTTGTACAGAAATACAACTAAGCAATCACGCAAGGTGAAGCAAGGTGTTTGTTTTCCAAGTGCTAACGTTATATTGTTTGACAAAATAGACGCAGGCTAACCTTTCCACGATGTGGAGACAAGAACTAAAATTTCAACAATGCACAGCACCTGTGGTCTTCTGTAAACAAGGAGAGGGTTCTAGGCATATGCAAAAACACTTGGGAGATGGATTACAATTTTTATCTGAGATAACTGACATATTTTATCAAGCTAGAAAAATAAAAAATAAAAA
Source organism: Marasmarcha lunaedactyla (assembly GCA_923062675.1). Taxonomy (NCBI): domain Eukaryota; kingdom Metazoa; phylum Arthropoda; class Insecta; order Lepidoptera; family Pterophoridae; genus Marasmarcha; species Marasmarcha lunaedactyla. The sequence continues at coordinate 13,657,119 of OV281353.1, forward strand.
ATAATAAAAAATATGAAAATAGTATTATTCCTAGTTTTCACGTAGTTAGTCGGTCACATAAGATTCTCTCTGTAGGATCCTTGCTTATCTCATTTAGTCTAAAACAACTGACATATTTTTTTGCAACGGTGTTATGCCATGTGCACCGTGGTAAAATTTTTATGTTTTCAGCTTATCCTATGCCATGCTATGTTTTCAGAAAACCCACCATTTGCCTTAAGTTACTTTTAATTTTGATGGTTGCCGCGACCAAATGGTATTCTCTTATAATAATAAATAATTATTAAACCCAAATATATAACTGATATTAAGACTAAAGATATGTTATCAAAGTATTAAAATTATATTTGCTTAAAACGCCGCGTGCATAGCTAACAGAGATCTACATAATTTACAGTACGGCTCAGTCTTCAAACATAAAATTAACATTTACAGTTTTTAATATCACTTGACAATTCTGTGTTGAACTGTAGTAACATTTCTCTTATTAATAATACCATTCTCTAATAACAGATAGTTAAATGGTACTTAGTGTACTTAAAAGTAAAGGTTACTTACTGAAAGCTCATCTCTCCTTATTATCCGCAGGTCGAGCTTCCAAAAGTTCAAGAACTGGTTTTGAGGAACAAACACAGTATAGTTGTAGTTATACTGCAGTTTAGTTATTGTAAGTAAGTTCATTAAAATATTGGTTAAATGAACTTCCGGTTAACTTACTATTTCGACATATTTTTTTACTTTCACTAAAATGTTTTAAGGACTTGTTGCAGTCGATATTCTATTATGTGCATTGTCAATATCAATAGTCATAGAAAATTCAATAATATTGTATTCACTTACAACAAACAAAATCTTATACCTATCTTATAGTAATAAAATAAAGCAATCCAAAGCATTAATATTGAATGGTCTTCTCGGTTTTAACACCAGGCTATCATAAACATAAACATAGTTAACGTCTATTTTAATTATAGTACGCTAACTGCATTGCGAAATGTGCTAACTGCCCAGGAGTCCAAGCAGTGTCCGTTCGTTCATTCAGATCTTCCCATGACTTATTCCATTCACTAATTCCAAAAAAGCTTATCCACACTTACGTAATCTTAATTATGTGTAGTACCGAACATTGAATAAGGCTCAGTTTGGAGTGTGAAGTATTCGCAACATATGTTGTTCTAATTTCCATTTTAAAATAGCGCATCTTAGGCACCGATGGCCTTTGAGATGGACCTCTCGTTTTATTTCCAGCGAGTCGGACACGACTTTTGTATATTCGACGTTTCCTTACACATCTATCCTAAATATAATTCTCGACCTTAACCTTCAAAGAATAGAGTTTATTTTTGATTCCTATTATACAGTCGCAGGATTCATAGGGGAAAATATGGCTGGAGGTCCGTCTGTATTTCACCAAGGGTCTTTTGGGTCGCAGTACGGACTTTATTAAACTGTTACTGTGGAATCGTGATCCGTGACTTATGCAGATGGTAGAGGCCTGAGTGATGGGTTCATGTGTACCAGTGGTCGTTTTTCATACGTCCCGGTAGGTCGAGGAAATTAGCTGATTGGTGGTCGCAGTTAGTGCTGTTGGGAGGTCAGTGCTGTGAGCTAAGTGGTTTTTAATTTACGTGTAGTTGGTTGTTAGTGGTATGTGCGGAGATGCTATGTGCTGATACGTGCGGAGAGTAATGATCGGCTTCATAGTATTAAAAAAAATAATTAGATTTAAAAAAGTTTTTCTAGCTTTACCGTATTATACAATGTTCAGTGCAAAATATAAATACTTATCACTTTTGTAACTTTTTAAGTAAACAACGATATGGTTCTTTAAACTAAAAAAATTACCAGGTACAATATGGCAATTATATGGCGTATATATTTCTTAGTTTAAGTAAAATAGCTCGGACATACATATAATCTAAGTTTAAAGGGCTAACAAAGTGACAAATTCAAAGAAACTATTAAATTTAATTCATTTTTTGACCTTAAAGAATATTTCACAATACAAACGGCATAGATCACTAAAACGTTTTTATCTAACAATGGATCAAAACAACGTCAAAAGTTTACGACCTTTGCGCCATTTTAAATATTCAATATTGCAACACTGGGCGAATATGGCAATAATTTGAAAATATTATAATTCTTTAGTTTTATTGTGTTGTCTGCCTGTCAATCAATTCACTTTCAAACACAGCGATCTATATTGCACAGGATAGCTTCATGCACTTCCATGATTGATTCACTGGTATAGTTTGATGTCGTATTGTACTGAACAAATACCTTTTCAGTAAAATTTATTATAATAAATGTGTAGCTTTCAATTTGAATAACTCTTGGTCTATATTTTTTTAAATTATTGTGTCCGATAACTTTAGTGCATAAGCGCTATTAGAATTACAAGGTATTTATTGAGTATGACGCAAACGAATCTCTAGTTACTACTGAAATAGGTAAAATTGACTTATTATAGAATAAGCACGATCTACATATAGTCATGAGCGAAAAAAACTGCGCTCAAAAGCCTTCCGATCAGAATAAGTGATCAAGACGTAATGAAAAACATAGTTACTTCACACTATTAAACTCTAAATATAATCAATAATCAATACCACCGAAAGCAAAAAATCCTTGCCTTTAGTACTTGTACTCTCCTGCATAAAGCAACCCATCAGAATCGGGCGGTATTGTCAATGGATGTGGGACACATTATGCCGCGCGTGATCGATGGGACGAACGCCGCTTGCGCAATCGCGCAACACTTAAAACTGGACTAAATGTTGCAGGATAGCAATCATAAGTTCAGAGGTGAATCCAAATAAGCAGTTTTATAAACACATTCATTTGTAGAGGGGATTTTTTCCTCCGGCTTTTTTCCTCCGGCTTTTTTCCTCTTGTTCTACCTTTAAAAAGTCAAATTTAAGGTGTATGTACGCCATGTATATGTATAGGTGAAGATGAAGAAAAAGAAGACTTTCATGAAATGTAATTTGTTGATAATGATGAATTATTATTATTATTATTATATAATAAATAATAGAGTAACAATATATCCCCAGACAAACACACTAACTGTATGGCCAAAGTAAGCAGAGCTTGTGGTATGGATGACCATACAGCGAACTGGGGGGCACCCAGAATAAACATACATATATAAATACAAACAACCATGACCCGAGAACAAATATCTGTGTTCATCACAAAAATGAATGCCCCGGCCAGGACTCGAACCTGGGACCTTCGGCGTATGAGGCAAGGCTACTTACCACTACACCAATCGGTCGCAATATACATTTAATAAGTTAAATAGTTATAAGTTAAATATATATTGAACTTATTGTCATCTTCTTATTTATTTTACCGAGTATAAAACACAAAAATATCTCTAAGAAGGATTAACTATTAATGTTTTGATTCAAGCAAATAGGTATATAATAGCCATTTAACAGAAATCACGAATGCATTAATATATTTATACAGCTTCATGTAACAAATCAGACCTTAATTTTTACAAACATGAAACGGTTTTTATAAACATTCCTACTAAAAGATTTGAATTACCAAATATTGACTTAGATGTAGTATAGATAAATTATATATTCGCTAGGCGAAATCTATACTTAGGAACGCCTTAAGTTACCATTTGACAACTCTGAGTGTGGCCGTATGACGCAGACAACGGTGAGTAGGTACAGAAATAATACTATAGAATTCCACTCATACATTAGGGACAAAAACAGTGCACGATAGATCGTCAGACCTTACCGGCCGTGCTACCCACACATGTTCAGAAACAATTAGCACACACAAATTTGTATTCTTACATAAATTACTTTTCTTTCTATTTATCTTTCTTACACATCTCGCCAAAAATCCAAATGGCATAAGCTGGACGGCATTACTTCCGAACGTTCATACACATATATACGATTTTGCCACCCGGCAGTGCCGATTAATGCTGGCCCAAACATTTTGTTGGTCCCTTAGACCTCAAGCCGATCTCTTATTTGCAGGTAAGGAAAACGTCGGTCAGTAGCACCTAACCATAATTCAGTTGATTAAATTGCATAACATGCTCTTAAGAACGAATGCAATATGCTTACTCACCGAGAGATGATTACTTTCAAGTTGACCTGTATTACGCAAAATAAAACAAGCAATTATTTTAATTCATTACAGTCCATTAGTACGTTACGTTATTGAATAGGAAAAACCTCCGGTTATGCACTTCTAGTCTAGTGATAACCATGTTGACCCTCGTTGGTTTTAATCGATTATGAATTCATTATAAAATAGGATAATGGTCTTTCTTTCTTGTTTTATAAAAGAGAAATATAATTAGTATATCAAACACTACTATCCTATTTACGTATGCATTGTATTTAAAGCTTTTCGGTCTAAATTGTCTAAGGAACGAGCCGTAACACTAATCGCTATAGTTGTTTACATATCATATCAAAGCGAGTTAATTATCACATAGATATATATATTTATTGCTATCCAATTCGTAATCACATGGAGTTTTATTACAAAAAAAAGCTAAACACTGTTAAAAGTTAGCCAAGAAGGGCTCGGTAAAAAAAAAGTTAAGTACTGTTTAGTACGAGATGACTATTAGTTTTTATTCTATGGCTGAAATCTATAAAAAGTGCATAGACTTGCTTCACATTAATCTCAGCTAAATGCTCTTAGCTAATATATGTATAGTGATGAAAATCACATGCGAACATTTTTGACAGGTTTGATGTCACATGTTTCGACCTTTCCAGAATATGCATTCCATAAAGTATAAAACAAAGTCGATTTTTATTCTACCATTAATAGATTTCAGTATTTCTATTTCAAAGCGAATCGTGTTTAGCTGAAACTTAACTGTGCTCATCTATTGAATATGACATTATTTCTACGAGCGAGTAACCCAAAAGTGTCTAGTATCTAGAAATTATTCTATAACCGCAACCTGACTGCTCCTGCAGTGCTGAGCCCCAAGATAAATTTCCTATATGACACCACAATAGACCCTGGCTTTGATCGTGATGGACTAAAGAGGAACTTTCTCACGAAATGCTGACGTACATTTCTACGGAACATAACTTGTGAGTGGAGACTGAGTATTTATTTGATAATGGTCAAATTGGGACCATTTAGTTAAAATATTTTGTGAAATACATGGTCGTAAAACTATTAATATAATATAATATTATTTATTTTCTTTATACTTTTTGATGTATATTTACCTTCTTCTTCTTCGCAGTCAAAAGACGTCCACTGCAGGATGAAGGCCTCTCCCAAAGACCTCCACACCAACAGTTTACGCTTTTACATATAAAGCATTGGACGATTTGACGACCGAGTGGTGTAGTGTTAAGAGCCTTGCCTCATACGCCAAAGGTCCCAGGTTCGAGTCCTGGCCGGGGCATTCATTTGTGTGATGAACACAGGTGTTTGTTCTCGGGTCATGGTTGTTTGTATTTATATATGTATGTTTATTCTGGGATCCCCCCCAGTTCGCTGTATGGTCAAACCATAACACAAGCTCTGCTTACTTTGGGGCCATACAGTTGGTGTGTTTGTCTGGGGATTTATTATTATTATTATATAATTATTTATTTATTACAAGAAATAGACCACATATTATACAGGGTTAATACTGCTTAAACTTTCGGAAAAAGGACACAAATACCACAATTCTGAGCAATGTTCCGAAAGACTAAGAATAAGAACACGATTTTGTTTTTGATATACATATGTTGTGATGAAGTGTCGCCTGGTTTGTTATGCTGATTAATATATAATTATCAGCAAAAGACATAATAATACAATAAAGTTCGTTCACATAAAATATATTATAAGAGTTGTCCGTTTGTCTATGAACATATAATACCATAATAATAGTAGGCAGTGTAATCCTGGATGTTGTAACATTTTTTCTTTATGCCTCTCTACAACCTTTAAGAAAGAGAAAACCATCCAACTTGTAAGATTCTAAGGTTTTTTTTGTTGCCGGCATTTCTGAATTCAAAGTGAAAGCCTACTCATTGAAAGATTTAAATTTTCAATGTTTTTCAAAATACAATTAGCAAACGGTTCAGCTTTCGCTCTATCAAAAAAAAAAATACAGCTCTTTTTAACAGAAAAACAGAGATGCGAAATCATTACAATCATGTATCAGTGCTTTCCCACTGTTTGCAAATACTCCAAAAGTAGGTAAAATGAAATATAAACACACACGGAGTGCTAATCCGGGGAGATCCGTGGGAGCGATCGCTGACGGACGTCGTGAGTAGGATGGCCACAGGGCCGTCGCTGAAGCGTGGACAAAAAGAAAACATATTTTTCTCTGACATCATCAATATGCCATGTTCATGATAACAATATTTTGACCTTGAAACAAATGGTGCATAAAGTTAAGCTTGATGTCCATTTCATTGATATTTTTAAAAAATGTTTGAAAGTTTGAATAATACTAAGAATAACAAGAAATATTGACTGATACCTAAACATAAATTAGATGTTAAAATTACGTCACACTACTGAATCTTTGATGATACACTCAGAAGTTGACTTTTATATAATTAGTCACTATTTTTGACCTATTTTATACCTGATTAATAATTAATTTTATAATATAACGAGATAAATAAAAAAAATATGCAAAACATAGTTCTCAAAAACATCAAAGAAACTCCATTAAAAACCATACCAATTTTCCTCAAGCCCACGACCACCCTACACAGGCCAAGCACACGAGCGGCTGAGGCCAGCCTACATACGGGACACGACCACGCAATTATTTGTGCAACTACGCCTATTTCGGCATTTCGCTAATACTGACGGTTAGCTTCGTCGTGTTTGACAAAATGTATGCATCGACACACCTGAGTGTGAAGTTGGCTTACACAAAGTGGCGAGTTATATGAGAAGTTATTAGGTTTTCGTAAAAGGAAGCTGAAAGGTCAGGAGCATTGGTGTAGCATCCACTGCACTATATTATATATTCTATTGTTCTCGCTTTTATCGAATATCGTACGTTTATTTATATATACATCGTAAGAATATCTGAACAAAGTCAGAATAAAATGGATTAGTAATAATCTTATTAATATATTTAATATTAATATTAGTACATTTAATATTAGTAATACACTTTACTTAAGTTGTAATGTAGCGTTTTCTTGCATTTTGCTAACCACAACTTTCAAAAGAAACTTAATAATAGAAGAATCCTTTCAATAGAATTCTTAATAAAAACTTGCCTGACAACGAAATGAACAAGTATGAAAATGTTGTATGGAAAAAATCAGAGATTCTTTCTATAATCTTATAATCTTTTTATAATTATTTTATAATAGAGCCCCAATTACGTTTCATGAATTGTTCGCATTACGTGGCTGAGTAATGCATTATTTAGACCTGAAAAGTAACATTTATCCTAGAAATAATCTACAACATACACACGCATACTTAAAACTACAATACAACCATTTTGCTTCTGCCCTTCGATCCTTAAAGTTGCTACATGCTGGCACACTCAGTAACGCATTCATCAAGCTTTCATAAAGAGAATTTCCCTACAACTCAATTTGTCAATACCATAGTCAAACATTCACGTAAACGATGCATTCGTCCGAATGGTTCAATAAAGGCTGCGACCGCGCAGTTTACGAGTGTTGTTGATTTCGCGTCATTTGCAATAAATCAGCGCGCGACGTGTGTCCGGGCCGTTTTGTGGTAGTACCGGGGTCGGGCAGACGGGCGGTTGTTGGGGAGAATGTGAGGCCCCTTTAAATTTTGATACGAACATACCAACATCTACGCTACACGAAAGTAAAATAATACATTAAATCTATGAGCACTTCGTGTACAAACAATTGCCATGAAAAACAATGGATGCTTTAGCTGTACATCATTTATTGACTGTATTTTTGATACTTACAAAATATTTCAACGGACTGTTATTGCCATTTACGATATATTTAGAATACAGATTTTTCTTTTAGATAAAATAATATTTAAAAAAAAATATCGATTTAACATTAAAAATGAAAAATATCAATGACTTCTTCTGTTATATGTCAACTATGGACCTCACCCTATATTAAAATGTTTGTAAAAGCCTCTAAATTTAAAAAAATATAAATGAACTGCAAATTTAAAAAAAAATGCACTAATTAAAAACAAATTCAAGTTAAAAGAGAGGCATCACGATATTAAAACAGCCAATTGAAAATATGTACGAAGTGTGTACAAAAAAAACAAATAGCATCCAGCAGGTAACTGTTTCATCATTTCACTTTACCGCATAAAATCGTTTTCTCCACTCGTCTCTAAATCCTGATAACGGGAAAAATCTCAAGGAACGCGCGGCGCCGTCGTCCGCTGCGTGAGATTCGATTTGACTGTCAACTTGTGAACGTCTCAATCTGGCCGCGGTTCTACGGAACCACAGCGATGCGGGCTGCCAGCTTATTTACTGTAAATACCGTTTTATGGACTGTTTGGAAGCGGTATGTTAATGTTTATGGAAGAGGGTCGGAAGGGGTAGAAGGTTGCAAAAGCTTTTGACTAAGTTGAGGAAATATTATAACGTAAACAAGCCGTATCGTTATTCTTCTTATTTTAAAGTGATTTTGTCAAGGATCTTATCAATATTTTAACAAATGCATTTCGTTTGTACGTACGAGTATATATTATAACAGCATGCGTTTAAATATAATGCGTTACTTTAAATTATTAATAACTTTATGCTATTTTTTATATAAAAAAATTTAAAACTGAAACTGTAAAATAAGTACGAGGTTGGATTGAAAAGTTCGCGGCCTAACATAGATAGCTTTGTCATATTATTATAAAACTGCCTTTATATGAAACCTAGACTCTTTGTCAGTCTCTGTGCAATTTTTCTCTGAGATACATGCGTAATTATTTATTTTATTGAACATTAAGTGAGAGTAAGTTTCATTAATTTTTAAAGTGGATAGTTTAGAGCACCGTGCCGTGATCAAGTACCTCCACAAGAAACACTAAACTCCAAAGCAGATTCATGAAGATACGATGGCTACATAAGGTGGATAAAAAAGTGGACAGCTGAATTCAAACGCGGACGAAAGAGCATCAAAGATGATCCCCGCTCTGGACGACCTTCTACAGCTACGACTTCGGAAAACATCGCAAAAATATGTGATCTCATCACGGGAGACAGAAGATTGAAGGTATCTGAGATAGCTGAAGGTCTAGGGACTCCCTATGACACCAAACATGATCGTTAACGAATTAGGGTTCCACAAGGTGTCTGAAAGATGGGTTCCACGGCTCCTTTCAGTTAACAGAAACGAACCTGGCTCACGATTTCTAGGCAAAGTTTAGAGCTTTTTCAAGCTGATCCAGACGAATTTTTGGCAAGGTTTGTTACTATGGACGAAACATGGGTTCATCACTATACTCCTGAATTCAAAAAAACAGTCCAAACAATGGAAGTGACCCGGATCTCCGACCCCCAAGAAAGCCAAGGTGAGTTTTTCAGTAAACGAGGTAAAGGCATCGGTTTTCTGGGATTCTAAGGGTGTCATCTGGGTTGATTAATTAGAAAGAGATCAAACTATAAATTCTGCATACTGCTGTACACTATTACGTCATTTACGCGAAGAAATAAAGTCTAAAAGACCAGGATTGTTGACCAAGAAAGTTTTGTTTCATCAGGACAATGCTCGTGTTCTCACATCTGCAGAATCGATGGCTGAAATAGTGAATTGTGGTTTCGAATTGCTTCCTTATCCCCCCTTATTCACCTGACTTGGCACCTTCTGACTTCCACCTATTTCCAAAACTAAAAAAAAACACTTAGGTGGAATGAAATTTTCTACCAATGAGGAGATCAAAGTGGCCGTACATGCCTTTTTTGAAGACTTTCACGAGACCTTCTATTTTAATGGGATTAAGGCTTTGGAGGACCGCTGGACTAAGTGTTGTGACCTAAGAGGAGAGTATGTAAAATAATATATATAAAAAATTGCATTATTTCTGTGTTTTCTTATTTAGGCCACGAACTTTTCAATCCACCCTCGTATAATCTTCCAATAAACACTTTATTCAAACAGCTTTAAAACACCCAACCCACCAAATCAAACATTTCATAAATCAAACCCACTTAGATCCTCATAAACAGAAACACGTTATTTTACAAAATTCCGCTCACAATGCATTTAAATACAGAATACAATAGTTCTAAATAACCTACGTCCAGTCCAATTTGTGGGAAACATAGGGCGCTCCTAGTAAGGTTATCAAAAGCTCGTTCGTTCTCATTAGGCTGGCTGAACGCATACGTAAATTCGCGCTTGGTAACGCGATTATCCACGATTTTCGCGGCAACTTTATTTACTGCTTGTTTCTTTTATTGTATTTAGGATTGTTATCGTGCATGGTTGTTAAGATTTATCTCCTTTTGATTTAGTTTGTTCGAGAAGAGTGTATTAGGGAATCTATGAATATTTAACGTTTTCCATGTGTTATTTTTGTTATAACTTAGAGTAGATTTCTAGGAGTTATTCAAATAATGAATTTAAAAATTCTAAATAAGTAACGTTAATTCTTTTATTAATGAAGTATCTACATAGCATGCGTTTAAGTTTTAGGTTTGCTCATTAAGTAAAAACAATGGTTTTATTATGTTTCTGTATTTAAGGTGATTCTGGAGTTTTTATTTAATAAGAAAATAAATACTCCATAACCTGACTTGGTAAACAACGTAGGTTTTGACACGCCTATATCGACTCTCTCTAAGGACTGGAAAAGTTCCAAAATCATGGAAGTTTGCAAACGTACAGCCCGTACCAAAAAAGGGCAGTCGAGCCGACCCAGTCAACTATAGACCTATTGCAATCACTTCCATAATTTGCAAAATTATGGAACGTGTATTGAACCATCGTCTCCTGACGTACCTAGAGACCAATGAGCTCCTCAGTGACAACCAATATGGTTTCCGCGGAGGACGCTCAACAGGAGACCTTCTAGTGTACGTCACGCATCTATGGAGCATGGCCTTGGAAGGGCATGGAGAGGCAATAGCCGTATCCTTGGATATCTCCAAGGCCTTTGACCGGGTATGGCACGAAGCCCTTTTGAGCAAGCTTCCTGCGTATGGCATACCATCTGGACTCTGCGACTGGATGTCTGATTTCCTGAGGGAACGGTCAATTCGAGTTGTCGTCGATGGCTTCTCATCGGACCTAATGGCGATCAACGCCGGCGTACCTCAGGGATCTGTTCTCTCTGCAACATTATTCCTGCTGCACATTAATGACCTTCTTTTATCGGATGGCATTATTGGTTACGCCGATGACAGCACTGTTGTAGAGAGATATGTCTCCAATGCGCGAGCGAGTCCAAACCAGATCCAATTTCAGAGAGAGTCGATGATCGAACGGGTTGATTTGACACTTTGTAGGGTTTCCGATTGGGGTGAAGCCAATCTTGTCAAATTCAACCCTTCCAAAACCCAGGCGTGTCTCTTCTCCGCTAAAAAGAGCACATTCAACTTGACGCCCACTTTCCAAAGTGTATCTGTACCGATCACAAACCAACTAGGGCTTCTAGGCATGACCATCACGTCGAAACTTAATTTCGGTCAACAGATTGAAACCATGGCACAGTCAGCTTCCAAAAAATTGGGAGTCATCGCAAAGGTCCGGCGGTACTTCAACTCCGAACAGCTGCTCAACCTGTACACAGCCCAGGTTCGATCTTGTATGGAGTACTGCAGCCATCTTTGGCATGATTCCGCAAAATACCATCTTGAAGCGTTGGATTCTGTCGACCGAAGGGCCCGTAGACTCATAAGTGACGACAAACTTACTTCTTCGAGACTGCAAAGTCTCGAGCATCGTCGAAAAGTTGCTAGTCTATCGGTTTTTTACAGATTGCACTTTGGAGAGTGTGCGAATGCTCTTTTTCAGTTGATCGAACCTTCCCCCTTTCTCCACCGGTCAACCAGGCGCAGACAGAAGTTTCACCCGTTCGTGGTTAGCGTGCCGATGAGCCGAACTAAATGGTTCGATAGCTCATTTTTGGTTCGTGTTGCCAAAGAGTGGAACGATTTGCCTGCGTCTGTTTTTCCAGACAAATATAACCCTGGAGCTTTCAAGTGTAGAGTGAATAGGTACCTCTTAGACAGGCGTGTACGATCCTCGTCTTCATCGTCACTTTCCATCAGGTGAGATGGAAGACAAACGCCTGCTAATTATTAATAAAAAAAAAAAAAAAAAAAAAAAAAAGGTATACGCACAATTGAATGAACTTAGGAATCCTAACTTGCTTAAGAGCGCATAAAAAATGTCAAAATCAGGTCCTATAATTTAACCACATACATAAAAATTATATGTACTGCCAAATATAAAAATAAGCAAAGAATTTACAAACTGTTATCGATTGACCATTCCCTTGGTGCCCCAACTAATTGGCTCTACAATGTAAAGACTGTAATCCTGATAAAGCTTTCAAATCGATATTTAATAGTGACGGATTGACGGACAGACAGATTGCAGGATTAGTGGACTTCGCGGTTCGATGCCTCGAGTTATTGTTCACTTTGTGTTTTCAAGCTGACCTACTGTTGGTTTTACGGGTGTGCTTTTTGAAACATATACAATTTTTGTACTGTCTAGAAGACACTTTTTAATGATCAGCAGCATTTTTTAGTGTTTATTTTACATTAAAAACTAGAACAAATAACATATTTGAATGACAAAGGGTATGTACAGTATGGTCAAAAAATTAAAACATCGACAAAAATAACAAAGTCAATCGATAAGAACCATAAATATTATGAGATTATCGTAAAAATGCGTAAGTACAATGTACAGTATTTCAACCAATTAAAATTCAGTTTTAATCTAAGATATGTTAATAAATAAGATTAAGTGAAAACAAATCAGATTCGATATACCGTAAAGCTTTTGTATTATGAACAGGAAAAAACCCCTAAGGTACTCAATTGATGAATGGGCCAATATTTTAGGGTTACAGGGAAACATATAAATGATCCAGGGGTCGATAAGCCAACATGTTAGCTTTTATGCACGTTTATTACATTGCCTGATTCTTATTAGTATAATATCTTACTAGAACTAATTTAGAGATACTTTACGGTTTGCTTGCTAAAGAAGATCGACCCATCTTGGTTCATTAATTTGTATTAAATCATTACAAGAAATAAAATGCTCTTTAATGCTTATTAAACAATAACTAATTTTGGATTTTTATATCCTTGTTTATTTGTGGTAATAAGACCTTTCGAACTTCAAAGATCTTTGAGATTTTGTCCAGAAAACCGTTCTGGAACTTTACACCTCCATAACTGACCTACGGGAAGGACCTGAGGATCTTAGAATCTCGACTGCTCATTCGCTTCCGTTATTTTACTAGCTGATTATTCTTACTATTTGAGACGTGATCGTGTGAAGCCTTTGCCGAACATGATAAGATACTCTGATATCTTTTAAGACTAGCTTGCTACCAAATTTATATGCGGGTTTAGTTTAGAAAAATATTTAGTGACATGGTTTTCCGCCGCTCTTTTGGTGGAAATGAAAGTATTCCAATTCTTTTAATTCACCAATCGTTGCGTCTTAAACTCATGAACCTTGATTTTTTTGTGCGATAAACACAGATGTTTGTTCTCGCGTCCTCCGCAATTCGCTGTATGGTCAAAACACAATAAATCTTTGGCTTGAAATATTCAATCAAAGAGTGAGTTTACGTGGCCTCAACAAAGAATTACCTGCCAGAGATATAAATAATTTATCTATCACTATGATTTAAAATAATTTCTAATCTTATTTTATTTTTTCTACCGTTTGAGTGTCCGTATTCAGAGTACCAGAACTCTGTTAATACCAATCCATCACGTCAAAGTGTGAGTACAGAACGACAACTCTGCGGACAGTCGCACAACAATTGTTGCCAATATAGCAATAGGCCAATTGCCCTGCGCCCGCGTCGATGGTCGCACCATTATATTTGTACACTGTGGGACAAAATTGTCGAGCTTATGGATATTATTTTTACATCTATGTATCAAATCCCAATCCACATGAACCTTTTAAATACATATATAAATTTGATGTTAATTTTAGTAACATAATGTCAATTGATTGGCTGATGAATAAGAGACCATCTAATATGCGTCTCATACGAAAGGTACAAGTAAGATAAAATGTTGCAGCTATGAATTTTGTTTACATATATATACGGTCGGGAAAATTATCAAAATGTATTGTACTACATTATACCAAATCCTACGTATGTATAACAATTTATTCAGAAATAAAGTTTGCGACTTTGCATGCATACAACTTTTTGTGTAATTCTTAAAAATAAATATAAATATGAAATTAAAATATCAGCTTCACCTAACCGTATCCTTTTTTTCTATCCTAATTTTTCAACAATATTTTCGACGTCTGCATACATTTGTCCGTGAGTGTAGCGTGTCCGCTGATCAGGACGTCCGTCGCCGGGTCGCCGCAACCTGGCGCGCTGTCACGCGACTCACGCTCATCACTCACCAGCAATTGAGTTTACATCGCAGGGTTATGTCGTACTTGATGGATAGTTGATATTATCTATAGTAAAACTATTTAATGATTTAATTTAAAAAGATGTGATAATATTGGCGACAAGAAGGCTCTGACTGAAGAAAATAGCCAAACTTGATTTAAGCTGCGTTCCAGCCAAAGTTGTGCGAGGAAACAAATCCATTGACGACTGAGCAGCGTAGTGGTTAGTCACCCTGCCACATACGCCGGAGGTCCCAGGTTCGAGTCCTGGCCGGGGCATTCAATTGCGTGATGAACATAAATGTTTGTTCTCGGGACATAGTTGTTGATATCTATATATGTATGTTTACTCTGGGTTCCACCCCAGTTCGCTGTACGGTCATCCATAACACAAGCTCTGCTTACTTTGGTGCCATACAGTTGGTGTCATTATCTGTGGATTTATTTATTTATTTACTATTGGTATTCCTCCATTTTACTATTCAAAAAGAATTTTTTTTCTATTCTCTTAGCCAGCAAACGAGCCCCCCCCCCCCCAATGGTAACTTGCGTCCTCACCCATTGACATCATTTGTCGTAGGTCTTTTAATGGTCTTTTAATAATCAATTGAATGTGTGTAAGTAATGTATCGACTAGTGATGCGTTGCCAACCGTAAGCTTCAGTTAGATTTGCCTTTGTTCCAGGAACTGCACTGGATGTTCCGTCCCTTCAACCGGAACATAATCACGTCAACGTGATTATTGTGGCGGTCAAAATAGGAAGGATTGTAGTACCGCCCCCGAGGAGATCTTTACAAAGAAACTCTACTAAGTACTTCTTAAAAGAAAGTCTACTTCCACTGTAGCGTTTTGTGGATTTTTTTCATGCATCATCATGGTTATGAGAATTTTTTTTTTATCTCAAAGGCCAATAAGAAAAATATTTATAGATGACCAGATTCTTATAAGATTTTGACAGAAACACACTTTTTTTCTTTTTAATTTTAGCTTAAAATATTTATATTCTTCGAGTATTTTTTAACATTTATAAATAGCGCTTAAAGTGATAAATATATATATAAAACAAAAAACAAAAAAAAAAACGAAAAAAAGGGAAAGAGTAGTCGAATATCCACTCTAGTCTAAATTCAAAAGTTTCATCAGCCAAAATTGAATATAACCTTTTTTCTCATGTCCTATACAGTTCACCTTTACAGATACCGGTCAAGGCGCATTGAGAAGATGCTTAACTATAATGAGTTAATCCTACCCACACCTCTTATTGTTCTAGCTCCGTCCATCTGTATGTCATACTGTGGTACTAATATGAATAATTTGCACCAACTTATAAATACCGTTATAAAACTGAAACTCATTCTAATCTGATCTCTATTTCAGTGGTATATAGGATGCATTCATTAATGTTTGGCTTCGTTTTTATTACGGCTGTAAAATATTTAATGGGCTCATTGTCAGTGAATGAATTTGCATGAGATATGAAAGTAGATAGATATAAATAGTACGATGTATTATTAGATCTGTAGGGCGTATAAAGGTTATTCAATTACATTTCATAGTCATGGCTATTGTAGAATGTTCATAGAAATTTTGCTGGTATTTTGCAGACTGCATCTCTTGTTCCGATTTTATAGCTGCTGCAAAACTCTATAAGATGTGTCTGAAAAAAAAGTTATGTCATATAAGTTACACAAATATCTCACTATTGAATACCCAGGATTGGGCGTTACTACTGGCAAAATACCGAGTAGTGTAATACAGTGTTTAACAACTTGACCAACAGTAAATAATAATATAAATAAATCCCCAGACAAACACACCAATTGAATGGCCCCAAAGTAAGCAGAGCTCGTGTTATGGATGACCATTAAGCGAACTGGGGGGAACCCAGAATACACATACATATATAAATATCAACCGCTATGTCCCGAGAACCAACATCTATGATCATCACTCAAATGAATGCCCGGGTCAGGATTAAAACCTGGGAACTCCGGCGTATAAGGCAAACTACTAACCACTACACTGCTCCGTGAGCAGTGCACGTTAATAGACGTCATAACAATAAAAATATATAGTGTCAGTGTACCGCCCTCGAAAATGTTAAAAGGGAGCTTACCTAAATTAAAAAACTTACAGCGCAAGGAGGTAGTATATACCTCCAATATATACTAATATAGTACTATATATTACAATATAATATATATAACAGGTAATATATAACTCCAATTTATATCAACAATTAAGTCAATAGTTGTTATTAAAGTATAGATTATAAAATACTTTCTAATAAAATAATTATACTTTGCTTCATGTGGGCTACATGCTGATCCTATTGATATATTTTTTATTTCTTTAGATAGAACACACTAATATCATGCATAGGTAAATACTGTCTCATTATATAATACGGTGTACTCGTAATACGCCTCGATATACGTCGCGCTGTCCACCGGGTTCTGTCTTTTTTACCCTGATGCTCTGGCGATAAAAATCTTTACTTTAAAATTAAGTTACTTACAACTAAAGGACAAGCCAAACTCTAAAAAAAAAAAAAATAACGATATTATGAAGTTCTATGGTCGAGCAATGACTATCGTGGACATAAATCGTATTTTTATGCCAATTGTAAGTTTATATTAATAACATATTTTAAACACGCTACCTTATAAAGCAGTTAATATAATGAACACTCCATATTATAGTTTCGAATAGTTCAAAATGGGTCAAAACTTAAAGCTACTATAAGTAAAATAAAGTAAAAATTTAAAATCAATTTCCTAGTCTGACTTTATTTGCTAACTATTTTATATAGATTACGAGATTGTTCAGACATTAAGATATTCCACTGACTAAAACATTACGCTCAATTTGGGTCATAATTACTTTGATAATTCAAAGAAAAGTACAAAATTACCAAAATTTTATTAGCAAACCAGTTCAACAAAGTTCAGTTTACCGTCGCAATCTTCATAAAAAAATACGAAATGCATATAAACGGCCAGTAAATCCTTGTTAGAAAAACCTTCGGCTTTTGTGAAAACGGTGACTTAATAATATACTTGGGTACAGTTTAGTTTTTAATGGTTCTGATAAATAATTAAATAAACCGTAAAGGGTTTCGAAGATTTTGCCATCGATCGGCTTTTGTTCTTTTTTTTCAAAATCTCGGCGCCCGATTTAGCCTTATATAGGTTAAATCGATTGGGGTCACTCTAATGCTGCTTTCCGTCCGATTGCCGATTATTTCGCTCACAGTGCACATATCCCCGTTCCGAATGCTTGAGAGCACGCTCACAGCGACATCGATACGTCATCAATGACGTTATAAATGCCGCCATCTTCCCGCTCACAGTGCCCAAGCTACGGAGCATGGTCGCTCTGAGCTCTGAGAAACTGACACATGTCGTTACTTTGTTGATGTTTTTATTAGTCGATTAAAGATTTTAAAAGCTTGCTTGTAAATTTTATTTTATAATAATGTTAAAAAATGTCTTCAGCTTCACTCAGGGTCAAAGATCTTAATGAAATTTTAACTTTAGACTTAAGCGACGAACAATCAAAATGTTACCGCGATATTTACCGTTCCGATTGCAATAGCACTAATATCACTTTTAGCGCGCTAAAACGAATCGGAACGGCTTAGAGCACTTTTAGCGCTGATAGCGCTGTGAGCGGCAAACGGAACGCACCATAAGAACCACAAACAAATAGCCGCTATACTCTAAAGTGTCACATTCAAAGTTATGCTCGAAAACAAACGACGATCTTATATTTTGCCAAGCCCAGAACAAAAATCTTCAAACCACAGTTTTCTTCAAATGTATTAATCAATTATCATATCTTTTTTTATCAAGTAGGTAGAACTAATGAAAACTTTTTTGTTCTAGATGACATATTGGCTGGTTGTAAAAAAAAATTCGATTATCATTTGTTTTATCACAAATTTTAAGCGAATGCATGTTTTCGAATTTTAGTGCGTTTTCTTTATTAATTTTTATTAGTTAATTGAGAAAAATTTTAATTGTAAGACATTGTTTATGACAAATTACGTTGTGGATGTTCTAAGGCCTTATGTCCTTCCATTTGCACAAACCCTTGGCTTCGATTGCACGTTGATGCATGATATTGCGCGTTTGCATACAGCTTTGCACACCAGGGCAAGGGAAAACAAGTATAGATAATAAAAAAAAGAATCAAACATATAATAAAATACTTACGATTTACTGTGAATACATTGTAAAATTCAAATTTGTATATGTTGCTCAGACTTTTTTGATGTGTGTATTATATCCGTATCCGTAAAGTATAATTACTGACAGTGCACTAACGTGGACCAGTTTCAATTTGTCATTGAGTCAAACCCTACATAAGTGAACAATGCCACTAACTAATCGGTTCAGTAGATTAAATCGAATCTATCTATCGAGCCTATGGCAACTATGTTGTAAAAAGAAATGTTAACATCGAAGGCAACGCCCGCCCTCGACTGCACCGTTAAATTGATCGGCGTGCAGACTTGTGACGATCTGTCATTCAAAACTGGTTACCGTGGCGGTAGATTTGCTTTCCTTTTTTGTTTTGGCAAGGTTCCGTAAATGAGATTCTTCTACCTCGCACACTTTGGTCGTCTATACGGAGTAACAGTAAGTATTTGCTTCAAACCTCTTTCTAGGTATATTGACATTCTTATTTCTATACTGTTCATTCATTGAAGGTTCCTTGTTACAAACGTATTAATCCAATATATGTGAAGAGTATTTGTTTATCCACGCTCATGTCAGTTATTTACAAAATGTAGAACATGTTTACATGTCTTAAGCTTATTTTAAGTCTGTTGACTTAATCGAATTGGTGTATGAATTAACAAGGATTCAAAAAAAAAGATGATCTTAATTTAAATTCAGTTACTCAAGGAAACTTGCATTTTGAATATGAATAATTAAGGGTATTATTATCACTATCCTTATTCAATACCAGGTAATCCTCAAAAGCTCCCAGTCACTAACATTAACTCATACAAAAACTGACAAATTACAACATCGTAACTTTGCGTAGCAACAATGAGTAAGTATTCAATTTCAGTAATTAGATTCCAATAAGTACCTTTGGCATATTGAATTGAAACATCACCGAAGATTCAATAGAGTCTATAAATACAGGGTGAAGCCTCTTCGCCCACGCCATCCGTTTTGCAATGCATCTATTAGTGTTCGGATAGGTGGCGCCGGGGTGATGGTGCTAGCGAGTTTTTTATACGCCAGTGTAGTTTTGACCTAAGAAAATGAATTAGCGGCTAAATTGTTCGTTGTCCCTTTCCATCAAGTAAGGTAATAGGAAAGTAGAAAATAACTTAGTTTACTAATTCACTATGATGGCATTAAGTATTATCTTTGCAGTATTTTCATTGAATTGCAAAAAGGTCGGCAAAATCTTTTACACTGGTGCCAAACCTCATGAGTCACTCCGCCCTCGCTTTCCTATGCAAGTGTTGATCATTGATTCGGAACATTTTGAAGGCACCAATATTGACTTATTGACCAATTCCAGAATCAAAACAATGAGGTTATCAATCACAACTTATTCAATGTCTACTCCCAACAACAACTCTAGATTTATCATGTTGTTATGTTAATTTTATTATGTTAAGTACGCCTATGTCCTGTTGAAATAGTAAGCGTGTCGACCACAAAGTAAGTTTACTGTTCAGGTTTATATACTTGCGAAATATGTCCATTAGTAATAATTTTTCTATAACGTTTCCTTATAAAACTATTAAAAACCATATGCTTTACAAATACACTACATTTTAAAATAATTCTTATAAATGAAGATTAGGTACGGTAAAGTGGCCAAAGAACGTCCCCATTTCATAATCATAATATATCAAAGTTTAGAAACAATTTACTGCCAACTGGTAATGTTATTCGTTAAAAATCCAAAAACGTTTTCAGCTTTTTCTGCAAGAAAGAAAGAAATAACTATAAAGTTATTATGGTGAAATTTATATTTTGCATTGAGTTTCAACTAATTAGGATATTTGGTATCACAAAAAACATTCAATCCCTCGTTGACCACACAGCAGAATATTTTTCAAACAATCAATGATTATCATCAATCAAGAGTATTCGATTTCACGACAAACGAAATGTCAGCAATTTGTCTAGAAAAAAAGCGAATAACGGGACAGGAACATTTCAATAAAACGCATAAAAATTGGACAAAGCGGTTGCATCTGCGCTTTGCATTCGATATTCAAAAAACTATATATTTTTTAATAATGAGAAGTAATATGACTACTGGGATCAAATGGCCTGCACTATCGTGTGTAGGTATTTATTGAGTATGCGTGGTTTAGATGTAATGGGTAGCGGTATTATATTTTTTACATCTTTGAATTTCTGTAGAATACGCCGTATTACACCTTACGGTTTAGAAAAATAACTTGGGTGAATCAAAGATAAAAATGCGTTAAAATAACTTTTTATGTAAATCTGTGGATTCAAATTTTAAACTATTATCGATATAAAGATATCCAGACAAACCTATAGCATAGAGCCCTACAGTCAGAGAGATCTAGTCAAATTCAAATATTTATGTCTCAACACTGACAATTACCTGTTCTTTTATTACTTGCTCTTAAAGCATGACTCACCTACCAATTCGGAAAAATCTTCGTGAAGAAGAACTGGCAAGAAACTTCACGGGTATAATTTTTCAAAATCAATTACAATGCCTCTTTGTCTCTACACAAAATTATGCTTATATGCGATTAGCTCGGCAAGTCTCCCTCCCTCCAACTATCTAAACGACGACTACTCTTAAACAGCTTTTCACGGTTGAACATCAGGAGGTCAGGCAGGCGGCGCCTAGAATAAAAATACCAGGGTTGGAACCCAGAACTTCTGGTGTACGACAATATACGTGTCCATATTTAATTTGGTTTTGGTTTTCTTTTGATTTGAATAAACTCCTCTTAGTGCTGATTTGTGTTATTGTTCTGCATTCCATTAAAAAGGCTTAATATGTAGATACCTTAAATATAGCGTGAAATTGTTGTTCTTTTGTTATAAGACTAAAATTTCTACTCTGTGATTTACGTCCTATGCTGTTTCACAATCTGTAACATTTTATAAACTGAAGTTTTGAAAAAGCCCTGAAAAGTAGACAACTTCATGATTGAGCTTTTACAAGTTTTCCTCGAGTTACAAGAAATATATTGCGTTGATATAATTACCAATGACGTTTAAATTTATATAAAAAATATCATTCCGACCGAATCTCTTGTCTTGGAATTTTGGGTGCTCAATGACTATTAATTGACATAGCGAATAGATTGTGTAAATTGCTTTTTAGCCTGGTACCCTTAGGATTTTATCGGCAAAAGCATATTCACTTACACATTACAGATCGTGAGAAAGCGTCCGACATCAAACTACTATTATATTTTGATACAAAATCTATTAGTATGCATATTATTCATAACTGTCCTGAGCTTAAAAAAACACACAGTTTATATGACCCCATGTTTTTTACCCCTCAAGCTTTGGCAGTAATTTTTTTTCTTATTCAAATACCGAATTGCAATCTTACCCTAAGATTTTTTTACTATTGTTTCTTTTGAATAAGTTTTTTAACGGTTTCTGCCCAGAAGTTGCAATAGCCCGGGGTCAAAAGATCATGTATTTTCGTGTGAGGATGGTTCGCATGTTTTTTAAATACAGTTTATTTTTATCACGGTACATCTGCTTTGGAATCTATTGTCCAATATCTTGGGTATTGAAAGATAAAAAGATGAAATTCGCGTGGGAAAACTGGTGAGGTTTGCAAAGATAGTGTGAAGTTTTTGTTATACTTATTTTAGTATCGATTTAAAATAATTAATATTTGGTTTACAACAAAAGCTTTCGATAGATATTCGACTAGTACAGAGGCTATCGATTTCCTTAAGCAGATAACAAAATAAAAAGTACTTATTATTTCGTACATGCCGTATTTATTTATTTTAATTAATCCCATACATCAAAACCAAAATTTTTTATCCCCAATTTTTGCCTCTCATAGAGCCCACCTAGGCTGGCTCATTACGCGGCAAAACAAAACAAAAACGCATTGTCCCATAACGTCACTCCGATAACACTTTCCGACTACCCGCATGTACGCAAAAGAGGACAATGGCGACGCTCAGATAATGCTAAACACGGCCACGTGTTTCAATGAGGCCGTTTTGTTTTATGCTCGGACATTGAAAGGGTTAAACTTTTTTTGATAAGCTGTATGACAACAACAGCTACACACTTTTGTTTTTTTAAGCATGTTGTCCAATTCTGTCACAGGTTTGATTATAATTAAAGGATATAGGTAAACTATGCTTGTTATTAAAAATAAAAACGTTATATTTGCAAAGACGTCTAAGAATGTTCTTAATTAGAAGAGTAACTAAAATGTAATACTGAAATTAAATGAATATGTCTGATTGGTTCAAAAAAGGTCAAAACTTTTCATATTTTTTATCAACGAATTTAACACGACAGAATATTTTTTGTGCAAACTTAATTCTCAATCTTTGCACAATAAGAGATAAACCGTCCTTCTCAACAACAAAGCAGTAGCCCATGCGTTACACATGTCTTCTAAAATTCGCTAAAAATATAAAGGATTAGGCACATTCTGTCCCTAGGCAAGGGTTTCTTATAGGACAAAGGGTACTGCAGTTTTTTTAATACCGCACCTGGCCAGAATTTTTTTACTTATCACCAAGAGGTCTCTCAATCAGAAAAGTTTGGGAATCATCCTTTTGGTGGCCAATGATAGGACATTATGAAGGGTGATTTTTAAATTGAATTTGATCGGCGGGATCTTCCTGTTGCGATAACGTATTTTTCTAGCCAAATATATTGATGGACCTTTTTTCTACTTACGGTTTCGAAAAATATATAAACTTATTATGAGTTATTAAGAAAATTATCAAATCGGAGTATCGTTTAAAATTAACAGATACTTTTTATTTACATAGATAAAATAAACCTTGTTACAAAAATAATAAGGAAAGCTTTTAATGAATTTCAGAATATTCTCGAATTCCCGACTTTAGTTCTCGTATTTTTGCAACACTAACGGTTTCTAATCTATTCATCGTGCGAAACTATTTGAATATCGAATGTAAAACATCTGAACGTTTTTTTAATGGATTGACATTATAACTGGCCAAACAAGTCCTGTGACCCCACGAAAAAATCACACCCCACGTTTTTTTATAACCCTTTATGCATATCCCGTATACAATTTCAAGTCAAATTTAAATAATTTATGCTCATAGTTCGTTAGTGACTATTTTTTTACATCTGCGCTGTCATAGTGCTAATACATATTTTTGAAAGATTTATAGTTGGATTTTGTTTTGTGAATATTTGGTAATTATCAGTGAATCCTTTAGTTTCGTTGTATAGGATCTATTGAACGGCATTGTTAATATAACTGAAATTCGACATACTTGATAGAGGAGTATTATTATGTTGATTATATATATGAAGTGTCCTATGTGACATTTGTGAACCTATCTGCTATTCCCTTCAGAATTTTACTGTTGCCTGCAAATCAAGCGAGCGAGAACGTTATGAAGTTTTAGTGTTTTGCAGTTCTAGGATAGAAAGACTGTTCTTTTGATATTTCTTAAAGTTCAGTTCATTTTGAGTTTCACAATAATGCTTCGATACCTTCGAGGCTTTTAATTGTGTCGGCTTGTTATTTAACTTTAGATGATTATTTTGAAAAAGTGTCAATCAAATTGCTTTATTGAATATTTAAAATTTTACTCGGTTAAAAGTTTCTTCCTAACTTTAAAATATATTTTTTTACTCATTTCAGTATTCTCGGAATCTATGAGACTAAAATAAACAAATAATCAAATCCATACTCGGTATAAAAAAACTATAGTTTTGAACTTTAAAGAGTAATTTTTACAGCTAAAAATACGCATTTAATTACTAATGAGATAGTTATGATCTTAGTCTACTTTTTGTTTTCTCCATAAATCCTTTTTAAAAGAATTATTCGCTTGTCATAAAGCCCAGTTAGAAAATAACAGCTTGTCAAGATTTTTTGCCATTGTTTTTGCTCACCCTTTTAATTTTTTTCAGTTGCCCCATTCATTTGTTTTTTTTATTGGCCGTATTTTTGTCATCTAGTTTATATTAAATTACTGTTTTTTAACTGTAATGCATATGCGGGAAGCATTAGCATTTAGTTTTTGTGTGTAATGAAAATGAGCGTATATTATCGCTGAGTTTTTGTTTTGTTTTGCCTTACAGCTGGTCTGGGTGATGTGGTATGGATACGTTAGCAGTTGCATGATTATCTTTTTATGATTACACTTTTAGTTTCAATAATTTACGTCACAGATTTTCTTGAGAAAATCATAAATTGGCGACCACTTGCAAATTTCAAATGATAAGTGGATGTTTCAGAATGAAGGTTTTCTAGCGAGACTTAAAGTACTCGCCCAAGATGCTTGAGGTTGTACTGAAGAAAAGAGCTTCCACTTTTATCCTCAACCAAGGATAAAGAGGCATAAAGTTTTTAGATTTCGATTAACATAGGTATATTTTTCACATGTTTAAAAAGGATAGGTCTCAATTATGACTAAGCATAAACTCACTAACAAGCTACCAATTCACGTTTTCACAAAAAAAAAAAATACGCAACCACTCGGAAATAACAGCGATTCTCAAATAAAACGCAACCACCAATCACATTTCGGATGTATCTACCCACAGATCAGGAACACAAAAGTGCATTGCGTGAGAAATCTTAAAAAACTATCTCGGTAATAAAAAAATGCACTCACAAAAATATGAAGCTCTCGAGATGTCCTTTGTATGGCACACCTTGTGATTTAGCCGCACATCGAAGATGCTTTTTAAAAACTGTGCATCTGTTTTTTATAAACAACGAAGTTAGGATGTTAAAAAAATGAGGGGTGTGTGCGATCTGCTTGTATGGGCCTGTGGTTCTCAAAGTTGGTCAAATGCAACGTACTTGCTACTTGTACCTATGTAGGCACGAAAATGACACGATCTGATTAATGAAGAAATAAATAGTTTTCGTGATTCTTATATATTTGTTAATGAGTGATTTTAAATAAGCAGCGATTTATTTATCTTACTTTAGGTGTAGTTATACATTGACAACTGAGTGGTGTAGTGGATAGTAGCCCTGCCTCTTACACCGGCAGTCCCAGGTTCGAGTCCTGGTAGGAGCATTCATTTATGTGAAGAACACAAATGTTTGTTTTCGGGTCATGATTGTATATATTTATATATGCATGTTTATTTTGGGTTCCCACAGTTCGCTGTATAGTCATCCATAACACAAGCTCTGCTTACTTTGGGGCCATACAGTTGGTGTGTTGGTCTGGGGATTTATTATTTATATTCTTAAGATTTTAATTTTTCTCTTAAAACACTGAATCTGCTTTTCAATACATTCCTAAATAATAAACAAACAACCATCACAAACAAAACACTGAAAATACATCTCTCGCTTTTATATTGACCCTTAGAAACTTTGAGAACCTGTGTCAGATATAAACAAATTCGGTGGCTATATGAAAGAAGTTTTTTTATAAATTTTCTCTCGCGAGTTCGGTCTATAATTTTTTTTCATATCAAGGCGGAAGTAAACAGTTCTCAGCTTCCGGCATTTTTTTCCTTTTTTGAAACGGGTCGTTAATGTAATTAAATTAGAGCCTTTTTGTTACGAACCGTGGCGTGGTAATATGTCTCATGAGATTTATGTTTCGTAAAAGTTTATTCTAAATTAATGTGTGATTTATAATTTGCGTCCATATCTAAACTCCAATTAAAGTATAGAACTACTAGATATAATTATTGTTTAATGCTACCAAGACAGTTAATTAAGTATATAGTCTTCATTCTTCAGTCTGGCAGCTCCTGTTTGGATCGCACTGCCAAAATGTCTAAGGAATTGACGGCGTCTATTCTGTTTAAAACATACCTATAATAGTAATAATTGTATAGACCTGGACTATTCAAAATTATGTTTTACAGGTAAGGCTGTTACGTGCCCGTCTGCATCATTGCCTTCGGATAGTTTGGGGGAGGGAGACTTGCCGAGCTAACAGATGCAGATAACAATAATTTAGTATAGAAATACAGTCATTGTAAATGTATTTTGAAAAAATTATATAGTGAAGTTTCGTGCCAGTTCTTCTTCACGAAGATTTTTCCGAAAAGGTGGTTGAGTCATAATTTCACGTCAAAAAGAACAATTAATTGTCAATGTGAAGAAATAAATATTTGAATTTGAATTTTCCATCAGGTATGAAGAATGACAGACGCGTAATATATATAGGCAATCACAAATTCATTCGAATTGACAATCAAACATTTCTATATTGTCATTTATATCTACAAACTTACTGAATAATTGTTATCAAAAATTTTTCTAGAAGCAATAAATCTCTCGTATAAGAGCTTCATATGACACGATATTTACACTCATACGCTCTTCCTGTCTTAGTTTTTTAGCATTTTGTAGTCCCGGTTCCCACAGTTTTTTAAGTTTTTTTATGTAGATAAACTAACGGTAAAAATCTTCCCCCATGGATAGTTTAATTTATTTCTTTAGCTGAACAAAAGATGATGCGGTTGTCTTTGTTTGGTAGTCACGGTGATGGGTGTAAAAAAACTGCAAATGACTTCGATTTTTATGATAAGACTCCATTGATTTGATAGTTTTTTTTTTGGGAATTTGGGAAAGAATAGAGTAGGTGATAATACGTAGGTAGGACGGTATTTGGTTAATCTGAATATAACAATGCTTTACCAAATTAAGAAATGTTGTGGAAGTCACATGATTTTCGAAAGTTTTTTTTACTACCATTACAGTTACTAGCTTAACTACCGTACCTATTTTTTTGGCAAAAAACTATTTAAAACATTCACTCTTACAAAACTAGATGTAGATACGATTTGAATATTTTTTTCACAAAAACTGCTTAAGAATAAAATTTACACCAAGGAAAGGTGCATAAATAACAAATATAATTACTTTTTTTGACAACCATGTAACGAGTCGTTGTTTTCGCAAACAATAAAATAAACGAAAAAACACACAAAATCAAACCCCAAAGGGTTCTTCAAATTAAACCGTCATTAGAAATTTTCATAAAATACTTACTTACCCTACATGCTAACGTGAGAAAATTAAACCTGATATTTTTTAACCATGAAAAAACTAGTCTTGCTTTCCGTTGCATCTCATTTGCATATTTTTTAACACTTCTTAATTCGAATTACTGATTTTTTTTAAACACCAAACGTTGGCAGCGTAAAATTATACAAAAAAAGTCGTAGACACATACTATGCAATCTTTTATCCTGTCAGGTAAAATGCATAAGTGTTGGGTACAATAGCTCCGGATTTCCTTTCTCTAATACAAGGTCCAACCTTTGCCTCACGTGCAGATTTTTGAAGACCAAATCAATAATTTTTCATGGGCGTGATTGATTTTATCGAAGAAGATTGCTTCCGATCTAATTATATACTTTTTCTTGATAAAATCTATTGTTATATTCGTAGCTCTCTAATTTGTATTGGCTCTTTTGAACGAGCTGTTGAGCACGACTAAATAGTTGGGTATATTAAGCAGATACTATGCCCATCATAGTAGTTATAAACTTGAGTACCCATAAGTGTTAAAATAATCTAATTTACCTTTCGAGTAGAACTAAAACAAAAATTGCCGCACTGAACGTATTCAAGTCAACAAAACGGTCATAATTTGGAGCGATTGTGCAACGCCACGGCTCATGTCTTCCTGATTCCGAGACCATAAATTTTCTCAAGCTGCAAGGTGGTCTGACAAATTTGCGGCCGCTTACAGCTTCCACCCTAATAATCATACAACCTTTTTTCTAGATACTGTTCGGCGCAGTGCCATAAAACCTTAATACTGTTTGTTGTACAGTAAGTGGCCAGTGAAAGAAAAAAAAATGGACAAAGTAAAAGGTTTTGTCGGTTTTTTCTGTTTATGTTCTATTTGTCAAATTGTTTTTGAAGAATGTAATGTTTTGACTGGGATAGTTTACTGACTACTGGTATTTAAACTTCAAAATGAATTTCGCAGTAAAACGGTTGGTTATTTTTGTGAATAACGTGTTATACAAATGGTATGGAAGCAGAAAGTAACATCATCTAATAAACTTGTCGCGTACTTGTTAAAAATTCTATGTTATTTTAGTAATAAAATAAAACCACAAACATGATGAAATTATACTTAAAGGGATAGTCGTTATCATAATACTTGTATAAACTTATCTTAGTCATAGGAGCTAGAATAATATTATTTTTAACTATTATTATTTAAATTATAGTATTCTTGGTAGTACAAGTACACAGATCATAGTAAAAAGGATTTTAATTAACACTCGATACTTAGGAATACAAATTATTTCGGTACGTGAAATTACAAATTAAATTTATAAAAATTTTTTTAAATTTTCCTTAATACTTAAATCTTCCTGAATACTTTTCTGTCCAAACAAAATTTCAATTAACAAACAATTTTCGCAATATATGTACCTACCTTCGCCTGCGGTTTTCAAGTCGTGACACTTGCATAGTTACTCCGTAATTGATGTCATAAGGCAGCAGTCATTGCGTCCGCCAGTCCGTCATGCTACATGGATCCAACTATTAGGCTCTATGGGTAACGGTACCTTTGCCTTTCCACTTTCTTGAACGTTGAAAAAATTGTCTTTGATTGAATTGTGGTGATGAGGTTGAGACGCAAGAAGGAGTTATGCGCTTAGTTGATGAGATTATTGTGCTTCGTACATATATCTATAAGCTAATATAAATATCAAAACAGCTTTATACGATAAAGGCTCCAATGAGCTATTCCAGTAAAAATGTTCCAGAAGTAATATATTTTTTATTATATCTTTTCAAAGAACTCTCCACCATCGTCTATACAAAGTTTCGTGGGTCTGAATCCATTTTCAAAGCATATTTTTCAGTGCGCAACAAGTACTTTGAGCGCATCTTCTGGCGCTGAAAACTGTACTCTTTTGAGCTGATCGATAATTTCGGACACAAGAAGAAATCACACGGTGCAAAATCAGGACTGTAAGGCGGATGACCCAAAAGTTTTACCAGTGTGTTGTTTAGGATGTCCCTCGTCTTGATCGGAGTGCGCGGTGCGTGTTGTCGTGAAGGACGCGTGTTGCGCGGAGCACCAAATACTTCTGGCAAGCATTTGGTGCTACTTTGGTTTCTTAAGGAAGTTGATACTAAATACCTCGTTAAGGAGAAAAAACTGGGCATCAAAATTTTTACAGCGCACGTTATATTCCGCAGTAGCAGTCAAATGGCGAATTTTCTGAGTGGCCTGGTGTTTATAGTGAATGAACATAAAATTAATCTATACTTGTACCTATATCTACCATCGAAATTAAGTAATTTTGTTCTCAATTGTCAATATTAAATACCATTCGAACATTACATTTTGTATGCACCAAACTGAAATTTATTTACGTTTTTACAGGTAAACGCATATCTATCATAAACTATGCATTTTTAAATGGGTTTCAAATACCCAAGCCAAGCCTAGCGGGGCGTACCGCATATCAGTATTA
Organism: Marasmarcha lunaedactyla; assembly: GCA_923062675.1. NCBI lineage: Eukaryota > Metazoa > Arthropoda > Insecta > Lepidoptera > Pterophoridae > Marasmarcha > Marasmarcha lunaedactyla. Next base: position 13,687,331 of record OV281353.1, read on the forward strand.
CCAACTTAAATTAAGTACGTCACGTATTACTACCGATCACCTTACTTGCTAGCCATGTCCCAAATGCATGCTTAATCAGACAAGCACATTAGCTATTAGTTTTCTTTGTTAGATAGGTAAATTTGAACTAAATAAGCTAAATTTATGCGAAGGCAAAGGCGAACGATAATTTTCTGCTAAATGTTTACCAATGGTATTTAGGAAAAAGTTTTGAGTTTTGAAATATCTTTATAGGGCTTGAATAAAGGTTTGACGATAAATTGATTTTTTTTGGTTATTATGTTGTAAGACCCAACAAATTCCATATCACCACCAACAGAGCCGTGACGGAAAAACGGAGATCTATGTAGGTGTTAGGTACATTGTGCACTTGGGAAAAATCGATAAAACATGCTGTTCTTTTACCTTTCGGTACATTTTTGTATCTACCTATTCGATGACAGCAACGGTATTTATGCTTCTATTTAAGCTTATTAAAGTCTGTGGTCTAAGAATTAAATTGCCTTAGCTGTAGATGAAAATTAAACCTAAGTTGTCGGCCAACTGGACAGGAGGCCGTCAATTACGTCGAAAGCAATTTACAAAATTTAATTTCAATTTAATCATACCTGCAACTTAAATAATATTATTAGATTAGTAGTAGGGTTAGGTATATGTTGATTAGGTTCTTATCTGGAGTAACCTTGGCCTATATTTTAAAACTCGTAGATAAATGCTGCCGAAACTTCAATGACACCTATGAACGCAAAAATATAAATGTAGATATAACCAATCAAGTAACAACAAATTAAATATAGACCAATAAGTAAAAATTATATAATAACTATTAGACCCAATGGATTATATGGATCAGACAACAAAATGCGCGACACCCAGACTTTATTTTCTTCACTATTTAAACAAAGCAGAATAATTCCTTTAACATTTAAATATAAATCACCATCGGAGTTTTTCACTATATTCTTCATACTGAAATATACGAAAGAAAGTTATTAATTGTATGAGAATTATTGGAAGCCATTAATTCTCATAGAATTATTGCGTATACGTTGTAATACGCTTTGCATTACGTTTAGTAATATTTAACTTGAGATAATCTCAATTGCAATTGCAGAAAGGGATGTTGTCAGTCCGCCATATCTACCTATTTGTTTACACGATTGCTGTTTTTTTAACTTATAGCCAATCGGACTCTTCTTAATCTATTCTTATTAAGTGACAGGAAGAAATTGCTTTAGTATGAAGGCCCCTTTTTCCATCTCTACACAAATTAAATTTAGTGTTTTTTTTAAAGAATTATGTAATGATGGCAATAAAGTGTTTTTGTATTGTATTACTGTCCATATGCACAGGGCTCTAAGTAAGGCTGACTGAACTCCTCAGTGAAATCAACAGAACTAAGCCATGACATTCTCTGTTAAATCGTCACCTACTAATTAAATAGTGTTATCTTGTCCGACTGAACCAACAGAGGCTGATATCAAAAGAGTATTTGCTGTAGGATAGCGTGACCGTAGCGAATGACGGGAAAACGTATTTGTTTTAATATCATAAATGTTTGCGTCACAGCTATTTTAGGAGAAACGTTAGTATTTTAGCTATACCTTCTTTCGGTCTCGTCTGCTCAATGCCGTATGCCGTAAACTTTTCGAAAGGTAATTTGATTTCACTCTCGCCTTGGTACAAAAAGGGATGTTTCTCAGCTGATGCACCATGGATCGTATGTAAATTTTGCAATAAATGCAAATAAATTTATAACATAAAGAAATATTACTAACTATAATGTTGATGACGTCAATCAAATCATATTTTAGAACATAATAATATAGGTTGATAACTAGGAACGCTAATTCTATAACGGAAAAAGAATATAACAGATGGCAGTTAAATATTGATTTGTACCTAAATCATTAATATGAATTTGTGTATGGCCGAATGAACGGATCATTTGCCAATAGCTAAATATTAATCTACGAAGTCAATTTATAATGTTCTTTGTACAATCAGGTTAAGGTTTAGTTTTGTGTGAACTGGTATAATGTCTCTATGATATCAGATTTATCATTAGTTTTGTAATAATACATTAACTGTGACATCGGAAAAGCGGTCCAGTGGGACACTAAAATGTCTTGTAGGATATATCATTTATAAAAATATCTGTTCTGCTTCACCATAGGGATTGTCCCGATAAAAAATCTTAAGCTAAACCCCCAAAGTTCTTCATTGTCAATGTAACATAAGCACAGAAAAATCCTCAAAAATCCTCAGTTTCAAATAAAAGCGCAAAGCAAATGCGCCAAAAATCACGAACGCATCATTACATTCGCATCCAAAAGTGTTTAAAAAAACCATTTACGTAGGTGGTCTGATTTTATAGTGTAAAATAATAAGGGCAGTTATAATATGTTCTATATAATAATGGGTACTGTGCTGGGCAGAATAATAGATGGTCGAGCAATGCTGGGTGGTCGGATTATGAGTAAAGCCCTGGATTAAACCACATCGACACGTGTAATGTAAGAGCTCGAGTGGCTTTGAGCAATTGTGCCTGATTGTACTTTGACGTCGCTAAGTTAGATGAATTGCGCAAAAACTCTCGATGTCTTGATGTGTGGATTAGAATGTAAGAAAAAAATGAAGAGAATGTATTTGTTTCCGTTGGTAGGATTTAAAAAGATTTCTCGTACAAAATAACTATTTCCAATTTTTAAATACCTTCATTTTATAAAGTCAAAGAAACGACTGCCTCTTGGCACTTGCAGCTGACTTCGAATGGAAACTACACAGGCTTCGAATTGTGATAGTTTCAGACGATCAGATGAAAAGGCTTGTATAGAAACTATGGATCTTATAAATATCTTTGTGTTTTTTGAGGTCCCGTAATTATTTGTGTGTTTATTTACAGTTCAAACTCTATTTAATATGCCGTCCAACAGTTGATGTTATGGTACTTTTTGTATAATAATTAATTTGTTAAAATAAATATCTAATCATAAACACGACCTACCACCGATACCTAAAGTTTCACACAGCTGAGTAAATCTTCTTCATCAACTATACACCTAAAAAGGAAACTGGCCACAAAAATTGCATCGCAAATCAAACGAATAAATCGCCTACAAAGGAAATCATAATCTTCCAAAAAATCGTTTTGGCTACCGTAGATTGTGTTAACAAGATTATTATTTTTTACAACATACAAAAGAATAATTCTTACTTTGCCATTATCGGCTTACACGTCGTAGTTTATAAAGTTCAAAACTGAATTTACATTCTCAACCAACGCAAACCGCCTTGCTAATTTCTTTTCAATATATGAAACGAACCGCGAATAAATTCTGTCCAAGCCATCGGCCATGTTTGTTCTGGGACCGTTTCATAAAATTCCTTTAAAAAAAGCTATAAAAATTAAATAATAGCGTTAAGTTTCGCAGATCTCAAGATATGATGAATCTGTCGGTTTCTCTTTGCGGTAGTTATGATTGAGGACGTGCGCAAGCGGCGTTTTGAATTCTTATTCTGTTTGCTTAATAAACCTTATTGTTACAACGATCGATCTAGTTACATTATTTCGAGTAGGTACGTACATCGAAAAGGTTGCCGGAATCGAAATAGTTAGATAGTCTTATTAAGAATGTAAAAAGAAATAGTTTTCAACAATTTGCTCTTCAAATGGTTTCAAAATAAGTTTGAAAATTGTAATACTTAATTATTAAAAATCTATTAATGTCAAATATCTACTTTAGTTTAGTATCTCGTGCTCCTAGTTTTTTGTTTGGAATGGACCTAGGTTAATGTACTTAACTTAATGACGAGGATGTTTACACACGTCAAATTTGGAATGCTGCTAGTTCATCACCTGATAATAAAAATATTCTACCTAGAGTCTTAGATTTATCTTTACGATAAAATAGTACGAACTGTTTAATATTATCAACGTGTAGTTAAAACCGTTGATTAGAATATGACATACAAATAGGAATCAATTGAAAAGTTTGGGAGCAATTAAGACGGAAAAGAAACAGAGAGTTTACATGAGTTTAATATGTAGGTAAGCTTCAATAACAAACGTAATGTCTGCGCGATACGAGTCGTCACGGGCAAAACCTATATAGTTTTTTTCCTCCTATCTATAAAACACAATATCCTCGTCCTTACCGATCTACCCATTACCGTCGTACCGTCATAAGCCGTCAATCAGGTTCCAAGGGTCAGGGTGTCGGTAATCACCGCCAAGGCTGCTCTGGCCTACGTCGCTATATGACACATTATCGCATTTTGACATTAGGCAATTTGCAATTATCTATGGAGATAATGCATAACGTGGTTTATAGCGCGTGGACGCTCTAGGGATGTTCTGGTTTTGAATATTATGTATATCGATATTTTGGGATGAATAAACATTGATGCTTATACATTTATAAGCAAGAAATCTTATTGGTTTTAAATAGTTAGTTATAATAATATAATTTTGGGAGTATTTTATGCCAATTTCGCTTTTCAACGTTATTCATAGGAATAATAAAACATTATCTTAAGCTTATCACAATCGTTTTACAGTTATGCCAGTAAGATGACATAATTTCCATAAACATAATACTGTGATAAATCTAATTAAACATGTGAATGCGTATTATTTTAATTTTGTCCAACTTTATATAGTATCTAAATGTTGTATGAATTTCCTGAAAATTAATTTATCGACAAAACATCTAATTTTTCCCAACTTTATCATCAAAAGAGTTACCTTCCACGAACTTTATGGTCATTATGCAATCTATTCGCCTGGGCACCATTTTGGATCCTCCAAGGACTTGATTTAGAAGCCTGGAATACGCATCTAACTACATTAATTTTGGACGTATATATAACAAGATGTTGTAAGTTACGTATTTTCTGTGGGTTGGATTGTATTTTCTACAACACAGCTAAAAGTTTATTAATACAACTTACTTTTTATTTTGGAGGACTGGAAAACCTACGTGCATCTTGTTATTAATGGACTTTATTTTAATTTTATTTTGCACTTCCAATTCTCTGATGGTACTCAAACCGTCGGGACTATTGCTTGACGATGACAAGCAGCCTGATGGTATGATTCTGGTACCTGAGAAAAGGGGTAGGCCGCCGGTGTGGGAAGCAACCCGCGTAGACCTCGTTACCTCTCTTCCTACGACGAGCTTTCAAGCTGGCTCGGCTGCCAACGATGTGGACAGCGTGAAGTAAAGGAAATGTCAACATTTACGTAGTAGTTATATTTTGGAGCTTTTGGCGTTGAGACTCTGAGCTCCTGGGGTGCTCATAGCCTCTTCAGTGAAATTTCAAAACGATTGGTGAGTGAAACTTGTGACCTAAGGCTGGAAATTATTTTGTACAACATTAATCGATAGCGATCTAACACGACAATTCCGATAGCCTTTTGGCCACTTTGAATTTACAAAGTAATTTAGGCCTTTAGCATTTTATCTTTAACTTTTTTCTTCTTTCTTGCCTATTTGATTTTTCCTTTTGATAATTTGTAAATATTCTTCTTTGTACATAAGTAATGTACGAATGTGTTTTCAATTTACTTTCATAAATTGCTGTTTGACTTGTATATAAATGAGCAATTAACATTTTTATTGCTTTGCTATTTTATCGTTTCAGTATAAACCAGTTTACTTTAAAGTGAAATTATTTGGAATGTTAGTGGAAATACATGTAAGTACATTCGTAAGCATTATTTTATTTGAGCTACACGGCACGAATAGTAAGCTGGGATTATATTCCTATATATTGCACCTCAACTAAAGAATTAAGAAATTTACTTATTTAAGAATAATTTAAATAAGTAAAGACATATAATACTATCTATTTACTTTTTTGCTATGTACTTTGGCAGTAGTAGTTTTTGGTCTCTCTCGTATTGCAGACTTATGAGCATCGGGTTGTTGGTCTAGGTTAATACAAATAAGGTTATTTAATAAAAAAATATATCATGTAAGTATACAAACGTTATTTACATATAATGTAATAATTATCCTGTCCATATTTCAGTCGGAAGTCGGCCATTACAAGGATTTATTCTGCGGCCTGCGCCAATAGATCCTTAGCGCGCCTTGTACCTGTGGCTTACGCTACTATATCAAAGACTACAAAAAATTTATTCCATCAATTCGATCATAAAACTAATTCTGAAATCGCCTGGTAAGAACAATGACCAGTTCATTCTTATTTTAAACCTATATAAAACGAATGAATAATAAATAAGCTGCGACACATTGAATAATAAACATGTGTCTTCCTGTACACTACGTATCGACACTATAATTATTGTTGCATTGGCTTAGGTGGCCTTTATCTTATCTAAAGAGGACGTGCGGGCTGTACAAGCAATCCATACAAAAATATACTCTGTCATCTGCCTTAAAAGCTTCAATTTCCAATGACTCTTGCTTCAAATTTCCCTGCATTTTTCTTAGTAGTTATGACGTTCAACAATCAGTCTTATTTTGTAGAAGATAAAGTAGATTTTTGTAAAAAGTGGTAGTATTTTCCGGTAGTTATGGTGTCGAATGACAGTAGGCCACTTGTTGGCTGATAGGTATGTAAATTGCTGTAGATGGATGGTCACCGACTATGTTGCCTGATAACGTGTATTGACAATTTGTTTTTACATGGTTTGTCCTTAGTACTTAAGAAGCTATTCTATCTATCTACCTACTCGGTGTATGGTCGCATTTTTAAAGAAAGATATAAAGTATGATTTTTATATGTATAAGAAAATTTCTTATTAAAACGGACGACAGATCATCTTTAAGGATTATAGTTTCTTGATAAAATATTCTAAAAAAAAACTTTTGGTTCAGTGCTTACGATAACTTTAAGTATATTATAGTTTGTTCCCTTATACAAATAAAGTACAGCGAGGAAGTTATCAAAGGAAGGAATCTAACTAAATTTCATAACTATTTACAGTCTATCGTAATGTATAGTAATAACCTATAACTTAAATCTACTTAAAATCTATTATCTACTCAAAATATATAATCTAATTAAAGCTGTACGCAGATGTACAGTTTTAATGCCTATTTGAAAATTCCAAATTCACAACATTCTGAAGACCCCAGTTACAATACAGTACTTTGCTGTATATCTACGTAGGTTTGTACGCAACTGACTTTAAAAACTTTATATTTACATGTTCCGACATGTATTTCCTCCACGAACCAAGAACTAGATTTTATGGGATCAGTGATCAGTAATAGTTTTTGTAAAAAAAACTAATAAAATGCTAATAACTAATCCAAAAAAACTACCACAATAGTACAGAAAACAAAATCACTAACCATATTACCAATCTTTCTTATTACCCCACCACTATCGCCCCTAAAACAAAAAGAGTCAGTCTGTAGTGAAATGGTGTGGGTAGCGGGTTCGAGTCCCAGTCCGTACCATACACCGCTGACCGTTCTGTGCCCCTCGTGACCTTTCACCTTACGGAACAGGGGACCTGTGCAGTCGCTGGTTTTTGAATTGTTTGGATTTATTTGGTGAGGGTAAGTGTGGGTTTTATTTGCTATATCATGAAACGAAGTATGTTTTACTATCTAGGATACAATTTTAAAAATAGAATACCGAACTTAATTTTTGGAGCGTCGTAACCACTTTTTTAGTGACATGAAATAAAGTTTTTATTCGTTTTTATATAAATATTTTTGCAAATTAATATTTAATACCTAATCTTCTTCATCTGATTCTCTTTGTTACTCGATTTGTCTCTTTGTTCCTTGTATTCCATTTGATTTCGAATACCTAAGCATATGTCTAAGCTTGCCGAATGTTACCCAATAAAATAAAAATACGTAAGAACTGCTCCACAGCTTTCCTCACAAACCCAGCAATACAAAACTGTCGCAGATTATTCCGATTGATAAATAGCTAAATGGCAGCCACCAGCCAAACGCACACGAAAAAATACTATGAATAATAATTATTCATAGCTTCGTAGTCGCTCGTATGCACGGTTCATTGCTAATGGTGTGCAGTACTGTTGGGATCGGAATTTGACTTTGGTAAAAAAATATACTGAAAAAAAATTGGAATAGTTTCATTTGACTTATTGAAAAGAAAAAGCTATTCAATGGAATCAGGAGTAATATATCAATATGTTTTTTTCGTTATTATTTATAAACAAATGCTGATAACTGTCATGCTTATCGTTTGGTTTCAAATTGTGATTCGTATCTAGAATACAACTAATTTAGTATTGTTTTGACAGGCGTAGCACGTAACGGTGCGGACAGGACTAAAGTATCATTATTTCATACTGGAATTTGCTTTAGTTTAAATGAAAGGAAATATTTGACATACATATACGATGTTTGAATTGAAAGAATTTCGACCACAACTGTACACTGACCAATAGAAGGGACTCTTTATTACATTTTTTCGAAAAACGATTAATGCAACAGGCCCCCGATTCCAGGACAATAGGCCGCATAAATTTTATTGGACAAACAATACTTTCTATATTGATATGCATAAAACTTATGACTTTTTTGGCAGGGAGCTGTTACGGATGTGACCGTGGTCATATTGATTTGTAACCCTGGCCTGAATCCATTTAGTCGATGTGAGTTAGTGCGGTTGAAGTAGGTATAACACATTGTTTGGATATACTGACTAGTATCTTAATTCGACCAGGGGTCTTCATTTCATATTAAAAGAATGACCGATTTTACCCGACAAGTGAGTTGAAAATTTACTATAGCTGCCATAATAATCTGTCATAAAAAGCATAAAAAATTAACATATGGATCAAGAACATTTATTTCCAACGGCATAGCAAAACAAGAAACATTGATTTATAAGTGTGGGGCAAAAAAACTTTGGTTATGAATTTTATAAAATACGGATTATTTGGCAATAATCAATATATAAGGTATAAAAGTTATTGAGGACTAATATTTTACTTATGATTCTAAATAACTATGTAAGTTAAGTCTGTGTTTGTTTGGGAGATACAATGCCACAGACAGGCACACAGATTCACAGCTCTTTTTTGCGTCAGGGGTTAAAAACTAAATCATACTATTTTTATGTTAATAAAAAACTGCCATTTTGAAACTTTTATAACATAAGGCAACTTTGTCTACTTTGATAGCATTGTTGATTTTAACACGAATTACATTTTTTTATTTAATTTAAATATATATTTTTTTATACATTGATATATCTTGCAGTCATATAAAAAATTCGCTTACACGTTTATAGAACATCCAGTGGAATAAACCACTGAAAAACAATTGCTTTACGACATTTATTCAGATTCATTGTTTCATAAGAAAATATCATCAAGTCGTAATTGCTGAGTTATTTAGTTATGACAGAGCAAATACACTGAGCCTTCAGGACCTGTGTCCGTTTTGATTGCGCATGATTAGATAAAGATACTCATATTTGTTTAATGTAGTCTTGGTTGGTTTGGTTAGGTATGTTTGTACGTTGAAATTTTAGTTTCGAATCCAGGGGAATAAATCACGTGGAGATTTGAATGAAGAAGAAAAAAATGTGTATCATTTTTGGTAACAGATTTATTTAAGAACATTTCCACTTATGACAGAAAAACTGTAAACAATAGTGTACTCGATAAATATAGCAATTCCATATGTATGATCCCACAGAGTTCACTCGAAATTGATGTTACTTGGCATTTTAGATTATAGAGCAGAATAAACTAGCTTAATGAAATGCTGTATATGACGCCGTGGCCGGTGAGTACCTATCCTGTCGTCATTTGACCTCTCACTAATGTTTACAAGTAGACATGACAATTTATAAAATGTTAAATAAAAAGGTATTTTATTAGTTTTAAAAGGCCTTAAAACAATTATTACAAATACAAACAATAAAAACATAATAAAATAAATTTACAAATCAGATCTAACTTTAGAAATAAATTATGTAACACTTTTAATATTACGTGTTGCTTACCTAAACGTTATGCTGTGATACATTTACTCAATCTTGCACACCTGCTTTAAACATCTAAATTTCTAAATTTATTTTTATACCTTAATTTATGTACCGAAATTATTTATTCAAATAAACACACCTCGCAAACACACCTCGCACATTATCGCTAAAAATTATTAAATAATTTTTTGAATAAAAATACTCTTCACAAAATAGTTCATCTCTTGGCTAGAAAAAATATTATATAATAAGTATATAATGAAAAAATATAAAATATTAAAAAATATATATATAATGTCTAGCAACAGCGGACCACATCGTTTTGATTCTGACGTTCTTCGTCCTGGTTTAAAAGAAACATAAACTGCCAAGGAAGCATATTAATCACAAAGAAGGTTTACGCTGGCAGAACGCGCAGAACGGCAGAACGTACGCCTTCACAAACACAAAGAGTATTTCAAAAGTTACCTTTATTTTATAATGAAAAATGTTAATTTATTCTTTGAAAATACAGAAAAATTTGAAAACACCAACTGCCGAAGATCACGCTAAATTAGATGACGCTGATGACCTCCACTATGGCCTTGCTCCTAACAAAACAAATATACAAATACTTATATTTTACACACAAAAAAAAATCATGTAACTATATACAGTGCTGATTACGTAAGTGGAAACTCTGAAAACACGTCTTTTTTATATTGAGCTTCTTGTGTCTCGAAGATATAAGCGCTACAATACTTAAATTTAACGAGAATTCAGAAATATAATGGTGTAATACAATATCATATTGAATCCTAACATATCGTGCTCAACTGTGCAAAGTTTTGAAACCAATCGATCGCAGATTGCTTTTAACGTTTGACTTCAAATTAATTTTAAAAGCAAGCAAAACCGCAGAGTTTTCCATAGCTTTTTCTGGAGCCGCTCTCATTTGTCAGTTAAGATAAGAATGTAAATTATAGAGGCCAGCAAAGCCTTTCATTTTATGATTATTTAATTTGTTGATTCTACAGACGCAGTCCTGTTTGACATATAAGATAATTTTGTTTTATTTGAACACACCTAATTACGTAAACTACGTCGATTGCTCTTAAATTTCCGTATATTATTGCTTTGGTTCGTTTTGTCTGTAAAATAATGCCTTAGTTGTTTTGTAATATTGAAACAAAATAAGATTCTTACTAACCTAACCAGTTATAAAAGATTTGCGTATAATAACTGTTAAAATTAATTACGAAGACAAATATTATTAAGTTGCTTTCTGATTACGCATTCTTTGCTTGGGTTATCATTTCGAAGAAGTCATAAAAAATATCTTTTTTTTCTCTTGTTCCTTAAGGTGCCTTAACATGTGTATGTGTGTATAAACAAAGCATGTACTTTATCTGCAAGCAGCTATCTTTTTCACTATCTTGGAAGTGTGCACATGTCTGTATATGCAGCAGGACCCACGTTTTATCCGATTGGAAGCTAGAGTTTAACGTCCGTAGTATTTAGTTCCTTCCGAATTGTGTAGGTAAAAAACTAGTACCTAAATGGCTGCAGCAAAATCTTACATATTTTTCTAGCAGAACCCTCCGCTGTTTGAATGTCTTCAGACCAAATGTATATGGCCCCTTTAAGTGGTGCATTAGTACCTTAAAGTACTAATAAAATGTTGATAAGAAATATCATGGTCTGGGCTGAAATCTTCGAAACAAAAAAGGGTCCTGCTGGCATGACAAAGGTTTTGCAGGCGCATATCTCTTAAGGTAATAATTATTTTAAACTTAAACCAAGGTATTTTTAAGGTACTAATACACCACTCAAAGAGGCCATATACATTTGGTCTGAAGACCTTCAAACAGTGGAGGGTCCTGCTAGAAAAATATGCAAGATTTCGCTGTATCCGTTTAGGTACTATTTTTTTACCTTTACAATTCAGAAGGTATTAAATACTACGGACCTTAAACTTTAGCTTCCAATCGGATTCAACTTAGGGTCCTGCTGCATATACAGTCATAGTGTGCACACCAAGGCAAGGGCTTGAGTCTTTTCTGGATTGTTGAGTAGTAGTATCCGACAACATGTGGCCAACTTACGCTAAATGGCAGATAAGTTACAGTTTGTGTCGTTGTAGTGAAAATGAAAAACATACACACATTCAAACACAATAACAGGGCAAAACATTGTAATTTATTCGCCACTTCAAGGTAATTAAATCAGCCAGGACTTATAGAACTAATTATTACACAGGCGTAGAGGGTAGTAGCCCTGCACCATATGCCGGAGGTCCTAAGTTTGAGTCCCGGTAGGGCATCCATTTTGCAAGTTTGTTCTCGGAGCATGGTTGATGATATTTAAATATGTGTGTTTCATCCATACCACGAGCTATGCTTACTTTGGGACCAAATATTTGGTGTGTTTGTCTGGGGATTTATTATTATTATTACTTAGTTCAAACAATTTTTTATTTAACAGTTTTGTACACACATTTGGAAAACAATATAAAATACCTTAAAGACTAAATATGTACGAAGGTACTGCTTATTTCTAAAAGAAATCTCTTCCAGCCGACCTGTGAGAGGAGAGATTAGTTTATAACAAAGTAGTGTGTACCTACTTTAAACATACACAAATTATATACTTAACATCGTAAATAAACTTACCTACACTCATATACATACATAAATGAAATAAAATGCAATAAAATACAATAAAATATACGCAATCTAAAGTTGTTTAAAAGGAAAACTAATAAATGCCAAAACAATAAAAAAACTTACTTAATAAGGGAAAAGTAGTGGTCTTTAACTCTTTTTTAAAGATAAGTAGTATTTCTGACTCGCGTTTTTTATAAGGGAGTGAATTCCACAATCTGACTGCATGAACGGTAAATGAATAGGAGAAAAAGTCTGTTTTATGTGGATGTATGTGAAGGAGAGTACGCTTATGTGCTCTGCATGGCGCCTCTTTCGAATGGGTAAAAGAAAATCGTTCGCGAAGATATAGCGGGGAGTTAGGATTATAGAGAACATTAAAAAGGAGGCAGAGGATTCGCATGTTTCTACGAAGCCGGATAGGAAGCCATAAAAGTTGGTTACGGAACTCCGATACATGATCATGCTTTTTAAATCCAAATATGAAACGTATGGATAGATTTTGTAATGGTTCCAGTTTATTTAGAAGCTTCTCAGAGACATCTAAGTAGCAGACGTCTGCATAATCAATGATGGGTTGGATGAGACTTTGAGCAAGGGAGATTTTAGTCGATAAGGGAAGGAAGGTTTGGAGGATTTTTAAGGTATGTATTGAATGATGACGACTCGAAGGAACTCTACGACTGATCTCATTAACATTAGGTCGCCAAGTGAGATAAGAATCAAAAATTACACCCAAGTTTTGGCTGTGTCAGTGAAATCAATCCGAGTGCCATCAAACACAACAGGAGGAAGATCGGATAAAGTAATGCAACCGCGCACGTATCGACTTCCCAGGATCATGGCTTGAGACTTGCTAGGATTTACACGTAATCCAAAAGACTTAGCCCAGTCACTTACGCGGCTGAGATCGTCATTAATAGCGGAAATGGCTGAGCCAATATCGCAAACAGGAAAATGACGGTAAATCTGCAAGTCATCAGCGTAAAGATGAAAGTTACATAAAAGGACAGAAGTTCGAAAGTTAATAAAAATAGAGAAGAGTAATGGAGTGAGAACGCCACCCTGAGGCACGCCCGCAACTAGGTCACACCAATCAGAGTTTGACTCATCTAGGCGGACAATATATGGACAAGCTTTATAAGCCGTACTGGGTACAGGACTTATGTACTAGCCTAGGATGCTAGGTCTGTAGAAATGCAGCTGTTCGATAAATATACGAAGCTAGCAATCAATAAATTTAAACTTTAAGCATGTGCAGTATACCAGTTACGCAACACACACAAGAGTAACCTTTTATCTTTCTCGGAAGCTTCGGCCGGGCACCGTAAGTCGTCATATGCCAGAGAGCACCAGGGCCATTGCCTCGGGCCTTCTGGAGACAATTTGACGGCTTTGGAGCGTTAAGATCGTTAACTTCAAGTCGTTTAGGTAGGCTTGGACTAGAGTCGTCGCTTGTAACTAATGGGTGAAGGAGATGTAACTGTTTTTTGAGAAATTTTTAATTCTTTTTTAAATTTTTTTGTTGTTTTTATTGTAATTTTTTACCACTACTATCCAAACCATTCCAAAGATATATATTAAAATTTTTGCATTTTCACGAGTTACTAAGTTTACCAATGGCGTAGAAGTGTTTAAAGTAGATACAATTTACACAGTTTTAAGGGAAGCAAATTAATATGCTTAGAGTTTGTTACATGTACATATATATCTTTAATATATGGTGCCTTTGGGAATGTTGCACTGAATTTTCATCTGAGTCTATGTGTCGATTTTCCGAACGGTAAAAAAGTCACGCGGTCGATATGTGCATCATACAACAATTTTATCAACAAAAATTTTATCTGAAGTAAAAACGGTACCTTCGTCCACCTCGCCCAACGTGATCTAATTCTTCCGCTTCTGTGCTCAGACAATGGAGCATCATCTGTGACAGACTGCTTCCCGTGTGTGACCGGCGGACACGCGTCTTGGCGTTTTGGTCAATTGTCACAGAAAGACGGGTATGGGAGGTGAAGCATTAGAGGAACCAAGTTTTAAAGAGGAATTTCAACTTAGTTATACCCTAATATTCTTGTCCATAGAGACAGGAGATGTCTAAGAATAATTCATTTTATTTTGTTTTTATTTTTTTTACTAACAATTGGTAAGTTTGTCATCAGCTCACCTGTCTTTATGTTGTTGGCTCATAACTAAAACTATAGTGATGTTGCTATATTTATTAATTTAATGAATATATACAGTAATGTGAATTTGCCTTAATCGTAGATAGTTATCAAATACAAACATACAAAAATTCATTCACAAATCTTAGTGTATAGTATTTAGTATATTAAATAAAATAAATATTTACAGAATTTGTCGTTGACTTAAAATAAAATCAGAATATTTTAGATAATCTATGAGCGGATCACCAAAAATAGCCGTTCTTTACATAAAACCAGCTTACGGAACCATGCAGCAATAAATTAGAGATCAGCAAATCATAAAATGGTAAAGAAGATTGGTCCTCGTTAGAAGCAAGTAATGGTCCAGTCAGTTCGTATTCAAGTGTCATCTTTTTGAAGTATTTTGTGCAATTTCGGTATTTGTCTTTCTGCTCTGCTGGACTCGAAACTGTAACTTATGTTTCCAAATTTTTGAAAGTAGAGTCTTAGGACAATTTGTGAGGTCAGCTAGTAGATAGTACATTAAGTTCGAAAACCGTTGTGAATACGCACTTTGCTGCCCATATACCTAACCTCATTTTTATATTATCAGTTTCATACTAAGATAAAATAATTTGATAATAACTTTTAAAGGAGGAAGAAAGTTGTGGGCATGGCGGTTAACAAAATGAAATGTATATCAAAAAATGCATTAAATTATTCTGTATTTGCATAAAAAATGCTATAAAAATATTCGATCTGTGAAACAAAATAAATTGAAATAAATGTACTGTGATTACGGCGTCTTCACATTTTTATGATTATCGTTTTGCAAATATCAAAAATTCTGTAAATAAATATTTTTTTTGTTATTTTAGACGAATATTGAAACATTTTTACACATTTTATGAAGTTATTAATAAAAAAAGCATTTGAAGAATATGTTGGATTTTTCATTTTTATTTTGGCATCACAGCAGTATATCATATAGAATATGTCATGTCTCCAACGGTCATTCGTTTCGTTTCTTTTCGTGCGTCACGAGTGCTCTCTGTAAACAAGTGAAATAAGTATTTCAAATGGGTCTCCACTATGCAATATCAATTAACAGAATGTGAACCAAGCTAATATTTTCTTGAGAATTATTTATTTTCCTTATTTAAACTAACAAATATATGTTAATGAATTATGTGTATTAGTTATAATTCCAAAAAAAAAAATTGTAGCCTTAGTACAACCTCTACTGTTAATATTTCTTACCATATTTCAAGTATTTATTAGATTGTAGAATGTTCTGAAACTTTCTTTATCGTCTTGTTGGTATTATATCTATCTGTAGTTATAAATGTCAAAATGTTAACTCATCAAAAGCCTTGGGCCCAGGCATGTATGGGAAGGTGGGTTTCTACTATGTTCTAACTATGTTCGAATGTAGGATAAAAATCAATTAGGTTAGGTATTCAATTAAAGTATGCACTTGTAAGACCGTAATAAGTAGTGAGCAGCAAGGAGTATCAACTTTGAAATTTGAAAATAATATAAAAAGGAGAAAGTACAGTTAGATAATGTCAGGTGGTCTCATCCAATAAAAAACAGGGCACGTGGTTTCTTTTTATAAAGAAACAGGATGCAAAGGGTTATTAGAAATTTGGTCAAATGCTCAAGTTTAGCATTAGAACAAAGCTGACATATGCCATTACGAAGACAATTGAAGAATTATTACGAAACTTCTTATTTAATGTCACCTAGCGGTAAGGCAGATGATACGCAAAGGGGTAGTGAGAAAACAAGTCTTATATTTTATGTTTGTATTATTTTTTAAAGAGCCTAAGGCTTTTCCTATGACTCGGACCGCATGACTGTGTAGTTGAGACTGTTATTTTATTAGAAATATGGCTAGTTCGTCAAAACTTTGATCACTGTGTCTAATAACGAAAAATCGTTTCTCATTGTATCTCTACAAAATAGTAAGAACCAATAACTGCACGCAGTTTTTAGAGGCCCCGTGTTATTTTCATTTTTACTATCAAATATCTTAATATATTTACATTCAGTTTTCTTATAGAAAGTTAAATCAAGAGAAAGCTGGTATGTATGATTCAAGTCACTTGTGCACCTGACCCTAGGTGTGCGTTAAGATCGTATATATAGAAAAATTGTGTGTGCCTGACAGAAATGTACTGATTGTAAACGCAAAGCGACTAGTACAGGGTTTGGCAAGATGACAGTGGCTATCACAAAAAATAATCACGCGTAGACATGATTGTCTACTATATTTTTTACAAATACGGAGCGGTAACAATATGTACTAAATAAGGAACGCTATGAAACAAAGCTATTGGTAAATATATGAAAAATCTGAAAAGGGTTAATTACTTATAATTTAGAAATTTAATATAGTTGTCCAAAACAATATTGTTAACCATACAACATAAAAAGATTTAAAATTGAAATCCCTAGATTCTGATACTATTTAGAATGCTGAAAATCATAAATTCTGTTATCATAATATGTAAAATAATAATAATAATAATAAATTGTTTATTTCAGTACTTAAGAACACAAATGAATACAGTACACTTGTATTGCATTCAGTACACCCAAGTATTCAGAATATGTTTAATATAAAGAAAATCTTCACCTGTAAACGTCCTCGTAGCAAATTAGAAGAAGTAGAAGTTAAGCTATGACCGCTTAAAAAGTTTTACGGGTGACGTAGTAGTCACAGTGGAAAGAAATTTAATATTATAAATATATTGTTTTTAGTCTCCAAATGGACTCAGAATGTAAGCATTGCTTTACGTAATACACAGTTTGCATTTGTGAGGAGTTGTTCAGCTATAAATAACTATCCATACATTTTTTTTCTTTAATATGAAACCATGCAGGCATTCGTGCAGTTATACAACCATTCACGTAGACGTACAAACATGGATGCAGGTATGCAGATATGCATGCAGTTATGCAAGATGAATTCATGCAGGCGTGCAAGCGTGCATACATACAATCAAGCAAGTTTTTCTAAGCGTTGCTCTCTAGGGTCGATACAATTGGATCCAACAAAGTGGGGTTGGGTAATTCGAATCAAAACAGTTTTTTTGGGGTTAAAAATATCCCAGCGCTGCAACTATTTTAGTAAAAGTGTGTTTTAGTACTTTTCTATTTGTGGTAGCACTAGTACAATGTTTATTATGTAAATGATTTTTATGACTAATGAGTTTTAGAGCAAACTAACTAGAAGATTGTCTTAAGTTCGAAGTTTCAAATATCATGGCAAGTGACCTTTATGAAAAAAGGTCACTTGTCATGGTATTTGAAAAGAACCTTGTTATGGAATTTGATTTGAGAACAATAAAAGGACAAAAGTAACCGCCACTGCATTTATGATTTGCAGAATAGTCAGATATTAAAATCTGGAAGGACCAGCATCTGTAGTAACCGCAGTCACCTGTTGCAATGTGTTGGATCTATAAATCTTTTCATATCAAAATAAACATCTCCTGTTTCATTAATTTATTGAGAAAATAATTAGAGAAAAAAAAGAATAATAGAAAAACAAAGAAAGGACAAATAGACGAAGTTTAAAAGATAGGGTCAGCATACAAAGTTACTTCGATGTTATAATAGTTACTTATGTTTGGTTGAAAACTAATTTGTATTAGGTAATTTTATGTAATTTTTATTTGTTAATTTTGGCGTATCACAAGAGCTTTTTATGTAGTACTAAATTTGATCACTACTAATTCATTGCCTAGAGATAAAAAATGTGACTTGTTCCATTATCTAACAAGTATACGAGAATTCCTTAAACTGACTACAGTATAATACAGTTTTGAGTATGAATTTAAATGCTATCGTTACTTGCACAAAACGTGGGCACGCACCATTTTTTGTCCTCAAACTCCACGGCCATCTGGTATAGATTTTTTATAAAAAACCATGCGCCTGACCCTTTCTTACCTTTTGTGCTGGCCCTCAGTTTTTTGAACCACCCAAAGGAACAGACCCCTTACAATATGTTGAATTACCGTATTAGTAAATTTCTAAAGACTTGATGAAATTTTTGATTGAACCAACTAACGGATTGTTTCGATCGGTTAGATTTTTTATCAACATTTTTTGTTTGACCATACTTTTATACCGAAATGATTATATTTTCAATAATCACATCATAAATTTTTTTGAAGCACCTGCTAATAACTCAACGAGTAAAATTGTCGTTATTCGAGTATGAATAATTGAAAATATCGAAGGTTCTCGATTTTTGAGGAACATAATCAACGATCATTATGAATGAAAATTCGTAATTCTTGAGTTATTGAGTTTGGTTGTGTAGTACCAATCAGAGTCCTCCAGAATCCCGGTCGGCGATGAATGAGTGAGTGAGTGAATGATATCGAGGCGCGGATCTCTGTGTTTATTGTATTAAAATTACTGACAATGGACAATATTGAATAAATGCATTGCGGGGGTTGAACTTCGGAATGCGGTTTATAGAAATTGTATGCATTCGTGGCCGACTGGGCAACATTTAGATTGATCTTGGCACCTAAATTACGATTTTGAATTTGTGTATTATTACCGTTGTTAAATTCTAAAAAGGCTAAAGGCTAAATTCTAAAAATAATATATTTTTTAATAACTTAATTATCATAATAAGAAAAGATAATAAAAACTAAGCGCTATTTAAACAAATGTATGATCTTTACAAAAGTATGTAGTCTTCAGCTATCTCTAACAATACACAAGCTGACTATACAGGGTGATGCATTAAGGCGGGTCAGTATGGGAAAGTGTGAAACTAAAAGAGGTAAAGGTATTATTTTTAAGAACCTTGTCGTCGATGTTAGAGCAAAGAAAAATTATATTTAAAGGATTTTATAAAGAGCTGGTATACCATTCGGGAATCGTACCCTTAATCGTAGGCTTATTACGTAGTTTGTGAAAGCAAAGCGATAGCACAAATCAATGACATAGTTTCTGAGATCAAATATCTCTATTTTTTATAGTTTCGGATATTCACATACTAACCATTATCGATGAGTCATCCTGTATACGAGGCTAGATCATACTGTTACAATACTTATTGTATTTCTAGAACATGGGAGTTCCCTTTAATTTTAAATAAGGTGTCAAATGAATTGTACGCATATTAAACTTAAACTTCTGTATACAGTGTCTTGCCGTACCTTTTGTAGGTACAAAACCAGTACGTTTTATTTCACTAGCTTTTTTAAATATGCTATCAGCAATAAGGAATACGTGACACGCGTCACGTCATTTAGCGATATCGCCATTGCGCTCTACGCTTCATCACGATAAAATAGTCATTTTTTCCAACTTCTTATTTTCTAACGTTTGCGTATGCTGATTGTCATTTTTATTCTTCAATAGCAATTCCAATAACAATAATAATAATACATTTTATTTATTATGGCATCGTGACCTAATTGTTAGTATTACAAATAACTTCTTTACACTATGTCAGTAACACAATTTATATTTCAAATTAAAATAATTATAACAATAGAAATCCAAGTCAATAAACTTAGCTACCAACTCAATTCATCATATCTTGTTTTTCTTGAACATATTTATCTTTATTAAAGCTTCTAACACTAAAGACCGAAGATAAAATCTTGCTCGTTTAAAAGCTCGTTTTTTTGATAAAACGAAGTTCAATATGTATACGTGCTAGCTTTAATGTTCCTACACTATATTGGACGCCAACTCTAATATATGAAAAGGGCAAAAGAGGAAATGCCTCGTATGACACAGAATTAGCTTACTACCCGAGATGTAATTCTACCTAAGGTCCACTTGCGTTGCTCTTAGTTAGCTTACATTGGGGAAACTATTCTTTATGTCTCTACCAGTTCAATAGGAATTGAAAGCGACGGAGGGACATTTTCACTTACTAACGTAATGTATGCCACTATGTATCAAAATTATTTATATCGTGAATAAGTAAGATACAAGCACACCAAGTAATCAACTGTTCGATTGTTCACCAAAGATAGCTACCCTACAAATGGGCGACTGCAACATTGCCGCGGTAATGGACAAACGGACAGGGAGAGTCACGCTATGTAGCGATATCACCACCTTACTCCGCAGGGAACATTGAGCGGTAGCTGATGGAGTAGACGAAGTATTTTATTATAAGATAACTTCAAGCTTCTCTGTATAAGATAGTTTTGAAATGTTGTACGTTGTGACACACAAGTGACAAAAAAGTTTAAGTTAATTCCTTTTTTTTAAGACAAGAATGTTCATAGCTGAAAAGTGAACACTCGACGTCATTAGTCGCAGTTGTTTTATTTATTGACAGTAATTGCGATTATTATATCGACTA
Organism: Marasmarcha lunaedactyla; assembly: GCA_923062675.1. NCBI lineage: Eukaryota > Metazoa > Arthropoda > Insecta > Lepidoptera > Pterophoridae > Marasmarcha > Marasmarcha lunaedactyla. The sequence continues at coordinate 13,708,432 of OV281353.1, forward strand.
ATGATGCGTTGCCGGCCGTAGGCTTTAGTTGGAGTTGCCTTTGTTCCAGTAATTGCACTGGCTGCTCCTTCCCTTAAACCGGAACACAACTACGTAAATGTGAATATTATGGCGGTCACAATAGGAAGGGCTGTAGACGAGATCTAAACCAAGAAACTCCGTTACTAACTGTTTTCATGGTCAAAATTCATCGTCCATAGTGCACAATCAAAAATACATTATGGATTTTATAGAAACATTGTTTAAATGAGCTTTTTGGGTATGAACATATAAAACAATAAACAGGTTCCCTAATTTACAGTAGCTCTGTGTTTGCAGGCCACCGACTCGATTGTGAATCGATATTAGCTGTTAAGACAAAAAAGTAGTTTAGGGTCAATCTAAATACCAAAAATGTATGTACGTATAATAAATGTACGGTATCATCATGTAGTTAATTAATCATACGCTGACATGGGCAGTATAATTAAACCTTATGGAATAATACAGGTGGTACCTTTAGGCTGTTTGCTTTTGATTCTTGAAAAAGAGATCTAAAAAATTTTCACTTTACGTGAACACCTCGATTAAGTTGAAATCGTAAACCCACATTCGAACGCTCCAAACAAACTATTCCAAATCCTGTCCTCTTATCTTTTGCTCTTCCCCCTTCAGTTTCTACAACCTCACCCCCTGGGAGTGACCAGGGCGGAGATGGCACGGCTACTCGTGGTCAGGGGTAGTTCCGCCCGCCCTTCACGATAGCTTGAGTGTAACTTACACTTTGTATAGTGGTTTATAGTTATAATGACTTGTGTTTTATTGAAGCATCGGTGTTAATTCGTTTTGAAAACAAGGATTTGGGACAAGGTTTGTATAGTGATTTATAGTTATAATGACTTGTGTTTTATTGAAGCATCGGTGTTAATTCGTTTTGAAAACAATGATTTGGGACAAGGTCTATATTAAGGACTAAGGATAAAGTAAAGAACATATAAAGTATTTGGTCGCTAAAGAATTAAATACTTATAATTAAAGGGTTTCATTTAACATCGCTGGTTACAATTAAGTGGTTAATAATTTATTGTACATATTATATAGTAAACTTCCTGAAGAAATAAAATGATGCTCTAGCTTTGCGTATGAATTTGAACATAAGTTTCAGATTCATACTGTCTTAATAACGAATGAATCTACGTTAAATTATTAAATACTTTAAACCTTATTAAAGGGCACATTCAAGTTAGTTCACAGGTATAATAAACCGAAACAACATCAACAGTTATACCGCCCTAGATTGGAACTAAAAGGATTACCTACTTACCTTATGATACCTAATTAATCTTGAATTACACAATCTCGCATAAAGATTTCTACAAAGGCTTCATACACACGAATATCAAATTAGGGGAGATATTTCATAGCTAAATAGCCTTGTACAACCTTCCGAGCATCTTTTGTGTGGAATAGAGTATTAAAAAGAATTATGACTGTATTTGTCATAGACATTGTTGATGTACTTAGCATTTGTGTCGGTTTTGTTGATACAGTGTTTGTATGAAGTGATTAGTGTTGGGTTAATGTGGGAGCGTTTCACTTTTAAATGATTTCTGAATGATTATATTCTTAGTATGGAACTTTAGTTTAATTACAGCTGTGTTGCGTAGGTGGTTGAGGTTTTGATTTGCACAAGGTCCTCAATTTCTACACTTGGCTAATGTCTATTTTTCCTAGATTTATTCGAATATAGTTCAGACGTCAAGTTAATACATACAATTTATTGTATTTGATTTATATCATGATTTTTGGGCTTTTGTCTTTTATTTCATTTGACAGATAGGGACGATAAAGGCAAGGCTGTCTTACGCCACTCTATCTATATTTTTTATGTAAAAGACGTAAGGTATAAATTGAAGTAATATTAATGATTGTTGGTTTTTTAGTTCAGTAGTACGGGTACACATACATAACATAAGTTCTAGATGAAACAAAACAATTCTTGTTACAATTTATATGTAAGTGTTTAGAAGACGTTTTGCAATTAGCGATAGAACGGAAACTGAACACGCTATCATTTTTCTTTATATATTTACATTTGTTGTTGAACTCACTAAGACAGTGGTGATATACGAAATAAAAGACAAGTAAGATAGCATATAACTTTTAGATGAATCTTTCACGTAAGCCAAAATATTTGGCAATAAGTACATTTTACCGTGTCGCAACTCAAGCTTGCATTACTTGTCACGCACAGCTACCGAAAACCATATTTTCGTGTGTCTGTGCGTTTTCTCGCTTTATCTCCGCGATACGATAAGTTTACCGGTTGAATGTACGTGTGATAAACACCTCTCGTGTGATGGACGGTCGTGGTAAAACGCATTTTGTTTGAAGAGTTAGGAAGTTGTAGATGTGTCTTAGGCGTAGCCGTTCGTTGTTTTCTAGTTCAACCTATCACATATACTACAGACACTGTACGATAAATTTTGTGTAACTCGTCTTGTATCATTGATAATAAATAAATAAATAAATCCCCAGACAAATACACCAACTGTATGGCCCCTAAGTAAGCAGAGCTTGTGTTATGGATAACCACAGAACAAACCCAGACTAAGCATACATATATAAATATAAACAACCATGACCCGAGAACAAACATCTGTTTTCACCACACAAATGAATGCCCCGGCCAGGACTCAAGCTCCAACAGATGAGGAAGGACAACCACTACTCGGCCGTCTAAATATCAGTTTGTATCAAGTCAACCTTTTTGTCTCTAAATTAAGGCTACAGGACAAAGTTAATGCATATAAATATAATTGAATCAAACGAAAATAATTTTAGTCATTGATAATGTCTCGGAAGTAAAGATTATTTGAAAAGAGATTCAGGTAAGTATCTGTTTGGAGATATGATATTATACATGTGTTGAAATTTATTTACCTACATATATTTTTTTTATTTCATAGACTAAATTCAAAATATTTTATTTTATCATCGTTAAAAATTGAACCTCATTTTATGAATCTTCATCGAGATTGAGTAAATACAACTTTACTTCGGATTTTAAAAGGTACTATGAAGACTGAGAGAAAAAGGCTGGCAGAAAAAAACCTCTCGGCACTCTTTTAAAATATATATTTTTAAAAACACGTGGAGTAGAATACAATTTGACGACGAACCAACTAAGTCTCTCATTACATTTTTCATTAAATCTCTAAAAACATTATTATCCTCGCTAGGTCTATACTTTTCCTAACCCACTTGCCGGATACTCTCTGATAATGCGTCTTGATAGAGATTGATCACATCGCGCCATACATGTACACACCTTCATGTACCACTGGACCTGGTTACGTGAGGAGCCGACTCACCTCTTGGGTAAGCATTGATGATGCATAGGGGTTAAACTTATTTTTAATTTATTAGTTATGCCGCTGGATTTTGTGTTCGGTGAATATAAATGGTGATAAAACTTTGTTATAGCTCGATTTAAATGATAGCCTTGCACGCATTCGCAAAAAACACATGGCTCAAATCGTTATAAAAATATTTTGCATTGGGCTTTATTTGTGAGTTTTACTTCCCATATTATAAAAGGATGATGAACAATTAATTAATAAAAGAAAAAAATAACACTATATAATTGGAACTTATCCAGTTTAAACCATCTTATATCGTACTTGCTTGGGTGCCCATAGATCAATTAAGTATGCTTCTATGTACTTACACCTAAAGTTATAGTTATCCATTATCTGCGTCAAGAATGACAAAGTTTAAAATAAAATATGCTTTACAAAACAAATTATAAGAAATATAATCTAATGTTAAATAATGTGAATGTAAGTATTTAAAATCTAAGTCGTCATTAGCTTTACTGGCTTAGGTTTAACTCTTCATAATGTATGCTACACAAAACACCTACTTTTTCAAAACAATCACACGTACGTCCCAATAATATTTTGTCTCCAGAAAAGTAACTAAAACTAAGAGATAATCTCATGTCTCAATAATTCTGTCAATGTCACAAATCTCGGGTAACCGACTGTCAGAAATACCCGGCGCGGTGGAAGTACGTGACACCGTCGATGGACGTGATCATACAAGTCCGTGGTATGGAGTAGGTATGTACTAAAGTTTCTCTCAGATTTTGGTCGGTCAGGGTCGTAGATATTGGGAACAGAAATTATAATCGCATTTTAATTGTTTAAAATAGTAGGGCTAAATTAAACTAATGTGTGATTTAAATAAGTATCTAATACCTGTAAAACTTTAGATATATATATATATATATTAACAAACAGCAATCGCACTTGAATGAAATCGCACAAAGAATGACCCTCAATAACAAGTTAAAATTTTATGTTCTAGTCGTAGCTTATTCAATATCATTGATCGTAAACCATAATCTTCACACATTCCTAAGGACCGCAACAATGTCCTAATACAAACTAATAAGAAAGCACACATTTTAATTAATAAACTATAAATAAAAAAAGACCAAACATCCGTTTGCGAGCCAAACTTAGGATAGACCACAAAAACCATGAATATTCCCACATGTGGTTACTTTAAACAACGTTATCTCATAGAATATCATAGACAATCACCTTTCATTTCTAAAACATAAGGTTGACTTTCCATTATTGTAGAAGAAAGTAAGTTTTGTAACACATCAGTCAATTTTTTCATCTCCGGATAAATAGGTCGCAGGTTATTTACCGTTGCAAGGTGCAAGCGTCCCAACGGAAAGTCTGCTGCCAAAATAAACGGAACGATATTTGTCGTATCGGTGTGAGGCGATAAAGGAAGCCTTTGTTTTTAGACGCTAAGCTGCGGTCTGTTTGCTTTCATCCGGTGACGATTTTTGGTGAGAAAACGGTATGTGATCGGTGTACCGTTAGGTAACGAGATTTGCGTATGTTTTTGGGCTTTTTTGGTTTGGGTATTAATTTCCAGTTTTGTGATTGCTAGTTATATTATTGTGTGTATTTACAATGTCATGATAATTTTTATGACTATTTCTGGACTAACTAAAATTATACGGTATTACTGCATGATATGCCCCTACAAGATGTTAACTACGAGAACTACAGAAGAACATTTTTCCAAGCAGAACCTAAATATCTATTGTATACTTTTACTTTACATCAATTACCTACTAATAGTCCTTTTTAATAAAACTCGTTCAATATTTTCAAACTGACAAACACTTTTGGAACTGAAGGTTATAGTAATCTATCCAAATCTCTCCATTCTGACCCATAACTTGCCAGCACCATATGGCATCTATACGGACTTAGCCAAAAATAACCCTCGAGATGGACAAAAAATACTAACCTCATGTGGGATATTACGCAATATGGTTTTTGACCCTTAACCGACGGATATTTGTTTTATAGTCTTCTTATCCTGTGGGATGCAGGGAGAATACCGTTATGGAATGCTACTATTTTGAATTTGGATAACGGTTTCTTTTCATATTTGCGTGATTGTTGTATACACCTGTAAAAACGTATCTGTTATCCTAATATATTATGTATCTTTGTGAAATTGTATATTGATATTGTCGTTGGTGTAGCTATTTAAATAAATAAATAAAATAAATAAATAAACAAAGGTTGGAATAGTGTCATTAGTTAATTTTGCAGCTTTTGAGGATATCTTACTGTACTTGTAATGTCTTACTGTATCTACTCTGTACAGCATCATTATCGAAAAATATAGAAAAGATGTATTTTTTAGAAGCGGTTTTTGCGGTGCATATTTTAGAACTTAGTCTTCTAGGAGTAGATCTATGCTAATCATAATTATAAGTACTTGCTAAAAAGAGGACTCCTTTGTCCTTTGTAAATTGTTTTAATTTTTGTACCTTGCTGTGCATTTATAACATAGTAAATAAATATTACTTTTCATAGCCTATAAAATCACATTCGAAATGACCGCAAATAAATAACCGTTACAAAAGTTAATTCCAATCTAATAACTTAGAAAAGAAAGCCTTTCTCCAACAGAACAATGACGTTCTAAAACACATAATTAATGTGCGAACAATATTTTCCCTTATAAAAAAGGTATAATAAATGCTATCGATTCCCATTGAAGAAACTAACGTAGACTAGGTTCCGTATCATTAGTCATATCTGCACGCTATGCTGGTAATTATGAGTTTCATTATGGTTTCATGGTAAAAACATTGCCTCTTACGCATTCGCAAAAAAACATAGGTTTTCAGCTGTGTAAGCTTTGATATACATCGACTGTTCGCACTAGCGGCGAATAAATCACTTGTACTGCCAGCAAGCGATGCATCGCGATTATAGTTTTATAACGTTTTAATTCGTGTCTTTATTGTGGTGTAGTCCGACCAAGCTATCAGTGCTGTCAATGGTGGCGCTGCTTTTTATGTTAACATTTCTTTTTACAACACAGTTGCCATACTAATCCTTTAGTTCCGATTTCGGCTACTGCGTAGAAAAATTAGTTGGTCTATACTAGAACACTGTTTTTTCTTCTTAGGTCAGAGGTAGCGGTGTGAGAGAGCAACCAGATGTGGCAAATAGCGGTATATTTGAACGGTTTTTTGCTCGCTTCAGGATGACGTTTGGGTGTTCTCGTGATGAGGTTTTGAAATGAGGGTGGATGGCGGTTTGAGGTTAAAAATGCGTGTTATATTAAGAAAATTGTCGTGAGATCTAAAGATTTCTGACAATTTAAGTGGGTAGAAAATTACTATTTAAGAACTTTGTATTTAAAAAATTAACAAAAATATATAAAAATTGGTTAGTAGATAGTCATAGTAAAACATGGTTACGATCAGATACGATTTCATCTTAACTTCTTCTGACTGCGTTCTTTATAATTCAACTTATTTAAACCAACATGCGACAGTTTCAAAATGAGATGATTTCGCTTAAAAATAGTGTAGGTACAAACTTTTGTTCGGTGGTACCGCTACGTTTGCAAAAGAAAGTTTGTTTGTTTTGTCTTTTAAACTGTTCTTCACTAGTTTCCTCAGAGCTTAAATCTTAAAAATATCAAAAACATTTGTTACAATTCTAATTATACCCACTGGACGTTTAGATAATTAATTCTTCTCAGTCCAAGAGCACACATGTTATAATAATAATACAAGGTACACAAATAAATCCACAGACAGACGATGTCCATCACGTGGGCTATCCACCGCGTGTGGAGACCACGTGTGGGGCTCTGGCCCTCTTATAGAGGCTACTCCGTGATGTTTGAGTTTTATGAATTGTTAAGATATTTGTTACGTGTTAAGAAAGTAATCAATGTAATCTCACACTTTATTATATCGGTATTAATGGATATTAGAATAAACAAATACATAACATTTGAACATTTACTATAATTGATAACCGAGTGGCCTTGGCTCAGACGCCGGAGGTCCCAGGTTCGACTCCTCGTCGGGGCATTAATTTGTGTGATGGACACAGACGTTTGTTCTCGGGTCATGGTTGTTGATATTTATATATGTATGTATGTTCATTCTAGGTTCCCCTCAATTCGTTGTGTGGTCATCCATGACACAAGCCATATAGTTGGTGTGTTTTTATGGGGATTTATTAATTATTATCTAGTCTCGATGATATTGCCGAAAAACGAAAAAAAATTTGGTAGGTATATTTTATATGGGCACTTACATTAAAACATAATATATACTAATAATTCATAAAGAAATGGTAACCAAACCAATGCTACATTCAATGTCCATATGTCCATATGTCCAATGTACGCAGCAGAGACTAGATAACAGGTCTAGGTAAGCGCCATAGCTTAATTACTACTACTACTGCATATTAGGTGTTAATATTTTCGAACAAAATAACTTTTAGTCCAAATTTCATAGTGAATGATCAAATTGTAAAAATAATTACAACAAAAATAATTTATCAATTCCCCTTTTAATCATATCTCACCCAAATAACCTTTTATATTTCTTTGAAATGGTTTTTTTTTCGTATTTTGATGAAAAAGGCGTGATATAAGTTTCTATTCACCAGTCCACATCTGCGTCGTGACAGGTTGTTGTTGTATAAATCTTGGTCATCTTGTGGGAACATTTCGTACGTTTGACCCGTGTTTCACGACGCTAGAAATATGACATTCGTAAAAAATTTAACTTGATTGTGATCTACGGGTCGCGGGTTTTGAGAAATGGGTAAGTTTTATAAGGTTAGGTAAAAACATTTTAAATTAAGATTGATTTTATTTATAATGTGAATGGGAGTGTTAGTAAAGGAATAGTTGGATACTGACATTATTTTAATTAGTGTTTTTCATTTAAAATCCTATTGAAGTAGAATTTGGAAGGAAATTGTTTGCATTGTATTGGAAAATTACTTTGATTTGTGGCTTAGTTTTGATGTCTTATTCTACTGATAGATACTTTCGGAAAATTACGCTCCATAACGGAACAAATCAGTTTCTTATTTAAATATAAAGCTTTATGATAACCACTTCGACGATGTATAAATTGTTTAGCTGATATTGAATTTATAACTACAATATTAATTTAAAAATAATGTCAAGTGAAAATGTGATGAAAAATGTTAATTATTTATTGCCCAACAAAGATTTGTATACAGATATTTAGTGGCCATGGCCTCCTATTAAATGTTTAAATGTACATCTGTGACAGGAGGACCTGCTCCTCTGTTTATGTATATCTAAGTTCCTAGAAACTATTAAACATAGGTTGTAAATTAATTAAAACGAATTACTAAATCTACTTTAATGCAAGTGTGTGTGTGTATATAGTGTGGTGATCAACTAATCTATCTTAACTATTACTATTACTGGAATTCCAGTAGTTTTTCAACCTCATCATATAGCAAAGGTTTGAACAATTTCGAAACTGCATTTTTACAATTGAAAGTAGTCATAGGATATATATATAAATTTTCTTGTTAATTTGAGTACATAAATGGCAAGACAACTTACCATATTCTTATATTACCAACAGCAGTTTAGGGTCATAGCCCAGAGATTTATGCTTTTTAACAATCAAAAGAGCAATATACAGTTTTCGAATAGATAGTAAGTTACAAAGCTTATAAAGATCAACAGTAGGGAATATATAGGGTTTAACACAATGACATATTACATATAGACAGGTTATCCGCTCTCAAAAATGGCAACGCAAATGCAAGGCGTTTGCCCGCTATTTGTCTCAGCCTTGTGCAACCCAGTGTCACGGCTAAATGTCAACAGAAAGTTATTCCCTATTCTGTGTTTTTAATACCGTACAATGCCTTCTTGTGTGTTTTGACAGTGTGCTAATTACACTGTTACTGTTAAAGATAGAATAAACGTTTCTTTTCATGCGTAAGTACTATTTTTTTATAACTATCTTATTTATTATTTATTTTGCTATTTAAAATGACGTTTTAAAATTGAAATGGCTATTCGTTTTAACAAACTCGAAGAGTGAGATGTAATATGATTTTGTGTGTGGGAGTAAAAGTGACAACGCTATATAGTTTCGACAATTAACGTACTACGTCACGTACGCTCGCAACCAAATACTGCGAAGCAACGTGACGAAGTACATAGGTATCTCTTTCTTACAATAAGTGAACTGTATTATTTTTTCCTTCTCCCACAAATTATATCACTCTATTTATCGGGTAGGTATCTATAGTTACGTTGACGCAGTTTTTTTTGCGGTAATGTTGGGGTATGACTTGTCTATATGTAATATGTCATTGGTTTTAAATATATAACTTTAAGAAGCGACCTTTGAGCTCTTTCACTGTCTATAAATTTGGTCTTCAACGCACCTTTCCATTTGTGATGCAGTACGTTATCACAGACTGAGCACCTGCAGTAGGTATAAACGATGTTCAAAATAATTTTCCCAGAGTTGTGCCTAGATTTTTTGTTTTGTGCATTAGTGTCTAGTTTATTTGCTCTTTTAGCTGGGACAATATGGCTAAGTGATTTGACAATCCAAATTAATTTTCTTATTCTACTAGAAACCAATTCAAGATGAGGATAGTATTTTAAATTTTGGTTGATTATAACACCAATATATTTCACAGGGCATATAAAGATGTAATTATTGCTAGTCCCACATTCATGAATTTGAATTGTAAAGTTGTTTGAAGGTTGAGTACGATCAGTCAGTGTAAAGCACATGAAGTTAGTCCTGCTCATGTTTAATGTAAGAAGGTTAGCCACTCAGAGACCCTCAGAGACCCTCTTCCGCATCCACAGCAACATTTCCCCAAGATGAGTTAGAAAAAACAAGTACTGGAAGGAATAAAAATCTAAAGTAAAAAGGCTATATGTCACCAAAATATAAATTTAAAAAATATCACCGTCTACACGACATCCCAACCACGTTGATTTCCAAAAAGTAAATCCAAAAAAAATTATGAAAAAAAGTGTACCGTTACCTTAAGTTTTACAATCCACGCGCGTTTTGCATAAATCATCTGAAGTGGTAGCTTGCGGTGAGGATTTTTTATTTAACTTTTTATACTTGCAGGATACTTTTAAAGTGATACCGACATAGTAACGTAGAAAGAGTTTGCAGGCTTGGCAATTTTTACTATTCGCAATCTTAATAAAATATTGTTATTTTTTAATTCATTGAAAGTGATTTAATCTATACAGATGGGATTTTAGTCTGTCAAATTAAAAATTTGTCAACGGACGTACGAAGTACGTGGATTATTTTACAAATATTATTCATTTTTCTATTATATCTTGCCGGAAACTAAACAACTTTACAACAGCTTTACAACAGCTTTACAACAGCTTTACAACAGCTTTACAACAGCTTTACAACAAGCTTTACAAATATCATTCAAGTTTAGAACGAAACTGATGTAAAATTGTCAAATAACAGTTTCAGTAACAAAAAGTTCTTCACAAGTGGCCGGGCCGTGTGACGTTTTTTTTAAAGTCCGCAAACTCATTAGTTTTCAAAGCATATGCTAGCAGATAAAATCGACAAGGTTATTGAAAACAAAGTTTTTTTTTGTAGATTTTCCGAAAACATACAGGTACAAATTACTGGAAGACCCAAGGTGACCGTATCGTAAACATTGTTTTTTCTGGTTTTTGGATCATGTTTTATTTTCTATGTTTTCAAGATACGGAGATAATGACGAGCGAGTGGTGTAGTGGTAAGTAGTTGCCTCATACGCCGAAGGTCCCAGGTTCGAGTCCCGGCCGGGGCATTCATTTGTGTGATGAACACAGATGTTTGTTCTCGGATCATGGTTGTTTGTATTTATATATGTATGTTTATTCTGGGTTCCCCCCCAGTTCGCTGTATGGTCATCCATAACACAAGCTCTGCTTACTTTGGGGCCATTGGTTGGTGTGTTTGTCTGGAGATTTATTTATGGGGATTTATTTAATTTAAGATGTGACCATTTGTTGGATATTAACTTGAATGAAAAGTGCTTATACAAAAGTGTATACTTTTGTTTATTTTTAAAAGTTTTCAAATATAACATTGCATTAATGTTAATAAGCTTCGCATGCAATTACGAATATAATAAGTTATGTAGATATTGCATAATTTTTTTAAAAATTGTAGCATGTATCTTTTAGAGTGTGTTTTTCTGATCTAATCAACCATCTAGATATCAAAAACCAAAATAATATCATGGAAGGAGAATGAATGAAAGATAAATTCTCCTAGCCACCTATCAACCAACTCTTTCACGATTCTCACAAAAAAAATCTGTTTCTCAAAAATGGTGGACAATAAGGCCTTAGTCCATCAAACTAAGAAGGTCTATCAAAAGAAGATTATGAAGATAAGGGCACATCTATACATGTGGGCGTTTAAAAATAGACGGCACAAAAAACTAAGAAACATGAACCGAAGAATTATTCGCATCGATTCTTTTGAGATCTATAAAACCATTTTTTCATTGCAAAAAAGTATAAAATGAGGGTGTCCTTTAAAATAGTTGAAAAGCCAGTGGACAAAGGAACGCATTTTTTGACCATGTTGATTTTTTAAATCATGGGCCTGATATATTTACCTGCGTTAGATTAGAATCTTAATAAGAATAGGTTGAAAAAATACGTTAAATGTAATTAATGGCTATTACTTTTGCTTCTGTGTGAAACTATCTTTAAATGCTAATGATCGTTCATGGCGTAGAACTTCATTTCTGAACTTACTAATGTCTCATCAGAAGTAACTTAGAAATATTTACTGAGAATTGATAAGTTGTCAGTAGGTTCAAAACCAATAGTATTTTTATAAATGCATTTGTTACATTTTTTTTAAACTTTTAATGTATTGTAACGTAATTTCAATAGTTTAAATCATTTCTCTTATTACTATTCTACACAAAAAGTAAGTGTACTTTCCAATAAGTACTCTCCAAAATACTTTCAAAACTATCAAAGTACAGTCGCTTACAAAAGCGTATAATCAAATCTGTATCTTGCGCAAGACACGCGTGGCGCGTCACGATGATGACAATAATTTGAGAGAACGCGCGGGGGGTGTGCGACGCGAAAGCGCGTCCGCTAATGACAGGCCGACGAAGAGCTTGTGTCCAGCCCGCGCCCATTCAATGCAAATGTAGTTGAAGTAGATGTAGGAACGTCGAGAAATTTTTTTAGAGATAATTAAATTGTATTACATTTTTTTATAACGTTGCAAGTATTAACTCAGATTTTTAAAATCAAGGTATGATTCTAAAAATTCATAATTCTTTTGAAATTGAGTTTTATTCATTTATTGACTCGACATTAAAAGCTCTATTGAGAAGCATATTATTAAGAAAAATTATTTTTACAGATAAAATGTATTTATCAACGCCGAATTATACATAAACAATCAATGTACAATTTTCATTTTTATTAATTTTATGGAAATCGGCTGCAAGTTTTTAATTTAATGAACAAGCCTTTATATTGACAGTCAGGAGATATTGGTTGTAAGTTAACAATTCAAAAATTAGTCCTCAAACAAATTTTTATGAACATAGCATCGACGCAATAAATCCTTTAATATAAAATGCTCATAGCTTCTCTTTCAAAAATGTCTAAGTCTTCGTATCTCTACAAGTTCAAACACAATGACCACACGATGACAGCGCGGCGCTGCCCACGCGCACGCTTGTGCTTATCACACCTATCGAGCCACAACTGCCATTTATGAATGGACTCTCTTTTTTACAACTGAGTAGACAAACTTTGTCGTTCAGGTTTAGACTACAATGAAATAGCTCGATTACTTTTTCTTGAATGGGTCAATCGTTATAGATAAACCTCGTTTTCTTTTGAACGGGTCAACCTTTTTATTATGATAATTGCGAAACATGCATAACAATATACAAAAAGAGTTTAAATTTCATGTTGTATTCATCCAAGTAACATCATAAACGAAAGGGTACTTAGCAATTTAAATGAAGACAGAGGTGCGTCCATACATTGGCTAGTATGCTAATTTGTAACAATACGAAATGTCAAACATGTCATCTTTGTTGTGTTGATGACTGTACATTTCTGTGACCACACCCTTTTAGTTTTTATGGTGTTTTGAAATTTTCAATGAATAATTAGGTTTGTTGGGGGTGATGTCTTTTTATTTTAGGGAAAGTGGTAATGTAATGAGTTACTAGAAATAATTGAAATTCATTTCAATTTAAATTATGAATAAGTTTTTCCAAAGTGCCGTCTATTAATGACCATAAATTCTACCCTAAAGAGAAAAAACCAGAAGTTTTTTAATCTGGGTTCGACCTTTACTGATGAGTACTCGATGTGAATGATTTTTTGTTTATACGTAATTGTTTAATCGGTATAATGGTTCAGTGATAGCTTTGATTTATTATTTTTCACTGATTAATTTACTTTATAAATAATCAAGACTAAATATGGAGTCAAAATATGAGGACCAGTTACCACATTTAAAGTAATTAACATATTTTTAGCCGCTAACTTGACCTTAAAACCTACCACAATAGTTTAACTAATTACGGTCTACTTAATTATTTCTATATATTTTTGAACTTTGAACTTTTCTGGCCTACGCACTCCGTGGGCAGACGGATCATTAGCTGCTAATAACTAGTAAACATTTGTAAATTTATCTACTCTAATAATTTGGCTCATCAATGTTTTTTACACCTTTCATACGTTAAGACTCAGAAAAATCTCCATTTTCTTTTATCCTCAGAGCAGTAGTAACTTTTTATACCGTTTCCATGTTGCATTCAATATTAGATCAATATTCAAAGGATTTAGAACGTTCGAAATTGTTTTCATGCGTTTTAAAACTGTGCATTTGGCAAAACCTCAATTTGTGAAAGTTCTTTTTGTAACCGACCGGCTTACTGACCGCAAAGCTCACTCAGAAACATTTGGCTAACGCACATGGTCAGATAATCAATAAAATTGTTGGTTTTTTTTAATGGCCTTATATTATGATTTATCCATAGTTTAAAACATAATAATCCTCCTTTATATGTATCATTGAAAAACTATACAGGGTGTAAAATAAAGGAAGCATAATACTTAAGGGTCAGTAAATATACCATTGTTAATATATACTGTAAAAGAATTAGGGGCTGGTTAAGACATCCATAATTTTTTATTTCAATTTTTTTACTCAACATCTTTGATAGCCCTACGTGGATTTCATATCTACCTATGCCAGCATGTCTACCTAGGCATATTCCTAGACGAGCCTAACTAAAAGTTTTTAGAACCAAAAATCTTCAACAGTAAATATCGGAAAATTTGGGCAATAAAGTGCTGGAGATTCGATCACGTCTCAAAAGACGTGGCGTGGAATGGTATTCCATAGGATTATCTCAAACGGTCATTCATTATTGTAACTTACACCAAGCTACTATTTTATTGTAATTGAAAATTATACTTCCAAATATAAATCTGTAGGTCCTCTATACTTGAATATGGCTTAAACAAGATGAACCGACAAAGTCTTATCCGTAATCGTCTAGTAAATAAACCGTAACTAGGTAAAGAAACATGACAAAAAATTACTAACTTTTTGTCTTCTTGTTTCGGTTTCGTGAGCTGTCCGGGATATTCGACATTTTTACGGCAATTCAAATATAAAATAATAGCTTTATTGAAAAATTACCAGGTTCAGGTTAACAATTATCCCGTTCGAAAGCAATTTAAAACAAGACAAAATACCGTTCAGACTCTTTTACTTTTACAATAATTAATCTATATAAATACAATCTTATATTTGTAACACATAAAGGATTCAGAAATATTTTATTTAAAATAATAATTTACATGTTAATTTTAGCGATATTATTATCTAGTTGAACCGGTAAAATGCACCATTATTCACCTTCATTATCAACTAAAAATAATAAGGATAAAACAATATCAAAATTTATATTAAAAAATAGTCAGTGAGTAAAAACTACTAAATATTTAACAAGCTGATATTGACAGAATTCATTAATAATTTTACATCATTCAAAAATATGTTAATCGGTTTACTATTTTCTTTCAATAAGCTATAAATATTCTTTTAAAATGTTGAACAAAAACGTCTCCAACTTTTTTCATATTAACCACAAGCAGAAATAACATTTGGTCGAACCACGAAAACTGTGGTCATCATTGTTTGACATACACGAATACGCGAACCTTCTTATTACAAAATATATCTTTTTCATATGTTTTGAAGGCAAAAACACAATTACACCAATTGAATTGTTAACTTATGAAGACCTCATTATAATGCGGACAATGGACATAATAAAGAAATAAAATTGCATGAAAACTGCCTCTACACGGAATCATTTGTTGAAAAATTACGGTTTTCAGAAATTAATAAATAGAGCAATTTCGTGGTCGGAAATTAAGAAATTGACCATAATAAATAGACTTAATCCTTAGTTACGAAATCGTCAATCAATCGTTTTACTTTAATGGACTAATTTTTTTGAAATAATTACATTAGATATATCCAGAAACCTTTATGCTTGTATAAAATTTGACTGCGCTCTAAATAAATCTAAAATATAAAAAAAAGCTCAGAACAAATATGAGCCTAACAAGTATTTAACAACACATTTTACAACATTTCCTTTCTTTACTGGCACTCAAATCTTACTTTACCATCTGGATTTAAAAAGTAATTAAGCATTTGAAGTTTAAATTCAAATGAAGTACGTAATGACAGCTGACCTCCAGCCCACATGCTCAGCCCACACCACCAGTAATTTGCGATTCGGGACGCGTACCCATTGTTTTATTTAATTTCGAATCCCCGATATTTCGACAGCTCGAAGGTTCGTCATAATCCATCTAATCGGCAATCTTGAAGCGAACCCTGGGCGTAGTATAAACTTCAATAAAAATTCATACATCACACAGATCAATTTATTTTGGTTTCTTATATGGTCACTGTTGTATTAAAATGTTCACTTTCCCTACTGTTTACTTATTTCAATGTCGTAATGATGGACACCTTGGCAGACGCTCAAATGTCCTAAAATTCTTGACACCGTCTTATTACTTATATCCTTAACGGGATTGAAACTTTTCCTTTTTGCTGTACTTTTCGTAATACATGGTAGTTGTTGTGTATTTTTTGTATTGCATTTAATGTCTGTATTGATGGGCCAATTGTCCTTTAAGTAACTCAATATAGCTCAACGGACTTTTGTCAAAATATTTACTCTTTTCGTCGAGCTTACACAATAAGCATCTTAATACTAATAATGCCATTGGAAGCATTCAATGCTTTGTCATTTTGATTCTAACTATTCTTTTTGAAAGACGTGTTTTGTATGAAAATAGAATTTGAGATTCGAGTGCCGAATCTTAAGCGTGATCTAGAGATAGCGATGTCTCGAGTTGCGAATGCTATATATTCTTAATTCGATACTTTTTATTTAGACAGCTGTTTGGACAATACGTGGGAGAGTTCCGTTCGTAGCTCACAGCTTGTTTTTAAAATGAAGGATGTAAAAAACTTCTAAGTGAGGCGATTGTTAAATCTATATTCAAGGAAAATCTTAGTTTTAATACACCCGTCGTTTCATATACGGTCACTCACACTCACATAATAATGTATACTTTAATGTTTAAATTATGCGCGACCTTGACAGCTAAGCCATCAGGAATACATCAAGTGCTCTTGACCAGGGGGCAAATGTCAAATGTCAGCAATGATTGACAGCTAAACGACAGTGTTTTTTTTGTCAATAATGTATTTAACGCTCGCCTAATATTTTATTATTTTTGTTTTTCAACGATTTATCCTACAGTAAACAGTTTTTTAGAACGAAGTAAAATGCATGCTAAGTTCTTAGAGCTGGTGCTGATTATAAAATTTAAATGACATGAATTATTAAAATGGAATACAACCTACTTTTAAAAGTTTTAAAATTAAATAAATATCAATCTTAATACCTTTTCGACTTTAGGAATATTAATTGTTGATAGAAATACCAAAGCAAGTCATGCACTCTGATGGTATCATTCAAAAGATTTTCTAAATAACTGATTTTAGCGCATAAAATGGTTCAAACTTCGCATAAAACACTTTTCAGCGAGTTTTTATTTTGTATGAAAATGTAACAAATTGATTATAAGTAATTATAGCCATTCTTTTTACTTGTTTTCAATATCGGCTCATTATTATCTTAAAATCGAATGAGAAACTGTAACAAACATGATCAAAGTTACGACCAAAAAGTTATAGATGTTATATATATGACTCTTGTTAAAATGTATACAGTTATTTTATTTTTATTTTATTAGTTTTTATTTAACAATAAAAAAAAATAAAAATGACTAGAAAATACAAAACACCATTCTCGCGTGATAGTCACCATAAAAAGTGGTATTCTTTCGAACTAGGGTCACCATTTCGTGTCAGACGCTACGGTCAATACTTTGGTGCCAGTCCGTGCCATCCAGTGTGCCATCCACTAGGGGAGGCACTGGCCATGAACCAACCCCGAAAGTTTTACCATAATTGTGTCATTTATAGGGCTGACTCATGAAATATTGGCTCGGCTGGTGAAGGGAAAATATTTAGAAATTCAGGTGAAATGTTTCGTCATGTTGATCGATTCTATATGTTACTTATCTCAGCAGCTTAATTTTTAGGTGCATTTTATATTCATATGATTAGTCCATTGTTCAATAAACTCATTTGGCTCATAAACATCTATAAAGAGGTTTCTTTAATTTTTGACTCCTTTATCTATTTTTTAAGAAAATAAAATAACATTAAGGTATTGCGGCAAATTTATTAATGTAACGATCTTAAAAAAAACCTACATCACAGTACTACCTTCGTCTTAAAAGCTTATTAACAGGTGATCATGCTAATTCATGTAAAACTTGCAAGTGAGTTAAAAAAATACATTAGTTTATAAAAAATATCAACTTCTGGTTATACGTCCCTTCTTCGAACAAATTATAATAATATTTTCATGAGCTGTATAAATATCAAGTACCTTCGCCATAATTTATAACTCAGTCTAACCGAACCCTAATAAATAATCAATGTAAAATGCATTCTTAATTCAAAATTCACCGAGAGGTCATAAAGTAGGTGGCACAAAACTCTTTCGATAAACTTTTTAAGTTTCGTGCCTGAGTTAATAAAGCTGAGGCTTTCATAGCTATACGGCCGACGGTCAATATTCCGGTGCCTGCTCGTACCAATCACAAGTACAGGGTGATTTACTGACTCAAAAACTTTGAATATAACAGTTATTTTATATTTGGTACAGTTTAAGCTAAATTATTATTAGAATATGCATTACGTATCGCAAATATTTAATGGGTCTTGAGGTAATCTTAGTTGGAGATAGATATTAGTATACGTAATATTAATAAGGTAATAATATTTTATAATCTTTTCATGAAGAATTATTACAAAACCGGTTTGAATAATTGTATTCAAATTATAACCAAGTCCTCGTGAGTTTGGTAGATAATGAGCTAATACTCTTTTAAGTACGAATAAAATATATTTTCTACAAAATTTACACCCTGTGCAATAACAAAAAACGTAAATGCAATTCTAAAAATAAAGGGTAGTACAAGGCTGATGTTATCTATAACCATTTTGTGGTTATACCATTTAGAATAATGCATCGGCGCACGCGCCTACTTAACCAATTGTTTCCGATCGGAAGAATTTTTGAAAACCCCTTGGAAGTTTTTTTTTTTTGGTTTTACAGAAGTTTGTATAAATAATAGATTAATTTTAACGAGAATTCGGAAGGTATCTTTTAAGATAACTAAGTTTCGAGCAGTCTACTGCTGTATCGAATAACATTATTTTTTCACTCTTTTCGGCTTAGTTATTCATAATAGCGTGTTAGTTTCAATAGATAAGATTCATCAGTATGTTGTCCGAATACTATAAACGTCCATATTTTTGTAAATCTTTCGTCACCTCTGGGTCGCGATAATAGTAGTCACGTGGGCTCAACAATTAATGGGCCCTTAACAACTTTGAAAATATCTAAAAATAGAAACAGATATTCCAATTTTGCAATCAAAACATTAAGACAAATTATTTCTCAACCGCTGACTCATCCAATGAGGATATTTAGTCTCGTGGGCGGCATTACTGAGCGCAGTGCAAAGATGCACTGAGTTCAGTCTGCAATGTTGGTATAGTATAATTTGGAATTTGCAGAAGCTACACTATTATTTATTTTGGCCGTTTCTGTTTGTTCCAGGATTGATTTACACAAATCTGCAAAAGCTACGAAGCTTACTTCAATAAGATGGGTTTAACCGTGGAGGAGAGTTAGGAATTACGGTATTTTATATAAATCGTCACTTATTTCTAAATTTGGCCTTTACTATTACAATATTAACTATTTTTTAGATAATAGTTAATATTGTAAAAAAATAAAATTGTATCCCATGTCCCGGAATACGCCTTTACATTAGGGACCGACGATGATATGGTCAAGGGTAACAAATAATGTGGTTTTGCCTGACTACGGTGGCACACAACCACAGTTATACACTAAACATTAGTAGCTCTATGATTTGTCGACGTCTTATTTCCTGTTTAATATTTTGAGAACTTATGTTACCTTCTAAGATATCTGTAGCTTAAAAAGAAACCTCGTATGTTACCAGCATATTATTTACTTGTTCAGTATATACTTTAAGTTGAATTTAGTATAGGCCGCTAGGTACCATAAACGACTGGAAAATAAAAACAATACCTTTACCAGAGTCAAAACTTCACACTACATTTGGAGAAAATCTCCATTCTTCAGATATCGTTCACCTTCCTAACAAGCCAGTGAGTTAGACATAGAGTGGGAATTCGATACGCTAGTGTTGTAATATTATAGTCATTAATTTTAAATAATTCTCAAAATTAAATTCCATAATTAAATGTTAGACCTAGAGTTATGAAACGTCGTTACAAAATTCAAGACTTGGTTCGTTTTTCATTATTAAAAAAATAATAATAATCCCCAGACAAACACACCACCTGTATTGCCCCAAAATAAGCAGAGCTTGTGTTATGGATGACCATTATGACCAAACAGCGAACTGGGGGGGGGGCCCAGAATATACGTACATATATATTTACAATAACCACTATCCGAGAACAACCATCTGTGTTCATTACATAAATAAATTGCTGAGCAGAGAGACTCGATCCTGGGACCTCCGACGATGAGGCAGGGCTACCCACTGCGCCACTGCGCCATTTGGCTTTCAAAGATGTAGTTATAAAAAGTAGGAACATATTTCGAAAACTAAGGCATTTATAAAAATGAATCAAGCTTTAATGCCATTTTTATTACTTATCATAGTATTATTATTCATCGCAAAGGTTTTTGAAAAACTTTAACTTGCGTTCCTGTACCATTCATTCGTAAATAACAAACCGGGTAAACGTTTTTTGATTGCACTAAAATAAATGAATTGAATAACGTTACAACTTTTTCTTCTCGATATTTTGTTCTTGTTACGATAAGAAACAACAATCGATCTACTTACTAATCAATAACAAATAAAATTATTAATATTTAAAAAACTCTGTAGCCCGAGGTGTTATTGAAAAAAATCATATGAAAAGAAGTGGCTTCGAGTAAGTGTTTCTACGAAATCTTTATGTCATATGTATCTGTATTGTATTTTACTAAATTTGTACATTCACACAGTGTATATTTGAACATAAATTGTAAAATAAATAAATCACTCTGCGATTATAGCATGACGTAGAGTAATAGTATCCAATGATCATGATTTTTGAGCTCTTCTAAAAAATGTGTGCTTACCAACACTACAGAGGTAAGCCTCTCCCAGACTAAGGTCACAACTTAAACTGCATCGTCTGATTGCGCTGAGCAACGTAGGCGCGTAGTGAATCACTGCTGTTTCCCAACATTCATCTTAATTAGCAAACTGCGTGTAAAATATTATGTGAGTTGTATATTATTGCTAATTTACTATTCATTTATTAGTAGAGGTGTGCCAATAGCGTAAAAGTCATATTTGAAGAAAATAGGTGGTTTTAAATGTGACGGGAATTAATTCATATTTCACTGGCGTCAAGCCCACATCCTTCGCACTTCGGTCAATTGTTAAGCTGCAAAGCTATGTTATAAAAGAAAAAAACTGCTTAAAGCTTACAATATAAAACATGTGTTATATTTACATTTATCAGTATAAGAGTAATTTTTAGTAAATTCTTAAATAATATATATAATGTAAACGAAGCTTTTATTATTTTGTTTCCAACAAAGAATTTAAAAGTTTGAAACGTCTAGTCTTACCCAATTTGTGCAAAGCACGTCTTCCCAATCATGGGTTTAAAATTAAATGTGTCGACCCACCCTCTTCAGATTTATTTTTGTCAAGGATTCTGTAAAAATCAATTATGTTTGTCTACAGTTTTATCTCTAAAATGAGAATGAAGTGGACGTTGGAATGAGGTGAAAAAATTTAAAATATTTGCGGTCGTACAAGAAAATTTAGACATTAGTTTGTGGAAGTAACATGGTATAAATAATATTACTATTGAGTTTTATTTTCTGTAAAGTAAAATTTTTATACAATTTATATACGATTTTAATAAATCTTCTTTCCATTAGGTATATGTTATTTAGAAGGAACAACCTCATTGATTATTGAAAATTGAAGAACTCACAGATAGACCCACCCTTAAAAATCATTTCACTTCGATAATGCTCATTTCTAAATTAGTCATCCCAATTTAGTCATCTCATACAGATGACTAAATTGGGTCTTACAGAAATAATTTAACATAATGTCTTTAACAGGTCAATCCAGCAGACAGATTATTTAAAATAATATATCTATGTTTGAAAATCTGAATCCTTCAATTTCAGAAACTTTTGTCAAATTTGTCTTACGTAACTCCCATTGTGTTGAATTCGTCAATGTCTTCATACGAGGAGAAAACATTTCTTCGTCTACACATGTTTCTTTGGCAGTTGTCTCAGACGTGTGTTACAATGTTAGCTAAGTTATGTAACAATTCATGTTTTTGAGTATATTTATTTTTTAGTTATAATTTTATGTTGTTGATAATTGAAGTTTTAAAATAATTTTACAGCTTTTATGGAAAGTAATTATTTCAGTTCAACCCAGAAATTGTACTAATAAATATGACTGTCTAGTCAGGTAGTCGCCGATAATCATACTTTGATAAGAATTAAACATGGTATTAACGAAACAAACAACACCCTAAATGGGAATAAATAAGTAAATTAATAAACCATTTATCTAACTGTCATTCCATAAAACACGTAAATGCCATCATTTGAGCACTGGGCCAAATATATTGATACAGAATTTGTGGCAAAAAAATTCTTAGTTTTACCTTTCATTGGCGGAAGAATCCCATGGCATGTCTGGGCCTGGCTTCGGCACACATGTATCGGCTCCGGCTTGTCCTTGAAAGAGAGTATGTGAATGTCAGCTATTTTTGAAAGTCTGCTTTTCTTGAGAGTTGTTCATTATTCAAATTATTTTGTAAAATTGATGACGGAACTATGTATTACTCTTTATTGCTTTACATACGGTATTGTTGTGTTTTTTTTTTGTTTTAAAATGTCAATTACATTTCATTTACACGACTTATTAGTCCACATAATTCGGCGTCAATTCCGTAATAATTCGGCGTCAAAACTTATCTTATGTACCAAATTTTATTCAAATACGATCTGCAGATTTATCGTTACGATTTAAAAATAAAACTGCTTAATTTTGCTTTTATATTGCTTTGATAATAAAATATAATGTAAATGCGACCTGAGGGAATAAAATTCGATACTTATTTAAATCATATATAGATATTACAAGGGAGCTTAAGGGAGTTTAAGCGAGCTTTACCTTTTACTTTTCATGTCCCAGCAAATATGAAACAAGATTAACACATCGCTTGCTACATCCACATTTGCCCCAAATTTTTTACATTTACAAAAACATTTATTAACGACACAATGTCAACAGAAATTACAAAAATCCGATACTTTCGCAGATATAACGTTACAAGTCTCAAATTGAGCAATTTCGAGTATCCTGCCGCGCATCTGTTTAACGACGGTTGATACAAAAAATATCCGCTGAAAGATGTCATTATGACTTCAGAATGTCAAAGGTGGGGTAGTCGGTTTTTTAAAGTACTTGATGGTTCTAGTAAAACGGTTTATTATAACTATGAAATCCATTTAAAAACCAGTGATTTGAACTTCGAATTTGCGAGTTACGAATGAACCTAGGTACCAGCCCTTATTAATACAAGTTGACATCTGTATATAACTCTATGGACCCTCCAAGCTATCTGTGAAACAAGATTTTTTTTAAACTCGAAATTAAATTTTCATGCCATTTTTATAATTTACAAGCTTAGTTTTATCGAAACTAGTATGCATTTGAATGAAATGGCAACATTTAAACGATAGCTTGTCAGTTCACGGATATGTTGGTCGGACTGTATTATGCAATGCGTAAAGAAAGTATTTTTTGACTATTTTACTGAAATTCGATTGGTAAGACGTAAATTGGTGGAGATGTTGATAGAATCATTTTTTAATGAGTAGTTTTATTTATTTATATTTTAACAGTATTTGTAGAAATATATATTTTAAGTCAAAATATACAATTATAGAAACAAATGTATAAATAACAATAAATTAAAACCATTATGCTTTCTGATTCATTTCTTAGCAAATTTAAAATTTTGTTTATATTAACATTATATGAAAACAGTCAATTAATATTGCGGCTTACAATATTAAAAATAAACAATGAAAAGTGTTGTATTTATACGTAAGTAAAATAAATAGGTTTGTTTCCAGTTACAATAAAAAACGTTTTTAAATAAAATTTAATGAAAAGTCGGCTAAAAGCTTTTCCAAGCAACAAATTTTCCACATGCCACCTAGCGTCGAGTAGCCAGAAGAAAACTCCCCTCACCGCTTACACCATCCTTTTCCCTCCACCCACACACTCTAACATATGAGGGAGACAGTTATACACATGTCGTCATGCTAACGTTTTCCACGCAGGAAAACCAACAACCCTTTACGTGTCTCAATTTTCACGTACAAAATTCCTGTGTGTGAAAGAGACGAAGTTATTTTCAAGATTTTAAGTGTCGGACATGAGATGACCAGTATTTTTCAACCTATGAGGTAAATGTTTGGTCAAGAGAGATTAATTTTAGGGGTCGGTAGGGTTAAAAAATCACGTAACATTTTGTGAAGAACCTTGAAAAATATTTTGTACTTTTGTTTCTTAAAACAAGGAATAATAAATATTGCAATTCTCCATAATATTTATTAGGTACCACCCAAACTTACAACACCATAAAAAAACTATGCCATTCTAAATACCAAAAATAAACTAAAAAACTTACACAACGACAATTATACCCCGACACAACCAAGAAAACTCTTAAAACAATTATATACAAGTAAAGTTGAAATTTTTCTTTTAGTCTCGTCGCTCGTAAAACTTATTAAAGTCAAGCACCGAGTTAAGTTCGTCTTAAGTAAAACGCCGATGAAAAAATGTACCAGCAACTTTGAGAGGGAAAGTGAAAATGCTTTCAAAAGTTCGCGAAGCTTTTCTTGAATGAATCTCTGGAGGGGGTGATAGTGTATTTTAAATGAGTTGCAGTTAAAAATGTAGAGATGGGCTTTTTATTGGGTTTTGTGGTAGACAGTATTATTTGTTTTTGATTGTAACTTATTGGAATTTTCTAATAATAAATAATTAAGGCAAAATTTTGCTACGCTTCGTAGTAATAAACTACGGTTATAAAGTAGAGAAGTTATAAATAAATTATTATTTTTATTTTAACAGAAACTTCTAAAAGGTGCGAGTTATGTTATATTATTAACTAAGGTTAAGGTCCTAATTTTAAGATTAAAATAAGCTAATGTGAAACTTGTCCGTTTAAAAATGCATCATGAGCAAAACACCAAGCAAGTGACCGCTAGTCCGTTCCGTTCCGGGTCCGTTCAATTAAAAATTCCATCTCCTAATCGAGTCATGAAATATGCAAGCAAATATTATCCCTTTTCTTTTGAACTGCATCTTCGCCCCACCCGTACGCACACCGACGCACTTTTAAACTGTTCCCGTCTCTGTCTGTTGTTTGAAGATCGCGCGGGGGTGGGTGTTGCCATCTCTGTTTGATCGCCGAGTGGGAGACGACCGCGAGTAACCCCTGGCTAGTTCGTGTGGACTCGCACGCGCCGCGCTCGGCCCGCAGAGTGGGATGGCAGATGGCCACACTAGCAGCCCGTGAAGGGACACGGGACAGACGCTCTCGGACACTAGGCCAGAGCGGACGCTCGGCCGCGCACCTGCTCGCATCGCTCCGACACGCGATCGCAACACGACAACTGTAAACACTATCTTCTTATACGAAAATTTTATTTCAAAAATTCTTAGAACTGTTTCTGTAAATAAACTGTGTTTTTAAATGTTAAGTGAAGATTATAATCTAGTGTTTTTATCAAATCGCAAGATCGCCACTAGGTGTGGATAGATTAGATATTGGACTGAGACCCTTTTCAAGTGTTGATTATACTCGTATGACCAGACGGCAATTTCGGCAAGTAAATATCCAAACGTGCTAATTATTTTAAGTAAAAATGAAGAGAAAAAAGTAAGAAATATTAATTAATTAAATAATAAATATAATGTTGGAATCATGATTGAGAATTTTCTGAGATTATCAGATCGGACTTTAAAAAACAATTCAGTGACATTTCAACCTGTGTTATCTGCAAAGGTTCTAAGAGGACGATAAGCCGTAGGACCGACGGCGGCGCAAGTGAAGTGAACTACAAAAAACTGTCAGATGCTATAAGATACACAGATAAATAATTTAGAGAGATAAAAATTGTTGAAATACAAAATAGGTGACCAAATCAAAATGAGAATCAAGATGCCAGCTGTACGCATCGCGCAAGGTAAGTTCGCTAATAAACCTTTTTTTACATTTTATTTTCTTTTAATTCCTTTCCTTCATAAAAGAGAAAAACTAATTTCAAAATAGCCTTATAAAATAATTGATTATAACTATTGGTGACGAATAAAAAAAGCATTAATATAACTATAAAAAATAGTCATAAATAAGACTACATTTTCAAATTTAGCTTTACAAAAATTTCAAACAAATCCTGTAATAATATCCTAACTCACAATTCAAATCAAAACTCTTAAAATTTTAAAAGTAGCCAAAGCAACACGCATATAGTCGCAGCTATTCAGTCTACAAACGAGCTACTCACGCCCGGCCAGTGAGCAAATATTGACGAGCCCTGGTCATCTCGTGGCGATTGTCCACTGGCTGAATAGCCTCTCTATACTGTCTCCAAAGAAAGAGGTTGCAAAGAAAAACAAATGCTGGCGATTATTCTTTTTTCAAAAAGAGTTCTTGCAAACCTAAACTTATTGGGAAGTAGCAAGACGTTAAATATGACTTATCGCAATCATATAGATAAATAAATAGGTAAAACCAAACCCTACAAAAAATGTAAACAGGCATTCCAATGAAAAAGTAAGTAAGAAAAGTATTATTGTAAAGTAGCTATTATATAAAAAATCTCTTCGTTTTTAATACAATTTTGTCTTAACAAAAAACGTCTGTTACCTACATTAATATGAATAAATTTAATACTTATCGTTATGCAGTTGTTCAAATAACAATGTCCACAAGTTAAATAATATAGACACTTTAAAGGAAATATAAAAACATTGTAATGAAAATCGTGTGTTCAACATAAAAATTTTTACCTTTTATGAGAGAAACATGAACAATAAATAAAAAGTCAAATAGGCCAATACTGAAAATAATGACCACGATGATAGAGTCAAAATATATTAAGAGATCATTTAATAAATTACTTGATGAACCTTAAGCTTATTAATGCTATTAATTAAGATTGTTAATGCTATTAATAGTATTTTTATAAAGACTAGTAAATTGATTATTTTAAGAAAGTACTATACTTACCAGAAATTTTTAAAGTATTGCCATTAAAATGTAAGTTCAAGATCAAGAGATCAATAACACACTGATGACAATGTAACATTTTGTTAATAGGAAAACAATGGACCAACGTCGCATCGTTAGAATTTCCATAATAAATTATGTGGAAAATATTGTCAAGGTAGAGAGGTCAAGATAAACCATAAAGCATGTGAAAGATAAAACTATTTTTTATCATAAATATTTTTTACAAATAATCTGTGTGTTACTACATTCAATTAAATATGTTGCTACTCGCAAATCAATACCAACATTTATGTAATTGTATACAATTGAAGGATTTGAAAGCATCAAAAAGTAAATCACAAAGCGTTTACGTGTCAACTAAACATAAAATTAACTAATTTTTAAAAATGAAGTCTTTACATCAACGTAAAAATCTTTAAACATTTTATTTTTCACAATGAAAGTAGAGACTCATTCATCCCATACTGACTCTCGCGCAGCTTCTACTCAAACATTATCGCACACATGGGCAATTAGTTCAAGTTGACCGGCGGCGACGGCCGATCTGATTGGCCGGCTCCACCGTGACGTCATAGTCGTCTGCGGCCATCGCGCCTGATTGGTCGACACGCGTCATTTCGTCGATGACACTTTTGTTCTTATTTTAAAAATAAGAAGCAAGAAGTATGCGGCTATTGTTATAAATCACAATGCGACCCCTTCGTATGTAGCTGACGCATAGGGTGGAAATAAGTTTGGTAGAATCAGAAATGGTACTGATATTAAAAGTATGTTATGACATTTTATGCCTAACTAATAGCAACTAATTATAAATAGGCAAAACTAATTATGCCTTGTTACATAGATTTTCTGTTCTACAAATTAATATCACTTTCATACTTATATTATTCGTGATGCAACTCAAATAGCTAAGACTGAAAAAAAAACATCAACTCGTTTCTGTCTATAAACTAAATTCTCTTTTCATCCTGAATAAAACAAATACCGTTCTAACATGCGACCCTAATCACGTGTAGGTCAAAAAAACTTTCCAGGCTTTTAAAACCCTCTTCAAGTCAGAATTAGAAAATCGTCAAATTGCTTTACCAGATGTGAGACAGAGCACTGTAGATACCGCGGCGCTAACTTTTCAACTAACTTTTAAAAATCCAAGTTAACTTTTCAAAGCTTTTGTACGGGACTAAATAAAATATTAAAGGACGTGTCTGGTTTTTGCTTTTCAAACATTTGCTTCTAATTGATACGGGTTCTGTCTGTTTGAATTTTACTTTGTATTTGCTCGTTGCTGTTTTATTCATTCGTACTTGTCCTTTTTTGTAAAATGAAAACACATTTTAAAGTATTTCATTAAGGTTTACAATTTCTATTTTTAAATATTGAGATCATTATAGTAGTAACATTGAATTATTGGTAGCAAATAAATATGCTAAACAAAGCATCAAACCAGGGCGGCTGCATATAAAGATTCTCTTGTCAATTTAAACATTGCCTATATCATGTTCTTTGCTGCTTCGCGATTCAATATGTCTTCATTAAGAGAATATCGAACATCGCATTCAAAAGTGGAACCTACAATCTTTTATATAGAAATTAGCATTTTATTATTATTTTATCCATATTTTACTATATGCATATTTAATGTATTATGAAAAATCGATAGCAAAACTTTATGCTAATACATGTAAAACCGGACCTATGGTAGGGTCAACGAAAGATGAGAATCGTTAACAGTATCTTATAGTAGATATGCAAAAACAATAAAATGAATTTTAATTTCTTCTCTAATTATAAATTATAGACCAATCGTCAAGAGGCTTGAAAACATAAATAAAACAAAGCATTCAAATAAATTTGAAATAGCCAGCCACAACGTAATTATGTGAATGTATTTGCGCTGCTCCCGCAGTCGCCGTGGGAAAGTATCAAAGTCTTATCTCTAAATGAGCGCAGAGTAAAGACGAACTCCAATAAATTGAATTCGTCAACTGAACATATAAATTCGCCAATTGACATCCTTCGTCCATTAGAGCGGGATAAAAACAAATAGAAAGAGAAAACTGATCAAACGAATACATCAAGTACTGGCAGCCGATATTTAAATTATGGGAATAAAGTTAATTTTCGTATTTAGAATAATGATTTTGCGGACGGCGGCCACCCGTTTTGAATTTCAAACTGGACTGGCTGGTTTTCTTTTTTTTTAATGTCCGTATCGATCGGCGTTTTGCGATTGTGATTGTTAAGATAAAGACGTATGAATTTACATATGTTATGTCAATGGAGGTCCGGAGAGAACATTTAAATTGGATTTATTAGTCCGGCCCCACGAAACGGTAGATGCGATGCGAAGTAGGTGGTTCGTGAAATAAGAGAAACATGCTTAATTTATTATTTTATGCGTTTATTATTGTTAAACAAATAAGAAAAAAAAATGAATATGAAGGCGTATGGCGCCTGAACTCAGACCTTCATCCTTCCTTCTACAAAAGCATAACAAGATTTATAACAAAACTTAGCAACAAACAAAAGCAGAAGCTAAAAGTTGATAATCTTATTGTGTTCAATAAAATTTCACACCTTTTTGATGAAATGATGATAAGGTGGACAATAGTTATTACTATAAATACTCCAGCTTATCTGTAGTAAGTAATCTTTTTATGCCACAATGGATTAAGGTGTGCTTGAGAGATTTGAATTTCAAAGAAATCATTTGAACTCCAATATAAATCTCGGATTTAAAGTTCAATAACGAATTCGGACCTATAGAAAAGCTGATTTACTGACCTATTCATTATACCTTGAATTAAGTCATTATTCTAAACCGAACAGCTTTTGACCATATCCATTCATTAGAGCTTAAGGCTCGTTGTTAAATAAAAACAGTCAAACACAATGGAATAAAAAATGTTCATAACGAGAATTAATTTATTGTTAGCGGTCCACTTTAATCGACCTGAGCGTAGGTGGACAGTCTCAGACGCGTCTGTCTTTGTAAAGCTTTGATGCCAATTTGTATATGTCAGTCACTTTTAAAAACTCAGTAAGCACTGCCTAAAAAACTTTCTATTTTTTATCTTTAATCAAATAAGTGTTAGATCAAATACAAATAAACTTTATTTGAAAGAATTTTAAATGTGAGATTCAAACAGAAAAAAACTCGAGTAACATGTTACTAACAACAGGTTGACAAAAGACCGAACTTGATAGAAGCACCTGAAACTCCGATATTTTCCCATGGTCAAACTGAGATAAACACTTACAAAAAATAATCCAGCTTGCCTTTGACAAACAATTGGTCAAAAAAGTTTTTTTTCCGGCAAAACAGGCTCAGTAGTTTGCGCCCACAACGATGAATGCTCGATAATATCGTAACAATGTACAATAGGGTAGCTGTTCCTATCGAAGGCAAAATAACTATTGTATGTCATTATAGGACATCCTTTCATCAATTTTGGAATAAAAGGGTTTAAAAGTGTCACTTTCTACATTTGCTACCCTTTCAAAAATATTAACAGCTTTTTTATTATAAGAAAATACTGAAAGAATTTGGTTATAATCAGTTTGATATCTACAAAGTTTTCAATTTAATAAAAGTCTCGTATTCAATCTAACTGTGTAATCAAATGCTTTAGAAAAAGATTCATCTCAAGTATAAAATTTACCTGGCTTTATATCTACCATCCTTCATCCAATATCTGTCTATCCTTGGGATTCGTGACCATTGTCCAATATCTTTTGATTCGCGCTGATTTCCTTTAAATTCCTTGCTTTTATATTTTTTTTATCTAATCGTCCGTCAGGGCACAGATGTCGAATTGAATTCGCGGGTTTTTAATAAAAGAGTATGGTTATGTTTTTAATATTTGCTCTTTTATCTTGGATCGTTTTCAAATTCGATTTTGACGTGCTGTTGTTAATTTATTAAACATCTGTTAAAATCGTGGCATATTTAACACTTCACTGCGAAGTTTAAACTTTTATTGTTTTTATAAAGTGGGTGTTAAAAATTGTAAGATCGGAGTCTATTGAGTGTAAGATAGAGCGATATTCATAACATGATTTATGCTCCATAATGTTCATATGTGTGTAAGTGTATTGTCAGTTTGTCTTAACCTCAAGACGTGGGCGTCTCACTTGATTTATTATGTTGCTGTAATTTACGAACCCATAATAAGGCTTAATCAAATATGAAACAGCAACTCTCAGAACAGTATCATCTAAAACTGTTTTTTTCTCATCAAAGTAATTATTTCAGTGACCATTCTTCCAGTGTCCAACATTGCATTTCCGATAGCTCAAGCCCGGCTAGAATCGTAAGGTCGTATCTGCATTTGTATGCTGGGAGCTTTCCCATACCGGGCGCTTCGTGACCGCTCGGCTTGTTAACGCGATGACCCGGCCCGAGATTATGCACTTACATCCGTCTGAATGATGACTGCTTAATTGAGGCTATGTGAATTGTGGGTAAACACCGTAACTGTTAATGGAGACGGTCATTCTGATACGCTCATTGGACATTTCATTGGACATAATCTCACAATTTCTCTGTGACCTAATTCCTTGCGCTTTAGATTTGAATGTTTTTGGATGTTAGGCTAGGTCAGGTCAATAAACGATTTGAATCAATGCAATTAAAAGTTCATCTTTATTATTTTGCAATTTTTTTGCACTTTTGTAGATATTTTGTCAAGGTAATAAAAATAAAATAAAATACATAATTTTAGATATAGCCTTAATTTTTTCCATAGGACATATTAAAATGCTATAGCTCTTATCTCTAATCTTATGCAGCAAATACATAAGATTTACTATTTTAAAGAATTGAACACTAATAATAATAAAATAACACTTCTAAGCTTCACAAGGTGAAAAAAGGAAAGGAGTAATTTATTTTATGCAAAATCTAATAATATACTTACCGAATGGCCACAGAGCAAGTAACTGTAAATAGAAGTGAACGCTGTAATAATTTTGAGTAGGATGCCGCAAAGATCATGCCTACGATCCGCAGATAGCCGCCGACCCGTGCGAATCCGTACACTTAAACTATGCATTGTTAAAAGAAACTTTGATTTTATGATAAAAATATATTTTGAAGGTAAAATTATAATCTTCAAAGAAAAATAACTTTGTACCTATATACCTGGCTCAGAAAATCTTAAGTAACTTTGCCCAAAACACCTGATTGCAAAAAATAATGATTTTTAAAACATATCCTACCATCAGATGCCAATTATGAATGAAGCAAATTTAAAAAGAATGAGAAATAGAAACAAATGATTGAGGTGGTTATGACACTAACTATGCCTTTGTTAAAGTAAACGACGTTTACTATCTTAGTGAGCCAAACAGATTTCTTCAATCAATGACCAAAAGACATATAGTTTTTCTTTAAAATAAATTAATTCGTTCACAGAGTGTCTCGGCATTTCTATCTTGCAAATTTTTTCACAAATCCCACGCTGTCTGTTATATTTTTTTGTTTAAAGGTGTCATTCAACCCTTTGGAGTTCAGCCTTTTAATGCACCTACAATGGTCACAAAAGGTTCCTTGACCAGAATTTTAAAATATGTGGGACAGTTTTTTGTGCAAATATGAATTACTGATTTCTATTTCATACTTTTCTTTCCTTTGAAATGTTAGTTATCTGACTTAGACTAGTGATGGGTAGTTGAAGTTCTAGTTTATTGGATGGCAGTAGTGTATCCTAAAACAAAGTTAATTTGTTCAATTTCGAAGACGGTCATACATTGCCGTGATATTTGGGTATTTACTTATATTCTGGAACCCCATTTAGCACCGTAATTTTAGTATTTAGATCTGATTTATCTTGAGGTACCTAAATTTAGTTGGTATCTAATGTTAGAGGTAAACTCATTAAAAGTAGGTACGTAATAATAAAAAAGGCTACAATTTAAAATACAATGACCCATGATGCTATGCCTAGCAACTATTTTAAAGTGAACACAAAATGAAACCACAAAGTAGTGTTCGCCTTCTCATCACTCCCTCACATCACGCTTCCATTCAATACCTGGTTTTTACGAGTTGCGGTCAAATAACAAAATGTATGCAGCTTCATAAAATGATTGCAAGGATGTCGAGGATCAAGAGTCTACTATTGTCCATTAGTAGGCATAATTATTTGCGGGTCGGTATACCGCACCTGTGGCGTTTTCACACGGTCAGGCAGGTAGGCCCTCGTATCGTAACCTCGGACACCGGATAACTGTACCATTTTTTGTTCTTCCGATTTGTATAAACTTTTTCAGTTGGTTTCGAATAAGAAAAAGTTTGTGGGGTGTACTTTAAGTCGGATCGTAAGAGCGTATCTTCTTACGATATACTACTTACGCACACTTAAAGCAGCGTTGATTTTTAAAGCAAAACTTGCTTTAAAAATCAAGGGTTTCAAGCGTTTCAAGTTTAAAAAAAAAAACTTTAAAGCAAAACTTTGTGGCTCTGCTTTTATTATTGAAGCGTTTTCGTTGAATCATGCGACCAAAACGTTTTGCCCAAAATATGTTTATTTAGGAATATTTCGACCAAAATTGCACGCACAATTTGACGCAAGAAAATCAAATTATTTAGTTTATCACGTCCCCTAATATTTGCGTCAGTATACCAGATGTACAGTAGGTGTCAATCTTTTCTGTTTACCTAGAAACAACAAACATGTTGTCGGGGTCATTTCTGTCGATAATAATAGGATTTTCCTCCATTTTGGTTCGTTTATTAGCGAGCATCACTTTATTATTAATTGGAGACTATCTTATTTTAATACTGCTTTACCATTGTAAAACTGACTATTATCCACCACATGATTATATTCAACCATTCTGACATTAAACATTTAGCTCAAACACAGCATAATACCCATCAAATCAATAATTCATGCTAAATATAACGCGACACAATTAAAAGTCATCCATCTATACAGATCTGTACAAAATCACATTTATTAACTAATACCATTTTCGGAATGATATGCACTTTTTGCCATTCAAATAGGGAACCAGAGACTTGCATACATACTGCAATGCATACTGGGTCTAAAGCCCAAGTTCCATAGAGCGACGTGAATATTTTTGCACACATATATTATAAGGGGTGCCGTGTGTGAAAAAAATCTGCTATTATAAATATGAGGAGTTTAACAAAGGGATGGGAGAGCGATCGGGGTCACTAGGAAATGGCGGTTTTGATACGGGGTTTTTTACCTGGTCTCCTAGGGTGAATTTTTTTTAATTTTTGGGTCTCAATTTTTATCGCGCTAGCCAGTCAGTCTGTGTTCATCTACGAAGATGATCACATGGTGTATGACTATAAGAAGTTTATCAAGTGCCCAGTG
Organism: Marasmarcha lunaedactyla; assembly: GCA_923062675.1. Taxonomy (NCBI): domain Eukaryota; kingdom Metazoa; phylum Arthropoda; class Insecta; order Lepidoptera; family Pterophoridae; genus Marasmarcha; species Marasmarcha lunaedactyla. The sequence continues at coordinate 13,743,265 of OV281353.1, forward strand.
GTATCTCGGACTTAAGTTCAGTAGGCATAAGTCCAAGTAATTCAGTTAGTTTGATACTTATTGTGGACAAGTTAGAATATTTTGTGGATCTTCGAGGTGTTTAAACTTAGAAGTAAAATGGATCTGTCTTCGAGGAGTAAGTCAAGATTTTTCGACTCTGGAATCGACTTAAGGCGTAAAGGGACTTTTAGAGGTTAGACTCACAACATATTTTAAATTTCATTAACATAAAAAAATGAAAATATTTAAAATTGCAAGTTATAATTTAAAAAAATCTCAAAGATTTTTTTGCCAAAACATAACGTACAATACACGTAAAGTTCAGCTTATATTTCGGGATAAATGTAGTCAATATCCCGAACAAATTGGAAAGTAATAAGACAGTGAAAATGATATCTGGCCCCAGAAAATATCTTGAGTATGAATCAACTATTTGGTTTCCTTGCTATTAACATATAAATGAGTAAGTAAGTGGACCGTTATAACCGAATGTTATATTTATGTTTTTGGCCCCAGTTCTAATATATGAAACATAAATCGACGTTGTTAATTTATATACGATACCGAGATATATTTTATTATTTTTTATCTGTAATTCGACTTTGGGAGAAAGTTATATAGTTCTAATATTTATTTTCAGAAATCATTTGTACGAAAATTTGATCAAGTTTTTATTTCTTCTCAATCCAATTAAAAGAAAATCATAGTAATAACTCACGAGTTACCAATTTTGTAAGTGATATAGGTAAACATGTATTGTACAGTTTATATGGAATAAAAATGGTGAGTATTGGTGGCGCAATGGTTAAGCTGCTGGCTTCTGGAACTTGAGGTCCCAGGTTTGATCCCCGGTACTGCCAAATGTACCAATGATTTTTATAGCTTAGGCACTGACTGCTCTAACGGTGAAGGACAACATCGTAAGGAAACCCACATACCTGAGAAATTATTTCAAAGGTATTTGTAAATTCTGCCAACCCGCAGCAGGGGCGCGAGGTGGACTATAACTTGCCCAACACCAACCCTTAGTTGGGTGAGGCTCATATCCCTGCAGTGGGATTATTAAGGCTGTCGTGATGCGTGAAACCAACAAGTTGCAATTATAGTGGTTTTCATTATTCATTTTTAAATTCTACGCTTTGTCATATTTTGTAGACATTAAATTATATTTTTTTCTGAAATTAAAATCTTAAATTAACTGTCTACTCTAAGAAAAAAGTTGTCTTCGTTTTCTAATAGGATTCTTTAAACATGTATTATATTATACCGTATGTTTTTTTACTTTCAAAATAGTTTTTTAAAAGTGCGTTTTCGGACATGTATCTTTTTAACCCTTCGAGACCCTTACTCCGGGCAATTCAAGAATTGCGGTATTCTGGCAAGTCTCCGACCGGACGTCTCTTTATAGCCCCACTTTTATAGCTTTAGGAAAAACTATATTTCTCTTGTTTCATGCTTTTAGAAAAATACAACATCGTATATGCGTTCAGCTCCCTCCATTTGCAATGTTGGATATGGCGAAAGTTTTAAAATATTAGTTTTATAATACGTAGTGATGTTTCGGGTCGACGACTTGTGTTTTACAGTCTTGTTGCAGTCTAGAATATTACCATTCGGACAGTTTAAGTGAGGCGCTATTTTGCAACTTATTGGGACATAGGTTTTAGTTGGGACATAGGTTCTGGGTCGTGGTATTGTACTACCATGTAGTTACGTTGGTAAAAAATACATTTTAATATATACTTTTGATTAAATCGTGCACAACAATCATTGTGTAACTTCATATATTCACACAGCAATTTCATAAGTAAATAACAGAATAAAATACGCAAACGATAAAATTCAATCGGGCGTATTGGTTGGCTGCAGAGCCAACAATCCACGTTTATCGTCGCAGCGATCGTAAACATAGGTCTCTCACAGTAATAGATACAGTCGTGTCGATAATTACTGCAGGGCAGTTAACGACAGTCGCTGGAATTAAGATTTTTGCCATAAATGCCCGTAAGAGTGATAAAACTGCCAGCAAGCTTGGGGTTAAGTGTCCGCTGTAGTGATGTGACGCTTCTTGCGATGTATCGATTATTTTGTCTTTGGATGCAATTTCAATTATTAAATTTGCCATTTTTCAGAGCACTAACGGATATTGATTCTGTTAATACTCTGATTTATCTTATCGGAATGATTTAATTATTAATTCCGTTTTTGACTTTATGAAAACTTTATTCTTTCTGAAAACTTTGAAGAGTTTCATTTTGATGGAATCACGTGGGATTACTTCAGGCTACGATTTAAATAAATATTTCACTTATATAATCATTATAAAAACCTCAAGGAACATCCCTACGAAATAATATTGTATCGTAAGACAGTCCAGCGTGGCGGTTTTATTGACACTCGTAGTGACAAATATCTTAGGAAACTTAGCTTCCCCTTTTTTCTGTGAGAAATAAGGAAAAAATACGACCGCATAAGCTCTTTAACCTCTTATGCGATGTTAGAAAAGATGACATTACAGAAGAAGAACGGCCGACAAAGTTTGCTTTTTGTAGTTTGCTCAGCATCATCACAATTGCAAAACTATCAAAGTTAAAGCGCAAACGTGACCAGTGACCACAAAAATTAAATTACGTTTCGCTATATCAACTGTAACCGCAGTAATATAATCTGTCGGTACACCTAACACCGGCGATATGCAATTATAAAAAACGGTATAAATTTTCATTTTTTTTAGAACCGCCGTTTTTTTCTATTAAGGGCTGTCCATTGCAGTCCCTGATGTATCGAGTTACACACCTAGAGCGAAAAATTCGAAAGAGCAAAAAATTGAAATCCCTCTAACGAAGGCGAATACACAAGAGGACTCTGTTTTCCTGCGGTTATTCCGAAAATGCGTACCAATATTGGGTATCGGTAATATGATTACTGACCCAGCTCTAATTTGATCAGTCACCTTTGCTTTTTTCATCCCAAAGGAATCTAGTTATTGGATCGTTTAAATTAACGCTTTTTTGTGTTCGATTTCTCTGTCAAAAAGTGTCAAATACTGAATTTAATTTCGATCAAAGCTGTTTTACGTTTTTTTTAAAGAAGTCAACATTGATTATATCAGCGTAGTAGAGGATAAACAAAATATCCTAAGCACTCTTCGTTACAGTGATCCCTTTACCCAAAGGGCGAAAAAATAGCGGGATCGAGATAATCAGTCGCTTTTTTTTCTCTCGAATTAGGTGGGCCAGGAATTAGGCTGTATAATTTGATTATCTATCGGGAGAGCTGTCCCTTAAGTGGTAATCTTGTTTTACAGGGTTTCTCTAAGCCTGTTTAGGTGTTGGTGTTTTGTTATTGGCAGTACTTTTCGTTTTATTTTGTTTATTATTTTCTTACTTTTGCTTACTTTTCATACAAACATAATTTGATTGTGGACGGACATACTTCAAATTGTCATCAGTTTTGGAATGTTGCTTTACAAAAACATATATACATTATATACTAACTTATTACTTCATATCGTATTTAAAACGGTACATACTCTCCCCGCTATAATTAAAAACAATAGCAATTACATAGCAAATATAAACATGAACACCCCGAGTGTGACCAGAATGTATAATATAAAAAAATAAGAAAGGTAAGGGTTGAGTGGGCATATTGAGAGAAGTATGACGTCATTAGCACTGTTGACACGGCCCGCCTTCCGACTTGAATGGCAACCCTGCAATGGCTGGATGTAACCAAGATGGAGGCTTTTTCAGTCTGGTGTTATTTAGAACATTTTATATATGATGTGGTGCTTTGGATCACGTAGGTAGAGTCGAAAGCTAAGAATCGATGAGAATAAATATATACAAGAAAGTATGGCTGTTTAAATAGAAATTCAGTATGTTAAGTACGAAATTTAATACAATATTTTCAAAGTAAGCAATACTAATTAAAATATGATTATTTCGACCTGAATTCAAGCGAAAAAGGTATAACTAACAATTATTTTCAAATTGGTAAAACTAAAAGAACCAATCGTGAACCACAAATTCACTCTAAAATATTTAAAAAGGAACTCAAAAATCCTTCATTGACCTTAAATATCCAAGGTTTGAATCAAAATATGCCGACACAGGGCTTTCATCAGGCCTCCTTTGTGCAATATGTCCATTTCCGACAACTTAGGCTTTTCAACGCGTAGTTGTCAAAGAGGCCGATGTGAAAACTGGTTTTTACTGCACTGGTTATGAACAAAAGCAGTTCAAAACTTGATAAGTCATATAATATGAATTTTGGGGAAAATAAAATACGCAAACGAAATAAAACAAATGTTCAGACAAAAACACTTAACAATCATCCGAGAGAAGCTTGAAACAGTATTGATATTAAACTTATTTTTCATCCGCACATAAATTATGTATAAAATATGAAAATAATTCTTCCTTTTCACGACCCCGATCAAAGTTCATAATAGCGTAGTATAACAATATCTACACCCCCGCAATTGATATATGCTCATAATTATTTTCATCCAGACCGCCGTTGTTACGTAAAATAAATTTTTTTCTGTGTTTAACACAAAGAACCCCACGGCTCTAGCTGTGTCCCCTGCCAATTAACATTGGACACGGTGGCCGAGTTATGTCAAATTCTGACATACTTTTTGACATATGATGCAATGGACAGATCAATAATCAATCATTTACAGTTCGAAAATTTAAAAAAAATCCATTATATACACTACGTAACAGAAAGTACATCAAAATTACAAAACCCTTTAATGAGGACCGAGTGAAATAATGACTAATTTATAATTAAAATGGTGCAAACTTTAGCTAACACACAAGTTCTGATTCGAACGAAGCCTTTTCGGAGTGGAAAAAACAAAAACATAACCGGGATGTTTCAACGTATGTGGTAACAAGCTAATTTAAACTTTTGGGTCCTGTAGTACTTTTGGGGTGACTCCCCCTATTCTGAGCGACACCTCAGGCGTTAGTCTATCTTTGTGCACGCTTTCAATAAACCAGGATGATAATTTTAATGTAACCAAGCCACACGAGTAACCCTTTAATTTCTATACAATCATAATTCTTACTACTATGGAAGCGAGCTGAACGTTTGAAGAGATAGTTTAAATGTTCATATAAACATGTTGTCATGTTTTGTGAAAGAAAAATACTTGACATAAGAAAGATTTTTCTTAGCTTATAGAATTAATTATGACTTGATCATGATTCAAATAAATAAAGGCTGATCAATATTTGGTTTCCCTTTATAATTCGGCCCTCTACATTTACAACTAAGCTACAACGAACTTCACTACTAACCTATCTTTCTTCCCGCGCGTATTGTTATTGTAATTCAAAATGAAGTTTCAATACTTCCAATACCAATAAATCAAGATTTCAGAAACACAATACGTGTAGTGGGTGTAGTACGTCTACACGGCGCATGTGTAAATGACCACTGTCCATTCGGAGGTGGTGGGTGTGGCTAACCTTTAGACCAGCTTTGAATTTTTGGGTGTTTACGTAAAGTGTTATAAACAGGGTTCGATTTAGTGACCTTTTCGATTGGTATCCATTTTGCAGCATATTAAACATGATAGGTATGAGGATATCAGTCTGAGTGTGTAATAGAAGATAAATTGAATATATTATATTTTCTTTTTAATATAAAATATCTGTATATATTTCAAACTTAAAGATTCATTTCTGTAGTGTACACCAGGAACTTATTTAAACAAACACGGAAGTAGCTTTGAGGAAACGATTAAAAAACAGAACCATTTGCCACGAGCCAGAATGACTGAATAAATCTTTAAAAAACATGACACATTTACATAATAAACCCTCTATACAAACTAGGTACGACATTGTACACAACGTGGTCGAATCACGTTATTTTTTCGCTGCTTTAATTTAGTGATCAGGTTACTCCGTCGACCCTCTGTACGTTTACCCTTAAACATATAAGAAAGCACGATTTACAGTTCTTTACAAAGAAATCGAAAGAATAATAATAAGGAGCAGGTTTGTAAGGGCGTCTACAGTACTTATGTGAAATTAGCTCGCGAGCACCTTTGATGTACCGCCCAATTGTGCAAGGGCCGACGCGAAAGTACCTTTAATTTCTTAGGCGCTTACGTTTCACAAGTCGTTTTGTCAATAATTTCAAATGCTTTTAAGTTAAATATGATGTAAGGCTCTTTGTTAATATTTTTATAATTTTTATTTTATTTATTACTTTATGAGTATTTTTTTACTTTATCAGAATATGACACATGTCTTGGTACCAAAAGCCATGTGTTATATTTGAAGTTAAAAGTATTCACGTCCATGTTTATAATATACAAAATAACCCTTCAGAACGTGACCGCAAAATTTTAAGATAGTTATTATCCCTTTTGTTGAGCCAACAGAGATAAGTGGTCAATTCTACATCTGACACCTTTCTTTTGAGGACCGTGACTGGTACAAGATATAATTAAATGCAATTTTATAAACAAGGGTTGCAGTGCCGTCATTGTCCATATGCTGTATGACACTTGGAATATTTCGTATAATCGGCCTTGGACTCTTTTTATGCTTCATTATTTGTAAACACATACCTGTTACTTTTTCAATTATGGTGTCATTTGTCCGCAGAATGAGCGCTACAACTTGCATGAACTTTGTTTAGGAATTTGAGTATAAGAAATATATTTAAGGTTTTAAATTTTCTTTCTTTTCTCCTAGCGGATGCGGACAGCGCGGCAGAGGGCGGTGGGTCTCCAACTCCTGGAGTCCCTGCAGACACCCTCACGTGTGGTGCCTGCAGACGAGCCTTCGCTTTGTCTGACATCGTCAGATTCATCCAGCATAAAGTGTCCTCCTGTGATAAAGATCTCACTGCCTACCACTGTTATAGTGCTGGTACGTAGAACAATAAAAGCATAGAAAATAATTTCAATGTTGTAGAAATATACTCATTTATACCCTTTTATTACTAGGACCAAATTCAGACCCAGAAGATGGATCAAGACCAGGTCCAGTTTCCACAGCTAATTCAATTGGAAGAAGACCTTCACTCCTTACTGCCAGAAGACCACCAAGTAGTAGGGTCCATACACCACCTCTTGCAAGTCCATCGATTGCACCCCCAGATCTTTTGGAAGATGGCGGTGCTTCAAGTACTCCTAAAAGAATATTGGATGGTAAGTCAAATGAAATAAAAAATAATACCTGGTCTTTAGCGCCACGTTCAAATTTAACACTTCACTTTTTTGTCAGATGCCGAAGCTGATGTTTCTACTCCAAAAAGAAGAGCATCTACTTCGCCAATGCCTTCGAGTTCACCTGAAGAAGACATTAAACCAAAAATTAAACAAGAACATATGGATACTTCAGCTTCTCCCGAAGATCAAAAGAAATCACGGACTGAAGTAGCTGACGCTGAATCAAATACTATGCATAGTGGTGAGTAGTTTTAACATTTAATATTTCGAAATACACTACAGGGACTGTTGTATACCTTGAGTACGTCTCTTATCGAGTGTCGACTGATAAAGTCACGAATCTTCTCTTTGGAAACAGAAAGGATTAAACAAAATCTTGCCTAACAAATGTTTTAAAATTTCCCTCTCTTATTTTTGTCGGTATTGTTAGTCCGAGCGTTTAGTACTTTATTAATGATCGCCCAAGGTTCTGACATATCAGATATACAGTTTTATCGTCACGTTGTGTCTTTTGTGTAATTGTGCAAGATGTGGCACAACAATGCTGGACACGGTGGCTAAAACGCTGACGTCATCTGACATCCATACATTTCGGATTGAAGCTTAATCTTCAGTCTAGGAATAAACGTAGTAAAGGGTGTTCTGATTTTAATATGGTGAAACAATTCAACTATATTCTCTTTTTCAGTTGGTGTGAGTAAATATTTTTCTTATACAATATTCCAGACGTAAACAGTCTCTTAAAAGTATACGGTTTCTTACGTCCATAAACAGTTTTGAATTTTAGCTAATTAATCTATCAAAACACTCCCAATCTTCTTCTTATGTTATTATAAGCTTGTTTATAGAAGTTCTTAACTGTATTTTAAAAACCTAATCTCCACGGCTATAAAATATGAGATATATTTTTCGAACATCTGTATAAGCGATCTTGAGCGGGTGGTTCGAAAAATAATCTATCCGCCTCGTAACCCTTTTGTGGAAGCAGATGCGCTGTCATTTGACACTTTTGTATTAAACCGTTGCACAACAAAAGATTTCTTAAACCGAAAATTGTATGCCGTTCAAAATTTTCGACCCGCATTTTGTCAACTCCTTTGTGGAAACTACAACTTTGGACAAGTAAAGTGTTTTCGGCGATAAAACTAAAATAATTCTAACGTGACTTCAAATAGTTTCGTGAGACGAGAGAAACTTTGTCAGTTGGAAACCATCGCAAATTGATTAAATAGGCACTGAAAATAAATTTTAGATTAGAAAAGAGGCTGACAGCTGTGTTTAATATAAGAGTGTTTGGTGGAGTTTACCTCAGTTGCGCTATCAGCTAAGTGTCAATTGCAGGCTCTGCCGACACCAGTTGTTTTGGATTATTACATTTACTCTGCGCGTTAATATTACCCCTTTCGATGGAGCCGTCAAACTCTATTCAATGACACTTAGGGTTCCAAACTAAAATATTATATCGTGTTGATAGCATTAAAGACAAAGGATTTTAAATATCATAAATCTATTTAACTTCTAACCACATTCATATAAATTGTATTGTCAAAACAAGACTATAATTTAAACGGTGACAGTAAGCCGTGACCTCGTGCCAACTTAAAAAGGGATCTTAAATTTAATTGCATTATTCCGTACATATTAATTAACCCTGCTATGATAAAGGGGATGTTTTGGAAGAAAAAAATTGTTTGCATGGCACACGATTGACGTAGGCATTGTTGTCTTTCGCTTTTATGATGACCCTTGTGTAACTCGTAGTACTTTTACTAATAAAATTTAAATATGCTGTTGATTAGTTTTAGTCTTTAAATACTGAGTCGTAAAGTTGAATATCATAGTCTTTTGAGGTTGACGTTAATGACCTTAACAATCCGGATGGGAATGATATTATAATTGTCAAAGATGCTACCGAGGTTCTATTGTTGAATTGCAGTCTTTTATATCTTTTTTTATACGATAAAAAACGACTGTCGTGTTTATGACACGTGGTACAAGCATACATTGCCGTGACCTATGGAACTTCTTTAAGCAATACAATGGACGGGGATATTTTTAGTTTTTGTACAAATGGGAAGGTAGCTAAGTGGCGAGATTTAAATAAGCGGGTTTTAATTTTAGACGTGACGTCTTGTTCTGTGTTAAAGGTGAGGGGAAGATGTCTCGTGTCATTCGCGTGGCCTTTGAAATAACGTTTTTGAATATATTTTTGTTAAGTTGAAAATCAAAATTAAATTAAGATAAATAATTTATTTCGTGGAATGGCTCAGTTGGTAGTCTAAAGCGGGAGGTGACACAATGTCCACATTATCATCACAAAGCATCAGCAACCGATGGGTGACACTTATTTGTATCAAATTAAATATTGAATCAAGTGTAACTCTACGTCCACTGTTTGGTCTTTTTTATTTACTTTATGAATTAACGAAGAATTGTGGAGCTATGCTTCATTATTATTCAAATTATCTCAAATAAGGTCATTGTCATACTACCACTTGAAATTTCTGTTTAAAAATTAAGACTTTTTGAAAACTTCATTTCTTGTGTAATTTGTTTCGGTCCATCTATAGCAATTATGCGGTTTGGACAGTTGTAGCCATATCGCTTTCGTTTGCGCTCCCTCATGCACTGCCCGCAGATAAAATTATCCTGTAGAAGTTGAGCGTGCATGGTCTACCGCATCGCAAAATCGTGCGGTTCAATGTGTCCAAATAACCGTTTGCTTTTCACTTGCCCAGTCATGCGAAGTAGTTGTCAATATGAAAGACCAAATTTGTGGTTATTCTTTTTTTTCACTGAATTACATATTCATATAGATACCATAGCGTTCTTGATAAATGAATACCACGCAAAATGATTTCTCGATTAAGGTTCTTAGCTATTTCCATATCAAGACATGTTTTCTTAAGGGTCGACCACAAAAGGGCCATCTTACCGCCCAATCTTTAATCCTATCTCGGGACCTTTGCGGGCGAATTTAAATTTCTTTAGAAATATCGTCCTTATTATGTACGTGCGGGTTCCATTCGTTGTGACTTTCGTGGGCGAGATAACATAAGTTAAGTCCGAGAGAAGAAGAATCATTTTTGTGAAAAAACTACAGCTAACTTGGACGAGATCCCATCAGTGGATTTTTCCTACGCGATTGTAGACTTTACTACTTAGGCTTAGGTCTTTGAATCATACGAAGAGCCAAGGATTAGGAGAACCTTATTTTGTATATGAGGTGATAAGTCTTTATGAGGGGTCAACCTTTTCTATGGTGAACCTCACCCTTTCAGTAAAAAGAGTCTGTTGATAGCTGATTTAGGAATGGTGATAATGCATTCACTTTGTGTAAATATATCATAGATTTATTTTATGATAGATTGCTTTAGGAAGACCGTTGAAGTAGATATTTATGTTTTTGACAACGGAAAAAATGAAGTGGTCGCTAAAAGGGCTTGAATCTGATGTGATCCCCTAGGTCAGGAATTTAAAACTATTGTCATATTTAGGACGTAAGGGGTCGGTAGGGTGGATGCCATAGTTGCGTTGTACAAAGGGTAAAAATCAGTGATAAATCGTAGGAATTTATTAATTAAATTTTCCTTCTGATTTTGTGGCATATCCCTTAAATCTAACATGAATACTCTTTGTATCTTTATAAATACAATTTCTATAGTTTTAAAAATATCATTTCCTACAAAATCAATATAAAATAATCCATCCCCTCACATGAAAAGTTTTATTGTTTTTCTTCATTTTTTCTAATATGTGGTAATGGTCGTCCCACATGTGTTGACAACCGTTATTACGAGTTTAAAATAGCGCCACATATGGCCGTCGCGGACCAATTTTGGAGATCACATTTTGTTTTCTCGACTTTGTGGGGCGTTTAAATATGAGACAATACCTTTGTTTCACGTGTGAATACGTTGTCATTTTGATTGTATTTCATGCTGATTCTTGGTGTGTTGATAATATTAATTATAAATAAATTATATCAATTATTTACTAAACCAGTTTATTTGCAATTAGTCATGCTTTTTACCAGAAACTATTTTATCTGGACTAATGATGCAAATAAAAAAAAGTGATTTAATATACTTTAAATTAAAAACCAAAGAATCCATATTCAATAAATTACGCTTAACTAAAACTAAGGTGTAACTGATTTTATAGGAGGGTATTTCGGAAGCGATTTGCTTAGTAACACGATAGTTTACGGGGATCGCAAAATTGGCGTTCCTTAAGGTGGGGTGGCTTTTAGCCGCCATATTGGTTTTATAGATTTTAAAGTGTAGCTTCGTTTTTATTTGTGGCCAGTGTCAATGTTTTTTCGGTTGCATAGCTAGGGAGTTTTGCCAGATTTTCGCGACGGTTCGTAAAGCAAGCTCATTTTGTTGCCAGCTAGTGACGTCGGTGGTTATGGGTTAGTATCTGAGGCATTCTGGTTATTGCTCGCGTTGGGGTGGGGGGGATTCTCCCAGTCGGAAGGGGAAGGCGGTCATTCAGAGCAGCGGCGCGACGGACATCCGCCGCATAACAAGTCGATGGCGACTTCTCGACGGAACCTTTGCCGTTTTAATTTTGAATTTCTGCATAGGTTGGTTTTTTTATGTGGAGTGGTTTTGAATAATTGGTTGAAGGTTTTGATTGTTCTATAATGCGTAATATTTGTTTATTTTAAGTCAATCGAAGTTTAACGGTTTTCTATTTTAAAAATGAAAACTAGTTTCAAATGCAAAAGTACCAACTATAGTATATAGTAAGGCTATACAACTTTTTTCTATATATTTTCGAAATATTCCAGATCTTATCTCTTATCTTAAACAAAAATCTAGACCGACAAAATGCTTCTAAGTTTCTTGAAACTTAGGTTGTAGTTGTGTGTAGTTCCGGCAGCGGCCGCTAGAGGCGCCGGTATGCGAACAACTGTTAGCACCGGAAGCAACGCTGCCAGCTTCCGGTCGAGAAAACTTTTGTACGGGTGGGAAGAATTCCATATTTTCTGGTATAGTTTTGTATATTTTCAAAAAAGTATGATCCAGTTTTAGACTTCTCAAGTTAAATTTCAGTGGAGAAGGATTTTTAGTATCAGTGTTTTAAACTGTTTTTTTTTAGAAAATATGACTTTTTGATTAAATTGATTCTAAAAATGTCAACAAAAACCGCAAATAAACTCTATTTACCTACCTTAAAACAAAACCATACAACGAACCAATATTTCCCAGCTTCCCCTTTCAACCCCCAGTTACATTTAACAACTACCCGTACAATACATTTAAACAATAAGTTAAACTACCGTTTCGATTTCAAAGGCAATCACTGATTACCCCATTGTACTTAGACCCAGTGGGGGTGAAATTTTTAAACGCCACCCTGTCTGGACGACCCCTCCGCTCTGGACTAGATGTGTACGCCCTTTATAAGAAGACAAGAATGATACTTGGAGCACCCTGAGTAGGTGACACCTGCGGTAGCAAGATTCTTATTGTATAATATGTGTTCTTTGGTTCAATATGTTTGATACAACATATCTGTGTGTTAATTAATAAAGATCTGAATACAATTGTTTGACGATAGTCAAATATTAGGTTACTTGTATTAAAGAAAGTTACGTCTGATGATACGTTTTGTGCAAAAGTATTAAAATCTTTAAGTCTGTTCTTTGCTATTAAGACCACCCATACTGAACTTGACCGTAAGCTAGTAATCGTATTATATCGTTATCAAATTAAACCGAGATAATAAATAAAGGTACGATCTCAATTGTCTTTTTAAATGTAGTGACCAACGTTTATCTTCTTTGTTTAATAAAATAATATGTACTTTTCTGTTACGACTAAAGAGATTTGATATGAATTATTTGAATTAATGTAAAAAAATCTGTTTTACTGATATGATGATGATTCTCGCTTCATTTTCAATTAATAAACCAACTCAAAAAATAATACTATTCAAAATAATAAAAATTCCCCTTGACGCGCCAGTCATTGAACCAGAACGAGTGTGTCCCGAGCCTAAGGCCGCTGACCAAAGATGGTAATCTTCACAAATTACTCGCTACTTGTAATCAGAATAAGCTGTTATTCGATCTGCTTGTCTGGACTTTTCTTGCTGGCTGTACTTGTGTGTTAGACTTATAATGTGATTTTGATAGGGTTTACAGAAATATTCATCAAGTTGTTATAATTTTAATAGTTAATTAATTAGTAAGGCGGTAAAACTTACACGATGGAAATTGTGGAATTTTTTTTTATTGTTATTGTTTTTTATATTATAGTAATAACAACAGGTAATACTCTTATACTTTATTATTCTAGATAAAATAGTTGCCATAATTCACAGAATTTTAAACAGTATTATTTTTATTTCGTTTTACTTGCAGTCAGTACTTTACGATGACCAATAAATATTACAATGAACAATGCTTTGGAAATTAAAGGTCACAATATTGATACTTATGTTCCTGTATACAGTATGTTTATGGAATTAAAAAAATTACAAAATGGTTCGTTAAACAAAATTAAAAAAAAATAAAGAACTAGGTATGTTGAAACCGACAAAAAGGTCAGTAAACTGGTAATTTTGTTTAACTCCAGTGATAACTCTTACACTGGGATTGGTCAAATACTTAAAAGTTGTAACACTCTGTATATTTATTTTTTCTGGTCGGTCACAATCTGTCTGTTATAATTCAATAATCGCCTTAACATTGAAGATCGATTATCGATTGCGACTCGTGGCACACCCACCGGAGACGCTACTATCGATGGTTTTTATCAATTATACTCTTTTTAAATTGAATTCATACGGTTTTTTGATGTCATGACTGCAATAAAATTAACATGTTTTTGTACCTCTTATGTAATTTATAAATGAATATTTTTTAAATATTTTATTGTAGAGCTCGTAAACTGTACGATAAATCCTGAAACATGACATGTTTTTTTGATGGTTAATAGGTGTAATTTAACTTTGCCTTATGTAACTCTATACGATTTCTTTAATGGTTTTTCTCATAACTTTTTTACAAACCCGTATAGTTTTCAATATCAACAGCTTTAACCCGCGCGTGCGTACGTGATTCCGACCCGCGTATATTTCATAAGATTTTAGAGGTGCATGAATCACACGAGACACGGAGAGGCCATCAGTCAGCACGCAGCCGCGGCCGCTACGGACCGCCGCATTAGCATGCCAGCCACGCGCGCACCCTAGCCCTTACATTACGATATGTGAGAGCTATTACTAGACACTTTGCCAGTGTTAATATTGCCTTTAATCTTACGCTCTGAACTCCTTATAGATTGAAAATTCCAATATGCTCAAATCGTTTCTCTTGTTCACAGAACCGAGCAACTACGTGTGTTCAACGTGCAAAGCGCGGGTGCACTCAGCATGGAGATTGCTTCAACACGTACAGCATGTGCATGGTGTAAAGATCTACGTTGAGACTCTGCCGCAGTCGCAACTCAAGCAGAATCATTCAACATCTAGCACCTCGTCTTCAAGCTCTGGTTGCTCATCCACGGGTGCTCCTCTTCCTCCACCGTCGCTACGTCACCATCCACTCTTGCCACCTCCTGATTTACACTCACCTTTTGGAGTTGGTAGCTTACTGAGGATGCCTTTACCAGGTAGCCTTCCTCCTATGGCTCATCCATCAGTTCCTCCGAGTCCATTGTTTGCCCGTCCTAATCACCATGATCATAGATTTCGGATGGAGCAATTGGTATCGGAGCAATTTCGGCACCATGGATTGAACCTTGCTGCTGCAGCTGCAGCAGTAGCAGCCAATTCACTACCACCACATCAAGCATTCCCTTCTCCAGCAGAAAGAACCCCGGCTGTTCCAACATCCATGTCGGGAAGAGAACGACAGCCACCAGTTTCTCAACCACTCTCTTTAGAACCCCAGCTGGATTTTTACTCGCAGCGCTTGCGGCAACTGGCCGGTACGACCAGTCCAGGGGCGGCCACAGGCAATTCGAGCTCTCCTAGCCCCAGGAAGCATTCACCTCCGTTCGCTTCCCCGTCGCCCTCCCGAGTCGGTCAGACTCCACCGGCGGGCGCCGGACCCGGAACGGAGGCAACGCCTCGCGAAGCCACGAGGCCGCACAGCTTGACGCCTCCCGATCGGCGCACTGAGCCAATGCAAGCTGATGCACCTCCAGCGGAGCGCCCTTCTTCAACCCCACCTATTAAAAGAAACTCCGATGAAGCCGTTCATTCCTGTGAATTTTGCGGCAAGAAATTCCGTTTTGAAAATAACTTGATGGTTCATCGAAGAACCCACACAGGTGAAAAGCCATACAAATGCTCAGAATGTGATGAAGCTTTTGAAAGGTCTTCAAAATTAAAGAAACATATGAAATTTCATAAAGGTACTGAAGTTAATGGAGATGAAGAATCTGGCAACGATTCCGCTGAGGAAGAATTTGATGAAGAAGTAGAGGAGGAAGAACTTGATGGTGAGGAAGAGGAAGAAAATGAGGACGGCGATGAAATGGAAGAAGCTGAAGATCTGACAGTTTCAAACTCTAGCGCTCCTTCTGCTCCTCCTCGTAAACAAACGCCAATGATTCCTGCCCACCCACCTACAGCGTCGGTCGTTGGTGAATTAATGGACAAATTTGGCTTATCAAATATTGCTCAATATAGTGAAGCTTTTAAGCAAGCATTACAAGAGTCAGGCAACCCCTTGAAATGGCAATTGGCGAAAGATCGTGACAATAACAACGCTCCAATTAATGATAAGCCGAATGGTTTACCACCAACAGCGGCATTGCGTCTAAAAGAAGAGTTTGCCAAAATGCCACCTCAACCGCATCCACTATTCAACCCATTTGAAAATCCTTTCGAAGCTTCAAAACGGATGAAGTTAGATATGGAAAGGGGTGAGGGCTGGTGGCTTCCTACATTACATGCGCAACGGCCACCAGATAACATATTTGATGGTCTAAAAAACAGCACAAATGGCCTGTTACAAAATCCTTTATTGAAATCAAAAGACAGCCGTCGTAATGATACTTGTGAATTCTGTGGCAAAGTTTTTAAGAATTGCTCAAACTTGACAGTCCACCGTCGGTCACACACCGGTGAAAAGCCCTACAAATGTGAATTATGCTCATATGCATGTGCGCAGAGTTCTAAACTTACCAGGCACATGAAAACGCATGGGCGGATGGGAAAGGACGTGTACCGCTGTAGGTTTTGTGATATGCCTTTCTCAGTACCGTCAACTTTAGAGAAGCATATGCGTAAATGTGTAGTGAATCAAAGTAACGGCGCTTCTCTGGCGTTGTCGGATGACTCTAACGCGTGTAGGGAAGAGGCATCGTGACTCTATCCATGGGGCGGCCTGCAGCTGCCGCCGCCTGCGCCACCGCCCAGTCAAATATTTTAAGACCTCGAAAATTAGCGAATCTGCGTATTTGCGACGTTAGGTCAATTTTTGTTCAACTTCTAGTCTTAGGATCGGTGGTGACATTTAATTGCAATATGAGCCCAAATGTGCACCGAAGGGCATTACTTAAGTAACGTTTAGCACATATCCTTCTGAACCAGTGTTGAGACTTTCCAGTTGATTTGTTGATGTTAGTTTGTGAAAGTTTTGTTTCGTTTCACGAGGCTGTCTTCTCTACTCGTTTAGTTTCTTGATCTTGTTTTTGACATGTTTTATTTATAAAAAAATGTGGAAACCAATGCCAAAGTTAGCAATGTTGATTTTTTGTATCATTTTAGTGTTAAGATGTATAGTGTCAATTAAGATTTTTCCAGTATTTTTATAGGATCTTCATAGTTTTACGTAGTACGTGTTTCAGAGTTAGTTGTTTCAAAATTATAGGGTTCGATGTACAATAATGAGTAAAATGTTTCCTATCTTAGATAAATCTTTTGTAAATATCGATGTAAGTGTATTGTGTAAATTGGGTACCGACCTATTGATGTTCATATTAATTTATAGACAGTAAATTGTCTCACAAAATTTTAAATTACTTCGAAAATTGGTTAAAAGACGGTGAGTTTCCTGTAATCAATAATTTTAGAAGGGTTAGAAACATTTCGATTGTAAGTATAGGTGTTAATCGTGGTATCAGCTAAGTTCATTATTTAATTAACATTTAAATGAAACTTCTTTTAAAATATTCTATTCTCATTGAGTGGGAACTAGTTATTTTATAAAGACTGAAGAATATTCCATACAAATTTATGTTCGTGGTTTTGTCTTGTGGAACTGTTCACCCGTACCTTAAATTAGTCCAAACTAAAATCTTTCAGTATACGTACTTAATGTAAATTATTATAAAACATATAATAGATAATTATAAGTAAATTATAAATAGTTTGTTGTCTCCAATTCAATGTCCTTTATTTGTTACATTAAAATAAAATCAAGTTAGATCTTCTTCGAACCTCTGCGACTTTTTGTGTTACTTGCACGTCGTAACTCTTAATGTTCGCACGGTTCTGACAAGACCTTGAAAAAAAATGAAAAAAAAAAACGCTCAAGTCATAGAACAAATGTCGATCACTGATCACTAAAAATTATCATCTTAATACCAATGGTCATTTTTAGTCATCAATGAAATACCGAATCTTAATTTAAAAAATATTTTCAAAAGCAACTATTATCAATAAAGGGCATGAAATGTGACGATATAGAAAAAAAAAACTAAGACAAATTTTATTGTGTAATTATGTGAGAGATGAACTGTTTTTATTATTTTTTATTTTTATTTCAATAAATATCCATGATTTGTTAATCAATACATGTGGTTTGATTTTCGATGTGCTACGTATAAACTGTGAACCCTGAAAAAAATCACTTTAATAGTAGTTCTGAAGGTGCGTTTTTGAGTCCTTAATTACGGCCGATCTCGGACTGGACTTAATTATAGATGTAGCTTAGCAAGTAGTCAAAATTCTATCAACAAAATCCAAACTTAGGAGCACCGCAAGTAATTACTTGACCGCTGTGCGTGCGGTCCATAACCACACTTTGCCTGTCCAAAGCTTCACTGCCGAGCGTGCTCATTCTCTCTGTTGGATACGCAGCGTCAGACTAATGTTTGTTATCATTATTTGTGGCAGCGTATGTCAATCTTAGGTCTTAAACGAAAAACCTGAAAGAGAAAAACTATTCATTGATCTACATCACCAATACAGGGCGTCCCACGGCTATGAGGAGGGCAAGTACCTTGAGTGGTGTAGATGGAACATTTTACTGAAAGAAGACATTATTTTAATTTAAAAAACAATTTAAACTGCATTCATGATTTATGTTGATTTCCAGTTCAACCATGTAATTATTTAAATTCTATGAATGCAGTTTTAATTGTTTTTTTAGATTAAAATAATGTATTCTGTCAGTAAAATGTACCATCTACAATATTCAAGGCACTTGCCCTTCATGTGGCATAGCCGTGGGACGCCCTGTATACTATCGGTAAAAAATATTTAACCGTCTATTGACTGTGGACGCAATAAACTTCGCCCTATATGATACACTCTCAAAAATATTTTACAACCCCACTAATGCAGAGCTACCAAAACAAACTAACCCCACCAAAACAAAGAAATCAGACAATTTTTTTTGAAACAGACTCAATTCAAATGGGATAAAGCGACCTGCAATCCCAGTAATCCTATTAGTAATTTTGTATTTAATTTTCTAGTTCATATTTCATAAAGTACATCCAGTCTCGAGCAACATCACACAGTTGGTTGTTTGTCGGTGTTTTTTATGATTCATTTTGAACTGTGTTCGAATGCTCTCTTCGAATTTATTAGCCCCTAACTTTCCAACTATCAACTACGAGGCGCACGCAGCGATTCCACCCACTCATGGACAATACACCGAAAAGCAGAACCAAACTTTAGGAAAGGTTATTTAAGGTTCGCATCGCTAAAATCTGTAATGAGCTGCCTACGTTTATTTTCCTGAAACTTACAGTTCTGGAATCTTCAAGAGTAGTATGAATAGGCACCTCTTGCATAAGCGTGCAACATCCTAGTCCTCATCCATCACCTTAATCAAAACACAAAACTAAAATTACAAACTAGTACATCAAGTAAAAGTTGGTTACGTTTTACTTCCGAGATTATTCCAAAAGTATTTTAATATAGAAACAAGTTACAACATCTACGAAATACTAATAAGATGACTAACAAATAACAAATAAACTTATTAATAGAAGCGTGTTAAAAATGACAGGTTGAGTATGTATTATATATGACCTATAACTTCTCATCGATACCGCAAGATGTTTTGAACCAACATTAACTAAGTTAAGAAAAGGTAATCGGTACATTTGGCGTTCACTCGGTTTGAACCCGGGACTTCAGATTGACACGAATAACCCAGCAACTTAATCTTACTAACTAACTTAAAACAACTTGTTAAAATATTGTGATATTTTAATGTCAGAAAAGTTTCAGGTTCCTAAAATATGTGGGTCTTCACATAGATACGCGGAATAGATAATTCGACGATGTGTCAGTGACTCTCATGAGCAATCCTGTTACAACATAGTTTTGTACCCTACGTTGTGTTACAATCTTCAGAACATCAATAATATTCGAGTAGAAATTATTTTTTATTCATTTATTAAATTGGAAATCAGTGCCTCATCTTAAGCTGTAAACTGAGCTGAGAGCCTTTCGTTGTATATTTTTGTTTTTATTTTGCAGTTTGAGAATTAATTGTTTTATTGTACGAAGGTGAAAAATTGCCAAGAGCGCTAGATTTTGAATATTACGCTTTGGACGATACCTACGTGGTACTTATTAGTTAGTGGTGTTGAATTAATTTATTTAATCTTAAATCAAATCTGGTATCTAAGATTGTAGTCAGAGAGTCACGTTTACTGTACATACCATACCAAAAAAAAAACATTATATGTAAGTAACAGATCGAGGGAAGTTATGTAGGAAAATATATAGCACGGTTAAAAAACAGATCGCATGTAGAAATTAAAGTATGATTTGTTGACAAGGATTCCACATTCAAATTAATAACTTTCATATTGAAAGCTACCATCTAATTATTTTTCATTCAATTAAAGCGTACTCACTCTAATTTTGAAAGTTATGGATTTATAATGTAGTGAAAAAACAACTGAATATCAAAAAGAGTCAATTTAAATTCAAATTCAAATATTTATTTCCAGTATTCTATTAGTAGCGGATTGTTAAAGTTTTTCTCTATTTATATCCGTGGTAATATATAACTTAAATAGTCTTAGAATCTAGCCTTATTAACTTCTGCGGTTGTATCTTCTACGGTCCTATCTTAAAACAATACGTATTTCCAGCATGCGAACCACCGGATGGTGAATTGCATCGTTTGTCATAGATATTTTTGATTATATATTTTGTCATATAAATCTAGGACACAAAAAAGTATTATACTTAAATATGTTTAAAACTTTTCAGGAAAACTCAAATAACTGAAATCAGATGCAGATTTCAATGCAGAATCAATAAGAAATAACTTTTTCACCTCACAACCTTAGAAAGATTCTGTTTATTATTCGTAATGTAAGTGCAAAAGGGCATTTTATCCGCTTGCGTGGAAATATTTTTTTATACTAAACTTTCTATTACTTAATTGAATTTCTATACCGCCAGTCTAAAGAAATTGCATTATCAATTATTTCATGTTTAACTACATTTTTAGAATTACTTTATTTTCAGAACGACGACTATTTGAAAAGAAAACTCTTTCAAATTTTCTTCTCCTTATTCAATTCACTTTCCATTATTTTCGTTTTTTTTTTTTTGATAAAATCGTATGAAATTTAACTTTCAATATTACCAATTCTAGTAATTCGATTTTTTAAAATCAATAAACCATAATATATTATTTGAGCTGTTTTTCTTGTACCGAGCTTTTTCCTCGCTGTAGTAAGGTGACAAGTTGGGTGTTTCGCTCGGGAGAAAAGTTATTCTGCGTCTCATACCTTTGAAACCCTCGCTACACTCAGGAGTGTACAGTCGCTCTACTTGTGGTTCAATCCTAAAATCTTACGCTTGCACAGGTTGCACAAGCAGGTACTCACGCCAAAAAACAACTTTGAAAACTTGTGTATCAAACAACTTTAAGAGTAAAATAATGAATGCAATAATACTATGTACACCAAAAGATAAAACTATTTTATTTTTATGCCCAATTAAAATTTATTTTAAAGTTTTCATCCATTCTCTAAAATGCGTTCCAAGGATCCGTGAATACAGGTGTAAAGTTATATTTTAGACGACCGAGTGGTGTAGTGGTAAGTTGCCCTGCCTTATACGCGAAGGTATACCTGGCCGAGGCATTCATTTGTATGACAAACACAGGTGTTTGTGATCTGGTCATGGTTGTTTGTATTTATATATGTATGTTTATTCTGGGTTCCCCCCCATTTTGCTGTATGGTCATCCATAACATAATAAGCTCTGCTTACCTTGGGGCCATGAAGTTGGTGTGTTTGGGAAAATATAAGAAAAACTAACAAGTTCGAATGACACAGTTATGCAATGCAGTAATAAATAGATCGATGTATTGAAACGATATGCACGTCTAGGAAAATAAATGGAACTTTTTTTTAGTTTGAAATTGTGCTCATGTTAGGTTATCCTAATTATAACAAATCAAATTAGATATTATGTAATTTAGTAGTAGTGTAAACGCCACTTTGTACTTACTACTTTGTAAACACACAATCAATAGGGGCATAGCGAATTGGGTATTTGAAACGATTTGAAAATGCAAGTTTTCATCATTTATTTAGAAAATACAAGTTATTTCTAACTAAAAAAATTTAATTTTGTATTATATAACGAAATTATATAGATTAGAAAACTTAAAAAAAAAGCAAAAAAGCTTATTTATAAAATATGTAAAATGTTTAATTATAACGGTATGCGTACACTACGGCCGAGTAGCGTATTGGTAAGTAGCCCTGCCTTATACGCCGAAAGTCCCAGGTTCGAGTCCTGGCCATTTGTGTGATGAATGTTTTTCTTGGGTCGTGGTTGTTGATATTTATATATGTATGTTTATTCTGGGTTCCCCCAATTCGTTGTGTGGTCATAGTTTACATAGGCTCTACTTACTTACATACAGGTGTTGTGTTTGTCTGGGGATATATTATATATTTTTTTTCTATCCACGTAGCTATTATATTATATTGTATCCAAACGCCCATACAAATTTTAGTATGATTTACATGTTATGATGTCACAACTGAGTACCGTTTTGTATGAAGCGATTTTCGGCGGCTCGCAACAACTCCTCAAACATATCGCTGTATCTAGCAAAACTATTGATTGTAAACATACTGTTACTTCTGCAATATTTCTTTACTATTAATGAACTATTTCAATGCGTAATTTAAAAAATAATAATCATATACCCAATTTTATTGGTAATAATCATAAATGCTTCTGCAGGAGTTGACCTTTAGGTCAGCATGATAAAATCAAAACCCGCCTTTATCTTTGGATCAATCGGATCCTGACAGTGCGTGTTTAGTTTTATTATCACTACCATAACGTACTCACACACCTAAGTGAGTTCTGTATAGTATTAACACGATAAGTAAACCACATCTAGACGTCACTCTCAAATAAAATTACAAATATTGAGCGTTAAAATAACACAAATGAAATAAAATGGCACTTTATGTCATTTCTTAAAATATTTTTTTTTATTTTAGGTAAATTTGTGAACCAGCGGCTGTCTAATAATATGACAAGAAAAAATTCTTGATTGAAACAGCTCTCAAAATAAAGCGATAAGCTTTTTTTGCATATTTACGTTGAAAATGTGTCATAAATTGAAGTTCGATACTGGCGTAAGATGTTGTGTTTTGGTTAAGCTTGCGTAATACTTTCAAAGTATACTTTGAAATATAATGAAAGGTGCAATGTTCGGAGAAATACCTCTTATTATGTTTGGTCACTACCTTTAATCATCACTTCATAAGATAATATCAACACAACGATCTGCTGTGTCGTTACGGTACCTACTTACACTATACTTTTCTATTTCTGTGGTTAATAAATTACATCCATTATTCCAGGTTTCCATTATTAATAAAATAATTTCCATTCTTCGATGTTAGTTTGCAGCCTCTACTGTCTTGAATTTATTGTAAAGAACGTTTAGCGCCATCTGTTGGTGAGTAGCTGAACTTAACATTTAAACATGTGAAGTTCATCGGCTGCAAAGTTAATCGGTAACTAGAAATTATTTAGGGGAAAGTCTTAGAATTGTCCGTAGGTACACTGCCGTCCATAGGTACACCAATACGCACCTTTGGACAAATTTAGAGTTTTTAAAAAACTGGTTAATTTTAATAAATATAATTCGTACAAAACTAAAGACTGCTAATAATTGTAAAGTGTTAACTAATTCTGTAACAACATTTGTAATACTTTATGACTAATTAATAGTAATTAAACAGCAAAATCTTATTTTTACTCAAAATCCAACGAACGTCCACAGGTATAACACATTCCCTTACATATGTTTTTGAAACAACTTGATTATATACGGTTATAATAAAATCATTCAGTTACATTTTATAACAGAAACTCAAAGGTTTCTTTAGTAATACCTACAACAAAACTAGTTAAATAGAAATTTCCAACTAGAATAATCATCTCATCTAAATGCAAAACTAAATAGAAAATTTTATTGTTTTCACATATTTGTTATTTTTTTAAAAAAATTTCTCATAAAACGCAACCATATACTTGTATACCTATAATCAGAAACCAGGGTTCAATGTTTGCTTAGTTCAGGATGCATGTTATTTAAAACCCGCACATGATTCCAAAGATTAACTGTAATTAAAATAAATTGAATACTATAGAATTTTCGTCTCATACATTAATAGTTTTGATTTGTGTATCTTATAGAAGATGCTACGTACCTATTGCGTTTAGCGGCAGATATTTTATCCTACACAATACAACCTGTAAACCACGACATCCTTAATACCTAATCGTGCTGCAAGCATACCAGCTACACCCTGTTAAGTAGTTTACCAACCACAACAACCAATTATTACCTGCCGCACTTGCCTACTCCGGGTTGGTAGATTTTACACATACTTTCGAAATTATTCCTTAGGATTATGAAATAACTCATGAAGTTTTCCTTCTTCCTTTTAGCAGTCGGCTCAGCTAATAGTAAAAGTAAAAGTACCTAATTAAGTTATAAATATTGGTTGGTGTATTTGACAGTAGGCGGGATCTAACCCAGGACGACTTCGAAACCAGCTGACTAAACACTGCTCAACCGACATTGAGAGGTTATTAAATTAAATCACGGCCTTTCGTAGCTTTGACCGTGTAGACACTTCATGACTGTAACGCTTTGCAATTATCAATACGGCTTCATGGTGTGATTTGCTCAAAATCTTTCATATTATTTGCCAAGCATCTTCTGTGGTCTGCCGTCGCATAAACACGGTAAAGGCTTTTTTAATAATGATGGTTTCCATACTTATTCATACCTACGAAATACGTTATGGACGAGGTAAGGGGTATGAGGACGTTAAATTTTTGATCGCTTTCCTCACTAAATTTACCCGCAATGTCAATCTGAACTATGCTTAAAGTATATTTCCAACATTAGTTTGAGTAACCTCATTTATTGTGGTTGTTAAGACATAGAAATACTAAACTAATCATCTTTACAAAAGTTACTCCAAAATAGGAATCAGATCTTTAATTATTTATTTTAGGTATTTGTGTACACGAACAAAAAACAGTAAAGTATTCACGCTGTTTTGTTTTTCAAAATATTATATTCATATATCAGCTTGAATCCAGTAATTAGTAGAAAAAATCATAAGACAGTATAGCGCAGGTAATAGAGAAGAGTTTATACCTGTTCGGCATATAAGTACATATGTTACCAGTTATGACAATCGCATAGCTTAGGTTGGAACCTAAATATTTCACATGACCTCGAGCTGTACCTATATCTCAAGAGACAGCATTGAGATGACAGCATATAGATACAAATTGTTGCTAATCATTTGGTAATTTTTGTTAAAGTTTAGTGTTTAATCATGTCCCATGTTGAAAATTCTTTTAAATACAATTTCAAACAACTATCATATTTTGGGATAGTAAGTGGTCATTCATAATGGTGGCCAGCCCCCATCACGAATACACCCCAGTTTTGCAGATTTACATTTACCTTTGAAATTAATTCTCGCCTTCTTCAGGACGATTTCTTTCCCCTTAGAGCTGTCACCGGTATGAATTTTCTTGGAACAAAAATATAAAACCTGAAACCATAAGCTTTATAATTATCTTATTTTGTTTGTAAATACTCATTCCTATAAAATTTACTCAAATGGGAGCCTACATAGCCGTTGCAGCTTGACGAATAAATTGTTTGATATAGGTTTGTGGGAGGATATTTTCAATTTCTCCGGACTTGGTAGCATGGCCGTCATCTTGACTATCCATTACATAAAATTGCTTTACATACCTAACAGTGGTACTCGGCGCCATCTTTAAATCTCGAATAAGAATCAAAAGACAAGCCAGCAATTCCTGCTTGTCGCCTCGGTGTAGCTTGAGACACCCATGATCAACGGTGGGCCATTTTTGTATGGATGACATACATTTTATAACAAATTATATTTACAATATGAATTCTTGAATTACCATTTCTAATAAGGAAATTTTTACGTAAGTAAGTAACGTAAGTAAACGTTAGACCGAACGACCAAGGGGTGTCTAGCTAAGTTGCAATCTAATACAATCGCTAACTTAACGATCACGTGATTTGCTCAGAAAGAGGCGCCTCAATCGCTCTTTATTGGAATACTGTGTATCGTCGTTCAAGAAATTAGTTCCGTAAGTTTTCCGCTAGTTGGCGCAGCTATTTATTTTATTGGTCAGACTTTACAAAAAATTTATTAGCCGCAATTAATAATGTCAATGTGCCACGGCAATAAGAATTTGTTATTGTATTTCTAACATTAATATGTCGTGGTTTGATTTATATACCCACCTACTCCTTGAATAGTTCTGCACTGATCCATTTACATCCCCAAGTATTGGTATAAGCAATTGGAAACCGTTTTTATACGTTTCTAAAATCAATGAATACAAATAAAAATCAAATAAAATAAATAATGTGGTTTTCTCAAATAAATCATTAATTTACATTATAAAAAGATGTGAAATAATCGTGTTGATAACCAGGTTTTGTAGTTACTTATGAGTACATATAACTATCCTATTCTGTACTACTATTTCAATTAGTGAGCACGAAAAAAATATATTAATTTCATCGATATTTAAATTTTTTTGTTTATTAAAGGTGAGAGATAAATTAGTGGTGCCATCTAGAGATGATAAGCTGGGACGATCAATACATCAAGCACGGTAACTAAGAAGTTCCTTAAAAGACTCATAGGTGGCGCTTCTTCATTTTCAAGCTCTTGAGATAGTTAACGTGAAATACCTGTAGATGCCACTACAATGTCCTACTAGAAGTTGTAAATTCTTAGAAGATTTTTGGTTTAAATTGTTAAATTTGAAATGGGGAATCCTTTTAAATACCAAGAACGTCAAAATGTCGCGTTCTAAAGAAACAGAAGATGAACCAGTGATTATTATAAGCTTAGATTGTTCACTTTTAGTAGGTAAATGAGTTAATTTAATAACTCAATTATCTATTACTCGTTTTATTTATTTTTTATTTGTATTCACATAATACCTTCAGCTATAGTTTCGTAAAGAAAATTCTCGAAAAAAAAAAAGATTTTAATGTTCCCGTACCATGGTGCATGTAATGTATCGTATCTATAATAGGTATGATTACGGTAATATTTTGTTTAGTTTTTGTTTATGTAGGTACAACTTCATTATGCGAAAATTGATTTTTTAAGTAGCTCTAAATTAAATAATAATAATAGTTTTCCAAAGGTTAGACACATACAGTTGCGGCATCAAAGACTGCATGCGACTTGTTGTGTTCGTGCTACTGGGCGACCGCTGGAACGTTAATATTGCCTACTGAAGGAACAACCGGTTTGGCGCAGGCGCAGAGTCACTTCCCTCGCAGTGTCTTCGTCCCCTAACATGCAGGGCGCCACAACAACAGCTTCTCGACCTTAACATTGGCTTCCGCCCATTTTGCCGAGAGAAGGTACCTACCTAAATAAATAATAGGTGACAAAATCTCATAATCTTGAGTACCTACATTTTTCCCCGTTGAGGAGTCGTCTGGAAATGATTCTGGGTATTAATAATCAGTCTTCGGAGTAAAAAAAATAATTACTTATATCGATTTCTTTAAATTCGTACATACAAATTTCATTCTAATTTCAATAATCAATAGCGATCATTCAAGTTTTTCGAATAAAATATTAACATATTAGTTACTTTTAGGAAAGTAATATTCTCACGCAGGCATTGTAAGACTTACAATAGTTCGAACTTACGCAAATAAAAAATTCAGGTGAAGATTTAAGAAAAAAATCTTGTTTATATCAAACTTTATGAATCCATCGTTCGGTTGACTATTGTCTAGACAACCCTGCAAAGGTTTAATGACAATTTACACCCATCATTGTATTTTTCATGTATCTGATAATAAATAAATAAAACACCCTTTAATTATCTACGTTTAATAAAAGATAAATATAAATCACAAGACACAGGTCTAAATAAGTGGTTTACTTTTAAATAAAATAAATAAATAAATAATTGTGTATTTTCTATCGTGACCACGGCAACTGCAAAGATGCCGAAACGTCGAAATAATTTTAAAATTAACTAAAATATACGCGATAATATCCGGTAAAAAGTGTTTTATTTAAATAATTGTGGTTTCGTCAATGTTACTTACTACTACCACTATTAGCATTTTATTTGTCTCAGGGCTGCTGCTTGACACTTGACAACTTTCTATAGAAATTATGTCAAATCCTACAAAATTATTCTACTGATAAAAGTGACTGGGCATTTGAACAGTCAACCCTAAATATTGTTTTGTTTTAATTTTATTCAGTGTCTACACGTGCAATTTAATATTGCTGCTATCAACTCTGCATGCCCATTAAGTAGGTAAATATCCACTTCACGGTGAAAACAAGAATTGAATACAGCCCTGAAATTTTTCTCTAGTACCTATTAATAAATCTACAGTATAAAATGACAGTTGACAATTTTCGTTCAAGTAATTGACGAAATATAAACGGTAATTGCGATTTTTCTTTATAATATTCGGTATAGAGCAATCATTACAAGTACCTACATGACGCATAAAAAAGTATATATCTGTAGGGTAAACATTTTGTTTCGCAATTTTATAGAATCTGCTTTTTTATACAAGTTTAGTCCTTACACGTACCTTATTTCCAATAAGGAATCTTAACACCTTATTTCCAACTAAGGTATCGATCACCGCATTCGAATCAGACCAATATTGCCCCACACTATGCTTGACCAATGGGCAGTGCCATCGCCGGACAAGCCCCGCCCACCGGTCAGTGTGTAGTCGCCATACGGTCACGTGTTTTTATTGGAGTGTGTGCGTGTGAGTGGTCTCAAGTGTTTGTGAAAGAGATTGGGAGGTATCGATTTTTTTATATGTTTAAGTATTACTAGGGTTCACTGTTAAGTGTTAGCTCTTTTTACATTTATTTATTGTAGCTGTTCAAATAATGCCGTTAATAAACATTAGTTGAATTAAATATCTGGTAAACCAAATAAATTAATACATTATCAAGCCCGCGGCCTTTGGTGTTGAAAGTAACTTCCAATGCATGATTATATATTTCTCCAAACTTTAATTTAAAAAAATGATACTTCTAAATGATTTAACTTCGATTGTGTTTGCATTTCCTTTGAAATAAACGTAAGGTATATGCTTTACTAAACGCAAAGCGCAGAATTATTGGACTATTCATTCTACTCCATACCCAGTATTTTCTTAATATAGAACAGATTCTCACACACAGCTCGATATATTTAATATTTAAGTGGTCGTAAAATATCTTATGTAAACATCTCGTCTGGGGCGGTAATACAGTCCTTCCTATTGGTTCCGCTCCGGATAATGGGAAGGAACAACCGGTATAATTACTGGATCTAAGGAAATTCCTACTTAAGCCTACGGTCGGCAACGCATCATTGATTAATAATCAATAAATAACAATGTAATTAATCAATAACTTCTACAATTAATGATGTCTACGGGCGCAGATGCCACTTACCACCAATCTGCCGGGTGTATCTAATAAAAATTTCAAGTAAGTATATGACTTATTATTAAGTATTTATTATTATTACAAATTACTACTGTAGTATCCTACTACAGTAGGAATATTCGAATTTCTAACAAAGCAACTTTTTGTTACTCATTCTTTTACCACCTTAAGTATAACTAGGTAGTCAAACCAAATAAGTAACATCGCTTTATCATCACGTGTAGACAATATTTATTTATTTATATATTGTTTCACAGAGCCAACAGCACTCGGGTCTAATTTACAATTGTTTGTATTTAATTGCTTAAACAGACCGCCAATAACAGGCTCACAACTTTTAAAATTATCTTATAGAGTAGAATATGTGAAATTTGTACATTTTCAGGATTGAGAACACTGCCTAAAAATAAATGACAGAGGGAAAAACAAAAAAGGAAGTGTGTATGTATGTGTGTGTGTGTGTGTGTGTTGTGTGTGTGTGTGTTTATATTAATCAAGTATCATCGATAAAAAGAATATCCTAGTAAATATATGTGAAGTAAACTATATGTCGACCACGTCATCCAGTATTTTACTACATAATGCGCCATCGCCGTTCTAGTAGGTTGCCCATCTGCTCTGACATAACAATGGCGTTTTTTTGCAACTGCAGTTTTGCAAAAATACAAAGGGGTTGTTTCAAGAAAAACTGGTTTTGGTTTTGATTCATAAATTTCAGTTGAGTGTTATCTTTGCATATTATTTTGCGAATTGATTTTTAAATGCAATATATAGAATTACACATTTGTCACTGTACATAGGAGACGTAGGAATTATCTGTATACATTTGTCTGGGAACTATTGTTGGATATAAATTTAGTTAAAAAATAGTAAGTTTAAGAAAATTATGTGAAAGTAACAGAATATTTTTTGCCATTTTCCAGCATGAAATATATTATTTGGCCGGTCAGACCTTTACATTTTTTGCTGTTCTTGCATATCTTAGGTAGGTAAACATATTTTCAATGTTTGATATCTACCAGGTGCTATTAGAACTTAAGGCTCCTTTTTCTTTAATGATACTGACAATATTAGATGAAATACATGTATTGAAACCATACAGCGAATTATTGCTTTTGATACATTAATGATCTTTAAATATTTTGTGTACCTAGGTATACCATCTACTTAGGTATCACTGCAGGCTCGCATGTATTTCTTACGTATTCAGTGGACTTGGCACTAGTGGAGAAATAATTGTGATTAACTAAGTAACGAATTGTCAAATGCTTACATACTTTGTGTAGATAATGATTGAGCAGTATTCAATAATATAAAATTTTTACAAAAACATAAAAAGCCAATAACTAGTCAATATTACCAGACAATAACTCACTGACACATCAACACCGCCATAAAGACGATAATAGCCGCGGACATGTGTTTCACAATAACTAATAAATTTTATTATCAAAAATACAATTTTTTACCTCACAATACACACGCGCCTCGAAAAAGGGTTATAATTTTGAGGAGCAACAGGAAAGTGGGTCATAGAGGTCATTTTGACCGTTCGCTTCCAAGGGGTTAAAACGCCCTAATGTAAATGGTCAGCGAAACCCGGTGCGGGCTCGGAACTGGTTCAGTATACAATACGTATATGGCGCGGGTAGGCAAAGTAAATGATACGAATTTAATTTAATGTAATTTAGATAACGCGCTTGCTAAGAACGGAATTTCAAATATAGTTTAAACCTACCTACCTTAATTAATTAATTTGGTAATTGTTTGTTAATATAAGATACAATTCCAAGATACCAGATACCTGAATTAGATACCTACTTGTAGATCGTTTATTTTATATGACAATTTATTGTTTTATATATAGTAACCACGTAATTTGTTGTGTCTGACATTGAAAACTTTATTGCAATATGCGGTGTACCTACGTATTATATATATATATTATATTAGATATATATTAACGCAAGGCAATTGCTCCAAATTTCTCTTTATCACAGTTATACATTTTTACGTTATATATTTTCATTACATTGCAAACTTAATTTGAAATCGGTTGAATTCAACCTTAAGAACTATTTCCTCTCAGCACTCGGATAGCCGCGGCCGCCATTTCCCGTGAGTAGGGCTGGGAATGCGGCGGTTGCGAACGCGGTTGTCGCGCGCGGCGGTGGACAGTCACCGTTTGTTTTTTAATATTAAAGATGCTATTATAATATATCATCAGGGATACTCAAGGATTTTTATTCGTTTTACACAAGAATACACAACGAAATTCAGCAATTATTCACGAACGCGAATTATTTGCAACCGCGATGGCCGCGACCGCGTCTATGAAAATGGTTCGAACATTCCAAGAAAAAGGAAGTCATTGTTCCTATTTCTTCAATAAATGTATGCCATATATCCATTGTTGTGGTCGCTACTCAACAGCCACCGCGACTGCAAACCGCTTGGTTCGAGCAACCGCGCGCGGTTCAATTGTTTTAGTAAAGCCATGGCGCGATCGTAGCGCTCCCTGAAATAATTTTTACATATTCGGGCACAAATTGCCAAAATGCTATCGTATACATCCAGTATCCGTTTTGAGTGTGATTTTTTTTTATTATGTAAGGAGAAAGTTGGAGTTTGCAATATGTTGTTAACAAGAAAAATTTATTTCTTTCTTTGACGTCTATTTTGAATGCGAACGGTAATGACAGTTGCGTGGTGCCATTTTTTTTCGAAATGGATTGTTTATTTATGGAGCTATGAATGGGCCTTTTAAATTTCATCGGACTTTGCAGATTAGCACTGTCGGAGCTATATAAATATATAAATACAAAGACTGGCGAGGCATATGTCATGACTGGTCTAACGCAGACCTTATAAAGCGTACGTTTGTTTCTGAATGACATTTTACTTTTTCTATCTAACATGCTATTTAGGCGGCCTAAGTAGTGACGGGCGAGTTTCGAAACTCTTTCGACGTGTGGCTTGAAAGAAAGCGTCGGATCTAAGGTGACGCCTAAGTATTTAGTACTGCGCTTCCAGGGGATGGGAATGCCTAACATTCGAACGTGGGGATCGCCTGCGGGACGACGGCGTTTGGGGTCGAAGCGAATCGCAGAACTCTTGTCTGGATTCCAATCGATTTCCAATCGATGCGCCATTTTTGAAACCATACACCAAGGGCGTTTACGGCCTTTTGGAGTCTGGTTACAAGCTGCGGAACACTGTGACCTTTGGTATAGAGTGCGGTGTCGTCTGCAAAGGGGGCGAGTTCGACGCCTTTCGGCGGGATGGGAATGTCGTTGGTGTACACGTTGTACAACAGAGGGGCGAGGACTGAGCCTTGAGGGACTCCAGCCTTTTTGGGACGAGGCGCGGAAAGCGTGCCTTCATGTTTAAATCGAAACGTACGGTCTTTGAGAAACGACGCGATTAACCTGACTAAGCGATCCGGTAAGCCTATTTTGTAGAGATTATAAACGAGACCGCTGTGCCAGACTTTATCGAAAGCCTTGGCTACGTCAAAGAAAACCGCGACTGTTTTATAACGTCGCGGATAGAAACCGTCAAGTATGTACTCGACGATTCAATGGACTTGCTGAGGGCAGGAGTGCTTAGTGCGAAAGCCGAACTGATGGGGAATAATGAGAGGATCGCCATCCGTTGGAAACAGATGGTTCCGCATTCGAGAGAGCATGACTCTCTCGAGAAGTTTAGACATTGCCTTGAGGAGGCTGATGGGTCTGTGATCAGCCGGGATGTTCAGAGATTTGCCCGGCTTGGGAATGCCTATGACTGTCGCTTCTTTCCAAGCTTTTGGCAAGTAGCTAAGGTCGAAGCAGGCATTGAATATAACAGCTAACAAGGTAAGCACCTGTTGAGGCAGGTGCTTAGGCAGGTTGGAAATACCATCCGCACCCGGAGCCTTTTTGGACTTTTGACTTCTAATGAGAAGCGAGATTTCATCATTAGAGACTGTGACGGGGTCGTCGGTGATGGGGAGAGATTCTCTGTGGAGAACTTCGTCCTCCACCGCCTGGATGTGGGAGGGATTCGCGGGTTGCGTGCTAGGCAAGCATTGAGAGGCAATGCTGTCAGCGAAGCATTCGGCTTTCTCTTCGACTTCGAAGGCGATAGAGCCATCGGGACGAGTGAGAGGAGGGACGTGAGAGGCGGCACCTACGCGTAAGTCCCGGGCCATACTATAATACGCTTGGTGGGACGGGGAGATATTCGCCATGAAATCGTTCATCTGAGCGTCTCGGAGTTCCGCGAGGCAAGACCTAACTTTACGTTGAAGCTGATTCGCAGCTATTCCGAGAGCCGCGTTCTTAGTTTTAATAAGATTGCTAACGGCAAGGGGAAGCGTGGGTTTGCCTTGCTTAGCAACCTTTTCGTTATCGCTGATGGCTGAGCTGACAGCATCAGTGAGAGAGTCGACTAATGAATCTAATTTTATCTGGGCTATCTCAATGATCGGGCGAGATCGCGAGCGGAGAGTTTGGGGCCTCTAAGGCTGAAACTAACGTATTTTTAAAGCCTTTCCAGTTGGTAAAGGTCTTAGGAGAGGTGACGTTATCGTAAGGCAGACCTAGCACAAGGGAGATGGGGCGGTGGTCAGAACCTAGGTCATCGAGCGGTCCGATAGACCTGAGATCGAGATTGATTCGCTTGACAATTGCAAAATCGAGAATGTCAGGAGAGTGGTTCGGGTTGTCGGGCTAGTGAGTGGGAGTGATGGGAGAGATGACATCTAAGTGGAGTGAGTTAGTGATGTCGAGGAGAGCGATACCGCTGGTGTTGGTTGATAGGCACTGAATGGCCGAGAGCGAGAATGGCCTCAAAGTCGCTGCGGATTAGTCTGGTGCCACTAGGTATGTAGATTGAAGCTATAATGATGGTTGGATGACAAGTCATAGCCAATGTACACACAGTGGCTTCCATGTTGAGGAGAGGAGGGGTAGGGAGAGGACAGCAATGGAATCCTTGTTTGTAATAAATGGCAGTACCGCCGAAACCGTCGGAGTTGGGCCTGTCGTTACGAATAAACGCGTACTTGGGAATAGTGAATCCCCTGGAGCAGTTTGGAGTTAGCCACGTCTCTTGAAGAAGCAATAAGTCTGGCTCGTTGTTCTGAAGGAACAGTTTGAGCTCAGGAAGGTTAGTATTTAGGCTACGAACGTTAAAAGAAACTAGGGATAAGCCCTTGGGTTTGATAAAACAGGACGCGGGATTTGCGGGTCTAGACATTATATATACTACTAAGCGAATTTATACGAAATATAGAATTTATAAAGAACTAAGTAGCGAGTAATGCTCGGCTAGCGCGAATAGACGCTCTTGAGGAGAGCGGGCAGCTCGCAGTTTGCGTGCGAGTACGGCGATTTCGTTACTGTCGACGTTTTGGATGACGTCGAACACGGTATCTATTAGAACGGTTCATATATAGAACGGTTATTAGAAACCTAGAAAAGGGTGCGCAGGTAAAGAGTTGACCGCGTTAGGGTCAACCTTTACCGAAAAAAAAGGACAAATGTACACGAAGAGACACAAATATTATAAAAATAAATACGAAAATAGAAGAGAAAATATAAAATAGTAGAAGGAAATAATAAATAAAATAAAAAGGACTGGATCAGTACAAATTCGTTGTCACCGTTAAGTATCCTTTGTACTGAAACCAGACTACTGGGCACTACACAGCACTCAGCACAAGCACAACACAACTTAGCACAGCACTTTGAAGACTAAGGGGCTTTGTCACAAAGAAAAATCACACTTCGATAGCACTCAGAGGGAGTAGAAAAACCTTGAAAACCGTAGCACGGAACCAACACGCTAAACTGTGACGTCAGTAGACTGAGCACCACGGAATATCGGGAAGGGACCGATCAACGGAGAACGGGGTCTTGCACGTCCGTACCGGGCGGCGATCGGAGCGAGGGGACCTCGGCTTGTGGGACCAGCCCACGCTCGCAACCGCCGCATTTCTAGCCGTGGGCAGTGACAGCCGAGCACGGCTAATCGCTCCGTGAAATGAGCTCTATGTCCTTAGTGAAGAGCTCGAAGTTAAAGTAAGTACCGATGCTTTGTCAATTGATTTCGGAATTGCAGTTGATAGGTACAGTTGTTTAGTTCCTTGTCAAGCGCCTTTTCTCTACCATTATGGTTGTGGAATTTAGCGTGGCCATATATTATATTTGAAATAAACCACACTATTTACAGCACTAAAATCAATATTTTAAACGTTTTTCATATAATCTGTTTAAAAATTTATTTGTTGTCAATTTGGGGACGTGAGCAATCTGCAACACCACATTGGACTTGCTGATGATACAAACCACTGTACTAATATTTATTTGTATGCTGACTCATACCTACCTTTATCGTCTCAAAATAAAATATTTGGATACTGTAGTAAGTACCTACGAATGGGCACACTCACCTTTCATTATAATAGGTAGGTACGACAGTAGAAACGTATCACTTAAGCCCTATGAATAAAATCTGGCTTTTCAACAAAATAATCTGAGTAGCGAAAGTTTAAAGCACTCATCACGAAAGACCTTCATAATAAAACTGCAACTAATTAAGCTTCTAAACACCCGACCAACACTTAACGTTCAAAATCTTCATTAAACCCCATTCAAGAGAATGTAATCAAAGCAATAGAACAAATAAGTGAACATAGTTATCTAAAAACCACTCTAAATTGAATCGCCCTGCCGCCCTAAAACTATACAGATTTGTAGAAAACGAGCGAAGGTATAATTCGTGAGAGGTCTAAATTAAATGGTTGCGTTTTCGTTACAATCCGAATCAAAATTCAAAACCAGGCGCTCTCTTAATCCTTGCTGAGGATCACAATAAAAGGTAATACATTTTAAGTCCTGCGCACCTGTTGCGGGATTATAGGCCTTATTGTAAAGGGGCAGGTTTTAGAATATCTTGAAATATGCAAAAATGAGATTATCCAAGCAAATGTAGAAGGTGAAAGGGAGACATTTTGAGGTAAGGCTCAATGCACAGGTGAGTTGGCAAGAGCATGATTTGCTTTTTTACTGATTAGAGAAATACCTGGAGACTTTGAATCTTCGCTTTTTGTCACTTTATTTGATTTACTGAACAGTATTTCAAAAAAAATCTCGTAAAATGTGCGTATAGTCATGACAGTCTAACAGCAGTTTGTTCAAAACACTAGTGGTTCTGTTAATATAGTGGATATATTTGTAAATAGAATGCCCGTAAGTTATATACATTTAGCTAGTTTTCATGATTTTCATGAAACAGCACGCCATCGTGAGTGCCACGTGGGTAACTATTCACTATGAAGGTAATTTTATTTATTATGATCTTGTCGTACTAGTAAGTCTGAAAGAATGCTTTCTGGATTCTTCTAGAGCGTTCTTATGTTCGTTCTATTATCGTTCAGTTAGGGACAGCAGTAGTCAATTATAACATACAATGCACGAGTTTTTCTTTAGAGTCTTTTGAAGTAAATTTAGAGTAATTTCTCATAATTTTTAACAAATCGCATAAGATCAAAAGATTCTTAATTTCGGTAACTGGGGAGTTTTGGTAATTTTAAGATAATAATCTTGTTAAAAGTTGATCACAAGACACCTAAAACATATTTCATATTTTCATATGATAGTATAATCTTAATATGTATTTTTTAAATTAACACTAGGCTCGACATCGGCTTGACCCTTAAAAATACATTGCTTAGTTTATTTCTATTTGTTAGTTATACATTGTATTCAGTAACCTGGGCTCGGGTCCTTCCAGACTACATATTGTGAAGAAAGTAAAACCTATGTTAGGTATATGAATCCATTTCAAAAAATTAGAAGCCTTCACCTTTTGAGTTAAGGATAGTACTTGTCAATAATTTAAGTCTAGGTAAGGTACGCAATGGTGAATATTTTATCCAAGCAGTATGCACAAAAGTTAACCCTGCAGGCGGTGGCCGGCAGTCACCTCTGGCCTCCGTCGTTTGTGTCAGCAATTACCGAAGCAATTTGTCAGTCGCACCTACCAACCACAGGTAGGTACTAAGAGGTTTACCATCTTTTGTTAATTCTATGCGAATGTTGTAGGTAGATAAAGTTTGTTTGAGATTTATCAGATTTAAAAATAAATTCGTTGAGATGCGGCTTTTACTCGCAGGTAACTGTTAAATACGTACGTAGACTTAGTTCTACTGTTTATATTCAGGGAGTGAATATAACCGCAGTAGCGTTTTTAACTGCTCATTGAA
Organism: Marasmarcha lunaedactyla; assembly: GCA_923062675.1. Classification (NCBI taxonomy): domain Eukaryota; kingdom Metazoa; phylum Arthropoda; class Insecta; order Lepidoptera; family Pterophoridae; genus Marasmarcha; species Marasmarcha lunaedactyla. The sequence goes on from OV281353.1 coordinate 13,780,940, forward strand.
CTTAATTCAATATAGTTGAGTTTAGTTTTCGTAGTTGCGTAAAAATACGTGACTGCTTCTAATCAACCCAATTAATTATTACAATTACACATAGGTACGACAAAGAAGAAAATCTTTCTTTTTATTTACCATTGTGTTTTCCTTTGATTCTTGCACTCTAAAATAGATACTACTCTTAATTTCTAGCTAGAGAGCCAAAAACCTAGTAAATAATAGCTTAAGAAACGAAACAAAAATTAAATTTAACTATTTAAAAAATCCTTCCCCAACAACGTAAACCTATTCCAACTCTATTAACCCTCAGGATACGGCTACATTAATTGCGAATACTCTAGAACACATACCAACCCATTTCAGTGTAAATAACAAAGAAAATATACAACAAAAGCCTTCCAGCCAGTGAATGTGGACAATTTTACACGAGTATTTACTACCCCGCTGTCCAACGGCCTAGGAAAATTACCGACACGTAGGGATGGTCATCGCTGCGTACAGAAGAGTCGATAAATCTTGCCGTATAGAGCTAATCTAATGAATTGATAAATTTGACTAAAAAAACAAAACTACAGTAATGACGACTGAGGAAATTTCTTTTCCTGACAAATCATGTCCTAATTGTTTCTAGTTTTAAAAATAAAATATTGTTATTAGGATTAAGAGATCATAAATATCAACATATTGTTATTCAAACTGCTTTGAAAACCAAATAGGTATAAACCTATAGTGATCATATGTATGGACGATAGAGAGATTCAAATTGTAGTATCAGAAGATAATATAGGACCCCAGATAGCAACCTTCTAGTATGTACAATCAAGTCACCGTAAATATATTGTGTCCATGAAAATAGACGTTATTTGCCTATAATACGATCGGAGCCTTATTTACTAGCTACAAATATCTCGAAAAATTGTAAATGAAAGTAAGGCAATACAAAATTATGATTTTATGAAAATACCTCTATCGATATCGATAAACCCAAGTCAAACCCTACGGCCATCATCAACACCGCATTTGGAAAATCTACACTTAACCAGAAAGCCCAGCCCTCCCATTTATCCTTACATTCGCAGTGTCCTGTGGGGGGAGAGGGGGACTAATTCAGGGAGGAGTAAAGGGCAATGGCTTCCTACAAACAGCTAAGCGTTAGAAATTTTACACCTCTTTGTGGGAGATATTTATTTATTTCTTATATTAATGTATTATTTAGGAATGTAAGGATATAATTTATGAATGGGATGGTGAGGAATAACGGTCATTTGATATAATGCAATGTTTTTATAGTTATACAGTACTTTGCTTAATAGAAAATTATAATAACTGTTTTAAAACTGTTATGAAAGATCGGACACGTGAAATAAAAATCGCAAACCGTGTTAAGAATCCCGTAAATTCATTAAAGTATAGAGAAAATTATAGTTTATCTTACTTTGTATCTTGTATGGCTATTGCCAATAATTATCCAGAACTGTTGTTTACAATTATGTAAAAAATCAGTTAAAAGAAAATTTGTAAGTCTTTAGTTTTTTATAAATGCTTCACACCACAAAACCTCTCTAAAGATCAAAACCTAATATTCTCATCTAACAAATGAAACTCTCGTTCACGTAATAACGTTTTAACCCTTACTGCACACGCAAAAAGTAGGTGCGTCGATTGCCCCCCTAGGGTGGATGGGGGGCGTTCCGGACCATCAGTCTGGCCAAGGCAATTCCGATGATGAATTAATCCAGCAAATGTGACGCTATCACTTAGCCCTAATGTAAGGGTATAATGTTACCCCAGAATCCAGCACAGCTTCACTTTAAAATTTTGTCGACTTATCATTTTCAGAATTAGGTACCTTGGCGTTTTACAAGTTTGGGTATTTTAAGACAATCGTTACTTGAATTATGAACAGAAGGTGTAGTTTATTACCAAGTTTCAAACTAAAATACAATTTCAACAAAAACGTAGGTACAATACATTAGCAAAGATATAAGGTACGTTTATAAGTAGAAGGCGACCGATCATATTGATGACGTATATATGAAGTGTTTTTAACACTTATAAAAGAACTTTTCAATAGATGGCTTTTTCTACTTTTTATTATTTTTCTACAGTTGCTATATAATAAAAGTTTCAAAATTTTAAAGGCTTATTGAAATAAGTAATCTATGGTTATAACAAAAAAGCTACAATATTGTTATTTTTAATACTATAGAGTAGGTATTAACAGCTAGATTTCTTCAACCAAGACTTAATGTCACATTAAATTAAAGCGATTATCTAAACTGAGCATTTACCAAGTTTCAAACCTAAGTCAATAATCTTGGAGAAGAACACAAACCAAAAACTCGTTACTAAAACTCAACCTCACAGTAGTATAAAGGTGTTGTTTTAATTACATTATCAGGCGGGTACACGCGTGCCGTGGGGTGGTTTGGACCCTTCTCACTCGAAAGACATTCAAATAATGGCCGTTGGAGAAAAGTGGGACGTGTAGGTGTTGGGCTCTGCGGGTAGTTCGAAGTTTGGTTTGTCATTCGACTGTCACGGATGGCGTACGATGAACTGTTTGTTTAATTTTCATTTATGTGAGTATTGAGTGTTTGTGGAGAGATTTAGTTTTCAAGGTTAACAGTTTAAATATAAGACTAAGGATAAGGGGCAAATTCCATGTCGAAAAAGCCACGAACTTAAAAAATAAGTTTGTTGAATCATATTTTTACGATTTGATTTTAACTGTACTTTCTAGCTCTTTACCTCAGTTTTTCCTGAACGTTACTTAACTCCTCATGCGTTACTATTTTTAATTTATATCAATATTAATTGACATTCTTTTAGAACTAAATGTACTAACTGAAATTTTTATCGGTCCTCTCAAAGCTGAGTAGTTTTCATTGCTACAAAAATTTGTAATGAAATTCTCGTAAAAATATTTCCAAATTTAGACACATCTAAAATAGTCATTTTAACATAATTACAATCTCTAAAACCAAACACAAAATCGCTTACTTCGCGTACTTAACACGAAAAGTTTATCGGTACACTCACACAACCACACATAGAAGTCCTCAGGGGTTCCTGTTGACCAATAGCATGCATTTACCCTTACCAAGATTAGAATAGAGTATTGTTTCAAAATTGGAACGGCAGCCATTTTGTTCATTTAAAATGGACGCTGTTACAATGGTCATATTGTTCTAGCTACGGAAGGATTCTGCGGTGCAGTTGGGTTGAATAGACTTATTGCATTTGTTAGATATTCATATGAAAGTGAAACAGTTTTTTTGTTGAAAAAGGGATAGAAATACCTCTTTAGCTGAACGAAATATTAAGATGTTTATGTTTCATCATAAATAAAAAACATATTCAATTTATTTATTACCTTGTGTCATAATTCGGCTGTATTGGAATGTTTACAATCTTTATATTATTTTATCGACATACCCATAAACCAAATTAAAAACACGATTAAATCGAAAACGTTGTCGAAATTTTAGTCTAAATCCCGTAAACCAGTATTTCAGGTTATCTTTGAAAACGAAATTTAAGGGTCAGGTAACTAGACCGAGCCATTGTGTACGCGACCAACTGCGCCAGGGCAACAAAATAATATTACCCGATTTGGGGTAATATTGTCTAATTTTCGGTAATATAGTTTTGTCAACAAGAGGCGCGATGTACCGCAACGGGCCATGAAGGGTTAGAATTGACAAATTATTACTTCATTCTGGTTTGAATTTAATGATGTGTTGATATTTGTATTTTTGATAACGATCAATTATAAATGTATGATGTTTGTCTGATACTATCTGTGATAAATAAAATGTAAAATTGTGTGTAGTCAAAATGTAAGCTACTCGAACGATTTCATGTTGCAAATTATAACCTATTCAATTAGAATTTATATATATTTACGTTGTTATATTTCTCATAATAACGTTGTATGTCACTACTACTTTACTAACCCTTGCCAAAATATTAACTACGAGGGTGGATTGAAAAGTTCGCGGCCTAAATAAGAAAACAAAGAAATAATGCAATTTTTTATATTTATTTTTCAACATACTCTCCTCCTAGGTCACAGCACTTAGTCCAGCGGTCCTCCAAAGCCTTGATCCCATTTAAATAGAAGGTCTCGTCAAGGTCTTCAAAAAAGGCATCTACCTTTGACCTCCTCATTGGTAGAAAATTTCATTCCACCTAAGTGTTTTTTTAGTTTTGGAAATAGGTGGAAGTCAGAAGGTGGAAGGCAGGTGAATATGGGGGATGAGGAAGCAATTCGAAACACAATTCACTATTTCAACGATTTGCAGATGTGAGAAAACGAGCATTGTCTTGATGAAACAAAACTTTCTTGGTCAACAATCCTGGTCTTTTCGACTTTATTTCTTCGCGTAAACGACGTAATAGTGTGAATTGTTGTGTGCATAGTAGTATGCAGAATTTATAGTTTGATCTCCTTCTAATTAACCAACCAAGATGACACCCTTAGAATTCCAGGAAACCAAAGCGATTACCTTGTTTACTGAAAAACACACCTTGGGTTTCTTGGGGGTCGGAGATCCGGGTCTCTTCCATTGTTTGGATTGTTGTTTGGAAGTATAGTGATGAACCCATGTTTCATCCATAGTAACAAACTTTGCCAAAAATTCGTTTGGATCAGCTTGAAAAAGCTCTGAACAGTCTCTACAAATCGTGAGCCGAGTTCGTTTCTAATCAACTGAAAGGAGCCGCGGAACCCATCTTGTGGAACCCTAATTCGTTAATGATCATGTTTTGTGTTCATCAAATATCGTTCATCATGTTGTTTGTTCATATGAAATCCCTAGAGCTTCAGCTATCTCAGATACCTTCAATTTTCTGTCTCCCATAATGAGATCACATATTTTGTCGATGTTTTCTGAAGTCGTAGCTGTAGAAGGCCGTCCAAAGCGGGGATCATCTTTGATGATCTCTCGTCCACGTTTAAATTCAGCTGTCCACTTTTGTAGCATTGTATACGACGAAACAGATGTTCCTTAAGTAGCCACCAAATCTTCATGAATCTGCTTTGGAGTTAAGTGTTTCTTATGGAGGTATTACGGCATGGAATAAAATAAATAATTACGCATGTATCTCAGAGAAAAATTGCACAGATACTGACAATGAGTCTAGGTTTCATATGAGGGTAGTTTTATAATAATATGACAACGCTATCTATGTTAAGCCGCGAACTTTTCAATCCACCCTCGTACAAAATATGTTATTTCGTTACCTTTAAATAGTCAACAATTAAAACACTTCAAATTATATAATTTATTTGCATTACATTTTTAACAATCCACAGCCATTTTTGCTTTTAGTCACAATGGTTGATAGAGATTGTAATATATATCATCCAAATAAATCAATATGAGCATCAAAGCTTCTGTCCAATTCAGAACTATTTCTGGTAGGTACAACGGCGGTCCGTGCTTTAAAATGCACAACCCTGTTCATAATGGATACCGTCAGCTGAGACGTAATAAAGAGGGTATCAGGTGGATCCTTCCAGTTTTAACTAACATGTGTAAGGATTCGATTTACTGAATTGGGCGGTAACTATTTGAAGTTATCTCGTTTAATGTGTTAATTGAATATTCACTTTCAAAATTCACGCATGTAATGGTAAAAAAGGATAAGTTTTAATTATTGTAAGCTATTTAAAAATAAACGCATAATATTAGAGTAATAAATTTTTTTATCTTTGTTCAATTAAAAATGAAAATTACTTGTGTGGTGGAATTGTTCTTAAAGCATTTTGTTGGGATATTTCTTAGATCTTCAACGTGTGGAAACAAACACAAAAGATTGCTATATTTTTATCTCTTATTAGAGGAATTTCTCTTAAGAGAAATAATCGTATTTTCTAAACTAAAAATCTTAAGTAATATTATTCATGGATGCAATATCAATACCTACATAGTGATTTACTCGTGTATATTCTTTAATTATTGATAGACCAGCAACGAAGTTCAGGATCGACACCATTCTCATCTCCTTTTTTATTGTAAAAATATCTATCTATCTTAGCTTAACATATCTGCTAAACAACTTTCCATTGGATTCTCCAACGTGGGTTTCCTCTATTTGTCCGCAATAACCTTTGTTTAACTACGAAATGTAGTGAAAAGTGGTAACATGCAGGCGGATTAGCATTAACATACAAACGACTGCTCGACTAGACACGAAATACTGATAGTGCACAGGCGTATATCACCTAGTTGCATTTCTTAATGTTTCTGATGTGTTTTAATGTTTCTTTGTTCATTTTTCAAGGATAAATCTCGGGACAAACGGAATGAGTTAGTAAAATCCTTTTTATATTGCAATTTTGTCAGGATGTAAATAGATTGTTAATAAATAGGGATTTTATTATTTATGTATATTTAGAATAATTGCAAAAATACACCTTTAATTATGAGAAACTGTAACTATGATGTACAGGTCGCTGTAACGCGCAATGTCACAGCGCAAATTCCTAAGGAACTTCCGTGTAACTAACTTTAAATAATACGCATAATATTCCTTTCAAGTAACATAAAATTTATACCAAAACTTATTAAATTTAAATTGATTGGTTATATACTTTGCTTGAAACGCATGGTACCACAGTGTGGCACTTACGACGGTGGTAGAAAAAGTAATAGTGATGAAATTGTTGTGAAGTTCAACATAATTTTTCGTGAGATAATATTAAATACAATCTCTGAACCAAATATGTTTGATGCAACAACATACATCTAATGTGATTAACTTGAAAAGTAAATAACTGTGTTTAAATTTGAAAGGTAAGTTACCTATTGGGAATAAAAGAACCCCACTTTCTTGAAACCTTTTAAATACCGTTTGGTAAACTGCTTCCTGTGTAGCCAGGGACCATTTGCTTTTTGATTTATGTCCAAACCGCATTTTATTTAAGAACTGCTTATTATGAATGTTCTTGTTTCGGTTCTAAGTAAATTTATTAACAAAAGCCAATATAACAAAAGCAATTACACACATCACTGCCACACAACTAGTGGGTTTATTCGGTCAACTACTTTTAAGTTTATCTTTTATTTAATTTTTTTTAAATTTTAGTTATATTTAATAACATTCATCTGTTACCGAGCCTACATATTTTGCATCTGTTTTTGCTATATTTATTTATTTATATCTATGTATACCTATTTGTGAGTTCTGTGTACAGCAACAGTTCTTGACGAAGTCTCTTTTAACCAATTACAATATTTTCAAAAAGGTGTCGATACTGAAATCCGCTCTGCATTCCGTCGGCTTTAATAACAGTGGTTCCGTGGGTATCATTTTATTAATAATTTTATTTACAATTTTTTTAGCTTATGTGTTCACTTTCTTTATATATAATGACATGTCAGACAGAAACATATTTACTAGTTTATACGTTACTAAAGAATCATGCCAAGACGTTTTCACCCTGTTTTCACACTGTAAGATAATATTTAATTTGCAAGATTTCACTGAATTGTATTACCGGATATATAAAAATAAACTATTTTATTTCACTTTCATCGATTTTTTTAAAAATAATATGCTTTTTTTATAATTTAATTTCACATGTCTATTGATTAAAGATCACACACGAATCATTACGAATACTCTAACATACCTATTCAATTATCAGTCTGTATGTTGTTTTGTAGGTAATAGATAAAAAAATTCTCAAAAACATTGTTTACCCGGGGATCTCTGAAACGATAACACTACGAGACTATAGCACTTTAATTAGCAGAAGACTGGCAACACCAAGTGGTCGGGAATTGCCACTTTTTACCGGTATTGCGGGAGTTCCCGGATTTTTTAAATAAAGAGTGTGTTAAATTATCACGTGTACACCAATGTGCCAATTAAAACGCGATGATTGCAACACTGGATTGCATTTCAAAGACTTGGTTTGTAAGGGCGATGAAATTAGAACCTGAAAAATTACTTTTATTTTTCTCTCAGTTTTCTATACCTTATAAAAGTTTGAGTTGAATGTTCCTGACAATTATAGTATAAACTTAATTTCATAGCGAAAAGGAACATAAATGTTACGCCGGGGTTGCCTAGTGGTGTTGGGAGCACTTAGTCGCTATGCTACACGTATTCGAATCCTCGTAAGTGCAGACTTTTTATGACCACATGTGTAAGTTTACGAGTCACAGATATTTATAAAGCTATTTTACTTATTATCCGCCGAGTGTCGTCTGGTATTCATTTGTGTGATGAACACAGATGTTTGTTCTAGGGTCAAGGTTGTTTATATTTATATATGTATGTTTATTCTAGGATCTAGTTTGCTGTATGGTCATCTATAACACAAACTCTGCTTGCATAAGGGCATATAGTTGGTGTGTTTGTATGGGGATTTTATTATTATTATTCATTATTTAGGTTCCGCCGTTTAGCTGTACCTACTCATAACGTGAGCTCGTCCTAACTGGTGTAAGTACTTACTTTATCAAGAGATTTTTTAAACTCTCATTTTACTTATTATTTAATTTAAGATACTTCACGTAATTCAAAGACCTAAAAATGTAAACCTATATTTAAGTGTAGTGACAATCAGTACGACAAAAAATGCTTTTCCGTCGAGTCAAATTTGAAAAGCAAACGCAAGCCATCCACCAAACACTAAGACCCAGCCTCATTTGAATGCTCCGTTTACCAACATTTTTCCTCGGGAAAAAGAAAAAGCACTATCCTGGACAGTAATTAAAAACCAGACGGCTTGTCTCAGTACAAAATATGAAAAAATATTTGAAACGATAGGTAGGGACCGCTGTGTTGTAGTTGACTGCTCCGTAATAAACATCCTATAAACTTTTTCTTAGGGGCAGCGACTGATGAATTTATCCAAGCTTAGATTTAAAAGTGAATAAGGTAAGTTTATCATAAATAATAATAATAGGTACAGAGAGAATAAAAACAAAGAAAATTGTAAGCGTTTTGTTGCACATGAATTATTAAATTATTAAAATAACTTTTCTTTTGCAATTTGACCAATAGCCTTATGCTATTAATATTTTCTAATTCTTTTGATTAGGTATTTCCGAAACAATTGTCCATTAGAAATTTATAACAATTATAATAATAAAAATACACTATAAATAAAAAACTTCACTGAAACTAGAATCTGCTGAAGGCAATGTAACCAAAAGGCTAGCAGAATATTTTAATTGTGTATTCGACACAATATTTTTTTTTATACATAAAAATTTAAACCTATAGTAATTCGCTTGGATCAAAACGTGGAAAAATTAATTTCTAAGAATTTAAATTTGAATTTTTCATCTGTGCTAAAAAAAATTATCTGCTATAAAAACAGAATGTCGAATAAACTGTACAAATTTCAAAACTGATGACTTGAGTTGCGACTCATACTGATACCTACCTACTTTCAATATTTTCCTTTTCAATATTTTAAATAGTGAAATGCAATAAGCCTGCACAGGTTTTTACTACTAAATATAGAACAAGCAATAACAGCTAAGGTACATCATAGAACATAAATTATTGAAAAGAAACATGAGCAAATCCTATCGAACCGTACAAACGCTTTCAACCCGCCGACGTCGGCCCGGGTATAAAACGGAAAAACGTTTAATATTTGAATGTAACAATGATCGAAGCAAAGCGATCGATCCGCGCTACAGTCGAACTCGAGAGGAAATAAAACCACGTATGGTTTTAAGAAGCGAGCAGCACTTAAGGACGGACGGTGTTATGCAGGTAGGGAACGTCAGTTTATAAATTTACTGTTGTTTTTTTTTTGTAACTTTCATTAAAAGTGACTAAGAAAGATAGGGTAGTTCAGATCTATTAAAATAACTATTTCTTAGTTATAAAAGTTTTCTACCTACTTAGAATCACGTTTATGCGATGTTGATTTTTCAGTCGCCTCAAACCAATTGTGGTTTTATAGTGCGTTGTAGGGACAATATTAGTCCGGGGATTTATTATTATTATCATAATGCTATTCCGTGCACTATAATTACTTATTAGTGTCATATTGTTGGTAATAAGGTGCTGAAAATTTATACGAGACTCTACCGCCTAAATGAATTTTTATGTGACTCTTTGGTATTGTGTTATAATTTTACTGAAGTCTAACTCTTAAATTATCCTGTAAAATATATTTTCACGTAGATGTTCTGGATGCAGCATTCATAGCTCTGCGCTAGTGTTCGTAGTAAAGTAAAGGCGAAGTATCGAGTTAAGCAACGACTTTTATACATTAATAATAATAAATGCATATACTTCAGGCACACAATAACATACAAATATTACAAAACAAATAATTGTCAGTATGTAAAACTTAAATCTATGTTAGTAGGCAGCTAATTAGCACTCCACTCGGCCAGAAGTACGGCCTAGTACAGCCAACCGTATGAAGGTGTCCAGCTTCGATGTGAGGATTGGCATCACGAAGGTTTCGAAACTGGTGTTATGACGTGACTCCAGCAGCTGCACCGCCAATCTTAGGTTGGCATTCTTTAAACTTGACTTGCATTTCTGCACCGCACTCACACGTCCAGCTTCATCTAGTTGAAGGACCGCGAGGAGTTCGTTGGCCACCATGTTTTGACACATGGTGAAATGTTTCGAACGATGGCTCGAGCCGCGGTAACATTATTCAAATTACTTAATTAATTTAAAAGGTAGCCACGTCCGTTATGAACAACGTTGAACACTTAGCAGGAAGGAACTACTGGTTTTAACAAAAGATATCATAAAAATATGAAAAGTGGTTTCTACGTTTGTTTATTTATTTAATTTTGAGAAGCAAGCAGATGCACACAAGGTAGGTACATTAGAAAATCATTTATTATCACTACTCGTATATCCAACGTTCACATTTATTATCACCTCACTAAAATTGCGTTAATAAAAATATAACAATTATTTTACACCATCTTTCGCAGTTATGTTCACTTCCGAACAACCTCAGCCATACTCGTGGGCTGTCATTAAAAGGCTTTTAATTCTTGATGCCGCTCATTCACCGGCTCCGCACAAAACAAAATACACTTTCTTTGTGCTCGTACTCATGTGACAGAGATTTTCTTATACTTACTTACCTGCCTAATGTGTGGTTAGAAGAAAAGAAAAGTAATGGTTGGTTTTATAATTTTTCGTTTTTAATATTTCTATGTAGACTAACTTTAGAGGTAGAAAGCATCATATGATTTAGCAGAGTGGTAACGGTTTATAGAAGGTAAATTATTTAAGGGAAATAGCAGTGTATAATATTAGTTTATATATTTAACTGTATGATGATTTTAAATATGTGTTCTTAAAAGACAGATTAACGTACGTTTGATTGTCGAGATGGTCCGTTACGAAAGTTTCAAGCCTGTATGGAGCTCTGCTTCTTCAGGGCTTCAACATTAGTAAAAAGCCGTTTGTGTATTTATAATTAACAATGACTCACAAGTATTTCATAGAACATAATGATACACACGTACATAAAAATAAAAAGAACTAATATTATTTCTACTTATGAAAGATTTACACTCTTTTAAAAAAATATTTTTTATAATATACGGTCATATACCATTCTTGTCTGGTACTCCAGTTTCGCCATAGGTGTCTCCAGTTCTACTTATTAACAAACACCCGTTCATTTTTAAGGGACTGCACACTTGATATCTTTTAACATCTTAATTTTAGTAATAATAATTTTGATAAGAAGTCTTGTTTCCAAAGCCTTAACACAAACAAAATTCCACCAACATCCAAAACAGCAGTATCATCATTCACAGCAAAATTAGCATATAACATAAGAGGCAATTCATCTTAAACTCTCAGTAGATCATTAAACACACGACGTTGTTCAGGATCCTTCGCGCCTTTATGCCAAACTATGAACCGTTATGACCATACTCCATTATATATAAACACCGAAACAATGCTACCAAGATATTAATATATCATTACGTCAGATTCATGTTTCACTCAGCCTTAACTTATGCCGTCCTCTTCTACCGTTCAGTGGCGCGGATCTTTTGTCTCAACTTTCGTGCGAATATGCGAATCTTATACTGTGATTGGGATACGCAAATTCGAAGATTTTGTGTTGAATATTTGGGTTACAAATTTGTTCGTTATTTATGATAAGAAAAATTGCATTTGTTGTGTGTGTTTGAGTTAGGAAAGGTTACAGGAATAGTAATTGTGGATTATGAATCTTATGCTTGCGAAATTTGTAAAAATAATTTCTATAATATATTATACGGACTTTGCGAATTTGTAGAACAATTTTCATTTGAAAATTTGACGTTGATTCATCGGACCTTAATTCAGCATTCATTCTTATAGAAGCTTGTTATTCAATTATCTAATATATATACATAATAAATAAATATCTACATAATAAATAAATCCCCACACAAACACACCAACTGTATGGCCCCAAAGTAAGCAGCGCTTGTTTTATGGATGACCATACAGCGAACTAGGGGGAACCCAGAATAAACATACATGTATGAATCGAACAACCATGACCAGAGAACAAACATCTGTGTTCATCACACAAATGAATGCCCCGGCCAGGAGTCGAACCTGAGACCTCTGGCGTACGAATCAAGGCTACTAAGCACTACGATACTGGGCGACTATGTGCGAGCATTCTGTATCAAACTGAAAGGTTTGGGTTATAGGTTAGGTAGGTAAAGATCATTGCTTCAGACAGATAGTAACTAGGGATCGACCTGATGTACTATGATCATCAAGAGATCGCTAATCATAAGATCCCATGGACATCGGAAATACCTACTCGGTTAAGATTACGGTTAAAGCAGAGGGCTGTATTGCCGTACCAGGGGTGTTCTTAATGCAAAATTTGTATGAGCACTTTTTATATACGATATAATTTTTTAACTACGCTCTTCTTTCCTGGAAACCCGAAATTTTTTCAATTTTTTTTATAAATTATTAAATTCAGATTTGTATGAATTACAAGTTATCCTCTTAGAAGGATTCACAAGGAATCGCAATTTAACTACGCGTGTTACCGTTCATAAAACTCTCTTAGCTATTCGGTAAACTTCAACAACAAACCTCTTGTATTTATAAAAAAAAAAAACATCGTCTACTTTAATGATTTCCATTCCTACAGTACCCACCAAATCACCTTCCTCATCATACACCTCCATTAACTTTACGCTTAAAATATCTTCCATAGACGACATTCAAAAGGCACTACTGTTAAACACAGAATGGCAGCCTAATTGAAACGCAGGCAAAGCAGGGCAGCGAGTCATGTGTTGGTGCCGCAGCTCTCTTAACTCGCAGGCTAATTTCGTACCGCAAGGCACAAAGAAAAATGCGCTAATTAAAAAACCAGAGCCGTCAGAGTGTCGTAGTAAACGGGACTAGGGTACGTCAACGTCGCGGGAGAGTATAGGGATGGGGAAATAGTAAGTAAGTTGGGTGTTTGGGTGTCATTCGTTGGATACGTACTGGAAGATTATATTATAAACGAAATAAACTGTTAGGGGTCTACTTTGAAAAAGTGACTTTGCAAAAATTATTTTTAATTTTGAAAATTAATTTTGCAGCTTTAAAAAAAATATATAAAGCCAGTAAGGCTTTATATATTTTTTTTTCCTAATACTACGCTTTTTCCTGGAACAAAATAACTGCCATAACTGAGGATGCCATTCAGGACCCACCTGCAATAACTCAGGACCCAATTTTTTCTACTTTTATCACAGCCGGCAAACGCGCACGCGATCCATCTGGTGGTAAGTGGCATTCGTGCCACTGATTAACTATATTGTTATAATTTAATTATTATGGATTATAGATGCATTGCCGACCGCACGCTTAAGTTGGAATGCATCTGTTACTGTGACTACACTGGCTGTACCTTCCCCTTATCCGGAACACAAGCACGTAAACGTGGTTATCGTGACGGTTAAGAAAGGAAGGACCGCCCCGAAAAAAATTTAAACATAAGAAACTCCTCTTCCACGAAACTATGCTATTTCTACCCAACACCGTTTCTTCATCTTCAGTAACCGCCACCTTTCATCTACTCAGCAATAACTTGGTTAACACAATGGCAAAGTTGTGTTTCATGTTTAAAGATTTTGTTTATCTTTTTTAAGTAAACCTCTATAAATGAAAAAAATTATATATCGCACATTACAATGCTTATTATAAGACCCTGTCCGTTTACGAAAATACCTAGCTTGTAGTATTAATGGGGTTTTAGGAAACCTGTCAAATAAGTAGGTACACCAGAGTCTAATTTTTGTTACTAATACAATATGTTATACAAACAAAAGTTTTTTTTTCACGTCATAAATCTTTTCTTTTTATAAATATGTGTGTTCTAGGTTAAAACCAGTCTACCACAATTACGTTCAGGTTACTTACGTACGGTTGGTTAAATGGTGTGTGCTTGACTTCATTATTTATATATGTTTCCATGTCCAACTATGCTATTCTAGCTTAGGTGTACTTCGTACAATCCATACCTGTATCAACCTCCACAAAATGACAAATTTTCTCAATCGATTTTCAATCTGGAGAACGCCGACATAGAGTTCTATATCTGTTGAAGAAATTTGACATTTTGTGGGAGGTTGGTGAGCTGTTGACGTACCTATCCCTTTTTACCTACTATTTGTTCCTGTACTGCGTCGGCACTGAATAAGGCTGTTGTTTCTTTGGCGTGCATGTCGGCTTCCATCCTATAGAGATTAAAGGCTAGTTTGAGAGGCTCTGAAGAAAGACTCGATCTCTCTGCTTGAACCTCTTTGGTTAGAAAAATAGGAGAGTAGAAAGTGACATTGGTTAATGAAAATACCTTTTTTTTTCAAAATGTTTTATTTTTATTTTTGTAACTTCTTGTGCAGTAATATTCAGGATATATATTGTAGAATCGCTTTAAATATTGCTGAGAATTACGTTTGACATGATGAAGTATAAACAAAGGTTTTCCTTGGATAAGATGTCTAAATAACATAGTTTTTTTTTATTAATAATTAGCAGGGGTTAGTCTTCCATCTCACCTGATGTTGATCATAACAAAGATAAAATTCATAGGTCATTAAGGATGAAATCTATAAATATTGCTTATACTTGTGTTATGCTTATTTCTGCTAAATGATCAAATAAAAAGCGAATGCACTTGTTTATTCTAAAGTTATGAAAATCACTTGTGACAAGATTTGTGTAACATGTTTCCAGAAAATTTATTCTATGTGGTATAAAACAAGTTGACCCTCTAGTTGAGATATAATAATAATAATAATCTTTATTTGTTCTTCACATACAATGTACATAATAAGGTGGTAGACCTATTTACCCTCACAATTTATTAATATGTACTAGTGAAGACTATAGACAGATAGGTCTGAGGTTTCTTCCAAGTAGAGTACACCTTAAGTCTAGTAGGTTTATTCGTCATTTAACTATTGTGTTTTCTGACGCACATTTTATTCTCCATTACGATACCTCGGCGATACCAATTAACAACTGTTGACAAAAATAATATTGACAGGTTAATACATGATTAATAATATGAATATTCATAGTTAATATTAATAATAAAATATTTAATTTACATCTTTTTATGTAATCGATAAACTCTGAAAATAACTAAACTACTTTCATAATTTTGAAAACTACGTTAACAAATATACCTATATTATATAAGAATAAGGTATACATTAAAAAATAAATTTAAGATCATGGTATTAAATCTTAAGAATGGTAAAGAATATTATAATTAATCTTAATTCTTATTTCATGTTAGGCTAGATGGAAAACAAAACAAGTTTTAATAGAAATGCCCCATAGCATACATTTTACGTAGGTCTCACAATAGGTATTTTTCCACAGTACTTTTCGCTCGGAGGAATAAAGGTACTTTTTCTCTCTTAGTTTTGTTGCAACTACTATTTTAAAGGAAATGAACAAGGAAATGTAGTAACGAGGTCTCCGAGATGACACAAATTAATCTTATTCTAATTAACACAACAAGACGATTTGATACTTTATAATGTGTTGTTTTTGACGACGACAGTTGTTAGTCTTTATTTAGGTAAGCACGCTAAAATACTAAACATTAATTTTGAGAATTATTTATTTTAACATTGAGAAACAAAAAAATCGAGAACTTCTTAGAATTCTAAAGCAAAGGTTTTTTTTTTCGAAATGGACAGTTTATTGATGGCCCTACGGGCCTTTTAAATTTCGCCGGACTTTGTAGCTTAGCGCTGACGGCGCTTAGCTGGAACTTAAACTACTCCTACATACGATATGCCTAAGGGCACCCGAGAGGGTATGGACTTCGGCTTAGGACGTCGTATATTGAAACTACCACTGGTTCGGAAGGATCATCTGCTGCCAAAGAACCAGCAAGAAACTCAGTAGGAATGCGTACGCCGCGTTAGCCTGGCCCCACCGGTGGGTTAGGCGATTCGAATGCCGTGTTTCCCTATTTCTATCTGGAACACTGGCGTTCGTTGATGCAATAGCGTCGTCGGGATCTGTTAAGACGTTACGCGGACGCCTATAACGAACCGCTGCATCTGGGTTGGCTGTGTATTCAGATGACTTATTGACCAGCGGGTTCGGATGGTGAGAAGCATTATCGAAATGGCGTCTAGACTCCAACTTCATGAATGCGGCAATGGTGGGCAGCTCGAGATCCATGTGCAGATCTAAGTTGCGGACATAGGGCGGGGCCCCGACGCATTTGCGTAAGAACCTATTTGGAATAGCCTGCTAGTGATTAAGGTTCGACTTGCTGGCGTGAGCGAAAGCCACACTGGCATATGTCATGATGGGGCGGATGCAAATTTTGTTCAAAAGCAAAGCTTAATGAAAGCAATCTATCATTTTCTGCCAATTAATCTGCTTAGACATGGAATATACTTCATTCACGAAAGATCGTACTTTGATTGTTTTGGATGGTTTCGGTTGTTATTAAAAAATATTTAAAAACGGTGAAATTAATTTAAGTATTACTATTTGTGAAATTTTATTTCTAATAAATGTTCATAAATTCCCTAACAATCACACCTACTGCATGTGCCTAAAGTAACCAGAGCTTGTGTTATGGATGACCGTATAGCGAACTGGGAGGGGAACCCAGAATAAATATACATACATAAATAAGAACAACCATGACCCAATATAAAACATCTCTGTTCATCGCACAAATGAATGCATCGACCAGGACTCGAACCTGTGTTCTCCGGCGTATGAGGCAGGACTACTATCAATTACGCCACTCGGTCGTCTACAATTGTTGCAAAACAAAATTAAGATTGATTAATTATACTTACATAACAAGTTTTTAGCATAGCTAGCGAACGTCTTTTGTCTTCTATTTACATAGATTATAACAACTTCAACACAGAGTAGCAAAAACCCGGATCTTACATCAAAATAAAAACAAGCCTTTCCATTTCGTTCATAATAGTTAAACTTATTAATATTCTCTAATTTGGACACATCGCATAATGTCACACCCGCCCTTATCGTCACTTCGAAGTAATAGGCATGCCTAATCACCCCCTAAAGCCAGCATATGTTATAGCGTTTGATTATGCAAGTCATGCAGGGGTAAGACGTCTTGCTTCTATTTTGTAATACTAAAGCTTGTTTCTAAATGAGAAAATACTAGTAGTTAGGTTGGTAGGTATCCAAAGAAGTGATGTGATGAAGTTTTTTCATATTTTAATCTTACGTATTCCAGGGAAGTCAAGTTTAGCAAAATAAAAGTCGCATGAATAAATTAGATCTTAGTCGCAAGTTATTCTCTTGTATTATTTCGTATAAATTAAGGTAATTTTGTTCAATTTATATTGGCGCTTTCAATAAACCATATTTAAATATTATTACTCAACATAGACGATTACTTGTTCTTATTGACGTCAAATAAGCATGACTGTACCAACAGTTCGGAAAAACTTTCATGAAGAAGAACTGGTAAGAAACTTCATGGGTAATTTTGTCCGTGTCTATACAAAATCAGTCTTATCTGCATCTGTTAGCTCGGCAAGCTCAGCACCAATCTGCTACACCTAAGTTATGTCTAAGTCGAGGATGTTTGTGCATCTACTAGTGAATTGTAATAATTTACATATATATTACATAATTATATATATATAATTTACAATACATAAAAACAAATAGCATAATTATTTAAATACAGTAAATATGACTTATGTCTGAAATATGTCTTTTCGCAGACATCGGCCGCTTTCACTAGCGCTTTGAAATTTGTAGTCTAAAACCGTTGTAAGGTCGCACTAGAATTAAATAAGGTTATATCCAATTTTTCCAACTTAACATAACTTTGCAATTTTGTTTCAAAATAAATAAATGTTCTCACTGTTATAAAAAAAACGAGTTCCCCAGCTCGCCATACATACAAACAAAACAAACATCACAAATATCAACTTAACATATTAATTAGGTACAGTCGCGAGCGAAATATCCACACGAGATGTATTTCAAGAGATATCCGGCTTTTCTTATCCCCAACCCCACTTAAAACAACCGAAGGGCAATGGGTCCTCTGAGTGTCATTCATCACATTTCTCCCAACTTTGTATATACCTAAAGCTTTCATTATTTGCCACCCTAGACTATAAAATTGGACCAAACGTGCTATAGATCACACGCGAAAACGAACTTTATCATTTGGAAAATACGATTCTAATTTGTCTCTCTTGTTGCCATTACGACGGTCGTTTTAAAGCATTAATTATCGCTTCGTAGACCCCTGTTTTAGGGTAACCCTTTTCGTGCCTACTGGTCACCCTTCGAGGTCCAGACTTGTTTCGAGTCATTAGCATCGATATAGCTATATACAAGTTGACAAAGGTTGTTTGATTTTCAAGATTAAAATAGTTAAGGTCTTAATGAGTTCTTCGATTGAAACTGGGAAAGGTTACATCGATGTTTGCTTTGTCTATCGTCAATAATCGGCTTTACAACCAACATTATTTTTATTTACTTTTAAACAGACAATGCATTTTGATTGCTTCATTAACAGGAGTAGTATACGCGTAGGCATGTAAAAGGATTAGGTAACAAGTTTGATGTAGCGATTCTAAGTGCCATTTCATACGAATATTTGTGGCTACCACAACTATTATACATGGATTAGTAGGAGGTAGGCTACTTCAACTTTCTTGAATAGGGTTTTATTTGAATCATATTCTAGTGTAACAGGATATTTTAACTGCCGAGAACTAATTGAGCGAAGTCCACCCACCGCGTTGGCGGCCCGTGACTTCTGTAAATAAATTGTAGGTAGTGTGTATTTTATTGTTTTTGTCTTAATTAAGATATGTATATGAACACTTCGGTGGCTCGCGGAACCCCCAGATTCGGCGGCTATTGAAATGTTAAATCGACAATTTCGTAAGCTTTACTTAAAAAAACCGCATTTTGACACGATAGGCTCAGGTGTAAACTGCAACATGATATTTTGGCCGATAGGCAGTTACAGAGATTACATTGCTTAGTATTAATTTGTTTTTTGTCCCGAGCCCATCGCGCCCGTCAGGCTACACTTACCACTGCAAAAATATATTATTTAGAGTTTAAATAAAACTAAATACTTATAGTTGCATTGTGCAAATAATTAAAATAGTAAGTATTCATGGGCGTAGAAACTATTATAAATGTCTCCAATTAAATTAAAAAAAAATTGCTAATAATATTAGATCCATATTATCCATATTACATACGTGTCTCTAACATTACTGCTGATTTTTGCATGAATACATTTTTCACCTTACGATGTTTCGACTAGCAGGCGCACGTTAAAATAAACTAACGCAGCTTCGTTTTAATACTCTTTCGGTCAATTTCTTTACATGTCAATGACAGTACTAGATGAATATTGTATAGGTTTTTATTGATTGCCAAAATTATTGATATTGAGGCTCAGTGACGTGTCACATACATTAATTTCAGGTTTATTTTAATGTACCGAAACATATCAATGATGTTCCCAGTCAAGAAATACCAAAACAGCCTCAAATATTAGAGCAGCAAGATCTAAATGTGTTTATTAAC
This sequence comes from Marasmarcha lunaedactyla, assembly GCA_923062675.1. Taxonomy (NCBI): domain Eukaryota; kingdom Metazoa; phylum Arthropoda; class Insecta; order Lepidoptera; family Pterophoridae; genus Marasmarcha; species Marasmarcha lunaedactyla. Next base: position 13,801,004 of record OV281353.1, read on the forward strand.
AATCGCGGTTTATGCAACGTAGCGTGTTCACACATTTATACATAATTAGTTTTCGAACACACGACTCCCACTGGTTGTCTTAGCTGTATTGGCTTATCTTTGCGCTTGGCACGCCGTATATTGGTCAAAATCGCTTCTTGAGTTTGCTACTGTAGGGTGCCCACGCTGGATGAAATGAAAGAAATTTGAAAATTTTGAAAGAGCAGGCTTGTGTTCCATTTACTGTGGTGTCTAGATGAGATTGGTAACCAAATGATACTATTAGTAGCCTGAAAAATACATAGGTATATTAAACAAAAATCAGAGACATGATATTTAAACTATCCTAGGTGTTTAAAATAGCACATAAAATAATCATAGAGTTTCATTTAACTTTATGCAAGCAATAAGAAAGAAATAAGGTACCTTTCAAAAGAAATCTAAATATACACAATATTAATAAAAGCAAATAGAATCTAAATAAAAGCCACAGATATATACTACACAAATTAATAGTAACACTACAATCAAATACGCCCATATCGAAGTCCCTCTGTTCACTGGTTGCAAAGATAGCTGTCAGCAATAGTTGAACAATATGTTGTACCATGTCACATCAGATTACCAGGGATTTGTATTATGTGCCCGAGTGTACATGAATCCATGTTGATGTCGAGCGCGCTTCGAAATGATCAAGTGGGTGATATGGCTCGATAGTTTTAGTGGATCATCTAAAGTAAATCTCCATTAATTTAACATTATTGTGAATGCCTTTATAATATCGCTTTTGAAGTTATCAATTTTTTTATATATATGTAGTATAGTAATTATAATATGGTCATTTCATCAATATTTATTTAGAAAAGGAGAAAGAAACTGAGTCTATATGCCCGGGCCCAGGCAAAGTTAACAAGATAGAAGTTGAGTCTATACAGAGAGATATGATATCAATAACTCACAAGCGAAAGTTTCAAGAAATTTGGCCATCTTTGTTGCACTGTTAACAATGCGGAATGCCGCTCGCTATGAGATGGTGGGGCTTGTTTGCCGGCCAGAAGTAAAGGTAGAGAAAATATGTACCTGTTTATCAGTGAATGTTGTAATCCTAGATTAACAAAATCCATGTACATGTTTGTTTGGATAATTTGACATATTAGAACTTGTCATATTGCTGTGATACCGAAATAAAACCAAAAAACCGCAACGTATACGTTTTTTTATAAACGACTTGAAAGGTATTGACTTCCCTTTTCTTATATTATCATATAAAAATTTAAAAGCAAAAGCGTATGTTTTTATTATTTATAATCATTTATTTCTTGCTTAGTTTGGGAAAAAGCTTTAGCTTAATTTTTGTTAATATTCCCTAATTATGGATAAACCTCGATTTTATTCGTTGATAAGTTGACTTACACTCAAGTTCACATAGTGACACTATAACATCTAGACGACTACAATAAATATAACTGGCTATTTTTAAATATTATATTTTGAAATATAAATATATTTTGGCTATTTTGTGAGATGACTTTACTTTACTTGGACAATTTACGTCAATTATTTATATTATGTCATTTGAATGAACAATTAACATCAACGACCTTCCCGTACTACACATGCTAAGAAAACAAAAGGCCCATTTTAAAAATCACATTCAAATCCCAACACTCCACCAACCCACTTATTTCTTAACCGACTTTCATACTTCAACTAAAATAACTTCGCTCAGGCACCCCAAACCGACATTGCAATCAAACTAAACTCAATTTTAGTGTTGCCGAACAAAATCCAAACTAAGGAAACGTCTTATAGGGCCTAGATAAAACCTCCCTCACCTCCCCAACGTAATCTTTACATACTCCCTGGTAACTTGAAACAAAGTTGGAATAACTTGGAAGACCAAAGGCTGTTTAGAAAGGACCCGAACTGGGGATCCCGAACTTGAAATATTAATGTAGTTTCATAGAATCGTATATTAGAATTGTATCCACTTTCTTGATGTTTGTTAATGGGTTTCGAATGACAGTGAGGATGAGTACTGGTAATTTTTATTTATTTATTTATTAAATTGGAACTCCAACAGGATATTACAAATTACAAAATTAAAATATAAATATAAAGCTATTTAGGTATAGGACTTCACGTATAAGAGATAACACATTTAACAAGATGGGTGTGTGCGTTAGGCAAATCAAGAATAAATACAATATAGAGGAAGTAAGTCAAGAAAATAATTACTGAAATGAATTACATAATGAAATTTTAAATTTAGACTTAAATTTTAGGCATGATAAAGAAACTTTGCTCCGGCGTCGTCTTGCTGAATTGCAATATTTGTATTTAAAATATCTAAGTCCAATTTGAAGTGTTCCTTTAAAGGTGTTACTAGCTCGCCACAAGTAAGTGTTTTGGACGTGTAAAGGTTTGGTAGACCTCGCGGTTATCTTTGTGGGTACTCTTAGATTAATTTTGCTTAATTTTAATCAATAAAAAATGATTTAAAAATTTTATATAAAGGCTATAAAAATACACTACATTTAAAACCAGACCTACTTACCCAAACATTATTTTACTCTAAGAAATTAAATAGCAATATATACTTTCACATCAAACATTTATCGGTAGATATAAAATGCTAATCGATGGTCGAATATTTGGCCAAAGAGGTTTGTTCCTGGCTGTGAGTAACCTGTCCTTAGTTTATCATTTCATTAAAAATGTATTGCACTCACACAAAACCCGAACTCAGGATAAGGGGTATGAGCCCTTCTTAAAACGGCAAGCGAAGAGAAGTAAAGCGGACCTACCATTTTTTATGTCTCTTCCTAGAATGAAGAAACAAAAATTTTATTGAAACCTATTTTGTACGCACCTAGATGAACTAAGAACTCCTACAGATTTAATTGCCAAAAAGTTAAAAATTTTAACTTTTTCAGTATTTTATTCTTGAAGACCATAAGTGATCGCATCCTTTTTTTTGCGCCTTTTGTCTTGTAAGTCGAAAATATTATACTCTCATATGAATTATTAAATATTTATATAAATACGCTGCAAATAAGGTAATTCAAATATTGATCGCATGTTTTACCCACGGCAAAGACTTTTGTAAAACACAGCTCCGTTTTGAACCAGATTAAAAACAAATAACTATATGAACACATATTCATGAATACCAATAAGAATCCATTATTGGTAATCATGAATAGTATAGTATTGATTAATGGACAAAATTTTATAACAAAATAGCTTTTTACCACATAAAATAAATAAAAAAAGGTTCGCTAGTGAATGTTATTTTGTCAAGCAGATACAATGTTTAATATTAAATTTTGCCCCGTTGATTTAATTTTATATTATTGACAAAACATAATTATCTTACGCACCATCGTTGTAGTTCCGCGGACTCAACAGCTCGAGCGTGCTTGTTAAGGAAGTATATATGTTACCTGACTTGCACCTTCTGACTTCCACCTATTCTCAAAACTAAAAAACACTTAGGTGGAATGAAATTTTCTACCAATGAGGAGGTCAAAGTGGCCGTAGATGACTTTTTTTGAAGACCTTGACGAGACCTTCTATTGAAATGGGATCAATGGGCTTTGGAGAACCGCTGGACTAAGTGCTGTGACCTAGGAGGAGAGTATGTAGAAAAATAAATATAAAAAATTGCATTATTCCTGTGTTTTCTTATTTAAGCCGCGAACTTTTCAATCCACCCTCGTACATTTAATTTCTTTTATTTCTTGTCCACAAAAGTCAATATTAAATGATGTTGAGTTATTATGTCTATTTGTGAAATTCATTATATGGGTTTTACTCAAATTAATTGTTAGATTATGTGTCATTAGCCAGTTCATTACTGAAGTCAATGTATTTTGGATGTCATTTTTGAGTATATTTATGTCCTTATTGTAGAAAATTAATGTACTTTCATCTGCAAGTAATACCATGGAATGTGTAGTTATACTGGGGAAGTCATTTATATAAATAAGAAATAATAACGGCCCTAAAATACTACCTTGAGGAACGCCGTGCTTGACTTCGCTGTATTTGGAGAAAAAGTCAGTTTTTGTGAGGGAATATGGAATGGAATAATATTAGGTCTTTACCTATGAAATTGCCGTTTTTCACGAAATAAATGAAGCGTAATTTTTTTATATATTTTTTATTTCTATTAATCAAAACAATCACCCATGCAATCAATGCATCTTTGCCAACGCATTGGTAGCTTATTGATGCCTTTCTTGAAGAAATCAGCTGGACGGGAGGCAACAAATTCTTCAAGGCAACAAATTTTTTCCCGCCTAGAACTTGCTGAGCGCTTACGATTGTCAAACAGGATCCATTTCTCGTCACAAGTAACAATGCGGTTCAGAATTTCTTCATTTGTATGCCTGCTGAGCAGTGCAAGGCACGTCCCCGCGCGTACTTCGCGCTGGCGGTCATTGAGTTCGTGGGGTACCCATTTGTCAAGCTTTTTTACCTTGCCAATTTGACGCAAATGGACCAATATTGTTTTGATGCTAACGTCGAAAGCTGCTGCTAATTCAGCCGTGGATTGAGTTTCATCAGCTTCCACAATTGCCTTTAATTCGTCATTGTCGACCAAAGTTTTCGGACGACCCCGGGGTTCATTTTTCAGGTCAAAATTTCCAGAACGGAAGCGGGTAAACCAATAACGGATGGTGCGTTCGTTTGTAGTGTTCGCTCCGTAAACGTCGTTGATGTTGCGTGCCGCTTGTGCCGCTTTGCTGCCACGACGGTACTCATACTCCATAATTACTCGAATTTTTAACTTATCCATGATGACGAAAAATGTTCGAATGCGTTGAAAACAAAACACTAACTATTAAACAAATGACGATTTTAGAAAAAGAATTCCATGTTTGTCAAATAAAATTAATTTGAAATTAGAATTATCAGTCAAAAAAAAATATTTTCATTTAAAATGGCCAGTACGGCAAAACGGCAGTTTCATAGGTAAAGACCTATTATATTTGGGTAGCTTGCATTCTATTATGTCTATCACTTACGCAAAAAAAAAACATTTTAGTACATTAATACAACAAAAATAATAAAAAACTGAAATATGAGTCGTGTAACACGTATACTCTTATCGTTTTATAATTCTCAAAATTACATTTTTATTAATATTTTTTGTTAAAATTTTTATAACGAATATTTTTACATGTTGATCTCAATGATTATGATTATTTTTAATGTAAATTTGTTTTATGTTTAAAGAACTTTAAATTTAGTTCGTTTAATTAATAATGAATATTTCTTTAGTTGATCTCGTTTTGTAGACTCAATATAATTATTTTTCATTTAAATTTTTTTTAGAAATTTGTTGCTAAAGTGTGTTACTTATTTTTTACATTTATTAAAACGTTATTATGAGCATAAGCATTATTGAAAATAGTAAAAAGAAAATGATTATCAATGTTTTTCGCTTTTTTTATATTAACCTTAAAAACCGAAAAGCCCGAAAAGTCCGATTCCCCCGGTTTTTCAATATAAAAACCGAGTAATTCGGTTTTCTGAAAAATTCGGGCTTTTGCAAGCCCTAGTTGAGACCCTGTGTTCATTATCCTAACGATAAAAAAGGCACATTGCCATGCATTTCACAGAACGTTTTATACCCGCATGTTCATACTCACTTTCTACCTCATGATGTGGGAGAAAATGCCTACAAGTTTTTAGTAAATAAATGCTTTAAATACACGCTGAATGTTTGAAGTTTCTTAATTCGTATTATCAATCTCACTCATATGCATAGGTACTCAAAAACTAGTTTTGTAAAAGGGCCAGTAAACGAATACGATTTCCAAATTGGGCCATATTCCCTTCAGGTAAATCTGTTGCTGGATTCCTAGATTTAATAAAAATATAGTTGTTATTGGAACGTTACTTATTTTATTCGAAACGTATTTTTCTATTTTCGTACGATTTTATAAGAAAACAAAAACAAGCACCTCTTAATTACTAGTCTTGGTCTTAGAAAAGATAGACAAAATACCATTTAATGCTGTAAACAAAACAATTCTCTCGCTATTTTTGCTAGAAAAACAGCTCTTTTTTGAGACTAATAGATTATCCCATCAATGTTACATAAAGACATAAGTACTAGATATGTACAAACCTCAGTTAATGTTTTAATCAGTCTGAAATAAGCAGCTCATATAATTTGAACGGTTAATATTCAGCTACTTCAACTTCGCAGACTGCACTTCTAAATTTTGAATCGACTACGACAAGGACAGTTTAGCAACTTGTACTGGTGTGACCAAAGCTAACTTCATATGGTAAAGGTAGAAGCACATGCGAAGCTAAGAGATTGGGAATTCATGTTATAATTAGGCTACTGAGATTTCTAATGGAAATTGAAGAGATTATCCAAGAGTACACTATTGCTTTTAAAATTTCCTACAACCATGAAGTAATTTTATACTGTAAGTGTTAATTAAAGAAACAATAATTGTTTGTGAATACTGGGTTAATTATTTTATTTTTTATGTGCATTTGTTTATTTCTTAGTTTTCTGTGTCACAAAAAACTACAAATAATTTAAATTTAAGAAACCTACTTCATTTATACAGTTCTGACAAAAGCTTGTTTCTATCTCTTTCTATTGTATAGTAAACCATCAAAAAGTCCAGATATTCAATAAATGAAAGTATAATAAAGTACATAAAATACCTTATGTATACCGACACAAAATCTGACACTATCTGCATCCTGTCTAAATGGCCGTTGCGTGCACACACTCAAACATACAACACACACTGACACAAACGTCGGACAAATTTCGAACATGGCGAGGCAAGGGTTGGACTACACTCTTGTCCTTCCTTTTGATAGCAATTAATTCGGATGCTGGGGAGGGGGTGGTAAAGGGTTCGACCAAAACGCTGCTGGGCCGCATTCGGCATGAGTTATTGTTGTTCCCAAGTTTCGGGTACCCAATGTTAGGCAGTTTTCATTTTTCGTATAGTTGTTTGCGGTTGACATGAGTTTCTGTGGTCTTTCGGAAGTTCTTGATGTTGGTAATTTTGTATTTTGATGTTGTCATTTGGATTACCCAAAATTAAGTTTTGGATTCATGCACGGATTTATTTATAAATCAAGAACTCCGGGTAAATATTTGTTTAAAATACTTTTCTGAAAGAGCAGTATGAAAGAGAATATTTCTGAAAATTATGAAGTATATCAAATTGTTTTTATTTTCTTATTCGTAGTACAGGTACCTAAATTCCATGTGGTGTTAAGCCTTTCGAACATTTAAATATGTGCAAAAAACATAAAAAGTATTGGTATATATCTTTCAGAACCATTGTTTTGGGTTCTACTTCTTCTATTTCGTATCTCTATTGTTCTCTGTAGTTCCTGCTATTATTTGGCAATATTATGCTTTTAAAATAAATGGTGCACATTGAAATTATCATAATATTTGATTTTTACAAGAATAAAATAAAGAACTGAATACCAAGTAAGTGTTATTTAGAAAAGCGGATTAAATCCACCTCTGTGCTCTGGTCTGCACCGTATCATAAAAATACCCAGCCATTTCGCCTTGCACAACGTACGTTAATAAAAGGGGACATTTTTCCTGTTTAATTACCTTCTGCCGGGTCCGGTTTTTAAATAGATTAATATTAAGAAAGTTATTTACCTTCGTCTGTTTACAGAGAATCGTCGTATATGTATTTGTACACGCCGAATCAGATTGTTCTAAAATGCTTGTTTGCATGAAAATTAAGAAGTTCAAGTATTATATGTGTCCCAGCTTTCATGTATTTTTGTACATATTATAATTTTATTTATCGTAGAATAAATTAAAACAATATATGAGGTACTTATGTATAACAATAAAATACTTTTTCCCAAAACTAATTCAACGTAGGTCGTTAATCTGTTAAATGGAAAATAGTACATAACCAAACCCGTTATCAGGCTATATAAAAATTAAAACGATGCTTGTTAAAAACACCATTTTATTGTAAACATTAAGAACAAGAAAAGTGAAGTACAATGCAATTTGATTTTTATTCAAAAGTTAGGTATCCTAAAGTATTCTCAAGTATTCAAAAATTTTGTCATATTTTTATTTAAAAAAAACACAAATCGGGTTAACGTAGACCAAGATGGTACGTCTAAACAAAACACAAAATATTCAAAACATGAGTTGATAAATCAAAATATATACTTTAAATTTTTTCCAAATATGGCCTCCAGAATATACATTTTAACGCGCCGCTAACTAACTTTCTAAACGAATTTCGTCAGTCCGGGTAACAGCAAAGTACCAGGAGAACAGGAGATGTCAGCAAGTTCGTCAGACTGGCAGTCTCATGCAATTACTGAGTTTCTACGACGACTGACGCTAATATCATGTATGGACTTTGTATGGAAGTGTAGACTCTTGCTGTGTTGGATAGATATATAGTGATAGGAAGAAAGTAATGACAAAGTTCAAAAAAGTATACCTAAAGATAAGGGTTTACAAAATTGTGCAAATTTTATATTGTAGTTGGGTTAGCCCGCATGTCTATATATATTGCACATTATTTTGAAAATTGTATTTTTAATAGCATACTTCATTCATACATTAGATCAATTACTCGTAAAGATCCACAGAATATTTGCTTATCCAGTTGACCGTCCGTAGCGTATTTCTACTTGGCAATACCTAAATGAGCGGTTTTAAATTTTCAGAAATTCAGGGTTTGCGTCTTTAATATCTAGCATAGTAATAACTGTAGAAAACTATCACCTTGATTGGTTCTCAGTTTTATAATTAGGAATGTAGCTAATTTGAATTGGTACTCGAATTCTATTTATGACCATTTACAATCTTTGTCCAGCTAATATCAGTCATTTGGTTTTATACTACTAATTTCCATTACCAAAATATTTTAAATAAAATATCGGCAACAATATTTAAAATTAGTTGAAAAATTGAAATATTTATGATCCACTCAAGTTTAGGTTCGTTGAGTAAAAAATATTTCACATAAATAAGTATAATATAAATCTACATGATAAAACTATATCTAGAGCATTTATTCCCCAATAATATTGATGTTCAAATTAACTTTTAATCCAAACAGGTAGCTCCATTCACAAAAACCGGCTATTCGCAGCATCCCCATCTCCATTTGATCTTTGATCTGCCAAGAGTCAAGTGTCCGTGATCTTTGAACTGGATATTTGTCAGATAACCAATAGGGATGCTGAACCGGTTTGATATAGCTATTGGTCATTCGTTATTACCCAGTTACCATCCACTTACCGTTTCGGTTACTTGTTGAATAGCGAATGTTTGTAATTTTTATATTTGTTTGAAAATATTTCTATTGTTCTGGCTATCCAAAGTATAAAATATGTTATGTTCTTAGGTTTTTACAAAACATCTTATAAAACTATTCATTTGCTGGTGAGCCCCTTTTATATTTGCAAACGACATTTGTCATTTAGCACAGGAAGATCAAAACGTCATACTAGAAAAAAAGCAAAGTAAACAGAACTCAAAAACTACCTATCTTGTCCTCAAATCGAAAGCTCTCGAAAACTTTCAAGTTCCGAACGCCCCAGGCTAGCAGTTCTCGAGTAACACAAGAACAAACTTGCAAGCATTTGTTAGGAATTATTGTTACATTCGTACGCGAATTTGTTACAAACTGTAGTTTTCTAAGGACGTGACAATCGTGGCTTATTTGTTTTGTATTGAACAATGTAATTTATAAGGAACAGGTTGTAGAATAGGTTGCCTATGTTCTGATTTATAATGCTGTAAACACACTGGTTTGCTATTTTTTTATCATGAGGGCCTCAGAAACTGTTATTTACGTAAATAAAAGTAAACAAGGTTCTTATTACTTATAAGGAGATTTAAAAGTCAAATAAAATCTCCGTACAAAAGTATATTTTAACTTATGAGTTTATTTTATAACACTTTTACCACGAAGTTTTCCACTAGATGATAAATATAAAAATAAATAAAAATTAATATGGTTTACACTTAGAAAATTTTTTTTAATTCGACTTAAATAACACTTTAATTCACGAATCAAGGCTTGAAACTCTACATCATGTCCAGACAACATTCCGCATATAACCATACATAACCCCTCTGATTCCGACCACAATGGGTAGGACAGACCATGCATACGCTTTAAACCCTTCAGGTCCACGCGACAATTACTCAAACAGAATAGTTTAGCAGAAAGGATTGTAAGACCCCTACATAATTACCAAAATGGACTAACTCTTTCAATACCTTGAACAAATTTCGACTTTAAACAAAATATGAATGAGTTTATATTGGCCTGTGGAGCCCGAGGTAAATAGGACAGAGATATAAATTAAAATTTGAAAGCAGAATTTCCGTATATTTAGAATATTTATATACTTATCTAGAGGGTAGCTTATACGGACATCGTCGTAGACCCCTGTAAGTACATTAAGTTTGTGATTTAGTACGGCTTGTGAGATTCTAAGGAAATTAGTTTAATTCAATTCAGTGTACTTGTTACTATCAATTTTATTAATTTCTTTCTTGGCTTCTTCTTCACTATTTATTTCAATTGCACGATGCGGTCCATTCTGAAAAGTAAAAATGAATTATGGTTAGTTTTTTTAACTTTAGTGCCGTGGTGATTCTAGTTACTTTCATGCTTTTCGTTACCAATGTAACTAAAAAATTTTAGATACTATCTTCGGATCAATATTTATTTTTAAACAAGTGGCTTAATGTCGGTCAATATTTTATTACTTCTTGAAATATGCAAGCTTATAAAACTATGTAAGACATATATCTGAAGCATTTAAAATAACCCCCAAAACACGTGTGAGAACACATAACTGCACAAAATAAACAACATACTTGACATTGCTCGAGAATTTCCATTTCAAGTAACAATTCCGCATACCGACGTTGCTGGTCCAACGAATTTTCCAGCAAAAACAATTATACCACGTCACTGTATTACTGGAATTATGACTCAAGGAATGACCAAGCGGAATTCGAGATGCCAAAATTCCTGGCCTGAGGAGATGGGACATTTTACCCCATTCTCCTTTCGGTATGTGTATGGTATGAGCGGAGCGTCGGCAAATTTAGAGCAATCATGATTTTGAGCGTTTTGTAAGCGAGCTAGGTTTTATGTTTTTGGGTGTTATGTTGTGGTATGAGTGTGAGCGGACAAGAAAATATTGGAAAATGATGAAAATTAAGATTATCAAACTTTTTTGTGCTATCATATTTGTTTGCATAACAAGATTCTATGAAAAAATAACTGCAAATAACGATTGAAAATGTTTTTAGCATTGAAACAAACATTTGAAACTTTGAAATCCTTATACTTTTAAATTGATACTCTTTCACAAATTTCATCACACACCTACTGCTAATTCAATATTATCAATTTGTTCGTAATTAGTACAGGTGAAAATATCGGTATCAAACGGTCAATTTCTCTCATTAATACTAAGTGTGTACTTGTATCAAAACTGTTACATTCTAACATAGTAAATTTTACCCTAATAAAATATAACTTGTTGGATACACAGTTAAGAAAAGACTAAATTTTAATGGGATTAAAGTATGATATCCTATAATATTATTTAATTTACAACTGGGACCAAACACATCATCTACTGCACATATAACACTCAAGCTTCAGACTTTATGTAAGTTTTACGCCTGCTTTATTATTAGGTAACAAAAGGACCAATATAAAGTTTTAGTGCAGCAGATAATTGAAACTACCCTTTTCTAGTAAAATAAGTTTTAGTAACGTTTTCACTGCTATTTAGCACTCAATTTCGTTTGTTTCGTTCAGTAGTTAGTAATTGATGTTTATGTTTATTTAGGTTTATGTCTTAATTTAGTTTGTTTATTTTGTGCATTCATAGAACAAAAGCTGTTTTTAACTACACATTGTGCTTAGTATTTTTAGAAGATAAATCTTTTATTTTTCTTACATTAAAAATGACTACATTAATCTGATTTAAATAAGTAAGAAATAAACCCAATTCAAATTTTACGCCAAGAGCCCACATAAACATTAGAAAAATATTTTTCCAAGTTCACAACATCGCCGTTTGCCCCCCTCTCCCCTCATAATATATGTAAATACAATATCCCATCAATTTCCTAGGGCGCGTTTCCACTGTGCGTATTAATCATGCGATGTAGGTAGCGGATCTTAGGCCATTAATCATTGGGCCGAGTTTGCCGCAATCTGACGGTTTTGCCCCTTTTTGTTAATTAATCCAAGTTATGTATTGTTCGGGCTATGTGATGTAATTTTAATGGTGGAGATGTGTTTTTTATATGGTTGGTTTGTAAATCCAAAAACATTCCGAAATTTTTATGTGAGTGAGAAAAACGGAGTTGTTCATAACTGATTTATTGAGCTGATAATTTTTGTTGCTACTGGAAGCTACTGGAAGAGAGTGCACAAAAATTACATGTTACTAAGCTTTGATCACACATTTTACGTAAATTAAATAATAAAATGATTTTTAGGAACTTTTCTTAAACTTAAAGCTAAAATTCAACAAGTTTTATTTCTTTTTATAAACAATATAAAACATTTTTATCATTGTTAAATTCATTATAATTATAAATATTAAAAACATAAACATTTAACAACTCCAATACTAATAAACAATGCTATTTTCTTCTCACATGACGCCATTACTGTGCGTTTATTGCTATGTTGTCTCTCTGTCTAATGAGTTTATTTCTCTCTTCCTCCCACCCTTACGAGTTACGAGTGCTTCCATTGTCCTTTTAGATGATAAACTCATTTCTTTTAATTGGAGTTTATACAAGATATACTTTATGTACCTAAGCAGTTTTTGGAGTGTTGTAAGAATATTTGAGTTGATGAATTATAACTTGAATTAAAAAAAAAATACAAACTTATAAGGTATTTTAATTCATATATAAGTGCTTCGTGATTGTCATCCGTTCAAATGCGCCCGACTTCTTTTTGGTTCTTCTTTCCTAGGCATACTAAATTTTATTTTTACTTTTGATTTAACATTCAAAACAAACGACTTTGAAAATAAACCCTTTGCAAAAAATAAATTTCTGACCCAAAATTACGTTCGTATTGTTCGATGATTTTTTTGGAAATAAAAGGCTCGTGAACATGGTAAATCAAATTTCCTTTAGCTATATGACTCAAAGATGTATCCAATACGTGCAATGCGTTTAAAGCGTCCGGGCAAAAATGGATTTTAAATGCAAAAATTGTGCTAATATAATACCAGTCTTAATGATCGGCCACCTGATAAAACTTCTAAAATGACATATTGCTTGGTGAAAGCTGTAAAAATCTGAACGCTCGAAGTATACGAAGCTGCATAAAGTGATTTATCGTCTACTTCCTAGTTGCAGCTACATAAGGTGGAATATTGTGCAATAATCAGCTGTAATGCAACGGTACACGATTTCAATTTCAAACGATTTTATTTATTCATGCTTCTGTAAATTAGTGGGTTAACTCGGGACACTTTTAACGTCAAATATGTATTAGTCCCACCGTCCATTTATTTTTATGTCAATGAAAATAAGACATCTCCCATACACGCCATCAATAAAAATACATCAAAGTCTCGAACATTCCTTTACGCAAGTTCATATTCCGACGACATCTTCAAAAATAGGCATATTACACACTCGTATATCTTTCGACAGAGTAGATAACTTGAAAGTAAGGCCCCTTACACACGAGCGAGCAGAAATAATGAGTTCACTACTCGTTCAGGGCACAAAGACGAATTTATAAGTACGGGGACAAAGAGTGATCAAACTGTACTATAGCTTTTGACCAGGGAGTTGTTGTGGAGTTAAATTTAACAACGAAGTTGAGTCAAGGTTATCAATATAGTTTTGAAGTGTTTTTTATGACTGTACAGATTAGTTAACAAAAGAACCTGATGATATAAATCTATTTAGCTTTTTAAAAATACAAACTTCATAACTTTTATTGAGTCCCAAAATACAGCTTACGCTAGTTTAGGATTCGTCTAAGAATCGCCTAGGAATTGTCTAATTGTTGTAAATAATTATTTTTTTCATCATGTAATTTTTTTTGCATTGATATTGTTTTTTTTTTAAGTGGTGACTCGCCGCTTTATTTGAAAACTAGGAGTTGAAACTTAAAACAAACAAGCCCATGCAAATGTTTAATATTTCGAATTGCAAATATTTTTTTACCTTCTTGTTGCCCCCTAGTTGCTGTTTTCATCTGGCTGCAGTGCTTGGTTCATGAGTAGTAGCTATATTTAGTTTAGAATATTTAGTTATTTTTTAAATGTCTTTACCTAGTACGCAAATATTTAGGTAATTGGTATTTAAACAGCATATTTCTTTTTACTTTCTTTCAGAATATGTAATACTTACTAAGAGCTACTTAAAGGATTGACTTTTAGTAAAGGTAATATTAAATACGAATTCATTTGTTATAGTTTTTCTCGATGATAAAAAATATATTTATTTTTAGTATAATTAAAAGTAAACTGTCATTATATACAACGTACAAGCTACTATTTAAATTGGATAAAATAACTTTAGGTTTAAATGTCAATTAACGCATAAAACTCAAACTTATCGTAATTATTGTGAGTTGACCTTGTGATAAATATTATCATGACGTTTAGCTGTTATATTTACATAAACTTCTGCATACATCAACTAAAATACATTATGTACTCAACACATAAGCTAAACTCAAAACATTGCTCGCCAATCAATCATCCCTTACACACATCAAAACATCTCTGTCCGATAATCAATCGTCTAAGTCAATCAGTCAACCGCCGCTGATCAATCAGGTTTGCGAGTCAATCGACCTCCGGATATAGGCACGCCAGCGCTCGTCAAGCTACGCCCATTTTAAATGATGACTAAATAAGTTACTGTCCATGGAAATGAAGGTACTAAGGTACGATAAAGAAGACTTTACATACGACAGAAGTAGTTTTTGTGTTTTCTACAAACACTAGATTTCTAGACTATTTCATAATTTACTTAAAAGAATTAAAAAGGTTCTATGGGATACCGACCAGAAAGACAAATCATTTTTAAATGATTGCTACGAGGTATAATAGATATATATTTAGTAATATAGATATATATTGAGTAAAATAGGTATACCTATATTTATTTCCCCTAATAACATCGTAATGTTTAATTCAAAATTTAAATTTTAGTCAATAACTAAAGAAAAAATGCACAAAAACGAAGAATAAGTATTCGAAAAAAGGTAAGTTTTAATCTTTGTTGCAATTAATAATAAATAACATCTGGATCAAGGAAAATAATCAAAAACACGTGCATGCAGACTTAGCACAACGCCTCTATTTCTTCGAAAACAATTACACTATCAGTGAAATGTGTAGGTATACCTTAACTTTCAAAGATGATTTATTAAGTACGTTGAAACTTTGTAAAAAAGTGAAGGTTGAATGAACTCACCTGAAGATGTGACATTTACAAAGAACTTTCATTTATACATGTAGAAAATAGTATTTTTAATAAGGGAAATAATTATCATAGACAAAAAAATGCGCACGCAAACACATACTTTTAAATATGCTTAAAGTTATTATGACCGTTAAAATAAGGACTGTAGTACACCACTAGACAAGTTAGAAATAATTCAATGAATAGTATATTAAGTGTCAGCTTATGTGAGTTCTCCTTAATAACGAGCTACGTAAACTCGTTATTTTATTATTTATTACATTTGATACCAATATTTAACATTTTGAAGGAGTGAAATACTTTAAACTGCGTTGAATTATTATTTCACCTGACGACAATTTAATTCTCATGGATCTACATGTGACCTAATGTTTTAAAGAGATCAAAATTAATGTACAAGAACGATCTTCTAAATTGAATACGAGTTGTCAAACAACTACATTTTTATTTTGACTAAATAATGAACATAAGGCTCCCATGTCTGATGATGATTCCTTATGCACTGCCTTAAGGACTATAGGGTACAGCTCATCTCAATATCTATCGGGAAAATATTACTATGAAAGGCAAAAATTTAAGTTTGTTTTTCTTTTGCTGTATGCAATTGTAATTCTCGTTAATGATTATTAGAAATCACAACTTCATCTAAGTTTACTTCACGTAAACAGTAACAAGGAAAAAAGATTACATCTGTAGAGGTTTGCGATACACCAATGTTTTATTTTTAAATCATCTACGTAAAAGATACATTTTGGTGTAAACCCTTATTAGGATCAGTAAAAAAAGCATACCGAGGCAGATCAGTTAAAATAAAAAGTTGTGAAATACTTTGCGACGCTGTGCTGCATGTTGGCGCTCTGTCTACTCAAAGCTACTAGCGAAATACGCTTTCTTGGTTATTCATTAACTTTTAAACTAGCACATTAGGGAAATAAATATTATTCACCGTTTCAGCTCTTTTTTATTATTATTTTTTATTATTACATATTCAGAGTCTAACAAGTGATTTATACAATTTATTTCTTGTTGTTTGTACATATGACGGTGAAATGATATGTGAAAGGTGAAAGAATGGAAAAGTTAAAAAATTTGTTTAATCTTAACATTTTATAGAGACCGTCTGACCGTAAGATTAAATTGTATATATTTTTCTTAACATTTTTGTATATATATATATTTTTTTTTATTTATTTCATTTACGTATTATGTTTTTTAACGATTGTTTTACATATATATACATATTTTAGTAATAAAGGACCAGCACATCGTATTTCGTCTTGTCCTCGACCTCTATAATTTTATTAATATTTATAACATTAGAATTCCTTACTATTATTTTAATGTCTGTGGGAAAGGCAACCTCTAGAATCAAACTAATATATTTATATTTTTATAGTAATACTAATTTTTTAAAACTTCACCTTCCAAATTGCAATCGCACTCAGATTAGACCCAAGAGTTTGAAGGAATATAAATGCTCCTCTGGCAAAGATCTCTTCCGCCATAACTCCTTGATCGACTTGTGCCAAAGGGCCCTTGCCACTGCTTCGGTTCCATCAGTATTGGAACCTATTCTATTGGCAAAGGACGATGGCCAAAGACCGGACGGAGCAACACTCGAAACCTAACCTGGCGCTTGGAGCGATCTCTCGATTGAGACACAACCTGCGCGGGCACACTTGGTTTCACTTTAGAGCTTCAAGCATAAGGGGCGTTGCCGCTGCAGTGTCGACTCACGAGTTAAAGCACCGCAAATACGTAGACCTAAGGTAATCACGGGTTTGTGGCCCTAGCGGTAGAGACATTGAACCCGTGGTCATTAGACACAAAAAAATTCATAAGATAACCATTTTAGCCTAGCCGTACAACGAGATAACTCTGCCAGCATCATTGGTTCAAAGCCGCAGAGCCAAGATCTGCGCCGGGCATAACTTTTTGTAATGTTTTCTGTATTTATTTTTACTATTTTACGTTTATCTTGTTACCCATATAAATTTTTGTACATAGTATATACAGCTTAAGAACTTAATTTAATTTTGTTACAATTGTTCTGTATACCTTTATATAATGGCAACCCATATATACATATATAAACCTATTGTCGTATACCGGGCTTTTTACCGTTCGGAAAACTCGGCACATGGGCTCAGACCACAGTCTGAGGAACTTTCCCAAAGACCCCATCCAGCGAAAACGAACAAAATTCGTCAACTCTTCATACAAATCCTACGAGTCAACTGCTAGTTTAGTAGGAAGACTTGCCACCCGGTGTGTTTACGTTGTATCAGTTTAAAACCTTTGAAATTATATATTATATTAACGATTACATTACATATTATATAAATACAAGGAAAACCCAACCCAAGACATCAGTTTCGATTAACTGCTTACATAGATTTAAATGTCCTTATAACATTTAGAGATTTAATAAATAAAATAAATTAAAAAGTACTATAAGATTTTGTATGAAAAGATTTGATGACTTTGACACTACTAAGATAAGACACGTCTGATTGGACAACTCTCTTATTGGATTACAAAATACACATGCAAACACATTTTTCGATTATCTTTATGTTTCAGGCTATTTTTACTTGTAGATATAATTCTATTCAAAAAACAACAGCAATGGTCAGCTGTAATAACGCTATCAGTTCTAATTAAATTCTTTTAACACAGTTTGGTTCTTTTAGACTGATGATTGATGAATGAATTAATCGTGCAGTGTTAATCAGATTCAAGTTTGGAGAAAATCCGTACGACTTAACACATTAAAATTTATTGTAAATAGGGAATTTAACAAAAACTCATTACAGGTACTTCATCCATTATTAACATTTTGAGCACCCGACATTAGAAAGATTCTGCTTATAATTCGAAATCTGAGTGCAAAAGTGTATTTCATCTGCTTAGGGGGAAATAACTTCTTCTTTAATTTGAACCTTTTTCAATAATTTTCTATGCCGCAAATCCACTAAAATGCATCAATACTTATTTCATGTCAGTGCGTCAACCTCATTTATAAAATAATCGCACTGGCCAGTAGGACGACTGCATGAAAAATCTTCATATCATACACTAAGAAATCATACTAAGTTAGTAGCTGGACTCCCGTTGGACGCCTACAGTCAGTGCGAGCGGTCCATAATGCTGACTTGACTATTCTTTTCGGGAAAAAACGCAAAAAAATTATTTAAGCTGTTTTTCTTGCACCTGGCATTTGCTTCTATTTATTGAAGTGAGGAGAAACTGTGTGTTTCGCTCGGCCGCAAAGTTACTCTGCGTCTCACACGTTTAAAACCCTCGCTACACTCAAGATTATATACAAATACTCACGCCTAAAAACAACTTTGCAGCCTTGCATAACGAATAACTATTGTTACGAATCTTTGACTTACACACGGGACAATGGTCTTAGATATACATAGTTGGTCCTCGTAATATAAGCGATAGATGACTTACCTAAGTCTTCTTGCAGATCATCCTTAGTCGGACCCTGTTAAGGAAAATATGTACTTGCTTATGTATGTATTTCGCAATTTCACACAAGTAACTAGTCAGTATGTAAAAAAAAATATTTATCCCTTAATAATATATGAAAATGAAACCACGGGCAGAAGACTAAACGCACAATCGATCACTATTTACTACGCAAACTTATCGCTTGTTTAGGATGGTTTTGATGTACCATTGTAAAATTAATATTTATCGTCGGCGAGTGAAATTAAATGAAATTTTAAACTAACACAAGTTTAAAAAGTAGCTTCTCGTTGATATGATAAACTAAGAAAATAACAAAGATCAATCAATCACGGCGGTAAATTACCATATTAGTCTCAAAATATGTACACATACCTACATTTCAACAGTTATAGTACGATAAACTACTGGAACTTATCTCGTAATATTCGACTTGCTCAAGGATGTACCAGTACAGCCCAGGTCTAGACTTTCACTCTCGTGTGAACTTTGTTACATTTTTCACTTCGGCTAACTTTCACGCCCGACTTGCAGATTTGTTTTAAAATTCTATTTTACGCAAACTTTTATACGTTTTCACCTGCTCGGGGCAAAAATGTGGGAATTGGAGCCTAAAGTAGTTTTGTAATGGGTAGCTCTGTAATATTTTAATAAATATGATAATTTTAAAATATTTGAATGCGGAAAACTTTTTAATAATTATTAAATATGATAATTTTAACGTAAAATGAAAATATTAGTATCAGTACACATACTTTAGACAGTTTATTTTATCTCAAAATATAAAAATTAAGTAGTACATAAAAAAGTGCAAAGTGATACGAAGCGCATTGAATATACTAACAACTTTTATCCGCGGAAAAATTTTTCTGACACGAATTCTTCCAGCGTAAAATAATTAAACTGCACGATTTTGCAATTTCTAAACTTGTTTACATTTTTACGAACAACGATACTACTTAAAAATAGTGTGCTTACGCCCTCTATATCAAATCGAGTAATTCATGCGTTGGTGCGTGACGCAGCTACTCCACGATAGATGGCGCTGCTTTGAAATCTTATTCACCTACGCTTAACAGCGAGGAGTTCGTTCTGATTGGAATGTACATTTTCTTAAAGGAATATTTCTGAAAATAGTTCTGCTCCATAAAAATGATTCGTAGTTACCCCCTTTTTTCTCGCTAAAATTGTTTTTTAATTTTAAATTTGGAGCGTAGGGATTGTAGAAACAAGCGACAAAATAATATAGTGGATAAAATTTTGTTCTTTGTAAATTATTTATTTACAAAGAAGAATAACTGAATCAACAATATATTGTTTATTATTATATATTGTTAGGTATTCCTAACTAAAGGAAAAACATAATTGCCGACAAATAATTGCAAAGTCCAACTTACATTTTGCATTTGTAAATTACCTAATATTTAATTCGGAATGAAATTCAACTTTTTTAAACTAGGTTCATACATATCCATATTTTTTAACAGGATTCTTAGTATTTTAAGTCCATAGCAGTAATTTGTAATAGTAAAATAAATATTGCTGTTTAAATGTAATGAAATGGGCTTAAACTTCTACTTATCATTCTGTTTTAGCTGGACTAGGGTAATAGTTATAAAAATATCAAGATTTTTTCAATAACGGACGAAATAATAACAATAACTACGGGCCGAGCTGCCACTTTCAATCAGGTCTACAGTTCGCTCCTCCTTAAGCTATGACATTAAGCTTGGCAAAGTTGGCAGAATATTCACAAATGAGTTAATTACATACAACAAAAACTAAATTATTTTCTTTCATTTTAACCATAATTTTCTAAATTATTGTAAAAGGCTGCTATTTATAAAGTTAACTTATGTCAGATTTATCGTAGCTAAATGGTCAAATGAAAATCGAATTGTTATATACTAAAACCATTGTACACCAATTTGAAAAAAAATGGGAGCCATGTGGTCATCTATGCTAGGTATATAGCATGAAAGTTTTTTTTTATTTGAGCCTTTAGGTGAGATAAGTTTATGTACGCTGTATAGATATTAGCTTTAATGAGTAAAAACATTAAGTAAGTAAGAGAGTTTTATTATAAATACTTAACTTAAAAGCCTGTTCTTGGGGTTTTAAAAAATAATAATTACATTTTTAAATAATATGTAGGTACACTAAATGTTAATGACAATTACATTTACTTACGGAATGTAATGTGCAAATATTTTGATAAGATTGAGATGCTCGACATTAGATGTAATTTATGACGTCCCAATAACAAGTAAAGGTTAGCTTTTCACCAAAGCTATGCGAGGCAGCTCAGCAGTGTGCAAGAAACATATCAACCAATCAAGGTCCTTTATTTAATTTTTTGTTATGAAATTCAATTGTTATTCCATTGTTGGACACGCAGCCAAGCTTGTCTTGGATAAAACGTACTTTTTTATAACGCCTTATTTCAAAGCCCAAATTATTTTTTCTACTTTTAAACACTGTTAGATTTCATAGTAAAAATAATAGTACCTAACTGTTATTAAGTAGGTTAAATACGGTTAAATTATTGATTTCAACCAACTGGCCCTTTGAATGATGTTTTTGGTCCATAAGTAATATCACCATTTTGATTCGAAATTTCAAATTGGAATATTAAAACATGACATTATTGCATCAATACTTGCAAATAAAAAAAAATTATATGAAATGTCTCTCAACATCTATACCAAGTTTTTGTGTTATTTAGATAATGAGATATATCCAGTCAAAAATTATTATGCAGTTAAAATATTCGTAAAAGCACCTGATTTATATAATACATAACCCGAGGCATTCACATTAGTAACATAATTTTAATCTCGAAAAGATAAGTTTATCCTACCACCTATAATTCAATTAATTAAAAAAAAGTTTTAAAACTTCCAAATTCAAAACTGTTGCAAAATTAAATTCAAAATTCGAATCAGAACTACACAATTGAGCCGCAGTTAGCCAGGGGTCGTACTTTGTCCATCCCCCTGCTATTGTATTCATACTGCCCATGAAACTTTGATCAACAAATTTCAATCTTAATGTGGTAACAGAAGGTTGGTTTTAGTGTGTTTCCTGTTTGTGATTTAATGTTTTTTGTTAGTCTGTGTTGCGGAGGGTAGACTGCCCACAGTAGGGGACTGGCCGCAAGGGTCGCCCGCTCTATGCAGCGTTTGCACGAGAGAGTCGGCTGGATATTTTGATGGTGAGTTTAGTTTAAGTCGTATGCTTCAATTACTCAGATTAGGCACTGAACTTATTTTTCCTATTTCACATTTATGTTGAGAAATATTTTTCTATCTGGTTTGAAAAACTATTCTTTTATAAATCAATAAGTTTTATTTTAATATAAGTAAATGAAGTTTTCTAACTTAAAATGAAAGGTTGTACGTGTTGTATAGTAATAAAAAATTTTGACAATGAATTAAAGAATTTTAGCTATTTAAGTACCTTTACTCCTACTAGCCAATATTGGACAGTTTCTTTAAATCATTACTAATTTAAAAAATCTTATAAACTTTACTGCGAAATCTTCCAACATTGACCAAGTAACTCGCAAATACAAATGGAACACAACGAAAACATCCGCTGTGCATACATTACGCACAGATATCTTTAGGTGAGGACTTTAGAACTAAATTACTCATTTGTATCGCTTTCATTACAGCTACCATTGTTTGTTAATAATCACTTAGACGCGTGATAAGTATCGGCGGAGAATATTGTGGAAAGAAATCAAAAATAATAGGCAATTACAGACAAATACTTGTAAAAGGTGACGACAGGATGTAGGTATTTAATCTAATTAGTGCTTGCGGACGTCAAATGGTCACTTAGGAAGCTCCTAAGTATAATAGTATTTGCTTAGCGAATTTATACTTTATCTACACCCTGTCCGTTAGTTAACGTCTCTGCGTGTGGCTGATGAACTTGCTTTTAAATAAATTGTTAGGTTAGGCAAGGGGTATGCTGTTACGAGATTTGTATTTAATGTTGTTACATGTGTGCTGACGAATCCCATTTCCATTCTTATGGGTTTAATGAACAAAATCCCAAAAATAAGCCACATTCTCCCATTCATTCTGGCGCGGTAGCTAGCTGTTAATGTACTAGCAAAAACGAGTACCTACCTATTTTGTAGCAAGAAACCGATAGGTTACCTATTCACAATAATATTAGAAAACCTAAATTATTATGGCCGAGTAGCGTCATGTACTCATGTTTATTGTGCCCCCCCCCCCGGGTAACTCAAGCTCTGCTTACTTTGGCGCCATACGGTTGGTGTGTTTGTCTGGGAATTTATTATTAATTTTCTTTTGTTTTGCAAAAAACGAAAAACTTCGCTCTCGAACATATCCGTAGGTACACCTACTTGCAAATATTAAAAGATGTTCATTAAGTATTAGTCTAATAATTTCGATAATTCGTCACATTTATGTAAAAATTTCAATATGTATAACAAAATATCCTCGATATTCCAAGATTGAATTTAAATCTATTTAAATATGGAATACATTGTACCAAAACAAAATATTCCTCCAGTAACCGTTGACCGAGGCGAATCATTCGGGACCAACCTTTTTCATTTCCTGTAACATGCTGTGTTTTATTAAAAACAAACTTATTATGGGTCAACTTATTGCCTTTTCTTGTTTCAATATTTACTTTTGTATTTCTGTTTGACATGTACGAAATTAGATGTAGGAATCTTAGTTTGGTAGATTTGATATATCTTACTAAGTTTTGCCCCTGGCGTGAAAATAATGTTTTAGTTTTGGCAGACGTTTAAACTCCATTCTCGGAGTCCCCTTAGTCAGCAGTTTTTACTCGTTTTAGTATTAAAATAACACTTAAACGTGTAAAAACTGTTTTAAAAATAAGTATTTTTTAGAACCAAACAATAATTAACTATTAATACGTAATACTCGCGCTGGATTTGAAACTAGGATTGCTGTTATTTTAGGATTGTTATTGTCTGTAGTAGACTCTTCCCAAGTTTATTATACCCAAAACTTTATTCGTTCTTATAGCCATTGAATTATTGCGTATTTTGTGTTATGACAATCCTAACTTTCCAATATTCTTGTTTAATAAGTTAAGTAAACAGAAGTCGCCACGACACCGGCACGACAACGGCGCGCGTGTTATTGTATCGAAGGTAGCCCGGGCTTAACTGCCCTAAATCGTAGAGCTATGAATATAAAGACAATTGTTAAAATAAAATGTGTGGACCAAAACTTGAAATAATCTCATTGTCATTAATCAGCTTACTCTACAAAAAACGAAATATATTACCGAAAAACACCGTTGCGAATAAATCACTACAAATGTTTAAGAACCATACCATATTTATAAGAAATTCATACAAGTATGAGTAATCTAACAGAATTAATTCCACTGACTAACGACAACCACGGGCATGTTATATGCATCCTTAGCCTAATAGCATATGCATCCAAACCCAACGAACTTAGCCCTTCCATCTTGCCGCTGACCGTTCTAGAGCATTTTCCCCTTAACCCATTCAATGACAAAAACTGCCCTCTCGGCGGCCATATTTTACTTTAGCATGCCGCTTGCTATTATGAGAACAGCAACAATTTTTAGCGCCATGATTTTAATTTAATTATATAATTAAGTAGAAAACTATACAAAATGTAGGTATTTTATAAATTACAAAGCTGTAATTGTACTATATAATATTTGTTTATGTATCAATCAATAATAGGAATTATTACGTAAATATAATACAGATAAATATTACTTCTTAAAACAAAAATCCTAAAATCGATCGAGAAACCAAACTAATTTACAGCAACATATATATACCGCATGTATAATTATTATCTTTATTACAATTACTATACGCATTAGATAAAATTTAGTACAAAACTATTCTAATAAACAGCACAATAATATTAAAAGTATTACCATCAATTTCACTTTAAAAGTTTATAATGCGCGCTATTAACTCGGGTATTTTCTAGTTCTTCTTAACTCTAGGGTCACATTTACAAACACAAGTATTGCTTGACTACCCATGTCCTAACTGTGGACCCTTACCCACACACTGGCAAAGGGACAAAGGTCATTGGGATCCTTCTTATATTTGTTTAAGACGTGTTTGGACCCAAAACCGTTATTTTGTTATACATTTACACATGTCCGTATTATGTTGGTGGCTACCGAATAGGGCGGGGTTGGACGTCTTAAGGTATTTTGAAAAGTTGATAAAGTAAAATAGGATAATTTAGTAAAAAATTGCAAAAGGAAAAGAGCTGTAAAATAAGTTTTGGGTAAATTGATGAATTAGAGGCTATGATATCGCGTCATCAAAAATATGTTATTTTAAAAACTTGTGTGTTTGTTGTTCTGTAACTACTGTACTTACGTCAAAGTTCTGACAGTACTACATTTAAATAAGGTCTATTATACTAAGTAAAGTCTTTACCAATTGGTCTGATCTGACTCTTAACAAGTCAGCGGCCATGCATTCCTACAAAATATAATTTTTGGTACTTAATTTATTTATGTAGGTATAAATAGAGAGTCTGATAACAACCACGTTTTAAGTTCTAGACAAAATAGTTTTTTTAATTAATTCTTAATTAATGGACTTTAACTGATTGCATTTTACTGTTAAGTAAATTCAGACGTAAAACCGTCTAAAATCAACATTTGCAACATGAAAGGATAAATGTCAATCACCTGTCAAATTAACCCACCTTTTGAAGCACTTGTCAAATTAATAAAACAAACACTTAATTTAAATCAAATTCCCAATTAGGGCTAAATATGTGAAGTATGCTGGCGTAGAGAACTTCTTAACTGTACTTGCAAATATAACAAGTCGGGAGTTTGATCTAATATCTCCAGGGCCTCTCAAACGTTCAATCAAAATGATGGCTAATTTAGTTACGAAACCACTGG
Source organism: Marasmarcha lunaedactyla (assembly GCA_923062675.1). Taxonomy (NCBI): domain Eukaryota; kingdom Metazoa; phylum Arthropoda; class Insecta; order Lepidoptera; family Pterophoridae; genus Marasmarcha; species Marasmarcha lunaedactyla. The sequence continues at coordinate 13,826,904 of OV281353.1, forward strand.
ACGAGCGTCGTGGCACAGGTGAAGTGAAATGGGAGAAAGTTTATCGGTTTTTAATGTTATTTCTGGCTTGAAATGCTTGAGATATTTGTCTAGACATGTATTAAAATATTAAATTTGATATGAAAAGCCAAAACGAAATATATAATTGTATCATATCACAACTCAAACCATTGAACAAATTAGGCGATGATTTGAAGTAGAGCTTGATATTGTTACGCGGTCATTCGCTAAAAAAGTTTTACCCTTTAGGGGTGCTACCACACCAATCGATCGATCGTCGATCAACACCATCGATCGATGTAGATTGGTCTGGTAAAACTTTCGATCGGCATCGACTGTTTCATTCTACCGATTGACGGCATCGATCCACGATCGATCGATTGGTGTGGTAACACCCTATGAGATTAAGTTAACTGGGTAAGAGAGATTGGTGTGATATTTCTCTAGCTTGGTTAAAAATTCTTGCTTTTAAAGTTGAATGATGAAATTTTACACACTGAATATAATTTTGTATACTAATTATTTAAATGGAACCTGTAGTACCTATATTTATAAATATCACGTTAAGAATCAAATAACTAAGTTATCACATAACTGTCTATCGTATAACAAGTATTCAATCCTTTGATACAAGGGTATGTATAACTAACTAACTGTAGAAAACAATTCTTCAAAAATCACATTCCATACTTTTTAAAATATATACCTAGTGTGGATATTTTTATTGTTCGGAAAACGGCACATGGGCTCAGTTTCTGAGCAATTTTCCTAAAGACATCATATAGACAGAAATTAATAAGAAAATCGCCGCTTCATACAAATTGGGTTACCTGCCCAATTTTAAATGAATAGTAAGTTTTTTTTTTTGTAAAATAAGTCACTCGGTCATACTTATTATTTCGTTCACATAAAAAATACACAACAAATCCGCTCATTTTCTTCATCGTTCAACTAACCTCAAAACTGCTTAAAAACTTACAAACAGGACGCCAGCCTCGTTTCCTAATGAATCGCTTATCGCCCACAGCTTGCTCCGTCTGCCCCCAGTGGACGAGCGAGTAACTCGTTTATCGACTACATTTGCTTGCGATGTTCGTTTTCGATAGATACTAATTGCGATATGGTGATCTTTATTTAGTTAGAACTGAAACTTCGGTATTTTCTTACGAATATTAGAAAATTAGTTTAGGTTTCTGGGTGTGTGTGTATAAAACCAGTGTAGGTGAAACAATTTTTAGTGGTAGTAGAGTGTCTCTGTTAAGGTCTCGTCTGGGGCAGTACTATAGTATCCTACCTATTTTGACCGCCAAAGTAATCACGTTAAATGTTCCGGTCAAAGAAACAGCCAGAGCCATTGCTGGAACACAGGTAATTTCAACTGAAGCCTACGGTGACATAATGTTATAATCACAATCAGTTATATAAAACCTACGACAAATGATATCCATGGGTGCGTATGCCACTTAGAATCAGGTGGGTCGCGCGCTCGTTTGCCGGCTATGAATATAGTAAAAAAAATTATTCTACTAGTGTATGTGTTGTTAATTGTAAATCAATCAAAATGAAAAGTTCTATAGAAAAAGAAATAATGTGTAAATGTGAATAAAGTAACGAACCTTTTAGTAACAAAATTGAAAAAGTTTTTGATTAGGTATTTTAATTGTTATATTTTAGTGTGTGTCGACAAAGAACAAAATTTTACCTTACTTACTGAAAACTTAAAAAAAATATTTTGACCCTTATCAAACCTTGAAAATCCATGCCCAAAAGATCAATAATCACTCTTCATCGAAAATTAATATTCAATATTGTAAGTAAATTTTAACCCCTAGAGACACCGACTCAAGCAAAAAAGCAGAGTTGGGTCTACGAGGCCCACGGCCAACAAAGTTGGAAGGTAATCGATACGACCTTAGGGCTTTGGGTATAAATTAGAGGACCCATCCATCACTAGCGCCCTTTGCCCATTGGATCGTAGATTATTTATAGTTCACCAATACTTCGTAGTTTACCTTAACTGAAACAAGTATTTTAGTTTCGAGAACCTCGAGTTTGCTAACTACGATTAGAATAATAAAATAGATGGTGACGATATTGTTTTAAACGGAATCTTTAGATGTTGTTAAGTAGTTGTAAGTTGAGAAATTTTCATTTTAAGGTAATTTTGATTAATTACAAATTATGCGTAAATAGGTACTTAAGTTCTTTTAGTTTCACCTGAAACCTGCTGATTTTAATGTAATTATTACAACAGTATTTTTAGTACTATAATTTTTATAGATATATCTGTTTTAAAACTATATTACAGATTTTCGTGGATTACACTTTTTCATACTTACATCTTGTTTATTAATTTTCAAACATAAAAATTTTGAATTGACCTTTTATCATTTACTTAGTACATACATATACAAACATAGTACCTTAATACCTATATGCCTCGAAGAAGGTTAACTTTTAAGGCGGGTTAAAATGAAGTCCTTTGCAGTCGTAAAGTTTTCTAAAGTGTACATTATTGAGGAACCCTAAAACAACATTTTTTTACTTCCTAACCGTGCGCATATTTTATTGCGGGTTCATGGATGACCTTTGGATCCAATTTTGTAGAGCTTATAAATTCATAACAAGGACATGTTAAATTTGTACATATTATTATTTTAGTACTCAAGACAAGGAAACATTAAAAGAAAATAATAAGTAACAAAACAGATGACTCATGTTTACTGTTTTAAAGAACGTTAAGATTAACTCATTTGTATACCGTTATCATCTATACTCGTTGACTCGAAGTTGACTTAGCATATTTTTCAAAGTTAAAATTAATATTTCTTGCGTGTCTTGTCCTTCTGTAACAAAATAAAACCTGGAATAAATCATGATGTATTTCACCTGAAAGACATATTTAAATGACAAATTATCAAATCTAAAAAGTAATTTCATTTGGGGTCATCAAAGTCATGTCTTAAGAAAATTGACTCAAACTGTTCCTAAAAAAGTAACATCAGGTTTTTATTTTTATTAAAGTCAATGTACTTTCTACGCAACTCCTTGGTCTGCAAATCCCACGAGATTCCTAAGGCCTGATGGACCGCCTGCCCGTGCAAGGGTTAACCTGGCCGTTGTAAATATTTGAAGGATATTGCACTACACTCCACTTCACTGACTCTTCATGTTAAGTACTTTGTAACGTTTAGCTCGAATTTTTGTTAGACGATACGGTATATGAAAATGATATTAAGTTATATAGTTGTGTGTTGTAATGATTGTTTAGGTACTTGATTTACCGTATCTAAAAATAATAAGATCATTTCAAAACGAACAATAAAATAAGAAGATTTTCATAGCTTAAAAGATTTTAATATTAATGATATAACGATAATTTACCTTACTTACGGTTACCATTGTGTAAATCTGTAATTATTGGAACGAAGTAAAGTAACTCATCGTTACTATTCTAAAATCGAGTACCTAATAACAAAAATTATTCAAAAAGTAAGAAGCTACTCTTTTACAATTATTTGATCACAAACACTTATAACCTGACACTAATACACAAACAAAAACCTTAACAAAATAAACACATTTCCCCAAATATGATAAAATGACAAACATTGCAAACAAATAACGTGAGAATTACCCCCCGTCTCAAACCCGGGTCCTCGCCCGTCCCCAGGGCTACTAGGCTATCGTCCAAAAGTTTGTCTTTGACCCTCACCGAGGGTAGAAAGGGTGGCGATGCAGAAATATTGGGTGCAAATATAAAGACAAGATCTGAAGGATCTAGCCATATTTGGTGACTTCGGTCAGCTTGTGATTAAAGGGAAATTTAGTTCGAATCTATTTCAATTCAGATTGAAATTCAACAGAATACCTCTTACCTTAAGATATGTGCAATGGTCAATTACATTAAACTAGGTATGTAAGAAAGAGATGTAAAATTGTTTTATCGTCTTAGTATTACTAATATACAAATCAGTAGCCTTCTAAATAGCATTAGATGAAACTAATCATACAAGTTGGCAAATATCTATACCTGGATAAATGCTCAAGAATAGGTAATGAAAGCCTGAATCTGTTTCTTTAAAATATTACCTCATGTTCTCTCGTGATAGATCTAAAAAGTCAAATCATGTGTACAGTCCTTTTAATAGCCTTATTTTAATATAAGAACAACAAATATACCTACTATACTACTACCTAATACAAACTAATTCAAAAAAATTTTGTAACTGGACAAGTTTTTTCAACTGCATTTTGTCTTATAGGTAATACTTTTGTCTTTAGACTTTGAGGTTACATTGTATAACTATTTCATTTAGTTACTAATTCGTGTCTTAAGAAGTTTTTATCAAATAAAAATTTTGATTTAACTCTTTTTTTAGTTATATATCCACATGCCACATGGAAAAACCATGAAACTTACGTATACATACGTCCAATACTACCTATCTATCTTTGAAGTAAGCTGTATGTATCCAAATGTGCCCCTAGAGACCACTCTCCTCTGCTTACGACCTGTCAATGACTACTAAATTTAAAGCCATTGCCGAACTACATGTTGCCTTTTTTGTTTTTCCCAAAACAGCCGTTCGAATTGTAATTTAATGGTCCAACTGGATACTTACAGGTTATGGCTTTGCGTAAGATAATGGAATGTCCGATAGGTAAAATATTGGAATTGTTATATCAAAAGTAGAATCGATAGGTTTACGTTTTATGTTCATTCTATTTTGGACATTTTTGATAAAATAAACAATAAGACTAGGAATATACCAACCTATAATTTAGTTGGGAAATTAGAGTAACTACTATTTTTGTTCCTACAGAACCAGAGATACAGTATATATTTTCATTTGAACTACATAAAAGTATTCAAACAAAATGAAATACTTAGTAACAAGTAATAAAATGCATATCATGAAATTCAAATAGACAGTATTTCTGCATGCTGCAACATTACGTATCGGCAACATCATAAAAATGTCCGGAACGTCTGCATATCGATCACAAGCAGTCGATTCTCGGTCGGGTGCTCGCGTGTATGTATATTTAAACGCATGCAGTTCGCAACATATTAAATTTCAAACAGATTTATTCGCATTTGACGCGCACCGGCTTGCGTCCAACCCTCGCCAATTACATTTACATCGATTTTGACATCAATAAAAAATGGAGACATAACGGATACACAACGACTTTTTTAACATCAAACTTCAATATTCCATATATTTGATGTTAAAAAAGTAGTGCTAACTCAATTCGCACCTGGCAAAAACGCCCGACCAATCATAACGTACAAGTAAGTTGGTCCCCTCGCTGACCAATGGCTGACCGGTTCTGTAATATAACCCTTAAAAGCCCGACGCGTGTCCGAAACTAGTTTGTCCACTGGCAAACAAGATCCTCCCTAGCGTTACGCTCCCTAGAATAATGGTCGCGTGACAACGGTCGATCAAGACAGGTTCGAAACTTTTTCATAAAGCTAAATGGACCTCGGATGTTGGTCTTTACAACTTACAAAAAAGACCAGATAAATATTTGCCTTTTGTGAATTTGAGACAGGTACTCGGGCAACAAAGGAAGTTTGACACGGGCCGTATATTTGGCCACTTAGTGGCCATAACATGACACGTGATAAATGATACTTTGTAAAGATTTCTCTCCCTAAATGTATGTTTATTTTGTGGTGAAGCGGACCTTTGTCGTGTGTTACCTGTTACATTCAGGAGCGATGTGGTGGAACGGATAAAAACGACATGATATATTAAATACGACTATAACTATAAATTTTGGCTTTTATTTTTAATGTATTTATAGAATAATTTTATTATTTAACTTTAGTAACTCTACTTTGTACTAAATTATTTCAAAATAATAAATAATCTTAACTATCCCAAACTTGAAGTGCTTTATACCAGAAAGAGCAGAGGGCCAGAGTCCTTATAATCCCGCCCTAATGCCCTGTCCTCTGCAAGGGACATTTCCATTTATTATTGAGCACTTAATTTATGTGTTTTGTTATGGACCGACAACCGGCGAGCTTATCCAAATAAATGGCCAGGATTGATGCCAAACTTCCACGCAATTTTGATCCCTGTTTTGATTCCGTAACGAACCAAAGTTGCTAGAAAACAGAATGGTGGATAGCTTATTTACAAATTGATTGAAAACATTGTTTCATTGACATTAAAAGTTTAAGTTTAAAACAATTTTGACCCTTCTGCCTATTCGTTTTGAAACTATTTTTCTCTTTAATGAACAGTGGTTGCCAGTTCTTTATGTTCTTTCGAAAATTAAAATCTAAACGAAATTTTTCAATGTAAACAAAAATAGTTTCTATTTCTTTTATTCAGGGTTCAATTTCATTTCAAAAATGTTCGTTTTAAGACATTATAAAAGTTTGCTGTGTGTTATAGAATTGTTTAGACAATCCACGAAGCAATCCGTTTGCTTCAAATCCAGGTTTTGATTAAAATGGGGTGAAATAGCATTTGGGATCATTTTGAAACTGGAAGGCATGGGCATAACAGATGTTGGTCATTTTTCAAAATAATTACATAAAAAATTCTGACGCTCTATGACTTTTGGTAGGATGTTCAGCTGCGGAATAAAAAGTATTGTTTAATTTAAAATGTTACCTACCCAATACAAGTAAAATTTTCTGGTTCATTGGACCTACACGCTACAAAGTGACAACGTCTTTAATAGGCGTACCTATGTAAGAATGAGTAAGCAGTCCTTAAAAGATATTTCTGTTGGTTTATTATATTAATGTTCTAAGTGTAAGTAGGTATACCTCCTAAATCTAATATTTAAATATGTCGCCCTTAATTTTAACAATTAGCTTTCGAAAGGTACTTCGTACATTAAAACATATTTTACTGTGCCATAAATAAAAAAGAATATGAGACGACAAAAAAATATAAACTATACGCAATGAAATAAGCAAATAAATGATTCAGCTGGAAATTTCTAATATGATATTCTATATGTAAAGAGAGCACTCTTGAAAGTGAATGCTTACATAAGCCTATGAAAGCATAAAAAATCAAAAAAAAAATTCATGTGAACCGAAACACATGGAGAATAAACAGACGAAGTGGATACTTACAAAAATATGAAATTCACCACATTTGCTAGGATCGCGGTTGGGCGAGTGCCGCGAGTACAGTCAACAAAAACGTTAATATTTATCTTTAAAATTTTGAAGATTTTTTCCGATCGTATTCAAGGTTATATTGTAATATCGCATTTAGTAACCCTGTCAAAGAGTTATAGTTATATTATAGTATAGTATATATATAGCCAATGGGTTAGACCTGATTTAACAACGAAGCGCAAGCATGTTGAAACGCTTCGACCGGGTCTGGACGTATGTTCGTCCGGATGGCCAAGATCGGCTTTAGTCAGCCGTCGTGCGGAGAACTGCTCTAATATGGTCAAGGAGGGCGATGGCTGGATCCCGCGTTAACTCATGAACGGGTGTCGTTTGAGGGTGTTCCTCGTTTGGATACTTGGGGGAGGGAGACTCGCTGAGCTAACCAGATGCAGGAGAGAATAATTTTGTTAAGACATAAAGAGACATTGTAAATTTATGCTCATAAAAAAAAATACTCATGAAGTTTCTTGCCAGTTCTTCTCCACGAAGGTTTTTCTGAACTGGTGGTAGAGTCGTGCTTTGTTTGACGTCAGTAAGAACAATTTTGAAAATGTTGAAAATTAATGTTTGAATTTGAAATTTGAAACTGCCTATTAATTGTCTAACGTCTCGTTCAGCCACTCTAGCATTATAATTTTCAAAGGTACACCAAATTGATCGTATACACCAACTTGCTCTCCGTATCCCACAAGATGCCCATAAGGCATGTCCAGATTTCATTTCTTGATCCAGCTCCTGATCCCTCACATATAAATATGTATTATTCTAATTGCAAGGTTTTTCTGTTGGTTTGGCAAGGAAACAAAATTATTTCATAAATGAGTGCAGTATACTAAAGTCAGAGTTATCCGCGATAACCTTCTTACTACGAACATAATTTTTAACTTAAAGATGACCTTACTAACTTAGCACTAAGAGATTTTTTTTAAAATGGTCTGTTAATTTATGGCCCTCTCTATGGGTCACCTTGTTAAACTATGCAAGAAAAGTATCAACTACCAAATATTTCCCACGAAATTAATGAAATAAGACCAATTATTTAATTATCTTGCTTAATTAAAAAAACTGGGTAATATTTCAATTTAAAAACATTGTAAGGGATAAAAACAAATATTTTATAAATGTTCGCTTCTGCTAACCATACCTGTTTGCTAGCCCATAATGTGAGTTGATAGGTAGATGTATTAAAAATAGTATACATTAGACATGGATACGACATAATACGATACAACATGTATACCATGTGCTGTATCATAGAGGATTACTCATCATATTTGGCCCATCTGCCTGCGATAGATTGACTCAACTCTTATAATTCTTGACGTATATCTGGCAAAGAAAATTCACACCGTAATTTCATGTTCATTCATTAGTACAGAAATAAAAGGTTTGTTTTTGAAGTTTGTAAAGAACGCTAATTTAAAATTTATTGTAGAATGCTTTTATTTAGAAGTAAGACAAATAAACCCAGCATTCATATAGTAGGTAGGTGTATTAAGACGCACCCCTCTACCAGTTTATTCTATGGTCACGCGTTTGTATAGATCATAACAGTAGTCAGAAAAGTCGTTTAATTGATATCGAAAGTACTTTACCTAATGGGTAACATAACTGTCTGAAATAAATCCAATACCAACATTCACAATATCAATTCCAACATTCTATTGGTATACAAAATCAAATCTTTTAACCAAAACTAAGCCGAAAACAAGTCAATGTAAGAAAATAGAAGGGACGCGAACATTTTTCCTTGCGAGCCGTGAAACTATCTGTAATTTGTCTTGACGGCTGAAAATGTCCTCGGTTTAACCCAATACACCCAGTCCTAAGTAAACTTTAGGAAACTTAAACGGACAAGTCCCTTTCTCGGCCACATTCTAAATAAATAACATATAATGGGGGACATTCATCAGAGTTTCCACGTTTTTAGGTAGGTGAACCTCTCTACGCTGTCTGCTGTTTCTGAAGCGTCCACTTTGTATACGTCACCGTGACGCAATGGACAAGAATGTAGCTTGTGAACTGGTGATAAAGCACAAAGTTCTTTGCACGTTTAATGTACAAATGACGTTAGTATAATGTACAGATTAGCGTAGGTGAGCAGAATAGCGAGAGGGGGAAGAATAGTGGGTGGTGCGGTCCACCCTACACCCATTTTGTGTTTTTGTTGCAGTTTTTGCGTAAACGCGTGCAGATTTTCTTTATCAAACATTTTGACAGGGGCTAGTAATTGATGTTTATTTCAAGGTAGCAGGTTGTTTCTATGTGATTAATGTTTTTATTTTTCACTTAAGTGATTATAACTTAAGGTAAAGAAAACAATACCCAACTACAAAATAGCCTTTTGTAGGATTTGAATTTTATTTCTCACAATTTTAAAATCAGGTTTGATCATGAACTTCGGACATGAATATATATATTTCATATATACTATTATTAATAGTTCACTTACACGAATCGTGTATTTCAAATGGACCTTAATCATACAAGTTTCGATTTAATCGTTATTTATAAGAAGTAAAACAGCATGGTATGTTTATCCAAAAAATAACTGAATTGCGATGATACAAAAATTAAATAATCTCGCCAACCACCATTTCCTTCAAACTTCCTTTTCAAGAAAAACATGTTATCCAGAATCCCTCAAAATAAATTGTTTCGCGTTACGTAACAAAATGGAATAGCGGTAACATTTGACCGCGCACCGCCGTCGCGCGCCGGACACTCGGATACCATTTGACACTTGAAGAGGGTTTGAGAGTTATGAATAAATAAATAGAATTATGTTGTGGTGTTGGCGAAATTTTTTTACTTCGTATTGTATGTGTTTTGCGTGAATCAGTGAACATATTTTTGAGATTCAAAATAGCTTTAATTCTTATAGTTGAATTTGGAGTTGGTGGTTGTGGCCTACTAATAAAGTTTTTACATCTTGTATGTTTTGTTAACTTTTACGATAATTTATAATGTAAATAAATCAAACGAATTGTGCATAAAATCAAATGCTTGAATATTTGTAAAATTAACCAAGTAATGTTTTTTTTAAATATAAAGTGTTTTTTGTTAGTTTAAGTTATTTGATAACATTAACAAAATACATAAAAAAAAACGTACACGTCATGTAATTTTCTATTGCAAACATATTGCTGGAGCAGTGAAAACATCAGTTTCTTTAGTTCACTGTCTGAACCATAAATTAACCTAGACTTAACCAATATCAAAGTCCAGAAGCCCAGCAAGTTAGGTAGTTTCTCGAATTTGTAAAGCACAAAGTAGCACCGCCGCGGCCGGTAACTAGTCGCTGTGAATTTTAGCTGGCTGCCCATGATGTAGGGACACCATTGTTTTAATTTTATTTATTATTATAACCAGATACAATATCACTTTTTAATCTAGATACATGGTGTATAGTAAGTACCTATTACTGGAATATTTTAGATTGAAGAAAAATTTTACCATTTTTAAACCCTTAAGTAACTTTTAATTGAAAATTTGATTTTATGGTATCAAACTGATAATATTTTTTCTTGATTAAGTGTTAAATACGTTGTGTACTAGGCAAAAGATAGTTAATAAATTTAGATAGTATTAATTGGTATATAATTTCTGACCAAGAAACGAAATGTAATATTAGCTTTTTATGTATTTATTGGTTTTCATGATAAGAAGGTACTCATATTTTTATTTATTTCTAAAATTATTTTGTTAATCAAAATGTTTCACAAAACAATCAAACTCATAGTCACGTTACACAAAGCAGCTGCCAAAGGCTACATTGGAAACGGTAACTGAATGGAACAGAATTCCGAGTTACCTACCACTTGGGGACCAATGCTGGACTCATTGGAATTCCACACTGTATTAGTTAGCCCGTTGAATGGGACAAGAAATGTCTGCAAAGTTTCGGAATTTTGGCCACAGTAGTAGTTGCCGTGTTTGTGAGTGAAGTGGGTGTAGATTTTTGTTTAGTTAATGTTTAGTAAAGAGTAAAATGGTTTATTTATTTATTATTAAAGAATGAAAAAAACTTGAAATGATTCATAAGAAAAGGCAAGTAAAATGTCAAGTTTCTTACATTAGACATTATTTCTTTGGGTAAATTGCATATTAACGCATGAAAATTTTTGTAAAAAAGGGTTAAAAATTGTAATAGAATACCGATAAAACTCTCATTAGATATTTTTTTAAATTTTAAATAGTTATATCTGATATCACAGATACTTTGTACAAAAACACTATCCTCGCTTGAATCTAAATAACGTAAAAACTTTTTTATTCTGCTGTCGCGCCACATAAACGTTTTCAGGCACTTTCGACGGAAAATATAATCGAGAAAAAAATGAAGAACATCGTAACACAACACCGGTTTTTGTTTTCATTGTACGACTACCTATAACAGGGCTGTGCGTAACAAAAACAAAAGAAAATGGCTCCATTATGTGAAAACAACACTGAGACTACAGCTCAGTTGTACTCGAGCCGTGGGCGGAATTTATACGATATTCTGAATACACCTTTCCAATATTATTTGACATCCCTTCTCGAACCCGTCAACGCTTTTCACTCGTAAGTTTGTACCGCCAAAGGGAGCCGCGGGAGCTCAAATCATACTGGACGCGTGAACATATTTCGAATAACCAAAAGTATAAATTCAGTAGGTAAGCTATCGACTTACTTTTTATATTCAAAGAATCATATATGGCCGGTCTACTGCGACTGTTTTTAAGAAAAACACGTTGAGATGAGGCGATGCGTGATCTTAGCTTTTTTGGAAAATATTTTTTTTCATTTGTAGCAAATATAGGATATAAATAGCGATCCTTTTTTACTTTTGGGACTTTTTTAATAAATAAAACGATTTTTTGGAAAACCAATAAATATATATGCGCGTAACATTAATCTATTGTTCCATTATTGTTCATTATTCCAGTTTTAAGAATAAAATAATATAGTTTTATTGATCACCCTAACACAAAACATCGAGTTTTCAAAATTACCCTTAACTATATTTATTATGATCTGGAATATCACGTGATCTTAAAAAGATACTTAATAAATGGAATATCATTGTTATTAATAAACTTAATTAGGACCAAAGAAATTTTTCATACATTTATCTCCAAGCAAAATCACAACGCATTAAAACATCTCATCATCGTCTAATATTAACAAAAACACCGCTTCCATCGCAGACAGTAACAAAAACAAGCGCTGCTTAACCCTCAAAGACACAAAGCGGCCTCTAATGCCTACGTCCTTAATCTTTTTGTACTTCTAATTAAATTACCGAAACCCAGGAGCTCGGAAACTGGACACCCACACAGCAAAACCTCCGTACTTACGATCACATGCACACACACTAAGAAAGACTTTTGAAAGGATTTACGCGTGTGTTTGTGTGCTCTTGTGTGTGTGTTTTAGTTAAGGGTCGTCATTTCTCTTGGACCCACCCTCTAGTGTCCGCAGAAAGGTGAGTTAAGACGAATACGTCGAGAGTTGTTGCAACAAATTTAAAATGTTAAAATTAGAAAATATCTGTTTCAAATTTTATTTTTATCTATCTTGGAATATTACAACCGCTTATTTTAGTTGGCTAGTAGCTTTTGTAGTTATAGTTTAAAAAATAATCAATATCGCAAAGGATCAGTCAATTTATCACACTACAAAAAGTAAACCATTTTATGCAATGAATTTTTTGTCAAATCACGTGATTCACAAAAATAAATTGTATTTTCACTGGGGACCATGAAGTCGGTAAAGATACCGAAAAATCGAGTAAAAATATGAAAATATAATTAAACATGATAAAATCCGGTAACAAAACTGTTTTATTTTCTGTTAAAAAGGAACCACGGTTCACAAGAGACTATCACACCGTCTTTTTCTTCTTATGGTGTGAGGGACAACCTCTGGTGTCAAAGTTGATCAAGCCGCCTCTGGAAACGTCGTTATGTCATTCGCAAAAGATATACAAATTATTATTTTTTTTAATTCAAATGTTTTTAAGCCATAATATAATATCTACACTACTAGAATATCTATTTCTAAAATAGTTTGTAGAATTATAATATCCACGCTACTAGAATATCTATTTCTAAAATAGTTTGTAGAATTATCCGTTGATTAAGAAAAATAAGAAATCTCGTATAGCCAAAATATCGTTACAACTCTATAAATGTCCTTCAGACAAACAGACACCCCCCGAGCATCGTCCTCCCTGATGTTAATATTGATCAGTGTCCAGCCGCGGTCAGGTGGACCGGCCAGCGCATGCGTTACAGGTGGACGCAAATGTGTTACGTGCCGCCATACCAGAGGTTAAGACGGACAGCCTATGCTAGGTACGTGCTTATAGGTTGGGGCGTTGCTTGTATGCATTTTTTGTTTATCGAAAACATATGCTAACATTACATTACTCTAATATAATGCCATGTAACGCACCTAGCTTATAGGCGTTATGGCGTCGGTTGTATGCGTTTTTCACTTGAAGAAAGTATATGCAGAAATACTTTGCGTTACTTAACGCCATAATATGATACGTTAGTTAATCTAGTTCCATAAAGATAACAAGTAATTTTTTGTTTTGATTCTTTTTTGTTTTGATTATTTTTTTTTTTGTTAAAGATACATCCTTTAAGAACTCAGTGCTACACACCAATCTCTGTGTTACATAGCCTGAGGGATTAATAAAGAGGAAATGTTGGTTTATGGATTGATCATATCTATGGTTGCATATGAACATAACTAGAATGTTAATGTTGCGCGATGGTCATCCGATAAGAAACACAAAGAAATATATGAAAGAAGTAATCGGAGATAATTTTGATACACCAAAGTTATCGTCAACTTTGCAGTGTTCACAAACACTTGATTGCGCCTGGCCGTTGGTTTATTAGATTCGATTCCTTAAGGTAAAAACTTACACTTTGACTAAATACTTGTACACATCTTCATAGATTTTGGACCCAAACTGAAATGTATTTGCTATCTCCTATCGAGCCTTTAGAAATGCTTTAGGTAATAGGTTAATATGATTTTCTACAATAAATAAATAAATGTTCAAATATTATACGTACATAACGACTGTACATCGGGTTTAGAATTTGTCGTTTTCAAGTGTAAAGTTATAGTAGGCCAAAGCGAACCATTTTTTTTTAATAACATAGTTTCTTATATTGAAATCTTTCTTTCATTGTCAAATTACTGCCAAAATAAACAATAACTAGAATCTGATGAGAACTAATACGTTCGTAAAAAATATCGTATAAAAACTAAAATATTATGGAATAATGTTAAAACCGCGGGCAATATTGGCTAACAACATTAAACTAACAAGATTTTCTTCGATTTCATATCACAAAGAATTTCAAACAGCGTATCATGTAAAGAACACTTTCAATATTGAGCTTGGTATCCCTTTGGTCGTAACAAGGTTTTATTAGATCCCACTAAAGGGCAAGCCCGCACAAAGGTAGCGAAAGAAACCCTTTTTCTACCTTACTTCAAATATATTAACTGTCCTACTACCGTCTTTCAAAGGATGTAGATTACTGGATGTGAGACATGAGCGTTCAAGCTTCATGAGTTTTAAACTGAAAATAATGAACAGTGTTATTCGTCGATTATCTAAAAGTCCGCGGCTGATCTAATCTCTGTTTGTTTTGAATACATAATTTAAATAAGTAAGTAACTGCGGAGAAGATCGTAGACTAATTATAATCACAACAGCATAATTGAATTAATTATAAACTGAGAGTCTGATCGACATGGGTCAGTATCGGAAAGTCTGAAACTACACGAGATAGAGATATTTATTCTAAGAAACCATGTCATCGATTGTGTAATATAATATAGTATAAACGTACAATTTTTTTTAGAATATGAGCAGATTCTTTTTCCGAATGGTGTATAAGACTTTTTTAAATTTTGAGTCACTCAATTCTGAAATCGACGATGAATAACAGTAAAATTAAAGCTCTAACCAGATCACAAAGAAACATATCGGGTGCTTGTTTCCTTTCTTGATGAGACCGTAGGAGTAATTTTTTTATAATTCACTTTATACGGTAATAATTAAAAAAATATTTATTAAATACTACAATAATGAGAAGAAATAATAATGGTAATTTTGTTTTTTAAGATAAGTACACATAAACAATATTTATTGTGTTCTTTTGTTCTTTATAGTTCATTCTAAGTAACTTTAGGTATATAAGCAACAAATTGATAGTTTTCTCATAAACTGAACCTTTCCGAGTTTGTGCGCCAGTAACTAGTAAAAAGTTAGCGCTAGTAAAAAGTAGTTTGTTCATCATACTGTGGAGATTTTACACGAAAGCAAATTCTCAAATGATTGGCCATCAATTTAAAACTGTAAAAACATTTGTTTTTTTTCTTGTTATAGACTAGCGCAGTTATTTTGCCACTTCTATTTCTTTACCCCATGTTAGGCCGTATATTTGTATCATCAGACAGTCAGGGGAAAGCGGTCTTTGTTCCCATACGTATATAGAACAATATTCGGTGGTTGCTAGGCAATCGTCGCGATGGTGACCGTCTCATTGCTAAGGGATATATTGGACACTGTATTTTTATATACTTTTTGAATGTTAGATTTAAATGTTGTAGGTTAGTATTCTGGAATTGTTGGGAATATAGTAAGAAACTTTTCTGCCTGGGCGATGTAATATTTGAAGGAATCATTGGGTTGAAATAAACAGAGGGTCCCACAAATTCCAGAATGACACTAGAGGGTAGACAAGCTTTAGGTCTATCAGATAACATCAACATGAGCTCAGTTAAATGTTTCTAGTTTTTGAAATATTTTAAAGTTTTTTCTTTAATTCACAACTGATTGGTACTTTTCGCCACTCCACCACTTTTAGAATTTTGGTTTTTTCTACCCAGGCTGTGTTTAATAGCCTAGAGAAAAAAAGTACGTAGATAAAAAGTTAACTTGCAACGCATGAGCATGACCGCATTTTAATTATTATTTATAATTAAAAGGTACACAAAACAAAAAGCAAATTACAATTTACGGAATACCTAGAGGGCTATGCGACTGGATATCTGATTTTCTGAGGGAACGGTCAATTCGAGTAGTCTTAGACGGCTGCTCTTCTGACCTAATGGTAATTAATGGCGGGGTACCTCAGGGATCGGTTCTCTCTGCAACGTTATTCTTGCTGCAGATTAACGACCTGCTAACCCCAGGCATTATTGGTTACGCTGATGACAGCACCGTTGTAGAGAGATACATGTCCAATGCGCAGCGAGTCCTCAAGAAATCCGGGCTTTGAGAGAGTTCATGATTAAGCGGGTGGATTTGGCCTTAAAGAAAGTGTCCGATTGGGGCGAGTCCAACTTGGTCAAATTTAACCCGTCGAAAACACATGCGTGTTTATTCTCCGCGAAAAAGAGCAAATTCGGCCTAACGCCCACTTTCCAAAATGTTTCTGTACCCTTAACCGACCACCTAGGGCTTCTGGGCGTAACTATATCGCCCCAACTGAACTTCGGGCAACAAATTGTGTCCAAGGCTCAAACAGCTTCAAAGAAATCATCTCGAAGGTCCGACGGTACTTCAGCCCTGAACAGCTACTTAATTTGTATACAGCTCGAGTTCGATCTTGTATGGAGTACTGTAGCCACCTTTGGGATGATTCTGCAAAATACCAACTAGAAGCGATGGACGCAGTTGACCGAAGAGCCAGAAAAATGATTAACAACTTTGACCTCACCACCAAAAAACTGCAAAGCCTCGACCATCGTCGGAAAGTTGCCAGTTTAGCAGTCTTCTACAGATTACATTTTGGAGAGTGCGCGAAAGCTCTTTTTGATCAGGTTGAACCCACACCCTTCTTGCATCGGACTACTAGACGCAGAAAGACCCTCCATCCCTTCAAGGTAGATATCCCAAGAAGTCGAACCAAACGCTTCGATAGTTCCTTTTTGGTGCGGGTCGCCAAGGTGTGGAATGAACTGCCTGCGTCTGTTTTTCCAGAAAACTATAGTCCTAGTTCTTTCAAGCGTCGAGTGAATAGGTATCTCGTGGATAGACGTGTAACACCTTCGTCTTCATCGTCACTTTCCATCAGGTGAGATAGAAGATAAACTAAAAAAATATAAAAACTAAAAACAAAATATTTAATTAAGGAACAAATGCAAAAAAAAGGAAATAAAAATGATAAAAGCAAAAAAAGATTACCGTTTATTTCACTACGCATTACTTTATTTCAGCTAAGTCTGTGAACGTTCCGTGGTGATGCGAACTATTGACTCTCAGTTATTACTTTGTGATTACTCTAGATCATTGAGTCATAATTTTATTAAAAACCAACGTGCCATGCTTGAAAAAGAAACGAATGAAACAATTTTCTTTCATTCTATGTCAATATGAAAATTTTAATTTAAGTGTGATTATTAGCTGAGAAATAACATGTGTATCGATCTGGATCAGCAAATATAATATCAGCCCGTTTGATGCCGTATCAAAAATTATAAATATTGGCAAGTTTAATCATTTTAGTTTTTGTCAAAAGCTTATAAGTGTCAATTTTTGTCATGAAAGACGTGACAATTGCAGAACATACAAGTAAAAGATATTACTCATTACAGTCTTTTATGTCCAAGTAACATGGCTTGATACAATCGG
The DNA here is from genome assembly GCA_923062675.1 of Marasmarcha lunaedactyla. Classification (NCBI taxonomy): domain Eukaryota; kingdom Metazoa; phylum Arthropoda; class Insecta; order Lepidoptera; family Pterophoridae; genus Marasmarcha; species Marasmarcha lunaedactyla. The sequence goes on from OV281353.1 coordinate 13,844,717, forward strand.
TGCTGGTTATCACAGCAAATGTCTAAAACAAGTAAGTGCGTTATTTTATTTGTCTCTTTAATTCATCTTTAGCAACACGCTCACTAAAAGACTATTATAATCATATAGTAAATAGTTGTACAAACAGAATATTGTTGAGAGTTTTGGTTTAAAAAAACGATGCATATTTCTTTTTAGTTGATCATTAGTTAAATATCATTAGTTATAAAAAAGTATGAGTGGCATTTTAAAAACATCATAATTTAGTATATTTTTAGGTTTTTTTCATTAATCTCACCTGGTGAAGATGAAGAAGATGATGGTACATGAGAGATAAACCATCACGTATACATTTTAGTGATTTAAACCCGGACGCAAATCGAGGGGTGTATGTATATGTTTGCGAACCTTTTGCTGTTAGTCGGGATCTTTTTAAGTTTTATATTTATAAATAACTTGTAATTCAATAAGTGTACAATATACATACATTAACCTGTAATCATTGACTCTTGTTTGGTTCAAATTTTGGTTGAAAAGCTTGCTCTTAACCTTACTTAACACTTCTACACAGCCTAACTCCTAAAACGCCAATATTTATTTTTCATACGCCTAGCAAATACAAATCTACATGTTGTTGACAAGTAAAGAATGTGAATGAAAAAAATAAGGTTGTATGGTGCTTACCAAAAGTCTATAACTCAAGATTAGGCATTTCTAGAATGAAGTATTCGTAAGAACTATCAGTAGATATATAACTATGCTGCCAATGTTACGTACGTTAATTAGATTTGCGTTTGTCTGCCATTTTACCTGATGGAAAGTGATGAATAATTATGAGCTTTTAATGTGTGTAGGGTCTTAATCAAGTATAGCTGAATAATATTTACCATCGCATGGCCACTAATGAGGAGTAAGTTGTTGTAAGGGTTTACAGAGTTGGTTACTTACAGTGCTCCTAATTATACATTTTGCTAAGCGAGTTTATTCCTTATTTGCACTATGTCTAAGTCTAGTGCGGACGATCTTTTTTTTTCAGGTTATCGAAAAGAAAATTTCACATATCTTGCTCTTAGATAGGCGTCAAAACCTTCTAGACATAACCGATAAAGAGATAAAAATATTCACATCCATGAACCTGATAAGCATAAATCTAAGTCATGACAACGCAGAACTCCTCCCCTACCTTAAATAACAAAATCAATAGGGGACTGGCCAAGTTTGCAAAAATTACTTTCGGCCAGAGAGCAAATATACTAATAGTATCATAAAACTATATTACACATCACCAGTGTAGCTTGACCTGCCATCTTTGAAACAAATGGCTGATTTATATTAGATCTTTTTAATAAATTAGCAGAGAGAGGTCAAGATAAATTGGATGAGTTGAAGCAAATGTAATTTCAAAACATTTACGTTTATTGGTCGTTCGACCAGCTTAGATTTGGAATCATTAGACGGTCTAATTGATTTGTTTTTTTTTTTAATATGTTAAGTGAATGATTTTTTTTGGTTTTCATTTTGATGTCCAATTTAGGTTATTGTTTTGTTTAATATTATATCCAAAAATCATTTTTCATGTCATAGTCAAATTGTATACCTTCTATTCCATGTATTAAATAGCTTTTTTAGGCAGGCTATTTTTCCTCTCTATACTGTTAAAAGCCGAACTTCTAAGTTATTCGTGATTGCCTGACCATTCAATAAGCGTTTCTGTTTTAAACCAATAATGATATCAAATATTCTGGCATTGAAAAAATAACGTAATTTTTAGGATATACTTTTAAAATACTATATATACTGAGCAAACATTTCAGAAGCTTTAAGTGATTTTATAACATTTTCCAATGTAATTTAAAATGAGTAAATTTTTGTTACTTCAAATAATAAACTTCAGTTTTGAATATTTCTCATCCAACAATTTATAACAGGATAAAAAAGGCACATTTTTAACAATTGGTAAGATACCACAGTACTGTACATCAAATACTAGGCTATCATACGATCTAGAAAGTATATACGTTGCACTATTCATTCCTAGCCCGTAGCAGCAAGAACTACGTCGTAGCACATGAGGCAGTGGGGGTGATTGACCGCTACATTTGTAGTTCGGACAAACTACGCTGTATACTCGTAAGTATGTAGTTTATTAATTACGCATAGCAATTGTTTTCTACATAAAAAGAAAAAAAATATTGCAACCAGAATTAGCAAGGATATTTTGTAACTTTTTAGTGCCTGATAGAAATGTTTTTCTTAGTTTTAAAAGCATTTATTTTGTAGATCTTTGATATCGTGATTGATTTTTACTATCTTGATTTTGTTTTCTTTCCACTTTCTAATTGGAAACTTAATAAATTGGATTAAAGAAAAAGTAATTAACAACACTCTAATTATGTGAATGTATATCTTTCCACTTTATTTTTATTATTACAAATGTAAACTATGTGCTTTGTGCTTTCCTTATTAATACGTTATTTAGTCATCACACGATCATGTCAAATATATAATATGACAATCCGTTGTAAAAAATTATAGGCAAAATTTATAATTAAAAAAAATTTATAAAGGAATAAAATAATTAATCTAATATTTCTAAATTCATATTTTAACCACCCTAAACTAGCCAATTCAAAATGAGGTCCGAAACTCCACAACTCCCAGCAACGGCTACCTACCCCCGCTCTGCAGGTCACTCCACCCCACACCCTGGGGGCGGCACTGACCGACACCCTCCTTATTTACTAGGGGTGCAAAAGCCCTTGGTTTCGCAACGGTCATACTCGTTTTGGTTAAGCTTCTTAAGCAAAACGTAATTTTTTGGAGTATGGTGTGTTAGAGATACAACATTTCTTTTTAAATTATTTTATTATGTTTTTACATAAATTCTCGCCATATATATTAAATGTTTTGTAAAATATATAAATTTCAAATTTTGTTTCCGTGTCTTTTGCTAACTGGTTTATACAGATAACTGTTTAGACACGGATCCTGTTCACAAAATACAGAAATATTTTTAACGGCAAAACAACTTTTAAACAATTTATTTATTTAATCACAAGAAGTTTCTTAATCAAACTCTTTCGGAACAATTTCCCAAATGAAATAACATAAAAATTAAAAGTACTTTATTAGCGCAATAAAACTATGAAGACTATTATAAGTTACAGCCTTTTTTTTCGAAATGGACAGTTTATTTATGGCCCTATTAGCCTTTTTAAATTTCACCGGACTTTGTGGCCTAGCGCTGAGGGCGCTTAGCCGGAACTTAAACTAAAAGTAAGTTATAGCCATCAAAAAGAAGCAAGTATAGAAAAATTATTAAGTTAGAATTTTGAAGGTTTCGTTTTAGCGTGCAATGCCGTAATCTTCATGTACACTTCTCTAAGCACAGAAGTAGACATAAAATGCCTAATAAAATTAGTACAATAATCTTATTTATATAAACTTCGTCGATGCCAAATTTTATTTGTCATTTAAAATTTATTTTAATCCCAGGACAATAACACCGAATTTTGAAGGTTTCGTTTTAGCGTGCAATGCCGTTATCTTCATGTACACTTCTCTAAGCACAGAAGTAGACATAAAATGCCTAATAAAATTAGTACAATAATCTTATTTATATAAACTTCGTCGATGCCAAATTTTATTTGTCATTTAAAATTTATTTTAATCCCAGGACAATAACACCGACTCTATGGCCCCAAAGTAAGCAGAGCTTGTGTTATGGTTGACCATACAGCAAACTGGAGGCGGGGGGTAACCTAGAAAAACCTAACCTAGAAAGAAAACATACATACATAAATATCAACTACCATGACCCGAGAACAAACATCTATGTTCACCAGGCAAGTGAACGATCTCCGGCGTATGTGACAGGGCTAATAACCATTGCATTACTCGGCCTTCATGGTAAAACTAACAAAACAAATTTATCTAAATCCACCAGTTTCAATCAAAAACTTATGAAAAGTTCAGAATTCATTATGTGTTAATACTCAAATTAATGAATAAATACTAGTTTTAAACGTGTCAAGACACATGTTACACGTGTTTACGTCACACAAATCTTCAATATGCACCTAGATACGTACATCCATTACCATTGCCAATACAATTAGAAGCTTCAGTATACCTAATTAACATTAAATCGAACTCAAACTTTTCCTTTTAAATAAAAAGTAAAAACAAACTCCGACCCACCCATAAACTAACAACTAACAACCCAAAAATAAGAAATACTCTCATACAAATACGTCTATTCAACTCATAACTAGAAAACGAGTAACATTCGTCAAACCAAATTTCATGGTAAACAACTCGGCTAACAAACGCGACATGTCTCAAATAATTGGCCTGCTTGGAGTCAAGGAAAAACCTACTAGCAAACAATATGCTGAATCAGACGGCAAGCCATTGTCCCTTGGAAAAATACTGTATATAACATAACTAAGGAGTGTATTCACGAACCGCGTGGAGTTATATTTTGTATCAATTCCATAAAATAATTTCGTTATGTACAAATACTCTTGCAATGATTCATACGCCTATTTATACGCCGATGTAAAATACTTTCAAAACTATGACACTTTACAGTTAATCTGTATATATATAGCACGTATGTCACTATACATATGACGGCGGTGGCGACTCGATATTAGTGAAAATAGCTATTATAATATTGTAGACTTTTGAGAATATCTTTATAACTAATAATATTATAACTAACTATAACTATATTATAACTAATATTAAACTATTAATATTATTGGAATTTGTTGTTTACTTGGTAAGTACCATTCCAGCGATCATTAAATCAAAACCATACCGTGAAAATCTTCAATGGAATACTTTAAGAGTAACTTTGACTTTAACAGTAGTCTTTAATACAAGAAAAAAAAACTAAAGAAAAAAGAAAAATTTTAGCTCAAAACAGATACTGAATAAACCATCACAAGTTATATGAAATATCATGGATGATGTTACCTCCCTTGCTTAGGGAGAAGCAATAAAAAATAATATATTGGAATATGCTTGGAATAACTGCGTATATTCCCGTCCTCAAGCGAGGACAGTCGGTGACGCGGCGCGTCCGAGGACATTATTATATTTATGTAGCTGTGAATTACTGACGTGTTTGTATCTGTGAAATGCTTACATATGGACGGAGTGTCTCATCATGTTTACAAATAGGAAAGTTTAGGAATATTTGTAGGCTAGTTGGCTATTTTGATAGTAATTGAAATGTATAACCTTTTTTTAAGCTCTAAGTGCAGACAAGAAGTTATCTACTTTATGTTCGTAATGTTTAAGTTATAAATGAGATTGTACATATTGTTAAACGATATATAGGTACAGAGTTACCCTAATAATGTAAGCAGGTAATTTTACGTTAATTGTTTACTTTAAAGGTCGATTAATTAATGCTTAACTTAAATAATTTTACTAAAAATAACTTACCAATAAATTTAAGTCACACAACCACAACACAAAACTCCACAGAACTCACATAACTACTACATTATACAAAGTCAAATCTTTAAATATCGAACGCCGATCGATTGCGCACACGCACCTTGGAGACTGTTCGAAAAAGGAATGGAACAGGAAGCAAGGAGCGGGGTCAGGCAGGTACCGGGGTTAAGAATTACCGCCGCGTTAAAGGGGTTAACATACAAAAGACTTCTTATAATAGGGTTAAGCAACAGACAAAGAAACTTTTTGTAGATCCCAGTTCGGCTAAGCTTGAGGTTGCACGAAAGAGGTTAGCTGACGGATTTATTAATTAAGCTTTTTCGTTCAGGGACATTTGCGTTTTTAGTATGATATATATTGTTTAAATTGAAAGGAGGATCGGAGTCGTTTACATTGAGTTAATTTTGTGTTACTTACAAAAACTTTGATAGCAAAGAAAATACTTTAGTTATACCTAATTAAGTACGTTTAAAAATGAGCAATTTAGAAATTAAATATATTTTAGTAAAATACTAAATTTTACATTAAAAACGGCAATGTATTACCAATAAGTTATGAAATCTAAAGTTTTTTCAATTTCAAGTTTTGACAATTAGAACCACGTTACGTCACTAAAGTTTTCTCTGAACAGGGATGACACTCGTATGCGAACTGTCACGTTGCAAAAATTGCATTAACCCTTCATACTCTATTTAATGTACCTGAAACTTTCCAACCCAGTAATTCATTATTGAACAATACGTACACTAACATATTTCTAGTAATAATAATACTAACCCGTTAACTACAGTACGGTATATGAGCAACCCTTGCGAATTTTTGCACACAAATAAAACACCCGTCGCGAATACAAATATTTAAGAAAAAACGCATTCGCTATTTCAACTTTGTCTCTGGTCATAAATCAATTTAAAAATAACAAGCCGTTGCACGTTATACGTTCGATATTTGGAACGTAATGGCTTGTCAATTTTTGAAATTTTAAATCGTGCAGTAACTGGCATGAAAGGTTCCCTCAAAAGAATTGGAACTCGTTAGAGATGACAGATAACATTTGAAATGAAATCAGCATACAAATACGGTGTAAGAGCTCTTGACTGCAAATCATTTGCCTAATTTACTTTCTTTGCAATCTCATTGTTGATCTAAGATAAGAGTAGTGGCACTTGAACTACTGGAGTAGTTTCCTCTTGAAAGGCGCGACGATAACTATCTTTTTATTCGATTCGAGTGTGTTATTTGGTCTTTGATGTTTTAGCGCGTGCTGTGATTAAGGCTTCAGATTGTTGTTAGGTATTGTTTTTATAATATGTCTTATATCGTATTACATACATTATCTTAAGATCAACATTGTAAATGAGTGATAAATATAACTATATTTCCTAATTCCTCTCTAAATTTTTACAGCAATTTGATAAAGGGAATAGACGAAATTAACGATCGAGCGAGTGTATCGCATAAGCATTCGCTAATGCTAAGCTACACCTTTGAGTAGCGGCATCGAATTATGCACATCTGCCGAAAGCCATTTCTCTTTTTAATATATTTAAATAGGGAGCGTACGCAAAAAATAATAGCGGATTTCAGCTAGCTCTTTATTATAGATCAGGTATACGCAAAAATCGCGACATTCAAATGTAATAATAGAACCAGTTCGTGATCTACGCAAGGGTTAAGTCTCATTGTAATAGGAATACATAAAATAGGGTGTTATATCTATGCGGTGGGTATTTTTGGACTGATTCGGTTAGATTTATATTTAAATTTGAATTCTGAATAGTTGTGATAGAGGAGTCGATTGAGGCGCGCGTACTTTTTTGAATCTGTGTCTTTATTTTTTTTTCCTGGATAAATTTGTAATTTTACTTTTGGTTTTTGGGTTATTGTCGTCATAGAATCATGTACCGTGAGAAAATATTAAACTGTGTAAATGTGCTCGGACATCACTTATCACCATTGTTCACATTGTACTCGTTTGTGTCAAAAGCTAAATATTTTTAGAAGTAATTTGTGAAATGAGAAAATGATTTAGAAAGAACAGTAGACGTTGGTAACAGAATTTTTTAACTTTAAAAGTAATAAATCAAATGAATTATTTAATGAAGTATTAAAATTATTACGCTAATGAAGATGCAAATATAACCACACTCAATTTAAGAGCTATACATATATCAGCGTTTGAATCTTAGTGGGTAATTCAGTGACGTTAAATAAATAAATATTCGCATTACCAAGTAACAAAAAGTACTCATAAAGTCAAAAGGTTATGAGAACTATTTGAACAATGTTTTCTAAATTTCACAGCATCCGAATCATGACACCATAAAACATTGTGATTTGTCAATTGCCACCAAAAAAACATACGGATGGGGTAAACGGGGTCAAATTGACGTGTTTTGGGGTAAAAGTGAAATATTGTCCAATACTAAACTAATTATGTTTATGTGGAGAGCAGCGAGGGGTTTAGTAGCTTTTTGTGATGTGATGCTTATTTATCTCAAATTGGATTGGTGTTTTAGTAAAGTTACAATAAATTGATTAATCTTGCGTAAGTTGTATGTAGTTTGTATTACTAGAATTGGGTCACGCATTTGTCTTTCATCTCACCTGATAGAAAATGATAATGAAGACGAGGATCCCAGGAGGCGCCTCTACTAACATATTTTCATTAATATGTAAATTAATTATTTACTATCTATCTTTATCCATATATGTTCAAGAATTTGTGTCTTACACAAAATTAAAGAAAGCTTCATTTTTTAAACGGTACATACCTGTTAAGAATATTTGTTTCGCTTTATAAGAAAATACTAAACCAAAACTACAAACTATAACCATCAAAAACTGTCAAAAACATAATAAATCCTAAACTAAATACCGCTACACTTCACGCGAAAAAATACAATCAATTGTATTTAGTACTTTTGGTAGCTTACACGCTACCGTCATTCATTTTTTTTCCTTTTTTTGCAGTTTCATTGTGCCCTTGCGCAAGTCAACTAGTAACATTTTTTTTCGAATCCTATTTCTCGGATTTAAAAGGATTTAGACACTTTGTTGTGGCAACAATGACGCTTGCGCACATAGATATTTGTTTTGATTTATTTTGTAGTATTGCTTTCCCACGTTTTAAGGTTGCTTTGTTTGAGAGGTTAAGAGTCAATTTATTGGTAGGTTTTTTGTGGAGATGGATAATCCACATTACATATGTTAAAATTATAAGAATTATTAAATGTTAATTTCGGATACCTTTACTGAATATAAATTGCGATTGTTCCTAGACCTGACTGAGCAATATCTTCTAAGTAACAGCTCTATAATACTTTTCATAATAAAGGAATAGTTATATATATGACGGAAAAAGATGTATTAATGTGGCGACTATAACGATTAGGGCGGAGGTGATTTAAAAAAGTAAATTCTGTAAATATTTATAATTTAATGTTAAAACGCAAACTATATCCGGTACTCTTTTAAAAAAATGCAGGTTTTGAAATACTCGTATTTTAATTTCATCTGTATGTATAAAACAAATATATATATTTTAAAAAGTCGGAAAACAGCAACAATACAACAGAAAAACTGTCACAAGCATAAAAACCGAATAAATAAAAAAATACATGAACACCAATAAAGCTTGCTCCCCGGTCTCCCCTTTGGCTTGCAATCTCTCGCCCCCAATACTTGGCTTATCAACATTCGGACACCATAACAGGCCTTCTTTAGCCTCATACATATTTCAGGGGATTCCCCCGTCTGGTCAGCTGTCAGTAATGATTTGCTACCATTTCTCCCCGGCCTACTCCCTCGCAAATATACCCCAATTAACTTAGATCTTTCTTACCTAGTAACTTTCCTATAATGACAGATCATAGTTAACTGGTGGTATGTAGACCATGGGGCGTAGTAAAAAGTTAGATTATCTACTATTTTTTCGCTCGAATTTCGGGGTGGAGATTGTTAGGAAATATGGCTTCCTATTTGTGTGTACTCTGGTCTTGTACTCTGGAAATTTATAATGTATTGACAGCTACCGAAGGGGTTAGCTGTTGTTATGTTGCTCACATACGGTCCCTTCAGAGTCATAGAGTTCTTTTGGAATTCATAATTATGTCTGTTTCATGAGCTATGAAAAATTATACTACATCCATAATTTTAAGGTTAATAGATGTGTTATTATTTATTTTAATTATTATTTATAATTATAGCTACTTGCATGCATAACTTTTGATTCAAATGACCTAATAGGTTGGATTTTTATAAAATAATAAAAATCTCTCAATTTACAAAAAATCTCTTTGATTTAAATGTATAATTTTGATTTTTGTAATATTTAAATAACACGAACACCAATCAACAGTAAACATAAGTAACAAAATCAATATTCTCTCCTATGGCACTTATTTCGCGCTAAACTTCGTTCTTCACCTATAAGACTCAAATATCGAATTAAAATGTTGTCAAAACTTCTTAATTCTCACATAACACAACAACCTAGCCTACAGTCCCAAATTCGTAATTCCTCGTTCCTAACTACCCATAGCCCCGAACCTATTTGTTGAAGTCTCAATATGTAAGTCAAACAGCATTTCACTGGATATTTGAGCATCCACTAAGGCAACCTGACACTGCCAGCGGACGCCACATCTCAGTCAATAACATTTGGGCTTCTTCAAACAACCTTCGTTTTGGTATCGCGTTACGGAGAGGAAAAATTTGCCATTTTTAGGTTGGTTTTTAAATTATAAGCATTTTTTGTGGTAAAAACTAAACTTAAACTGGTTTTGAATGTTACCTATTAAATGTCGCAGTTATTATATATATACTAGATAATATACAAGATAGCATATTTAATTATAGGGTGCTTCATGGGAACTGCCATGTTTGTTCTAACTTTATTAGAGATTGTTTTTTGATCTCATTTTATCGCTACCCAAGTTGTGTCATTTATGTTAATGTAACTCAAGTTTTGTACACCGTTTTATAAAACCTCGACTAGTAAGTAGGTATACTTGTATTTAAATGTTAAAGTAAATTCACTGCATGTTATTTACAATAGTACCAATATGTTATGTGATTCTATGGTAAAAACGACCGATATCTTGTTGAAAAAATATTTTCTTGTTTATTTGCTATCTGCATAAATCGTCAAAGAATAAATACTTAAGACAGTTGCTTAAACATAAAATGTTTTAAATAAAGACAACATTCAAACTTATAGTTGTCCATTAAAATCGTAAGGATGGGATATGCCTTATCCTAAATTTGCGAGATTTAATAATGTACATTGTACTCAGAAATTATACGCTGTATGTAGTATATTTATTACTATCCAATCCCAACTTTGTTTCTTCCTTATGATAAGCATCTTTTCGTTTCCATGATTTTTTCATTTAATTAATAACCTTAATAAACCTTACATTAAACTTTTAACTTCACAAAAGCCAATCTTTATATTTGATACTGTTATTTTATGGGTACTAAATATATACGTGCTACAAATGTTATTCCCAAGAACTCATAAAACAATTATTTGATAGGCATAACTTTAGCGTGGACGTATCTAGTTTGGCGACTATCACGCACACCAACGTTGCTTCGCTTCGTCGACCGGAATAACAGGCTTCCACGCGCCAAGGTATCGATATTTTTTGTATTTCTTACATGAGGTAGATGTGTTACTACTTAGTGAAAGTAGGGAGTGTTTTGATTGTGACAAGAATATGACGAAACATTTCGATGATTTAACGATAAATATATAAGTGTTATTTTAACGCGTTAATGTAAACTATTTATAATTGGTTAATTTAGTTCTTCATTAAAAAGTTGGAGCTAGTTGACACCATCTCTGCTTGTATGCATGGTTCAACACATTTAAGCGCGCGGTCAACCCGTGTTCTTGTCGCTTTGGTGTGCGTATACAATCCGTACATTTCACGTGTATATACAAGTTTAACGCACACTTACTAAGCTCATAATTAAAACCCGAAACGAATTACAACGACGACGGCTGGGAACTGATTACTACTGGGAACTCTATTATGGTAACACGGCATTCGAATCGCCTAACTCACCGGTGGGCCAGGCTGACGCGGCGTACGCATTCCTACTGAGTTTCTTGCTGGTTCTATGGCAGTAGATGATCCTTCCGAACCAGTGGAAGTTTCAATATACGACGTCCTAAGCCGAGGTCCGTGCCCTCTCGGGTGCCCTTAGGCGTATCGTATGTAGGGGTAGTTTAAGATCCGGCTAAGCACCCTCAGCGCTAAGCAGCAAGGTCCGGTGAAATTTAAAAGCCCCGTAAATAAACAGTCCATTTCGAAAAAATAAAACCTAATAAATAATAATAAATGTAACCTAAGGAAATATTTCGTTTTGAGATCGCTACTTGGCAGAATTGGAATAAACTGCCAAAAACTAAATTTTTACACAAAATCTGTAAGAGATCATCGTAACAGATTCAAATGCACTTTGCGTAATCAATAGTATAAAAACTCAAATCGTTCAACCTTATTTGCCTTTACATTTCAATTAATCTTACCTTTTTATTCAACTGTTCTTAAAAACCTCTAACTAAATATATAGTTACTATAAAAAGTATTAGGAAAACGCGAATCCGTGAGAACACGGAAGATGGTTCATCTTAACCCGTCCACCTGGTGTTGTACCGTAAAATAACTGTGCCTCAAACAATAGAGGCAACCCTTTAACTGTCATATTGGGTCTTAGATACCCGAAAGTAAAAAGTTCAAGGGTTATTTAAAGGCAGGTGACGACAGATGCTTCCTGATCTCCGTGAAATGACTTTTCTTTATATTTTTTTTCACATGACCATATTTATGATTGGATCTCACGGCGTCCGATGAAGCGTGAAAATTAATAGCTATCTTTTTAGGTAAGGTACAGCCGACGTAAATTTAAAATTAATAAAGAAGTGACTTTTTGTTACGATTTCATTTTTTAAGGTAGCTATAAAAAGATTCCGTTAAAGTAGTAATGTATTAGAATTAATTTAATTTTTAATTTTAATTAATTTAAATTTAATATTATCAAAAGCAAGGCAAGGTGTTTACTATTCTACAAAATTTTACAACGATAAGCCCAAAGTGAAACTAAGAAGTCAGCTAGTTCAAAGCATGAAACCACTAATTACAATTCTCAACCTACAACATCGTCTATTAACAAATCAACTTATAATACACTCGAAAACTCTCAAATTAAAAAAGAAATCCCTCTTCAAATAATTAAACCCCATTCACATTTATTCAGAGCGGATCGGTCAACCCTCCAAACATCAAAAGACGCCGGATATAAACTAACCGCCTTTTCTTTACACATCAAAAAAGCACACAAAAGCATTAAAAAGGGTTATTGGCACAAAAACTACCTTAGCAATGTTACGCCAATTTTGCTTCCAAGGAAATTAGATATCCTTTTACAAAGATGGGACTTACTTTACCCCTTTGTGAGTGTGTGGGAAAAATTGCAAATCTTATAATGTATCTGATGTTATAACGGTAGGAAAGGTGGTGCTTTTGTATAACACCTGACGGTGGACAATTCTGTGCTGTCACTTGCCACTTTGAGTTCAGCTCCAGGAATTATTGATTTCAACAGTGATAGGTCGTTGTTACGCGAATGTTAAAATATTGTTATTTTAATATTTGACAATATAATAAAATTTTATTTTGATTAGGCATTACTCAACCCCTCTTGTTTGGTTTGTTTTAATACTATGTTGTGCAATATAAATAAAAATTACAAATCTTGAACTGTGAACTATTAAAAACATTCTCGATAAACTTCAAACGACATCAAAATACATTAAAACAGTACACGTATCATACTATTGTGCTTTTTTAAAGGTCCATAAATAAACATATCAACTCTTGATAAACAGCAATATCACCTTTAATTTTTTTTTTGTCTTTTTGTCAACCTGCTATAAGTTTTTTGTGAATAAGATTTTTTCACCTCACTTTTACCAATGCTGTAGAAATGTAATTGAAAGATTAAATTTAATTGAACCTCCCACTTTGAACACCTCGTTTTATATAAAATAACATAGCGGTAATTGCAGAAAATAAATAAATTTAGGTTATACAGAACGCTATATCTCAGATAGTAAATACGACTGCTCAATATCTAACCTTACAAAACGGTTCAACCCACTAGCACCGGCGGTCGGCCGGTCCCGCAGACTGAGCCATGTAATTTCCCAGCGGACACCTTTCAGCAAAGATGAATAATGCCACGCTGGACGATACTCCGTTTTCAACGAGAAATGTACAAGAAAATACTCGTACACTGTATCTGTTGCTGGTTAAATTAGACTGGGTTTTGATCAGTCAAGACATAAAGCCAAAAAATGCGACGTAACTTATTGTGGTGTTACGTATTTTTTTGTGGTTAATATATTATATCTATTTTTGAGTCACTGTGTCAATAACTTATTTTTGTAGTTTAATATATTGTATAAATACTAACAATTCTTGAAACTGTCGTAGTAATCTTTAAAGAAGCTCTGATGAATTCCGAATAATTTTAATCTTACATCATTTATATTTTAGTTACATTTTTGTCTCCTCTTTGCAAATCTGATAATCTGATATAGATTTAACTACCCCAACATTGATTTACATACGAAAAAATTCTAGGTTCCTCGTCATCATCTTATCTCTCTATCAGGTGAGATGGAAGACAAACGCCTATATAATTAGTAGTTTATAATAAAACAACTTGAATTTCCAAAGTTTCTAAGAGCTGACAAAATAAAACTTATTTACACCCATTCCTCTAAACACGGATCCACAGCCATAAACAGTATTTATTTACACCAAACCCACCCAAAGGACCAACATTTATATCTTTAAATATTAATGATCGGATAATACGCGTTCAGCTTAATTTCACGTACATCGCTGGAGTTTCGTACAAAGTATGAAACTTAATCTTTTATAGATGAGCAGCCAACGCTGATCCTCGGAGATCGTTATTGATATGGTTTTAATCTGCGGAACCGGATATTGAAGTACACACGTGTACCTGTGTAGGCTTTTATGTGAATATTTCAGTAATGTATCGTTAATCTTATCACAAAGAAAGTGGAAGGAAATTGCGGAGGCCTTTGACAATGGGTGGGTATGTGGAGATAATTTTTTTTGCGGTTATTGGTATTTTGTTAGGAAAAAAAGATTTAATACTGATAATATGTTTGGTTTTATTAATTTTATGTTAGGTACAGGTCCAATTTTTAAACTCTAACTCTTGTATAGTGTATTTTCACCCAGGAAGTTACTAACCTCGGCATCTACTCGCATAAAGTCTTGATAAACGATCTGTCGAACACAAAAAGTATTTCTGAAATCAGTTTGGAAATTCTTTGTTCTAAACGCTCAGTTGCAATAAGTCATTCCTGACATAAATCCTCAACTTTACAGCAGACCAAAAACACAATTTAATTTTTACTTTAAAGCTGTGTCAACTTTCTTGGCTTATTAATTTAAAACGAACACTAAATAAATCGTCCAATGCCTGAAAAAGTGTAACAAAATGGACGTCGCTGGCTCACTTTTTTCCTGAATACGTAACATCGTTAGCAGTACAATGACAACAACATTTTTCATCGAATGATGAACTACCGCTCCACAATACATGTAATCGAATAATCGATACATAATCGATTCGCCAAGTATTTAAATCGAATATTTGGCCCTAACTCAAGTATATTGATGATTTTGGCGCAGACTGATTAATGGTTACCGTGAAATATCTTTTTAAAAACATACCGGCCTATGGAAACTATAACAGAAGCATACTTTACAACATAAAAGTTGTAAGTAGTAATGTGCAGACGCAGAAAGACTTTCCATTCATAAGTTTATTTTGAGATAATGTTATCTGCATCGTTTTATGAGTAGAAATTTAGACCAATGCTATAAAATATTTTTCATTGACGTTCCATTTGATGCAACTTGTATCGTCTTACGATTTCAAGCTGATAATATTAATAATTTCGTGGAGACGTTTATATTAATTGTATAGATTGTTGGTATTTTTTTCTTCCTAAAATTAAGATTATAAGATATTTGTATTTTCATTTAAAGGAAAAAAGAACTTTTCATGTACTACATGTTATGATTGCGCCTAATATTCACTACGTGGATTCAAATAACCTATATATTATACAAATCAACCGTCGATCTTCATGCTTGCAAGCTGTTGGTTCGGTAATCAATATTTCTTTTTATTAATGGTTAACCCTTTGTCGCTTCGGCACCAATTGATTTTAGAACCCTGCTGAACCATACAATGCACATTTTAAATTTTAAAATCCGATATCTCTGTGTAGTGAGTGAAGTTTTTATGGCACTACGATGCATTTTTAACCCCTTCAACAACGTGTGTCCTTATAACAGGTGGTTCTCAAACTATTTCAAAGTTTTCAAAATTAGTTTATATGTATAGTTTTTTTGAATCAGTTAAATATTCGTAGCGTACAAGTAAGTAAGTAAGATATGAAAAATAAGTCACAATATTAGAAAAAAAGCAAACACTATAAAAAATATTGTTAAATCAACACAACTTAAACAGTTGGTTTATTCCTTTTGCTTCGCAGTTACTTTAATTGAAATTTAAGTTTACATTCCTACAATCACCTTATATTGTAGGAATGTAAACTTAAATTTCAATTAAATTTAAATTAAATTTCGTATTGATGAATATAAGAATATAAAAAAGAAGCTTATAACAGAATACAAAGCTCATAAATTGAACTAAAATAACATAATTTTAAACCGATAGTTTGAGAAGCACAACTCTTCGGTTGTACAACCAAGCGGTGTCTGTACGTGACAATTTAAACAAATTCTAGGCCATTTGGCTTCTGGGGTGGATTTTTTTTACTATTTTAAATAAAAAAGAGTCCATTGATCCATGTTCACCCGGCAGATAAGATGCGGGATCTGTGTGTGGCTTATAGTAGAGGTAACAATGGAGATTGTGTGGCATACGCAAATTCGGTTACAAAGTTCATTTTGTACATTGATGTAATTACTTTTTTTGAGCTTTTTTATGGTAGTAAAAAGAACCACCAATAAACTTTTTAACATATGTTTTTTTTTGGAATATGTTCAGTTATTAACCCTGCTTCAATTAATTCACAGCAAATTTTTAGTCTCCCTATTAAAATATTTTTTATATAAAAAACAGGTAGGTATTTTTATAGTGTTTTTTTTTAAATTTTACCCTCCAATCGAACCTTAATCTATTATTATATATTATCGAAAAAAAATCTTTAAAAATAATATTTTCAATACTTATCCAAGGAATTATATTTCCCTTACAGCAAAAAAGCGAATTCGATTTTGCTTTCAAGCTAAGCCACCTCAGTCTTGGTTACCGCATAAACATCGGTAGCTCCTCGATTCCTTTCAATCTCTTTTGAATATTTAATATTTTTCTCGCCGTGTGTGATCTTATTGACAATGGCGACCTATCTCGCGGGCGGCTTTGGGTACAGTAATCCCGCGCTCGTGGGGTTCGCATGGGTTTAAAAGCGGGTTCTTAAGGGTTAATTATTTTTTGATAAATGGACTGTCATGTGAATGGTTCGATCGGATTTGTTGCGAGATGGATTTATTTGGTTTTGTTTTTAAAGGCAACGAATAAATTGCTTATGTCTTGACACAATTAATTCACGACAAAACGACAATTAACGACTATTTAATTCTTGAGATAATACGAGAAACGTGACATATATCTCCACTTGAGATGATTCCGTAGAAAATTTACCATATTCAACCTTGAACATAATTCCGCGAAATAAAATCACATTAACCAAGTAATATTGGCAACTTCATCCACCATTTTGAAATCAGTTTTTTCCTGCCACGTCTTTCCATTCGAGGCCCCTCCCACGCGTTGTTACCATCGCAACACCATTTATAAAGGGACAGACAGACCATTTATTTTTATACAAGAGCCACTCAAAAACTAAATCAATATACCGGGATAAAGGTACATGAATTGGAGGAATAATATCAAGTGTGTATAGTGTTTATTTTAAAATTGTACTAAAACTACAATTGATGGCCACATTTTTTTTATTTATTTATAGACGATGTATGATATTATTAATCGCGGATATGTCGTTTTAAGTAGCTAAAATGGTACGGTGGCGATATATTATGCCTGTGATGAATAGCGTAGAGCCACCTTAATTGCGTCTGTCTCTAAGCAGTCGCTAAAATCAAGGCATCCAAGTATTAATATAAAAATTAGTACAGTTGATGATAATTGTGAATATTATTCGAATAATCAGAATGATACAACATTTTCTAGTTATATCATGTTGTTAGTCGCGTCCAAACTTATTTTTATTCAACAAACATCCTAATTAGCGTCAAGCATTTTTGTACTGTTTTTAATAGCAACAGGGATCATAAATTTATTTACAAACAAATAAACATAATTAATTATTACAACAATAATTGGAAAGTAATATTTTAAACATTAATATAATTTTATATCACACTTGATTAACTGCTCGATAAGAGATACACATTTAATTCTATAAAACTTAAGTTAGAAGCTTATCCTCTGATTGATACGTCAATATTCTTACAAAATTCGATTTACAGTTTTAGGCACAGCAACTCGATACATTTTTACCTCACTCCAGAGATTAATTTTTTCAGAAGTACAATCAATTCGGCATTATTCAACGCTTGCACTAACTCTGCAGGTGTTAAGTTTATATCTTCGCTGCTGGACTCGCTCATATTTTATGACTTTACCGAATTAATTATATAAGATTCATCAATAGATTTCTTAATGGCCTCAAATTTTAATTGAATTGAATCTCCCATTGGGTGTTCAAAATAGGGCGTGAGCATAAAAGGGTTAACGGACGAAATTATACTAACGATGCCATATGGTTTTCTCGTGTATGGGACTGACGAAGTAAGATAAATAATATTTATGTCCATCCTAGAACTGAGGTTACAAAAACGTAGTATTTACTATAAGAATAACGAAATTATTTTAGTACATCTCATCATATGTTAATTACTAAACTAAGATAACTTTCGTACATACTAGACACATCAGCCATCACCAAAAACAATATTTTTGATTAATATTGCAAATAGATGAATTAGTTAAATATTTTTAAAATAAATACTTGGACGAATTACGAAGTCTGTTTCTCATAACTAAATAGCCAAAGCCATTTTACCCTTAGCGAGATAAACATAAAAAATTACTACCATACTATATCCACTGAAACCCACTTTTAGCTTTGGCCAGTCACTGCACAAAATCCATGACCAAGTTATCTCTACAGTCAAGGATGGCGCTGCCTTCTATTTTAACATTTCTTTTCACAATGTAGTTGCCATTAGAAGTTCCGGTTTTGTCTACAGAAGAGATAAGTTGGTGGCACTGTAATATATCTATAACCTTGAGTCGGTTCGCTGCGAGTTCATGTGGGAAGCCAATATGTAGTAAAATGATCTAAAATACGATCACAGATACATTGTAATGTTTTGCGTTAGTCTGAATGTAGTCCTTACTTCTTGCACAGAAGCTATATTGGATTTTAAATTTACTTTTATTTGTCGGAGTTGTTATTTCGTCAGGCTGAAATTGGAGTTTTTGAAATTGGAGGATTGGAGTCCCAAAATTATCTGGGACTCCAATCCTGTTGAACAGTCGCACATTAGAAACATTTAAAACCTCCAGATTTTTTATTATCAAATGTTTAATTTAATGATTAGTCGCTTAAATTGTGTATAATAAATCTCTAGGATAACACACCAACTGTATGCCCCAAAGGTAAGCAGAGCTAGTGTTATGGATAACCATACAACGAACTGGGGGGAACCCAGAATAAACATACATACATTAATATAACAGCCATGACCCGAGAACAACCAGATTCGAACCTGGACCTCCGTCGTATGAGTCAGGGTTACTACCCACTACGCCACTCGTTCGTATACACATATGTTAAACATACTTATGATGATAACAATCTCAAAAAGTTTATTGTCGGTTAAATATGTGCGTAATGCGATAAATTAAAATGAATTAAAACAAACTATTCCTTTTTTAATACCAAAGGCATATTGTCTCAAGGCGTATAAACACACTTAATATTACTATTAATTATTGACAACTTCTTGTAGAAATTAAATAATGTTTTTTTTCTAATTTGATGATATTTATTTCAGTCAACAAACATTTAAACTGCGATTTGTAACAATATTATGTCTCCCACACACACACACGGCCCCTCTCGGCCAAGGATCGCCGGCCTCATATCTCTGGTATCGCTTTTGGAATCATACGCTCGCCGCACACGCCTATATGCTAGTGTTTAGATCAAAGATAACGTTGCTCTGGAAGTGACTGTATTATTTTGTTATTTAGTATTAGCTAGGCGATTGTCTTCCAGTTTATCTAGTTGAATGACTATATGAGATAGAAGACAAATGCATGCTAATTTAAAATAAAATAAAATATGTTATTACTTTTGGTACGCCATAGACGGCACGTAATCTCTGTATTCTGATTCCTTTGTGTTTTTCTCATTCGTGGAGTTCTCATCATCGCTGGACTGTCATGACGGATGGAAAATTATTATAACGGTCTTCTTCTTCTTGTCGGTAGGAGTTCCTAATTAAGTAAGCTAAGTAATGTTTCACAATTTAAACTTAATTATAAGTCGGACTAACATGGAATGGCAGCACAATACTGGTTGAGGTGAAGTGGCTTCCAACGGTTTAACGAATTAAGTAAAAAACAGCAAATTTAAAACTTAACTGAATTAGAAACCTTTTCTTAGTTTTGTCTAAGTCTGATATTTAAGAAACACTAAAATATGGATTATTTATAGAATATATTGGATTCATTTAATACAAGTTAATTTATTTTATTTTATTTTTATTTTATTTTATTAAACATAAGGAGATCACAAACAGTAATGTACATAACTTTTTTAACAGTATAAATTAGATATGATTACATACATCCCAATGACATGATCCACAGATGATTGAAAATTATTATTGTTTCACGACAATCACACGAAAAGAAAATATAAAACAAAAAGCAAAAACAAAAATACAGTACAAAGTGTGTTAAATTTGTAAATTAAACAATAAGTACTCATTATTATATTTAACGTTAATGTTGATGAAATTCATGTTCTTTCAATATTGTTACAATTTCTTTTTTTTTTTTTATTTGTTTATGTTAATATAAAAAATTTAAATATGATATGGTCTTCGAAAGTGTAAGTTACGATTTACGCTTAGTTAAGGTACCTATACATTTACTGTTCATATATTATAAATGTAACCCTTTGAATGTCACATCCAGTCCCGCCCGAACTAAAGCCGTGGCATCAGCACAGCTTTTTATATATTTTCTGATACATTTCTTTTCCAATGCATCTTCGAGGGAGATATTATTTGTATGATAGTGTTACTATACGTTATGAATATAGAGTATACTTTAATAAAGTAGTTTGTTCCTTAGAAATAAGCCGGTGAGATTTCATCCGATTCTTTCCAGAGATCTGATTTTGATAGCTTATGAAATATGTATGGTGTCCTCCAGAATTGGTCGTCAATGAAATGAAGTTTTTGCGATGATTTTGCAGTATGTTAGAAATAAATTGGAAATTGAAGATGTCACTCTGGTAAAATAAAAACAATACTGTTATTTTTTTCCTTTTAAACTAGAGTCACAAATACGAGAACGTTTTATTATATTATATATACGTTATACTTTTACCACTCATCCGATCTTACTGAAGTTTTGCAAGAACAATGGCATAAGTACGGGAACCTAAAAAAAGGTATAGAACCTAAGGGATGGAACTTTTGTTAACGAACAAATGCACAATCTAAATCTATCATTCTTATAACGTTACTTCTAAATCCTACTAATATTATGCATGTAAAAGTTTGTGAGTTTGAATTTTTAATATGAGTGGATGTTTGTTACTCAATCACGCAAAAACGGTGACACAAATTTGGATAAAATTTGGACATGGATAGCATATTTACCTGAAAAAGCCAAATTTGATGATAAAATTTCAATAATTCTTGAAGATAA
This sequence comes from Marasmarcha lunaedactyla, assembly GCA_923062675.1. Lineage (NCBI taxonomy): Eukaryota > Metazoa > Arthropoda > Insecta > Lepidoptera > Pterophoridae > Marasmarcha > Marasmarcha lunaedactyla. The sequence continues at coordinate 13,866,293 of OV281353.1, forward strand.
GTAATATTTTCGAGTGGTACGCGGGCGAAGCCACATGCAAAACCTAGTATTATATCCTAGTTGTTGAAGAGTACTAATAATTTAACGGATTATTTATATTTCATCTTTGTTAATATAATAAGCTGTACCTACTTTTATACCTTCATTTTTACCTAAATATAAACTAAAAGTAAATCCGATATTCAAATATAAAGTTTTTCATATAAAATCTTCGCGATACATCCAGTCACGTACAGCTCATACACAGCTAAAAGCTACCTACATTCTTTACTGCCTCGTTACCAATACATGATGCATACGTATCAGTACGTATCTAAGAGTATCGGTATCTAGAATCGAGTACAAGTACTTCAAATGATACGTGACAATTTTAAGAAAGGGCGCGTAAAGGGTTTATGTGTGGAAAGTTGATAGTAGGTGTAAATATTTGATATGTGTAAAAAAATAACTTTCTGCCCCGTGAGGTTCCTGGCCAGTTCTTCTTAAGGAAGGTCTTTCTGAACTGGTGGTAGACTTAATATGAGAGTGTAAGTAATTGTTAATGTTAAAAAACATTATGTTCGAATTTTGAATTCACGTGAAAAAAACCTCGTGAAGATTTTCTATTCTACGTTTAGAGTTTAAATTTATATCTGTTAGATCGAACTTTTAAAATTTAAAATTCTATGTAACTCCACCAACAACAGTTAAAAACTAGCTCAAATCGAAACCATCCGTGCTCTCAGGTATTTTTACACCAGGAATTAGCCACCACGAGACTATAAACCAGAAACTTCCAGAAGCGATCGCATAAAACAAAAGACGTCGTAAACTCTTTCCAATAATCCAGAAAAAAATAGCCATAGTAAAAACTCCTATCCGTACCTAATAACCCGAGAATATTATCAGAGAGTCGTCGGGTCATAACCCGAAATTGGTTTCGGGGTCCGTAAGACCCCCAGTTTTATATGTCGCATTATGAAGGCCGTCAAACGAATTCACGTAGAAAATCGAATCTATATACGGTGATATTGCTGTCTCCTGGTTCTGGCTGGATGAAGATAATAAAATAATATAGGTACCTCATTTTACGGTGGGTACTTTTTGCTGGTGTTGTTTCTTCGGTGACCCGCGTGCAGTTTAGGGGTTAAGTTATTGTGACGACTTCCGTATGTCAGGAGACGTTTTCATTTTGTTCGGGTAAAGACAGAACAAACATTTTTACGGTTTCACAATAAAAGTTTGAGTCTGAAGTTAAAAACATTTAGTCTTCAGTTTTCAACTATTTTGTTAAATCAAAACACCATCTTTTCATGAATCAAAATTGCTAGATCAATTTCCTTGTAATCTCCGTAATTATTTTATTTTATATTTATCAGAGTTGATTATAGTCTATGATACATAATAATAACTACCTATTTGACATGAGATTAATTACAAGCTCCAACATAACACAGAATTTTAGCGAATATAAGGAAAACACACTCTAATATAAGAGATAAACACTAAAAACTATGTCGTTAACATATCTGATATAGATGACTCTTAAATTAAAGCTTGAGTCATGACTCTATTAACAGTAGATATACAATTAAAAAATAAATCATGTCAAAATACAATCCATCAGGATACAATCAATCATTCAATGATGTTACAAAGAAATATGTATCATATCACCCATTGTCGTTATATAAGTATGAGAAGTGAATTTGAGCAAACTGATATGAGAATAAGTAACAACAGAAGAATTATCAATCATTATGAACACTTTATTTACAGTTCTTTATTACTATAAGCTATGTCAAACGTCTTTACCTCAAAAGTTCGCAAATGACTCAATAAGCTTCCAATATAGCCAACAAGTTTTACAATAACATCAAAATAGTCCAATAGATGCGTTTCAGTAATAAAAAACATTACATCCACATTACATAGACACAAGTAGATCCATTTAAAATCCACCGCGTGCCCACGTGATCGCAAGTGTCTTAGAAGAAAAACGCATAAAGTGCCATAAAGGAGATTTTCTTTGTGTCGTAGAGATCTCTGGGATGCGAATAATCGGTCGTTTTACATAAGAAAATGATATTTTATTCAAAATGTACTTGAAGGCAATCTTTGAGACTTATTTTTGTAGTTCTGGGAAAATTAAGATAAAATAAACATTCTTCTTTCTTTATTCTTCTTTTAGTAAGCATTGTTGTATTATAGATAAATTTGATAAATTTATAAAAAATGTGTGTAACACGAAAATTAAAAAACATTAATTTATTTTATTTAAGCCATAGTATTGCAGTAGTATAGCAAATGCAGCCATAATATTTTAAGTATGAGGTGTAGGTACAGTCGGGGAACTCGGCGCAGGCTCAGGCTAGGGCGAGAATCGCTGGCGATTTGTTCGGTCTATATAGGCGCTCCGCATCGTAAGGGGCGACAACACTGCAGGGGATTCGAATGCTCATCTGAGCCTGTACCAATTTCCCCGACTGTACGTATGATCGGTGGTCGTATAGAACGATTAAAATATTAATGACAATACCCCTTCTGCAGCTTTAAACAACCTGTCACAAACAAACAAATATAAATATAATCCGTCCATGTGTCGTAAACAAACACTTTGACCAAAATACAATTTATATTGAAATACTGCCATTTGCTCTAAAGTTATTAGCAACCAAAATATGTATACACACTTATCCTCAATAAATAAAACAAAACGGAATCTTCTAAGAAATATTCCTGACCAGAAACACGGGAAAAAGTCATAAATTCCGGACGTGGACACGGGTGAAATATTGCCCACGTGACCCTACTTATGCATTATGAAAATATCGATAAATATTTAAAAAACTCGCCACATGTGCCCCGCTGGTTGTAGCCATACTTCGTTTTACGTACATCGTTATCTTTGGGACACGGAGTATTAAAATGGTAGTAAATCGTAAGGTTAAATAAATAAAAATAAAGTTATTCTAAAGATGTTAAAAACGGTATCAGGTACATTTTTGTGTAATGTTCCTAGGTCCACTTTCAGATTTCGGTATATCAATACGTATCCAGGATCACTTTAATTGAAGTTTGTTAAAAAAGTTATGGAAAATCATTTTGCGAGCGTAAATTTGCCCCAGTAACTTAAGCAGTAACATGTATAGGTACTCTACTAACTAAAAAGAATCGAATTAAAAATCCTTAATTCAAGGCTCTGTTTACGACGGCGCGGCTCAATAAACTGAATATACAATATTTAAACTATCCGTTTTAACTGTTCTATCTTGTCTCCCTTGAACGGAAACTTTCAGTGCTCATTTTGGCTCCTTGTCATTTCTCGAAGCGGCAATGCCTTGAGGATCTTTATAACACGACAAAAGACCTTCTTAATGCAGCTGCTCTGCACACTAAGATATAGTAATGAAAATTTTTAGACAAACCAACTGTATAGCCCAAATGCTTGTTTTATGCTTGACCATTTAGCGATCTGGACGGCTTCATTTCAAATACACACATAAATTCAAATGTTACATACTCATAAATAGATCATCTCTATTCGTCACAAAACGCCAGTCCTGCCAGTGTCGAACTCGGCATCTTAGTTATAGAAGGCAGTGGCTAGTACTTAGAGGCCAAGAGTCTGAAAAATTATTTCCGCGTTTTACAGTCCCACAATATTTATAACTAAAGCGGGTGGAACGCACTGAAAGTTACTAAACATTTACAACAAGTACAGTTTTTTCAGAGCTAATTTTTTAGTACTCAGAAAAGTTTTATCCGTAGGTAGAATAATTTTAATACTTGCCAAGATTTTCTATAGGTTTTATGTGAAATTCTCAAAATTATTCTACTGAAAAGTTATTTGAGCATTATACAATCAGCCCTTAGTCTAATAGTAGGCATGAAATGCGATATTTTACTAAAACCGCGGAAAATGTTTGAACCCTCACTAACCCTTGATCCTGGAGCATAGAGTTTCATGAAGGATAATTTCTGGACATAAATTTATCCATATGCTTTTGAAAACCAAAGACCATAATTTAAAAAGTATATTATTTAAATAATATAATAATATGTCGATTATTACAATGTTGGGCTTTTTACTATTCCTATTAATTGAGTAGATTGTAAAGATTATTAATTATTAATAAAATCCAGCTAACGAGCTTTGAATACGTATACTGTTAAGAGAATCATTTTGAAGGATATCAGATGGTATGGTTTATTAATTTCTGTGATGATAATTTGCGAACCACATAGTAAGTTTTGTTAGACAAAATTGTGCATAAATTTTGGGTACTCGTCTTCCTTACATTACTTATAAGAAAAATAAACATTTTAGTTTTACAGAGTTAGCCTTGTAAAATGTTTTTGAAAGTTTCCTTCGTGTTGGTTTTTTATATTATTATGCCATAACTCACAACGGTCTTAATTATCTCACTGAAGGGATATCAAGCTCAACCATTACGGTGGTCTTGGGCCATGTCCATCGTTATTACGTATTTTAAAAATACTTGCACATATGTCACGCCAATAGCAGTCAATAAATACAAGCATAATATAGACTTATACCAAAGTAGTAATTTATAAGAAGTATGCAACTACCTAATTTATATTTAAAAATGTAATATAAAAATAGATGCGTTTAAAATGAAGGCCAAAACATAAGAATACTCTCACTTAAGTTCCATCACCAGTTCTGTAACATGGTAATTTCCTCGTTGTAATCTCTGGCAGGTCCGGACCGTTCACACGAGCGAACGTCACCGGCTGGGAGAGTAGCTACTACGAACCGTATCTTTGTTTACATCAAGTCTGTTACAAATGTTCTGTGTCGGTGGTGTGAGGTGAACGTAGGGCTGTGTTTGGGGTGTGTACTTGTTTTTGCTATTTAAAATGCCGAGTTTTCAACCTAAACGCTGTAAACTTGTTGATCGTTAGAGTTTGCCCGTTTGCCTCGAACTCAGAGCTAATCGTAGAAATAAAACTAAGTACTTGTGGTAGGTATATTAAATCAAAAATATTACATGCATTGACTTACAAACAAATGGACTTTGGTCCTGCGTTCAATAGGATCTGAGCAAAAATGGAATCAAAATACAAAATTGAAATGAATGTCATACCGGTCTTGATTACATATTGCTCGGTGAAAACTACCAAATTTAGTTTTACGCCGATGATTACATGCGTCTTTTATACGCATATAACGTAGGGTGAAAAGTACTAAAAAAATTCTGTCTTAGATGTACTTCTTGTACCTTTATATTAATATCAGCTCAATTTACTTTATTATTATCGAGTGATTAGTGATATTGAAAGATCGAAGTAATAGTTTAAATATGCGCTATTCCATCTGGGCCCAATAAAAAAACATAAAATAATTAACTTAAATGGCCCTACACAATGATATATAAAAAACATCACATCTCTTACACGGTGTTTCCTGTATGTCACCATGTTGAAATAAGAAATTCAAAATGGTAACAAAAACTTACAAACCCGTTTAATTGATTTATAAAAATGTTTATCACACTATTAGCATATCACCTTGCATTTAGACAGGTGATCAATTCAACACAATAATTGACCCTATTTTATGGAAATGCACAGATTAATCTAAATAAATTGACCCCTCAGCGTCCCTTGATACATTTATTGACCCTGTCCATTGATCCTTAGACACGCGACAGACTAACCAAACTAGTTTTTATATGAAAACTTCCATTCTCGTGATATACTTTTGATCTTTAACGTTATTAAAATGAGCTGAATCAATAGACGTCTGATGGTCAGTTGGTAGACGTCTGATGGTCAGTTGGGGTGCTTTTTACCCCATTGTTACATGTTTGACCCATTGAACGCAGCATCCCCTCATCTTTTTTATCTTGACCAATATAATTTTGTATGGTTTTTGTTATTTGCTTTCTTGTAATTGATACTTTATTTTAAGTGTAAGTGAAGGGAACCTATTTGTTGAAATCGGTTTAAAATAATTGAGTAAGTATCTTTTTTTTAGTAATTGTCAAATGACCAACCTATATTGCAGTTATATTTTTTTAACTCGATCGTCTTAAATAAGTTAGATATTTTTTCTCGTTAGTTCTAATAGCCGAGTAATAGTAAATAGTTAATGATGACATATTAACTGCGATCATTAACTGCGTCAGTAAGCGAAGACTTTGTACGTCTAATGAAGGACTTTACATCTAAGATAATGGGGTGCAACCCAGATATTCGAGCCGGCATCAAGCAGCACTGCCGGGTGGCAAAATCAAATATATGTAGATGAACGGGCGGATGCAAGAGAGTCGGTGGCATAGTGGTTAAGACGGTGGCTCCTCAATTTTAAAGTCCCGGGTTCAAACCCCGATAACTGCCAAGAGTACCGGTGAGTTTTAACAGAAGCCAACTCCTCTAACGATGAAGGAAAACATCAAAAAAAATTCAAAAATTCAAAATTCATTTATTTGCTTTGTACATGCGTCAAAATAGACGGAGCAATATAAGTTGTGCCCGGACATATACTGCTGAAATGGGAAAATACATCGTGGGGAAACCCACATATTTTTGAATTTATTTCGAAGGTATGTGTAAAATCTGCCAACCCGCAGTAGGGGAGCGAGGTGGAACCAAAAATTGACTGAAACCAATCCTTAATTAGGCGAGGCCGATGTCCCTACAGAGGGATTATTAAGACTGTCGCAAAGACCGTTTGAGAAAGATGCCACCCGGCTAATGCCATTCGGGTTTTGGTGGGTCGACCAGCGTAAATGGACTACCCAAGCGGCACTTGCCCAATATGTGAAGTTGTTGGTTCAGGCCGTTCATTGCCGTTCAGCAAATACTGCCGAACCGAGATATATTAAAGCGCGTATATTCAATAGATTGGTTGAATTTACTCATGACTGAAGCAAGCTGTCCTCTGTAACAATTACCTCTACAGGTACAGAAGCATATTAACGGTTAATACTATGTTATAATAAAGGCGGTGATAAACACATGCCTTCAATAAGTCTACCGTCCTAAATTATCGCCGGCTCTACTAAAAATAATTAAAACAAACAAGATTTTCCTTCAAAATATATCATCTAGTACTTGGTAGCTGGCAGCCCTACGAGTAAACATGTTACAGCTAAACACGCAATATGTATATTTCAGACAGTGACCAAAGAGCCACCTCCGTCCGGACCCACGGAAATAGGATGCACAGAGAAACTATGGAGTTGCGTGGTCTAATAAGTTTATATTTTCTTGGGTGGGTGTTTTTATTTTTAGGTATCAACTAGAAACCCTTTCCTTCCCTATTCGTTGTCTTGGCAGATTATGTAATGCCTTTAAAACTTTGACTATTAAAACGACAGGCTACTTTTATACCCCTGTGCCCTTTGAATATATTTATTACCGTTTTGACATTTATTGTAAAATTTTGCCAATTCATATGGATAGTGTAATTTTCAAAATGAAAAATGTATCAAATGCCGTATTAAATAATAATTTATGAAAAAGTAAAACATAGCCAATTTTTAATTGCTAAGATATTTTTTTCACATACTTACCCCTATAATAACATGCATGATTTTTTTTAATGTAATAAAGATTTTTAATGTATCTTTTCAGGTTCCTATAAAATGCAAAATTCATAATGAACTCAAATTATAAAAAAATATATTCAGAAGGTAAAAAATAACATCTTAAAGATATAAAGAGAAAGTTGACCTTGACGACTTGAATGCTTAAATGGCCAACCGATTATTTATTAACTATTATATAAAATTATCATATCATAATTATAGTCAAAAACAAAAAGTTTTTAGAAATAAAATAACACCTAATGTAATGTTCCTACTTGCTAGTAGACACAATCGTGATCAAGGCTGTTTTCTTTATATCACGTTAAAATATAATTTTGATGGTTGCGTTACTTTAACAAATAGACATCATTCAAATGCAAGCGTTTTTATCAATTACTATACACGTGATATAGTAGTAGGGTGGTGTAAAATTCATGAATAAGCTATTTAAAAAAAATTGAAACCATTTTCTAAGTCAAAGTTGTTCTACAGCCTTCCTGTTTGAAATATATTGTGGCGAAATCTAAAGGTCTGCCTTTAAATTGAGCATTCGCATGTCAGCGATTTTATTAACTCATTTGTTGGGCAGATTATTAGTTTTTGTACCCGATTTATGTTATTCGGTTCGGCAATGCCAACCCAAATACGTGGACAGCACCCCTTATCCAGCGCAACTATATCACTCTCCACAAAAAAAAATCTGTTGCCACGTTACCCTCAAGTAATTAAATATTTTCAATATACGAAACAAAGCTACTCCACGGTTTTCAGTGTTGAAATCGACATTGTCCGCACATTTACAAGACTGATCCTAAGTAGAAGGTTCGTACCCTCAGTCCTTAATTCGCATGATATAAATAGTACCACATAAATAACACCTACATACTCACCCTTTAGATAAATAGTGATGCATCAACGTATATTTTCACTGTTTTTTTCCATGTTAAATCGTACGTCGTTAGTGAAATAGAATAACAATGCAGTTGGTACCCGTATATTGTTACTTTTTTTTTTGTGAGTCCGTTTACTTTGATAATCCTTTATTAAGAAAAGGTTTATTTTTTTGCTATAAAACTTAACTAAAGGTGATAATTTCGTATATAAAAAGAAAACTTAAACTAAAAATTTCAGACAATTTTAACTGACTGTTGATAAGTTTTACCATACAAAACATTCCTTCATATGTTCCTAAAATACGCATATACCTACTGCGCTAACACATTCCAAAGTGCGTGGACAATTTGTTCCTTTTTAAATTTGTGTTGCCGACTGTTATAGAAAAAACACCAAATACCTAATTAGCTTAAGTTGGAGTTTACTTTTGTTATCTTTTACAAATGGGATACCTACATTATGAACAGACAACATTACCAAATTGAATTCTAAAATGTTACTCCAAAATGCTTCGATCAATGAACCCTTGAACTATTATTCCATACTATCGTAAGCTGCGCCTATCCACAATACTGAACAAAGGAGGGACCAAATCTGTTATATCACTTTAAAACCCGACACCCAAAACTTTAAGGATCGGTCAGGCCCAATCTCCCAGAACGTGTTGTGTATAGTCAGCAGCGAACGTCAAATAGATCATATTGACAAATCTTATTGTGGTAATACAATATTAAACGCTTATTTTATTTTATTTTACTTTATTACGTTCATAACATATCGGACAGCTTCTTTGCTACAAAAATAATGCAATAAAGAAAACAAAAACTGCTATTTGGATAACCTACTTTTCGGAGACTGTGTTTAGTGGTAGGTACAGGTTTAGTTACTCGTTTAGTAATGACTATTTATATTTGTATTTATATGTAATTCTCCTCAATATTTTTTTTGCGGGAATGTAAGACTAGTTAGTCCATCAAAATATGCAGGGCATTGATGGTAAAGAATTACAGATTGAGATATTTATAAACTGTGAAAATATTCATGTACTATGTATTACAGAACACTGGCTCAGACAGTGTCAAATTATGTCTTCATATAAAAATCCTGTAATCGCTAGTTCATTCAGCAGAGAACAAACAACTTGTGGTGGCTCAATGATCATCACTCATAAGAGCCTTGCATTTAAAGAACGCTCTGATATTGTAAGTCCGTCTGTTGAGCGATCTGTTGAAATAGCCTGTATTGGATTGGGAATATTGTTAAAATTAGTGTGTAAAGACTACCATCCTTACCGTTTGAAGTGTTTGAGAGCCCTATGGATGAGGTATTACATAGAGTAAATAACAAAAACAAAGAAATAGTTATTTGTGGTGATTTTAATATTGATTTCTTAGTAGAAACATCACAAAGTAAACGATTCTTGAATCTTTTTAATTGTTACAACCTAAAAAATCTATTTATAGAGCCTACGCGAATCACAGCGACTTCAGTTTTGTAGGTTACTGTGGCGATCCTATTACTCAATATAACTCTATTCATAGTATAATTAAAAATGAATATGACTCTGTTTTTACAAAAAAGAAAATATGTGTAAATAATAATTTATTTAGGTTTAGTGACTGAGCAACAGTGGGAACATGCAGAAGTAGAAATAGATTATATGAATTGTACAGTGAAAGAACTCATAATCATAATAAGACATTTTATGAATATGTTCAAAAGTATTCAAAATTATTTAAAAGAGTATGCAGTGACGCTAAATCATATTACATTAATAATAAAATTAAATATAGTACTAACATTTCAAAAACTGCATGGAATATAATTAATCAGGAAACTGGGAAAGCAAAAGACCCTCACACCAAATATAATTTAAAAATTAATGATAAATTGTTGTCAACTGACAGAGAAGTTGCTGAAGCATTTAAACATTTTTTTACTGCTATCCCTGTGTCAACTACTTTGAGTATTCATTCATGTTCCACTCTTGCACAGTCACTGCTAATGGAAAATGTAAATACATGCGATGTTGATTTCAACTTTAAACATTCTACAAGTTTTAAATGCATTTAAAAGCATTAAAGTAAAAAATACTGCCGATTTAGATGGAATTTCTGTTAAAATTATTCAAGATGTCATTGATGGTATAGCCCTGCACTTAGCCAGTATATTTAATGACTGTATTGATAATGGAGTATTTCCTGATTTGATGAAATTAAGTAAGGTCATTCCAATATTCAAAGCAGGTAGTATGTCTGACCCTAATAATTTTAGACCTATATCTATACTACCAACGCTCAGTAAGATTTTTGAAAAAATTAATTTTAAATCAATTACTTTCTCATTTTTATGTTAATAGTTTAATGAATTTTAAGCAATTTGCTTTCACGCGGGGTCGCTCAACAACCGACGCCGGTGTTGAGCTCATAAAATACGCCATAAAACTCATCATTCAGTGCCTGGGAGGAGTCATGTGATGCTATTGGTGTCTTGTTCAAGGCGTTCGACTGTGTAGATCATACTACCCTACTCATGAAACTGCACCATCACGGCATAAATAACCGAGCGCCTGCCTTGATTAAATCATATATTTCTAATAGAAAACAGAAAATTGCAATAAATGGAGAAAAACCGTCAGGATCGGCAGTGACAATGAGCGTGCCCCAGGGCTCAGTTCTTGGTTCTTTCCTATTTTTAGTATATATCAATGATCTGCCATCGGTCGTTAAGAATCAATGCAAGGTCATATTGTTTGCTGACGATACTTCCTTTTTATTTAAAATAAAAGACAAGAAACTGACTATCGAGTAGTAAACCAATGCATCTCCAACACAGAGAAGTGGTTCTCAGCTAATAATTTTCTCCTCAATGAAAAAAAAACTAAATGTGTTAAGTTTACATTGCCAAATGTCAAACAGGCAATCACAAACATAGTAGTTAAGAGCCAGGATTTGCTAAAAATAATGCTGGCAGGTCATAACAGTAGGCTTCATAAAGACACTAACTCATTCATGGGTCAATGTATACGCTTTTATAATAAGGTTCCTGAGGCTATCCAAGGTGGTCAACAGGAAGACTTTGGATATCCTCAGATCCAAATTCAAAAAAATAAAAACTATAAAGCAAAAGTTGTGTGCTAAAGCATACTATAAACTCTCCGATTATTTGGACGATAAAAGGCCTTGGGTATAATCTCTTCATTAACAGGTTTTTACAAAACATGTGTAATGTGTCTATTTGTTCGTTGAATTCTTCGTCCCGATGAATATCTAAAGCGTCATTGTCACTAAAGTACGTCTTCTTATGGTTGCGTCGGGTGACGGGTCGCTCACTTCCCTCTAATATGGTTGAGGAGGGCCCGATGACTGGATCCCCCGTTCACTCGTAAACGGGTGCCGTTTGAGGGTGTTCGTCGGTTGGATACTTGGGGGGAGGGAGACTTGCCGAGCTAACAGATGCAGATAAGAATAACTTTGTATAGACATAAAGAGACTCTGTAAATTTATTTTGAAAAAAACATACCCGTGAAGTTTCTTGCCAGTTCTTCTTCACGAAGGTTTTTTCGAACTGGTGGTAGAGTCATGTTTTATTTGACATCAATAAGAACGAGTAATTATCAATGTTGAGAAATAAATATTTCATTTCATTTCGTTTCATTTCATTACCTGTTTTCTGGCTGGGCTAGGCGCCAAAAACTAGTTTATATTAACTGAAAGACGCCCACTTCTAGATAAAGGCTTCTGGATAAATGGATAAGCCCTTTTAATAAACAAATAAAAATAATGTATTCGTAAGTTAGAAATTATTTAGTTGTTGATTAGTGATAAATTATTGTTACGAAAAGTGATAATTCAATTTCAAATAGGTAAGTACCTACTAAATATCAAAGATGACGGAAAGTGTGAATACCTAGGTTTAATAAAGGATTGTGAGATTTAATATAATCCAAGTTTCTGTTTTTTTTTTCGTAACATAAAGTTACTCATTAAAGGTATAAAACCTGTAGTAAAATCAAAAAGTATGGCAATCATAGTTTATGCGTAAAATGTATAAATTAAAATTATTTGATAACTTAACAGACTGTACTAGCCAAGAAACATTTAGCACACATGCTATATGAGATTTTGTTCACAGTAAAATATTGGAGGGACGTGATTTGCTTACGAAATATTTAACAACGAACTAATAATTTAAGTGTGACCTAATTTTAAAATAGTAATAAGTAGTATTAAATGATCATAAAAACGCAGTACTGAATCTATATTCCTATACTAAATAGCCTATTCTATAAAATATTCATAGTATAGACTATAAATATTTCACCCAAGGTAAAAAATGTACGCCCCTTACTTATTCCGTTATAACACGCACACACATTAAACTACCCTTTTATATCGGCCAATGGTCAAGCTGTCAAACTTCAACAAAAGAGATGGAGTTAGTATTAACCATAAGCCAGAAAAGGACAGCATAACGAGGTGGCCAGTCACTTTTAGATGTATTTATAACACGTGAAATTCAGAGGTCCGCAAAATATGCTACAAAAGTTATATTTGATATAGGATATAGTTTATAGTTTCGCATAGTACCTCATTGAATTATTTTGTACGCGGTAGTGATTTTAGTACCTACTTATTTACTTACATATATTTAGCATCTTCGTTTTTAAGCAGCGGTTATTGGAAAGTAACTTAATATTTGTTTTGTATTAATAAGCCAAAAATGAAATATGTATAGACAAAGATTTTGTGTGAGTTGAAAAACGTACACCTAATTAGGCTTCTATCACATCAGCATTCGAGAACAATGAAGTAAATAATTTTAATGTTGTAATTTAAATTCCTCGCAGATAAATTTAGTATATTTAAGTTATATATTTTTCCTGGGTCCGGGGATTACCCGCAGAATTACTATTGATTTGAGAAAGCTCGCCCGTCCGACCGCTTTCTAAATGAAGCGACCTATTGTTTATATTTAAGGAGTTGCCGCAACATTCGATTTTTTATATTATTATTTCAGGCGGCTTGATCAACTCGACTCTAGAGGATGCCACTCGGTCACATGATAAGTAATAGTGATAGTATTCATTTTTTCTTTTCCTTATGACTACTCGATTATGCTTTTTATCAATAAAGAAACTAAATAAATATTCATCACGATGTCTTCAGGATCTTGAAGTCTATTGTGTTTGCCTACCTGTGCGGTCAAAAGCAATACAAAACCAAAAAATTACGTGACTTCCGTAATTTACATTGAACCTTTAACGTTAATATTATTTGCAGTATCAATACGAAATGTAGATACACCTTTCTGTACCTTTTTAACTTCTTTACTTTATTTTATTTCTCATATTATAACTTATATTCAGAATCTAATAAACCTATTCAAAACACTAAAAAGTAATATCAACTCCTTGCTACATCCCCAAGAAAGTTCCAAAGACCCGACCTGAATTTATTAAGCCGGACCCTAGAAAGGTTTGCCGTATGCAGATAAGGGATTTATTTAGCGGAAAGGTCCGTCCCAGGGTTAACACTAAAACGCCTTTTGGGTCGAAGATGACCAGGATTGGCCCGAAATTTATTGTCGGCTTTCGGCTTCAGCGTTGATTTATTCTGCCTTAGTGAATGGAACCAACGGACCCACTGATAATAACGAAGGGATGGCGGTTTTTGCGCTGTAGTGTAGGGTTAAATCGTGTGAGGAATGTAGGGTCTGGGATATTTGCGTAGGTTTTCAGTGATAAGTTGGTATGAGTAAGGGTATGTTTTATAAGTTTTTATTTCACCAACAAGGTTTTTAGTTTGTTCAGGTCAAAGCTTGCAAACTGAAAATAATTTACCGTTCAATTGGTTGTTTCACAATGTCGAAACATTTTTATGGTACGAAATGACCCTACTCTACGCTCAAGAAAAGGTTCACACAAGAAATCCTTCAGCATAGACACGTTTTCAATATAATCTTGTTTTCTGACTGTTAATTTTAAATTTAATTGAAATAAAATGTAACTGTCACACATAATTACAAGTTACCTACCTACATCATTATAAAATAACTTATGTTAGGGATTTTATATTAGATAGATAGTTAATAATAATATTTGAACAACAAAAGCTAACACAATGTTTCAGTTTATGTCCAAGAACTGAAAACCTATGAAGTAAATATCAATGGCTCTGGTATAAATTTGTTTATAAATGTTTGGATTTCCTCAACACACCGGCCAGAATGCCACTCAGTAATGTCAGTGAACGCAGAATAAAAGTAATATAATAAACGCCAATTACTCTTACAAAAATATATGTTTGAACCTGGACCTCGTGCTATTAACACTAGCGCCAAAACGCCAGCAAATTTTACGTTGAGATATGTATTTATCTTTCTAAAATACGAAATTTGAGAGTATATTTTGCCATACAACTATTACATTGTAATTAATTTATTTATAAAAAGTTCGATTGTTTTATACAACCAAGTTATAAAAATTTCTACTAACCTGGGCATTCTTCTTGCTGTTACATTCTGCAGTAGGTAGGTACCTACTATAAGTAATATCCTAATTCAAATAAGTTTTTATTACCCTATACTGTCAAACAAGGCTACAATCCAGTCATAAAAACCCAGGAGACATTCGTAGGCCGAGACATTGACAGTACTTCCAAATATTGCGAAAAGCGAGGACAGCCAAAAATGTGACGTGTGCGACACATCGGGGGACGGTAAATGTCACCAATTACCCGCCACCCGGACGTGACCGGATTCAAAATGGCGGACAGTTACTAAGACTTTGATGACATAGAGTGGATAAGCCTTGGCCACGCGGCTTGATTCTTTTTTAGACTGAATTTCAACGTGTTATTGAAAATGTATTGGCAAACAAATTTAAACTATCTCAATTAAGTATATTGTTATAACAATAAATAATTATAAATAATCTATAAAAATTATAACCAATATCAAAATCTATAAACCTAGTTACTGAAGTTCATAGAGCGTTTCATAGCACCTCAAAAATATCTACGTAGTATTTTAATATTCAATATTTACAGAGGTATTTTTGAACGTACTCCGATTATAAAAATAGTAATATGAAAGTTACATACTTGTTTCTATAAACCTTGGTAATCGAGTTAGAAATGAAAGATTCTGTTACAAATCGTACACTTTACAACAAAGAAAATTCTTATTAGACAAGATTTAAAAGTGCGAAAAGAAATACAGAGTCACCTAGCGTTAACTAGCAGAACAACTACTACATTATAGTTACTACCTCTACAAACCATACATTTAAATCCCGCAAGTAGTTATATTCTCTACATAGCTAAACAAAATCATTTACGGTGTAACATTTATACAAATACATTTATGGTGTATTTTATGGTATTGCGATATGTTCCATATTATAGCGACTGTTATCCACAAAGACGCGCTGACTACTCTTGTTTTATGGTCACACTACGATAAATAGACCAAACAAGTAGTGGGCGGCCTTCGTGAATGGCACTCACTATGCATGGGAAAGCATGGTGGGCACTTGAGTAGCATTATGCTATTTTAGTTGTTTTGCATATTAAATCAATTCTAATATGTAACTCTCGATGTATTGAGTGCGTTTTTGTTACACGATTTCCTAACCGTCTCATCCATGCTATTCCTACTTAAATAGCCTCGGACGGTCCTAACCCAAAAGTTGGGTTTAAACTACCCGCATAGCGACCACGTGTGTTTTACGACCAGTCCCTGCAAACGAATCGCCACGAATTGGACTCCGTATGGGTTTTTATACGTGTACCTAACTACTTTTGTTTGTTTTATGATGATGTGATGAGAAATGTTTTGGATAGCTTAGAGTAGGGAGGTGGAATTAATTGTTGTGGAACTACAGAATATGATAAAAGTTATACTTATAGATAAAGAAGATGCGTAGGTAAATTAGTAATTTAGTAAGTATAATAAGTAAAACTTGTTAATAATGAAATGGATCTTAAGCTCGCCAGGACAAATAAATTTATTCATCACTGTACATACTGCCGTTATCTACAATATATGTTAAGCGAAGGTACATAAAAGACATACCGTAGTAATGAGTTTTTAATTCACCATGCTGTAAGTAAAGTTTTTTGCGAGTTTTATCTGTGTATCAATTTGCCACCTAACCAAACATCGGTTTTTTAATAAAAAATATTTATTTCTGTATAAAGTTATTGTTAATTTCACAATGTTTGGCAGTGAAACCTCTTTTTAACTAAATAATCTGTATCAGGAGGCTGCTCTATTCCAATAAAACAATATATTTTACGTACGGAAATGTAATGTTATACACAACAATTAAATTTAAAATGAAATGAATAGAAATAAATAATGACATGTTAATAGACATTTTAAGCAGAATATTAACTTACTTTGGGTTTCTTACGGTGGGTTTCGCGAATAAGTTTCTCATAGCAGACCAACGAGCATGCGGTGCACCTGACGGAACCCCCCGGATGGTATCCGAGCCCATAGACATCATTAATCGAAGATGTTATTAAAGAGTAAAATTACAAAGAGTAATTAATCACAACAGTATTTTATAAAATGGATGCCACTTCATATAATCCCTTGCATTCATGTTCGTTAGACGGCCACAAAATGTTAAAAATGTACCTACAAGTACCATTTACACAAAAAAATTTTTTTCTGTATACGAATCGCGCAGCCATGCTGGCCCGCTGAACATTCAGTTAGTTTTGGACACAGTGCGTACCGCGTGATTGATGCCGGCAATATTTCACGGGATCGCGAGGGGTCCGGTGCGCGCGTAGTTTACTGCACGTTTCGTTTTTTCCGGCCTTTTTTATGTGTTTTGAATTATTTGTTGTGATGATGAAGGAAAATATGTAGGGATTTTTTAGCGAACAAATCTATACAAAATGGATCGGTTGGGTATTGTCATTATTTACAATTTCAAACGTCACATTCAAAAATATATTACCCGTCATAGTTGTAATTTAAAATACCTACAATTTTAGTTACAGTAACTATTGGTATATAATATTATAAATAATATACATCATAGTAATAAAAGTAGGTATATACAGGGTGTCCCAAAGGTCGATGTCAAGCCGAAACCGGGTGATAGGCTAGATCACAGGTAAGTTAACAGAAAAATATGAAAAAAAATTAAGTCGCGTAATTTTCTAATTCTCGAAAAAATTAATATCCTGTGTAAGTCTTTTAACTGCTGTTGCTACAAATCTTTACTTTTTGCCAATTTTCCTTTTCTTACGACCTCCTGAATAGTGCTTCTGTAATGTGTACCATAAAATGCTCCAAAAGCTCACTGCTCCAGCTTGAAAGAGGAAGTCATTTTATGCCGAACCAAGTATTCAAATTTAACTTTTAGCCCTACTTTAACTGCCTGTACTGAGAATAAAATGTACTAGGTACGCTATTTTGGCAATAACTTGAAAAAGTAGCGCATTTAATAACAACCATGCATGGGTTCAACGCATGATTAAATCGCGATAATCTTTCATAGTTTAATTTTCAAACCTAAACGGAAGCCTTCGGTATAAATCGCCAAACATAAAATTTTTCACTATTTTCACCGGCACACGAGGGCGCGACCCACCTGGTGGTAAGCGACACCTGCACCATGGACAGCATTCATAGTCGGAGTGTTATTTATGAATATTGAATGTGAATATTATACAACTCATGATGCGTTGCCGACCGCAGCCTTCAGCTGGAATTGCCTTGTGTGTTGTTAGTTCACTGGCTGTTGCTTCCCGTCGACCCGTCGACCGGAACACAACCACGTACAGGTGATTGTTTTGCTGGTTATTATGCTACAGAAAGAACTGTAGTACCGCCCGACACGAACTCTTAACATATGTAAAAAGTATAAGAACTCGCACCTACATATCTATCGAAGACTAATAATATATTGAATAATCACTCCAATTTCATTAAATTCAATTTATACATTGGTAGATCTGAACAATTTTAGGAGCAATCGTGTTGGTTAAAATAGTAATTAGACTACAATTTGTAGTAGGTACTCTAGATTGTCACAATCTGGAATACTAAGGGCTCTGCTGTAATCTACGATCTACAGGTTTTCACCTTCCCTTGCTAAAACGTCAATCTGAGAAAGTCACAATTTGTCATATCGTCTAATCACTGCTTTATTAGATTTGTTACAACAATAGATATACAACAGATAGTTTTTTTATTTAAAATTTTAAAGTAAATAATTAACTTACAAGATAATACAGCCTTGGAGCTACTGGAAAGATCTTCGTTACATTCGACTATAGAAGTCGCTGGTTGCTCCTTGTTCATAGTGATTCTTAATATATAAAACAATACCGAAAATGACACGGTTGACATAATTGCATACTTTCAGTAAAGTTAACATAAAGAGGTTAAGGTGAAGAAGGTGTACTTATATATTCCGATTTTAGCACATATAGTTTACACTGTATATTAATTGAAAAAAGTCTGAACTTTTAAGTACCCGGTAAAAAAGTAATCATCATCAGCTCATTGTCGACCCGCTGCAGGGCAAAAGCCTCCTCCCAGAGATTTGGCGAATGTCTTTTTGAACTTTGGGTTCTAAGACATGTCGGTATCATCATGAGGTTATTTGTTTACCGGTCAGTGCAGGTTTTTATACGCTCATACATTTTTCAAAGATAAATAACCATTATTACGCGGCTGGCTTCGTTCCAACAAACGACCCTAGGATTAAAAGGCCAGCCACTGCGCCACCACAGCTCTGAATCATCATCATCGACCCATTTTAAACCCACTGCAGGATGCGAGCCTTCTCGCGGCTCTGAATAATATGTGTAATGAATGAATTAATACATTCTTATTAAGGTAACGTGCCTTTTTGCTTTTCTAGCCTTCGTGATATTAGTATTTTGGCCATTGCTTCGATTTTTTCTTTTTAAATTATATTGTTTCCTACCTTTATTACCCATTTTAAAAGTTGGTAGTTACTACACTCGTGTTTAAAATAAAATGTTGGTTTTGGTATAACTTTATCTTTTTATTTTATATATAACTGTACTTTAATACATCTTACTCCGATGATGGAGCAAGTCAGAATGTCTTGATTTTTTTATTTCTTTTATGTGAAACATATATTCAAATATATTTTCTTCTTAATTTATGTCGACCTCTTTACTGAAACATCGTAGCATTCTGACGTGCTTCCTATAGCCGTGACGGTACCTAAAAACAAAGACTTTTATAGATATGCAGTACTTCAATATTAAATTTATTATTTATAATAAAAATAAATATTTATACCAAAAGTATCAAAATTGATAGCAAGCGTTCGATATTTACGACTGAGTACGATAGCACTGGGCGAAAGCGCGGGAAAAAAAATACATCCACACTCTTGCTGCGTTCCGTTTGCCGATTACAGCGCTCACAGCGCTAAAAGTGCTCAAAACCGTTCCGATTGGTTTGAGCGCGCTAAAAGTGTTATTAGTGATATTGCAATCGGAACGGTAAATATCGCGCTAACATTCTGATTGTTCGTCGCTTAAGTCTAAAGTTACAATATCATTAAGATCTTTGATCCTGAATGAAGCAGGAGCCATTTTTTTATATTATTACAAAGAAAATTAATAAACAAGCTTTTAAAAACTTAAATCGTCTAATAAAAACATCAACAAAGTAACGTCATGTGTCAGTTTTGACAGGCCGTTCACAGCGACCATGCTCCGTAGCGTTGGCACTGTGAGCGAGAAGATGGCGGCGTTTATGACGTCATTGATGACGTATCGATATCGCTGTGAGCGCGCTCACGGGCAAGCGGAACGGGTATATGAGCGTTGTGAGCGCTGTTATCGGCAAACGGAACGCAGCATCTGGAAGGCCTCGGCCGGTACTAAATACAAGCAGCGCGTGCATTATATTTTATATCAATTTTAGACTTTTTTAAAATGATTTTTTAGAAGGATATTTAAATGCACTTGAATAATATTTCTTTTTTATTTCATTAGTTACATCTTTGTTTGTAATAAGAAGTAAAAATTATTACTTTTGTAACAATACAAGTGTATCAAAAAATGCGACAAACTAGACTGAAATCCAACTTTTCACGCTTTGATATTAATGTTTTAGCCTTTAAAAAAATAATATTTTGTACTATTTTCTCTAAACACTCTTTTGACGGTAAAACAGAGACCATAGCAAACTTTTCTTTTTCTGTTTGTATCTGTTACTTTTATACTTATCGAAAGGCAAAGTACGCATGTTTCGTCGGATTACAAGAAAAAGCGAATGAACAATGAACTCCTACTAAAAAACTATCTGAAGAAATGAAAATTTTCTCAATACATGTTTTAGACGATGAAATTTTGAATAATTTGAACTCGTATTTCGAACCATACGTGTAATATTTTGATCGGAAACGAACACTGAAAACACCTTAAATTACACGGTTTTGTATAAACGCTCTAAAGCGTTTACTGAAAACCAAAATGTAGGTACTAAATATTTATGATATTTATGAAAGGAGGCGTACTTTTTATTTCAAATTAACAAATTTGAACTATTTTTTTTAAACTCATACCTGTTAACATTTAATTACGGCATCAACAGTAAGTATTTACTTAAGTATAGGATTCAAAGGTTTAAATCTATCAAAACATTGCATGTCTGAACAACTTATCACAAGGGCAAATAGAAGAACAGATATATTTACAGCAAGTTACTATTCACAAATTTAAAAATAAATAAGAAGTAGACATCTCATTTTCGGTTAGTGCGATGTACACCAGTTCGGAATGGATGAAAAAATGTGGTAAACACTAAAAATATACAAAACATTATATTTGCATTATGTTCTACTTTGAACCAAAAAACAAAACATCATGTTTGCACTGAAGTCACCTTTCCATATCCCGCCATGTCGAATGAAGATATGAAACGGCATGCTTGTATCATGGAGTGTGGGGCAACTTGTTATCTTCAAGTCTGTGGTTTGTTCAAGTCCTTTTGCCGAACTAGAGCTGACTCTACGCTTTCAATAATCGTTATGCACAACGAGTTACGACGTAGTAAGTTCACCATAATGACTTACAAAATATTTAAAACTAAGGTATATTAAACATTTGAATTAATTTCGAGGTGTTTAATGATCGATCACAAAGATCATAATCGTTTTGTCACCCTGAAATAATCAAAATATCCTTTTACACATTATCAATTACCCGATTATAAATCAAGATCCTTGCAGTTTTTATATAATGGTCAATAATAATTGCGGTTATATTAGACCGAATATATTACAGAATTAATTGCTGGTATTTTATGTAGAAAGTAGAATGTCTTTAGCCAGCATTCTAAAACTATGAGAAGGTAAGTGCTCTTAGCAGCAATAAAAGATGACACTTAACAAAATAAATAAATTTATTTATCACAAATGAATATTACCTATTTACACAATTTACATTTTATATCATTTTGTTGAAAAAACAAAAAAAAAGCGAACTTCAAAAATAGCATATTAAACTTAAGACACAAATGAGGTTTATTTATTTTTCATTAGCTATATCATAACAGTACTTATATATTGGTAGAAAATAAATAATGTAATTTAGTAAATCAATCCTTGGTAACAATTTGAACAATGGTCTTTATAATTTTGTTTCCTTTTTCGTAGTGGAGCAGATTCAGGGCTGGATCATTTATTTTTTCTTCTAAAAGGTTGATATATTCCACACGTATAGCTTTTAGCATTTCTGCAACCTGGAAGAATTAAAATTTAAAATAAATTTCATGTCTTCTTATACTATTTCGGATTTATTTATAGATTTTAACATTGTGTCGGGGTAATTTTAATTTATTACACCTATTCATCATAACTTGTTTATAAATGTGATATTTAGGGCATAACTGAAATATGTATTCACGATTATAAATCACTGTAAATCTATATACAAAAAAGAAAACGGGAAAGGACGTCTTTCGTCATACTTAGTTTGTAGGCCCTAATAATACTCTTAACTTTAAAATCACTCACCTCATGTTTTTCTACTTGGAACATTATCCAACCATCTTCTAAAGACACTATGAACGTTCCGTTGTGTAATTCCACAGATAAACTGCAACCTACAAATAAAAATGAAATGGAAGAGATTTATCATCTTTAAAATTGTACCTTATACTAGCTGTTAAAAGAGGACTTATGTTTTAGAATTCTTGGTAAAAAGTACTCTCCAATTTGCCACTCTCCAACCGTCTACCTATGTCCATAACTAAAAAAAACAATCTTTGACGTGAAAGAAGGACAAACAAACAAACACTCTTTCATATTTCTAATATAAATATAGATTATACGGGATTAAATTAATATTACAATAACGATTAATTTAATTATATAGTCATGTAAGCAATATTTAATTGTATGTTTGTAACAACTTTATTACTAAAAATTCAAATAGGCGACTCGACAAAGATTGTAAATATTGTTATTGAATGTACAGTTAAAATTCTACACTTCCCTGAATTGGTGAGAATATCTTTCATAAGTTTCCAAATCACAATGCACTTGCATACTTCTGATTTCTTATGCATATAGTCACAAAACAATATTAAAATTATACTTTTTCGTCTTTTTCTCAAAAAATAAGTAACGGTTTTTATTTATTTATTTTATTTATTTTTATTTATTTACATAACTAAGGAAAAAAAATTGTTTTTATTATACTGTGATGCGAACTCACGGAAAGAGCGCGTCAAAATTATGCACTTTCCTTGAAACTTATAGAATTTTAATGTAGATTATGTAAGTAATGCTGCAGGCACATTAGAAAAAATCAAGATCAATAGTTTTAAGATATACGATTGAATACTTTAAATTACTATAACAGTAAATATTATCAGTATGAACGTACCGGAAAACAACAGTAGAGGTATCTGCGGCACCATAGAGCATTCTCTAATAAAAACCCTGCTAGTTTTCAACTTCTCCTGATATACCAAATAAGGGCTAGTGTAGTGGCCTATAGTGGCGTTGACTGAGGACGGGTGTAGGGCCACGAAACCGTCGGATTTCGTCTTGAATTTCAACTCGCCTGCGTTCGGTTGCCTCGGTATGGCACCTCCGGCTTGCATGTGAAACGATTTCTCGGGTGTCAAGACCTGAAAGTTTTATTAATGATTATTTAAAAAATATTATATACAAAGACAAGGGGATACTTTTAATTATATATAAGAAGTATTTTTTATTCAATTATTGTTTGAAAGGCAATAATTTCAATTCAATGTAACCAATTTGAAATGTGCGCAAATTATGTTTATTTATTTTAAGGTGATTTAATACACAATTAAAATTCGCATAAGCTTACATTGCGTACTAAACAGATCGTTTGAAAAATAAGGAAAACCCCAATTATTTTTGACAGCGGGTTGCTTTTGGCCTACTGTTATATAAACACACCAAAAATAAGTATTATTTGTTAAAATTTCATTAATTTAAAAAGAAGAGGTAACATATTATTATTTCCACACATTAAAAACAAACCAAGTTCAAAGAGGATCACGACTCAATATTGTAAAACATAAAACAAGAAAAGAGATATTCCATATTGACAATATTGTTTGCGTAGGTACTCACTTTGACTACGTTCGGATACAGCGCCGCACATAAAATAGCTGATAGCAATTTGTCATTATTGCCATTTGCATTTAACTAAAACAAAAGAAAACAGAAAATTATTGATATGCATCATGTTACTAAACAAATATAAGGTTTATATTATTACTATTTATGCTAAATACTGCTCAAACGTATATTACAATAAAACTAGCATAGGTCAGTGACATACCACCTATCAATAATATATAATGTAATAACAGCATTACAGATAAACAGGGAAAAGCATAATAAAAGAGCAATGAAGAAAGGTTATGTACAACATAGCTTGCTAAATTATTTTTGATCAACATTTCAATAAATAATATTTAGCTCTGAAAGAGAACGTGCTCTAGCAACCGAAACGACACCAACCGATATAAAAATAAATACAAATACAAATTTACTCACCTCCTCACCGGTCAAATTATATACCATATCCTTCCTCATATTCTTCCTCATATCGGGCATATCAGGAACAAAGCCAATGGACGCCAACAACCCTAACAACTGATGTTTGATATCTGCCAACATCACCAGGGTCTTGTGTGATAAGAAGTTTTCACTGGCAAAGTTTAGAGCGGCGTGCGTACTTGACTTCATTGCTTGTTGCCATTTCTGTGACAAAGTTAAAAACAAACCGTTCACAGCTTGAGTGACTATAGCTCATAATACAGACAAGCACCTCTCTTTAGATAAGATTAAAAACAAATTAAAAATTGCGAAAAGGTCCTGATCATACAGTTTATCAGTAAGTAAGCAAAGCTTTATTTACATTAAATACATCAAATCGTGAAAACGAAGGTGACTCGACGTTTACGCGTAGGAATATAATAACCATGGGTGTTTAGTATTATAAATAAATTTGGTTTTTATCTACTAAGAAAATACTCAACACCTTAGGGTATATGAAAAATGTAAATTAAAATAGGTAAAATAAGTATTTATGGAACATTTTGCTAATCAAGACTTTATTAATTTAGAAATATAGTTTATCGATGATAAAAATACAATAAAATAATTTATTGCCACCGATTCTTAAGAGTCTTTAAAGAAAAAACTTTAAATTGTGGAATGATGTGTCGCATGATTCTGTGTCGTTTTTATAGCACGCAAGCATGTTCGCATGGCAGTAAGTGAGCATACGGCGGGGGGTTACTGCAGACGTGATTTTATGTAATATTATATTGTTGTAAATATTAAATTAAAAACCAATAAATACATTTTGGTATGAAAAATATACCTCAAACTCGTAATTTCCATATCAAATGTTTTCTTACACAAAACTATTGTTGATATGTGATAAAATCGTGACCTGAAGGTAAGAATCCCGTGAATTTGATTAATTATGGTCAAAAAATAAAAAAATGAAGGAATATAAAATATTTGCAAGTATAACTATGTACTTTACGAACAATAATAATTGAGTAATTACCCTATAAGCTCGCAGTGTGGTTAGCTGGTCACTGTTTGAACAAGCGAATTGTCTTCGCTTTTCGTCAGCTTCTGTCTGAAAAAAAATTTATCCTTTTAAGTTATTGAAATAGCCTGATAATTGATAAAAAGACAAGTAATTTATAATAAAGAGCACGTTTATTCAGGCAAGGAAAGAATTGACAAAAGGCATGAAGTAATGGATGAAAAATATGATAGTGCACAATTTTTGTCAGTAACTTATTAGTACATATTACTCCGCGAGAGGCGCGTGTGTCGCAACTACAATGTTTCGTTTTGTGTCTACATTCCAATTATAATATTTATGAAAAATCGGACTACGCGAGATTTGTGTCTCTTCGGTTTTCTTTTCAACACTATTCAGGCAGGTTTTTTGTGACCTTATGGTATCAAGGTAAAAATTTATGGAGATGATACATATATTAATGAGCAAAAATGGAATGAATTTGTCTTGCGTGTAGGTTACAATTCAATTAAAACTAAAAACGTCACATAAAACATTTATTTGGTATTTGATTTGAATAAAAAGTCAATAACTTATACACATTAATGTATCGATCACATAAAAACCAGACACACAATCAGCGTTGGAAAAACGTCATCGCCGAAAGAGTGCCCGAAATGGGTATCATTCGTAGCATACAAATCATTTGTAAGGCATTCTTTAGATATGGTCACTTCGACAGTAAACAAGTAAAAAAAATTAAAATTACGTGTCTAATTCTCTCAAAAAGTAATGAATTATATATTCAGGAAGCATACTTGTAATTATTACCAATATACTTATGGTATTTTAAACAAGATATCAGTACAAATTTCAATTTTAGTCATCTGCTTTCTAAATTCAATTTCTATTGTGCTCATAGGGTTGTATTTGCAATAACACAGGTTGTTATGAGACAATTGTGATTTCTTGACAGACATTTCAACCATTATGGACATTGTTATATCTGTATGAAACTGTGTATCTAGTTTCCCAATCTAGTCAACCAATTAATGTTGATTCAAGCTATATCAAACTTTTACAAAGCTGGCTTTTACCTGGGAGACCCGAGATGTGGTCATTTAATTCTAGGTCAATTGTTTTTATAAAATGTGGTTAACATTCAGTTCACTTCAATTTCACAAAAGTTCGAAAATGTATTTTTATAGGATACGGACATGTTGACTATAATAAGATTTAAATTAAAAATACACTACAATTTTTTTTGTTGTATTCTACTAGCACTAAGATAATATAGCGAATAAAATATGAATATAACCAAATCGTCTACCCTGTTTCATAAATAGTTTATCGAAATTTTTATATATTTTAAAAGTGTTGCTTATTTTTAAAACACTTTTATTCCAAAAACGATCGAGTTTTTGAATTGATGTAATTTGTTAAATGTCTTGCGTACATTGGTACAAGAGGGATAACCCGCTGGTCAATAAGTCAGCGGACTACACAGCCAACCCAGACGCGGCGGTTCGTTATAGGCGTCCGCGTAACGTCTTACAGATCCCGACGACGCTATTGCAACAACGAACGCCAGTGTTCCAGATAGAAATAGGGCAACACGGCATTCGAATCGCCTAACCCACCGGTGGGCCAGGCTGACGCGGCGTACGCATTCCTACTGAGTTTCTTGCTGGTTTTTTTGGCAGTAGATGATCCTTCCGAACCAGTGGAAGTTTCAATATACGACGTCCCAAGCCGAAGTCCGTGCCCTCTGGGGTCCCCTTGGGCGTATCGTATGTAGGAGTAGTTTAAGTTCCGGCTAAGCGCGGTCAGCGCTAAGCTTCAAAGTCCGGAAATTTAAAAGGCCCGTAGGGCCATCAATAAACTGTCCATTTCGAAAAAAAAATGAGTACAAGAAGGAGAGATCTTTGAAAAAAGTTACTATATAGCAAATTAGTAAATAAGCAAACTCTATAATTTACTACAATTTACTGGTACTGTTTTAAAATACATAAAGCTAAAACATATTTTCTAGTAATTAAAAAGCCTAATTATCTAGTAAACATAATCTAACCTTCTTCCCAAATGGCGCAACAAACGGACTTTTATGGCTCAAAAACGCAGCCATAGTCAAGGCAGAGTCCACACAATAAAATATGGCGCCAAATAACATTAGTTTTCCTATTCTGACGTCCACAGGTAGTTCCGCTAAATGTTTCCCTAGTGGCGTCAAACTGAAGTTTTTGTCCAATGCTCCTACATCTTGCAGGCGGGTTAAGGCACCATCTATGTTTTGTTTTAAAGGCGGCTCTAGAGTTTTACCTGGAAAATAGAAAGTTAAAGGTTAAGTTATGTAAATTATAGACAGTCCCTAGTAAGACAGATCAATGAATACATACATGTTCACTGTCTTTTTTTTTGAGTAAAATTACCTTGAAAAATCACCTTGAGTAAAATTAAATAAGTAAAAAATAAATTATAAAAAAAATAAGTAAAGCTTGTACAGGTCGCGTCATATAAAAAGAACGCTGTCTGTCAAGCTGCGCAGTGGGCAATTTATCGGTCTATTTGGTGGTATGAGGTACGGCGCGGGGCGGGCGGTTTACATAGAAAAGTTGGGAAAATGATTTTTGACGTTTTTTGTTTTATGAAGAGAGAGGCTGATAATAACTTAGTCGATAATTTAATGTCACGAAGATGACTTAAACGAAGGAGTTTCCCCATTACTTTAATATTATTATTTTTTGTTACTTATTTTTACTTTTTTTTTACTAATATACATTAAATATTCTATATTGACGGCCTGTTTGGTATGGAGGTAAGTAGCCTTGCCTTCCATGCCAGAGGTCCCGGGTTCGAATCCTGGTAGGAGCAGATATTATATTTGCTCTCTAGTCATGGATTTGTATGTATGTTTATTTAAGTTTATTTCTAATACTTATATATAAAAAAAATCTATGTGTGTTTATGTATTTCTTAAGTTTATTAATCCGTTATCTAGTATCCATAACACAAGTTCTTAATGATACTTAATTTGGGCTAGATAATGTGGTGATTGTTAGAAATATTTATTTATTTATTTATTCTACACTGAATCAAACATGTTTTTATTTCTATTTAATGATATTCTATCTAATATATTTTTAATGTGCCAACATACGAAGCCGCAAGCAAAAAGCCTAGTACATTCGTGCGCGAGTGTACCCGTGCGCAAACACACCCCCTCTACTTTCTTTAGCGTTCTTTTTACATGATGCGACCTGTACTATGGCTGACGACACGTTTAAACGTTGCAGTCTAAACAGTGGTCACTTTGGCGCGTTTCTTCTGTGACGTCACATTACATCATGTCAACAACCAAGTGTTTAAATCTTCATTGATTTATTCATATAAAAAGTTAGTAGAGTATGGTGGAACATAGAATAATATACTAAAGAAATAGACGGCTTTAAAAAAATATCTAGTTAATTAGTTCTAAAATTAATAAAACATGTTTGCCCCTTATAGAATTCAAACCAGCGACCTGTAACGTAACCATAATTCAAGTTTGCGAATTCGTCTTTCGTATCGCTAAGCTCGTATCGTTTCGTATAAGCTAGTAATTACAGTTATATGTGCGCACTGGAAAACTCAACTTACCTTGTACACAAGTGCTCCGTCAAATAATAACTAGTAGGCCCGATCCAACAATAAAAATGTATATTCTTAACTGACTCCATTCAAAACAAAATTCCCAAGTATGTATTTCATAACATGTTACCAATGAGATGCGTATAAATTTATACAATCCGATTTATAAAAATTATTATCTGTTCTACACCAATTTAAAATGAACATAAAACTTACCTAAAACCTCATGAACGCTCATACTTTGAAACAGCGTCAAAATCTTAATCTTCAACACTAACTGTTCCAACGGTATCCTATGTATTTCTGGAACGGGTTGTTCCGCGAAATGGTACTGATATCGATGAGACGTGTACAAATGTATACAAATTCCCGGCATTACTCGCCCCGCGCGACCTTTGCGTTGTTTAGCGTTTGCGCGGGACACCCATACTAGGTCCAGAGATTCCATGTTTCGGTTTGAGTCGAATCTGGAAACGGTATATATGGGTTAATCGTTGGATAAATAACAATTTTCGTTAAGTACAAAACGGGGTGAACAGTGTATGCTGCCATAAACCAGTTCATGTAGCACCAGCACTCTTGGTTTGCAATATTAATTATGAAAGAACTTATACTTTTAATTTTTTTTTTGTTCTTTATATATTTATTGAGGGTTTCTTGGGTCTCTAAAACTGCAGCAAGACAACATATTCATCTTTTACTTAAGCTTAAATTAACTAAACTATATAATAATTTTGCGTCATCTGAAGTAGGTGACGATAAAATACTATTAACTAATTCTATATTACAAGTCCGCAAATTGAGACGGCGTCTCTCCGCCGCGTTCCGGCCACACTCCATTGTAACATGAAAAACATCCTCAACTACTCCACAAAGACTGCAATTTGGAGAATCAGTTTTACGCATCATATAACCAAAGCTATTCAAAGGAATGTGACCAGGCCGAAGTCGAAGAGCTAATATAATATCTTGCCGACTCATTACGCTAGTTTCATACCAAGGGAATCAAGGAAGTGATGGCAGAATGGTCTTATACCAAATGCCTTTAATATGTGACCTTTCATTAAAATATTCAGACCAAATCTCTAAGCATTTATTTTTTTATCTTAAAAAGTAAATCACTAAACCATGCAGCCCGATTAAGTTCAATACCATCCGAGCTAGCTTGTTTGGCCAGCTCATCCACTTCCTCGTTTCCCAAGATACCAGAGTGGGAGAGGATCCACTGAATTACAATATTTTTATTTTCTTGTTTTAGATCAAGAATCAACTGAATTATACTATAATCTAATGGAATGCCCTGAAAAATGGAAATACACCGACTGAAATTATCAATCGTGCTTTTAGAATCGGTTAAAATGACGAACTTTTTAGAATTTATGCTTTTAATGTTTGAAAACAATTATTCTGATTTTACAAAATTTTCACGGCTGGTGCAAAAATTGGGAATCTTAGAGGGGCTGCATTTTTGGATTGGGAGACTAAAGAACATATTAATATACGCATTCTCTCAGATATGTCAATCATGGCCATAGAAATGGTAGCAATTGTAGAGGCTTTTAATTATTAGTAAAGCAAATAACATATTTTAAATTCTTTGATGGCAAATCTCAAATAACAATATTACAATTTGAGTTTTACAAATGTGTGAAAGAAAAACACATTATTTAATTTTCATACACTATAAATATTTACCGTTTTTCCTTCATCCGTCCACAGTCTATAACAAACACACAGTCATCTATAGTGACAGAAGTTTCTGCTATATTCGTGGATATCACAATTTTTCTGACTCCTTTTCTAGGTTTCTTGAATACTAAAGATTGTTCCTCACTTGAAAGGGTTGAATGGAGCGGTACAAGCATGTAGCTCCCGGTTCTGAAACAAATCATGTAAATAAATTAAGATTTTGTTAAATTTACACAGCCATCAGATGAATATCAGAATAATATTGTTATTTATTTTTTTAGAATAATACAAAACAAAACTTAAAAATAAAACAAATGATAAAGAAGAAATCATATGAAACTAAATTCTTAATGCTTTAAAGTCGTTTTAAGACTGTCAATACATTTGAGTGATCCTAATAAGTAGACAAAATAATGTTTGATTGTTTTACTCACTTAGGACTAAATGTATGACTTTCAGCTAGTTGATCGTGCAGGGACATAATTTCTCCAATACCGGGTAAGAAAATCAAGATGGAGCCTTCTCGCGGCCAATTGTGGTCCCCACTCACTATATAATTCAACACGTGCTCGATAAGATCGAAATTTATCTGAAAATTAAAACATGGAAACTTAATATTAGAATATATTAAGATATTAACTAAAAAAATTGCTTCCCTTTATAGATTTACTTCTCACATTATTTCTCAGGAGTGACTTAGACTAAATGAATATTTAATTACTTAGATACTAATCACAATATCCATAGTATATAAATATGTAGATCACGTCACTCTTCCAATATGTAAAAAATTGTAACAGTCACGTTAGTATTATAAAGCCTTAAGGCAAATGTACAGACCACACAAAGTTACAATGAATGCCATCTACGACCTCGCACCGACAACTTTTTTTTCTTGTTGTCTCACACTATGTTGGTATAGATCGACCAAAAAAGTAGTGGGGGGATGGCACTGACATAATAATATACCTATGACCTGTGCTGACAGATGTATGCTTTGCCATCTATTTAAAAGAAATATCTGTTTGACTAACATAATTCAAACTTCTGCCAAAAACCACACAAGGTCATTATGGCGTGTAAATGATATTTAAAAAATTTATCGTATTATTATTATGATTGAAAAATTGTAACTGTTTGTATACTCGTATTTGTTGCTTAATCACGCCAAGGAGCTCACGGCGGGATGTTTCATATATGCATAGAATGCAATAATATGAAGCCATTTCCAAACCATAAAGGCCACAGAATCCAGCTTGGAATAACAACAGGCATTTTTTACGTTTAAGAAAGTGGAGGCAAAAACTAGTAAATATAATTTCTACAATTTCTCCAAGTTCACCTAAGTTTCGCTCTGGGTATACAATGTGACGCGTCCTTCTAGCAACTCAATAACTTACTTTCTCTGTATCCATCATGTACATATTCTTGCACGTCATTTTGGCGCATTTAGGGTAGCGTGCCAGCATCTGCGCTATAGAAAGGTTTTCATCGCGAATAGTCACTTTAGGAGGTTCCGTAGATTCACTTCGCACGTCTGCCGTTTCTAGTTCAGTTTCGATGTCGATTTTTCTGTCACCTGAAATTTAAATGTTACAAAATTTTATCAAGGAGTTTTTATTGTGGATGGAATGAATAAATTATGGTATATCTTTGGTTGTATAGTGTCATTATTTGTAAAATCAACATAATGGACTATGTAATAAAAGAAAATGTGGTAAGTAGTGGAAAACCAAAGTACCTTCTATGGTACGATAACACATACAACAATGGCAATATTCAGTGGCAAGAGTAAAGCTTCTTAACTTGAATTTTTGACTTACCTTTTTTTACCTTCCTACTGTAAGGTCCATTTTCCTCCATGACATAATTTGTGTTGTCCATAATATCTTCTATGAAGAACTGTTGCACTGGGAAAGTTCTGCCTGAAAGATACAAATTTAAATTCATATAACAGTGCTGAAATATCAGATTTCTGCAACATTTTTAATTATAATAGAACTTCTTTATTGAACTTTGTTCATGTTAAATGTCTACCAAGTTTAACATTATATAAAAAACCAATTTGAATGAAATGCTGATGTTCATGTTCAGGGGTTTGGTGTAGGGTTTTTTACCATCATTATATAAGGACTTACTATAGTAAAATTTTTATTATTTATTAGGAAGATCTGTGAAGACTGTATTTATTTTTGAATGTCATGAAAGGAAAATAATAATAAGCTATTTTTAAATAAATATCAGTATACAGTTTTATAACAGTTATTAATGACCATTGCAACTTATCCAACATAAAATACATGGTTAGAAATAACTACATTATATTTATTTTTATTTATTTATTTAATTATCAAATGCAAATACAAGGTACATATTTAGTTTTTAATGCCTTTAAACTATATTAGGTTTTTATAGGCATTCGTTCTCGATTACAAACACAATATGTTATTAATTACTCTTTCTTATCATAACGAACATGGAACAATCATGGAACAAAACAAGAACAACTCAAACAAAAACCCGTCAAGTAAATTTTTTTTGCGAGGGATGTTCCCATTCATGCATCCCATTCATTCAGGAATGTGGTAACAAAACTTTTTTTATTTTATTATTATAATACATACACACATAAATATAGACAAATATACACATACATAATAGTACTATGAAGATTTATAATATTGTCATAATTGGTTAAGACGATGATTTTTTAATTGGTTTTTAAAGTTTTTTATTGTAATTTTGGTTTTGACTTCAGTAGGTAAGTTATTAATAAGATGTGGAATAATGTAACGCGAAGTCCTTCTAGCGTATTCATTACGGAAATTTGGTTTCCATAACTTTTTACTGGTGATACTTCTAGTACCAATTGAGTGGGTCTTTAGATCTTGTATTTCAGTGCGGAAGTATTGTTCTAGAAGTAAATTAAGTTCTACTTGTTTGTGAATAGGTATAACACCACAATATTTAAAAAGTTTTGTTAGATTCTTAGGAAAAATATTTTGATTTTTTTTTAAATAATTAAATTTAAAAATCTACATTGTATGGAATATGTTTGGTCTAAACACGTTTTATATGTGCGCCCATAACCGTATGATATTATACTTTGCACTAACGATTTATACATCATTAATAATATGTTAAACGGAATTTTATTTTTCATTATATAAAATTTGGCTAAAATAGTTCTTAATTTATTGCAAATCTTTTCAATGTGCTTAGCCCAGTTAAATCTGTTGTCTATAACTAAACCAAGGTAAGTGTGTTCAGGCACCTGCTCAATATTTACACAGTTTTGTTTGCAATGTGAGTTAATTGTATGCAGGCAGTCATGACTATGCGCTACTATTTTTAGTTGACAAGAAAAATGACTGACTAGCGTGTACATAATGTATAAATTTAGTCTTTTTAGGATTTAGAACTAGGCCTGAATAATGTGACCATTTAAAAATTGCAGTAAAGTCGTTCTGTAGTTTGTGTTGTGCAATAAGTGGATCTTCAACAGCTGCTAATAGACACGTCTCATCATCAAATTTGTACACCTTGCATTGTTTGATAGCGTTAGTTATGTCGTTAACGTACGTAAGGTTATGCAATGGCCCTAGTACGGATCCCTGTGCGGTGCCTTCAGTGACATCGATCTTATTACTGTGTGTATTTTCAACTTTAACTTGGTAATCGGTCCCTTAGGTAATCTTTACACCATTCTAGTATATTACCTCTTATACCACTATTGTCTAACCGCTCTGTTAAAAGCTCATGTCGAAGGGTATCAAAAGCTTTTCCGTAATCAGTGAATATTAATATTACGTGGTTTTTGGTATCAAGGTATGGTTAACGTCGTCCGTAAAGTGACATAATAATTGCGTGGTGCTTTTTTTGGTTGAAACCCGTATTGTGTTGAAGATATTATATTATTTGTTGAATAATATGTCTGTATTTTTTTGCAGACATATTTTTCGACAACTTTATCTATGACTGACAAATTTCTAATCGGACGGTACATAGCACAGTCATCTTTAGCGCCACCTTTGTGAATGGGACAAACAATACCAAATTTTAGTAGTTTTGATAAAATGTGTTATAACGCCTACTATTCTATCTGACAACCATATTATGTCTATTGACCTGATACCATCTATTCCTGGAGCTTTCTGGGGGTTAATTTTATTAATAATTTTATACTTATATTTCTCTATGATACGCTTTCGGGAAATACATCGATTTATCTACTATATTTGTGAAGTCGCTTTTATTTAGTAAATTATGAGAACAATTTGGAATTATAGGTTTTACATTATGCTGAAATTGATTTGCAAAATTATTAGTTACATTTTTTAAATTATCAAATGTCGTCCTTGATAGGCTACAGTAGACTGTCTTAAGATCAACACTTTTAAAAAAGTAAACAATTTTAAAACGAAATATACTTTCATGAAAACTGTTTTTTGTTACAGTAATTTACCTGGAATTTCCAAAACGGGCACACCAACAAAGTAATTCGAGAATAACTCAGCATTCAATGTAGCACTCATAAGAATTACTGTTAAGTCTTTTCTGACTTTTACTAAATCCCTTAAAATTAGTAGTAGAAAGTCACTTTCTTCTGACCTTTCATGAACTTCATCGACTATAATATGGGTCACAGATTTCAATTGAGGGTCATATTCTAATCTTCGGAGTAGTATACCAGTTGTGCAAAATGATAGCCTTGTTTTTGAAGACATTTTACTCTCAAGTCTAATCTGAAAAGAAAAGTTTTTTAGTTAATTTGTTGTGCATAAAATAACCTGGTAAATGTTGTTGTTAAATTTTTTTTAATATTACCATAGTTCAGAGAAATAGTAAACTTTCCAAAAATGTTTATTAATAGTTATTAATTTGTCTATAGATTCCTCTTCTGATTCAAATATGATTCTGAAGCTGAACATTTCATTATATTAAGCTTCAAGTTAAATACCTATTTCAGCTTTATGATATACAACTAACAAACAAAATTTTTTATGTAAGTACTACTTTAACCACTAAATAGAAATATTGTCATAAAATGAATGCATAAAATAACATCGCACCTGATATCCAACAACCTGTCCCGTCTTCTCCACTCTCTCATCTGCCACTCTATCAGCAACACCAATAGCAGATATCCTCCTTGGTTGCGTACATACAATCTCTACATGCTCTATACCTCCGTGATTGAAGTTGTCCAACCAATCATCCAGAATATATTGAGGCACTTGAGTACTTTTCCCACAGCCAGTTTCTCCGCTTAT
The DNA here is from genome assembly GCA_923062675.1 of Marasmarcha lunaedactyla. NCBI lineage: Eukaryota > Metazoa > Arthropoda > Insecta > Lepidoptera > Pterophoridae > Marasmarcha > Marasmarcha lunaedactyla. Next base: position 13,902,356 of record OV281353.1, read on the forward strand.
TACTACAACCTGGAGGAAATTATCTTAATTTAAGGATGATCAATAAACATAAATATATTGATGAAGGAATGTGAGGTATAACAATTCCAGCATGCACCCTTAAGGTTGCACTCTTCTGAATATACCTAGTATGTCAATGTAAAAAATTGCGAAAGGTGACAAATGACAAAGTATTGTAAACTTCAAAGCATGGCTTTTAAATTTTCTTATTAGTTAATAAATAATTATATTAAGCTTTAGCTGACAATAAAATGATTTGATTTGATTTGATTAATATTTAAAACATACTTCAAATCAAGATTACAAAAAATAAACTAAGAAAAATAATAATAACTTCCCAACCAACTTGACCCTATGTTTTGATCACAAATAAATGCCCCAACCAGGACTCCTACCCTGGTAACTTTGCCATATGAGGAAGGGCTAGTACCCACTACACCACTTGGCAGTCAAATAATTAACTTTTACTTGATTATATTTCAAAACTGAGAATGAGTTTACAGAATAAAAAACCTATTATGTGTAAAAATATCAAAAATGTACCTGAGACTTTTTAATTGCATTAAGAATATCATACTTTTTCTGCCAAGCTGGAAGTTTTCGTCTACCAACCATCATTTTATTATATCTATCATTTTGTGTTTTCTCTGCCCATCTTTTCACAATTTCTTTATTTTCCCTCAATATTTCTGCAAAATTTATATTTGTTCTAGTACTTGTTTTAATTCCTTTTTTGTAATGTGTGGGCAGTGATTTTTTGTCATTATTTGAATCTTCTATTAGTTGAGGAAACAAAGGTTCTGAAGGATCTAAGAAGTTTGTTTCAAACTTTATAGCATTTAATATGTCATCTTCATTATTGAAAAGTTCTACAATTGAATAAATACTAGGTATTCCATCTTGGGCCATTGCAGCAGCTTCTTTAAGAAGTCTTGCTGTTACTTTCAAAAATGTAGTATCAGGTATAAGATGTGTATGTTGTTCTGCTTTAAAAAATAACATTGGTGGTTGATAAGGATACACAGAATCTTCCGGAAATCTTACTTCTAATTCATAGGTGATATTTTCTTCATTTTTATTGCCTGTTGAGTTGTTTAATATTTCTGTCTTATTCTCATGTAAAAATTTACAATTTGCACCAAATCTACAAGGACCTTTTAGATACAATTTACAAACTTCTTGTCTCTTATTTTTATTATAGTTTGTGTTCTTTTTAGGAACTTGAACTTGCTTATTCACATACATTTTGGTAATATAATCTAAATTTGGTAGCTTGATAATCCATACATTGCTTTCTTTTATTTGAAAACTTGTATCATAAATAGATTGTAACACAGCTTTTTCATCTGACCTCATTTCAAGTAATTCTGAGTTTGAAGGTATGTCTTTAGGCTTTTCTTGGAAGTTTACATCAAAGTATTTTGAAAATAATATTTCTAGAGCCTTTTCAACATTTTCAGCTGCATTTTCTAAGGCTTCAGCACAATGTGGCTTGTAGAAATTGTATCTGAAAATAAAAAAGTTAATGTCTTATTTTAATGTAACGATATAAGCAGCAATTGGCAGATATTGAACCAGGCTATATAATAAGCAAATCAGGAGCAGTAACCAGAGTGTAATGTTATATCATGTGGTGCTCCAACCAGTTTATGGGTTTTCTGCAGAGTCAGTGATCATAGGTTGACAACTTGGCTGGACCCCAGGCATGATCATCTTATTGTACCTACATTGTTATTCATTTTTAATCCTAGTTTACATAATTTGATTCATTCCAGGTCAATTATGTTTATTTTCATATCAACACTATGTCATATCATCCCCTAGCTTTAATAACTCAATGAAAATAATATTTTGACTAATGGAGTTTGATTTATTAAATACTGATATTGTATATTGCGACTATTAACTTTCTATTTCAATATTATGAACTTACTTTACTAATTTAGCAAGAGCAAAGGCGCGCAATCTTGCCTCAGATGTCTCAATATCTGGTTTTATTGTAAGTGAGTAGTCATAGCCTCCTTGCACAACAAGGTTTCCTCGCTCCATCCAAAACTTATTACTAAGATTGGTGCCTTTGTCCTGTAATTTTATTTTTACACAGTATTACATTACACTTAAATAAATGTTATCAGTACATAGTATATTTTATAGTGATTTACACATAAATCATCAAATGATATGACTAAATATTATGAATTATGGCAAAGGAATTTTTCCATTTTGATATAATTTTAATTAGAGAATAAATTTGCATACTTTGTACAAACTAGCACTGTCAAGTTTATAATCAGGTCCATGAATAAACCTCAGTGTTTCCAAAACAAATTTTTGTGAATCTGGACTGAGACGTACAGTCTGCATTTCAACTCTCAGGGTTGGATGAGACTCTTCCTGAGGCTCTTCCTTTTGTTTCCTGTAAAAAAAATATTAAATAAGATTTGAAAGGTAGAAAATGGGACTTAAAATCTCTATACAGACTTTTAAAGGTTATGTTTACCTTATTCGTGCATCTACTGGTTCCCGAAGGAAAAAGTCTTCCGCTAATTTTCGGCTATTGTAATCCATGGTGCAAGAACTATAAATAATATAATTTCACACAAAACCTATAAACTACAATAATTTAATATTATGAAAAAGAAACTCGCTTTACTCGCTCCTCTGTCTGTCTATGTGTCTCACTCAGTGTTACCAGATGGTCTCGCTCGGCGACGTACCCTCAGACTAATTTGATTTCTCCCTAGAAATCTCCTAGAATACCCTCACCAAGTGGATCGTGGCAAATAGCAATTTTTTAAAGAGGCGGTCATCTTGAGAAGTGATAGGCATATTACAAAAAGTATTTATAATAGAAAATTGATTGACAGGTGTAAGTTTAATTCGCTTTTTGGTTACAGAGGACTTTGGTTATACGTAGATTAGTTTGGACATACATTCTACATCACATAATAAAAAAAACGTCAGGAACGTGTTGTGCATGTGGTGTGAGGGCCACTTTATAACAGTCTGAAAATCTGGTTAGGATTTAGTGAACATTCCAATTTCAATCTAGAGGATTCTCAGATAGATTCTCACAGAGGATTGAGGGCCTACCTGTATCTGGCAAACTATTCGCACTATAGATAAAGTCTTAACGATAAAATGTAAGTCATATTATATATGGCAAAACAGTGTATTTGACGTGTTTGTTAAATTTCCCCTGAACAATCCCCTAAATATGGTTTCCCTATTTTGCCCCTAACTCTGTCAAAAAACCTCTGATTCTAGGGAGAAAGCCCCTGATCTGGCAACTCTAATCTCACTCAGCCTCACTCAACTCAAATGTCCAAGGTTGTCTGTCATCACATCAATCAACAATCCTCTCTCATTCTATGGAATTCGCTCTTCCCCGTTCTGTGACTGTGGTCAGGATTTAGGAACAGTGGACCATATATTATTAATTGCCCGCTCGTTCCGGTATCACTTTTTGATTTCCTTCCCCCTAAGATTCAGCGCCCAACTAATATCAAGACTCTCCTCTCTACTTACAGCCCCAAGATTTTAATTATATTATGTAAATTCATTCATCGATTTAATATTAGCCTTTGATTAACATTGTTAGTAAGTATTTTGTTTAATATATTATTATTATTTATTTATTTTTTTCTTTTCCTTTTGGTAAGAAAGTTTAGTTTAGTTTGAGCATGTATTATACCATATAAGTATTTAATCATTCTTATTAGTTTAAGTTATTGTACGTGTGTTTTATTTTGTTTTAGCCTATAATATATCCCAATGCAAACCGGAATTTATTTTTTGTCAATTTTTATTTTATTTTTTGTACTTTGTTCCACCAATACGCGACACTGGCAGAAATAGCCCGCCACACCAATCGCGCCTGATTGCCATTTTTCAATGAACTAACTAACTAACTCTCATTCTATGCACGGGATGTTAGAAAACCTATGTATAGGTCTACCAGAATCTGATGGCAAAAAAAAAGTTGAAAAAATAGATATATATATATCCTTGATCAATGGATAAATTTTTATATTTGCATGTATCACACACAGAATCAGCCGCTATAAGGAAAAAAGTATCAAAACGTTTTACTCCAATTTCCCCAGTATTGCTAGCGTAAATTTCTTTTTTTCCTTTTTTGCCATAGATCCTGGTAGACCTATAGTTAGTCCCAGTTTCATATTCATAAATTAAGGTTTAGTTATTTATTTGCCATTTCACAACTAAAATACCTACAAAGAGAAAAAAAACATTGAGGAGTAGAGAGAAAGGTATGCTTCCCCATCTTTGAATAAATTAAAATAGCTGAAGATAGATGACAAATTCGTGAGGCGCAGACCTCGAAAATATTTTTTCCGGTCGTCAGATTTTACTGGTCAAATGAATTAGTCACTACGCTGCTTAAACGACAATACTCGACACGACACGATTATAAACAAAACATACGGAAGTGAAATATTTTGTCTTACTCGCAAACCCATGTTTTGCATCGTTCTATCTCTTTTGTCGGAGAGCATTCTAACTGAGATTGTGTGTGTGAGCAAATGTGCACGAAAAAAAGTTCCAGGTACGTAATATAAGAACGTCTTCTAACCTCCGCTACTTTACTTTATTAAACAAAGTTATCCATAGTAAAATGAACTGATTGATAGGTGGTATGACAAAATTCAAGTTCTCCAAATGAATTTGCATATTAAAACTCAAAAATTTTTCTTAAATTAGTGTTCAAATTGATCATTTCAATACTTATGCGCGGTTTACATGTATTAAGTAGTTAAGTTGGTAACAAAATTTTAACAAAATTTTAAGTTACTCCAAGTCACTTGTGTGTCCAAACGGAATATGTAGTTAAGTTCATAAGTTCAATGAAGATGAGCAGTGATGAATGTCAAGGTGATGAATGTTTTAAGTTACCACTTGTCACTTAACTGACTGTTTACACGTAATTTTTAACTTAAAATTTAGAAAAAAATTTGTTACCAACTTAACTACTTAACCCGTGTAAACCGGCCATTACTTACCAGTGACAAACGGTAACATATTTTCTAGTATGTTCTATCAAAATGTTATTTTATCTTAAATCAGTAATAGAAAATAACACGATATCTGATGTAGAAAAAATTACTTAACCACAGCTCTGCTGAACGCGCGGAAACAAAAATGGCGAAACTACATATACAGCTTAAACTGATATAAGCTAATAAATAGTTTATAGGTGGCTTTTAAATAAAATATCCGACTTCACGTTATTTTGTTATGTTGTTTATTCCGACTCCATAAGATACACATACAGAAGAGAGATTCAGAGAAATCACAGAAAATCAAGTCAGGCGCGGAAGACATTTCAGAAGGATATGCCCGCCGAATAAAACGTCCTGCGTCAAAGGTAGGCTGAAAACAATCCAAAGTTACTTCAATAACACAAGATTCACGGCTCAAATAATTAAATTATTTAATTATAAAAGTAAAACTAAATGAATATTTACGTCAGACCAGGCTACATAGCATAGTTCTTTGTCTTTCTTACACAACAAACGTTAAAAAAAAATAGGGCCACCTTTTACTAGTACCATAATGTTGCTATTCCATGGCATGACTTACTTCCTCATTTAACTAGTAATTTTATAGAAGAATGGAATAATTATCACCTTAAGACTCTAGCAAAAACTGGTACATGGTATGGAGAAATAAATGAAGCTGCTAGCGTAACTCCCTGGTTTTCAAACAGCAAATATTATTTGAGAGTTTTACACCCAAATATGTCGGCTAAATATTGGCCAAGGCAGATTTAATGCTCACCTTTATCAAAACAGTTACCGTACCTCTATGTACAGAATGCAATTTAAACCATATTCAAAGCCTTCATCATATATTTTTCGATTGCCCTAGCTTCAGTTTAAATCGCATCCTACATATTGATTGTTTAATGGAGATTTATGAGCAAAATATCCCGCGCTCATTACAACAAATTTTAAAAACGTGGATTTGCTTTAAGCCTATTTACTTAGTTAAATTAAATTAAATTAAATTAAAAATTAAAATAGTTACAATACGAGTTTTTGAGTAATTTTATATAAATCAGCTCTTGAATACGTCAATTGAGCTGTGCAAACGTTTGTGTGGCGAATTAAAGTGAAAAAGACTGAAAATTACCAACTGATAAATTATTTGTGTCAGCAAACCTTAAACAGCAACAGAACCAGTGAGTTGATCTAATCATCATAATTATCGCTTTATAACTGTGTTAATTTAAAGTTACAATTTGAGAAAGTGAATATATTTTACATGCAAAGTGAATAAATAAGTAAAACATACATTCTTGGACAAAGTGTTAATATTCTAGACAAGTGTCGGTAGATGTGAAACAACTATAGCGTCGTCTGCATTTGTGCAAAAGGGACAGCTTAACGGCTTTTGTTATGAATAAACTTTACCTTTATTTCAACCTCAATGGATAAGGCGTAGTGGCATAGAGTGTTATAGCCGGTTTACACGCGTTAAGTGGTTAAGTTGGTAACTAAATTTTAACTAAATTTTAAGTTAAAAGTTGCGTGTAAACAGTCAGTTAAGTGACAAGTGGTAACTTAAAATTTAGTACGCAAGTGATTAAGTAGATTAGGATTCGTTCTATTTTTCGTATAAGTGGGTGGGCGGGGCTTCTCACTTAACACGTTTGGACGTGATTATTTAGTTAAGTGCATAAGTTGACAAACCTGGTGGCGGCATGAGCTCGTATTTATTTCGCATTTACTCTTTTTTTTTTAAATGTCGGAGTGGAGTTTAGTTTCGACTTTAAAATTTGTTGAAGAATATATAAAATAGATATGCTTGTAGAATAAACATTTAGAAAAAAACATATTCTTGTAAAGATTTTAATTTCCGAATAAAGTTCTTCTCTGAATTTGTCCAAAATCACATTTACCATATATCTAAGTACAGAATTGACGAATTCCTTGAGATTCATCACTGCTCATCTTCATTGAACTTATGAACTTAACTACTTAATCCGTTTGGACACACAAGTGACATGCAGTAACTTAAAATTTAGTTAAAATTTAGTTACCAACTTAACTACTTATTACATGTAAACCGCGCATTAGAGCGTCAGACATTCTCAAGTTAATTACGAATTCCGAATCCTGAGATCAAATCTTGGAAAAAACTTTTTTTATTTTATTTATTATTTTTTTTTTATTGAATAGCTTTCTTTTATATTTTTCTTTGCATAAATATGAATAATAATAAAATATGTTCCGGATGCCCTAACCAAATTAAAGGCCCATGTTATCTTCTTTGTTGTCGCTGTAAAAATACATTTCATCACTCTTGTGTGAATATTAATAAGGAAAAGTTTAAAACACTGTCACAAAATCACAAAGATATTTGGGTGTGTCCCAATTGCCATTGCAAGGAGCCTAAAAGAGGAGATAACTCAAATACGCCGGCGCGCCCATCTACTATTACCGGTATTGCAACGAGCGCTGTTGCGGCCTCAGCGAAGCAAACAATTGATACCGACCTGAGCTCTCGTGATAGCGTTACCCTTCGCGTGAGGCCTCGTGGCGCAAGTACCTGCGGCTGTCTCTCTGCAGACATTATCCGAGACATTATTAGAGAAGAACTTAACAGGAAATTTTGGTCTAAATTGAATGAAATTGAGGTAAAACTTTCTAGTATTGACGATTTTCTATGATTTTTCAATGCAGAGTTAGAAAAACTTGCCAACGAATGCGCTTCCCACAAAAAGGTAATAAATGAGCTACAGAAGGACCACGAAGAGCTGAGAGTCACGAACCGCAACTTAATTCATCGCCTGCACCAAATGGAAATCTTATCTCGTAGCAACAACGTTGAAATACAGTGCGTTCCAGAACATAAGTCCGAGAACATTTACAGTACAGTGCAGCAACTAGGCAAAGTTGTAAAGTGTCCTCTTGGAGACGCTGACATACAATACTGCAGCCGTATTGCTAAGTTGGACAGCAAAAGCGCTCGTCCGCGATCCATCCTTGTCAAGCTTAGCAGCCGTCGATTGCGCGACACGTTACTGGCCTCGGTATCAAAATTTAACAAGACAAACGAATCGGAGAAACTCAACACCGTGCACTTGGGTATCGGGGGTAAAAAGAGTGCAGTCTTTGTTGCTGAACATCTTACTCCTGAGATAAAGTCACTACACGCGGCCACTCGTCGCCGGGCCAAGGAGCTTGGCTACAAGTTCGTGTGGGTGCGGGACAGCAAGGTCTTTGTAAGAAAGACTGAATCCTCCAGCTACCTGAACATCAAGGATAACTCAAACTTAGAGAGACTTTCGTAGTGTTTTTTGTTATTAGTTTAGCATTAAATATATTGTATTCCTAAGTTCAGTTGTAAGTTAGTATTTTTTTATTATTGTATTATTATTAATTTAATTGATCTTGTAGATGCTAAATATTTATTATCAAAATGTAAGAGGTTTGAGAACTAAAACCATAGACTTTTTTAATAACACTATATGTTACAATTATGATATCATTATCCTAACTGAGACATGGCTTAATAGCAGCGTATTCAACTCTGAGTTATTCGATAATCGCTATGCGGTGTATAGGCGGGATCGGGAAACTACCGGTTATCATGCGTCCAAAAATGGGGGCGGTATTCTCATTGCTGTTTCCAAGCATCTGAACTCCCGTCGCTTAACAAATTGTGAATCGAAATGCGAGGATCTCTGGGTTGCCGTCGAAATTTTTAAAGAGAATGGTAGTTTAGTGAATCTTAATTTGTGTGCTGTATATCTTCCACCCCCAATTCAACGTCATATTCTGGAAGAATTCCTTGTAAATTCGGAAGAGGTTATCGAGCAATATAAATTTGAAAATGTTGCTATCATGGGCGATTTTAATTTAGGGTCCATATCATGGAACTTTTCCAACGATGTGATTCCGGCTGGTGGAGTAACAAACCAAAGTATCTTTAATAACAAGTTGCTTGACTTCATGAGAGTGAATGGCTTAAATCAGTATAACTATATTACGAATAACAAAGGCAAACAACTTGATCTAGTTCTTTACAATCATGACTTGTTAAAATTATTTAAAAGTTTGGCTCCTCTTTCTGTCGTCGATCCTCTACACCCGCCTTTAGAGTTTTCTATCTTAAACAAAACTGGTATGGATTTATCTCGTTCTGAAAGCAGTCGTCTCTGTTTTCATGAGGCCGATTACACTAAAATCATTGAAGAGTTAAAAAAAATAAGCTGGGTTGATGAATTTCTCAATTGTAGGTCAGTTGATGAAATGGTGTCCATTTTCTACTGCAAATTGCGTGGAGTCATTGAAATCCATGTACCTATATCGAAGTCACGTCCGAACAGATATCCTACTTGGTTTTCCCAAAACCTTATTAACTTATTGCGTGAAAAATATAAATACCGCCAAAAGCTTCGTAAATATAACAACAATCCACGAGATAGATTATCCTACAATATTTTGAAGAAAAGATCTTTGGAGTTGATATCGTCCTGCTATAAATCATACATAGAGCATATTGAACTGAGTTTGCGTAGTAACCCCAAGATACTTTGGTCTTTTATTAAAGAGAAAAAAAGGAACAGTAGCTGTTACCCATCACATATGTCACTAAACGGAGAATCTGCCTCGAACGGAAAAGATATCTGTGATCTTTTTGCCCGTAGTTTTTCCACCGCCCACAATAAAGTAGACTCAAGCAAAGTACACTCAACACCTTGCGGTACCAGTGAACGTACCAATAACTTTTTGTCTCAAATCAAGTTTAAGGATGGACAAGTTTTAAACATTTTAAAAAGACTTGACCTTAATAAGGGTGCTGGCGCGGATGGCATACCCTCTATTTTTGTTGCCAGATGCGCATCGGTTTTGGCGCATCCCCTGTGTCGGATTTATAATAAATCTATATCTACAGGCTGTTTTCCCAAGGTTTGGAAAGAGACTTTAATCGTTCCAATACATAAGAGTGGGTCCGACGATCTTATTTCTAACTACCGCCCAATATCTATCCTGTCGACTTTTGCCAAAGTCTTTGAAAAACTGTTATACCCAATTCTATCATGGCACTTAAGACACTTGATACTGCCACAACAACATGGATTCATCAAGTGTAAATCCACTACCACCAACGTTGTATCATTTATCAATAAAGTTTCGTCAATTTTGGATAACCGTTCATCAGTCAGTTCAATATATACAGACTTTAGCAAAGTATTTGACAGGGTCAACCACCATATATTACTGCAAAAGCTCTCGAAACACGGTATTGCCGAACCTTTAACGAGTTGGTTCGAATCGTACTTGGCGGATAGAACTTCTCTAGTTGTTGTTAATGGTTACAAATCTGAACCCTTTTTTGCTTCGTCAGGAGTACCCCAGGGTTCTCATTTAGGCCCTATTTTGTTTAATGTATTTATTAACGATATTAACACATGTTTTCTTAATTCACAGTTCTTGTTATTTGCCGATGACTTGAAATTCTTTGGAATTATAAACGACAATACAGACATTGCTCTGCTGCAGGAAGACTTAAACCGATTGAACGGGTGGTGTGACTCCAAAGCTATGGCCCTTAATATTGAAAAGTGCTTTTCAATATTTTTTAACAGGAAAAAGCTGTGTTACATCCGATCTATACAATTGCAGGTAAAGTACTGTCAAATGTTGACCATATTCGTGATCTTGGGGTGTTTCTGGACTCCAAGCTGCGTTTTGATGTTCATATTGAAAGTATTGTCTCAAAAGCTTTTAGATGTCTAGGATTTTTACTGCGTAACTCACGAGATTTTAAATCCCCTATAAGAATCTTACTCTATAACGCACTGGTAAGGAGTGGTTTAGAGTACTGTAGTGTGGCATGGAATCCTTTTTATGATGTTTATATAAAGCGTTTAGAAGGCGTTCAGAAGCGTTTCTTGTGGCATCTTACTTTCTCTTGCAACTTAGGTAAAGAACTTTTCCGGTATAACGATCAACTCGAACACTTTAAAATAAGCCGTCTATCGGAGTGACGACGTATGCTTGACAACATGTTCCTTTATAAGTTAACTAATGGTATCCTTGACACTCCGGACCTACTGGAATCCATATCCTTTTCTACACCGGCTAGACTACCCAGAGCTTCTAGGTTTAACCTAATGAATTTGAGAGGTTTTAAATCCAACCTTGGTCACAACTCTCCCTTACCTAGAATCTTAAGAAATTATAATGCCATGTCTAAACTTAACATAATCGATATTTTCCATGACAGTGAGAAGAAAATAAAACAATGCTTTAAATTAGTTTAAATTGTAACATACTACTAATAATACTACTATTTTTATTTTTTAAATATTTAATGTATTTAATTTTTGTTTTGTGTAGGTTTATTTGACTTTGTTCCTGTGCACTAATTATCATTACTTTTAAATTAATTTCAACTACAAATTATTAAATTTTTTAATTTTTATTATGAATTAAAGTTTATTTTTTAATTAAATTTTTGAAACCTTTTCATAGTTTGACATTTTTGTGCTCATAAAATGTATCACTGTTTCTTCTGTTTTATTCACACAATCTGATGTATTTATTTTTGTATCCGAAATCTACTTTAAATTGAAAGATATTTTAAATCTGAATAATTTTTAGTATTAAGACTTGTATTTATTTTTTGTTTTTCTTGCTTGACTATTTTACTTTACTTTATATAATTTTCATTGTTTACATTTACTTAAACTTGCATGTTGTCGTCATCTATAATTGTGGTAATATTTAAAATGTAACTACTTTTACTTACACTATTGACATGTTTTGATATTATTATGTTGGTGATCTATCTTAAATAAATAAATAAAATAAATAAATAGACTATTTAATTTCCTCTTTTGGAGATATATAGACTAAGACACAAATCAAAGACTTTAATGATACCTTCCTGAAATTACTACCTATCACTGATAAGACGAAATTAGTATAGAAGAGAAAGAAGAATTGGCTATCTAGCCTTAGAAAAAAAGGAAAAGAAGAAGATTATTTTACAAACAAAGATTTGGCCCACGTGCCTTTTTATAGACAATTCAAGAATAAGCTTTATGCCTTTTATAAGATAAATATAAAAGATTTAGCATTAATGCCTTGCAAAGCAAAATGTTAATGATTAAACTATATAAGAACAGGCTGTGTGGCTCAGCTTCTTTGCCTATCCAAATAAAGGATGAATTTTAAATACTACTATTACTAGTTACTAGTGTGGTACGGGTCCACACCACGATAATTGATGTCACCCAATATTTGGTGTCACCAATTATCAGGGCGTGCAATTCGGTGCTTCGCTTTATCATGTTGTACATTACGGTGTTGTACAATATGGTTTGTGGTACTAGTAATAGTAGTACCGTGCAATTTATTTACTAGTTTTGCAAGCGGTCAGAAAATCCCTCATTGTCATCGATCATAAAAATCATTGCCTTTTCGTAAGCTTAAGAAGTACGAGCGATAGATAACCATACGGTGACTGGGATTTCGCATACGTTTGTGGGCTGCCGGCTATTGCTCTCGAGATAGGAAGCCAAAATGTTGGTTCTACATATTTTCGACAGTTTAAATGATAGAGGTTTTGTACTTATGATTTATTCAAATAAATAATATAAAAATCTTTTATTTTTCGAGTAAGAAACAAAACTAACGAAATAATGTAGGTACTAGCACGAAATTAGGGCTATTTACCTAAGGTGAGCGGGGTTTCTCACTTAACACGTTTGGACGTGAATTTTTTACCTAAGTACATAAGTAGACTAAGAGCTTGGCTTCAAGAGTTCGGAATGGAGTGAAAGTTAGAATTTGTCGAATAATATTTAAAAATGAGAATGCTTGTGAAATATACAATGTAAAAAATACAACATCAGGGATTTTTATTTCCGAAGCCGATATTAAGTACTCTGAGTTCGTCCGAAATCTCGCTAATCAAATATCTAAGTACGGAATTGACGACTTCCTTACGTTGTTGACCGTCCATCTTTAATTAATTAATGACCCTTACTATTTCAATGTGTTTGTGAACTATTCTAGGATATTACTAGGTATTTGAGGATAATAACTGAAAGGCTGAGTTGTCTTATTCGGTTTTAATTGCAGACTGGCTCCCTACCCTAGCAAAGGCAATATTGCAATGTTGCGATTACCTTCATACATTACACCTCCCTTTTTATTATAAACATGGGTTACAAAAATCTATAGGAGCAACTTTACCACTGCACATCAACAACATCATAATACATTATCATAAACAATACAATTGAAAATACTATTAAATTTTATTCTATTTGAAATCTAATAACTGGCTTCCGGTTTCTTTTGACAGACGAGGGAGGTTCACGTTGTGGTTCCTGAGGAGACGAGGGCGGCGTGCTATATGGGTCTGCGGTTTACCTTGTTCTGCAAATGTTGCCCTCGCTATTTGTCTCATCGCTCGCCCCCGCCGCCACGCTCGGGCTGGGTTCCCCTTCTGCACTCGGCTGCACTCCCACCGGGCCACTCGTATCTCCCGGACATTGCCCGTCTAGCAAACCTGACCTGCGCCTGATTTGGTCTACGTGCCTTATTATCTGCCGACCGTTCCCCCTATCTACTGCATACCTCCGAGATCCTATCCCGTGAACTACTTGTCCTTTTACCCACTTATCAGGTTTTCCGTACTCCCGCACCCACACTGGCTCCCCGGCCTCGGCGGACTGCTGCACGCCGCTGGCACCGTCTGCCTGCTTACGCTGCGCTTGTTGCACCTTATCCACGAGCGCCCGCTCACTACGCAATAAATCTAGCCGGGATCGCAATGTTCGCTTTTGTAATAGCATTGCCGGGCTGTCCCCGGTACTAGCATGAGTTACAATAGGCAAGTAAAAAAGTTTGTAATGCAGCATCGATGTCGATGGACTGAGATAGTTGCTTTTTTTATGGCTCGTTTACACAATTTTACAGCATTTCCTGCAGCGAGAACTTTCTTTTCCTAAATTCGAGACTAGTATACGGTGGCCCTTGATCCGACACTAACTCCGTAGGTAAGCGGAATCGAGCAAAAGTACTTCGTAACTTTTTAATTACCGCAGCGGCATTGGTTTTCCCCATTTCAAATATTTCTAGCCATTTCGTATTTGAATCAACTAAAACTAAAAAGGTTTTATTATTTAAGGGACCCCTACTATGAATCCTACTCCAAGGCTGTATGTGGTAAGGCTAGGACTGCGGGGGCGCTCGGGGCGACGCTTGGGCCTCCGCCGCGCACGTCTCGCAACTTCTGCACATTGTCTCGATGTTCCCATCTATATTAGGCCACCAAACATAGCTGCGTGCAATCGATTTAGTTTTGACCACCCCCATATAACTAATGTGCAACTGAGACAGAATTTTTTTCGTAACATTGCCGGTATGGCCAACTTATAACCCAACATAACGCAACCCTGTTCCACATACAATTCGTTCCGTTTAATATAATATTGCTGGGGCACCTCGATAGGACGCGCCACCGGCCAGCCTGATTGAATATAACCTAACAACCTGCTAATATCTGGATCTTTCCTAGTTACTAATCTGACTTCTTCATTAGTTATTGGGAGGAAATTTTCTACGAAATGCACGTAATTAACCTCATCGACGCGGCAACTCGACCTCGTCGTATTTTGTGGTAACCGTGACAGCGCATCCGCAGAATTTTTGTTGGTAGGTACGTATTCTATGTCATAGTTGTACCCGGACAGCAACACGGCCCAGCGATGTAAACGCGACGCCGCCATTACTGGGATACCTACCTTGTGACCAAAAATGTAAGTCAAGGGTTTATGATCTGTTCTTAATATAAATTTTCTACCATAAATATATTGATTACATTTTTTATGCCATAAATAATTGCTAGTGCTTCCTGGTCTATCTGCGCATATGCTTTTTCAACATGTGCGAGTGTGCGTGATGCGTATGCGATTGGCCGCTCACCCTGCGGTGTCAAGTGCGACAACACTGCGCCGACGCCGACAGTACGCGTCCGCTGTCGGTACCACGGGCCTGAGTTGTCTTTTTCGGTTTTAATTGCAGACTGGCTGCCTACCCTAGCAATTACAATATTGCAATGTTGCGACTACCTTCTTACATTACAGTTTGGACACGCTCTTAAAGTGTAGTAACTTAAAATTTAGTTATCTATGTACTTAAGTACATAGTACAAGTATTGTAGAATGAAAAAGTAAATTTTGGTCCCCTACTCCTGTCAGTTTCTTGTAAGTTTTAAATATTACATAAACAAATAAATATAACATAGGTCTTCAAATGTAATTTTAAACCTGCTGATTGTTTGGTACTACTTAATACTAAGTCAAGGCCCAAAACTACTGACGGGAGTTCTTACTTTTGGTCATTGCTTTTAGTAGCAGTTTCTCAATGACTTTAAATAATGCGTTTTTTGTGTACATCTGATATAACATTTATTTGTCATATAGGTCACTACAATTTATACTTTGGTAACACGAAAAAATACACACATTTTACAAATACACACTACATACTACAAAATACACACATTTTAAGACAAACACAAAACACTATACGTAGCTTTTCTTTTAAACTTTTGAACGCCAAAGTCACGTATAGAAGACAAGCACTTGCGGGCTCTGTGCGCCAACGATGTTAAAAGAAGTAAAAAATCCCGACCTACAAAAAATTTTATTCAAAATATTCAAAAATTATTACTGGCGTTTTACTTCGGCTTTCCGCAAAATAGAATATCCCAGTAACATGTGAGTGTAAAAAGCAAGTCTTTCAGGGCCAATAGGACTGAAAATATTGAAATAAAAAACATGTATTTGTATTGAAGCAAAAACTGTGTCCAGCACGCCAAAGTCTAGCCCGCTAGTGACGTAACGTAAGAGGTGTAGATTTCTTGAAAACTATTTAAAATCCAAAAATGTGTTTTTTTTGTACGTTAAATGCTATTTAATATTATCTATGAATCTATCATTTATATTTGAATAACACAAAACGTACGAAATATAAAATTATCATTGGTTACATGAATAACAAAATACCTTCAAAATAAGTTCGCATAAACTATCTTGTATGTCAAGTCTAGCACATCCCTTATTCGTCATCGATAATAAGTTCACTCTGCGCCGTCTGGGATAGAAGACAACGTGATGACGTCATAAGCGAATGCAGAAAAAATAGTGAAGTGCAACATGAGCGATGTATCGGAACTTCTCCGTATTTTAGAAGGCGTCGTTAATGATGAACATTTTTCGGAATTTGAATCATAGTTTGGAGAAAATTTAGGGGTAGTATCTTAAGATTTTAATAAATTAAACTTTATTTACGTACTCGCACATTTCCCATTTGGTGTAAATATTATTAGGTACGTTTTGTTTAACTGTATATACAGGGTGTTTGGTGGTCGGGTGCACAAATTTGAAGGGGTGATACACTAGACCATTTAGAACATATTCATCCAAAAAGAAAAATTTTCTAGCGCGATTTCGATTTTTAAGGGGACTTTTACGATTTTAGCACGAAAAACCCAAAATTGGTCAATTGCAAAACATGCTAATAACAGAAATGTCCGTTTTTTTTATTATTCTAGTAGTCCAATGTGTCCCTGATCGTACCAAAGTAGTTTTAAGCTCCATTGTGTCCAAAAAAGTTATGTACAAAGCATTTAAACTTACAAAAAAAGAAGGAAAATAAAAAATGTGAATTTTGATGTAATTTAAAAAAAAAATACCTGCAGGTGTTCAAACTACTTTGAAAACATGCTTAGTTATTGCTCTTTAATTTGAGGTATTATTTACGTAGCTGAGTCGTAAACTTTTCTAATTAGGGTGCCTGAACCAATTAAGGGTCATGATATGATTTTTTTCGGAATTAAAAAAAATCTGTTTTGTACTGATTTTTTTTTATTATTCGTGTTCAAAATGACGTCCACCATTGCGAATACACTTTCTGCAACGTTTTCTTACTTCCGTCGTTGTAATTTTCATCTGCATTTCTTGTTTAATTATTTCGAATGCTGCTATGATTCTTTGATATAATTCTTCTCTGGACGTGATTTCACTAGGATAAACCAACTCTTTTGCCTAACCCCAAACAAAAATATCCAAGGGCGTCAGGTTGGGCGATCTGGCAGGCCAGGGGATGGGTCCACCTCTCCCGATCCAGCTGCCAGGAAAGCAGTTGTCCAGGTGCTCGCAGACGCTTACAGTCCAATGCGCTGGGCACCCGTCTTGCTGAAAGATGATTGGCCTGTCCGTGTCCATCACTCCGGCATTAAATAGCAACATTGGCAAGTCGTTTATCATAAACTGCAGATAATTTTGCCCATTTAAATTGTCGGGCAAATTTGTGGGCCAACCAATTTGTTTCTGATGACTCCAGCCCACACATTTATTGAAAATTCTCTTTGGAAAGAATCCTGAAACAAAAACGCAATAAGATTAGTTAATGTAGGTAATTAAACATGTAATTTTGAGACTTTCACGGTGGTTCACTACAATTATCGTGACCAAGGAGTTTGAAACAGCTCCGAAATAACAAATGCAATGGCGGTAATCAATCTAATTCTAATTAAACTTGTGTTGAACATGAATAATAAAAAAAATACCTGTTTTTTCCAATGTGGGTTGCTGTCTTTATCAGCCCATTCATGGAGGTTGTGGAAGTTAGTAATTCCTTTCCTAGAAAACTTTGATTCGTCAGTCCAGAGGATGGACTTTAAGAACCACGCGTCGTCAATATCTGCGTTTAGCAGAAAACGGCAAAACTGCATCCTTCTAGCCGGATCCCCTTTCTCCAAGCCTTGTACGCCTGTTTCATGAAACGGATATTTATGTTCGATGTGCATCGTACTCCACACTTTTCATATTGAAAGGTTAAGGTCTCTCGCTACAGCTCTGACACTGGTAGTAGGATCCTCTTCGAAGCCTGCGAGAATTTGCTCCTCAACATTGGCGTTATGTCTTCCTGCAGTTACTCCAGGTTTAGCATGATGAATACCAGATTCATCATGCTAATATCAGATATGTGTTATAAAAAACACGACCCTGCAATAAAATAAAAAAAAACATTTTTAACGTCCGTTGAAAGTTAAAATGGCAAAATGGAACAACTACTAGAATTAAAAATTAATTTACCTGCGGTCCGGGAAACGTTCTTGGTATAAACGACGTGCCAAAGTTGCAGAACCATCAGCTCTGCCATACATAAAAATGATATCGGCTAGTTCCCAACTCGTAAACTCAGCCATGGCAGCAAGTTCACAATAACAATAAGTAAGTCCAATAGTCCAAAATAGTCAACACGTGCAGGAGGGAGAGCTACAACTGAACACGGTCTGATAGTCCAAAATGCTAACACACAACACAAGTAAATAGTCTAAAATTAATGATGATCACGTGCAGGAGCAAAAGGCTACAACTGAACACGGTGAATCACAAAAATTAGGAACTCAACACCAAACGTCTACTCGCAACTCGAAAGGGCAAAGCAGTGACTAGAGAACTTGTTTTGTTTGACCCAACCGACGCGGCGAGGGGTCCATGATGATGACTCAACTCAGGTACCTACAAATTCATAAACTTAAAAGCATTTTTATAGCCTGGGCAATAAGGTCTAAATTGTCTTAATCATAACAAAAGAATGCATTCCGACTAATGACTAGCTTCATACAGAAAGCACCACGAGAGTAGAAATACATCAGCGAATAATGGCAGCTTTTGGAGTAAAAATAGGAAATTCAAATGAAAATAACCACATCTGAAGTACGAAATCGTTGCAGAAAGTGCATTCGCAATGGTGGACGTCATTTTGAACACGAATAATAAAAAAAAATCAGTACAAAACAGTTTTTTTTTATTCCGAAAAAAATCATATAATTGGTTCAGGCGCCTTAATTAGAAAAGTTTAAGACTCAGCTACGTAAATGATACTTCAAATTCAAGAGCAATAACTAAGCATGTTTTCAAAAGTGTTTGAACACCTGCAGGTATTTTATAAATTTTTTTAAATGACATCAAAATTCACATTTTTTATTTTCCAGTTTTTTTGTAAGTGTAAATGCTTTGTACATAACTTTTTTGGACACAATGGAGCTTAAAACTACTTTGGTACGATCAGGGACACATTGGACTACTAGAATAATAAAAAAAAATGGACATTTCTGTTTAGGTTAGAAGTTATTAGCATGTAATTGACCAATTTTGGGATTTTCGTGCTAAAATCGTAAAAGTCCCCTTAAAAATCGAAATCGCGCTAGAAATTTTTTCTTTTTGGATGAATATGTTCTAAATGGTCTAGTGTATCACCCCTTCAAATTTGTGCACCCGACCACCAAACACCCTGTATATAAAAAGTACTCAATAAGGAAATATACCCTGCCTTGATGCCATGAAACTCTTCTGAGCATTGAGTCTTTTGCTTACTACCTATTGAATATACATAATTATTGTGATATTCAGACCCATTTATCAATATAGTTGTTGAGCTTTTCATAAGTAAGTTAATTTAATAAATTTCTCTTTACAAATATCTTGGGTTTATCTCCACTAGATTCTCTGCCTAATAGAATAGCCAACACTAACTACATTTTAATTTTTTTTTGTTTGGAGACTTGAATAATTTTCATCATTATTACAACCCATTCGCTAAATTTGCTAGTCCGTGGAAATGCTTCATAAAACATCAAACAGTGGAAACTTCACTGGTTAATGTATTTGAAACAGTGAAATAGTAATGTGTTATTTGTAACTGTTTGTTTCCCAAATAAAGTAAAATAAAATAAAAATAAAAATTTTATATCTGGTGTTGGCGTCGGAAATATAACGTTGCTTGCTATGTATTATCGGTATTTAAGAGATATTTTTATAAAAGTGAAATCAAATAAAAAACTGCATAATATATTTCAGTTCACGTTAATTTAAAAAAAAAATTATTGTCTTTTAATGTTCGGTGACGACACATCGCCAGCGGAAAACGTGTAGTACTTATCTACTGTTTTTATAATGCAACGAGAAGTGCATTTTTTAAAATTTTTGTAAGTAATAGACCACAAATTATAAATGAACCTTATGAAATTGCATTAATAGTGTATAGACTAGTGGCATGTACAATCGTTCCGAATCGTATTGCGAGTAGACTAAAAAATGATCTATTGATTTAGCGTTAAGAGTTGAAATAGCATGTCGACTTAGGACTAAGTGGCTTGTTTGTTTTTATTGAGCGCGTGTTGTAACAAATATGCTTCTTAAAGCCAATGACATATTACATATAGACAAGTCATACCCAAACTATACCGCACAAAAAAAAACCACCTTTGCGTTAGGAGGATTGTTCGCGTTGGGAACCCAACACTGAAGCTTAGAAGCAGGGGCGTGGAATGGTATTTTTTGTTTATGGAATTGTTACCATTCCACGCCCCTGCTTCTAAGCTTCGGTGTGGGGTTCCCAGCGCGAACCAATCCTCCTAACGCAAAGGTGGTTGTGTATAATATCATGAACACTTCCTGATCCGATCTGTAGATTATGCTAAATATCCTCGTATGAGTTTCGCCAGTTTTGTGGACTCAAAATTTTCCCTTGTAGCACGTTTTCTTCCGTCACAGCAGTCAAAGGACGATCACTTCTTTCTTAATCCTTCAAAGTTAAGCGACCGCACTTAAATTCATTATACCAACGGCACACAGTTGCTTTAGAAGTTCCTTATTCATAACAGCTAAATGAAGTCGATTCATGATTATCTTTCAATTAATCGATTTTTCGAAATAAATTACGACTCGCCATAAAAATTTCTTTTTGCAAAATTTTGCGGGCCGAAATGATGTTGTTCGTCAACTTAAAGGATTTTTCTCACATGACATTGATCAATAGAGATATAAATCTTTTTACTTTACATACTGCCGGTGGACCAGCAGGTAGTCTATTTAATCCCTAGGAATTGTGTAGAGTAAGCATGTAACAGTAATATTCAAAATATGCCTGGATGCTGCAGGTATTCTATGTATTATCTAGGTATTGTATACAATACCTAAATTATACAGATTGCCAGCAACAGATACACTTGTCACACTTGGCGATCTCTTGTAGGCGCCCTGCATACTAAGGGACGACAACACAGTACAAGGGATTCGAATCTGAACTTTGGTGCAGGTTAAGGTTACAGGTATCCAGATACAAATATCCAGGTACAATCCGGATATTTGTATCTGGATATTTGTATCCGGATGGTACCTCCAAATTTAAAAGATTGGGTTTATTTTTTACTAGTTTAACCAACACATACCTACTGTTGGTAGTTTATTCAGATAATGCAAATAAAAAGATATGCCTTCTGCGTTAGATTGTTCGAGTCCAGTAGAGTTTTTATAATCTGAGATAGTTTATATTATAGGTAAGTTTACAACGTAATATTGAATGTAATTCTAATATGTTAGCACCTAAATTGATTTTTTATACTAAGTGAAATATGAATAGTTGTTTTATTCGATAGTGCATGTACATACAATATAAAAAAATAATAATATTAATAATATATTATTAAAAATAAATAATAATACTAATATTAAAAAATAATAGTAATACTCGTATTCTAATGTACAATTACATAAATTCATTAAATCTAAGAATGCAAAGTTATAGCCTAAAAATGAAGCATAAATGTTAAAATGTTTTACTGTAAAAAAGAAATCTCGACTTGTGACACTTTTTTACATGCGACGATACAAGCATGCATACATAAATAACGGTTAAAACATAACCTTTATTTTAGGGCACAAAAACGATTAAAATAGATGTCTATGAAATTACAAAACAGGAAGAACTGGTAGAGATAAATCGGGCGTTAACTTCACTACGACTAAATAGAATTATATACTCTAAGGCAGGTAACATGCATTTATTTAAGTACCTAATATTCTGATTAATAATTATTATTAATATTATTAATTGAAAGAAACACTCCAGTATCAAAACCACATAGCTCATGGCCGCCATGGTTCTCCAGTTCGTTGATGAAAATGTTAAGAGAGAAAAATAAATTTCATGTTAAATACAAAAAACTTGGCAACCCTCGTGATTATGACACTTTTGCTTTGCTTAGATCTAGGGCCAAAAATGAATTTGACAAATGTTACAAAACTTACATGCATAATACAGAGGAAAACAATAAAACAAATTTGAAAGCATTTGAAGCTACACTAAATCAAAAAGAGTTGCAAATCGACTACCAAACCAAATGACATATAATTCAGTTACAGCCTGTAATGGTAGAGATATAGCAAATTTATTTGCAAAGCATTTGCATCAGTTTACAATGTACCATGTACACATAATTACATTCCCGAGTTCCCTGAATCTAATAATAGTATTTCCTCGATCAGAATAACTGAAAACGATATCACAAAGGCCATCAAATTTCTAGATACGTCCAAAGGTGCTGGTCCTGATGGAATACCACCTCTTTTTGTTAAAAACTGCGGAATGGCTTCATTAAGATCTTAATATCTCACTTATAATAACAGTTTGGCAACTGGTAAATTTCCTGAATTATGGAAGATTTCCAAAATAGTGCCCATCTTCAAGACGGGAAGCAAGACTGATGTTAAACATTTTCGACCTATAAGTATACAGAACTCATTTGCAAAAATTTTTGAAAGCCTTATTTACAATTATTTACAAACTTCAAACCATTTATAAGTAGCAAACAACATGGCTTTGTCGCAGGCCGATCGACTACCAACAATCTTCTTACTTTACGTCCATGATTTAATTACGTCATTAAATAAACACATACAGATTGATTCCGTGTTCACAGATTTTGCCAAAGCATTTGATAAAGTCGACCACAACATCCTTTGCTTAAAAGCATATCACCTCGGCATTCATGGCACATTCTTACGTTGGCTATCCTCTTACATATCTAGTCGTTTAAATTTAGTAACCATACACGGCTTCGAATCAGCACCAATCAAATCTACCTCCGGCATACCCCAAGGCTCGGATCTAGGACCACTGTTATTTATTATGTTCATAAATGATCTCATTAAATCTTTACTTGCAGTTGTATAGCTTACGCGGATGACATACAAATTTATCATGAAGTCAAAAACAATGAAGACGCTGTCCAACTTCAAAACAATATCAACAAATTGTATAAGTGGTGTAAGAATAATAACATGACATTAAATGTTGAAAAATGTTTTGTTATCAGTTTTACCAGGAACAAAAAACCTATGAACCATTAATATAATATTAATAATATTGCACTCAGTTACCAAGATGTAGCTAAAGATTTAGGAGCCTGGTCGGATTAAAAATTAACTTACACACACCATTATGAATACATAATATCAAAAGCCAATAAAATCGTTGGTTTCATCATGCCAGCGTGTTGACATTGTATTATTCACTTGTCCGCTGTGTCTTAGAATACGACGCAGTCATCTCGTCACCTTTCTACAACATCCATATTGATAGGTTGGAAGCAATTCAAGGGCGTTTTCTTTGTAGCTTGTGTTCAAGTTCGGCATGAGGCGCAAATTGCCAACATATGAAGCACGGCTGAAATATTATAGAGTTGACACGCTACAATCTAGACGGTTAAGCCATGAACTTGGTGTAAATTATAAAATGTTCAATAAATGGGATGCCCCGGATTTGTTAAGCCATGTTTCGTTGAGAGTGGAGGTAGTCAGAGAATACCAAAATTGTTTTTTGTACCTTGTTGTAATAATAATGTTGATATCATAACCCACTATACCGTATGTGCAGTGCATATAATAAGAAATGTAAAGATGCTGAAAGAAGGTCGGTCACCCTCCATACATTCAAAAACCTGTCACTTAAATTCTTTCATTGATCCCGTCTTGAATTCCTTAGTGCTTAAAACAGTTTGTTATTGTATTAAATACCCAAATCTATTATCAATATTTTAAAATTCGATGCAGATATAAAATTGTTTCATAAAATAAATACATAACCTCTAAGCGTCAATGTCAGGCGTCAATGACTTACAAAAATAACAATTGTATAGATGTCGCAGCCAAATAGTCGCAAATATATCAGGATATCAACAAGTTTAAAATAATAAACAAATTGCTTAATCCTTGCGTAACAATAAGCGGCCTGCTGCAATGTAACAAATAGTAACATAAAAACAAGGCAAATTAAGCTGAAAACACCTTTTAACATAATTATATCACATAGTGTATTCTTCATTAAATGCAAATAACACCCTGATAAATTATTTATTTTTCATAATTTGTTAAGAGGGTAACTTACGTAATTGTTTTCTTCGCCTAGTTTTGAGACCTACGTCAATATCATGACATGAAATATTAGAGATCCTGCATCGTACAGAAATAGAGATCTTCACGGAAGTGGTCATATTATACACTATTTATTTCCTCGATAACGGTTCAGGTTCCTTTACAACATATTAACAACAAGCAAATGGTCCATTTTATATTATTACTTACATCGTTTAAAATAAGCCTCTGTAGATATTGTTTTTCATTTGTCAAGGGTTTAATTGAAAGAACATTTCTAATGTAAATTTTTTTTATTCATAATCCTCCCTAATTACAACATGGTCTAAAAATTCTGCTGGTGCAGCAATACTGCTCTGAAATTTAGCCCAACTAAGGAACCACGCCACAAACATGAGCACAACATCCTACTGTGCGACGTATCCAACAATACAATTACAACAATACTCTTTTATTCCTTCTCGTCCGTTTTCAATTAGAATAATAACATAAGAAGTCACAGAGATAGGAAAACACAAACGAGATCGCACATTACTCAACGACGCAAGAGCACACGAACGAGGGACTGCTAGAAATGAAGAAAATAAATACATATCAATCACATCTGACGTTGAAGTTGAGGTCTGAATGATGTGTGTGAATGACAGAACCCGCACCTCATATCTAATAGCTATGTTCATCTTTAATATTTTATAATAATCGTTATAAGTATGTATTGCCTGGCATATTAGTATTTTTATTTTAATGTGTGCTTTGCTCTTATATAATTTTTAGTTTCGGTCCTTTATTAGGTTGCTTTCTGTAAAACTTACAACAATAGATTGGGTGCGTTCAAAAAAATATTTCTCGTAAATATAAAAAAAACGTCTTTCTTTTTTCGTTTCTTAGACTGTCTTATCACAGTTTTAATTGTTTTAAAATCAGTAAAAAATCTATTTTATTTTGTATTTTTTTAATAATATTATTGTTAACTAAGACGCGTCTTCTGGCTATCAATCAATTGACAGGTCATATCTGACCGGCCCTCTTTTTTCTCAAACCTATAGGAATTACCTCAAAATTGTAATGCTAGAATAATTTAGACATTTTCTTTTTATTTTATTTTTTGTTTTGTTACTTTAAAGACATATAATGTTTCCGAAATGTCTATAATTACTTTTCCTACTCTATTAAATTGTATAATTCTAATGCTGTTCCTAGCTATAACTGGTGTGCAATTTTAAATAATAATTGTTTAACATGCATAAGTTTACGATGTTTTATATTGTACGCTGTTAGCTGTGCCATCAAATAAATAAATAAATATACCTACTTATAACTACTATTCCGTATTCATAGATAATAGGAATATATCTTAACTTGCTTTTATTTACGACATCACCCGCGAAGATTCGGTACTCAGTTACGTAGCTTTTTATACTTTAATTTGTATGAATATAATGTTAGTTTGCTCTTTGCTTCATACTTCTCCTTGAAGGCTGCGTAATTCACGAGATCTCCGAGATCTAATGATTAGTATTCTGAGTTCGTATCCTTTGGCGATCTGTCAACTAGATAGCAAATTGTAACAATTTAGCGAATGGCTGATGCATGCCTACTTTGCATGCACACTCGTGGTCGTATCTCGGGGACTTTAGGGCGTAAACACATGCATGTATGTGGTCTACAAATAATGTAAAAAATTATATCCTCGTGTCTTAATTTATCATCGCTGCCAGGTTCATAACGTGGTAAGCACAATCATTCAGATTTTGTACCTATTTAAGAGATGATAAGTTTTATACATTTTAATGCCATACAACCACCTACAAAATTTTAAATGAAAATTTGGTAAACTTAAAAATATTTTTCTGAACAAAGTTTTAAAACACTTGCTTGACTATATTGCATGTCAACAATTACGCTACCGTACTTCAGTTCACTTACCTTAGAAAAAATTAACACTTACTTTAGTCACTTAGTCAGTTTCAATCAAGAAATAATATTCAAAATATTTTTGGTTCACATCTCTTGCCCATTGCCTATTGGCTGTTTTTAGACGAATATTTTCTTCGCAGTTAGTGCAGTTAAATTATCGTAGGCATTCGTTGTGAAAACTTAATGATACATTAAGCGTCAGGAAAGTTACCCTAGACCTTATTCAATAGATGACGCAGCGCTTTAACATCGGCACAAGCAAAAGTTAAAATATTACAGTTAAAAATTAACACATTTTATTTTACAGTATCGGAGTAGAAACTACATTAAATCGTCAAATAATCAGAAAACCTAATGAGTACTGTGAGGGCTACATTTGGTTCAGCTTGGTGCAAAACTAGTAATCTAAAAAAAAAACTTTAAAAAAAGTTTCTTACAGTCTATAAATATTCGATTGAACAAAACAGGAATATCCGAACGGCAGTTCTAAAAATTAGCTCGTAAAACCAATAACATCATTGGTTAAACAAGCCAATCGTTCAATCCAATAAAGTAGTAAACATTTGTGAAAACTTGTAATTGTGAATGCACCTCTTTGTCGGCGGCTTACTAACAACTGACAGAACAGGGTAAAGTTAGAAATCGAAACGAGGCTTACCTTGCTATAAATTAGCGGGGACAGATTTTTCCGGTGAAGTGACAAAATATCGTCACGATAACGTTATTGCACAAATTGATTTATAGGTATTAATGAAGTACTGTGTGTATAAAATGTTAACAAGTTCTAACTTAAGCGGGTAAACGGCATCAAGGTCTGGATGGTCTGGGTGGTAAACATTAGTAGCCTTTCTTCATATACCAAATTTCCCGGGGCCTGGGTTCGAGTCTTGACAATGTTTTATACTTGTGATTCGCTGTGTGGTAGGTAAGTTGTGTTTTGTTTGGAGATTTCGTTAGCCATTCATATAGTTTACAAGCAGCAAATGCAGGTTTAATTCATTTTCTAACGACGAATGTATCAAATACAAGTTAAATACTTAAAAATTGGTAAATGTTCTTTCATAAAGAAAATGTGAGGCCCATAAGAAACTTTTAAAAGCATGTACCCAGTTTATAAAGTGTTGTTTGGAGGTTTTATGTGTTTTAAGGTTTAAAAACATGATCAAGACAAAAGAAAGAAACAAAGACATAAGCACAAACAAACGTTTACAAAAATATTTTGTTGGTGCTATCTAAAATTATGATGTAAACCTGTAGCAAACCTTACGTGTACCTGCACATATTTCTACAGAACCTGGAAGTGTACTGTCAATAAAGCTTAACCCATTTATCTCTCCCACCTTCAGATCTAGACATGTCGTGTTAGTGACGTGCCACGGGCTTTCGAGAGTAATGCTTTAATACTCCATATTGGATTAACGAGGATTACGCAAATCATGTCGGCAAATATTTGTGATTAGTGACAGAATTTCTGACGGAATTTCAAGGCTGAAGTTTGAGGTTGTTGCTATCAGATTGTTAGCGAGAATGTCAATGGTGTGCGACTTTTTTCTTAAGTTGTGATTGTTTAATTAACGAAGCTTATGTATAAACTTTACAGGAAGGTTTTAGTTTTTTCACGAGAATTTTCCTTTATTATATACCTACTGTGACATTTAAAACGCCACCTGGATGGAAGTACTTTAGAGTTAACAAGTTTCACTTAAAGGAAATATTGTACATAATAATATTGAAAAATATAAAACTGCATTCAAGATAATTAAAAAAAAGCTTGTCACACCAGGGTTAGAAACCGGCTAAAATCCGAAAAACTTTCACTCGCATTTTATGGCATCGATCGATTTTTTTTTTTTCGAAATGGACAGTTTATTTGTGGCCCTATTAGCATTTTAAATTTCACCGGACTTTGTGGCCTAGCGCTGAGGGAACTTAAACTACTCCTACATACGATACGCCTAAGGGCACCCGAGAGGGGCATGGACCTCGGCTTAGGACGTCGTATATTGAAACTACCACTGGTTCGGAAGGGTCATCTACTGCCAAAGAACCAGCAAGAAACTTAGTAGGAATGCGTAGGTACGCCGCGTTAGCCTGGCCCACCGGTGGGAAAACATCGATCGATAAGATCTATCATAAGTATCGAATTTCTCTAAGATACATAATAAATATTTAAATGAAAGGAAAAGCCAGTGGGTTTTATAC
Source organism: Marasmarcha lunaedactyla (assembly GCA_923062675.1). Lineage (NCBI taxonomy): Eukaryota > Metazoa > Arthropoda > Insecta > Lepidoptera > Pterophoridae > Marasmarcha > Marasmarcha lunaedactyla. Next base: position 13,930,752 of record OV281353.1, read on the forward strand.
ATTACTTTATTTCGCGAAAGAACTATCTGGTAATAATCGAATATACAAACTATTTAGTTGCTCGATATAAACTCCATTGTACACACAAATTAATTTCAAGCTACTTCACTTGCGAGTTGTGGTGAATATAAAAAATTGTATTATTTTTTCCGATAAATTGGCCTATGTTAAAATCTGAGCGATGACGTCTGGTGACAACTAAATGACTATCAAACGTGGCGTCATTTATTTCGAGTCTTTTCTTTTAAGTTAAATGTTTCCCGTTTAGCTGGAACTTAAACTACTCCTACATACGATATGCACCATGGCTTAGGACGTCGTATATTGAAACTACCATTGGTACGGAAAGATCATTTACTGCCAAAGAACCAGCAAGAAACTTAGTAGGAATGCGTACGACGCGTTAGCCTGGTCCACCAGTGGGTTAGGCGATTTGAATGCCATGTTGCCATATTTCTAACTGGAACACCGGCGTTCCTTGTTGTAATATCATCGTCGGGATCTGTTTAGACGTTACGCGGCCGCCTATAACGAACCGCCGCGTCTGGGTTGGCTGTGTATTCAGCTGACTTATTGACCAGCGGGTTGGGATGGTTGGGAGCATTATCGAAGTGGCGTCTAGACGCCAACTTCATGAATGCGGTTATGGTGGGTAGCTCGAGATCCTTGTGCAGATCTAAGTTGCGGGCATAGGGCGGGGCCGGATAGCTGCGTTCTTTGCTCTCAACAACTCCCTCACATCCTCAGGCAGGATCCAGCGGCAAGCATTGGCCACCGGAACCCGCCTGGAAGATGCACTGATAGCAGTTCGAAGGTGGTTGGTGAAAGCACCGATGGCTGCATTGTTCTCCTCGATGGATGACAATGAATCGGGAATAGTGTTCAGACCGGGGCTGTCGGTTGCCTTAAGGGCTTCCATTAGTTTGGCCCAATCACTGTGTGCCCTCGTTTTAGGAACGGGGTCACTTGGGATACCTAGCTGCATGACTACCGGTCGGTGATCCGAAGTAAGTTGGTGGATGACTTCTACTGTGTACCGTTAAGTTAACACTTTGTAGGATTGCTATATCGAGAATATCGGGCGATGATTTGTGTTGTAGGGATAGTGAGTCGGTTCCCGAGGACCCACTACATCACAGCTTAGCGAATCTAACATGTGATGAAGACGACGGCCGTTTGGGTTGGTAACTACGGAATACCAACCTGAATGTTTCGAGTTAAAGTCACCAGCTAGTATTACGGAGGGACTCATATCGAGTAGCGACTGGCGGTCGCTTTGAAGTATAGCTTTATCGGCTGATGGCCGCTCAGGAAACTTCGATATTCTCGAGCTGTGGGGGATCGACACGTATACAGTGTAGTGACCTTTTGTAATAGATGAGGGTACCGCCTTTATCGGCGGTAAGCCTATCGTTACGAACGATGTTGTAGTTCGATATTTTCGGGTCCTTGTGACTAGGTTTCAAAAAGGTTTCCTGCACAAGTAAGATTTCGATTTGGAATTCTCGAAGCAGTTCATGAATTTCATTACGCTGATGTTTAAGACCATCGGCGTTCAAGTAGCCGATAGTGAGGGACCGAGGTTTTATTTATTTAATTTAACAGTTTTTGTACACAAATATGAAAACAATATAAAATACCTTAAAGACTAAATATGTACAAAGGTACGGCTTATTTCTAAAAGAAATCTCTTCCAGCCGACCTGTGAGAGAAGAGATTAGTTTATAACAAAGTAGTGTAGTTTTAAAAGTAGTGTACCTACTTTAAACATACACAAATTATATACTTAACACCGTAAATAAACTTACATATACTCATATACATACATAAATAAAATAAAATACAATAAAATATATACAATCTAAAGTTGTTTAAAAGGAAAATTTATAAATGCCAAAACAATAAAAAACTTACTTAATTAGAGGACGCCATTTAAAAGTTTAATTTATTCAATTTTTGGACGTTGGCGATAAGCACCTGGTGTTCGATCGCGACGAAGCACGTCGCCTGGAAGTCACCCTTTGCGGCTCGTAGTTTGCGAGCCAAAGTGGTGATTTCTCCCAAGTCGAAACATGAGGCGAATTCGCTTACAAGCGCGAAATTTGAAAGTGACTCTCCATGGGACCTGGCCGTTTTGGGGTTGGGCTTTGGGGCCCTGGAGCATCCTAGGTAATTGGCAGAGTGGCCAACCGACTTAGATAAGACGCATGCAGGAGGTTCGACAGATTGCCGGTTTCGCGCGCAATCAGCAGTGCCATGATCACCCAGGCACTTGACGCACTTGGGCTTGGCGTGAGAATTTCTGGCCGTATGGCCATAGACTTGGCATCTATGGCATTGGCTGGGCATACCACGTTTGAAAGGGATCTCGACGGTGATATCCGAAAGTCGTACTATAGTTTTAAGGTTGAAAATCCCCTTGCCCTCAGGGGTGTGATCTAGTGTTAGCAACACTAGGTTGTACGGCATACGATCTTTGCCATACATACGGTGGACGGAAATGACCAGGAATCCCTGGTCTTTAAGATCCTGGAGAAGGAGCTCTGACGACGCGTAAAACGCGCTCCTCTTCGAGCGCGTAAGTGTGGTACTCAATGGATTTCTCATTCAAGTACTTGGTGAGGGCGCGGTGATCGGTGGGTGTGATATTTTGGTATTTTTCGCGTGTGTATACGCAATTTTTTTTTGACGTATGTGTGGACACTTATGTCCACGCCGCTTTATCGTGGATGAAAATAGGAGGCGGATGCCGACCGGTTGGCTTGGCCTCGGAGTAGGAGATAATTTATTTAGATAAATAATTTAGATAATAAATTCAAATTGTAATTAGAATTTGACGCGGGCATGGACTGCGGCGCCCGCTTTTTCGGAGTTTTGGACTCATCGCCGGATGAGTCCGAGGGCTTGGCCCTTTTTTGTCGTTTTGCGACGACGGTGAATCCCTCGTTGGATTCGATGGCTTGGGCGGGGAGCCAGGGTATCGCAATCCATCGACGATAAACTACGAGTGGAAGAAGCCACGGATGAGCGCGAGCTAGAACGATCGCGTGAGGGGTTGATGGATGCGGGTTGACGCGCCCGTCTCTCCTTTTTTGTCGGAGTTTTGGTTGTGGGTTTGAACCCAAAACTCCGAAACTCCTTTTTTTGGTTGTATGTACTTCTTACATTATAAATAAGTAATATTTTATTCTTAATTTAATATACGTTTACTTTTACGTGGATAGTTTATTCGGCTGTTGTTATTTAAAAGATAATAACAAAATTCATGACCACAACGCCATCAAGCTAAGCAATTGATTGACTCTATTCGGCTGTTTCCGGCAAGTAGATAATCTTACATTCGGTTTGGAACTCGTGTTTCTCCAATACCTGACACTGACAGGAATAGTTGTCAGTCCTGACGGTTAATTGCCATTAAGCATGCAAATATAATACAATACTAAGTAAGTTGTAAATGATCAAAAATTAAGGCTCCGCGTTCGACCTGTTCGTCTAGTGAACTTGATCAAGTAGTCATTAAAAAGTTTTTGCATGCTATGTCCGGCTTCCGAGATCGTGTAATCTTATATTTCTTTTATGCAACTGTCAGATAACTCTTTTTTTAAATTCAAATTCAAAAGTCCTTATATGCCAATATATGGAATACAAAAATGTCTTAAATTATCTTACAGGTCCTTATATAAACTACTGAGTTATCAGCTTGCAAATTTAAATGTCCTTAATACATGTGTTACATGATGAATTTCATTTTACTGGAACGTCTTGAGAAAATTAATCTGTCAGAATTTTTATTATTATATTAACAAAGAACAAACAAATAAAACAAAAAGTATAAATAATTATTAAGTCAAAAAATTATAAGAAATAAAAATTTAAACAAATTTCAAAATTGTAAAATAATAATAACAAATTACTGACTAAAAAACAACACAAATTAGTGAAATAATGATCAGAGTTAATGTCAAAATAAACACTATAATTTATCTTTCATATATTTTCGCACTATAGTACATTTTTTGCATTAAGAAATTGCATAATTCGTTTAATATATTTTTAAGTTATAATTATAAGAATAATACTGTTAGATTTGATGTGAAACTAATAAACAAACGGATTAAAATTACGACCCCATATACCTAAATGCAATGCCGTTTTAATTAATACTTATTTGTGTTTCTTTAATGACTATTGTTACTTCTCAGTGTTCCTGGCCTCAAAGATTATGAAATATAGAAATTATCAGTGCAAGTTACGTAATTGTTTGAATTTCGTTATACATTCTCATTTAATTTGTAGCATTTAATCATAATCTGAAGTAAAGGTAATGAACAAATAAACGAAACACCGGGCCTGGGTGGCATATACTAAAAACATAAATGTTTTAAAATTATGTTTCAGAGGCCGCTTCATTCTATTTTCTATGTGTTTGGGTAGTTAATGGACTGTTTTGTTAGTTAGTCGAGAGGTGCGAGATCGAATCCCGCTAGGACCTCGGCACATTGGGCCAATGTACCTTTCACTTTTTTATCATAATATATAAAAAAAACTCGCTAATTGAAAATCCAACACGCACACGAAGAGTTATTATTTGTTGTGACCTTGTCTGATGCAGTACTATAGTCCTCACTAACAGCCGTTTGGTGAAAGTAAAGGGTCAGTCAGTTGAATTGCAGAAACATTTACAATTCCAATAGATGCCCTAATAAATATTAATCAACCATCTGGTGGATCGTGTGCTCGTTTGTCGGGAAAATTTTAAAAAAATATGCTTTTATTTTATTTAAATTAAAATTGTCTTATTCGTTGTTACTGCGCCAATAGAAACACATTCCGTGAAACTATTAACTGTCTATATATTAGATACAGACGGCTCATGTTTGAGTTTGCACAACGGCCCGTTGTGAGACGTACGGACGGCTCGCTACGATCAAAGTGCGCCCTGCAAAAATTGGAATTAAACGATTGGTATGGCCGACATATTGAATACGTAATTAGAACATAGAAAGTACCACATGCCACCCTGATTGGCACAGATAAGTCGATCAGCTGTAATTGTGTATGGTACCGTGAACATGTTTGATAGCAACGTTTAATTGTAACTGAATTATTGTTACGAAGAAAATGTTTCTCACAGTTTTTGAAGAAAAGTTTCTCATTCTTTTTGGAGAAATATTTTCTCACAGTGCTTAGAAAGTTTGGTTCATTACGAATGGTGGTAAAACGTATTTTTAACAACGTTTAAATTTAAAGGATTAGTTATTATTGTATTCCAAGTGTTTCGTGTCTTAGTGACAATAAGTTGAGATGTTAGAACTTTGGATAGACATCATTGCAATTTTTTTAAGAAAACCATAGGACGTGGTGGTCGATTGACGAAACATGGAGACGTTTACCAGTATTTTCTAAAAAAGTTGAAATTGAGCACAATAAACATCTGACGGCCGAGTAGCGTAGTGGTCAGTAGCCCTGTCTCATACGCTGGAGGTCCCAAGTTCGAGTCCTGGCCGGGGCATTCATTTGTGTGATGAATACAGATGTTTGTTCTTGGGTCATGGTTGTTGATACTTATATTTGTTCTCGGGTCATTGTTGTTGATATTTATATATGTATGTTTATTCTGGGTTTCCTCCCAGTTCGCAGTATGGTCATCTATAACACAAGCTCTGCTTACTTTGAGGCCATACAGTTGGCGTGTTTGTCTGGGGATTATTATTAAGTATATTATTTTTTTCTCATATTCTTTAAATAACATACAAATCGGAGGGCCTAAATAATTGTAAAAATTGCATATTTTAAATTAGTTTTATATTTTATAATAATAATAATCGCCAGAAAAACACACCAACTTTATGGCACCAAAGTAAGCAGAGCTGGTGTTATGGATGAATATACAGCGAGCTAGGGGGGAACCCAAAATATGTAAACATAAACAATTATGACTCGAGAACAAACATCTTTGTTTATCACACAAATGAATGCCTCGACCAGGACAAGAACTTGGGACCTGCGTAGAATGAGGCAGGGCTACTACTCCGCTCAGCCGTTGTATCATACTCATGATACAACTAGCAAAGACGATTCATCACAATTGGAAACATTAGTTTAGTTATATTTTAAAGATTTTTTCGTAGCCTTAGTTATAGAGCTGAAATAGCTGGATGATGCTTACTGGTAGACACGGCAAGTCCGAGGTCATATATTTTACTATTTATACTGTTATTATTATTCTTACACAGTTTTAAAGTGAAGGTAAGTGACATAGAATACTCGATTTTTTTCCGCAATTTAATTGAGTTTAGATTTTGAAAGATAAATAAAATAAAATAGCCAAATTTTTTTTATAATATTCATATCTATAAGAGTTTTGCTGTTCCAATTAAATTATTACTTTAAAAATTTGTAAAACATTACTTTTGAAGATTAAATTTGGTTGTCCTCAACCAAGCCATTCAATCAATCAATCAAATCAAGCCATCGCCCTCCTGGGCGATGATGGCTTGATTTGATCCCGCGTTGACTCGTGAACGGGTGCTTGAACTCCCTTTGTACTTCCTACATGAAATTTTGAATCGGATTAAATTTCTTCAAAAATTCAAAAAATCATTACAAAAAAATGAAATTTTAATACATTCGGACTATTTTATGAAATTCGTTAATTTTCAAAATCTTCAATCAATCTGATACCCTGTCAATAATCAAAAACAACAAGCTTGCACGAAAATATAATCAACTAATTACAACAAAAACAAATCCAGCTGGTTGGGAAAATTTGTACTTGTTTGAATTTCAATATCACATAGAAAATTTTATTCTAACTTACATCGTAACTAAAAATCCACAGTAAAAAAAAATCGTAGTTCTAAAATGTTTATTGATCATTATTTTATCGATTTATATCTCAGCACCGGTTTGGAATCATCTGAGTTTGTATTTTTAATCATGATTTGCGATAATAATCCTAAACGCATTCACAATAAGGTCCAACACCATTATTTTTTATTTTAATTCTCCCGGTTTTCCAACTAAACATTCCTAAATTTTGCCCGCTATTTTATTTTTAAACTTTTTTTTCTATTTCCACACCGTTACATGCAGTCCGAATGTAAATATACATAAAAAGCAAACTTTTTGTTTATTTAGCGTAACCATCTTTAAAAATAAAACGAAAATTCGAACAAAAAGTAGATAAGTCGCTGTTATTTATTTTCAAGTTATTCTCAAAAAAACCTATTTCGTTTTGCGATTGTAATGTGTATAATCAAATAAAATTTGAAGTTTTCTAAATGTCTAAATTTATGAAAATAACGCATAAGTATTTACGATAAATTCAACTCGTGGCCCTTAAGAGGTCATTGCGCCCAACGGGACGGCGCGGCGTGGAAACCTTTAAGGAACATGTGCCGCCAATGGCTATAATAAACGTAACACGGTCTTTCTAGAGTGAATTTCATAATCTCGTATCAAAATTTTTAACAATGACGTTCTCATTGGAAAAAATATACCTCACTTTGAAAGACCTTTCTTTTTAAATAATAATAACGAAATAGACATGCTTGCAAATAAAATAAATATGAATACCGACTTTTTTATCTTATTATTTAGATTTTTTTATTTTACTAAGTAAACGCAATTATTATGGCGGTCAAAATAGGAAGGACTGTAGTCCCGCCCCAGACGAGATCTTGCAACACTTGCGTTTTAACGTATGATCTTTCCTTTTCAATTGTATTAATATTTTCATAATCTTCATTTTTGCTAAATTTTATTATTTTCATTGACAATCATGTCAACGCATTTTTTTAATGACAGCCATGGAAGCTACCAAACAGACTAAGCCTGCTACACACGATTCTTCTTAACTATATTTTATAAAATATGATTCCTGGCTGACTAATTTTGAAACTTCAAATTGCGGTCCCAATAGAATGCGAGCCCGGCTATATAAGCTGAGGGCTGGCCTTCTGGGCGGAGGGCGGAGAGCTGAGTGCGGGCCGGCTGGTTTGCGCACCCACCTCCCTACCCGGGTGTCGCTCCGATGAAGGCTGCATAGCATTCCCATGCCACAGCCAGCAAGGTGGTTTTTAGTGGTTAAGTGCTAGTCTGGTGAGTCCCACATCACCCCGCAGAGGTCGGTTGCCTGCGGAGGTATGCATGACGCATCTTCCACCTCCCTCCCGTGAGGGTGTTGCTTAGGCAGCCAAAAAAAAAACTTAGAACGGCAGTCTATTGCAAGCAAGTCTACTGGAAACATCTAATCAAAAAAGAAAGTCTACTACAAGAGTCCAGTAACATCACCAAGTCATGAGGACTTGACATGAGACTGATGCTGCCTGCAACTGATGAAGCCCGCAACAGATGCTGCCTGCAACAGATGTTGCCTACTCTCGATGCTGCCTGCTACCGATGGTACGGATGTTGCCTGTTGCAGATCCTGCTTGCGCCAGAGTGCCAGAAACGAGAAGAAACAGAACAAAGAAACTCTACCACTACTTAATATAACCATTCTACCTCTTTAATTTTCACATCTACTACCATTTCAATATTTTCATGTACATATTTGAGTGGTATTTTTTGATCGGTAACCTCAACAGCGGTTCTCAACCTTGTATCTTACACCCAGGTCAATAAAATCTTATGAAAAAAAGCAAGCCTTTAAAAAAACAGAATATCTCTTCGTACCTCGCGATTTCAAATCCACAAATTGTTGTGTCTTGTTGCAGATTGGTTGTTGCTAAAGTAGAATTTATTAATGCTTTTTTTTAATAAGGCGTTTTTTACTTTTCGCTGCTAACTTATATATTTATGTCGTCGAGAGATCAAGTCGATTGAAGCTAGGACTTGAAGCGTCGCCCAAGGATTTTTCCTTCCTCACACATTGTTGTAGTTTTTATTTTTTGTCGCATTTTTTGAGATTTGTAAAGTTTTGTCCTATGATATTTATTTTTTAATAACAATAATACCAGATATAAACCTACAAGGAAAATCACGGGATGTATTATACAAATTATAACAAAAGTTTGGGAAATATTGACCTGTCATATTTCAATGACAGTTCTTTGTTTACATTTTTTACACAAGATTATAATGATTTAACTTTCAAAATTTGTATTGCTGTAACTACCTTAATTGAGTTAGTTATTGGTGGAAACTTTATTGATTTGTTATATTATTTATATTAATTTATATAACTGGATTAAAATATTGTATGTTTCCCAAATAAATAAATAAATTATGAAATGCTTCATTAACTAAATCAAAGTGTTTAAAAGTTTGTCCTGACAAAAAAATGTTAAGGATTTCATATTACAAATGAAAATGAGTTCGATTTTGAACTTCGGAAGTTAATGTTGAATATATTATACGTAGGTAGGTATCTAACCCAGAAACATAATATGTAGAAGAAATCTTCAAAAATGTTACCGAAACAAGAATTTACGATGTGGCTTTGATATGAAAACTACTTTTAATAACTAATAACTTTGTCTTTTATTAACTAAATAGCAAATCTTTCAAGGTACAAACTTACTTAGAAACGAAAGTAGTACAAAAGTCATACCACTTTCGTTTCGTTTTCAAAAAAATTCAATAATATTAGTATTTTCTAGTTTTCAGAAATACCGTAAGTTTGACAATAAAAATAGGCTTGATATAATTTTAGTTTATAAAATTGTCTATAAAATTTTTTATTACACTATTGTATTTTCAAAGTACTGCCGTTTAATTCACAGTTGCATATATTACTGCACACATATATCCCGCACACAATGTTGTAGTTTTTATTTTTTGTCGCATTACTTTGAGATTTGTAAAGTTTTGTTCTATGATATTAATTTTTTACTCACAATAATACCAGGTATAAATCTACAAGGAAAATCACGGGATGTATTATAGTTAGCGCATTTTTTTAACGGTTATGGAGGCGCGCAGCTTGAGCCTTTTCGAGATCCATCATGCTTGTGCCATGATCGTGTAGGATTTGATAATGGTTGTATCAGATACTCTAACCATTCCTGCGAGTTGTTTCTTTTTTGGCGAGCATCGTCGAGTACACATTTTTCGACATTTTGAATAAGTTTTTGTGGCGTGGTTAAAAATGATATTTCTATCAGTATGGTAGAACAGATTTTCCTTGCTTGATGAGGAATTTTATAAAAGTAAAATATGCACGAGTGGTCTGACAGCGATTAAACCTCGTATATGTAAATACTAAATATGAATCACTGAACACCTAACCTAACCAACTTATTCCAATTCCCTCATTCCACAAACTTAAAAATGTAGGGACCACTGTGATTTTGTTATAATTATCATGGACCACAAGGTTAAAAATATATCAATTAAAACATTTAATCAAAACGATACAGATAAGCAGTTTATAAAACATCAAAATTAACATTGATTAATTGTGTTATAATTGAGACATTTTTTTTTTTTCATAATTAAGAAGATTTTTGAGCTTGTATTTCCTGTAGCAGTTCTTGAATTCTTGGGTTGATTATTTTTGCTCAAAGCTCTGCGCATATCGTCACTTACTTTTATTCGACTCCTTGTTCGCATAAATGAGGAAACAAGGAAGGACTCTCGCGCGGGCCCACTCGCTCTTATTCACCGGTGCCCGTTAATTTGATATTTGAAAATGTTTGCGGACCATATTTTAGTCCTTGCCATAATTTAGACTATATTTTTGTCCATTCCAAGGACCGCCGGTTGGATCTCCTGCTTTATAGGGTACAACTATATCATGGCTACAACCATCTTGCTGTGGCATTAATATCAAACATAGTTAATAATTAATAGCAAACATCAGGTAGTAGAAGAGCACTGGCGGCGAGATGCAACATGCTGGCACACAGATTCGCACGTAGTAGTGTGGATGCTAAGATTTAAGGCTTTAAGGCTTTCTGCCAATCATTTTACACGGCGGGTCTGTGGTCGCATGGTCGCGGCTCAAAGTCATCTTTGAGAACTCTTAGAGTTCAGTACAACAACGGCCTGAGAATGCTGCTGGGGTTGCCTCGGAGCTGTAGTGCATTGGTCATGTTCGCGTTAGCAGGAGTCGCTGACTACTACGCTGTCATGAGGAAGAAAAATTTGTCACTTATGTGCAGACTACGTTCCAGTACTAACACGATATTAAAACTATTTGCCTCTAAATTAGAACTACCAATATGGCAGCAATTTACTTATATACTAATATGAATGGAATTTTTAAATCAAATAATTTATATATTTTTATTTCATAATAATCCATCTGACATACATTTTTAATGACATATAATTTTCTTAATGACATATTATTTTATAAATTTTGAAAGACAATTGTTTATATGGAATAACTGAATTTTAATTGACATTTTTCAGTTTTCTGACATATTATTGACATAGCAAATAATTATTTTTATTTATTTGTAGTTGTTGTTTATTATTTACTAATCTAATTGAATATAAGATATATTATTTATTAAATAGACATAGTCAATAATTGAATATTATTTAATTTAGGTAGTTATCACTTCTAAATTACACAAAAGCCCTTTACCGCCTTCACAGTCTTAATTTATTATTTAATTTACAAATTTGTTTTGAAATAGTATTGAAATAAACCTGCTTTGGATTTGGTGTTTTATTATTATTATTATTCTTTTTGTCGTGTGTTATATATGTGTGAATTTAATGATAAGGATTTGCAGAACATTTTTGTTACACTAACATAGTTATTAAGCTTTGTAATATTAACACGTGGGCCTAGTTGCCACAATAAAGAAATTTATTATTATTATATTTTGTTTACTTCCTTTATAATACGTTTTAAGATTAATTTTCATCCACGTCCAAAGTACAGTAGGGAATATAAATATGAAAAAAAATTATTTTAGAGTCAGGCGCGGAATACAAATTTTTTTCTTTCAATGAAATTTAAGAGGTAAATACTGACTAAACCTTCAGATGGACACATTGTTATCACATAGTAAAAGTTTACGATACGATATAGTCAACTCTAATGGCATATCGTGTTTTATCACATGATACCTTGTTACACAAACTATCACTTTTTATATTGCAGCAAACCCTATATTCATAAAAGTTAAATTGTTCAATGCTATGAACATCATTTGTAGGTTACCGGAAAAGTGTAAAGTATCTACAAATTTTTCAGGGTTTACAAATCACCCAGCCTCGTCGTTTTATCCTGTTGAAAACCCTACTTTGATACGTCCCCGCAGGCTGTACAGAGCTAAACAGAGCTACCTTTTCCAACCGGAAAACACGAGTTAATGCTACTTCAATACGTCTCAGACGGTGACGTACTTCAGTAGGGTTTCTAGTTAAATATGTGTTAAATCTTATGGAAACCCTTACCCTATTACTCATTTAACCATGACGTACTGCTGTATTTTATTTATTTAATAATTTATGTACACACAAGAATAAAAATACAATAGATGAGACTTAGAAACTAAAAAATGTACAAAGGTCAGCTTATTTCTTTAAGAACTTCTGCCAGCAGACCTGAGACTGGAGAAATAATACAATGCAAAGTTAGTGCGCGAAATGAAAATATTAAAAACTTATTTTCTATTACAATATTACAAAATATACTCAAATGCTTATATATAAAATACATATAATATTTACATGTAATAAATATATAAATCTATATAATTAACATCATTTAATTTGCATGAAATTTTTTTATGAAAGCTAAAATATATTTCAGGTAAGTAGTATTCCCTAACTCTTTTCCTAAATATTGTAAGAGATTTTGAGTTACGTATTTTGAAAGGTAATGAATTCCACAATCTGACAGCGTGTATAGAAAAGGAGTAGGAGAAGAAATCGGTTTTATGGGGTTTTAAGTACAAGAGAGTACGCTTATGTGCTCGGCATGGCGTATCTTCAGAATGAGTAAAGGAAAAACGCTCGCTCAGGTATTTTGGAGAATTCGGGTTATAGAGTACGTTAAATAGAACACAAAGAATGCGAGTATTTCTATGGAGACGGATCGGAAGCCACTTTAGCTTTTTGAGATGTTCTGAGACATGGTCGTACTTCTTGAGGTTAAAAATAAAGCGTTTGCAGATATTTTGTAAGCGTTCTAGCTTACTCAAAAGCTCCTCAGTGGCGTCTAAGTAACAGACGTCGGCATAATCAATTATGGGTTGAATAAGTGCTGGCGCAAGGGATATCTTCGTTTGAAGTGGTAAGAAGCTTTGAAGGCACTTTAGTGTGTAAAAGGAGTAGTGTACCTTTCGACTGATTTAATTTACGTTAGCACGCCAAGTTAACTTCGAGTCCTTAATAACTCCTATGTTTTTGGCAGTGTCGGTAATAGTGATCTGTGTGCTATCCAAAACTACAGGAGGTCGATGAGCGAAATCGAGGCAACGGCGCATATATCGACTTCCCAGAATCATGGCTTGAGATTTACCGGGGTTCACACGTAATCCAAATGGTTTGGCCCAGTTACTGACACAAACTAGGTCATGGTTAATAGCTGAGATAGCTGAGTCAACATTGTCTACTGCGAAATGCCGGTAAATCTGCAAGTCATCGGCATAGAGGTGGTATTTACATGAAAGAACTTGAATGAACTTGAAAAGTAAAGGAGAGAGAACGCCACCCTGAGGTACGCCTGCAGCTAGAGCACACCAGTTTGAGTAAGACTCATCGAGGCGAACCCGCTGAGATCGTCCCCGAAGATAGGAATTAAACCATGCCAATGCAGAAGAAGAGATATTAAGTGATTTTAATATTCCAAGTAGGATATCAAAATCTACAGAATTAAAAGCGCTGCTGAAGTCTAGCAGTACAAGCAAGGTGAGGGATCTATTCTCCTTAGCCTATGAAGACTATGAAGATTATTGGTAGTTAGAAATGACATCAGTTGTTTGTGCACAACGTGTTTAAGAACTTTGGACAGGAAGGACAGAATTTATATGGGTTGAAAATGTGTGAGATAGCTAGGATTTGGAATTTTAGGCAAAGGGATCACGTTAGCAAGTTTCCAGGAAGTCGGAAAAGTACTTGTGGATAGGGAATAATTAAAATGTGTGTGAGGATAGGCAATAAATGAGATAGGAGCATAGTGTTAATTTTTGAGCACAAGTTGTCATTACCAACGGCGACCGATGAGATTGAGAGAACAGACTCCCTGACCGAGTGTTGACTTGATGAGTTTTTATTTAATATTTAATTACCTACATAATTCAAATCATAGTGAAACTGACACTGAAGGGAGATTGCGACTTATAATAGGTACTTAGTATACATATACAACATATCGTAAAATTTCCCGTATCATGAAATGTTCGAGTAGATCGATGTGGTCCACTAAGCGCGCGGCTAACATCATGATTCCGTTAACTCCGAAGACCGGTAGAAGAGTTTCTTTGTTCAGATCTCGTCTGGGGCGGTACTACAGCTTTTTATATTTTGACCGCCATAAATATCATCTTTACCTGATTGCGTAAAGATTATATTAATGCTGGATCAAAGGGAAGGGACATCCAGTGCAATTACTGGAATAAAGGCAAATCTTCAACTAAAGCCTACGGTCGGTAATAAACACCTAGGACTAATGATGTCCATGGGTGCGGTTGCCACTACCATCAGGTGGGTCGGGTGCTCGTTTGCAGACAAGGTTTGTTTAACTTATTTCCTTTTTTTTGTTCCATTACTGATTTAATTTTCATAATGGTGCGTCGCCGGGTGCTGCCATGCTATGCTCACTTTGTTCGCTCGACTAGTTTGTTAGAAAATATTTCCATGATACGCTCAATTATACAGTGTTTATTTTCTACGCTTCGACCGAGGCAAATCGCTTCCGTATAAGGGCCCTACAACGAGACGTTAAATCGCGCTTACGTGAACTGCGGTCTAACAGCTGGGACGTGCTTCTTGAAAAGTTTTCTCCTTCGCATCTGGCTTACTGGAGCTTCGCTACTCCGATCTACTACTCCGATCTAAAAAGTAAAATATTTAGGAGTCACTTTATATAACGGACTCACATTCGCGGATCATATAAAACGCGTTCGGGACCGAGCCGCCTTCGTCATGGGTAGGCTGCCCCCTTTAATCTGCAAGAAGAGTAAAATGTCGCCTAGAAATAACCTTACACTTTACAAAACATGCATCCGCCCCATTATGACATATGCCAGTGTGGCTTTCGCTAACGCTATCAAGTCGAACTTCAATCACAGATTATTCAAAATAGGTTTACACGCAAATGTCTTAACAGATCCCGACGACGCTATTACAACAAGGAACGCCGGTGTTCCAGTTAGAAATAGGGCAACACGGCATTCGAATCGCCTAACCCACCGGTGGGCCAGGCTAACGCGGCATACGCATTCCTACTCAGTTTCTTACTAGTTCTTTGGCAGTAGATTACCCTTCCGAACCAGTGTTAGTTTCAATATACGACTTCCTAAGACGAGGTCCTTTCCTTCTTGAGTGCCCTTAGGCGTTTCGTATGTTGTAGGAGTTTGAGTTCCGGCTAATCGCCGTCAGCGCTAAACTACTAAGTCCGGTGAAATTTAAAATCCCCTTAGGGCCATGAATAAACAGTCCGTTTATAAAAAAAAACTGTGTTTATTTACTTATGACAGATTGAACTGGTTATTGCTGCAGCTTAACATTTTGATTATTGATTTGATTACTGAAAATTAAGAAAGTTTCGCTTTAATCTGTTTCTAATGGTCTGTCGATTGATTTATAAAAATTAATGCTTTCTTTGCGATTTGAAAGTATTCGTTTCTTTTCGTTTGTTTCTTTAAGGTCAATTCATGTCATTTTTAGATTAAGTTCTAAATAATTTCTTGGTGTTGTTATTTGTCTTTGCTTTCGGTGTTTTGCTTGGTTAACTGGAATTACGTGCTAGTTGACCCTGGTCTTGCGAAGTCTTGGTTGGTTTCATTTTTCTTTGTTCTATTTTTAATTTTCTTTCTGTAGGTTCTACTGTTTCTTAAATTTGTGATTATTTTGAGTTCGTTAGTGAATTTGAATTATTCTCTCTTCTGTACTTTCATATCTGTATTCTAACTACTTAGTTTGAATGAATGGTCACCCTACACAGCACAGTTTTCTCATATGAAAACTAACGCACAAGTATAAAAATATCTTAAACTTTAGGGCGAATATTTCCACAATTTGTGGAGTGAGTCACATGCGTCTACGAGATCGAGTAAAGTAAACAGTGGTCAAAACGTTGATCCCTCAGATGGACTTTTTGCAAAAAGAAAACTTTGGCTTTATCCTTAACCACTTAGCTTTTTGCTGCCATTTTTGCTCCAGTAATAATAATAATAAATCCCCAGACAGACACACCAACTGTATGGCCCCAAAGTAAGCAGAACTTGTGTTATGGATGATCACGCAGCGAAATGGCGAGGAGAATCCAGAATAAACATACATACATTGATATTTACTCACCAGGAGTCGAACATTGGACCTCCGGCGTATGAGGCAGGGCTACTGCCCACTACGCCACTCATTCAGGTTAGGGTTAATTTATAATATATATGAGCAAAATTACACAGCCGAATTACTTTTAAGTCGAATGGGGTGATTTTCAAGATTTCTCAGTCCTCAAATATGATAATTTAGACATAACTTCTGACTCAGTCGGTCTAGTAAGTTAAGTATCTCAAGTATCTTCAAGTTTTACAATTATTTTTTCTAGTATATTCAATTTCCACAATTATCACTAAATTCTGATTTGAAAATTGATCTCTCCGTCCACACGCTTATGGACAATAAGTGTAGAGGCGTGCATTTTTTAAATGAAAACTATGTACCTAATTTTGTCTGGCACTTTCATTGAATATTTGCTAAGCCAGAATTAGGATTGAATATCTTAAAAGCATTCCGAAGCAGCTAAAGGACATAGCGTTTTGTTTCGCGAAGTGAAATTATTCCAAATTATATGGCATTTCAATTTAAGAAACAATACAATTTCCCATAACATTGGCATTTACAATGACCATAAAATAAGTCCCAAGGCCAATTGGTGAAAGTAGTAGGAATACATTGAGGAACTTTTTACTGAAATGGTCAACTTTAAGTCGGTTGCTCTAGATTATCGAGCTCAAAACTTAATCACTTAACAGAAAACAATTAATCGTACAATGTCGTCTGTAGATACATATTTAGAAGTAAATTAACTTCAAATATTCGCGTCAATAAAAAAAAAACTAACTTAATTGTCCAATATCTCATCGACTTCAATCAAGAAAGCTATTGCTGATAATTGGATTGTTAATGATACCTAACTGTTTTTGTGAATATTGTTCTTCATGATTCATCAAAAACGATAAATCCAATTTTTTAAAGATTTACTACATATGTCATCTTTTCACCAAAAAAGGTACGAAGGAACATGTTAGCAAAGCCGCGGGCAGAATCTAGTATATTATATACATCAATATTATACACAGTAAACTTTAAGACTTATAAACTAGAAGGTGAACACAAAATTTGCAGTTTTTAATACTGTGATAAGTGATGTTAATTAGAATCTCTTTAAGGATTTTTATTTTAGGACAAAAAATTTATGAGACGAAAGGGAAACCCGGCGGAAATTATATGTCTGAAGATGATCAATAATATACAAAAACGTAATTAAGTAAATAAACTGGTAAATATTTACTTTTCAATTTATTTTTGATGTACTAAACCCATAAGGTCAAAATATTGGCCTATTTTTAAAATGCTTTTATATTTAAGTATTTTGGATTGTTTAGTTTATATAATTTATTGAAATTTAAGTGGGTCTATGGTTTTTCCTGTTGTGAATCACCGGTGTATAAATGATTATTTTCGATTTATTCATTTGCAGCGAATACATTCGATCCCACCACTAAGCACGATACAACGTAACTAAACGTAATATTCATAGCAATAATCATTATATATGTAATATTCATAGATTTACGGTTTTATGTCTATTTTATGTCTGAATCCGTCTACTAATCAACTAACTTAATCTAGATAGATTAATTTGTTAACTAGTAGTATATTAGAATTATTTTGTAGATTTATTTAGAAGCCAAAGTGATATCTATCTTAGCGTTATATATTTTCTTTATTATTATAATTATTTGTGTCAGTTTTATTTGTCTCGGCTTAGGGTCGGTATTACCAACGTTTATGGGGAAATTTACCAAGTAAATGTAGTTTTTAGATTAATTATTTAGATTTATCGGTAATGGGTCTATCTGCATAAACGTCCGCGGATCACGGATACTCTAACGGATTTTTGTAGAAGTGTGTACATTTTTGTTTTTAGATTTAATAGATTGATTCTCTGGAGTAGATGTTTCGGTACTACGCCTGTCGTAGATGTCACTATAGGTACTATATAAATTATTTGTTATTATTATTCATACTTTACTCGATAAACTGACTTTGACTTGGTGAAAATCATCTCTCACGTTTGCCACGTGAAGAATTTTTTAGTTATTAGTAGACTAAACAAGTAGAGAAAAGGTAAATTAAAGATATCAATGAAAAGTTGATAATGTGTGCATTTATAAACCAAGTGTTAGGATTAAACAAAACGAAATCGTGCCAGAGGACGTATGACACAGCATCTTTACAGAACTATGGATTTTGTCTATTCACACTAGAGGATCTGACCTATATATGCCCTGGACATAAATGTAGATAATTTTTTTTGTTTCAATTTGAATCGCTTTCTAGGTCTTGCAAGTTCTCTAAGAAAGATAATCAAATAAAATTTGACGTAAAAATCAAATGATGACTTGATTTAAAAAGCAAGCCTGAATATTGATATGTGATTGACATATAAAATAAACATTTTTGTAGGTTTTAGAATTGTAAAATGAAAAATTATGATAGATTACATACAAAGATCAGATTAGATTACAAAATATAAAGGATGTTTTGTAATCTGAGAATTGTAGAGCGAGATTAGGTGCCCTGCATCTGCCACCAGCGTCAAATCTAACATAGCTTGCACTTACAAATAGGATTAGGGTTCTCAGCACTTTTAAATGCATATTAACTACCCTAGTTGCAGTTCTAAGCACGTAATTAACTAGAAACCCTGCTGCAGTACGTCACCCTTTGAGACGTAATTAAGTACTATTAACGCGTGTTTACCGGTTTTTTTTAACCGCCTAAGCAACACCCTACGCTGGGAGGGAGGTGGAAGATGCGCTATGCATACCTCCGCAGGCACCGCTCTGCGGGGTGATGTGGGACTCACCAGAGTGGCACCTACCCAATAAAAACGACTTTGCTGGCTGTGGCATGGGAATGCTAAGCAGCCTTCATCGGAGTGACACCCGGTTAGGGAAGGGGTTGCGGTTGGAAACGATAGCTTATTTTGTCACAACCTGCGGGGACGCATCAAAGTAGGGTTTCCATGCCGCACGGCCTGCCCAGCAACGTGCACGCTAAACTTACTCGAAGCCAGATCAAATGTAATCGTATATTTGATTTGAGAATGTGTTAAATATTACTTTGATTTTTAATTTATATATATTTTTAAATTCTAGTACAGCTGATTTGACTGCCTCAGTGGTTGTAAAAAGTAGGATATACTCCTCGGGAAAAACATGTCTTTGTCTTGGGCAGGCTTGAATCCTTCTCTCGATTCAGGATTCCTAAATCCCTGTTCGTCAATTAACCCTTTAATCCGCTGAATATACCGCCTGTGACATAAGTCTTTTATTTATCCCGCTTGGTGTTGGTGTACTACATCACTTCATTATTTGCTTGTCAGCTAGACTAAGTCGGCTTACTTTATTTAGTCTAAACAATTGGCTTTAAAAAGTAAGGATTTTTACTTATTTTCTCACTTTTAAATAATCGGTTTTGTTTATAGGTATATTTTGATGATGATTATTTAATATTCTGATTATTTTCAATATGCATGGGTTTCAATATGAAGCCCGTCATTAGATATATAGCTCCTTCTTATATAATCTACTGTTATGACGTCATAAAGTAAAGTATTCAAAATATTAATAACTGTTTTTGACCTGCGATTCTTCTGATTAAGCTCTCTCAGCGGTTTTTTAACCGTATAACAACCGTTTATATATTTATATGCATGCCATGCCATTTAGTCTAAAGCTGTTATTTATAGACAGTTACAGATATACACTTCAAATTTATTTATTTGTTAGCAGATTGGTAGTTAAAAACAAGATAGTTAGTCTCAATCAGAATTATTGAAATCTAGTTACCTTTTTTATTAACACAAGAAGCAGGGCAGATATATGCTTTTGACCACGTTATGTAACCGTGAAAATATTTTACTCTGGGTCAAACACATCACCTAAGGTTTGGAAATTTCGCCACGAGTCACAAAAAATTTGACCACAATCTGTTCGAAACGTTAACACATGAATTATCTCAAAGAATGCATTTGATAGCCGGGGCTTTCCGTGGTGAATCAATACTGAGACACGAGGTCGCTGACTTATGTATGAAATTATTGCAACCAACTATGGATTTTGAGTGAAAGGAGGCTGGTCGAATTATTAGAAATTGCATTCTAGAAAACGATCATGATAGTAATTGGTTTTAAAGATGCTTTAATACGTAAAGATATTAATGATTTATATGATATTTTACAAGATGGGTGACAATAAGAATCAACATTTTTAGACTTCTGAAATGTTATTTTTGAGCTCACTGAATGTACTCTTACCTATTAGAATGACTCTGAGATGCTATACCTTACATTGCAGAAATATTAAATATTGGTTGAAGATGGTTGTACGGACCTATGGCTTATTTCAGGGTACTTTCCATTTAGATGGTTGATGGTAAACTGCTGCCGTACGGTTGTCACTCGACCGAAGGACGACCGTGAATGGTGCTGCAGCCGTCCGACAGCAGTGTGGTGCGAATCGTCGTATTTGAACATGCATACCGCGTTTGGTGACAAACATAAAAATTGGAATTGATTGTTTTTCTTCAAAACCCTTTAAAGCTGGCCAATTTTACAAATTTTACACAAGATTTAAAAAACGCACCTTCTTATGTTCGCGTCTTATTTTCGATGGAATAGATTTAAATGATTATTTAACAACAGAAATTAATGTTAAGAAGAATGTCAATAAAAACATTTTGGTAAAAAAAACAAAAAAGTACGTAAAAATGTGAACTCTACATTGATTGTTCCATTGATTGCTCTTAACTGCCAAACAAAGATTACTGTACCGTTAAATTTCAACTTATATCCGTGTACAGTTCATTGGTTCACCGAAATTAACTTTATACAGCGCGTCATCTAATTGCATGGAGCATTTTGGTAAAAAGCTGAAACAACTCTAAGGATCGATTCATATAACACGACCATGCCAAACGTACATGAACACAAACTGACAATTAAATAGAAACGTCTTTTATTTTGACGGATTATTTTTTATAGATGCTTTTTGTTGACAATCTAGCCTATTACGAGTATTGGATCATGTTATACCATATCGCTCTCAGACTACAGCCAAACAAGGCCTAAATTATATTAAAAATACTTTTTTTTTGTAATTTTTTTGTGTTCTGTGTCTAAATATTGAAATGGTATTTATTGCACTTACGACATTACAAGTAAACGTTTAACTTGAATAATTATTTAGCTTTGGTAATTTTTAATTATTTTACAATTTCAGGAGATTACTGAACTACCAATATGACCTTATTATTTTATAGAGAAAATAAGATGAATAATTATAGCATTTCAAGTTATTTATTTTTCGAAATGGTCTGTTTATTTATGGCCCTATTGGCCTATTTAATTTCAGCAGACTTTGTGGCTTAACGCTCATGGCGCCTAGCCGAAACTTATAAAATTTCAAGTTTCACTTACCACTCGCGTGTGCATATTTAAGGAAGGATAAAAAAAAACAGCCTATTTTTAATATTTTCATAGTGGACAAACGAGCACGCGACTCTAACGATGGCGAGTGGCATCATGAACACTAGTCGTAGATGTTTTATATACCAATACAGAATTTGTTTATTATATCGACTAAAATGTGTTTTCGACCGTATTCTTTAGTTGGAATAGTTCCAGCACTGGGTGGTTGTTCCTTTTACCGGAACACATCACGTAAACATGATAATTGTAGCGGTCAAGATAGGAAAGAGTCTAGTACCTACCACTCGAGACGAGACCTCAACAAAAGAAACTGTAGTACTCTATTAGGAGTAGGTAACTGAGACTGCGAGAGTTCATACAGGCTGCATGCTACACTAACGACCGGATCTGGCAGCAAGGAGTATGTGAAGCGCCTAATAAACAGCCACTGTATTTAGCATATCAATACATCAATGTGAGCGATGACAGTTGTATTTATTGATTGTTTATCGTATGAAAGCAACATTATGTTTATAAATTATTATATATTGATCGCTTATATATTGACGCTTGACTTATTTGACTACCAAAGAAGTGGAACTGTGTTTATTCATAATATTTTCTAAGAACGTCTAATTCTTAATATTTTACAATAAAAATGTCCAAAACAGTCAATTAATAATGAGATATTTAGTTATTGCTCATTGTCTATTTTATTTGCCGGCGTAGGAGAGTAAAGTAAGTGAACTGTTTATGACATACTTCTTGTTTAGAATAATTTACTAATCGGCTTTGACGTATTTGGGTATTTGTATTACATCATGAAAACTAACAATGGACTATAAGAAAGTCCCTTGATATGTCCCCAGGTATCTTATATTTTTCACTAGAATCTGTACTGATGTATTAATTGTAATTTTAAGTTTCATTAGCAGCAGACTTTTGTTTTTGTTCCCCGTTTGGGCAGGAGGCAAAAAATGCATTTCCGCATGCCTCTCACGCGCGTTACAAGGCATCCGGGACTAGCTCCTAATGAGCACTACCCGCTAAAAAACCCCCTGTCGGTTCGTGCAATTTTTTTGCCACTCAGCCTTCATCTGAGCGACGGCCAATGGGAGAAAGAGGCCGCGGTAGCGGCGCCCAGAAGGGGCCACCCGCTGGGATTACATAGCACTGAAGGTGAATACATAGCACTGAAGGTGCTCAACATGAATAATATATAATTTTAAAAAAATTAAAAACTGCAAAATAAAATTGAATTAATTCGGATTTACGTTAGAATTAGGATTTACGTTAGAATTAGAATTTACGTTAGAATTAGAATTTGCGGCCAGAAGGGCTTCGAGATCAGCTGACAGTCTGGTGGAAGAGTACGCTTGCGCATTCCGACTTTGAACTTCGAATCTAAGACAGGAGTAGTATATGAGACTGAATCACGAACTAGAGGATTGGGATGGGTTTCGGAGCGTTTGAAGAACGCTTCAGAGAGTGTTTTGAGGTGTTGTTGTACTGTAGGCAGTTCAAGATCTCTATGCAATTCCGCGTTACGCACGTACCACGGTGCGTTTGTGGCCCTGCGGCAAAAGAGGTTTTGAACTACCTGCAGTTTGTGTAGGAGGGAGGGTTTGGCGTGGGCAAAGATTGGCGAGGCATATGTCATGACGGGTCTAACGCAGACCTTGTAAAGTGTACGTTTGTTTCTGAAAGACATTTTACTTTTTCTACCTAACATGCTATTTAGGTGGCCTAAGTAGTGACGGGCGAGTTTCGAAACTCTATCGACGTGTGGCTTGAAAGAAAGCGTCGGATGTAATGTGACGCCTAAGTATTTAGTACTGCGCTTCCAGAGGATGGCAATGCCTAACATTCGAACGGGGGGATCGCCAGCGGGACGACGGCGTTTGTGGTCGAAGCGCATCGCAGAACTGTATCCAGGGTTCACATCGATGCGCCATTTTTGAAACCATACACCAAGGGCGTCTACAGCCTTTTGGAGTCTGGTTACAAGCTGCGGAACACTGTGGCCTTTGGTATAGAGTGCGGTGTCGTCGGCAAAGAGGGCGAGTTCGACGCCTTTCGGCGGAATGGGAATATCATTGGTGTACACGGTGTTCTACAGAGGGGTGAGGACTGAGCCTTGAGGGACTCCAGCTTTTATGGGAGGAGGTGAGGAAAGCGTGCCTTCATGTTTAAATTGAAAGGTACGGTCTTTGAGAAATGACGCGATTAACCTGACTAGGCGATCCGGTAAGCCTATTTTGTAGAGTTTATAAACGAGACCGCTGTGCCAGGCTTTATCGAAAGCCTTGGCTACGTCGAAGAAAACCGCGACTGTTTTATAACGACGCGGATAGAAACCGTCAAGTATGTACTCGACGATTCGATGGACTTGCTGAGGGCAGGAGTGTTTAGCGCAAAAGCCGAACTGATGGGGAATAATGAGAGGATCGCCATCCGTTGGAAACAGATGGTTCCGCATTCGAGAGAGTATGACTCTCTCGAGAAGTTTAGACATTGCCTTGAGGAGGCTGATGGGTCTGTGATTAGCTGGGATATTCAGAGGTTTACCCGGCTTGGGAATGCCTATGACTGTTGCTTTTTTCCAAGCTTTTGGAAAGTAGCAGGCATTGAAAATGATAGCTAACAAGGTAAGCACCTGTTGAGGCAGGTGCTTAAGTGCGTGGTTGGAAATTCCATCCGCACTGAGAAGCGAGAAGCGAGATTTCGTCATTAGAGACTGTGACGGGGTCGGCGGTGATGGGGAGAGAGTCTCTGCAAAGGACTTCGTTCTCCACCGCCTGGATGTGTGAGGGATCAGCAGGTTGCGTGCTGGGCGAGCATTGTGCTGCAATGCTGTCAGCGAAGCATTCGGCTTTCTCTTCGACTTCGAAGGCAGTAGTGCCATCGGGACGAGTGAGAGGAGGAACGTGAGAGGCGGTGTCTACGCGTAAGGCTCGGGCCATACTATACTACTACGCTTGGTGGGACGGAGAGATATTCGCCATGAGATCGTTCATCTGAGCGTCTCAGAGTTCTGCGAGGCAAGACCTAACTTTACGTTGTAGCTGATTCGCAGCTAATCTATAGGCGAGCGTGGGCTCTCCGGAGAGCCGCGTTCTTAGCTTTAATAAGATTGCTAATGGCTAAGGGAAGCGTGGGTTTACCTTGCTTAGCAACCTTTTCGTTATCGCTGATGGCTGAGTTGATAGCATCAGTGAGAGAGTCGACTAATGAATCTAATTTTATCCGGGCTATCTAATTGATCGGGCGAGATCGCGAGCGGAGAGTTCGGGGCCTCTAAGGCTGAAACTAACGTATTTTTAAAGCCTTTCCAGTTGGTAAAGGTCTTAGGAGAGGTGACGTTATCGTTAGGCGGTCCTAGCACGAGGGAGACGGGGCGGTGGTCAGAGCCTAGGTCATCGAGCGGTTCGATAGACCTGAGGTCGAGGTTATTCGCTTGACAATTGCAAAATCGAGGATGTCAGGAGAGTGGTTTGGGTTGTCGGGGTAGTGAGTGGGAGTGATGGGAGAGATGACATCTAAGTCGAGTGAGTTTGTGATGTCGAGGAGAGCGATACCGCTGGTGTAGGTTGATAGGGACGTCCAGTCAGTATGTTTGGAGTTAAAGTCTCCGAACATAATGACTGAATGGCCGAGGGCGAGAATGGCCTTAAAGTCGCTGCGGATTGGTCTGGTGTGGGTCTGGGGTCTGGGTCACTAGGTATGTAGATTGAAGCTATGATGATGGTCGGATGACCAGTCGTAGCCAATCTACACACAGTGGCTTCCATGTTGAGGAGAGGAGGGGTAGAGAAAGGACAGCAATGGAATCCTCTTTTGTAATAAATAGCAGTGCCGCCGAAACCGTCGGAGTTGGGCCTGTCGTTACGAATAAACGCGTACTTGGGAATAGCGAATCCCCTAGAGCGGTTTGGAGCTAGCCACGTCTCTTGAAGAAGCAATAAGTCTGGCTCGTTGTTCTGAAGGAACAGTTTGAGGTCAGGAAGGTTAGTATTAAGGCTACGAACGTTAAAGGAAACTAGGGATACGCCCTTGGGTTTGATACGACAGGACGCAGGATTTGCGGGTCTAGACATTATAATTATTTATTAAGTTTATACGAAAAATGGAATTTATAAAGAGCTTAGTAGCGAGTGATGCTCGGCTAACGCAAATAGACGCTCTTGAGGAGAGCGGGCGGCTCGCAGTTTGCGTGTGAGTACGGAGATTTCCTTAATGTCGACGTTTTGAATGACGTCAAATACGGTCTTCATGTCCTCAGCCAACGACGACTGAGGTGGAGACGACGGAGAAGGACGCGGGCCTACGGGAGCTACGGGAGCTGGGATAGGACGGGAAGGTGCAGGTGGAGCGGCCGGACGCTGTCTCCAGGACAGATCCGGAGTAAGTGTCGGCTGCACGGGCTTTGCTTCCGGGGGACCCCGGCTGCACAGTGGCGGGAAGTTGGCAGGAGTGAGCGGCGGCGCCGGTTTAGGCGCGACCCTCTTTGAAGCGGTGCGCGGAGCGCGCGGACAACCCCTGTAGTTAGCTGTGAGGCCAGACTGGCCGGGACGGGGGAACTGGAGTTGGGAGTGCTATTGCACTCCTTCGTTACATGGGGATCTAGGCACTTAACGCATCTGGGAGGGGCTGAGCAACTGGCCGCTGCGTGGCCATACAGCTGGCAGCAGTGGCATTTCCCGGGGTGCCCGCGAGGATTGGGACGCTCGACAGAGATATTCGAGAGTCCGCAGATTGTGCGAGCCTCTCTAAAGATTTCCCTCGAGTTGGGAGTATGAGATAAAATAACTAATGCTAACGGAAAACGCCTACCGAAGTTGGAGTGCATCTTGTGCACTGCTTCAGCTGGGAAACCCTGGGACTTAAGGTCCTCGAGGATTTCATCGTTTTCGAGCTCAAACGGGACGCCCCGTAATACTGCGCGGATCTTACGCTCCTCTGGGAGGGCGTAAGTATGGTACGCGATTTGTTTAAGCGAGAGTAAACGAGTAAACGCGCGGAAGTCGTCGATAGTCGCGACTTGGATTTTAATAGTATCGTCTGCGTTATTTGCCTTGAGATAATTGATTTTGTGTTCTTTGCACAAGTTAGAAACCGCGGTCCAGCGCGCTTTCTCGCGGAGGAAGACGGGCGGAGGAAGCTGAGGCTTAAGTGGAACGGGAGCGCAGCGCGTTGCTGGCTTGGACGGAGCCGACGTATTCGCGGTCACTTGTAGTGACATTAACGGCGCGGGGGCGGGAGTTGAAGACACCGGGGTGGGCTCGAGTGTTGAAGACACCGTTGCTTTCTTCGAACGCTTCTTAGAGCGTTTGGCGACTAATTGAAACGCGGGCTCAGGAGGGCCGGTTAAAGTAGCGGCGCCCGACGACGGTTCGGACGCGGAGTCGGAATCGGAGTCGCTCCCGGGAGCGGTACGCTTACGCCGCGACGCGCGAGATTACGTGACCGACGCGCAGTCCATATCGGATGGAACGGGAGATGCGGGAGGACTGGTAAAGACCTGAGGGGTCTGGGAGTTGGTGGCCTGAGGGGCCGGGGTTGGGGCCTGAGGGGCCGGGGACGCGTTAAGCGCAGATAAGGCCTGCGTGAATACCTTGTCAGAGATTGAGACGCCCGACGTGGCTAGCACCTGGGCGAACGCTTTCACGAAGTTAATTACGCTTTGCGAATCCATGGGAGGGGTTGGTATGAATACTAAGGAATGTATATTTAAGTATATAAAAGATGCCTAGAGTTCCCTAAAATAAACCTAGCGAACCCTAGTGGCTAACCTCCCTACCTGCGGTAGGGGGGCTGGGGAAAATAACTTAAAACTAACCGTTGTTTGCCGAAGGCCGCTACCTAGAAACCTAAAAAAAAAAGGTTACGCAGGTAAAGAGTTGACTGCGTTAGGGTCAACCTTTACCGACAGGAAGGACAAATACACACGAAAATACACAGATATGATAAAAATAAATATGAAAATAGGAGGAAAAAAAAATAAAATAGAGAAGAGATATAAAATAAAAATAAAAGGACTGGTTCAGTACAAATTCGTTGTCACCGTTAAGTATCCTTTGTACTGAAACCAGACTACTTACGCTGGGCACAACACTGCACTCAGCACAAGCACAACACAACTTAGCACAGCACTTTGAAGACCAAGGGGCTTAGTCCAAAGAAAAATCACACTTCGATAGCAGTCAGAGAGAGTAGAAAAACCTTGAAAACCGTAGCACGGAACCAACGCGCTAAACTGTGACGTCAGTAGACTGAGCGCCACGGAATATCGAGAAGGGACCGATCAACGGAGAACGGGGTCTTGCACGTCCGTACCGGGCGGCGATCCGAGCGAGAATGTAGCAGCAGAAGCTACATGCCTTCCTATGTAACTAACTGTGCGTAGTGCGTAGGAGATAGTTTTGGGGATGGTGGTCGTTGGGTAAAGTGATGAACGAGCGCAACGAAGTATATAAAAGGCACAATTATTTTACTCATACTCATTACTCATGGCATTTCAACCAAATTCGAAAAATCGAATAATTGAAGTTAACACATAATATTACATTTTCTAATATTTGAACGATGCATTGGTAACCTAAAATTAAAAGACAGTTTTTAACTATCTCTTTTGATCTAAGATCATCGGTCACATTTCTGTTTAAGAAGAAAATGAAAGATTTTATCACAAATATGAAATCCGTAACGAATGTACTACAATCCTCTAAGTTACACCTTAAATCCAATGACTGAACTAGCACGAGATCGTTTGGAAAAGCCTAGGACTAACACATAAAATAATATTACAACACTTAAAATTCTGTATTAAAAAGCATTTGAAAATATACGTAAATAGGTTTTTACGAAATAGCTGTTAAATGTATTTTGAAGAAATTACTATCAGGTTAAAATGATGTAACGCTATCTTTTGTTAGACATTCATTATCAAATGGTGAATCCTCATAATCCCCGGCCGTAAACGAAAATCTTTCCCTAATACGTTACACGACGTAATGATACGTATAAACGTATACTAACTATGTGTGTAATAACCTTACGTATTATCCTTTACGACGAGCTAGTGCCGCCGCAGCCGCAAGCAAATTCTTTATAAAAAAAGGACGCGCTCGCGAGCGTTGAATCAAATGCGCAAGCGACTCGGGAAATTCATTCGATCGTAACAACCGCTCCGATCAAACGTTCGGGAAGTGATTTTTCTTTTTTTTTATAAAAATGTTTACGTCCAGCCGGTTTGTCAGAACTTTTTCAAGTTCCAAATTCAAGTGTTTCAGTGAACGTTTCGCATAGTGCATAACATGTGCGTAAAAAAAGTAAACTTTTGTAAAGTTCTGAAGCTGAGCTGGTGTAATACGCAGAAGACTTTGAGATTTATGTTGTTATTAATTTTGCCTTGGACACTATGGATTTTTTTGATTGTGTGTAAATAATTTTATTTACCTATTTATTTAAGAAGAGGATTATAGTTAGTTGTGTTGAAAGTTACTAAGAAAACTAGTCAAGATGATGTCCAAAAAGCAGTTGGCCTGTATGCTGGCGTTGCATATTGTATACCTCTTGGTAGGCGCCAGTATATTCTACCACATCGAGAGCCCTTTGGAGTTAGCTCAAAGGGCTGAAGATAAATTAGAAAGGCTCGAAATTCAAAGTAAGTCACAGCATTCATTGAAACTTGGAAAAATTATTAAAGTGAAAATAAAGGTGCTGAACCTTTTTACCACGAACCAATTTATACTTTCAGTTTATGTGAAATACTAAATTATAATTTCATCTTGCACAACATTATTATAAATTATCCACCAAACCCTTTAGTTTATGTTCCAATATACATAAGTAGAGTTCGTTCCAACTTACCAAACAATTAGTAAAATCGAAAAACTACATTATTTTATAATACTGATAGTTAAAATTTAATTTATATATGAGAACTCAAAAATAGAGTAACATTTTTATTAGATACGCCCCTGACAGATCCTCAATAAGGGTTTAATAAAATATTTTTTCACAACTAACGTTGTTACATTATTACTTTGACGCCTGAGTGGTGTAGTGGGTAGCAGCCCGCCTCATACGCCGGAGGTCCAAGGTTCGAGTACTAGGTGGGACATTCATTTGTGTGATGGTTGTTTATGTTTGTAAATGTATTTATTTTTATGTGTTTATTTTTTAATCTTGGGTTTATGTCCCCCCAAAGTTCGCTGAATGCTCATCCATAACACAAGCTCTGCTTATTTTGGGGAAATACAGTGAGTGTGTTTTGTCAGGGGATTTATTTATTTTGTTTACTTCACATCATGAAAACCAACATATATATATATATAAGTATTTCATTCATCGAAGTAAACAAATACTTCTAGTCAAGTACACACAGCTACTGAAGCCTTTTAACCTAAATATTATAGTTATCAAAATTAAACAATGACTGTTTTTAATTTTATACTGCTTGTACATAGTCAAGTTTATAAGGATACCATTGCGTTTGAATTTTAAGTACATTTTTCCAACAGCCACATTTATCCTCTTAAATATGGCGCACAGGTAAAAACAAAATGGAATCTTAACGTTCGGCATAATTTTGAACTCGATTATCTTATGAGCTTCTAAATAACTGAGAGTGGACCGCAAATGAACTTTATATTCGCGTGATTAAAATTGTTGATTGTAGACATTATAAAAGTATAGTAATAATAAAGTCAACGCTTGTACGAAATGCAGTGGAGGCTCTAATCAGATAAGTAAATACTGCAGCTCTCCTTATGCACTCGACAGTACATCGATCTACTTATGACGTTCCTATGACGTTTATATTTGATTTTATAGTAATGTTTAAAAAAACTGTATTATGATAAATACAAACCCAACCTGTACGTTAATTAACTTCATGGAATAATTTTTATCAGCCTTCTAATACTAGAACTCAGGTACCTTAATAATGATAATCAACTCTTTTAATATTCTAACAAAAAGTGCGCCATCTTTGCCTAAGTAAGCTTCTAATTTACAAAATCAGAGTTAGTTGGTTTGAACTGCAATAGAATTTGGCATTCAGGACAGATATTGAGGTACAGGTAGATACAGTCGGCCAAACATATGGTCTATCACCCTATAGATAAACTTCATTTTCACATCATAAAACAACAAGCTGGAATTTCCCTTGTATATATTCTGTCAATTACAGACTCAACCTTACCGCTATTTTGGTTGCACAGGAAGTTATGCAAAATTTTCTTGACACACTTACCACTATTTGAACCCAAGTTCTGGTTTGAAAACAGAACTACTAAATACCAATTTGTTACGAAGACTTATATTTCAAGGAACCACTAGGCAATTGAAGGGCTATCTCGACAATAATAGTTGCACCTGCTAGCGTTGATGCATCTATTATTATTCCATTTACGATCAATGATTATTATTTCTTTATTTCATAATGATAACCCATATGGGTCCGGAACTCCGGAACACATTAAGTTGTGTTGAATTTAAAAAAATGCTTCTCTCGTCTTTTTATTATGAGTTGTTGAGCCATAATAATTGTATGAAAATGTATCCTTTGAGTAATTTATTAAATGTTCAGGCTGACAAAATCTATACCCGAAATAATATTGCGTTATTTTAATATGTTATCTTCCGTTTTAACTTATTTTGTAAACATTTACTTACTGGTTGAATATTGCAACTTTTATTATTGACATTAATTTGATAAATACAAGTTTTTTTTTTATAATTGCCATTAACGTCTATAGCTATTTTACATTAACATCTCTATCATCGCTTCTTATCAGATGAGATCTAAAAATAAATGCCTATGCGCAAAAAACTAAAAATATACCAAGAAAATAATAAAATGGTTTAACTTTTTGAAACCGTCTCTTGTAACTAATAGTCTTAACGAAAATTCAGTTGTAGAATTCGTTTTAAGTAAACACAAAAAAATATATAGTTACAACTTAATGCAAATTTTTAAATAATATTTTTATTCCCTTTTAACCAATCTAGGCGATGCAGCGCCAAACAGAAATTAAAAAGTACAATTCAAAAAGGATTTAACGTTGTCTTGTTTGATGAAAAGCATATCGGTCATCGTTTTACATTAAAAGCTTTCGCTAGTATTTAACGTAATTATTTTAAAATGTTTTGATTCCATTGCCTTCAACTCTAGTTAAGAGACGAGAAATAGAGTATAAACCTTGTCCAGAACGTTCCGTAGGGACAAAAGTAAATACTTAAGTCACGAGTATTCTTCAATGCAATCCAACATATCTCAATGAAGAATTTACTATCGGACTTAAAAGAAACTAGTAAATAGTCACAATTATAACAGCTATGGAGTTATTTCTCTCTGAACTCATACACGTGACCCGCAAGTAATTTCCGACTACCCTACATTCTTGACTCTCACGCGTCCACAAGCGCGGCGATCCCATTGTTTTAGATTATTTTCCACGGTAATCGATAAAAAAATTCTCGAGACAATCGACTTTGACATCAATCGAGTACTTAAAGGCACTTGTTTCCTATCGCAATGATGAGTACGAGGATACTTGATACATTTGCTAATGCGTCGGTGAAGGCCTAGTTGCGTTTTTTTATTTGATTTGAGTTGCAAGTTGTTAAGCGATGTGACTGAATATACTTTTCGTTTAATTTGAAACAGAACCTTTATCTATTTCAATTTACTTGCTTGAGGTTTAAGCTTGCAAAGTTGATATGTTACTTAAGGATTTTATTTATACATGTATGTATAACTCGGTGACAAATATTTTTGCAGTATTTTCTCGTCCTAAGAAAAAACAGACATAACTTTCATGAAATTACAGTTAGGCTAGATAATTCGTTAGTATTTGGCGTTTTGGCTTTCTGATTAAGCTAATGTAAAATATTAACATATGAATAATGGAAAATACCAAAGAAAAACAAATAGAACTGCAAACAAACAATGTACGATTAATATTATGCTTGAAATAATATGTATTTAAAAGGGAAATTATAAGTCAAGCCACAAATTCCTTTATTGGCTAGGTGATTAAATTTCTATTTTATAACTAAGCCACGGGAAAATGAAATAGCATCTAATACACTAATTCGTCTTTTTTGCAACGCCTTCTAAATATTCTATAGAAAGCGTAGAGAAGTTAAATTTGTGTTAGGTTAATGTTAGGCTGCATTTATCGCATGCGCGAGCCGTACGAGCGAAGCGAGCGTGATGCGGGAGCACCCGGCGAAGCACCATAATCGAAATTGGATGATAATTCAAAATGTTATAGCAAAAACATCATGTAACAACATATTTTCAGTGGCGAAGATAGTATCGTTCAGACGCTCGCAAATCGTGGCTGACTTAGTAATTTAGAAGGCAATGTAGATTTTTAGAGGCGAATAATGCTATTAAAAAGGAGTCTGTTTAATTAGCACTCTATTCATAATAGCAAAGTTGGCAAAAGACTTTCAGAATTACTCTGGATCCATAAAAACGGAAATATTTTTTCAGTCTTAGAATTGCGAGTATCACCAACCAATCATCTCGAAATTTTAAAAAGGAGATATGCTGGTATACTGAATGGAGTCAACGGCCTGTATGCAATATACAATATACAAAAAGAATAATTCCGCAAAACAAAAGAAATTCGCTCGTAGTGACTGGACCTAAAACAAAATAAAAACGCATGCAGGTTTTAATAATCCCAGAACATATCCTACGTAGGTATAATCAAGATAATTAAGCAGTAATTACGTAAACAAACAGTGATATAGTGCAATAAAATACAAAGCTCAGAGTTTAATGTATCTCCTGACTATACAGACAGACACGCAAACAATTTTAATGTAGAGCGAATATGACGTGTCGGACATGTTTTGTGAATCCCAAATTATTATGACACAGTTTTAAGAAAAAAGTGTTATTTGTTTGTTAACATTCATAATGTTCCTAGAAATGAAATGAAACCAAAAATGATACAATAGAGAGTTAAAGGATATATACTTCTTGTTACTTGGTGTCTTTTCATATTGACATCATAAAAGTACTTGTCACACGCACACACACGTACATTTAAAATACAGTTATAGCAAGAAGGAATTTATTTTTAATTTTAATCTGTACTTTAATTTGTTAAGGAGTAGGTGGTGGTAACATTTTTAATCAAATACAATTCTCCATACTTCATTGTGAGACCTCGTGTATATGCTAACTGTACTAGAACAACAAGTATGAAAATCAAAATATTTCAAATACTATCAAAACTGCGTTAGAGTTAAAAGTGTTAAATTTCTGTACATTCAGTATTGCAAATAAAAGTATCTGAGAAGATGTTTCATACTGTTCTACAACAGTACCTACTTACACATAATTTTAATAATAAATATATAAAAGAGCTAAAGTAGAGAGTAGAAATAAGGTTGACTTAGAAGTAACAAAACTACGTATATTGAACCTATATATCTCAAATAATATGCAAAAGCTTTTCAAGTCCGTTGTTAACAAAAGATAATGTTGGTTTTACAAAAAATGCGTTCCCTAAATTTGACCACCATTACTTCTTCACAATCCAAATAAAAAGAAAAAAAAAAACATTTTGCGAGTGCTGTAAGTAAAAGTTAATTAAGTTCTCTCAAATTTTTCTTTCTTTTTTTTAAATCAACGTATTTTGTAATAACAGCACATATGTTACTCGAACAAAAGCAGTTCCAACTGAAGCCTGGAACTGAAGTTGGTAACGCATCATATGTCGATGAAACATCAAATGACTATTAGTAAATAAAACTCCTACGGCTTATGATGTCCATGGTTACGGGTGGCATACAACTTACCATCATTTGGGTCGGTTGCTCGTTTGCCGGCTACCAAATAAGTAGAAACAAAAAATTACTTGACCCTTCAACAGGTCAATATTGTTTAATTTCTAGCTCAATAATTCAAATTCAAATATTTATTTCTCAACATTGACAATGACTTGTTCTTATTGACGTCAATTAAAACATGACTCTACCACCAGTTCGGAAAAACCTTCGTGAAGAAGAACTGGCATGAAACTTCATGGGCAAATTTTTTTCAAAATCAATTTACAGTGTCTCTTTATGTCTATACAAAATTATGCTTATCTGCATCCGTTAGCTCGGCAAGTCTCCATCCCTCAAGTATCCAAAAGACGAATGCCCTCAAGCTACCGACTGATTTAAGTTTATGACAAGTATAATTTGAAAACTTAGCTAAAACCCGAATATACAAACACAACATAAAGTCAATTTCGTTGCCTCTATTCTAGAGATACATTTTTTCCCTAATGCCTGTATTTTATGTTTCGAGAATTAATTACTCAATAGTACCTATTAGAAATCAATCTACATATAATCATGTAGATGTTCTGTTTAACATTAGTTGAAGTTAATTGATAAATACTATTTACTAATTAACTAAATTACTAATATGGTTTGTTAATAAATAGATAATAGTATTTGTTTATTTATACGAAATAGCCATGGGTTCAAATTTGCATGTGGTTCCTGCGGACCCTGGGATACACATGCATAGTGATGGAAAAAAAATTGGAGGCAACCGTAGGATTTTTCTTCGAATTGCATAAAATAAAGTTGCTGCTGGTCGTCTTTCAGTTTTCTTGTTTAAGAAGGCAGAAGTTAAACGATATTTGCTGAGATTAGAGCTAATTTGCTTCAGCAGAGGACCTCGCCAAGCCGTGGTAACATTACAAACGCAACTTGCTAAGTTGAGATTCCTGCGAGAGACAAGTGTTTTATTTAATATTATAAAATCTCGAATTGGCGTTTAAACGCAATGGCGATTTTGAATTTATGTTACAGCTACATTAGCAGAGTGAAATATTTTTTTACACGAAAACCATAAATTCTCAATTTAAAAAAAAGCAATATATTTGATGTTCGTCTTTCAATTCACATTCAGCTTTTAAGAACATAAACCACAAAATATATTTCGGTAATTTTTAATATCCTTTTATAATTAATATAATTTAATTTTTATATATAAGTATATGTAATTTTTATATAACTTAATATAATTTAATTTTTGATATCCTTTTATTACGGTTACTTTACACACATAAAGAATATCTCTTATACGATACGAAAAGACTAAACGCAGTTACTCTAATCACGACATATAATAATTTTCTGTACACATGCCAAAATATTTCCTGTGTAAACTGTCATAATGATGGGTTTAACACTCGAGTCACGCTAAAGGAGATCTAAAATGGTAGCTAGCTTAAATAAATTAAACATAATCACTTCGCCATTACCAACACATTAAAGAACCCATACATTTATTGTCACCTTTTTACTTTGAACAAAGGTATTCAATAGATAATTATCGGCTATTTCAAGCAGCACTAAGATTTATAGCCAGAATTTAAAGCAAGGCTATAAAAAATGTGTTAATTTTCTTATATATTGTTCAAAATTCAAAACCCCAAAGACTAAGTTACAATTTATTCACTTCTGTTTGATTTAAACATATGACTTTTATAAAATAATACGGAAACGATCGATTAAATTAGATTAAGTTAAGATTAGCAAAAATATCACAGTAAAAGTTTCTACATACATTACTACATTTGCACAAACATACGTCCTACATCCTAAAGGAAGTATCACGACGATTTTAACATTGCCCTCAAACTAACCTAAAAGTTTAAATAAATTAAAGGGGATTTTTTGGGAAAATTAAAATGCACTTAAAGCAGTATTCGTCATCATGCGTCTTGTACACCCAGTGAGGCAATTCTCATTCAGTGACTCCATATCTAGAATACGAAATGCAAGTCTATAGAATTTTTCATCTCTACCGCTTACAAGAACTCACTGCACGTCGAGCGGTAAACATCGTAAAATATCGATTTTGACATTAATATCATATAAAATTTGAAATCTCGATCGAAAAATCTGTTGGTTTGCAATTTTTTGACTTACTACGACACTATCTCCTATCACTACAAGGAGAACAGCCGCCTAGGATGTCGATGGCTCAAATCTTGATAGATGAGCGTTTATCGATTTTCAGTTAAATCCAGATGAAATGGAAATAAACTTTTTAGAACGCAACTATTTCATACATGGCTGCAAATAAAGTAATTTTCTTTACATAGGTTTCGCATAAAACTGCAATAAAAGATATTTAATAGTTTACCAGTATAGTATAAGGTGGATCACCTTTACGTACGCAACTCGGTCAGGAACAGCCTCCAATGATACCAAGCTTGATTGTTGTCGGTAATTATTTTTTAATAGAACATATCTAATCAGATATGTGTGTAAATCTTATTATTACTAATTGCGGTGTTAATTGTAGAGAAAACTGTAAAATGTAAATGCTCCGATTATCTCTAATATTTATGAGCAAAGTATTATAAATCTAAAATGTTGTTCATTTGT
This sequence comes from Marasmarcha lunaedactyla, assembly GCA_923062675.1. Lineage (NCBI taxonomy): Eukaryota > Metazoa > Arthropoda > Insecta > Lepidoptera > Pterophoridae > Marasmarcha > Marasmarcha lunaedactyla. Next base: position 13,968,007 of record OV281353.1, read on the forward strand.
CAAATTCCCAATATTTCAAATATTTTCCTTCGTTATTTAATGAAAATAAAATAATGTTAGCTTAATTCGCATATTTCGCAGATTCCCTGTATAAATTACACGACTATTTAGGTATAAATTAAGTCTATTAACTTTAGAGGTGCAATGAGCTCAGATTTAATTTTAAAAATGTGACAATAATACTCGCTCTCGACATGTTAAGCTAGTCATAAAATCAGTAAGTTGCCGTTCTTTAATTTTTTTTACTGTCAACGTTAAAAGTAAATGGTTTTACTAAAGTGTTTTACTATGTCGCAACCATGGTAGCGATTTCCGCTTGCCACACTAACGAGGTATTCTCGGTTTTCATCTTCCTTGTATTGACATAGATAATTAATTAGTTAAGCCATAAAAGTTTGCTTAAATGATAATAATTAATTGTCTTTATTATTACCATATCGATTATATGATATTTTATATTGACATAACTTAATTGCTTATTGAATAATATTTTTTATTACTGTCAGATTGTACTGTCTTTAATGTAGTTAACGTATGTATTCGGTTCCAATGGTAGTAAATGTTTTTGGCAGACTTCTCATATTTTCAGACTTCTTCAACAAATAGTAACATCGACATGAACTTTGGTATTCAATAAGGTTGTTTTAAAATGTTTCTTTATTTTTAGGTATAGTATTAGTAGATTTTGTTCTGCTGGTTTGGCCAGGACAAGTCCTTTTTAATTTTAACCGCCATAACAACCTTGAAGCTGCTGTGTCCTAGATAAGGGGAAGGAACATCCAGTCAATAAATACATAGTAACAAATGATTAATAAATATCCATGGATGTGCTTAAATTCCGGCAATGACATTATTAAAAATCCACCTCCAATTACCTGATTCAAAGTTAGTTCGCCAAGTATTCAGATTTTTGCTTCAAATTGCTCTTGCTGTGTTTAAATATGTACGAGTATATAGAATTGTTTTTGTTCAAGATGGCAATGAAGAAGCAGTTAAAATAATACGTGACAATAATATAAAAAGATTTGTATACTTTTGCTTGTTTGTCCGCATAGTAAACAAGTATATTATTTCAATAATAGTCCCAGCTGGCATTTGTAAACACCAGAAAACAAATATCAAAAAATGGCCTACCTATGAAAATATGAGCAATTTGAAAGAAATATTTTATTTAGAGTAATTTCATATCACAATTATAGTGTCAAATTCATAAAAAATTCTTAGCGTTAGTAAACTAAGAGTTTTAAACTCAAACTCAAAACATTTGTTGGCCAAGAAATATAGAAGAAGGTCTGCCATCTACAACAGAATCTGATGTACAAGGTTCACGCAATTGTTTTCCATTGCCTAAATGAGATTTACATATTTAATGAACTTTATACTTAGCTCACCGTCACCTAACACACAAGCTTTGCTTTCCTTACAATAAGTACAACCGCCAGCAACTAGACAGTAAAATAATAAAGGCCAACGAAAACATATGTTATCACGAATATTTGAAATAGATGGTGGAAAACAAGGAGTCCTTTAGCGATATTCTACTTTACAACCAAGGAATATTTAGGTTTAATGTCTGCTCACGGCTCCGACCGTGTATCCCTTTCGAGCAGTGATGTTTCGCTTAAGGTATCCTGTTTCCTTTTTATATTCTTGGTATCGTGTATTAGAGATGAGCGGTAACGTAGTTCAGGTATGAAAGCGGAAGTAACAAACAAATAACTTTCGTATTTATAACATTAGTGAGGAATTAGGAAATTTTCATTCACGAAGCAAAAAATATCTGTTTATTAATTTACATTGCTCCAAGAATTTGGAAGTCCAGTTTAATGATAATATCACACAGCTTTCATCATAGAACTGGACTTTCAAAACCTTGCAGCAAAGAAAGTTACTTAACAGACCACACTATATTTTTATAGTATTTTGAAATCATTGCCTTTTCGTACACTAATTCTTAGGTTTACATATTAGGTCTTTACCTATGAAATTGCCGTTTTTCACGAAATAAATGAAGCGTAATTTTTTTATATATTTTTTATTTCTATTAATCAATATAATCACCCATGCAATCAATGCATCTTTGCCAACGCATTGGTAGCTTATTGATGCCTTTCTTGAAGAAATCAGCTGGACGGGAGGCAACAAATTCTTCTAAGGCATTTTGTACTGCCTCTCGGGTATTGAATTTTTTTCCCGCCAAGAAGTTATCCAAATTCTGGAAAAAGTAGAAGTCTGTAGGCGCAAGGTCTGGTGAGTACGGCGGATGACGGAGAACTTCCAACCCCAACTCTTGTAGCTTGGAGACCGTCTGCTGTGCAGTATGAGGTCGCGCGTTGTCGTGCAGGAGCAGTGGAGCCGAACGATTGACCAAAGCTGGTTGGAGACGTGCGAGCTTCTCCATCATTGTGTTCAGTTCTTCACAGTACACATCTGCAGTAATGCTTGTCCCGTTTGGCAAGAAGCTGTGATGAATTACACCCACGTTAGACCACCAAACAGTGACCATCACTTTTCTAGGGGTAATTTTTCGTTTAGGGCATTGTTTGGGTGCTGAACCAGGGTCCAACCAACTTGCTGAGCGCTTACGACTGTCAAATAGGATCCATTTTTCGTCACAAGTAACAATGCGGTTCAGAATTCCTTCATTTGTATGCCTGCTGAGCAGTGCAAGGCACGTCTCCACGCGTACTTCGCGCTGGCGGTCATTGAGTTCGTGGGGTACCCATTTGTCAAGCTTTTTTACCTTGCCAATTTGACGCAAATGGACCAATATTGTTTTGATGCTAACGTCGAAAGCTGCTGCTAATTCAGCCGTGGATTGAGTTTCATCAGCTTCCACAATTGCCTTTAATTCGTCATTGTCGACCAAAGTTTTCGGACAACCACGGGGTTCATTTTTCAGGTCAAAATTTCCAGAACGGAAGCGGGTAAACCAATAACGAATGGTGCGTTCGTTTGTAGTGTTCGCTCCGTAAACGTCGTTGATGTTGCGTGCCGCTTGTGCCGCTTTGCTGCCACGACGGTACTCATACTCCATAATTACTCGAATTTTTAACTTATCCATGATGACGAAAAATGTTCGAATGCGTTGAAAACAAAACACTAACTATTGACGTAAAAAAACGACGTTAAAACAAATGACGATTTTAGAAAAAGAATTCCATGTTTGTCAAATAAAATTAATTTGAAATTAGAATTATCAGTCAAAAAAAAATATTTTCATTTGAAATGGCCAGTATGGCAAAACGGCAGTTTCATAGGTAAAGACCTATTATAATGAATATCATTACTACCTCCAGATTGGTAATTTGCATATTTATTACAATTTCAATTTTAAATGGACATAAAAAGCAATTATTACTTTCTGGTTAATGTTACAGTACAATTTTTTATTATTATTATTGTTATTATATTGATTTTTTTTTAATTCAAGCAGTTCAGAAAGCATTTTAATACTCCGATTATATGTCGTTTTTCGAGTAGTTTGGAACCCAATATTCAGAAACCATGTCTAAGCCGATTAGCATAAAGTTATTGGTGACGAAAGATAACCTAAACTAAAGTTAAGAAATTACCAAATTTTTTTTTATAATTTTCTTTTTGGAACATAAAATATGCTGGTAAATTATATATTCAGTATTAAGATATTAATGTAGTCATAACAACTCAGGGCCATGTTCAAAGATTCTATATGGTGCGAAAATATGTTCACGCGCTTATCAACATAAATTAGTATTATTTTTCATCATTCGTAAACCATTCATTGATGCAGGAAGGCAAAATCCAATAACATTTTGGCACATCTTCAAAACAAATTGACAAGGAAATTTCTAGACCACATTGTATTAATATTCTGGTGTTGTCCCAGGAAACGGAGAGGAAAATCTAAGGTAAAGAGGCTTTGGCCCTGTCCAGTGAATAAAGTGAATCTCTGATGACGGATGAGCGGAAAGAATTGCATATTTTGACAGTTTTGACAGGATGTCAAACGTGTTAATAGTCGGATTATTGCTATGCTGTCGCATGCTAATGTTGTTGACAATGTTAATGGGATCCTTAGGGATATTGTTCGAAATATTATTGACTGCTGTTGTTAAATGAAAATATGAAGACAAGTTGCATGGATAAAGGTTGCTTGTGTTTCATATAGTACATATATTTATATAGGGTTACTGTTAATTTCAGCAATTCCTAGTTTCTTAGATATTTTGACTTTAAAGTTTGTATAATTTCTCCTCTTTTCAATGTTTTTTGCATTAACTTATAGCTAATATTAGCACTTCCTAGAAGTAACATAGACTTAAAGTAATACAGTTAAATTTAACTTAGAACACAAAACATTTCAAGAAAAAAACACGCTAATTAATTTAGAACAATTCTAGAACAAAAAAAAGTGGTCATACGAGCTGTTTTTACAGTAATTTACTATAATTTACTAAATTGCAATTTCTTTTGAGCATTTTTTTGAGATATTTTGATTTATTCAAACAGTTTTGTTAAAGTTAAACTTTTTTTATACAGTTAAGCGACAGAACTTTTTGCTTTTTATTGCCCTTTGAATAAGCCTATTTTTATAGGGTTCGAATCCAGGTAGGGGCAGATATTTATAAGGTATTTGCTTACTAGTCATGGATGTGTATATACGTTTATTTAAGTTTATATCTTATGTTTATATATACATATATATATATATATATATAAATATATATATATATATAAAATATCTATGTGTGTTTATATATTTCTTAAGTTTATTTATCCGTTATCTAGTATCCATAACACAAGTTCTTTAATGATACTTAATTTGGGCTAGATAATGTGGTGTGATTGTTAGAAATATTTATTTATTTATTATTTATTTATTGTATAGAGTTTATTTGGTTCGCCACGTTGGTTCGGTTGTCCAGTATATTACAGTTTTTTATCTTTGCCTACTCCGTAACCGTAAGATAAAAGAACAAGATGGTATCATTAAGTGTACGTGTGTCACGTGACATGTATTGGCTAAGCCAACTAGACGACTGTATTTCGGATATAGATCTTTATTTCGGTATTTTATGTCGGTATTAATTTACCAATATATTAAATATGTATTTTTTCGCAGTTTGTTTTATATATTAATTGTAAATTATTGAAAGGCGAAACCGCGTTACGTTCGCTTGCTCGATATGTAAAAATGTAAAAGATCTTGAGAAAAACACGTAGCGAAGACATTCTTATGCGAGACCTTCTGTGCCCTCTTAACATTTCACGCAACCTTCAGGCGACAATACACTAAAACCCTATTGGTGACATATGTCGGTCATTACGCCAAAAAATAACTAATATAAAGCTATTTTAATCGTGTTTAAGTATTTTACACATATTCTGTAACTATTTCGTCCTCGGTTCAAATCGTGGCGTTTCAATTATGGTACTAATTAGAGTTGTCACCAGGCCTCTCCGCTGCAAAAATGTTACGCACACAACTCTAATGAATATATGCAATACGTCATTAAGTGTAAATTTCAATCTTGACTTGACAGCTTTAAAAATAGATGGTAATTTTTAAATGCATGAATAAATATTTTCAAACCAACATGCCAGACTTGAAAATTTTGGTTGTGGTAAAAAGTTTAAAAACTGCTTGAAAACGAACCAATCATATCCAAATAAATTTTAAATTCTTAGTTCCCATTATTTAAAAAAAATTACAATTACATACACATCTACAATTATAATTTACTTCTTTGTTGGAAGTTGTCTGGTTGTTTTGATATAGAAATATTATTTTTGTTATTTTTATGAAGAAATATTTCAGAGGAATATATTCTGCAGAGCATAAAATCTATTGAAAAGAAGAAAACACAATTTTTTCATCTTGTTAAAACTATAAACGATGACATAATATTACTATGTACCTCATATTGACTGCTGCACAATCCTCGCAACATTAAAGCATTCAATACGTTTTACGACACATAAAACCAAATTAATTGTATTTTATAATCTATTACGGAAGTATTTGCGGTCGCCACCCAACTATGAAGGTCTATGAAAAGGAGGAGTGGTTCTTTGTGATGGGGCCAGCAGATGCGGATGGTGTTTGGACCATTCTGATGGCAAATGGCCAAGGTCAAGGTTTTGTTAGAGTCACTGTCAAGAGCAAATGGTAAAGAACTGTAGTGGCATTGTGGGGAAGACACATGCTTAAAAAAACATATGCGATAGGAATTTATAACTTCGGCTATCAATGCAATCTGAAATATAGCAAGCATTAAAAAATATTTAGAATGAAGAGAAAATCAGTGCAAAATAGATGTAAATCAAAATGTATACAAAATAAATATTAAAAAAATGTTATATATATCTTTGACTGCACCAATAGGTATTATTATTTTTCAGAAACACAAACTTATCTAAACGTTTCTTCAACAATCGCTTTTTTCCTAGTTATTCTCAAGCTTTCATTGGTCGTCTTGACGGCTTCCATTATTGCGAAACATATCCACATCGTCTCCTAAAACAATGAATCCCTTTGACTGCTATGAATAGATATAGCATCCTAGATATTTTCTGATTTCTGAAAAATTGTGTGAAAATCTTGAAAGTGTATACCTTAGAAATGTGGACCATACCCACTAAAAACCCCCTGTCGGCTCGTGCATTTTTGCCACTCAGCCTTCATCTGAGCGACGGCCAATTGGAGAACGAGGCCGCGCTAGCGGGGCCCAGAAGGGGTCACCCGCTGGGATTACATAGCACTGAAGGTGCTCAAAGCACTGAAGGTGAATACATAGCACTGAAGGTGCTCAAAATGAAAGTCAATAATTTAAACAAAAATTAAAAATTGCAGAATAAAATTGAATTAATTCGCATTTACGTTAGAATTAGGATTTCCATTAGAATTAGAATTTACGTTAGAATTAGAATTTGCGGCCAGAAGGGCTTCGAGATCGGCTGACAGTCTGGTGGATGAGTACGTTTGCGCATTCCTAGGCCTAGCGACTTTGAACTTCGAATCTAAGACAGGAGTAGTATATGAGACTGAATCACGAACTAGAGGATTGGGATGGGTTTCGGAGCGTTTGAAGAACGCTTCTGAGAGTGTTTTGAGGTGTTGCTGTACTGTAGGCAGTTCAAGATCTCTATGCAAGTCCGCGTTACGCACGTACCACGGTGCGTTTGTGGCCCTGCGGCAAAAGAGGTTTTGAACTACCTGCAGTTTGTGCAGGAGGGAGGGTTTGGCGTGGGCAAAGATTGGCGAGGCATACGTCATGACGGGTCTAACGCAGACCTTGTAAAGTGTACGTTTGTTTCTGAAAGACATTTTACTTTTTCTACCTAACATGCTATTTAGGCGGCCTAAGTAGTGACGAGCGAGTTTCGAAACTCTTTCGACGTGTGGCTTGAAAGAAAGCGTCGGAACTAATGTGACGCCTAAGTATTTAGTAGTGCGCTTCCAGGGGATTGGAATGCCTAACATTCGAACGTGGGGATCTCCAGCGGGACGACGGCGTTTGTGGTCAAAGCGCATCGCAGAACTCTTTTCAGGGTTCACATCGATGCGCCATTTTTGAAACCATACACCAAGGGCGTTTACGGCCTTTTGGAGTCTGGTTACAAGGTGTGGAACACTGTGGTCTTTGGTATAGAGTGCGGTGTCGTCGGCAAAGAGGGCGAGTTCGACGCCTTTCGGCGGGATGGGAATGTCGTTGGTGTATACGGTGTACAGCAGAGGGGCGAGGACTGAGCCTTGAGGGACTCCAGCCTTTATGGGACGAGGCGCAGAAAGCGTGCCTTCGTGTTTGAATCGAAACGTACGGTCTTTGAGAAACGACGCTATTAACCTGACTAGGCGATCCGGTAAGCCTATCTTGTAGAGTTTATAAACGAGACCGCTGTGCCAGACTTTATCGAAAGCCTTGGCTACGTCAAAGAAAACCGCGACTATGTTATAACGACGCGGATAGAAACCGTCAAGTATATACTCGACGATCCGATGGACTTGCTGAGGGCAGGAGTGTTTAGCGCGAAAGCCGAACTGATGGGAAATAATGAGAGGATCGCCATCCGTTGGAAACAGATGGTTCCGAGTCATACTCTCTCGAGAAGTTTAGACATTGCCTTGAGGAGGACATTGACTTGGGAATGCCTATGACTGTCGCTTCTTTCCAAGCTTTTGGAAAGTAGCTATGGTAGAAGCAAGCATTGAAAATGATAGCTAACAAGGTAAGCATCTGTTGAGGTAGGTGCTTAAGTGCGTGATTGGAAATTCCATCCTCACCCGGAGCCTTTTTGGACTTTTGATTTCTAATGAGAAGCAAGATTTCGTCATTAGAGACTGTGACAGGGTCGGCGGTGACGGGGAGAGAGTCTCTGCGAAGGACTTCGTCCTCCACCGCCTGGATGTGTGAGGGATCAGCAGGTTGCGTGCTGGGCGAGCATTGTGCGGTAATGCTGTCAGCGAAGCATTCGGCTTTCTCTTCGATTTCAAAGGCAGTAGTGCCATCGGGACGAGTGAGAGGAGGAACGTGAGAGGCGGTGTCTACGCGTAAGGCTCGGGCCATGCTATACCTAGCACGCTTGGTGGGACGGAGAGATATTCGCCATGAGATCGTTCATCTGAGCGTCTCGGAGTTCCGCGAGGCAAGACCTGACTTTACGTTGAAGCTGATTCGCAGCTGTTCTATAGGCGGGCGTGGGATATTTCTTGGCTCTCCGGAGAGCCGCGTTTTTAGCTTTAATAAGATTGCTAACGGCTAAGGGAAGCGTGGGTTTGCCGTGCTTAGCAACCTTTTCGTTGTCACTGATGGCTGAGTTGATAGCATCAGTGAGAGAATTTACTAGTGAATCAATTTTATCCGGGCTATCTAATTGTTCGGGAGAGATCGCGAGTGGAGAGTTCGGGGCCTCTAAGGCTGAAACTAACGTATTTTTAAAGCCTTTCCAGTTGGTAAAGGTCTTAGTAGAGGTAGCGTTATCGTTAGACGGTCCTAGCACGAGGGAGACGGGGCGGTGGTCAGAACCTAGGTCATCGAGAGGTTCGATAGACCTGAGGTCGAGGTTGATTCGCTTGACTATTGCAAAATCGAGGATATCAGGAGAGTGGTTCGGGTTGTCGGGATAGTGAGTGGGAGTGATGGGGGAGATGACATCTAAGTCAAGTGAATTTGTGATGTCGAGGAGAGCGATACCGCTGGTGTTAGTCGATAGGCACGTCCAGTCAGTATGTTTGGAGTTAAAGTCTCCGAACATAATGACTGAATGGCCGAAGCTTAGAAATGTGTCCAAATACCTATGTATAAATACTTAAAGTCATATTGGGCCCTCACAGGAACAGAACTTAAGAAAACAACAAAATTATTGTAACTCATTAATTTCTATATAAATTCTTAAAGGTATTTATGGGAAAATTAACAATATATGCTTCGCAAATGAAATAAAATTACAAAACAAAATAAAAATATCCTTAGAATATACAAACAAAGAATGTATGAAAAAAATAATAAAGGGGAAATGAAAACAATTTATAGCCCATTTTTACCCCTTAAAAAGTCCGGCGCATAAGAGCTCAAAGCACTGCCATAATTTCTTCTTACATTTTAGCAGCCTCCAATGCCTACAGAGTCTTCACTTTAATTATTTCATTGTCTTATTGTTCTATTCTGACGTATCTCGGCCATTAAAAACTCTCTGAATAAATAATGTGGAAGTGAGTTTTTCGCATACTTAGCCGATTGCACTTATAGTACAGTAAAACATTAATATATATCCAAATTTTATGTTTGAAATTTTTTATCCCAGACAAACACACCAACTGTCTGGCCCCAAAGTAAGCAGAGCTTGTGTTATGGATGACCATACAGCGAAGGGGGGGGGACCCAGAATAAACATAAATATATAAATATCAACAACCATGACCCGAGGACAAACATCTGTGTTCATCACACAAATGAATGCCCCGGCCAGGACTCGAAACTAGGACCGTCAATAGATATAGAAATATATATATTTACACACATATATATATATACAAAGATGTATTACGTATCACAAGAGAACTAAATACGTTGGTTGGTAAATCCGTTACGTCATTGCATATAAATATTTTGGGACGCTAATAATTTTAGCAATTTTTGGGCGATAATTGACGATATAAAATAACTAAGAACAAAAATTTCTAGTGTTTATTTAAAAAGTAGAAATTTTTGTTCTTCCATCTCTCCCACTGGACCTACCTCAAAATCAAATATTTATAAGTTTTATAATGCAGTATTTGTTTTTTTTTAAGGAGAGAAGAATTTTAGGTCCACATATTTATTTGTAGTGTTTAATCAAACGACTGAAGCGATGTTATGTGCATGACATGTAGTATAAATACTTAATAAAAATAAATGAAATCAGTTATTTTGGGGTTCAAACTCTCTTCTTTTTTATCTCATTATACTAAATTATAATTTATTACGTAGTCTGATACGCTAATAATAAGGTTCAATAAGCTACGAAGAGAATGATAGTTGGTGACAGCAACCTTTACTATTTGTTTTATTAAAGAGCCGCAGCTATCTTATCACTTGACTGTGTTCATTAGACTTATTGTAAAACGAGATGTTAATACTTATCGATAACCGACGGGCTTGTAATTGGAACAATTTCTCAGTAAACGTCTTGATTTAAAGGACAAGATAAAAAAATCTATCCTCTAAGTCACTATAAGATAAGGAATGCATACCTAATAAAACCTTTTAACTCCATTAATGCCATACAATGTACTAATTTATGTAAACAACTGCAGATTTAATCCACATTCTTAAACTTGAATGTATTTACTTATTTTACGACATTTTTTATTCTACTATGTCAGATTTAAATACTGGATATATTTAAAATAATTGAAAATCCTATAATAGAGATAAATTATTTGAGAAAACCCATTATGCAAGATTTAAGTGGAGAATTAGTCAGAAATTATCATGCGTTTTTTTTACGTAACTTAACTAATGATATTAGAATTTCCTCTAAGACTCATATATGTGTGTCTAAATGAACTAGGAACCTTCGGCATATGAGGCAAGGCTACTTACCACTACACCACTCGGTCGTCAAATATATTTTGTATATATATATATATATATATATGTATATATATCGATATATAAATCTATACACGTATCACCAACCAACCTGATATTGTTAAACATTCAACTCTGACTTCAACTGCACCACAGCTCTCTTATTATAGTTAGGTATATGTCAAGCTATTTTATAATATATTTGTTATTGGCTGAAAGAAACATCGTCCGCATCGTCTTTCATAACTTAACTATGAACAGTACATGCTAATGTGATTATCGGAATCACGCCAGGCGTGAGTCTAACAGACAGGCAATTTGCTCATTATTGTAAGATAGCAGCTACGAGTATTTTGCGGAATCAAACGTCAATCAATGGTGTTACTTTAATAGTTGTATAGGTTTCATTGCAGACGATAAAATGTATTTTAAATTAGCAATGAAGGAAGTCTTCGATTTCTGTTTTGTTTTTGTTAGCCGTGTGTTAGGGTTTTTTTAACGTTTGGTTTCCGTCTCAACTCCCACCTGATGGCGTGTGACGATTAAGGCTAGGATGCAACAGGCCTTCCGAAGTGTTACCTATTTAATTTATTTATAACTACATTTAAACTACCACGAAAACCTTAAAAATCCGATTAAGGCAATTTTAACGCTTGTCTACTGCACTTTTCGTTTCTCGTGCGAGCAGTCTGCTTTATGTTCTGCCATTATGTACGTGATATTAAACGTTATCTAATTTTATAATGTGAAGGCCCTGTGGTACCTACCTATTTGGCAGTAGCCGGAATCCAACCCCGGGATCTCAAGAACGATACTCAGTGCCAAAACCAATGCGCCTCAGATGCAAATCCGGGATCATGTCTAATTTTACAAACATTTTTGTACATAGAAAATATTTAAACGAAGGAAGTAATCTAATCCTAAGATAACTTTTAAAAGTTACTTAATAATAAAATAAAGGGCAGTGCGGTGTTGACTACATATACGAGTAATCAATGGTTTATTCCAAAAATATTGTAATATAAAATAAATTTTTAAAATTTTTTTTACACCATTGATGAACTGCTTTATCTAGAGTTACTAACATAGGGTATATTTTATCCAGAAATTCCCACGGGATCGGTGGGCACGCGCTTTAAACCATGCAAATATTCGAGTTTAAAAAGTGAAGGCCTACCTGCGCGGACTTGAGCTAAAAATTTAAGCTAACTTGGGTTATAATATTGCTGCATGTCTCTGTCAGTCCAACAGAAGTCGATGGTAATAGAAGGACATTTTAACTAACTAGCCAGCTTATTGACGGCCGATTGGCGTAGTTGGTAGTAGCCCTGCCTCATACACCGGTCCTAGGTTCGAGTCCTGGCCAGGGCATTCATTTGTGTGAATAACATAGGTGTTTGTTCTCAGGTCAAGGATGTTTGTTATTTATGTATGTAGGTATGTTTATTTTTTGTCCCCAGTTTGCTGTATGGTCATCCATAGCACAAACCCAGCTTACTTTGGGACTATAAAATTGGTGTGTTTGTCTGGGGATTTCTTATTATTATTATTAACTCCGAGTAAATTTGTTAACTCCGGTCTGCGGAAGTTTATTTTAATAGCACTGTTTGAATAATCTATTATATTTTACTATTATTTCATTTTGAACGGCCTTCTGTTTGTTTAATATCTTTCTAACGCTGATAACGATAAATCGAATAACACTTTTTTAAGAGTTTGCACCATTTTTAATAGTGTTTTTGTAATAAAAATAATTATAACTTAAATATTTCCTTATTTGTTGTGACGCAATTAAAAAATATATTAAGGAAAATGTATACGTGAGATAAAACAAAGTGGAATTCTAACGAGTTACCCAAAACACATGCGATATCCTTATGTTATTAACCCATGGTTTGTTATGATGAGTCATCCTGGATTTATAGGAGGTGTTAGTAAACCCATGACGTATATGAGAAAAATGCGATGACCAGCTTACAATTCCTGCTATGCGAGTAATCCAAATCACACATACCTACTTTAAAACCACATAAGAATATCTCAACAAGAAAGTACCTGATATAACCTTTGTTTACAAACAAGAATAAGTATCTTATAGCCTTTAGTAAAAAATAATACACAACCATGCTATAAAAACTAACTATGTAATCCAATGTAAGTTGTCTTATACCGGTTGTAGTATTTCAGACAATTATAACACTCTATACTAAAAATCATTGTGGTTTTCACTCACGAATAGTAAAAAGACTGATTGATTAACTGTCACCAGTCACGTTAAACCAACAAAAGATGTCACTTGAAGTTACGTAACTAAGTTACTGCCAGTAAAAACTGACAAAACGTTTGTTTAATCACGCGTAAAATTTCCCCTTACAAAAAACTTAGAGCAATTAGTTAACGATTTGAACATTTTTATTACAGGTTAGATAAGTACTTTGTTATGTTCACGAAAAAAGTGTTAAATTGCTGTGAAAATTTATTGTAGAAGAACGTAGTTGATCTAGTAACATAACTATTCATTCTAAATAGTACCAGAGTTATGTATATTTATTTATTTATTTTTTTCTTTAATAACCTGTTTCTTCACGTACATATACACTTACACACACACACACACACACACACACACATACATACACACACAGTGAGACATATTTTCCTTCTGTGTATTCGCAGACCAAAATATAATAATTATATTAACCTAAAATTATCAAATCTATATATTTCCATGTAAATTTCTTTTAATCTCTCATATCTGTGTTACTGAGCTGGATTAGTGTGTAGTCCATTTTTGTAACATTCACCAAATCCCTAGTGGTGTCATGTAAATTTAGAAACTAGCTTCTGTACCACAGGTCTTCCTATTTCAGAAGCTAGTGATACCTTGACTTAAGTACCAAAGTGTTTGTTGCAATAAAGATTTATTATTATTATTATTATTCATAGTTTTGTCTAGACTATAAAGATTAAAACAGTGGAGTGTGTTTGTAAAGATTGCGTACCTACTATTTTGGTACTACCTATTTTGACCTCCATAAGAATCAGTGCCATAATGGAACGAATGCCAGCTATTGCACTCATCTGAAGTCTACCGCCGGCAACGCATCGTTAGACTTTGTAATAAGCATCAGGTGACACAGAAGACAAACGTTTCATCCTTTTTCAATAAAAAAAAACACGATCATTATTGATAAATAAAATACCTACAACTAATGATGTCCGTGGGCGCGGATGTTACTGACCGTCAGCTGGGTCGCGTGCCCTTTAGCCGGCTATGGATATAGTAAAAAAATATTTGAGTGCCCGCCTGTATAACAGAAATAAAATTTTAGTTCAAATTAATTATGTATTTTAAGTACATGTTGCTATTTCTTTCATTTATCAATTGATACGCTTTAGGTTTAGTGTGACAACAAAGAAATGAGATATTTTAATATTTTTTTAAAAGCTTTAGCATAGAAGAAATTGAAGCGTCTCCTCTTCCAAATTCATAAGGTCGCGTTAAACAATGATGTAACAAAATAAAATGTTTCTATTTAGCTAGATGCAACATATGACTTTATACGACATAGAATCCATAAGTAAAAAAGTAAATTCTGTTTTTTCAGATCTCCTATACGAAAACTACATTCCAAATGACCCGGAGAAGCAGGACACGATCCTGAGGAAGCTGTCGGACTACTGCGGCAAGTCCATGTTCAACTACACGACGGAGGACGCCGAGCCTCCTTACAAGTGGGACTTCTACCACTCGTTCTTCTTTTCTTATACCGTTGTTAGTACTATTGGTGAGTTTATGGCTGTATTTTACTTTTAATAGACGCATGTATTTATTTGGTTATATCCTACATTCAGAAACACGCTATTAGTCTTATTCCAAAATGTTCATCAATATCAGTCAATTAAATACTTACAATTAATTATGCGCATGGGTACGGATGTCACTCACTAACGAGGTCATCGCGTGCTCAATAAAATAGTTAAGTAAGTGTGAAGGCGGCAAGTAGCTTGGAGTAGATGAAACAGAAGTGTTTGTGGAATTAACAGTCTAGTTAAAAAAAATTACAATATACCTTTGGTAGCCCAATTATTGAGAAACATACTATCACAGAATGGCTGTATTGATTTGTTTAACATTTAGTTCATAAACAAACTATGTGTACATAGGTTTTTTTACTGAGGAGAATTATCAGACTCTCATTGAAAACGCTAGAGAAACAAATTTTTTCGTCTAATATACTTATTAAATTCTTGTGTGTGCTCAAAGTACAAAGATTAATATAAACACACAGACGAATTTTCTTTCGCGACCCCATAATTATTTCTATTTTCTATCCCTGAACTCGCTTCCATAGTACCATGCCTCTTAACCAGGACTCTAAATTCATAAAACGAATGTTTTGTATTCGAATTTATCATTCACCAAATGAAATTTTTATACGTAACAATAATTTTGTCTTGTGCTTCTGACTTCCTCATTACAATTATCAAAAATAAAGATGTAAATTTACCAACTACGCATTGGTATTGTATTAGACATATCAAGTTAACATAGTGTAACCGCATGCTGCAAACTTAAGACTCGTCTTCTCATTATGAAAAATCTATAATTACGATTTATTAAAAGATATAATCATTTTTCCTTTTTTCAGGTTACGGAAACTTAGCGCCCACAACGCATTTGTCGAGAATTCTGATGATATTCTACGGCCTTTTTGGTATACCAATCAATGGTATATTACTTGCAAACCTTGGTGAATACTTTGGATTACAGGTAAAAATCATTTAATACAGGGTGTCCAGAAAGTGAAGGATAATTTTCACCTGCGGATAGATCTATTCATTTCCTACCTCAAAAACAAAAAAAGCTTCTGGTAAAAGTCTCATAATTTTTTAATTATCAGTAATTGTAGATTTTTTTTTGAAAAAAAAAATCATTTTTCTGTTTAATGCATGCCATTTTGACAAATGACGAAATTTTAGGTCCAGTTTTTTTTAAAGTACTCGTGGTTACTTAAGTCGTTAAACACAATGCCAAATTATTTCCTAAAATATTGAAAAAAACAACGTAAAAAACAAGTTTTTCAAAAAAAACTTTTCGTTCTTTTTCTAACAGCTAACTTTTATAGCCTGTGGTATTAAAAAAATGTACTAAGCTGATTGTGCCAAGAACCTTAATTTGCTTGGTTACTGAGTATTCCAAAATGGTACAGTTATTTAACATTACATTGAAACTTTTTTTTAATGATAGTACAAAGGCAGGAAGGTCGATTTTTGGAATGTGCTTAGTTCATTTAAATGAAATAAATGCACGCCATTTGTCCTTACACATGCTATACATCTTTTATAAAGGACCTTTTTACGTGGCGAGCGTGTCCTTCTCTTGAAATTTGTTCTCCAGCTCTGTCTATTTTTGTTCGTAGCTGCGTAATGTTGAAAGTCTCCGTCGCATGGACTAAATCTTTTAAGCAACCCCAGTAAAAGAAATCTAGGGAATTAAGGTCTGGCGATCTTGCTAGCCATTCAATTGGGCCGTGACGCCCGATACATCTTCCTGGGTATTTTTAATCTTGGTGGCGGCGAACAGCTCGTGTGATAGAGATCTAAGTAATAAAAAATATATTCTATAGGTTATACACAAACAATAATGACAACGGGTGCTTATTAAATAAAGAAAAATGAATGCCAAAGCCTAACACGTTATTTTTCCCTTTTTTCAGCTCATATCAGTAATCCGCAAGTACAAGAAGCGGAACACCAAACGAGCTGACAAGTTTAACTACTTCTTCTCTAATCTTGGAATGTTGGGGCAGATCTTCCTGTACCTGGTTCCTGGATTTCTTTTCTTCATTTTCCTACCAGCTTGTATATTTGTCGTTTTTGAAGGATGGGATTATGTGGCATCCATATACTACGCTTTTGTGACGTTAACTACAATAGGATTTGGTGATCTAGTCGCAGGTATAGTTACTAGTATTTTATAAATTGTACATATACATGCCTTGTTTTAGAGTATCTGAGATACGTTACTATTTTTTCATCACAGTCTAAAAACGTGGTCACCATAAAGTGTGAGCAAAGTAAACTGCATAAGAAATTGCTAGTAAAAATAATTGAAAATAGCTAAGATTTATATCATGGATACTATTTACTTTAAGATAACAAGTAAGCTTGCTGAACTCTGGGTTGCAAACTATTCTTAGCTGTAATCTTATCGTTTCTGTAAGACTTTCATCCGTACTTTACGTACATTGTTGTAGACGTAATTGATAAAATTGTTTTCAGGAACAATAAACAACGGATTTAAAAGTGGTTTCTTCTTCACCTACCAAATCTTTCTTATAATCTGGATCACATTTGGCCTCGGTTACATCGTCATGTTACTGGGCTTCATCACCAGTGGAATGAGATCAGAAAGTGTACATAGACTAGAACAGAAACTAGCCTACCAGATCAAGACTACGCAGAACCGAATCCTGCAAGGATTTGTGAAGGATATATCGAATATTAGGAAGATAATTAATGAAGCTAATCTTATTAAGCTGAAGGTATTTTTTTGTAACTGTTTTATTAAAAAAAAGTTAATATAGAAAAATAATCACCAATACTTGCTTGTTTACTCTTTTTGTCGTTTATGCAAATAAGTTTCAGATATTTAAAATTCTCTTTTATTAGTAAACAAAGATTTAAGCTTTATTTCTCGTTTAAACGGATACTTACCATCTCTTGATGTATTATGATTTTTACTACAGTGTCATAGAAACGTCATGTTATTTCACTTTATTTAAATATTTAAAAAACGCAGTACTTTAATGGCTTGAATAAGCTTGAATAAAATAATTGCGAACACGTAGATACACTTACCATTCGTACCGCAAGATTATTATTAATTTTTGTATTTACTTTTTATTTCAGCCAGTGTATGTAGAAGCTGCACCATATTTATACAGAAGTGTTAGCTGTCCTGTACTCACCTTTGACGTAGAGCCAAAAGATCCTATAGTAAGAAGAAAACGAGCAAACTCAGAAAACATTCATCTTTTGACAAAAGATATGTTAAGGATACAGTCTGATACTGACTTACTAGGTATAGATAAAGAAAAGACTTTTACTGCCTCAGCTATTGTTAAACCTGCTGAGCTGCTTGCAAGAGTAGTTAACGTTTTGGGAGGACTTGATCAAACTCAACACGATAGAGGCATTAATATGTTTAATGATGAGCAAATTTTAGCCAGTGAAAAACCTCCTTTATTTAGCATAGGGTGCGATTTAATTCCAAACTCTCCACTGAGAAATAGATCGTTTAGTTTAGCGGCACCTAATGTTAGAAAGGAATCTGTTCCGAAAATGGATCATGAATTCACTTGGACAAATGGTGACTCAGCTGAAAAGTATAGGAAAGAAGCTAATATTAGAACTGGAAAACTGTCATTACCAACGACAGTTGCTCCAGTTATTGAAGAATCGTCGCAACCTAAAAGTTTGTTGTCTAAATTATTTAGAAAACCTAGTTTTGAAAGTCCCGCCGATTATTTGAAAGATACAATGAAAGGTAGGCAAAGTGTTGCTGAGGCTATTGAAGATGATCAGAAAGAAAAACCTAAAGCCAGAAGAGGTAGCATTTTTCCTAGTTTCAATTTCGTTGCTAGTGATAAGAGTGATGCCGACATATACAAAGAAAAAACAAAACGAGGACGAGGAAGTATATTTCCCTCATTTGACTTTTCTGAAGACGAAGATGCGGCCGCAATCAGACAATACCAGCAAAAAACTAAAAGACACAGCATTTTCCCTACATTTGATTTTTCCGAAGATGAGGATGCGGCTGCTATCAAAGCATATCAACAAAAGACTAAACGACATAGTATATTTCCAACATTTGATTTCACTGAGGATGAAGACGATATGGCAAAACAATACAAAGACAAAACTAAAAAGGGAAGACGCAGTATATTTCCCACGTTCGATTTTAATGACGATGATGGAGATACTATAGATGAAGATGAAGTGAAAAAGTATCAAAATCGAACAAAAAAAGGTCGTGTTAGTTTATTTCCAACGTTTGGTCGATCAAAGAAAAACGATGAAGATGAAATTATGCCAGAAAGTTCTGATGAACTTGTAGATTATAAAAAGAAAACGCGTAAAGGACGTGGAAGTTTGTTTCCTTCGTTTGGAAAAGATCGTAAATCTAGTACTCCGGATGAAGGTGGTGTGAGTGATCTCGAAGCAAGCATAAGAGCTTATCAAAA
Organism: Marasmarcha lunaedactyla; assembly: GCA_923062675.1. NCBI lineage: Eukaryota > Metazoa > Arthropoda > Insecta > Lepidoptera > Pterophoridae > Marasmarcha > Marasmarcha lunaedactyla. Next base: position 13,987,313 of record OV281353.1, read on the forward strand.
ACAGACAAAGAAGGGACGGAATAGTTGTTTTGCTGGCGATTTAGAAAGTTTTTCATCTGACAATGGGCGTAAGAGTTCATTTTCAAATGATTTGGAAAATTATAAGAAGGCAACTAAACGTGGTCGTGGTAGTCTTTTCGATCCAGACGTCAACATGGCTAACTTGCCTGAGTCAGAGCAAGTTGAAGTTTTGGAGCAAACAAGTGTAGCTGATTTACTTCGAGCTTTAGCAGTGTTAGAAACAGCAGGCGGTGGGGAAAGCTCATCTGACCCTTTAAGTTTAGTTGGTCTAATAAGTGACGCTTCAGTACTTCCAACAAGTACAAGAAGGAGAGGTTCATTACGACCAGATTTTAGTTTACCTTCAACACCTATTCTACCATTTAAAGTAGAAGGTGAAAATGAAATAACAGGTCCAAGGAGAAGACGAGTATCTGCAAGAGCTGCTGCTCCTCAATTTACGCCATCATTAGCTACTGTTGTCGCTGGCACTGAATTACAATTACCAACTGCAGCATCTTCTAGAGAAACTCGGATGTCGATGATTTCTCAACTTCCTCCGCCCTATACAGAAACAGTTAGAGAGGCAGAACCTCCTAGAGTAAGAAAATATTCCCCAGTTCCCGTAGATTTATCAAAATCGACAGCACCAGTGCCAAGACTTTTCTCAAGAATGAGAAAAGAAAGTGTAGAAAGCGTTCCAGAAGAAAGTAGTTCCAGGCGAAGTAGTCTAACAGACATAGTTATAGATAATAATAAAGACAATACGTAACATGATGCTTTAACGATTCCTTAATGTAGTACAATTTTAGATATACTTACTCTATTATTTATTTATTGTATAGCTTATACTACGATTCAAAAAGTGAAATTACGTGCCGTCCAAACTGTGATTCAGTGTTTAATTTTTTGTGAAATAAAAAAACGTTATTAAATAATAAACTTTCATTTAATTACAAGGTACTTCAGATTTAACTATATATTAACGTGTTGGCTTATAACAAAAGACATGTTTGACATTTACACTAATATAGTGTACTTAACTGAAAACAGTAATAAATATTACAAACAAAGTAAATTACAATGTTATCGTCACGACATTTCTCAAATAGTTGATTGCAATAAATTCTGTTATAGGTATCAGAATTAAAAGCATGCCTTATATTAATATTTTACGTATATAGGAGAAATTCTAGTATTTTAATCCCTCATTTATAGTATTTATACAATCTAGTTATTTCTGAACTCTCATTGGATGAAAAATTGTAGAAAAGACGATAGAATCCAAATTCACTTTAGTTCGATCGTCTTTTAAATACGAGGGAATAACATTTATCCAGTTTTGTGCCGATGTAAACTACAACAATTATTCAAAATAAATCATCTTGTACAATTTCATGATTAAAAACTAACAATGAGTATTGAAGAGACTAAAAATAAATTTAAATACGATAACGGTTTAATACTCTAAATTAATATTTACAAAAACAATAAACTACCGAAGTAGTGACGTCGTCGTTCGCGACCTGCGTCGGCCTTTCACAATCAGAGTCAATTCTTTCAAAGATGACTTTGACGAACTATCAAGTTGCTAGAGTGTCTTTTGTATCCATTTTATCTGTTGCTGTTTTAAGTTCGCACTCATTAGCATTATTATTGTGTGTTACAATAGATTCAAATATGGAAATTAGATTATTCAATCCTATTAGGTATCCGTCCTCGTGGTTTCCAACTTTCCAGGCTGTATCATGATCAATGTTAACGTTATCTGGTACAGGTACAGTTTTGGCGAAGTCTATCATCCAAACGGAGGCTTTCCTCTTGTCGTGGACGAAGAGTAGAGAACTGCCGATGAGTTCATGTTTTCTGAAGAAAGGAGATTCTAGGAGAGTGTCTCGTATGCTTTTCAATCTTTCTAAATACCGGGGCTACAAAAGAAACATAAACATAATCAATTAGAGAAACCAAAATATAAAGAAAATCAAGGAGGGTAATTTGGAAGTATAATCACTTTAATTAAAAAAAGCTAGTCAGCGCAATTAATACGAATAAAAATGAGAAAACTGTAACTAAAGACAAACTGGGTAAAAAATGCAATAAATCAGGGTAGAAGAAACAACCCTTACCGTCTTTGACACTGTGGTAAATTGACATAATTGAATAACATTACTTTTTTTGCGCAAATTTAAGTGTCGAAATGAACCCTGAACAAGTTAGATTTTTAAAATTAAACAAAACGTACAATGAATATCCTCCATGAATAGCATAATAAATTATTGGCTTAAAAATTTCTCACCACAGCATTAGGGAAATTCTGTGTAAATTCCTTAAAAGCCTCTTCAATTTGATCTCTTGTCTTCGTTGTTTTAAAATCCTTAGAGCTGGTGCCATCAGCCTTCTTAACACCATCAATTCTGAAGCCAAGAGTTGCTGTAGAGCTGATGGTCTCTCTCCAGATCATGTATCGGGGTTTAGTTACTCCTTTACTTCGGTGTTCTTCGTCGGTGGGAGCTTTGGGATCTATTTGGATCATTTTCTCGTACATATCCTGGAAAAGATTTGAAAACTTCGGTGATTAATCTATGAAATGCTATATAAACTCCTCGAAGCAATAGTTCTTGATTTAGAAATAACATATCAAAATATTTAACATTTGAAATATAAAACATTCTCAACAGTTCTCTAAAATTTTATTATACAACACAATTTTTTTTCTGTAAATTTGTTAGATCTCTTTGATATTAGAACTTCCTCGCGGTTATCAATGTGAAAGTAAGAGAATTTTCCAAGCTCTTGACGAGTTTTTAAAGAACCCTGTTATAATTTTAAAACTATAATAATTTAAGGGTACTCAAAATTTCAGCACAATAACCAAATCACATTTATAAATTCTCATGACTTTTTATTGCTACTCTACATACGTGACTGATAACGGGTTCTTTAAGTTATCTTAATTACTATTTATATTCATAAATACTAACAGACTCGTTACGAGCAAGATTCTTATTATAGACAAACTACGTCAATGCTGACATTAAGGGGAAAACGAGACAAACAGACACTGCCAAGAACATGCACAATCAATCATGAGTATGCCATATAAGCTATCTCCATCAAGCAAAAGCCGAGTTAAGAATATAAATATATTTACGAATTTTTGAGATTATTTAGATTTAGATGATTATTTTCCTAGGCATACGAAATAACTGCGGAAACTGGCTTTTTAAAGATTATTCTGTATAGGCATATTATCTAATTAGGCATGTGGGTAGGGTATTACCACATGCCTAAACTGGAATCAATACGCAATATTATAGACAATTTAAAACAGACGTAACACGAACGATAACAGTAATTTGTTTATATTAACGACCTACTCGTAAGCGCACGTAGTCTAAATACTAATAATTAATATAGTGCTCGCTGTTCAAAGAAGCACTTATTGAATTTAAGTCATTACATGAGTAATAGAACTTAACGCATAATAAATTTAACTTCTAAGTAATTTCAGATCATCATTATTGAATCACATTATGTTTATTCAAAATGATTTTATTTTTATATAGAATTAAAAAATTTGCGTACCTGGAGGTTGCAATTATTTTTATTTATTCAAGTAACATACACACTTTTGCGTCGGAGATAATTTATTTGCATATAATCGCTATGAACTCAATCTCTCGTTGATTTTACTTGTGTGCACTTGGAAAAAGAACTGTATGGTATCAGTTACCAGAAGCAGCGAAGTTTTCTGTGATATTGTGCCGTATTGACAATGAAATGTGTGTGCGTTGGACCAGTGACTACAATATTGCGTAAAAACTTAAGACACTTCTGTCTGACTACTACGTTACTTAAGTGTTATATTCTAAAAGTGCAATTTTTATATGGACAACCAAACTAGTGACTATGAATAGACTAGAGAATAATGTAAATTGACGTGTGTTTAATCATAGGTATGTTAATATCTCTATAAAACTCACTGTCTTCACTAAAAACTATTAGAAGAATCTTACAAAATTAACATCGACTTGACTTTACAAACCTTTCTCAATTTCGTCTTTTCTTTCGCCTTAGCCAGTTCCTCCTCCAAGTAGGTCCTAACTCCAATCTTGCAGTCCATAACGCAGGGGCAATCAAAGTCACTCAGCAGATCCTGGAGCTGAAGGTAGAGCTCTCCATCGTCACAGGTCACTTGGCCTTTGTACTCTGGCACGAACGGTCGGAGGATGTCCTTCATTAGCAACTGAAATGTAGAGAAGAAAGTGTTTAAGTAAAGCAATTTAAAAATAAAAGTGATAAAGGACGGTTTATTTAAAAGGAAGACGATGTGGTAATTGTTGAGTTTAGTCTGTCATAGCGTACCATACTTTAAAATTTTAATAAACCTATGTTTACCAGACATACAAAATTAAAGGTATACCTAAAACTAATTGATAATTCGTAAAACAAAATATATATTGTATAAGGAAAAAGTTAGCCGAGAAAAGGTTTCATAGAAAAATTTCTAGCCATTTTTAGAAGTTGCAACTAAAAAGCCCTCAGGCAGTATTATATTTAAATTTTCAAGTTGTAAATAATTTCTCAAGCGAATTTATTATGAATAAATATTAAACTTACTGAACTACCTAAAAATCATTCAAAGGAGGTTATTGTTGCCCTGAATGAAACGTGCTGAATCACAACGGGCTCAAACCAACACCTTTATACAACTTGCAAGCATTGTAGGGAAATAACAAAAACTTGAATCTGAGTCTCGGCATTTGGCCATATTCCTCCACACAGTAGGTTAAAAAGTCGCTTTAAGTTTCTGAAATCTACCATACCAGCAAAATACTCGCCAAGTCGCGAGAGAATAATGCTGAGATATTTGAAACATACACCTAGGAACTATGTCCCGCTAGTAGATTATTTACCACCTGGTTATAAAGAAAAGAAGTCAAGTAGTCAACTTGGAGATCATTGAACCCACTTCGCTCTCAAGTAGGCCGCTACAGTCAAAATATGGCCAAGTGGGGCTACCTAGACCCATCAAAGGTTCAATATGCCTGCGGGGCTGAAGAACCGACTGTGGCTCACCGTCTGTCATTTCCTTTCTGTCAAACCTCCTGCTCGCAAGCCGATTTAAACATCGCTTCGGTCAATGGGTTGAGAGTAGCACATTACTGACAAAATACTGTTTAAATTCCATAATATAAAAAAGCCATTGATACGAAGGAAGAAGATGATCTAAAAATAGTAATCAATATGTCAATTAATTTCAAAACACGTTTCATCAAGTAAACATTTTTAACTGTAACTTGTTATAAAAATATCTATTGTCGAAAAGTATCAAATTTAATTACGCACATGCAACACAATGCTGATTGCGTCATTACAATATTTAACATTTTTTTGACGTCAGCCATTATAGAAACATTATTAGTTTTGATACTTTTGCAACTACTTAAATTAGGATAGAAACACTTATTCGATACGGTGTAGTGTGACCAAAAGAAACAAAATTGAAGACAATGAATTTTTGTTGACTTCAAAAAATATATTATCGATAATGAAAGAAAAAATGAAAGTAATACATACACCCACAATAGGCCTGTTAAGCATTTGATAGTAGAATTACTAAGTTTTACTATATTTAAATATATTTCCAATATATACATTCAGTGCTTTTCATATACTTAGACTTTTCATATAGGTACGTCGAAACAATAAGAATTTAAAAAAAAATATTTATCAAGCCATACATGCTTTATATCTGACAACAGTAATCTACAGTTAGGCCGCTTACCTTCACAGAGATGGGGGGGGGGGGGGTAATGTTTTAAATTATTAATTAGAAAAAAGCTGCTTGTCCAATAATATTCTCCTATTAACAACGAAAACCATTGTTTACAAGTATTATTCCCAGGTCAATATACTTTTATTTCTTTTATGGTATTCGGTAAAGAGAGAAAATAGGATGATGTTAAATAAAATCAAATTGAAATATAAATAAAAATGAAATAAACTGACGCACGTCCTTATCCGAAAATTACAAGTTCACAGCTATCTACCGCAATAACATAAACATTAAGGAAGATTACGTTAAATCAACCTTTTTTTTTTTAATTTTCTATGAGTATAGTTACTGCAAAGAAACGGCAACGATATTAACTCGAATTGTCATGGAATTTATTAGTACTAAACGAGATAAATACAATTTAAACATGGTCAAGTGCACAAGGAACATTTCATTACAGGCCGCAAAAGTATAAACTATGACGTAATTTAAAAGTTGTCAAACTGATAAGGAAACATTTATACACCAGCTGTAAATAAAAATAACTATAGTTACGTGATAAAGATTAAAAAAGGTCACGTTGATTAAATATTAAAAAATTCTCTCATTTATATCAATATCGTTGTCAATCTTTGAACTTTCGGCAGGCGGAATTTTTGACATAGCTTTTGGTTAAAATGTCCAGTTTTGTAAACACTATCTTGTATATACCGGTTAGAAGATCACAGATTTGGTGAGGCGTAGTATTTTTTTCTTATAGGTTTTAGGCATTTTGAATCTGGTAACTTTTTTACATGATCGTTTATATTTGAGAACTGGTTAAAAAACTTGCGTAGACTTACGCGTAAAAATCATAGTATTATTACACAGTATCTCGAATCATGTTGATTGTTACTTGTATATATTGTATTATTAAATAAAAAATATACATTATTTATTAATTAATCCACTCTCTTTTTTTTTTTTTTTTTTTTTTTGCTGCCGAGGCACCCTCGCGGGAGGGAGGTGGAAGATGCGTCATGCATACCCGCCCGCAGGTAAATTCCTTATTCGAGTAAGTTATCCGCGTCGTCCTCAACCGCCCTACTGCGTGTAGGGTGGTTTTTAGGAAGTTAGTCATCGTTGATAGGTTCATAGTATATATATTTATATATTGTCGTCCCTCCCCAACCCCTCCGCAATGGCTTCCCTAAGCCCTGAGGAGCTTCTGAATAAGCTGATCGCTGATTACGACGCCCAGGGCACTCACTGCCCCCCTCATATGATTCGCACACTGCAATCATTTCTCCCTCTAATCATGGCACTGTTCACACCGGCCCCTCAGGCCACCTCCGTCCCTCAGACCGCTCTGGTCTTAGGCCCTCCCGCGTCCCCTTCCTCCAGTGACATGGAGTGCGAAGTAGACGCCCCTCCGCGCCGCAAGCGCGCACCCGCGACCGAGTCATCCTCGGACGCCACCCCAACAGACCCAGAGTCTCCTTCCTTTACGCTTGTTAAGAAGCGCTCTAAGAAGCGTACTAGACGTAGCGTACTACAGCCAACAGGTGGTTTTTAGTGGGTAGGTGCCATTCTGGTGAGTCCCACATAACCCCCCGCAGAAGAATTTACCTGCGGGCGGTATGCATGACGCATCTTCCACCTCCCTCCCGCGAGGGTGTCTCGGCAGCAAAAACAAAAAAAAAACTGCCTTTCTTTCTATCACAATAACCTACCTGAAAGCACTTTTCCTCCTGTGGACTAAGTTTCTTCAGAATGGTACCCTGGTCGGGACCTGCCTTGAAGTTGCCCTGATGACCAGCTAGTTGGATCCAGGGGTACCGCTGCTTCTTATAGGTTTGGAAGAACGGCGTCCATTGCACGATGTTGCGGAGCTTTCGCCATCTTTCTGATTGCTAGAAAATAATAAAAAAGAGTTTAAGATGAATAATTAATGTTTAATTACAATTATAATTAAATTGGACAAAATGATTTCGTTGCTGTTGTTAATGCAAATGTAGGTTTCTAGCATACTGAGTCCATTGGTATTTTGTGCAAGTTGCCACCGCACTCAGAATACTGCTATATATTGAAAAACTAAGAACACATTATACCTTAGTCTTGTTAGAAAACTAAGCGTGATCAGTATAATTTCGGGATTTGCATCGCAGGAAAAGCTCAACCGCAAAAACCGAAATCTAAGTCACAAAAGCAGAAAATAAATGACAACATATTTCCACATAACATCAGTGACACATTAGTAATTATACTTAGAAAAAGAAACCAATGAAACCGCAGATATATATTACTCACACCAACTGAAACTTCACACGTAATGATGACTCAGCACAACATGCCCTATTAACCGGTCGATCATAAACATCACCTAAGTAATAATCTTTATAAAAAACACTGACCATAATTACGATTTACGATAAGTAAAAAACGTAGGTGAATTATTTATTCTTACTACAATTGAATCTTGACGGCCGAGTGACTTTTAGTATGGATAACAAAACTTTAAAGCTTCATCATTTTATTTTGTTTCGCTTGGCTAGAGTAATGTTTAAATGAATTAAAGATTCTGCGTAAAACCCTAATGAAATCTTGTTGAAGGTAAAGTAAATCATGCCAATTTTGCTTCTTCTTATATAAATATGACATAATTTAGATTTAAGATTGTCTTCTACAAAAAAAGTTTAGTCTGCTATAGGGACAAATGTTTATGGTTTTCAAATAAAAATAAATTGACGTAAATACTTGTGTTTTAATTTATCTTGAAAAAAACACTTGGTAATTTATAGTTTTACAAACACCTACAAAAAAATCATTTGCAGCTTATAAAAAAGGTTGACATCGCTGTGAGTCTACCGAAGTCATCTGCAACTGCGAAACTTAACGCAAAGAAATGTAGATATGATCCCACTTATCAAATGTTGAAAGATGAAGCCTTAATATTCATTTTAATTGTTTCCCGTACCACAATTTGAGACGAGATCTTGTGAACCCCTGACAAATAAACAACTTGTAATCTTTAAATGAAAGCACTCAATGTAAAACTTTTCCGATAATTCATTTTAAGATAAATCCCATATAATTCTTTACTGTACTTACTTTAAATGGTTTATAATGCTTTAACATGAGATATGAAGTATCTCTATTGATTACCTCGACATGTGTTACTATTTTGGGGATCGCATTAAAGTTAATCATCTCCAAAAATCAACTTCTTATATATCATTGTTATATCATCCTCCAAATTGTATCATATGTGTCTTACTTTGCATTTATTTTGTTTGTTAAATAATGACAGTAAAGATTGATTGTACTGTATTGATTTTCTAAGGTGGGCGTAAAATTTCTTCTCGGTTAAAGTTTATGCACTCAACGACGTACGGCTAGAAAAACCATCAGATCATCTTTTAATAACCCCAGTTTTAGTCACGTATTGTCTGAGGTTCGAGAATAGAAAATTGACCACAGTAATGGTGCGTTCCGATTGCCGATTATGAGCGCTCATATACCCGTTCCGAATGCCTGTGAGCGCGCTCACAGCTATATCTATATCGATTCGTCATTAATGACGTTATAAACGCTGCCATTTTGCCGCTCACTGTGCCCAAGCTACGGAGTATGGACGCTCTGAACGGCCTGTCAAAACTGACACATGACATTTCATTGTTGATGTTTTTATTAGGCAATTAAAGATATTAGAAGCTTGCTTATTAATTTTCTTTTATAATAATATAAAAAAATGGCTCTTGTTTCAATCAGGGTCTTAAATGATCTTAAGATATAACTTTAAATTTAAGGGTGGAGCATTAGAATTTTAGCACGCCATTTACCGATTGAAATATCAAAAATATTACTTTTAGCGCGCTAAAATGAATCGGAACGGTTATGAGCAGTTTAAGCGCTAATAGCGCTGTGATTGGCAATCGGAACACACTACAACATTTCAAACAAGTGTTTCCTGCCCCTTCCTCAGCACGCGGGTCTTCCACGTTATGTCACATGTCACATCTTAAATTTACGTCGTAATTTTGTGGGCGTTTAATGGGTGTGGCGTGATGATGTGGCTTTTTATTATCATATGCTTAAGCCAACGTGATATTAATTCAAAGGGGCTAGTATGCAAAAATGTATATTTAACAGCCAATCTCAAAGAAATAAACTTGTAGCCTTAGCTCGGCAATTCACACGAATTATGAAGACTTTGTTGTGAAGAATATTAAGTTGACAACAGAATTGACTGCCGAATATTTATCATGACTCGAACCCCTGACTCCTTGTATTCCCTACGCAGAGTTAGGTAGGTACTATTTATTTGACAACAACACCAAAAAAGTGATTAATCATCCATCATAGATTAATGATGTGCAAGAAGTATTATCGAGATTACGAGGCCATTTATGGACTTTTAAATAAAGTCAACATGCCTTGTTGACCGTAGAGCCATTGTGAACATCAACAAAACTTCAACAAAAAATATAACAATAATTTCTATAAAGCAAGTAAAAAAGTCCCGTTGCAGCAATAAACCCAAGTACATGCATCACGTGAATGCCGTATAGTGACGTAAACCGTCATATCAATCGCGTGTAGAACGTTTTTCCCATAAAATTATACCAATATAGAAACTAAGGACGATAACTTATCAATTTTATTTTATTTTGCTATTCGCAAAAAAAAATACAAAATATGAATAATGTTTGGTCGTCATTACATGCTTAAGATATAAATATTTTATAATAATCATGGTAACCAGAACTTGGGAATGACTTCACTTGGAGAGCAGTGTGTTCATCAGTTATCTAAAAATACTTTTCAGACAATATGATTATACCTAAACGATAATTTGTCTGAATTACAGATTCTAATCCATTATAACTTCACATCTGAAGAGAGGATTTTTTTTTATGACTGGATGGTCCATTAAATATCTCCAAAGAAAACATGACATTAAAACTTCATAATTCATATAAAATACATGTCAAAGGAAGTAATAACGATGATAGTTTTATCAAAATCTTACAAGACACGATGTACTTAACGTCATCAAAATGTTAATATAATTTGGTATCAAAAACCATTAAAGTCATTATAAACAAATAATAAACTTGCTAATTGTACTTCAAATTAAAAATAAATCAAAGAAACATCTACCTTATTCGTAACGTACACACAGAAAGCCACATCTATAAAATTTTCTATATTTAAGTTTAAGTCCATTAGATACATTCTTCAAAAGCACGCAAGTCACTGTCTGAAATTCACTATCCAAAAAAGCACACCACTAATTTATATTATCCTTTTTTATCCTAAACGGTAAATGTGTGGGAGACTGATGCCGAGCACTACAACACTGTTTGAATTTCGCTTAGTATTGCTATATAATTCGATCACTGAGTCAGTAGGTCTTTAGTAACTTAATGGCCAGTTCTGACGTCAATGAAATACCTAATCGGCCCGATACGTATATAAAACGAAATGGATAGTTCCAGGCCATGTATAAATCATGAGGTATTTTTGTGATTGTAATATGCAATGGTGCAGTTAATATACTCGTAATTTGTGCAACTACATTATTACAATATGTTCAATCTGTCGCCACAGGCAAAATACAAAGGTTCCCATTTAGTAAATGCGAATACTATTAGTATGATTTTTTAATTCATTTTATGTAGCAAGCTTAGTGAAGGTACCTTTGTAATTAAAATAAAAACCTGACATCATCGACCCATATCAAATATGATTTTTTAATAGTAAATTATTCGCCACACGGTCCTAAGCGCCACGTGTTTCCTTATTTAACTTCAAGGAAACTTCTTGCTACTCGCGATTCCTCGTTCTGCTTTTTTGATTTGAAATTCCGTTTCGTACTTATAACATGGGGTTTCCAATAAAGTGAGTCAAAAGTTCAAAATACATATGTTAAATTTTTTTGATCACTGGGTTAAAAGTTATCATCGATGAACTTTGTATTATATCTTTAGAACGAAACCTGGATTTATCTAATGTCGGATAGTTTTATATGACATTATTCTCTCTCTATGACATTGGAATAGTAAAAAGAATCAGAGATAAAATAGCATTTAAACACCGGTTTGTGCAAACTCTCCATTACAGTACAGGCTCGATTGAGAACCTAGAGGAATAAAATAAAGTTACGAAGTACGTTTGAGTATTAGCAGTAGCTTTTAAAGTAAAATAAACAATTGATTTAATTCTTTTAGTAAGGATGCTAAGAACATTTATTATTTTTCAGTTATGAATCTTGTGGATGTGTCATAAAGTTGTTTTATGTAGAAAACAGATTGCCACCGCTGTCCCACTAGCGATTATAAGTGGCTATAAGAACTTTTACATTGAACCATTACCATAAGAACCATAGATTTTTTTTTAAATAGGTACCCACAGACCTAGAGTTCACAAACATTGATTGTAACCTACAACAGCATTGGATTAATTATTATACTTTCTCTTAGATCCCGAGGGTTCATCTGCTTTCATCTCTTTCTATACCAATTACAATCAGCACTTGCTTACTTTCTGAAGGTGGGTTGTGTTGAAAACTGTCAACTCTATGGTTTATTTTTGGCTATCATAGATGTCATCAGATCAAAAATATACCTAACTTGTTATTGCGTAGAACAGGTGTAAAAATAAGGTGATTTGAATGGACTCGAATGCCACTTACCATCACATAGTCCCATTGTTTGTTTGCAGGAGTTAGATTGTCACAAAGTGTCATCATATTTGTAGAATAAGACAACCAATATCCACTATATAATATATACTATATCGATATTATGGATGTTATGCTTAATCAGATTTAAAATCCATTACCCTTTGAAAGTCCCAAAAATTAAGAAAGACTATAAATATGCGGGACGCCTTCAGCATCCACATTCACATTCTCGCTCCGATCGCCGCCCGGTACGGACGTTCCAAGACCACTCCGATTGATCGGTCCCTTCCCAATATTCACTGGTGCTCAGTTTACTGACGTCACAGAATAGCGTGTTGGTTCCGCGATACGGTTTCTCTGGGATTTCTTACTCCTTCCGAACGCTATCGAAGTGATTAATTTTCTTTGCGACTAAGTCTCTTAGTTTTCAAAGAGATGTGCTGTGTTGTGCTTGTGCTGAGTGCTTTGTGTGCCCAGCGTAAAGTATTCTGGTTTTAGTACAGAGGATATCTAACGGTGACAACTGAATTTGTACTGATCCAGTCCTTTTATTTTATTTATTTTTCCTTTCTACTATTTTATTTATTTACTCTCCCATTTCATATTTATCTTTATCATATTTGTGTTTTTTCCGTGTACATTTGCCCTTTTTGTCCGTAAAGGTTGACCCTAACGCGGTCAACTCTTTACCTGCGTACCCTTTTTAGGTTACTAGGTTCCTTCCTTCGGCGAACTACGGGTAGTTTTTTAAGTTATTTTCCCCAGCCCCCCTACCGCTGGTAGGGAGGTTAGCCGCTAGGGTTGCTAGGTCTGTTAGGAACTTAAGGCATCTTTTATTTATCTATATATTTATATCTTCCTACCATGGACTCGTTCGCCCAGGCGCTCGCCGCGTCGGGCGTCTCAATCTCTGACGAGGTCTTCACGCAGGCCTTATTAGCGCTTAACGCGTCCCGGGGCCCTCAGGCTCCAATCCCGGCCCCTCAGGCCACCAACACTCAGACCCCCCTGGTCTTTAAGTTCTCTCCCGCGTCTCCCACGCCCTCCGAGATGTGTATGTGTCGGACACATACTCTCCCACGTCGCGCCGTAAGCGTACCGCTCCCGGGAGCGACTCGGACTGATGCGTCATCGGACGCTGCCACTTTAACCGGCTCTCCTGAGCCCGCGTTTACACCTCTCACGTTCCTCTTCTCACTCGTCCCGATGGCACTATTGCCTTCGAAGTCGAAGAGAAAGCCGAATGCTTCGCTGAAAGCATTGCCTCACAATGCTCGCCCAGCACCCAACCCCACATCCAGGCGGTGAAGAACGAATTCCTCCGCAGAGACTCTCTCCCCATCACCGCCGACCCCGTCATAGTCTCTAATGATGAAATCACGCTTCTCATTAGAAGTCAAAAGTCCAAAAAGGCTCTGGGTGCGGATGGAATTTCCAACCACCCACTTAATCCCCTTCCTCAACAGGTGTTTACCTTGTTAGCTATCATTTTCAATGCCTGCTTCGACCTTAGCTACTCTCCAAAAGCTTGGAAAAAAGGGACAGTCATAGGCATTCCCAAGCCGGGTCAACCGCTGAATATTCTGGCTAATCAAATATAATAAAAAAAAGAGTCATACTCTCTCGAATGAGGAACCATCTGTTCTCAACGGATGGCGATCCCCTCATAATTCCCCACCTCGGCTTTCGCGCTAAGCACTCCTGCCCTCAGCAAGCCCATCGAATCGTCTAGTACATACTCGACGGCTTTTATCCGCGGCGTAAGAAAACGGTCGCAGTTTTCTTTGATGTAGCCAAGGCTTTCGATAAAGTCTGGCACAGCGGTCTCGTTTATAAACTCTATAAAATAGGCTTACCGGAACGCCTAGTTCAAATAATAGCGTCCTTTCTCAAAGATCGTACGTTTCGTTTTAGACAAGAAGGCGCGCTTTCCACGCCTCGTCCCATAAAGGCTGGAGTCCCTCCCGCCTCTATTGTACACCGTGTGCACAAACGACATTCCCATTCCACCGAAAGGCGTCGAACTGGCCCTCTTTGCCAACGACACCGCCCTTTACACCAAAGGCCTCAGTGTCCCGGGTCTCATCATCAAACTCCAAAAGAACGTAAACGCCCTCGGTGCATGGTTTCAAAAATGGCGCATCGATGTGAACCCAAACAAGAGTTCTGCGGTTTACTTCGACTGCAAACACCGTCGTATCGCCGATTACAATCTCCACATCCGAATGTTAGGCATTCTCATCCCCTGGAAGCGCAGTACCAAATACCTTAGACCAGACGCTTTTTTTCAAACCACACGTCGATAGAGTAACGAAACTCGCCCGTTTTTACTTAGGTCGCCTATATAGTTCATTAGGTAGAAAAAGTAAAATGTCTTTCAGAAACAAACGCACGCTTTATAAGACCTGCGTTAGACCCGTCATGACATATGCCTCGCCAACCTTTGCCCACGCCAAACCCTCCGTCCTGCACAAACTGCAGGTGATTCAAAATCTCTTCTGCCGCAGGGCCACAAATGCACCTTGGTACGTGCGTAACGCGGTCCTGCACAGAGATCTTGAACTACCTACAGTGCAACAGCACCTCAAAACCCTCTCTGAAGCGTTCTTCAAACACTCCGAAACCCACCCTAATCCTCTAGTTCGAGATTCAGTCTCGTATACTACCCCTGTCTTAGATTCGAAGTTCAAAGTCACTAGATCGAGAAACGCACACACGAACGTAGCGACGCAGCTGACGCTAGATCTCGAAGCCCTTCTGGCCGCAACTTCTAATTCTAATTTAAATTCGAATTAATTCAACTTTTAATTTTCATTTTGAGCACCTTCAGTGCTATGAATACACCTTCAGTGCTTAGAGCACCTTCAGTGCTTTGAGCACCTTCAGTGCTATGTAATTCCCAGCAGGTGACCCCTTCTGGGCCCCGCTAGCGCGGCCTCTTTCTCCAATTGGATGTCGCACAGATGAAAGCTGTGTTACAAAAAATTGCACGAGTCATTCAGAGGGTTTTTTAGTGGGTAGTAGCTCTGGTAGGCTCGGAGCGAGTCCCACATAAACCCGATCGTGCGCGCGGGGTATGCGTCAGAGCATTTTTTATCCCCCTGCCCTCTCCGTGGAGGGGAACAAAAAAAAACAGCATCCACGTCAATTAGGCAAAACGTTTGATAAATGACGTCCAAAACTGCAACTATTACGTCAAAAACGAAAGAAATTAAATATTTACATACTTTTGCTAATAAAACATGCATACAAATTAACAAATGTCACTTCATATCAAACGGATACGACAGCGCGGAGGCTCGCGACGTGACGAGCTTCATTAATTGGCAATAACATAAAACCTGTTTGTTCATAATTAACTGGAATCTAGTTTACTTTAACACTGGCAGAATATTAACTGCGTATTATGTATGACGTATTTACGACAAGTGCATGTTAGTGCAACAAAACAAAAACAACACGTTGGAAAAAAAAAATTAAAAAAATTGTAAAACTACAGCCTTTTACGAGCAAAAAATAGACAACACTTTTCCATGGATTGACATTTCTAAAGTTATTCATCAAGCAAAAAATATCGACGCGTTGCTCTGATTCAATGTTAAAATGAGATTTCGTCCTCTATATAAAAAAAATAAAGACATTAAATGTTTAGTAAAATAATATAATACTGATGTAACGTACACTTTACAGTTTTGATTTTAATTTTCAAAGAACTTTTTTTACTAGATGGCGTTATTTACATGAAAATGTGTGACTGCAATAATTTAAGTACCTACTGCTCCTAAGACAAAAAATTTGAGTATTTATGTTATCTTTAAATAATGGAAATAGATTTCTCGGATTGCCTTATAGCAAAATACACCTCTCTAACAAGCATTCAGTGTTCAAGACAAGTCAAATTCAAGGGTGTAGTCAAATTACAGGGTCAATGACGTTTAACCCAATTTGACATGCGTAACTGTTTTTAAAGCAGTAATTTCACGGACCATTAATGGTGACTCATCAGAGATATCTCATTTCTGGTGTCTGAAACCAATTCCAGAGCGGCATGATCTATCACAAGCCTTAATTAACAGATGCAGGCATAGTGCATTGTGTTGCTGTTTTAGTAACCATTAGGTTTTATAAATATGATTTTAATCCACAGTTTGGCATCGTATCTGCTTCTTGTAACATCTTTTACATTAAGAGATAAGCAAATATTAGAATATTGTACCAATATTTACTTTTTAGATTCATTCGACAATATCTATAGACTTAAACTCTTAAACACTTTTAATTAGCAATGTTTTGTTAGTCTCCAATAATGTTACTTTAGTTTTTTTAAACCATGTTTTTACATTTTCAGAAAGCAACGACCGTAAAGGCGTACACATGCCTACTTGTGAAGTACGTAACGATTGCATAATTTTATATGCTCGAAACTATACAAGGATTTCTAAAGGATTAGATATACATACTAGAAAAGCCTTGCCAAATCGTTATTGGTCGAATCAAACTTTAGGAAAACTCGTTCACCTCATCTCTTGTTAAAAAGGCTCAGTGGTGTTAAATAACATCGGCGGGAAGCTTACAAGGGGTGCGTGATAGGCTGTGGGGTGAGTTCACAATCTTAAAGTCAAAAGAGTCCGCTTTGTATCCTCGCATACTGCAACTTCTTAGCACATCTATGGCACATGTTAAAGCATACATCTTCAAGACACGCGTGATACACCACTACGCAAGTATGGAAGTTAACATACTGTTACATATTTTTAGAGATAAATATTATTCAATCAAATATTACTTAGCGAGCCTTCACTAATTCGCTAGGAATACATTTTGGTTTTGATTTTCATATACATGGCTCTTCGTTTGACGTGCGTGCATAAAAACTTAAATATCAAAATGGCATATAATTGTATGGTATATAATTGTTGGTGCTGCCGCACTACGCTCGCTTCACTCGCTCGGCTCGTGCGTGTATTAACTAGATACAAACCTAACCTAACCCAGTTGAACCTGTATTGTAACCGGGCAGAAAGCAAGCGGAGCGCAAAGGAGCGAGCGTCAAATGCATGGATGTAGTTTAAAAAAATAATAAATTTTTGAAATGATGTTTTGGCATACTGAAATTTTTTCTAGTAAATGTTTTTTCTTATGAATAGTTTATTAAACAATAGTTTGTAAAATGATAAATTTATCAAGTATAATTTTGTCAAACGTTGTTTTTAAAATGAGTATTTGTTATTTGTTTTTTCTCAAATAATTGGATACCGGGAGGCGACGTAAATAACATTATTTAGAGTTTTACTATAATAAAGAAACCGCAATAAATAAGCCAAAAATTGTGTAAAAAGTATTTCCTTGATCATGGAAAAATCAGTGACATTCTCTCAATTTACAATAAAAAAAATACAGGTGATATGAGCTCAAGTGGAATTTGGAAGTGGAAGGTGGAATTTTAATTGATTAAGTGATTTTATTATGATGTAAAATAAAATATCTATTACTAAACTGCATAAAACTAGATGTAAAATGATTATCAGGCTCATTCTACCTAAGACTAAGACCTTGACTTCGCCTGTATTGAATCATTTGATCTAAACAAACCGTAAGGTGAAAAAAACATAATTGACTATCTTATCTGTCATAAATTAAGAGAGAAGCGTGCCGAATGATGCAAAAACGCTAGATTTAAAAAACAAAAGAAAAACTGTAATTAACCTTTGCTTAGGCGTTAACTCTAAATTAATATATTGATTTGAAATGTTTTTAGATTCATGTGTTTGAATGCACCTTAAATTTATGAAGACTAAAAAGCTTTAGGCTAAAGCTACATTAATAATACATTCCTATTAATTTATATCTATTTGATATTAATGGGTAATAAGTTAAAGGTTTTATAAATAATGAATCCCCAGACAGACACAACAACTGTTTGGCCCCAAAGTAAGCAGAGCGTGTGCTACGGATGACCATACAGCGAACTGGGGGGAGCTCAGAATAAACAACCATGACCCGAGAATAAACATACATGTTCATCGCACAAATGAATGCCCCGACCAGTACTCGAACCTAAAATCTCCGGCGTATGAGGCAGGGCTACTAACCACTGCGCCACTCGTTCGTCACATATTGTATTGTATTTTTTCATGTATAAATATTAGAAATAAAACTTAAATAAACATACATACACATCCATGACTAGAAAGCAAATATAATAAAATATCTGCCTCTACCAGGATTCGAACCCGGGACCTCTGGCATGGGAGGCAAGAGTACTTACCTCCACACCAAACAGGCCAAACATATTATAGATAGTATAAGTAATTTGTGCCAAGTTCAAGTCAGTTGTCACTGCCACACAACTTTAAGTTGCATATTTACAAGCACACGCACACATAGGCCGACTTAACAACGACTTAACAAATAAAAGTTTTACCAACTATTACTATGGATCCTACGCTGTGAATGCTAGTTCAAAAGAACAAACGACATGAAATAATAGGACGACCACGGGGTTCATTTTTCAGGTCAAAATTTCCAGAACGGAAGCGGGTAAACCAATAACGGGTGGTGCGTTCGTTTGTGGTGTTCGCTCCGTAAACGTCGTTGATGTTGCGTGCCGCTTGTGCCGCTTTGCTGCCACGACGGTACTCATACTCCATAATTACTCGAATTTTTAACTTATCCATGATGACGAAAAATGTTCGAATGCGTTGAAAACAAAACACTAACTATTAAACAAATGACGATTTTAGAAAAAGAATTCCATGTTTGTCCATAAAAATTAATTTGAAATTAGAATTATCAGTCAAAAAAAAATATTTTCATTTGAAATGGCCAAAACGGCAATTTCATAGGTAAAGACCTAATATTATTTTTGCCAACAATGCTATTTTTGTTATTTTAACATCATATTTTCGCACAATTAGTTCTCCAAAAGCAGACACACATTGTTCTGCTTTGGAAGTTATAGGAAGTGCCATCTTAATTCAATGTTTGTTTTTTTTTTTTCATAAAAGGACTCTTTATGATAATACTACACGCAAAGACTTCAAATTAGCTAATTTACGTTCGTACGTCATACTTACAATCTAGTACAGTCGACTACATCAGTGAATGCCTTGACCTGATCGTAATATTTTTTGTATATTTTAATACGATAAAGAGGAAAGATATGTTTTTGTTTCTACGTTCAAGACAAATTTTAAAATTCTTTCATCCTAAGAAAGTTAAATTATTCAGAAGTAATATATTTTGTCACGAAATGCCCACAAGAAACTTATTGTATATTTTATTATTTTCATTTCTAATTCTGTGCAAAATCATCAGTAAATGCTTTTCTACGCGGCTGCACTTGCTTTTTGAGCAGATTGAGGAAAATATACTGTGGTAAAACTAACGTATGTGTTAATTTAGATGGTAGTACTTCATTCTGATTGGCCCACACCCTTCCGCAAGAGTTTACTTTTCGTTTACTTTTCGATTAACAGTTCCTAAGATAACCGTTCAAATAAATAAATAGTTTTTCAAATTTATTTTTCGTAGGCTTATAGAACGTTCTATAAAAGGTGGAATTTTAATGTTTATAGAAATACTAAAATCTGATTGAAAGTTAAAAAGTTGAAGGTAAATAGATTTCCTGTGTATACAATTTTGATACACAGGAGAACTTAAAAAATGTTAAAATGACAATATACTCGTATAAAACAGCCAAATAAGATTTTAATTTGAGAACGTATAATCATCCTGACTGTACCACATGAGTTCGTTTGCCTCAACGGCAATTTATTACTTTAGTAATTTATGAAGTTCATTTTTTGTTTTCAGACAAATTTGCGACCGATAGCAGGAAAATGGCGAGCCAATCCCGTTCCCTTACATGTTTGTTATTTCTTTTAAGAATTAAGTGATTATAATACTTTTACTTTGTACATGTTTTGTGAGTTTACTTGTTGACGTTCTCAGTTCAAGCTTACATGTTGAAGAAATTATTTAGCTCACGCCTATACAATTAACTTAATCTTCGTTCATTGTATGTAGATCTTTTAAATTACATTTGAATAGAGTGGGGTTGTGAAACTCAGTTGTTTACTCGATTTACTCTATGACATTAATGGAAGTCGAGCAACTAGATGGAGACAGGTTCCATCCATTTGTGGTACCAACGAGTACAACGACACGGTTCGATGCTTCTATTTTGGTCTGAATCGCCAGGGTATGGATGAACTGCCTCTGTCTGTTATTTCGGAAAGTACAATCCCGGAGTTATCAAAAGTAGAGTGTAGAAACGCCTGTCAATCGTCCATAAAAAATATATAAACATAGGATTGCTGATACAGATGCTATGTATCTATACCAAAATATTTTATTCTTATAGGCTTATAAACAGTATTATACTCACTATGAGTTGTTTAGGGAATTCGGAAAAAAATACTGAAAGCCTTGAATGAAGACGTATATGACCCGAAATTGATATTGTAACGATAATTCAATTTATATTATATTAAAAATTTACCAGGCTTAGCTAACTTATCAAGATCCTTAGATTAAAAAATCCAATCCAAGCCACACCACTAATATTATGCCTTTCTATCCTATTGCTGTTTACCCAAATTATAACCAACCAAATCAAAAATACATCTTCAAAATGTCCAAACCGTCGTGCGTCATCTTCGTACTTGACACGGCGCGCGTAGGCGCACAGCGAGCCTGCCGTCATTCAATTGTGCAAGTTTTTCGGTTCCTACTTGTTTTCTCATCGAATTTGACAGTCGTGACAAGCCTTACGTCATGGTTGTGGTGTATTCAGGTGAGGTTTGTTTTTATCATTTATGAGACTGTTTTGTTATTTTATTAAATGATGAGTTTCGGAATACTGCATAACTTAAGCTTTGAATGTGGTAAGCACCTTATTAAATCAGTTTAGTTTACTTTTTAGGAACGGTAAAAAAGTCACTGGTATAATGTCATGAGTAGCTCCATAGCTACTCATGACATTACATTGACAAGCTATATGGTGACCATTCACCATATAGCTGGGAGAAGAAACGAAGCAGATCAATGAGATGGACAGGCCGTTGTTGGTGTGGTTGCAACCTGCGTAGACACTCTCGCGGCTTCCCAACCAGTGTACAATTTGGTTCGGCTGCCAATACTCGCGACCCTAAAGCTCGCACAACCAATTTCTATTGCGATCCAGCGTGGTAATTAGGCCAGCCTTTTGGCTACGTTGCCTTCAATACATTCTAGTTTAGGTGTAGGTTTTTTATTTGTAGCATATTTTATCTTATAATTATTAATTTAATTTTTGTACATTCTAAAACTGTTAATATTGTTCATAGTTTGTAAATAAGTTGTATGAAACGTCTCGTAAAATCTCGTGTCCGCGTCTTATGGACTAAATATTCATGGCCTCAATAATCAGTGTTTTGCGAATATCTCGTTTCCTATTAAATTATTGTGAAATATATAGGTTTTCTGGGTCGTTACTGGACAAGTGGACACTGTGCGGAATCAGTGAGAAAAAAATTCTGATATTTTTTTGGGCTTCTATCTACAGAATGAATAGTATTTCTCTTTTTTTGCAAAGAAATCATGTAAAGAAAAGTATTACAAGACAGTTTAGTTTTAGGTTAATGATAAAATCAAAATAAGATTTAAAAACGAATTCAGGCTTCTACAAACAACATCCAGTACTAGGTATAGATATAACTTGCACGTCTGAACGTTATAAGAGATGCATACTTTTCTATACAAATTATATATTATATTCTATTAATGCATAAATTATATTCTATTAAACATATAAATAAATGACGCATTTGATACGCGTACTCCGTTATACAAGTTATAATATATACTAATATATTATATGTATTAGACCTGATATAAAGTAAATACAACATTTTTTTTCACTTAAAGCTTTATCGCATAAATTGTCCTGACTAATAAATGAACGCGTATTTTGTTCGCCAAGAGATTTGACAACTAATGAAACTAGTAAGCCGGGTATTATTTTTTTCTGCTTTTATGAATAAGAATGAGTTCCAAATCAAATGAATGGAAGATTCTGTACTTTTTGTTCTCATTTATCACTATGGCGGGTCATTAATTATTCATTTACATAGATGTGATATGATAACTCAAAAATTCGTTTTTTTTTAAACTATGATGTTTTATCTGCTTTTTTTAAATTCTTAAGAATAAATAATAATTTTATTGAATTTGATAAATTTTTTGAGTATAGGTTCGTAAATCAAAAAGGATTAAGAAAATTAATGAACAAAAATTCAATCATGTATTAGAAATAAGAATAATAATCACGTAATAACGTCTGCGTATAGTAATTTTAAATTCATTTAAGACTACTAAGTACTTACAGTGAAATAATAAGAATTAAAATATTTATATAATATTTATGTATTTAATTGTTTTATATTATTTTTTTTATTTTAAGTTTTATTAATATTTCTTATAATTTAGGAAAAAAAAGGAAAAGTGCTTTTCGAGTTAATATGTTAAGTCGTTTTATTGAATACAAGTAGTAACGGAAAGACCTTCACAGACTTTAAAGAATAGACAATATGATAGAAAAGTCGGTTTAATGCTGGTTTATGATTTGTCTATTTGCCTATTTAAAAACCATTTAGTAAGTCTGGGCTATTTTCCCTTGAGTAGTCATTAGTACAAACATAAATTTTAATTTATCTTGTTTTAACTTTTCAGCAAAAATGAATTATTTTTAAATCTGGCCTCATTTTCAAATAAATTACAACCCAAGTGGCTCAGAATGAGTAAGTTCCCAACTCGTCACGTACGGACGTCTCTACCGTGTTTCCAAATTGGTAATTGCCGTTCTAGACACATCTAAATTGTTTCTCATGAAGTGTCAGAACCTTAAGCGACTTATTCCGGCTATTCTTGGAAATGGCTCTGACTAGGAATTGAAACCATTAGATGACTTATAAAAAGGTCCTTTTACCCCCTAATTTTGGCTGACCTACGCGATTAAAAATGACCGTGAAGATAGGAATATATAAGTTGTACCTAATTCATTGAGAAGCTTTTGATGTTTTTATTCATATTTTAATGATTATCTTGGTTATATATGTTGGTATGAGACGTATATTTTGTCTTCGTACTTCATTTGGTTATGCTATTACATCATGAGTATGAAAATTCTGAGTTCGTACTCGCTAAGCAATGAAGGAAAATTCTCCTTGACAGGTTTCAACTGTCACTGATCTCAATTACCCAGTTTATACTGAGAGAATAATTGGACAAACGTTGTTGAAATTATTGAATTTAACATAAGTGCTGATATAGGACGTTTAAGGTCACCCGGAAAAAGGGTTAGTTGGGTACTTGAGTCACCGGGAATAAAATGGCTAGAATTCGGAAGTTAATAAATGTATGTTAATAGTTTTAAACGTTTATATATTTAAATTAATTCAATATTAAAATAAAACCCTCAGACAAACTGCAATCAGGTTTTTTTTTATTTATATAAAATATCCAATACCGAAGCTGGAGGATGTCCTCATAAGGCGTTGTAGGGAAGTGTCTATTCTGTAAGTATTTAGTAACCAGAATTTTGATTTACTATCTTCATAGCCACAGAGCACGTGACCTGCTACCTGATGGTAAGTGGTACACTAGGACATCATCAGTCGTAGGTGTTTTATTTATCAATTTTGTATGTAATTACTATATTCAGCTACGATGCGTTGCCGACCATAGACTTCAGATAGAAGTTCCTTGGTTCCAGGAACCGCATTGACTGTTGTTTCCCTTTAACCGGTACACATTCCCGTAAACGAGAATATTATAGCGGTCAATATACGAAGGACTGTAGTACCACCCCGGACGAGCTCTTAACAAAAGATACTATACTGTCAAATTTCTCTACACCACACTGAATGATAAATATATGTTCATTTTAGTACTGGTCTGGTCCCGGTCTGATTATTACGGTGCCAGGAGCGCAAATCATGTAGATGACGTCACAGTCCAATAACAAAGGGCTATTACCATAGACCCTACAAATACGTCATTCATTATAAATACCGTTCTGCACGAGGTTTCATAGTTCTCACAAACACGACCTCGTTTTGCGCTGATGGGTCCATGACGTCTTAGCTACCGTTTCTAGTGGTATTTCGTGAGATAGTTTAAAAAATATATGATGTAGTTAATGGGTCACATAAAGTAGCACTTATATTTTTGTTTAGAAACAAATGCATCTAGGCAGTTCCATCTTTGCTATAAATCTGGTTCAATCAATATATTGGTTAACAACTAGTGACGAAAATGTTTCAAAGATTTAAACTTGATAATATATAATATATTCAAATGTGAGTTATGATGAACTAGTCCTGGAGCAATGATAATTCATTGGTTAAGTAACAAGATTTTTGTATTTTAAGCAAAAAATGTATTGCACCGTACAAGTTCGGCTATAGAATTACATACTTATTTGCCAATATCTAAACTTCATTAAGTTCAAAGTTTAAGAACCTTCTTAACTAGTTAAAATATTCTTACACTAGTTTCAAATAAGATAATGTCGTATTTTACATGTAGGGTTGCACAGTAGTAAAGATAATTTGCATATCTAGGTAGGTAGTTCTAGAATATTGTTTTACATTTTTGTATTAACTCGACGTGTTTTTTTTCTTAGACGGTTTATATGATTAAGAAAAAGACTGTGGTTACGCCCACGCCCTCGACGGGCAAAGGCTCTTTTTTCAGATCCTAAAGGTTCTGGACTATGATTGTCTGTAAAAACCAATTCGAAAAACCTGTATGCTAAAGAAGTTGTAGTTTAGTTAGACATAGTTCTTATTCACAAAAACAATTAAATGCTAAGATTATCGATACCTTGTTTAGTTTATACGACATTTAAATTCCGACGGATCTAAAAAACTTAACCTGTTAAAAATGGATATAAAGTGAAACTATTAAATTGGTCGAAAAAAATATTGTGAATTAAAAATAGACACATATTTTGTAAAAACATACAAAAAATATATACATAATAATATTCTTACCAAAAACAAACGTTCGTACACAGATTGTTATTACCTGGAATAAATTAAAATAAATAAAAATTAATTTACATTAACAATAAACATTTAGCTGAATTTTGATTCAAATAATGTATTATCTATAGGCCCCTTATTGGATAACAAAAAAAAACCCTATTACATGGTACTCTATACGGCCGGTAGAAACTACAATGACTTGCATATCGCTGTGTTCTAGAACTTAGCAATAATGGATCATTGCTTTTAAAAACCGTGTGTCAAAGCGCTATAAAAACCTAGTCATTTGCATAAAATAACGAATATTAGTAAATGAAAAGTTTGCAAAAAATCTGCACAAGTTATTTCCTCTTCAAACACGTTTCCTAATTAACAAGACTTAAGAAGGCATTAAGAAACAATAGAACCACACTTATAAGTACTCTCGCATTATTCAATTACTAAGCGAAACCTAATTAGGAATTAATTAAAAAAGTCGATGACGTACGTCGATGCGTTGTGGAAACAAAAAGACTGTTTAGGTAATGAGCAGTGAATCTAAAAAAGTTTTAAGACCCGAGTTCACCGCACCTTACTTATGTAACCGAGGCTTAAGCGAGGTTAATATCAAAATAGGTATTTACATTTTTTTGACGCTGTATTAGTTAACCTCCTACTCGATCATCTTATGCAATGTTTCGCAACCAAATATATATTTTTTAGTATTCTACAGATTCACATTAAGAAACATCATTAAAAATAAAATACATCACCTAAATTCCATTTTCCGTAAGGCAAAGTCGGCAAAATTCTGGCAAAATTACTGCAGTGGATCAGCAAAAAAAGTACCTTCAGTATCTGGTACACAAGTTTCCCTCATCTATTTCAATAAAAAGTTAATGAGCACTCTGAACTCAATATTCTTCTATTTAACTAAGACAAAAAAAGACATCCGAAAATTCATTCATTTTTTGATTCCGCAACAAGTAAAGGATTTAGTTGTTTTAACTTTAGGTTGGGACCTATTGATTTATTTAAATCGTATTAAACATAGTGATATATCGAGGAAAATAAATACGCTGTAATTGATCAGACCCCAGGGGGCAATTCTAATTTGGATTTAACCGCTATTTTGTACACTCTGTCGACTTGTCCCAGTTTCAGATTCTTGCCAACGTATCTTTGCATTGAATGCATTTGTACACTTAAGTTACCATAAAAACTTAAAGTAATTTTCGAATAGTTCACGAAGAAGTACTTAGTATTTATATATTAGTACAGTGTACGTAAAACAAGAGCCTATATTTTGATATTTTTGATGATTTGTTAAAAATCTGATTTTCAAAATACTTTTGAACGATAACCAAAATGACTGAAATTTTTCAAAATATAGTGGAAAAATAACAAAATCCCTCTAACTGAAAAACGTGCAAAAAAGGTTACAGTTTTGTACAAGGAAACACTACTATTTTTACAATTTCAAAAGCTTACCGCCTGAATAACTACACGGTTTGTTAGTTCAGGAATATCGATACTAAAACTAAAAACACCATAATTTCGGCCCAAACTAAAAAAAATCATTTAAGAACCACAAACTCTACTTAAACCAACACATGTTTATGTTAATACAGATTCTAAGTTACCCTGTCCTTGCCTAATTCATTTAATGTCTTAACAAAAATGGTAACTTAACAGACATAATGATTTAAAACTGATGTTAATTTATGAATCCTGCCGGCGATTGCTAAGATTAATACTTTTTTACAATTTAGAATTTATGTTCTTAGAAAACACCCGCCGGTTGGATATCTGTGTTAGTTTTTGTGTTGTACAATTTAGATAATTACCTCTTTTTCATACTGACTTCAAAACATAGTTTGTTTGTTTCAAGATCACATTTGAATGTGCATGTTTGAAAGTGTATTAGGAAAGAATTAAAGTACACTTTCCTTGCAATCAATTGGTTTTAGACATAATTAACCATACTTATATTCATTTACAAATAATAATAATGACAAATAAACAATATATATATATGTGTGTGTGTGTGAATAAAAACTATGAAGAATTAAGACGTGCTCCATTGAACATAGGACAAAATGTATTAAGATCGTCGTACTGTACTTCACTAAAATCTTGGCACTGTGTTACGAAAAAACAATTCTTTTTGTACTTCCTAATATGTTTTTCAAGACGCATGGTGTCTTTTTCATCTTGATTACTTGTTAGGGGCAGCTATTGCTGACACACTAGCTTTGTACCAAGCGAGCTTCGAAACCTAAAAGCTATCCACCAAAGGTGTACGAAAAAGCTTGGTGGTGTGCTAAGAAGTTTCATCTAAAGAATTACCCCATACTGAATTACACAATTTCGCCTTCATTGTCAAGGCACATGCCAGTACTACCAAGATGCTCAACCGATACCGCAGTGAGAAGAACATAGCCTACTGCTTTTTCGTACTTACGTATTTACGAGGTACATTTATTGTCGTAACTTTTTTGGTTATATATTTATTCAATAGAGCATATTCCAATACAGTTGTAACAAGAACATTTTACAGGTTTTTAACAGTATGTATTAAATGTATTTAAATTAGTATGACTTTAATTATACCTTCATCATTCCCTTATCATCTACGTTTTTAATCGAAAACGTAATACAAACTAAACTATAAACAACAAACATGAAGATTAACTGATTTATAAAAACAACCATTACAAAATGAAAAAAATAATATTATTACACTATAACGGTGAGTTCACACGAGACTAATTATAGGATGAAATTTATAAAAGTACCCTCACATTCAGGATTTTCACAACGCATGTAGATGATACAAAATCTCCACAATTGTTGACACGTGAACTGATAACTAGGTTGTTAAAATTAAAAAGAATCCTTTAAACATGGGAAAGTAAGTTTCTTTAAACGATGACAACTTTTTTGGCGCAATTAGAAGCAATTGGGGGAACCTTAGCCGGATTCCAGCTTGAGACTTCTGATATAGAAGGCAATAAACTTAAATAAATTAATTTCGGTATGACTTCGATAAAAGGTCAATACAGGTTCCCCTTCTTACAGGATTAAATCTGAGAAACACATCTCAACAACAATATTCTTACATATAATTAAAAGGTAATAATATTCATTTACAATATTTCCAATGTTATGTTTGCTTTCTGTATTTACAGAAAGATTTGTTTTATTTAGGTAGTTGTAATCGATACATACTAAAACTACTGAAGCTGTTAAAAACATTTCTTCACTAGTAGAAAGCTAAATTATCCATAAACGCCTATCTGACTATATTTCCCAAAATAACCAACAAGAGTTGCAACTACGCGGGTAAAACCGCAAAAGGCCATTTCAAGTTTCCTCGCCTACTATAATACAACTTCATGGCCTCGAAATGATATAGCTAATCGCGCTTTATAGGAAATGAGGCGTTTCGAGTAAACGAAGTGCTACATCATGGTGTTGGCAATACAATACAGAGCTAGGTCGAAGTTGACGTCAAACCTGTTGGTGTTACGATTGTTCTCTTTCAGTTTAGGTGAATACAAATTAGGGTAAAACATTTTTTTTTTTTGGTATTTGACTACACTGTTACGGAAAATATTACTACTAGTAATAAATTCAAAATGGAGAGAAACATTAGTCATATTGAAACAGGGTAATACTTAATGCAGATTGACTATAACTTGAACAAAATCTATTATTATCTGTATATTTAAAACCAACTGCCACAGAATTTGTGTTATGGATTTTCTGCGATGTTTGTACTATGAATCAATCCCTACAACAAAATCAGTCAATCAATCGGCTTATCGCTATCCACTGCTGCACATAGGCCTCCCTGAGAATGCGCCAACTATTTCGGTCTTGAGGGAAACGCAACCACTACCGGCCACTCTAATCAGGTCGTCCGTCCGTCGTGCTACAGGGCGTCCTACACTACACTTGCCTAAACGCGGTCTCCACTCCTATACCTGTCTGCTCCAGCGGCGATCAACCCGTCTTCATACATGATCAGCCCAGTGCCAATTTGGGTTACTAATAAATAAAACACTTTTTACCGGATATTATCGCGTATATTTTAGTTAATTTTAAAATTATTTCGACGTTTCGGCATCTTTGCAGTTGCCGTGGTCACGATAGACTGCAAAGATGCCGAAACGTCGAAATAATTTTAAAATTAACTAAAATATACGCGATAATATCCGGTAAAAAGTGTTTTATTTAAAGTAGGTTACTAATTCTCCGAGCTATGTCTTTCTGTATATAGTAACGATGTATTTTTTTAAACTAGTCATAAAACTCAGCTTGACTTCATTACTGCATCTCATAATAATAAAACAATTTTTTACAAATAACAAACAAATTAAAAAAAACGTTATTGTTTTCAGAATTATCATATTTGTATGTCAACTACGTTTTACCCAACAGTTTATTTTTTCTAGATACTGCATAAGTGTGATTAATATTTACATAAATTATATGAATATTTATATCAATTCAAAATGTAACTATCGACATCAGCGATATTTGTTGTATACCTGCTAGCTTATACCACAGGCTTTCTTAAATGGTTTCGTTTCTGCTTTAACACAACAATGCTTTAACAATAAATCTGCCAGCATTTTCAACGATACCTTATTCGTAGCTTTAAATCTGTATAAATCAGTTCAAAAACCATAAATATTTAAGTTCTTAGTCAGTTTTGTTGAGGGAGTTTATGCAGATTCGCACAGGAATCTCCTGCAGTGTTGTCGACCAATAGTATGCGGATCGTCTACAAAAGACCGAACAACGCGCAAGCGATTGTCGCCTTGGCGTGAGCCAGCGCCGCGTTTCCGACTGTACGTAGAAGCGAACGTCTTTATTCTGTGGGGTATAAACATACAATGCGTCGTTACTTCGATTTATTCCCGTACGTTAGTATGGAACGACGAGGCTGACGGCAGATGGCTTAAAGTTATAGCCAAAGTATTAGTTGAAGTAAGTTAGTATTGGTTTTTCCTTGAAAATACGACAGGATTATAGGCTGTACTAGCCATTATTTAGAAATAACGAGAGGTAAACAAACACCTATTTTTTTTTAAATAATAGGTCTTTACCTATGAAACTGCCGTTTTGCCGTACTGGCCATTTCAAATGAAAATATTTTTTTTTGACTGATAATTCTAATTTCAAATTAATTTTATTTGACAAACATTGAATTCTTTTTCTAAAATCGTCATTTGTTTAATAGTTAGTGTTTTGTTTTCAACGCATTCGAACATTTTTCGTCATCATGGATAAGTTAAAAATTCGAGCAATTATGGAGTATGAGTACCGTCGTGGCAGCAAAGCGGCACAAGCGGCACGCAACATCAACGACGTTTACGGAGCGAACACTACAAACGAACGCACCACCCGTTATTGGTTTACCCGCTTCCGTTCTGGAAATTTTGACCTGAAAAATGAACCCCGTGGTGGAACAGCAAGTTGGTTGGACCCTGGTTCAGCACCCAAACAATGCCCTAAACGAAAAGTTACCCCTAGAAAAGTGATGGTCACTGTTTGGTGGTCTAACGCGGGTGTAATTCATCACAGCTTCTTGCCAAACGGGACAAGCATTACTGCAGATGTGTACTGTGAAGAACTGAACACAATGATGGAGAAGCTCGCACGTCTCCAACCAGCTTTGGTCAATCGTTCGGCTCCACTGCTCCTGCACGACAACGCGCGACCTCATACTACACAGCAGACGGTCTCCAAGCTACAAGAGTTGGGGTTGGAAGTTCTCCGTCATCCGCCGTACTCACCAGACCTTGCGCCCACAGACTTCTACTTTTTCCAGAATTTGGATAACTTCTTGGCGGGAAAAAAATTCAATACCCGAGAGGCAGTACAAAATGCCTTTGAAGAATTTGTTGCCTCCCGTCCAGCTGATTTCTTCAAGAAAGGCATCAATAAGCTACCAATGCGTTGGCAAAGATGCATTGATTGCATGGGTGATTATTTTGATTAATAGAAATAAAAAATATATAAAAAAATTACGCTTCATTTATTTCGTGAAAAACGGCAATTTCATAGGTAAAGACCTAATAAAAGTGGCTATTTTAACGAAAACCTTATTTTTATTTTTAATTTAGGCAAACTTATTTTTATCGATAAGAATAAGTACGGTAATAAAGCTTTTGATAACGTGTTTCTATTTTATAAAATGAAAATCAAATCGACCTACATTAGGTAAAATTAGACTAAAACCTACGTTACGAAAAATGATAAAATACTTCAGACAAAAAGTTAAAATTGTCATTCCAATTAAAGTTGAAATATTGTCATACGACAGGAAATCTTAACCTCATTGAAATATCTTGACTGAAAAACTTACAAATACCATATAGAAACATTACATTGAATATAAAGTCCATAAAGTCTGGGGATTTATTATTATCATTATTTAATTTAGCCCAAAATTTAATTTTAATCTACATCTGTATTACTGCAACTGACCCTTACAATTGTTTTTATGCATCAAGGCAGCCAACTACCAAAAGCGAACAACTGTTGACGAAGGCAGTACAAAGATGTAAAAAAATTTACTAATTAAATTTACAGTTCCTAAACTATTTAAATATAATACCCGTCGTATTATGAATTTTTAATACCATTTTTAAATTCCAGTCCTGACCATGGGGAAGATAAGGTAAATAAAGGTAGACGTGAGTAATGTAATAAAACCTTACATTTTTGTACTTATGACGCAGATTAAAGGATTTATGATGTCACACGAGGGTACAAAAGAAGTAATGGCGGAGAGGGCAGTAGTACTTGCAGCTGACGAGTGCTTTTTGTGTGCTGATTCTTTTTAAATAAATATTTAATTTGGATATGGAAGTGCCCGAAATAATATTGAGTATTGCAGATTAGTTAGATATTCATGTCATATTCATTTTTCAAGAATCTTATTGTAAATTTGATTTCTACCTCGAGTAAAAGCTAATTAGATTGATTAGCAGAAGTTGTGTGCTAAAGCATATTATAAACTATCCGATTATTTGGATGATAAAAGCCCTTGGGTATAATCCCCTCATTAACAGGATTTTACTAGTATTTGTAACAAAACATGTGTAATGTGAATGTTTGCTCGTTGAGTTCTTCGTCCCGATGAATATCTAAAGCGTCATTGTCACTAAAGTACGTCTTCTTATGGTAGCGTCGGGTGACGGGTCACTCACTTCCCTCTAATATGGTTGAGGAGGGCGATGGCTGGATCCCGCGTTAACTCGTGAACCGGTGCCGTTTGAGGGTGTTCGTCGTTAATACTTGGAGGGTGGGAGACTTGCCGAGCTAACAGATGCAGATAAGAATAATTTTGTATAGACATAAAGAGACTGTAAATTTATTATGAAAAAATTATACCCGTGAAGTTTCTTACCAGTTCTTCTTCACGAAGGTTTTCTGAACTGGTGGTAGAGCCATGTTTTATTTGAATTCAATAAAAACAAGTAATTGTCAATGTATAGAAATAAATATTTCATTTCAATCCAAAACGTGTGCGTGTACACGGTTCATAACCAACCATTGTATGTACAGTCGAAAAATGTGATCTATAATTCTACGGGTGAAGTTCATTTGTACCTCCGTCATAAAACAACAATGATGACGTAGTTTTAGTTTGTAGTAATATTCGGAACGTTACTGACTCAACTTTACAGCTATTTTGGTTACACAAAATAGCTGGGTGGTTTTGTCAAAAGTGGAAGACCACTTTCTTGTGCAGATGTACGAGTAACTACTGTCCAGACGTCTTTACGCACTTGTATTTCCATATTACCAAAGTTTATGTTTAATAATCATATGATAAAAATGCAAAATAAATAATTACTTTTTATCAAAAAAGTCTACGATATCTAAAAGACTCTGAACTTCGAGTAAGAAAAAACGTTTTTTAAATTAAGAAAGGTAAGATACATAAGTCATTGAAAGTATTTGTTATTATTTACGCAACAATAATGTTTCATAAGAGGTACAGAAACGGTAAAATAAAAAGCTACGCAAAGAAGTATTTAAATATAGGTGGCGCCGTAAGGAAGGAACAAAAGGTTATTAAATTAGTATTCGTATTCGCTTAGCCCGCGAATTCAATTCAAGGGGCTTCAATTGCGATCTTTCGTTCCCGGGATTCGAAAAAGTGTAATTTGTAATACACTTTATCAGATAGAATCGATCAGAATTGTCTGTCAAGCTTATATTTGTCTCAGAAGTATTTGTGCTATTCTCGTAGCCTGCAAACGAGCACGCGAGCGCCCGATCCTAAGTGTCATCCGCTACCGAGGACACCGTTAGTCGTTGGGTTTTGAATTCAATATTGAATTTAATTACAATATCAACTAATAATGCAACCGCGGTTGAGATTCCCTTTGTTCCAGTAGTTGCACTGGCTGCTCCTTGTCTTTACCCGGAACACAACTACTAAATGTGAATATTATGGTGGTCACAAGAGAAAGGACTTTAATACCGCCCAGACGAGATCTTAACATAAGAAACTCTACTACCAATACAATTTAAGCTAATATTCAAAGGCGTTTGCCGCTGATACGGCTTAGACGAATTTCACGTCAACACGCGCCAATGTATGGGCTTTGTGGCATTGGAAGACACAGGTTAATGAACTCAGATTCTAAAATACCATTGAATAATTTTGTTAGTGTGTATAATGAAGCTACCCCATAAAAACAACAGTGGCGGGTAATTAATCACTCAGCGAATCAGCAAAAGGAGTGGTCACGTCTACTCACGGATTGGTTGCCAATAATGTACGGTGGACAGAAAAATGAAAGTCGAAAGAATGTCTAGTAATATTTAGATGCAGGCCTCCAAAGACCTGAATAGCCGGCCAGTGTTATATAAGACATGTTCTGGGAGTCTAACCTTATAACAACCTAGAATTGTTAACGCTCTCGAAAACACATAAACTGTATCGAGTATCACGTGACATGACGATAGCCACGATATGCTCCATACATTGTAAGCCTTTTTATAGCGTTAGCGGTTGCATATTGTAATACGGATAGACCCCCAGCGATAGATAGGCTGAAAAGTGTAAATTATATGGACACCCATTGGCGTTGTATATGATTGTTTTGTTTCTCTTTCTGACGCCATAATATACACTTTGATACAAGCAAAAGCAAAATGCTTCACTTTATAAATTTATACAAAATTCTCATTAAATTTTGTTAAAATACGCGTAGTGATAATTTATTCTCGCATTACCTTAGTAAAACAAACTATACCTTCAGCTATCATCGGGTTTGAGCCACCTTATAAGCGCATCCTATACAGATTTAGAAACTCTTATAGGGCTTCACGTATATTCTGTGCCTCGATAACCGATTAAGAGCCATAAGACCACCTGGTGATTCTATTCATCGGCAACGTGTATTCAATACTAATCGATCATAAATGTTGTTATAATTTATTTCGACAGTAATTCAATGGTCAGATTTGAACTATTGAACCTTTGTTTTGTTATTTGATGGACAGCAACTTGTCTTGTTGTTCTAGTCGATACTTTAGAAATAAACTGCATGTTGCAACTGACGAAATACTCTTTGTTCTATGGCTTGGTGGACTATGGTTTGTTTCGGGTTTAACTACACACAGCTGGCTGCTATTTTTCTTTGTGTGATTTTGTTCACGTTAGTATTTAGCAAACGCTATTGTAGATGTCTGCAAATCCTGGGACAATGACAGTTTCGTTGACGCCTTTCGTTTTGAAATTAAAGTATAACAAATAAAATAAAATATTTGAAATCCTTGACACCCAATTTCCAAGATTAATATTAATATTTGAATTACAGCGGGAAGTCCCGATTATATTTTAATTAATTTTTTTTTGTATTATTCTTATACAAATCTTTTAATTCATTAGTAATTAAATCCCATGATTAACATTTAAAATCGAAATTAATTCTGGTATGATAATAAAACTAGATTTGTCCACAAACAATAATAAAATAGTGGACAATCAATCAAAGGCAAACATAAAAACATTTTATAGATTTAAATATCAGGACTAGTCTTGTTCAAAACGAGTCGAACACAGTGTTGCCTGTTTGTTTTACGCGCCATAACCACTTCGTGTCATTACACCTGTTTAGGTGTTAATTATCAGTTTATATAGTTTGCTTACAAAGCTAAATATTGCAACATTTTGTATTAGTTACCTATTGAAGTCTAAGCATTTTTTACTTAATATTTTATTGTCATATTTCATTGTGCTTCATAATCGTGTCATAAATTCTAGAAGTAGTGCCGATCATCTTATGTAATATCCTTTAATTTGTTCAATAATAAATATAGACACAATAATACGATCAAAAAAATTAGTTATAAACAAAAATGCTGAAAAGGATTAGCTTATTCTATAAGATTCGTCACTGATATGTAACAAGTGGACATATCATTTTATTACATACCTAGGTATGCAATATTGTTATCTAGAATAAAAAGGAGAACATCAATAAATAAAAATATACCCTCGTCTTATGTACGTCTTAATAATAGAATAAAGAAGATGAATGCGATAACCTCAAGATAACATTCTACAGTTGACACGTTCATGACAAGCCTTGCGTCCAGCAGTGGCGGGAATCTACGTCTGAAATTATGAACTATAATTAAAATTGATCCTTGTAATATTTGAGACCGACAAACACTGCCCTTTTTTCCGATAGCTAAAAAATTCCATCTATTTTAACCTTATTATTGCCAGCATAAGCCAGTAAGAACCCGACACACAGTGTAAGAACCGTGCAATATCTCGACGCCTGGCGTCTAGTCGAAGTCAAGTTAACCTCTCTTATCGCAGTTAACTGTGTCTCTGTTTATATGATATCGTACTATTCTGTACCTTTTGCCTTATTTGCCTTTTGATCTTCTTTAAGTAAATAAAAGTTTAAATTGAGGAAAAACTCTTACTTTATTTTTATGTCCTACCTTTCCCTTAATTGCGTTAAGGCGTAGTTGTCTATAGATCAATTTCTTTGAATAAAACCGCCTGTAAAAAGTATCGAGAAAATTGCTTAACGTCGGTAACTGCAATCTATCGTGTTATACGTTCAAAGGTGAACTAGAACTTAACCGTTTAAGTGCATTCTTAAAAAAATCAGATTGGTACGTACGCTGGTTCTAACATACTACTCTCTCTTGTTACATGGTGGTTCTAACATTCTACTACAACTCTTTGATACATTTGTTAACTCAGGTAAGACCAAGAACCGCTTTGTTTCTGTTTTTTTTTTCTAATTCTAAATATGAAAACTTAATCACATTATTAAATTTTCCACTTAAATAGCC
This sequence comes from Marasmarcha lunaedactyla, assembly GCA_923062675.1. Lineage (NCBI taxonomy): Eukaryota > Metazoa > Arthropoda > Insecta > Lepidoptera > Pterophoridae > Marasmarcha > Marasmarcha lunaedactyla. Next base: position 14,024,121 of record OV281353.1, read on the forward strand.
AAGATCAAATTACCATTCGTTGAATATTTTAAGTGGGACCTGACATCAATAAACTAGAAAAAAATAGTTTATCATAACTCAATTGCCGCAGACATCCTTGCGCAAGCGTGGTTGATATCAATATTGTGTGTCATGAGATCACGCTGCTGTCACTGTATACACTGGTTCGAACTACTTTCGTTCCTATTAAAAGTTTTGTGGTTATAATAAAATCGGAATACGAAATAATTAAGAAATAACGCTTTTTTCACAAGAACAGATCTTCGTAATTATGGTATTGGAAGGGACACGAAAATGGTACTCTTTTACACTTTTACGCGGTTTCCATCGTTCCACCACTCACCTCTGCATTTTCTCCACCCCTATTAGCGCGCTTGCGACCGTGAAGTGCTAGTAAACTGTAAGGCAGCGTTGCAATATACCGAGTCTAGTTTATAAGTAGGTAAATATAGCTTTTTCAAAGTTTTGTTATTCTGACATTTAACTATCACTGAATTCGTATACATATACTCCAAAAGAATTCGGATTTCCTTTCTATTCTTTATCAAACACATGAAAGACTTTACAACACATTAGCAGTTGTGCTGTGACATAATTATGTCAAAACTAATAATGCTTAACAAACTGTTATAGGTTAAACGAATTACGGGGGATAACTGCGTATCATTTCTATATCAAAATATACTCAGGTTCGTTTTGTTTTTCACAAATCTTGTTACAACAGAAAAACTGGCATGAACTTCAATAAATGGCGTTATATTTGCTTTAACATAACATGCTTTTATTATTCAATAGCAAGATTGGAGAGTCTTATGACCCCTCTAAGAAGTTTAACGAGCCAGCAAAATATTGCCAGTCACAACCACTTTTAAGGGTTACGTATATATGCGGTGTAATAGAAGTAGCTATCAGAATATTTAACTGACATTTACATTTAATTAGGTCGAAGGGAATAAAATCTGACACACTGAAAACTGGAATCATCATTATTTGTTATAAATAAGTTTGTGATGGTCATGTAATATTAGCATATTTTGTTCTGAACAAATACCTGCCTAGCATTTAAATCGTTCGTATAAGATGCCGCCACGAGCAAAATGAACGCACGTTCTTTTAATAATATGGTTATTAATAGTAAGTGCGTGCTATTTAAGTGATACAGTTTGTTTACAATCCAGGTCAAATGGTTATTCATTTATTAATAACATGTCAACGCGGTTAACGTAACTTGAGAAAAAGGAAAGATTTATCTCTCCATCAATTGGATAAGGTTTAGTTTTGCATGCTTCCATAAAGTTGTTAAATATTACGACTGCAGAGTCGTAATTCTTTACGACAGCGTAGATTAACTGCAATTCGTTTAAATTAGGCATGCACAGTTTCATGACTTTGTGTTTACAAATAAAATGGTGGTTTCAGAACGTGTCGACAACAAAGGTTGCTTAAGAAATAAAATCTTGTCGTGTAGTACAAACTGCATTAGCATGTTTACCTCTCTCCATCACGTGTTCGTCGCTTAGCTCCGCATAATTTTTCATGCTAATATATCTTTCAATTTTTTATAGGTACATATTAAAATAACAACTTTGTGATTTTGCGTTCAATCTTTTTTATTTATCTTTATCTTTTTAAAATAAGTTTAATTGAACAATAACATCGACTATTTCTCTCTACTATATAGACTATAACTCACATATTAAGTTGAACAAGTCCACGTTAGTCATTGTTTGCCGACTTTATTAATACTTCAGTTAATGAGTCCGACCTCAAACCAAATTGTGTTCAATTAACATCTGCTGCCAAATAAAACAGCATGTGAACAGGCAAACAGTACACAAACAGTTTACAACACAATACACACAGAGAGGTCACGTAAGGTCTAATTTATTAAAGTGAAGGAAATCATTAAAATACATTAAAACAGAAGCTTGAATTTCAAATTCTTACTATCCATCAATAGAGTTCTAGATTTTTCTGGTTAATTTAACGTAAGGGCGATACGTTTATTTCACGTGTTTGGTATCCGAGCGAATTCCTTGGCAATTTGCAAATAAATTATATTACATAGCATTGTAGATAGGGAACCAGACTGACAAAGCTTTTGACGCAAATGAATTAATGACTAATTGAGAAATATTTGTCGTTATTATATTAATTATGTGTAAATAAGAGAGTTCGTGTGCCTTGATTTGACACTGATAAATATGATAGACCTAAAATATTGTTAAGACAATCCTGATTCCTGCAGGGAACATTTATCTGAATTTATGTCTGGACCACGATAAGTGTGAAATAACGACTTATAAAACTGTAACACTAAGTAACATATAGTAAATATTTTGTTTGATTTATTTTTAAACAACTTAACCTCAGGCGAGAAAACTGAATAAACTTATTTCATGTTTACATTAAAACGATTTTCATGTTTCATTTAAAAAAAGTTATGCGGTACTGCGCATTTAAGATAACCTTAATTCCGGTATCCAAGGTATTGAAAAATAAGCACATAATGATTATAAGAAATATGAGTATTAAAAAATAACAATTTTATGCCCTTACATTAAAGATATCCGTCGATCATTAAATTAATCTTTTACGAGCGATTAATGAACCGCATACCAACAAGCTTTTTACACTATGCAATATGAATTTTTCATGCATTTCTCGATCGCGAACGCATATCGCTGTGATCTTGCAAGATTAATATCAACGCAGCAGTTCGTTGAACCGCCTCGATTCACAACAGTAAGTGCATCGGCTCCTGATACTACTTTCAATTTTTTGTGGCTAATGACCGTGACTTATAGAGATCGAGTTTGTTCGGTCGACGTTGACTCGACATCTCGTTGAGAATCAGTGACCATTGACAAAAACGTAACCGGGTGTACTACTTACATGTTCTGGTGAAAGCTACACGTGACACTTAACTTGATTGAAACCAATCGGTGGTTTTTTCAATGATCGATTATTAGCTGTTAGTAATATAGCTGCGAACCAAATACAGCCGTGTAATTATAGTGAGATAGAAGTTCATTGCTGAGAGATGCTATCGAAGTTTTTGCAGTTATAATAATTAACGGCGGTGTCTTCTCAAGCTATTACATTTTTTTCTTTCTTAGTGGTTTAATTATAAAGATATTAATGTCGTCATAAAAATATATTACCTACGTCTATTTACACATTGTTTCTCACCACATGTAGGAAACAATGTGAAGACTGGGATAATTGGCTGGCAAATAGACGAGTTTATCTCTGTCATGGGAGTGAACCAACAATGGTCTACAGTACGTGCGTCGATAAAAAGATTAATGTTTCTGCTATAAATAGCCTTCGAATTAAAAAGCATGCCATTTTCGCAAACATCGTCACTAAAAAGGACAGACTCTAAGAGTTTTTAGAAAATTAGAGTCCAGATGTCCTTAAGGATGTATGTTTGTAGCTTTAAAACTCTTTACATGGAAAGTTTTCTATTTAAACTTGAAAAGAAACACTTGTATTATATAAAATTTAAATAAATGAACGTGTCAGTTTTGTAATTTAATTTACAGCCGAATTTAAGAACACGTTAAAGTAACGTACAAGGCTTTTTAAAATTGTACTATAAAAAGGATGGTTTCTTTAATATTTTAGTCATAAAATACAAAAGACCTGTAAAGACAGAAATTTTGAATGAAATTTTTATCAATTTTTTCAATCAATTTTATATTCGAGATCTTAATAATGCGTTTACCTTGGTTTTTTAAGAGGTATAATCTGATTGAAAAGAAACAATTTAATACGTATTGGATAGTGCAATTTGTTCATGTTAAAATACTCTTTAATTCAAATTCTTTTACAGAAAAACTGCCTGTTAAATTAGCATTAATGTGCGTACCCTGCGGCAGACACCGCTGGGAAAGTATTTTTATGGGAATAACTTACAATAACTTGAGCTGTCTGGTAAAATGTATTTAACTTCAGAGGAAAAATTGTAATATAAAGTTTGTGACGTAACAGTAAAAATACTGACTTTGACACACTTAACTGCACACCTATAGAATATCATAAGCCGAAGACGCCGATCTTTCAAGGTTGAAAATAAAATGCAAAAACGACCTTCTTTGTTCATTATTATTAGTTAGCGTACTTATCGAAATCGAAAAAAGAAATATATATAAATACATAATATTTATATAATGTTAAATATAACCTATAAGGTAACAACTACTTAGTTATATTAAATACTATAACCGAATATGCTTAAGTATGTTCCTAATTTTTATCTTGTGAGAAAAATATGAGATTTCCAGACGCGAATATTCGTCTATCAATTTTATTAATTGTTGATTGACGTCCCCACCGAGACCGCCAGCCTTCGTGACTCCAATTGCTTGATGTATCTATTAATGAAACTAAGTATCAGCTTTATTTTTCTATTAATGGCTGAAATCATATTATCTAGCATTGTATTAAAACATTGTCATGATGGTTAAGTTGTAATTTTGGTATGTAGTTTGGGAAATTTCGACTTTTTTTACTTTTTGCATAGCTGGCGAATGTTAAGCGACCCACCAGATGGTAAGTGGCATTTTTTTTAGTCGCGTAAGCAGCACCCTCCGCGGGGATGGAGGTGGAAGATGCTCTGCGCGGTGATGTGGGACTCACCAGAATAGCACCTACCCACTAAAAACCACCTTGCTGGCTGTGGCATGAGAATGCTAAGCAGCCGTCAGAGCGACACCCGGTTAGGGAAGAGGGTGCGCTAAGTGGCATCCGCGCACGCGCACCTACGTACATCATTGGTCGTAGGCGTTTTATTTATCAACATTGCGTGTGAATGTGCTACTACCGTAGGCTTTAGTTGGAGTTGCCTTTGTTCCAGTAGTTGTTCCTTCCTTGTAACCGGAACACAACCACGTAAACCTGATTATTATGGCGGTCAGAATAAAAAAGACTAGTAACTCCCCAGACGATATCTTTTCCGCTACAATTTTTATAAGATTAATTATAGTGAATAATATTTGTTGAAATAGTATCCTCTATTTGTACCATTTAAGCAGTCTTACGTAAACGAATGCAATTACAACATTAGCTGTGACAGTTAATATTGAATGACTTAACAACACGAGCAAAAAAGGATTTCTAATCAAGTAACCGCACAAACTGATCGAAGTATTTTACGCAGTTCTGCGTTTTTGTTCGGATTAACCCTTAAGCAAGTTTTTATGAAAGATAAGACTTGTGTCATAAAAAATATAAGAAGATTTGAATAACAGACAATGACGATTGGCACAGATTTAAATAATGAATGTTTGAACAAAATGGGTCGAATTATGTCAGTAAAAAGTTATCCATAAGAAAAACTTTTGAAATAGAGGGTTTTTAATATTTTTTTTATAAAACCACGTATATATGATTCTTAAACGAAACTTAACAATAAACTAACACGAAACACTAAATTATGCAAGCATTACAGTTTCGTATTTTTTCGGTGAAACACTTTGCTTGAATTTCTGGGGCCAAGATTGTAATAGATTTTAAGGTTTCACAGTTTCTCATAGTTATGATCGAGTATACAACGCCCTTGCTCTTGCAGATTACATTACTTAAATCCTTAGCTAGAACCACAACTCCATCGGCTTCTATTTATAAAGCAAATCAAACGCTAATCCAATCTATAAAAACATATATTCAATTGATTGATGACTATTAAGCTAAAATCAAGTTATTTAATTAACAGGGCTTAAATTACAGATGTATTTAATGCCGTTCTATTTTCCTAATTACCCAATTTAAGATGTAAAAGTATTTGGAACTCCTTATATCTACATATAAGTCAGATTTTTAAAGCTAATGTTGTTTTGTCCAGTGCCTACTGCGTTGATTATGCGCCATTTGAATGCTAATGCCATCATGCGAGTAATGTTGATTTATTACACGGTTTTAAGGAATTCATTTAGATTTTGAGTTCCTGCTAATTAGTTTTTTTAGTTACGAAGGTAACTCTCAATATGACACTCTCTCAAAATAAAATAGGAATGAAAATGTCAATGAACCGCTTGTTAGGATAATGATATGCAATTTGATTTAATGATTACGAAAGCAAAGTAACTTGTTGATCGGTTCATTTAGCAGGTCAGACTCAATTTATATAAGAGATTCCAATAGTCGACTAGTTTTGGTTATCACTAAATATTCTTAGATGCACAATATAAACTAGAAAACATGAGATTTCGTTTTCAACCGATTTATAAATTTGTAAACGTGTTACAACTTATCGAATCCACTCTCTCAAGTCAAGCTTAGTAAGTAAGGTCTATTTTACAAGAAAATCGGAATACGCAAATCATGTTTTGAAAGACAATTTGAAAATATCTGTTTTAAATATGTATTTTTTGATGTTTTTTTTTTTTAGCTTTGACCAGTTTTGTTATAAATCAGAGCTATGAACAAACCACTAAGACATATATACCTAAGCTCCGTAACGTAAATAAAAAGATAATAGATACTGAAATTAATTTAAAAAAAACAATTAGGAATATTCATTCAATTAATAATACTTAATAAATTGTAGCAGTACTAGGATATCAAATATGACTATTAGGTAAGTCAAAATCAACGACATTTCGGCGACAAGCTTGATAAACTTAGCCTTAAGACGAAAGAATTTCAAAAATGTCGTATTTTTATCCTTTCCAATACTTGTTCGAGTAACATTCACAATTCGTTATCAAGATAAAAGGAGGAAGTTATCTTTGCAAAGTGGTAGCAATTATACGTATCCTTTGTAAAATAGACTTAATTACAAGTTTAGCTTATCTCTGTTGATAGTTGGGATCGTAAACATGCGCACGCACAACTAACACGAAACGGATTTAGAAGCAGACGATTATGAGCTTTATAGTCGCTGTTTAAAATTTAAATTGCATATAGGTTTGTGTTATGACTACAATATTTTGAAAATCATAACATGGACTAGGAGCAATAGTTTACATTTGGATGAGGGATATTCGTTTCTAATATACCTTATGCGGAGGAGGAGGTGGGTCAGGAACGTCGGAGTCCCATTCAGAACTTAAGTCGTCACTGGAAGCCTCAGTGAAGTCCTCATTCCAGGGCACCTCCAGCAAGGAGTTCTTCATCTGGTCGTAGCCCGGCGACATGGTCTGCGGGCCGTAGCCCGGCGGCAGGGGGCTCGACGCTCGGCATTCCGCGCAGTTACACGGCTTCAGCCCGAAACGCTCCTTCTCATCACTAACACTGGATTTAGAAGTCTTTTTAGAGTCCCGCTTCCTAGCACTCCGGGGAGACAGTCTATTATTGCACTGCGGGGGGATGTAGTACCTAGTCGGCTCTGATAACCTTCGACCACTATCAGGGGTCTCGATTTTCACCGGCGCGAGTAGAGACATCTTCTTGGTCGTCTGGCGCTGCTGCGGCGCCTCATCGGGCTCCATCGTGTACCGTATTATCGGAATCGAGAAGGCGAACTGTTCGGTGCACTCGGGCATTATTACGGTAATCACTGCACATTAATACTGGGGGTCGTTAACGACATTCTGCGCAAGCGCTTGACGCGAGCGACGCGGGCGCCACCGACGCTCGGCGCGCGGGAACTGCCGCCGCTTCAACTGCTACCCACGGGCGTACATCTAACTGCTGAATTTAACTTACTTTGCATAAACTATGTTTAAGAATATTCACGCTATTTCTCAAACATTTTCCAGTTGCAAACGCAAACCATTCAAGATTACCACAATGTATGTTAGTGATAATTAAAATAAATCACTAATGACATTAATTTATTTGATGACGTCAAAGCGGTTCGCTCTTTAAAGTTCAATAGTGCAACCGGTGGTACCTTTATTAAATTAAAAGAGTAAGTATGTTAATTCGGGAGTGTTTACATTGAATGTTCCATAATTTTGCAAGTTTATACAATGGGAATCGACTTGTAGAGTGCGGACGTATGCGGCGCCGGGCTGTGTGCGTAAACAGGTGTAAAGTAAACGTCACTGCTAGAGTAGGTAAGTAATGTCGGTAGCATCACACACAAGACAGCGTTGTTCTATCACGTATTACTTAACGGAAAAAACCATTACTTTTCGGACCTTTTACACAGGCTATCTTAAAAAAGATAACAAAATGTGACGCTACAATTCATGTAACATGTTTATAATTAAATATTATGCATCTTTATTTCGATACAATTATGATTTTACTACCACTCATAATAAAAATAGACAATAATCTACATATTTATCATAGTTAGTCCACGAGTGTTCTTTTTTCTTTCTTTACTGATAAGTTCAGTTATCTGCTTACTTTGGGACCATACAGGTGGTGTATTTGTCTGGGGATTTATAATCATTATCTATTTATACTGTAAAAGCTATAAAACTGTTGTATTTAGAATATAAGTAATACTTTTATTACAAATGTGAAAGTTTGTATTGCGATTCAATCTCACAATACATCTGAAAGGATTTGCATGCAATTTTACTTTTTTTAATTTTTTTTTTACATGCAACTCTTAATCCCAAAACTTTAACGGAAACAGGAATTGACTTGTAATCCTTGTTTGAAATAAGATAGAAATAAAATTAAAACGGCTTTTGAATTTTCCATGACTTTTAACTTTGTACTATTATTCAAGTAATGTAACATCACATTACTTCACATCAGTTCCATTACTATTTGCCACCTGCGTCAGATCTACAACCTTGAATGTGATACGGGTCTGTTGAGCAGACTACTGGAGTCGCTTCTAGGAGTGATGGTGGAATCTGATACACCAAACTTGTGGTTCATGTGTGGTTTTATTTTCACAGCTTCACGTGACTTGGTTTTTGGTAAGTTTTGAATCTATATATGTATTATATACGTAAAAAAATATGATTTAAGGTAATGAAGAATTGTATAGCGTGTTATAAAAGCTATACTTATAACGGTAGAGGAGCAGAGGACTGTTGAGTAAGATAGGTTTTGGTGTAACTATTTATAATTGTGAATTGCATGTGAATATTTGAGTTTGGTGTGGAGAGATTTTTTTTAAGGTTTCATTATTATTATAAAAACAACATAACGGTCTTCACAGGAATATTACATTAATATAAATTCATTTTAATATTAAATAGAACCAACCCCAACAAACATCTCAAACACTAACCAGTGGCTACAATCTTGTTGTTACCACCAAACTCTAATATATTATTCATCACGTGAACCATTTTGGATGTCACACAAAAATTGCTCCCTGAGTTAAGCAGGTTAGATTAGATCAAATCACAACATTTCGACTCTAAAGTTTGGATAAAATGTAAATAATTGTAATAAAGACTCTACATTAACAAAAACTTCGAATTTTGCCCAAAAAAGATTAAACTTAAAACGTAGTCACACAGGTTTAGTAACGAGCGAAGGCGCCAACAAAATAACATTAAGGCTAATTGATTATTGAATATTTCGATTATTTTTAATAATATGCATTCTCAAAAGTGTGCTGCCAGGTCTGCCTTGAAATTCACTTACTGTAAAATTCTGCAACATAATTTTATTTAAACTGACAGGCTCAAAGAGAAACTTAAAATTACTTCATTTTGTAAAAGAAATATTAACATCCCACTAAGAAAATGAATGTAAAATTCGTATATTTGCATGTTTGTTACTCAATCAAGTACGCAAAAGGGGACTTGGATGTTTAGCGTGCGGATAGAAACGATCTGGAATAACCTACAGGCTACCTTTTCTACCAACATTTTTGCAGGTGCTCAATTTATGTATTTGGAACGAACTTAAACAGTGAAATTGAATCTTCACTATGCGAATAGCTTCGCTTGGCACGCTTTCAATTATCAATATCGTTAAAGATAATAAGGTACTATTTCACTTTTCGTATAATCCGGATGATACACTAAACATATAAAGATTTTTTCCTACACAGCCATCCAACATTGAAGCTAATGGTAGATAAACAAACAATCATTTATTTGGTAGTAGCATTACGTGCGAATGTGCCTTCCCTGCCTATTGGGGATTGTTACTAAGCGTAGCCTACATTACTTCAGAATATTGTGACGTACTGACGGTGAAAGAATTATAACCGATATTAAGTCTTCCAAGTTATTCAAACAAGTCATATCGTTTATAAATTATTTAATGACATTATCTCACCTAATAATCAGTCACATGTCAAAATAAATTTAATTATAATGTAATATTGCTCTATACTGATTTACTAAAAAACAACAAATTATTAATTTAATTTTCAACATTCTGAATATTAATTTGATAATCAATCAAACAGTCCTATCAAATGGAAAAAGAATCAGTGATGTCAGCATGCTATAATTCCTCACAATGTAAATATCGAACACTGCGTATGCAAAATACATACTTTTTTAAACATCATTCATAAATGTATGTTTCAGATAGAAAAGTTCGAAAGAAAACCAATAGGCTAGGCCATTGATTGCTCTCAAAGATCATTTCAAAGATATCAACATATGTCTCCATGAATAGCAAATAGCAAAAGCACATTTATCAGATTCTTTCTCTTAATGATCCTGGAGTTATACCATCAATAATTTGTACGAAAAACCGCATTTTTGGTTGCAAATGGAGTCATTTTAACATTCGATTGAAATGATTAAAGCAGTAGAATTTAGAAATGAATTTCAAGATTGTGGCAAGATACGTAATTTCCTTTGACATACACACCTGCAAGCCAAGTTGTTTAATTTAAACATTAGATAGCCCATTGATTGGAAAATAATATTGTGGATATTTTTTATTTGCTAAACAAAATCTCATATACATCGTAGTTTGATGGTGCAAACTGTACCTGCGTTAAAGTTAGACAGACTTTATTAATATTTTCGAAAACTATTATAAAATAAATAAATCTAGAATATTTTTGGTAAATAATCATTAATAGCTGATAAATGAATATTTTCAGTTTCATTCGTTCTTTCCAAACAGATTTTTTTTTTGTTCCCCTCCGCGGGAAGGGCAGGCGGATAAAAATGCCCTGACGCATACTCTGGCGCGATTCCAGAGTTATGTGGGACTCGTCCCGACGCCTACCAGGACCATACCCACTAAAAACCCCCTGTCGGCTCGTGCATTTTGGCCACTCAGCCTTCATCTGAGCGACGGCCAATTGGAGAAAGAGGCCGCGCTAGCGGGGCCTAGAAGGGGTCACCCGCTGGGATTACATAGCACTGAAGGTGCTCAAAGCACTGAAGGTGAATACATAGCACTGAAGGTGCTCAAAATGAAAATCAATAATTTAAACAAAAATTAAAAATTGCAAAATAAAATTGAATTGATTCGCATTTACGTTAGAATTAGGATTTACGTTAGAATTAGAAATTACGTTAGAATTAGAATTTGCGGCCAGAAGGGCCTCGAGATCGGCTGACAGTCTGGTGGATGAGTACGCTTGCGCATTCCTAGGCCTAGCGACTTTGAACTTCGAATCTAATACAGGAGTAGTATATGAGACTGAATCACGAACTAGAGGTTTGGGATGGGTTTCGGAGCGTTTGAATAACGCTTCAGAGAGTGTTTTGAGATGTTGTTGTACTGTAGGCAGTTCAAGATCTCTATGCAAGTCCGCGTTACGCACGTACCACGGTGCGTTTGTGGCCCGGCGGCAAAAGAGGTTTTGAACTACCTGCAGTTTGTGCAGGAGGGAGGGTTTGGCGTGGGCAAAGATTGGCGAGGCATACGTCATGACGGGTCTAACGCAGACCTTGTAAAGTGTACGTTTGTTTCTGAAAGACATTTTACTTTTTCTACCTAACATGCTATTTAGGCGGCCTAAGTAGTGACGAGCGAGTTTCGAAACTCTTTCGACGTGTGGCTTGAAAGAAAGCGTCGGATCTAATGTGACGCCTAAGTATTTAGTACTGCGCTTCCAGGGGATGGGAATGCCTAACATTCGAACGTGGGGATCGCCAGCGGGACGACGGCGTTTGTGGTCGAAGCGCATCGCAGAACTCTTTCCAGGGTTCACATCGATGCGCCATTTTTGAAACCATACACCAAGGGCGTTTACGGCCTTTTGGAGTCTGGTTACAAGGTGCCGAACACTGTGGCCTTTGGTATAGAGTGCGGTGTCGTCGGCAAAGAGGGCGAGTTCAACGCCTTTCGGCGGGATGGGAATGTCGTTGGTGTACACGGTGTACAGCAGAGGGGCGAGGACCGAGCCTTGAGGGACTCCAGCCTTTATGGGACGAGGCGCAGAAAGCGTGCTTTCGTGTTTAAATCGAAACGTACGGTCTTTGAGAAACGACGCTATTAACCTGACTAGGCGATCCGGTAAGCCTATCTTGTAGAGTTTATAAACGAGACCGCTGTTCCAGACTTTATCGAAAGCCTTGGCTACGTCAAAGAAAACCGCGACTGTTTTATAACGACGCGGATAGAAACCGTCAAGTATATACTCGACGATTCGATGGACTTGCTGAGGGCAGGAGTGTTTCGCGCGAAAGCCGAACTGATGGGGAATAATGAGAGGATCGCCATCCGTTGGGAACAGATGGTTCCGCATTCGAGAGAGTATGACTCTCTCGAGAAGTTTAGACATTGCCTTGGGGAGGCTGATGGGTCTGTGATTAGCCGGGACGTTCAGAGGTTTGCCCGGCTTGGGAATGCCTATGACTGTCGCTTCTTTCCAAGCTTTTGGAAAGTAGCTATGGTCGAAGCAGGCATTGAAAATGATAGCTAACAAGGTAAGCATCTGTTGAGGTAGGTGCTTAAGTGCGTGGTTGGAAATTCCATCCGCACCCGGAGCCTTTTTGGACTTTTGATTTCTAATGAGAAGCAAGATTTCGTCATTAGAGACTGTGACAGGGTCGGCGGTGATGGGGAGAGAGTCTCTGCGAAGGACTTCGTCCTCCACCTCCTGGATGTGTGAGGGATCAGCAGGTTGCGTGCTGGGCGAGCATTGTGCGGCAATGCTGTCAGCGAAGCATTCGGCTTTCTCTTCGACTTCAAAGGCAGTAGTGCCATCGGGACGAGTGAGAGGAGGAACGTGAGAGGCGGTGTCTACGCGTAAGGCTCGGGCCATGCTATAGTACGCTTGGTGGGACGGAGAGATATTCGCCATGAGATCGTTCATCTGAGCGTCTCGGAGTTCCGCGAGGCAAGACCTAACTTTACGTTGAAGCTGATTCGCAGCTGTTCTATAGGCGGGCGTGGGATATTTCTTGGCTCTCCGGAGAGCCGCGTTCTTAGCTTTAATAAGATTGCTAACGGCTAAGGGAAGCGTGGGTTTGCCTTGCTTAGCAACCTTTTCGTTGTCACTGATGGCTGAGTTGATAGCATCAGTGAGAGAATTTACTAATGAATCGATTTTATCCGGGCTATCTAATTGTTGGGGAGAGATCGCGAGTGGAGAGTTCGGAGCCTCTAAGGCTGAAACTAACGTATTTTTAAAACCTTTCCAGTTGGTAAAGGTCTTAGGAGATGAGACGTTATCGTTCGGCGGTCCTAGCACGAGGGAAACGGGGCGATGGTCGGAGCCTAGGTCATCGAGCGGTTCGATAGACCTTAGATCAAGATTGATTCGCTTGATAATTGCAAAGTCGAGGATGTCAGGAGAGTAGGACGGGTTGTTGGGACAGTGAGTGGGAGTGATGGGGGATATGACGTCTAAGTCAAGAGAGTTAGTGATGTCGAGGAGAGCGATACCGCTGGTGTTAGTCGATAGGCATGTCCAGTCAGTATGTTTGGAGTTAAAGTCTCCGAACATAATGACTGAATGGCCGAGGGCGAGAATGGCCTCAAAGTCGCTGCGGATTGGTCTGGTACCACTAGGTATGTAGATTGAAGCTATAATGATGGTCGGATGACCAGTCATAGCCAATCTACACACAGTGGCTTCCATGTTGAGGAGAGGAGGGGTAGGGAGAGGACAGCAATGGAAGCCTCTTTTGTAATATATAGCGGTGCCGCCGAAGCCGTCGGAGTTGGGCCTATCGTTACGAATAAACGCGTACTTAGGTATAGCGAATCCCCTGGAGCGGTTTGGAGTAAGCCATGTCTCCTGGAGAAGGAATAAGTCAGGTTCTTTGTTCTGAAGGAACAGTTTAATCTCGGGAAGGTTGGTGTTAAGGCTACGAGCGTTAAAAGATACTAGGGATAAGCCCTTGGGTTTAATGCGACTGGACGCGGGATTCGCGGGTCTAGACATTATAATTTACTTATTTACGATTTTATACAAAAAATAAAAAATAAAAAATAAAAAATTTATAACGAACTTAGAAGCGAGTGATGCTCGGCTAACGCAAATAAACGCTCTTGAGGAGAGCGGGCGGCTCGCAGTTTGCGTGCGAGCACGGAAATTTCGTTAATATCGACGTTTTGAATAACGTCGAACACGGTCTTCATGTCCTCAGCCAACGACGACTGAGGTGCGGATGACGGAGCAGGACGCGGCCCTACGGAAGCTACGGGAGCTGGGATGGGTCGGGAAGGTGCAGGCGGAACGGCCGGACGCTGCCTCCAAGACAGAGCCTGAGTAGGCCTCGGCTGAACGGGCTTTGCTTCCGGGGGACCCCGGTTGCGCAGCGGCGGGAAGTGAGCGGGAGTGAGCGGCGGCGCCGGTTTAGGCGCGGCCCTCTTAGCGTTGGAGCGCGGAGCGCGCGGGCAACCCCTGTAGTTAGCTGTGTGGCCGGACTGACCGCACAGCACACAAGCAGGGGGGGAAGTGGATTCGGGAGTGCGAGTGCACTCCTTCGTTATGTGCGGATCCAGGCACTTAACGCACTTGGGGGGAGCTGAGCAGTTAGCCGCTGCGTGGCCATAGAGCTGGCAGCGGTGGCACTGCCCAGGGTGACCGCGGGGGTTGGGACGCTCGACGGAGATATTTGAGAGTCCGCAAATTGTGCGAGCCTCTCTAAAGATCTCCCTCGAGTTGGGAGTATTCGACAAGATAACTAAAGCTAACGGAAAGCGCCTACCGCGGTTAGAGTGCATCTTGTGCACTGCTTCGGCCGGGAAACCCTGGGACTTAAGGTCCTCGAGGATTTCTTCATTCGCGAGCTCGAACGGGACGCCCCGTAGTACTGCGCGGATCTTACGCTCCTCCGGGAGGGCGTAGGTGTGATACGCAATTTGTTTAAGAGAAAGTAACCTGGTAAACGCGCGAAAGTCGTCGACGGTCGCGACCTGAATTTTAATTGTATCGCCTGCGTTGGTTGCTTTTAAGTCATTAATTTTGTGCTCTTTGCACAGATTAGAAACCGCGGTCCAGCGCGCTTTTTCGCGGAGTAAGACGGGCGGAGGGAGCTGAGGCTTGGATGGGACGGGAGCGCAGCGCGTCGCTGGCTTAGACGGGACCGACGGAGACGCGGTCATTTCGAGTGACATGAGCGGCGCGGGGGCGGGTGTAGAAGACACCGGGGTTGGCTCGGGTGTTGAAGACACCGCGGCTTTTTTCGAACGCTTCTTAGAGCGTTCGGCAACTAACTGGAACGCGGGCTCAGGAGAACCGGTTAGGGTGGCGGCGACCGACGAAGCTTCGGACGCGGCGGAGTCTGAATCGCTCCAGGGAGCGGTACGCTTCCTGCGAGATGAGCGCGAGGATGAGACCGACGCGCAGTCCATATCGGATGGAACGGGAGACGCGGGAGAGCTATACACCTGAGGGGTCTGGACATTAGAGGCCTGAGGGGCCGGGGACGCAATAGATGCCTGTAAGGCCTGCGTTAGTACGTCAGCGGGTATGCTTACGCCGGACGCAGCGAGCGCCTGGGCGAATGACCTATGAATATTAACAAGGTCTATTGGAGGGCTTGGAATTAAATGTATAATGTATGCCTAGGTTCCCTAGCAAACCTAGCACCTATTTATATAACAAATGCCTAGGATTCCTTAATAAAAAACCTAGCGAACCCTAGCGGCAAACCTCCCTACCAGCGGTAGGGGGGCTGGGGAGAATAACTTAAAACTAACCGTAGTACGCCGAAGGCCGCTACCTAGAAACCTAAAAAAGGGTACGCAGGTAAAGATTTGACCGCGTTAGGGTCAACCTTTACCGACATAAAGGACAAATACACACGAAAAACACACAGATATGATAAAAATAAATATGAAATAGGAGAAAAATAAATAAAATAAGGAAGAGAAATAAAATAAAAATAAAAGGACTGGTTCAGTACAAATTCGTTGTCACCGTTAAGTATCCTTTGTACTGAAACCAGACTACTTACGCTGGGCACAACACTGCACTCAGCACAAGCACAACACAACTTAGCACAGCACTTTGAAGACTAAGGGGCTTAGTCGCAAAGAAAAATCGCACTTCGAAAGCACTCAGACGGAGTAGAAAAACCTTGAAAACCGTAGCACGGAACCAACACGCTAAACTGTGACGTCAGTAGACTGAGCGCCACGGAATATCGGGCAGGGACCGATCAACGGAGAACGGGGTCTTGCACGTCCGCACCGCGTGGCGATCGGAGCGAGAATGTTCCAAACAGAATGTGAATTATATAATATATATTATATCTTAACTATACCTCTGGCTGGCAGTATAGGTACAGTACATACAACAGTATATACAACTTTTTTGATATGGTTTTCAAAATCATCGACAAAAGAATACGTGTATATATTGAAGGAATTGTAAGGGATGAAATAAATTAACAATATAAAAAAAACAAAACAATTGATAAATTTTCACCTTTCATACATAGAATAATTCTTAAAGGTCGAATATTTATAAAAACAAATTCAAACTCTGCGGGATATATGCAATTACTTACGAAGTCAAAAATGTCAAAGTCCCAACCTTGATATTTTAAGCTGCATTTCTATAGGTTACTTAATAAGTTATCATGGCCAAATCGGACCTTAAAGAAGCTTAAAAATTGCATTTTTTTTTGATATTTTTAAATTTCACAAATCTTAGTAGTAAACATTGTCAAATGAGTATTCAGTATCAGTAGATACTATTTGAGAATATTACGAGTTTAAGTGAACCGAAACCGCAACGGTCAACGGAATAAGGACTTTGAAAAAAATACACGGTTTTATATAAAACATTTTTTATTGATTATTATTTTAATTTTATTCTTTTTAAAATAAAAATAATAAATTACAAAAAGCTTTCCTTGGTCAAGTTAGACTGAAGGATTTAACGGCTGGTTCAATCATACGTCATGGATCACCACGATCTAGATAATAACGCACCCTTTAGGACTTTTCGCCTTTGAAATTGTTAAATTAATAGTATGTTGTAAATGTAAAAGTCAAATTACAGTTTTTTTTCGTTAAAGAGGTCGTCGAAACTTGTACAGTCTTTCCTACTTTGAAGAAGACGTAAGAGCCAATGGTCTTATGTACTAGTAACTAAGACTAAGAACAGGCCTTCGATCTAGCTTAGGCACCAGTCTCGCAAACTGAAGTATAAAAAATTTAAGAATACATTTAGAAGAACCTTCGTTATTTTGTTCTGATGCACATATTATGTGATGGGAAATAAATCAATGAATTCGCACTATTTAAAGAAAAAACTTGTCAAAAACAATATATTTATACAAATGTGATTTCGATGGGCACGCGGGTGCTTCTTACAAACAAGTGATGGCATCGTGTTTCGACAATGATTATGAAAAGCCACTTTTACATCCCATAAAAATAAAAAGGTAAAGAAAGGTGCGACTAATGCATATTTATTTAAACAATTACTTTAACCGTGTTGATTGAGTGATTGGCAACTTTCTCCATACAACTGGATCATTGTCAGTCGTGACTGATCACTCTCTCCGCTGCGGCTGTTACTAACGTCAATGGATGAGAATCAACAAGTCAATGCGTGGTTTAATGATATAACTGATTATAAATAATTGTTTGTTTTGGTAAAAAAAATATTTTTTTAGAATCTATAGTCAACAAACTTTAAATTAACTGCAACTTAATTAATGGATAGACAGATGAACAACGTGGAAATATATTGTGACATTCAAGTACCTAAATCAAAAACAATATTTTATAATGGTTTAGTTTTTTCAATTTTCATATTCGTCTCGCGAACACGCAATTAATTCATTTTGATTATTGATTAATAATGCTTTGTCATCTTTAGGTGGGATTGCGTCGGTTCCTGTAATTTCATTAGCTGTTCCTCTAACCGATACACAACCGTGTAAAAGTAGTTATCATTCCGGTTCAAATGGGAAAGATTGTAGTACTTTCTTGTTGAAATGTGTTACTTATTAACAAAGGAACGTCTACCTTAATTCACAGTAATCATTTAGCTTTCGTATGGTTGTGTCTCCAAAACTTTGGCCATTTTCAGTAAGCATCCGAGAGTTTTAATAGAAATAAATAATTCCACCACCAATATATTGTTGGGTCCAGAGAACCTCGACAAAAATATAAAAACCAATTAGGTCTTCTGTTTATTTTTGATTAAACGAAAGTCTATGAAACGTGATTTTCAAGCAACATAGATGTCATACATCAGAAACATAGGAGGATCGTTGTAGGTAGCGCAGACTAACTGTCATCATTACAATAAATACTGGTAACAAACTGTTGAACAGTTTATAGACTAACAGAAACTATCAGAAAATAAATATTTATCACACAGACTATTGTGGTATTGAGTGCAAGAGGATATGATATAATTTCTTACCTTGTTGCTTACAAATTAATAGGAGTATTTTGTCTAATACACATAGACTGCGCTTACTGTTTTCAACATTGCTGGAAGGAATTGATTTAATCTATCTAGACAAGTTATATTTATTGTTATATAAGTTCATTTTATCTAACAAATGATTCGTGGTATTGTGGTATCATGTCTGAGAGATAAGGGAGCAAAATGTACCAACAAGAATGGCCCTCCACCGATATGGTGCCGCAAGCAGCATTGAGTGTAGGCACAGTCTATGAGTTTTATCAGCAAGATGAATGAAAAAATTACTTAACAGAAGATTTTAACCCAGTTATAGGTTTTAAATAAAAACTAAGGATTACCGAGGCAAAGCGTGTAAACCCATAACGTCGAACATGACTTAATAAATGCTTGCTGGTTTTCAGGTACTGCAAAAATACGTAAATACTATTAAAATAACTTTACTCATACTTGAAAATATATAGTTCTGGAGCTTTTTGAGTGAATAGGTAGAAAAATATAAAGAAATAGATTATATCTCTTGAATGACCTAGACTTAAGTATGTTTAAAGTTTTGTTTTAATTAATTTTATTAAAGTTGTATTCTGTTGTGTGTAATAAATAAATAATTAAATGGGCGTCATCATCGTTTTCAATGGAGAGTATCTACAAAATTTGTATGAATGTAAGCAGGTTTAACTCGATACGACAAGATCGAATTGCCACACTGTTCATTGCAAAAACCCGTTGCTAATTGATATTACTCTAAACACTACAAAGCGGCTCTATCAAAAGAAAAAAGAAAACTTTTATACAGTGTGATTTTTTCTATGCCCATATATTTATTATTTATTATCAACAATGGCAAAGGTTAACACATCCCCAACTGATCCAAAAGAATGAGGAGCTCCTCAACTGTACTGATTCAACCAAGAGTTACTTCTGAATAATCGGGGTGGGTAGTAGTCTTTTTTTTATATTTGAACCGGCAAAATAACTACGTCTTCTATAAAACCAAGAATAAACAAAAACATGGAAACAAATTAGCGGAAGGCTATTGCTACATAAGTAACGTTCCGAAAAAGGGAAAATCCAAAAAAAGCCAATAGAAACAAGGATCAGAAAGCTACTCCAACTTAACTAACTCACTATAGTATAATACAGGCACACGTCAGTTTTTTTTTAGATTAAATTTAATGGCCGTTCAAAATCGATGTCCGTAGGCTACTAACCTAACTACCATGCTGGTTATATACATGTAAACCCTTGATTTTGATACATTTAAAAAGAAATGAAATTATACTTTCCGCTGCATAAAAAATCCAATAACACAAACTCAATACAATGTCGGTTGATCCGAAACATACACCTAAAAAATATGAATAGGTCGAATAAGAACACCCTGTACTGTCAAGTAAGTACACGTGTAATGGAGTAGATTCTTGTTTTATCCATATCTGACGAATAATTTTTCAATATCTACTTTTAATTAGCAATACTTAGGTGTCAATACAGTTAATTTTCGCCTTCCTTATAAGCTGTGTTTAAATATATTGGGGACGAGGGCGCAAATCAAAATGATTTATAACTGTGCATGATAAACGATCGTTAAATTGATATGGCTTTAATTTATCTTAGTAGTCTAAACAATAATGTACTTTTGGTACAGAGTGGGAGGCAGTTAATTATTTGTTATGACTTTTTATTGATAAGTTATATAAGGTAAAGGCGTCAATCCATTCCTCGATATAGGCCTGCCCCAGGGATCTGTGGATATCTGTAGGGACCTTATGATTTCCCAACTGATGCAATTAGAAAACGGTTTTGATCCATGCAAGGCAATGATAAGTATTATACTATAATCAAATACCAGACTACGTTCACGGCTACGCACGCACATCCATTGTGACAGTAATTTTTTCTATGGCTTAGAGGTAATCACCCTGTCATTTTTGCATATCAAAGTGTTTGCAAACTGGCAAATAAACTCATATATGAACAAACTCACTCTCGCATATATATTCTCAAAAATGTTATCCCTTAAAATGATTTGTATAGGTTTAACGACCCCACTCGGATACGTTATGGATCTTTTAATTATAGTATTTGTTTACCAAAAAGAATAAATTAGCTTAGCATATACATACTTGTTAGCACGTTAAGTAATCATTTGACTTTTGTGAGTGTAGCCGTAAGATTGCTAGCAAAACCCTGATTTAATAATCTACTGATTGATTTCAATAAGGTATTTTGTGAGTTTTAACAAAAGTGTCTGGATTTTCAAAAAAGATTGTTAACACATTTCACAATGAGTAAGTAATTTATTAATTTTGTTTATATTGTCAATTGCTAAATTGTTTATTGTTAACACATAAAAACAACAGGTATTGTTAAACGGATCATCTAATACAACATTTCAGAAGACGAATTATTATTGACAGAGTTCAGAACATTAACACGGTTAAAACTGATGCACTTACTTATTAATAAAAATAAAACTCCTTATTAATCATCATCATTATTAATCATAAATCAATTGACGTCACACAAAGAAATAAAAGATCTTTTAACAAAAGACATCGCAATGGGTGGTCCAAACATAAATTTAACTCACCAATTTTCCCAGAAGAGTATCAAAATAGTTCACTGGATTTATCTTTAAATATTTATTTGAGTATTCATTAATGTGCTCATTAAGTACATAATTATTCTCATTTAAAATTTCGAGGAACTTTCTATACTTATATTGATAATTTAATTTCGATTCTCAGCTTTAAAAGCTAATGAGCGTAATTTGTTGTTTAAGTTAACTGGCATTTTGCCGCCATTATCTCAAGTTACTGTCAAATATTATGTTAAGTGGAATTGATACTTACGCAAATTACACGCTCTGACCGACAATGTCATTTCCTTCATTTAATAAAATTAATGGCATTTTTATTGTTAACGTGTATTAAATCTAGTAGTATTGATTGACCAGCTTTACCGACCTCGGGATAAGTGTGCTGTATTATCGTATCTATACAACTTATACTTATAATTTAAATAATAAACAACCGCTTTCATACCGCATTCAAACAAAAAGATCGCGTCAAAATCGCGTGGGTGATACGATACCACAGACGCACAGATACTTTTTGCATCGAGGATTTAAAATTCCTTCAACTCCTAATAACATGAAGGACAAAACAAAGAATTAACATAGCTTTGAGAGATTCGAGGTGAGTGCAATAAATGCAGACTTGAGTCAGATTCCTCGGGCCTGATACTGAATACAAATTCCGCTTATTTTTAAGACCAGCAATTGGTATCTTAATTAATATTTACTAATTTACTTATTAATATACTTAGTGGTAATAGAGTTTATTTTGTCAACATCTCGTCTGGAGTGGTACAACAAACCTGCCTATTTTGACCGCCATAATAATGGCGACCGTTTACATGCTTGTTTTGTGGTCAAAGGGAAGGGATTGCCAGTGCATTTGCAGGAACGGCAATTTCAACTAAAGCTTACGGTCGGCAACGCATTTTAGTAGATTTAATAATCACTATTAAATTTTTTTAAAACATCTAATGCTGTCTGTAGGTAAGGATGCCACTTACAATATGGTGGGTGGCGTGATCGTAATATAGTAAAAATAATTAAATATATTTAATAATAAACTTATTTATTTCGGAAACTTGGCCCAATTGTTAGTTTTACAATAATTAAAAGTGATGTTAGTTACATTTAAATGAAATTCAAATCATAAACCATAATTACAATGAAATATAAATCAAAATTGCAATTAAAATCATTTAATCAATTTCCATAAAAATCAAAGTAAATCTTAAAATTACAATCAAAATAAAATTAACATTGTAGACATAAAATAAATACTAAACTAATAGAAAACTACAATAAGACTTAACTGTAAGTCTACTGGGGCATGTTGGTACACTACTCACATTTACATCTAAAATGTGAATATAGCTGGGCTTTATGCCATGCCTCATCATTTTCTAAGCTGAGCAGGTACTTGTGCAATATACCTTTATTGTTAATTTAATATACTATTATTGTAACAGATTTACATACAAATAATAATATTTACCAATAGGTAAATATTATTATTTCAATTATTATATCAATAGATGAACTACAGAATAATAAGGGATGCTAAATAATTAACCAAAAAATATAAAACTTAAATATATTGTATATATTTAAGGTTGATATACTATTTAGGGCTGATTTATCAATGCTCAGATAACTTTTATCAGTACAATAATTTTGAGAGTTTAACATAATTTCTTTGGAAAGTCTTGTCAAGTGTCAAAGTTATTTCTCCAGATAAAAAATACGTAAGCATTGAAAAATCAGCCCTTAATATAATTAAATTTAAACCACAAACAATTAACATGTGTTAAACTAACTGTCACACTTCCCTTCGAAAAGTTTGTTATTCATATTTATGGCTGTCGTAACCAAAAACAACCAAAATTCACCACGTGCTACCAAAAGTCTACCTCTACTTCCTCCGTTCCAAGTTCAGGTAAAAAAAAACAAATTTTTAAATGGCTGCCCAAAACCGGAGCGAGGTATCCAAAAGAGAAAGAATTGACGTCACAGTGACGCATACGAGGGGCCGTCGAGCATTCGGAACGCATCCTATGACGTCATGGCAGCAATATACCACGGCAATGAATGCTAAATAAATAGGTACATGAAATATTGGAGAAAGGTGAACGTGCTTGAATGTAAACGTTAGTTGGTCTTATTTAAAGTGCATAGGTAAAAAGTGTGAAGGTTTATTGTTATTTATCAATTATAATTACTTAAATAAACCAAAAGTAAAATAGCTGGCCAAAGTTACTCCAGCGTTATAAACATGTAGCTTATAGCTAAACTTGAGTTGCTGTTAAGGCGTTTTTGTGAAGATTCCATGGCAAATTCAAGATTACATAAGGTTTAATTACACTGCGTATTGTTCGATTTAAAAAAAAAAATTTCTCATTGCGTGTATCCTTAAAAAATTTTCATCTTAGGAAGATACACCTACGCATTAAATAGTTCACGAGAAAGTATTAGTCACATTTCTTTAGCTCGAACCTTTCGACTTGTTTTCGAGAACTCTAAAAATCCTCTGGAATGACTAGGTACCTGCCGCCCGCCTACTTACTTACAAGGCTGAAATCTTCTGAATCTGTTTTTAAGTAACACACTGCCATCTGTGATATAGTTCGTGAACTAAATGTACGGTTCTGTAAGTCAGCATAAATGAAGGTTTTTATTGACCTTGTTAAGTTTATCCGATGTAGAGCCGATTTAGTAACGAGAGCTTTACACAGATGGCGCTTTACTGGTAATTCAATATAATAGGTATCAACAGCTGATTAGTAGGTGCAGTCGGAAGATTTAACACAGGCTTACATTCGCAATCGAATCAATTGTAATGTCGGTCTTGGTCTGGAGGTATTTATATTATATATTTTAAATTTTAATTATATTTTGAAAAATACATTTGTTTCAGCTGTTTTATTGGTTATTTTGTTAACATTTAAATTATTTGCATGTTTTTGGATGGTCCAAATAAATAATATTGCTAAATTATTTAATATCCTTTAATGCGTTAGAGTACTGTTTTTTATTTAAGTTACGCTTAAGAACAGCTTTAAAAAAAATTTGAAAGTAAAATACGCAATGCAACTCTTACTTACTTCTCTCACGCTCTTATGTTTTATTAGATCTTAACCTAACAAGACCTTAGAGTTTTACTTGAACTTGAGTAAAACAATTGTTATTATTATACCTACTCTCATCATTTATGAGAGAAAAAATTTAAAAATATGTCATATTGTCATGTATTATGTTCTACATAATAACTCTAATATAGAGTTACAGATATAAAAACACTTTATTGCTCACAAAACAGAGTACTATTTTACAATAGAAAACTTAAAACTAAAGTGGGCAAATGCGGCCTTATCGCTAGCAGCGATCTCTTCCAGACAACCTTTGTTTGGACGGAAAACTACAAAAAGAAAGAGCGGTAGTGCTTATAAGGAAAATCAAAAAATACGGTGCAATAAATAAATAAATATATAAAATAAATAATTATAATGTTAGATCACAACTTTCCCAAAAGATGTTTATGGAGTTTGGATTTAAAAATGGTTATAGACTTCGAGTGCCGTACAACAGCCGGTAGCTTGTTCTACAGATATTTATATGTATGAAAACTCACCTTTCGTTGAATCCTGTTAGCATCCGCAGGGCTCGGCATATAGAAGTCCACGATGCCGAGCAGGCAGTCGTCACAGCGGCACACATCGCTCGGCAACGACGACATCGATCCAAAACTACTACAACTGTCCATAGAGTCCGTGCGCACTAACTTCCCCGTACTCAAAGCTTCCATTTTAGCCACCAAAAGAGTCTCCATCAACGATCTGGGTCGCGCGGGAGATCGCGAACGTCGCGGGAAATCGGGCGAGAGTGGTTTAAATCTACTCAGGACGTCTGGGGATAAGGGGCGATGGCGCGAAAAGTTTAGAGACAAATCCGGGGACATAGCACGATTACGCGGGAGGTCCGGGGACATGGGACAGGCGGCGACCCGGTCCGTTGACGATGTCCGCGACAATGGAGGCGTCGCGCTCCGGCAGTGAGACGACGTCATCTTCGTAGCCCGCATTTGTTTGGCTAGAAACGCTCCTGATTATTTATCACCCACATGGAATATCACACACTTTGATGTCAACTATAATTATCTTAGTTCAGGATACTGTAACATTTTTAAATTTGATTCACATAAAGGTGCCGTAAATATATTTTGTTTGGTGATTGTGATGCAATAGATAAACATTTCAAAGTTTAACCTGTGATACATAATGTGTACGCTTGTTCAATAATTTTTTACTCTCAACATTTATCAGATCTGCAGCCGGATACAATTTGTGTGATCAAAAGCTGCGCTTTTAAATAAATATTGGTCGTGCGTGCGTGTTTCAACAAATTACTTGTAGAGTACTAAGTTTTACTCACAATCGGTCATGTGTTCGTGTATAAATTGCTGTATCATTTTCGTTATGGTCAGCCCGCTCGTAGATAGCGATCTAAACGGGGCATCTGCATTTTGTTTTGGTTTGACGTTTAATAATATTTATGATCTTACTTCAAATGCCACTGGTTGCTATTTATTTGTGAATAAGAACCAGTTCGAGCGCGTTATTAGTGTGATGAAAACCAATTAAATGGAAACACTTGGTGCTTTGAGGCGACATACATTTAATGGCCGTAAGCATTACCTCAGGTCTACTCTTTATTACTGTTTTACATTCATGAACAAAACTTGGAATATCGAACAATACAAAGCTATATTTAGTTCGAAAGAAGGCAGTTTGTATGTATAGCACGTCGTGACACATGGCCTTACAGAGATCAGATTGTGATGACAATACATTGCACTAAATTTAATTATAATTACGTTAACAGAACTTAACATGCCTAAAAATTGTGATGGAAATAAATTTTAAAATACTTAATAACGCAGTATAATACGATAAAATAATACTAACGCATCGTTATGTTCCATATACTTTGCGATAAATATTAAAAGAAACATATCTAACTTCAAATGAAAATTTATGAAATACCCAATTTCATATTAGTCTGTTAACGACTAATAATTACGGTGCACAATATATTTTATAACATTTTATTTTCTGTGCAATAATTATAAGATATTATTATGTCCACATATGCTAGAACTAAGTAATTAAAAAAATACCAAATACCAGCTGCGGGTTGCACTAAAAAATAGAATTTGTTTGTGGAATTTGAAATGTATGGCCACCCTTATAGTGTTATGGCTCTAACATGGTCGCCGCGGGTGGTCCTTAAGACTATATTATGCTAGTTTTGACTAGTGTATTCTACGTGTGTACGTGTGTTTAATGTAATAGTATATAAAGTTTCTAAGTATCATTATGTGGTGATAAACGTACTAAAATTTCTTATTATGAACCCAATGTGTTTCTAAGTATTACTGTGTGTATAACACTAACATACCTAACATTGTATAACCTATTTTTTTTGTGATATATTCACACCATTTTAAATATATTTAAATTCTTTATAATAGTCGATTTTCAAAAGGAATCATTGTAATTTCAGGAACCTACTTGGTAAATTGTACTTCCCTTAACCGTGATGACTAATTGTCTTAATTTTATAATTACAACACTATTCAAAGCATAGGTAAAAACAATCTGCGATCTGAAAAATCCCAGTATTTAGCCACCAATTTAAACGTCGGTTTAATTCTGACAGGTATAATCAAAACTGAGGTAATTACCGTTTATTCGTGCACAATTTAAATTGCATTAATTTTAATGCTGCGAATCTCCTGCGCAGGTTTGCGAGCAACTTCTGAGTTGTTATCTGCAACTACTATTCTGCGTGTGGGTAACATTTAATAGTCAAGAGATGTGCGCAAATAGGGCGCATGAATGGTTTTCCGTTTCTATTTGACAATTATTCAGGTCAATTAAGATATTAAACGCAAAAATTGTATGACAATCTTTTACTAATAACAAACAGAAAGCAAGCAGTTTATAAGATGTTTGTATTACAAATGTATAGATATACTGTATTATACCCACGCCTTCTAACTCACAATCAATGAATCTTGTATGTAGTCCAATCAAGATTTAAACCGACGTAGACGAATGTGGTGCAAAAGTTCTCGCTGTATATTTACTTTACAATTTATTTAACTCCGTCTTACATCAACTTGCAGTGTGATAAAATAACCAACTCTTTCATAGTCAGTAACTTATGTTTCGTTAATATGGACCTCATTACAAAGAATACTGCTATTTACAGAAATAAAAACTGCAATTTTTCCTAAAATGTTATCTTAAAGCCTAATAGAAAAACGCAGTCTTTTCCTTGTCAAAATTCTATCTAAACCCAAAAAAAGACCTACGTAAAAATTAAATTTTCGTCCAAACTAATACACCAATTTGTCTGGTGACTGTTCATCACTAGATTTCAAGCCACTTTTTGATGCAAATAAGGGAAACAGTACATTCACCAAGTTGAGCGGTGAGCTACCGAACCGATGGCGATACTTTCAAAAACTTGATCAAAACGACTTTTTAATTGAAAGTTCATAATTGTCGTACATTACCGAATACTAAAAAGTACAGGCGAATTAAGTGAAGTGTTGATGTTGCAGTTTGGTCTGCTGACATGATTTATAAGAATGTACAGGATTCCAAAGGTAAGTGGCGGTGTATGAAATTATATGCAGCTATTTTATTTCAATTTATGATAATTAAAGTTGTATAAACTGGCAATGGCTTGCATAATTAAGTTAAATTGCTTCAGGAATACGTTGGTTAACTTTGATTCCCCGGTTTCACATGTAACTTGTGATTTATATATCGGCTCCACGCCACCTAAACGGCTAAACGGTTTTAACATTCGCCTTCAGTGTAGAGCTGATTACGAACTGGATTCGGGGAACAATATTCGAGCATTTGGTTTACCTACAGCTTCCTACAACCTTACTCATATGCTTTAACAACTGAGCTTAAAATATAAGAGCTATGTAGAGACTATCACAACTTTTTGAGATTACAGAAAACTTTTAGATAGTCTATTTAGGAAAACTTAAAATAAGTACCTCTAACTGATTTCTTTGTTAACAATAGATACGTACTAAATAAAAAAGCCATGTTGTACATAATTATTAAAAACAACAATATATCTTGTTATTATTTTTTGGCGCGCAGTAATGATCCATTGTTCGAGTTTGACAGTTCATTACGGAACTGTCAAATGGACAACATTTTTTATATTACGTTCCAAAACAACGTATGCGTGTCGTACAGCCCACGGGCAAACCCGGCATTTTAATGAGGTAATGAGACGAAATTTGAATTTTTAACAATTACAGTGTGGATAAAGTTGCCATGCATGTTACTTATTTTAACAAATATACAAAGTGTAACATTAAGGTAAATACAGGCTTTCCAAGAAATACTTTGTAGCAGCGAATAATGGGGAATTATCATTTTTCAAATTATATGAACTTATCTTTTTTTATTACTTTTAGAAGATTAATTTTATCATAATTTGAACTTTTTAAACTGCTTGGAGCAATATCACTCGTAGTGTGCAATATAGGTCGTAAACTTAATAATCGTATGATATTTTGTCATTATTGAATTGTTTCTCCATGTATTCCCACAGGTGCACGTGTGCTATTAAAAAAACCTACGTTTTATGACAAAATATAATTTGTTAAAAAACTTTCGAAGGACTATTCCTGCGAATATAACGTATTGCGGGCGCTTTGCAGGAAAATTGCGCCATTTACAAACGAATGGTCACGTATAGTTAAAATCTACAGACCTATCAACAACCTATCCATTACCTCGTAGTAGCACAACTAGTTATTACATGCTTCGCAGACTCTATCATAAACAACACATCGTGTACATCAATGAAATATAATCTCATCTCGAAATGATACCTTAGTTATGAAAGCAATAGGTAGGCATACGGTACATAGGTACATACTGTACATTGCGTACATTATAATATAATATATGATATATTATTAATCGATAAGTATATTATTAACCTTTCATCGCGGGAAAGTCACTGACGTCTTAAACCATGGCCTTTCCAAAGGTTGTACATGTTTGCAATAGTTCCTATGAAATCGTACCTAAAACATGCGTAGACCTATTTTTCTGTAAATTAAGTATGTTGTTAAGAATTATATAAAAAGTAGGTAAGTAATTATAGTTCTAGATATTTATTAAAGCTCGAACGTAATGAACACTAAGTCGTGATTAGTAAATAACTATATATCAACTATAATTATCAATTAAGAGTAATATTTTGCAGCAGAAATATAAGTGATAGATCAATTCTGACTTAGCTATTCCGTTTAACATGAGGTTTGACGCGTAGAAATGTTATCAAAGTGAGGTTCATTAGAATACTGACGCGTTACCTACACTACGGAATCCGCTAATCTGACTGGATCTGGATGGATGATTGATTTTTTTAAACGAACGTGGTATTATGTATTATGACTGTATATTTATTACAAGTTAAACTGCTGTTCTTTATAGCGTTTGTGTTTGGCCTTTAGGATTTAATTTAAGTATGATATAGAGAAACCTCAATAAAATTATTAATGCGAAGAAGTAAAATGAGAAAAAAACACATTTCAACTTTTCTGAATGAATCGTGAATATTATATAAATCACTTTTTTTAAAGATAAAGTTTATAATTCATTTATTATTTACAAGCTATTAAAAATATTTACGATTCTAGAATGTGCGTATAAGTGAATTAAATTAATAATTATAAGATTAAAATATGATACAGTAAAAACTAAATCTAAACTTGAATCTATTAAAGGCAACGTAGCCAAAATACTGGCCGAATTACCTCGCTGGATCGCAATAGAAATTCGTTGTGCGAGGTAGGTGCCAGCCTTAGGGTCACGAATTTCACTCACCGATCGCCTCGCTAGGTCCGAATAAAGGCGATGAGCCCCTTGTCCCCAGGACTCCATGGTTTCAACGCCAAAAACCTCAAAAATATATCTATTACCCAAAATCCGATATTTTCTACGTTTAAGGCTTTCAGCGTTAATAACGCAGCAGAACCAGATTGTACACTAGTTGTAGGAAAATGGAAAGCCGCGAGCGTGTCTACGCAGGTTGCATCCCACACCAGCGGCCTACCCATCTTCCACGGGACCAGAGTCATACCATCAGGCCACTTGCCATCGTCACGCAACAGACCCGACGGTTCAAGAACCGAGGGAGTGTTGCAGGTAACAAGAGCCCGATGGATGATGTCATTTTAACTGGCATGGCGAGATATTCTGCCACCGCTGCAAGAACATGATGCCTATGGTGACTGAGCTCATTAACCAAGACTCCACAGCAGCAGCGGTGTAAAGCACACAATTTTATTCCCAAACGCAAACTACAGACAAGCCTTAAGCTACGGTTGTCAAAAAGGGTCCCCAAGTTAGATGACGGAAGCGCCTGCAACCATAATCCAGACTCCCAAGAACCCACCGCTAGCAGACGAGCGCGCCCTGTTAAATTAGGCGTATTTAATTGTTTGTTTCACTCTTAAATAAAAAAGCACCCATAGTCCCATTGACGCTGTGACGTGGGATTTTGTGGAACAGCTGAACTGATTGACACAATATTCCAGTGCATTTCGGCTTCCGAAAGATAAGAAATCTCGCCCGTAAAAGAAGAGGAAAGCGAAGATAGAAAAGCTGGCAAAGCTAAAGAAGAAATTTTTTGAGTTCCTAAACCACCGACACGTACTAGCATGATCCCAGGAATAATTATCAAAATTTATGTTCAGAATATTCGAAAGAGTTGACTTTATTTTGTCATCGAGAAGTTGAAATTTTGTCACAAATAAGCACTAACGTAAAATATAAAAGGCCATACGTGTATTAATTTGTGAAAGCCGGGAAAAAAATTCTGAATTTTTTTTAATTTTGTCCATTTTTAAGTTCTGAAAGGAGTCATCGAAAATTGGTGAACCTAGGAGTCGAAGGGAAGATTCAGTGATCTATTACAGTGTTGCCAGGAGCGATTGTTTGAAATGCTTGATTAATGCTTTCTTTATTAGCTGTAATAGCTGTAATAAGTAGCTGATATTTACCAAAGTTTAATGTGAGGCCAAATTTGTATAATAGGTCTTTACCTATGAAACTGCCGTTTTGCCGTACTGGCCATTTCAAATGAAAATATTTTTTTTTTGACTGATAATTCTAATTTCAAATTAATTTTATTTGACAAACATGGAATTCTTTTTCTAAAATCGTCATTTGTTTAATAGTTAGTGTTTTGTTTTCAACGCATTCGAACATTTTTCGTCATCATGGATAAGTTAAAAATTCGAGTAATTATGGAGTATGAGTACCGTCGTGGCAGCAAAGCGGCACAAGTGGCACGCAACATCAACGATGTTTACGGAGCGAACACTACAAACGAACGCACTACCCGTTATTGGTTTACCCGCTTCCGTTCTGGAAATTTTGACCTGAAAAATGAACCCCGTGGTCGTCCGAAAACTTTGGTCGACAATGACGAATTATAGGCAATTGTGGAAGCTGATGAAACTCAATCCACGGCTGAATTAGCAGCAGCTTTCGACGTTAGCATCAAAACAGTATTGGTCCATTTGCGTCAAATTGGCAAGGTAAAAAAGCTTGACAAATGGGTACCCCACGAACTCAATGACCGCCAGCGCGAAGTACGCGTGGAGACGTGCCTTGCACTGCTCAGCAGGCATACAAATGAAGGGATTCTGAACCGCATTGTTACTTGTGACGAGAAATGGATCCTGTTTGACAATCGTAAGAGCTCAGCAAGTTGGTTGGACCCTGGTTCAGCACCCAAACAATGCCCTAAACGAAAACTTACCCCTAGAAAAGTGATGGTCACTGTTTGGTGGTCTAACGCGGGTGTAATTCATCACAGCTTCTTGCCAAACGGGACAAGCATTACTGCAGATGTGTACTGTGAAGAACTGAACACAATGATGGAGAAGCTCGCACGTCTCCAACCAGTCAACCGTTTGGTCAATCGTTCGGCTCCACTGCTCCTGCACGACAACGCGCGACCTATACTGCACAGCAGACGGTCTCCAAGCTACAAGAGTTGGGGTTGGAAGTTCTCCGTCATCCGCCGTACTCACCAGACCTAGCGCCTACAGACTTCTACTTTTTCCAGAATCTGGATAACTTCTTGGCGGGAAAAAAATTCAATACCCGAGAGGCAGTACAAAATGCCTTTGAAGAATTTGTTGCCTCCCGTCCAGCTGATTTCTTCAAGAAAGGCATCAATAAGCTACCAATGCGTTGGCAAAGATGCATTGATTGCATGGGTGATTATTTTGATTAATAGAAATAAAAAGTATATAAAAAATTAAGCTTCATTTATTTCGTGAAAAACGGCAATTTCATAGGTAAAGACCTAATATAAATCATTAATTCTTAGCCTTAATTAAAAACTTAAAACTTTTTTTTATTTTTCTTGGGCTAAAATCTGGCAGAACATTAGGGTTCAACATAAAAGGGGTATGAAAGTCGGTTTTTAAGTTATAAATTCTGCTTGGTTATTTTGTACATTTGATAGATTTGGACACTTTTTAGTATTATGCATATCAGTACTTAGGTATGATTGTTAAACTTCAGCAAACTAAGAACAGATCACATGCTGAGATACTGTTGCCAAAAAATAGCACATGATAGAGCTTTTGTGCGTGAACTCAAAAACTTACTTATCTTTTGTTGAAAAATATTGTTTTTACTTCGTAATAGTAATTCTTCATTGGACTTACTATTTTAAACTACATTTCGAACTTCAAACTAAAAACATTTCTTTATTTGTCGTGCTGCACAAGGCCAAACCTA
Organism: Marasmarcha lunaedactyla; assembly: GCA_923062675.1. Classification (NCBI taxonomy): domain Eukaryota; kingdom Metazoa; phylum Arthropoda; class Insecta; order Lepidoptera; family Pterophoridae; genus Marasmarcha; species Marasmarcha lunaedactyla. Next base: position 14,057,194 of record OV281353.1, read on the forward strand.
GTTGGCCTTAAGAAATTTCGCACATGCAGCGGTCGAATGTCTGTCTGTCATTACGTGTACGTTAATCCCTTTAAGCTAATTAAAGTTTCGATCGGCGCCATAAAACCTGTATTAGTACAGAACCCAAATTTCAGGCGTGAATTATGTTCGGAAATCCCAATAAATTATGTCGTCAGTTATCTACCTATTAAAAATACTATGCTTTTGTTTAACTTATCAGATTTTTCTCATGTAGAAATTAAACTAAATAAGTTAGAGCGAGAGATACGCACTATCCGATACCTATGCTTAAAACAAAAAAATTTTTGCTGAAAAATTCATTGCTGCTATTGGTTCATATATTTTGACATTTTTCAATGCCACCAGACCTCAATAAATTACAGACTAGCAAATTTTCCAAATTTATCTTAGTACTATTTTACAATGGATGGCAGAATAAAGACCATGATTTGCAAACGATAATCGAAATATTTATCGATGTACCAAAAACAAACGCAGACTTTGAACTTTTCAGAAATATTTTTACGACCCATAAAGCAGCATTACTTCAACCTTAAAGTTCAACTTGATTTTCAAAGATACGGCCTCCAAGGATGCTTGAAATATGTTAACAGCTAATAAGAAGGGTCATTTAAAAATTAATGACCCCAAATTTAATAAAATTAAATGGTTGTAGCAACCCATAAATTGCAGTACTCACAGTCCGTGTCTACAATTAGTAAAGGATACTGTGATGATTTCGGTGAATGGAGTAAAGTTTAATTTATGTATTTTAATGTATGACGTATTTTTTTTAATGTTACTGCAAAAATTACTCAGCTATTCGAACATACGCTGTTGGGGGAACACCCAAAAACTCCGAATTATGTAATTCCAAATTTGAATATTCCGATTTTCAAATTCGGGGGCCAAAAAGGGATTTGCATTTCAGTACACAAAACTACATACTCAAGAAATAACTCGGTACAAAACTACTTGAATGCTCGAACGTATAAATTGATGTGCTCATGCAGTTTTACAAGGCGTTTGTTATTGCAACTAATATTATTCGGAATTTTGACATTCGGGATTCGTATTTATGATATTGCGGATTATTACCAATTCGAATTTTTTTATGGTTCGGCATTTTGACTTTCGTAATTATAAACGTTCGAAATATTGAAGTTTCGAAGAAGAAAAATTCGGAATTATGAAACACGGAATTTTCAATTTCGGAATTATGTACCACCATTCGGTGTATTAAAATTCGAATTTTGAAATTCGTGATTATGACTATCGGAATTAAGTTTTTCGTATTTATGTAGTGTACCCGCTTTTGGGAGATATAAGATTTAAAAAAAATGGAAAAAAATTTAGTGAGTTTTTAAAATCGGCCATTTACGGCCAAAAGACTTGCAAACCACCAGCTACTGATAAATAAAAGGAATCAAGCCGGAGACTGCGTAACCAACTTCGGACCAACTCAACTCAACATGAGATCAACTCGAGACATGGTACTCCGGATCGCGTGTCTTCTGCGTGCAACAGTCAGCTGGCAGACTTATCGAAATTTTGCTTCAGCCAATAACATAAATTGGCTCGATTTCGGATAAGTATTATGGCGATATATTGCAAAATAACTACACACATCACAGAAAAAAAATTTATCTTATCAATATTTACCAAATCTAGTCTACCAGGATGACTTTTTCATTCATTCCTATGTTTAAATTAAAAACATACTCCTATATTTTGTAAAAATTAAGAAAAATTGCTGTATGCTAATTGTGGGCAATTAACGGGGTCAATCAAATAACGAAAAAAGGACAAGAAGTAAGGTATTATAATTGTTATTATATCGATAAAAAAATTATAGTCTGTGTTTCTATTCATTCATTTCATTCGTTCTACCTTTAACATGTAACATATTTGGCATGCTTAATATGAGTTTGTATTTGTATTTGAAGTAATATGATTTGAGGAATGGCCACCCACGTGCTTTCTGCCAAGTCAGAAAGTTGTTGTGAGGTGTGCACGGCATCCATACTCGGCAGGGCTCTTCTTTGGAGCATATCCCACGTGTGCTCAATTGTGCTGAGGGCTGGCGATTGAGCAGGCCACGGCAGAACGTTAATACCAGCTTCAGCAAGAGTGCGTGTTACGACGCTAGCCGTCGGTGGAGGTGTGTTGTCGTGCATTAGTTGAAATGAATTACCCAACCGGCCTCGCATTCAAGAGTCTTGAAAGATTGTCTGAAACGATCCATCCACGTAAATCTGAGCATCGAGTTTGCCCCTGATCCAAATGACATTATTTCTCTAACCGATCTAAATACCGGCTCATAACAATTATTCTTCCCCTACCACACGGATGAACTTCCTGACAAATTCTTAAACGTTCATGGCTGTGACTTCAGATCAATATTTAAACAAATACCAAGTACTTACTAACTTGTGTCTTACTCCACATTTTTATGGTATTTGTCTTAAACTAAACACTGGAACATAGAAAGGTTTCTTTCAATATTTCCACAACAGCCGAAACCGGTGGTTCATTACCGGCTCCATTATGTGTACGCTAAAGCAAAGAAATCAACAATTCATTGTTAATAACCACACCGCTATGATCTGATCAGATATTTTTGCAGAAATACCCGTAAATGAAGTTCTAATATTTTAATACAAACATAAATCCAATATACTCACTACAATATTTTGGGTTTGTTATCACTTGAGCAGCGAGTTTTTTGTACTTACTTGAGATTACTATATAGATTATTTTCTATTACCGTGTACATTTTCGGCTAAGCAAAATCAATAACTAGCAATTTGCTGCAGACTAATCTTATAAAACATAACATAAAATATTTTTTTCGAACATAACAAATTCAATGCCATGGTAAAGAAAAAAACAAATAAATTGACATATGAACGTGCACAGATAATATCGCTGACTTAATTATCACTATCAGTCAATCTTGTTAAATTTGACAGTTAAATGGATGGTTAACCGATATTAATTAAACTCATTGCACCTTGGGTCAGCGTAGATCGATGGAGATAATATTGCGTACGTTCATTACACAAAAAATATACAGTTGACTAGGTTGGTCCGCGGTATCGCTTCAGGTAATGCCCATCAATTACGCGCTCGATTTTGAGACAAGATTTTTTTAGCAAATTACTTTGATTAAATTAAAATCAAAAACCTTGTTACTTGTCACCTCATTTTACGCGTGCAAATTGTTTAGTTACTACGAGTTTAGCGAACCGAACCGACAATATACGACGCGACACGACACAGATACTAACGAAACTATACGGACACGAAATAATTTATCTTGCTCGCAATTTGCTTTGAATCAATCTATCTCTTTTATGTCGGGAAGCAATATAATTTTGTTTGTGTGCGTTAGTGTATCTGTGGTAGTTTTCACGTACGTTATGTAAGAACGTCACCTATCTGCTATTGTGCTTTAATCAAATGCAAATAATGTAAATTGTAGGTAACTGTAGACTATCAGGTATCCGTGGACAAAAAAAGCAATTTTATCTATGAATATATTACTGCTTGAAAGTAGCAGAAACATACAAATAAGTAAACAAACACCCTTTCTCATATATGTAAGTTAAATTGTTACTTAATCTCACGGATATCTTAATTTTTAAAGAAATTAAATCCTTAACCATTTTAATCTGTGGACTGTAAACAAAGTTTAAACTCTTTCGTGTGAAAGTGGTAAGTTTAAAAAAAATTGTATACTTAGCCAATAATTTTTTCGAAAATAGTCGCATACTAATCGCAATTTGGACTTTGACTTTTTTAGTTTCACTTTTTTATTCCCAATGTTTCCAACCAACGCATGCGATAATGAATTGACATCATCATGCTAGAACAGCTCCGCTTAATATTTCTCTGCTATCCTCACCGACTATCCGAAAGATCTCAACTAGACAAAGGCCTCCCACAAGAGCCTATGCAATAATCCTACTTTTACTTGCCAGCAGTCCTGATCACACGCATATCTTCCAGTCTTGCCCGCCTGCCCAGGATATGTATTTTGGGAGATGTGGTTTTAGGGAAAATAAGCCACCTGTTCTGTTTACCAGGTGCTCTGTCTATAGCCACTTAAATGCCACAATACTTTTAGATTTGTGGTTTGTCTATAAACCATTCCGGATTCGTTCTGATTCCTAGGAAAACGTCAGCAAATGATGACGATACACTTCTACACTGCTGATATTGAACGACTAACTAGCAGCAATTTTTTTTTTATTAATCAGTTGCTTAACATTTCCGACATAAACAATTTAGTAATAAAACGGACACTTACAATTAAATACCTCATAAAACATCTCTTATCGAAACGAAAAACCGAACACATTGTATTTTTTTTATTGCGTTCAGGTTTAAAACCAATCCATAAAGAGCAAGCATTAATATTTAACCAAGTAATAAAATTGTTTCATATCACAAAGAACCAATAGCTTACAAATGGTCAGTAAACTAGTATTGCCATGTTCGCAATGTGGCCATGGGAAAAAATATCTAATATCAAGACCCTACAGAAGGTACAAAATTGCCGGTGAAACTCAAGTTGGAGTATATGCGCTCAATTTTATGACATAGAGATGGCATCTTTTTGGGGAATCGTGTTTGTTCCGAACTTATACGACAAAACATGTGAGTCCATGGTTTATATTTTCACATGGGAAACGTGTATGAAATAATATTCTTGAACTTGACGTATTAGCCACATAACACTGTAATTGTTGATTCAAATAATAATCATATTATCATTATCGTTAGACATAATAAGAAAATGTTGTATGAAAATCGAAATGAAATGATACGTTTTCTACACATAACTAAACAACTTTTTATTAAAGAAACAAATGAAATTAACAATCTGTGCAGAAATTATAAAGTTCTGGCCCTATAGGTTAAAAGAGGCCCTTAACTATGTATAATATGAGAGGTTACCTTGAACCCCAACCGACTTACGTATAAGGTAATTTCGTGTCAATAATAAAAGCCGTTTATTTTCTTCTCACAACACTGGACTTCCTAAACGAACTATTACTAATATAGTCTTAAATTGAAACTATAGTAACAGTGGAATACTAAAATTTGGAATATTTGAGAATAATTTTGACGATGAAGATGATGATCGATGTGAATAAAAAGAAGATTTTCGTCAATATTTTTATTTTACCTTTGTTGAAAATAAAAATATTTTGAATTTTAAAGATTTAAATATATGGCCATTTGGTTTGAACACCTTTAAAATTAAAATTGAATTCGGAACTCTTAGGTTGGTAGAGCAATTTGTAATTGCAGTATAGTGGTAACTAGATACAAAAGCTTGCTCATGTTTTGGTCATGTTTGCTTACACACGTTAGCAAAACCAATAAATTTATTGCTTTATATACCAACGAGTAATTTATTGTATTATTGCCTATGTCCTGCGTGACAGATTTATTAGATTAATTTTGACTTTCATATGGATTTAATTTTCTATGTAGAGGCATAATTTATTGGACTGCTAACGTAAATAAACATTTACAACTCGAACTTATCGTTCTTTGTATGGATTGCAAAACGATCAGTGACGTTATCTATATATCAATAATGTGGCTTTTATGCGCACACTTACTACTTCGAAACCTTTAAGGCGACAGCACCCAAATAACTACAGAGTGATTTCTGTGGGGCGATACGGAGTTATAACTGACGGAGTAAGATCAAAGGAGATTCAGAGTTTCCTAGTTTTCATGATTTTATCGAATCGTCCGCTAATTACCATTTACATTTTATTCCGCTAATTAAAATAGTCCGTGTTCGCTAATTAGGACTGGTGGCCTGTGCTAGATGTATCAGGAGCCAAGGTATATAAATTAATAAGTCAGCTCAGTCTTATATTTTAGTTATATAATTTCATCTGAGTGTTTGAGCATCGGAATCAGACAAAATATCGAAGCTTTATTGAGCGTATTAATAAAATTAATCTGTAACAAATCTTAGAGTGAGTTATTTACTTAGCACCAAGATTAGTAGACTGCCAGCTTATTGATATTTATATAGTATTCTGACATTTGCAATTTATATAGGGTTACAAATTTTATAAATAGCTATTTTTTCTCATGTGTTTCTAATGCTAACCTGTAGAACAATGATTGAATGGCATTATCAACAAGAATATCAATTTATGTATGCTTTGAAACAGAGTAATCGGGTGTATTATTTGAATAAAGCGTAGCATAGAGCTTATAAGCACCCTTCTATATTGTCGTTGAATATGGGTATAATAATAATAAATTCCCTCCTTCAGAATCACACCAACTTTATACCCTTAAAGTAAGCAGAGCTTGTGTTATGGATAACTGATATGTAAATGAAGATATTCTGTATTGTTTCGATTTTTTTATGGTTACTATATTTTCTAATTTTATCACCTCTAGTTTGCTACTGGAGTTGATAAGATTACGTTACTTAACATTCAAATCTATATAATAAAGTATAAAAGGTTTTCATGAAGAAAAAAAAAGCAGATGTTAGAGAAATTAGGTGGCAAACAAGTTTATAGTATTTTTACATTAATTCCACAAATTATACATATAACATAAATGATATGATGTGCATCAATTAAGAGATTACGATATTTCAGTCTTGTATAAAAGCAAAAACATTCCTTAGAAAATTTCATAAATCCTAAGTTATCATTGATTTCATTACTAAACCAAATCTTAAGCTAAGAATACTAAATGTACGTGCAGTTGGCAAGATCCGGTAAAATAGATTTTAATGTACGTACTTATATGTCAGTGCCAGCGTTGCACGTACCTACTTCTCAGTTTCATCTTCGCGCTTTGCCAACTGAAACTAGGGTTAATTTATACCGAATATATCTCTAGTTTATAATAAATATATATAGAATAAATTGCAGAAAAATACAAACATGACATGATAAGTAAAAGTAAAAGCTAGCACTAGGCTAAACATTGCTTTATGGGCCTCAGTAAGTTTGAAACTTTTTATAAACCACAATAGATGAAACCAATCTGGCGGAAAGTGACGATTAACGAGAATATCAAAAGCACGGAATAAAGTAAAATAATAAATAAACTTTTGACGTGCTCAAACGCTTCGACTGGTTTCTCCATATCTTTGAAAATTGCTAAGTTTAAGTGTAAGTTTTTAATTTTGCCAACCCTAACTTAAGTCTACACAGTAATTTATCCAATTCCCTTATAAAGATAATTTAACATTTTATTGTTGCCTTATAAGATGAACGATTGCTTAATCTTGACTATACTAACTCTACTTTAAGTTAACTGAACCTAAATAGTAACTTAATTGCTGCTTATTTATTCATACAAATAAAGCTTGTGACGGTTAGATTTGTCATTAAATTAACGTCAGCTATTTTTCAACAGGCATCAGATTAGTTTAGAATATATAGTAGTTTAACACTTGTAGTTATGACAAGCAGCCTTAGTTAAAACAGTATGGCTGCGCCTGCGCCACTATTTATAAAGCTAAGTTTTCTTTAACCTCCCTTGATGAACTCAGTGAATACTTATTTAAAAGACTACGTCGATATGCTATCATAATTTTATTATTCAGAATTTAAGTATTTGAGTTAAGTTCATTTCGTCATATCATTGATCCGGCTTTTATGCTAAAAGGTTTTCAATGTCCGCTTGCATTTTAAGAAACGACATAAATAGTTAACCAAATTTATGTGGGTGTCCGATTAACTAAAAAACAAGTGTAAATTGTAAGAAAAATAAAACTAACAGATCCGCCTGACACACAAGATCCTTTAACTTGTCATATAACCCTGAGGTAGGTAGATTTTCAATAGAAAAATAAGCAATAAAAAAATTACGATAGTTATTAAAAAATTCAAAACTTATCTATCTATTCATCATATATATACTATACATCATCGATTTACTACAAAAACAACCTAAATCGTTACCTTTGAGGCTCGATTTTACTCAATTTTCTTTCAAACAAAATTTTTAAAATTGATCCATTTGTATTATTAGGTCATGACCTATGAAATTGGCGTTTTGTAAGGGAGGAACATAAAGTCAATTTTTTTTAAATATAATATATTTATTTAATCAAAGTATTTACCATTGTTATCTATGTACTTTTGTCATCTCATAGGTAGTTCATTGAGCCCTTTACTAAAAAATCCTTTCGGAAGGGAATCAATAAAATCTTTGAAGGCGCTTAGGACTGCCCCATCGGAGTTGAATTTCTTACCTTGCAAGAAAATATCCGAATTTCGAAAAAAAAGGTAATCTGTTGGAACAAGATCCGGGGAGCTCGGTGGATTAGACATTCCACCGAAGCTTATTTAATTTGGTAGCCGTAGCAGTGTGGGGTCTAGCGTTGTCCTGAAGCAGCAGTGATTGACCAGCCTCGGTTGTTTAGCAGCTAGTTTTTCCATCATGGTTTGCAGTTGCTGACAAAAGACATATGCAGTTCTCGTCTGGCTAGATTTAAGAAAGCTGTAGGGAACGACATCGGGACAAGTCCACCAAACACTCACAAGTAATTTTTTTGAGTAAATTTTTGCTTGGGGCAGGATTTGGCTGGTTCGCCAGTGTTCAACCATAGCAATGAGCATTTCCGATTGTCGTACAGGATCCACTTTTCATCACAGGTAATGATTCGATTTAAAACCCTTTCATAATTGTGCCGGTTGCGTAATGTAACGCAGCAGTCGACGCGCGTTTGTCGGTTTGCTGCACTCAATTCATGAGGTACCCAAGCTTTTTCACCTTCCCAATTTGCTTCAAGTGGATTAAAACAGTGTTGTCACTAACACCGCAGCCTACAGCTAACGCGGACGTGATTTACGATGGATTCGCTTTCACAATAGCCGTCATTTCTTCATTATCAACTTTGGTCTTCGGCCGTCCACGGGGCTTGTTCTGCAGGTCGAAATTTCCAGAATGAAAACGTTGGAACCATAAACGCACTGTGTTTTCTTTTGCGACACCGCCACCATACACAGCATTAATACTTCGAGCCGTCTCTGCAGAACTGGTGCTATGGTGGAACTCGTACTCGTAAATATCGCGATATTTCAAGCTTTCCATTTTGTAAACTAAGTGACGCAAAGAAAAAACCAAAAGAGGAAAAAGCAAATGAATTAAGGTTTTTGAAACACAAATGCGTAAGTAAATAGCTGTATAAATTTGAAGTTGGAGTTCTTAACCAATGAGGATATAATACAGATCAAAGTGGCCAGTACGACAAAACGCTCATTTCATATGTAAGGACCTAATATTAAGAACGAAAACACATACAATCGAACAAAAAACCGTCTCCTTCTTTAAAATCGTTTAAAAACGTTAAAATTCGTTTACAAATTTTATTTCAGCGCCTACCGCCTGCCAGCGCGATCTTACCAGCTATCCTATCCCGAAGATAACAAGCAATTCTGCGAATTCAGAGGACTCGAGTTCTTTAATGGCCTGCGCAGACGACGGACTTTTCTCCGCGGCACAGAAAAAAGTACGCTCCGCGAATAACAAGGCCGCCGCGAATTTACCGCGAACTCAACGCACACGGCGTGCGATCATTTGTTGCCCGGAAATGTAGAAATAAACGCGGACACGAGTTCTAGTTTTTTCGGGGACTCCCCCGTACTTTTGTCCGGTCCGCTCCCTGCATGTCCTCGGTTTTTCGGGGGACTTTTTGTACGCGGTACTTTTAATCCCATGTTTGCTTTATTGATACAGTTGTAAGCGATCTATTTTAGCGGACAAAAAAGTCCGTGGACAAAAGTCCGTCATCTGCGCAGGCCATAATTATCAATGATATTTTAACCGGACAAAAGCGTCGGCTAAAGTGATGTCGTTAAAAAGGTTAAATTACGAGGGTAATTAAAGTAAAACAACACAAACGCCTAATTACCAATAAATTCAATAAAAATTTTACATGATATACGGTTATAAAGTTTAATTTTTAGATATGCGTCACACAGAGCATCCAACACCAGGACAGTATAAGTCTTAGGCCATAAACAAACAACCATCTGATAAATTTTATGCATATGTTAAAATTTATTTAGAACCTACAAGACCCAAAAGTAAAAAATATTGAACTTTTTCAAAACATGTTTATATATTTGCAATATTCATATACTTTATGCTGCGTATTACCAGAACGACATAAATTCAAAAATCGTAACGACAAAATATGCAACAATAGGGTACACATAAAATTCTCGAAGCTGGTAGCCCTATCATAAAATAACGCATATAAAATAACATCTCAGTACATATATCGATAGTAAATAACATATTTGTCCAAGATATTTTTATATAAATAATTATGTTGCTATAAAAAGGAAACTGGTCTGTTTTTATTTTGTTGTAGACCTCCTGGCGAGATTTGTTCAGAAAATGTTTCACTTTGTCAATGTAATGGAACATGCTGTGATATAAAGATATTGTAAAAGGTTAAATTTGCTTTGGCGTGGGAGAACAATGTACACGTTTAAGGCTGACATTTGAGAAGCCTGTCGATTTGTACTTGATACTCACTCTTCTCTGCAGAATTATGAAAATCTATGTGATTTTTGCTGCTAAATCATATATACGTTAAATCATATATTTTTAAGAGAAAAAAAAAGTTTAATAAATAGAGAAAAATCATCAGGACCGGCAGTGACAATGGCCCTAGGGCACAGTCCTATCTTAGGTCCTATCTTATTTTTAGTATATTTCAATGATCTGCCATCCTTGGTTAAGAATCAATGTAAGGTCGTAATTTTTGCTGATGATAATCCTTTTTATTTAAAATGAAAAGACAAGAAACTGACTATCGGGCAGTAAACGAATGAATTGTTAAGGCAGAGTAGTGGTTCTCAGCTAATAATATGCTTCTCAATGAAAAGAAAACTAAATTAGGGAAGTTTGCTTCACCGTCGTCAAACAGTTTAATTATTAAACTTTAATTTGTAAAAACTAAAAACATTGTAGTTTAGAACCAGGAACTGAATCCAAAATTCAAAATATTTTAATTCAATGGTTTTGTATTAATCGAGATTGCGTAAGTGCTACTTAACTTTCGCTTTTAAAAGGTATTACGCGTAAACTGAGAGGAAAAACGGCGGCGGAAAAATAACCTCTTGGCACTCTTTTATAAAAAAATCTTGTATATTATAATACTTGAGGTAGAAGGTATACAATTTGACGAGGACATCAAAAAAACTTACAAATGACAGCTAATTCTGTGTGCTAATGAAATGTCGCAGCCAAGCTGTTTAAATTGTATGTATATTATGTTTTACAACAGAAACAAAAATAGCCTGTAGGGATGTCAATCCCACACCGCGGCATCCAAATACTTTTTGATCTATTAGTTTCCTTAATAGTTTTCTTGAAATTATTGACGGGCAGGGATTGAACTGATTTAGTATTTTATTGTACCAACGTTTTGACATTCCAATAAACTGCTTTTAGCCAGTTTTGGAAACGCTAACTTATGGTCGTTCCTAGTACTTACAAATTATGATTGGCATGGTTATCATTATTAGTTTTTAATTTATTAATATTCTTGTGAATGTACAAAATATTTTCATAAATATATTCTGATGACAGGGTTTATATTCCGATTTCTTTAAACTTTGCTATTAGAAATTCTATATTTCCTAATTTGTGTATTCCACAAAAAAGCCTTTTTCTGCAGAGTGAAGATCATTTCGATGTCTGCGGCATTTTCCCACAATAAGATATCATAAGACATTGAAGTATGAAAATAACTAAAATGAGTCAATGAGCGAATTTTCTTAACTACGAACTTTGCAAAACAAAGTTTACTCGCCAATTGTGAAATGTGGATCTCCTGTTGAAGTTTTGTATCTATGGTTATGCAAAGAAAAACAGTGTTATCAGTAGATATGGTTACCACTAAGATACAAGATTGATTCGACTTGTTTACATTGGTTGACGAAAATTTTATACATTTTGTTTATTTTGTCATTAAATGCTAGATTATTTACAATTAATCACTGCGCAACATTAAAGAGAGCAGGGTTCACAACATCAAAATTGTTTTTATGTCTATTAATTTAACAAATGTATGATGTATCATCAGCAAACAGTACAATATGTCTACCATATAGGGTAGATCATTTATGTAGTCTAGAACTCCTGTAAACTCAACTGTTTTTCTGGGCATAACTTTAAACGCCAGACTCAAGTGGGGACCGCACGTTGAAGGAGTTAGCAAAAAGACTTGGCTATGCAGCATTTGCCTTTTAGAAGATGCGACAAATTTTAAATGAAACAACTGCTCGAGAGTGCTGCCATCCAAACTATATTTATTCTGCAGAAAAGGGCTGTTCGCGCAATCTATCAGTCAGCTCTGTCCAAGGGCGTCACTTAGAAGTAAATTTAGGTAAATACATTTCTTTCTTTTTATTCCTAATATATTTTAGAAAACTTAATGTATGTAAAAAACAACATAACCTTGTTCAAAAGAAAAAAGATCTGCACAATGTTAACACAAGAGGAAGAAATATGCTGCCAGCTCATAAAAGTGGCTTCGTAAAATCACTAACTCATTCATGGGTCAATGTATACGCTTTTATAATAAGGTTCTTGAGGATATCCAAGGTATTCCTACTGAAAAGAAACAATAAAGCAAAAAATGTGTGCTATAGCTTATTATAAACTATCGATTAATTGGGCGATAAAAGCCCTTCGGTAAAAATTCCCCCATTAACAGGTTTTTACTAGTATTTGTGATATTACATGTGTAATGTGTCTGTTTGTTCGTTATATTCTTCGTCCCGATGAATATCTAAAGCGTCATTGTCACTAAAGTGCTTCTTCTTATGGTAGCGTCGGGTGACGGGTCGCTCCCTTCCCTCCAATATGGTTCAGGAGGGCGATAGCTAGATCCCGCTATAACCTTGTGGACGAGTGCCGTTTGAGGGTATCGTTGTTTGGATAGTTTTGGGGAGACTTGCCGAGCTAAAATGCTGATAAGATGCAGATAAGAATAGTTTTGTACGGACATAAGAGCCGCTATTTAATAAGAACAAGTAATTTTGTGTCAATGTTGAAAAATGAATATTTGAATTTGGATTCGCAGCAGCTGGTTGAGGAATTGAATAAGGATTAATGAGAGGCTGATCAGCTTGTTTAAACATGGTAGACATAGCCAGACGGTAAATGAGATTGTAAAAGTCTAACAATTGCTGTAAATTCATGTGTACCTATACTGTAGAATAAAACTTTCCGATCCACTTGGGTGTAGTGGCGCTATATATGCTTATATGTATCTATACATTAATCAAAGAGACAATCTGACTGAGGTTTGAGTTTCAAATGGGATGGACAAACTACAAAAAACATTTTTTTTTTCTTTTGCATGCTTTGAACTTGCGTTACACACAAATTGTCTGGTGTTTTATAGTTTATATATATGTTTGACACCTCGTTAACAAGCAGGTTAATACTCTAGAAACACGCTTTAATACACATTAGACTAAATAATAATAATAGTCATACAGGCTATACGTGACAAGCTCACACCTTGTCGTAATAAAACATACCCATTAACAAACGCGCAGTTCCTCCAATGACATTCAACGCTATAAAATCCACTTACGAAATATCTCATTAAAAATATCAAAATTTGCAACATATATCGCATAAATTAGACTTTATTTGTAAGTAATATTTCATTTAACGTTTCTCAACAGTTAGATGCCGACAGCAGATATCCTTTGACAGGCGATAACCAAAGTATGAAGATTCAAGAGACTTTAATTTAAAACTATTTAAATGTTAATGTGGTTTCGAAAGCTGTATACTTAAAGGTCCTGTATACTGTAGAGAAATGTGTGGTATGTTTTTTTAGTATCTTGCAGTTTAATAACAGCTATCATGAATACAAACTTTTGTGATATCTATTGGTTTATTCACTTAAATAAAATTTATAACGATTTCGACTCTAAAGTACCTTTTCATACGCCAGATATTATTACGGTACAAAATTGCTCGTTAAATTGCAAAAAACATTTTCATAATTTTTTTGTCTTTGATAAGGTGGAGGGTGTAACATGTCACTGACAAATATCTGTGTACACACACGTTTTCTGGATTCTACTGAAAGAAACTGAAAGACTCATTCCTACAAAATGGGTCGACCTACTTCAGCAATAGTAAATGCCAATACTATATCCCTTTTATTCGCACAAGTTAGAATATGTTTGAATTATTAGTATTAATTTAAGATGTGCACAAAACAACTCCACCCTTAGAAGGAACATATATTTAAAGACATCTTCTTTTGATGGAATTTACGATAAATAGTGTACGATAGATTTTACATTTTCATTCTGCTCCATAGAAGTAGCTTTCTTTCTAATTTGAACCATAATTTTGGCGAGAAAAATATTTTGAACTATTGCAAGAATTTTTTTTATATTCTGTCTGTGACCGCCGTTTATTTCCTGACTTTAAACTTGTGCGTGAGTTAATGCTTAGCGAAATGATAAGCAGATTTTTATTGTTATGTAACTTATGTTATCTATCGTAATCTTAACATACAATTTGCTTCGTAAAGATTATCTATTAAGTATTTGTACTACTACGGATGACCAAATTAAATACTGACTTAACATCAAAAATGTATTTTGATCGCGACAGTTATGACTGAAATTGGACCAACTTTCATGGGAGAGCGAAGGATATCTTAGTTACTTATTCAACCTCGAAGTGTCCCAAATCAACTTTGAAATTTTCCATAATAGTTCAGAATAAAATCTTAGTTTATTTTGCTCGCTTTCAATAAAATGATTCACTTCAACAATGAAATAATAATATCAAATAAACAAGTAATACGCAACAGTTCGGCTATCAGCGAACCAACAATAAGAAGGCGTGCCAACCCATTGTCGTGAAACGCGCTCTGACAGACAGACATACAGACAGAAAGCGATTGAATGACAGTAAGGCGTGAACTCTAAATTGATAGGCGTAGAATGTCTTATGAATTTATTTTCACTTCATTGTTTTGTGAAATAGAATATGAAGTTTGTTAAAAACTGGAAGTGAAGTTAAAAATATAAGATGAAAATAAGAATGGTTACCTATGTTGAGTCGCTTCCCATTAAATTGATGATAACAATTTAGTGGTTTCGGATGGCAACCGGAATAAGTAATAAAATGCAATAAAAAATTCACACCTTCTTAATGTATATGTAATGTATACCTTTATACTGTTTTTACTCATTATATTTAACGTCATAGGAGGATCCCTCGGTTTTTGACAATTACCCTATATTTATATTATAAAAACGAAAAAGTCTTGTAATATAAAAAACCCTTACTGCAATGTTTAACTGGGAATTAGGAATCAAATATCATAAAAAAGTCAGTGAGCGGGTAAGTTTGAAATCTGTTTGTATTCAAATGACGCAACACACGCATTTCTTACTGTAGGTATTTAGATAAGATACAAAATAACGTTCACGTGAAATTCAAACACACCCAACAAACAACAGCGCAAACGCAACAGAATGTCAACATTATTTCAATCATTATGAATTCATTACTAGCACAACTGCTTCACGAAATAAAATAGCAAATCGTGACCAGTACGGGGACCTCCAATACGAAATATACTCAATTTTGCCCGCAACTTTGTTCAGGTAAGTGACCGTCCTCGTTTAAAATTACGAATAAAAGTTATCCTTTAAGTTATTCCAGATCATAGTCTGCCCAATTTTATTAAATCCCCTCAACCATATTAGCTTGATTAGATGACAAACAAACAAACAGACACACCTTTATTATATTAGTAGGAATTCATGTTCAATATTTGCCCACGTCCATTTCAACTGGGTCCATTAATTCTGCATATGATTTATAAAGGTACGACCGTTCTTGTTCGTTGCAGCTGTAAAAGCTTGGTTATTAATGTTTCTTGTTAATCAATTATGGTTAAACTATGGCGCGTATTTATATGATGCGAGTGACTTTGAAACTAATGAAATATTAAATAATACTCGTATAATAGGCAGCATTAAAATTTTTCAAAAATTTTAAATAGATTTTGTAGTTTTATCCTATGTCGAAAAACATTTTTAATCAAACACATTTTGAAATAAACTTCATGATTTCTTAAGATTCTGTGTTTTCTTATCTAACTGACTGGTTTTACCATGTAATCTGGTGAAACTGGAGATGAAGACATAAAGGGTCGATGTCGAGTCAGTTAAATATTTCAGACGAGCAATATCTACTTCATATTTTATCTCGTTTTTGAAAACTTTGAGAAACATGTACAATCTAAGTATATTACCATATACTAACTGAATACTTTGGTTCCAAGGGCTAACGTAGAAAATAAAGAAGATGAAGATATTACACAGCATAGCTTTGAACGCAGAAATTCCTAGTAGCTGAACATCGCGAAAACTTAGTTTCAGGAATAAATGCAATGGTTATTAGAAATACAAATATTCAATGAAAGTACGATATTTTCAACGGAGATTAAGGCTCGTTTAGTATATATTTGCAGTTTGCAAAATAGTCCAAGAGCTGGTGACACATTTAGACCACGGATTTGATCCAACTAGTTATATAGCTTAAAATGATTATGGTATGAGGTTATGATAGTCGTAAACTTCTTTTAAACAAATTTTATTACAAAGTGTTCGGATAGAGTAGATAAGTTAAGCTTATAATTGATAAAAAACTACATTTTGAACACATAATTTTACCTCACGTTGCGCTGTACCTGTCACACCGAAGTATGCCAGCCAGACTAACCATTCTCTATACAACTATCGTAGTAATTTTTAGCTTTTTATTGCAAGCTTTTAAAATTCATTATCACTTACGGTAATTTTAAGCTAGAGAGCAAGTTAGGTCAGGTAGTGATATAAATGTGTCACCAGCTCTCCGACGATAAATATTTTCGACGAAGGCTGCGAATGTGTACATGTGCTTTTAAGCTGTTGATTTTTATTTGATTGATTTACAAATACCTTTTAGGTACCTCTGAGGGTGTTACCATAACAATCGATCGACCGTCGATCGACGGTTTCTACCACACCAATCGGTCGACATCGATCGACGGTTTTCGATTGGTGTGGTAACACCCTTACGCCTTATACCAGCAGAAGTAATGAATTCTCACAAAGTATATAAGTATATAACTTGACTGTTTCCGTCACTAGTCTTTTTTTGACCGACATTGAAAATTAAGTATGGAAAACAAATCAATTATCACACTATTAAATAAGCATTTTAGCATATTAAATAAGCACGTGGTTAGTTAAACTACGATAATTGCTTGTTTTTTCCTATAATTTGTTAAAAATACCGTAATTTCGATAGTCTCTGATATTTTTTGACACTTATTTTTATGCTCGTTTCAAGCTGTTTTTTAACTTTACGAATAACTAAGGCTATTGTTATACGTACTAATGACTTAGCCAAAGAGTAATTTAATGCCATTTTACAAATTCCTATCGTTACAAAGAATTACTAATAAGCAACTGATTGTTATTTTCCTCCAATTCTCTACATATTTTATGTAGCCGAGCAGTTGCAGAGTTATCAGATCGGAGATAGACATACAAACACACAACTTCCTAACAAGTCCGGTTGTCACCTCACGCGGTAGAAAGCACGGCGGCATTTTAAATATCGATCGTACTGTTTTATCGCAAATCTAGAATTCATTATAGACTTTCAATTTGTAAAAACCATAGATTTTTTTACACATGATGAAGTGGCATTTCAAAGAGTTTAGTACGAATGGTCATGTCTTTCCGAGATTGTAGGTTTTATAATTTAGTTGGGCATAGTTGTTATCGGTTCTACCATCTTATTATATCAAAAATAAACAATTAAGTATATAAACTTTAATTAATGAATGATATAAAAGATACCAAGTGTCTTTCTTTACCGTTTGGAGAAACCAATCCTGAGCAACCTTTTTTGACCGATTCTTACCAAAGTAACCATATGAAGTAAATGAAAAAAAATCTATTTTTTTTGTGTTCCAACGATAAAATCGTCGCGTGTTATTTATAAGACAAATGTCTGTCCTCATCAGAATTCTAACCCGAGAACTTTCCTGTCGGTGACAGGACTTTGGCTGCTAATGCAGTGAGGCTGTTCAAGGGCAAGGCTAAGATTTTTTAAATTTCACACGGTTTTACTAGTAAAGCTGTATAATAAAACAAATATAATCAATTTCATACATTAACAAAAAAAAAATCACATAATAACGTTTAGTGGTTACAGATTAAATCATTCTCATCGCGTGAAGGAACGCAACTTGCATCAGATCAAGTCGCCTCCGAAACCCATAGGATTCAAAGTTGGCTTAAAGTTGAAGAACTTTTAAAGTAAAATTTAATTTCCAATATATTATGGAAAACTAATACAAAATATATTAACTAATATAGGTTCAGATCACGTTCTAATATAAGAACACAATATCGCTACCACTTCAAAAATCGAAACAACTATACTACGACTAAACTCAGCAAATTGCGAGTTATTTTGTAACTCAAATTCGATTTGCGTCACCGAAGTAAATCTACGCTGTAAACTGTACTGCAATTTGTTTGTTGTAACAAAAAAGTAGGCGCCTGGGCTGCAACGTGTTCCGCGGAAACATTTCAACGTTGTTAACATTTCTAATAAATATACCATTTTAGAAAAAAATTGTGCTAATCATACATTCTTCCTTCGAACCTTTAGATCAGTTTTGAGTAAAAATTCGTGCAATTTTTATATCGAATAATTTTCCGCTAAAATTGCACAGTTTTAATAACAATAATCCAATAGGGGTGATAAACCCACTAGTATAACATAATATATGTAACAATGGTGCCTAATATAAGCGTTTTCCTTGCCATATTTACATGTTTTTCTATCAAGCCAAATTTAAATAATTTAAAATGAATAATTCTTGGCACACTATACCAATAATGTTTAAATTAAATTAAGATTTGATTTAACACGTATTTCATAACAAGTATTATGTTAATGTTATAAAAAACATTCCAGCTTCAATTTGCATGGTTTTTTCTTAAACCTAACAGTAATTTATTTTGTTACTTGCAAAAAATAACTTGATTTAGGGCTGATATTTCAATGCTCAGACAAGTTCGATCACTGTAATAAGTTTGTGAGGTAGACATACTTTCTATGGAAAGTCTTGTCAAGTGTTATTTTCCAGATAAAAATTATCTGAGCATTGAAAAATGTGCCCTTAATCTAATTTAATAATTACCAAACGAAATATTGAAGCTTTATTTCTAGAGATTGAAATAATCAAGTTATCAGCTTGGCTGGAGCCTCTGCCTGCCACATTTTTTTGCACTGCCAATTTATTATTTTATATTTATTTTACTGTAAATAATTTGTTTGGGTTTAACAAGCTTTTTACCTACAATCTTATCAAATTATATTCACATCGTCGACAATTTTAAATCAATTGAATTGCTCTAATTTACCTACCAGCTGGCAAACTGGAAAATAAATAACAAATAATTGGTACTGTGTGACTAAAAGCCCAAAATTGCCAATTAACTACCAAATATATTCAATCAAGACTCCATAAATTCCAGTATCTATAATTACTGCGAATATTGCTCTGAAATATGCAATGACTATATCAGAGCAGCTATAAAGACTTTTTTTGCAATTTAATAGGCAATATAATGAACTACATTATAAGCAATAAAAAACATATTAAGTCCCATCGATTCCAAAAATTTTTTTTGATCTATAGTTTTAATTCTGCGATTCGATTTTAGACCTCAGTTTTTTCTATAAATCAAAGGAGCACAATCAATTAGTGCTATGCGTAGCGTGTGAAGATTAATTCGTTGATAAAATCAATCATAAATAATCGTTCGCGAAATAAAACACGCTCTGACCTCAAAAATGTTGATGCTCTTTTTAATAACAGGTTTAAAATCGTTCTTTTCAATTACGTGTAGTAAGTAAGCTTTGTAACATTTGTAACGTTGAATGATTTATTTACCTAATATTTTACTCTTACCTTATTAGGAAAACCTCGCAAGTTCAAGTTATATTTTAATCGTACTAATGTAAGTGTATTTTAATCCTATTATCTTCTTTGTTTTTTTAACACATATCTCACATCTAATTCAGATATTCGTGATAAAGCAATACATAATGTATCATCTTGTAATCTTAATAAAAACCGAATCTTAACCAAGGAAGTAGGTACATAAAATATACTCGTTATTAATTACATACTGCTACTCCAAGTGTTGACAGATGATATGATTAATTGACACACACTGTCACCAAACAAAACCGAGTACGATCACTTATATCACCAAACATTCGTTTCCTGGAAAACTGTCGATGCAATTCACTCGTAATATCGATTACATGACGCACATCACTTAAAGTTTTCTTTATTTAAAATTTTTACATTTGTCACAGCATACTGGTTATTTATTATTTTTTATTTGTGTACGTTTTATTCGTTGTCATTGGATGATCGATACGGTATGCGTCCAGTCTTACCCGAAGTTGTTTCCATACTGGTTAAGTACAGAAAGCTTGGTGACTACCGCCTAGTACCAAGGAGGTAGTATTCACTTGTATAAACTCACAGTAAGACTCGAGATAAACTTGGTTTTTAACTTAATTGAGAGGCAACTTTATATACGACTCGTGTTTTTTCTTTCAGTATTGTAATCTTGATAACAATAGTAATTGTTTTTGCAACTCTCGTTAGTATAATACTGTTTTAATAGGTGAAGGTTCGGAGTTGAATGAATCAAATATTGATGCATAGGCACTTCATACAAGAGTGTTGAGTGTATAGCAGTATTTAATGATACTGTTCATTAGTTTTTACCTGTTACAGTAGAATCAAATTGACGGTGACAAAACACTTAAGAATATTTAGCTAATAACATACTGATATAAAGTTTTTTTATTCCGAGTAATTTTATACGTGTTTATTTACAAACTATTAAAAATATTTACAATTCTAGAACTTTCATTTGTGTATTAAATTAATAATTATAACATAAAAATACATTTCAAATCAAAAACTACACCTGAACTAGAATCTATTGAAGGCGACATACCCAAAAGGCCGAATTACCACGCTAGATCGCAATACACATTCGTTGTGCGAGGTTCACGAGGGTCATAAGTTTCACTCACCATTCGCCTCGCTAGGTCCGAATAAAGGCGATGAGCCTTTGTCCCCAGGACCCATAGTTTCAACGCCAAAAGCCTAAAAAATATACCCATTACCAAAATTCTGATATTTTCTACGTTAAACAGCTTTCAGAGTTGTTGGTGGCCGTTCCAGATTATACACTGGTTGTAGGAAGATAGGAAGCCGCAAGAGTGTCTAGGCAGGTTGCATCCCAACTGCCTACCCATCCTCCATGGAAGCAATATCATACCAGGCCGCTTGCCATCGTCAAGCAACAGACCCGACGGTTCAAGAAGCGAGGGAGTGTTTGGAGGTAACAAGAGCCCGTGAATCATTTAAACTGGCAAGGCGGGATATTCTAACAACTCTGTGGGAACATTAAAACTCATGGCTGCCTAGCTAATCAACCAACTCGCCACAACGGGAGCACACAATTTTAATTCCTATACGCAAACTACAGGCAAGCTTGAAGCTGTGGTTGTCAAAAAGGGTCCCCAAGTTAGATGACTTAAGTGCCTGTAACTATAACCCAGATTCCCATGACCCCACCGCTGGCAGACGAGCGCGCTCTGTTAGTCAAGCGTATTTAGCTGTTTGTTTTGCTCTAAAATACAAAGCACGTCGTCCCACTGACGCTTTGACGCAGGATTTTGTGGAACTGCTGAACTGTTTGACAGAATATTCCATTGCATTTCATTTTAAGGAATGACTATGGATAAAGTGGTATTATTTTAAACAAATAAAATACGCTAAAATACACTTTCAGTTAGGCAGATAGCTTTTGTTTCTTTTAGGGCAAATTTTTCAATGCTTAGATAATTTTTATGTAGAGAATAATTTTGACATTTTACAAGATTTTCCACAGAAATTATGTCAAGTAGAGAAATAAGCTAACTAAACAAAAACAGTGAACTTCTTTACAGACATTAAAATATTGTTGAAATAAAACGTAAATCTAAAATATTACTAAGCATGCCGTAAATGTTAATAAGGGCTAATAAGGGCTGGGTTGACTTACACGTGCAAAAGATAAATTCCTGTGAAGATTTTACAGTTTTTTATTAATAAAGGACTTTTGTTTGGTGTTAAATATACCAAAAATTACTTAAATAGAAACAGAGAAAAATTATTTACCCTTAAAACTAGTTTTTTTTCCGTACCTACCAGGCAAACAAGAACGAATTAAGAAGGTGCTACTGGGAAGCAACCTAGTTTTGAAAATTATATATTTTCAATCATTTTATTTTCATTAGCAATATAATTATTAAACCTTGACAGATCCGTAGATACAGTCGAGGAACTTGGTGGCTCAAGGCTCAGGCTAAAGCGAGATTCGCTTGCGCGTTGTTTGGTTTTTGGACTTTTAACTTCTAATGAGAAGAAAGATTTCATCATTAGACACTGTGACGGGGTCGGCGATGATGGGGAGAGAGTCCTTGCGGAGGACTTCGTCCTCCACCGCCTGGATGTGGGAGGAATCCGCGGGTTGAGTACTGGGCAACCACTGTGAGGCAATGCTGTCACCGAAATATTCGGCTTTCTCTCCATCTTCGAAGGCGGTAGTGCCGTCGGAACGAGTGAGAGGAAGAACGTGAGAGGCGGCGTCTACACGTAAGGCTCGCGCCATTCTATAATACGCTTGGTGAGACGGGGAGATATTCTCCATGAGATCGTTCATCTGAGCGTCTCGGAGATCCGCGAGGCAAGACCTAACTTTACGTTGAAGCTGATTCGCAGCTAATCTATATGCAGGCGTGGGAGCTTGGCTCTCGGGAGTGCCGCGTTCTTAGCTTTAATAAGATTGCTAACGGCTTAGAGAAGCGTGGGTTTGCCTTGCTTAGCAACCTTTTCGTTATCACTGATGGCTGAGTTGATAGCAACAGTGAGGGAATCGACTAACGAGTCTATTCTGTCCGGGCGATCGAGACAGTCGGGCCAGATCGTGAGCGGAGAGTTCGGGGCCTCTAAGGCTAAAACTAACGTATTTTAAAGCCTTTCCAGTTGGTAAAGGTCTTAGGAGACGTAACGTTGTCGTTTGGCGGTCCTACTATGAGGGAGACTGGGCGATGATCGGAGCCTAGGTCATCGAGCGGTTCGGTAGACATAGATGCTTTACTATCGCAAAATCGAGGATGTCGGAAGAGTGGTTCGGGTTGTCGGGATAATGAGTGGCAGTGACGGAAAAAATGACATCTAAGTCGAGTGACTAAGTGATGTAAAGGTTCTGACTGCCAAGTGAGCTTCACTCAGCGAATTTCATGTCTGATAGCTCTTGTTGCTGCGACAAACCTAGAGAAGTGTAGCGGTGACGCGCTACTCAACCGACTTTAGTTCCCTAAAGAAGAGTCTTTGCTGGCAGAATGAATACATTTAGCTATCAGTTAGGTAATTATTATTATTATCCGTACCACTTTTATGACAAGCGACTTTTACGTTACTTACGACTTAAAGACGACTACTTACTTACTTACTTTTACGACAACATCACTTTTACGTTAATTAATCGTATAGCCATCACACATAAGTTATTCCTTTATCACATGTGATTGGTTCTTCTGTTTATAAAAAAAGACTCACTATCTCAGGCTTTAGCCTGAATTAATAACCTTTCCCCAAGATTTATGCATAAAAAATATTTTATTATCTAAGAAGATACACATTGCATTACATATTTACATTTTCAGATTTTTACCTTTTAAATCCAGAGCCGCTAAATAAAGTTATGAGTTTAAAAGACCTTACACACTTTTCCATAAATATATGTTGCTTTGCACTTAAACTTATATATTTATAGTAAAAAAAAAAACAGCATACAGTTATTACGTATACAAAATTATGAGATTAATAAAGTTTATAGCCCATTCAAATGAACAAGTCTTGTCTTGTCGAAAGATTAATATTAATCTTATTTACGAAGTATTCAATTTTTGTCATCGCCGTTAATTTTTAATATATTTAGTTTGGCTTTCACAACATAACAATAACTATTAAAGATAAAGTGAACTTCATAAGAAGTGTACAAGACAAAAAGGGTTTGAATATTTAGTGTCCCTGGAACCGTCCGGTACTATGATTTTTTTCCCCAAAATGGTACCCACGCATGTAACCTTCATATTTATGATAGTTTAAATCAATACAAACATGAAGTACAAATTGTCAAATCTCATTAAGTGTAACGTTTTTGAGTTGTAAGCTGTCAAAGAAGGAGATGTGGCGCCGCAAAAGTTTTTTAGGTTTTTTAATTTATTTAACTATTTAAATTTTAGTTTTCACGACTTTCTTCAAATACTAAGAGCGCTATGGTCGTCTCAATTGAAGTACAGCAAATACCTATTTATTTATAAATCGGGTTAATACACACATCCACCAGCAACGCTATGGCAAACATTTGGTTTTCTCAACAGTGTCAGCTGGCCAACTAATGCAATAATGATCGAACTGGCAACGTGATTGTAGATATCGATACATTTCAGAAATTGCTTTCTTATAAATGGCCGAATCAGGTCTCAATCCGGCAAGTATACTTTAATATACTTTTAAGATGGAATTGGTAAAACATGAGTCAAAAAACGCATAAAACTTATTTATACAAAGAATATCTACAATATGTTATGCGATGTATGCGACGACTGTACATACTTTTAGGGTTAGTAGTACACCTACTTTTATCAATAAAGTATATGACATGTGGGGTCAAAAGCCAACCTCCTCCACTTGACAGCTATTTTTAGATGTTAATATTTTTTATTGTGGTACCTATACTCAAATTGAAAACTACAACACCGCACACCGGAGTTGTATCCGGTGCAGTGTGAGAATTGCCTAAAAAAAACATCGCAGTCAAAGGATATGTGCCTCTCTCGCACTCAATGTAAAGTTATTATCTAGCTTCAAACTAAGTGATAACAGTGGACAAGTTATCTCATCTATTGAAGAGCTAAGTTCACTACATTCACAATTTGGAAATGGTTTAGTACTTAAATATTTGTTTTGTCTGTCTTTTATTAGGTAAGCAGCAGGTCTGACATGATGCTCTAGACACGGCGAAGACATAGCCAATTCGACGGCCAAAGGAAGACAACTTTCTACAAACTCGTGCCATTTGTTATGTATTGACCAAACCAACTAGACGGTTTTCAAACGCAACTTTAAGTATATCGAATACGGACATCATTATTAATATCGGTATTACATGCCTTTATTTATTTACTTGAGTAAATTACAAAAGTATTGAGGTTTTTGTTCTTTCGTAGCGCTCGTTTTGTTAATTAGTAGCAAATGACTGAAAGGGGAAGCCGCATTCCACCCGTTCGTCTAGTTCGCGTGGTGGATTAGTATATATCTCTTGAAGACATAGCGTGCAATTCGCAAACCAGACCTACCAATATACTTTTCATCGACTCAGTAAAATAATAGCGTCATGAAGGTTGTTTTTTGCACAAAATCGTTAAAACTGAGGTTTCAGGTTCAGGTCCTGGTCGGGGCAATCATTTGTGTGATGAACACAGATGTTTGTTTTCGGGTCATGTTTGTTTATATTTATATATGTATGTTTATTCTTATACCATACTCCTGTTCGCTGTATGGTCATCCATAACACAAGCTCTGCTTCCTTTTGGACCATACAGTTGGTGTGTTTGTCTGGGTATTTAATAATAAACGTGGCTGCCATATGTAGGGGCTGGGGTTTTGATCCCACATGTCATATATTTTTATATCGATAAAAATAGGTGTACTACTAGCTCCTAAGATATGAAAAGGCGTCGCCCAAATACATTGTATACAACTCGAACTTATTCGTAGATTGTATGTGTCTGAATGGGCCTGAAATTTGCAACTTGTTTGCTTCACACTTCTCATCCGTGTGTAACTATGACAAATTTTCCCCAGAGGACCCCATCTGTACAACTAGAATCTTTTTAAATTCTATAGTCAATAGAAATATGTACAGTCTTCAAGAGACTTGATGGTTTTAAAGGTGCTGGGAATGACGGCATTCCTCTAATTTTCATAGCCAGGTGCGCTCATGTTTTAGCTCATCCTTTAACCCTAATATTCAATAGGTCGTTGAAAGAAGGCGTTTTTCCTGCTAAATGGAAGGAAGCGTTGATTATACCGCTGCACAAGGATGGAGCTAAACAGGTCATTACTACCTACCGCCCAATTTCAATTTTGCCTGTGTGCGAAGGTTTTTGAAAAACTGATTTATCCAGTAATCTGTAATCACTTTCAACATCTCCTCTTCCTTTTCCAGCATGGTCACGACACGATCGATTTCGTCAGGGCACGATCTACAGCTACGAACTTATTACTTTTTACAGAGGAATTAAGTCAAGCTGTTGATTCTCGCCTCGATGTTGATGTCATTTACACTGATTTTAGCAAGGCATTCGACCGAGTTCTGCACTCTGTGCCAATACGAAAACTTAGCTCTATGGACATTTCTGGTGATTTTTTGAAGTGGTGCAAGTCATATCTACTCAGTCGTTCGTCAAGGGTCGTTGTGAATAGATTTGACAGCTTCACAGCAGTATCCGGTGTGCCGCAAGTAATATTTGTCCATTACAAATAAACAAACAAATATTTCCTAGATTATAGATAGAATATTTTAATTCTATTAATTAAACATTGACATCATTAATTCATAAATACAACAAAAAAAAGTAACAATTGTTTTCAATGTTTGGTGTGTCATTATTGCGTGTCTCAGATTGTGACAAAATTGTTCTATTTTCACAATTCCTTAGAACAATGTGTTTCACAATTTCTTCATTTCCTTATTTTGATTGATGATTTCCCTATGACTACAAGAAACAGAAACACAACGAAACTAGTTTGAAGTACCTACTTGATATGCCTACACTGTCATTTAAAAAAAGGGATTGGGGGAAAACATAACCTCGTCATACAGTTGGATTGAACATTAAACAAAATAAAAATCTTCGTCTTCACTTGGAATTAAAAGGAAAACCCGTATTTCAACGTACCAAAGAGCCCTTAAGTAAAAACCATGGATCCCAAATAAGGTACATAATTTTTCTTATGATTTATAATAATAGTTACCTATAAATAAGGCAAATCATCAACTTACTGAACGGTTTAATATCTGTTAGTATTAAAATTTGGAATGGGTGGCCAACTTGAACTTAAACCTGAAAAGTAGGGGGCTAAATGTCCAAAAAGTGGACTATCCGGGATAAAAGTGGAATAAAAAGGCTAAAACCTTTGTTTTCAAAGAGACTCCTTCGTCTGCCCGTTTAAGTATCAGCGGGCTATAAATCATTAACCGTTATAGGTAAAGACTTTAAAAATCACAATATCAAGCTATCTTCAATGGTAGAGAACCTCAGCCGAGGTGCCATGTGCGAGCGAAAACGAGCCACTTTCTTACTATTGTCTATTCAATGCAGAAAAGAATATTTGTAGAGATATTCATATCGTGTTTAGTTTTTTAACTGATACATAAATATTATTAAACATAGAAATGATTTAATGCTCATAGCCCTAAAGGTCTAAAAATTATTCTACTGATAATAGTTATCTGAGCATTGAATAATCAGCTCTTAAACAATTGTTTTAATGCATTTAAAAAAAAATAGTTTTACTGTTTTAGAAATGCTTTTTTCGTAAATCTGATCGTTTGTAATAAATAATTGTGTAAAATAAACTTATTCTATTTAATTACGAAAAAAATGGAAACTTCCTGCATAGCTTCAGACCCGTGGGAATTTCTGCGTAAAATTTAGGCTCTGATCTTGATAATGCACTTTTCTAATAGTGAACGTTTATTAGTTGCAAATAAACGTACAAAAACCAATCAAATACTCCCTCTGTATATTTCCTGTAAAGATCATTTCGATAGAATATCTATAGATCTAAGATTAATTGTAAATTCTTAGTTTTTGCTACGTCTGTTAAGCAAGTTCGAGTTTAATTCCTGCTACTTTGTAATATTTTTTTCAAACGTATTTATAAATTTAAAACATGTAATAGTTATCCCAACTACTTAGGTTTCTATAATGCCTACTAGAAAACGCTAAGACCTTTTTTCAAGCGCAGAATGAACGGGAAAAAGCCAGTTCCTTTCCCACCACAATGATTAAATATTTGCATATAGACGTTTTAACCTTCGCAATGAATAATTTCTCTTCTCTCAGGTCTTAATGTTGCCTTACATATTCTTTTAACAACCATAACAGTTAACTACATCGTTCTGCGCCGTAAGCACCTCATTTACTATACAGTTGTTATATCACTTTTATCTGTTTTTGCATGGCAGTAACATTATTTTTAATGTGTTTATTATATTCGCCATATTTTGACCCGACTGCATTTAAGTGAATATTGAAAGCCGCAGTTTTTCGGCAATCATGCAGTTAGCTTGGCATTCTGTAAAGAAATATTTAAGGTCGTTAAAGCATAAATGGCTTGTAAACCTTTGACTTTTTATCATCTTAATAGTTACGTGAATATTTTGCGTAGTTCTTTTGTTTAAAATTACTTATTAATATGAAAATCTTAAAGAATAAAGATAATTTAATAAGTAGTAATAAGAATGTATAGGTATACCATTAATGGGAATATACCGAAATGTTGAAAATCGTGATGCATTACAATGACTTTTTTTAAATTGTTTACTGTTACTTACAGTTTAAGAAAATTGTCAAATTCTCGTAAAGCGTATTGAATTAAACATTTTGGTAAAGGAGGCTGAGTAATCGTGGGCTAGGCAGTTAATAGGTGGAAATTCATGCTAAAAAATAAGTTATATTAACCTTATTATAAATATAATAAACCGCGAACGATTTAATTTCTGGAAATGAAATAAATTCAAAATATGTAATTTCACTGTGATTTTTATGAGTGGAATTTAATTTTAACGTCGGCAATACTGATTTTTTCCCCCAATAACGAGCGAAAAGAACGAACGCCACGTACGTGATTGACGAGTCACTCACTCAATCATGCCGTCAAATGGCTACCATTCTGATACTCGTTTGTTTGGCTTTGTTCCATGCGCTTGAGTTGTTTTGTGGTTTTCCTATTTTCTTACGACTTACGCTTGTTATACGGACTAACTACGATTCTTATTTACTCGAATACTTTCTGCTTGCCTCCCGGATCCCGACAACCCACCTTACACGACGAATATTAGATTTGTTTCCTTGGATACCCGATTTTGCATTTCGACATGGATCGTTGTGTTAACTGTGGCATTGCGTTTGGTCGCTGTGCTACTGTTGGCAGACGAGTTTTAAATGAAGAAATATTGGTTGTGATTTGACAATAGCGTATGACTGAAACAGTAAGTAATTTATTCTTGCGAATAATTTCAAAGTGAACAAGATAGTGGTTAAGATAAATGTTTATGCTATTTTGGGGAGCATACAAGGGGTGAAATACATACACGATTCGTTTTGGGACATCATTAAGTATAGTTTATTTAAGTAATTTATTGAAAAGTCCAACGAAATAATTTAAAATAACATTCTCATAACCTAACGAAACTTTATATGACACTACTAAAATATCGTATAGCTTAACTTCTAGAAATACAAATGTTTTCAAATTTTAGGTGAACACTTCAAATGTATGTGTCTTATAGAAAACACTATTTCCAAGTTGTTAACACCATAGCCCAGAAATGTATGGGACGGTATCTGCCTCCTTTGTGCTCAGATAAGTAAATAATTTATTCCTAAATTAACTCGATACGCTTGATTGTTGAAGACTTTGCACCGGGGATGGCAAGAAGTTTCATAAAATAAGCGGTTGCTCGGGCACTAGGTTGCAAATCTTCTGCTCATTAGATATTTGGTTGTGTTCGAATAATCAGCATTTCGTTACAAACATCATGTTTGAAACATCTTGGTGTGTATAATGAAGTAAGAATCACTAAATATAATCTTTGAATATATTTGAAAAAAAATAGAATAGCTGAAAGTATGTTAGAAAAGTAGAACAGATCGGGCAGGAGATAAACTACTAACTGGATAGTGCATATTATATACCGCCGCAACTATTACTTTTTCACAGACAAAACAGGCAACGTCGATCGACGTAACACCATAAGTCAGCTGAACACGACCAACCCCGACGCGGTGGTTCGTTGCAGACGCCCGCGTAGCGTCTTTATAGATCCCGACGGCGCTATTACATCAAGGAACGCAGGTGTCCCAATTAGAAATAGCCAAAAGGTATTCGAATCGCCTAACCCACCGGTGGGCCAGGCTAACGCGACGTACGCATTCCTACTGAGTTTCTTGCTGGTTCTTTGGCAGTAGATGATCCTTCCGAACCAGTGCCAGTTTCAATATACGACGTCCTAAGCCCTAGATTCGTGCCCTCTCGGTTAAGCGAGTCGTATGTAGGAGTAGTTTTATGTTCCAGTTAAGCGCCCTCAGCACTATTCCACAAAGGCCGGTGAAATTTAAAATGCCATTTAATATAGATTTATATATAAAAAATCCTTTTCGAAAAAAGAAATATGAAATAATTTATTATTTTTATAATGATTTGTTAGGAAATACTCATAATTTGTACTTAAAACGTTTTATTTAAAGTATATGTGTACAATAACTTTCCGAAACTTCACGATCTCCATAATTATAGAACTTGAATGCTAGATTTCAAAACCAAGCAGCCCGTTATAGGACGGGTTCTGACACCGTTAACCTAAGTATGTTTCTCAAAAAGTATATATATGTATAGATAACTTTAGATAGGCAATCAAATAATTTGTTACGTATATATTATATTCTCACTGGTCGTGAAAAATGTCCGCTTTATAATGTTTAGTTTGAAACCCGGTTTCTATTTTTTAGTGATGATGGCAACAATATCCAGGCAATGCGGCGGAAAAATGAAACAGCAAATTGTTCACCTGCTAAATAACATGCATTACAAATTTAGAGCTGGGTTCGTATACAAAAATTAAATCTTATCTTATAATTATGTTTTATTGCATAAACTTCTGAAACCGATTAAAAAGTAAAACTGTACTGGTATAGCTATTTATAGAAAATTGTTTCTTACTTACTTTTATTTTTAGCTCTCGAGAAGAATTCAAGAATCAAACACTGGCATTAATCACAAACGGTACATTTTTCTTGATTCGCAGTACTGATTCACAGGATCTTAAGCCCCGACCAAACTAAACTTGCCTATCACGCGATTACAAATTATGCCAAGTTGTATTTACCGGATATGACACAAAAACTGTCACCTTTTATTAGTACAAACCTTTAAAGACTTTTAGGTTAAATATAACCGGAATTAAGGAAACGATAACACAATGCTCAAGTATTTATCAACGGTAAAATAAATATATATAACTTATATACTAAATTATAATCAATTCTAACACTTCATCATAACATACGATTTATTCTGCTATGTCAAGAATACATTCCGACGGATGAAAGCACAAATAGTCGTCATGATTCGTCCCAAAACCGCATTAACTCACTAAAATTATGTTATGTGTGTACAAAATTTTCAAACAAAGTTCATTGATATCTAATATCAATGAACTTTGAAGTTTTTTTTTCAGCACTGTTCTACTAGAGCCCAAACTCGGAGAAAAGAAAAAGTTAAAAAACTCCTTCGAAAAGGAAAGTGCGTGTATATCTAAACAGGAACTGCGCGCGCAGCCGACAACATGGCGTATATGGGCATGTCCGCCCGTGTGACGTCATCGTGTTCATTTTTCTTTTTTTCAAGTGTTCCTGGTTCAACTTTGAGTAAAAAATTTAAGGTGATTCTTTTAAGTTTCGTTTAATTAGTAATAAGTATCTACTTAATAAGGATACAAACAGAGCAACTGTATGGTCACCCATGCCATAAGCTATGTTTACTTTGGGGCCTTACAGTTGGTGTGTTTGTCTGGGGATTTATTTTATTTTTTAGTTAATTTATTATTATTATTCATTTATTTTTTTTATTTCCCGTATTTGTTTTCAGATAAAAAAAGAGAACTCCCCTCATGAAAATGAATGGGGAAAACCAATAACTTTACCTACGATTTCCCGCCTGCTAACATGAATAAAATAAGACCACGTATTCCGCAATGGATAAAATAAGAAATTAAATGATATGATGAACGATTATAAAAGATATGAAATTAAATATTGGATTCTTTTTAGATATCATCTTACAATACAGAAATACACAATTCTTAGCATGAAAGCTTAAGAAAAAGTATTGTGATTTTTCGTTATCATTCCCCAAAGTTATTATTAATTATTAATAATTAGTAATTAAAAGTACTAATTATATAAATGAATAGTACATTACCCGCTTTAACATTTTTGTTTGATTGTAAAAAATATAAACAAGAAAGATACATGCGCCGTATATTCGGATTAATAAGATGTTATAGAATAGAACAGAAAACTTAAAATAAAGTATTTGTGAGTTGTTAAAATATAAAATTCCCAATTAAAGAGGTGGGCAATGTTAAGCGGGAATGTGCACATCTTTGCCCATTTTGAATATTTAAGTGATTTAAAGACTTACACTAATGATATTAAGAGTCAAAATGCACACTGAAGAAAAGAAGCGAACTATATTTAAAATATTTTTAAAGTAAACTTGGGTTTCGGTCAAATCAGCCAGGCAATGTTATGTAAACTTTTTTCTGGGATTTTCATACAAATATGTTTTGTGGCTGTCATCATCTACAATTAGAAAAATGTTACATTTTTAAGAATCTTTATTGAGTATAAAAATTGTGACTTTTGAGATTTACAAAGAATTTCACCATCAAAACAAATGGAATAGGCTGATGAAAAAACTGTCTACATAACTGTTACAAAATTAAATCAGAATCGAAAAATATTATTATTATCAATAAAACCACATAAAATCAAAATTATTAAATATTTTTCTAAAATGTACCTTTATACTTAACATAACATAGATATATATTTTAAAAAGTAAAATATTTTAATCAATTTGGTTTTATCTTAAAACTAAAATACTCATGTGTGTAATTAAATGTATTAAAATAATTAATGAATAGCACAAAACCACATTTTTCTATATTAGTTGGGCCGACCCATATGGAGTTTTTCTTCCAAATACTGCCCAGTATCATAACTCACAAAATAAACATTTTTTATTATGTGAAACCCAAGGAACATGCCTAATTTTAAGCTTATTTTTAGATATAACAAATAGTACTTACGTATTTTGACTCCTAACCAGTTTCAAAAAAGTTTTAACAGCAATAATCGGCACAACTTTTATACGGTCGACTTCAAACTTTTTGTAAATTTCATTTTGTATAAAAACATTTCATGGGTAAAGTTATGACGATAGGGAAATGTTGGGGGATTTGACGGTACTGAACGAATTAGTGCGAACGCAGTCAGCAACAGCTTGAGACAAATACCTCTAGGATATACAGACGAAACTAGAGAGAAAATTAATATTATTATGTTATTTTTATAGGAAATGAATAAATACTCCCTCGGCTTTTTTGACTTGTTTATACATTTTTAGTTAAGAAACTATTTTTTTTTTTTAATTTATCCTGATACATACTTGAATTTTTCGAGGCCATATCTGGGTTACAGTCCCAACAAATTTTGGAGATGTTGTGAAATAGATTAAATTTTGTTAACAATTTTTAATAAGCTAACAATTTTTCAAATTGAATTTCAAATTTATACAATTATGTGGTCATAAATGGTTTTGTTCTTGCAATATTTCTGTCCCGTCAAGGTATGGCTAATATGGCTTCATCCTCAGAACATTATTGTTCGAATATTGAACAAATATTGAAAACCTTTCAAAAAAATATTAAAACAAAAGGAGGAGTGTCTAAAACAAATTCAAGCAAGTTCGAAACCGGAAGCTTTACATTTAGCATCGTGTTTGTTACATTAATCTTACAAAAGAGCCTGTTTTAAATAGCGAGCAAAAACACGCGCTTAATAACTTGCTATAAATATAAACGCTTTGCTTCATTCATTGCTTGCTTGCTACAGCCGTGTACATAGCAAGCTTTTATATGTTCATTTTCCTAAGTAGCTTATTAAATAAAAAAGTTTAATGCCAAGTAGTTGTCAGTTATTTTTTCATGGAATTATGCTCCATAGTGGTATTGATAGATTAAATAGGATCCTCGACTTCAACTCAACATTTAGGTAAGCTTTTACTAAGCGAACTATATGTATGTATACATTATATTTCTTGTTGTTTGGTTGTTTCTACTTGTATACGGTAGCTGTATACAAAAGCTGTACTTAGTTTTAAGTCATACAGTTGGTGGGTTTGTCTGGGGGTTTATTTTTTAATTGTACAATTTCTTGATTGTCTTAATTCATTAAACTCAAAAAGAAATGCGCACGATATAAATTCATTTAAAAAGCACATTGGTAATTTTTATTAAAAATTCTATTTCATTAAACCTATACATGGTGAGACATCGAGATGGATCAGTTTGGGTACATCTGCAACTATGAGAGATAAATATATTTGTCGTCGACTTCAGAGCTAAGAAAATTTATTCCAAAAACCTTACAATAACGGAATTAAACCAGGTCATCTTCCAAAAATGAAAAGTTTTTTATATATTTAAAAAACTATTGTGTAACTATTTTTTTAGAAGGCTTGCTATTAAGAGGCTGTACTATTTTATTCCAGAACAGTCTTAATAACCTACCCCACAACAGAAACTAGATAACATTTTAACGCAAAGTGACTGCTTGAAAATCATTAAAAAAATTAAAATCATGACATAGTTAAACTAAAGAAATGGCAATAATTTTAAACATTTGCTGAAATAAATAAAATGAGGAGAGGCCCTTTGCACTGGCGAAGGCGCTAGACACGACGCCAGGACTCTCGAACCTCGTGATCCCGGGTTCTACGCTTCTGACTGCCAAATGAACCAACGAGTTTTCAAAGTTGTGTAAACGATACCACCTACTCTGAAACTAAAGAAACTTATACACCTAAGGAATTATTAATACATTATATCTAAGATTTGCAAACTTGCCTTGTCGGGTGAGCTTATCGATCCTGTAAACGGTATTAAGGCTGTTTCGGAATAAAATAGTTGAGTAGAGC
The DNA here is from genome assembly GCA_923062675.1 of Marasmarcha lunaedactyla. NCBI lineage: Eukaryota > Metazoa > Arthropoda > Insecta > Lepidoptera > Pterophoridae > Marasmarcha > Marasmarcha lunaedactyla. Next base: position 14,092,469 of record OV281353.1, read on the forward strand.
ATCATTTGTTACACATATTTGGTATACATATAGGTAAATCTTTTTTTAAATAACAAGATTGTGTACGCGCTTTTTTTTTTAAATTATTGAGTGCAGTTTTTCTCAACTTCAAAATTGATGACATGTTTCTTGAGATCAAATATCTCTATCTCTTACAGTTAGATAATAAATACATTCATACATTGCAAATACGTTGTCTAGTTTAATCACGTACCGAATTAAAATAATTATTTTCTATCACATCCCCTGACTGGTTCTTTATGAAAATCGAGCGTTAGCTCAGAGAATAAACCCTATGGAATTGAAAGACTAATGAATGCCTACTTATTCCTCTGCGCGTCTATGGTGTCGCCAAGTGTAATTTGTATTTGCGGTACATCAAAGTATATATTCATTGAATTCATGAATCAACAGCGGCTCCCGGGAGCGATTCAGACTCCGCCGCGTCCGAAGCTTCGTCGGTCGCCGCCACCTTAACCGGCTCTCCTGAGCCCGCGTTCCAATTAGTTACCAAACGCTCTAAGAAGCGTTCGAAAAAAGCCGCGGTGTCTTCAACACCCGAACCAACCCCGATGTCTTCTACACCCGCCCCCGCGCCGCTCATGTCACTCGAAGTGACCGCGTCTCCGTCGGTCCCGTCTAAGCCAGCGACGCGCTGCGCTCCCGTCCCATCGAAGCCTCAGCTCCCTCCGCCCATCTTGCTCCGCGAAAAAGCGCGCTGGACCGCGGTTTCTAACTTGTGCAAAGAGCACAAAATTAATTACTTAAAAGCCGCCAACGCCGGCGAATCAATCAAAATTCAGGTTGCGACCATCGACGACTTCCGGTCTTTCACTAGGCTTCTGTCAATCAATCAAATCGCGTATCACACCTACGCCCTCCCGGAGGAGCGTAAGATCCGCGCAGTACTACGGGGCGTCCCGTTTGAACTCAGTAATGAAGACATTCTCGAGGACCTTAAGTCTCAGGGCTTCCCGGCTGTAGCAGTGCACAAGATGCACTCTAACCGCGGTAGGCGCTTTCCGTTAGCTTTAGTTATCTTGTCTAATACTCCCAACTCGAGGGAGATCTTCAGAGAGGCTCGCACAATCTGCGGACTCTCGAATATCTCCGTCGAGCGTCCCAACCCCTGCGGTCACCCTGGGCAGTGCCACCGCTGCCAGCTCTATGGCCACGCAGCGGCTAACTGTTCAGCTCCCCCCAGGTGCGTTAAGTGCCTGGATCCTCATATAACGAAGGAGTGCACTCGCACTCCCTAATCCACTTCCCCCCCTGCCTGTGTGCTTTGCGGCCAGTCCGGCCACACAGCTAACTACAAGGGTTGCCCGCGCGCTCCGCGCTCCACCGCCAAGAGGATCGCGCCTAAACCGGAGCCGCCGCTCACTCCCGCTAACTTCCCGCCGCTGCGCAACCGGGGTCCCCCGGAAGCAAAACCCGTTCAGCCTACTCCGGCTCTGTCTTGGAGGCAGCGTCCGGCTGTCCCGCCTGCACCTTCCCGACCCATTCCAGCTCCCGTAGCTTCTGTAGGGCCGCGTCCTGCTTTGTCATCTTCACCTCAGTCGTCGTTGGCTGAGGACATGAAGACAGTGTTCGACGTCATTCAAAACGTCGACATTACGGAAATTTCTGTTCTCGCACGCAAACTGCGAGCCGCCCGCTCTCCTCAAGAGCGTTTATTTGCGTTAGCCGAACACCACTCGCTTCTAAGTTCGTTATAAATTTTATTTTCTTTTTTGTATAAATTCGTAAATAAGCAATATAATGCCTAGACCCGCAAATCCCGCGTCCGGTCGTATCAAACCCAAGGGCTTATCCCTAGTTTCTATCCCGTTCGTAGCCTTAAAACTAACCTTCCTGAGCTCAAACTGTTCCTTCAGAACAACGAGCCAGACTTATTGCTTCTTCAAGAGACGTGGCTAACTCCAAACCGCTCCAGGGAATTCGCTATACCTAAGTACGCGTTTATTCGTAACGACAGGCCCAACTCCGACGGTTTCGGCGGCACTGCTATTTATTACAAAAGAGGATTCCATTGCTGCCCTCTCCCTACCCCTCCTCTCCTCAACATGGAAGCCACTGTGTGTAGATTGGCTATGACTAGTCATCCGACCATCATCATAGCTTCAGTCTACATACCTAGTGGTACCAGACCAATCCGCAGCGACTTTGAGGCCATTCTCGCCCTCGGCCGTTCAGTCATTATGTTCGGAGACTTTAACTCCAAACATACTGACTGGACGTGCCTATCAACCAACACCAGCGGTATCGCTCTCCTCGACATCACAAATTCACTTGACTTAGATGTCATCTCCCCCATCACTCCCGCTTACTATCCCGACAACCCGAACCACTCTCCTGATATCCTCGATTTTGCAATAGTCAAGCGAATCAACCTCGACCTCAGGTCTATCGAACCTCTCGATGACCTAGGTTCTGACCACTGCCCCGTCTCCTTCGTGCTAGGACCGCCTAACGATAACGCTACCTCTCTTAAGACCTTTACCAACTGGAAAGGCTTTAAAAATACGTTAGTTTCAGCCTTAGAGGCCCCGAACTCTCCACTCGCGATCTCTCCCGAACAATTAGATAGCCCGGATAAAATTGATTCATTAGTAAATTCTCTCACTGATGCTATCAACTCAGCCATCAGTGACAACGAAAAGGTTGCTAAGCAAGGCAAACCCACGCTTCCCTTAGCCGTTAGCAATCTTATTAAAGCTAAGAACGCGGCTCTCCGGAGAGCCAAGAAATATCCCACGCCCGCCTATAGAACAGCTGCGAATCAGCTTCAACGTAAAGTTAGGTCTTGACTCGCGGGACTCCGAGACGCTCAGATGAACGATCTCATGGCGAATATCTCTCCGTCCCACCAAGCGTACTATAGCATGGACCGAACCTTACGCGTAGACACCGCCTCTCACGCTCCTCCTCTCACTCGTCCCGATGGCACTACTGCCTTTGAAGTCGAAGAGAAAGCCGAATGCTTCGCTGACAGCATTGCCGCACAATGCTCGCCCAGCACGCAACCTGCTGATCCCTCACACATCCAGGCGGTGGAGGACGAAGTCCTTCGCAGAGACTCTCTCCCCATCACCGCCGACCCTGTCACAGTCTCTAATGACGAAATCTTGCTTCTCATTAGAAATCAAACGTCCAAAAAGGCTCCGGGTTCGGATGGAATTTCCAACCACGCACTTAAGCACCTACCTCAATAGATGCTTACCTTGTTAGCTATCATTTTCAATGCCTGCTTCGACCATAGCTACTTTCCAAAAGCTTGGAAAGAAGCGACAGTCATAGGCATTCCCAAGCCGGGCAAACCTCTGAACGTCCTGGCTAATCACAGACCCATCAGCCTCCTCAAGGCAATGTCTAAACTTCTCGAGAGAGTCATACTCTCTCGAATGCGGAACCATCTGTTTCCAACAGATGGCGATCCTCTCATTATTCCCCATCAGTTCGGCTTTCGCGCTAAACACTCCTGCCCTCAGCAAGTCCATCGAATCGTCGAGTATATACTTGACGGTTTCTATCCGCGTCGTTATAAAACAGTCGCGGTTTTCTTTGACGTAGCCAAGGCTTTCGATAAAGTCTGGCACAGCGGTCTCGTTTATAAACTCTACAAGATAGGCTTACCGGATCGCCTATTCAGGTTAATAGCATCGTTTCTCAAAGACCGTACGTTTCGATTTAAACACGAAGGCACGCTTTCTGCGCCTCGTCCCATAAAGGCTGGAGTCCCTCAAGGCTCAGTCCTCGCCCCTCTGCTGTACACCGTATACACCAACGACATTCCCATCCCGCCGAAAGACGTCGAACTCGCCCTCTTTGCCGACGACACCGCACTCTATACGAAAGGCCACAGTGTTCCGCACCTTGTAACCAGACTCCAAAAGGCCGTAAACGCCCTTGGTGTATGGTTTCAAAAATGGCGCATCGATGTGAACCCTGAAAAGAGTTCTGCGATGCGCTTCGACCACAAACGCCGTCGTCCCGCTGGCGATCCCCACGTTCGAATGTTAGGCATTCCCTTCCCCTGGAAGCGCACTTAGGCGTCACATTAGATCCGACGCTTTCTTTCAAGTCACACGTCGAAAGAGTTTCGAAACTCGCTCGTCACTACTTAGGCCGCCTAAATAGCATGTTAGGTAGAAAAAGTTAAATGTCTTTCAGAAACAAACGTACACTTTACAAGGTCCCGTCATGACATATGCCTCGCCAATCTTTGCCCACGCCAAACTCTCCCTCCTGCACAAACTGCAGGTAGTTCAAAACCCCTTTTGCCGCAGGGCCACAAACGCACCATGGTATGTGCGCAACGCGGAGTTGCATAGAGATCTTGAACTGCCTACAGTACAACAACACCTCAAAACACTCTCTGAAGGGTTCTTCAAACGCTCCGAAACCCATCCCAATCCTCTAGTTCGTGATTCAGTCTCATATACTACTCCTGTCTTAGATTCGAAGTTCAAAGTCGCTAGGCCTAGGAATGCGCAAGCGTACTCTTCCACCAGACTGTCAGCCGATCTCGAAGCCCTTCTGGCCGCAAATTCTAATTCTAACGTAAATTCTAATTCTAACGTAAATCCTAATTCTAACGTAAATGCGAATTATTTCAATTTTATTTTGCAATTTTTAAATTTTTTTTTTTACTTATTTGATTTTCATTTTGAGCACCTTCAGTGCTATGTATTCACCTTCAGTGCTTTGAGCACCTTCAGTGCTATGTAATCCCAGCGGGTGACCCCTTCTGGGCCCCGCTAGCGCGGCCTCTTTCTCCAATTGGCCGTCGCTCAGATGAAGGCTGAGTGGCAAAAATGCACGAGCCGACAGGGGGTTTTTAGTGGGTATGGTTCTGGTAGGCGTCGGGACGAGTCCCACATAACTCTGGAATCGCGCCAGAGTATGAGTCAGGGCATTTATATCCTCCTGCCCTTCCCGCGGAGGGGAAAAAAAAAATAATAAATAATCAACAGCACGGTTCCATAGGGGGCAGATCTACGGAATCCAATCTTTTGCTATGTACCGAATACCTGAAGAAATGTCGAAGCCCTCACAGGTCGACATCGTTTATACTGATAATTCTAAATGTTTTGATCTTATAGACCATGTCGTCCTACTACGCAAGCTAACACTGATTGGTATTAGGGGTAATTTGTTCCGTCGGTTTGCCTCCTACATAAATAACCACAGTCAAATTGTAGCGTTAAACGGCTATACGTCGTCGCAATCAAAAGTGGTGCCCTCTGGAGTGCCACAGGGATCTTTAATATCTCCTTTATTATTGACTTTTTTATAAATGACATACCTAAATATTTTATGCATTCAAAAATCTTATTATATGCCGACGACATGAAAATTATTTGTAACATAAATAGCCTTAATGACACATGCAAACTGCAATATGACCTAAATAACTTTTATCTCTACTGCCAACAAAATAAATTGGACTTAAATGTATCGAAATGCTATGTATGTTCTTTTACTAGAAAGACAACCATTATTACTAATGACTACAAAATCAATAACATTCCAATCGCAAGGGTCAGCTCTGTGGTTGATCTGGGCGGACTTTTGACACTAAGCTTACCTTTGATAAGCACATAGACAATGTGGTAAAAAAGGCTTCTAAAGCCCTAGGTTTTATAATAAGACTGTCATTCGATTTCAACAATATCAAAACCCTCAAAATCCTTTACTGCGCCTTTGTCCGAAGTCACCTTGAATATGCTTCATCTGTTTGGAACATTACATATTACATATACAGTACACGTTTAGAAAAAATTCAGAAAAATTTTTTGAGATTTCTACAGTTCAAATGTAATACTTTTGATGAAGACTACCTATCTCGTTGTAGATGGCACCATTTACTACCACTGAGCATGCGGAAGAGAAATAGCAGATATCTGTAATATTATGAAAATTATGAACAATAAGATCGATGTTCCAGAGCTTCTGGCTATGGTTGGTATTTGCGCGCACACCAAATTATACAGAAGTCCTACCTTACTCCACGTCCCCACCGCAAGTACTAACTATAGGCAGAACTCATTCATTACACGATCTTGCAATCAGGTGAACAAAGCAAATCGCAAATTAAGCAATTTCGATATATTTTGTACCAGTATATCAAGTGTTAGAGCGGCGATGGCTAGATTGATTTTTGCGAACAAATAAATTTAAAAAAAACCAAACAATTCTAGTAGGAGATGTCTCTGTTGATTCTGTTGTTATCTTGTTATTATTATTATTACTATTTTTTTATACGTTTGGTTTCTGTGACTGTTTCTTTTCTTTTATTTAAGTGATTGTGTAAATACCTATAAGTGAAAACTTGATTTGGCTGTCGTATATACAAAAATGTATTCACAATGATTCCTAGCTGTAAGTTTTCCTGTAAAATAAAAATAAAAATAAAATAAAATATTATCTAGCTTTTATTTTTTTATCATTAAATTACAGCTGAGGATATATTATATTTCTTATACCGGTTCTCACGATATTAGATCGCAAGTAACACAATGATCGTTTATAAATGTAAATGCGTTTGTGTTCATTATCAAAGAATGATTTTTTACTTTTATTTTAAAAAATAACATTAAACGTCACCAGCAGCAAACCTTAAAGCTCTAAGCAAGCCGTTATTTTTTTTACCAATCATCTGAAGAAATCATTCAGTTATAACTTATTATTACATATACCCAAATAACTAAAGCACATATAGTGTGATTCAAATTCAAACCCAAAATGTTCACCCAAATGTTATATTACACAGCTTAGAAAATGCGTTAAAGTTACAAAACTTCCTTTCCTTTTTCTGCAAATCCTAAATCATAAGAATTCACACAAATATTAACACCAATAACTAAACAGCATATGACGAACAATACTTACTGACACAAGATTATAAAATAAAACACAAAATCCAATGCACCCGCATTGCTATTTCAGTACTAATTTTACTAAAATTGGTAAATTATATATTAAATGAAAGATAATGATATATTAGAAAAAAGGGCTTTCATGTATAAAGTTGGTCGATTATGCTGGTTCACGTACCCCTCGGGAATATTTATTATATCTGGATAAACGGTTCAGCATGCCATGCGAGTTATGATATTTCTAAATCCGAGATTAATTGTGCCCGTTCTTTTATTTTAAATCGAATAAATAGTAAGCAACATGGTATTTACAATAGTAAGTTTTAAATGAATTGATTTACTATCATATGTAGAATCCCTTAATAGTTTGCAGAAAGTGACTTAAAGTGAAAACTAACGTTGACGATTAACGTAACTGCATAGCGCCATAGTGGTTATCAGCAGAAGACATAACAAAGTCAATTAATAGCACCACCGTTTACAACCACGTAGAAAACCCTGTAATTTAGGCTAATATCTTACAATTTAGACAAACATGCTAATAAAGAAGTTTAACGCATTTAAAGACTTTTCTTCTCCCCAGCAACTTTTTATTCCTTCTTTTGTAAAGAAACGCGCTCTTCGTTTGACTCTATATTTTTAAAATGCGTTACTTACCTCTTTTGATTAATTAAGCTGAGGCCTGCAGTCTGCAGTCAAATTTCAAATTGTAATAACAAACACGGACTCCGTAGAAAATAATTAGGGTGAAGGACCCAATTATCAGCACTTTAAAAGTTAGTTCTAACTTAAACTCGTTTATCACATTGAACAATACTTTTTCACCTGTTATGACGGGTTTTCTAGTTTCAATATTCAATCAGTAAGATGATATTTAAAAAAAAATAGTTGATCTTTATCCAATTTTTTTTTTAGATAGGCAAGAGTAAACTATGACCATCTCACCATTTACTAGCACCATCACCACCAATTAATAGCATAGAGTGAGCCAATTAACAGCACTGTGATAGTGGTAATTTATTTTATTGATTCTTTTTAAATTTAGGTACTTTGTATCCTGTAAATAAGCATAAAAATATGTATTTTACTTATAGTTTAATAGTTTTTGTTAACTTTACAAAGTTTCATATATTTATAGCTATGTTGGTATTAAAATAATTTGTTTAGACATAGTTAAATCTCACTAGAAAGTGTCTTACTTAATAATATGAAGTAGATATTAATAGTAGATAGGTATGTATAACCATTAGGAACATAAAATTGCACTTAATTAAGTATAGCAGTAAGAAAAATAAAAAAGAATAGTTCTTGTTTCAATCAATGCTAATCCTCAGAAAGTATCTCCTCTAGTTCTAGTAAAGAGTAATTTCTCTTTCTTTTGTTGTTGATTATTTTGTCCAGCGGGTCACTAGTTTGGTTGTCATCCCTTTGACTAACTTGCAAAGTTGTGAATACGTTTGGTAAATTCAGTTTAATATCGGAAAGAATTTGGATTTGTTTATTTGGTGGAAACATAGGCTGCTCTTCAGCTTTTCTTTTCTTAATGTTAGACGAGTGTTCATTTTCAGGAGAGGATGGCATATTGTTATCATGAATCATAACTTGGTGATGAACTGTCTGGTGGTGATTAATAAATGTCTCTTGTGTTTTTTTAGCTTTTGTCTCTTGTGTTTTGTTTACTTTTGTCTCCTGTATTTTATTAGCTTTTGTCACTTTTTTTTTAGTAGCTATTGTCTCTTTCGCTTTTTTGTTTAACTTAGTTTTGGTGGTTTCTATTTTTGCTTTAATATTTTTTTCTTGTTTCAGTAACCTGTTCTTCTTACGAGTCTCCTGTTCTTCTTCTTTAAGTTGTTTGGCTTTTAATTTGTCGTTTTCAGTTTTCTGCCATTCAGCTGAAGTAAGAACGAATGATGATCTCTCTATATTTTTAACACTTTTTCGTTCAGGCGTTTTTTGCGTAACCAATATGTCCTGTAATTTGACTGGAGTTAATAAATATTGTTGACTATCAAAACATACCAATTGTTCACGCCCAAGACAATCTTCCGTATTGTTATCAAATGGTTCATTCGTTATCGCAGTGTTTATAGCTCGCATTTTATCATCAAACTCTTCTAATATTACTGGAAAGTGATCGATATAGGGCAATTCAACTGCTTCGTAATTTTCAATCTCAACAACAGCTGCTTGGGATGTGGACGCATGAGTTTGCTGATTTACAAAATAACAACAAATCTTCTTCAAAATCCTTTCTGTTTCTGTTAGACTTTCAAGCGGCGTTCTTTGCAGAAATGTAAATTTTTCTTGTCCTACAATCTTTTTTAAAGTTTCACGTGTCATAACTCTATCTTTATTAGAATTTTCTTGTAGTTTTGATTTGTCTTCTTTTGGTTCTTCATCATGTTTACTTCCTTTACCCAGACATTTTTTGTAGTTGATGGCTTCAGAATTCCAGGGACATAAGCCAGTAGTCCTGAATCTATTTATCACCGTTGTATCTTTGACGCCAACCTCTAAAGCCTCCTTAAGGACAGGTACAAAATTGTTCTTTCTGAGAGTCTCCAAAGGATGATCTCTCCTCCATTTCAAGACACTTTCCTTCCATGCATTTTTGAGAGGTCTAAAGGCTGACACGTCGGCTGGCTGTAGTATCCACGTGGCGTTGGGTAATAGAGCAATTAAAACAATCTTCAACCTGCTGCACAATTCACTCACATCAAGACTAAGATGTGTTTTGTGCCCATCTACAAATAGTATGACGGGAAATATTACTTTTCTTTTGCTAAGGTATGGATGAAATACATTCTTGATATAATCATAGAAAAGTTCAGATTTCATCCAGCCAGTATCGCTTAAACCAATGCCCCACTCATTTGGAAATGATGATGTTATATCCTTGGGAAGCCTCTTGTTGGGAAATACAACTAGTGGAGGTGTAATATCTCCGTTGGCGCAAAACGTAAACAGTACAGTAAGGGCTGTTTTAGTTGCAGCGTGATTAATTTCATACACGTCTCTTTCTCCTCGTAATGAAATAACTTTGCCACTTTTGGGACATAACTGAAAGTTAGATTCGTCCCCATTAAAAACACGAGACGGGTCCTGTAAGATGTCAAAGTAGTTGTTCTCCTTAAGATAAAGCTCAATTTTGTGGAACCACCCTTTGATGTCTCTTTCTGATACATTAGCACTGGCTGATGTTACAGCTTCGGCAGTGCGTTCGCTGAGTTCTGGATGACGACGCATAAAAAGGTCATACCATTTTTTACCAGGTATGTCATCTTTAAAGGGGTTATCTCTTCCTGTCTTCTTTAAGAAATTTGCTACACTCAATTGTAAATCAGACTTCCTTTTTGGGAATCCTTTCCGACAGCAATCTACAACCCACTTCACCAAAACTCCCTCTTCTTCGTTCGACAATATTGGATTAGGGCCTGGTACATTCTTGCACGGCTTTCTTAATCGCGACTGGATAGTTTCTCTAGGTACACTGAAAGTTTTCGAGGCCAATTTTTTGGACATACCCTTTTTTACTGCATCCAAAGCGTTTAGTAGATTTTCGTTTGTGTATTTTTTTCTTTTATTTGGTTTATTTAATTCCTTTGATTTCATGGTAGGTATGTTGGGTCTGAAAAAAGGAAAGATGATGAAAAGCTAGGAGAACCAAATTATCAGCATGGTTTTGATCCAATTATCAGCACTATGCTGACAAACGGCAAATGCAGTTTCAGCACCATGCTAAGATTTGGAATCTGACGGTATAAACTACTTTTTCCAAAAAAATGTAATTCTATGCATAAAATAAACACGGTTTACAATAAAAAATTTGAAATAAGTATTTACGTACAATATTCCACTTATCAGCACCAGTGCTGATAATTTGGAATTCGCAAAATATTAGATCCATCTAACAGCACTACATTTTTTACCAACATATCACCATAGCCTAAAATTCTTCTTTTCAGATTATCCTCATAAACTATCTCAGAAATCATAGAAGTAAAAGTTTCAGTATAAAATATCTATAAGATCTAATATAGTATAAAATGTAAACACGTGAACTTACCTTTGAGCACAAGAAACAGGCAAAAACAGGAACAAATGCAGGACATAAACGTTTGTTCACAAAATTTTCGCCATTATGAAGTAGGAAAGTATGGTATTGCCAGGAGTACGATTCCAAAAGCATCAATTTATTTATTTTTTAATGTGGTAACCCAAATTAATTAGTGAAAACCTTAATATTTTACTATTTGTTCGGAGTGCTGATTATTTGGTGCAGTGCTAGCATTTGGGTCAGTCACCTAAATGGATAACTCAAAATAAACTGTAGGTGTGCGGTTTTTGTCTTGTCATCGCGACGTTACACTGTTGAAAAAAACGCTTAGTACTGTAAGCAAGCAAATTACAGATTGATCAATTATTTACTATAATTACTGTACAACACAATGTATTTCCAAACGTAAATGCGCGGTGTAATATACTTCTAACGCCATCTTGTGTCAACGTTTTTTTTTTCACAAATCCTACAGATGATAATAACGAGATTTAATTCTAACATTGTTGTTCTGGAGTGTACCAGCTGTTCCGGAACCAGTGGACCTGGAAGACGCACTGAGAGCGCCCCCCCCCCCCCCCCCAACAAGATGGATCGACGATCTGGTGAAGATTGCCGAAAGGCACTGGATGTGGACCGCACAAAAAAGACACGGCGGCGTAGTCGTTAAGTCTCGAAAGGCACTTATTCAATGAATGTAAGAAAGTAACGGATACTTGAAAATAACGTTATATCTGTAATAAAGTATTTAAATAAACCTAGAAATATTCAAAGATTTGACATCCAACCTTGTAACTAATTTTTTTATAACAGAAAGCAATTTAGTATGTCTAGCTGTCAAGCTTTTAGTATGATTAAATATGAACTATAAAATTATTCGATGAGAGAGATAAAGTCCTCTACAGATTGTCTTAATTTGTTTTAACAAAAATTTACCAATCAGCAATCTTAAAATCATACTCAAACATACTTAACAATCTCACTCCGTTTTAGTGAACAATGTATGTAAATGTTAATGTTTGAGAACAATTTTATTTTAGAATGAAATGCTACAACGGCCTTATTTTCCTTATTATTCAGGCAAACTATGCGGTGTAAATCCTGCATATTTAATAATTCGGTACAGCAAATTCCCCAAAACACCAGGACAATAATTAAATACAATACACTGTAGGTGCTGCTGAAACTAAAACCTTAACAAACCCAACTACCACTCCACAGACTCGCATCCCTTTTAAAAGACCGCCAGAGTACCTAAATATGCGCAGGATTCGATTCAACTAAAGTGGATTGAGTGACAGTGACCGAGCATCCTTTGTTCCGAGTCCAGTGACAATAAACATGTTCTGCCTTATTCGGTATACTTAGAAATAAAAAGGTATTGAAAATTCGAGATATTCGCCAGAGATGTGTCGTATATTCGGCTTTGGCGGATTGAAATCAGTTGCTATCGTAGGTATTGATTTTATTTATAACAAAATAGGCACATTTAAATAATTTGACTAAAAAATAAAAACATTGATGTATATTGATACAACACTATCAATATATTTACATTTAAGTTTTGTTGAAAAAGTCGACGGTAGTAAGTATTACCGACAGTTTTCGAATTTAAATTAATTTTATTCTTTGTTGAGTATTAAATCTTTGAGCGATGCTGTACTATAGTTTATGTGTAGTATAACTATGTTACAATAAGCTTTTTCATGGTTTTATTAATGCAACTTTTGACCTTTTATTGCAAATAGATCTTATTTTCCAAAGTATTTTCTTAGCACTGTGTTAAAAACTATGGTAGTTCTCACAAAATCTCACTAAATTCTCAGTTAAGCCGCGACAAACTGATCGGAAAACATTTTTATGACTATATTGACAGTTCGTTCATAAGTATCTAGTGAGATTTGTAAAGACATTATAATTGATGTTTTAGAAAATGCATCTGCAACTGCTTTAAAAATAAACTGGGTACGGTACCAAAGAATAATATTATCTTATATTCGTCGTTATCTGTCACTTCGGCCAAAACCGAGCCGAACATTCGGCCTAATTATAAAACGTGGCACTGCTTTTTAGGCTGGTTTAAAAATGTAAAGTCCATCCATTTTCAAGGAGCATTAAATCCATGGTATTTGATGTTTTTTACTTATGGTTTCAGCGTAACATTTGAACATTCGAAAGTAAATAAGACCAAATGCCACTGAACTTTCGTTATTTTTTGGCTTGACATTGTTACTGTGATAAATAAGAAATGATTTCTTCAACAAGCCTTAAATAAAATTCAAAATTATATTATTCTTATAACTTTATTACAATGATTATTTATACAACATTAAATGTGAAGTTGAGATTAATTCATGAATTTATTTTATATTAACAAACTTAATCACAATGTTTTTAATTATTAATAAAAATAATATAAACTTACAAATAAATAACAAGAGCAAAACATGAATATAAACGAAACACTATAATAATACTCAAGAACAAAAATGAAAAAATATAAATATTGCTTAATAATGATTATCAATGATATGTTAATATTCCAGGATTTCGTAAGGACATTAAATTAATATGTTTGAAACATTCCTAATATATAATAATTTTACAATGTTATCTAAATCAGTTATTTTATTATAATCTAGAAAATAATTTCAAATATCACTAGATAGTATTGCTTGTTTAGCCTCTTTGCAGTTATTGTTAAATTGGCCAGTTCAGTAAAGTATTGGACCACGCCATTAAAAAATGAGAATTCAGTCAAGGATAGGTCATAAAAAAATTCAAAAAGGGTTTAAAAGGTATGGAACTGGGAAGGTTTGGGGACACAGGCCTCCACCGCCTTGATTTTTGACAAACAAACAGTACTGAATGGCAAAGTCAACAATGGTAAAGCGTCACGTTTTCAAGTTATGAACTGTCAAAGACATACAAGTAGTGCGACGGACTCTTTTTTCCACTTTTAAATTATTTGCCAAATCAACTATATTTTATTAATAAAATTGATTGAATATTAGTTTTTGCGACCTTCTTCACAAACGTGGGGCGCTATGTTACTTCCGATTACTATATACAGCTACAAGTTACTAGGTATTCAATTTTCAGTCGAGTTTGTACTCGTACAAGCTTTTGAAGTAAAATTAAAGTGAAAGTTTGTTCCAGTGTGTAGCTCCGGTGAAGAAGCACGGAGAATATAATATTCATAAAATGTATTTATGAATTCTGAGAAGCCACTTACACATCTTCGAAGAAGAATTAAGCTGGCAATGTTTGCCCAGGCACTCACGCACAGTAGCTGCCACAGTTGGGTGGACGCCATCCAGCGTATTATTTTTAACATGTAAATAAAAGTTTATAAACAGCGAAGCCGTCACAAATTATAGCCAATTGTTTATTAACAGTTTGTTTGTAAACTTTTGTTTCTTGCATTTATAAATACCTAACTAACGAATTATGATCTAAAACACGATAAATAATGAATCATTTAACACACTTTAAATATTATTTTTGCAAATATTAAGACATCTACAAAAATTTGCAAAAATCTACTAAAATTAAATCAATGAAACAAAATTTCGTTTAATTTGTATTTAATTTAATCGAGCCTTAAGTTAATATTTTATTTGGTCCCAATAACAAAAAAAAACCTCTCAAAAACGGGCCCTGAATAAAATCAGTAACGCATTTTCAGCTAACGCCATTTTTAATTACTCTTTCACTCAGATGAATATTTATACTCTTTGTATTTTATACAGATCCTTGAAAGTTTAAAGACTTTTTTGAAATGGTATGGCCAACTCTAAATTATTAAAACAATAACCTTTACTTCTGTGTTTACCCTGGGCATCACTGCTTCTTAATACTGAGTGGAATAAAATTAATTTAAAGTATTTCTAAACTTGTTTCGAATTATCAACAAAGTTTGTATGACGAGCCACAGAAGTCACGTTACATTGTAAAGTTTACATGAAAATAAACTAGTGTCAAAGTCACAGATTGAATTCGTTTCTATTAATGATTTATTATTTTTGAATTATTATTACCTTTCTGTTGTAAAAATACGTAAGCGATTTTTGTTGCTGACTGTTTTACCAATTCTTATAATTAGATCGCTGAAGTAAGAAGAGTTTTTTTTTATATTTGGATTTATGACAAAAACTAAGTTATATAACATAAGCTGCCCACTGTATATTGTAAGCGGGACGAAACATACTGTACTTCGTAAGAAATATTTAAAAAGTAGACAAACAAAAATAGTTCAGTAAAATAATATCCAAAACAATCAGTCACCCTCTTCTGCCATTACTCGTAACTAAAACATTCATATACAAATTTTGTTCCAAGTTGCTTTTAGATTAAAATTTTTTGGCATCTACATTTTTTGAAGCCGCCATTTTGAAATTGCTGATGGATATGACGTTCGTCTCAGGCGACGAAGAAAGCCAGAGCATCCTCCAAGTCCAGTCGGTCCAGGTCGCTCAAGAGGAAACCATGCTTCATTCAGCATTCAACATCTGGAACAAGCAAATTTCCTATTTAAATTCAGTTTAAGCACATTTCTCTTAGAAAACACGGTCCTTCTTGAGCGACCTGTTCGAAAGGAAATTTTAGAAAACTAAGTGTATATGTTATCAAGGCTACGGTAATTTTTAATTTGTTAATTTAATTAAAAAGTTGTGGTTAAAAATTTTAATCTAAAAAGAAGCTAACAAATGTTTATCTATAATCTTAATTGATTTTTTTATATGATTCTTGTTAAGTTTCAGAACCATTGGAATTTAGCGCTAGAATTTAGAAATTTAAAACTAAGTTGAAACTGACAACAAATCATTATTAAGAAATGTCTCTTATAAATAAGGAATGCCTTTTTTTATAAATTTTTCTTTAATTGTTTTTATTTGTACATAGATAAGTAGCTAAATATATAATACATTTAATATATGTAGCAGCGCACGCGCAGCACCGGTTGTCTTTTGACTTAGCATTTCACGATTCATTATTTAAATTAAATGACTGAATTTATTATCCTGATTTTACATTTTAAGTGCACATTCTGTTAAGATCACTATATATTTAGATAAGATGGTAATTTATTTCACCCATATTTAATTTGTTTATCAAGGGATGCTTTCAGAATTAAAATGCGTTTGATGTTATTTGTTTTAATGTAGTCGTATCATTAATTGCCATTTATCAGATTTACATAGATACATACTTTTTAAAGTTTTGATTTTAACTTGCTGATATTTTAAGAGTAACGTATTCCTGAGTTAATTACTCCGTGTTCGGATCTGATATTGAAACAAATCGTTAGGGTGATTATAATATTTATATGAAATAATCATTAACAAATAAAACACCTTACTTTTTATTATAAGAGTCATTATCCAACATTAAACTACAAAAATAAACTAAGATATCGTCGGTGTCTAGCATCAGATTTGTTTGATCTTTAAATTCATTTTGACCAAAACATATTTTATGGTACATAAAGTTTTTGTATTTACTTTGATTCTTTCATTAAAACGACTGAATATAGTATGCTGAAATCAATTAATGGAAAGATACATTCAATAATCATTTGAAAGGAATGAGTATTTTATTATCATCAATACTCTGTTAAAAGATCTGAAATGGTTTAGTAGTCTCGGTAGCTGCTAAGTTACAAGAGTTTGAACTCTGCCTGGTGTAAGTGTTACCTATGGATAAAAAACATTATATGTATAAAAAATATATTTCCACGTTAAACAGTTCAAAACTCTGATGTAAAAGTACTTAAATAAATAACAACTGTTAGGTAAAAACTTACTTTTTAATCGCATTATATCACTGGTATACAGATATTGCTAAACCGGTTTCAATGACGTCAAACTTTGTGGGCGTCAATAAAAACTGCCTCATGTATCCCATTACCCATTAGTTATCAACTGCTACTGCTGTTTCGTAGAACTACTCATTTAATAGTTGTGAACAATATTTACTTTTGAAACTTCGTTTTAATTCGAGCTCAATGCAATTATTTCAACAAATTAGAACTTCGATAAATTAGTTCATTCGATACACTACTAAATATTTTAAACGTGGAAGTTTGTGTGTTTACGGAAATTCGGCTGAAGTTGTGATTAAATTTGGCGCCCGGAAAACATTTATCTCGAAATTTAAAACGGTTAACTAAGTCAACCTAATCCTATCAAAATGCCATTTTACCGCGATTAATCATGATTAGATATGTATTTTTTTGTATACCCAACAAATCCGCCTGCCACCACGGTCAACTACACAGTGAAGTTGTAAAATGGATAACTGTTCAGCGGAAAGGAGAAATTATCCAAAATAGATCTAATTGTATGAATAAAAGGCATAAGTCATTAACACGTGTCATGGTAGAGAATTATGTAGGAAACAGGACTGCACATATAAATGAACATGTCGTAATCAAATGTCTTGCCATAGCAAGCAAAGCCCTTTTTGATTTTATGACATTACAGCGCGAGAGCCTACTAAATAAAGAGCATCGACTACTATTAAAAATGTGCATACTTTAAAAATATAACTTACTTTTTTTTCTTAGCTTTGACATTTGAGACATCAAAAATATAATATCGAATAATATTTTTTATATCTTATTTCTAAATTGGCGCATAACCTTATTTAGTCATAATGAGTGGTCACATGAATAATTTATTCATTCCTTTCGAAATCAATCAGTGTAAGAAGAAATTATTATGCTCTAATAAATTAGATATTTAGCTCCAATAAAATTGGAGAGACATATAACTTAAATTGTTTTGAACGCAGAAAAAGACAAATGGCTTCAGGGTTTCTCCAACAGACTTGAATTTTGACTTTTGACAAATTCACGCCTGAATGCATCTTTCAGACTCAATATTTTTTTTGTATGTAGAAGTTTACACTAATATCCTTTTTTTATCAAAATAATTCGCTGTCAAATTATAATACTTATTTGAATAAGTAATTAAGTACCAATCTTAATAGCAGTGGAGGAACTCACTTTATAAGTCAACCAAATTGAAAAAGGAGTGAGGCCATTTCAAAAGATTATTCAAAAACCATTTAGTGTTTACACCACAGAATGGTGGTTTTGTTATTGGGTCACGTGTGAAAGTCATGTTTTATAAGTGAATTCATGTTTTTCTTTATAACTTAATAGCTATGATTATCTTATTATTGAATCACCGGCCTGTTCTTTATATGTTTATTATGTGCAAAAACGATTTTATGAGTGTGTGGAATTGTATGTAGACCTTATTCAGAATGCCTTTACAGATCCTTATTTAATCCTTGCTTTACTACAGATGTTCTTATATTTATTTTTAAGTAGGTGAGCTTATTCTAACAGTTTTTTATTAACTTTCAAAAAGTTCACGCAAAAGCATAACTTCGCGTCGAGCCAAATGGTGTTACCCGGGGGTGGAAAGAGAAATAAAAAGCCGCAGGCTGTGTTTATAGCCCATCAATGCAAACAAAGCAAGAAACTCTTTTACCACTTAATAACTGTTACTGGAACGAAGGCAGTGCTGACTGATGCCTACGGCCGGCGACGCATCGTTACTTGATATAATAATCGCTTTCACTATAAATTACCAAGCACCTATGACTAATATTGTCCACGGGCGCGGATGCCACTTACCATCAGGTGGGTTGCGTAGTTCTTTGCCGGATATGAAAGGATAAAAAAAACATATTTCGAGTGTTACCCGACGTTTTGGTAAATTTACTGAGTCTGAAGGTGTCTTAGGGTTACGAAAAACAAAAACAAGAGCAATCTAAGACTGAAAAGTAAATAAACTTGCATTTTAAAGATGCACTACACTGCCCTTGTTTTGGGAAACGGTAACAGGTTGAACATTTAAATTTTTCATGTACAGAAGGTAAAGATTGTTATAAAATTCAGATAAATATACTTAAATATAAAAAATTGCCCAAGTAGCGTCAGTGCCTTATACGCCGGAGGCCCCAGGTTCGATATCTTGTTGGAGCTGTCATTTGTGTGATGAACAGTTTGTTTACGGGTCATGGTTGTGTATATTTCTAATTTTCATTTCATTTTTTATTTATTTATACAAAATACAAATCTTTATATTTGAGTTCAGTACATCCATTAGATCTAGCTGGATTCGAAACCGTTTAGTGGAAACAACTGCTAAAACTTTTACAGCGAGGCAGCCTGCACAGTTTTGTCGTGTTTTTTATAAACACCTAACAAATACACTTTTGATACATTTTATATGGGTTAGTCTATAATTCCTCCTGAAATATCCTAAACAAAAAAAAAGCAAATATATTTTATTGTTAATTTATCTAGTTTTTATACCTACGATTATCACAATTTATAAATTATAACAAGATATCATCTTAACATTTATGCTTGCTTCATAAAATCCTAATATTAATGTAAAGAAACGCTTTATTTTAAAGTTGCATTAACAGCATTTTATGTAATAAACATGATAATGAAATCAAATATTGACATTTATTCTTCGCTCATACGCGATGAGACCATTTCGAAATATAAAAATATGGTGAAATATCAAATTCCAAAAGTATTTGCATATAAATGAAATAAAATCTTGGACTTTTAGTACAGACAAGGCACAAAAAGAAACTACCTATGTTTCAGGTGTTCCTATGCGATCGGACCCAGTATTTTATGCAATATCAACAAGCAATTCAACTTAGTTTCGAAGTTATGCAACTGGATCCCAATGAAGTTTCGTACAAGATTTGGTTCAAATTTTTTACCAGCATAATCAAATTCAATTTTACTAGTATACACATTTGACTTAGTACCGGTTCTAACTGTAATGACAAGTATTTCTTTAGAGGGAATAAACTTATTTGGTTCTTTTTTTTTTTTGAATCTATTATTTCTGTACTGCTCATGAGGCAGGTCACTACATATATTTTAATACATTTATCGTACAGCAATCACCTCCTTATATACTGTGGTGAATTATTAATATTAGGTCTTTACCTATGAAATTGCCGTTTTTCACGAAATAAATGAAGGGTAATTTTTTTTATATATTTTTTATTTCTATTAATCAAAATAATCACCCATGCAATCAATGCATCTTTGCCAACGCATTGGTAGCTTATTGATGCCTTTCTTGAAGAAATCAGCTGGACGGGAGGCAACAAATTCTTCAAAGGCATTTTGTACTGCCTCTCGGGTATTGAATTTTTTTCCCACCAAGAAGTTATCCAAATTCTGGAAAAAGTAGAAGTCTGTAGGCGCAAGGTCTGGTGAGTACGGCGGATGACGGAGAACTTCCAACCCCAACTCTTGTAGCTTGGAGACCGTCTGCTGTGCAGTGTGAGGTCGCGCGTTGTCGTGCAGGAGCAGTGGAGCCGAACGATTGACCAAAGCTGGTTGGAGACGTGCGAGCTTCTCCATCATTGTGTTCAGTTCTTCACAGTACATATCTGCAGTAATGCTTGTCCCGTTTGGCAAGAAGCTGTGATGAATTACACCCGCGTTAGACCACCAAACAGTGACCATCACTTTTCTAGGGGTAAGTTTTCGTTTAGGGCATTGTTTGGATGCTGAACCAGGGTCCAACCAACTTGCTGAGCGCTTACGATTGTCAAACAGGATCCATTTCTCGTCACAAGTAACAATGCGGTTCAGAATTCCTTCATTTGTATGCCTCCTGAGCAGTGCAAGGCACGTCTCCACGCGTACTTCGCGCTGGCGGTCATTGAGTTCGTGGGGTACCCATTTGTCAAGCTTTTTTACCTTGCCAATTTGACGCAAATGGACCAATATTGTTTTGATGCTAACGTCGAAAGCTGCTGCTAATTCAGCCGTGGATTGAGTTTCATCAGCTTCCACAATTGCCTTTAATTCGTCATTGTCGACCAAAGTTTTCGGACGACCACGGGGTTCATTTTTCAGGTCAAAATTTCCAGGACGGAAGCGGGTAAACCAATAACGGGTGGTGCGTTCGTTTGTAGTGTTCGCTCCGTAAACGTCGTTGATGTTGCGTGCCGCTTGTGCCGCTTTGCTGCCACGACGGTACTCATACTCCATAATTACTCGAATTTTTAACTTATCCATGATGACGAAAAATGTTCGAATGCGTTGAAAACAAAACACTAACTATTAAACAAATGACGATTTTAGAAAAAGAATTCCATGTTTGTCAAATAAAATTAATTTGAAATTAGAATAATCAGTCAAAAAAAAATTATTTTCATTTGAAATGGCCAGTACGGCAAAACGGCAGTTTCATAGGTAAAGACCTATTATTATTTTACATTACTATGTAAAAAATTACTCAATGTTAAGTTATAAAACTATTCCAATAGTTTCCTAACTTAACATTGAGTAATATTATAGTAAATCGCACTCGAGTAATTCCTGATCTTTTTGGAATTTCAGGATAAGAAATATCGCTTGTTACTAGTGTTGTAAGAGACTCGAGTCTTGGAGTCTTATTTAATAAAACTTCAGCTATTTTTGAAGACTCGAGTCTTAAAAATAAAACATAGAGCTCAAGTCCTTTAGCATTTGGAGTCTTTTGTAAAAAGACTTGAGTCCTGCCAAAAAGAACTCAAAGACTGAGTCTTTTTTTTTGCAATAATACAGCAATGAACAAATTATTGATTTATTATTATATGGTTTATATATAGATATATGAGGTACGTACTATTATACGTAGGTAGGTACTATTATTAATTTGTATATTATATTTATTTAGTACATTGAAGCCCTTATAGTTTTATTACCTAAACAGTGAATGACACGTCGTTTCAACATAACTCGCGAGACGTCAATTTAATTTGATTTACTATAACCGGACTAAATTGAGTAGATAGATTACGCGGGTTACGTACCGATGGGATGACGTTAGCCAGCCGTTCTTAAACAGTAGTGCAAACACCACACACCATTGGATAATATAATACACCAACTCAAGTTCATGACTCAGTCTAGCTTAAAGAACTTAATAGACTCGAACGGACTTGGAAGACTCAGAGTCAAAGGACTCGGACTCAATGTGACTAACGAGTCCTTCCTGAAAAAAGGCTCAAGTCTCGAAATGAAAACTAAAAGACTCGAGTTTCATACAACTCTACTTGTTACTAACGGATAAGGTCCCTTTCAAATAGTGAAATATTTTTTTTGATCTTTTAAGTAGTTTCAAAAATTGCCGATTTCACACAAAACATGGCCAATCATGTCTCTTAATAATAAAAGTATACATAATAAACATACCATCTGTATACTTTAAAAATAAACAATATACGACAAAAATAAGCAAGAATTATCTTTCAACTCAACAAGTTCATATAAAAGCAAATTCCAACCAAATTATTTTGCCATCAGTACCCGAGTAAATAAAATAAAAATATCGAGAAGTTCACAAAAAGAGAACTGCGGAAGGCGGGATTCATTTAAACACGACACCGATAGCTGATAAAAGAGTTTGCACTTTATCTCCATGCTAAAGGAAAGCAATTTGATTCCATAACATTATTAAGTGCAAATTGTAAAAGTGAAGTAAAGTTTACGAAAACGCCCAGATAAGGCCTCTCAAGAACCTGTGAAGCCTGTTTTAATTGCACATTACTTTTGGGTGAAATATTGATTTTAATGTAACTAAGTATCTTGAGCCTTACTCATTTCGGTTGGTCCAATAAGCACCATTTGATCAGGGATTCTGATTTCATGAATCTTGTAGTCTAATTATCAATTTCACTGCTAGCGTAGCAAAATTTATTTAGAATAGGCGCATTAAAAATCAGTTTATACATCGTAATGACCTAAATATAGGACTTCTTTTTTAAAAGACAACAGAATTAAATGTATTTTTCAAGATTTTGATCAACATGTCCGTCTTTTCAAGGTTCTTAATTTTTCTTGTTGCTGTAAGGCCTAAATGTAGCAATAATGCGTAGTACAACAATTATAAGTTCATTAAATAAAATAGTGTAAATGTGACGCACGAGCTCACTCGAAAATTTTTGCGATTTTAGTTTTTCATTTACTAACATAAAGAATTCAATTATACTGTAGCATTGATTACCTTCTAAATTAAAATTTTAGTTTTTCTAAAAGAGAAATCGAGTTAATGTCAACTATACCAACATCCTAATCTAGATAGCTTTTGGTTTCGTCACTGAATCAACCTTTAAGATAACAAACCAGCACTGTAAGCGAACATTAAAAACTTTGCTTTTCTTACAAATTGCTCCAATTATTTGGATAAATTTAAATAAATGTATGTCAGTGATAATTTTTAATTACCTGATTTTACTTTGATTATCTAAATATGAATTGATAATCGTTAATTTTTATGTAAAATTACTTAACATTTTAGACCTCGGCTTTGGTAATCTTGATAATCAAAGGCGCTACCTACATGAAGGGACATTTTGATTTCGCATTTCAAAAATTATTATCAGTATAAATATGTCATAAACTAACATATTTTAGTTATTCAAATTAAGCGATCATTTGAGTGTCGGAAGTTTGTTTTTCGTTGATTTGCATAGTTAGGGGACTGTACTGTATAACACTCTTACCCGGAAAGTATTTAGCTCCCACTAAAAGTAATAACTTTTTCATATTTTTATGGTATCCTACACCATATGGGTGTGTTATTTCAGGCGGACAAAATTTCATGGTGCGTCGAAGGCATAAAGATCAAATCTATCATAAAATTACGTAATATTCCTACGCAATGCCAAACACCGACGTACAGCAAATAGACGTACGCACAATATCATTTTATTTCAATGTAAATTTGCTCTTTAGTATTACATTGTAACTAGATGTCATCTCATGGACGCCATTGACGTCATCGCATCTGTCATCCGTCCCACTCTAATGTGAGGCAAATAAATGAGTAGATAAATATTTGGTTCATCTCCGAGTTTAATACCTTCGGCTTGAACAATATGTTCCGGATTACAGTACGTTAACTTGTGTACGCTTAATATTTTAAATATTTGCTGAGTACTTATTTGGATTTTTTAGTATATTTGTTGATTATTAAATGAACTGCCACTCATGCTTGTAAATATCAAAAGCCCTCATACAAATAACTTTAGTTAGAAGTACATAGCATACAGTACATAAAACAAAATTTAATTAAAATATTTTTTTGCTTATTAAAAGCTGCCACCTCCTGCAATGACAGTTTTTTTCCTCTATTTTATGTTATGATGACTATATTATGATTTACAACAAATTATAATCTCAACACAACTTTTTATTAATTTCTTTAGATTGTTTAAGAAGAAATAAATAATTTGTTGGTAAGAGAATAATTAGTAGGTAATTAAATTAATTATATAATTAAGGTAGAATTCGTTTTTGTCTTATAACCCTTATTTACAAGATATCCAAAGGACTTCAGATATTACCAAAAAGCACCTTCTACCCACTCTAATACTACTGAGAAACTTTAATTTTCCTTGTGTACATTTTATCACATTTTTTAAAAAACATTCCGAAGGCAACAACACCAATGACGTTAATTAATTTAAAACAACAATAATTAAGATTTGCAACAGTTGTGTCAACTTTACATGCATTGCATAACAATGCATCGGAATACTTTGAACGAGAACTATTAAATAACATGTATTTATTGTGTCTGGGATTGCGCGCTACATTAAGTTTGTGTACCTACATCTTGTAGGACCACGGAAACTCGTCACCTGCTTGAGGGCAGCGTTAATCGGTAACAATTTGTTACACAAATCTACAAAAAATATATACATTTTTTGATTAATGGTTTGTTAAGAACCCCAAGGTCTATCAAGCTTTTTTGTTGTTTGCAGCTAAGGCGCTTAGACGAAACTTTAACAAAGACAATATACATACCGATCGAACGCCCATGCCGTTAAAAATTAATACAAGCCCATACAACCATTTCGGTCGAATTGTAAAATCAGTTAGTTATTCAGTAATATGTTTCTACTCTGGCAACAAACTTAGTCGATGTGTCTACCTAGTTCGACATCTCGACAAAAAATGGGAAATTTTCGAAACACAAAAGTGGTTTCATTTTAGAAACAATGTTTAAAAAAATTTAAGAACTTCGTTACTAGAATGCTACAAATTTTGACTGAATGACATTGTGAATTGAATTAATATTTTTTTACGATTTCAAATGCAATACATTTTGATCTCATATAATCTTGTCGTCAGCCCTTTCAAGTTACAATTATCTTCATTACTTACCAAGGCGTTTTAAAGTCTTCTTAGATATTTGCGAAGTGCGCAAGCAAGTTTGTCGAAGGAATTTGGAAGAAAATTCTTATTAACAAAAGCCACTGCGATTTCTACAAAGTAAGGGAAAAAATATTTCTTTGTTAATTAGGTAATAGCAAAAATGTGTAATTCATAAGTACATTGAGTATCAATTAGAATTTCTAATACATATATAAACATGTAAATTTAAATTGTAGGATACCTTAACTGTCGCAAAACATGTATTTCATTTTTTTTTTTTTTTTTTGTTCCCCTCCGCGGGAAGGGCAGGAGGATAAAAATGCCCTGACGCATACTCTGGCGCGATTCCAAAGTTATGTGGGACTCGTCCCGACGCCTACCAGGACCATACCCACTAAAAACCCCCTGTCGGCTCGTGCATTTTTGCCACTCAGCCTTCATCGGAGCGACGGCCAATTGGAGAAAGAGGCCGCGCTAGCGGGGCCCAGAAGGGGTCACCCGCTGGGATTACATAGCACTGAAGGTGCTCAAAAATTGAAAGTAAAATAAAAACATTAAAAATGAAAAGTAAATAATGAAAACATTAAAATTGAAATTAAATATGCATTAATTCGGATTTACGTTAGAATTAGAATTTACGTTAGAATTAGAATTTGCGGCCAGAAGGGCCTCGAGATCGCGTGACAGTCTGGTGGATGAGTACGTTTGCGCATTTCTAGGCCTAGCGACTTTGAACTTCGAGTCTAACACAGGAGCAGCATATGAGACAGAATCACGAACTAGAGGATTGGGATGGGTTTCGGAGCGTTTGAAGAACGCTTCAGAGAGTGTTTTGAGATATTGTTGTACTGTAGGCAGTTCAAGATCTCTATGCAAGTCCGCGTTACGCACGTACCACGGTGCGCCTGTGGCCCGGCGGCAAAAGAGGTTTTGAACTACCTGCAGTTTGTACAGGAGGGAGGGTTTGGCGTGGGCAAAGATTGGCGAGGCATACGTCATGACGGGTCTAACGCAGACCTTGTAAAGTGTACGTTTGTTTCTGAAGGACATTTTACTTTTTCTACCTAACATGCTATTTAGGCGGACTAAATAGTGACGAGCGAGTTTCGAAACTCTTTCAACGTGTGGCTTGAAAGAAAGCGTCGGATCTAATGTGACGCCTAAGTATTTAGTACTGCGCTTCCAGGGGATGGGAATGCCTAACATTCGAACGTGGGGATCGCCATCGGGACGACGGCGTTTGTGGTCGAAGCGCATCGCAGAACTCTTTTCAGGGTTCACATCGATGCGCCATTCTTGAAACCATGCACCAAGGGCGTTTACGGCCTTTTGGAGTCTGGTTACAAGGCGCCGAACACCGTGGCCTTTGGTATAGAGTGCGGTGTCGTCAGCGAAGAGGGCGAGTTCGACGCCTTTCGGCGGGATGGGAATGTCGTTGGTGTACACGGTGTACAGCAGAGGGGCGAGGACTGAGCCTTGAGGGACGCCAGCCTTTATGGGACGAGGTGCAGAAAGCGTGCCTTCGTGTTTAAATCGAAACGTACGGTCTTTGAGAAACGACGCTATTATCCTGACTAGGCGATCCGGTAAGCCTATCTTGTAGAGTTTATAAACGAGACCGCTGTGCCAGACTTTATCGAAAGCCTTGGCTACGTCAAAGAAAACCGCGACTGTTTTATAACGACGCGGATAGAAACCGTCAAGTATATACTCGACGATTCGGTGGACTTGCTGAGGGCAGGAGTGTTTAGCGCGAAAGCCGAACTGATGGGGAATAATGAGAGGATCGCCATCCGTTGGAAACAGATGGTTCCGCATTCGAGAGAGTATGACTCTCTCGAGAAGTTTAGACATTGCCTTGAGGAGGCTGATGGGTCTGTGATTAGCCGGGACGTTCAGAGGTTTGCCCGGCTTGGGAATGCCTATGACTGTCGCTTCTTTCCAAGCTTTAGGAAAGTAGCTATGGTCGAAGCAGGCATTGAAAATGATAGCTAGCAAGGTAAGCATCTGTTGAGGTAGGTGCTTAAGTGCGTGGTTGGAAATTCCATCCGCACCCGGAGCCTTTTTGGACTTTTGATTTCTAATGAGAAGCAAGATTTCGTCATTAGAGACTGTGACAGGGTCGGCGGTGATGGGGAGAGAGTCTCTGCGAAGGACTTCGTCCTCCACCGCTTTGATGTGAGTGGGATTCGCGGGTTGCGTGCTGGGCGAGCATTGTGCGGCAATGCTGTCGGCGAAGCATTCGGCTTTCTCTTCGACTTCGAAAGCAGTAGTGCCATCGGGACGAGTGAGAGGAGGAACGTGAGAGACGGTGTCTACGCGTAAGGCTCGGGCCATGCTATAGTACGCTTGGTGGGACGGAGAGATATTCGCCATGAGATCGTTCATCTGAGCGTCTCGGAGTTCCGCGAGGCAAGACCTAACTTTACGCTGAAGCTGATTCGCAGCTGTTCTATAGGCGGGCGTGGGATATTTCTTGGCTCTCCGGAGAGCCGCGTTTTTAGCTTTAATAAGATTGCTAACGGCTAAGGGAAGCGTGGGTTTGCCTTGCTTAGCAACCTTTTCGTTGTCACTGATGGCTGAGTTGATAGCATCAGTGAGAGAATTTACTAATGAATCGATTTTATCCGGGCTATCTAATTGCTCGGGAGAGATCGCGAGTGGAGAGTTCGGAGCCTCTAAGGCTGAAACTAACGTATTTTTAAAACCTTCCCAATTGGTAAAGGTCTTAGGAGATGAGACGTTATCGTTCGGCGGTCCTAGCACGAGGGAAACGGGGCGATGGTCGGAGCCTAGGTCATCGAGCGGTTCGATAGACCTTAGGTCAAGATTGATTCGCTTGATAATTGCAAAGTCGAGGATGTCAGGAGAGTAGGACGGGTTGTTGGGATAGTGAGTGGGAGTGACGGGGGATATGACATCTAGGTCAAGGGAGTTAGTGATGTCGAGGAGAGCGATACCGCTGGTGTTAGTCGATAGGCACGTCCAGTCAGTATGTTTGGAGTTAAAGTCTCCGAACATAATGACTGAATGGCCGAGGGCGAGAATGGCCTCAAAGTCGCTTCGGATTGGTCTGGTACCACTAGGTATGTAGATTGAAGCTATGATGATGGTCGGATGACCAGTCATAGCCAATCTACACACAGTGGCTTCCATGTTGAGGAGAGGAGGGGTAGGGAGAGGACAGCAGTGGAAGCCTCTTTTGTAATATATAGCGGTGCCGCCGTAACCGTCAGAGTTGGGCCTATCGTTACGAATAAACGCGTACTTAGGTATAGCGAATCCCCTGGAGCGGTTTGGAGTAAGCCATGTCTCCTGGAGAAGGAATAAGTCAGGTTCTTTGTTCTGAAGGAACAGTTTAATCTCGGGAAGGTTTGTGTTCAGGCTACGAGCGTTAAAAGATATTAGGGATAAGCCCTTGGGTTTGATACGACAGGACGCGGGATTCGCGGGTCTAGACATTATAATTTATTATTTACGAATTAATACAAAAATAAAAGAATTTACAACGAACTTAGGAGCGAGTGATGCTCGGCTAGCGCGAATAAACGCTCTTGAGGAGAGCGGGCGGCTCGCAGTTTGCGTGCGAGTACGGAAATTTCGTTAATGTCGACGTTTTGGATGACGTCGAACACGGTCTTCATGTCCTCAGCCAACGACGACTGAGGGGAAGATGACATCGCGGGACGCGGCCCTACGGGAGCTACGGGAGCTGGGATGGGTTGGGAAGGTGCAGGCGGGACGGCCGGACGCTGCCTCCAAGACAGAGCCGGAGTAGGCGTCGGCTGAACGGGCTTTGCTTCCGGGGGACCCCGGTTGCGCAGCGGCGGGAAGTTAGCGGAGGTGAGCGGCGGCGCCGGTTTAGGCGCGACCCTCTTGACGGTGGAGCGCGGAGCGCGCGGGCAACCCCTGTAGTTTGCTGTGTGGCCGGACTGGCCGCACAGCACACAGGCAGGGGGGGAAGTGGATTCGGGAGTGCGAGTGCACTCCTTAGTGAAGTGGGGATCCAGGCACTTAACGCACCTGGGGGGAGCTGAACAGTTGGCCGCTGCGTGGCCATATAGCTGGCAGCGGTGGCACTGCCCAGGGTGACCACGGGGGTTGGGACGCTCGACGGAGATGTTCGAGAGTCCGCAGATTGTGCGAGCCTCTTTGAAAATCTCCTTCGAGTTGGGAGTATTGGACAGTATTACTAGCGCTAACGGAAAACGCCTACCGCGGTTGGAGTGCATCTTGTGCACTGCTGTGACCGGGAAACCCTGAGACTTAAGGTCATCGAGAATGTCATCGTTGCTGAGTTCGAACGGGACGCCCCGTAGTACTGCGCGGATCTTACGCTCCTCCGGGAGGGCGTAGGTGTGAAATGCGATTTGATTTATCGAGAGTAGCCTAGTGAAAGACCGGAAGTCGTCGACGGTCGCTAATTGGATTTTGATTGTCTCGCCAGCGTTGGCGGCTTTTAAGTAATTGATTTTGTGCACTTTGCACAAGTTGGAAACCGCGGTCCAGCGCGCTTTTTCACGCAGGAATACGGGCGGAGGGAGCTGAGGCTTCGGCGGGACGGGAGCGCAGCGCGTCGCTGGCTTTGATGTGACCGACGGAGACGCGGTTACTACGACCGATTTTAACGGTGCGGGGGCTGGTGTTGAAGACACCGGGGAGGGCTCGGGTATTGAAGATACCGAAGCTTTCTTAGAGCGCTTCTTGGAGCGCTTGGCGACGAGTTGAAACGCGGGCTCAGGAGAGCCGGTTAAAGTGACGGCATCTGACGACGTATCAGACGCGGGTTCGGAGTCGCTCCCGGGAGCGGTACGCTTACGACGCGACGCGTGAGAGGATGCGACCGATTCGCAGTCCATCTCGGACGAGGCGGGAGAGCTTAAGACCTGAGGGGTCTCGACGTTGGAGGCCTGAGGGGCCGGGGTTGAGGCCTGAGGGGCCGGGGACGCGATAGATGCCTGTAAGGCCTGCGTTAGTATGTCATCGGGTATGCTGTAGCCAGACGCGGCGAGTACCTGGGCGAACGACCTAAGTACGTTGACAAGGTCCATTGGAGGGCTTGGGATAATATGGAATATATAAATATATAATGTATGCCTAGGTTCCCTAGCAAACCTAGCGCCTATTTATATAACAAATGCCTAGAATTCCTAAATAAAAATCTAGCGAACCCTAGCGGCAAACCTCCCTACCAGCGGTAGGGGGGCTGGGGAGAATAAATTAAAACTAACAATAGTACGCCGAAGGCCGCTACCTAGAAACCTAAAAAAGGGTGCGCAGGTAAAG
Source organism: Marasmarcha lunaedactyla (assembly GCA_923062675.1). Taxonomy (NCBI): domain Eukaryota; kingdom Metazoa; phylum Arthropoda; class Insecta; order Lepidoptera; family Pterophoridae; genus Marasmarcha; species Marasmarcha lunaedactyla. Next base: position 14,122,899 of record OV281353.1, read on the forward strand.
AGTTGACCGCGTTAGGGTCAACCTTTACCGACAGAAAGGACAAATACACACGAAAATACACAAATATGATAGAAATAAATATGAAAATAGGAGAAAAATAAATAAAATAGAGAAGAGAAATAAATAAAAATAAAAAGGACTGGTTCAGTACAAATTCGTTGTCACCGTTAAGTATCCTTTGCACTGAAACCAGACTACTTACGCCGGGCACAACACTGCACTCAGCACAAGCACAACACAACTTAGCACAGCACTTTGAAGACTAAGAGGCTTAGTCGCAAAGAAAAATCGCACTTCGAAAGCACTCAGACGGAGTAGAAAGACTTAGGAAACCGTAGCACGGAGCCAACACGCTAGACTGTGACGTCAGTAAACTGAGCGCCGCGGAATGGCGGGAAGGGACCGATCAACGGAGAACTGGGTCTTGCACGTCCGAACCGCATGGCGATCGGAGCGAGAATGCGTGATGTATTTCATTTTATGAGTTACCCTTTATTCATTTTATGAGGCGGTAACCAGGTGTAGTAACAGAGTAGTAACAGTGTGCACTTTTTGATCACTCCCGTAACATATTCTCTTATGGCCGACGTAATAGTCCGATGCCAGTGATTCCCAACATGTCTTTAGATTGCCGAACTTTTAGTTTACTTATGGATAAGTCCATTCGTATAGGCTCCTGAGTTATATTACGAGCACAATGGTAAAATATATAGAACAAATGTACTGGGACAGAATAAATTATAATTTCAAATAATGTATGGTAATAAAGATGCACCATTTTTGAGGTTATGAATGTATGTATTTATTTTATGGAATTCCCACAGGCACCAGAACTACACAAAGCTAATGACTTCAGCAGACGGGTTTTTAAATTTTTCAAATTCTGCTGCTTGTTGAAACTTTTTTGAAATAAAATTTGAAATAAATAAATATTTTCTTAATTATTAATATTATTATATATTATATATATATATATATATATATATATATATATATATATATCGATACACCTTATTCAAACCAATTTCGATAGTGTTTGATTTAGTTCATGTAGTTGCGGTTCTTCTTGCTTCAACCTTTCTGACTCTTTTTGATTATTCTTAAACTTTGTACTTGGTTGCGACTCTGTTCCAAAACAAAACAAATTGGTGTACACATTGTTTAGTAACTATTTATACACAAAGAGTATTAACATTATAATGACGCAGTGTAGACACAGTGTAGACACAGTGTATTTGTACATTTTAGGTTAGTTTTGATCTTGCTGCCATAAGGTAATAACTGTGTGGTTATATTTACGAAACATTGTCATCAAAAGCTTTTCCGAGTCATCTAGTTCGCATAGTGCATACTCTGTTACCACATTATGAGGACAAACCTAAGGTAGACACATAGAGTAGTAAAAGTTAACACATTGCGACTACAATATTGATTAGTATCTTATTTTCTTACAAAAATGTTTGTCACTGCAGCTGGATTTGGTTGTATGGGTAGGGTAATTAAATTAAATTTAAAAAATTAAAACTTTTAAACAAAGCCTTCGAATATTATTATCAAGCACCCCGAACCTTTTACGAGTAAAGCAAAGGTATTATCGATTGAAATCTTTGTCTTCATCATCATTTACTAAGATAGAAGACAAACCACATATCTAACATTAAAACAACAACAGTACATGGCACGTATACAGAGCCAGATATTTAAAATTCAAAGTGAAATACCAGACGCGCACGTAAGCCCCTACAAAGTAGTCTGACATTACGTAAATAGAGTGCATTTTACTTCGCATACTAGTAAGTATGTATAGTAGTTTTAGCATAGGATAGTTACCTACCAGGCCACTCAGAAAACTTTGCAATAAAATGTTTTATGTATGGAACGCTGGCAAGTTATAATTAATTTTGAAAATTCGATTATTTAATTGTCAAAATATATTTGTTCCAAATTTAAATTGCCCTCTTAAATGGTTTACTAGCATTATGAAACTATTCCGCGTCATAGAAAAATGGATCTGCGACGGGAACATTTTCGTGCAATGATTTTTACGACTTCAATCAAACCTGATGAATCGTTGAATAGACTTTAGTTAGCTTTTATAAACAAGGCACTTTCTAATGCAACTGTGCACCGATGATATAACGAGTTTAAGTGCGGTCGCTAAAATTTGAAGGATGAAGAAAGAAGTGTTCGTTCTTTGACTGCTGTTACGAAAGAAAACGTGCTACAAGTAAAAAACTTATTCAACAAACCGGCGAATCACGTACGAGGAGATTAATCAATCTGCAAATTGGATCAGGAAGTATTCATGATATTCTACACAACCACTGTTTCGTAAGGATTGTTTGGCGCTGGGTACCCCACAACCTCACCGATGCTCAGAAGCAGGCGCGCGTGGAATGGTGCCACAATATGACTGATAAATATCATAACTGGTGACAAATCTGGGATTTATCAATATGATCCAGAAGCAAGGTGCCAGTCAACAGTATGACTGTTTCAAAACGAACCAACGCCAACGAAAGTGAAACGATTGAGAAGCGCTGGAATAATTTTGATCGCCAGTTTTTTGTCCTTAACGGGTTTTGAGTATCGATTCCCTTAACAAACCGAAGTATAAAAATGCAGAGTGGTACAGTACCAAATGCTTGCCAGAAGTTTTTGTTGCTGCCAGCAACAAGCCAGTGAACACGGAACTCCAATTCCTTTAGCTCCACCACAGCAACGCGCCCGCGCACCCGCTATCAAGACGAGCGACTTCCTAGATGCCACACCGGTAAAATTTTTGGGTCATCCGCCTTACAGTCTTGATTTGGCACGTGTGAGTTCATATTGTTCCCTAAAGTTAAAAACCAGCTCAAGGGAATACATTTTTTATCGCTAGAAGAGGCGCTCACTGTGTTCGAAAAAACCCTTTAGAAAGTACCTTTTGTAAAATGTGCAAAACGGACACATATATGTTTCTTGCAGAATTCGATATTTGTTGGAGTAAAACATTTTTATATAATTTTTGTTTGTATCAGTTATTTTTTATTCCAGGGAAATAGAAACTTTATTATCTATACATATTTTAAACACATATTTCAGATTGTATCGTAACTTATAAATACGTATATTGTACTTATCAATTTATCCCTGCATTGTAGGTTGTCTGAAAAAAAAATTCTCGTTAAAGATGAGGTTGCCTGCTTTGGCGTTATGTGCTATTTGAACATAATTATTGTTAAGTTTTTTATAGATTTTGATTTAACAATTATAGACGGATAATGTAATGTAACATTTAAAAAATATATTATAAGACTAATATACAAAATGCGCTCGCGCCGGTCGTTATTACCTCGATGAATGCGCACTATCATGGGTTGACAACTTTGAAAGCGGTGAGGCGAAATCCTAGTTTAAGTTTCGCTTGCTTTGGGCCAAGTTATTTATGTATTTATTTTTGATAGAATATTAGTTTCGCGACCTTGTTTGCGAACACTACTATAGTTACCTTCCAGAGAACTATGTACTACAGCTTTAAATTCTCGCACAAGACCTGAAGCAAGATACTTGTCCACGCACCCAGGCCGCGTCGCTTTGAATAACAAACAAAACCATACAATAGAAATGGTCTGGTTCTGCTCTGCTTACTAAACATAATACTCCTTTTGCGACGGATGTCTATTTCCTGCTAACATATACACATTCATATAAATAATGACAATTACTGTTATCAACATCGGCATGGATGGATAACGATATAGATTAAAACTAACAAAAAACAAACAAACTCGAATTTAATTCGGAAAAAGTTTAATAATTTTGTTAAAACTTTGTTAGCATGAAGCAGAAAATGATGTCTGGTACTGCAGCAATTGGAGAGATATTTGTTATGTTTTATTTGAACTGTTCGCGGTATTAACGTTTGAATGGTACAATAGTAATAGTGTAAAGTATACGAGTACTTACATGTTTGTTTTTTAGGAAGCCAGCATTTATGTTAATTTTGATTACTTCTTAATGCGTATTTTAGAACGAACTTACTTCACAGTCACCTAACTAAAACCAATTTATCATTTTAGTTAGCTTTGGGATGTAAATTAATTTAATACAGTTGAGCCTACAAGCCCTATTTTCTACATTTCATCTAATTAAAGTTTGACCTGAGTCAGGCGAAAGGGTTAAGACTGTTATTTTTACTGTTTCCATAGCCGGCAAACGAATACGCGACTCACGTGATGGTAAGTGGCATCCTCATGCATGGATATTAGTAGATGTATTCATCAATATTGAATGTTATAATAACGACTAATGGTGCGTTGTCGACCGTCGGCTTCAGTTGTATTTGCCAGTGTTCCAGTAACTGCACTGCGCGTCCCTTGCTTTCGACCGAAACACAACCACGTAAACTTGGTTATTATGGGGGACAAAGTAGGAAGGATTGTTCTACCGCCCCAGGCAAGATCCTTGGATAAGAACCTCTACTTCCACTAAAATAAACTTTAGTTTTTCATAAGTAAAACCACCTATGACCAATACCAAATTTTTCTATATGTACTAGTGAGACATTTGCAATAAAGTTAAAAATAATAAAACTGTTTCTACATCTGGCAGTTGGATATCTTATATCAAAATAAAAAAAACACATATCAGGAGGAGACCAATAATTTGTTCGTAGTGATGTTATTTTTAGAATTTAACAAAGGAATTAATTTAAAGCAACGGTTTAAGTGTCATTCGAGCAACAAGTTTATCCGGGCTTAAATTAAATTGAACGATTTCATTGACGTCACGCAACCGCTAAAGGAAATTACTGCATGACACAAGGAAACTCTACGTGATAAATTAAAAATTTAGCATAAACTACACATCAATCTTGTGCTATGAAAAGTTGAACAAGCGTCGTCAATGAAAATTCGAAAGCTTCTCGAAGAATCAACTTTCGAAACTACCCTAGTTGTTTTTTTCAGACTGATTATAAAAGAGCGGGGATTTTTATATCGTATGTCTGTATATTTTTACTATTTCCTACCAATGGTAGATTGATTTCAATATTTCATTTCTCTTAGCTGGTAGTTTAAAAGTTGTATGAGAAATTCCAGCAATAATCATCACATACCACGATATCTTTAAAACACGTAGATGAAAATGAAATACAGAATAAACAATTCTAAAGAGCCTTTTTTAGAATGTATATATTCATTTGTCCCTAAATTAGTATTATAATAGTAATTTGATAGACGTATTTTCAAAATAAGTGTTCAAAGTGTGAGTTGTGATCCTATGAAATTATTCCAAATTCGCAAACAGCAATCAGATTCTTGCATCGCTACTCTTTACGATATTGTGAATTGTTGTTCAAAAAAAATTCAACTGACCTTTTTAGGTAGAGTTGGAGATTCAAACTCGTCGTCGTCGCGACTGGACAACGTGGAGCAGGAGGAGCAGGCGGAGTCGGCGGACAGCGAGCGTGCGCGCAGCCAGCTGGCCTCCTCCGGCGTGACGCCCACGGACACCGCGTCGGAGTAGTCCGACACCACCACGCTGGGGGTCCGTACGCAGCGTGCCCGGCCCTCGGTCCCTTCGCTGCCACGGCGGGCCCCCAAAGTAACCATGCCAGCTTCAAGTAAGGTGCGTTCTCTTCGCGGAGTATCTGGTGGCGGCGAGCGCGGCGTTGAATGGCGGCGGCGCGGCTCCAGCTCCACCGCGCTGTCGTCGCTGAGGTCTCGGCTGCGCCGGCGCACGGCCACGCGGTCGTCGTCGTCGGAGGACGCGATGTCCTCGGGCGAAGGAGCGCGCGGCGGCCGCAGGTACTGCATGGGGCGATCGAAGCGGCGCACGAGGTCAGAGACGCGCGGTGCGCGAGCGGCCGGCGGCGCGGACGCTGCCTCACTGGCCCGGCGGCCGCGTGCCCCCGCCGCTGACGCCGCAGCTGCCGCAGCCGCCTCACCTGCTCCCAGCTTCAGGTAGAACAGACTGTGACTGAGCGCCTTCTCCCGCAGCACGCGCCTAAAATCCTCGGGAGCCTGCTCCACGCGAGGCATCTTGGTCTGAAACATAAATATTTGAATTTTAAACTTCGATTAAACAAGCCTACAAAAAACTTATTAAAAATTTGCTGAAATTTTATTTTTTGAAGTATTTTGGTAATATATTATAATATATAATATTCATGGAAATATTAAAATCACTACGATACATATAGTCCTCAGTATTGAGACACCATGCAGGCGGATCAACGATACACCGATAAGGTCTATTATCGTTCGTGAGTATTCGGGAGTATTCGGAAGTATTCGTGAGTATTCGGGAGTATTCGTGTCACTATAATCCTAGCCTAAGTGTATATATTCTTATAACTTGTTCGAGATTAACAGCTTCAAATGTATAAATACTGAGTTCAATGTTGGAATGGACTTAAAGAAATCAAATAAATCAATTAGATTCAATCAAATCAACATAGACTCGTAAGATACAAAACTTCATCAACACACTTTCATTAGCTTTGTTTGCAACTAATAATGTTAACAAATCATGATTTCAAAAAAACTTATAGCGACATCCAGCAATGTATGTAATACTGATCAAAATACAATAATGTGGGGTGATTCTATGACGGATCATCTAGCTGATTTTATGACGGATCCAGAGAGTGCATTGCACCACTCTTGAATGACTCTGGTAAACCCTCGAGTTTGAGCTCACTCGATATATTTCAATGATTCGGAATCATTAAACTTGATGATGACTGACTGATGATGCATTGTACGTGATATAAAGGTGTACTTTAGTTTCTTTAAACTGCATATAATTCACTGAATTTAATTTCAAATAAAACAAAAATAATATTATAAAACTGTGTGTGCTAAGGTATAAGAATATGCAATACTTTATCATATTGCTTTGTAAATTGGTTTGGGTGGGTTTAGAACAAACGAACAATAAACAAACAAAGAACTTGAGTTTAAAAAAAGGATTCTTTGGTGTTAACGATAATACTTTTTAATTTATATTCAATAATTCACGCCAAAAGAATACCAACGAGCGAGAGCAAGAACTAGAATGCCAGCACACTCTCTACAGATGTTTAGTTCAGGCAAACGAGTGCCCATTGCTCATTCGTGTGTCCGTCTATTCGTGTGTTCACAAGTGTCTATAGTCGGTAGCACAATATGTCTGACTCTGAAACTGACATTGTAATTGCAAGTTCTGCAATTATCACTCGGTCTCAATTACTTAAAACTAATACTTGCTCTAGGCAACTGTTCGTGTACATTCGTGCGCCGTTTATTTCAGGCGAGCTAACAATCTGCGACCCTTCCTGCTACGACGCAAACCAAGATAAAACAATAAAAAATGTTCAGTTACTGTTTACAGAAAGATCTAATGGGGATAGAATGCCATTAGCCCTTTCTAAAATTAGGAAGCCTGAATCCAAAGAAAAGTAGTAGTTAGAAATAATTAGTTTGATCACTGCACTACGCAAGAGACAAACCATATAATTCTATATCTGATAATTTATGCCACAATACTGGAATGCTACAATTTTCAATTTATAACAAAAACTTACTTTGCAGGTATTCTTCAATATTCAAATATTTAAATTCCCATGTAGTACCGGGAATTTAAATATTTGAATATTCTTTAAAAAAATCACAATAAGCGATTTTGATTTTTCAATCGTTTTTTAAGAACTGGTGCCCCAAAATTTTGTGTTGGGAAATATTTGGAGTTGTAATTAATTTGGGTGCCTTCAAGAACCTCATTGAATCCCAAACAAGTGACACTAAAAAATACGAAAGCCGTTCACATTTGTGATGACCAGTTCTCAAAACAAAACATGTTTTCAAATAGTATAGGATTTTATCACTTGCAATCTTAATGGGTAATTATATAGATAAAATTTAAATTTACTGTATACTTTTAGAAAATAATATTTGTAAGCAGATTTGATTTATAACCAATATGTACAAATAGAAGATGCTGTAACTAAGAATATATAAATAAAATATTGAGAAATAGCAATATAAATATTGATAAATAGCAAAACATATTAAATTGATATAAAAATAAAAAACTACACCAAAACCAGAATTCTTTGAAGGTAGAGTTGAAAATTACCGAAAGTTTCGGTAAGAAACGAAAGTTTCTAGGTAACTTCCGGTAAATTTCCTGAAACTTACCAAAATAAGGTTATTTAAGTAACTTTCAAAAATTATGACTTTACTTATAAATATGCAACGGCAGCTTATTTAAACGGATTTTTCTTCTTGTTATTTACCTTCTAGCAAATTTTAGCCACCATACTCTGTCACAAAAGCTAAAAACCTTATTATAATACATAAAAAAAAGACTAAACGATGTACCTAACACTTATAAAGAATCCCAAAACATAAGATTTTTAAAATGAATTTATTTTTTAAATTATATTTTTATTATAGAATTATATTTTTACTACAGAATTATTCGCAAAACAAATTAGGTACATAGAAATAAGCATGTTTCTGAGTGACGTTATATTTTTTTAAGTGCAGGGTATATGAATTAATTGTCAGTTTAAGTAAAAAAATATTTTTGATAACTTCCAGAATTGGAAATTTTTAGGTAACTTTCTCGAAACTTACCTTCTAACAGGTTCATTTTCAACACTAATTGAAGGCAACGTTGCCAAAAGGCTGGCCGAATTACCACGCTAGGTCTTAATAAAAACGCGTTGTGTTTCAAGTCACGAGTTTCACTCACTCGCAAAGTTCGAATAAACGCGATGAGCTTTACCCCAGGACCCATGGTTTCAACGCCAGTGGTCAACTTAGCCTCAAAAATATATCCATTACCTAAATTCTGATATTTCTACGTTAAACGGCTTTCAGAGTTGTTGGCAACCGAATCAGATTGTACACTGGTTGTAGGAAGATAGGAAGCCACGAGTTGTCAAAAAGGGTCCCCAAGTTAGATGACGGAAGCGCCTGCAACCATAACCCAGACTCCCAAGAACCCACCGCTAGCAGACGAGCGCGCTCTGTTGAATTAGCGTATTTAGCTGTTCATTCCTCTCTCGCTCCGATCGCAGCCCGGTACGGACGTTCCAAGACCACTCCGATTGATCGGTCCCTTCCCGATATTCCGTGGCGCTCAGTTCACTGACGTCACAGTATAACGTGTTGGTTCTGTGATAAGGTTTTCAAGGTTTTTCTGCACCCTCTGAGTGCTATCGAAGTGTGATTTTTCTTTGTGACTAAGCCCCTTAGTCTTCAAAGTGCTGTGCTGAGTTGTGTTGTGCTTGTGCTGAGTGCAGTGTTGTGCCCAGCGTAAGTAGTCTGGTTTCAGTACAAAGGATACTAAACGGTAACAACGAATTTGTACTGATCCAGTCCCTTTATTTTTATTTTATTCCTTCTTCTATTTTCATATTTATATTTTATCATATCTGTGTGTTTTCGTGTGCATTTGTCCTTTTTGTCGCTAAAGGTTGACCTTAACGCGATCAACTCTTTACCTGCGTACCCTTTTTTTAGGTTTCTAGGAAGCGGCCATCGGCGTACCACTGTTAGTTTTAAGTTATTTTCCCCAGCCTCCCTACCGCTGGTAGGGAGGTTAGCCGCTAGGGTTCGCTAGGTTTATTTTAGGGATCTTTAGGCATCTTTTATATACTTAAATATACATTCCTTAGTATTCATACCAACCCCTCCCATGGATTCGCAAAGCGTAATTAACTTCGCAAAAGCGTTCGCCCAGGCGCTCGCCACGTCGGTCGTCTCAATCTCTGACGAGGTATTCACGCAGGCCTTATCTGTGCTTAACGCGTCCCCGGCTCCTCAGGCCCCAACCCCGGCCCCTCAGGCCACCAACTCCCAGACCCCTCAGGTCTTTACCAGCTCTCCCGCGTCTCCCGTTCCATCCGAGATGGACTGCGCGTCAATCACGTCATCTCGCGCGTCGCGGCGTAAGCGTACCGCTTCTGGGAGTGACTCCGATTCCGATTCCGCGTCCGAACCGTCGTCGGACGCCGCTACTTTAACCGGCTCTCCTGAGCCCCCATTCACATTGGTCTCTAAACGCTCCAAGAAAATCGCGGTATCTTCAACACGCGATACCACCCCGGTGCCTTCAGCACCCGTCCCCGCGCCGCTTATGTCACTCGAAGTGACCGCATCTCCGTCGAAGCCAGCAACGCGCTGCGCTCCCGTCCCACCGAAGCCTCAGCTCCCTCCGCCCGTCTTCCTCCGCGAAAAAGCACGCGGGACCGCGGTTTCAAACTTGTGCAAAGAGCACAAAATCAATTATCTTAAAGCCGCCAACGCAGGCGATACAATCAAAATTCAGGTCGCGACTATCGACGACTTCCGTGCGTTTACTCGCTTACTCTCGGTTAAACAAATCGCGTACCATACTTACGCTCTCCCGGAGAAGCGTAAGATCCGCGCAGTATTACAGGGCGTCCCGCTAGGCTCGCACTATCTGCGGACTCTCGAACATCTCCATCGAGCATCCCAATCCGCGCGGTCACCCTGGGCAGTGCCAACGCTGCCAGCTCTACGGCCACGCAGCAGCTAACTGCTCAGCTCCCCCCAGGTGCGTTAAGTGCCTGGATCCCCACATTACGAAGGAGTGCCCTCGCACTCCTGACTCCTCTTCCCCCCCTGCATGTGTGCTGTGCGGCCAGTCCGGCCACACAGCAAACTACAGGGGTTGCCCGCGCGCTCCGCGCTCCTCCACTAAGAGGCCCGCGCCTAAACTGGCGCCGCCGCGCACTCCTGCCAACTTCCCGACGCTGCACAACCGGGGTCCCCCGGAAGCAAAGCCCGTGCAGCCGACGCCTACTCCGGCTCTGTCCTGGAGACAGCGTCCAGCCGCTCCACGTGCACCTTCCCGTCCTATCCCAGCTCCCGTAGCTCCCGTAGGCCCACGTCCCGCTCCGTCGTCTTCACCTCAGCCGTCATTGGCTGATGACATGAAGACCGTGTTTGACGTCATTCAAAACGTCGATTTTAAGGAAATCTCCGTACTCGCACGCAAACTGCGAGCTGCCCGCTCTCCTCAAGAGCGTCTATTCGCGTTAGCCGAGCATCACTCGCTACTAAGCTCTTTATAAATTCTATTTTCGTATAATAAGTAAATAAAATGTCTAGACCCGCAAATCCCGCGACCTGTCGTATCAAACCCAAGGGCTTGGCAACGACGCGATTAACCTGACTAGGCGATCCGGTAAGCCTATTTTGTAGAGTTTATAAACGAGACCGCTGTGCCAGACTTTATCGAAAGCCTTGGCTACGTCAAAGAAAATCGCGACTGTTTTATAACGACGCGGATAGAAACGTCAAGTATATAATGAAATGAAATGAAATATTTATTTCTCAACATTGACAATTACTTGTTCTTATTAACGTCAAATAAAACATGATTCTACCACCAGTTCGAAAAAACCTTCGTGAAGAAGAGCTGGCAAGAAACTTCAGGGGTATATTTTTTTTCAAAATAAATTTACAGAGTCTCTTTATGTCTATACAAAATTATTCTTTTCTGCATCTGTTAGCTCGGCAAGTCTCCCTCCCCCCAAGTATCCAAACGACGAACACCCTCAAACGGTATACTCGACGATTCGATGGACTTGCTGAGGGCAGGAGTGCTTAGCGCGAAAGCCGAACTGATGGGGAATAATGAGAGGATCGCCATCCGTTGGAAACAGATGGTTTGATTACATAAAAATAATAATTTTTAATTATAAGATAAAGTTATACTACAAATAAAAAACTAAATCTAAACTTGAGTCCATTGAGGGTAACGTAGCCAAAAGGCTGGCCGAATTACCACGCTGGATCGCAGTGGATTATTTTATCGTATAATTATTAATTTAAGTTAAATTTTGAATTTGTCAATAAAAAGATAATAATTTATTTTTTAATTTCAAACCGTTTTTAGAAAATCTTATTTACTCATCGTGGATTCAAATCAACATTTCAAGAAATATGATACGTCACAGCTGTATGATTGGCTATTATTTATACCAATGCTATGTGGAACACCCAATCACATTCTTGTAACACCAACTTACTGACCAAAAAAATATATTGTTGAGAAAGTTTGAGTTTAAAGTGTATTTAAAGATTTTTTTAATCTTTACTTTTATGTAAAGTAACTGTAAAGAACTAATCCTAATTAAAAATTAATGGAGGTATTTATTGTTTTACCACATTTACACTCTTAATTTTCAATTCAAGTTTCCATTCACCACACGCATTTATGATTAACGAAATTAAGTCACCAAATTAATGGGAACCAATATGGCGACTAAAACATTATTTATCTACTAAGAATTTGATACTTAAAGGCATCAATAGCTTTTATCAGCAAGAATTCATCTATAATAATACCGTGAAACCGTGTTGAGACCTAGATTTTTACCCACCTCGGCTTTGCGCGGGTAGCACATGCGTTAGTTCCTTTTCTGTCGTATTGTCGCATGAGATTGTTGCGTCTTACATGGAGATAATAATTAAATTTAACGGTTTTATTCTATTTATATTCTAGTTATATTCGGTATTTATCTAATTTGGAGTGTTTTCAAAGTATTTATCCTGCAAGTATTGGAAAATGTAAAGACACACATAATAAAAACAAATAACGAATTTATTGCACTTTGATGAAATTTACTCATGAAATAAGTAAATACCTAACAACTAACTTAAGACATCACAAACTAAAAAGGCACCTTGAACTTTAAAGTTATTCACTACAAAAACAAAACCAACGCAACTGCAACCTTCCATAAAACCTTTATTTAAAATTTATCAAACAAACTTAAATGTTTGACTGCAGATTTGAGATTTCAGCCTTAGACCACACATTTCGTTTATATACTTGATCAAAGACCTAGGTACCTAATTAGGCAACAAATACCATAAGTAACACTCAAAAATAAAAGAACAACAAATATATAAGACCTTACGGCAGGAAACCGCTCGGTTATATAGCGGGCGAATTTATTTTGGCGCGCGCTCGTTTTATTTCTGCGACAACTCCTTAGATTGAATTCTAAGTGCATGCTTTTAAATGGCTATTATACTCGTCATAATAGGCATAAAAGGCTACTATGATAAGCATAACTTAACTAAAGTATTTATTTGGATAAGGATTAATTTCGTATCCGTCTGAATAGCTCTTCAATTATAACATTACATGCGGCCATTTTTTTAAACAATAAAGGGGTAAGTATAGTAAGCTACTTGTAAAAGATAAACATGATCCATCGCGGGGAAACATTTTCACGATACATTATTTTGTTATAGCTCAAGAGGATAAGACAGCGGAAAAATCCGACTCAATTAATAGTCCGCCACAATTGCCTATGTCGGACTGTCAAAATTTATATTGACCTTAGAAAAACTCCTACTTCTAAAATGGCATGTTTGTTTCCTCATGACGTTGTCGTTTACCATCAGGGTAGTCGGTTTAACGTATTTATTATATTTATTTATTTATTACAAAGGAGACACAACAGAAACAAATGATACAAGTAAGAATTTGACAGATACATAGTTTTACAATTACAACTGTTCCCTTGGATGGTCTCACTGAGAACATGTCATGATTTTATATTGAGCTGTTACATTTTTGTGAGATTACATGAGAAAATGAAATTGGAAAACAAAATTTTAGTTTAGTTAAATGTAAATGATAGTGTAAATGATATAACTAAGAATTCTAATTATAAAGCATTTCTTACATAAACTTTATAGGTGGAAAGGGAGCACGAGAAAACGTCTATGTTATGGAACCTTTTATTATATAGATCACACATTCTACTTTGTGGTGCACGGAGACCGATGTTAGTTCTGGCTGGTGGTAAGTGAAATAAGTTCCTACAACCAGTAGTTTTGGCTGGAATTCGGAAATTCAGTTTTGCTAGAAGTCGTGGTGAGTCAATGTCGCCATTACATATCTTTTTAAGCGCTACAGTGTCGGCTAGTGAACGTCGATCTCTTAATGACATCATTTTATATTTTTGCAGTAAAACATTATATGGGCGGTGAACGCATTCGATAATTTAAAGTACGCAAAAATTTCTTTTGAATCATTTCTATTTTAATGTTGTAACATTCATACAATGGATTCCAAACAGGTGATACATATTCGAGATGTGATCTTACTAAACTCTGAAAGAGACAAATAATAGTATTTTTGCGTTTAAACACTTTTGTGATTCGAAAGATAAATCCCAACATACGGTAAGCCTTATTTAAAATGTAGTCAATGTGAACGTTAAGTATAAGTTTGGTGTCGACATGTACGCCCAGATCACGGATGCTCGCTACAGAATCCAACATGTGATCGCCCAACCGAAATCTACAAGGAATAATGTTTTTATTTTTTGTAAAAGTTATATGCTTGCATTTGTCATAAGCTAGGTGTAATTTATTTAATATGCAATATTCACTTAATCTATTCAAATCGTTTTGCATAAGTGTAATGTCATTTGGTTCTTTTATTTTCAAATATATTTTTAAGTCGTCTGCATATAACAAAAAATTACTGTGATGAAAACACGATGAAATGTCGTTTATAAATAAAACGAAAAGAAGAGGCCCTAGTACGGAACCCTGGGGTACGCCGGATGTTACAATCACGATGTATCAATATTGGTTATTGTAAAAGCTCTTTAGTACATTTCGCACTCAGGGAGCTCGAACCTAAGACGTCAGATCGAAGAGCAAGGCTTGATCACTGAGCCACTGACGTTATATAGGAATTCACACAGCGCTGAACTATTTGAAGCTGTTACACACTGCAGGAACTTAACTTACTCAAAAACACCCAATCAAAATAATTTTTAGCAAATTTTTCAGATCTTAATATAATATGAGGCTAAGATGCTAAAACAAAACTTCCTTGTACCCAAAATACAGCTAAACTCACGCAAAATTACTACGCGTAAAACATAAGCAAGTATATTTTTTTACATAAACATTTACACCTCTTTCACTTTACCCTACAGACTATATTCGTTCCTATTAGACGTCAACAAAGTTATCAAATAATTAACTATCGATACAAACGAGGAAAACAGCATTTAACAAACTGCGCAGTTGTCATGAAATCAGTTATTATCGGTTTATAACAATAACTGGATGTTCACATGTTAAAAAAAAACTGTATTATTTCTAAGTACCGCTTAGTGCCATTTTTTTCTTTCTGAAGGCAATAAAAATTCTTATCCGACCTGAGTTATAAATGAAAACTGTTTTATAATGATATTCAGATCCTTCATAGATACCGATTGTAAATAAAAAAGATATGGTTTCTCGCATATTTGAGAATTCCTAAAATGTAGCAAAATAATCTATTTCGATATTAATTTATAAGTTTAGGTCCGTTATATATTCATGAATACATTAAATAATCATAATTTGGGATTTTATTTTTTAAACTAGATTAGAAAATTCATTAATAACGGTAATGTATGAATAATTTGATGTCGCACCAGGCTCGGTCCTTTCACCAGGGTTGTAGATCACGTATGTTTATTCTGAGTCCCCCCCTCATCCATAACATTGCTCTGCTTACTTTAGAGCCGCACAATAGGTGTGTTTGTCTGGGGATTTTTATACTATTTATTATATATATTATTATAGTATTTCAAGGGTGAGCTTGACGTTAAAGTTTACAGACGCTCCGGTAACTAAATACCAGCGCATCAAGTTGATATTTAGGTGATACATCACAAATATGACAGTGTTACTACTCCATGCATGATATCACTTGGACTGAGAAAAGAGCGAGCAAACTTTCGGGACCGAAGCTGCTTGGAATAGGGATTTGCTTTTCAAAGTTTAGGCGGGATTGCATGTGTTTGCGTAAACTTGTGTGATATGTGATAGTTACAGAAACACATTTAGCCCGAATCAGAACCCAAGAACACGTTCTTACCTCGAGGAACCCCGGCATTCATTACAATAGGGTCGGAAGCGTAAGTGTCAAGCCTCAAACGACCGACCGTCCACTCAACAATATTAAGCTATAGCTCTCAGTACAATAAACCTTGATTATCATTTTGAGATATGTGTTAATAAACTAGTAAAAATTCTGTCTGAAACATGATTTTCAAATTTGCAATGAATTCAGCTAACTATTTTTATAATTACAGAAAAAAAATGTAATTTGCTACCATTAACTTTAAAGAGACTGCTATGTTTTAAAAGAAAATATATTTTCGAAGCCTCTCCACGACTCACTTCTTCAAATTTCTCCTGAATAACTGAGATTATAAAATTAAAAATGTTGTTCTTTTACCAGAGCTTTTATAAAGAATACAAGAAAACTAAGCATTATAAATGGAAAAACTTATAGAATAATCAAGGTGAATTTTCAACTCGAATAAAACTTTTAACAAATCTCGAACCCAGTATAAGGCAATAACATATGGTATTCACAGTACAGATATCAACATATAAATGACTGGCTTTGCGGTATATTACGCTTGTAAGTAAGTAGATCCAAAATGGAATCAACATCGTTAATTTCAAGTGCAACGGGACATTAGTTTTGCATAATGACTTTTAAGTAAGTAATTTAGTTTATTTTAAAGCTTTCAGCAAGCATACACCATGGTTCACGACGTAAATCTGATTGCACTCGAGCTAATTATGGTAACATTGTTATTAAATACTTTCTGCCCAAATTTAATTATAAAGAAAAGTCTAGAACAAAAAGTACGCGTGCAATAAGTGACCATATTTCTTTTAGCTTTTGGCTTATCAGTTAAATATAATTTCTGAATATGAAATCACACTATTGTGCTTTCAATAATTTATAAGTATTTAATTAGATATAGGACCAAGGTATCCAGCAAAAAGCATCTAACACAAAACGGATGGAAGAAATTCATCATCCTCGTAAGATATATGGAGAACTGTTTCTGCAATCGTAATATTGCTTACTGTGTAGAAACAAACTGCACTCGTACGAAATTCTACATAACTTTTACTTTTTTAAATAGAAATAAAGTAGCAAGGCGCTCGGCCAAATATACTTGAATAGAACATTTTATCACAAAATTTAATTGCCTTAATTTAATTGCGTACCTGCCAAATGTTTCCCTCAACAAATAATTTATAAATAAAAATTCAATTATTTGAAAGGCCGCAGCTAGGACGCTAAGAGGATTTCACTATTTCTCTCTTAACTTATTTAAGAATATTTTATTAAATTGAAGCATCGTCGAAGATTCAAACTCATTCAACATCAACAATCTCAACTTTCAATTGAGAATGCCTGAAAGTTACTTTATCTATCCTTTTAAAAAAATAGCGAAAATAAAAACGAAGCTGTTAGCCTGAATATGCAAATAAATAGGTATATGAATTCGATATTTATTTTGCTACTGTTAAAAAAACAAATATTATTTATCATGTTACCAAAAAACCCACATAAAATCAACAACTCAGAAATCCCAAAGAGAGGACTTAACTACAACAACATTCAGTGACTACGTCCTACTATGAAGCAATCTATTCAAATAAACAAAATGTCAGCAAAGGGCTCGTACGAACTACGATCGCATGACGTCAATGCTAGCCTTGCCAGGCCCTTGGCCCTCGGAGCAACGAAATAAACAATATATCGAGCGGATGCGATGAAGCAAGCCTGCTTTGTGCCCTAATCGCTTCGTTTTAAAACTGCTATGAACTAATTGCCGCTAGGTTTTTATGGATATGATTTTAATATTTTTAATCATAGCAAATTAATGTTTTTTTTTAGAAAAAAAATTTTTACAGCCCATTTCACAAACAAAGATAAACATGAAATGCGTGAGGTAACTAAGGCATTTAATTTGATAAGGATGGATATTGTATCCGTCTAAATAGCTTTCCAACCCACATTATATTTGACTGGATGGCTGGATCCCGTGTTAACTCGTGAACGGGTGCCGTTTGAGGGTGTTCGTCGTTTGAATAGTTGGAGGATGGGAGAACGTGCCGAGCTAACAGATGCAGGTAAGAAATAATGTTGTATAGACATAAAACGACATTGTAAATTTATTTTGAAAAAGTTATACCCTTCACGAAGGTTTTTCCGAACTGGTGGTAGAGGCATGCTTTATTTGACGTTAATAAAACAAGTAATAGTTAATGTTCAAAAATAAATAGCTGAATTTCTATTTAACCATTTTTTTTTAATGAAAATGGGTGTAGAAAGCTTTCCCTAAAAGATAGACGTATGCCATTGTGCCTCTTTCTATAGACCTAGAAAAGAGGAACATTTCCATGTTACAATGTTTTGTTATACCGCGAAGGGATTACGCAGCGTTTTTGTTTAAAGCTCCAAGTTAGCTGATATTTTTCCGATATATTCAACAGTGATTATCATATTTCCAGCCAATTTACACAAAACGTCAAAGAATTATACACATAAACCTTCCTCTTGGATCACTTCGTCCGTTGGTGATACCGTATGAGAATTCGTTCAGTCGTTTTTGAATTTATCGCGTTCAGACAGACAGACAGACGTTGCCGTGGGACTGTTTTATAATAGGTATTGATCTGTATAATCCATAATGCAATACAGCACCCGAATTACATTGTACATTTACACATTGACATCAAAACTATATTATTTTCCTTTTCTATATTATTTTGCATTTTTGCTTTTTTTACAAGCTTTATTATTCTTATCATTTTTTTTATTTTATTGATTTTACATAGATTTAATTAGCTAAGCAGAAGGCTCTGCTTTATGTTTAAAAAATAGAGGTATTTTAAAACCACTAATAATGTATTTTTTCATATTTGGATATCCGCATCTGATCTTTACGGCGGACGGGCGGGAACTTACTCAAAATATTATGGTCCGGAACGATCGGTTGTTTGCAGTAATATCAGTTTTATTTTAAGTTTTTTCGTACTAAAGATAATATGCAAATCATTTCAATCTGCGGACAAACTACTTAGCCGCAACACTTCAGATAGAGTATGAAAAGTTGTTTAAAGATGTCTATGATACTCAAATGTCGTACTCACACGAAAGATATATACATATATATATATATATATATATATTCTATCGTACTATTATTATAATTGTTGACTTTAAGGATTTTAGCATGTGTATAAAATAAAGTCAGAAATAACATGTAAGCTAACTTTTATCCCGAAATTTTAACGGGATCGGATTTATAAATTATGAAAAGACCTAACAAAAGGTATAAAGGATTAATTTGCGAACTTTATACGATAATTTGTAAATTTTTCAATGATTCATTCAATAGGTTATCTGTTGTTCACAAACCAGTATGCAAGAGAATTAAGATTTACTATGTTTTTGTTTTTTTATATCAATTAATTTACATTTTTGTTCAATTATTCATTGTTCAATGATTATTTTGCTTAACATGCTAATTATTTATTATTCTTTTGCTTTTTACTCAATATCCGAGTTATCATTGAGAGCTTTAGTAAACATGGATAGGTGCGTTCTGGATATACATCATTTGTTTTACTTTTTGCTATCAATTTTGCTTTTGGTTTAATTATTTCGGACGGAAAATAATTTTGGGTCTAATACAAAAATGACGTAAAATAGTGTCCCGACTTAAACCACTTAAAGAATTATAAATAAATTAACTTACTTTAAATTAATTGTTGCTTGCCACAATTATGCCTGTGATTATGTTGTATCGTCAAATTTTGAACCGTTTTCATTAAGCAGTCATTTTAGACGCCGCGCAAACCATGACCGATATGATGTTCAATTTTATTTTTAAAGTACCCATTCGTTTCTTTTAATTTTTTTTGTTTATTATTACTTTATATATATATATATATATATTATTAATACAGGAATTTTGGTTTGTTATAAGTTAGTATTGGTTTGTCAATTTAAATCACTTTCTCTTTACTTATTTACTTGTTCAATTAATCTGGGTTCCAACTCCTTACAACAACATTGGAAGTATAGTTTGGGTTTGTTGTTTTAACATTAAGATTTCGAGGAATGCGTTTTATTTGTGTTCTTTATATCTAGATCTAATTTTCTTTGGTTGTATTTACTTAAATAAGTTATCTTAACCACAGAGCTAGGGAGACTCACTATACAAACTAGACTTCTTACAGCTAAATGAGAAAGCGTTTTTGTTTCACGAATCACAGTTATTCAAAATAAATTTCCATTTCAGTATAAAAGAGTACAAATGTCCACTAAAGTGGGAATTGCAATGACCACCAATGAGTTCTAATGCCAAACGCTGAACGTAGCAGGAATCATTCGGGCACTACCTGCGTCTGTTACAGTCAGCTTTATGTCGGTGCCTCGAGAGTATCGAGGGCCCAAAACTAATTATTTATACTAGCAGAAAATAGCTAACCATATAATGTTATCTACATGTATTTACTTTCTTTTATTTATCTGTGCTTTGATTATATGTTTATTTAAAATATTCGCATCGTTAACGATATCTTATATATTTTTTTCCTAATATCTTATGGAGTTCAGCCATTGATGGCCATTTGATTGGCATCATCATACCTAAATGTTTTTTGTAAATAATATTGTAATTTCTTTCTAAATCTTACAACCAGAACATGTACTGTCCCCAAGGAATACGCAAGTGAAGCCGCGGGAAAAATCTAGCATATTTAAATTATTAATTTGTAGAGTAATATCGAACTTAAATATATTAAATAAAAAAATAATATTCAACAACTTGAGTTTTACAAATGATATTTACTCCTAAGCTAAGCTCGTTAAACAACCTTCAATAACCCACATCCAACAACCGATGTTACCCGTGTAAAGCAATAAAGATTAATACGTCAGGCATTTTAAAATTTAATATTATTTATTACTTGATATTATTAATAAAGAAGGTTTTCAAGATGTAATAAAAAACACGTACCTTTACGTAACTGAAATAACGCTGAAGGAATAAGTAAGTCTAAGATTGTTGAAGTAGCGTTTTCTTTCGAATCCGGCAATTACCTTCGCATTTAACAGTCCAAAACTTATGGAAATTACTATACTAGTCGCAAAGACTCGTGGCAGATGCGGTAATAAAACGAAAAATAAAATAAATCTCGCTCGCACTTACACTGTTTATGGGTGACCTCACAACTATTAGAGATGCGCTTCGTTTGGTTCTGAGTGTATGTCGATAGTGTTAGGTTTTAAGTGATGCGTTTAATGTAAACAAAATATTTGTATTATTCAACATTTATTCGGGTAACAAATAAATATATAAACTGAACTACAAACTTATTTAGGTAAACAAAAATATAAAATTGACAACAAACAAAATCACAAATAATTACACAATAAATTAGTTAGTAAACTTCATCATCATCGTCAGTATCGCTGTCGTCGTCGCCGACATGTGTTATTAGGGGTTCGCATAAATCACGTTTTCGATGCGTGCGCATCCCTATAACAAAAGTGATTTATGGCCTCGTATGCCACGAGTCTTTGCGACTAGTATAGCACAGAATCCCCTAAATCTTCTGTAGAAAAATAAGTTACGCCGTTTTTTTTAATACTAATTTGTATGCAGGTGCAGCAAAATACTACTCGAATTCGTCAAAACGATTTATTCGAAGAGAATTCGCGTCTATCGCTTGCCAGTTCTAAATTTAACAATATACTGGTATATTTTACCATATGGTATTTAAGACAAACTCTTAAGTATCCCACTGTCATCTGTAATGGCACATCCAAAACGCCATTCAATTAATTTAATGAAAACCTCCTTTTCGCTTTATCAAAATCTTCAGATTATGTCAACGCTTAAAGAATGCGTACCCGCAATATGTTTCAAAACGCAAAACAGGAATGTTATCTCGGGCATTAATTAAATATGAGATAACTTCAGTTGAAAAGGATGCCGTGCTACGGATGTTTGTGCTTTTTTGAAGGTTGATTTTTATTGTTCTTAGGGCGAGTTTCAAATTCTTGCTCTTATAAAAACAATATACATTATAGCAATAAGCAACATTTAGACATTATTTGTTCTCTTTGGTCCGGATAGAAGCGAATATTAATAGTTTAGGTTTAATCGGCGGCCACAACTTATGAAAAAACTCATGTGTTCCCACTTCTTTAACTGTTCATTTAAAAACTAGTTACTATAATGGTTATATATAAATATATACCTACATACTTTTCATAGCTTCATTGAATAGATTGAAATAATTACGAAAATTAATTAGTTAGCATATTTCACAAAACGAATCTAATGTTTCCGGTGACCTTAAAATAGTTTAAAATTATGAAAGTCCTCCACTACAAATATAATCAGGAAAAGTTAACTTTGCTTTTATTATATTAACAACTTTGATGTCGACACAAACATTTGAATAAGGTGGCCCCTAAGGAATGTACACAAGGAATTGTGAGAATACATACAACGTAGAAACCTTGGTCTGGGGCTCATTAAGAATGTTGAGTTCGACGACCTACACCGCTTGTTATTTTAGTTTCTCTTATAGCACGGTTGTTGCGATCCAAGCAACGATCATCCTCAACCAACCTAGTACACAACATTCTTTAATAACATTTCCAATGACCCTCTAAAGAAGTCCTGCCTTAATATAAATATGAAAACAAGTATTTGTTTGCATCGTTATTGATCATTACATAATGTTGCATATGTCGCTGGTTGACTTAGACATTCAACTAAACAGCTAGCCGTTTGGTTTAACGTTCTATTCGTTATTTATAGTCATCAATTTTCATAATAGCACTTTGCCGGGTGCTACCGCACCACGCTCACTTCGTGCGCTCGGCTCGAGCAAATCGTGGGATATCTACAAGTTGTAAGAAAATATGTGGAAAACTAGTTAGTTTGCGGAAGAAACCCATTCAAGCAAACGGCTTGCTGTTTAGTTGCTAGCCTGCGACACATACAACCATGTTGTCAGGGAAACAGAAAGGTCCTTCTTTGTGCTATAACTTTTTATTTTCTTTTCTGGAGGGATACGTCGCGGAAAATAGCTAGCGTAATGTAAAGTTATTATTGTAAAGAGGAAAGATTTGTTCGTTTGTATGATATCGATAAACTGTGAAACTACACAACCAATTTTAAATATTCTTTCATTTTCGAAAGCTACTATGTCCAGGAGTATATGACATCCCATGAAACATTTAGTTATTATAAAACATCCCACACAACATATATGTTGAAGGAACATACATAAAAATATTAAATTTGTTTTAATAATGCAAAAGTAATCAGAATCCATTTAGGGCTTTCCAGTTCAATGCAAAAGTAATCAGAATCCAGTTATCAGCTTAATAAATACAGTTTTGACATGTTGGTTAAATAAAGAATCTGATATCAGTGTTACCAGCACCGATTTACTGCACGACGCTGCATTAAATAATAATTGATGGAGACCAATTTGGCATTCCTTTGTTAAAGTCAAGCAGACAGGGACAGCGTGGTGTAGACGACTTGGTTTAGTCGAAGCAAGTGAATTTTTTTTCAAAATGTAAATAGAATATTATTAGGCAAGGATTGATTCAAGAAATATACATAAATAAATAAAGCTAATCTATGCGTCCGGATTACACAATGACATTCAAGCCCGATAACATTGACAAGCGAATTTAAACTGAGGTTCTAATTGAGATAATAACATGAATGATCCGATTATTCTCACATAGAACTATAACTTTTTCGACTTAAGACGGCCGTGTGGTGTAGTGGGCCGCGTACACTGGAGGTCCCAGTTTCGAGTCCAGTCCACACTGAATGCCCCAACTATTTTGGGTCCCCCCCCCCCCAGTTCACTGCCATACATACATACAGTCATCAACACAAGCTATGCTTACTTTGTTGCGTTTGTCTGGGGATTTTATTTATTTATTTATCATTCTTAATCAATATAAATCCAGGTTTCTTAAACGATCAGTCCCAGTTAGGAAAGAATATGAAAAGGAACATATATCAGAAAGTATGAGAAAAGGTTCTTAACAAAGAGTTTACTAGTACTGTAGGAATAGTAAATCGCACAGAATACGAGTCTAATTAGAAGAGTGTATTAACATTTAGTTACACAATTTACCTGTCATTTAGGTGTCCTTAGTAAAATCATGATTAAAACTAATAGCCAATTTTCCTTACTTAGCAGTGACGCGCTTCGAACCGCAAAGAAAAAGACAGCTCGTATTATCATATTAATAGACCTTCTTACATGCCAAGTTTTAGATTATAATGCATGCAAAGGTAATCTGTATCAAATTTCATACAAAAATGTAAATCATACCAAATCATACATAAAAATGAGAACCGCCGAAATCTCCACAAATTATAATGATTTTTTTTTACATGTACAGCTATCTTTCTAATCTTTAACGGATGTTTTGACGTGCTAAACTGGCTTTATCTCCTAGTTTGATGATACAGGGTAATCCTTATAACTATATAGTCCTTAGTATAATCCTTATAACTATATAGTAGGTAAAGAATAAAATCCTAACATTAGAATATTGAGCAACGCCCAAAAAATTAGAATAGGCGCGTACCACATTCTCAGACGTAAAATAACTAACAGGGCAATGACTTTCTCTTGTAATTAGAGATTTTAAAATAATTTTCCTTTTTGTGAACCTTTATAAGGATTTAAATAATGACTTAGGCAAAGGCTCAAAGATATTATTATATATATTTATTTATAATTATAATATTATATATTAAGAATATTTGAAGAATACTAGTTTTTAGGAATCGATAATTTTTCATTTTTCTTAAATTATTCTATTTGTGCACAGTATACATAGTAAACAATGGTACACTGCAGGTCTTATACTTAGTTGACAGATATAATTACTTATTATGTAATTACCTTAGGGAAGCGAAAGCTGCCCTAGAATTAGCCAGTTTCGTATAGAACGAGTCCAACTTATAGAGGCTATGTGGCTGAACTAAAAAAAACAACTCTATGTGTTGTTCCTCAAAATTCAAGTTGTCAGATCCAGTTGTTTCTATAAGAGAAATCAAAACTGAAATACAATGAGTAGATTGATACTTTTGACACTTTTTATGTAAAAACACGACGTCATATATTTTGCTTCTTAAATAATCAGGAACTCTTCGATCTTCAAATAGTTTTGTATTTTACAAAACTAGGGAAACTTTTTACAATGTGTTTTACTGGAATTGTTTTGTATAATAACTTGCATCTCTAGCTTATGTATAGCTGATAAGGGGTATTAACCCCTAAGATATCTAAGAATGACTGCTACTCCATTCCATAAATGTTAGTTTTTATCTACGCCTCAAAAATTGCCAGAATATTGGCAGAATTTACCAACATAAAAAGCGTTATCGAAAACGGCGTTGTTAATATTTACGTCGAGTTACGAAACCGTGTATAATTTTTGTTTCACTATTACTTAAATTGTTGCATATCTATGTAAAACAAGGTCGGTTATTATTTTTCACACCACAATACATAATTTGGTCACGGTCTTATTTTTAAGAATGCATTTTTGTTTAATAGTTTTTGCGGTTCATATTTAATTGTTAGCGTAGTTCCCGGACTATAATAGCACCAAACGATCATATTATTGCTTATGTTTTCAAGTTTAAGTTTCATACTCTCCAACTTAACTGACAAGCATCACTAAGTATAGGTTAATTGTCGCCATTTTATTAACATTTTTACATACATATTTCTGGAAACAATAAAGACCAAAGATTTTAAATTAAAAAAATGACAAGCAAAAATCGAGATGTCAGCTGGGTTTGAAAATACTACCACTTTACAGATTACTGGCGCGGTAGCGCGAATCTACTTTATTTTTAAAGTGAAGTTAAGTGACCTCTTATTTTTAAGTTTATTTCATTGAAGAGGTTTTTCAGATCTTCAGCCCCTTGTTTGAAGATAACTTGAAAAAAAACATTTGTATGAAAGTTAGTCAGTTAAAACGTGACAAGTCTACACAAATGAAACATCGAACAATTAAACTTTATAATGACATAAAATAAAACGAGCTTGGTTAGTCTTGAGACTTTTTATCCAAACTGTCTGTGAAAATCTCTCAGAGTTAAGCATTGC
Source organism: Marasmarcha lunaedactyla (assembly GCA_923062675.1). NCBI lineage: Eukaryota > Metazoa > Arthropoda > Insecta > Lepidoptera > Pterophoridae > Marasmarcha > Marasmarcha lunaedactyla. Next base: position 14,148,920 of record OV281353.1, read on the forward strand.
AAGGCTAAGCATGCGTCACCAAGCAAGCTGATTTGTCAATTTCAATTTAAAATTAGTTTGTTTTAACGCCCTAACAAATCACGAGTTCATGTACAACAGGATCGGCTACGTAACTTGCATACGAATTGATGTTTTCGCTTGTATTGTTCTTAAAGTATATGCTAAAACAGAGTGAGATCACTTTAAATTACAAAATAGTCAAGTTTTTAAAAAATAATTTTGAATGCCGGACGAAAAGAAATAAAAATGTATTGTTGTTTCGAAAATATTTCCACTTTTTTTTTACAGAAAAAGATAACTAATGTATTTATACTGGATTACATAAGTTAGCTTCGCATCAAAAATATCAGTGATCGCAATAATATTATGTACCTACATTAAAACAATAAAAATTCTAGAAATTTCTCCCAGCTTTCACAAATTAATACACAATGTAGTATTCTTACATATGTCATATGGCATTTTACATTTTACTTTATTGTTTATTTGTGCCAAAATTAATTTATTATCTTTGCCCCTTTCTGACAACCATAGCTTTAGGCTTGTCTGTAGTTTGCGTATAGGAATAAAATTATGTGCTCGACACCGCTGCCGCTGTGGAAATCTTGGTTGATGAGCTCGGGCGCCATGGGCTTTCATGTTCTCAAGGTGTTGGCAGAATATCTCGCCATGCCAGTTTAAATAACATCATCCATCGGGCTCTTGTTACCTCCAACACTCCCTCGGTTCTTGAACCGTCAGGACTGTTGCGTGACGATGGCAAGCGGCCTGATGGTACGACTCTGGTCCCGTGGAGGATGGGTAGGCCGCTGGTGTGGGATACAGACCACCTTGTGACGTCTCGCGGCTTCCCATCTTCCTACAACTAGTATACAATCTGGTTCTGCTGCCAATAACTCTGAAAGCCTTAAACGTAGAAAATATCAGAATTTGGGTGGTGGGTATATTTTTGAGAGTTTTGGAGGCATGGGGTCCTGGGGACAAGGGGCTCATCGCCTTTTTTCGGACCCAGCGAGACGATTGTGAGTGAAACTCGTGACCCTAATGGCTGGTTTACACGCGTTAAGTGGTTAAGTTGGTAACTAAATTTTAACTAATTTAAGGTTAAAGGTTGCGTGTCAACAGTCAATTAAGTGAAAAGTGGTAACTTAAAATTTAGTACGCAAGATTAGATTACAATTCGTTCTATTTTTCATCGGGGCTTCTCACTTAACACGTTTGGACGTGATTTTTTAGTTAAGTGCATAAGTTGACAAATCGGGTGGCGGCAAGAGCTCGTATTTATGTCGCATTTTCTCTTTTTTTTTATTAAAGTTGGCGTGATGGCCTACAATTGTCTGTTACCACCCCTGAGTTGGTATGTCTGCCAACCCGCAGTTGGCGTGATGGCCTAAAATTGTCGGACGCCACCCCTAAGTTGGTAAGTCTGCCAACCCGCAGTAGTCGTGATGGCCTACAATTGTCTGACGCCACCCCTGAGTTGGTAAGTCTGCTAACCCGCAGTAGAAGTGATGGCCTACAATTGTCTGACACCACCCCTGAGTTGGTATGTCTGCCAACCCGCAGTAGGCGTGATGGCCTACAATTGTCTGACACCACCCCTAAGTTGGTAAGTCTGCCAACCCGCAGCAGTCGTGATGGCCTACAATTGTTTGACGCCACCCCTGAGTTGGTAAGTCTGCCAACCCGCAGTAGGCGTGATGGCCTACAATTGTCTGACGCCACCCCTGAGTTGGTAAGTCTGCCAACCCGCAGTAGTCGTGATGGCCTACAATTGTCTGACGCCACCCCTGAGTTGGTAAGTCTGCCAACCCGCAGTAGGCGTGATGGCCTACAATTGTCTGACGCCACCCCTGAGTTGGTATGTCTGCCAACCCGCAGTAGGCGTGATGGCCTACAATTGTCTGACGCCACCCCTAAGTTGGTAAGTCTGCCAACCCGCAGCAGTCGTGATGGCCTACAATTGTTTGACGCCACCCCTGAGTTGGTAAGTCTGCCAACCCGCAGTAGGCGTGATGGCCTACAATTGTCGGACGCCACCCCTGAGTTGGGAGAGGCTGATATCCCTCCAGTGATTATTAAGGGTACCTAATTAGTAAAGGTACCACACCAATCGATCGTCCGTCGATCGACGTCGACCCGTCGACGTAAAAATACATTATCTTGCAAAGATTTTAATTACCGAGTCAAATTCTTCTCTGAATTCGTCCAAAATCACGTTTACCTCATATCTAAGTACAGAATTGACGAATTCCTTGACATTCATCACTGTTTATTGAACTTATGAACTTAACTACTTAATCCGTTTGGACACACAAGTGACATGTAGTAACTTAAAATTTAGTTAAAGTTTAGTTACCAACTTAACTACTTAATACATGTAAACCGTGCATAACGCTGGCACCTACCTCGCACAACGAATTTCTATTGCGATCCAGCGTGGTAATTCGGCCAGCCTTTTGGCTACGTTGCCCTCAATTGATTCAAGTTTAGATTTAGTTTTTTATTTGTTGCATAACTTTATCTTATAATTTTTAATTTAAGTTAAATTTTGAATTTGTCAATAAAAAGATAATAAAGTAAAAAAGAAATTTAATTTAATATAAAGTTATTTTTAAATCTTATATAGAATAAGATCATCGATACCAATACTTTTTTTACAAATCAAAATATAGTAAACTATTTATAGATATATAAATATATATCTATAATATATAAATATCGAGATATATATCTCGAATTTCATGAATAATATTTCCAGAGAAGCACGCCAATTCCATGGGTGACAATGCAAACGGAAGCGAGGAAATGAAGAACAATAATCGGTATACAATTAGCTAAGTAAATGCTTCCATGATTCGTAAAACAGCATTCGTTTTGTGAAACCTGTCCCCGCCAGGAGTTGATCAGAGTCCACTAGACAAACCGCTCGCTTTACACAACGCCAACCCTCACGCTGTGACACCTATATACTGTAATTTTAATGGAGTGCGTCTAGAAAAGAGTGTGATTGCAATTTCCAAATTCTTTGATCGTTTTGAAATCTCAGTAGCAAAAATCACAGCATAAAAAGTGAACGCACAGCATTCGTAGAATACATTATGTGGCAGAAATGCATATCGAATACCTATACGATGTCACTTAGTAGAACTGCCTTAAGTTTATTTAGTACTTAACAAGTTCCTAACGTTTTAAGGTTTAAACACGAATTTAAACAAAAAGCACAAAACAATATTTTATAGGACGGTTTATGAGAAAACTGTTAAAACAATACGGTAATACTTTTGATTGCGTTCAGACTAAATTATGAAGATCTTAATTACTTGAAACGACTTAAAATTATATGAAAGTCAACTTTCTCGCAGAATTTACTGTGTAATGTGATCACTTTCTTATATAATGGACAGCATTTTAATTTGTTGCGAACATTTGTTAATGTGACTGTGTGACTGACTGAATGTGTGCGATTGTGACTTCGTATAAAGATTTCCAATTCTTGCAAAATGAATGGATTTATGTAGCATTTTATATTAAGAAGGTTTTTCTGTATGTTTATAATATTTCGATATATGAGCAGGCTGCAGTTAATTCAACACGCAATATTTGTAAAGAACACGGAGATACAGTGTTTATAACAAGAAACTCACAACCACAAAATACAAGATAACACTCACCACAATACAAATATTTTGGGGGTTAACATAGGGGCTAAATATCTTTTTTCCTGAGGGTCTTGAGACGGGATATTAAGAAGAAACCGGTCGTCGTGTAAAAGCTGTGAAACAATAAATAAGTACCTAATAATAAAAACACTGATGCTTTTTTATTTGATCTGATTAGAAACTTGTAATCTATTTGATTACTAAATTCAATAAAAACTGCACGGCTTGTAAGTTTATGCCCAAAGTTATTTGTGCTTTGCATTAAAGATATCACTTTGCGCAATTTTTTATTTAAATTATAAAGTTATATTTGATGTGGAATTTGTCCATATCTAGACGAAAATTAATGCTAATCGACACTTCAACAAGCGGCATTATTTAAGATCTCTATCGCAAGTTTTGAAATCATATAACATTGCAAAAAATGGGATCCAATATGTATTTAAAGACAATTTTTTACATGTGGACGGCGCGCTGTGCGCCCAAGAACACGCTACTTTTTAAATTATTTTGGATAAGTGAGTTTTAAGATGTTTCTGAATCAAACTGAGTTCAAACCTCAGTAACTAGGCAACTAATAGGTTAACAAGTATATTATAATGTAGCTTGTATAAAATCAAAATCCTAACTGACCCACTAAAACACATTTTGACCAGATTTTATTGCGTTTAACTATATTTTTACGTTTTAAATAAAAGTCTTTTATTAATGAATTGTGAAGTTCTCGCAGACTACAACACACTCATCGAAGCTCAGCCACCAAAGCACAGGAAGTTCAGCTTTTGAATGTAGTTTATCGCTATATATGAGTAAGGCAATTTTATGGCAAAAAGAACAAAGTCATTGGCAAATTATTGTTATTAATAAATTAAATACAAGTCAAAAATCTCTGGTTTAAGTTCTGGTCGTCCTTCTCTCATCTCTGTAATACCAAGAGTCCACTGTTCAAACTTTTCCCGATATTACTCTATATTATAATCGAGTTTCGAATATAACTCATTAAAATCACAACACAACACTAAGTCCTACATTTGCAAATCGGCGAATAAAACGTCTGTGACATTAAACTTTGCTTAGGAATTAGGGGATAATAGATAGGTACCAAAAACTTAACTGTTATGGTAACCCTTATAATAAGCAAAAATATATTTACATTTTACAATAAATACAGCCCAATAATAATGTGAAAGTTACGAAACCGATTTATTTTTTTCAACATTTCGAATTTTAAACAGTTTCAGATTGCCAATTCTCATTAATTCAAAAATGATCACCCTGCCTTCTAAATTTATTTCTAAACACATTATTTTTACAACACTTACGTAACCAAAAGAAAAATAGCTACTTCAAATACTATTTCATAAAAAATAATTATTCTTTCATACAAAATGTGTTGGTGAAGTCGTGAACAATACATCAAGCAGGCAATTAGGCATGAGAAAAAAGCGTGACACAAAATGATGGTAATCTGCTGAGAAAGTAGATACCTCCGACTAGCTGACATGATACCTTGTTGCCTCATGGCAGATCAGATCTGGATATGAGAAATATTGTTGTCATAAGTTAGCTTCTTTTTGTTAGAGGTCTTTGATCGCAGAATATTAGTGAGACATTGATGAATTTCTACAAAATAGCTAGGTCAACTTTTATAGTAGGTTCACTGTAGATAATTTGATCTAAATAGAGCTCAGTTATCATAAAAATTACAAAGAAAACAGGAAACAAAACATCTACAAAGGTGTATCTGTGGATTTATTAAATGAAGATGAATTCTATTCTTGTTTATTTTTTTCAATAACATGATTCTAAAAACAAGTAAATTATCTTAAGAAAGACATATTCCCCAAAAATAAAACACATTATCATCATCCGTACGGTATAAGTATTAGTCAAACGCAAGGCCGTAACGCAAACGTCTACTCAGTGAAACCGTGCAAATATCTAATCTGGTTTTAAAAAACGTTCGTTTTAAAATATAATTCATAGATATGTCCTACTATTTACGGACCTGTGGGCAATTCCCTACATACAGTGTGACTAAGAGTACCATTCGGATTCCGTTCGATAAGAACGTCAAGGAAAGCTAACTTATTATCCTTCTCTAACTCCATTGTAAACTGTACCGATAAATACTTATATGGGTAATCCCACCACCATCCGAACCAAATATCTGCCATAGGCACCTTTTTGTTTCAGAGAGCACAAGGAATCTGTATGTCGTCAATGCTCGTGAGATCGGCATCAAACCACTCGTCGCCGCCGCTGTGACCACATTAAACCACTTACAGTCGATCGTAGATCTGCTTTTTTACCTTACGGGTGTAACTGGGACAACATTGGAAAAATTCTCAAGCGCGTCTCAATAAAAACAATATATAAATCGTTCATAAAAATTAGTTAACACCTTTGATTTAATCAAGCGTACTTTTACAAGATCTAGGTGTTCACAAAATTGACTGTGGCTGCGGGCTCCTACATTGGGCAAACTAAACGGAATGTGTCAACTTGCGTTCAAGAACACATAACTGATATCAAAAACTGAAGAGCAACTAATTCTGCAGTCTGTGAGCATTCCATGGACTCGCCCAACTAGTGTATGAGGTTTGACTCTGTAAAAATTGTATCAAAGGAAAACACTTTATACCTAGGATGATTAAAAAAGCCATTGAAATTAAGAAACACCCCAACTTCGATTGAGAAGATCCTATACTAAAAAACGTAAAATCCAACATCCAACAAACTGCAAGACCCTAAGACACTGTCGGCGCTTTCTGTATTAATCCTGAACGCTACGCTAGCTGACTGAGAAACAGATGGACATGATTGAACGCTTTCATAACTGTCAAGACGCCTGTCACCTTAGTCACTCGTGACCACGGTGTCTGTAAGTCAAAATGTAAATATTAGGTCTTTACCTATGAAATTGCCGTTTTTCACGAAATAAATGAAGCGTAATTTTTTTATATATTTTTTATTTCTATTAATCAAAATAATCACCCATCAATGCATCTTTGCCAACGCATTGGTAGCTTATTGATGCCTTTCTTGAAGAAATCAGCTGGACGGGAGGCAACAAATTCTTCAAAGGCATTTTGTACTGCCTCTCGCGTATTGAATTTTTTTCCCGCCAAGAAGTTATCCAAATTCTGGAAAAAGTAGAAGTCTGTAGGCGCAAAGTCTGGTGAGTACGGCGGATGACGGAGAACTTCCAACCCCAACTCTCGTAGCTTGGAGACCGTCTGCTGTGCAGTATGAGGTCACGCGTTGTCGTGCAGGAGCAGTGGAGCCGAACGATTGACCAAAGCTGGTTGGAGACGTGCGAGCTTCTCCATCATTGTGTTCAGTTCTTCACAGTACACATCTGCAGTAATGCTTGTCCCGTTTGGCAAGAAGCTGTGATGAATTACACCCGCGTTAGACCACCAAACAGTGACCATCACTTTTCTAGGGGTAAGTTTTCGTTTAGGGCATTGTTTGGGTGCTGAACCAGGGTCCAACCAACTTGCTGAGCGCTTACGATTGTCAAACAGGATCCATTTCTCGTCACAAGTAACAATGCGGTTCAGAATTCCTTCATTTGTATGCCTGCTGAGCAGTGCAAGGCACGTCTCCACGCGTACTTCGCGCTGGCGGTCATTGAGTTCGTGGGGTACCCATTTGTCAAGCTTTTTTACCTTGCCAATTTGACGCAAATGGACCAATATTGTTTTGATGCTAACATCGAAAGCTGCTGCTAATTCAGCCGTGGATTGAGTTTCATCAGCTTCCACAATTGCCTTTAATTCGTCATTGTCGACCAAAGTTTTCGGACGACCACGGGGTTCATTTTTCAGGTCAAAATTTCCAGAACGGAAGCGGGTAAACCAATAACGGGTAGTGCGTTCGTTTGTAGTGTTCGCTCCGTAAACGTCGTTGATGTTGCGTGCCGCTTGTGCCGCTTTGCTGCCACGACGGTACTCATACTCCATAATTACTCGAATTTTTAACTTATCCATGATGACGAAAAATGTTCCAATGCGTTGAAAACGAAACACTAACTATTAAACAAATGACGATTTTAGAAAAAGAATTCCATGTTTGTCAAATAAAATTAATTTGAAATTAGAATTATCAGTAAAAAAAAAATATTTTCATTTGAAATGGCCAGTACGGCAAAACGGCAGTTTCATAGGTAAAGACCTATTATATAATTAAACACGATAAAATCCAGTTAAAAAGAGTTTTATTTAATATAATGAATCGTGAAAACTTAAGGAAATATAAATGCGCAACGTATTTAAATAAAGTTATAAACATGCTAATTTATTTACATTCCAATTTCTAATCAAGCACAAAATCTTTTGACGTAACTTATTAAATACATACATTGAAAACATTACAAACTTACGTAAAATGTAAAACAATAATTACAAAATAGAAACTATGAAATTAAACCACTTATTCACGGTAGAAAACAAGTGAAAGTTAATTTTCATATATATAATTTACATATACTAGAACCTAATTATTGTACACGTGATATGTTATAAGTTCAAAATGTTAAAGTTTACTGACTTTTTGGCAATTTGAACTATAACCAAAACTTAAGTTCTTAAATTATTATACTGTTCGCTTCAGAATCAAAACCTACTTACGCAATATCAATGGAATTTTGAAACGAGTCTCACGATTATGATATCAAAAAGTTTACAAATAATAAAACTTTATGGAGGTATTTTATATTAGTAACGCATTTTATATTTTATGACTCTATTTGAGGTTTATTAATTGTTCTTAATATGATAAATGCTATTATTCTCGACTAGAAATCCGCATGAAATGCGCGGATTTACTTGTGTCGCTGCTGACTTACACTGCCTGGTACACTCGCGCACTCGGTGGCGGCCCAGGCTAAGGGCGACAATCCCTTGCGCGTCGTTCGGCTTTTGCAGCCCTCTCTTATACTAGAGGGTGACGACGCTACAGGGGATTATAATTCCAATCTAAGCCTGCTCCAAGTCACCAGACTGTACACATCGATTAGTTAAATATCGCGAGTGTATCATTTTTAAATATTTAATTTTATTTCGTCTAATATTGATTGATTGATATTAAGAAAGATTATATAAATTTTCGTTTAGAATAGTGCCTTTTAATGATAAGATTATTGTTATTAGAGACATAAGATTTAATTTATTTATGTAGTTTTGGCTACAAACAGTCATTCGTTTCTCCAAAAATATATATTTATAACAGTGAGGTTGTACCAACCACAGACCTTGAGTGCCATCATTTATGTATGTATTTATGTAAGTGAACGTACTAATAATGGTATACAATCGTTACATGGGTACCTAATTATTATAGTATTGTAAATATGAAAAAATCAAGTAGCAGAGGTCTGCTAGCTTTAATTATGAAAAAAATTTCACAATTTCACATAATAATTGTTTAACATGCATATATTTAAGATGTTTTAGATTGTACACCGTTAGCTGTGCCATCAAATAAATAAATACCACTAAGTAATGTAAATATGAAAAATCCAAGAAGCATAGGTCTGCTAGCGTTAAATTATTTTTAAATAAAAAATCACAATATTTTCATTAAAAAAATATTAATACAATTTTTTTGCAGAGTTTTGAAAATATGTCAGTTGGCGATCATAGACTGCAACTAAGCTAGACCTCCCGGTGGTTTGGGATGTGAATCTGAGGCGCCACTAGTGTTTCCTACTGTACAACAGTAGGAAACACTCGAAGCAAACTAGGTCATTAGTTCTCTTATTTCCTGCACCTGTACTCGTAGCTGTCATCGTCTCATTGTCATGAATATATAACATAGACCCGATAATTACTAATTAGATAGTGCTCATTAACATTCGGTAGAGTGCCAAGTCGCGCCTCACTGGGTTCCGTACATACTTTTGTTTTTCTTTAAACCGTAGTGGCCAGAAACAATGGCTGTAAGTAGGGCGGACTTAATAAGTGTAGCTTTGTTTGTTTAGGTTATAATAGATTATTTCATTAGTCAATAAGTCATGGTTCACGAAGCTTTAAAATCGTATTTACTCTCAAACTGCTGTGCTTCTTCAAATCCCAAGAAAATATAAATGTTAATAGAAATTATGACATTTATTTACTTATTATTAATGAGGTTAAATACAAGAAAGAACTTTAAGTAAAATACTAAAATAAGTGAATAGTACACAAAAAATCTCTTACGTTTTACTACACATCTATAAAATAATATCTGATAAAATAAAGATCATTACGAAATAACCTAAATTATATGAAACTACACGCAGAACCGTTACAATAACTATTAAATCATGATATTCCGAATCTTAATTACCTACGTAATTAATGTAAGCCGTGAGAAAACCACGACAAACTGAACTAAGTATTTTGAACAATCGTTCCGCTATTTCCAACGGTACCCAACATTTGACATCCGCAAGAAGCGGTAGAAGAAAACAAAAGAAAAAAACGAGTTTCCGCGCGTTCCTCACGCAATATCGAATATAAACAAACTCGATAAACTTATCGAACGTGAAATAATCGATAGAATATAATCTATTCGGTGGCAATTTCCGTACGTGCTACTTATCTAGCGGACGTGGTAGGTACTATTAATGTGGAATAAATTAGACTAAAATTTTTTTGCGGAACATTTGATGGTTTATTCTGGAAATTTTTGTTTTGGGAAATGAATTTTAATTGCATTTTCGTTGGCACAGAATGCTGATGTTACGTGAACATACAATGAGTCGGAAAAATAAGACCATATAGATTATTTGTAAATTTTCATAATTCCTTTAACTACAAAAATGTTATTAGTTTTGCAATTTTACATTCCTTACAAAAGGGATCATGTACATTGTTCGAATATTGCTGGTTATTCTAAATAGTACCGTGAAATATGCCAACTTTGCCTCCTAGGGTATCTTTGCCCGAAACACGATTTTTTAACTATTCCGTTAAGGTGTGAAAATTTATCAGTAATATGGTAACATTTATTACGGTAGTAGAAAATACACTATAATTATGGCATCACCATGTACGATGTTCGTCGCAAAGTTCACTCAGTAACCTGTTGGAGCGTGTCGAGTGAGGACAGTGTTTTTCCGGGCAAAAAATTGTGGAAATATAAAAGTGAATTGTGTATGATGGGGAAGACTCAGGTAAGTTTCTTTTATTGTACGTTCTAAAAGACAATGTGTTAAGCGATTTGGTAATAGTTTCAACTCTGAATATTGTTTTAATTAAAAGTTGTGATGAGGGGCAATGTTACCCTGAAATGTTCCAATCTTTGAAAGCCAACATTGCCCGCGGACTAAAAAGGCCTAAGGTTGTCACAATTTACACACATTATAATATATAATTAATAAACTTACTACTTACATTTAGTAAATTAGATTATTAAGAGTTTGTAGTTAATTTATTTTAGAAAGGGAAGGAGTGAATGCGAGTATGGTAGAAGGAAGTATTTCCTAGAACTTCTTATGTAAAAGTTACTATAGCTTCATATTCCAAGTGAACCAAGCCGCGGGCGTGGAGCCAATATTAAATGCTTTTGGCATATCTTCCTTAATAAATAAATAAATTAAAATAATTTTGGTGAAATAAATAAGTGATTAATTTAACAAAAATTTAATAAATAAAAAAACAGATTTTCTCCTGACTGTTCGATTTTTTGTTAGGTACCCATAATTTTTATCGTATCTATTTTATTTACGTTTCAGAAAAAGAAAATTAAATCCAGAATTCGACAAAGGAAACTAAGACGAACATTAGGGTCTAGAATGTATAAAAATTACTCCGAGGACATGTTGAGACTTGCATGCGAGGCAGTTGAAACACATCAAATTTCTTCAAAAGATGCTGAACGACAATTCGGTATCCCAAGACGCACAATAATTAATAAAATTAATAATAAACATCAGAACCCTGTTGGACATCCTACCGCTTTAACACCCGCAGAAGAAAAAAAAATTTTGAAAGTTTTGCAAGTATCTGGTGATTTTGGCTCCCCGCTTACTAAGATAGACCTAAAGCTTTTGGTTCATGAATACTTGGAGAAAAATTCTCGAAGTCATATATTCAAGAGCGGAATGCCCGGCGATGCATGGGTTGACGGCTTTTTAGCAAGGCATGTAGATTGTCTGAGTTATAGAACTACACAAAATATTTCAAAAGCGAGAGCTGAAAAGGGACCACAAGAGATAGGTGAATATTTTGAAAATTTAGGCACAACATTGAAAGACATACCTGCTGAAAACATCATCAACTTTGATGAGACAAACCTGTCCGACGATCCAGGTTCTTCAAAATGTATTTTTCGAAGGGGAGTAAAGTACCCTGAAAGAGTTCTTAATTCTACAAAAGGAAACATATCACTCATGTTTACAGCAACTGCAAGCGGTAGGTGTTTGCCTTTATATGTAGTATATAAAGCAGGACATTTGTATTCGGAATGGATTAGTGGTGGACCACCAGACACCAGATATAACTGCACAAAATCAGGGTGATTCGATAGCGCCATGTTTCAGGATTATTTTGAAAAGATAATTATTCCATGGGCACAAAATACTCCAGGGACTAAAGTCGTAATTTGCGATAACTTATCTAGTCATTTGAGCGTCACAGTTATAGAGTTATGCCAGCAAAATAACATTCACTTCGTTTTCATTCCTCCGCGATCAACGCATTTAACTCAACCTCTAGACATTGCATTTTTTGCACCGTTGAAAAAAGCCTGGCGTAAAATATTATACCACTATAAGCTCAGGAATCCAAACCAAGCTTCATTAAATAAAAAACACTTTCCCAAATTGCTGAATGAGTTAATTGAAGAAATTCAACTGAAAGAATCACAAATCATAAAAAATGGTTTTCGAGCATCTGGGATACATCCATTCAATCCGCAACAAGTACTTAAGAAGATGCCAGAAATGCAAGAAGAAATATTATCCTATGGAATTGATCAAACTTTGTTAGAATACTTAAAGGAAACTAGAGCACCAAAGCCAATGCAAATGAGGAGAAATAAAAAAGTTAACCAGGGAAATCAGTGACAGTTTCCGATTTCGATGACGCTAATTCTTGCCAAATTGCTCCTAACGATAAGTACAAACCGAAAAAAAGATACAAAGTGCAGAGCAAGAGAGGAGTTCTATTTTTAGATGAGCATACTGGTCTTTTTACAACCATGAATTTAAACAATGAGACAAAAGATGATGACTCCTATTTGGAAAACAATTTGAGGTATATATATGCAACTAGACTAGAGTATGACAAAAAAAAATCTCCCGAGAGTCTTAAGAAGTTATGTACTAATTTGATTAATGCCAATTTAGGCCTGTTGCTGGTACATAATGCCAGATCGTCAGCATCTCCTTCAAATATTGTTCATCTCTCGGAAGTTTGTGCTATTAGCAGTTTTACGAAAAGAGGTCCACCCAAAGTAAAAATACTCTCTGATGTTATCATTAAACCAGCCGATATTACTATTTTAAAGGAAGTTTCAAATAAGACTGAAAATACATCATTTACCACTAAAAATATAAATTATTTACCGAAATGCTTGAAAAAGAAGCAAGAGAAGAAAACCAATAGAAAAATTAAAGTAGAAAATGATTCAAGAGGAAAAAAGTCAAAGCGATGGTTAACGAAAGCTTGTACTTCAGTGAAAAGAGGAAAGAAGCGGCTTGACAGTGAATCTAGCTCGATATCTGCAGAGTCGGAGTTTGGCATGATGGACTCAGATGAGTCCAACTATGAAACAGTTGAAGATTATATAGCTGAATGCTTAAGGAAACAAGATGAAGAAAAAGAAAATATTGAATTGGAAGGTGTTCCTTTTGGATTGCATGATATTGAATTTCATACAGAAAGTCATGAAAAACTTAGAGTAAACGACTGGATTTTAGCTCAATTTGCGACAAAAAAGAGTACTAAGCATTTTGTGGGGAAAGTCTTAAAAATCAACAATAAGTCATGTCCTACTGTAAAATTTTTACGAAAAATAAAAGTATCCAAATATGACAGAGGAACCACATTTACACACCCAATAGTTGATGACATCTGCACCATGGAACACATAGAAGATATAATTACAGTATTACCGCAACCAAAGATTACTCGACGTGGTCAAGTCGTTTTCAACGTTGATTTTAATTCCTATAACATACAATGAAACTTTAATTAGTAACAAGTACTTACCTGTCTTAAGAAGAATTATTCTTTGATTAAAAAATAATAACAACTAACACTTCAAAAACTAAATAATAATATATTAATAAAATAGATAAATTTATATTCAAAGTATCATATTTAAACGTGTGTGAGATTCCTTTTCACTTTTGAAGTGAACGAAAAATTCAATTCTTTGTTATGTTACTTTCTGATTTTAAATTAAGTTTAATTAAGGACATAATTTTTATTGCTGGCATTCCAAATAATTATAAAGAAAAATGTTACCTTTTGTTTGTCTATTTTAAGTGGCGTAAGTAATATTAATATGTTATTTTATTATGTTTAATCAGAAAATTATATAATGGTTCATTATGCAGCCTGTTGAATACCAAAAATTAAAGCTTTTTATTACAATTTAAGTAGTATTTACAATTACTCTATTTGTGATCTAATTTTTTTTATAAAAGAGCCCTGAATATTGTATAAGTTCCTAGGTACAATAAATAGATAAAAAAAGTTATTTTTTAAGTAATCATGACGTACAGATTTATATTTCGTGTTTTTGTGAAGGAATATTGTGTTTTTCTAGTTTTTCTGTTTGCTAAGTATAATATTAATTACGCTTTTTAATACTATTGTTTTTTTTTTGAATAAAAATCTTTGATTTGTTCACATAAAGTACCGTCCTTATATATTATATTATTGTTTAATTTTGATACTAGGTATATTTTATTTAATTTGAATAAGTTGATTGATCTCGATTCTTAATTACTAATAAAACGTTTCTTTCCAACAGAAAACGTGTTTTATTTATTTTTTTCAAAAGAGTTCTTTTTCTCATAGCACTATACGTGTTATGAAATTAGTTAAAGATTTTTATAAATGTGACAACCCTAGCATTCAGAAATCGCGAATTTCGGTTTGTATGGAAAAGTGAAAATATTCTTGGGTAACATTGCCCATCCAATTTGCTATGTGAGCATTAAAGAAAATGGTTAGATTTCCGCAGCAAACGCTATCATTACTCAAATCCTTGAAGTGGTTTTTATTACAATGTAGATAAATTTGATTTTTGCGTCAAAAATCATCGTGGGCAATGTTGGCTAGAAGTCCACATAACTTTGCCCGCCATCAGAATCAACCAAAAGTGGGATTAAATGTTAATTTATTACAAAAATGACTAAAAATATGCATTCACGTTATTCCAAAGCTGAAGTAGATAGTAAATTAAACACAGGTACCCATAGACTTTTTTAGAAATATTTGTAGATTTTTGAAAAAAACGGGCAATGTTGGCGTGTTTCACGGTAACTATTTATACGTTAGGTTCCACAGGGTCATATTTATTACCATTTCTCTAGAGTTTTAAAAATGCTGTTTGGAAAAGACATACAATCTTGTTTTCCAAAAAGCCAGGTCAATTTGTTCATAAATTGATAATACCAAGCTTAAAAAGATAGTCCATAAACAATCAAGTAATTTGACTTCTAAATACTGTACAAACGAAACAGGAAAAGTTCAATGGACTTTAGGATTGCAGAAGAAACATACTTTTTTAAACTTATCGAAACCAGTTGACGAACAAACTTCGATTCCATACAAGGGCCAAAAACAGGTACCTATATAGATTTATCGAATATTATTTATGTAACATACATAACTAAAACTTAAATAGCAATAGTTGTCAATTTCCATGATTGTTGAACATATTTTATAGTGTATACAAGTATACACTTAAGCCAGAGTAAGGTATTTCGAGATATAGGGACCAAAAGACATTTTATAACAAACACAGATAACGTCAAGATAAACTACACACAGCGATCACTATCAGGCCAACATACACAAAAACTCAAAATACCTCAACGTACCCACACGTTACTGCACATCACACAAACGTGATTAAAATACCTAACTGAACAAATAGTGCAAAGTAACGGTGTAGTAAATCTATTGAGTTCTAATTGTCCTGACACGGTTCGATTCCCGGCGCGGACCGTGAAGATCGTGCGATTATCGGATTCTTTACATCGTCCCATGAAATGCCAGAAAGTTAAATATCATAATTGAGCTGTTTGTTGTTGGCAACACTGAAAAACTTGTTTGAATAGGCATTAAAAGCCTATTTTATATCAAGAAAAACAAAGTAAATAACGGGCAATTACGATAAAGGCAAACTGTTGAGTTGATGAGTTATCAAGTAAACTTATTATTATTTTTAATAAATAATAATAGTAAATCCCCATACAAACACACCAACTGTATGGCCCCAAAGTAAGCAGAGCTTGTGTTATTATGGTGGACCACATAGCAAACTGGAGAGAACCCATAATAATCAGAATAAAATACATATATAAATATCGACAACCATGACCCGAGAATAAACATCAATGTTCATCACACAAATGAATGCCCCGGCCAGGACCCGAACCTGGGACCTTCGGCGTATGAAGCAGGGCTACAAAACACTACACTTTTCGGTCGTCATTATTATAGTTAATTAATAACTGGAAACAACATAGTATTTGTGATGTAAGAAGAACCATATGTAATTACAATTGTGATTCAATCAATTAATATTTATTTTAAAAATACACCTAAACATATTATGTGCTGATTTTAGTTTAGTAAGTGTTTAAATCAGCTTAAAATTGTATTATTCTATTACAAGTTTCCCCCACCCCAATTACATTAGTTTAGGGAATGAACTTTTACACATCGAATGTAATTGCCCTCCGACACTTTACTTATAAGAAACCCCTTATATACCCCTTATAACCCCTTGTGTAAAGTTTTACGTTTCTATCAAATAAAACACTTTTAAACCGGATTTGATCTTTTAGCTCAACGTGCCTACATAGACCCCACGGTCACGGTTTAGGCTGTACGTTGTCTGTCAGTCAATCAGCGTTAGCGTTTAAATACATATCTATATTGAATATAAAAAGCTATTGTTATTATGTCTAAAAAAACCCATAACAATTGGGCGTACATAATAAATTCAGTATGCTACTCATATCTACGCCTACCACTACGATTAAGGATAAACAAACATTTATGAACATGCAAAATGGGGAAAATATTCTAAGGTAACTACTAAATAACTAAAAACTGGGTAAAAAAATGGAAAAATATAATATAGTTTTACTGAATACGAATACTAACCATATAAGTTTCTTAATGTTGTTGTATACGATTATGGCCTTAATTAAAACTGTAATTTGTAGCCGTGCAGAAACTACATACAAGATCACGACAGCCTTAATGATCTCACTGCATCCACACATCAGCCTCACCCAACTAAGGGGTGGTAATGGGCAATTTATAGTCCACCTCGCTCGCCTACTGCGGGTTGGCAGTATTTTACACATGTCTTCGAAATAATTTCTTAGATATGTGGATTTCGTCAAGATGTTGTACTTCACCGTTAGAGCAGTCGGTTACTTAGGTTGTAACGACTCATTGGTACCTTTGTCACACACGGGGATCGAACGCCTGAAGATCGAGAAGCGCCGCGAGGTAGCGCAGTGGCGCCGACGCTCTACAAGACACTAAAATGAAACTACAGTTATTGAGATATTAAATGACGGCTGAGTAGCATAGAGGATAGTAGCCCTGCCTCATATGCCGGAGGTCCCAGGTTTGGTTCCTGGTCGGGCCATTACGTTGTGTGATAAACACAAATGTTTGTTCTCAGGTCATAGTTGTATATCTTTTCCCCCCAGTTCGCTATATGGTCTTCAATAACACAAGCTCTGCTTACTTTGGGGCCATACAGTTGGTTTGATCTTCTTATTTTATTATTTAAATATTTATCGTTTATTATTGTATTATAAATTACAATTATATGTATTAGTAATTACTTTTAGAGTTTCCACAGATTGTTACCACTAAATTTGACGTGGGTGACGGGTCGCTCACTTTCCTCTAATATGGTTGATGAGGGCGATGGCTGGATCCCGTCATCCCGTGTAAACTCGTGAACGGCCGTTTGTGGGTGTTCGTCGTTTGGATAGTTCGGGGAGGGAGACTTGCTGAGCTAACAGATGCAGATGAGAATAATTTTGTATAGACATAAAGAGACAATGTGTCTTAATTAATGTCTATACAATCTATTGAAAAAATTATACCCGTGAAGTTTCTTGCCAGTTCCTTTTACAATCGTTTTTCCGAACTGGTGGTAGAGTCATACTATATTTGACGTCAACAAGAACAAGTAATTGTCAATTTTAAAAAATAAATATTTGAATTTACAATATTATAATATGTAGGTACAGACTGATTTCTTAATGTTTCTCAGATTACATGGGTAATCGTCATTTAGCCAATGAAACGTTTAACTACAAAAATACTTTTACATTTGCGTTCTTCAATATTTTTATATAAATAAAACAAAAAGTTATAGTTATGGACACAGTTATATAGTCGTAAAGGTTAAATTAGCTTTTTTGGATTATTTTCTAAACTTAAAAGTGGAACTATGTAACAAAGACGATACCTAGGACAGATCAAACGGCGGTTATTGTAACAATTTGAGATCTATAACGAGACTAAAATCCCGAAACTATTTGCATACCTAGATTTGCGATTTACAATTTACTGAGCCGTATGTCTTAAAAATCCTATTTATAGTTTCTTTTCAAACTTCAGTTGACGGTGTGGTCATCCAAACTTTGGGGCTTTCTGTGGTATTAGTCTTTTTCTCACTGTTATTTAAAATAATATTGTTTTTAATGATTTGTCTTACGTTCATTTTTAAGGTTAACTTTAACGAGTGAAGCCGCGCGCAAAACCTTTTGTTAAAATAAAATACAATTATCATAAAGTAACAAATAAGTGTAACACTCGGAACAGTATAAAACTGTTGACACAAGCGAAGGAACCCAAGTTAATTATAGATATAGTGAAGCGGCTCACCACAGGGCGAACAGAAGGGGACCTTAAGTACACCCAATCTACCAACAATAGAACGTGTGGATTGTGGCCTCTAGACCATTACACGGACTCTCGCAACCAACTTAGCACAACTAAACTCAAGGAATATGATAAAACACACAGTAATAGGTAATTGTATATCAATGAAAAAACATGAGATGAAGCCTTGCTAAAGTATTCTGTGTTTTTAAAGTGTCTGCGGTCATAAAAATGAGCTAATTTGCTTGATTAATTGAAGATATACGGTAAGATTATTACCATATAACTTTAAATTAACCAAGAATGCTGTGATAATCGTTATCAATTAAGTCTACCGCACATTTTAAAATACAAAAGTTTTGGGACAACTTTTACCTTTAGAATCACTTACATATTTTCAAATACGTCAAACACGTTCGTTAACTATCACATTTCTTCCCACTATTCGATAAATGAATATGTTGCATTAATTAATGCATTGTTTACCACAACAAACCAAACATGATCTTAGCATCCAATGACATACATCCGTTGCACGTTCAAACAAACAAAATGCATTCAAAATTACGTGACAAAACATCAACTAACCTCTTTGACGAATCCGATTTTCGTTGTTAATCCTTTAGGCACTGCACTTGTATCACTAACATTAAAAAACGTTTAAACTGTATTATTCTCGCAAGACAACCGCCTAATACAACGCGCGCACTTTGACTACTTGCGCCGGTATATTTGCAAGTACCTTAGATAAAGCAATCTAGATTGAGGTAAAAGTAAACGCGGGGCAAGCGTTCACGGTACAATTCATATCACAACTCTTTGCTTTTCAACCTCCGACGTCGGACTTTGATGAATTACTGGCAAGCTTGTAGATCGCAAAAGAGTTTTGTAACAAAAAGTTTTAATTGTAATCTTTTGATTTTAATGAAACTTTAGTTTTAGTACACAATAGAAAGTGCGGTTGGTTCTAAATAAAAAATGGTTTTACTTTGACATTTGAAATGAGGTTAGACAACTCTTGATAGGCCGTCGGGCACGACTTTAACCTAAACAAGCCTATTGGACTGAACCACAGATATTGGAAGGCAAATCGTGATTATCCGTCAACAAAAGAACGTTGCCTCTCTGCTTACGCGAATGCAGGTAAGCCACGGTCGATGACTCTTAAGTTACTGGGCGTGAAAAATGTAGCCAGACCTCGTTCCGCCAGAAGGAAAAATTCTTCCATTGACGGAAATATGCATGTACGGTAACTAAATAATTACTTTTATACCTAATATTAATGTAACCCACATGAAGTTGTGGTACTTTTTCCGCAACTTTGTCGTTCGTGCGACGTTACATTTTAGCTCGTAGGAAAGTCCAGGATTTTTATGACTTGTCCGAGTATTACACAGAGGATGTAGGTACGCCATTTGAATAAAATTACCTATGCTATATACAATTCATTCAATCTTTATAAATATTTGATATAATTATAGAAGGTTTGTAATTTTTAAGTACCTAAGTTAATTTGTAAGCAAGTAGGTACTTGGAGACCAAGCACATTTTTAAACTTACGTCTTAGAATGTTGCTTTAGCAATAATATTTTACTTCTGTTCTATCTATCTATTCTATCTATCAAAGCACTATAATATTATAAACAGGAAATATTTATATGTTTATTTGTTCAATACCTGAGTTCTGATGCAAAACATACGAGGATTAATACCTCTTTAGTAGGTACTTTTCCAATGATTATAAAAATGTTTTGTTTTTTTTTGCCTTTCAAGTGTCTGTTATCGCGTTTTACCCGATCCTTTGTTTCCGTTTTCATAATTTTTACCAGTAATTATTCTTTCAAATGTTTAATAATATTTAAGTGTTTGACGTTATTTAAATATGAAGGCGAGATAGTTTATTTGTACACGTCTATGTCCTAGGTACAGATGCACCAGTTATTTAACTTTGTCTCGGGGGAAATCCATGCACGTGGCCATTAAAAACCCACAATTTTTTTATTCCGTCCTTTCAAATTACCTTTACCGAGATAATGAACTTTAAACTTGTTTTTTGGGAATCCGCACCTAAAGAGGAAAATACTTCACTTAGTGTTCCGTCAGGCGATCTGTCTGAATACGTGGAGGTTAAAATTGAAATTACAAATTATTATTACTTTGATTTAATTATAATAATATATAAATATTATTAGTGCTGCTGTCGTAATCAAAACTTAACTCACGTTTCGTCTTTAGTCAAAACGACTTCTTATTGCATATTTTCTTACTGAAGAAACATAAATCGCGTTTAAATAGGAGTCTAGGATATTGTCACATGTGGATCGCTGCTTGCACACACTGGTGGCGAGAACTCTTTCCTCTGGGTTTCAAGCAGCGATAAGAACTATCAAAGATAAAATTATCTGGGCGATGCGCGCTTGGCGGTCAAAACAGTCGCCGAGAGACCAAACATCACCGATCATTCTACTCGACGCGCGAGTGGAGCGAGTCACCGCCCGCCGCACTTTCATACTCGCTTACAGCCCAGCGACAACACTATAGAAACCACACACTCGATTCTAGCTGCTCGCCGGCTCGTATCTGGTTTCTACCTCTACTTGCTACTCCGTAAGACGTTATCTACGAAAAACCTTAGTGAAGAACAACTGGCAAGATACTTCACGGGTTTAAATTTTCAAAATAATTTACAAAATCTCTTTATGTCTATACAAATTGTTCTTATCTGCATTACTTAGCTTGGCAAGTCTCCCTCTCTTTAACTTTCCAAACAACGAACACCCTCAAACAAGACTGGTTCACGAGTTAACGCGGGATTTACACACACTAGGTATGTTTCGATGTTTTCCTTTACCGTCAGATTAGTCGACTTTATACGCCTAAGTTGTAAAAACTCATCTGGCAGGCACGGGGATCGAACCCGAGACCTCAAGCTGTTAACTAAAACAATTATACTTAAACACGCGTAATTTATTTCCTTGACGCGCCGGAATGTGGTCTGTTTGCAGTTGAATTGAAGTATTTATGATCAGCATATCGAGTTTTATACACTTTTACTTATGCAATATGGTGAAAATCTGGATAGCAGCTAGAATGTATGAACCGGGATGGCGGAACAAGGCGGACCTTGGCCCAGCAGGGGAATGTTATAATGATCAATTGATCTCTACTATTCAGTTGTAAATATTTATAAATAATATAAAAATGATAGTAAATGTGCTTAATGAATCAAATGCCTGCTTCAATAACTTTTTTACTGTACTGAAACCAATGGAATGAAATCTGAAATAAAATGTATTCTCGTTGATAAGATGTTCTCCCACCATCTCGAATAATAATTCGGCCATCTGTTAAGTATACTGGAAGAAGAGATGCCAGTGATCAGGTGGATACTTAACGGTGACAACTAAGCCTGATAGCGTTGCCCCGGTGCGCTTCCAAGGCCCTTCAGGCCAAGGAGAAACCGGCTGACCCGATCCCATTGCACTTGGGCCTTTCCCAGGGTGACGGTACAGTGCTGTCCGAGCTAGGGGCACCACCTCGCGTCGTCCCCAGCCCCCCTACCGCGGGTAGGGAGGTTTAGGTGCTAGGTTTGCTAGGGAATCTAGGCATTCTTATATATTTATATATTATATATCGTAGGACCAAGCCCTCCCAATGGACCAGCAAAGCTTGGTAAACTTTGCTAGGTCGTTCGCCCAGGCGCTCGTTGCGTCCGGCGCCAGCATATCGAATGACGTACTAACGCAGGCCTTACAGGCAACTATCGCGTCCCCGGCCCCTCAGGCCTCAACCCCGGCCCCTCAGGCCTCCAACGTCGAGACCCCTCAGGTCTTAAGCTCTCCCGCGTCTCCCGCCTCGTCCGAGATGGACTGCGAATCGGTCGCATCCTCTCACGCGTCGCGTCGTAAGCGTACCGCTCCCGGGAGCGACTCCGAACCCGCGTCTGATACGTCGTCAGATGCCGTCACCTTAACCGGCTCTCCTGAGCCCGCGTTTCAACTCGTCGCCAAGCGCTTCAAGAAGCGCTCTAAGAAAGCTTCGGTATCTTCAATACCCGAGCCCTCCCCGGTGTCTTCAACACCAGCCCCCGCGCCGTTAAAATCGCTCGTAGTAACCGCGTCTCCGTCGGTCACATCGAAGCCAGCGACGCGCTGCGCTCCCGTCCCGCCGAAGCCTCAGCTCCCTCCGCCCGTATTCCTGCGTGAAAAAGCACGCTGGACCGCGGTTTCCAACTTGTGCAAAGTGCACAAAATTAATTACTTAAAAGCCGCCAACGCTGGCGATACAATCAAAATCCAATTAGCGGCCGTCGACGACTTCCGCGCATTTACCAGGTTACTCGGTTTAAACCAAATCGCGTATCACACCTACGCCCTCCCGGAGGAGCGTAAGATCCGCGCAGTACTACGGGGCGTCCCGTTCGAACTCAGCAACGAAGACATTCTCGAGGACCTTAAGTCTCAGGGTTTCCCGGTCACAGCAGTGCACAAGATGCACTCCAACCGCGGTAGGCGTTTTCCGTTAGCGCTAGTAATCCTGTCCAATACTCCCAACTCGAAGGAGATTTTCAAAGAGGCTCGCACAATCTGCGGACTCTCGAACATCTCCGTCGAGCGTCCCAACCCCCGCGGTCACCCTGGGCAGTGCCACCGCTGCCAGCTATATGGCCACGCAGCGGCTAACTGTTCAGCTCCCCCCAGGTGCGTAAAGTGCCTGGATCCTCACTTCACTAAGGAGTGCACTCGCACTCCCGAATCCACTTCCCCCCCTGCCTGTGTGCTGTGCGGCCAGTCCGGCCACACAGCAAACTACAGGGGTTGCCCGCGCGCTCCGCGCTCCACCACCAAGAGGGTCGCGCCTAAACCGGCGCCGCCACTCACTCCTGCTAACTTCCCGCCGCTGCGCAACCGGGGTCCCCCGGAAGCAAAGCCCGTTCAGCCGACGCCTACTCCGGCCCTGTCTTGGAGGCAGCGTCCGGCCGTCCCGCCTGCACCTTCCCGACCCATCCCAGCTCCCGTAGCTCCCGTAGGGCCGCGTCCCGCGTTGTCATCTTCCCCTCAGTCGTCGTTGGCTGAGGACATGAAGACCGTGTTCGACGTCATCCAAAACGTCGACATTAACGAAATTTCCGTACTCGCACGCAAACTGCGAGCCGCCCGCTCTCCTCAAGAGCGTTTATTCGCGTTAGCCGAGCATCACTCGCTCCTAAGTTCGTTGTAATTTCTTTTATTTTTGTAAATTTTAAATAAATAAATTTTAATGTCTAGACCCGCGAATCTCGCGTCCAGTCGTATTAAACCTAAGGGCTTATCCCTAGTATCTTTTAACGCTCGTAGCCTTAGCTCTAACCTTCCCGAGATTAAACTGTTCCTTCAGAACAACGACCCAGATCTTTTTCTTCTCCAGGAGACATGGCTCACTCCTAATCGCTCCAGGGGATTCGCGATTCCTAAGTACGCGTTTACACGTAACGATAGGCCTAACTGCGACGGTTTCGGCGGCACTGCTATCTACTACAAAAGAGGATTCCATTGCTGTCCTCTCCCTACCCCTCCTCTCCTTAACATGGAAGCCACCGTGTGTAGATTGGCTATGACTGGTCATCCGACCATCATCATAGCCTCAGTCTACATACCATGTGGCACCAAACCTATCCGCAGCGACTTTGAGACCATTCTCGCCCTCGGCCGTTCAGTCATTATGTTCGGAGACTTTAACTCCAAACATACTGACTGGACGTGCCTATCAACCAACCAAAGCGGTATAGCTCTCCTCGACATCACCAACTTACTCGACTTAGACGTCGTCTCCCCTATCACTCCCACTCACTATCCCGACAACCCGAACCACTCTCCTGACATCCTCGACTTTGCAATCGTCAAGCATATCAACCTCGACCTCAGGTCTATCGAACCGCTCGATGACCTAGGTTCTGACCACCGCCCCGTCTCCCTCGTGCTAGGACCGCCTAACGTTAACGTCACTTCTCCTAAGACCTTTACCGACTGGAAAGGTTTTAAAAATACGATAGTTTCTGCCTTAGAGGCCCCAAACTCTCCGCTCGCGATCTCGCCCGATCAATTAGATAGCCCGGATAAAATAGATTCGTTAGTAAATTCTCTCACTGATGCTATCAACTCAGCCATCAGTGTAAACGAAAAGGTTGCTAAGAAAGGCAAACCCACGCTTCCCTTAGCCATTAGCAATCTTATTAAAGCTAAAAACGCGGCTCTCCGGAGAGCCAAGAAATATCCCACGCCCGCCTATAGAACAGCTGCGAATCAGCTACAACGCAAAGTTAGATCTCGCCTCGCGGAACTCCGAGACGCCCAGATGAACGATCTCATGGCGAATATCTCCCCGTCCCACCAAGCGTACTATCG
The DNA here is from genome assembly GCA_923062675.1 of Marasmarcha lunaedactyla. NCBI lineage: Eukaryota > Metazoa > Arthropoda > Insecta > Lepidoptera > Pterophoridae > Marasmarcha > Marasmarcha lunaedactyla. The sequence continues at coordinate 14,174,054 of OV281353.1, forward strand.
AATGGCCCGAGCCTTACGCGTAGACGCCGCCTCTCACGTCCCTCCTCTCACTCGTCCAGATGGCTCTATCGCCTTCGAAGACGAAGAGAAAGCCGAATGCTTCGCTGACAGCGTTGCGTCCCAATGCTCGCCCAGCACGCAACCCGCGAATCCCAATCACATCAAAGCGGTGGAGGCCGAAGTCCTCCGTAGAAACTCTCTCCCCATCACCACCGACCCCGTCACAGTCTCTAATGACGAAATCTCGCTTCACATCAAAAGTCAAAAGTCCAGAAAGGCTCCGGGTGCGGATGGTATTTCCAACCACGCACTTAAGCACCTGCCTCAACAGGTGCTTACCTTGTTAGCTATCATTTTCAATGCCTGCTTCGACCTTAGCTACTTTCCAAAAGCTTGGAAAGAAGCGACAGTCATAGGCATACCCAAGCCGGGTAAACCTCTTAATGTCCCGGCTAATCACAGACCCATCAGCCTCCTCAAGGCAATGTCTAAACTTCTCGAGAGAGTCATACTCTCTCGAATGCGGAACCATCTGTTTCCAACGGACGGCGATCCTCTCATAATTCCCCACCAGTTCGGCTTTCGCGCTAAGCACTCCTGCCCTCAGCAAGTCCATCGAATCGTCGAGTACATACTCGACGGCTTCTATCCGAAACGAAAGAAAACGATCGCAGTTTTCTTTGACGTAGCCAAGGCTTTCGACAAAGTCTGGCACAGCGGTCTCGTTTATAAACTCTATAAAATAGGCTTACCGGCTCGCCTAGTTAGGATAATCGCGTCGTTTCTCAAAGACCGCACGTTTCGTTTCAAACATGAAGGCACGCTCTCCGCGCCTCGTCCCATAAAGGCTGGAGTCCCTCAAGGCTCAGTCCTCGCCCCTCTTTTGTATACCGTATACACTAACGACATTCCCATCCCAGCTAAAGTCGTTGAACTCGCTCTCTTTGCCGACGACACTGCCCTTTACACCAAAGGCCGCAGAGCCTCGGGTCTCGTCACCAGACTTCAAAAGGCTATTAACACCCTCGGTGCTTGGTTTAAAAAATGGCGTATCGATGTGAACCCAGAGAAGAGCTCTGCGGTTTACTTCGACTACAGACGCAGTCGTATCCCCGACAATCTCCAATTGAGAATGCAAGGCACTCCCATCCCCTGGAAGCGCAGTACTAAATATTTAGGCGTCATTTTAGACCAGACGCTTTCATTCAATCCTCACGTTGATAGAGTAACGAAACTCGCACGTTTTTACCTAGGCCGGCTTTACAGTATGTTAGGTAGAAAAAGTAAAATGTCCTTCAGAAACAAACGTACGATTTATAAGGTCTGCGTTAGACCAGTCATGTCATATGCTTCGCCAGTCTTTGCTCACGCCAAACCCTCCGTCCTGCACAAACTGCAGGTAGTTCAAAACCTCTTCTGCCGCAGGGCCACAAACGCACCTTGGTACGTGCGCAACGCGGACCTGCACAGAGATCTTGAACTGCCTACAGTACAACAGTATCTAAAAACACTCTCAGAATCGTTCTTCAAACGCGCCGAATCCCATCCCAATCCTCTTGTTCGTAAATCAGTCTCATATACTGCTCCTGTCCTAGATTCGGCATACAAAATCGCTAGACCGAGAAACGCGCACACAAGCGAACGTTCGAAGATAACCGTAGATCTCGAGGCCCTTCAGGCCGCAAATTCTAATTCTAACGTAAATTCTAATTCTAACGTAAATCCGAATTAATGCAAAATTAATTTTCAATTTTTAATGTTTTCATTATTTACTTTTCATTTTTAAAGTTTTTATTCTTTATTTTACTTTTAATTTTTGAGCACCTTCAGTGCTATGTAAATCCCAGCGGGTGACCCCTTAAGGGCCCCGCTAGCGCGGCCTCTTTCTCCAATTGGCCGTCGCTCAGATGAAGGCTGAGTGGCAAAAATGCACGAGCCGACAGGGGGTTTTTAGTGGGTATGGTTCTGGTAGGCGTCGGGACGAGTCCCACATAACTTTGGAATCGCGCCAGAGTATGCGTCAGAGCATTTTTATCCTCCTGCCCTTCCCGCGGAGGGGAACAAAAAAAAAAAAAAAAAAAGATGCCAGTGTTTAAATAACGAGAGACAAACGACAGTTTTGGACAGTCTCGGTCTGCGTGCGTTCTCGAGCGCACGTCGATCGCAGACGCCTTCCCGCTCTTTTAGCCCCCACGCTAATTGAGCACCCAAATTTCACTGGTTGTTGTCGTAATATATAATTTCATAGTTGTATACCGTAATAAGTTTCTAACGCCGTTTTCACGGCGGACAGTGGCTCGTTAACCGTACTTCTAATAAGTTTCTAACGCCGTTTTCATGGCGAACAGTGGCTTGTTAACCGTACTTCGTGGAACGTGAGCTTCGTCGACGGGAATTCATTGTTCCAGGACTTCAAGTGCCGTGTTCGAGTAAGTTATCCGCGTCGTTCTCAACCGCCCTACTGCGTGTAGGGTGGTTTTAGGAAGTTAGTCATCGTTGTTAGGTTCATATATTGTCCCTCCCCAACCCCTCCGCAATGGCTTCCCTAAGCTCTGATGAGATTAGGAAGAAGTTATTTGATAGTACCGGTGCTGAAGGCATGTATATAAATGCTGACAAGTACCGTTTCTTAGATTCTCTCATCCCTCATTTCATGACAATAATGTCCACAATGGCCCCTCAGGCCACCCCAGTTCCCCAGACCCCTCAGGTCTTAGGCCCTCCCGCGTCCCCTTCCTCCAGTGACATGGAGTGCGAAGTTAGTTGGAGTGCGAGTGTAGACGCCCCTCCGCACCGCAAGCGTGCACCCGCGACCGAGTCATCCTCGGATGCCACCCCAACTGGCCCTGATGAGCCTCCCTCTTTCACCCTTGTTAAGAAGCGCTCTAAGAAGCGCTCGAAACAAGACCCGGCGCCCTCCACGCCCGTTCCTACACCCCCTGCGGCGTCTTCAACGCCAGCTGCCCCAGTGTCTTCAACACCCGCTCCGGCCCCAACTTCTGTCAGAGCCAAGGTCCCACCACCCGTTTTCCTTCGGGAAAAGGGTAAATGGACTGAGGTCTCGACACTGTGCAATGAGCACAAGATCCATTACACCCGAGCGGTAAACTCAGGTGAATCTATTAAAATCACTGTCTCGTCGATAGACGATTTCCGAGCTTTGACTAAGCTCCTCACCGATAAGCAATATGCTTATCACACTTATGCTCTGTCAGAAGAGCGTAAGATTAGAGCGGTACTCAGGGGAGTCCCGTTCGAATTATCGAACGAGGCTATCCTTGAGGATCTGCAGTCCCAAGGCTTCCCGGCACTCGCGGTGCATAAAATGCACAGCAAGTACGGGAGGCAACACCCTCTTGCTTTGGTGATTCTCGCCAACGTCCCCAAGTCCAGAGAGATCCTGAAAGGGGTTAGCTCTATTTGCGGCCTCTCTGGGATCTCGATCGAGGCGCCTCATCGCCGCGGTCATCCCGGCCAGTGCCATCGGTGCCAGTTGTACGGGCACGCGGCGGCCAACTGCCGCGCACCACCCAGGTGCGTCAAGTGCCTGGTCCCGCACTTCACCAAGGAGTGCAATCGCACTCCTGAAACTCCCTCTCCTCCCGAATGCGTGCTTTGTGGCCAGTCCGGCCACACCGCAAACTACAGGGGCTGCCCTCGTGCACCCCGTTGTATGCGTTCCAATCCCAAGAGGTCGGCACCCAAACAGGCCCCGCGCCTTTCTCAAGAAAACTTTCCGCCGCTGCGTAGCCGGGTTCCTCCGGCTGCAAAGCCCACACAGTCTAGGCCTGCCCCAGAAAACTGGAGGCAGCGCCCCGCATCGAATCTTATCCCAGCTCCTCGCCCATACAAACCCACTCCTCAATCCTCCGTAGCAGACGATATGCGTATCGTCTGCGACGCTATAAAAAATGTCGATGTTAGTGAAATCGCAGTCTTAGCCCGTAAACTTAGGGCTTCACGTACTCCGACAGAGCGTTTGCTAGCTCTGGCGGAGCATAGTTCCCTTCTCAATTCATTGTAATGAATTGATCCCTAAATCATGCTTCTGCCGACCTCTGCCCAGCCCCGGCTTTACCGGAGGCTGCCCAGAACGGCCACCAACTCATGTCCCTTTGAGCACCTTCAGTGCAACTTTCACTACAGGCGGAAGACCCGCTAGCGGGTCTCTGCCAGCGCGCCCAACTTCCCGACGGGTGTCGCTTCCGATGAAGGCTAACGGTAATAACTACAGCCAACAGGTGGTTTTTAGTGGGTAGGTGCCATTCTGGTGAGTCCCACATAACCCCCCCGCAGAGGAATTTACCTGCGGGCGGGTATGCATGACGCATCTTCCACCTACCTACCGCGAGGGTGCCTCGGCAGCAAAAAAAAAAAAAAAAAACGACCGTTTTGACACATTCTCGCTCCGACCGCCGCCCAGTGCGGACGTGCAAGACCCCGTTCTCCGTTGTTTGGTCCCTTCCCGATATTCCGTGGCGCTCAGTCTACTGACGTCACAGTCTAGCGTGTTGGTTCCGTGCTACGGTTTTCAAGGTTTTTCTACTCCGTCTGAGTGCTTTCGAAGTGCGATTTTTCTTTTAGACTAAGCCCCTTAGTCTTCAAAGTGCTGTGCTAAGTTGTGTTGTGCTTGTGCTGAGTGCAGTGTTGTGCCCAGCGTAAGTAGTCTGGTTTCAGTGCAAAGGATACTTAACGGTGACAACGAATCTGTACTGAACCAGTCCTTTCTATTTTTATTTATTTCTCTTCTCTATTTTATTTATTTTTCTCCTATTTTCATATTTATTTTTATCATATTTGTGTGTTTTCGTGTGTATTTGTCCTTTCTGTCGGTAAAGGTTGACCCTAACGCGGTCAACTCTTTACCTGCGTACCCTTTTTTAGGTTTCTAGGTAGCGGCCTTCGGCGTACTACGGTTAGTTTTAAGTTATTCTCCCCAGCCCCCCTACCGCTGGTAGGGAGGTTTGCCGCTAGGATTTTGCTAGGTTTTTAGGAACTAGGCATCTTTTATTATACTTATATTTTTACATATTATTGTCCCAACCCTCCCTAATGGATCCGCTAATCATTATTAACGCGTTCACCCAGGCGCTTGCTGCGGCAGGCGTCTCCATCCCAAAAGACATCCTAACGCAGGCCTTGCAGGCATCAATCGCGTCCCCGGCCCCTCAGGCCCCAACCCCAGCCCCTCAGGCCTCCAACACCCAGACCCCTCAGGTTTATAGCTCTCCCGCGTCTCCCGTTCCATCCGATATGGACTGCGCGTCGGTCTCATCCTCGCGATCATCTCGTAGGAAGCGTACCGCTCCCGGGAGCGATTCAGACTCCGCCGCGTCCGAAGCTTCATCGGTCGCCGCCACCTTAACCGGCTCTCCTGAGCCTGCCTTCCAATTAGTTACCAAACGCTCTAAGAAGCGTTCGAAAAAAGCCGCGGTGTCTTCAACACCCGAGCCAACCCCGGTGTCTTCTACACCCGCCCCCGCGCCGCTCATGTCACTCGAAGTGACCGCGTCTCCGTCGGTCCCATCGAAGCCAGCGACGCGCTGCGCTCCCGTCCCGCCGAAACCTCAGCTCCCCCCGCCCGTCTTCCTGCGGGAAAAAGCGCGCTGGACCGCGGTTTCTAACTTGTGCAAAGAGCACAAAATTAATTACTTAAAAGCCGCCAACGCTGGCGATACAATTAAAATTCAAGTCGCGACCGTCGACGACTTCCGCGCGTTCACCAGGTTACTTTCCTTAAATCATATCGCGTATCACACCTACGCCCTCCCGGAGGAGCGTAAGATCCGCGCAGTACTACGGGGCGTCCCGTTCGAACTCAGTAACGAAGACATTCTCGAGGACCTTAAGTCTCAGGGTTTCCCGGTCACAGCAGTGCACAAGATGCACTCCAACCGCGGTAGGCGTTTTCCTCTAGCCTTAGTAATCCTGTCAAATACTACCAACTCGAGGGAGATCTTTAGAGAGGCTCGCACAATTTGCGGACTCTCAAATATCTCTGTCGAGCGGCCCAACCCCCGCGGTCACCCTGGGCAGTGTCACCGCTGCCAACTCTACGGCCACGCAGCGGCTAACTGCTCAGCTCCCCCCAGGTGCGTTAAGTGCCTGGATCCACATTTTACGAAGGAGTGCACTCGCACTCCCGAATCCACTTCCCCCCCTGCCTGTGTGCTGTGCGGCCAGTCCGGTCACACAGCTAACTACAGGGGTTGCCCGCGCGCTCCGCGCTCCACCGCCAAGAGGGTCGCGCCTAAACCGGCGCCGCCGCTCACTCCCGCTAACTTCCCGCCGCTGCGCAACCGGGGTCCCCCGGAAGCAAAGCCCGTTCAGCCGACGCCTACTCCGGCTCTGTCTTGGAGGCAGCGTCCGGCCGTTCCGCCTGCACCTTCCCGACCCATCCCAGCTCCCGTAGCTTCCGTAGGGCCGCGTCCTTCTCCGTCATCCGCACCTCAGTCGTCGTTGGCTGAGGACATGAAGACCGTGTTCGACGTTATTCAAAACGTCGATATTAACGAAATTTCCGTGCTCGCACGCAAACTGCGAGCCGCCCGCTCTCCTCAAGAGCGTTTATTTGCTTTAGCCGAGCATCACTCGCTCCTAAGTTCGTTGTAAATTTATTTTCTTTTTATTTTTCTATAAAATCGTAAATAAGTAAATTATAATGTCTAGACCCGCGAATCCCGCGTCCAGTCGTATTAAACCCAAGGGCTTATCCCTAGTATCTTTTAACGCTCGTAGCCTTAACACCAACCTACCCGAGATTAAACTGTTCCTTCAGAACAAAGAACCTGACTTATTCCTTCTCCAGGAGACATGGCTTACTCCAAACCGTTCCAGGGGATTCGCTATACCTAAGTACGCGTTTATCCGTAACGATAGGCCCAACTCCGACGGTTTCGGCGGCACCGCTATATATTACAAAAGAGGTTTCCATTGCTGTCCTCTCCCTACCCCTCCTCTCCTCAACATGGAAGCCACTGTGTGTAGGTTGGCTATGACTGGTCATCCGACCATCATCATAGCTTCAATCTACATACCTAGTGGTACCAAACCAATCCGCAGCGACTTTGAGGCCATTCTCGCCCTCGGCCATTCAGTCATTATGTTCGGAGACTTTAACTCCAAACATACTGACTGGACGTGCCTATCGACTAACACCAGCGGTATCGCTCTCCTCGACATCACTAACTCCCTTGACCTAGACGTCATATCCCCCATCACTCCCACTCACTATCCCAACAACCCGTCCTACTCTCCTGACATCCTCGACTTTGCAATTATCAAGCGAATCAATCTTGATCTAAGGTCTATCGAACCGCTCGATGACCTAGGCTCCGACCATCGCCCCGTTTCCCTCGTGCTAGGACCGCCGAACGATAACGTCTCATCTCCTAAGACCTTTACCAACTGGAAAGGTTTTAAAAATACGTTAGTTTCAGCCTTAGAGGCTCCAAACTCTCCACTCGCGATCTCTCCCGAACAATTAGATAGCCCGGATAAAATCGATTCATTAGTAAATTCTCTCACTGATGCTATCAACTCAGCCATCAGTGACAACGAAAAGGTTGCTAAGCAAGGCAAACCCATGCTTCCCTTAGCCGTTAGCAATCTTATTAAAGCTAAAAACGCGGCTCTCCGGAGAGCCAAGAAATATCCCACGCCCGCCTATAGAACAGCTGCGAATCAGCTTCAACGTAAAGTTAGGTCTTGCCTCGCGGAACTCCGAGACGCTCAGATGAACGATCTCATGGCGAATATCTCTCCGTCCCACCAAGCGTACTATAGCATGGCCCGAGCCTTACGCGTAGACGCCGCCTCTCACGTCCCTCCTCTCACTCGTCCCGATGGCTCTATCGCCTTCGAAGACGAAGAGAAAGCCGAATGCTTCGCTGACAGCGTTGCGTCTCAATGCTCGCCCAGCACGCAACCCGCGAATCCCACTCACATCAAAGCGGTGGAGGACGAAGTTCTCCGTAGAAACTCTCTCCCCATCACCGCCGACCCCGTCACAGTCTCTAATGATGAAATCTCGCTTCTCATCAAAACTCAAAAGTCCAGAAAGGCTCCGGGTGCGGATGGTATTTCCAACCACGCACTTAAGCACCTGCCTCAACAGGTGCTTACCTTGTTAGCTATCATTTTCAATGCCTGCTTCGACCTTAGCTACTTTCCAAAAGCTTGGAAAGAAGCGACAGTCATAGGCATACCCAAGCCGGGTAAACCTCTTAATATCCCGGCTAATCACAGACCCATCAGCCTCCTCAAGGCAATGTCTAAACTTCTCGAGAGAGTCATACTCTCTCGAATGCGGAACCATCTGTTTCCAACGGACGGCGATCCTCTCATAATTCCCCACCAGTTCGGCTTTCGCGCTAAGCACTCCTGCCCTCAGCAAGTCCATCGAATCGTCGAGTACATACTCGACGGCTTCTATCCGAAACGAAAGAAAACGATCGCAGTTTTCTTTGACGTAGCCAAGGCTTTCGACAAAGTCTGGCACAGCGGTCTCGTTTATAAACTCTATAAAATAGGCTTACCGGCTCGCCTAGTTAGGATAATCGCGTCGTTTCTCAAAGACCGCACGTTTCGTTTCTAACATGAAGGCACGCTCTCCGCGCCTCGTCCCATAAAGGCTGGAGTCCCTCAAGGCTCAGTCCTCGCCCCTCTTTTGTATTCCGTATACACTAACGACATTCCCATTCCATCGAAAGTCGTCGAACTCGCTCTCTTTGCCGACGACACCGCCCTTTACACCAAAGGCCGCAGAGCCTCGGGTCTCGTCACCAGACTTCAAAAGGCTGTAAACACCCTCGGTGCTTGGTTCAAAAAATGGCGTATCGATGTGAACCCAGATAAGAGCGCTGCGGTTTACTTCGACTACAGACGCAGTCGTATCCCCGACAATCTCCAATTGAGAATGCAAGGCACTCCCATCCCCTGGAAGCGCAGTACTAAATATTTAGGCGTCATCTTAGACCAGACGCTTTCTTTCAACCCTCACGTCGATAGAGTAACGAAACTTGCACGTTTATACCTAAGAAACGACCTTTACTGCAAACATAGTCGGTTGATGAATACTGGCTTACCAGTAATGGTAGGTTTTCTGGTCGTTTTTCTAAATATGTGAATTTCCTGAGCTCTCCGAGAGGAATAAAGCTTCTTCATAAGATGGTTCGTTGACCAAATGTAGATCGAAGACCCATAGTATTGTAACCTTTTAACGATACATGTCGGTCTCCAAACAAGCTTACATAAGCACATGTACCTACCCAAACGATGCAGTTACAATTATTTTTTTTAATTCCTTAATTTAACGAAATAATTCGCATTTGAATAATTTTAAACATTTAGAGTATAGTAGGCTAGCATACTATTATAATTACTGAATACGCTTCAATATATCGCACCTTTGGTAGAACAAGGGCACAATTGTCAAAAATCGCAAAAATGAGTTAAGTATGCAGAAATGCTTTAAAGGGCATGTTTAAAGGTCAGGATATCTGAGAATCCTGTTCTATGTTTGATCCGAAATAAAATTTTAAATCCAGTATCGGAAAACGAAAGAGTTGTCGTGTCAAATACAAGTGCTCATACTTAATCAAGGGAAGAGAGCATATTTTTTATTTAGTCACAGTCGGTGAGTAAATATTGTAACAAGAACCTATTTTGAATCACCCTGTGATTCCACTGGTGTTACTTTCCGTTAACCAGAATCCGCTACCACGTAAACGCCAACACTGCGGTGGTCAATTCAAGTAAACCAAGGTGACGAGGTTCTAACCAAAAGAATGCAGCACTGTGTGTTTTTTGGTAAAGTAAGGTTAAGGTAAAAAATTTGATAATGAACATTTTCTTAGCACACAGCCTCACAGCGGATTTCGAAATCGAGATTAATGACGCCTTACATATCTTTGACCCTTGAGTAATGTCTAGGTATAGATCGTTCAGGTAATTTAAGCGTGCGGCCCCATGTGCGTGTGCTTGTAAATATGCGATTTAATTTTGTGTAACAGTGGTTATTTTATGCCGTATCCCGTCGCCTTGGTGTGTATACATTCAGTACATTTTTGAACACAGTTGCTGTATATATACAAGCTTAACGCAGCAAAAAAAAGGAAAAAAAAAACACATTGCCCCGCGCATTAAATCGCATGAGACTTAAGTAAGCAACGATTATTTAATGAAACGCCGTACCCTTAATTTATGCCTAAATAATTTAGCAATTTATATAGGATTTTTGCCATTTATATAGGATTCAGATATTTTTTATTGTATCGTTGGACTGAATTTCTTTGTTGTCTTTATTTTGTTAATGCATTTTTTCACATAATTCTTCCGGCCATTATGTCGTTACTTTTAAGTGAATTTCCATTTTCCTGCTTAATTTTTGTATTTATTCTGGTTGTCTTTTAGTTATGCAAGAGGACGATCGTAGACAAATAAATATATTGTACCACAACTGTGTTGCTATTAGATTAGGTTGAAACTGAAAATCAGCGCCTCAGTCAAGACTTGTGGCATTATGCTGAGTTGTGCTGGCAATGCTGTTTATTATAAGTTTTTCTTTTCAACAGTATGTTTTCTATTTGTAATATTGCCTTATAAAAGACAGCTCAGAAAAACGAATATGACTAATGAACAAATATTTGTGATTACCATACAAAACCTTACTTTAAAAAAAGAGCTTCTATCTTTTACAACATGAATGAAACCACCAGATCCCAATAAAAACCATCTTTATTGCGAAAGACAAATATAGTCTCATACAGTCTTAAAGTTACTTAAGTAAAATTTTACGCTTTTATTTTACCTACCCGCTAACCTTTTATGAAATTAATAGATACCTATATAAGTTGTGGATTATATTTTAATGTCATTAAGAACGCGTATTTTCATGACGCACAAGATCTAAGCAAATTCAGCTGATAATAAAGTAATAACGTCAACAGCCTAATTAAAAATTACAAAGTCAACACAAATGACCCGAATGTAGGACTACCAAGAATTAATAAATTGCTATACTGACGCCAGTGACGAAATAAGGTTTACTCTCGACATTATCGAACTACTCAAACAATGTGCCAACGAGTACAAACACTGCGCTTATCAGTTTTGTAAAACAGAAAAACAATAACTTGCTTGGCAACTATAATTAATTTGTTGAAATGTAGGTGGACCATACTGATTTATTTAATATTGTTTTTTTTATTCATGGTTCAAATGCAGCGGTTGTTGATCCATACATTTATTGTAAATGCGAAAGTTCACGCTCAAACCGCTGACCTTATTTACATGATATTTGGTATGAAGTTAGTTCGAGACCCAGGAAAGGACATAGGATAATTTTCATCCCGGAAATCATACCCCGCAAGGGTGAAATGGGGCTTGAAAAATTGTATGGGAATTTTGGTATTTTTGAAACTATAAGCGTGTATAACTTATATTTTAGGTTCTTTATAAAACATAAGAAATAAAATTTATAAAATTAAGAAATTCCACGGTAAATGGTGGTTGAAAACAGTGATGGGTTTTTTTTTTTTTCTTTTAAAGCAACTCATGGAACTTCTATTTCAGGCACTTGAATAAACTGTGTTTACTAATATTGCGGGTTTTGTTGGAAGTTCTGTTCTTATGGGGTGAAATAGGGGTTTAAGCTGCGTGTACTACATGTAATGTTATTTTTTTTTAGATACGAAATAAATAAACACTGGTATACACAAATTCTATCCATAAGAGGTTGAAATGAAATGGTTTGATAGTTTGACGGACAGCAAAATTGTCTACCAAAATAATTGTGTTTAAAAAAAACTAAAGCTTTTATCATAGTAGCCTACTTACCAAGCCACTCAAGGAGTTTTGCGAAAAAAAAGGTCTTATGTATGAAACGTTACCGAGTTATAATTTATTTTGAAAATTCGATTATCTAAAAGTAAAAATATATTTGTTCCAATTTAGATTTCCGTCTAAATTTTTTTACCAACATCTTAACTTTTTTTACCAACGTCTTAACACAAACAAATGGTCGCGTGGACCTAGAACTTATTACGTTTAGTAACAGAAAAATATTTATATGCTGGCCATTCTATTTATGTAAATAATTATTATGCAAGCTATGATATGTATTGCCAACGTATTCTTAAATAATAACACATAAGTATTTGACCGGCACTTAAAGGGTCAAATAAGGATTGGTGTGGTAGAAACCGTCAATCGACGTCGACTGTTCTATTCTGCCATCGATCGACACCAATGACACCAATCGATCGACGTCGACCGGTCGACGTCTGACGGTACAATTGACACCACCCCTGAGTTCGTAATAGTAGTAAAATAATCCCATGAGCCTATACATTTATATGAAGGTATTGTAGTCTGCCAACCCGCAGTAGGCGTGATAGCCTATAATTGTTTGACGCCATCCCTGAGTTGGTAATAGTAGTAAAATAATTTCATGCACCTATACATTTATATGAAGGAATGTGTAGTCGGCCAACCCGCAGTAGGCGTGATAGCCTATAATGGTCTGACGCCACCCCTGAGTTGGTAATAGTAGTAAAATATTCCCATACACCTATTAATTTATATAAAGGTATCTGTAGTCTGCCAACCCGCAGTAGGCGTGATGGCCTATAATTGTCTGACGCCACCCCTGAGTTGGTAATAGTAGTAAAATAATCCCATGCACCTATACATTTATATGAAGGTATGTGTAGTTTGCCAACCCGCAGTAGGCGTGATGGCCTACGGTTGTCTGACACCACCCTGAGTTGGGAGAGGCTGACATCCCTCCAGTGATTATTAAGGGTATTACCACACCAATCGATCGTCCGTCTAGAGTTCCGCAGAATAGAACAGTCAACGTCGATCGGTTGGTGTGGTGACATCCTAATATGTTACACTACCAGGTTCCAAGGACTAATAGTTCTGCTTGAATGGTCATCGTCTCATTGTGTTTCTATTTCCGGTTCGGGAATATATCTGCGTTTTCTAATTAATTCTAGTTCAAAATTATAAAATATTTATTCTTAACTAATCAATCCAGATTGATGCAATATGATTCCTAAACAGTAATATCTATAGCTATTATACCACCCTATATCAACAATAAATTCAAAAAAAAAAGTATAAAAGGTTTACAACTACTGGTAGAAATCTGTAACTTAACTTCCATTTCCTATAAAACACGTAGATAGTTACTTTGAAACACACTAAACTAATAAATACAACATAATACACAGTAAAAGGTTTCACGTTGTATTATTATAGCTAAAACTGCTTAAAATAGCGTAAAAACATTTCAGGGCCGGGGCGGAAAGGCTCGAAAAATGAAGGTGGCAAGGAATCGGTTAATATACTTCAGATCATTCTTATAAGAATATGCATGCAATATATTGCCATAAATTGCATGCATATCGATCTGTATAAAAAATACTTTTTATTGTTTAAATGTTATCGTTATTGAGAATGGGTGTTGAAGACAAGCTAAACCAACCTAAGGAGAGTGCTTTCACCGCTTTAGGGAGTTAGTCGTTTAATCGAGTGAAGTTATATTATTATAGAGTTTACACTGTAATACTTACATTTATAATTTATTATCATATGATGGTTTAATATCAAATAACGCAACTTTCAAAACGGTTGGTGACCCCTATTTTTAAAAAAATCTTACAATATCCAGAAACGAAGGCTACGAGCTTAATTTACGTGAAAAATGAAGGTAGTTTTGTTCTGGGTAAAAACTCCCTAAAACTTAGTTGAAGGAGTTACCATCGATTTTTAAACGACACACATCCGTGTCTAACGCCACACGCAAATAACAGTGATGGCACTGAAACGTGCCACCCGCCACGAATCGGTTAAGGCTCGTTGGCAGAGGCTATGATGGAATTCTCGAAGTGAATATCAACTTTTTTGCATTGTAAAGTTTGCGTATGAGATTCGCAATTTTTTATTATGAACTTCGATTAAAATAGCAAAAGAAAAGTGACAGCTCTGACACACGGATAAATGTTGTCCTCACTTATGCGCAGTTTCCACCCTTAGAGCCATGCCAAACGATGCGAGAAAAAGACAGAAAGTTGCAATGCCTAATCATTAGTGGTTACTACTTAACTACATTATGAGCCATGCCACACGATGCGATGCGGCGGCGGTGCGGCGCCTGACCGGTGCCGCTCCGGTTTCATACATACAAAAATGTATGGTATGGCACACGGCGCCGTCCGGTGCGCTCCGGCGCTGCACCGCACCCGCATCGGAATCGAGACGATTTTTTAATAGATTGTCGTCGAAATGCGGTGCTGGAAATCTCGGTTTCGGACTATGCCACACGATGCGGTGCGGCGCCGCACCGCAGGTCATCTCGCCGGACTAGCGACCACACGGTGAGTGCGGCGCCGCAACGTTTTGCGGTGCCGTAGCAGTGACGGACTCGTGCCACTTTCCAGCACCGCATTCCGACGAATTAAAAAATGGATTGGGAAAGACGTGTGTTGCTGCTGTTATTACTTCGCCACCGACGCAACCGACGACGACGTAGAAACACACGACGATATTGGGTCAGTCCTTATATAGCCTTGAGGAATAAAGACGGTCTTTTTTTTAAAGAATATCAAGAGTTGCTGTTAAACATATAACAATTGTTCGCTCGAAAAGTAGCAACGGAGCTGTCATAATCAAAAAGGTCTAACCATAGACATAATTCCTAGTTTTTTTTGTATGAAGAATACCTGGTGCTGTGCGCGCAGACAACTGAGCGGTGCCACTCCGGTGCAGCAATGCACCCCTCCCTGCCTCGTCTCGATTCCGATGCGCTTACGGTGCAGCGCCGGAACGCACCGGACGGCGCTGTGTGCCATACCATACATTTTTATATGTAGGAAACCGGAGCGGCACCGGTCAGGCGCCGCACCGCATCGTGTGGCATGGCTCATAATGTAGTGAAGTAGTAACCACTAATGATTAGGCATTGCAACTTTCTGTCTTATTCTCAGTTTCATCAAGGTAACCTGCAATTAATGTAATATACTTGAGGTCGTGTGAAGATGTAAGAACGTCCCCTGGTCTATTTTACTCTGCTCTCAAGGCGGTTTTTATGTGGATATGGTTTAGTAAAAATGTAAATAAAACAACCATTTAAGAAAACAAGCTTATTTAATTATTAATTAAATCTTTACATACCTAAGCCCCACCCAAGCTGCCCGCGGAATGTCTATTCAATCATCTAAGCCACAGTACAGTAGTCCAGGCGTCTTTCAACACAACAAAGTTTCCCGGGTCTTAAAAAAACCAACGGCTAGCCCACGTTAGGGGTTCCACCGCTGTTCACCACCCCCTCACTCACACCAAAACCCCCGGGAAAAACGGTATGTCAAAAAATATACCGGTATATCAGACAGCCCTTAAAACCGACCATGCGACAAAGACAACTTTTTAAAAAATCCGCAGCAGCGTAAATCCCCAATAGAAATATATTCATTTTTAAATATTTACATTTTTGGCGTTTATTTCTTTTTTTTTGTCGCCTTGTTCTTTTTCCTTCTTTTCACTTGGTAGTTAAACAGCATCAAAATCAAAGACATCAAACTAAATTAATACAAAAATAACTTCTTACTAGTCATTACTACAAAGAACATTTAAGTTAGGAATGGAAGTGACTTCAAAGTTTCAGAATTTCAAATTAGACAATCACAAGTATTATTCAAATATTTCTTATAGGACTTAAGTTTAAATTCTAAATTTTATTTTATTCAGAATTTCAAATTAGACAATCACAAGTATTATTCAAATATTTCTTATAGGACTTAAGTTTAAATTCTAGTATTATGGATATCAATCAATTCCAATTTTTTTCTTAAATCCCTAAAACCAACAATGTATGATGTATCAAGCTGACGATTTTATTATGTGTTCTAATTTTTAACTTTAACAGGCAGATGGAAAAGTAGATTTCCTGTTATCCTTCTGAAGACATTATACAAACATAACAAAAACAAGTCTTTGCTAATAATTTGGTAATTCGTTTATTTTAGGCAGCTCATATTTTATTCAAAAAGCTGTTTTTGTTATAAGCAATTTGTAAAGTTTTCAATACTAATTAAGAAATATAATTTAAATCATTAAGAAACATAGCCAAGCCAAAGAAAATGACTTACAACAATCATTCAAAACATATTTTTTGGCTGGTTTATTTTTATACAAAAGAAATGTATAACAATTATACATTCAAAACCATCTAAAAGCAAATGCTTGGAACATTAATTAAACTAAGGTT
The DNA here is from genome assembly GCA_923062675.1 of Marasmarcha lunaedactyla. Classification (NCBI taxonomy): domain Eukaryota; kingdom Metazoa; phylum Arthropoda; class Insecta; order Lepidoptera; family Pterophoridae; genus Marasmarcha; species Marasmarcha lunaedactyla. The sequence continues at coordinate 14,190,327 of OV281353.1, forward strand.
AAGCTAAATCTTCTTTCAAGTTCTTCTTTTATTGCTTCTTTCAAGTTCTTCTTTTATTGCTTCTGTGAATCAAATAACACATTTTTATTCTGTTTAAGATACATCACTTTTGAAGATTTAAGAAGTGATTTCATGTAAAATGGTCCATACTGACAAGATTTAAGACTTCATTTTTCATGATGTGAACCTTACTTCCAAAATTCAAGATCTTGTTACAAGGTATTGGTAGTTGATGTATTAGACTGATAAACATCTTCTTCATTTTGTCATCCCTAGAGTGCATTTCAATTTCTTTTTATGTTCTTCTGCATTTTCTTATTGGATTTGTAACTATGATGCATGTCACACCATTTTCTTCTATAACTAAATTCATCACATACATTTCACTATTCAACAAAACGAAATATTCTCTACTATTAACACAGGCACAGCCTTATAACATACGAGAGCTAGGTTGTCATTTCACAAAAGCTTCGGGTGGTATTTTACCCTCAGAGTGCAGTTGATTGAAAATGAAGAGAGCCCTTTGCATATCCCATCCTGTTTCTTGGAGGCAGCTGTAAATAAAAGAAAACTAGTCAGTCAATTGTTGTAAAAAAATTTTTCATATTGTTTTCTATAAGCTATTATAAATAAGATTTTTGAATAAAATACACATGAATTAGGTTACTGTTGACATGAAATTTCAAGGAATTAATCCATAGGCAAAAAAACCATTAAAAACATTTATTATTAATATGTAATAACTATTGAGGTTTCCCCTACAGTTTGACTTAGTTATTCATGCTTTGCTCGCTCATTCTTAGTCATCCATGCTTTAAACATGCTTTGCTTGCCCGCCCAGGAGGCACACAATTTATGTGTTTTTGTTTTTAACAATCATCAAAATTTATATACTAAGTAAAGAAAAGGGTAAGCTTGTACTAAAACTACTTCAAGGAGGCAATGTGAAGGCAGAGACTAGTAAATAACTATAGACTGACCATCTCCATACAAAAATTCGTGACTCGGAAAAAGCTCAAAATCCAAGCTATTACTAGATGTCACTCTCAAATAGCTTGGACCAACCTTGTCGTCTTGAATTTTTATATGAATTATTGACAAGAAACGTAATGCAAAATATTTGTATTTATATGAACTAAATGTTAGATGGCATTGTCAAATAACCTGAAACCTTAGCAAGTAGGATTTATTCCTTTCCTGAAATTGGAAAATGTCATCATTTTATATCATTGATTTTGATAATTTTACTCAATAAGAATAGGTAGATAGTAATTTATTCTTACTTTATAGATGATAAAATAACAACTACAAAAGACCATAAACATACTGGTATAAGTTTATTTTCTTCAGAGACGCCTGGGCACTACCATCCTCCTTATTTTAATTGCCACAATAACCTATTTTTAAAAGCTTTTATTATCACAGTTGTGATAAACGCACATGTTATACGATATATGTAGCAGCCAAAACGTAAACTTAATCAAGGTCTATAAAATTTGCACGAGTCACAGTAGGCGAGCAGAAATATTGTGAATTCAAAGAAATCAGCGAAAAGTTCCAAAACAAACACACCCATAGCAACAACAATAAACGACAAAGAATTCAAATAGTCAAACAAATAAAATGTTGTCATACAAAGAACAAAAATAGTTGATGGATAAAGAACATTTTTTTTAAATAATAATCCAGCAAGAAAATATTTTTTTAAATAGTTACTGCAAAATAGTTATGAGTTACATGCATTATAAATAAAAATTATGCACTTATTAAGACATAATTTTTATCGATATCAAGAAATAAAGTAAAATATTATATACCTATTAATTAAATGCACTAAAATACGTTTTATTATGTTAAGGCAGATAAGAACAAACTGTAGAGATGAATGCTATATTTTTGTGGGAAAAATTATATACTGGCAATACAGTAACCCAGTAACACTACAAATAATATCCGGGGTGGTGTAAAGTTTTCTGTTACTGAATTATAAGAGCGGCAACATAGCATCAAATAATATAATGCACTAGCTGGCAACGTCTGATGTCGCCTGATACCTACGGATAGTACTTGCAATGAAATATCAAATGATTTTGTAAACAGCTCCATCTTAAGTTTTTTTACGCATTATTTTGACTAAATTTAAATAACTTGTAAATCTAGTACAACTAACGCCATCTCTCTATCTTAAAAACAACTATTTTTCAAGTCACAAAATTTTGTTAGACATGGTTAGTCTATAGTTATTTACTAGTCTCTCTGGTGAAGGGGAGCGAAGACTAATAGAAACTAATGTTTATCAGTCTAGCAATATTAATTAACATTCAAATTTTAAATTACAATGTTTTAATCATAACAGCACCACAAAACTCACTTAACACTCCAATGCTGGTTCATCCCGGTCTGCTGTCCGAGCTGTATGGAGAGCATCATTTTCTGGTTATCATCTACGATTCCTATGGGCATTGCTGCAGCTGGGGTTGGTACTTGGGTTGAGATTGGGGCTGGAGCCGGTGTCTCCACACTCGATTGGAATGCCCTTTCCTCCTGTAACAATGTTTTCGACTTCTATTAGTTTTTATTACCTAATATTGATACATTTGTCATGATCATATTCATCTAATATATACTAATATTAGTAGCATCTTACGCTTTGAAATACGTTGTTGGTTCCTTTACCAATTGTTATTATTTTTATAATAAATAAAATTGTAAATTATACTTTTTTTGTAAATATATAAAGTTAGGAGTACTAAGAGCTGTTATAATATAAAAAACAAAAAATACTAACCTGCTCTTTGGTTGTGTTTGTGACATACAGCATATCATTCATAATGCAGAATCCTCCACCACTATTAGGGACTATGAGGAAAGTCCGATGAAAGGACCTCGTCCCATTTGAATTGTTTTCCTTAAACACTCCATTCATAGTTAAAACTATCATTGTAGGCTGTGGATAAAATGACAATGTCATGAATAAATTGAATAAGTCAAAAGGATTGAATAAAATAAGTCGAAAGAAATTGAAAAATTATACAATTTTGAAGCAGTAAAAATGTATAGAATTAAATTCTGTTTCACACTGTTATCCAGTTTAAAGTTATTTTCAGCAAAATCAGTTTATATACAAGATGTATAAGACTAGTTAAGTACAAATGATGCCTTTTTTAGATAATGTTAAATAGTAAACTTACTGTAAAAACCACCAAATCAATGTTGAAGCCCATCAAATCATGGGTAGACTTAGGCAACTCTGACAAGAAAGATACAATTTGTAACCTTCCCTGTTTTAGGTAACGCCTTCTTGATTCCCTTTCAGTTATCCTCAATATGTTTCTGCTGTTTGAAATGTATGCATTTAACCTGTGGAATAAAATGGAGCTATTCTATATCTTGACTAATGATGCGTTGCCAACCATAAGCTTGTTGAAATTGCTTTTGTTCCAGTTATTGTACAGTTATTCCTTCCCTTTGACCAGAACACAATACCGGAAATGTGATTATTGTGGCGGTCAAAATAGGAAGGTGTGTAGTATCGCCCCAGAGGAGATCTTAACAAAGAAACTCCACTATCACTTTCATACATTGTCAACTTTGTCCCATTATTTCATATAAAACTTTAACTGTCTTAAAAACAAATGTTACATAAAGTTATTCTATGCTTCTCAATTGTAGTCTGACAATTAAGTCACAAAAATATGTAATTAATGTTGTAAGGAGATATTTAATATAACCATGATGCAGAAAAGTTTTCAAAAACGAATAGATTATAATGTTTGAATAAGAAATATTTTTTTAAACTTTTACGATATAACAATTTAATAGACAGGGACTCGAAAACTACAAAATAAAGAAAATATTAACAGTAAAATATTTACCTATTAGACACCAAATTCCTGTTTTCAGTAGCCAGATAATTCGCTGACATGGATAACATTGCATGTTCATGATATGCTTCCAGCAAAGGTTGTCTTGAATCAGAGTCATAAATTGCAAAATACTGTGTTAAGAATTCTCTTACTAAATCTTGTCCGGAGGGGTCAATTAGGAAAGATTGCTGTTTTGGTGGAAGGGCTACGTCTTCTGCAACGTCGAATCCAATGGCTGGCGGTAAGTCTGCTCCATCCTATAATTTTTAAATAATTTTTATTATTTCAATATTTATAAAAAATCATTCAGTAGGACACTTATGGTCTTGCTACAAAACGTTAAATACTTGTTTACTCGACTATTCTGATAGTTTAAAAATTTTTTTAATTTGCGTTTGGTATATATTTAGGCAGAGATTAAAGATAAACAAGTGTTTAACTTTTTTTGCGGTAAGACTGTTAAATTCATTTTACTTTATTTGGGACAGGTTATAAAAGCAATCATTTTTAATAAATATGGGATTGTGATAGTTTATTATATATTGTGTTGCATGTGTTGTTTTAATGCACAAAGAAATAAGACAATTTTTTATAAATTTTTTACTGAAATTTTTGTATATTATACAAGGTGTAATTGAGTAAAATGAAAACCTGAAAGTAGTTTGTTCAGAATCGAGAGTAGAATCGTTTACACTTTATTCCATTTTTTGTCATGCCGTGTCTAAAAGATTATACTCTAGGCGTCATTCATTTTCGTTTATTTACCAAGTCATTCATAAAAAAATACTATATAACTCAAGCGTACACCTGTCTATTAAATTCTTCAATGAGAAGCTAGGGGTGCGGGGTAAAGAGGGGCGATAGCCGACGCCGGCGCCAGATAGTCTGGATATCGGCGCCGGCGGTAAATTAGCAAAAAGTCCACAATAACGCTCAATGCCGAGTAACAAAACAAGCGAAAAAATGTCACTTTACAAAATAAAAGGGTACCGTAAAACGGGGTGAATAGAAACTATTTCTAACTTTGATTAGATATGACGAGATTTTGGCTACTTATTTTTTGAAAGAATTGATTTTAAACTGGGTCCGGCCCAGTGAAGAACGAATTTGCAGATTTTTTATCAAACATGTAGAACATTTTTTTGAAAAAACTCCTGAAATGGTCAAAATTTGTATTCGCCCTGCGATTGGGGTCAATAGAATTGTCTATAGGGGCAAATGGAAAAACTGTCAGGGCTGTCAAAAATTACTAATGTTAACCAACCAAAAAACAGGTAATTGTATCTCTAAATATCCGTGTAATTTGAAGTTTTAATCATTTATTTTTTAATCATATTTCTGCCTAATTTATACAATAATATTATATAAGTAGGTACTAACGTATGTTTTTACGAATCAAACAACGTAATATAGTTTATGTTTTATTTTTTAAATACAATTATTTGTGTATGTAGTGTCTTATGCGTATTAGATAAAAATGAACATTATTGTATAAAAATACTGAAAAGCTAGGTATATATATTAATATGGGAAGCCCACGATACTAGTGAAAACAAAATATCCTCTTAATTATTCTAAGAAGTACGTAGGGACGTCTACAATCACCCTTACTTTTTAGGATAAACAATCAATACTATCTAAAACAAATTCTTCAACGTAAAAGAATGTGAAAATATGAACGTTTTTAGATCCACATGGAGACAAAATCCTTTTCTAAAATTAATATTGCTAAGCTGTTGAAATATTGGCCTAATGAACGAGACTATTAAAAAAAAAGCTAAATATTTAACAATTACTCAATCAGTCTAAACTTATTTTAACGACTTAATTTAAAGCAAAAAAATATCTTAAAATAACAATTAAATCCTTCAAGATATTTATCATCATCTCCATGTTTAAGATAATTACATTAATATGAAGGTATTTTAATTAGTCTTTTAATCTCACTTGTTTTAATATAATATAAACATAAAACCTACCTATCTAATAGGGCGCATTCTGCTCAATAAAGTCTTTTCACTACTTGTGGTGAACTTAAGATAATTAATTAAAAAGGTATCTTTAGTAAATAAATATCTTAAATTCACCACAATAACTAAACATACATTAGCGGCACTTACGGATCAATTGCGTACACTTATTGTGGAATAATTTCTGCAAAATATATTGAAAAAAGTTCTAATCGGAATCTTCGAGAATTTTCATTATTTCTTCTTTATAGTTGTAATAGTTAGACTTTTTCTTCATAGTGTTGGCCAGTTTCGTGGATTTCTTTGGCAATCTCAAATACTCATGTGATGACACTACTTTACCTTTTAAAGGAAAACAATATTTGGTTTTATTTAATAACTTGTCCGAAATTATGTTTATTTTGTCATCATTTTTCTCATCCATTTTCTCTTCAACTTCAGTGATAGTTTCATCTAATTCTGTCGTAACAGTAATTTCTTCACATGGGTTGTCTAAAAAGATTATGGGCAAAGTTTCAATATTGCTAAATTTTAAATCTTGTTCTAATTCTGCGTTTATGTTAGAATATTCAACACTTAAATTCGGGCTCTTAATAATATTTTGTTGCGTTTCCAATATTTCATTGTGTAATTTATTTCCGATAACTACATTCGTGTCATGATTTTCCTTTTCCTCTTTTTGTTGGGTTTTCATAGCAGGTGCTTTAGTTTTCTTTCCAATGCCTTTCCCTTTATCATTTCTTTTCATATTTTCACCAAATGGGCCACTTTCTACATAATCTTTTGTTCCCTCGGTGCATTCACGTCTACTTTCATTTATGTTCATTGTAGCTTCCACTGCGTGTTGAGTTCTTTCGTTTTTTGTTCTGTTCCCTTCTGTTTCTTGAATTTTCAAAGCTTTTTTCACACCTACTCTTTCCATGTTTTTCTTTTTATCGGATAGTCCACTTTCTACAATATCTTTTACTTCTTCGGCACTCACACTTTTACCTGCTATTATATGTAACTTTCTTTTCCTCTTAGGCTCAGTAACGTTCATCGAACCGTAACGCATTTCTTTAAGAAGATCAAGCACAGAATCTGCCACAGCACTGTGGTCATCATTGTCCTGACCTTCAGACGGGAGTCTTGCTAAAATTTGGGAGATATCTAGTGGAACGATTCCAGTCTTCTTAAATCCAGCAATAATATTATTAGATGCGTTAATGTTAAGATCATCAAGCAACAATTTCAATAGTTTGGGAAAGCATCCTTTTGGAACAGTAGATAGCTGTCTTCCATCTGTTTTTTTCCATTTAATCAGTAATTGCCTCCAAGAACGTTTCATAGGCCTAAAAAAAGCAACGTCGAGGGGCTGCGTAAGGTGAGTAGAGTTCGCCGGTAAAAATATAAAAGTTATGCAATGCAATTCACATTTTTGTACTAAATCAGCAGATATATGTGACGATAAGTTGTCTCCTATGAGGTATTTTCTCCCCGGTATATTTCTAAAATATGGAATCACTAAGTTTTCGACCCAATCTTGAAAACAAGATCCATCGAACCATCCCGAATCTGATCTATTATAACGGGCACCCTCAGGTCCATGTTCAACCCAAGTATCATATAAGTGCGTCGCTTTATATACCACATATGGTGGTAAAATTATTCCATCAGCGGTCCCTGCCATCATAATGGAAACAGAGGCTTTCGTGTGGTTAACAATTCGTTCCGGGTACTTGCTTCCTCGTTTGACCAAAATTTTTTTGCGACCTGGATCATCCGACAGGTTTGTTTCGTCGTAATTTAAAATATGTGAGGCAGGTACACCATCTAGAGACTGTTTTAATTGATCAAAATATTCCCTAATTGTATCTGGGGATAATTTGGCTCTAACCCTTTTTATATTTTCACAAACTCTTTGCGAAATCTCATTTTTGTGACGCTGTAAAAAATTGTGGATAAAATCAGGACCTGGCATATTATTTTTAAACGTTTTATGGGTCATACCGATTCTATCAAGATACATTTTTACAACGTATCGAAGGTCCATGGTATCTAAGGGATATCCCCATTCTGCGCATTTGTTGATATTCTTAATTAAATACTTCTCTGTTTCATCTGATAAGGCTCTTTGGCCACCTTGCCTCTTCATATTACGGGTACAGTGACGGTATAGGACAGATTTGTGAATTTTATATTTATTAGCTATTTCATTTAATTTACCATTACGAGATGTGACATATTCTTCAACGGCTCTTTTAATTATTTCTGGATCATATTTTTTGTATCTTTTTCCAGTAGGATCTGGTTTGTATGTTCGAGGCATGGTACAAACAGTAATCTACAACAAAAGATAATGGCGATAAAAACATTAGTTTGTACTTACTAAAACATAAATATTTTGTTTTAACAATTTGTGGCAGCCCTATCAAATTATTTCCAAACACCCCTATTTTGATTCTATTTACACTTGTTGCGTTTCTATTGCCCCCCTTATGGTTTCTATTAACCCCAACCGCGTATTCGATTAGCCCCTCAACACAATTCCATTCACTCCGTTTTTAGTAAAAACATCCAGGTTCTTAGATTTTTGCAATTTACGTAAAAAAACAATCATTTTATCACTTACCTTTAATTTGCAAAGACAGTATTTCGTTTATGCAAGGTAATAAACACAATTAATAGGTAAACACTGCGGTTTAGCACACCCAAAATCGAAAGTTACTACAGGCAATATTTTGCGTGTTTCGGACCTCGCAGTTTAAGTCAATTTTAAAAAGAAACTGCCAACTGTGACATTTATCAAGTGCCGCTAACATAAAGGAAAAATGTTGCCATTTTAAATAATAAAAAATATACCAAGCTTCTTTAAGCCCTCGAGCGATACTTTGACTGTGAAAAAAATCACGGTTTTTTTTCTATCCACCCCGCAAATTCTATACCCCCCGTTTTACGGTACTTCTAATTTTGCTGAAAATACGCTCATACGTTGCTTCACTGATTGAATTAGTAGGTATTGTTAGTTCACGCGGGCGCTTGCAATTTCTATTACAATGGTTTTTCTACTACCTGGTACTATTATGGTAGTACTACCAGCATGATGGTGCTCCAGCTCACTTTCAGTGGAATGTAAGGAGGCACTTGGATGAAGAATATGGACAGCTTTGGATGGGGCGTGGAGGCCCGGTGGTCTGCGAGATCACCTGATTTGACACCACTTTACTTTTTTTATAAAGGGCGTATAAAGACATTCGTTTATGACGATGGAAATGGACCAACAAATGTCAGTGAACTAGAAAATAAAATAGGGATGGCATTTGAAATAGTGAAACGTAACACTCGAGTGCTTAATTCGTTAAAAAACAGTGAAAGAAATCGTGCGTTAACGTGTGTTTGTAATGGTGGTAGGCACATGGAATCTTTGCTGCCACAAAACTCAAACAGAAATTTGTAAGTAATTCAATTATTTTTGTAAATAAGTCGATTATTAGGTAAAACGCCCACAAATTATTGTAAATACATTGATTAAAATTTTTTAAACACGCCATAGTGTGTTTACTGCGTACCACTTTCATTTTTTAGCTTGCTATCGGTGTAAGTAAATACAATATTAAGGTATCTACTTCACGTTTGCTTAATAAAATTAACCCGATAAGTAGGTGCGCGTAGATATTACACGTTACCAGTCCAAAGCCTGGAAATGTGTGATGGGAAAGTTTGAATCACTTTATCTATTTACTAGTAAAATTAAAACAATGAAGATACTCTGCCTTTTAATTTTATTGACGTAAATATTATGACCGGCCGCAGCCCATTCACAATGCTTTGAATGGCTGTTGGGCTTACGTCATTGATAAGAAATGAGCTATGCATCAACTAGAATAGTCATGACACCAAAACAAGCATATATCTTCTACGATATTTAATTACAATAATTTATTACTTGCTAAATTAATTTAAAATAATAAAATTCAATTGGGGTGTCTGAGGTTTTCAGTTAATTTTATTACACCTTGCATATGTAATAATGTACTATACTATTTCCATTTCTTTATTTTCTCGATGACAGTTCTAATTTGATGTAATGTAGTGTTGTGACCAAATAAGTAATGATATCGATCGCACATATTTATAATATTTTGAACAAAGACAAATACAACAAAAACATTCAAATATATTTTTTCAAGGTGGGAACGCTCAATGGCCCACCGCCATTTTGTGTTTGTTTTAATCTGTCACTCGCAACAAGACGGTCGTGCTAGTCACTACATTTCTGTTCGCTGAGTTTTTTCACATTATCCATACGTTACGTTGTGTATTTTGTGTTCCTCCGTGTTGATGGCTGCCCAGCTGTCAAATATCAAAATGCCGAAAGGATCTGTTCTGAAAAGGCAGGCGAGAGAACTGGTGATCAAGATTCGTAATTACTTTGAAGCAGAGTATCAAAATGGTAGCCCGCTATTACCACTGTCGCAAGTGCGAGAGCGTGTTGCGGCCGCATTAGGAATTAGTGGACCTACTGTTTCAATAATTACTACCGAAGCTTACGGTACAAGCGGCATGCAGGAAAATAAGCTTCGTACGCCGTAACGTACGTTTACGTAGGTAAAGAAAATACGCCAGCCACGTCGTGTGACATCGGTTGACAACTTCAACGGTGATGCTTTTCGCCGTCATATATATGACTATTACTTGCGCAATGAAATTCTAACACTTAAAAAACTTGTTGTTTCTTTACGTGAATGTGGTTTGTTCCATGGCCAAAAATCGTCATTAAGCTTAATTTTGAAAGAAATTGGATTTTCTTACAAAAAAATCGGACAAATGTAAAATATTGATGGAGCGGCACGACGTTGCTATGGCTCGCTGCGAATTTTTGAGCGAAGCCAAAAAGATATCAGATTGGTCAAATGTTATTTTCACTGACGAGACTTGGTTAAATACAAACCACACAATATCTAAGAACTGGACTGACGACACCGCCGCTTCCACTAGTTCAGTGCCAATGGGAAAAGGTGAACGTCTTATAATATGCCATGCAGGGTCTACGAAAGGATTAGTGTCCGATGCTTTACTGGCCTTTAAATTCAAGAAAACAGTGCACTACCACGAAGAAATGAACGCGGAGATTTACGAAGGATGGTTTAAAGAAATGGTGCAATCTCTGGAAGAACCGTCCATAATTATTATGGACAACGCTACATATCACTCCAGACAAATTGATAAAATGCCGACGCAGGCCAATAAAAAACAAGAGATAATTGACTGGCTCCAAAGTCATGGCGAAAATGTGGATAGTACTTTATTAAAAGTACAATTAGTGAATAATTTACAATCGAAAAAAAGCCTCCCTAAAAGATATGTTATCGACGAAATAGCTGCCGAATGTGGTCATTGGGTTCTTCGACTTCCGCCGTATCATTGCCAGTAATATGCTATAGAACTAATATGGGCACAAATCAAAGGACACGCCGCTCGAAACAATACCCATCCCCCTTTTACGGCAAACAAGATGTTAAGATTTATGAAAAAATGCATGTGCGGAAGTAACTGCCGAAAACTGGGAAAGAATTGTGAGAAGAACCCAAAACATTATAGCGTCGGACTGGGAAATTCATGTCGCATTCTGTAGATAATATACAAGTACAGGAACTTATAATAAATGTTGGAGAGAGCTCATCGAGTCACAGTGATGATTCATCAGATTTTGATTAAAATAAATATATAAAGATTACCTGTCGTTATAATTATTTCGTTTCATTGTCAAGTACCTACCTATACCTACTTATTTTACAACAGCTTCGAAAATTTTAAAGAAGTTGGCAATATCAATCAAGAATTAATACGTGTAACATCTTGTAATGGAATATCAATATTAATTAATTAATTTGTACAAAAGTATCCGGCAGTAGTTTAGTTTTTTACATTTTGTAAAAAAATATCGGGTCTGTTATCGTGTTACGTTTGTCGATATAGCTCCATCCCTATCAGTTTCTCCGACTCTGGTATTATACAGGGTGTCCCGTAAGGAATGGACCAACGGAATGTTGGTGATAGAGGGGGTTGTTATGTATCCGAAACAATGAATTTTATTGCTCTTGGCCAAATAGTTTAAGAGATAAGATTTTTTTATTGTTATTTTGAATTTTTGTTTCCAAGAACACAAAGGTTATTGTTATTTTATTATTGCTATTGTTATTTGTACATTTTATTGTTTAAAATTATTAAGTAGATATTTGTCTTCATTAAAACCAAGTTTTTCCTAAGAAATTATTGGTCACTTAATAATTATAAGCTAAAAGCTCAGTTATTTTTTTGTTACAAAATAAGCATTGCCATATTTGAACTGAGCTGGTGTAAAAAAAATGTATTACAAAGTTAAGGAACTTTATTTTAAAAACATCCTCAACTCACGCAAATTCCAAAAAGATACAATAATGTTACATTTAAAATAATGGCACCTCCAAAAACATACTATATTGGACTAATACCTGAATTTCTTAGAAATGATTACAATGTATTATTGCGGTTTACAGCATTGTTTCGATAATCTTTTATTACCTACCCTCATTTGTATTTGTTCTCCGCCGACGTCCAACTATCCCCACTCCATTTCTCGCGGACTCGTTCATTTCCCTCAGTGCCTTGCATACCGTTCGGAGCTACAGACGTGCCTATTATTGTTTTGCGATACGACTATCTTTATTTGTTAACCTTCGCCTGAATTTGGACTCTGTTTTGTGCTTGTGATTTGGAAGTTGACTGAGAAAATATGCCTCGATCCTTCTCTGCCCGTGAATACGCAGAAATTTTTTTCATTTATGGCCTTTGCGATGGGAATGCTAGAGCAGCTACTCGAACCTATCGTGAGCGCTATCCCAACCGCGAACGTTATCCTGATCAGAGTTTTCCTTCGAGTTAACAATGCATATTTAGAAGGTCGAATACCTGGCGATGTACATCCTGCAGGCAGACCTAGAACCGTAGATGAACGTCAGGTGCTCCGTGAAGTAGAAGGAGATCCTTCTACTAGTGTTCGTCGTATTTCTCGACGCAGTGGTGTGGCAAGGAGTACAGTACATCGCATTTTAAAACGAAACAATTTATTCCCGTACCATGTACAACGTGTTCAAGCGCTGATACCTGCAGATTATCAGCGGCGGATAGATTTTTGTAGAGAAAGGATCCATTATTTTTTAATACAATTTTATGGAGCGATGAGTCTTGTTTTAAAAGAAATGGAGTGTTCAACATGCACAACCTACATCAATGGGCCGTAGAAAATCCCCACGTGATAAGAGAAGATCGATTCCAGCACCAGTTTGGAGTTAATTTGTGGGCTGGAATTCTGGATGGGCGAATTATCGGCCCATTTGAACTCCCAACAAGGCTTAATGGAGCTCGTTATCTACGATTTTTAAGGGATGATATGCAGAACTTACTTGGTGAAGTACCGCAAGAAGTGCGCGACAGAATGTGGCTGCATGCTGTCGACGATGAGACCTTTTCTAATCGATGGATAGGACGTGGTGGAACCATTGCATGTCACCTTTCAAGGAAGCAGTCTATGAGTCTCGCATCGCTAATGAAAGTGAATTACGACAAAAGTTGCAACATGTGGCTGCGGTGGTCAAAAGTAATGACCGGGCTTTAAGAAGCCTCAAAAGAAATTTTATCAGACGGTGTTGGTTGTGTATTCGACCGGAAGAGAGAGGAAGACATTTTGAACATTTATTGTAATAAAATACCAATAATAAAAATAATAAAAATTTTTGTCTCTTTAATTTTATTTCCCGTCCCAAAAACATGCTGTAAACCGCACTAATACATTGTAATCATTTCTAAGAAATTCAGGTATTAGTCCAATATAGTATGTTTTTGGAGGTGCCATTATTTTAAATGTAACATTATTGTACCTTTTTGGAATTTGCGTGAGTTGAGGATGTTTTTAAAATAAAGTTCCTTAACTTTGTAATACATTTTTTTTACATCAGCTCAGTTCAAATATGACATTGCTCATTTTGTAACAAAAAAATTACTGAGCTTTTAGCTTATAATTATTAAGTGACCAATAATTTCTTAGGAAAAACTTGGTTTTAATGAAGACAAATATCTACTTAATAATTTTAAACAATAAAATGTACAAATAACAATAGCAATAATAAAATAACAATAACCTTTGTGTTCTTGGTAACAAAAATTCAAAATAACATTTAAAAAATCTTATCTCGTAAACTATTTGGCCAAGAGCAATAAAATCCATTGTTTCGGATACATAACAACCCCCTCTATCAACAACTTTCCGTTGGTCCATTCCTTACGGGACACCCTGTATAACCTTGTACGTGTGTAAACGTCATATTTTTATAAAATAATGCATACATAATGTAAAAAAACGCTCGCACAAGTTTTCACAGGAGCTGTCATCGAGAAAATAAAGAAATGAAAATAGTATAGTCGTAAGTCAAATATAATATACACAAAGCCATTTCTAAAAGTCAAGACAGGACTGAAATTAGTGAATTACTAAGACAAGGCAGTGATTTTTTAAGCAATTTCGCAACTAATATAACTATATTTTACTGCCACAAAACTACAACAATTGTGTAAAATGTCCATTACTTTGTCTATGAACATAGCTGTAAGATCATTTCAAACCATAATAACATAATATGCATATAGGTAATTATAGTTTTTTTAAACTTACCAACTTGGTCAGCTTTGGGAATCTCTTGCGCACGTCGCTGGATATAACAAATACAATGGCAACAAAAATGAGTCAATCTGAAACTCACTCATACAAAAGTTAGTAACATTTATATGAGTGCAATGTAAAAAAGTTTGAAATGGTTAGCCTACTTCTACTTGATGAGTTCAGCACAAAACCAGTTAAATAAATAACAACTAGTTGCTGAGTTTCTACGAAATTATAAATGATTGTCATCATATAGATAGCTTTGAATCTTGTCTAACTGCTTGTGAAAATGTGATATTTTACATCTTCAACAAAACATATCGTAAGTAAATTAATTCATAAATAAACCACAAAGCTTCATTCAAAGTTAAAATATGATTCATAATACCTAGTTGGCAAAATATTTATATAGTTGGTAAATAGTTGTTATTTATGTTATATTATCAACCAGTTAAAATTTGACTAGAAGTTCAGCAATGTTAGGCATGAATAAAAAATTACTTTATAAACTGAACATTTAGGAAAACTGGATATGTGCTAGAAACCAAAAGATAAAAGTGTGATATTCAAATATAATAAAATTATAAATGATGTCTAAGGGATTCACATATTCGGGCCGACAATGAAGTTCGGGTTTGTCGAGAAGAGCCGAATGAGCCGACTCGCATAAAACACGAATGGACTGCCGAGCGGCACTTGAATAAGTGTAGTAGGTGGTTCGGGACGGCCTTGCCGTTCAACAAACACGCCGACAGGAATTTGCTGGCCCGAATATGTGGGTAGCACCCCTTAATAAAGTGTTTTAATCAATATTAGTGCTATATTAGCTATAAGAATCAGATATTTTAGACATTGCCCAACAAAACTCAGGACTTTTTCATAAAAAAAAATTAAATTATCTTAGATTAATTGATTCACATAGTTTGATATTGAAAAAATCACATAAGTATATTTTTGGTTTACAATGGTCACTATAGATGGTTTGTATATGATAGTTTATAGCCTTAAATATATAAACAATATGATTTATCACAGAAGTAACTTTTATGACTTCACATTACAAAATAGATGTAGAGTTATTATTTCAGATCTCAATCAGTACACAATTTAGCAGGCGTTTGTCTTCCATCTCACCTGATGGAAAGTGACGATGAGTTCTACAAAAACATCCATTCTATAACATATCACCATAGTCCAAGTGAGATGCATTGAAACATTAGTAACCATGCTATACAAAAAATGTTGTAAATAAGTTTATAAGGGATAAGTTTATGAATTGAGTTTTAATTTTAAATCTTTTCTTAAGTTTTCACGATACATACTTTAAATAAAACACTTTTTACCGGATATTATCGCGTAGATTTTAGTTAATTTTAAAATTATTTCGACGTTTCGGCATCTTTGCAGTTGCCGTGGTCAAAGATGCCGAAACGTCGAAATAATTTTAAAATTAACTAAAATATACGCGATAATATCCGGTAAAAAGTGTTTTGAGTTTTAATTTTATTGGTATGAGCTATGACTGAGTAAATCACATAAGCAGACCAAATATTTATAGAGTTCTTATATTTGTTGCAAATGCCACAGTTATTTCATTTCCATGATTTTTTGTACTAAATAAAATTTGACCAATTTTGACAACAATATCTTCTGGATAATGAGCAAGTAATTAAGTCAAAATTTATAGGCAAACTTGAAAATTTTACATGAAAGAGTATGCTATTTATAAGAGTAATATACTACAAAAACATTTGTGCAGAAGTGCATTTACTATAGTACAGTTGACTGTAACAATCATGAGTTTGAAAAATATTAATTATTAGTAAGATCACATCAAACTTATACAACTTTAAAAAGCATCTTACATTGCTGGATTTACATGCACAAGCCAAAATCGCCCATAAATGTATTTGTACTAACAAGTATATTATGTTTTTAAAATGATTCAAATAACAATCACTGTATTGAATGATGCACAAAATCATTAGATTTTCATTTTTTTACCAAGCATTTTAATTCTAAACAAAATAATTCAACATTTGAATTACAAGAAGTTATTGAGTAACATGGAATCAATGGGGTACTTTATTCTAAGGGTTCTCTAGAATATTTAAAACAGTTTTGTTTCAAATATACTGAGTTAAGATGAGTGTTTATTTTACTGTTTGGAAAATTAACATGAAATCATTTGAATGTTATCCTAAACAGAAATATAAATTTTTTTTAAATATTTTTTTTCCTGC
Organism: Marasmarcha lunaedactyla; assembly: GCA_923062675.1. Classification (NCBI taxonomy): domain Eukaryota; kingdom Metazoa; phylum Arthropoda; class Insecta; order Lepidoptera; family Pterophoridae; genus Marasmarcha; species Marasmarcha lunaedactyla. The sequence goes on from OV281353.1 coordinate 14,207,086, forward strand.
AATACAAAGCAGCCATATTTGATTCCACCTAACTAAATTGTTTATTTATTGGTTATTTGAGTTAAATTAATTCATATACTACAGAATTAATTAAACTAGAGTATGCAATAGACAGTACTTATTATGAAATAATGTTTTTCATGAATTGCATAAACATACATTAACATATGAAAGGCTGATATTTCAAAGCTCAGATGAATTTTTTAGGTAGATTAATGTTTGTATGAAAAGTCTTGTCAAGTGTCAATGTTATTTTCTGGATAAAAGTTATCTGAGCTTTGAACAATTAACCCTAATTCATATTATTGCTAGATGCTCATATCAAGAACACACTGCCACCAAAAAATTTACAATCATGTGCTACCTTCCACCACATTTTGGCAGCATTGCTCACAAAGTTCCCTTTGAGTTATGCCCAGAACCAATACATAATTTAAATTCTATAAGAAAATCTGTAGTTCGTTGGAACCAGGAATAAGCCAAATTAGCCAAAAACTGATGGCAATTATCACCAAGAATACAATCACAAAGGCTTTTCAGGCCATTAGAAATAGTTTTTGATTACCTGACATATATTTCATGATCACTGAACCTGTTCACCAGGGGGTTGCCTTTAAGGTACAGCTCCAGAAGTGGGATTGGCTTCAAGGGGTCCAGAGATCCAATGAATGGTATCTGTAATTTCATTATCACAAGTTATAATTAAAATATCTAAAATAAGAAGTACTGAAAATATTTTGTATTCTTGTTACTTTGTTGAAATGTAAGTTCATTTAAGATTTGGAAAAAAATTGTTTGCCAATGGTCAGGCCAATAGTGTAAAGTGAATTTATTCCTTCTATAATGATGTCTTTATTTTTAGGTTCAATGACATTAGGTTTAACGACCGAGTGGTGTAGTGGTAAGTAGCCTTGCCTCATACGCCGAAGGTCCCAGGTTCGAGTCCTGGCCGGGGCATTAATTTGTGTGATGAACACAGATGTTTGTTCTCGGGTCATGGTTGTATGTATTTATATATGTATGTTTATTCTGGGTTCCCCCCCAGTTCGCTGTATGGCCATCCATAACACAAGCTCTGCTTACTTTGGGGCCATACAGTTGGTGTGTTTGTCTGGGGATTTATTTATTTATTATTTATTTATTGTTCCCTTAAAGTCAAATCAAATCTATTCATGATATTGGTAAATTATAAATTTCATATAGTATTATAGTATTACAATACTAACTAACTAAAATCCAAGTAACTTCATAGTTCTCGTTTTTAATAAAAATATATTTGAAAACATTTCAAAATACACAATACAGTTACCCAAACCACAAAAATTTTAATCTGAGTTTTTTTCCGAACAACAATTTAGGGTTTGGGTACTAGAAATGACATAAATCGCCGAAAACTTTTCCCATACATTTACAGCAAAACGATTAAACAACACGAAATATTCTTTGTTGCAGGCACAAGACAAATTTTTTAGTTTTTGTCAAGCCAGCCTCGTGGCATACTGTACCTAAGTAGAAATCATGGCTGTAAAGTAGCAGCCAGTAATTTTCTTTAATTAATGTCATTTAAAATCCTTGCGAATGAGTCTTTCTTTCCAGACTGTTGTATTTCTTTTCGCAATTCCGACAGGAGCCATTTATCTGACTGGTTTTGGAGATTCTCTACAATGACGTCGTTATACATGGCAGAATTAGAGTACCTCCATAAAATTCCACCATTATCACTAGGTTCTATATTAAACCACACCAACAGTTAAAAGGGATACAAACCTAATTATGCCTTTCCTGAACTATGAGAGGATTTTCTCTAGACCAATAATGGTGATTTCGTCAATTGTACATAACGCTATAGGAAAAATTGGTTTTAGTCAGACCATAGTATGTACTTTTGAAATTCATGATCTGTACTTATTTTTCTTCTTAGTTTTCAAAAGGTAATTCTTCGAACATTGTAATATATGAACTATGCAATATAATATTATAATATAATATTATAGTTGATAGCACTTATAACCGTATTTTTTCCATTTTTCTTAATACAAGTAGGAAACACCCACTTCAAGAGCGACATATCTGGATGATACCGCTGGATAAGCTTCCACATGGGTTAAAATAGCAATCTCCGTGTCTATGTCCAGTACACGAGCCTGCTCACCAACTTCTCTTTGAACGACCCACTTACTTCGAGATTCTTCAGTTTGTTTCTAGTTCCTACTTGTAGCAATGAATACTTATTGGCCCACCATGCAAACGCAGCTTCCGTGTTTTCATTATTTACAAAATACACAACAATTAAGTCCAATAATTCATAATTTGAAGACATTTTTTTAACAAGAAGTTCATTTAAACTACCAATCTAGAATTATCTCAGCACAAACATAAGAATGACCTGAAGATATTAAAATTGAATTCAAACTACGAAATTTAAAACTTTTACTTACTGTTTCAGTTTTGACGTTTATAAGAACAAGTAATTGTCAACATTGAGAAATAAATATTTTGAATTTGAATTTGAGCCAGTCTTCTTTAACCTAACCCCGAACAAAAAGTTTGGCTCTCTTGCCGAAATGTATAGTAAAAGTTTTTAGTGATTTCTGTCATTTCTAGTACTCATACTGTAAATGGTCATGTAGTCTTTTGATTCCTTCATAAAAAAGTCTACTTCTCTACTCCACTAAAGCTGTGCCTGAAGATGAAATCCCTTATTTGAACTCTTTTTCCTTTCCCAGCAAACTAATTCTGCTAAAACTAACTTAGAAATTTTGATATAAACTTACCCGGTTATCACCCAAATACAAAATTTTCAAGTTCTTTAACTTTGTAGCTAAAACCTTCAAGTGTTCTATTCCATGAAGTTTGTTATCATTCAAGTTCAAGGCCTCAAGGTCAGGAATATTGTCTGATATTATGTCAATAGCAGCAAGCATGATCATTGGTCTAAACAGGGCACAAAAAATGTCCTGTAGGTCTGGAAGATTAAATATTAATGATTTATTTACTAAGTTCACAAATTCTAAAACAATTTCTTTCTGACCTAAGTAGAAATTTACACTAACATTTAATGAATATTAACTGCATCATATGTGTATCTATATTGGTAAATATTTTCATACAAAATGCACTGCCCTACAGTAGTACCAAGTCAATATTTTCAAATTATAAATTTTAAGTTTGCCTGGAAGAGACCACTTTTTTAGCGATAAGGCCGCCTATATTGTCCATCCATTTTAGTAGGTTATTTTTTTTTTGTGAAATTCAGTTTTTGATTTTAAGAGCAATGTCTTAACAATAAATAAAATGAGCACATTTACTACATTTTTAAAAAATGTAAACTATACCTTACCTGGGTCTGCATGGAATTTTGTAAGATCCAAAGCTTTAGTCACAGCATTATATCTTTTAGCCATAGCCAACTTCATCTTCTCTTTCATACTGTCATCTATTACAACATTAGGAACGGCATTTCTGACTATTACAACCAGTTTGAATCCATCAGTCATAACAATCTTTCTATCTGCATTAAATAATTTTTCAGCTATTTTCACATCATCTACATAGAAAACTGCAGCATTTCCATTTATTTTATAATAGTGAGGAATAAATATATCTGGGGATATGAAGCTGAGTAATGCTCGAAGTACAACATCTTTGTCATGCTTGGCTCCATAGGGTATGATTATCTGATACCAGGGTAAAACACCAGCAATGAACTTCTTCTTTGGCACACCATGTCCTCTTGGTGCAGGTGAATTCACTCTGCCTCCACGACCTCTGTATGGACCTTTACGCATCTGACCTTGACCTCCTTGTGCACCCATATCAATGTCATCATCATCAAGAAGCAATTTAGCATCATTCCAGTTCCTAAACTTATTTTTGCCTTTCTTAGTTCCAGGTTTAAAGCTGACTCTTCTAGGGTTGCTATTAGCAATTCTATCATCATGTTCTAAAAAAATTATAACAGAGTATTATAAATAATTCATTTCAGAAAAAGCATTCAATACTACTTTAAGACCCACTTTAAATTTACTTAGTTATTTACAATCAACTAAAATAGGTGGAGGTTACCTTAAACTTTACTACTCTATAAAGAAATGTGTAATAACTTTGTTTGACACTGAAAAATCTGTTGAATTTAATAACAGGACAAAGACAAGTGCTATTAGAATCTCTGCTTTCTTTACAGTCCAAAGAGAACAAGTCTGTATCTTGTCGAGTCTGTATGTGCTAGTAGTTTTTGAGATGTTACATATAATCGCAATTAACAAAAACCATGACTGCTTCAGACTGCTTTCTTAGTGAGTGTAGTCCAGTTCAAACAAACCTTGTATGGTATGGTAAGGTAGCATGTGGGAGATAAGGGATATTTCTCATAATAGAATTGCATTCCCATCCATTTTGGTTTGACTAACACTGCAATGAATATTGCAACATAAGTGCTCAAAAATTGTGCATGCTGTCTGATTCCAAGTTCTTACTATGTTCCGAGTAATTCAACTCTTGTGATTTAAAACGTGATTTACCTTGTATATTTATCAGAATAAACTGACTTTCAGATAATATACCCCGACTTACAATTCATAAACATTTTATTCTATTGGGGAAACAGTACTACACTTCTCTCTACAGAAAAAAAAACAAAGACAGATTTATGATCCGGATTGACGCAGCTTGTAAGTGCTCGAAGCATGGTGAGCAAGAAAACATTACTCTTTGCAGTTTTGATGTAAATAATCGGCAAAGCAAGTCACAACAAAAGTGGGCCAATTGCACTTACCAAAATGATCATTATCAGATTTCCAGTTTCTGGATTTTCCACCACGTTTTGGCATGTTCATTGAACACAATTTTGATAAACCTTTATTTATAAAAAATATATTACACTTATTTACCAGGCTGTTCATAAAACAAAAAGACAGACTTTACGCTGTTAGTTTTGGTTTTATTATTTTGAAATGAATTAAAAATTTTTAAGATTCGCAACACACGCAATATTGTCTCTTCAACAATTATCCTTTACAAGATAACAAAACAAGATGGCCGACGGCTATGGCCCATGGCTAACCGACCTAGCTTTTTTTTTTTAATTCTTTACCCTCAGGGAAAGTCGAGACATCTAGCCCATGCAGCCTGCCTTATGTTCTCTTTAAAACATTTTCTTGTAGTATAACGAAGGCAAAAGAGCCTAGTCATATGTTCATAAATATTCTTCAAGATTCCTTTTTTTTAAGGGAAAATGCCAAGTCTTCATTTTTCTTGTTTTGTTTATCAATCCAGTAGGTATGACATAATCCGATAATATTTGTAACATTTGTTGTAATATTTCATTTCATTTCATTTCATTTCATTTCAAACTAAACAACGCAAATGCTGCGTTCCGTTTGCCAATTATAGCGCTCACAGCGCTTATATACCCGTTCCGATTGCCCGTGAGCGCGCTCACAGCGATATCGATACGTCATCAATGACGTCATAAACGCCGCCATCTTCCCGCTCACAGTGCCAAAGCTACGGAGCATGGTCGCTCTGAGCGGCCTGTCAAAACTGACACATGACGTTACTTTGTTGATGTTTTTATTATTCGATTATAGATTTTAAGAGCTTGCTTATTAATTTTCTTTTGTAATAATGTTAAAAAATGTCTCATGCTTTATTCAGTGTCAAAGATCTTAATGAAATTATAACTTTAGACTTAATCTGCGAACAATCAGAATGTTAGCGCGCTATTTACCGTTCCGATTGCAATAGCACTAATATCACTTTAAGCGCGCTAAAACGAATCGGAACGGTTTTGAGCACTTTAAGCGCTGATAGCTCTGTGAGCGGCAAACGGAACGCACCAAAACGTTCACTCGTCAAACGCCAAAAGCGTACCGCAACATTGGCCTCAACCAATGGACAAGCCCTAAGTACGAAAAAAACGTGCATATGAAATGTAACATAAAATGGCGTCCATTTATAGTGTTGCACAGGGAGTATCGAATCTACTAAATATTACCTATATAATCAACTTTTGTAAAAGTTGACGTAGATGAAATAATCACAGTAATTATTTATCTACTTTTATTATAATTTTTTGAATATAAAAAATAAAGAACTACGAAGTTTATTTTAGTAAGCCCTATTCTATTCTATTCTTGTAATATATGGCAATCAGCCGTCGTTACGACTCGACAGACTATTACTGCCAGTGTCAGGTATTGGAAGAGCCACGGTTATTGAATGACGATGGGTTCCTCAGAGCAGGACACAGCAGACTCACTAAAACAACCAAAACCTGTTAGTTCACTTAAAAACTATTAATAAAAAGGACTTATGGTTAGTGAAAACTCCATAATGTACTAATTTACTGTGTTTACAAGTATATTTTGATATTTTATTTTATTTTATTTTCATTGGATAACAAACAGTGTACATAATTATACAGTTTTACTACAGAAGACATAGTTAACTTAACACCATTTACATGCTATCACATATAAGTAATAAAGCGCTTGTTTTATGTCACAAACAATAAAGGAGAATCCCAAATCAAAAAGAAAACACATACATTTATAAATATACAAGAAAAAAGCAAGAACATTGAATATGATAATGCACAAATCCACATTATAACTAGCCGGGTGTATGCATCACTTTCGTGGTCAGTTCTTCAAACGAGAGCTCAATATCGAAAACAGAACGATAAAGAAGCTCACAATATTAATTAAGCCAGTAGAATACAAACACAGTAAATGTTATTTCAGGAATCGCCCAAAAACGCTTCGAGAAAACAGAAAATAATGTATAGTTATATATATATATTATTATATATATATTATTATATATATATTATTATATATATATATATATATATATATATATATGTATATTATAATATAAGATATATTGCAATAAAACACGCCTGAAAAGACTCAAAATACGGAACAAAATAATGTAGTAGTAATTATAAGTTAGTAAGTTAAAACAACCTATGGAGTGTCAATTCAGGTGTTTCATCGTCCTTCTTCGCACCACACTACACAATCGAGCATTTGGGCATATCGAACACTAGTTTTAATATACGTATACGTATTTAAAATCACAAATTCACAGCACTTTTATAAAATCGCATGAAACTTTCTTACACGTCCAACAACAAAGTTACTTGTACTGTACCTCAAGTACTGTAAAAAAATACAAAATAGTGGCACCCTTGGCTGCATTCTGAATCAATATTATCGACGCTATAAGCGCTGAACTGAAAATCGTTATCACGTTGAGAAGTTTGTCACTACCTCTTGATATCAATTATAGTCTGGCTTGTCTTCAATGATTTAGAATCAAAAATAACCAAACAACTAGGTACCTGCCTATTCAATAACAAAATTAATAATTATAAGCAAACTTAATTCCCTCTTTATTCACGTCTTTTTGTTTCAAAAATACACGCACAACGGCAAGCAAACCAGATACCGTTTCGATTTGATTTACTGCGTAAGTACCTGTTATCATTTGCATCGAAAGTATGAAAAATAAAAACATATTAATAATGATTATCGATATCTGGTTAAATAATCAAAGCTCCGGAACATCACTTTTGACAGCTTTTTTTTGACAGAAATGTAACAATAAATGGCGATTTGTGGCACGCTAGCCACCTGCTATGGCGTCACTACACGATTGATATTTTAGGGACATTCAAAAATAGTACTATTTCTTTCTTTTATTTGCATTTTTGTATAAGTAGAGGGAGACAACCAAGTTCTTCCTCTTCTATGATTCGGTATACATAACTACTTATTTATATAGTACATTACGGCTACTCCATGTATTTATCACCTCGCTGTACCGCAATGATGGCAGAATTGGCAGATCGAGCTTTGTTTCTCCAACTACATTTCCTTTAGAGTATCAACTTAAGTTTTAATAATTGTTCCTACTACAGTAAAAAATCCTTCCGAATAATGTTATCCCTGTAAGGATCATTTTGTTTATGGCGCACCGAAAATAATAACCAGGCTGTATAGCTCGTCATTCCTTACTTAAGTGTAAGAAAAAAAAAGTTTATGGTACAAGCCATGCTGTTTCCTTTTACGCAAATAATTCCAAAAAATCTTTGAATATTTTTCCTTAAGTCATTCTCAACTCCATGTGCTTTTTATTATATCATATATCATCCGGAAATTTTTAAAATCTTGGCAATTTCTTTACATTCCACTTGATAAAGTAACAATTTATTCGTTTGCTCGAAAAATAATAATTACTAAAAAATAAAATAAGCATAGACAATAGAATGCTTTCGTCCTCTTCCTCGGAGTCTGCCATGGTGCCATGTTTTGCCCTATTTGTCGCGCTTGACCAACGCGTCGTGATACCATTGCAACTAACTATCCTTTTCTGACTGTTTTACTGGTTATGTTTTGTTTACAATTAATTTTCAAAACAGTGTTTATTGTTTGTGAACCACTTTGGCCAGTGATTAAATTATACTTTGTCAGCGAATGACAGTGAAAATGTGTCCGATACAAAATTTCGTATTACTGAATAACTTGATACTGTCTATTTAGAAGCGTCATTTAATCGAGTTTTCATAAACTTTGAATATCATCATCATTTGGTAGTGCATTTCCATTAGAAATGGTGACGCAACCCACGTGCACATAATACAGCGAGCATCTCATGCTTGTTATTATTTTGTTCGTGAGTTCGATTCGAGCGGTCGCATCGACGGATGTCTTGCAGTCCGTCTTGCTCGCGCGCTTTATGTTCCATTAATTTATTTTGAAATCAGGATATTAGACGTTAATTTGTTTTTTTGACTATAGTGCCTGTTAGTTTGCAATACACGTGCCGCGGGTGGAGTGTTTGGGTGACGGTGTGCGTCGGTTGGTGGACATTGAGGCCGCAGTGCGGAGCGCGAGGCATCCGAGGTGAATCACCTGCCTGTAGTCGAGCCGTGTTTACCGCGAGTGCTTGAGTGCTTGACCGGAAGTGATTAGGAATGTGCATAGTTGGTGGTCGCCGATGACATCGCGGCGGCTAATCTGTGTTCGGTGCTTATGATGCTTAGGTTATGAGTGTGTGACAAAGTTGTGGTGTGCTGAGGACACTGGAGCCCCTAGACGGAGTTGGGCCCGCCGGGGCGGCCCTGGTGCTTCTCGGGGCTCCTCACGAAGGCAAAATGGCTGCGTGGAACCGCAGTTTTAACATGCTGATGGATGAAAATTCAAAAAATAAATGCAAGTATTTAAAATATTTACATTTCTAAGGTATTAATTAAAGGTATATATTTAGTAAAATTTATTCCTCAACAAATGCTTTATTTATTTAGAATTACCTAAGTTCTTATCTCCCATATTTCTGTAAGTAAAGTTCTCTCTTGTATATTTCATCATTTTTTTTAAACCCCTGTATTACCTAATCACAATTGTTTTTTATTTCTATAAAATATAAACCAATACCACATCTTTCAAATGAAATATGTGATCAGATTTTCAATCCCTACTAAAAATTATACACAAAATCTCATTGCAATAATATAATTAACCCATATTACTTGAATCTAAATTACACCTGTTTGTAATTTAGCATGGCACAATGCATCCCCAGTATGTAAAATAACTTATGTTATTGGCAACTAAAACAAGGGTGCAAACAACAAATATTTACTGTAGATCAATGAATAGTTTTAGGTTTTTGCCTAATATAATATATAATAACATAATTTAAGGAATTAGTACTTGATATTCCGTAAATATTTTTAAGCTAAAAGTGAAATAAGGCTAATTATTTGAAACCATTTTCATTTCTTAGATTTACAGCAGAAGTGTATTTACAGAAAATATTCATGTTGTACTTAAATGAACAATTATTATGTTTTTACTTGTAGGTATGGTGAAATGTATGAAAATTTATTATTATTTTTGCACATTTTTATCTATGAGGAAATTGAGTAAGGATTTGGTTTTGTTAAGTTTTACTGAAGAATATAATTTTTATGTTTTACATAATAAATCTACAAATAACAGTGTGAACTAACTAAGAAATTGATGGATAACAAGAAATACCTATGTAATTTAATCATATGCTAGCATGCTCTATCTGTAGTTTGTGCTGGCTATTAGAAAAATGTGTCAGGATGAGTCTTAAAAAATTGCTTGTTTGTTTGCTCTATAAATACATGATGCTTTTTTAAAAGTACAAGTTACAATTTTATTAATATTGTAAACATTTTTTATTTGTACTACATAAAATATAAGAGAAACATCTCAGCCTGTACTACCTGTGAAAAAACCGGAAGAAGCTTATTCTGCTCAGGCCAAATACAAATAAGCATCTTTATTACAGTGTTATGTTCCCCAAAGCGAGTGTAGTCTTTACTTAGTTCCTTACTCGGAGTTCACAATATAATGTTCCACTTTAAGCCCATCATCTGTGCATTAATACAAAAACCAACCGAATGTTGTGGTGTACATTGTTGAATGCACACAACCCTCCATAACCTGCCCGTAATGAAGTTAGAAGTTCTTTGACCTGATTCTGTGAAGCAAGATGTTCAATAAATTGATAAATTATTGTTATGAGGTGTTGGTAGTGACAATATGCTTAGTTATGTACAAAACCATGTTATACTTGCTTCCATAGTTCAAAATACTATAGAAAATGCTATTATATCATAAATAATAATGTAATGCTAAGTTCATATTTTATTTTACTATTATATTTTTCTTAAAAGTTATAAAATGGTTTGTAATATCATTTTGTCATTAAATAGGTACCTAAGTTAATTTGTAAAATATCTTCATTAGTCATTAAAAGTTCCCTCAAATTAATTAATATTCATTTATTTATTTATTTATTGAATTGCCAACAGATAATACACTTTACAAATTAAATTACTTATAACAGAAAACATGGTAGGGTGTACACCCAATTACAGGCAATAACTTCTTAATTTTAACCAACAAACTTTTTTTTTTTTTGCAAACCAAGTTGTGCTACATTTCTATCTAACCTCAAATATATAAAATTTACTTTACAAACCCAATAAAAACAACCTCTTATAAACCAAAGTTAAGGCATTAAACAAAAAAAAAAAGGACCAAAAAGTATGTAAACTTTTTCTTACAACCAGTCAATATTGTTACTATTCCTATATCACAAAGCCTGACTTCTTGTTATATAAATAGTCGTACAGCTGTTTCTTATAGTTATATTATTATATTATTCATGTTTTACTCTAGTTGCATTGAAGAACTCTGTGATTATGGTACGTGATTTTAAGCATATCTCAAATTTATGAGTTAATTTTTGCTTATTTTTAATGCCCGACGAAGCATTGAGAAATAACGAAATCGTAAATACTTAGCATGTTTCATGACATCATTCCTGGTATATTTCGCGGGAAAATTATGATCGGCTCATGTACCTCGAACCCTGCATTTCATTTTGTCCCGAAAGAGAATATTTAAAGTACTAACATTTGTTTCATGTCCCTATTTTTTAAGGGTCCTTTAAGAAATTGACGTATATTTAAAACAATAAACTCTTTAGTTGTGTTATTTAACAAATATTTCGTTCCTAACTATATTTACTATAGTTTCAAGCATGTGGAAACTACATTTTTTATTGAATTGTTGAGTTTCTCTCGCAGTTTTGCTTCCCACGGTTTTGGCAATGCGCTGAGTTCGATGCATTCGCCAGATTTAAATAACACAAATATTTTGTTCCTAATACGTAGTTTCTGGGAAATGCGATGCAAAGTCTCGTTTTACTTGAGCTTTCATTAAATCAACTATAAATCTGTACTCATAGATAATAAAGCCGAGTTATGAAGGATGTTCCAATAATGCCCGAAATAAAATACGTAAAAATTGTTATTGTTATAAAGAACGGAAGAAGGAAACAGACTTCTATAACAAATTTTGCTATCAAGCCCTTTAGAATTCATGGATGCGAAATAAAACATGTTAATTTCTTAGTATCACCGAGGGAAACAGAATTTTTCTCGATTAAATTAACGCTGTGAATGAATTCCATTCCTGAAAATATGGCACCTGAAACGCTTGGGTCTGAGATGATGAAAGTTTTACGACATCTGACGTTAACGGGGCGGCAGGATCGTCGTGCATATTTACGGTATTGGCCGTCTTGTAACGGAACCTGACGGGCGGGCATTTTGCGTAGCAATCAACTTTCGTTCACTGTCTGACAGAACTGAAAGCTGTTGTTGCTAAGCGGATGCGGCGGCGGCGCGGCGGGCCTCGCTATACGCCGTCATTATACCGTACACTCGTGAAACTACCTGCATTATGTAGATTATATCAGCCACTTTGGAAAGTGGATTTTTAATTTTATAGCATTAATTTTATGACGTACATTTCTTAACTTAATAAAGTTACCCTTTTAATAGTTAAATTGGTTTAAGATCTAGTTAGGAGGTTGCCTCGCAGACAGCGTTGACATAAGATTTAGGTGGGTGGGCCGCGCGTTGGTGAATGGTCACCTTTCTCCGACATACTGTCTAGACGAGTTTGCTACATCCAGCTCGTGAATAAAAATTCACGTCTGAATGCGGAACGATGATTTATCCCCACCGCCAAAAATAATGGTGCCTCAATGTATGTATGAGTGAAACGTAGTGACTCTACACCATTTTCCTTGCAGTACACGGTCGAATTAGCAGCATTAGCAAAACTTGTCGGTTTCAATCAATTCTAAATTTACTTTCATTTGTTTATTGGAAATGTAAGCAACTTAAGTTATGTACCCATTAAGGGTATAATGACTATGCATGGGCCGCGTACTTGTTTTGTTCAATTTCTCTTCAGAAACACTTTCAGTGCTAAATTATCTCCAGCCTTACATTTCGCTTCGTCCCATTATATTTGTCTGGTCACAGTTTCATTGTGTACCAACAATGATTTGCAATTTAATTTGATTAAGACTTACATCTCATGTTTGTTTTATCGCAACTTCGTTTTCTGGTGCTACATGTTGTTGTTAAACAAATATAACACCTTTATTACGTTTTATCTTAACCATGTCTGGAGTCAATATATTTATTCGCGAACGTTTTTGTTCTTTATTAGTAATGCGAAAATGGTATTGTAATCGGAATTGAGGTTGTCCATGTGTGACAGCCAGCCCTAAAGTGCCTCTCGGTGGCAATGACCGGCGGCAAAGGTTTTTGCACGGCCAGCCAACGGTGTTGTTATTTTAATAATTGAATGAGTATGGAAGGAAAGCACCAGAACGTAACGGTGAGCTCGTAATGAATACATCTGACGTATACCACGGTTCCTAGGTAGAAAGTATTGCGTTGATAAATTGATGTCGTGGATCCTAATTTGATTTTTTTGGCCTTGGATTTTATGATAATGTATGCAAATTCAAAGACCTTTTCATGGGTTGAGAAAATGAAGTAAATTATGCGAAGTGGGTGTTGGTTTTATCGTTTTTAGAATTGGTGTCTTCAGTATCACCTATAGCTTAGCAAAAAAGAAATGGAGCATGTGTAAATTCTGACTAGGTACTTAAAATAAGCTCCTGATCTTATACAAAATACCCAATTGCTCTCTTTTTGGTAAATATGGCACCAACGACTCGAAAACTAATAAATGCAATATCTAAGAGTCGAGTATCATTGAATATATCAGTAATCTGTTAATCTTAATTTATTGAGCATATACTTTTTAGTTACAATGTGTTTAACTCACACATTTAAAAAATGCCTGTGGTGCAAACCTTCGTCTCGTTATTTATACACAATGCAAACTGTCGCTGTGCTTCGTGTTTAAAAAAAATATTTATTTGTACAACGAAAACTACATGGATATATATGCGAAGTTTATTTATTGCCTCAAAAATTTACTGCAAGGTTATTACTTAATTACTTACTTATTGGTAATAATTCTGTAAAAAACTGAATTGACAGTTTTATAACGGTTTATAAGAAGAGCAAATATATACGTAATATAATACATAATATACCAAAAAGTAGTTTTGCAAGTCTGGTTTAGCCCTTAATACGCAATTCAATTTCATTACTTAAATAGTAGTAAACCCCTTATCAACAATCCACAAGTCCTAACTAGACAAATCTATCGGTAACCTAAGTTGGCTTATCATAGCGTGCGATATGTGAAGCAGATACAGTGGCGTGGGTAAGTCAGGCTGCGTCGTTTTCGCGCGCGATCCGGCGGCGGCGCCCCCTCGCGGGCCTCGGGTGAACGCCCAGACTGCCGAGAGGCCGTTAAACCTTCCTCCAGAGGCCCGACATTGTTGAATAGCGCCTAGCCTAGCCTGGTGAGTTTGGTCATTTTAACTGAGGATTCGCTTGCCTGATCTTGTATTCGAATGACCACTCGAAAATGACTATTCATTTTTCTGACCATGTTCTAAGAAGTTTGGATAACTGAGTTTAAAAATGTAGACAGTGGTCTACGTCACCCTGCTTACATTTAGAAGCATTAACATTCAAATTTAATAATGCTTCCCATGTTTCTACGACTGTCAGACTTAATAATGAGATTTCTATATTTCACGTCGCTACTAAAACGTGACTAAAAAGCGAAGCAACTTTCTAAGGGAACTGATCGATTTTCCCATTACATGTCCCACCCATAGTTCTCCCTTTGAATTATTACATGAAAGTACACGATAAATTTTGCACCTTCGCGCTGATCAGCTGTTTATAAAAGCTGTTACTTGTAACAAGAAAAGCTCCCACGATTTAGAACCTGAGAAAGTCGTTGTTTCTTCAAGCAGACAATAAGCAAATACAGATTTTTGTGACATTGAGAAAATAACTTCTGCCTACTGTGGCTGCAGGCTAAAAGCGATTATAATTTTTTTTTATTGAATCCTACGTTTCCGTTCCGGCCAAGGTGATGCAAATGCGACGTCCGGCTGTCCTCTACGTTCTAGAATGGATCTATAAAATACTAGTAGATTCCATTATTCTTCTAAGTGCTTAATAGAAAACCTTTTGAATAATTCACTAGCCGACGAAGGCTAATAAAAGCGTGCTCGACAAGACGGGATTGGGTTGATATGTAAAGAGACGAGATCTGTTCACGAATAATATGGTGGGTTGTTTACAGTTCGACTACTGTAGGGTGGATTATGTCCTTGTGTAGTTCGCATTAAGCTCTTACGTTCACGGCCACTCGGGGACGGACGGTCAAATGGAGACAGGTGGGAACTGACGTCTGCATAGTCTGTGCTCTGTCAAGTAGGTTTGCATGACGGTTTAGCAAACAATTTGTGAAATTGCATGACTAGCAACTGTTTTGTAATGATCTTTGAAAATCCATATTTAACGATCATCTATTTAAAGAATCTTGATTTTGAATGGTGAAGCATCATTCTTTTCAGTTCACTTTTTGATATTTTATATATTGTTATTGTGATACTTCTATCAATTAAGTGTTCATTTTATCAATTAAGTGATGAAATAAAGTAATAGTTTAATAAAATAGTTGATTCATAATCAAACCTCGCTAAAAGTATAAGTCGGTGATGATCTTAATCAGCAAAGAATAATGAACCCTCGTCGTCTACTCATTATAAATCGTTCACCGATAAACGCGCTTCGTTTGATCGTTGCGAAGTGTTACCTACGACGCCATCTAAATCACGTGGCCTTATATTTACTGTAGAGCGTCGAGCTCGCGCGTTAGTTGAGACCGGCTGGTCGTGTCGGCGGAGCGCGTACCGTCCTTATCGCCGCCAGTACGTATCAGTAACACAACACGTGTACAAACATTGTTGCACAATAACACGCGGGTGACGCAAACAAGGACGCGGCGCGGCGCCGAGTACTTCCAACCTTCGACTGATTCCAATCGCGATCTACCTGCACTTCTCCAAAGCAATGGTTCAACGTACGTAAACACCGCTGATCGCTCACGCTCCCACTAGACCAGACGCCTATAAAATATGTGATCATTTGTTTTGAAACTCGTCAAGTTCAAACGATGGAATGCGCTTGTTGTGTTATCAAATAGTGTCTTGTGGTTTCAGTTTTGTGTCTAATCTTAGTGCATGCTATGTTTTGAAGTAATGTCTGCCCAGACTGAAGGTGAAAACGATGAAAGTAAGTGAATATCCTCTAAACTGAATTGTAAACAGCAATTGATTCTCGTGTAAAGTGAAGGCAGTGTGTCAAGGAGTTCGCCTTAATGGATTCCTCGAAGTGCAGACCGTAGAACTGCGCAGTTAGTTTGAACTGTGAATGGTTAACCGTAAATTTCAGTTAAACTTGACGATCGATCTCTTTGTATGTTTACTTAGTAAATGATTTGTTTCCATAGACAAATAGCTCTTATAAACCTAAAATAGTGTTATTAACAAACTGCATAAGCAGGTACCTAATAAAAATAAATCAAATGAATATTACGAAATCAGGTCATAATTGAAACAATAGTATAAACGATTTAGTCATATTTATGTTATGGCTTTAAATTACATCACCTATGATGTCTTGTTCGAATCGATTTGAAAACAAAATCCATTTTAATTAATTGATGAAAACTGCGTCTGCGGTGGCATAAATGGCGAGCTATTGCACCTCCCACGCGCTGAGGTCGGTTGTTAGTCGCATTCCTGGCATAGTTGCGTTAGGTTGACGGCTGGAGCCGGTTACAACGGCCCGCGTCGCCGTGACGTCGAGCGTCGTCTTCGAGCGACGGCGCCCCCCCCCCCCTCCTCGTGCACCATACGTTCCACAACGATTGACAGTGCTTCATTTTTATGTCGGATAACCTGTGCATGCGGTTTTTTTGCTATCGGTACACAAGGTATTTTCTTATTTTGATTGATTCAGCTTTGGACTTAACTTGGCAACAAATAGAGCATCGGCACCCTGTTTCCTAAAGATTTAATAAAAATGTTTGTTTCAAGGAAGTATCTTGACCATTGAAAAAGGGAGGAATTATTCTCGATGGCACAGTTCAACTAACACTGGACTATCCTGAATTGCGCAGTTATTAACAGGTCTGACCGCTACTATTTATTAGATATTGGTTGTGTTTCTACCCTTGTCCATGTTCTACGTCGTTTCCGAACTGCACATGTGTCTAAGTTTAGACTTGTCAAGAGTTTATTGCCCATATTAGTGCGAAGAAAATAAATTACATCCTTATTTATTTATATTACTCAAAACTCAAGATTTGACAAAGAAAATAATATGAAAATTATTATTTAAAATAAATGTCTTGTTAGATCTTATATAAATTAATATCAAAACGATTAAAATATAACATATTATGACTATGCATCATAGGTACATTGACATTCCTACAGTAAACTATTTTACTGTTGCTATGTTGAATAACACGTTATAAATATATGCAGCTTCTTAAAATAAGTCGTCTTTATAATTGTAAATGCATTATAAAATATGTTTTTGTAGTTAGGCAGACCTTAATTCGTTGATAAGGTTTTCTTACTCGATCTCTTTCGTTATAGTCAGATTGAAACACCGAGGTCATGGTTTTAAAAATATTTATATTCACTTGTGCATATTTGACGCTTGAAACTTGGACTTTATTTGTATTGTATCAGAGATGTGAGTGCATTGGAAGGACTCAAAATGCGTTTAATATACAACTACGCAGTAACATTTTCATACAGTCGCATGCGATGTCATTGTGTGTGTTGATGATAGTGTTTAGCTGAATAGCTTCACGCGTGTGGTCCGGTGCATATTGCGAATTGCATGTTTTCTTTGTGGAAAGTTAGCTATTGCTTTTGTTATTATTGCACAATCCATGAAAACATACTGCTTGATCTAATTATTCTACATTTGAATTACAAGGCTGGTCATTGATAGCCTAATCAAATGAATCACGGCATCAATAAATGATGCAGCTTTATCTAAATGCGTAAGAATCATTCTTGTAAGTTGACTCAGATCACAGTACCTATTCAAAATAAATGTTTGTAGCGATAAGATTGAAAGGAAATAAAGCGAGATTGTCTTGAGGAAAATTATTTATTGAATAACACAATTACTGTCTAGAAACGAAATATTTGTAATTATACTGATGTTGCATTCTTATCTAATGATTCATTTGCGGCCGAGTGGAGCAGGTTAGTAGCCTTGCCTCATACGGCGGATATCCCAAGTTCCAAGTCCAAGTCCTGGTCGAGGCATTCAGTTGATGAACACATACAACTATGTAACTATTTGTATATGCGTGTGTTTATTTTGGTATATCCATAACATAAGATATGCTTACTTTTTATATATTTATTTATAAAAAGGCTTACCAACAATTTTTGTAATAAGACATTCATAAAAACAAAAACACAGCATGCAGTATATAAAATAATAATAAAAATAACAACAATATTCTTATAACTTTGGGGCCATACTGTTGGTGTGTTCAACTGGGATTTGTTTATTGGGTTTTGTATTCAGTGGTTATTCGTTTTTTTTTTGTTAGAGAATAAAGGGATAGTAAAATATACTAGTTATCCGAAGAATTATGTAGGTAAATAATGAAGTTGAAATGAAATATTTATTTCTCGACATTGATAATTACTTGTTCTTATTGACGTCAAGTAAAACATGACTCTACCACTAGTTCGAAAAAACCTTCGTGAAGAAGAACTGGCAAGAAACTTCACAGGTATATTTTTTTCAAAATAAATTTACAGAGCCTCTTTATGTCTATACAAAATTATTCTTATCTGCATCTGTTAGCTAGGCAAGTCTCCCTCCCCCCGAGTATCCAAACGTCAAACGGCACCCGTTCATGAGTTAACGCGGGATCCAGCCATCGCCCTCCTCAACCATATTAGAGGGAAGCGAGCGACCCGTCACCCGATGCTACCATAAGAAGACGTACTTTAGTGACAATGACGCTTTAGATGTTCATTGGGATGAAGAACCCAACGAGCAAATAGACACATTACACATGTTTTGTTACAAATACTAGTAAAATCCTGTAAATGAGGGGGTTATACCCAAGGGCGTTTATCATCCAAATAATCGTATAGTTTATAATATGATTTAGCTCACAACTTCTGCTTTAGTTATAGTTTCTTTGAATTTGCCAATAGGAAGACCTTGGATATCCTGGTTCTTGGTTCCTGAGAACCTTATTATAAAAGTGTATACGTTGACCCATGAATGAGTTATTGACTTTATGAAGCCTACTATTATGAGCTGCCAGCATATTTCTTCCTCTTGTGTTAACATTGTGCAGATCTTTTTTTCTTTTGAACAAGGTTGTTCTTTTTTACATAAATTAAATTTTCTAAAATATATTGTGAATGGAAAGTAAAAATATTGATTTCCTTAAATTTCCTTCTAAGTGACACCCTTGGACCGAGCTGATAGATTGCGCGAACAGCCCTTTTCTGCAGAATAAATATAGTATTGATGTCGGCAGCACTCCCCCACAACAGAATGCCATAATATGGCAATCTGTTGTTGAAATTCATATTATGTCATGAGGCTGTGGATGTCATCGAAATAGACTAATCGAGCGGTTGTTTCATTTGAAATTTGTCTCAATTTTTTAACAGGATATGCGGCTGCGTTTTTGCTAAACCATCAACATGCGGTCCCCACTGGAGTTTGGCGTCTAAAGCTATGCCCAGAAATACAGTTGAGTTTACAGGAGTCAGTTCCTGGCTCTTAACTGCAACTTTCACAAAGAAACCAGATAGCTAAAATGAAAAAAAAATCACCCGGTATACTATGTAAATAACTAAAAAATATTTATCGAATCACCCAAAAGTCGCCATTCGAGGCACAATTCATCCGTGACAGATTAATATCAAAACGCCAAACGTTAAAATCGAAAAAAAGAACCGAAAAAAACCTATTGATGCCTTTTTATTTACAATAACAAGTAATGAAAAGGTACAATTTAATTAGAAAATACATTTTCAAAACAATGAATCCACGTTTGCAAAGTTTCATCAGTCAGTGAATCACCTTGAAAAGGGTTCAGAGTCCCAAAAACATCGGCGTTTTATTATAAAGAGTCGCTTTATGCCAGGCAGTACATAAATAAGTCTGAATTAACTTGTCTGCGACCTCGAGAGCATACGATACTGACACCTTGGTCGAACTCAACGTGCTGTAAATGCTAAGGTAATAACGGTGAAACTCAAATAACATTTTATCTTACTTGTCTAGTCCTTTATCGCGACAGCACCCCTAATTTTAAGTTTTCCTCACGAATCTCGTGACTGGTTCTAGTTATTCTTGAAAACAAATAGTATAATTTGATATTGCGATAGGTTTTTCAATTAGACAATTGATGCGTAGGACGAAAAATAATTTTTATTTATTAAAAGCCCACATTGTAACGTAGGTCTACTTATAAATCGAACAAACTGAGAATTTATCACAAGCAACATCCAAAACACAAATTATTTGGAAACAAGTGGGCAGAACGAATTAATTTTCTCATGGGAACTGAATCTATCGTTCATAAATGGGTGGAATCTGTTCAAATTATATGGATTTCATAAGAATCTACAGTACTTAAAATGTACATAATGTCCAATAAATTTCTCTAACACAATTGTGTACGAAGCGCAGATGCTCAAATAAGCCGCTTGCGCTAATATAATCACAACTTTGGCATGTAAATAGTTCAGAAAGTCTCATGAGCTTTAATTGTTGCAGTGGGTGTGGTCGGCGGCGGCATGCCGGAGACCGCCGGGGGCGAGCGGCGGCATGTGCCTCTCTACGGCAGGCTGGTTGCGGAGGAGCAGCTGGCCTCCATGAGCTTCCCCTCGGACATACAGGTGAGCGCAAAACTGCGCGTTCCCCGAGCTTTCTCCGGCTACTCTGTCCCCATTCAGGTAATTCTACACGAGGCAGCCTCTCTGGGATATCGGTACACGTAACCGGGCTTCCAACTATATGAAACACTGCATGTAAAGGGTTTGTTACTAACATAAGTGTACAATAAATTGTTTAATTATTGTTTGAAATTTTGTACAGTTTAATTGTTCACCCCCTCATGTAGACTCTATTGTTTCGTTAAAGACGCCATTAGAAAAACAGTATAGTAGAGTAAATAAATTAGCCCTATAAATGCCACTAATTACGCCAACTAGGGTCTCAAACAGACGTAAGTTGAAGATCTTTTGAAGAAACAGTATCTTGTTTCCTGAAAAGAAATTTATACTGTAAAGAAAATTATTCTTGGGTTGTTTTAAAATGTACCCGGAAAACAGATTAAAACTGATATGTTTAGTGTTGAAATCGGACAGCGGGCGATCAATAAACGCCCCTCGTCTAGACTAGGTTAATTAATAAATGTGTCTGGTTGCGTTGCTATGCCAAATTTATTTTTCTTTATTCTTGCATTGGACGGAATCAATACGTATAATTATGTATATAAATTAAACTGTGGTGTTGTAATTGTGTGAGATAGAAAGCTGCCTCGTGACCCTATTAGTTCGATATTCCGCTTTTATGTTCTTCCCTTGCTTTTGATAGCTTAAGTTTAGTATTATTAAAAAAATGGACGCCTTTTAAAACATTTTTTTATTGTACAGGCCATGCAAGCTCGAATACCACACCACTTTCGGGACCCTTCAACAGCACCTTTAAGAAAACTTAGTGTAGACCTCATAAAAACCTACAAACACATAAACGAGGTAAGTGATATTATTATAAAAACAATCTCACTGACATCAGAACTAATCTGAAGTATGATGTTTGGCTCGATCATATTACAATGGGCGGAGAACCCGTTGTACAACTTACTTTTCTTAAAATAGTAATCCCAAAAATACAAACTTATCCAAAAGGGTTCATGCTGTACGAACTGTTATATATATATATATATATATATATATATATATATATTTACAAAATGAGATTATGGTTTATCGTTGTAGTTAAACAGAGTTTTTAAATAATTTATGAGGTACATTTACAGCTGTTATACATAATGTTAACAGCGAAGAAAAGTTTTGACTAGATTATCGCTCGGTACGACGATTGGTAGATGAATTCTGCGACATCTGCGGTTAATAATTCAGTTACCGAGTGCCATGTGGCTCTGTTCCTCCCCGACCTGATTAAACCCGAACCCTGTCGTAATTATTGTTTGCGTATCGTAAAAGGAAATTGCTCATCGCCCTTTCATGTGCCTTAAACATTTTCCCTTTGTGTTCTTTTTGTAAACGCATAACCGTGTGGGTGGGTCCCGAGTTCACGGAAAAGGCAACTTTTCAAAGAATCTTGTAAACCAAACTCAAAAAATCCAGTCTTTTTTAGTGTTTTAATCATACAAACATTCTCTTTGATTGTAACGTGTACGTGTAACGTTCATATATGAAACTACGTTTATGTCTATAAACTATTCCTTTGTCTCTTGATAGGTCGCTAAATGTTTTGTCATGTTTCTGTGAATTATATATATTGTGATACGGGGATGAAGCTAATTTTGTATGAGAGACCTTTTAAGCACGTGGGCGACGTTGTTACGACGTACGGCGCGTGGGTGAAACGAGATCACATGAAATACGTCCAACCACTATGTAAAAATCATTCCAATATCTCATTCATTGAATATATTTGCAGCCCACCGGGCTATTTACCCACGCAAACATAATATAACCCGGTTCGGATGTGATTTTTCGGACAAACAACCGTTAAAGCTTTTTGCACGTGTGTTTTTGTTTACGTACTAGAGTTTTTTATGAGTTCTTATTGGCCGTATCTTTATACTGAATAAAATCTTTTCGATGAATCAAAATAAATTAAAAAATCCACAAAGCTAGGATTTATTCCCGGTTTATTATTGAAAATGAGACCAATGAACGTTTGAATATAATAATAATTTTCTGACTTGGAGCACATGCAGTTTATGTGCCTTTCTCCTCAGCATAAAAAGTCCTGTTCCTAACTTGAACAAAGGTCATTTCGTTCCAGTTCCGTGTTCCGTTCCGTGACAATATTCTTTGTGATTCAAAATTCTCAGCTCAACATAACAGAGACACGTGTGTTCCCGTATGTTGTCTAATTTTAAGCTATATATTAATAGAACCTAAAATCTATTTACGTTCCTTCGTAGTTCGTTCGTTGCCCTATTTGGTGTTATGTTTACATGGCGTCTTGCCAGGACACTCCGATGACGCGATAGGTGTTCTTCTAAGCGATATTTATTATAGACTAATGATCTGCCCCGACTGCGCATGGCTACTCACATAATAGTTAACCTATCTCTATTTCGTAATAATAAAAATGTAAATAGATTTTTCAGACAAATACACTTACAAATCTTCTATTGTGGGTTATTATTTACTAAAACGAAGTATATGAATAAATAAACCTTTGTCCATGGTATGAAAGAAAAGTAAATCTTTTGTATATCTATATGTACACCATTTAAATACTGTAATATGGTTTTTTTCCGTAGAAGTGTTGTGTTTCCGAAGAAATCAATACAAAATCCCACATTTACAAAATTGAATAAAGTTTGTCTTAAAATGTGAGTTACTGGACTGGAAATAAATCTTTTCAGCTTCGGTAACACTCGGTTTGCATCACAGTGTCGAGTGATATGGGTTTATAAATAAGTAGCTCCGAGGTAACCACATTGTGGTTCGAGTCTGACTTCAAGTTTCAAATGCCTTGGTTCATGTTGCGTCATGGTGCACTGTCTGATATTGCCATTATTGTTTAAGAGAGTTCTGTGTAAGATTAAAGACGTTGGCAAAGGAAACTGTAAGATTGGCTTGGTTTGTAGAATACTTGGTCAAAGTTTGTTCTGTGGGAGTGAACTCAAGAATATTTTCGTTATTTATTGGTGTGCTATTTTAATTTGTGCGTATTGTGTATTGAAATAAAGTTAAATGATTCAGAATACAGCTTCCGAAAGCTGCAAATAAAATCCGATAAAAGATTATTGAAATTGGTCCATTCCAGTAGCTTCAAGGTTTGTCTGTTACAAATAAAAAAACAACGACAATTATTATTTTATTTCAAAAGTTTGTATAGATTAACAAGAAGGAAAATAATTGAACTCGATTTCAAGCTTGAATTTTAACATGAGGCAAAGTTTTTACAACGTAAAATTTATTTCATTAGAACCTTTTGTGTATCTATTTGCATTGATAGATTGTTATTATTATTATATTTCAGAGATAAATACTAAATTATAAAAATCCCCGTTATCAATTGTAAATATAATAAAATAATAATATTTATGTCCGTGATTTGTTTACGATGTTTATAATAAACGCTGTCCATGTTTATCACCGAAACTTTCACTCGGAGTTTCCTTTGTTCACACAGGACACTTCGAGATCGAAGTGTATTTTGATAAGAAACTCAAAATGATTGATAGTCCATTGAAATGTTACATAAAACTTACATTTCTTTGAGGACGCAATTTTATTTTTGGAACATGTAGGGGGGGTCAGTAGAAGCTTAATCCCAAGTTTGTGGGGTTGGCATCCTTGTCCCGCGGCCTCCATCTTGTAAAAGGGGTGAGAACGCTTTTTTCGCTATATCTGTTAAAGTATTAAGCGTACAAAAAATTTGTAAAAACATAATTTGTAGCAAATTGCTTTGTCTACAATTTTGTTTATATAATTTTTTACCGTAAAATCAAAAACAAAGAAGTTACAAGCAAAAATATACAAAATTTCTCAAAATATTTTTTATTTTTTCTTTATAATTTTTTTTTACACTTTACAAGAAATTTTACTTCTACCTCTACTAACAATTTTATGCCCCCTACATGTCCCAAAAATAAAATTGCGTCCTCAAAGAAATGTAAATTTAGGTCTATAAATTGTATCATTTGATTCAATCATTCGATCATTTGAATGATGAATAAATCTGATTAAATAAAAATTTGCTCGTCTTCAGTATCACTGACTCTTCAAAGAAGATAAGGCTTTTGTAGTAAACACATTATCAAACCCCAAAATAAACATATAAAATGTGTTTCCAAAGTTACATAAAACAGAATAATTTATGATTATTGCTACGGCGAGGAAGCTGTTCTAATGAAAATTGCAATGCCAGAACAATATTTTTCCAGTAATAACATAGCGTCGTATGTTATTGTAGGGAATTACAAAACAGAAACGCATTCAGTTAGCGTCGTGCAAAGTATGTGCTAAAATGCATCCAGCAGAAGTGAATAGCGCTCAGTTGACGAATGTCGCAATAGCCTGGCCGATGCCAGCGTATTCAAGTCAAGGATAGGTCAAAGATCACAATTGCACTGCCAGTATTTTTTTATATATCTAGATTAACATCAGTTATCCGAGTCTATTTATAGACGCATTGTGATCAATGGTTCTGCTTGTCTAAGAAGCGGCTTCTGTTTAGTTCACCGATCATTATTTACCCAGACATATACCGGATTTGGAACGTAAATATCACACCTCTAATCGAATTGCCTGTGTTTGCTCATTATAATTTTAATCGTTTATTTGAATCTCCGTTGCATTAGTTGCTTTCTCTCGGGTATGAGCAGCGTACATCGGTTGTTGTATCTTGTAATGGGATAATTTTGTATATTAATCAGGGTAACTATTGTGTCGTGTGTAGTCGACACGAGTGACGGAGCGTCAGCTGTTCGAAGTATCTGTAATTAATTTAGATTTCGCCCATTAATCGATTGCTTCACGAGATCTATCTTATTAGATGGTGAAAACTACCATTTGATAAGGAATTTATGCTTGTTTATTTATTATTTATATATATATCCAATTAATTTGATTTTAATTCAATTTAGAAATTACACATGTCATCTCTAATATATAAGATCGACTCTAAAAAGTCATACCGGTACAAAAAAGGATTGTACATCTTAAGTAGTGTTGATAGCATTATAATCTTTATATTTATTGATACCTATAACAAATAAAATAGGTATACAAAGTTTATAGCAATGTTTTAGTCTATGTATGCATTGATTTGGTTGGTATTTAAAACAAGTTCCTTTAGTCAGGCCGTAATGAATCCAATAAAAATATTGATTTAAAAGTACTTCGAAACATTTCAAGAATTTCAACTACATTGCTGGTTAATGAAGGTGTCAATTTTCTGGCAGCAGTTTAGTTTTGTAATGTATAGAGTTTTCAACGTATATTTCACATATTATTACCTATGTACAAAGTAAGACAGAAGTGAGTCAAGGTGAATGTTTCACGTCACGGCCTGGTTTTTGTTATGACCCGGATCGCAGGCGCCGCGCCGCCCGATCAGCTCGCACTGTCTGGCTCTAATTAGGCCTGTTGCCATGCCACGATTGCCTGGTACTTTCGGTTACAAAAAGCATATCATAACCACGGTCTAGACATTTCTCATTTTAATAACAATTTTAATGGCATGCATGACAAAGGAGGTAAACGTGTAAAACTGTTGTTACTTGGCAATCAAACGTATCGCAACTCACACAGTACTTACATTCCATATATCATTGCAGACACGAAATCCTAAACGTCAAACGGCAGTTAAAAAATTACGATCGAAAAGAATTAGAACAGCGGAGGAAAAGTTTCGTGTACACGGTTTATAACTGTGTACGATTGCGTGCGTAGGGAACTTTGATCGGAGAACAGTTTGTGACCAAATTGCTATCAGTTACCGTGGAGTATGCTGAACGATCTAATAGAATAATAAGGGTCGGATGGAATGATCATTTCGGGACATTATTTTTGTTTCTCTATTGACACTAAGTTGCCACTTAGGTAAAGGTGTTGTTGTGTATATTTCAACGGGCAATTTTTACGTAAAGTCAACATGTACGCAAGTAACGTAACCTTTTCGGCTTTTGAAAGTCAGAAGGCTGTGCACCTGTTTTATTTTTTCATCGTGATGCCAAAGCGTAAATAAGGAAAGTGAAGTGAATCACCTATGCAATTTGTGTATTTCTTGAATAATTTATAGTTTGTAGTGTGCTAGACCTTTCGAAGGATATATAATTTACATTTTACCAGCAATAAAAATAAAAACTAAGATTTACTTACTAAGATCTGTAAAAAAGTTTTAATGTCATATCGATTTGTTTTCATACACAAATAAGCTGAAACTCCGTCGTCCCTGAACGGAACAAGTAATCGGTGCCAAGGTGTTTCTCTACTAATTGCGTGGTAAAATTCACTTGACATCGGACAACCTTCGCCCACGCCGACTTACTTAGGTCCCTGTGTACAAACAAACACAACCTCGTCCAAGAGTTATTTGTACACTGGTCAATTTATGATTTACTTGCGTATTGAGAGACATTTTCTCCTGGCGGTCTTCGCAGCCTTGTCTTGATAGGTTAACACTAATTGTAAGCAATGTTCTTTAACTTGAAAGCCTTATAAATTGTATTTTGAAGGTCACTTGTTTACTGAAATAAATTTTTGTTATATTCACGTTGTGATAAAGGCTACAGCCGTGGACAATATGCTACTGCTCCTGTATTTTGATTTGTTTGACGATCACAAAATGAATCATTAACAATGGATCTGTGTTTTGTCAGGCCTGTTGTGTGGTGTGTCTGGGGATTAAAACTAAACATATTTCAATTTAGGGATCTTTTAAAATTGCTCAGGTAACTTCTATCAGAATAATTGACATAATTTCTATGAAAAGTCTTGTCAAGTGTCAAATTTACTCTGTCAAATTTAGCTGGCGCTTGAAAAGTCGGTTCTAAAAATATAATTCATAGTGTACAAAAGCACATCCACTTATTCTGATTAGCCATAAAATAAAAGTAATAGCAATGTTTAGTACAATAAAAACCTCGTAAGTTGTTATTTATATATACCATAAAATGGTTATCATTATAGTATGGTGGGTGTTTACATGAAATGTATGTCAGTCCACTGATAATGATATGGGACAAGGAGACAGTTACTTTATGATTTCCATTAAGTTTACGTTCAAGAAAAATTGCAATAACTAATTGAAACTTTAGCAGTATGATATATTTTTCTTAGTCTTTTATAATCTTTAGTTTCTTATTTTAGTGTTATAGGGATAAGTAGAGACGCTAGTAGAATAAAAACCTACCAAACCTTTCCAAAGCTTGGATTTGAAAAAAGGGTCAAAACCCGGTAAGGGTAACCAATTGTTTTACATCCTACTTGACAAGTCATGCTGGGTGCTCTTATATTAATTTATTATCATACAACAGTAAACTATGCGCACGTTAGCACCATGCAGTATATACAGTGTTGGAGTATTTAATAATCATATTGAAACAGAATAAGTTCCTAGCTTAAGTTGTTAATTTCGGTTTTAGCAACGTTACTGACTCTTCCTGTAAGTCTTTAAAGGCTACATACATACATTATCGAGAAATAAAGCAATTTATGTGACGGATGAAAATGGTATTTACCTATGGCGTATCGGCTCTAACCATCAATAAGTGAATACTTAAACTAGCGAATTTCAGTTTGTCAGCACTTTGATTGACTTGTTTAATTTTAGGTTCTTTTTAAGTACATGGAAGAAACCGACGCTATTCGGAATTATCGTAGATTGTTTTCTGTATCGGATAAATGTCATATAGGAGGTCGTTTTTAAAAATAAACTAAACAGTAAAATGGTCAAATAAAGACACTTTTTAACCGGATGTTATCGCGTTTAATAATTTTTACATTTTCATTCGACGTTTCAGTACGCTTAAATTAAATGTAAAAATATAATTGGACCTGATAAAATCCGGTTAGAAACTGTTTTATTTTTATAACGAATCGTGAAAGTAAATGTTACGTAAAAAGGTCAGTTCTGTGGTCTGAAGTTAGATCTTTAATTTAACAATAACATTTTTCATCAAAGCTATTTAGGTCTCCTGGAATAATTTTTTATGAAATAATTAGTACCATGTAACAGAATTATCTTTACCAGATTTCAAAAAAAAACTTTGTAAACAATGAAACGTCAATGACCCTTTAGCATTTTAGTGATGTTACCCATACTGATTATTGAATTATTAAATCTAATCGCTTTGGCATATAGCGATAATCAACATCAACAAATCAACAAAATTATTGTCTGTAAAATATAATTTCTTCTTATTAATGTAATAGAATTAACAATCAATCAGTCTTCTTTATATTTTTAAAATAGTAGAATCAGACTAAACAAAAATAAACTAAATGTTATGTTTTCTTTCCAGATTACACAATTAAAACAAAAACCAAATTAAATGCACTTCTAAAATCAATTTATATTTTTTATTCATATTATACAAGAGTTGCTCTTTAATCAGTCTTTGTATTACTCAGAATCAGTCACATTTACTACATAATTAGTATGACATTCTTCAATACAAGCAGGGCAAAGACGATTTTTACAAATCTTTTACCTAAACCTCGTTTCCTTGCGCTTTTTCTTTTTGCTACACAGAAGGCAATTAAAGTATTTAATGTTCCTCTTTGAATTTTCTGTAGTCGGAATGTCTTCAGGCCAGTGACCATTGAAAACTCTCTTTGCTGGCTGTTGCCTTGGCCCTGGCCTTTCGATTGTGGCACTATCATTTGTGTGTCTACTGGAACAAATTCTTCCTATTCTGATAACATCTTTGCCCTTTAAGTTCTGCATAATTAGCTTATCCCGATAGCTCTAAAAGATTGCCCTTCTAGGTAGTGTGCAATCAGGCAATAAAGCTGAACCCCCCTGCGAAAGAGGGGTATGCGTACGCGCTACAGATGTGGGTTTGCCATCATAAACCCAGTTTAAAGTTGCCACATAAAAAAGTAACATTTGAAATTAATTAATGTACAATGCAATTTATTGAATTTGAAAAAAAAATTAAAGTAAACATATTTAATTTAAAAAAGGATATTTTTTCTCCCGAGTAGGACTTATTGTACCAAAAAACGACACATTCTAGTGGTACATTAATTCACGGAACTATAAGCAAAACGAATTATGCTCAAAACTCACCTAATAAAAGAATCAGTAAAAACCACAGTATTGTTCCAACGGCAAATAGTCTTTAAAAACTATAATTTTACTACATTATACTGAAAGTAAAAACATTCTTTATTACATAAACATATTTATCTGAGCGATTTAGTCTTATCGGATCTAGTTGTATCGATACATCAAAATGTCGATACGAATCAGGCATCGATACCTGTCATTCATTCATTTTCATTTTATGTCGACGGTTATCCCTAATGTTTGTACCTATTAAAAAAAAAGAAATAACCTAAATTTTTTTTATCTAATAGTATTTTTTTTAGTTTTGCAAGTTTTAGCTCCAATTACTACTTAAAAGTTGTTAAATAAAAGGGCGGCAGTGTTTTCTGAGTTACTAGTCTGCAGGCAACTGTTTATCTACAAAGTTTTTTTTTGAATTTGGTATACTCTATACGTACAAGCATTTTCTAAATCTCATTGTTTATTTAATTAATTTCGTATTTCTTTTTTTATGTGAAGGTTCATAAGTTGTAAAATAATTAAATTACAAAGCTTGATTTGAGATGAAGAAAATGAATTCCATAAACGGAGTTAATTATCGTGTTATAGATTGATTGGCAATGATTTTGCTATAGTAAATATACTAGTGAAAACAAAACTTGTTTATTTTCAAAGTTGGACCGATTTAATGAATTTAAAGCTATCCAATTACACAATTTTTTTGTGGTGTACCCTTAAAATGTTAACAAAAATAAAATTGACTACAGCACTTGTTGAGTACCCACTTTAAAACATATAGTGTTGACCAATCTGGCCAACTACTAAAAATATAATCAAAATGATGACTCCCAAACAAACTCCACACTGTTCTGAAAACGCCAAACATCAATTTTTAACCTCAATACAAGAAAAAAAAGGGATTAAAAAAGTTTAAAAAAGCTTATTACACCTTAGCTATTTTATGACATTTGAAAAAAATACGTCGACTGATTTTGCAATAGTCACAGAAAACACTGAAAGTGAGTATATGCAATGATGGTAGTTCAGGGTTTTAGGTTATTATAACCTAAAACCAAAAGGAAGAAAAGGAAGCATGTTTTACGCGCAACGATCGTTTATTGACTGTCCTGTAGGAGTTATGTGGCGCTTGCTAGTCGAAAAAATGTTTTATGGAAGGACTGAGTGTCACTACAATAATCCCTGACCAATTAAATTACAGATTATATAATAAGCCAATTATTGGCGCGCACATCCAAAACTGGTCAAGTACTAAAGCATGGTCAACCACTGGAGCGTTGAGCCTATGTAGTTTTTTTAAATATTACCTAACTATATGTACGACATCATACCAGTGGATATTGTTAAACATACAGCGCAAGAAAAATAATTTACTTTTTTATTTTTTTATTTTTACTGACAGGACTGCGAGGTTCTGCTAAGGGCTCTTACTGAGGCTTGTGTGTAACGTAATTTCGTCTAATCGAGCATTTGTTTGAAGTTTCACTACTGCTCCTGTTTATTTGCTGTGGTATAAATCAATAAAACTGAGATCTGAGAATCTAGACATTGTAGTTACTATTACATTGATTCAAAGCAAGCATTAAAGCTGTTACAGAAAATACATTAATGTTCTTTTAAAATCCATTAAATATATTGCTTAGTAAAAGCTGGTCGGAAGTAATAATTTTCTTAGTGCAGTAATTGGATATAGTCAAGTGCGATTGGATGTAGTACACCACAAGTAGCATCGCAATGGCTTGACTTATATTTAATGGGGCACTTGGAAACATTGAAAAAAAAAAGAAGATTCATAACAAATATGTGAACTTTGATAAATTTACTCACACAAATTAAATTATATTGTTCCCCGCCATAACAGAGATAAAATGAAGCAAAACATGAGCTTGCGAGCAAGACAAAATATTTCGGTTCCTTATAATTTATTTATATTCATGTCGTGTCGTATATTGTCGGTTCGGTTCGCGTAGTGATAACCATTTGAAATGTAATATTAGGCGACCGGGGACAAGATTTTTGAGGTCTGTTTTTGAGGAGCTATGTATCTTACGCTATTTTACTTGAATGAAAGTATTTGAGTAAATTAATTGAATCTGGAATGAATGGAATGGAATCATGGTTTAAGGTTAATCTGAATCTCTAAAAATCTTTATTTTTTCTTGTTGGCAACATGGTTTTGTACCGCAATCGTCTTCGAATGCGTAAAATTCATGTTTGCCGTTATATCGAACTGTCATTGCACCTAAAGATGCCCGCGTACACAATAAAACACGGATACTTTCATGAAAATGTCATCATTCTGTTAGACAAGCAAATTGTTAAATAAATGTATGGCTCGCCCTCTAATATATCACTCAATTAGATACAAACATTGAGGCTCAGAGTCCGCTCGTTAACTTACCACTAATATAAAGGTTATCTCAGGTTTTCCCTCGTAATAAAATAAGTCTATTAGCGGTGTTGTAAAAGGAATAGAGTGGGAGGTGGCAAGCGGACTCATCCCCAGTTACCGCCAGTGCAGTTGGCGTTAATCTTGTATTTCGCAATTAGTGGACGCCTGGCTTTATTACCCGGCTCGACCGGACGGAATAAAAATTAACTTGTTGGTTTAAAAAAATGTTTTAAAGTGAAAGTTATTCTGGGGGTTTCACACGCGACCGACAGGCGTGGATGTTTACCTTCACCTGTTGTGTTGGGTATTTTATGTTTTACTATATTTTATTTTTCATGTACGATTAATGATAATTTTATAATAGGAATAATGTATTACAAGACGCTTTAACTTGAAGGCCGGTTTCATATAGAACATATGTTGCCTTTAAAGCGTACACGGGCCTGCGAAGGGGCATGTAATCGGTCAGCTATTAACAAAATGAATTAAAATAATCTTACTTTTATACATACATTAAGTTTAATTTAAAAATCAGAATTAAAATGTAACAAAAGTTCGGTATCGTCTAAATTTGAATGAACGGTTCTGAAAGAGTCGCCCACTGGATGTGTTCTGGAATTCTGGTTTTTAATTTTATGTACCTCTTGTAAAGCGGCCCAGCTACCGAAACTTTTTGGTGCGCATACATTCGTGGTATATTTATCACCTTATTTACAAAATTAAGTCTTGAAACTGTAAGCATACAAAGTTCTATCTTCTATAATATAAGGCTCAATGAGGATTCATTTGGTTTTATCAGGTCACAACAAGCAAAGGTTGAAGTAGGGTTAAAGTCGACAAATCTTCA
Organism: Marasmarcha lunaedactyla; assembly: GCA_923062675.1. Taxonomy (NCBI): domain Eukaryota; kingdom Metazoa; phylum Arthropoda; class Insecta; order Lepidoptera; family Pterophoridae; genus Marasmarcha; species Marasmarcha lunaedactyla. The sequence continues at coordinate 14,240,191 of OV281353.1, forward strand.
TCAAAAAGACCATAAAATCCATAGACCTCAATGCCATTAGTTGGTTAGCCAACAGGTGAATGCTTTGCCGCCAAATACAAAAAAGACATTCGACCTCAAGGTGCACGATAATGAACAACCATTCGGGTTCGACGAACGTTCCACGCACCGGGACGGCTGTCACCTTCCCGGGGTCAACGGAGTCACCTTGCTTCCGAAACCAGATACTGTTTATCATATGGAAATAATACCGAAAGTGTGTGCCGCTCTGATCCATCAATGGATCAGAGCGGCAGAGAAAGGATTATAGGCTGTTTCGGTTTTAGGCCGCGTTTAGTTAGTTCTGTCTATTTGCAATAAATTGCAAACCTGACAGAATCATCGCATGATTCAATATAAAATAGCTTAGTTGTCTGGATAATGTGTCTTTTTGTTTTCTATACTATCTTGAGTCAATAGTCAGCTAAAAATACTTGACGTTCTTCTTAGACAAGGGAATATCCTGAAGATTATAGACATTATTTGCATTGTGATAAGTGGAATAATGGATGATTATTTTTTATTTATTTTTATTACAATACTATGTATTAGATTATATGAGACAGAAGATTTTTTAACAATGTTCAATCAAATATTTAATCGTGGAGTGGAATGCGTCAACTATTAAAACACAATTTCAGTAAGAAAATATTTAACTCATATGCTGGCTTAATAGAGAAACATCGAAGTTGAAAAATAATTAAAACATTCTGGCAGTTCCGATGAGAAGCTTTAACTTGGTATTCATATAGAAAAATGAATTAAATGCTAATTAAGATTTATGAATGGAAATGATGGCTACAATGTTTGACCTTAGTTCATTTGTATCGTGGGATAACCACTGTGTCACACGGGCTTAGGCGGCCGGAAACGAGCCGTGTACACTGCTGGAATTTTGAACGTTTTTGAATAAACAAGTTTTATCGTATTTTAACGTTTTTTTACTTTTATACAGGGCTATTTGGATCCATGAACTTTGTCAAAAGCTTACAGTTAATTTATGTGAATTAAAGATTTCATAATGTTTTGAAATAAGTGATTACCATATTAAAATGTATGTTGACATATGAATGTGACACATTTCTGATAAGGGTAGCACCAAAATATAGTACAGTACTTAAAAATAAATAAAATGATTTTCGTTCTGGCTCATGTTTCATTCCAATTGCACGTTTTATACACACCTTTGCGAGCAGACGTTACCTATTGTGAGAAAATTTGTTTCAGACGAAATTTTACGTAGTTCTATAGATTTTCGGAAGTAATTGGTAAATTGAAAACGTTTATACAAGTATTTTTGGATGTTTAAGGAAAACTGTCGTTTTAATTACGCGACACAAAAAAACCCCGATACAAAATTATTTTCTGCGGGTTATTTGATAACGCCATATTAATAAACAGCTAATAGATTGAATCCGGGGCTACACATTTTGCAAACATATACATAACGTACTTTCCCTGAAGCTTAATAAGAGGATGTGGAATTCATTCAAGAGAATGAGTGATACCGCTGAGTTTAGTAGCTGTGTGAGTCACCTGGTCGGTGTGGCAATGCCTCGCCTGACTCATACCCAGCTCATGGAGTTGTGAAACGTCAATGGTTGCTCGATTCCGATACGTCATGCTAATAATAATGGCGACGCCGCTGTCTAGTTTTTTTTGGACTGTTTTGTTTCGTGTTTGAGGATAAATCTGTGTTTGAAAATTAAAAGCAATCGCAATTTTATGTCATATGTTGAGAATGCGAAAACTAGCTCGTTTGTCTAACGAAAATAACTAAAACGAAACACTTCGCGCCAATTCTTAATTATAAAACAGTTTTGAAAAATTAATAACTGCGTTATTCCAGAAGTTACGTATAACGCAAAACATCAAATCCATTAATACCACGACATGTATTACATAAAGCAACAGCTGACGATTAGGCGTCCGCGTCCTTGTCATAAGAAATGTACGTACTGGCCACCATAACGAGGCGGTGATGCGTTGTACATCCATCCGTCAGTGCAATTGAATAATTTTGACATTGGCCGGTCAGCAATTATCCTGGCTTGAAGCTGTGAGCTCGGAAAATTTCCTTTGGTTTTTTAAAAGGCGGCCAAGGTTTTCTGCGTATGATTCGCTTGTTTTTCACCTTGGGCTCGGTTTGGTTGCTTGGACTGATAGTTTTGGCCTTTTACAGGCTCTTGGCTCGATTAATCGAACTGTTTTATTGGTTTCGTGACCTTCGTAATTCTCTTAATGGGTACCTAAAATGGTGCCAGAACAATCTGGGAGCCGAAGTTTCCAAAGGATAACCGCTCTGTTGTGTTGTTTCACGTAACGTATACCAAATCAATAAAGTGATCATTATTAAACATCAAGTCCTACAGTAGTTAATATTCTGGGAATAGTTAATTTGTTTATTCTTTTTGACTTAACCTCCTACTCATAATGCCGAACAACTTCACATTTTCAAAAATGCCAGGGACCACCAGTCCTCCCATTGAACAATAGTTGGGCTGTATTCTAAAAATAAAACGGGCGCTGTTGGTGACGCATCTCTGACGTTTACCTAGTAAGTAGTTGCAGATACAGCATCGATAAAACGCCCACTCTCGTTTTCACCGTGACGCCGGGTGATAAGTAAATTGCGTGGTCGCTGCTGGCTGCCGGTTAATACGCCGTTTGACGGTGAATCGGTGTGAATAGGCTGGCCCATGAGTTGGACTGTGTTGATGGAATTTTGAGCTGTATCAATGGGAAACATTTAGTTATCGCAACCTAAGGCCTATTTAAAGATTTCAAGCTATTCTGATCCGAGAATTGGGAGCGTTCGAATTTGGCCTATAATAGATGATTAAACCTTTAAGCATTTATTATACAGTTGGTGATTGCCAAATTAATTAAATCAATAAACAGAATAATTTAATTTTAATTAATCTCTTTATCGGGAGGTATTAAGTTATTTGTACTTTTATTGAGTAAGGACAACCCAAAGTCGTTTAGTGGGTTTAATATAGGTTTATGGTAAAATTTTGTAAAGCACTGAGAGTTTTAGGTCCACACAGCCGTTTCTCGGATAACCTACACTGAGCACGTGCCGCGTGCTGAGTGCGCTGAACACACACATGTCCACGCCGCTCGTAGCTAGCGTCTGCTTTATCCACCGACTTAGCGTCTGACTTGACGCGGCTCTGTGAAGGGCCTTTCATGTTACAAACAAGAACCCCGAGTTCGAAGCTTTAATATTTTTCGTCACCAAAAATATAATCTTTAAGAGTCGATACAGGACATATCATTATGTTATTTTTAAAGATTTGCAAGGATAACATAGGTTGTTTACGATTTGGGGCTGTGGTTTTAATGATGTTTATTATGATTATATGTACGGATGTAAAAACTATATTTTCTAATTTAATGTCTGGACCCTATGTCCGGTGCATACGGCGAACGATGTAACGGTAACTTTTTGGTAATTTTTTCTAAAGTTAAAGTGGTATATTTATATCATAGAGAAATCTAATTAAGAACTATATTTGGATCCCAAGAAAATGTGTACTTCGATTTATTTGGTTTAAATTTATAGGCGTCTTGTAAAATTTGCCTCATAATATCACATATCTTCGCCTAACAAAAGAGACAAGGCTGAATGGTGTGAATTTAATAAACCGAATGAACAACCCTTAATAAATTGCTCATTTAAAAAACAAAGAACAAATAAAACAGGTTTTTGAACATATCATGTATTATGTAACTTATGAAACTCCCACCATGACCTCAACTTGACGTTGTACTGACAAATAGTCATGGATGCCAGAGAAGCGAGCATCAACGTCAGTATCTCTGGCGGACAGCCGCCCGGAGCGTCTCGCGGCACCCAGGGTAAGGCTGGACTGCTTTGCTTTGGTGCTGTTATGGGAGTTAATTAAATCTTTTGTTTCAATTCAAATAAATTATTTTTCTTACACATTTTAAGACAAGCGAAAATGGAGGAAATGTTTAAGAATACGCAGAGGCCCAATTAATCGTAAACGCATTGACTGCGACTGCATCCGGTTCAGGATACCTAGTTACAAATGCGTCACATTTGCAAATAAACATTAAAGCAAAAATCCATTAAAAATTACGTTCCTCGCCAAATGTCATAGCTAAATGTGTATACTTAGAGTATTTAAATGTGGAAATGGAATACCACCCATCCTATTGACTTAACTAATAGCGGTGGTATTATCAATTCTTAATAATATTGCACAATTTCTTTCTTACCCCGCTGAACTTTTGAAGCCTAAGGAAACGGCTAGTAATTCTAGGTAATTGATATGGTATTCTTTTTCACAATAAAATTTATTGTTTAGGAATACTACGCCCCAGCCTGTTCTAAATGCATCTGTATATATCTTATAAATTTGTGAAGTAATTGAACAGGAAATGGTATATTTACTTATACTTTTCTACCAGATTAAATCTTCTAACAGTAATTTAGAAAGTTAAATTATTGCCTCATAGTTGTACTTCTTTTTGGCTAGACAAGTTGCGACCAGTAATTACACCTATATGTTTGGCAAAATCTGTAGTAAGTAAGTATCGAGCATATTTGGAGTTTCATAAATTATTTATTATTATAACGCTTATAGTCAGGTACTGTTCGATGTTAAACATAAAGCTAAAAATGTTACCGACGTCGATACTAGGCGATTTTTGTCCAAATTCAGAACAAGTGACTAATATCTTCGCGCCCATAATTTTTGTAAATACCCCGGAGGAACGGATAATCCATACGGTATGGCCGTAAACTCGTACGTGATTGGCTCAAACATATCGTTTTCTTGAAATTCAAAACGTAGGTATTTTTTGTAATTAACAAATATAGGTACGAGTAGGTATGACCTTTCTTATGTATGTAAGCTAAGAAACCATTATGGGGAATTAATTTAGAAGCTGTTTTATAAGATTCCATTTGAAAGTGTACTTTTTCTACAAAATTGTATAATTTTATTTATTTTTTTGATTGTTTAGTACGAACCGTTTTTCGCCGTAGAGTTTCGGCGCCAAAAATATTTATTTATTATATTTGTTTGATATAAACGGGTACTTGAGGTATAACGAGGTTATATAGCCGCTAAGTATAACAATTTATTAATTGCTATTATCATATTTCGTTTTTCACTATGCGACAAAATATGTTTGGGAGTAAATACTGGTGTAATTTTATCATGAAATGGAATTAAAATTATCATCATTATTATTTCTCTATTTTAAAATCGTTTCATTATTTGGTATTTTAGGCCAATAGTCGTAAAAGTAATGGATTCGACCTGCGTGTACCTAAATTGGGTAGATGACACAATTTAAAAATGCAAGTTTTTATAATTTATTTATAAAATATTAGTTATTTTGACAGGTACAATGTTTTGAAAAATATAGTTTTGAATTTAATATCGAAATTATATAGATTTGAAAACTTTAAAAAAGAAGCAAAAACTGATTATAGTATATGTTAAATTTTTAAATATCATTAGCTTACTGACATTAAATATAACAATTTTTACTTTGACAGTATGCATGTAAACGCATTATCTACGTAGCTATTATATATTTTATCCAAACGCCCATACAATTTTAGTATGATTCACAAGTCGTGACGTCACAGCTCAGTACCGTTTTGTATGGAGCGTTTTTCGGCGACTCGCAGCGGCTCCTCGAACATAAAATTTACTGTTGATAAACTATTTAAATATGAAATAAAAAAAAAATTGTCATGTACCCAATTATGGTTGATACGGTGCACGAGTCTCGGACTGGTTAATTTTGAGTTGAACGCCGAATTCAAATGTGGACGCCGAAGTGGAGGCACTGGCACTTGCCATTGACGTCACCCCCCCCCCTGTTTGACGGGTAACGAGGTCCCATCCAGTTTCCCGACTGGGTTGACCGGTTGCCTGTCGATGTTTGGGAAGTACTTAGATAGCTTCGGTGTACTTTTTTAATATTATTACTATTATTCCTTTTTTTTAAACACTTTATTATCTCCATTTTCAAGAAGTAAGTTCATCCCCCTATTTATAGCGGTTATTCCATAACTGGATCCCCTTAAGCCCCGAGGTTGGAAAGAATCTCTGGATCCATGACGGAAATAATTCTGCCGACTGGCCCGGTCCATTCTCGGAGGTCGAAGGTTCCAGATTAGGGAGCGTCTACATAGAGGACTCAGGTATTGCGGTAACGGAAATGGCTAGCCAGAGATTCGTCCACTGGGTTCATCATTATATTTAAATAATTTTAATGACGACTTTCAGATTTGAAAAAAAATATAAATAATAGAATATTACGTAATACAGATATCGTGTTAAATCTCTTTCAGACTACACGCATTTTCTGTATTCGTATTAAAATATTTAAACATTATTGAAAAAAAAAGTCAAAAATAACAATACGAGTATTATACAGCATTAATCGGAATAGAAAAGATCAGGTAGAAGACTACCAGTAATTTATGCGGATAACGTGATATATCTATTATAGATTACACGAATTTCTGCATCTTTATGATAAAACGAAAATTTGGTTTATAATAAAAAACATCAGGTAGATTACTAACCAGGAATGCATGCGGACAATGTGATATATCTATTATAGATAACACGTGTTTTCTGCATCTTTTCAACAAAGCGAAATTATAGTTTATAGATACCCGCAATCACTTATGAAAAAACATAAAATGACTTATCTCATCGGAAGAAATAACGAGTCGCTCTCGTTTATTCTGTATTTTTTATTCTAATTTTCAAACTTTTAGTACACTTTTAGTACAACTTTTACGACATATTTCATATTAAACTATGAAGTTACTGGTTGGTATAAGACGTGTGCTTGTTACCACGCACGAAAAAAGAGTGAAAAACTTGCCGGGACCGGGGTTGATCAAGTAAACAGACGGAAGTTTTTTGAATAAGTCAAATGACATACTATAAAACTGTGCGAAGTTACCTAGTACCTTAAAAGAACTACCTGGTTAATTATATACTATCTGAATAATGAAGCGACGAAATATAATTAGAGTTATTTTTGTTCGTCCAATGACTCGTTGAAACAACTATACTATTTCCATTTCTTTATTTTTTTTTTACATTACGTTTTTTTTTTTTTGCTGCCGAAGCACCCTCTCTCGGGAGGGAGGTGGAAGATTCGTCATGAATACCTCCGCAGCCGTCTGCGGGGTAAAGTGGCACCTACCCACTAAAAACCACCCAAATGGCTGTAGCATGGGAATGCTGTCAGCCTTCATCGGAGCGACACCCGGGTTGGGAGGTGGGCGCGCAAGCAGGGACCCGCTAGCGGGTCACCCGCTGAGAATACTTAATCACTTAAGGTGCAAATGACATTTATATATTGGTGATTATACGGCCTGGGCAGCCTTAAGCTGGTCCAGATTAGCCGAAAGTTGATCAGGGGGATCCGAGAGTGCATTTCTCGGTCTACGGACTTTGTACCTCGACGGCATGGACGGAGCAGTATAAGCTACTGACTCTCGTATAAGGGGGTTAGGGTGCTCTTCGGATCGCTTGAAAAAAGCGGTGGAGAGCGTCCTAAGGTGTTGTTGTTAAGTAGGCAGTTCGAGATCTCTGTGCAGGTCTGCGTTTCGCACGTACCACGGAGCATCCGTGGCCCGGCGGCAGAAGAGATTCTGAACTACCTGTAGTTTATACATATCGGAGGGTTTAGCATGTGCAAAGATTGGGGAGGCGTACGTCATGACTGGTCTCACGCAAACCTTAAAAAGTGTTCGCTTGTTCCTAAGAGACATTTTACTGTGCCGGCCTAACATACTGTTAAGTCGGCCCATGTACAGACGGGCGAGTTTCGTGACTCGGAGAATGTGTGGTCGGAATGAAAGCGTACGATCGAGCGTTACGCCTAGGTACTTGGTGGTACGTGCCCACGGGATGGGCGTACCTAGCATTCGGATGTGGGGGTCGTAGGGACGACGGCGTTTATGATCGAAGCGCATCGCAGAGCTTTTCTCTGGATTTACATCGATACGCCATTTTTTAAACCAGGCTCCGAGGTCATTTACGGCCTTCTGGAGCTTGGTGATGAGTGTGTCGACGTGCACGCCCTTGACGTATAGGGCAGTGTCGTCGGCAAAGAGGGAAAGTTGAACACCTTTAGACGGAATAGGTATGTCATTGGTGTATAATGTGTATAGTAACGGGGCGAGTACCGAGCCCTGAGGGACGCCTGCCTTGAGGGGGCGGGGGGTGGAGAGCGTATGCATTATTTTATAAAATATGACGTTTACACACGTACAAGGTTATATAATACCAGAGTCGGAGAAACTGACAGGGATGGAGCTATTGGATGGAGGTAGAGAGCATTATATCAAATTAGAACTGTCATAGAGAAAATAAAGAAATGGAAATAGTATAAATACAAAACATTATCCTTCTCAAGAAAAATAAAACAAACTTAAACCTATATTGTAAAACCTGTTTAAATTCAGAACACGCACAAACAATACAAGATGTACCCAGTTTTATATTTCGGTATAGTTGATTGGCCTTTAGCCGGCCGTTAATAGAGCATTATAGTCAATAGGACCATGTTAACAATACCACACGCAGTATCAAAACATCCGGTATTGATACGAACGTGAAAGCGTCGTGTGAAAAAACATGTAACTCGCGTTGGTACGTGTGAGTAACTCACACATGCACGCCTTGTATCGAGTAGTAAGAGCAGCATGATTTATGGAGATTTTTTCCTTCTTATTAGGGTTATTAATAGTAATTATAGACTTTTAGGGTATTTATTTATACTTTGAAGCTCATACGCTTTCTTCGATTTTTTTGTTTAGCAGATTTGGGTGATTTTATGTTTAGGATTTATAATACCAAAAAGAATTATGTAGCTCTGGTTGTTTTACAAACGAAATTTAATCTTAACTGAAAAAAAAAGTGTCTCGTGCAATCTTTCCGCGGTAAAGTTGAATAAACACATTTTTCCTTAACCTTTATTAATTAAATCTTTTCAAATCAACCCTTAGGCCGCGTTTATTTCTTATGTACGCTATCTTAAGCTCAGTAATTAAATTAATTTTGGTCCTTTTTTATTTGGAAAATGTAAAATGTTTTTTTATTAATAGATGTCATGGCGAATCTTTTATTCCGTAATGTCAATGAATTCTGAAGTGGTGTACAATTGTATTAAAACACCCTATTATATTTTTTATTGAATAATTTAGTTTCTAATAACACTGGGGCCATCTATTTTCAATGCATATTATTTCATTGTATTCCTATTCTGATAATAAAAATTGCTATTATACTTTTGAATTCATAACTTTTTTTTAAATAAATACCATTATTTAAAAAAAGTTATGAATTCAACTAATCATAAACAAAGTCTAAAAGAAGAGTGGTTTCTTCAAAATGAATTATATTTTTATTTATTTAGTTCAAGCCTTAATGCCTTAACGATAATACAAAATATTTGACTAGATCTTTTGTTCTGCTTCAAAAATGTTTTTGCGAAATAATTACCAAGACAGTTTGTTGTTAGCATTTAGCAACGTCTGTATTTCTCCGCACTAGGGTTTGAATAACAGATACTTTAATTTTAGTCGTTTATACATTTTGTTTCATTACATTGAATATATTTTAATTATCCGAATGTATCCGCTTCTTGTTTGTAAACGTAATATGTTTTATATTTCGAATTAAACATTATTTTTGTGTCTAGACAGTATAATTGCTCACACAGCTCGTGGTTTAATGTATTGAAAGTGTAACTATCCCATTAAAAAAAAAATTTAATTCATTTTAGATGTGTCATTGTAAATAAACACACTTTTTAATATAGATATAATTACTGCTGATAAAGACATATCCAATCTTTCACCCTACAACAGACGCATAACACTGGCATCAGACATTAGTTCTATTAAAAGTGCATACAAATGTTAGATCAGTCACTCTTGGTCGCTATAGTTATTAGAAGATAGCCTGTTACTAAGGCTGGATGGATGGATGTGCGAATGCGTGCGAGTTGAGTTACGCAACCGGGGCGCTGACGTAACGTCTGCGCGGGCGGCGGCGGCGGTTGACGCCGGGCGCGAGATCGTTTTGTTTGTTATGCAAAGTAAGGTAGTTTAGAAATTGTAACAGTTTTGTTGGTTGGTCGTTGGTTTATGGATGAAGTCTAATGAAGAGTATAGTGGTATTTTGAGGGTTGCAGTCTATATTGACAGCTCTGAAATTGCAGAAAAACCCTAATTAATTGCTTTCCAGCTTAATAGATTTCATGTTCGTCTTAAAACTTTAAAAAGTGGTTTGGGTCGATATCTTTTAGATAGGCTCGTAAAATAGGACTTTATGATTTTAAAACTATTCAACTATTTTTGTATAGGTACTTAAAAACCAAACGTTGTTTATTTTAAAATAAACTTTGTACCTAATTCATCACCATATCTTCAAACTTTTTCTGTTTTCTGGTTTAGCCATTGAACTATCATAAACTCGTCTTACACGCACGTCAAATCAATAGCGGCGACGATAAATGGTAAGCCAAGTTGTCCCATATTCATCAGTCGAAACAGGCGCCCTTAACTTTGCTCATTAGCCGCCGAAAAGTTTTTTCCGTACCGTGTAGGCTCAGCTTGTTGCCATGCCGCGATTCCCTCCCGACCCAAGAAAATCAAAAAGCGTGGGTGAAAACTACTGTAAATTCTGTGTCGAAGGAGCTCGGTAAAAGTTAAATACATGCGTAGGCGTTTTGTTTTACACCCACACAGGGATAGGTTCGGTAAGTTATTCAAAGCGTAATAAAATCAGTGTGATAGATAATGGTAGATTAAGATTACTTTGCTTTTGCAATTGCGCAATAGGACATCTTCATTTTAATATTAACTTTTCTCAATTACGAGTTTAAGGATTTATTAATTAAAATGTTATAATAATTAGGAACAAAAATATTTTTTATGAAATTGAGTTTGATTCAGAGATGTTCAGCAACAACTTAAAGCACCGTATACTTCAACTTTGCAACTACCTTACAACGTTGCATTTATCGATAAAGTTACTAGCTTGACGGAACTATTCCGTTCTTTTATTTACAAGTCCTACAAAACGCTAAAAGCTATTTACTGGAGAAATAAGTTTGTCAGACGAGGAGTGGTTATCTCGACTTAATATGTTTCGTGGACCGTCAGGTCTGCTGCCTTGAAAGCTTCGGAGTGCTCCTGTCGGATTCTAAGGCTTTGAGGTCATGAAATGCCGTATCTCTCGGCTTTTACTGATGTTCCCTAAGACTCCTTAAAATGGTTTTCCTGTCGAGGATTTTGTTTAAATATTTTTTCACTGTTTTAATGCATAATGTATCTTTTTCTTAAAATTGCCAAAGTCATTAGACTAATTCTTGCTGGATTCATTAAGGAATAAATGTTACTTTAATTAAATTGAAAACAACGCTAGTTATTTATTAAAATCTCTTTTACGAGTTTTACTTATTTTGTACCAGACCCAGCTGTTGATTTATGAGACGTAGCATCAAGGAAAAAATATGCAGGTCGGATACGGTCTCGCATATCACAAAAATGTTTCAAAAGAGTTCCGATGCATTCCGGGAAACTGCAGCGACTTGGATCGTATTTCTTGAAGTTACTTCACGTGGATCTATTCCATATTTCTAAGTGGAATAAAGTAGAGATTTTATTGTCAGTATATGCTTGTGGAGGGACGGTGTACGGTGGAGGATTCTTGCTTACCGCTGACCCAAGTACTCAATAATGATCTGTTATACCCTGGTTATACTGTATCTTGTTGTTTCTCTGAATAAAGCACAAAGTGCTTACTTATATGTGAGCTTTGGTATTTTGTGTAAATTATAACTGGAATGTATTTTTAAATGTCATACGGACTCCAAAGTAAATCTGTGAAAATCTTAAAATAACAGAACCAGAACCACATTTTATGTTCTTGAAATCATCGGTGGAAAGTGCCTCTTCAGAGTTTCTGATTATTCTTTCACTCAGGCTTTTATTCTCAGCGTTTTCCCTCGATTGAAAAGTGCACCAAGATTGCTTTTAAACTTTTAAACGTTCCACAGACGTTTTCCTTTTATACCGAACCCTATTAACTGTGGAGGCCAATCTGTTCTATATTGCAAATTAAAATAGACCAATGAATCGTTAATGTCTGCTTCGGGCTGGTAGTTCTTTTTTTATTATCTTTATATTGGTAAAAACAACTTGGAGTTAGCTTAAAAGGGCAAAGCTGTTTTGGATTCAAGTTGATGGTTTCTAAAATATTCTCAGATCGGGTTCAGTTTATTAATGGATATAACTTTTGTTGGTCTTTCTTTATGCACAAAGAGGCTCACAAAATATAAAGACAAGATGACTTCCATACTGTGATCCCACATAGTATGAAAATGTTTTCTGTACTATTTATATATGTGAATGTTTAGAGATAGAGATAATAGAAATCCTTTTCTAAGTATACGCCTTGTTAGTTAAGCCGAACCTAAGCTGAGTCTATGTACTTACCAAAATGGTTTTTATAACATGTCTGTTTCGTCAAAGAATATGTAAATTATACCGAATATATATGAGCATAGATTACATGACTTGTATATTACACGTAGTAGAAAACTAGGAAACGGTACGCAGATAGATAATACTTAAAATACGTACGCAGATAGAAACTTATTTATATCAGGAATGGAAGTTTGGATTCGATTTAAATGAATATAAATATCCTAGAAGTGAAAGTAGGTTCTGAAGATAAATATTAAAAGCTGAAATTTTGTAATTATCCTTGTCGGAGTTGAAAAGGTTCTAATCTACCCAAAGATTATAAAGTAAAAATGTTTGTCTGGGTTTTCGGTAATGAAATATTAAGAGAGAAGCGTAAACATTTATACGAATATAAAAACTGAATTAAATTAAGAGCAAACGTCAAAGTAACCTGTGTTATGTTTTTTCCGTTATTATTTTCCAAGTTACCTCAAGAAACGTGCGCCCCTGGTGCCGTGGGCGTTATTTAACTCGAGTTATTCCCATTTATAGGTATTGGATACTAGATCCGAGAAAAAAGCAATTTAGGTCAATAGTACGAGCTGTTTATTACGTTTTACGTAACACCGGGGAGAAATTAAATGGAAATACCGCGGTTGCTCTGTTTGTAAACAAAAACAATGTATTTAGAGGGTTTTTAGTATTTGTATTTGTTGTAAAATCTTTTTGTTTTGTTTTGTTAATACGATATAAAAATACCCGAAATATCGTATAAAAAATGTTTTTAAACATGTAATTGGCGCGTCTATTTTTAATTGTAATAAAAATTAAGGCGAACGTGCACAGACCTGAGTAATCAAATTAACTGGGAGTTCGCTGGTTTGTCAGTTAAAATAAAGTCCTTCCATTACAGTTAATTCTGAGACAAAGAGGAATATTTTAACCCGAGTTACCTTAAATTTTTATCTCAGATCCGCGCAAGTCGGCCGGATTGACTGAATAGAAAACAAACCTGCATGTAAATACCTTCATGACGACCATATTATGATTTACATAGAAACCACCCATAGTGTACCAACAAGCAATCTAAAGAGCCTTCACATAAAGTTATACTTAATAACTAATACACGACTGATGCCTTTTTTTAATGTTTACAACTCAATATTTTCGTACAATGTATGCTACATTGCACCTTATTACTATAGGGTCTTTCCTCACAATTTATTTATCGACCTAAAATTTCACTCAACGTAAAGTTATACCTGCACATTTTTTACTGAGAATTATTAGTTCTGTAACAACAAAATGATTGGCGCCCGTACACCTACTGCAGTGTATTATACCGGGAATTTTTACCGGACTTAATCGTGACTATTTGTTATTAAACACTTTGTTATCAATTCCGGTAATTTTGCGATTGCTGTGTTGTGATTCGGCGAGGGGGTTTTTTTGCTGAAAAAATGATGAATAACAGTATATTATTGGCATAAAAAGCGATTTTAGTGGACTTATTTGAATAATATCTATAAACAGTAGTTGTATAGCGTTTATATTTCAATGTACCAAGCCGACTTAGTTATTTCATCCCATAAATATTTTAATCAGTAAACTTGACGAAATTTGAGCTATTTGTTCTCTAAAGGAACAAATTTAATTATAATTATTTATAAACGTAAGACACACCCACAACGGTTAGACATGGGCCCAGACTATATAAAGATTCAGTTTAATATTAAATGTAAACGGGTTAAAGGAGATCCAAAACCGTGACCCTTCATAGGGTCACTTTTAATGGCTCAGTCTGTGAACCTTATGTGACCTTTTGACGGTTCGTCTTAGGGCGCTGGCATACAGGCGAATACTATTTTATTGCCAATACTGAATGTAAAGAAATAGTTTTTTCAAGGGTCGCTGTACTCTCTGTTCAAGACATATTATGTTGAACATTTATATAGTTTATTTATTTGAAAGTATAGTTGAAATCGACATTAATATCAAACATTACGGATTTGGGTTCTAGGGTTTTCCCCTGATTACTGGTTATTCCAAAGTACATTGTTATGATCACATGACATGTAATGGATATTAATAACTGTACAAACTATGCAAGTAATTAAAATGCCTGTTTTGGTGAATTAAAGCTGTGATTACGTTGTTTGAAGCCACTAGTAAACATTGAATACCATTTCTCAATTAAGATAATGTTATTGGAGGCTTTGAAGCTTTTAGCTATGTCTTACAAATTCGACTAACAATCGACTATAAAAATACATACCGCAAATTACGAGCCTCCATGTCCATTAAACAATAAAATCAAACGAACCACAAGTAATTACTTGGTGTATACATGTTAATATCTGTTGGTAAATAAATATGATCCTCGATAAATCTCTCCACGGCTATGTAAATGGCAAATTTATAACCGCTTCCGGTCCGTATGACCCTAGCCTTATATGTTGCATTATTAATCACTTTACCTAATTCCGGGGAAATCAGCTTCGAAAGGAAAACCTTTTTGTGAATTTAAAATAGCTTTTTGTTTATATCGCAGCACAAAATACTTTACGAGACTAATTAAACATTGTATCAAAGTCGTTTTCTTAAATGTATTCTAATTTTTATTTGCAAAATTTACATTCCATCATACAAGAACAACACAAATGTTCCATTTCATAGCTGCCATATTTTAGTTTTTTTTTTATTTGGAGTAACCGGAAATTTTACCCTGACCTCTGCTTCCGGAAAATGCATTAAATATTACCGACCGTATTACGACGAAACCCATTTCTTAAGAGTGTATTTTCTGTAAAACTAATTTGATTTTTTCTTTATTTTGTTTCAGGTAAGGAAATAAGGTTCTTATAAAAATGGATATTACGTAAGTTTTTATACAATACTGGGTTTTATAATAATGAGAGAAAAGGATGTTATGTTTTAAAATATTTAGTATTTTATGTGAAAGTAAGCTATAATTTACTATCGTGATAGCCTTACCCAAAGAAGAACACTTTTACAGCCTCTTTACTACCACTGATCTAAGAATAGTTATACGGCATCCGGGTTTTAATCAGTTTCTTAGTTTCTTAGCAAATTAATTATTTTGTATTGTAAATCGAACTTTCAAAAGTAGGCAAATAGAGGCTTCTTAGCTTTCGTCTTCGTCGTTAATTCAAACGCCAATTAATTGCCAATGAAACATTAAGTAGAAAGTTAACGGTAGCGGGCTTCAGATTGCGATCCGGGCACATTCCATCAAACAAATTTAAGCATATGACGAGAAAAGCCGATTCTCCCAATTGTTCCAGTTGTGGTGTTCTGGAGGATGCTTATCATTGTTTGATGGATTGTGTTCGTAACGAATCCTTTATAACTGAGCTTATAAAAAAATATAAACTTAACATTATTGACATTGGTCTGTTACAGAGTATTCTAACTGAACCACACACAAATGTTGCTGAAGCCGTCTACCTACTGTTTCACCATTCTTTGCAGTAAAATATTATTTAGGTTATACTTAAATACTTATGGGTTGTACTATAAGCATATTTGTAAATTATTTAAAAGGTTTCAATGGGACTGACATAGTTGATTAAACCCTAAACCCCTAAAAAAAAATAAAGAAAAAAAATACGCCAATCAATAAATCGATAACTTAACATGTAGAGTAAACAAAACGTTTATTTTTTTTCCGTTACCTACCTAACAAGGTGACGAAACGTTTCTCTGAAAAGGTACATACACACACTCACATGTCCTGATAACAATATTTGCAGCAACCTGTTGCAATGCGAAAATAACGCCCTTATCGTGATTATCGCGGCGTGGCGCCGGCGCATGCGACTCGTCGTCACGTAGATATGTGTCGTATCGTTGATATCAGTCCCGGCTTGGTTAATGTAGAACACCTACCAACTAAGGGTTATTTTAATTTGATTAACCTAAGACTGAGTCCACCTCCACAAGTAGGATTACTTTATTAGTCTTTTTTTATTAAATATTAAAAAATATAAAATATTATATAAATGGGAGTATTTGCTATTGGTGGGATTTTTATCGCACGCCGCCGCGCTTCTTCAAGCAGCTTCGACGCATACGCATACAACCCAAGTTCTAGGAACTACTGAACTTCTGGACTGTTTTTTTTCAGTAGAGGGATATTCATGAGCAATGGCTGTGCGAATAAAACTGACTAAGTCAAGACTTGTGCAACCTCGGGAGTTCTAAGTAAAACCAAAAACATTGGTAAAGGCTGTAGAAAGAGATATAAAAAGTGGTACAAGAGTTTCTTATGGTAAGATCTCGCCTGGGCCGTTACTACAGTCCTTCCACCATAATAATCATGTTTATGTGGTAGTGTTCCGGTCAAAGGGAAGTAACAGGCTGTGTAATTATTGGAACAAAGGCAGTTCCAACTGAAGTCTGCGGTTGACAACCCATCATTAGTCTACATAATAATAAAAAAATACTATAATAATTAAAAACCTACGACCTACGTGCTCATTTGCCGGCTTTGTAAATAGGAAAAAGAATTTAGGTAACAGAAAAGTCGATTTCTAAGGTCTACTTAAAATCCATATTGTAAAGGCATTTCTTAAATAGCCATTCATGGCATAAAAGCCAATTCACGGTTACTGAATAAGCAGTATTCACCTAAGAAAATTGAATAGTGTTCTTGTATGATACATTTACTTTTTGAATATATAAATTTATATAACTATTTCTGAATCTGTTAATTTGACTACTAAGGTAAAATATCCTTACTCGGGAACTCACAGACCATGCCGAGGTATCCTTTAAATGTATTTATTCTGTTTGCTCGTTCCAAGGTTTTGTGTAAACGTTTTTAGGAGAAGAATTGCCGGTTTGATTTCAAGTGGTCCAAAAGTAGGTGAAATTTTGTCGAGGAGTAATTAAAGAAATTGTGTACCTTATGTATCACTGTTGTAGTTAGCTCTGTGCCCTCGCATTTTAAGATTAGACAGGATTAACTTCGATGAAGAGCGTCTTTAATCTAGTATATACATACAGCTTAAACAAAATTACATACAAAACTAAAGGTTCATATTTGCAGCTAATGCCCTGTACGAAATCGGTACATATTTTTAGTTTTTTGACATTCAACTAAGCTTACAAAAATTTAAAATATGATTTTATTAGGTTTGACGATATACGACACCATACAGGCACCTTCATTCAATTTAGGTTTCCCTTCATAATAACTAAATTTTATTCTTATTTAAGTTTCTTATACTGTAACTTAGGAATCTTGGTACAGTTCGTCATGGCACGGCGGAATACGCTAATCTAGAATAGATCTGACATTTGTGTCTGTAACTATTTGCTTCATGGAATGATTTGCACTTGCGTTGTGACTCATAGATTATTATTGATAAGTGTTATGCCGCGCCTTAACTTCGTTACAGTGTTTAGATTTAAATGTGTTATATAATTTCTTTTTACTACCATGGTTTGATGCTAATTAAAAAAGTATTTCACACGTATTGTTTTTCGGTAAATATATCGGTATAAACAACCAGGCTCAATTTCAAAACAAATGAAAATTGCTACTCATTCATGTCCAAAGTATAATTTGTGCCAAAACAAGCTTAATTACCACAATCATTAATACCATAAAAGTGTGACCCAAAGCTGTTAATTAAATTAATTTGTGAATAATTCTCATTATCATTGTGTTGATAAGGCGAAAGACGATATTTTGTCACGATATTGCCACGTGCTCTGCATTGTTCTGTAAAGTAGGTTTTGACCGTCCTTAATGGTAATATTGATAAATATTAAAATGTGCCTTGAATTTGGATTTCGTACCTACAAAATTTTGATCTTAATTTATATATCTTTAACGGTGAAACCAGTATACAGTATTGATTTGTATTGGTTTTAAATTAAATTTGCATATTCGCACGGTTTTATCGACGCCTTTGATATCCTATGAACATCCTCTAAAATTGCTTATCGACCATAAAAACAATTTTTAAAGTTAGACTTGTATTTTCAAAACTTTCCCGTTCGTTTTGATTTTCATCAAACAGTAAAGTTTTCAGTAGCTCAATTGAAAATATTTAATCCATATTGAACTTCATACTAGCAACTGCATAAAATCTTAATCGTAAACCTTTTACTGATCACTTAACCGTTTCTTCATTGGACTAGTTTGTAAACGTGATAATATAAGCTTTGGCCCTAGTTTTATTAATGCAATTATAAGGTGTCCTCTGTAATGATGCTTTTTTCCTCTCCGTCTACCTTTGATACCTTTAAAAGCTGAAGCTAACTTACACCCTAAGGTGTACTTAGGATCACGATGAACACGAAGAAAAAGAACACATTCATCACGTGTATTTTTTTACCTTTGATGAAATAAAATAGTTTGATTTGATTTGTACGTTAAATATTTTTTAAATAGGTATATAATCTCACACTTGAAGTGTTTTAATTATTGCAATTTAAGGAATTATATAAAATACCTGGTAAATATTAAAGGTGTACTGAGCTAACAAAATAACGACTACCTATATGGATTTACTAAAAAAACAATGTGTTCCTTGCGTATCACCATTTTTATCAATCGAACATTGCAGTAGCTCAGTTTGTGCTGCATTCTACGCGCAAATACGATAATTGTTCCAATTTACCGCTTGACACTGTAAAAACAACACAATCGAAGTTGTCAAATTATCTTGTCATATGATCTGTACGTCGCCATCGGTGTCTTGCGCAGCGCGCCGGCCCGGTTAAGGTTATTTTCAATTAGAGCGGTAAAAAAAATATATAAAAGAGATGGTCTCACTTTGAACCGAGCGCTCCCACCTGTCTGTAAAAGGACTTGTGTACAATGAGCGGCAAATAGCCGCTGGCAATAGTCTCGGTGTGTCAAGGTGCGCTCTCTTCAGTTAAATAAAATTGTAAATAAGCTGCTTCTTAAAAAGTTGCATTTATTTGCACAGTTTGAAGGTCGTTTTTAATGCTGTGGGTTTTTGACAGGCGTTTAAACTTGTTGGGTATTTTATTGTATACGTAGTTTCGTTTTTGCGCTGTTGACAAGGATAATAAGTACAGGTTACAAAATAAATGTGTACACAGTTTAAATTATTAAAGCCATATTCAATCTGCATAAAGTGTCGATTATTCTTGTAGAAGCAAATTACTATACATACTGATCCTTTTAAGAATCGATCCTTCTCCTTTATGATCTAAGTTCGATAACCAATCATTAGCTATATTTAACTTAATAAAAGACCTTGGCTTGTTTTTTCGCATAAAACGTTATCGTCTACCCAACGAACAGGTCTGAGGCAGAATGTGGACCGTGTGAATCGTCTTGATGTGTCTTCTCATAAACAAACATATATACATTCACACACCGAAACTAGTTCGTATGAGAATTTGTTTAATAAACACATTTTCAAACAATAGTATATTCATTATAGCGAAAAAATGTCCCCCCTTAAGCTTCATTGATAATTTTATGTGTAATTGTGTGTTCGTAAAGATTAATTACTAGTTTTATTGTCGGTTATATTTTGTTGCTACAACTATATCCATGACGAATGTGTGTATTAAAAATTATAACTCCTTTTCCAATAATAGCATGTTGTGTATTTCATTGTCTTTTAGTTTCACTTAATACGCTTGGTAATTGCTGGAGCCATATTTAGCAAAGATAATTATAAATAGTGGAGTTCATTCCAGGCCCTCAATAAGCTTTTGATTTCAGTACTTTACGCAAAAAATGACTATACCTTAATTTTTATAACATTTTATAATAATTACTAAAATGAAAGACAGAACCAAATTATGTATATAAATATATAAAAGACATAAAAGCAAATCAAGGAATACGTAACTGCGTGCATCTTTACCGATAGAGGCAAGGTTCTCGAACCATAGTTTAATCATTATGCAAAAAGAAATACTTGAGGAAATCTTTATGATTTAAAATAGATGACATAGATATTCAGTTGAATAAATTACTTAAAAAAATGTCGAAATCATAAGATATTAAATAATATCACTAAAATATATTTATGTCAGCTGTATAGTCAGTATTTTATTTTTGTGCTTTTTATTTGCTCGGGTTTATGTGCGAAAATATTTTCTTTGATCGGCAACCCTCAATAAAAAAAAACATTCGCTCTGTTTTTGTGCAACAAGGAAATGCAGCCTGCTTACTAATGAGATAGCAAACTAACACAATATATATATTTAATTAGTAGTTAATTGTCTATTTTTCCTATTTTTCCCTATTAAATGAAGTAACAAATATTTTTAAGATTTAAGAATTTGTGGTGCAATTGATTATAGTTATTATAAGTTTACTCTAATGATGGCTATTTTAACACTAAAAAATTAAAAGACTAACTAGTATTTAGCTCAAGTGATTATAAAATATGGTATTAACCTTATTGATTGTTATAATAAAAATAATTATAACTGTATATTTTACTGAAACATAAGTGGCCGACGACACGAACATTTTGAACTCAACCCTTTTCAAACATATCCTATTCTTGGTATTTGTTTTGATTTCAGATACAAAGCCATTTTGTTCTTTACAAATAATTAATCTCTTAGTCTTGCAATACTCAAATAGAACACGGTTACAAAGCAACACACTCCTGGAATATAAGTAAATATTTCAGAAGTACTCTAGTAAAAGGTAAAGCTAATATTATCCGTCAATTGAATACGAATGGAGCAGGTACGTCAATGGCGTTTGACGCATGCACTGAGTAGGCTTTCGGGCCGGGAATCCCCAGCGAGGCGCCATGCGCTAGCCGTGTACTTTACACTGCCAGCAACTTATCTGCTCAGTAGCAAAAATTGGAACTAAAGCATTTTGTACGTGACTAAATGTCATACGTCATTTCCGCTTAGACCGCTGCGCCGCCCTTTACTGAATAGATAAGTTGATTTGACTGTACACACAGGCCGTTCGCTTGATAACGCGCCGGATATAAATAATTATTTCCTACATAATAGAGGATAATAAAAACGTTATATTACTCTTCAAAATTACACAGATTAGAACTATAGAAATAGATGAGGTTTTCGTGCCATTTGTAGATAAAAATATATTCGCATTTCTTCTTTTGATAAATATAAAGTAAATTTTTATTGAAATATGTTTGACGTACTTGAATTTCAGTCATTTTAAATTATCGATTTGCATCCTGTGCATTTTATTTCATCTTAGAACCCACGTTAACAACTGGCTAGTCGCTGTGTAATTATTATCTTTACACCGTGTGTTCTAAAAGTAAGCTTTATCGATTTTATATTAATGTTTTTGTTGCTTAATAAACCCATAGTAAATATGTTATGGAAGGTCCTCCGTGAATTCAAAAGAGCTGGTATAATGAAAATGTAAATTCCGAAAATGTAGCATAAGTGCTTTATTTTACGTATTTTTTTTTTGTTAGTGTTACCACCTATTTATTTATTTATTTATTTATTATTATTATTAAGGCACACATACAGGTAACAATCAGAAAGAAATAAGTATATGTATTAATATGGATATTAAACAATCAAGACCTAGATCGGTACCCAAAAATTGTGTGCACAGCATTATGACTTGTGCGTAAACTTTACACAAAATAAAGCTAAATGATAATAGGAATTACAATATTTCTGTGAAGCGTACTGCACTTATAAGGTTTTCCTTGCCTGTATTAAGTAGTTCAAATTTCGTTGATTATTTGAAAAAATTAACATTTTGATACAGAATTACTTATTTAAATTCGAACCAAAGAGTACATCCAACGGATTGCTAGCGTGTCGGAAAATTTTTAGACTTAAATATTAGATTTCTTGTAATAAAAGTGGAATGCTTTGTAGATAGTTAACTTTTTATTGACCGATATCAATAGTAGAAGTGACATTAGTAGTATTCTTGTATATTATTTAACAGATTAGCTATTGCTAACGAAAAATCTAACTACTATTTATAGTCCTCGCCTCTTGTTCGGCGAAATCCAGGCCGTTCAAGCTTTTTGCATTAGTTTATATAGATTTCTTTTTGGTTTGAAGACAAAACACGTGTAATTTTTTATTTTGTGAACGTAATACAATCTAATATAAAGGAAAAACAAAATTCCCTCTACATGAATTTATTATATCTATTGGATTAAGTTTTCCTCAATGCGAATTCGTGTTGTCATATTGAGCGTAATACAAGATTTTATGTCTAGATATTTGTGTACTTACTTCGGTAACATACACTATATTGTTGTTTCTTTTTATCGATAAACTCTTTACTACTAAGCTGATTTAAATAATTTCAACATTGAAAAGTTAAAGTATCTTTTCGAATTTCCTTCTGGTTAGGAGCTACGCGGATGGCAACGAATGTGTAGTCTTGTGAAATATCTATTTAACAAATAAATCAACAGATGTTTTCTTCGTGTTATTATTGGTTTACAGTTACTGATACTTCATATACCTATTTTACTTATATAATATCTGTAATATTATATAAGTAAACAAAATAATGGAACTTTTTTCGTAATCTACGTGAAGTAACTTTATTATTTGTTTGTTTAAGGAGTTGAACAAGTGTTTTGTAAACAGACTTATGTTCACATCGATATTTTTCTTGAATTATTTTGCTAAAAAATAAAACTTTTTATTTCCTTTTTTATCCCATTTATTGTATTACCATTTACTATACCATACTGGATTTTAATAGTTTTTCAATATCTGAAGGAAATTTTAGTATACCATAAATTAGTTTTGAAAAAAGCTTGAAACAAACAATCCACCCTTATAAAACGCGTATCACATCCCTAGTATATCCGTAGTTTAGATATCGATATTTTTATCGAGAACAAGGCATCAAGTTACGAAGGTACCCAAGGCATAAGGCTTCAGCGTGCTCCGGTGCACGTGTCAATTACACACGTTTGATTGATCAGCCGAGGGGGGTAACACCCTTAAGCAGAGAGAAAGATACGACCTAATAGATATCTGCTTACGTCTATGTTGAATGTAAGCGGGAGTCATGTAGTGTATTATAAGAATGTACGTGTAGTTTTTACTTGAGGTGGCAGAGCTTTACTTAAAGTTTGATGCGAAAACGAGCCTAGCTAATCAAGTATAGAAATTGAAAGTTTTTTTTGTAAACACAGACACTGGCAGGAAAACGCATACAGAACTTTTGAATAGTTGAACTTAATCAAACAAGGCTTGGAACGTTCTTTATTTGTTCAAGCTTTCAAACAGACCGCAACAAAATCTATTTATTATTTTATTATATATGACGCCCGAGTGGCGCAGTGGGTAACAGCCCTGCCTGGTACGCCGGAGGTCCCAGGTTCGAGTCCTGCTCGGGGCATTTTTTGTGTTATGAACACATATGTTTGTTCTCGAGTCAGCACTGTTTTCTTTAGGGCCCTACAGTTGATGTGTTTGTCAGGGGATTTATTTATATGTGATATACTTGGCCGCAACTGAAAATCGGCGCTTTGTAGCCTTTTAGCTGCAAAGCAAAGCTGAGTTGTGTGTGCCTTTGTTTCGGCAGCACCGGCTTTTTAACTAGGTTAATTTTATGTTTTATATTTTTATTTCAATTTCTGCGTGCTACTGTAACAATAAAGAGATTTTTATATACGATGCCACAGACAAATATACAGCCCCCCCCCCTATTTGTATTGGTAGTTAAAAGTATTATTCTTGTAAAGTTATTAACTTAAAGACGCAAGTTCAGAAATAAACATTCAAAGAACCGATATTACTGCCAATAACCCGGCCTCTTACATCTAAACCACGGGGCCCTCGGAGCTCTCTATACAAACACTTACCTCTGACCCAAATTGCCGTCACTTATCACATGGAGTGGCTTGCGTGACTCCACAAAAATAAACCGTAGGTATTTCTCCCCCTACCGGATCGAGTTTCTACAAAAAACCCGTTATTTTCTATATGTTGCGTTACGTAGCAAGTTAAAAGACGCACTTGGTACAAGATAGTGCAGTTTTTAGCGTAATAGGTAAGTAGATTTTGTCTATTTATAAGAGTATGTTGTTACGCCTTCTACAAAAATTCACAAAGACTGGTCAAGTTTAAAAGGCCTTACAGTCGGAAACAAACCCAACAAAAAAAAATATATAAGAAGGTATAATTTTTGGATAAATATTATAGTTTTATTTGATCATTATCTAAAAATGTTGATTGAATAAATACGCTCAAGATTACCTCTAGGAATTGCAATAATACTCAGAATTGAGAACAGGTTCTGATCTCGTATTTTAAGGCGAAATCCATTTTTTGTTACACCTAACGACGATTCGGGGTAACGCATTCTCAAAGTATCCGATTTAAATATCCGAATTCTTATTACAATTCAAATAATTTGCATAACCTGATATGTTTTCTTAATTTCCTCTTATGTTTGTGCAATGGAGATTCTGAGTGGCCAGTTATAAATAGATTCGCAAGGATATGACCACTACGGAGACACGCCGGCCAGATACAGGTGCAAAACGTTCGAGACGCTTCTACGTATCGTTGTTAATTATTAACAGGATTTGCAAATGTGGAAAGTGATATGCGTCTAGTGTTATTTCTGGGCAACTCGTTCACGTGGATGTGAAATAGTGTTTTTGTTTCTAATCATATCTAGTTAATTTTCTTTCTTACCTAAGTAAACAAACGTCTATTAAAACAAAACTATATTTATATATTTTTTTATTGTATTAAAGGAAAAAATTGTTTAACTTTAATGTTTTATTTATACAACACCAGAACAAACAAAACAATTCGTTCGCTTACGTTTTATAAATCAATGTAAATGAAATCCTTGTCTGCAAAACAAATTCCACCAATGAGCCATTATCGCCATGTCTTTTTAACCAATACGCAATCGGCATTGATAAGTAATGTCAGTTAGATATCTAGTCGCGGCCGCGTCAGTTATTTGCGTCCTTGACTTGCGTGAGATCATTGACCGCGGTTGCCACCAGCTAGGCCCTTTTGGGTACATTCTCGTGGCGGTGACGAACGATGATGTTCGCTACCTAAAAGGTCCATTGTTGAATATGCGTCTTAGTCAACTTTGGCATATTATGACTTAGTTTGTAACGCGATGTGTTTTTATTGAACTATATTTTCTTTGTATTTTTGTAGTTAAAGAAGAAATTTATCTGTTTAATGAGTGTAAGTTTGAAAGTCTAATAGTGGTCTTTGGACTATTGTGTTTTTATTATTCATTAGTTGAAAATTAACGAAAAATTTGTTAAGCAGAACATACTCTAGCGAAGTGAAATCCTAATAATATTTTAAACGCCAAAGTTTTTTAGGGATGTTCTTGGTATAACTACTGAACGTATTTGGATGAAATGACTGCGGTGGCCTGAAGGCCTTTTTTCTTCTTCACTTCTCAAAATTCTCAAAGGAAGCGCGAATTTAAGTCCAAGTCTCTAGAAAAATCTAATAAAAATCACATTTAACGAAATATAAAGTTTTAAAAACACCCATAGATATAAAAATACCCTTTAGACTATCCTGACTATGTTCGGTTTAAAATAAAACAAATTCAAAATAATGACTACAAATTACAGCAGAAAAAACTCCTGCAAGCAAACCTATAAAACATATTTCAAGACCACTTAACACCGACTTCAAAAATATAAGTTACACAGGTTCAATAAGTAATGACTACCGGTAGAAGTAATTTTTACGATAATTACTGGTTAAAAAAACCGCCGTTGTTGTGAAATAGCTGGTTGATTGACCGTGGTAGGTCGCCAACGGAGCAGAGAAGGAAAAAACGACGCTTGTGAAGTAAATGTGTTCAATGACATCGAGAGCCGTCTGTAGTTTTACTTTACACGAGTTTTTACTTAGATCTAGACTGGTGTGAGTTGCGTCTGGCTGGCTGGATGGAGTACTGTCAAGTTGAGGGTGCATCGGAGCCTTTAATGATAGATATAATATTCGGAATATTGACAAAAATAATTTTCAACAAATTTAGTTAAGTTTTATCAAATACTTGTTATGAATACCTACTCTCATCAAAGATAGCCAACAAATCTTGGAACTGGACGAGTCGTAAGTCTATAGGCATTCATCAAGGGTGTTGCTAATAGAACAAGGTTTAATGGGTTTTACGGGGTTGTTGTCAATTGGGTTTGTCGGGTCGGTGGCATTTGCCGAACGGCAATGCCGGCTCGAACCAACTACTAAGCAATTGCGGCAACTGGCAATAGGGTAGTCCATTCGGACTGCATACAGCTCGTGTCGCCAAAAAGACGGCATTATTACCGTACGTTCATCTACACAAGAGTTTGCCGCCCGGCAAGGCCGAATGACGCTGGCCTGAATATGTGAGTAGCGCCCCTTACTCAGTATCGAGTATCATAGCAATGCTTTAGTAGATATGCAAGTTTATTCTAATACTTTTTTCTCTGGATCTGGCTTTTTAAGACCCACGGAATTTTTTTTTAACAATGATTGTTTGAGCGAATCTGCTTTTAGTCACTTAGGTAAAAATAGACGTATAATTTATAATAAATAGCTTCATTCATACTAGAATTTGTTTCCAAACTAAAATTACAAAGTCATCTCCAAAAGAGAATCAAACATTGTTTTACTATACTACCGCAGCTGAATTAATGAATCAAAAACTCATAAAAAGAGAATTTAACTTAGATGAGGACATGTTTATTTATTTACGACTCTTCCAAGCAGTACTGAATACAAAAACTTTAATGAAATCTATCGTCTATTATTGTAAATCTAATTTATTACTGTTCTGTAATTACGCTGATCTCTTTAGAAGTATGCATGTTCTCATAAAGCTACGGAAAGTATTATGAATGAATATTAGCAAACTAAAGATCGGTGAGGGTTGGGCAAACATTCATTGCAAGGAATGTTAATAAAAACGTTTAGGTAGGTCCGCCTTATTTGTAAATAACGAAAGTTTGATCAATGCCCTGTTACATTCCTTGTTTTACGATGCAATAAATTATATTTCTGTCGAGACTTAACTCCCCGCTCACCAAAAATAACCATACGGTAATCGATACAAAGCGCTGTTACGTGTTTTAGGGTACAATAAAGTCGGTGGTTCTGCAGTGCGCCTATTATAACTGTTTTACGATTGCTAGGTATCCTCAGAGCCAGGGCATGGGTGATGTCGGGGCTCTAGACCAATGTCTAGATGGTAAACGTTTTACGGTATTAAACAAACTCGTTTTATGGCCTTTTATATTCGGCCTAATTGCGACCCGCGGCGGCCTGGCGCTGTTATACCCCATACATAGAAAATTGACCGATAAATGTAGTTTTGCATAATGTAACATATAAAGCTATCAGATTATGCTCTAACAAAGTCTGGAAGTAAACTAAGAAATCTGCGAATCTAAATAGCCTACAAATCTTGGAACTGGATCGCTAATAGATCAACGTATAATAGGTTTTACAGGGTTGTTGTCGATAATAATCACTCGACTTGTTAATGTCAACCTAATGGCCGAAACCCCGCAGCACTGCCGCCGGGCAACCAAACCGCGCGATGTCTAGACTTCTTTGCGATTGCTTCATTTATCGCCGCTTATAAAAGGGTCACCGAATTAATACTGAAATTTACTCACTTTTATACATGCTCATTTTATTCACGATATTCAAGTAAGGGCTAAAGGTCGTTGACTTTTCTTAAAATGTCTCGCTTTAACTGAGGGGTTAAGAGTTCGATGAGGTATTTTTGGGAAGCTATTACGGTGTCAAGGATTACGCGCTTTGAATTAGCATATAATTGGGGTTTTAACATTTGTTTTGTCGATTTTTTGCTGTTTATTTTTTAGAAAGTCGGGTAATTTATGTAAAATGCCGGGCATCGTAGCCAGCCCAAAGCAATCGTGCTTTGCGACTGAATTCTTTTTGCGTTTCAGTCCGAAATGCAAAGCCCCGGTTTGACGAATAATGCAATTTCTGGACCAATTACCCTATGGCTACATGTTAAGGTTTCACCCGAGCCGCCTAGCAATTTGTATCGATTAAGAATATGGGTTTTTATACTGTATTTTGTTTATAACATAAAAAGATAAAAATGAGTTAAGTACCTACTACGTGGCTTGTGTATAAAAAACGTTAAAAAGATAAGAAAAAGAAATAAGAAACGTTATATAATATTATTATAAGAAACGTTCAAAAGAGGAATACAAAATAAATCTGAACTTAATGTAATAAAAGTATCTAAAAATAGGGATCCTAATCCCGTGTATCTAATACACGGGATATTAGATATACGTATATTTTTTCTTTCCTCAGAGCATCTATTTTCAGGAAAATTGTATTTCTTTAAAGAGTTGCTCCTTCAAGTCTATGTAGAAGAATCTTTAACGCGAAGTAATAAGAGGACGGGCGGTGAAAAATGCGCAGCGCGCCTTAAGGTGTTACCTTACTAAAGTCATCGAATGTTGAGAAAATCCTAGTAGAAAAACCTTCGAGGTCGGTCACTGGCTAACCAGGTGTAAACGTATAATGTAAGCAATGTAAGGTTAAGGGTGTTATCACACCAATCGATCGACCGTCGATCGGTTGGTGTGATAACACCCTAAGGATTCCCGACATTAAATGGTTAATGAGAGGGCTACTAAGGCATTTATTGACGTCCAACTTTAAGTAGATGTTTTATTTATTAAACAAAGGTAAAAGTGATGTAAAGTTTATCTTAAGTATTTGCTACAGTTTAGAATCGTAGCTTTTGGCCTAGAAAATCTCGGATAAAAAGTGTCATCGCATCCCGAATGTAGCAGCACCCTTAGCCGCAGATGAGGAGCGAATTGGTATGCC
The DNA here is from genome assembly GCA_923062675.1 of Marasmarcha lunaedactyla. NCBI lineage: Eukaryota > Metazoa > Arthropoda > Insecta > Lepidoptera > Pterophoridae > Marasmarcha > Marasmarcha lunaedactyla. The sequence continues at coordinate 14,269,517 of OV281353.1, forward strand.
GCATGTTAGACCTTCCTCTGTCATTATTCATTTATTCATGGGGATTATGTATTGGCTGGCGCCGAACGACCCGAATACACTATGAAATTAACTAACGATTAACCTTCTTCAGGAAACGGATGATACTCGTAATGCGGAGTCAATTGACCAACGATTTATTCGGCCGGCTATAACTTAAGGCGAGCAGCGTCTCAGTTTATAACGCTCTACAATGAAAGAGATAATACAAAAGATTTACAACATAATAAAATAAGCAACAGAAATACACGTTCAATAAAACTGACGACACTTTGAGCTATAAAGATCAAGAAAGAGAGCAACTGCATCTAGAATTCATGTTTATGCTTTATAGTCAAAATGATCCTAGAGCTAAGTATTATTATATATTAGAACTAAGACGAAGTATTTTAACATTTTTTTTCCAGGTTAATCTCAGTTAAGTACAATGTGAAGATAAAGTATTTAAAATGTAAATGTTAAAATTATCTCCCTTTTTTTCATAAAGAATGATATATCACCCTACGTTTATAAACGTTAGCGTACGCGTGAAATATTCAAAGAAATTGTAATAAAGGCACACATGGCTTAGAGATAAACATTTTCTAAATGACAAAATAACTTTTGTCTAACATCGGGAAACCATGTTACCATAAATAGCTCGTATCCCTGCCCTTTGGCCGATATTATGATAACCTCATTCCGTAATATGAGTCCCCTAAAAGTTATCCTCAAAAGAACACATGTAAGCCCTCAAGAAGGTGACGTAAATCCCGTTCAATGGGATGATATAAGTTTTTGGGACCGTTACACCCAACTATACTGATAACTGTATATTACACTACAAATATCAATAAATCACAATGTGTGTGCGTTTCTTTCCGCCCTGTAATTTTATCATTTCCCTTAAATGACACTTGCTTAACTTTAACGAGCTCAAATTGTACGTGTGGGTTTCATTCACATGCACCTCTTATAATGGAGAGTAATAATTTTCGGTGGTTTCGGCCTCATGTGTTGCTTGCTACACATGAGGTCATTGACACATTTTATTTTTGAATAGCCACGTGCTTTTTCGCCACTTTTTTTTAAAGTGTAAATAAAAGTTGGATTGAGTTATTCAGATTTGATGAACCTTTTTTTGTAATTACACTTGGTGTGATGTTGTAAATGTTGTTTACAGTTTGCCTTCCATGTACTTTTTTATGTTTCTTTATCTGCCGCGGCTTCTTATGTGTTGTTGGTTTAAACTAAAATTCTTGCTTAAGTTTTTGTTGCCACAAATAAAATTCACAACTCAAAAGATGTCTTTATGCCAACATGCAAAAAGCAATCTCTTTCCATATAGGCATTTACCTCTTATCTGAGACTTCAGTATTCAACTTCAGTCTCGCGTGCTCCAAAAACTTCGCCGTATATTTCAAGTGACAATCCCGGAGTTTTGCCACCGAATTTCCACAATGAAACTGAACTTTAAGCATCGTCTCGAGTTTGGTAAACGTGTCAATTCGGTAGTCGAGCGGCGGTTTAAGGACGCAGTTGCGTGACGATCGCCTCGGCCACTAATTGTCGGAGCCGCTTCGACGCTTTACCCGGAAACTATGGCTTAAGGGTTGTCGGTGCGATGCGCCCATAATTATTATATAATATTGCCCATAATTGTACTCAGAAGTCGAAAACAGCGGCTGGACGATGATGTTACGGTTTTGGACATCAGAACTCGAATTAAAGGACTAACTTTAGTGTAACGCACAACAAGGATGCAGTTAATTTTGTAATTTCATTTATATTATTTATAAACTTTGATTTGTTTGACAAATGATGTAAAAACAAAACGAACGAACACGAACACTTTTACCATAGTTTTTCCCTTGCTTGAAATTTACCAGATAAAACTGAATACAATAAAGTGAAATAAATAGAAAATACAATCGTACAGTTACAACCCTATGAAACACTTTGCCGGTTTTCTATATTCTGCATCAGATTCCAGACTAGATGCAACTTTCGCTCTAAGCCCGATCTGGTTTAACAGCGGCGGCGTCGCTCTTATCGTTTTGCGTGCTTATTGTTTTAATATTATCGCAGAAATAAATCAAGCCTCAACAGGCTCTAGGCTTCTATGAAAAACCAGCTGGAGCCTGCGTGCGAAGAGAAACTCTTGCGGTGCGTTTTCTCATGGATCTGTTACTGGTTGATTACCGAAATAAATATCGTTATTAGTTACCTAAACATATTCGTTTTTAACTTGAGAATTAACAAATTGAAGTTGTAATAGGTCTTTACCTATGAAACTGCCGTTTTGCCGTACTGGCCATTTCAAATGAAAAAATTTTTTTTTGACTGATAATTCTAATTTCAAATTAATTTTATTTGACAAACATGGAATTCTTTTTCTAAAATCGTCATTTGTTTAATAGTTAGTGTTTTGTTTTCAACGCATTCGAACATTTTTCGTCATCATGGATAAGTTAAAAATTCGAGTAATTATGGAGTATGAGTACCGTCGTGGCAGCAAAGCGGCACAAGCGGCACGCAACATCAACGACGTTTACGGAGCGAACACTACAAACGAACGCACCACCCGTTATTGGTTTACCCGCTTCCGTTCTGGAAATTTTGACCTGAAAAATGAACCCCGTGGTCGTCCGAAAACTTTGGTCGACAATGACGAATTAAAGGCAATTGTGGAAGCTGATGAAACTCAATCCACGGCTGAATTAGCAGCAGCTTTCGACGTTAGCATCAAAACAATCTTGGTCCATTTACGTCAAATTGGCAAGGTAAAAAAGCTTGACAAATGGGTACCCCACGAACTCAATGACCGCCAGCGCGAAGTACGCGTGGAGACGTGCCTTGCACTGCTCAGCAGGCATACAAATGAAGGAATTCTGAACCGCATTGTTACTTGTGACGAGAAATGGATCCTGTTTGACAATCGTAAGCGCTCAGCAAGTTGGTTGAACCCTGGTTCAGCACCCAAACAATGCCCTAAACGAAAACTTACCCTTAGAAAAGTGATGGTCACTGTTTGGTGGTCTAACGCGGGTGTAATTCATCACAGCTTCTTGCCAAACGGGGCAAGCATTACTGCAGATGTGTACTGTGAAGAACTGAACACAATGATGGAGAAGCTCGCACTTCTCCTACCAGCTTTGGTCAATCGTTCGGCTCCACTGCTCCTGCACGACAACGCGCGACCTCATACTGCACAGCAGACGGTCTCCAAGCTACAAGAGTTGGGGTTGGAAGTTCTCCGTCATCCGCCGTACTCACCAGACCTTGCGCCTACAGACTTCTACTTTTTCCAGAATTTGGATAACTTCTTGGCGGGAAAAAAATTCAATACCCGAGAGGCAGTACAAAATGCCTTTGAAGAATTTGTTGCCTCCCGTCCAGCTGATTTCTTCAAGAAAGGCATCAATAAGCTACCAATGCGTTGGCAAAGATGCATTGATTGCATGGGTGATTATTTTGATTAATAGAAATAAAAAATATATAAAAAAATTACGCTTCATTTATTTCGTGAAAAACGGCAATTTCTTAGGTAAAGACCTAATATTAAATGACATAGACATTATTCTTCAGATCACTAGAGTATTTTCGGATTTTTTCTTAATGCTTTTTTTTCTATTGTAAATGAGTAACAGCTGCGGTAATCATTTAGCAATCCTTTTTTATGATTTAGATTTGTTATAATTGACACCATTATAGTTTTGCGGTCTAAGATTTCTTATATTCTATCCAAAGAATGAAGCAAACTGGATAAAATTGCATTTTTTTCCAACAATTATTTATTTATTCATCTGTTTCATATCGCTGCGGGGTTGAAATATTTGAAACCTTCCGTCAATACATTTTGATGGCTCCCAGAAAATGAAAGTTCGTGAATGATCATTAAATGTATTTAAAGCATCATAAATGCGAAAAGGCGTTAAAATTGTACTTTAAATACTAACTTGCCTATTATATAGATCTCAGTTTCTGTAGACAATATGAAAAATAATCCAGGCTCAAACTCACCCTAAAGTCTCTCACACAATTAAACATTGTTGCGCATTTCACTCATATTACACATAAATTCTACCCCCATTGTTTAAGCAAATAAATCTCCCATTATAAATTAGGTAATCCAAAAGATAGATAGGTGCAGATAGCGTCCCTCTGGATACACATGCAGACCTGGGGATAATCGACGGCACTCATGCAATTTGGCGTACAGTTTATCACCGACAGCATATATTATCCTCCCACCCAGCTTTTATAATTTATAGAAATGTCAACCCTAATGTGGAAAAGCGTGGCTATCAACTAAGACCGCTTCGGTGTAATTTGGTTTTAGTTGCTCGGAACAGTGGTCAAGAAAAGGATTTTCTGATTGATGTAACGGGTTCGAGGTATCAAAATCTTAAAGTTTGATACATCGTTTGCCCTTTGTGCACTAATAAGTCGGTCTCGTGACTGGTTCTCATAAAGCCTTGATGATACCGTTGTAAAGATAAAATTAGTATTATCGTTTTAATTAATATAAGGGTGGTAGATTACTGTTTCTAAGTACAATTTGTTTTTTACTTCATAAATTTTGTTTATCTGAATTCCAACCAGGGACCTCCGTTGTAGAAGGTACCGACACCACGAGACGTTCAATGGCTTGCGTCACTTTTATAATTATAATGAATCAAAAACTTTATCCCTAATGCATCACATTTGCTGCAAAGTCCAGATGTTAACAGAACAATCCCCTAAAACCGCACTGGTCGACTCATGTTAAAAGCTGCTTCCGTTGCGTGACGCGTCAGGCGGGTCAACAGAACTCTCTCTCTCTGTTGTTGGCCTCCCGCGCGCCAAAATGTTGTCGACCCTGATGACTTGCAACATGTGCCGGCGCGTGGGCTTTGCGGCGAATCTGATTTACGTCCGAAATTAACATTATTTGGGTTATACTAATGTCTTGAGCGGTTGCGAATGTGAGAGATGTGTTGTTTTTCTGAGAAGTGTATGAGTTTTATTTAGTGTAAGGTTAGGTTTTATTTAACTTTTTTTTTCTTGAGACTTTGCTGACGTTAAGTAAAAAGGGGCACCGAATTGTATTTTTCAAGACAATCCTGTGAACAGTTTCAATAAAATTAATTTCTAAAACTCAAAATAAATAAATTATATACAATAATAATAAGTAGGCGGTAAATGCGTAATTTTATGATTCGAAGGCGGCTTTTCCACTAAAAGCTACGCGAAAAACCTTGGCAGGTTGCTATGAAAAATAACGCAATTAATAACTCCATTCTCCTCATAAAAATGGCAAAAGTAAATCAATTAATCCTTTTAGTAATGTTTTTCCTCTAATACCGCTGTCATCCGTGGAGTTTTGGTGGATACGCAATATATAAAAATATTCTCTATTTTGAGGATTTTTAAAGTACCCTGAATTTTATGCTAAAACAAGCTGTAACAACAATAGTGTGAATAATGATTCGAGGAAACCAAATAATACGTGAAATTCATCATAATAACCGACATTTATTTCTTGTTTCAGGTAAGTTATGCTGTTATTGTCTACTTTATGGTCGGCCTATTTTGCGTTAGAGTGCTTTTGTGAGTTACACGCCCCTGTGTAAGGTATGAATTTACTTTCAAACGGTTTGCATATCAATTGGTTTTTGAAAACAAAGCAGCCCTTTCCGAGAAAATATTGGTATGTAATACATTACACACTTACAAATCTTAATTTTAGACATAAATACATTCCATCGAATTTGGTTCGCTTTTATTCGTAACACTTCAAAACCGAATTATATAACTATTGCAAACAAGACGAATACCGAAATTTTACATAAATCATAATCGTTCAAATAATGCCTCATATACAATTCACTTAACCGTTATTTGAATGAAGTCATTGGTTAAATTACGGAGATATTTTTGATGCGCCCTGTGGGTTCGTTCCGGCGTGGACTCGCCTGACGTTTCAATCGAACCGACCCAGACTATTACTTGACTATACTATGTACACCGACGAGATTACATAGGGACGGCCGCATTATCTTACCGAGAGATTGATGACCCAATATTGCGATGGACTCTGACTCGCCCTAACTCTGTTTTGCAAACAGATTTCGCTTTATCGAACGTAACGGTGACTAACTCGGCGGAATTTTATTTTGAAATGACAAGACGTAGGATGTTTATTGAAAGTACTTATTTATATTTTCAGTTGAAAGGAAATTTTCAAGTCATTGGAAGCAATGTATATTTATAGCGTTTTATGTAAATGGTTTTCGCCAAAACGTGTCGTGGGACAATCGAATGTAAATATAGTTTGAATTGACGCAAAGAGCAATAACATAATCCGCTCTACGTACCTACAGAACAAATAGAAGCTAACTGTTTTGTGGCTGGAGTGTCAGAGAAAACAGAGAAATGCTGTAAAGTCTAGTGAAGCCTGTCTGTGCTTTGCGGGCGGAGCAATATTACGTTGCATTCCAAGCTATCAGCGGGCCAATCTACACTCGGCGTCACAAAAATCGCACCTTTCGAAAAAGCAACTTTAAAATACTTTTACTCAAACTTTGTCCATAGTAAGGGTATGATTGTAGGATATCATTGGAAAGGTTATTTAATTGCCTATTAGAAATTACAAACATGTGTATATGTTTTAAAGCTTTTAATAAAAAAATCTGAAAAAGGATAAAAGTTACAAAAACTAAATTTAAAAAAACATAAAAAAATCTCAAATCAGTTCTTAAAATCTAGTGTTTCCTCCCCTTGCTTTGATGACAGCTTCCATCCGATCCTTCATGGACCTCACGAGGGTCACCACTCTCTCTTGGGGTATGTTCTCCCATTCTTCCTTCACAGCATCCTGAAGCTCTCGGAGAGTGGTGGGAGCAGGATCACGTGCTCGTACGTGTCTCTGTACATCGTCCCAGAGATGCTCGATCGGGTTTAGGTCTGGGCTTCGTGCTGGCTACTGCATAACAGGAATCTCAACCTCTTCCAAGTAGACCAGCACAGAAAACGCAGTGTGGCAACGGGCGTTATCGTGCATTAACATGAAACCATCGCCAACAAAACCGGCATACGGGACCACATGGTCTTGTAAGATTTCTGTTATGTACCGCCCAGCATTCAGCGACCCTTGCCCGCGGCCACCGCCAGTCCGAGAGACGCACACAAGTTCCGTTTTCCCTTCAACGGATATGCCACCCCAGAACATACAGGAAGCACCTCCGTATTCGACGGATTCCTCTATACACGCTTGGGTAAAACGTTCCCCTCTTCTTCGGTATACCATTCTGCGTCTATCGTTGCAGAAAAGACATACTCGTGTCTCATCGGTAAAGAGAACGGCCCTCCACTGGTCAAGCGTCCAGTTGACATGCTCCTGAGCAAATTGTAACCGCTCTCTCCGATGTCGCACGGTCAATTTTGGGCCTCTAGCAGGTCTGTGAGCTCTTAATTCCTTTTCTTTCAATCTTCTTCTAATCGTAGAGACACTCACAGACGTTCTACGAGCTGACCGGAGCTCTTGTTGCACCTCAACAGCATTGATGAAGCGGTGGCGCAACGACGTAGACACAATGAAATGGTAGTCTCTTTCTGATGTACAACGTTTTCTTCCGGATCCACGTCTTCGGGTATCCGCCACTAGTCTCACGGAACCGTTGGTATACTCGTCGTACTGCAAATCGGCTAAGGTTCAACTGTCGAGCAACGTCAACATGTCGCAGTCCTGTTTGCAATAGAGCAACGATTTGAGCGGCTTCTTCAGGGGTTGTATTCATCTTCAGGTACAGTTCTTTTGCGTATGTTGTTCCAGTGTGTTCACTCTAATTACCTGGACATAACATTTTATACCCTTTTAAGGTAGCCCAACTAGCGCTCCTTAAGTGAGCATTTTTTCCAATATCTTATTGATTGGTCCCTGGTTAGAAATGGTAATTGATTTTTTAATGATACAGGTAATGAATGTAAAGGTATTGAAGAGCACTTTACAATAATATTTCTTTTTCACGCGTGGTATTTATGGGCCAGATTCTAGGAGCAATTTACTGAAAAAAACATAAAGGTGCGATTTTTGTGACGCCGAGTGTATTTGATAGACTCTGAAACTGTCGTACTGGTAATAGAGCTAATAGAAACGACAGCTAAAAGCGTGATATTTTAAAACAGGACCACATTTGCCGCTTTAAAAAGAGTATACTAGAAACTTTGTTAAATAATTTAAAATAAACATTTGTAAATAACACATATTAGTTACTACAGTAACGTGTTCCAAGTATGCATAATGAGTGTTTGAGCCCGGCGCACGGCGGACGCAAAACAAATCATACAGCAACTTAACATATTAATAACCTGAACAAAAAACCGTTCAGCTCATTTATCCGGTTGAATATTGCAAATAAGATCACGTAACATATTCAATTTTGCCGTGCAGTGTATTAGTTTACTTTGAATTTTAAAACGTCTAGGTTAGTAGCGGTATTAACAATAAAAGTACAGGCGCACGCGCCGCTCTGGCCGGCGCCGAAACGCTCCAGTTAGTTAACGTCTGCCAGTCTGCGGGGGGAAGACTTCGCGAAATAAATATCATGTTTAATGGGAACTGTACAGTTTAGACCTTAGTTACTTAATTGCCTTCGTTTCACATGTAAGTGAAGAGTTAGGTTTTGGAATAGCTTGCTCGTTATTTTATATACTTGTAAATGTGCTATGCAAAATTTTATAAAATACCTTTAATAATATTCAGTATACCTATAACAAAAGGCGTAGTAGATCTGCCCTTAACCGTAAGTCCCGAATCCATAATATAAAATTATTCTCGGACGATATTATTGATGTTTATTTTCCACACGAAATAACTAATAAAAACGTTTTGATTTTGAAAAAAAAAGAATCAATCTCCATACCCTGTACGAATTCTTATTATCCATTGCACTTTGGCTTTAAAAACGACATCCTTCCGGTCGTTCTGGAACTTTCATGTCTTATTTGATACTTTCACTCACACATTGACTGAGTAATTTAAATACGCGGCCGAATTAATATTTTATTACGGTACTTATAGATGCTGTATAACTATTTTCGTATGTTTAATTATCTTATTAAGCGGTTTTTGCCTCATCGTAAAATTTCTTTTTATACATTAAATAATTAAACATTGAAACGTACATGTCAAAATGAAGTTAACGTCGGCATTATGTTCAAATAATAATTAGCATTAGTTGTAGGTAAGCTGTCCTTGTAACCAACGGATTCTGGGTCGAGATTATTTCAAACTACTGTTGTCGAGTCCGAAAATGAAATGAGAGCGGGCTCATTGGCAAGCGGCATCGGTGCAGCCCGCGGTAAAAACGGTGATTGCAAGATAGACACGTAGATAAGTGCCTTGACTGGCTCCGAATATAATCTAGTCGCTCGTCCGTGTTCAAGCGTTTCGTAATCGCACAATAGGTCAATCTAAAATTACTATACCCCACCGAGTTGAGCACCTTCGGACTTATCAGACCAACCTTGTTTATTTATCTCCCGTATTTTTACATCATCATTATCACCAGCTGATTCAAACACGCTAACATCTGGGTTCCATTGTACTAAGCTTTGTTCTCTCAACAATTGAACTAGTAACAGATAATTATGCGTATCCATTACGTATTTTGACTTCAAACAGGTCGCTTGTACTGCCTGTTTGCCATTGAGCTGAGTGCATAAACTCTGTTTTCAACGTGACGTTTTAATGGACGTCATATAGATGCTAACAACTAGTACTATGCTAAAAAATCTATAACGATACAAGTGTTTTCAATTGGACAGCTTTTCAATTTAGAAATTGCTTTTTAAAGGTTCACGTGAAGTCTTTTTCGCTATATAATAGTAGATTGTCTTTTTATTTTCAGTTAAGAAAATACAACATAACTACGTATAATGGTTAATCTTGCATTTTTATTACGCAGCAGTTGACGTGGGAGGCTATTTTAGACATGAATATGAGAACATGAAAGTCGCAGTTAACCCGGCAAGCTCGCGCGAGACCACTTAACGAAATAGCTTATCAGTTGGTATAGCCTATCACCTTAAGGTTACCATCAGGGGGCGAGATTCCGGTCACATTATGCCATCGGAACCAAGGTGACCGCGTGCCGTAGAGCGTTGACATTCCGGTTTATCAGGCACCCGGTTCGCGACACGATTGTCGGCGTATTTTTATTGCTAAACGGTTGCTAGGCCGCTCGCCGCGTCGTGTCGGCACGTCATCCGAGCCAGAAAACCGTCGATAGACGTTGTTATGTAGGACGTTTATTTGTTATTCATTTATGCAAGATATTAAATTGGCCATGTCTCATAGATTAGAAGGACGCAATGATTGTTAATGATTATGTATCTTGTCAATTATAACTAATTATAATTGTTTTATTATTAATAACAGTTGCTAACGGTTTTACATGGTTAGCTCCAAATCTCAACCATTTTTTTATTTGACCAGTAGTCCCTAAAATAAGGACTGCTAACAATCGCATTTCATTAGAAGTTTCTTTTTAATTATAGTATTAGTTATGTAGATTAGTTTTACATATTTCAAGGAATTACCGTGCATACTATGATCAAAAACCGTATTATTCATCAAAGATTAAAATGATCTCAAAAATACCAAAATAGGCTAAATATTGACATTAATAAAGGCCACCTCTATTTGTCGAGTTCGGCGTAAATCACCTCAACAAATACGCCTGACAATCAAACCGCAATATGATTCTGAATGGTATTTTGTATAATCCCAATATACTAAGCTACGGGCCGGCGGCGTGTTCCAGAATCTTGGAATCCCCGTTTGTTAACCGAAACCGGTCGGGTTACTAACGGGCCCTGCCCAGCTATGTTCCGCGAATCGATTGATTTGTAGACCGAAATTTCGTCATCGGCCAGATTATTCGGCTCTGCGGGTACAAATACCAAAGGTAATCGAGGATTTCGGTTTCAATAATGAGATTGTACTTGATGAACTTTACAGAGATAGTCTGCAAATGTTTGATAGATAGATCAAACATTTTCAAACATCTATGCTGAAGCAATAATAATTAGAAATTTTTTTGACTTTGTGTTTGACAGAATATTCACTAAGGAACGTTATAGGTTTTTTATTGTATTTATATGGGATAGGAACGATGTAAATTTAAACTACTCGAAATATCTGTTTCTTTAGATTACAAGCTTCTAGCTAAGCTTACTCGAAACCTTAGTACACATTTAACTTCCACAAAAACATATTTTGATTTATTAGTCAACCGCGTGAGTAATAACCGTTTTCGTTTACGACTATTATCATGATTGCATTCAACGTAGACTTCAGCAGTACCAAAAAAAAAAAGCAAGCGAGCCGTCTATCCGAAATCGTTTAAACGACAGTCCAATCAGGGTTCTTCGGGAAAGTAGGAAAACGGCAAGGAATCGAATTGGTGCAGTTCTGGTAGACGGGACTCTATTAAAACACCGTGATCGGTATCTCGCGCAGCTGTCACGTGATCCGGACCGCCGGCCGGCCGGTATCCGGATTGCGTCGCCGGTTTGCGTTGTCGTAGGGCTGTCGACGGTGCGATTTGTGCTTTGGTTTGATTAAATACCTTGTGTTAGAACTAAAATTTAAATGTATTTATTCAAACAGAAGTTACAGTTGGACTGTTTTTTATAGCTTTATGCAAATACTGATTTATGTAAATGTGTCTTATATGCAATTAAATTTTAGTTTTGGGTTGAATGTAATAACTTGTCAACATACTGGAGATTTCAAAAATAAATAAAATAATTCAGCAAGCACAGTTACTTTTGGGTCCAGAATAAAACCAAGTCTGGACGCATACCCACATAAAAATGTTTGTGACTTATGAAGAAAACGAACACAAAGCACATTACAAGCAAGTGCCTGTTTCTGCCAGATGACATGACACCTAGAGTCTATCAAAAGTTTTCACATCGTTTATACGATCCGTAAGAAAACCTTATATCCTGAAGCGCAGCCCTGTTGACGTGCCCTTCTGTGGTACAAAACAAAGCCAATATACAGTTTTGGAGCCGCAATGGTCGGCTAATGAAACGAGATGTGTTAATTAGGATAAGCGGACGATTGTTTGATGTGAATCCGGACTCGGTGTCAGGAACCGTGATTAGTTCAGGTTTCGTTCGTATCCATGTTATTTTGATGATCAGTTTATTGTTATATTTGACTCGTTTCTCTACTAACATAACATTGAATCGATCGATAAATGGTATCAGAAAATCACTTCAACCTTTTTCACTGTTTATAAAGATTGGAAGATGGATACTGGTTCAAGCTATAATAATTAATGACGCTACTTTCAAGAAGACATTTGATTTCGATAGTGCTGCGAAGTTAGATATCAACATTAAAATAACAAATTATCAGTCTACTGAAGCCTATAAAGCAAAATCCACACCACACTATTTAAAAAATAAATCGCTTACTCAGAAAACAAAGTAAAAACAAAAAAGTGATCTCCACATTGCAATCGTCACCCGGCTGCGAGTTCGCGGCCGCAGGCGCGTTCCGCACGGCTCGCGGCTCTCACTCGCTATTGGAAATTAACTGCCTCCATCCAAGACGGCTGTTATTGCTTGTTACCAGCCAGACTTATTGGTTTAGAAAACCTTTTTTTATTTCGCGAACTCTTTAGAGGAACAGAAAAATAAAGATATGCTTCATAGGAACTCACGATATTAAAACTGCTTTGCGTTGCGGCCACCTTTCACAGGTTACTTTAAGATATTTCGTAGAATCAAGATTAATTGCAGAATTCAAATTAATTTCTTTAACTCATAACCACTTAATATAAATATCGTAACCCCGCAAGTACCGCCAACAACGTCTTAATTTAGAATCATAAACAATCTGAATGAATTTAATTATGAGTGTGATGGCATGCCAGCTTTATTTATATCTATCTAATCGTTATCTAGGAATGAAAATTGAGTTCCATTTAATCTGGAGCCGGTCGTCGCAGAAATGAAATTCTCTAAACCGCACACTTTACTTACCATAGCGTTTGAAGAACGACGGCTCTATTTACTCTGGATCAAAGATAAAGACTTACTATATACAATCAGGTAGGTATTTAACTCGAAACGTCTTGGGAATTTTGGAGATTAATTTGGTTAATAAGTCTCAGACCAAATATCTCCAGCAATGTTTGGAATTTTTTCCTAGCTAAATTATTGTTATTTACGATGAATAGAAAATAATTTATTGCATGAAATTTCTCAGGAGATCTTAGTTGTTATGTAGTTGACTCGAGATATATTGCTTCAAAATTCTAAGAAATGGATAGTCTCGAAGGCATTTTATATTACTATAATTTATCTTCAAAATAAGTTAAATTATAAGTAATATTTCGTGTTTCACTTCAAAACAAAGTCAATGTTAGTTATTTACTAAATATCGCTAAAATGCAGAAGCCCTCCTTCGCCTCGAGCTTACTGAGCCACATCGACATCTGTGGAATTTTATCATCACACCCCATGTACGCTAGTCCGGAATGCGATACGGTTGCAATTCCGGAAAAATGGCCCTGTCAACGACCGGACACCCGATATAGTGTGGAACCGTTAGCCGAGTGATCGACCTGGCCTCCTGCCACGAACAGGAGCCCGCGCATCGCTAATTATAGCCCCTGCTCATAGAATAAACAATCACATGCAAAACGAAACAAGGAACAGACTAGCAAGATATCTAGCGCTAACGAGCTTCTCTCAGAGCTCGATGAGCTGTGCAGCGTAAACCCTCTATTGATCTCGTACAGATATAGTTCGTAATCAAAATAATTGAAATAACCAAGAGACATAATAAAAACGCAAAAGAAACGGATGTCATTAACCTGTTTCGCGTACAGAATAAACTGGGTTTCGATGTTGTGAATGTGTGTTAGACGCGAACTATTTATAACCGGGAACTCAGTATTTCAGTATTTATTATTACTGAGTATTTCTGGAATTTGCATATTTTTATACCGTCTCCGAACACTAGGTTAGACACATTTAGGCCGTGCGTCAGTTGACCAAAACGAAGTAAACGTATGCGGAATTATCCACTTAGCTGGAGAATAGGTAATACGGCGATAGCGAGCAGTCAGAGTCTCGCGTTCGTTTATTGTGGTTGCTATTGAACAAGCGAATAAATTGAAATGAAAAAATCTGCTTACAAATTAATCGATGTTTATTCAGCGGTGACAATATAAGGTTTTTGTTGGTAGTAGAAAGTGAGTTCGAAGTCGACTCGCGCGCAGTAGTGTTGTGTAAACAAAGGCGACGCTCCGCGTGCAGTGACCAGGCCGCCAAGCGTGACAGTATGGTGCGCCAAGGGGAGACCTCCGCGCTGCACCTCCTCAGGACCATGGCTGACACGCTCCGCTGGCACTCTCTCCGAGCCCTCGCCACGGTACACCCGATTTTCACCTTTGTGCTTAATCTGTTCGATATGTTAATCACTTGCGCGTTTTAATGGAATTTTTTCATAAATTCATGCCTGATCGTTGATCGACGTCAAAGTAGCTTTATTTATAAACGATAGTGTTGATTTACTTGTTGGATATTATTAAGAACGTACCGATAAATATAATTCATTGAACAAAAATGTGAAGTTTCTGATGGGAGTTCGGTGTTTCAGAAAGTTTTCGTTTTGAGTTTTAACCTTTAAAAACAATAATACGCTTTAATTATTCCATATTTTATCCAAACTAATGGCGTTACAAGTAAAATTAATTCAGTTTACGATTATTCCGTTACAAATCTCATACAAATTCAAAATGTAGATGCGAAGAAAAATAACACATGTACCAAATACGTTCGTCTTTTGTGACGTAAATCAAATAAGAAACGCCTGAAAAGCGAGGAACAATAGAGTAACGTATCTACTGATATCGATATTACACAATCAATCATTATCATAATATAAATAGTGACGTACTACATTGATACTGAAACACGTACGGACACGGTGATTAGGTCGACGCGTGCTAAGTAAGTAAAATAAAATTGTTTCAATGTAAGGTTAGAGGTCACGTTTTCTGTTCGAAAAAATTATCGACAAGCATTTGTTTGTACACGATAACCCCACGTGCATTGTGTGTGTTTTGTGATAAAAGTGACTCGTTGTGTATCTACGTTATCTGTTTTGTAGCGACGATAAAATGCATATAATTTTTTGTATGCACATCTTCGTTGAATGTGACATGAGTTGGTCATTTTATTGTTTATAAGTCGATAAGAAGTTGCGTGGGTTAGTTATTCCGAGATTCAATAATTTTATATTGCGATTTAAGTTGGACGATTTTTTTGGTAACTAATTAGTAGATCTCAAAGTTATATGTTGGTAGAATTATGTTATTTTATTTTTCATTTGACAGAGATTTTTTATTGGCTTAGAGTTTAAGCCCTTCTTTTGTCGAAAGCAGCTCTAACAAATCGAATTATTTACCTAAATGTTTACCTGTATCATTGTATTTTGTATTTTTGTTTTTTTGGCTACTTCAGAAAAGCTTGTAAATAAATCCAATTAAGAATAATTTTATTTGTAAGCCTCTGCTCTTTTCTTGTATACATTTCAAATATACCTTTCCCTCGTTTAATAGCTTTGTGTAAAAAGTAAAGCTTAATCTTCTTTATATTCCTCATCTTCTTTACATTTACAGTCAAGTGAGAGCAAAACGGTACTTAATATTCCCAGTACAGCTACACGGTGTTGTCAAACATTGCCGCATCAAGAAGTATATCTTATACTAATAGCAATTCGAAGCGGTGCAGCTGCATCGGCGGCTTGATCAGTGCTCGGTTAGTTATCGGGCGACAATACATTCGTGCCCTATCGGCCCGACCGTACCCCGAGATGACTGTGCTCGCTCTCATTCATTAGAGGGGTGCAGAGACGGGACGCAAGACGCCGCGCATCCCCGACGATATCGATTTTACCCCCACCCCCGCCGCCGCCCGCCCCCTCACTCAGCATCCGACCTCGAGCACTCTCCGCTCGCGCCTACTAAACACCTCCGACTGAAACTACGCTTTAACCGTATGAAGCCACAGCTCAAAATTCTCCCAACCGCCGCCCGCGAACCAACGGACTCCCAAAAGTCCTTCGGTCGAGATTACAATGCAGCCTCCTATATCGCGATGGAAAAATAAGCTTTTTGTTACAATTAAAACTGCTGAATCAGTTGTAGTAATTGCGCTGTCAACGTCTGAGTCAGCTCAGCGTGATTAAGGACCCACTTCTCAAACGTACCTTTAGCGGCCTTTAGTTTTACCAAGGCCTGTGATATCTGATGTGTAGTTAAGGACACAAGCAAACCGCCCCTTCAGTATCCACGGCAACGCTTAATTACCGAATAAAATAAAAGATCTAAAACCAACTCGCACCCTTCCCCTGAAATGATTGCAGCGCAAAACGTCTGAATTGAGAAATGTATTTCACTCTAAAAGAAAATCTTATTTCAATATGGAAATGTTCAGTCGAATTGTTACAATGTAAAATCTGAACATTGAAGAATTATTGCAACGGAAATGAATGTTAATTCTATACATTTCCTTTCGTGCTATCATTATGTCGTAACAGAATTTGTGAATCTTCACACTTATGGTTAATGAGTTTTGGATGTTAGATTATAATTTATCACCTTATTATTAAATTGCGAAACATCTGAAACAAACATTCTGCCACAGAAAAATTTAAACACATGCTTATCTTTAAACACTGTCTTAATGTCATACATACCCAACGAACTTAAAATGTCAGTCCTTGGTCAGTTTTGTGATGGTTTGAGATTTTCATTTAATTTACCTGTATACATTTGGGCAGTGTTTAAAGATAAACAAGTGTTTAACTTTTTTGTGTTAAGGCCGCTATTTGTTTTATTGAAAAGTAGTAAATAAGGCGTAAATAAATGAAGGCTATTAGTAAATAACAATTAGCGGCACTTATGCGGCTGACGTATCTACAAGGCTAACAATACATACATACAATACAGGCTAATAGGTGTAGATATTGCGCGGAATATTGCGGTAGGTCCAGCCATTTAGGTTGGTATGTTCTCAGTTAGTCATAATACTTTAACTTATAAAATATATATTTTTATTAGAATATTGGTGTTATTTTGGTGGTCATTATTCTACGGTGTACACAACGTATAAAGAACGGAAATTCTTTATACGTTGTGAATGAAATAATATAAGCATATCAATGAAAATGAACCGAACTAAAACAGGAACGACCCTAGTTATTATACACAAAATTATATCTATCACCTAATAACATTATTTACTCATATATTTTGTTCAAAATATATGTTCATTTACGTAATTGATATTTATTTACTGATCTCTAATGAATGAAGGGCGGTTAATTTTCACTCATATATTTTGTTAAAATTTGAGATTAGGCGAAGTGTCTCATTTGATATATAAACTTTGAATTGAGCAAATTGAAAACAGATAAATAAAATGTAATTTTCGCATAATCTCAAAAGCAGCATTTTAGAAAAAAGTTATTCCAACGACAGGGTAGTATGTAAAGCCCTTTGTGCGACCGATGTGCGATGACAATGCCACCCGGAAAATGTCCAAACAAAAAACTGGTCTTACGCGTCTTGTTTGTCGAATAACTTGTATATACACGGCTGCTGTTTTATTTTTCATTTCGTGCTTTAGATAAACCTCCACAGGGCTGTTTTATTGAATCGCTTTTTACCGCGCTAGCCTGAGTCCACTCTTGCGTAAGGTTTTGTACACTCTGTAGGCACTCTGGTTTTTCTGTCAGTTGTTACATTGCCCTGTAAACAGACGGGTATTTTGTTCGTATAGCGTGGATGGTTATGCTTCGGTTTACGAATATTATTGTTTTGTTAAAGATCAGCTCATAGAATATTCTTTGATTGTGTGTATTGTAATGTTATACTTACCTATGTTTCTGCAATCCTTTTTTACTTTCTTTATTAATTATTTTGTTCCTTTATTAATATTGTTTACTTTTATTGACAAATTATGTCAACAAAATTTTTTTATGACAGCAATGGAGGCTGCCAAACAAACTAAGCCTGTTACACAAGAAATTTTTACAAAAAAAAACATTGTATGAAAAATATATTTGATTCCTGGCTAACGAGATTCATTTCAAAATTTCAAATTGCGGTTCCAAAGGAATGCGAGCCCGACCTTATAAGCCGATTGCTGGCCTTAGAACGGCAGTCTATTTAAAGCCATCCTACCGATAACATCTCCAGTCTATTACAAGCCAAACTACTGTTAACATCTAGAGTCTTCAACACACCAGTCTACTGCAAGTAACTGCAAGTCTTCGAACTCATGCTCATGCTGAAGCTACCGGACTCTGAAGCTGCCTCATGCTGAAGCTACCTGACAGACGCTGAAGCTGCCTCATGCAGAAGCTACCTGAAGCTGAAGCTGCCTCATGCAGAAGCTACCTGAAGCTGCCTAATGTTGAAAACCCCGACATTGACGCCTGATCCTGCTCCTGCTACTGACCCTTATGATCCTGCCTACCACCTCCTCCTGCCTGCTGATCCAACCTGCTCCTCCTGTTCCTGCTCTCACTGATCCTGCACGCGCCAGGGCGCCTGAGCGTCTGCCACTAACCCTGCACGCGCCTAAGCGCCTTCACCATGGAAGCCTTCGCAGCGACCCCTACGACTAATTCATGTCCGTGACAGTTTTTTGAAAAAAAACTTTTACTACGTGACAGTATCTTTTCATAAGACTGACAAAATCTTGCACTGCGTAGGCACAAATTATACCATACGTTAGCTTATAAGAACCCAATAAAACATGCGGTACTTTAGTTAGGTACAGATGTCCTAAAAATGCGGTTGAAGATTGCTCGTTTGCCGGCTATGAAACTAGTAAAAAATAAAAAAAGGGATTTCGTAATTAATTTCTCTTGACAATAATCTACTGATAATACACAATAAACGTACGGCCACCATTTATGCATTTCCATTGCGAAATCCGCAATGTGCTTGACACGAAATTACGTTTAGTAACGCGCAGAGCGCAACGAAATTGAATCGGTCGAGAATTTAGGCCATAAGCGTCTTTGTAATACTTACGTTTTGCATGTTATCTTTATTTGGTATTTATTTACTTTTTCTTTGCTTTATATTTACATTATATTGTTTACTTTTATTGCCAAATCATGTCAACTCAATTTTTTTATGACAGCAATGGAGGCTGCCAAACAAATTAAGCCTGTTACACACAAATCCTTACTTACTTACCTTAAAATTATCATATGAAAATATACTTGATTCCTGGCTAACAAGATTAATTTCAAAATTTCAAATTGCGGTTCCATTGGAATGCGAGCCAGACCATATAAGCCGATTGCTGGCCTTAGAACGGCAGTCTGTTACAAGCCATCCTACCGATAACATCTTGAGTATATAACAAACCATCCTACCGTACCGAAGCAGCTGAAGCTGCCTCATGCTGAAGCTACCTGACGCTGAAGCCTCTGACACTGATGCTGCTACCGCCGCTGCTTACTACCGACGTAGCCTACGCCTGGCCCTGCCTGATTGACGCTGCCTACTACCTACGATGGAACCTACTCCATACCCAAACTGCCTGCTGCAGAGCCTACTGATCCAGCCTGCCTGCTGCAGAGCCTATTGTTCCTGCTCTCGCTGATCCTGCACGCGCCTGAGCGCCTTCACCGTGGAAGCCTTCGCGGCGACCCCTTTCAATACTCGCACATGTCCGTGACAGTTTTTGAATAAAAACCTTTATTACGTGACATCTTGTACTTACGATTTTTGCTGTAACTAAGTAAAAATATTAGACACTAGACACTTCATTAACAAAATACCAAACGTGACTACCGAGTGGCGTAGTAACATTCATTTGTGTGTTGAACATAGTGTTTGTTCTGGGGTCATGGTTGTTAATATTTATATATAACTACCCCTAATATCCCCCAGTTCCTTATGTGGTCCATAACCCAAGCTATGCCTACTTAGTGGCCAGACAGTTGGTGCGTTGGTCTGGGGAAAACAAAAATCGCAACTAAAAAAGTAAGAACAACGATATTTTTCATAAACTAAATATAACCACTTTAATTTTGGATTTAATGATGTCAAAAAGGATTTGACAGTTATCTAAAATAATTACAGCTTAGAATAGTCCCGCTGCGCTGCTGCCGATATAACCGTTATAAAAAATTTATTTCAATGGTAATTGTATTACAAAAATAAATAAAAAGATAATCATGTATTTTAACAAAATATGTTTTGTGTCGATTATGTATAATCGATTTTTCAAAGATCGACTCAAATTCACCGGAATCCATATGTGAATCGACTCAAATCTTACAATCCATTATAGTCCAAATTATCGTAAATTACCACTACTAAATTAGGCTATTGACGTCACAGTAGTTTTTAAAAATCTGACGCGCTTGATTTACGTACAATTTAAAGAGGTTGCGTCATCCACTTCAATGTAGCCGGCTTATTGATTTTATTATATGATAATATAATTCGGTTGCTTTATAGAATTCACAGGGAATACGTTCTAAATAATGTAATATAAATCGCTTATGCATTTAACGTTTCAGAACCTCAATTCAACCAGCTCTATTTAGTCTACATGTTTATGCTTTTAAGGGCAGATTTTTCAGTGCTCAGGTTTTTTTTATCTGGAGAATTACTTTGACACTACAAGACTTTCCACAGAAATTATGTCAAACTCTCAAAAATATTCCACTGATAAAAGTCACCTGAACATTGAAAAATCAAACGTAAGCTTAATAAAATTTAATTTTTAGTAAACAAAAAATTTTACTTTATTTTTTTTTATTATACTTATTAAACATCCAATGAATAAGCTCATATTTTAATATTTTTTAGTTAAAAACCGCTTACAGAATGCCAATTGTTTTCTTGGATCATTTCAATTTTACCTGTTTTGATAATTATCCTATTTGTAAAGTTTTTACATTCCACTAATTTAGATATGGCGCTTAGCATACAACCCTAAGTCCTAGACCTAAGACCTTAAGTATTAAGTATGATCGACAAATAAATGTCAAGTTTTACACTGCACGGGAATCTAATTTAAACCTGGCAACGCGATCATCACAAAAAACAGTAGCGAAGGTCAGAACAAACTTGTAGCAAGATCAGTTCAGTTGAGATTTCTCTGCAACCGATGAGACCGTAAATCATCGGCTCGGGTAATCATTTTCCTGACGTTTCTTAACCGCAAGCAGTTCATCGTGTACTGGCGAGCGTGTCATTACAGCTTAATATTGCGTGTAAATACCGCTTGGCCGGTTGTTACGGAAGGGCTGTCATACCGTCTGCCCGAACCTGCCCCAACGAGGGGAAGCCGTGGGGTAGGTTATGGCATTGCATCCGACGAATATGCAAGCCAAGCACTTCACAATACTCTCCCCCGTTTACCGCATATACCTGTCTGCCGTGAACACACAAGTAAACTACAATTACCACAAGTTATACAGTGATAAGTCGCTTCCCGCTGTAATTGTTGCCATGAATTATGCCTCTTTGATATAATAACATGCTGCAATCATATTGACTCATCAAAACCCACATGACTCGGTGTTTGTTTTTAAACTTCAAACCGACACATGTTTTATGTATTTCCAATTATCGATCACACAGCTGTTTTCGTTTGTTATAAATTTTAAATTAGTTATCTAGATCTGTTACCCAAAATAAACAGTAGATCGATATTGCTAGCTCGTACTAAACCCGGTTTTTCTTCTCTGTTAGATCTATACTTCCTGGTGCGGGCAATGTCCCTTCAAAATGTTGTACATTAGAGTATCCAGGGATGATTAAAAAAGCCATGCGTGGAGACTTGATGCGTACATTTATGCATCGTTGTGGAGGCACTAATGAAAACGCGGAGTGGTGTGCGTCGCTGAAGCAGGCCTAACGTACGCGCGCCTTGCATTGGGTCAGGTCAGTGAACCCGCCCCCCGCTATCGGGGCAAATATTCCGAATGCACACAGATGCGCGCGCTGCCTACCCCTCACCCGTTGCACTCCGCACGCATTCCCCCTTCCACCCCTCTTAAAACTCCTAATTGATTGCACAAATTCTCTCGCAATAAATGTCTTTTTATGGGCGTTAATGATGTAAACTTGTGCAATTCCGCTCTCTCTAATTGATACTAGGCGCCTTATAAGTTGTAAAACGGTGTAAGCGATTAATTCGGAGTTCGCCATATGACCCTCGGTGGATCCTCCTCGGTACCATGAAAAATTAATTAGCATACAGAATGGACTTTGCTTTTCAGGATTCTGTTTTGGTAGCATCTTCTATTTTTCTCGGTTTTAGTTTTAACAATCAGATTTTTTAAGCACTTAACCGTTTTTGACAGGATTGAGTTGTATCATTAATGATTTTGAGATTGGGTATTTCTTGTTAAACATGTCACGTTTGCGATGATTGTTAAATTCTGATAATACATAGCATTATTCAATATTTTCTATAAGTCTATTTTTAAAACATACACTATGTTTCAATCAGACACACTACCTACGAACCTAAGAACAATGTGTTCGAATACTGTGCAAGAACATTGAGCTTACATTTAACGCTACCAAGAACGCCAACATGTCATATGCAACCTCGTGAGGGAGTCCATGATTGCATCATCAGTGCAGTGTGATGATGTCACCCATAACCTCAGTTCTTAGATCGTTGCTCCAAGATCGGGCTGGCTATGAAGCCAGCTGCGTATGAAGAATGGAGCCATTTATTAATTAAGACTTTTGCTTAAAGACGTTTATCAATCTATAGTAATTTATAAAGGATCAAAAATGAGTGCGGTGCATTAGTCTCCCACTTTCGCCAGTTTGACAAAAAGTTACGCAGTACAGTGTTTGGATAAGCTTGAATTATACCTGCTACTATTATACCTTAATGAAAAGCTGAAAAGTCTCCATCAATACCGATAGGTATGACTTCCTTTTTTAAACCGCTTCACAAAGCAATTGAGCTAAATCAACAGTGTACACATTTAAACAGCTTGGTAATAAAATAAATAACACCCTATAAAAATGTCAGGGCACAGCGCTCCGGGTTCATAACTCGCGTTTTTGGCATGATGGCTTGACAATGGTGCTCGTTATGTTTACATCGAGCCTGCTCGAGCCTGAAACTAGATGGCAATAAAGTGCCTGGGGGATATTAATAACGGTATTAGTGCAGAATGATGCCTCTGCTCCGGAAATGTATACGATCCTGAAGGAGCACTCCTTTGGCACGCATTCAGCCTGCCTTTGTTAGGATGGCTCTGCTTTATTGCTAAATTGAAAATTTTATCGTCAAATAATAACTTTGGAACTTTATTGTTGTTTCGAATCGTTTAATTGTGTTTTGGAAATTTCTTGATCCTGTGCGATACACGTGATGCGATGCTTGTATCTAACAAGACCTCAAACATCTGTCTCTAAATGACGAGCATTTCTCACTCAGTTGTTTTGATTATTCTGGAGGTTTATTGTTTACTGTTTAGAAAAGTGACGTTGGTGTATCTTAAATATGTTATTAAAGCCAACTAAAATTAATTAATTTATAGCAACGTAAGTTTTCTTATTTATAAATAGGTACTTACGGCCAATATATAAGATTGTGAGAACATGGCGTATCTGATGATACAGGTAAATTAATTTTCATCTCAATACTTGTGACAACGCGACAATAATTCTGGGAAGATTATTGTCGCAATCTGGAAAGTTTCATTACAGTGCATCAAGGTAATTTAATATCAATCATTTCCACATTCAATGGTTTTTCCCTGTGGAATGTTTTATTGTGGATTCATCGTATCTCGAGATTTTTACATAATCTGATGGCGTTTTGATAAATGAAAATAATTTAATAAGACTTCAGCTGCCTTGTAAATCTTGTTGGCGAAAATGTTTGTCTGTATTTCTTGAACTACTGGTTTTATCAGCGTCATCTACACGAAGTACTTCCGCTTGTCACAACGTAAGAAAAACTCAAACTAATTGAATAAGTTAAAAATTAATATCAACCCAAACTGATGTTTTATGTATCAGATGTAACTAATGTTCAGATAATACTTTAACGTTGCAGCAACTAATATTTAATTTTAAAGTTTGTCGAAGTTTGCGTTCGAGTCTTGCCTACGCCGCCGGCTTTTACGAAGCTATCCCCGAGGCTTATGGACACGAACAGGCCAGATCTTTCCTTGTCGTACTCTACCTACATAAGGAGCATCTTATGAAGGCCGGTTTAGTGGTATCTGTACATGTTTATATATTTTCAACGGTAAAGAACATTTTAAAACTAACAATATTTCAAAGATGAATCCTGTGTGGTATGACAAACAAAATGATAGTTTTTCTTGACCTAAGAAACGAACACTCCTTCTAAAAACAATAGCTAATTGGAATACTTATTTTAGAAAATGAGTTACAAATACGTGATTCATCTATTTAACGTCAAGTTCTCAACGCAAACGTCCACTACAAGCAGATCAAAACTCATCTCAAATTACTCAATAACTTTTCATGTATTCAGATGCTTATATGCCTTATTAAAAACACATAAAGGTAAAGGGTTTGTGTCCTCAATGAGAGGTGCGTTTACAATAGACCAAGTTAACAAGTTCTCGCCGACGCGTAGCAAGTCTGAAACGTCGTTAACAGATTTGAATCGAGTCGGGACGGGACGCAGCTCAAACTCCACGGCTGTGCTAACTTGTGCACTCGTTCCATCTCTGACTCCGTTCATTAGATAGTTATCCGTCGGCCGCGACACTAGATCACGGCGCACTATCAGGTGCGCTGCGAACAAAACGAATAGAGGCCGGGTTAAACATGCACGCCGGGTGTACGGGTATAATTAAAGTTTAGGAGACGCTCACGTCGCCCGTTAACCTCGTTATCGGGCGCTGGAAGTGGGTGAGACGCGGTGGGGAGGGCCCAGGCTCGGGTGGGGGAAACGGGGAAAATCAATGACAGCCGCCGCGCGCCGCTTCTCCCCGCCGCTCATCTCGCGACCACGTGCCGCGGTCACTGGCCTGCCTCACCACTTGCCACCACGATGATTTGTCTCCGCCAAAGGTGATTGATAATCTTGCGATGCCGATCCACTCTAGTCGACCCGGGCCACTTCAAATGCTCGTCTGCCCAAAACACTTCGAACTTTAACCATGAAAGAAAATAACGGCGTAAGGAAATTTCGTTTTCCTTAAGACATCTTAAACACGATTTAATGCTTCGACTGTCAACAATAAAGTTTAAGAAAATAATAAATACCTATATAACCGTAGTACGAAAGCCCGCCGCCGGCGTCGAGGGCGCCCGGTCGCCTGTAAAATATACTCGGGTAATATGTAGGTCGCAGTCAAATTTGGGTTATCGTTTGGCCCAGTCGATATGTAACACTTCCGCACAGTGCCCAGCTATGCGATCGCCTATAGTGCCGCTATGTTGCGCTTGTGAGTTATGTAATTGCGAGTTATGAATGCCAGATTATAGGTCCCGTGACGCAACTCTGACGCACTGATCGTACGCCACGT
Source organism: Marasmarcha lunaedactyla (assembly GCA_923062675.1). Classification (NCBI taxonomy): domain Eukaryota; kingdom Metazoa; phylum Arthropoda; class Insecta; order Lepidoptera; family Pterophoridae; genus Marasmarcha; species Marasmarcha lunaedactyla. The sequence goes on from OV281353.1 coordinate 14,295,105, forward strand.
CTTATTCAAGATAACTCCATAATTTACTTTTTTATTATACTTTACGAATGCTAGAATAACACATGAAAGCAATAAATAATAAAACGGCTCGCGCCGGTACATCGCTTTCTCAGCATACTACAATAACAATAAATGTACTGAGTGGTACCACGTATAAGATGACACGGAATAATCGGTGCAAAATGACAACATCCTCAAAGAGGATTTAGCAGACATCCGCATCAGGCCATCCGTCCCCACCAATGACACGCATAGGTATGTACACTTAATTGGATTAACTCCAGTTACCAGGCTATCGGGGCACGATGAATCACGAGGGACGAAAAAAACCTCGTAGCAATGAACTCAACTTTAATCTATGGGTTTTGGCGAATGGAGATGTTTTTGTTTTATGTAAGTATGTCGGGCGGTGTCGTTGGTCGATCAATGTCAACTGTATATTTGGGTCAACGGCCGCTGGAGCACCGCTCCGGGCACCCGTCATTTCCTATACACATGTGATGACTTTATTGTTATGTACAGGGTGCTGCTGAGTTACAATTTTAGTTCATTGGCTATAGAAGCACTATCTTAAACATAAACGATAGTGAGCTCTTAGTATTTCATTCATATTAGGTCAAAAATAAAATTGATACCAGTTTAGTAAAAATAATATAATTCAAATAAAATAATTGACGGTTTTATTGGAATTTAGTTTTTTACACATTCCCTTCTCAATCCACTTTTTTATTCTAAGGTTTCAATCGAGATTCCATCCTGTGTGTATAGCTCACGGACGTACTTTTATATTATGTATGATGCGGTCATTTTATGACCGTCCCATGAAACGACCCTGAAGTCTCACATTTTGTGACCCTAAAAGTAATTCGAGAGATATTCTTTTTCTTCTGCGACGTTGTCACGATAAATACCAGAAAGGAATAATTTTCAATTTACAGCTGACATTTTGTACGAACTGATGATGTTTTTAATTGACATAGCTACAGCGACAGCTGTCGAACAAGTCTTGTTTGTTATTTCCGTAGAGGATGAGTGAATTATAATATATTTTATCATCGTTATGTTTGTTGTTTTCAACATTTCTTTGAAAATGGGGCCTTAAAATCTTTTAGCAGTTTGTTTTTCTCTACGAACGGATGAACTTTTACAATGTATGTTTTGATATTTTGTTAGTGTTTTATATGTCTTGTGGAAACCTTACTGATGTATTGATATTGCTTGTCTCCAGGTATATTATGCGAAGAAGAAACGGAGAGCGCAGCAGTACCTTGGAGAAGATGGATCACACAAGAAGGAGAGGAAACTGTACAACGATGGCTATGATGATGATAACCATGATTACATAATCAAACAAGGAGAGAAGTTTCTTGATCGGTATGAGATATCATCGCCTATTGGCAAGGGATCTTTTGGACAGGTGAGAAAAAAGAGAAGTAGAGAATCCTATTTTTAAAGAACTTCATATCCTTTTTTCTTAACATGTGAACTGTAGTTACCATAAACTTACGGCCACTTAAACTTACGGCCCAATTAACAAAACAAACCGGGCTGGTGTAATAATCAAGTGCGATTTATGTAAGCGAGTGTCATTTTCCCCCAAATGGGATTACTCCAGGAAATAGGATTAAGGTGTTAACAGTTTTGCGGTCACACCTCAGTTTTGAAGAATTTCAGGCTATTTGTGAGTGACATGTTTGTGAACTGTTAAGCATTTTAAACATATTTCGTAATTGGTGTAATGATAATTAATTGATTTTAAAATGTACGTTTAGACAGTTACATACGAGGGTGGATTGAAAAGTTCGCGGCCTAAATAAGAAAACACAGAAATAATGCAATTTTTTACATACTCTCCTCCTAGGTCACAGCACTTAGTCCAGCGGTCCTCCAAAGCCTTAACCTCATTTAAATAGAAGGTCTCGTGAAAGTCTTCAAAAAAGGCAACTACGGCCACTTTGACCTCCTCATTGGTAGAAAATTTCATTCCACCTGAGTGTTTTTCTTAGTTTTGGAAATAGGTGGAAGTCAGAAGGTGCCCAGTTAGGTGAATAAGCAGTTAGGGTATGAGGAAGCAATTCGAAACTACAATTCACTATTTGAGCCATCGATTCTGCAGATGTGTGAACACGAGCATTGTCCTGATGAAACAAAACTTTCTTGGTCAACAATCCTGGTCTTTTAGACTTTATTTCTTCGCGTAAACGACGTAATAATGTGCAGAATTTATAGTTCGACCACTTTCTAAGCAATCAACCACGATGACTACCTTAGAATCCCAGAAAACCGATGCTATTACCTTGTTTACTGAAAAATACATCTTGGGGGTCGGAGATCCGGGCCTCTTCTATTGTTTGGATTGTTGTTTGGATTCAGGAGTATAGTGATGAACCCATGTTTCGTCCATAGTAACAAACCTTGCCAAAAACTCGTTTGGATCAGCTTGAAAAAGCTCTAAACAGTCTCTAGAAATCGTGAGTTCGTTACTGTTCAACTGAAAGGAGCCGCGGTACCCATCTTGCAAACAACTTGTGGAACCCTAATTCGTTAACGATCATGTTTGGTGTACGTTCATATGAAATCCCTAAAGCTTCAGCTATCTCAGATACCTTCAATCTACTGTCTCCCATGATGAGATCACATATTTTTTCGATGTTTTAGGAAGTCGTAGCTGTAGAAGGCCGTCCAGAGAGGGAGTCATCTTAGATGCTCTCTCGTCCACGTTTAAATTTAGCTGTCCACTTTTTTATCATTGTATACGACGGAGCAGATGTTCCTAAAGTAGTTACCATATCTTCATGAAACTGCTTTGGAGTTAATTGTTTCTTGTGGAGGTATAATGATCACGGCACGGTGCTCTAAATTATCCATTTTCAAAATTAATGAAATTTACTCTCACTCAATGTTCAATAAAATGAATAATTACGCATGTATCTCAGAGAAAAATTGCACAGAGACTGACAAAGAGTCTAGGTTTCATATGAGGGTAGTTTTATAATAACATGACAACGCTATCTATGTTAGGCCGCGAACTTTTCAATCCACCCTCGTAGTACATGTAACAAGTGTCTTGAAGTCCATAATAGGTTACAAAATAACCTGTGCTCAGTCCTATATCTCAAAGTTTAAAAGACCACTAGCTGCTACCCGCGGCTTTACCCGCGTGTTCAGAGCAGTATTATAACGTGTTTTCCGGTAGGAATAACATAAACTTCTCCGAAAAGGGGGGTGTTCTTAAAAAACAGCCAATTTCCCTTCAACTATCTTCATTCAAATCACTTCATCCTTTTGCTCTGTTTCGTGTCAAGGAACGGTGAAACCAAGGATAAATCAATATTGTCTATTTAATTTCTCAGAGCATAAGAGCTATTGAAACCCTCATTGTTTTCTCAACGTGTTTCTACCTTCCGAGTCGTAACTAATTTTACAATGCTATCGCCAATGAACATTTATTAGTAATTTTTTGCATGTCTTTTAATTGACTAGTCTATTAAAATGTACAATTGTAGGTTTGTATTTATTGAATCTCATTTGTTTCTAATATATAGTATACTCTAGAAACAAAACCTATATAATATATACGATTACTAATGAGTCCTTGTTTTGGTAATAAATCTTATGGAAAATAAAAATCCTCGTTTTCTCTGTGTGAAACGTTGCCAAACTTTAACTATAAACGCTATCTAAGATTTATCTTATAAAGGATTTTTATTGGATATGTATATACAGTTGCTGTGGTTGTAAATTTTTTTAAATAGTATTTGATTTGCATTCAATTTTCAGGTTGTGAAAGCGTATGACCACGAAGAGCAATGTCAAGTGGCGATAAAAATAATTAAGAATAAGAAGCCCTTCCTCAACCAGGCGCAAATAGAAGTCAAGTTACTGGAAATGATGAACAGGGCTGACGCTGAAAATAAGTATTATATAGGTGAGTCAACAGTAATGGATAGCCGCGAATACCTTAAGCACTCTGCAATAAAGAAATTAATTGTAACTCTTCTTGGAGAAAATCATAGAAAACTAAAGCAAATCAAATTATACTTTTATATCGAATTGATATGTATCAAAACTGCCTTTTTAAATGGTTATGCAAAATTGTTTATTTACAAGTTTTTAGGATTTTTGGTAACTGCTGTAAATGAGTTAACGTAAACATAATAATATTGTGTTATTGAGTGCAATGTATTTCAATTTGCCAACTAAATGCTTATAATTAGCAAGCCATGGTTGTTAGTTTAATAACAAAAACTTTTCCATAATCTCGTTAAAGTAAATAATGAAATTAAATGTTTTGAAATCCAATTCACTTACACAAATACTTATTTCTTATCATATGTTAACTAATAGCATATTTTTACCAATTTCCAGTAAAACTGAAACGCCATTTTATGTGGCGGAACCACCTGTGCCTAGTTTTCGAGCTGTTGTCGTACAACCTATACGATTTGCTTCGTAACACGAACTTTCGCGGGGTCTCACTGAATCTTACGAGGAAGTTCGCGCAACAGCTCTGTACGGCGTTACTGTTCCTTAGTCAACCAGGTTTGTTGTTATTTGATTGAATTTAAGTTAACTTTATCTTTATTGTTGGTTAATTGCCGCGCTGCGGAAGTCTGTAGTGAAACGGTTTAAGACTTCAGTCTCTGTACTGGCATTCATCCATTTGCTAATTAAATTACAGTCCAACCAAGTTATCTGTGAACTGACAAGAGTCCCTGGTAACGTTTAAATGTTGCCGTTTTGTTAAATTGTATACAAATTTCGAAAAAACTATAAAGACTAAAGCTAATAAATTATAAAAATGGTAAGCAAATCTCAAGATAGCAGTAGAGTTTAAATAACCGTTTCTACAGCTTATAAAATGTATTAAGTCCATTATTCTATATCTGTTTCAGAACTAAATATAATTCACTGTGATCTAAAACCGGAAAACATTTTATTGTGCAACCCAAAGAGGTCGGCCATCAAAATTGTAGACTTCGGAAGTTCGTGTCAACTAGGTCAAAGGGTAAGGAAATTTGATTTATATTAATAACTAAGATCATATCAACGTATTGCAATTGCAAACAAGTTTGTGCTCATGCATAACTCATTATTAAAAAAATATGTAAGCTTGTTGTATGTAATTTACTAATCATACTCAAAAAATCCCTTTCAGATATACCAATACATTCAGTCAAGGTTTTACCGCTCGCCAGAAGTTTTACTAGGGATTCCCTATGACTTAGCGATAGATATGTGGTCTCTAGGTTGTATCCTGGTAGAGATGCATACAGGGGAACCGTTGTTTAGCGGTGCGAATGAAATGGACCAGATGAACAAAATTGTTGAGGTCCTAGGCATGCCGCCGGAACATTTGCTGGACCAGGTCAGTGTGAGTTTTTTTTTTGCAGTGTTTTAGAGGGTGTTAACTTTTTTCATTACTTTTTAATTCCATTCCAGTAAGCTATACTTATAAAACTATAATCAACTTTAAAAAAGAACATCTTAATGATTGATTAGAATTTAAATTTTATTTTTTTGTAATAAAAATAAGTTTTTTTTTATTTCACATCACATTTGTTTTCCATGTATCTGAATGAAAAGTGACGTTATGGGGGAAGATGTTATGCGTCCATCCAAGATAACTTATTTTACCTATTCATTCTTCTAAAAGATTTGTGGCAATGCATACTGTATAAAACCGACGAGACTTGTATGACAGTGGTTGAAAGCTGTGCAGCCTTTGCTATTAGGAATACCTTAGTTAATAAGTCTCTACAATGACGGATTAAACGGAGAAAAATAATTCAGTCTTATGTTTTTATTTCAGGCTCATAAAACGAGAAAGTTTTTCGAGAAACTACCAGCATCTGAAGGTGGTGGTTATGTATTGAAAAAAGTTAATGGAAAAGATGGCAGGTGAGTGAATTGTGCTTCAATATTGCTACGGCAGCCTTATTTTATTACAATATTGTAAGGCTGAAATCTATATATCGAACTTATACTCATCTCAGGTAAATGGTTAAATAAATAGCGACTTTGTTTATACTGTATAGAATACACATTCTTAAAACATGTGACACCAGTTTTGTCCAAATAGCAGCCATTTTTGCTAGATAGGTGACGTTCTTAAATAACATACGTTAAAAATGGCTCTGGTACTGCCACAGGTACATTTACTCACACAAAGTCAATTATATATTGCTTCCCGAGATAATAGAGATAGGACGATCCAAACCATCGGCTTGTAAGCAAGACAAAATATATCGCATACATATAATTTCGTCGTATTTCAAGTCGTATTTTATGTAATCGGTTCGGTTCGCATGGTCACTAAACTATTGGACAAGTAAAATCAGGCTGTCAGGAACAAGACCTTTGAGGTCCGTTTTTGATGAGCTTGTAAACCAATCTTCCGCTACTTACTTATCTTACTTTTCTTTAATCAAAGCTATGTAGTATAAAACAAAGTCGCTTTTTATTTAAACATTTGGATAAGTAAAGATTGAAGATAAGTAACTCCTAAGCAAAGTTTACAGATTTAGCATAGCACCCTCTTATTACGTGTAACTTGTACAATTACCCAGTGGCGGATTTACCAGCAGGCTGAGTAGGCTGGAGCCTAGGGCGGCAGATTTTAGGGGCGGAATATTTAACCCGAAACATTTTTTTTTTCTTATAGAAATGAAAAAAAAGCATTATTATATACTCGGAGGAAATGAGTCGAGAATTTAACAAAAATTACAATATTTTAGTATTGTACAGAAAATTGATTACTCCAACGTCCGTTTATGAAAAATACTGAAAGTAGCGAGTAGGGGAACAAAAAATCAGCAGGAGCGGCGAAATTTGAATGGCCTACTGGCGACAAATGTGTAAATCCGCCACTGCAATTACCAGCTGTAATTTGTTATTGTGCATGGATAAATAAATTACAGTGACATGTTTTGATGTCTATCTTAACTTTATTTGTATCTTCTTCTTCTATCTATCTTATTTATATCTTTACTTTATTTACTAATAGCTCACAATCAAAAATGTTTCCAGTGGGTACAGAAAGTACCGAGCGCCGGGCACTCGACGACTTCACGATATTTTGGGAGTTGAAAGCGGAGGGCCGGCGGCGAGGCGGCGCGGCGAGCCTGGCCATTCCGTCTCTGATTACCTCAAGTTTAAGGTCAGTAGAAAGAAATAATAATATAAATAATATATTAATTGTGCATAAATTCATGCATTAGTAAAAGGTATTTGCCCGGTTCCATCCTGATATGACAATTTCGGGGAAAATGTAGTCTCACTTCTATCTTTGTAGTGACAAAACAATTGTTTCAGTAGCAGATTTTATTGATGAAGGTTGTATGTTTGTTTATAAATATATAAACAAACATACAACCTTTTCTATTTATAACAATAGGATCGATATGTTTTTTTAATTATTGTATAGTATTATATATGTTTAATAGATAAAAAGAAAGGAAGTCATGGTCACAGAACATGAATACATAATTAAGGAATTCACAATTTGCTATAATTTATTAATAAGTTTAACAGTTGATGGTTTGCTTGGTAGGAATTACTCAGTTGAACCCACATGAAACTTCTTAAATAGGTTTAAAAAATGAAATATACAAACTTAACTATTTTCATTTTAAATATGTATGTTTTTCTGGATTTCAAAATTTTTTCTCTGTTTGATTATTTAGATTTAGACATGAGTTTTATTTTTCTGCAGAGTTCACTGTTTTGTTTTCGATTCAATTTAAAAAGCGGAAGATAGGTGACTTTCATTGATGACGTATTTGAGCAGTTGATTTGATACTCACATAAACTTGATATATTACGTTGTTGAAACTTTAAAATAATAAAACTGAGAAAGAGTCAGAATGAGGCAAAGACGAGGCGCGCGAGCAAGAAGGAATAAAGTTTGTTCGTACTAGTGTTGTGACGTAGCGCCTCGATTCTTTTCGCGTAGTGACAGTCGAATTGCGAGTATCACAATCAGGCCACGGAGAACAAGGTTTATGTGGGCCGCGCGTCAGGCGCTTGTCACCCAAACTCAGCTATTTTACATTAATCAAAGAAATTTGGCTGTTAAATCTTTCTGAGCACTTATCCCAAAATTATATGAGAACCGGTTTCATATCAGTGAAATTATAGCAATGGATTCATTTATTATTTACCGGATTTTATACGCAAGAAACCAAACATTAAAAACTCCTTTTACAGGACCTAATCCTACGCATGCTTGAATACGACCCAAAACTGCGGGTCAGTCCTTACTATGCACTGCAGCATAACTTCTTCAAAAGGACAGCTGATGAATCAACAAACACTCAACAGCAACAGACGCAGCACCATCACGGTTAGTAATTACGTCTACTTACTGATAAATAAATTTATTTATGAATCAAAGTATGACAAAGTTACAAATTTGAGCTTAGTCAAAGGCAAAAATCTATTTACACACTTGGTATAGTGGCAATTTCAATTAATGTTTAGGTTATTTACAAAATAACCTCATAATTGTTTATTTAAACTTGGTTTTAATCATGTCGCTTTTGATTTATAGATTGTTATTTAATATAAGCTTCAATCAGAAACAAGGTTCAGAGATAAAATAAAATTATGTTTTATTATTATGGCTTTTGTAAATAAAGTTAATAGAGACTGCTTGCATTTATTTTACTATGACAAAATATACAGTTAGAAAGTGTGAAGCAAGCAGCCCCTTATGTTTGCTACTATCTGTGTTTGTGTTCCAATGTTTTAACCACTTTTTTGAGGTTTTGAAACATTTAGAATCTTGCCTTTTCCAAGCTAAATACCGAACATGGGTTACTCCAAAAGTGTTGTGAAGCTTGCTTTAAATTATTTTATGTACTGTTTAGAAGTCTATCTGTTATCATCATCCTTGGAGCTTGTGTTGTGATCATAGCTAACATAGCCTTCATTATATCATTTTGGACTAATCAGTGTGATACATTGTATTAATTCACAAATCACTGTTTTGATACTTTATCCAATTATATGTGTTTTTGATAAGTATTTTTTACTAATCTTACTGACTGACATAGTGAACTATCCAAATCCTGTGTAAGTTTCAATCTTAATATATTCCAATGAACAATTTTTCATTTCAATGAAAATTGCCATACAGAAACAAAAAAGTTATCTGAAAAAAAAAAAAATTAGTGACATTGGTAACTTGGTGTATTTATGTATTGACACATGTGCATTTAAATTCTTTCTCCTAATAAGATTGAAACCACTCACAATACCTCTCAAAAGTTTACATTGAAATGTTAGTCCCGAGCTATTAAAAATTAAAACAATAACATGAACGTATGGTGACAGCTGGTGCGGCGCGATGACTAGAACAGGCCGCGGGGCGCGACGCGGTTTAAAGGTCTGTCCGTAACGCTCTGAGAGAGAAGATTCAGGATCAGTTTTCGAAAAGAAAAAGTAGATATTTGAGATTTTTAAGTCTGATGCAAAATTGAACTGTGCGCTTAAATACTGTTTAAACAAATTTATTTTATGTAAAGCGCCAAACAAAGATATTATGAAGACAAAAAGATGAGGAATACCAGGGAATGTACACTTTAACAGTAAATCTCAAAATGCAATTGTAGTAAACAAACTGATCCTCAATCTAGACTCATCTTAACACAGTGCTTACTCTATGGGATATTGAGTATTTTCTTAATCATTTCATAATTCAATTAAGTTAATATATTCCATGGAGCAAACTTGTAACTGAATAAACCCCTCCAGCCACCCGTAAATAACAAGTTATTATGTACTGATTATCAGATTATCATTGTTCTTTGCATGATGATTATATCACGCATGGCTTTTAAATGTATTATTATTTACCTATTTATGTATTTAGAAATCATCACTACTTCATAATTAAAAAGTTTAGCAACCTATTCTTTAAAAAATTGGAAATATGAAAAAGCACTTTATAGTAATCCCAAAAATTAGTTATACCAACAAATAATGTTAGCTATCTAGCTGGGCAGACTTTGTTGCCTAGTGTCAAAGTAATTTAGAAAATTATGGGTACCAAAATTTTTTAAATATTCACATGAGTTCACTTCTGTTATTTGTATTGATTTTGTTGACAATTACTTAAAAATTATAACTATCCTATTGAATAGATATAAACAAGATTTTTACAAGTACATTGCTTTGAACTTTGTTGTTATAATCTTATTGGAATAGCTTTATGATCGTTTTTCACCAGTTGGCGGTGCTCGGATGTGGGGCGGTGCCGAGCGGATGGAGGTGGGCGGCGAGGACATGCTGCAGTCGGTGTGCCAGCACAGCCCGGTCGCAATCCACTAGCGCTATCCGCTCTCCCATGGTGCTCGCAACATTTATAGTGATATTAGTGAACCAGAAGCCATCAGTGAACGTGCTCAAAAAAGTGTTATGGTTGTGTGTGCGGTTATAGCTCGGACTTAACTCTCAAATTGCCAGTTATAGCTAAATGTTTTGAACGTGAAATTCAGAGTGAGTGATTGAATAGAAATGGATTGATTAAACACTTGCTGCATCTAGATTTATGCTGATGTTAATTCAAGAGTATCCGGTATATGCTCTAGTATTTTGTAAGCCGAAAATTTGCGTGAGACTCGGTGTAGATTAAGTAAAGTTAAAACAAATCACCCTGTTCCAAAGGAAACAGAAAATAAAGAAACCACCCAGTTTGTTTTGACAGTTATGTAGAGAAAAATGGGCAATCGAACTAGGTGTGTAGTACAATATGTGGCAGGAATATTGGACTGAATCCATATTTATAATTTTATTTAAAATGCGATAAGTCTGACTGTAAAAACATACTATGTTGACAATTTGTTACTTTGTGTAACATTGTATTATTTTGTTTTTAATTGCTTCACTCAACTGTACTTAGATAATGTTGGAGAAGATCCACACAACACATCCGGACGCATAATGGCATGAAAGCTAAGTTTTTTTATTGTTACGCAATGCATATCATGGACGCAATATGGTAGAAAATAAATATTGTATATAAAGTTTAGGAAACAGAATATTGGAATACAGACTGCAACTTTAACTTGATATTCTATAGTTTAGTTACATCTATTGCTAGTTAGGCTTTCATTCATTTTTCTATTATCACAAGCTTTTATATTTTATATAAAGTTTTGGCAACTTCTGACTGAAATTCAAAGGGCTAGAAACAATTTGCTTTTTATTTAGCCTGATAAATTATTTCTGATAATTCAACAAATTGGTAACATTAAGCCCTCGCATTTCAGAGTTGTATTATATTGTAAATGATTTATTTAAAAATATTTATAGCTTGAATACTGAAATGTTCAATGACATATTTTATTGAAATGATGTAGTTTTTTTTGAACCATTGGAATATTCAAAGGACATGTAAAACAGAAATATAGTGTATAGTTAACTCTCGAAAACACAAATGTACTTGTAGGTTATGATGATGAACAGAAATGTAAAAAAATTCTTTGGGTATATCAAGATAGAAGTTAAAAATTCAAATAATTACTGATATTTAAAAGTTTTGGATTTGAATCTATAATAGATTAACCTCATTGCAACAGACTGGTTGAATTTTGTAAAGGAGAATATTTTGTATAGAAATACACTTAATCACTGCCTTATTGTGCCGGAACATTTTTAAGTAAAGGAACTCAGCAGTTTGTGTGAATTATTTCATTTATATCCAATGAGAGTTTTTATAAGTTACTTAAGACATATCATTGAGAGACAGTTTTAAATGTAGCTTACAGCAATTTTTTGTTTTATATTGTAAATAGGAGCACATATACATGCCTTAATTACCTGCAAGTACATTCATTTGTGTAATATGTTTAGTTTTCTAATTCACACAAACAACTGGTCTATGTGTAACTAAACCATTCTACTCTGAATATTTATTTGTGATTTAGCAAAATGTTTATGTTAATTTTTTTAGTTAATTATTGTAAACTAATGACTGAAGGTATTGTACATGTTCAGAGTATTTTGGTTATGAAGTGTGCAACTGAAAGCAGTTTTTTTTTCTAGCTGCAAATGTTGCTGAGGATCTTTTATATATGTAAAGACATACTCTTGCAAAGGATTATTTTTAAAGAAACTTGTATGGATCAATAATGTTTGTATACATGAAGCATGAAAGTATTTTGTTTTCTCCATTTCCTCTTGTGATTTATTAATTGAACCTCTTCTTCCTTATGTGACATTGTGAATTAAGTCTTTTTTGATTCCTATACTGTGACTATTTTTTTGAATACCTATGCTAAAAATTTTAATACTTTCTGCTTCATGAGGTTTTAGGATTGTTAGAAAGGATAAGAAATAGGTATGGTTGTAATGTTTTTTATTTGATGATAGATGAAAAAGGCAGGTTTCCATTTAATCTTAGACATAGTTTTATGTGTTCATGATGTGATATCGTAAACTTATGTAACTTGTTATTTATTTGATTTTCTTTATAGATATCATAAAGCTTAACTTTACGAGTTTTCATATTCCTTGATTTGACTTTATGTATTAATTGATTTCATAGCTTTGTTATTATTTTTTGTAATGGTAAGATAATGTTTTGATTTTTACTCCAACTTTTTGAAAAAGAGTCTGTTTAATATATACAGGATTGGAAATGTTTGTACTGAATAGTTTGACATTCATAACTAAGTTATTTCTCAATTACAATTTGTATTTGTAAGGAATTTAGTTTTGTACCTAAAGATAAATAAAACTACTCAATAATAGTACTGTAGAAAAACTGATGGTAATTTTAATATGAAACTTGGAACACTTGAAATTCGGTTTTTGTTCCTATGACTAGTTAATTATTATTATCAAATTACAATTTAGTGCCTAAAATACCTTAAATGTGTATAAATTATGGCACAAATCTAAACTTGGCAGCAACTTGTGGTTATAAACACTTTTTCCTAGCTTAACAAATTTCAGATTAAAAAGTTCCACTTTTCCAAAAAAATAAATATGGTCGAAAATTATTTAATATACCACATTGAAGCTTACTAATAGTCTTTATAAAAAAACATTTCAAGTTTAAAATTTTCGGAAACCTGCCTGAAGCTTAGTAAAAAAACCAACCTATAAACAAATAATAGTTGTTATTCAGGAGGGCCCTATATGTTTGCGCTTAAAAACATGTAAACTGTGAGAAAGTATTTACTTCAACTGTAACATTATGGGGTAATGTAACATGTTTTGGTGTGACTGTATTAAGAGCTGTAATGTTTATTTCCTATCAATTGTCGGCTGGCACTGTAACAATAAAAGGATAGAGCTTTATGTCACTAAGTTTTGTATTTTAAATCAATAAACGATAGCAATGATTGTTTCCTTTTTCATTTCCATACGATATTTAAGGAACTTGTCCCTCTCCACTTAGGAGCTTATCAGAAAGCTTAGAAGAAAACTTAAAGTAGGTATCCAAAGAGACAGAATTAATTCTTGTAGTACCAAATTATTTAGTGGTCATCCTGGACCATCTGGAATCACTGATATAAAAATAAACTAAGGAAATAGTGTAGATAATGAAAAACTATTTTATTACAAAGAAAAAGATTTTAATATGCGTAGGTACTCATAATAGGTCTTTACCTATGAAACTGCCGTTTTGCCGTACTGGCCATTTCAAATGAAAATATTTTTTTTTTGACTGATAATTCTAATTTCAAATTAATTTTATTTGACAAACCTGGAATTCTCTTTCTAAAATCGTCATTTGTTTAATAGTTAGTGTTTTGTTTTCAACGCATTCAAACATTTTTCGTCATCATGGATAAGTTAAAAATTCGAGTAATTATGGAGTATGAGTACTGTCGTGGCAGCAAAGCGGCACAAGCGGCACGCAACATCAACGACGTTTACGGAGTGAACACTACAAACGAACGCACCACCCGTTATTGGTTTACCCGCTTCCGTTCTGGAAATTTTGACCTGAAAAATGAACCCCGTGGTCGTCCGAAAACTTTGGTCGACAATGACGAATTAAAGGCAATTGTGGAAGCTGAGGAAACTCAATCCACGGCTGAATTAGCAGCAGCTTTCGACGTTAGCATCAAAACAATATTGGTCCATTTGCGTCAAATTGGCAAGGTAAAAAAGCTTGACAAATGGGTACCCCACGAACTCAATGACCGCCAGCGCGAAGTACGCGTGGAGACGTGCCTTGCACTGCTCAGCAGGCATACAAATGAAGAAATTCTGAACCACATTGTTTTTTGTGACGAGAAATGGATCCTGTTTGACAATCGTAAGCGCTCAGCAAGTTGGTTGAACCCTGGTTCAGCACCCAAACAATGCCCTAAACGAAAACTTACCCTTAGAAAAGTGATGGTCACTGTTTGGTGGTCTAACGCGGGTGTAATTCATCACAGCTTCTTGCCAAACGGGACAAGCATTACTGCAGATGTGTACTGTGAAGAACTAAACACAATGATGGAGAAGCTCGCTCGTCTCCAACCAGCTTTGGTCAATCGTTCGGCTCCACTGCTCCTGCACGACAACGCGCGACCTCATACTGCACAGCAGACGGTCTCCAAGCTACAAGAGTTGGGGTTGGAAGTTCTCCGTCATCCGCCGTACTCACCAGACCTTGCGCCTACAGACTTCTACTTTTTCCAGAATTTGGATAACTTCTTGGCGGGAAAAAAATTCAATACCCGAGAGGCAGTACAAAATGCCTTTGAAGAATTTGTTACCTCCCGTCCAGCTGATTTCTTCAAGAAAGGCATCAATAAGCTACCAATGCGTTGGCAAAGATGCATTGATTGCATGGGTGATTATTTTGATTAATAGAAATAAAAAATATATAAAAAAATTACGCTTCATTTATTTCGTGAAAAACGGCAATTTCATAGGTAAAGACCTAATATTTATATGCAAATAATGTTTTGTTTAACAAAATAATGACAACCTCAAACTAACCTTAATTCTGCCACTAACAGTCATGTTTGCAATTTGTCCAGGGCATAAATATTTCTATTTTATCTGCATTTTACATAAGTTATAAAATCATCATAGACTATTTGACTATTTTTGAAAAACCAGTATCAAGTACAGTGAAAAAGTCAGTTTATTTTATTATACAATAAAATATCAACATTGAAGTTTAAATTTGCGAAACGGCGCGAAAAACGCTGTTGCTTTAGTGGGGCTGGTCACGTGATGCATGTGACGTCACACGCGAGATCAACCTTGTAACAGTCGAGCTAAAGTAAATTTTATAATTTTTCGTTACATTTAGTATAGATATGGGTCGATACGGGTATTTGAAATACCATAATTATTTATTGGTATTCATACCAGGAACGGTTATGGGAACTATTAATTGAGTCGTATAGAATCAAAGTCGGCATGTTACTTTTAGCACATTTTGGGTAACTGAAAAAAAACGATTTAATCAAATTTGGACTGTGTATTTCTCCATTATCATTGAAAACTGACTAAAAACAGCATTATAATAACTTTAAAAACATCAATACTCTCAGCGTTCTTATTAAGCAGGTTTTAATAAGATAAAATATTATTAAAAGTGTCTCAACCTACATCGAGTAGAAAAGCGATGAAGCATTCAACCCGTTTCATTCGCACTTCTACGTCACATCAGGCGATGCACGTAGGAGGGGATGCCAAGGGTTCCACGGCGACGGACGGAACACGACCGCCATTCTTTGGGGGGCTCTCGGCTTAATATCTCGTCTTTGACTCCTTAGTTATTTTGCCATTCCTTTGTTAACCTTTTGTTGCTTTATCTGTAATTATTTTGTGTTGTAGTTGTTAACTTAGTAAAGCGATTCGATTTGTTTAAATACTGGTAGATTAAAAATAGTTTGTGAATTTCAGTTGTTTTATTTTTAATAAATATTTCGTTCGATTTATAAAATCAGAAGTGGGATAGGCTCCATAGCCTTTTGCGCTTCTATTTATTGAGAGCCCTCACATTTATATATTGCCATATTTTACTTTTACTCGTTGTACCAGTGTACTTTGAGTGACGAACTCTCAATCAACAAGATGTCGAGTGAATCCAACAAAGATATTTATAAAAATAGATCTCATGCTCGTGGCACAGATAATAATCATTTACAGGATACGCTTCAAGCCATTTTGTGTCGACTGACTGCCCTGGAGGATCAGAATTCATCGTCACGAACGAGAAGTACTACTCCACCATTACCACAAGTGGAGGGTAACTCTGAGGCTTCGTGTAGTGATGCGAGTACTTTTAGGATATTAGACGCCATAAGCTCCATTAACTCGGTAAGATCTACCCATATTTATATTTCAAATTTCGATCCAGTGTTCATAATTTTGATATTTGGTGCGAAGAAGTGGATCATGTTCGTGCTTTGTATAAGTGGGATGATCGAGAATGTCTCTCGCGCATCGGCAATTGTTTGAAGGGTAGTGCGCGTACGTGGTTAGACGAGTGGGTATCCACTGATCGCTGTTGGTCTACTTTCAAGCGTGATTTTAAAACTTTATGCCCGAAAACAATCGATATTGCCGGAATTTTCTTTGACGTTATGAAAACCGACTCCGATAATTTTCCTACTTATGCAGAGTATGCTCGTAAATCCCTTTTGCGGTTGCGTTTAGTAAATGGATTAAGTGAAAGGTTAATTTCGGCTATTATCATACGCGGTATAAAAGACCCCCAAATACGTGCTAGTGCGACAAACGCAATATTAGAACCGGATTACCTTGTTAATTTCTTTTCTAATTATATAAAAGTACCCTTATAAAAAAATACACAAACCCATACTCAGAAAGATTTTACAATTCAAAGGAATTTTCGTAAAAGGTACCATTCAAGTTCTGAACAGAATGTAAAGTGTTTTGGTTGTGGCAGTTTTGGTCATAAACAAAACGAATGTTACAAACGAGCTAGTAGAATTTCTTTCAATTTACGTGAAGCCCAATACTTCAAATATTAGTAAAAATTTTAGTAGTTCTCATCAAAATCGTTCATTTAAAAATAACCATGTGGTGTGTGGCCGTAAACGACGATTTGAAATTGGTAGATGCTTTGTTTGTGGCGAACGTTTTCAAATTGATGAACAGTATTAATGCGAAGAATCAGTCTGTTCATAATCCAATTGAATCGGTATCCAAATGTAGCTTCTGCAAGAAGCCTGGTCACAAAATCGAAACGTGTTTCGCAAACATAAAGTCTGAATCACGCAACACAATTAATGTTAACTTTTGCCAAGAAAACCCGGACAATAATAGTAAAGATAACACTGGCAGTAGATTTGCATGCTGTGTCCCCCGAATTCATGAATACACCCATCATTGTCGGTACTTACGTATTAAATCGAGAAGGTGTTGCGTACTTCCGAACTCGCGATCAGCAGTATCTTGCTTACGAGCCCAATGTTAAACCTAACGTATTAGTTACTTCACAATCTCATGTTAGAACTGACTTGACCAGTGATGACCTTCTGGAACTGCTAGACGTTGTGCGCACATTTTCAAGATTTTTTACTGAGGGAACGCCTGTTCCTACATTCAAAACCAGCATTATGTCGATCAAATTAAATAATTCAACATCTATCTATTATAGGCCGTACCGTTTGTTCTATTGAGAAATCTTGAAGGAACATGACATTATTGGGGAACTTCTAGAAAAGAAAAGCATACGAGAATCTATTTCTGAGTATGCTAGTCCCATTCTATTAGTAAAAAAAAGACGGGTCATATCGTATGTAAGTCAATGATATTGAGTAGTACGACTTTAACCGACGCTGGTTTTTCAATAAATTTAAAGAAATGTTCTTTTCTGGCGACTAAAATAGAGTACTTGGGGCGTATTATAAGCCATGGTCAGGTTCGACCGAGCGAGCAAATGGTTCTATTTCAGCGGGTTCAACGTTATTGTCGAACTCTTCTGAATATGGTGGAATATGGAATATGGACAAAATAACTGGTCTGACGTAATGTGGCTACTACTGCTAATCTTGAACATCACTAAACCAAAAAACTACAAGCTTGTCACCTTTAAATGTATTGGTACTGGGTATCGAGGCCGCAACACCCGCCATACGTAGTCTTGTCAGAGACATCGCCCTGCATACTTGTAAAGGCTTAAGTCCATAGTATTTGAGCCGTCGGCCGATGATGTTTCGGCATATAATACCGTCATGGTTATTTTTAATAGATTGACTATATGGTCATAAACCATATTTAAAAGGGTATTGAACTAACTTTTTTGTTTTTGGTATTTAAATTAAATAATGAAGACGAAGGAAATCTTACGTACAACACTAGAGTCACGTGTCCAAAATATTAATTAGAATATACAAAGAAAGCACATTTATACATTAGACTAACCTAAAGGCTTTTAAAGGAAGAGGACTGTACCCGCGACAAGTCGAGGAGGTCTCAAAATGCGAGAAACTGACGCTACTGAGCCACATTATCTCTCGACCCGAAGCGAGTGTTTGTCGCGTTTAGACACCTTCTCGGCTAATTATATGCTAGCCCCGTGCACCTTTAATAGACGCAAACAAGTTTAACCTTCCGCGCTTATGAAGCTTGTTTTCAGCTTGAGTTCTTATTGTCTAACACAGGAGAGTTTTTTTTGGATAATTTAGTTTATTTTATGATAAAATACGTTCTAATATAAAGGAAAATCAAAACATGGGAAGAAAAAAAGTAAAAAAAAAAGGAAAAACCGAAAGAGCACATCCACTTGTTGCAAAATAACAGAGCGAATATTTGATTGAATTTTGAAGTTTGGTGATAGGGATCCCGAACTAAAAAAAAACAAAACTCACAAAAAGTTATAGTTGCAGTCGAAATAATGCTTTGCTAGATTATACAATTAACATAATTAAGTTTGTAATATGTTTTTAATTTTATTTATTTAGTTTTAAATGTATACTTTATATGTTTACTTTACTGTTTATGAAAAGCTTTATGCCTTTATCTTTAGAATAAGCCACCAGCAAAACTTCTTTAGCATTGAATCGGTAACCCCAACGTTACGCAGCTAATGTATGGAGACTCCTCACGTTTAGTTTCTTATTAATCGAGATAATTTTATCGGGAAATATTTTAGTTCTGATACTTGTTTTAATAATCATTTTCATAAATGATACGAATTATCGTGCATTCCGTTCGTCCATTAAGTGCTGAAACAAAAAGCTTACTGACGGCCTAAAATGGACTTAACCCTTTGTAAAGGTTGTAAACGCTAACCGACGGTCCCCTCGAACGTTTGATATTAATTCGTTCGGTTTTGTTATCAAACAGGCACAAGCTACTAGCAAGCTCGACTCGGGCGTGCGTGGGCCGTATCGTGTCGTTAAAGCGCTTCCCCACGGTCGATATGAGCGCAACTGCTGACGGGCGCCTATGGAAAATCGACCAAGGCTGCGGCAGAGTTCATGGTGCCGTGGCGAGGGGAGTGGACTCCGGACACTTGTGCTGCCTTTGTACACGAGGCATCCTGAGGGCTCTGCTTGTTTATTATAGCTTAGGTATCCTGAGGGCTCTGCCTTTGTACACGTAGCATCCTGAGGGCTCTGCTTGTTTATTATAACTTAGGTATCATGAGGGCTCTGCCTTTGTAAACGAAGCATCCTGAGGGCTCTGCTTGTTTATTATAACTTAGGTATCCTGAGGGCTCTGCCTTTGTACACGAAGCATCCTGAGGGCTCTGCTTGTTAATTGAAACTTAGGTATCCTGAGGGCTCTGCCTTTGTACACGTAGCATCCTGAGGGCTCTGCTCGTTAATTGAAACTTAGGTATCCTGAGGGCTCTGCCCTTGTACACGTAGCATCCTGAGGGCTCTGCTTGTTTGTCATAACTTAGGTATCCTGAGAGCTCTGCCCTTGTACACGTAGCATCCTGAGGGCTCTGCTTGTTAGCCATAACTTAGGTATCCTGAGGGCTCTGCCCTTGTACACGTAGCATCCTGAGGGCTATGCTTGTTTATTATAACTTAGGTAACCTGAGGGCTCTGCCTTTTGCAGTCACTGCATCCTGAGGGCTCTGCTCGTTAATTGAAACTTAGGTATCCTGAGGGCTCTGCCCTTGTACACGTAGCATCCTGAGGGCTCTGCTTGTTTGTCATAACTTAGGTATCCTGAGGGCTCTGCCCTTGTACACGTAGCATCCTGAGGGCTCTGCTTGTTTATTATAACTTAGGTAACCTGAGGGCTCTGCCTTTTGCAGTCACAGCATCCTGAGGGCTCTGCTCGTTAATTGAAACTTAGGTATCCTGAGGGCTCTGCCCTTGTACACGTAGCATCCTGAGGGCTCTGCTTGTTAGCCATAACTTAGGTATCCTGAGGGCTCTGCCCTTGTACACGTAGCATCCTGAGGGCTCTGCTTGTTTATTATAACTTAGGTAACCTGAGGGCTCTGCCTTTTGCAGTCACAGCATCCTGAGGGCTCTGCTTATTGATTATTTATTGTTTTTAAGTCATCTTATTATATTTTTGTATGTTTTTATTTTGAGATCTTTATTCTTATCTTATCTAATTTTGTTTTTATTTAAAAAAGTCAAACATAGTGCTATAATCATAATTTTAATTAAATAAACCAAATTCACCCAAATTCTTTCTCAATAAATTTACATACAGCACTTTTATTGAAAATGTCTTAAGACTTTCACCTTAAATTTCAACCTTTATATTAAAACTGTTGGTTGTTAAAACTAAAAATAAATAAAAGTTAAAAATAGAAAAGAAAATTTGTCCTATCTATTAGCAACCAAGTGAAATTTTTCTATAAGACCTACTTTTAATTGCAGCTCAAAGCATTGATGAATTGGCCACAGAGTTGACCTCTGCGCCTCTGACTATGGGCACCACCTCACATCAAAAACTGGCGGACGAGGACGTGCCGCTGTCGGGAGAGGCCGTATTAGAAGTGTCTCAACCTACATCGAGTGGAAAAGCGATGAAGCATTCAACCCGTCTCATTCGCACTTCTACGTCACATCAGGCGATGCACGTAGGAGGGGATGCCAAGGGTTCCACGGCGACGGACGGAACACGACCGCCATTCTTTGGGGGGCTCTCGGCTTAATATCTCGTCTTTGACTCCTTAGTTATTTTGCCATTCCTTTGTTAACCTTTTGTTGCTTTATCTGTAATTATTTTGTGTTGTAGTTGTTAACTTAGTAAAGCGATTCGATTTGTTTAAATACTGGTAGATTAAAAATAGTTTGTGAATTTCAGTTGTTTTATTTTTAATAAATATTTCGTTCGATTTATAATAATATGAATATAGCCAACTTTGATTCTAACAATTGAAAATATCCGCTTTTGATTCCAACCTCGAGTAAGATAGCCGCCTTTGATACCAACTGTCTATAAGATGGCCGTTTTTGTTTCCAACATTTAAAAAATAATAACAGGGTTGTGCCAAATATAACATAGAGTAACAAAAAATTTTAATGCAAAATATTTATTAATATAAAACTTTCCTTTTGTTTTAATGTTTTAACAAAGTATGTGAAAGTGGTATTAAGACTAATTATTTTTAACATTATTTGGCAAAAAACATGTTGTATTGCTGACTGTACTTAAGAATTTTATTTAACAAAATATCTTTTCATGTCTTACAAACGAAATCGGATATTTAAATTAATAAAACATAAAATAATACTATATACATAGTGTAAACTACAATAATAAAACATTATTCAATATAACTAACTTATTTTTATAATTCGTGTAAAAAATAAGTTATATTAACCTTATTATAAATATAATAAATCGCGAACGATTTAATTTCTGGAAATGAAATTAATTCAAAATATGTAAATTCACTGTGATTTTTATGAGTGGAATTTAGTTTTAACGTCGGCAATACTAATTTTATCCCCCAATAACGACCGAAAAGAATGAACGACACGTACGTGATTGACAAGTCACTCACTCATCCATGCCGCTAAATGGCCGCCGTTCTGACACTCGTTTGTTTGCCTTTGTTCCATGCGCTCGAGTTGTTTTATGGTTTTCCTATTTTCTTACGACTTACGCTTGTTATACGGACTAACTACGATTCTTATTTACTAGAATACTTTCTGCTTGCCTACCGGATCCCGAGAATCCGCCTTACACGACGAATATTGGTTTTGTTCCCTTGGATACCCGATTTTGCATTTCGACATGGATCGCTATGTTAACTGTGGTATTGTGTTTGGTCGCTGTGCTACTGTTGGCAGACGAGTTTTAAATGAAGAAATATTGGTTGTGATTCGACAATGGCGTATGACTGAAACAGTAAGTAATCTATTCTTACAGTAAAGTAATAAGTTCAAAGTGAACAAGATAGTGGTTTAGATAAATGTTTATCCTATTTTGGGTGCAGCATACAAGGTATGCATGTAGCATACAAGGGGTGATAACGGTTATGTAATTGAAGTTTGCAAGGAAATTAGCAGCAGCCTTCTGCTAGAGCTGTCGACTTCAAATGCATTATGGCTTCTCTGGGGTGGAATCCAATCAAGACAATTAGCCGAAAGACAAATTTTATTTATATAGTAGTTAACAGCTCTCTAAGGGGCAGAGAGTTCATCCTACAATATTATTGTATTGCATTGTAGGTAGGAGGACTTTGTGCCCATGTGATGTCGATTATATGGTACCTCAGCTGGGCTAGGTACCAACAAAATATTGTACCATCAACTCAATCCTTGGATTATGCACTAATAATAATTGAAGATGATTAAATAATTTAAAGATAAATATGTTATGGTTTTATTTACACAGAGTTATCAATTTATTTATAAACTCCCATAGATATTCTTATATTTATGGAAAACTTAATATTCAGTTTAGTTTTACTTTAAAAAGTATGTTGAATTTTGCATTACATGTTTATGTCTGTCTGTATAAATTTTTTATGTTTATCTTAAAAGGATATTTATACATAAATATGTATAACCAGCATTAGTATGCTGATAAATAAATTTCGTCACAAAAACATATATTTAGGTAGAGACTTCAAGATAGATATCTGGATGTTAAGACCTAGAAATAATGTTTTATACATACACGATTCGTTTTGGGACATCATTAAGTATACTATATTTAAATAATTTATTGAAAAGTCCAAAGAAATAATTTAAAATATCATTCTCATAACCTAACGAAACTTTATATGACACTACTAAAATATCTTATATCTTAACTTCTAGAATTACAAATTGTTTTCAAATTTAAGGTGAATACTTCAAACGTATGTTAAAGAAAGCACAATTTTCCAGTTGTTAACACCATAGCCCAGAAATGTATGGGACGGTACCTGTCTCCTTATGCGCCACATTGTTTTTTCGTCGTAATGCACTGCTGTGATTGGTCAAGTGCACACTATTGCCATTTTTGACTCTGACCTACTGAAAGATTGCCGTGTTGGGCACCAAAGCAAGATTTTGATTCCTTCTTACAATGAATATAGCCATGTTTGATTATGAGATGTCTCACTGACAGTTCGAATTCAATATTATTAAAATTTCTGCATTAACACCTCAAAAGTGCCAAAAAGTAAGATTGCCGACTTTGATTCTATACGACTCAATTTTTAGAACTATTTTGAATACCTAAAGGGTTCTGTGTGGTCGGTATCAATATGGGTATTGAAAGTAACGTACTATTCTGATATTAAAAATGTAGATGTAGTTATTTTTTGGAAAAGGCAATTTAACAAAATACCCCTTAATACGCAATAATGACTAAATTTTTCGGAGTCGTCGAAGGCGATAGTCATAGTCTAAGGAGTGGAGGCATGAATGATGCGGTAGAGTCCATCTTGAGAGACCTCGCCAAGCTCCAGTAAGCCAGATGCGAAGGCGAAAGCGCGTCCCAGTTCTTAGACCGCAGTTCGTGTATGCGAGATTTAACAGCTCGCTGTTACGGATGCGGAGTGCCTCGGTCGGAGCTTAATCGAACGCCCGGATAACTGCGTTCTTTGCTTTCTACAACCCCCTCACATCCTCAAGCAGGACCCAGCGGCGATCATTTGCCGGATGATGTACTGATAGCAGTTCGAAGGTGGTTGGTGAAAGCATGGATCGCAGCATTGGTCTCCTCGATGGATGGCAATGAATCGGGAGGTGTATAGGTCTGGGATGTCGGTTGCCTTAAGAGCTTCCGTTAGGTTGATTCAATTGATGTGTGACCTCGTTTGAGGAACGGGGTCACTTGGGATACTTAGTTGCATGACTACCGGTCAGTGTCCGAAGTAAGCGGGTCTATGACTTCTACTGAGTGTACCATTAACACTTTGTAGGATTGCCATATCGAGAATATCGCGATGATTTTTATTACAAAAATAATGTGTCGGCTCCCTAAGACCCACTACATCACATTTTAGCGACTGTGTGTGAAGATGTGATGAAGACGATGGCCGTTTGGGTTAGTAACTACGGAGTACCAACTTGGATAATAATAAATCCCCAGACAAAGACACCAACTGTATGGCCCCAAAGTAAGCAGGGCTTGTGTTATGGATGGCCATACAGCGAACTGAGGGGAACCCACAATAAACATACTTAAATATATAAATACATACAACCATGACCCGAGAACAAACATCTGTATTCATTACACAAATGCATGCCCCGGCTAGGACTCGAAACTGGGATCTTCGGCGTATGAGGCAAGGCTTCTTACCACTACACCACTCGGATGTTTCGAGTTAAAGTCACCAGCTATTATTAGGGAGGAACTCAAATCGAGTAGCGACTGAAGACTGACTGAGTAGCGCTTTGAAGTAGGTATAACTTTGTCTGGTGGTTGGTAGTAGAATGCCAGCGTGATTGGCTGATGGCCGCTCGTTGCTATTCTACAACAAGAAACTTCGATATTCTCGAGCTGTGGAGGGTTTACAGGTATACATTGCCTTATATAATATATGAGGGTACCGTCTTTACCGGCGGTAAGCCTATTGTTACGAACGATGTTGTAGTTCGCTATTTTATACTATTTTTCAAAATGGTTTCCTGCACAAGTAAGATGTCGATTTGATATTTAAGAACCGCGGTTTCAATCTAGAAAATGCCATTCAAAAGTTAAATTTATTGATGGTGCTCGATTGCCGCGAAGCACGTCGCGTCGCCTGAAAGTGCAGCTCGTAGTTTGCGAGCCAAAGAGTTGATTTTTTCCAATTCAAAATTTAAGGCAAATCACGACTTTGGTTGCTGGATTCGCACGCAATCTGCAGTGCCATGATCGCCCAGGCACTTTACCCACCTTGGCTTGGCATGGCAATATCTAGCCGTATGGCTATAGACTTGGCGTCTACAGCACTGGCGGGGTCTTTCTGTCTTATTATTGTTATTCTTATCTTATTAGGGTATTTGGGAAAACTATCTACTTGCGCAGCTGCAAACATTTCCGAAGCGCTACAGTACAGTAACGAGGCAACCCCAACAGAATCCTGAAACCTTTATAATACTGAGTGCGCAAAGCATTGAGTGGCCTCTTGGTGTAGTTTTCCCACAGGCTGCACGTGTAGAAGATTTGGCAGAATGATCTAAATAAATACAATTTCACTTCTTTGGTGCAGCGTGCAAACCTGCGGGCCAATATATTACACATGACTGACAATGCTCTGCGCTCCCTCTCTATATCCAAGTCATCGTTTAGCGACTCCGTGACCTGGTGCCCCAAGTAATTGAATTTCGAGACTCTTGCTAAAGGAACAGTATTCAAAAGCACAGGTGGAATATTAGCGTAAGTTTTAATTCGAGGTTTAAAAACCATTACCTCGCTTTTAGCTTCATTATACTTGAGGCCTCGGCGTATCGCTCACAAAAGCAACCAATTTACGCAGACCGCTAATCGATGGGCTCAGCAACACCATATCATCCGCATAACCAATATTGTTCATAGTTACTCTGTTGACAGAGCAACCGACCATGGTGTTACTGAGCTCAGCAAGCAGCCAATCTACGTAAAGGTTGAATAGTTTAGGTGTTGACAAGACTCAGACGAAGACTCAGCCCACTGTACATAATTTGTTTGGTTATTGTACCAGTATTTAAACATGGTACAAACTTCCTTAGGTACACTAGTATTATTTTCCATTTTACGCCACAGTAGATCATAAGACACGAAGTCGAAGAAAGGCCGAGGCCTTAGAGAGACCGAGAACACAGGCAAATACGTATAGTATTTCTAGCTGTATAATATTGGACAGCCTGCTTAAGACAATATACTGCGCTCTCTGTTGACACACCCGGCGTAAAGCCAAACTGAGCATCACTTATTTTTAAATGTTGGCACAACTTTAGTTAAGATTGTTGCTAAGGAAATAGGCCTAAAGTTTTTTTTTATATCAGATGCATCCCCTGTTTTGTTTTTGATCACTGGCACAACCACCGTCCTCATCAAATCCTCCGGCAAATAAGAATGTTCCAAGCAAAGAGTGCGACGTTTGCATGCTGTCAGTGCTCCACACTCAGTGAATCATGACCTGGAGACTTCCCCTTCTTCATGTTATGAATTGCTCTAGCCACATCTTTAGTAGAGAACGCACCTTTAATTCCCAAGTACTCTCTTCGGGTTCCAAACTCGGCTTTTAGTCATTTAAATTAATAGATGACTTAACATTATAGGCGTTTTTAAATAAATCTGCAATTTTACATCACTATTATTTATGCCCGCCACACTGGTCGGATACCTACATTTAGGATGCGTTTTACGAGTTTGCTTCCAAAAGTTTTTAAAATCTTTACGTGAGTGATGTTCAGCAATAATATTCATTTTTATTTGCTTTTTGTTATTCTGGCAATATTTAAGCTAATTTTTAAATAATTGTCTACTACTGCGCGTCCCCTCATATATTAAACCTTTGGATGGTTTTCCACATAAAATGTTAATGGAAGCAAACTTGCGCCTTTTTTGTGTAATAAGGTACCTATTCTATCCTGTAATGTATTTCTTAAGTTTTTTAATTACATTGCAACTTATTTCATCCTACTGATGACATCTACAATAGTGTTATACATTTTATCAAAAGCTACTCGATGAGTTTTGTCATTACACAGTTTGTCACATGTTTCAAGTTCTTGCGGGAAATTGAAGTTTTTGAACATATTATTACAAGACTCGTGGTAC
Organism: Marasmarcha lunaedactyla; assembly: GCA_923062675.1. Lineage (NCBI taxonomy): Eukaryota > Metazoa > Arthropoda > Insecta > Lepidoptera > Pterophoridae > Marasmarcha > Marasmarcha lunaedactyla. Next base: position 14,322,210 of record OV281353.1, read on the forward strand.
TTTTTGATTTGAGCTGCATCTCGTTCTCCCCAGATTATTTATTATAATATTATCCCTGTTCATAGTCAACTTAGTCTCTAATTTATCAAGATTGCATTCACACTGTACATAATCCTAGCAGCCACGGTAGGCCGCTTTATACACTAAACAATGATCTTACCAGCTAGTGCCATTTACATCGCTTCAATAGGTATAAGAGTTTGAATATACACCAAGAAGTTCAATATCAGCACATGTCAAGTCTTGTTCTACACAATAGTTCAGCATTTCTAAACCAAGTAACTGACCTGGATGAAAACGGAGACCACATTCGTGTCTTCAGTGATAGTACTTATCTTACCCATGCACTGATACATTTCAGATAGATTTTTAGGATCATCTGTAGGCATGTACACTGAAAACACTAGTATTGAGCGATCACCGGTAACCATTTGCACAGCCGCTATCCGCACACTGCTACACTCAATCACCGACACCGAAATAATCACACTCCTCTGCCACAGTATCGCCAGTCCACCGTAGGGGCGTGACCACGAAGTATTCCTGCTGAGGTATCCACCGCTGACTTCCCTGTATCTGCGAAGTCATCGTCAATGGTGCCTAGGTATGTGGTGAGACAAAAGCCATATCTCCTGAAGGGCTACGATATCTGCCATTTCACACAAATATCTTATGCAGACAATAGATCGAGTTATCGACTTACAATTAAAACTAATCATGTTAGTTGCTCTAGTCGTTACAGTTGGAATTAGTTGTTCTAACCTTTTCTGTATATGTAATAAAAAGAAATCGAAAAAATACAATTTTGTAAAAGAATATGTAAATTATAACGTCCAATTTGTGTTTAATGAAACCTATGATAGCCTTATTTTTTGTACGTGAAAATCATTGTACTATTGTATAATATGCAACGCTGTTGATTTTCTAAATAAAGTAAAATTAAAAAATAAAACTGAATATCGGGAAGGGATCGCTCACTCGGAGTGATCTAAGAACGTCCGTACCGGGCGGCGATCGCAGCTAGAATGGCGAAATAACCAAATTATTAACGATGATTTAATTCTTTATGTACAAAGGAGGTTAACAAATAAGTAAATATCAGTAGGTCATTTGCCATTTGCAGTAGGCCATGGACAATTTGCGAACACGGTTGTTAGTTGCTAAGTTAAGGTTAAGAGAAGACTTTATTTTGTTGAAAAACATTATTTGAATATACTCAATTCTTCATTGCTATTCCACAATCACAGTGAGTTCAAAAAATACATTATGGACTCTGTAGGGCACAGCAAAATTGGAGAAAGTAGCGTCTCTACTAATAATTTCTTCATATATTCTAGTATTAATAAAATGTACAAATCATGAGCATAAATAATCGTAGTTCTGGACTCACAACTGTAGTAATGGCTAGAGTCGGATTTATAGGTCTGGAGCAACAGAGGAGTGGAAGTTTACATTTTGGAGAGTGCGCGAATGCTCTTTTTGATCAGGTTGAACCCACGACCTTCTTACAGCGGACTACTAGACGCAGACAGGCCTTCCATCCCTTTATCTTTATGGGATATATAGTAGATATCCCAAGAAGTCGAACCAAACGCTTCGATAGTTCCTTTTTGGTGCGGGTCGCCAAGGTGTGGAATGAATTATCTGCGTCTGTTTTTCCAGAAAACTATAGTCCTAGTTCTTTCAAGCGTCGAGTGAATAGGTATCTCATGGATAAACTTGTAACACCTTCGTCTTCATCGTCACTTTCCTCAGGTGAGATAGGAGGCAAACTTCTAGTCCTTTTTCAATTAGAAAAAAAAAGTTTAAAAGTTCCTAATTATTTTCCGAATAAAATTACAAAAAAGTACAGTGAAAAAAATTCAAATAGTTGGAGTTATGGACATAGTCAAACACAAAAATTCGAATCGACATCAAATTATAGCGATAACTAATGGAAAGCGAGCGTTTTTCGACGAGCAATGGTTGGCGATTTCGCTGAAATCCAGCTCCGGAGTAAATCGCATTCAATAATGATTAGGGATAGCACCGATAGATTGTCCTATCTTAGTTTGAAACCTACATTTTATTTTTGAAAACCAGCCCTCTCTAGTTCGACACCGTCAAAATCAAGTACATTAGCGTAATGTCAATGTTCGAGATTCGACAAATTTTAATGTGTAATTTTAGTGATTCCAATGCACGCATAGCAGTTTCGAGAAGCATGTCCAGTCAATTTGGGTAACTTTGAACATTTTTTACAGTATTTGAGATATTACATCTGATTTATATTTATTACACCTTTATTTTATTGAATGAAAAATCTCCTTTTGAATTGGTTTATTTTTATAACATGATGAATTTACGGAAATAAACAATAGAATTACCCACAATTTTCCCCAAAAGTCAAATTCAAAGTTACCATGAGTTTGGGTAACTTTGAATATATTTTTTATAAGGTGTAAAAACCTTTAATATCGGAATATTATAAGATTTGGGTGATTAAATGATGTCTTTTTATTAAGGAAAACTTAATCTATGGAAATTACATATACACTGATGTATAAATGTGATGATAGATCGCTTTGTCTTCCCATATAAATCAAAGTAGACCAATTTAGTGGAAAAAATATCGTTATGAGAACTGAGCAACATTATGCCCATATTTAAAGTTACGCAACATAGTATTTTTAGGATAGGAACCATTCAATATTATCCAAATAACTTCGATTTTGAACGTACTCAAAACTTTATCAGTTTCACATAATATTTAACATTAAAAACGATAACGATTTCACAATGATAATATATAAACTAAATTTTGCACAAAAACATACCTGTCTACAGTAAGTTTTATATTTTTAATCAAGATTTCAAGCACCAAACAACAACTTCACTACGGAAAGGCGGGTATTTTACAAAATTATGACATTGAGAGTTTATTTTTTACTTCGCATTTGCTACAAAACATTTTGGACATTCGATTTACGCAGTCCCGATATTGAAACATCATAACGTTTCCATGTAAAAAGATTATAAATCTTTTTTACAACTTTGTTCAAAGTTAGACCTCAATTCAAAGTTACCCAACATATACGTAGTCATTTATTATTTGTCGCATTGCTCGTTGCCTCGTTTCAAGAGATGGCTAATAAGCGGTTCCTAGACAATTCAACTTTTCCAAAAGGAGTATTTTTCTTAGATTATTTTACTGCTCCTCATCTGAATATATGCTGATTAGAGGTTTTTCGAATTCAGAATATCTCTCGCCAATATCTTGCGTGGCTTCAATTCAACAAGAGTAATAATAGTAACTTGTTTTCGTTCATATTTTAATTTTATCAGATATTTAATTAGCGAATAAATGCAGCATGTGAATTAATATGAACACAAGTAATAATTTACAAAAAAATCTTATTTTAGTTACTATTTAAAAAAATAAGACGGATTATTGAAATGTGAATGGTTTTAAATAAAAAACCTTCCGGCCTCATTTTTTGTATTTTGTTAAAGGTTTTTGTTTTTAATTATACATAACCATATTTGGAAGGCAAAAACCATACTTGTCAAAGCAAAGAGCCTTGAATGGAAAAAAAGTTCAAACGATCTTTATCCAATTAAAAACACACTGAGCACACACAATAAATTGTTGAAGTTATGATTGAGGCTGCTATCCTGATATGGTCTCAAGATCATCAAATATCACAAGATAGGTAAAAACTGACATATTCTTAGCTTAACATGTTAAACAAGTTATAATAATCCAGGAAAGACACATTTTCTACAAAAACAATTTACAATGCAGTCCCTTGTTCTGCTGTATAATAAAGTTGTTTTCTTTTTCAAATAATTGCCAATTTGTGTTCACAATTATTCGCACAGTTCTGTATATAAGGGTGTTACCACACCAATCGATCGACTTCGATCGATGGTAGAATGGAACAGGCAACGTCGAACGGTCGATCGATTGGTGTGGTAACACCCGTGTATACCATAAAAGGAACAAATACATTTTTTGTTCATACATTTACTCCGTCTCGCGGTCTAATTATTTAGCTAACATTTATTTCAAACATTTATTCTATTTGACAGTACATCTATACTATTTCCATTTCTTTATTTTCTCGATGACAGTTTTAATTTGATAAAATGTAGTGTTGTGACCAAATAAGTAATGATATCGATCGCATATATTTATTATATTTTGAAAAAAGACAAATACAACAAAAACATTCAAATATATTTTTTCAAGGTGGGAACACTCAAAGGTGCACCGCCATTTTGTGTTTGTTTTAATCTGTCACTCGCAACAAGACGGTCGTGCTAGTCACTACATTTCTGTTCGCTGAGTTTTTCACATTATCCATACGTTACGTTGTGTATTTTGTGTTCCTCCGTGTTGATTGCTGCCCAGCTGTCAAAAATATCAAAATGCCGAAAGGATCTGTTCTGAAAAGGCAGGCGAGAGAACTGGTAATCAAGGTTCGTAATTAATTTGAAGCAGAGTATCAAAACGGTGGCCCGCTATTACCACTGTCGCAAGTGCGAGAGCGTGTTGCGGCCGCATTAGGAATTAGTGGACCTACTATTTCAAAAATTACTACCGAAGCTTACGGTACAAGCGGCATGCAGGAAAATAAGCTTCGTACTCCGAAGAAAAAACGCCAAGCACGTCGTGTGACATCGGTTGACAACTTCAACGGTGATGCTATTCGCCGTCATATTTATGACTATTACTTGCGCAATGAAATTCCAACACTTAAAAAACTTGTTGTTTCTTTACGTGGTTTTTAATGTGGTTTGTTCCATGGCAAAACATCGTCATTAAGCTTAGTTTTGAAAGAAATTGAATTTTCTTATAAAAAATCGGACAAACGTAAAATATTGATGGCGCGTCACGACGTTGCTATGGCTCGCTGCGAATTTTTGAGCGAAGCCAAAAAAATATCAGATTGGTCAAATGTTCACTGATGAGACTTGGTTAAATACAAACCACACAGTATCTAAGAACTGGACTGACGACACCGCCGCTTCCACTAGTTCACTGCCAATTGGAAAAGGTGAACGTCTTATAATATGCCATGCAGGGTCTACGAAAGGATTAGTGTCCGATGCTTTACTGGCCTTTAAATTCAAGAAAACAGTGGACTACCACGAAGAAATGAACGCGGAGATTTACGAAGGATGGTTTAAAGAAATGGTGCAATCTCTGGAAGAACCGTCCATAATTATTATGGACAACGCTACATATCACTCCAGACAAATTGATAAAATGCCGACGCAGGCCAATAAAAAACAAGAGATAATTGACTGGCTCCAACGTCATGGCGAAAATGTGGATAGTACCTGCTTTATTAAAAGTTTAATTAGTGAATATTTTAAAATCGAAAAAAAGGCCTCCCTAAAAGATATGTTATCGACGAAATAGCTGCCGAATGTGGTCATTGGGTTCTTCGACTTCCGCCGTATCATTGCCGGTACAATGCTATAGTACTAATATGGGCACAAATCAAAGGACACGCGGCTCGCAACAATACCCATTACCATTTTACGGCAAGCAATGTTAGATTTATTAAAAAATGCATGTGCGGAAGTAACTGCCGAAAACTGGGAAAAAATTGTGAGAAGAACTCAAAACATTATAGCGTCGGACTCGGAAATTCATGTGGCATTCGATAATATACAAGTACAGGAACTTATAATAAATGTTGGGGAGAGCTCATCGAGTGACAGTGACGATTCATCAGATTTTGATTAAAATAAATATATAAAGATTACCTGTCGTTATAATTATTTCGTTTCATTGTCAAGTACCTACCTATACCTACTTATTTTACAACAGCTTCGAAAATTTTGAAGACGTCGGCATTATCAATCAAGAATTAATACGTGTAACATCTTGTAATGAAATATAATATTAGTTAATTTTGTACCAAAGTATCAGGCAGTAGTTTAGTTTCTTATATTTTGTAAAAAAAATGTCGGGTCTGTTATCGTGTTACGTTTATCGATATATCCATCCCTATCAGTTTGTCGGACTCTGGTATAATATAACGTTGTACGTGCGTAAACGTCATATTTTTTATAAAATAATGCATACATAAAGTAAAAAAGCGCTCGCACAAGTTTTCACAGGAGCTGTCATCGAGAAAATAAAGAAATGGAAATAGTATAGCTGGAGTTCGCTACCCAAACTGGAACTGTTTTTCTCAAATTGAGTTCGACATGGCGGTCTTAAGTCGTGATTTTGTATGCCGTAATAAAAATTTTATTACAGCTTATTTTAATAATTTCACCCTAAAAGTTTATCTATTGCAATAACACGCCAAACTTTTCCAGATAACAACCGAATTTTGAAATATTAACTAACGCTTTCCGAGCATTTGAGCTGGTCTACATTTTTAATTGGCCCCGACTATTAATTAATCTATGTGTTCCACGCTAGATTTTATAGTTAATTTTATTTATGTGTTGATAATGAAACTAATGTAAACATGTAATAATACCAAAGTGATTTGTAGATAACTGGATTTCTTTGTTTCTTTTCAGTGCACACTTAACGCAGTTGGGTACTTTGATTTTGTAAATTAACTTTCAATTTTTACTATCGCTTTAGATGATTCTGACGTACAGTCGGCCGCATAAGTCACTTAACATAATCAAAAGTGCAAAACAACTGAACACCCTACAAACTATAAGTCGTTGTCGTTACAAGGGCGCAAAATAAACTTACCTTACAAACGTTCATAATAAGAATATCATAACTGATTCATAAGTTGCTAAAAGCTTTCATTCCAAAAGTCGAACTTTTGATTCTGTTAAGCGACTTATGCGGCCGACTGTACTTGCCAAATGTTTTATGACTTTAAATACATCTACCTATGGAAAATAATTGTAATGTTTTATTGTAGGTATTATTTTTTACTGTTAAAAGTCTAACTGTCTTCAAAAAAGCAGGTGGTCCTCAAGTCATTTGAAACTTTTTATTGCAAAACTTTTTTGTTTCTGGAACGATTTTCACGATTTTTGTTCGTTAGGTTCAGGCTAGCTATTAAGAAAAAGGTCGGTCGATCGATTGGTGTGGTAACACCCTAAGGCATCTAAGAGGGCACGGACGTCGGTTAAGGACGTCGTAAATTGAAAGTACCAATGGTTCGAAAGAGTCATCTTCTACCAAATAACCAGCAAGTAACTCAGTAGGAATACGTACGACGCGTTAGGGCTTCACCTTTTCCATGCTACCATCGATCGACGGTCGATCGACGTCGATCGATTGGCGTGGTAACACCCTTAGGCTGGCCCACCGGTGGGTGAAGCGATTCGAAGCCGTGTTGCCCTATTTCTAACTGGAACGCTGGCGTTCCTTGTTATAATATTGTCGTCGGAATCTACTAAGACCTTATGTGGACACCTGTAACAAACCGCCGCGTCTAAGTTGGCTGCGTAGGCATTCTAGCTTTGACCGCCGCCCGGTACGGACGTTCTAAGACCACTCCGATTGATCGATCCCTTCCCGAAATTCAGTGGCGCTCAGTTTACTGTCGTCACAGACTAGCGTGTTGGCTCCGTGATACGGTTTTTCTGGGTTTTTTACTCCCTCCGAGCGCTGACAAAGTGATTTTTTCTTTGCGACTAAGTTTCTTAGTTTTCAAAGTGCTGTGTTGTCGTTGTGCTGAGTGCTGTGTGTGCCCAGTGTAAAGTATTCTGGTTTTAGTACAGAAGATACCTTACGGTGACAACCAATTTGTACTGATCCAGTCGTTTAATTTATATATTATTTATTTCTACTATTTATTTATTTACTCTTCTATTTCTTATTTATTTTTATCATATTTGTGTCTTTTCGTGTACAATTCGTGCTCTTTTGTCGGTAAAGGTCGGCTCTAACGCGGTCGACTCTTTACCTGCGTACCCTTTCTAGGATTCCAGGTAGCGGACTTCGGCGAACTATAGTTAGTTTTTAAGTTATTTTCAGGCAGGAGGCTATCTGCCTCCTGCCTGAAAAAGGCCTTCATGGCCTTCGTTCGCTCGCAATGTCCAGACATCTGGACAAAATTCGAAAGTGGTTCAAACCCACAACCAAAACTCCGACAAAAAAGGAGAGACGGGCGCGTCAACCCGCATCCATCAACCCCTCACGCGATCGTTCTAGCTCGCGCTCGTCCGTGGCTTCGTCCACTCGTAGTTCATCGTCGATGGATTGTGATACCCTGGCTCCCGGCCAAGCCATCAAATCAAACGAGGGATTCACCGTCGTCGCAAAACGACATAAAAGGGCCAAGCCCTCGGACTCATCCGGCGATTAGTCCAAAACTCCGACATCTGTGCCCACACATATGTCAAATTAAAAAATCGCGTATACACACGCGAAAAATTCCGCGATCGGCATCCGCGTAGCGACCATTGCACCCGCCGATTTCCGTACCAAGTACTTGAACGAGAAATCCATTGAGTACCATACTTACACGCGAGGAGGAGCGCGTTTTACGCGTCGTCCTTAGAGGCGTACCGAAGGAGATTGAGTCAGAGCTCCTTCTCCAGGATCTTAAAGACCAGGGATTCCCGGTCATTTCCGTCTACCGTATGTATGGTAAAGATCGTATGCCGTACAACCTAGTGTTGGTAACATTAGATCACACCCCTGAGGGCAAGGGGATTTTCAACCTTAAAACTATAGCACGACTTTCGGGGATAATAATAATAATAAACACTTTATTGCCAATAAAAAGAAAAAACAGCAAAAAAATAAAATATACAAATTGTAAAAAAATACAGCAATGCTATTTGGGCGGCCTTATCACTACAGAGCGATCTCTCCCAGGCAACCCTGCTTAAATCAGAGAAATATTTTAAACAATTACAGACTGATGGGCAGTGCAATTTTGAAATAAACCAAAAAAAGCACATCATATATAATAAAATTGTATATATATAAACATAAATAATAAAACACATACATAATTATATCATATACTTACATAAAAATACAATACTTACATAGATATACATACATATGCATAAATTTTGAGGAAAATCATTAAAAGATTGTACGAATCATTGTGAAAGATAAAGTTCTTTAACTGATTTTTAAAAGAATCTATTCCTTTAACATGGTGAAGAGGAGAGGGTAGAGAGTTCCAGAGAGAAATTGCTTTCACCGTGAACGACTGCTGATAAAAGTGGGTACCGTGACGAGGAGTTGCCAGCAAGAAGTTGCTGGCTGACCGCAAGTTACGTTCATGGTGTTGGTGGCGAAAAGTAAACCGTTCTTTAAGATAAGTTGGCAGGCAGGGGTTGAACAATATACCATATAAAAGATGAAGTGCATGAGTATTCCTTCGGAGACGAATCGGGAGCCACTTGAGCTTAGCGCGGAATTCAGATACGTGGTCATATTTGCGTAAGCCAAATATGAATCTCACACAAAGATTTTGAAGACGCTCAAGCTTGTTTAGTTGCTCCTCGGTCAAATCGAGATAGCTGATATCGCCATAATCCAGTATTGGAAGTATGTGATTGTGCGAGTGCAATTCTGGTAGGTATTGGCAGAAAATTTCGAAGCCTTCGGAGAGAACGTGCAGCGGAAAATACCTTTCTACTGACAGACTGCAATTGCGGTTTCCATGATAGAGTAGAGTCCATGAGAACTCCCAAGTTTTTAACAACGGTACTATATGGAATAATACAATTATCAAAAACTATTGGAGCAAGTTGGTTGTAATCGATTTTATTTATAATTTTTGAACTGCCACAAAAATAACTTGCGATTTTGAAGGATTTATATTTAAACCATGATCTTTGCTCCATTTAAGCAATAACTCAAGGTCAGTATTGATTGTGTTAATTGCCACACTGATGTTATCAAAACTGACTTGTGTATAAATTTGAAGATCAATAGCATCCAAGTGGTAGGAAGAAGAAAGAGAGAACGTTATAATATTAATAAAAACTGAAAACAATAAAGGAGAAAGCACACCGCCTTGGGGTACACCAGCAGTAGTATTGCACCATGAAGACACGTTGTCCTCCACTGAAATACGCTGCCGGCGACCCTGCAGATAACTGCGAAACCACTCAATCACTTCTGGAGATAAGTTAAGAGAGCATAGAATACCAAGTGAAACATAAAAATCAACTGTATTGAAGGCATTGCTAAAGTCCAACAAAGTAAGCAAGGTCAATTTTTGATGTTCCATGCCATACCTGATGTTATCGGTTATTTTCACCAAGGCTGTAACCGTGCTATGCCCTGAACGAAATCCGGATTGGAATGGGTTAAGTAGATTGTTTGTATTCAGGAAAGAATATAGCTGTTGGTGGAAGAAACGTTCAAGGACTTAGGAAAGGAAAGGTAGAATTGAAATTGGACGGTAATCAGTTGGATGTACAGGATTGTTTGTTTTCGGTAAGGGAATAATATTAGCGACTTTCCAAGATTCAGGGAATGTTGATGATGATAAGGAGTTATTAAGGATCTTGGTTAACGTAGAGAGAAGGAATTCTAGGATATGAATAACTATGCTACGGCTGATACTGTCGCAACCCATGGCATTGGATGTAATTTGAAGTATACTATGCTTAACACCACATTCAATGAAAGGTTGAAATGTAAAAGGAGTTATGTCTGGGCATGGCAATGTAGAAAGATTCTTTAAGGTACGGCCCTTTAGTAATCCGTCCATTGCAAAAGTTGAGGAAAAATGTCGATTAAGTGAGTTTATATCGACATTTGAAGTTACAGAATTTTTTGGCTTGTCAATGCCCAGGGTTTTGAGAAATTTCCACACTTTAGCTGGATCACCGTTCTCTACGGATGCGTGAATATGGCGCCGTTGTGCATCCCTACACACCTTGTTGCAGTGATTTCTAATGGATCTGTATCACCGTTGAGATCCCTTTCAAACGTGGTATACCCGGCCAATGCCATAGATGACAAGTCTATGGCCATACGGCCAGAATTTGCCACGCCAAGCCCGAACCCCGCAATCTGTCGAACCTCCTGCATGAGTCTTATGTACGTTGGTTGGCCACACTGCCCAACCCCAACCCCAAAAAGGCGCAGAAGGCAAAGCAAAGGTATCCACCCTTTGCTCCTTCTGCAAAGCCCGGCCCACCCAATAAACCGCAGCCTCCACTATGTGACCCTCACGATCCTCCACCGCCTCCCACGAACGCATGGGTGACGGCACCTACCATGGTAAGGAAACCCATGGCAGCCCTCACCCTCCCGTCTTCTCAGGTAAAGCAGGTCAGGTTAGCACCTGCTTGCATGCCTTCTCCTCTCACGGCCAGGTCCCATGGAGATCCACTTTCAGACTTCGCGCTTGTAAGCGAATTCGCCTCAAGTTTCGACTTGGGAGAAGTCACCACTTTGGCTCGCAAACTACGAGCCGCAAAAGGTGACTTCCAGGCGACGTGCTTCGTCGCGATCAAACACCAGGCGCTTATCGTCGACGTCCAAAAATTCAATAAATTGAACTTTTAAATGATGTCCTCTAGATTAAAACCTCGGTCCCTCACTATCGGCTACTTTAACGCCGATGGTCTTAAACATCAGCGTAATGAAATTCATGAACTCCTTCGAGAATTCCAAATCGACATCTTACTTGTGCAGGAAACCTTTTTGAAACCTAGTCACAAGGACCCGAAAATAGCGAACTACAACATCGTTCGTAACGATAGGCTTACCGCCAATAAAGGCGGTACCCTCATCTATTACAAAAGGTATACTACACTGTATACGTGTCGATCCCCCACAGCTCGAGAATATCGAAGTTTCCTGTTCTAGAATAGCGATGAGCGGCCATCAGCCGATAAAGCTATACTTCAAAGCGACCTCCAGTCGCTACTCGATATGAGTCCCTCCGTAATACTAGCTGGTGACTTAGCTCGAAACATTCAGGTTGGTACTCCGTAGTTACCAACCCAAACGGCCGTCGTCTTCATCACATGTTAGATTCGCTAAGCTGTAAAGGTCCTCGGAAACCGACTCACTATCCCTACAACACAAATCATCGCCCCGATGTTCTCGATATAGCAATCCTACAAAGTGTTAAATTAACGGTACACTCAGTAGAAGTCATCCACCAACTTACTTCGGATCACCGACCGGTGGTCATGAAGCTAGGTATCCCAAGTGACCCCGTTCCCAAAACGAGGGCACACGGTGATTGGGCCAAACTAAGGGAAGCCCTTAAGGCAACCGACAGCCCCGACCTGAACACCATTCCCGATTCATTCTCATCCATCGAGGAGACAAATTCAGCGATCGGTGCTTTCACCAACCACATTCGAACTGCTATCAGTGCATCTTCCAGGCGGGTTCCGGTGGCGAATGATCGCCGCTGGATCCTGCCTGAGGATGTGAGGGAGTTGTTGAGAGCAAAGTACGCACCTATCTGGGCGTACGATTACTGTGGCAAACCGCATCCATATGAGGGCCCTACAGCGAGATGTTAAATCTCGCATACGCGAATTGCGGTCGAACAACTGGGACGCGCTTCTTGAAGAGATTTCGCCTTCGCATCTGGCTTACTGGAGCTTGGCGAAGTCTCTCAAGATGGACTCTACCGCGTCATCGATGCCTCCGCTCCTTAGGCCTCCATGACTCCCGCCTTCAATGACTCCGAAAAAGTTGAAACCCTAGCCGATAGCTTAGCCCAACAATGTACACCAAGTACAGAAAGCACCAACGCCCTCCACAAAGAAACTGGGAATAGAATAGTCGAAACTAAATGCGGCAACCCAACGACAGACACCCTTCAACCGGTAACGCTGGAAGAGGTACAGACAATAATTAAAAACTTTAAACCACAGAAAGCTCCAGGTTCAGACGAAATACCAAACAGTGTTCTGAAAGCTCTCCCACTAGCACTCATACAACTGTTAGTAGTTATTTTGAATAACTTACTAACAAACTGCTCCTTTCCGCAAACGTGGAAGGAAGCGATTGTCATAGGTATTAGGAAACCCGGAAAACCAGCTAATCCTACAAACCTACAAGCTACCGTCTTGTTAGCTTGCTTAGCGCGATAGGCAAATTATACGAAAGGATCATTTTGAACAGGCTCCGAGAGGTCATCTATTCGAAGCACCTATTACCGGATGAACTCCTGCGTCTAACAGGTGCACCACATCACGGAGCACATCTTGGAGCAAAGGAAAGTAGGTCGAAAACCGATATATAAGCTCTTTGAACTAGGCGTGCCAGACAGCCTCGTGCACATCATACGAGACTTTCTCCACTGTCGAACCTTTCGCTACAGATTGGAAGGTGCACTCTCCAATCCCCATCCTGTATTAGCCGGTTCCACAAGGCTCGGTGCTTTCTCCAACTTTGTTTTCACTATACACTAGTGACATACCAAGGACGGAGAAAGTAGACCTAGCGCTCTTTGCGGACGACACCGCGCTATACACATCTGATAGGAATCTACGTAGGTTAACTAGAATACTTCAATCGGCAGCCAACGCATTAGGTGCTTGGTTTTGGAAATGGAGAATAGAAGTCAACCCAGAAAAAAGTGCAGCAGTGTACTTCTCTCTCTCAACCTGCTCTAGGACAACCTCTAGGAAACCCTCCAAAAGATTAGGTCAGATCACCCTGTTTGGTACTCCGATCCCATGGACTAAAAAAGTCAAATATTTAGGAGTCACTTTAGACAGTGGACTAACATTCGCGGATCACATAAAACGCGTCCGGGACCGAGCCGCCTTCGTCATGGGTAAGCTGCACCCTCTAATTTGCAAGAAGAGTAAAATGTCGCTTAAAAATAAGCTTACACTTTACAAAACTTGCATCCGCCCCATCATGACATATGCCAGTGTGGCTTTCGCTCACGCCAGCAAATCGAACCTCAATCACTTGCAGGTTATTCAAAATAGGTTCTTACGCAAATGAGTTGGGGCCCCGCCCTATGTCCGCAACTTAGATCTCGAGCTGCCCACCATTGCCGCATTCATGATATTGCTTGCATGATATTGACTTCGATAATGCTTCCCACCATCTCAACCCGCTGGTCAATAAGTCATCTGAATACACAGCCAGCCCAGACGCAGCGGTTCGTTATAGGCGTCCCGTAAAGTCTTAACAGATCCCGACGATGATATTACAACAAGGAACGCCGGTGTTCCAGTTAGAAATAGGGCAACACGGCATTCAAATCGGCTAACCCACCGGTGGGCCAGGCTAACGCGTTGTACGCATTCCTACTGAGTTTCTTGCTGGTTCTTTGGCAGTAGATGATCCTTCCTTTTCAATATTCGACGTCCTAAGCCGAGGTCCGTGCCCTCTCGGGTGCCCTTAGGCGGGTCCTATGTAGGAGTAGTTTAAGTTCCAGCTAGGCGCCGTCAGCACTAGGCTACAAAGTCCGGTGAAATTTTTAAGGCCTATGGGCCATAAAAAAACTGTCAATTTCGATAAAAAAAAAGTTTACTATGCGGGGTGTCACTCTCTTGGGCTAGGTTTTTTTTCTTTTTTCAACAATATATATTTTAAAGTCATCGAATCAAAAACCTTAACATTGTGCAATCCTTTGCATAAAATGTAGTCCTAAAATAATGGTAAGCGTGGCGTTTAAGAATGTACTATTTTGTTAAGAATGTACTTTTTTGAATTGCTCCACCATCATCGGAGTAAGATGTACTAGATTAAAGTTGTATAAAAATAAAAGATAAAGTTACATCAAATCAATATTTTATTAAAACGCCACTTGGTGGAGGCGCCGGGTATGAATTTTACGTTTTCCTTGTGTACGGGACTCGGATTCATTTTAGAATAACGTGCTATTTGATTATTATTTCTTATTACAAAAACTGAACTTTTTGCCCTATGCCAAAAAATAAAAAGGTTGGTAAATTCGGTGATATTAGGAATAAACCGACAACTCTGCGTGTCGAATGGCACTGTTTTTGAACAACTATCGTGTGCACCCAGCGTATTACTAAAAAGGGGGCAGGTGAATAGATTTCATCATTGTAAAGGATACCAATACGTTAATAGAATTAGAATTTTATATTTTCTAGCTTTTTTACAACTTTTGAAACAGCAGCAATCTACGAGGGCGAAGTAATATGTCTGGTTTATTCTAAAATAGATTTTTATCACACTTATCACTTTACCCTCGTATTAGAAATTCCAGGTATCGCGGCGGCGATCGATAATTTACTTTATTCCTATCTCTCCCCTTCAGTGGTAAATAACACTACTTAGTTTCATTTGTCCACTTCGTTTATAGTGAAGTAGTCGATCCTCATTAATGAGAATAGACGAGAAAGCAATCGACACGCATTTTCAATAATCATTTTGACATATACATAATTGGAATGAGGGATTTCCAGACAGCTTGGAAATATAGTAAATAGTTTACATGAGAGGTAACTAGTAAAAGTTGGTCCTATTTTCATTAAATAACATTTGTCGTATAAGGAAGGCAAAGAACTACGCCAAACAGCCTATCTGTCGTTAATATAATAGGTCTTTACCTATGAAACTGCCGTTTTGCCGTACTGGCCATTTCAAATGAACATATTTTTTTTTGACTGATAATTCTAATTTCAAATTAATTTTATTTGACAAACATGGAATTCTTTTTCTAAAATCGTCATTTGTTTAATAGTTAGTATTTTGTTTTCAACGCATTCGAACATTTTTCGTCATCATGGATAAGTTAAAAATTCGAGTAATTATGGAGTATGAGTACCGTCGTGGCAGCAAAGCGGCACAAGCGTCACGCAACATCAACGACGTTTACGGAGCGAACACTACAAACGAACGCACCACCCGTTATTGGTTTACCCGCTTCCGTTCTGGAAATTTTGACCTGAAAAATGAACCCCGTGGTCGTCCGAAAACTTTGGTCGACAATGACGAATTAAAGCTTTCGACGTTAGCATCAAAACAATATTGGTCCATTTGCGTCAAATTGGCAAGGTAAAAAAGCTTGACAAATGGGTACCCCACGAACTCAATGACCGCCAGCGCGAAGTACGCGTGGAGACGTGCCTTTCACTGCTCAGCAGGCATACAAATGAAGGAATTCTGAACCGCATTGTTACTTGTGACGAGAAATGGATCCTGTTTGACAATCGTAAGCGCTCAGCAAGTTGGTTGGACCCTGGTTCAGCACCCAAACAATGCCCTAAACGAAAACTTACCCCTAGAAAAGTGATGGTCTTATGTTTGATGGTCTAACGCGGGTGTAATTCATCACAGCTTCTTGCCAAACGGGACCAGCATTACTGCAGATGTGTACTGTGAAGAACTGAACACAATGATGGAGAAGCTCGCACGTCTCCAACCAGCTTTGGTCAATCGTTCGGCTCCACTGCTCCTGCACGACAACGCGCGACCTCATACTGCACAGCAGACGGTCTCCAAGCTACAAGAGTTGGGGTTGGAAGTTCTCCGTCATCCGCCGTACTCACCAGACCTTACGCCTACAGACTTCTACTTTTTCCAGAATTTGGATAACTTCTTGGCGGGAAAAAAATTCAATATCCGAGAAAGGCATCAATAAGCTACCAATGCGTTGGCAAAGATGCATTGATTGCATGGGTGATTATTTTGATTAACAGAAATAAAAAATATATAAAAAAATTACGCTTCATTTATTTCGTGAAAAACAGCAATTTCATAGGTAAAGACCTATCATCACACCTATATATCACAAACTAACTAGTGATGCTATGCATCAGACGAACGTCTTCCTAACTACAACACTAGGAACTAGGAACTTGAGGAACTTTTCAATTTGAAAAGTTTTTTTTTAAAATTAGATTGTCCTTCGTTTCTTAATTTTAAAATGACGGCATTGGATTTTGGCGTAATGCCCCTCGCGAAAGCCCCTCTCCTTTTCTACAAGAAATTTTAACAATCTTAAAGATAAAAGAGGTAAAATAAATAAAAGGCTTGTATATTTACGATTTTTTTTTAATTTCTAAATTTTGTTTTATATTTTTATACGCTTTGTTTGTATTGCACGGGAGGCAAATTTTTATTTTCTAGAAACGAGACATCAGTACCGTTTATTCATATTCTGTTAATTATGTTACACCAATTAAACACCGTTATTCATATTGAGTAACCCAGAAAACATTTCTTGTGTGGCTCACAAACAATATACAAAGGTTTACCACACTTAAACCTTGTAAGCACAAAGCACTATTAGCACAAAGACACGGTAAGCATCGTTAAGTCCTATCTCAGTTCTTGGAAAGTGATGGAAAATAACGTCCTTTCGGCTACTTTCTTATTCACTACACAGCACTTGTTGGACATTGTGAAGCACCGAATAAACTCATACATTACTATATTTGGTAAATGAGAGGTTATGTTTCGGAAATTGATCAATGCAAACTCTTCACTCGTCAAACATTGAAACCGTAATGGCAGATCGAGCTGATTGATTGAAAATTAAATTAAATTTTGCGTTTTATGGCAATCAGCTGTAGTTACTACACAATAACTATTTCTGCCAATTTCAAGTATTAATATAATATAAGTAGTTTTAACATAATTAAAACATTGAAACATAACCTGAAACCGTACATCATTGATTGAACATCATTCATCATTCACATTGAAGTGACGTATGACAATTGTTTGCTCGAAAAGTAGCAAAAGATGTCAGAATCAAAAAGTTCTAACCATAGACATAATTGCTAGTTTTTTTTGTTTGAAGACTACCTGCTATGATATATATTTAGTTTTATTTGCACATTTATTTTACTATTTGAATACTGGTATATTGTGTTATTGAAGTAACTTCGGCTTCTTTTCAACCTACCTATCTTATACTGCATGGGTATTCGGACCAGCCTTTCTTAGCGCCATAATCGCGATAATTTAACCAATTTTTCTTTCTTCATGTGATTGAGGAAAATCCCTCATTGTGTATCTCAAAGGACAGACACAAATATCTTTGAGCTATTGGTAATGTAATTTGAAAGAGTTTACTAATTGCTACTCTTTCAGCAGTTACCTACAAGGTTATATTTCAATATTTTTCTTTAAAGCAAAGCGAATTGATTCGTATTATGGAGGATACAGGATTCATGAAACCTTTATTTGCACATGTGACGGAGTCGTGGTCTATTTAAATATAGCATTTTAAATAGTAACAGCTTGACTTTGATTTAATTTTCCTAATTTTACTTCTAGCATGGTACAGCAATTTTGTCAGCACTTGCGGAAGAAGAGCGGTTGCGGTCAAGCTGGTCTAGTAAACTTTAAAATACAATCTATTTTATGTTTTAACTGAAACAAAGAAAATAATGGCAGATAATTTCATGTTTTTCTTCACGCGACTCGCTTAGCTTTGTTGCTGTCAATTATTGTCAGTCATACGTGATATCTAAAATAGGGAGTGATTTTGCACCTTCAGTTATTTAAAAATAATGTTGTTTTTGTTTAACATGAATGTAGATATATTTCACATTTTGATAACGTTTTATGAACGAATATCATAAATTTTTTTTTTAATTTATCTACGCAGTTGAGGCTCTATGACATCCAATACAATACACGTTCTTAACGTGATTGCGATTGTAAAAATCAGACATTTCTATTGATCACTATTGCAAGGTATGGCTGTAGCAGTTAAAATTACTCAATCCGTCCACTGTTCAGGAGCAAAAACTGGACTAAGTTTCAAATTCGTAGACTAGTTAATAATTATCTGTGGTCAAACCTCAATTACGCATAGAACGTAGAGCCACATTTTTACTACACTAGGTAACTAGATAATTCAAATTGAAACATTTATTTCTCAACATTGACTGTATGGTCTCACTATCATACATAGGTACATTTTGCTCACGCTGCAGCCTACTTAATTAGGCTGCACATTTTAGTTTCGTTTGCACATTTAATTTACCTTATAGTAATGTTTAACTATCGGACAGATCGTTGATTTACTGTTAACTACTCAAGGAAAGAACTGCCAAACTATACTACTTGTACTACTTCTACAATATAAATTTGAATATTACCGTGCGGTCTTTCTATTCAACGGTCTCAACTCCAACTAATTACTGCCACCGGCCAGGAAGACTACTTAACTTCAACTTGAAAGGTGCGCGTGCTACTAGGGCCCGTACATTGACAATTACTTGTGCTTATTGACGTCAAATAAAACATGGCTCTACCAGCAGTTTGGAAAAACCTTCGTGAAGAAAAAATGGCAAGAAAAGAAATGTCTCAAAATGCAAGGAGTCTGGGCCACTTTATCAAAAAATAGTTTAAGATGCTAAGAACACTTTTTGATTGTTAAATTGTTATTAAAACACTTTGTTTATTGGTAGGAAATGAAATTGTGCATTATTCGTGTGCAACACAAAAAAAAAATCATGGCGGAATTAAAAATGTCATTTTGACAGCTAAGGTTTACTTACATCTTTTTGTTTTATGTATCCAGTAGTATCGATGGCTGATTGCCATTAAGTCCAAAGAATTGAATTGAATTGTTTTGTGTATTTTTAGCTTGTTTATCACTTGTAAAGTTAAAAAAAAACGAAAGAAAGAACTCAAGCGCAAAGAACAATCAAACACACAGACAGACAACTATCAATGTGATGTAAGTGAGGTGGTTCACTTGATAACTGGAGGAGGTTCACTTGACAACTTCCGCCATAGAAAAGACTCATTGACAATGTTGCCCGCTAAAATGAACACAAATAATGTTGACTTTTTTATTTTCTTACCATCTAACTACTAATTAAATCAAATTATTTGTATTTTTCCTACAATAAGTATTTATTTGTAAATTTTTTTAGATGGTATACAAAGACCTAGCCCAGGTTGTGACGTTTCTTTTCACGGGTATATTTTTTTTTCTAATAAATTTACAGTGTCTCTTTACGTCTTTATACAAAATTATTCTTATCTGCATCTGTTAGCTCGGCAATCTCCCTCCCCCCAGGTATCCAACCAAACGACGAACACCCTCAAACGGCACCCGTTCAAGAGTTAACGCGGGATCCAGCCCTCGCCCTCCTTAATCATATTAGAGGGAAGTCAGCAATCCTTCACCCGACGCTACTACGATAGGTTGGTCAGGCTATTGTTAGGAAAGGCTTAATAGCCCACGCTTGAAACAAGGACTTGCAAAACGAGACTCTTAATTAATCTAAGTCCAGAATAACTGATCAAGCCGGTTTAACAATCACATGTCACTTGGCTTAGACATTCAAGTAAATAGTAAAGGTTTGAAAGGCGAAGCAGCATATCGATCGTTAGTCTAGTTTGCTTGGTCGAGTTGAACATCACTTGAAGGAGACGTAGCGAAAAATTCTGCAAATGGCCCTTAGTAGCTCCGTAAAGACAACCTAACAACCGTTGCCAGCTCTATGGTCACGCAGCGGCTAACTGCTCAGCTCCCCCCAGGTGCGTTAAGTGCCTGGATCCTCATATTACAAAGGAGTGCACTCGCACTCCCGAATCCACTTCCGCCAATCCAATCCAATCCGGCCACACAGCTAACTACAGGGGTTGCCCGCGCGCTCCGCGCTCCTCAACTAAGAGGGCCGCGCCTAAACTTTGTCTATTTGCATTAGCCGATCATCACTCGCTACTTAGTTCCTTGTAAATTATATATTTAGTATACATTCTTAACAGTAAACATAATGACTAGACCCGCAAATCCCGCGTCCGGTCGTATCAAACCCAAGTTTCAGTTCTAGGCTTATCCCTAGTTTCATTGAACGCTCGTAGCCTTAGTTCTAACCTTCCTGAGCTCAAACTATTCGTTCAGAACAATAAGCCAGACTTACTGCTTCTCCAACAGACTTGGCTCACTCCAAACCGCTCCAGGGGTTTCGCTATTCCCAAATACGCGCTCACTCGTAACGTTAGGCCCAACGCCGACGGTCACGGCGGCACAGCTATTTACTATAAAAGCGGTTTTCATTGCTCTCCTCTCACTACCCCTCCTCTCCTCAACATGGAGGCCACTGTGTGTAGATTGGCTATGAGTGGTCATCCGACTGTCATCATAGCTTCAATCTACATACCTAGTGGCACCAGACCTATCCGCAGCGATTTCGAGGCCATGCTCGCCCTTGGCCGTTCAGGCACTATGTTCAGAGACTTTAACTCTAAACATACTGCCTGGACGTGCATATCGACAACACCAGCGGTATCGCTCTCCTCGACATCACTGAGCAACTCGCCTTTGACGTCATCTCTCCCGTCACTCCCAGTCATTACCCCGACAACCCGAACCATTCTCCCGACATCCTCGATTTTGCAATAGTAAAGCATATCAACCTTGATCTCAGGTCTATCGAACCGCCCGATGACCTCGGCTCTGATCGCCGCCCCGTTTCCCTCGTGCAAGGATCGCCCAACGTTAACGACACCTCTCCTATGACCTTTACCAACTGGAAAGGCTTTAAAAATACGTTAGCTTCAGCCTTAGAGGCCCCGAACCCTCCACTCGCGATCTCGCCTGAATCTCTAGATAGCCCAGAAAAATAGATTTATTAGTCGATTCCCTCAGTGATGCTATCAACTCAGCCATCAGTGCTAACGAAAAGGTTGCTAAACAAGGTAAACCCACGCTTTCCTTAGCTGTTAGCAATCTTATTAAAGCTAAGAACGCGGCTCTCCGGAGAGTCAAGGAATGTCCCACGCCTGCCTATAGATCAGCTGCGAATCAGCTTCAACGTAAAGTTAGGTCTTGCCTCGCAGAATTTCGAGACGCTCAGGTGAACGATCTCATGGAAAATATCTCCCCGTCCCACCAAGCATATTATAGTATGGCCCGAGCCTTACGCGTAGACGCCGCCTCTCACGTTCCTCCTCTCACTCGTCCCGATGGCACTATTGCCTTCGAAATCGAAGAGAAAGACGAATGCTTCACTGACAGCATTGCCTCACAATGCTCGCCCAGCACCCAACCCGCGGATCCCTCCCACATCCAGGCGGTGGAGGACGAAGTCCTCCGCAGAGACTCTCTCCCCATCACCACCAACCCCGTCACAGTATCTAATGATGAAATCTCGCTTCTCATTAGAAGTCAAAAGTCCAAAAAGGCTCCGGGTGCGGATGGAATTTCCAACCACGCACTTAAGCACCTGCCTCAACAGGTGCTTACCTTGTTAGCTATCATCTTCAATGCCTGCTTCGACCATAGCTACTTTCCAAAAGCTTGGAAAGAAACGACAGTCATAGGCATTCCCAAGCCGGGTAAGCCTCTAAATATCCCGGATAATCACAGACCCATCAACTTCCTCAAGGCCATGTCTAAACTTCTCGAGAGAGTCATACTCTCTCGAATGCGGAACCATCTGTTTCCAACGGATGGCGATCCCCTCATCTTTGCCCACCAGTTCGGCTTTCGCGCTAAGCACTACTGCCCTCAGCAAGTCCATCGAATCGTCGAGTACATACTCGATGGCTTCTATCCGCGACGTAAGAAAACGGTCGCAGTTTTCTTTGACGCCAAGGCTTTCAATAAAGTCTGTCACAGCGGTCTCGTCTATAAACTCTACAAAATAGGCTTACCGGATCGACTAGTTAGGATAATCGCGTCGTTTCTCAAAGACCGTACGTTTCGTTTTAAACATGAAGGCACGCTTTCCGCGCCTCGTCCCATAAAGGCTGGAGTCCCTCAAGGCTCAGTCCTCGCCCCTCTGTTGTACACCGTGTACACTAACGACGTTCCCATTCCACCGAAAGGCGTCGAACTCGCCCTCTTTGCCGATGACACCGCCCTTTACACCAGTGTTCGGGTCTCGTCATCAGACTCCAAAAGGCCGTAAACGCCCTCGGTGCATGGTTTTAAAAATGGCACATCGATGTGAACCCAGACAGAAAAGCACTACCAAATACTTAGGCGTCACCTTAGACCGGACGCTTTCTTTCAAGCCACACGTCAATAGAGTAACGAAACTCGCTCGTTTTTACTTAGGCCGCCTATATAGTATGTTAAGTAGAAAAAGTATTATAACGCTTTATAAGGTCTGCATTATACCCGTCATGACATGTGCCTCGCCAATATTTGCCCACGCCAAACCCTCCGTCCTGCACAAACTGCAGGTAGTTCAAAATCTCTTCTGCCGCGGGGCCACAAACGCACCTTGGTACGTGCGTAACGCGGACCTGCACAGAGATCTTGAACTACCTACAGTGCAACAGCACCTTGAAACACTCTCTGAAGCATTATTCAAACGCTCCGAAACCCACCCCAATCCTCTAGTTCGAGATTCAGTCTCGTTTACTACCCCTTTCATAGATTCGAAGTACAAAGTCGCTAGACCGAGAAACACGCACACGAACGTAGCCACATAACTAGCACTAGATCTCAAAGCCCTTCAGGCCGCAACTTCTAATACTAATGTAAATTCGAATTGATTCAATTTTTATTTTCATTTTGAGCACCTTCAGTGCTATGTAATCCCAGCGGGTGACCCCTTCTGGGCCCCGCTAGCGCGGCCTCTTTCTCCAATTGGTCGTCGCTCAGATGAAAGCTGTGTGGCAAAAATTTGCACGAGTCATTCCGGGGGTTTTTTTAGTGGGTAGTGCTCATTAGGAGCTAGTCCCAGATGCCTTGTTAGGCGCGCGAGAGGTATGCGGAAATGCATTTTTTGCCTCCTACCCAAACGGGGACTAAAAAGAAAAAAACAACCTGACAGCGATACCTGTTTTGATTTGTCATTGAGTAACTAGTTAGTCAAACCGTACTAACAGTCCACCAACTCATCTACTCTGTAGTGTGTGTATGTGTGTATAAAATCGGAACAAAACGATTTCTGAGGCACCTATATAGTAAAAAGAAATGTTAATGAATGAAGGCAGCGCTTTTGACTGCACAGTTACCTTGGTCGGCGTGGCGACTTGCAAAGTACTGTCACTAAACACCCATTACAATGAAGTGATATTTTCTTTCCCTTTCTGTTTAGATAAATTTCCATAAAGGAGATTCTTCTCCCACGCACACATTGGTTGTGTATAGAATAAAACATGCGAAGCTAGGACTGTTTTGCTCGCTTGAAAGTCAAATATTAAAGCTTTATTTTTCAGTCCATTTTATATGATTCAATGAATTACCTTCTTTTATTGTGTTCCTATTTTTTTTATTGTAAGTGTTTAGATAGGTAATAAAGAAACAATTATTATTATTATTACAACGAAGGCTCCGGAGGCTTCTTATTATCGAGGAAATGAAGTTTTTGGTGCCAAATAAACGATGATATATTCTTTTTTTTTATTCTCATACAATAAGATATAAAAATACTGTAAGCATTTATTTTACCTCGTAGATTAGATAACATAAAACATGAATTTAATAGTCAACATATCACTTACACCAATGCAGGAGCTAAAAACAAGTAACAGAAGAAAGCAGAAGCGAAATAAGCTTAATTTACAACTATATAAAACCTGTCACATTTTAACAAATACTAGGTTAGGCTAGTTTTGGTAGTACAAGAATAATATATTTCTGTAAAAAGCATAAATTTCAGCTACCAACAATCTCCATTAGTACAAAACCAAAAACTTTAAGCAATTACATTTAAATACAACTTGTGTTACGAAAAAGTTGCCAAGAATAGTCATTTAAAACACATGTTTTACTTCTTAATTTTTTTTATTCTGCGAGAGAAATGCATGATGCCCAGATGAACATAGCAACTGTGAGCTACAAAATAAGCAGCATGCTTACCCAGAAAAAGAGACAAAACTACTTCTTACATCTTTACCTCACTAATGGGCATAGCAGGTAGTCTTCATACAAAAACAAACTAGGAATTACGTCTATGGTTAGAACTTTTTGATTATGACAGCTCCATGGCTACTTTTCGAGCGAACAATTGTCATATGTCACTTCAATGTGAATGATGCCACTATGTTCAATCCATTGACCTCAACCAATGGACAAGCCCTAAGTATGAAAAAAACGTGCATACCTAAACTCGAAAAATAACATAAAATGGCGTCCATTTCTAGTGTTGCGCAACGAGTATCGAATCTACTATCGATAGAATGAAATGAGCCTTTACAAACATTAAGATTAAATACAGATTTAATACTTTTTAGTAAAGATTAGTAAGAGATTAAATACAAATACATATACAAAATACATACGGTTATTCTAGTGCTAGTTCTTTAAGTACGCGGTGTTTATGGCAGCTAGGACAGGACTGCAATGATCCTAAAATTAAATCAATTATTCAAAACGATTTTCTAGTCGATAATTTGCTCACGGGTTCAGATTCTAAAGACGAGCTAATTTGTATTAAAAATTCAATCGAACGGATTTTATCTACTGCTTGTTTCCAGCTACGTAAATATCGATCACATTCATCTTCAATTCTGAACGATGATCAAGGATCTAATCCTGAAGGAAATTTGATTATTCGTTCTTCTTCACATATTCTAGGCGTAGGGTGGGATTCCTCATTTATTATTATTCATTTTCCTATACAATATACAGCTAGGTGCGACACACCTACTAAAAGGCCGATATTATCGGATTCTTGTAAGATTTTCGATCCCTTAGGTCAACTTTGCTTATTAACTTTTTATTAACAATAATTCCTAAAATTTTAATACAAAGATTATGGCTAGCTAAATTAAGTTGGGACGAACCCGTACCTAATCCGATAAGGGAAGCATGGCAACGTATTTTACATATTTCCCGCAATGTGCTTTGCGACTCGCCTAATTATATAGAAGTACATTGTTTTTGTGACAGCAGCGCCAGCGCCTACGCAAGTTGTATTTATTTAAAATCTATTAGCGATACAGGTAAGGTAGTGGTGCGGTTGCTGTGCGCAAAGGCGCGCGTTAGCCCCGCCACACCAACTACAATCCCTTGTCTCGAGTTATGCGCTGCAGTGCTCGGTGCTCAGCTCACCGCTGCGGTCGTTGCCGCCCTGCGCTGCCAGATACGTAATGCTTACTATTGGACAGACTCGACTATTGTTTTGGCTTGGTTGCAAACTAGTCATACTAAATTAAACATCTTTGTATCTAACAGAACGTCTAAAATTTTAGAGTTGACCGAAGGCTCAGAATGGCGTCACGTTCCTACAGATTTGAACGGATTTCGCTTCGCGCGGAGTGGATGCTGGCAAATTATTTACTTTAGAGATGTGGTGGAAAGGTCCTGCATTTTTACACAAAACTAAAGCTAACTGGCCTGCACTAAATACACGACCTTGCGATGAAATTCCTGAATTAAAAATTAATTTGACGCAAACTAGTATGAATAAGCTTAGCCCATACAAATTAATTGATTTTGAGAGATATTCTAAACTTAAATATATAAAGCGTTCTTTTTCTTATGCACTTCGATTTATTTTTAATTGTCGCAATATATTAATAAGAAAAAGGGTATACTGCAGCCATGTGAGCTCGATTCTTCATTTAAGTATTTAGTTAAGTTTTTGATATTGTTTTTGTTATCGATATTGAAGTTTAATGATTTTTTGTAAGAGATTGACGTAAAGGAAATAATCATACTTTATGGTTTATTTACTTTCATTATAATTCTTTTAATATAAAAAATAAAGAACTATACAGTTTATTTTCTTATTCCTGATATAGTCCCGTCAAATTAGCCAGAAAAATAGCGGTCAGTTTGCATGAATTCCCAACATGCTGAATTTTGGTACAGACCTGGGGTACACTATTATAAATAAAACGCCGAAAGATCCCATGTTTGCTTAAAAAGTTATTCAAGGTCAAGCATCAAAGTTTTCGGTTCAATCAATTAAAGTCTGGCTTGTCTTCAATAATTACGATTCATAAATAGACAAAACAACTACCTGCCTATTCAATAACAAAATTAACAATTCTAAGCAAACTTAATTCCCTCTTTCTTCACGCCTTTTTGTTTCAAAAATACTCGCACAACGGCAGGCAAAGCAAATACCGTTTAGATATGATTTACTGCGTAAGCGCCTGTTATCATTTGGATCGAAAGTATGAAAAATAAAAACATATTAATAATGATCATCGATATCTGGCTAAATAATAGAAGCTCCGGAACACACTTTTGACAAAAATGTGTAAATGTGAAAATGAAACAATAAATATGGCGATTTGTGGCACGCTAGCCACCTGCTATGACGTCACTACATGATTGATATTTTAGTGACAACATTCAAAAATAGTACTATCTCTTTCTTTTATTAGCATTTTTGTAGCAATTTTGTATAAGTAGAGGGAGACAACCAAATTCTTCCACTTCTTCCTCGTCGATATACATAACTACTAATTTATATAGGACATTACGACTATTCGTCATTGACTATTTATCACATCGCTGGTTCAATAAATGATGTACGGTTTTAGGTTATGTTTTAATATTTTAATTATGTTAAAACTACTTTTATTATATTAATACTTGAAATTTGCAGAAAAAGTTATTGTGTAGTAACTACAGCTGATTGCCATAAAACGCAAAATTTACGGTTTCAATGTTTGACGAGTGAAGAGTTTGCTTTGATCAATTTCCGTAACATAACCTCTGAATTCCGAAATACAGTAATTAATTTGCGTTTATGATGCTTCACAATGTACAACAAGTGCTGTGTAGTGAAAGAGAAAGTAGGCGAAAGGACGTCATTTACCATCATTTTCCAAGAACTGAGATAGGGCTTTACATTGGTTACCGTGTCTTTGTGCTAATAGTGTTAACTGACAAGGTTTAAGTGTGGTAGAACTTCGTAAATTGTTTGTAAGCCACAAACATTTTGAGCAGAAATGTTTTGTGAGTTACTCAATAAGAAAAACGGTGTTTAATTGCTGTAACATAATCAACAGAATATTAAAAGGTATTGATGTCTCGCGTCTAGAAAATAAAAATTTGCCTCCCATGCAATACAAACAAAGCACATAAAAATATAAAACAAAGTTTAGAAATAAAAAAAATTCATAAATATACAAGTCTTTTATTTATTATACCTTCTTTATCTTATAAATATTTTGTAGAATATGAGAGCGGCTTTCGCGCTGCCACAATGGCACTAGGCCAAAATCCAATGCCGTCATTTTAAAATTAAGAAACGAAGGACAAACTAATTTAAAAGAAAAATGTTGTAAATGGGTTCCTAGTGTTGTAGTTAGGACGACGTTCGTCTGATGCGTACAATCACTAATTAGTTTGTGCTAATGAGTTACCATTAATTATTTTAGAAAGTAGCGACTACAAATTAAAAATTAATACTACAAAGTGGAGACATTTATTTTAAATCTTATTTCATCTGTAATATGCTACTGAGTGGATGACCGTCTTTGTAAGTATTTTCATTCTGACAGAACTCAAATGGTCTATGCACCTTTGAATAACAATCTGGGCAGTAAAAAAATGCGCATTTTTAACAGCTATGTCGCAGTAACAATGGCCATTTTTTGGCGCATTTTCAGAAACATACACAATTATTTACCCAATCATACTCCTATCGATTAATATTTTGGTCTAAATACCTTTGTACACTTGGTGCCAAAGTTTCGAGAACGTTAACAATCCTACCAAACACGGCCAGGAATTGGTCGTTCTGATGTATACGAGCCATCTCTCGTTCATGCGCCATTTTCTCTCTCTGTTTCTCAAGCTCGATAATTTTATCTGTCATCTCTTTCATTTGCTTCTCAATATTTGATTCTATGTCCTTTTTAGGCGATAGCAAGGTGTCTAATGAATTTTCCGAGAGCATCGAAGATCTGTTTGAGTGGTCGCCGTCAACTGAGCAGAATATTCGCTGTGGTGAACGAGTTTCTTCTAAACAGTGGTCTGATTCTTCCTAAAAAAAGCAGGAATCCAACATTATGGTTAGGGTTTATTCAAATATACACATAAAATGATACATATCTTTGTAACAAAATTTTTTAAAATAAAACAAATCCAATCATACAACATTATTGAAATTGGCTGTTAAAAATAGGATTGTAAAATTATCCTTATTGTGAACACTTCGCAACACTAACAGATAATGAATTGTCACAAAAACTAGAAACTTAAGTTGAATAACAAAAATAAATTAAGTATTTTAAAGCTTTGTTTGTTTTAATATGTCATTGTATACCTAGGCTTTGTTCGTGTGACTGGCATTATTCACATTCGACATGAACTAAATTTTAGCAGAACGAAATTATGGGTCGTTTATGTTATGCTGGCACGTTCACACATTTACAATTTGCGCTTGTGTAGTGTCTCTTGATAAGCGCACGGCTTACGGATTACGGAGGTATACCATGGAGCTCCACAAAATTAAATAACAAAATTATACATATGTTTTTTTTTTGTGACAATCCAAATCATGTTAGGTAAATAAATATGGTCAAGAATGACCAGCACTTGACTTAGAGACGAACTCTTTTTGTAAACATTTGTACAATTATTTAGACAGACTTGGTTTATTTTGATGAAAATTTCAGGAAACATTTATACAAAACTGCAGTCACACATTTTCAGAATATGTACCCTAACTTGTAATTAAAGTGGGTTTTGTTTTACCAGTTAGCTGAGATAAACAAGCGCACTATGTAGATTTCAGTCTAAGACTGTGTTCTAGTTCAAAGACCAAAGTTCTGACAGGAATCCTAAAAATCATAGAATTATTATGTTTACTTTTTTCATGTTTTATTAGGAGAGTAAAGTGGATTTACTGCTTTGATAGATATGCAGCCTCTTAATATAAATATGAAACGTTTTATAATACCCTGATATAAGTTTTTTAAGCATAATAAAAAAAAATTATGGCTGACAAATTTTCTTCAAACACATGTTAAAATTATAAAGTTATAAATTTTTTTGAATAGGGATTAAACATGAACAAATTGATTATGATGCATTTTTAGTTTTATAACATTTTATTAAGTATTCAACAGAATGAAGTTACTTACAAGAGGTAAAAAAATTATAAAACTTGACAAACTACGAGTATTCAAAAAACACAAAAAAATGTATTATTTTCATTTCTTCATAAAAAAATCTTTAACTAACAAATAAGTAGGTACTGCAACACGCACACGTATCCATTACATGCACACATCTACAGTGCTGTATGATATAGTCGCTGGCCGTCAAGTAGCGCGTCCGCATAGGTTTTGATACTTTTTCAAATATGTTTGACTTATTTTACGTTATTATGTTTTCCTTTTGATTTATAATAATAATAATATAATAATAATAATTCATTTATTTGAGAGACTGTGTGTAAATACAATAAGGTCTATAATATAATTTTTATGTCCAATTCACAGTCTGTCTGAACAGACGTGCAAATATTAACTATTTTCATATCATTTCACAAACTAAAAAAATAAAAATACTAATTAATAACATTCTAAAACAAAAAATAAAAATTAATAATGTAAAAATAGTCTTAATAATAAATTACAAATCAAATAATAATTTTACAAATATCAATCAAACATTAAATTAAATACAAAAATGTCGAAAGGAAAGATAAATTAAATTGAAGTTAAGTGCAAAATTAATTAAGTTGCTACTGTCATTAAATCATTGTCGTTCAGATAATCGTCTATTTTATAATAACATTTCTCCATCAAAAGCCTGAACACCTTATGTTTATAGAAATATACATTTATGTAATTTATGACGTTATGTTTTGCAAAGTAAGATATTTAAATACCTGGTTAGGATAATATGGGACAAAATAAAATTGGGGTACAAAAAGGGCTTAACGAAGAGATTGACGTCATTAATATGTAGACGTCTGTTTTGGTAGTTATGATTTAAGATAAGAGTGATTACTTAACAAAAATAAATAAAATTACGTGAAAAAAATATTATTAATTATTATACAACACAGTGACAAACTTTAATTTGGAACCCATTTAAGGTGCAATATCGTAAAGCAAATTGAAAATGACTAGAGCTATTAAATTTACTGTTTACGTTGACATATTTTTACACTGACAAAAATAGGGATAAATACCCTGCTAAGGGATAAGTAGTGGGTCGAAAATGAGCTGATGATGATTACTTTTTTACCTGGTACTTAAAAGTTCAGACGTTTAATTAATATACAGTGTGTATCCACTATTTGTGCTAAAATCGGAATATATACACCTTCTTCACCTTAAGCTCACCTTAAGCACGATTGACATAATGTATG
Organism: Marasmarcha lunaedactyla; assembly: GCA_923062675.1. Lineage (NCBI taxonomy): Eukaryota > Metazoa > Arthropoda > Insecta > Lepidoptera > Pterophoridae > Marasmarcha > Marasmarcha lunaedactyla. The sequence goes on from OV281353.1 coordinate 14,353,281, forward strand.
CAATTATGTCAATCGTGTCATTTTCGGTATTGTTCTATAGATTAAAAATCACTATGAACAAGGAGCAACCAGCGACTTCTATAATCGAATGTAACGAAGATCATTCCAGTAGCTCCAAGGCTGTTAATTATCTTGTAAGCTAATTATTTATTTAAAAAAATTTAAATTTTAAATAAAAAAAACTATCTGTTGCCCTCAAATCTAATAAAGCAGTGATATGACAGACTATGACAAATTGTGACTTTGTCAGATTGACGTTTTAGCAAGGGAAAGTGAAAACCTTTAGATCGTAGATTACAGTGCATGCAGATCCCTTAGTAAGCCAGATTGTGACAATCTGGAGTACTACAAATTGTAGTCTGATTACTATTTTAACCAACACGACGAATTTTCGAGCAAACGACGACGGAGTTCGATAGCACTAGGCGAAAGCGCGGGAAAACAGCGATACGTCTACACTCTGGAAGGCCTCGGCCGGTACTGAATACAATTAGCGCGTGCATTAGAGTTTATATAAATTTTAGACGTTTTTAAAATGATTTTTTAGCAGTATTTTTAAAAGGACTTGAATAATATTTCTGTTTTATTTAATTAGTTACATCTTTGTTAGTAATAAGAAGTAAAAATGATTACTTTTGTAACAATACAAGTGTATCGAAAACTGCGACAAACTAGGCTGAAATCGAACTTTTCACGCTTTGATTTTTATGTTTTAGACGACAAAACAGAGACCATAGCAAACTTTTCTTTTTCTGTTTGTATCATTTACTTTTGTACTTATCGAACGGCAATGTACGCATGTTTCGTCGGATTACAAGAAAAGGCGCATGAACAATGAATTCCTACTAAAAACTATCTGAAGAAATGAAAATTTTCTCAAAACATGTTTTAGACGATGAAATTTCGAATAATTTGTACTAATATTTAGATGCATACATGTAATATTTTGATCGGAAACGAACACTGAAAACTCCCAAAATTGCACGATTTTGTATAAACGCTCTTATTAGATCTAAATTATATTTATTTATATATTTATTTAATTAGATGGCTTCAGTCACTCACCTTAGGACTGTAACAATATAATTCTACATAAATCCCCCATCTTACTTTATATGTAACATAAGTTTTGCTAAGCTCGCAGCACTACAGTTACTGTAATAATAATCTGGGGACTCCGTAGACTTAATAACTTACAAATAATATGAGCCAATAAAAATATTGCATTCAACCTTTCTATAAGGAGTCATTCAAGTTTAAGTCAGCTCTACAGGGTGGCGGGAAGGTCTGTGTAAATGAATACCATGCCAATAGAATCAACTTAAATAAATATTATTTATTTATTTGCAAATCATCAGAAAACTTACAGCTAGGATGTATTATAGACAAGATATTTACAATTATGAAAGAAAATTAAAATTTCGTACACATAGAAAATGTTATGTTTAATATTATGTCCTCTGTTCTCCAGCTCATGAATCAATAAAGAAACGAGAACAAATTGAAAAATGCATGCACTAATGTTTACATAAGCATTTAAGAGCTTTGCTTACTTTTGCTGATGCTGGGGGGGTTTAATAATTGCAAAAAATTTGTTTATGTAATACTTGAATGGCCCCTAAAAAACGATTACTATACAAGGCTATTTAAACTTGAGGGTATCACTGGTGAGGCCAATAATTGTAATCCACTAAGGTCCCAGAGTGATTTCACCCAGAGTAAAGTAAAATGTCATTCTTTAAATATTTAAAGTCAATATTTAAAGTAGTCTCAGTAATTTCAAAGTTATGTAGACAGGAAAATAGTAAAAATACAAAAGTCTATGAAGAAGTTGACATCTAAAAGGTGTTAGTGTGTTTTAATTATAGGATAATGTTAAATGTTACTATATAACCATATGATTAATAATTTTAATATAATATTAACATAAGGGGTGCTACCCACATATTTGAGCCACAAACTGCCGGGCGGCAAAGTCGAGCCTGTGTAGATGAACATATGGCAAAAATGCTGTGCGGGTTTTGAGACAAGCTGAATGAGCCATAAAACAAATATTGCTGGCCCGAACATTTGTTGAATGTGTGGGTAGTGACTGTAAAACATATTGGTACATTTGGCAGTCATCAGTGTGGAACCCGGGAACAGGCAGATCATGATTCCAGCGCTACTGCTCTACTGTCACTCTCCATTTTATAATATAAAACTAAATGTTTAAAATAATAGCTGTTTTCTCAAATACAATAACTTACTATTTTAAGTAACAATTTTGTATTTTCAAGCAGTCTTGTAGCAACTACAAGAAATAATTTAGTTCCTGCTGTGGGGTGTGTGTGGGGTAGGGTGTTATGGCTGTCCTTTTTTTCACAGAAAGTTGGCTTTCAATTTGAGATGTAGGGTTTTATAATAATATTTTGTATTAAATGTACACAGTCATAGTTTGGAATAAAACCAAAATACAAATTTTTTGCAGTATGACAGGGTTCAATTCCCGAGTGGTAAAAGAAGGAATGCAGTTTTTGTAAACTCTAAAATTGATGACATAGTTTCTTAGCACAAATACCTCTATCTTTATGCATTGTCATGTATGATATGGATGAAACAAAGAAAATGTGAAGATTTAGTAACAAAGGCAATACTTCATACAGAAATAATAATAAATGATACCTTGCAATACATTGATGTGTCTGAATCATCAAGAGTAAAGGGTGCCTCCTTTGCAAACTTTAACACCTTCCTTTCAAGTTTTGATAATGCACACTGTTTCACCTCATGCCTCACTATTTTAGAGTATTTTCTTTTAGTATTATTTTTCAAATCACTCCAAACCTAAAATGATATTTTTGGAATATTAATTAGTATAAGTAAGAAATACTTGCAATACTATGCTGAACCCAATATAAGTAGTACTTATTATCAACCTTAACTCTTCAGGGTTTAGCCTTGTCCTTCTATAATATGACCACCATCTTGAAAGCTTTAAAGATCACTTAAAAAACCACCAGCAGGATCTTATTGGATATAATATGAGTAACAAATTGGATTTTATTGCAACCCACGCAATATGAATTTTAAATCAATTAAAATTTGTTGGAAGATAGTCTATATTATGCATTTAGTAGAATTAAACTGTTTGGTTACCTTACGCCACTTTATTAAAGGTTTAGGCTCTCCTTCAGGTGCAGAATTCAATAATTCAACCAATTCATACCACTTTTGGAGGGTTTCATCTCGACCTTTTGCCCCTTCTGGAGACCGACTTAAATCACCATGTCTGGAAAGTCAATACGAATATCGATTCGTCTTTAAAAAAAATATAAGTTGACGGTTAATCATTGTTTTAAAATGATATAAACAAATGAAAATCTATCAACTCACTTCTCCATAAATGCCAACATAATTTTAAATTGGCTCTGGCTTGCTTTCATAGTTTTAAAATTTTTCGTAAAACGTTTATACACCTGGATATTATTTGATGAACTTTTAATCTTATGAAAAAGGTCGCGCAGTCTTACCGATCCGGTGATTCTTCACTTATGTACGTTGTCTAATGCGCGGTTTACATGTATTAAGTAGTTAAGTTGGTAACTAAATTTTAACTAAATTTTAAGTTACTGCATGTCACTTGCGTGTCCAAACGGATTAAGTAGTTAAGTTCATAAGTTTAATGAAGATGAGCAGTGATGAATCTCAAGGAATTCGTCAATTCTGTACTTAGATAAATGGTAAATGTGATTTTGGACAAGTTCAGAGAAGAATTTTATTTGGAAATTAAAATCTTTACAAGAATATGTTTTTTTCTAAATTTTTATTCTACAAGCGTATCTATTTTAAATATTCTTCAACAAATTTTAAAGTTGATAATAAGCTCCTCTCCGACATTAAAAAAAAAAAAGAGTAAATGCGAAATAAATACGAGCTCTTGCCGCCACCAGGTTTGTCAACTTATGCACTTAACTAAAAAATCACGTCCAAACGTGTTAAGTGAGAAGCCCCGCCCACCCACTTATACGAAAAATAGAACGAATCCTAATCTACTTAATCACTTGCGTACTAAATTTTAAGTTACCACTTGTCACTTAACTGACTGTTTACACGCAACTTTTAACTTAAAATTTAGTTAAAATTTAGTTACCAACTTAACCACTTAACGCGTGTAAACCGGCTATAAGTCAGACCTTCTAAGTTAGTCTGTCTAAGTTAGTTACTTATCTACCTCAAAGAAAAAAAAAAAGATTTATTGAATAAATTCTGTGCATGTAAGGAGAAATCACCATTAATGACAATTTATTATTATATTGTCAATTCTCAACTCAAGCAAGACAAAAAAAATTACATGTTTGTTTTTTTTAATTCTTTATCTTTACCTCTAGGGGAAGGCAAAGGGAGCTAGCCCATGCAGCCTGCAAATACATAAATAAATAAGTATAATTTTTTTTTGTTATAAGTTTATCTTATAAGATAGGAAAGGAACTACAGCCTGGTCTGTCGTAAATATAATTTCTTCTTCTTTTATAACGATGATTATTATATTATGTGTGATAAAGAATACGATGAAGCTGAAAGTCAGTAGTAAAGTGATAGCGTGATGTGGAACGGCATGAAAAGCATTCTACACTCCTCATTGGGTTTTATATTTTATGCAAATGTCTATGAGCACCACTGTAAACATATGGTGCGTTCCGTTTGCCGCTGACAGCACTATCAGCGCTAAAAGTGCTCAAAACCATTCCGATTCGTTTTAGCGCGCTAAAAGTGATATTAGTGTTATTTCAATCGGAACGGTAAATAGCGCGTTAACATTACTACAAAAGAAAATATTAATTTTCTTATATCTTGATTATATCTTGCTTATTAAACAAGCTCTTAAAATCTTTAATCGACTAATTAAAACATTAACAAGGTAGCGACATGTGTCAGTTTTGACAGGCCGCTCAGAGCGACCATGCTCCGTAACTTGGGCACTGTGAGCGGGAAGATAGCGGCGTTTATGACGTCATTGATAACGTATCGGTATCGCTGTGAGCGCGCTTACGGGCAATCGGAACGGGAATATGAGCGCTGTGAGCGCTATTATATTATTAAATTATTGCAAAAAAAAAAAATTGCAGACACCACTGGCCTCTTCCCCGCCTAAAATTCTACATATAAAATGAAATGAAATAAATAAGAAAGGAAGGTACACACTAAGGAAAGAGAGGTTTGTTAGCTCTGTGTGTCCTTATCAGTGTTACCAAATTCATATATTTCCACATACCCTATTTTATTGCTTTAATTAGCAACAAGAGACTGGAGTTTGGCAGGAACATATTTAGTGTAAAGTAGGATCAATTTAATAGATCACATTTGACACTTCATCAAAATTCAGCAACGTAACCTTGTAACATTATGCACACAGTATTAATTTATATGTAATCAAGACAAAAATTGGCAATTTTAAGATTTATTTTGTATGAACTGATCGATGTGATTTGTTATTATGATTTATTTATTAAATCGGCCCCAATTCAGAAAATAAGTTTAGTATTCTGTGGGTTACTATGCAAACTATGATAATATATACATTTACCTGTATACATCCTTTGTAAGCAGTTATAATAAAAATACAGTTACGTGTAAATGTATAAAGGCGTATAAACATTTAAAGGTAACTGGAAGTTCCACTCGATTTTAATACTACAATATTTTAAATCTTATGATAAGTATACTTTATGCACATAGCCTGCCAAAAACGGTCCAAAGAAGGATTGCAGTATATAATAACTTCTTCTTTAGTTTTAACTTAGCTTTAAGAAGAAGTATTCAAGAATTCATTTATAATACTTTGAAATGTGAACGGCACTGAAGCCTTTATTACAAACAAACTACTTTTTTTTCGCAATGGACATTTTTTTTATGGCCCTATTAGCCTTTTAAATTTCACCGGACTTTGTGGCCTAGCGCTGAGGGCGCTTAGCCGGAACTTAAACTACTCCTACATACGATACGTGGATGTTGCGCGGATGCCTGTAACGAACCGGCGCCTCTGGGTTGGCTGTGTACTCAGCTGACTTATTGATCAGCGGGTTGGGATGGTGGGGAACGTTGTCGAAGTAGCGTCTAGACACCAACGTCATCAACGTGGCAAAAGTGGGCAGCTCGAGATCTTTATGCAGGTCTAAATTGCGTAGGGCATACGTAGGGCGGGGTCCCGACGCATCTGCGTGATTGATATTCGACTTGCTGCCGTAAGCGAAAACCACATTGGCATATGTCATGATGGGGCGGATGCAAGTTTTGTAAAGTGTAAGCTTATTTCTAAGCGACATTTTACTGTTCTTGCAGATTAGAGGGTGCAGCCTACCCATGACGAAGGTGGCCCGGTCCCGGACTCGTTTTATATGATCCGCTAATGTAAGTCCACCATCTAAAGTGACTCCTAAATAATAGGTTTAATAGCTTTACCTATGAAACTGCCGTTTTGCCGTACTGGCCATTTCAAATGAAAATATTTTTTTTTTGACTGATAATTCTAATTTCAAATTAATTTTATTTGACAAACATGGAATTCTTTTTCTAAAATCGTCATTTGTTTAATAGTTAGTGTTTTGTTTTCAACGCATTCGAACATTTTTCGTCATCATGGATAAGTTAAAAATTCGAGTAATTATGGAGTATGAGTACCGTCGTGGCAGCAAAGCGGCACAAGCGCAACATCAACGACGTTTACGGAGCGAACACTACAAACGAACGCACCACCCGTTATTGGTTTACCCGCTTCCGTTCTGGAAATTTTGACCTGAAAAATGAACCCCGTGGTCATCCGAAAACTTTGGTCGACAATGACGAATTAAAGGCAATTGTGGAAGCTGATGAAACTCAATCCACGGCTGAATTAGCAGCAGCTTTCGACGTTAGCATTAAAACAATATTGGTCCATTTGCGTCAAATTGGCAAGGTTCAAAAAGCTTGACAAATGGGTACCCCACGAACTCAATAGCCGCCAGCGCGAAGTACGCTTGGAGACGTGCCTTGCACTGCTCAGCAGGTATACAAATGAAGGAATTCTGAACCGCATTGTTACTTGTGAGGAGAAATGGATCCTGTTTGACAATCGTAAGCGCTCAGCAAGTGGTTAGACCCTGGTTCAGCACCCAAACAATGCCCTAAACGAAAACTTACCCCTAGAAAAGTGATGGTCACTGTTTGGTGGTCTAACGCGGGTGTAATTCATCACAGCTTCTTGCCAAACGGGACGAGCATTATTGCAGATGTGTACTGTGAAGAACTGAACACAATGATGGAGAAGCTCGCACGTCTCCAACCAGCTTTGGTCAATCGTTCGGCTCCACTGCTCCTGCACGACAAAGCGCGACCTCATACTGCACAGCAGACGGTCTCCAAGCTACAAGAGTTGGGGTTGGAAGTTCTCCGTCATCCGCCGTACTCACCAGACCTTGCGCCTACAGACTTCTACTTTTTCCAGAATTTGGAAAACTTCTTGGCGGGAAAAAAATTCAATACCCGCGAGGTAGTACAAAATGCCTTTGAAGAATTTGTTGCCTCCCGTCCAGCTGATTTCTTCAAGAAAGGCATCAATAAGCTACCAATGCGTTGACTAAGATGCATTGATTGCATGGGTGATTATTTTGATTAATAGGAATAAAAAATATATTAAAAAATTACGCTTCATTTATTTCGTGCATAACGGCAATTTCATAGGTAAAATCCTAATATTTGACTTTTTTGACACAGGGGATCGGAGTACCATACAGAGAGATCTGACCTAATCTTTTGGAGGGTTTCCTAGAAGTTGTCTTAGAGCAGGTTGAAAGAGAGAAGTACACTGCTGCATATTTTTCTGGGTTGACTTCTATTCTCCATTTCCTAAACCAAGCGCCTAATGCGTTGGCTGCGGATTGGAGTATTCTAGTTAACCTACGTAGACTCCTACCAGATGTGTATAGCGCGGTGTCGTCTGCGAAGAGCGCGAGTTCTACTTTCTCCGTCCTCGGCATGTCACTAGTGTATAGTGAAAACAAAGTCGGAGAAAATACCGAGCCTTGAGGGACACCGGGTAATACAGGGCGGGGATTAGCGAGTGCACCAGCCAACATGTAACGAAAGGTTCTACACTGTAAAAAGTCTCGTATGATGTGCACGAGGTTGTCTGGCAAGCCTAGTTCGAAGAGCTTGAATAACAAGCCGTTGTGCCAGAGCTTGTCGAAGGCTTTCGCTACGTCAAAGAAAAGCGCATCGCACTAAGCAGACTAATAGGACGGTAGCTTGTAGGTAAATTAGCTGGTTTTCCAGGTTTCCTAATACCGATGACAATCACGTCCTTCCATGTTTGCGAAAAAGAACAGTTGGTTAGTAAGTTATTGAATATAACTACTTACAGTTGTATGAGTGCGAGTGGGAGAGCTTTCAGAAACATGTTTGGTAAGAGCCCTGTTTGGTTTTTTCTATAGTAAGAATTGGAGCCAATAAGTGTAGTTTTTAATACTAGTGCATAATTATAAATATGTATTATTTGTACAACTTTATTCTAAGATAGTTTTAGATATGAGCAATGTTTTACTATTTTGGCAAATATAAACAAATTTTATTTTAATTTATTATTACTAAATACAAAAGCTAAATAGGATACATCCCATTTAGGGCGTTACCACACCAATTGAAACTGTCGATCGAGGGTAGCATGGAACAGGCAACGTCGATCGAAGTCGACTGGTCGACGTCGATCGACGGTCGATCTATCGGTGTGGTAAGTAACTTAGAGAGCAAATAACTACGACTATGTTCACTATGTTTGTGCCTTCACTGTTTTTGCCCACCAAGAGTCGTGCCAAGAAGCCGAGAACAAAGCAGGCCTATGATTACTGACGACACAACGACGACAACTAAAGTTTTAACCTTTCTTCTATAACTCACGCAGAGACAGCGGCGCACAAGAAATGCACCCCGAATTTTGATATTTACTACCACTCAGTCCGCTAGAAATTATAGAATAGAAAGAAAACCACACAAAATAACCTAATTTCACACGATCTTCACTTAGGCGTATCGTTTGTAGGAGTAGTATAAGATCCGGCTAAGCGCCCTCAGCGCTAGGCTACAAAGTCCTGTGAAATTTAAAAGGCTAATAGGGCTATAAATAAACTGTCCATTTCGTAAAAAAAAAAAACACGATCTTCACCCATAAGTCCCGACACTTACTAAAGGTACTTCATGAAATGAAAAACAAACATTTTTAAAAACGATTTTAACAACCACATACTTAATATAGTTCTGGGATTTTAATAAAAAACAACTTAGTCAACTGTATCTTTATTTCGATCAGTCTTGCAGTTCTTCCGATAGCCGTGATCGTCTAGTGGTTAGAACCCAGGTTCGAATCTTGGTCACGGCACTGCAAATTTGTCGATGGAATATAAAATACTGGTTTACAGTTTTCATTAATTTTTTTTCATTTTATTTTATTATCTTACTCTTGTAATAGATTTCTATTAACTTTTCTATTATATGGATCAAATTATTCAGTATAAATTTATTTTGTTCTAAAAATAACAAGTTATAAATAAACTTGTAAAGAAAAAGTTATAATACTCGTAATAACAAAAAATCCAAATAATTGCATATTAAAAATTTTTGTTTGATAATAATGCCATCTACAATGCAATATTTGTACTAATGCGCTGTCTCATTTGACGGATTAGGGAAGATGGTTTCTCTTATGTTATTTCTAAAGTCTGTCAGATGGCGTTACCTGTATGTGTTATTGTTCAAAACACGCTTTGCTGCAGCTGTTCGCTATCATAGAAATACGTGAGAGAAAAGGAGTGGTTTTAGGTTGTCTCCTATTAATTATTAAGTTTTTGCTAGATTTTTGACCATATTGTGTACTGTGCCGGTGCTATGTGATAGATGAAATTGTTTTTAATGTGATAAATTGTTCGCAAAGCTCGAAACGGTCACTAAGCAGTGCAATTAGCTTTGTAAACGCTTGTCATGACGTTTACTACAGTGTGTGCTTGTGTGCGTGCGTCGTGACAGCATTGCCGATAGTCGGTGAAGCGAATCTTTGTAACGGAATCGACATGTGGATGTTGTTTTCGGTAAGTTTATTTTATTGTTTTGTATAATTCAAGTACAATTTCTGTACATCTTAATATATTGAGTATCCCTATTGATACATATGGATGTTGACACACATTCCGTGACATGAAAATAGTAGGTACTCTGCACTTTTGTAGTCACTTTTTCGCGGCATTTAATAGTATCGTGTTTGCACGGCTTATAGTAATAACAAAGCTAAACTGTGAATAAAAGAAAAGGTTGCTAGCCTCCGGAGTTCATCAACCTTTAAATTATGTAATTGTTATCACTCTTATGTTAAGAGCACTAAAGGCGATAAGAGAGCCTTTTGAACTGTCGCTTTTGTCTTGTTTTTAATCTAGTAAGGAGTGTAGATTTTTATCTCATTGAAATAAACATATTATAAGCTCCGATATTAATATGACGCTTATATTATAAGATAAAGAGAATTCAAAGTCAGATTTTTCATGATTTTATGAAAAAATTAAAGCTGAGTTGACACGCTTAGATGCTATTTCAAATATGGGCACTTCCAAATTTAAAATTTCTACCTGCGATGTTGCACATTGATTGGTTGTATGGAATGGAATTTTAGCAAACCTAGGTTTGCTAAAATAAAATGTTTTGAACTACTTATGATACACATTCGTTTCAAATATTTGTAGCAAGTAAGTAATGCGTGATATCTTATTAACTACAATAGCGAAGTATGAAGCATGCATTGACACTGTGAGTGTTTTCCGGCACCAACAGCAGTGAAAGTTTCTACGGTTTAGGCAAAGCTTAAAATTACGCATCTAGGTAGATGTGCGTTAATAGCATAAAGTTACACGATGTACTCCATTTGATAAATTACTTACTTTTTAAAAGTTACTTACTTGATAAAAAACGTTATTTTAAGATGAGTTTTTTAGATAAGTGTTTATTACCCAGCTACATAAAAATAGGTATCCTAATAAGTTAAAGATAGGATGAACCAACTTCCTTCCCTTGTTCCTTCATAAATTATTAAATTATAAAACTAGGTAGTTTATAAGTAGGTACCTAGATAGATAACTGCAAATATACTGTATCAAGATAGACACAAGTCGTGTCAAACAAATTCGACAGGTAGTTCTGAAGAGAGTATGAGCGTTCAAATAAAAACTGTAGCTTTGTTACGTTGTTCCGTGAAGAGATAAAAATACATGTAACGTTAATAATGTATGTAAAATAGGTATGTAATATGTGTAAATTGCTTAATATAAACTACGTCGAGCTTTATATTATGCCTATGCATGATGCTGGGTTATGAAAACGCACGTCTCGATCATAACGAACTCTGAGCGCTACTATTGAGTTTTCTCTTTTTAACTCGTATACGCCCCTATATCAACCTTTTTGTTTTCATTGTCCTGATAACAAAAATCTGACAGTACCTTACGATGATGACACCTTTCAAGTTAACAAACAATACATTTTCGAAAAAAATCACACATTTTTACCATAAAAATACATATTTCACTTGATATTTAAAAAATGACGTGTTAATAACTGATGAGATGGCCATGAGAAAACCAGTGAAGCGAGCAAGAGAGACGTCGGCGAGCGCCGCGGTGAAGTCCGACCTGCAGCAGACACCCGACGTGGCGCTGGCGGCCATTGCCCCTTACAAGAAACAGAAGGAAGTCAGCGACTTCATCAACTACCTCCTCAGCGCTCTTGAAAGGAACTCCACATGGCTTAACAAAATCGTTCAGAAGCAGCTGGACTTCCGCTGCGCACTCCTCTCTGGAGCCGGACCTAACCGCTTCCAAATGCAAGAAATCATCTACCCTGCCACCAAAGAAGGCATGAAGCTCGAGGTCGAACTCAAAGACTCCGAAGACCACGACAAAATCGCCGTTGCCGCCATCATCAAACTTAGCACTCCGGAACTCGACAAATTAATGAAGTACACCAGAACCAAACTCTACGATAACACTGTCCTCCAGCAAGATCTATTAAAAGGAAAAAGTTTAGGCATATCCTTCGCGCTGATGAAGCCATTTACCGATAAACAGTATAGAATTGTAGATCGGATCCCGATTGGAGGTAGTTTCGTGAAATACTCTCCGCCTCTGAAGAAGAAACGCCAGGAAATCACGGAAACTGCTATTAAAAAATTAAAACGTTTAACCTAAAATATTGACTCCAGGTTTGCAACGAACTGTGCAGTGTAATAAGTAGGTAGTTGAGCATTCTGACTGTGCTGTGATGTGCGGCTTCCGTAGCAAATGATCCTCATTTAGGCGATGATCGCTTCCGATTACCTGTGATGGATGACATGCTATCACAATTGCATTTTGATGAACTCTACTTCGTTTTGGCTATCATCTTCTGTAATAAAGTTAACAACAGCAAAATGTTTTTTTTTTTGTGTATAAAACAAACTTTGTAAAGTTTTGTCATTATTTCACTTTAACGTACTAACTTTACATACAGTTTTTTATTTGACAACGTAAATGACGTACTCGCGTACATAAAATATGGTCAATTAATGAACGTTTTCAGAAGGCTTCGTTTTTCATCTCTCTAGTCTAGGCTACTAAAGATCAATATCTTAGAAATTGGGTCAGCGCTGCGCCAGCTTTGCCCACAAATACAACTGTAACTTATTACAATACTGAAACAGTAGTTCAGCCCACTTTCGTACGTACGTGCCAAATTCGTAAAGTTTTCGATGCGCTTAGCAGAGGAATAAATCAATTTGAGGCATGGTCTGCAGTAAGTCGGGTTGCCCAGAGATCCCTTCGGGGACCAGGATTAAAGAAACCCTGACCGTTGCGTAATTGGCGTAATAGTTGTTTGATTTATTGCTTATAATATTTATACCTTAAATTAGGAGTAGGGATTAGATATTGATTTGTTGTGGGCGATCGTATCAAGTTATAGAAGCCTACTATAGAAAGATATCGAGTTAAGTTTGACCGCCGTATTCTACTTCTACACGGGCAGCCGTTTTTAAAAACGGTTTTTAGAGTATTTTTGGCTGGCTTATTAATCTGTAAGGTACAAATGAATATATCGCAGATTGTTTGCTTTATACTAGTAAATAGCAATGTTACTCAAACAGTTTAATTTGTGTAATTTAGCCAATTCAGTTTTACTAAACTTCCTGGCATGAAAGATTGTACAAAAATCAAAATACGCTTAGTAAAAGTTAAAAACCTGTATTTTAATTAACACAACTTAAAATGTATCTAGAGTGAAAAGTTTAATGCAGTTTTCACCGAGCATTTTGCTTTCTCAACGAATTCTCATTGTACAGATACATGTGACATTCATTAAGCAATACTAGAACGAAGTCTGAGGTTGACCATCTATGTAAGTCCGTTTAATCAAACCAAGACCGAGTGACAAATAGATTTATTTAAAAAGTGATGGCGTGGAGTTTTCTGCTGCGAAAGGTGGCAAAGGGCAATGACTGCTATGCTGTGATGCGAGACGATTCGCTGGCATCACTGCGCTCATATTATGCTAAAAAAGTAAAAGAATTGAGAACTTCGTAAACTAAGTTTTTTTTTATGGAGGGGTTGAAGTACAGTTTTAGTTGTTATTAATATTGATGCTAATGGACTACACCAGCTAGATCTAGAATGGCTAGAATGGCTAGATCAACTGTGTCGTGCAAGTTCCTTTCAGAAATACAATGCTTACCATAATTCCATTGTGTTTTAGTTGGTGTGTTTGTCTGGGGATTTATTATTATTATTATTATTGTATTGATTTGATTCCTTTTTTAATTTGACAATTTTCGAGCAGTTTACCTCATGAACAAGACAAAGCATACCAAAGTTAAACAAACAAAATAGCGATCATCTCTAAAAGTGGATAATCTCACACCAAAATAAAACCTTAAATTCCTGTCGGTGCTTCAGAAAGTCTGACCACGGTCCGATTTAATTTATACCTTTTGAAATTCTTTAGCCCCTGCGAAATGTTCAGCAGCAAATTCCTCAGAGAGTTTCGCAGATTTACCTTATTGTTTCAGATGCATTCTTTGACCCAGGATTTTGATGTATTCTGTTACTGGAATTTTTGCATTTGGAAATCAAATTATGAAATCCTTGAGAAATATAAAATGCCTTGTTTAATTTTGTTCCGCAAAATTGTCTAAGAACCTAATTTTTTATAAAACGTCGTTTGTTCATTCCCTCAAGGTCAATACTTGTTTACTGGATTGAAGGTGTTTTAGATATTTCGTATTTATAATTTTAGTAGGTATCAATAAAACTTTAGTTAAAGTTGTGATAATAAACCAAGCGAATTTCTCTCGTTTCATAATATTTATACATCGCCACAGCCATCAAATAATTCACTGTTTTACTCATACCAGGATTCATATCCTCCCGGAAAATTAAATTTGACATACATCCAGATAAAAATTCTGTTCTGTAATTTCATCGATGATATAGAATCAGCCGTTCAGGTTAAATTTTTATTTTAAACATAGAGAGGGATTTTGATGGCGCACCCATGTCGCAGAAGCAGTTATCTTGAATTTAGAACCGGGCCCATAAATGGGACGCTGAAATGGTAATTCTAAGTGCCATTTTATTTCCGAATTGAAGGATATTCACAGCAGATGTGGTATTATTAAATCAGAATTATTTGACTGGTTTTATTTATTTACACTCTAAAGGAAATAAAGTGTATTGAAAAAAAAATTGCACTAATAGTCGGTTTTATTGCTAAACACCGATTTCTTCTATACGTTACTTGCCTAAAATAAGTATAGTGTACCTACATATACGTGCTTTCATTTGTTCTCGTAAGTTAACTAAACAAATAATGAAAACCTATATATTATGTACCTACTTGTGTTGCTTTCATCCAGTTATGCACTTTTCAGATTTAAGATTCACAGTGTTTTGTTAGAAAAACCCATTAAGAAAATCTTATTTAAGTTGACAAATAATAAGAGTCACGAATAACAATAATAGCTTATTTGAAACAAAATGGGGTAAAACAAAATACATAAGTTTTTAAATTTCAATTAAATACCATAAATATACGAGAACATTTGAACTTTCTAAAAAAATACTATCTCATCGACATAGTACGTAAGATAGATTTTGTGGTATAGCATTATCTTTGCTAGAGATCGTAATTCATTCGAAGTATGACTCACGAAACAAAACCACGGCTGAAGGCTTATTGTGCAAATTTGGTTACGGTCGAATGCCATTGTTTTTTTGTAGTTTAATTTGGAATTTTAAAGTAGCTATCTCCAATCAGTCGAGCGTTTCCAGAACGAGGCTGTTGAAGAATTGGTATTTTTTACTGTATTTACTTTTATTTAACTATAATTTATTTAACTATAATACCTAGTTGTAAGTATACCATTTTATAATGGTGCGTTAAAAATTTGTGATTATGTTTCAGACATTGGAATTAATCGCCGATTAATTTATGAAATGCAATTTGTTTTAATTTTACATCATAGCCCCTGGTAGGTCAGTATTCAAATTATTTTTTCAAGTAGATAAGATTTTAATTATTTTTCAGTCTAACAGGTATCGACGTAAATGAGTTTGAAATTGTAATGCAACAAGGGACACATTGTAAAAATTTCAATGCTCAATGCAAAGTAGCAAATGCTGGCTCGGGAAAAGACTTTTTGTAGGGCATAGTTCGTAAAAATACAAAAAGTGAATTCATAGGCATTTAGGTTATACGTTGCCGATCTTGGGAAAAGTTATATGTAATCCCCAACGCAAAAAGGGGATTGTTATAAGTATGGCCTGTGTGTCTGTCATCGCAGCCCCCAAACAAATGTTGATTGTGATGCAGTTGATTTGTTTCGTTCTTGGCCACCTTTGAAGAAAATCAGTTTAGCTGTTTTTGCCATCAAGCATGGGGGGGGGGGCGTTTAAATTAGTGCTTACAAATTATTTGTATTTTTTTAATTTGAAAACTTTTTACAAAATATAGAAGTACAAAGAGGCATTATTTACATGTTTAACATCAAAATGTCAAATGGTACTTAGTAAATAATAAAAGGGACGACAATTTTTTATTATTTTATTATATATTTATATTATTGATTTTGGTACAAGAAAAGCAGTATAATTAAACCTCTTACGGACGTTTATGTTCTGAAATTTTAAAAGTAAGTATTTCATAACCCTTTTAAGCAAGGTCCGTGTCGTTTCAACAACTCGTTGTAAAACCTACATTATATGAAAAATTTTAATATTACAGTTGGTCCCAAAAAGGGTAATGGGACCCGGTAAAATTTGTCACCCAGACTCGGGTGCACGGCGCGACGCCCCGTTAAGGGGCTGGTGACACGTAAGGGTGACCAAATTTTTTCTATATGTATCGAGTTTTGTTAGCTCAGACTTTAAGAGTGCTATGAATTACTATTGATAGACTGATGGGCAATAAAAACAGTAAAACAGTGTGTTAATATGCAGGGATATTTGTAATAGGTACATGACATAAATAAAAATTTTTGTTGAGCGATAGACACAGTATAAAAAAAGAGCTAACTAGAATGTGTATACCTTCTGTGTAGTAAATAGTTCTTATTGGGAAGATAAGTATACATCATTTGTATATACAACAAAAAGCTCGTTTGAATTCTCCAGTGTACATGACGATAACTAATAAATAGCGATAAAGTAATAGTGTCGGCCGAGTAGCACAGTGGGTCTGACCCTGCCTCATACGCCAGAGGTCCCAGGTTCGAAGCCGGGTATTCATTAGTGTGATGGTCAGAGATGTTTGTTCGCAGGTTGTTAATATATGTATGTTTATTCTGGGTTCCCCCCCCAGTTCGCTGTATGGTCATCCATAACACAAGCTCTGCTTTCTTTGGGGCGATACAATTGTTGCGATTGTCTGGGGATTTATTATTATTATTATTTATAATTTTTTTATAATACAAACATGATAATTGGTGTTTTCTATTTCAGAGCATTTATCTATTGGTATTTTTTTATTGTCCAGAGGAAAGATTTGATCGTTTCATTGTAATTGATAAACGTTGAAACTAATAAACCAATTTTAAAGCTTATTTCACCATTACAAAGTTTCGTTATTAAAAGTCATATAAATAATTGTATGCCGAAGTTTATGCCGAAA
The DNA here is from genome assembly GCA_923062675.1 of Marasmarcha lunaedactyla. Taxonomy (NCBI): domain Eukaryota; kingdom Metazoa; phylum Arthropoda; class Insecta; order Lepidoptera; family Pterophoridae; genus Marasmarcha; species Marasmarcha lunaedactyla. The sequence continues at coordinate 14,370,465 of OV281353.1, forward strand.
TTCGCTACGCGGGTAAAACCGCGTGGAAGTATAGAATAGTTTGTTGTAATTTACTCTAGTGGTAGAAGGGTTTCTTTGGTTGAGGCCTCGTCTGGGTACTACAGCCTTACAATTATAAACCGCCATTATAACCAGGTTGACGTAGAAGTGGTCCGGACGAGGGGAAGGAACAGCCAGTCTTATCACTGAAACAAAAGCAATTCTAACTCAAGCTTACGGTCGGCTACGCATCATTAATCGCTAATCAAAAACTAAAAAATGGTTAATGATGTCTACATGCCACTTAACAGCAAATATTATTATTATTTTGTGTATTATGGCAATCAGCTGTTGTTACTACACAATAACTCTGCCAATTTCAGGTATTAGTATAATAAAAGTATTAATAAAATTTGATTTTTTTATTTTTACTTTATTAAGAAAACCAACAGCGTTACAGTAAAATATTTCTATGTACAATATAATTTTAAAAGTAAGCCAATAACGGGTGTCCCTTAAACTTATCCGGACGTTTAATAATGATTTTTCATCGCATATAATAAATACCTATTATTAAAAGAGATACCTACTTTAAAACAACCTGTCATAATTACTACCTGTACAGCAATATACATGAAAACTACAATTACAATAAACAAAATCAAAAATACCAAGTTATACACCAAACATACTTTGGAACTGAAGATAATCATCAATACAAGAAAAAAATTACTTAATATTTTATCTAATTTCTACATAGCCAAGTACAGTTTTAATTAAATATGAAAACATGAAAAATGTTTCTAACTTATCCGAATACAATACACAAAAAAAACAAAATCATTATAAAAACATTGCTTTCAAAACATGTGTCCAAACAAAACCTCTAACACCAAATAGATCGCGGGCATGTTTGTCAGTTGTGACAAAGATTAAAAACCTCTGAGTGTTGACATTTGCTTAGAAGTACCTAAAACCTCCTCTCGCCTGTTGTCCTACCGTAGGATAATTTGGTTACCTTTTTACAAGGTTCAGTGGGACCCTCGGTGCAATTTCAAGGGTTGTGTAAAGTATTTGTTCAAGTAGGATCCTATTTAATTTGACCTAGAAAGCAAAGCCTTGAACAGTCAGAAAAGTGATGGCCATGCAGAATTATTTACTTATAAGAATAGGATATAAAATTTCTTAGTTCCGTTGATTGTTCAAAGTTTCATGATTTATTAAATTTAATTTTTTATTTGGTTTAAAGGTACAGGACACAAAACCAAACATGAAATCGGTGAGTAGTACAAGCATATTACTTTTCTTATTACTGTAATTATTTGCCCATCCGAACTAGTGGTAGTTTCAATATACGACGTACAAAGACGAGCCGCGTGCCTCGTTTAAGTTCCGGCGTAGCGCCTTCAGCGCTAAGCCAGAAAGTCCTGCGAAATTTAAAATGCCAAGCAGAATAATTTTTTACTTTTAAAATTTAACTAAACTTGGATACAATAATCGTATACCTGTTAACAAGGATATATGCAACTCCTCATACAAAACTGGCAGCTGACCTGACGACAAGTTGAATTCTTTGTTCATTTTCGCAATATGGTGCCTTTCGGAGAGTTCTCAGGATTATGGTCTGAGCACAAGAGCCCTTAAGGTATTCCGATTGATAAAAACCAGTCACCCTGTATAATAAATTGCAAATCAAGGATTTTTTACCGATTTCTATTCAGCGTATCTCGAAATTCTGCCAGCCTTTTGGCCTTCGATTGTTAATTTGTAAATTTATTCAGAGTTTTTTAGTAACTTTGTTTAACCCTATAACTCTTAACAAAATATAAAAAGTATTTAAATTGAACTGTAGTCACAACATTGGCGTATTTTTTATAAAAGTGGATAACGGCGCGGAAGGGACAGCGTTTAAGAAAACTGCAATTTCACAGTTCACCCTTTTCCCAGTTTGACAAATGACCCATTTGATACACCCTTTATCTATGAGGGTTTTAGTTTTTTGATAACATCGCGTAACGCGACAGATTTGTTCCGTCCAGGCAGGGTAAGAAAAGGGGTTACGGATTTAGTTGGACAAACGTATAATAGGTAAAAAGATTGTAATTTTAGTGTAAAAGGCTTATGTAGATTTTTCAGGTGTAATGTTCTTTGCGGTTATTTAGTATGAAACTTGTGCGTTTTCAAGTTTTCGATTTATTTAAGAATGTGAACCAACATTCGCGTACAATATTATCCGAGTTACATAAAATTTGTTTAATTGACTTCTGAATATTGAATACTATATAAAAACTAAGTATCATGAGAGGGCAAAGTTTCTTAATCTGAACACAGTTTACTAATAAATTATATTTCTTTCCGCCGGCTCCTTTTCCTCTCAGTCTACCTAGAATCCTTTAAAAAGCCAACATTTTAAGTAGCTCGTGTTCGCATGACTTTCATTACTTGCAAACTACTTGTAAACCAATCTTGAAATAAAATATTTTGATATTTGATGTTCAATAACACGATAATGACATTTGTGTTTGTCTGCGAAACATAGTTCTAAGTTTGACTTTGTTTGCTGAATTATGATAGATTTCAATAATCATCTCATTGTAGGTAGGTACTATTAACATAAAAAAAACTAAAATACCTCATAATGAAGCCGCAAGGTATCTTTACGTAAAAAAATCGAATAATCCGTCATCAATCCAATACTTATAATTCAATGCAAATGTACTAAAATGTTTTAGCCAACATTCAAATAATATTCAAGACACCCGTAATAACAACCACCTCGAGCGACCCTTACGAATAAATACATTTTCCTGCGATGAATCTGACAGATTTATGTTCTAAACATTATTCAGCTCTCATACGCAATCCGCGTTGAGCATCGAAAACTTTAAATATGGAAGGAGACATGAAAATCGCACCATTTTTTTGAGGGTAGTCATAAATATTGTTAGATAAATATGTATCATTGGCCGCTGTCACAGTTGGGATTCGATATAAGGATGTTGTTGGGTGACTAGTTTCTGAAGTTAGGAAGTAGTTATTTTGTACCTGCGTGATTTCCATTTATTTTCTGGATACATTAAAAAGCTTAATATTTTTAATGAGAATACATTTTTTTATTTGGTTTCTGAGATATGTTTAATAACATGATCCCCGAGATAGACCCGGCTCGCGGATCAAATCTGTTGTTATAGGTACTGTTAAAAATAATATGTCTAATGCTTCCGAAGGAAAAGTTTTGTGGCATAAATACTGATTACTTTACTTACAATTTTATTTAGTTTTATTTTATGTTTTTTTTATTAAGTGCACATTTATAAAACTTTACCATATCGTATTAAAAGAGGTTATTTAAAGTGTGGCGGTGATGGTGCAATAGGTAATAGACAGCTGCATACATAATTTCTATTTAGTTCCCCTTGCAATACGTGGAATTGCAAATAAAAAAAATTGCGATAGTTTTTTTATGATCCATGAGCTTCCCGTACTTACTACTTTTTTGCGCCCAAGTTTAATATAGTACTTTATGAAGTTGGTTAAAAACACTAACAAATGAGGAGTGACTTTACAAAAGGGGATATCTACATCTTATCATTGCAAAAGGGGATATTAAATTTTTTGTTTATTTTTTACCTCTAAATTAGAAAGCCAAATATTTTTTTATAAGCCCTTCTATTAATCTTATTACATAGTACCTACATAGCTATGCAGACTTTGTGTAGATCTGTGTGTCTTGTCTTTGTCGGTTTTCTTAATTTTCTGAAAAAAATGATAAGATGTAGATATATTTGTAAAGTCACTCCTCAAATTATTATTGAGAAAATTTATGACATTGTTATTTACCAAAAATAAAAAATATATCTATAAAAGAAACAACTCAATAGAATTACACAAAAATGTAAGGGGACAGTTTTCGAATCATGGATGGGCAACGAACTTGTTCCGTACATACTCCAATGTTCCGCGCGCTTTCCCGATCCACCAACTGACGCTGAATTTACGTCTACGTCGAATGAAGAGGATTTAAGTCAAACTGCAAAATAAACAAACTAGTCCTTTTGTCCCTTCACAAGCGACTTAAAGAAACTAATATGAACAACTTTAGACTCGCGTAATTTCGGAGATTTTATGACAATTGTCGGAGATTTGTTTGAAAATTAAAATTTGATACACTTTTTTTATGGTTTATGTAAAAGTTTGCACAATCGCATTTCATTAATAATCCATCTAGGTTTGGGCTCCGCGTTCATAGCTGAGTTAGTCACTAGAAATACTGGACCTGATATGTGTCATCAAGGTGCCCGTCCGAATCGCCGTGCGGTCGTTGTATTTCCTAATCCTAGCTTACGTTGAGCCTTGCAAATGTTTTTTATTGTATTCATCGCCGGCAAACGAGCACCCGACCCATCTGACGGTACGTGACATCCGCACCCATCGATATCATCTATCGTTGGTGTTTTGTTATATGTTTTATTTTGGATTATACTTTTTCTTTATGTATGCAGAAATATGCTCGTGACATTTATGCGTGGCGAAAACTTTACACCTAAAGAAATGGATAAAATCTCTCAAGAGGTTTGCAGTTTCGTGTTCACTTGTACTTCAACTAAGCTTGTATAAAGTACACGTAATGCAGCACAGCAACAGCATAACCACAGGATTCGCCTAAAATAAAGTGGCATTTGACTCACGCTTCTGTCCAGTCACGTTTTTAATTAACCCCATTTGGCCGCGTCATTTTTATTCCAGCTACATGCTAGCGTATGAGCATCGCACCCAGCAGATTTAAATGTTAACGTCCGATGTTTTTATATACGGCCGGAATACTAGTAATATTTTAATCTCAAGAAGTACTTTACCCGAAATGTCCGCCTGAATAAATAATTCAGGATGGGACATTATTCATGTTTGGCAAATAAATTTGTTGGCCGACGGATATAAGCTTATGCTCATCCTTTCTAAACATATGCCAGTTGGGTTTGCCTCGTTGGGTATTTCGAGAACGGGTGAAGAATGCCTCCATCTTTACGTTTACGGGATGTGTAATGCGTTAAATTGCTGTGTTTAAATGTACGCCATTTGTTTTGTCGACGTTACTTAGATGTAACTTTGTTTTGAATATTTATACTTATTGTTTATTAGACTAGAATTTATATTATAGTCTTGTAATGCAAATAAGAGTAGTCATTCAAGTACCTAGTACAGATTCCAAGTTGACCTGCGTAGCTGCCAGACCCGTAAGAACATTTCTGATACAATGTAGTTTATGTAGCGTTCAAGTCATTAAATAATATTTGGAATCAGATCAGTATTTTTAAAGTTTCGAACACAAATCACCAAATAAACAACCCTTTCCTTAGAATGGTATAAATATTCTTCTAAGTGAAACTATAGTCCTTGCCGTGAAGTTAGATTTTATATCAACCGAAATTTATTTTTGCGACCTAGCGAAGTATTTGTGTTGTACATATGATTTAGTCATATTGTTGCTAATATACCGTAGTATACGACGCTATCAATTTGAAGTTAATAAGTTTATTTATTACAAATAATGTTTTTAAAGGACGCCGAACACACTTACATACGTACCTAAAGTAATTTTTTTGCAATTTAGTAAACTATTCATTTTGATAACATTTCCTTTTTTCACTCATAATATTACTTTATAAATTAATTAGCTTTGAATAGTCCTTCAAGATATTGCCTCTTGACAATATATGGTAAGGAGAGGTATATTGGTGATGTAGGAAATTTGGTGATATTTTTTAAACAGACTACCATAGAATTGCCTATGCAAGCACGTTCCTGAGACAATGCTAGCGAGTTGTTACAAGTGTGAAGAGGATAGATACATATCATGCGGTCCACTGGGTCGTTGCTGCGTTTCGTAAACAAACTTTTTCGATAATTGCGCATCAGTGGCGCCATTGTTTATTGTTTGCGGGTTGCGTTTAAGTATTTTGATAAAATTTTATTATAATAATTGCAGTTTTTGTATAAAAACTTTACAAACCATTGAATAAACTTACGATATTTAAAATAAAGTTGTAGTGAAGTCGTGGTTTAATCAAGGTAAGTTTTTATTCCTTAATTTTCAACCGTTGTTTCTTAGTGTTTTGCCAACATTTTCCGTTGCCTTTTTTAGAGGTTAACTTCAGGCCTGATTTGATCTTTTATTCAAAATAAACTAAAGAAGCCTCATATAGTATTTGAAAGATATTGCTTTGAGGAAATCGTCAGTGCGTTTTATTTTGAAATTAATTAAGTTTTTTTTTATCACCAAATTACCTGCACATTATTTTTCTTGTTTTTACCCGTAGATTGGCAATGGAAACAAAAAGTAAATACAGAAAATACAATCAGCAGCAACTTCAAAAAGCTGTTAGTTTAGTAATAAATGAAGGTAAGACTATATATAAAGCTGCTAAGGCAGCAGACGTTCCATGGAGCACTCTGAAGCGTTACCTGGAGAATGAAGAGGATTCTGTAAGAAAAATGGGGAGGCCGTATGCACTGTCTTCTGATTTGGAGTTAAGGCTTTATAATTATATTATAGAAATGCAGGAATTGGGGTTTGGACTAACCGTTTACCAGATTAGAAAATATGCTTTTGATCTTGCTGAATTGGCTGGTCGTGAGAATTTCTTGCCATCAGCTAATCGCGTTGCAAGCAAATGGTGGTGGAATAGCTTTAAGAGTAGGTACAATTTGTGCCTTCGGGTACCAGAAAATCTTTCGGCCTACAGAGCTTCTATGGCTAATGAATTGATGATCAAAGATTTCTTTTCGAAACTAGAAGATCTTCTCACGAAACTAAATATAAAAAACAAACCCAATTTAATTTGGAATTGCGATGAGACTGGATTATCATATGTGGTGAAACCATCTAAAGTTGTTACCGGCATTGGTAAAAAGTATGTTTATAAAAGATCCTACGCTGAACGAGGTCAAACTCAAACAATGTTAGCATGCATTTGTGCAAATGGAACATGGATTCCTCCTATGATAATATTTAAAGGTGTTAGGTGGAACGACACACTTAAAAATGATGTTCTTCCCAACGCATTAATTAAACTATCTCCTAAGGGATGGATCAATTCGGAATTATTTTTGGAATGGTTTAAGTTTTTTATAACTGCCATACCGCCTGAACGTCCTGTGGTCCTGCTGATGGACTCACACTCTGCACATATTGGCGCAGATGTTCTTAAAGTTGCGAAAGATAATCAAGTTTATCTATTTACTTTCCCAGCTCATTGTACGCATCTATTGCAGCCACTTGACGTAGGACTATTTGGGCCACTTAAGAGTTACTGGCGCGACAGCATGAATCGTTACATGAGCAATAACCCTAGAGATGCTCCAAATCGTAGCAACTTTCATTCCATAATGAATCCAGCATTCATAAGCGCCTTTACTAAAAAGAACATTGAACATGCTTTTAAAAAAACAGGCATATGCCCTTTAGACGGAAACGCTATTTCAGAAGAAGCATTACGACCCTCAGCTTTAACTGACACTGCTCCTGATTCTTTAGCTTCAGCTTCAACAAATGCAGCATCTGGAAGTTGTACTTCAGATCTTCAATTCACAGTGGACGACATTTTAAAAACACCTAAAGCTTTAGGACGTCCAGAGAGGTCAAGTAAAAGAGATTCTAGCGCGAAATGCTTAACACCAATAAATGAAAATGTAATACAAGAAACTCTTCAGCCTCAGCCTTCAACTTCGGGTAAATCTGCTCAAAAACCAAAAAAAAGTAAAAAAGAAGATGATTGGGAGTGTGGATTATGTGAAGTTTTATACTCAACTGACGTCAAAAAAAAGAATGGAGCCAAATGGATCCAGTGCTCATATTGTTTGACGCCATACCATGAGATTTGCGCATCTATCGAAGATACTGACGCCGAGGAACAGTTGTATTATAGATGTGATCGTTGTATGGAATAATATTTCTAAGTATCTGTTAATATCTATGATTTCCAAAATATCACCATATTTCCTATCTACCATCACCAATCTACCAATCTGTGTCACCAACTTACCTAAGATTACTTTTATATTAATTTTCCGTTTAGTACCAAAATTATAAGATTTTTGTTATGTTAAGTATTCTTGATAGTTACCTAAAATAATAAATATTGTAATAAAAAAAATTACTTTTTTTTATTTGTTGTTAAATACCTATAAAATCTTCATGTTTCATTTTTATCACCAACATACCTTTCCTTACCCACTACCCTATTGCACAAATGTAACTGAACCCTAAACCACAAGATATAATTGCTACCGGCCAGTTCAGCCATCTAATTCTGATAAGACTGTTACTTCCATATCTTACGTCTATTTTTACTTACACAAACACTATTTATGTACAAATAAGATGACATCATTTTTCTTTTAAAACTAACACTTCCTTATAGTTTACGGTATGAGGAAACCACTTATATTTACGCCCCTCTGCACTGCATTAAGAAAGTTTTTAGTGATATAATTTCATTCCAACGCTTTCTTGTTAATTTAATTAACTTCCACATAAATATTCTCTACTTTTCCTAAATGTAGTATTATTTCCTTTCTGGGGCGTGTTGTTATTATATTCCCTGGTGTTCCTGCTCCCGCTGAGACAGTACTTGATGCATGTAGTGTGCAACTACGGCGTGGTCACGTAGGAACTAGGCAAGTTTAATTAAATGGTGGTTAAAGTTGTGGAGAAACGGTGCTACCGGCTCTCGCTGGCTTTAAGAACTGGAGCTCGACAAGGGACGTCTTAAACAGTTTTAAAAGTACATTGCGCTGTAACGGTCGAATCTGAAAAGGTTTTCAATTAACGTGGGATTAGAAGTTTATGAAATTGTTGCAGTCAGCGTGGAGTTCTTTTTTGTTAGAGGATAGTTAGTTATCGGACTTAGATAGAGATAACTAGTTTATAGAAATAAATAACCGAGTTCTGATGTATGTACCTACATAGTTACTGAATAAAGCCAAATTTCTAGCCTTCTTGTGTCTATAGAACTATTTTCATCATATCCACTTATATTAAGTAATTACAGTATAATGATATATTGATAACTAAATGGGTACCTTTATGTAAATCTAATAATATTACATATAGGTACTCACTCAGTTAAATAAAAAATAAAGAAACTTATTTAAATACTTGTTGCTTCAAACAAAAACGCCTTTGAAAATCATTTCGTCGCGAAATTTTCATAATATCTCTTGAAGATGACTCTTTCATATAAGATATTTTTTGAGACCACGCATTTGATTAGTATAATTTGCTGAAAAAAAAAGCCTGAGTTCATAACCCGCGCTTTATTAAAAATTCAGATCTGGTGATGAGAGGCTTTGCGGGAAAATATGAAGGGAATGTATACCGGAATTTTTGTTCGAATTTTTATAATATTTCTAAAGTATTTGTTAAAAATGTAATAGTGGTGAAAGAGCTTTAAAGTAATAAATAAGGCGGATTAAATTATTATGAGGTTGTAAGTGGGTGTAGATGAGGACGACTTGCTGTTTTATGAGCCATAAAGTACATAAGTACATAAAGTACATTTGTTCCACCTCATTATTGAAAAATAAAATGAAGATTTTTACCTTACTTACGTGGGCTGGCGTTATTGACTGTTCAAATGTCATTCGTGAAAGCCTTTTATAATCCCACTGCAGGGATCAGCTTCACCCAACTAAGGGGTGGTTTACTAGGCAGTTTATAGTCCACAATGCTCGTCTACTGCGTGTTGGCAAACTTTACACATACCTTCGAAATAATTTCCTCAATTTTCTTTTAACATTGGAACAGTCGGCTTTATGTACAGTCGGGAAACTCTGCAGAGCTCCGCATACTAATTGGAATTCGAATCTGAGATTCGAATTCGAACCTGCACGAAGATTCCCGAGTGTACCTTCCTTAGTAAACTCAATGCTACATTTGAAATTAAGATCGAGAGGCCAGCGCGAGAAGATCAATCAATATGCAATAAATCAATAATAAACTACTTAAAAACCGTGCCTCATCCGCCGGAGGTCCCAGGTTTGAATCCTTTGCTGTTAATGAAATAAAACGTTTCATGTTTCTACTATGTCCACTGGTTATCTGTCAGTCAATCTAAGTTGTTTTAATGAGTAGATATATGTTATCTCTGTACACCCCTTTTAAAACAATAAAGCTATTTTACCTTTTCGGTTCATGCTTTAAATTATATACTTTAATTGCTTTACTAAAATAGCAGCAAGAAAATGATTTGTCGTAATTAGGATGTTAAAAATTCAAGAAAAACGAAATTGTCCTAGATCAAAGAAAAGCGCATTCTTTTGAAAGATTTTATTAAATAAGGCACTGGGTAGCCCTGCGTAATTGTATATTAATTGCTTTTTCATTGTAAAGGGACTTCCTAATGGCTAATTACGTAAACGATAAATATATTTTGAACAGGCTGCGGCCCTTAAATTAAACATAAAAACTGGAGATATAAAGGGACATCTAAGTAAATAACAATAAAGACACGGTGGAGTGATGATTTGCGCGGGATGGCTGGCAGGAGCTGGATGCGAGTAGCCGAGGATAGACCTCGATGGCGTGAAATTGGGGAGGCCTATGTCCAACAGTGGACGAATATGGGCTGATGATGATGATGATGATGATGAAGTAAATAACACATTTTTAAACGTATAATTTATTCAATGTAAATTCTTGTTCACTTTAGGTTCAACTTGTCACATAACTTGCTTTAAAACTGACGGACGTTAAAAAAAAAACTTCATTTAAAGTGTAACATTGGGACTTCAGGGGTTGATATTCCAGTAATTAAATTGTTAGTAACTTTTCTAAGAGTATATTTTGTATTTTGTTGTCATATGTTAGTGTGCCATTTAGATAATAATTATTTATAATTGTAACTAAAACAAGCTCATGTATATAGTTTTAATATGTGACAACTGTTAATTGGTGTCAAGTTGTGTACTTAGATTTTATATATTAGATATATTTATATGGGAGAAGTGGCATGAAAGAGCCTGTTTACTAAACGCAGCAAAAAAACATTCTTTTAATGAAAAAAATAATCATTTTTTTTCTTCTTCAATTATAATTTATTTACTAAAGTAGGTCATTTTAAACGAAAAACCTAAAACGCTATGGAAACATCAACATAATGTTCATTAAAAAAAATTGTTCTTTTGGTTCTTTCATAACATTTCGGTATTGAAAGAGCTACTAAAAGTTATGAAAGAGCCAGTCTGTATTATATAGTGTAATTGTGAAAATTATGCAAAATTATATGAATTCCACTTTAAAAAAGAAAATAAAAAGACATACTAACAAATTATTTTTAAAAACAAATGACATTTTTAAGAAATTTTTAATTCTATCAGTCATTTTAAGTAATTCTAACAACACTTAAATCTTAACATATTTTTCAGTCATATCTGTTATATATAATCTTTACATATTAGAGGCGGATTCGTTTTTATTTATTTTTACATAATACTAACAAAATAACAAATAATATCTTCTACCAAAAACAACATCGTTAAATCATTCATCCGGCTCTTTCATTACTTATTCTTTATAAAATATAACCCTTAAAATAACAACAATATCAAAACTTTTGCGGCTCACTTTTTACGCAACTGCAAGGCCAAATATATGCACAAACTCAATCTACAATCCATTTACCTATACTTCTTTTCAATAAAATACCAAAAACAAGTAAACTGAAGCAAAATACTTACTGGTTTCGGTGGACTGTCAAATGTTTGTGGATGACGGGGAATCACTGTTGCTCACTTAAAAATAAAATTACCAACCAAATCCGTTTATAAATTACCAAAATTCAAAACCTGGCTCCTTCATGCCACTTCTCCCCTACTGTATGTTTTCCGAACAAATAAAATGAATTGTCCGCTGCTATCAGCTGTAGGTCGATAGATCAGCCAGTTTGAATTTATTTAAATATAAATGACAAATTCAAATTTTAACTTAAATTAATAATTAAGTATACGATAAAATTCTGCTAGAAATAAAAAACTAAATCTAAACTTGAATCTATTGAGGGCAACGTAGCCAAAAGGCTGGCCGAATTACCACGCTGGATCGCAATAGAAATTCGTTATGCGAGGTAGGTGCCAGCCTTAGGGTCACGAGTTTCACTCACCAATGGTCTCGCTAGGTCCGAAAAAAGGCGATGAGCCCCTTGTCCCCAGGACCCCATGGTTCCTTGACCCCATATTTTTGAGGCTTTTGGAAATATAACCCACCACCGAAATTCTGATATTTTCTACGTTTAAGGCTCTCGGCGTTATTAGCAGCAGAGCCAGATTATATACTAGTTTTAGGAAGATGGGAAGTCGCGAGAGTGTCTACAGGTTGCATCCCACACCAGCGGCCTACCCATCCTCCACGGGACTAGAGTCATATCATCAGGCCGCTTGCCATCGTCACGCAAGTCCTGACGGCTCAAAAATAAGTATGCCTCTGAAAATACTAAAATATTCATAAATTCTTTTATTCTATTAATAAATCTTAAAAAGGCAATATTTTCATAGATTATAAAACCTAGTTCCATCTAGCTTATCTGTTTTCCAATATCATGAAGTTCTGAAAATATTTTCAATTCTACCCTCGTCTTATCCATTCATTTCATGATGTGACCTGAAGGTGAAACCGTACAATAGTGTTGCCAGTCAGAAAACTTTATAAAAACGAAAAATATTCTTATAGAATATTTCAATGGCATCTTGTTTAATTAAACGTATGCTCGTGGGGTTTCCAGACGATCATTAAGGTTTTTTGAGAATATTTTTACTTTGATGGAATTATTTATCAAGCTGTCTGTATTTTCATTTTGTTGTTTGAGAGCAAAAATGGTGAAGAAAAAATAAATATTATTAATAGGGTCCATGACTAGAAAGTAAGAAATTTAAACATAATAATACAGTGTTACCCTTCATTCAATTTTTATGAAATTTTTGTGAGTTGTTTTGAGAATTTCCGTGAAACTCCAATAACTATTATTTTACACCGTGGAAGCTACGGAGAAAACTTGTAGATGTTTGTTTGTCTTTTTTTTGTCTTTTGAGTATCATAATAATAATAATAATAAATCCCCAGACAAACACACCAACTGTATGGCCCCAAAGTAAGCAGAGCTTTTGTTATCGAACTGGGGGGGAGCCCAGAATAAACATACATATATAAATACAAACAACCTTGACCCGAGAACAAACATCTGTGTTCATAACACAAATAATTGCCCCGGCCAGGACTCGAACCTGGGACCTTTGGCGAATGAGGCAAGGCTACTTACCACTACACCACTTGGTCGTCAACCATAGCCATCATAGCCATCTTCACCATCCAAAATAAACGAATACCTGAACCTGCACTAAAATTTATCAACAAGGATGCGCCAAACCACATACTTAATGGTAAATTTAATCTTGCTCATGTAATCTTGGTGGATTTCTGGAATGTTCGGCGAAGTCGCGTGTGTATGCAGCGAATTTGCGGCTCTCCGGTCGGTATTGCCCCCCCTAGCTAACCAGGCCGCATGATTTATAACCTGCTCCTAGCTAGTAGTTAATTAAAATTATTACTTTCTACAGTTAACCAGGAACTTTGCTGTGCATGTAAATTGTTTCGGTTTCAGTTAATATTGCATATTTTAAAGCAACCCCTTAGTTTTTGCGATATGTTTATTACGTTATTATGCTGATTTTTGAAAAAAAATTGCTTTAGTTAAATAGTAAAATGGGTAAAAATTATTTTGCATTTTGCAAATTATTCTATAATACGAAATTAATTTCAAATTTGACTGCTGAAGGGGTATTTTGGTGCCATTTGCGTTGAATTTCAAAACAAGAGCACGTAAAACTGGCTTATTATGATATCAGAAGGTCTAGAGGTTTTTTTTGTTTATAAATTGAATCTTGTGTTCGGTGCCCTCGGGATTTGCGTAGATTAAACCAGGCCTGGGGTTTTGTTCCTTCAGTAGTGAAATATGAATTGTTGTTCGCCTCTAAGCTTTGAAGTGGCCACGAAACCTAGTTTGAAACTATAAACAGTAGATAATCCGGTTCTCCAAGTGTAAATTTTGTTTTACTTCGTTGAGTGAAGCCATGAACTAAGGATTATAAGTTTGTTGGAATTTCTGGCTTCATAGAACTTGTGTTTTTGTCAGATTTGACAAAGTTTTAATTAAAATCTTTATTAAATTAGACACCGATTATTTCCACAATAGCATTTTTATTTCCTATGTATTTTTACACAAAAGTCTACCCGAAAATTCGATGAAGTAACTAATTACCATCTATTAAAATGACTAATTATAATTCTTATATTTAACAATGTACAAAACTAAGTATTTCGTTAAATATGGACATTGCGAAGTTTGGCCGAAGATATGTAGGTATGTCGCATTGCATTGGATCGAGTAGCTGTCATGGACTCACTGACATAGCCCCGTTCTCCTGCTGCATGCTGTGTCAGCATGTCGCCTTGCAGTACGTGTAGGCATGAAGCCTCTACGAATTTCGAATTTTCCTTAAAGTATCACGGCACAATACTTGTAGGATATTAGCATTATTTTTCAATGACTTCTTTCGCATTAATTGCCGTTCCCGTCGAAATTTCAAAATTAAAGTTGTATTACGAAATCTTCTTCCACATTACTTAAAACCATCATAAAGATAAAAAAAACTATGCAATATGTTATCCCTCTAGGATGGTTTACGACGGTTAATTGCTGAATAAATCAACCAATCAGGACGTTGATTTTCTGTTATTAAAATCAATTTAAATTCAAAACCACCTACACATTCACACCACCTTACAACTGCTTCCAACTTAAGCTTAATTCAGCGTCACCGCGTTACTTTCCATCGATACATCCCGATCACGTGACGTCTGTCCATTCCAGTTTCCGATTCGGTCCCAGGTGTGTCCTCAAATTGCCTCGGTATAAAAACATTAAGTGTTTCTCTGGAACGGTCACTTCTTTAACGAAATTGCTCACAGTCTTTATTTTTTTTGATAATGCCATCTTGGGATGCTGGAGATGGGATTTTCATGGCGGCCTTTTAGGTTAAACATACTGATGTTTACTGCCGTGAATGTCATTTTTAACCTTTTCAACGTTAATCGTAATAATGTGGGTTAGGCTAAAAAAGAAATATTGTAGTAACAAGTTACACATACAAATTTGGTTGTTTTTTAAAAGCTTTTCATTTTGTAATTAAGAAAGAATGATTAGATTTCTTGTTTGTTTATTTGTAAGATATAAAGCAAAAACTACTGAGCTGATTTAAAAAACTCTTGCACCTATAGAAAGCTACTTTTTAAAATCAAAATAACCGTATTTTGATCAAATCGGTCAGAATCCCTACAATTTTGTTGTTACAAACAATTTTCTATTTCTATTAAATATCTATTTGTCATTTTTCTATTTGTCCAAATAAAATACTAATTTGGAAAACTAATTCATCTGTCCATCTTCAGGCTTGGCACGGGGCGGTTGCCAGTATCTATATACGTACATTAGACTCAATATTGTAATGTTATTTGATGACTTTTCGAGTCAGATTAAAAAAATTTAAATTAAAACTACATAAAACACACTTTTTCTCCTACTCCTTCACAATACATGGGGTAAGGTTGTTGAATTCATTACCCTACGAAACTCGGGAATCTAAAACTGTGTCCTCATTCAAGAAACGAGTAAGAGAACATTACTTGTCGAATATTTAAGTCTGTCACTATTTCACTAGTTTATTTACAAGTTATTGATTTATATTTATGTAGGTATGTATATATTTACGTATGTGTGCATGTATGTTTATTTTGTTTTACATAGATTTATTTCTTATGTGTATGTTGTATTTATTGTTTTTGTTTTAGATGTGGATATTTATTTAGTACACATTAAATTTGCTCTTTTTACACACTCTGCAGTCTCAGGTCTGCCGGAAGAGATTTCTGTTAGAAATAAGCTGTACATTTTTACATTATCTATAAGCTTTATTATGTAATTTAGTTTGTAGTTACAAAAACGAGCAAAAAATAAAATATAAAAATATTAGTTAGAAAATTGCAAAATCAAAAATGTTTGTTTAGAAATAAAAATATATGAATTGACAGAGTGATTTTTCTTTAGCCCGGTTCTGAAAATAAAGGTATTTTCAATGAAACAAACCATGAAACTTACATTAGTATGGGCTTAATGAGAGCATTATACTTTTTACAAAAGAGAATTCTCATATATTTTGTATGTACTTACAATAATCAAATAATTAATCAAAAGACAAGAAATTGACTATCGAGCGGTGAACAAATGCATCTCCAACACAGAGCAGTGGTTCGCAGCTAATAATTTGCTCCTCAATGAAAAAAAAACGAAATGTGTTAAATTTACATTGCCAAATGTCAAACAGGTAAACACAAACATTGTAGTTAAGAGCCAGGAACTGACTCCTGTAAACTCAACTGTATTTCTGGGCATAACCTTAGACGCCAAACTGCAGTGGGGACCGCATGTTGATGGTTTAGCGAAAAGGCTTGGCTCTGCCGCATATGCTGTTAAAAAAATTAGACAAATTTCAAATGAAACAACTGCTCGATTAGTCTATTTTGGTTACTTCCACAGCCTCATGACATATGGTATTCTGCTGTGGGGGAGTGCTGCCGACATCGATGCTATATTTATTCTGCAGAAAAGGGCTGTTCGCGCAATCTATCAGCTCGGTCCAAGGGTGTCACTTAGAAGTAAATTTAAGGAAATAAATATTCTTACCTTCCATTCACAATATATTTTAGAAAATTTAGTGTATGTTAAAAAGAACATAACCTTGTTCAAAAGAAAAAAAGATCTGCACAATGTTAACACAAGAGGAAGAAATATGCTGGCAGCTCATAATAGCAGGCTTCATAAAGTCACTAACTCATTCATGGGTCAATGTATACGCTTTTATAATAAGGTTCCTGAGGATATCCAAGGTCTTCCTACTGACAAATTCAAAGAAACTATAAAGGAGAAGTTGTGTGCTAGAGCATATTATAAACTATCCGATTATTTGGATGATAAAAGCCCTTGGGTATAATCCCCTCATTAACAGGATTGTACTAGTATTTGTAACAAAGCATGTGTAATGTGTCTGTTTGTGCGATGAGTTCTTCGTCCCGATGAATATCTAAAGCGTCATTGTCACTAAAGTACGTCTTCTTATGGTAGCGTCGGGTGACGGGTCGTTCACTTCCCTCTAATATGGTTGAGGAGGGCGATGGCTGGATCCCGCGTTAACTCGTGAACGGGTGCCGTTTGAGGGTGTTCGTCGTTTGGATACTTGGGGGGAGGGAGACTTGCCGAGCTAACAGATGCAGAAAAGAATAATTTTGTATAGACATAAAGAGACTCTGTAAATTTATTTTGAAAAAAAATATACCCGTGAAGTTTTTTGCCAGTTCTTCTTCACGAAGGTTTTTTTTGAACTGGTGGTAGAATCATGTTTTATTTGACGTCAATAAGAACAAGTAAATTGTCAATGTTGAGAAATAAATATTTCATTTCATTTCATTTCATTTCATTTCATTTCATTTCATTTCATTTCATTTCAATAAATCATGAAAGTCATTCGCATGACAAGATCAATTTTTCGATTCATCAATTTGTCGAATCGGGCGAAGTTTTTCTTATAGATGTTAACAACATTTGATGCTGATACATAATGTCAGGTGGTGGAAAACTTGCGGGTTTTGCTTGTTCGGGATATAAATAAAAATGAGATTGGATCCGAGTTCTCATCGTAGGCGATTTGTAAAAATCAGCAGAAATCAATTATTATGAAATAAATAAAGATAGATGTAATAAAATTGTCTAAGTAGGACAAATCTATTGATGCGAACAAAACTTACTTCGAACTAAAAGACGTCGGAAAAATATATGTTTTGTCTCCATGATTTTGACACCTGTTTTTCTCCCAAATTCATATTTTAAGAAACAGATATTTGACGTATTTTTAAACAATATTGCCTTAATTTTATACTGAAAAGTTATATTTATACATTCTAAATATTCATTTGAGTATTGATATGAAGTCATTGTGATGGTTAATTTACATGATCTAAACGGTAACTTAACATTTTTTTTATCTACATAATTTAGAAAGGGATCGCCCTTCCTCAGTCTATAAAAGAAGAGATTCAATTTAGGAAGCGATTGAAAAAACATAGCAGAACTTCTTCACGTCCGATAATTTTCAAACCGTGATACCGGAAAGGTCAGTGAATGTTTATCAAATTCAATAGTATAATACACTGAAGCTTTGATGATATCTCAATAGCCAATACCAGGTCGTCTCCACGTGAGCTTCAATAATTGGAGCACAGCTTACAAAGTTCTCTCTATCAGTGACTCAAAGCTTTGGGTACAATATATTAGGCATAAAGTTTATATGCTGTTGTAAATTGAGTCTTAATGCTCCAAGATAAAGGTGATGTTTAAATTTTGTGAGTCATTTAACGTAATTAATCAAGTTGTAACCTCCGTACAATTCTTAAAATTCTTGTAAAATTCGTACAATTTTGTATACCTAAATACTTTGTACGAATAAACAAATTGTACGAATCATAATAATAATCATTATTAATTTTATATCAGAGAATTTAGTAACTTTACTAGAGTTAATATGGTGAATTTACACAAGCCGCTAATGTAATGCTTTTATGTTCAAAATAGTAATTCTTGATTAAATTTGGTGTTTCATATAATAAAAAAAGTGTGTACTTATTACGCAGAAACCATTAGGTTGAGATCATCGTTTTTAATTTACTCATGTATTGTCTGGACTAAGAAGCATTAAGTTAACCATCTTTAATGAATTACAATAATGACGTTAAATGTAATTTTAATAACATCATTTAGTGCATTTGGTTTAACGATATATATAATTATTTAAAAACTTACGCTAAACTTCGCCGATCGACAGTAACTTGAGCTCTTAAAGCTTTCTTTTTTTTTAAACCATTACATAAAAATATGTTTTTTTATCATTGAAGAATCTTTCAAATTTCAATTCACTTAAATAAGACGGAAATCGGTTGAAGGGGAAAACTTAAAAGATTTCAGGAAACGTTCGTTCCCTTTTTTTCTTATTAGGAAAGTACTCCTTTGTCTTGGTAAATGTTGTAGATCTTCCTTCGAGATTTTCTTGAGAACCCATTAGGAAAGGATTGGAGTCCTGAAATTAATTGCAGAGATATTTAGCAGCTGGGTTTTATTCAGCATTTGTGTGGTGGCTTTTTAAATGGGTTTTTTTAATCTTGTGGTTGTTGCGATGTAAAGTAAATTTAGTGAGTAAAATATATCTGTACCGGCAGTTTAACAACAAAAAAATTCTTAAACCAACAAACACATTGACACTCAAAAATGTATAGTTTGCAAAAATGTCATTTATAATGAGAACCTACTTCATATAAATGTTTCTACAAAGTACTCATTGAGTACTACTGGATACTTAATGAATTAGGGCAGTCAAAACACCGAACAATAAATAATTTTAAAGTTGATTTCAAAATATACTCAACGGAAAAATATTTCCGAAGTATAACAGATAATGCAGACTCTATATATCAATCGGTTAATTCCGGTAAGCTAGCTCTCGCAGAAACCTTTACTGAGACACCTCCAAGTGTCCTGAATAATCTCGTAAGCTAAGATTCCATAAATCTAGACGTCATGGATACAACCGCTACTCAATTTACTCTTGCAGCTGAGCCCCTCTATTCCATCTACCATACAAGCCTTATCCTATAGTTTTTCTTACTTTTATCGCACTACAAAGACCGTTAGAGAATCTCTTTGTGTTGCTTTGTGAACGAAAAACGCACTCTGGATTTCGAAACCAATCCTCTTTTTTCCATCGACCTACTAGCAACTGTTAAATACTCAAATCGGATTAGAACAATCAAAAAGTTCTCCCCAAATTATATTACTTAGCTAAAACTTTATTTCTCAATTGCTTCTAAAGTAAATTAGAATTTACGACGTCATTATTAAATTTGTAAAGTTTTAGAGTTAACGGGTACAATAAAGCATTGAGAGAGCGAATTTCGCAACGACCCAGGAGCCGGGGGCTAAGTGCAATAAGGAAGTGCGACAAGTGCGACAATCGTAAATTATCGACATCACATCGATGTCGATACAAAAGTGAGGTGACTCCATAAATCGACGTGACGTATTTCCGAGGGTGCCAGTTATTCACGAAGATTTGGTACGACTGGAAGGATTACAGTTGACCCACTATTTGTAAAGAAGGATTATGTTAGAAATATGGTGCTGTTCAGTGCAATGCTTGTTAGCTAGCTTTAAATTTATTGCTCAAGAAAAGCTAGTGTTTTGCGATCTTGTGATTTTGAAATTGTTCTTTGGAAACAGTTTCAAGACTGCAGAACTCTTCTACTTGATAAAGATTTTTTCACGCTGAAGTGACACTTCCAGCACTGTATATTTCAGAAGCTTGTTCCTAAGAGAGTTTGTCACTGGCTAAGCAGCTAATTCCATTATGAGAATGGCTCTAACTTATCACAGATGGGAGGGATGTGGACAAAGCCTCATTGTTCCAGCGAGGCGGATGGGTTAAATGTGCGCTTTTGTCAAAATTTTTTTTTTACGAAAGACGTATTTATCTTTTGCTTTACAGCTCTATCCAATTAGGCGAATCCTGAAAGGCGTAGTTTTATAAGAGTTTCTAAGGTAAGCTTCTTAAGCTTCATTCTTTAAGGAACCTTCGTAAGTTTCTGAGTAAGCTGTTGTTGGTCAATGGACGTATATTCAGCTAAAAGGAACATTTTGTTTGTGTGAAATATGTCTGACAAATATTCAGGCGCTTTGTTATACTTAGTTTTTTTAATTATACTTTATTTATTATACCTATATACTTGTAGCTAAAGCCAGGCCTCACTCATAGTATACTATATAGTTTTAAGGATCATATTTTTATTTGTAGTAGCCAATAAACCAATTTACAGAGACGTCGTATATTTCTTTTTTTCAATTCCAAATCAAGTTGCATTAGTGAGTTTATGACTCAATGTTCTATATAGGTGCTATTTGGGTAAAAAATACAACTACTTACTGTTTAGGAGTAACAAAAATAAAAAAATTCTATAAAATGAACTATGGGTTCAAAATTTTCAATTAATACCAATTTTACCAATTAATAATAATTAATACCTACAGGGTTAAAGTTGAGCACCTTACTACTGCTGTACCACTCTAAGCTACATATGAGTGTGAATTGCTTCTTCAAGTGGTACTTTATATCTGATTGTACCTCTTGTACATCTTAAAGCTACAAAGGTAAAGCAATAATCACCATAACGAAAACATTTCCGAAAGGTAGCAAAATCAATCCATTTTTATAATCCCTCTAGATTCTAGAGGGATGATAAAATGTGCCTTTATGGCATTATAGGTTCTTATTATTTTATTCTTAAGTTAAAAGAGGAGGGTTTCATAGAAAGTTCAATATTTGTTGTTGTGGAATTTTCCCAAGGTTTAACTTGTGAAAGTTTACGATGTCTTAATCCTGCTCCCTTTGTTATAAAAACAATACTTATTACTACGGGGTAAATTAATATCAAATGACTAATTATTCTAAATTCAATTTAATCTGATACTACATTTAAATTTTTAAATAAATAATGCTTTTTTAATTTCATTTGTGAATACCCAAATGACACGTTAGCCAAAATCAATATCTTATGTGTATTCAACTTTTGGAATCAATATGAAATTTTTCTAAGTCATAACAATGCTTTTCAAAAAGTAGGTGCTTTTGATAAGTGGATTAACATTGCGTGCGATAAAACTATTGGCATGAAAAGACAATTAGCCACATTATCAACTTTGCAAAAAGGTTTGGCGAGTTCGGTGATAAAGAAGTGCTTGAAATATTAGGTCATTACATATGGAATTGGCGTTTTGTAAGGGAGGGACATATAGTCAAATTGAAAACAAAAATTTCTTTAATCAAAGTATGTACCATTGTTATCTATGCACTTTTGCCATCTCAAAGGTAGTTCATTGATTCCTTTACTAAAAACACCAATCGGACGGGAATCAATAAAATCTTTGAAGGCGCTTTGGACTGCCCCATCGGAGTTGAATTTTTTCCCTTGCAAGAAGTTATCCAAATTTCTAAAAAAAATGGTAATCTGTTGGAGCAAGGTCCGGGGAGTACGGTGGATGTCTTAGACATTCCAATTGAAGCTCCGCTAATTTGGTAGCCGTCTGTTGTGCAGTGTGTGGTCTAGCGTTGTCTTGAAGCAGCAGTGGCCTAGAGCGATTGACCAGCCTTTATTGTTTAGCAGCTAGCTTTTCCATCATAGTTTGCAGTTGCTGACAATAGACATCTGCCGTAATCGTCTCGCCAGATTTAAAAAAGCTGTAGTGAACGACACCGGCACTGGTCCACCAAACGCTCACAAGTAACTTTTTTAAGTAAATTTTCGCTTGGGGCAGGCTTTGGCTGGTTTGCCAGAGTTTAACCATTGTGATAAGCGTTTCCGATTGTCGTACAGGATCCACTTTTCATCACAGGTAATGATTCGATTTAAAACCAATAATGTAAGTAATGTAACGCAGCAGTCGAAGCGCGTTTGTTGGTTTGCTGCACTTAATTCATAAGGTACCCACCTCTCAAGCTCTTTCACCTTCCCAATTTGCTTCAAGTGGATTAAAACAGTTTTGTTACTAACACCGCAGCCTACAGATAACTCGGACGTGGTCCGCTTCCACAATAGCCTTCAATTCTTTATTATCAACTTTGGTCTCCGGGGCTAGTTCTGCAGGTTGAAATTTCCAGAACGAAACGTTGGAACCACAAACGCACTTTGTTTTCTTTTGCGACACCGCCGCCAGTCACAGAAAAATTATTTCGAGCCGTTTCTGCAGCACTCCTGCCATGGTGACACTCGTAATCGATATTTCAAGTTTTCCATTTTGTAAAGCAAGTGACTCAAAGAAAAAACCTAAAGAGGAAAAAACAAATGAATTACGGTTTTCGAAACACAAATGCGTAAGTAAATAGCTGTATAAATTTGAAATTGGAATTGTTACCAAAGAGGAGATAATACACATCAAAGTGGCCAGTACGACAAAACGCCAATTTCATATGTAAGGACTTAATAGATAGTCTACTAAAAATCCATACTAAACAAAATTAATCAAATGTATGTTTTGCATTCCAAAGGCATTTTATTGCCTGCTAAGTGCACCAATAGATGTATTTAGATTTCGATATAGTAATGATATTATGAAAATAAAACCCATCGGAATTCAGTATTATGAGATTCGTATAAATTGTGTTCTGATACCGACAAAAGGTAAAAAAAAAATGAAAAAAATACATTTTCAACAGCTATCTGACTTTTATTTAAAATTAAATAATAAGGTGCTTACTGTTATAAGGTAACAACTATATTTGTATAATGTTAATCTAAAATAGTATTTCGGTAATAAAATTCTTATAAGAAAAGGTAGTTTTTGTGCCTTTTCGATTTTCACCAATTATTATATAATCCTCGGTGCTTGGCTCTGTGGCAGTGTTTGGTTTTCATGGCAAAGATTTGTATGCTTCATCTGTACTTCCGGTCAATAGCTAAAATGAAAATATGATTGTAATTACAAAATACAATATTATACGTAATATTATATTATATACAAGAAACAGTAGATCCCTAAACTGTTTTCCCTACTGAATCAAAACAATCATAAATAAAGTACTTACAATTTAGGTATATTATGTTTTGTAGTTGTCACTTAAAAGGTGTCACACGCCATTAATATTCTGGCCATCGCTACTACAGAAACGATACGAATGAACAAAATCTAATCGTTCACTCAACCGTCCAATCAAAGTGCCAAATCAGCGGTACAAGAGCTGCGATTTGCACCTTCAGGCACAATTTGTAACGCTCTAGAACTGCAAAGATGCGATGTGCCCACTTAGCGCCATAGAGCAGGATATAGACCTTGTCGTTAGCACCTTAAGGCACTGTATTTTATGTATAATAATTAAACATTTTTTCATTCATATACAGAATTGCAGAAAATCTTGCAACATTATATTCGAAAGCTTTCGTAAGGCTTCTGCTAATTTTATGCGCAGAATTTCTTGCGCTAATAAGTCTTCCCTGTTTCTTTGAGACGGGGGAGTTTCCCTTAAATTATAAACCATATTAGGTATTGTTCCCCTGTGAGTCGTAAGCTGGGAAATGGCGTAAAACAAAACAAGTAGAAATTAGGGTCTAGTTAAAAATGACATGGGCTATACGTCTTGTTCCTGTTTCAAGTTTAGGTGGTGTAACGATAATTAAAAATAATCATTTTACTCTAATAAATGGCACGCAACACTGTTGTATCGCCAAAAGAATGACGACCGAGAGGCGTAGTCAGTCGTAGCCCTGCCTCATATGCCGGGACAGCGTATGTTTGTTTGAGGATGTTTGTTCTTGGGTCATGGTTGTTTATATTTATGTATGTATGTTTATTCTGGGTCCCTCGCTGGGTTCGCTGTGTGGTCCATCCATAACAAAAGCTCTGCTAACTTTGGGGTATTTAAAAAAAAAATTATAGAATTAATAAATTTTGGAGAAAGTTAAAATGATTAATTAAATATGTATGTATTGTTTGAAGGTGTAGTAGTAGAATTTCTTCAGTTATAATAACAATAACATTTTCGTCGTTTTATATTAAATTCAAAGTGAATTCGAAATAAGTAAAGTTGTTACTCACATACTTCGACGTATTGTTTACCACTCCTTCAACTACCTAAAGCCTGGCTGGTGGAGAATGCTGGTATTAAGCCATCCTGTACAATATAATGTGTAGAAATTTTAAAATAAATAAATAAATATATGGGAATTAAATAGTTCAGTGTTACTCAGGAATCACTTTTTGGACTCAGTAAGGTGATTTATATTTATTTATTTATTTAAAACTTTATTGCACAAAATAAAATTATTTTTATTGTACAAACGGCGGACTTAATGCCATTTGGCATTCTCTACCAGTCTACCGCAGCAATGGAGAGGTTTTCAAAATAAGGGGTGCCTACAAAATACATATGCGTACATACTTATATACTATAAGAATGACTTTTAATATAATAATATATAAACGTCATAAACGATATTTAAAAAATTATAATATATATATATATATATATATATATTTATATATATATATATATAAAATAAAATAGATAAGTAAACAGACATTATATTATAACTAATCACATAATAATAATAATAATAATAAATAAATAACAAGCACACCACATTATCTAGCCCAAATTAAGTATCATTAAGAACTTGTGTTATGGATACTAGATAACGGATAAATAAACTTAAGAAATATATAAGCACAAATAGATATTAATCATAAATACACATATATTATTTTTCATGATTCCCTGAGTGACTTTAAAAAATGAGCTCTAATTCGCTGCTTAAAAGAGAGTTTACTGGAAGCTTTCCTTAACTCCACCGGTAGAGTATCCCATAAACATGTAGCCTGGATAACAAAAGAATAAGAGATAAATCCGGAATGATGCATAGGAATATGAAGGCTCAGATTATAGGAAGACCGGAGACATCTATCATGTGTAGAGCTTAGAAACTGGAATTTACACTTTAAATATTCCGGAGCGTGAGGATCGTTGAGGATTGAAAAGAGTGTACAAAGTATCCTAACGTGCCTGCGTTGCCTAATAGGCAGCCAACCAAGTTGTTTGCGAAAGTTGGATATGTGATCATATTTGCGCAGCCCATAGATGAACCGAATGCAGTTGTTCAGAAGACGGTCCAACTTGTTGAGGTGATCTTCGTTGAGATCTGTGTAGCACATATCCGCGTAATCTATTATTGGCAATACCAACGCGTTTACAAGTAGAATCTTGGTCTGCCTAGGAAGAAAATACTTCAAACGGTACAAAGAACGCAGTGAAGCTGTTACCTTTCGACTAACTTCCTCTATATGCTTGTTCCAGCTGAGAGTAGCATCAATGTGTAAGCCGAGATCTTTGACGGAAGAATAGTAGGCAATAACGGATGAGTTTAAAGAAAGAGATGGCGCACAGGAAATATCAATTTTATTAATCTGTCGTGAGCTACCTAATATTATGGCTTGACACTTGCTGGGATTAACTCTGATACCGAACTGCTGTGACCACTGGTTGATATGTGCAAGGTCAGCGTTAAGCAAGTCAACAGCTATATCAATATCATGTGTACTGGTTTGCGTGTACAGTTGTAAATCATCGGCATAAAGATGATACGAACATTTGAGATTTAGGGTGACAAGGTTTATAAAAATAGAGAATAACAGTGGAGAAAGAATGACACCTTGGGGAACGCCAGCATCAAGATTCAGCCAGTCAGATGTGCTACGATTATCAGGACTTATTTTAATAGCCTGTTGACGACCATGGAGGTAGGAGGAAAACCACTTCGATACCACTGGGGAAATATTGAGCTTCTCAAGAGCAGCAAGAAGAATGTCATGGTCTACAGCGTTAAATGCGTTTGAGAAGTCAACTAAAACCAGCAGTGTAATCTTTGATTTATCCATTCCTGCTCTTACATCAACTTTTAGAAGAGCTGTACAAGTACTGTGTCCGGGCCGAAATCCGGATTGATACTGATTCCATAAGTTGTGTGCTAATGTAAAGTCTGATAGTTGCTTGTGCACTACTGCTTCAACAACTTTAGACAGATATGGCAGAATAGATATTGGTCTAAAGTGGCTCATCAAAGAGGGACTATTGGTTTTAGGTAAAGGTATTACCAGAGCTTTACTCCACATGGCAGGAAAGGTACCTGATGTAAGTGAGAAATTAACGATGTGAGTAAAGATTGGAAGAATCCATTCAAGCATTAGAAGTATCATTGTACGTCCTATTCCGTCTATACCGATAGCTTCAGACTTCAAAGATTTGAGTATTTTTTTCACATCGTCTATGGTAATTGGCGAAAATTCGAAGGTATCCTGTGTTAATTTTGGTGAAGATGCCAATTGAGATACAGTACTTGATTTGGTGCCAATATCGAGAAAGGGGGTTGGAACAAAATGTTTATTTCAATCATCGGGAGTGAAGTTAGAAAAACTGAAATTAACAGATTGCGAGCCTAAGCCAAGTGATTTGAGGAATTTCCACATGTTGGGCGAGGAGTTATCCACAATATTATTATGAAAATAAAGACGTTTAACGTTACGTATGACCTGATTGCAACGATTTCGAAGTAGTTTAAACCTGCACCAGTTTTCCCCAGTCTTACTTTTCCAAAATTTTATAAAGGCTCGATCCAAGGTGCACGAGGCCTTTTGATTTTCACTTTGTGAATCGGTGCATGGCGATCAAATATGGCGGTAACGATATCGCAAAATGTTTTTAATTTATCGTCAATGGTAGTTGCTTCAAGGACTGGTGACCAATTAGTATTTTTTTTTTTTGCTGCCGAGGCACCCTCGCGGGAGGGAGGTGGAAGATGCGTCATGCATACCGCCCGCAGGTAAATTCCTCTGCGGGGGGTTATGTGGGACTCACCAGAATGGCACCTACCCACTAAAAACCACCTGTTGGCTGTAGTTATTACCGTTAGCCTTCATCGGAAGCGACACCCGTCGGGAAGTTGGGCGCGCTGGCGGAGACCCGCTAGCGGGTCTTCCGCCTGTAGTGAAAGTTGCACTGAAGGTGCTCAAAGGGACATTAGTTGGTGGCCGTTCTGGGCAGCCTCCGGTGAAGCCGGGGCTGGGCAGAGGTCGGCCGAAGCATGATTTAGGGATCAATTCATTTAAATGAACCTATATTGAATTGAGAAGGGAACTATGCTCCGCCAGAGCTAGCAAACGCTCTGTCGGAGTACGTGAAGCCCTAAGTCTACGGGCTAAGACTGCGATTTCACTAACATCGATATTTTTCATAGCGTCGCAGACGATACGCATATCGTCTGCTACGGAGGATTGAGGAGTGGGTTTGTATGGGCGAGGAGCCGGGATGGGATTCGATGCGGGGCGCTGCCTCCAGTTTTCTGGGGCAGGCCTAGACTGTGTAGGCTTTGCAGCCGGAGGAACCCGGCTACGCAGCGGCGGAAAGTTTTCTTGAGAAAGGCGCGGGGCCTATTTGGGTGCCGCCCTTTTGAAATTGGAGCGCATACAACGGGGTGCACGAGGGCAGCCCCTGTAATTTGCGGTGTGGCCAGACTGGCCACAAAGCATGCAATCGGGAGGAGAGGGAGTTTCAGGATTGCGATTGCACTCCTTAGTGAAGTGCGGGACCAGGCACTTGACGCACCTGGGCGGTGCGCGGCAGTTGGCCGCCGCGTGCCCGTACAACTGGCACCGATGGCACTGGCCGGGATGACCGCGGCGATGAGGCGCCTCGATCAGGATCCCAGAGAGGCCGCATATAGTGCTAACCCCTTTGAGGATCTCCCTGGACTTGGGGACGTTGGCGAGAACCACCAAAGCGAGAGGGTGTTGTCTCCCGTACTTGCTGTGCATTTTATGCACCGCGAGTGCCGGGAAGCCTTGGGACTGCAGATCCTCTAGGATAGCCTCGTTCGATAGTTCGAACGGGACTCCCCTGAGTACCGCTCTGATCTTACGCTCTTCTGACAGAGCATAAGTGTGATAAGCATATTGCTTATCGGTGAGGAGCTTTGTTAAAGCACGAAAGTCGTCTATCGACGAGACTAAGATTTTAATAGATTCACCCGAGTTGGCTGCTCGGGTGTAATGGATTTTGTGCTCATTGCACAATGTCGAGACCTCAGTCCATTTACCCTTTTCCCGAAGGAAAACGGGTGGTGGGACCTTGGCCTTGACAGAAGTTGGGGCCGGAGCGGGTGTTGAAGACACCGGGGCAGCTGGCGTTGAAGACGCCGCAGGGGGTGTAGGGACGGGCGCCGCGGGCGCCGGGTCTTGTTTCGAGCGCTTCTTAGAGCGCTTCTTAACAAACGTGAAAGAGGGAGGCTCATCAGGGCCAGTTGGGATGGCATCCGAGGATGACTCGGTCGCGGGTGCGCGCTTGCGGTGCGGAGGGGCGTCTACTTCGCACTCCATGTCACTGGAGGAAGGGGACGCGGGAGGGCCTAAGACCTGAGGGGTCTGGGAGACTGGGGTGGCCTGAGGGGCCATTGAGGGAATTAACGCCATGATATGCGGGATGAGAGAGTCCAGGAAACGATACTTATCAGCATTTATAGACATGCCTTCAGCACCGGTACTATCAAGTAACTTCCTCATAAACTCATCAGAGCTTAGAGAAGCCATTGCGGAGGGGTTGGGGAGGGACAGCAATATATAAATATATATACTATGAACCTATCAACGATGACTAACTTCCTAAAAACCACCCTACACGCAGTAGGGTGGTAGAGGACCACGCGGATAACTTACTCGAACACGAAGACTCGAGGCACCTGGAACGACGAAATTCCGTCGACGAAGCTCACGTTCCACGAAGTACGGTTAACAGCCCACTGTCCGCCGTGAAAACGGCGTTAGAAACTTATTAGATGTACGGTTAACGAGCCACTGTCCGCCATGAAAACGCCGTTAGAAACTTAATACGGTATACAACTATGAAATTATATATTACGACAACAACCAGTGAAATTTGGGTGCTCAATTAGCGCGGGGGCTAATAGAGCGGGAAGGCGTCTGCGATCGACGTGCGCTCGAGAACGCACGCAGACCGAGACTGACCAATTAGTATCAGCACATTGCGTATTAAACAGATTGAAGTCGATGCACTTATAGTTTCTGGCGTCAATAAATTCTGATGGCCGCTTTTGACAATAAGTATTAAGAGATACGTAAATAAGGTCATGCCGTGAGAAACCCGGAGCAGCCATTTGACCGTAATTAGGTGATAAATTTGTTGACGTAATGATTACATCAAGCCAAGTATCAGGAGAACCTACGTTATGATGAGTAGCATTAAGTGGCAGTATTCGGAGGTTAAACGCACTAATCAAACTGTTTAGTTTGCGAGCTCGAGAGTCATCTGTGAGGAGATCCGTATTCAAGTCACCCATAATCACGTGATGTGTGTATTCGGTGGCAACTGCGTCGAGTACGGATTCCAAAGCGGGGAAATAAGTAATGGACGGTGGACAATAGATAACTCCAAGACAATATTTTAAGCTATTCAGATACAGCTCGATAAAAATATATTCTGCTGAACCGGAATAGAGACCCGGTGAAATAGATATAACTTTATACTTGTAAGCTGAGTTTAGGTATATCGCTACTCCACCACCACGCAATCCAAATCTGTCATTCCTAATTAGAGTATATCCTGGAATATTGTATAGATTAGCACTAACATAAGGCGTAAGCCAACTTTCAGACACCAAAAGAGCTTGTACTATATCAGGTGAAAAAGTGTTTATTAAATCTGTGTGATGTCGTGGGATACTTTGGGCATTTATATGACAAATGTTAAAATCTGTTAGTAACAAGAAATTTTTGGGCTCGAGGTGAGTAACGGAACCAGTATCACTGAGAGAGCAGAATGACAGGCTATCATCATCAGAGTTTTGAGCAGAATGATATAAATCATCAGACATCACAATCTGATATCAATCATCAAATCAATAAAAAGTAAAAATTAAAAAAAGTTTGTATATAATTATAAAAGTATTTAAATATAAATGTATAGAAATATATAATATAAATGTATATGTGTGTGTGTTATATACGTATAAGAATAACTATATAGCTACTTAAGTATAAATATGTAATGTTACAAATAAACCTAAAATCAAATTGAATACCCTCCAGCTGCTTACAATAAAGAAAATAAAGAAAGTAAACTCAACACAATTTTGTGAAATATATCACTGTATAGGAATTACGAAATCTAAAGCAGAGAAAAAAAGCATTAGAGAGACCTAATTTCGCAATAGTTAATAAACTTAATAAAAAATTTAGAACGCATCTTAATTGATTGATTGATTAAGTCTGTCTTAATTATCGGTCGATTTCTGATCAATAATTGATTGATAAAAAGTAAACAAAGCAACACTTCTAAAAATAAACAAAGGCTACTTGGAAAACTCCAAATACAGTCTTATTTTTTACATACGGCACGTCGATTTCTTCCAGTAGCAGTCACCTTCGGCTGGTTCCCTTCCTTATTGGGTGCTTCCGTAATGCAAGCTGCTTCTGGAATGCTGTTCAAATCATTCGAAGTTCTGATAAGTCGTCGAAGCCCATCAGCATCAGTGACATAGATATCTCCATCACGAGTCCAGCAACGTGATACACCGAGACGCTGCCTCGCTGCGATAAAAATCTCATGCCGGAGCCGTGTGAGATATTCGGAGACTGCAATGCCCGTACCCTTCAGCGACGTCTTCGACATCCAGACATTTTCACGAGTCTTGCGATTATTAAACTTGACGAGAATAGGCCTGGGTCTGTCTTCGCGCACTGACTTTCCCAGCCGGCCACAGAAACTGATGTCATCCTTGATAATAGTAGGCAACTTAAGTTTTTGATTTGTAATTTTAAGAAAACATTCAAGAATATCTTCAGCTTTGGATTCAGGAACCCCATGAATTAAAAGCATTTTGCGACGGCTTCTCATCTCCAAGCGGTCACAGTCCTGGATAAGAAGTTGGACTTGAGTCTTCAGTGCATCGATGACAGTGAGCATTAACTTCTTAAAAGTGTTAAAATCAGCAGCCAATGAAGACAATGTAGGTGATGTAGTACTGTTTTTTTTTTAATTCATCTTGGAATTGTGCCATACTGGTTGTGAAGAATTCCATTGCTGATTTGACTGACTGCTGTACAGCCTCCATGACTCACCAATTTTGAGGTTAACTTTGAGTGTTGTGTTCTATTGTGTTCCAACAAAGGAATTTATAGCTGGTGGGTAGTATATAGTCACACAAACATGAAGATAAAGTAAATAAATAGAAATATATTATTTTCCTATTTTATTTAAATAAAATGTTGGAGAGACAAATTTTTGAGGCTTACTTTACAACTACCCCCGCAAAAAAAATTGATTTCTGTAGGGTCACCATTTTTTTTATCAACGCTGTCTGTTACTTCTCTCTGAAATGTGACCTTATAGAGTATAGGTACTTATATTTTTGTGTTCCTTTGAGTGTCCTATCAATATATTAGGTTTTATTTTGCGCCGTGACTTTTCTTTCGTGATTATGAATTCTTAGTCAACATGCAAAACTTATTGTCTATTTGTTGCATTTGCTATGTTGCCTTTCATGTTAAAACTAAGTTAAAAGTGTGCTTTTTATTATCAAATCTCGGATAAGATCAAGAACTGCTGTTTGGACACATTACAGCCTGTTAAAAGCTTTAAGTCAGTTTTATAGCTCTAAATTTAGGTTATATTTATGACTTTTCTGCGCATAACTTTGAAATGTGACACTTTAAGGCATAGGTACTTTTTTTTTCTTGTGCTCCTAATGCCCGTCTGCACTAAACTTTGACAGCTCTTAAGTTGATACTTAAGTCTCTACGACGTGCTTAGCAACGAGAATTGCGTTGCACTAAACTTAAGTCAATGCCTAAATGCTTAAGACATTCCTAACTTTAGGACACCGATTTCCCATGTCATAACATTAAGTAAGAACTTAAGCGTAGGAACCACGGCGTTCAAAAAATATTTTACGTAAATTATATTAACATTTTTCCAAGGAGTCACCTTTTAGAAAAAAAACATGAAACATCATATTTCCAACGCAAAAATTCCTTTCTCCTTCAGTGTTTGTTGATATATTTAAAAAACCTGAGCTACACAAGTTCCCACAATACTTTATACTATTCTCATTACTTTTCGAACTGCCCTAAATTGTATGTTGCAAAAATTTACATTTTTGTTCATTGATTTAAGAATGACATAAATAACCTCGCACTATGCACTATAACTAGCAGCTGCATTATGTATTGATATAATAAAATATATCGATTTCAAAATAAATAATATTCACGTTTTGTTTGAGCTTTTGATTAAAGGTATATACAGTTAACCTTCCTATACCCGCGTAAAATTGTGTAACACCTTTACCCGCGCATGGTCTTATAGACCGAAAGTTTAGGACAGAATTTCACTGTTTATTTTCAAGAACAACTATAGGAATATTATTTTATAATTAAAATAGGGGATGTAATAAATGAAATAAGCACAGCATATAAAAAATATGTACAACTAATGTAAACTAAACTTTTCAATTCAGCCTCTGAAATATAGGAATTATTTCATACGAGCTACGAAAATGTTAACAAAAATAACTTTTTTCTTCTAAAAAACAAAAATTAACTGTCAAATCTTATAGACTAGACTCTTATAGACTTATAGACTATAGAGTTACTGACGATTCTGGACCATCTAATATACATATTTCAGAAGATTTAGCTGTATAAGTCTTGGAAAAGAGGAATTGACAGCTCGTCTTCTTAAAATCCTCCAACTCGCAGTCATTTTGATCTTCATAGGCAGAATCCGAAACTTCGTCATCCAACAACAAACTTATTTGATGATCATCCATCTTGTCGTAAACTAAGACATAAAAATAATAAAAGATAAATAAGTTATGCTAAATAACACAATATGATATCAAAATCAATAAAACAGAAATTATTACTTACACAAAAAGTTTCAACTGTACCCGCGTCGGTCTCACAGGCCAACGCGCGAGTATAGGAAGGTTAAATAAACCGTCAGGCAGGACAAGTGACAAGAAAAATCAAATCATAGATCAAAATCAAAGACAAAATATACGTTCATTTCAACCTTTCGAGATCGATTTTTCGTTCTTTCGTTCGCTTTGTTAGGCAACGATCGTTCTGGAGTCACTTAACGTAAACTGGTTAGTGCAGAGCAACGACGCAGACTAAGTCGATACTTATCCGTGACTTAGTTTAGGCATGACCTAACTAAGTCTATGCTTTGTAGAGTGCAGATGGGCATTAGTTTCTTCAATCGATATACAAAGGTTTTCTTCGTGCGCTGCGGTTTGCAAAAAAAATAACAGTAGACGATTGGAATTGATGCCAAAATCTTTAACCCACTCAGAAGCAATAAGAGATTAGAATACTGGTATAACGGCTGTACCCAGAGACATTTTCTAGCCTACTTAAGGCGTTCCTTAGTAAAGATTTAAATAGCCAATAGATATTTGGTTATTATAATAATAAATCCCCAGACAAGCACACCAGACAAAAATGATATTTTCAAAGCAATTGCCGCGTTAATATGCTATTTGGTGGATACACAGCCTTGAATTGCGATCGGTTCATCGCGTGGAACTAATATGAATGGAAAGTTTACTACGGCTCGAAACGCGAGCCGAAAGAGAGCTTGATTAGCTGTGTGTGCCCTTGTCTAGGTGTTACCAGGTCATTTATACATCCTTTATTTTATTGCTTAACTTGGCAACAACAAGAGACTTAAATTTGGCAAGAACATATGCCGTTTAGATAATAAGTATTCTATGTGGTGCTTGAGAAGGATTTTAAAAACCTCACGGCCCCGGAAAATTAGACAAAAGCTACATAGCTTAAATTGATACAAACAAATGCTAAAGAGGTAGAGGTTCAAACTTAAATAATGAAGCCAAACATAGGTAAGTTTGAGGTAAATATTGCATCAGTAAAAATTATGACATAACCGCTTCTTCTCTTGAATTTAATTTGTTTTCGACGGTGTGAAAAATTAAAATATATAGTATTTCACTAGAAACTTCCATGTTAGTTTCTTTTTCCTAATTTATCTTTGACCTGCCCACTTGAACACCACGCATTATAGAAGTTCAATTGTAAATATCCACGTGACTTGACTTAATGCCGCTGCGCAAGTACTTAATAGATGGAATTAAGCTTTGTATATCGTGTATATTGTTAAAGAAATAAATGGTTGATTTTTATTTATTAGAGTACTTTAAACTTTAACTATTAAATTAAAAAAAAAATAATTTTTCGTTTCGGCTTGTCGTTGAATTTCGGGACTCCCTGTATAATATACGTAGACAGTATTTATTGATGCATATCAATAGTTTATTTAAAAAAATATTTCCTTGTGATGACATTATTATGGTAAGGTATTTATTGAAGACCAATTATAATAGATTAATGTTAATGCCAATTTTAACAATTTATAGAATAAACACAATGCGGAGGATGAATGACAGATACAGTGAAAGCTCCTTTAATATCTTGATGACAACCTGTCCAATCTTCGCACGTCTTTAAATTTTTTTTTACCTCATACATCCTCGACGTATATAATAATAGGTCTTTACCTATGAAACTGCCGTTTTGCCGTACTGGCCATTTCAAATGAAAATATTTTTTTTTGACTGATAATTCTAATTTCAAATTAATTTTATTTGACAAACATGGAATTCTTGTTATAAAATCGTCATTTGTTTAATAGTTAGTGTTTTGTTTTCAACGCATTCGAAAATTTTTCGTCATCATGGATAAGTTTAAAATTCGAGTAATTATAGAGTATGAGTACCGTCGTGACAGCAAAGCGGCACAAGCGGCACGCAACATCAACGACGTTTACGGAGCGAACACTACAAACGAACGCACCACCCGTTATTGGTTTACCCGCTTCCGTTCTGGAAATTTTGACCTGAAAAATGAACCTCGTGGTTGTCCGATAACTTTGGTCGACAATGACGAATCAAAGGCAATTGTGGAAGCTGATGAAACTCAATCCACGGCTGAATTAGTAGCAGCTTTCGACGTTAGCATCAAAACAATATTGGTCCATTTGCGTCAAATTGGCAAGGTAAAAAAGCTTGACAAATGGGTACCCCACGAACTCAATGACCGCCAGCGCGAAGTACGCGTGGAGACGTGCCTTGCACTGCTCAGCAGGCATACAAATGAAGGAATTCTGAACCGCATTGTTACTTGTGACGAGAAATGGATCCTGTTTGACAATCGTAAGCGCTCAGCAAGTTGGTTGGACCCTGGTTCAGCACCCAAACAATGCCCTAAACGAAAACGTACCCCTAGAAAAGTGATGGTCACTGTTTGGTGGTCTAACGCGGGTGTAATTCATCACAGCTTCTTGCCAAACGGGACAAGCATTACTGCAGATGTGTACTGTGAAGAACTGAACACAATAATGGAGAAGCTCGCACGTCTCCAACCAGCTTTGGTCAATCGTTCGGCTCCACTGCTCCTGCATGACAACGCGCGACCTCATACTGCACAGCAGACGGTCTCCAAGCTACAAGAGTTGGGGTTGGAAGTTCTCCGTCATCCGCCGTACTCACCAGACCTTGCGCCTACAGACTTCTACTTTTTCCAGAATTTGGATAACTTCTTGGCGGGAAAAAAATTCAATACCCGAGAGGCAGTACAAAATGCCTTTCAAGAATTTGTTGCCAATAAGCTACCAATGCGTTGGCAAAGATGCATTGATTGCATGGGTGATTATTTTGATTAATAGAAATAAAAAATATATAAAAAAATTACGCTTCATTTATTTCGTGAAAAACGGCAATTTCATAGGTTATTAGGTATTATTGTAAGGGAGGAACATAAAGTCAATTTTTGAAAAATATATTATATATATTTAATCAAAGTATGTAACATTGCTATCTATGCACTTTTGCCATCTCAAAGGTATTTCATTGATTCCTTTACTAAAAACACCATTCGGACGGGAATCAATAAAATCTTTGAAGGCGCTTTGGACTGCCCCATCGGCGTTGAATTTTTTCCCTTGCAAGAAGTTGTCCAAATTTCGAAAAAAATGGTAATCTGTTGGAGCAATGTCCGGGGAGTACGGTGGATGTCTTAGACATTCCAACTGAAGCTCCGCTAATTTGGTAGCCGTCTGTTGTGCAGTGTGTGGTCTAGCGTTGGCTTAGAGCGATTGACCAGCCTTTATTGTTTAGCAGCTAGCTTTTCCATCATGGTTTGCAGTTGCTGACAATAGACATCTGCCGTAATCGTCTCGCCAGATTTAAAAAAGCTGTAGTGAACGATACCGGCACTGGTCCACCAAACGCTCACAAGTAACTTTTTTTAGTAAAGGGCAGGCTTTGGCTGGTTCGCCAGGGTTTAACCATTGCGATAAGCGTTTCCGATTGCCGTACAGGATCCACTTTTCATCACAGGTAATGATTCGATTTAAAAAACTTTAATTATTGTGCCATTGAGTAATGTAACGCAGCAGTCGACGCGCGTTTGTCGGTCTGCTGCACTCAGTTCATGAGCTACCCACCTCTCAAGCTCTTTCACCTTCCCAATTTGCTTCAAGTAGATTTAAACAGTTTTGTTACTAACACCGCAGCCTACAGATAACTTGGACGTGGTCCGCTTCCACAAAAGCCTTCAATTCTTTATTATCAACTTTGGTCTCCGGGGCTTGTTCTGCAGGTTGAAATTTCCAGAACGAAACGTTGGAACCAAAAACGCACTGTGTTTTCTTTTGCGGCACCGCCGCCATTCACAGAAAAATTATTTCCAGCCGTTTCTGCAGCACTCCTGCCATGGTGACACTCGTACTCGTAAATAACGCGATAATTCAAATTTTCCATTTTGTAAACTAAGTGACTCAAACAAAAAACCAAAAGAGGAAAATACAAACGAATTACGGTTTTCAAAACACAAATGCGTGAGTAAATAGATGCATACATTTGAAATACGAATTTTTAACCAAAGTGGAGATAATACAGATCAAAGTGGTCAGTACGACAAAACGCCAATTTCATATTATGTAAGGACCTAATATAATATATTTAATTTGTACTTAACTCGCAGCTTCAATAAAAAAACAGAAAAATATTACAGTCCTACGAATAATTAATAAAACATTTGATATGGCAATCGGTTAAAAGGGACACAGTGAGCTAATGTCAGTCTATCTCTAGATCATTTTTAGCTAACATGTATTTTAATTGAATTTTACGTACTGTAAAGTTTACGTTTACTTTGGTTTGACACAATAATTTGAGTGATCCCTCCGGTTGTACCTAGTACATATTAGGTTCATGGTTCATCGTTCTTTTATAAATTATCTATAGGCCGAAGTCTTGTCAAAAAGGTTGAATACTCGGCTGTCGCTACCAAATTTTACAGAACTCAAAATTATCTCCAAATGCCCTGACGTGTGCATTCAGATTGTCGGAACGTATTTATACATTTTAATTCTTTTAATGTTGAAAATATTTGTTTATAAAATTTAGTTTCTAAATTATATCCAACATTGGTCTTATGGAAAGTTCTGAAAATAAACCAAATAATGAGACAGATACGGATAACGAGGATCCCTGTTCTTCAAAAGAGTATAGCAGTAGTAACCACAATAGCGATGCAAATCGGAATATAATATGTTTTAATTCAGCCGATAATGTAAGGTAAGCAAGTAACTGTTCACAGATTTAGTTTATGTCTAGATATCTGATTCGTAAAATACAAATGACATTGACCTAGTTTGCTCTACTGCCTTTACTATGAAACGGGTATTTTAGTAATCTATTTCCTTTTAAATAACGAAGTAAATCTTTAAAACCTGAAGACTAAAAGTTTGTTACAGCATATTTGTTTTTTAATCTCAACTTTATGGAATTCACAGGCAAATGATGAAAACAGTAACATCAGGGTACAAATTCACGCCAGGGTCAGATGTAGCAAAAAAAAATGAAAAGAAACCTAGCACTAGTAAAGAACATAAAGAAGAAGGCTCAGAGGAGCCTTCGAAACGACTTTCTAAAACT
The DNA here is from genome assembly GCA_923062675.1 of Marasmarcha lunaedactyla. Classification (NCBI taxonomy): domain Eukaryota; kingdom Metazoa; phylum Arthropoda; class Insecta; order Lepidoptera; family Pterophoridae; genus Marasmarcha; species Marasmarcha lunaedactyla. The sequence goes on from OV281353.1 coordinate 14,409,223, forward strand.
GGTAATGTTGACAAGCAACCTGCTGCAAAGAAAGCACGTCCCAATCATTTGAAGAAAAGGATACAAAAAAAGCGAGTCCGACCTAGGAAGGTTGGCCCGAAAAAACGTTCGGCAGGCAATATAAAAAAGTTTTATAAAGGAAAGCTTTCCAATGTTCTCTAATTGATTTTGATTTTTGTATTCATTTGAAAATCATTAAATATTTTTATATTATCAGATTTTTAATCTATACTTTTTAAGGCTACATGACAGCCATAAAACTTTATTAAAGGTCAAATATTAATATTACTAAAGGTCAAAAATTAAACACTTACTATTAATTATTTATTGCTGAATAAATAATTTAAATACTTAAGAAACGAATAAGCTCTAATAGAGGTAACAATTTTCAAAGGAACGTGAATAGCTTTTGTTATTCTTCCATCAATCCAGTGCAATCGGGTTTCAGCAATCTCTTAGCGGATCATATCGGGAAATTGAATTCCCTATTGGAGCCCCGAGTGTGAAGCCAACATACGTCTGTAATAGATGGTCCCGGCTGTATCGCCAGTTCATGGGAATTATAAATAGACGTGATGTAAGGGAATGAAAACTCACCTTTCTGAATGGGAATCCTTCGTATGAGTAAGGATAATTTTTGAAATCCCTTTTGAGACTAGGCGCGGCTGAAAAATTACGCAGTTGCTGCACTGACTGCTGATGAGATGTGTGAGATTAGGTAATATACATTTTAGAAGATTTATGGTGTTCGTATATTTGTTGCAATTAAAATATAAAAGCTTTTGTTTTCATAAGAAGAAAGATAGTTGTTAGGCGTATGAATTAAATCACTAAAGAAAAATACATTAGTGAATGAAATAAAATACCTTATGCGAGTACGAAATAACTTTTTAATATCAAATCTTGAGTCCTAAGATAAAATACTTTTCTTGGAAAATTGCTTTCAGAAATTCTGTTGAAATTCGTACCGCGTTTAACGAACACGTTCCGCTTTGTTTGGACGTGTATGACAGCTAATATAATATCATGTAGTGAGACAAATTGGGTTGGAACGGGACCTGTCGAATTTTTTTATTATATAAATCATGAGTTAAGTAAGGTAATGAAATAAGGGTATGTGATGGGTTTTTTTGTAAAACATTCAGGTAAGGTTTATACAGTTTCGCAAATTATATTGTGCGTGTGGACTAAGATAAAATCTAAGCGGTAATTTTTTGGACAAGTTCTGTTATATAAAAAATGATATGGTATAATTGTCATTAATTACGTAAGGTTTTTGTTGAAATAGGTATCACATAGGTCTGAGCAAGTTTCAAATTAAACATGTTGTAAAGTTGGTGCGCCGCGCATTCTGCAATGTCGTAATTTGTAATAAGGGGCGCTTAGCCGAAAATTTAAAGTATTTTTCCAGAACAAGATCCATTTTCATGTATTTTTTACTGAACGCTTCATCATGACCTAAATTAAACTGTATTCCATTCAACGTGCAGCCACTGACCCAATCCTCGCATAGATCATTTAGCCCCATGCAAACAACCCACTAACTTCTCTAACGAGAAAGCATAGGTCCCGCCAGAGCTTTAAGCTGCCTTAAACTTGACTTTACTTAAGCTTTAGGGGCGACGTAGATGTGGAATGGACAAGGCGTGTTAATAGACTGTTTTGATTAGTTTTATTTGCACTGTGGCTACCGGGTCCGTACGGGTGTAGGCGTTGAAGAGATGCATTTTCCAGTTTAATGAGTGGATGTAATCCTTAAATTAGGGTTGGACATTTTAGTTTGGGATGTTGAAGTATAAAGTTGGCTGTCGTTAGTGGTATGTCTGGGATTAATTTTGGGTTACCAGTTAAGACTGATCATCAAGTTTGGGACATATTTTCAAATTTTGTTGAAAGAGACATTGGCCTTAGTTTAAAGCGGAGTGGGTAGGTCTTACTTCCCTCCAGGCTATTGATTCACTGAACCAGGAAAAGACCAAGTAAATGCTAAAAAGTAAGGAACTGATATTAGGTACTTGGTACATACGCGAATGTATGAATGTATGAAAAGCAAATGTAATATTAATATCCGAACTAGAACCCGCTCTCATTAAGCAGTGCTCACTGTACTATGAGAGTTTATTAATAATAAATTCATTAATGCATCGTTGGGGGAAGTTTCGAGACAGTTCGAGACGCAAACTTCGCCTGCAGACACTTGTCTGTTCGTGTGTTTTGCTGTCTTCCATTTTGTGATAAATGTTGTGAGTTTGTGCACCGGGTGGTTTGCTTGCCACGTTTTGTTAACATGGAAAATGCTTAGCATCGATTAGTATTAAGGTTAATATAATTTATGCTTCTTCAAGATTCTATAAAAGAATTTAAATTTTAGCGTCTAACATAGACTCTCTAACAAGAGCTTTGACATAGACACACCTTTCATTAGCCATAGTTAAAGTTACTGTAATCTAAAAGCAAAATAACTTTACCTGTTTTCTGCCAAAGTTTCGTTTTGAAAACTCATAATAATTTTGAAAGGAAGCCAGGCCTTTAGATAATATATATATTAATGAAGTTTAATTCAAAACGTGCTTTTATGATATAGTTAAAAAATTTGGCCTATTGGCCAAAGATAATTGGCAATAGACATACAAACATGACCAACCTACGAATCCGGTCATACGAAAAAAAATTCGAATTACGAATTAAAATAAGGTGATAAATATAATAAATATTAGTATTTAAATCTAATAAGAATTTGATTCTTACAACTACCCACAAAAACGCGATATTTATCGCGATCAAACCTACATTTTCATACGAATGTCACTACTTTCTCCCGCACAAGAGGTACACAATGGCCTATTCCCGCTGACAAATGTCATAAAAAAGGACCCAAAAGGATTGAGTGCTCCCAGATATGACACGCATTGTCACATAAAATGTACTATAACACCATAAAGTCTCGAAACGACCTTATACACCTTATTAAAATGGTTGGCATTGGTACCGTAGTAAAAAACCGTAATTTCCTGAACCCCTTTCATTTATTCTGAGGCAATCTGTAGGCCGGTAGCTTATTTATAGGGGTCCCGTGCGGATGATGGGCAAAAGTCAGGACTCGCGATGATAACAGCTGGCTGGGCTGGGCAGACGGGCGGGGTTTCCTTACAGGATGGTTTTTGTAGAGAAATTAATGTTCAACGCTTAGTTTGTGGTTCTCTTTGTGTGAGGGACTTACTATAAATGTTTAAGCCCTTAAACATTTATAGTAAGTCCCTCAGTCTAAGTCCCTAAGTCTATTGATGACGTATAAATTCTAGTTTTTTAATAAATTAAGTATGTAAGTTACAAACATTTCTATTCCGGGTCCACCCCACTCTGTTGCATGGGTTCATACAGTTAATTGCTTGATATTAATACACCTATTAACTACACATGTATTTCTAACATTGTTTATTTTAGTACCTAATTATTTTGAACATAATAAATGACTATGTACTTTACAGTATGTCAAATATTAACAAAGTTAGCTTTTCCCAACAACAAAACTTGTAAAACTCATCAATTTCACAAAATCGACCTGACACTTCTTGACGCCAAATGTTTAACAACTTTAAAAGCTCGTGCTACAGCTCGTGTATATATTACCCTATTGCCATGGCCGCAACTCTCAGCCGTATCTCGTAATCGCGTCTCTGCGAACGGGTGCCGCCGACGATTCGCCCAGCATCTGATATGTTGCATATTTGTGTGAGATTGAAGCTTTGTATCAGCGATAACAAGCTCTTGCAGCACGGAAGTCTGAAAAAAATGGTTTTCTCCTACAATTTTTGTAGATGTAACCGCGATTATTGAAAAAGTTGGGAACTGTTGTTAGTTGAAGAGCTGAAATGTTGATGTGTGGTATAGCTTATGTTGTAACTTTTTTATTTTATACCTGTGTCATAAGGTGTTACACTCCTTGATAGTAAGTAGCCTATAATGTTCCTTCCTAATATTTTTGAGGTTCTGAATGGATTTTCCCCAACAAAATATAAGATCTAAAAATCCAATTCTTTAACTCATTATATTTTACTGTCATTGTTGGTCCTAAGTAAGTAAAAATGAATTCTCAGTTATCTTAATAGGCTAGATAGATAATAGAAATATTTCTAGCTACCTTCTGAGCACAAAACTTGCTTTTGTTTTTCTTTAGGTATGTTTTGACTTATGTTTTCAAGTATTTTATTTTGGTTTTTGTTATCAAATATCTAATTTAATTCTGATTTATTTAATACACCTTACCTATAAACTAGTGCCCACCTACACCTAGTTAACATACAAGAGACTCTAGTAGAGACTAATTATTCAATACAGGTCCAGGTGCAATCATACATGTCCAATCTTCAGGATATTAAAGTTTCTTCAAACTGGTCTCCCTTCGAATACGATTGTGACAGTGGAGTATTTATTTCTATATTTAAAAAAGGGCTTTATGTAAGTTGGTACACACACAGGAAGCAGATGTCTCTCACTGCATTTGCCTTTTTAATAAGTTTATGTTTGGTTACTTGCAAAATTTGTTCAATTCCAGCTAAACGTATTTTCAATATTTTATTGAAATGTTACTTATATATCTATCGCATAATAATAAAAATCGTGTTTTCACTGTTTCTCCCTCGAAGCCGTATCTTCTTTCCGTTCTCATTAGTGTTCTACAATACTTGTTCATTATTTTCCTGCTAAGGATCGAATACGCGCATGCCAAGTTTCTTAAGAGTTGTTTAATACAGAGAAATACCTATGTTTGTTTTGTTTGATATGTGAGCGCTTTGTATACGTGAAGTACAAGACTTGCTGTCAGGAGAGACGATAGCAGACGGATGGAAACATACGGGATATGATTTCGAAATGAAAGCTTCGAATATTGTTGGAATTTAGTTATATTTTATTTGCAAGAACAGCTAGTTAATGGAAGTATTTGTCTTCCATAGATACCTTTTCTAATTTCATGTCTAAATATTGGATATCATATGAGTATTGGCAACTGGTCAAGATAGGAAATAACAAAGTATTAATGATCTGTTACTTCTCCTTGCTTGACTCAGAGATATTAATATTGGACGGTCTATTTCGTCATTAATTGGTTTAAGACTGCTCTTTCGGCTGTACCGAGTGCTGTTTAACCTTCTTTCTGATATCATACTTTACGAACATTCTACTTAAAACATGTTAAATATAAAGAAGAATATCTTTATCGGTACAGTGGTAATACAGATTTGTTGTTTTTGTTAACCAGATAGCGGGTACCAGGTCAGCGCCTACTTTCAATAGATAATCATCCGTCGCTGATTCCAATTGTATAAAAAATTCGATTATGCCCAGTGCTCGTTGCTTAAAAAAATAAATTCTTTATTTTTATTTAATTTTTACTATACCTAGGCTGAAATCTCATCTTGGTCTTATCTAAACTAAATGTGCAAATAAAGAACGACTATATTGTATACTTTATAGTGATTAAAATCACAGTTAAAATAATGGCTAAATTTCACGAGTCACGTTTTCAGATTATTATGTATATATATTATGCCCTACACGGTTTAAAACAAGGTCGCTTTTTATTTGACCATTTAGCTAAGTCTTTGAACGTTTTACTGATTTTACCCTTAGACTAATAGCAGTTACTATTAATACTGTATTTAGCTATCCTATTATTTTATTTTAAAATGAAGTCTGGTAAAATTTAAAAGGTTTATGTTGCCATAAATAAAAAGCTGGTCTATTAAACAATATGTACTTTATCGTAATGACATCTGAACAAATTACGTTTTGCACAGATTCAAACTAAGGTAACCATAAGTGCAGCATTGTTCTGCAATAGACTGGTCCCGATCAGCCCGGCTAATTTGGACCAGCTTAAGGCTGCCCAGACCGAATAATCATCATATAAAATATGTCATTTGCACCTTAAGTCATTAGCATTCTCAGCGGGTGATCCTCTAGCGGGTCCCTGCTTGCGCACCCACCTCCCAACCCGAGTGTCGCTCCGATGAAGGCTGACAGCATTCCCATGCTACAGCCGTTTAGATGGTTTTTAGTGGGTAGGTGCCACTCTGGTGAGTCCCACATCACCGTCGCGGAAGTCGGTTGCCCGCGGCGGTATGCATGACGCATCTTCCACCTCCCTCCCGTGAGGGTGCTTCGGCAGCAAAAAAAAAAGCAATAGATACTTATATAATCGTGCCTAAACTGATAATAACCCATTTTCTAACCCTGTATTACTCTCAAATAGGGCGGACGCAGACATGACAGTCGCAGATAAGGCCTCTGACAGACGGGGCGAGTGATTCCTGATAACGCCGGATTCTTTCTCCGTCTTGTTTTAACTTAAATATACGGCTTTTTAGAAACGGGTTTTGTTTGACAAGGAATGTTTTTGGAATTTCTATTAAATTTTGGGCTCACTTATGTGAGGAATAAGATAAAAATAAATGTTAAAGGTCCTGTTGATGTCGTATGTTAATAATGTAAAGTGTTTAAACAGAATGTTTAGTACAAAAAGGCAGCGTTAAATATATGTTAAAGATTAACGTCATCAGCGAGTTAAAAAATTATTATTCATTTCAAAAAGTTATAAGAAATCATTCAATGAGGTCTGAAAAGGTCTATTTTAATACGATTATTTGTACCGATGTGCTTAAATGTTTTTATATGCATTTTTTTTAGTTCCATTCGTCTCATTATTAAGGGGTCGGGTCTACCAACAATCAAAGACATTGAAGGAAAATATCATATTTTGTACCAAAACAGTTTGTTGGTGTAAGCTGTGAAGTAAGACAGATGAAAATAAACACTTTCATTTCTGTGCCACCACATTAAACTTCCCACCATTGTATTCTTCGCAAAGTGATAAAATTCCTCTACTTTCACAAAATAAGGTTCTCAGAAAGCATTTGTTCCACTTGTGATCTCTGCAAACTGTGCACGCGATGATTGATACCTGCGTTATCGCACCGAACAATGAGGTACCATACAAAAGACTTAATGTACTGTTCTGACTTGTAGAGAAATATTCAAATGTGTTTAGACTTTAAAATTGCGGAGGCATTGCGGGTGATAAATATAGTCTGCGGTGTATGTTCTTTAAGGCCGATCCGTTGCTCTGGGTATAGGTTCTGAGTGAATATTTACTTTATAGTCACGGACGTAAAAAATAGGCGGACGGAACATCGCTAAGCATAAACTGAAGCATAGCAATGGCGGCGGCGTGAGTTTGTGTGAGTGAATGGAGTGTGGCCATAAAAGAAAAATTACCCCAAATTACGGTAAAAATTTCGCTACCTGTTCCATCTAATCCTAATATTTAAAAATACCTAATCCAGATATCTAATCCTAATATTTATGAACCTGCGCCTAATAAGTATGCAACGCTACCAATATTTATGTATTATTTTTATTTCTATGTATTAGGTAGAAAACAATCTTCCATTCCGTTCTCGACGTTAGGAGATAGATTGCTTTACTAGATAGATTGCTTTTAAAATCGAAACTTATACTCGACCCCTGGGATTATGTACGTACTAGTTTTAAAAAAATATTATAATACCTATTCCTAATACCTAGTCCAATATTTATACCTCACCTGTACAGATTTTATTCCTAGCAACACAGGTGAATGAGCTAAGGCATTTAGGTATTTTATTCCAATTGATGTAATTTAATCAAAATGTGAAAAACAACGTGATAAATTATAAACTTACTTATGAAACGTGATTCCCTGACATTTTTTATTGTAAGTGGAATTATTTCTACAAAATTTAACTGCACAAGACGGCATTGTTTTTTAATTTTCGTCGCAACAACGACACAACTACCACCAATGAGTTTCGGCTGCGTTGTGCCGGCTGATCGGCATCCTATTGATGTAAATGTGTGCGTGTGGCTTGTGTGTACAAGCGGATCGGCATCCTTTGGTGCTTCACTTCTAAGTTCGGCAATGCTCCGTCCGCCTATTTTTTACGTCCGTGTTTATAGTATCAGTTTTGTGAAACTTATGCAGTATTGTTGTGAGCTTATTCTTTGAAAGTGCCCTTTGTGGTAAGTGTAAAAAGCGAGTTCTCAAAAATAGATCCAAGATTGGGAAATAGCGGCAGCGTCCAATAAAACGGAGCGGAACGCACTTAATAACAAAGATTAACTGTAATAAATATACCTTATTTATTACTGAAGTACCTCAACATAAATAGGTACCTACTATAAACGGATTAAGAATAAATAATCGTTCAGATTACAATATAAACAATTGGCACGAAGTCAAATATTTTATTTCAAATACCAAAGTTGTTAAAAACAGTAAAGCATTTGTTTCCAAAAGTTGCACAAGAAAGTTACAACTTCTCTAGACTTTCCACATATAGTATCATAAAACAGTTTCTAAAATGAAATAAATGCGAGATCGAACCTGTGATTTCTGAGAAATCTTTTTGCTTTATCGCTTCGACATTTTCCCAGGTGATACTTGAGTTTCTAGATTCGAAATCGAGGAGAAGTTGACGGTATTTTCATCGAGTTTCGTACACTTATGAGCAGAAAGAGTGTTGTAGGGTGTACAATCAATGTTGTCACGTGTTGGTCGTCAATTGTTTCGTTTCTATTGGATCTACATTTGCAGCACTGGGACGCTGCATTTTACACTATTGTTCTATTTTATACTGTAACTGCATTGCAATTGGTGATATAATTCACTAAGCTGTATCTAATAGAATTGAAATAACGTAGTAAAACCAAAGTGATGAAGCACATTTGAATTAGACGAAAGTGTGAAAACGATGCAATTAAAAAACATATTTTTTTGTCAGATTTTGAGGGACTCTATTCCTTATAATAATAAAATTTCGCTATGTCTTTATTAATAATAAATACAATATTAGTCATTCAATAAAAAAAGAAATTCATGTTTACGACTACACATAACAATCCATATCTTTAACTTGTATGAATAAATATATACAAAAAACTAAACTAGTTTTTTGTATTTATTCTTATTTGTAAACCTATGCTTTCTCTTCCACAGCCGACTAAATAGACATTTTACCTTTTATTACAATTCGTTGGCGCACCCTCGTGGTAAATAGAGTAACCTGCTTGATGCACCAGGGTGCGCATCCTGGTATTAACCAATATGTTAGCATTATTTTTATGTTGTATAGTCATGTCTATATCGCAGATGATTTTCATTTATCTATGGTTCAATGTTTATTCTATATCTATATTTTAGGCCGAGTAGCGTAGTGGTCAGTAGCCCTGTCTCATGCGCTGGAGGTCCCAGGTTCGAGTCCTGGTCAGGGCATTCATTTGGGTGATGTTTTTATATTTATACATGTATGTTTATTGGATGGATGATGGATAACATACGCTCTGCGTACTTTGAGACCAGTTGTTGTGTCTGTCTGGGGATTTATTATTATTATTATTTTTTGTCTCAGTTTGAGGAATAGTATCATTCGATTAATTACTTTATTTTATTATTCTAAATCTGTAACAAATGAAGTTATATAACTTATTTTTGAATGCAGGATGGTTTGTGCAATATAGCTTGATCTAAAAAAGATGAATTGTGTCTTAACGTATTATTGTAATCATTTCATGAAAATTACTCTTTAATCACTTCATTTTTCATAAATACCTCAGCAACCAGCAAAAATAAACTCAAAACTTACCCAATATGTACGTTTATTGCTGTATGGTCACCCATATATGGTCAACACATATATAGTTTGAAGCAGATCTAAAATTGGTTGAGTCTCGCCAGAACCAGAGACTAGTAAATAACTATAGACTGACCATCTCCATACAAAAATTCGTGACTCGGAAAAAGCTCAAAATCCAAGCTATTACTAGATGTCGCTCTCAAATAGCTTGGACCAACCTTGTCGTCTTTAATTTTTATATGAATTGTTGACGAGAAACGTAATGCAAAATATTTGTTTGTTTATTAATACGGACTAAAACTGCTAGATGGCGTTGTCAAATAACCTGAAACCTTAGCAAGTAAATAATTGAGTTCATTCCAGGCCCTCAATAAGCTTTTGATTTCAGTACTTTACGCAAACAATGACTATACCTTAATTTTTATAACATTTTATAATAATTACTAAAAAGAAAGTCAGAACCAAATTATGTATATAAATATATAAAAGACATAAAAGCAAATCAAAGAATATGTAACTGCGTGCATCTTTACCGACAGAGACAAGGTTTTCGAACTATAGGTGAATCATTATGGAAAAAGAAATACTTGAGGGAATCTTTATGATTTAAAATAGATGACATAGATATTCAGTTGTATTAATTACTTTAAAAAGTGTCAAAATCATAACATATTAAATAATATCACAAAAAATATATTTATGTCAGCTTTATAGTCAAATATTTTATTTTGTGTTTTTTATTTGTTTGGATTTATGTGCGAAATTATCTTCTTTGATCGGCACGAGTCACAGTAGGCGAGCAGAAAAATTGTGAATTCAAAGAAATGCAGGGAAAAGTTCCAAAACAAACACACACCCATAACAACAACAATAAACGACAAAGAATTCAAATTGTCAAACAAATAAAATGTTGTCATAAAAAGAACAAAAAAAGTTGATTTAAGTTATAAGTGTCTAAATACAATATTTACAAAATATTTCAAAATCCATCCAGCAAGAAAATATTTTTTTAACTACTGCAAAATAGTTATGAGTTATATGCATTATAAATAAAAATTATGCACTTATTAAGACATAATTTTTATCGATATCAAGAAATAAATTAAAATATAAAAAACCTATTAATTAAATGCACTGAAATTCGTTTTATTATGTTAAGGCAGATAAGAACAAACTGTGGAGATGAATGCTATATTTTTGTGGGAAAAATTATATACTGGCAATATAGTAATCCAGTAACACTACAAATAATATCCGGGGTGGTGTAAAGATTTCTGTTACTGAATTATAAGAGCGGCAACATAGCATCAAATAATATAATGCACTAGCTGGCAACGTCTGTTGTCGCCTGATACCTACGGATAGTACTTGCAATGAAATATCAAATGATTTTGTAAACAGCTCCATCTTAAGTTTTTTTACGCATTATTTTGACTAAATTTAAATAACTTGTAAATCTAATACAACTAACGCCATCTCTCTATCTTAAAAACAACTATTTTTCAAGTCACAAAATTTTGTTAGACATGGTTAGTCTATAGTTATTTACTAGTCTCTGCCAGAACTAATTACTGTTCTGATTACTTTTTCATTACTTGTTAATTATTCATACGAAAACCTAAAATTCTTATGCATAATATTAAAAAATAAACAGGCCAAAATCCACTAAAACGTACCCATTCATAACGAAAATAAAGTACATCATTACTTACCTAAAAATAAAACACACACATTAAGAAAAGCCTCTTATTTTCCTCATGTTTCGTGAAACAACCGCCCATGTAACCCAGCCTGTACGTTATGAAATATTGTACACTTATTGTGACTTTTGCTTAGTAACTGGAAGCTTAAGGCCGCTGTCCCTTTGCCCTAAAAAACCGTTAAGTGCCGCCAAAATTCTCCTATAATGGGTCTAGGGATTAAGATAAAAGATCGTTTACAGTAAGTTAAAACTGAAAATTGGAGTGGAATTTCTTCCCTGCTGACTTTGTTTTGTCAAGGTTTTTATTTTATTAAACAACGATGTTGGAGGGCATACATTTTATGTAATTGTTGATACTCTTAAGTTTCATAGACGAAAGGGTGACGCGTAAAACAAAATCTCAAAAACAAACTCAAGAATGACTACGACGTAAAAAAAATTAAATAAATGAATTAGTTTGAGTTATTAGTTTATAGAACTTATTTACTGTTGTCTTATTATGCTGTTACAAAGGCACTACAGTTTCTTTGGATGTTTCGCATTGAGGACCTCTCTGTAAGTGCTTCCGGACGGAAAATGATATCTATGACGTCATATCCTAAAGTGATTTATCGGTTCGTATGCCCGTTTTAACGTGGGCGGTGGATGAATTTAGACGTAATGCACCATATTATTTTTATCTCGAACATCTTAAGTTCTGCGAATTCCATTATTAAATTCATAATGTTAAGTAGAGATGTTTTCTGTTCGTTTTTTAGCTACTAACTATGGAATATTAACCAAATACATGGCACGAAAACATGGAAAAGTTCCTTATCCTAAATACTTTATACTAGGTCTATAAACCCCACATAGAAACATCAAAAGAAAATTGCGGATGCGTGATTCTTACTCGTAAAATGAAACACAACTGCACCATGCAATTTTCGAAATGGTTGTGCAATTTTCGAAACGGTTATTTTTGAATATTCTTATAGTTGTACGCTTTCTATCCTCATATACAATTTAAATAGGGTCCTGAGCTGCTTCGGTCCCCAATAGGTCGCATGAAGCGGACCTTGTAGCTTTTATAGTCCATTGTTTTAGGCGGGGTGTGCACTTGTGTGGAAAAAGAAGATTCAAAAGATTTAGGATAAAGAATTTTTGGACAAAGATGTTCTTTGACGTAATACAAGGAATATCGACCGGAAATAATGCCAGTTTAAGTATCTATAGGTACTTTGTTTATATAAGCCACCGTTTCAGTATCATGTAAGTAGTATATTTTCGAACCCCAAGGTGTATTTTTGAAAAAATAGGTGCAGTAGTAATAAAAGCCAAGGTACTGATAAGATCTTCATCATTTCTTTAAGTTCCGTTGTCTAGACCTCGCAATTTTGTATAAGTAAGTAAAACGAAAACTTATTTAAAATTAATCTTTCATCAGTTTATTAGAAGAACAAATACTTATAACTATGCTTAAAACAATGTAAATTAAAATAAGCATGTGCTGTATTAGAAGCTCAAAGGATTTTGGTTGGATCGTCCTCCACACTTTACCTTCAAAATAAGTTAAGCAATATGAGTTTGATGAACCATTTGCATTATTTAACAATTTCATTTGGGGTTTTGGCATAGTTTGAATCAAATTTGTAACTATTTCTAGATTTTGGGTCTTCGTACCCCTTTCGTGATATCCGCTATTAAAGATTATTGGCCCGTTAACGTTTCAAAGGCTATTTCGAAGATAAATATATTTTTCAGTAAGTGCAGAAGTTTTTATATCATGCAAACATGAAACGTAGGAGTGCTAAGTTTTACCATTCTTTATCTTGGAAAGGGCAATTTAAGGGCGTTTATCAAGTATAAGTGGCTATTAGTTGAGCACTTATGATAATAGAATATAGGGAAATTTCCTGACATTACACGTTATGGCATTATAATCTTTTATTGTTATATATTTCTAGTGAAACTTTAAATGTAGATTATAGGCATGAATAAAGGTCTGGTAAGTAAGGGTGTCATAAATTTGTTTAAATATTTGTCTGAGTGATAACAATTTTTCATTACTTTTCTTATTGTTTTTTGTAGTAATTTAATTCTCCAAAAGTAGTTTACCGTGTTGATAGACCTTTGAACATAGATATTTGTTTATCGATTTATGTATATTTGTTTATTACGGCATCAGCTTTACTTGCTTTGAGGTCATAGAATTCGTAGGGAGATATGCTGGGAGACCTTTCTACCAACAGATCAAATAAATTCCTGCCAGTCTGAGTAACTTCACATAAAAGAAAAAACATTCCAACTTAAAAATCCTTTCTTTTAATAAGCAAACTACTATACAATCTCTTGGATTCCCGAGCGTATCGCTTAAATTCTCCAACTGTCCCTCACAAACCTTGGTCCTTCCGCGAAGTTGCAACTGCCCTCGCGGGGCCGAGGCCACGAGCCCTGTACTCCGTGTAATGGCTGCCCTGAAAAGTTATAATTAAGTTGTTAGGCCAATGAATATTATAATATTTTGTAATTAAGTTTAATATTGCGTGGATGGAGCAGAAGCTCAAAGCGCTTACTGTATCAATCTTAGGTATAGACTGAGTTATGTCGATTTTTATCTTGTATTTTTATCTTGTGGCCGAGCATACAAAAGTATATCTTTAACATTTAAGCTCTCTATACATATTTTTGTTTATTACAAAAATGTTACATCTAGCAATTGCTCTTAAATATTAATTGAATTTAAGGCTATAACTAAATTATTACCTATAATATAATTGTAAAAATGTCAATGCCAATGAATGGTCATATTTAGAATATTCATTTGATAAACAATACTAGTTTTAGAATAAAAAATACAAAATATAATTTTTTTTAAATCTATTTTTTAAATTCCCAGACAAACACACCGACTGTGTGGCCCCAAAGTAAGCAGAGCTTGTGTTATGATGATTGTGATAGGATGGATGGCTATACAGCGAACTGGGGGGAACCCAGAATAAACGTACATATATAAATATAAACAACCATGACCCGAGAATAAACATCTGTGTTCATCACACAGACAAATGCCCCGGCCAGGACTCGAACCTGGGACCTCTGGCGTATGAGACAGGGTCGTCAAATTTAAAAATAAACTGCCAAAAGAAAAAAAAGAGAAAGATTGGAAATAATAGTATAAAAAATGTGATTTAAAATAAAGCCTTTTTTAGTTTATGTACTCATTCTTACGGAGTTCCAAGCGTGTAGAGAAACCTCGTGAGGAAACCTACTTTACGCCAGAAATTACGAGTAGCGTGAAGGTTTTGTGATTCAAGAAACGAGAACTTTCCAACATCACTCTCGTCTCGATTACGTTTTTTAATATAAGATAATTTGTATTGGTTCAAAAAACAAGGTTTCAGTTTTGTGGGTGAATTTAAGCAATATGAAGCAATATAGTAAAATGAAATCCCCAGACACACGACGACTCTATGGTCGCAAAGTAAGCAGAGCTTGTGTTGTGGATGACCATACAGCGAACCCAAAATCCGAAAACATCTATCTCTTTCATCACACTCATGAAGCCCGACCAGGACTCGAACTGCGACCTCCGGCGTATGAGACAGGGCAACAACCACCACTATCACCGACAGCAAAAATATTATCCAACTATTTGTACCATTTATATCTGTGAGTTATTTAAACTAACTTAAGAGACACATCTGCTTTCATAATAATGCATTCTATTGTGTATGTATTATCTTTATGTATTATGTCAATTATCCTTAGATGTATCAATTATACATCTTAAGATAATTGAAAGCTCTTGAGACATGGTGCTAAAAAATCTTGCATTCAGTTGCCTGATTTTACTTGTCAAATGGTTTAGTCACGCAAATCGAACCTACATTTTTTTTTTCAAAATGGACAGTTTATTTATGCCCTATTAGCCTTTTAAATTTCATGGACTGTGTGGTCCAGCGCTGAGGGCGCTTAGCCGGAACTTAAACTACTCCTACATACGATACGCCTAAGGGCACCCGAGAGGGCATGGACGTCGTCCTAAGCCGAAGCCACTGGTTCGGAAGGGTCATCTAGTGCCAAAGAACCAGCAAGAAACTCAGTAGGAATGCGTACGCCGCGTTAGCCTGGCCCACCGGTGGGTTAGGCGATTCGAATGCAGTATTGCCCCATTTCTGACTGGAACGCCGGCGTTCCTTGTTGTAATAGCGTCGTCGAAATCTGTTAAGACGTTACGCGGACGCCTGTGACGGACCGGCGCGTCTGGGTAGGCTGTGTAATCAGCTGACTTATTGACCAGCGGGTTGGGATGGTGGGGAGCGTTGTCGAAGTAGCGTTTAGACACCAACTTCATCAACGTGGCAATAGTGGGCAGCTCGAGATCTTTAAGCAGATCTAAATTGCGGACATAGGGTGGGGCCCCGACGCATTTGCGTAAGAACCTATTTTGAATAACCTGCAAGTGATTGATATTCGACTTGCTGGCGTGAGTGAAAACCACACTGGCCATATTTAAGCTTATTTCTAGGCGACATTTTACTCTTCTTGCAAATTAGAGGGTGCAGCTTACCCATGACGGAGGCGGCTCGGTCCCGGACGCGTTTTATGTGATCCGCGAATGTTAGTCCACTGTCTAAAGTGACTCCTAAATATTTGACTTTTTTAGCCCATGGGATCGGAGTACCAAACAGAGAGATCTGACCTAATCTTTTGGAGGGTTTCCTAGAGGTTTTCCTAGAGCAGGTTGAAAGAGAGAAGTACACTGTTGCACTTTTTTCTGGGTTGACTTCTATTCTCCATTTCCTAAACCAAGCACCTAATGCGTTGGCTGTGGATTGGAGTATTCTAGTTAACCTACGTAGATTCCTATCAGATGTGTATAGCGCAGTGTGTCTGCGAATCATCATCACTACATCACAATGTAGCGCCTCTAACATGTGATGAGCCGACGACCGTTTGGGTTGGTAACTACGGAATACCAACATGAATGTTTCGAGTTGAAGTAGCCAGCTAGTATTACGGAGGGACTCATATCGAGTAGCGACTGAAGGTCGCTTTGAAGTATAACTTTGTCTGGTGGTTGATAGATGGATGCTAGCGTGATTGGCTGATGGCCGCTCATCCCTATTCTACAACAGGAAACTTCGATATTCTCGAGCTGTGGGGGATCGACAGGTATACAATGCAATGACCTTTTGTAATAGATGAGGGTACTGCCTTTATCAGCGGTAAGCCTATCGTTACGAACGATGTTGTAGTTCGCTATTTTAGGGTCCTTGTGACTAGGTTTCAAAAAGGTTTCCTGCACAAGTAAGATGTCGATTTGAAATTCTCGAACGAATTCGTGAATTTCATTGCGCTGATGTATAAGACCATCGGCATTGAAGTAGCCGATAGTGAGGGACCGCGGTTTTATCCTAGAGGACGCCATTTAAAAGTTTAATTTATTAAATTTCTGGACGTTGGCGATAAGTGCCTGGTGTTCGAGTGCTACTAAGCACGTCGCCTGAAAGTCGCCTTTTGCGGCTCGTAGTTTGCGTGCCAGAGTTGTTATTTCGCCCAAGTCGAAACTTGAGGCGAATTCGCTAATTAGCGCGAACTGGGGGATGAGAAGGCAAGCAAGTAGGTGCTAACCTACCTGCTGTACCTGAGAAGGCGGGGAAGCGAGGGAAGCAAACGGTTTCCGCACCATGGTAGGCGAGGTCGCCCATGCGTTTTTGGGTGGCGGGGGAGGATCGCTTAATTGTGGGCTGGGCTTGGCAGGAGCAGAGGCTAAAGATCTCTGCTTCGCCTTTCGAGCTTTTTGAGGGTTTGGTTTTGGAGCCCTAGGGTAACCTAAATAGTTGGCTGTATGGCCGACCGTCTTGCATAAGACGCATGCGGAGGGGTCTGCGGACTGCGGAGTTCTCGCGCACTCCGCAGTCCGCACTACGCAGTACAACACTAGATTGTACGGCTCTCGTGAGAGGTTGGTGGATACGGGCTCGCGTGCCCTCTTTCTTTTTAGAAGGAGCTTTGAACTGTTTCGAGATGTCTGGACACTGCGCGCGAACGAAGGCCATGAAGGCCTTCGAAATATCTGCTTGCTATGGCTACCGCGGCCTGAAAATAACTTAAAAACTAACCGTAGCCCGCCGAAGGCCGCTACCAGGAATCCTAAAAAGGGTACGCAGGTAAAGAGTTGACCACGTTAGGGTCAACCTTAACCGACAAAAAGGGCAAATGTACACGAAAAGACACAAATATGATAAAAGATTAATGACAATAGAAGAGTAAATAAATTAAATAGTAGAAAGGAAATAAAATACAAAATAAAAGGACTGGATCAGTACAAATTAGTTGTCACCGTTGGGTATCCTTTGTACTAAAACCAGAATACTTTACGCTGGGCACACACAGCACTCAGCACAAGCACAACCCAGCACTTTGAAAACTAAGAGACTTAGTCGCAAAGAAAACAAAATCACTTCGAGAGCTCTCGGAGGGAGTAAAAAACCCAGAAAAGCCGTATCACGGAACCAACACGCTAGACTGTGACGTCAGTAATCTGAGCGCCACTGAATGACCGATCAACGACCGATGGTCTTGGAACGTCCGTACCGGGCGGCGGTCGCAGCGAGAATGGCGAGCCTACAATACACGACATACGCATACAAACGAAATTACATGGACACAAAATATTTTGTCCCCCATGTCTTGCATCTTCTGTCTATCTTTTGTGTCAGGGAGCAATATAGTTTGAGTAAGTTAATGTACCTGTGGAAGCACCAGAGCCGTTTTAGATATACGTGATGGACTAGCGTCACCTACTACCAGCAATTTTCAATCAAAGCCTAAAGGTAGTTCTTACGACAATCTGCAAACTTGCTTGAAATGATATGAAATATTTCTCAACATTGACAATTACTTGTATTTATTGATGTCAAGTAAAACATGACACTTCGGAAAAACCTTCGTAAAGAAGAACTGGCAAGAAACTTCACAGGTATATTTTTTTTGCAAAATAAATTTACAGAGTCTCTTTATATCTATACAAAATTATTTTAATCTGCATCCGTTAGCTAGGCAAGTCTCCCTCCCCCCCAAGTATCCAAACGACGAACACCCTCAAACGTCACCCGTTCACGAGTTAACGCGGGATCCAGTCATCGCCCTCCTCAACACTTAAAATTACATTACAGTCAGTCATAACAGTCACTTACAATTACATTAGAACTTATAATAGTTTGTTTTGTTGCAGGTTTTATAAATACGCAAGCTACCTTCTGTGAAGTTATTATGCTGTAAGTACAATTACCTACATTGCATATAGTGAGCGTCTTTGTACGTCTTCAGTCTATACATCGTAGTGTGCGACCTCGGAAAAAGAAATGGTGGGGCGCGTGGATAGCGTTCTTTATATTACCTATATACTCTATCATGTATTCCTTAAAATTATAAATATATTAAACTACTGTTTATCAGTCGCCGTTTAATCAGTCTGCAAAATACTTCATCTAATCAAGCTTCTACATTTTCGTCAAGGTTTAACCCGTGAAGTTATCAACATTTTGAAAAAATAATATTCACCTAAATGCGGAGTCTCTCAGAAGTAACATTAGACCGCAAAACTTGAGCCATAAAGCACGGAGACTGCGGCTGCCAACATTTTTCATTAAACCGGAAATTCCGCCATTTTCCACTGTAAACAATTATGGCGACACGTCCGGTATCTCTGTTTCTTTTTTGTTTTTGGGTAGGAATAAGTGCTGTAAGACTAATTTCTTTAGTTGCAGGTAAGGTAAATTGCTGTGCGGCTTTTGTGCGGAATGTTCTGATATATTTTATGAAGATCGCGAAGAAAATATTAAACCTTATTTCCTTAATTCGGTTTTCATGTCATTTGTATCAAACTAATACTAATTAGTTTCAATTGTCAACACGAGATAGCGAGAGTCTTACTTTTTTTTAAAAGTACGTAACATACCGGAACACAATTTAATTATACAGCGAGATGGACGCAGAATGCATAACAGTAATTAACCTTAGTTTTAATTAAAAAGCCTTTTTAAAACCCATCTCGGGGTCTTAGTCGACGCAAACGATTCCTATCTAAGGAGGAGCTGCTTTTCAATTAAAACCTTTTTATCAGATGGGAAAACAAAAATTTGAAAAATACTTAGTTCTTAAGAATACGAAAGGAGTTCTGGCTCTGTTCGTAAAGAACGAATTTATCCAATAACCTAGCAAAAATAGGCAAATGCATTACTTATTTTTTGTTAAAAGATTATTTTGATAAACATTGTAACAACCAAGTGCTCTTAATAAACTATCGACACATTTAAGAGATGGAATGAAATTTAATTATCAATGTTTCAAGATTTCTAAAATTTATTCATTAAAAACGATTTGTAAGTCATTTTAAACAATTAAAATTATATCGAGCGATTACTCAGTTGGAAGTGACGAATCATTCCGATTGTTAAAACGATGTTCGAAAGAAACTTACTATTTGTTTTTAAAGAAAGCTGAGTAATTTTAAAATCAACTAATTAAACCGTGCCTTGTGCGTTAAAAATAACACCAACATAAATTGTTATTTTTAAACATTGTTATAGTTCTTTAGGTATATTGTTCAGAAGAAATCTTGGGGACATTAAGTTTGATACAGGACCTAGTTTTTGGCTTCTGGTCTTTTTGTTCTTATTTTACCACGTGAGATCACAAATGACGAGATTCGCTGGAAGGAAAATGACCGTTCGGAGAAGTGAGGTGTGAACTAAGAATCTCAAGACGCACCAAAAATGACACAGGCCATAAGAGTATTATTATATGCTTCAGGAACATGTGATTTGAGCTGTAGTGGTAGTCAGGTATAGGTAGTGTTAGTCAGGTTAGTAGGTAAGAGTCTTATGTTAGGATCTCACCTGGGGTGGTACTGCAGTCATTCCCATTTTGACCGCCATAATAACCACGTTTGCGGGGTTCTGTTCCAGCTAAAGGGATGGAACAGGTAGTGAAATTACTGGAACAAAGGCAATTCTAGCTCAAGCCTACGGCCGGCAACGCATCAATTATAGATAATCAGTTAATAGCAATATAATTAATCAAAGCCATCTACGATTCATGATGTCCATGGGCACGGATATAACTTACCATCAGGTGGTTCGCGTGCTCGTTTAGCGGCTATAACAAAATTAAAAATAATTGATTTGAGCATAGAATTAATTACATTAGTAGGTATAGCCATCTCTTAACACCTCACGGATACATTTGATCTAAAACCGCTATCCCTTTTAAAATGTATACATTAACCGTTACTTCTTCGCAAAACTTTAGTTTACAGCAACACAGGTTGTTGTTGATATATGTTCCGACTTTTACTTTCTCTGTAGTGTCATTGCTCTTCAACTTTTGCGGCTGGTTTGATAAATGGAGGAGGATAAAATCTTTGTCGTGGAATAAAACATTTATAAGTTGCTCTGTGGCGAAGGGAACTTGCTGCTAAGATATTTTTTGCAAGTAAAGAGGACTTTTTATGTAACTGTAATGGGGTTATGTTTTCTGTTTGATAGGTAACGGGGTGACTGAGATAAGTAGAACGCTTTGTATGTAGTAGGTGGGGTTCGTTAGTAGCAATGTTTGAGGCTTTGTTATTGTGACTGCTATTACCACGCTGAGCGTTAGTGTACGTTAAGTGCCAAAGTGTATTATAAGTGGTATTGATAATTAAAACTATCTCCATTTTAAGATGCAATGCCCATGATCGACAAGGTAAGTAAAACGAATATTTGCGCAAGTTCACAATATATTTAGTGTTATTCTAAAATGCTTGATGGCAACACTGCTGCTGTATTAAAAAAAGCAATCTGCTGCGCCCGTCGGGCAGATCTGATCTCAGCCTTGCTTCAATTTCTTCTTTATTTTCTCTAATTCTTCCCCTCTTTTAATATTAACACTGAAGCAATAGTATAGTATACCCAACCGACTCATCCTCCACAAACACAAATGACAAAAATAGGATCATAGAAATTTGATAATGTAATACGCAGATATTATTCTAGAGGTCATATAATGGAATCAGAGGTAGGATCCAACATATGACCATATAGGAGTATTATAGCGTAATACCTATGTTATATTGTATACTTATTATTTTGTATACTACAAAACAAAGTCTGAATACATGTCAACCTTGTCTTAATGGGAGCCATTTTTTTCCACTGGATTGTTATTACTATGTAGTAGATGTATAATATAAAGGCCTATTTTATTTGACCTTTAAGTGGAGATAAGTCATAACACGCGTTATAAATTTATGTTTTACTGGCTAATCCAAGTATATTTCGACGGCCGTGTAGCGTGGTGGTCAGTAGTAGCCCTGTCTCATACGCCGGAGGTCCCAGGATCGAGTCCTGGCTGGGGCATTTATTTCTGCGATGAACACACGTTTGTTCTCGGGTCAAGGTTGTTGATATTTATATTATGTATGTTTATTCTGGGTTCCCCCCAGTTCGCTGAATGGTCATCCATAACACAAGCTCTGCTTGCTTTGGGCTTAATTGGTGTTTTTGTCTTCATACTTTATCTATTGTTATAGGTTTTCGACTAATACCAATTCTGAATATCTCTAGTAACATAAAAGTGTTATGAACAGAGATGTTTCATTACGATGAATGATTGTGCCATATGTATATTAAACAATGTATTTATAATGATTTAAGAGAGACTTCGTTCACATGAATTTCTTTTATAATAAAAATTAATTTCGTAGACAATACTCGAAGTTATTTAAAATGTTCGGTTTTGAGTTATCTTTTATTCAACGTAATGCCAAAAGCTATTCCGCAGACGGAAGCCAAATAAGATTAACAAAAAATTCTAACATATCAGATAATAGCTGAGCTGAAGACAGGACTCTCTCGAACATTCTACGTTTGTCTTTGTCGTCAGCTTATCCTTAGTAATCACTTGCGTCTTTAAGGAGAAGGTGGTTTTCTTCGTGGTTAGTTATGTTGCTTTTAAACGCGATTTGAACTTTTATGAAAAGGCAGAGTTTTTGTTGAATGGTGGCTGGATTTGGATCGAAGGTAATTTTTATGATACTCAGTTTCTGTTGTGATTTATTGACAACTAGAATTTTCATTCTGATTACTCCCGTTCTTCTGAGCTTCTGAACAAAATAATGTTAATCTTCGCGTTTCTTAAAGCCGTTCAAGAATTTTTGAATCCGATTCCGTGATTTCAGAGTTTGTTTAGTCACAAACAAACAAATCCTTTCTTTTTAATGTTAGTATAGAAAACCTCTAATTGTAGGTTAGTGTTATTTTTAGTATAAAGTAATACATTTGTTCTGTTAAATCGAAATTTTATTGAAAACATTTTATTGAATGAAACAATTTTAACTAATTATCAAGCTTATATAACATCTGAGATGTCAACTCTTGATTTAAAGAAAACCTCGGATCCTTAAAGAACTCAATTAAACTTAGCACAAAGAAACGCCCCATGGAAGGGCTTTTGTTTGTTGCATGTTTTGTTTATACGTCTTTGACTTCAATCTACTTTTTGTCTTAAAAAGTCTTTGCATTTGTATTATGAAAAAAAACAGCTTTGCAAAATGGTGTTGATGTTTTTTTTTCGAATTAGACTGTTTATTTATGGCCTATAGGTCTTTTAAATTTCACCGGACTTTGAAGCTTAGCGCTGACGGCGCTTAGCCGGAACTTAAACTACTTCTACATACAAAACGCCTTAGGGCACTCAAGAAGGAAAGGACCTCGACTTAGGACGTCGTATATTGAAACTACCACTGGTTCGGAAGGGTTGGTGTTGATGTCAGCTCAGGTTCTTTTTGTTATTTTTAATTACTATGTGCATGCCGTGCCATTGGTACGCAGAATTATTCTCGGAAATAATGCCTTTTAAGAATAAAACGTAGTATGTAACGGAGGCTGTCTTTGTGCCAATTTAATAAATTTTTAGTTACTCACGGTTCACATATATATATCTTAACAAAATGTCGCGTCTACATTTTTTTTTGTTGGTGTTTTTTTTGAAATTGGTTTTAGGAGTTCGGGCTTTATCTATACCTGTAAGTTGAATATGTGTTACCGGATTGTCTTGGAATAAGGCCTGGGTTCAAAATCTAATAGTAACTGATAATTTTGTGACAATTTCTAGGCATGGATGTTCTATTTATATATTTGTGTTTGTTCTTAAGATTCGTCCCTATTTCGCCTTGTGAAATAAGTTTTACGCCTCAGGGAACTAATTCTTATTGTGTTTCTTATCTACTAAGGTGGGTTGAAGCTCAAAAATATTTTCTTCGTAAATCCATTAAAAAGCACAAGAAAACTAGACGAAAGGTAGACAAAGATTGCATATTTCCTTAATCTTGGTTTAAGTGTGCAACTCCACTTTGAATTAATGTCCGTCTATATTTTACTGGGAGCTTGCCTTCTAGATGTTGTGAAAT
Source organism: Marasmarcha lunaedactyla (assembly GCA_923062675.1). Taxonomy (NCBI): domain Eukaryota; kingdom Metazoa; phylum Arthropoda; class Insecta; order Lepidoptera; family Pterophoridae; genus Marasmarcha; species Marasmarcha lunaedactyla. The sequence continues at coordinate 14,433,035 of OV281353.1, forward strand.
AAATTATAATGTCGTAATGCACAGCTCAGCTTGTTTTCACTTGGAATCATTTCAGATTTATGGCTATGTTTCAGATAAAACGATCCGTATTTTCGTTAGGTTTCTAGGGAACAGAACTATTACGTAAATTGGTTTATAGATTCTATATTTTTGTAGTAGTTGTTTGGAATGGACATTATGTATATATATCGATATCGTCTATGTTTATATTTCTGATGCATTATACGTGATACGCTATAACAGAAAAGGGAGTCAAAACTGTTGAGCCTCAAACAGGGTGCTAAAAATTAACAACATTCCGGAGAAAATAGCGGTTGAAATACATAAATATATTTTGTCAGTAAAATTCCGTTATGCTGCAGTGCTTATTCACTGCCTACCTGATATAATCCTTAAATGCATACTGTATCGATATCGATACATCACATTCTAATCGTTTTTTATCAGTTTTTGTTTAAAGTACTACTAGGCTGAATGTATAAAACATTTCTTGCCTCACTGCCTTCTATAAAAAATATCAATGACAAGTGTCAATGTTATTTCTGTACGTTATTTCATCATCTGTGCTGAGAACGTCATAGAAGTACGCATTATTTCAAAATAAGGTTCTTCATTTCACTGTGAAAAGAAAATAATTGGAATTGTTCCAAATAAAAATAAAAAAATAAATGGTTAGTCTGTCATTTACTTCAAAATATTTGAAAATATACGATTTTTATAAGTTTACTTCAGTAAATATTACATTTAATGTTTGTATCGAAAATGATACAACAAGCGTTGATTCCTAAAAACTGCCTTGTTTGTTCAAAACGGTTTTGGTTTTGATTCTACTTGCTTTTAGGTATGGCTGAACGCATTTTTTTTTTCTGCGGTAAGCAAATAGAAGATATTATGTTGAATAGGTTGGAGAATGGAGATATTTCGGAAGATGATTTTGAGTCAGATGGGGATGACATTCCTTATTACCCATCTCGAGAAGTCTTAGAAGATGAGTTAGAAGAGGGTGAAGTAGTTCCAACAGGGCAGGTCAATTTCGAAGAATTTCCAGACCCTCCATTGTTTCAGGATGAACAGTCGGTGCTAGAGGTACAGCCAATGGAGGTACAGCCAATGGAATCTCTTATAAATTTTAGGCATTTACTATGGAGCAAGCAGTCTTTTGCATTTGATGAAACTAACATCAAATTTAGTGGGTCTGAAGAGATTCCTTCAACTATAATGGAACTGCAAAGTCCTAACCAGTTTTTTACGTATTTTTTCACGAATCAGTTTATGGAAAACATTGTCATGGAATCAACTCGCTTCACTGTCCAGAAACAACCTGGCAGACCTGAATTATCCACAGTGGGTGACCTTCGCAAATATTTTGGTATTCTAATATTCATGTCTGTTCACCATTATCGGACTGTATGACAATATCGGACACCTTGCAGACTGTCGATCAGAGTTGGCCGAAACTCTTTGAAAATGTACTTCTTTTAACACCAGAGAGCGCCTAAGCCCCAGTACAGGAAGATCAACCTCCACCCAAAATGAGAAAAGGGAAACCTTGCCAAAGTTTGCCACCTCCTGAAGTTAGACTTGACCTAAGTGATCATATCATCATTAGAACAGAAACACGTAGTCGATGTATGATGCCGTCTTGTAAGTTATTAAGTATAATTAAAAGTTTCTAAGTGCAACATTTACTTATGTTGTAAGAAAACAAAAGATTGTTTCACCCATTTTCATAACTCTCCAACTTTATAATATAACGATTATTTTGAGCACTTAATGCATAGTGTATCAAAATCGATACAAATATATTTTTATAAAAAAATAAACGTTAAAATTAATATATATTTAAAAAAATATTTTTTAGAGTTAGGTTACAGCTTCATTAAACATATATATTTTTTTCTTCATTAAACATATATAAAAAACGGTTATCATGCATTTAAGGGATAAGCGGCATCGAAAACGCCGGCTACGTCGCCGCATATTGCGGCACGTCGTCATTGGCTGTCGAAGACGCATTGCAAAACATAATCATCTTTGCGTTTTTTAATTGTTATTCTATTTAATACATTTTGGAGGCTATATTCCTTCCTTAGTAAAAGATGTTCAGTGTAAGCAACTTTGTCTTGCTTATTTCAATACTTCTTTTACGCCCTGTATACATATGTCTGACAGTATAAAGTATACATTCGTAATATAATTAGACGGTCGAGTGGTATAGTGGTTAGTAGCCCTGTCTCATACGCGGGAGGTCCCAGGTTTGAGTCCTACTCGAGGCATTCATTTGTGGGATAAACACAGATATTTGTGCTCAGCTCATGGTTGGCTCATTATCTCCCCAGTTCACTGTATGGTCATGCATAATAAACGCTCTGCTTGCCTTGGGGCCATAGAGTTGGTGTGTTTGTCTGGGGATTTATTAATATTATTATAATTATAAAATAATAAAGGATAAAAAGACATTCCAAAATAAAAATCTATCAAAAACATAAAATAAAGAAAGCTAACAACATAAAGAAGAAATATCTTATTCGAGTTAAATGAACCTAAAAACAACCTTAAATTTCGTTTTTGCATATTTTTGTCAAAATTAGGAACCGGAATCGTTTTCTGAAACTCAGGTTTTATTTACCTTGTTCTGAAAATAACGGATATATTTTATCATTTAAAGTGAAGCAATGATTCTACACGTTTTACAAAGATATCTATACCAGCTCCAATGATTTGAACAACAAAACGCCAGTGATTCATTGTGGGGCATCGTAATCGCGGTGGTTTTCTATGATAAAACTCTTGCTTAGATGTGGTACTAGTAGGAGATATAGTTTATATATGATTTTGGAAAACCAAAATAGCAGTCAAATTAATTCGGTTATAACAAGTGTATAATACATACACATACCTATGTATGTGAAACTATGCTAGTAACTAAATGGCCGGTGTACAAACAATGTGTTTGTGCGGGCGTGAGCGCGAGTATTATTCGATCTGCCCAGTTACGCACACATTCACATCGTACGCACACAAACAACTACAAGTAAAGCTTCTTCTTGAGATAAAAGTTTTGTTAGGTACTGCATTTTCCTAATAAAAAAACGTATGAAGTAGCCCTAATCATTGACTTTTTTTCCTCGCAATTCTAAACTTCTTCGCTCAGCGTTAGGTGACAGAAATAGGAAGTTTTTCGGCTGGAATAAGATTTAATCTAACCATTGGAACACATCTTAAGACTTAAGTTACCTATATTTCTTCGAGGTCAAATTAGGGAATTCATAACAATCACAAATTGTTAGTGGCAAATAAATTTTACAGCGTAAGGTGCGCTACCCGGGCTACATGTTCAGGCCGGCACCAATCCGCACTGCCGGGCGGCAAAGTGATTAAATGAAAGTACGCGGGAAAAATGCCGCCTGGCTGATTCGGGTTTTGCTAGACAAGTTGGTTGGGCATATCTGTATAAAGACTACTCGATTGGCATTTGCCGAATATGTGTAGTAGTTGGTTCGACCTGGCATTGCTGTTCAACAAGTACTGCCGCTCGAACATGTGGGTCCCGACTAGCGCCTCTAAGATCTCTACCAATAGCTTGTATATTATTCTCAATACTTTCATAAGACATTAACATTAACTTTCTCTCTCATTAACTCTGAAATTTTCTTTCTTTCTTCTTTAAAATATTTTTTAAAAGCCGTATCGTCGAATTCCTTTGTCCGAAGTAAACAAAAGGAAGCATTCAAACCAAGGGGTTGCCTAAGAGGGAGAGGAATCGAAACAGCCGCAGACATTACGATCCAATGATCTCGAAACTTCCAAGTGTGAATCTTCCGGGAAACCGTTGAAAAGGCTAAATTATTTAAATATGGAATGAATAAACCCTTTGTTGGTTGTGTTTAAATGGTAAATGCTGTGTGTTTTTAGTGTTTAGGGTGCTTATGGATGGTACTTATTCGCTTTGGTTTGAAAATTCAATTGTTTATGTTCGAAAGTAATTTGTTTTTCTTGCATCACTTTCTATGCGAGAATTCGTTTTAATTTTTAGCCAAAATTTTTGTTTTTAAGGTTTTTTTCAATAATTTTAAAAACGATTAAATATCATAATGTTCTATTTGAATACTAAATATATAATAAATACCCGTTTTGATAATAATCCGTTTTGGATTCACTGAGAGAAAACTTCAATGTCTTCTAAAACTACTCAGGTAAAATTGCTCCTCCTTTATTCGTTTTTAATTTTCTACCAAAACCTCAGAATATAATGGTTCTGTATATATTTTCCATTACGTTCTCATAGTGAATTCCTGCAAAAAGAGTCATTTGAAAGAAAAAAAACTTCAAAAGGAAGATTTTTGCATTTTCAATTAAACATCGCCTTGGCGGTATTGAATATTATATTAGGTAACGTTTCTGTAGAAGCGAAGTGATTTAATTACATCTTTCAAGACACACATAATTTCTAATGTATATTATAACGCCTAAAATACCCCTTCTGTTTTTATTTATTTTAATACTAAATTAAAATAAATAAAAATACATTAATATTACCTCCTTAATAGTGACCAACACAATAAAGATAGGTGTTCAAATCGCTCAACCACAATAACCTACCGCCTTATTTAATGTAGCCTTAGACCTCCTGAGCATTTTTCCCTCGGTCTCCTAATTAAAATTCCCACTTCGATAGCTAAGAGGGTGAAAGGGTAGGTAAGGGAACTATTTCCCAGTCCAAGTCGTATTTTCATGTGATAACATCGATACATGATTATTTATGCCGACGTTTAGGGGTTTATTTACCCTATTGATGGCGTTCTTTATGCTACGGTTTGTGTGAGTAGGTGGTGGTTATCTTTTTTTGGTGATGAGTATTGGAGGGAAGTTGCTTTTTGGGAAATACCGGTCTTCTACAGAAAATAAAATATTTCAAATCAAAATAAATGCTTATTAAATAAAATTGACTAAAAAAACTAGCATCTATTAATTTAGATACTAGCCTAGTGGCTAAGTCAGTAGACTTCTTGTAACATTGTAATGGAAAAAAACGTACCTTAACGTTGCATTTCATTACAGAAAACTCCACATATTAAGTACAAAGCAGTTACTAGTAAACAAAACCTACAGCAGTCAGTTGACCGTCCAGGTTATTTTGGTGTTTCAAAGATACTGCATCCCTCAAATCTATAAATATGTCTTTCTGTGGCTAGGGAGAAACAAACTGTTTACCCAGCATTTCGAAGCTAAGAGTAATCGCGCACAATCGCAAATCGCTCGATCGCGACTCGCAAGTTCCCAAGTCGCGCCCATTTGTGCGTGATCGCACTTGTCTAGAGACTTAGATAAGTTTTTCAGTTCATTCGTTAAGTGGGCCGTGAAACAAGGATTTATGTGCTCTTAACTGTTTTAGTTGATAGTCGTTTTCCATTCGAAACGGCGGCCCCAAACCAACTGGATAATTTACAGTTTGTTTTGGCCCTTTATTCAGCAATCGCCCTTCATTATTATTCTGTTTTGTTTCGATTAAGGACGATTTAAAAGGAGTTGACGGTAAACAACATGCAGATGCTATACAAGTGGATGCAACAAATGGATCGAGCTAAGAAATAATTTTTCATCTTGATTAATCTCTCACTTTGCAGGAAAATTCTAAAATACATATTTCGCTATTGCTAATTGATCTAGGTTATCCTTAAAAACATTGTTTGTTTTGTCTCCCACATAGTAATAAATAACAATGATATGCATTAGCTACAAAATACTTATGAACCATCGTCCATAAACAAAACAAAAGAATCAATGTGTACCTAGGGGGGGGCCTAGTGCCCAAACTAGGTTGTCTAGTCCTATAGGATCATTTTATATGCATCATTACTCCACCTGCTGTTTCCATCTTTCCATATGTCAGAAATTCGCCTGCCAATTTATAACATTACGTGTATAAAAGTAACTACAGCATTCGTTAGATCACGATAAATATATATTTTTTTTAATTATAAAAATCATATCTCTACAATACTCTAAACTAAAAACTGAAACAGATAGCACAAGTAAATGAGATTTAAATGAACGTATGAAAAGAAGAGGCAACATTTGAATGAATTCAAAGTTTTATATACAATCATCAAAACTTATTTGGACCAGCAGAATTTACAACATTACCTCTTTCTCACATAACATTTGTGCCAAATTTCATCAACTGAACGTCTTCACAGTACCAGGGTTGGGTTTACGAGCACCAGTTTAACGACTTGGTAAAACTGAGTTGGAATATAAAAACGTTAGATGGCGTTGTATTCAAAACTGTAATATAAAAAATCCCAGTGCAATAAAACGTTCTAAAATATTCTTTTTTTTAAAGGCGATAAAATAGGTTAGTAAATCACAAACTTGCTTTTAAGATGCCATAAGGATCTTCGATTTGTTTGTTCAGGATCAGCGATACATTGCAGTACAATGTTCTTTAGTGGCAACAAAAAAAAAATCTAACAATTTCAATCATCACGAAATCTAACAATCACGAAAGCACTTACAACAGGATTTTTTTAGTATAATAAGTATATGTATGGGAATTGACACTACATGACATTTGGAGAAAGACACGAGGCATTTGTTACAATACGTTGCAAGTCTTGAAACAGTTTTTTGGATTTCTATGGTTGCACCTAGACATGAACGTCAAACTAGTATAAAACGAATTAACTTATTCCCCTAACACGATTAACAAACACAACTTCTTTCGTCCCATACTTTCATTCTTCATCAACTCTTAGAAGGCTTCCTTCGTGGCCAGGCCCGGTTTAACGACCTCCGGTTTACGACTCGGTAATCATCCGTCAACAGAACCTATTAATTAAAGGCAACTGGGGAACCGGGCCTAATGACCGCGGTAACTGTTGTACTTCAGCAATTGTAAGTTTTAATCAAATTCTTCAGCTTATACTTTTATAGCTGTTCTGTCATTAGCAATTTAACTTAGGAGTTTAAGTGCGCTGTTGACTCTTTGGTTGATTAAGCTGCGTGGGTCGAGATAGAACACTTTTGTTAATGTTTGCTGGGATACGGTGTGAGGAACTATTTCCAATAAGTTTTTTTCAGTAGGTACGCGTATTCACACAGCCTTGCAATTTGTCTTCATAGAACACTTTTGTTAATGTTTGCTGGGATACGGTGTGAGGAACTATTTCTAATAAGTTTTTTTCAGTAGGTACGCGTATTCACACAGCCTTGCAATTTGTCTTCATAGAACACTTTTGTTAATGTTTGCTGGGATACGGTGTGAGGAACTATTTCTAATAAGTTTTTTTCAGTAGGTACGCGTATTCACACAGCCTTGCAATTTGTCTTCATAGAACACTTTTGTTAATGTTTGCTGGGATACGGTGTGAGGAACTATTTCCAATAAGTTTTTTTCAGTAGGTACGCGTATTCACACAGCCTTGCAATTTGTCTTCATAGAACACTTTTGTTAATGTTTGCTGGGATACGGTGTGAGGAACTATTTCCAATAAGTTTTTTTTCAGTAGGTACGCGTATTCACACAGCCTTGCAATTTGTCTTCATAGAACACTTTTGTTAATGTTTGCTGGGATACGGTGTGAGGAACTATTTCCAATAAGTTTTTTTTCAGTAGGTACGCGTATTAACACAGCCTTGCAATTTGTCTTCAGTTTCATCTAAATGTGACGATATAGATGAGAAATTTATATGTTACTTCCAGAGGTACTGATTCACTTTTATTCAAACATCCGGGACTCCAATTGAAAAAGGAATGGTTAAACCGTCAGGTACCTACAACCAATATTTATTCTTCTTCCTATCGTGTGAGGGAGAAGCAACCTCCGGCGCAGAGTTGATCAAGCCACCTCTGGAAACTCAATTCTGCTATGATGTGGCTTCACATCTGTTATCTTGCGATAACAACGAGGACCGACGGCTAAACGTGCCGGAATTGCTACAGGTGCGCAGGCCACTGGTCACCCTGGGACATCCTAGGTCTGCCGCACCGAACGTTGCTTAACTTAAGTTAAAATGTAAAAGTATAATCAAACGCGATAAAATCCGGTTCAGAAGTGTTTTATTTAATAATCATAAAATTTTACGCCATTTTCGCATCACGTCACATTTCATTAGGTGCATTATTATCGTGCACAATGGCAGCTACAAACATTGAGTAATTACACAACGGGCCCGTAAGCCCCACTCAGACGGGATTATAGGTGCTCCCATCTACATTTATTATTAACTTTCAAACAATGTTTTTCTTGGAGCTTTAGTGATAGTTATAAGTAGGCACTGAATACTTGTCTTTAAGGTTTGATTCGTTAATTGGGTAGCTTTTATTATTGTAGATGTTCTGTGATGTTTGAAGAGTAACAAAATAAAGCGAACGCATCCACGCATGGCTTCAAAGAACAGGTAGGAACCTCAATAAACACAATTTTCTATTCTCATTTCAATACTAGTATTATAGAATAATAATTTTCAATATGTTAATTGACGTCCGAGTGAAATAGTGGTTAGTAAGCCTGCCTATTTACATGCGCCGGAAGAACCAGGTTCGAGGCATTCATTTGTTGTGATGTTTGTTTTCTGGTCACGGTCACATATATTTATATATATGTATGTTTGTTCCGGATTCTCCTCCCCGTCCGTTGTATGGTTGTCCATAATACAAGCTCTTTCTACTTTGGTGCCATACAGTCGGTGTGCTTGTCTGTGGATTTATTATTATTTATTTTAGTACGTTAATTAGCTAAGTGGATTCACGAGCCTGCCTTTCCTGTTTAAGAGCAAGTATAGTGTAATTACCGTTCATTGTGTTTTTCTTCGTAGCTTTGAATAGTTTCGGATCATTTAATTGCATAATAAGAATATTAATGGAACTTCCACAGTAGGAATAATGCATCTTTATTTCAATTCGCCGAGAGCAAAACGCGGCAGATCACCTCGCCGGAGTGCAATCGATAAACGTGCGATGTTAGTTCTGAAGTCGTCAGTTACTTTGTAATAGTTTTGGAATTTCAAATTAAAAAAACCAACAAAAGTAAATTGTATTATTTTTAATTATAAATTTATATTAGTATTAATTTTACGAGGATTATATTACATTCAGAACTGCCTCAGTTCAAAAATAACGAACAAAATTGCACAATATTACAACTCCACTGACTTACTTTACTAAAAATTCTATTCCTTTATAAATAAATCCATTAGGTACTATTCTTTTTTGGTCTCCAACCCGGTAAAGTATTGAACGCGACTGCTCGTGTAACCCAGATCCGCTTCCGGTGTTGTATTCTAACGTTTTTGTGACATATCCGGATTAATATTATTTTAGTCTGAAATGGATACACGAACTTTCTTTGAGGTTATCGAAGCAAGAATTTGCTTTTGGCAGTCAGAATCACTAAGCAGTTACGTAAAACTTTTGCTTTTATACAGGGTGTTTCTCAGAACGTGTTATGCCGATGCTAAATGATAAGGGATTACTAAACCAACCTAATTTATTTAAATTTTTTTGAGGATCTTATAACGATGTATCTTATAAATGTTTTATCTTTTTTGGGTCGTCATTTCTCTGCACTTTTTTCTTTAACTGAGCTGCCTGCCCTGTATTGTGGTTTGATGAGTAACATAATCATCTCCTTCATATTAATTGAAGTAACAAAAAAGACTTATGAAACCAGTTAATTTGGGTTTAAGTAGAACATACCTGTGCAGTTTGTCAAATTAGTAAGGAGCACTGCAAGCTCATTTTTAGATCTTTATTTAATAGTTGTAAACTATTAAAGTTTTTATAGTTTACAACTATTCACTTCCTATAGTTCACTTTCTATATTGCCTTCAACAAATTTTTGTTTGTAACTTGTATCAAAATGAGGTAAATTCACATTTCCTTTCATCTCAGTTAAAGAAAAAATACAGAATATTTCGCTTAACATATAATATGAGGGTTCAATAGATATAGGTATGGTTTTATCCTGTCATCTAGCATCGGCTGGACATGTTATGACAAACACCTTATGTATCACAAAATGGTTTATTCGTCACAAAAACCTTATAAGATCATATCCTTTCACAAAATATCATGTTAACTAAAAGTTACATATTTAAAAAACGCTTCTTTTATTTGTTGATATTGATCTCTTTTATAATAATATGTTAAGATTAAATACATAATATAATTAAAGTCATTAAAATTAGAATACATACATCACATCTAAAACCGATTTTAGTCATTCTTACATAATATGCATTTGATTAAATAAGGTAACAATGTACAGGGCCCGCACGGAACTGCTTAGCTATTTCGCACTTTTACAATTTATAAGAAAGTACACAGCTCAGTCACTAGGTCAACGTGGCTGTGTTTACGTAGCTGTAACCCCGACGTATCAGCGGCCATGATAGCCGTCGTAACGTCAACTTTACGTCGGCGTTTATTGCCTCTACAGCGGCCAGGGAATCGCAGGTTGGAAACTGCCATCGTTAACTACTTAATATATATTTGTTACTGCGTAAGTACAATTCGCTTAGAAAGTTTATTTCACTTTTTTCGTTCTACTATTTCACTTGCAGCTCAATTTAATTTTAAATTATATTGCTATCTTGCATAAATAAACTCGTTCGATATTTTTTTGTTAATTATTTTATTTTTTATTTTGTTCTTTATTTTCAGTTTAATTTATTTTAGAAAAAAGCAGTAATTACATTGTAAAAAGTACACACATAATTAATATAATGTAGACACGTTATGTTAGTATAAATCAACTAACAGTAAACAAATGATACTAATATAATATATCAAAAAAAAACTCGCGAAGATCTTCTTGCTATTTATCGCATTTTAAGAGGAACTATTTTTAAAATCAGCCCTCCATTGTATTTCCTGGCCCCAAACATAACTATTCTTTCGTCAATGATTGATGTAACTTGTGGACATTTCGCTGTGTAGTAATTTCGGCGATTTTAGCTGTATATACTTTATTATTAATAATATATACTTTATTACTATACTCATTTTTGTGGTTATTTTAAGCCGTTCCACTCTAACAAATAAAAATTATTCTGACGCATTTCAAGTAAATACCTTTTGATGATAGCCACGACAATTCTTAACGTTTATTCCGTCATTAAAAGTTTTTGTTCATTATTTAAATTTCGAACGCGTCAATTACGAGCTGTTTAATTCTGTAAGTGTATATTATAAGAGTGTGTACACACACTCTTGCATGTAGTGGTTACAATTAACTGGAAAGTAAATACAATCACTTCAGTTCTCTGTTGAAGCGGGTTACCGTTGCGTCGGTTTGGTTGTATTAAAGTTTCAATCAGTTGTTGGGTAGATTTTTTGGAAGGTTGTGACGTGGAACTAATCCTTAATTTATTGTAGGTTATTCAGAATGTGTTCGAATTAATTGTATTTAGTTGTCTTGTCATAACGGCTTTTTTGAATCAGCTTATACCAAAACTAGAAGAAAAATTTAAAAATGTAAGTAAAACTGCTATTTAAACACGAAGTTAATGCGTATAGCTTAAAATAGTAAAAATAGAAAATGTTTATAACTTAGGCAAACATCTATATCCATAATGCAAATACTACCACGATTTAGGTACATAGTTATACAGCGTTAGTTTTGTACTAAAGACTGGCTAATTCATTCCTTTTTCATAATTGAAGAATTTCTTCAATTTAAATCTGCAGTTTAAATCAACCACATAGGAACCACCCACTTCAGCAATATACGCTACAAGTGCAAATGAAAGCTAAATACGAGTCGTAATTAAAACCTATACGTACTCGAGAGGGCGCTGTCGTGGGTAGTAGCAATGTACCTCTCTTTACTGTAGCGCTTTTAGAAAATGTTTGTTAACAAATGAAGTTCTAGCAGGTATGTAAATCATTAGTGAATCATGTAAATCATGAAGTGAATGTAGATCATACTGAATTATATTATTCATTTCAGGCTTTTTGCGTAATAGGTACATTGCATACAAGGTATTAAAGTTAAGCACCTTTTAATCACTTGAAATGCTAGAAATGTTATAAAAAGATGCAGAAACAAATTATTTCAAATTTGTAAATAAAACATAATAACTAACACATCAGGGACATTCAAAATAACAACATTTACCATATATATGATATGAATGGTAAACGCTATATATTTTGAGTTTTTAATAATATTATGATTATTCCCATACATTCAGAGCCTACGTTACTGAACTGTGGTGTCACAACTCAGTACCATTTTGTAGTATAGGTATATTAGTAGTATGAAGCGTTTCTGATTGTGAGAAATTATAATTACAATCTCATTAGTTTTTTCATAGCATACATTTTTTCACATTTTTGTAATTCAAATATTTATTTCTCAACATTGGCAATACTTGTTCTTATTGACGTCAATAAACATGACTCTACCACAAGTTCGGGAAAACTTTCTTGAAAGAGAACTGGCAAAAAACTTTACGGGTATATTGTTTTTAAAATACATTTACAGAGTCTCTTTATGTCAGTACAAAATTAATCTTATCTGCATCTGTTAGTCGGCAAGTCTCCCCCCCCCCCCAAGTATCCAAATGACGAACATTTGATATAAAATTATTTATATAAATATTATTTGAGGCATAAAAACCTGAAGTTTTATAATTTTTAACTATAACTTTATATTTTAACTTATGATACTTACGATAACTTATGATTGTAAATGATTGTATCCTCGCGCAGATTTCACCTTAGCGAACGACTATTTAGAAAATTCATTAACAGCAATTTTTTATGTCAAAAATTTGGTTAATAATGTTTTTACCTCTTATTTATTAATAAACTATATTCTCAGTAAAAAAATATGCTGCTTGCTTTAAATCTACAGAACAGAAAATTACAGTATTGTTTATTAAATAATTGTATACTTTGTTTTTTAAATGTTACTAAACGAATGCAAGTAAAAATGAATGATTTTTTTATAAGTTTTAAATAATAAACAAGTCAGTCTTAAAATTTTTTATTTTTGATTTATTTATTAATTTTTCAAGGGAAACATACATATTTATATACAAAAACATAACACATAATTAAACACACATTTCACAATTAAGTTTTCACAGATATTTTACACATGTCAAGTAAACACTACGCAACAAAACTCAAACAAAAATATGAAGGATACAATTTTCAAGTGTTTTAAAGAAAAAAAAAAAAAAAAACAAAACTCTGAGCAATTAAGATTTTGAAATTTCTTTTAAGATATTATTTTTAAATTGAGTTAGTGACAAGGAAAATATATCGATTTGCAAAAGGTTGCTATTGTAGTACTTACAGGTACGAATTACAAAATTGTTGCAATTATAATTATTTTTTACATTCGAAATATAAAATAAAAAAAAAATTCCGGCACTCAATCTTTGGCATCTCAAATTAATTTGGCTTAATAGAGTTATGGAATGAATTTTACTGTGGAGAATTTTGTATAAAAATATTTGGCCTCCAAGGATACGACGGGACTTAAGGCCCAGACACAATTAAGACAAGTTCAAAGAATGGTCGCTATCTCTATAGTTAACATGTTTAAGAAATTTCGTGTGAAACTTTTCGATCATGTTTATGTATACTGCGTACTGCGGGTTCCACACTGATGAGCAATATTCAAGAATAGAACGAACGAGAGCGTTATATAAAATAATTAAAGTGGAGCTTCTTTTAAAATCCTTAGAAACCCTCAAAACCCAACCCAGCATCTTATAAGCATTATCAGTTATTTTTCCAATATGAGACTTAAATAACAACTTATGGTCCAGCTGTCCTCCCGACACCCACAACTCGGTCACTCGACAAATAGATACATTGTCAAATTTATGATTAAACATAAATTTGTATAGGCATGCGTTTTCTGCTGAAAGATATGACATTGCATTTTTTTATGTTATAAAGACAATTTTTGACACAATATTAAAGCAAGCAATCTAAATCGTTCTGCAACAATTAGCAGTCTTCAGTGTTTTTAATAATTTTGAATAACTTTTTATCGTCGGCGAATAAAAGTATATTTGAATGATTAATTTCTAATAAAACGTCATTAATATATATATTAAATAAAAGAGGACCAAGGGGCGAGCCCTGGGGGACGCCAGAAGACACAGGCAAAAGTGAAGAGCAGTAACCCCTGACTGCCACAGCTTGGCTACGTTCCCGCAAATATGAAGTAATTCACCGTAGCAGATCGCCGTGTATACCGATCAATTCCAACTTCGAGATTAGAATTTCATGAGAAATTTTATTAAAAGCTTTGGAATAATCAGTATACACGGCATCTACCTGGTACCCTGCATCCATTGCATTAGTGATAATGCTAACATATTCATTGAGTTAACTTTCAGTAGATCTTTTTGTTATAAAACCATGTTGTGGCTTAATTACGGGATAAATATAATCACACTATTTTTTCAAAGAGCTTAGGAACAGCGCTAATTTTGGATATTGGACGATAATTAGTAATATTTTGTTTATCACCACTCTTCAATACTGAAGTTATAAAAGACTGCTTCCATGAGATACGCATAACTCCTTTCTTCAGTGAGCTATTAAATAATCTAAACAGAGCTTCAAACAATTGCTTACGACAATGGTGTTAAAAAAATGGGAGGTATTTCATCAGGCCCCGAGCCTTTATTAATGTCAATATCTTCAAGATAAGTCTCAATTTGAATTTTGGATATAAGTAATGGTTGTTAATAAGTAAGGTTAACTAGATTACTGTATTCGGACTGATTGGAATTGTTTGTGTAAGTTGTATTATGAAGTTCAAAGACTGAATTAAAATATTGATTGAATGTGTTACCGATATCATTAGCAATCGATACTCTTTTATCTCCTAAATACGTTGAATCTGGCAGATTAATATAAGACCAAAAGTATTTACTGTTTATAGCTAATTTAGATTCTACTTTGTTTATAAACTGATCAAAACAGATTGAACCTGCAATTTCTTTTGGCTGTCTCTTAAAAGCCTAAATTACGAGTAGGTATAATGAATGTATAACAATATCTGAATATTTCTCGTAAAGCTTCTATTACATCCTGTGTGGATTCAGCGGGTTAATTAATTTCTGAATTGAAACAGTCGCAAGGGTAGTAAAATTTCATAACCCCGGAGTTTTATTAGGTTTGTGTTGATATTCAAGTGTATGTAGTATCTGAATTATAGAGCGGTTTTGACATATTTGCATACATATATTAAGTTTCGTTTTAATTCCGTTACTAGTAACAAAAAGTCAAGATGAAGAATTCTCTGTGCTTGTATTATTTTTCCTTATTCCGAAAATCAGAATTAGGACTTTATGTCTGATTGAGACCTATTGTCAAGACGTATTTAAACATACTATACTGGTTTTTATCAGTTTCTAAAAGTTTAAGTAAATTACAATAAAAATTAATGTCTACTGATTAAAGGAAGTTAACCTTTTTTAAGGCACTTGCAAACTACCAAAGTAAACTTGACTAACAAAATCATGCTATATCTACGTTTAAAGTAATCTATTTCAGTCTTTAACTGCGTACAGAGCGAAGTCCTATTGTACGCAAGATTTATGTAGAACTGTAACCTGTGTTAAGTTATTGACTAAGTTCGTGTCGTAAGTCCTTATATTGGAATCCAAGTTTATGTGTGGTAAAGCGGTATGATGAAGCGTTCAGTTTGATGTATGGAAAACTACTGCGGGGTTCCAAGCAAATATCTCTACGTGTACATTATACACTTGTATACTTAATACATAGCGGGTTAAAAGAGCAGCAATTGTGGCTTAATTAACCTTAGTTAGGCATTAAGTCATTGTATTCATTGTATTTTCCACGAAGAGAAGTATTTCTGGCGAAGACGTTTTTTTTTACATATTTTAATGGTAAATAAAGCAATAAAATTATATCTTTCTCAAGAACGTTTATACTTATACAAAATTACTAAGCATTTTTACAATGTTTATAGATTGAGTTTTCATAAACGAAAAGGTAAAAAGACAAAAAAGCCTCGAATCCTCCCGGAGACAAAGTAAAACTTGACAGTAGCCCAAGGCGAGGTATGTTTCATAATTATTCCCGGTCCTTTCGGCCTCACTCGCTTTGTGTGACTTTGTGTCTCATTTAAATTAAACGTCAGAAAAGTAACCTCGGTTGATAAAAGACACTTTTCAAATTACGTGGAAAAGGTATTGGAGAGACAGGACTGAAGTAAATCCAAATGTTGTATATTTCTACTGTAGATATTTCTCTGAGATAATTATAATAATCTTGATATTTTACCCCCTTTAACTACGTCAAGTTGTTACGTTCAGTTAAAAATCACTTCAGAGCATAAAACTAAGGAGTGTATAAACCTTTGTATAGTTTTCAATGAACAATCTTCCCTTTGTAGATATTTATTTTCGAGATTAAAAAAAGCAGTGAAATTTCATCTCATTCAATATTGGAAATTAAATCAAATGTATTCATTTCGTAAAATCCCGTCCTAAATTGACTTTGTGCAAACTCGTAGCTCTTATAATTTCACAGTTTCAGAATTATTACGACATGAGTGATTCATGTAATAGAAATAAAATGCAGTGTTCATTTAGTGTTCAGTATTCATTAAGACTATTGCTTTTTAAAACAAAGCGTTCACAAAGAAACTGTTTTACTCGTATTTCCATACAAGACCGTACCATTCGAACTAACGATACCGAAGCCTACTTTTAAAAAGCTATTCAAAGGCTTGTAAGCGCAGAGCAAACTTAAAAACTCATATTCGAGATCGTACCTCGTTTTTAATATCCTCTTTTCAGAACTTAATATTCTTGAAAGTTTCCTTGGAAAGATTTCTTTCGAAGTGGGGCATTGGCCGACTGTAGACTAGGTCCACTGTTGGGCACTGTGCCAAATAGATAGCCTACCTAGGTCATATAAGATTGCCCATTTTATATCCCAACTGTTTAAATTGCATGCTGTGAAAAGAATTTTATTACGTTTACGAAATAGGTCGCAAGCGCTGTAGAAGGGGTAATAATTAGAAGCAGTAAAACTGTTGTGAAACGGTGCTAATTATAGAGAAAATTGTCTTATTTTATTTCAGTTTGTGTGTTATTTGGATTTAGTTACCTCATGGGTAATAAACGGTCAACCATAGCGCGCATTTGTATGCCTATATAATCTAGAATGTAACATGGCTTCATCTATCATTGAAGGTTTTTTAGTCTGGTGGTAGTTTCCAGTTGACTTAATATTGCGGGTTGTAATTTTAGCAGGGACAAGATACTATTAGCAGTTGTAAACTTGTGAAATTTCATGTTAGTTAATAGTCTTGAATGTTTTCTCTCTTGAATATTACGTTTATTTTCGGCTTCCCCTTAGTTGCATGTATCCATAATATACACATGCTTGTTTTTAGGCCAGTACGCGTGTCTCGAGATCTATTTACTTACTTTGTCTTTTACTGATGGCGTTAAGATACCTTTCTCTTCTATTGAATGTTAAGTCGCAAATTATCCCAATGTCAATGCTTCAGTGAGCCCATTCTTATCTTAAATGTTTTCGATATCTCGATCCTAGGACCCTTTCTGAAATGGATGAGGATCAAAGAAAAAAACGCTAAGAATGTGCTGGGAGCTCATTTAGTCCATTCCCTTTCACTTTGGCGAGGTTCGATTACCGTAATTTTAGGGCCGAGTTAATACCCTCCGATAGGGTAAGCCTATTTACTGGCGTGTAACCAGAAAGACTTGTTGTGTGGGGTTCATAAACATTACGATGATTCTTTTTAGAAATAACAATGATATTGTTAGGTTTTGAAGTGTTGAGTGTTCTGCTCCTACAACTAAATTATTCTACTGATACTTTTTTAGATTAGTTATATGAGCATTAAAAAAACGGCCCTAAGTTGAATAGCTTATATATAGATATTTTGAACTTAACGCTACATGTAAGTAATAGTATAAAAACAATTCCCTCTGTCGTTCTAATGTCTAATGTTTCCTAAGTTAGGAAAACCCTTAGTTTTAACAGGTTAGAGCCATAGTTACTGTGATTCATTTATCTTACTAACTTTTTTACAAACCATTGGTGCACTATCCCAAAATATCCTTATCCAAAACATTGAGTAAGGCAAGTAATGTGTTTTACGTGAATAATAAATTTCTATAAAAACTTCTAGAATACTATCGAGCACATGTTATAATTTTATCAAGAAAAACCGTCCTTTGAAATTCATATGCTCAACATCCCCTAAAAATGCCAACTGGTATCCACCCAATCCCTCTGATATCTTGGTCTCCACCCGGGAGCCTCATTTACCTTCCTGCGTACACCGATAACGTGGTGACCTCGTAAGTAATGGCTGAGCAGAAATTGATGATGTTTCTCATTAGCGGTAGCGACAGATCGACGCCGCGATAAATCTTGACTCATAATCTTTGAGGAGTGATGTTTGCTTCTCCTTGATGGAAGCGGGTAAATACGTTTTTTAACACTGAGGAGCCGCAGAATAAAATATTTCGTAATTTCGTAAAAGCCTTATTAAGGATGTCTATTGAAGTAATTTTATTTTTAGATGGCATTTCTGTTCAAGTTCGTTGTTTGTAGCATCAAAACCATATTTTGCTCGACCTTTTGAAAATATTAAAGTAATATTACGACGAGTTTATGACACTGCTTTTCAAGCGTTATCATACTTACATATTTGGGTATTAAATTTATTGCCTGATGATGGTCTATGTGGCATTCGAATTGCCGTCAAACGGGAGACCATCCCAAGACGGGCGGAAGACACTAAATTGCATTTCGGGTTTCATAAGAAAGAGCCTACATATTATGTAACAATACTTTAAGTAACTTTCTACTTCTTATGAAGTTGATGATATTTTGTTGTGATAGTCGATGTATTAAATAAAGAGGCAATATTGACGGCCGTCATGCAAATCGACCTCATAAACAGGCGAGTGAGCCCTGCCTCATACGCCGGAGGTCCCAGGCCCGAGTCCTGGTTGGGGCTTTCATTTGTATGACGAACACAGATGTTTGTTCTCGGATCATGGATGTTGATATTTATATATGTATGTTTATTCTGGGTTTTACCCCTGTTCGCTGTATGGTCATCCATAACACAAGCTCTGCTTACTTTGGGACCATACAGTTAGTGTGTTTGTATGTATGGGGATTTATTTTTATTTATTTATTATGACGTAAGTTAAGACTAAAGCATTTAATTAAATGAGATAACAAAAAAGAAACAACCATTCTCAAAGCCATGCCAGACAAATCCCTAATACCAACTTACATTTTGCATTACAAAAACTGCATTTACATTAAAATTTCGCTTTTAGTCACAAAAATACCACTTCTTTTTTCTGCCTTTCCAATCACAGGTCTTTTGTATGGAAACAATAATTTCAGAACAATAGGTGAAACCAGCCTGCAATCGGTGCAAAACGTTGATCCAATCCCTGGAGGTGTAAACTTTTGGAGTTATTAACTCTGAAGCTATAATACCGAGTGAGTTTTTACCGTTCGGAAAATCGGCACATGGGTTTGGACCACAATTCAGAGCGACTTTTTCAAAGAAGCCATATAGCGCAAATGAAAAAAAATCGAGTCTTAATACAGAATTGCAAGTTAAGCCCATAGGATTTTTGTGAACGGTAAAAAGTAACCCTCTATAACACAAGATTATTTTTATTTTTAAAGCTTTATCTATATTTACCGTATTACCTTTGCGTACGCAATGAACACATTTATCTATATCTTTACTTCTTTACTATTTAGACTATATTAATATATTATAAAAGGGAAAGATTTTATTTAACAGCTGAATAGTGGGGGTTAGTCCTGCCTCATACGCCGCAAGTCCCAGATTCGAATTCTGGTCGGAAAATATATTTTTGTGATGAACACAGATGTTTGTTCTCAAGTCCTGGTTGTTCGTTGTATGGTCATCCACAACACAAGCTTGCCTATTTTGGAGTCATACAGTTGTGTGTTGGTTTGGGGATTTATTATTATTATTTGTTTCCTATATATGTACGATATAAAAAAAAAATATTTTATCATTAGAAAAGGTACGTTATCCAGAAAAACATAGTTTTGTTTTATCCCGAAATTCTTACGGGGTCAGGAATAACCCGGGTAAATCCATGCGTGAACTTCTAGACTTAAATCTTTAGATCAAGCATGCAATCATCTCAGACCTTTTTCAGCTTACTAGTCAAACAAAAACCGACTTTGTTCTTTATAAAATAGTATTGAATTGAAATCCTATTTTGGCAGGATTGTGTCACATTTTTTCAGAATACAATGTACTCTTTAAATTACAAGACGAAGTTGCTTTTTATTTGATTGAGATAAGTCTGAGGTTAGTCTTAAGTACGCTTTATAGATTCCAGCCTAAGGGCTGATTAATCAATGCTCAGATAACTTTTATCAGTAGAATAATTTTGAGGATTTGACTTAATTTCTATGGAAATTCTTGTCAAGTGTCAAAGTTCTTTTCCAGATAAAAAATATCTGCGCATTGTAAAACCAACCCTTAGTTTCTTATAGTGATTGAGCCTTAGCAGTTGCAGGTTGGCGGTTTTACAACGGTTGCCTTTTAATAAATCCATTGCAGGGTCATCAGCCTCGCCCAACTAAGAGATGGGATCTATAAATTTATAGTTCATCACGCTTGCCTACTGCGGGTTGGCAGATTAACAAATACCTTCGAAACTAAATGAAATGAAATATTTATTTTCTCAACATTGACAATTACTTGTTCTTATATTGACGTCAAATAGAGCATGACTCTACCACCAGTTCGGAAAAACCTTCGTGCAGAAGAACTGGCAAGAAACTTCACGGGTTTCAAAATAAATAAATTTACAGTCTCTTTATGTCTATACAAAATTATTCTTATCTGCACCTATTTGTTCGGCAAGTCTCCCTCCCCCCAAGTATCCAAACGACGAACACCCTCAAACGGCACCCGTTCACGAGTTAATGCGGGCTCCAGCCATCGCCCTCCCCAACCATATTAGAGGGAATTGACTATTTCTTACTTAGGTTACTCACGATGTTTTCCTTCGCCATCAGAGCAGTCGGCGTGGTGTACTTAAGTTGTGGTACACTTCGCTAGAACCGGGGATCAAACTTTCACATCGTTTTATTTTAAATATTGGTTTACATAAAATATCATGAATATTACATTATACCCGTTTTTGCAAATGCAAATGTTGCCTCTTTCCTTATTTCGTCGCCTCTGAAAACAACTCATGGTATTTACGATAGTTTTACATGAATACGCTTAACCTCATCGAAACTTTGCCTAACAGTTTTTGTAAATCCCACTCCCATAGCCAAACGCTCCCACATGGCGTTGTCTCGATCTCTACAGGTTACTAGCTCGGCGACATACAACAGTAAACAAAAGAGTCTATTGAGTGACAGACGTTAACGAGCCCGTTACAGGAAAACCGTAGAAGTGTTTTATGTATGCATGTATGATTGTACGAGGATAGTACAGTGATAGTGTTGCTGTTGACTGCAGGGATGGAAGTCGCTTCGTTAATATATGTTCGGACAATTCTATGCAATAGGGTGAACACACATGATTTTCTTAAATAACTTCTGCAAGAATAATAATAATGAGATGATCGTTTTAATGATAATAATAAAAATTTACATTGTTATTCACAGACGTATGCCATTGAATGTTGTTTCTTATTACGTAGCCATTAAAAAGACTATAATAGCCTCTTTCCAACTGTAAAGGGTGAGTTGACTCGGTGGTGCAGTGGTGAAGGCGCAGGCTCCTCGATCTGAAGGTTCGATCCTGGTGACCGTCCAACGTACCAATGAGCTGACAACTTCAGTACATTTAACCGACTGTTGTAACGGTGAAAGTTAACATCGTGAGGAAACCACATACCTAAAAATGTGATGTGACGCCACCCCTGTAGGTGCCAAGCCGTTGTAACCTTTATCTGCTTTGCTGATCAGTGATACGATTTATCTTGTTTTAAATCGTTCCGCACGAGTAATCATCTATTAATTATTAGGTCATTACATATGTAATTGGCGTTTTGTAAGGGAGGAACATAGAGTCAATTTTTTTAAAATATAATATATTTAACTAACCAAAGTATGTACCCTTGCTATCTATGGACTTTTGCCATCTCATAGGTAGTTCATTGATCCCTTTACTAAAAAAAAAAACCATGCGGACGGGAATCAATAAATCTTTGAAGGCGTTTTGGACTGTCCCATCGGAGCTGAATTTTTTCCATTGCAAGAAGTTATCCGAATTTCGAAAGAAATCGTAATCTGCTGGAGCAAGGTCCAGGGAGTACGGTGGATGTCTTAGACATTCCGATTGGAGCTCCTCTAATTTGGTAGCCATTTGTTGTGCAGTGTGTGCTTCTAGCGTTGTCCTGAAGCAGCAGTGGCCTAGAGCGATTGACCAGCCTCGGTTGTTAAGCAGCTAGCTTTTTCATAATGGACATCTGCCGTAATCATCTGGCCAGATTTAAGAAAGCTGTAGTGAACGACACCGGCACTAGTCTACCAAATGCTCACAAGTAACTTTTTTGGGTTCAACCATTGCGATGAGTGTTTCCGGTTGTCGTCCACTAAGATCCACTTTCATCACAGGTAATGATTCACCTTGAAATCATATCATTATTGTGCCGGTTGAGTAATGTAACGCAGCAGTCTACGGGCGTTTGTCGGTTTGCTGCACTCAATCCATGAGGTACCCACCTCTCAAGCTTTTTCACCTTCCCAATATTCTTCAAGTGCATTTTAACAGTTTTGTCAGTAACACCGCAGCCTACAGCTAACTCGGACGTGGTTTGCGATGGATCCGCTTCCACAATAGCCTTCAATTCTTCATTATCAACTTTGGTCTCCGGCTGACCACGGGGCTTGTTCTGCAGGTCGAAAATTCAGAACGAAAACGTTGGAACCAAAAACGCACTGTGTTTTCTTTTGCGACACCGCCGCCATACACAGCTTTAATACTTAGAGTCGTTTCTGCAGCACTGGTGCCACGGTGGAACTCGTTCTCGTAAATAACGCGTTATTTCAAGTTTTCCATTTTGTAAACTAAGTGATGCAAAGAAAAAATCGAAAGAGGAAAAAACAAATGAATTACGGTTTTCGAAACACAAATGCGTGACTAAATAGCTGTATAAATTTGGAATTGGAATTCTTAACCAAAGAGGAGATGATACAGATTAAAGTGGCCAGTACGATACAACGCCACTTTCATATGTAAGGACCTATTATTAATAAATAATATATGATAGGTAATTATTGTTCTACTGGTAATGCGTAAACCTGTATTTACTTTGGAAATCGTTCGGTATGTAAGTGCTCAGAACAAAATAAGATTGCCCATCGATTTTTCCCGACTGGGATACAATCAACACATCTGCAATTATCTACTAAAGCTCAACTTTTCCCTTAAAAAAAGAGTCGAACTAGGTCAAACCTTCTAAGGGCTTAATCAGGGGGCAAAGGGATGGTCTGAAGTGCACCTCTAATGAGGTATACTAACTCGGGGTAACTCGGGAATTTTCCTCTTTTTACCGATTTTAATTATTACGAGGGTGGATTGAAAAGTTCGTGGCCTAAATAAGAAAATACAGGAATACTGCAATTTTTTTTATTTAGTTTTCTACATACTCTCCTCCTGGGCCCTCCAAAGCCTTGATCCCATTTAAATAGAAGTTCTCGTCAAGGTCTTCAAAAACGGCATTTACGGCCAGTTTGACCTCCTCACTGGTAGGAAATTTTCCACCATTCACATTAACATTCCACCTAAGTGTTTTTTTAGTTTTGGAAATAGGTGGAAGTCAGAAGGTGCCAAGTCAGGTGAATAAGGGGGATGAGGAAGCAATTCGAAACCACAATTCACTATTTTAGCCATCGATTCTACAGATGTGTGAACACGAGCATTGTCCTGATGAAACAAAACTGTCTTGGTCAACAATCCTGGTTTTTAGACTTTATTTCTTCGCACAAACGACGTAATACTATGCAGTCGTATGCAGAATTTATAGTTTGACCTCTTTTTAAGTAATCAACCAAGATGACACCCTTAGAATCCCAGAAAACCGATGCCATTACCTTGTTTACTGAAAAACACACCTTGGCTTTCTTGGGGGTCGGAGATCCGGGTCTCTTCCATTGTTTGGATTCAGAAGTATAGTGATGAACCCATGTTTTGTCCATAGTAACAAACCTTGCCAAAAGTTCGTTTGGATCAGCTTGAAAAAGCTCTAAACAGTCTCTAGAAAAGTCTAAACAGTCTCTAGAAAAAGTCAGCCGAGTTCGTTTCTGTTCAACTGAAAGGAGCCGCGGAACCTATCTTGCAGACACCTTGTGGAACCCTAATTCGTTGACGATCATGTTTTGTGTACGTTATGAATTCCCTATAGCTTCAGCTATCTCAGATACCTTCAATCTTCTGTCTCCCATGATGAGATCACATATTTTTTCGATGTTTTCCGAAGTCGTAGCTGTAGAAGGCCGTCCAGGGCGGGGGTCATCTTTG
This sequence comes from Marasmarcha lunaedactyla, assembly GCA_923062675.1. NCBI lineage: Eukaryota > Metazoa > Arthropoda > Insecta > Lepidoptera > Pterophoridae > Marasmarcha > Marasmarcha lunaedactyla. Next base: position 14,457,574 of record OV281353.1, read on the forward strand.
ATGCTCTCTCGTCCACGTTTAAATTCAGCTGTCCACTTTTTTATCATTGTATACGACGGAGCAGATGTTCCTAAAGTAGCCGTCATATCTTCATGAATCTGCTTTAGAGTTAAGTGTTTCTTCTAAATTTCTTCTAAACTATCCATTTTCAAAATTAATGAAACTTACTCTCACTTAATGTTCAATAAAATACATAATGACGCATGTATCTCAGAGAAAAGTTGCACAGAGATTGACAAAGAGTCTAGGTTTCATATGAGGGTAGTTTTATAATAATATGACAACGCCATCTATGTTAGGCCGCGAACTTTTCAATCCACCCTCGTACAACGTGGCAAAGGAAATGCTAAAGTTAATTCGACCTTTTCTTAAATACGCACTTGAAAGTTAAAAAAATAATGGGTAGAGTTACTATAGATAAAGTTGTTAAAAATTATTGATAATACACTCAAATTGACTTTTCAGTTCCTGTAAAACTTATCTCTATTTTTTGACTATTTTCACTGGACTATAAAGACCGTAAGATTAATTTTGGGTCATTTTACCCATTTTGTGCATTTTGCCATCGCTAAAAATATCTGGATAGCTGGCATAGTTTCAAATAAAGGTACAGAGTAAATAAATAGAGGATACATATTAGCAGAAAATTTGTTGAGCTAATGAATTTTAACAAATCTTATGTCAAAATTGTTTTCTCGGCTCCGAAAGCCGTCGAAAGACACTTAGAAAATCTTTTTTTGTCAAACTTATAATTTACATTTATTTTCTTCAAAAAGCAACGGAATAAAATTAGATATTAAAAAAAACGTTCAAATAAAAACTCCAGGTCCAATTTTAACCGAAAAGAAGAATTCACAGAGGGTCTGTTTTTGTTAATTTAATTTATCTCAATTTAAACGCTCGCCGAATGACGAGTTATCGGAAGCTTGCTTGATGTCAATTGGAGTGAAAAATCGGGAATCGGTCGGAAAATTAGAAGGGCAGTGACCTAAAAAGCGCTGACGGACCTCAAGAATTGACAATTTTGTATAATCGGCAGAACGTGTATTTGAAAATTATAAAGGGGCGATAGGGTTGTGTCTATAATAAAACTTGTATTATCTTCTGCAGGGATGTATCTGTCTCTTGATGTGTTAAAAAGTAACACAATCTTTGATTGTTTTATTGGCTTTGGGCAGGTTCGCCCGCGCAATCAAAAAGTTCCTGAGATTAAGGTACTTAATCACCCGACTGACAGTAAAGGCTATGTGATTCATTTCAAATCATAGTATGACTCAAATTGCTAATGGCAAATTTCAGAAACAAAAAAATTCTTAAATTACCTTCTTGTAAGATCATTCCCAATTTCATTTGAACTCTGGTGAAAAGTTATTAAAAAAAGACTCTCTTTTAAAACATTACAACATTTTTCAGCTAGCCCCAAACTACTGAAAACATAGTTGGAGCAAAATTGTGTGTTGACTGTACTTTGATTAATGTTATCAGGGTCCTTATCTTGGGAGCCTTTTAAATTGGGGTCATGTCAACCCTTTTTGTGCTGACCCTACAAACATTTTTATCTATAAAGTTATTACTTATCTGTGCTTTTATAATTACATTTTGTTGTTTCGTAATTTCGCAATTTTAAGGATTTTCCTTTTGTTTTTAAAAACGTAGGTGACTTGTATTTTGATTTATTTAGATAACTTAAGTAGATAAGCTTGTTTATTAAGATAAGGTTTCAAATCTTCTTTTTACTTTTATGGAAAAAATACCGCAGTATAGCATAACGGTTACAAAGCAAAACGGTTTTAATCAAATAAAATGCCAGCCATCATATTATTTTTCTACGCCAACTTTACCCGTAAAACTTAAAATTAGTTTAATACAAAATGGCTGCCATAAAACTGAGATTCTTTTAACGACTTGCTACGACTTACGAGTTTCCGGTAATACGAGATGGAAAACAAAGATTTTAATTGTTGAATATATCAAAAAGACTTCCCATGCGAAGAGACGTGGAGAAGTACGAAAATAGTTTAATGGTGGGTGGATGTCATTAAAAGAGTTGTGTTTATTAACTGCTAGAGTGAATGAACTAGATGTTAACTCAAACTACTGAAGTGTACCGGTAATGCGGAACATTATTAGATAAATAAATAGAATCCATTACGCATAACCATAACTAATGTTGTTGACATTTTGTTTCTACACAACCGAGACTAATTATGATTTATTTATTTATTTTATTCTTGTTAGACTAATTATGATAGGTTAGCGTATAATTACCTGAGATTTCACACTACAAGTAACGGTTTTATTTTCTTTTCAGAGACCAGGGCGGCAGTGTGTAAAACAAAAACTAACATGGCATCCGGGTTGGCGCGCCAAGAGCGCCGCCATCTATCGTTCAACTCGAGATGAAATAGTCGGATTTGCGGTGTCGTAGTGATGTGATGTGTTGTGTGTATAGTGTTTTGTTTGTGTGTCGTGATGTCGGAGGAGCGCGCGCGTCGGCTGTCTCAGCTGTTCGACCCGCTGGCGCGGTTCACGGACGTGGCGGGGGGCTTCGCAAGCACCCCCAACAGTCCAAGGCTGCTGCCGCGCCGCAACCGCGAGCCGCCGCCGCCGCCACCTAGGTAATATACCGCGGCCTTGCAACTAAGATATAAAAACAAGTATAATGAAATATCGTAGGACGAATAAATTAGCTATATGCGTAAGTCGTAGGGACTCTGTCTCATAAGTAATGCAAATAAGGCAAATTTTTATTTTATTATTTTATTTAAAAAAAATTGCATAAAAACCTTTAAGGTTGTAAACGAATTGTCCAACGAGGTATAATTATGATTCAAGTCGGTTTATTATGACGGAGTGTGATTCAAGTAGTATATATTATTTGAGCACATTGTAAAGTTTAATCAAGCCAAGCCAAACATTAAACGGAAACTATAATTTTTTTTAAATAATTTACAGTCTTCTTTGGGTTCTTTCTGATGAGTCTTAATTAGATTCTGTGGCTCATTATCCAAAACTACTTATATATTTTATGAACTCGGGCTGTTTGAATATGTTTTGCAGTAGGCGTTAGATACCTAACGTACCTATCAGTTATTTAATGCATATCTCGGAAACCTACATTTAAGCCGACATAAAATGAATCGTTTATAATAAATTGTTTCATTCCTCATTTTACTAAAGAAAAGAAAACAAGAAAGTGAACCTCTTCTATGCTCGAAACTAAGGATGAAAAATGTTTGTATAAACTTAAAATCTACATACATTTACCTTTTACCCACTCAGAAATTGAATGCATTGTATAGCTCCCGCAAATATCCAGATGATTTCGCAAAATGGCGCAGTTCCATAAAGCTAGTCAACATTTGCAATTATTTTAATTCATTGGTTTCATTCGACAGTTCGATTCTATTATCACTAATGCTAAATTGTATCAACGGTTGGTCACTAAATTCCTGTAAACGCCTAGTTGTCACCAATATAAATAATGTTACAATAGAACATTACTGTTTAATGCTAATGAATGATGTAAACTTGTATAGTAAACGTCAGTTTCTGAATTCTGTTATTAAATACATGGTCGGCTGGATTGCGATATTTGTGTAAAATAAACCAATGAGATTAGCAATAATTAAAGTCTTGTCTTAGGCTTAATTATTTTGAGTAAGGTTGAATCTTATACAACAAGAAATAAAGGTAAAAGGATAAAAGAAGAAAGAGAAGAAAAATTACATTACAAAAAGCCAAGCCTGACTCTTTTGCACTAAATACTGTAGGTATTTAATTAAAAGGCATGTTATAACGTCATGTTCCTTAATCTTTTGTCTTTTAATATTTATAAAAACATGTTTCGATGACTACAGTGAAATTAAGTTTTCATATTGTGTGACAAATCTTGAATTTTTATTTATTCTGAGTTGGACTTGATTTATTTTCCATCTTACCTGATGGAAAGTGACGATGAAGGACACACTTATTACACGCCTATCCAAGAGATGTCTATTCACTACACTCTTGAAGATTCTAGAACTTTAGAAAAGACCAACGTATCCATATTTTGGCGGTGCGAGCCAAAAAGAGTCGTCCTAACAAATAAAGTTTGCGATCTTTCGGTATATTCATCATGAATGGGTGGTGCCGCTGCCTGCGCCTCCTAGTCCCATTTTCTTGTGTCAAAGCTTGCTTAATTTGAACAGATAAATTAATGAATAATGATTAATAGAAATAAAAATGTGTTTGTTGTATACCTTTATTATTTTATGTGAATAAAGCTGTTATTATGAGGAGTAGTCGGTGAAAGTTAGCATTAATTAAAATGTGATGGTTTAGATTTGCAAGGAATATTTACCATCGCAATATATATATAGTGTAGTATAGTTAGTATTTCATTTAATGTAGTTGTAGCTCATGAACTTCATTCATATTTTTCTATGAATTTTCTTCTAAAATCGATTCAGAACACAACGCAATGTAATGTCAATTTAGCACAATTTTAATCATTAATACAAATTGAATATTTATTAAAACAATAAGTATTAAAACGTTTAAAAGCGATCGGATGATAGCTCATTGGAAATTAATACGAATCCCATTTATGGGCTAAATAATCTGCAATCCCATCGCTGGAGCTGCATAAAATATTTTGCAAAATAATTGTTGGATCAAAGTGCATTAAAATTAATGAACACCGGTGAAAATTTATATAACAAGTGATTTTACGCCATGTTGGCTTACAGGTTTAAATTGTTCCAGCCAGTTTCTGATGTAATTTAATAATACATTTATTTTCTGTGGATATTAATTGAGTTTGCTGAAAATCGCTTGCTTGGGAAGATAAAACTTCTACGCGCTTAAAACTGAGAGTATTAAATAGAGTTTATTCAGTTAAGAGCTCGTCTAGGCGGTAGTACTGTCTTTTTTGTTTGGGCTGTGATTGTTCCGGGTAAAATATGGTACAGATTTTATCTAGTTTAGGAGTCAGAGTCTTCATATAAATTATTACCCTTATTGTGTGAATAAATAAATATTATTATTATTAAAGGTTTAGGAATAGCCAGAGAAATGACAGGAACGAAGGCAGCTCATACTAAAACTGTCGGGATGGCCCCATGATTAATTTACTAAAAACGAACGGTTATATTCACAGGCACCGTTACTTACCAGTAGATAAATCGTGTCTTCGTTTGTCAGCAGTGATAATAGATAAAGAGAATACCAAAAACACTTCTCACTACTTAGTAAATGACTGAAGAACATAACGTTTTTCACATTTACTTTAATAATTGTGAAAAAATACAAAATTGTATCCACAAACTACCACTCGGTATGCTTCTAAAATAAGCTAAACTTTTGTTATTAAAAATACAGCGCAGCGACAACAAACACAGAAAATTGTGTTTCTTGACAAGAAAGAAACTAACCATTTATCTTTGAATTGTAAACGTCTTCATCACACTTATGTATCACGGATTGTACTCGAACAGGTTCCACATTACTAGTACCAATCACCAAGACAAACAAATTTGTAAAGAATATTGGCAAACTCACATACATTGTCAGTACCGCTTTTATTTCCGCAGAGCATTCACGTCTCAAATTGAATATGTAGGTTTGACTGTTTGAATGATGGATAATCGAAATGCAATCAAAAGATTTATATAGAAGTTGGAATATAAAGTCGAAATTATAATCTAACCTCAAAAAACACGTGAAAAAGACGTGAAAACGTTGTTTACTCAATAGGACGAATACGGTTAGAGGGTTAATACGTTCATTGGATAATCAGATGAAGCTATTGAAATTAAAAAACACTCTAATTTCAATTATTGTTCATACAACAGCGAAACGTGACAAACAATTGACATAAGGGCTCATTGAAATGGCGGCTCAATGTCTTTTAGGTTTGACAGATTGACAGTATATATAATTTTTCTAGATGTAGATGAAAAAATAAATGGCGTTGTTATGGAAATAATTGGATTTTATTATATTTCTAAGTATCCCCAACAACTATCTCAATATTTGAGCTTGGTCAATACGTGTCTAATATTGACCTATAAACTAAATATAGCCCGGTTTTGATATTATTACAATTTATAAATATTACAGGGTATCCAGTCTGCCATTATCTTTTCAGGTTTTGCTTGCAATATTGCCAGAGTGTTCTTTGGGAACTGTACTCTTTTTTTACAGGAAAGCTGTTCTTTTCTGTATTCATGACAGCTAAATATCGTAGTGGGTTGTAGCCCCGCCTCATACGCCAGAGGTCCCAGGTTCGAGTACTGGCTAGGTGATTAATTTGTGTGATGTACACAGATATTTGTACTCGGGTTATGGTTGTTGATATTTAAATATGTATGTTATGGTCATCCATAACACGAGCTCTGCTTACTTTGGGGCTATACAGTTGGTGTTTTCTGGGGATTTATTAGTACTATAGTGAAGTAAACATCTCTTATCTGTGTCTATGCTATCCATTTTATTATTCATGAATAAAACTACTGTACCGATTTCAAAAAGTATTTCACTATCAGAAAACACTTTTTATATTGTACAGAAATAAAATAGCTTCTTGAACCCGAAATTCCCAGGGTAGAAGACGTTCGCGCGTGAAACCGAGAGGGACAACTAGTGAATAACAAGTTATGAAGTATTTACGCGACCCGATTCTACGTCTATTATAAAAGTGTACAACGGTGACAAGCTTCTCAAAAGCAGACCTCAAAAATCTTGTTCCCGGTTGCCTGATTTTACATGTCCACTTGTTTAGTCACCACACTAACCAAACCGACAATGTGCGAGACTACACGAATATCAACGGAATTAAACGGACACGGATAATTTTGTCTTGCTCGGAAGCCCATGTTTTGCATGATTCTATCTCTTTTATGCATGTCGGGGAGGAATATAATTGAATTTTTGTGAGTAAAACATGTATCAGAGGCATTTTTCACGTACTTTATGTAAGAACTTCACCTATCTTCCGCCATTTTACTGTAATTTGCCCTCGTCAACCGCATACAATTTTGATTACACAAGTCTTATAGAAAACTACATAATCAGATGAACCAACCAGTATACTATGGAATGTTTGTTCTTTTAGTAGTTAATGATTTGTAACAATCGCTTTTTTCTCTGCCTTTTTGCATTCATTGCAATATTTACATTACAATTATATCATATCGCCTGGTTTCATAATAAATGTTAAATTCATGATGTCCTTCCTTAGTTTCAACAAACGACACACTAAAGAAGATTATTCCATGTGCTACTCGTATAATGCAAAAAGCCCTGACTTCGATGTAAAACAGCCAATAACAGTTCAAAAGCGAATGAGTATTGTGTTACCTTTTCAAAGTGCAATTTAATCTTCTTCTTTTCGTGTCAAATTATTCAGACTGTGAAATTATAATAAAACTATAAAATTTTAACATGAGTTTAAAACTAGGCCGAAGCATAACTGTTGGTGCGCGTATATTTGGTTTCGAAGATGTTGGTACATATTCGTTTTACACTAATAGTACTTCAAAGATAGTGTGTTATTTTTACAAACGGCCCCTTTTACAACAGACAACCTTTACTGCGTTTAAGACATTCCTTCAACTTATTAGTTATCCACGTCCCCAGGCCCGCGGCCCACTCTTCCCGGCTGGATCCTCTGGACCCCCTGGAGCACGAGCTGGCGGTGGCTGATGACGTCAACTGGCAGGAGCGATGCTTAGAGCTGCAGCTGGAGTTGCATCGCAGCCGCCACCAGGCCACCAGGGTGAGGGATATGCTGAGAGATAAGGTAAGGGTTTGATTTTGATGTTAATGAGAAGGAGGTAGGTTTTAAATCAGGTTTTGTGTATGGTTCGGTGAAGAGTGAAGATAATCTAGTAGGTTATTGATGAGATGTCAGAAATACAGACGTAATATCCTAATACTCTTTTTATTCGTGATGTCCATTATGTTGATCTTTAATGCAGTTGATTTGCACAAATTCTATGATTGGCTAAAAAGTCTCTGGCTATATATTAATGCCTTATGCCTAAAACTATGTTAACATTGAAATTTTTTTGTACTACCTAAATATGAAAGTATGTTCCTTCTTTTGATCTTCAGCCTAAAGACGTGGAATGTAGTTTAAAATTGTCAATCTGATATTTAAACCACCAGTTTAATGAGAGTCGGTTAGCTGAGAGCTAATATATTCTTGGAAGATGTGAGGTTTTTAAATATCGGATTTAGTTTAAAACCGTTTATTTCTAAAGGTTTTCGAGAATATGTTTTTACGAAGATATTTAACTTCTTTTTATATATTTATTTTTTTACTTATTTATTGAAGACAATGTAGTTTTAGATATTTTCGTGATTATTTATATCTTTTGACTAAAACTTACAGGAGAAACTTAAGTCTAGGTTGCATGCATAACGTCACATAATTGAGAAAATGCAAGAGTCATACCTTAACCTAAACAGTATCTGTCAACAAATGATCTTAAATATCAAATAAACTATCAAATACTTTATTTGAACATATGTACAATAATTTAGTGCTTACAATGTAAATTCATTGAGGTTATTATCATGACTGTGTTTGTGTCCAAACGTGAATGATTATCAGGTGGTTTCTGATTAATATAAGGAATCTATCTGCATATGGGCATTGTGGATTAACTTGAATGAATCATAATTATTAAATAAGCCTAAAGTACAGATACATTCCATGTAAATTTTCAAAGAATGTTGGTTATTATTATGGGGAATTGCAATTTAAACGTGAATTATTATAACATTTAAATTGCTGATACGATTTGCTTTTGATATTATTGAATAAAAGTTTAAATAATAGTATATTATGCAACTAGTGAATAAAGGACGGATTTAAAGCGAGGGCCGTAGATGAGTCACGAGCAAGTGTAGGATTCTAACGATTGAATCACGAGCGTAGCGAGTGATTTAAGATGATTGAATCACGAGCGCAGCGAGTGATTCAACTGTTAGAATCCTAAACGACGCGAGTGATCATGGCCTTCGATATAAATTCGTACTTTATTCAGGAGTTGCATACTATACTTTATACCATGACTACGAGAAAAAGACATAATTTAAGCGAAAATAGAAATTTAATCAAGAAATAATAAATGTTACATTAATTGAAATGGACATTAAAATTAGAGCAATGACTGAAATTAAGCGTAATTTTCTTATTATTATCATTAGGGTGGTCAACTTGTGAAACAATATTAATCTAATGCCAAACTCCTTGTCGCAAATATCGACCAATCAAATCTCGAGAATTTATTTGCACCAAAGAGTTTGAATTTCGAATCTTAGCGCAAGGAGTTTGTGTAAGCATTGAAATGGAGATCGGATATATTTTGTGTTCCAAATTCAAACACCAAAACAGTAAATAAAAACAAAACAGTAAATAAAAGGCCTTTTTATTCACTGTTTTGCGTGAATAAAATAAGCTTTTTAGAGTAGGTATGGTATAAACACATTTTTTAATAAAAATAGGAAATAATAAAAATTGCACTGTAGCTACGTTGCGCTATTTTTTGGAAATAGTTTATAATTACAAAACTATCCTTTTTTTTTTTTTTGGTTCCCCTCCACGGGAAGGGCAGGAGGACATAAAAAATGCTCTGACGCATACTCCGCGCGCGCGATCGGAGTTATGTGGGACTCGTCCCGACGCCTACCAGAACCATACCCACTAAAAAACCCCCTGTCGGCTCGTGCATTTTTGCCACTCAGCCTTCATCTGAGCGACGGCCAATCGGAGAAAGAGGCCGCGCTAGCGGGGCCCTTAAGGGGTCACCCGCTGGGATTTACATAGCACTGAAGGTGCTCAAAAAAGAAAAGTAAATAAATAAAAACATTAAAAATTGACAAATAAAATTGCATTAATTCGGATTTACGTTAGAATTAGAATTTACGTTAGAATTAGAATTTGCGGCCTGAAGGGCCTCTAGATCTAAAGTTAACTGCGTGCGTTCGCTCGTGTGCGCGTTTCTCGGTCTAGCGATTTTGTAAATCGAATCTAACACAGGAACAGTATATGAGACTGAATCTCGAACAAGATGATTGGGATGGGATTCGGCACGTTTGAAGAACGATTCTGAGAGTGTTTTGAGGTGCTGTTGCACTGTAGGCAGTTCAAGATCTCTGTGCAGGTCCGCGTTACGCACGTACCAAGGTGCGTTTGTGGCCCTGCGGCAGAAGAGATTTTGAACTACCTGCAGCTTATACAGGACGGAGGGTTTGGCGTGGGCAAAGACTGGCGAAGCATATGACATGACGGGTCTAACGCAGACCTTATAAAGCGTACGTTTGTTTCTGAAGGACATTTTACTTTTTCTACCTAACATGCTATTTAGGCGGACTAAATAGTGACGAGCGAGTTCCGAAACTCTTTCAACGTGTGGCTTGAAAGAAAGCGTCGGATCTAATGTGACGCCTAAGTATTTAGTACTGCGCTTCCAGGGGATGGGAATGCCTAACATTCGAACGTGGGGATCGCCATCGGGACGACGGCGTTTGTGGTCGAAGCGCATCGCAGAACTCTTTTCAGGGTTCACATCGATGCGCCATTCTTGAAACCATGCACCAAGGGCGTTTACGGCCTTTTGGAGTCTGGTTACAAGGCGCCGAACACCGTGGCCTTTGGTATAGAGTGCGGTGTCGTCAGCGAAGAGGGCGAGTTCGACGCCTTTCGGCGGGATGGGAATGTCGTTGGTGTACACGGTGTACAGCAGAGGGGCGAGGACTGAGCCTTGAAGGACTCCAGCCTTTATGGGACGAGGTGCAGAAAGCGTGCCTTCGTGTTTAAATCGAAACGTACGGTCTTTGAGAAACGACGCTATTATCCTGACTAGGCGATCCGGTAAGCCTATCTTGTAGAGTTTATAAACGAGACCGCTGTGCCAGACTTTATCGAAAGCCTTGGCTACGTCAAAGAAAACCGCGACTGTTTTATAACGACGCGGATAGAAACCGTCAAGTATATACTCGACGATTCGGTGGACTTGCTGAGGGCAGGAGTGTTTAGCGCGAAAGCCGAACTGATGGGGAATAATGAGAGGATTGCCATCCGTTGGAAACAGATGGTTCCGCATTCGAGAAAGTATGACTCTCTCGAGAAGTTTAGACATTGCCTTGAGGAGGCTGATGGGTCTGTGATTAGCCGGGACGTTCAGAGGTTTGCCCGGCTTGGGAATGCCTATGACTGTCGCTTCTTTCCAAGCTTTTGGAAAGTAGCTATGGTCGAAGCAGGCATTGAAAATGATAGCTAATAAGGTAAGCATCTGTTGAGGTAGGTGCTTAAGTGCGTGGTTGGAAATTCCATCCGCACCCGGAGCCTTTTTGGATTTTTGCTTTCTAATGAGAAGCAAGATTTCATCATTAGAGACTGTGACGGGGTCGTCGGTGATAGGGAGAGATTCTCTGCGGAGAACTTCGTCCTCCACCGCCTGGATGTGGGAGGGATCCGCGGGTTGCGTGCTGGGCGAGCATTGTGCCGCTATGCTGTCGGCGAAGCATTCGGCTTTCTCTTCGACTTCGAAAGCAATGGTGCCGTCGGGACGAGTGAGAGGAGGAACGTGAGAGGTGGTGTCTACGCGTAAGGCTCGGGCCATTCGATAATACGCTTGGTGGGACGGGGAGATATTCTCCATGAGATCGTTAAACTGAGTGTCACGGAGTTCCGCGAGGCGAGACCTAACTTTACGTTGAAGCTGATTCGCAGCTGTTCTGTATGCTGGCGTGGGATATTTCTTTGCTCTCCGGAGAGCCGCGTTCTTGGCTTTAATGAGATTGCTAACGGCTAGTGGAAGCGCGGGTTTGCTTTGCTTAGCAACCTTTTCGTTGTCGTTGATGGCTGTGTTAATAGCATCAGTTAGAGTATTGACTAATGAATCTATTTTATCCGGGCTATCTAATTGGTCGGGCGAAATCGCGAACGGAGAGTTAGGGGCCTCTAAGGCTGAAACTAACGTATTTTTAAAGCCTTTCCAATTGGTAAAGGTCTTAGGAGGTGTGACGTTAACGTTAGGCGTACCTAGTACGAGGGAGACGGGGCGATGGTCGGAGCCTAGGTCATCGAGCGGTTCGATAGACCTTAGGTCAAGATTGATTCGCTTGATAATTGCAAAGTCGAGGATGTCAGGAGAGTAGGTCGGATTGTTGGGATAGTGAGTGGGAGTGATGGGGGATATGACGTCTAAGTCAAGGGAGTTAGTGATATCGAGGAGAGCGATACCGCTGGTGTTGGTTGATAGGCACGTCCAGTCAGTATGTTTGGAGTTAAAGTCTCCGAACATAATGACTGAATGGCCGAGGGCGAGAATGGCCTCAAAGTCGCTGCGGATTGGATTGGAGCCACACGGTATGTAGACTGAGGCTATGATGATGGTCGGATGACCAGTCATAGCCAATCTACACCGTGGCCTCCATGTTGAGGAGAGGAGGGGTAGGGAGAGGACAGCAATGGAAGCCTCTTTTGTAATATATGGCGGTGCCGCCGTAACCGTCGGAGTTGGGCCTATCGTTGCGAGTAAACACGTACTTTGGAATAGCATATCCCCTGGAGCGTTTTGGAGTAAGCCATGTCTCCTGGAGAAGGAATAGGTCAGGTTCTTTGTTCTGAAGGAACAGTTTAATCTCGGGAAGGTTAGTGCTAAGACTACGAGCGTTAAAAGATACTAGGGATAAGCCCTTGGGTTTAATACGACTGGACGCGGGATTCGCGGGTCTAGACATTAAAATTTATTTATTTAAAATTTACAAAAATAAAAGAATTTACAACGAACTTAGGAGCGAGTGATGCTCGGCTAACGCGAATAACCGCTCTTGAGGAGAGCGGGCGGCTCGCAGTTTGCGTGCGAGTACGGAGATTTCGTTAATGTCGACGTTTTGGATGACGTCAAACACGGTCTTCATGTCCTCAGCCAACGACGACTGAGGGGAAGATGACAACGCGGGACGCGGCCCTACGGGAGCTACGGGAGCTGGGATGGGTCGGGAAGGTGCAGGCGGGACGGCCGGACGCTGCCTCCAAGACAGAGCCGGAGTAGGCGTCGGCTGAACGGGCTTTGCTTCCGGGGGACCCCGGTTGCGCAGCGGCGGGAAGTTGGCAGGAGTGAGTGGCGGCGCCGGTTTAGGCGCGACCCTCTTGGTGGTGGAGCGCGGAGCGCGCGGGCAACCCCTGTAGTTAGCTGTGTGGCCGGACTGGCCGCACAGCACACAGGCAGGGGGGGAAGTGGATTCGGGAGTGCGAGTGCACTCCTTGGTGAAGTGAGGATCCAGGCACTTTACGCACCTGGGGGGAGCTGAACAGTTAGCCGCTGCGTGGCCATATAGCTGGCAGCGGTGGCACTGCCCAGGGTGACCACGGGGGTTGGGACGCTCGACGGAGATGTTCGAGAGTCCGCAGATTGTGCGAGCCTCTTTGAAAATCTCCTTCGAGTCGGGGGTATTGGACAGGATTACTAGCGCTAACGGAAAACGCCTACCGCGGTTGGAGTGCATCTTGTGCACTGCTGTGACCGGGAAACCCTGAGACTTAAGGTCATCGAGAATGTCTTCGTTGCTGAGTTCGAACGGGACGCCCCGTAATACTGCGCGGATCTTACGCTCCTCCGGGAGGGCGTAGGTGTGATACGCGATTTGGTTTAAACCGAGTAACCTGGTAAACTCGCGGAAGTCGACGACGGTCGCTAATTGGATTTTGATTGTATCGCCAGCGTTGGCGGCTTTCAAGTAATTAATTTTGTGCACTTTGCACAAGTTGGAAACCGCGGTCCAGCGCGCTTTTTCACGCAGGAATACGGGCGGAGGGAGCTGAGGCTTCGGCGGGATGGGAGCGCAGCGCGTCGCTGGCTTCGATGTGACCGACGGAGACGCGGTTACTACGAGCGATTTTAACGGCGCGGGGGCTGGTGTTGAAGACACCGGGGAGGGCTCGGGTATTGAAGATACCGAAGCTTTCTTAGAGCGCTTCTTGGAGCGCTTGGCGACGAGTTGAAACGCGGGCTCAGGAGAGCCGGTTAAGGTGACGGCATCTGACGACGTATCAGACGCGGGTTCGGAGTCGCTCCCGGGAGCGGTACGCTTACGACGCGACGCGTGAGAGGATGCGACCGATTCGCAGTCCATCTCGGACGAGGCGGGAGACGCGGGAGAGCTTAAGACCTGAGGGGTCTCGACGTTAGAGGCCTGAGGGGCCGGGGTTGAGGCCTGAGGGGCCGGGGACGCGATGGTTGCCTGTAAGGCCTGCGTTAGTACGTCATTTGATATGCTGGCGCCGGACGCAACGAGCGCCTGGGCGAACGACCTAGCAAAGTTTACCAAGCTTTGCTGGTCCATTGGGAGGGCTTGGTCCTACGATATATAAAATATATAAATATATAAGAATGCCTAGGTTCCCTAGCAAACCTAGCACCTAAACCTCCCTACCCGCGGTAGGGGGGCTGGGGACGACGCGAAGTGGTGCCCCTGGCTCGGACAGCACTGTACCGTCACCCTGGGAAAGGCCCAAGTGCAATGGGATCGGGTCTGCCGGTTTCTCCTTGGCCTGAAGGGCCTTGGAAGCGCACCGGGGCAACGCTATCAGGCTTAGTTGTCACCGTTAAGTATCCACCTGATCAAACGCGAGTCTACTACGGAGTGTGTCGTCAATAAATTGACAACAAAAACCGGCCGTAGACCTGACGGAGTTGGGTTGCACTAAAAGTGCGGGATTGACTACGTTACGACCGGCCGGAGCCGGCCGCAGAGCGAGTCTCTGACTACGTACAGGCGCCAAGCGTCGAGTACGCAGCCAGAAAGACAGCCCGGGTCTTGCAAACCACTATCGAATTTAATCGACCGCGGTAAGCTCGACCCTGTTGTTGCTGCACTCACCGAAGTGAGGTTTTTGCTTCGAGGGGTGCACAGAGTGCGGGATTGACTACGTTACGACCGGCCTGGGGCCGGCCGCAGAGCGAGTCTCTGACTACGTAGCAAGCGCCAAGCGTCAGGTACGCAGCCAGAAAAACAGCCCGAGCTTCGCGAACCACTATCGAATTTAATCGACCGCGGTAAGCTTAGCTCTGTTGTTGCTGTGCAAGAGACCGACTTACTTGCAGCCGATCGAAACCGACCGCAGAGTAAGCCCTACAGAGGCTAACAGCGTATGAGTGTTGCTACGAGTTGACGTCGTGAGACGACAATCGTGACTCAACGGCTGGGCGACCGCGAACACGTCCGAGCGGGGCCGGACGCAGAACGGATCTGAGAGTGGCGTTTGAGTATTGCTACGAGAGAAGTCGTGAGACAACAATCGTGACTCGGCAGCCGGGAGCGACCGTCAAACACGTCCGAACGGGTCCGGACGCAGATGAGGTCTGTGATGAAACTATCCTTGCTCTATATAGACGGATATACTAGATCGTTAAGCACCTACACCATAACAGTACGAACATTCACCATATCCATCCCACGCACAGCACAGTAATACCATAAACTCAGTATTTGCCGGCAACAAATTATGCACATGGAGAACACAATTGAACTTTGACCGGGTATGAGATAGAGTAGGCCAGTTGTGGACGAGAAATAATCGTAAACAATAATTATTGAATCGTAACTTTATTTCAGTTATACAGGGTGGGTGACTTTAAAAAGGGCACACTTTCCCAAAGACATCATATAGCGAAAACGAAAACGAAATATCGATTTTACATACAACTGCTCGCTTAGCTGACAATGTTTTATGAAGAGTTGGTTTTTTTTTTGTATTGCATGTGATATCTTTGGAAAGGTTGCTTGGAATCGTGGTGTAGCCCATGATTTAGAAGATGTGGTCCATCTACCGATATTCTAAACGATAAAAAAATTACCCGGTGTAATACAAGTTTCTTGTTAGCATAACCGTTTAAAGGAATAGTTTTAGGTTGTTTTGGGGGCATAGCTCCTTAACGAAAGTGACAAACTATGTTTATTTAATGAATCTTTTCTGACCAAATTCCTCGTCTTCAACAGGATTTTTTTTAATAATGTCCCTATAGATTTTCGATAAAATCTATAAAAATTTTATGAAAAATACAAATCTGTTATCGTGCAATGAAACGAGTATTTTCACGAGTATTATTACTGTGTTAATTTATTTGGCCTTGTTATCTACTAAAGCTATTCAAATTAGGCTTCAGCCCATTCATGTTTTTTTTTAAATATTATGACCATTTATATAATATTGTTTATTCCCAAACATTACAAAGAGGCAATATCTTGTTTTAGTTTGGTCTCTGTCTTGTCGTCAGAAATAGATCTGGCAATTATTTTTACGGTTCTTAGCCGGTAATTAGTCGAGTCGAGAACTAACGCGAAGACGGCCGTCATAGACGTCCATTCATCCATCATTCACACGAAAAATATCTGTTCAAAGATTTTGTCACGTGTGTTACTAAAGTTACCGAGGTCATTTACTTGTCATTGTGAATTTCGATGTAGATAATCGAAATGGGTAGAAAGTTGTTACATTGTGTTTTTCGCGAAAATCGAAGCGAATAGTTTTTTATATATTATTTATTAATAGATAACTTTGTCGATTACTATAGTATCACATTTTTTCCGTCATTTTTTCCTGTCCTGTCTACCTGTAAACTAAGATACAATATTGAATGCGGCCGTTACTCTACAGTGTCAATGCTCGTTGTGTCAGATTACCTCTGTTTAGGCGCAGGCTTTATTTGTATGGGAAATCGAGAGGAATGCTGCAATCCGTCGGCGGCTTGTGTTAGGCAACCTGATTCTCTCTGTAATACTATTGTAGTCAGATTGTGTTTTATTTTTATTTAGTTATTGTAAATAGAACCTGACCATGATTATTTTTTGAAGTATACTTTATTGTTTTTGATTGATAAAAATGAAGTAATACAGATATATTTTATGGTGTTTTATTTCAACATAAACAATAAGGTAACTTGTTGACAGATTTCTGTCATGGTTTAAATTGCAATAGATGGGTAGGTGATAGGACCTCCAGATTTTTGTGTATTTATTATTTTACTTGCCTCTTTTTTCGATAACATGTACCAAATGATGTAATGGAGAAAAATCTAATACATAATGTACATACTCAACTTTTTACCTCTTTTTAGCGCGTAAAAACACTCTTTTGTAATAGAAAGTGAAAGCCAAAAATTGTCAGCAAAACTCAAAAATGTTTCCTTTGTTCAACATAATGTTCAACATGTTTTACTAACAAAAACAACTTCACGTTAAAACTTGCAAAATCAATGTAAATTTCCAGCACACACAAGTTCCTAGACTTTGACGAGCCCAAGTTACCCACAAGAGGTTTTCTGAGGCTTTCGTTTGATAAGTATTTAAATGGCATTTTGCTGAATTCGTAACTTCTAAGTAAATATGATTTTATCCGAACAAGTAACGACATTTGTTCTTTATGGCTGGACGATTTAATTTCGTTTGACATTATTCATATCAGGAACGGTTTCAGGGGTGCTAAATCTTTGGAAGCAATAAAAACTATGTTGGAAATTTCAGACGATAAATTACTATTTTTCAAATGTATAACGCGTTTTGAAATTACTAAGTTTCGAAATTAGTAATTTCAAAACGTGGTTAGCTCATAAGTTAGTATTTATTATATATAAATGTATAGTACTAGATATATTAAATTGAAGATATTTTATATACATAAAAAAAAATCTATCACGTGCGATATTATGAAATTTATCAATTTCGCAGTCATAATATGGATATTACATCAGCAGAACATTGCACAGTCTTTAGTAAATATGTATCGCAATTATCTTGCTCTTATAAATATCATAAAATATTTCAGCGAGTATTTTCGTACCTGATATCGTTTAGCATATTAATTAAATCTTCCTCGTTATCTTTTAATTTTATTTTCAAAGATTATCTAACCGTAACCAATTACTAATCTAACTCCATAAAACGATTAACATTCACACATAAATCTCAACACCAATCCTTACTTAAATAGAGACGCTCTGCCCAAAAACCGCAAACTATTTATACAAAGTACCTCACCTATTTGTATTAAACTGTAGCTTTAAAGTATTTCGCTTAGTAGTAGTGAGTATTTTATCACATAATCTCCATGGTTACTCGGGTTTGGGGACTCGAACCATGGGCTTCGGAAATACGGCGTGCGGTGGCCGCCTGGGCTCTTAATTGCAGCTGAGCTAATGCTTTTTCGATGGCCCCTGCCTTTAATTAGAACTAAGGTAATGTGGCTTTACGGGATCTGGTAATGGTACGGCAATTACTTAGGTAAATATCTGTTTTAGTGTTTGGAATATTGTTGGGGTTAAGTATGAACATTTTATTAATATAAGGTAAGCTTTAATGTAGGATGACATACATTTTAAATTACTTTGTACATATATGACATTCTTACTTTTTGTAAAAAAATCTATCACATTGCTATGAAATAATAATATTGTGATTATTATGTATCTTTTAAACCTAACGCAATCTAATTATGTAATGAATTGTTATAACTATAGTAGCTTATTGAATCTTATCAAACCTAAGGTTTATAAATACCTATACCTACTCCATCGAAAAAAACAGTGTCTGCGTTTATGATACTTATCATTCTTAGTAATTTAAGTTATTTCTACGATAACATTTGTTTTTCTAAATCGTACGTAGTTCCCAAAGTATTTGCAAAAAGCAAAATAACTCATCTTATTGAATTCAATACTCCAATAACTTTGTAATGGCCAACTTATCATTTTATTATCAATTAATGCTAAGCCATATTACAAGTATTCCAGAAGCGTTTCCCTTCATCGAACATAAGCCAGGTCCATTAATGATTGAATTAGCGCCAAAGTTTGGCAACCCCTGACAAATTTACTGCTACAGAGTTCTGAGAAAAACGGTTGATTTGTGGTTTTCTTCTGGGTCATCCTTTAAATAAAGAATTGTAAGTTATTAGATAAGATATTCTTATTTAAAAAAAAAGATTTTTTTTTATATATTGCACATAACCATTGAAACGCACTTTTTATTTAGTTGTTTTATAAACTGTTTACGTACTTATATGAAAGTTAAATTAAACACGTATTTTTGACTTCAAAACAAGCAGGGTTCTTACGCAACGTTCTAAAGCAACCAAATATTTTATGATTATGTATGAGTTTAAAACCATTTCTGTTTTCACGTTGCCATCTTTATAAAACATTCTAACGTAAAAATAATTATCTTGAATGCTTTTGTTTTTTTTTTCAAAATTCTTAAGAAGCTCGTTTAAATGAAGGGCATAAAATGCGTTTTTTCGCCATAAAACGGGACTCATTTAGAATGATCGCTATCATAATTGAATTAAAAATTCCAACACGGATCCTTTAAGTTTGGGGACGCCTTTATGCTGCATCTTGAGTTTAAAACTGGAGTGGATTGTACGTTCTAGACGAACAGAAATGGTTTATAGACGGGTATAATCGTAAAACTGGTATGGTTCAAATTTTAGACTTTATTTTACTACTTTTTCTTATTTTTGTTGGGTATTGTTTCTATTATCTTTTATCAGCACTGCCGAACGGAAACCGCATAGGATAAAAGCTTGGCTTAATCTACATTATCTACGTCTATAACAAACGTTGGCTACCTCTGTTTATATCGGCTGATTTACAAAAGGATAATACTGTCTGAAAGTCTGCATCGTTTTACTTTAATTTGAAAATTGTCCTTGTTTTTATTTGATTGTTTTAGCTTTAAAATGTGTTATATTTTAATTTAGGTAGTGTAACGAACCGTTAGTGAAACAAACTTCTAGCCACGTTACAACCCATCTGTTCCAGCCTGCGGGCATACTCTTAGATAGCGCCTTGTCAGACAAGAGTCAGCTTAAACGTAGTTCTGGCCTCAAGGGATGACTTAAACTATCCTGATTAACATAAACTAAACCTGGGTACTTGTTCCGAGGTTCAAGTTACACATCA
Source organism: Marasmarcha lunaedactyla (assembly GCA_923062675.1). Classification (NCBI taxonomy): domain Eukaryota; kingdom Metazoa; phylum Arthropoda; class Insecta; order Lepidoptera; family Pterophoridae; genus Marasmarcha; species Marasmarcha lunaedactyla. The sequence continues at coordinate 14,477,535 of OV281353.1, forward strand.
AGCGATGCGAGAGGATACCTAGAGTGGTGTTATAAAACTATAATCTCGATTTTTTAAATAGTTTAGTAATTTTTCATTTATTTTTACAGTTTATAGTTTGATATATTTAGGATATTATACAGCTGTCTCTATTTAATAAATTTTAGGTTAAATTCGTTTTAAAATTAAGTACCATGTTGCATGTGCGCTCTGAAGACATATTATAAAATAGTCTATCCAAAAACATTTAATATTGCTTAGAATGAAAAAAAATTAAGTATGTCGAACAGTTTTCATCTTTTGTTCAACTAAACCAAGTCCTCTACGAAAACTAGTTTCTACAATATAATTTGCATCACTCTGCATACAAATGGGTCCATTTTAATCTAAAACATTTTGAAGACGAAATCCCTAATTTTGTTAATACCCACCTAGCCCTGGAATTACTCAATTCCTTGTTAGGTAAATTCAAAATGGAAACTCTTAAGATTTAATTAAATATTCATCTATTGCAGAAATTTACTTGAATTATTGGAAAGCTGTTCAGAAGTAATTATTTAATAAGTTTTTGTTTTCTGCGTTCTTGTTGTTAATTTTAATCTTATTGTAAAATTAAAATAATATCCTCTGAGATAATACAAAATTTTTCGGGCTTACAGTTTAAATACTACTTAAATAAATTTCTTTACTATTTAAATAAATAAACCTTAATCGAGTAAGAGCTTGCTGCCAGCATATTTATAGAAATACCGTAAGATGATTGTAAAATCATCAGCCAAATCATGTTTCATACATTAAGATGGGATATTTAGGTATCGCAGTCTTAATGACATTATCAAAAAGCGTCGTTCAGGAAAATCTATCGACTCTAGAATCTATCGACAAATATATATTTTTTAATATCACGTATTCAAACTAAAAGAAGCGTCTAACTTTCCCACAATTCAAACCCCCTGGCATACGCTACATTATCAAAAAGCGATAACCTCGTTCTTCCGCAGTCACGTGCCCCTGCCGTGATCACAAATTTTAGACAACAAACGATTACTTAAGCGTTTATCGACAAACCATATTGAGGCAGAGTCGCTTGGCAGATTCGTTTGTGGCGTTTTGCATACAGAATTGAATTCTGCACAGCGCGTCTGTCATAAAGTTTACAAAAGAGTGTGAGTAAAGAGATATAGGAGTAGGTAAGATGTAGCATAGGGTAAACCTGTTGTACGCGTTTGAAATAACTTAGTTAGGTGGTTACATGACAGTTCGAAGTTTAGCTAACTAAATTTAGTTTTTGATTAGGAATAGTGCTCACGAATTTTGGAAATTTCAGATAGTTGTGAAATGTATTGTCGTGTATGTAGTGTCCACAATGTTTTTGTAATTTAATTATTTACATGTGTTGAACAAAAATCATCTTTGCGTCCTAAATAATGGGAAGTTATGAGACAGATACTTATTCCATTTAAAAATCTGATTGGCAACGTACTCCTTAAGCATTACCCTATAAGATTGAAGCTTTCTGTATGCCCGGACGCCACTAATGGTGAACAGGCAGTACATACTTTATGTCTAATCTAATAGTGTAAAGATTCAATTTATTTTATACAAAAGTTATCTGAAACATTTACTCTGTGACACGAGGTATAAACAAAGTCTATGCAAACGAAGATAAATCTAGCGGTGATGGGTTTGATGACAATCGCAAAGGAATTATGTGAAGTAACACTGCTTTATACAGAATCAATTTAACTCCCATGTGAAAGTATACCTCTTAAAGAATGTGTTGAATTATACAGGTAGTAGCACAAAAACTTGCTAAGTTAGTGCACATAAACGGTGCTTACATATACAAATGAAAGTATAATCATAACTGGCGAACATTTCTGCTGCGGTTTTATCTTTCCGCAGACATACGTTAATAACTTTGCGGTCCATATGAATCTTATATTGAATATTTTGAATTCAAAAGCACAAACATAAAATTTTACTTCACAATATCTACAAAGTTAATTCCCAGTCATGTTTAAAATTATAAAACTTTCATGATTTGCGATTTAATGATCCTCATCCTTTTTCTGACAACCTTATAGGTTGTTTGCTGAAAACTTCTAACAAGCCTACAAACTTGTCTAAAAGTACTTGAAAATCAAAACATAAACAAAACTCTTCATTCAATTATAGCTCTTGTAGTTATTGACATAAAGTTTAGATTTCATTTAAGGTGTTCCTTGACTGGAAGGCAGCGGTATGGTTTCATACAGGAAATTGGAAAACTCATGATCACGCCATAATCGATGTAGTTGTCGTTTCATCAATTTCAAAGGCAAAGGATTGAATCTGACGTGGTGGGATGAGAATAGTCGAACGATACCTACTGTTGGTAGGTATATTTTTACCCGACTAGAAAAACGAGGGAGTTCTTAATTTAGGTCGTTTCTACTTAGTTGTTTTTAGAGAGCTTTGGGAAATAAAACTATAATATTGAGTAACCTTGACAAGAAACTAGAAATTTGTGTACGCATCAAGCGATGTAGATAACCTGTGATATCCTGTGAGGTATCCTTGTGCAAAGCATTAAGTCCTTTCATTCAATATTTTTGGAATTCCAATATGCTCATGCCTAGTACCTATGTGATATTTAACTAACCAACGGCCGCACTAAGTGTTTAAATACAACAAATCTTCATCAGATTAAATCTAGATTTTGATACAGTACTGATAAACTATAGATTCGCTTAGCAAAATCTATATGAACTATTTGACGTCTCTGTTGCGCAGTTTACAGGTATTAAGTAGTTAAGTGGTTACTAAATTTAAGTTAATACATTTCAAAGTTGTGTCCAAACGCATTAGGTAGTTGAGCTCAAAAGTTCATTAAAAATATACTGTCAATAACTTAAGGAATTCGTCAATTCTGTACCTAGATTTGTGATTAGAGGAACTTTGTACAAGGTCAGAAGGTATTCGCTTCGGAAATTGAAATCTGTAGAAGACTATATTTATTAATGTAGTTTTTGATTCGTATATTCCACAAGCATTCTTATTTTAAATATTCTTCACCGTATTTTATAGTAGAGTCTAAACTCCACTCCGACATAAAAAAAACCACTTCGTCAATTTATGCCCTTAACTAAAAAATCATGTCCAAACGTTTTAAGTGAGAAAACCGCCACCTACTTATCCGAAAAAAATCCCAATTTAACTTCACTTAATAGACTGTTTACACGTATTCGTTTACAAACAATTTTGTTACCAACATAACTACTTCATATCTACGTGTAAACCAGCCATGAGTGCGGTCGTAAGTATTTCTAAGTTAAATGCTAATCATTATCATATTTAAAAACAAAAGGACTCATCAACTCCGTATAACAATATGCTTTGTTGTTTCTTAATAAAATTCAGAATGCTACTTAAAATTCAATTTATCTTACCGATAATAGCTTCCGATGGATTCATGACCACGTGCACGATATTAACCAAGACAGCACACATACCGATACCCATTCATCAAGTTATACATCCGTATGTGTATTTGTACGTTCTAATTTATCTACATATCACATGGGGGTTTAGTCCCCCATACACTTATTATGCATAGTCACAGACTTGCGATTAAAACCTCTATATTGCGCGGATGCTATGCGGACCGTACGTGATGGCATTTATTCTAATTTGCTAGCTGTACTTTAGGAATAAGCTGAAGACAAAGTGATCGGGTGGGTATGATTTATTGATCGTTTTTTTTTTGTTTTATTGAAGGTACTTAAAAAATTTATAAAATTTAAATTATTAAGCGCTTTGCTGGAGAAACCAATTTTATATGAGAGATGTGTTTATAGTTGTATGTGTTATAGTAGTATACGATTATGGTTTCGATTTATTATTGAAAGTGATTTGAATTTTAATTCATATAACCTCACCTAGGATTACATAAAATAACCATTGTATATAAGTAAAGAAAGATGCTGCAACAAAAGTGAACTACAAATCAATAACACTACACATTTGTCATTTAAATCCCTAGAGACATTCAAACCCTAGTGCGTATAAAAAGTAGACTACAAAACATATACGCAAACGTATTCTGATACGATAGAAAGTTCCAGACGATTTACGTGTACCCCAGTGAGTGATGGTGTCTATTACTGCAATCCATCGCGCCCGTGAATTATTTATTGTGAACGATGCACCTAAGTGCAGTACAAGTATGGGGAAATCGGAACCGACTTCCCGAATAGGGACATTTTCGGATTTGTTCGGATGTTATAAAGATTATAAATGTGTTTAGATAAGTGAGAGTTCCGATTTCATTTAGTATTGTGTAGTGTTATTTTATCGACCCGATTTAATTGAATCTATAGCGTCTAAAAATACGATGTAAGTACCTACGAGAAAACTGAATTTTATGTTCATAAGTCGGCTGCCAGATCAGTCAGATATAAGGCTGAATAGAATTTTAATAAAATTATTAATTTATGTCTTACGATGTTTTGTGAAGCTTAACTTAAGTAAAGGTCAAAGCTTTCATTTCACGAACAGGGGTCATTAATTTAGATAAAATTATTAACTTAATAATCAAGACCAAGTTCTTAAGATGTTAAGAAAATGAATATCTAGTAATTTTATCAAAAAATGGCATATCATCTTTCAGGTACAACTAATTTCAAGTCCAATAATTTACTTTCATACTTTTGTTTTTGATTTATCATGAATAATGACATCGAATTAATCATTGAAACCCCTTCTTCCATCACATCGTAAAAACACTTTGCCATCCTTAGGGGAGTGATTTTCTGAATCATTTCTCAAGTAGATAAACATGCGATTTGCTAAAACCCCTAGTTTATTTTGTGGTATTCAGGGTCTGGGCAATCTAAAAACAATATTGGTTAAGTATTCATGACAAATTGCGTTATAACGAAGAGAAATAACAAGGTGATGTTGCAGCTTCTTTTACTTGTGGGCATAGTGGGATGTGGCGACAGTTACAGCGAGTCTAGAAGAAAAGAAGGCAGCATAGGGGTTTAAAGTTTTTGACATAATTTCTGATCGTCTTTTGTAATTTTTTTCAAAATCGCGGCTCATGATTTGACCTATGTATAGTTAAGGCCACTATTAGCAACACGAGAAAAATAGCCAATGTGCTCTAAAGTGTCACAATTCAGGAGTTATTTGCAGAAAAACATCGTATCAGTAAAACCTTATACAGAGCTAAAAACTTACTTAAGCTTTTCAACAAGCTATAGTGGGTTTAATTGGCAATTCTTGACTTTATCTAACATTTATTTATTAAAAAGCAAACTTTTAGCTTATAACTTTTTACTTTCAGTCAGTACGTTTTATAAGTTGACCAAGAATAAAAATTATGTCGATTAAGGAAACTGTAGTGAGCACAAAAATATAGGCCACTATGCTCTAAAGTGTCACATTTTAGGGTTATTCCCAGAAATAGGTCGTAACAGAGAAACTTTGTACACAGCTAAAATCCTTATTTAAAGCTTTTGTACATGCTCTAGTGGGTGTAATTGGCAGTTTTAGACCTTATCCACTATTCATCTCAGAACGAAGAATACTTTTAACTTTGTTTTAATGTAAAAGGTTCCACAGCAATAAGTTTTATAAGTTGTCCAAGAATCAAAATCTTGGCGCACCATGCAACCAATGTATATCAATTGGGGACACTCTAAGGAAATATAATCCACTTTAATCTAAAATGTAACATTTCAGAGATTTGCAGAAAAATATTGTGATAGAAAAACTTCATATGACCCTATAAACGGATCTTAAGCCTTACTACTCAGTAAAGTAGGTCTAAGTAGTCGTTCTTGGCTTAGTCCGACATTTAATAAAGTATTAAATGAAGATATTTTCTATTACTTTTAATAGAAGAAGCACTAAGTACAATAAGTTTTGCAAGTTAATGAATAATATAAATGTCGGTGCCCAGTAAATCTATAAAGAAAACTTAATCAAACGCAATCATACCTCGAAATGTCAGATTTCAGTAAAAATCGCACATAAAATTTGTATTGAAAAATTTACATACCCTTTTTTTTGCGCATAAATCTGGCAATCTGGAATTATTTTTTTAACATAGAGACTAAATAATGATGTAAGGTCATTTATATATTCCAAGTTTTTACATAGGACAAACACGGATTGCTCTTTAAACCTTACATAGTACGTAAAAATATTTAAAATTGTTCTTTATTCCGGTTTTCTTTGATATTTCTTGTGTATGATTCCGATGTTTGTAAAGTAGGACAATGTGAGATATATTTTTGTATTTGTTGAAGGGTTTTCTATATACATGTAGGTATACATTTTATTGTATGCTATATCATCTTGCAAAACTTATTGACAGCTTGAAACATTAAAAATATGGTAAAAGTTTAAAATAATGTAATAGTTAAATGTCTGATCCAGACAAGAATTGTTATTTAATACTACTACAGTGAATAGAAAAGATTAAAAAAAAATTGTTATAGGGCCTTTTTGATTTTTCTACCACAATCTTTTTCGGCGCATAACTCTGAAATGTGACACTTTAGAGCGTTGTGGATTTATATTTTTGTGTTCCTTGGATAGTCCCCAATCGATGTACGCAAACATTACTGGGCCGCAAATTCAAAAAAAAAGATGCCAAGCCTTATACAAAAATCTTCAAACCCCTTTTAGATTAAATATAATGCCAATGTATAAATGTAACTAACTTTGCTGACATATTTAACTTAAAAAAATATTTTACTTTTGCCTTTCAAAAGAACTTGAAAAAATAACCATTTGATATGGAAACGAATAAATGCGTATCATGCTATAAAAAAGCGATAATCTGCGTACTGCTTATTGAAATTGACGAGTCATTTTGCTTTGTATTAAAAGAAATTTACATAATATGAGTATACAGCTCTGCGTTGTCCTCCTGCTATGTCTGGGGTCTTATTCGTGTGGAGAACACCATAAAAAACGTCAAATTGCAATTCTGGAACCAATACTTCCACAGAAAAATAGTCACGAAGTCTCGGCTGACATTGAATTAGCAAAGGAAAAGAGTAAAATTTTGATACGCCTCAAGAACGCTGAGAACAAAGAAGCACCGAAGAATATAAGTAAAATATTACGTGAACACGACGTTCAATTTTACGAAGATCCTGTGCTCAATGCGTTTGATAGACTATCAGCAAGAAAACATTTGGGTAAAGGCAAAAAGAGCAAACACTCTCCTCTCTTCGATCTGTTAAGTCTGAGCTCTATTCGAATGGCAGTCCAAAGTAGTGTCGAGTCGGGTCATACAAATAAAAAGAAACCTAAAGGTAAGTGATTCATTGGTCAAGTTGACTTTAGGACTGCGTATACACCAATGCTGTGTGAGGAAGCTCAATTTCTTTTTTACAATTCAACTTAAAAATGATAAAATTTTCGGCTTTAAAATGAAGCAATCCTATTAGGGAATTATCCTACCACACCATCAAATTTCCCCGCACAACTTTGGTACATCCACAGTCATAATGTTTTAAATGAAAAACAAAAGTTATTACTATCGCTTTTATTGTAGACAAATGGGAAATAGAATGCAGTACGTATCCTAAAGGTTTGTGTGTAGAACCCGAAGACTGTGGCGAAGGGTACAAAATAAAATCTGGTGGCAATTTCTGTGCTTTAGATGGTTTGATCTGCTGTGCCTCTTACAACAAAATCAAAGACATTCTGTTGAGTATTAACGAGGGCAAACCTACAATAGGTTCAGATTCAGAAGGCTATGTCCAACCCGGAGAAAACGATGACAATCGTAAAAGAGCTGTTGTTTCTGAAGAATTTGTCAATTTAAGTGATGGTCCCGAAGAAATACTAAAATATTCAGAATCAAAACGAAATCAGAAAATCCATAACTATAACTTGTTGAAAAAACTCACGGAGAAGTTTTTGACTGAATATTCGGATTACGGAGTCCCCGAAGACTACTCCTACACTACCGAAACGTCTAACTATATGGGAGATACAGAGTATGGAATTTATTATTATTAAGCATTTATTCAATTTGATACGAAATTATATTACTCAAAAATAAAACTCTTCATCCTCAATCTCATCGGAACAATTTGTTGACGTATCTTTCTTTTTCAAAAAGCTTGGCAAAAAATTCTGCAATAGTTGTCAAAACAATATTTTAATGTTTATTACAATATATTTTGTAGGTTTCTTATTTACAGCACAGTCCAACATGACATAACGTTGTATCTTTAATTAAGTACTTGTTTAGTAAAAACTGTTCTGATTGAAACCCAAAGGAATTGAAATTATACTTGATAAATCGCTGCAACTTTGGCCAAACCATTACGTCTACCCTACTTTAGGGTGCGTAACTACATAACACAGTTTAGATTGATGGCTGATGCAATTTGCGACTGACTTGGATTTATTGTGACCGTTAAAGGTACAAGGTGTGTTTTGTCAATGCGCGTTTTAGGCTAATCTGTTACGCCATTATCAGTCAGTTTTAGGAAAAGAAGGTTCCGAGAGACTACTAAGTTATAAGGTTTTTTAAATTTATTTAAAATACTGTTGCCATAGTACGTAACATGAAAAGTGTTTAATATGATTGTCGTTATTTGTTTCCAATACTTAAATAACATTTAAACATTTATAAAGGCTATGTTTTTGGCTTTTTTTTTGTTCAGTTTTATACAGCCAAGCCGATTAACACCAAAAATCGTGGCGAAACATTGAATATAATCGAATTAAATGGGCCATGGATTTATGATGCTGTGCTTACTATTATAGCCTTTAATTGTCATGGCTCTTGGGATTTGACTAGTGGTCTCATCTTTTTAACCGCAAAACAACCACGTTGATGTGGTTGTTATGGTGATTAAATAATAATATAAATATAAGGATAACTAGTAATGCCCAGAGCCGCTTACGAGCTTTTAAGGTTGCCCTGTCACTCTTGTCGATCCGAAGGAAGAGTTTGCGTTGGGAGGTCTCGAGTATATCGCAGGGTTATCTGAAGTCTGAACTTCGAGAATATGTCAACCAGGTTTTATTATTAGTAAATTAGGTTTTATTATAGTATTTTTGTTAGCATACAGACTATGTAATTAACAAGAAATGATGTTACGCTAAACTTTCGATGAGAAATACAAAATAATGAAATCATTCTGCTCCAAAGTTTGTATGCGGCAAATAGAAAAGATACACACACTGTATTGATACACAGATTTTCATTCCAAGCCTTAGCTTTTTAGCCTAATCGAACCATGACTACCCCATTTGAAAAAAAATTATATATATTAATACTAATGGACTGCGAAGCCATATCACCTGGGGACCGGCAATTTCTTAATCTAGCTGGGGGACAAATCATCTCGCTGCAGTGAGAAATGCAGACATCTCTCTTGGGAACCTGGCAGACTGGTACTTGTAGCTGTTACTCGGGGTGTGGTTTTGGAAATGAATGTTTTATTTTGATAATAAAAATAATATTTTCTCAAATGAACGAACTATTAGCTAGTACAAAAACATATTTATAAACTTAAAGATGACAATTTGCGGAGAAATCGACGTAAAAAAAGGTACACCAGACCACTTGAGAACATCCTCTTTTTAGTAGGTTCAAAATTTATTTAACTACGATATTCCTTCCCTTTTGCTGTAACTGTTCTTGATGTTTGTTATTCAATAGACTTTGGGTCATATTATTTATTTTAAGAATTTAGCCCCAAAATTCAAAATCAAAAGCAACTCCTAGCAGGACTAAACTTTTTACTCAAATTCAACAAATAATCCTGCACATATCCAACTATACACAACTGCGCTCCTGTCACCATGACGGATGCTTCTTGTGGCGAAGGCGAGGAGAGCGGGAATCAGACGTGATGGATGCACGGCATTTAGTTCCAAAGTAGATAATGTTTCACAACAATACAGTTATATTTGGCTCCTAATCGTAATGGTTGTTTTATAGGTTTTGAAAAAAATATGCAAACACGAAAGTTGGTCTAAATTAAAAAAAAAAATTATTCAGTTTAAGCTATAATAAATAAAAAACATATAAGTTCGCAGACAAACACACCAACTGTATAGCTTGAAACTGCAAAAGCTGCTGAAAGCTGCGAACTGGGGTCAATAATAACAACAACCCAGAATAAACATAACTTAACACAACCGTGACTTGAGAAAAAACATCCAAGTTCCACAAATGAATGTCCCGAACAGGACTCGAACCCGGGATCTCAAACGTGCGCTTGTCTACTTCGGTATGTGTTAAAAAAGAGTTTGACTAATTAATTAAGACATTAAACATTTCATAGTTGAAGAACGTGCTGTCAATGGCAGCAGAATTTATCAAAAAAAAAATAACAATCAAATTGTTTCACCTGTCAAGTACAATTGAAATTCGAGTAGTGAACTGGCATGAAATTTGTATACACATTTTAAAAGTTTATTTATCAAGTATCATTCCGAAACGGATATGGATTTCATAGGTTTATTTACCTACATACGGTTGGCTTTCTGGTTTACGCGGACTATTCATACGTGCAATTGTCGAACATCGCAACTGGAGAAACGCACAGAACAGATGTCGGTTCTCATAATCCCCCTAGCCTTGCAACTATTGTCTATGTGACTTTGAGATAAAGACGGGAAACCTAATTATACTTGGCCTAAAATTAAAGCTTATTTAAATTTTAAATGTGAATATATCTTTCATAACATTTGTCAATATATAAAGATTCTTAATTGTTTGCTATTACAATTTATGTGGCGTTCTGGAAAATCTCCATGAAGACGAGGACGTTATGCCCTTGTAGTAGAGGTATCTGTATGAATATAATAATTTTATTTAGATAGCCAAATGTAAAATTTATTTACATTTAAAACGAACTAAGCACTAGATTTTTAATTTATTTATTATTATACTTCATTAAGGTGACATAACAAAAAAGTACCATCAGAATTATAGGCAAAAGTGCACAGACACACAAAACACATTGCAGGGGTCCCAAAGAATTATGGCGCAGTTGTGGGCCAATAGGAGGTGCCCTTAAATCAACTAATGGCAACAATCATGGTGGCCATTGATGTATGGGAAAGAGGAAAACGGCGGGAAAAATATAATGCACAATGTACAAAGTAGGCGTTATTATGAAAAGAAAGAGTTTATTACAACATAGAAATATTGTATCATTTACGATAAGAATGAGGCATTCGCTCTAAATTGAATGATCATAAAATATATATTATTATCGAAAACAAAGGACTCTTTTTACTTATTTATTCAAAAATTATTTCTCTTCGTTCAATTGACTTATGATCGTTTATTTCGAGTATTACATATAGCATGTGATTTGTATAAAAGTATCCCATTTCTTCAGAAATAAGGAGGTAATTTGAAAAACGCAATATTTTCTTCATTACTCACGTTATGAGAAATTGCCCTTTGGTCGCAACTGGCAATAAAGTAAAATTCTACGGTGACGTTAAATGTACAAAGTAATTTATTTTCTAGGTTTATTTGAAGAAAAACTCTCTTGCACGCAAGGCCTAGGTCATAATAATTAATCAAATGTTGGATTATTAGTGCTGTAATTGGGTACTTTGTTTTTGTATACTGGTCAACTACAATTGTATTGTGGAGACGCTCACTTATAAAAATATTAGTAAGCCAAGGACGTCGCCATTATAGTTATCTGAACAAAATTATGCATGCATAGAACAGGCAGTCTTAGCATTAGTCGTGTTAGTCTAATAATTTTCAAAGTACAGTACAAAAATAATTTTCCTGCTTTTTGTTCCTCTATATTACTTTCATATCTTTTTAAACTAAACTTGCTCAGTTGGTCCGAGTTCTGATGTAGCATCGCAATTTGTTTTACAGACCATTACTCCACGGCCAGCCTCGGTACATATTGTGAATTTACACGGATCCCCCACGACATTAAAGGATTCCGCAGGGCATCAGCTTGGGGCATTTTAATGTTTGTAAAGGCGTTTAGTTTCAAGTGGACATTTTGCTGAAGTTCTTGGCCGGTCTATTGCGAAAGTAGGACGGGACTCAAGATTGCTTTGTTTTAAAAGAGAAAGAAAATGGAGCTTTTGTTCATTGGAATCATTGTCGTCGACTGTTTTAATGTACATAAATAGTTGGTAAATATTGGAGACAGGCTGTTCTATAAAAAGTATTTTTCCGTTAAAGTGTCTCATGGCTTAGGTCGATGATACTTTACTTTAAGTGCCAGTGTTAACATAAAGAACAATGAAAAGTAATAATATAATAATATAAACAATAATAACAACAACTTTTTACAAAACGTACTTTGCGCTATATAAATCAAAATGTAAAAGTTACGTCAAAACTATAAACGATTCATAACATGTGACAATGACTAAAAAAGTTGCATCAGGACAAAATAGACAGCCTTTACGCAGTCCAAACACAGGTAACAGACTGCTATAAACTTCACCATCATAAAGCGAACAAAAATTTTTACCACGAACGCCTTTATTTCTCCAACCGAACCAACAATGTTATGAAAATCTGAAATGTCACTTTTCAATGGGTGCAATCCAATTTTGTGCAGGCTTTTAAGGACATATGCACAGACTACAGACTGACGTCACGTTAAGACCGGCTTTGAAACTGCAATAATGGTGTATGGAGCTGCAATCACATGTCCTTCAAAGTAAAATCCGCCTTTACATAAGCTCGGGCACGTGTGGTGAAATAAGTGTGGGAGGTAAAAGGAGAAGTAAGGTTTTCGAAGGATATTAGTGCTTGAAAAGGATTAAGAATTTCAGGAAAATCATGGTAGTTTTGTAAATACTAGTATTATTTTTTACTAAAGTGTTCCGAATCACTATTGATATTAAGGTTTGTACGCAATGCCTTGTCATGCCCTATGCCGTCATGTCGAATGCCCCGCCGAAACCTTCATTTATTGAAAAAAAAAAATATTGATATACATAGACAGGACTATTTAACCGTAAGTCTCTCTTATTACCTTACAAACAACATGCTAATCTAGCAAGAACTAAGTAAGAAGCCCTTTTCAAAATATCCGACTTACTTTTCTTTATACACGCTCGCTTCCATTGTCTTAGAGTTGGCGCAAAGAACAAATGGACAAATTACATTTCTCATAACGTCCCTCACTTTGGCATGTAAATGCCGCGCTGAGATGATCCACCTCGCGCCGCGCTTGGGAGATTGAATGTAAAATTTTGATCTACCCCCACTTTGAACGAGTTACGAGTTATGACGTTGTTCCACACTGACGTGTCTTAATTGAATTTTTGTAGTCTGTTAGGCAGTTTCGGCTAAATATGTAGTAAAGGTGTTTGTGAGTGAGTATCAAATTACCGTCGTGGGAGTTCATGTGCAGAAATGTTAATTGTTTTAGCTTGGTGTTCACTGATTTTAAAGTAAAAAAATAAAAAAAAAATTATCTATCATACTGTTTTGGGTACAAATAATGACAAAAGAAAACTTTGCTGTATGTGTTACAGCAGTTTACACTAAATCCAAAAGGCTTTACAGATTAAAGACACCTCAGAGAGCAATAAACGGCCCCTTCGTATTTTCAATGACATTTATAATCACTCATTTGTAACTAACTTCGATCCATTAGTTACTATTCGGGAAGTTTTGTGTTTAATTACGTAATAACTTATAATTTAATTTTCCTATTATTTGATGTATCAAATCGTGAGAAGTCTCTTCTGGTAATAATGTTGATGACTATACCTAAACCTATCTGATCAACCTTTTGTTTGCTAAACATACTCGTAGTTAAAACGTTCACTTTTTTCTTTGCCTTAAAATGTAATAATCTTAGAATAGTTACGTAGCACTCGAGTACTGTCTTTGATATGATATATTCTATGCTTAGAAATAAACAATAAAATTGTTAATTTTGCATAATATCTTTTAAATACTTTAAAGAATTTGAAATTTTGAAATTCACATAATTTATAAATGTACTTTCGTCTTGAAAGCAAACTTCCTAAAACGAAAGCTACCTGTCAACAATATTTGTAAACTGTCGTCTACTTCGCAAAGTTTCATTGGTTCAATTAACCATTCGTCGATTCGTCAGGTCGCCGAATTGAACTTGCTGATTAATTTGTTTTGACTAATGTTCAGTTCAACCGTTTAGAATGAACGTAATTTAAATTTGTGCTGATGAAGTTCTCTACTTAGGAACGTTTTAGCAAGAGTCTCGATTAGGAGCCAGGTGTTGTTCAACGTTGATTTACTTTGAGTTTACGTGATTAATAAATAAGTTACTAAGGAAATTTCTCTCATTATACTTGATTCGTGAAGTAAAATTTGACATGGAAATGCTATGTTATTCGTGCATTAATTTAGGCGCATAATTCTTTAGTATATTCTTCAAGAAGAAGAAAAGGTGCTTTATGTTTATTCAGGCTTGCTGCTGACAAGTACGAGTTTGAATCAAATTTATGCTTTGCTAAAACGAGTCAACGCAGTAAGTGTTTGTTTAACACCAAACAAAATATCCTCCTTTTAAGATTTACGATCTTAAAAAAATATTCATTCTTATAACCAATTTACTAAGGGGAATATAAGAAAATATCAAAGTATGTGCATTTTCCCACGAGCTACAGAAGCGGCCATATTGAAAACAAACACCATTAGAGCCTTGCTGCAGGCGTCTTTGTATTCAACCTCCTTTCGCAAACTACGAACTGGCTGGAAATAAGACGAGAAGTAATGTCGGGAAATAAGAATATCATCTTGTTTTGAATTTCGAAAGCAATTATGTAGTACAGGGACAAAGTCATTAGCTAAAGTTTTTTTAAAGAAACAATGAAGACAGGCAAAGAACATTGTTTTTCAATTACGGCTACAATAAAAAGAAATCTTTAGATTTAACTCAAAATACCATGGATTTTAATCTTTAATCATAAAAAACTTTGATTAGCAGCAATAATACTAACATTTCTTTATGAATTTATAGATAACGACCGTTACGTACATCCTATTTAGCAATCACAAATTTATTCGCGATAAGATTTTTAGATTTTAAGACGTCTAATAAATTGTTTATTAGTTCATTTAAATTACCGGAACACAAGGCATTACATTTCACTATCGTTTCAGGCAAAGGCGGTTACAGTTGGGGTGACATTTCAAAATATCTTTATATTTTTTATTAGTGCCTTTACGCTTACAAAACACGTCATGTGTATGGTATAGTCAGTAACGACACAAGCTTCTAACCAGAAAGGCTAATATCAAAAATAGTTTGATTAGACGCATTCTTGGTGATCTTAGCTGTCTGATCTGAATTCATTTTTAGCGCCTTTCTACATTTGAATAGAATGAATGCGTTTTATTGAAAAAATTGCTATTCATTTGTTGTTATTTCATTTGTTGCGGACTGATCGATACACAACTCATGCCAGTTGACCAAGGCCTATAAAATTAAGATATAAATATCATCCCCTAAAGAGGTCAAATTGCCGTAATAGTATTAAGAAGAAAAAAAATTGTAGCTTATAAATGCTGAAAATAAAAATGGTTATAGATGTAATGTTAGTAGTAAAATATTTCGCCAGCATATAAAATTAAATATTTCTGAGGAACGCACTATTAATACTTATTTCCTCATAATTCCATTTTCAACTGAGTACCAATATAATTGACTCGTCAGCATGCTTAAAATATTTCCGCAGCCAAAATTAACTTCGATATTCCAAAACACACATGTTTTGGATTGTACAGGTTTCGTGACGAAACCCATGTAACTGTGTTTGACGTGTATTTCGTAACGATTATTCTGGATTCCAAGCAATTATTTTACCATAACTTATATTTGTAGCAAAAATGTTAACGACACATGGTACAGCCGAATTTTAGTAGATTAAGTTGTAATTATCATGAAATTCAGCCGTCATGCCTTGATTTTCAATACGTTTATTAATGTAATGGTATTATTGGTCAAAATAAAATGGTTTTAAATTACTCGCATAACAAATGTTGTTTATAGAAAATGCTGTTCTTGATAATATTTTAATAATGAGAGGAAGCGAACAACATGTTATTTATACAAGAGATTGATTTTAGCTCGGTTAAAATCAGATCTTTTAAATGTTACTTATTACCTACGCTAGGTTTTAAATAACGTTTTAAATATCGTAAAAACCATTAGATAGGAATAATAATAGGTCTTTACCTATGAAACTGCCGTTTTGCCGTACTGGCCATTTCAAATGAAAATATTTTTTTTTTGGCTGATAATTCTAATTTCAAATTAATTTTATTTGACAAACATGGAATTCTTTTTCTAAAATCGTCATTTGTTTAATAGTTAGTGTTTTGTTTTCAACGCATTCGAACATTTTTCGTCATCATGGATAAGTTAAAAATTCGAGTAATTATGGAGTATGAGTACCGTCGTGGCAGCACAGCGGCACAAGCGGCACGCAACATCAACGACGTTTACGGAGCGAACACTACAAACGAACGCACCACCCGTTATTGGTTTACCCGCTTCCGTTCTGGAAATTTTGACCTGAAAAATGAACCCCGTGGTCGTCCGAAAACTTTGGTCGACAATGACGAATTAAAGGCAATTGTGGAAGGTGATGAAACTCAATCCACGGCTGAATTAGCAGCAGCTTTCGACGTTAGCATCAAAACAATATTGGTCCATTTGCGTCAAATTGGCAAGGTAAAAAAGCTTGACAAATGGGTACCCCACGAACTCAATGACCGCCAGCGCGAAGTACGCGTGGAGACGTGCCTTGCACTGCTCAGCAGGCATACAAATGAAGGAATTCTGAACCGCATTGTTACTTGTTACGAGAAATGGATCCTGTTTGACAATCGTAAGCGCTCAGCAAGTTGGTTGGACCCTGGTTCAGCACCCAAACAATGCCCTAAACGAAAACTTACCCCTAGAAAAGTGATGGTCACTGTTTGGTGGTCTAACGCGGGTGTAATTCATCACAGCTTCTTGCCAAACGGGACAAGCATTACTGCAGATGTGTACTGTGAAGAACTGAACACAATGATGGAGAAGCTCGCACGTCTCCAACCAGCTTTGGTCAATCGTTCGGCTCCACTGCTCCTGCACGACAACGCGCGACCTCATACTGCACAGCAGACGGTCTCCAAGCTACAAGAGTTGGGGTTGGAAGTTCTCCGTCATCCGCCGTACTCACCAGACCTTGCGCCTACAGACTTCTACTTTTTCCAGAATTTGGATAACTTCTTGGCGGGAAAAAAATTCAATACCCGAGAGGCAGTACAAAATGCCTTTGAAGAATTTGTTGCCTCCCGTCCAGCTGATTTCTTCAAGAAAGGCATCAATAAGCTACCAAATGCGTTGGCAAAGATGCATTGATTGCATGGGTGATTATTTTGATTAATAGAAATAAAAAATATATAAAAAAATTACGCTTCATTTATTTCGTGAAAAACGGCAATTTCATAGGTAAAAACCTAATATATGCCGTGGAGAAAAAGAATATCGTAGAAATTTCACTATTATTTACAAATTCACAACAAAAATTAAGGAAAGAAAAATAACCTCAAATAAAATACTTATAGTTTGTTGCCCCTATAAAGATTAGTTCAACGTTTTTTTTTCATATTTTATAATAACTTTCGTTAATGCACAAACGAACCATATACTCGTATTCCACCAAACTAAGCTCTTAGCCTAGTAACCAACACTGTCATAACTAATTAAATACCGCATGTGTGTCAGGTCTCGAACCGTGTCCAAACACTTGGATCGACAACACCCACGGGGCTCGGCGCTTGTGAACAAGTACAGTCTGTTTATTTAGCGTGTGAGGTTTTATGAATATTAATGTTATATGCGATTGGGTTGAGCAGGAGAAAAAGCTTCAACTACGAAATTATACTAAGTATATAAAATTTTAATTAAATTTACTTGTATAATCAAGTCTACGAGTGATTATCTGGTTTTTTGAGTTAGTAGTAAGAGATTGTAATAGATCCCCTTGCACGAGTACAATCCAATCATATGATAATTTCGCGGCTTTAGACAATTTTTTAAAGTAAGATATCAGCTTATAAGTTATAGAACCATCAAAAAAGAATTCAAAAAATGTTTTTTACGTACTTTAAATATAAATATTGAAAAATAACCTTGTGACTGCTGATATATTTCAGAAATTAGTAAACTCTTTTAATTGACATTAACAATAGCTTCCAAAGACATTTTTGTCTGCCATTTAAGATACAAAATTCATCGCTAAACCAAATGAGAATGACCTTACTTTCTAATTATTTTCTTTCTGTTATTTCAATCTACTTACGAAGTTTGCTTTTAGCACTGAATAAGGAGAAGGCACTTAATTCTATTAAACAGATTTTGAAAATGAGAAAACATATAAAATCATTTTCATTCGCTGAAAATAATCATGATTAAAAGAGTATCTATTGAACAAAAATGCCCAATGGCTTGGAATAAACCCCTCTGGAACATCCGCGTCCATGGAGTCGTAAAACCAAATTGACATTTAAATTTAATCTACTTTATGAGTAGGAGTACAGTGGCGCCCTCTCTTTATGCACTATTTATTCATTTATTCACTGAAATGTATCATTGTAACGTAGTATTACATATCTTTTTTATTCAATAGTTCTTAAAAGTATTAAGATATATCACCTTTATTTTAAGACGTTTGTTTTTAGAGGATTGTAGTCGGAGGAAGATAATCTCTCAGTTACAAAATAATGTTAATAATACATACGTTGTATGTAGTTGTTTCTTTCAATATCATGTTACCGATTATCCAATTTTTTTTTATATTTCAGGTAATAACGATAGCTTTCCATTCGTAAGTAACCTTTTCTTAAGTTTTAATAAAACGAAGCCCATTTGAAAAAATATTTAACAAGAAAAAATATTTGAAATGTTGGAAATTAGTCTGCTGTCATCATTGTCAAAGTATGTACTCCACACTCATAGCATGCCAAATCTTTAATCAACATCAAAACAGATTCCTGTTATATCAAAGTTACTTGCTCTCACAAATTTCACACCTTCAGCCTTATAAAGCAGAAACACTTTGAACCTAAACATATAAATCAGTCTTATTAGCAAACTGTCAACGTGGCCGTTACAGATAGTTGCACAAAATTCAAAGCTAGTGATATGTCTAAGAACGTTTGACAAATGTGGCGCCACTGTCGCTCTGACTCATACTTGTGTATGTCGCAGATTTAGTTTATTGTAGAGTAGAAATATTGTAAAAGACATGACTTAGTCTTAGATTTTGATGAATAGATCGAGTTTTTTTTTATACTAATATGGTAGAAAAGTTATTTGAAAATTAAATATACGTAGAATTGCCTCACAGTGAAGTTTTATAAAATTATTTTTTATAAGAATATGTAGGCAATATGTAAACGAAGCAATATCTTTTTCAACTTTTTTGTCACACGTAAACCTGAAGGTAAAGGTAACAAAGTTTGACAAAGTTAATTTAACTCCGTCGTTTGTAAAAAAACACAAATTCAATGTTCTCCTTTACAAACACTATGATATAAAAATAAATAATTCTAAAAAAAATACAGAGGAAATAAATAAATACAGAGGAGCTATGAAAATAAAACTACTTAAACTAAACCGCAGAGACTCGAGAAACAATCTTTATTTCTAAACGTTTTATTGTTACAAACCTGAAAGTAAACGGTCTTTAAGCGGAGTCCTGCGTTTTATGGCCGCCTTTCTTTATGTATATTCCAATATCTAAGGATAAATTGCTTATACGGTATGTGTGATTTGGTGAGGTTTTTCTTTCCACTTTTATCTAGGAATTTTGATTTATAATTTTAAATCATATCTAATGTGAAGTTTTTTCATACAAGTCAAATTTTCACTCAGTTTCCAGACGAGATCTTAACAAAAGAAAGTCTTTTACCACTATGTACCACTAGGTCAGCTGATTTACGCTATGCGTTGTCTGTCGCCAGTCAGCGCTAACATTTAAAAAAATACTCGAATACAAGATTATCAATCAAAGTATATCTCGTGTGATAAAAATATAAAGTTATATTTACCGGAAATATAAGATAAATAGCATATTAGCTCCTGTTCCCGTTATAAAACCATTCTTAGAATGAATGATAGATATGCATTTATTACAAGTAAACAAATAAATAATATATAATAATAATAAGTCCTCAGACAAACACACCAATGTATGACCCCAAGGTAAGCAGAGCTTGTGTTATATGGATGATCTTACAGCAAACTGGGTTGAATTCAGAATTGTCATACATATATTAATATAAAAATCCACGACACGAGAACAAACATCTGCGATGATCAACACATTAAGGCCTCGAGCAGGAGTAGAACCTGAAACCTCTAGTGTTCAGGGCAGGGGTACTACTACCTACTACGCTACTCGGCCTTCAAGCAAACTTCGTAACATCAGAAAATATTTATAAAGGGATTCGACTTACTCACACACCACATTACGCATACAATTATACAGAAATTCATGTAGCACACTCCGATTTCAAGCATTCAAACTAATCAGTTATAGAAGACATAAAATGGCCAATCTACATTCGCTGTAGGCCTCTAAAAATTCTGTCGTTAAAAATCCCATTTCCTAGCCATCAAAGTCGTCACTGGAACATCATCTGCCAATCTAACTTTTTACGAGCCACCCTAAATCTCTCCGATATAAAATCTAGAAGAGATACTCATAAATTTGTGAGTAAAATAAAGTGTTAATGGTGGAGAGTCTATGGGATGGCACGTCCGTGTATGGTTCGGTTTGATGGATTATTGCGTATGCACTTTACGTGCAGTTTCGTTTTATTGCTTCGCTTCTAAACTTTGTTTGGAGCATATTGTATGCCGAGCACTTGAAATTTTTAACAAGCATTATTTTAGATTCCGAAGTTAAGGAAACAAAATAGTGAAATATGAAAATATAATTATTTAAATTATTTTAAATCGCCCAACCAAATATACTCGGGACTTAGCAAACTGAGACAGACTTTACACAAGAGGTGATTTTACAGGTTATCTAGGTCATTTTAAATATCTAGCACTAGACTGTATAAAGTGGTAAATTTTGTACAATAAAATATACAATAGAGCAGACACTTTTTTATTATTACGTAAAAATATTATGACTTAAATTCTACATTAATATTTTTAAATCGTTCAAAATGTTAATATACCAAACTCCGAAAATAAAATTACATTTACTAAGTCCTTTTCCGAAGTTGAATTTAATTCTACGTTGAAAACGGTCGCGTTTTATACCATCGGACTTCATTATGCTAATAGGGGTTCGATTTCACCCCCACCTTATTCAATGATCTTCAGTGATTCTTATAGTAAACCCCAATTTTTCTTTAGCTTTGGAAATTTAACAATTAGGGTGCGAAACTGGTCTTGTGTTTTAGGAACTGAATTAGGATATTGCTTTTAGTACTTTTAGTAGAATAAGTGGTATTACAGTATCTGTTAACGTCTTGTCTGAGGCGGTCCTACAGTCCTTCCTTCTTTCCGCCGTCATAACGACGTTACGTGGTTGTGTTCCGGTTAAAGGAACAGCCGGGGCAAGTACTGGAACAAAGGCAACTCCAACTGAAACTTACGGTCGGGATCGCATCATTAGTCGATAAAATAATAATAATTAATGTTAATAAATAATACACCTACGACTAATGATGTTCATGGGTGCGGATGACACCATCCATCAGGTGGGTCGCCTGCTCTTTTGCCTTCGATAAAACAAAAAAAGATTATGATATTTCTGTGTCTAGTTTGAAGTATTTATATCTTTCATGGTCTGATTTTGTCAGTTTTAGTATGCATTATAGTTAGCTATTACGATTTTATATTTATTTGGTATACCAGTTAACCAGTGGCAACTTAATTGTTAATTGTATTATTTATAATGTACTGTCCGTTAGTCTATAAATGCGTATGTTTCCCTTGCAAACTTAATAAAAATAATAATATCATATAATGAGGTAGTTTGTATCCTTGGAAATAATTTTGCATTATTCTCCAGATCGCCCTAAGTGCAAAGTACTTAAGGTGTTATATTCTTTTTTCAATAATTTTTATTTTCTAAAGTATTCTTGTTCACATTAACAAAAGGAAAAAAGAAAGGTTGTAAATAAGCTTGTAAATAAAGAATTATTATTTTTCTAATTATTGAAAATTTTTTGACTCTGATGGAAATGCTAATAAAAATGTTGGTATCAGAGTTGCTACAAATACTTATAACTATGACCAAATTTCATAAAAGTTTACTAAAAATTACAAGAAAAATAAAGACAACGCCCATTTTTGAAAATTGCCTTTGTATCTATCGTGCTATTTTCTGGCTGAATATTTGCCTTGGCCATCAAGTCCTTTTCTGGTAATCCTCTTATGAGTCTTGGCTCTAACTCAAGTGTCTTCGCCGTAAAAGTGACGTACTCTATTTTTACGATGTAACTGCATCCTAGTTTTATAAGGCTTTGATGGCATTGGAGCTTGAAAAAAAAACTTGTTTTAATGTGCTTTTACGTGACTGAAACTAATCTTTTAGAGAGTTTATGTAGATATAAGTTATTTTCGTATAATATAAGTTAGTTAGACGATTAAAAATAAATAATGGTAATTGTTAATTCAAACTATGCGTGAAGTTGAGTGAAGTTTGACAGTACAGTTCATGGAAGTTTTGTATTTTTTAATATATACATGTAAAATTACGTTTTTATAACAAGTTATTACGCCATTGTGAATCTCTAATACATATGTAATATTAATAGAAAGAGGACATATTTGTTTTGTTTTTATTTTATAATTGAGCTTTGATATTACTTAACCATTTTTTATAATTATTTCACTGACACAAAGCAACGTTATCCAGAAAGCACAAAGTTTGTATTTTGTAAAGGCCGCGATCAGAATTAATTATAAGGGCTATAGAGAAAACTTATCAGGGCGAAACCGTGCAAAAATTTAAAGTTTAAATTAAGATATATATGTTCAATAGGAGCTTATTTAATAGTTCTTTTCCCTTTCTCGATGCTTGCTTAGTATTATTTTAGGTACAAAGATTCCATCCAACTCTTTCCTTAACATGTCATCTTCCGAGTACATTCTCAACTAAAGCCCCGTTTACACAGAGCCTTATTGAATTTAACGACAATACACGCACACCAGGCTTGCGGCTGAGAGCTCGTGAACCCAGTAAATGTATTTTTTCTGTATTTATGACAAATAATACTTGTCGTCTAGACACAGATAATCACTCCATATGTATTCATGTGAGCGGGTAAATTGGAGTTTTGTCGCGTTATGGATTTGGTCTATTGACCTTTTAGGATGTCCTCTTTTGTAGTGTAGGGTGGATGGAAGCGAAATTTGTCAAGGTTTTTGGGCGAAAATTGTGCAAGAGTTTTCTACACGAGGAGGTATTGTGCACAGAACTTACTTTTACATTATTATTCATATTTACTTTAGTGCTTTTTTATGAGAATTGCCTTTAAAAGGAATCACACATAGTCATTAATAATGTATGTTGCTTTCGTGCTGTGTGCCAGGTTTAACATACGTACAGCCCAAAGTTTAAAATATTATATATTTAAGACCTGGTTTTGGATAAAGCTTGCTGCCGATGCCAATGATTCCGACTATTCTGATTTAATCATGTATTTTCTTCAACATTAGCTTAAATAACATTGTCTTATGCATTACATTTTCATGCCACAAGTAAATGATCATAAAAAATAATGATATCAAATTTATCATATAATTCATTACAATAGCTAATTATGTAGATGTCAGTATTGAATACAATTTCCTTAAATATCCAAAGTTGAGTAGCAACCCGGGGACCTATTTGCAGTAAACTATAAGGGCCACCACAGACTGTCATGGGTACCACATAATTTATGGGGCTTCCACACGCACAACACCCCATGAGTGTGACTGGAAACTGTTTGTCATAGCGTGGGTGGGTCCTTGGTTCGATTCCGGCGTAGAACAGCTGTCCAATTTCGTCGGAATTCAAAATAATTATGTTATCAGGTTGCGGTGATAAAGGTAATTAAATTGTCTTTATAAAGTTGGTATTCTTTTTTGGTAAAATAGGTAATATGGTAATTGAAGACCAAATTCAGTATAAGTGGGTGTTAAAAAGAAGAAAATTTATAGAAAAATCTCAGTCTCATAAATTACGCATTTGGCAGTAATTTGTACTCTATTGCTCTTTTTTCTCGGTTGCGTTCTGAACGAGTATAATGCATGTTATAAAAATGTTGGTGAAATTAAGTATGAATGCATTTTAGTTGGACTGGCATAGAACTTATAAAGAAACTTATTTAATAAAAAAACTTGAAATATATTTGACAAATACAAAATTTAACTTAAATTAATAATTATGCGATAAAATTATGCTACAAATAAAAAACTAAATTTAAACTTGAATCCTTTAAAGGCAACGTAGCCAAAAGGCTGAACGAATTATTACGCTGGATCGCAATGGAAATTCGTTGAGCGAGGTAATATCTCCTCAGAAGTTCACACAAAAATGTCTATGCTAATTTTATTTTGCTCCGAACGTTGACTAGCTTTTTGTTACTCATGAACAGTATTAAGGTTAAATCAGAAGCACTTCATCACAGCACGTACGTGAATACAAGCTCACTTTACTGTTTGTTAATCTTCCTGAAATACAAGATGGCTGACGTGGTCTATTAATAAAGATTTTCCCACCCCCTAATGCAGCTCAGATTAAGAGGCTTTGGAATACTGTCCGTTTGCAATATTTGTTGGGAATTTTTCCTTTATAAGTAGTCATACATTTTTAGCGACATTTGAAAACTACGCAAATATAAAAAATCCGTATGTAACATAAAGATTATCTATGAATCTATTTATATCTATTGTACAAACAAGGTCTAGAATAACTCGAACGAGCCAACTAAATTAATTTACATCTAAGAAGTCAATTTTATTTAAGTTATATTTGAAATATAAAATTATTACAACTATTACTCACTTTAAACTATCGAAGCGGGCCAATTAGGTTCGAACTCGTATCGCTCTTTTTGAAGGAGGGACTTTGCCTCTCCTAGCTCATTTTAATTTTGTTTTATGTTTTGCATAACTGAAGTTCCGATTATTATTATATTCTTGACTATTGTAATTCTTAAAATTCAGTTCATAAGTCTCTGAATGTTCACGTTAATTGCTGACATAAGGAACGGTCATTAGACTTAAACGAAGAATTTATTAACTTTAATAAATAACTGTATTATTTTTGCCAATTAAAAAATGTGTCTTATATTTTCTCATGAGTTACCTACATGACTAACGCAACTCCATAACTTTCATTTCTCTAGTAAACAAGACAAGCCTACTATATTCTCAGTAACGCATAATTCCTGACTACGGTTGACGTACAAACAAGTGTATACGTCTCATAGGCGCACTTATTCGTCAGTAAATTGTAACGGACGGTACCGACACTTGCTTGGAGACAGGGACATAAAATCCTGTCTTTAGAGACTTGTACTTGACTGCAAATTTACTTGCAAAGGTAGTGTTGGCCCTGTGATGTCGATGTTTTTTTATTTATATCTGTGTAGGGTGGTTTGGGCAGAAAAGTTGATTTTGGTCCCGTTATTAAATCAAGAAATAACGTATTGGCGAATATCAATGAGAGTATCAAACTCGATTAATCTAAAGGCTCAATTAATCTATTGCTTACTTTAATAAATAGAACGACAAAAAGTATTCGTAATGTCTTATTGGACCGAAAGAGACAAGACTTTAGTTATTCCACTTCATTTTTTACAACTTTTATAAAGAATCTTCCATAGCAAAATAGTTTTTGACAACTTACAAACATATCTTAAAAAGCACACATCCCTACGTCGACAATAACACTGAAGTGTCCGTCGGGAGCGCCAGTCGTTCTGATTTAAGTAACTACAGGTTCTCAGAGCACCTTTACTTACCATCTTTATGGACACTTATCTGCTGACGAACGAATGTGAAATCTTAATGAAAACTTTCTACTTCACGCTGTAATACGTACGGATATGGGGCTTTTGAGTTTAGATGGGGTTACATTTGAATAACTTTGGAGAATGGAGTACTGTCTTGCAGATTAAATAGCTGTAGGACATTACGGGGATAAAGTAATTTTTGTTATTGTATTTTTTTAGTGCCATACATAGTCAAATCTATATCATGTTTAAAAATAAGTCCCTAAATATGTTTTTTGAATTCTCAACCAACCGTTCTTACTTACTATTTTTATGGACACTTATCACCGGTGAAGAGAATGTGAAATTTTAATGAAAACTTTCAACTTCATACCGTATTACGTATGGATATGAGGTTTTCACGTTCTATAAAGGGTTAAAGAAGGGGTTAAAGTAAAAGACGGGTAAATTGGAATACCTCTAGAGTATTTTCTTGGAGAATGCGTTTTGTGACGTCTTGGATATGTGACGTTTATTAGACGGAATTCTTGCCTAACGAAGTTTATGACGTGGTTTATAGGTTTTGCTGAGTGATTAAATTTTGTTTATAATTGAGTTTTCACACAGGTTTACTGTCACTTTGATGAAAACTCAAAATGTATTATGAATGTTTTTTTTTAAATATAATTACAGCAGTAAAATGTTTTAACATAGTTATTTAAAAGTATTTACGTTCATGACTAACGCAGGAACCCTTTTCGTGTTATTCCATTGTATAGGTACCCTGCAACATCACGAAGAACGTCGGTTTTAGATCAGTACAATATTTCGTATACGTATATAATATACGTATATAATATACGTTACTAAATTCAGCCAAGCCACACGCAATAAACTTGTTCACACAAACTTAAATCGATTCTCTAATCTCAAAGCAGAATTTACGCTTGACCATATTCGAATCTGGCTGCTCCCAGATTTCAGAATTTAATATTAACCAAAGCAATCCTATCGGAAATCTATATTAATAGGTATTTGCAGCAAACAGTCCAGTTTTATAGGGCTCTAAGTACGAGGAAATTTTAGGCTTTCGCAGGTCTTGTGATCTGGTCGGTTTCTAGTTGAGCTGACTATGCATTCGGTAGATTATTGTCCCCGACGATATTTACTGCTAGGCTTCGATTGTTTAAATTTTGATATTGAAGTCTTTATTATACCTTGGAATGGAAACGAGCTTTCTGTCATAGATAGTGAAAATTGTAAACGGGATTTAGAAAAATTGCTAAGCGTTTGTGTTTGTAGTTGAAGCAGTAAGTATATATAAACAAAAATATTTACTCTACAAACATATCTGAATAGTTATGCTACATTATCAATCTCTTTTCGGTATGTACGAACATTCGTAATGCCTCGAAGACTTAGGTACGAGTATACAGAATAAAACAATTTTATACAAATTATGGAAAATACAATGCTTAATTTCATACATTATAAATCTCTTTTCGGTATGTACGAACATTCGTAATGCCTCGAAGACTTAGGTACGAGTATACAGAATAAAACAATTTTATACAAATTATGGAAAATACAATGCTTAATTTCATACATTATAAATCTCTTTTCGGTATGTACGAACATTCGTAATGCCTCGAAGACTTAGGTACGAGTATACAGAATAAAACAATTTTATACAAATTATGGAAAATACAATGCTTAATTTCATACATTATAAATCTCTTTTCGGTATGTACGAACATTCGTAATGCCTCGAAGACTTAGGTACGAGTATACAGAATTATACAATTTTATACAAATTATGGAAAATACAATGCTTAATTTCAGTGTCAGCTACTCCGAATAAAACATTGGTGAAACACTTCAAAAATGTTTTATTTTGTATTATGTACCGTAAAAACTTAAGGAAGGAAAATATTGTTTAACCTAATGACGCCTGTATACTATAAATTTAGTACTAGTATAAAAGATAATTTGTATTTTCGTGTAAGTTAACGAACACGACATTGAAACCGAATGAAAAAAAATAATTAAAATTCTAAAACCGCCACCATTTTATTTCCCAGTTTTCAAACGACTTTCAAAGACAAACATAGCGATCTTTCAACTGTGTACTACCCGCAAGTAAGTTGGTACGTCTAGGCTGTCCACACCATAAGTAATGGAGCTAAGTTTCAAACTTAGTAGGTTTTTGATCATTTTCTACTTGAAGTTCAGACATTTGCGACTTGGACAACTATTCAGACGCCCATTTTTCAGTACAACAGGGTTTCTCTTGGACCTGAAGAATTTACTCTTCGGAACTTGACTACTTGAAATGTTAATATTGAGATTTTAAGTTTGGAACGTATTAATTCCTTTTGAGATCAATTGTAGATTGGAACTTAAGATACGATTGCTATAATTTTGCTTGTAAAGTATCAAAAAAGATTGTTTCTCTTATTATTATTATATAAGCGCAATCGATAACTGAGTAAGTACAAAAAACTATTTAGATCGATATTTTTATTATTATTTTATAAAAAAAAAGCTTCATAGTCCAGAAATAACATCGGTTTTTTAAAATGTAAACGTAAAAAACCGCGCGAATTCTAGTTAATAAATAAATCCTCTTTTCTGCAATAAGTATATGAGGAATAATAAGCTACAAAAGAGTTCATAGCACAAAACAAGAACACAAAAGAAACCCTTACATTCAAACAAAAAAGAACAACAACAAATTACCAAACATATTAGTACTAAAGTACCGAAACACCTTTATTTTTTCACCGGGCAACATTCTCGCAGAATGTTTCATCAAGGATTATAATGTTGCCAGAACATTAGTACTAATCCCATTGTTTATTTTATTTTACCACATTTACCGGCCGGATTTTTGTACCTTTCGTCTTTGTGTTACATTTGCGCTGGGAAAGTTGTACGTCTTGTAAGTTTGGGCTACAGTGGGTGTATTTATTTGGAAAGAAAAATAAACTAATTTGTCTGGTACTTTATTGGAATGTACCGGTAATACATCAACATAAAATCCTACCGTATCGATAAAAAAACAAGGTAAGGTTCAGAGAAGTTTTCTACTGAATACTCTCATACCTCAGTTATAATTGAGTCTGTAATCGGATTCGACAGAATCAAGATGGCTGGCGTTCAGAGATAATTGTTTTCTGCTATTGTACGTAGCTATATTTAGCTTCAGCTTTCTTATTCCATCGCTAAGCCTTTGAAACGAGGAACAGACATGCTCCCAGGTATTTGAAGGATAAAGAAGAATTAGAACGTAGATATCTGCTATTCTGTTGTTACTTGAACTAGTTAATTGAATGTATCTAAAAGATTACATGTAATAATGTAAGATGCCAGGGGCTTGTTTTGTAGAGTCGCAGCAATACTGAAAAACTCTGGAGACAATTTCAACAAACATTTCTATGCTTCTTCAAAGGGTTCATTTCAAACGCTACAGCAAAATCTGGTTAATCCCATGCAACCACGTCTTAACCCTTTATTGTCAAAGTTTCTAAACCTGAGAATAATAAAAAGTATTTCCTGCCCCAGCCAGTGGGCGCAACGGTATCCCAGTGAAATCCTTAACACGTACTTAAATTAAAATACCTCGTGACCCTTTTTCATTAATAAGATATCTTGTGCCCGCATTGAATATTTATGCCCGTGGGAGTGGCCCGAGAGATAGACTTTTAGTAGTTCAGATGACACAAACATATAGGGTTTAAAGGTTGGGTACTAAAAGTATACTAAATCATTTCGAGGGATTTTGTTTCAGACTCTGCGGGAGTAAATGCTTGGTCATTGCGAAGTGAAAGATGAGATTGATGCCTAATCTGGGTGTAACGATAAACTTGTATTCAATTGTGGTTCTGGATCTTACTTATTTAAAGCCTTTATTCTAAATGGAAAGAACGGTTAAATTAAGGGTTAGGTTTAATTTTTAATGTATTGGTAATTACATTAACCCTATGTTTTGCCTTAGGAAGCTACCATAGACGTTCACAATCGTGAACCGTGAACCGTGAACCGCTGGCACCTGTGCCGCCGCCTACTTATTGGGCCTCATGTGTCGGCTACTTGATTTTTGTAATTCATTTTCATGAGGTTAGGTGGTTACGTGCGCGAGGGTTGAGGGGTAAGAAGGTGTCCTAAACGGATTAACTCCTAGTGTTGGCGGATTCCGTTACATGTGGCCTGGCATTGGATCTGTTGGGATGCTTGTTTACCGTTGTTAGGTTAAAGGATTGTGATTTAAGGGTTTCTAAGCTGTTGGTGGTTTATGTCTTTTTGGGTCTATGTGGCGGTCAAATGAAAGAAGCTGTATGTGCTGTTTTTTTTATAAATGAATAGAATAGGACACTTACATCTATTATCCAACCTAAACTTGGTTTCTAAAAAAAATTTAATTGCATTGTATTAATTTAATAATTTAGTCATATTAGTGAACCCCTTATGTTATTAAAGACTATTCTTCGGTTTTATTACAAAAACATACATTTGCTTAAATAAATATCCTCAACATTATAAATCTGTATTTGCCAAAAAAAAAGTCTTTAAGCGTAAAGAGACTTTCAAAAAGCATTTAGTCTGAAAAACAACTTGCATTATACCTACTGTGAAACCAAAAATTTGAACCTGACAAACGGGCATTTACAAAATTTCTGTCAGGGGTATATTCACGCTGGAAACTAAATTAAAATGTGAATAATTGAATAGTTTGCAACCCGATTAAAATTTTCATGTCAAAGGTACCGACAGAATCTATTACTTACAGCGCAAAATGCTTGTTTTTTTACCAGCCATTTTGTATTTTAGAAGACGTAACATCGTAGTCAGAATGCAGTATCCAAAAGCTGCAGTCGTTTTTAATGAAGTTACAAAGCTGAAATTTCTGATTATCTTTTAGATTAATTTATTTTCATTTACTAAAAAAACGTTTATTTTATGTTTAATAATTGAAAGAGTTGAGAGATGCATGTACACTACCGGCAAAGCAGGTAATTATTATTATTTAATTGGAAGTCATTATACTGCACAATAAGTTACTTTGGCATCAATCATGTTTGATATTATGTATTGAAAAGAAGAAGACACGTTTTTTTTTCAACTGTGACAGCCTTCACTTAAAATAATTTTGTTTAAGCACTAAACTTTACATAGGTACATATCTGTTTGCCTGTCAAACGCGTTACAACAATCACAACATAAGTTGAAATGGGTCACACAGAACACGCCTTTATAATAAAAAAAACTTTAAAATATTTGTATATTGTTGCCATAATTCACATCCAAACCCCGTCATCGATCATCCATGTATTCCCAAATAACGCACCTTTACAAAGAAAATAAGAAAGAAACATCGAACCACCATACTAAGCCCTAGGGGCGAAACTTGCCGTCAAAAAAAGATGTGAAAAATTTCGCAAATTTTGCAAACTGCAACAAAATGAATCGGTATATGCAAAGCAGCGCATTTTTCACGCGGAATGCAATCTCTTCCTACTTCGAACTTTTCATATTACAGCTCGCGGGGTTTACTTATTAATAATGCTTTAGAAAAATATGCGGAGTTGATATTTTTTTCGTATTAGATATCAAATAAATGATATGAGAATAATGAGAGAATATAATATGAGAAAGCAGTCTTATGACGGTTCCTAATTCTTTGAAACAGTAAATTAGCCTTAGAAATGAGAATTACTGTTTAAATATAAAACCTAAAAATGGTATAAGTTTTAAAATTGTGATTCGTTACGCAAG
The DNA here is from genome assembly GCA_923062675.1 of Marasmarcha lunaedactyla. Lineage (NCBI taxonomy): Eukaryota > Metazoa > Arthropoda > Insecta > Lepidoptera > Pterophoridae > Marasmarcha > Marasmarcha lunaedactyla. Next base: position 14,509,252 of record OV281353.1, read on the forward strand.
GCTGCAAAGAATCATGAGTGTAGCGAGGGGTTTCAAAGGTACGAGACGCAGAATAACTTAACTTTTCTCCCGAGCGAAACACACGTTTTCTGACCTCACTACAGCGAGGAAAATGCTCGGTGCAAGAAAAACAGCTCAAATAACGTATTAAATTAATGTATTTTTTTTTTGATTGAAACAAAAAAAATTTTAAAATACTAAAATTAGTAATATGATTTCTTATTACTTTTTAAATTTTTTGCAGTTGTCCTACTGGCCAGTGCGATTATTTTTAATAAGGATGGCGCACTGGCATGAAATAAGTATTAATGCATTTTAAGGGAACTGGAGGCATAGAAATTCATTGAATAGAAAGGTTCAAATTTAAAAACATGTTTTCACGCTAACGGATAAAATCCTCTTTTGTACTTACGTTTCGAATGATCTCAGAATATTTCCGAGGTTGTGAAAGGTGATGAGTAAATTTATTAGTAATTAGGTAAATTAAAAAAAAATGTCGTGTAGAACCCACCCACACGCATCTTTTGTCTGTGCTTACCCGACTTCTTATTCAGGGATTCGCTGTAATTCTGCTATTACCTATGCCAACTATTTTTCCTATTATATTATTTTATCTGAATAAAACTTTTCTAGGATACGCACCGCAACAGGTTATCTTATCTAAGTTAAAGCTTATCTTTTTTTTTTTTTTTTTTTTTTTTTTTTTTTTTATTTTTTTAATTTATTAGGACCAACAAACAGTTTTACAATCGATGTTACTAAATAGTAGATCTAATACGAAATATGTAATTGTAAGACCAACTTCGTTAGCCACAGGTAACTACAGGTGAGAGATGAAAGTATCTATGTTGAGGCGGTAAGGTAAGTAGATTACATTTACAAAAAAAGTACTTAATACATTACAGTGAATTAACCACTCAAATGTTTACTAAAATTAATTATTATTACATCGAATTATTATTATTTAGGACTTCTATTATTTTATTTCGAAAGTAGCCCACAGGGGTAGCAAAGATATCAGTATGACCAAAGTGTTCATTATAGTTAAGAAAGAGTCTATTCATAGGAGCCCTTTTGCCAGCATTTGTGCGGCACATTTTAGTAGCAAATACATGTTGCTTACGGGCTGCACGCATATGCGATCGAGTAGGAACCAGATAAAATATCCTATTTACTAGGTCAACACAATCATAGCGGTTATGACATAGATCATACAAAAGCATAACTTCTAGTTGATGACGTCTAGACTTTAAGTCTAATAATTTGTAACTCTTCAGTAAATCTTTATAAGATAAATAAATACGAGCACATCTATACTGCATACTCTTTAAGAATTTTTTCTGTATGTCTTCTAAATTATTTGCATATCGTTTATAAAACGGGTTCCATATTGAAATTGCATACTCTAATTGTGATCTAATTAACGTTTTATACATATATATATAGGTACTTGGTTTTTTGAAGTCTTTAGATGCCCTCATCACAAAACCAAACATTTTGTAGGCTTTGTTACAAATTGTATCAATATGCACATCCAGGGTCAATTTGCTATCCAAGTAAACACCCAAATCTCTTATAGTATTTACCTTCTCCAAGACAGAGCCACATAACTTATAAGTGAATTTAGTGGAGTTTCTTTTCCTGGTGAAAGATATAAACTTGCATTTGTTTAGGCTAAGACTAAGATTATTTACCAAACAGTATTCTGTGAATCGGTTAAGATCATCTTGTAGGTGATGTAGGTCTAATGAGTCATGAACTATGTGATATATTTTTAAGTCGTCCGCATATAAAAGAAATTTACTATATTTAAAGCATGTGTGGATATCATTTATAAATAATATAAAAAGGAGGGGCCCTAGAATGGATCCCTGAGGTACACCCGAACTTATATTTACTGAATTCGACTCATAGCCATTTATCACAACTTTCTGTGTTCGATTAAGTATGTATGATTTAAACCACCGCCAGAGATTCCCCCGGATACCATTAAACGCCAACTTGTCCAATAGTATTCTATGATCCACTCTGTCGAAAGCCTTCCGAAAGTCCGTGTATATACTATGCGTTTCCTTATTAGCATCTAAGTTTTCAAAAATGTCTGTTACATAAAGGAGTAAATTACTATTAGTTGATCGCTTATGAACGAAACCGTGTTGTTGAGGAATAATTGTTGAATGTAGGATGGGATATATATTATTATGTACCAGCCTCTCGAAAAGCCTCGACAGAGCGGGTAGAATAGATATTGGACGATAGTTTTCTACGTTTTTCTTCGCTCCACTTTTGTGTACGGGTACTATGCGGGCGGATTTCCAAACGTCAGGATAAACACCGTCTTTTAAGCATTTATTAAATAAATAATGTAGGGGTATACAAATCGTGTTAGCAGTGTTCTTTAAAAATATCGGAGGTACGTTATCTGTACCAGAACCTTTGGTAATATCAAGTGATTTTAATTCCTTAACAATGTCGTCTTTAGAAATTATAATATTACATAGATTAGTATTCATTTCGTCATAGCTAGCCTTATCAACCATATCAATGGAATAATCTATAGGAACAGTAGATTGTTCAAAAACCGAGTGAAAGTATTCAGAGAACAGGTTGCACACATCGAAAGGGCTGTTAGCAGTATTATATCCGTAAAATACGTCACTCGGAATAAGTGATGAGTTTTTTCTATTTGATACATATGTCCAAAAATATTTTATATTCATTTTAATACTTTCCTCTACTGTATTTATATAGTTTCTGTAGGACTTGGTGGACTCTTTATGCATTAGTTTTCTATAAAACGAAAAATCATTATAGTCAGCTTCATTTTTGTTTATTTTCCACTTTACCCACGCTTTATTTTTAAGTTTAAATAATTTTTGTAAATGGAAATTGAACCATACTGGAAATTGTGATGATTTAATCATTTTTAGAGGTATGTATTTACGAATAATGCCATAAATTACTTCATAAAATACTTCTACAGCTTGATCTGCTGACTTATGTAGAAATAATTCATCCCACTTAGCATTAGTTAATTCCTTATTAAGGAGGTCGTAATCTGCATTCCTGAAACAATATCGCAATCTAGGCTTACTTCGAATGTATGTTTCCGGACTACTAATAGGCAATAAAGTATAGAACGGCGGGTGATTATCGTCTGGAGGTACCAAAGGCAGTTGAGCTGATAAAAGTTTACAATCAGCTATGTTAGTAATAAAAAGATCTAATATCCTGTTTTTATTATTTTTTATGTAATTTAATTGAACACAATCCGAAAATGACATAAAGTTCATTAATTGTAAAGTCGATTCACAAGTAGTACTGTTGATAACAGGTTTTTCGTTAAAAGAGCCGTCGGATTCCCAAGTAATATTTGGCAAATTAAAATCTCCCACGATTATTATATTACATTCATCCAGTAGTTCCAAGTGACTTTGTAAAAACTCCAGGTACAACTTATAAACATCATTATGCATTTTAGGCGGTATATATGCAGCGCTAATAAAGTATTTCTTATTTCCTAATTTAACATCTAACAGAATAAAATCTACAATAGGTGGTGGTACCGGCGGGGGCGAGGAGAGCCACGACGACGTCGGCAAGAACGACGCAGAGGAAGCGAGCGAGCGCGCCACCGCCACCAGCACACCTCCGCCGTCGCAGCGACCACATGCTCCTCGATCCCTGTCACAACGATACACCTGATACCTAGAGTCAATAATTTCATTATCATATATGTCCGGATGTAGCCAGGTTTCGGTTAAAATGATTACGTCATAGTCGTGTAATATAATATTCATAAATAGAGTATGCAACTTAGTTCTCAGACCACGACAGTTTTGGTAATAAATAGAAAGAAACTTGTTACTATTACAATCCATTATTTTTTATTTTTTTGGATATAAAAAAGAAAAAAAATCTCATCGGCAGCAATAGTTGAATTCGTTCAAAAATTATATTTAAATAAATATATAATAAGATTGAACCCTATTTGAAAATGTATAGTGAGTTAAATAGAATAAAGAATAAAGCTTAAAGTGAGTCATCAGCAACAACGATAATTCTATATATAATACTACGTTAATTAAGTAACTCAGGGTTAGACAATGGGCAATATTATTATTAGGTTGTAAACTTTGTGCATATTTGTTTTTATAATTATTGATTTTATAGCATGTCATAAACAAAAATACCACATAATTAGATGATTTGTATATCACATAAATATAGGCATATGAACACTGAGAAATTACAATGGTATATATTTTTAGTTTGTAAAATGTCTTATTTGAAAATGAACATTGAACCGATCCTTTTAGAGTTCGAGTGTTCTTGTACGTGTAACTAACCACTTTTATTCAAACATCGCTTTTGGATTGCTTCACCCCTGGAGTGCGCTAGTTTTTGAGAACTTTACAACAGACTTTCGCAGACTAACTTTTTAGTGCTTTTCTTTGTTTGCCCAGAATCCATACGTCTTGACCTGCTTTTGAGCATTGCACACTGCATACTTAGGTTTTAAAAAAACTATTGTATATTATGATTTTATTACTTATTAGGTACATCTTTTATTTTAATATTAGTCTAATAGAAGTATTTGTTGTTTGAATCATGTGAAAAAGCATACAGCTATATTTTATCTATTTTACCTATGTGCTAAATTTATGAATAATAAGGGTTCGTTTATAAATTATCATGTTTCAAGTAAATAAACAGTTTTATTATTTCGCCTTCCAAAGGTGAAATAAACGATCGCAGACGTAACATAATTTCAACTGAAGTTGTACCTACATGCCAGAACTAGTTCATATTAGTGGAATAATTTACAGTGAATTTAAGCGTTTACGTCAATATAGGCGGGAAGGCACAATAAGGTTGCCATGGCGACGCACACGGCTGGCTGGGCTTTTCGGAAATATGATGATTGCCGAGATTAACTGCGACGTAATATTTGTCAGTTCAGTTTCAGTGCTGGAAAATTGAAATTTTGAAGTTGCTGATGGTGGAGGTAATTCTTTAGTGAGGGGAAGTCAATTAAGTATCTGGCTCAAATACGTTTGCGAGGTCATAATATGTTTTTTTTTAATTTGTTTATTAAATAGAATATCACACTTTTATAAAGGATCACTCGATAAGCTGTCTTGTGTATGACTCTTTCATGTTCTAATTAATGTTTTGAATAATCTACACCTACCTCCTACTAGATGTAATAAACACTTTTACAAAGTATTGCTGATGGGTATTTTTTCTACCGGCTTTTTTATCGTTCTAGCCGTGATTATAAAGTTTTAATGTACCAATAATAAAATAACACTGTGGTTTATGCCGCAGCACATGCTGAGTTGTGTCGTGTTGCAATACTGCAGTAGCGCAAAATTTTTTTAACAATTATTATTTCTTCCGATCATATATCATTTTTATTAATTTCTTATTTTTTTTTATTGTTTCGTTTTCAGTTTGTGAATATTTTGCATTGCAATTTTTACGTATGTTTATATGTTTTTGTTTCTACGTTCTTAAATACTGTTTTACTTGTCTAAATGTTTTAATAGTTATATTTTGTTGATGTTGTAATTTGTGAAATAAATGAGCTAGGGTTTGAGTTTGAAAAAAAATTTGTTTGAATTTGATGATTTAATTTTTATTAAACGCCGTTCGGTATCACAGGACACTTTACTTAGTGTAGTAAGTTTGATTCAAATTTGAACACCTCTGCAGCGCCTCGATTTCTCCAGATGACAAAAAAGATTTGCAATTTCCACTTTGTTCTACTCTCTGCGACTAGAAACTGTGTAAAGCTTTACGAACAACCAGATCCTACATTAATTGTTTACTTAAATCCATAATTTCCATACAAAGTAGTGCGTATACTGAACAGATGATAAACAGGGTATAAATATTCAAAGCTCCGTTTACACACGTTAATGAAAAAGTGTGCGAGAGCCTTATTCACATTCATGCGACATTGTCCAAGTCTACCCTACGGGATGCAGTGTCGTCGAATTAAAACAATGTGCTTGTTGTTGATGTCAGTGAGCTTTATTACTTTATTATTACAGCTTATTTATGTGCTTATTTAAGTTAGAAAGTATTAAAAATATGCTAATTAGCCTAGTTTTGATTTTAAACGGAAAGGTGACACACTACAGGTTTCAGTACATTCTATATTTAGTGGAAGTAGAGTTTCTTTGTTAAATATTACCCTTCTTTCAAAAACCAACTACTCCTGGCTTTTCGTTTGGGCCATGGGGGATACTTTCAATCCAGATTAGTAAGTTAAATATGCTAGCACCACAGACACGTTTGAAATACCTACTAGCGTGCGGTCAAATGGTGTACCCCATGGCCTGAACGGAACATCATTGTGTCGCCCAAATGGTGCCCCCCTTGGCGTTAGTAGAAAAACTTGAAATTTAGCGCGGCGTTTAAGCTGTTAAGATTTCGTCTGATGCGGTGCTACAGCCCTTCCTTTTGTGACCGCCGTAATAATCACCTTGACGTGGTTGTGTTCCGGTCCAAGGAAGGAACAGAAAGTGCAATGACTGGAACATTCACTATTACTAAATAAAACCCACGACAAATTATATCAGGTGGGTCGCTTGCTCTTTTGCCTGCTTAGAAAATAATAACAAAAGTAAGTACATCATATCAGAAGTACAGGAAAAAACAACTGGATTCCGAGTGATACAGGATCGATGTCGCTGAAAGAACTTATTTTGCCTATAAAGTAACGACACTAAACCCGAACTCATGCAGAATACGTATTCATATTAACGCAGGATTGCACAGAATTTTACACATTTATGACACTCACACTTTTTTATACCTCTTTGTTTGCAAGCTTTTACTATGAATTTTTATTTTTATGGTACTCATGAGAATTAAACTTTTATTACATAACAAACTTTTCACACCGCAAGTCTTCAAAACCGTTTCTTGCAACTTTCTCAGAATGTATTCTTTCCTCTCTTAACTTCCCCATTCTTTTCTTTTATATATTCCAACAGGACAAAGTATGTAACGTTTCAATGGACTTTCGATACAATAACTCGTGGGGCTTGTACTAGATGGTGTTAGTATCGTAAATTTCCAACATGGCCGCCGTTTCCGCAGCGTTTTGGCGCGAACCACTTCCTGCTGATGCGAGAACCATATTTCTATATTTACTGCGAACGGAGCATGATGTTATCGCATAGTTTAGTGATAAACGGAAATGGATGTAATATTTTTGTTGATGCAATAACTGAAATAGTTTTATTTTTATTTTTGAAATGAAATCTGGAGTTGACTAGGCCTCTGAATTTTTGAAAGAAACGGCGAAATTTAAATTTAAATGAATGAAATCTATAAACTGCAATAAAAGTATTATTCGTTAGTATTAAAAGTATTACGTCGATCGACGCCATCGATCGATGGTAGAATAGAACAGTCGACGTCGATCGACAGTTTCTAACAGACTAATTGATCGACGTCGATCGATGACATCGACAGATTGGTGTGGTAACACCCTAACACTCTACCTTTACTCATCCATTGCAGTTTTTGTATAACCAATATATTTTAGAAGTATGATATTGAATAATTCTATTATTTTCTTTATATCATCGTGTTTGTTGAACATATTACTTCATTCTTGGGATTCCTTACCAGACATACGTCTGCCTCTCTCTGTCAACGCCAACAACATACATGTACCAGCCCTTGCTATCATGGCGCTTGCAGCAGTGTCTTAATATCGGACAGCCGAGATTAATAGTAAGTAGTCCTTTAGAGTATTATTTCAAAAGGTTTAATCAAAAACAAAGAAATCTGCAGGTTTGACTGTAAGACTTAGTAGTGCCTTACATAATAGCACGTGCTAAGTGGGTCTATAATTGTAAGTATGGTCTAAATGATGATGAAGATGTGTGAAACATAAGTCTTGGGAAAAACGTTAGGCTTTATCATTGTTTTATTTTGACGTAACTCGTGGCCCCTTGGAAGTTCAGGGGGTCTGGCCAAGTTGATCGCTAACCTTATAGAAAACACTTGAACTGGGGTCTTGAACGGTCTAGCAGCACGTGATATGACGATAGTCACGTGCTATGCTCCTTACTGTTTAAGTGTTTTAAACTATCGCGGTTTTGTCATTATAATTTAATGAATTTACGGGATTCTTACCACGATTTTCAATTTTTATTTCCGATATTTCGATGCTGTTGCAAGTTGTGAGTCCGCGATCATGGTGCTTAGAAAGCAACTTGGCCAACCTCCCAGGATAAAAATGGCTTGTTTTATATCTACATAATGTTCCTTTCTAATAGTGAATTTTATATTAAGTTTGGAAGTTTCAGAGGCTCTTTATAATATTAGTAAAAATTGGTATAGTGAACATCTATTGCTTGTTGTAAGAAAGAAAATTCTTTATACATCGCATCAATTAACACAACAGTTGTAAACGTTATATTCGCAACCTATGATTTCTTTTTCGTTTTCTTCATTATAAAAAAGGTTAGTTCGCTAAGGGGCGCTACCCAAATTATCAGGCTGGCGCTTATCGACAGTGCTGCCGGTTGGCAAATTCGAATATATGTAGATGAACGTTCGTGAAAAATATCACCCAGCTTATTCCCTTCGGGTTTTGGCGAGACGAGCTGAATGCGCCGACCAGCTTATAGCCCGAATTTACTCCCCGATTGGCACTAGCCGAATATGTGTAGTAATCGCATCTGGCCAGCTTTGTCGTTCGACAAATGCTGCCGTCCCGAACGTGCCGGGCCGAGCATGTGGGTAGTGCCTCTAAATTTCATGATCATTCATCATTTCATTTCAAAACTGTCAGTAATTTTTGACAGTATTTGTGATTGTTTGTGTTTTATAGTTGCAGTTAAATAGAGTGAAATCAGAAGAAACGCTGGTTGTTTTATGATTGCGCATTAATTTATCACTATCTACTCACATTTTTCTTAACTCTTATTTTCTTCCTTTAAAAACATTCCTGCAAAACTTGTACCTACGATCAATATATGAACTAATTTCTTACAACTAACTAGAAACTTAAATGAAGTTAACCTACGTTGTTCTAGTTTTATTAGCTCAGTGCAAAGACTCTATGGCATTGTACTAAAGTAGATTTTTCATTGTTTCATTATTGTCTCGTGTCTTTGTGACAGTCGTACTTTTGTAAGTTGTGGGTATTTAATAGTACTTCCAAGGTGTGTCTAGGTGTTACATCTGTAGAAACTGTAACTACGGTATCTTGATATCGAGTGCTATATTAAATAACTGAATTAATCAATTCAATTTTTGTGTAAACAACTCAATGTAATAGTTATAGTTAACTCAAAGTTAAAGTTGATGTGTAAAACCTATTATGTTTATTATTAACTTATTCATGTTTATTATATTTAAAGTTAGTATTATTGTATTTATAAATAGAGATTTCTTCCGCGCAACCGGTGGAGAAAATGAAATTTGATGAATTAGCTACCTAATTTTACCTGTATGAACGTATTTATTTACGAATACCGGTTGTTTCATCTCTTTCTTACCTAAGTAAAGTGTTCTCTTTTTTCTAAACCAGTTGATTTGAAATTTATGGTTATAATTAATAATAATAACCGCAATCGTTGAATTAAATATGCGATTCGTAATAGGCCTTTTAAGATTCTACTAAGAATAAAGTGCTATAAAAGTGCAATATAAAAATAATCTCATACCAAGATAAAAACCTACTCTCCATAATCTCACAAAGTCTATTAATTTCACCAGCTGCTTTCTTCCCAGAGTTGGATAACTTGGTAACACCCGGAACTGTCCACGGTGGGTCCACAAAGCAAAACAAGGAATGCTTTCAATTAATGTTCGTGTATCTATAGTCGACCCCTAAAGAACATAGAGCAGGGCCTTAAGCAAAGAAAATAAAGCAAGATAATATACCTATTTGTTTCTGTAAAGTATAAACTTTACTAAATACCGTAAGAACTAAATTAATATGTGCTTTTAAAAAAATATATATAAATGGTTGGGTGAGCTGTAACTGAGTTTTCACCAGGAACTCAAAAGTTATCGTAGCTTAACCAAATTTTTATTCGAGTAATAGTTACTTACACTTTCATAACAAATTGTCCATTAAAATGTCGCCCTCTTGTTCTTTAATCAGGGATCATTTATTACTTTTAAATTTTCAAGAATATTCTGGAATCAGATGAACGTTGTCGGATTGTATCGAGAGCATCTTGGAAATTTGGTTGATTGTAATTAAAGCGCTTATTCTAAAAATAAAAATGTTAGTAATACTTTAGCTTAAGTTTACTTAAGTTGAAGTACACAACTTTTGCCCTTGCTAGATTAAGTAACTATGTCTATTAAGGGCCGCAATGCTATTCCCATTTGTCTTCGATAGTTATTTAATTAGATAAATAATCAGTATTTATTGATGTTTACTGCATTCATAATATAAAAGGTCACGCTTTAATATTAATGCACGTCAAATTTTAATGCACGCTTTTATTTTCATATTTTAAACTAACAATAACAAACTATCGTTTGGGCAATTAATTTTTCAGTATCATCGTAAGATTTTCCTGTACGCCAGGAAAAAGCAACTTTTTACATTGCGGGTATGGCATAACTAACGAGATTCCAAGTTTGCGACAATGTATTTATAAATTTAATTAAATGACGTCGTGAATTATTTATAATAGCATTCGTTAAGAAATGTAAGGATTTAACTGGTTTAAAATTAATTTATACCATAACAAAATATCCAAATAGTCTATTGCATATAGTTTGCGTCCATGCCTACTTACCAACCTTACTCTTCTCTATAAAGAAGTTTGAACCCCTCCTCTGTGTTGAAAACCAATTACCAAGGGGTCCATTGGGCCACAGTTTCTTACAAGTTTGTCTATTAACCTAACAGTTGCTTATGAATGGTGTTCAGTTTAACCAACAATGGCATGTTTAATTAAAATGGGGAGCGTGGCCACCGCGAAACATGTAGGTGATCTGTACTTTTCTTTTGGAGTTATTGTTTGGGGCCTATAAGCTGTCATTTTCAGTACGATAGAGGGTGTGTAACCGCTGTTTTGGACGTAAATTTTTTGAATTATGAAAGCTGTTTTTCAACTGTTTTCAGGCTGAAATACAAGGAAGAAAATTTTTTTTTTCAAGATGAACTGTAAATGTTGCAAAAATATAAAATTTGGTGTTCATATGTAAGTTACCATTGATGAAGGAATGTTGGCTACTTGAAACACCAAACGTATCCACACGTTCATACCTGGCATCTATAATCCGATATTAGTATCATAATATACATGCATTATCTATATTATTAATCCATTAGATAACATTATTTTATTCTTCTCTTTTGTTTGCAGGTAAAACCAAAGATATATTTGTGGCTATGAGGAATTATATGTAAGTTTGTTTCATTTATATTTTATCAATGTCCCATAATAAATAATATGTACTTTAATTTACGATACGCCTTCATACTACTAGGTTGACAAAAACCTCAGTTACATAAATGAATTTATTTTCGTAAATTAACCGACAAACTAGCGTGATGCATGCAATAACATCCTTTACTTACAGCAAACTTTTCTGTTTGATTTATTTCAACGTCGTCAATGAAAAAAAGTTTTTTCAACATTATCAGGGAATTTATTTCCTACTTTTGCAATAATATTTCGTGTTAATTAACTTGTAATGTTTGGTAAATTTACGATGGTTTAGTGAATTTGATAACATCGCTCCTTGCTAATTGGGTCTTTTCGTTTTCTATTTTTGTTATTTTTTAAAAGGAGTTTAAGTACAGACAGGGAATCGATTGTCTTTGGAAGATAATAATTATATTATAGTCCGACCAAGGTGAGAAGCTTTGCTCGTATTTAATGTAAAAACTATGAAGACTAAAACTAGCAAATCATAAAAATGGCAAGCACAGCTCAATCAATGACGGTGATTTTTAAAAACAATCCGCATCACCGCCTCCTTGGTCAGCTATTGTTTACTATCAATACCTATCAGTCGTCTTTTCCATGACGTAAGTAACCTGTTTAAATTGATAAAGAGTGTGGGCAATTGGCTCGCAACGGTGTTAGCTCTCGTTCAAACAGCATAGGTTCCACTGGATTCTGTGGAAGAGATTTGTATAATAGACATTTATCATGGAGGTATTTTTATATTTATGTAATTTTTATTGAAATTCATTTGTTTTTGCTATACGATTTCGTCTAGTTGTTCGTGTTTGCTTCAAAACGTTAATCCATTTACAATGAAAATAACACAAAAACTACGAAATAGTATTCCGTAAATCTAAAACAAGTGTAAACCGAGGCAGGTTTCCATGCGATTTGTTATATAAAACTTTTTATAAAGCTACTGCATAAATCCAGAAAACCAATGTTATCTCGACAAAGTGAGAAAAAATATCGAAAAAGCAGCGGCAAAGTTTTATTTGATTCAGCAGAGAAAAAGGTATCTCACGAAGATAATGTGGCACTAGGCAAAATGAGAACTCGGCAACTGCAGCGGATATGAGTTTTTATTATGTTCGCCTTTGTAATGAATACTAGTATAATGTTTATTTGATATTGTGGGTTTTGTGTCGTTCTTGGGTACGGAATGATTGTGTATAAGGAATGGTATTTTAAAAAATTTGAGAGAGTATATTTAAATGACATTTAATAATCATTAAACTTCGGTTATTTGAACTACTTTTCTATATTATCTTGTTTTCGGTGTAGATATCTTAGGGCTTCTTTAAAAATAAGAGGTTCCAGCGCACGGATGCTCACGTGCGTGTTTATGTTAGCAATTAAGACTAGTGCTAGAGAAGTATTCACCTTAATATATTCGAACATAAACATGAACTTAATAAGTTTTTGTTCTGGGATATTTGAATCTCTCCAGCATGTTTAAAGCCAAGCCATTTCTTGAAAATCGAACCACTAGCTGCCAAATTCTTTATCCAAAAGTGCACTTACATATGAGAATTGCTGATTCAAATAGATGAAATTACAAATAGAGTCATCTTGTCTTTGACAAAATATCAAAAAAATGTATCGTGCAATATACAATACGTAAGTACCATATTTATATCACTTCAGCAACTTAAGGAACCAAATGACCTAATTTCTTAAGTACCTACACTTACCAAAAACAAATACGAATTTCCTGAACGCTGCCTGAAATTCAAAAGTATTTAAATCGTTTTTCACATTGTTTCTTTTTAGCCCATTTCCATATCCGAATCGCTAACTACTTTTACACATTCATACAAGTATAAAACAAAACAATGCAGATAATCCAAGAGCTTGAAATGACCATTATTGTTTCACCTGCTCAATTATCCAATCCTGCAGGCCGTGAGTCCCAGAATGAGTTTAAATGTAAATATCCAATGAAATAACTGGAATTACTACCGACTAGCTGTATTGCAACTTTTACAATATCAACAGTTAATAGGGCTGCCACTTTGGGCTTTATGATGTCGAAATAATAATAACAAAACAAAACCGACGAACATGTTATCAACCATCTAGCTTATTTCCAGTTCAGAAAATTTAAAAGTGGTTGTAAAAATTTTTTGTGAAGTTCTAAAATTACCTAACACAATATTATGAATAACATACCTTGCTAAGTATCTATCTAGCATAGACCAGGTTTGTAAAACTTTCACCTAATAAGGGCAAATCTCATTGCAAATTAAACATCCAAATATTTGACCCTGCATAGTAAAGAGCCTCAACCAGGTTAGATACTCGAACAGTTTTTGCCAACCCTGCAGAGGATACTATGTGAGAGATAACGAGTTTCGCCGTCCTCTGTTCCTATAGCGCATGCTCTATACGTACTATACGCTATGCTATGGTCATATAAGCATATGAGAATTCTCTTGTCGTATAGCTAAGGGCAGTTTGCATTGCGTCTGACTGCAGCGTGGTATATTGGTGGCGGCTACTCGCTTAAGGGACTTTTTTATTTGTTTTCGTATATAGGGGGGTGAAAAATATAAAGCTTTTTCAACTAACTTTGAAGTTGGTCATTTCCGTCCCATTTTGAATTCTCATTTAGAAGTACTAATTAGGTGTTAATTTAAATGTATAACTTGTTGTATTTTGTATGAGTAGTTTGGGGTGAAACCATTATCAGTGTCTCACTTTGCAGAATAGTACGCAACTGTAATGTGTAGGCGCCTCTTTGCCTGCGTCTTTCTTACAAAATACTTAGAGAATGTCACTAAATTCTAAGGCTTGTTAAGTTAAAGTGGGCCTTAATAGACATTATCTCAATTTCAGTGTGAACGTCACTTAAGTGCCACTTTAAAAGCGTTTAAGCATAATTTCTTGATGTAAAATGATTGTTTTGGCTTTTAAAGGGTTAAATACAATGTAATGTGTCTTTGAAGTTGATGTATTATTAGAAAGTATAAAGTAAATATTGTTTTGTGAAGTATCTAGTGGAGATGTCTCATTAAATTTATAATGTGGCCTGTGGGTTATCCAGTGGCGGCTTGATCAATCTTACACTAGTTGCCACTCCCTCACAGAATCACTAATACTAGTTACATTGGGTACCCATTGGTTCTTTGCGCTGGCAGTAAGAATTCAATTTTCCTATTCCAGAACATCCGATAGAAAACCGCTGGAATAGCGAATAAATAGCGATTTTTCCATATCATTTAAGCTTATTTGTGGAGCCGTAAAAGTATATCGTCTACTTACGTAACCTTAAGAATACCCCATCATTTTCTAGAGCACATCAAAGTGCTCCACAGTATCCGATATTAACCAAACAACCGATACAACCAACCACATACCTCGCATAATATCTATCCATACCCACCCAATAACTTTATCATAACATAAATAAGCCTGAGCTCAACTCAAAAAATAGATTCATAAAAACACAAAAAAATACCTTATAAATTTTTTCTTACAAAAAGATAAAAATCCTTAGAATCGTGCCGTAGGGAAATAAAATATTTTTTCACTAGCCATAACTCTATAGAAAGCGGCGGTCGTTAGTTCCCCTTGGTGCTAATGTATCTAGAAGACCTTCTTAATCAGTGCAGAGATTCCCACTGAGGGGTAAGGGACTCTATTATACAGGGTGCCGTGTTTTTATAGTCGCTTCTTGTCATTATGCGTTGAAGTTATGTTTGTGATTGATTGTACAAATATTTATTTCCGAAATATGAATATATTTCGGTGACATTTAGAGTTTTAATAACATTTTTGATTTTTCATTAGATTTAAAAAATGAGGTAATAAAAAATTTACTGTAATATTTTTGGAGCTGTCAAGCGTAGAGTGAATAGGAACAGTTGGGAAACAGTGCAGGCTGCAGAATCAGGCTGCAGAATCCCCTGCAGTGCTGTCGCCCCCTGATATGCGGAAAAAGACCGAACACCGCGCAAGCGATTCTCGCCTTAGCCTGATCCTCCGCTGATATCCCCGACTGTACCTCTTGGACAGGCAAGTACCATCCTCGTATTCATCATTTCATCAAGAAAAGAAATACTAAAAAGTTCAACTTTCAAGGCACGAATTTTATCAACGGTTGATTTTACGGTTACGTAAATTAAAATCAATTAAAATCAAAAAAATTTAAGTGATGAAATTAAAATCGTTTCAAAAATATAGCTGTTCCGTGAGGTTTCCGCAATATGGCGAGAACTGTAATGTAATATCCAGACTTATTTTTTAATATGTTACTTTTGATCATGTTTTACTATGAATTTAAAGGAGTACATTTTTCTAAAAGTTTATTTGTTTTAATTTCCAACAAAAGATAAAACGCTCGTTATAAATAAATACTGTTGCAAAAGCACTATTAAATACTTGACTAGTTCTCATCTTAAATGCAATAAAAACACGTAGCTATAGCCAAATACTTAGAGTAGTAACAACTATCCAATAAATACCAAAGAAAAACACATAAACTCCGCTATATCAAGTTTGATTGTAACCAAAGTAAAGTAAGTTACCCAAAAAATCGTGAAACTACACAAGTAGATCATTACGAAGTTCACGCCCGACTTAACCGAATTTCTCACTTGTTATAACTTGGGGTTACTATGGGGTCCTACTTCGGATCGCAAGTTACGAGTCTATGGTTGATGGAACTTGTCGTTTTTGTCGTACTAAGAAGTAATATCGAGTTCGCTGCAATAGTTTTAGACCATTGGCAATGCTATCGACTTACCAATAAGTTTTTGGATGTATAGCATAATTTAATACCTAAGTTAGTGTTTGATTAGATTAAACCATTTTAATTTCGAAGAAAATGAGTAGAATGGCTTCAGTTACTTTGGTTTGGCCGCTATGACGTAAGTTTGCGACTACACGTCTGATTTCTTTCACTAGTAATTTTAATTTACAAAAACATACATATGGATTTTTTATTCTTGTCTGATTGGTATAACCAACTGTTTTAATTTTAATTAGTACTTTTTTGCAAAACGCTAATGTTAGATACATATCTTGGAATAATTACAATAAGTAATTAGGTTTATATTAAATAATAAGCTTAATCATAATATTGTCATATATTGAATAATTTTAATAAAAGGAGGCTACGCCCAAAAAGTTCACTCAGTTGATTATCTCTTACACTTACAATAATATTATGTTAAACTTTTTTTAAGGACACTTTTAAATCCCGTCACAATTATCCTATTAAACTCCATAGTCTGTAATAAATATAAAAACGGAGAAAAAAATGGACGTGTTTAAGGTAAAATCGCAAGCCAAAGTAGGCCTCTTTTAACCATAGTTTTGTTTAGTTTCGATACGGGTTAAGTTTTTGCTAAGCACTGACTTTATTCGTTTTTGTTTGGGCAAAGTTAGTTTTTGTTTATTTGCTAACTTTGAAAGTTATGGTTGAGCTCAAAGTTGATCTAACTATTTATTTATTGAGGAATATATTTGCTTTAAATAGCATATGAATTTTGAAGTGGATTGTCTAGTACGCTTATAATTTACAAATTCTATATTGTAACGTATTATACTGGTCTAATGAAAATAACCTGAAACATAAGTAAAAAAAACTAACTAATTAATTAAAGAAAGTAAGTTTATGTAATAGTAATGTGTATTTATTTAAGTAAATAAAATGAAGTATACCTATGTGAATATATATTATGTATGTACGCCTAAGGTACCTACATGGTCTCCAATTTCTCACCCAAAGGTTGTCTGGAAGAAATTGCTTGTTAGTAATAAGACCACCTTTTGTACCTACTTTATTTTTTTGGTTCACTGATATTCATTTGTATCTTTTTGTGGTGTACACTAAAGAATAAATAAATAAATAAATATAATAAAATAATATAAGTAACTAAATATTATTAAGTAATAAATCATTATCTCCAATACGTTTAGGTTTCACTTGCATTCAAAGACGATACATTATACGGCAAAACCTCCATTGCAATAAGTGCACAATACCCAATAAAATGATACTAAGATAACAGTATCGATGCAACAATTGCTTGTATTTTCATTAGAACTCAGCTGCTAACAGCTAGCTATTGAAAATAACTACCTCTTAACATTTCAACATATCTACCAACACTTAAACGAATCTTTTCTGTCCTATTGCTTGCCGAATAAAGCTTAATTTTCTACGCGAGTTTATCGCCAGCTTATGAAGCAGAGGTTTCAAATGCAATGCAAACAAATTTATTTTGTGAAACTTTGAGCCTTATGCCTCATGGCATAAGGTTGAATAAAGCGTTTTTATAAAATTGTGTATTCTACCATAGATAGAAAGTTTCGTTTGTACTGATATAAAATGACTGTACGTACTAGCAGTTGTGTATTTACTTTTTATTGTGAAAATCAAAGATTTTATTCTGTGGAATTATTGAATTTTTCGAAATTGTGATAGTGAAAAATGTTTGATATTTTCAATAATAGGCGCTGGAGTTTTGATTTACACATTTATTTTATTTTTACAAAAAGTACGGCTTCTTGAGCAGCCAATAGCCATCACTTACAAGAACGGAAGCAGAGAGAGATTTTACAAAAGTCAGTCACTGTAACATTGACAGAGGCTATAATTCATTCATTCGTAAACATACACCCCCGCGCTGACGTAGTCTGAACTAAATTAAAAGTAAACATTGTAATTTTAAGCGAAAGGATTATACAATATTATATGGGAGTATTACTTATTATGTTATATAAAACGATCACTGCTTCAAAATGAGGAAAGCGAAACAATTTTACACAGGAAGAGCTGTTCTCGTTATGTGAAAATACTTAGGTACACCAAAATTTGCAAATTATAACAAAATTAGTGTTTGTGACTGCTTATTACTAATTAATTACTTAGTTTGAAAGATTACAAAATGTATATAAAGTTATCTAAAGTTGACAATTGTTATACATAGTAAATGAGACTAAATCATTACCTATTGATGCTCATAATAAAGCTGTAATTACATACACTTAGTTTTATTTCCAAGATAAAAGTTCTGCTTTAAATGTTACTTAGTGCTACTAAAGAAATTTCTACTTATTAATTAGAGTATCAAGGATAGTAAACTAAAACTATTCATACATGATATAAAACAATTGTAATACAATATCATAGGTTATTAATAATAATAAATTATATTATTAAAAGACAAAAAAGGTAAGTTTGGATTAACAGGGTAGTAAAACTAACTTATGAATAGGACGAGCATATTCACCCTTTGAGGTTTTTACAATAACAGACACGAGTTAACTGGTCATCCTTACTAGTACATGTCCTAATTATTCTCCCCATGGGCCAACATGATGCTGGAGTGTGTTCATCTTTGAGAATAACCAAGTTACCCTTTTCCAAGTTAGAAGATACATTTAACCATTTTGGTCTGTTTTGAAGTTCTGACAAATACTGAGTTTTCCAAGCTTTCCAAAATTGTTGTTTTATTGAAGTTATTCTTTGCCAAACATTAAGTTTATTTTCATTTAAATTAATAAGACTAGGTTCTGGGATATCTAAAAGTGTTGTTCCTATGAGAAAATGTCCTGGACTTAGGTAATTTAGGTCATCAATTAAATCTGATTGAGCACATAAAGGTCTAGAATTAAGAATAGATTCAATTTGACACAAAGTGGTATAAAGTTGCTCATAAGTCATTCTGCAATTTCCTAATTTCCTTTTAAGTAGTAATTTAGCTTGTTTAATGCCAGCCTCATATATTCCACCCATATGGCCATCTAAAGGAACATTAAATTTCCACTCTATACAGAAACTACTACTATAATCAAGTATTTTACTGTAGGATGTCTCATTCTTGAACAATTTATATAGCTCATGTAGCTCATTATTAGCACCATGAAAATTTGTAGCATTATCCGATAATATAGAATTACAAATACCACGTCTAGCACAAAACCGTTTGAGGCATGCTAAAAATGAATCCGTAGATAAATCTGAGGCTAACTCAATATGGATAGCTTTACTAGCTAAACAGATGAATAGACATAAATAACCCTTTGAATCTTTAGCATTGCGAAGAGATGAAGTTTTAATATAAATTGGTCCTCCAAAGTCAAGACCTACATGTAAAAAGGCACGTTCTAAATTAACTCTATGAGTGGTAGGTTTGACATTTTTTGGCTACAAGTTTGACCTCGATACCTAGTACATACGATGCATTTGTAAACAATTTGTTTAACTCTTACTCTCGCGTGAATTGGCCAGTAAACCAGTCTCAGGTTGGAGAGTGTGTTTTGAACTCCGGAATGAAAAAGTTGCAAGTGATACATTAGTATGACTAGTGAAGTCAAATGGCTTTTACTAGGAAGTAAGATTGGAAATTTTTGGTTGTATTGAATGTTAGCATGTTTGATTCTACCACCAACTCTAAGTATGCCCTCACTGTCTATGAATGGAGATAATCTTTTAAGAGGACTACTTGAAAATACATATTTGCCTTTGTTTGACTTAAGTTCAATCAATTCCCTTTTGAAGTGATGAGCTTGGACTATTTTAATAATAAAGTTGTGACTAGCCTTCACTTCATCAGGTGTGAGTGAAATTGGTAAATTAGATTTAGGATTTTTTAGTTCATGACAAAATCTAAAACAATATGCAATTGAATTTTGAAGCCTTTGAAATGATGAAAATCTTTCAAAAATGTTGATATAGTATTCTACATCTTTGCCATGATAACTGTCTGAAACAGTAAGTGTATGAGATGTTAACTGTTTAGTATTGCTCGTGTTATATAATAGTTCTTCATTGGTTTCTAGAATATTCACATTAGTAGCATGAGGCCATTCATTTTGATGTGATAGTAACCAATTTGGGCCGTGCCACCAAAGCGAATAAGTTTTTAATTCTTTAAAAAGTATACCACGGGTTAAAAGGTCAGCAGGATTTTCATGAGTTCTAACATGATTCCATGCGTCTGGATTGGTATTTTGTAAGATTTGTGATAATCTATTAGTTACATATACATCCCGTTTTTTATCAGGGGATCTAATCCAATGTAAAACAATTTGAGAATCTGTATAAAGATGAATAGAATCAAATTTTAAAACTATTTCAAGAATTGTTCTTATTTTTTGTACTAAAATAGAGAGTAACAATGCTGAACAAAGTTCAAGACGAGGAATGGTGATTGGTTTCAAAGATGCCACTTTACTCTTGCTGCTCAAAAGTTGAGAGGTTGATATTTGATCATGATATTCTGCTATAATATAAATGCATGCTCCATATGCTTGAGAAGAGGCATCACAAAATCCTACTAGGTGAATTTTAGATGGTATGTTTGAAAAACAATACCTTGGTATTTCAATATTGTGCAAATGCTGAAGGCTGTTATAAAATGGTAACCACTTATTGAGAAGGTGTTCTGGGAGTGGTGAGTCCCAATCTAATTGTTCTTTCCATAACTGTTGCATGAAAAGTTTACCAGTGATAGTAACCGGTGATAAGAATCCTATAGGATCAAATATCTTAGCAATTATTGATAGTACATTTCTTTTAGTAAAGTCAGATTGTTTTGCAACTGGAATGTTAATTTTAAAAACATCTGTCACTGGGTCCCACTTAAGACCAAGTGTGCTTGTTTCATCTCCAATGAGCAAGCTGCTTGGTAAGGGTTTACCATTATTATTATCAATTACATTTTGCAAAATCATAGGATGGTTAGATGACCATTTGTGCAATTCAAATCCACCTCCTTTGAATAAGGATATCAATTGATTGCAAAGTTCAATAGATTCTGAAAGTGTGTTTGTTCCACAATGAACATCATCCATGAATGTTTGATGTTGTATACACTTAGCAGCCAATGGATACATATGTCCATCACGTTTTGCTAACTCTAACAATGTTCTAAAAGCTAAATAGGGTGCACATCTTGTACCATAAATGACCGTGCTTAAGCGGATGATTTGCAGTTCATCATTAGGTTGGTCTCTCCATAATATGCACTGAAGATAGCAATGTTCATCAATTACATTTATGTTTCTAAACATTTTAACTATGTCACAAGATATTGCAAACTTAAATGTTCTTAATCTTAGAATTATATCACTAATATCTGTATATATGTTTGGACCTTCGTGTAAGGCATTGTTAAGGGATATACCACTTGAAGAAACACTACTTCCATTGAAAACTACTCTAAGTTTTGTTGAAACACTCTGAGGTTTGATTACTGGGTGATGGGGTAAGAAAAACATAGGTTTGTTATGTGTTTTATGATTAAAAGTAACTGGTAAATAAGATGCATGTCCAAGAGTTATGTACTCTTTGATAAAATCAGAATATTGTTTGTGTAAAATAGAATCTCTTAAGAACCTTTTTTCTAACATAAGAAAACATTTATAAGAAATGTTGTATGAATCACCAAGTAGTTGCAGTTTTTCTTGAATCAAAGGAAGTTGTACTGTAAAACGACCTGTGTTGTCTCTTTGTACAGTATCACTATATAAATTTTCACACTGTGTATGTGCAGGAGATAAAGTAAGAATAGGCTTAACTTCTTCTTGTTCCCAAAATCGCTGAAGTAATTGGTCACAAGACTGTTCACAACTGATGTGTGCTGATGTCACTGATTGAGATTGTGAATGATTTGAAAGATACTGAGAGAAATGGACTGTTGTATTAAATAAAGATTGCATGCTTAATTCAATGTCTCCGGTTACAACCCATCCAAAAACTGTATTTATAAGTGTGGGTCGTTGTGGGCCTTGTTGAATGTGACCTTGTAGTAATAATGAGTAGAATATTTCACCACCTAATAATAGATCAACGCTCTTTGGAAAATTAAATAAAGGGTCTGCTAAATTGCAAGATTTAGGTAACTTAAAATTCTGTAGAGGCATATATGTTTGTGGTAATCTGTTAGAAATATGATCAGTAACTATGCAAGTTAATGTTTTAGAGTAATGGTTATAGCGAGAAGCAATATCTATAGTTGTAGACGTACAAGAATGAGTAGGATTGGAACCTATGGTGTTGATTACATATTTTGTTTGTTGTGATAAAGGTAGCTTGAGCTTAGTAGCTAACTCTTTAGTTATAAGACTTATTTGACTACCACTATCTAAAAGAGCACGACATGTTATCTGTTTTCCTTCATTGTTTTTCACTAGAATAAGTGCAGTAGACAAATAAACTTCTGATTTGTTTGAATGTAACAATAAAACTGAAGCTTGTGTATTTTTCGATGTTTGAGGAGTATCACTAGAGTTGTTGCAACTTGAGACTAGTACTGAACTATTCACTTGAGTATTTTGAAGAGGCTTACCTAGATTTGCTATATTAGTAGTAGCATCATTGATCGGTTTTAATTTAGAATAATCAATATGTATCGTAGTATGATGTTTCTTATGACAAATGAGACATTTGTTTTTTGAGCATTTATGTTGAAAACTATAAGGATGTAAGCAATTGAAACACAATTTATTATTCTTGACATATTCACTTCTCTTCCCTGGTGTAAGCTCTAGAAAGGAAGGGCATTTATAAAGATCATGAGACATGTTGCAAAGAGTACAACTATTATTTATAGTGCCTAAATGAGTGGATACACGGGTAGCAGGCTTAGAGACATGATGTGACTTAGTAGTTGACTTGTTGTCATTAATTAGTTCAAATGCAAGTGACCTATGAGAGAGAAATTCAATTAAATCATTGAGTGTAGGCAAATTATCACTATTTCTGCTAAGTTCCCATGCAGAGTGCAAGGATTGATCTAGTTTCTGAACAACTAAATAAATTAAAATTAAATCCCATGTATTAACTGGTACATGTAATGATCGTAAAGAGTCTATGCTTTGTTGGAAAATTACTAAAAAGTCTTAAATATTATTTTTACTTATAGTTTGAAAACTTAACATGTTTTTGATATGGAGATTTATGTTTAATAGCTTATTTTCATACCTCCTGGTCAGTATTTCAATGGCACGAGCATAGTTTTCACTTGTGACAACTAAGGTATTAATGAGTCCTGCCGCTTCTCCTCGTAGTAGTGACTTGAGATATTGAAATTTCTGTAGCGGTGACAAACGGTCATTCTCATGGATTACTCCATCGAACAAAGCCTTAAAACTTGAGTACTGAGTTAAATCGCCGTCAAAGTGGGGAATCTTTAAACTAGGTAACTTTGATTCATGTATATTGGACTGCCTTTGAACCGACTGAGATGAAAGATCACTTTGATTGTGTTCATATAATTTGATGATCTCCGCTATTTTAGCTTGATGTTCATAGTATTTTTCTTCAGTAGAAGACCTCTCTTGTTCATGTAGTAGTTTTTTGTCCGATTTAGCGTAATCAAACATTTCTATTTCATCCTGCGTATCATTGTACCTTTTATACAAATCAACCAATTCTGATTGTCTGACCTGGATCTCGTGGATTTTTTTTCCATTATCTTGATTATCAATAAAGTTGTATATGCGTGTCATACGCCCCTTGTAATTACTGCGTCTGTTGACCAGCTTCTCGTAAGTTTCCATTTTAAATATGTATTGTTGGAAACGTGTTGTTGCCAAAATTAAAGCTGTTGTGGTGTTGGTTCTGTTGAACTGTTAATGTAAATGAATAGAATCTTTTTACCTGTTGGTAGTTTTTGAGATGTTTGTGGATTTTGCTTGTTAGCGTGGCTTCCATGTGCGATGGCAGACATAAAAAAACTTGAAACGCCGTCTTTTCCAAATCGTTTATCCGGCCGTATAGGACCAAGTTTGTTTGATATTTTCAATAATAGGCGCTGGAATTTTTTATTTACACATTTATTTTATTTTTACAAAAAGTACGGCTTCTTGAGCAGCCAATAGCCATCACTTACAAGAACGGAAGCAGAGAGAGATTTTACAAAAGTCAGTCACTGTAACATTGACAGAGGCTATAATTCATTCATTCGTAAACAAGTAACAAATTAAAAAAAAAAGTTTATTTTGTTTCAAATTCTGATTTCACAATTCCTAAATTAATAAAATTACTTGTTTATAAATTAGTTTTACGCATTATTACTGGTTTAACTAATTATTCAAAATTAGAATATCTACGCTAGTTTATGATGTTTACTGGTTAATGATTTAAAACATAAATTTAATAGACTCTGAACAAAGACTATCCAAAACAGGAACCCCCGAAAAACCGAGATACACCGCCGAACGAACAATAACCGAACCTTTCCGTTGTAAACTTTAATAAAGCTCCTCAGACGAAATCCAATCATTACTCATCACTTTCTTAAGACCGGAATCCGAAGGAATACCGGGAAAAATCCCGGGATCTCATGCGTCACTGCGCCTCAACATGACTTGCTTTCAGTCCGGTAATGTACGAAATATGTCCACGCTCAAAAGCCCGGTATTTTGTCATAAATCAGCGGAAATATTTGGGATTCTGAGTGTAGGCTAGTTGGGAAGTGTTTTGAACTTGTTTTAGAGTTATGGATTATTTTTTTGGTGGTTATTGCTTCGGTTCAAAAACTTTACGTTACCAAATCATTATAGCGTTTTTGCGTTTTTTCTTCCTAGGACTCTAAACAATTCAAAATGCCGTTACTCATTGCGCGACAGCCATTACGCTCGCCTTATTTTCAATCAGCGCTATTGCAATGTAGCTGCAGCGCTGGATGGCATTCTGTATCAATGAACCTTTTGATGGACTAAGGTTATGTAGATGTTTGCAAATTGCAGTATTTATAAGTATTGTTCAGATTCAATTTTTACTTTCTAGCAATATAGTCTACTATAAAAAATGTGACCAAAGAAATTGTCAAAACAGTCTGTGGAGTAAAACTCCTGCACAGATAGCGTTATGCTTCTAAACATTCTACAATCTGCCAAAAATTTTACTATAATCAAATTCGCTTATCGCAGAGAATATAACTTAACATTTTCGTTCAATCTAGTTATTAAATGTTCTGGGATGAGCCATAGAGCTTCTGTTCTGTGAACTTTCGATGAAACCGTGTAATGTAGAGTCAGGGAACTTGGTGCAGGTTCTGATTCTTATTCGAATCCCCTGCAGTGTTATCGCCCCTTACTATGCGGAGCGCTTACAAAAGACCTATCATGTGCAAGCGATTCTCGCCTTAGCTGAGCCTCCGCTTATAGTCCCGACTGAACGTCCGATTTTTTACAAAGATGGTATAACTTCTTCGTGAATTGTGAATATTGAGTTCATTTCTTTGCAGTTATGTAGATGTATTGAAAAATGTATATATTTTGTACTTACCTTTGTGTATAAAGTTGTCTATATACAAAGGTATCTCGTCTTGTGACGTCTTGCAATAAATGGATAAAATAAAATATACAAAGAGGACTATGTAAAGGCAATAAACATAGATACCTTTCTTACAAAATTGTTAAAACAATTTTTGGTATAAATATACCAATCACCTGATTTATTGCGTGGTAAAAAAAACGGGTAGTCTTCGTTAAATGCTAATGACCAGTCAATCGTAACATGTTCTGCAAAACGGAAAAACATTTTTATTGCAGAATATTTATTCTAACTCAAAAACCCCTCTTTAAAAACACTAGGCTCTATTTTAGTTAATAATGATTCGGATAAATAATGCTAACTTGTTCTTCCAAGTGCGATGTATGTGGTGAGCAACACCTGTCACAAAATACGATTATGGCAGTCTTAGTTGTTGACGCTCCTTGAAGCTGGTTGTTAGAGTAAAGCGGAGAGGGTTGATGAAGGAGGGTGAGAGTAAAAGCCGTTAGCTCTAGTCTAGGCTCGCAGATAAGGTTTAATGCCCAAATAATCTTTGATATTCTTATTAGTTTTAGTAATGACCTATAAACTAATAAATAGAATGACCGTATTTTTATGCGCTTTTAACATGCATAACGTTAAGGACTTTTCCTAAAAATGCCATTTTAATTTTAAGTTCGGTTTTATACTTCTGTGGTCAGGATGCGACCATGTAAATTAACTTACCTGACCTCATGCATACTAATAAAGATTGAAAATACCTTTTTATGAGCGGATCTACTGGATTATATGATCTACAAATATTTAATTATGACTTATTTCTTTTAATTTTACTTATTTACTTTAATTTGACTAAATCATTAACTGCATTATAAAAATCGATTTAACGTTAACTAATTCGAAGTATAGAATATCTGCGCATATAATTTTACTGTTTTACTAATAACTAAAATTGGATTTAATACTTCGAATATTATACTATTCATAAATTTTTTAAAGGTCTTGGTTGTTGGTGATTGGTTGTAATAGTAACCAATTTGCATATAACGCATGTGACAATTTTATTAAGAATTACTATTATCATTATTATTAATTTTATTTACAAAGGTTTGTAGTAATTAGTAATGTAGTAGTAGTTAATTAGAATTTTATCATTTTGCCAATTATAGAATTGTCTATAGTAACATTAATATTGTAAGTTAAAGTGAGAAATTAACGTTAAAAAGGTAAATATTTTCCGCTTATCATAATTTTGCCTCACCCCTTACGTTAAGAAATGTGAGAGAGAACCAGGATGACACCTCGCAAGTGTAACAAATTCCGCTGTTTATATTGTTATTGTTACGAACATCGAAAAGTTATGTTACTCGGAGGTTACTTACAGTAATGTTTTCAGTTTACATTGTTAAAAATGTCATGCGTATTGAAACAAATTTTTATCGTAATCTGTGAAGTTAAAAAAGGTTTGTTAATATAGTCTTTAGACTTGTACAGATTTTTTTAAATCTTTAGTGAAATTGTTTACTCGTGTAAACAGGTATGAGACCCCAAATAAGTATTGTGTAGCCCATTGTCTAATTGAAATGCAAAAAGTCTAACTTAGCCAAGATGATATCAACTCGATTATTAATAGAATTGTTAATAATTCAAGCCACATTAGACACCATAGCCCTCTGGGTTGGTGTACAACCCTCTGGGAGTACATCAAATTGTCGTAGCTCAAGTTGATGTACTCAGATTTAATTCATTATTGTAGGTTACCTTAAATACCTAGATGATCTCCAACCTATGAAAATTCAGCTCACAATCGCCCGTTGGTTGGCACCAGAGCTTCTTCGCTTCAACTTTCAACTAAAATTAATACTCTCATCTAAAAAAGACATTTGAAACACTTTTCCTCCAGCAATCAATCATCTCACAAGATCTCAAGAGATCTAGTTGTCAACATTTTTCAAAAATAAAGTATTAAATACACATTAATAGAAGTACGGGGTTCGATTTTATACCGCTTTTCTTGGAGTAAATACGAAGGGGATTTCGCAGAATGGATGTTATTTTAAATTCTATTCGATTCTGTAGAATCAAAACTGTTATTGATGTTGTATATGTATTTATTCGATATATCCGATAAGTTATTCTTTGGTCTCCAGTTCCCCTTACCTTCTTAGACATTCTTATATTATCAAGGTATTTTATTTGCGTAGAATTGCGAGACTGCCTGATTGTGACACATTTCAAGTGCCCCGTGTATTCATTGTAGAAAAAAAATAAACATTTGTTTCGATAATCATAATGGCATATCAAAAGCAGTATAAAATAGGAACTGCTCTTGGTAATCAACGAAACGACAGCGGGCATAGTTTAATAGTTATTTAAAAAATTTCATAGTGGTCACAAACCTAGAATTATTACAAATCTACTTTTAAAATCTACTTTAAAATGTATAATTAAAAAAATAAAAAATAAGTTATGCTTTGTAAGCTTAATGCTAGAGCTTAATGCTTACAAGATACTTTTGCCTTATGGTATCCTTCTTGCATCCGTCTCGTCTTGTAGCTTATCGGTTCAAAGCCAAATTTTTGTGTCGTTCATTAATTATTTTTCAAGTGTTTATACTAATATATAAATATTAAAGTATTTATACAGATATTTATTGGGGTCTCGCCGCATGAATCATAAAACAATACTTATTTATTTGACTACAGGTTCATGTAGTAAACATTTCATAAGGCACTTGGTCTACTTATTATTTATTATTAACAATACTTTATTCTAAAATATTCACTTATGAGCTCTATTCTTATTGGTAAACATTGTTAAGATAGTATAAAACAAGACGTTATCTAATGTTTTAAATCGGCATTAGACCTTTTTAGTATTTTGATGACATAATATTATCACAAACGACTGCATGTCGTTGCAAGGTAAAACAATCATAAAATCACTATCTCTTCTGTATAATCATGAATTTTGGTTTTTAATATTTGAAACAATTTAAGGCTTTTTCTTAAGTTACCTTTCAAGTCCTTAAAAAAAGTAGATAAGGTTGCTTTTTACTAGATCGACTTTAGTATAAGCAGATTTTCACTGTACTACGATGTTAACAAATAGACAAACATATTTGATAGAGTCTAGACTTTGAAGTATCGAAGAAATTCTAAATAGTAGCTGATTTTATTTGTTTTAGTTTAGTTTTTCGAATAACTTCACAAAATAATCCCTTACTTTGATTTCTCTGAGTTATATTTTAAAATACAACATATATTTTATTTTTATAAGACAAAGATGATGGTCAAACTCAATATGGGATTTTGACCTGCTAATGGTCAGTAGTACGCATGAAAGATTAACTCATGAGTAACCTTTTCCCCCTTGAACTTCCCTAATTTTAAATCTAAAAATCTTGTAAAAAAATAATAAATAATTTGCGAAAAATCAATCATAAGTTACCATGTTGTTTTCTATTGAATGTATCAATGTCAATTTAAAAAAAAAGTAACAAAACGATGTCGAATGAACCAACAAGTAATGGACGTTATTGGCGGATTAGTTTTGACAGTCAATCAACATCTGTCAGTTCTTTTTTGAATGAATTAACTAGAGTGAATCCTAAAAAATCGGGGAAAAGATATATTTTAGAAAAATATCTTACAATGGTAGGAAGGTCTATATATTTAAACTAATGATTGTATGATAATCTATATTTATTGGCTTTTAATTTGATATACTGACTATTAGTAGGTAATTTTTTGTACTATCTGCTTTGCATGATAAACTAGTAAACAATAACTCAAATTTTAAGCAAGAAAATAATGAATTGCCACCGATACATCAAATTTTGGGCGCGTTTTTCAACCCTTTCTGTAAAATTATCTCGGTATCTCTGTAGTTGAAAAACTCTTTATGTGACTTGCAATAGAAGAACATGGGCTCTAATCTGCGGTTGGCCATGCTCTTCAAAGATCTCTGATAATAATCGTTATTTCAAATGTTTTTTCGATGTGAATCATCTAATACCTAGGTTCAAATTGATTCACATATCTTTTACTAGTTTTGTCATCGACTTCGTTCGCGTAATTTTTTGTTTCCTTGCGTGTTACTCTGGTTATTCTAGTTCGTATTCTATTTGTATGCCGAATTTACTTCGTAGGATATTAAGCAATTTCAACGGATCCCACCTGCCAGGCGTCCAGCGATGAGGGCTCACATTTTTTATATTACTTAACTTAACTTCTAATTGTGTAAAAGCCACTTTAATTACATCCGTTTATTGATAACTTTGGGAACACCACGGATTTTAATTTCAGTCCTCAGTTTAACACAGAATAACTTTAAAATCAAACGTTGTAACTTCACTTCAGAACGGACCTCATTTCGCACAATCGATTTAACCGTAGTTCAGTTAACCAACATTACAACAACTGTACACACTGTTCCCTTGTCGGAAAGGCCATACAACAAAGTTAAACAAATGTTTCGTAGCACGCTCTCAGCTCGCAGCCTATGCTACATATATGCTCATTTGTTTTGTTGTATTTATATCATGTTTAGTGCAAACTAAAAGCAAATTTGCAAAGCTGTGCTTTGCATATTTATTTAAACAAAAACCATATACCTTTATTTTAACTAGAAGAATACCTAAGTACGTTCAATACATGCTAAGTTTGTAATGAAATGGGTTGCAGGGAATCATCCAATTTCAAGAGTTCGACTTATACTCATATTTGACTTACAATACGAATCCTATGATCAGACATTTCTGTCGTGAACGCATATTTTTATGAGTCAACCATTTTTTGGACCAGAATTTTCATGACCTAATAAAATCCAAAAATACAAGCTATTCTTGCTTTGGTAATTTTAAGATTATTAATATCACGTAAATAAATTAAACTATAAGTTTGCCGTTGTGTAGCAAGTGAACGAATCTAGGCGCCATATTTGCGCCATACGAAACGCAGTATGCCTACGCATCCTGAAAAAATCCTAGGCGCGTTTGTCTTCACCTGAATGAACATAAAATATATCCAGCGAAACTTTTACATCAAATAAAGAGAACATTCATTAAAACAGTAATAATTTCTCATAAATGAAACGGAATACGACGTCGTCCGAGCACAGTTCACAGTGCTGGCCACAAAACTACACGTTGAACGAAGCGAGGTTTGATCGTCACGATAAAATTGCAATTTACTGCATCAAATTGCATCGTTAGAATTGTTAAATTGCTTTTCGTTGTGAAAATATATGTTGTGTTATAGATATTTACATTGTTTGCTTTTATATCAATAGTTTTAAGGTATTTAGTTAAATCGATTATTACACAAGACATGTACCGAAACTGAACAAGTAGGAATTTTTTTAGGGTACAATCCTTTTTGTTGTATTTCCGCCAGCTCTAAGACTGAAATTGTTGTAACTATCTATATATTCTAGTTAGAGGTCAAATGAAAAGCGACACTGAACTATACTAAAGAAAGTCGCTTTTTGATTGAATATTTAGCTGAGGCTAAGTGCGCTTACGTAAGTAAGTTTTACATTCCAGCCTAACTCAATATGAAAAAAATAACAGATTCACAAATACCTGTCAATTTGATGCATATTAATACTTATTACAGAACCAACAGCACTTTGAAATATTACAATTGATTTAAATGAATAGGTTCATACCGCCAATGAAAGGTTCACAATTTTTTATCTATACTGTTACGAGTAGATTAAGGCTAGTTTCAAACCGGACATTAGAAGTAAAAAAGAATTAATAAGTTAAAAAAAATACAAAGTTATAGCACGCAATTCAGTGTATGTGAATGTGTATGTGAGAGAGTATGTGTGTGTGAGAGAGATTATGTGTCTATGTTAGTTACAGAGTCAGTGTACATGAATAATTGAATGAAAATTTGATCGTGTTATATTGCGATAATATTGTAATTGCTCTAAAATTTCAGTTTAAGTCCTATATATTGTAATTTATTACAGCAATCGTTAAGTGGTGTCGCTAATTTGAGGTCGCCTATAACGATGTGAGATAAACCCTATCAATATGGCCGGTCTGATTACGCTGAGGGTGAGAGGGTTATTACGCTGAGAGGTATTTACCCGTGTTACTTAAACTATTTTATTTGAAGTAATTTAGTTCAATGACAAATCGTAATGCTAATATTGCCTTTGAGTACATTATTTACAATTTATCACATATATTCTTATTGGTACTCATACTCAGAGATACTCATAATCTTATTGATAACCATTAACTTTTTAATAAATAAGTAAAGAAAAAGGCCTCTGGCACTTTGTCCTTTATATAGGACAATTTTATGTCAGTTCGTAACATGACACACCCTTTTAAAAACTTGTAGATGTCGCTAGCGTCGACGTCAACTTGTCTCGCATAATGGCCCTTTAATAGGTTCACTTAGAAAAAGTGTGTAAAGTATTTTTGGTTCATACGAGTATAAGAAACTTTTTGGACGAGTTTTCCGCGCCATCTTTTTGAGGAAATTATTTAGTAGGTTCGTAAATTTGACATTGATAAGCCCATTAGGTTTCATTGAAAAGCTCATTTATTAAGGAAATAATTGTTTGGGTTGTATTTAATTGATAAGATTCTGAAAAGGTTATATAAGGACATGATTTTATAAATAAAAAGCAAAAAATTGAAGTGAAATAAAATATAATATATTTATTCTAAGCGCTCTTATTTTATTATATTTTATTTACCCACTTTCATAATTAAACTTTGTTTTCTAGCTTAAACAAAAGAAGCTTGAGTTTTGGTTAACAATATAGATTCTAAAATTTATCCCCTTTTCAATGTTTAGAAATCAAGCAAACAGTACATATTTGCACGCACCTCAAACGAGGCCCTTGGGCATACACGGGTCTACAAATACCCTAACACGTCGGTAAACAATCAGTATGGTAATCCGTTTAACCCGTCTTAGGTCATCGGTAGTAAAGTGGCCAGCTATCTGCATCATTCTAGGTATACGAGTAATGGCGCGGCGGCCGATGGGATGGGCATTAAATTTCAATGTGAACGCGAGATATTTGATTATATTGTTTGATAATATATTTGATTGAGAGATGTATTAAAATTACGAAAATAATAACTTGGAAATTAGATTATATTAGGACAAATTAAGAGACTTCCGACGCTTAAACCTTTTAAACAATTAGGAATATTAACGTCACGAATTTCGAACGCTTTGTCCAAGCTGATTTACGATTCTCCTGAAATGTATTTATAGTGTTTTTGTCGTCAAAATTAATCCCCGGAATGGAAAATACCGAATCAGGTAACAAAAACATCTATTTTTTATTATTTGTTCCGTAATGGAAACCTTTTGAGTTGGTTTATACAATACCCAAAACAAATGGATTTCACTCTTTTATGCTCTCTGTAGTAAATAGTGGTGGATTGGCTTTGTTTTACAAACTATATGCAAAAAGCGTACAAAAACTAGAACAGTTTATTATCCTTTTGGCGTTATACAGTGGCCTATGCGTTAAACTTACGCGCTACGATTTCAAAAAGATATCAAAATGATTCTCAGTCGTGAAGTCCAAAGCGCAGAGTCTTTTTTCGAATGGATATTTTTTATGAAATATGTTAAAACAAAAGTTACATATTGCAGCAATGTATTCGGTTTTTATTTCTATTTCGCGCACGTGCCTCCATTTTGACCGTTTTAAATCCGTATATAATTGGGAGTTATGCAAATCCCGACGATATCGTACGCAGTACGCACTAGTGCGGGATCAGGGATTTTGTGTGAAAATGCAATTTTAAAAATGTATTTCTATCGCGTGTTGGAAGCAAAATTGTTTTTCACCGACGAAAGCGTTGTGCAAAATTGAAAATGCTCGGATGATTTTTTCTAGTTTCTTCAATACGATTCTTCAATACGATAAAATGCTCTTTTGTTAGACTTAAATAATAACGCGTACTATTATTATAATTTGGTTGTTTACCTTCTTATTCATTTACAATTTTATTTTCTCATACTAAGCAAAATAGACGTAAAACCAGACTTCTGATAATCTAACTAACCGACATACAACTCCAAATACTACATAATTTAGTCTAAATATTTGCATATAAATGCAATCCTTAGACAACATTGCTAGACTCATCAAAATTCAAACTTTGTCACGATCTACACAAAATTCAATTTCGCTGACCATTCATATTTCAAGCTTATCAGTAGTTTCTAAGCCACTGACCAACAAAAACCAGTTTTAAAAGAACTCATTGTACTAGTCCTTTTAAAAGGATCACAGTTCTGCGTATTTTGGTTTTTGCTACTATCTAATAAGCCAAGACCCTTGGTGTTGTGTAAAGTATGAGTGGTGACAGTTCAGTGTAATTCGGATTATTATTCCTGTGAATGACAAGTGAAATGAAGGAGAAATGATGGTATATTGGTAATGACGCCATCATTTACAGGTCGTGTTACGTTGATGGCTATTTAGCTGTAACCGGTGATTGAACAGGCTTTATTGGATTTGAACGAAGTTTATGTTCAGTGATTACAGTGCTAATTGGAACCTTATATCCATTGCATTATATTCAACTTGTACATTTCTGTAGACTCAGCAGCACATCAACCTATCAACCTAACATAAAATGTCAAATTTCCTCATTTGATCTTGGACTCTTTTGTTATGAATTATAGGTTCATAATGTAATTGAGAAAATTTGACATTTTGTGGTAATAGCTCTGCTGTAGAGACTGTACATACATTTACTCAAACTGCTTATTGCTTATTTCATAATAAATAATAACTGTATGGTCCGACAGTAATAAACATACAGATATAAATATAAACGAGCATGACCCGAGAACAAACATCTGCGTTCATCACACAAATGAAAGCCCCAACCGGGACTCTAACCTGGGACCGCCGGCGTATGAGGGCTTCTATCACTGACGCCACTGGACTGTCGATTCTTACAAAAACTCATAATCATAACACACTCGAACTAATAAAGGCAGTTTGTTGGTCAATTTAAACATATTCAAATAATTTGTTACCTGGCTGAAAAAATGGTAGACAGATGATAATGTTATTTCTGAAGATTCGTAACATCATAGAACCAAACCAATCAATAATAGCACCAATTTTTTAGTTCCTCATAAATATTTAATACCAGATAAACATTGCTAATCACTTATTTAGCAAACATTCTTAATTATTCAACCGTAAAAAAAATGATATCTTGATTTAATTCGTATAATAGCAAAATGCGATATTAATCCTAAACATCCCAATTCTTGCGACAAGCCGCTAAATGCTGGCACAAAACAGATCTCTTTATTTTGTTTTCTAGATTAGCGACCTTGATGCATGGCTTCGTACAAGATAAATCCTTGTTCCTACCATTTAGGGACAGGTGCTTGGCTTAGCTTGTGCGGCCAGGAAATTGCAGCCACTTTCATATTGGATGCATTACGCTGATGCAGGTAGATTCTGTTCTTCCTGTTTTTGGCTATACTTTTTAAAAGCGCAACGTAATACATAAAAGATATTCTATATAAGATACCTATTAGTTAGGTGTGTTAGTGATATTGACCTTAAATAAGATCCTAGATAATTGGAATACTTATTTATAATTATTGAAAAGGGTTAAACTTTCATTGATTAACTTTCAATTTACTTTGTTAATAATGTTTGTCTACGAATTTGAAACACCTTTGGAATGCTTATTAATTTATAAACAATAACAGTGGAATTTAATCACTTAAATACATATAAGATACTATTTCATCGATATCTCATATGAGTTAATATTTTAATTATTTTATTTATATTACCTATTCATCACATCCACATCAACAAAATCTTCGAGTAGGTACAACTTTTTGAATTTATAAAAACGTAATCAACCAGAAGATTGTCTAAAGTTTAGAATTAAGTTCTAGCTTAAATCCTTTACCTTATTTGAGCTTCGTTGGGAACTTCGGATTAATAATAACTTATTATAAAGGTTCCTTTTAATTAAAATTCGTCGTTGCTTAAAAGACTGAAATCAATACGTCGCGTCTATTGCATTATAAGAGACAAATTACAAACTAGTTTTAGTACCGAGGTCAAATATCCAACTAAGAATAAATATGGTTAAAAATATAGTACGAGTACTTCGCTGATGCAACATTATACCAATCAGTCGTCATACGAACATGACGTCAGCTCTACACACAGCTAGTTTTCGCTAATTTCGTCGTTGCTTGCAAGAGCAGAGTGGCGCAGTGGAAGCGTGCTGGGCCCATAACCCAGAGGTCCGTGGATCGAAACCACGCTCTGCTAGGGAATCTTTTTTGCCTTTTTTTCTTAAATTTTTTTTACTTTGCAGTAAATAAATTTTTTTTAAATTTAATTTTATCTATTTTTTAAGATAATTTTTATACTTAGTTGGTTTTATATTTTTAAGAAGTAAAATTCTGAGTAAACATGAACAACTTTTTCCTTGCATAGATTCCAAAACTGTTAACAACAGTATTTAAAAACAATTTTAAGTAACAAATTCCCCTAAAACGAGCTGTCAAACAATAAACAAACCAAGCCTTACAAGGTACTGTAAACTTCATCTTTGCCGGACAAATAAATTCCCTAGTAAAAATAAACTTCAAGCTAAGCCAATTAAAAGTTCATCACAATATTTCAAGCTGTCCTCGACAAATGAAGTGAATAGCTTAGAAGCTTCTCGGCAAGCTAATTGGGCTCCTGTATAAGCTGGTAGTGCAAGTAAGTTTAAAATATCGCACGCTCAAGTACCCTAATTTTGAGGTTTAATTTGTGAGAGAGAGCGAACTAGCTTATGTATGCAGATAAGTTTGATATTCATTGGGAAAAATTATTGGAACTATATCTTTATGAAAATCGACTATAAGGGATAACGTCATAGTTATTTTATTAAAATATTATTACTTTATAAAATTATCCTATAAAAAAATACTTTATTTCACGAAATAAAAGAAATATTAAAAATCATATTTCTAAGTGGCAATAAGCGTAGTATTCTAACATGAATCAATTGAAAATCTTAGTAAATTAAGAATCTAGATGCAAAAAAAAATTCTATAGAATTATTTAATTTTACTTTACAAATTAGGAAAACCGAGTAGTTAACGGCCCCACTCATAGGCCCCACGTGAAATGGATACTAAACGCACTCGTCATTATAGATTTTGCTTAGCAATTTCAGAGTCAGGAGTGCCAATAAAGTATAAATCAGGCTACTTAGGAGCTCCGGTTGACGTCTCCGACTGCGGCCGTTAGAGTAATATTGGACAAAAAGTTTATGTCTTGTACTAGAAGTAAATCTGTACTGGGCTAATCTCTGCGCATGTATGTTCTCAGGTACTGCACTCGTTTCGTTAATCCCTCTAATTGTTCTATTGTGAAAAACATGACTTAAGCGAGTTTTG
Organism: Marasmarcha lunaedactyla; assembly: GCA_923062675.1. Taxonomy (NCBI): domain Eukaryota; kingdom Metazoa; phylum Arthropoda; class Insecta; order Lepidoptera; family Pterophoridae; genus Marasmarcha; species Marasmarcha lunaedactyla. The sequence continues at coordinate 14,546,370 of OV281353.1, forward strand.
CAAGCCTTACCATAAAGTTAAATACGAATTTATTTTGTTTGACGATTTTGCGCTTTAATTTTATTGGTGCTGCCATTACAGCGACATCTAGTCTGTTTGAGCGAAACAATTAAAAAAAATATATTTTAGATTATTCTTATAGAGCGATCTGTTCTTTTAGTTAACAGATAAATGAGATTTATTTTAGTAGCGGCATAAGGTCAAATATCGGATTTAAAATATACTGGTTATTGTAATTTATATTCCAAAAATGTTAATAGTAGCCTGTAATACCTATTCTTAATTATTTCTTGTATGACAATTAGACACAATCAAACAAACGTTAAATGCTAGTAAGTAGTTTATAAATTAACTATATTTATTCCATATTTAAATATAAATGTAACATGGCAGTTCAACCAGTAAAAAAAATCTGTAACTCTTTGAAATAATGGACGAAAATGCTTTATTTGTGAAGCTCCTTAATTCTGGACTTCTTTTTACTGGGAAGGGGGTGAGAGTAGGAATTTTCCACCCCGTGACGTTACCTAGCAACCGCGAAGATGGTAATACTTCTAATAACGTTTTATAAGAAAATGTATATTTTGAAACATCTTTGAAGTTTTCTTTAAATAAGGATTATTTAGAATCGGCACGTTTATAATATATTCGTTTTTTCAGTATTGCTAATTCAGCGGTTTAAACCGATCATATTCTCCATTATGTTTTATGTTCTAAATTGTACTTTCTAAAGAATAAATTGAAATAGATTTGAAATGAGGATATAAGTTGTATTTGTGTCAGCTATAATAAGTTGTATCTAATAACTCTAATAATGACGACTTTGGTAAAAATTTAAAATATACACGCCTACCGACTTTTGCAATGCGCTTACGTAATTGGCGTCTAAACGTACTTATAAAACGACTGTCTTAATACTGTTACAATAAAATCCATTTCCGCGTATCAAAATATCGTTTTAATATAAAACCGCCTAGTTATATGCAATGCAATATAGATGGCGCTGCGGAATGGCGATGTTAATTAAATTAATGGATGGTTACAGGTGAAACAGTCGTGGTGTTTTGTATTATTTCGTTTTGTTTGTGTATTTTATGTTATTAGATTTGGATGAAATAGAGAAATACTTTCGATATTGTAAAATAATACTTTGAGACGGTACGTACCAGGTTTAAAAAATTTATATTCATATGGACGTCTAGATATATTTACATATCGAAATAGACGTAAAATTAAATTATCCGTGTAATTTAAAATAATTTATGAATCGATTTAATAATGCGCCCAACCGTTATTCATCAGAAAAGTGCCTTAATACTTTCTAATGTAGTATTGGAGGTCGTTTTGCCATTGTTCGTTTGTTTTAAACATAATTTTATTTATTTATAAAAATCGCGCCAAATGTCACCTAATACCATTTAAAAAACCACTTACACCTTCTTTTAGACACTCAATTACATTTAAACATAAAGTTACCTAACTAACATCGTTCATTGACTACGAAACATGTGATTTACTCAAGGCCTTTCCTTACTCACTTTGCGTAGGCGCATGGCATAAGATCATTCATAAACACCGCTTTAATACAAATTCATTCTTATCGACTATGCCACAGAGCTTGAAATCATTTATATCATAATTGCCAATGACGTTAAAACTGTAATTTTGAATTTAAGACCAGAACTCTTAGTAGTAAGGTAAGTTTTCCTTTGAAATGATTAAACAGAGTATTGTGAAGAAGCACGTGGGTGCTAGACAAGTTTGAGTCATTCGTTCCTATGTTGATACGAGATATGAATGCGTGTGCAGATAAGAAAATGTTGTTGACAAATATAATTGATGGCTTTTATATAGGTATATATTTATTTTGGGAATAACGGTTTTTACTATTTTTAGGTTTCCGTGTTTTCATAAACTACATAAATGTATCAACTTCGATTTCATATGGTGGGTTATTTTGATTACATTAAATTACTGCAGATAAATAATTTAAAAATATATAATTGCATCTAATTAAATTAAGAAATTTGATTGCTCTTTATTCATAACCATCACTGTTGCATTGAGTATTTTAGGTGTTTTTTATTTCGTTAAGACTGTTTTGAAGTGAATACAACAAACAAATATTGGGTAAGTATACCATTCCAATAGCTTCGTCAAATCTCTTATCTGGAACATATATATTTAGATATAAAATCCTCTTAATTATCGTCAACAAATAGATTCAACCCTTAAGACCCCACATCACAGAGTTGGAGTCCATTAGCCATCGGGTGGCGACTTAATGCATACTTAAGTGTAGGACTGTAAAGCTCTTATTTCAAACTCATGATTAATTCAGGCCCAATTTGTCAACGCATCTGGTCTGCGATTGGTGACGCCTTCTTAATTTGATTAGCAATATTTTGGAACAAGAAATGTCCGATGTAAATTCGTTCATGTTTGTTAAATTGTAATCAGAAAGATTTTAGATGAGCCTGATAATATCGAATTACATTTTGATTTGCAATTGTTATTTCCGAGCATACATAAAAAAACAGAGTTATTAAGAAATGGTTATGGCTTCTTCCTTGGTTAAAAGAGAAAATGACGTGTATATTTTAATATAATATCAATACAAAGCATAATAGGTAAATGCTGGAATATACAATAAATATTAGCGTAGTGGGTAGCCCTGCCTCATAGGCCGAGGCGCCAGGTTCGGTTCTTGGCCGGGCCATTCATTTGTAAGATGAAAACTGATGTTTGTAAACGGGTCAGGGTTGTTGATATTTATATATGTGTGTTTATTCTGGGTCCCCCCCCTGTGCTGTAAGGTCATCCATAACACAAGCTCTGCTTACTCTGGTTGGGGCCAAACCGTTGGTGTGTTGGTCTGGGTATTTGTCTTAATATTAGCTTCGGTAGCGGAATCACCAGTCAAATTATTAAATAAAATTTCTTCTAAAGTCGACATTTGCCAATATATTTTTGTTCCTATTACTTAATTTTTTTTTAATTTGAATACTTTAATCTCACTCTGTTTAACAGTTTATGTTACAATCAATTCATTTAATTTATAATCTGTTGTCTTCTTCTGGACGTGGTTGTAAACTGTATTGTATCCTAATCATATTTTAAATTAACTCAAAAGTAATCAATCTGGCCAGACTTTATCTATGAAATAATAGTAACAACCTAAAATTATTTTTTAAAGAATCTTGAAAATTTATTTTAATACATACTGTATAAATCCCCATAATATAACTTCCCAGACAAGCACACAAACAACCATGATCCGAGAACAAACATCTGTGTTCATCACACAAATGAATGCCCCGGCCAGGACCCGAACCTGGGACCTTCAGCGTATGAGGCAAGGCTACTTACCACTACACCACTCGGTCGTCAATATGGGCCAGGACTATTATTACAATAACTTACATTATAAAACTTCTATAAAAGGTTTTTAGCTTAGACTCATTCCTAGAAGGCGCTTTTTTCCTTATTTTCTTAAATATCCAAACTTCTACCTCCTTGTATCTAAGGCAGCCTTTGACCAGTATCCCACAACATCGGTACGTCGTGGTTAGTGCATGTGCAATGATTCATCCGCATATTGTGCTTAGAACATTATCGTGGTCTCCTCGCCCCTATTGTCACACACAAAAGCCTTATTTTCAAAGGGTTCTTGGAAGGTATATCTTGTAGAAGCGATGGTTTAGTATATTGAAAGGATTACGATAGTATGCGGTTTGAAATGTAGTAGTAGTACTGAGGAAAGTTACATTCATTACGTTACCTCATCAGTGCTGACAATTTATTTAGGAATAAAAATTAAGGTGAAATATATATCTTTAATAACCAACTCAGTGATTTATTCAATGAATATCGGAATAACTATAGACGTTTGTTTAGAAATTTTGACTTAATTTAGGAATATTTTATGTAATTGTATTTCTCAAAGTCTAGTGTAAGCTTCCAAAGCCTACACTTGTTTATTTAAACTACAGCTGCTGCTCTCGTAGGACCACTTTGTAAACGATTGCCAAAATGTGGCCAAAACCAAGACTTACGATGTACATGGAACTGGCATACACTTTGCCAATATGCATTTAAAATGGCTGATTGATATTATATAATTTAATTTATTATATTATGTATAATATATAATTATAATTAAATATTTTGCATCTACAATTTATTTTACATATCAATGATTCTTCTAGCGGATATTTACAATAGAGCACATACAAAAATAACTTAATGCTTGAATCACACTTAGGACAGTAGTTGAAATTTTACGTTTATGCTTTTTTTATACATTTAAAATCACGTCAATTTCTAGGTTTTAGGTCTGTCGCAAGCTACGGGACTACGGGCCGTAGCGCTGCCATAGTAACCGGCAGTACGGGCCGTGACTGCGACCGACGTAGACGGCTCTACGGACGTTCTCGTAGAACGGCGCTCCAAAGACGCGATCGTCAAAATATTTGAATTAAATTTGATTGGACTATCAACATTTAAATTTGAAAAGAGAATAGTGCATGCTGTGTTTTCTTTTAAACTAAAGGTTAGGGACTGGTACTAGCATCGTGTTGTAGTGGTGTTTAAAATTGTCTTTTTTCTCATTATTTCTTAGCATACGTTTGAAAAGCTCAGTCCTTCGGGAGCAAAAGTTCCGGGCACATTAAAATATTCATGCAACACGAACATTCAGGGAAGTACAATGTTGATTTAGCTGTCGCATTTATGTTTCTATAAAAAAGTTTTCCTTGGCGAAATTTTCGAACATTATGGAAATTATTGAACAGTCGTCGATAAAATATTAAGTTTGTTTATTCTTTCTTTAAACTGTTACCTATTTTGGCCTATTGTTCTGTATTCTAATAGTTTACACATTTCATAAATATAAATATTATACCTAGTTAATTATGTTACGAAGCCCAACAATTAACTTTGTTGATATTATAACATTAAAACGTACAATGACGCCGTTAATGCTAGTATGATGGAATAAGTTAACGAATTAAAATTTATATGAACCATTTTCACACCTAGTAATCATTTTGATATTTTTTTTCTTAATAAAGTTTTTCTTGTTAAAACATCTATATGTCGTAGACATGTGTCTACGACAACCAACCAAGGGCACGAAGATGCAGTGAATTCTTATATAGTCTAAAATTTATTACAAAAAATCTTGAAAATCTTGAACATAGATTTGTTATTCATTTCGTTGTTCAAAAACCAGCTGCCTTGACTTCATCGTGTAGTAAAGATAGCTAGTAGCTTCAAATAAAAGGAGAGTCTGGCACATGAAAAAATGACTCCTATAGTTCTTTTGAATAAAAAAAATAAAGGAAAAACTTGTTGAATTTTGATATTTTATATAAGCAGTGATAAAAACTTTAAGTATTAAGTACAACTTTTTATTTCTGTAATTTTTTTCGTTCGAGAATACAACTTATTTTTTGCGTCGTTTGTTCTGCCTTGATCATTATATTTTACCGAACTATTTTACCGAATTATATCACTTTATTAAATAATTATGAACAATTATAATGCAAAAGCCATAAAAACCTGTAGTAACCTTGTTATTTAGGCTTACAAGGCAGTTATTAAACATGTGATTGTCATTTGTGTCATAATACCAGATCGCAAACAGATCAAGGTCGTCATACTGATTACAGTCATTATATGCTGTCTATTGGCGATGGAGTTACCTACTCGAATATTAACCACAAAATTATTTGTTTTGAATAAGTTTTAATGAGGAGTTATTAAACTGGCAAGGTTTTTCCTAGTTCGTGTTTAAAGCACTGATTATATCCAGAAATTTGTCGTCGTCATGGATTTCGTAGTCGTTCGGTCGCACTCGGAGACGTGAAACGGTTAAATAATAAGGCGTTCTTAACTGTACATTTTACAAAGCAATCTAGACTTAGGCATTGTAGACATAAAGTACAGATTCGCTTAATAAAATCTATTATTAAGTAAGGCTCTATTTACCATTTCTAGTCTGTGAGTGACTCTGATAGCGGTATAAGTAAGTAATCACAGCTTCGTCCAAGTACGGAAAATAATTTTTGAAATAAACATAAATAATATAGTCATATTATGACTCATGAATTAGTTTTGTATTACGAAAAAATAGAAAAGGTATTTTATTCAAGTGTAATTATTTAAAATTGTGATTCAAATGAATCAAAATCTTTCCAACACACATTTATGATGTCATTGTTTATTATAATGTAACAACACTTTTATTTCGCTAAGATGTATGCTGATGACCCAACTACTGCTAAAAAGAAAATAAATCAAGTCATATTTCTATGAACAAATAGAACAATATTACTAATTTAAATAAAAACTCTTACCTGTAATCAAATATTCGATCATCGCAGACGCGTAAAAAGGTCAAAACGTCTTGATTAAAGGGAACGATTCAATTTACAATTTAGAAAATGTCTTATTTCGTGTTTTAATGAGACAAAAGATATTCCTAACAATAGGTTCAGGAAGGTTATGAAGGGAAACGTTTGCGAGGAAAACGGTTTGGTTGCGGAAAGTATGAGATAAACATTTTGGTTCAATAAAGAATTTCGGTTTACAAATTTCGAGTTTAACTTGGTTGGAATAGATATCTTAATAAGAATCTTTTTTTAATCTAAATGTTATCTTTCAGTTTTTTTTATGTAAATTTTTCTGTTGACTTATTTTAACTACTTAAGTAATATAAAGCCTGTTCTATAAAACTTAAAATCTTAATTACTATCATAGGAAAGGTTTTGGTCTTAATGTTTGTAGGAATCCGGGAATCGATCATGGATACGTCATTCTATTAATTAGTATTCATTAAAGTTTTTTTATAAAATGTTTTTAAACGTTGAAAAACCATTGAAATTCGAACTATTTTACCGAATTATATCACAATCATTTATTCTACTTTGAATCTATTTTTTTATTTAATAAGTATTAAAACCTTTCTTCGCTTATTGAGTTTGTTTTAAAAGTGAAAATCTGAAACTAAGTCTCCCAAAGCTCAGAGAATCTCAAATGATGCTTAAAACAAACAGCTCTAATAGCCACTTCAATTAATAACCATCTTGTATTATTACAGAAAACTTGCCAGACTGAAATAATTAGCGGGAAAAAAACACTAGGAAGCTTCCTTGGTTACTTACTTCTTACGCAAAAAGGGTTTCGTTGCTTTTTTTAAAGACGGAAGAAACATCAAAAATGTTTTAAAGTTGTAACAGTTTTTACTGGTTTTTAGTAAAATCTTTGTTACAGCTTTTTGTTTGGATTTTTAAATTAAAGAACTAACCCTTAGTTGATATTTAATTGACCAAAAAATATGATGTGTTTTCATACCTAAACTCAAACCATAAACTTTTACTTTATCACATGATGCCAAATGAAAATAACAAACTGCAGAACTCTCAAAACAGCAATGAAAGGAGTAACTTTTTACACAACAGACGTAAAATTACATTGTTATTACACTTCTACCAAGTACTTAAAATCAACACAACTGAACATATTCAGCAGGAAAAATAAATTCGAAACTAAAAGTAAAAAAAATTCATTTACCTCTTACTTTGCATTAAACTTATGAGCTGCAAAAATAGGAGTTCTTATCACAAACAAAAACTTTTACTTTGCTATAGAAATGTAAAGTTAAGTTTCAGCGATACCTGTGTACTGGTACGAGGCGCGTACATTTCCTTCAGAAGTTCTGTATTTGCTTACTTTAATTGCAACTTGTTACTTGCTGTGCCAACGAGGTTGTTATGGATGGAGTAACAATAGTTATAACTTTAGGTGATTTTCGTTTGTTTTTTTGTTTGTTTTTGTTACATTTTTTATTCTATGCTGAAAGTTCAGACTACTATCGGTTATTGCTGGTACTAGGATCTTATTTGTTCTTCTCAATAGAAGAAGAAATGGTATTTAATATAGAAATCATAAAATATCAAATGATGAATGTTTTTGGTTATTAGTATAAGTACTTGACGTCTCAGCTAGGTCTCCGAAACCCCGGCTATGAAACTCGAAATTCAAAGTCGAAAGAAAAGTGTTATTTTTCCTCCCCAATACATTAGTAACTTGAATAAATCGTTGATTTCAGATCAAAAATTTAAAATTAAAACAAACTAAATTAGCTGTTATTCAATTCATTACTAACTCTATTAGTTAAGTTATCCCGAGATGCACTTATTTTACTTAGACTTTAATGGAAACTTTAAGATCCTGTTAAGTTACAACTTAGTTTAAAGAGATAGGAGTTGCGTTTTGAATTTTGTTTCAAAGGTTTGTTGTTAGTGAATAATGGAGCTTTGTGAAATACAAGCAATTTAAATATGTTGAGGATTTATTATCTTTACTTAGTTAGTAAATGCAGTTTGAATCGGTCTTTGTTTCTTAGTGAAATGTTGAAGTTACAATGTTTTATGAATTATGTCAATTTATTTGGAGGGCCGAGTGGTGTAGTAGCCCTGTTGGAGTCGTGGTCTGGGCATTCATTTGTGTGATGAACACTTGGTTGGTTCTCGGGTCATGGGTGTTGATATTTATAAATGTATGATTGTTAATTATTAATAATATATGATTATATTATTAGTTAATGATATACTAACGTTTGTGTTAACAAAGAATGCAAAATTTAAGTATGATTTTAAAATATTTGTAAAAACTTTCTCGCACAACTTTGCAGCATATACAGAATAAGCCTAAAATATTATAATTATTCACTTTTATTACCATGATCTACAAAATCCTTGCCAATAATAGTTATGATTCATCAAATATTTTTGAATTCAATCAATTTAAAACCATTATAGTATTGTACGTTTTGACATTAAAAAAGTAATGAAAGTTTACATTAAAACAAACCATGACTGAACCGAACGTAGTTGTTTTACGAGTAAAATTGAAAATCAAATAAAAAAAATATTTACCTTATTTTAAAAAAATAATGTAGAGATAATATTCATAACACGACCGCGGTTTTTAATCTAACAGTTCCAATATACCTCACAGTGGATTACAGCTGTAGAAAGACCACAATAGAAAATTTGCAGTATTGCGCGCAAACCGCTTGGAATCAATTTACTGCGGTTCTTTAGACATTCTATACGCAGGCTCTTTGTTAGATCACTGGTGTTTGTTTACTATTATTGTGTTGTGAAAGCTGTTGTTTCGGTTTAATGGCCTTTCCAGCCGATATTTTTTAGTGTTTATTATCTTCTTACTAAATTCATGACTAGTGATAAAAAAATTATATTACTAAAATTAAAACAGCTAGGAACATATTAAGGAAATTAATTACACAGAAAGCCACCGCCTAGATTATTATTGAGCTCTTAAAGTGGCTCTTTTTGATCTTCCCAATAAGGTTTAAAAATATTTTACAGCAAACATTTCGGCCCTACAATTTAGCAGTTACTTCTGAAATTATGATCTGAATAATTTCTGACAGCAACCTTGTTTTGTCTCGAAACGGTACATAACATAATATACATGTTAAATTAATACCAATTAGATACCAGACCGCAATATGATACTGTCACACTGTTAATCATCGACCTGTCCAACTCAGCGTGTAATAGCTGGAGACTATTCAGTAATATTAGCTGCCCTTATACTCGTAACGTGGTATACAGTGTAAATTGTAAAATTGGTGCTCATAAACTTTTAGAAATGAATTAGTAGGTATTTCTATAATTCGGTTTGTAAAGAAAAAAAATCTGATTCTAGTTCAAAAACCCTTTCGAGATATGTCTTGTTTATAATATATTTTGCTAGTAACATAAATTATCAATTTAAATCGACCTGCATATGACGTCATCTAGTACCATCATTGTTTAATTTCATTTTGGTTAAATTGTCATGTATTTTTTAAAATATATGTCTCTATCTAATTTTTAAAAAGGTTTCTACTCCGTGACGTAACCATACAAATTTCTTTAAAAATAGATTTAAAATTAAATAATGTTCAATAATCAGAAAGATTAAAATTTCACAAAATACCTCATTCGTTCAGAAAAAAGTTAAGAAATATATAACTCAAAATTACTTTATATATTGCATTATATTAAAATTGATCCTAAATTAAATAGCAACAAGTATAAAATAATTATGATGACATGTCCTACAATTTTTTTCAAAAATCTATCGAAATAAAGTTTGCTAAATTTCATTCAGTCAAATTCAATTTCAAATATTTATTTCTCAACATTGACAATAATTACTTGTTCTTATTGACGTCAAACAAAACATGACTCTGCTACCAGATTTATCAATCGGAAATGAATGCTAATGGATTGCTCTCCCTCAGACTGAGCGTATAGGAGTTTTCACGTATAGACATACCGAAATTCGATATCAAGTGGTCAACTATCATTAGTGATTCAAGTGGTACGGCTCAAGTACGACACAAGTCGTGTCTGAGCGGATGTGTCGTACATTCGTACACGCACGACATTATGATGGACAGGTGCACGATTATTTGTTAGTTTTTATTGGTGCACGTGGTTTTAATATTCAGTTTCGATGAAAGCGTATGTGTCGTTTTGGCGGGTTAATTGTGGGACATCAGGACATTCTTGTTTTAAAAGATATTCTTACTTGTCAGAGGTGGACGAAGAGCTCTTACACCATTTATAAAAAAAATGTTACATCAGAAAGAAACCAAAACTTCTGAAATAATAAAAATTACAAAAAAGTTTCTATCAGAAATAAGGTTTCAGAACTTTGTATAAAGCTATAAACAATAAACTTTTTTTTTTTAATTTAATTAATATGTTACGAATTAATATGTATTTGAACATACAATTTAATGACTATAATATAGTTTACAGTGCCGCCCATAGATCACGGTTTGCTAACCACCGGTCACTTTGTCATGATTAAGCCGGCGACACAGTGCGTAATAAATCAATTTTATAACAATAACGCACTCGGTAAACCGGTGGAAACCATATATTTTAAAAACAACGCTTAATTTTCATATGCTTTTTTTATTTGTATCCATATTGTATGCAGAGTAAACCAACAAATTTTTATTAAAAATATTGGCCACAAAAGGCTAAGAATGTAAGATTAATATATTTACTTTTAATACTTGCATTTTTCGAAGTTCTATTAAAACTATCTCACAAGTTCTGGCTTTTCCAATCACTCAAGAACGACGGTTTTCAAAATAGAAATACATTTAGATACCCGGCGAATACTAAAAAATAAATGTGGTAAAAGTAAAATGCTGTCTATTGTTGAATCCTAATTTCTCCATGGACAATGTAAGACATAAAGATCATAGACCCTGGGAACTGTCAGGGATTTATTAGTAGATTGCCATATTATCATATTTTAGACCAAAGCTATATTTAAATCTGCTTTTAGATATTATTCTAATATAAGTTTCACAGAATGGACTCACCACGCTCACTAACAATATCGACATTACTATTTAACCACAATCATGTCGTCTTAACCTACAAAACATTTCCTCAAGAATACTGTCAATATGACTTATTAATACTTACGAGTAATATAAAAACAAATAACATATCCTCTGTCAAAACCACTTAATTACACAATCGTAACATGGACCTGCCTAGGTCAAGGACCCCGCACTACGCACTATGCAAAATAACCGCGCGGCAATCGTTCTCCCATTAATAAACCATTCTTACTCTATTAACGCCTACTGATCACAACAATGGGCGACGCGAGGTCGCTCATTCATAATTTAGCTGTGTGTGTGTATTCTTTATTTGTGTTTTGTATTGTAGTGTCTGTGCCTTGGGTGTTGATTGATTTGTAGTTTGAGTTTAAAGGTTTTATTGTAAGTTAGTAATATTAGTCATTTTTATATTGTTGTTTCTGATTATACTAAATGTAAAAATGTTCCGTAAAATAACACTAATAAATTAATATATTTTTTTAATTTAACATAAATTATATTTCATTGAATTAATTTATGAAGTAAAGCTAACCTGAGTAAACACTATTTGATATCTATTATTACCTGGTACCTTATTTTTGTACTGTTTATGTTTTAATGCCTAGGTTTTTTTCCAAGTCATGTTGCTAGTAGAAGTGATTGATATAAAGTTTATAAAAAAGGATGACAGTAATTTTATGATGTTCAGAATGTGTTTGACTATTATTTACCTGGTTGTTTTATAAGTAAAGCACAATAAATTTAGGAATATCTGTAAATTGGCACAATTCATATCTACTATGCATATTCAGTAGATTTAATAGAGTGAGAAACATATAACTTTTTAATCCGAACGGAACCTTGATACATGAACAAATTCTAAAGCGACTTGGAAAAGGTAGAATTGCATAACACTCACAAAATACTTAAGTAACTACTGCCGTGTGTACTCTCATTACTTAATTTAAACAATAACCCACTTTAACGTATTGACCACAAAGAAGGAAATTATTACAAACGAGCGTTTCCTATACAAATGTCATTGTCACAGTGCGGTCATTTTTGTATACTTTTTACCGCATGCGAGGTAGGTAATGTGATATTACTATGTAAAGTTTTATGCTTCCTTGATCCTTTATTATGCCATACGTTCTTATGCAAATGCAGTGGTGCTTTATTAACCTTTTTTTTTTAGGGTCAACCATTCTGTTAGCTTTTCATATAACCGTCACTTAGTATGTTTTTTAAATTTATGTTACAATTTGGTATGTAAAGAAAAATATCCAGATTCTCTTTCAAAAATCGTTTCCAAGATCTATCTATTTCTAACGTTATATTTTCAGCAATGCGAAAATGCACTTAATTTAACGATACTCGATACGACTAAAGCATTTGAATGATTTATATGGGTTTAAGTTAATTTATACCTACATATAATTATTATTCTATGTATATTTATTGTATATTATTTTATGTATCTTTCAACTTTCTCCAGTACCTAATAGGCCTGCTGGTAGAAATTTCTATTAGAAATAAGCTGCACCTTTGTATTTTTTAGTTCATAAGTCATTTTTAGTATTGTTATTTTCTGTGTGTACATAAATAATTAAATAATTGAAAATAAATAAAAGAAAATGCACAAAATAATTGACTAGATCAATTCGACTCTAACTCGATAACTCTATATGACGTCTTGCAGTTGTATCATCTTAAATTTTAGAGTAGATCCGTAGATGAATTGTAGAGTTGCTCATTACAGAAAAAAATTTGTAATGCGATTATAAATTAACGACCAAGTGGTGAAGTGGTAAGTAGCCCTGCCTCGTACGCCGAAGGTCCCAGTTTCGAGTCCTGGCCGGGGCATTCATTTGTGTGATGAACACAGATGTTTGTTCTCGGGTGATGGTTGTTTTTATTTATATATGTATGTTTACTCTGGGTTCCCCCCAGTTCGCTGTGCGGTCATCCATAACACAAGCTCTGCCTAATTTGGGGCTATACGGATGGTGTGTTTGTCTAAGGATATATTTATTTAAAAAAAAATTTATAACTACTCCGTGACGTCATCATACGATCTTTTTTTTTATTTGTTTAATATTACTTTTATACTGTCAAAAAATCAGAAATAATCAAACTGCTTTCTCAAAATACCAATTCAGAAGACAACATAATAGATACCTTAAATTACATAAGATACCGAATTCAGTTAACTGTGATTTCATAAAAATATTGCTTTGAGGGAACACGTACATACAAACAAACCTATACTCTTTGAAATTATGGCTTCGGTAGTGGGGGTACCGTGGCCATTGAATTGAATATTTTCGTTCCCGCTTACATTTCGTCTTTCAACTTCAATCATGCGAGAGTATTCGAACTGTGTGAAATCGGAAGCAACGATTTTGTTATCTTTTACTACCCAGCTTAGTGCACAAGCTTCAGGGAAGTTTTATTCAACTTTGTCGACACAAGCTTAAACTAGTGAACTTCTGAAAAGGTTTCTTTTGCATGGTTTTCCAGCGCACTTATTCATGGCATCTCTTTGTAAAGGTTATGATCAAATTCGACTTATAGAAAAATACGTTCCACATTTAAAATTTTATGAAATAACCTATTTTATATCCTTTTTGATAAGTTAGCGTATATACATATATATTTAGTAACGTGTCCCTGTTTACGAGTATTGCAGTTAATTTCTTTAAGTTCATTCAACCCAAAAACGATTTTAATTTCACCAAAATTATATATTTGCCTTATTTATAAATAGTTCGTAGTAGCACTGGTACAGCGAGGTCATCGACCCTTGGCTGGAGTCACCGTGACATTGCTCCAACTACCGACTTGGACATTCGGCCTTACACGCGTTTTCACGGATGGTGAATGATTTTGTTAGGAATAGTATGGACTGGGAAGAGGATTAGATGTTTATTTTAATAATAGCTTATTATAAACTTCAGGCAAGTTCAGGTTTATTACGTATTGGATCTTCCGTTTTGATTTTAAAACCTTAAACCCAAAAGCTTGTTAAACGTGTTTGAATTACAAAAGACATTTGGAAAAATATTTCGAAGTTTCTCTATCTAATAAAAAAGGGCTGGAACAACAAATGATTTTAAACTCAATGTTAATCAAACTGTTAAGTACCTATAATATTTTCCTGTATACAAATTTAACTCTGTGACTGTACTTGCAGGGTTGAAGTTAACAGTAATATGTCGTTCTGCAGGTCATATGCAGCTTTCCACTACAGTTTTGCAATTGGGCCACTGCCACTGTGCAGAACTTTCTGGACGAGCTTTAAACTGAATTTCACGAAGCTTTTTATTTTGGTCACAGATTGAGTGGTCGTTTCTGCTTGCTTTAACTTAACTCATAAAGTTATTTAGCCATGTAGCAGTTAAGACAAGTGGAAATATATAATCAGCAGCAATAAAAAAGTTTAAATTTAAACTCACAGAACAATTATATTTGTTAAAATCATACTGAAACTTTGATTGAAATACCATCCCTAATATCTGTAGTGTAGGCAAAATGTAAGACTAAACTACGTCAATGATATATGTAATATAAACTGTGAAAACAAACAATCTTCAAAAAATAATCTATTAAAACACGATTCACAGTTGTATATAGGTTGTCGGTAACCTTTTAAGGTTAAACCCCTCTAACCCATGTTCTGTCGGTACAGTCAACTTAACGCCAAATGTTGCCAAGTAGAAAAAGCGTATTATGTATCACAGTTTTATAATACACAAATTATGTAGTCGACCTCTGTATTCAAAATCTTTACTATTATTATAAAGTATGTGCGATTGAATATTTATTACAGATCTCCACTTGCTACGTGTTGCCATGAAATTTTCTCGATCTGCGATTAAAACTGCATAAACTAGCCAGTGTATTTATGCACATTACTTAAGATATGAACCCGGTATTGGAAACTTAATTTGCGTGATTTAACGCAGTCTGTAGGAATTTTAGGTTATATACTGCCAATTGCTAAACTTTTAACTAGAAATTTGAGAGCTCCGATAGCTTCAAAGCCTTTACTATAACTAAACTAACCTGTGTTGACTATATCCAAGGTTTGTCGTATCTCCGTACGACGCGTCAAAGCCTCCGCGAGGTTTCTCCAAGTCAACACAATTATCTGAACACACAAGCCGTCCCACTTTGCCAGAGCAAACTCCTCCCAGGCTAGAAAACTTGGTTTTCTGGTAATTTTCTAACAAGGGTTGCTATTTTATAATTTAGTTTTGTGTTTAATGTAAATTTAATTTATTTTGAGTGCGAGGCGTGGTGTAAGTTCGGTTTTAGGGGTGTTTAACTTAGGTTTTAACGCTTAGTTTTCTGCCACGCACGATATTTTATACAAGGATGTTCTACAGTAATTGGAATTTAAGTTCCAATTATTTTTGTAATAATTTTTAACCCTTAATTTGCAACATAAAAAAGCTATAAATACATAAGGTGACATTATCAAATTAAGGGTCTAACTCGATATAGTTGCGAGAAGTAACATTGCTACTGCTACATATATTTTCCCTGGACAAAACTAAACCCTTTAATAAATGCGCAGACACACAAAATGAAACGATGCCATGTATCTGCGGTATCTCTGTTTGATCAGCCATATTTGTTTAGGTTCACAAATGAAAAGTCATTTTTCGAGAATCTCTCGTACTGATGGGATGTGTATTTAGGATTATTAATATATTGACTGTTTACTTGAATCAGTAATTCGTTCTTGGATAAGAAAAATAATCGTGCGCATATAAATATGTATCGTAGTACTCTGTTAAGTAATATTATGTGATATATTGTATCTTTTACTAAGATCTATACTTTATAGTCACATTGTTATCGATTAGCCGTTTGTTTGCCTAAATAAATAAATACTTTGACAATGTCACTATTTAATAAGTCACAAAAAAGCTTGTTTTCATTTTTATGGAACAAACCAATTTATAAAAGGCTTCATCAAATAATTTCTGTTTACTAAATCAACTCTGCGAAATTCATTTTTCCTCGCCAACCTCTAACTCTTACTTTATAGGAGTAGAAACAACAAATAAATAACATTTCAGTCTCTCAGCAACTCGTAAATTCGTTTTGTTTTACAAATATTCAATTTTTATTCCACGAGTATCATTTCGGCTCACATTTAGAATCAAATTTCGTTTATTCTGTACAAAATAAAATGCGCTGAGTTTTGCTTTAACTTTGTTAATAATAAAATAGCATTGTTCGTTCTTGTGTTCAAATTAGTTTTTAAAGTTAGCATCGTTTGTTTCATTTTCGTACAATCGACAATTTTAGGAACACTTTCATTGGAATCTAAAACGAATGGATGCATCACCTAAAAAATATGACCTGAAATCCTAAAACAGTTTCAAAAGTGACGTTTGTAATTAAAAATTGAGTTGTGAATTGAAAAGTGCCGGGCAGCTACGTCGAATGTGGAGTGCAAGCGTGCGTTCAGCAGAAGTGCGGTCTACCTATGACGAATAACAACAACGGTGTGAACGGCAAGGCGGCCGGGGAACCTGCCTCAGCCGACATGGATTCCCTCGACGAGATGCTCAGAAAGGTATGTGGAAAGTAACAGGTTTGACCTTGTAATATAATTTATATTAGCCTAGATTCATACGTTACGGTAGGCTAGTACGGTAGTCTTGATGAAAACAAACGCTTGAATGATGAACACATTTGTTCAACATGCATGAAAGTCATGATTTTCGTTTACAAGTGTATGTTTTTTCGGGGACTTCTGTTGGTTGGATGGCCAAACATTTTAAGAGGCTTACTCATACTTTATCATCATAATACACGATCCTCTTTAATATTTAAATAAGTAATGAGTTTTTTATTACTTTGCGAAAATCGTTAGGGCCAACAAAAACAGTTTTATAATTTGCGATCCTACATAACAAATACTTTTCATCTTGAAATGTATTCGAAAAAGTAATCTTTATCCAACTGTTATCTGTCTTCACGTATGTACGAATATTTGCCTACTAGATAATAAGTCTCAGAGATAAGTCATAAGATACGTCATTAATTAATATGATTAATGATTCTTGACATAATCGTCAACAATTACTCTGAAAATTAATTCCTGATTAATCATAATACTGGTAAGATACGCGACATAGTTGATTACGTACCCTGACCATTGGTCTACAGTAATCGATTTAGAATATCTTGACGTAATGTATGCTTATCTTGTTTCTTGTTTTGGCTCTTGTTGTTATAATAGGTCTTTACCTATGAAACTGCCGTTTTGCCGTACTGGCCATTTCAAATGAAAATATTTTTTTTTTGACTGATAATTCTAATTTCAAATTAATTTTATTTGACAAACATGGAATTCTTTTTCTAAAATCGTCATTTGTTTAATAGTTAGTGTTGTTTTATAGTTGTTTTCAACGCATTCGAACATTTTTCGTCATCATGGATAAGTTAAAAATTCGAGTAATTATGGAGTATGAGTACCGTCGTGGCAGCAAAGCGGCACAAGCGGCACGCAACATCAACGACGTTTACGGAGCGAACACTACAAACGAACGCACCACCCGTAATTGGTTTACCCGCTTCCGTTCTGGAAATTTTGACCTGAAAAATGAACCCCGTGGTCGTCCGAAAACTTTGTTCGACAATGACGAATTAAAGGCAATTGTGGAAGCTGATGAAACTCAATCCACGGCTGAATTAGCAGCAGCTTTCGACGTTATCATCAAAACAATATTGGTCCATTTGCGTCAAATTGGTAAGGTAAAAAAGCTTGACTAATGGGTACCCCACGAACTCAGTGACCGCCAGCGCGATGTACGCGTGGAGACGTGCCTTGCACTGCTCAGCAGGCATACAAATGAAGGAATTCTGAACCGCATTGTTACTTGTGACGAGAAATGGATCCTGCTTACAATCGTAAGTGCTCAGCAAGTTGGTTGGACCCTGGTTCAGCACCCAAACAATGCCCTAAACGAAAACTTACCCCTAGAAAAGTGATGGTCACTGTTTGGTGGTCTAACGCGGGTGTAATTCATCACAGCTTCTTGCCAAACGGGACAAGCATTACTCCAGATGTGTACTGTGAAGAACTGAACACAATGATGGAGAAGCTCGCACGTCTCCAACCAGCTTTGGTCAATCGTTCGGCTCCACTGCTCCTGCACGACAACGCGCGACCTCATACTGCACAGCAGACGGTCTCCAAGCTACAAGAGTTGGGGTTGGAAGTTCTCCGTCATCCGCCGTACTCACCAGACCTTGCGCCTACAGACTTTTTCCAGAATTTGGATAATTTCTTGGCGGGAAAAAAATTCAATACCCGAGAGGCAGTACAAAATGCCTTTGAAGAATTTGTTGCCTCCCGTCCAGCTGATTTCTTCAAGAAAGGCATCAATAAGCTACCAATGCGTTGGCAAATATGCATTGATTGCATGGGTGATTATTTTGATTAATAGAAATAAAACATATATAAAAAAATTACGCTTCATTTATTTCGTGGAAAACGGCAATATCATAGGTAAAGACCTAATATTTATTGGAAAATGTATATTCAAAGAACTTCTGAAATTGAAGATAATTTACCTGGAATTAAATAATCTAAGGTAAGTCTGTTGCTGACCTTAGGAAAAAACTGATTATGATTCTATAATTTAAGGACCCAATATAACATAACTACGCTTGAAGACACAAAAAGAAAAATTACTATAATAACTGCAAAGACCAAATGTGTTAGTGTCAAGTTAAAACAAAATTAAATACCTAAATTTTAAGTGTAATTTTCAATTATTCAACCTGTAATGTAGTTAATATCCTAAAAAACAATCCTCATCAATTTTTATTTTACAGAAAAAACAGCCGTTATTATTTCCCCAAAAAGTTGTAAGCCACCAGTAACCCTGCAGATGTGTGAACATATCTATTGAAAAAGGGTAAATATTTCAGCGTCCGACTGTGAAACATTCGCTGGGAGGCATTTTGACACGAAATGACGTCATACAGTCTGCTGCACAGAACCTGATTAGCGCTGTATCACGTAAACATTTTTTTTGTCACAAAAGAAAAGGTTAAATTGTGGTATTTTATTTTATTTTTTTTACTTTAGTTTCTTCTACGTAAGTTAAGATTGCAACTAAAGAAAGATGTATTGATGACATTAACGTAGCTTTACCCATATAGTGAAACTAACAATAATATTTTTACGTTATTTGTATTTCAATTCTTAACTATTAAAATTATATCTAACAACCTCTATTAATTAAAGCGGCAACTTCTCCCGGTTGCTATATTTATTTTTAATGTTAGATAATATATATCTCTGTATATTGAGCAAAGAAAAATGTAGATAATTTAAGAATAAATTGAATTCTCAATATATTGTCGACGAGTCTTTTTCGGATTACTTACTCGCGCTAAAAAGTTTCTCTCAACTCAACTCAACATTAATGTTTTAAAACGATCAAAGCAGTCCGACATTTTGAGAATAATTCATTATGAGAACCTACTAAAGATTCATACAGTTAAATTCCTTAACAAAATTAAAGCTTCACCGAAATAATAGGTTATTTTCTCAAAAGATACATTTTCTTGACATAAAGCGCTCAAAGCCAAGAACTTGATCAAAATATAACTTCTGATGAAACTGTTATAAAGATTATGTCAAAGTAAATCAGTTTTCTAGAATTTTCTGTGAATAAAATAATAAAATAATTGCTCAGGTTACGATGAGGCAAACATGTCTTATAGACAAGTCCCCCTTCAAACAAATATAAAAAAGGATTTATTTTCACTACGTCACGCGTTTGATAAAATTATCTATTAACTGATTAAGTTCCGTGATTAATTAACGTAACTATTAAACTGCCAAAGACTTTTAAAAGTAATTGTAAAATAAGCACAGAATACAACGTAGAGGAAATCGTAATTTAGCATTGTTTGAAGAACGAACACTAACTTACTATTTCGAAACGTGTAACTGTATATACAAAAATGTAACTCTCGTTTGTTTCCAAACATAAATATAACTAGATACTACGTACTGGGTTGTCACAAAAAGTGCTATAAAAAGGACATTGAAAAGATGATTACGAGGATCCGGAAATACTGGGCCGGAAGCTGTGATGTAATGGCGGCGCAAGCTGTTTCCGGATTTTGTTGTTTTACGATTAAGCTACGTTTTGGTCTAATTTTTTGTACAATTACGTTTTACCCCGCAATGGTCAATGCAGGAAAACCGTTGTTGTTATTAATTTTAATTGGACCAACAAGGGTAAGTATTTTTTGTTTTATTGATAAACAAGTACCAATCAATTCAGAAAATGCTTTCTAAAATAACTTATTCATAAAAATGCTTTCGTTTAAAGTTTAGGAAATGTTTTAGTGAATTTTTTTTCTCTTTCATCAATTTATTTTATATATTTATTTTATAGTGAATGTATCACTATAAAATTTAATTTAAAGTATGTTTTTACACTATAGTAAAACAAAATTATAACAATATAAATTATAGCAAAACAAAATCTAATCCGAAGCTTGAAACTTGTTACAAAAAAAATTCATCAAAATTCCAAATTCGAATGCATTCACTCATTCGCATCATCACAATATTCGTAAAGTTACCGCGGGTCCCGCCGGGCGCGAACCTGGCCGAGTACGTTTATTATTTATTGCCTGACATAATAACTTCCACCAGTACTACGGGTTGCCTTTATTTGTTTTCAACTCGTTACGCAAAGATTTACCCTAAATTCAGAAACTCGATTATTTATGCATTTAAATTCGCCCACAGCAGGCCTTATTTTTCGGTTTTCAAATTTCGAACACCCCAGCCTGCGCCTGTTGACAAGATGTCGGCGTTTTGTTCCAAATTCGAAGTTGAAGTTTGCAAATGATTTTAAATTTGTTTACCCACGATTTGCTTGGCCGGTTTCTAAACATAACAAAATAAAACAGTTTTGTTTTGTTGATACCTTCTTTTTTATTTGAACATGTGTTGCTGGGTGTCGTTTGTAATTGGCAACTATTTTAAATTAGAATCGTGCGTAAACAATATATTTTATAGAGGAGAAAAAAGAAGATTAAAAGCAGAATAAACGTTTTCTTTTCTTTATTCAATTATAGAACATTGAAAGTTTCATAACTAAAGTTCTTATCTATTTACTTAAATGTCATAAAAACTCGGTTATCTCAATTTTTCATGCGGAAACTTATACTTGAAAGCTTTTTCCCTGATTCCGTAAATTTCTGCTGCAATGCAGTTTTTGAATGTGGGAGTTTTAGATTTATAAGTTCACTGCTCATTACCGATTAATGCAGGTGTAACACGCAAGCAACTTTGTTTTCTATTGTGTTTTTATGCACACACAATTTGCATTAAATAAATCAATAAATCGTTTAAGTTGTTCAAATAAATTTAAAATAAAATAAATTAAGAATTTTTTTTCAAAAAGAGCTTTTTAGTTTTAGTTAAAGATTTAACTCAAACGAAACTGAGTTTCTCTGGGTATTCCGATTAGTAGTATTCATAGAACTTTTTCGTAATATAAAACAAATGTGTCTTACTATAAATATATTAACTACTTGCAAAAACTAATATCTTTACAAAACACTATATAGGTAGTTAACTTACTTAATACTGGAATCTTTAAATTCTTGTTATTCAACGCTTTGCTGAAGTTACAAAAGACTTCATAAAAGCACGGATGAATAAAAAATCACTGCATTTCTGTAAAAAATGCAATACTTACTATTGTTTAAACCTAAAAAATATATTGTACTTAAAATCGCTGTTTTTATATTTATTCCGGTTTGAACGGTCGTTTGAGAAGAATGCAGTTGTAATTTTGCGCTAGGGGCACCACTGTCGAACAATAGAACGCGTTCCGTGTTTGAAATTTTATTACAAACTTCATTGTCACGATCAAAGCAAAAAAGGTTTAATAAAACGTGTGCCTAAGGCCCTATCGTGTAACGTTCACTTTTTATATAGAAATCCTTCATAAAAACGCAGTTTTAGCGTAATTTTTCTGGGTATTACGTAGGTAAGCAGTAATTTTCCAGTTTATTAATTTTTGTGCACTATAAAAAGGAGCTTATGAAGAAAAGTCATGTTGTGGTGAAATGAAATAATGCTTTATTTTTGTAATGTTTTATAATAGTTTCAAATATACAGTTTTTGATAATTTATGCAAAAAGATGTGTTTTTTATGTTTTCCTGAGTGACAGCTGCATTTCAACTTTGAAATCATTAGGCAAAATCAACATTTTATTATTCATTTTATAATTCTAATACTTATTTATCATTTTGAAATGTTAGTTGTTGTGACCATATATGGTTTTTTTTAAAGTTACATTACTAATAATTGTTATGTTTCCTTACAAACTCTATCTTTCATATAATAAAATTAATACGTTTTGTAGTTTACTGTATTTGTATGTCAAATTGTCCAATATGAACATGAAATTACGAATATTGATCACATTGAATTACACAACATCTTATTTTAATATTTCTCGAACCATACTATTTATAGACACTAATTACTTAATCTTTAACTAAATAATTCATACCCATACCTAATTCATTAAGCCATCAAAAATTTAATCCTTATAATTTACCTGACAAAGCCTTCGTACCAAATCCAATACATAATAGAGTAGACGCAGCGAATAGCTAAATAATCGCGGGTCCGTCTAGCCGCGCATATTTAACCCATGGGCTGTCGCACAATACGGTCGAGGAGGCCGGGGAGACCAGTAAGCGAACGGGTAGTGGCCGACGCGATCTTTGATGGATAATTGAAGCTGTGACGGTGATTGTGTTAATGGGTTTCGAGTGATGTAGATGCTTGGTTTAGATTATTTTCTTTATATAGTTGTATACTTATACATGGTGTCCTAAAATTCAACAACAAGCCGAAACGGGACGATAGGAAAGACGGTAACCATCATCAGAAAAATAAGAAAAAAAAAATCCATCCCATGTTCTTTAGAAATTATGGGCTTTAAACAAAAAAAGCAGAATTTCTCCACTTTATAACCATTTTTTAGTTATTGTGGTAAATGTGGGTTTGTTTTGTCCATTTAAAACGTGTCACCATAACCCTAAATAACATATCTTTAATCACAATAAAAATAACAACACCAAACTTTGCCCAAACTACCGAACTCGAGCCCCCTTAAAAAAAAAAAATTACTATAGTGCCTTGGCAAGTGCCATCAAAAGTTGGCGTCTTTAATCAGGATTCCAAAATGGTACAAGACTTGTTGGGTTAATACTAAAAAAAATATGTAAGAAATAAAAAACTTGAAATAATTCGATTTTATGCTAATCAAGTTATCTAAGCTAAAATGTTTTTGATTCGCAATTGTTTTTGATTCGCAAAAAACCCTGCGAGCTGCATGAAATAATTTTTGAAGCTGCTGAGGAGATTAACTCTCGAGGATATGCCCGTCGAATCGCCAGATCTTTTTTAAGAAGATGTAGGGCGTGTATTGAGGTTGATAGAAAACATTTCGAACATTTGTTATAATAAAAAGATTGAATTTTCTATCAGATTTTATTATACATATATTATCCATATACTTAAACGAAAATTAAGTCACTGAGTTAGGTCGAGGACGGGGCAATTTATCAACTTTATTGTGGTACTCAAAAGAGAAAAGACTAATACCCCACCAGACGAGATCTCAACAAAAAAATTCTACTACCACTCAAGGCTTGATTAAATTATAAACTTGAAAATACAAATTAAGTGGGATATATAAAATTATTCACATTGTTCTATGAAATATAAATGGACTTGTCGAAACTCTTTGTTTTCATCTATTAAATAATTTCGGCTTTATTTTAAACTTTTCTTAAACTGCTGCGATGAGTTGTATAAACTTTCATAATTTCGCACTAAGAGAAAGAACTTCTCGACTAAAAACAAAAATCCTTAGATAAAAGTCATCTGTAACTCGCAAAAGCTAATAAATAGAGCCAACGGCTGGGCCTGTGGTTGTGATGCTAATCGCACGTCCAGCTCTAGAATTATTAATGTCTCGTCCAACAAACAATTGAAGTGTATATCGAATGCGTAGACAGGACGTGCATTCGAATGAATATTCTATCCCATCTTTTGTGCAAATATTTAATTTATATGGGTGAGAAATAAACGTATTGACAAAAAGACCCTAATATTGCATATAATTAGTATATTTTAAATGAATAAACAAAAGTAATTTACTAACTAATTGGTGAACAAACTGAGTACGAAAGTACTGGGATTTTTAAATCCTATAACCCATGCTCATCGTCACCTACAGCTTACGAGTACTCAGCTCAAAGAACTTACACAATACATTAAAAAGGATCGATCGCAGACAGATGCCGGTGGCGTGGATGCTCATCGTACGCCTTTTTATCTCTCTTGTTATTTGGATTATCATGCCGAAATCCGAGATAAATAATAACAATGATAATAAATCTAATTAAAGTCTTAAAATAAAAATCTGTTGCTAACTTATTTGAACTGTATCCAATAAATAGATTTTTAGACGTATATTTTTATCGTTTTTGGCAATACAAGCTGAGTAAATATTTATTTTAGGTATAATTAAATCAAGCCAACTTCCAAGCTTTACTGACATGCAAACGAAAGGGCAGGGTTAATAATGAGATTACCCTGTTTATGGTAGAGGTTGCATATTAATACTAGGAACCATCTTCATTTATGGTAATATTAGCACCAACAATATTGCCTTTACCCTAGAAACACATACAGGTTTACGTCAACATAATCTCATTCGCGGTGAATGTCAATTAAACTGTGATCCGAACAAAGCATCGAGAAGCGAGTAACGCAGTAACCTTAGAATACGGATAATCATGTGCGGATATCCAGATAAAACTCTGCGGGGATATAACCGGTAATTTATTCGGTTCACGTGATGCGACAACCGGTTAAGGTGGAGATTCGCCCGGGTTAATCTCCACCCGCGCGCTTTTGATTTATACCCGCGAAAGGCCGCGACGCTCCAGGGGTTAAGTTTTAATAGGCCATAATTATAAATGGCGGGAAAACGTAATTATATTGAATTTTAATAGGTGCCGAGTTAGTTGAAAGGTGTATGTATGGAAATCTAATAAATTCAAGCGAATACAACTACAGCGCTGAAAATTTGTTATTTGGTAACAAGAATTCGCTTTTCAGTTTGAATTTTTTATTTGTAGTCTTTTTATAGCCTGGAAGGTATTTTATTACTATTAGTCATACTAAGAATACGGCCATAAATTATTCACTTATATAAGTTAGAATCAAGCTACAAGTACGTTCAGTAAACATAAAGCCAGACTGTCAAACATTTCAGACCTTTAGTGTATGCGCGTTGCTGCAAACTCCACAGTATTTGATTTCAAAGGATGTTTGTGGCGGGCTTCCGATCTGTATCGAACTAATTTAGTTAATTTAATGTTCAAACCACGAGAGTATGATACCCAGATTGATACTGATGTTGTACCTAATATCTGTTTGTGATTTACTTAACCAAACTAATTAAATCGATCGTTATTGAAATTCAGTTGCCTCTGTCAGTTGCTTGTAGTTCTTATGCTGTTTTTTTATAATAAGGCTCTAATTCAACTTGTGGTTTTTAAATTTAGTTAACAGCTACTTCACATTACTAGATGCTAGTTGATCGTGTTAGACGTTTAGGTATTACGCTTAATATAATCTAATTCAGATACTAAACTTAAGAATAAAAAATTAAGCATAAGTCAGTGGATCTGTATTTACTACGTCTTCAAATTAAATTATGTTTTTGTGACAAATACAATACTAAATATCTAACAACTCACGTATAACGAAGAACTCACTTCTGTAGCAAGACTGCCATTTCGTAGTTTTTACCCCCACCCTGTTTTCTACCATGATGCCTTATTATAAAACCATAAAGACGTTTAGGTATTACGCTTAATATAATCTAATTCAGATACTAAACTTAAGAATAAAAAATTAAGCATAAGTCAGTGGATCTGTATTTACTACGTCTTCAAATTAAATTATGTTTTTGTGACAAATACAATACTAAATATCTAACAACTCACGTATAACGAAGAACTCACTTCTGTAGCAAGACTGCCATTTCGTAGTTTTTACCCCCACCCTGTTTTCTACCATGATGCCTTATTATAAAACCATAAAGTCATTAATAATAGTCCGACCTTAAGTCTCAGGGTTTCCCGGTCACAGCAGTGCACAAGATGCACTCCAACCGCGGTAGGCGTTTTCCCTTAGCGTTGGTAATCCTGTCGAATACTCCCAACTCGAGGGAGATCTTTAGAGAGGCTCGCACAATTTGCGGACTCTCAAATATCTCCGTCGAGCGTCCCAACCCCCGTGGTCACCCTGGGCAGTGCCACCGCTGCCAGCTCTATGGCCACGCAGCGGTTAACTGTTCAGCTCCCCCCAGGTGCGTAAAGTGCCTGGATCCTCACTTCACCAAGGAGTGCACTCGCACTCCCGAATCCACTTCCCCCCCTGCCTGTGTGCTGTGCGGCCAGTCCGGCCACACAGCTAACTACAGGGGTTGCCCACGCGCTCCGCGCTCCACCACCAAGAGGGTCGCGCCTAAACCGGCGCCGCCGCTCACTCCTGCCAACTTCCCGCCGCTTCGCAACCGGGGTCCCCCGGAAGCAAAGCCCGTTCAGCCGACACCTACTCCGGCTCTGTCTTGGAGGCAGCGTCCGGCCGTTCCGCCTGCACCTTCCCGACCTATCCCAGCTCCCGTAGCTCCCGTAGGGCCGCGTCCTTCCCCGTCTTCCGCACCTCAGTCGTCGTTGGCTGAGGACATGAAGACCGTATTCGACGTTATTCAAAACGTCGATATTAACGAAATTTCCGTGCTCGCACGCAAACTGCGAGCCGCCCGCTCTCCTCAAGAGCGTTTATTTGCTTTAGCCGAGCATCACTCGCTCCTAAGTTCGTTGTAAATTCTTTTATAATTTATAAATTCGTAAATAATAAATTATAATGTCTAGACCCGCGAATCCCGCGTCCAGTCGTATTAAACCCAAGGGCTTATCCCTAGTATCGTTTAACGCTCGTAGCCTTAATACCAACCTTCCCGAGATTAAACTGTTCCTTCAGAACAAAGAACCTGATTTATTCCTTCTCCAGGAGACATGGCTTACTCCAAACCGCTCCAGGGGATTCGCTATACCTAAGTACGCGTTTATTCGTAACGATAGGCCCAACTCTGACGGTTTCGGCGGCACCGCTATATATTACAAAAGAGGCTTCCACTGCTGTCCTCTCCCTACCCCTCCTCTCCTCAACATGGAAGCCACTGTGTGTAGATTGGCTATGACTGGTCATCCGACCATCATCATAGCTTCAATCTACATACCTAGTGGTACCAGACCAATCCGAAGCGACTTTGAGGCCATTCTCGCCCTCGGCCATTCGGTCATTATGTTCGGAGACTTTAACTCCAAACATACTGACTGGACGTGCCTATCGACTAACACCAGCGGTATCGCTCTCCTCGACATCACTAACTCCCTTGACCTAGATGTCATATCCCCCGTCACTCCCACTCACTATCCCAACAACCCGTCCTACTCTCCTGACATCCTCGACTTTGCAATTATCAAGCGAATCAATCTTGACCTAAGGTCTATCGAACCGCT
This sequence comes from Marasmarcha lunaedactyla, assembly GCA_923062675.1. NCBI lineage: Eukaryota > Metazoa > Arthropoda > Insecta > Lepidoptera > Pterophoridae > Marasmarcha > Marasmarcha lunaedactyla. The sequence continues at coordinate 14,574,482 of OV281353.1, forward strand.
CGATGACCTAGGCTCCGACCATCGCCCCGTTTCCCTCGTGCTAGGACCGCCGAACGATAACGTCTCATCTCCTAAGACCTTTACCAATTGGAAAGGTTTTAAAAATACATTAGTTTCAGCCTTAGAGGCTCCGAACTCTCCACTCGCGATCTCTCCCGAACAATTAGATAGCCCGGATAAAATCGATTCATTAGTAAATTCTCTCACTGATGCTATCAACTCAGCCATCAGTGACAACGAAAAGGTTGCTAAGCAAGGCAAACCCACGCTTCCCTTAGCCGTTAGCAATCTTATTAAAGCTAAGAACGCGGCTCTCCGGAGAGCCAAGAAATATCCCACGCCCGCCTATAGAACAGCTGCGAATCAGCTTCAACGTAAAGTTAGGTCTTGCCTCGCGGAACTCCGAGACGCTCAGATGAACGATCTCATGGCGAATATCTCTCCGTCCCACCAAGCGTACTATAGCATGGCCCGAGCCTTACGCGTAGACACCGTCTCTCACGTTCCTCCTCTCACTCGTCCCGATGGCACTACTGCCTTCGAAGTCGAAGAGAAAGCCGAATGCTTCGCCGACAGCATTGCCGCACAATGCTCGCCCAGCATGCAACCCGCGAATCCCACTCACATCAAAGCGGTGGAGGACGAAGTCCTTCGCAGAGACTCTCTCCCCATCACCGCCGACCCTGTCACAGTCTCTAATGACGAAATCTTGCTTCTCATTAGAAATCAAAAATCCAAAAAGGCTCCGGGTGCGGATGGAATTTCCAACTACGCACTTAAGCACCTACCGCAACAGATGCTTACCTTGTTAGCTATCATTTTCAATGCCTGCTTCGACCATAGCTACTTTCCTAAAGCTTGGAAAGAAGCGACAGTCATAGGCATTCCCAAGCCGGGCAAACCTCTGAACGTCCCGGCTAATCACAGACCCATCAGCCTCCTCAAGGCAATGTCTAAACTTCTCGAGAGAGTCATACTTTCTCGAATGCGGAACCATCTGTTTCCAACGGATGGCGACCCTCTCATTATTCCCCATCAGTTCGGCTTTCGCGCTAAACACTCCTGCCCTCAGCAAGTCCACCGAATCGTCGAGTACATACTTGACGGTTTCTATCCGCGTCGTTATAAAACAGTCGCGGTTTTCTTTGACGTAGCCAAGGCTTTCGATAAAGTCTGGCACAGCGGTCTCGTTTATAAACTCTACAAGATAGGCTTACCGGATCGCCTAGTCAGGATAATAGCGTCGTTTCTCAAAGACCGTACGTTTCGATTTAAACACGAAGGCACGCTTTCTGCACCTCGTCCCATAAAGGCTGGAGTCCCTCAAGGCTCAGTCCTCGCCCCTCTGCTGTACACCGTGTACACCAACGACATTCCCATCCCGCCGAAAGGCGTCGAACTCGCCCTCTTCGCTGACGACACCGCACTCTATACCAAAGGCCACGGTGTTCGGCGCCTTGTAACCAGACTCCAAAAGGCCGTAAACGCCCTTGGTGCATGGTTTCAAGAATGGCGCATCGATGTGAACCCTGAAAAGAGTTCTGCGATGCGCTTCGACCACAAACGCCGTCGTCCCGATGGCGATCCCCACGTTCGAATGTTAGGCATTCCCATCCCCTGGAAGCGCAGTACTAAATACTTAGGCGTCACATTAGATCCGACGCTTTCTTTCAAGCCACACGTTGAAAGAGTTTCGAAACTCGCTCGTCACTATTTAGTCCGCCTAAATAGCATGTTAGGTAGAAAAAGTAAAATGTCCTTCAGAAACAAACGTACACTTTACAAGGTCTGCGTTAGACCCGTCATGACGTATGCCTCGCCAATCTTTGCCCACGCAAAACCCTCCCTCCTGTACAAACTGCAGGTAGTTCAAAACCTCTTTTGCCGCCGGGCCACAGGCGCACCGTGGTACGTGCGTAACGCGGACTTGCATAGAGATCTTGAACTGCCTACAGTACAACAATATCTCAAAACACTCTCTGAAGCGTTCTTCAAACGCTCCGAAACCCATCCCAATCCTCTAGTTCGTGATTCTGTCTCATATGCTGCTCCTGTGTTAGACTCGAAGTTCAAAGTCGCTAGGCCTAGAAATGCGCAAACGTACTCATCCACCAGACTGTCACGCGATCTCGAGGCCCTTCTGGCCGCAAATTCTAATTCTAACGTAAATTCTAATTCTAACGTAAATCCGAATTAATGCATATTTAATTTTTCAATTTTTAATGTTTTCATTATTTACTTTTCATTTTTAATGTTTTTATTTTACTTTTAAATTTTGAGCACCTTCAGTGCTATGTAATCCCAGCGGGTGACCCCTTCTGGGCCCCGCTAGCGCGGCCTCTTTCTCCAATTGGCCGTCGCTCCGATGAAGGCTGAGTGGCAAAAATGCACGAGCCGACAGGGGGTTTTTAGTGGGTATGGTCCTGGTAGGCGTCGGGACGAGTCCCACATAACTTTGGAATCGCGCCAGAGTATGCGTCAGGGCATTTTTATCCTCCTGCCCTTCCCGCGGAGGGGAACAAAAAAAAAAAAAAAAAAAAAAAAAAAAAAAAAAAAAAAAAAAAAAAAAAATAATAGTCCCCAATAAAAAAACTTGAATACCGATTTCGTTGATATTCAAAACCTCAGAAAAGCGACACGAACACAAAACAGTTGTAAAAGAAATTAATCATACAATTTTCTACACGAAAAAAATCGTGTCTCTGCGCACGCAATTTGGAACTATGTAAAATTAATTTCGGACAATATTTAGTCATGCTAATGGCTCGGACGTTAAATAGGTGGAATATGCATGAGCTGCGATGTAACTGAGTCTACAGTTGTATTTATATTTATATTTGTTATTAATCCACGGTTGGAGTTGTGTTGCGTTGCATGTTGCGTTGTAACTAGGTTTTATTTCTAATCTTTCCGGAGGGATTATTCGTTCAACAAGAATCTCAATGAGCAGTCTGACAATGAAGTAATAGTTTCATATTTAAGTAAAAAAAACCAGAACTAACTTTTATCAAGGTCAACAGGTTCGCAGGTTTTATGCGAATTTACATGTAAGAAAATAGAAAACATACTGGCGCTTTTTTTAATGTGAAGGTGCGCTGTATGCAAGGAGTTTGTCTATGTATTTTTATTTTACAGTTTTGTATCTTTTCCACGTTTTAAAACGAAGATTATTGTGACATATAAGCTAATTCGCGGTCTTACCCGAGTCATATCATATAGGTAGCGTATTCTTTTGGCAATTTTTCAACTGAATATAGGATTTGTCGATAATTGTAAAAGTATTATTCCAATTGTATTAGCAATACTTTCAGAGCTTTTTGTTTACAAATCTTACCTCTTTATATACCTACTAGACCCGTTGTGAAACACCTTAACTCAAAATAAAGATAATGAGAATTCAAAAGCATTTTCAACCGAGCCTAAGCTCAGAGAGACTGAAAAAGTGAGGTAATCCCATGTCTACCCTAATTATACCGCACTTTAAATCCTCGTCAAATTCTTTATCAAAGAAGTCAGTCATTTCATTTATTAAATTTAATTGAAAGTAGGTCACGTTAAAACTTATCATAATTCTAGTTTAATATTTGATATAAGAGCGAAGTTGAAAGCTGCCCTGGTGTTGGGAAAACGTAGCTTTTGTTAAAACCTTGTTATTATTCGCAGCGCGATGCTGACCTTTGACTTTCATTCCATTAATACTGAGTATTCGTGGTAATCGTCATTACTGCAAAATGACTTTTATACATTTTATGTAATGCTTGGCAACCGTATGAAGCTATAGAAACATCAATTTTTATTTATTGAAAATTTTGTTACCAATGTCATAGGTAAGTAACGCTATAAATATAATTTAAAGAATAACGGGATTCTTACCACAATTATGACTTTAAATATCGAGTTTCGGATGTTACTATAAATATGCTAAAATCAAAACAAAAACAAAAAGAATCAGTAAATAACTGTAAAAATGTTTATAATTATCGATGCCAGATATGCTAGAAATAAATATAACTCTATTTTTTTGCTACTTATATGTCATATTTTTCATCGCAATTATATCTAGATCAAAGGAAAGCAAGTCAGCAAACTCTGTCGTTTGTCATGGGTCGTTGACCTGTTTAATGTTTTGGCATCTTTTTCTTGTTTGTTTTATATGGCACTAAGTTTTAAGGTGTGACAAGTATTCATTTCATTTCAGAAAAATCTACCCTAGGTTGCATGTAGGTACTTTATATGACATACTTTGGGTACACCAATATTATTAATATATTTATAACTCCTGAATGAATGCAGACGATAATATACAGGGTGTCTATTATTTATGAATTGCAATTACTTAGACTGAAACTCAAATAAAGACATGGTCAACTAATCTTGTTTATTTATATTTAATGCCATAACAGGAAACAAGAGATGATAAATCAAGTTTTAAGCCACACATATAAAGGTTTCACAGCTCAAATAGGAATAAAAGAAAACTGCTATTTTACTTTGCATTTCGTAATGTGTTTTTTACTAAATTGCGTTCGTAAAAATAATTCATGCGTTTACGTAGATACCTTCATTCAAGCAAATTAAATCTTTTAATGTAACAATGTCGTGATGAAATAATAAGTCAGCAAACAACCCAACCAATGACTTTGAAAATAAATAACAGGATTCCAAGCTCATGGCACAACTTTGCAAGCTGTTCGTTAACTTTGTCACAATAATAAACTTAAGCAAAATTCAATTAATAATTTGGACATAGAATAATGGCCTAAACAAAATAAGTTTTCAATGGTCGCTGACACAAAGCGAAAACTTTACTGGTTCTATTGAGCTTAAATTATGACGAGCGCGGTTAAATTATGAAGTTTTTACGTTATTCTTTTTAAAAATAATAAGGGATTTCAATTCTTTGAAAATTTTAGAATATTGCTGAATATTTTGAATTGATTTGTATGTTCATTTTTTTTATTTATTCATTAAGGATTTCCGACAGATGATACGCAAAATGAACAAACAATACAAATATTTTTTCAATCGTTCTTAGTATTCATCCAATTATATTTATGCAAATTCAATCTCAGATCAGGATATCGCCGCACACTGTTGGACGTCATATTATTTAATATTTTGTGATATTATTTAATATGTTATGATTTAGACATTTTTCAAAGTAATTAATTCAACTGAATATCTATGTCATCTATTTTAAGTCATAAAGATTACCTCAAGTATTTCTTTTTGCATAATGATTAACCTATAGTTCGAGAACCTTGTCTGTGTCGGTAAAGATGCACGCAGTTACATGTTCTTTGATTTGCTTTTATGTCTTTTATAAATTTATATACATAATTTGGTTCTAACTTTCTTTTTAGTAATTATTATAAAATGTTATAAAAATTAAGATATAGTCATTTTTTGCGTAAAGTACTGAAATCAAAAGCTTATGGAGGGCCGGGAATGAACTCAACTATTTCTTATTTGTTTTTTGTCAAATAATTGGATACCGCCTGTAGTACATCAAGTAGTCATTTTTCAATATGTCATGTAAAAACTTCACCTATCTTCCGCTATTTTAATTAAATCAAAGTTTCAGAAAGGTAAGTGTGACAGAACAAAAAAAATTACTAAAATGAAATCCATCTATTTGCGACTGCACCGGAAATTGTTGGGAAATTGACCACGTGGCTGTTCCGGACCTGACGTCATTCGTCATGACATAAACTGGCCAATCACAGTGTATTCAATTATCCCTCTGCTCTTGTAAATTGGAGAGCACAAGAGGGCGGGACTTGAATTAGCCCTTTGACGGCTACGTTTTGACTGAAATTGGGCTTGATGTCATAGATCTGACGGGAATCCGCTTTACAGTAAGGAAATATTTTTTTGATTCTTATTTTTTCTTTATGATGAGATCTATTTTCAAATCGTCCATAGTTATTTCTCTATCACTATTAATACGGCAATTAATGTTACCAAAGATTTAAGGTATGGAAGCCTTGTTTTCCTTCTTGAAACTGAAAAAAATGCGAGTTCTGTCCCTCAGCTCTTGATCCTATTCCAACTTAAAACCTTGGGTCTTTCAACCGTGTGTGATCTGTAATATCTTTCGGATCAAAGAAATTGATTCCAAGATCTACTGCATAATTTATTAAAGAATCTCTTCAAAACAATGTATGTGGTTAGGTATTTAGCAGAATTTGCGTTCTGTCAAATCCATTAATGTTTATCAAGTCTGCAGTGAGGTTTTAGTTTTTTTTTGTCATATAACCACATTGCTTTCAAATATAAAAATATTTGCTGAATCATAATTAATAATCGGCCGAGTGGGTACGTGGTAGTAACCCTGCCTCATATGCCGTAGGTCCGGGTTCAAGTTCTGGCTAGGGCATTAATTTGTGTGATGAGCACAGATGTTTGTTCTGGGGTCATGGTTGTTTATATTATAATATGTATGTTTGTCTAGTTTCCCTCCCAGTTCGCTGTATGGTCATCCATGACAAAAGCTTTGTTAACTTTGGGGTACAATTCATGAGTTGGTCTGGTAATTTGATAAAGAAAAGTTTCAAATGTTGCACAGTATCAGATCTCGGTTGCAGCAGGTCATAGATACCGAAGGCGCACAATTTTTTTCTTCTGGTGGTAGGCTTCGGCCGTGGCTTGTCACCACCCACTAAATAAAGCCATGCCGCCAAGTGACACGGTCGCGTTCCGGCATGATGTTTAGTGTAGCCATTGAGGAGGGAAGGTCTGAGTAATCGTGCTGCATCAGAGAACTGTCTTTAATTTATTGACTCGCCGGGTAACTGGTTTTGGAGGGTAGTGGGATCCGAAGAAACGGTGCACCGCTGGCCGACCGCAGGTAGTAGGGGGCCCAAGTAGTGTGCTAGCCACATGCGAAAGGCTGCCCCGCCACCTCGCGAAAAATCCCGGGAGGCTTCATCGTGCCAGCTGGCGACTGGTTAGACAGGACCCGATGACAATCCCCGGGGGGGGTTCGGACAACATCAGAGGAATGCACTCAAATATCAACAATGTCCACCACTATCTTGAGACAGAGAAGCCTCACCTACTCTTCTTAACGGAGACGCTGATCTGTAATCCGTCAGACTAGGCATACTTTTGTTACCCAGGGTACATCCTGGAGTCCAATTTCCGCCCGAACGCCGGGGTGTGCATGTATGCCAGTGACGAGATCTGTTGTCAGCGTCTCCGTTACTTGGAAGATCTGGACTTTTCCGTTATGGGGTTCACATTGATACCGACCTTGACCAATTGATCTATGCCAGTATATACCGGTCACATAGCGGAGATCGGGAGACAACGAGGCTCATGGAGTATCTCAGCGGTGCAGCAGATAAAGTCGGCAACGTTTTCCCTCAGCGCATTTGGTGTTCCTGGGGGATTTTAACGCTCATCACGGTCAATGGCTATACTCGTATCAGGACACTGACCATGCTGGAAGAGAGGCTTTTAAGTTTTCCGTGACTCAAGGCCTCTCACAGCTTGTGCACGAGCCCACGCGCATCCCCGATGTTGCCGGCCACACTGCCTATTGCTTAGACCTTCTGCTGACAACTGATCCTGACAGGTGCTCGGTGTCCGTAACTACACCTTTAGGGACATCTGACCACTGCGTGGTGAAATCTGTGTCGCCGTACTCGCCGCCTGACACCAGCCCTGTAATTTGCGGTGTGGCCGGACTGGCCACAAAGCACGCAATCAGGTGGGGAGGGAGTTTCAGGATTGCGATTGCACTCTTTGGTAAAATGTGGCTCCAGGCACTTAAAGCACCTGGGCGGGGTGGCTCAGTTGGCCGCCGCATGCCCGTACAATTGGCACCTGTGGCACTGGCCGGGATGACCGTGGCGATGAGGCGCCTCGATCGAGATCCCAGAGAGGCCGCATATAGTGCTAACCCCTTTGAGAATCTCCCAACAGACCCGATCTGCGTCCGGACCCGTTTGGACGTGTTGAAGGTTGCTCCCGGCTGCCGAGTCACGATTGTTGTCTCACGACTTCTCTCGTTGCAATACTCAAACGCCACTCTCAGATCCGTTCTGCGTCCGGCCCCGCTCGGACGTGTTCGCGGTCGCACCAGCTGTTGAGTCACGATTGTCGTCTCACGACGACAACTCGTAGCAATACTCATACGCTGGGATTCGTACAAATCTCGCTTCGTCCTCGACGACTTGAGATAAGCCATCGGCTGCAACTAAGTCAGTCTCGCAGCAACAACAGAGCTGAGCTTACTACGGTCGCAAGGCTCGGGCTGTTTTTCTGGCTACGTACTTGACGCTGGGCGCTTGTTACGTTAGTTAGAGACTCGCTCTGCGGCTGGCTTCGGCCGGTCGTAACGTAGTCAATCCCGCATTCTGTGCACCCCTTGAATTAATACCTCACCTCGGTGGGAGCAGCAACAACAGAGTTGAGTTTACTACGGTCGATTAAATTCAATAGTAGTTCGCAAGGCTCGGGCTGATTTTCTGGCTGCGTACTTGACGCTTGGCCCTGTTACTTAGTCAGAGACTCGCTCTGCGGCCGGCTTCGGCCGGTCGTAACGTAGTCAATCCTGCACTTTCAGTGCAACCCAACCTCGTCAGGTCTACGGCCGGTTTTTGTTGTCAATTTATTGGCAACACACTCCAAATTAGACTCGCGTTTGATCAGGTGGATACTTAACGATGAAAACTTAGCCTGATAGCGTTGCCCCGGTGCTCTTCCAAGGCCGTTCAGGCTAAGGAGAAACCGGCTGACCTGATCCCATTGCACTTGGGCCTTTCCCAGGGTGACGGTACAGTGCTGTCCGATTTAGGGGCACCACTTCGCGTCGTCCCCAGGCCCCCTACCGCGGGTAGGAAGGTTTAGGTCTAGTTTTGCTAGGGAACCTAGGCATTATTATATATTTATATATTATATATTGTAGTACCAAGCCCTCCAATGGACCAGCAAAGCTTGGTAAATTTTGCTAGGTCGTTCGCCCAGGCGCTCGTTGCGTCCGGCGCCAACATATCCGATGACGTAGTAACGCAGGCCTTACAGGCAACTATCGCGTCCCCGGCCCCTCAGGTCTCCAACGTGAAGACCCCTCAGGTCTACAGCTCTCCCGCGTCACCCGTCCCGTCCAAGATGGACTGTGAATCGGTCACATCCTCTCGCGCGTCGCTTCGCAAGCGTACCGCTCCCGGGAGCGACTCCGAACCCGCGTCTGATACGTCGTCAGATGCCGTCACCTTAACCGGCTCTCCTGAGCCCGCGTTTCAGCTAGTCGCCAAACGCTCCAAGAAGCGCTCGAAGAAAGCCTCGGTATCCTCAATACCCGAGCCCTCCCCGGTGTCTTCAACACCGGCCCCCGCGCCATTAACGTCGCTCGAAGTAACCGCGTCTCCGTCGGTCCCATCGAAGCCAGCGACGCGCTGCGCTCCCGTCCCACCGAAGCCTCAGCTCCCTCCGCCCGTCTTTCTCCGCGAAAAAGCACGATGGACCGCGGTATCTAATCTTTGCAAAGAGCAAAAAATTAACTATGTCAAAGCAACCAACGCAGGCGCTTCAATTAAAATCCAGGTTGCGACCATCGACGACTTTCGCGCGTTCACCAGGTTACTTACCTGGAGGAGCGTAAGATCCGTGCAGTACTGCGGGGCGTCCCGTTCGAGCTCGCGAACGATGAAATCCTCGAGGACCTTAAGTCCCAGGGTTTCCCGGCTGAAGCGGTGCACAAGATGCACTCCAACCGCGGTAGGCGTTTTCCGTTAGTATAAGTTATTCTAACCAATACTCCCAACTCGAAGGAGATCTTCAGAGAGGCTCGCACAATTGCGGACTCTCGAATATCTCCGTCGAGCGTCCCAACCCCCGCGGTCACTCTGGGCAGTGCCACCGCTGCCAGCTCTGTGGCCACGAAGCGGCTAACTGCTCAGCTCCCCCCAAGTGCATTAAGTGCCTGGATCCTCATATTACAAAGGAGTGCACTCGCACTCCCGAATCCACTTCCCCCCTGCCTGTGTGCTGTGCGGCCAGTCCGGCCAGGGGTTGCCCGCGCGCTCCGCGCTCTTCAACTAAGAGGGCTGCGCCTAAACTGGCGCCGCCGATCACTCCCGGTAACTTCCCGCCGCTGCGCAACCCCCTGCGGGTCCCCCGGAAGCAAAGCCCGTTCAGCCAACGCCTACTACGGCTCTGTCCTGGAGACAGCGTCCGGCCGCTTCACCTGCACCTTCCCGTCCTATCCCAGCTCCCGTAGCTCCCGTAGGCCCGCGTCCCGCTCCGTCGTCTTCACCTCAGTCGTCGTTGGCTGAGGACATGAAGACCGTGTTCGACGTCATTCAAAACATCGACATTAAGGAAATTTCCGTTCTCGCACGCAAACTGCGAGCCGCCCGCTCTCCTCAAGAGCGTTTATTTGCGTTAGCCGAGCATCACTCGCTTCTAAGTTCGTTATAAATTTTATTTTTTTGTATAGCGCTTCTTAACAAGGGTGAAATTGGGAGGCTCAGAGCGAGTTGGGGTGGCGTCCGAGGAAGTCTCGGTCGCGGGTGCGCTATTGGGAGCGGTGCGTTTGCTTCACACACCATGTCACTGGAGGAGGGGGACGCGGGAGGGCCTAAGACCAAAGGGGTCTGGGTGACTGGGGTGTCTTGAACGGCCTGAAGGTTTAGTGGAGCGAGTTGAGGGAAAATAATGCAGAGTGTCTGCAATAGTACATTTCGGTCAGAGATGGGGTCTAAAACGGCAAGGCCATCAGAGAGTTTTTGAGAGACCTTGCGAAGGTCTTGAAATTTAGGAAGCTACTGTACGAGACTACACATCGTGAAAACGACGGTATGAAAATGGGGGCGCTCAACTAATGAGGGGACTAGATAGAGGGCGGAATAGCGTCTGCGATCGACGTGCGAACGAATCCGCACGCAAACCGAGGCTCGTAAGCAACGTAGTCGCTCTGGTTGTGTTAATTGTTCGAGTCTTTAGTAGTGTGAGTTCGGGTAACGCGCGGTGCGTGCGGGGGTATTCGGCCGACGACTGGGTGGTATAGATGTATCTGGTACCGACTGTACATAATTCGAATAAATTAAATCACATGTAACATTGATCGTGCATTGCAACAGATAATTGATTTTCAAAAATTGTTACCTAATGTAGCTGCACCTAGGAATTTGGCTATAAAATCACTTTACGCAGCTTTGACTACTTCGAGCGTTCAAATGTTGAACATTTTTACCAAGCAATAGTTATGTCATTTTGGACGTGTTGTCGGGTGGCCGGCTAAGTCAAGACTGGTATGATATTCATATAATTTTTGCATTCTCATTTCATATTTACTCGGACGCTATTGAACACAAAGTCTATTTGTTTGAAGTCAATTGACTATACCTTTTTTAAGCTTTTTTTTAGATTATGATGAAAACGCAATGACAGAGACAGACCAGAGAATGTGCACCAAGTAGTGGATCTTTACTTTTCATTGTTGTAACTACAACTGCAGGTTACCGCACTATCAGAAGGAGGGTTATGTTTTTTCAGTTTATGTATGTATATAACTATCTATTGGGTACGCTCTATGGGCCAAATCTTCTGAGGGATTTCAAAACTTTCAGGTACAGAGTGATGTAGGATAATTAATTTGGCAATCGGGGTTTTTAATTTTTAAATTCAGCAGCTTGTTTCAAAATAACGAAACATTTCTTATTTGTTATCAATTTCTTTGTTGCAGGTAAAGATGAGACCACGACCAAAAGAACTCTCAGAAATAGGTTAATTAATAATATTTCTGGGTAAGTATATTTTTTACATTTAAACAAACTATAGCAGCAAGAATGCTGAACCATCTTAACATAATTAGAAAGAAGACCCTTAAAGTCTTTGTAAATGTTGTTACTTATTTCATAACTATGTAAGTCCAAGTCTCAACAAATACTCAAACCTCACAGTTTACATTTTACCGACTTACTTTTCCCCCGCCCGTGCTCACATCTCCTTTCAAACCTAATTTACTAAAGCGTCGAGTGTTTATCATTTGTTCACTTCACTTAACACTTCCCCACTGAAGTGCCTCTTATATCTAAAAACTGGCTTAATGCAGGTTTTTATTGGATTTGGCGTAATCCGTTTTTTTTTCGAAGGCTTTGATCGCTGTGAATACGGCTGCCTGTAAACATGTGTTAGCTTTCAGTACTAGTGTTATTGATTTTTTTCTTGACATATATTATAAGATCTGATTCGCATTATACTAAGACGCACAATTGGACCACTTTCGCCATTGCCATAAACATGCAGAAGATTTAGATACATTGTATGAATCCAATTTGATTTAGTCATTTTAGGTTCATATGTTTATATATTACCTTTATATTATTGGCTTCTTATTTGTATTCAACTAACTTATGGTTCTCAGACTATTTCCTATTAACGTACCTGTATACAAAGCTTATACTATATAAAATAATCCCCTACTTATCAAAATAAGGCGCTGTGAGAACACGTCGCTGATAAATCAGATAAATGTAACTATACTTTCGCTATGTAAGTCATAAAATTATTATTTTTTATTAGTAGGCTTCCAGAAACCTTTAAGTCCGTTGTTGTGCAAAACTTTGTAAAAACGTACATACCAAAATTGTGGGAACAAAATATAACTCTATGCACTTCTGCGATGCAATCCTAGGGTCGTTCGTTTTTAGGCCAGCCTTAAAAATAATCTATGGCGATCGAGCGGTTGCTGAAAATTTCAAGCGAATCTGCAAATGCGCGCAGAATTCAAAGCAGGACTGCAATGTTTATTACGCAAACTATAGGTCTTTAGTGCTGTGGGTCTTCTTAGTGATCGAACAGAAATAGGTTGAGATAAATCGATATTCGAAGCATTTTGAGAACGGGAATCATGTTTATATGTAAGTTGTATAAGCAAAGGTTTATCTCTACGTTAGTTTGTTCGTTTAAACTGTGATGACTATACATCCAGATGCCCAAATTAATAAATGTGTATCAGCAAGTTATTACAGATTTTTAGTGTTCACTATCTTCCTTAAATAACAATCATGAGTTCGAGAACTTCGAAGTCAAAAATATTGCGATCACTTTTTCTCATAAACTTTTATATCTTCTTTTTTCGTAACGCAAAAACCAAATTCTAAGGTTCAACAAACATTCTTCCACTCGTATACCTTATTAACCAAAGTAAACTTATGATTCTTACGGTAGTCAATGTTAAGCAACTCACGTTACAATAACAACGATATTTATCCTCCTTTATTTTCTTCTTTGGTTATATTTTTTCTGCGGACGGTATTTGATGTGTTTCGCAAATAAACTGACCTTTGACAGACCAAGTAGAAAATTCCCGTGGATTACAAACTGAGCACAATACGAAGCGCTGGTCTGGAAGTAACTTGGTCCAAATGTACTGTTACAGAAGAATAACCGCTGTTTTTGCTTTTTTTTATATATAAAATAAAATATTGAGTTCTTGTTTGAAAGAAAGAAAAATCTTCAAGGTGGTATAATAAATTGGTACAAAGCTTGAGGTATGCTTTGACAAAGAACACCTCCAGACTACTGTAACCATATGCAGGAATGCAGTATGCCGTCCCGTCGTAACTTCTGTAACGGGTTTGTTGTTAGTAATGTCAAATACACGCTATTCAACCGACGTCCTATCTACTAGCAAGGTGTAACAGCCGTTCGTGGACAAAATATTTTGTTGTCTCAAGTAATTGCTTATAATGGCAAACAGTAGTAACTCTAGGAAGGGTCTTTACTCGGTAAACAGACTGGTGGACATAATATTAAATAAAGATTAAACCATGGTTTCCTTAATAAATGTCTACAGGAGTACCCAGCTTGAGTTCCAGATGCCAGCAAATGTGATGAAATTGAAGTGTACAAAAAATTATGTCGGTCTTTTGGCTACGGAACTATAAGGACTTATTTATTCCGTTTGGCAACATTTCTGTGTGCAACAATAAATAAACATTTTATGATCAATAACTCTTACACAATCTTTATAACAAGTAAGTTGTGCACTAACTGGCTTTGTTTGTTGATCAGACAAGTGTGGGCGTTACGATATAAGCTTATTTTTCCAACAAGCTTTACGTAGAGCTTATTTTATATGGCCCTCTTCAAGCTCATAAAAATATCTATATAAACCTCGAAGTCAATAAAAATATACGTCGTACAATGAGGGGTTTCCCACAATCAAATTAAGAAAAAAATTGTTTCAGTGACCTCGATAGATGGCGCCACGAAACGCTGTTCCGATTAAATAGTATAAGACAGAAAAGCTCAATAGAAGACAAAAGTTTCTAAAATACCACAATATGCATAGCTCTAACAATTAAATAAATGTGAAAATAATACATTATAAATATTTACTACAGACCAGACTTCATGGTGTAATTCTTTGCCTTTCTTATACGATATACGTAAACTAAACTATTTAATCACTAATTTAGTTAACGTATATAATTAACTAATTTATATACTATTTTTCCGAGCTGTAGAAAATCTCTCATTGATTGTATTCAAAAATGTACATTTTTAGATAAATGCAAGCGGCACAGGAAACGTCTCAATTGAAAGCGCCCTACAATTATATCAAATATATAAAAGATAAAACAATAAGTTATTATTGATTTATGTTTATAACCTAAAGGTTTTATAACCTGCGACGAACCTTACAAAATTAATGAATAATTACCTTATGCTTTCATTTCAACCTTGTTTTAACCCAATTGAATAAAAAGAAAGATGGCGTGCAGTTTTGCCATAGAATCTATGTCTTGTATTTTAAAAGTTGGAATTTAAAATATTGTTTGGACGTCACAGTTATAAAATCGGATGATACAGTTTCATATTTTTATATTTATAAATATACCTTGTAAAATGCTTGAGTCTACTTAGCTAACCTACACTAAATATTTAGTATATTTATAATTGATAAACAGGGCTTACTTCTTCTACTCCCATTACCTAAGTGCTGACTGCGGAATTAAATAGTATACGTGACACCTATGTAATATATAACATTATAAACCTGTAAGCACAATATATTTATAACGTTAGCACACCAAACCAAAAAAAAAGGCATTCGATGATGGGATTGAAAAGTGAATAGAACGGTAAATGTTTAAATTTGTCAAATGCCTTTAATTAAACGTTTGAAATACCGTGATAGCCGATCACCATGAGACTTTGAATACATACTTTCCGGGGACAAAAATAGGAAGTATTATAACCGAGCAAAACACCAGGCAAAACCAAATGAAAAAAAATAATAAAATAATAATTTACGTACCTACTCTTTAAAGTATATGTTGCAAAATAAATCAAATCCACTCAGTATACTTAAATCCATATAAAATCTGACCTACTCAATATTTTCATCAACCATTGCTCGCAGAAAAACATTTTCCAAGAAATATTATTTGCTCGGAAAACAATTTTTCCAATAAAACACCATTGATCGCAACTTCATTACGCTTGGGAGATTTTCTTTCAATAGAAAAAGTATCTTAGCCAATAATAAATGGTTATTTCGTATTAGAACTTCTCAGGCTGATTTATCCTTGTATTATTTTTGGCATTAATGTACAAATAAGTAAAGGGTTTGTCATGATTTAAGTGGAGTGACAGTTGTTATAAATATATCAGCCGTTTCGGCCGGCATCACCCGCATATTTCCAGGTCACGTTTGTGTAATAAAGCACTATATTTGTAATATAAAATAACTTATAAAATATTTCCCTTTGATTTCTACGTAGGTATGTATTTTCATTCTGTTATTTATCCAGTACTACATCTGGTAACACCCGCGGACCTTCTGGCCCGTAATTGTCAATTACTCTTCTTCTGGATAAAACAGCATCGGATAGTAGTTATAAACAAAAAAACTAATAAAATATAATAGAAATAAAATGTTTTTATTTCATTTTGTTATAGATGTTTAGGATGTCTATTCATGAGGTAAAAAAGGTTACTAACACAGATATATAAATCGATGTAAACTTGTTTCTCAAAGCAATATAGCTTTATCTTTAAGTCTCATGCAAGACTATTTAAGTTGTAATCATTCACCAATAAGACTAGCGTAATTACTGAGCTGACAGCCACAGACTGGCTCTTGTTTGAAGATAGCTGCTGCTGTAGCGAGGATGAATAGTTTCTGGAAATGACAAAAGAAAAAGAGATGCTGTTACAAATAAGTATTATTTGATATATCTGTAGAGGAGGAGCATCTTATGTATGATACCGAAGTTCGGAGGTACGAAAACGTGAAATTTTAAAGAAAAATTTCCCCACATTGTGCTACTGCTCTATCCAAAAACTATATTTGACCCCAAACTTTTTTGATTTATTTCGTCGTATTCTACAGTAAGGCGTAGGTACATATTAATCACTCAAACCCATCAAATAATTTATTTTCTATAAAATATTCAGTATTCATACAAATAATTAAAACCACTAAAACTAAGTGTTTAATGAACTCCTAAAGTAGCTCCTTATCTCCGTAACTGCCAAAGACGCTTCCAGAAAAAGCTCCTTTACATCAAAGCCAGACAAGTTGAACTTAAAAGCTTAGATAATGCAATCAAGGAACAATCTCCTAGCAGACTCGCTGGCAGACTGAATTACACTAACGTTAGATAAATGTGTTTAACACTGTAAACCAATTACTAGTTATTGTGCTAAAATAAAATAATATTATTCATTTTCTGGCTTTTTTAAATTTAGGTATTATTTGTGCTTTATGAAAAATATTTTTGACACTTTCATCACAACTTAAACTAAATTAAATTTTTATTAATATTTTTAAAAATTAATCCTATTAATAATAAATCCTACAACCAGTAAAAGAATAAACGTTGAGCTAAGCTAATCTGAGCATGGTAAGCGGTCGGTAACTCAAAACCCCTTCTCAAATTTCAGCCATCGCAAATTCTGAGTTTATAAAAGAATTAATTGAAATAGATATCGGTGGGTCGTTTTCAAAAGATAAAATGTCAAGTAGGATAGTGCACTTGTACCTTTACAGGCAACTGTTTGAGGGTATGAACTAGTTTCTTGCATTCTACTAATAAGAGATTAAAATTATCTGAATATTAGTTTGCCATTACTTTGTTATGTGGCAGTTTTATATAAAAAAACCTACGCTTCACTTTGATATAATGCTACTCATACCACATCAACCTTAAGATCACGTTAAAAAGTTCAATATAGATGTTATCACACACATAAAAGGTGTTTTACTGCTTCAGGTTATAAAAATCCGCCATTATTTTATGCTTTATAACCCCGTAAAGTTTATAATAAACGGCTAACAGTAAAAAATGTAGTAAACCTCTTCAAATTGCGTGCCGGGTGTGCGCGGGGGCACTTCGGATTTACACGTCAAATTTCTAATGTTCTAATATTATGTTTTAGATTGCTACAGTGAAGGAAAGTACAAAAATGACTATAGAAGTAAACCAGATAACTTGAAATTCCAATGACTTTAAGTTCCTTTAAAAGGTACCTATAATGTTTATATTTTATCATACCTAATCGAACGAAACATACTTACCGTTTTTATATTAATTAATAATAAAAAGCGGGAAAAAATGTATCAATAGTAGATTATATTTATTGTAAGAAATGTAATAAAAATGTTATATTATTACATATTACACCCCGCAGTATTTTTTTAATTTAATTAAAAATGTCTTGTTGTCTCGCTTCAGTATCGATACAAAACTCTTTCCATGCAATCACAGTTGCTTTCATTCCGAATTAGACAATGAGATAATCCTTGTAAATAAAGCTGATTTTCGTCTAAAACTCATTTGGCTGTAATTGTACAGATTAAATGCAAAATCGCAAAACTCTGGGCTCAGTGCGATACGATAAATGCAAATTTTAATTGCGTATTGTTCAAATTCGTTCCGATCTGCGTTTTCTGTGTTGGTACTTTAAATCGTTTACAATTTATAGAAATGTTTACGTATAAATATTTGTGCAATGCAGTGTAATGGTTTTACGATAAGTGTTATTTTGTATTTCGTGCCAACTTTTTGGTTTTAATATTTTTAGCTGGTTATAGCTATAATTTTTGTGAAAACAAGTTGGATTTTACTCAAAGAACAGTTTGGTGGAATTCTGTGATGAAACGAAATGGGTCATTTTGTATGAATGACCTATTTATGACTAATTTATATGAATTTTCGTCTACAAACTTTCAGTAATAAAGCTTGATTTTACCTGTGCGGAGCGAGTCCCTAATAAGAAACCTTACTTTATTATGTTCTTTAAAAATATATATGAAAAAAATACAGACGCACGAAGCCACTTATACATTATAAAATACGTAATGAACATAAAATATTCCCTTGAAATACACTCAGTTTTCCTATAAATATTATATAATTTGGTCCGTCAGAACGCTTTGAAGTTATCCTGGCAATTTCCCTTGTCAATCACGGCTACAAATTCATATTTCGTTATGATTATTTCGAAATAAACCCAATACACATCAAAGGACGGAGGGATGTCTAGAGAAAGCCTGTTCGTTAAAAATTTATATTGAAGTAGGGATAGCAAAGGCCAGGTTGTTTTATTTTGGTAATAATTTTTGTATGGTTTTGATAATAGTTTGTTATGGTTGTGTGAAGGCTTGAAATTTTTACTCGAAATAAAATTTTATTAAACGCATAATAAAGATTTAGAGATTTTAAACAAATATCTTTCTTTGTTCTTACATATTTAATCCCTAGGATGTTTAGGGCATATTCTCGAAACAATTATAATTTAGCACTTTGATTTAGGTTTGAGATTTTCAACTGTTAGGCAACTTCTATCTAAGCAAGCTGTAGGATTTAAAAATAAAAAACCCGAACGGTAAAATAGTTTTCCCGTGTAATTCTTATTCTCATGGGAATAATGTACCCCATGTCACTCCTACAACTGAGACACATCTAATGACACCTCATATCTTGAAATCTATTAGACGGTTAATCTGTAGAACTTGCCAAAGAAAGTCACCTACATACACAATATATACACTCTAAAACACTGCTTCTGACAGTTAGGTAAAAATTACTTTGAAACTAATGATAGAAATTGCACTTAACCTTCAAACTTAAGATACATATAAATCTTGGCATACAACTACTACTAAATCAATTTATTAAAAAACAATACCTATTTATTAATTTATTTATTTAATTAATTCATAACAACTCTTTAATGTGGGAAAGAAACTGCTTATACTGTCGCTACAGAACTTCAATATGGTTTAATATAGAAAAATCGCAAAGGCCTTGACGGATACGGATGTTCACCGGAACCAATTGGGTTTGCACGTTCAAATCCCGGGTTTGAGTCTGTGTTCACGTAAGCCGACAAAATTGCCTGTCAAACCTAGTGTTGTGGATTAGTGGAACTCAATCGTTGGAAAAGGTCAATTTGTAAGATTATGTTACGCAAAATTATTTTTTTAAATCGGTATATTATTGTAAAAATAAGGTTAAATTAAATATTTTGTAGAAACCTTACAAAACGGTTTGTACGGTCACCTTGAAGTCAGGATCTAATATCGATATATGATAATATTAAAATGTTTAGCTGGGATGTGAAAATTAAATCAGTCAGAACAAAGTTCCATGGATCAAATCATGGTCAAATATTTCACGGAACTTCAAAAATGCCTCATTAGCGCCAAACTGTATGGAAGCCCAACAAATATGAAATGTGCAGAGGCATCCAACTTCAGCTCTAACATAGGAAATCATAAAACACATTTTTAGTCCCCGAGTCGCGCTTTGCCGTCAAGTGCGAAGCTAAAATTCCAAGGGTCCTTCGCTAATGATGTAGGCTTTCTCAAAATTCCGCCCGAAAAATTTAACTTTCAAATATAACGGACTTTGACGCCGCGGTGCAGTTGAAAATATGCAAAAATCGGTTTAGTCTTGAACCTCGGGATTATGTTTTAAAAGAATGCCGGTTATCTTCTTGAAAACCTTGAGGAGGTTTTTTAATAATATGTCGTTATTTTTGATAATAAGCGATTTTTGAGAAAAATGCGGATTTTCTGGAATGATATAAATAAATTAACGATTGAATACACAGTGACGGTATTCTTGGATCGTATTCTTATGAGGCAACGTAAACTGATTAGAAATCAGCTTCTGTTCTGGGACATACAACAGTCATGGTTAAGAGTGGGGTCCGAGTTGTTCCAACATACCGGTAGAAGCCGAAACCAGCCAGTTCTACAAAACTCACTTAACTACAATTATTATATATACAATACAATGTTTATGTACCTATGCTATTTATGTGTTATAAGAAATATTTAGGTATGAAGTATCATTATTACAATATATAGATATATATATTTTATATTTTCTTTAACTTTTGGATTGATTTATTGTTATAATTAATTTAATATCTTAGTATCTAGTATATACCTTCTTCGCTACGGTACTCGTGTCACTTAGGGCACATCTGAAAACCAGCGAGATCTTATGCTGAGATGTGTCCTATTTGACAAACGCACTACAGCGCAAAAACCTGTTTAACCTAATTAACTTAAACTATTATTATCATCTATTTTTCCCCTTCTTATTGTTATTGTTTTTTTTTTTTTTTTGTGAATTTGTACATTTTATTTCATTTTATTCTTAAGTTTATGTGTTGTAGTTGTTTTACAAATAAAAAATGTTTGAATTTGAATTATATATATGATTTATAAAAAGATTTATAAAAAGGTCTTTAAGCCAAAGCGGTTCATAAAAAGTATATTCAGGGAACATTTGATTATGAAACGGAACTTGAATCGTAATGTAAACAAACCGCGATCCACTAAAACGAGTGTAAACCAACTTGAACAAATGATAAGCATTTGTGTTCTTACTTGTTGTTTAAGAAAACGTCAACATACAATAAATTCAATAATTTATTTTCTGTTCCCAAGCACTTTTACATTTGGAATATAAATTGCTGGAATACATAGCGAAATCTGGGACAGTGATTTTTCTTTTCCACCCCGTAAAGTCCGGACCAAAACAACCCTGTAGGTACATATATTTTTCAGACTTTTCGACCATTTATTAGCCTTTTACTTATACTCCGCTTACTTGACTTTCCCGCTCAGTAACGTGGAGAAAATAAACAATAATATTTTTTATTTTGTTGTTGAAAGCGATTGTGTTTTAAATATGTGAATTTCATTTCATTTAATTGTTGAAAATGGGGCATTTTGGAGGTTACATAAATAAAAGAGAAATTAATTATGATCGCGATTCCAATTTAATATTCCATATTTGCATTATAAACAGGAAAATAATAACAGCAAACTCGTATAAATTATTTATTTATTTTAAAACAGTGTTATTTTTAAAAGTTTTGTACATATATAAATAAGTACATAAACTAAAGGCTAGCAGAGAGGAATATTATTTAAGAGATGATATAGGTTAATAATAATTTTAAGTACTACAGCCTGAATTATCCCACTACACTGGACTGTAACATCACCTTTCAGAATTTTTTTAAATATAATATAATTACTGCATAATTTAAACTACTATTGTCATATTTAAACGAAGCATTTGAAACAATTTCACATTATAAGTGAAGGCACCTAACCTACCTTTCTTTAGACTCGGTTTTTTTTAGACACATTTTAAACGAGGAACTAGAGAAGTGTTGATGACTCGTGCCTTCCTTCACACCATAAAAGAGCAACCTCATTAATGTGACTCTTTAACTAGCGTCACTCACCATCTAAGTACAGTCAAAATTAACATTTATCACCAAGGAAGTACCTCCAGAATTTACATTAATCCCGTATCCCCACTTGTACTCCTATAACACTTCTTGAAGTATAAAGATAAATAAAGACGGTTAATGCTTCCGCGGGAATTCTCGCTCAGGTGGAGAACATTCTAGCAAAGTGGCCAGTTTTCTCTAAGAACAAAGTTAGAGATTTACGATTAAGCTCCATTCAAGCTTTTCACTTGATAAATTCTAGCTTTCAAGCTGTATTTAAGGGTAAGCTTTGGTAATAGATGAACTGTGAGCTTTTAGGGATTTAGTTTAGTTTTAGACGTTAATGCTAGATGGGTTAGATTTTAGGTGTTTTAACATACAGCTGAAAATATATGAAAGTGTTATACAGGCAATAGTTACTTTCGGATTGTCATTGATTTGCTGTAGAATTTTGACATTACAGGACATGAATTAATTCATGGACATTATTTATCTTTCTTTTAACTTAATGAACATTTGTTTATATATTATGATGCAATGGCCTGGTGCTGCACTTGGTTGGTCGTAGTGGTACCTTCGACATCGGAGGTAAAGACAACGCTTCTCGTCGGATTGCCTGTGCGTTGAAATATTAACTTTAATTTTAACTTCAGATCTATGATATCTATGATTTACTTCTTGCGCGGAGTTGAGTTAACACTCAAACTCGAAGTTATTGAACCCGAGTTCAAATATTTCTACATGTCGTTGTCGTTATTTTATGTTAAATAAAGAAATAAAACTAATATCGTGTAACATTCAGATCTAGATACTTTAGCCGAATTAACTGTGATGGAGTGAATTCGGCTAAAAATTCTACCTAGCTCCGGGTTAAAGATGTATGTCAGATCCGTGCAAATGGTGCTGTGGGATATAATGTAGACTTTCGAGTACGCATTTTATTATTTCTCTAAAACTGATAATCCTCAACCAAACTTCGCAATCCTTAAATTCACCCTCAACTTTTTCCACATCTTCAAAATGGCAGGATCAGCTCCTCCCACCGTCATTAACGTCACTTGCATTGGTAATTTGTCATCTGTTCGGGCACGCCCATCAGCTGTCAGATGACGTCATCACGGGGTGACAGGATGTGTGGCAAAAAATATTGGAAACTGCTGGTCATATGGTAAGGGCTAAGATTTTGGGAGAGTTGAGATTAAGCTTCTAAAGTGTTTCAAGAGAAGGTTTTTCGTTTGTAAACTTTATCAATAAGTTGTTTATTAAAGCGTGTATGTAGAAGTTACTGTAGTGCTGTCTTGTTTAGCCGAAGTTGATAGCTCGCTGTGCTGGTGTAGCTTCTGGTGTCTCTGGAAACGGGTTTGTAGTAGCACAAAACAAATAAAGAGTTCATAGATTCGGATATAAAATATTCATAACAACAACTAAGCAATTATATTATAAACAAACAGTTTAAAAAAAGCAAGCCATCACCTACTAAAATATCAAAAAATGAACATCCTAATATCTAATTTGACATAATTATTAAAATTACGTAATACACAAGAACATCAGAAAATAAAAAAGGTAAAATGGCGAGGGTCACAGTTTGACCTACTCTCGCTGACAAACTCGTTTTGCGACCGTCAAGCTGGTAAAAAATATGAAAATCTAATTCTTTTCAGCCAGTTACAATTATAATTTTGTTACTTTTTAACCTTTTTCGGTATAAATCAAGTTTCAGCGAGACTTGTTAGGAGTTTTGATGTAAGACTTAATTTTAGAAGTTTTTTTAGATATTTGAGAAACGTGGTTTGTTTACCTAATTTGTTTTGCTACCTTCAAATTTCTAATTGAAACAAGCTGTATCTTTGCACATAATATTAGTTTTTAAATACTATCTGTAACATAAGTTACAAAATAAATCAATTATAGAAGTCACTTCTTCCATAAGTTACTGTATGAAAATACTTATTACATCATTACATGTTTGTCAAAAAAATATTTAGGCACCACATAAACTTTTATGAAATAATAGTAATTTCAATGTAAACAAATCTCTTTATATGACTACGTTCACTATTTTCCCACAATTCTTCAATTCTTCCTGTATAAAACTAAACCTTCAGAATCGATGACACAACAAGTTAACAACCAGACGCTGCGACAAGGAAACTGCGCAAAACGCCCGAAAAAACAAAAGGAAAAACCTAACAAACAATTATTTAAACCAGGAACGCGACAAACCGGAAGGGGGCGCGGTTGTCTCACTGAATAAATCGTCCGCTGTAACCGAAAAAAGCAAAGACATTAAAAAATTCACGATCGTATGAGCACGGTCGCTCGTATGATTCTGTGGTGTTTCGATGTTCTTTTTGATCAGTGGATTTTGTAGTTAAAATTTAATAGTGTAGGGACAATGACTTTTTATCGTATCATTTTATTTGGCGCGTTTTTTGGTGGAAATGTCACGTTTATCGAATATGCGTATAAATTAACGTAACATAATTAAATGAGCACCCTGGCTTCACTTTAGGAAAGGCTAAAATAATTTAAATTAGATACATTCTTTATAGCCAAAAAAGTAACGTGTCTGGTATTATTTTACTGTATTGAGGTAAAAATAAACTAAACCGATATTAACTCGCTATTTTTTGTTTTTTGTAACTACAGACTCTTTTCAAAGTGCCTTTCTAACTTAAATCGTTTATCTATGGCCTTTCCCTTAAAATTATATATTCCGCTTTTGCTCTTATCTTCCCAAAAAATCATTCCTGCCTTTGTTATTATAATATTGTCATTTTAGCCTCAGTGCACATATGGGCATTTAAGTGACTAGAGATCACCACGTTTATAGATAGCTATGAATAATTCGTCAACCCGCGCACCCAATCATTATCTTCATTTCTCAAAGGAATTTCTGGTATTCAGCAACAGGGATCTAAATTATATTCGTATTGTTATTTATTTAAATAAATAACGTATGTAAATAATGGTTGTGGTGTGATTAATTTTATTCTTAGCTTATTTCTTTAAAAAGGCCACTTCCTAACTAAATATTTAACTGAACAAAGAATATACTGAAATGTGTTTTGTGTATCATGCAGTTTTATTTAAAGTTGCTCCATTCATAAAGAATATATTTGAGGATACCAGATTTGTTTTTAAATTACTTATAAAATCTGTTGAAATTAATTAGAAAACGATTGAAATAGCTTTTTTCAGTATTAAAATATCCAAAGCACAGTGTGTCGGTGATTCGTTTTCATTACATTCATGGGTAAGCTAATCTCTTTTTCTAACTCGACGTTGAAGGTCGCAAAACGTAAGGGAAAGCGGTTGAGTGGCTGTGATCATGATTCGTATATAACTTTGTAAAAAGGTAAACATATAACATACGTAAGTGACGATTTATGGTGCTGGACATCTTGCACAGCCCTGACATATCTTTGTATAGTCGTATTCTATCAGTGTCATACGGTAATCGTTACTCGGTATTTTATAACAGGAGATCCAAGAAATTCGTTCGAATCGCCTAAGTTTTGATTGTCAATAAATAACTACATACATTTGTCCACTTTTTTTACGAAAGACGTCTTTTAATTTTAAGAGAACTTTTTTGGGCTGTTTTTTGTTCTGAATGAAAAGAACTTCAGTTTTTAGTTTAATACACACACCCAAGTCCAACTTCTGAAAGCTACCATGAAGCTAGCTTTAAAACTAGAAGCTCGTGCCGTGCAGTGCTTAGCTTCAAGCATCATTGGGTTAACCCACTTCTACACAATCACCCTTAAGGCCATTACATTAAAGTTCAAATTGCTACAACGTGTTCATCAATTGCTCTTTACCAATATTGAGAGTATTTAATGTTATGGCTATGATAGTTTCTGTGTTGAAATGTACAATGCGTTTAAGTTTGTTGTTTCTTCGCTTATTTTTAATATTGGACAGCAATATGGAGTGCTTACAAGTTGAGAGCGTAAAAAGTTAGCATTAAGGAGCAAATAGAAGTGCTCCAAGTTCTGGCATGAAGCGTTGTTGCTGAAATTGTACCTACAGCACACATAATGCTGCGCCAGGATCGCTTTGACGTCACGACTTGAATTGCATTTTTTCTTGGATATTTTTGTGTGAGTAAGTTATATTCTTTATTCGAGATGATTTTTTCAGCATTTTATCCTAGTTAGAAATAATGTATGCTTATATAAAGTCCTAACCTAACTTTTTGATGACTGATGGTTTTAATATAAAAAATCCAGTTTTCTTTTGTTGCTTCCTAAACATTTCATTTACAGTAAATAATTATCACAGCATACCTACTATTTCCTGAAGTTGTCACGATTCATTATATTAAATGAAATTATTTTCTAACCGCATTTTATCCCGTTTAATTCATCATGTTTTTACATTCAAATTTCCCAGCAGCTAGTAATTATTATAAGAAGGTAATTGTAAATTTTCATTTGCACCAGTTGCAAATTTGCATTTCACACGTTTATGACGATTATACTTTTGTCGACTTGTGTTCATACAGTTACTTAGTTTGATAAGCAATTTCTACCAATAGGCTAAGCAAAACCGCGTTCGCACTACTTTTAAACTTTGAAACCGATTCTATATTTATTGTAATTAAGTAGATTTATTGTATCCTGAGATATGATTATTCAAGTTTGATTTTTTATTTAATGACGGCCGCGTAGTGCAGTAAGCTTATAGCGGGCTACTGCACTAGTCGGCCTGGCGGAAGACCTAGATTCGAGTCCATTCATTTGTGTGATGGAACACATATTATTATGTGTATATATTTAGCCACGTTACATTCTCCGGTTATGGGTGTTCATATTTATAAATGTACGCTTATTCCGGGTTCCCCCTAGTTCACCGTATGAATGTATCCATAACACAGGTTAAGCTTACTTTGGGGCTGTACAGTTGGTGTGTTTATCTGGGGGTTTATTAATGTTATTACTATTAACTATCCAAATGCCGGAAGCGAAGCGCCAGCGCCTTTCGAGGTCTTTAACAAGTGTGGCAGAGATTCATTTTATGTGAGATATGTCACATTCGTTATTATTATTATTATTATTATTATTCAGCCTACTTTATTTTAGATCAAACTTACCTAATTTGCTAAGAACTGTAAAACAAAAATAGCTTCAAAAACCGTACACCACATAATAATAATTCTAATCTATTTCCTTCCACCTAATTCCCATCCGAAGATCCTTCATCACTCTAATCGGACTTTAATCTAAAGTTACTCCGAGTTAATGTTTTACATTAGAATCGATCACGGAACTTTATGATAAATGAACAAAAAGCTTAGTTATTTTAATTGATTCTGTGAAATTTTGATGAAAGTGGTCATTTTTCCCGCGGTTTTGCGGACGGGCACGTTGATGAATTGCGCCCATTCCGTTGATTGGCGGCCGCGTGTCGCTTGGTTTTACGTTATTAGGGATCTTTAGGGCTTTTTGAAGTCTGATAACTGTTGAGAATTGTAAATAACGGTAATGTTCTATTTTTGATTGTGTTAATTTCAGGTAAAGGGTAGCACGTGGCCTTGAAATCTCCTTGTAACGGTATTGTTAAAAGTATACTAACGTCGCGTTGCAGGTTTTTTTAAAGATTATATCGTCGGGGATAGTGAAATAGCGCGTAACTAGCTCTGTAAATACCGCGTAAGTGTCATAAACCAAATATATGTTAGTACATAAGGAAGTAAATAAAATGTATTTTCCGAGCCTTTCAATATAGTAGTACGAATTGAAATACTAGCTTATAATTTGTCTATTGGCCGATTTCAAAATTAGGTGTTTTGAGCGGTGCCAATCAGCGTCATGATTAAGCTCACGCGAAAGTTCATTTTGGCTACATGTGGTAGATACGCGGTATTTACCAGAGCTAGTTACACGCTATTGCACTATCCCCGACAATAGGTGCTTATAAGTCCTAACACAACTTTTAAAATGTGATATTTTTTACGTTTATTTTTAAATCATGCAACAATGGCTGCACGGTATTTAAACAAAAGATTCAGACATATTATTATTAGGTATGATCGATAGTTTAATTGATCTTTGGACAAGGAAACTTAGATTTTAAAACAAATTTCAGAATAAATTGTGTATAAATTGAGTAACTCGATTTAAACGCAACATAATTCGGCAAGAAGGCTTAATTATTATTTTTTAATTAATCTGTATTTTAGGATATCAAAAGACCATACCGACATAAGGAAAACATATTTGTATGGATGCAGAATCATTTTACATTTTACGGCAGCAAAACAAGTTTCATAATTTTACTTTTTAGTTGCCTTATTACCAGTGCGCAAAACAGCTTTTTGTTAATCTTCATTCATTCATGATGTTCATTCTTGATCTTCATTCACTCGCTTCACAGTACGTAGAGCAGTCTAGAATCCGCTATCCTTTGTTCCGAACGTTAGTAGAATCCAGATGCAATGTTTTAACATAATCCTTCAATCCTTCACGACGGGGGAGTATTATTACACTTTGCTGAAAATTAAATGTTTTGATAAGATTTTAATGCTGTAAGTTTTGGTACAAAAGTGAATTGATTTGTATTAAAAATGTTATTGATATTTTAATAAATGATGAGATACAATATCTTGAGCAGTATTTGGTTTTGTCGGTTCAAGATCTCACCACACAGTTATTTTCCAAAACAAAGCACAAGATACCAACCCAAAATCCTAAAATTTACTATCTAGCTGGAGTTAGTTTACTTACTCTACCAAAACTAACTTAACGTAAACTATCCTGTTTATATCTATTCGATAACAAAACTGCACTGAGCCAGAAAACAAGATTATTTCTACGGAACCAGTTTTATAGAGCCGAAACGACTTGGCCTTTATCATTTGAAATTCGAACTCTGTCTATGACAAAGGCAGAGAATCCCATATTGCCAGGAGATGTGATATTCTTTTTTATATTTTAAAAAACTCGATATTACGTTAGAATCTTTTTGTTGGAACCTCACCTTTATTTTTTAACTATGAAAGTTGAGTTTTTATTGTATCTCGCGGAGTAGAATTTGTTCGTAAAAGAACATGACCTTTCAAAATACGGTTACAAAAATTTTTGACCAAATATTATGTAAGATATCTTTAGTGAAAACCTCTAGTGTGGGGAACTGTAAAGTAGACGTCTTATTGTTACTTTGTGGAGTATTTTGCATAAATGAAAGAATAAGTGAAGGAAATTACTGAAAATGGACGTGTATATCAAAGTTCTTTGTGGTTTTTGGTGTAAGTGTTGTTTATATAATTTAGCAGTTAAGGCAATAATTGTTTGGCATTAAGAACACTATTCCGGCAGTATATGTTATTAGAACTCAGGTATTTGTTTATTTTTAAACTGTTTTCTTTATTTTGAAGTTTAGAGATGACAAACAAGCACTAAACTAATCTTAATAAAATTGTCTCTTGGGCTTTATTACCTAACCAGAAGTCTATGAACAACGAAAAATTGCAAAAGCTTAAGCCTAGCAATATTTCATTATAAATATTATATTACATTGAACATTAAATTTGCGCGCTTATTACCTTATCGACCAAGCTTTCCGCTAAAGTTTTAAACCCAGTAACCATATTATGTAACATATATGCAGCTGATGAATATGCCATCCTTTCAAAAGGAAATTCCTATTTGACAAACACAAACGGCAAATAAAATTGACAAGTCCAAAGCAGCTACAAGACAAACAGCATAGACATTTGCACAATTGGATAAAAGCGCGCATTCACGGTAGCTACTGCAACTTAGGTACAGGAATAATTTATTAAAAGCAGCCGTACTGGCTTTGTAACACGGGTGGCCTGTAGGGTTGGCACAGCCTAGAAAGTTATAATAGGTCTTTACCTATGAAACTGCCGTTTTGCCGTACTGGCCATTTCAAATGAAAATATTTTTTTTTTGACTGATAATTCTAATTTCAAATTAATTTTATTTGACAAACATGGAATTCTTTTTCTAAAATCGTCATTTGTTTAATAGTTAGTGTTTTGTTTTCAACGCATTCGAACATTTTTCGTCATCATGGATAAGTTAAAAATTCGAGTAATTATCGAGTATGAGTACCGTCGTGGCAGCAAAGCGGCACAAGCAGCACGCAACATCAATGACGTTTACGGAGCGAACACTACAAACGAACGCACCACCCGTTATTGGTTTACCCGCTTCCGTTCTGGAAATTTTGACCTGAAAAATGAACCCCGTGGTCGTCCGAAAACTTTGGTCGACAATGACGAATTAAAGGCAATTGTGGAAGCTGATGAAACTCAATGCACGGCTGAATTAGCAGCAGCTTTCGACGTTAGCATCAAAACAATATTGGTCCATTCGCGTCAAATTGGCAAGGTAAAAAAGCTTGACAAATGGGTACCCCACGAACTCAATGACCGCCAGCGCGAAGTACGCGTGGAGACGTGCCTTGCACTGCTCAGCAGGCATACAAATGAAGGAATTCTGAACCGCATTGTTACTTGTGACGAGAAATGGATCCTGTTTGACAATCGTAAGCGCTCAGCAAGTTGGTTGGACCCTGGTTCAGCACCCAAACAATGCCCTAAACTAAAACTTACCCCTAGAAAAGTGATGGTCACTGTTTGGTGGTCTAACGCGGGTGTAATTCATCATAGCTTCTTGCCAAACGGGACAAGCATTACTGCAGATGTGTACTGTGAAGAACTGAACACAATGATGGAGAAGCTCGCACGTCTCCAACCAGCTTTGGTCAATCGTTTGGCTCCACTGCCTCTGCACGACAACGCGCGACCTCGTACTGCACAGCAGACGGTCTCCAAGCTACAAGAGTTGGGGTTGGAAGTCCTCCGTCATCCGCCGTACTCACCAGACCTTGCGCCTACAGACTTCTACTTTTTCCAGAATTTGGATAACTTCTTGGCGGGAAAAAAATTCAATACCCGAGAGGCAGTACAAAATGCCTTTGAAGAATTTGTTGCCTCCCGTCCAGCTGATTTCTTCAAGAAAGGCATCAATAAGCTACCAATGCGTTGGCAAAGATGCATTGATTGCATGGGTGATTATTTTGATTAATAGAAATAAAAAATATATAAAAAAAATTACGTTTCATTTATTTCGTGAAAAACGGCAATTTCATAGGTAAAGACCTAATATTTGTTATGTCGATTATATTATAGTATTTTTATTTCATGAAGCGAACGCGCTTTACCTGCAGTAACCAAATAACCACTTGTCCAAACAAGTATGTGTGCGATAGCGAGAGTATCGTTCGAACCGCCCGGTCACGCACACATTCGTAGCGTGTTTAACAACTACCGACAACTAACAACTTGTAGCAAACCGAACGTTGCTGTTAAATGGATTTCTTCGACGTCACCTGATAGGATATTCCCTATTAACTCTAAGAACTTCCATTATTTTAAGTCAACATGATGAATAGAAAATGAAATGAAATTAAATATTTATTTCTCAACATTGACAATTACTTGTTCTTATTGACGTCAAATAAAACATGACTCTACCACCAGTTCGAAAAAACCTTCGTGAAGAAGAACTGGCAAGAAACTTGACAAGTATATTTTTTTCAAAATAAATTTACAGGGTCTCTTTATGTATATACCAAAATTATTCTTATCTGCATCTGTTAGCTCGGCAAGTCTGCTTCCCCCCAAGTATCCAAACGGCGAACACCCTCAAACGGCACCCGTTCACGAGTAAACACGGGATCCAGCCATCTGCCAGCCAGGAAATGGATTCGAAACGCAACACTTTATATTTTATATCAATCAGTACCCTTGAACCTAAGTACTCTTTATAAAACTTTAAAATTACTTTTTTTAATATATCAAGGCCACAAATGAATTTTCTGTAATCGAAAATTAACAAAACCGTCCGTTGCAGTAACACTAAACGGCAACTAAAAAAATCGGACAACTGTGATTGAACCCGCCCTTAGTACAAAAAAAATATTTGATATTTTATAAGGCTCAGAATCAAAATACTAAGGTGAAGTTGTCAACTGTAATACACCTACTAATTTACAGGAATTGATGGCGGGAAATCACCCGTATGAAAGGTTCAATTTGTTATCTTGATTGATAACAAAGGCTTTATTAATTTACTTATATTGTTTTACAAATGATTTATTGGAACATTTGAAGGAAACTGTGATATGGGTCATTTTTGGGCTGTATTGGTTCAATGATAAACGAATTGACCTGACATAAATAACTTACGTAATGTGATGTTAATTATTTATATTGATAACTATATTGTTTACAGTTTAATATATTTTACTGGTAATCAGGATCACATTATTTAGAAAGTTAAGTCTTGCCTAGCGATGATTTCTAATATTTGAACAACTTCAAAATTAAATTACATTGTGCTATACCAATTAATGAGTGGTAACTTAGTACAGGCATATTGATGAAGATCTATTTAGGCATAGCAGCAGCGGCTCTATTTGAAATTTTGACAACATGTTCTTATTGTGACGGATACCTACTAGTGAGAAATAGGAGCAGGAAGTGTTTAATGAAACTGAACACTATGCAAAGTAAAACATATTTCTAATCTACAGTGTGTCCCAGGGAGAAGTGACCGGCCAAAGTGGGTTGATTAGTTACGTAAAATTATCGATAAAAAACCGTAAATCGTAATCAACCCACTTTGGCCGGTCACTTCGCCCTGGGACACACTGTATATCATAACCGTCAGTCGAACTTAACTCTACGTTTTATTTTTATACGCATAAAAACTATTTTTAATACGTAATGTTAAAAGTCGATTCAATCTACACAATCAGATAGCCATAATTGAACCATTAGAACGATAGAAACATTTGTATCGTGCCACATTTAACAATTATACAAATAACAGAATTTAATTTTTCCAAAAAGCGTGACGACCCTAATCTATCACGTGACATCAATCATTCAAAGATGGGTGCCGTGACGCTCAGTTGCGGCCTGTCGACACAGAGTTACGTCATGACGTTTGGTAGATTTGTATATATTCAGAAGGTTTTTTAAGAAAGCTTATTAAGTATTTTATACTCGGGATATAGTCGTTTGAGTCAGGTTTTGTTACTAGGGTCAGCCTGAAACTATACTATAAGAGAAATGAACGTTCCGTCCGTAACACCCTTAATTTTACGAATCTATTGTCATTGCAGTTATTAAATATACTTTGATATATTATTTAGATTGTTAAACGGAATTTTCATGAGCTCTTCAAAATAATTTTTTTAGCTATTTTGCCTGCATATAGCGACAAAAAATCAGCCTGTTATCAAACACTAATTTTAAGCTTTGCGTTGTCAGCATTTTTAATCATTCAATATGCTTAATCATTCCAATGAACTATCATCCTTACATTTATTAGAATTTTGTTGAATTTGTACTACTAGCGGTATTTTTCAAACTTTTTTCCTACCTCTGTGTAGAAAAAATATATATTTGTACATAAATTCAGGGCGCCTGCGAAATGAGAGTTTGTTGAAGTGTTGTACCGAGCGATTGATGTTTCATGAATTAGGGATGCTAATTTACTAAGTTTGTGCAAATTAATTACGTAACTCTTGAACGTGTCTTAAGTAATGAAGGTTCTGATGATGTTTAAAAGCATTCACAATAATGATAAGATTTATTATTTTATATAGTTTTAAAAACACTTAATGATAATTTACTTTCTAACCCTCAGCTGACATTTTTGTATAAATTATGGTTGCAATGAAATATTTTATATAATTAATATTTCTCGTTATAACAAAACAGACAGTTTTAATTCTTACTTACCGTGCACAGTAAAACTAACTTTAACAAATGATTCGCGGTCATGGTTATGTTAACAACTAACAATTTATGAATTGCTTTAATTAAAAGTTATTTCAGATAAAGCCTACTTGGTGGATCACTTTTATTTCATGGGTCGTAGTTAATGGATGAAGATTGTAACTCGTTTTATTTTATACCTTTCAGTTAATTAATATTGAATTTTTATAACAACCATATTTTTTATCATTATTACCTTACTTTAGTACTTTACCTTGTACAACTAACGGGACATTATGTCTTTGCGTTTATTTCACACTTCTATTTCGATATTAATCTGTTTATTGTTGAATTGTAAATGGTATATATATATATATAATAATAGTGACTGTAAAGCGCATCAAGTTAAATTCTGGAAGATAATAC
Organism: Marasmarcha lunaedactyla; assembly: GCA_923062675.1. Taxonomy (NCBI): domain Eukaryota; kingdom Metazoa; phylum Arthropoda; class Insecta; order Lepidoptera; family Pterophoridae; genus Marasmarcha; species Marasmarcha lunaedactyla. The sequence continues at coordinate 14,608,401 of OV281353.1, forward strand.
AAGCATTTTACGGTATTGTATACAAAAAAATTATAAGTACCTACTATCCATCTTACATAAGAATTTCAATAAATTTCGGTAGACGAAGTTATCCGATCATGATGGCGGTATTGTCTTAACTTCGGAAGTCCTAAGTTTCCATATTTCGATATTCTAGAAATTTCCTGATAGTTTTGTGTGGAAACATGAGCCTTTTATTCGATAAAGTAAGCCTTGTTTGGTTTTGGTAGAAAATAGCTTGTTGGTGGTAAAAATTGTTCAGCGCAATGCAAACTATAATAATACATTATGCACAATGCACAACTACCTGAAATTGTAAACAAGACAGTAACGTGGAGCCTCCATGGCCACAGAAAAATCAATAAGTTTTGTGCGTAGGTGCATATGTATTCTGTACCCATAGTGGCTATGCGAGCTACGTTTCAATTTGCCCTAATAAAGAGTTTTTAAGTATTCGTTAACACTGGACTCTGTAAACAAACATGAACTACAGATAAACAAAAAAAAGCCACTTAATTTTTATAATTAATTTAACTAACATAAATGCTGGTTCCGTATTTCATGCATTTGGTTTTGTAATTATTTTCTTTGAGCTTCCCCATATCCAGTTTTCCCTTAGCACAAAAGCAAGCATATCTTAAACACCTGGGTCCTTTGTGTAGTGTAATACAGTCCGGCGTGGTTCGGGGTTCATGCCCGACACATATTGCTACAAGAATGTGGTTAGTTTGGGCATTTCTTAAATTATTTTGTGTTTATTCACGAAAAGTTGGAAACCTTTTTCTTGTGTGTAAATGGGAATGGGCTACGATTTATATTCGAGTTTATAATTGTTTGCTTGTCTTAAACTAAATACTATTGTTTTTGATTCTGGCAGCAAGGTCAGGCCAAACTATGACAGGTTATCAAATTTTTGTAGCAATGAATCACAAGACATCATTATAACTATTATAACAATTTAGAGATATCGATTAGGATACGATATCATTATTCAGCAATTAAAGCGCTGTTATTATTATTGTCAAATCATGCAAAAATTCACTAAACTATTGCACTTAAATATAAAATCTCACAACCGCACAAAAGCATACTTTTACTTTTCCAAATCTGAACTCGGCATTAAAACTCGTAAACACTCAAATCTTATCCTTTTACGCATTCGAACGTTCTACATCTGAATCTTAGTGCGGGTAGTCTTAAATATTTGAGCAGGCCGCCGCCGTCTGCGCGGTATATTCGGCTCACTCATTGCTCGACCGCCCAGCGAGCGTTACGAGTGCAGGAATAAACGTTTATTGTTTCAGAAACAAGTCTTAAGCAAGGTGAGATGATGTGAGAATCAAATATTTAATAGGAATGAATGTTTCAGCTGTTGGAATTAAGTGGAGGTTTGCGTTGCGGATTTTATAGCGTAAGAACTGCATTTCTATTTGTTTTTAATGGTTTGGTGTTTGTTCAGTAATATGGAACGAAATTTGTTGCTTTCTCTGTCTTTTTTAAGTAGGTTTCTTTTAAATATAATCCTGGTTCTTGGAAAATTAAGTCATCCAAGACGCTACGTCTTGGGCTCACATGTAACTTTCTATCTAAAGAAAAAGAAATATTAAAACTGTTTATGTTACAAATTTATAACTAATTACAAATACAAAATTACTCACGTAGCAAATTACTTTCTTAATTTCTTAACTACCTTATCCAGCCCGCGGCTGCTAATAAACTACAAATTACAACATTCATTAGGACCTGCGTATGATTGATATGTTAGTCCGTAATTACGGACGAGGGAAGGCGATAATTAGGTTATCGTCTGACCGACCGCTGTGGATACTTCCAAGTTTGAATCGCACGAGGCGCGAAACGCCATTACTACGCTCGATTTGACCGCCCAAATAGACATAAATTAACTGATAAATCAGAATTAGGTTACTATTTTGAGATCGTAGTTTGTAGAAATCGATGCATTTAAATGAATAGGTAAATTTAGGGTTTCCGCATTCCTTTTATTCTAAGATCTGTTATGAATGATGATGATGTGCACTGAATTGATTATTAGACTTTATTATTTTATGTATACATCCCCAGCCTCACTGAAATAACAAACTTATCAGAAACAAAAACATATTAACATGAAGTGGACCCTGTTTCGGTGTAAACCTTGGACATCTTCATAAATAACTTAACATTAAAAACACAACATCCAGCTGATTACCGCTGTCTCCATATTGGTCTTCCCAACTCACTGAACCATATCCAGTTATTTCCAAGCGAGGACAACATATTTGAAGATTTGAGGGTATTTCTCAGAATCTTCATCAAGACCAACAGGAAAATTGGCGGGATTCCTTTGATGTCCTGGTGAACTGCTGTTCAGTTTACTTTCTATTTTAATGGTATGATGCTTTAATAGGTACTTGATGTACTTATATGTTTACCGCATTATTATAATGTATAAAGTGTTTGAGTTTTTCAATTGATTATAATTCTCAATGAATTATTAGACTGTTCCCTAGTCCTAGTCATGACGAATTACAGTCGAAAAATTACCAATGATTACCTACCGTAAATCCTCCCAATTAATACAGCCTTATCGAACCAAGTTATTTCTCCCAAGTCACTCCAAAAATTCATGGATATATTTGGACCAAGGCAAATCCTCAGAAACGTTGAATTGCTAGAAAATTTGAAGGATTTGTCGTATGCGTTGGTTCTTTTATTTGAGTACAGTTTTCGAATGTTGAAGCATTACGAATAAATATGATTCAACACATAAGTACGAATATATTTGTAACCTTTAATTATAATAAAATAATTTGTATATTACAAATTATCAGTTAAAAAACGAAGTCTTGGTTTTTTACAACATCAAGTAAATTACAACACAAGAACCATGTTATCTTGATAACACGAATTGAAGTTTCTTTTAAATCTTACAATACCAGCTACATTGAGCAACCCAAACTCCATGACTATAACAATATTTCCTAGTCTTTATCGATAAACGCATATCACACTTTTATGGCAATAAAATTGACACCATCAGTAATCGACGGTTGTGACCCTAATGTGGCATTTGATTGAGTTATAAATACTTTGAAACCATCATTTCTTGACCCTCCCTCCGAAACCTCTTTCAATGTCACCTAAAGAACCACAAAGAAATCCCAAAGGTCAATAAAAATGGTTGTGACCAGCAGCATTTCTCACAGCGTAGATTTAATACCGATTTTACGTGTTGGTTCGAATGTACATTTATATTTGTCGGTAAATATATATTTGTCAGTGATATGTTAGCAAAAGGATGAAAAATTAAGTTATGATCAGATTTCAAATTCTACGTGAAAGTTCTAAAAATATAGAAACTATTTTTCAAAGTTCCGTAAGATTCTAACATTCGCAATAAAAGTGTTCGAAAATATTTCAACTCTTTACTCGCAAAATGCTTCCATATTTATGACGAAAACTTCAGTCGTTATAAAACTTTAGATATGTTCAGATATTTATATATTTGAGTTCAGATATTATATATCGGATTTATGGGTTCTTAATCTAAAATCATGCGTTATTTTATTTGTTACATTTTTGAACTTAAGAATTTTAATAATTACTCGTTTAAATATAAACCAAACGTGAAAACTGTTTAATTCATTTATTTTTAAGTCTTAATATAACAATTTACAAAGTTTATATGGACAATATTGGATGACTACTACTACTACAATACTTAATGTAACTTCTTTCAAACGTCCCTTGTAAATGTCCAATCTTATTCCCAGACCCAATAAAACATTACCGATACTCAATTTCTTTTCGTCAAATCAAATACATAGCAGATTCAGTACTTACACACGTAATATCTCAGCTATAACATTTGCAAGTAACACAACATCCACCCTTTCAGAAATCTCCCTTTTCCTCGGAAACCGCACGAATTCTCTCTCTTACATAACAATAATGCCTTTTCCACAGCCGACAGCCTTGATAAATAGCGGCCTTATACATAATGTATAGCCACGTATAGTCATTATTCGCCACGTGGTTCAATAATGTTTTTCTCATGAATAAGCGCCATCTATCGGGTGGTGAAAGAAGTTATATGATTGTTCGGTTTGTAGAGAAGTAAAATTGGTGTGTCTCTGTTGAGCGCTACTATACTCTTAGCTTGTAAACATTTGATAACAGATGGCGCCACAAGTCATGGTTTGAAATACTATCGAACAATATAGATGTTTACTTTTTTACGGTGGGCTTTGTTATTACAGTAACTGAGTTTTTTCGTGATCACATTGTTTATATTGTTTTTGTTTGCTTGTTTCAGCTCACTGAGCTCGAGCAAAGAGTTCTGGAAGCTGAGGGCAGGGCCGAGGAAGCTGAGGATAAGGTAAGTTATTTTTCTTCTAAGCTGTTTAAGTTAATTATGATAGGTGATTTCAAAATGCACTCAATAGAAGTAACATTTAACATTGTTTATAATACGGCATGAATGTTTATTTGATTGCTGGCCAAACAAAGAATATTTTTGTATGTAATTTTTGTATGTAATTTTTGTAATTTAAATTATTTTATTTCATTACTTCCTCAGATTTTACTTCACATGTTTAATAACTTTATTTAATAAAATCTTTACGCTAAAATTAAAAAAGCCAAAAACGTTTTCACATGTCTTGTACATAAGTAATAAAACCGTCGAGTGAATTAATAGCCTGTGTTTATATATAATATATATAATATTTAAAACGACCTAATATGTATTAAAAAATATAATTGAAAAACTAAGCCCCAGGTCTTACAACTCAATAGATTGTACTAATGACGCGTACTTAGTAAGTTTACTTGTCTTTAACAAAATAAAGTATGTAAATTGTCAGTTGAAGTTTACTTTTATAACTAACTTTTAAATAAAAATAATTTGTACAGTAATATTTGTTAAATACCCCACTTCCTAAAACATGCAAGTCAGTAGGTTCAGCAATATTTCCATTGATCATGCTTTGTTTGAAAATGCTGTAAGGATCGTCTGAGCTTAGCAGATTCAAAAGAGATTTTTGCTTTATCTTTCTTGTCGTAAAAATTTTAGGTATTTTTCAGTTTTTGTTCATTTATAATAAAGAAAACATTTTTACAGATTTTTACTGTGACCCACTTAAATGGCCTATGCTCTTTTAGCCTGAACCATCATCCTTTCCTAGGACGGACTATTATTTGTGCTATTCTGTCTGAGTCTGCAATCGAGTCATGGCTGTCATAGAATGATTTTTATACTTACTTTGATTTATTTCTAATGAGTTTTCTTAAAAATAAGTAGCATACTTAGTTTTGATGAGTGTACACCCCTCTGCTCAGGCCCGTTCCTTGTTGGACCTATACGTCGTACTTGTTCGACTATAGACCAAAAAAGTAGTGGGCACTCACTATAAAAACTGTTACTTTTAAGTTACACAGTTTGCCCTAATATTAACTTGAAAAGCATTTTATCATGTCAAGTTAAACAAGTATGACGTTAATTAGAGTAAGTAATAATAATCGTAATAGACACGTAAGTATTAATCGAATAAAACCATGTCAATTCCAATTAGCAATCGCAAAAATGTACAATAAAATTGGTTTGCCTTAAGTCTCATGAGATGATGATAATTCTACTCGAAAATATTAATTTAACCTGAACAGAGGACACGCAAAAAAATATATGTTCCAAATCAATCACTTAGTTTGGAAATTTACTATTAGGAAACTAATTTTCAAATCACACATTAATTGGTATTGTTGTCGCCCTGAATATAATTTTATTTTAAAACACTTAATTTTGTTATTATTATTAAGTATCACTAGTGGAGATTGCTATACCATTCAAAAAGGAATTAAATATATTTAATCTTTTGTGAAATGTTATGAAACGCTATACTTGCTACTATCCTTTTTAAGTAGCGACAATAGCTGCGCGCACGCATGCAATAATACTAATAACAGTAGACTACAAAATTATATCATTGCGGACGCAATTTCACCTACAGCACATATTTTATTGTATATATGTATTGTATTGTTAGGCTTATGTTAATATGGCCTAGATATACTTTTATTTTTTATGTTTTATTAGTCGGAAGCAAGAATATCAATCCTAATTGACTTTTCAGTGGTTCTATACATATGCCTAGTTTTACTTAATCAGGATACACAATACTATAGTTTTCTAATATTGTCAACCACGCATTGCATAACACATTCAATGACGTAACCAAATTCAACCCCATTATATCATCCCCTAGCATTCAAATAAAAAAATCTACACCAGACAATGTATTTTAGACTGTATTTTATTGCATTTTAGATCAAAATCCGTGCACATTCACGATCAGATTAGTATTTTTTGTTTGATCAAATTTCTGAGTCTGGCAACAATGCACGACCCTTGCTACCATTCCACGCACGCGCACTGCAGCCCCAACTTCAAACGAAGCCACCACACGAAACAACTTCACATCACAACCTGTGTTTAGAACATAAAAACCATATTTTTAAATTAAAATAAATATTCTAAATCTATTTCCTACTCCGTCTACAAACCAACTGTGTATCCTGTACATTCAAAGTGAGAAATAATCTTGATAACTGTGCGTGAACCGCGATAATCTTCAATATAAGATTCACTTAAGATCAATAGAACATTATTAATTTATTTGTGTTCTCGGTGGACAATCGAAGGTGTTTTGTTGTATGAACTGGCCTAATTATGACAACGAATATAGCGTAGAGTAAATTTGCTTAGTTTTTAACTGTGCGTCAATTGTGGTGCGTGATTCCTGCTAAATTTAAGTAAAAATGTCTAAACCAAACACATTGAAGGCTCATAGACTTAGTGCTGAATTCGCTGAGAAAAGAAATCAGGCTCTGAAGAAAGCTGATCCGAATAACTTATAGCAATCACCAGTGAGTATATAATAAATACTTTAGATTATAAATACGATGTGACAAAAATATGTGGACCTTCTTCTTCTCATTTCATACACTAAATATTTATGCTTTGCCTTTACTCATTTCACATCGCAAAACCCAAGACTTTTTTATGTTCGGAATATTATTACTATAGAAACATTTTGTTTTATTTTATAAATATAAGTTGTTTACTTTTATAGGTTGTAAAAACTAATCCAATTTTAATTTTTATTCTCATTGTGTACTAATTACTTATGAAAAGTCTTTTGCTAACTTAAATATATATCATACTTCGTCTGTTATGTTACATTGGAATAAACTGAGATACTAAATACTTATGCTGATATCCTAAATGCTTATGAGATACTAAAATATGTATTCTACTTCTGCTATTATTTTACGTGAGCATATATTTCCTGCACTGAATTCAATACTGATTCCAAATAATATCCAAATTTCAAGGCCGAACATTAACAAAAGAAAACCCATTTAGATATCATCGTAGGTACTCTAAAACCTTATTTAATACGAGTCTGATCAGTTGACATTAGTACTAAATAATTAAATTACATCTGTCACAAATGAAACATTGTAAATATTTTCATTGAAAATTCCGGAATATTCATGTATCCTTGAAAGCACATGCTTAGGGTACTATCGGTCAAAATGGATGCCTCAGCTGTTAGAGTAACGCATGCGTGTAGGGTTCCTGCCATCTTTGAAACGAGCGGTCCCTCGAAATTACTACAAGGAATGGGGTCATGACTTACGTCCGGGAAGTTTAAAGATGCAAATGATAATACAGCCCAAAAATGCGACTTAATAACATGAAGTATGTGCCTAGGTTTACCCTTAAATTATGAACAGACTGTTTATATTCACTTTCTCAATCCTTATAAGACAGATGATTAGACGAAATGTTAAGTAGTACTTTTTCACTTCATGAATTGCTCACAATAGTTTCGGGGAAGGAAGGGTTAAGGACACAAGTGGCGAAAGGAGGGTAAAAGTACTGTATTTTCGTATTTCAAATTGGCAATCATTTGTTTCGAAGACTTTTATTGTTAACATCATCTGTCATTAGATAAGAACCAGGTCAAACACGGGTCAAGAAAAAAACATTGCCTTTATCAGCAACCAAACTTGACTTACTTGGCTCGGTTTATCGGCTTACTGGACACCATATCACCGGTTCATTTAAATTTCCCGTATAAAGCCGGTCACTTGCAAAATTCTAGTCATGTCAATTACTCTTCTTTTAAAATGTCAGATACTATGTATATTTTCTTGAAATGAGAGGTATGAAATTAGATGGATTTCTCAAACACAATTATAATTACAAAAAAAATTTAAGTTCAAATGAAAATAATCCATCGTCTTTACTTGACAACATAAGATATAAATAACAACTAAACAACTTCAGCAGATCTTCGCTTTCAATAGAATACTCGTACATTCTAAAGATTATAAACTCAAAACAGCTTTACTTATCAAAGTCCCTCCAATATGAAATATTTTGAAACCTACTCGCATGAGTCATAGGAGCAACGTCCTTCGCAGTCGCCAGACGACGGCTTCTAGTCTGTCGACTGGTCGGCCCGTGAGTCGACCGACTAAGTAATTATGTCTGCCCGGGAAACTTACTCGATGGCTATTTCAACAAATTGAAGAGTCTCCAGCAATTATTAGCTTTCTACAAGTTATTGAAAGGGCTTGGGATATACTCATATTTTATATATTACTTTTCAATTATTTGTTTTAAGTACATGTAAGTGCTGGTTTGTTTATTATTTGAATTATTTGGAAGGATACATTTTAAAGTATCAAAACATGTACTTACTAGTTGTAAAAGTAAAATTAAATTAAATCACAACTAGAAAGAAAAATGTATCCACAATAGTAATTAATCACCACAAAAAAAAATTGTAAACCATGTCACAATATCTACTGTACAAACCTTATTTACATTTACATCTAGTCATAAACATTGTTATTATATTATGGATATAATCTTGAATCCTGGCAACCCAGGCAAAAATCCATAATTCACGAGAATAAAATACCTATTTACATAGTTTCTCACTCAGACTGCTCTTGTAACAGCTGGGGCTCCTAGCCACAAATGTATTTAATATTACACGTCTACTGTATACTTACATTATTTTTTAGAAAACTTCCAGAGATTTTCATAACAATTTTTGCTCCAAACAATTTCAAAGTTCGCCCCAGGAAACAATGTTACATACTTAACCTTTTTGCCTCTAATTTTCTGGGTTATACCTACTGACCTCGAGTTTCAAGCTAAAGTTTTGATGACAAAACCCTTTTTGTTAGAGTAAGTTTCGGTTTGCCCAACATTTGTGCCTTTACTCTAATTTAACCCTATGTTTCTGATTTTTGGCGCAAAACGTAAATCTATTCTTTTTTACCCGACTGGCTGAAGGAGGGTTATATTTATCCGTGGATTCGGGTTTATTAATAATTTAGGTTAGGATACAGTTTTTATCTTTGTATCTTTTTGTTATCACGATCTAACAATTTACGCTTGTATGTACAAGCGTTTATTTTACTAGTAATTATATCGGGTTTACGTCAACTTTCACGTAATAAAACAAGTGGCTAGATTTTTTTATTCACAGTTAATCACTGATACTCAATAATATAGCAATTAACATTTATACCAAAAAAACTATTAAGTTTTTATACTATTCGCTACTGGCTGATTTTGTTCATGTCTGTGTGGCAGATCACAATTATAGCGTTTACAATATCGAATTTGCTTTTATAATATCACTTTAGATATCATCAGTATTTATGATATTATACCTAAGTTTATGTCTTGTCTCCCTTTCCTTCCACCATATCATTTTAACCCACCGACAGTACGTGCTTGACTATAAAATAAAATATTTTTACCGTCTGCGTCATTGTCCACATTCCCCAGATTTTATTCTCCTTAGCTCGCCGTGCCCGCCGGAAGGCACGTTCCAAATTATAAATGTCGTATGACTCTTGAATCTCACTTCCTTTTGGTAGGTAGCGATGTCCTTCCCTATTTTGTTTTGAAGAATGGGATGGAAAGTATCGTTTATTAATTGATTTAGTGCTTGTTTGCTTGCTTTTGTTCAGGAATGATCTGTAACTTAATGAATCAAAATACTTCACCTAAAGACACAATACCTAACAACGGGATGGCCATAGTAGGAACCAAACGCTGAGATGATGTCAATAATAAAGATCAAGATGGTCCAAGAAGACGAAGATGTTCGTTTGGATCTCAATCGTGAAAGCATTTATGATTTTTAATTTATAATGGCCAATTCATTAAGTTTCTAGTTTTCGGACTTTATGAAAATAAAATTAAGGTACTTGAAGTTTTTCTCAACGAAGGCTCCTTCTGAACTAGTGGTAGAACACGGACAATATTCAGTTGGGCCGTTGAGTCTTTCTACGTACTGCCTTTTATAGCCTTAGGTTAAACTGCATGAAGATGTGTAGAGCAAAACTAATGGCAGTTTCAGTTGTGAACCGCAGTTCCGTAATTCAGTAATTGATACATATTGTGAAATGAAAAATTATAAGGTTACATAAAATTATTAAAAAATAATTAATATTGATTTAATTGTGGCAATGAATATCTGAAATTCGTACGTACATTAATACAAAAAGCATCTGTTGAAACAGGTTCGTTTTTTAATGTACTTATTTTCCAAGGGGCCATGTATAATAAATATTTAAAAATATAAATTAAACGATTTCCTTATGTACTCACTGGCTTTATAAGTAAGGCAAATGTTTATAATATTTTATTAAGTCTGTGCATAGTAACAATACTGATAGAATATGTTTAAGAATTAGTAGGTATTAGCTTATAAGTAAATTCAAAGATATCCTCAAACAAACAGACCAACTGTTCAAAGTAAGCATACGTTTTTATAGATGACCACAAAGTGAAGAAAATCTCAGAATTAACTTACATATAAAATTGAATAATTGTGAACAAACATATTTAAACGTCATACATATTGAGTATCTATAGGTTTTAAGAGATTCAGACACTTACACCCTACACAGAGGCAGTTCTTCAACGACATACATGTTCAAATGTATATATGAATGTCATGACAGAAAAACCAACTGAACAATTGTTATCGAATTTAAAACAATAAAAACAAAAAAATAATAATAGTAAAATTTCGAGGAGGCCAAACTTGATTCTTTAGTTGGAGTTTTTCATAATAACGCATGTCTTCCAAAACTCTTTAAATTTGGCCACATTAAGTATACCGTTGAATAACCGTTTTCATGACACCAGCTATAATAAACCTAAGTTCTGCATAAACCTTGGTTCTGTATTTGGCTTCCCGCCAGACTGTAACTCCGTTCAGACCGTTTTTTGTCCTCTTTTCAAAATTCTCATTTTGATCTTAGTTTTGATCATATTCGGTAAAGGCTTGGACATATTGCGGCATTTTAGATTTTGTAGTTAGTTTCTTAACGGTACGAAATTGTTACTAATTGTTAATGAATTTCTGCAACGTAAAATAATGACATCTTAACAACAACCATTATTTATTTTGAAGTAAATAAGTCTTTTGAATTGTTTTTTTCAAGGATTTTTTATTCTAATTTCGGTTTGAATTCTGGTAGGAACACAAACTGGACTTTTTTTACGTTGTATTTATTTGTTTATTTTATAGTTGTATTTATTTAATTTATTCTGGGCTTGCACCGTTTGCTGTGGACCTGAAATCTTAATACAAGCTTAGCATAATAAACAGTATCTGAAGATATTATCTATCTTCCTCAAGATGTAGTAAGTTCATACCAATTGACAACTGAAATTCACAGCATATCACTCAAATAAATCCAGTACATCTCACAACACCACCTTAACCCTTAAACAGTGTCAGTAATTTCTGTCAGAGACAATAAATAGAGCAAACGGTTTTGGCGCCAAGTCACTCCCGCGCACGACTAGCTCCTCAAGTGTTACTCATCCATTCGTAAACTTGAGATCATCTGTAGCTTTGCTGCTATTTTTGTTTTGTTTTTTTTTTTCGTTTTAATGGCTAATTAGAGCGACGCACATACAACGGGTTATTGAAATATATGACGCATAGTAAATCTAATAGTTTAGTTAAATTTAAAAACACGCGTGACGCAATAATTTACTGTACTATGCAATTGAAGTAACAATAGGACCAACTTAGCGCCATATTGTAATGTCATAGCCGTCAATTCGAACCGGTTAGGTTACGTGAGCAAAAAAAGAATTTTAAGCAAGCAATTGCTTCTTGCGTCAAACTCTTAATTTGGCTTTCTAACTTTTTGACGTTGACGTTTGTAGGGACGCTTAATTAAGTGTCAAATATATTCAATTGGATTTAAATCAGTATTGTAAGGTGGCAACCATAAAATTTTAAACCCGTGAGAGTTGAAAATGCTATTTTTGTGCCTTTTTATTAACTCATACAGTTTTTTTAATACAGTTTTATTTTGAAAAATTTCTTTTCGATATAAAACTTTGATAAATAGAGTAAAATAAATTATTATTTTTATGCAAATACGTTTTCTTTGCAGACCATAATTTTTAAGCGAAATTTGACAGATAGAGGTAATTGACGATCCTATTCTCATTTGAATCGCATAGTGATTAAAATGTAGCCTAAACTTTCCGAAGTAAATAAGAAGATAGATAGAGCTACCTTATAGTTCTGCAAAGCTTCGTGTAACAAATAGCCACTTTATCTGCAGGCCCAAGTTTACCGTCTTGTAATAAATAAATAGCTTGCTTAAACTACTTGTACTAAAGAAAACCTAAAGCTATCTAGGCAGTCGTGTTTTCTCTTCTATCATTATGGGTGTCTCGGGACCGCTTTGGCGGCAAACGTTTATTCGGGAGCAAACAAAATTACACCCGGGATACACAAGTTTTTAAATATTGTCCTCGTGCCATCCGATCCGTGGCGTCTTTTGAATAAACGGTTTTTAATTTTTTAATGGTTAGACTTATAGTCATACTTGCACGCTACGTAGGGACTAATGTTATTTTTTCTTTTGAAGAGTAATATTTGTTGTATACGCTATAATTTTTCTAAGGTGAATGAAATCGTATTTGTCATTTGTGCAAAGAAATGCCTTTTGGTTTTTTACCTTTTAACTTCTAAACTATTGTCTTATATGCTATGTTCACTTAAGGTCTTTAAGCGTCGCTGTTTTGACTTTTCACAGCTTTAACTCAATTTTAGGAATTTGAAAACATAAACAAAGGTCATAATTGACTTGAAAACAAAAATTACAGCGCATATAAACCGTGTATTTTATATGAAACATAAGCAAATATTTGAATTTCACAATGTAATTTACAATGTTAAAGTATTAAACCACATTTATAATAACAAAATTTCCCATCTACTAAATATCAAATAACAGCCTTCTCCATTGCACAGGCCCTTCGCTTCACAGCCCCTGTGTACCTACTTAAATTTAAGCTGGGATTATAAATTTAAACCTCGCATTACATTGTGTGTAACAAGCAAATTGTTAAGCTCTTTGACAGTGCAACTTACCAGAATTCTCACGTAATATGTTGTGTAAGAGCTGGGAAAAGGCTTTTGATGAACAAAAGATAGAGAACTTTAAAGGCGAATAGGTTGATGCTAACTTTCAGCCAAAGGCTATAAAATTATTTGTTAAAAACTCGTGTAGTATTTATTTGTTTACACGGTAACGTAAGAACTTTGTCTGTATAAATTTAATTTGTTTTTATAATAAATATGTCAGTTCTAGGGTGTTTTTACTGTTATATTAGGTCCTTACATATGAAATTAGCGTTTTGTCGTACTGGCCGCTTTGATCTGTATTATCTCCTCTTTGGTTAAAAATTTCAAATTCAAATTTATACAGCTATTTAATCACGCATTTATGTTTCGAAAACCGTAATTCATTTGTTTTTTCCTCTTTTGGTTTTTTCTTTGCGTCACTTAGTTTACAAAATGGAAAACTAGAAATATCGCGTTACTTACAAGTACAAGTTCCACCGTGGCACCAGTTCTGCAGAAACGGCTCGAAGTATCAATGCTGTGTATGGCGGCGGTGTCGCAAAAGAACACATAGTGTGTTTTTGGTTCCAACGTTTTCGTTGTGGAAACTTCGACCTGCAGAACAAGCCCCATGGTCGGCCGGAGACCAAAGTAGATAATGAAAAATTTAAGGCTATTGTAGAAGCGGATCCATCGCAAACCACATCCGGGTTAACTGTAGGCTGCGGTGTCAGTGACAAAACCTATGAGATGGCAAAAGTGCATAGATAGCAATGGTACATACTTTGATTAAATAAATATATTATAAATTTTTTTAATTGACTTTGTGTTCCTCCCTTACAAAACGCCAATTTAATATGTAATGACCTAATACATTAGAACAATTTCGTGGGCTTCGTGGGTATACTTGAAAATAATAGTCCGCCTTGATTAACGCGAATCACTGTAATAGCTCTAGTTATCGATGAAAATATATAATAAGCACTAGGTCAACCTAGTGCTTATTAAATAACTTTTATAATCACACTGTACGAAATGGTAGGACAGTTCCGAGTCGACGATGTTACACGTTGATGATGATCATAGAAAAGAAGGCTTGTTAGATACTGCTCGGGGTTTTTATAGCAAAGCTTACACCACCCGTCGACTTGACTCTGTCAGGCGTTGTTGCTATGACGCGCTGCCCAGATGATGCCTTCGTTTCTCTGACAGCCACATTGCAATACGCGACAATTCGTATTCATAAAATCTAAGCCACGCTCCACAGTCACGACCGGATTTGACAAATATATATTTTTTATGAGTCCTTTTTTCCTATCATTAATCCAGGTATAGATTTTTAAAGGAGGGAGCAATTTTATAATTTTGTATTCGGGTGTAATCCCTTAAAATATTATTCTTATTTCATTAATTATAACTTTTAATTTGATTGGCACATTGTGCCAATCGTATGAAATGTCAGCAGAAAGTCATTATTTGAAGTGTAAAAAGTTAATTTACTCATGTCCTTTGTTTCAATAGAGCTGATATCCTTCGACATATCTGGCTTCTGTAGTATGTTTTCCTCATTATTAAGATTTTACAGTTCTCGTCCTTCTCCAAAAGTAATTTAAAAATGACAATAAGATACAGCTTTCATAGTTCAAAGGAGCTTAGGAAAGCTTTTCGTTCGTCGTCGCGGAAAAGCTTTCCTCGCACGTTCCTATACTTTGTTCAGAAAAGATTGGTTTTTCTTTAAAAATACAACGTGGAAAGCTCAGATTGGAAACTTATAGCACTCCGCATGTGGGTACTTTAATAACGCTGAATAGTTTCAGATTTACTTTACACAAAATTTTATTTTTATTCCACAGGACGTACATTTTACGCGACTTTTGCGACTCGCGATATTTGGCCAATCATTTTGGATTTCTTCTAAAAAACAGTCAAACAACCATATTTTTAAAACTATTAAATCTTACACCTCGTAACCCGAGAAGAAAAGCACCTTAACATTTAAGAAGTGGCTTTTATCCATATGCTCCTATTAAATATATCTATGTACAGAGACAGAAACAAAAGTGCTCACCTAGGTAATATTTTAGTAGCGAAACACAAAGCGATACCAATATCCAATATCCACGCGAGTGTATCGAACAATCAGAGCGTGTCATTTGTACACACGGTGACGATAGCTTTTATTTGTCTTGCCAACACTGCTGTAGGTTCTTTTCTAGCAGCGACGAAATGGCTTCTAATGCAAAGGAGTTTATATGTGAGTTATATGCTCTTCACACATTATAACTTTCTAATAAAAACTGAAACCACATGGTTAATTTAAAAAATGTTAAGTGAGTCAGTTTCATAAATTATAAAACTACAGCTTTTACTCACGCGTTATTGTCGGAAACTAGTCGGACCTTTCCGACAATAACGCGTGAGTAAAAGCTGTAGTTTTATAATTTATGAAACCACATGGTTTTTAAGATTTTACACGGATTTTACGGTGTTTTGAACAGCTTGTTGTTTTGAAATGATGAGCTGTGTCGATGTTGATGTGGTCTTGTTTTTGTAGATATTTCCAAGGTTTTGTTTAGCTGACAACTTACATTATCAAATCTGAACTTAAAACTTAGTTTTTGTGTTGTTTTATTGTTTCATAATAATATATAGTGTAGGGCGAACGTAGTTAGATCCCATAAGTCTGTTAATCCCTGTGAAAAGTGAAGGTTGAGCAAACACAGTTATCAAATGCATATAGCACACAGTTTCTATGCATTGTGTGTTTGAACACATAGATGCATTCAGTGTGTATATTTTGTAGCTTTTGCGGTTGCAGTGTTCTCTAAATGCAACATTACCCATTCTGATCTCCCAGTTGCTTATTTTTGGCGTCGTCGTTACTTTCAAAAGGTTTCCTTGAGTACCTACCTGGTTTCAAAAAAGTTATCTTTAGAATATCAAAACGAAACCAAGTAAAGGTTACAGTTAGTACCTTTTGCGTAGCAGTTATTTAAAATTTACAAAAAAAGTCCCCACTATTTGATATTATTGTAATCCTCATGTTGGATTGAAGTTATATTTGAACTAAGTTAGTTTTATTAGTCTGAGTGTACATTGAGACCAATGAGTCTCAATAACCATTGACAGAGATCAATTTATGGTTTTCAGTGTTGCATCGATTCGTACTGAGCGTGGAATTAACGCTCAATTGATTTTATTGCGTTAACTGTGTGACAAAATTCACTGCTGATGAGTTTTGTGTGGCGTTGGTTTTGTACAGCCAATAATTTGAATTTGTTTTATACTAAAATTAAATTCGAGTTTTGTAAAAAAAAAATTTAATACATTTTATTGATCTAATAAAATGCAACATAAACTTTGTATAATCATGAACGGTGCAATATTAAGGTATACCTAATATAAGGTGCTAACTCATATCTACAATATGCTAACCATAATGTCAGTTTCGTTAATGTGTCAAACAAGTATTTCTTAAATATTTTTGTATAGAATTTCGATATGTTAGTTCGATCGAGGTGGCAATAATCTAGTACCTACGTTTATCTAAACGCGACATTTCAGTTCTCAAAACAAAATCTCCTAATAATCGCATAGTTAAAATGAATTGGTAGAAACATAGGTGCTATTCGCGTGCTTAAATATTGTTAACTTAAGTTTATTATAAAACTTAAAGTTTCTCACTATCTATCCTGTCAAATAGACATTTGTCATGTTGGCGCCAGACGTCGGACGTGGTCTGTGTTTCTGACGATTTAATGCGTTCTTAAGACGAATGCATGCGGTTCTTAGATAAATAATATTACTATTGTTCACTGTTGAACGATTCTGAAATTATATATACGAAGTTTGGAACAAGCCTGATAAAATATGTTTTAATTTTACCACATTATCGACCACTATCCGTTTAAGCTTTTTGACCTCATTCCAACTACGGTTTTGCTTTGAAACTCAAAACATATGTTATAGTTAAATGAGTCGACTTTTCAACTCTGATCACTGGGTAACCTTTCAGCTTAAAAGCGGTTATTGAAAACTTTTGATAATGTCGGACAAATGTCTTCGAAATTGTGCTGAACTTTGTGTCGCGTATTTTTTAGAATCTCTTCTACAAACTGTGTTGGCCTGGTTAATATTTATTGCCCAAGAATTATTTGAGATCTTGTCTTGCTTTCGTGATTGCGAGTTTGATTCATCATATAGTTAATGTTTTGTGTGAAACACATTCATATAAAATAAAATAGTGTAAACTATAAATTCCAGATAAAATTTAAAAAAAAACAGTTTTCTTAGAATATTATTGCTGCGTTCCGTTTGCCGATTACAGCGCTCATATACCCGTTCCGATTGCACGTGAGCGCGCTCACAGCGATATCGATACGTCATCAGTGACGTCATAAACGCCGCCATCTTCCCGCTCACAGTGCCCAAGCTACGGAGCATGGTCCCTGTGAGCGGCCTGTCAAAACTGACACATGACGTTACTTTGTTGATGTTTTTATTAGTCGATTAAAGATTTTAAAAGCTTGCTTATTCATTTTCTTTTGTAATAATGTTAAAAATGGCTCCTGCTTCATTCAGGGTCAAAGATCTTAATGAAATTGTAACTTTAGACTTAATCGACGAACAATCAGAATGTTAGCGCGATATTTACCTTTCCGATTGCAATAGCACTAATAACACTTTTAGCGCGCTCAAACGAATCGGAACGGTTTTGAGCACTTTTAGCGCTGTGAGCGCTGTAATCGGCAAACGGAACGCAGCATTTGTTTCCAACGTACAAACACCCAAGGGAGGGTTATTTTAATTAAATTTCTCAGACGGTTCTCAATACACGCTGTTTGTGTTTGCAACCGACTTTTACACAATGGATGAAGAACTGGCTGATATAAGGTTTAAAGGAACTTTCTATTTTTGTTTAGTAAGCTAATCATTTAAGTTAGTTGTTAAGAAACAACTAAAATTCCAATAGCTGTTATAGTAAGTTAGGTTAGGCATTAGTTAGTAGTAGGCAGTAGTTAGTTAGTTAGTTGCGACAAGACATAGCTTTTTTATTTGGTAATGTCTCCCAAACTATGTAAGTGTTAGTATAAAGACGTCTATATTTTTCATTTTCTTCTAGAAACTGAGAATTATCGGAACTTGACCATGACAGTTCTTGAACGAAACCATTCGTTTAAGCCAGCTCGCTGCTTGAAATAAGTAATTTCAAAAATGGTCGCATATATTGATTAAGCGAAAATTTGACGTACTTAAGTACATAAACCGGAGTCGACTTTCGACTTTTGTAAGCTTTGTTTGCTGAATTGAGAGAAATTTATGACTGGGTTTTTCTGCCATTTTTAGATCGAATAAAGTGTTCAGTTTCACGACAACAGCTTATTCTTTTCTATATTAAATCTTCTGACCCGATTCTCGCGTATTCATGCCCCAATATCTGAACACTTTTAATAAGAAATAATATCTTTTTTGGCAGCTTCCATTTTATTTGATAGGATCTGATATTATATTACTCGTATAAAAGAAATAGGAAGTGGTCTGTGTTTTCTTTGATTGATTGTACGGCAGTTGGTTTTACATATATAGGGGAATTTGTTTAATATGCACCGTTTTCATCTTGGAATTAGATTCTGTATGAAAACTTTAATGTCTTTAATATTGAATTCTTGACGAAACTACAACCCCTTATATATAATAAGTACAATCTTTCTAAGGAAACATAACATGTAATGAAGTTGACACATCTTTCATCAACGTAATGGTCAAATATTAGTTAAACACACAAAGCAAGAGGTAGGTTTAGAGGCACTTATATAAAAAGTAACGTATTTTGACTAGTATAGGGTTCAAATTGAATACCTACGTAAAAGATAAACGCATAGATCCCTTCATATGACTCAGTGAAGCATCTAAGCAGGGGTGGCACACCCCTACTGTTTAGGGTTGACTTTGACTCATTAATCGATATTTTTGCCCTAAAAATTAATGCAACATGCGTGTTTAGAAAATAGGTCTCGAGGTCTATGCGAATTACAAAATTACGCACACTGTATGTTCTTATAAATATAGAAAAATTTATTTTTATTTAGATTTTAGAAGTGAATTAATAGTAGCACAATTCTGCAAACCAAAGCTGTGGCGAGTTTAATTATGACATGATCATGCAAGAGACCAAATATTCATCAATCTATCAATCAAAATAAATATCATACATATCATCCTTCTTAAAGGTAAATTCCAAAAGTTGTTATGTAATTACGCATCGCTGTGTTTATAAAAGTAAGCTCAAGACTTTACAAACTTATAAATAAAATATTACCTACTTTCTTACAAAAACATAGTAAAAATTATGTTATGGTTTATTTTATTCATTCGTTCTGCCACAAGATTCCCTTGTATTTACTTTATACTGAAATTATATATATATAATATAAAACTACATCTGACGAACTTCCTTCCTAAAGATTTGATTTAAGTCAAGATAGCACACATAGTGCTTTTGACACTATCAATTACAAACACAAAAACAGTTTCTAATACAATTTTTGTAATTACAAAAAAGCATTAACTATGCACTCCTACCGTAAAATAAAGGAGGGTTCATGCACCCGCGCTATATTTTTATGTCTGTAACAGGTGATTGATAAATGACGCATCGACACGTCATAATTCAATCACTGTTCCGAACCAATACACAGTTTGTTTATATCCCGACCATCCGGTAGGAACCTCCCTCGTTAAACTTATCAATTCAGTGATCGATTTTTATCACGATCTTCCTCGATAAACCAGGAATGGATGATTATCATTTAATGTAGGCCTGGATTAATGACGTATTTGCTGTCTGGTAAGAGATTTTTAAAGAGAGCTTATAACTAAGCTAACTTTGATGGTTTATTTTTAAGCAAATATCTTAACAAAGTGTTCGTGCATTGATAACAAATTTTAATACTCAATTAGTAGATATTTATTGTTATTACAACGTACGTCTTCAATTCTAATAAAATATACTAACAAATTAAACATCAAAGCTTCATCTGACCTCATTCGCACAAATTCAATTCGATCTAAAGTTGAACAAAGATTCATTGCGCGGGAAATTCTCTTTGCATCCCTTCCGAGCTGTGTCGGCTGATAGAATTTTCTACAACATAATATTCTGGAACATTTCCAACTTGAAATGGATTCTTCATCGATTCCTCTTTATGTGTATTACCTTTTCTGTACCAGAAATAGTTCTCCTTGAAAACTGTGACAAGAGAACCAATTTTTTTTTCGTTTTAGCATGGCGTTATATGTCGGATTTTGGTGAAACTTCAAGGTTCTGCAGCCTTGGCTGCGTCCTAGACATTTTCTGGATCAGATCCAAGATGTGTCATTGAAGTTAATTCTCAATGTTACCAGCTTATCGTCTAGAAACTGCGTCGCCAACACTGAACAATAAAGCAAACTTTTACTGTCTCCAGTTTTGAGTTCGTTTTATCCTTTAACGGCGAAATGAAGATTTATTTCATGTGCTATGGCTGCGTTAAAACTTTATTTGTTTGGTTTTCGTCTACAGTAGTTATAACTAACGTTTTTGGCTTCTTGTGTGTGCAGTACTGTTATTTTGAATCTTACTTGTATTTACCTGTACTACTTGATTTGTATCTAATTATGTTAACGTCTTCTAAACACGCCGATGTTAAGTTTCCTTTAAGGAAAAAAATACTCTGTACTAAAAATACAATTTATTAAGGGCATGCTGTGTTTTATAAATAATATAAAAAAAATGCTTAATACATTAAACAGTTCTTCTACGATTACTGAGTAAAGCTTTCATATAAAAACTCACTCAATATATACGAGTAAACCCAGGCACTTGGCATTTCAGTTGCACTCACATAACGCAGTTCATGAACACTTCAATAAGTAAGCCACAACACATCGTAATCGGAGATTATCAGACACGCTAGTGAAGGACCAAGCTAGTGAACTCAATGGTAGCATTAGCAACAACTAAAGTACGTACATACTTACACTAGACTTCTTGCATGTCGCATCGAATTAGAATTCATACAGCGTTGATTGCTGTTCGTATACGAAGTGCTTTGTTGCCGCAATGTCTTGATTTATTAACTTATGGATGAGGGTGGAAAGATCTCACTGTTACCTAGTACTTTTTAAATACATATATGGAGATACTTGTTGATCTTAAGAGGCTTGGCTTTATAATAATTATATGTCCGAATTTTTTATTGTTTTCATATAGTTGTGATATTTTTGTGTAATGAATTTTAAATGAATCATCACATGATAAATATCTTCTCATCTCACACACCTACACACCATTATAATGAAGGAAACTTTATAAACTGTCACGATTATTATCTTTTTTAACTGGTTGACTATCAATGTAATCTGTTATTATATTATAGTATTTACGCTTTACAATAGTATATTGAAAAATATGCTACGTAAAATTATTACAATAAAATATAGGTACGTTTTGCAGGATAATATAATAACTAATCTACATAATTAAAAAATAAAATTAATTATAACCTAATCTTACTATGTACGAACAAAAATAACAACAATAGCAGACAATCATATACCACGTAGCTTCATGGCAAAAAACTTTTGTTAATTTAGACTTCTATTAAATTTCTCATAAACACGTGTTCTTATTTTAATTAGAACCCAGGACCTCCAGAAAAAAAAAGCTATACTACTTGAATCATATCAAAAAATATGCGTAACCCGTGTAGGTACGTACGAATTAAATTCTAAATGTTTGTTTTTCATTCTCGATCTACCTATTTGTTATTTATTTTATTGTTACTCCTAGAACTATAATAAACATACTAACTCTATCTTTTGTTCCTTCCATTGTCGTTCACAAACAGATATTTATCAACATATCTCATTCTATGATTGAGCATTATTCAGTGCGCGACGTTTCACTGACTATTTAAAGTGTGATAGTTTTTTAAATTTGCAATTTTTTTAATTCAGAATGTTAATATCGATCTTCTAACGTAAGCTGTACACGTCCTACAGGATATCCTCGAGTGGGTGGTTAGTTCGCTTCCGTGCCGCAAAGAGCGCGCACGTCGTGTCGAGTCCTTACTGGAGATTGCAGTTAGAGACCCTTTTTATCAAGTGCGCATGCAGTTTTATCTGTGAATCGCATTTGGTGCAAAATCTGTTTCATAAAAGTGATTGTGAATTTTGTTTTTGTGTGTTTTGTGAACGGGTGCTGACTGTATTGACGAAATGGAGAAAAATATGATTTCTGGTAAATTTTTCTTAAATGTTGATGTATATATATTATTTATTTAATAGATATGAATCGCGTTAATTTAGGCAAGTTCTTACAATTTAGGAGAGAAAATTCAATAGAAATAATTCTCAATCTCTCTCAAAAATGCCTAGAAATAAAAAAAACTTGCCCATGACATAACACTAATAAGTGGTTTATATTTATTCTTAATTTTAAAATGACGTCTTTGGATTTGTGGCAGCGCCAAAGCCCCTTTTCTATTCTACAAGATGTTTAATCAACCTAAAAGATGAAGAAGGTAAAATAAATAAAATACTAGTACCTTTATGATTTCTTTTTAATTTCTTAACTTTGTTTTATATTTTTATATGCTTAGTACTGCATGGTCGCAAATTTTTATTTTCTATCCGCGAGATTCAGTACTGATTAATTGGTGTGACATAATTAAAAGAATATTTTAATTATGTAACACCAATTAAACACTGTTATTCTTATTAAGTTACCAAAACATTTATTCTCAAAAATTTTGTGGCGCACAAATAATTTATGAAGTTCTTCCACACTTAAACCTTGTAAGTTAACACTTTTAGCGCAAAGAAACGATACCTAACCAATGTTAAGTCCTATCTCAGTTTATTATCAAGTGATGGAAAATGACGTCCTTTTGCCTACTTTCTTTTCACTACACAGCACTTGTACATTGTGAAGCACCATAAACTCAAATTATATTAGTATTTACGTATAGTATTTAAGAATTGAAAGGATATGTTATGGAAGTTGATCAACGCAAACTCTTCACTCGTCAAACATTAAAACCGTAACAATCAGCTGTTGTTACTAAACAATAATTATTTCTGCCAATTTTAAGTATTAATATAATAAAAGTAGTTTTAATAAAATTAAAACAATTTGTGTGAAGACTACCTGCTATGAATATAGTTAAGCTCTCCTATTTAAGCTGTACGCAGATCGTCTCGATTGATTTTAAACTTATTCTGTATTCTAAAATTTAAACAAGAGTTAATTAATACATAATCACATTGAAAGTTGCATTTACAATTTTCGTTTTTCTGCAGACAAGAGAAGTACATATTTTATGAGTAAGAAAACTACAACTCTGCAACAACAAGGTTTTTATTTTAACTCTTGAACTTGTCAAATTTTTCATATCATCAGTCGAATAAAAACTTAGGAGAATTTGAACAAACTGAGCTATGTACAGGACTGCATACCTATCGGAAAAGAGTCAAAAAAAATTTTTTTTAAATCTAATATCTAATATAAAACCCATGTTTTATTTTATGAAAGATTTTGCACACGAATTTGCGTATCTCTCGGGAACAATATTTTTTCTGTATCTTTTCCCTATATTTTTTATTCTTCCCTTATAACTTGTAAATGTTACAACATGATTGGTTACGTAGTTCAGGCGTGAAAGTGTCCCGAAAAAACAACGAAATTCTATTTCCCATTTATAATATTAATTAGGGTTTCACGATTTATTTGGACTCCAAGGCATGGTTTAATCATCATTCAAATCATGGTTCTACCGTCTGCACCATATCATTATAACATTAACCAAATCACGGTAAAAATTTTTGTTAGAGTCTTTTCACTAGTTTACCCAATAGATAATACTACTACCTACTATACATACAAGGTAAATATAAGCATTGACAACGCGTCTGCAGGCAAGTGGATAAAATTAAAATAATAAAAATCAAGTTATAATTTAATAAAGAAACTAGATTATTTACACTCCCATAAGACAGCTTACTTTTCTATATATTTAATACTGTGTCCTTTAATTACAAGGTTTTTATTTACATCCAAATATAACTAATCATAAATATTTACAATGTGTATTAAATGAATAATTAAAAGATAAAAATATGCTACAAATAAAAAACTAAATCTAAAATTGAATCAATTGAAGGCAACGTAGCCAAAAGGCTGACCGAATTACCACGCTTGATCGCAATAGAAATTCTTTGTTAGGTAGGTGCCAGCCTTAGGGTCACGAGTTTCACTCACCAATCGCCTCGCTAGGTCCGAAAAAGGCGATGAGCCCCTTGTCCCCCTGGTTTCAATGCCAAAAGCCTCAATAATATATACTACCCAATTTCTGATATTTCCTACTTTCAGCTTACCTTACTTAAAACTAAAATTTACGATAACCATGTATTTTAGTCCTTTAAACTTCTTTAGAACAAAAGTTAACATATTACTCTAAAGAACTTGTTAATTAGATGGTTGATTTGAACTTGCATTCTACTCAGAAAGTCAGAACTTGAACAGTAATTAGTGCTGGAGAAAATGAATAAGTTCGCACAAGTTAACGCGAAAAGTTCGCATTTGAGTTGGTGCTAACTCCGAATACATGTACGGTACTTTTGCCAAAGTTAAATCTCAAAATATTTAACAAAATGTAGATGTAGTTTCTACAACCTACGTTTTTGTTTTGGCTTCCATATTTTGGTCTGCACAGTTATGGCAACATGTGTAAACTTTATTTAAACAGAAGATTTGTATAGACAAATCTAGCATTTTCACTTAGTTTCAAATCCAACTCATAGTGAAACGAAAAAATCCTCAGCCCCATTGTTAAAGTACTTACATATAGGTACTTATAGGTGTCTTATTCCAATTACTCTGCTAGAATGACAACCATAAAAATAATTAAACGCATTATTGGAACGTGACGAAAATCTTCAAATAGGAATAAAAATTCCACTAACCTGTCGTCCCAAATTTCTAAAACGAAAAATCCGGATGTGTCTCACTCGTCTTTTCCATTTTTGTTACACGGATACTTTGATCTATTTTTGGCGGCAAATGGGAGTGCCTCCAGTAAACATTTCTGATTGATAGCACTTGTGAAAATCAAACAAATACTTGTCAATCAGGAGAGCGATGGACTAATGTGTTGGCTTCGCGCAAATGGAAGTCGTGTTTTGACTGAAGAGCTTTACGATACGGTTGTTTGTTCTGTGAACATTTTTGAAAAAGGTTGCTTAAATGTTGTGTTTGTATACTGGACATTTTATTTTATTTATGTTTATTTCAACTGTATTTCACTTCCCTTCTTATACAGGGTATAACATAAAGGAAGCATAAGACTTCCATAATTTTTTATTTAAATTTTTTTACTCAGGATATTTGACAGCCCTAAGCGGTTTTCATATCTACCTACCCATGAGGCACGCGAAGCAGCACTCCGCCGTCGTCACCTACCTACCTATGGAGTAGCACGTGATGCGATGCGACTGGAAACGTAAAATCGTTACTTTAATTATTTAAAAAAAAACTCGTATTTTTTTATTTATTTGTGCCTCGCGCGCCTCATGCGTAAGTAGGTATGAAAACCACCTAGGGCTGTCAGAGATGTTGAAGTAAAAAAATTTTAATGTGTGAAAGTGTTAACCAGCCCCAATAACTCCAATTATTTTACAGTGAATTCTAACAATGGTATATTTACTGACCCTTAAGTATTATGCTTCCTTTATTTTACACCCTGTTTAATTCGTTCTGATGTAACGCTGGCCGTAAATTAGTTTTGACAGGTTTTTCATTACAGATCTTTAAAAGACGCAATAAACACTTAAACATCAATAAATACATGCTCACGGACAATAGTAACATACAGTTAGGAAAAACAACTTTTATGTTTCACACTGAAAAAATAAGGCAACGCACAAACGCCTAGATAAAGGTTTATATTAATTACAACACCAACGATTGAAGCCTGCAGCTGAATGCTCATTTCCTAACACAAATAGGGAAGTTTATTCAATCAGTTGCAATGCACAGAACCAGTCTAGTAATGAATGTGGTCGTATGTTAGCTGTCACGAGTTATTAGTACGAGAAACATGTGTAGTGTAGTGATATCGGTTGCACAACATAGGTTCTGTTACCATGCCTTGGTTGGAAACCTGATTCAGTGGTTGAGATCTAATCTAAGATTGATGTTACACGTATTTAGTTTCTGAATTGTTTATGTTGAAAGAGTTGTGGGCTGTTTATGTGTTACTACACTGTGGAGTTTCGATTATGTGCTGTGGTTGCGTAGGTGCATAGACGTTATCTAAGTTTATTTCATTTTCTGACTTTCATACATTTGTGTGTGAGACAGTGGTTTGATGTTCAGCTTTTATTAAAAGCTTAAAAAGACAATGTTGTTTCTGCATACCTTTGAAATACTGGTTATAAACAATACAATTGTTATATATTAATACAATTGGTGTGTACACCACATAAAATAAATAAATGTCCAGTCTTATGTTTAATGTTCATTCAGGTTTGGTCCGCCTAAAAAGTAACATCACAGCAAGAAAGTATGTCTCATACATATCAATTAAATGTATTTTAACTCGCAAACCTGCGGGTCTTAAATCAAAAATACATTGAAATCATACATGGTACGCTATGTAATTGGCAATAAATTTTATTTGTGCATTCATTCGTATTCGGTTTTGGTTACAGTTTCTTATGTTTCGATACAATAAAATATGGCTTTTGCTGGCCTTACATTGAGTAAAATCTTCTTTGTTTGTCGATTGAGCCGTCATCGATAAAGTTTAAAATTAGTGAACCAATTTTAATCAACAAATGCGTGCCAAATTGCCAGCATACCTGCGTATACATACAATAAATTAACAATAAACATACTACGAATTTATTTCTCCTTCATGTCCTGCGGATATTAATATAATAATAATGCAAGGGCCATTGATCGGATCATCCGATATAACGATTTACTATTCCCAAAAATATAAGTAAACAAAGTGATGTTATTATACAACTTTTTATAGATATCAAAACCATTTGACCTAAGAACAGAAATTCAATATAAATAGGTAGTACTTAAGTAAGTATGACAGACACACAAAATTCAAACTAAGGTTATCATTCAACAGACTATCATTCCCGCGCGTATATTCTCGTTAGTCTTAGCTCTTTACAAGACAATATATCAACAATAAATTCGTTTGGTATTGAAACAACCTGTCCAATTTCTAAAAATATATCATGCTATACCTAATTAAATATCTCTACAACAACACATCAAACAAACAATTAACTTTAACCCCATTCAATTTGTCCAAAAAATATTTTACGTTTAATCGCGTTATATGGTGAAGTTATGGCCAAGTTAATCGTCGTTTTTGTCGAAACGCATCCGGATTTAGACTAGTCCGTCCCTGTGCCGTGACTAAGGCGAATTAGGTACTCTTACAGCTGTAGTGATTAATGTGCGCTATTCTTGGGCGTACCCACTGGGTATCCGTCACTTGGCCTCCCCTTTGTTCGTAACAGATTCTTATAATGGATTAGGTGTTATGGTGTGATGGATATTGTAAGTTATAAAAAGAAATTACTTATGGTAAGGGTATGGCTTGCAGTCTTGCAGTACTAATTAACCAGGGCACCATTTTTCCAAAGAGGGTACAGTCTTGTCAAAAAGTAGAACATAGTAGTAAATACTGCAGCTTGGTTGCATTTTATAGATTATAACAAAACGCCAAAATTCATTGTTTAGAAGCTTACTGAATTAAGCGTAACCTATACATAACTGAAGGATTATCTTAAATCAATAGAAATTAGAGAAATATGTTTAATGCATGTAGATACGAACCAATAATAAAGATTGTTTTAATTGAGTCAATGGCGCAGTTTTTATAGTCTAAGCACTAATTAAAACTGATCATGGAACACCTACATTATACCTCACATACTTAATAACCAAAAACGAACATATTTACAACTATTTATTTAATTTGCAACCTCCACTGTCGTTCTGTCTGTCGTACTAGCATATTTAACAAGTATGAGTAATTTCTGTTATGAACTGAGCTGAAATTAGTAGAATGAAACGAAATGTAATGAAACGATTCAGCGAGTATGAAGCTCTACCAGTGCTGAATATAGAAGTTGACGCAAAAGGGGAATTTATACATCCCTTGGTGTAGTTGTGTATACTTATAGGTACATGAAAAACGTTTATAAAGGGATAAAGAGTTTTCTTTTCGTAATTTGATTAGTTGACTTTTGGCCTTTTAAATTTCACCGGACTTCGTGGCTTAACTACTCCTACATACGGTTTTTTCTTTACCTGCCTACATTGATAATACAAGTAAAAGCTTCAAAACGAATAATTATATTTATCGTCTTGCTTACCTTTAAAATCATTTAAGGCTGCGCGCCTACCAACGCAAGTAAGCTTGGACGGCCTGCCAAAATAAATCATTAAAAGTCATATTGGTAGTATGAATGAAGATCAGCAAAATGAAGAAGATATGCAGCCGGCCTTATGCTTTGAAGAATGTTTTATGTCAGTCTTACATTTCAGAGAAATCTACTCGTTTTTAATGTTTTGTACTAATCTGTATCCGCTACAAAAAATCCTTTCGTTACCAGAGAAATGTTAAGAATATTTCCTCTTGCATACCTTCATAGCTATCTACTAAATCGAAATATGAGCTCCATATCATGCCTCTGTCTGCAAGCAATTTCATAAAACAATGTATTCCAAAAACATTGCTAAGATATTCTGGCTTGAGTCCAAGCAGTAAACCAGGCAGGTTTCAGTAAATTTGCAAACGCTGCATTTTCCCTGCGGATGGTGACATGTGGAGGGTTGTGTGATTACAATGTCATTGTGGGTAGAAAATGTTTTAAGGTTATCTCACATTATGAGAGAAGGTACTAGCGTATGGTAGCCTCGGGTGACGTGTCAATCACTTCCCTCTAATATGGTTGAGGAGGGCGATGGCTGGATCCCGCGTCAACTCGTGAACGGGTGCCGTTTGAGAATGTTCATCGTTTGGATACTTGTGGGGAGGTAGACTTGCCGATCTAACAGACAAGAATAATTTTGTAGAGACATAAAGAGGCACTGTAAATTGATTTTTCCAAGTTTCTTGCCAGTTCTTCTTCACGAAGGTTTTTTTAACTGGTGGTAGAATCATGTTTTATTTGACGTCAATAAGAACAAGTAATGGTCAATGTTAAGAAATAAATGTTTGAATTTTGAATTTGAATGACTCTCACGACTTCATTCCGTTGCAGTATGTAATTTTAGAGAATTTTAATTTGTTTTGAAGATACAATTTTACCTCTAAATTAAAATTATTCATCTGTATCTGTCTCGTGTAGCTATTAACTTATTTAGTCATAAAAGGCCAACAGACACTTTACAATAAAGCACAATCTCTATAGTTAACATTAGAATAAAATCATATAATAGAACTATATCATAAATTGTACATTTAAATATCCCGGCGTATTGCGTTGAATGTGGTTGAATACAAGTAAAGGCACTGCAGTGCATTTACTTGTATTGAACCACATTCAACGCATAACTCCAAACAGTAGTGACGCTTCAATTAATATTACATATTTGAAAGCGTTAAATTGTCCACAACCACGAATCCCTAACGCGGATTCTGTCCTATATAGGATTACAAACATCCCGACAGAACGCAATCAATAATCACTGACTGACTTTATGAATTAATTTGCACCAAATTAAAGCATGTTTTCCTAAATGTTGTTTACTGCTGTCTAATCTAAGTATGTTCTGCATTCAGTATATTGAAAAAAAGTGATTACAGTTCTATGGCGTTACATCCAAATCAAAATCTAGCAGACATCCTTAAGTAAGGAAGCCCATTTGAACCATTGCATTAAACATCACATCAAAACTACTTTCAGGTTCGCGCCATGGAGCAGCGCCTCTGCGAGTGGCCGGCCACCGCTGCTGACGGCAGCGCGCCTAAAGCCATCTCGCGGCTTGAGGGCCAAATCGAAGAACAGGTACAACAGACCTTTTCATTATATAATATTGAAATACCTTGCTGGGTATTTTTTATATCATAAGGTTCGCAAAATAACCTTAAAAATATATTTTATATCAAAACATTTTATTTGTTTTTGCGTCTGAAATGTTTGACCCTTTATCGGCCAAATTATGACAAGGCCGAATGTTCCAAATTGTGCCTCTTTTTGTCAAAAATAAGAAAACTATGGCACCATTTCAAAAATGTCAAAAAGTTTACGAACAAATACAAAATACCAAAAGTTTGGTCAATTTTTCGTTTGCGGTGTACACACGGTTTTCGTTATTTGTCGGTTATTTTGGTGATTTTGTTATCATCATTGAGTTATTTTAAGTGTTTCTGTTTTTCTCTTCCTCGCCTGGTAAGTGGTTGTACGAATTATCTAGCTCTTAATGAGCATGGATTGTGTTCCAATCCCTCCTAAGCCCCCAGACCCAATCCCGTTTTCTGATGTCAACAACTCCCCTAACCCTTTCTCTCAACATGTGCAAACAAGAAAACGTCCAAGTATAAATCGGGATTCGTCCCCTACTCCTAAAAAATCTGTTTCGAATGCTCTTCCATCTCAAACCAATAACCTTATTTACACTCATCCAAGTCTTTTAGAAGAAAAATCTTACCATCCTTCTGACAAAGGTCCTTTCATTGTTCATGTGTCCAGGTCAGAAACTCACCCTAAGTCAGGCTGTACATTTAACCATTTAAATCTTGGAAAATTTTTATTTACATCAAACATTAAAAATATTAAAAATGATGGTATAAAGAGTGTTGGCAGAAATCGGGTCTCTGTGGAATTCTCATCTGCATGTGCAGCAAACGAGTTTCTCAGAAACCCGAGTCTTAAATCTCATAACTATATAGCTTTAATTCCTACATATAATATAACAAGAATGGGGCTGATCCGCGGGATCCCAACTTCATGGTCTATGGAGGAAGTTGTATCAACAATCTCCACAAGCCAAGGTGATATAACAATTTTGAAGGCGCGTCGCTTAAACAGAAAAGTGTCCATGGAGTCTGGTTCCACTTGGACCCCCACAGGTTCTGTAGTGATCACTTTCTCTAGACAATGCTTACCTGATAAAGTGTTTATTTTTAACTCATCATTAACCGTTGATCCATACATTTTGCCTTCCATACAATGCTTAAACTGTTGTAGATTTGGCCATGTGAAAGCCCAATGCCTATCCAGTGCTCGTTGCTTCAGGTGTGCACAAAACTCACTCAGGTGACTCTTGTCCTGCATCCTCTGAATCCTGCCTGCAATGCTCAGGCCCTCATTTAGCAACTGACAAATCTTGCCCGGAACATTCCCGGCAAAAGAATATTAAAATCACCATGTCCCAAAAGAACATATTATTCAAGGAAGCATCATCCCTCTTCCCTTCAGTTAAAAAATCGTATGCAGATGCTTCTAAAAGTTCTCCTTCACTGAATCTTTCTTACAAAAAAACAATATACAAACCATCAAAACCCAGTCCGTCTTTATCTCCAGGCTATGACAAAATTGCCCATAATGCTATTATTGCTAACCCTCCATCTACTAAATCTGATAATGCCTTCCCCCTACTTCTTCCTGCTCCCCTAATGTAAATTTTTTAGAACTCCTGATTTCCCTAGTTTTGAACATTCTTTCAAAATTTTAAGACATCCCACTACCGTCCTCCGTTGCTAAAAAGTTATCCCCTATTGCTAATCTTCTTCTTAACAATGGCCAGACGCCTTTATAAATTATACTCTTCTATGTTAAAAATATCTGTAAAAACTTATTTCATCCCCCTGTTTTTGTATTGTTCAAGGTAACTCAATGCTCGAAATACTGCAAGTTCTACTCAACTGATCGCTACAAAATTATTAACCTCGTGTAGTACGTGTGTATACTAATACTTGAAATTGGCAGAAATAGTTATTGTGTAGTAACAACAGCTGATTGCCATAAAACAAAATAATAATAATAATAATACCAAAAGTTTTATTTGTGCGTAAAATTTTAGATTTCAAAGATGCCAAATAAGTATCCAATATTAATCGATAATTCTGCCCTGCATTCCAGAAACAACTTCGACTCCAGGACGCGAAGCAGGTTGAAGCCAAAGCAGCAAGAATCAAAGAGTGGGTGACCAACAAACTTCGGGAACTAGAACAACAAAACCAATTGCTTCGGGAACAGAACGATCGTTGCAATCAACAACTAGAGTTGTTGAGGAACCATATAGCAGCTCAGGGCAGTAGGAATACTGTAAGTATCTACAAAACATTGTATTTTATTAGAAAAGTTTCTTTAAGCTCACATCTAAATCAATGAAATATGTTTATGTGAAAACCTAAGTACATAATTAAAGGGCGGGTGAATAATTATCGCTTCATAAACTTCTGCTTTTTTAATAACAGAAACATAAACATATTCATATAAAATTTAAAGCTAGCCAAGCAATAAAGCCTACATTGTAACCATTATTCTTATATATTATATAAAATTGAGTTCGAAAATATAAAATGTAATTAAAATCCTCAGTTACTACCATCGCGAACGAGTTTATCTCTTGAAGTCCGAGGTGAAGCCAGTCCTGGCCGAGCCTCCACCAGCCACTTGCCATCAAACAGACGGAGATCTGAGAGTCTGGAGGGGCCTCAGGTAGAGGCCTTACTAAAATACATTACTGTAGTGGTTCCCTATAATTTATGTTGTGATAAATGTGTAAATGACCACATACGTTATTTGTTTCCTTTTTTTCATTGTTCAATGTTACCTAGTAGGTTGTGTTTGTGAATACTGGCTAGACTCAATTTGAAATCAGTTTTTTAAGTGTAAAGATTACCTCTTGCTAATACTGAAATTTAGAAACTGATCAGGCTGTGTCTCTTTTATTGTTATTACAAGAACAAGTAGATTTGTAAATGTGTTTAGATAAAACCTATAACAAATACACAATAGTAAACCTATTACTAAACTTGCACATACAAATGAACAATTATATTTCATTTCAGACCTCTCTTCAAAGTTCAGAACCTCATTACAGTACTCCATTAAGACATAGAAGGAACTTATCAATAGGGACAACTAATTTATCAAGCAGCACCCCACCCCCCGTCACAACAATGAACAGGACTTTGGATGAACGAACAACTGCCAGCCTTTTGGCTGATGACTTGGCTGTAAGTTTGAATTTAAATTATTTTTATAGCTCCTGAAGTATAAAGATGTACCTACTTTTTAATTTTACTGTGAAGAAGGTTTAGTAAGAAGTGAAAGTACTTACATCATATTATTATTTAGAGACATATACTCCTTTACTTAAAGTTTACCTTGCTTACTAAATACATATGAGTACTTTTACAATTGTTTAAATAACAACTTTAGAATATTTTATTTATTTTCTTTAAATCTACAATAATTTGCATTTCGTGTGACATTCATCAACTTGTGTCACTTTCAAACTCAGATATAAAAAGTCATTTAAACACAATATTTATATTCAATGCACACTGTTTTCAGGCTGCTGTAGAGAATCTTGTGGTGCTACCAACAACTCCCAATACCTCAACAGATGGTGACGCAACACATGACTATGCAGAAATTTACACACCAAGCAGAGGTAAATACTTTACTTTACCCTTACCCTTTCAACTGTTCCAAAAATATTGATATTGATCAATTCAAATGTTCTTCATAGCACAAAAATAATTGTTTATTCATATGAAATATTTACTTCATATTTTTAGGAATATTCAATCAGTCTATTTTTTTAATAATTCTGCAATCGCTTTCCAGAACGTACCCCAGCTTGGCAAGGACCAGTGAATGTGATTGTGCAAGGCAACAGCCGAGCTTCAACGGAGAACAGTTCAGTGTCAGAGTCCCAAAGACCTCCCACTCCACCACTTCATCGGTTTCCTAGCTGGGAAGCTAAGATTTATCAGGTATGTGAGTTTGTTTGATTTGATGATTGATGATTAATCAGAAAGAGAAGTTTGTAAGTATCTTTGGAGAATATGAATCTTTTAACTTAAATTCAATTAATCTTAAATTGTATTTATAAGACAGTTGGGGCATTTATCTACTTCCAAATAAAAAAAAAATTTAATTTCATAAATGAATGTCTTCTTTTACTTCATATTCATCATGATCGTAATAGACCGTAAAGATACCTTAACCTCAGCCTTTAAAAGGTACTAAAGGTCAACTGTAAGGGATAAAAGCCCACGAAAAAAATACAGTCTCGGCACTCTGAGAGGCTGAGAGGTACTGTGTACATTTCTCTGAAACATTATTTTATATATTGTCTAAATAGGCTTAGAATGCTAATATTTCCTAGGAGTTGTGCACCTCCTTTTTTTAACAGGCAACACCAAATGGTCTTGTAAGAATTTATTACATTATTGCTTTGTGCAACAGCAAGTTGAGTTCAATTTTAGAAAATCAAAATTATTTTTGATTTCACCTAATATTAAATTGCTGACCAGGGACCCCAGTTTATTATCTTTTACCTATATGGTAGTTATTTATCTATATTAAACACAATATAAACTAAATTTACAGGTGGCAGATGATGGTTTACAACAGTCAGTGGAAGAAGAACTGAGTCCACCTCCTTGTGTGCGACCGATGCATGAATCTACCAGTTATCAAGATATCTCCGTGCCTGTGTATGCTACTGTTAAAGGGGTCAGTTGTTTTGATTATTAAATATATAATTCATACTTTGAGGTGAAGCAAATTATGCTTACTTTATAAATAATTTGTTATAAAACAATCCAATTAGTTTTTAAAGGACAGAAATCACATTAGATAAACATTAAAGTTAACAATACAACAGAGGTTGTATAAACAAGAACCTTTTTGCGTAATGTACAAAATTATGTTTCAACCACTGGATTACCACACTTTACCACAATTTACTTATCAAAAATGATAATAATTTGATATTTTAATTACAAAGTTGCATTCAATATGAATACGAAATTCCTTACATAATTTCAGCGAGCCAGTCAAATTAGATCAATGCCATTTACTGGAGATTCATCAGATGATTCAAGTGATGGAGAGGAATCTATGGGGGTCACAGTGCATAACACTCCACATCATAATCCCGTTTATGGTAAGTAAATTTTTTTGTGATTTTTGTTATAATTTGAATGTTTTTTATGGTGTTGAAATGTTGAAAAGTCATAAATGGGCAAATAATTGTCTATTTGTCAATAAATAACTTGTACACTTTGGCTAGGAACAATTCATCATACTCAAAATCAAAGTGATAATAAAGTATGATGTGATTTTTTCACGCCGGTATGCAAAAATAATGACCAAACTTAGATGATTAAAATAATAACGTAAGCAATTTTGACTATTTTAGTAGAATTACTTCTTTTATAATTAAATTGAAAATGCTATTTTTTTAATACCTATCTTTAACATATAATGATAACTTAATTGATATAAAATACTTTACTACTAACTAGTAATAACTTATTTTTATATGGCACATCATCTCAACAACATTTTCTAACTAACATTTTTCTCCTTATTCTTTTATGACTAATAAAAGGGCTTCTCCTCCAGGGCAAGCCTCAACACAAACGACAATAACTCAGATACCTCTCAACGTAACAGTATGTCAAACCAACAACGGTCACTGTAGTTCATCGGACACAAGTTTAAGTGCCAGCTCTCCATCTAAAAGTGTTAAAACAAGTTCAAGTTTGAGTCCAGCTAAAAGGTCCAGTAGTGGATCTCCTTCGAAGAATACGAAAACGAGAGGTAGGTTTAAATTATCCGCTTTCTATAATATATTTTGCCTTGTCAATAAAAGTAACTAACCAGTGTAACACATGACAGTTATTTTGTAAAAAAACTTTTAATATACTTTGCTAAACACACTTTTAAACATAAAACCTTCAGAGTACATAATCAAATTATATTTTTATGGTACAAATAAAATTTTTATTATTAAGTATTTTTGTCTAGCGATCACTAATAATAAGTAAAATGCTTATTATGCTATGCTTATTACATATTTAGATTCAGAGTAGCTTTTCCAATCAAATAGCTATGTACTAATATATATCTCACTATCATAAAGTTACAGTTTTAAAATTCTATCTTTGATTTCTTTTATATGTGAATACCTTTTTTTTTATCAATACAATATCTCTATTTTGATTACAAACTTTAGGAACATTACTATAATTTATCCTGTCTTTTCCAGACACGTCGTTCGAATCTGGCATGTCAGACGACTACGCAATACCGCCAGACGCTTTATCTTGTGACAGCGTGACGTCACCATCTCTAGCGCTACGACATAACGTAGTGGAGTCTCCGAGGCGTCATGATGTCGAGTCTCCCAGGCGACATGACGCTTTAGAGAAGAGTGGCCACCTTGCTAAGTTGGGAGGGAAGTTGAAGACTTGGAGAAAGCGATGGTAAGTTCTATTTCACACTTAAGTCGAAATAATGCCTTGGAAAAAATATGGTAAGTAGTCAATGTGGAGGAACATTAGAACAGTCGCGAGATAAAATGAAGATTTCTAGAAAATTGGCACTCATGCTAAACTGGGAGAAAAGTTGGAACTAGCAATGATTAGTTGATTAAAATTGCCAATAAGTTGGACTTAAGTATAACACTTACTATGCCCTATATTTTAAAATAACATTACTAATCAGTCGGGTCCAAGTACTTTACAGCACTCGTTTGTCTTTATTTTGTTGTATATTTTTTATGATTATCGAATGTTATTGGTCTTAAGAAGTCATATCACGTGTATTAGTGATATAATGTAGGTAATTGAAAAGTGATTTTGTAAATAATACAAATTTGTATCCTTTAAACAATTGGCTATTGTGTGAAATCACATAATCTACAAAAAATCCGCCTCAATGGACACTCACTCCTAAAATTAATGACTTGTTCACTTTTGTTAATACATACTATCTATATGTTTGTATTAACAAAATTAGATCTTTTTTCAAACTTGAAATAAATATTTTTACGTTTTTCCCTACACAACTAGGATTTATTATAATTTTCATTATTCAAATATATACAGTGGTGGTCACATACTTAAAGACACGTTCTACTGCAACTTCATTGATACGCTGTTTTTAATTGTGAAAATATGTATTGATTCTACTTTAAACATTATTAGTCATTAATATACATAACGTCTTATTAAATATTAAAATGAAAACCACATAGCCTCGTTATTGATATTGACTTTTGACAAATACCTATCTTATTCGTGTTTTAAATAAATCATAGTTCTTTTTTAAATATTCCATGCTGCTGGCCACCTAATTAAAAAGACAGTTTATATTTCATATTCTGAATTAAAAATTAAAAAAAAGACAACGGTCTTGCTTTTATTTTGCCGGAAATTTTTCAATCAACTGGTTAAATGTAAAAATGAAATTAAAGTTTTTTGATTTCATATAATTTTGATCATTTCACATTAAGATACTATAGGGAAAACCAAAAATGCGGTTCCTCGAGAAGGAAGTCATTCTAAGTTTTTGACCAAGGTTGGTAATTTAGGAACATTCAGAATTACTTCCGATGCTCAAAATATATGGTAATAAATTATATCAAGCGTTTCAAGCAGTTTAATACTACAGAAAACGTAACAGGGTTAAAGAATGATAATTTTAGGCAAAAAGAACCGTTCAAAAAAGAGTGGTTTAAAACTTTCTTCGGAGCCAGTCAATAACGGCACTCGATTAGGCCACGTACAGCCCTGACATCAACCCTACTAAACATTTGTGATATTATGTAAAGAAAATGATGGCCTCAAAACCTATCACTAACGTTAATACATTTTTAGGAAAGTTTTAAAGAGACGTGGTTACAAGTTCCCATATCAACTTTGAACCAACTGATATCTTCAGTGCCAACGCGATGTCGGGCTATTTTTGCTGCTCAAGGACATGCGACAAAATACTGATCAATCCGCTTACATTCTTTAAAATAAATCTTAAATTAATTATAATAAACTTCGTCTAAATATTTACTATTATTTGGTTTTTCATAGTCACTTAGTTGTGTTTGTGTCTTTAATTAGTTGGCCACACCTTTGTTCAATTTGCAAATGTCAATTTCTATTTAATATCATAAAAATTTAAGATGTCTCAACTTTATTTAGTTTTTATATCTCACAATGATTAAACGTCTGAGTTATATTTTGTTCCTAGTTATTATTGTATTAAAAATAAAAAAAAATTATCAAAAATCACAGGTTACTTAATATCCACTAAGCCTCTTCGTATTGTAGTTTATAAATGTGTCATAAAACATTGTATTTACGGTCATACTATACAAAACTAAAATATCGCAGCCGAATTACAAAACTCATCATTTTATGACAACTACCAGTTTTTTGTGATTCTTTAAACTTAAATAGCTCAATAATAAATTCCTCTACATAATAGCTAGACGTTTTGGAGAACATTCCATTTTGTAAAACAGAACATAAATAAAATCCATTAAACAATCTTTCCTCACAGGTTCGTCCTCAAAAACGGTACCCTTTCCTACTGGAAATCCCAATCGGAAGTGAATCGAAAGCCACAAGGTCAAATAGGTTTGGGCGAAGCATGCAAGATATCTAGAAACGAAGGAGCGGCCACTTTCGAGATATTCACCGGAAGTCGGACGTATTACTTGACAGCCGATAGTGTTGCTACTATGGAGGACTGGATTAGGGTTTTACAAGTAAGTCAAATGTTATTTTCAATGTTTTCAATTATAGAGAAATTATCTTTTATTATTTCGTATGAATGCCAAGAAATCTATTAACTGATATAGCACTCTTGTCTAAAGAAGCGACGCTCGTTTTACACGTAGTAACCAAATGCCCACCTGTACAAACAAGGTATATATTATGTGTTTGTGAGTGCGAGCATTGTTCAATCCGCCCGGCCACGCGCACATTCGTAGCGTGTTCGGACACTAACAACTACTAGTAAATCGAGCGTCGCTTAGTGAGATACACCATATTTATAACATACCATATATATGTTTGGTTACGGGTTTTGGTTTTTTTGGTTGGCTGCTTGTGAAAAGGCGAAGTTTTATACTTTCTCCATTCCCTCTAATATTTATTTAGATATTCGTTGTCATTATTACTTTTACTAAATAATCCATTTATTAATTTTCAGAACGTCCAACGACGAAACGCAACGAAACTACTGTTAAGTAAAGAAGATAACAAGCCCACCATCCAGGGGTGGCTTACGAAAGTCAAAAACGGACACGCTAAGAAAAGTTGGTGCGTTCTTATTGGCAAGATGTTTTTGTACTTCAAAAGTCCGGGTGATCAGGTAAAATTTTTAGTGACAGTTTTTGTTCAGTCTATTAATTTATTTTATTATTAATCATATTATTAAAATACATATTTTATGCAGAGTCTCATGAATTTTTTCGTCATTTAAGTCATTCTAACTCTTTCTGCGACCTTTATTCCTTCAAGGTAAGTTTTACCTTACCTAACTAAAGTTTAGGGTACCTACTTAATTAGTCAACTTTAAATTGTGTGTTAAAAAGTAAATACATAAATACAACTTTTAATGCCTCTTTGTTGACCTACATTGATATTATCTGAAGTCACACACAATACCATATGATCAAACTTAGACAAGGACTATTCTCAATAAACTGTATTATCGTCAGATTTACTTTTTTAATCAATAAGCTTGTTTCAGCATTGTTCATCGAGATGAGTCAGTAGGAAATTCTGAAACTATGAAGGCCAGATTTGTTTGGTCCTAGGAACCACGTCATCGATTTTAACACTCGGAAATAGAACCCAATTAAAAAATTACGACGAGAAAAGATACGATTTGTATCTTACTCGATCGACTATATCAAACTATTAATCTCGGTGAACCGACGTGTATATCAATGTATGTCATAAAGTTATTAATTGGTGATTGAGTTAGTCCCTAAACATAGTTAACTATACACCTTAAATACCGATTTTAGAAGCTACAATTAATGAAATACCCTTTTTATTCTAGAATCCTACGGGTCAAATTAACATGCGAGACGCTCGCGTCGAGGATGTCGAACACGTGTCGGATTCCGATTCCGAAGAGAAGAACGACGATACAAGAAACCATTTGACAGTCGCAATCTACCCTCAGCACCAGGTAGATATGGTAATATGAACGACTTTTATAACTAGGTTTTGTAGACTTATGTTTATATAATGTAAAGTTGGATTTAGTGTATAGGACGGCACAACAGTCGTTCCTATTTTGTCTGCCACAGTAACCACGGTTGTGTTTTTGGTTACTTCCACAGCCTCATGACATATGGCATTCTGTTGTGGGGGAGTGCTGCCGACATCGATACTATATTTATACTGCAGAAAAGGGCTGTTCGCGCAATCTATCAGCTCGGTCCAAGGGTGTCCTTAGAAGTAAATTGAAGGAAATAAAGATTCTTACTTTCCATACACAAAATATTTAAGAAAATTTAATGTATGTAAAAAAGAACATAACCTTGTTCAAAAGAAAAAAAGATCTGCACAATGTTAACACAAGAGGAAGAACTATGCTGGCAGCTCATAATAGTAGGCTTCATAAAGTCACTAACTCATTCATGGGTCAATGTATACGCTTTTATAATAAGGTTCCTGAGGATATCCAAGGTCTTCCTATTGACAAATTCAAAGAAACTATAAAGCAGAAGTTGTGTGCTAAAGCATATTATAAATATTTGAATTTGAAAGTTTCACTTTACATACTTGAGTATACTATAACGTTCTTTACAGGGTCCAACGTACCTGTTGTTCGAGAGCAAGGCTGACAAAGATTCGTGGTTGTACCATTTGACGGTAGTTAGCGGCGGCGGGCTAAGTCAGGGCACGCATTTTGAACAGTTGGTGCACAAACTTATGGAGACCGACGCAGATCCGAGTAAGTTCCATTACAGATGCTCTATTGTTCACAGCGTTATTTATAAATAAAAAGTCACAAGTTACATTATAAAAAGGTAATATTTTACTGGCAATAAGAAGAGCAATATCTTATATTTCTATAGTTTAAATTGTAGTTAAAGAAACTATTAAAGTGTACCTTTGATTTGAAATATCATTAGATAGGTCACTATTAGAAGTCTTTATATTCGGGTTAATACTGATATTGTTTATTCGGGTGAAAACAGTAGAAAACTTTGCATTGAACTAGATGAGGACATCGTCAAAAAAATCGAATCGAGTCTTTAATTCTGCAGTTGACGGATTAAAAAACTACAGTCTTTCTTTTTCTTATGGACTTAAACTCGGTAGTATTAATTAAGTCATTTATGATCTAAATTATGTTTGAGTTGGATAAGTGTGTAGTCATACTATTATCGCAAAAATTTGCAAAAGCAATAAATTTTGTACATAAAATTCCAAAAAAATCCCTTTTATTTATTACTTCATAATTTCAGATTGCGTACTATGGAGACACCCTACGTTACTATACTCCAAAGAACACATTACGTCACCGCTGACGTCACTCAATTCTGAGGCGTTGCAAGCTGAGGCGCTCAAACTTTTTAAGGTAAAACAGTTTGTAATAGAATGTTTAACTTGTGTTGGTAAGTAAACGAAATTGTATACTAATTCTTAAATTGACAAGTTCTAAAAAAGGTACTATTTATTGAGCATTCGATTTATCATATAGTCCGTTTGGACAAAGTTACATTTAGCATTATTGGTAGTTTTCAATTACACAGCTAAAATCTATAAAATGTAAATCAAAAACAATATAAAATAGTAAGAATTAATTCCCAGACAAACACACCAACTGTATAGCCCCGAAGTAAGCAGAACGTGTGTTATGGGTCCCTGCAGCGAACTGAGGGGACCAAAACAAACCTACGTACATACATTTCAACAACCATTACCCGAAAACAAACAACTCTGTTTATTACACAAATGAATGCTCCGACCAGGACTCGAACTTGGGAGCTCCGGCGTATGACCCACTACGCCACTCGGCCGTCTAATCAATCTTATGTCAATGGGGCTTTGGCATTCCAAAAATGTTCATTATCATCGCCTTAAAAATTTTCTTGAAGTGAATTAAGTCTAATGTATCTCTAACTTTAATTACGGTAATCAAAAATCTCAATACCTCAGTTACTATATTTTATTCCCATTTCCTATCCATATTAATGTTTCTGTTTTTTAAAACTTCATTCATATTATAAAAGTTTATCTCAACCATCTGGTCACAGGTAAAGAAGCACATACAAAGAACTTGAACATTTCTAATTTAATTAACTTCCAGTGCATACAACTATTCATGTCAGTGGCCGTGGAACACGCCGGGATAGACTACCACGTGGTTTTAGCCCAAAACGCCTTACAGCAATGTCTAGAAGTTGTCGAATTACAAGACGAATTAGTCTCCTGTCTAGTGAAACAGACCACGCCGCATACGCACTCTAAACATGGCGTCCAGGTAACCCCGAGTCTTGTCAGGCGAAACGCAAAGATAAACGTAAAAGCGGCTAAGCTTAAGAGTGTAAGTTTTGTTTTTTTTTTTTTGTGTTGCGTGTTCTTTGATGGGGGACTGGCTGGTTTTTTTTTATGGAAAGAAGAGAATGTGTATTTTTTTCTTAGATTTTTTGAAAAGAAAGACTGACCGGAATTTGAATTTCGAGTATCAAATTTTAATTCGAACCTCTTGTTCAAAAGGACAGGATTTTCTGATAAAATGTTTTTAACGTGACAGCGTCTAGACTTTTTATGAATGATAGAGTTCGAAGACAATTAATTAATTGATGGATATTAAAAACAGCCAGTCTCAAGAGTGAGTGAAAACTTATCGTAGTAGTTATTTTGATATCATAAGAAAAGCACATGCACATAAAAAGCATATGCTGTTTTATGCCAAATAGTTTTCACTTTCTCGTACCTTCTTTTAAAATACTTCTAAAATAAGAATCGGTTTATATTTTAAATATTTAATTGAAAATTTAAGAAGTATTTCATCTAGTTATCTTTAATTTGCATAGAGTTACAAACATTGAGTAAAGCCAATGTTCGTAATTCAATACATTGCATGGCTTTAAATATTAAAGTACCTTATTAACCACCAAACGTTAAAAACTTTGTCCATTTGTAAATATAATAAAAAATATATATTTTAATGGGCATTGGTTTACACTTTACAAATACTATAAGCTTTGTATTCGCTAGCTTTCGCTTAAGCTATGCGTTTGCTTTCGGCTTCTCTCATGTATCAATATTCACCCAACAAATCACTTGATTTTATATGAAATATTACAATTATAGCGATCAATGTTAATATTTAAACTTTGAGTAGAAAAATAACTTTAAGCAGATACAGTTTTTCGCAAATATTCCATCGATAGCACCCTATGTAGTCTTTATTTATTTATCAAAATATGTAAATATACACTAACAAACCATAATCGCCAGTCCAGGATAAACAAGCTTTGTGTGTTGTTAAAAAAATAAATAAAACGCTTTATCACATGGTGGATCAATTTGGAATTGTCTATGTGAAAATAATACTTATTGGCTTCATAGAAATAGCAACATCAGGTAGTTAAAAAAATCTTTATTTCACATAAACCTATTGGATCACTCATGTAAAGGTATTCCAATTTGATCTTTTAAGTTTCGGCAACATTTAGTTCAATTTGATTCATAAATGTCAACTATGACATCTGCCAAATTGATGATTAATTACAAAGTGTTGCCCTAACGCCAAAAGAACGCGATTTGTGTCGTGCGTGAACGTAAATTTTTTCAAATGGAATGTTGGTGTAAATTTTTTTCTACTCCCATTTTTTTTTAGTATTCGGAAACTATACTTCCAGGAATGTTTTTGTTCCCTAGCCCTAGATTTTAGGGAATGATTTTTGTTACCTTCGTTAGTAAACTGTCATAGCTAGTGATCCTAAGCACTTTCGATTAATCCCTTTGTTATGAAAGGTTTATATTGCAAGTTTCGATGTTTTCAATATCTATATATATGCAAATAATTACAAACATTAGGGTAAGTATAAAATATTAACACAATGGTATCATATGACGATATAAGAAAAATCATCCATACAATGATTTTACGAACGCTTTATTTCTTATATTAAACTATTTTCTTATTATCTATTTACTTCTTATCATGTACGAATAGCGTAGAGTTTCATTTATTTGTAGCATATATTATATTATTACAATCTAAAACATTGGGTCCCATAACCATAATATTTGCGGTTCAAATTAATTAACTCATCTAAAAAATATAAAATAATACCAGTCATAGTAAATAAAGTCATATAATACCATTGTATATAAATTAGAAATCTATTTAATTCATTGATGTACATATCCATTCAGTCCATTGTGTCAAT
Organism: Marasmarcha lunaedactyla; assembly: GCA_923062675.1. NCBI lineage: Eukaryota > Metazoa > Arthropoda > Insecta > Lepidoptera > Pterophoridae > Marasmarcha > Marasmarcha lunaedactyla. The sequence goes on from OV281353.1 coordinate 14,653,350, forward strand.
CCTCAAATTATAAATAAGGTTTGGGAATCTAAATTGGCACCAGATATATTGACAATATATTTGCACAGCACTAATAAGTTATGTACAAAATTGGGTCTTGGGTAGTTGTTTTAAGGTTATTTTAATGTGATTCTTTTATACTACATAAGAATTTACATTAATCACACACTTTCATCAAATATTTCTCTACCTTATATGTGATCATCCTTGGCATTGTATCCTATCCCAATGTCACAAAACATTTAAATAATTATAATTAATTATTGCATACACATTGTCGTAATGTAATGAGCATTACTTTCAAAACTCTATTCATCTTTTAAAAAACGAGAAGCTTTACTTGTCAAAAAACGTTATCTTTTAAAGTGCGTGCCTTAACGTGAGTTAGGTTATAAAATTTGATTCAAAAGGTTTTATAAAGTCCCTTGTCACAGAATGACAAAAGGCATAGCTTCTTTTTACCACTACAAAACTCAAAGTAGCTGAGAATTTTAAGCGTCTACATAATTTATTTATTGTTACAATGCATAGAACTTATACCAATTCAACTCTAACAATAAATGATTTAATGGATTAATCCTCATCTTTCGTATTTCTTTAAAATATGTACATTACACACCTTTTTCTTGTAAGACATACACTTTAATTTCATGCGCCTCTTTCAAAAATAAGTTACATACTTCAATAAAAAGTATATTACAGATCCGATACGATACATCTAGTATTTCCTAGGACATTATCACATCATTAAATACCTTAAAATAACCTTCTTTTTTTTACGCCGTACTTAAGTATAAATATCTCCAATAAACATTACCAAACTCCTCTATCTTTACCAACCCTAAGACGTAATGGATCACAGTATCTCATTTAAAGACTAAGTTAATTCCAAACTTATATATGACGCAATCCAATCAAACCCTTTAAATGATCCTTCATATCTTTTGTCATTCGTCTTTACACATCTCTCAAACGAATCCCCATCACGAGTACAGTCAGCAACCACCAACATTTCATTTGTAAACAGCAACTGCTACTTTGTGCGACACAATCGCTGTTTACGTGCGACGCCGGCGGCTCTTCAGTTACCGCTGATAACAAGAGCGGTGATCAACAAAATAATGCCGGGGGATCGCCTAGTTCGATACAGGTAATTTTGTAGGGGTTTCAAATAGTTGACGATCGGGGCCGTTATTACAATAATATGTCGTGCAAGGGGAAAAAACGTGTTATTGCTCGACAATTTTTCATTGTGAATTGAAGTTTTCTAAGATTAAGTCTGACAAAAGTTTTTGTGAATTTTAGTGTATGCTATTAGTGGGCAAAAGAGATGAGAATACTACAAATTGTATTATTGTTCGTACTTTATCAAAAAAAATATATATTTTCGTTACGTCGAAGATTAATGTTGCATAAAATCTATTCTTTTATTCACAACAAAGGTAAAACTAGACATACACGTATTTATTCTTGTATTACATAGAATAATGCGGGCCCGATCGCCAAATTAAGAGAGCAGTAATGGCAATTTAGCCGATTAAAACAAGAATTTCAGGTTATCTTCGGCTATAAACGTAGACTATTAATTAAATAATCATGTTCAGAAAGATAGTTTTGTATGTCGCTGTCAGAATCATCTTCTTGGGTCCAACTAGCCCTTGTGCGTCAAATATGTATAACTAATTGTACAATTCAGTTTTAGTTTAATACGAAAAACACTGAACTAAGAACTAAAACTAATTAAATGAAGAATACATCACATATTATTAACTTTTATTTGAGCGTTCTTATAAAACCGGTAAACTATTCGAAGATTTGGGTCGATCTACAGCCGCAATTTTGGTAAACGGTGGCTCAAGTAACACCTGTTTTGACGTGTTTTTCCTAAAAATGGGAAAGAACTGAAATCTTTGAACCCCCTTTATTCTCAGTGTTTCGTTACTTGTGTGTTTCTGGCATAGTCTTAAGAGAAAGGCATTGAATACAAAACGGATTGTGAAGTATAAACTGATTACAAACGTTGGTTTTTTCAGGTTCTTTAAGATTTTGCATTGAGGTGTTGAATATTTTTTTATTTCAAGTACCGTTATGCGATAGTCTGAGTGTAATTTTACTTTTCTTCGAAAAAATATGCATATAACTAACATGTAATTGATTTGTATTAAAACGTTTAATTAACGATGAGCTAAAAAAAACAAAATTCTATCATGCAATTAAATTCTAACAACATCTGATTTCAAAAAATATTTCAATACTTTAATGCATACATGAAATACTAAAATGGCGGCAACACAACATTTTCTCACTAACCGGGCAACTTTCAGGCGCCTCTTCTGTCGGTAGACTGTAAAAGCAACCCACCGACGTATAGCTTCGTACAAGGTTGGCAATTGTTGGCGTTAGCGGTAAGCCTATTTGTACCACGGAATAATAGACTGTTGTGGTACTTGAAGCTACATCTTAGCAGACATTCCGACTCTAAGTGAGTATTCAACTAATAATACATTTTGTAGTTAATGCGTAGTTAGTAATTTCCTTTGTTTACAATTTCTCGTCTGGATTTGGTTCCAATTAATGAAAAAGTGTTTTGAAGTTACCAACACGTTATTCCGTTTATATATTTACCGTTTTCTTGGTGTTAATGGTAATGCCTCTTACACCAGGATCACGTTCGCGCTGTGCTGTGAGAAACACTCAGAACAAAAAACTCTTTCTAAAAGTATTTTAAGATCGTAATTTTTGAAGAGGCTTCTATTAATGTTAGCTAGAAAATATTAAAATAATAATGCAGGAATTCAAGTCCTAGTGTTGTCAGTTAAAATACTATTTTCATAGTTTTTCTCATTGAAGATTTAAATATTTTGTTACTTGAAGGTTTCCAATATATTTCGTTTTTGTACACAAATATTGTTGCCGTCATATAAAGTGTAAAGTATGTGATGCAAATTTATTGCTACTATTTATGGGAGCCTGCGTTGTTAACATGAATTAGAAAGTATATTTAATCCTACTTTCAGAACTGAATGTGGTAAATACGCCGCGTATTGCTCTCGAGCTTTAGAAAGGACAATCCGAAATGGCGGTCGTGAAGACAAACCTTCTAGAATGGAAGTGTTATCGATTTTGCTCAAAAACCCCTACCACCATAGTTTACCGCACGCCATCCCGGTGCATATGCTCAACAATACTTATCAGGTAAGTGAAACTTAAATGTATTTTAAAGTTAATTTTATCAAGTCATAAAAGTCTTAAAAGTTATTAGGTAGTGTGTAACCACAGATTATACTTTTGGGTTCATAGTTGTGTTTAATATGCTAACGATTTCTTTTTTTGTTACCATTTCAAATAGCTGTTTGCTACATTTTTCATTTTGAACCCCAGAACTTCTAATAGAGAAAAATAGAAATTGTATGCGAGCCGGTAGCGCGAGCAAAGCATAGGTCCTACAGGCCTCATACTAGATTTACGCAATGAACCCTTGTCAAGCTTACTGGATTCACGTGTTAAAAATGGCGTGATTGGTTGAAATTATTTGGAGCGTATTGGCAAGAAGTAGGGAGATAAGTTCTGTACTTCGAACACATTTGTTATATCTGCCGCAAGGCTTATAACTATGGTTTGACTTATTACAACTTCGTATTAAAGGTATTAGTAAACTTTTTAACATATATCCTAAAGAAAAAACTTGTATAACATTTTCCTGTGCAGGTGGTAAGTTTCGACGGATCAACAATAGTATCGGAGTTCGTCAGCACTCTAGGCACGGAGCTGGGATGCCGAGACGCAGCCACTTCAGGGTTCGCCTTGTTCAGCGACGATCCAATTGACAAGGACTTGGAACATCATATTAAACCTACGCAGAAGGTGAGACATCTCTAGTAGACGAGTTCTTCTTCTGAATTCTTACTTCTTCCAATTTGTACACAATGAAATAGGATTCATTGCTTAAGTCATTAATTTCGTTTAAGTATATACTTTTACTTTATATAGGAGTAAAATAATAATGTGCACTAAAAAGATTCTTTATTCTTCTCTATGACTATAAGGGAAAAGTTATATAAGTAAAAAGGTTTGTATGGCTACCAAAGCCTAAAATAGCCTGGATATACCATGATAAAAAACAATGCATTTTTGTTATATAAGAGATTACATAAATAGAGACAAATTAAGAATTTAATGAATTTACGGGATTCTTACCACGAAAATAACCGCGATAGTTTAAAACAGTTATTAAAATTAAGAAAACTGAAATAGTACCTACTCACACAACTTCATCTTATTATTATGTAATATTAATCAATTGCACACAACTATCACATTTTATCTAATTTTCTCTCCAGCTCTGCGATGTAATATCAAAATGGGAAACAGCACTGCGAGAGAAAGGCTCGGGAAAGTTCGAGAACTCTCGAGTGATCCGTCTGACATACCGGAACAGACTTTACTTCAAGAGCTCAGTTAGGACGGAAACTGATAAGGAAAGATTGTTACTGTGCTACCAGGTTAATCAGCAAGGTATTTCAATTATAATTTTTTATGTATAACAAATGATTGCCAGGCAGTAAATTTTTAAACTTTGGTACGTGATGAAATTGAAATCTTTTTTAGAAAAGTAATTGCATACTACCTTGATCAAAGTTATTACATAGGCCAAACCAAGGTTTACTTCTTAGCCATCCCAAATTTCTGTTGAATCATAGAAATGAACTACCATGTTCTTATGGTCAGATTGGATATTTGATACTCCACCAAGCTAAAATAGCTGAATGGATTTTGGTAGATAGAATATGACTCGGAATAACTCTTAGGAAAACATTTGCGGAGTTTTCGAAATCTAGTTAAAGCTAGGCAAAGTAAATTGAACACGTTGTTACCAATTGGTTCATTCATTTTATTAACCTAAACATTTTGTTCCTTTTCAGTGGTAGCCGGCCGCTTCCCGGTAACTCGAGAATTAGCAGGTGAATTAGGAGCACTAATGTGCCAAGTGGACATGGGAGACTATAGCCCCAACAACTCCCAGCACAACCAACCGTTGGCGCATAAGTTCTATCCCTATAGGTACAGGGCACAACTTGGCAATGAAGCTATTAAGTAAGTATTTTATGTTATTGATTAAATCGTGAATCACACTCATATTATAAATGTGAAAGTGTACTTGTTTGTTTATCCATATTTAAGGGAGCGACCTAGTGACTAGAAAATAATATGAGATGTGCTTTAACGTCTTTACGGAGACATACCTATGTTTTTTAAGAATATACATTTTCGAGTAATGTGTGTTTAATTTTCGACTCACAGACGTCAAATAGTTACTTAAGCCGTTTCTAATTATACATTTAGCTGAGCAAATTTAAACTTAGATGGGGTATGGATAAATCATACATTCGCTAAACAAATTCTATACTTAGGCGCTCCTTTAGGAACACATTGAGGTCTCTACGTGAGGCTGTTAGAGATGATTGTTTTTCATTGTGATGTTTGAACAAGCAATCTAAATAAATTCTGTACTTCGTATTTTAAACGACAAGATCTCTGGTATAAGCAACGTATAGAAGAAGCAAATTTTAATGCTAGTTAAAGTATGAGTGTAACAAGTAATTCAAACTTTTCCCTTACTTAAAGCTCTAACAAATGATTTAATAGTTGTGTCTATAAATACAAGGCGAATGTACAGAAACCAAAAATATAAAATGTAAGTATAAACAAATTTTAATCATTCTATTTACAGAGACATAGAAGATAAACTTAGATCCAAATGGCAAGCCCTGAAGGGTCGAAGTACCTTAGACTGCGTTAGAATTTACCTCAACTGTACGAGGAAATGGCCCTTCTTTGGCGCTACGTTGTTTCAAGCAAGAGTAAGTATTTATTTTTAATTATTTTAATGTTAATACTTCTGATGTCCATAAATATACAGATAATTGGATACTAAGAATTGATCAAAATTTTATGAAAATTGCGTCCCAGTACATTTATTTCCCTACAAAGACTACGATAGCTGGAGTTGTTTCTTGAACGTAATCAGTCTAACTGTGCTAATTTTATCATACAAACACTTTTAATTACAAAGCCTTTTTACAGAAGTTATTTCTTGTTTCTTTCTTACACTATGTAGTTGATTCTATATTCAGTTAGGGCGCTAATCAGTTACTACGGCTTTATGCAGATCGGCTCGTCGATCGATAGTTAGGTTTTAATTAGTTCCTTTATACTGAATAGTCATTCATATATGATTTTGTTTTTAAGTAACGTTATTAATATAATCGAAATATTACCTCGCAAGAGGCAATTGAGTAAACTGCAGATATTTTGCCTCTATTTCAAAAGGGCCTCCAGTACTATATCAAATGATGTTCTTCAATATTTAAGTTTGTGTTGCACTTTATTGCACTGTGGACAATTACAAGTAGTTACAAAACTAGAGAGTTTATTTATTTTTGCTTTATCATTATATTTTTACTGCAGATTAAACAGCCGGACTTGTCGATGGCCTGGCTTGCAGTGTCGGAAGAAGGAGTCACAGTTTTAGAACTAGCTTCAATGGCTGTTATCGGGAAATATGCACTTAATTCTATCGGGCTGTTTGGCGGACTACAGGTAAGTTTATTGATTCAAACTGTACTGATGTTCAAAAGTACTCGAATTTGGATCTGAAATAACGCCCCTTTTGCACTAGTTTAGTAAAATTCACAATTTTTTACTGTCGCCTTTATGTGCGCTTAATTTGTAAGTATTAACTTACTCAGAATATGCCTACTTTTAATCTAGAATCTTAAAGTTCTAAATTTATTTCAGTTCATGTTGTAGTTACGACAAAACTAAATAGTGTATGACTCTCGAACTAGATTTTTTTAGAAAATATATTATTTGCTTTATTTGGTTTTAATAAATATAAGATATTATCGTAACATGGTTTTATTTCCCAGGATGATCTCATGATGTTAATAGACGCTGATGATCCGAACAGACCAGTACACAAGATGTTGATTAGCCTCAGCAAACCAAAGGTACATTTTGTTACTAGAGTCATGCGATAAACAACATTTCAAAAGTTGACTATTTAATCCCAACTTCGTAACTGATATTGTGAGTGAGTTTCCCTGTTCGTTATGTTGGTGCGGTTTCACTGCTCAACGGAGCATAAAGAAATTATAGGCCCCAAAGTAAGTAGAGCTTGTGTTATGGATGACCACGCAGCGAACTGATGGAGAACCCAGAAATACCATACAAATATAAACAACCATGACCCAAGAACATATACATCTGTATACATCACACATGAATGCCGCGAACAAACTCGAACCTGGGATCTCTAGGCATATGAGGGCTAGTACACACTACGCCACTGGGCCGTCGCACGTACGTTGCCTGGGGGACGGAGAGGTAACTTTAACACAATACAGACCTACTGTTCCCGAAGTACAAGTAAACAAAGCGGTCAACGCCTAGTTTACAATTATTAATAATATGAATTCTTATACACTAATAATATATTTTTTAAATGTATCGATGTTTGCAGTTTGATACTGTACTAATATATTTTATTTATTTCTAGATGGCCGAGCTAACACATCTAATAGCGGACTACAAAAACGCAGTCCTAAGACCGAATGGTACACCGCAAATGAATTCCTTAACTCGGAACGGAAGCCATCGCTCCTTACGAAAGCCAACCTCGACTTTACCGCATTCGAGTCCCTCCACCTTACCACACACGCATCATTTGAGCCAATCGCACCACGTACATCACACCACGGGGCATAATACCTTAAATTCACACGCAACTACCATGACTTTAGGCTCAGATAGAAACGCTACTTTAACCCTGAGTTCGCATACCTCCACTTTTAACCACGGAGAAAGAATCTTGTCACACGGACAACCGGATATACTAAAGTCGACCCCGGACCACCACAGGAACGACAAAAAACGATGTCATACGCAAGATTCAGGGGTCGCGTGATCCAAGTTTTAATGCAAAACCACCAATAAGGACTGTGTTTGTGACTTTTGTTAACGAAAGTGAAATTCTAAATATACCTCATATTTGTAGCGAATAACGATTTAGCCGATTTATTTTAGGCTTTTACGTATAGGTGCAGACTTTATTTGTTTCTGAACATGTGTTAAATGTACCGATTTCTAAATATCCTAATGTGTCCCAAATAACATTATTCTCAATATGCTTATCCTAATTATTTATCGAGCTAATAAAAATCTTTTCACATTCTAAATTTTAATGTTTTCCTTATACCTTTCAAAAATTCTAGATATGTTCAGGATCAAACCCAAATTTTTTTTTCTAATTTATGTGTTGCCAAGCTAAAATTACAGCTAAAGAAAACTTATTATATGTGCAGGGTAAAATACTGCTTTTCGCAAACTAAGTACTGTTTTTAGAAATAGCTGTAATACATCCATAGAAATATCTAGAATGTCCTATTGAATAAGTGTCTATCATAACTTTAGATAAAAATCGGACTGATATTGAATCTCGAGGTTTTTAATGTTTAAGACATTTTGTAATATTACATTGATATGATCAGTATTATAATTATATCATGTATTTGGTTCACCAATATCATAACCATTATTTTATATTAGTGATACCAAAAATGTATTCCAACTGTTTATAATTGCTTTTAATTTTCCTACTTTAATTTTATAATCACATAAAGACTACACAAACAATTTTAATTCTAACAATATTTTCTTAAATAGGGTATCTGTGTCAATAATAATACTGTTTCAATACCTACTCAATTGTAACGAAATGATCTGTAAATTTATTGCGTCCTAATTTTTAAGTCCCATCTTTATAAAAAGAATCGATTGCCTGTATTTATAAACCGTCTTACTTTATCCAAATAATAAATAGCGATATTTATAGTTACTGAAAAACAAAACATCACAAGATATCTAGTCTTAGAATATTTAGATGGGACTTCAATATACAAATAGATTTATTAGTAGCTTTAACATTATATACACTGTACACTATTATACTCATTTTTATATGCAGATTATCTTTGATTTAATTTTTTATTAGTATCTACGTGCTTAAAATCACATGTAATAGACTATAAATAGTTTGGCTAGAATCTTAACATATAGCTTTACAATAAAAGTTGATACATGAACTCCAAAAGCTTTTGCACATTTAATTTTTTAAGAAACGTATTTCACAATCGGACTAATTGTAAAGTGCTACAAAATGGCGACTAATTAGAAGTAGTTTGTAACTAAACAAGTGACGAATAATTCATGGAAGCTTCGATTAAGGCCAATTAATACAGCATAGTTCAGAAACATGATGGCGTTTTTGTATTTGAAGAATTGGTAAGGGTGCGTTTGTACTGAAGAAATCCAATTACAGAGAAGATTATATAAAATCTTTAAGCCATTGGATCGCTTTAACATCGATACCAATCGCGCTGTACAGTGGTGGCGCTGTAAATGTTTAAGTAATGCGACTTTTTATTTAAGAAAACGGTCACTTTAATAAGTGATATAAATGTTGCAAAAACAAAGATAATCTGAGGAAGATTAAACCAATAACACAAGAAGAAATACTAGATTTAGATAAATAGAATTCGAAATAAATTAACAATCCTTGCACTCACAAAAATCTACAAAAATAAATCAACAAAATTTTAATCTTTCTTGGATTTACAAAGAGCATGCTCTGCAATGATCTGCACTATTACAAGCAGAACTCTATGGGTCAGTAAATAGAACATTTACTTAATGTGTAATATAATAATTGGATTGCACTCTTTGAATTACACTATCTGTTGATATGATATATAATGTAAAGAATAATTGTATATTTTACATTTGACTTTCATTTAGTATTTAAATGAAACTCAATTATCAATAAGCTACTTTTATGAATTGTATATGTTTTTTGATAATTTATTACTTAGGTTCTTATTTTGTTTTCATTGGAATTTGGATTGTTTTAATTTTGTTTAATGTTTTCTGGAATAATGATTTTTTGTTACAGTATTAGAAAGGCCTAAATTAATTTACTTTAAATCTTAAGTTGACAATTAATTTATTTAATGATAATTTTTGACAATCGGAAATAAATATGTAATACCAAGAATTTCTTTGTTTTATTACATGAGTCTAGCTCAAATCATCTATAAGAATAATTTCATTTTCTTAGCTACACTCAACCTTTAATTAATGTTATTACGTATTAAATTCTTTAGAAAGTGATATTTTGTAGATACTGAATGAATATAGCGCCTATACATCAATATTTTTGGGAAATTCCAATAAGTATATTTGACTTTTGATTGGATGGTGATCTCAAGTAGCAACAATGAATAAATTAAATTCAGAACAGCAGGATTGAGATAACTAAATGTTGATTAAGTCCGAAGTTTAATAATCATATGATTTTTAGTAGACAAACTTAGGTTTCCTTATATTGTATTGCCATAGTAGAAGTATTGTAATTTATTATTTTGAGCAGTTTAGGTCTCTTTTTTTTAATAGGCCGTGCAGAGTTTGTAATAAATGATAACACATTTTCAGAAACGTACGTTTAACAATTTTTGGATTGAGGGGCCATTTTAACAATGATTTCGGTAACTTTTGCAACATTTTACCATGACCTACAAAATCAGTTAACTATCTTTTTTTGGAGCAATTATTTTGTTTGTTCTTGCGCTGCGTCGTCGTCAGATAAGATGTATATTTGATAAGATTGGAACATCAACATCATTTCAGACAGTGCTTATATACTTATCAAACATGCGTGGGTAATTATGACAAAGTTGAATGTTATGTTTTGTAAACCAAAAGGAAATATTAAAACTATAAAACAAAACACTAAAATTGATTATGACCATATTGAGGAGCTAACCCAGTTTATAACGTGTGGTTATAACATCATTAACAGTAAATTAACTGTAAATTAGAGAAGTAACCTATAAACATCGTTCTCGTTTCGAGAAATTATTTTGTTTATTCTTGCGCTGCGTCGTCGTCAGCTAGACATCCATGTCGACTAGACAATATTAGGTCATTCATTACAAATGAAATTGGCGTTTTGTAAGGGAGGAACATAAAGTCAAAAAATATATATATATTTATTTAACCAAAGTATGTACCATTGTTATTACCTTTGCCATCTTATAGGTATTTCATTGATCCCTTTACAAAAAAAAAAAAACTATTCGGATGGGAATCAATAAAATCTTTGAAGGTACTTTGGACAGCCCCATCGGAGTTGAATATTTTCCCTTGCAAGAAGTTATCTAAATTTCGAAAAAAATGGTAATCTTTTGGAGCAAGGTCCGGGGAGTACGGTGGATGTCTTAGACATTCCAATTGAGGCTCCTTTAATTTGGTAGCTGTCTGTTTTGGAGTGTGTGGTCTAGCGTTGTCCTGAAGCAGCAGTGGCCTAGAGCGATTGACCAGCCTTTATTGTTTAGCAGCTAGCTTTTCCATCATGGTTTGCAGTTGCTAACAATAGACATCTGCCGATCTGACAATCATCTGGCCAGATGTAAGAAAGCTGTAGTGAACGACACCGGCACTATTGTACCAAACGCTCACAAGTAACTTTTTTTGAGTCAATTTTCGCTTGGGGCAGGATTGAAATGAAATGTAATGAAATGAAATGAAATATTTATTTCTCAACATTGACAATTACTTGTTCTTATTGACGTCAAATAAAACATGATTCTACCACCAGTTCGAAAAAACCTTCGTGAAGAAGAACTGGCAAGAAAATTCACGGGTATATTTTTTTTTCAAAATAAATTTACAGAGTCTCTTTATGTCTATACAAAATTAATCTTATCTGCATCTGTTAGCTAGGCAAGTCTCCTTCCTCCCAAGTATCCAAACGACGAACACCCTCAAACGGCACCCGTTCACGAGTTAATGCGGGATCCAGCCATCGCCCTCCTCAACCATATTAGAGGGAAGTGAGCGACCCGTCACCCGACGCTACCATAAGAAGACGTACTTTAGTGACAATGACGCTTTAGATATTCATCGGGACGAAGAACTCATCGAACACACAGACACATTACACATGCTTTGTTACAAATACTAGTACAATCCTGTTAATAAGGGGATTATACCCAAGGGCTTTTATTATCCAAATAATCGGATAGTTCATAATATGCTCTAGCACACAACTTCTCCTTTATAGTTTCTTTGAATTTGTCAATAGGAAGACCTTGGATATCCTCAGGAACCTTATTATAAAAGCGTATACATTGACCCATGAATGAGTTAGTGACTTTATGAAGCCTACTATTGTGAGCTGCCAGCATATTTCTTCCTCTTGTGTTAACATTGTGCAGATCTTTTTTTCTTTTGAACAAGGTTATGTTCTTTTTAACATACATTAAATTTTCTAAAATGTATTGTGAATGGAAGGTAAGAATATTTATTTCCTTAAATTTACTTCTAAGTGACACCCTTGGACCGAGCTGATAGATTGCGCGAACAGCCCTTTTCTGCAGAATAAATATAGTATCGATGTCGGCAGCACTCCCCCACAACAGAATACCATATGTCATGAGGCTGTGGAAGTAACCAAAATAGACTAATCGAGCAGTTGTTTCATTTGAAATTTGTCTCATTTTTTTAACAGCATATGCGGCAGAGCCAAGCCTTTTCATTAAACCATCAACATGCGGTCCCCACTGGAGTTTGGCGTCTAAGGTTATGCCCACAAATACAGTTGAGTTTACAGGAGTCAGTTCCTGGCTCTTAACTACAATGTTTGTGTTTACCTGTTTGACATTTGGCAATGTAAACTTAACACATTTAATTAAAAAATTAAATAGATTTGGCTGGTTTGCCTGGGTTCAACCATTGCGGTAAGCGTTTCCGACTGTCGTACAGGATCCACTTTTCATAACAGGTAATGATTTGGTTTAAATTTCTTTCATTATTGTGCCGGTTGAGTAATGTAACGCAGTAGTCGACGCGCGTTTGTCGGTTTGCTGCACTCAATTCATGAGGTACCACCTCTCAAGCTTTTTGACCATCCCAATTTACTTCAAGAGGATTAAAACAATTTTGTCAGTAACACCGCAGCCTACAGCTAACTCGGACGTGGTGTGCGATGGATCCGCTTCCACAATGGCCTTCAATGCTTCATTAACAACTTTGCCCTCGGGCAGCCCACGGGGCTTGTTCTGCAGGTCGAAATTTCCAGATCGAAAACGTTGGAACCAAAAACGCACTGTTAGCGACGCAACATGAAATGGATTCGGCATAATAGGGACATAGCCATTCAAATAGTTTTGTAAATAACGCTAGTCCACGCCCTCACTACTTGCGCCCGTCCTCGGATAGGTGGTTATTTTCGAGTGTGACGTAAGCAAGTACTAATAAGATTCTTATAGGAAATTATGATGTTATAGGAACCTAGGTATAGGTATATTTTGAATGCTATTTTGATAACATTGATTTATGGTTGAATTGATGATATTTGTGTTTAATAAAGTTCTTAGAGATTTCATTGGTAGTCAAACGTAATATGAGAAGCTTTATGTATGTCTTAGATAGAAATAAGACCTAGGTTATTTGTAAAATACTGATTTGTTCAGACTTGTCATATTTGTAGTAATTTCATGGTTATTTCGTATCAGATTAGGTACATAATGGTAGATATAACGTTATTGTATATAGGTTCATATAATAAAGTACCTACGTATTTGAAGTAATAAATGACGTAATATGGTTAGAGATTTTCTCGTTGAATAACTACGTAATTATAGGGTTTATTGTTATGGTTTATTGATAATAATGTGTAAATTGCTTTCTTTTATCGAAATGTAATAATTATTTTCATGGTGTTTTACGTATTTGAAGAGAATAACGAGAAAACCTTTGTTGTTGTATATGTTCCTAGTTGGTAGTTATATCTTGTTTGATTATGTTAAAATCTAATTGTAATTAGAATGTTTGCATATTTTAATAATGTAAAATGATAAAAGTATGTTTGTAACCGTTTCGCCTTAGGTACAATGTTAGGCTAAGTAAATAGTCTGCCGGCGCAAACGGTGTTTTGAGATGGTCTTTGTTCTAGAAAGTTTTTTGTATTTCATTTTATCAAATTGATATTTATGTAAACATATAGGAATCGTTTCGCTCTATTATTTGAATATAATATTGTAATAGTTTTGATTAATAGTTTGTAAGATAATTCGATGTAAAGTTTAGAATCCAAGTAAAACTTAAGTGTAATTAGGTGCAAATTGCACAAACGCGCCAGCCAATCAGAGCGCTGGAATTATTTAGGGCGAAATTTGTATAAAAGGCGCACGCCGAGTTTTGGAAGTCACATTCTCGCTCCGATCGCCACGCGGTGCGGACGTGCAAGACCCAGCTCTCCGTTGATCGGTCCCTTCCCGCCATTCCGCGGCGCTCAGTTTACTGACGTCACAGTCTAGCGTGTTGGCTCCGTGCTACGGTTTCCTAAGTCTTTCTACTCCGTCTGAGTGCTTTCGAAGTGCGATTTTTCTTTGCGACTAAGCCTCTTAGTCTTCAAAGTGCTGTGCTAAGTTGTGTTGTGCTTGTGCTGAGTGCAGTGTTGTGCCCGGCGTAAGTAGTCTGGTTTCAGTGCAAAGGATACTTAACGGTGACAACGAATTTGTACTGAACCAGTCCTTTTTCTTATTTTTATTTATTTCTCTTCTCTATCTTATTTATTTTTCTCCTATTTTCATATTTATTTTTATCATATTTGTGTGTTTTCGTGTGTATTTGTCCTTTCTGTCGGTAAAGGTTGACCCTAACGCGGTCAACTCTTTACCTGCGCACCCTTTTTAGGTTTCTAAGTAGCGGCCTTCGGCGTACTATTGTTAGTTTTAATTTATTCTCCCCAGCCCCCCTACCGCTGGTAGGGAGGTTTGCCGCTAGGATTTTGCTAGGTTTTTTAGGAACTAGGCATCTTTTATTTACTTATATTTATATATAATACTGTCCCAACACTCCCTAATGGATTCACTAAGCGTTATTAACTTCGCGAACGCGTTCACCCAGGCGCTTGCTGCGGCAGGCGTCTCCATCCCAAAAGACATCCTAACGCAGGCCTTGCAGGTATCAATCGCGTCCCCGGCCCCTCAGGCCCCAACCCCGGCCCCTCAGGCCCCAACCCCGGCCCCTCAGGCCTCCAACGTCGAGACCCCTAAGGTCTTAAGCTCTCCCGCGTCTCCCGCCTCGTCCGAGATGGACTGCGAATCGGTCGCATCCTCTCACGCGTCGCGTCGTAAGCGCACCGCTCCCGGGAGCGACTCCGAACCCGCGTCTGATACGTCGTCGGTCGCCGCCACCTTAACCGGCTCTCCTGAGCCCGCGTTCCAATTAGTTGCCAAACGCTCTAAGAAGCGTTCGAAAAAAGCCGCGGTGTCTTCAACACCCGAGCCAACCCCGGTGTCTTCTACACCCGCCCCCGCGCCGCTCATGTCACTCGAAGTGACCGCGTCTCCGTCGGTCCCATCGAAGCCAGCGACGCGCTGCGCTCCCGTCCCGCCGAAGCCTCAGCTCCCTCCACCCGTCTTCCTGCGTGAAAAAGCGCGCTGGACCGCGGTCTCAAACTTGTGCAAAGTGCACAAAATTAATTACTTAAAAGCCGCCAACGCTGGCGATACAATCAAGATTCAAATAGCGACCGTCGACGACTTCCGCGCGTTTACCAGGTTACTCGGATTAAACCAAATCGCATATCACACCTACGCCCTCCCGGAGGAGCGTAAGATCCGCGCAGTACTACGGGGCGTCCCGTTCGAACTCAGTAACGAAGACATCCTCGATGACCTTAAGTCTCAGGGTTTCCCGGTCACAGCAGTGCACAAGATGCACTCCAACCGCGGTAGGCGTTTTCCCTTAGCGTTGGTAATCTTGTCGAATACTCCCAACTCGAGGGAGATCTTTAGAGAGGCTCGCACAATTTGCGGACTCTCAAATATCTCCGTCGAGCGTCCCAACCCCCGTGGTCACCCTGGGCAGTGCCACCGCTGCCAGCTCTATGGCCACGCAGCGGCTAACTGTTCAGCTCCCCCCAGGTGCGTAAAGTGCCTGGATCCTCACTTCACTAAGGAGTGCACTCGCACTCCCGAATCCACTTCCCCCCCTGCATGTGTGCTGTGCGGCCAGTCCGGCCACACAGCTAACTACAGGGGTTGCCCGCGCGCTCCGCGCTCCACCACCAAGAAGGTCACGCCTAAACCGGCGCCGCCACTCACTCCTGCCAACTTCCCGCCGCTGCGCAACCGGGGTCCGCCGGAAGCAAAGCCCGTTCAGCCGACACCTACTCCGGCTCTGTCTTGGAGGCAGCGTCCGGCCGTCCCGCCTGCACCTTCCCGACCCATCCCAGCTCCCGTAGCTCCCGTAGGGTCGCGTCCCGCGTTGTCATCTTCTCCTCAGTCGTCGTTGGCTGAGGACATGAAGACCGTATTCGACGTCATTCAAAACGTCGATATTAACGAAATTTCCGTACTCGCACGCAAACTGCGAGCCGCCCGCTCTCCTCAAGAGCGTTTATTCGCGTTAGCCGAGCATCACTCGCTCCTAAGTTCGTTGTAAATTCTTCTATTTTTGTATAAATTCGTAAATAATAAATTATAATGTCTAGACCCGCGAATCCCGCGTCCTGTCGTATCAAACCCAAGGGCTTATCCCTAATATCTTTTAACGCTCGTAGCCTGAACACCAACCTTCCCGAGATTAAACTGTTCCTTCAGAACAAAGAACCTGACTTATTCCTTCTCCAGGAGACATGGCTTACTCCAAACCGCTCCAGGGGATTCGCTATACCTAAGTACGCGTTTATTCGTAACGATAGGCCCAACTCCGACGGTTTCGGCGGCACCGCTATATATTACAAAAGAGAATTCCATTGCTGTCCCCTCCCTACCCCTCCTCTCCTCAACATGGAAGCCACTGTGTGTAGATTGGCTATGACTGGTCATCCGACCATCATCATAGCTTCAATCTACATACCTAGTGGTACCAGACCAATCCGCAGCGACTTTGAGGCCATTCTCGCCCTCGGCCATTCAGTCATTATGTTCGGAGACTTTAACTCCAAACATACTGACTGGACGTGCCTATCGACTAACACCAGCGGTATCGCTCTCCTCGACATCACTAACTCCCTTGACCTAGACGTCATATCCCCCATCACTCCCACTCACTATCCCAACAACCCGTCCTTCTCTCCTGACATCCTCGACTTTGCAATTATCAAGCGAATCAATCTTGATCTAAGGTCTATCGAACCGCTCGATGACCTAGGCTCCGACCATCGCCCCGTTTCCCTCGTGCTAGGACCGCCGAACGATAACGTCTCATCTCCTAAGACCTTTACCAACTGGAAAGGTTTTAAAAATACGTTAGTTTCAGCCTTAGAGGCTCCGAACTCTCCACTCGCGATCTCTCCCGAACAATTAGATAGCCCGGGTAAAATCGATTCATTAGTAAATTCTCTCACTGATGCTATCAACTCAGCCATCAGTGACAACGAAAAGGTTGCTAAGCAAGGCAAACCCACGCTTCCCTTAGCCGTTAGCAATCTTATTAAAGCTAAAAACGCGGCTCTCCGGAGAGCCAAGAAATATCCCACGCCCGCCTATAGAACAGCTGCGAATCAGCTTCAACGTAAAGTTAGGTCTTGCCTCGCGGAACTCCGAGACGCTCAGATGAACGATCTCATGGCGAATATCTCTCCGTCCCACCAAGCGTACTATAGCATGGCCCGAGCCTTACGCGTAGACACCGTCTCTCACGTTCCTCCTCTCACTCGTCCCGATGGCACTACTGCCTTCGAAGTCGAAGAGAAAGCCGAATGCTTCGCCGACAGCATTGCCGCACAATGCTCGCCCAGCACGCAACCTGCTGATCCCTCACACATCCAGGCGGTGGAGGACGAAGTCCTTCGCAGAGACTCTCTCCCCATCACCGCCGACCCTGTCACAGTCTCTAATGACGAAATCCTGCTTCTCATTAGAAATCAAAAGTCCAAAAAGGCTCCGGGTGCGGATGGAATTTCCAACCACGCACTTAAGCACCTACCTCAACAGATGCTTACCTTGTTAGCTATCATTTTCAATGCCTGCTTCGACCATAGCTACTTTCCAAAAGCTTGGAAAGAAGCGACAGTCATAGGCATTCCCAAGCCGGGCAAACCTCTGAACGTCCCGGCTAATCACAGACCCATCAGCCTCCTCAAGGCAATGTCTAAACTTCTCGAGAGAGTCATACTCTCTCGAATGCGGAACCATCTGTTTCCAACGGATGGCGATCCTCTCATTATTCCCCATCAGTTCGGCTTTCGCGCTAAACACTCCTGCCCTCAGCAAGTCCACCGAATCGTCGAGTATATACTTGACGGTTTCTATCCGCGTCGTTATAAAACAGTCGCGGTTTTCTTTGACGTAGCCAAGGCTTTCGATAAAGTCTTGCACAGCGGTCTCGTTTATAAACTCTACAAGATAGGCTTACCGGATCGCCTAGTCAGGTTAATAGCGTCGTTTCTCAAAGACCGTACGTTTCGATTTAAACACGAAGGCACGCTTTCTGCGCCTCGTCCCATAAAGGCTGGAGTCCCTCAAGGCTCAGTCCTCGCCCCTCTGCTGTACACCGTGTACACCAACGACATTCCCATCCCGCCGAAAGGCGTCGAACTCGCCCTCTTTGCTGACGACACCGCACTCTATACCAAAGGCCACGGTGTTCGGCGCCTTGTAACCAGACTCCAAAAGGCCGTAAACGCCCTTGGTGTATGGTTTCAAAAATGGCGCATCGATGTGAACCCTGAAAAGAGTTCTGCGATGCGCTTCGACCACAAACGCCGTCGTCCCGATGGCGATCCCCACGTTCGAATGTTAGGCATTCCCATCCCCTGGAAGCGCAGTACTAAATACTTAGGCGTCACATTAGATCCGACGCTTTCTTTCAAGCCACACGTCGAAAGAGTTTCGAAACTCGCTCGTCACTATTTAGTCCGCCTAAATAGCATGTTAGGTAGAAAAAGTAAAATGTCCTTCAGAAACAAACGTACACTTTACAAGGTCTGCGTTAGACCCGTCATGACGTATGCCTCGCCAATCTTTGCCCACGCCAAACCCTCCCTCCTGTACAAACTGCAGGTAGTTCAAAACCTCTTTTGCCGCCGGGCCACAGGCGCACCGTGGTACGTGCGTAACGCGGACTTGCATAGAGATCTTGAACTGCCTACAGTGCAACAATATCTCAAAACACTCTCTGTAGCGTTCTTCAAACGCTCCGAAACCCATCCCAATCCTCTAGTTCGTGATTCTGTCTCATATGCTGCTCCTGTGTTAGACTCGAAGTTCAAAGTCGCTAGGCCTAGAAATGCGCAAACGTACTCATCCACCAGACTGTCACGCGATCTCGAGGCCCTTCTGGCCGCAAATTCTAATTCTAACGTAAATTCTAATTCTAACGTAAATCCGAATTAATGCAAATTTAATTTTTAAATTTTTAATGTTTTCATTATTTACTTTTCATTTTTAATGTTTTTATTTTACTTTTAATTTTTGAGCACCTTCAGTGCTATGTAATCCCAGCGGGTGACCCCTTCTGGGCCCCGCTAGCGCGGCCTCTTTCTCCAATTTGCCGTCGCTCCGATGAAGGCTGAGTGGCAAAAATGCACGAGCCGACAGGGGGTTTTTAGTGGGTATGGTCCTGGTAGGCGTCGGGACGAGTCCCACATAACTTTGGAATCGCGCCAGAGTATGCGTCAGGGCATTTTTATCCTCCTGCCCTTCCCGCAGAGGGGAACAAAAAAAAAAAAAAAAAAAATTTGGAAGTCAGTCTCGGTTTGCGTGCGTTCTCGAGCGCACGTCAATCGCAGACGCCTCCCCGCTCCCTTAGTCCCCGCGCTAATCGAGCAATCAAATTTCATAAGGTCTTTACCGTATTGTTATTTCATGGTCGTTTCCGTTTTAAATTTCAAACGCCGTTTTCACGGCGATTAGTGGCTTGTTAACCGTACTTCGTGTTTCGTCGAACGTGAGCTACGTCGACGGGCTTCGACGTTCCAGGTGTTCTTCGAGGAGTAAGTTCGCCGAGTTCAAGACTTCGTGGGCTGGTGGATACGCGTAACGGTGCCAACGAAACCAGTCGGCGTTGCCCCGGTGCGCACAGTTTAGCCCTTCAGGCAAACAACAAACCGGAAGTCCCGATCCCATTTGCACTGGGCCTTACCCAGGGTGACGGAACCAGCGCTGTCCGAATTAGGGGCACCGCTGCGGCCGTCCCGACCCCCCCTACCGCCGGTAGGGAGGCTCAGTTAGGTTTTTGACTAGGTTGTTCATAAATCATATATTTATATATTAATTATACTCGTTAGCTCCCCACCCCCTCCCCCGCCGTACGCAATGGCAGAGCAAATCCTAGCGGATGTTGCGAAGCTATTAGCGGATGGCTTTGCCGCCTCAGGCTCCCCCCCCGACGCTAATGCGATTCTCCAATCGCTTAGCAGTCTTCTGATGCCCCTGCTCGCCAACTTGGCTCCACAGGCCCCTCAGGCCCAGGCTCTTCAGGCCTCGTCAAAGCTGCCTCACAGCGCTCCCCCTTCCTCCGCCTCCAGTGATATGGAGTGCGAGTTTTCGGACGCCACCTCGACGGCTACATCTACATCAACCTCGGCCTCATCCGCCGCCCGCCCCTCCAAGCGCACTGCGTCTAGCAGCAGCGCCGAGTCCGTATCCCAAGCGGACACCCTCACCGGCTCACCCGAGCCTACCGTCACCTTTACGCTCGTAGAGCGCCGCTCCAAGCGGAATAAGAAATCCCGGGTGTCTCCGGCACCCAACTCCAGGCCGGTGTCGCCGACACCAACCTTCTGCCCGGCGACACAGTCGCCCCCCTCCCCCGTCCCCCTCATGTCACTCAACGTGACTCCCCCAGTCGGCTCAACCGCCGCTCCCACCAAGCCAGCATCGCGCTGCGCGCCTGTTTTAGCTAAGGCTAAGACCCCTCCCCCCGTGTTCCTACGGGAAAAGGCCAACTGGCGTCTAGTTTCAAACCTTTGCCGCGAGCAAAAAATCAATTATGTACAGGCCACTAACATGAACGTGGCCGTCAAAATCACTGTTCCCACAGTAACTGACTTCAGAAGTCTGATACAGCTCCTCACCCAAAGGCAGATCGCCTATCACACGTACGCTCTCCCAGAAGAGCGTAAAATAAAAGCCATCCTACGGGGAGTCCCGTTCGAATTCTCGAACGAGATCATCCTTGAGGATATCAAAGCTCAAGGCTTTCCCGCCGAGGCTGTGCACAAGATGCACAGCAAAA
Organism: Marasmarcha lunaedactyla; assembly: GCA_923062675.1. Classification (NCBI taxonomy): domain Eukaryota; kingdom Metazoa; phylum Arthropoda; class Insecta; order Lepidoptera; family Pterophoridae; genus Marasmarcha; species Marasmarcha lunaedactyla. Next base: position 14,674,659 of record OV281353.1, read on the forward strand.
TACGGCCGCCGTTTTCCCTTAGCCTTGGTCATACTGACCAACTCACCTAAATCCCGAGAGTTCTTCCGCGAGGCCCGCACTATCTGCGGCCTCTCCGGAATCTCCGTAGAAACGCCACATCGCCGTGGCTATCCAGGACAGTGCCACCGCTGTCAACTTTACGGGCACGCGGCGCGTAATTGTCTCGCTAGTCCCAGGTGCGTTAAGTGCCTAGAGCCACACTTCACGAAGGAGTGCAACCGCACTCCGGAGTGGACCTCTCCCCCATCCTGTGTGCTGTGTGGCCAGTCCGGCCACACCGCCAACTACAGGGGCTGCCCCCGCGCACCCCGCACTTCCCGACCTGTTGCAAGGAGGGCGGCGCCCAGACAGGCCCCGCCCCTCATTAGTAACACTAATTTCCCGTCGCTGCGCCACCGGGATTCCCCGGCAGCAAAGCCCGCCCAGCCCACGCCCACTCCAGTGCTTGCCTGGAGACAGCGTCCGGCTGTACCCACCCGCCCTGCTCCACAAGCAGGGCCCCAGAATTCTCCTCAGCCTTCTATGGCTGAGGATCTTAAACTAATCTTCAACACCATAAGAGGTGTTGATATGACCCAAGTAGCGCAGTGCGCTAGTAAACTACGCGCAGCCCGCGACTCGTACGAACGATTACTCGTAATCGCCGAGTACCAATCCCTAATTAATTCATTATAGGTACATCTATAATGAATAATACACCAAACGCCACGACTGGTCGCATCAAACCTAGGGGTTTATCCCTGATCTCCTTCAACACCCGAGGTCTAATCAACCAACTTCCGGAGCTCAAACTGTTCATTAAGAACATAGAGCCCGAGTTAATCCTTGTTCAAGAGACATTTTTAAAACCCCAGCACACCAGGGGTCTTAACATTCCTAAATACTCTCTTGTGCGTGGTGACAGGCCCGCCTCAGTCCAACGAGGTGGCACTGCCATTTACTACAAGAGAAGTATCCACTGTTCTCCAATTCCCACGCCTCCGCTCACCAACATGGAGGCCACAATATGTAGGCTGGCTATGACAGGTCACAGGACCATAGTCTTGGCCTCGGTCTACATACCTAGTGGTAAAGCGCCCCTTCGTTGTGACTTCGAGGCCTTACTCGAACTGGGGCAATCCGTCATTATGTTCGGCGATTTTAATTGCAAACATACTGACTGGACGTGCTTGTCGACCAACACCAGTGGTGTTAAATTACTAGACATCACGAAGTCACTCGATCTTGACGTCATTTCACCGGTCACACCGACACATTACCCGGACAACCCGCTTCATTCACCTGATATCCTTGACTTTGCCATCGTCAAGGATATCAATCTCGACCTTAAGACCATACAGCCGCTAGACGACTTAGGCTCTGACCACCGTCCGGTGTCCCTAATATTAGGACCCCAAAACGACCCTCCTGCTCCGAAAACCTATACCAATTGGGAAGGTTTCAAGCACACCCTGTCTTCGGCCTTGGAAGCCCCAGACTGCCCACTCGCGATTTCATCCGACTATCTCGATAGCACGGATAAAATCGACTCGATAGTCGATTCTCTCACTACCGCCATCAACTCGGCCATCAGTGAGAACCTAAAGGTTGCTAAGCATGGCAAGCCCAAGCTTCCCTTGGACATTAGCAACCTAATTAAAGCTAAAAACGCCGCTCTCCGCAGAGCCAGAAAATACCCCACACCCGCCTACAGGCAAATCGCTAACCAACTTCAACGTAAAGTCAAACGTACCGTCGCGGAATACAGAGACGTTCAAAGGAACGATCTTATGATTAATATTTCCCCGTCCCACACGGCGTACTATAGGATGGCGAGAGCCCTCCGACTAGACGCTCGTACCTACACCCCTCCGTTATCTCGTCCCGATGGCACTACCGCCTTCGAGGACGACGAAAAAGCTGAATGCTTCGCCGATAGCATTGCTTCACAATGCTCCCCGAGTACCCAACCCACAGACCCAGCTCACATCAAGGCGGTGGAAGACGAAGTCGATTGCAAAGACTCCCGTCCAGTCACCGCTGACCCCATTACAGTTTCTAACGATGAAATCCTACTCATCATTAGGAAACAGGAATCCAAGAAGGCCCCGGGTGCGGATGGAATTTCCAACCAAGCACTTAAGCAGCTGCCTCGGCATGTGCTTACCTTACTTGCGATTATTTTCAATGCTTGCTTTGACCTAAGCTTCTTTCCAAAAGCTTGGAAAGAAGCTACAGTCATAGGCATTCCCAAGCCGGGTAAACCCTTGAATAACCCGGCTAATCACAGACCCATCAGTCTACTCAAGGCAATGGCCAAACTTCTCGAGAGAGTCATACTCGCTCGAATGAAGGACCACCTGTTCCCAGCGGACGGTGAGCCCCTTATTATCCCCCATCAATTCGGCTTTCGAGCCAAACACTCGTGCCCTCAGCAAGTCCATCGAATCGTCGAGTACATACTCGACGGCTTCTACCCCAGACGACTGAAAACAGTCGCGGTCTTCTTTGACGTAGCCAAGGCTTTTGACAAAGTCTGGCACGCAGGGCTCATTTACAAGCTTCACAACACAGGCTTGCCCGACCGTCTAGTCAAACTAGTCGGCTCCTACCTTAAAGATCGCACCTTTCGTTTCAAACACGAAGGTACGCTCTCCACCCCCCGCCCCCTCAAGGCGGGCGTCCCTCAGGGCTCGGTACTCGCCCCGTTACTATACACAATATACACCAATGACATACCCATCCCGTCTAAAGGTGTTCAACTCTCCCTCTTTGCTGACGACACTGCCCTATACGTCAAGGGCGTGCACGTCGACACACTCATCACCAAACTCCAGAAGGCCGTAAATGACCTCGGAGCTTGGTTTAAAAAATGGCGTATCGATGTAAATCCAGAGAAAAGCTCTGCGATGCGCTTCGATCATAAACGCCGTCGTCCCTACGACCCCCACATCCGAATGCTAGGTACGCCCATCCCGTGGGCACTCACCACCAAGTACCTAGGCGTAACGCTCGATCGTACGCTTTCATTCCGTCCACACATTCTCCGAGTTACCAAACTCGCCCGTCTGTACATGGGTCGACTTAACAGTATGTTAGGCCGGCACAGTAAAATGTCTCTTAGGAACAAGCGAACGCTTTTTAAGGTTTGCGTGAGACCAGTCATGACGTACGCCACCCCAATATTTACACATGCTAAACCCTCCGATATGTATAAACTACAGGTAGTCCAGAATCTCTTCTGCCGCCGGGCCACGGATGCTCCGTGGTACGTGCGAAACGCAGACTTGCACAGAGATCTCGAACTGCCTACCATACAACAACACCTTAGGACGCTCTCCACCGCTTATTTTAAGCGATCCGAAGAGCACCCTAACCCTCTTATACGCGAGACAGTAGCTTATACTGCTCCGTCCATGCCGTCGAGGTACAAAGTCCGTAGACCGAGAAATGCACTCTCGGATCCCCCCGATCAACTTTCGGCCAATCTGGACCAGCTTAAGGCTGCCCAGGCCGTTTAATCAACAATATATAAATGTCATTTGCACCTTAAGTGATTAAGTATTCTCAGCGGGTGACCCGCTAGCGGGTCCCTGCTTGCGCGCCCACCTCCCAACCCGGGTGTCGCTCCGATGAAGGCTGACAGCATTCCCATGCTACAGCCACTTGGGTGGTTTTTAGTGGGTAGGTGCCACTTTGGTGAGTCCCACATAACCCCGCAGACGGCTGCGGAGGTATTCATGACGAATCTTCCACCTCCCTCCCGAGAGAGGGTGCTTCGGCAGCAAAAAAAAAAAAAAAAAAATTTTGGAAGTCAGTTCGGTGCCCACAAGCAAGAAAACAACATCTAATAAGAAGAAAGAAATAGTTCGGTGCCTGCAGCGAAGAAAACAACAACTAACAAGAAGAAAGAAAAAGTCTAATAAGAAGAAAGAAAAAGTCTAATAAGAAAAGTTCAGAAGCTTCCAGCTAGAAGAAAGAAAGTGCTGTTCGGTGAATCCGGAGGCCAGTGAAGACCCAAGAAGACGTAAGCGCTGTTCGGTGTATCCGGAGGCCAGTGAAGAGGTCTGAAGAAAGAAACTGAACTACAGGAACGATTGCGGTTCATAGGCTTGTTTAAACTTAAGGTTTATTTTGTATCCGCAATAAACGTTCATACTTTGAAGACGTGTTGTTTTCACTGCGCTCCAACCTGCACTCGATCAAGTCGGTTGTCACTCCGTGGTTCGTCAGGTCGTGGTGTCTTCGGAGCTTCGAAGGCCACACACTACGGCGGCATCTTCTCCAGCCGGCGCAAAACTCCGCAACACGCACTGTGTTTTCTTTTGCGACACCGCCGCCATACACAGCATTAATACTTCGAGCCATTTTTGCAGCACTGGTGCCACGGTGGAACTCGTACTCGTAAATAACGCGATATTTCAAGTTATCCATTTTGTAAACTAAGTGACGCAAAGAAAAAACCAAAAGAGGAAAAAACAAATGAAGTACGGTTTTCGAAACACAAATGCGTGAGTAAATAGCTGTTTAAATTTGAAATTGGAATTCTTAACTAAAGAGGAGATAATACAGATCAAAGTGGCCAGTACGATAAAACGCCAATTTCATATGTAAGGACCTAATATGATACAGTTTATGGTATATACATGTTTATAGGTTGCTTCTCTAATTGCTCAAAATTATGGTATATTCTTTACTAAATAATAAATGCTCCGATTGTCAACAAATTCAATAAAATACTACTTGACTAGACGAAACGGACGTCGGGCGCACGGCGAAATTTAAAAGGCTATACAGGGTGTACAATCCAAATGGGTCCGTTAAGAGATAGAGATTCCCGGTTATGTATGAGAGTTAAGAAAAAGTTTGAATGTGATTATTATTTGAATAATTTGAATGTGATCTAAAATGGACACCATGGTTACTAAGAACAGATTTCGCTATCTCTCATAGTTTCTGACTTCTCCATACTGACCCATTTGGATTGTACACCATTCGAGTGAACGTGCAAACTGTATTGGCTTAGCTTTTGTTAGACAAAACCTTTAATTCAAATTCAAAATTCAAAAACATTTATTCGTGACAATTGACAATATATAAAAAGGGAAAGTTCGTACAATAAACATAAGGAATAACATTTTTTTAAATAAAATTGTTACGAATCGGTCCCAATTCAGCATAATGCTAGTCATTTGACCAGCGCTGATTTTCCATTGGGGCCGCTTTGTGTAGATAGAGCCGTCAACCTTTACACCGTGAAATAAATAAGTATAGTAACAACAAAACATAGATAAAATACATACAGAAGGACATAAAACATCAAAAATAAATAAGTACATATATGTATGTTCAAGAAGAAAATAAATAATATGAAGAAGAATTGGTTACATAACTTTTTACAGAAAAACACTTGATTAGAATATAAACTACACTAGTACCTTAATACTTAAAAATAAATGTACATAAATAGAAAATAAAATGAGTATTATGAGACCAAACTCTTAGATAGCACTTGTGTCATGCTTTAGGGTATTTTAACCTCTCTGATGTTCTATTAGAAAACATTTTAATTTAAATTTAAATGTTGCTATACTTTTTAGATTCCTGATAGGTGGAGGAATATTGTTCCAACATTTAGAAGAGTTGTAACTAAAACTGTCCCTAAAAACCTTAGATCTGTGTCGGGGAGTAGAGAGCTGCGCTGCGCACTGCCGCCGGGAACCATACGTTTTAAGATGAGAAAACCAGGATAATTTATTGTACAGATATGACGGATTGATATTTGACGACGCCGAAAAGTAAACAGGCTAGATGTAACTTACGACGATGCTTCATTTTAAGTATGGAGTGCCTGTTTAGATAAGGGCTTACAAGAGCTCTTAACGGAATGTTGAAGCAAAAACAGGCACGGGCATTTTGTGCTCTTTGTATGAGCCTCTGAGTTGTACCTAATATACGGGGGCCAAAAACCGTATCCATGTAATTTAACTTTGACACAATTAAGGATTCTACTTATTGTATTCTTAATTTTTCTGCAATGAATAGCCTCACCCTGTACATTATTTTTAATTTGTAATAGCAATTTTTCACTGCATTTGCAATATTTTTTTTAAATCTCAAATCACAGTCCATAAGCAAACCCAAATTTCGCGCTTCGTACACCCTTTCTATCAGTTCATTCTTAAGACTAATGGTCTTAGTAGGATTCAATTGATATCCTTGAGAGATCTTCATTCAATTTTTTTATCGCATCAACAATGTTTGAAGGTTCAAAAGATATATACACTTGTATATCATCAGCGTAGATATGGAAGTTGCAATGTTTAATGTGAGTCTGTATATCCGCTAAATACAATATATAAAGAATCGGTCCCAAAATAGATCCCTGGGGGACACCACTTTTTGAACCCATCTTGCCCGATTTCAATGAAGATCCTTCACTCAGATTCACATTGACATATTGTGATCGGTTATTGAGGTAGCTTTGAAACCATTTTATGGTCGCCAAATTAAAACCATAATAATTAAGTTTAGATAATAATAAATCAATATTAAAAAAATCGAACACCCGAGAGAAGTCTAACAGTACTTCCCTTGGTCCTGGGCACAAAGAATATTATCAGTGACGGTGAATGAAGCTGTAACCTAAAACCCGACTGTACTTCAGGTAGAATATTATTTAATTTGAGAAATTCAGTAACTTGTAGACATACAGCTTTCTCAAGTATCTTGCACGGACATGGTAATACACTAACCGGTCTAACGTCTTTCAGATTTATGGGGTTAGCACATTTTGGCAAAGGGCGTACAATAGCGAGATATCAGGGAAAACACTGATTTTTTGATTTTTTCTACGCGACTAAGTCTCTTAGTCTTCGAAGTGCTGTGCTGTGTTGTGCTTGTGCTGAGTGCTGTGTGTGCCCAGCGTAAAGTATTCTGGTTTTAGTACTAACGGTGACAACCAAATTTGTACTGGTCCAGTCCTTTTTTTATTTTAAATATTATTCCTGTCTACTATTTTATTTATTTACTCTCCTATTTTCATATTTATCTTTATCATATTTGTGTCTATTTCGTGTAAATTTGCTGTTTTTGTCGGTAAAGGTTGACCCTAACGCGGTCAACTCTTTACCTGCGTACCTTTTTTAGGATTCTAGGTAGCGGCGTTCGGCGAACTACGGTTGGTTTTAAGTTATTTTCCCCAGCCCCCTCGCTGGTAGGGAGGTTAGCCGCTAGGGTTCGCTAGGTTATTAGCAATCCTAGGCATCCTTTATATATGTATATATTTTTATAACTAGTCCCAACCCCTCCCTAATGGCCTTCGCCCAGGCACTCGCCGCGTCGGGTGTCCCCATCAAAGATGAGGTCATAACGCAGGCCTTAATTACTTTTAATGCGTCCCCGGCCCCTCAGGTCCCAATCCCAGCCCCTCAGGCCACCAACGCCCAGACCCCTCAGTCCAACTCTCCCGACTCGAGGGAGACCTTCAGAGAGGCTCGCAAAATCTGTGGACTCTAGAATATCTCCGTCAAGCGTCCCAACCGTTGCCACACGTTGACACTCTGGCCACCTTTGCCAGCTTTACGGCCACGCAGTGGCTAATTGCTTAGCTCCTCCCAGGTGCGTTAAGTGCCTGGATCCTCATATAACGCAGGAGTGCACTCGCACTCCCAACTCCACTTCCCCCCCTGCATGTGTGCTGTGAGGCCAGTCCGGCCACACAGCTAACTACAGGGGTTGTCTGCGCGCTCCACGCTCCTTCTAAACCGGCGCCGCCCTCAGAGTCGAGACAGCGTTCAGCCGCTCCACCTTCCCGTCCTATCCCAGCTCCCGTAGGCCCGCGCCCCGCTCCGTCGTCTTCACCTCAGTCGTCGTTGGCTGAGGACATGAAGACCGTTTTCGACGTTATTCAAAACGTCGACATTAGAGAAATCGCCGTAATCGCACAGAAACTGCGAACCGCCCGCTCTCCTCAAGAGCGTCTATTCGCGTTAGCCGAGCATCACTCGCTACTAAGTTCCTTATAAATTCTATATTTAGTATAAATTGTCTAAATAGTAAATATAGTGTCTAGACCTGCAAATCCCGCGTCCGGCCGTATCAAACCAAAAGGCTTATCCCTATTTTCATTTAACGCTCGTAGCCTTAGTACTAACCTTCCTGAGCTTAAACTGTTCCTTCAGAACAACGAGCCAGACTTAATGCTTCTCCAAGAGACGTGGCTCACTACGAACCGCTCCAGGGAATTCGCTATTCCCAAATACGCGTTCACTCGTCACGATAGGCCCAACGCCGACGGTCACGGCGGCATAGCTATTTACTATAAAAGAGGTTTCCATTGCTCTCCTCTCCCAACCCCTCCTCTACTCAACATGGAGGCCACTGTATGTCGGTTGGCTATGACAGGTCATCCGACCGTCATCATAGCTTCAATCTACATACCTAGTGGCACCAGACCTATCCGCAGTGACTTTGAGGCCATTCTCGCCCTCGGCCAGTCATTACACATTCGGTACAGTCATTATGTTCGGAGATTTTAACTCTAAACATACTGACTGGACGTGCCTATCGACCAACACCAGCGGTATCGCTCACCATGACATCACTAAGCAACTCGACTTAGACGTCATTTCTCGCGTCACTCCCACTCATTATCCCGACAACCCGAACCATTCTCCCGACATCCGCGATTTTGCAATAGTAAAGCATATCAATCTTGATCTCAGGTCTATCGAACCGCTCGATGAACTAGGCTCTGATCACCGCCCCGTCTCCCTCGAGCTAGGATCGCCTAACGTTAACGTCAGCTCTCCTAAGACCTTTAAAGACTGGAAAGGCTCTAAAAATACATTAGTTTCAGCCTTAGTGGCCCCGAAGTCTCCGCTCGCGGTCTCGCCCGACTCTCTAGATAGCCCGGACAAAACGGACTCGTTAGTGGATTCCCTCACTGTTGCTATCAACTCAGCCATCAATGTCAAGTCAAACCCACACTTCCCTTAGCCGTTCGCAATCTTATCAAAGCTAAGAACGCGGCTCTCCGGAGAGCCAAACTCTATCCCACGCCTGCCTATAGATTAGCTGCAAATCAGCTGCAACGTAAAGTTAGGTCTTGCCTCGCGGAATTCCGAGACGCTTAGATGAACGATCTCATGGAGAATACCTTCCCGTCCCAATGACCCGAGCCTTACGCGTAGCCGCCGCCTCTCACGTTCCTCCTCTCACTCGTCCCGACGGCACTACCGCCTTCGAAAACGAAGAGAAAGCCGAATGCTTCAATGACAGCGTTGCCTCACAATGCTCGCCCAGCACTCATCCTGTGGACCCCTCCCACGTCCAGGCGGTGGAGGACAAAGTCCCCCGCAAGGACTCTCTCCCCATCACCCCCAACCTGTCACAGTGTCTAATGATGAAATCTCTCTTCTCATTAGACGTCAAAAATCAAAATGCGGATGGAATAACCAACTATGCACTTAAGCACCTGCCTCAACAGGTGCTTACCTTGTTAGCTATCATTTTCAATGCCTGATTCCACCTTAGCTACTTTCCAAAAGAAGAAAGGAAAGGCTTCTTGGAAAGAAGCGACAATCATAGGCGTTCCCAAGCTGGGTAAGCTCTGAATATCCCGGCTAATCACAGACACATTAGCCTCCTCAAGGCTATGGTTAAACTTCTCGAAAGAATCATACTCTCTCGAATGCGGAACCACCTGTTGCCAACGGATGGCGATCCCCTTATCATTCCCCATCAGTTTGGCTTTCGCGCCAAGCACTCCTGCACTCAGCAAGTGCATCGAATCGTCGAGTACATACTCGACGGCTGTTATCGGAGGCGTTTTAAAACGGTCGCAGTTTTCTTTGACGTAGCCAAGGTTTTGGGCGCTGGCACAGCGGCCCATGTTTATAAACTTTATAAAATAGGCTTACCGGATCGCCTAGTTAGAATAATCGCATTATTTCTCAAAGATCGTACGTTCTGTTTTAGACATGAAAGCACGCTTTCCGCGCCTCGTCCCATAAAGGCTAGAGTCCCTCAAGGCTCAGTCCTCGCCCCTTTGTTGTACGCCATGTACACTAACGACATTCCCATTCCGCCGAAAGGCGTTGACCTCGCCCTCTTTGCCGACGACACTGCCCATACACCAAAGGCCTCAGTGACCTGGGTCTCATCACCAGACTCTAAAAGGCCGTGAACGCCCTCGGTGCACGGTTTCAAAAATGGCGTATCGATGTGAAGCCAGACAAGAGTTCTGCGGTTTACTTCGACTGCAAACACTGTTGTATCAACGACCATCGCCACGTTTTAATATTAGGCATTCCCATCATCTGGAAGCGCAGTACCAAATACTTAGGCGTCACCCTAGACCAGACGCTTTCTTTCAAGCCACACGTCGATAGAGTAAAGAAACTCGCCCGTTTTTACTTAGGCCGCCTATATAGTATATAGTATGTTTGGTAGAAAAAGTAAAATGTCTTTCAGAAACAAACGTACGCTTTATAAGACCTGCGTTAGACCCGTCATGACTTATGCCTCCCCAATCTTTGCCCACGCCCAACCCTCCGGCCTGCATAAACTGCAGGTGGTTCAAAATCTCTTCTGCCGCAGGGCTGCACAAACGCACCTTGGTACGTGCGTAACGTGGACCTGCACAGAGATCTTGAACTACCTACAGTGCAACAGCACCTCAAAACACTCTCGGAAGCGTTCCTCAAACGCTCCGAAACCCACCCCAATCCTTTAGTTCCAGAGTCCGTCTCGTATACTACCGTCATAGATTCGAAGTTCAAAGTCATTAGACCGAGAAACGCGCACACGAACGTAGCCACGCAACTGTCACTAGATCTCGAAGCCCTTCAGGCCGCAAATTCTAATTCTAATTTAAATTTGAATTAATGTTATTCTTTTCATTTTGAGCACCTTCAGCGCTATGAATTCACCTTCGATGTTTTGAACACCTTCAGTGCTATGTAATTCCTAGCGGGTGACCCCTTAAGGGCCCCGCTAGCGCTGCCCATTTCTCCGATTGGTCGTCGCTCAGATGAAGGCTGTGAGGCAAAAAATTGCACGTGTCATTCAGGGGTTTTTTTAGTGGGTAGTGGCTCTGGTAGGCTCGGAGCAAGTCCCACATAATCGCGATCGCGCGCGCGGGGTACGCGTCCGCGTATGCAACGTGAGCCGAACGAGCGAAGGGAGCGTGCCGCGGCAGCGGCCGGCGAAACGCCAAAAAGGGAACTGCAAACCTAGGCAGTAATATCGGTCCCAATGATCTCTTGTAATTTCTTGCTTAAACGTTATTTTTGTGTTTGCTTAACTTTTTTATTTTGTCTATAAATATTGAGTATATATTTAATACTTCTATATGTAGAACTTATGATGTTACCTTTGAAGGAAACTTTGTTTGAATATATATGTACAATACAGTAGGTAGTAGGTTTTATCTGCGCATTTTCATCGAAAATATCAAGGCAAAAACTAACCTATTTGAGTTAATTTTTTGACCGAGATAGATTAGGAATTGGCGGGTAATATGCATAAACAAAAGCTCATCTATTAGAGTATGACTCGTGACTCGTGCCTTTGTGAATTCGCAGGCGAGCGGAATACGCTTAACCTTACAATCTTTTGTTTGATTATTATTTAGTTTGTAACAATATAGACTTTGTAACAGTATACCTACTGAATCCTAAAATGTAGCTAACGCTTGTTTAGGATTCGAGGAGTTTGTATAAATTGCTCTTATTGTATTGTTTCGAATAAATAAATAATACTAAGTTAAGACAATAAATACTGACATAAAATACCGAAATTCATAATAATAGTGCGGCTTTCCGTATCCGCAATAAATAACCTACGTCACGTTTGATAAACTGAGCTGAATTTTGAATGCTCAGATAACATTTAACAGTAGAACAATTATGAGAGGTTGACGAAATTTCTATGCAAAGTTAAGTGTAGGTAAAAAATATCTGAGCCCTGAAAAATCGGCCCTTAATTTGATAGTTTAGGTGGCCGATTAGTAAATGGGCTGAAGTAAAAAGTTGTTAAAAATACAAAGCTTAGTAACTTAGCAGGGAAATATATCTAGTATAGTGTAATGTATTGTACTGTACTGACAGAATTAAGCACATCCACCAGGTTTTTTTGCAATCTCGACGCTCATTATCTTCTTTGATAACACTATACAAAATTGTGAATTATAAAATAGATGGAAACTTAATCCAGAACCTTAATTTCAAAGTTAGGAATAAGTCTGTGAGACATCACATTTTGTTTGCAATACCATCTGCGAATAATAATATATCTTACAATAGTCCGCTCAACAGAATGTGTCGACTTTACAATGCCCTCAAAAGTAATGTTCATTTATTTAATGATACTTTATTATCCTTTAAGAACAAAATCTCGATAATGTTAGCTGATTAGTTATAATTCGCCGTATAATGTAAGAAAGAATGGCGTTATTTAAATAGTAAGAAAAAAAGAGGACAGCTATTGTTCGTCGCTTACGCGCTGATGTAAACAAACTCAGGAAACCAATCACGGCATGTTTTACATAGTTTGCACTTGTCTATATCGTCATCGCATCATGCTGTTTCTTTTCTATCTTTTCTAACCTCCACAAATCACAAAACACACACTTGAATTTTTTGAACACATTTTCTTTTTTTATTCTCTTTGATGTAACCATGTTCTAATTATTGTAAATTGTATTTAAAATAGATTTAATGGTGCTTTGATTAAAAGTGTTACCGTTGTCCCTGTGTGTCGTGTCCCTTTCGGCTGTGCTCGGTTAAAGATCGCCATAAGCCAGATCGCGAGAAAGCAAGATAGCATTGCAGCTATCTCAACATACACATCGCTCCGTTTCGATCACGATAAGTCCCCGTGAACAACTGACCTTTGACTCTTGGATTTTTATTTTGTGGATCTACGAGAATGTTGAAAGTACAAAGGAGCCCTCCCCGTTCTGAATCCCAACCTGATCTGTCGAAATTACGTGAGGAAACAACAAATAACATATCTTTGCGAAAAAGAAAAACGGCTGATTGCTGTAATTTAAAAAGTGAGTTCTCAGAACTACAAACTTTGTTAATAAACACCATTAATTCAACCCTCGAGACTCAGAATAAGAATACAAATACTCTTATTAACGCCTTACGTGACGATATCGGTGTGTTTAGGCAAGAGATGCGCGTAATAAATGAGAAGCTTCTAAATGTTTCAACCGATCAACTTCAACTTAAAAATGAGTTAAGTGAGTTAAAGTGTTCTAATAAAACGATGTCTGCTAAAGTCAACTCACTCACCAAAGAACTTTCAGAAGTACAAATCTCAATGAGAGACCTAAGTAAACAAGTACAAGACAAAGAGCAGCAGGGGCGCGTAAACAACCTCGAAATAGCGGGTATACCGTTTACTAAAGGCGAAAATCTACTCAACGTCGTCAACAACATAGCAACCAAGATAGGTTTTCCCTTAAACAGTTCGGACATAGATTACTTTCACCGTGTGCGTCGATTTACTTCAAGAAATAATACAAGCGATGAATCATCCCAAAATAGCATACCTAATATTATTGTTAGATTCACACAAAGAAAACGAAAGAATGAGATGTTAGCAGCAGTGCGCATGCGACGCGGATTAACCACAGCTGATGCGGGCCTGAACGGTCCATCGAAGCCTATATTTGTCAACGACCATCTTACACCGCAAAATAAACTCTTATACAAGCAGGCCCGTCTCCTTGCAAAAGAAAAGAACTTTAAATACGTTTGGCTATCTGAGTGTAAAATTCTATTGCGTAAAAGTGAAAACTCAAAAGTGTTATTAATATCTAATGAACAAGACCTTTCCAAAATACAATGACTATGCAACAACTGTTCCATAAATAAATTTAATAGATTACAATTACACCCTAACAATTTAAATACGCAAGCGCAACACTTCTTTTTAATTCGTAAAAATTTAAATTTATTTTTATTTATCAGTTTTCTGGAGTTATCCTTGTTTTATGTTGGTGGAACAACTTGTAAGTTCGTAAAGTATAACTTTAAAATTCGATAGCACTGGTCTTTCTATTTATTATCAAAACGTGAGGGGATTGCGCACAAAATCACATAAGTTTCTTGAAGCCGTGTTATGTAATGACTACGACATAATCTGTATCACGGAATCCTGGCTCAATAACAGTTTTTATAACTCAGAATATGTTGATAGCCGTTACGATTTATTTAGATGTGATCGCTGTACTGATTGTAATCGAGATAAAGGCGGGGGCGTAATGATCGCCGCGCTTCGGGAGCTCCGGCCGTGGCACCGTGTGGACATGCGCGCGCCGCCGCCGGCCGACGAGGTATGGGTGTCGATCCCACTCGGGCTGCGTGCTGGCACTGTCGCCACCGCAGGCGCGGGTCCTGCGCCTGCGCCTCGTTACCTACACGTTATTTGTACCTATATAGCACACGGTAATACACATGAATCATTATTGAGCTCCTTTTACGATAGAGTTTGTCAGTTTATGATGTTAAATTGTAATGATATATTCATAGTACTCGGTGATTTTAACGTTTCCCAAGCTACTTGGACTTCTAATAGTTATAATTCAATGGATTTATTAACTAATAGCAATAATTTAGTTTGTCTTACGGCTGATTTTATGAATTTTTCTTCTTTATCACAATATAATAATCAATTTAATATTAACAATAGACTTTTGGACCTTGTATTTTGTAATTGGAATTTACTTATTTCTTTATGTGAAAACCCTCTTGTGCCCGAGGACGCACATCATAAATCCATAAAAGTAGCGATTAAATTAAACTTACCTGTACCATTGCTGCCATTAACATCTTCAAAACCCCAATTCTACAAAGCCGACTTTGTGTCAATTAAGGCAGCTTTGTCATCAATCCGATGGGATGAAGTTTTAGGCAGCATGGGGGACGTTGAATGTATGATAAACTACTTTTATACTGTTATAGATAATCTAATAGATGAATTTGTACCAAAATGTAATTCAAATTTAAAAAATAAATACCCATCGTGGTACACAAATGAAATGAAATGAAATGAAATGAAATGAAATGAAATGAAATGAAATGAAATGAAATGAAATGAAATGAAATGAAATGAAATGAAATGAAATGAAATGAAATGAAATGAAATTTTGAAATGAAATATAATATTAGAGAAGAAAATATTAGAAAAAATCCGAAGATTTTTTGGTCTTACGTTAAGTCAAAAAAGGCTACCGATGACATTCCTGCCAAGATGACGTATAACGATCAGACATTCTCGACTGGCCCTGAAATCTGTGACAGATTTAATGAATATTTTCATTCCGTATTTCTTTACTCTAATGATACTTTAATTTTACCCGAATATAGTAACCATAATTCTATTTTGGACTTAAGCAGCATTTTTATAAACATTAATCGTGTAGTAAATGAACTTAACCGTATAAATGTGCATAAAGGGGCCGGATCCGATAATCTCCATCCTATTTTTATTCGCCGGTGTGCCACAGAACTTGCTATACCCTTAACTATAATTTTCAGAGCTTCCTTGGAGACGGGAGTGTTTCCTTCTAAATGGAAGGCGGCTTTGGTAACTCCTATTCCTAAAAATAGCCTCAAACATCTCATTACTGAATACAGGCCTATCTCTAAACTTTGTGTTCTAGGCAAAGTTCTTGAAAAAATTGTTACTTCTGATATTGAACTAGCAGCCCGTGGCTATATCTCCCAACAACAACACGGTTTCTTCAAACACCGGAGTGTAGAGAGTAATATGATCACGTTTACTGAATTCCTGGCTGAAGCAATGAATGAAAACGCACAAATAGATGCCGTATACACCGACTTCTCGCGCGCTTTCGATAAAATTAATCACAATACATTAATCAACAAGTTAGCGGCAGCCGGTGTGCACGGCAGCCTTCTCAGATGGATAAAATCCTACATCAAAAATAGAAGTCAAGCAGTATGCGTAAAAGGATACTGTTCTCGATTCCTTCCAGTGCCTTCTGGAATACCTCAAGGCTCACACCTCGGACCCCTTCTGTTTTCGTTTTACATCAATGACATAGGCAATATCTTTCTACACAGTCAGCACTTACAGTACGCTGACGATACAAAACTGTACAGAATTATTAATTCGCGGGCTGATTGTGTTAAACTTCAGAATGATCTAGATGCGCTTAGCACTTACTGTGTTACCAACCAATTGATTATCAACACTGATAAATGTTACTCTATATCATATACTCGCAAAAAAAAACCAATAAGTTTCGATTATCACATCAATGATAGACCTCTGAAAAAAGTAACACAAATTAGGGATTTAGGAGTTATTATGGACTCAAAGCTGTCATTTATTAACCATATAGATCATATAGTATCCTCAGCTTTTCGTAGATTAGGATTCATTCTTAGAATTAGCAAACCGTTCAAAAATGAAAAAACCTTAAAAGTACTTTATTTTACATTTGTACGCTCCATCTTAGACTTTTGTAGTTCCGTCTGGAACCCCAATTACAATAAACACATCAACAGAATTGAAAAAATCCAAAAGAAGTTTATAAAGTCACTTAATTATCGCTGTAACACTGTTAATGAAGATTATAATGAAACACTAAATAGATTAAAATTCCTCACTCTTGAAAACCGGCGAAAAATGTTTGATATTACCCTCTTGTTCAAAATACTTAATTCAGGTATAGATTCATCAGAACTACTCGGCCGGCTTCAGTTCTCCGGCCGTGCTCGTCTCCCTGTGCGCCCCTCACGTTGTCTACCACTGTTTGTACCTCCTCGACGTAATAAGAATTATACTCGTAATTCCTATTTTTATCGTTCCACCAATACTTACAATAGGGAATTCTCAGAAATTGATCTTTTCTGTACATCTCTTATATATTTTAAGGAAAAGTTGAAACTGACGTTACTCTAAACCTTAGTTATAAAATATGAATTATTGTATTTTTCGTTTGTTAAATGACCCGTTTTTTCTTGATCTCTCTCTTTCTGTATTTTTCATTACTTTTCTTATTAATTTGTTGACCACTTTTGAACTCAATTCTTTGATTATTTTTGGGCACTGTTGGTCTTTTATTGTGAACCTTTTTTATTATTATTTTTGTAAAACTGTAGTTTAAGCATGACTGTTTGTTGCCAAAATAAAAAAAAATAAAAAAAAAATAAAAAAGTTACCATCACTTGCAAGGTGTGTGATTTTTTGATAGAGAGTGCAAACATTGGGCCATTTGTGCGTATTCGACAGTGAGCCAGTGGCTCGTTGAGTACCATGTTTTACCCAATCTCATTGACTGTAAATTCTTCCACTACATTGCAATTACATGTGATGATGGCGCAATTTGCGATGAAAGAAGTATGCGGTTAATTTGCTGGTAAGATACAAAAAAAGCTACATTTCATTTTAAAAATGCAGCGTGTATAAATATTCACATACATCGTCAGCGTGCATTCGCAAAACTATCAACTACAATTCAGCGATATGTTATAATACTTAAACGCGGATCGTTTTCGAGATTACAATCTAATTATGCACTCAACAAAATATCATAAACTCAATCCCATTAATATTATGAATGGACAAACATTTTTTTATTTAGTTACTCAATCACCCATAATGCTTGAGCAGATTTGGATAAAAATTGGCATGGATAGAATATGTCCTAAAATGGCATATATTACGTGAGCGAGGTCGCGGGCACTCCCTAAAAGTTTTTAACTACTTTAACAAATGTATAACTTTTTTATAATAAGACCATAGTAGTTTTATAAAATTCAGTATTCCTAAAAATCTAATTGACCTTTAACATTGTTTTATCCTAGTTAAATTTTTTATAGCACAGTGTGGCCTAAACCCGCAATTTACGCACGCTTTTCCGTGACCTAAGTTGCCTATTTGTGCACAGTGCGTAAATGAATTGACAAACTTCACTCATTTAGGAAAAATAAAAGAAAGCACTCGGGCGCTAACTTCACGCCGTGCAGTAATAGGCTACATAGGTCAGGCGTATCGTAATGTACTATTAAATGCCTTGCGGCAATATTGTCTTTGATAATTGCAGCCTCGCCCAAACGTCCACCACCGAAAATAAAAGTATGCAGACTGAGGAAAGCGATTGCTGAATTGTAATGAAATGAGTATAAAACATAAAGCTCATTCCCGTTTTCTAGTCTACTGTTATACCAATCAAGAAATAAACATTCATGGATACTTTGAAATTCTATTCTGTGGTAATAGGCCACCTGCTCCCCCCCCCCCCCCGGTTTATGTCACACTTGTAACTATAACAATAGTACATTACGCGTATTGTAATTTACCGTACTGTATGTAATGTATCGTACTATTATTATCAGTGTATCTGATATAAAATATAGTTAAATTATTTTATTACAAATAGGCGTCTATATTATTAAACGATAATTAAGAATGATAGTGAAACTTCTGTGATTAATATTTTACTTTTTTTAACAGTAAAGCAATGTTAATGTTTCTTAGTTTGATATGGCCATTATAATAATAATAAATCCCCAGACAAACACACCAACTGTATGAGCCCAAAGTAAGCAGAGCTTGTGTTATGAATGACTATACAGCGAACTGGGGGACGAACCCAGATTAAACATACATACATAAATACAAACAACCATGACCCGAGAACAAACATCTGTGTTCATGACACAAATGAATGCTGTGGCCAGACTCGAACCTGAGACTTTCGTCGTCAATTATGCTCATTATTACCTATTCTTAAAATTTAATAATAAGGTCGATTTACATGCATTTCGGCTTTTATTGCAAGATAAGTATAAAAATTTCGTTGTAGGGTTAGTCTCGACCATAATGTACAGCTCCCATGCTTATTTTATACCACTGGGTATAAACAATGAGCCATTTACCAAGTTTATAAAAAACTTTCCGTGTTATTTCCAGGCATTAAAAATACTACAATTAAAAATATATTCAATTCTCTATTTCTAGGTATATTCAGTTTTATTTTGAACGTTTCTTCGTTTTTTCTTCGTTTACTTTCAAACAATCGAATTTTCAAAGTTAGTTATAACTCGCCAAATATAATATAAATTTTAAACTTTCTGAGTGGCCTTTGTTTTCATCTCACATGGTGAAAACTGATGATGAGCTCGAGGATGGTACACGGCCGCACAAGTGGTACCTATTCAATCTTCGCTTGAAAGCTCCAGGATTACATCTCAGGCAGATCTTTCCACTCTTTAGCGCCATGAATCAAAAACGAGCCGTCGAAATGATTTATCCAGCTTATCAGTACGTCTACCATAAAACTGATATCAACTTCTGTCTACGGGCGGTTGACAGGTGGAGAAGTTCTTTTAATCCATATACAGGGTATTTTTTCAATCGGTGCCCAAATTTTTACAGGAAGAATTTTTAGAATCGGTAATATAATCGATTAAAGTAATAAAATCTTGTTTTTTTTTTCAAATTTGACCATTTACATCCTAAAACACAGTAAGTACTGGTCACACTGTACATGAATGGAAATTGAATAGTAAAAATAATAAGATAGTACAGTCATTCATAGTTACAAACATAAAACTAACCAATCACAATAATGAGATAGGACACTACTTTCATTCAACCCCTTCCTAAACCCTCCGTCGCCTGAGCTTCGCCCGCACCCAGCGCGGCACAGCCAGATCAGGGGATTTCCCCCTAGATATAGCGGTTTTTCGACCGAGTTTGGGCAAATTAAAAAACATCAAATACAGTTTTTTTTACCAAATATCACGTTCCTGACGTTTTGTTATTAATGTTTTTTTGTCATCTTTAAATTACCTGAGCGCCACAACTAGTCTAGGTTGAGATTCGAGGTGTTGAAGATAACGAATAAGTTTAGCTATAAGTAATAAAATGTGGCAATAATAAAGTTTAATAATATATGAACCGCATATGAGCATGTACCGCCTCTTTAAAAAATCGCTGCATGCCACCATCGACTTGGTGAGGGTATTCTAGGGGATTTCTAGGGAAGAAATCAAATTAGTCTAGGGGTATGTCGCCGAGACCATCTGGCCACACTGGCGGCGCTGCATTCCAGTGTTGATTTGACAATGACCTAGTAAGAATTGCTTATGCTATTTTAAGATAATTATTGATTGAGATAACACTTAAAATGGCGGCCAAAACCAAAAATGTATGTTTGCTTATTATGTAAAAAGAATGTAGGTAAGTATGAAGGAAAATTGGAATCCAACATAATCACTATTTACAGATGTTGGTAAACATTAGTAATGGGCGTGTTAGTCACAATTAAGACAGGGTTTATTCAGGGTCGGTATTCTTATAAAACGTGGTTTTGTGTGTCATTGATAATTTTGTAATCAATGGTATGTAGTGAGCCCATACGTCACGTACTTTTCTATTAATTTTAAAATGTATGTTATTTACTAATTACGAGTGTTTTTAAATATATGACATATTTTTTAAAACATTTTTTACACGAAGAATCTAATAAAAAATTTTGGCTACCCTTTCAAAGAACACCCTGTAGAGCTTTCACACAGTCTCTTTAGTATAATCTGTAAAAAAACCCATAGTCTAGGTCCTTTGTGATGATGTTCGAGACTGTGTTACAGCGAAAATTTGGGTTTGTTGTCGCTTTTGAGTCTACGGGTTATTCGGTCGACAGAATCCAACGCTTTGATTCGGTACTTCGCGGAATCATCCCAAAACTATAGGTAAAGCAACTGTTCACAGTTGAAGTACCGCCGGACCTTTGTGATGATTCCTAATTTTTTGAAGTTGTCTATGTTTTTGAAGCCATTGTTTCAAATATCAGCCGACCCTATGTTTTGTTGTGATGCTTTTTTTTTCGAAAGGGCAAAACCACCTATCGAAGCTATCCCTTCTGAGTATTTGTCCAGCTATTGATATTAAATAGTAATTACTATGCAACGATTGTTCGTCAAGAAAGCTCATAAAGTTTCATTCTCTACTGGTATAATTTAGTATTGGATACATTTTGTATTTGAATATATCCACATTTCCAATCATTTAATTTATATCGCAATATTTGAGTCATCATGATTTATTTTTTTTCTCGGGGCCTCCAATCCGTTGTTGCCTCTGGACCTCTAAATCCGGCCCCGAATACCTATATCACCTATATGTCCGTAGGGGCCTGCTAAGAATCGTATATTGTATGTCACTTACCATTGCTCCATATTAGATCTGGAGAGTTATGATGAGGCAATAGCAGTAATTTTAGACATTTCCAATGAATGAACTGTATTAATTTTTTTTAAATCACAATCATTGAATGTAATCCATTCATGACCGTGAGAATCTATTATACAAAACTGTGATGGGATGGTTGCGAAACTGAATCCTAGCTGATGGCCTATTTTGTATTAACCGTGTATTCATGTTTTATTATAAAATAAATTATTTCCTAAATTAAAATGTAGAAATTAAAATCTCAGTCAGTTCATGCTGTAGCGTACACTTGTTCACCTTTTTATGCCCAGATTGGCGTAGTGTGCTTTTTCATGATTCGCGGGCTTTCCTGATGGACACGCAAGAGTAACATCTTCCGATCTTTCATTGAAACACACTTTGACTAAATTTGTAGGTATAAATAAACTATAAAACTACTGAAAGATCCATATCTTTTCTAAGGATCTTAACCTAATCCGAAACACAGTACACATAAAGTCACGAATACAACGACTAAATTACTTTGTACCCAAGGCAAAGTGGCCAAAAGGCTGGCAGAATTGCCACGTTGGATCACTAAATCGTTTAGAATTTGACTGGATAGTCTATAAGCAACACGACCCCAGGACCCCAAGGGCTCAACGCCAAAAGCCTTAAAAATATAACCATTCCATAAATCTTCATATTTCATATGGTTTTAAATTTTCCCCGACGTTGTCAGAATAGACGAAGACAAGTTTAATTTCTCAATAAGTCGTGAATTTTAACTAAAGCGTTTTTAGGAAGAACTATGTTGTGCTACACAAATTATGCACAAAATTTCACATATTAACTTCGACGGAATTCATGAAACCAATATGAAAGTATTCAGCAGTACATTCTATGACTAGCATATCACATCGATAAGTTAACTCTTTTGATACGATTTAAGTAGTAAAACATGCACAAATTTTTACTAAGTAGGCACAATATTATAATCTCAATAATAATTTCAAGTATTATCTGTGAGACATAAAAGCAGCTGTTTTAAAACAACACTCAGTCTCTCCAAATAACTTCTCAACGCGCAGACTCTACACAGTTTACAAAGTTCCAAAATGTAGAGCTAGTTTTGGCCAGAGTTCTTTCTATTTCCTAAGCCCGTTTCTATACAATAAAAAAAAATCCCTGGCATCAAAAACAATGTCCTTATGTGAAAAAGCACTTAGGGAGTTTTTGGGAGATTGTAACTACAGTAAGACTGAAAATCTTTTGAAAACATTATCATAATACCGGTCAATTGTGGCAACTTTACCTTCAGCGAACTACTTTACCTGTAGGTACCCCGAGCTACATTTCACTAAATTATTTTTTATCTATGGCACGTAGAACATTTTTGCATTTATTCGTAGATTTCTTATAAAATGCTTGCATCCCAAAAAATGTTTTACGCAGGCAACTCTAACAAATGTCAAAATACGATGCTTTTTGTTCACGTGTTTTTTTTTTGATTATACTGGATGAAACTTGTGTTTAAATGAAAGGAACATAGTGCACCTAAGATTCATTTTGAGTTAACGGTAAGTACCATATTCTCAAATGTTTTAGTTCATTTACCAATTGAATACAACTGCAATTTTTTGAGTTATGGACGAAGGTAACGTCAGTTAAGGTTAGGTAAAATTAACAAACTTTGCATAGTGGCATCTTTACCTGTTGCTAGGGTTGTCACATCATGCACACTCAAAAATAAAGTTTTTTTCAATTTGATACTTATTGATTGTGTTCGCTGCTTTTGATCCATGAGAAGGTATCTTATCAAGGCCTTTGTAAAATTATGGGGTTGTTAAGGTACCAGCTGCACCGCAGGCTTCTATTGCAATTGGATCACCTTCAGGTGGAACTACGAGCCAGAAGCCATCTCCTCCGATGCTGTGCATGTGAGGGTATACTACAGCAATGGTTGCTGCTGCGGCGACGGTAGCATCCATGGCAGTTCCTCCGTCTCTGAGCACTGATAAAGCGCTTTGAGTTGCAAGGTGATGCGGCGTAAAATTTGATTATATTTTTATTTTTGTTTTTAAGATAAAGTGTGTTATATTTTTGAAAATTTATGGAAAGAACTTATAGAAGTAGTAAGTTCGTTCTTGAGTTTTAGAAAGATTTGTATGATGTAAACTTGATTTTAAGCGATTGTCATTGTTTATGTTTACAATCGTTTAGGCCAAAGTTATGTGCCAAAGCTTTAGATGGTAAGTTCTTAATAAAAGTAGTAGGTAATAAAATAAAATAAATACGTTTAATTAAATGTTTTTTTTTCTTTGTAAAGTTTTTGGCAACCCTGGCAAAACAAGTTGGTTTGTATAAACATTCATTCATCACACATAAATATTCTAAAAAATGTGTGTTATCTTTACTATCTGATGGATAATGTCCCTTTAATGCTAACCTTAAATACATAACACAATACCTTACGTCTTATAAAAATAAACTCTACATCTGATGTCTCTAGGGAGTACACTACACAACTACACTACATAAAACTGAAAAACTTAATTCCGATAGTCATAATCACGAATTTAAAAATTCCGAATTTTATAAGACCGAAGGGTTTATAATGCCGAAAATGAAAATTCTAGTTTCATAATTACGAATTTTTCTTCTTCGAAACTTCAAAATTACGAAAATCAATATGCCGAATTTGAAAATACCACACCATAAAAAATCCGAATTAACAATAATCCGAAATATCATAAATACGAATCCCGAATATCAAAATTCCGAATAATATTAGTTGCAATAACAAACGCCTTGTAAAACTGCACGAGCACATCAATTTATACGTTCGAGCATTCAAGTAGTCAGCTGGAAATGATAAAGTTTATTTAGTTTTTTGTACCGAGTTATTTCTTAATAGGTTATGTACTGAAATGCAAATCCCTTTTTGGCGCTTCGACGGCCGCTACCGCGGCACGCTCGCTGCATTATCTATATACTCATAGATATCATAGATGTCGACCGGTCGACGTCGATCGATGGCAGAACAGAGCAGTCGACATCGCAGTAGTCGTGATGGCCTATAATTGTCTGACCCCCCCCCCTGAGTTGGTAATTTAGTAGTAAAATAATCCCATGCACCTATAAATTTATATGAAGGTATCTGTACTCTGCCAACCCGCAGTAGGCGTGATGGCCTACAATTGTCTGACGCCACCCCTGAATTTGTAATAGTAGTAAAATAATCCCATGCACCTATACATTTATACGAAGGTATGTGTAGTCCGCCAACCCGCAGTAGGCGTGATGGCCTACAATTGTCTGACACCACCCCTGAGTTTGGAGAGGCTGATATCCCTCCAGTGATTATTAAGGGTATTACCACACCAATCGATCGTCCATCGATCGACGTCGACGGGTCGACGTAACACCTGTACGGGCTACGCACCGCACATAATATTAAGATCAGCACTTTACTTTATTCACTTCATTTTAAATCAATAAATCTAGGTCAGTTCGTCATCGGCTAACAAGACAGTCGCGCGTACTCATCCATTTCCACATTTAAACAGTTTAATTGTATCAGTTTAAGTAAATCAGTTTTAATAAATTTTAATACCAGACTATCAGATTTATATCATTTAAATTATAAAAGTTTCGGTGTAAATCGAACATTGGTCCTTCGAGCCTACGTACAGACGAGACCTCTGACGCGAGTTCAGCCAGAAGTGACACGTGTTAGTGATTTCGGTTGTAGTATCAAGTGATAATACAAGTTCATTTTCGGAGTTTTTGGATCCTTTGTGTGAAAACAAGTTCATACATAAGGCTCTCGTCGCTTCCTGTGCAAACAAGGCGCACAGGGAACCAAGCAGTCAAAGGTGGTTTGCGGGCTAACAAGGCGCTCGTAAACTGCCGACAGAGCAGTACATTCCTCGGAAGGAGAGTTGCCAGGAGTAACTCTTTAAGAGCGATAGCAAGTAAGATCATTCCGTTTTATATTGACCAATTTTATTCAACATCATGGAAGGTTTATTTGAATCGCAATCTGTCATTTACGAAAGTATGGTTAAGTTGTACACTAATTTCAAAAAAGATAGCGCTGAAAGAAAGACTCTCGACTATTATAAACGTCGTTTAGAAACTTTGGAGAATTACTGGACGGAGTATGAATATAATCATGATCGTATTTGTACTGAAGAGAGCAGAAATCATACTTATTTTGTGGAGAATTGTTACGAAAAAACAAAAACCTATTACAAGTCGATTAAGAGTACCTTTGAGCAACAATTTTATGATTTATTAGCAAAACGCAAGCAGCGTCAGGGAGAGCAAGAAGAGCCTAGGGCGACAGCATCTATAGACCAGCCATTGTTAACAGGTAGCAAGATGGTGGAAGAGGAAATGGGAAACATTAGCAGGATTCGTATCGATCAGGGTAATAATAGTAAGTTAGATGAAATGTTACGTAAGCAGACAGCACATTTCAAGGCTTTCGTCAGAACAGTGAAAAATATAGATTTAGAATCAATAAGAGAAAAGTGGGAGCTTGAGGATACGCTGAAAGCTTTACAATCAAGATGGGCAGCAATCGACTCCCTACATTGGGAAATTGATAGTGTGTTAGAGGAAGAAAATCTAGAATATAAGGTTACTTTTACCAGACACGAACAGACATTTAACAGATTGAAGAAGGATATCAATACAAAGTTGTGGTCAACAGCACATAGAGAACACTCAACTCCTAAACTAGACATTCCAATGTTTACCGGTAATTACAGTCAGTGGTTGTCATTTAAGGACTTGTTTACAGAAGCAATCCACAGCAATCCGTCTCTGTCCAACGCACAACGAATGCAACATCTGAAAGGGAAAGTCAAGGGTGAAGCAGAAAGGTTGATTCAGCATCTCCAGATCAGCTCAGACAATTATACTGTGTGTTGTGACATCTTAAATAATAGGTACAATAACAAAAAACTTATATTTACATCTCATATTAACATGATTTTAAGTATTCCTATCATGCAACAACAGTCATTGAATCATATCAAGCGTATTCATGACACATCAATGAAGTGCTTAAATGCTATTAAAAACTTGGGGATCGATATCAAGGCCTGGGACCCCTTGTTGGTACATTTGTTGACGCAAAAACTAGACAGCGTTACCTACAACGATTACGTGGAATCATTAGCCAACCCACGTGAACTGCCTATTTTAAAAGAATTTTTGGACTTCCTCGAAATCAAATTTACGACATTAGAATCCGCACGCAGAAAACAAGAATCTTATTCACCCAAATCAAATTATCACAGTACCAACATGTATCAACATACAAAATATCCAAGTAATCAAAACTACCAAAAGCCAAACTTCTACAAAAATTCATTTTCTAGTACACAAACAAATTCACAGAACCAAGAAACTAAAACTACAAAATATAAGTGCACGGTTTGCAATAGTTTCGATCATGGAATATATTTTTGCAAAAAGTTTTTAGAGATGCCAAGCCACATAAGAAAAAAACCCCGTAACAAAATTAAATATTTGTGTTAATTGTTTGAATATCATGCTGGAAAACCATGTTTATCAAGTAATAGATGCCGCGATTGCAAAAAAGAACATAACACACTGCTACACGAAGCGTTTACACGTAACTTGACACCGGATGAGCGTTCTAATTCCAGCGTGCCGACAACCTCGCGGCACGTGCAAAGCAGCTCAAACCTGACCTTACAGCAAGAGCCTTCTGAAATATTGCTTGCCACTGCTGTTATCAAGGTACAAGCGGCAGATGGTACATACCACGAGATGCGCGCCCTCCTCGATCAAGGCTCGCAAACATCCTTAATTACAGAAAACGCAGCCCAGCTTCTTAAAATACAGCGACAGAGGTGCAAAGGAATCATATCAGGGATCGGAGATAAAGAAAACAGTTGTAAGGGAGATTTACTATAATTATTATTTATTTTATTATTTATTTATTTACTATATATATTATTTATTATAATTTACTATAAATTGTATGTCATCAGTCAGCGAATTTACTTTCCAAACAGAAGCCTTTATCATGAAAAGTTTAATGAAAAACTTACCTACTTATTCCTTTACTAAACCAAATTGGCCATTTTTACAAAATATCAAATTAGCAGATCCTAAATTTTATATCAGTAGGTCAATTGACGTTTTACTCGGAGCAGATGTCTATTCGAATATTTTAATGAATGGCATATGTAGATCAAACTCAACCCTCCCTACAGCGCAAGAAACACAGTTGGGTTGGATTCTTAGCGGCTATGCTAAAACTTTTCATTGTAATGTCGTACTGCATAACATAGAACACATCAGTCGTTTTTGGGAGATTGAAGATATATCAGAAAGATCGGATATGACGTCAGAAGATCAGAAATGCATAAACTTTTACAAATCCACCACAACAAGGCGGGAGGATGGTAAATATGAAGTTAGATTGCCATTTAAACAAGATTATTCAGAAAGGTTGGGATTTTCGAAAAATAAAGCTATTGCGCAATTTTATAAAGTAGAAAACAAATTTGCAAGACAAGAACAATTTGCCAACAATTACAAGTTATTTATTAAAGAATATATTACGCTGGGTCACATGATACCTACAGCTGACGTCTGTAATTTGAAACACCAATGTTATTTACCTCATTTCGCAGTTACACGTGACGAATCGACAGCAACAAAATTACGCGTTGTGTTTAATGCTTCAGCTAAAACATCAAGCGGCTACAGTTTAAATGAGGTCATGTATAGGGGTCCAAATTTACAACAAGACCTTCAAAGTCTCATAATAACATGGCGTCAATTTAAATATGCGTATACTGCCGACATAGAAAAAATGTTTAGGGAAATTTGGCTACACTCACAAGATCAAAATTTACAGAAAATAATTTGGTGGTCAGAAAATACAGCCAGTTTAAAAGAATATCAGTTAGCTACGGTCACATACGGAACTAAGGCAGCACCTTTTCTCGCTATGATGACTTTGAAACAATTAGCGCACGATGAAAGGTCAAATTATCTAGGCAGTTTAGCACCGGAAGTCCTTGAGAAGTCGTTTTACATGGATGATCTTCTCCATGGGTCCCATACACCAGAAGCCGCAAAGGAACTCAAACAGGATATGATCAGTTTATTAAAAGCAGGTGGATTTAATCTAAGAAAACGGAAATCGAACTTACCTGAGTTGGTGGACAATTTAAACAATAACAGCATTCAAGACAGCTTTGACTTCAAACAAGCGGAGTCAACGAAAACCCTTGGGCTACGATGGAATCCTGGAGAAGATACATTTACCTTTCAATCAACAGGCTTTACTCAGTCGTCATCAAAACGAACCAAACGAGCCCTTTTATCAGAAATCTCTAAATTATACGATCCTCTAGGGTGGCTCCTACCAGTCACGACAAAACTTAAAATATTGTTTCAAGATGTTTGGCAAGAAAATATACAGTGGGATGAACAAGTACCTGCTAAAACATGGGATGAATGGTGTAAAATGAAACTAGATCTTAAAAACATAAATCAGTGTCTTATACCAAGATGGCTGAAAACAGAAGAAGGGGGAGATATAGAGCTCCATGGTTTCTGCGACGCCAGTAACAAGGCATACGCGTGTGTTGTATACTGCAAGACAACAGACAAACAAGGCGTTTCCTCCATTGTAATAGTAGCTGGAAAATCAAAGTTGGTTCCATTAATTAAAGAAAAGTCAGTTCTAAAACTAGAATTGTGTGGCGCACTCCTACTCTCCAAATTGATGACAAAAGTCAAGCTTTGTTTAAATATGTATAACATCAAAACTTTCGGCTGGGTTGACTCATTGGTTACTTTGAGCTGGATCAGTGGAAACAGTGAGAAGTGGAAGCCCTTTGTAGCGAATCGTGTTAAAAAAATTACATCAGAAATGGCTCCCGATTGCTGGCATTATATAAAATCTAAAGAAAGCCCGGCAGATTGTGCAAGTCGCGGTTTGACAGTTACTCAGTTGAACGCTCATACCATGTGGTGGCAGGGGCCGGAGTGGCTATTAACATATAATCCAACTGAAAACAAGGAAGTTTTTCAACATATAACTGATCAAGAAATCAAGGAAAACAAACAAGTTAACCTTACGCAATATACACACAACAGCGATATTATAGAGTGCTTAATATGCAAGTTTAGCTCATTAAACAAAACTGTACGAGTGTTAGCATGGATTCTTAGATTTATTAATAGGAAAGAAAAACAAGCGTATTTAACTTTAACAGAATTAAAGCATGCGAGAGAAATGCTAATTAAAGATACACAGCACAGGGAATTTATGGAAGAAATAATCAGTTTAAAACAAAATTTGAAAATAAAAAATAACAGCAAGATTTTTAGTTTGAATCCTATTCTAGATGAAACTGGCTTATTACGCGTCGGGGGAAGGTTGAAACACGCAAACATAGATCATGACATGAAACACCCTATGATCATACCAAACAAAAGCAGACTAACAGACCTTATCATCGATCAGTCACATGAGCTCGTCTATCATGGAGGGGCGAGGCTCACAACAGCGTTCATTCGACAGAAATATTGGATAATCGGTGGTGATGCCATAAAAAAGAGGTTGCGCCAATGTGTAAGGTGTAGGAAACATAACCCTTTGCAGCACTATCAAATAATGGGTGACCTACCAATATCAAGGACTAACCCTTCGCGCCCATTCTACCATACGGGACTAGATTATACGGGGCACGTTTTTATAAAGGCCAACAAGGGTCGTGGTATTAAAACCACTAAGGGTTATGTTGCCGTATTTGTTTGCATGGCAACCAAGGCCGTGCACCTTGAACTAGTATCTGACCTCACGTCATCATCCTTCTTGGCAGCACTTCGCCGAATGTCTGCTAGAAGAGGTCTACCGGCACACATTTATAGCGATCAAGGCACTAATTTTATAGGAGCTAATAAGATCTTACAACAGGAATATAATGAAATTCAAGCGACGTTCAATGAAGAATTTATGGCAGAATTATCAGAGATGAAGATCAGTTGGCACTTCAACGCGCCCTCTTGGCCGTCAGCCGGTGGGATCTGGGAAGCTGCCGTGAAAAGTTTAAAATATCATTTAAAACGTGTCGTAGGTGAACAGCGCCTCACATTCGAGGAATACATTACCTTATTAGCTCAACTAGAGGCATGTCTCAATTCAAGGCCGCTCTGCACACTCACCGAAGACCCGGACGACCTAAATTTTCTTACCCCTTCGCATTTCCTAGCCAGCGGTCCTTATCTAACCCTATATGAAACTGAAAAAGATTTACGAACAAGATGGCAACTTACACAGAAATTATTCACCGATATATGGAGTCGTTGGCGTAGTGAATACCTTACCCATTTATCAGCAAGGAGTAAATGGAGAACACCACAACATAATTTTCAAATTAACGATATTGTAATTATCAAGGATGATAACCTACCACCTGGCAAGTGGGCTTTAGGTAGAGTGGTAGAATTACATCCAGGTACCGATGGTTACGTTAGAGTAGTAACCTTGAAAACAAAAAACGGATTTATCAAGCGCCAAATCGTAAAACTAGCAGCACTGCCTATTAACAGAAAAACTGACGAAAGTAGCCAACTTCAACAAGATTCGCCCAGCGAGACTCGCTACCAACAAAATAAAAGACAGCGAAAACCTGTAAACAAGTTCAGTTTTTCATCTATCGCTTTGTCTATGTTACTATTCTTAACAATATTTATCCCAACATCTCAGTCAGCCCCTGCTTACAATATAACTTCATTAGAAAATAATAACGGAATTTATTTCGATCATATTACAAACATGAATTTAATACGAGACGACTGGCGCCTCGTCGTCTACTATGACACACAGCCCTATCAAGCTGGGAATGCCGTCCTTATCAAATACATCAAATACTTAGAAAACATATGTTTAAAAATAAAAGAACAATCACATTGTAATGGAATCATATTACAACTTCGACATGGTGCCGACGAGCTTAATGTTTATAATAAGTTTATCATTAATAACTATCAACATACTAGGCGCCGGCGCGGGCTAATTAACGGTGTCGGTTACGTGGCAAACTCTCTTTTTGGTGTATTGGATGAACGCTTTGCGGAAAAATATGAAAAGGACATAGATGTTATCAGGACGAATGAAAATCATTTGGCATCTTTGTGGAAGAACCAAACTTCAATAGTGGAAGCAGAGTTTAATTTTATGAAAAACATGGAAAATATAATGGAAAAACATCATAAAACAGTTAATAAAAGAATGAATGAAATAAAATACTACTTAGAAACAGTCAACTCGGAAATAACGCTCACCACGGATTTTCTTTCATCAGCACTTATTGCGAATAATATTTTGTACAGTTTAAAAAATATTCAAGAGTTATTACTACATACTTTAACAAACATCTATAATGGGAAATTCAATCTACATTTATTAACTCCTGATCAGCTAAAGCGTGAACTGAGTACTATTTCAGCCCGATTACCAAAAGATCTGTCCTCACCAATCGACACTTTCGAGTTATCACACATTTATAATCTTCTACAAGTTCGAGCAAGAATGACACAGAAGTACCTCATTATAGAACTTAAGATCCCACTAATAGGTCGCGACGTCTATGAAATATCAAGAACGATTCCGGTTCCCCAAGTAATTAACGGCAGTCTCACTAGTATTGTACCAATAGCCGAATATGTTGCAGTCAATTTAAAACGAGATTCTTTAATATTATTGTCAGAAAATGATATGAAGTCATGCATTCATCAAAAACCAGAGTTAATATTATGTCATCTTAAAAAGCCTGTTCTCCAAATGAAAGACGATCAAAGCTTCTGCACAACCAAACCTGGAACAAGGTCATGCGAAATTAATCAAGTACATTGTAACAACAAGTGGTCTGAACTAAACAATATAAATAATTACTTCTATTTTTGCTGCGATACGTGTCGCCTTAAGTTACTGTGCAAGGATCAGATTACCGCAATACAATTGTCACGCGCTGGGTTATTGACCGTCGGGCAAGCTTGCGTTATCAAAACAAGTGATTTTATTGTATATACTCATAGTCCAGAAACAAGTCGAATTATCACGGCTCCAGATATTATATTGCCAGATATTTCTCCAATTAACAGCCTTATCAACTTGACCATACCTAGCGATTCCATACTAAATGACAGCATTGAAAAAAGAGAAAGTCAGAGAACTCTCTTGAATATACAAAACAAGTTAGAGGAAATCAAGAAAAGTAACCCCCTGGTTTATGACGTCAACTACCATGATATACACCATTACACAGCAATATACATACTCTTTGCTGTAATAACAGCAGTTGCCCTTATTTACGTATGGAGACAAATAAGCAGACGTCGCCAGCAAGCAGCCAGAGCAGCAGGAGTAGCAGCCTCGGCGGAGGGCGAAGGCAGCTGCGCAGGCGCAATCGCGCTTGCCGCGGCACCTGTCCCGCGCCTCGCCACCCCCAGGCATGCAACAACCAGAACTAGCAATGTGCAGTGCAGTGACAGTGAAAATCAGTGTAGTGCGCGAGTGCATCAGAATCGTAGTACCTCTCCTGTATTGCGATCAGTTTATGCTATTCCCGATTTGTCATAAATAAAATATACTTTACATATTTAAAAAACAAACTTCTATTTACTAACATCAGGTTTAGTCACAGTCTTGTTAATCATCTTGTTTAGTCTTAGTTCATTGCTTTCTAATCTCTTCTTTGCCGCCCGGGAGCATGTACGGGCTACGCACCGCACATAATATTAAGATCAGCACTTTACTTTATTCACTTCATTTTAAATCAATAAATCTAGGTCAGTTCGTCATCGGCTAACAAGACAGTCGCGCGTACTCATCCATTTCCACATTTAAACAGTTTAATTGTATCAGTTTAAGTAAATCAGTTTTAATAAATTTTAATACCAGACTATCAGATTTATATCATTTAAATTATAAAAGTTTCGGTGTAAATCGAACAACACCCTTAGATACAAAATTTGAAAGTTAGCATTGAATTTTCGGAAAATTAAAATTCGGAATACCATATTTCGAATTCTTCGTACTACGAAAGTCGGAAAATTAAAATTTCTGATTTATGAATTTCGGTAAAATAAGAATCGTGTTTTTGAATAATCGGAATTAAGACTCTGAAATTCGGAATTTTAGAAATCGGAATATTCAGATTCGGAATAACATAATCGGAGTTTTTGAGTGTTCCCCTCTAGGGATCAATATTTCAAAGTAAAATTGTCTAGGTAAAGTAGCCAAATCTGTGTCAACCTGTCTTATATTTTTGAACATTTTTACGTATTTAACTTTTTGTAGATATAATGTCAGGTAATTTAATTTGATCTGAAAAGACTCCATCTTTAAACTTAAAGGAGGCAGATACCGTCCCATACATTTCTGGGCTATGGTGTTAATAACTTGAAAATTGTGTTTTCTGTAAGAAACACACATTTGAAGTGTTCACCTAAAATTTGAAAACATTTGTACTTCTAGAAGTTAAGATATAAGATATTTTTGTAGTGTCATATAAAGTTTCGTTAGGTTGTGAGAATTTTATTTTAAATTATTTCGTTGGACTTTTCAATAAATTATTACCTCAACCAATATCGTGTTCACTTTGAAATTATTGGCAAGAATAAATTACTTACTGTTTCAGTCATACGCCATTGTCAAATCACAACCAATATTTCTTTCTTCATTTAAAACTCGTCTGCCAATAGTATCACAGCGACCAAACGCAATGCCACAGTTACACAGCAATCCATTTCGAAATGCAAAATCGGGTATCCAATAGAACAAAACCAATATTCGTCGGTTAAGGCGGGTTCTCGGGATCCGGTAGGCAAGCAGAAAGTATTCGAGTAAAGAAGAATCGTAGTTAGTTCGTGTAACAAGCATAACTCGTAAGAAAATAGGAAAACCATATAACAACTCAAGCGCATGGAACAAAGCCAAACAAACGAGTACCTAACAGAATGGCGGCCATTTGACGGCATAGATGAGTGAGTGACTCGTCAATTACGTACGGTTCGTTCGTTCTTTTCGCTCGTTATTGGGGGAAAACATTAGTATTGCCGACGTTAAAACTAAATTCCACTCATAAAAATCACAGTGAATTTACATATTTTGAATTTATTTCCTTTCCAGAAATTAAATCGTTCGCGGTTTATTATATTTATAATAAGTTTAATCTAACTTATTTTTTTACACGAATTTCCACCTATTAACTGTCTAGCCCACGACTACTCAGCCTCCTTTGGTTTGCATAACTTTTTACTGGTGATATTTCTAGTACCAATTGAGTGGGTCTTTAGATCTTGTATTTCAGTGCGGAAGTATTATTCTAGAAGTAAATTAAGTTCTACTTGTTTGTGAATAGGTATAACACCACAATATTTAAAAAGTTTTGTAAGATTCTTAGCAAAATATTTTGAATTGTTTTCTGAATAATTAATTTAAAAAATCTACATTGTATGGAATATATTTGGTCTAGATACGTTTTAAATTTGCACCCATAGCTGCTTAAGCCGTATGATATAATACTTTGCACTAACAATTTATACATCATTAATAATATGTTAAACGGAATTTTATTTTTCATTATATAAAATTTGGCTAAAATAGTTCTTAATTTTCTTTTCAACGTGCTTGGCCCAGTTAAATCTGTTGTCTATAACTAAACCAAGGTAAGTGTGTTCAGGCACCTGCTCAATATTTACACAGTTTTGTTTGCAATTTGAGTTAATTGTATGGAGGCAGGCAGTCATGAGTATGCGTTACTATTTTTAGTTGACAAGAAAAATTACTGTGAGTAGAGTGTACATGTATAAATTTTGTTTTTTTAGGATTAAGAACTAGGCCTGAGTCATGTGACCATTTACAAATTGCAGTAAGGTCGTTCTGTAGTTTGCGTTGTGCAATAAGTGGATCTTCATCAGCTGCTAATAGACACGTATCATCAGCAAAGGAGGCTGAGTAGTCGTGGGCTAGACAGTTAATAGGTGGAAATTCGTGTTAAAAAAATAAGTTAGATTAAACTTATTATAAATATAATAAACCGCGAACGATTTAATTTCTGGAAAGGAAATAAATTCAAAATATGTAAATTCACTGTGATTTTTATGAGTGGAATTTAGTTTTAACGTCGGCAATACTAATGTTTTCCCCCAATAACGAGCGAAAAGAACGAACGAACCGTACGTGATTGACGAGTCACTCACTCATCTATGCCGTCAAATGGCCGCCATTCTGTTAGGTACTCGTTTGTTTGGCTTTGTTCCATGCGCTTGAGTTGTTATATGGTTTTCCTATTTTCTTACGAGTTATGCTTGTTACACGAACTAACTACGATTCTTCTTTACTCGAATACTTTCTGCTTGCCTACCGGATTCCGAGAACCCGCCTTAACTGACGAATATTGGTTTTGTTCTATTGGATACCCGATTTTGCATTTCGAAATGGATTGCTGTGTAACTGTGGCATTGCGTTTGGTCGCTGTGATACTATTGGCAGACGAGTTTTAAATGAAGAAAGAAATATTGGTTGTGATTTGACAATGGCGTATGACTGAAACAGTAAGTAATTTATTCTTGCCAATAATTTCAAAGTGAACACGATATTGGTTGAGGTAATAATTTATTGAAAAGTCCAACGAAATAATTTAAAATAAAATTCTCACAACCTAACGAAACTTTATATGACACTACAAAAATATCTTATATCTTAACTTCTAGAAGTACAAATGTTTTCAAATTTTAGGTGAACACTTCAAATGTGTGTTTCTTACAGAAAACACAATTTTCAAGTTATTAACACCATAGCCCAGAAATGTATGGGACGGTATCTGCCTCCTTTCCATAATGAATACGGTAGAAGGACTTCGCGTTACACTATTCTACATTTTATTAATAACTTACTTACTGAAGTCAAAACCAAAATTACAATAAAAAACTTTACAAACCAATTAAAAAATCATTTTCTTAACCAATTATGTCAATATTATAAGTCTTCATAGCACTATTAAGTGTGCATGTATCTGTAAGTGTACGTATACATGTATATTTGTCTATATTTATGTATATATGTATGTATACGTATATGTGATAACTTATTATAATAATAAAAGAAAAAAAAGTTTTGTTACCACATTCACCTTACATTGCCAACTGAGTTAGCATGAATGGGAACATCCCTCGTAAAAAAACTTACTTGACAAGTTTTTGTTTGAGTTGTTCTTGTTTTGATTTATGATTGCTTCCATGTTCATTATGATAAGAAAGAGTAATAAATAATAAGAGTAAAAATGTTATGATTGTAATCGAGAACGAATGCCTAGAAAAACCTTATTTGGTTTAAAGACATTAAAAACTAAATATGTACCTTGTACTTGCATTTCATAATTAAATACATAAGTAAATAAAAATAAATATATCTATTACAAATAAACAAACTCACGAAATTTTATTTAATATAGAAATAATATAAATGACGATTTTTTTCTAACAACCAATGTACCAGTAAATATATCCATTTTAGTTTTATACATCAACATTTTTTTAAATTGTATCTACATATTTTACTGGTGTAGCGACTTCTCCCGGGAGAAAGGAATATCTTAAGTTGAATACTTTGCTGCATTCCGTTTGCCGATTATAGCGCTCACAGCGCTCATATACCCAAATGTCTGTGAGCACGCTCACAGCGATATCGATACGTCATCAATGACGTCATAATCGCCGCCATCTTCCCGCTCACAGTGCTCAAGCTACGGAGCATGGTCGCTGTGAGCGATGCAACATCGTTCTGAAAAACATCGACATTTAAGAACATCGATGTGCAAAAATATCGTTGAAAAGAGCGATATATCGATATTTTTGCCGATGTTTTATTTTTGTTATATGATGCTTCATAACGAACTTCATGACGAAGCATCATATAAATTAAACATTTGTATAAATAAAAGCACATTTTATTACATAAACTTATTTATTTTGAAATTATTTACTAAAATTACCTATTTATTTTGAATTTAACAATCTTGCAACAGAGTGAAGGAAAAGAAGCTTAGATAACCTAGATCCTAACAGCCTATTTCTTTGTTGAGTAATGGTTGCTCCAGCTTCCGAGAACAATCGCTCACTTGGGACGGACGTGGCAACAATGGGAGGTATGTCATTGCGATTTTGGTAAGTTTTGGAGATAGAGATTTCATATCGTCCCAAATTTCAATGGCATCTCTCTTTATTGGTGTTACAGGAGACGAAAGGTACAAGAGTATTCGTAGAAACATAGTCTTTTGTTTTTAAATTGTTCCAAAAATAATTTATGACAACGACTAAAACACACACTATAGTATATTATTATTTTGAAAATACATCAAAGTGCCGCCGAGGTAAAGTGGAAACCTATAGCAAACTTATTGTAAAGCAAAGTTGGGATGAGAGAGGACAAACAAGCTTTTGTTTTAAAATGTAGTACACACAATATGCTTATTATTTTTAGCACTTTTAATTTCGACGATGGTCCTTTTCTTTTCGATAGAAAAGGATCAGAAAGGCTCTTAAATTGGATAAAATTTACTAAGCAAAATAAATAAGGTTTTCAGATATAATTTATAATATAGCGTGTGCGTAACCTGTTCAGTTTGCGATGTAGGAAGCCGGCGTTCTGTCTGGGACAATGTCGATGTTTATGAATGTAGAGAACGATGTATCGACGATATATCGCTCATCAAAACATCGATGTTAACATCGATGTTTATCACCGATACCTCAATGTTTTACAAATATCGATGTA
Organism: Marasmarcha lunaedactyla; assembly: GCA_923062675.1. Taxonomy (NCBI): domain Eukaryota; kingdom Metazoa; phylum Arthropoda; class Insecta; order Lepidoptera; family Pterophoridae; genus Marasmarcha; species Marasmarcha lunaedactyla. Next base: position 14,712,706 of record OV281353.1, read on the forward strand.
TCGTTTGCATCCCTAGGCCTGTCAAAACTGACATATGACGTTACTTTGTTGATGTTTTTATTAGTTAGTCTATTAAAGATTTTAAAAGCTTGTTTATTAATTTTCCTTTGTAATAATGTTAAAAAATGGCTCCTGCTTCATTATGGGTCAAAGATCTTAATGAAATTGTAACTTAAGAGTTAAGCGACGTACAATCAGAATGTTAGTGCGATATTTACCGTTCCGATTGCAATAGCACTAATAACACTTTTAGCGCGCTCAAACGAATCGGAACGGTGTTGAGCACTTTTGGCGCTGATAGCGCTGTGAGCGGCAAACGGAACGCACTACTTGATGTCTTGGTAAGGTATGGTAGTGTACCGAAATGAGCTTTTGTACTTTAGAAGTCATGTCAATCCAATTTTTTTACTGCTACATTTATTTAGTAATTCATTGTAGGTAGTTATTTCAATATTTAATTAGAAGATAAATTAATGCTTGGCATGTAGAATTTAAGATTAATAACAAGATATTTATTAGGTAGATAATAAGTGAAAACTTATTTTGTATATAGGAGAACTCATGCGGCGCAGTAGTAATTTTACATATATATGATGTACTTAGTACCAGAATATAGAAACGTTTACGTCTTGAGATAGAATTATGTTTGTCAAGACACCGCTGTTAAGCTATAAGATCGGAAATTGTACGTTTTGTGTCGTTTATTGTTTGTTTACTAATTTTTTTTGTGAATAAGTAGTGTTAGTGCCCAAACAACGTAACGACACATAATGACGCATGCAATTATTATAACACACAGCCACCTGCGTGTAATTTGAAATCAGGGTATGTCACTCGCGGGCCGTGGGTGTCCCATTAAATTAAAAGTAGTGTAAAAGGTATTCATTGCATTTTTCATCATGGCAGAGATTTAAGACGTGACAAATGTAGCGGGCCTCTTTAATGAGTAATGAGTATTTGGATTCATCATGATCATACACAGCTCTCGTAATGGTAGCAGAATATTGCTTATCAATCGGCAAGCGGCCTAATAGATGACTTTGGCACCAGGGGAACTGAACAGCCGCTGGGGGTGCAACCTGCATAGTCCCTCTCGCGGCCTCCCATCTTCTTACAGAGACGAGTGTTCAAGCTGGTTCGGCTGCCAACGACACAGAAAATGTTAAGCATAGCAAATATCAACAATTAAGTGACGGTTATAATTTTGAGGCTTTTGACCTTGAGACAATGTGGTCCTTTTGTAAGGGTGCTCATATAATGTTTTTGTGAAATTTCACAACGATTTGTGAGTGAAACTGTAACATATTTAGTATAAAGTTTGTTGATAGCGATCCAACGTATTTTTTGCCCTAAATTTGCCCTATGTACAAAGACTAGACGTTGTATTTTATCTGTTACTAATTTTCTTTAGTAACAGAAACAGATTTAAATTTAGATCCCTCAACAACTATTTAAAGTAGAATTAATTCAGGATCAATTTTGAAAATTTTTGAAGTGATTGTATACAGATGTATGAATTGTTTGAATGTTTATCTTGCATTCACTACGTAACATTGGCTTAAGTCAATTATTTTGATATTAATATCTAAAGTATTCGTTTATCGTAGAAAAAACATTAATTCAACATAATTACAATTTGTAATCAATTAATATTAGATAGCTCAGACATCTTATCAACAAGAAAGGATATAAATCAGCTCTGACACGTCCATTGTGGTTACTTCCTAACGAGAGCAGTCAAAATGAAGACCTTCGTCGTACTCTTTGCAGTGGCGGTACTTGCACACGGGAAGTCTATTGACACTTTCAAGGCAGAAGAGACCACAGCTTTCGGTTATTTCCAGAGATTTGGAATCGCAAGAGCAGAGCAACTGAAAAAGGCTGAAGAAGAATTAGTAGCCAAGGAAGGAACACGTATTGTTGGTGGAGTACCTGCAGGACAAGGACAGTATCCCTATCAGGCAAGTTTCGATTATATTTATAAACTATGTATACGAAGGTATGCATCTTAAACATTTTGGTTGTAATGATTTATCCTTTTATGATACGACTTTTTATTAATTAGGTGTATTAACTTATGTTTATAATTTGATTACAGGGTGGTTTGATAATTGATCTGGTTGGTATCAATGGACAAGGAGTTTGTGGAGGTGCCTTGATTAGCCCTAACCGTATGACCACGGCCGCTCACTGCTGGAACGATGGTATCAACCAAGCCTGGAGAGTCACTGTTGTTCTCGGCTCCAACTTACTGTTCAGCGGAGGTCAAAGACAGGAGACTAGCGTTGTTGTGACCCACCCTAACTGGTCACCTGCCCTTGTTCGTAACGATATTGGTGTCATCTATTTGCCCCACCAAGTTACTCTTTCATGTTAGTGCAATTGAAACAAGACACCTTTTGTTTTTATTCGGTACTTATATTAAGAGACTGAAAATTGATTAGGATTGCATGAAAAATTAACAAATCAGAAAAAGCTTTCATCAATATTTATGATATATTTGCAAACAAACCAGAGAAGATTACATTTTAGTCTTTTTACATAGTCTAGGACTGAAGAATCCTACCAATAAGTTGTACTTATTTACAGCAACGGTTGCTCCAATCGCTCTGCCGACTGGTGCTGAAATCAACAACGACTATGTTGGAGCAAATGCAGTTGTATCAGGATTCGGTCTGACCACCGATGGTGAGTATTCTTCGATCTCTTTTTTCGTAACGGACCGAAAAGTTATGGTCTTATATGCCTTTTAAATTTTACTGAACTTTGTGACTTAGCGCTCAGCCAGAACTTAAACTACTCTTACATACGCGTCGCCTAGGGACACCCGAGAGGACAGCTCGGACGTTGAAGTAGAGGAAGTTTCAAGGATGTCGTATATTGAAACGACCACTAATTCGAAAGGGATTTATTCTTCGATCGTTAATTATTATTGATATACGACCGCACTTTGAGATGTCAAATGTAATATAGACGTAATAAAAAAAAGCCAAAGTACAAATTCGTAAAACAAATGTTGCGCGCCAAATGTTTATGTTTGGTGCCATAAGTAAATTATTTGAGTGCTTTGAGTGCGGCCTTAAGACCTTTAATTTGCAACATTATTGCACAATACTCTATTTATAGCGCATTTTTAATACAAATCCTAAATGAACAAAAACACTTGCAAATTGTAGTATATTGCGTTCATGTAATACAAAATACAAAAAAATAACTAACTAATTGATTTATCAGGTGGCGGCATTTCTCAGAACCAGTTCTTGAGTCACGTAAGAGTGAATGTGATCACCAACAGCGTGTGTTCCCTTTCTTTCCCGTTCCTGGTCCAGGGCACTAACATCTGCACCAGCGGTGTCGGCGGCGTTGGGCCTTGCAGTGGAGACTCTGGCGGCCCGCTCGTCGTTCAGAGTAACAACAGGCCTGTCTTGGTTAGTATTTCAAATATTTATTGCACATCTACCAAACTTTTACTCTACAATTTTCGCAGCATTTATTTACCAATATTAAAGTACTTCTAATATGAATGATTATGAATGTAGTAATTAAACAATATTACGTTCTTACTACAGGAAGAATCGTAAAAGAAAATGGTGCTAGGTAGACATATTTATGGTAAACAAGATAAATTTATAATATATATTTATATATATATACATACATATGTGTATATAAATAGGGAATCAAAGTATTTTTGTATTTAATAACTAATTGATTATTTTTTTTATTTCAGGTTGGTGTGGTATCGTTCGGGTCTGCTTTCGGATGTGAAACCTTATTCTCTGCTGTATACGCTCGAGTGACCTCCTATGTTGGATTCCTCAACCAACATTTGTAGATTTCGAAAACAATCTGATTGTAACACGACAGTGGATTATCATTTTATCATTATTTTTTGTGTTTATACAACCATGATTTGTAGCATATCAATTGATAAATAAACATGTTGGGTTTATCACAAATATGATATTTATTTAATCTCCTGGCGAACCGCTTATTATTATTAAGGTACGTACAAAGATAATATATATTTTAAATAATATCTCGACTCGTACAAAACAACTTTATTCGGGATATCATCGCCATAGCGAGAAATAAAACGTTAATTTGGGCTTTAAAAAGGTATTAAAGGTTGGCCGAGAGGAAAAAATTTTTGTTAGTTTTGTTAAAATTCATGAAATAGTACGTAAACAATGTGATTCTGACTAAAAAAGAAACGAACATAAGATAATGCGTGTGTCATGTCGCAGCCAAGCTGCGTACATACAGCCTCAATCCCACCTTTTGACATAATGTTTCCTTGAATTTATTTGATATAGGGAATATTGTTCAATCCTATCCTGCCCTAGTATTTAAAAGAATAACTTTTCGGCATTAACACCACGAACGTAACTATCGATCAGCCAGTTGCTTTTTGTTGGAGTAGTGAATAGACTATCTATTAGCAATTGTTCACAGTGAAAGCTACTTCTATGGAATTCACTCCCTGCCGCTATACATTCTGTAAAATCACTTACCGCTTTAAAGCCTCATAATAATAAATAAATAATTTATTATAATTAATAATTTATTAGAAAAATGTAAATATGGTATTTAAGTACGTTTCCTACTTATGTATGTCTATTATACGTTATATATCAAACGTTATGGGTACCCAAATGTACCAAGTACAAGATGGTTTATTGCTACTACTAGGACTTCCTAATAAAATAAGAACAACCACTTTACTTGATTAACTTATTGCGGCCGCTGCCTACAATAGAATGCTATGGAACATTCTTACATATTCTATCCTTCTATCAAATTATAAATAATGACAGACTTGTAAGTTGCCAGTTGTAGTTGTAGCTACCTATGTGTCATACAAATGGCATATAGCTGCGCACGACCGCGCGCACCGCGCTCCCATGGCAGGCTGGTTGAAACGCTTTTTTTTAGTTTCCCTCCACGAAGAGGGCAGGAGGATCTAAAAAATGCTCTTACGCATACTCCGCGCGCGCGATCGGAGTAATGTGGGACTCTTCACTCCGAGCCTACCAGAGCCTATCCTGAATAACTCGTGCAATTTTTCGCCACACAGCCTTTATCTGAGCGACGACCAATTGGAGAAAGAGGCCGCGCTAGCGGGGCCCAGAAGGGGTCGGCCGCTGGGATTACATAGCACTGAAGGTGCTCAAAGCACTGAAGGTGAATACATAGCACTGAAGGTGAATACATAGCACTGAAGGTGCTCAAAATTAAAAAATAAAAATTGAATTAATTCGAATTTCAATTAGAATTAGAAGTTGCGGCCTGAAGGGCTTCGAGATCTAGTGTTAGTTGCGTGGCTGCGTTCGTGTGCGTGTTTCTCGGTCTAGCGACTTGGTACTTCGAATCTATGACAGGGGTAGTATACGAGACTGAATCTCGAACTAGAGGATTTCGATGGGTTTCGGAGCGTTTGAAGAACGCTTCAGAGAGAGTTTTGAGGTGCTGTTGCACTGTAGGTAGTTCGAGATCTCTGTGCAGGTCCGCGATACGCACGTACCAAGGTGCCTTTGTGGCGGCCCTGCAGCAGAAGAGATTTTGAACTACCTGCAGTTTTTGTAGAACGGAGGGTTCGGCGTGGGCAAAGATTGGCGAGGCATATGTCATGACGGGTCTAACGCAGGTCTTATAAAGCGTACGTTTATTTCTACAAGAGATTTTACTTTTTCTACCTAACATACTATATAGGCGGCCTAGGTAAAAACGGGCGAGTTTAGTTACTCTATCGACGTGTGGTTTGAATGAAAAAACTGGTCTAAGGTGACGCCTAAGTATTTGGTACTGCGCTTCCAGGGGATGGGAATGCCTAACATTCGGATGTGGACATTGTAATCGGTGATACGACGGTGTTTGCAGTCGAAGTAAACCGCAGAACTCTTGTCTGGGTTCACATCGATGCGCCATTTTTGAAACCATGCACCGAGGGCGTTTACGGCCTTTTGGAGTCTGTTGACGAGACCCGGGACACTGAGGCCTTTGGTGTAAAGGGCGGTGTCGTCGGCAAAGAGGGCGAGTTCGACGCCTTTCGGTGGGACGGGAATATCGTAAGTGTACACGGTGTACAACAGAGGGGCGAGGACTGAGCATTGAGGGACTCCAGCCTTTATGGGACGAGGCGCGGAAAGCGTGCCTTCATGTTTGAAACGAAACGTGCGGTCTTTGAGAAATGACGCGATTATCCTAACTAGGCGATCCAGTAAGCCTATTTTGTAGAGTTTATAGACGAGACCGCTGTGCCAGAGTTTATCGAAAGCCTTGGCTACGTCAAAGAAAACTGCGACCATTTTAATAAGGCGCGGGTAGAAGCCGTCGAATCTGTACTCGATGATTCGACGGACTTGCTGAGCGCAGGAGTGCTTATCACGAAAGCCGAACTGATGGGGAATAATGAGAGGATCGCCATCCGTTGGCAACATATGGGTCCGCATTCGAGAGAGTATGACTCTCTCGAAAAGTTTAGACATGGCCTTGAGGAGGCTGATAAGTCCGTGATTAGCCGGGATATTCAGAGGTTTGGCCGGGTGGCTTGGGAATGCCTATGACTGTCGCTTCTTTCCAAGCTTTTGAAAAGTAGCCAAGGTCGAAGCAGGCATTGAAAATGATAGCTAATAAGGTAAGCATCTGTTGAGGCAGGTGCTTAAGTGCGTGTTTAGAAATTCCATCCACACCCGGAGCCTTTTTGGACTTTTTACTTCTAATGAGAAGCGAGATTTCATCATTAGATACTGTGACGGAGTCAGCGGTGATGGGGAGAGAGCCCCTTCGTCCTCCACCGCCTGGATGTGGGTGGTATCCGCGGGTTGCGTGCTGGGAGAGCATTATGAGGCAATGCTGTCAGCGAAGCATTCGGCTTTCTCTTCGTCTTCGAAGTCGGTAGTGCCGTCGGGACGAGTGAGAGGAGGAACGTGGGAAGCGGCGTCTACGCGTAAGGCTCGAGCCATTTTATAATACACTTGGTGGGACGGGGAGATATTCTCCATGAGATCGTTCATCTGAACGTCTTGGAGTTCTGCTAGGCAAGACCTAACTTTACGTTGCAGCTGATTCGCAGCTGTTCTGTAGGCAGGCGTGGGATAGAGTTTGGCTCTCCGGAGAGCCGCGTTCTTAGCTGTAATGAGATTGCGGACGGCTAAGGGAAGCGTGGGTTTGACTTGCTTAACGATCTTTTCGTTATCTCTGATGGTTGAGTTGATAGCAACAGTAAGGTAATCGACTAACGAGTTTATTTTGTCCAGGCTATCTAGAGAGTCGGGCGAGATCGCGAGCGGAGAGATTGGGGCCTCTAAGGCTGAAGCTAACGTATTTTTAAAGCCTTTCCAGTTGGTAAAGGTCTTAGTAGAGGTGTCGTTAACGTTGGGCGATCCTAGCACGAGGGAAACGGGGCGGTGATCAGAGTCTAGGTCATCGAGCAGTTCGATAGACCTGACATCAAGGTTGATATGCTTTACTATTGCAAAATCGAGGATGTCGGGAGAATGGTTCGGGTTGTCGGGATAATGAGTGGGAGTGACGAGAGGGATGACGTCTAAGGCGAGTTGCTCACTGATGTCGCGGAGAGCGATACCGCTGGTGTCGGTCGATAGGCACGTCCAGTCAGTATGTTTAGAGTTAAAGTCTCCGAACATACGAGAATGGCCTCAAAGTCGCTGCGGATAGGTCTGGTGCCACTAGGTATGTAGATTGAAGCTATGATAACGGTCGGATGACCAGTCATAGCCAATCTACACACAGTGGCCTCCATGTTGAGGAGAGGAGGGGTTGGGAGAGGAGAGCAATGAAAACCTCTTTTATAGTAAATAGCTATGCCGCCGTGACCGTCGGCGTTGGGCCTATCGTGACGAGTGAACGCGTATTTGGGAATAGCGAATTCCCTGGAGCAGTTTAGAGTGAGCCACGTCTCTTGGAGAAGCAGTACGTCTGGCTTATTGTTCTGAACGAATAGTTGAGCTCAGGAAGGTTAGAACTAAGGCTACGAGCGTTAAATGAAACTAGGGATAAGCCCTTGGGTTTGATATGACCGGACGCGGGATTTGCAGGTTTAGACATAATATTTACTATTAAGAGAATTTATACTAAACATAGAATGTATAAAGAACTAAGTAGCGAGTGATGCTCGGCTAATGCGAATAGACGCTCTTGAGGAGAGCGGGCGGCTCGCAGTTTACGTGCGAGTACGGAGATTTCCCTAATATCGACGTTTCGGATAACGTCGAACACAGTCTTCATGTCTTCAGCCAGCGACGACTGAGGTGAAGACGACGGAGCAAGATGTGGGCCTACGGGAGCTACGGGAGCTGGGATAGGACGGGAAGGTGCAGGTGGAGCGGCCGGACGCTGTCTCCAGGAGAGAGCCGGAGTCGGTGTCGGCTGCACGGGCTTTGCTTCCGGGCGAGCCCGGGTGCGCAGTGGCGGGAAGTTGGCGGGTGTGAGCGTCGGCGCTGGTTTAGGCGCGACCCTTTTAGCAGCGGAGCGCGGAGCGCATGGACAACCCCTGTAGTTAGCTGTGTGATCGGACTGGCCGCACAGCACACATGTAGGGGGGGAAGTGGAGTCGGGAAAGCGAGTGCACTCCTTTGTAATGTGCGGATCTAGGCACTTCACGCACCTGGGAGGGGCTGAGCAATTAGCCGCTGCGGGGCCGTAAAGCTGGCAACGGTGGCATTGCCCAGGGTGCCCGCAAGGGTTGGGATGCTCGACGGAGATGTCGAGAGTCCGCAGATTATGCGAGCCTCTCTGAAGATCTCCCTCAAGTCGGGAGTGTTGGTTAAGATGACGAGGGCGAGAGGAAAACGTCTACCGCGGTTAGAGTGCATCTTGTGCACTGCTTCAGCCGGGACTTAAGGTCCTCCAAGATATCGTCGTTTGCGAGCTCTAACGGGACGCCCCATAATACCGCGCGGATCTTACGCTCCTCCGGGAGGGCGTAGGTATGATACGCGATTTTATTTTATTTTATTTTATTTGGGATAAAAAACAGTTACACAGTAACAGATTAGCTTATACATATGAAACATTAAATAAGAATTAACCATGTAACCAGCACCATTATCCACGTATAAGTTAAGTTAACTTAAATAAATGAGTGGCAAAAAAATAACATTAACAAAAGGTAATAACAGAGATGATCGTTACATAGTTGACAAAACAAAATAAATAATGCAGTTCATCCTATAACATCTGGGTTACTTATTGTTGACAAAATAGTTGTTATACATTTCTTATATTGTAGTTTTTTGAGATGAAGTATATCAATTTTACAAAACATTTCGTTGTGATTTTTCATTATTCTGTTAAGGGGGTCGCGTTCCCCCGCGTTGGTACGGCAAAACTTTGGCATAAATATTGGGTGTTGGTAGGTGTACCGAATGCGTTGTGATTTACTAGGTATTCTGTAGCATACATTGTTTGTTAAAGAAGTACAGTCAAATTGATTATGGCATATATTGTACAAATTAAGTTGATCTTGTATCGTTCTCCTATGCTTTAAGGAAATTAGTGAAAACTTTTTTAATGCTAGTTCATAGGATAATTTAGTGCGAAAGTATCTATAACAAACAGTACGTAGGAATTTTCTTTGCACAGATTCAAGACTGTCAATGTATTTGGCGTAAAACGGATTCCATATAACTGAACCATACTCTAGTTGACTTCTTATTAAAGTCTTAAATAGATAAATAAGGGTCTCAGATCGCTTAAATTGATTTCCCATTCTCATGACAAACCCATACATTTGAAATGCTTTACCCTGTATCAAATCTACATGACTATCAAAGTGTAATTTTGAGTCCATAAGTATTCCGAGGTCTTTAATCATGGGTACCTTTTCGAGCTGATAATTATTGAGAGAGTACGAGTAATCATGTTAGTAATCATTATATTATGTTTTGGGCAAACTTAATTGCAGCTTGTTAGTTATACAGTAACTAAAAAGGCGATCAAGGTCTTGCTGCAAATTTATACAATCATCTATAGTACTAATTGATTTATAAATTTTAAGATTTGTTTGACGGATAGGAGTTTAGTGAAAGACTGGAATGTCGATGGTCGCGACCTAAATTTTGATTGTCTCGCCTGCGTTGGAGGCTTTTACGTAATTAATTTTGTGCTCTTTGCACATGTTAGAAACCGCGGTCCATCTCGCTTTTTCGCGGAGGAAGATGGGAGGAGGGAGTTGGGCCTTAGCCGGGACGGGAGCGCAGCGCGTTGCTGGCTTTGACGGAACCGACGAGGTCGCGGTCACTTGCAGTGACATTAACGGCGCGCGGGCGGGTGAAGAAGACACCGGGGTGGGTTCGGGTGTTGAAGACACCGTCATTTTTTTTAAGTGCTTCTTGGAGCGTTTGGCGACTAGTTGGAATGGGGGCTCAGCGATAAAAGCGAAGATCACACCAAGTAATTACTTATATGCCGCAAACGGTTCATCAATATCCGTTCACAGCAAGACGACGCTGACGCTCAACCTTGGGCTGCGCCGACCTAACGAGTGGAGATTCGTGATCGCAAACGTATCAAGACCAATACTGGGCGCCGATTTCCTTCAATTTTACAACCTAATAGTCGACTTACGAGGAAGAAAATTGATAGACAAAGAAACCAACCTATTTTCAAAAGGCTCCATTATACCTACAACACAAAGCAGCGTAAGAACATTAGATGACAACCAACCTTACCATGACCTACTAAAGAAATACCCCGAGGTCACCAGGCCTAGTTTAAATACTCACTGCAATAGCAAAGTTGAAATCACATAGAAACTAAAGGCCCGCCGGTATTCTGCAGACCAAGACCACTACCACCACACAGATACAACTTGGCTAAAGAAAAGTTCTGCCAGATGATGGAGCACGGGATATGCCGACCTTCCAGCAGCGCCTGGGCGAGTCCACTCCACCTAGAAGCCAAGAAAAACGGTCAATATCGTCCTTGCGGTGTTAAGACTAAATGCAATCACAGTTCCCGATCGGTACCCAATACCGAGACTTCATGACTTTACCCTGAACCTAAGGGGGAAGAAGATATTTTCGAAAATTGATCTTCAGAAGGCCTACTTTCAACTGAAAATCCGAAAAGAGGATATTAAGAAGACCGCCATCATTACGCCGTTTGGATTGTACGAATTCACAAGAATGTGTTTCGGTTTGCGAAATAGCGGCCAAACATTTAAACGGCACATCGATGACGTCATGCGGGGACAGCCTATATACGCATTTCTCGACGATTTGCTCTGCGTTTCAGAAGACGAGACCTCACATAAGAAACTACTAGAAGAAGTTTTTAAACGACCACAGAAACATGGTCTTCAAATAAATACCGCCAGGTGCTTGCCAAGAAAACTTAGAGTTTTTGGGATACCACGTATCCTCAGAAGGAATCAAGCCAACAGCAGACAAGATCCAGGCCATCGCTGAATACCCACTAACCAAAACAGTGCAAGAACTAAGATTTCTGGGAATGATTAACTTTTATCGTGAAAACATTCCCAACGCAGCGCAACATCAACGTGCATTGAACGAATATTTACACAACGCATAGAAAAACGACAAAAGTTCAATCTTATGGAACAACGAATCATTACAAGCGTTTGAACAGTGCAAGCGAGATATAACTAACGCCGTCCTGCTCACTCATCCATCAGCCGACGCGCCATACGCACTAATGACCGACGCGTTTTAAACAGGCGCGGGAGCTGTAATACAACAAAACATAGACGGCGTATGGAAACCACTTGGGTTTTTCTCAAAGAAACTAAGTGACGCACAACAGAAATACAGCACCTACGACCGCGAACTGCTATCAATATACATGGCAGTTCGGCACTTTCGACGGATGTTTGAAGGAAGCGAACTTATAATATTCACCGACCACAAACCCCTCACGTACGTACAATCAAACTGAATTATCGAACGCTGGCATAGGACGTTGAAAACCGCACTCACGGCCCGCCTTCAAAACAACAGCAAGGGACGCGCGAGCTACCTATTGTACTATTGGGGTTACGTGCAGCTATAAAAGAAGATATAGGATTCAGCGCGGCCGAGCTACTATATAATCAAGCCCTACGTTTACCAGGCGAACTACACGGCGAACGCACAAATATTTTCACATCGTCGCAGTTCCGTAACGACCTATCACACGCAATGCACCGATCACAAGAACAAAGAATATCGTCAAAACCTATGTACATTCAACAAAACTTAAAAACATGTACTCATGTATTTGTACGGAACGACGCAGAGCACAAGCCGCTCACGCCTACTACACCGGGCCCTTCAAAGTTATTCAGAAGAACGACAAAGTTTTTACACTTCAACAGCCACTTAGACAAGCCAACGTAAACATCGAGCGACTCAAATCGGCATTCATCAGCTCCGAAACATACGAAAACCCAGCGAAGCCGAAGCCGGAATTTCCAGACAATCATATGTTACAAGGACCGGGAGAATATCAAAACCACTTCGCTTCGCTGGGGGCGGAGTGATGTAGCTACCTATGTGTCATACAAATGGTATATAGCTCCCATGGCAGACTGGTTGCGGCGCTTTTTTTTTTGTTCCCCTCCACGGAGACCCTCCTGCCCTAATCTCCTCTAAACATGCTCTTACGCATACTCCACGCGCGCGATCGGAGTAAAGTGTCACTCGTCACTCCGAGCCTACCAGAGCCTATGCCCACTAAAAAACCCCCTGAATGACTCGTGCAATTTTTTGCCACACAGCCTTTATCTGAGCGACGACCGATTGGAGAAAGAGGCCGCACTAGCAGGGCACAGAAGGTGTCGGCCGCTGGGATTACATAGCACTGAAGGTGCTCAAAGCACTGAAGGTGAATTCATAGCACTGAAGGTGCTCAAATAGAAAAATAAAAATTGAACTGATTCGAATTTACATTAGAATTTGAAGTTGCGGCCTGAAGGGCTTCGAGATCTAGCGTGAGCTGCGTCGCTACGTTCGTGTGCACGTTTCTCGGTCTAGCGATTTTGAACTTCGAATCTAAGACAGGAGTAGTATATGAGACTGAATCTCAAACTAGAGGATTGGGATGGGTTTCGGAGCGTTTGAAGAAAGCTTCAGAGAGTGTTTTGAGGTGTTGTTACACTGTAGGCAGTTCAAGAACTCTGTGCAGGTCCGCGTTACGCACGTACCACGGTGCGTTTGCGGCCCCGCGGCAGAAGAGATTTTGAACTACCTGCAGTTTTTGCAGGACGGAGGGTTTGGCATGGGCAAAGATTGGCGAGGCGTATGTCTTGACGGGTCTAAGGCAGACCTTATAAAGCGTACGTTTGTTTCTGAGGGACATTTTGCTTTTTCTACCTAAGATACTATGTAGGCGGCCTAAGAAAAAACGGGCGAGTTTCGTTACTCTATCGACGTGTAGCTTGAAAGAAAGCGTCTGGTCTAAGGTGACGCCTAAGTATTTGGTAGTGCGCTTCCAGGGGATGGGAGTACCTAAGATTCGAACGTGCAGATTGTCAGCGACACGACGTTGTTTGCAGTCGAAGTAAACCGCAGAACTCTTGTCTGGGTTCACATCGATACGCCATTTTTGAAACCATGCACCGAGGGCGTTTACGGCCTTTTGGAGTCTGGTGGTGAGACCCGGGACACTGAGGCCTTTGGTGTAAAGGGCGGTGTCGTCGGCAAAGAGGGCGAGTTCGACGCCTTGCGGTGGAATGGGCATGTCGTTAGTGTACACGGTGTACAACAGCGGGGCGAGGAGGCCTTGAGGGACTCCAGCCTTTAAGGGACGAGGCGCGGAAAGCGTGCCTTCATGTTTAAAACGAAACGTACGGTCTTTACGGATATTTATATATCCCGTTATTATTAAACATAAAACAAATATAAAATAAAGGCTGTTATAATAGAATTGTTTTCTGAAAAAAGTCGTTTGTTGATTTCTAGTGATACCGCAGACCGTTCGCATTTAAATGGCTAGTAACAGGCTGTGGATTTCAAAGATTCTGCTAGGCATAGGTAGCACTATCTTTTTAAATGACTTTTCATTTTTAAAATATGCATGTCTCATGCAGTCTGTCGCTTCGAATAAAAAATCTCCATTACAAATACATGTAAAGATAAGTGTAAGATTTTGTTGCCAAAATTATTTTTCGTAATTAAAACAACGAATTACATAATATATAGTAAAAAAATGAGTAATCCGATGCACCCTTGAGTGAAGTATACATAAGGTTTCTTGGTTATTCATTCATTTAAATTACCACGTTTTGTAAAAAAAATGTATCCTTATTATTGACTCTATGGACTCTATTGATTGATGCCATAAAAATACAGGTTGTAATTCTTTGGAATTCAGGCGGTTCAATTCCCGGGCATGGCAAGCTTATTTTGAAATATACTCAAACGCAGTTGTTTTCTTTTTAAAAATAAAGCCTTGTTTCTTAAGAGTAAAACTTGCTATAACCAGTATTTAGAGTACTTTCTCTTCAGGTGGCATTGCAAAACTCCACCCTGTATACTTTGATCCCTTGATCAAAACTATAGCAATAACCGGTCAAACCGCAGATCTGACAGCCTTGTAACGGTTCTAGTTACGTAGTTAATTTTTATTTATGTTTACAATCAAGCCTTCGGTTGGTTTTAAAATCTAAGCTACTACACCAAGCAATGCAGTATTGAACAATGTTTTTTAAGTACATCGTTATGAACGTTTTTTTTTCTTATCACAAATGTTCTGATATTGAAAAGAAATGAAAATTTATTAATCTTAAGAGAAACGAACATTTGTTCCTTTACATTTAACTTATATATTCTTATTTCTAATAACAATTTTTTTTTCAGTACAATAATGTAAGTTTATGGTACTAAAAACATAAATCCTTTACTCTGTTCTAGTCATGGAGTGTATTATAGCAGAGTAATGAGTCCCACCATGTACTGACCATGAGTTATATTTTTTATTTTTTTTACAGAAATGTAAATAAAATAAAAGTATCAAAAATTATACTGGTAAGTGTAACCTAAAGGAGGCTGAGTAGTCGTGGGCTAGACAGTTAATAGGTGGAAATTCGTGCAAAAAAATAAGTTAGATTAAACTTATTATAAATATAATAAACCGCGAACGATTTAATTTCTGGAAAGGAAATAAATTCAAAATATGTAAATTCACTGTGATTTTTATGAGTGGAATTTAGTTTTAACGTCGGCAATACTAATGTTTTCCCCCAATAACGAGCGAAAAGAACGAACGACACGTACGTGATTGACGAGTCACTCACTCATCTATGCCGTCAAATGGCCGCCATTCTGTTAGGTACTCGTTTGTTTGGCTTTGTTCCATGCGCTTGAGTTGTTATATGGTTTTTCTATTTTCTTACGAGTTATGCTTGTTATACGAACTAACTACGATTCTTCTTTACTCGAATACTTTCTGCTTGCCTACCGGATCCCGAGAACCCGCCTTAACCGACGAATATTGGTTTTGTTCTATTGGATACCCGATTTTGCATTTCGAAATGGATTGCTGTGTAACTGTGGCATTGCGTTTGGTCGCTGTGATACTATTGGCAGACGAGTTTTAAATGAAGAAAGAAATATTGGTTGTGATTTGACAATGGCGTATGACTGAAACAGTAAGTAATTTATTCTTGCCAATAATTTCAAAGTGAACACGATATTGGTTGAGGTAATAATTTATTGAAAAGTCCAACGAAATAATTTAAAATAAAATTCTCTCAACCTAACGAAACTTTATATGACACTACAAAAATATCTTATATCTTAACTTCTAGAAATACAAATGTTTTCAAATTTTAGGTGAACACTTCAAATGTGTGTTTCTTACAGAAAACACAATTTTCAAGTTATTAACACCATAGCCCAGAAATGTATGGGACGGTATCTGCCTCCTTTGTAAACCTTGCATTGTTTGATAGCGTTAGTTATGTCGTTAACGTACGTAAGGTTATGCAATGGCCCTAGTACGGATCCCTGTGCGGTGCCTTCAGTGACATCGATCTTATTACTGTATGTATGTTCAACTTTAACTTGGTAGTATCGGTCCCTTAGGTAATCTTTACACCATTCTAGTATATTACCTTTTATACCACTATTGTCTAACCGCTCTATTAAAAGGTCATGTCAAAGGGTATCAAAAGCTTTTCCGAGTTTTCTGGGGATTAATTTTATTAATAATTTTTTATATTTCTCTATGGTGCGCTTTCGGGAAATACATCGATGTTGTATCCTTTGATTTGAGGAAATAAAATAAGTCTTGTACATTTAAAATACTTGTATTCATAAGACCAAACAAGACGAGCGAGACGACAATTCTGGCGAAGACAACATAATGGTACGTAATACAATCGACACAGCACAGACAATATATAGTATACATAACAATCGATTATCTATTATATTTGTAAACTCATGACGACCGAGTGGTGTAGTGGTAAGTAGCCTTGCCTCATACGCCGAAGGTCCCAGGTTCGAGTCCTGGCCGGGGCATTCATTTGTGTGATGAACACAGATGTATGTTGTCGGGTCATGGTTAATTGTATTTATATATGTATGTTTATTCGGTGTTCCCCCCCAGTTCACTATATGGTCATCCATAACACAAGCTATGCTTACTTTGGGGCCATACAGTTGGTGTGTTTGTCTGGGGATTTATTATTATTTATTATTACGACATCTTCGAAGCTCGACTAAGTCGGTAAAATAAACACACATTACGGGCTATGCCAAGTACTCTAGTTAAGTCATGAACCTACTGCAGGATTGTTAGTGTGTCGTGAGCTGTTGTTTTCAGCAGAGTGTAATGGCAGAGAATTTGGGTTTAGGAAACGGCGAACTATGGAGCAGGTGTCGAGTATTATAGACTTTTGTAAAGGGATGCATGTGGTTTCTGCTGCAGTATTGTTAATCTTAATTCTTAAAGCAGTATGTAGGGATTTCGGGATGAATGCTGTCGATGAAATTGTTATTGGTATGATTTAAACTGTTTCTTGGTGCCACATTTGTTTGATTTATTCTGCTAGATGTATATATTTTTGGACTTTTTAATTATATTTTTGTTTTAAATTGTGTGAATTGGAAACAGCAATGTCTATCAGGTAGGCATTTTTTGTCGATTTAATGGTTAGTATTATATCAGGTCCATTGCTGAGAATTGTGCGATCTGTTATTATATCTCTATCCCAGTAGAGTTTGGCAGTATTATTTTCTAGTACATTTTTAGGTTTGTATTTGTAATAAGGAGTATATACGTCTAGCAGGTTATGTTTAGGAGCGAGTAGTTGATGTATATGTTTTGCAACGTTATCGTGCCGGTGTGTGTATTCTTTGTTTGCTAGAAAACCGCAACCTTCAGTGATGTGGTGTATATTTTCAGTAGTTGGGTGGCATAATCTGCATTTATCAGATTCAATATTTTGTTTTAATATATATTTTGTATAATTTCTGGTCTTAATTATTTGGTCTTGTATTGCAAGAATAAACCTTTCAGTTTCTCCAAAAATATTACCTTTTGAAAGCCAGGTACAAGAAGCGACATGGTCGATGTGGTTCTGATATAGCTGATTCGGATATCGACCATGAAGAGCTTTACTCTTCCAGTTACCTATCTTTTGCTCACCGGTCAGTACTTTTTGTGATGGGTTGTAGCTGGTATTATTGAGATGTAATGGTGTTCCGGAGGTAGGAAGTCTTACTATTTCTTTGTGTAAGGGGCTGGTATTTGCGTTTTTGTGGAGATATTCTCTCAGATTTTCTAATTGTTTGTAGTGTAGATTTTTTATGTCAATGAAACCCCCTCTAAGTTTTCTATTTAAAGTAAATCTTTGTACTGCTAAATCTTTGTAATGTATGTAGTGGATATTGTGCTTGTTGCAGGATGTACGTGTAAAAGTGTTAAGGGCTTCTAGCTCTGTATCTGACCATCTTACTATTACAAAGGAATAAGTTAAAATTGGGATGGCATATGTGTTGACTGCTTTTGTTTTGTTTCTAGCTGACAATTGAGTATTTAATTAAGTCTCTGTTTATATTTAGTTCTTAGTGTACATTTAATTTCAGTATGGTTAATTGATGAGTTTTGTTGGTATCCAAGATATTTATAAGTTTCTAAGTGGTTCATGGTATCAATTGTTCCTTCCTGTAAATGTAGATTATGTGAGTGAGTCTCTTGGTACTGTCCCTTTATAATGCTGTTAATTTTACATTTTTCTATTCCAAAAGTCATTTTAATGTTAACACCAAATTCTTCTGTAAGTTTAAGGAGATGGTCTAGTTCATTTCTACTGGCTGCATAAAGCTTGATATCATCCATGTAAAGTAAATGTGTTAGTTTTGTCTGATTTGCTCTGTTTATTATTATTATTATAAAGTCACCTTTATTTAGTAAATTATGAGAACAATTTGGAATTATAGATTTTACATTATGCTGAAACTGATTTGCGAAATTATTAGTTACGTTTTTTAAATTATAATTTTCATTAAACGCCTTCATTATAACATTATCTATAGTATTGTAGCTACCTGTCATACATATGGCATTCGGCTGCGCACGACCGCGCGCGCAGCCGCAGAATTTCTTTTCTTCTATTTACATGGCTTTACATGCCATTACCGCCTGTGCACATCCATACAGTGAGAAGACGACGCACCAGCCGATATCCATTCCTGCTCTCGCGACCGGTCTCTTACTCGCAACGATGGATTTTGTATATATAGACTTAAGCATCAAATAAATATTTCAACAATCATCAATCATTCTCGCTCCGATCGCCGCCTGGTACGGACGTTCCAAGACCACTCCGATTGATCGATCCGTGATACGGTTTTTCTGGGTTTTCCTACTCCCTCCGAGCGCTATCGTAGTGATTTTTCTTTGTGACTAAGCCCCTTAGTCTTCAAAGTGCTATGCTAAGTTGTGTTGTGCTTGTGCTGAGTGCTGTGTTGTGCCCATCGTAAGTAGTCTGGTTTCAGTACAAAGGATACTTAACGGTGACAACGAATTTGTACTGATCCAGTCCTTATATTTTAATTTAATTTCTTTTCTTCTATTTTATTTATTTCTCTTCTATCTTCATATTTATTTTTTATCATATCTGTGTGTTTTCGTGTGCATTTGCCCTCTCTGTCGGTAAAGGTTGACCCTAACGCGATCAACTCTTTACCTGCGTACCCTTTTTTTAGGTTTCTAGGTAGAAACCTAACCGAACAACGGTAAGTTTTAAGTTATTTTCCCCAGCCCCCCTACCGCTGGTAGGGAGGTTAGCCGCTAGGGTTCGCTAGGCTTTTAAGAACTAGGCATCTTTTATATACTTATATATACATTTAGTTGTCCCAACTCCTCCCTAATGGATTCGCTAAGTGTTATTAACTTCGCGAAAGCGTTCACCCAGGCGCTTGCTGGGGCAGGCGTCTCCATTCCGAACGACATCCTAACATGACATCTGACATCGCGTCCCCGGCCCCTCAGGCCTCCAACGTCCAGATCCCTCAGGTCTATAGCTCTCTCGCGTCTCCCGTTCCATCTGATATGGACTGCGCGTCGGTCTCATCTTCTCAAACGTCACGCCGTAAGCGTACCGCTCCCGGAAGCGACTCGGAATCCGCGTCTGATGCGTCATTGGACGCCGCCACCGTAACCGGCTCTCCTGAGCCTCCATTTCAATTAGTTGCCAAACCCTCTAAAAAGCGCTCAAAGAACTTCTTCGTGTCTTCAACACCTGAGCCCACCCAGGTATCTTCAACACCCGCCCCCGCGCCGTTAATGTCACTACAAGTGACTGCGACTATGTCAGCTCCGTCCAAGCCAGCAACGCGCTGCGCTCCCGTCCCACCTAAGCCTCAGCTTCCTCGACCCGTCTTTCTCCACAAAAAAGCGCGCTGGACGGTTTACTCTAGGTTAAACAAATCGCGTACCATACTTACGCCCTCCCGGAGGAGCGTAAGATCCGCGCAGTATTACGGGGCGTCCCGTTTGAACTCGATAACGTCGAAATCCTCGAGGACCTTAAGTCCCAGGTTTCTCGGCTGAAGCAGTGCACAAGATGCACTCCAACCACGGTAGGCGTTTTCCACTCGCTTTATTTATCGTTATCCTTACAAACACTCCCAACTCGAGGGAGATTTTCAGAGAGGCTCGCACTATCTGCGGCCTCTCGAACATCTCCGTCGAGCGTCCCAATCCCCGTGGTCACCTTGGGCAGTGCCACCACTGCCAGCTCTACGGCCATGCAGCAGCTAACTGCTCAGCTCCCAGGTGCGTTAAGTGCCTGGATTCCCACATCACGAAGGAGTGCACTCGCACTCCTGACTCCTCTTCCCCCCCTACATGTGTGCTGTGCGGCCAGTCCGGCCACACAAACTACAGGGGTTGCCCGCGCGCTCCACGATCCTTCACTAAGAGGGCCGCGCCTAGACCGGCGCCGCCACTCACTCCTGCCAACTTCCCGCCGCTGCGCAACCGGGGTCGCTCCTGTCCTATCCCAGCTCCCGTAGGTCCGCGTCCCGCTCCGTCGTATTTACCTCAGTCGTCGTTGGCTGAGGACATGAAGACCGTGTTCGACGTCATTCAAAACGTCGACATTAACGAAATTTCCGTACTCGCATGCAAACTGCGAGCCGCATGCTCTCCTCAAGAGCGTTTATTTGCGTTAGCCGAGCATCACTCGCTTCTAAGTTCGTTATAAATTTTATTTTTTGTATAAATTCGTAAATAAGCAAATATAATGTCTAGACCCGCAAATCCCGCGTCCGGTCGTATCAAACCCAAGGGCTTATCCCTAGTTTCATTTAACGCTCGTAGTCTCAGTACTTACCTTCCTGAGCTCAAAATGTTCCTTCAGGACAACGAGCCAGACTTATTGCTTCTTCAAGAGACGTGGCTCAATCCAAACCGCACAAGGGGATTCGCTGTTCCCAATTACGTGTTCATTCGTAACGATAGGCCCGACGGTTACGGCGGCATAGCTATTTATCACAAAAGAGGTTTCCACTGCACTCCTCTCCCTACCCCTCCTCTACTCAACATGGAGGCCACTGTGTGTAGATTGGCTATGACTGGTCATCCGACCGTCATCATAGCTTCAGTCTACATACCTAGTAACATCCATCATACCAGACCTATCCTTAGCGACTTCGAGGCCATTCTCGCCCTCGGCCATTCAGTTCGGAGATTTTAACTCCAAACATACTGACTGGACGTGCCTATCGACCAACCAAAGTGGACGAGAACTCCTTAAAATCACTCAGCAACTCGACTTAGACGTCATCGCTCCCGTCACTCCCACTCACTATCCCGGCAACCCTAACTACTCTCCTGACATCCTTGATTTTGCGATCGTCAAACGAATCAACCTCGATCTCAGGTCTATTGAACCGCTCGATGACCTTGGCTCTGATCACCGCCCCGTATCCTTCGTGCTAGGACCGCCTAACAATCACGTCACTCCTCCTAAGACCTTTACCAACTGGAAAGGTTTTAAAAATACGTTAGATTCAGCCTTAGAGGCCCCAAACTCTCCGCTCGCGATCTCGCCCGACCAATTAGATAGCTCGGACAAAATAGATTCATTAGTCGACTCCCTGACTGATGCTATCAACTCAGCCATCAGTGTTAACGAAAAGGTTGCTAAGCGAAGTATACCCAATCTACCCTTAGCCGTTAGCAATCTTATTAAAGCTAAGAACGCGGCTCTCCGGAGAGCCAAGATATCTCCCCGTCCCACCAAGCGTATTATAGTATGTCCCATCGTCCCGATGGCACTGTTGCCTTCGAACTCGATGAGAAAGCTGAATGCTTCGCCGACAGCATAGCGGCACAATGCTCGCCCAGCACGCAACCCGCGGATCCTTCCCAAACCCAGGTGGTGGAGGACGAAGTACTCCGCAGAGAATCTCTCCCCATCACCGACGACCCTGTCACAGTCTCTAATGATGAAATCTTGCGTCTCATTAAAAGTCAAAAGTCCAAAAAAGTTCCTGGTGCGGATGGTATTTTTAACCACGCACTTAAGCGCCTGCCGCAACAGGTGCTTACCTTGTTAGCCATTATCTTCAATGCCTGCTTCGACCATAGCTACTTTCCAAAAGCTTGGACAGAAGCGACAGTCATAGGCATTCCCAAGCCGGGTAAACCTCTGAATATCCCGGCTAATCACATACCCATCAGCCTTCTCAAGGCCATGTCTAAACTTCTCGAGAGAGTCATACTCTCTCGAATGCGGAACCATCTGTTTCCAACGGACGGCGATCCTCTCATAATTCCCCACCAGTTCGGCTTTCGCGCTAAGCACTCCTGCCCTCAGCAAGTCCATCGAATCGTCGAGTACATACTCGACGGCTTCTATCCGAAACGAAAGAAAACGATCGCAGTTTTCTTTGACGTAGCCAAGGCTTTCGACAAAGTCTGGCACAGCGGTCTCGTTTATAAACTCTACAAAATAGGCTTACCGGCTCGCCTAGTTAGGATAATCGCGTCGTTTCTCAAAGACCGCACGTTTTGAATTAAACATGAAGGCACGCTTTGCGCGCCTCGTCCCATAAAGGCTGGAGTCCCTCAAGGCTCAGTCTTCGCGCCTCTGTTGTACACCGTGTACACTAACGACATTCCCATTCCGCCGAAAGACGTCGAAGTCGCCCTCTTTGCCGATGACACTACCCTTTACACCAAAGGCTCCAGTGTCCCGGGTCTCATCACCAGATTGTTAAAGGCCGTGGACGCCCTCGGTGCATGGTTTCAAAAATGGCGTATCGATGTGAACCCAGACAAGAGTTCTGAGGTTTACTTCGACTGTAAACAACGTCGTGTTGCAGACAATCTCCACGTTCGAATGTTAGGTACTCCCATCCCCTGGAAGCGCACTACCAAATAGTTAGGCGTCATCTTAGACCAGAAGCTTTCTTTCAAGCCACACGTCGATAGAGTAACGAAACTCTCCCGTTTTTACTTAGGCCGTCTATAAAGTATGTTAGGTAGAAAAAGTAAAATGTCTTTCAGAAACAAACGTACGCTTTACAAGGTCTGCGTTAGACCCGTCATGACATATGCCTCGCTAATCTTTGCCCACGCCCAACCCTGCGTCCTGCACAAACTGCAGGTAGTTCAAAATCTCTTCTGCCGCAGGGCCACAAACGCACCTTGGTACGTGTGTAACGCGACGCTAGATCTCTTAGCCCTTCAGGCCGCAACTTCTAATTCTAACGTAAATTCGAATTAATTCAATTTTTTTTTATTTTGAGCACCTCAGTGCTATATATTCACCTTCAGTGCTATGTAAATCCCAGCGGGTGACCCATTCTGGGCCCCGCTAGCGCGGCCTCTTTCTCCAATTGTCCGTTGCTCAGATGAAGGCTAATTGAAATAAAGGAAATTGCACGAGCCGACAGGGGGTTTTTTTTTTAGTGGGTAGGGTTCTGGTAGGCGTCGGAACGAGTCCCACATAACCTGGATCGCGCGCGCCAGTGTATGCGTCAGAGCATTTTTCATCCTCCTGCCCTTCCCGTGGAGGGGAACAAAAAACAATATTTCAAGACATTCTCGCTCCGATCGCCGCCCGGTACGGATGTTCCAAGACCACTCCGATTGATCGGTCCCTTCCTGATATTCCGTGGCGCTCAGTTTACTGACGTCACAGTATAGCGTGTTGGTTCCGTGATACGGTTTTTCTGTGTTTTCTTACTCCCTCCGAGCGCTATCGTAGTGATTTTTCTTTGCGACTAAGCCTCTTAGTCTTCAAATGCTGTGCTTGTGCTTGTGCTGAGTGCTGTGTTATGCCCAGCGTGAGTAGTCTGGTTTCAGTACAAAGGATACTTAACAGTGACAACGAATTTGTACTGATCCAGTCCTTTTATTTTTATTTTATTCCTTCTTCTATTTTTTATTTATTTTTCCTATATTTTCATATTTATTTTTTATCATATCTGTGTTTTCGTGTGCATTCGCCCTTTCTGTCGGTAAAGGTGACCCTAACGCGGTCAACCCTTTTTAGGATTCTAGGTAGCGGCCTTCGGTGAACTACGGTTAGTTTTAAGTTATTTTCCCCAGCCCCCCTACCGCTGGTAGGGAGGTTAGCCGCTAGGGTTCGCTAGGTTTATTTTAGGGAGCTCTAGGCATCTTTTATATACTTACTTATATATTCATATAATTTCCAAACCCTCCTTAATGGATTCGCAAAGCATTATGAACTTCGCGAAAGAGTTCGCGCCGGCGCTCGCTGCGTCCGGCATCCCCATTCCAGACGAGGTCTTCACGCAGGCCTTATTAGCAATTAACGCGTCCCCAGCCCCTCAGGCCACTATCGTCCAGACCCACAGGTCTTTAGCTCTCCTGCATCTCCCGCACCCTCCGACATGGATTGTGTATCGGTCACATCCTCGCGCACTTCCCGTAGGAAGCTTACCGCTCCCGGGAGCGATTCAGACTCCGCCGCGTCCGAAGCTTCGTCGGCCACCGCCACCTTAACCGGCTCTCTTGAGCCCGCGTTTCAGTTAGTCGCCAATTGATCTAAGAAGCGTTCGAAGAAAGCCACGGTGTCTTCAACACCCGAGCCCACCCCGGTGTCTTCAACACCCGCCCCCGCGCCGTTAATGTCACTCGAAGTGACCGTGACTACGTCGGCCAAGCCAGTAACGCGCTGCGCTCCCGTCCCACCTAAGCCTCAGCTTCCTCTGCCCATCTTCCTCCGCGAAAAAGCGCGATGGACCGCAGTATCTAATTTTTGCAAAGAGCAAAAAATTAATTATGTCAAAGCAACCAACGCAGGCGATTCAATTAAAATTCAGGTCGCGACCATCGACGACTTCCGCGCGTTCACTAGGTAACTTTCATTAAAACAAATCGCGTACCACACCTACGCTCTCCTGGAGGAGCGTAAGATCCGCGCAGTATTACGGGGCGTCTCGTTCGAGATCGCGAACGAAGAAATCCTCGAGGACCTTAAGTGCCAGGGTTTCCCGGCTGAAGCAGTGCACAAGATGCACTCCAACCGCGGTAGGCGTTTTCCACTCGCTTTAGTTATCTTAACTAACACTCCCAACTCGAGGGAGATCTTCAGAGAGGACAGCACAATCAGCGGACTTTCGAATATCTCCGTCGAGCGTCCAAATCCCTGCAGTCATCCTGGGCAGTGCCACCGCTGCCAGCTCTATGGCCACGCAGCGGCTAACTGCTCAGCTCCCCCAGGTGCGTCAAGTGCCTAAACCCACATATAACAAAGGAGTGCACTCGCACTCCCGAATCCACTTCCCCCCTGCATGTGGGCTGTGTGGCCGGACTGGGACAAACTACAGGGCCTGTCCGGGCTCGCCGCGCTCATCCGCTAAGAGGCCCGCGCCTAAACCTGCGCCGCCGCTCACTCCTGCCAACTTCCCGCTGCTGCGCAACCGGGGTCACCCGGAAGCAAAGCCCGAGCAGCCTACGCCTAATCCGGCTCTGTCCTGGAGGCAGCGTCCGGCCGCTCCACCTGCACCTTCCCGTCCTATCCCGTCGTATTCACCTCAGTCGTCGTTGGCTGAGGACATGAAGACCGTATTCGACGTCATTCAAAACGTCGACATTAAGGATATTTACGTACTCGCACGCAAACTGCGAGCCGCCTGCTCTCCTCAAGAGCGTTTATTTGCGTTAACTGAGCATCACTCGCTACTAAGTTCGTTATAAATTTTTATTTCTTTATATAAATTCGTTAAATAAGTAAATTTAATGTCTAGACCCGCAAATCCCGCGTCCAGTCGTATCAAACCCAAGGGCTTATGCCTAGTTTCTTTTAACGTTCGTAGCCTCAGTACAGACCTTCCTCAGCTCAAACTGTTCCTTCAGAACAACGAGCCAGACTTATTGCTTCTTCAAGCGACGTGGCTCAATCCAAACCGCACAAGGGGATTCGCTGTTCCCAATTACGTGTTCATTCGTAACGATAGGCCCGACGGTTACGGCGGCATAGTTATTTATCACAAAAGAGGTTTCCACTGCACTCCTCTCCCTACCCCTCCTCTACTCAACATGGAGGCCACTGTGTGTAGATTGGCTATGACTGGTCATCCGACCGTCATCATAGCTTCAGTCTACATACCTAGTAACATCCATCATACCAGACCTATCCTTAGCGACTTCGAGGCCATTCTCGCCCTCGGCCATTCAGTTCGGAGATTTTAACTCCAAACATACTGACTGGACGTGCCTATCAACCAACACCAGCGGTATCGCTCTCCTCGACATCACTAACTCACTCGACTTAGACGTCATCTCTCCCATCACTCCCACGCACTGGGGATTGGGGATTTCAGATTTAATATAGTAATTTTTATATTTTTGTATTACTTTATTAGTTTTATTTCTCATTTTATTATATTTTAGTCCAAGCCTAAGTCATTTTATTATATTGAACTGCAGAGTATATTACTGAACTGATCTCAACATTATATAACTAAATAAATAAATAAGTGGCGGCTTGATAATCAGTTTTAAGCTTTGTTTTAATTAAAATGGCTTTAGTTTTTTTTATTTTGGTAACTGAATTTATTGTTAAGCAAACACTTGACGGCGGACAAAAAAAAGGGAATTGGTTTTCATAAATTATACAATGAGGTTGTATGTATAGTTCATTTAGGTGAGAAGAAAATATAAACATATTACAAGACACTGCGACATTTTATTACCTCTAAATAAAGCAAATAGTGACATGCAAAAAATCACGGTTTGTCGATAGTTTTATTTTTTGACTTTTATTTTTCTTACAATGGCGAAACAGTATAAGGCCTAAAGGTAGAATCTTTATTTACTTGTTTAAAATCATTAACGAAAGAAGCTATACCGAGGTACAATTATAAGAATTTAAAAAACATTAACTTAGCATAATGACCGTCGTCATAGTAATCAAACGTCAAATAGATTTTTGCAGCAACTTTTTACAGCGGGGATGGGAGGGACACTAATATATGAAGTGGCGCTTTGCCGGGTGCTGCCTAGGGGTGTCCACTTAAAAAATATATCGATATTTCAATATCCACAAAAGTTTAATATAACCTTTTTCCAGTGAAACGCGCAAAGTTTGTGGTCCTTGATTTCGTATGTGTGAATGTAGAATCAGAGACCAGAGTAACATAGCTAAACTAGTAGTGTAATAATAGTGATTTCTTAAGAGTGTTACTTGAATAGAATTATACTACTAAGATAGTGGTGAGATGACTGAAATGAGTTATGCCTACATGCGTTACCGCCAAACAGCAAAGACAGACAGCGCAAGAAGAGTGAGAGAGCGAAAATGAATATAATGAACCTATAGAATCCACAGACTACATACATTGAGAGTGAACGGTCGATCGATCTGTCAGGATAGATTAGGTAATTAAGCTGGTCACTCACAGATGTTACTATCTTAATAAACCTTATTTAAAATTGAAATCATGAAGTAGATTTTAATAGATTTGATAAAAAAAAAACAGCAAATATTCGATGTTTCTATAAATAAATATATCGATATATCGAATACATTAAATGTTTGTGAAAACATCGAATCAATCCGATATATCGTATGGAAAACAGCGAATAAATTGGATATATCGATGTTAACTTAATATCCCTAGTGCTACCGCACTACGCTCGTTTCGCTGGCTCGGCTCACGCGTATTTTCATCACACGTCAAAGCTAACGTAACCCAATATAATATGGACCCCGGCATTTTAACATATTACCCTTTAAGTTGTTTGTCAGCTTGAAAATCATAAGCCCTATGCTACGTGCGCGCTTGTCACCGTTTTCATTAAATTTTCATTCTACAAACAAAAATATTATAATCCTAATAGGTACTTAATTATAGTACCCATTTTAATTTTTACAGGTGATTGAAAATCGCAGCCTGCAAGTGTATTTTTATATGGAAGCCTATTGCTGCCAATAATAGAATGTTTGTTCTCCCTATTAATATTAGTCGCCATGTCATTATTTATAGTATCTCGCCTATGATTTCATTGG
This sequence comes from Marasmarcha lunaedactyla, assembly GCA_923062675.1. Classification (NCBI taxonomy): domain Eukaryota; kingdom Metazoa; phylum Arthropoda; class Insecta; order Lepidoptera; family Pterophoridae; genus Marasmarcha; species Marasmarcha lunaedactyla. The sequence continues at coordinate 14,740,667 of OV281353.1, forward strand.
CCCTGTTAAATATGTTTGCTAGGTAGGTACTTTAAAGTAGCAGCCATTATTTAGTTTTAATAAATCCTTGCATTTTGAAGTTCATCTAATATTGCTAAAATATTAGGTCTTTACCTATGAAATTGCCGTTTTTCACGAAATAAATGAAGCGTAATTTTTATTTTTTTTTATTTCTATTAATCAAAATAATCACCCATGCAATCAATGCATCTTTGCCAACGCATAGGTAGCTTATTGGTGCCTTTCTTGAAGAAATCAGCTGGACGAGAGGCAACAAATTCTTCAAAGGCATTTTGTACTGCCTCTCGGGTATTGAATTTTTTTCCCGCCAAGAAGTTATCCAAATTCTGGAAAAAGTAGAAGTCTGTAGGCGCAAGGTCTGGTGAGTACGGCGGATGACGGAGAACTTCCAACCCCAACTCTTGTAGCTTGGAGACCGTCTGCTGTGCAGTATGAGGTCGCGCGATGTCGTGCAGTAGCAGTGGAGCCGAACGAATGACCAAAGCTGGTTGGAGACGTGCGAGCTTCTCCATCATTGTGTTCAGTTCTTCACAGTACACATCTGCAGTAATGCTTGTCCCGTTTGGCAAGAAGCTGTGATGAATTACACCCGCGTTAGACCACCAAACAGTGACCATCACTTTTCTAGGGGTAAGTTTTCGTTTAGGGCATTGTTTGGGTGCTGAACCAGGGTCCAACCAACTTGCTGAGCGCTTACGATTGTCAAACAGGATCCATTTCTCGTCACAAGTAACAATGCGGTTCAGAATTCCTTCATTTGTATGCCTGCTGAGCAGTGCAAGGCACGTCTCCACGCGTACTTCGCGCTGGCGGTCATTGAGTTCGTGGGGTACCCATTTGTCAAGCTTTTTTACCTTGCCAATTTGACGCAAATGGACCAATATTGTTTTGATGCTAACGTCGAAAGCTGCTGCTAATTCAGCCGTGGATTGAGTTTCATCAGCTTCCACAATTGCCTTTAATTCGTCATGGTCGACCAAAGTTTTCGGACGACCACGGGGTTCATTTTTCAGGTCAAAATTTCCAGAACGGAAGCGGGTAAACCAATAACGGGTGGTGCGTTCGTTTGTAGTGTTCGCTCCGTAAACGTCGTTGATGTTGCGTGCCGCTTTGCTGCCACGACGGTACTCATACTCCATAATTACTCGAATTTTTAACTTATCCATGATGACGAAAAATGTTCGAATGCGTTGAAAACAAAACACTAACTATTAAACAAATGACGATTTTAGAAAAAGAATTCCATGTTTGTCAAATAAAATTAATTTGAAATTAGAATTATCAGTCAAAAAAAAAATATTTTCATTTGAAATGGCCAGTACGGCAAAACGGCAGTTTCATAGGTAAAGACCTATTATTTCATCTCATCTGACAATCTTAATCCCATAATCAATTGAGGTTATTGACTATTTTTAGGCATTATATGTACCCATGAATAGTTTACCTAAAATTGAAGAATTTTAAAAATATTATTTAATTTAGTAGGTTCCTAAAGTTATCTTTCATACAACAATATCTACATCTTCAGCTATAAAGAATACCAATTGAAAAGCACGTGTAATATATAAATTGAACAAACGTAGTCTTTCAGTCTACATTGTGGATCAACGTCACCATCAACCTAAGTTATCAGGAATCTCTGATAATCTAATGTTGTTCTTAAATATTATTTTTGCGGTGTACTTCAAGCCGTGATCCTCACATTTGAAATCTCAATGAAATTTTATATCCTTTATATCTCTGAAATCTTTTATCGACTATTTCTGAGATTTAGCATGTCGTTATCACTATTTCGTGACTATTTTTTGGAACCTAAAGTAAGTCGATAGACCTTACTGTTTCCTTGCACGAAAGGTGAGGATTATAGCTTGACGTTCAAAACATGATTGATGATCATGTTTTGATGATCATGTGGTGAAAACATGATCATCACCAACCTATACCTACCAACACCAACATATCCTCACTAAGCTATAAACTATAACACTAAACCGAAACTATAACACTAGACTATTTTTTTGTGTCCTTCAAGCTGTAATCCTCATATTTGAAATCTCAATGAAAACGAATTATTACACGAAAATTACATGTTTGAATATTTATCACTATTTCATGACTATTTTTTAGCATTGCCAAAATTCGTTTCAATTGAGATTTCAAATGTGAAGATTACAGCTTCAAGTACACTTAATGCGGACACTAAAAGTTGCGCGGGTTCTATGTTTGTATTGACAAATATTTCGAGCTCACTCGCTCAATGCGTCCGCGCGAGTTTCACTTTTCACCCTTCTATTTCCGCCTCAGTAAGTAACATTTTTGAGATTCTTAACTCAGTATTGTTAGGATTCAGGGATGCCTTCGTATAAGTTGAGGTTGAAAGTTAATTGATGATTTGAAACTTTGACGCATCAAGACGTGTAATATTACACGGTGGTGCACGATTCCAACGGCCACCACGGTCGGTCTTTTCGCGCTCACCCTAGTAGAATGCGAATCTGATGCACCAGCGATGCCTCATTAGATATGTTTCCGTTAACAGTTGATTAATGCTTTTAGAATAATCGGAATTTCAATGACACCAATGGTATTAAAAAATGATAAAAAGAAAATAAGGCCTCTGATCTTCCTTGTAATGACTTAATAATAAAGAAAAATCGAATTAAACTTCTTTATTATTTTATTTATTTCAATTACAGTTTAGCACACAGTAAATTGTCTGTAAATAATTTATTTGTAGAATTCGTATTCACTCTCATCCTTCTTGATGTTGTTCTTATAGCCCTTCTCAAAGTCTTTAGGTAGTACAATATATCTGAAAAGGGAAAAATACAACAATTTTTAGTTCGTATTACAAAGGAATTATGAGAACTCAGTACCCAGAAATTAAGAATGAAATTATGGATTAGAGCTCCAATAGCAGGTTCCACTTCATAAATACAGAGGCTTTTATAGTGTTGTGTAGTTTTTGAAATATACATGACACAAATACTCTTTAAAGTGTTAATAAAAACTAGCATAATAATAAATAATTAGAAGGGGCTAAACCATCTCTAAAACCTTTAAAAAAACCTTCAAGAGAGAACAATTTTAGCTAACGACATTATTTTTCATCTTTTGAAATTTATCAGTATCATATGATTCAATGAAGACTTTTTGGACACAATATGTATAGAAATCATAAAGAAATGTCAAAGATTTACCCAATGAGAAAAACCTATATTCTGTCCTCATTATACAGGGTGAAAATATTTAAGTTATCAAAATTATAAAAAAATGTGAAATAAAAATTGAACGGATCATCAATTATCAAGTGGTTGTGCATCACTACATCAACGTGAATGTCGCGAGTTGTGCTATCTTGGGGTTCGTTTCGAATACCACTCACAGCACTAAAATTGCTCATAACCGTTCCGATTCGTTTAAGCGCGCTAAAAGTGATATTTTTGCTATTTAAATCAAAAAGGTAAATAGAGCGCTAAAATTCTGATTGTTCCTCTTAGTCTAAAGTTATATCTTCATTAAGATCGTAAACCATGATTGTAACAGGAGTCATTTTTTAATATTATTACAAAAGAAAATCAATAAGCAAGCTTCTAAAATCTTTAACCCCCTCAATAAAAATATCAACACAGAAACTTCATGAGTCAGTATTGATATCCATCGTGAATGCGCTCACAGGCTTTCGGAACCGGTGGGTATATGAGCGCTCCGAGCGATATAATCGGCTATCGGTACGCACCACTGCTCCCGCACTCGTGTTTTTGGAGGTGCGTGAGTTCGATGAATGATAACAGTGTTAAGTAGATAACGATAATGGAAGCTGCAAAATTTCGTGGCTGACCTGAAGTCATGTGGTTAATGGCGTTTTGCTTAGCTAGTTTGTGAAAACTTTGCACGAACTAACATCAGGGCAGCCATGAATATTTTGCGCGCACTGGTTTTCCATTGGATCAACTTTCCCTTCACACTTAACCGGCTCAAAACTACAACGATATTAAATTTAAACTAAAATTATTATGTGATAAACCATTAAAACCGTAAAATTTTCCATGTGTCGTAGTTTAGGAGTATTTAAAAAGTTGAAATCATGTATTTACAAGAATTAAGTACTATGGAATGCTTAGTATTTAAATGTATTTTTGAAAAATGTTTTAAGGCTTACGCGTATTGTAAGAGATATTCAAAGTGTTCACCGCCTCTTTCAACACACAACTCTGCCCTTCCTTCGCCTGTGATTTCACAGGCTCGCATGCACGAATAATTTTGTCTTTTAATTCGCCTCTCGTCTCACTTTCACTTTCTTTAAACCATCCTTTTAATTAAGGAAATATCTGCGTATCAGTCGGTACATGGATAAGGGGTAAACTGGCGCTCTCCCTGGCGCTTGAGCATGTCTCGGTACATGGAAAGACCCAGAATCTAGAAGGTTCTGCGTAGATCTCAAAATGCGATCCCGCGATAGAATCGGTGTGTCTGGAAAGCGGCGATGAAACATCTCTTGCATCAACAAACATCAATAAATTGTGCGTTCGTTCGTATAACAAAACCATTTGTAGGTACTGCTGGTTTGTGTACCATCGTCTTTGAACATTACGTGGCCGAGGCATTATTATAACTTAGTCCACTACACAACAATACAACTTCCGAAGCAACTGCAATCCATAGGTTGCGTATGATCGCGCGCGACGAATTAGGACTCACCCGATAAATGATAATTTGCCTAAGCGCGAGCGCAACAACCATACGTCACTCAGACGACGCAGTCACAGAATGACTAAGCCAGCTGACGGGGCCTCGTGGATGCACAGGTGAAATTTACTTTACTACTTTCGCACGAATTGGCAACGCTGTATTAGAACAAAATTTGAGACTTTTGTGGCCTTGAACCTATTTATGCAAATGCACGCGAAGGTAGGTATTAATTAGCTAGTGACGACTGAGTTAACTGATTTAATACTTGAATTGATAGATTTAATGTTTCTTATTATTATTTTTCTTTGATAATATTTTTTCTAGGTTTACCTGTTGTAATAATTAAAGGTATGTTTAACATATACGATTTTTCAGGATTTCGTTGATTAAAAGTAATGAAGATTCTGATTCGCATAATTTTATTCCTAGTGTAATTGGTAACATAACTAGACTCTTAATTTAGAAGGATGCCAATGAATTCAATTTCACCCGGTATACCATTACTTAACAAATAATTATACCTGTTTTCTCTAACAGCATGCATGCCAGCTTCCTGGCAAATAGCATTAATGTCAGCCCCAGACACACGGTCCGGTCGAGCAACAAACTCTTCTAAGTCCACCTCTTCTGATAGATTCATCTTGCCGGTGATAGTTGAGAAGATCAGGCGTTTTTGACGTCTGTGGATATGAAAAGATAGGGATATAAGCTTGTATATTGTAGTGGATAGGGCAGCCTTATAATTTAGTGGTAGTAGACTTAGGTTAGGATCTCATCCTATTTGAACCGCCGTAATAACCACGTTTTTGTTGTTGTGTTTCAGACACAGCGATGCAACAGCCAGTGCAATTACTGGAAGAAAAGCATTTCCAACTTAGTCGTACGGTCAGCAACGCATTTTTTATTGAGAATAAATTAATAACAATAATATCTGTGATGAATGATGTCTACGGGTGTGGATGCCCGTTATCATCAAGTGGATTGCATGCTCGCTTGCCAGCTTTGAATTTAATAAAATCATAACTTTCTATTTTAATTTATGAGTCTAACAAAATCAACAAACAATCCAACTACAATATTATATTGTAATTTAAGCTGTTAATCATATGCAATTTCTATCTGATATTATGGTTTCTCTAGACAAATCAATCATATTATTCTTTATTTATTGAGTTATAAATAAGCAAGGTAATGCTTTATTTTGTACATATAAAGGCATCACGAAACTTCATCACGCATTATCATTTAAAATTATTGTGTTGTATGACCACTACATCACTGAACGCCGCTGAATTTAATGCACGTGAAATATTTATTTTAAATATTTTTTAGTTTCTGACATTTTTAAGGGAAAATTTAAAATCCCTTAAGGTGGAAGTTCGAAATATCATTTTTTTAATACTATACCATTCTTCACAATACAAAAAAAAACAAACATAATTATTTACCTGTCAGGCAGAGGGAATTCAATCTTTCTGTCAAGACGACCGGGACGCAACAGAGCTGGATCTAACGTGTCAGCTCGGTTCGTGGCCATAATTACCTGAAAGAAAAAAACTGCTATAATATCAACCCTTAATTGAAATTCGAGTCAAATGTGACACTTCGACTTGGAAACAAGTATGAATTCGTGCTGAAGGTTGGTTTTTCAAGCTAAAGTACAAAGGGACTGTGCAAAGCAAAAAGATTTCAAAATGTATAGATACAACTAACTTTAAAAATAAATTTGCAGAGTTTTTAAAAACTCTGTTAATAACTACAGACGCAATCATACAAAGCAATTTGTATTTTATTATTTTGTCTCCTATCAAGCTTGTGGATTCTAGGTTGATGATCCTTTTTTGTAACCTAACTTTTATTCTGTTGAGTTATTAATTTTGGTGCACAATAACACTTACCAGTATTTCACAACTTTGGTGGAGTCTCAAGGAAGTATTTGTGCCACCATGCATGGAATTAAAAAGTTATTGGTTGTTTCTCAGTTTTATAATTTTTATACCTTTTTTTTATAAAAAATCCTGAATGATAATTTCTAACTCTCAGGCTCTATTTAGCAACAGTGTTTTTAAAGATATAGTTCCACAAAATAAACTTCCATCTTATTTCTAGGCAACCTTTACTTCGTTAATTTAGGAATATATCTTACTTTCACATTGGTGGTTTGATCAAATCCATCCATCTGGTTGAGCAGCTCCAGTAAGATTCGCTGCACTTCACGATCAGCACCGGTTTGGGCATCAAAGCTACACAATAAAAGATCAGTATAGAGTTGGGTGTTAAACATTAAGACCAATTTAACCTCGTAATTCGTCATAAAAGTTTCAATAACAACTTATTTCTTTGGAACTTTTTTGACAACGTAACTTAAGACAACTTTTGTAAAAGATTTTTTAAACCTCAGAACGTGAAAAGTTTATCATCTAACATACTAAATGGCTTACCGCTTTGTAGCAATAGCATCAATTTCGTCAATGAAGATAATTGCCGGGCTGTTTTCCTTGGCGAGACGGAACACGTCTCTGACCATACGAGGACCCTCTCCCAGGTACTTCTGAACAAACTCAGATCCAACCACACGGATGAAAGCAGCTGTAAAAGAATTCAATATTGCAATAATATTAACAGATAATCTTCTATTTCTGTGTTATTTAAGTAAAGAGGATCGATTTGCTTGTGTGTTTGTTTATATTTTCCTGCACTAATAAAAAAATTCTTCCAAATTTAGTACCCTTTACAGTCTATGTTATATTATTTCATCCACACAAAGTTGCAAGGTGGTTCATGATTAAACATTTTATGTATTAGGGTAATATATTTTCTAAATAGGAACCAACATATTAAAAAAATATGTATAAAGTTTGACACCATTTTGTGTTTACAAAAATTTTTGTGCTTATGAGTTCTGTTGAAATGTAGTAATTGCTCTATTTTTTTTATATATTTCGAGGGTTGCTTTAAATCAAATTAATTCTGAAGAGTTAAGTTTTGAAAAATATCTGCTTGCAATGGTTTCAAAACTATTAATCGTAAATATGAAAGTTTTCTTAAAATAAATAGTATATTTAAGATAATGTTTGACTGTCATATTTACAATGAAAATACGTCGAGATTTGTTTAGATTACACTTAAAAGCAAACCGAGACCCGGCAAGGTTGTGAGAAATATATCGAGGTTTTAACTTCTTTTTCGATAGAACACAAAATGTTTGCATTAAAATATTGGAATCATTTTACAGAAGAAAATATATTTTTATATGTAAATATAATACCTGTTCAAAATATCATTTCGTTTTTCGAGTAAATATATAAAAAATTTTAAGGTTTGCCAATTTCATGCATTTTATTTCAATTAACTTACTAATATTTAATTGAGTTATACAACGTGTAAATGAATTAACCCAAAACCAGAAAGTAGTTTGCTCAGAATCGTATTGCGAATCGATCGCACCATGTTTTAATATAGGTTATATTTTTCCACATTTATTGGCCCATGTCTAAACTATTTATACTACAACATTTCTTGCTAGCGCCCGGCCGCCCATAACTAGTTAGCATCGAACGAATGACACCGACCGACAAAACAATCCGGCACCCACCGAGTGATTACCGACCGCCATGCTAAAAATAAACCTTATTATTATAAAGTTAAAGAACAAGCCGCCCGCGTCCGCACACCCCACGCCGATCGCCTGCGTTCGCACCTCCGAGAGCGAGGCGCCGCCGGCGCCGGTCAGTCTCAGCGCGAACTTCGTCTTGGAAGGTATCGTCCTTTCGGTTCCGATAGACGCGCGGCTGCAGGCGCCACCGCTTTCACAATGCCTTTTCGGTACACAAGTGTGCAATACACTGAAATGGTGAGAACGCTCGCGCGATGTAACGGCAACGTGAGTTTGGCAGTGCGATAATTTCGTGAGCAATTCGGTGTTTCCGTCTCCAACGAGACAATGTTAGCAGCCACTCAAAGGCTGAGAGACAGTGGAACATTTTTTCCTCCTACCGGAATGGACAGAGGCGACGACCGCTTTGACGTACGGATTCAAGAAAGGATATTGGAGTATTTCCATGAGAACCCAGAATCCAGTACACGTGAAGCAGCGAGAATTATCGGCTGTAGTCACGCCTACGTTTGGAGAGTTTTACAAGACGACGGACAGCACCCTTTCCACTTTCGTCGCTGTCAAGAATTGAACTCTCAGGATCTGGCTCCGCGTGTTGCATTCTGCGAGTGGTATTTAGCGAATGAACATAAGAACATTCTTTTTACTGATGAGTGCACGTTTACGCGCGCCGTTATGTTCAATCAACATAACAGGCACATATGGAATCATGTTAACACCTACGCATCAGTAGAGAATTCCTACCAACATAGATTTTCTCTAAATGTACGGGCAGGTGTTCTGGGACCATACATAGTCGGCCCCGTATTCTTAGAACGTTTAAATGGAGAAACGTACTTAAGTTTCCTCAGAGAAACATTGAGTCAGTTACTTGACAACGTGCCTCTGTATCTGTTACGAGACCTGATGTTTCAGCACGACGGAGCTCCAGCGCACTTCCAGTGGACTGTTCGTAGGTACCTCGACGCGGAATACGGGGAAAACTGGATCGGGCGTGGTGGACCTGTGCAGTGGCCTGCCAGGTCGCCGGATTTAACTCCACTAGACTATTTTGTGTGGGGTAGAGTCAAAACAATTTTTTATGACAGTGGACATAGTGCCAGAAACGTTAGTGAATTACGCGAGGCCATTGTGAGTCCTTTTGAAATAGTGAAAACAGACACTTCAGTGCTAAACAAACTAAAAAGACACCAAAGAAAGCGCGCGAGACTGTGCTTGCAGCAAAGTGGTGGACATTTTGAACAACTTTTAACTAGCCGCCAAAATTTGACTTCTAATAATTAATTTTGTAAGTAAGTAGTTATAAGTGTACATAACAATCAGTGTAAATAATTTGATTCAAAACTTTTAAATACGCCAACTTGTTTGTACCTGTAATATTTTTTTTATTACAAGTTAAACATTTGTTTCTTTACAAACGTACTAGGTACTTGGTCAAATTAACATGACACCTGCGTAGTAGAGATAGCGTGTCTGCGCTTTAAAACTTTCGAGTTAAGGGGTTTTGATATAATGCCGCGGCCGATGCATAAGGCTACCCTGGATTTGTAAGCGGCGGCTGCGACGGAGCAACGGCGGCTGCGGCGGCGCAACGGCGGCCGATGCATAAGGCTCCCCTGGATTTGTAAGCGGCGGCTGTTGTTGTTGTTGTTGTTAAACGGTTATTGGATTTTTTTGAGTTCTTGTTATTAGAGGTTTTCTTCAAACTATTGGATTTTTTAACATTTAACAAAATGGTTTGAAAAATGAGAATTTTAAAGCTTGATATGCAAAAAAATACCTATCAGTTACGAGGTACTTAATAACTACCAATTATGTAACCGATTTAATAATATCACTTTAAACATGCTTCAAACAGTAAAAATTATAATTTTCGTAATTAAAATAAATTAGGTACCTACTAAAAATTTTTTAGCACACTCAACAAGCGTCATATGAACCAGGTGTCATGTTTAATATGACCGAGTAAGGCGTACCTAATAATTTAAATCGATATTATGTGATATACTATTACAAATAGGTTGCCAGTCTAAAGCCTGGGAAAGTGTGATGGAAAGTTTTGAAATTGCTTTTAAAGTTTTTTTCGGGCCATAGGTAGGCCAAGATTTAGTTCTTACAGTTCACTCAAAATAACTTGGCCGGTGTAAAGTGAACGTCTGTTAAACTGCTGAATAGTAGTCAGCTGTACCGGCGCTGCGCTGTGCGAGTCAGAGGCCGCGTGCGACGAGTCGTGGAGTACCTACGCCGTAGAGCTCGAAACTTCACAGAAAGGTCACCTCCGATCTAATGTTGAATAACTTTTAAAATATTATATATTTCGGCGCAATTTATATTTTAATCATATTATTACTTATTTTTTCAGGTTTTTGGTTAATTCATTTACACGTTATATATAAGCTTTCGATCTTTTCGTAGGTGTTTTATTTTGATATAGCGTTACTAGCTCATTAGCTACATTCACTTTTATCGAAAAGGTCGCGGCCGGACAGGCAAGACTAGGATTGCAGCCACCGCTCGACTCTAAGACCGCTCTGAACTTTTGAGTGGATATTAAGTTTCTTTACGCAAAGTCACATAATATTTGTTCAAAATTTTTATTTTATACCAATATTAATAAAATTAATTGCAAAACTCATGCGTAAAAAACCGAGCCATCATATGCATTATGCAATTTTATTGTTAAAACGCCGAAAACTATATTCAAAACCATGAAAGGAAAATGGTTCTCCACATATATTTAAAGATTGGTAACCATTCCTTGAAATAACATTACCAACTTGGTTGTATATAAAGGCAACTGAGGAACACCTAGGTCAGGTTTTAATTGTATTCGGTTGGCTTTAAAACTTATCCACATATTTTTTTATATTTTGTAAATAATAGCATAAATCTATATTGTGTATGTATCTAATACTAATATGAAATGTAAGTTTTTTTCACAACATTTTCCCATATTTTACGTTTATTCTGATAAGTTATCATAACATAAACATAATGGTGTATTAAGACTACATATTATACTTAACACATATTAAGACAGCAATCTAGTGTTTTTATACATATGTTTTTTTACAAACAGACTGGAATCTTTGCGAAAAAAGATTTTGCAAGTTATCCCAGCTAATTTGTTTATTAAAACATTAAAATCAATTTCTTCCTTGAATTGTTCAATTAACTGTATTAAGTTGCCATTGCATTATCTGATCATACAGTGACACACATAAAACGTACATATATATAATTTCTAATCATACCTGTAGTATGATGAGCCACAGCTTTCGCCAACATAGTTTTGCCACAACCCGGAGGCCCATACATGAGCACACCTCTAGGTGGCTCTATACCAATCTGTCGATACAACTCAACATGAGTAAGAGGAAGTTCGACCGCTTCTCTGATTTCTTGCTTTTGAGTGTCCATTCCACCAATGTCTGAATACTGGACATCGGGCTTTTCATCTGGAAAGAAAATAAAATGAGTATTATAGAAATTATAACAGTTACACATTTTAAATGTTTGTTTTGTGGCAATTTAATAATCAGTTGACCAATGACAATATGCAATATACAGAAGGCATTAAACAAAATATTAAAGAGTTCTGAAATAAAAGTTATTCCCAGAAATACTTATTGAAAAGTTTGGTAAAAGTAAAGAAGTTACTGATTTTCACAATAGTTTATTTGACAATATAAAAAATAATGAAATATTTATTGCCATATTTAAGGTACTTTAAAAGCAATTCGCATTACTAGACACAGCCAAAAATTAGTATTTCCTCCAAAAAAAAAAATAAATAAATAAAACTATCTACTTTGAGTCGGAACATCAAGACACTAAACTACGTAGTTTCGTTGGCTAAGTTTTAAATGACTTCACAGGCAAGTAAAAATCTGGTTTCTGTTAAAGAATGTCGTGTCTTGACGCCACTGTGTGACATCACAGGTCAGTGTCGACGTCATATTTTGATGACCAAAAAAAATTTTTACAATTTAACAGGAGTCCCTCTGGTAGCTTGCTCAAGCTTGTTTTCATTCCCTATTCCCATTTTGTTTCTAAATAATTGTTCTAGGGCTACCAATCTGTTAGTATATATTTTTTTTATGCCGCCTAAGCAACACCCTCTCGGGAGGGAGGTGGAAGATGCGTCATGCATACCGCCACAGGCAACCGACTTCCGCGACGGTGATGTGGGAGTCACCAAAGTGGCACCCACTAAAAACCACCTTGCCGGCTGTAGCATGGGAGTGCCTTCATCGGAGTGACACCCGGTAGGAAGGTGGGGGTCACCCGCTGAGAATAAAAATCACTTAAGGTGCAAATGTCATTTGGATTATGATAAGTCGGCCTGTGCAGCCTAAAGCTGGTCCAGATTAGCCGAAAGTTGATCGGGGGGATCCGAGAGTGCATTTCTCGGTCTACGGACTTTGTACCTCGACGGTATGGACGGAGCAGCATAAGCTACTGACTCGTGTATGAGGGGGTTAGGATGCTCTTCGGATCGCTTGAAATAAGCGATGGAGAACGTCCTAAGGTGTTGTTGTATTGTAGGTAAGTCGAGATCCGTGACCCGGCGACAGAAGAGATTCTGGACTACCTGCAAATTTTACAAATCGGAGGGTTTGGCATGGGCAAAGGTTGGTGCGGCATACGTCATGACTGGTCTCACGCAAACCTTAAAAAGCGTTCGCTTGTTCCTAAGAGACATTTTACTGTGCCTGCCTAACATACTGTTTAGGCGGTCCATGTACATACGGGCGAGTCTAGTAACTCTGAGTATGTGAGGTCGGAATGAAAGAGTACGATCGAGTGTTACGCCTAGGTACTCGGTGGTTTGTGCCCACGGGATGGGCGTACCTAGCATTCGGATATGGGGGTCACAGGGGCGACGGCGTTTATGATAGAAGCGCATCGCAGAGCTTTTCTCTGGATTCACATCGATTCGCCATTTTTTAAACCAAGCTCCGAGGTCGTTTACGGCCTTCTGGAGTTTGGTGATGAGGGTGTCGACGTACACGACCTTGACGTACAGGGCGGTATCATCGGCAAAGAGGGTAGTTGAACACCTTTTGACGGGATAGGTATGTCATAGGTGTTTGTGGTGTACAAGAGAGGGGCGAGTACCGAGCCCTGAGGGACTCTCGCCCTGAGGGGGCGGGGAGTGGAGCGTACCTTCGTGTTTAAAACGAAAGGTGCGATTTTTAATATAGGAGCCGACTAGTTTGACTAGTCTATGTTAGCCTGTGTTATAAAGCTTATTAATGAGACCCGCGTGCCAGACTATCGAAAGCCTTGGCTACGTCAAAAAATACAGCGACTGTTTTTAGTCACCTGGGGTAGAAGCCGTCGAGTATGTACTCGTACACGATTCGGTGGACTTGCTGAGGGCACGAGTGCTTGGCTTGAAAGCCGAATTGGTGGGGATTATGAGGGGGTCACCATCCGCTGGGAACAGGTGATCCTTCATTCAAGCGAGTATGATTCTCTCGAGAAGTTTAGCCATGGCTTTGAGTAGGCTGATGGGTCTGTGATTAGCCAGGATATTCAAAGATTTACCCGGCTTGGGAATGCCTATGACTGTAGCTTCTTTCCAAGCTTTTGGAAAGTAGCTAAGGTCGAAGCAGGCATTGAAGATAATTGGAAGCAAGGTAAGCACCTGCCGAGGCAGCTGCTTAAGTGCGTGGTTGGAAATTCCATCCGCACCCGGGGCCTTCTTGGATTTCTGTCTTCTGATGAGGGTAGTATACATGTTGAATAGTCCTTTATATAATGATGCCGTGCTTGTAAAGTTAAAAAAAGTTTGTTTGGTAATAAAGTAATTATTTCATTTACATCAGGTCAAAAAAACAATAAATATGAAAAAATAATTAAATTTAAAAACACAACCTTTAACTATCAATTTTCATTTCGAAATATGTAATTACCTACCTATCAAAATCACAAAAAAACAAAAGTTTAATCTGATTTGCTACATAAAAGAAAACCAATGCAACTGAAACCTTCCATAAACCATTATATAAAAATTATCAAATAAATTTGAATACTTCTATCTCACTATCTCAGTCTTTGACCATACATCATGTTTTTATACATAATCGAAGACTTAAGTACTTAATTAAGCACCAAGCACTATAAGTAACTCTCAAGAATAAAACAAATAAAATCATTAAAGCCCTTACAGCATGGAACCACTTGGCTGATACTTGTATAGCAACAATAGACAAATTTATTTTGTAGCGTGATAGTTTTATTTTAGCCATAACTCCTATACTGGTATTAAAATATTAATTTAAAGTGTATGGTGTAAAGGGCAATAATAAAGAGCATGAAATGCTTAAGGTAACTAATGTATTAAAATGGGTATATTACGCCACTTGTAAATGATAGACTTATGCCATTGCAGACTTTGTCTGTAGATCTATAAAAAAGACACAATTTCACATAACAGTGCATTTTTTTATTAAAATGCTGCTTTTCCCAGCTAGCTGAATTTTTTACGATTTCTTCCACATTTATCATCATATTTCAACTAATTTACACCAAACTTGAAAAAATTAGACACATTAACCTTCATCTTGAATCATCTACCCTTTAGGGAAAACTGTATGAAACTCCATTTGGTAGTCTTTGCGTTTATTGTGTTTAGACAGAACAGACACGGCTAGGGACTTTGTTTTATAATATGCTTTGATTGTCATTTGACATAAACTATGTTATCTCTTCATTGCTCGATCATCACAAATTTTTTTAGTTGTGCTACACATGAAAAAACAAAATAGTTTATTATCAAAAATAAGCTTAATTTATCAACCAGACCAGGAATACACATCTTTGGTTCCCAGTCTCAAGTAAACTTTTTTAACATTAATAAAAATAAGCTAGATAATTTCTGTGATTTTCAATCAGAAATCTGCATAACTGAAGGCCAGATCATTGATGGAAATGTAACATGATGTAAATAGTCTTATTACTCATACTCAATCTAGATATTCTAGAAAAATAAGTGGATTCTCTTACCCGCTTGCAACATGGAGATTGAACTATCTGCTTCTGGTGGAAGCACATCAACCAAAGCATTTGAATGTTTGTGCAGAGCTACAGATGCTGATGGTTTCAGTAATTCTCTGTCAATAGTAGACAAAATGCGAACATAGTAGTTTGATCCTGTTGTGCTTCCAACTGTAAGTAAAAAATAACACTGTGATCATTAGGCAGGAAATAAGTAAGGCATTACATTTACTTTAGACAGAAGTTTATCAAAGCAAAATGAAGGCATATATTTACAAAATTTGATAGAATAGTCACCTACAAACTTATTTCAAAAAGTTTTATTTCATAAACTTACATCACTGATTTACAGCCAGGTTCATGGACTATTAGATAGCTTCTAGCTAAGGTTGTGGTGATAACTTGAAATAAATATATTACTCATCAACTAACCAAAATATATAATAACAACCTATACTTAGAAAATAATGCTTGTTAGAGTTCATACAATTATATTCATTGGATTAATAAACATTTTAATTCTACTACATTATAATATGTGTGCTGGGTTAAAGTACACTATATGGACCGTCGAATTTAGAGGGGGGAGGGGGAGGGGGGTGAAGGGGGGATGGTAGGTGACCTCCCCCTCGAAGGGGGAGGTGCGGAGCCCTAAAGATTGTGAGAAAATTGAAGATAAAGTTTTGAGGTTAGAATGAATACATTTTGTAAGGTTACTGGACTTTAGGGTTAAAGGTCACTTTTCGTGAAAAGTTGGAAATGGTACTTAATTTAGTCCTGGCGCTTCGCCGGGTGCTGCCGCACCACGCTCGCTTCGCTCGCTCGGCTCGCGCGTATATTAACTACATACAAACCGAACCTAATCTAATTGAACAGATGCGTCTTTGATTGAACGTCATTGAACAGACGATGAGATGTTGACAAGTTTTATTTGACAACTCAAAATGGCGGCGTCGTAAATTACGTTTCGTTCTGCATGTTCATGATATGAACATTTCACTAGTACGCAATCCGTTACATATAAATATTTTTTAAGATGTAATATTTATTAAATAGTAATACATTTAATTTACAAATATATATAAATGTGTTTACTTATTTATTTTTTTTCAAAAACTTTAAACTGTATTTTACGACTGTGAGGAAACGAAACGCAATGACAGGCTGTATTGATCAATTCATTCACTCTACACTCTATTGTTGTTTTTTTAGCTTGAAATATTGGAATTTCAAAATTAAATTTTATAAAAACTACTTATCTCCGCAATGTAAAACTTTGCACAAAGACGCCTTAGACTATAACCTTTAAGCCGTAAAAATCCTATCGTCCAGTCTAACGGTCCATATAGTGTACTTTATCCAAATTTAAATTTGGCTGGAGGTATTACAAATAGTAAATAATTTATTAACTAACCTATGCCAGTGTTTTGATCAACAGCTTCCAAAAATTGTCCAATAACAAGGGGAACTGACTGGATTCTTTTAACTTCTTCCTGGGCATGTAAGTATTCTTTTTTGAGATTTCTTTGTTCGTCTTTAATGTATTCTTCTTGCACTTCCAGAAATTCTAACATACGTTGCAGTTTCTGTAAGGGTTTGTTACAAACGGTAAATTAGGTCCTATTGGTGCGTAAACATAACACAATTACAAAGAAAAACTTACTTTATACTTGGTATATAAATCTTCAGATTCCAATTCATCAAAAGACTGAGGACCTGAAAATGCAAGTCCTTTTGCGTCTGGGCCTTGGTCATCCTGAAATTGAATAAACAGAAACAATGAAAACTCAATGATGAATTGGCAAAACAGTAAGATGAATTTGCGCTACTTACTTTCTCGGGAAGTATAATGCCGATTTCTTCCATATTTATTCGATTAAATATTACAAAATTAATCAGTAAATGGCGAATGAAATAGATTAAGTTCAGAAAATTCAACAAGTATAAACTAAACCAAATTCACAATTTGCATTCCTCAAACTCAAATCTTCAACTCTGTCAAAGTCAATCAAATATGGAAACCGCATTGTCATGTCACCCAATCACTCAACGTTTCGTTTCATCAACCAATGCTGCGTTCCGTTTGCCGATTATAGCGCTCACAGCGCTCACATACCCGTTCCGAACGCCGCCATCTTCCCGCTCACAGTGCCCAAGCTACGAAGCATGGTCGCTCTGAGCGGTCTGTCAAAACTGACACATGACGTTACTTTCTTGATGTTTTTATTAGTCGATTATAGATTTTTAGAGCTTGCTTATTAATTTTCTTTTGTAATAATGTTAAAAAATGGCTTCATTCAAGGTCAAAGATCTTAATGAAATTATAACTTTAGACTTAATCGATAAACAATCAGAATGTTAGCGAGCTATTTACCGTTCCGATTGCAATAGCACTAATATCACTTTTAGCGCGCTCGAACGAATCGGAAGGGTTTTGGGCACTTTTAGCGCTGATAGCGCTGTCAGCGGCAAACGGAACACACCAAAATAAGGCAGCCAACATAGGATCAATGAACTGATAGTCGCTTTATAATTTATAAGGACTTTTGCGCAGCAATTCGACGAAACAAGTAGTGCTCTTCGTTGGTTTTTCTTTTTTGTGCTAGCGTTAAGTGTATAATAAAGATACATTGAGCATATACATGTACATTAAAAAGAAAACCGAATAAGAAGTGTGTAGACAGTGCTTTTCGTTTCGTCCCAAAAAGTCCGTTTGTTGATACTAAAGTCACGCAATCACTTTACTATTGACGTTCATCGTTTTCATTATCTTTCATAACATCAACATCGTCGTAATAAAAGGAAAAGCAATATTTTTGACAGACCAGGCTGTATGGTGTATTTTCTTTACCTTTCCTATAAGATAAATCAAGGAATTTATACACCTTTACAGTTAGCTGGCAGTGCCTTTCGACTTTAACATAAAAATAATTTGAACACGTTCAGGACGACCACTAGCTCAGGGATATATAGCCCTAATATAGCCTATATCAGGTGTTTAGGACCTGTTGTGTTACTCATTTGATCGTTCATCATCGGGTCGAATAAACCTGTTCATTGTTTTTTATTCTAGATAATTTTCCAAAAAAATCCTACACTATTTTTACTATTTTTTTTCAGACGAAGATGACGCAAAATAGGTTTTACCATAAGGTTAGGTTTTCTAGATAAAATAGAAACATATTTCACAATTTTGAATTAAGTTTGGCAGCTTTGACTTTACCTTAAGAATTGAGCCACAAATAATTGGATTACTCAAAACGCAGAATATTAGAAAACGAAGTATATTGCACATAAAAAACTAATTAATAAGTTCTTTAGCTATATATGTACACTAGATATATCTACAAATATCTTTTGGATATTCGTTAAGAACTTCGATTTTAGAGCTAAGAAAAACTGCATGAAAACATTTCCAAGAACGTACAGACCGACCAAAAAATCTTGAAAAGAATGTTTTAGGAACTAAAATAAATCTGATTATTGCAGCTATTAATTGAAATTTCATTGACGTCACTGTTATGATATCTTTGATTGAATGGTGCATGAATCTTCGGTTTTCGTATTGTTTTTCTAATTTGTTTAATAGTCGTTGATTGTCATTACTATCATCATGAATAAGAAGAAATCGAACAATCCGATATGATATGGAGCTAGGGAAGTGATTTATAACGTGTTCCAACGGTATTTTGCGTAATACCAAGCTGGACGTTTATTATCAGATTTGGAGGATGTTTATGCCCGTACAGCATTAATGACAGATATGTAACAGGGGATATGGTGGATATTTAAAAGGAAAGGGTTTATAAAAACAGTACGATTATTGTTTTTTCAATTTCTTGATTACTGTTTACAATGCTCTATTTAGAGGTTATGTAAGAATTGACAAGTAGTTATTTGTAGATCGGTCGACACAATTTGATAATTTTCCATTTCGTATTAATTTAGTTGAGTAGTTATTTTTGTTATTAATTATTACTAAAAGTATTAATCTTATTTTCAGGAAAATCAGAAAGTACCATCAGACGAATTGTTGATGAAGATTCAATTTGTTTATACTGTTCTAAAAGAAATTCTTACCCTGAAAAAAAAAATTTTGGCTATAGCTAAAACAGAGCTAGAGTTAGATTTTAGCCAAGAACAAAAAATGTCAGTCTAACCGATTAGCTTTGATAGAAAAACCTTTTATTTCTGCGAAAAGAGAGAGGCGAGAATTCCTGAGTATTATTATGAAAAACAGAGATTTGCCTGAAGAGTTACTAAAAGATATAATATAATTTGATGAAAGTTATATTCATGACTCATATAAAGTAAAAAAATGTTGGCAGTTTGTTTGACATTTCAGGAGTACAAGCCAGTGTTTCGAAGGGCAAAAGATACAATTTTGTACATGCTGGAAGCTCAAAAGGTTTTGTCCCAAATTGTATATATTATAATAAAATGGATGATTATCATTCAGAAATGAATGCTCATAATTTTACCAATAGGATAACAGAAAAACATATAACAATCTCCATGAAAATTTAATTATTGTTTTTGATAATGCCCCATATCATTCGATAATAACAAACAAAGCACCAAACTCGAGTTCTCGCATTGAGGAAATAAAACTCTGGCTATTAGAAAATAAAACTCCGTATTATCCCTCACTGAGAACAGCAAGTCTTCTCAAATTAGTTAAAAATAATATACCAGATCCAATACATGCAATTGACGAGCTGCTCGGGGAACGTGGACATATTGTAGATAGGCTTCCACCATATCACTGCGATATGAATCCTATAGAGCTCATTTGAGATCTCGCCAAAAAAAAGGTCTCTGAACACAATGTGGGACCTCGCGATGTTAAAAGTTTGACAGAAGAAGCTTTAACCAGTATCACAGCTGAGAATTGGAAGAATTGCTGTGAACATGTGATTAAAATAGAAAAAGAATATTTTGAGAGAGGAAGAACATTATAATAATAATAAAATAATAAATATTTCTTACAATCATACCACATTATCTAGCCCAAATTAAGTATCATTAAGAACTTGTGTTATGGATACTAGATAACGGATAAATAAACTTAAGAAATACCAAGATTCGAACCCGGGACCTCTGGCGTGGAAGGCAAGGGTACCTCTACACCAAACAGGCCGTCAAATTCCATCAATTATATAATGATATTGATGATTTATGTATTCACCATTCTACATATTGTACAAAATACAGTATTGTATTTTGTACAATATGACGACCGAGTGGTGTAGTGGTAAGTAGCCTTGCCTCATACGCCGAAGGTCACAGATTCGAGTCCTGGCCGGGTATTCATTTGTGTGATGAACACAGATGTTTGTTCTCGGGTCATGGTTGTTGGTATTTATTTGTATATTTGTATGTTTATTCTGGGGTCATCCATAACGCAAGCTCTGCTTACTTTGGGGACATACAGTTGGTGTGTGTGTCTGGGCATTTATTATTATTATTATTAATACTCGTGCCTCTTATTGTAGACAAATTTTTGACATACCTTTACATACATTTTGCTATTTTGACAAACGAATATCATTCGATAAAGCTGTTGGAGTAACCAATATACATTCATTGAGTTAGTTTTATTTTAAGCGATTAAAAAAATTTAAATTTTGAGAAACATATATTTAGAACCATGACAATGCATGATAGATCTTTCACAAAGAAAAAATGTTCTCAGAAAAAAGCTCTCAGACAACTTTTTTAAAATTTAGCTTTCTAAATAATGACGCAAAAAATAAAAACCATTTTAGGCATACCATATTCCCTACAGCTATTTGAAGTGGCTCACTCAATTTCTGCTAAGACTTTTTGGTCGCACTATACACTAAACCGGAATTAAACAAAGTCATATTACAAAACAATCAGTTATATTTAAAAAAAAATGTATAAAATAGATAAATATGGGCAAAATTGTATAAATTAAAAATGTTTTTGGTAAAATTTATCAGTTTCTGTAAGTTTGCCGTATGCCACGTTACTTCTCAGAATTTGGTCTTTATTAGCAATATAAAAAATCGGGTAAGAATCTTTGTATAAAATCGGGTTCGTAACTTCTTTCAGCATTTTTTGCTATTCCTCGTAGATTAGTCCTCGATATTTATAATTTGATTAAAACACCTTCATTATCATAATCAAATATATATAACAAATCACATTCATTACAAAAATTATTACACGTATGCCAATTACAATGATATAACAGGTCAAAAACATTTATGATCATACCTAGACGAATGGGAGGAATAGATTAATGACAAAACTATTTTATCAAACAAGTCTTTGAATAACTAATCCTGTGGATAACTATCCCTATAATCGTGAATGAACGTAATAAATGACAATGTTATGACACAAGTTGCGAAGTTACCTTTTTCAACAGCAATGAGGTACAATAGACACCTTTTTATATTCTATGAGCATTGGGCACACCATGTCGTAAAAAGGACAGCTATTTTTGTTCCACTTTGAAGCATCTGAAGATGGTAAAACAGGTTTTTGTAATACGTTGCATTTACATTATAAAATTATTATGTTCCTTGTCCAACTAAAAGGCTAATTCGATTTTTTTATTGAGCTAAAATGCTCTCTATTCTAACGCTTTACCCTTACTGTCACATATTCTATTCGAATAGTCTAATTAAAAAAAACTAATGCGTACTTAAAAAGTGAAGAGTAAGTAACTTAAAGTTTTTAAATTTATGCGCACTTAACATAAGTTTTAGTAAACCATTACAAAATAAAAATGGTTTTAGCTTTTCATACTTTATATTTGAATCCTTTATGATTTGATTTTATCGATATTTGTTTTACTAACTTTTCTTTGGCGCCTGTTTTATTAATTTGGGCACTGGCTTCAGAAATGCTAAAAATTATTGCTGGATTTTGGCTCTGCCATGTCAGGCCCAAATTTGTATGAAGACTGTGTAACATGATTTGTCAATTTTAAGTCGAGTGTATCTCGCATCTGCCATCAGCAACAAACTATCGAACCAAAATAGCGAAAATCAAATTCACAAGAATAATTTGACAATAGCCAGTCTAGTAGTGTTGCCAGATCAGGGGATTTCCCCCTAGATTTAGGGGTTTTTCGACCCAGTTAGAGGCAAAATAGGGGGAAAAATATTTGGGGGATTTTTAAAAAACTTGGTGAGGGTATTCTAGGGGATTTCCAGGAGAGAAATCAAATTAGTATTGGGGTATGTCGCCGAGACCATCTGGCAACACTGCAGTCTAGTGTTATTAATATATCATAGTGTGGCCAAAATCAACAGGATATCTCTCACGCAACAAATAATAAACACAAACAGCTGATTGCAAAGTCCATCCACAATATATTAATACCATGGATAACTCCGCCGTACCGTAAAAATCGGCGGTGTGAATATTGTACCAGGCATAATGTTTTATTCCTAGAATCCTGAATTATCCTTAGAATTTCGTCTTATTCTAGCTTGAAGAAATCGGGTCTTAGTCGGGGGAATAAACATTGGCATAGAATATCGAAATTAATAATACTGTGCATATCCGAAATGCATGACGTCACGTTTGATAGTCGTCTATTTGGTCTGGAGAATACATGTGACGTGAAACGTAATTGTAGATAAGCTAAAATAAATAAAATTGGCTATTGTTTCGCTATGTCTAGGGCTTTAATTAGATCTACACGTCCTAGTTAGTTTATTTACCTGTGCCTGCTAAATTTGTATTTATGTTTGTTTCAGAATTTAACGAACTGTTTAAAGTGGTTTCTGTATGTTGAGGCCCTTTTTTTAAAGCTTTCGTTTCACAATTGTATTGACAGCAAATTTAAATGTTATTAAAACAGTCTCAATAAAGTCTCAATACTAAAAACACGTGTAGCTTCAACATTTTACCAAAGTCGTTAAGAACATTGTGAGATTAAAAAAGCATCATTATACAAAAATAGTCTAAATTGTACTATTTTAGTAATTCTCTCGTATAATTTATACTGGTACCATAATGACTTTCAAATTTAATTTATTTCTGCTGCGACGTTTATAAATTAGAATATATCAAAATGTAACTCGTAACTCCCTTCAGCACTTTTCGTTATTCCCCATAGTTTAAAATTTGCCTTTCTATACCCGTTTGAAAAAACCACTCTGTTTATGACATTTATTTGCAACCGGTACAAAACACAATAATGATTACTGTGTTTGCCGAGAAGTTCTTTAGAATTACTGTATATGTAATATAGACTTTGAGATTGAAATACTTGTGTCAAGTGGCCGTTGGCACCCACGCGAGGACACTGCGAAGAATGATCAAGCTGGGCTGGTCAGTTTCATAGTACCGTTTGTTATACCTATAACGTCAAGAAATGTTACCTACGTACTTGGGTAAAGTTTTACTAGAATATACCAACAGTTGAAGATATAAGATTGTGTTCTTTCGCCTCTGTTAGGTTTCACTGGAGCTGACTACAGCATAAGCACATTAACCTTCCAGCGGTCGCGCGCGGTCTCTGAGTCCGCAACGAACTTATTTTGGTCAATTTACTAAAACTATAAGCAATAGACGCTTGCGCTTCCGTATTATCCTCGGGGGGGGGGGGGGGGGTGAGGTAGCACCACTCAGCAGCCCCGTGATATTCGTCGCATGTGCACGTGCTGTATTAATTGAGTTCGCGGTTCCAGATTCCTCACAGAACCGATCTGCGTCCGGACCCGTTCGGACGTGTTGAAGGTCGCTCCCGGCTGCCGAGTCACGATTGTTGTCTCACGACTTCTCTCGTATCAATGCTCAAACGCCACTCTCAGATCCGTTCTGCGTCCGGCCCCGCTCGGACTGCGTTCGCGGTCGCTCCAGCAGTTGAGTCACGATTGTCGTCTCACGACGACAACTCGTTCGCAATACTCATACGCTGATAGCCTCTGCAGGGCTTACGCTGCGGCCGTTTTCGATCGGCTGCAAGTAAGTCGGTCTCTCGCACAGCAACAACAGAGCTGAGCTTACCGCGGTCGATTAAATTCGATAGTGGTTCGCGAGGCTCGGGCTGTTTTTCTGGCTACGTACTTGACGCTTGGCGCCTGCTACGCAGTCAGAGACTCGCTCTGCGGCCGGCCCCGGCCGGTCGTAACGTAGTCAATCCCGCACTCTGTGCACCCCTCGAATTAAAAACCTCACCTCGGTGAGTGCAGCAACAACAGGGTTGAGCTTACCACGGTCGATTAAATTCGATAGTGGTTGCAAGACTCGGGCTGTCTTTCTGGCTGCGTACTTGACGCTTGGCGCCTGTACGTAGTCAGAGACTCGCTCTGCGGCCGGCTCCGGCCGGTCGTAACGTAGTCAATCCCGCACTTTCAGTGCAACCCAACTTCGTCAGGTCTACGGCCGGTTTTTGTTGTCAATTTATTGGCAACACACTCCGTAGTAGACTCGCGTTTGATCAGGTGGATACTTAACGGTGACAACTAAGCCTGATAGCGTTGCCCCGGAGCGCTTCGAAGGCCCTTCAGGCGTGAGAGAAACCGGCTGACCCGATCCCATTGCACTTGGGCCTTTCCCAGGGTGACGGTACAGTGCTGTCCGAATAAGGGGCACCACTTCGCGTCGTCCCCAGCCCACCCCGGTGTCTTCAACACCAGCCCCCGCGCCGTTAAAATCGCTCGTAGTAACCGCGTCTCCGTCGGTCCCATCGAAGCCAGCGACGCGCTGCGCTCCCGTCCCGCCGAAGCTTCAGCTCCCTCCGCCCGTCTTCCTCCGTGAAAAAGCGCGCTGGACCACGGTCTCTAACTTGTGCAGCACAAAATTAATTACCTAAAAGCCGCCAACGCTGGCGAATCAATCAAAATTCAGGTAGCGACCATCGACAACTTCCGGTCTTTCACTAGGCTTCTGTCGATCAATCAAATCGCGTATCACGCCTACGCCCTCCCGGAGGAGCGTAAGATCCGCGCAGTACTACGGGGCGTCCCCTTTGAACTCAGTAATGAAGAAATCCTCGAGGACCTTAAGTCCCAGGGTTTCCCGGCCGAAGCAGTGCACAAGATGCACTCCAACCGCGGTAGGCGTTTTCCCTTAGCTCTTGTAATCCTTACCAACACTCCCAACTCGAAGGAGATTTTCAGAGAGGCTCGCACAATTTGCGCACTCTCAAACATCTCCGTCGAGCGTCCCAACCCCCGCGGTCACCCTGGGCAGTGCCACCACTGCCAGCTATATGGCCACTCAGCGGCTAACTGTTCAGCTCCCCCCAGGTGCGTTAAGTGCCTGGATCCACATATCACAAAGGAGTGCACTCGCACTCCTGAATCCACTCCCCCCCCTGCCTGTGTGCTGTGCGGCCAGTCCGGCCATACAGCTAACTACAGGGGTTGCCCGCGCGCTCCGCGCTCCACCGCCAAGAGGGTCGCGCCTAAAACGGCGCCGCCGCTCACTCCCGCTAATTTCCCGCCGCTGCGCAACCGGGGTCCCCCGGAAGCAAAGCCCGTTCAGCCGACGCCTACTCCGGCTCTGTCTTGGAGGCAGCGTCCGGCCGTCCCGCCTGCACCCTCCCGACCCATCCCAGCTCCCATAGCTTCCGTAGAGCCGCGTCCTGCTTTGTCATCTTCACCTCAGTCGTCGTTGGCTGAGGACATGAAGACCGTGTTTGACGTCATTCAAAACGTCGACATTAACGAAATTTCCGTACTCGCACGCAAACTGCGAGCCGCCCGCTCTCCTCAAGAGCGTTTATTTGCGTTAGCCGAGCATCACTCGCTTTTAAGTTCGTTATAAATTTATTTTTTGTATAAATTCGTAAATAAGTAAATTATAATGTCTAGACCTGCGAATCCCGCGTCCAGTCGTATTAAACCCAAGGGCTTATCCCTAGTATATTTTAACGTTCGTAGCCTTAGCAACAACCTTCCCAAGCTCAAACTGTTCCTTCAGAACAACGACCCAGACCATTTACTTCTTCAGGAGACATGGCTCACTCCTAATCGCCCCAGGGGATTCGCTATTCCTAAGTACGCGTTTACACGTAACGATAGGCCTAACTCCGACGGTTTCGGCGGCACTGCTATATACTACAAAAGAGGATTCCATTGCTGTCCTCTCCCTAACCCTCCTCTCCTCAACATGGAAGCCACTGTATGTAGATTGGCTATGACTGGTCATCCGACCATCATCATAGCTTCAGTCTACATACCTTTTGGCACCAAACCTATCCGCAGCGACTTTGAGACCATTCTCGCCCTCGGCCGTTCAGTCATTATGTTCGGAGACTTTAACTCCAAACATACTGACTGGACGTGCCTATCAACCAACCAACGCGGTATCGCTCTCCTCGATATCACCAACTCACTCGACTTAGACGTCGTCTCCCCCATCACTCCCACTCACTATCCCGACAACCCGAACCACTCTCCTGACATCCTCGACTTTGCAATCGTCAAGCATATCAACCTCGACCTCAGGTCTATCGAACCGCTCGATGACCTAGATTCTGACCACCGCCCCGTCTCCCTCCTGCTAGGACCGCCTAACGTTAACGTCACTTCTTCTAAGACCTTTACCAACTGGAAAGGTTTTAAAAATACGATAGTTTCTGCCTTAGAGGCCCCGAACTCTCCGCTCACGATCTCGCCCGATCAATTAGATAGCCCGGATAAAATAGATTCGTTAGTAAATTCTCTCACTGATGCTCTCAACTCAGCCATCAGCGACAACGTAATTATTGCTAAGTAAGGCAAACCCGCGCTTCCCTTAGCCGTTAGCAATCTCATTAAAGCTAAGAACGCGGCTCTCCGGAGAGCCAAGAAATATCCCACGCCCGCATATAGAACAGCTGCAAATCAGCTTCAACGTAAAGTTAGGTCTTGCCTCGCGGAACTCCGAGACACTCAGTTTAACGATCTCATGGAGAATATCTCCCCGTCCCAGAAAGCGTATTATCGAATGGCCCGAGCCTTACGCGTAGACACCGCCTCTCACGTTCCTCCTCTCACTCGTCCCAACGGCACTATTGCCTTCGAAGTCGAAGAGAAAGCCGAATGCTTCGCCGACAGCATAGCGGCACAATGTTCGCCCAGCATGCAACCCGCGGATCCCTCCCACATCCCGCGTTAACTCGTGAACGGGTGCCGTTTGAGGGTGTTCGTCGTTTGGATACTGGGGGGGAGGGAGACTTGCCGAGCTAACAGATGCAGAAAAGAATAATTTTGTATAGACATAAAGAGACTCTGTAAATTTATTTTGAAAAAAAATATACCCGTGAAGTTTCTTGCCAGTTCTTCTTCACGAAGGTTTTTTTCGAACTGGTGGTAGAATCATGTTTTATTTGACGTCAATAAGAACAAGTAATTGTCAATTTTGAGAAATAAATATTTGAATTTGAATTTGAATTTGATCCAGGCGGTGGAGGACGAAGTTCTCCGCAGAGAATATCTCCCTATCACCGACGACCCCGTCACAGTCTCTAATGATGAAATTTGCTTCTCATTAGAAAGCAAAAGTCCAAAAAGGCTCTGGGTGCGGATGGAATTTCCAACCACGCACTTAAGCACCTGCCACAGCAGGTGCTTACCTTGTTAGCTATCATCTTCAATGCCTGCTTTGACCATAGCTACTTTCGAAAAGCCTGGAAAGAAGCGACAATCATAGGCATTCCCAAGCCGGGTAAACCTCTGAACGTCCCGGCTAATAACAGACCCATCAGCCTCCTCAAGGCAATGTCTAAACTTCTCGAAAGAGTCATACTCTCTCGAATGCGGAACCATCTGTTTCCAACGGATGGCGACCCTCTCATTATTCCCCACCATTCCGGCTTTCGCGCTAAGCACTCCTGCCCTCAGCAAGTCCATCGAATCGTCGAGTACATACTCGAAGGATTCTATCCGCGTCGTAAAAAACAATCGCGGTTCTCTTTGACGTAGCCAAGGCTTTCGATAAAGTCTGGCACAGCTGTCTCGTTTTTAAACTCTATAAAATAGGATTACCGGTTCGCCTAGTCAGATTAATCGCGTCGTTTCTTAAAGACCGTACGTTTCGATTCAAACATGAAGGCACGCTCTCCGCGCCTCGTCCCGTAAAAGCTGGAGTCCCGCAAGGCTCAGTCCTCGCCCCTCTGCTGTACACCGTGTACACTAACGACATCCCCATCCCGCCGAAAGGCGTCGAACTCGCCCTCTTTGCAGACGATACCGCCCTTTACACTAAAGGTCGATCGATCCCGTATAACGTCACCAGACTCCAAAAGGCCGTAAACGCCCTCGGTGTTTGGTTTCAAAAATGGCGTATCGACGTCAACCCAGAAAAGAGTTCTGCAATTCAATTCGACCACAAACGTCGTAATCGCCGCAACGATCCCCACATTCGTATGTTAGGTATTCCCATCCCCTGGAAGCGCAGTATCAAATACTTAGGCGTCACCTTAGATCAGACGCTTTCCTTCAAGCCACACGTCGATAGAGTAACGAAACTCGCGCGTTTTTACTTAAGCCGCCTAAATAGTATGATTGGAAGAAAAAGTAAAATGTCTTTTAGAAATAAACGTACGCTTTATAAGGTCTGCGTTAGACCCGTCATGTCATATGCTTCGCCGGTCTTTGCCCACGCCAATCCCTCCGTCCTGTATGAGCTGCAGGTAGTTCGAAATCTCTTCTGCCGCAGGGCCACAAACGCACCTTGGTACGTGCGCAACGCGGAACTGCACAGAGATCTTGAACTGCCTACAGTGCAACAGCACCTCAAAACACTCTCAGAATCGTTCTACAAACGCGCCGAATCCCATCCCAATCATCTTGTTCGAGATTCAGTCTCATATACTACTCGATTCGATATGAGATTCGATTTACAAAATCGCTAGACCGAGAAACTCGCACACGAGCGAACGCACGCAGTTAACTTTAGATCTAGAGGCCCTTCAGGCCGCAAATTCTAATTCTAACGTAAATTATAATTCTAACGTAAATCCGAATTAATGCAATTTTATTTTTCAATTTTTAATGTTTTTAATTATTTACTTTTCATTTTTGAGCACCTTCAGTGCTATGTAAATCCCAGCGGGTGACCCCTTAAGGGCCCCGCTAGCGCGGCCTCTTTCTCCAATTGGCCGTCGCTCAGATGAAGGCTGAGTGGCAAAAATGCACGAGCCGACAGGGGGTTTTTTAGTGGGTATGGTTCTGGTAGGCGTCGGGACGAGTCCCACATAACTTCGATCGCGCGCGCGGAGTATGCGTCAGAGCATTTTTTATATCCTCCTGCCCTTCCCGTGGAGGGGAACCAAAAAAAAAAACAGATTCCGCGCGCGACCGATTGTGTTCCAGTACAATCCAGTGCATTTTTGTTGTAGATAATGAATCACGAAGACTTTGAACGTCGAATATCTCGCATGCTAGAGGAAGATGGATTATGGTAGATATTATGGATATCTATGACGAATAGTTTATTATAGTTTTTTTAAAATAGTAATAAGTAGCTCTAAGGTATGTTTTTTATATTATTTTATTTTTTTAAATTCTAATTTAGATTATAGCTAGAATTTTATGTAAAATTATCTCAAATTCATTCACGTCATTTTAGAAATCCTATAACAAAGTGCAATTCACGATGAATGTGATTTATTTCTAAGATAATTGTAGTCAAGCTTGTAAGTTGTTACTAGTAAAAAAGAAAATTTTTGTTTATTTAGTTTTTGTTGATTTATAACGGTGATTATCACTCAAAGTCAAAAACTTTGAGTTTTTATATAACTTTGTTAAATTAAGTGCAAATAAAAGATATGATGAATAAATGATTTTTTTTTATTTTATAACATAACTTAAAAGAAGTGTTATACAATAAGTCGAAATAATTATTAATTTTCTCAAACGAGACACTTAAAGTAGCGGAATCACAGACCGCGCGCGTCTACCCGTGTTCGGCACAAGGGAGCGACCGCTCGAAGGTTAAGATTAACATTTTAAGAATTATGAGTAAAATTAAAGCAAACTGAGGGCGGGCCAGCTCTTGTTTGTGAAAATTTCAAACTTTATTCTTTTACCAATTCATTTAACAAAACAAATAAACAATACATTAATACACACTAACAAGTGTGAGTAAGCTATTGATACATTTTGGTGAGTAAAACAATATTGTTACTATTCACAGACTATAATTTAACAAACAATATTATCATTAAACTAATAATGACTAAAATGTGTTTTACGTTCCTACTGTGAATGGTTATTCTTTGTATGAAAACAGTTTTATTATTTTAATGTGTCTGTGAGGATAACAAAAAGTTTTCTATAAAATTTAAGGTTAACAAAAGGTAAGGATTCCAGAAAGTTCATATTGAAAATGTGAAACTTCGTTAATTTAAGTAATCGACAAGTTTGAAAAAATTTTGGAAGTTATATTCGGTCTTAAACTACACATCATTTAATTAAAACTTAAATTAGAAGCCTTAACGTTTCATGTAATATTGTTAGTTAAATTATATCCAGTATTAAGGATAACATAGAATTGTAAGTGGGTACTTCAAACTCGGAGTGTCATTAACTTGAATGCAGCGTGTTTCAAAGCCAAAAAACTCTACTTGTTATTCAAATATTCCTCGACTTTCCAGACACTTCGATAGTGTTGCCAAATGTGGAATGAAAGTTGACTAAATAAAGAGATCAAGTTGCTGAAGTACACAGCTGTAGAGCTTAGCCAGTTTTAGTTATGTAACGATGATTACTTTAATCAATTTAGACTGGATATGATGTAATAAGGGTTCAGCTGTAGACATATTTAAGATAACTACTGTTAGGACTATTGTTAATAGATGTACGTCTGACGTCACTGGAATATTATATGTCCTTTAAAACAATTCGACAGAATTTAGTTTTGTAACAATTTAAAGAAGATGATTTTATGACAGATTAAAGAAGATTTAATATTTTGATGTTTTATCGGTAATATTTGATATTTTGATATAATTGATGATTATATCAAGAATTATGTTAGTAATGTTTCTGAGCCTAAGCATGTCTATGAGCCGAAAACAAAGCTTTTGTTAGTAAGACCTGTACTCATCGACAGATTTCAGTCTTTTCTTTATACCTCATATCATTAGCCTAAGAGCAAATATCTCTTGGTTCTAGACTACATTGATCAATAAATTTAAAATTATCTATGCTTAAATGCCATTCGGTAAATCTTCACAACTTAGTTATCGAAGTTCTCCACGCCATCTTGCCGGGAGACGCCAACTGCCTTTGGCACAAACACCCGCTTGTCACACCAACTTAAATGATATTTGTTTGAAGTAGGTAGTATATTCAAATTCTTAATTAAAAATGTCTTAATCTTTTCTAATAAAGATTTAGTAATTTAATGAAAATCTTTGAATTTAAATTTGTCAAACCGAATTAGAAGTCAGTTATCATTGTCAGCCAGATATCATCACTGCACACTGGAAAATAGTAATATGCAAGCCGTGGAGAAAGGTTTATAAATATACCAGTAGGTACAAGTATATTTTATTTATCCATACTTGAAAGACTTTCAATGGTAATGAGTAATGAGAAAACAGTAACAGGTCGTATCATACACTGTAGTTTTGAGACAAGCAAGTAATTTTGAAGTCTGCCAAGTATATATAATTTTAGGGCTTCCAGCTCATTGAGTTTCGATTACTTAGGCATAGAGCGCGCATGTTGCTCTGGTTGCATAGTGCGTAGAGTAGCTATATAATACTATGTACTAGCATACTAGTGCTGCGTTCCGTTTGCCGATTACAGCGCTCACAGCGCTCATATATCCGTTTCGATTGCCCGTGAACGCGCTCACAGCGATATCGATACGTCATCAATGACGTCATAAACGCCGCCATCTTCTCGCTCACAGTGCCAAAGCTACGGAGCATGGTCGCTCTGAGCGGCCTGTCAAAACTGATACATGACGTTACTTTGTTGATGTTTTTATTAGTCGATCAAAGATTTTAAAAGCTTGCTTATTTATTTTCTTTTGTAATAATATAAAAAATGGCTCCTGCTTCATTCAGGGTCAAAGATCTTAATGAAATTGTAACTTTAGACTTAAGCGACCAACAATCAGAATGTTAGCGCGATATTTACCGTTCCGATTGCAATAGCACTAATAACACTTTTAGCGCGCTCAAACGAATCGGAACGGTTTTGAGCACTTTGAGCGCTGTGAGCGCTGTAATCGGCAAACGGAACGCAGCATAGAATTGTCACGTCGAACAAAAACAATGCGCTCTGACTGGCGAGTGTGGGAAGCGGGGAGGTGGGAGGTGGTTATAGAATATATACACAACAGGTGCAACATTTTATGCGCCTGTAACAATTTTGTACCTAATCCGAGTGACTTTTTTGCTTAAACACAATGTTAAACCATTTGAAGAAACTTATTAAACTGATGTTATTTATTCAATTTTTTTGGCAATCTTACTTTTAAAACAGCTCCTAATGCGTTAGACCATTATCTATAAAACGTAGTGAAGTAAGTCGTGCTATTCAAAGTTCAAACATTAAAAATAAGCTTTAAAAATTAAATTGGTTTCTTAAACAATCTGAAACTGCAAACGAAGTAAATACCGTCCACTTATTGAAAAAATTAGTCACCCAATTTTCTCTACTACCTTTGTTTGTGTTTGTTGGTTGACAGCTCGTGAAGCTGCACACTATTTATAATAATAAAATGTGAAAGTTCACAGTTAGGTCTTCTAAACCAAATGTTTAGTGCTAGTAGAGTTTCAAATGTTAAGATCTCGTTTGTAGGGTACTATAGTCCATCCTCTGTTAACCGCAATATTAACCACAGAAAGAAAAGCCAGTGTAATTACAAGAAAAAGACAATTCCAACTTAAGACTATATTTTATTTTTATTTTTACAGTCAAGTCCACCCAATTTTCCAAACGACGAACACCCTCTACCCCTTTCACGAGGTTAACACGAGATCCACCCATATATCATAAATAGGGTGCTAATTAAACAGACTACTTTTTAATAGCATTATTCGCCTCTAAAAATCTACATTGCCTTCTAAATTACTAAGTCAGCCACAATTCGCGAGCGTCTGAAAGATACTATCTTAGCCAGTAAATATATGTTGTTTCATGAGGTTTTTGCTATATTTTTAATTATCATTCAATTTCGATTATGGCAAATTTCTAAATGAATAAATGCAGCCTAACATTAACCTAACCCAAATTTAACTACTACGCGTTCTATAGAATATTTAGTAGGCATTGCAAAAAAGACAAATTAGTGTATTAGCGGCTATCTCATTTTCCCATGGCTTAGTTAGAAAATTAGAAGTTTGATCACATGGCCAATAAATAAATTTGTGGCTTGACTTATAATTTCCCTTATAAAAATACTAATAATTAATAAAACATCTGATATGCCAACCGGTTTGACAGGGACACAGTGACCCTAATGCCAGTCTACCAAGAGACCGTTTTTAACTTGACATTTGCTTTTTTTTACATTTTGGGTTGACAAAATAATTGGAAGGAATTTACTTGGGTAGGGCAAATAAAAATGAATGTATATCAAAAATTTTACCTATTCGTTTTTAGCAAAGTCCTCTATTATAGCTTGGCTATTGAAAAAAAAATACAAATTTTTTTTTTAAATCAGCATGACTAAGCAAAATGCGGTCATGGAATAATAAATAATTGAACAATGAACCATGTAAATGAATTTTTATCACAAAACAAAAGTATAGCTAATCTTAATTCTGACATACTGATTTAGACCAAAAGTTACTGTATGATGAATCATTTAACAAAAAAACAATCAAATGTATAAAAAATTTAATGCTTTGTTCTTTTTGTAAGTTCCTTTGATGAGGCATGTATTCCCGATCCTGTTTAAATTTCGAAATAAAATTAGCCTATATGTTATTCCAGGTTATATTCTATCTATATGCCAAAAGTCATTTAGATCCGTTCAGCCATATTTGTGAGATTAAGTAACAAACATACAATCAAATTAGATCCTCCTGCCCTCCCCTTGGAGGGGGGCAAAAAAATGTGACCACAGAATAATAATCTGTGTTATCACACAAATGAATGCTTCGGCCTGGACTGACCACTAACTTGACGACATTCATTATTATGAGAACTAAAGCCAAATTACTTGAATGAAAAAATATGGAAATACTCTTTTTTTTAAATGTTGTACTAAAGTAAATTTTTTGAATATACAACTTCATTAATAAATTCGATACCGATTTCGAGCATGTACCATCCCGTACCGGAGGATCGAAGCAGCTCAGGCAGGATTACAAGCGCCTTTCCTTGCGGTTGTTTCACCCCCGCATGCCAATGGATTCAAAACAAGTATTTTGCAATTAAAATTATAAAACTAGGCTTAAGCATTAAATACTTTGCTAGATTTTTATTTATAGTGTTTCCTTGTATCAATATTACAAGACTTGTTGCTACGGGACCGACATTACTGAAGAGCCTTATCGGCGGAAAGTTCCGAAGTTCTCACACATGGGCGCGGTACTTACCCGCGGTACGTTCGCGCTCTATATAAGGGTGTTACCAAACCCATCGATCGATCGTCGATCGATATCATCGATCGACTTTGACTGTTCCATTCTACCATCGATCGATCTATTGGTGTGGTAACACCCTAAGTAATGAAACTTAATGTTGCAGCTCCTCAAGAAAAGAAAACAATATTCGTTAGATAACTATTTATGATTATGATTAATATAAGTTAAGACATACCAGATTTACTAAAGCATCCTATAGAAATAAAGTGCGACTTAACGAACATTTTAGCAAATAACTACTCACTACATAGCTACAGACAATGTATATTTGCCTTACTTCTTACACACGAACACACACACTATGAACTTTTGTCCAGTGTGAACTGGAATCGTACAACTAAGTAATTCACTTAGTTATCGTTAATGAGGAACCAGTTAGCAACTCGGGAAGACGAAAGAATTATAAATTGATTCGCAACCAATTCTAACCAAATCGTGGACACCCTATTAAGGCGTAAATTTATTGAAAAACTAGATTAATCAAGGGTTCTGCCAAGGGCTAGCCATTTTTTTTCAAAAGACTTAGGGTTCGTTTTCTCCGAGCGGACCAAGTTTCAAAAAGTGTAGATGATATGGTATTGAGCAGTGCATTTATGTGTATTGTGGAGTGTAGACTGAGCTTTTCGTCCGGCTAAGCGCCCTCAGCGCTAGGCCACAAAGTCCGGTGAAATTTAAAGGGCTAATAGGGCCATAAATAAACTGTCCATTTCGAAAAAAAAAGAGAACTGAGCTTTTTGTTTCATTCCAAGAAGTCCATTTGTTGATTGTAAAATCTCTCTACTACTTTTAAACCTTCATCGTTTTCATCTAAAATTCGTATAATCATCGTCATATTCAAAGAAGAAGAAATATTAAAAAAGATAGTCTGAAGGACTCGTATCTATTGCCGTAAATTAATTTAAAAAATCGTGTACTATACTGACAAGTACACGCCGTAGCTGTGCCGCACCGCCCCGCTCACCTTCAGTAAAACGCACCCTTATGACTGTATTTGGTGAGTATATCACATAGCTTATTGCAACTAATGAGCTCGTAATAACATACTAATATAAAAATTAAACCAGCATACAGCCATCATAAACATGGCAAATTCTAGAAATAATGGCTGCGCTCATGATGTTTACGTACTTATATTTCGTAATAACA
The DNA here is from genome assembly GCA_923062675.1 of Marasmarcha lunaedactyla. Classification (NCBI taxonomy): domain Eukaryota; kingdom Metazoa; phylum Arthropoda; class Insecta; order Lepidoptera; family Pterophoridae; genus Marasmarcha; species Marasmarcha lunaedactyla. The sequence continues at coordinate 14,776,675 of OV281353.1, forward strand.
TGATATTTTATGAGATCTTTGAGCCTGCATCTCTTTGCTGAAATTTTAATTACTCGTATGTAGGATCTAGTATGTTTGATTCTCTTTTATGTATAAAAGTGGAGGAAAAGATTTGTTAGAATTACAGTCGTTGTTGACTAATGAGAGATAGAACTGAATAAATACAGTGAGTACTTACTTAAGTACTGCATTTTGCTTTCGATGTGCTATTCTTTGAAAAGCTTTTTTCTTCCAGAATCCTTTTAATATCGTATTATGTTTTGTTACGTTCGGGACTTTAAAAATCTTCCTTACTTAGTATCTCATAATTAGAACACGCTTTTAAATATGATTATTTTTCAAGTCTGGTCGGAGAATCCAACCATTAAAATTAGTTGTTTAAAGTATCAATTTCAAGCCTCAGCTAATTTTAACTGCTAATGGCACAGGTAGAGCTGTTCCTGTGCCGCCGGTAAAAAGTAATTTTGACTTGCGGTGTACCTATTCCTTCGGGTTAACCCACTGGGCCAGCGGCTCTGGTTTGTATAAGCCTCACGGTAGCCTCTAAAAAACAAATCAATTAACGTTTTAAATAAATATCCTTCATAGGTATTCTGAAAGCTTAAAAAAATATTCTTGTATAAAATCTGAAAAGCTTTCTACATTCAATAACGTCACTTTAACTAAAATAACCTTTTACCCAGCAAGACTTTTAAAATAAAAAAAATGCAATCTCCTTGGTAATAACTAGCTGTGCATCCACACCTCAGTAACTTTGTATAGGTCATAATAAAATTTGTTTAAGGCTACCTTTTTGATAGGTATTTTCTTTTTTTGTAATTTGGTATGTTCTTGACGGCCATGAGCCATGATGAGCCACATTTAACTCCGACCGCAAAATAACTTCTACCTAATATTAGCATGTTCTACATAAAAATAAAAAGTTCTTTATTAAAGGTTAACGCGGTGTGATTGCACCTTTGCATTTTCGTTAAAAGGTTTTCTGAAAAAGTTCAACTAAAAAAACTCGGAACCGGGCGGTGGCAATTTGAAAGTTCTACAGAGTACAGTGTCGACACCAAATCCCTGTTACAAAAAGGGAGCGTTAATTGATTTGATGTCTTGGGGATTGACTTTGTAGTACCTACGTATGAACTGGGGATTGGATGAACGGAGCAATGAATGGAGAACGTAATTTCGTTTTATCTTACGTGTAAGAGAGCTGGCATGGAGAAAATTAGATCAGCTTGAATTTTCACGTATTATTACTTTTTCTCATGTGAAAGAATAATACATAATGTATAATCATGAGTTTCGAAAAAGATTTAGAACCTCTCCAATTTATGTGTAGGTATTCATAAAAAAGCTTGTATTTTGAAAATAATTTAGGTACCTATTTATGTTGACGGCCTGTTTGTTATGTTAAGTAGCTTTGCCTTTCATGCCAGAGGTCCCGGGTTCAAGTCCTGGTAGGGGCAGATATATTTTATCATATTTGTTTTCTAGTCACGGATTTATTCTAATATTTATTTAAAAAAAAAACATCTATGTGTGTTTATATATTTCTTAAGTTTATTTATCCGTTATCTAGTATCCATAACACAAGTTCTTAATGATACTTAATTTGGGCTAGATAATGTGGTGTGTTAGTTGGAAATATTTATTTTATTTTTAAATATTTATTATTATGGTATTTTGAAAAAATTATGCCCTTATAAGGTACCTTTAATTAATTAATTTATAACTCTGAACTCGCTTCCAAATGCAACCTAAAATAACATTCTGCATTGCCATTGTAAATCATTATCCACTTTTCCTAATTTGTTCGCCAGTTATTCGACAGATACCGGTAAATAATGTCAAAAATACTAATCTGAATCTTTAGCCACAGCTTTTCTACCAGTTGTGCAATTTCAGAAACATGCATCCAGCTAACTTAGCTGCAGACAAACTTTCATGAACTAAAACTGGGTTTATACTTATGAGAGTATGATATTTATTCTTTAGAATGTTGCTTTGTTATTATTTTATTGGGTTTTATTTCTTATTTCAACCTTAATTGACGCTTTTCGTTTTAAATGACGAATCCTTGAGGTGTTATTAGCGCTTAGTTATAAACATGAAATTTATCAGGACTGTCATCTTTCAACAAAGGTTTTTAAAAATGTAACTTAAAAAAATGTAAATGTTACATTTAAAAATGTAAAATTTGAACCATGTAAGCAACAAACCTGATTTTAGTTTCATTCTGATCTTGACTGTGTAGGTAGGTACATTAGCTAAAGGGTAAATTTCAACAGATCCATTAAAATCTTCATTTCCCAGGATTTTTTTATCTTTAGCTTTTTTTAAAAAAAGAAACGCTTTTATTACAGTTTTGAATAATGTATGTATTCTTGCTTAATATCCGGCAGATAAAAAACTAACGAGATATACAAGAATAAAAATTTCGTGCCACGGCGATGAAACACGCGTGCACGGCAATGAAACAAGCGTCCACGGCAATGCAAGAACTGTGAGACGGGAAAGAAAGAATCAATCCACGGAAATGAAAATCCATGTAAAACATAATATTTTTTATACTACTGAAGTATTAAAATTACATACAAAGGGTGTGGTACGCAATTATATACATCCTTTTGTAAGGTTAACATAGAAAAATCTTTTTGTACACTTGCGAGCTTTAAATTGGAATCACTTCATCGAGGGTGTACAGAAAAAGTGGCATACTGGGGTGGATCCTGTATGAGGTGGGCGGGCATTTTTATTGCAGCTAATACGGAGCTGGTATTCATACCTGGTGGAGGTTGGCGAAAATTTGCATGATAATGATAATGCTCGCTGCCACACCGCTGCCGTCACTAGACCGTACATGGAACAAGTTGGGATTGCCACAATAGACTGGCCAGCCCGCAGTCCCGACTTGAATTCTTTTGTTTGTTTGTGGGACGAGCTGTAAAGACGGGTACGAGGAAGGAGTCCAGCTCCAGCATCGATAGAAGAACTCAAAAGAGCTTTAATCGAGAGTTCTATGAATCTGGTTGGACATTCTTCTATGAAGCCGAATGTTTCGAAGTATTTATTTTGAACTTAATTAGTTTGAATAAGGAACTGAGTCAGTCCCCGATTTCGAATGCTTGTAGGGTCCGACAAGCCCAGTCATTTGTGTGACTAGCATAAATGGCATTTTTTTCATTGCTATGGCCACGGAAACCACGGCGCTGAAAATTAAAGCAAAAATTTAATATAACAAAAAAAATCTATTAATTTTTCAAAGTAATAAACACTTCCCAAATAAACATAAGAGAAATGGCGTTCTATCGAATGCGCAATCAAGAGAATAAACTTATGCAAATAGAAGATATACCTAGCCACGGCGATTAAAGAAAAAATGTCCAGTAATATAAAAAAGGAATACTTATATTCATGGTGCGAAAACGCAGGCAAGTGTGCACGTCGTTCCACGTCGAGCTCTTGGCGGCACTAATATGCGCACAGGGGCGGGGGACGCAAGTCGTTAGATAAAACGATATTCTTAAACTTATTTAGTACATGGCGACGAAAGGAAGTTTCTTGGACAAATGAATTTTTGATTACCAATCGTTATATTGTTAAAATTTTTGAATAAATGTATTCCGTAACAATACTTTAACTATTCACGTATGAAATAAATAATAATAATAATAATCTTTATTTGCCAATACTTGCGTACATACAATAGGTGGAAAGTATTATTTTTTGTGGCGATACATGTACTGCTGCAAGGCAGCGTGCAGATATTATAGTCAAGTTATTGAACTGAAGCGAATTTAAATTTAACCCGGCGGCGATGACGCTGGGTCATATTGACCCGAGTTCATTTCAAACGGCTATAATTTGAATTTTGCGTACTCTATGGTTTTGAATATTCTAATAGCTGGAGATACAGTCCCCCTCCACTCGTACCGCTAGTGAACTCAGTGCGAAGCCGTCCGCGCAAGAAGAAACACGAGCTTCAAGCGCATACGGGTAAATATGACCCAGCGTCATTTACGGCGTTGTGTTTTCGTGACATATTTTTTGTTGTGTTTTTTATGTTTATTGGTTATTTTTTTGTTTTGTTTTAAAATTAATTTAATAAAAAATTTAAATCACGACTTAAAAAACGTATTTTTATTCATTATATCCTAATAATAACACATACTAATACATTAATAATCACATCAGGCTCTTATTATTGTATGTTACTAAAAAAAGGGCAGGCAAAATTTGGGTCACCATAACCCGGCGTCATAGTCCACGTAATTATTTTCACGTCATTGGCGCCGGGTTAATATACAGTGAATAAAATCCTCATAATTTGTTACAATATGTCATATCTAAGTCGTTATTATTCCATATTACATGTCTTTATCCGTCATATAGTCATTAACGTTATAATACAATTTTTCTATCAAAATATCAAACAATTTAGTTTTAAATTTTTGGGCAGGTACACACAGTTCGCCTTTTTCCTTATAACCTAACTAAAAATAAATAACTAGGTTTTAATATAAATAACCAATAAAGTTTTATCAACTAGGTATAATACACTTCAAGGTGACGTGTGGACAAACACGGCAATGAAAGATTTCGAAGTTTAGTTGATTTTTTTGGAGTACCTATTAATCCATTATATTAAAATATTTAATGCTACACACTAATTCAAATTCAAATTCAAATATTTATTTCTCAACATTGACAATTACTTGTTCTTATTGACGTCAAATAAAACATGATTCTACCACCAGTTCGAAAAAAAACCTTCGTGAAGAAGAACTGGCAAGAAACTTCACGGGTATATTTTTTTTTCAAAATAAATTTACAGAGTCTCTTTATGTCTATACAAAATTATTCTTTTCTGCATCTGTTAGCTCGGCAAGTCTTCCCTCCCTCCAAGTATCCAAACGACGAACACCCTCAAACGGCACCCGTTCACGAGTTAACCTATTCTACCCATACTACCTATACTATTTCACCTAACCAGAAAAAAAATGTTAGAACATTGTATCTATGCGTAAAAATTAATAACGAGGTTAGCAGTGAGCTAAATATTGAATACGGTGTCCCACAAGGAAGTGTGCTTGGACCTACGCTGTTTCTAGCCTTCGTTAATGAAATGTGCAAATTAAAAATGGGATCCGGAGAACTTTTTGCTTTTGCGGACGACACGACATTAGTCTTTACAGCAAAAACTTGGGAGGAAACATGTAAAGCTGCTCAAGCCGGGTTCGATGTAGTCGTCAATTGGTTAAAACAGAGTAAGCTCACATTAAATGTTGATAAAACGAAGTTTATGGCATACTCTGTAAGAAATAATGCATTACTAAACATATCACTAAACATAAAAGCCCACATAATAACCTTGAGAGAACACACAAATTGTTCGTGCCCAGAGCTTGAAAAAGTTTATAAAATAAAGTAATTAGGTGTTATTATAGATACCAAACTAAATTTTGAATCACATATTTCGATACTTACTGAACGTATTCGTAAACTTATTTTTATTTTCAAACACCTGCGCCATGTAGCTGAATGGAAAGTAATAAGGACGGTTTACTTTGCTTTAGGTCAGTCTTTGTTATCCTATTGTATTGGGGCCTGGGGTGGCTCGTCTAAAACTAATATGCTACAACTTGAGCGGGCACAACGAGTAGTTTTAATAGTTGCAACCTTTAAACCCTTCAGGTTTCCTACTGAGATCCTTTACAGAGAGCTACAGTTGTTAACAGTTAGACAGCTATTTATCTTGCAGATTGTTTTAAAACAACACTCCCACACCAAAGACATGCCTTCGTTGTTATTTCACTCATCGCGTAGACCACCTTTAGGAAAATATCTACAGAAAATTAGGACATCGTTTGCCCAGAAATTTTTCCTGTTCCATCCATAAACTACATAATAAAACTTTTTACGAATGTAAACATTGTGTTGTCAGGTGGTTACTTTCATTAAACTACCATGAAACAGAAAATATCCTCCATCCCTTACAGTAACTCTGTCAAACGTTTTGTTGTACAACTCTTAATGTATAAATTGTTTTTGTATTTTTATTTATGTTTTTGTAACGAGCCCATAACAAACTTTAAAATGTAAAGAACGACTATCAATAAAATTGTATTTCTAAATTAAATTCCTATAGTATTAAGTTGTGCAATTGTATTGTAGACTTCAAGTCAAAAGGAAGGAAGCTATTGCTTAAGCACAGGTTTCGACCTTTATAAGCATTCGCTGATAACTGAGTAAGATCATCTTTGTGCAATACTTACTCGTAAAACATGTTTATTGTATTTTATTGAATAAAGCTTTTTTCTATTCTATTCTATTCTGTTCTGTTCTGTTCTGTTCTGTTCTGTTCTGTTCTGTTCTGTTCTGTTCTGTTCTGTTCTGTTCTGTTCTGTTCTGTTCTGTTCTGTTCTGTTCTGTTCTGTTCTGTTCTGTTCTGTTCTGTTCTGTTCTGTTCTATTCTATTCTATTCTATTCTATTCTATTCTATTCTATTCTATTCTATTCTATTCTATTCTATTCTATTCTATTCTATTCTATTCTATTCTATTCTATTCTATTCTATTCTATTCTATTCTATTTTATTTTATTTTATTTTATTCTATTCTATTTCTATGTTTTTTAGTACCGATTTCATCGTTGCCACGGAATTTTTGGCCCCGGGAAATTCACCCTAAAACTGGCTTATTCACACATTTATAATTTGCGCTGAAGCAATGGCATGAGATCGTTATTGTCTTGCCAAAGTTTATAAATACAAAGTAATGATATCTTAAACCGAACTTAAAACCTCAATTCGTGATAACTTTTTTTGTTTCTGGAACGATTTTCATGATTTTCTCCGTTATTTTCAGTTTAGCTCCAATATGGTATCACTATATTTTCAAGGAATCCGGACGTATATCAAGAAAACTCTCAAGATGAAACAGGAAAATTATACTTATTGATGTTTTGTTATGATTCATAAAGAGAATATGAACTGTCAATTAGCATTTCTATAAAACTGTGTCAAGTTATTTTTGCAAAAATCATTACAATTTTTGCATCGAAACTGTAAAAAATTTCACCCATACGGACGATGACGTAATTTAAGGCGAAAAGAGATAATGAGAGCTATCGGAATGTTGGAAGCTGGATCCAGGTAATGCTCTTGCTATTGCTCTTGGTATTACACAGAGCCTTGTAACGCCCCTGGACACTGTATCGCATGATGGGCAGCGTGGGTGCGTGACATGGAGGACGATCTCGCATTATCACTAGCAGGCAGGACCCGTACATCCAAAATCCTGCTCAATGGAATCGTACCATGACCGCCATGGTGTTGTTTACGAGGCTCCACAGCTCTACAGGCTTGTTAATAAACGATCAGACCATCCGAAATCGTTTACGTGAAGGGATTTTATAAGCGATTGCTATAGTACTCTGCAATCGTATGGCCCGTTTACAATGGGTTCGTGCACACAGAGATTAGAAGTAAGAAGACTAGCGTTGGGTGTGCTTTTCCAATTAATCTCGTTTTGGAATGAGGCTGGACATAAGACTCGTTTGAGTTTGGAGAAGCTCTGGATGTCATGAACGTTAAGATTTTTTCCGTATCGTGGGGGAACAATAATCATATGGGCCGATATTTGGATCGATGGAACAACCGATCTCGTTTGGATTAGGGGCAACCTCGATGCTCAGATTTACGTGGAGAGGATTGTTTCAGACGTAATCTTGCCTTTGCGAGGTAAGTTCGACAATTCGTTTCAATTAATACTCGACGCACATCCACACACGGCTAGAGTCGTGACATGCAATCTTGCCGCGCCGGTAATAACGTTCTGCCTTGGCATACTCAATAACCAGGCATCGACCCAATTGATCACAAAGAAGAGTTCTGCCGAGTATGGATGCCGTGCACACCCCACAAAAACTTTTTGAGTTGCTAGATAGCACGTGGGCGGCCATTCCTCGAAGTGATTCTGATGAACTGATGTTAAGCATGCCAAATCACTGCGATTGTGTTATTCGTGTTAACGGTAGAAAGAAAAGCAGACTACACATTTTTTATCTATACAATAAAATTTTATAAAATCTTAATTTTCATTCTATTTTCACAATTTGATTGACGCCGTCAATTAGAGTAATTTTCCTAAATTTGCAAAAACAGCAAGTTTTCTTATTTTTTTTTACCAAAACTAGGGGTATGTTTTTAATTCGAACATAGAAATTAAAAGTAAAAAGTCATTAATGGTGGACTAGATTTTGTAAATATTGATTGGATAATTTTTTTTCGCAAAACTCTACTTGATCTCTATGAGACACTTTTGATGTGTGGAGATAAATGTTGGTTGTTACATATCGTTTTATGTGAACTGTAGATACTAATGTCTCAAGGAAGTTCTTCGGCTTAATCATATTTCCTTTGAAGGCTACGCTATGCGATATCCGTACCTTTACTAATTTGGTTATTTAGTTACAAAATTTTTAAGTTGAGCTTGAAACAAAACTTTTAATCATCAGTAGCGAAAATTTTCATTGCTTTTATGTTGTCTGAAAACTGCTGACTGAAAGCTAACAGGTAAAGACTTCAGAACCGATTATGAAGCTTTACGGTGTAACCACACAAATAAGTAATACCCTTAATAATCACTGGATGGATTGCCTGACGCCTCTCCTAACACAGGGGTGGCATCAGACAATTGTAGACCATCACGCCTACTGCGGGTTGGCAGACTACACATACCTTCATATAAATGTATGGGTGCATGAGATTATTTTACTACTAAATTACCAACTCAGGGGTGGCGTCAGACAATTGTAGGCCATCATGCCTACTGCGGGTTGGCAGACTACACATACCTTCATATAAATGTATAGGTGCATGGGATTATTTTACTACAAAATTACCAACTCAGGGGTAGTGTCAGACAATGATAGGCCATCACGCATACTGCGACGTCAACTGTTCTATTCTGCCGTCGACGGTCGATCGATTGGTGTGGTAACATCCTTACTAAACTATCTCAAGTACCCTTTTAGGTAAAAGCAAAGGGCCGACAGTACACGTCCATTAGTGAGGTCAATACGCAGCAGTTTAGATAGGAAGAAGTGTTACATATTCACTAATGTTAACTCATAAATCACAAAAAACGATCATTTTACATGGAAAATAGAATTTTATAAATATATTATATATTTTTTAAACAATGCAAATACTTATAGTGATGGTATTTTCTTCCAAACTTTGCCTGCTGATTTGTTTTTATTTAAGTACGGGCACTGAACGTTTCTTTTAATTTTGTCATAACGAGATTTATATGCATTTTATTTTCTTACACATAAAGTATCAATTTAAATGATCAAAGTTTAATATTTAGTGAGAGAAAATAAAAAATATGTGTAACTTAGCATTATTAATGTATTAAACAAGTCTCCATTATCAGTTTTAAGTATGGCTTTATCCGACTTCTCAGAAATATCTAAGAGGGTAAAATCAAGACAAGTTAATCCGGAACGGAATACTTGATAAGACATTAATAAAACTGCTGAAGGTAATATAACCTCACCTTACACTGTCTCTCTAAACAATAAGTAGTTAATGAAATTTGAAAATATTTGTGTCTTAAAATGCCTAGACAATAAAAATAAGGCGAAACGCACATCATTACAGTACCCCGGGTACTGTACATTAAAAGTGGCCCGGCGAAAATAATAAAACAAAATAAATTTAATTAAAAAAAATAACTGCTTATCGAAGTCGATTAAATGATTCATCAGGTTTCAAGTTGGGCTTGAAGTCGTAAAAAATCATTGCACGAAAATGTTCCCATTTTCCAATTTTCTATGACACACAATAGTTTCATAGTACTGGTAAAAAATTGAAAGGGAAATTTAAATTTGGAACCAGTATGTTTTTACTAATAATCATCGAATTTACAAAATAAATTATAACTCGCCGGCGTTCTATACATACCTGTTTTCGCAAAACTTTCTGAGTGGACTGGTATACAAGTTTAAAAGAGTAGTGAAATATGCACCAGATAATTAAAAAGGTTGAGATTTTTTTTTTGGGGCCACCTAGGGCTTCTGGGCGTAACTATATCGTCTCAACTAAACTTCGGGCAACAAATTGTGTCCATGGCTCAAACTGGTTTAAAGAAGTTGGGAATCATCTCGAAGGTCCGACGGTACTTCAGCCCTGAACAGCTACTTAATTTGTATACAGCTCAAGTTCGATCTTGTATGGAGTACTGTAGCCACCTTTGGGATGGTTCTGCAAAAATCCCAATCTGGTGACTTGTATCGTCAAACTCACCTAGCGCCTTTTGGCCTATTGTCAGGCGGCGAGTACTGCGACACAGACACGCAGTGGTCGGATGTCCCTAAAGGTGCAGTTACGGACACCGAGCACCTGTCAGGATCAGTTGTCAGCAGAAGGTCTAAGCAATATGCAGTGTGGCCGGCAACATCGGGGATGCGCGTGGGCTCGTGCACAAGCTGTGAGAGGTCTGAGTCACAGAAAACTTAAAAGCCTCTCTTCCAGCGTGGTCAGTGTCCTGATATCGTTCTGTTCTGTTCTGTTCTGTTCTGTTCTGTTCTGTTCTGTTCTGTTCTGTTCTGTTCTCTTCTATTCTATTCTATTCTATTCTATTCTATTCTATTCTATTCTATTCTATTCTATTCTATTCTATTCTATTCTATTCTATTCTATTCTATTCTATTCTATTCTATTCTATTCTATTCTATTCTATTCTATTCTATTCTATTCTATTCTATTCTATTCTATTCTATTCTATTCTATTCTATTCTATTCTATTCTATTCTATTCTATTCTATTCTATTCTATTCTATTCTATTCTATTTTATTTTATTTTATTTTATTCTATTCTATTTCTATGTTTTTTAGTACCGATTTCATCGTTGCCACGGAATTTTTGGCCCCGGGAAATTCACCCTAAAACTGGCTTATTCACACATTTATAATTTGCGCTGAAGCAATGGCATGAGATCGTTATTGTCTTGCCAAAGTTTATAAATACAAAGTAATGATATCTTAAACCGAACTTAAAACCTCAATTCGTGATAACTTTTTTTGTTTCTGGAACGATTTTCATGATTTTCTCCGTTATTTTCAGTTTAGCTCCAATATGGTATCACTATATTTTCAAGGAATCCGGACGTATATCAAGAAAACTCTCAAGATGAAACAGGAAAATTATACTTATTGATGTTTTGTTATGATTCATAAAGAGAATATGAACTGTCAATTAGCATTTCTATAAAACTGTGTCAAGTTATTTTTGCAAAAATCATTACAATTTTTGCATCGAAACTGTAAAAAATTTCACCCATACGGACGATGACGTAATTTAAGGCGAAAAGAGATAATGAGAGCTATCGGAATGTTGGAAGCTGGATCCAGGTAATGCTCTTGCTATTGCTCTTGGTATTACACAGAGCCTTGTAACGCCCCTGGACACTGTATCGCATGATGGGCAGCGTGGGTGCGTGACATGGAGGACGATCTCGCATTATCACTAGCAGGCAGGACCCGTACATCCAAAATCCTGCTCAATGGAATCGTACCATGACCGCCATGGTGTTGTTTACGAGGCTCCACAGCTCTACAGGCTTGTTAATAAACGATCAGACCATCCGAAATCGTTTACGTGAAGGGATTTTATAAGCGATTGCTATAGTACTCTGCAATCGTATGGCCCGTTTACAATGGGTTCGTGCACACAGAGATTAGAAGTAAGAAGACTAGCGTTGGGTGTGCTTTTCCAATTAATCTCGTTTTGGAATGAGGCTGGACATAAGACTCGTTTGAGTTTGGAGAAGCTCTGGATGTCATGAACGTTAAGATTTTTTCCGTATCGTGGGGGAACAATAATCATATGGGCCGATATTTGGATCGATGGAACAACCGATCTCGTTTGGATTAGGGGCAACCTCGATGCTCAGATTTACGTGGAGAGGATTGTTTCAGACGTAATCTTGCCTTTGCGAGGTAAGTTCGACAATTCGTTTCAATTAATACTCGACGCACATCCACACACGGCTAGAGTCGTGACATGCAATCTTGCCGCGCCGGTAATAACGTTCTGCCTTGGCATACTCAATAACCAGGCATCGACCCAATTGATCACAAAGAAGAGTTCTGCCGAGTATGGATGCCGTGCACACCCCACAAAAACTTTTTGAGTTGCTAGATAGCACGTGGGCGGCCATTCCTCGAAGTGATTCTGATGAACTGATGTTAAGCATGCCAAATCACTGCGATTGTGTTATTCGTGTTAACGGTAGAAAGAAAAGCAGACTACACATTTTTTATCTATACAATAAAATTTTATAAAATCTTAATTTTCATTCTATTTTCACAATTTGATTGACGCCGTCAATTAGAGTAATTTTCCTAAATTTGCAAAAACAGCAAGTTTTCTTATTTTTTTTTACCAAAACTAGGGGTATGTTTTTAATTCGAACATAGAAATTAAAAGTAAAAAGTCATTAATGGTGGACTAGATTTTGTAAATATTGATTGGATAATTTTTTTTCGCAAAACTCTACTTGATCTCTATGAGACACTTTTGATGTGTGGAGATAAATGTTGGTTGTTACATATCGTTTTATGTGAACTGTAGATACTAATGTCTCAAGGAAGTTCTTCGGCTTAATCATATTTCCTTTGAAGGCTACGCTATGCGATATCCGTACCTTTACTAATTTGGTTATTTAGTTACAAAATTTTTAAGTTGAGCTTGAAACAAAACTTTTAATCATCAGTAGCGAAAATTTTCATTGCTTTTATGTTGTCTGAAAACTGCTGACTGAAAGCTAACAGGTAAAGACTTCAGAACCGATTATGAAGCTTTACGGTGTAACCACACAAATAAGTAATACCCTTAATAATCACTGGAGGGATTGCCTGACGCCTCTCCTAACACAGGGGTGGCATCAGACAATTGTAGACCATCACGCCTACTGCGGGTTGGCAGACTACACATACCTTCATATAAATGTATGGGTGCATGAGATTATTTTACTACTAAATTACCAACTCAGGGGTGGCGTCAGACAATTGTAGGCCATCATGCCTACTGCGGGTTGGCAGACTACACATACCTTCATATAAATGTATAGGTGCATGGGATTATTTTACTACAAAATTACCAACTCAGGGGTAGTGTCAGACAATGATAGGCCATCACGCATACTGCGACGTCAACTGTTCTATTCTGCCGTCGACGGTCGATCGATTGGTGTGGTAACATCCTTACTAAACTATCTCAAGTACCCTTTTAGGTAAAAGCAAAGGGCCGACAGTACACGTCCATTAGTGAGGTCAATACGCAGCAGTTTAGATAGGAAGAAGTGTTACATATTCACTAATGTTAACTCATAAATCACAAAAAACGATCATTTTACATGGAAAATAGAATTTTATAAATATATTATATATTTTTTAAACAATGCAAATACTTATAGTGATGGTATTTTCTTCCAAACTTTGCCTGCTGATTTGTTTTTATTTAAGTACGGGCACTGAACGTTTCTTTTAATTTTGTCATAACGAGATTTATATGCATTTTATTTTCTTACACATAAAGTATCAATTTAAATGATCAAAGTTTAATATTTAGTGAGAGAAAATAAAAAATATGTGTAACTTAGCATTATTAATGTATTAAACAAGTCTCCATTATCAGTTTTAAGTATGGCTTTATCCGACTTCTCAGAAATATCTAAGAGGGTAAAATCAAGACAAGTTAATCCGGAACGGAATACTTGATAAGACATTAATAAAACTGCTGAAGGTAATATAACCTCACCTTACACTGTCTCTCTAAACAATAAGTAGTTAATGAAATTTGAAAATATTTGTGTCTTAAAATGCCTAGACAATAAAAATAAGGCGAAACGCACATCATTACAGTACCCCGGGTACTGTACATTAAAAGTGGCCCGGCGAAAATAATAAAACAAAATAAATTTAATTAAAAAAAATAACTGCTTATCGAAGTCGATTAAATGATTCATCAGGTTTCAAGTTGGGCTTGAAGTCGTAAAAAATCATTGCACGAAAATGTTCCCATTTTCCAATTTTCTATGACACACAATAGTTTCATAGTACTGGTAAAAAATTGAAAGGGAAATTTAAATTTGGAACCAGTATGTTTTTACTAATAATCATCGAATTTACAAAATAAATTATAACTCGCCGGCGTTCTATACATACCTGTTTTCGCAAAACTTTCTGAGTGGACTGGTATACAAGTTTAAAAGAGTAGTGAAATATGCACCAGATAATTAAAAAGGTTGAGATTTTTTTTTTGGGGCCACCTAGGGCTTCTGGGCGTAACTATATCGTCTCAACTAAACTTCGGGCAACAAATTGTGTCCATGGCTCAAACTGGTTTAAAGAAGTTGGGAATCATCTCGAAGGTCCGACGGTACTTCAGCCCTGAACAGCTACTTAATTTGTATACAGCTCAAGTTCGATCTTGTATGGAGTACTGTAGCCACCTTTGGGATGGTTCTGCAAAAATCCCAATCTGGTGACTTGTATCGTCAAACTCACCTAGCGCCTTTTGGCCTATTGTCAGGCGGCGAGTACTGCGACACAGACACGCAGTGGTCGGATGTCCCTAAAGGTGCAGTTACGGACACCGAGCACCTGTCAGGATCAGTTGTCAGCAGAAGGTCTAAGCAATATGCAGTGTGGCCGGCAACATCGGGGATGCGCGTGGGCTCGTGCACAAGCTGTGAGAGGTCTGAGTCACAGAAAACTTAAAAGCCTCTCTTCCAGCGTGGTCAGTGTCCTGATATCGTTCTGTTCTGTTCTGTTCTGTTCTGTTCTGTTCTGTTCTGTTCTGTTCTGTTCTGTTCTCTTCTATTCTATTCTATTCTATTCTATTCTATTCTATTCTATTCTATTCTATTCTATTCTATTCTATTCTATTCTATTCTATTCTATTCTATTCTATTCTATTCTATTCTATTCTATTCTATTCTATTCTATTCTATTCTATTCTATTCTATTCTATTCTATTCTATTCTATTCTATTCTATTTTATTTTATTTTATTTTATTCTATTCTATTTCTATGTTTTTTAGTACCGATTTCATCGTTGCCACGGAATTTTTGGCCCCGGGAAATTCACCCTAAAACTGGCTTATTCACACATTTATAATTTGCGCTGAAGCAATGGCATGAGATCGTTATTGTCTTGCCAAAGTTTATAAATACAAAGTAATGATATCTTAAACCGAACTTAAAACCTCAATTCGTGATAACTTTTTTTGTTTCTGGAACGATTTTCATGATTTTCTCCGTTATTTTCAGTTTAGCTCCAATATGGTATCACTATATTTTCAAGGAATCCGGACGTATATCAAGAAAACTCTCAAGATGAAACAGGAAAATTATACTTATTGATGTTTTGTTATGATTCATAAAGAGAATATGAACTGTCAATTAGCATTTCTATAAAACTGTGTCAAGTTATTTTTGCAAAAATCATTACAATTTTTGCATCGAAACTGTAAAAAATTTCACCCATACGGACGATGACGTAATTTAAGGCGAAAAGAGATAATGAGAGCTATCGGAATGTTGGAAGCTGGATCCAGGTAATGCTCTTGCTATTGCTCTTGGTATTACACAGAGCCTTGTAACGCCCCTGGACACTGTATCGCATGATGGGCAGCGTGGGTGCGTGACATGGAGGACGATCTCGCATTATCACTAGCAGGCAGGACCCGTACATCCAAAATCCTGCTCAATGGAATCGTACCATGACCGCCATGGTGTTGTTTACGAGGCTCCACAGCTCTACAGGCTTGTTAATAAACGATCAGACCATCCGAAATCGTTTACGTGAAGGGATTTTATAAGCGATTGCTATAGTACTCTGCAATCGTATGGCCCGTTTACAATGGGTTCGTGCACACAGAGATTAGAAGTAAGAAGACTAGCGTTGGGTGTGCTTTTCCAATTAATCTCGTTTTGGAATGAGGCTGGACATAAGACTCGTTTGAGTTTGGAGAAGCTCTGGATGTCATGAACGTTAAGATTTTTTCCGTATCGTGGGGGAACAATAATCATATGGGCCGATATTTGGATCGATGGAACAACCGATCTCGTTTGGATTAGGGGCAACCTCGATGCTCAGATTTACGTGGAGAGGATTGTTTCAGACGTAATCTTGCTTTTGCGAGGTAAGTTCGACAATTCGTTTCAATTAATACTCGACGCACATCCACACACGGCTAGAGTCGTGACATGCAATCTTGCCGCGCCGGTAATAACGTTCTGCCTTGGCATACTCAATAACCAGGCATCGACCCAATTGATCACAAAGAAGAGTTCTGCCGAGTATGGATGCCGTGCACACCCCACAAAAACTTTTTGAGTTGCTAGATAGCACGTGGGCGGCCATTCCTCGAAGTGATTCTGATGAACTGATGTTAAGCATGCCAAATCACTGCGATTGTGTTATTCGTGTTAACGGTAGAAAGAAAAGCAGACTACACATTTTTTATCTATACAATAAAATTTTATAAAATCTTAATTTTCATTCTATTTTCACAATTTGATTGACGCCGTCAATTAGAGTAATTTTCCTAAATTTGCAAAAACAGCAAGTTTTCTTATTTTTTTTTACCAAAACTAGGGGTATGTTTTTAATTCGAACATAGAAATTAAAAGTAAAAAGTCATTAATGGTGGACTAGATTTTGTAAATATTGATTGGATAATTTTTTTTCGCAAAACTCTACTTGATCTCTATGAGACACTTTTGATGTGTGGAGATAAATGTTGGTTGTTACATATCGTTTTATGTGAACTGTAGATACTAATGTCTCAAGGAAGTTCTTCGGCTTAATCATATTTCCTTTGAAGGCTACGCTATGCGATATCCGTACCTTTACTAATTTGGTTATTTAGTTACAAAATTTTTAAGTTGAGCTTGAAACAAAACTTTTAATCATCAGTAGCGAAAATTTTCATTGCTTTTATGTTGTCTGAAAACTGCTGACTGAAAGCTAACAGGTAAAGACTTCAGAACCGATTATGAAGCTTTACGGTGTAACCACACAAATAAGTAATACCCTTAATAATCACTGGAGGGATTGCCTGACGCCTCTCCTAACACAGGGGTGGCATCAGACAATTGTAGACCATCACGCCTACTGCGGGTTGGCAGACTACACATACCTTCATATAAATGTATGGGTGCATGAGATTATTTTACTACTAAATTACCAACTCAGGGGTGGCGTCAGACAATTGTAGGCCATCATGCCTACTGCGGGTTGGCAGACTACACATACCTTCATATAAATGTATAGGTGCATGGGATTATTTTACTACAAAATTACCAACTCAGGGGTAGTGTCAGACAATGATAGGCCATCACGCATACTGCGACGTCAACTGTTCTATTCTGCCGTCGACGGTCGATCGATTGGTGTGGTAACATCCTTACTAAACTATCTCAAGTACCCTTTTAGGTAAAAGCAAAGGGCCGACAGTACACGTCCATTAGTGAGGTCAATACGCAGCAGTTTAGATAGGAAGAAGTGTTACATATTCACTAATGTTAACTCATAAATCACAAAAAACGATCATTTTACATGGAAAATAGAATTTTATAAATATATTATATATTTTTTAAACAATGCAAATACTTATAGTGATGGTATTTTCTTCCAAACTTTGCCTGCTGATTTGTTTTTATTTAAGTACGGGCACTGAACGTTTCTTTTAATTTTGTCATAACGAGATTTATATGCATTTTATTTTCTTACACATAAAGTATCAATTTAAATGATCAAAGTTTAATATTTAGTGAGAGAAAATAAAAAATATGTGTAACTTAGCATTATTAATGTATTAAACAAGTCTCCATTATCAGTTTTAAGTATGGCTTTATCCGACTTCTCAGAAATATCTAAGAGGGTAAAATCAAGACAAGTTAATCCGGAACGGAATACTTGATAAGACATTAATAAAACTGCTGAAGGTAATATAACCTCACCTTACACTGTCTCTCTAAACAATAAGTAGTTAATGAAATTTGAAAATATTTGTGTCTTAAAATGCCTAGACAATAAAAATAAGGCGAAACGCACATCATTACAGTACCCCGGGTACTGTACATTAAAAGTGGCCCGGCGAAAATAATAAAACAAAATAAATTTAATTAAAAAAAATAACTGCTTATCGAAGTCGATTAAATGATTCATCAGGTTTCAAGTTGGGCTTGAAGTCGTAAAAAATCATTGCACGAAAATGTTCCCATTTTCCAATTTTCTATGACACACAATAGTTTCATAGTACTGGTAAAAAATTGAAAGGGAAATTTAAATTTGGAACCAGTATGTTTTTACTAATAATCATCGAATTTACAAAATAAATTATAACTCGCCGGCGTTCTATACATACCTGTTTTCGCAAAACTTTCTGAGTGGACTGGTATACAAGTTTAAAAGAGTAGTGAAATATGCACCAGATAATTAAAAAGGTTGAGATTTTTTTTTTGGGGCCACCTAGGGCTTCTGGGCGTAACTATATCGTCTCAACTAAACTTCGGGCAACAAATTGTGTCCATGGCTCAAACTGGTTTAAAGAAGTTGGGAATCATCTCGAAGGTCCGACGGTACTTCAGCCCTGAACAGCTACTTAATTTGTATACAGCTCAAGTTCGATCTTGTATGGAGTACTGTAGCCACCTTTGGGATGGTTCTGCAAAAATCCCAATCTGGTGACTTGTATCGTCAAACTCACCTAGCGCCTTTTGGCCTGGTGTCAGGCGGCGAGTACTGCGACACAGACACGCAGTGGTCGGATGTCCCTAAAGGTGCAGTTACGGACACCGAGCACCTGTCAGGATCAGTTGTCAGCAGAAGGTCTAAGCAATATGCAGTGTGGCCGGCAACATCGGGGATGCGCGTGGGCTCGTGCACAAGCTGTGAGAGGTCTGAGTCACAGAAAACTTAAAAGCCTCTCTTCCAGCGTGGTCAGTGTCCTGATACGGGTTAAGCCATTGCCCGTGATGAGCGTTAAAATCCCCCAGGAACACCAACTGCGCTGAGGGAAAACGTTGCCGGACCTTATCTGCTGCATCGCTGAGATACTCCATGAGCCTCGTTGTCTCCCGATTTTCGCTATGTGACCGGTATATACTGGCGTAGATCTGAAACTGTAGAAACGACAGGAATAATATCCAAAAATGTCAGCAGATCTTTTCTGGAATATATTTATCCAAAATACTTTTTTAAAACTCTGTATATACATTATAGGAATAATAAGAAAGTTTTTGGACACATTTCTTGAAAGCAATGTTTTAATTTTATTAATACTTTTATCAAATAAAATAAATAAAAATGTTTTATTGTTTTATACAGTTACAAATTAGTGCACTTATAATTATACATATTTATGAGTTCAAGGAATTGTACATAATTTTTAATTTTGTACACGTGACAAGCCACGGCCGAAGCTTACCACCAGAAGATACTGCTCGTTTAGCACCACCCAGGGACCACGTACAAGGCATCGATGGCTAAACCTTGCGGACGCGAGCAGTTCCAGTCCCCAATAAAAAATAAGGCGAAACGGCTTTACATATCTATTAGATATGTAAAGCTGTACGTATATATACCATGTAGATTACAGAATGAGGAGAAATCTTTTTAATGGTAAGTGCACCCAAGAGTATAGTATAGTCCTACTCCGTGTAAAAAGTACTGGGATTCATAATTTGCAGAACGCACGGCAAACTTAGGAACCTATTTTTTTTATAAGTTAGTCACTCAATGTAATTACAGCTGCTGTTTTCATATTTCATTGTTTTAAGTGCTCTTCGGTTTTACTATGGAAAAAAGATGGAAACATTGAAAATAGAGTTTGCCTTAAGTTTTGCGTTTCAAACCAGTGCTAAATCACTGAAAATATTCTAGAAGAATTACGGTGATTCATGTATCTCAAAAATATAGACATATGAATAAATAAATAAATCCCCAGACATACACATACACTGAATGGCCCCAAAGTAAGCAGAGCTTGTGTTTTAGATGATCGTGCAGCAAACGGTAATATATGGTCTTACAAGTGGTAGCAGATATGCCTCGTTCTGGTCAACCCCCAACCGCTGAAATGAAAATATCAATCTAATCTAGAAACTGGTACATAAAAATCGTCGTATGAGTCTAAGAAAGTTGTCTCTAGAGGTGAATATAATACTATTTGGCAACGAGGCATGAGTTTACGAGTACGAAATGCAAGAAATCTTCATAATTTTCTCTTAGAATTCTCTGAGACCTCTCCAAAGCTTTTGATACAGTTTCTATTCCTATCCTATTAAATAAGCTTGAAAATTTAGGTATAAGGGGAACCCAACACAAACTTTTTGCAGATTACCTACACGATCGTTCGCAATGTGTAAAAATAGGAAATATCGTAAGTTCTGACCTAGTAAACACGGAATATGGAATTCCTCAAGGAAGTGTTTTGGGTCCCACACTATTCTTAATATACATTAACGAACTTTGTAACCTGAAAATAAACGGTGGTAAAATCATATCTTTTGCTGATGACACCGCTCTTTTGTTCTCTGCAAACTCAGATACAGAATTATATGAGCTTGCACAACGAGGCTTCAATGTAGTAAACAAGTGGCTACAGCAACACTTACTCACTCTAAATTCAGATAAAACTTATTTCATCCAGTTTTCTATGCGAAAATCAATTTTAGAAAACCCTAACCTATACGCGCACTATTGTATTGATCAAATCAATCACTCGTGTTCATGTCCTCACATTACTGCTACTAAAACAATAAAGTACCTAGGTGTCATTATAGACGAAACTCTGTCTTTTAGACTACACATAGATGCGGTTAGCAACAGAATACGCAAGTTAATATTTGTTTTTAAAAAACTGCGCAGCATAGGACACTCTAAACTTATGAGGCAGGTATACTTTGCATTGTGTCAGTCGATACTAAATTACTGTATTACGTCATGGGGCGGAGCAGCTAAAACTCTTCTCCTTAACGTTGAAAGAGCCCAAAGAGCAATTTTGAAAGTTTCCCATTTTCGACCTTTCCTTTACTCCACTGAACTTCTCTATAAAGAGTGTAAAGTACTGACAGTCAGGCAGTTATTTATAATGAGCACAACTTTAAAACTCCATAGCACCCTTAACTATAGCACACAAACAGCTAACAAAAGACGGCTTGACATTGTTTGTCCACAAAGCACAAAAACGGCATTTTCTTCCAGATTTTACATTTTCCTAGGACCACTTCTATATAAAAGATTAAACACCAATCTTGGCATATATCCTCTGACCTACAACAACACTAAACGAATAATCCGAGCATCACTTTTGAGTATGTCCTACGAAGATACAGAGAAGTTATTAATAGTATTAAAATAAGATAATTAATGTCTCCAAAATGTTAATAAATTTTTTGTTGTATTTTTATTTATTTTTTCGTGTCGTATTAGTATTATTATTATTTTCTAATGTTTATAGTGGGACGAGAATTATGAAACACATTTAATGTAATATTCACTTTGCGCATTTAATTGTTAATGTACTTACTAGATTTAGAATTAATGTTTATGCAGCATACTGTACTTAATTTAATAATTTGTACCTAAAAAACAGGTAATTCATAATTACTTAGTTTAGGTATTTGCCTAGTTATTGTTACCCTAGATCATGATAAACCGATAGTATGACTTATCATAATTATAGTAACTATTGTAAATTTTAGACACCTATTATAATTGATATTTATGTAGTTTATCGTAGTAATAAATTTGTAAGTTCTTATTGTGTATTCCTAGATGTAAGTTTTCCAGAAATAAATTTTATTCTTATTCTTATTCTTATTCTTATAATAGCGCCTTGAAAACGAGCCGAAAGTCATAAAACCACTTCAAAGGCGCTTAAAAATCAATGTTAAGCTGATAGTTTTCTTCCATACCGAGGTGGAGCGCACTACAAATTTCTTCCAGTACTGCAAACAGTGAATAAAGGAAATTATTTCATCGTCATGAGGCGTTTGCGTGAGAATATCTGCCGAAAACCACCGAATTTGTGGAACAATAATTCATGCATTTTGCACCATGATAATGCGCCACCCTACATAGCCATCGCGTGAAAGAGTTTTTATAAAAACTCGACGGCTGTCATCGACCAAGCGCCATATTCAGTATATTGCGTAGATAACACAAAAATACTGTCAATTTTTTGCGAAAAATTTATTGAACGAGCTTTTTGTGTGACCAAACAATTATACATAGTGTTGCAACAAAAAGGCGATTAAAAGCTGAAATTGTAAAGATAGTAGCTATCAGATTTACCACCTCAGCAGGTTATTCATCGAATTGACTGTTAGGAATATAATTCACATACCCGGTATACTTAAATAATATTATACTAATGAAAGGGTATACCATCATCAAAAACAATGGATGCACCCGTTACCTCTCATTATGTATACAATCGCTAGGATATCCAGGTTAATGGCAACAACGATTAAGTTCATAACTAACTGGTACTAAAGAGCGTTAAGCAAACCACATTAATAATAAAGTTTTCGAGGAATTCACTTGCATTTTCTATAATCCTGCAAAATAACGTGCTCACTTGCTGAAGCAGTTTTTATTTAAACAGATACCGTTATTGCAGTACATAGTACTGCGTTGTCGCTTGCTTCAGAATCGTCTGCAGGAATTTTTATCGTTTAATCTGCTGAAATACACAAACACTTTTTGAAAGTATTAATAATAATAATAATAAAGCCCCAGACAAACACACCAGCTGTAAGGCCTCCAAAGTAAGCAGAGCTTCTATTATGGATGACCCTACAGCGACCTGGGGGGAACCCAGGATAAACATACATATGTGCATAAATACCAACAACCATGACCCGAGAACAAACATCTGTGTTCATCACACAAATGAATGCCCCAGCCAGGACTCGATCCTGGGACCTTCGGCATATGATTGATTACGCCACTCGGTCGTAGTTTTCCTCTAAAATACACTCTCCTGATCATTAAAACCTAAGGGTCAGATCCGAATGCTTAGTTTTTTCCGGTTCTCGATAGAACTTCCATAACCCTTTTTGAAAACCATTAAAGTACCAAAAGGTCAAACTGGAAAGTAATATGTTTATCTTGTTTATATTAAAATTCTATTCACTACACAAACACTTTGCTTTATAAGCATCCTAAAAATACAACTAAAGCGCCTTGATGCTGCAAAAATCTCTATTGAAGGTGCTACAAACTTTCATAGAATCTGCAGTGACATCACTTAACTAGCTGAGCTAAGTAATAAACTTAGAGGAAGCTAATGAGAAACAAGTTGGCAACTCGGGCAGCCAATAAGCAGATAAATAACCTACTTGTTAACTAACTCTAACTTGATCGTAAACGAGTAAATCAATTTAGTTTGTAACGTGGGAAACTGTAGAAACGACAGGAATAATATCCAAAAATGTCAGCAGATCTTTTCTGGAATATATTTATCCAAAATACTTTTTTAAAACTCTGTATATACATTATAGGAATAATAGGAAAGTTTTTTGGACACATTTCTTGAAAGCAATGAATTTTATTAATACTTTTATGAAATAAAATAAATAAAAATGTTTTATTGTTTTATACAGTTACAAATTAGTGCACTTATAATTATACATATTTATGAGTTCAAGGAATTGTGCATAACTTTTACATCAATTCCACAATTAACAATTGTGAAATTGAAATTGGCAGAAATAGTTATTATGTAGTAGCAACAGCTGATTGCTATAAAAAACAAAATAAAAATAATAACCATAATGTAAAATATTGTTGTCAACACGTCTTTATTTTTCCAGTATATATAAAATATGAATTACGTGATCATTAGATTTAATTTCGCATCCTAAATTCGTAACCCGGCCTGGTGTTTTCCTTCCTCTTCAAATTAATATATATGTTTCGTGACACCCTGTTACTAACTGTACATTATAAATATAACGAGAATCAATTTACATTTCTAGTACCATTACTATGAGATTTGACGCTTGTGACTTGACGAAATTTCCAAGGAAGACCAATATATCTCACCGCAACTAACAAGCTCGTAGTTTAATAGTAATATTGAACTAAAACCGGCACACGGACTTACTCACTCTGGACATGTGAAATTTTCGGAAAAATGGCTAGTATCATTTAAAAAGTATATTTTATGGAAAGTTTCAGCATGAATGTATTTGCGGTTTTAAGATTAAGATATAATATCATAACAAGCGTAATATTAGGTACTTACATATACATGAAATGGGCGTTTTGTGGCCACACACAAACTGGCCACTTTGATCGGTATTATCTCCTCTTTGGTTAAGACTTTCAATTTCAAATTTATACAGCTATTTACTCACGTATTTGTGTTTCAAAAACCGTAATTAATTTTTTTCCTCTTTTGCGTCACTTTGTTTACAAAATGGAAAACTTGAATTTTCGCGTTATTCACAAATACGAGTTCAACCGTGGCACCAGTGCTGCAGAAACGGCCCGAAGTATTAATGCTGTGTATGGCGGCGGTGTCGCAAAAGAAAACACAGTGCGTTTTTAGTTCCAACGTTTTCGTTCTGGAAATTTCGATCTGCAGAACAAGGTCCGTGGACGGCCGGAAACCAAAGTTAATAATGAAGAATTGAAGGCTATTGTTAAAGCGGATCCATCGCAAACCACGTCCGAGTTATCTGTAGGCTGCGGTGTTAGTGATAAAACTGTTTTAATCCACTTAAAGCAAATTGGGAAGGTGAAAAAGCTTGAGAGGTGGGTACCTCATGAACTGAGTGCAGCAAACCGACAAACGCGCGTCGACTGCTGCGTTACATTACCCAACTGGTACAATAAATTTGAATCGAATCATTATCTGTGACGAAAAGCGGATCCTGTACGACAATCGGAAACGCTCATCGCAATGGTTGAACCCTGGCGAACTAGCCAAATCCTGCCAAGCGAAAATTGACTGAAAAAAGTTACTTGTGAGCGTTTGGTGGACAAGTGCCGATGTCGTTCACTACAGCTTTCTTAAATCTGGCCAGACGATTATGGCAGATGTCTAGTGTCAGCAACTGCAAACTATGATGGAAAAGCTAGCTACTAAACAACCGAGGCTGGTCAATCGCTCTAGGCCACTGCTGCTTCAGGACAACGCTAGACCACACACTGCACAACAGACGGATACCAAATTAGAGGAGCTTCAATTGGAATGTCTAAGACATCCACCGTACTCCCCAGACCTTGCTCCAACAGATTACCATTTTTTTCGGAATTTAGATAATTTGTTGCAAGAAAAAAAATTCAACTCCGATGGGGCTGTCCAAACCGCCTTCAAAGATTCCCGTCCGAATGGTTTTTTTTAGTAAAGGCATCATTGGCATCATTAGTAAAGGCACCTATGAGATGGCAAAAGTGAAAACAATGTTAAATACTTTGGTTAAATAAATATATCATATTTTTTTTAAATTGACTTTATGTTCCTCCCTTACAAAATGCTAATTTCCTATGTAATGACCTAATATTACAATTACAGCACATTGTTTGGTATAGAAAAATTAGAAATAGATCTGCATCTTTAGATCTTGGAGATCTTAGACTCGATCTTTATCGTTCAATATTTTCATTCAAGCCAACATCTGCCATTAACATGATAATAAAAGAAAGCTACAGAGTTATTAGACTTCGATAACATTGTTGGATTTTGATCATTCCGGAAATCAGCTATGGCTTTATCTATAGTAAAACAAAGTTTTATTTCAATTGGTAGCTATTGCACGCGGCTTCGCTAGCGTTCTGTTAGTTTTTTTTTATAGTAAATTCCTACTTTGGTAAATAGCATGATCGTCGAATAATAACTTAAATAACTTTCTTTCTTAATAGTACCTAGTTAATTTGTACAGCATATCCGCCCGGGCTTTGTTCGCGATTAGTTTATGACTGGCCGTATAGCCGGGACGGTCAACAAAGTGAGTAGCAGGATTATCGATAGCGACGCTGACGTTGATTGTAACGAATGCTCTCAAGGATAATCGTGATATCAATTGAGAGCTTCAGCATACACAACATTGTCAATGAGCCCGTCCGGAATATGAACAGAAAGGTTCCTTGAACTGCTCACTCTGGAAAGAGCGACGTCAAGTTCATTATATGAAAAACAACTCACGCTAGGATCTACGCCAGCAACTCCTAGAGTCTGACCTTGTGCTTTATTTATCGTCAAGGCATAACATAAAGCTACTGGGAACTGTACTCTCTTAAACTGAAATAGGAACTTGTTCGGAATTCTAGGAATCAAACCACTTTCAGAGGCACCGCAACTGATAAAATTTTGAATTGAATGTGAATTCAAAAACTTCTCTCACTATTAGTACGTTCATTGGCTAACGTGGGAGTGTTTTGAATAGCTATCAAACACTGATTTACGGGTAACTCGCGGCAATTGTCGTTTATTTCTGTATCTTGATTACGCGAAACATTCCTGAAAAAGTGCTTAGAAAGTTTCTCCTTGTATTTTCCCGTGCGTAGCGTCAGATAAAGCACAAAAAGTCAACAAAATGACGAATAGTTTCCGCAAATGACGTGGATTATCACTGACACATGATTCTGCTAAAGCATCGTCCCAATGCTGACCATTTTCGAGCAAATGTCGCGCTTGGCAAGCTGCTAGGTAAGAGAGATTTTTTTAGAAATTTTTCATAAGTCGGTAAATGCTGTTGGTCCACGTACAGTAAGAAATAATAAAAGACTCTTCCAATTACATGTTACAAATCCTGGTGCACCATATACTGGGGAGCCGAGTCAATGATGGTTAAATACTTCACGTTGTTTATCATAAAATATTAATATAGGGAATCTCATGGAATAGTAATGTTTTGGCAAAATCATCAATGGCACACAATTCAAAAGATTAGATTAGAGTGGTGTGTCATGGATTTACCAAACGCTCGGCTACATTTTCTGAATTGAAATATATACTTTGACTTCCCTCTATGTGGACATCGAGATGCATTACATTTCATGTCTCTCGTGTATTGGAAAACTTCAGAGTTGCCACACTGCTTCTAAAGATCTAATGTACCGTCCTATGATATTATTGATTGATAGCTACCTCATCAAGTTTGTTATTTCTTGTGAAAATGACGCTTGGTTACTACCTTATTAAGGGAAACAAATATCTTGTATACCAGAATATGATTTGACTCTAAAAACACTGCAGCTATTTTAGTGCACCAAAAAATATATCGTGTACCAAAAAACTAATGTATAAAATAGTAAATATGCGTCGAAAATAAAGTAATGTGTACAGTTAATAAATTAAAGTTTGAACTTTAAAATGTAACCGCTGATCAATGGAATGCGTAGTAGTTAAATTTGGGTTAGGTTATTATGAGCCTGTAATTATCGCACGCGCGAGCCGAGCGAGCGTAGCGAGCGTTGTGCGACAGCACCCGGCGAAGCGCCATTATCGAATTTGGATGATAATTAAAAATTTTGTAGAAAAACATCATGTAACAACATATTTTTAGTGGCTAAGATAGTATCGTTCAGACGCTCGCAAATCGTGGCTGACTTAGTAATTTAGAAGGCAATGTAGATTTTTAGAGGCGAATAATGCTATTGCAACCTTTACTTTTTTTGAAGTAAGCAAACTTATTAAATATATTTTATATTTTATTTGTGTAACAAAACGATCAAAATTAGATTACATTTCAAATTAATTTGGTGTACATTTTTTTCCAAACATATACTAATTGAGAGAAAACAATATGATTTTTGATATTAGTTACTTTATTTGACTAACGTAATTTACCGTATATGGGCAACGTTATAGTATAAAATAGGATGACAAATTTTGGTGCATACTTATTAATTTTGGGTAAAAAAATTATTTTTTTGGACGTAGCTTTTTACTACATTTGGCGAGCAGTTAAACATAAGCCCTTTATTAAAATATCTGCATCTTTTACACATTTCAACATTTACATGTGCTCCAAAAGTTCTAGATAATACTGGAGAAAATGGTACGACTCACTTTTTTCTGCTGTAAATCCACCATTGTCTGGCAAACGGCACCGATATAAAGGATATCCATCATGACCTGCTATAGTTTAGTTTACTAACGATTTTGGATATCGTTTAGTACAGCAGCCGTTTTGCATGCAAGGAGATTTGGAATGTAGTGCGCCGCAGGGTCCATGTACCATATAAGTTTTAACGAACTCATACAATACAGGATCTACGTCATGAGGCCTTTACTTTGAGGACTTTTAATAATTAAACGATTTAAAAAAACGCAGGTAGTCGCGAAGTTAACACGCAGATTTAGTGTCCTTGCATTTTTAATTAATTATATTTGTATTTTAACTACTTTAAACTAACTAATGTTATAATCAGCTGCAAAACGCACCTGCACTCTCTAACACACTTTCTCCAATCAATATATCCAAAGTAACAGAGCATCTTTAAGACAACATGGAAGCACTAGCCAAAATGTTTGAAACACGCTTTAGTGAATATGAGAGCAGACTGGATAAAGTCGCTGGTAAATCTCCAGTACATGCTGATCTCCTCACACTGTCCCAAGACTTCATGTCCTTCAAGTCATTGGTCTGGCAAATGTTTAAGCAACTGAAGTTAGCGATTGAATCTCTCACTCTTGGCCAAGACAGACAAGAAACAGCATCACGAAGAAAGATACTCCTATTCCATGGCATTCCTGAGAAGCAAAATGAAAAGATCTATGATGTGGTCAATAAAGTTATAACCGACCAAATGAAGATGAACAATGTTAATAGTAACCACATACAAGTTTGTCATCGGTTAGGAAGGTCTTCAACTGGCAAAACTAGACCAATTCTTGCTCGGTTCACTAATGTGGAGGCTCGCCACAGCATTTGGGATAGCAATACCTGCTTGAAGGGTACAGGAATCACCATCTCTGAGTTCCTGACCAAATCAAGGCAGCAAGTATTTGTCTCAGCTCGCAAACACTTCGGTATCACTAACTGTTGGACAGTCGAAGGTAAAATTTTAATTAATCTTCCCGACAAATCCAGGCTGAAAATAGAAACTATGACTTCTCTCGAACAAATCATCTCCCAGTATCCGAGTTGTGAAGTTTCTGGGCTCTCTGCACAGGCCACCGCTTCTATGCCCGCTGCAATTTCGCCTAGGAGAACTCGGTGCCGTCATTAAGATTTTTTCAATACAATATATTCATTATCTTGTCGCAGAATTAGCCATCTTCCCAATTAGTTTGTCTTATAATTTTTTACTAGCTTTTATGACGGTAATTCTCCGTTGTCTATTTTTGTTTTTGACCTCGACACTATATTGTTTATTTACTTTTTCAACTTGACAACTAAAATGTCACTTGACAGCTAAACAAGGTGACGTCCGGCTACGGCTGCGTTCTGTTTTGTACTCGTTTATACCTGTGTCTGCCGTAGTAACCAATATTGGCAAGTCTTGTGTATTAATTTTGTATTTTTAAATATCGCATTACATTTTTTCTTACTTGATTCTGTTTCAATATTTAAATTATTTTTTTCTGTTTTAATTTGATGTTTTTATATTGCTGCGTAAGGTGAGTTATGCATAATAATCTATTTAATTTCAATTTATATCTATTTAAATTTATAACTCATTTATAGACTCTTATTTATTGTATGTAGTATATTGTTATTATATTCAATGAACATAAGTAGTGATATTGACAACAGTTTTCTTTCTTGTTCATCTTCCTGTAGCTTCTCTAGTGCAGAAAGTCGTCTATCACCGCCTGTGACTTTGCATGACCAACTTTCCTCCGCTTATCAAAGTCTGAACTTAATCTGAAAATCGCTCACATAAATTCCCAAAGCATTCCCAGTCACTATTGCGACCTCCTGTCAACGTTCAGTAGCGACAATGTAGACGCACTGTTAATCTCTGAATCGTTCCTCAAACCTTCCCTCCTTTCCACGCAATACTCTCTTCCAGGATTTGTCCTCAGTCCTCATAATGATAGAACCGGTAAGGGGGGCGGTGGAGTTGCTATCTATCTTCGTGCCGACATACCATATAGAGTCGTTTTCGCTTCCCCCTCTCTTTACTCGGAGTCTGCTAAATACCTCGCTATTGAAGTCTCTGTGCGTCATACCAAGTTATTACTGACAGTTTTCTATAGCCCAAATATGAACATAAACTACTTCGAAGCTCTCGAAAAAATTCTTTTCGATATATGTCCGCTATATGATCATATACTTATGCTAGGTGACTTCAATACGTGCATTCTTAAAAACAACTCCCGTTCCCACAAACTTGAATTTCTTTTATCTTCATTTAACTTATCTATTTTACCCCTTTCTCCCACCCATAGTTTTCCGAATTGCGTTCCCTCTCTAATTGACCTAATGATAGTATCATCTCCTTTTAACGTAGCAAATCACGGTCAACTTGCAGCCCCTTTCTCCTACCACGATCTTATATTCTTATCCTACCGAGTACGCCTTCCCAAATGTAAACCACAAATTTTACTCCTCCGCAGCTACAACAGTATAGACTTGGAGTCTTTGCAGCGTGATGCTGGTACCATCGACTGGGCACCCGTCTTAAATAAATGTAATATAGATGACATGGTTGGTTGCTTTAATAAACTTATTCTGGATTTATATGACCATCACGCACCTCTGAAGCGTATAAAAATCAAACATAACCCTGCACCATGGCTATCCGACTCCATTAAGCAAGCTATGTCGACCAGAGATAAGGCGAAGAGAAGATATAAGCGTTTTCCATCTGAACGCAACTTAATCAGCTACAAGAACTTTCGGAATCATTGCAGCCGCCTGTGTCAAGATGCCAAGAGACAATACTTTCATTCTTCACTCGTCAACCATAGCACTGCAGAAGTTTGGAAATTTTTAAAGTCTGTAGGTATAGGTAAATCTCCTTTAGCTTCCCCTAACAGTATTGACTTAAATGACCTAAACAAACATTTTTCCATTCCTCCAGTTGACATATGTCTTAACACTAAAGCAATAACCTTAAATGATTTAATGAATGTTCATAACACACACCCTCATTTTTCTTTCACAAATATTACTGAAGATCAGGTTAGGAAATCTGTTCTCTCCGTCTCGTCATTGGCGGTTGGTGATGACAACTTGTGTTCAAGGATGATCACCATGATCTTACCTACACTTCTGCCTATTCTCACCTACATTTTCAACCATTCACTTAAAACGAATACATTCCCATCCTCCTGGAAACGTGCCACTTTTATACCACTACCTAAAGTCTCTAACCCTACTACACTGTCACAGTTCCGTCCTATATCCATTCTTTCTTTCCTCTCCAAAGTCCTCGAACATATTGTCCATCATCAACTCTCTATATTTCTATCGACAAACAATATTCTCAGTCAATTTCAATCCGGTTTCCGACCAGGGCATAGCACAGTATCTGCCCTCATTAATGTGACTGACGACATTCGATGCCAATGGAGAATAGATCTCTTAACTGCTTGTGTTGCTTGACTTCAGTAGTGCTTTTAATTCAGTAGACTTTGACATTCTCCTCGCCATATTAAAATCTATTAATATTTCCTCTTCTGCAGTTCCTTGGTTTAATTCCTATGTTCGGGGTCGTTCCCAACGGGTCCGCCTTAATGAGTCTTACTCTAACTGGTGTGATCTAGTTGCTGGCGTGCCTCAGGGTGGCGTTCTCTCTCCTTTACTTTTCTCTGTTTTTATTAACTCCATAACCAAGGTTTTGTCATGTAATTTCCATATTTATGCTGATGACTTGCAAATTTACCGCCACTTTACAGTCTCCGAAGCTAGCTCTGCTATCATTGAAATCAACATTGAACTCAAACGTATAAGTGACTGGGCCAAATCTTACGGGCTACAGGTAAATCCATGCAAGTCTCAAGCAATGATTTTAGGCAGTCGGCACGTGCGCGGTTGTCTTGTTGTTTCTAATTTGCCTTCTTTGACCCTGGACAATATACCCATTGCTTTCACAGAATCAGTGAAGAATTTAGGTGTACTCTTCGACGCAAATCTCACATGGCGTGCTAACGTCTGTGAAATCAGCCGTAAAGTGCACTACTCATTGCATAAATTAAAGGTCCTTCAGACTTTTCTGCCCTTACAAACCAAGATCTCTTTGGCACAAACACTGATTTTACCTATCATCGACTACGCTGATGTATCTTACCTGGATGTCACTGAAGAGCTTCTGGATAAATTGGAACGCCTACAAAATCTCTGTATCCGTTTCGTTTTCGGGCTTAAAAAATTCGATCATGTTTCAGAATACCGCAAAAAGCTTCAGTGGTTCCCCATCCGCTTGCGTAGAAACACCCGTATCCTCTGTACCCTTTTCAATGTCCTTTTTAACCCATCCTCTCCAGTTTACCTGTGTGAGCGGTTCGCGTTTACCCATTCTAATGATGCGTTTTGTAGAGCACATAAACGTACTCTCCTTCAAATTAAATCTCATAAAACTGATTTCTACTCCTACTCGTTCACTCTTCATGCTGTCAGATTGTGGAATTCTTTACCTTACCATATACGCGAGTCAAAATCACTGCCTATCTTTAAAAAAAGAGTTAAAGAACACTATTTGTCTCAAACCTAAGACTTACTATACTTTTATCATTTTATTTCCAACTTGTGTTCTTAATGTACCTTCCTTGATAATCACTGATGACCAACAACTTAAGTTTATATTTCAGTTTTAAAGGAAATTTTTATCTATTCATTGATATTTTGTATGTATTAATATTATATAATATATACGTATGTTTATGTATGTTTGAATGTATTTATATTTTTAATATTGTTATAATTGTAATAATTAATAATCGCACTATGTTTGTTAATATTTGTATGCAGTACGCACTAAATTTGTTAATTTGTCACACTTTCCAGCCTCAGGCTAGCTGGAAGAAATTTCTTTTAGAAATAAGCTGTGCCTTTGTACATTATCTTTCACTTATTTTTAGTTTATTTTTCATATTTTCTAATGTGTGTACATAAACTGTTAAATAAATAAATAAAAGATAAAATGAAATAAAACTATTTATGATGAAAAATAAACTGCCTAATGAAATAAGCAAAATGCCTACGTACTCTGAACTAATATCTACTAAAACATATACGAATTACTAATCCTAACAGTCTTAGAAATAACCTACGTTACACACTACCAAATATACCACACATAATATACTTTAGTTTATTTACTTTAAAATTCAAATCTATACCTATACCTTATAAAAATTAACCTATCAAGTAATTATTCTAATTAAACTGTACTCAATTTAAAAAATAAAAAAATAAATAAAAAATGTCACGCTGCAAGTAGCAATTTAAAAAATGTCAATAAGAACGAACGCTCGCCGGTCGACACGTCATTTTGCACGTTTTGCGCCAAACAGGCACAAAACAAAAGGCAGGAGGTGGTAAATGCATCATCATACCCCGCGGCCGGTCTGCAGGGTGATGTGGGACTCACCAGAGTGGCACCTACCCACTAAAACCACCTTTACGGCTGTGGCAAGGGATGCTATGTAGCCTTCATCGGAGTGACATCGCTAGCGGCTCAGCAAGTGTAAATTAAATGGCACTTATGCTGCTAGTGTAGGGTTGGGGGTTCATTCGGCCTGATCAGCCAGAAGCTGGTCCAGATTTGCCGAGAGCTGATTGGGGACTGAGACTCCGTCCTTATATAGGGTTGCACACCTGCACCACAAACGCACGACAAACTTATTATTTGCGGTTTCTACAGTAATCGTGTTTAGGGATCGAACCGCAAAATTAAGTTTAATTTTCACTGTATATACTTTTCCGGGATAAAAACAACATCCAGTGTGGTGCCCAGGATGTTAAAGTATAATTATACCAAGTTTTATGTAAAAACACATTTTTTGGATTCGGTATCGATCTAGTAACACCCCCTGCTATTAATTTTTTAAATATTTTCAATGTACAGAATTTACACTTCCACAGTTTTTATAGATAATTGAATAATATCTAGTAGGAATTTAAAATGCATTAAAAATATTTGGAATTCTATTTTTCAACTCCAGGAAACAATACAAACTGGAACACTGACGCTGCTTTGGCCAGCTTTAGGAAATTAAATTTTTAATTGAATTTCCCGCTTTTGAAACCAACATAGAAGATTATAAACGAATACTTTTTATAAGGTTCTCATACTATATCTATTCTAAAGGATAGGTTTAAAACTGTAGGTCCGTATTTGGCAGTGTGTTTAAACAATTAAATACAAACAATAATTTCGTTTGGCTCTGTGGAAATTAAACAAATAAATAAATAACTTTGTTGTTGCAGCGTTTACAGAGTAAATCGAGTTATTATCGTAGAATATGTGACCATGCAATTAAAATATAAGGCCATTACATATAAAATTGGCGTTTTGTAAGGGAGGAACATAAAGTCAATTTTTTTTAAATATAATATATTTATTTAACCAAAGTATGTACCATTGTTACCATTTTTGCCATCTCAAAGGTAGTTCATTGATCCCTTTACTAAAAAAACCATTCGGACGGCAATCAATAGGGTGAATTTCCCAAACGACTTTTTTTTTTGTCTTCGTTGAAATTAGTTTTTTAAAATAAAAATTTTGTATTGAATTATTTATTTTAGAATAGAATAAGTAGTAATTAGGTTGTGGCAAAAATATTTTTTTAATTAGATTATATTTAAGGGTAGAAATAAATACATAAACTCCAAATTTTCCCGTATCGGTGCTGTCCCTCAACTTTTTTTACAGACGTAAAAGCTTATAGGTCTATAAACATAACAAAATCAAGTTTAAAATCTATTCTATTTCATGGACTAATATTTTTTTTATTGAAAAATAATTTATTTTGTTCTATAAATATACGTTTATTTTTATAAGAGGCACAAACGTACTTGTCCTGGAAAACGCTGTCTTGTCGGTGACCCAAAGTAATTATGATCTAATTTGGCATAGACGAGTCCCACAGTGTCCCCGCCCCCAAATTTATTTTACGGTAGTAACGTGCTACTACGCAGTCAGGAAGGATGCGAGCCAAATAACTGCATATTCCCGCCAAACACGTAAGTACGCCTTTTTATTTGCTCGCGGACATTTTTTTTATAATATCGGTGATAGCTTTATCTAGTCTAATGAGTAGTTATTTTGTGGTTTTTTGCTTTTTACAAAGGTAATTAGTGGATTAGTTTGATTAACTGTTATTGAATTTATCCTAGATATTGTGATTTTTTTGTAATATTTGAAAAAGTGTGTCTTTTATCAAGACGGTGTTTTGAAATCGGTGAAATCGGTGGTCGTTTATTGCCACCGTTGTGATAATGTTCACCGATACTGTCAGAAAAATCGAATCGGTGACTTATTTCTCATATCGCTGTCTCACTTCATGATTCAACAGACAGTTTCATCACATCGGTGGATTGCTTTATAGTATCGGTGACTCCTTTTATCAGTTCGGTGAGTCGTTTTATCATATTGGTGGTTTCCGCCATTTCGTTGCGGAATACGTATGCCAAATTTCATAAGTGTATGTATGTTTGTTTGTTTTACTATATCCCAGAAAATACTTTCCTAATATATACTACATTCTTTTACTATTAGTTTGAGTATCTCAACTTAGGGAATGGTAGATAGATAGGTAGATAAAATCTTTATTGGTACTACAAACTCACATACATATTACATTACATTATTATTTGAACACCTTATTATTTAAAAAAAAATAAAATCAATAAAATCAATAAAAACAATGGCATATTACACGACGTGTGTTAAGTACGTGTGCTGTAGCAGCGCACAAGGAGGCAGCTCAGCGATGACATTTGCTCGGAGGAGCAAAACGCTGATTTTCAACCGCATCGTACAAGTTTTATTGCTATCGCCATTGACACTGTATCAAAAGTTTATAACTAAAAATAGTGAAATAAAAATGTTTAAATAAAACATCTAACCGACTTCAATGAAGTCAGAGCCCTGATGATCGTACAATAGCGAAGACTTTATTTAAATCGGTTATATTAAACATTCTTAATGTTATTGACTTTACATTAAACCGGTAATTTATATTGCAAGATGTATACACAAACTCGTCATACACGCCCGCGTTCGATAGCTATCTCTTTTATTACAAACACACGTGGTAGCATGCACCTACAACGTACGACCTTCAAGTGCATGTCATTTGGGAAGGTATCTATTCAGTAAAGCTAACATATTGATGGTGAGCAATTTTTTAATTCATTGAAACCAGCAAACGAACACTGGAGCCATCTGATGGTAAGTAGCATCCAGGACATCGTTAGAGGGACGCGCAATGCTTAACGATGCGTTGCTGACCCAACATTTAAGATGGTCAAGTCTTATGTTCCTGTCATTTCACTGGCTGGCCCTCCCCATCATCCGGAACACAACTACGCTTACACGTAGTTATTTAGCGCCTAAGATAGGGAGGATGGTAACCTACCCAGGCATTTCTGAATATGTATAGCAAATATATATTTTAACTTAAGATTTTTGGAGGAATTTTGTTTAAGGATGCCGAGGCAAAAACTTGACGAGGAGGAGAAAAAGAAGGAAGAGGTTAAGCGAAACAATAAGAAAAGCTAGAATCAAAAGCGACCCAATTTTGAGAGAAGAGTTTTTACGGAAAGACAGATAACGTTTAACTAGACGAAAAGCAGCTGGACTTATCCTATCGCGAAGCCAAATGACTACACATGCTCGTCGGCATGCACAAAAAAAAGCATCAAATTTCTGCCCGCGCATATTATCAAAGGAAAAAAGCTAAGGCGGCTGCTGCCCGAAACAAAAATAGTGAAACAAGTGTTGCAGAGGCAAATGATGTAGTAACAGAATTACTACCGAAGTATTACGAATTACCTAGTGTGTAAATTTTTTGACCAAATGAGGACATTTTTTTGTAGACGTAAGTTCACAACTGGTCAGTTGAGGAGTTTACTTAGCAGATGTAAGTTTTTGATCAGATGAGGAGTGTATTTCTATTGTGATTAAAGTTTAATTTAAAGTCTGATTAACGTTAAAACTAAAATAATTATGCTGATCAGTAACGGTTATTATTTTTATATTTAAATAAGTAAGTTTAATTAAAATAATTATATACTGTTACATTAATAAATACAAATATGTCATTTTCAAACACTGATAAATGTTCGCTCTAGAATAGGTGGACTTTACTTATATTAAATAAAGACAATGATAATGAAAATAACCATATTTTTATTCTTTATAGTATAAAACACTTGAATTGGATTACTAAGAACTCGGTTCTCGTTAGATCAGAAGGTCTTATGTAAAAAGATCACATCTAAGTTTCTGTTGTCAACATACATAGGTACCACCTATGTTGTTCACACCGTTTTGGTACAATTAAGTGCATGGTTTAATGATATCGGTGGGTCAAAATATCATTTCGGTGGAAAAACTTATCAACTCGGTGGTCACCCTTCTCATATCGGTGCCCAGAAAAATTTGTCGGTGGTTGGTTTATCAGATCGTTGGCAACCAAAATTCAATTTTGATTTTCTCCTTGGTCTTTAATGGTAGGTTGATATCCATACATCTGGAAATATATAATGTCCTTAAGAATACATAAAAACTAAAAAATACACAAAAAACACATAAACGAAGAAGTTCACCGATACGATAAAAAAAAACACCAGTTGTTGAAACATCTTTCAATATAAATTACTGGTTTAATGTAAAGTCAATTACATTAAGAATGTTTAATATAACCGATTTAAATAAAGTCTTCGCTATGTTCTAAAGGGCTCTGGCTTCATTGAAGTCGGTTAGATGTTTTATTTAAACATTTTTATTTCACTACTTTTAGTTATAAACTTTTGATACAGTGTCAATGGCGATATCAATAAAACTTGTACGATGCGGTTGAAAATCAGCGTTTTGCTCCTCCGAGCAAATGTCATCGCTGAGCTGCTTCCTGGTGCGCTGCTACAGTACACGTACTTAACACACGTGTAATATGCCATTGTTTTTATTGATTTTATTAATTTTTTTTTTATAACAATAAGGTGTTCAAATAATAATGTAATGTAATATGTATGAGTTTGTAGTACCAATAAAGATTTTATCTACCTATCTATCTACCATTCCCTAAGTTGAGATACTCAAACTAATAGTAAAAGAATGTAGTATATATTAGGAAAGTATTTCCTGGGATATAGTAAAACAAACAAACATACATACACTTATGAAATTCGGCATACGTATTGCGCAACGAAATGACTGAAACCACCAATATGATAAAACGACTCACCGAACTGATAACAAGAGTCACCGATACCATAAAGCAATCCACCGATGTGATAAAACTGTCTGTTGAATCATGAAGTGAGACAGCGATATGAGAAATAAGTCACCGATTCGATTTTTCTGACAGTATCGGTGAACATTATCACAACGGTGGCAATAAACGACCACCGATTTCACCGATTTCAAAACACCGTCTTGATAAAAGACACACTTTTTCAAATATTACAAAAAAATCACAATATCTAGGATAAATTCAATAACAGTTAATCAAACTAATCCACTAATTACCTTTGTAAAAAGCAAAAAACCACAAAATAACTACTCATTAGACTAGATAAAGCCATCACCGATATTATTAAAAAAATGTCCGCGAGCAAATAAAAAGGCGTACTTACGTGTTTGGCGGGAATATGCAGCTATTTGGCTCGCATCCTTCCTGATTGCGTTGTAGCACGTTACTAACGTAAAATAAATTTGGGGGCGGGGACACTGTGGGACTCGTTTATGCCAAATTAGATCATAATTACTTTGGGTCACCGACAAGACAGCATTTTCCAGGACAAGTACGTTTGTGCCTCTTATAAAAATATACGTTTATGTATAGAACAAAATAAATTATTTTTCAATAAAAAAACTATTAGTCCATGAAATAGAATAGGTTTTAAACTTGATTTTGTTATGTTTATAGACCTATAAGCTTTTACGTCTGTAAAAAAAGTTGAGGGACAGCACCGATACGGGAAAATTTGGAGTTTATGTATTTATTTCTACCCTTAAATTTGCCTTTTGCCACGACCCAATTACTACTTATTCTATTCTAAAATAAATAATTCAATACAAAAATTTTATTTTAAAAAACGAATTTCAACGAAGACAAAAAAAAAGGTCGTTTGGGAAATTCACCCCACTGTGTTTTCTTTTGCGACACCGCTGCTATACACAGCATTAATACTTTGAGTCATTTCTGCAGCACTGGTTCCACGCTGGAACTTGTACTTGTAAATAACGCGATATTTCAAGTTTTCCATTTTGTAAAGTTCTAAGTGACGCAAAAAAACCAAATTAGGAAAAAACAAATGAATAACGGTTTTCGAAACACAAATTCGTGAGTAAATAACTGTATAAATTTGAAATTGGAATTCTTAACCAAAGAGGAGATAGTACAAGTCAAAGTAGCCAGTACGACAAAACGCCAATTTCAAATGTAATGGACCTACATAGAGACATTCAAATTTAGAACTTCCTCCTTTCATTCAAATGGGTTAAAAGTGTTTTAAATAAATAAAGTTTTTACTTCATTAGCCATATTTTTTTAAACAATTTTTTTGTAGAGTTAAATTGTTTATTTTTTTTCTAAAAACAGCTAATTTGTACTTTTGGCTATCGCCGAAATCGCATGCAATATCGATCGAGCAGTGAATTTTTTATAAATCATCGTGACTAGTTTTTGTAGTTTAGAAATGGAAAATAAAATTTTTTCTAAACATTCAAATTTTATACGAATGCAATTTTAAAAACGCCCGTCAGATAATAGTGTGTTTGAGTATGCCACATGGATATTAATTTCGATTCCGATTCCGATTCCGAAAAACTAATATACAGTTGCAAACATAATCTCTGATTTGCTCATTGATAGTTACAAATATACCAGTTTTGCGCAGCGTTTTGGTGATTTTATTGGTGCCTGTATTTACAGTAAAGTAATCCAAAATTGAGATTTAACAAATAAGAAAATATATACAAACATGGCTGCATACACTAACCTATGATGTTACGGAAGATCTTATAAAATTCGTAAAATAATAATAATAAACAATAATAAAAAGTATGAAATAGACTTAGTATTGAAATTGTAAATATACATTTCTGTAG
Organism: Marasmarcha lunaedactyla; assembly: GCA_923062675.1. Lineage (NCBI taxonomy): Eukaryota > Metazoa > Arthropoda > Insecta > Lepidoptera > Pterophoridae > Marasmarcha > Marasmarcha lunaedactyla. The sequence goes on from OV281353.1 coordinate 14,816,940, forward strand.
TGTACTTTTATTGTAACAAGGGCAGGTTAAATTCCGGAAATGGTCGCTTCGATACAGGCTATGGCCAAGTGAAGCGTCCACTAGATATTTAAGTAATTTTTGTGAACGATGTTTCTGGTAAAATAAACATTTTTTTCATTTTTATTCTTTTTCGAATGTTCTGAAATATTTTGAATTTATATTGCGCGCGGGTTAGTTAATGTTTATAAACATACAAATCTACACAAACCAACAAATATAATCCATAGCAGGATCGACTCTTGTCGTCCAGTGTATTCACATTTATTGCATCGTAAACTCTTTACCAATCTCAATTTTTGTTTCCAAGCGAAGATACGAGTTCGTTTAGGGGTTCATGTCACAAAACCATAAGGTTTGACGTTGGTTAAATTTGTAATATATCTGTGCTTACTTTGGCAGCCAATTAACCTATAGATTAAAGTCATTAACGTAAACATAATTTTATCACATTGCTTCTGGTGAATAAAATTTTTATTGCGATGTCTAACTTTTTAATTCTTACGGCTCTGTATTGTCGACTTATCAAGCACAGTACTTTGCTGAATTTAAACCATTATTTCGATTAAAGCTTATTTGCATATTTCACAAATTGAAATAATCCTATAAAACTGTCAGATATATTTTCTATATTTTCATATATTTTCAGCACTCTTCACCCGCCTTTGTCTGGCGACGCTAGGAACTTATATGTCGTTGCCATATCGTAAATTGCCCGCATAGTTAAATAGTCACATTTCTTGAAATTAGGATGCCAACTTTTACCTCTTGATCTCATCGTGAGAACTGACTACAGATGACTGGTAAGACAAATCAGGTGACTAACAAAATGGGATTACTAACAGCCATTCAATATTTACATTTCCAGCTCCAAGCTTTATCATCAGACCTTCATCATCAAATGAAAAGGCTCAGTTTACACGAATGCCTGTGCAACATTGAGGAGTTCCGTTATCTGCTCAGGTCCAGTTTGAATATACTTGATCACAGATCATTTACTCAAAATACTAGTTGTATCTTAGACGCAAGTCTATGTTTTGCACAATCCTCTTTAATGCACGGATCAATATCTAATATTATTGAGGTGATTATATGATATCTGTGGGAGTATTAGTCATATTTCAGGAATGCCATGTAAGATGGTTACCTATCTTCAGCTATTTAACTTTAATGACCGCTTTCCTCTCTTTGCAGCATTACTATAGGCTTTTTGTACCATACACAAGAAATTTACAAAATGAAAAGTACTTTAATTCTATCTATATTGAAAAATGTGTAATGTAAAAATGCTTTTTTATTTGCTAAATTCCGTAATTATTTTGATTATTAATTATGATGTACTTTTTGAATTGAAGATCTTGGTTGATTTTTCTTTAGTCCTTGTTCAGCTAAATCTTATAGGGCTTTTCGACTGAGGGTTTGAAGGAATTCTAACTAAACTTGAGCTAAACTGTAAAAGTTGCATTATTTTACATACGGTCTCTGAAAACTGCTGACTGAAACCTAAAAGCAAAGACTTCAGAACCGAACGTGAAGCTTTACTTAACTATCTCAAGCACATTTTTAGGTACAAGGAAAGGGCCGAACCCCTACGTGACCATTAGTAAGGTCAATACGCAGCAATTTAGGTAGGAAGAAGTGTACCGTTTAAAAATCTGTTAATTCAAAAACTGCATTGAAAAATTATCTTTTAGATAAAAGAATTAGAAGATATAAATGTTTTAAAAATAATGAAAATATTTATGGCTCTGGTAGTTTCTTTTGAACTTGGCCATTATGAGAACTTTGCAAATTTAATTTTCATTTAAAGTATATTTTTTTAAATTAAGTAAACACTAAAAGCAGGTAAAATTATTTGTAACTAAGCATTCTTTGCGATAATAAACAATTTTCAATTTTGAAATATTGTTTTATCCCCATACACACAATGTCATACATCTTTTATCTGAAACGTGAAATCTTACTTCGTTTTTGTACATGTAACCTTAGAGCCGTTATAGTAATCAAATCAAATCAAATCAAATCATTTATTCATAATCACAGGAAGATTTTACAGGTGGTGAGACGTTATTATTTGTACAGCCATGATTCGCCTTAATGGCATATGAATTCTAATAGTTATAAAAAATTAAATGTATTACAATGTCATTAATGAATAAGAATAACAATAATAATAATATAAAATTATGAATAAAAGACAGTAACGATAATAACAATTAATGTATAAATTATGTCAAAAAATGAGATCATTAATGTCAATTAACAGTCAACTTATTATGAATTTCAAATGTAATACAATGTCATTATTTAGAATGAAAAGAGAATAAAAATTTAATATCAATTTTAATTATGGGTCATGTCATCAAAAAAATCTTTTGTATCATAATATGCTTTTTCAGCAAGAAAACCACTGAGCTCAGATTTAAACTGTGTGTTGTCTGGTATTGCCCTAATAGCTCGCGGTAGTTTATTATAGACAATAGGGGCCATGCTTTTAATGCTAATCCTTTGAAGAAGGGTTTTGCGCGTAATTGTACGTTTTATAGTGTCCTCACGGCGAGTGCCAATAGAATTTTTCTCGAAGTAATGTGGGTTACTCCTTACAAAATGTGCGATTTCGCTAATGTACATAGCCGGTAATGTTAAGATTTTGTATTTACGGAAGTACGGTTTGCAAGATTCTTCTTGCTTGAGTCCAAACATAGACCTAAGACATCTCTTTTGAGACCTGAAAACTGAGTGTTTATCTGTGGTGTTGCCCCAAAACATAATCACATATCTTAAAATTGATCCAACATATCCATGATATGATGTTAATAAGGTCTTAATATTGGCAACATTTTTTAACTTATATAGTGCAAATGAGAACTGATTAACTTTTTTGGTTAAGATTGTAATATGTTTTTTCCATGTCAACTTATTATCTATTGTCAAACCTAAAAATGTTGTAGAATCAACTTCTTTCACCGTATTACTAAGATGGTTTATGTTAATGTTTAATGGATAGTTATTCCTTTGTTTAAAGTTAATATAATATGTCTTAGTCAAATTAATTCTCAAATTATTTGATGTCAACCAGTTTATTAATGATGTTAATGTATTATTTATGTCAACTTCTATATTTTGATTATTTTCATAAGTAAATAGAACTGTATTAGGGAGGTCGTTTATATAAATAATAAATAATAGTGGCCCAAGCACACTGCCCTGAGGAATGCCAATACCTACACATCTTTCATGTGATGCATAAGTCGCATTAAAGCCGGTTTCAGGGTTCAATCTGTTGATGTGGGTTATTTGTCTTCTATTACTTACATATGATCTTATAAGTTCGAGAGTATTGCCTCGAATACCATAAGATTCAAGCTTGTGATATAGAGTTTTGTGATGCACAGAATCAAAAGCTTTAGTCATGTCCATGAATAAGTCTAAAGTTGGGTTCCTTTATAAATAACCATAAACCAATCTTTATTTATTAGTCTTGAACAGGAACAGAACATCTTAGACAAATTACCATGCAAATGTACATTATACATAACGAGCACTTCCTAAATGTGAATAATGCCTCCAACTGATGTAAGTCACTTAATTTGTCTGAGGCCTAATATACTCTTCTTACATTTTAACCATGATAATAATTAATTCGAAGACCTTTAACGTACTCTTTATATGTAAAAAATAACCATAATATATTTATAAATCGGTTTATTACAATTTTTGAAGCTTTTGAGGGTGCAAAACATTAAGTTGTGCAAAAATCATACAAATACATAAAATTAACAAAATGTTGAGTACACCAAACACAGTTACCGTTATGTAAATTCCCCAGGATATAAATTTTAATGCACACAACGCACGTAACTGGCTGGTGTAAAATGCGGCAAGCGCGCCACATTTATATTAACTTTTCGTGGAGTTTATGTGCAAATACCTTTAATCCTTGAAAGTAACGTGTTCTTCTGTAAATTTTTTTTATTTTACTTCATTATTTAAAACTGGCAGTGACCTCTAAGGAAACTGGCGGATGTGTGCAGCCGTTTGATGTAGCATTTTCGTGTTCAAGACTGATGGTGTAAGTGTCTCGCAATTCATTTAAATGATCATAAATATATATATTTGTTAAATTTAAGATAATAGTTCTCGTCTAAAATTAGAAAAAATATAATTTAAACACTTAATTCTCTAAATTGTGATTCTTCGTTGGAACGTGATTGTCAATCGTCGAGTTGTTTGATTAGTGAACGGAGTTTTATTCTTTCTTTTAATTTGAAATCCGGTGCCGTACTGGTGTGATCGGAAAAAGTTATTTTGTATATTTTGTTTTCACCACGTATGCTTTTCAATCTATCACTTAAGGAATCTTTCCTCTTTCTTATCTTGATCTTACTTTAGCAAAACTTAATTGCCCCATTCTGCATCATAATGTGACATTGAAACGTTTACTTACTCTGCGTACCCAATGAAACGGACAACCCTATACAGTACTCGAAAGTGGGATAACATGAATACATACAAGGTATAGCTTAAACTTCATGTTTATTTTGCACTCCACTTCTCGGATATCCTTTCTCATGGAATAAACCTTATGTTGTGACGGGTGGCTCACTTCCCTCTAATATGGTTGAGGAGGGCGATGCCTGGATCCCGCGTTAACTCGTGAACGGGTGTCGTTTGAGGGTGTTCGTCGTTTGGATACTTGGGGGGAGGGAAACTTGCCAAGCTAACAGATTCAGATAAGAATAATTTTGTATAAGCATAAAGAGACTCTGTTAATTTATTTCGAAAAAAATATACCCGTGAAGTTTTTTGCCAGTTCTTCTTCACGAAGGTTTTTCCGAACTGGTGGTAGTCATGTTTAATTTGACGTCAATAAGAACAAGTAATTGTCAATGTTGAGAAATAAATATTTCATTTCATTTTATTTCATTTCGTTATTACTTAAATAAAACCATAATTTAAAAAGTACAATGATTATAAACTTTACTATTGTAGTTTATTTTGTAACGGTTATCACATTCTCCCTGTAATGCCTCCTTGTTACAAAATAGTATTAAAATAGTATTTCGTTTCTTATTTCTCAGCCTATCTGCTTTTTTATTTGTGTGCTGATGTGGATAGGATAGTGGATAGTGCTCATTGCTTATAATTTGTCTGCTTAAATCTTTGAGCCCAGCATTCCCACTATCTGAGAGCGAGTTAGCCTAACTACAACTCCTTCGCACGACACCCACAATAATTATTACACATCTGTTTAATTGTCAGAGCTGTTTTTATTCAATCATAGAACGTTATTACAGTACATAGTAAGCGTCATCGCTTGCTTTAAAATCGCTTGCAGGAAATACAATTTCAATTGGTTGTAGTTATGATTCCTTTCTACAATACTCTAACTTAACATTAACAGTACAATATACACCCAAGCACAAACACACACTCACATATACACGAGATGTGTGTATTTTATAGGATTATTTTAAAGCTCTGGATAAAGCAAATAAGCATTAATCGAGATGAACGTTTCAATTCCGCAAAGTCCCAAGCTTGATAACTCGACAAATACAGAGCCGTAATAAATGAAACTCCGGAAATCGCAATAAAAATTTGTTTCACCGGAAACTATGTGATAAAATTATGATCACGTTAATGAGTTTAATCTAAGGTTGATGGCCGTCAAATTAAGTACAGAAAGTAATGAATTTTACCTAAATCGATCCCTTCCGAATCGAACCCTTTGAGATTAAGAAAACGACATTGAACCGCCTTTTGGCTTGGAAACAAAAACGGAGACTGGTAAAGAGTTTATGATGCAATAAATTGGAATGCGCTCGAATTTGTCCAGGGTCCGAATCTGTATAAAGAATTCTATAGATAACCTAAAACAATTTTATTTCTCACACTTAAATTAAGTCGCACTGTGCCTGCAATTGATCATGTTTTGTTTGTTTGTGTAGATTTTTACGTTATAACTAAACAATCAGGATATTCCAGACTAATTGTAAACATCCATAAGCAAACCTGAGGTCACGTGTTCAACTGTTTATTCGTTTTTTAAGTCGGAATTAATATCTGACAGGCGTGTTCAAAATTAAAATCGTATACCATGCGAATATTTGGAAGTAATTTTGTATTTAATTTCATAACTACAAGATTCATTTTACGGTTCCTGTGATTTTTGAATATTGGATACATTGTGGAGGTTCAGGCGCTGGCTTTTTAATCCATGGTCTTTAGTTTGATTCTAGTAGTAGCTAAAAGTACAAATCGTGTAGTTTGGTCCACAGCCCTCGAAAGGAGCCGACATATCATTGTTTTTGTACCATATCACTTCGTCATGCAACCCTTAAAATATTAAAATAAGCTAAATCTCAGAAACTACCAAAAAATCACCAAACATGCAAGGGGCTTCTATAGATAAGTATGGTGGTCCCTTTCATCTGCCATGGGCTTGACTTGCTTCAGTGTCCAAGTGTTCCTTCTGTACTGGAGATTGTTATTGATTATAATTAGATTATATGGACCCATAAGATTTGTTAAAAGATACATAAAAAATTTTGATATATCAACAGAATTAAAAAATGTATTTATTATTTTCATACGTTTTATTTATTTTTGTAATATTTAATAAATTTGTAAAACAACTTTAATTTTTATCCGACTGAATTGGATTTAACTCGATTTAAAAGTTTATTAAACAACAATTTATAAAAAATACTTGTTTCTAATCTTAAATCTACTATGTTGGTTACAAACCCGGGAAATTCAATTACAAATTTAATTTTCGATGTAGCGTCAATCTGCAATAGATCTTATCTTTAATGCTCCATATCAGCAGGCACATATGCCCTTTTAACTCTTAGGACGAATAAAGAGATCGATCGAAATAACTGGTACCTACTAAAACTTCGTAAAATAACGTTGTACAAGAAACACGCATCATAACAACAAAATTTATAGATCATTTCTTATCGTCCTTTTTATTTAAAGCAATTTTTTGTCCCTTTCCATAAATTTTAATCAAAATAAACTTTTTTCAGTTTGATATGATCGTAATCATGTTCTGCTTTTTGTGACGTATTTGCTTAAATAACGTTTGACGCAAAGATCGAGTCTCAAGTTCTCCACTCTAATTACGCAGTAGAATTGCATTTCTAATTATTCAACAACAACAGAATGCTATAAATGTAACATAATTCTTCCTACGCTATTAAAGGTATATTCGGGAGAAACCGTATTTACATTCCAAAAATTTGAAACAGCGAGGATTCAAGTCGAAATTTCGCATAAAATATCATATTTGAATTGCGAAACTCATACGCTATACAAACCTATATATTAAAATGAGTGTAGCCATTATTCCGAGGAAATCACATACGAGTATTTATAGAGTTTCACAAACTCTATAAATACTCGTGTATCTGTACGCTGGTTCAGTTCATCATTAGTAAACAATATTTATGAAACTGTCAGCTTGTTACTTGCGATGAGATATGTAGTCTGTTAATATGTTGCGATGTGAAAAAAATTAAAGTCGAATACGTTCATAAAGGGAATACTATGTGTATGATTTTACACTATGTATGTGTCTTTTTACGCTCTGTATAAATAACATATATACAATTTTCATGGTTATTTAGCCAATAATCAGTTTTTTAATAGAGGAAATTCAAATTAAAATATTTCTCAACATTGACAATTATTCATTGTTATTGACGTCAAATAAAGCATGACTGTACCACCAGTTCGGAGAAAACTTCGTGAAGAAGAACTGGCAAGAAACTTCACGGGTATATAGTTTTTTCAAAATAAATTTACAATGTCTCTTTATGTCTGTACAAAATTATTCTGCATTTTATCTGCATCTGTTAACTTGGCAAGTAGCTCCCCCAAGTATCCCCCCCAAGTATCCAAACGACGAACACCCTCAAACGGCACCCGTTCACGAGTTACCGCGAGACCACCCATAGCTCTAAGGCTATAGACTTATCTAGGCACTGGTGAGGAGGAGGTGGGACCTCCGGTGAGAAAGCGGCTAATTATCGACAATTTCTCGATCAAGAAACCTACAAAATATGTGGATACCATCCCAATAAAAGATATGCGGCTATTCATAGTTGATCGCCTATAGTTAGTCGTTTTTGCAAAGTCTTCCGCCAGTTTCTAACTCCGGTACTGATAAAAGCTTCTTAGAATCTTCTACGTGCTTAGAATCAAGTGAAGCAGTACATCATCAAATTCTAATATTTTGATAACGCAACATAAACGGAACGTAACATTAACAATGAAAATATTTAATTTAGAAGTATTTTCTTTTACTCTCGACTCGGAGGTTGACAAATCTCAATTAATTATGCAATATCGAAAATTGGATATAACAATTCAAAAAGAAGAAGAATTACTTTACTTTCATTTTAATTTTAAATTAATTATTAAAGAAATTGTTATTGTGACGTCACGGAGTAGTTATCTTTTTAAAATAGCAAAGTTTGTAATACTACCTGGAATGAATAACTCTATTCTACATTTTGTATGGATTCTCGATGACAGATATTTATTCTGTATTAATAATACAGAAATTGACATGGCAGTTTAACAGTTTAACAGTGAAGACAAATTATTTTACACTTTTTCGTTAAAATGAGCCTTATCGCTTTAACTAGCAAGCTTTTACTAACAAAATATACTATAAAAAAGTGATTTCTCGAAATGGTTTTTGAATAAGAATCAGATTTTTTTTTCTTTTTATATCGAATTGCTATTAATCAAAACTACCATACGTAAAAATGCACCTGAGTTCAACAGTCATAGCGCCGTAGCGCTACAAGAATACTGCAAGCTAATTTACACATTGGTCGTTTAAGGTTTCAATAGTTTAATGCGTTACAACAAAATGCGTTTATTATTGGTTCTTATTTCAATGTTCAGTGGATAAAATTCACTAACAAAGTAAAACTTCACAAAACCTTTACATTAAAAAAGTTTATTGGTTTGATGTCTAGGTTTGAGGGACTGCTGATTGATTTTGTAATACGTACGTAGTGAGAAATGGAGAGAATATAATTTCATTTTATCTGTCATGTAAGAGAACCGGCGCGGCATGGAGAAAATTAGATCAAGCCGTATTCAAGTTTCAAGTTTATTTATTCAAAAAACAATTTTTCATTGTATGCGAATGTATTTTTGTTAGATTATCTAAAAAACTAATTAATTACACGTTTCAAATTATATTTGAGATTACAATAAACATAATTTCTTAATCAATCATTATTATTCAAAATCATCTAAATAACAACATTTTTCCAACAAGATGGCTCTAAGCTTATTTTTGAAAATTGGAAAACTATGCGTCGATTTTAATTCCATCGGCAACTTGTTAAATAGTAGTCCCACCTGGTATACAGGACAATGCCTAACTATTGTCAGTTTGGGTTCGATCATAGCCTTAAAGTCCTTTCGCCTTGTATTTAATCGCGCCACTCTTTCCGGTTTCGTTTCATTTAAGATCACATTTCTCATAAAATCCGTCAAATGTTTTAAAATATATAGGCTGGGCACTGTTAGTATGTCTAGTTGTTTAAAATATTCGCGGCAAGATTCCCACGGTGCTAGTCCAGTCATTGTACGCACTGGCCTTTTTTGAAGTCTGAAAGCTTTTTGACTATTGTATGTATAGCTGTTACCCCAATATTTAATGCTATAACGCAACTTAGACTCGACTAATGCATAGTAGACCATTTTTAATTGCAAAGTTGTTAGTTTATCCCGTAAATTACGCAACGCATAACATGATGAGCTAATGGCACTCTCTATTGCCTTAAGCTCCGATTTCCAATTTAAATTTGCGTCTATATGTATACCGGGGAACTTAGTTTCAGTAAAAGTTTATATATTTTATCGCCAGAAAAAATTTCTAATTTGTCTTCATTTCTTGAGGTGGTATTTAACAGCATAATTTGTGATTTAGCAGGATTCAACTTAAGGTTGTTTACCGAAAACCACATTTTGAATTCCCTCAACGCTAAATTGATCTCTTGATTCAGTTCGTTTAATTTTCTACTAGATGATATCGCATTTGTACCATCACAAACATTACAAGGTTCATACTAGAGAATTTACTATTTATATAAGTTACGAGATCATTGATTAATACTATAAACAATACAGGACCAAGCACTGAACCTTGCGGCACCCCTCTTGCAGATTTGACAAGTTTAGACCTTTGCGTAGTTTGGAATTTTTTATTAGTCGTATCATTTACTTCTACAAGTTGTTGTCTCTTATTGAGATAAGATTTAATTAAATTTAAAAAACTGCCATTAATTGAATAATATTCGAACTTTCTGATTAAAATGTCATGGTCTATCGTGTCAAATGCAGAACTCAGGTCAAGAAATAAACCAGCCACCTACATTTTGTCATTTAGTCTTCTTATAATCGCGCCCAATAGGTTGTCAATGGCATCTTCAGTTCCTGTGCCTTTCTGGTATCCGTATTGCTTTAAATTTTGTAAAGTAAAGCGACAAAAATGATTTATAAGCCGAGTTTTAATAATTTTTCAAAAATTTTAGATAATACTGATAAATTTGCTATCGGTCTATAATTTCGAGGGTCTAATCTCTTAAAGCACTCTTTTATGCAACGGTATTATTTTTGCTATTTTAGTTGTTCTGGGAACACACTTTCTTGTACGCAAGAAGTGAAAAAGTGCTTAAAAGGTTCTCAATGGCTGAGATTGGTACAAATTAATCTATTAACTTCATTTAGTAGTTGGACATATTAAAATCTATTTTTATAAATATGACCTACTAAGACCTATACCTAATGGTACCTTTATGACAATTGGTTTATATAATAATAAAGACAAGACTGATATTCAAGTGGATTGCTATCATTACTGCCCGTCAATACTATAACAAAGTCATCCTTGGAATAGCTTTCGGATAATTTGGACGAATACTTTAGTACATCACTAGTAGTTGCAATAGGTTTTGATAAACATGAGACCAAATAGCTGTTACCTAAAATCTTTTGAAGACAAACACTAAGACTAATACTACGAACATCAGATAAAGTTAAAACTTTATGTTGTTTATTGTGTTGTTTATCATGTTGTAGGCTCTCCAAAGTTTTATTTCGTGAAGAAATTTTCCGCGTTGTGACTAAAGTAGATAGACTTTTCTCTTCAGAATTTTGCGGTTTCATAGGCTCGTAGCACTTTTCAACTTCTAACGGTTGTTTGTTATTGACAGTCGGCTCGATCTTAATTGAGCTGGTAAGAAATGTTGAATTTATGTGCCGCACAACGTTTTCTGTTAACTGATTTAGGGAGGTCCTCGGGTAACCAATCTTGGTATGACTCATGTCTAGGTTGCGATACCTTAGTGAATAAAACTGTACCTTAGAAAAAATTTCTCGTCTTTTATCGATATCAATACTAACTGTGCGATGTAATTTGATTTTCTGTTCATATTCTAGTAATTTCGCACAAAAAGACTTAATTTCCACACAACATTTTTCTATTTATTTATCTGCAGCTTCCATCTGTAATTTTAAGGTAATATTTCCTCCTTTAATTCGGATACCTCTCTATTACATTCACCCAAGTTTGATTCGATATGGAAATTTCTGAAAGATCCAGAACATTTTTTAAATATGTTCTTTGTTTTCTTTGCATATTTCTCGAATGACTTTAAAATGTTGGGTGTATTGATATTACGAGCATTATTTTTTTTGTTTGAATGAATTATATGATCATAAATATCTAAACGAGACTATAAATTATTATTTATGTGTATTTTCCTTTATATCCTAGTCGCAAAAGAGTCTACATTTTTTGGTCAATTTATATATGCCTACATATAATTAATTACGGTTATTATATTTTATTATAGTTATTATATATACGGTTATTAATTAATTACGGTAAAATCTTATTTTGGTAATAGTGTAGTATAGTGTAAATAGTGCATTCAATAATAATAATTATATTTCATAATTTGTCTACAGACGCTGGCAAAATAAAACGTGCTGAATGTTAATCTGTTACTTTAGTTTGCGTACTTTGTCACCAGAAGAAGTTAAGCTTCAGAAGCAACGCGGTAGCACCAGCCAACTACCCTGTTTGCTGGATGGCAGGTTGAAGACAAACTTGCATGGAGTTAAACCTGTTTGTTCATGTTTGAGTAACATTGTTTGTTCTTTACAAATTTGTTTGCCTTCTTATTATTTTAAAAGGTTTTTTTTTCTTGTTATAATCTTGTGTGACGATTCTTAATTGTTGATTGTAATTTTTTACTTTTAATATTTTATTATTTAAATATAGAATTAATTATACATAGATTATTGACTTAAGATTATGAAGGTGTTATTACCTCTTGGATATTAACATGGGGTACATACAACTAGCTTTTATTATCACGCCTTTATAATCTTATTATTCTACAACATGTTCAAAAGCAAAACAGAGTTAAAGGAAATGAGCAGTCTTTTTTCATTTCAGATGTATAATTCGAACCACGTAAATATCCCACCTGATTTTAGTTTCATTCTAGTCTTGACTGTAACGTATTCACTATAGCCGTGAAAAATTCGCAACATTACCATTTTTATTAGAATCTACACGTGAGGTGCATCCAGTCAGACTGTGAATAAATTGGGTGGCATTCTTGATATTTTTCAGAAAAGTTGACTAATTCACTGAATTATTGCTCATAAATGGAAATTGATCTAGTTATTTAAAAGGCAAGATCAATCCAAGATCCAGAACGGACTTCAAACGATTCAACAACTGATAGTCCGGTCAAATCAGACCAAAAAATAAGAGTGAAGCTACATAAATTTACAACAAGGTGAAAGTCGGTAAAATCGTTCAAAATATATTTGTGAATAAAATTTTAAAGTTCCGCATCTTTCCCCTGCATGGAAAATTTTTTTTCAAGGTTGATTTTTGAATGCAAATTAGATTGGTCAAAATGTGAGTTTTTCGCGATTTTCACGCAAGCAAAACGCTAAGTTTCATCATAAAAATACCCAGACAAAAATTGTAGATCATTAAATTATCTATAAAAAATAAATAAATACTTTTTTTCCTATGAGCCATCGTTTCTGAGATATAAGGATTCAAAAAGTTGTTAGAGTTATAATCGTTATAATATGCATGAGTACTTTTTAAAAATATTTTTATATTTAAAAATATTTTTCTATCGGTCACTTACACTTAAAATATAAAATATACATAAGTTATAACTATAAGAATATCTGGTAGAAAAAAACCCAGTCCCAGTCAAAATGTTTAAAAAAACAAGATGGCGCTAGATGGCGTGCACGGTAAACATCGACTCCGAATTGAATTAATTGAAAAAAATAGTGATGTGAATCGAAAAGTGTAAAAACAGTGAATAAATGGACAATATACTACAAATATTGTCTGACAGTGTGTGCAAGATAAATTGTGCAGTGGATATAAAATAAACACGAATCTCAGTAAACATCGTATAATTCGCTGTAAACACAGGATTCGCACAATTTCCAGCGGATCTATGCACAAAAAAACAATAATCTCCTCTGTAAATACATATTCAAACAAGTGTTGTGTCATATCATCTTTGTGAAGTGAACCAGTGACGCAATTTTGAGAACAAAGAAACATTTACAACTGTTAAAACAACTGTTTGCGAACTTTGGACCCTCGTGACACCATACTGCGTTCTGTTCTACACGACTTACTATTTCACTTTACTGATTATCTGCGTGGTGGCCGAGTGGTTTGCGATTACCGTATAGAATTAACGAACTCGAGTTCGATCCTCACGCATGGTACATCTTTTGGATACTTTTTCAACTTATTATTGGCTTGTAGAATTATAAAGATGAACTCTAAAATAAGTAACAAGAAATGTGAAAAATGTAAAAAGAATATTACTGACAGAGAGTTGATGACATGCTCCAAATGCACGCATAATTATCACATTGACTGTGAGAATATTTCAAAGCAAAGATTTTATAATACTCTGACAATTGAGCATAAGGAGAAATGGAACTGCCTAAAATGCGTTCGAAAATTATCACGTCAAAATAATGTAAGCACAGAGAAACAACAAGAACATTTAAACAATAATGAAATTAACTATGTCACTAACAGACAAACCCATAAAAAGAAAAAAAATACGACCACGCAAACTAAAGCACAATCGTGTGAATCACTAGATCACAATTTATCGCTAGAATCTGTTGACTTAGACATATGCAAAAGTTTTGACTTATCAAATAATTATGGCAATAATGACTTAATAAAAGAGTTAAAGAATGAAGTTGACAGCTTAAAAATACAACTGGAAAGTAGTTATATGGAAATGGAGAACATTATCTTCGAAAATCTTGGCCTCAAAAAAGAAGTTTCGCAACTATCAAGACAGATACATTTGCTAAAGTCCGTCTGCTCAAAACAACATATAAGTAAAGAACCGCTTTTGAAGACTACAAATAAATCAACACAACAGAAAATTTCACGAATTAATCGCCGGAAAACATTTTCAGGAAACAGAAAAAATATTGATTCTGAAAAAACCACATCGCCGCCGGTGTTGGAACCTTTGAAACCTCCGATTGAGCAGCAGTCTCCGCCTTCTACGCAAATGAAAAAGTAGTTGAATCTGAAAAGGCTAATAACGAACTAACGGAATTAAAAACTGAACGGTATATTAAAAAAATATATATAGTAGGCGGACAACAATGCAAAGATTTACGTAATAAGCTTACAAAAGCAAGGTTCAGGAGCCCCTATGACCAATATGAAATTATTTCTTATATTAAGCCATATGCCGATACAAAAGAAATTCTGAAAATGCTGAAATGGTTTGAACCGAAAGCCGAGGACAAAGTAATAATTTCAATCGGTGAACATGACTGTAACCCATGGAAAGTTATGATAGAGCTTGGTGCAGCTCTCAAAACAATCGAAAATTGTACGGTCTTAGTCTTAAGCATATACAAAAATATTTTTTTAATGAATTTATGTTAAATAACTCCATCCATACTATATGCAAAAATTTTTTTAATTGTAAGTACGCAACCTTAAATGATTGCATAACACGGGATGATATATGTAGAAAACTTAATATGTTAATTGACTGCATTGATTATAATAGTAAATATTTAACTTTTGACAGAAGCAGGTTCAAAGATTTACACACAGCGGCGAGTAACAATAAACTGACTAACTCAGTAGCCCCCCCAAAGAAAGGTACTATTCCGTTTTAATTTTACAAAAATGCAAAATCCAAATTCCGAATCAAACTTTTTTCGTGAGAAACTCATGTACTAAAAGTCCAGAATACTTTAAGATTTTCCATCAAAATATAGCCGGTTTATTTTCAAAAAAAAATCTTTTAGAATTAACCTTAGCGGAATTACACAAACAAAAGAAGCTACCGGATGTTTTGTGCTTTTCGGAAACTTTTATTAATAAAACAAACCAAAATAATATAAATATACTTGGGTACCAACTTGCAACAATTTACTGCCGGAGCAATAACAAAAAACGTGGTGGTGTTGGAATATTCTTAAAAAAAGGCCTGATATTCAAACCGCTTGACATATTAAAAGGCTTCTCTAAAGATCGGTGTTTTGAATGTTGTGGGATCAATATTGTAAGTATAAATACGGTGGTTTTGTGCATTTATCGTACTCCTAAGTCAGATTTTAATGAATTTATCGCAAGTTTAGATAAACTTCTGTTTAAGTTAACATCTAAAAATTATAAAATTATTTTGGCAGGTGATCCTAATATAAACACACTACAACCATCAAAAACTAGCAAAAGTTTAGAAGGTATAATTAAAAATTATAATTTAAGCCTGCATATCAAAGAACCAACTAGACGGAATACGTGCATAGATCATTTAATTAGTAATATTGACCATGTTAAAGCAGAGGTACTCAATTTGGAATTATCTGACCATAACACAGCACAAATGTTGTATTTCTCTGTAGACAAAAAGCAAATCACATCAGAGAAATGTTATACATATATACGGGACTATTCAAATGACAATTTAAATAAATTTAAAGAATGTATTTCTACCTTATCATTTTCGGACATTTACAATCAAACTGACATTAATTTAGCTATGACATCATTCTATGACATATTTATTACATTGTACAAACTTTGTTTTCCCTTAATGCGCGTGAAAATTATGAATGCTTACAAAAAGCCTAAATGGGTAACCAAAGGATTAAAACAGTGTTGTAGAACCAGAAGATTTCTAAGATAT
Organism: Marasmarcha lunaedactyla; assembly: GCA_923062675.1. Classification (NCBI taxonomy): domain Eukaryota; kingdom Metazoa; phylum Arthropoda; class Insecta; order Lepidoptera; family Pterophoridae; genus Marasmarcha; species Marasmarcha lunaedactyla. The sequence goes on from OV281353.1 coordinate 14,833,229, forward strand.
ACATTTTACAAAACTAAATCCGCGGTAAACAAAAATAAATATGAATCGTATTCAAAACTATTGCGCAAGTGTATCACAGTCGCCCAAAAAAATTATAATTACGAATTATTGGCTAAATCTAAAAATAAATGTAAAACTGCTTGGAAATTAATTAATGAAAGAAATAGCAATATAACTGATAATTATATTCAGCAAATACATATAAATGACAAAGTTATTAAAGACCCTAAAATAATAGCGGAAGAAATTAATAATTATTTGATTAATTTAACGAATGAAGTAAAGACTGGCATTAACACAAATACTACACGCATAGGAAAAAGCATGTTTTTAGAACCCGTAACCCCAGCTGAAGTTGGTCTTATAATTAAAACGTTGAATAACACGAACGCGGTAGGGTATGATGATATTTCTACTAAGGTTGTAAAGTTTTGTGGACCTGAGTTAGCATCACCTTTAGCATTTTTGATTAACCTCTCATTCACACAGGGCCAGTTCCCAGACTTGCTAAAAAAGTCTGTAGTGAAACCCTTGTATAAAAAAGGTGACCGGGGTCAACTTAGTAATTATAGACCAATATCATTGGTTACTATATTTTCCAAAATTTTTGAAAAGGCGATGAAAAAGAGGCTGGCCAATTTTATTTCGAAAGTTAATGTTTTATGTAGGGAACAATCAGGCTTTCAAAAAAACAAATCCACAACCACTGCCATCTTTGATCTGGTTAGCGAAGTGACAAAAAATTTTAACGCAAGAAAAGAAACCACAGTTGTATTTTTCGATATGTGCCGCGCATTCGATTTTGTTTCACATAAGTTGCTACTACAAAAACTAGAAAACTACGGTGTCCGAGGCACGGTCTTACAATGGTTTAGCTCGTATCTTTCGCAACGGCAGCAATGTGTTGAAACACAAACTGCAAATCATCAATCAGAAATCGTCTATCACAGGTCTGAATTTAGAGAAATTGCTACTGGTGTACCACAAGGAAGCATACTGGGCCCGATACTATTCCTTTTGTATATAAATGACCTGCCAAACTTGACCAATCACAAATATTTTCTCTTTGCTGACGATATTGCTGTAATTCTGACAATAATAATAATAATACAAATGACAATATATATGACATAAATAATACAATAAAATTAATAATTAAATGGCTAGAAAAAAATTATCTTACTGTTAACTTGACCAAAACTAAGTATGTACGATTTAATACAAATAAAATACTATCAAAAATTGACATAAAATATGGTAACACTAAAATAAAAGAAGAAGATTGTGAGAAATTTCTTGGCATTAATATAGATAAAAATTTAAACTGGAAACAACATATCGACAAAGTCTGTAGTAAACTAAATAGCTATGTATATGTACTAAGCCGACTTAGGAAAAACTGTTCTCGGGCAACAGTATTAACCGCATACCACGGATATGTTGCTTCAACCTTAAGATACGGATTGTTAATCTGGGGTAACTCAACGAATATTTGTAAAAGTTTTGTTGCACAAAAAAAGTGTTTACGGGCGATGCTAGGCAAGGAGCTTTATGAACCTTGCAAACCCCTATTTAAAGCTTTGAATTTGTTGACTCTGCCGTGTATGTATATTTTGGAAGTTGCTATATTTGTAAAACGTAACATTCATTATTTTAGTCGAGCTAAAAACTTAGGCAGGGCTACGCGGCACGGAGAAAGATTAGTGTATGACGATGTACCGCGCCTGCAACTATATCTTAACCAATCATACGCAATGTGCATAAAAATTTTTAATGCGCTACCAAACCGTTTTAAATATTTGCCAGAAAACAAATTAAAAGGCGAACTCTCACATTGGTTAACAGAAAAATGTTTTTATACGCTTAATGAGTATTTTAAATGTAAAACCTAAATTATGATAAATGTATTGCAAACTTCATAAATCTTAAAGAATATACCTAAATTAAAAATTAATAATAGTAATAATAATATAAGCTTTATTATCTTTATTGATATTATTGTAATTGTTTTTAACTAAATTCTGTGACATGTAATTGTTTTTAAATTATTTTTAATTGAATGAAGTGAATTGTGACGTTTTTTAGCTTTTAAGTAACATACTATTGTAAAATAGCATGCTGTATAACAGTTTTGTATGTGGAGCATAACTTTTTTGTAAACAACTATTTTTTACCATACATTGAGCAATAAATTAATAAGAATAAATATGAATGTGCTGAAGTTTTTAAAAACAGTAATTCAGCTCCACAAGAAGTTATCACCAACGGGATTCGCATTCTTCTTTCTGTGTACGGAGCTCCTAAATAACTACCTGCTTAGACAAGTATCGATATTCACTTTTCGTTAAAAATACTGAAAGTAAAAAACAAGTTCAATTAGCTTGTCTTCCTCCAACCTCAGTTGCTGCTCATCAACATCTTTTTCGGGTATATTACCAAGTTCAAATGTGGATTGGTTATCCGGTAGACCCTATAGACTGGGGTAGGAAGTTGGTCAACAATACATTAGAACCAGTTCAAACTTTACTTTCACCTGCGCCGAAAAAACTGCTAAACACAAAAAAATTAACGTGTTGTAGAATCAGCAGTTGGCATTGTTAATCAATTTTTATATCCACCAGTCGTCAACGTACTGCCTTACCATAACTATTCCATATTAACTAAGATTTATTCTATCAAGAATATGAGGAAAATGTAATTTGACAGTAACAAACCTCAGTTTGTGATAACCGTTTCTGGGATAATATGTCGAAAACCATCAGTTGTAATATAACTGGATTCCAGCAAACGCTGGTGGTATAAATGACTTCGATTCATCAGACTTACTTCTTGATACGCTGAATGGAGGCACGGGTAGGCACTAGATTTGTAAACCAAAATATTATATTTGTCTACAGTGAAAATCATTAAGTTTTCATTTTAGTTAAAATTATTGAACATTCATTAACTTTGAATCAAACATTAATTTACTATGGTTACAGCATGGAATTTAACTTAACCAAGGTGAATTTAACCAAGGCGATCGTGTATTGTTTTACTTTGTATATATATTCTATCGTGGCATTTATATTAAATTAGTGGTATTACCATTTCTTTGACTAAGAGGTTGTGTAGCGTAGCACTACCCCTATATACATTCACCGGTTATGTTTTGGTTACTGGGAAGAAAAATTCAATAACATTAAAGTAACGAAGGCAACTCCAAGTGTATATTCTATAGTCCGTGATGTATCATGAAATAAACTCCCCATTCAAAACTTCTGTACCTTTGATTACCGATGTTCATGGGCATGGATGCCTCTTTATGCGCATTAGAAATATATTGGAAATAAAAAAAAAATACATATCTAGAATATTCAAAACCAGTTAGGATTCCGAAAATAAAACCAAGTTCCTTAAGAAATATTTTTTTATTAATGAGTTCGGTGAGTAGTGAAACAATAATGCTTAAACACGTTCAGGGACCTCCAGCATGTGTCGGTGGACAAAGTGCGCCTGGGTCAGGACAGACTTGGTTTTGAATTGCGAGCGCCGAACGCGTATGTTTGTAGCGTAGATGTTTCGTGTGGGAGTTGTTTACTTCTCTAAGTCCACTGTAGCTGTCGTAAAAAATCTTCTTAAAATTTGGTAGGAAATTAATTAAGTTGTTGTTGATAACAGGTATTTAGTCAATATGATAATTGACGGCCGAGTAGCGTCTGTGGGACTATTAGCCATGCCTCCTATACCGGAGCGCCCAGTTCTGGTCAGGACCCTCATTTGTGTGATGAACAAAGATGTTTGTTCTTGGGTCAAGGTTATTTATTTATATTGGTACATTTATTCTGCGTTTCCTCCCAGTTTGCTGTATAGTTATCTACAACACAAGCTCTGCTTACTTTGATGCCATACAGTTGGCCCCAATCGTGTTTATTGGGGATGTATTATTTTTATTAATGTGATAAAATAAAATAAACAGTGTATAAAACAGACTTTTTTAAATAAAAATTGATTAAAACAAATCTAAATAGTTTTTGAATGGAATTTTATTGCGCATTCTAAGGTAAACTTTTATGGATTCTAAAGTTAACTTATATGTCTATCAAAATGTTATTAACCTGGTAAACAAAGTAAAAGTCAACTACAAAATATAACTTTAGTTTGAGCATAACCACTAATTGACCAGAAGGAGCTCTAATAACTGAGAACTATTACTGTGTATTGTGTATAGGTCCCGTAATTTTCCTTTTTTGGGCCAGCGTTATATTTGTACTTAGTGTTAATTTGGCCTCGATAGTTAACGCTCGTATTCATAAGCAAGTTATGTCTTGTCTTAGTCATTACTTGAGCCAAAGTAGCGACTTTAGTCATTACTTTAAGTTCAACATTTACTAATTGGCAGAAGTAAAATCTATCAAAAGATGTTATTCTCAGCCAAGAAATTGTGCATTACACGTACATAAAATAAAATTTTCTGAACTTCAAATTTCCGTTAAATATCTTTAAATTCTTGATGCTCTCAACAATATCACAGCCTGTAACGAGACCCGCTGAGTTTTCTGTAGATAGTTTAGTCATGATCACTGATCAAATGTCTGTGTTTGTTCTAGAATCATGCGCTAATCGGGTCATGCGCTAAACGACGGGTTATTTAAGTAAACCAGGATAAAATGCGCCCCCTAAAACACGTTCGCGTAAAAACTTCAGATGAAAACATATTCTTAGGTCAAAAAATTTATTTTGCTAAGCACAATTTGATTTATATTTTAATAACTTTACAACCATATTTACCAGCGTCCAAGTACAAGCTTTCTATTTTAAACATGTTTTTAGGTGTCCTTCAAGCTGTAATTCTCATATTTGAAATCTCAATGAAAAAGAATTTTGACAATGCTAAGAAATAGTCATAAAATAGTGATAAATAGTCATACATGTAAAATAGGTTCCAAAAAATATGAAAACAGACATTTTTTATATAATTTGAATGAAAATGGATTATTAAAATTTTGTTGATATTGAAAAGGTAATCATAACGATTTATAACAAATTCATATTTCGTAACAGCAATATATCATACAAACTAGATGTTTCCTAAATATTTTATCCGCAATGTCGTTGTTCATTCTTTTACTCATGATTCTCCAAGGGCGTGTTATACAGATGCGGAATACTGAATGTAAGAATTCACTGCAGAATAATTCATGAGGAGTGATCTTCGGAACAACATTCACAGAAACGATATAAGTAGTTATTGCAGTTTTACAACATAACGAACAACAAATAAAGATTTAAACATTTTTGTTTACTGTAATATTGATTAAAAAAAATATTTTCATTAATTACTCTAAGTGATTCTGGTAAAGTACTTATGCCTTTTAACCAAATTTCCGTTGATTTATCTGCCGGGTTTCCGAGGAACAGGAAAGGATGAATCATTGAAAATACGTTTTGCGCCGCACGACTGGCTTATTGGTTTTTATATTTAAAAAAATTACATTCTTTTTATATGTTTTCCTGCCAAACTCTTACAGATAATCTTAAAAAATAATTAAGCTTGTGGACTACATATCCGTGTTGAAGGTATTTTTTAATATTCAGAATGGCTTATGGTTTTCTTATCACATAGTACAAAACGCGTTCGATATTTTCGTGAAAAGCGGTGAAAAGATTGGTCTTATTAAGTTCATTATGCTAATGCTTTAGATACATAAATAACTCATATGCTACTTTAAAACTGTTATTTAATTTAAGGTAATCATCAAATCAGTAATCACAAATGGAATTCTTCATTAGTTTAAAAAAACTAATAATGTGCTACGTCGCTTTGATGTGGTGGACGGTGGCACCTTAAGTTTTAACCCACACTGGTACTGACAGTTTAAAAATGCGATATCGCCTCAATCACACATAGTTTATTCTGGATTCCTCCCAGTTCACTATAAGGCCATACATTACACATGCTCGCCTTACTTTGGGGCCAAACAGTTGGTGTGTTTGTGTGGGAATTCCATATAACTATTATAACATTATTAAATTTAAAACTAAGAAAGGTAGCCATGATAATGATTTCTTTGTAAATACTAGTAAACAATCATAATCTAGCGTTATCAAAATTCAGGCTCCCTAAAATTTGCAAATAATTTTTTGAGAATATATTTATTATGATAAAATTTTCAAATCACTTCAATCTCTGCCTTTCAGTTAGTTCAAAATAACTATAAAGGAAACATTGTGTCAGAAGCTTACTAGGAATTCAAAGATTTAGATGACAAAACGGCGTGGGATTGAGTTCTCAACAGACTGTTACTGTCTCTGCTTCCAAAAAACAAAAATATAAATAAAAACCTTGGCTGCGACATGACATTACAACAGATGATGAGCTATCTTGTGTTTGTTGTTTTTATGTCGTAGTCAAATTGTATTACATATGAAATTGGCGTTTTGTAAGGGAGGAACATAAAGTCAATTAAAAAATATATATTTATTTTTATTTAATCAAAGTTTGTACCATTGCTATCTATGCACTTTTGCCATCTCATAGGTAGTTCATTTAATCCCTTTACTAAAAAAACCATTCAGACGGAAATCAATAAAGTCTTTGAAGGCGCTTTGGATTGCCCCATCTATCCAAATATCGAAAAAAATGGTAATCTGTTGGAGCAAGGTCCGGGGAGTACGGTGGATGTCTTAGACATTCCAATTAAAGCTCCTCTGATTTGGTAGCCGTCTGTTGTGCTTTGTGTGGTCTAGCGTTGTCCTGAAGCACCAGTGGCCTAGAGCGATTGACCAGCCTCGGTTGTTTAGCGGGAGCTCTTTCAGTCGCATAATTTTTTTATCATAATGTAGTTTGGCATAACAGTTTCAGCATAAAGTTTTATCGCATAAATTGAGATAAGCAGAATATTATACACGCAGAATGGTATCATTGCCATAAGTTTCATTTACTCTAATTTTCTTTATCATAATTTTATACAGCATAAATGTAAAGGACATAACTGTTATACGTCTAAAGATAAATTATCATAAAATACAAAACGCATAATGGAAGTATCCATAACCTCTAAATTCATAAATGTAAAGTAATAAAAACGTTTGGTGCATAATTTATCAAGTAGGTACAGATCAAATGTACCTACTATATGTTGAGTCTTGAAAGTAACAATAAACAATATTAGGTGCGACGTTGAGCACAGTGAGGAGGAGCAGGTTAATCAGTATGTAGGTCATGCCAAAAAGCGACATGCACGTGAATAATAAATAATAATATTTGACTAAGATTATTTAAGAAATGATGATGATGGATTGTAAATAATCATCTCACTATATTCAAAATATATAACACAATAATACAGAACCGAAATGGCCAACCCCGAAACCACGCGGTACTTTTCTGTCCAACCCCAGGTATTTTTATAGACCCTAAGGCGCGAAACGAGGGCAGCCCTCGCCCGCTATAACGAAGTGTAGACACCGTGTGAGCCGTAGCGGCGGACGAACAAACCCAAGCTGCGACTGCGAGCATGAGTTTCGCGCTTTGTTACGAAAGGGCCAAGGGGCTGCACACTCCGTTGCGCCAGTCTATCGGTACCCAGAAATACTTGCATGGATGCATGCTGTTTTCCTTGCATGCATGCCTGCTTGCTTGCATGCATGCTTGAACCGAATGAAGAATTGTAAAGACATACAATTGTTAATGATTATCTCACTATAATCAAAATATAACACAATAATTATTATTGTTATTAAAATAATTCAAATTATAGTAATAAAAAAAGTAATATAATCAGCATAATTTCAAATCAACGGCAAAAAAAAAATAACAATAAAATATATTCTTTCTTTTCTTTACTGGTGGTGGTGGTGCTCCAATTAAAAACTTGTCAATTTCTGCAGTTTGGTGTCTTATTTCTTGAACAACTTTTTATGATAAAAAGAAAACCCTGGGTGGTGCTGACCCACAAAATGTAAAAATCGGTTATGCCACGATTCAGAGTAATTTTGGGTTCATGGTATATTTTCTTTATCTAATTCGAATGTACTCCAAACTTTAGGTGTGAAAATGGGTTTTTATTTCATAACCCATTCAATCATAGCAAAGTTTGCAAACTAAAACTTATGAAAAGATTTTCTAAACAGGTTATTAATTTTATAGTCCATTTATTTTTGTCAAATTATGGTATTCTATATGTATGACTTGTAAACTTTATGCCATAGTGTGAGATGCCAATAAATGTTATGATTAGTAATCTATATTGTAAAACCATTTATGCATGAAAATGTTATACTAATATATTATTATTATAAAAGCAGTAATGGGGAAATAAAGTATGCCTTATGATTTATTCTGTACGAACGTTATGCGAAACAAACAGTATGCCAAAAAACGTTATGCAGCCTTATAATATGCCAATTAAATTTATGCATCCCATTACAGGTAATGATTAAATTTGAAATCCTTTCATTATTGTGCTGGTTGAGTAATGTAACGCAGCAGTCGACGCACGTTTGACAGTTTGCTACACTCAATTTATGAGGTACCCACCTCTTAAGCTTTTTCACCTTCCCAATTTGCTTCAAGAGGATTAAAACAGTTTTGTCACTAACACCGCAGCCTACAGCTAACTCGGACGTGGTTTGTGATGGATCTGCTTCCACAATAGCCTTCAATTCTTCATTAACAACTTTGGTCTCGGCATGTTCCATGGTGGTGCATGGTTCCACCACGCGATAACGCACCATTCAATAAGGCGATAGTTGAAGACTAAGTTAGACCATTTTGTAAACTAAGTGACGCAAAGAAAAAACCAACAGGGGAAAAAACAACTGAATTACGGAAAAACGAATGCATGAGTAAATAGCTGTATAAATCGGAAATTGGAATCCTTAACCACAGAGGAGATACTTAATACAAATCAAAGTGGCCAGTAAGACAAACACCAATTTCATATGTAAGGACCTAATATATTGTAATTGTATATAAAGTCACTTCCTCATAATGTGTTTATAGTCAAGTTAGCTAGTTACCAAGCAATTCGTCTATTGGCTCTCGGAGTTGGCAACTTGTTCTTCATTAACTTCCACTAAGTTTATTACTTAGTTCAGCTTGTATAGCGTGATGCAGACTGTAGAAAAGTTAACAACATTTTCAACACAGATTTGTCTAGATTTTGGAGTTGTTTTGTTATTTTTTTTAGCCAAAGCTTATGTTGGGGAAGTAACTATAAATGTTCATGCAAATAAGATTAATATTAAATAGTTTTAAGTTTGACCTTGACTTGATAAGGTATCAAAGGTTTTTCTTGTCTTTCGTTCATTTCTAAAACTGGGGTCTGCGGGGTCGGTAAATAATGGAGAAGGTTACTTAATCGCATTAAATAAACGATAGCAGGGATAAAGTGGCTTATTGAAAAAGTTTTTGGGATCAGTAATAGAAAAGGATCGAGAGAGAGAGAGTTCATTGTTCTACTGAGTGCTTAGAGGGAGTATTCCAGTTTACTCCATGAGCGTGTTTGATTTAACACTGATATTGTAAAGTAATTTGAGTAAAGCGACTTTGTAGACCAAACCAAAACGTGCTAACGATGTAACGTGAACGTGACAACTTGCATTAAGCACACAGTCAAAGTCACAGGAAAAGGATTACTCAAAGAGGGAAGTTTAACGAGCTTTTTTCGGACTTCTCAAAGGTAAACATTTTATAATAGTTAGTCGAGTTTTGTTCTGAAAGGCAAATCGGCTTCACCGTAGTATGAAGGTCCAGTACGCTTGACCATTGCGGGTGGCAAACTCTACTTAATTCTCAATGAAACACTCGCAACTTCTTCAGTATGCTGGTTTCCTCGAGATGTTTTCCTTCAGTAGTCAGTCAGTAACAATCAGAATGTCAGGAAATAGCTGTTTTTATTCATGTGAGATAAACCAATTTAGGTGAAACTTCTAAAAACGAAGAAAGTAAAATATGAAATGGCTTTAAATGCGGCGTCCTAGTAAAATAATTGTGACAGACTTATTTTTATATTAAAATTTTACTAGAATTAATTTGCATTGATTAGCGCTTCAGAAAGTTGTAAGACAAATATTTATTAATAAATAGACTATAATGATGGAACAAATAACAATAGCTGCTAATTATAACAACTATTTACAAAGTAGCGACTAAGTAGCACATTATTTTATATCATATAACCACTACTAAATCACAGTTCAATAGTCGGTTATCGGGCAGATAGTATAAGTACAAATATTTATAGACAGCAGAAGTATCAATATACCATGAAAATATGTGAGGCAGTATCAAAACGCCGAAAATAAGTGTAGCTTACCAGATTAACAACTCAGTTTTATTTTATATAGATAAACAATTGATTTTAAAAAGATTAAGTTCACTCACTTAAATATTAAGTCAAAAGAACAGAATAATTTGAATACAACTTAATTGGTTTCACGAGTCCTTTTTGTCAAAGGCAGTTGGCGCCACTCACCTAGACGTATTGGGAGAACTTCGATTACCAAGTTCTGGGTTATTTGTAGGGAAATACTTCTTTCGTAACTTAATCGTTCATTTGGAGTTATTTAAACTTATTTTAAAGTAACCTAGAGTCTGAAGTCAAAAGATTTTTACTAAAATATTTTTTAATGGCAGTATGGACGCCATTATGACGGTTAATGATTGTCACAGAAATATTAACACGGTATGACAAGTTCCACACTCCAAAAATTTATCTCCTCCTTCTTAATGCATCTAAAACTTTGCATGTATTCTAACGATAAAAATATATCTTATTACTAGTAATCTTATATCTTTAAAGCTAGTTTAGCAATTTCAACTTCTGGCTAGATTAAAGTTAAATGTTCATGGCATAATTAGCACTGTCCTAGCTGTCGAACATTGCAGGTATTTATGCTAATAGATAGACTAATTTAGTTTATTTCTATTGCGCATTTAGCAACATTATCAAAGTTCTTATAAGTCGAGAGATATTGAAAAAATAAGCATGCTTTTCGGGTTATAGATACGCTGCATTCATTTTAATGACAATTCTATTTTAAAGTGCCTACTTTTAGTCCCATTAAATAAGTCAAATTGTGTTAATAAAGAATGTTATATAACGACTAAAAATAATATAACATAAGAAGGTACAAAAATTCCTTTACCACTTTCGGTTCCTTATCAAACTGGTAATCTGTTCACTGATGTTAAAGTAGTAAAATAAATACACAAACACATACAAAAATCAACTTAAGTATTGTTATAATTTAATGAATTTACGGGATCCTTACCACGATTTAAAATTGACTGGAGCTGTGGCAGCTCCTACATTGGCCAGACGAAAAGAACCATTTCTTGCCGTTTTAAGGAACATATAAAAGCCATAAAAAACTCAGACATAAACAAGTCAGCCATCGCCGAACATTCGCTAGAATCAGGCCCTAACCATTGGATTGAGTTCTATAATACTCGGATTTTATCTACGGAACGACACTACATACCGCGACTTGTTAAAGAAGCCTTAGAAATAAAAAAGTGCGAAAATTACTTTAATCGAGAAGACGGTTTTAAATTATCTAGTACGTGGAACCCAGTGGTTAGGACATTCGTGAAACGAAAAAACAGCAATCGTGGTGTGTTCGGTCAAAAACCCAGTGATATGGTGAGCGTGTATTGCAAAAACGACAAAAATGTGAGTTCCAGTAGTAGCAGATCAAAACGAACGAGAAGGAGGGTAGATCGATTTATCTGCCTCTAACTCTCATCGCCACCTACCTACATCTGCCAGTCCACGATCATGGTGCTTGCAACAGAATCGAAATATCGGACGCGCGAAATAAAAATCGAAAATCGTGGTAAGAATCCCGTAAATTCATTAAATTATAGTGAAAATAACCGCGATAATTTAAAACAGTTATTATTTAGCCGGTACGGGCAGGATGTTGTAAATAAAATAAAACAACTCAAACGCTTGCGGAAAAAACGTGAATGTTTACGTGAATCGTTGGTGTTTTTAAGTAAGTGCCGTGATAATGATCTTATACCAATATGTGTGCGCATAAAACCGCGACCGGACGTTCAGGGTTCCGCAAATGTTCTACGCAGAGCTAGTGGTAAACTGCTACGGAAACTCATATAGAATAATAGATTGTTACTCCATAAAGTAGCGTAGTGGTCAGTAGCCCTGTCTCATACGCCGGAGGTCCCAGGTTTGAGTCCTGGCCGGGGCATTCATTTGTGTGATGAACACAGATGTTTGTTCTCGGGTCATGGTTGTTGATATTTATATATGTATGTTTATTCTGGGTTCCCCCCCAGTTCGCTGTATGGTCATCCATAACACGAGCTCTGCTTACTTTGGGGCCATACAGTTGGTGTGTTTGTCTGGGGATTTCAAAAAAAAAAAAAGTGCAGTGTGAGTTGTTAAATTTACATCTTTGGTGCAGCAACAATTTGTCCAAGGATCATTTTGATATCTGCGATAGGGTCACATTCGAACAAGCCGTTAAATCTGGTGAACAAAGCAACTTGAAACAAAGGTGTAAATACGAGGCCCTGCTACGGAATCAAAAGTCGATATTGAAACCGGTCGAAAACGAATCTATGAAAAGTACGGTAATCAATTTGTCTAAAAAAGAGTTGACTGATAGTGTTAGAGTTGAGTGGTAGAGTTGAGGGACAATTAATTTGTCCCTTTCAGAAGGCGTTTTTCCAAATAACTTAAAAAAATCAATTGTCAAACCTCTGTTTAAAAAAGGTAACCGATCTGACGTAAACAACTACAGACCAATAACAAAGATATGCGTTTTATCAAAACTATTTGAAAAAGTGGTAAATGATAAATTATACAACTTTTTGACAAAACAAAATTTATTAAAGATGGAACAGTTTGGATTCATGAAAAATAGCTCAACAACATTGGCTTGCTACACTTTAGTCAAAAATGTTACAGAATCTTTGAATAGACGTGTATATCCAGTATCCATATTTTTAGACATGTCTAAAGCATTTGACCGAGTTTCACACGACATACTACTTGAAAAGTTACAGTGCTATGGTATTCGGGGCAAAGCTCTTGACTGGTTAGAAAACTACTTATCAAATAGGCAACAATGTGTTGAAATAGCTCGCATGACAAATAATACCTTACAATTCTACCAATCTCCATATAGCTACAATGGAAGAGGAGTTCCTCAGGGTAGTGTATTAGGCCCATTGTTATTTTTAATTTACATTAATGACCTTCCAAACTCAACTAATCATGTTTGTATATTATTTGCGACATACGACAATCACAATAAAATGTAAAAATAATTATGACGCTGAAAAAGAAACGAATATAGTTTTGAGTAGAGTAGTCAATTGGTTAGACATGAATAATTTACAAATTAATCTATCAAAAACAAAAATAATACAATTCAAAACATATAACTGTAAAATATCAGATCTTCAAATTGAGTATGACAAAAATAAGTTACATTTAGTTGACTCAACAAAATTTCTTGATATAACAATCGATAAACATTGCAACTGGAAAGCTCATATAAATATCTTATGTTCAAAAATTTATAGGTTTATTTATGTTCTTAAACAGATAACTCTCACAATATCGACTGAGGCAGCTACACTGGCTTACCATGGATATGTCTCTTCAAATATTCGATATGGGCTTATTTTATGGGGTAACTCGATTGAAGCTGATAGAATATTTAATATCCAGAAAAAATGTCTACGCTGTATTTGCAAAGCACATTACTTAGATAGTTGTAGGTTTCTATTTAAGAAATTGAAAATATTACCACTTCCTTCACTATACATTTCTGAAATTTGCTGCTTTGTAAAGAGACACATGCATCTTTTTAAGAATGAAGAATTCGTTCTAGACATAAGAAAAAACTTTATGTGCCTGCTCAAAAACTCAAAATATATAGCACCAATGTACATTGCATGGCAGTTAGGATTTTCAATAAACTACCAGTCGAGTGCAAAAACTTGCCAGAAAGAAAGTTTAGTACAGCTTTGTTTAATCTTTTAATTGACAAATTATATTACAATATACGTGACTTTATGACTGAAAATAAATTTTGATACCTACCTACAAACCTGTACTTAAGTGACATTGGCATTGTATACCTTTTAATTATTTTATATTTATGTTTGCTCTAACAAAGTACTGTGTAATTACTTAAACTATGTATTTAGATTTATTATTGTTGTTGAATACTATTTGCACGCTGTTCTCAGCAGTATATGTACCGGCACAACTTATAATTCAACATCTATTTTGACGCATGTACAAAGCAAATAAATGAATTTTGAATTTGAATTTGAATGTTGAATCATATTCCAGTAGACAGCATCATAGCAAGTATAGAAGATGTTATATACAAAAACAAATTGCCAACACCGGACGCCGAATCACTTAGAAAGGATATTGCTATCACATTACGACAGGCCAAAATACCTAAAAGTAATATCTTGCCAGAAGAAAGAGCTGCTTTAAAAAGTCTTCTTGCCGACGAGAGTGTTATGGTATTAAAAGATGATAAAGGCAATTCGACTGTTGTTATTGATGCAGAGGAATATGACACAAAGATACGATAGTTATTAAGTGATGAAACAACGTATAAAATGGTAAAATATAACCCCACGGCTAGAACATCTCGCCAAACCACTTAATTAATCAAAAGATGATGTGTATAAACATCTACTGAGACCTCGTATATTTCAACCACCAAAAATATACGGACTCCCTAAGGTCCACAAACAGAATGTTCCTGTACGAAAAATTGTTAGCCAAATAAATTCGCCCATCGACCTCAACCTCGCGCAGCATGTCTCAGGAATTCTACAAGCATTGGTTGGTCACACGTCATCATTTATTAAAGATTCTCGCCATTTTATTATGCCATAAGGACACAAAAATTAAAGACAATGAAACAATGGTAAGTTATGATGTTGAATCGTTGTTTACCAATGTGCCTCTTAAAGAATGTTTAGACATTGTAAAAACTAAGATGCAAGACAGTCAAATCCCGTTACAGTACATCAAGCTAATAGAATACTGCTTAACTTCAAGCTATATCATCTACAAGGGCGAGTTCTTTCTGCAGATTGATGGTGTAGCGATGGGAAGTCCAGTAGCTCCTGTAATCGCGAACTTGTGGATGGAACATATCGAGAACTTAGCCTTGAGTACATCTCCAGTTTGTGTCAGCTTGTGGAAAAGATATGTTGATGACGTTTTTTGCATTTTGGAAGGTGGGCCACCGGAAGTTGAGTTGTTCTTGAACCACATCAATAGTGTAAACCATAAAATGCGCTTTACTGTAGAACTTGAAAATAAAAGATCTTTGGCGTTCTTGGATATAAAGCTAACGATCAAGAGTGATGGCTATTTAAACTACTCAGACACACACTGACAGATACCTTCACGCATCCTCTCATCACCACCCCCGTCATCTCAATGCAGTAGTCTCATCACTTACCAATCGCGCTTACGATCTTTGCGATAAGGATCATGTTCAGGGCGAACTACAGCATGTACAACAAGTTTTAATTAAAAATGGCTACAACGTGAAGGTGTCAAACATAAAACGAAACACGAGAACCAAACCAAATACACCCAAGGTGAAGCGTCAGCCCTCCTTCATGCCATACTTAAAAGGAGTAACAGATAAAATAGGAAGAATATTAAATAAATATTCTATTGACAGGATTTTCACTCCTTATAAGAAAATCAATCAGTGTCTGCGCTCACCGAAAGATCACATACCGCTTGAGACACCGGGTGTTTATA
Organism: Marasmarcha lunaedactyla; assembly: GCA_923062675.1. Taxonomy (NCBI): domain Eukaryota; kingdom Metazoa; phylum Arthropoda; class Insecta; order Lepidoptera; family Pterophoridae; genus Marasmarcha; species Marasmarcha lunaedactyla. The sequence goes on from OV281353.1 coordinate 14,848,996, forward strand.
AAATTGACACAGTTCTATAATACTCGGATTTTATCTACGGAACGACACTACATACCGCGACGCGTTAAAGAAGCCTTAGAAATAAAAAAGTGCGAAAATTACTTTAATCGAGAAGACGGTTTTAAATTATCTAGTACGTGGAACCCAGTGGTTAGGACATTCGTGAAACGAAAAAACAACAATCGTGGTGTGTTCGGTCAAAAACCCAGTGATACGGTGAGCGTGTATTGCAAAAACGACAAAAATGTGAGTTCCAGTAGTAGCAGATCAAAACGAACGAGAAGGAGGGTAGATCGATTTATCTGCCTCTAACTGTCATCGCCACCTACCTACATATGCCAATCCGCGATCATGGTGCTTGCAACAGCATCGATTTTGGACGCGCGAAATAAAAATCGAAAATCGTGGTAAGAATCCCGTAAATTCATTAAATTATAGTGAAAATAACCGCGATAGTTTAAAACAGTTAATATATAAGTATTGTTAACTAAAAGTATATTTCAGTAGTTATCTTATCCAGTTTGTGTACGAAGTATTCTATTTTTTATTATCTTTCCCAATTCCTTAGGGGTTATTCAGAGTTTCAACGCATAATTATAAAATTCAAAGAACTTATTTCAGTGCGGTTTCAAAGGCTTTCGGATTGATAAATAATGAATGTCAAATATCAACGCAAAAATACACAATAAATAATGTTATTTGATATATTCCGATGTATATTGAACACAGTCGGATTAACATTTAAACGCGAAAAATTTTCCGGGATTGTAAATAAAATGTAGAAAATTGGATAGTGAACAGCTATTCCGTCAACTTTTATCGCTTTTGTCAAAGGATTGAAAATAACTGAAATATTGAGAAAAAGTCATTCGCAATTTAATATCAAGATGGCAGAGAATGTAGCGGTCGATTTTGGTCGCGATTTCTAATTTTCACTTTCACATCAATTAAAATTTTGGCCTAGATTTTTTTGGGGCTTATGCTCTTATTTGATAAGCCGATTAGGCTTTAATTACTATAATATTTTCTGTGTAAATATTAAAAATTTCTGAGCGTCATCACTTAAATGAAACAAAAAAGCTTTTTCCTTTGTTTCCACCGGCCATTACCCAGACCCCGAATTTGAGTTTGATAAAACATAGTATTTTACTTCTAAATAATGAAAGCCCTGTAATGGAGACAGCATCAGCATCTCAAATAATTTTAGAATATATCAATTACGTACAAATACATCACGAATTAAAATATAATTAAGAATATATTCCAACCACACTAATACGAACATTTTTTATCAAGTAGCTAAAAGAAGAGTAAAATAATAAAAATAAATCTGTTTCCACGAACATGTAAAATTAAATATTAAGCAGGTCAAAAAGGCAACTATCTCAATACTTTAAGTCAGAACACAACTCCTAACATTTTACTCAAGTAGGTACAAGCAGAATGTGGGTTTAGGAAACGGAATTGGCAGGGTATACAATTTGTAGTTTATAGACTATTTGGTGGTGTCGCAGGGTTCTCCGACCCTCATAAAATTGTACTTACTTTACAAGTTGTACCTTTACTGTATACATAGGTGTTTTGTAAAGGAATTTTGAATTAATTTGGGATAAAACAAAGAGTTTTTTATTAAAAAATTATACATCAATCGAAAATCAGTTTTAACAAATTTTGATTAAAATAGGTTTGCACGATCAACGTGGAATCAGCGAAACGGAGTTACTGTATTTATTTTATTAAAAGTTTGTGTATGAATTTTTGGTATACAAATTATAAGTACTAAACGAACTCTTCAATCCATACGCGGCTGCATGACTGATACCATCCCTTCAAATCTATAAAAACTAATAAAATACTACGAGGTATCACCAAAATTGCTAATAAATATTCTTAAAATGCTTTCATCAAAAAATTATTGCTATAAAGACTTCCAAATCTAAGCTTAATGGAGAATGTTGTATCAACTTGCTTTAAACTTTACGAGCTGACCTACTTATTCGACCTACTACTAGTGTTCTAAGGAAAAACTAAAGGTACCTAATAGTGAGCTGAAGAGTATTATATACTTTTGATTAGCAATCGTTTAGTTACAACCTACGTTCCTACTGTTAGTACATAAATTTCTTGTAATGAACTAGGCCTTGTATACCGAAATTGCCGGATCCTATCCAAGATAAACATTAATTTGATGTATACTAAACTTTTTTTCATGTTGGTGTTATCACTTAATTCTTAAATCCAATCCGTTAAAAAGATTTTTCTAAAAAAAAAAACAAACTGTGAAACCGCTTAATACACCAACTTTACCGCCTTTAAAACTTGATCTTTTTGATCAGGTTGAACCCACACCCTTCTTGCATCGGATTACTAGACGCAGACAGACCTTCCATCCTTTCATCGTAGATATCCCAAGAAGTCGAACCAAACGCTTCGATAGTTCCTTTTTGGTGCGGGTCGCCAAGGTGTGGAATGAACTGCCTGCGTCTGTTTTTCCAGAAAACTATAGTCCTAGTTCTTTCAAGCGTCGAGTGAATAGGTATCTCGTGTATAGACGTGTAACACCTTCGTCTTCATCGTCACTTTCCATTAGGTGAGATAGAAGACAAACGTCCTATCCTTTTTCAATAAAAAAAAAACTGGAATAGGTTTGTTGTTCAATATATCGAATTATTTTAATTACTTTATAATTAATAAAATATTAAAACTTTTGGGTTTTAACTGACATTTTTTTGGTCACATTGGACAAATAGAGCTCATTCACGAAACGTGATTATTATGGTTTCAAAATAGGAAGAACTGTACCTCCCCACACGAGATCTCAGCAAAAAAGCTTTACTATTATGAAAATTCCTTTCACGAACTCAAACGCAGCGTGTTTTATCAAATACCATACATACCATATAGTCAATGATTCCAATCGCGATGTCATGACTCTTTTCCTTGATAGGTAAGTACTCAAGCAGTCCGGGACCCATGATGGAATAAGTCTACACTAGGGAGGTCTTCCTAACTAACAAGGAAAAACACATATATCACTTAATACACTTTTATTAAAGATGAATCTATTTAATCATAACACAATCGATAATTATTAGACTGATGCCCGCGATGGAATGCCATGGAATAATCTTACATATTCTGTCGTTTAAACAATTTACAAATAAATTAAATAATAACAGGCTTGTAAGTTGCAAGTCATAATTATCGGCAAGTTTGTTTGTGCGATAACCTCTTTTATTAGAGACGGCACAAGCAAACGTTGCAATCGCCGTAAAAACGTAGCTTAAAGTTTAAAATTTTACGTACCTAAATTTTAAGATTTTACCTGCCTAACTATTACCGGATAAACCTACCTATGAATAGATCATAAAATTGGATCCAAAGTATTTTACTTAACCCAAAATGATATCTATAAATCAATGAGTTTATATTTCACAACGCAACGCAGAGAACTTTTTCAAAGTGTACCGAAATACACCTGACAAAATTCTATACCAATAACATTTAAAATACATTACCTATTCAATCACAACCCTTTTACTATTTTACCCCACTGAGGATCCTATTCTACATCCGCGGGTTGACCCACAGACAGCAATATCACAATATTATATATACTCGTAAACTTTGGCCGCATAGCTAAATCGGCTATCACCTTCTCTCTTATGGAGATTATTAGGCGTGGCTCAAATTAAACGTGCACATTATTAATAGTGTTATTTTAGTCTTTGAAAATTTACTTCTTTAGAGCATCGGCACCACACGTATACCTATGATTCGTCAATAAAAATGTAACGCGGTAAATACGTGCCGCGTGTACCTGCCGCCCCTTAGAGGTTCCTCTCCGGGTATCTAAAATTAATTTATTATATTATTAGATAAATAATATACATAGATACCCTTTTGGCACTATATATAAAAACCTTTTCCTTATTGATTTTATTTTATCTGCATTGTCCATCCATTGCATCTCCTTTTTGGTGATGATGCTTGGATTGGCTTTGCAGCGGCCTAATTGTGTAACTTCAACACCTATCAGGATCCCTTTGGATTTGACAGTTGAAGCATATAAACTTCCTTCACGATACAGATATTTCACACATGATGGCGAAAGCGATCTAGACGCTTTTTGAATGAATGATTTCATCTTTTTGACATCAAATTGGAATTGTGTATCTTATATAACGGTCTGAAATTCTATTGAACCTTAATGGTTATGTCAATTGAAAAAGGCGAATAATTTCTACAATCTATCAGCAATTACGAGTTTTGTTAGCGACGCAACATGAAATGGATTCGGCATAATAGGGACATAGCCATTCAAATAGTTTTGTAAATAACGCTAGTCCACGCCCTCACTACTTGCGCCCGTCCTCGGATAGGTGGTTATTTTCGAGTGTGACGTAAGCAAGTACTAATAAGATTCTTATAGGAAATTATGATGTTATAGGAACCTAGGTATAGGTATATTTTGAATTCTATTTTCATAACATTGATTTATGGTTGAATTGATGATATTTGTGTTAAATAAAGTTCTTAGAGGTTTCATTGGTAGATAAACGTAATATGAGAAGCTTTATGTATGTTTTAGATGGAAATTAGACCTAGGTTATTTGTAAAATACTGATTTGTTCAGATTTGTCATAATTGTGGAAATTTTATGGTTATTTCGTATCGGATTAGGTACATAATGGTAGATATAACGTTATTGTATATAGGTTCATATAATAAAGTACGCATTTGAAGTAATAAATGACGTAATATGGTCAGATATTTTCTCGTTGAATAACTACGTAATTACAGGGTTTATTGTAATGGTTTATTGATAATAATGTGTAAATTGCTTTCTTTTATTGAAATGTAATAATTATTTTCATGGCGTTTTACGTATTTGAAGAGAATAACGAGAAAACCTTTGTTGTTGTATATGTTCCTAATTGGTAGTTATATCTTGTTTGATTATGTTAAAAAACTAATTGTAATTAGAATGTTTGCATATTTTAATAATGTAAAATGATAAAATTATGTTTGTAACCGTTTCGCCTTAGGTACAATGTTAGGCTAAGTAAATAGTCTGCCGGCGCAAACGGTGTTTTGAGATAGTCTTTGTTCTAGAAAGTTTTTTGTATTTAATTTTATCAAATTGGTATTTATGTAAACATATAGGAATCGTTTCGCTCTATTATTTGAATATAGTATTGTAATAGTTTTGCTTAATAGTTTGAAAGATAATTCGATGTAAAGTTTAGAATCCAAGTAAAACTTAAGTGTAATTAGGTGCAAATTGCACAAACGCGCCAGCCAATCAGAGCGCTGGAATTATTTAGGGCGAAATTTGTATAAAAGGCGCACGCCGAGCTTTGGAAGTCAGTTCGGTGCCCACAAGCAAGAAAACAACATCTAATAAGAAGAAAGAAACAGTTCGGTGCCTGCAGCGAAGAAAACAACAAGAAGAAAGAAAAAGTCTAATAAGAAGAAAGAAAAGTCTAAGAAGAAAAGTTCAGAAGAATCCAACTAGAAGAAAGAAAGTGCTGTTCGGTGAATCCGGAGGCCAGTGAAGACCCAAGAAGACGTAAGCGCTGTTCGGTGTATCCGGAGGCCAGTGAAGAGGTCTGAAGAAAGAAACTGAACTACAGGAACGATTGCGGTTCATAGGCTTGTTTAAACTTAAGGTTTATTTGGTATCCGCAATAAACGTTCATACTTTGAAGACGTGTTGTTTTCACTGCGCTCCAACCTGCACTCGATCAAGTCGGGTGTCACTCCGTGGTTCGTCAGGTCGTGGTGTCTTCGGGGCCAAAAGGTACTACGGCGGCATCTTCTCCAGCCGGCGCAAAACTCCGCAACAGTTTTCCTGGTCCTTCGAGCCGAGATCCTGGATCAAGAAGATGCCAACCACACGGTCGACTGGAAGAACGAAGCCCACCACCGCCACGGAGTCTTCGAGGGACTGGAGCGCAGCCACGCCGACAGAGACGACAGACACGATGGGGTCGTCTACGGGGTCGACGTTGACACCAGGGGCACCAACTCACCCCGCCGGAGGAGCGCCTGAAGCACGCCACGCCGAAGGTTGCACCGTACCGCCAGCAATGGATGGGGTTGCGTCAAGGGGCGCTGCGGACGAAGAGGCACGGTTCGCGGTACCAGCGCCCGTGGAACCCAGGAGGGTTGGTTCCATTACCAGGTCGAGGGCTTCCAGAAGAAGAGAAGCCGAATTGAAAATGGAAATAGCCCAGAGGAAGCTGGATCTCGCCGAGGCCGAACTGGAGCTCGTGCGGGTCGAGTCCGGCAGCGAAGAAGACTTCGCAGACGAGGAGCGGCAGCACCACGTGGAGGAGTGGCTACAGAAGACTGAGAGGAGAGCGAGGGTAATGCCACCCTTGGTGCCGCCGTCGTGACCACCGTCACCACCACCACCACCGCGGCTATCACAGCCGCTGCCTGCATCTGAGAAGACCGATATCCAGGAGTTGGCTGAAGCATTGGGGAAGCTACCTAGAGGCCGGTCGGAAGCTGTACACATCGAGCTTCCCAACTTCGACGGCGCCGCAGAAGAATGGCTGGCGTTCAAGAGGACGTTCGAAGACACGGCACCCAGCTTCAGTCACGTGCAGAACCTGGCCAGATTACGGAAGGCGCTGCAAGGGAGGGCGCGAGAGGCAGTGAAGAGCCTCTTGTTTACGGCGGAGCATCCCAGCGAGGTCATGAGGGGGCTACAATTGAGGTTCGGAAGACCCGAAGCTCTGGCAACTGCGGAGCTGGAGAAGCTGGAGAACCTGCCACGGGTCACAGAAGATCCGAACGACGTGAGCACGTTCTACAGCCACGTGAGGAACGCCGTGGCCACGATCAAGGCAATGGGGGCAAGCAAGTACCTAGATTCCCTCAGAACCACGAGGGCCCTCATTGCAAAGATGCCGACTACGATGAAACACCGGTGGATCGCATACAAGAGGACGAATCCTGACGCAGAACTTCGGGACCTGGAAGTCATGAACGCTTTCCTGGAGGCTGAAAGCGAATGGTATGCGGAAATAGCCGACCCTAAAGTATCCTGGAAGAAAGAAGACCGTCAGCGATCTGCACCACCGAAGACATCATGGGGCCACGAGCGAAGACCAGTGAAGAAGGTCCACTACGTGCAGGGGGATGAAGAGCACCCCCGCAAGAATTGGTGTCCAGTGTGTAACGGCGAACACTGGATTTACGAATGCAGGAAGTTCAAGGAAGCAAACCTTAGTCAAAAGTACGAAATGGCTAAGAAGGCAATTTTATGCTTCAGGTGTCTACGAGGAAGGCATTCAAGGAAGACCTGCAGGGCAGCAGATTGCAAGAAGTGCGGAAGATGGCACCACACCAGTCTTCATGAAGAAAGCCGTCCACCAGCAGCTGTTGGGGATGGAGAAGAATCCCGCTGCAATGTCTCCAGTCGCAGAGAAGAGCCCAAGGAAGTCGTCACCTCCGTGCAAACTGCCAGTGATGGGCAGGTGTATCTGAAGATGATCCCAGTGGACCTGTATGGACCGAAGGGCGCAGCACGCGTACTGGCTCTTCTGGATGAGGGGTCAACAGTCACGTTATTGGATGCTAGGGTGGCGCAGATGATTGGGGCTGAAGGCAAGGCGAGTCCGATAACTATCGAGACAATTGGAGAACATGGAATCAAGAGGTGCGACTCGCAGAAGACAAGCGTCAAGATCAAGGGAGCTCATCGCAAGAAGAAGGAAACGATTGAAGTTCGAACAATCGACAGTTTGAAGCTCTCAAGACAAGGTGTGGATCGAGGTGTCATCCAAGGATGCTCGCACCTGCAAGGCATTCAAGGTCAACTACTATATGAAGATGAAGAACCAAAACTTCTCATCGGGCAAGACAACTGGGGTCTCATCGTCACGAGAAGACTCAAGAAAGGGAAAAGGTCCGATCCAGTTGCATCACTGACGAGCTTGGGATGGGTCCTCCATGGGCGTCACAACGGGAAGACGTCACCAGTACAGTTCGTCAACCACAGCAGACTCATCGAAGAAGATGAGACAGAAGCCTTGGTGCGGCGACACTTCGACATCGAATCAATCGGAGTGCAGCCTCGCCGCCCGAGCGACGACGCAGACCAACGAGCGCTTGAGGTCCTGCAATCAACGACGAAGCGCCTTCCAGAGGGGAGGTTTGAATCCGGGCTGCTGTGAAAGAGTGAAGACGAAACCCTCCCAAACAACTACGTGCAAGCTCATCGACGTCTTATTGGGATCGAAAGAAATATATAAGCGCACATAGATATTTTTTTTTATTTTTTATATATAAATATATTAGAAATAAACTTAAATAAACGTAAATACACATCCATGACTAGAAAGCAAATATAATAATACATCTGCCCCTACCAGGATTCGAACCCGGGACCTCTGGCATAGAAGGCAAGGCTACTTACCTCCACACCAAACAGGCCGTCAAAAGTTTCATCTGTCATAGAAGAAACTTATTTAATCCTCCAAATCCAAATAAAAATTGGCCACATGAATCAATTATTGTTTTGTAAAAGAAAAGTGCCGGTCCGTCCAAATACGTTTCTATGAGTTACTTCTTACTCCCATCGTCATACTTGTTTAGTGCAGAAATTACTTCGAATTGTGACAAAAACTCGCTGACCAGAACCGTTGACATACCATTATATTTTGTCATATTGTTATTCATCTTATTTTGGTCTTTCTGACCTTCTTATTCTTGGTTTTTATACTATTACTACTTCTTTGTTTGAAAAAAAAAAAAAAGAATTATTCACTTTTAATAACAATTACCCGGCGCTCCACCATCAAGCGGTTCGGGACCCTTGATGGAATAAGTCTACACTAGAGAGGTCTTCCTAACTTGCTTAGGTAACTAACAAGGAAAAACACATATACCACTTAATCCACTTTTATTAAAGATGAATCTATTTAATCATAACACAATCGATAATAATTAGACTATTTTTGGGCTGATGCCCGCGATGGAATGCCATGGAATAATCTTACATATTCTATCTTTTAAACAATTTACAAATAAATTAAATAATGACAGGCTTGTAAGTTGCCAGACATAATTGTCGGCAAGTTTGCTTGTGCGATAACCTCTTTTATTAGATACAAGCAAACGTTGCAGTACACATAAGAATAAAAGCTCTTCTGGCGTACTGTCTCATTATTCGCTGTTGTTAATTAGCAATGCGGTGCAAAACATCGCAACTGTGCCACATAACGTACAAATACACCTTAAATATCATTATGCAAGGATGACAGCTCTTTCTTAAAGGGTTGAAAGCAATTAAGACTGGCAAACTTTACTCGTACGTTCAAAATAACTCTCTGAGTGTGATCGCTTTCATTGTTAGAGCTCTCAGTCAAATGAACATAAATACTTATTGGTACATTAGGATGTCTCCTAGACCTCGAAGCCTTTCCGTATCATTAACAACATTGTATATTCATGTCGCAAATCTGTAGCGTTGTGAATCTTCTCAAAATTAACCCAAGCAACCAAATGCAAGCCATGCAATATGTTTTTGTTCATTTGATGTGCAAGAGGAAATTGATTACAAACATTCACTTTGATATTGCAAAACGATAATAATTGTACGTATGTATAAAAAAATTAATGTACCATTGAAAACATAATTATGTTTCTTGTTTTGTTTATGTTTTGCTTACGGCTATTTAGACGTTATTTGTTACATCTTGCACATAATGTCGATCATATGTACTACTTGTATATGGGGACATGTTAAAATGTACTTGTAACGTATGAAACCAAACCATAAACGTCTCAGTTTATGTTCTTTAAAATTATTTACAAACGAAATGTTCGAGTTTGAATATAAGAGAGAAATATTATACATTATTATTATAATTTCAAAAATTAAAAGGAAATGTTTTTATTAACACTTGGCTATATCTGAAGCGCCAGTCCTTCTAAAGATTCTCAAATCTCTTGTCGTCATGGGCGAGGTCCAACGCGTACCAATTTATTGCGGCATAAACCTGTATCAAGCGTCTCGATTTTTGTTTCGAACATAAAAGAGCTTATATCAGGCAGTTCCATATCACAAAGGGATTAGGTTCATTTTCATTTAAAATCCTAGAATATCTTCTGTGCTCATTTTTGCTAGCGATCAACCATAGATTAAAGTCATTAACATGACAATAATCGTTTCACATGGCTTCTGGTGGGGCGAATTTTTATTGCAATTTGCGAAGTTTTATTACCATGGCTCTGTGTTGTCCGGTTATCTAGCGAATGAGGATAATTTTCGGAATTAAAATGACTTTGGTGATATATGTACTTATATGTAAAAGCTTAGGTAATTACAAATTGTCAGATTTAAAAAATAATCTTATAAGATTGATACTCTTTGAGGCTTAAGATGTGAATAATGTATGACAATAGGAATAGAAAATATTTGAATCCCTCTTTGTTTACGTTGAGGAAAAAATGAAACTGGATATTTTAATAAAAAACAAAATATTAATTATAAATCAGTTTTCTCACTTTTTAGGACATTTTCTTTGAAACTTGTCTTTTCATAAGAATTTGCTGATGACGTTTGAATTATCAGACTTGTAGAATTTTAATAAGAAATCAGAAGCGTGCGATTATCTGTTCAAATACTCTAGGAATTATAGTTCGATAATAAATAGGTGTTTCATTTTTAAAGTTTTTAATATTGCGGCAATTCGGTATGTAAAGTTATTTTAAAGTATCTTTGTTTATAACTTTTCCCTAAACAATTATGTATTTTGAGAAAACCATTTGCATATTTCTAATTTCTGTGCAGTATTTAATTTAAAATCATGTTTTAAATAAATTCGTTAGGTGACGTCACGGAGTAGTAATCTGTTTAAAATCGCTTTGCAAAGATTGTTACATTACCTGGAGTGAAGAGCTCTGCAACTTTCTATGGTTTCTTAATGACAGATATTTATTTTAGTTTTCAACGTTGAGATGACAGTTTAACCAAAAAGAAGTTAGAAAATGATGCTTCTTTATGACGTCACATAGCGGCTGACAGTTAGTCAAATTATTTCACACATTTTTTGTTAAAATAAGTTGAATTGCTTTTTTGCGAGCATTTATTGACAAAACATATCATAATAAGTGATATCTCAAAATGGTTTCTGAACTAGAATCTGAATATGTTTCTTTACTGACTTAGGCACTCATTTGGTGTGGGCGTTTTTCTAACTATGATGATATAAATGAAAATATACGCAATTTTATCAACAAGTGATAAATCAAAATTAATATGAACAAAATATTATTAAAATTTTGTTTGCCTTGTTTTTTGATGGTGTAACCTACATAGGTTACATAAGGGGATACGTTTTTTCAATTTTATAATGATATTGTTGTAAATTATTGTTTGATTAAAACCGTATGTAAATAGCTCTAAAACTAATTATATTAATGAGTAACCTAAAGAATCTTATGAAATTATAAATTCATTCAAGATAAGTTTAAGGAAACCCTTTTATTTGTATCACTTATAAGAATAATTTACTGTTCTTCTTTTGAAACGCTGTTGGTTATCTTAATAAATAAAACAAAATTGTATCTATGGTTGAGAACAAAAAGTAACTGTTATATCCATCATTTGATCCGTATTATTAAGTGCTAGGCTAATAAAAATACAATAGACATTATAGCAGCGTATAAAACAACTTCCATGGGTGTAGTTGAGTAAAATTACTTAACATGTCTTAAACTTGTGGGACAACTGTGAATCTGTCAAGACAGCAATCGGATAAACCTTCCGGAACCGGAATATCTTTCTCTAAATTATATCCTGGAACCGTTTCGTTTCGTACGAAGATAGATAATTATAAATAAACTACAAATTTCAAAAGGAAATCAAGAGTAGAGTTAGTGAGAGTCGAGCAACTAGGCACCTCTTTATAAACTTCTAGGCTTCTTCGCTTTCCACCAGGTGAGAGAGAAGTCAGGCACAAGTCTATTTCACAATAAAAAAATGTCGTGTGTTACATCCTTGACTTCATCGTCACGTCTCATCAGGTAAAATAGCAGCCAGGCACCACGAAATTATATAAATGTCAATTATTATTTAAAGCAATATAATTTATATTATATAAGAACTAACTTCTTTCTTATAGGCACTTAAAAATATAAACACACACATACATACTTTCGGCTTTATAACTTTAGGTCTAGTGTTTACATATATGTATGAAACACTAAAGGTATGTGTTACATAGTGTATTAAAAAGTTAGGATTATGACTATACATTTTTTCATCTTGATCATCATTTTTAAATTATATTGAAGTGCGGTCAAAACAGTCATTTCAACTAGTATTAATTGACGAAGAGATTTATTATGGTGCACAATTATGGTAAAAGTCTCCATCGATCCCGCATGTTCTAAAAAGTTATTCAAATGTCAAAAATATTAAGTTTCCTGACAAACTAAAATTTTTTCCATATAAATAGGTTTAAAAAAGTTGTGGGTCATAAAATTGTCTACAAGTAATGTTTTTGCAATTTTTATTACAAACAGCAGTTCTGAGATGTAAATTTATGAAGAAGAGAAAATTTTAGAAGGCACGTATATTTTATTAGAGACCAAGGCTTGTGGCACAGAAGACAAATAATTGTAGTGCTTTATAACTTAATCTCAAACTCCCTTAATCGAAATTTTAATTTGTTAATTATAATAAACAAAGATTCCAATATTCAAAGTTATTTCAGGATGATCAAATGTCGTCAAGTTGCAAATTTTTTGCTGTTTTTCAGTCCATATACAAAATACTTATTTTTGCAAGTTGTTCTTGTACGTAATGTTTTGTTGTTTACAAACCCTAAGCTATTTTTCCTGTATAACCATTATTGCTAGAAACCTTGTGATCTACTCGCTTATCAGAACATTTTTACGATAAAACATGTATCTTATCCAGAAAATGAAAAAAAAAAACGTGTTCTAAGGGCCTTTAGTGACTGATCTCTGCAGCTGCTGAAAGGCTAAGGAGAAAAGAAATATCTAGCGCGAAACTCCAAATAAATTGTGGTTCCCTGTTTTCACGTAGATAACTGATGGTGGTCACGATCATGTAGCTGCAACTAACGACTTCATCTCCTTGAAATCAGTTAATTTAACAAATAACACGGGAGCACCTTACCAAAAAGCAAACTGATGAATAAATTTGTAAACATAAAAAAATTCGTTGAAGTATCACGTCTTCGTTTTTTGAAGTATGTTATATATATTTTCTTCTTTAGTACTTTTATTTTGAGTTCTATTAAAAGTCTATGTCTGCCGTACTTCGTTTTTATAAATTATTGCATCTAAATGTACATGTACAACTTATAGGACAAAAAGAAATATGCTCACTTTATACCAATGAAGGTACTTATTTACCAACTTCCTACCTAGTAGTGCAGTGGTCCTACTGCAATTTTTATACTGTGGTTGTTCAAAGATGCCTTGCGTGTTTACTGTCTTGCGGCGTTTGCGATGTTTATTAGGCTCGATGGGAATACACTAAATGCCTACTGCATGAGGGTAAGAGGGCCTTAAAATGAAAAATATTAAAAAAATATAAAAGTTCCTATAATAATAAATCTTACGAAAAACTTATTGCACTAGATCGTATGTCAAAAAATAATACGTTTTAAAGGGATCTTTTTTGGTATAACATGTGTGATACTTGGAAATGGGGACGAATTTCCAGTATGAATAGAATGAATGATTTATACGGATTTATATGTTCCTTTGGCAAGGGAACAGATATCAGAGCTCTAGCTGTAGAAATGAATCGGCAAGCTCTGGAAATAGTCGAGGATTTCAATTGATTTGTGAACGTGAAAGGGATCGGCCGAACCCATTGAATGCATCGTCTTTGCTAGACTGATGGTTTTAGAGTAGTAGGGATTGGCGGATTCCCGCTCACTTATTAGGTATGGTATCAAACGCGAATTTATTTGAATAGGTCGCGGGTGGTCGAATCGAACCGCGATGTTCGCTAAGTTAGCGAACGTTCATCAACCGTGGTTTTCTTATAACATTAGAAGATTAATCAAGTCACCAACAGACAAATGTCATGGAGTATTCAGTTTTCTTAAATAATACTTTTATCTTAGTATACCTATTGTGAATTATAATCATTTCACCCGCAAGGTATTTCAAATATTTTACGAAAGGGTGGTTAAGTAGCGTCTTATTGTTCATATTATTTTAACGTTATGCAGCATGTTTTAACTTGTTAGATAACGCAAAACAAATTCTTGACATAACAATGTAGGCTTGTCATAACAATGTGACGACGGTTACTTTTTGTGTTTCTTGGCAAATTACAATGTTAAAATGGGTTTTTTATCAAAAACAAATTATTGTGATAACAATAAAGGGACATAATTTGCTTCGAATCAAACCGTGATGCTCGCTAAGTTAGCGAACGTTGATCAAAGAGTAATCCGCGTATCAAAATAATTAGGTCACGGCCGCCCATAGGACGCGGTGAAGTCCAAATTTCTTCAAAAATCCAAAATGGCCTGTTTCTGGGTAGTAGTAAGCAACTACAATTATATTTAAACAATGCTGGTTTTTATATTAAAACCTTGGACGGTTTGCAGATCAAAGTAGGTATTTCAATCATTTGATACCAACTACCACAGTTAGAGTACCATCAATGTTATTTGATTTTCATGGTCACAGTAACAGTACCTTTAATGTAATATTAACGATAACCTTTTTTGCGTTGAAACTGTAGGAGATTTTTCGAACATTTGATTGGTATAGTAAGATGTTAGATGTATTTACTTTCACAATTTATTCATGTACTAGTGAAGATTGATGCATGAGATTTGTCGAAGCATGTGTTTCAGGAGTTAGAATTTTAAAAAGAGAAAAAGTATGTGTAACTAGAACTGTAGACATTTCAAGATTATATAATAGGGAATATTACATCTAAACATCGGGTATGTATTTGTGAAAGAGAGAGGGAGTGGGATTGTGTATACGGGTGTGTGAGTGTGTATGTGTGTTTCAGGAGTTAGAATTTTAAAAAGAGAAAAAGTATGTGTAACTAGGACTGTAGACGTTTCAAGATTATATAATTGGGAATATTACATCTAAACATCAGGTATGTATTTGTGAAAGAGAGAGGGAGTGGGATTGTTTATACGGGTGCGTGAGTGTGTATGTGTGTTTCAGGAGTTAGAATTTTAAAAAGAGAAAGAGTATGTGTAACAAGAACTGTAGACATTTCAAGATTATATAATAGTGAATATTACATCTAATCATCAGGTATGTATTTGTTAAATAGAGAGGGAATGGGATTGTGTAAACGGGTGCGTGAGTGTGTATGTGTGTTGCAGAGGTTAGAATTTTAAAAAGAGAAAAAGTATGTGCAACTAGTACTCTAGACATTTCAAGATTATATAATTGGGAATATTACGTATAATCAACAGGTATGTATTTGTTAAATAGAGAGGGAGTGGGATTGTGTATACGGGTGCGTGAGTGTGTGGGAGAGAGTATCTGTTTTGTATGTATATGTATGGTGAGTCTGTGTGAGACTGAGTGGTATAGTTAGTGTAAGGGTTTTAGCAGGGATTCGGTGTCGGAGTACGACTTTTCTTTAAACCATGTAACAACTTTATTTTTGCAGTTAAATGTAATTTAGTGGTATATGTATGGTTCAAGAAAGTAGAAAAATCTTTGGTTAAAAGAGGTTTTCGGAAAGGTGTAGGAGAAAACTAGGTGATTTCTTTTAGATTGAATCTCAAAACAGAAGGGTGTAATTTTATGCTGTAGGAGTGTAGTTTGTAGAATAAACAATGTCCTATATATTTAAGGGTGCTAATTAAAAATCTATATTGCTTTCTTAATTACTAAGCCAGCCACAATTTGCAGGCGTCTGAACGATACTGTCTTAGCCACTATACATTTGCTGTCGCGGGGTGTTTTTGTTAAAAAATTTTGAATTATCATCCAATTTCGATTATGGCGCTTCGCCGGGTGCTGCCGCACCACGCTCACTGCGTTCGCTCGGCTCACGCATTCGATAAATACAGTCTAACCTAACCTAACCCAAATTTAACTACTACGCTTTCTATAGAGTATTTAGCGGGCGTTGCAAAAAAAAAAAAAAAAAGATTAATTAATGTATTAGAGGCTATCTCATTTTCCCGTGGTTTAGTTATAAAATTAAAAGTTTGATCACGTAACCAATAAAGAAATTTGTGACTTGGCTTTTAATTTCCTTATATTTATATCTACTTTACAAAATTTACATTTCAAACATTATTTCGAATCCACCCATCCGCATATCAAAGCTGTTAATGCCTTCCAACGAACACGGTTTTTAATTACTGCACAGACAAATGTTATTGACATAGTATTCAGTTTTCTTAAATAGTATTTTATGTTAGTTTACATATTGCGATTATAATCATTTCACAAACGTATAGAAATATATGAGTAGTAAAGTTTTTTGTTAGTGTTACCACCTATTGAGAGCTATAATATTTAATCTTCTTTAAGCATGTTAAATTTTTTGTTAACCTTTATATTAGTCATGCGCAAATTATATCTCTGAAAGAAAAGAGTGATATATATCTTTTCAAACAAAGATATTTATATCTATTATATCTCGTTCTGAGCGAGATTTAGATATTAATGTTAAATTTCAGCCGATTGAAACAACTGAAGCAAGTATACGTACTGACACTGATTATACTTACTGATCTTATGCTGCAATAATTATTTTTCTGTAGTGTTATATCCAAATAACTGTTATCGAAATCTGTTATTGTTATCGTTGTATTATAACAGTATGAAATAGTTATAGGACTACTGGTCATAGTAAATTAGACGACTTAAAGGATAAAATCTTATGCAACAGAAATGTGTTCTTTAATAATAAAATATTTAGGTTTCAGTGTCTACAACCGTACTCCGTCGAATTAAAGTTGATTTTCTATTAGCGTGTGAAAGCAGTATAATGATTATCATTGTGAAACGGTAATTCGGATGTTAGTCAAATTAGACTTAACTGCTACGAAATAAAGTGTAAATTTGTCTGGTTATCGAGATTAACATCTATAATGTAAATTTATTTTCACAAAACATTTATTTACCATCCACTTTTTAGTATTTACAAAAAAAAATACATGAAACTCGTAATCAGTGTCGTAGCCTAATTATTAAGGTAGGTACTCGTACTATTATTGCTGCGTTTAATCGGCACGAGTTAAACCAAGAACGCGCGAGACATCCAACTGAGTTATTTCAAAAAAAGTAATTAAATTACAAAATACCATTTCTTCGAAAATACCTAAAATCTAATAGGTACTGCACTTGTAATGACACTTGATTTAGTCGTACAATAATATACCTTTTTACAATGCAGTAACGCATGGTTTGCGCGGCAGGTAGCTATGAAAGTGAACGAGAAGGCGTTGTACCTTTGTTTCGCTCACGCGGTCACAGCTATACATTCAACTTTATCAAATTTCTGTTAAATGAAAGATCTAACTTTTTGATAAAACAATTATTTTAATATGAAAATACAGTCTTGAATAGATTTCCTTCAAATTAAATCGTTACATAAAGTATCCTCAGTAAGCCTTTTTTTTAAATCAAACGTTGGTATTTTGTTAAATCTAAAGTATACAAACAAAAGACTAGACTTCCACAAACCGAAGTCAGGTAATTTTACAGAACTGTTCCATTAAAAATTGAAACATAAATCAGGCATACTAAATTTTACATAAACAATACAAGTTGTTTGAGCAACGCATAGTGACCACATCAATTTTTCTTTATATTCTTTAGGAATTCTAACTCTCATGAAAATAAAAATGCAAATACTGTTCAGTTTTATTACACAATTTATGTATAATATAAAGATTAACCCTGGACAAGTGGAAATAAAACTAAAACGAATAAAAAATTTTTAAGATGGTTACAAAAAAAAGTAAAACTTAAAACAATTTTTTTTTTAATCTTACATAAAAATTTTCACAATTTTCATGATGGTGACAAAAAAAAGTAAAACTTAAAACAATTTTTTTTAAATCGTAGATAAAATTTTTAACAATTTTCAAGATATTTACAACAAAAACTAAAACTTAAAACAAATTTTTTTTTAATCTTACATAAAATTTTTCACAATTTTCAAGATGGTTACAAAAAAAGTAAAACTTAAAACAATTTTTTTTTTAAATCGTAGATAAAATTTTTAACAATTTTCAAGATATTTACAACAAAAACTAAAACTTAAAACAAAATTTTTTTTTAATCTTACATAAAATTTTTCACAATTTTCAAGATGGTTACAAAAAAAGTAAAACTTAAAACAATTTTTTTTTAAATCGTAGATAAAGTTTTTAACAATTTTCAAGATATTTACAACAAAAACTAAAACTTAAAACAATTTTTTTTTAATTCGTACATAAAAATTTTAACATAAATCAAACATACACAATTTTTCACAAACAATACAAGTTGTATGAGCAACGCATAGATCACATAAATTTTTCTTTTTATTCTTTAGGAATTCTAACTCTCGTGAAAATAAAAACACATCTATTTGCTTTCCAAAAGATTTCTTCCGCAATAATGCATTCCATACGAGAAGCAATTTCATTAAATTTTGTCTAGTTTTCAATTTTTATAAGCGCCATGTTATTACTTCTATCGAAAGACATCAAAATTACCATTCAGACTGTAGGTATTTGAAAAAATCGCAACTGTACCTATCTGCTTTCCAAAAGTTTATAATAATAATAATAATAAAATTGCCATTCACTGTTCATATTATTATATAATTAATATTTGCAGTAATTTCTAAAAGACCGTTTAATATTAATTAAATATAAAATGCAACGTATGTAAAAACAAGACAGTGAGGTTATTTTAACATAATGTCTAGTACTTTCTGAACTTCTCAGTGACGTGTTTAAACTAAAGTGGTAGTTTATTTTAACATATTTTGTAAAACGACCTTGGAATTGACCAACTAGAATTGAAAACATTTTATAGCATACAAAAAATACGTGTCGCCCTATGATCATTTTTATTTTAAAACAATGATCTACAATCGATGACAATAAGACAAAAAGAAATGAATTTTTTGAACATTAAAATTTTAAATGATACTTATTTGAATTTTGAAAGTATCAATATTTATGTCCCAACAAATGGTAGCACAGTTTACAAAAAAAAAGAGGGAAAGCAAAATCCCATTAATCTGTATATCTATCTTTTTGTAAGAGAGAAACTGACAAAATAAAGGTATTTTTAAAAAAGTTAGAAAAATATTTAAAGTAGATCAACAAAACTTTAACGAGTATACTTTGTAATGTTTGAAATGATAAAATTAAAAATAAAAAGTAAAATAAAAGCCATGCGGAAATTCAACATTAATTATAAAAAGTATGGAAAAAATCATTACCTCTTAAAAATGAAAACAATCAACGTTCAAATACATAAGAAAATTAAATATCAGAAAAACAGGTTAATCCAAGTATCAAATAATTATATAAATCAACTTCGAGTATAATCAAATATTTATATAAATCAACTTCATAAATTTAAAACAAAAACCGCGTCAGCGCTCTTATCGCATCGATTACTGCATCACACAGATTTCGCATTGAAATTACTAGATTTTGACACAAATCCTCTAAGCGAGTCCCAAACGTAACCATCTTGAAAATTGTGAAAAATTTTATGTAAGATTAAAAAAAAAATTTGTTTTAAGTTTTAGTTTTTGTTGTAAATATCTTGAAAATTGTTAAAAATTTTATCTACGATTTAAAAAAAAAATTGTTTTAAGTTTTACTTTTTTTGTAACCATCTTGAAAATTGTGAAAAATTTTATGTAAGATTAAAAAAAAATTTGTTTTAAGTTTTAGTTTTTGTTGTAAATATCTTGAAAATTGTTAAAAACTTTATCTACGATTTTAAAAAAAATTGTTTTAAGTTTTACTTTTTTTGTAACCATCTTGAAAATTGTGAAAAATTTTATGTAAGATTAAAAAAAAATTTTGTTTTAAGTTTTAGTTTTTGTTGTAAATATCTTGAAAATTGTTAAAAATTTTATCTACGATTTAAAAAAAAAATTGTTTTAAGTTTTACTTTTTTTGTAACCATCTTGAAAATTGTGAAAAATTTTATGTAAGATTAAAAAAAAATTTGTTTTAAGTTTTAGTTTTTGTTGTAAATATCTTGAAAATTGTTAAAAATTTTATCTACGATTTAAAAAAAATTGTTTTAAGTTTTACTTTTTTTTGTCACCATCATGAAAATTGTGAAAATTTTTATGTAAGATTAAAAAAAAAATTGTTTTAAGTTTTACTTTTTTTTGTAACCATCTTAAAAATTTTTTATTCGTTTTAGTTTTATTTCCACTTGTCCAGGGTTAATCTTTATATTATACATAAATTGTGTAATAAAACTGAACAGTATTTGCATTTTTATTTTCATGAGAGTTAGAATTCCTAAAGAATATAAAGAAAAATTGATGTGGTCACTATGCGTTGCTCAAACAACTTGTATTGTTTATGTAAAATTTAGTATGCCTGATTTATGTTTCAATTTTTAATGGAACAGTTCTGTAAAACTACCTGACTTCGGTTTGTGGAAGTCTAGTCTTTTGTTTGTATACTTTAGATTTAACAAAATACCAACGTTTGATTTAAAAAAAAGGCTTACTGAGGATACTTTATGTAACGATTTAATTTGAAGGAAATCTATTCAAGACTGTATTTTCATATTAAAATAATTGTTTTATCAAAAAGTTAGATCTTTCATTTAACAGAAATTTGATAAAGTTGAATGTATAGCTGTGACCGCGTGAGCGAAACAAAGGTACAACGCCTTCTCGTTCACTTTCATAGCTACCTGCCGCGCAAACCATGCGTTACTGCATTGTAAAAAGGTATATTATTGTACGACTAAATCAAGTGTCATTACAAGTGCAGTACCTATTAGATTTTAGGTATTTTCGAAGAAATGGTATTTTGTAATTTAATTACTTTTTTTGAAATAACTCAGTTGGATGTCTCGCGCGTTCTTGGTTTAACTCGTGCCGATTAAACGCAGCAATAATAGTACGAGTACCTACCTTAATAATTAGGCTACGACACTGATTACGAGTTTCATGTATTTTTTTTTGTAAATACTAAAAAGTGGATGGTAAATAAATGTTTTGTGAAAATAAATTTACATTATAGATGTTAATCTCGATAACCAGACAAATTTACACTTTATTTCGTAGCAGTTAAGTCTAATTTGACTAACATCCGAATTACCGTTTCACAATGATAATCATTATACTGCTTTCACACGCTAATAGAAAATCAACTTTAATTCGACGGAGTACGGTTGTAGACACTGAAACCTAAATATTTTATTATTAAAGAACACATTTCTGTTGCATAAGATTTTATCCTTTAAGTCGTCTAATTTACTATGACCAGTAGTCCTATAACTATTTCATACTGTTATAATACAACGATAACAATAACAGATTTCGATAACAGTTATTTGGATATAACACTACAGAAAAATAATTATTGCAGCATAAGATCAGTAAGTATAATCAGTGTCAGTACGTATACTTGCTTCAGTTGTTTCAATCGGCTGAAATTTAACATTAATATCTAAATCTCGCTCAGAACGAGATATAATAGATATAAATATCTTTGTTTGAAAAGATATATATCACTCTTTTCTTTCAGAGATATAATTTGCGCATGACTAATATAAAGGTTAACAAAAAATTTAACATGCTTAAAGAAGATTAAATATTATAGCTCTCAATAGGTGGTAACACTAACAAAAAACTTTACTACTCATATATTTCTATACGTTTGTGAAATGATTATAATCGCAATATGTAAACTAACATAAAATACTATTTAAGAAAACTGAATACTATGTCAATAACATTTGTCTGTGCAGTAATTAAAAACCGTGTTCGTTGGAAGGCATTAACAGCTTTGATATGCGGATGGGTGGATTCGAAATAATGTTTGAAATGTAAATTTTGTAAAGTAGATATAAATATAAGGAAATTAAAAGCCAAGTCACAAATTTCTTTATTGGTTACGTGATCAAACTTTTAATTTTATAACTAAACCACGGGAAAATGAGATAGCCTCTAATACATTAATTAATCTTTTTTTTTTTTTTTTTTGCAACGCCCGCTAAATACTCTATAGAAAGCGTAGTAGTTAAATTTGGGTTAGGTTAGGTTAGACTGTATTTATCGAATGCGTGAGCCGAGCGAACGCAGTGAGCGTGGTGCGGCAGCACCCGGCGAAGCGCCATAATCGAAATTGGATGATAATTCAAAATTTTTTAACAAAAACACCCCGCGACAGCAAATGTATAGTGGCTAAGACAGTATCGTTCAGACGCCTGCAAATTGTGGCTGGCTTAGTAATTAAGAAAGCAATATAGATTTTTAATTAGCACCCTTAAATATATAGGACATTGTTTATTCTACAAACTACACTCCTACAGCATAAAATTACACCCTTCTGTTTTGAGATTCAATCTAAAAGAAATCACCTAGTTTTCTCCTACACCTTTCCGAAAACCTCTTTTAACCAAAGATTTTTCTACTTTCTTGAACCATACATATACCACTAAATTACATTTAACTGCAAAAATAAAGTTGTTACATGGTTTAAAGAAAAGTCGTACTCCGACACCGAATCCCTGCTAAAACCCTTACACTAACTATACCACTCAGTCTCACACAGACTCACCATACATATACATACAAAACAGATACTCTCTCCCACACACTCACGCACCCGTATACACAATCCCACTCCCTCTCTATTTAACAAATACATACCTGTTGATTATACGTAATATTCCCAATTATATAATCTTGAAATGTCTAGAGTACTAGTTGCACATACTTTTTCTCTTTTTAAAATTCTAACCTCTGCAACACACATACACACTCACGCACCCGTTTACACAATCCCATTCCCTCTCTATTTAACAAATACATACCTGATGATTAGATGTAATATTCACTATTATATAATCTTGAAATGTCTACAGTTCTTGTTACACATACTCTTTCTCTTTTTAAAATTCTAACTCCTGAAACACACATACACACTCACGCACCCGTATAAACAATCCCACTCCCTCTCTCTTTCACAAATACATACCTGATGTTTAGATGTAATATTCCCAATTATATAATCTTGAAACGTCTACAGTCCTAGTTACACATACTTTTTCTCTTTTTAAAATTCTAACTCCTGAAACACACATACACACTCACACACCCGTATACACAATCCCACTCCCTCTCTCTTTCACAAATACATACCCGATGTTTAGATGTAATATTCCCTATTATATAATCTTGAAATGTCTACAGTTCTAGTTACACATACTTTTTCTCTTTTTAAAATTCTAACTCCTGAAACACATGCTTCGACAAATCTCATGCATCAATCTTCACTAGTACATGAATAAATTGTGAAAGTAAATACATCTAACATCTTACTATACCCATCAAATGTTCGAAAAATCTCCTACAGTTTCAACGCAAAAAAGGTTATCGTTAATATTACATTAAAGGTACTGTTACTGTGACCATGAAAATCAAATAACATTGATGGTACTCTAACTGTGGTAGTTGGTATCAAATGATTGAAATACCTACTTTGATCTGCAAACCGTCCAAGGTTTTAATATAAAAACCAGCATTGTTTAAATATAATTGTAGTTGCTTACTACTACCCAGAAACAGGCCATTTTGGATTTTTGAAGAAATTTGGACTTCACCGCGTCCTATGGGCGGCCGTGACCTAATTATTTTGATACGCGGATTACTCTTTGATCAACGTTCGCTAACTTAGCGAGCATCACGGTTTGATTCGAAGCAAATTATGTCCCTTTATTGTTATCACAATAATTTGTTTTTGATAAAAAACCCATTTTAACATTGTAATTTGCCAAGAAACACAAAAAGTAACCGTCGTCACATTGTTATGACAAGCCTACATTGTTATGTCAAGAATTTGTTTTGCGTTATCTAACAAGTTAAAACATGCTGCATAACGTTAAAATAATATGAACAATAAGACGCTACTTAACCACCCTTTCGTAAAATATTTGAAATACCTTGCGGGTGAAATGATTATAATTCACAATAGGTATACTAAGATAAAAGTATTATTTAAGAAAACTGAATACTCCATGACATTTGTCTGTTGGTGACTTGATTAATCTTCTAATGTTATAAGAAAACCACGGTTGATGAACGTTCGCTAACTTAGCGAACATCGCGGTTCGATTCGACCACCCGCGACCTATTCAAATAAATTCGCGTTTGATACCACACCTAATAAGTGAGCGGGAATCCGCCAATCCCTACTACTTTTTAGTTAATTAAATATTAAAAAAAAACATTAAAAATTACTTTTTGATTAACATACTACTTAGATTACTGTAAGAATTACAAGTCAATTTCAAATCATGCATAGAGGGAAAATTATTCTAAGATTAGTTTTATACAATGTGTTATATATATATTCATTTAGGAGTTTGCTCGTGAGTTTAAATGTAATTAATCGGCATGGTTATTTGTCTTAGTCGTTTTTAAGTTGATTTTAACTCCAATACGATTTGAACTTGGTTATTATAGTTTTAATAGGTTTTATAGACGTTATAGTGCCGTTATTACGCCCAGTGAGATATACTTGTCTAGAGAATCGTAAATTGCACCTTCTAATTTCTATATTATTACTTAGTTCAAAAGAACTCTTCTACCTAGAATAATTATAAAATCACATTTTGCCCGTAACACAAATATTTTCAATAGACCATTTTTTTGCATACGTATGAGAATTCATATTTGTTTCAGAAGTGTTATTTTTATCTTCTATGCATACTGAACTTAGTACGAGAAGTATGTTGAACCTTTCTGATTTCGTTGACTCTTATTTGGCAAAATAAATGATTTTGTTTTTTCTTATATTATTATTAAAGGTGTTATTACTTGGTGTATAATCCATCGCTGTTTCCCGTCAAGTTCTGCGATACCCAATACCTTAGGGAAGTAGACGCGAAAATTGGTTCTATTCAAAAAAACACTGTAATTAAAAAACTATAAAAATCTTTTAAAATAAATATAATAAAAATAAGCTTTTGGTAGTCGCAATATTTTTGTATACCCTTTACTTTACATAAAGAAAAGCTTAACAAGCACAGGTGCACAATTTCATCATCACAATTTATATACAACACGGTGGTCTTATCGCTGCAAAGTGTTCTCTTCCAGACAGCCGTAATTCTATAATTCTGTAAATCTCTATCTGATTGACACAAAGTTTATTAAAGCTGTTTTCAGGCTGTAAAAGCCTCAAAAACTGTAAGAAAAGCTTAATGACTGCATCAGATCAACTTAATTTTTATGTGGGCATCCTAATTCGATAAGTAAAGAAAAAAGATCTGATTTTAATTCAAAACCCATTTCGAGATATCACTTTTGTATAGTATGTTTTGTACGAAAAGCTGGCAAAAAAGCTTTTCAACTTATTTTAACAAAAATATGTGAAATAATTGGACTAACTGTCAGCCTCTATGTGACGTCATAAAGAAGCATAATTTTCTTACTTATTTTTGGTTAAACTGTCATCTCAACGTTGAAAACTAAAATAAATATCTGTCATTAAGAAACCATAGAAAGTTGCAGAGCTCTTCACTCCAGGTAATATAACAATCTTTGTAAAGCGATTTTAAAAAGATTACTACTCCGTGACGTCTCCTTACGAATTTATTTAAAACTAAATATAAAAATTTAAATACCGAATTTACACTACGGGAATATTAATTAAATTAGTAAATCTAATGAAATTCACTTGATAGTTTAAAGCCTTAATTTATACAAGTTAACAAATTGAATCCAGTTTTCCATAATACAAAGTTCCGCCTTAACTAATTTTCAAATGAAATTTTGGGTATTTTATAAAGTATGAAAAATTACATAATATAAATTTATAATCGCTCTTAGTGTTTACTCTTCTTAATCACTCTTACTCACACAGTAATGGTAACTTGGGTGACAAACGCGAAGAATGTGACACAATTTATTCGCAGTCGGCCGCAAATTTTCTAATAGAAATAGTAACGTTGAAAATTTTGCACAGTTTAGACGTATATGTGTCATTCAAAATTAGACTAAAACGAATAAAATCCGATATAATTTTTATTGATGGCTAAAATTATGCATTCTCATTGAAATTTGACTGCTGCTCGTTCTATCATCGAAGTAACTTTATTTAGACTGCCAAAAACTTCAGAACCTTAAGAGAACAAAGTCGACTATATTACATTGAAGATCAATGTTTAATCACATTGTTTCTGTTGGTTACGGACAGACGAGCACCCCCGAGCGTCCCCGCAGTAAATGATCAGTGCGTTGATTCTTGCAATTTGCTTGGTGACACCAAGTATGTAATTCGCATAACTTCTATACTCACCCTATAAATAATTGATCATAAAAAGACAGTTACTTATTGACACAAACGGCGTATGGCACCGTACGTATCACATTTTAGGATGACTGTGAATCTGACTTTATGATATAATTTTATTATATTCATGTATCTTGAAAGGCATTTCGTGAAAATAAGTTTACATGCTCGTAAACTATCACTATGTCGTATATCTTATTAAATACAAAGTGACAACTTAACTCATCTTACTAGAATTTTTTTTAAATTGAAAAAGGTTTAGACGTTTGTCTCCTATCTCACCTGATGGAAAATGACGATGAAGACATTATAAATTGCAATAAGTACCTTAAGAGATAATTTTTATCTTTCAGACCCTTATTATAAAATCTCTTTTCTCGGAGCCCATCTCAATTTAAACGCTGCGGGTTTCATAAATTTCGTTTTTAATAAGTTGTCTCTAGTACTGAGGTCGCTGAAATCCTTTGAGAAGTTTCAAAGTTACGCCTACCTACAAACTTTGGGTTTCAGGTTGAATTACATGATAATGAACTTCTTTTGATAGCCCATAAAAGGGTAGGTAATTTAACTTTATGGAATACATTTTCAAGCGTAGGGTGACTTTTGGTTGGGTATGTGCAATCCTTAATTTTTGTCTTCACTTTAAACCGTTGATATTAATAATATAAAATTTTGAAGAATCAAGTAATTTTTAGCATACTTTGTTTTACATGTTTTACCATCAAAAAAAGAACAAATTCAGATACGGCCATTGCTGGTTTCGAGGTGAAACAAAGTTCTACATAGAAAGAGAAATCATTTACAAAATAGGTAATTATTTACAATTAGGTATGTAGTTTGGGTTTTGATGTGGAATGTTCAATGTGACCTTTGAAGTTCAAGTTAATTTATTTTTTTATATAAATGTATCACTCTATATTATAGTACATAATGCTACTGCATCTATTTTATCTATTTGCAATAATAACCGTCATAATAATGTCGGTTTTCGTTTACACCATAAAAGTAAAGAATTTTTTCGTCTAGTTGATTCTACATTACTTTTATTTTTATACGTTAACTTGTGTGTTGTATTGCTTATAATACCTATGGTAGATAAACATTTGTGACAAGCAAAGATATTCTACTGGTATTAGAATGAAGATAAAAAGCAAAAAACAAGATGTGTGTCAAAGATGCACACTATTCGAATTAAAAACATCTATATTAAACCTTAATATCGGTTTATTCCTTTAAGCAGCTTCTCAACTGAAACTAACAAAACAAGTTGCTAGTTGATAACAAAAGTCCTCCTTTAAAATGCTGGACACTAACAAAACCATATTTTTCAAACTTAACTTTGAAGTCAAACTATGCTTTTGAGGACACAAAGCGATCCATTCTATGATAGGAATCAGAGTCCAATTCTGCTGAGGATAAGACGCTAAAGCTTACCGTTGTTTCTGAAAGCTAAGTCTAGCATTCAACGAGGCAAATAATACCATTGCGAAGTTCTCCACCTACAATCGTAACTATTGGAATTTCAACAGAGATTTGCTTGTTTAAAAGATCGTGGTTATTTAAACTAAGGATATAACGGGATTCTTACCACGATTTTGATTTTTACGGATTTCCGATATTTCGGCACCATTGCAAGCGCCAGGGCCGGATTTAGAGATGTGGAGGCCCCGGGGCAACAAAGGAGTTT
Source organism: Marasmarcha lunaedactyla (assembly GCA_923062675.1). Classification (NCBI taxonomy): domain Eukaryota; kingdom Metazoa; phylum Arthropoda; class Insecta; order Lepidoptera; family Pterophoridae; genus Marasmarcha; species Marasmarcha lunaedactyla. The sequence continues at coordinate 14,877,190 of OV281353.1, forward strand.
AGTTAGACGTATTTAATGTTAATGCCCGTTAAAGTATAATGGCAAGGCAAATTTAATCTTGTCCAAAAAAGGCCCCGGGGCTCTCGCCCCGGTTGCCCTCCCCTAAATCCGGCCATGGCAAGCGCCATAGGGAGTTGGCAATGGATGACAGTTAGAGGCAGACGTATCGGCCTACCCACTATCTCGTTCTTCCTACCTTTAACCTGATATAATTTTTGTGCACATTTGTGATCGACTGACATTTTTATTTTATTTAATGTGCTATAATATCTTAGGGGTCTTTACATCTTTCAGCTTTGGGCAATTTTTTGTAAATTGAAATGTCAATTTTGACCAGACTGGTAAGCGTAATGAAAAGTTTGTCACATCTGCACGCATTAATTATTGTTCTATGAGAACATATTCATCCCGCCAAAACATCGCTGTCAGATTTTCATATTCAAAATATTTTGTACGACATATTTGGAAAATAAATGTGTCATCGCTTTGGGTTAACATTTTTTTTTTTTGACTTCCAATAGTGGTTATTTTGATTCCCAATAATGGTCGATCAAGAAGAACGAGAAAGTTGGTAGATCGATAAGTCTGCCTCTGTTTGTCATTCTGTGGTCTGGCGCTTCCATTGATGCCGAAACATTGGAAACTCGATAGTAAAAATCACCTTGGAAAGAATCCCGTTAATTCCTTACATAATAGATATTTCCTGTTTGAAAGCATGAATATTAACGTTTCGTAGTTCTCATAAATATTCAGTCTTACAGATATTTTTTTTAAACAGATTATTGATAGATTACATAAAGAAACAGATTACTTTACAGTCTGATTTCATTTAGTCTGTCTTAAAATATCTATTCGTAAAACTTAAGATTTATAACAAATTTAATAATTAGAAAATTTCCCTCTTATGTACCTAATATTCCTCATGTCCCGTTGAAAAATAATTGGGATATAAGCTATTAATTACTCCTTAGTAGTAATAGCTTATATCTCAATTATTTTTCCGCTGAATCGAGTAGGTGGACCAAAATACAAGACAAAAACTATCAAAATTAAAAATTGTCAAAAAAATGCTAGGGCTGTCTATATCCAACAGGGATATTGGCCCAAACAAATATTGTTTTTATATAAGTTGATGACAGTTCTACAAAATTTAGTATTCCGAAAAAAAAACTTTGTGACTTTAATCAAAACCAAGGTAAAATAAACAATTTGTAAATTTTGAAAACCTCTTCCCCTTTACCGTATCCTTAAACACAAACACGAAAAATTTAGTTTAGGATTCCCGTAGGAAATCTCTTGCCATATACACATAAAACAGACCAAAACTTTATCTCTTTAGCCAAAATTTGTGATAAAAATTTCTAAAAACAAAGTTTGCTGTTGAAATCTTGTCATATAATTAAAATTTAATTTTTTTTTTCGTAATTGTACAACGAGTGATAGTAAGTTTAAGTAAAGAGGAATCTCATTCACTATTTTCTTCAGTTCTGAAATCGGTGCACAGGATCAAAGGCATGGATTTAGAGCGATACTAAATTTTTCTATAGCAGACTCGAGGAGCGCACTTCCTAAGCCAGGCTTTTGATAATCGACTGTTCAATAATCATGTTTCCAGTTCCACTTTGGCATTAAGCTTCGTTTAGGTTTATTTAACCTCAGAAACGCATAAAATAGGTGTAAGGCGTATCCTTTTATACAGAATCCTTCATACTTTTTCAAAACAGATTCATGAAGATATGGTGGCTACTTTAGGAACATCTGCTCCGTCGTGTACAATCATAAAAAAGTGGACAGCTGAATTCAAATGTGGACGAGTGAGCATCAAAGATGACCCCTGCTCTGGACGGCCTTCTACAGCTACGATTTCGGAAAACATCGAAAAAATATGTGATCTCATCATGGGGGACAGAAGATTGAAGGTGTCTGAGATAGCTGAAGCTCTAGGGATTTCACATGAAGGTACACAAAACATGATCGTTAATGAATTAGGGTTCCACAAGGTGTATGCTAGATGGGTTCTGCGGCTCCTTTCAGTTTAACAGAAACGAACTCGGTTTAGGATTTCTAGAGACTGTTTAGAGCTTTTTCAAGATGAATTTTTGGCAAGGTTTGTTACTATGGACAAAACATGGGTTTATCACTATACTCCTGAATCCAAACAACAATCCAAACAATGGAAGAGACCCGGATCTCTGACCCCCAAGAAAGCCAAGGTGTGTTTTTCAGTAAACAAGGTGATGGCATCGATTTTCTGGGATTCTAAGGGTGTCATCTTGGTTGATTACTTAGAAAGAGGTCAAACTATAAATTCTGCATACTACTGCACACTATTACGTCGTTTATGCGAAGAAATAAAGTCTAAAAGATCAGGATTATTGACCAAGAATGTTTTGTTTCATCAGGACAATGCTCGTGTTCACACATCTGCCCTTATTCACCTGACTTGGCACCTTCTGACTTCCACCTATTTCCAAAACTAAAAAAATCGTTAGGTGGAATGAAATTTTCTACCAATGAGGGGATCAAAGTGGCCGTAGATGCCTTTTTTGAAGAACTTGACGAGACCTTCTAGTTAAATGGAATCAAGGCTTTGGAGGACCGCTGGACTAAGTGCTGTGACCTAGGAGGTGAGTATGTAAAAAAATTAAATACAAAAAATTGCATTTTTCCTGGGTTTTCTTTTTGAGGCCGCGAACTTTTCAATCCACCCTCGTATAAGTGAAAACTATTTGTTAGTAGATACCGATATGTTTGACAAGAAATAAATTAAGGTTTTAAAGTAATAAACTATCGTCTCTGTTTTTGGTTGGCGCTTCGAGGTCTTATATTTTTATGAACAACTTGTCAATAGTTACTCTCAAATGCTTGTTCATGAAAGAAATGTTATGTATTCGAAAAATTTCTCATTAATGAGCTGATTGCAGCACACGTAATAAACACTTTCCGCATTGCCAGTTAAGGAAGATGCCACAGTTATTTACAGGTATTTATAAGTAAACCTCGCGAAAACTAAGTGAATGTAAATATAGCTCCACAGCGCTCTTAAATATCAGTCACGAGCTTAATCGCTCGGTGCATTAACCTGGGTTATATTAAACTCAGTTCCTGCGATTGTTTTTAATGGTGGCGTTGAAGTTGCTTACTGGTATTATTATATTATGAAGCGTGCATATTTATGAACTTAAGGCCTTAAAGTTTTTCAATTTAGGTATGTATGAAAAATTATTAAGTGTATTTCTCAGAATAGGACACTTTACAGGATTAATTCGTATCTTTGAGGAAATATATGAAAGTAAAGTAAAGATGAGCCAGACGAAGCAAATTAAATTTCGTTCCCGATTAGCATTTTAGACAAAACATCCGAATACTATGTAAGTAATACTTTCACTTAACCATTTTAGACCTTAATAAAATTAGTCTTTAAAATTTAAAAAAGTCTTTTTGTAAAAACAAGTTTACAATGATATCACACATTGGTTTTACACACACTTTCACCCTACCCTAACTTTACTTTTACCCTAAGTTCACTGACTGTCACACAGACCGATCGTCACACAGACCGATCGTCACACAGACGACCGATCGTCACACAGACCGATCGTCACATAGACTGATCGTCATACAGACTGATCGTCACACAGACTGATTCATCGCCAAACCAAAAAAATGGAGAACAAACAACATTTTACATCCTCATTGTGATTTAGAAGATATTTATCCCTTTTAACTGTTGATATAATAGGTCTTTACCTATGAAACTGCCGTTTTGCCGTACTGGCCATTTCAAATGAAAAAAATTTTTTTTTTGTCTGATAATTCTAATTTCAAATTAAGTTTATTTGACAAACATGGAATTCTTTTTCTAAAATCGTCATTTGTTTAATAGTTAGTGTTTTGTTTTCAACGCATTCGAACATTTTTCGTCATCATGGATAAGTTAAAAATTCGAGTAATTATGGAGTATGCAGCAAAGCGGCACAAGCGGCACGCAACATCAACGACGTTTACGGAGCAAACACTACAAACGAACGCACCACCCGTTATTGGTTTACCCGCTTCCGTTCTGGAAATTTTGACCTGAAAAATGAACCCGAAAACTTTGTTGGTCGTCCGAAAACTTTGGTCGACAATGACGAATTAAAGGCAATTGTGGAAGCTGATGAAACTCAATCCACGGCTGAATTATCAGCAGCTTTCGACGTTAGCATCAAAACAATATTGGTCCATTTGCGTCAAATTGGCAAGGTAAAAAAGCTTGAAAAATGGGTACCCCACGAACTCAATGACCGCCAGCGCGAAGTACGCGTGGAGACGTGCCTTGCACTGCTCAGCAGGCATACAAATGAAGGAATTCTGAACCGCATTGTTACTTGTGACGAGAAATGGATCCTGTTTGATAATCGTAAGCACACAGCAAGTTGGTTGGACCCTGGTCCAGCACCCAAACAATGCCCTAAATGAAAACTTACCCCTAGAAAAGTGATGGTCACTGTTTGGTGGTCTAACGCGGGTGTAATTCATCACAGCTTCTTGCCAAACGGGACAAGCATTACTGCAGATGTGTACTGTGAAGAACTGAACACAATGATGGAGAAGCTCGCACGTCTACAACCAGCTTTGGTCAATCGTTCGGCTCCACTGCTCCTGCACGACAACGCGCGACCTCATACTGCACAGCAGAGGGTCTCCAAGCTACAAGAGTTGGGGTTGGAAGTTCTCCGTCATCCGCCGTACTCACCAGACCTTGCGCCTACAGACTTCTACTTTTTCCAGAATTTGGATAACTTCTTGGCGGGAAAAAAATTCAATACCCGAGAAGCAGTACAAAATGCCTTTGAAGAATTTGTTGCCTCCCGTCCAGCTGATTTCTTCAAGAAAGGCATCAATAAGCTACCAATGCGTTGGCAAAGATGCATTGATTGCATGGGTAATTATTTTTATTAATAGAAATAAAAAATATATAAAAAAATTACGCTTCATTTATTTCGTGAAAAACGGCAATTTCATAGGTAAAGACCTAATATTTACGCCAAAGTTCATCTTACAATCTAGTTCAAAAGTTAACTTTTATCCGAATAACTCTTCTTACTCCAGGTGTTTTAACTAAGATTACTTCACATGCCAAATATAACACATCGAAGTCCAGATGTGTTCCAAACGAATGATCACTTCTCTATCGATTCGAGAGCCGATCAATGAGATATTTATCAGAGTACTCACGAGAAAATGACATTCTTGGCGTACGGAAAACACAATACGGAAAGTATTTGGTTAAATCGATTTAGTCGAAGCGAAAACAGTAAAAATAGTGTTGAAAAAATATAAAACATATTTAAGAACATAATGTATATATTATTATCTTATCGTAAAGTGGAATTCGGCTTTTATATTAAGACCTACCAGGCAATCTGTGAAATGGTAGAATTTTGAAACTCAGCTTTCACCATATCTGTTCTGGCCATTTGTATAATTTACAAGCTTGCTTTACAAGTAATGAGTATACATTTGAAAAATTACAACATTTAAACCATATTAGCAACGATTGCCAGTTCAAAGATAAGTTGGTAGTTTCATAGTTCATGTTCATAAACAATTAATATGATGTTTGTACATTTGTGTGATTATGCTGGGTTTATTGAGTTGTTCATAGATACATATTGCTAAGGAGTTACTTATTAAAATCATTTGAAAACTGTTATCTAGTGTATATGTAATCTATTAATCTTAGTTATAAAATTAAAAGTTTAATCTCGTGGCCAATAAATAAATTTTATTTTATTTATTTAGGAAAACATACAGCATTATATAAATACATAGAAAAATATTACAAGTGGGTGGTTCACAATTTGTGGCTTGACTTATAATTTCCCATTTTCATATCAATGTGACAAGCATTCATTTCCAAAATACATTTAAAAGATGTACTTGCATATTTAGTATGTGGATATGATTTAATTTATTTATGAACACAAACGTAATTGATTCCGAGGGCTCCACATTTATTCCTTTTCCAGGAACATTAAATATGAATAGCATCAAAAGTCACGTAGTTCGGGTTATATTAGCCTGTAATAACAAACTGTGTCGTATGGTCAAGGCCCGTAAATTAGGGTAAGTCAGAGAGAGATGCCTATACGGTATAAATGCCTACTAAATTTAAAAAGTAAAATAAAAATTTTGCGTTTTTGAACTGATGTTAGATTCTTCTGGGCCGTTTTTGTAATATTTTAATGGCAGTGGGATAGAAGAATAAACCCAAGACAAGTAAAGTTTATCGTCAAAATCAAACATTGCAGTCACAAGTTGTGTCAGAGCTGCAATATCACCAAAAGATAGGTAAAGAGTTGAGATACAGTTGACTCTTAATATTTCTTCATACATGCAAACAAAACAAAATACATCAGTTAAAATATACGAGCATTAGAGCGCCGTCAAAATTTTAAATTCAACTCATAAGATATCATGTAATATATCCGGCACGGCACCTGAGATCTCCGCTACGCGATCAGTCAAAGAACATTCAAAATTGCGATTTTATTATTTTATACCTAGAAAATTCTGGTATGCATATTTTTATTTCGAAGTCCTGGTTGTTTTATCTATGTTTTGTTATAATCCGTCAAGAATAAAATAAGGGCGAAGACGTGCTAGATTATGCTGTTGTTCCGAGGCTATAGATTACATCGCCTTAGAAACTGATATATAAATGTATTTTTTATAACTATTATTAGTACTCTCTTTATGAATTGAGTTGCCGATCCAAAAGTCTTTAGTCATTTATTATTACAATGATTTGCCTTATTAGAATAGTCGATATCTGATAGTTTTAATTCGAATTCAAGTTACCTCAAGTTACTTATCAAAATAACTGCTAACTAGAGCCCAAATCGATAATTGACATCCCTTTTCACCATTGTGGAGCTCCGTTGTCTGTGTCCTAGGTCCATTGCAGGATATCTTTGACCATAATACAGTGTACTTCAACCTTCATGTAAACACTAAACACTTTTGTTTTATTTTAAGCAGTCCAATGGGATATCTACGAAGTCTAGAGTTCAGCACCCATGAAATTATAATGGGACCAACTCGACGCAAAAATTAGCCCAACGAATCATGAAATACGGTACAGAAATAAAAACGTTTTGCCCAAACATACACAAAAATGAGGAACAGATAAATTATGAACGTTCTCCTTTTTTGTAGCTGGTTAAAAATAAATGATTCGCTGAGTGTAGCAGATTCATAATAGAACGTGATACAATTAAGATACAAATCGCTAATTCTCGAATTTTGTTTAATTGTTATTCATATAAATACATTAAGATTTGATTGATTCACGCTGAAATAAATATTTTCTTTCTTTCCATCTCCTTTTTCACAATCTGATGAAAAATTTCAGCTATTACCGAAAATGTACCCTTTGAACGTAACATTACATAGCAGCATACATTCAAATAAATGAATAAACTATTTTCTAAATCCTGACACTGACAGAAAAGCAAAACATACTACAAAGGATAGGGCTAACCCTATTTAATCAAGGGAGGTAATTAGTGAATTCAGTAGGTATTCATATTTGTCCCGCAGTCCCAAATTTACGAGCGGTCTGCGACAAAGACTTCATTCGGGTATTTTACCCTTTGCAAATCCAAGACTAAATTGTGATATTTTTGAAAAATTCTACTCATTGTGCTCAACTGTCCTACCTTGAGGATGAAACATTTCATTATGTAAATATTTAGAAACACGATGTTCAATTGACTATTTCAAAGTGTTATTTTAAATAAAATAATGTAACGATGATTATTATTACTGTACCTGACTTTAAGAGTTGATTTCAATTACGTGAAGGTCATTGCTGCACTGACGACCGACTTTCTAAATAAAACAAAATAAAATCACATTAACTAGGAAATTAAACAACAGTTATCTTACACACCCAACAGGATCTGAACTCGCTTTTGTAACGATAACTTGTAAGTAAAAGTTCAATACAATGTAAAGGTTAAAAATCGCTTCCAAATCACGAACCCAAAATAAAATGTTTTTGTCGACCCATTGAGTTATTATCGATCTAATACTTTATTTATTTTTACAGGTTTTTCTGAAACATAATTCATTTGGCATTCAATAGAATTCACCTTTTTATGAGTGTTTTTTTTTTACCTTCATTCATCAGTTGTATAAGATCAAATATTTTAAAGAGCCGCTGAAATGTTGGCAACCCGGCGACGTCACAAATAGCACTCCATCAATATTTTAATGATACTAATATTTCAATACCCTTGGTCTAAGTTTATTTTTTCATAAAATAATATGTTTAATAAGAATCATTTGGCTTATTTATTTTCTATTAAATTCCGATATTTTTCATTCAACAGCTGCGTTAGTTCTATTGCAATCATGAGCTTGTCACTTTGATGTAGGGTGGACAATATTATTGTGGGTAGAATATCTTGAACTACTTTTATTAAAAATATGAATGAAAAAGTTTGTATGACCCAATCACGCAAAAACATATAAACGGGTTTTAAATTAAATTAACCATACGAATAAAATATGACCTGAGAAACATAAAAAAATACTTTTATCGAAATTTTTATACTTCTTGATTAAAGGCCTATTTCGAAGAATTAAGCGAGTAAATATGTATAATATTAGTTTATTAAGCACAAGCATTACAGAATCCTCTAGAATGCTTAAAAATGAGCTGAAAGATGACATTCAAACATAATAAAAAAAAATTTCAGATGTACAGCGTCTGACATTGCATAATACGCGATCAAAATAATGCTCTAGTCACAGCAAAAAAATAATTTGAATTATTACTGAGGACTAGGCCTATTTTTAATAACAACCTAAGTTCCGTCCGAGTATTAGACTGCAATTAGACAAGGCAAAAAACTTTCCTTCGGCGGAGGGCGCGCCTCATATAAACCCGCTTTAAGTTGGTTCCTTTAATTCTTTTAAAATTGATTTTTTAATGGGTAGTGTCCTGTTAGCTACTTTCGTGAATATTGACATTATATCTTCCTAAAACATGTAACTTTCGTGAAAAATACAAGCTTTATATGAAAAATTGTGAACTTTTCAGAATTCAGCAACATGGAAATAAAGTTCAAACTAAATTCAAATAATTAATTTTTATCAATGTTAAATAAAGTCGAAACCACAAAAGATCTTGGAGCCATCATGGATCACAAGCTTTTTTTTGATGAATACACAGGCAGCGTAGTAAAAACGCTCATAGCATGTCAGGTTTTGTTCTTCGCAGCGCCAAACCATTTCGTAATATCTCGACATATCTACTTCTATATAAAAGTTGGATTCATCCATGTCTTGAATATGCTTCCGTCATTTGGAACCCAATTTACAAATTGTATAAATAATAAAAAAAAAATGCCTAAGAGCAGTTAGTTACAAGTTTAACTATTGTAAATTATTGTACATAGAATTGTTACCTAAATTCAATATCACCCCTCTAACACATAGAAGGATTACTGCCGATGCAAGTTTTTTATTTAGGATATGATTGAAACAATTAAGCTGCCCCGAAATACTGGAACAAATAACCTTTAATGTCCTTAAACGTAGAACAAGATACTCTGCCCTCTGCTCTATCGCCACCGACATGTAACCAAGGGCAACGAGCACCACTCTATAGAATCTGCAAGACCTACAACACCACACTTCACAATATTGATATTTTAACACGACAACAAAAATATTTAAAACTCGAGTATACCATACTTTATCGGGGTAGTGCAAGTTTAGTTCCCACAGCCCTGTGCCAACAGTGCAGCTCGGCGAATGCAGTTCGTGTTTTGGCGAGGCGAACTGGATGAGCATTAAGCATAAAGGCCAAAAGCCGAATATACGTAGTGATTGCTTCGGGTCGGACTTGTCGTTAAACAGATACTGAACCGAATGTTCCAGCGGGCGCAAATGCTGCATTTTAAACCCCGCCACAACTGGCAGTAGAACGAAGTTCAATTAGGGGTCTTTTTGAGGTGTTTGTCGGCGTGAGGGCGTAAATTCGGTTAAACGAAACGTAATTCGGTGTAACTAACAAATGTATGAGTGATGTCGCAATGCGTAAGAATGAACTTACGAACAAGCTCATTCCTCTGTAATATAAAGTAAAGTAATGCATCAGATAAAAATAAGAGTTTTTGGTATGATATGCAATTGCTTCAGTATTCTATAGACACGACAATGACAATGTTAAAACAAAAAAGAATATTCTCTGGCTTTATGATTTCGTAACATTTTCATAACTGACATGCGCTATGTTCGTGACGATAAGTGGCCCCGTGCCAGGGGAGTAGATTATTGACAAAATGCTAAAATATTACGGTTATAATATAAGGATACTTACAAAAGATAACAAAAGTATATTTTTATGTTTAACTTAGCACAAACACTTTGTAAATTTATTTATGTTCATCAAATATTAATTTTACAAAATTTTACAATAATATTACTACCGTTTCATAGTTTTAAGCTAACCACAGACAAACACACCAACTGTTTTACCCCAAAGTTATCAGAGCTTGTGTTATGGATTTTTACAGCGAACTGAGGAAAAACTAGAATAAACATAAATGTATATATAAACAACCACGACCCGAGAACAAACATTTGTGTTCATCGCACAAATGAATGCGCCAACCAGGATTAGAACCTGGGACCTCCGGCGTATGAGGCAGGGCTAACTATATACTTTTATAGTAAAACTCGGATAGTTGTAAACAAACTGAATGTAGTCAGAAAAAGCTATCACTGCTACGAGTATAAACAATCTTTAGTTGCTCTTATAGCCGCAGGCATTTCTAAGTTTTACCACGAAATGTCACTTTGACATTTAATATGAACCAAGAAGATAAATGGAAGGAAGTTTTTGTTTTTGGCTGGCATTTGTGCGACAGAATCAGATGAATTATTTGCTGAGGCAAATTATTTTTTTTACTACCAAAACTAATTTAACACTTTATTCTATCTATGCTTTATTTACCGGATATTGCGTTTCGCAGTACTTTTGATTAAATACAGCACAGCATTTAGAAAGTTTCATAGACAACACAGTTTCAAATATTCCGAGGTTACCAAATTCAACTATAAAAATACAACAATGTCACGGCCGAGCATTTAAATCAAGACAACAAACCAAACTAGCTTTATTTCATGTGAATAATGTTACCTTCACTGTCAATGTTAGGTCAGATTTAATACTTATAACTCCTTCTTTCTTAAGCTCAGCCTTCGATATGGAAAAAACTTTATTTCATCGCCTAGTTAATTAAAGACAATTTATTAGTTTCCACAGTTTACTTTTTGCCATTTGATGATCATACATAACGGACCCAAGGATTTTAAAAACACTAGCTAACTTTTGAACATTTTACGATTTTTTATGGATCAAATCAAAATAAACACAAGTGCTTTTCCAACTTCCAGCACCTCAATCGCTTAGCTTGACCGAAGCTTAATGGTCAAACTAAATTATTTATTGTTTTCTTGTAGGTATTTCCAGAGAACTTACAGTGTGTCTACGTAACAAAATAACTTCGTAATAAAATAAATCTGAAGCATTGAAAACTTTTCATTTCATACCGAAGTTAAACATTCAAATAAGACAATGATCATTACAAACCTGCCATCAGATAATTTTTACAGTTCTTAACCTTTTACAAGATACGTGAAAATAGACAAAGCAGTTAACTTAACCATTATAAATGAGTATTGAGATTATTTTGTATCGTATTTCTGAATTAGAATTCTATTAACAAACATCCAAAATTTAAATTGTAAGGTCGTGTACCTAACCGTGTTTGTGAAGATCCAGTGACCATGCATGTAGATTGAAAACTCTCGCTCTAGGCCTTGTGGGACATCCAACGCTCGGAATACTTAAGCAACCGTGATCCTGCAGCTCAGAAACTTTGCGTTGTATAATCTTGAGTGGAATCGGCAAAGAGTAGTTTTGACATTGCTGCAATTTCTTCGTCTTTGTTTTGGGAATGTTGTGACTTTATAGCAGGCCTGGTATTGTGGAGTCTATGCTATTTTAAATAACCACATTAGATACTTGGTGTAAGATTTTGGAATGGATTTTCCCATGCGGCGCAAGCTAGCATTTTGTAAATCCTAGATAATAATATCTCTTATCTCGGGTAAGGTTAGTTTTAGTTGAATTTAATCCTCCATAATCACGAATTTTTTTATGCCACTGAATGTGATTTTTAAAGTTCCTAAATGATACCTAAATTATGAGCCATAATTCAAATCAACCAAGATTTTCCACTTAGATAAAGTTACTGAAACATAATCTAATTTAAAAAAATAAAATAGGAAAGAGGCATACAAAAGAAATACTAATTATACAATCGGTCATAAAACCTTTATTTGTTTCTTTGATTTATTACCAAGTTTGATTGTAGAGATCGATCAATTAAATACGAAAACCATAGAATTTCTGTTTTCGTATTGAAGAGAAATGTTTTGAACAAAACCCGTTTGGTTCGCTTTAGCTGGGTAAACCATATACTTTGCACCTTATTCGGACCACTTTTGGCTCAGATCTGAAGTCATTTTCTGCGTGTCTTGTAAGATTCGACTGTGGGACGTCAAACGTTTAAGAACAATCCAGCCAATTTCATTATTCTCCACCGCTACAATAGCCTTTTCCCATGGAGGTTTGTCCCAAGCCTTTCGGTCTATTCTCTACAATATTGCCAGGCATAGTATTCGGTTATCTGGAAAAAAAGAAAAAGGTGCTATTTTACACGACCAAGATGTATGTCATTTTATCCAATTCATAACCTAATCCCTTCCTATAAACGTACAGTGTAAAGACCTGCTGCTCCGTTATGGTAAGTTGTTCACGGACTGGTGGCAAAAATAAAAATGTATCTATTAAAGTCTAAGAACATTGTATTATTGATTTAAATAGCCTGTTTAGGCATTAAAGAAAATGTCTGTGTCTAAAAAACTAAGCTTACCTAAGAAGCTCCGTTTTAAACTTAACGAAGAAAACAAACAAATATAAAGGTACTCGTCGCAATAAAATTTATATTAGAGAAAATCTCCTACCATTAAGAAATATTTTATTATTAAATATAATAAAATATTTTGGTTTGTGCAGTCTTTCTTCCTTATTTGAGGACCCTGTCCGTGATTCTCCTCATTTAAATCCAGACTTGAATCCTTAAACTTTTCAAAAACTTAAGTTCCATTGAACCAGCAAAAATAACTCTTACCAGTCCCAAACAGTACCTATGAAATAATAAGCAGCTCTGAAAAGAACTTTTCATATCAAGCATGTCACGGTCACGCCTATGAAATTAATGAACAGAACTTTTATTATCAAACACGAAGCGAAGCGATCACTCGACGCACACGGTTGTCTCTCGGTGCGCGACCTAAACCCCGCGCCGCTCCCAGAGCGCGACGTGCTGGTCACGCGACGGCCACCGATAGAAAACGACGCGCGGCTTTTTTTTGTTCCCCTCCCAGGGGAGGGCAGGAGGAACTAAAAATGATCTTACGCATACCCCGCGCGCATTGAGATTATGTGGGACTCGCTTCGAGCCTACTAGAGCCTCTACCCACTAAAAAACCTCCTGACTGACTCGTGCAATTTTTTGCCACACAGCCTTCATCTGAAGCAACGGCCAATTCCAATCAGCAGTCAGAGTTTGTACCCTCAATGTATTATTTTTTTTTGTTACAATAAATAAATGTAAATTGGAGAAAAAGGCCGCGCAAGCGGGGCCCTGAAGAGGTCACCCGCTGAGAATTACATAGCACTGAAGGTGCTCAAAGCACTGAAGGTGTATTCATAGCACTGAAGGTGCTCGTAGCACTGAAAGTGAATTCATGGCACTGAAGGTGCTCAAAATTGCAAAGAGAAGTTAAATTAATTCAAATTAGAATTTGCGGCCAGAAGAGCTTCAAGATCGTTTGACAGCTGGGTGGCTTCGTACGCTTCCGCATTCCTATAGCGATTTTGAACTTCGAGTCAAGGACAGGGGTAGTATACAAGACTGAATCTCGAACTAAAGGATTAGGGTGGGTTTCGGAGCGTTTAAAGAACGCTTCCGATAGTGTTTTGAGGTGCTGTTGGACTATAGGTAGTTCAAGATCTCTGTGCAGGTCCGCGTTACGCACGTACATAAGTGCGTTTGTAGCCCTGCAGCAGAAGAGATTTTGAACCACCTGCAATTTGTGCAGGACGGAGGGTTGGGCATGGGCAAAGATTGGCGAGGCATACAATATAGGTGGCCCAAGTAGAAACAGGCGAGTTTCGTTACTCTATCGACGTGTGGCTGAAAGAAAGCGTCTGGTCTAAGGTGACGCCTAAGTTTTTGGTACTGTGCTTCCAGGGGATGGGAATACCTAACATTCGAACGTGGAGATTGTCGGCGATGCGACGGCGTTTGAAGTCGAAGTAACCCGCAGAACTCTTGTCTGGGTTCACATCGAAATGCCATTTTTGAAACCAAGCTGCGAGGGCGTTAATGGTCTTTTGGAGTCTGGTAATTAGGTGCGGGACACAGCGGCCTTTGGTGTAAAGGGCGGTGTCGTCGGCAAAGAGGGCGAGTTCGACGCCTTTCGGCGGTATGGGAATATCGTTAGTGAACACGGTGTACAACAGAGGGGCGAGGACTGAGCCTTGACGGACTCCAGCCTTCATGGGACGAGGCGCGGAAAGCGTGCCTTCATGTTTGAAGCGAAACGTCGATCTTTGAGAAACGACGCGATTATCCTGACTAAGCGATCCGGTAAGCCTATTTTATAGAGTTTATAAACGAGGCCGCTGTCCAGACTTTATCGAAAGCCTTGGCTACGTCAAAGAAAACTGCGACCATTTTATTAAGCCGCGGGTAAAAGCCGTTGAGTATGTACTCCACGATACGATGAACTCGCTGAGGGCAAGAGTGCTAAGCGCGAAAGCCGAACTGATGGGGAATGATGAGGGAATCGCCATCCGTTGAAAACAAATGGTTCTGATTTCGAGAGAGTCATACTCTCTCGAGAAGTTTAGCCATGGCCTTGAGGAGGCTGATGGGTTAGTGATAAACCGGGATATTCAGAGGTTTACCCGGCTTAGGAATGCCTATGACTGTCGCTTCTTTCTAAGCTTTTGGAAAGCGGGCATTGGAAATGAAAGCTAATAAGGTAAGCACCTATTGAGGCAGGTACTTAAGTGCATGGTTGGAAATTTAATCCGCACCCGGAGCCTTTTTGGACTTTTGACTTCTAATGAGAAGAGAGATTACGTTGTAGCTGATTCGCAGCTAATCTATATACGGGCGTGGGATAGATTTGGCACTCCGGAGAGCCGCGTTCTTAGCTTTAATAAGATCGCTAACGGCTAAGCGAAGCGTGGGTTTGCGTTGCTTAGCAATCTTTTTGTTACCACTGATGGCTGAGTTGATAACAACAGTGAGGGAATCATAGACAGTCGGGTGAGATCGCGAGTGGAGAATTCGGGGCCTCTAGGGCTGAAACTAACGTGTTTTTAAAGCCTTTCCAGTTGGTAAAGGTTTTATGAGACGTAATGTTGTCGTTAGGCGATCCTAGTACGAGGAAAACGGGGTGGTGATCAGAGCCTAGGTCATCGAGTGGTTCGATAGACCTGAGATAGAGGTTGATTCGCTTTACTATCACAAAATCGAGAATGTCATTAGAGTGGTTCGGGTTGACGGGATAATGAGTGGGAGTGACGGGAGAGATGACGTCTAAGTCAAGTGACTCAGTGATTTTAAGGAGCGCGACACCACAGGTATTGGTCGATTGGCACGTCCAGTCAGTATGCTTGGAGATGAAGTACCCGAACATAATGACCGAACGGCCGAGGGCGAGCATGGTTTCAAAGTCACTGCGGATAGGTCTGGTGCCACTAGGTATGTAGATTGAAGCTATGATGATGGTAGGGTCATAGCCAATCTACACACAGTGGCTTCCATGTTGAGGAGAGGAGGGGTAGGCAGAGAAATGCAGTGGAAACCTCTTTTGTAGTAAATAGCTGTGCCGCCAAAACCGTCGGAGTTGGACCTTTCGTTACGAGTGAACGCGTACTTGGGAATAGCGAATCCCCTGGAGCGGTTTGGAGTGAGCCACGTCTCTTGGAGAAGTAATAAGTCTGGCTCGTTGTTCTGAAGGAACAGTTTGAGCTCAGGAAAGTTAGAATTAAGTCTACGAGAGTTAAATGAAACTAGGGATAAGCCCGGTTGCGCAGCGATGGGAAGTTGGCAGGAGTGAGCGACGGCGCCGATTTAGGCACTGCCCACTTAGCGGAAGAGCGCAGAGCGCGCGGTCAACCCCTGTAGTAAGCTGTGTGGCCAGACTAGCGGCACAGCACATATGCAGGGGGGAAGTGGAATCGGGAGTGCGAGTGCACTCCTTCGTGATGTGCAGGTCCAGGCACTTAACGCACCTGAGGGCTGAGCAATTAGCCGCTGGGTGGCCGTAAAGCTGGCAACGGTGGCATTGCTCTGGGTGACCGCGACGGTGAGGAGGCTCAACAGAGATATTCGAGAGGCCGCAGATTGTGCGAGTCTCTCTGAAGTTCTCCCTCGATTTGGGAGTATTTGAAAGGATGACTAGCGCGAGCGGGAAACGTCTGTAGCAATTAGAGAGCATTTTATGCACGGCTTCAGCCGAGAATCCCTGGGCCTTAAAGTTTTCGAGTATGTTGTCGTTCGCGAGCTCGAACGGGACACCCCGTAAAATTGCGCGAAAAAAGGCGTAGGTGTGGTACGCGATTTGTTTGACAGACAAAACTAGTGAACGCGCGGAAGTCGTCAATGGTCGCTACCTGAATTTTGATTGATTCGCCTACTTAGACGCCTTGAAGTAGTTGATTTTGTGCTCTTTGCACAAGTTACAAACCGCGGTCCATCGCGCTTTTTCGCGGAGGAAAACGGGAGGAGGGAGCTAGGCCTTAGCCGGGACGGGAGTGCAGCGCGTTGCTGGCTTTGACGGAACCGTCGGGGACGCGGACACTTCGAGTGTCATTAACGGCACGGAGGCGGGTGTTGAAGACACCGGGGAGGATTCAGGTGTTGAGGACACCGCGATTTTCTTTGAACGCTTCTTGGAGCGTTTAGAGACTAAGGTGAAAGAGGGCTCAGGAGAGCCGGTTAAGCTAGCGGCGCCCGACGACGTTTTGGACGCGGAACCGGGGTCGCTCCCGGGAACGGTACGCTTACGCCGCGACGCGCGAGAGGACGTGTCCGACACACAGTCCATCTTGGATGGGTCGGAAAACGCGGGGGAGCTGTTGACTAGAGAGGGGTATGGGCGTTGGAGGCCTAAGGGGCCGAGAAGGCGGCCTGAGGGGCTGAGGACGCATTGAAAGTAATTAAGGCCTGCGTTATGACCTCGTATTTGATGGGGACACCTGACGTGACGAGTGCCTGGGCGAAGGCCTTCGCAAAGTTTCATAAACTCTGCGAATCCATAAGGGACGTGCTGGCGGTAGTAGGGCTGGGGAAAATGACTTAAAACGAAACGTAGTTCGCCGAAGGCCGCTACCTAGAATCCTAAAAATGGTACGCAGGTAAAGAGTTGACCGCGTTAGGGTCAATCTTTACCGACAAAGTGCAAATGTACACACGTAAATATATAAATATGATAAAGATAAATATGAAAATAGAAGAGTAAATAAATAAAATAGTAAAAAGGAAATAATATACAAAATAAAAGGACTGGATCAGTACAAATTAGTTGTCACCGTTGGGTATCCTTTGTACTAAAACCAGAATACTTTACGCTGGGCACACACAGCACTCAGCACCAGCACAACACAGCACAGCACTTTGAAGACTAAAAGACTTAGTTGGAAAGAAAAAAATCACTTCGATAGCGCTCGAAAAGTAAGAAACCCCGAAAAACCGTGTCACGGAACCAACACACTAAACTGTGACGTCAGTAAACTGAGCGCCACTGAATATCGGGAAGGGATCGATCAATCGGATTGGCCTTGGAACGTCCGTACCGGGCGGTGATCAGAGCGAGAATGTCGACGCGCGGCGGCGATTTACAGCCTTGGAGCTACGGAGAAGATCTTCGTTACATTTGACTATAGGAGTCGCTGGTTGCTCCTTGTTCATAGTGATTTTTAATCTATAAAACATCACCGAAAATGACACGATTGACATAATTGCATACCTTCAGTTAACATGATGCGTTTAAGGTGAAGAATAGTATAAATGAAAATTTGAAGAAATGACTTTTGAGATGTTGTTTTTATACGCTCATACATTTTTCAAAGATAAAAAATCATTAGTGCGTGGCTGGGTTCGTTCGAACAAACGACCTTAGGATTAAGAGGCCAGCCACTGCGCCACCACAGCTCTGAATCATCATCATCATCATCAACACATTTTCAACCCGCTGCAGGGTGTGAGCCTTCTCGCAGCTCTGAACAATATGTGTAATGAATTAATGAATAAATAATATTAAGGTAACGTGCCTTTTTGCTTCTCTAGCCTTCGTGATATTATTATTTTGGCCACCGATTTTTTTTTTCTAAATTAAATTGTTTCCTAGCTTTATTCCCCATGTTAAAAGTTGGTGGTAACTACACTCGTGTTTAAAATAAAATGTTGGTCTTGGGATAACTTTAACCTTTTATTTTATATATAAATTTAATCTAATACATCTTGTTCCGACGATGGAGCAAGTCAAAATGTCTTGATTCTTTTATTTCTTTTATGTGAAACATATATTCAAATATATTTTCTTCTTAATATATATCAACCTCTTTACTCAAAAATCGTAGCATTCTGACGTGCTTCCTAAGGTATAGCCGTGATGGTACCTAAAAATAAAGACTTTTATTGATTTGTGTATTACTTATTAGTTAATAGTATAATATATAATATACTTTATATTATACTTATATATAATAATATATAAGTATAATATGAAGTATACTTGGAAAAATGCAGTACTTCAACATTAAATTTATTATTTGTAATAAAAATAAATATTTATACCAAAAGCATCAAAATTGATGTTAAGCATTCGATATTTACGACGGACTACGACGGCACTGGGTGAAAGCGCGGGAAAAAAGCGATACATCATCACTCTGAAAGGCCTCTGCCAGTACTAAATACAAGCATTTTTTTTTTTTGGTTCCCCTCCACGGGAAGGGCAGGAGGACATAAAAAATGCTCTGACGCATACTCCGCGCGCGCGATCGAAGTTATGTGGGACTCGTCCCGACGCCTACCAGGACCATACCCACTAAAAAACCCCCTGTCGGCTCGTGCATTTTTGCCACTCAGCCTTCATCTGAGCGACGGCCAATTGGAGAAAGAGGCCGCGCTAGCGGGGCCCTTAAGGGGTCACCCGCTGGGATTTACATAGCACTGAAGGTGCTCAAAAATAAAAAGTAAAATAAAAAACATTAAAAATGAAAAATAAAATTGCATTAATTCGGATTTACGTTAGAATTAGAATTTACGTTAGAATTAGGATTTGCGGCCTGAAGGGCCTCGAGATCTAAAGTTAACTGCGTTGGTTCGCCAGTGTGCGCGTTTCTCGGCCTAGCGACTTTGAATTTCGAATCTAACACAGGAGCAGTATATGAGACTGAACCTCGAACAAGATGATTGGGATGGGATTCGGCGCGTTTGAAGAACGATTCTGAGAGTGTTTTGAGGTGCTGTTGCACTGTAGGTAGTTCAAGATCTCTGTGCAGGTCCGCGTTGCGCACGTACCAAGGTGCGTTTGTGGCCCTGCGGCAGAAGAGATTTTGAACTACCTGCAGCTGATACAGGACGGAGGGATTGGCGTGGGCAAAGACTGGCGAAGCATATGACATGACGGGTCTAACGCAGACCTTATAAAGCGTACGTTTATTTCTAAAAGACATTTTACTTTTTCTACCTATCATACTATTTAAGCGGCTTAAGTAGAAACGCGCGAGTTTCGTTACTCTATCGACGTATGGCTTGAAAGAAAGCGTCTGATCTAAGGTGACGCCTAAGTATTTAATACTGCGCTTCCAGGGGATGGGAATACCTAACATTCGAATGTGAGGATCGTTGTAGAGATTACGACGTTTGTGGTCGAATTGAATGGCAGAACTCTTTTCTGGGTTGACATCGATACGTTATTTTTGAAACCAAACACCGAGAGCGTTTACGGCCTTTTGGAGTCTGGTGATGTTATACGGGATCCTTTGACCTTTAGTGTAAAGGGCGGTATCGTCTGCAAAGAGGGCGAGTTCGACGGCTTTCGGCGGGATGGAGATGTCTTTAGTGTACACGGTGTACAGCAGAGGGGCGAGGACTGAGCCTTGCGGGACTCCAGCCTTTATGGGACGAGGCGCGGAGAGCGTGCCTTCATGTTTGAATCGAAACGTACGGTCTTTAAGAAACGACGCAATTAATCTGACTAGGCGAACCGGTAAGCCTATTTTATAGAGTTTAAAAACGAGACCGCTATGCCAGACTTTGTCGAAAGCCTTGGCTACGTCGAAGAGAACCGCGATTGTTTTTTTACGATGCGGATAGAATCCTTCGAGTATGTACTCGACGATTCGATGGACTTGCTGAGGGCAGGAGTGCTTCGCGCGAAAGCCGAACTGGTGGAAAGCCGTGGAATAATGAGAGGGTCACCATCTGTTTCCAACGGATGGTGACCCTCTCAGTTCCGCATTCGAGAGAGTATGACTCTTTCGAGAAGTTTAGACATTGCCTTGAGGAGGCTGATGGGTCTGTGATTAGCCGGGATGTTCAGAGGTTTACCCGGCTTGGGAATGCCTATGACTGTCGCTTCTTTCCAGGCTTTTGGAAAGTAGCTATGGTCGAAGCAGGCATTGAAGATGATAGCTAACAAGGTAAGCACCTGCTGTGGCAGGTGCTTAAGTGCGTGGTTGGAAATTCCATCCGCACCCGGAGCCTTTTTGGACTTTTGCTTTCTAATGAGAAGCAAGATTTCATCATTAGAGACTGTGACGGGGTCGTCGGTGATAGGGAGAGATTCTCTGCGGAGAACTTCGTCCTCCACCGCCTGGATGTGGGAGGGATCCGCGGGTTGCGTGCTGGGCGAACATTGTGCCGCTATGCTGTCGGCGAAGCATTCGGCTTTCTCTTCGACTTCGAAGGCAATAGTGCCGTCGGGACGAGTGAGAGGAGGAACATGAGAGGCGGAGTCTATGCGTAAGGCTCGGGCCATTCGATAATACGCTTTGTGGGACGGGGAGATATTCTCCATGAGATCGTTAAACTGAGTGTCTTGGAGTTCCGCGAGGCAAGATCTAACTTTACGTTGAAGCTGATTCGAAGAAGGCTCCGGAGAGCCGCGTTTTTAGCTTTAATGAGATTGCTAACGGCTAAGGGAAGCGCGGGTTTGCCTTGCTTAGCAATAATTTCGTTGTCGTTGATCGCTGAGTTAATAGCATCAGTTAGAGTATTGACTAGTGAATCTATTTTAACCGGGCTATCTAATTGGTCGGGCGAAATCGCGAGCGGAGAGTTGGGGGCCTCTAAGGCTGAAACTTACGTATTTTTAAAGCCTTTCCAGTTGGTAAAGGTCTTAGGAGATGTGACGTTAACGTTAGGTGAACCTAGCACGAGGGAGACGGGGCGATGGTCAGAGCCTAGGTCATCGAGCGGTTCGATAGACCTTAGATCAAGATTGATCCACTTGATAATTGCAAAGTCGAGGATGTCAGGAGAGTAGGTCGGGTTGTTGGGATAGTGAGTGGGAGTGATGGGGGATATGACGTCTAAGTCAAGGGAGTTTGTGATATCGAGGAGAGCAATACCGCTGGTGTTAGTCGATAGGCACGTCCAGTCAGTATGTTTGGAGTTAAAGTCTCCGAACATAATGACTGAATGGCCGAGGGCGAGAATGGCCTCAAAGTCGCTGCGGATTGGTCTGGAGCCACATGGTATGTAGACTGAAGCTATGATGATGGTCGGATGACCAGTCATAGCCAATCTACACACGGTGGCTTCCATGTTGAGGAGAGGAGGGGTAGGGAGAGGACAGCAATGGAAGCCTCTTTTGTAATATATAGCGGTGCCGTGGAGTAAGCCATGTCTCCTGGAGAAGGAATAAGTCAGGTTCTTTGTTCTGAAGGAACAGTTTAATCTCGGGAAGGTTGGTGTTAAGGCTACGAGCTTTAAAAGATACTAGGGATAAGCCCTTGGGTTTAATACGACTGGACGCGGGATTCGCGGGTCTAGACATTATAATTTACTTATTTACGAATTTATACAAAAATAAAAGAATTTACAACGAGCTTAGGAGCGAGTGATGCTCGGCTAACGCGAATAAACGCTCTTGAGGAGAGCGGGCGTGCGAGTACGGAAATTTCGTTAATGTCAACGTTTTGGATGACGTCGAACACGGTCTTCATGTCCTCAGGCCTCCGACGTCCAGACCCCTCAGGTCTACAGCTCTCCCGCGTCTCCCGCCTCGTCTGAGATGGACTGCGAATCGGTCGCATCCTCTCACGCGTCGCGTCGCAAGCGTACCGTCAGGGTCCGAAATGGTGACGCCGGACGCAACGAGCGCCTGGGCGAACGACCTAGCAAAGTTTACCAAGCTTTGCTGGTCCATTGGAGGGCTTGGTCCTATAATATAAAATATATAAATATATAAGAATGCCTAGGTTCCCTAGCAAACCTAGCGCCTAAACCTCCCTACCCGCGGTAGGGGGGGCTGGGGACGACGCGAAGTGGTGCCCCTAATTCGGACAGCACTGTACCGTCACCCTGGGAAAAGCCCAAGTGCAATGGGATCAGGTCAGCCGGTTTCTCCTTGGCCTGAAGGGCCTTGGAAGCGCACCGGGCAACGCTATCAGGCTTAGTTGTCACCGTTAAGTATCCACCTGATCAAACGCGAGTCTACTACGGAGTGTGTCGTCAATAAATTGACAACAAAAACCTGCCGTAGACCTGACGAAGTTGGGTTGCACTGAAAGTGCGGGATTGACTACATTACGACCGGCCGGACCCGGCCGCAGAGCGAGTCTCTGACTACGTACAGGCGCCAAGCGTCAAGTACGCAGCCAGAAGGACAGCCCGAGTCTTGCGAACCACTATCGAATTTAATCAACCGCGGTAAGCTCAACCCTGTTGTTGCTGCACTCACCGAGGTGAGGTTTTTAATGCTAGGGGTGCACAGAGTGCGGGATTGACTACGTTACGACCGGCCGGGGCCGGCCGCAGAGCGAGTCTCTGACTGCGTAGCAGGCGCCAAGCGTCAAGTACACAGCCAGAAAAACAGCCCGAGCCTCGCGAACCACTATCGAATTTAATCGACCGCGGTAAGCTCAGCTCTGTTGTTGCTGTGCAAGAGACCGACTTACTTGCAGCCGATCGAAACCGGCCGCAGCGTAAGCCCTGAAGAGGCTAACAGGTATGAGTATTGCGAACGAGTTGTCGTCGTGAGACGACAATCGTGACTCAACTGCTGGAGCGACCGCGAACGCGTCCGAGCGGGGCCGGACGCAGAACGGATCTGAGAGTGGCGTTTGAGTATTGATACGAGAGAAGTCGTGAGACAACAATCGTGACTCGGCAGCCGGCAGCGACCTTCAACACGTCCGAACGGGTCCGGACGCAGATCGGGTCTGTGAAATACAAGCAGCGCGTGCATTAGATTTTATATCAATTTTACACATTTTTAAAATGATTTTTTAGAAGTAATTTTAAATGGACTTGAATAACATTTCTGTTTTATTTCATAAGTTACATCTTTGCAACTAATACGAAGTAAAAATTATTACTTTTGTAACAATACAAGTGTATCGAAAACTACGACAAACTAGCCTGAAGTTCAACTTTTTCGCACTTTGTTGTTTATGTTTTAGCCTTTCAAAAATAATTTTTTGTACTATTTTCTCTATAGTCTCTTGTGACGACAAAACAGAGAGCATAGCAAACTTTTTCTGTTTGTATCATTTACTTTTATACTTATCGAACGGCAAAGTACGCATGTTTCGTCGGATTACAAGAAAAGGCGTATGAACAATGAATATCTACTAAAAAACTTTCTTGATACATGTTTTAGACGATGAAATTAAATAAAAATAATAAAATTAAATAAAAGCTCATTATGTTAACTGAAGGTATGCAAAAATGTCAATCGTGTCATTTTCGGTATTGTTTTATAGATTAAAAATCACTATGAACAAGAAACGACCAGCGACTACTATAGTCGAATGTAACGAATATCTTCCCAGTAGCTTCAAGGCTGTTAATTATCTTGTAAGTTAATAATTTATTATAAACATTTTAACTTATATTAAAAATAAATACCGAAAATGACATGATTGACAGAATTGCATACTTTCAGTTAAAATAATGAGCTTAAGATGAAGAAGGTGTATATATTCCGATTTTAGCACATATAGTTTACACAGTATATTAATTAAACGTCTGAACTTTTAAGTACCCAGTAAAAAGTAATCATCATCAGCTCATTGTCGATACACTGCAGTGTATTTATCCTTATTTTTTGTCAGTGTAAAAAATATGTCTACGCAATCAGTAAATTTAATAGCTCTAGTCATTTTCAATTTGCTATACGATATTGCACCTTACGTGGGTCCCAAATTAAAGTTCGTCACTGTATTGTATAATAATAAAATAAAAAATTTTCACCTAATTTAATTTATTTTTATTAAGTAATCACTCTTATCTTTAATCATAACTACCATAAGAAACGTCTATATATTATTAACATCAATCTCTTCGTTAAGCACCAATTTAATTTCGTCCCATATTATCCTAACCAGGTATTTAAATATCTTACTTTGCAAAACATAACTCAAGTAATAAATAACATAAATTTTTATTTCTATAAATCAAATAACCTAAAAAAGTCAAACTTATTTGAAAAAGTATCAAAACCATTGCGGACGAGCTAATTGACGGCCAGCGACTGTATCATACAGCACTGAAGATGTGTGCGTGTAATTGATACGTGTGCGTGTTGCAGTTTACCGATTTAGGAGAGCGTTGATTTGTATAAAGGCTCTTCAACAAATTTGTATCATATCGATACAAACATGTAAAAGTCATATTGTCTCTTTTTAACCGACCGAATAGTTTGATTTGAATAGAAAGATATATATTATTTGTTGAGTACTTAAACTGGAATCTATTTCTGTGACGTCATGAGCTTACCTACGCGTAACCAAAAGTGCCATGTGTTGTCAAAAACTAGGTAGTCATGTATGTATTTAAACAGTTTATGTAATAAATGCGCCTAATCAACTAATTATTATGGGCTTTGCCTTAGAAGTAACAATAAATCCCTCGTGCTGTGCGAAACAATGTGGTGGAAGAAACAACATAAATCAATCGACGGATACGTCATAAAGGATTATTTTAATGATTATGGAGGTCGATACCCTTTTTATTTGGATTTTAAAGCAGTTATTTTTAATATTTCAACATTCTTTACATGCGTTTAGCGGAAAACATAGTGCGGTCTGTACGATCTTGAAGTATCGATATTAGTGCTATTATAAGTTGTCTTATTAATTGCCTTAACTTATGGGAAATCAAAAAATACACGTTCTATTTTTAACATTATTATCACCATTTCGGGTTGACAAAGCATTTGATACTATAATTTCAAATTATACTGCAAAGAAATGCCGTTACTGTCCTTAAAACGTAACATGATAAGAATGACGGCTGTCAAAGTGTCGTGGCTAGTGCGGGGAAAGTATTCGCCAGTTAATGTTCATCGATATCGGTAAATTATATTAAAATATTGGATTGGTTATTAAGGGGACATTTTATATATAGAAGGGTTAATGAAATTAAAAACATGTAATAAATAATACACATTTATTGACGTAATGGTGTACATCCCAAATCTATTTCATCAGAATCTGATTCGCTATAAAATTCTTGAAGGATTATTATTAATTCATGGTCACGTATGGAATCAAATCGGAGATCACGTTCCCAATAATCCGCAATCTTTCTTGTTTTGTTAATAACTTTCTTTCAATCGACCGGCGTAATATGCTCACATTCCTAGGCTAATAATCGTAACATTTTATTTGCTGTGAAGAGTGGGGTGGTATTATGTCTTGCTGCGTAACCTGAAATAAAATAGTAGTTTAAAAACAAGTTATTTTGATAGTGAAACATTTAGTTTATTATTTTATATTGAAACGCATTGCGTCTTTATATAAATGTAATACATCCTAATCAGTAATTAAATTTTTTATATAAGTAAAGTAGACCACTTTATGTGAAAGTATATTTTTAAAGATTTAGAGCCAAAAATGTCCATTTTCGTGAATAGATATAATCATCACTGGTTTAGCGTAACTTAATGTACACTGATTCTAAGATAGACACGTTACGTTAATATACTTGCCTTTAACTTGAGCCCATATCAATTCTATCGCATTATTTATTTATTTTATTTTATTCGGAAAACAAACAATGTTCTATAACTAACAATATGACTACATTTTTATGTACCAATTAAAAGTTTTCGCATATAAAACATTATACTTTCATATAAACATATATAATATTATACTGGCACTGATATTGCGGCAATTGGATAATTGTCCCTTTCTCTAGCCATCTCATCAAGAACATAAACAGGTGTTCGTGATTTATGTACTCCCACCAAAAGCAAAAGCTCCCGCTGTAACATTGAGTCAGCTGGCATTTAGTCGGCTGGCACTCCATTAGCTTGAAGCCATGAAGGTCATGAAGCCATGAACAGTCACAAAGGCCTACAAAAGCCTTGGATTTGTGCTTCGCGTGACTAAACCATTCTCTGATCCTGATTGCATGAAAATTTTATATAGTGCCTATGTTCGAAGCGTGTTGGAGTATTGTTGTGTTGTTTGGAGCCCGTTTCACAAAAAATACGTTGAAAACTTAGAAAGTATTCAAGCGAAGTTTCTGAAAACCCTTAATTATCGTATGAAAATGAAAAAAGGTGACTATAAGGAGCTTTGTAAGGTTTACCATTTGTTGCCTTTAAGTGAAAGACGATCCCTGCTGCAGATGTTGTTTTTACATGATATCTGCAGCAATAGCAGCAATAGTCCCGAGTTACTCTCACTTACTATGCATCTCAGAACTCCTGTTAGACGAACCAGACACTGTCCTCTTTTCCAAGTCCCTTTTAGTCACTCCAATTACGCCAAAAACTCGGTTATTAGTCGAATACTTAGTTGTCATAACAAACAGTTTGACACTATCGATATATTCCAGCATACAAAGACATCATTTAAGAAACAAATTAAAGAAAATATTACTCTGAAATTAATGACCTAATTGTAAGAATTTTATTGTATCTAAATCTGGTAGTGGGTAAATAATGTGATACTTATAATCAAATACAATCAAAAACACACACACACACACACACATACATTCTCTCACGCACACACACCTCTCTCTCACACACACACACACACACACACACACATACATTCTCTCACGCACACACACCTCTCTCTCACACACACACACACACACACACACACATTTACAGCTGTTGGTCGTGTACTACACATTAATATTTTTTATAATCTTTGTTCCGTTGAATTAAATTCAGTAGTAAATTTTACTATCTGTAATCTTGTAATGTCTACTTTTATATGTTTAATTTAAAAATTGGGAACCTGTAATTGGCAGTATGTATAAAAATTTTGTTTGTGTATTTTTCTTTTTTATTAAGTGCTGTTGGTTCTGTGAAGATAAATAAATAAAAATAAAAAATAAATATATAATTTTTTTTGTTACTCGTTGTGGGTGCCTAATTTTTTTGCACAGAGTGATATTTACTATTATAGCATTATCCATTAATATTATTTGTGGTTCGTTTAGTTTATTCAACATATTAACATAACCATCCTTGAAATTTTTCTAAATTGATTTCTTCGTGGTATTCTGTTGAACACAGATTTAAATGCCAAGAAACAATTGGGCACAAAACCTTTACAGTGCCAGCGTGACAAATTATTAAACGCTGTCCCTTTCCTTCGGGTACTTTTGTTGTCGATTCTTTTATATCGTTTGTCCAAGTTTTACTTACAGTATGATTGTCAATTAGCAAGGTTTCATCCAGAAACACCACTTCGTCCTATTCAGCGATTGCTTTTACTTTTCGCAAAAAAGTGATGCGTGCTACTGCGATGTCACTGATTTCCATAATAATTTTTCTTTTGTCGCATTTTTTATAAGCGAACTTTTTTCAACAATTTTTTTTCAAAATAGATGACAGCGAGGGCAGGCTGCCACTAAACCAATTGGATTGTTTTGGCGATGCACTTAACTTCGACAAAGACGGCACTTCACGACTTGTGTAATACGCGTACACGCGGTTGCGAATAGCTGCGGGGTCAAAATCGTCTATGTGCGTAACTGGGCACGTTTTCTTCCTTTTCTTACTACGAATAGAAAGCGCACTTTATTTCATAGATGACTCTCCATATTTTTCTTTGCTGATTCGCGACACAGTAGCCCTTCCAATTCCAAGAGCGTCAGCGACTCTGTCACCTATTTGTGACAATGGCAACAATGGTCCGCCATTTTGGTACACCCTTTTAAAATACTCACGCAAGCGAACTAAAAACTCGTAACAGTAATAACAAAAACAATAACAAACATTAACAAAAACAATGAGAAATAACCAAAACAACGAAAGAAACTGAATAACACGTAGCGAATACAAGGCGTCAGCACTCGTACTACCGTCTGACAGCTTTGTCATCTGTTAGACAATGGCGGGGGCAGCGTCGGCTTAGTGTTACCAATATCAAAAAAAATATGGATATGGAAGTAATTGTCTTTTTTGTAAACAATTATTTAAAATAATTATCACAATAATAAATTAATTTAAATTTATCGATGTGTCCCATCTCTTAGATTTTCGTGACGTGACGTAACCTTGTAAAGACGTCATAAATAATAAAGCTATTTTCTGTTTACTAGTTTTAGAGATTTTACTGTTGAAAGATTTTGTTTATTTTTGAAACTTGAATAGTATTAGAAAATAGGTTTTATAAAAACACTGTACTAAAAATATTTTTACTCAAAAGCAATTAAATTCAAAACAACCTTACAAGGTTCTATCATAAGTTTTACTGACTACTGTCATTCTAATCATGTTACGTTTTAAGGACTATAGGTTGATATTCCTAAAAGTAATTATAAGGGTGCTTATCTGAAATTGCTTCATATTCTCTGGACAATTTTCTCCAAAAAACTCATATAATAGGTCATAGTAATAGGTCCTTTTGTTTAAGATTGACTTTGTTAAGTCGCAAAGTGGGTTACAGAACGCGACTTCCGGGGTTTTAGAAATCATTAAAAACACGCAAACCTCACATCTGAAAAGAACCAAAAATTATTATTTGTATGTATTGATCCTTACATATGAAATTGGTGTTTTCTCGTACTGGCCACTTTGATCTGTATTATCTCCTCTTTGGTTAAGAATTCCAATGTGTTTCGAAAACCGTAATTCCTTTTTTTATTCCTCTCGGTGTTTTACAACATGAAAAATTTGAAATATCGCGTTATTTACGAGCACAAGTTGCACCGTGGCACCAGTGCTGCAAAAACGCCTCGAAGTATTAATGCTATGTATGGCAGCAGTGTCGCAAAAGAAAACCAGGTGCGTTTTTGGTTCCAACGTTTGCGTTCTGGAAATTTCGACCTGCAGAACAAGCCCCGTGGACGGTCAGAGACCAAAGTTGATAATGACGGATTGAAGGCTATTGTGGAAGCGGATCCATCGCAAACCACGTCCAAGTTAGCTGTAGGCTGCGGTGTTAGTGACAAAACTGTTTTAATCTTAACACTTGAAGCAAATTAAGCAGGTGAAAAAGCTTGAGAGGTGGGTACCTCATGAATTATGTGCAGCAAACCGACAAACGCTAGTCGACTGCTTCGTTACATTACTCAACCGGCACAATAATGAAAGAATTTTAAATCGAATTATTACCTGTGATGAAAGGTAAATCCTGTACAACAATCGAAAACGCTCATCGCAATGGTTGAACCCTGGCGAACCAGCCAAATCCAGCCCCAAGCAAAAATTGACTCAAAAAAAGTTACTTGTGAGGGTTTGATAGACTAGTGCCAGTGTCGTTCACTACAGTTTTATTAAATCTGGCCAGACGATTATGGCAGATGTCTATTGTCAGCAACTGTAAACCATAATGGAAAAGCTAGCTGCTGAACAACCGAGGCTGTTCAGTCGCTCCACACCACTGCTGCTTCAAGACCGAAGACCGCTAGACCACACACTGCACAACAGACGGCTACCAAATTAGAGGAGCTTCAATTGGAATGTCTAAGACATTCACCGTACACCCCGCACCTTGCTCCAACAGATTACCACTTTTTTCGAAATTTGGACAGGTAACTTCTTGCAAGGGAAAATATTCAACTCCTATGGGGCAGTCCAAAGTGCCTTCAAAGATGTTATTGATTCCCGTCCGAATGATTTTTTTTAGTAAAGGGATCAATGACCTACCTATGAGATGGCAAAAGTGCATAGATAGCAATGGTTAGTGCATAGGTAGCCATACTTTGATTAAAAATATATTATATTTTTTTAAATTGACTTTATGTTCCTCCCTTCCAAAAACCTAATATTTGAATTTGTAAAAGATCGACATTAATCAAATTCTGTATTTGCCCATAAATGTGGAGTGCAAGGTCAGTCATCGGCTGCTGCTCATGAAAGCTATTAAAAAATGTTAGGTTCCGATATAAAGAAAAAAGGCCACCAAAAAAAAATTGTGTCGAACGAAAATTATTTAAATAGATTTCAATTTTGTTCCGAAACAAATATATTATACTCGAAATATTTTTTTTTCACGCTGTGTTACTCATAATTAGAATGGTAAGGGATAAATAAAGAAAGGCCGACATTAAAATAAATCCATCTTTAAAAACATTCAAATCATTATAAATTAGTACTACTGAACAAATAATTCAGAGGAATATTAGTCCAATAAGAGACGTTTGAAGTGTTTTATGTAAATCTTGACTAAAGTTCAATAAACAAAACAATTTTCTTTTAACTAAAAGCTTTATTGTGTATATCATGTGTTTTCTTATGTTAGCGATATTCTTTGTTTGTGTTCATTAATAACTGTTAATAAACCTATATCAGTACCTTGAGCCAAAAGTTTTTAAAATTATGTATCGATATAAGGTGCGCATGTTCAAGAATTTCAACACTAAGACAGGCCCCCAATTATTTTAGGTATGACACGGTGGATTTTAGTTATGACAAGTCCGTGACTGTAAATAAAAGTCGACAAGAAATGTTTTTATTATTCCGATAATTTTTAAAATTGTGGCTAGTTGTTGACATGCGCTACATATGTATAAGCTGTATAAGCCGATGCATTAAAGAAACGAATCATAAATGGCGGCTTGTACTTGCATTGACAGATAGTACAGTTAGCATACACATTTTCAAAAGATTTTTTTTTATTCAAAAGTAATAAAATCTAGACCGGGTTTTCAAACAAGCTTCTGACAGCGGCTTCGTCGGCGTGAAAGTTAAAAGTTTGAAAGACACGTGGCGCCATCCATTTTCATTAGAACGTTATTGTTGTTTTCATCGGAAACAGTGCTTTTTTCGAGATGAAAGGACCCTATGTCCGTTTCTGTACACCTGACAAAGTAATTAACAAAATTGAAGGAGAATTCTTATCATGACGTTGGTTAAATAAAACACGAATATTATTTAAATATCAAGACTAATATTTTTTCTACTTACCGTACGCACGAGAGTGAGTATAGACGGCACTAGTGTGCGAGCGAGAGAACATGATAAGCACCGCCATTTTCAATTCCTTTCTTTAATGAACCATGTTATACAAAAGCTCAAGGCAAGAGACTTAAGGAACCCTCTGTAACAAGCTGTTTATTTGATATTACAAGATATTTATTTGATATTAAATTTGTAAACCACCTACATAATTTTTTATATGTAAGCATGCAAGAGGTGCGCTTTTCTGTTTGGAGTGAGGAAAGCATTTCTTAAAACAAAGTAGTTACGTCATAGCACAAAACCATGCCTATTTTTGTGAATCGCATCCCTAATTCATTATTGAATAAATTCGCAATTCACTGCTGCCATAAATTTGTGGAGCAGACCCACTTATTTTGTCGTTGTTGTGAGTAATTTACATATTGGCACAGCTTGTACTGTTTGTTGATTCAAATTTACGCACTTAATGTTTTTGGGTTCAACGGTCCTCAGTTACGTAATTTGAAATTAAAAAACAGATTTTTCATTTTTGGTTTATTCTTTAACCCATTTTATGTAGTAGTTTTGACACGAGGACTTTACTTAAAGGACTTACGGGACGCTGGATAAGTTCTGCTGCGTCCTGTCGTCAAATCGATGCAGCCCGCACCGTTAGTAAACATTTTTTGTTCGTCAGTGCAACTGATCAGCAACATGGGCAGGGCCATTCAACGATCCAGGGAGGGCAACCGGTCATCGAGCCATATAAAAACAATGTACCGGTGTGATAAGCGGGTTGATCAACCCGGCCCGCCCCGTCCGGGCTGGGACCGTCGGACAGCGACAGATATCAGAAACAAACAACACACTGGCTGTCATGCGTATTTTGGTCGGGTCCTCACGTCTCAGCTTTACATGACAGCTACATATGTAGGTACATAAATATTGCACAAGTTTCACATTCATTCCAAAACACGGTGCTTACATTGCACACATGAATATTTTTCACGTAGATATGTACAATATCTATCTGTATTTCCGTAACTAAGGTAACTGATTGCCAGACAAAATATATTATAATGTTGCCATGGCAGTTTCCTTAGCACACGATAATTCAGATGAGTTTATTATCGATACATCGGGCCCAACTATCTAGTTAACGAATGAATAGGGAAACCCTGGTAGCTTCAATGAGCCAACATATTTGTGAGGATGTCTACATAAGCTCAGTTTGATATGCAAAACTGTTATTTGTTGTCTTAACAAACGTTAATATAAAACATGCCATTTGCCGGCTATGAAAATACTTAAAAAAGTCCCATAATGGTAAGTAAATTGTGATAAATGTTATAGAATATTTCGTATAAAATAAACTTAAAAGTAATATTATTATGGCCAGAGGGGTAATAAAATATGAGAGTCTAAAAAAATTGTATTACCTTATTAAAAATTGTACTACCTTGTATCTTTCATAATCATATTAAAATGTTTACTATACTTATCAATATTACGTATTCCAAATCCTTATAGGCACAGACAAGCAAAACACAATACAAAGGACAAGGATACTAAGTAAATACGGTAATTAGTGAACACAGTATTATTTCGAGTACGTTTGCCCCAGTCCCCAACGTACGAGCGGTGTGTGAGTGGACCCAAATCCTTCTTCTGGGTTTATAACCCTTTTGAAATCTGAGATTACTTGTTAGGATTTTAAATAGAAAATTTTATTTTCCACGCTTAATTTATTGTATTTTGTAGAAGCGACATTTAAATTTGTTGTTTAGTAAATATTTTCAGACATATTTCAAATAAATGTTTTAAAATTTTGTTATAAATATTGGAAATGGATGACTTATTTCTGTACCTGCCTTTAAAAGTTCGTAATAAACTTTTAATTTACACGTCCATGCTGCACTAATGACCGGCTTAATAAGCAGAATTAAAATATCATCAACTATGTAGAAAGATAAACCAAGTCCAGTTACCCAATGGATCGAAACTCGATCCCGTTACATTTTCAAGAGAACAAGATTTTTTTTTTTAATTTCTTTTGGTTTCAGTCTAATAAATTTGTTGAAACAATTGTTTATTGCTGTTCTGAATTCAATTACTTCATATATGGCAGTAAAATATACTTTTTTACGAATGTGATAATAACGTGTCAAATTTTCGAACATTATGGTGTGATTTTATTCTTTCAATAGTTATACAAGTGCGTTTTCATTTGTTTCTCATTGACGCTAAAACATCGATAACATACTTACATAAAATATGACCAAGAATTACACCAAAATTAACTCTAAGGCCGGCTTTTATGCCGAGATTTGACAGAAAATAGAATTTAAATGAACCCATCCACGCGTCTCTTGGTGCTTTTATATCCAGATGGCGGGATTTAATAGGTTCTTTGAAATCGCACCCGCGTCTTGTAAATGCCTAAAGCGTGGTCTCAGCTTCCAAGCAATTTAGTCGAGTGCCGCATATCTAATAACAAGGCTGCTTTCCTACTTCAGACAACCCAACAAGTTTATAATGGTGACAAAATGTCAAGTTTAGTAACAAGTCAGGCTTTAACTCTGGTTAAGTTTTAGATATGATGTTCTTTTCGCAGCGCTAAGACTTATTTTCTGTAAAATTTCGTTTAACTACTGTTTATGATTTCAAATACGAAGACATGTTTGTACTGAACAAGAAATCGAAGGATCCGCAATGGTACGTAGGTAGAACTAAGTAGACTGGTGCGGAAAATTACATTTAATAATTTTTTTTACATGAAAAATAAAAAAAAAATCATTTCAAATTTGTCTTTGTTTCTGCCCATCTTATAATGTGTATTGAACTTAGTATAGTTCGGTATTGCACTAAAATAGTAACCGTCTTTTCTTTTCCAGATCGAAAAGAAACGCTTAAAGATCGCCATATTATGTGTAGTTTTTACGATTATATAGGTTGTGAAAGAACAAAACCTAATTTATGACAATATATTATTAACCAAGTTTGGATTTGTATGAGATTAAAAAAAATAAAATCTTATCTTGTGTTTAAGTGGAAAAGAAATTAAAGTGATCGCATTTCGTCTCATGAGATTTTCAAGCCGACAAGGATTTTTAAGAAACCAATCGAAATCCGAAATCTCTTTATCCTTCGGTTCGGAGCAACAAAAGGAGGTTGCGAGCCTGTTGCGAGCGAGGCTAAATTTACATAACAAATAGAACTCGCGCCAAGGGTCGGTTAACTACAAATTTTGTGATCGATTTGCATTAACTGATGTCAGTTTTTGTTTCGTTATTTTCGTCAGTTAGTAGCGAAATAAGAATATGTTAAAGTTAATCTTTGTTTATTGTTTTCTTCGTAATCTTATTTCAACTAACTGCAAAAATGGGGGGTGCAAAAAGACGTATATGTTCGTAATATCAACAGTCACTACATCGGTGGTCGCTGTATCGAAAACGTTCAATCGACGACGTATTAATGTATCGACAGTACACCAAATCGATGGTACGCTACATCGACAGAAGACGAAATCGATGGTACGATTCATCGACAATACACCAAATCGATAGTACGCTGCATCGACAGTATACCATATCGATGGTACGCTACATCGACAGAAGACGAAATCGATGGTACGATTCATCGACAATACACCAAATCGATAGTACGCTGCATCGACAGTATACCATATCGATAGTACGTTGTATCGACAGTACACCATATCGATGGACATTTTAACCACCTAGCCGGCTAGCTCAGAGATAAGTGCAGCTGCGCAAGTGGCCTTTATCTTCTTGTCATAACTAAGGATTTGCTTTTCTATACAATATAATGTTTTATCTTTAGTACGCGGTTGCTCATAAACTTGAGAACACACAAACTAAACAATAAATAAAAAATCTGCAAATAAGTGCAAATTTAAGTTACCTAATACTACATTTTTTTACTTTGTTAACTTTACAATATTACTCATTGATTTTAATACTACTTGTTATAAAACACAATAATAAAATAAATCGGCCACCAAAATTGTGACAACTACAAATACATGCCTATACAGTACAGAAGCGATATGTTGCTTCATAAAATATAATCTGAATTGGAATAGCGATGTTTTAATATCTGGGGTAAATTAATTTAATATTGCAATATTCGCCGATTGTAAAAACGTTGAACCATAAAACGGGTTTAATTATTTTGTTAACTCAGATGTGGAAGTCATGCAATCTTTCAAAATATCGTTTTCAGGAACAATTAAAATATTTTTTAAAGGTTATATTGGACAACTGCAGGCAATTTAACAACTTTGGAAAATTTCATCACAAGAGACCTGGACTCGTTTCGTATGACTTGTTGGTAAAACGATTGTAACAATATCAGGTGAAAGCTTAACAATAAATCGTAATACCCTACGTAACAAATTGAGGAACAGTTAAAGATGCCAAATAGTTAGTTTTTTTTTTAATTGGATTTAGGTGGTGAACGCCACCCTGCATTGGACATCCGTGTTCAGGAAATCATTGTAATAGTAGGTATTGAGTTCAAAATTATTAATAAATAATATTGAATTGTGGCTGACTTTAGGCTTGAGGTAGAATGGTAGAATGCCCACAATGGCTATTTCTTTGTTTCTATGAGAACACATCCGCATAAAGTTGGTTTTTATAAAAGGTTAAACTGTAAGAACTGATTACAATATGGCATTAACCACCTCCAAAGATATATCTTATCAAAAGATACTCAACTCCCACTTTACAATACTCAATACTGTTACAGAAAATATTTTAACTAGCTAACTTAAAAGGTTTCGCCTCAGTTTATTCACAGCAGATCTCGTTTTCCTTTTTCGACCCGCCTTGATCGATAACCTCTGAGATTGCATGTTTGTCAGGCTTATATCCATGAGGATGGATTACTTATCCCAAAACGGGTAAATAATAAAAACTTTCTAAAGGTTGTATGTAAGTGTAGTCCATTATTTTTGAAACATTATTATTTTTAAAAACTACATGCATTATTTAGAATGCGATTTCTTTATTTTTTTCATTATTTATTTTAAACCCGTCGTTACGTTTTAATATAGAATAGTCATCATGTTTATATTGTTACGCCGTTCCAGTTAGAAATAGGGCAACACGGCATCCGAATCGCCTAACCCACCGGTGGGCCAG
Organism: Marasmarcha lunaedactyla; assembly: GCA_923062675.1. Classification (NCBI taxonomy): domain Eukaryota; kingdom Metazoa; phylum Arthropoda; class Insecta; order Lepidoptera; family Pterophoridae; genus Marasmarcha; species Marasmarcha lunaedactyla. Next base: position 14,914,098 of record OV281353.1, read on the forward strand.
GCTAACGCGACGAAGGCATTCCTACTGAGTTTCCAGCTGGTTCTTTGGCAGTAGATGATCCTTCCGAACCTGTGGTAGTCGCAATGTACTACGTCCTAAGCCGTACCCTCTCGGGTGCCCTTAGGCGTATCATATGTAGGATTAATTTAAGACAAAGACCGGTGAAATTTAAAAGGCTAATAAAAGTCAAAAAAAAATGTCAAAATATACATTTTTTTTTATTAAATTCATTATTAAATTTAAGTTATAGTAAACCGGCATTTAGAAATAGTTTTAGAATTTTGTATCAAACTAAATGTAAAATTCCCATGTAAAAATGATAAAAAAACCTATAATGTTCTAATATATTCTGTAATCTTATTATTTCTTATCTTCACCGCTAAATCAGACGCTTTAGTAGGGAAAGTTTAAAGTAACAAGACGTCAGACGAGCATAGGAACTAACCTCATTAATTCAAAGGGGAAAACAACTCCACATAGACAGAAAAATAACGAGTGGTGACCTGAAAATTTTCATATTGTCATTTTGAAAACTATTATTATTATATAAAAAATAGAAAAATGATTTGGATGTAATCGAAATTTCCAAGAATATTATTGTCAAAAATGGGATTTATATTTGTATGTTTTCTTATGACAAACTTTTAAAGGATACATTCTAACTAAGCCGTTTATAGCCGTATAGCCGTAAATATTTTCTGAAGTAATAAAATATCACACGTAATATTAAATAACATCCCAAAAGGAATTCAATCCCCAAATTTCCGAAGAAAACAGCTAAGAATAAATAAGATATTTTCACTATTCGCCTGTGAGAAAAATTCTGTAAGTATAATAATACAAGGGAAATTGCTCGAACACATCGAACGTATAGATGCGACTTTTGAAATGGAAATCATTCTTTTATCGTATTTTTTTTTTATTGAAAAAGGATAAGACGTTTGTCTTCTGTCTCACCTGATGGAAAGACGAAGGTGTTACACGTCTATCCACGAGATACCTATTCACTCGACGCTTGAAAGAACCAGGACTATAGTTTTCTGGAAAAACAGACGCAGGCAGTTCATTCCACACCTTGGCGACCCGCACCAAAAAGGAACTACCGAAGCGTTTGGTTCGACTTCTTGGAATATCCACCATGAAAGGATGGAAGGTCTGTCTGCGTCTAGTAGTCCGATGCAAGAAGGGTGTGGGTTAAACCTGATCAAAAAGAACATTCGCGCACTCTCCAAAATATAATCTGTAGAAGACTGCTAAACTGGCAACTTTCCGACAATGTTCGAGATTTTGCAGTTTTTTGGTGGTAAGGTCAGTTGTTAATAATTTTTCGGGCTCTTCGGTCATCGCTTCTAGTTGGTACTTTGCCGAACCATCCCAAAGGTGGCTACAGTACTCCATACAAGATCGAACTTGAGCTGTATACAAATTAAGTAGCTGTTCAGGGCTGAAGTACCGTTGGACCTTCGAGATGATTCCCAACTTCTTTGAAGCAGTTTGAGCCATGGACACAATTTGTTGCCCGAAGTTTAGTTGGGACGATATAGTTACGCCCAGAAGCCCTAGGTGGTCGGTTAAGGGTACAGAAACATTTTGGAAAGTGGGCGTTAAGTCGAAACTGCTCTTTTTCGCGGAGAATAAACACGCCTGTGTTTTCGACGGGTTAAATTTGACCAAGTTGGACTAATATTAATATTAAGTTAGATCAATTACAAATCACCTTTACATAAACCAGTCTATAAAAACAATGTAAGAGCGTGTTTTAAATTTATTATAAAACAACTCTTCAGCGAGCACGATTAACTTCAAACGCATTTTTCTAAAGATGCTTTTGAAAAGTTTAGATACATTTTTGAGATGGTTCGCAGTGTGGAGTTACGCTCTCACGGCTGAACTCAGTCTTTTACGTGACGGTTTTCTTTCCAATGCCTAAAGAGATAATTTAAATAAGTAAAAACAATCTTCATAATTTCAAAGTTCCTTTACAGTTTTATTCGTAGATTTGTGTTTTTGCTACGAATCCGAGGCAACCTATCCCAAGGGGACTACATTTTAAAGCTAAAATTGTGCTACAGTAACTTCACCACGAGGGAAAAATCTTGGTTCAAATTTTATGTACAAATCTTGATTCAAACAATACAGTAAGTGTTTTGACTCTAAATTCAATTTCTCTGAACATTGTGATGAAAATGTTCGTAGCTCGACACTTTTGACAAAATAGGCCCGTTGAAAGTAATAAATATGAATTTCTTCTAAGTTTTAAGTTTAGTTACAAGACATTGGAGTATTTTACCTCTTTGATTTAAATCTAATTTTGGGAGAAACGATTTATACTTTTATGTCTTTACTGTTAATCACTGAATCCTATAACTTATAGACATAACTAAGAATAAAAAAAATACATACATTAAAAATACTATGAAAAATACTACATAAAAAAATTTTCTCTATCCTTTCAGCTTTTGAACAAAAAGGGGTTCCGTTTGTTTAAGAGATACGAGGCCATAGACAAATACATAGATAGACACATTAAACTTATAGCAACCGTTCTCTGCGTCGGGATTTAAAAAATCTTCACAACTATAGGAATGCGTGAGTGGTTAGGTACTTCGTTTTATTAAAATTATAAAGTTATTTTCTCCAATACTTACAATACTTAAAGACATCACTTATGTCACAGAAAAAAATCACATGGTTTCATTAATCTATTGTATATTATCAAAAACTAACTTTTCCTACCCGTGATTATGAGCTCGATCCTTTTACGTGAATAAAACTTTTTAGGATTAACCAATTCCAGCTTTAATAGTATAGGAGAGAGTTAAGTAGAATTATTGCACATTTTATGCAACTTTATGGTCAAAATGACAAAGATTCAATCACATCAAGCCTCCTAGAAGTAGGTACAAGAAAAGATACAATATATAAAACCGAAAACATGGAAAATTGCAGCAATCTTGAAATATTCTTTGTCAATTCAACTCAGGTTTGTACTATGCAAACTGCTCTGTGCTACAGTTTATTACGGCTGCTTAAGCTCTCCGAGCGTTTGATGTCCCACAAGAGCTTTGAGCTGAGTGTTTTCAAATAGTAGCTATAAGCTATACAGAAATGATATTAGCTAAGTAATAATTAATTATTGCTGCATTGTAAATTATTAAAATTGTGCAAATTATGCAAAATAAGCCACCGTTGCTGTGATTACATCACCATTTGAGACAAATTTCTTACACAGGAGAAATTTTTAGGTCTATGAACAGCAAGCAATCAGCTTTGGCAAGATCTGGAAAAAAGGTTTGTATGAGGAAGTAACTTGAAGCCCAATTGGTTTGGCCATCGTTACATGGACTTGTGACACGGCGCATTGTCTTGATAAGTGATTGTTTTTCTTAATTTTATTTCGTATTTAAGTCTTAATATCCCATGTAACATTAGCTTTTTATTTTATTTGCCTTATCAAGGTAGTCTATTCAGAGTATGACGTCCGCATCTTAAAAAATAGAGGCCATATTACCTTGTTGGCAGATTTCTGTATGTTAGACCGCTTTTCCACTCAGACTGTGACTGACTCAGAATCTGGAGTGAAATAGGAAATCTTTTTATCTCTATCAAGCAGAATCAAACAGCGTTTTGAATTATTGACATGTTGTTGCTTTTGATCTATTGTTAGTTTGTAAAAAAGGTTTTTTTAATTGCCAAATACAAATGTAAAATAGTGAAAACGCTTCCAGTTGAAATCTTCACTGCCTTTGCAATCTTGCACATTTTTTACTTTCCAATCTTCCTTCACCATTTTCAGGACTTGGTTGATGTTTTATTGAACCACTAGTGAGCTCAGCATCATTTGTGTTCATACGAACGAGTTTGAAATCGGCGTACCATCGACAAATGGGTCGATTAGACGGAGCAGATTCAGATTCAGAAGATAACACGGTCTTTTTCTCTTTCAAAACCATCGTTTTTATCAATACATGAAACTCGTTTTGTGCCATTGTTCGGAATTACATCGGAATCACTTAAAATTTATGAAACTTTTTTTGAAAAATTTGCGTGACAAACTAGTCTAAAAAGACAGAATTAAAGCGAATATCACAGGATAGAGATATATGGAAGAATGCATGTAGGCATTTGCCCAACACAGGGACTTTTTTTCTTTTTGCCTTAGTCCTCGGGCGAATGATCAATCTGCTGTCTTGAAAAGCGTGTTCCCCCATCTTCGCAAGGGTAGTAAATCATGTATGCCTACTTCTTTTTAGCTGTTGTAGTATCGTATCAGCTTGTTGTTTTGAAAAAATGAATTCGTATAAATTTAACGTGCTCAGGTGTTTTTATATGTATTTCTTTTCCTGTCCGGCAATTATTAGAAAACGAAAAGAAGCACTATTTTCTGTTATAAAATTAAATAACTAATAATAATCACCTTTAATAACATATATTAGGTCTTTACCTATGAAACGGCCGTTTTTCACGAAATAAATGAAGCATAATTTTTTTATATATTTTTTATTTCTATTAATCAAAATAATCACCCATGCAATCAATGCATCTTTGCCAACGCATTGCTAGCTTATTGATGCCTTTCTTGAAGAAATCAGCTGGACGGGAGGCAACAAATTCTTCAAAGGCATTTTGTACTGCCTCTCGGGTATTGAATTTTTTTCCCGCCAAGCGGTTATCCAAATTCTGGAAAAAGTAGAAGTCTGTAGGCGCAAGGTCTGGTGAGTACGGCGGATGACGGAGAACTTCCAACCCCAACTCTTGTAGCTTGGAGACCGTCTGCTGTGCGATCGCGCGATGTCGTGCAGGAGCAGTGGAGCCGAACGATTGATCAAAGCTGGTTGGAGACGTGCGAGCTTCTCCATCATTGTGTTCAGTTCTTCACAGTACACATCTGCAGTAATGCTTGTCCCATTTGGCAAGAAGCTGTGATGAATTACACCCGCGTTAGACCACCAAACAGTGACCATCACTTTTCTAGGGGCAGGTTTTCGTTTAGGGCATTGTTTGGGTGCTGAACTAGGGGCCAACCAACTTGCTGAGCGCTTACGATTGTCAAACAGGATCCATTTCTCGTCACAAGTAACAATGCGGTTCAGAATGCCTATATTGGTATGTCTGCTGAGCAGTGCAAGGCACGTCTCCACGCGTACTTCGCGCTGGCGGTCATTGAGTTCGTAGGGTACCCATTTGTCAAGCTTTTTTACCTTGCCAATTTGACGCAAATGGACCAATATTGTTTTGATGCTAACGTCAAAAGCTGCTGCTAATTCAGCCGTCGATTGAGTTTCATCAGCTTCCACAATTGCCTTTAATTTGTCATTGTCTACCAAAGTTTTCGGACGACCACGGGGTTCATTTTTCAGGTCAAAATTTCCAGAACGGAAGCGGGTAAACCAATAACGGGTGGTGCGTTCGTTTGTAGTGTTTGCTCCGTAAACGTCGTTGATGTTGCGTGCCGCTTGTGCCGCTTTGCTGCCACGAAGTTACTCATACTCCATAATTACTCGAATTTTTAACTTATCCATGATGACGAAAAATGTTCGAATGCGTTGAAAACAAAACACTAACTATTAAACAAATGACGATTTTAGAAAAAGAATTCCATGTTTGTCAAATAAAATTAATTTGAAATTAGAATTATCAGTCAAAAAAAAAATATTTTCATTTGAAATGGCCAGTACGGCAAAACGGCAGTTTCATAGGTAAAGACCTATTATTTATAGATGTATGTTTATTCTGGGTTCCCCCAGTTCGCTGTATGGTCATCTATAACACAATCTCTGCGTACTTTGCTATCCGTAAAAGATAAACATACAAGGGCTGTTAACAAAGTAGGTTACGTTTTGGAATTAAGACAAAACTATGTACAGGAAAATATTTTTATTATATACATTTGAAAGAGCAACTAAAATACTATTTTTCTACATAATCGCAAAAAAGGTTGAGACATTTATCGTAGCGATGAATGAGCTTCGAAATTCCTTCCTCATAGAAATCCGCCGCCTGAGTGTCGAGCCAGTGAGTCACGGCCGCGCGGAGATCGTCGTCGTCATCCAAACGCTGGCGAACGCCTCCTTCACTGATCACGTTGTTCCCGTAAACTTCACACAGTTGCCGATAAATTTCTATGGGTTTAAGTTTTTTTGCCCACAAAAACCTTATTACTGACCGCACCTCACAACTGGCGGGGTTTTCAATGGCGGCGCACATTTCAAAAGCCTGCAGCAACGGAACGAACGACACTACGACCTTCTCCCTTGCACGGCTAGATGCCGACTGAGCTGCCGAACGCTCACACACCAAGATGGCCGCGATAGCTGCGCCCTCTGCGACGCTAGACAAAAACGTAACCTACTTTGTGATATGCCATCGTAGATTTTTCTTTAGACCTATAAAAGAATAATATTTTCACTGTACATTGTTTCGTTATATATCAAAGTGGTTCGGCAGCGTTTTTGTTGAAAACTGCCAGTAAGCTGAATTTCTTTTGATATATTTAACGAATATCATAATATTTCAGCCAAGTGAAATATTATGATATTTGTTTTATGTAGGCATTAAACAATTATATTATAGGTAAACCTTTACCTTGAATCATGTGTAATGATTGTTTTATTTTATAGTATTGATTTACAAAACACACTACATTAATAGATGGTTCATAACAGGTAAATGCTGGGTAAAACAAATCTAAAATAATAATAAAAAAATATGTCATTATTATATTTTTAAAATATTTTTAAACATGTTATCTATCTCAGTGTTAATTGATGTATTTTGTTATGTACACATTTTTGTGGAATGCAACCTAGACTTAAGTATTTTTAAAGTTTTGTTTTAATTAATTTTATTAAAGTTGTATACTGTTGTGTATAATAAATAAGTAAACATCTAGTTATTAGGCATAATGGTAACTCGTAGATTCTATGATCCAAAATATTTGTGAGGTTGTCTATAAAAAGTTTGATAAATTATTGTTTATATAAGTCTGAAACGCAAAACAGTCGTTTTATATAAGCATATTCTCAAATAAGATATCCTGCAAATTACCACGAACGTAATAGATTTGCCACAAATCTCGATAATTGGTAGTAAATCTATCATGATTCGAATGACATATTACATATAGACAAGTCATACCCAAACATTAGTGCACAGAAAAACGGCGTCAACTTAACTGTAGATACCTACCTGATGTGTACAGTAATATAATTTGAGGGAGAAGGAAATAACAATACGGTTTACTTGTGGTAAGGAAGAGATATCTATGTACTTCGTGACGTTGCTTCGCACTAATAGGTCGCGAGCGTACGTACGTAGTACGTAAACAGTTGCAGTGTATAGCGTTGTTTCGCTTACTCCCACATACAAAATCATATTGCATCTTGCTCTTTGAGTTTATTGTAATTCATAGCCATGTCAATTTTGAAACGTCATTTTAAATAGCAAAATAAAATAGTATACAAGATAGTTATAAAAAATTAGTACTTACGCAGGAAAAGAAACGTTTATTGTATCTTTAACAGTAAGAGTGTAATTAGTACACTGTCTTAACACACAAGAAGGCATTGTGCGGTATTAAAAACACAGAATCGGGAAAAGTTTTGTTTGATGTTTAGCCATGACACTTGGTTGCATAAGACTAAGTGAAATGGAGGGCAATTGCCTTGCATTTGCGTTGCCATTATTGAGAGTGGACAAGTTGTCTATATGTAGTATGTCATTGCATGATTCTGTCTAAAAATATTCCTTTGAATTTTGAAAATAATGTATATAAAAAGGCTGAGAGTGGAAATTATATAATTGTATTCAAATGTTGACTTATAAAAACATCGTGTTACAAATTTCTTTTATCTGCTGGCAAAAAAGAAAAGCACAGGATGTGGATGGCATATAAGCCAGCAAATTCTCCATAATTTTTAGTGCATTTGCCCTAGTTCTAAATTTAAAAATGGTCTGTGACACAATGCCCTTATTGGATAAATTACTCTTTTGAAATCCAAGAGTATCTTCTATGGTAAACTTTTGGATGTACTTGTTTTAGAACACCATTAGAATACATTGTTTTAAGATTTCTCAGTTCAAAATTCTATATACCGAACTCAATTCATTCTTAATTGCAGAGTTAAAATTCTGTAAACTCATTCTGTAAATGTGTTAAACATGATGATCAATTAAAGGTTTTAAAATGGCGCCTTATATTTTGTACTGTTTACTTATGGTAATCTTAGGTTCCAATCGTTTTAGAATTCCAATTATTTATTGGCAGAAATAAAAAGGACAAATCATGATAAAATAAGAGACTTTAATCAATAACTTTATAAACAATCATAACAAGTGTATTTTATTATATTTACAAAAGAAGCAATAGTTACACTTTGATAGAAATAAGCATAATACATATAGAATATAAAACAATAACTACGAAAAGCACATAGTAACAGTTCAGTTATCATACATTGTCGAAATGGCGCTGTTTTCTCAATTTATAACAAACACCAAAGACAAGAACGATTTGGGTTTTAATTACCAATAGATGACAGCGACATCTTTGAGTATATAAAGTACTTTCAACAATTAGTAAAAATAACGCCAAATTTACTGTAAAAGTTGTAACTAAATAATTATGTAACTTTAAAAGTTAGTTTCAAATTCCCCTGCTAACACAAAATGAACGTCCATCCTGCGCTGATGACCAACTTCCTAACTAAATTGGAATTAAAACCTCATCAACTAGAAAATTAAACCACTAACAGTTACGTAATGGATCTAAACTCGATTTCAAAACGTTTACTTTTAGAGAATGTTCAATACAATTTAAAGTTGGATATTCGCTTTGTTAATACTACTTTTCCATTTAACAGTCTTGAAGGAAATTCGAGACGAAATGGGAAATTTGATTTTTTTCTGTTGAATACTTTTCTGACTTTGCACCAACTAATAAATTTGTATCAAATGTTGTTCTGAAAGGAGTAAAACATTGATATTTAAAGTGTGATTGTTACTTTTATGACTTTTAATAAACCCTAAAATGTCTGTATAGGTTTTCATAAATGTACCATACAATTAAACCTTAAATGACATACAATTAGTGCTACGACTTAGCTTGATTTGATGAGAACGGGAATATAATTGAATAACTTAATATTAGGTCTTTACCTATGAAATTGCCGTTTTTCACGAAATAAATGAAGCGTAATTTTTTATATATTTTTTATTTCTATTAATCAAAATAATCACCCATGCAATCAATGCATCTTTGCCAACGCATTGCTAGCTTATTGATGCCTTTCTTGAAGAAATCAGCTGGACGGGAGGCAACAAATTCTTCAAAGGCATTTTGTACTGCCTCTCGGGTATTGAATTTTTTTCCCGCCAAGAAGTTATCCAAATTCTGGGAAAAGTAGAAGTCTGTAGGCGCAAGGTCTGGTGAGTACGGCGGATGACGGAGAACTTCCAGCCCCAACTCTTGTAGCTTGGAGACCGTCTGCTGTGCAGTATGAGGTCGCGCGTTGTCGTGCAGGAACAGTGGAGCCGAACGATTGACCAAAGCTGGTTGGAGACGTGCGAGCTTCTCCATCATTGTGTTCAGTTCTTCACAGTACACATCTGCAGTAATGCTTGTCCCGTTTGGCAAGAAGCTGTGATGAATTACACCCGCGTTAGACCACCAAACAGTGACCATCACTTTTCTAGGGGTAAGTTTTCGTTTAGGGCATTGTTTGGGTGCTGAACCAGGGTCCAACCAACTTGCTGAGCGCTTACGATTGTCAAACAGGATCCATTTCTCGTCACAAGTAACAAAGCGGTTCAGAATTCCTTCATTTGTATGCCTGCTGAGCAGTGCAAGGCACGTCTCCACGCGTACTTCGCGCTGGCGGTCATTGAGTTCGTGGGGTACCCATTTGTCAAGCTTTTTTACCTTCCCAATTTGACGCAAATGGACCATTATTGTTTTGATGCTAACGTCGAAAGCTGCTGCTAATTCAGCCGTGGATTGAGTTTCATCAGCTTCCACAATTGCCTTTAATTCGTCATTGTCTACCAAAGTTTTCGGACGACCACGGGGTTCATTTTTCAGGTCAAAATTTCCAGAACGGAAGCGGGTAAACCAATAACGGGTGGTGCGTTCGTTTGTAGTGTTTGCTCCGTAAACGTCGTTGATGTTGCGTGCCGCTTGTGCCGCTTTGCTGCCACGAAGTTACTCATACTCCATAATTACTCGAATTTTTAACTTATCCATGATGACGAAAAATGTTCGAATGCGTTGAAAACAAAACACTAACTATTAAACAAATGACGATTTTAGAAAAAGAATTCCATGTTTGTCAAATAAAATTAATTTGAAATTAGAATTATCAGTCAAAAAAAAAATATTTTCATTTGAAATGGCCAGTACGGCAAAACGGCAGTTTCATAGGTAAAGACCTATTATATCAACAGTTAAAAGGGATAAATATCTTCGTAATCACAATGAGGATCTAAAATGTTGTTTGTTCTCCATTTTTTTGGTTTGGCGATGAATCAGTCTGTATGACGATCAGTCTGTGTGACGATCGGTCTGTGTGACGATCGGTCGTCTGTGTGACGATCGGTCTGTGTGACGATCGGTCTGTGTGACAGTCAGTGAACTTAGGGTAAAAGTAAAGTTAGGGTAGGGTGAAAGTGTGTGTAAAACCAATGTGTGATATCATTGTAAACTTGTTTTTAACAAAAAGACTCTCGTTAAGATCCTTGCCAGTTCTTCACGAAGGGCCTTTCGACTGGTCTTATATGAAAAGTAATATCAAAAATAAATATTTTAATTTGTTTTCTTTGTGATTGTGAGTTACATTTCGAAACCGATGACTGTATATATTTCCTATATCATTGCTCGTTCTATTGTATATTTTACTGTTAAGAAAATAAGCCTTTTGTTTAATATTTTATAAATACGTAGATTGACCATAAATTTACAGTTAGCACCTTATTAAATAGATATTTTGAATTTGAATTTTTTTAAACGAGCTGCAGTTGCTTAACTGCAACATTATTTTGAATAGCAGCGTTATTTTAATGAAAATGACGATGGTAAACATTATTTTGTATAGACATAAAGAGACACTGTAAATTGATTATGATCAAAACAGCAGACCCGCTCTGCGTCCGACCCCGTTCGGACGTGTTCGCGGTCGCACCAGCTGCTGAGTCACGATTGTCGTCTCCCGACGGCAACTCGTACAGATACTCAAACGCTGAGATTCGTACAATATCTCGCTTCGTCCCCGACGACTTGAGATAAGCCTCTTTGTGACTTACGCTGCGGCCGGTTTCGACCGGTCGTAACATAGTCTGTCTCGCAGCAACAACAGAGTTAAGCTTACTTACGTCGGTTAAATTGGACGTTTTGTTCGCAAGGCTCGGGCTGATTTTCTGGCTACGCACTGGACGCTGGGCGCTTGTCACGTTAGTTAGAGACTCGCTCTGCGACTGACTCCGGCCGGTCGTAACGTAGTCAATTCCGTACTCCCCTCGAATAGATACCCCACCTCGGTGGGAGCAGCAACAACAGAGTTGAACTTACTACCGTCGGTTAAATTCAACAATAGTTCGCAAGGCTCTGGCTGATTTCTGGCTACGTACTTGACGCTGGGCGCTTGTTAAGTAGTCAGAGACTCGCTCTGCGGCCGGTCGTAACGTAGTCAATCCCGCACTTTCAGTGCAACCCAACCTCGTCAGGTCTACGGCCGATTTTTGTTGTCAATTTATTAATAACACACTCCGTAGTAGACTCGCGTTGAGCAGATGGATACTTAACGATGACAACTAAGCCTGCTAGCGTTGCCCCGGTGCGCTTCCAAGGCCCTTCAGGCTTAGGAGAAACCGGCAGACCCGATGCCATTGCACTTGGGCCTTTCCCAGGGTGACGGTACAGTTCTAGGGCCACCACTTCGCGCCGTCCCCAGCCAGTGGGGTACGGGACCGCGTCTCCGGCCCCTCAGGCCACTAACACGTCCAGAACCCTCAGGTCTTTGGCTCCTATCCCGCATATCCCGGGCCAACCGAGATGGTGTGTATCGGACAGATCCTCTCGCACATCGTACCGTAAGCGTACCGCTCCCGGGAGCGACTCGAAATCCGCGTCTGATGCGTCATCGGATGCCGCTAACTTAACCGGCTCTCCTGAGCCTCCTTATCAGTTAGTCGCCAAACGCTCCAAGAAACTTCAAGAAAATTGCGGTGTCTTCAACACCCGAACCCTCCCCGGTGTCTTCTACACCCGCCCCCGCGCCTTCAATGTCACTACAAGTGACCACGACCTCGTCGGTTCCGTCGAAGCCAGCAACGCGCTGCACTCCGGTCCCGGCTAAGGCTCAACTCCCTCCTCCCGTCTTCCTCCGCGAAAAAGCGCGATGGACCGTGGTTTCTAACATGTGCAAAGAACACAAAATTAATTACGTAAAAGCCTTTAACGCAGGCGATACAATCAAAATTCAGGTCGCAACCATCGACGACTTCCGGTCTTTCACTAAGCTCCTATCGGTCTAACAAATCGCGCATCATACCTACGCCCTCCCGGAGGAGCGTAAGATCCGCGTGGTATTATGGGGCGTCCCGTTCGAGCTCGCGAACGATGACATCTTGAAGGACCTTAAGTCCCAGGGCTTCCAGGCTGAAGCAGTGCACAAGATGCACTCTAACCGCGGTAGACGTTTTCCTCTCGCTCTCGTCATTCTATCTAACACTCCCAACTCGAGGGAGATATTCAAAGAGGCTCGCATAATCTGCGGACTCTCGAATATCTCTGTCGAGCGTCCCAACCCTCGCGGGCACCCTGGGCAAAGCCATCGTTGCCAGCTTTACGGCCACGCAGCGGCTAATTGCCCAGCTCCCCCCAGGTGCGTAAAGTGCCTATATCCACACATAACGAAGGAGTGCACTCGCACTCCCGACAGCACTTGCCCCTCTGCATGTGTGCTGTGCGGCCATTCCGATCACACAGCTAACTACAGGGGTTGTCCGCGCACTCCACGCTCTTCCGCTAAGAGGGCCGCGCCTAAACTGGCGCCGCCACTCACTCCCGCCAACTACCCGCCGCTACGCAACCGGGGTCCCCCGATAGCAAAGCCCGAGCCACCGAAGCCGTTCATTTAACATTCGTAGCCTTAATACTAACTTTCCTAAGCTCAAACTGTTCCTTCAGAACAACGAGCCAGACTAGAGACCAAGAGACGTGGCTCACTCCAAACCGCTCCAGGGGATTCGCTATTCCCAAGTACGCGTTCACTCGTAACGATAGGTCCAACTCCGACGGTTTTGGCGGCACAGCTATTTACTACAAAAGAGGTTTCCACTGCATTTTTCTGCCTACCCCTCCTCTCCTCAACATGGAAGCCACTGTGTGTAGATTGGCTATGACCCTACCATCATCATAGCTTCAATCTACATACCTAGTGGCACCAGACCTATCCGCAGTGACTTTGAAACCATGCTCGCCCTCGGCCGTTCAGTCGTTATGTTCGGAAATTTTAACTCCAAACCCCGGCGGTATCGCTCTGCTTGACATCACTGAGCAACTTGACTTAGACGTAATTTCTCCCGTCACTCCCACTCATTATCCCGACAACCCGAACCACTCTCCGGACATCCTCAATTTTGCAATAGTAAAGCATATCAACCTTGATCTCAGGTCTATCGAACCGCTCGATGACCTAAGCTCTGATCACCGCCCGTCTCCCTCGTGCTAGGACCGCCTAACGATAACGTCACCTCTCCTAAGACCTTTACCAACTGGAAAGGCTTTAAAAATACGCTAGTGTTAGCCTTAGAGGCCCTCTCCGCTCGCGTTGTCACCCGACCAATTGGACGCTATCTAATTAGATAGCCCGGATAAAATATAATCGTTAGTCAATTCCCGCACTGATGCTATCAACTCAGCCATCAGTGATAACGAAAAGGTTGCTAAGCAAGGTAAACCCACGCTTCCCTTAGCCATTAGCAATCTTATTATAGCTAAGAACGCAGCTCTCCGGAGAGCCAAACTCTATCCCACGCCCGCCTATAGATTAGCTGCGAATCAGCTACAACGTAAATTTAGGTATTGCCTCGCGGAACTCCGAGACGCTCAGATGAACGATCTCATGGAGAATATCTCCCCATCCCACCAAGCGTATTATAGAATGGCCCGAGCCTTACACATAAAAGCCGCCTCTGACGTTCCTCTACTCACTCATCCCGATGGCTGCCTATTACTGCCTTCGAAGTCGAAGAGAAAGCCAAATGGTTCCGCTGACAGCATTGCCTTACAATGCTCGCCCAGCACGCAACCCACGGATCCCTCCCACATCCAGGTGGTGGAGGACGAAGTCCTCCAAAGGGACTCTCTTCCCATCACCGCCAACCCCATCACAGTCTCTAATGATGAAATCTCGCTTCTCATTAGAAGTCAAAAGTCCAAAAAAGCTCCGGGTGCGGATGGAATTTCCAATCACGCACTTAATCCCCTGCCTCAACAGGTGCTTACCTTGTTAGCTATCAATTTCAATGCCTGCTTCAACAGCTACTTTCCAAAAGCTTGTCATAGGCATTCCCAAGCCGGGTAAACCTCTGAATATCCCGGCTTATCACATACCCTACTCAAGACCATGTCTAATCTTCTCGAGAGAGTCAAACTCTCTCGACTGCAGAACCATCTATTTCCAACGGATGGTGATCCACTCAATATTCCCCATCAGTTCGGCTTTCGCACTAAGCACTCGTGCCCTCAGCAAGTCCATCGAATACTCGACGGCTTGTATCCGCGGCGTAATTAAACAGTCGCGGTTTTCTTTGACGTAGCCAAGACTTTCAATAAAGTCTGGCACAGCGGCCTGGTTTATAAACTTTATAAAATAGGCTTACCGGATCGCCTAGTTAGAATAATCGCATCCTTTCTCAAAGATCGTACGTTCCGTTTTAGACATCCTCTGCTGTACACCCATTCCGCCGAAAGGCGTCAAACTGGCCCCCTTTGCCAACGACACCGCCCTTTACATCAAAGGCCGCGAGGTCCCAAAGAACGTCACCAGACTCCAAAAGGCTGTTAACGACCTCAGTGCATGGTTTCAAAAATGGCGTATCGATGTGAACCCAGACAAGGTTTACTTCAACTACCAGCACCGTCGTATCGCCGACAATCTCCACGTTCGAATGTTAGGCATTCTCATCCCCTGGAAGCGCAGTACCAAATACTTAGGCGTAACCTTAGACCAGACGCTTTCTTTCAAGCCACACGTCGATAGAGTAACGAAACTCGGCCGTTTTTACTTAGTATGCCTATATAGTATGTTAGGTTGGAAAAGTAAAATGTCTTTCAGAAACAAACATACGCTTTATAAGACCTGCGTTAGTCCGTCATGACATATGCCTCGCCAATCTTTGCCCACACCCTCCGTCCTTCACAAACTGCAGGTACTTCAAAATCTCTTCTGCCGCAGGGCCACAAACGAACCTTGGTACGTGTGTAACGCGGACCTGCACAGAGATCTCAGAGAACAGAAGCGTTGTTCAAACGCTCTGTTCGTGTTTGCCCTCTAGTTTGAGATTCAGTCTCGTATACTATCCCTGTCATAGATTCGAAATTTAAAGTCGCTAGACCGAGAAATGCGCACACAAACGTAGCCACTCAACTAACACTAGATCTCGAAGCCCTTCAGGCCGCAACTTCTAATTCTAATTTAAATTCGAATTAATTCATTTTTATTTATACTTTCTCCAATTGGTCGTCGCTCAGATGAAGGCTGTGTGGCAAAAACGGCACGAGTCATTCAGGGGGGTTTTAGGGGGTAGAGCTCTGGTAGGCTCGGATGGAGTCCCACATAACCCCGATCGCGTGCGGCGGGGTATGCGTAAGAGCATTTTTTAGATCCTCCTGCCAAAAACAAACAAAAATTGATTATGAAAAAATATACCAGTGAAGTTTCTTGCCAGTTCTTCTTCACGAATGTGGTTTTCCGAACTGGTGGTAGAGTCATATTTTATTTGACGTCAAGTAGAGATAATGTAATTGTCAATGTTGAGAAATAAATATTAGAATTAGAATTTGAATCCTTATTCAGTTTTAACGATTTTCTACATGGTCAACCCTTATACCTACAAATGTATCGCTTGTTCATGACTTTGTCTGGGGCGTTACTGCAGTTATCACAATTAAAACTGCCACAACTGTTGCATGCAGGTACAGCACAAAGGCAATTCTAACTAAAACCTACAGCAGGCATTTTATTCATGAGTACAGATGACACATACTACCAAATGGCCTTGGTTGAAGTGTTGATCGATAATTGCTTATAGGAAAAAGTTGTTTCCATATCTTACTCTTCCACCACCATCAGTAATCTTTCTGAACGTCCTGAATATATTTGTCAGCGTCATTATTTTCTAAAGGAAAAATAATGATATTTGCTTTATTTAAAAAAACTTAATGATGTAAAGTAAGTTATTGTTTTATCTCTCTTTATGAGAACTCTTAAGGGAGCCTGACTCGAGAACATAGCTTTTGACTAACATTTACTAAGTTTGCAATGCCAAATTATAAATTAAAAATTGTCTTTAGTAGATTTTCTTAAAATAAAAACAATAATTTTTTCCCACTCCTTTACTGTTCATGCCGTCAGACTATGGAACTCACTTCCTTATGAAATACGCGAAGCAAAATCGTTACCAATTTTCAAAAATAAAGTAAAGCAACACTATCTTTCTCAACCTTAAAATGTTGTGTTGATGTTCAAACTTTATGTGTATTATGTAGAATATTAATATAAATCATTCGTTCATAAATGTATGTATGTATATAAATAATAGAATTTTATGTATGGGTTTAAGTTAATTTATATGTTTATTCTATGATTATTTATTGTATTCTATTTTATTTTATATTATTTGAATATAGTTGTACACACTAAATTTGTTCTGTACTACTTTGTCCAGTAATAGGTCTGCTGGTAGAAATTTCTATTAGAAATAAGCTGTACCTTTGTACTTTATTAGTTTATAAGTCATTTTTATTATTGTGTTTTTCTGTGTGTACATAAATTATTAAATAAAAAAAATAAATAAATAAAATAACTCCCTTCGAACAGCTGATAACTTACCAATCAGCGAACTTTTTGTTCTTTTTGACGAGACCTTTAAGAAAGGTTCACGCTGTTGAATGAAGCAATGAAGCACTATAAAGCGTTCATGAATAATGTTTTTAGGGAAGTTTCTTACAACAATATTTTTATGAAGAAGGCCGTAGATTTATGATCCTACCTACCTGTATTACAATAGTGTTGCTTGATTTTGTATTAAAATCGTTTTCAAGAGAATACGAACCGGTAATATTCTTATTTTTAAATTGTGATCATAAAATCCTTTGATACACACAACACAAACAATTCAATCTTGCGTTGCACGCAATTCACTTATATAACTTGTGTTTATATTTCGTTTTATTTTTGTTGTTTTGTGTGTTTCTGTTTATTTAATCTGTTGTTTTACTTCTTGTTCGCTATTGTGTGTTTCAATAAATGTTTTTTGTTTCTTTATTTCTATCATCAGAATCACAATTTAAAAACTTCATCTACAATTAGCCTAAATAAGAAACAATAAATTTACTAAGACTGGGTGTTTAATAATACTTGACAATGACAATGAATGAACAACATGAGATTGATGATAAACGACATTGATATGTTTCCAAAACTGATCAAAATTGAAAAATATTTCACACTTTTACTACTACTTCATAAATAGTTTATAACGTTGCTGTTGAACGACATACAGGGTGACTGGTGACAAATTTTAGATATTGAAGGAGAGCACTCTATACTCGATTCTGGTCATAAATATATTATGTAATTCTACGAGGGTGGATTGAAAAGTTCGCGGCCTTACATAAATAGCGTTGGCATATTATTATAAAACTACCCTCATATGAAACCTAGACTCTTCCTCAGTCTCTGTGTAGATCCAAAATGTTTGCTTTCGTTCCAGAAGTTTGGGCCCATTATTGTACATTGTTTTTTTGTTTTTTTTAAGTTTTGTAATCAGGGATATGTTAAGTTTTATTTTCACGTAATCAAAATATTGTGCTTAATATTTAATAAATAGTATAATAAAAACTGAATGCATTTTCTTTCCAATTGTGTACGTAAGTTTCTAAATAACATAAACATCAGTTCAAGACTCAGCTGAAAGTTTACTCCACCGGTGATCTAATTTCTAGTAAGAGACAAAAGATCGATTCCAACTTTAATACCATACGTTTTATAAGTTTCCATACGGTTCCTTCATATTACGAGATAATATCAGGGTCTCCTAACAGGGAAATGTTGAAATCATCTAATTTTTTGCAAATAAGAGGATTCAATACCTCTTGGGAAGAAGTTTAATATTACCGTAGGACGCCATCAAGTATAAGGCCTATAGGAGCTATGCTTGGTTCGCGCTACCGGCTCTCACACTAATTCTATTTCTCTGTACTATAAGTTCTGTGAATAATATTAATTTTAGGAAACTTGACCCAAAGGTCCACAAATAAGCACTGATATTTTTAAATAAACCAACAATTTACCCTAAATTTGATTCGCAAACAGGCATAAAAAGCCGTAAAACAGCCACCTTTTTATTAAGAAAAATCCATTAAAAGCTCTTAGGAAGGCAAAATAAACAGCTCTTTTACTTTGCCGTGCTGATATAATGGCTACTTAGGGGCTTTTATGTGATGATTATTTACCTTTCCAGTTTTGGTATTTGCAAAGCAAATCGCGAATGGTATACATTTTCAGTAGCATTTAAGGTAATCTTACTTTTAAGGTCGCCTCTTACTACGTTTGATAACTTGTAATAATTTTTTTTAAGTATTGCTTTGTATGCGCTTCATGTGATCTAATATATCCTCAAATGCATAACTTTATCGATTGTCAAATCCTTTGTTGTACTAACTTATTTTTATTATTATTAATATTAACCTTAGTTAGAGGGTGTTCGTCATTTGGATACTTGGGGGGACTTGCCGAGCTAACAGATGCAGATAAGAATTATTTTGCATAGACATAAAGAGACTCTGTAAATTTATTTTGTAAAAAATATAACCCGTGAAATTTCTTGCCAGTTCTTCTTCACGAAGGTTTTTCCGAACTAGTGGTAGAGTCATGTTTTATTTGAAGTCAATAAGAACAAGTAATTGTCAATGTTGAGAAATAAATATTTCATTTCATTTCATTTCAGGTTTACACCAAAAATTTTTAATTTTTTCCGAAACAGGTTTTATACAGATAATGGTGATAGGAACGTACTCTAGCGTAAAATTACTCGTTTAGGTTTTAATTTAGCATGAAGATTTTATTGGGTTAACGTTGGGACTAAAGAATGTTAGCGTTTGCAGAGTTCATTCAATTCAGATTTATATTCCAGTCAAAAAAAAATCCAACCTTTGATAATCCAACACATTCCAACACAAGCAAACAATTCATATGAATATTTATTATAACCGCATTCAAACATTGTAAAACCTCGTCAATGATTTATCATCAAAACACACGGAGCTCACAAATGACTGAATTTTTAATATGGTTGAAGAGGGCAATGGCTGGATCCCGCGTTAACTCGTGAACGGGTGCCGTTTGAGGGTGTTTGTCATTTGGATACTTGGGGAGACTTGCCGAGCTAACAGATGCAGAAAATAATAATTTTGTTTTGACATAAAGAAACTGTAAATTTATTTTGAAAAAAATATACCTGTGAAGTTTCTTGCCAGTTCTCTTCACGAAAGTTTATTCGAACTGGTGGTAGAATCATGTTTTATTTGACATCAATAAAAACAAGTAATTGTCAATGTTGAGAAAATAAATTTTTCATTTCATTATTTCATTTCATTTCATGCCAAAGAAATTGAAACATTTGGCACGTGCCTGAGGTAAAGTCCAGGACATCGGCGAAGCCTCAGGCTAAGGCGAGAATTGCTTGCGCGTTGTTTGGTCTTTGGTATGCGATCCGCATACTAAGGGGCGACAACACTGCCGGGGATTCAAATGCGAATATGAGCCTGTGATGATCAAGTTCATCGACTGTACGAGCTCGTAGAGGTGGAGAGGTTCAGTGGATCAAATGATTTATTTTCATTCTTATACTCTTTTTATTCTGTCTTTTTAGAGGATATAGACAGAATAAAAAGAGTCTACACGGATAAGTTTATTTCTCCAACGAAAAAGAAAGAAAACTAGCTTGGTTTTGTCAAACGACGACCTCGGCGAGATGTGAGTTTTGCAGATAAGGTTTCCATTGTCGATTGGTACGAGTATAGGCAGATTGCTGGCCGATGTAACCAATAGTAACTACAAAAAGTCACATGAAGTTACGTTATTCAAGTACATGCATATTTTCGTTATTCATATTTCAAATTCACGAGATATATGGGATTTTAAGATGCGAGGTCAAATGCCAAATATGTATATCTTCTTGTTAAGACTTAAGACTTTAAATCACTGCGAGCATTAGCAACCAGCCTATCGTTTGCAGCCAACAAAGCATGCCATCCATTGTTTAAGAGAATTTAAGTCGAACATAACAGCCTGAATACGCATGCACGTCTTTCGATTCCACGAACCAGACACGGGGATTGCAACACAATACTTGAAATAACTTTTTCTCATCATTTTGTTTATATGACACAATAAAAATATATATTGGCATAATATTTGTGAATTTATTTTTTCTGATTGATATGAATTATGAAAAAGTGCACTATAGGCGCAATATTTATTAAAACGCTGTCAATACAATAAAATGTAACAAATATTTATACATTAGCTGCACATCTGAATTGTCATTTGCAGTCTGATTTATATGTATTTTGATAACCAAGTCTCATATTTTTTCAACACCTCCACTCACACATAATATCTGGCCCAAACTTTTATCATAATATAAAAGTGGTAGTTGATAACAGTACTAATATGAATTCTCTTAAGTAAGCCTGTTTATTTCAATTCAGTATAAACTTTCGAGAATAAGCTTGATTTCAGCTAAAGCAGTAAGTAAGTAATTAATTAAACTGAATCACCTTTATCTACAGCAGCTTAGGTTTGAAACGTTGAAGCGAGAAATGTTCTTTACTGCCTACGAGTTATACATTACGTGGATATGCATGTTTTCACATTTACGTCGATTTTTTATTTTATTTGGGAAATAATTTTTCTTATTTATTGTAGTGGAGTATAATGAAATAAAATATTTTGAATTTGAATTTTATTTTTTAACAGAATAGTTTTTTCTCTATTGATTACTAAGTTCAATCATTAAAACTTCCCGGAGTAAGATTGAGCACTTAAATCTGACCGGAAAATAAATTACTCACACTATTCGCATATGCATTTTTAAGTGCGTATCCTGCTTAACGTGAATTTATTAATGCTGCTTAAGAAATACTTTGAAATATTACTTTAATAGCAAAAAGTTAGAAAAGTGTTACGAATGCATTAATAGGATTCCACTAATACTCAGGATGAACAGGTACCTAATTTTGTAATCAACGATTTTTGATCACAAGAGGGATTTTCTATCTATTTTTAATTATGAATTCTGTTCAATATGGAACTTGTTATCAAATAAAGGCGATATCATCGTTTGAGGGTTAATACTCGTATATGTCTGGCTGTGTATGGTTCTAACTATTTTTCAGTTTTTTTTTATCTAGCCTCAGTTTTGTAATTAATTATTTTTAAGAAATAAGTTTACGACCTTTAGAACAATAAAGTCTGGCTGATTTTGAGGAAATAAAGATGGACATAAAAGTCGATTCAATACGTTTCACACAAAAGTGCTCTGTAAGGCTACCAGTTTTCAAGAGGTAGTTGTGTAACTACAAACAATAAAGCCTATGTTATTTTGGCAAAGTACCTATCCATAATATACTGAAAGAATTATTAAAATCGGTTCAATCTTACGTAAAGCTTAAGGATTACCTATTTTCTAAATTGTGACCGTGTGCCTTCTTAACTTTTTTCAGCAATCTTGACCTATCGCCGATCTGCACTGGCCAGGGCTTTACGTAAGACAAGTGACCGGCAATTACCTCGCAGTTATAGCAGGATCATCACTGAACTATCGCGCTGCTATCGCATTACTATTGCTGGTAAGCCATAAATATTAAATAAAATAAATAAATATTTCTAACAATCACACCACATTATCTAGCCCAGATTAAGTATCATTAAGAACTTGTGTTATGGATACTAGGTAACGGATAAATAAACTTAAGAAAATAATAGGTCTTTACCTATGAAACTGCCGTTTTGCCGTACTGGCCATTTCAAATGAAAATATTTTTTTTTTGACTGATAATTCTAATTTCAAATTAATTTTATTTGACAAACATGGAATTCTTTTTCTAAAATCGTCATTTGTTTAATAGTTAGTGTTTTGTTTTCAACACATTCGAACATTTTTCGTCATCATGGATAAGTTAAAAATTTGAGTAATTATGGAGTATGAGTACCGTCGTGGCAGCAAAGCGGCACAAGCGGCACGCAACATCAACGACGTTTACGGAGCGAACACTGCAAACAAACGCACCACCCGTTATTGGTTTACCCGCTTCCGTTCTGGAAATTTTGACCTGAAAAATGAACCCCGTGGTCGTCCGAAAACTTTGGTCGACAATGATGAATTAAAGGCAATTGTGGAAGCTAATGAAACTGAATCCACGGCTGAATTAGCAGCAGCTTTCGACGTTAGTATCAAAACAATATTGGTCCATTTGCGTCAAATTGGCAAGGTAAAAAAGCTTGACAAATGGGTACCCCACGAACTCAATGACCGCCAGCGCGAAGTACGCGTGGAGACGTGCCTTGCACTGCTCAGCAGGGATACAAATGAAGGAATTCTGAACCGCATTGTTACATGTGACGGGAAATGGATCCTGTTTGACAATCGTAAGCGCTCAGCAAGTTGGTTGGACCCTGGTTCAGCACCCAAACAATGCCCTAGACGAAAACTTACCCCTAGAAAAGTGATGGCCACTGTTTGGTGGTCTAACGCGGGTGTAATTCATCACAGCTTCTTGCCAAACGGGACAAGCATTACTGCAGATGAAGAACTGAACACAATGATGGAGAAGCTCGCACGTCTCCAACCAGCTTTGGTCAATCGTTCGGCTCCACTGCTCCTGCACGACAACGCGCGACCTCATACTGCACAGCAGACGGTCTCCAAGCTACTAGAGTTGGGGTTGGAAGTTCTCCGTCATCCGCCGTACTCACCAGACCTTGCGCCTACAGACTTCTACTTTTTCTATTTCTTCAAGAAAGGCATCAAGAAGCTACCAATGCGTTGGCAAAGATGCATTGATTGCATGGGTGATTATTTTGATTAATAGAAATAAAAAATATATAAAAAAATTACGCTTCATTTATTTCGTGAAAAACGGCAATTTCATAGGTAAAGACCTAATATAAACACACAGAAAGCAAATATTATAAAATATCTGCCCCTACCAGGATTCGAACCCGGGACCTCTGGCATGGAAGGCAAGGCTAATTACCTCAACACCCAACAGGCCGTTTATGTTTTATTTTGACAATTAGAGATTAAAGAGCCAATATTGTCCAATTTAGCCTTCGAAACTTACGTAATAAGCCTACGGCAATACCTTGAAGCCGAAGTTTAAGCGTTTCCACTAATTAGTTCCATTTTTTTTTTCTCAAATACAGCTAAAATTATATATATAACTTGGTGTTGTGGAAAAACTTAAAGGCTTGGGTATGAATTTTATGTCACTTTTGAAATTTCGACCTGCAGAACAAGCCCCGTGGACGGCCGGAGACCAAAGTTGATAATGAAGAATTGAAGGCTATTGTGGAAGCGGATCCATCGCAAACCACGTCCGAGTTAGCTGTAGGCTGCGGTGTTAGTGACAGAACTGTTTTAATCTTAACACTTGAAGCAAATTAAGAAGGTGAAAAGGCTCGAGAGGCAGTTGCCTCATGAATTGAGTGCAGCAAACCGACCTAATATTTAAAAAGAAACATATATCAAAGATACACGGCCTTAATCATTTCAACTTTCAATAAAAAAAACAACAGAACATTAAAGCAACGACAAAGAAAAATGTCTCAGTCTCAGTATTTTCTTTTACAATTCAATGCACCGTTTCCTGCGGTATTACGGATGCCTGTGAATTCCACGTTTTTCAATGTCCCACTAGACCTTTGAGCTGAAAGTTTTCAATTTAAATGCACAGTTCGTTTAATAGAAACAACGCTTGCTTCTTGTTACAATCAAAAGTACTATTCTGATATTCATAATAGTATTCCTAGACTTGTGGAGTGAACAGCTTTAGAAAGGGGATTTTTTGTATGGACAGATTTTAATCAAAGTGACATAAAATTCATACCCAAACATTTAAGTTTTTCCACAACACCAAGTTATATATATAATTTTAGCTGTATTTGATAAAATAAAAATGGAACTAATTAGTGGAAACGCTTAAACTTCGGCTTCAAGGTATTGCCGTAGGCTTATTACGTAAGTTGCGAAGGCTAAATTGGACTTATGCTAAGTGATTTTCAATCATTATAAAATGCGAAAAGTAGTTCAATGTTAAGTTTGATTGTATGAATGTTATAAAAAAAATAAATAATGTAGGAAATGTGTGTTGTTGAATAAGTTTTTCATCGCATGAACCTTTGCCTAGACGGGACTCAGACCGCCCATCTACATACAGTTTCACAGTATTGGTTTTCCTCAATCGTTCGTTTTCTTAATATTTCTTGCGTTAATATCATGTTAATACAATCTAGGTGGCGCTAATGACCGAACGCTTTGGGCTGTCTAGGATGGGTGACCGACAGTACTTGAGCGTTTTCGTGTTTTGGAGGGCACATAAAGCCGGACATACGTCCTGGTTGTTGTCTCAACATAACAGTCTTAAAGCCACGTCAGGGGCCTCCGGGGTTTCTAGATTGGGCTTGATTAACTTTAACACCAGAGGTTGCTACTGCTTCATACAAATAAGAAACATTTACAATATCATCTTAGTTTAAAAAAAAGCTTAAGTGCATTTGAAATGTTGTGCTGTGATGTTTTCCGAAGCGATGATTTATTTGCAAATTCGGCGTCTCATCATATTTCACTTTCAAAGCTGGTTCACTATTTAAAAGCAGATACACTGATACTAGTATCAAAGGCCAAAGCGACACAGTGTCGCACAGATGCCTCTATGTTTTATAAAATAATCCTTACAAATGAACAGTTAAAACATTTGATACGTTTGCTATTACTTTTGTGTTTACTAAATTCAAAGGGGAAGTTCTTCTTTGAAAAGTAGATATTTAATTCTAAGAACATATTTTTATTATAATTATAATATTAAATGCATTCATTATTAAAATATAATAATTATCATGGCATTAATCTCATAGCCCCATGCGCTCAAAAATATTATGATCAATAAATACTTATTGCTTATATAGCATCTGAAATTATTTCTGCTTTGATTTGCCGTGAAACAAAAAATATAACCAGTATTCAATAATTAAGTGACATGAATAAATCAATTCGCAATAAAAGTATTTACAAAGTATTTCTTGCCTAACATAACCAATAAGTGTCCATTTTCGTTCAAAAGAAACAATTCTCTATCAAAATACAACTTCATAGGAGATACATACAATAAGTTTAGCGGTAGTTTCGTTATTAAGATCTCGTTTCGAGATTTTATATATATAATAGATAATAACGAAATTACAGTCCTTCTTATTTTGACTGCCGTCAAATCATCACGTTGACATGGTAGGGTTCCGGTCTTACCAGTGTTTTGGTCATTATTTTCGATGGTAACAGAATCTCTATAGGATAGTTTTAGAGACGGAATGTTGAAACATTGGAGGAAAATCCTAATCACCTTTACAACATTGCAATCAGAGTCCTTGATATTTGATATCATTCATAGTAAGTCTAACGTACATAAGTAAACTATGACATAAACATTTTGGCTGCACT
The DNA here is from genome assembly GCA_923062675.1 of Marasmarcha lunaedactyla. Classification (NCBI taxonomy): domain Eukaryota; kingdom Metazoa; phylum Arthropoda; class Insecta; order Lepidoptera; family Pterophoridae; genus Marasmarcha; species Marasmarcha lunaedactyla. The sequence goes on from OV281353.1 coordinate 14,940,096, forward strand.
TTTATCAAATCTTAAAAACAAAAAAATATTGGATCCAGCCAAAACCATCGAAACTACTAGATTTGTTTTATAATTCGAGAAACACTTTGAAAAACCTCAAAAACACGTTATGTTTACAACACATATGAATAGAGAGTGATGTTAAAATTTATAAAATTTACCCGTTTCTGGAGTAAATTTTTCCGTATTGAAGCTTTGTTTTACCTTATTATAACTATTTATTTTGACTAAACCAACAATAACTTTCGCCGGTAAGAATGTCTTTTTTATAGAACTATTGTTTTTGAGTCAGTCGATTGATCAAAATAGAAACTGTGACAATAGTCGAAAACTCTTTTTACTTAGCATTAAACACTGCTGCTACAATAAGGCGACGCACACTCGCAAAAGGTTTAGTCCCGTCTGTGTCGCTCACTTAACTTCCATACGTTTTATAAACGACGGATTAACATTTACTTTTCGATATTATTCGATTTGAAATAGATACGGGCTCTGATTTTTTACTATGTTTTATTACACACATTAAAAATACTTTTATCCTTAGCTTAAAACGGTTACAAAAAAAAGCGATTTTCCGATTCGGGACAATCGAGATGTGCAAGTAGGTTATCGATAGGAATTTATTATATGTCATTAAATATGATAATATATCTCTTTGCATGTACTTAGGAGATGCGATGCACCCACGACCAGCATCTCTAATCCAGTGAGGGGTGGCGTCTGATGACACGTAAGAAAATAAAATAAAATGTATTAATGCTTTGGGTTATGTAAAAAGTCTTGATGAGAATGAAACATTTGTAGGGTGTTGTATTTTATTTACTTTGTCTGGGGGCGGAACCAAAAGGCGCGGACATAAGTGGCAGTAAAGTTTCTTTGTTAAGATCTCACCTGAGGCGGTACTACAGTCTTTGCTATTTTCACCGCCGTAATAATCACATTTACGCGGTTGTATTTCACTCAAAAGGAATGAACAGCGAGTACAATAACAAGAACAAAGGCAATTTGGATTTGAAATCTACGATTGGCAACACATCTTTAGTCGAGATAATAATCGCAATCACTTTTAGTAAATAAAACATTTACGACTAATGATGTCGATGGGTGCGGGGGCCACTTACAATCGAATTGGTTGCGTACTCGCGTGCCGGCTATGAATATAGTAAAAAAAAACCTTAAGTTCTCTCAAATAATAGGGTGCACTTTGCCTTGCCATAGAATGGACTTTATATGTGAATAAGTTCCATAATAATGATGGTTATTAACAGCGACGTTTGTGCGATTTTTGGCAGATTTTCAACGCGGAATTTTTTATCAATACCGTTGCTCGTTGATTTCCTACTTTAGATGGTTACCGGATCATAAACTGGTTCCACGTCTCAAATGATAAATGCAATTCACTCACACTAGCCAAAAGGAGGCTGTAGAAGTGCCTAGTCTGTAGAAGCAACCTTATCGGGGGTCGTCGCTTAACACAGACATACCTAGCAGGAATTAAGAAAACTTATGTAAAATTTGACAATTGACGATTTATTGTATGAATAAATTTATTCGAGCAGGCGATCGTGATGATCGGCCTTAAAAGCAAGGAGTAGCATCACAAGTAAGAATTCGAAATGCTTGAAGTGTAAAATAAAACGAAGACATTTGTGACATTATGATGCTGCCCGCTGCTTCCGGGACTACATGGTATTATATAGATAGCTAAAACCAATGAAAGATTATTATTATATATAAATGTTCTCTTTGAAAAGCCTTCTATGTGTAAATCCCCAGGGTACATTATTAGAAAAAAAAACAGACTACTGAATATTTTAATTGATACTCTTCTTTTATTTGCAATAGAATAAACATTGTATTACTTATGATTTTTTGTATTTAAAACTTAAATGTAGTTTTTGATTTCCATAAACTAGGCCAGGTAGTGCTAGGTATTATCGCCATTGTTTATATAACGATTGATTCAACAGACCATGTGTTTGAAATCATTTTTATTTTCATATAAGTTAACTTTTTAATATGAGTGCGATTTTAAACGGGTTATTGAGTTGTGACCTAAACAGAAATGTGAATAATAAGTCGGTTTGTAGAAGAAGTCGGTTTCCAAAGGGAAAGTTATAAGTTTTAATATACATAAGTTATAATATACAATAAGTTATTATATATATATATGTATGTATACCACATACACGATTATGCCCAATTATTTTATTAGATCGTAAAGAAAAATAGCCAGAACCAGCTACTTATCAAAAAATCTTAAATTTATTTTAAAAGTAGATTCTATAAGATCGCTCTTTTACTGTGATTCAATTGTTCTGTAAAAACTAACAAATAAGCCTCATAAAATTAAAAACTGGAGTTGCTATATAAAAAAAGGGTAGTTACAAATTGTCATCTGCTCCACACACAAACATTTGTCGCATTCAAAGCCGCAGACGCTTACGAGTTACACGATCGCTTGTTACTTTCCCACATCAAACCTAACGAAGTTCAGAAATGTAACGTTTGTGTAGTAAATTTAAATGGTTTGATAATAGAGAAAAATATAATTTCTAAACCTGTCATTGTTGGGGTTTATTTCATTTTTTATTGAATACACGTTTATCGAAGTTAAACAACACTGAACATACATAAAATACTTACCTATAATGACTCAATACTGATAAATTAAAATCACAAATATATGATCCCAAACTAAAACCAAAATGAAGGAATGCATCAGTTAATCCCCAGACAAACCCACCAACAGTCATGCCGCAAAGTAAGCAGAGCTTGAGTCATGGAAGACCATACAGCGAACTGGGGGGAACCCAGAATAAACATACATATATATCAATATAAACAACCATGACTCACTATGAATTTCAAGGTTGCTTGGAAGAGACCACTCTTTTAGTGATAAGGCCGCCTATATTGTCATTATCTTTTTATAACTTAATTTATTTTCCTTTTCTGTATTTTAATTTTTATAACTGGTTTGCTAATACAGTGTATTTTTATTTAATTGCATTTCATGACCCGAGAACAAACTAGGACTTGAAGCGGGATCTCCACTACACCAGTCGGCCGACAAACAAAAAAGACATAGTACAGTTAATGTATGTGGACAAAACGTACCTATATCTAACAGGGTTTTAACCCGTATTCTCCGGTCCCGATTCTGACCACCAAGCCTACAAGGCTGCCTGTTCTAGGTACCTGCTTAATAATGAAGGTATAGCTTCACAGTATATTTGTTAATTTCTTAGTATAGTTTCTCATACATTATCTCAATACATTACTTTTGTGATATGATACTAATAATAATAAACTGTTATTGAAGATATGTTTGATAAGAAGTTAGAAAAGAGTGATTTATCGACATTCTCTGAGTTACCTATTTTAGCAAGGTAATTGAGCAGAAATAAACGGTTTAGTGTGCGGGTTTTCAATTCAATTATTTAATAATTTAAAGAACGCAAGTTATGAATGAATACCTATTATTATAAGTGGTGGTAGAGTGTCTTTGTTAAGACCTCGCGTGGGGCGGTGCTAGTTCTTCCTATTTTGACCTCCATAATAATAACGTTTACATGGTGGTGCTCCGTTAAAAACGAAGGGCCAGTCTGTGCAATTACTGGAATTACAGTCTACGGAAATGCACAATTAGTCCAGATAATAATCAAAATTAGATATTATAAATAAAACTCCTACGACTAATAATGTTCTTGGGTGCGGATGCCACTTATAATCAGATGAGTCGCGTGCTCGTTTGCCGGGTATGAATGATGAAATTAACAACAGTCTTAGTATCACTGCAATATTGCATTTCAATAATGCAATTCAAATGTTAAATTTCTATTTCAATCTTCTGTTTCAAAATTTCTCCTTACACCTTTCATCGAATATTTCAGATCATAAGTTCCATGTCTCAGGATGATAATTTATTGATTTTGTTTTTGGTTTTTAGCATGAAAAATTATATATTTCAAACTTTTTTAAAGAATAGTCTAATTGCTTTTCAAATTGAGCTAGGCTTCATCACACTGTCTATCTAACGGACAGCGTGCATAATAATTGTTATGACAACGATAGTACTGTCGAAACACATTACCAATAAACATTAAATTTAATCTTCGCAAATTTACATAAATCGGTCCTTTACGGCCGATTGGACTTTCATATCTATTTGCAAATCAATACCTCCGAGGGCACATTTATGACCACCCCATAATACTCTAAAAGCAAGACCAAAACATAACCAGTATTTAAAAAAATAATTAAGAAAGATCCAAGATTAGAGCGGTAGCTATACGAATAGAAACCAACAGGATGGCTATTAACGTTTAGTAATCAGGTATTTTTTTAACAATATAATTATTCGTTGCAACCCAATGTTTGGTGTGAGGGTGGGTACGTTTCAGTAAGCTTGTATTCAAATTTTAAATAAATTTTGTAAATTGTTATACGCTGTTATAGAAATATATAACTAAGTTTGGATTAAGGGATACTCAATCTATATAAACTATTGGCTAGAGCTAAATTATATTGTTTTTTTTTTTAAATAAATCCCTGCACAAATAAACTAACTGTATGGCCCCAAAATAATCAGAGTTTGTGTTATGGATGACCATAAATCAAACTGTTGGGAACCCAGATTAAATGTAAACAACCATGTCTCGAGAACAAACATCTGTATTCTTCTCATCATATAATTAAATTATTCTTTTTGCACGAGAAAAAGAAATAAAAATCAAAACTGAAATTTGAGCCAGACATTCATAAATTATTAGTAAGCGTCGTGATCATTAAATTTTGCTACTCCCAGTTCGAACATAAAATCCACAGTGTCAGGCAATGCGTTTAAATCTCATCGCAAAACTTGCCCTTCAGTCAATTTACATAAAAAATGAGATAACCCCACTCCGCCTGGCGTTACATTCTTTAGTGGATAACCTGCTTTACTGGATAGATTTCAGAAATCATTCACACGTATTATTTCAAAACCTATATATAATAGGTAGGTACTATTTTTTGAGAAATAGTTTACATGATTTTATCTAAAAATGTAACAAAAGAGGTTCGTTTACTGCGAGTAGCACAATGCCTTTTATGATTAGCAACTTGTATGTTCTGTATCTAAAGCTGGAACCACATTGGAACGTAAGCATTTGTTTAGCGACTACCTAAATGACAAACTTCATTGACGCATAGCACGCAGCGCCACCCGAAAACCAAACAGATAAACTGGTCGGGTTGTAATAAATAAATTAATACATCCCCAGACAAACACACCAACTGTTTGGCCTGAAAGTACGCAGAGCTTGTGTTATGGACCATACAGAGAGTTGGGGGGAACGCAGAATAAACATGCATATATAAATATCAACAACCATGACCCGAGAACAAACATTTATGTTCATCACCCAAATGAATGTGAACAAATTTATTTTTCTGCTACTAAACATGCGGTGATATAACTATATACTTTGGGACTACCTTACAGTTTAATCAAAACTTTTATTTATTGATTGAATTATTATTACGGAAAGCTTACATTTTACGACAAAATTAAATAAATGGTGCCGTGTTGAGATTTAAATGCTATTTTAATACTCAATCTGACTACGTCACAGCACCTATTTATTTCAGAACCGATCAAATCGATCGTATTAAAGTTCGATACAAGTGGATGAAGAAAGCGTTGAAGTGCTGCAGTACTAAGTCCACTTAAATGTGTGTTAACTGATAATCTCATAATAAAAAACTCCATTTGAGTGTAAGTGCACTGTGTTAATGAGCAGATATTTTGTTACTTTTCAATTGAAATTCCAATCACTAAAACATATCTCTTACTTTAAGAAACTTTTTAAATATAAGTCAAAATATCATAGCCTAAGACAATCCACATAAATCCTGCAAATTTTATTTTTTCATTAAGTTTTAAACTTGAAACTAATATTGAGGATAAATTCACTCTTTCAAAGCACTATTTAACATTGACCTTTAATATATGTTTATAAACAAGATAACCTTTTTTGCTCTACATACCAGAATGAAATTGAAAAATAAAATTAACTATATCAAAACAAACAATTATATTATTTCAAACTAACAATTTGAAATACCTACATAATTTCAATGTTGAGTAACTTGTTACGCCAAGAAAGTCCTGAGGGACTTGAAATAAACGACTTGAATCTAGAAGCTGTGTGTCTGTGTGAAAGTTCAAACTGTCGTAGCAAGTAGCATTGTAATTAGATAGGCGGCACTCCACTAAATTGCTTGGAAGCAGGGCCTCAAGATATTTACGATGTAGGGTAATTTCGCAGTTTGAAAGACTTTGTTATTACACTAGTAATTAGGGGATAGAAAAATCTACATATTTGAACGTGCTGTGTTCAAATATAATATATATAATAATAGTATAAAGCTTTGCAAAATAAATAACTATAATCTATCGTGTTTCGCTTATATTTAATTTTTATTCATTTCGAATACTTAAAATTTTCACAATATAAATTTAAATTTACATAAATGTTTTTACATGATAAAAGTCGAGTTTTAAGCAGGCTATTTCAATTTGATAAGTAAACGATTTCATATTAAGTCTAGAAATCGGGGCAAAATGACGTGAGTTAGTTGGCGACAGAACCATTCGGCGAGGTCACTACCCTAAGCTTTGAGGATACACGACTCAAGGAGAAAGCTCTTTTTGTGTTTCTGATTCATTAGCCTGATTCATGACGACCCATTGGTGTAGTGGTAAGTACCCTTGCCTCATACGCCGAAGATCCCAGGTCGAGCCTGGCCGGGGCGTTCATTTGTGTAAAAGACACAGATGTTTGTTCTCGGGTCATGGTTGTTTATATTTATATATGTATGTTTATTCTGAGTTCCCCCCAGTTCGCTCTATGGTCATCCATAACACAAGCTCTGCTTAGTTTGGGGCCATACAGTTGGTGTGTTTGTCTAGGGATTTATTATTTATTATTAATATTATTTGCAAATTTCTACGTCAAAGTAAGACCAAAAAAAGTATCTAAGTTCAAATCTCGTTTTAATAACCCTTTTTTACCTATTGACAAAAGCTTTTGTTTGGACATTCGAGTTTATTCGTATTTAACTTTTGTTGTTTGTTTAAGTTATAAGCACCTCATGCAAATTGGCTTAACAACTCGAATTTCGGTTTGAACCTGCGATAAGTATGAAAATATATATACTGATGACGCACGTAGATTTGAGCCCAGTTAGATTACCATGAGATTCATCATTGTATTAATCTTAAAATAAAAAAATACTGCAAATTATTCCAATAATTCCAATTATTTATTTCTGCGGAAAACGCGAGATAATCTCAAAATTATAGTGACCATTTTTTCAACCTATCTATAAAAGTATACATTAGTATTCGTAGATTTCGAAGAATATAGTTTAGTCACCAACAAAGACACAGTAGATATAAAAACTAAAGCAGGAACTGAAACTAGGCCTATTTTTTTTTAAATAGGAACCTAATCCATTGAAGTGTAAGGGATGTCTCTTTAAAAAGAACTTAAAGTATGACAATGATATTATTTAGATGTACATTGACATGAATTAATTTAATTTAAGTATTCTGGTATATGAACATTTTAAGAAGATAAAAAAATTATGATATTTTATAAGTCACAAATAAAAATATTTTTATATTTATATATTATTATAAGATTTGTTCGTCATGTTTTTGTAAACATTGTTTTTGAGATCCAGATATCAACTCGAGTACGGCATGCAATCAGTAGACGCGGTGTCTGCAATAGAGTTAAAAATGGCGAAGGGTACATCTTGTTATTCATTCTCGCTCCGATCGCCGCCCAGTGCGGACGTGCAAGACCCCGTTCTCCGTTGTTTGGTCCCTTCCCGATATTCCGTGGCGCTCAGTCTACTGACGTCAAAGTTTAGCATGTTGGTTCCGTGCTACGGTTTTCAAGGTTTTTCTACTCCCTCTGAGTGCTATCGAAGTGCGATTTTTCTTTGCGACTAAGCCCCTTAGTCTTCAAAGTGCTGTGCTAAGTTGTGTTGTGCTTGTGCTGAGTGCAGTGTTGTGCCCAGCGTAAGTAGTCTGGTTTCAGTACAAAGGATACTTAACGGTGACAACGAATTTGTACTGAACCAGTCCTTTTATTTTTATTTTATTTCTCTTCTCTATTTTATTTATTTTTCTCCTATTTTCATATTTATTTTTATCTTATCTGTGTGTTCTTCGTGTGTATTTGTCCTTTCTGTCGGTAAAGGTTGACCCTAACGCGGTCAACTCTTTACCTGCGTACCCTTTTTTTAGGTTTCTAGGTAGCGGCCTTCGGCGTACTACGGTTAGTTTTAAGTTATTCTCCCCAGCCCAGTACCGCTGGTAGGGAGGTTTGCCGCTAGAGTTCGCTAGGTTTTTATTTAGGAATCCTAGGCATTTGTTATATATTATAGGCATACATTATATATTTATATATTACATATTGTAATTCAAAGCCCTCCAATGGACCTTGTTAATATTCTTAAGTCGTTCGCCCAGGCGCTCGCTGCGTCCGGCGTAAGCATACCAGCTGACGTACTAACGCAGGCCTTACAGGCATCTATTGCGTCCCCGGCCCCTCAGGCCTCAACCCCGGCCCCTCAGGCCTCTAATGTCCAGCCCCTCAGGTCTATAGCTCTCCCGCGTCTCCCATTCCATCCGATATGGACTGCGCGTCGGTCTCATCCTCGCGATCATCTCGTAGGAAGCGTACCGCTCCCGGGAGCGATTCAGACTCCGCCGCGTCCGAAGCTTCGTCGGTCGCCGCCACCTTAACCGGCTCTCCTGAGCCCGCCTTCCAATTAGTTACCAAACGCTCCAAGAAGCGTTCGAAAAAAGCCGCGGTGTCTTCAACACCCGAGCCAATCCGAATTGAATTAATTGAAAAAAATAGTGATGTAAATCGAAAAGTGCAAAAACAGTGAATAAATGGACAATATACTACAAATATTGTCTGACAGTGTGTGCAAGATAAATTGTGCAGTGGATATAAAATAAACACGAATCTCAGTAAACATCGTATAATTCGCTGTAAACAAAGGATTCGCACAATTTCCAGCGGATCTATGCACAAAAAAACAATAATCTCCTCTGTAAATACATATTCCAACAAGTTTTGTGTCATATCATCTTTGTGAAGTGAACCAGTGACGGAATTTTGAGAACAAAGAAACATTTACAACAGTTAAAACGACAACTGTTTGCGAACTTTGGACCCTCGCGACACCATACTGCGTTCTGTTCTACACGACTTACTATTTCACATTATTGACTATTTACGTGGTGGCCGAGTGGTTTGCGATTACCGTATAGAACTAACGAACTCGAGTTCGATCCTCACTTATGGTACATCTTTTGGATACTTTTTCAACTTATTATTGGCTTGTAGAATTATAAAGATGAGCTCTAAAATAAGTAACAAGAAATGTGAAAAATGTAAAAAAAATATTACTGACAGAGAGTTTATGACATGCTCCAAATGCACGCATAATTATCACATTGACTGTGAGAATATTTCAAAGCAAAGATTTTATAATACTTTGACAATTGAGCATAAGGAGAAATGGAACTGCCTAAAATGCGTTCGAAAATTACCACGTCAAAATAATGTAAGCACAGAGAAACAACAAGAACATTTCAACAATAATGAAATAAACTATGTCACTAACAGACAAACCCATAAAAAGAAAAAAAATACGACCAAGCAAACTAAAGCACAATCGTGTGAATCACTAGATCACAATTTATCGCTAGAATCTGTTGACTTAGACATATGCAAAAGTTTTGACTTATCAACTAATTATGGCAATACTGACTTAATAAAAGAGTTAAAGAATGAAGTTGACAGCTTAAAAATACAACTGGAAAGTAGTTATATGGAAATGGAGAACATTATCTTCGAAAATCTTGGCCTCAAAAAAGAAGTTTCGCAACTATCGAGACAGATACATTTCCTAAAGTCTGTCTGCTCAAAACAACATATAAGTAAAGAACCGCTTTTGAAGACTACAAATAAATCAACACAACAGAAAATTTCACGAATAAATCGCCGGAAAACATTTTCAGGAAACAGAAAAAATATTGATTCTGAAAAAACCACATCGCCGCCGGTGTTGGAACCTTTGAAACCTCCGATTGAGCAGCAGTCTCCGCCTTCTATGCCAGTGAAAAAACTAGTTGAATCTGAAAAGGCCAATAACGAACTTACGGAATTAAAAACTGAACGGTATATTAAAAAAAAATATATAGTAGGCGGACAACAATGCAAAGATTTACGTAATAAGCTTACAAAAGCAAGGTTCAGGAGCCCCTATGACCAATATGAAATTATTTCTTATATTAAGCCATACGCCGATACAAAAGAAATTCTGAAAATGCTGAAATGGTTTGAACCGAAAGCCGAGGACAAAGTAATAATTTCAATTGGTGAACATGACTGTAACCCATGGAAAGTTATGATAGAGCTTGGTGCAGCTCTTAAAACAATCGAAAATTGTACGGTCTTAGTTTTAAGCATATACAAAAATATTTTTTTAAATGAATTTATGTTAAATAACTCCATCCATACTATATGCAAAAATTTTTTTAATTGTAAGTACGCGACCTTATATGATTGCATAACACGGGATGATATATGTAGAAAACTTAATATGTTAATTGACTGCATTGATTATAATAGTAAATATTTAACTTTTGACAGAAGCAGGTTCAAAGATTTACACACAACGGCGAGTAACAATAAACTGACTAACTCAGTAGCCCCCCCAAAGAAAGGTACTATTCCGTTTTATTTCACAAAGGTGCAAAATCCAAATTCCGAATCAAACTTTTTTCGTGAGAAACTCATGTACTAAAAGTCCAGAATACTTTAAGATTTTCCATCAAAATATAGCCGGTTTATTTTCAAAAAAAATCTTTTAGAATTAACCTTAGCGGAATTACACAAACAAAAGAAGCTACCGGATGTTTTGTGCTTTTCGGAAACTTTTATTAATAAAACAAACCAAAATAATATAAATATACTTGGGTACCAACTTGCAACAATTTACTGCCGGAGCAATAACAAAAAACGTGGTGGTGTTGGAATATTCTTAAAAAAAGGCCTGATATTCAAACCGCTTGACATATTAAAAGACTTCTCTAAAGATCGGTGTTTTGAATGTTGTGGGATCAATATTGTAAGTATAAATACGGTGGTTTTGTGCATTTATCGTACTCCTAAGTCAGATTTTAATGAATTTATCGCAAGTTTAGATAAACTTTTGTTTAAGTTAACATCTAAAAATAATTATAAAATTATTTTGGCAGGTGATCTTAATATAAACACACTACAACCATCAAAAACTAGCAAAAGTTTAGAAGGTATAATTAAAAATTATAATTTAAGCCTGCATATCAAAGAACCAACTAGACGGAATACGTGCATAGATCATTTAATTAGTAATATTGACCATGTTAAAGCAGAGGTACTCAATTTGGAATTATCTGACCATAACACAGCACAAATGTTGTATTTCTCTGTAGACAAAAAGCAAATCACATCAGAGAAATATTATAAATATATACGGGACTATTCAAATGACAATTTAAATAAATTTAAAGAATGTATTTCTACCTTATCATTCTCGGACATTTACAACCAAACTGACATTAATTTAGCTATGACATCATTCTATGACATATTTATTACATTGTACAAACTTTGTTTTCCATTAATGCGCGTGAAAATTATGAATGCTTACAAAAAGCCTAAATGGGTAACAAAAGGATTAAAACAGTGTTGTAGAACCAGAAGATTTCTAAGATATACATTTTACAAAACTAAATCCGCGGTAAACAAAAATAAATATGAATCGTATTCAAAACTGTTGCGCAAGTGTATCACAGTCGCCCAAAAAAATTATAATTACGAATTATTGGCTAAATCTAAAAATAAATGTAAAACTGCTTGGAAATTAATTAATGAAAGAAATAGCAATATAACTGATAATCATATTCAGCAAATACATATAAATGACAGAGTTATTAAAGACCCTAAAATAATAGCGGAAGAAATCAATAATTATTTGATTAATTTAACAAATGAAGTAAAGACTGGCATTAACACAAATACTACACGCATAGGAAAAAGCATGTTTTTAGAACCCGTAACCCCAGCTGAAGTTGGCCTCATAATTAAAACGTTGAATAACACGAACGCGGTAGGGTATGATGATATTTCTACTAAGGTTGTAAAGTTTTGTGGACCTGAGTTAGCATCACCTTTAGCATTTTTGATTAACCTCTCATTCACACAGGGCCAGTTCCCAGACTTGCTAAAAAAGTCTGTAGTGAAACCCTTGTATGAAAAAGGGGACCGGGGTCAACTTAGTAATTATAGACCAATATCATTGGTTACTATATTTTCCAAAATTTTTGAAAAAGCGATGAAAAAGAGGCTGGCCAATTTTATTTCGAAAGTTAATGTTTTATGTAGGGAACAATCAGGCTTTCAAAAAAACAAATCCACAACCACTGCCATCTTTGATCTGGTTAGCGAAGTGACAAAAAATTTAAACGCAAGAAAAGAAACCACAGTGGTGTTTTTCGATACGTGCCGCGCATTCGATTTTGTTTCACATAAGTTGCTGCTACAAAAACTAGAAAACTACGGTGTCCGAGGCACGGTCTTACAATGGTTTAGCTCGTATCTTTCGCAAAGGCAGCAATGTGTTGAAACACAAACCGCAAATCATCAATCATAAATCGTCTATCACAGGTCTGAATTTAGAGAAATTGCTGTACCACAGGGAAGCATACTGGGCCCGATACTATTCCTTTTGTATATAAATGACCTGCCAAACTTGACCAATCACAAATATTTTCTCTTTGCTGACGATATTGCTGTAATTCTGACAAATAATAATAATAATACAAATGACTATATATATGACATAAATAATACAATAGAATTAATAATTAAATAGCTAGAAAAAAATAATCTTACTTTTAACTTGACCAAAACTAAGTATGTACGATTTAATACAAATAAAATACTATCAAAAATTGACATAAAATATGATAACACTAAAATAAAAGAAGAAGATTGTGTGAAATTTCTTGGCATTAATATAGATAAAAATTTAAACTGGAAACAACATATCGACAAAGTCTGTAGTAAACTAAATAGCTATGTATATGTACTAAGCCGACTTAGGAAAAACTGTTCTCGGTCAACAGTATTAACCGCATACCACGGATATGTTGCTTCAACCTTAAGATACGGATTGTTAATCTGGGGTAACTCAACTAATTTTTGTAAAAGTTTTGTTGCACAAAAAAAGTGTTTACGGGCGATGCTAGGCAAGGAGCCTTATGAACCTTGCAAACCCCTATTTAAAGCTTTGAATTTGTTGACTCTGCCGTGTATGTATATTTTGGAAGTTGCTATATTTGTAAAACGTAACATTCATTATTTTAGTCGAGCTAAAAACTTAGGCAGGGCTACGCGTCACGGAGAAAGATTAGTGTATGACGATGTACCGCGCCTGCAACTATATCTTAACCAATCATACGCAATGTGCATAAAAAATTTTAATGCGCTACCAAACCGTTTTAAATATTTGCCAGAAAACAAATTAAAAGGCGAACTCTCACATTGGTTAACAGAAAAATGTTTTTATACGCTTAATGAATATTTTAAATGTAAAACCTAAATTATGATAAATGTATTGCAAACTTCATAAATCTTAAAGAATGAACCTAAATTAAAAATTAATAATAGTAATAATAATATAAGCTTTATTATCTTTATTAATATTATTGTAATTGTTTTTAACTAAATTCTGTGACATGTAATTGTTTTTAAGTTATTTTTAAGTGATGAAGTGAATTGTGACGTTTTTTAGCTTTTAAGTAACATACTATTGTAAAATTGCATGCTGTATAACAGTTTTGTATGTGGAGCATAACTTTTTTGTAAACAACTATTTTTTACCATACATTGAGCAATAAATTAATCTGAATCTGAATCTGAATCTGAACCCCGGTGTCTTCTACACCCGCCCCCGCACCGCTCATGTCACTCGAAGTGACCGCGTCTCCGTCGGTCCCATCGAAGCCAGCGACGCGCTGCGCTCCCGTCCCGCCGAAACCTCAGCTCCCCCCGCCCGTCTTCCTGCGGGAAAAAGCGCGCTGGACCGAGGTTTCTAAATTGTGCAAAGAGCACAAAATTAATTACCTAAAAGCCGCCAACGCTGGCGATACAATTAAAATTCAAGTCGCGACCGTCGACGACTTCCGCGCGTTCACCAGGTTACTTTCCTTAATACATATCGCGTATCACACCTACGCCCTCCCGGAGGAGCGTAAGATCCGCGCAGTACTACGGGGCGTCCCGTTCGAGCTCGCGAATGAAGAAATCCTCGAGGACCTTAAGTGCCAGGGTTTCCCGGCCGAAGCAGTGCATAAGATGCACTCCGACCGCGGTAGGCGTTTTCCTTTAGCTTTAGTAATCCTGTCCTAACTCGAGGGAGATCTTTAGAGAGGCTCGCACAATTTGCGGACTCTCAAATATCTCCATCGAGCGTCCCAACCCCCGCGGTCACCCTGGGCAGTGCCACCGCTGCCAACTCTACGGCCACGCAGCGGCTAACTGCTCAGCTCCCCCCAGGTGCGTTAAGTGCCTGGATCCACATTTTACGAAGGAGTGCACTCGCACTCCCGAATCCACTTCCCCCCCTGCCTGTGTGCTGTGCGGCCAGTCCGGTCACACAGCTAACTACAGGGGTTGCCCGCGCGCTCCGCGCTCCACCGCCAAGAGGGTCGCGCCTAAACCGGCGCCGCCGCTCACTCCCGCTAACTTCCCGCCGCTGCGCAACCGGGGTCCCCCGGAAGCAAAGCCCGTTTAGCCGACGCCTACTCCGGCTCTGTCTTGGAGGCAGCGTCCGGCTGTCCCGCCTGCACCTTCCCGACCCATCCCAGCTCCCGTAGCTTCCGAAGGGCCGCGTCCTGCTTTGTCATCTTCACCTCAGTCGTCGCTGGCTGAGGACATGAAGACCGTGTTCGACGTCATTCAAAACGTCGACATTACGGAAATTTCTGTTCTCGCACGCAAACTGCGAGCCGCCCGCTCTCCTCAAGAGCGTTTATTTGCGTTAGCCGAACATCACTCGCTTCTTAGTTCGTTATAAATTTTATTTTTTATTTTTTATTTTGTATAAACTCGTAAATAAGCAATATAATGTCTAGACCCGCAAATCTCGCGTCCGGTCGTATCAAACCAAAGGGCTTATCCCTAGTTTCTTTTAACGTTCGTAGCCTTAATACTAACCTTCCTGAGCTCAAACTGTTCCTTCAGAACAACGAGCCAGACTTGACAACACTCAAGAGACGTGGCTAACTCCAAACCGCTCCAGGGAATTCGCTATACCTAAATACGCGTTTATTCGTAACGACAGGCCCAACTCCGACGGTTTCGGCGGAACTGCTATATATTACAAAAGAGGATTCCATTGCTGCCCTCTCCCTACCCCTCCTCTCCTCAACATGGAAGCCACTGTGTGTAGATTGGCTATGACTGGTCATCCGACCATCATCATAGCTTCAGTTTACATACCTAGTGGTACCAGACCAATCCGCAGCGACTTTGAGGCCATTCTCGCCCTCGGCCATTCAGTAATTATGTTCGGAGACTTTAACTCCAAACATACTGACTGGACGTGCCTATCAATCAACACCAGCGGTATCGCTCTCCTCGCCATCACAAATTCACTTGACTTAGATGTCATCTCCCCTATCACTCCCACCCACTATCCCGACAACCCGAACCACTCTCCTGATATCCTCGACTTTGCAATTATCAAGCGAATCAATCTTGATCTAAGGTCTATCGAACCAATCGATGACCTAGGCTCCGACCATCACCCCGTCTCCCTCGTGCTAGGACCGCCGAACGATAACGTCTCATCTCCTAAGACCTTTACCAACTGGAAAGGCTTTAAAAATACGTTAGTTTCAGCCTTAGAGGCTCCGAACTCTCACCTCGCGATCTCTCCCGAACAATTAGATAGCCCGGATAAAATTGATTCATTAGTAAATTCTCTCACTGATTCTATCAACTCAGCCATCAGTGACAACGAAAAGGTTGCTAAGCAAGGCAAACCCACGCTTCCCTTAGCCGTTAGCAATCTTATTAAAGCTAAGAACGCGGCTCTCCGGAGAGCCAAGAAATATCCCACGCCCGCCTATAGAACAGCTGCGAACCAGCTTCAACGTAAAGTTAGGTCTTGCCTCGCGGAACTCCATGACACTCAGTTTAACGATCTCATGGAGAATATCTCCCCGTCCCACCAAGCGTATTATCGAATGGCCCGAGCCTTACGCGTAGACACCGCCTCTCACGTTCCTCCTCTCACTCGTCCCGATGGCACTACTGCCTTTGAAGTCGAAGAGAAAGCCGAATGCTTCGCTGACAGCATTGCCGCACAATGCTCGCCCAGCACGCAACCTGCTGATCCCTCACACATCCAGGCGGTGGAGGACGAAGTCCTTCGCAGAGACTCTCTCCCCATCACCGCCGACCCTGTTAGAGTCTCTAATGACGAAATCTTGCTTCTCATTAGAAATCAAAAGTCCAAAAAGGCTCCGGGTGCGGATGGAATTTCCAACCACGCACTTAAGCACCTACCTCAACAGATGCTTACCTTGTTAGCTATCATTTTCAATGCCTGCTTCGACCATAGCTACTTTCCAAAAGCTTGGAAAGAAGCGACAGGCATAGGCATTCCCAAGCCGGGCAAACCTCTGAGCGTCCCGGCTAATCACAGACCCATAAGCCTCCTCAAGGCAATGTCTAAACTTCTCGAGACAGTCATGCTCTCTCGAATGCGGAACCATCTGTTTCCAACGGATGGCGATCCTCTCATTATTCCTCATCAGTTCGGTTTTCGCGCTAAACACTCCTGCCCTCAGCAAGTCCATCGAATCGTTGAGTATATACTTGACGGTTTCTATCCGCGTCGTTATAAAACAGTCGCGGTTTTCTTTGACGTAGCCAAGGCTTTCGATAAAGTCTGGCACAGTGGTCTCGTTTATAAACTCTACAAGATAGGCTTACCGGATCGCCTAGTCAGGTTATTAGCGTCGTTTCTCAAAGACCGTACGTTTCGATTTAAACACGAAGGCACGCTTTCTGCGCCTCGTCCCATAAAGGCTGGAGTCCCTCAAGGCTCAGTCCTCGCCGCTCTGCTGTACACAGTGTACACCAACGACATTCCCATCCCGCCGAAAGGCGTCGAACTCGCCCTCTTTGCCGACGACACCGCACTCTATACCAAAGGCCACAGTGTTCGGCACCTTGTAACCAGAAAACTGAGGTACGGATAACGGAGCGGGACGCGGCCCTACGGAAGCTACGGGAGCTGGGATGGGTCGGGAAGGTGCAGGCGGGACGGCCGGACGCTGCCTCCAAGACAGAGCCGGAGTAGGCGTCCGCTGAACGGGCTTTGCTTCCGGGGGACCCCGGTTGCGCAGCGGCGGGAAGTTAGCGGGAGTGAGCGGCGGCGCCGGTTTAGGCGCGACCCTCTTGGCGGTGGAGCGCGGAGCGCGCGGGCAGCCCCTGTAGTTTGCTGTGTGACCAGACTGGCCGCACAGCACACAGGCAGGGGGGGAAGTGGATTCGGGAGTGCGAGTGCACTCCTTCGTAAAATGTGGATCCAGGCACTTAACGCACCTGGGGGGAGCTGAGCAGTTAGCCGCTGCGTGGCCGTAGAGCTGGCAGCGGTGGCACTGCCCAGGGTGACCGCGGGGGTTGGGACGCTCGACGGAGATGTTCGAGAGTCCGAAAATTGTGCGAGCCTCTCTGAAAATCTCCTTCGAGTTGGTAAGGATTACTAGAGCTAAGGGAAAACGCCTACCGTGGTTGGAGTGCATCTTGTGCACTGCTGTGGCCGGGAAGCCCTGAGACTTAAGTTCCTCGAGAATGTCTTCGTTACTGAGTTCGAACGGGACGCCCCGTAGTACTGCGCGGATCTTACGCTCCTCCGGGAGGGCGTAGGTGTGATACGCGATTTGATTTAACGAGAGTAACCTGGTAAACGCGCGGAAGTCGTCGACGGTCACTACTTGAATTTTGATTGTATCGCCAGCGTTGGCGGCTTTTAAGTAAGTAATTTTGTGCTCTTTGCACAAGTTTGAAACCGCGGTCCAGCGCGCTTTTTCACGCAGGAATACGGGCGGAGGGAGCTGAGGCTTCGGCGGGACGGGAGCGCAGCGCGTCGCTGGCTTCGATGTGACCGACGGAGACGCGGTTACTACGAGCGATTTTAACGGCGCGGGGGCTGGTGTTGAAGACACCGGGGAGGGCTTGGGTATTGATGATACCGAAGCTTTCTTCGAGCGCTTCTTGGAGCGCTTGGCGACAAGTTGAAACGCGGGCTCAGGAGAGCCGGTTAAGGTGGCGGCATCTGACGACGTATCAGACGCGGGTTCGGAGTCGCTCCCGGGAGCGGTACGCTTGCGACGCGACGCGTGAGAGGATGCGACCGATTCGCAGTCCATCTCGGACGAGGCGGGAGACGAGGAAGAGCTGTAGACCTGAGGGGTCTCGACGTTGGAGGCCTGAGGGGCCGGGGTTGAGGCCTGACTCGCTCGTCACTACTTAGGCCGCCTTAATAGCATGTTAGGTAGAAAAAGTAAAATGTCTTTCAGAAACAAGCGTACACTTTACAAGGTCTGCGTTAGACCCGTCATGACGTATGCCTCGCTAATCTTTGCCCACGCCAAACCCTCCCTCCTGCACAAAGTGCAGGTAGTTCAAAACCTCTTTTGCTGCCGGGCCACAAACGCACCGTGATATGTGCGTAACGCGGACTTGCATAGAGATCTTGAACTGCCTACAGTACAACAACACCTCAAAACACTCTCTGAAGCGTTCTTCAAACGCTCCGAAACCCATCCCAATCCTCTAGTTTGTGATTCAGTCTCATATACTACTCCTTTCTTAGATTCGAAGTTCAAAGTCGCTAGGCCTAGGAGTGCGCAAGCGTACTCATCCACCAGACTGTCAGCCGATCTCGAAGCCCTTCTGGCCGCAAATTCTAATTCTAACGTAAATTCTAATTCTAATGTAAATCCTAATTCTAACGTAAATGCGAATTAATTCAATTTTATTTTGCAATTTTTAATTTTTGTTTTAATTATTGATTTTCATTTTGTGCACCTTCAGCGCTATGTATTCACCTTCAGTGCTTTGAGCACCTTCAGTGCTATGTAATCCCAGCGGGTGACTCCTTCTGGGCCCCGCTAGCGCGGCCTCTTTCTCCAATTGACCGTCGCTCAGATGAAGGCTGAGTGGCAAAAATGCACGAGCCGACAGGGGGTTTTTAGTGGGTATGGTTCTGGTAGGCGTCGGGACGAGTCCCACATAACTCTGGAATCGCGCCAGAGTATGCGTCAGGGCATTTTTATCCTCCTGCCCTTCCCGCGGAGGGGAACAAAAAAAAAATCTTATTATTTTACGTACCTTTAATTATTTCCAGTAAAGTACACATAACTTACGAATAAAACCAAGTTTTAGGTTCGTATGAAGAAGAACACCAGTTTTTTTTTTTTTTTTTTGCTGCCGAGGCACCCTCGCGGGAGGGAGGTGGAAGATGCGTCATGCATACCCGCCCGCAGGTAAATTCCTCTGCGGGGGGGTTATGTGGGACTCACCAGAATGGCACCTACCCACTAAAAACCACCTGTTGGCTGTAGTTATTACCGTTAGCCTTCATCGGAAGCGACACCCGTCGGGAAGTTGGGCGCGCTGGCAGAGACCCGCTAGCGGGTCTTCCGCCTGTAGTGAAAGTTGCACTGAAGGTGCTCAAAGGGACATGAGTTGGTGGCCGTTCTGGGCAGCCTCCGGTGAAGCCGGGGCTGGGCAGAGGTCGGCCGAAGCATGATTTAGGGATCAATTCATTTAAATGAACCTACAATGAATTGAGAAGGGAACTATGCTCCGCCAGAGCTAGCAAACGCTCTGTCGGAGTACGTGAAGCCCTAAGTTTACGGGCTAAGACTGCGATTCCACTAACATCGACATTTTTTATAGCGTCGCAGACGATACGCATGTCGTCTGCTACGGAGGATTGAGGAGTGGGTTTGTAATTTGCGGTGTGGCCGGACTGGCCACAAAGCACGCAATCGGGAGGAGAGGGAGTTTCAGGAGTGCGATTGCACTCCTTAGTGAAGTGCGGGACCAGGCACTTGACGCACCTGGGCGGTGCGCGGCAGTTGGCCGCCGCGTGCCCGTACAACTGGCACCGATGGCACTGGCCGGGATGACCGCGGCGATGAGGCGCCTCGATCGAGATCCCAGAGAGGCCGCATATAGTGCTAACCCCTTTGAGGATCTCCCTGGACTTGGGGACGTTGGCGAGAACCACCAAAGCGAGAGGGTGTTGCCTCCCGTACTTGCTGTGCATTTTATGCACCGCGAGTGCCGGGAAGCCTTGGGACTGCAGATCCTCCAGGATAGCCTCGTTCGATAATTCGAACGGGACTTCCCTGAGTACCGCTCTGATCTTACGCTCTTCTGACAGAGCATAAGTATGATAAGCATAATGCTTATCGGTGAGGAGCTTTGTTAAAGCACGAAAGTCGTCTATCGACGAGACTAAGATTTTAATAGATTCACCCGAGTTGGCTGCTCGGATGTAATGGATTTTGTGCTCATTGCACAATGTCGAGACCTCAGTCCATTTACCCTTTTCCCGAAGGAAAACGGGTGGTGGGACCTTGGCCTTGACAGAAGTCGGGGCCGGAGCGGGTGTTGAAGACACCGGGGCAGCTGGCGTTGAAGACGCCGCAGGGGGTGTAGGGACGGGCGCCGAGGGCGCCGGGTCTTGTTTCGAGCGCTTCTTAACAAGGGTGAAAGAGGGAGGCTCATCAGGGCCAGTGGGGGTGGCATCCGAGGATGACTCGGTCGCGGGTACGCGCTTGCGGCGCGGAGGGGCGTTTTCTTCGCACTCCATGTCACTGGAGGAAGGGGACGCGGGAGGGCCTAAGACCTGAGGGGTCTGGGGACTGGGGTGGCCTGAGGGGCCATTGGTGGAATTAACGCCATGATATGCGGGATAAGAGAATCAAGGAAACGGAACTTGTCAGCATTTATATATATGCCTTCAGCACCGGTACTATCAACTAACTTCTTCCTAATCTCATCAGAGCTTAGGGAAGCCATTGCGGAGGGGTTGGGGAGGGACAATATATGAACCTAACAACGATGACTAACTTCCTAAAACCACCCTACACGCAGTAGCCCTACTGCCCTACTGGTTGAGAACGACGCGGATAACTTACTCGAACACGGCACTTGAAGTCCTGGAACAACGAATTCCCGTCGACGAAGCTCACGTACCAC
Source organism: Marasmarcha lunaedactyla (assembly GCA_923062675.1). Lineage (NCBI taxonomy): Eukaryota > Metazoa > Arthropoda > Insecta > Lepidoptera > Pterophoridae > Marasmarcha > Marasmarcha lunaedactyla. The sequence goes on from OV281353.1 coordinate 14,961,509, forward strand.
GAAGTACGGTTAACAAGCCACTATTCGCCGTGAAAACGGCGTTAGAAACTTATTAGAAGTACGGTTAACGAGCCACTGTCCGCCGTGAAAACGGCGTTAGAAACTTAATACGGTATACAACTATGAAATTATATATTACGACAACAACCAATGAAATTTGGGTGCTCAATTAGCGCGGGGGCTAAAAGAGCGGGAAGGCGTCTGCGATCGACGTGCGCTCGAGAACGCACGCAGACCGAGACTCGAAGAACACCAGTAAAATACATGTTTTAAATACAATAAAAGATTTGAAAGGCACTACAATCACTGACTGCTAGGTGCAACGGTTAAAGAAAGTGATATACTTTACATTATGCGTTTTACATGAAAATATTAAAATAACAGGGACACGTTAACAACAATGTTTATTTTTTAGAATAACTTTTTGTGACCCATCTTACTTTCATTGCTTCGGTTTTGTTGATTCCAACAAAAAAAAATTATCTGATAAGGTTAACCACACTTGACCGAGTTGATTAAATTGCGTGCGTAATTCGTATAACTAAGAGCGTCTGCTCTTTTTATTATTACATGAGCTTCATATGAGCTAACAAACATATCCTCATATATTGCTAATGCATGCACGCAAATGTATTGGTCGGCAACGGGGATCGAACCTCCAACCTCCGGATCAGCAGTAAGGTCAATCCAGTATGTGGGTCACCCCGTACCAACTTAGCCATACGGTGTGTTATCGAATATTTAGTAAAATATCCATTATACGATGCTAAACATTACTTACTTTTCATACCAAAAATACATCGTAAAATACATATTAAAAACGTAATCTTCTAAAATTTTATATTTTTATTGAACTAATCGTCCTATGGAAAATAGGAAAATAATAGTAAAATAAATAAGGAAAATAATAGTATCTTGCTGATAAACTAAGTTGTAATGTGGTCATCGTTGAAAAAAAGAATGCTTAAAGAATCAGAAACTATAGCGATATCTTACTAGTATTAGTTGACGCATGATGTAGTGTAGTCGAGTTATAGATATTGATACGAGTACATTTAAATGTATGTTATTCGTAACATAACTTGGTTTGTTAATTTTTTATAGTTTAAATAATTTAAAGTTTGTTAATATTTATTAAGGATCGATACCTATTTTAAAAAAGCTTTTTTATATATTTAAGAATGGTTCAATTTTTTTTTATCACCATGTAATGAATGTAGTAGATAATCATAAGGCGTGTGGTATTAGTGTTGCCACAGTGAGTTTTATTTATCGCAAATATTGTAAAATCGGCAATTTCGAAATTTTTACATTAAATTTAAGAGTTACTTATTATAACTCTTACATATATCTCTTTTGTAATCGTTAAAGCACGAACAATATGTGCAATTCTATGTTCAGTCAAGTTGACAGTAGCAGTGGCTGATAAGCAACATTACGGTGTAAGCCTCTGAAATGCCTTCATATCCTGCCATAAATTGTTGAGTACCGAATAATGGACATCAGATATTCTCGCTCTAACGGTGTCTTTTGTGTAGTTTACACATCCAATGTTAACGATATGTGGGTTTCTCATTTTACCTATAGCTAAAGCTATAAGAGGGAAATAATGGTAGAATTGTTTGAGGATATTTTTAATAATTATGTAATAAATACGTTAGTTAACTAAATTTGAATTGATGTATGACATCGGTCCCACCCGAGAGTGCAATTTAAGAGCGTAAAGCTCGCGAAGGAAGTCTTGCGAGGTTCGAGTACGCGAGGCCGACGCGTAGTGAGTATTTATTTATTTAAAATTTGCACACATTATATTGTACAGGTAGTATGGGGAGGTGACAAGCTAAGGGAGCCGCTGACTTTTCAAGCCGAGCGTTGGTCGAGGGTGTGAATGAAGGGCTGACGTAGCGAGTCTTCTGGTGGAGCATGTTTAGAAAAACTTGCTTGCTTGTGGAAATGCATATATTTGCATGTCTTCATAAATGCTTGAATAAATGCATGAATGCTTGCATGGCTTCACGTTATAGAAGAAAAAATACGCAGAAGAAAAACATTCTCAAATTAATTTGAGACTATACTACTAATGTTATAAATGTGAAAGATTCTTTCTTTGAATGTTTGGATGTTTGTTACTCAATAACGCAAAAACGGCTGAACAGATTTGTATGAGTTTTGCCATACGGATAGAATATAACCTGGAAAAACATATAGGTTAACTTTTATCTTCAAAATTTTACAGAAAGTACATTGGAAATAATTATCCATTTATATTTTTTATTGTTTATAGTCATTGATAAACAAATGGTCTTCGGGTCTGCGTTTGAAAGTGTCAAAAACGGAATGAATATGTAATATAATAAATCCCCAGACAAACACACCAAATGTATGGCCCCATAGTAAGCAGAGTTTTTGATATAAATGACCATTTAGTGAATTGGGGGGGAACTCATAACATACATACATATATACCATACATACCATCCATGACCAGAGAACAAATATCTGTTCATCACACAAATGAATGCCCCAGCCAGGACTAGAACCTGACACCTCCTGCGTACTACCCACTACGCTACTTGGTCGTTAAAATACTCTACAGAATCACAAATATAGATAACATTATACCAAAAGAAACCTGGATAATTTTTATGCATGTATTTTTAAAATTTTGTTGAACAGGTTTAATAGTCCAGTCAGTCAAGACAATTAATTCATTATAATTCCAAAAGTTTTCAAATTTTGATGTAAGGTCGGGAGTGGTATTAAAACAAACTATAAAATTTTGCAACCTGCTCTGCGGTCCGGAACATTGTTAAAAATGCAATAAATGATAATTTGCTCAGTTCTTGAGACCAAAATTCCAAAAGTTCTGCAAAGTTGGAGTGGTGTTAAATATATTATTTTACATCACGTGTCAAATTTGCAACCAATTTAAGTGTACGGAACATTTTTTGTTATTAAAAATTAATGTTTTTCTTTATTAAACTGAAGGAAAACGTTCCAAAAGTTCTGCAAATTTGACAGATATATCGGAAAAATATACCTTTTACGTTGACCGGAACATGTTTATTTATAATTCTTTTTAATTTGTGGTCATTTTTTATACAACCGTTCGGTATATTTTTCCGATATATGTGTCAAGTTTGCAGAACTTTTGGAACGTTTTCATTCAGTTTAATAAAAAAAAACATTGATTTTCAATAACAAAAAATGTTCCGTACACTTAGGTTGGTTGCAAATTTTATACGTGATATGAAATATTATATCGAAAACTTCCCCAAGTTTGCAGAACTTTTGGAATTTTTTTCACGACCATACAGCAAAAATTAATTTAATTGCAATTTTAACAATGTTCCGGACTGCGGACAAGGTTGCAAAATGAGATTTATTGTCGTCCCAATGTACCATTCACTTGACCGAAGTTTGAAAACTTTTGGAATTATTATCAAATTTTCGATTTCGAATGTCTATAATGACTGGACTATAATACCGGTTATTTTAGACTAAAGCAATTCAGATTGCATACGATTTTTATCACGTCTGGTCATTTCACATAGAATGCTTTTCTTGCAACCTATCGGTAATAAGCAATTTAAGCTGGGAATTGTATCCCTCTAGATACTTGTTACGTTCAAATTCGTTTTTTTTTTTCAAAAATTTTTCATTAGGACCAACATTATTAGGAAAACGATGTTGTAAAACGAATATTTCTAGCGCCCGCAGAGCAATGGCGCTGGATACTCGATCTGACTGCCGCGGATTCAATCCCAATTTATAAAATTTTCGTACATTAGCTGACTGCTATAGCGGTGAAGGCAAAATGGAATGAAAATGCAAGTAATTGTGTAATTTCATCCGATCAAATCAATATCTTGATTTGATCGCCCGGCCGGCAACACGTTTAAAATGACATATTGCTAGGTGAAAACTGTCAAAATTTGAACGCTCAAAGCAGTCAAAGATACTAAAGGTGATAATGTCAACTTCCTATAAGTTGAAAAGTTGTAAGCAGCGATAATGAGCCTTAATGCAACAAGACACGATTTAAATTTAACGTGATTTATTTTATTCATAAATTTGTAAATGTTGGTCTAACTCGGGTTGCTTCTTACGTCAATTTTGTTTTAGACTGTCCATTTGTTTTTGAACAATAAACATTTTGTCAATGTTTATTGTTCATTGTTTATCCAGTTTTCAAATATCATTATTTTAATCCTACTATGGCTTGTTGTCCAACGGTTCACAATTTATTATTCAACAATCATTGGGTGAGTGAATTTAGATTGACTATTATTTTGTTTATTCTCTTCAATATATGAATGCTTATTGAGATATTTTGTAAAAACGAAAAGGTTTAATTACAGATATACGTTTGTTTACTTTGTTTTTTTACCTTTTTTGTATTTATTTTAGTTTCTTTCTCTTACAGTATTTCGCCTAAGGCGTAAGAATTTATGCTTTCTTTGTGATTTGAAGGTATTGTTTTCGTTGCGCTTATTTATTTAATATTATCTATAACACATATGGTCAGTTCGTATTCATTTGTTTTCCTTTTTTCAAGAATTAAGTATAAATATAAATACTTTTCTTGATTATGTCAGCTTTTAGTTTCTGTTTAGCATTTGCGTTATAAGCGAAAAAAAATTTATTTAAGACCTAAACGTTTGTTTATTTTTCATAAAACTTTATTTTTTGCTATACTGAAACAACAATATTCAATAACAATATACATATAAAAACGTATTATTGCTTCAGGTGATTTTCTTGGTTAACTTAAATTACGTGCTCGTTGACTCTACACTTACAAAGTATTAGTTGGTATTGGTATCTTTTTAAGTTTTTTAGTTTTAGGAATACTGCTTATTTATGTTGTTATTTTGTATATATTTTGATTTCTTTATTGGATACAGGTACCTATCTTTTTTGCCTGTTTTCATTTTATATATTATGTGCAGAACTGGAAATAAATATCATAAAAGACATTATTCATGTACAGTAGTAGCTAAAGGTGATAACTCCGAATAGTTTGTCATTTCAATTTAGGAGAATACAATTTTCCCCTAAAGTTGCCATTTACAATGACCATCAATAAGACCCAAGGTCCAACGCTGAAAGCAGTGGGTAATCATTTCGTGCACTTCTTGCTTCTCACATGGTCAACTTAATGTCAATTCCTTCATAGATCAGCTGAAAAAGGCTTCTAGACAATTACAAACAGGCTAAACAGTAATTTGCTAACATTGAATATATCTAAAACTAAGTACATAACGTTCAGTATAAGAGAAAACTTGCAAAGAAAACCTTCTAATGATTTCCATCTAACAGCTCACTCAAATATGTGTGATGTTCATACAAACTGTAATTATTTAAAATTGACTAGAGCTAATACTATTAAATATCTTGGTATTGAAATCGACAAACATTTGAATTGGAAGCAACACATAACTAGTTTAAAATCTCGTATTCGTAAACTTATACCAATATTTAAAAAAAATTAGAAATCTTATAGCCGGTTTACACGCGTTAAGTGGTTAAGTTGGTAACTAAATTTTAACTAAATTTTAAGTTAAAAGTTGCGTGTAAACAGTCAGTTTAGTGACAAGTGGTAACTTAAAATTTAGTACGCAAGTGATTAAGTAGATTAGGATTCGTTCTATTTTTCGTATAAGTGGGTGGGCGGGGCTTCTCACTTAACACGTTTGGACGTGATTTTTTAGTTAAGTGCATAGGTTGACAAAGCTGGTGGCGGCAAAAAGCTCGTATATATTTCGCATTTACTCTTTTTTTTTTAAATGTCGGAGTGGAGTTTAGTTTCAATTTAAAAATTTGTTGAAGAATATTTAAAATAGATATGCTTGTAGAATAAAAATTTAGAAAAAAACATATTCTTGTAAAGCTATCAATTTCCGAATAAAATTCTTTTCTGAATTTGTCCAAAATCACATTTACCATATATCTAAGTACAGAATTGACGAATTCCTTGAGATTCATCACTGCTCATCTTCATTGAACTTATGAACTTAACTACTTAATCCGTTTGGACACACAAGTGACATGAAGTAACTTAAAATTTAGTTAAAATTTAGTTACCAACTTAACTACTTAATACATGTAAACCGCGCATTAGAGACAGTAAAACTGTTTACATAACTCTTTGCCAATCAATTATTATGTATGGCATATCTGCTTGGGGTGGAGCTGGGAAAAGTACACTAATAAAAATAGAGAGGATTCAGAGATGTATCTTAAAAATAACAGGTTCCAAGCAATACAGATACTGTACAACTCAGCTATATACGGATTTTCAAGCATTAACAGTTCGAAAACTTTTCATTAAAACCATTGTTCTAAGACATCATTCCTATGAAAAACTACGTAACACCTCATGCAGAAGATCGTATAAGGTACATGATGTCCCTACATGTAAAACTACCTTTGCACAGGGATTTTCTTACTTTTTGGCCCCATTATTATACAACCGCATAAGTTAAACCAAAAAAGACAAAAAACAAAAAACAGTAAAAGACCTCACAAGATTTGTTTGTAGAAAAGCACTGGACGAGTTTCTATGTACTTTGGATTATGAACGGTCAGAAAATATTATACAAGACAAGTTTATAAATTATAATTTCTCCATAATTATACATATATGCCTCTAATATCTATCTAACTTATGTTTAAGTACTTATGTAAATGTATTTTTTATTTTTCGTATTAATAATTCAATTATATATTTGATTTCTTCTGTAGGTATGAATTAAGAAAGTATATTGTTATTAGCCGTCTTAATTAAAGCTGCGTATTTCGTTAGCTCTAAAATTTCATGGTATATTAGCACAAGTAATCACTCATAATTGCTAAAGAATTACATATACATATCAAATTTATTTCAATTATCTCATTTCATTGGATATACTACATGTTTACGCTAACTAAGTCGCTCGTTATCAGCAACGATTGAATAGGCCTATTGTATTAAAAAATGTTCGTGTATCTTTATAAAATAGACTTAATATCAATGTATTTTTATTGCAAAAATGTGCCACAGTCCTATAATAATAAAGTCGGGAATGCTTTGGCGAGAATCTTACCTTGCCGTAACACAGTCCTCGGACTAGCACGGGAGGTAAAGTTTTTTGTCGGTATACCCTCAATAGATATTACAAATAATTTCGGTAATAGCTCAAAAATGTAAAACCTACTGTTATGTTGTTCCTATTTTTTAGATTTTTTTTGATGTTAACTACTATAATTATAAATAAGCTACTGTTTACTTTGCTGTTTTTTTTGCAAACAAAACTTATTATTGTATACATTATCTTCCAACCACAAAAAGTACTGTGCCCAAAGAATACGCGAGCGAAACTGCGGGCAAAATCTTTTAATCAATATTTTTATAATATTCAGTTGCTGTCCACTGTGAGATCTACATAGCCAGAGTTGAGATAGTCCGGGGTTTAGTTGTCCGAGTCGAATTTTATAGTTAGAATTGTCCAGGTTGAGTTCTCCAGCTCCAGTTATGCCAGTTGGAGTTGTGATGATCAGTTGAAGTCAAGAATTATTTGGGGTTGAATTGTCCCAAAGGTCAAGTTGTTGGGGTCAAGTTCTCCGGGTCAAGTTGTCTCCTGAATTGTAAATAATGAATTTTATAGGAAAAAAAATGGGTTAATCTGTGTTTTATAATTGTAATTTACCTCCATACATAAAACAATAATTAAAATCAGTTTATTCATTTTATATTATCCCTTAGGTATATAAAAACATACAAAAAATCGAATGTTAGCACACACATACTTATTATCGACTAAGTTAGGTTTTAGTTTGATTTTGCACCGAAACGGGTAATAACGTTATTTCATATATAGAAAGAACGAAGTCGCGGGCGATAGCGATAGATAGACGAGTATATGAATTTATACTATACAAAAAACTTACCTTTAACAGTTAAGTTGTCATAGAAAATATCATACATTTGGTCAAGAAACCAAATTTATTCGAATCCTCCTAGCGGGAAAATCCTGACATCTAATTTCATATAATTTTAGTTTTTTATTTATTTCGAATTTCTGAACAAGATTTGACTGTAAATTAGGCAAATTGGTCGCACAGAAAAAAATGACAAATCTGGCAACTCACCACATCTTGTTTGTCAAATAAACGTAAAATAAAAGTTGACATTTTTTTTTATATTGAAAAAGGATTAGACGTTTGTCTTGTATCTCATCTGACGGAAAGTGACGGTGAAGACGAAGGTGTTACACGTCTATCCACGGGACACCTATTCACTCGACGCTTGAAAGAACGATGACTATAGTTTTCTGGAAAAACAGACGCAGGCAGTTCATTCCACTCCTTGGCGACCCGCACCAAAAAGGAACTTTCGAAGCGTTTGGTTCAATTTCTTGGGATATCTACTATAAAGGGATGGAAGGCCTGTCTGCGTCTAGTAGTCCAATGTAAGAAGGGTGTGGGTTCAACCTGATCTAAAAGAGCATTCACGCAATTTCACGAAATTTTATGTGTTGTATCCCTGAAAATGGATAACTATCATCTGCCAGCGGATAAATAAAAATTATGTTCTCAAGGTAATAGTGTGTCGATTATTGATTAAAAGATGAATTTTATAAAAATAAAATTATAATATAATAATATAAATTTCAGAGTACCTATTCAATACATTTCAATCAAACTCGAATGATATATTGTTTACCTTAGCTCTAATACTGTGACTAATTTCATTGCTCAATGACTTGGTACTCTTACTTTTTATCATTTAGCAGAAGATAAGTGACGTTTTTAAATCGATCTGGTACTACCAGAAACTGATGTAATTACACAAACAAAGTATCTTATCATCCGTAATCCGTCCACTGCAGGACAAAGACAAAAGGAAGTGACCCAGACTGACAAAAATGCAGGACGCGAAGACAAAATAAAGCTGTTATTTTTATTTCATTAGTACCTACCAGTGTAAAGAATCCATTTTGAAACTTTCTTTTGAAAATAGAACCACGAAGTAAAAACCAAGTAAAACATTAACAACCTTATAGTGTTATAAGAAACTCTATAAATTTAATTAATTTTCACTTGTACCCACACCTCTAGCAAACCAAACGGTTTACAAGACATAACAAGACGTAAGGACAAGCGCAGGACAGAACATATTACTGCGAGGGCGAATACATATTCTTACAAGTAAATAAATGAATTAACATTTAAAGAATATAATTCTCTAACATGCGTAACGTAACGTAGTACGTAGTATTTTCCATAAATGTATCGAAACATGATTTAGTTGTTATCGACACTTCCAAGAACATTATTAACTCTCACTTTGACTTTTTATGAGTATATTTTTCTTAGACAAATTTTAAAATGGAACATTCTTAGTAACTTATATATGTGAAAAGATTATGATGAAATAAAATATAACTCGTAACATTATACTACACTCCAAGAGGAATTTATTCCTCACATTTCTAAAGAAAAATTGCTTAGAAGAAATAAGATATTTCCACTACCAACCAGAGAGGAATACTTTGTACGATATATAAAGGTCACCATGCGAGAACGTACTGAACTTATCGATGCGGCCATTGAATTGTAATTACTTAAGTGTAGCATGTGTAATTTACTTAAATAAGAACTTATGTGACATACGTTTGACTTTAAGATGGCATTTTTTTGCGCAGTATTGTGCGTTATCGATAAAAATAGTTCTGATAATGCCCAAATGACTTACCTAAGTATTTATTAGGGGAACAATTCACATTAATCTGTTTTGGTAAAAAACTTAACTTTATTTTTCTATGAAAAATAATAATTTTAGCATTGGCTGTACAGTTATTGTTACTTAGACTCTGCGAGGCATTACAAAATAAAATATTGTAACTAATCAAACAAGACTTTTTAGAAAATTAAAATGGTAAACATTTTTCAATGCAACGCAAACCAGAAACATTTTGAATAATTGTATGACTGAATATATTTTATAATCCGAATTTCTTAAATTACCAACATAGTAACAAAATACTGTTTTTGTTGGTGCCCTTAGTACCGTCGACCGGTCGACGTCGATCGAAGGACGATCGATTGGTGTGGTAACACCCTTAGGCGTATCGAATGTAGGAGTAGTTTAAGTTCCGGCTAAGTGCCCTCAGCGCTAGGCCACAAAGTCCGGTGAAATGTAAAAGGCTAAAAGGCCCAAAAATAAACTGTACATTTCCAAAAAAAAAAACTGTTTTCATTATTTGACGGCCGAGTAGCGTAGTGGTCTCTACCCCTGTCTCATATGGAGTCCTGGCCGGAGCATTCATTTGTGTGATGAACACAGATGTTTGTTCTCGGGTCATGTTTTTTGATATTTATATATGTATGTTTATTCTGGGTTACGGCTGGCTTACGTTGGGGCCATACAGTTGGTGCGTTTGTCAGGGGATTTATTATTTATTATTATTATTAACAACCTTTACATACTCAAAAGATATTATTTAATATGAATTACTAATATACACAAATATTAAATATTAATACACTAATATTCAAAGCGAGTTTCTTAAGTTTTCTGATTTAGAAATGTTCGTGACAATAACTTAAACTAATCTCTCTTACGCTTACAGGTTATTGTCTAACTAAACCTCTCGATGTACTACTGACTGGGTTGAAATCGATCGATTTGTCTGATGGAAAACTTGAATCAAACCAAATAAATTTATTTGCGAAAAAATGGGTACAAATAGTTCTGAATTAAAATTGACAGTTCTACATTTTTTACTGTTAAACAGCGTGCAAATATTTATAAGAAGTTAATTGCAAAATGTCTAAATACTATCTAAAAACCTATTAAATAATATTCAAATAGTATTTGCAAATATTCATATTTAAATGTTATAAAAATATTACAAAACATTATGATTCCTAAACTTATACATCGATGGCTTAGATCACACATGTTCTAATTACAAAAATTGCGATTTTTACTTTTTGATGGACAACTGTATTAATTGACGTGCTCTACCGCTTCCACTTACTCACGTGTCGACATTCCATCTCTTTCTATCAAAAAACCAATGTCACGGTTGTATTAAGTAAGCTTCGGTTATGTCCAAAAGTATTAAAATCCTTTATTTTTACTAATCTGCTACGAAATTTCCATAAGTGATTTAAAGATTCTCCCCCGCGGTGTTAGTTAACGCACAATAATGTTAAACATATTTACGACATGTAATCCTAAATATAACCAACAATTCAAATGTTCTAAGTGCAGTTAATACAAAAGCAAATCTAATCTTGCAACTATTTTTATATGCACAAATGTGCTAAGTCGCTTTGATATAAAAAATAACTATGTTTACAAAATTATCGATAATCCCAAATGTAATAAATACACTTAATTCATTTTTGTTTTATTTCTTGAAATGCTCTAGTATTCTAACGTAATTTTAAGTTAAGTGTGCTTTCAATAATCGTTATGGCGTGTAATTTCTGTACGCGCCGGAGTTATCAGAGGCAGCGTGTATCTGCCGTGAATGCCAACTGGCAAGTGTGGTTGATTATAATGTTTCATTTTCATCTGCATTAGCGTCAAATACTAATGTAGAATATGACGACTTTTCCCCAGGACATATTGATTTTGGAGATCATGGAAACAAAATTGACTCGCCTCTTTGCTTATAGAAGATTGCATGGACGTGTTACCACAATCACCAATTCCTACTGTATCAAATAAAAATGAATCTCAACAAGTCTCACCGAAACCTGGTATATCAAAAGAAAATCATCCTCATGCGGATTTTTTACGTGAAGACCTTTATTAATCAGATAGTTCAAATAACAATACATCCCCTTACATTGATTCTGAATCATCTTAATGTCCCACACCACCACCGTCCTGCTCTCGTCCAGTACTATTCCCGCTTGATGGTGAGTTCAGCGACACTGACCCACCCCAGATTCCTGCAGAAGTCGTAAATCAGAATGTACCCAAGAAGAGGATGAAAGCAATGCCAGAAACATGGAAAAAAAATGTAGTAAAAAGGTTGCGTCAAACGGGACAGGGTTATATAAGCAGACAAGGTAAATTTATGGAACCAAAAGCCTGCAAGCCTACAGATTGTTCGAAATGTCGATATAACTGCAACGTTATGTTTCCCGAGAATTTAAGGCAACAAATATTTGAAGAATATTGGACACTTGGTAACACTAAACAACAAAAACTAATGCTTAGTAACTTGATAATACATGGTGATGTTTTACGCGTATTCACGAAAGCTAAGAAAAATCGGTCGATGTCACGTTCATACTGGCTTTTTCACCAATCTACAGGAAAACACCGTGTTTGGCAAAAATTTTTTTGTAACACGTTTGATATTAGCACAAGTATTATTAATGTTTGTTCCAAAAATAGAGGACATGTAGGCTCTTATGTTGGCACTGACAGCCGAAAAGGTAAAATTCTTGCGAATAAAACTTCATCTGAGGCTACAAAATTTGTCAAAGAGCATATCGATCAGTATCCTCAAATTGAGTCCCACTATTGTCGCAAAGACTCCAAAAAATTATATTTAGATAGTGATCTGAACTTATCTCGCATGTACAAAATGTACAAAGAATTTTTTTGCCCTGAAAAACAAATAAACCCCGTATCACCTTATGTATACCACACGATTTTTCACTTCTATGAGCCAAAACTAGCATTTTATAAACCCAAAAAAGATCAGTGCACTAAATGCAATGTGTATAAGCGATCGAGTGAAAAAGCTAGTTTACAGGAAGAAAATGATGCACACAAGAAACGAGAAAAAGACTCTTTGGATATGAAGAAAAAAGACAAAGAAAGATGTATAAACACGGGTGGCGCCTTTAGAGCAATCACTTTCGACCTCCAAGCTGTTCTTTCTATACCCTTTACCGGTGATTGCAAAATATATTATTTACGGAAACTGTCATTGTACAATCTAACTATTTTAGATTGTCACGAGAATACTGGCCTTTGTTATCTATGGGACGAGTGCAATGGCAAAAAAGGTTCGACAGAAATAGGATCTATGCTGCTAAAATATCTGAACAGTCTACCTGAAAACGTTACACATGTATCGTCTTTTTCTGACACCTGTGGTGGCCAGAACCGTAACAAATATGTTACTATGATTGCTGTATACGCAGTTCATAATATACATCACCTAGAAACTATTGATTTGAAATTCATGGAATCAGGGCATTCATACTTAGAAGCCGATTCCATGCATGCTTGTATAGAGAGAGTCAGAAAACACAAAAAGATATTTACGGTGCGTGAATATGCATTGGTAATGGATTCTGCCAGGATAAAACCAAAACCGTATGATGTTATTGTTATGAAACATGACGATTTCTATGACATAAAGGCATTTGAAAAAACTTTAAATACTAAAACAAATAAAAACATAAAAAATGAGACTGTGCAATGGCTTAAAATTAAATGGCTTCGGGTAAACAACAAGTCGCCCAATTCGATTTTTTATAAATACGACTTGAACGATCCAGACTTTAAAGAAATCAATATTTGTAAGGCAAAAAATGCAGGAAAAAAGAAAGATTTCATTAACAAATTTAAAAAGAACCTGAAAAAAGCATACAAATCGATGCTACCTATTTCACAATGTAAGAAAAAAGATCTTCTTACTCTTTTAAAGGATAGTGTGATTCCATCGGACTATGGGCAATACTATAGAGACTTACCAACCAGTAACAATATTCCTAACAATAATATGACTGATACTGAAACATCTGATGATGAAGAGGTGAATCAGGATGAGTTTAATATTGAAGAACTTTAAATGTTTTCCAATTATAATTTATGTCTACCTAAAAGGTACAAACTAGTTATGTAAGTGAGTGAGTCACCACAAGATTATTATTAATAAGTAATAATATTTGGCAGAAATTTCTGAACTGAACAAACCGTTTACTTTATGTACTTTATGTTACTTGTTAGTTTATGTTCTGATAAAATAGCTTTGAAATATATCTAATGGTTTGTTTGGTTGATAATTTTCCGTCAACTTTTAATCTCACGTATTATTGTTACATATTATTGTTATTATGTGAGTATAGGCCTAAACGTGAAGTTTTTATAATTTAAGAGTATTTAAAACTAAAGTCTGATTATTATTAACCTGCATTTGTTCTAAGACTAATTACTTACTGATTATACTTGAATAAATACTTTCTATAATATGAAAGACTGATTTAATGAGAACTATAATATTCTTAATAATTATTAAAATGTTCTAGAACAAAACTTTAATAAATGATTACCTACTATGCAATGTTTTATTGATTTCCTATTTAATAATAGGTATTATTATTTTATGTTCTAACCTGCACAAAATATTTTGAATGGGTATTGTCTGGTATTTAATAAACGGTGCTAATTAAACAGACTTCTTTTTCATAGCATTATTCGCCTCTAAAAATCTACATTGCCTTCTAAATTACTAAGTCAGCCACAATTTGCGAGCGTCTGAACGATACTATTGCCACTAAAAATATGTTGTTGCATAATGTTTTTGCTATAAAATTTTGAATAATCATCCAATTTCGAATATGGCGCGCGCCGAGTGCTGCCGCACCACGCTCGCTTAGCTCACTCGGCTCGTTCGTGCGATAATTACAGCCTAACATTAACTTAACCCAAATTTAACTATTACGCTACTTACTACTAACTAGAATTAGTGTATTAAAGGCTATCTCATTTTCCTGTGGCTTAGTTATAAAATTAGAAGTTTGATCACGTGGCCAATAAAGAAATTTGTGGCTTGACTTATAGTTTCCCTTTAATAAATATCTAATATATTTTTTTGATAAGTACCTGTTTCTCTACTAGAATACAAATACCCGCCCACTTAGTACATTCGTGCATTAAAATTTCTAAATTTTGAGGTTCAAATGTACTAACTGAGGGGGGTTAGCTAGGAATTCAGCTGATTTTGTTATGAAGTTAAAGTATTTTTTTTATAAAATTTACTTATTTGTAAAACCAAAGAGTAAATCTTGTGAATAAACGTAATATGAATTCCATATCATAGATAGTTTTTGTATGAATAATGCTTCAACTTTAAAATGCTCTCCTCAAAAATACACTTTTTGTAATTAGAACATTTGTGCTCTAAGCCATCGACTTATACTCGTAGATTCATTTAATTACAATTGAGTGTCTTTAAAATATTCATCAATTGTGTAGTAATATTTTTGTATCAATAAGTCATATATTTTTCGTTTATAGTCATTAAAATTAAAGTTTTTATAATTAAAGGGCAACTTATTATAATAGGTCTTTACCTATGAAACTGGCGTTTTGCCTTACTGGCCATTTCAAATGAAAATATTTTTTTTGACTGATAATTCTAATTTCAAATTAATTTTATTTGACACACATGGAATTCTTTTTCTAAAATCGTCATTTGTGTAATAGTTAGTGTTTTGTTTTCAACGCATTCGAACATTTTTCGTCATCATGGAAAGTTAAAAATTCGAGTGATTATGGAGTATGAGAACCGTCGTGGCAGCAAAGCGGCACAAGCGGCACGCAACATCAACGACGTTTACGGAGCGAACACTACAAACGAACGCACCACCCGTTATTGGTTTACCTGCTTCCGTTCTGGAAATTTTGACCTGAAAAATGAACCCCGTGGTCGTCCAAAAACTTTGGTCGACAATGACGAATTAAAGGCAATTGTGGAAGCTGATGAAACTCAATCCACGGCTGAATTAGCAGCAGCCTTCGACGTTAGCATCAAAACAATATTGGTCCATTTGCGTCAAATTGGCAAGGTAAAAAAGCTTGACAAATGGGTACCCCACGAACTCAATGACCGCCAGCGCGAAGTACGCGTGGAGACGTGCCTTGCACTGCTCAGCAGGCATACAAATGAAGGAATTCTGAACCGCATTGTTACTTGTGACGAGAAATGGATCCTGTTTGACAATCGTAAGCGCTCAGCAAGTTGGTTGGACCCTGTTCAGCACCCAAACAATACCCTAAACGAAAACTTACCCCTAGAAAAGTGATGGTAACTGTTTGGTGGTCTAACGCGGGTGTAATTCATCACAGCTTCTTGCCAAACGGGACAAGCATTACTGCAGATGTGTACTGTGAAGAACTGAACACAATGATGGAGAAGCTCGCACGTCTCCAACCAGCTTTGGTCAATCGTTCGGCTCCACTGCTCCTGCACGACAACGCGCGACCTCATACTGCACAACAGACGGTCTCCAAGCTACAAGAGTTGGGGTTGGCAGTTCTCCGTCATCCGCCATACTCACCAGACCTTGCGCCTACAGACTTCTACTTTTTCCAGAATTTGGATAACTTCTTGGCGGGAAAAAAATTCAATACCCGAGAGGGTATTGAATTTTCAAATGCCTTTGAAGAATTTGTTGCCTGCCGTCCAGCTGATTTCTTCAAGAAAGGCATCAATAAGCTACCAATGCGTTGGCAAAGATGCATTGATTGCATGGGTGATTATTCTGATTAATAGAAATAAAAAATATATAAAAAAATTGCGCTTCATTTATTTCGTGAAAAACGGCAATTTCATAGGTAAAGACCTAATATATATCGATAGCCATACAATAAACATTTCTACTAAGTAATGTTAATTTTCTAAGCGGCATATACAGTTTTTTACTCAAAATATCTTTATTTGTATAAGTTCTTAAAATCATGACATTACCTAGTTTCTTGAAATATTCCTTATGTTTTTTTTACAAACAATAACATTTCAAATATGTACAAACTCGGCAAAGTGAGTAACTTTGAAACAGCAAAAAGAGCCCTGCTCGGATCTATGAAATCTGCTCTACAAAGTGCTCTAACACATTTCTTCTGACACAAAAATACTTTCTGGATGACTACAGAATTTCCCCATAAAATTAAGCCATAGCGCAAGATAGATGAAACATAACCATGATAAGCTAATTTTGCTGCTTGTTGACTTACAGTTCTTGATAATCTACCTATGACGAAAACAAAACTATTTAGTTTTTTACGTAAATTAGTTATATGTGGTTTCCAGTCACAATACTTATCTTGAGTTATTCCTGAAAACTTGGTACTATCTACCTGCTCTATTTCCGTGCCTCGAGATGTTAAACGAATTACATCAGCTTTACTTCTGTATGTCTGTTATTGCATAAAATTTGTTTTATTCATATTAATGACTAAATTATTTTGATTCAAATAATTAGTAATAGAGGTGAGTGCTTTATTAGATTAATGTTGCAGAGATTTCGTATTTTTCGCTGTTATGTTTATTATGTTGTCGTCAACGAAAAGTACACATTCATGCTCGGTAACAGTAGGAAGATCATTAATGAATAAAATAATTAAAAACGGTCCCAACACACTCCCTAGGGGGATTCCGAATGGATTTTGTTTTTGAAACGACGACTTATACTCCTTTACCCTATTTCCACACATTTGTGACACTTCGACGCATAAATTTAATGCATTTCCCCTTATACCATATACTCTAGCTTTTTTAGTAGAGTCGCATAACAGACCAAATAAAATGCCTTACTCATATCTAAAAATATAGAGACGATTTGTGACCCCGAGTTAAGTGATTCTGTCACATCTTTCATAAGAGAAAAACAGCCAAGAGTAGTATTTTTGTTTCTTCTAAATCCGAATTGGTTATTATCCAAAAGATTGAAATCAGAGAAATAGCTTTGTAACCTTTCTAATATCACTTTTTCAAATACTTTGATATAACTGACGTTTTAGGTATAGGTCGATAATTATTGATGTCAGTAGTAGAACCTTTTTTACGTAATGGCCTGACGATGAACTTTTTTAGACGATCCGGAAAAATGCCTTCCTTTAATGTTAAATTAATCAAATGTGTTAAAGGTTTTAATAACATCAGAGAGCAAATTTTAATAATTTTTGTGTTTATTTTATCAAATCCTGCCGCATTAGCATTAATTAAATTCCAAGCAGCTTTACACGTATTTGGCGCATTACTAATAAGTCTACACAAAAATGCGCGATGGCATATGTAAATCTTTCACGGATATTTTCCTATACCTAACCCTTGTTTAAATGTATTATGGCCACATAGGAAGCTATTTACGTAAAATTAAGTGAAATAAAATTTACGAGCTTTTTATTAAATATTAAAAGTATATATCAATCATTTACAGATGACATCGCGCATTTTTCTGTAGACCTATAAAAGAGGATATTCTACGATACATTGTTTTGTTATATCTTAAAGGACAGTATTTTCAATAAAAACTCGCAGTCAGCTTAATTTTTTCCGACATCTTCAAGAATTATCACTATATCTCTACCAATTGATACAATACTTTAAAGTGTTGTACAAATAAACTTTTCTCCTTGATCATTCCGTCCATTTGTGAACACCTTCTCAAATAGCATTTAGTAGTTTTTGAGTTTATCACGTTCAAACAGACAGATATAAGATATTTTCATTATTATTGGAACTGTGGCCAAGTTTAGATTAAGTTTAAAAAAATGTGGATAAGCTGTTTTTTTTTTTGGTGTTGTTATAAAGGCAGTTTATATTTGACTGTACAACTTTATTAATAAATGTCGACACTGATATCGAACATGTTCCACCACGGGCATGGAGTAATATCCTGTTATATTTATACAAGACCTATATTAAAATTACACAATTCACACACAATAACAAGCTGCTACGGGCAACCGAAAGTTCCAAAGTTCGACCAGCGCTAATGTTCTCTATAGAAGTAAATGAAAATTAATGGTTGCGGCTTTTGAAGTTAAAATCAATCTTTTCTCTGTAGTTGGAATCACTACGTTTCTAAATATGTTGAAATAACTGTATGCAGTTTAAGTTATTTTTGTTGAGCACTGTTGATTGCAAATGCTTAAATAAAGCTGAAGACATAAGGTTCTTCCAAAACAGATATCCGTGGCATTATCTGGCCCAGCTCAGCTTCATCATAAGAAAAGCCTCATCCTGCTTTCGTTCTAATTGGTTGTAGTTCACAATACAGTAACAATGCAAAAAAATAAGTATTTATACATGTATATTTTATTACACGGCCACTTAATTTATACTTAAATGTGAAGATTAATTAACCTCTTTGTTCATAATTTCATTTATTTTTAAATAAAAATATCAAAAAAAGAAATACAATAATCAAGTTTGAAAATAGATCTGACAAAAGAGTGGAAAAATAATGTCATTACAAAAGTTTAAGCTTTTTAAAATATCTAGACAGCGTATTATTGTGCCAAAAAATAACGGCTAACGCACAGGCTTACTCATTACTATATCTTTAGATTAATGTGTTGGTCAGAGCAGACGCTGAAATTGTGTTCGTTACTAATTTTTTCAAAGAGGGGATGTATGGGATAATGTAAAGTTAGCGTGTACAGTAAATTTATGAAAACCAGCTAGCTTAGGCCGATGACCATTTTTTTTTAAGTAGAAGAGCTACTTATTTTTCTGTGAATGTCCGTGCTGATTTTTATTTATTTATTTATTTATTTCACAATTTATGTACACACAGTAGTTGAAGAAAGTTAAACACAGTGATTTAAAGTAAGTACAAAGGTACAGCTTATTTCTATGGAAATTTCTTACAGCAGACCTATGAGTGGAGAGTTTAATATCAATGCAATAATAGTGTGTACTCTTAGGGTAAAATTACTTTAACGAGTAACATAAACATAATTAAAAAAATAATAATAATAAATATATATATATAATAAATATATATATACATATATTATAGTACAAGTATAAGTATAAACTTATATATAAATAAACCTACAAAAGTATTAAATATATCCAGTTAAACAGACATAATTCTATACATATATCCTATAATAAATATACATAAAAATATACCTACATAATCAATAAGAAAATAAATAAATAAAGTACTTATTGTACATTACAAAAATTAAGAATCGATAAAAACAAGAGCTAACGACATTTATCTCTGTAAAGAAAAGAAGTGTTCTCGAACTCTCTTCTTAAAGACAGACATTGATTTAGACTCACGTATGACATAAGGGAGTGAATTCCACAATCTGACTGCATGGACAGAAAAGGAGTAGGAAAAGAAATCTGTTTTATGGGCTGGCATTTGCAGGAAAGTACGCTTATGTGCTCTGCATAGCGAATACGGAGGATGAGCAAAAGAAAATCTTTCACGCAAATAAGGAGGGGCAGATGGATTATGGAGGATGTTGAAAAGGAGACAAAGGATTCTGCTGTTTCTGCGGTAGCGAATCGGAAGCCAACGGAGTCGCTTTCGATAGCTAGACACATGATCGTACTTTTTAAGTGCAAACACGTAGCGTATGGAAAGATTTTGCAAGCGTTCAAGTTTATTGAGAAGCTCCTCCGTGGCATCCAAATAGCAAGCATCAGCATAATCCAGTAAAGGCTGAACCAATGCGTGGACAAGGGAAATCTTGGTCTGGAGGGGCAGGAAGCTCTGGAGATTTTTTAACGTGTGAAAGGTGAAATGGACTTTCCGACTGATTTCACTGACATGCGCGTTCCATGATAAGTTAGAGTCCAAAATGACACCCAAGTTCTTAGCTGTATCAGTGAAGGCAATCGGAATATGGTTCATGGTGACAGGGGGTAGAAGGGAGAAGTCAAGGCCGCCACGCATGTAGCGACTGCCAATAATCATGGCTTGTGACTTTGTTGGATTAACAAGGATACCAAAGGATTTAGCCCAGTCACTAATTCGACCTAGATCCAGATTCATTGAAGCTATTGCAGATTCTACATCTGACACAATGAAATGACGGTAAACCTGTAAGTCATCTGCGTACAAGTGAAATTTAGATGAAATTACTTTAGTGACTGAGTTAATGAAAATGGAGAATAAGAGAGGTGACAGGACGCCCCCTTGGGGCACACCCGCAATAAGATCACACCAATCAGAGCAGTTGTCCTCGAGGCGAACCCGTTGCGTGCGGCCCCGGAGGTAGGAGTTGAACCAGATTGCGAAAGGAGAAACGTTAATGGATTTGAGGAGGCCAATAAGGATGTCGAAATCAACGGCATTAAATGCATTACTGAAATCTAGGAGTACAAGTAAGGTAAGGGATTTGTTCTCCATAGCCAGGCGAATGTCATCAGTCACATGTATAAGAGCTGATACGGTGCTGTGGCCCTGACGAAAACCGGACTGGTATGGGGTGATGATATTATTGGACCACAGGAATGCAGACAGTTGTTTATGCACTATATGTTCGAGAACTTTGGCCAGAAAAGGTAAGATAGATATAGGTCGAACATGTGAAAATGAAGATGGATTGGAAATTTTAGGTAAGGAATAACATTAGCTCGTTTCCAGAGCGTCGGAAAGATACAACATGATAGGGAAAAATTGAAGATATGGGACAGAATAGGTAAGAGGAGAGGTAATATCGTGATAATCATTCTTGAACACAAGTTATCGTCACCAACCGCCGCTGAGGAGATGGATAGCAGTGATTTCTTGACATCATCTGTCGAGACAGTGGTAAAGGTAAAAGGAGGATTTGTTACTGGAAGTTTCGACAGATAAGCCAAAGTATTAGCTTTGTCGGTAGGGGTTAAAGAAAGGGGCGGAAAGGAAAAGTGTCTATTAAGAGCACTCAAATCAAAATCTTTAATAGAAGAGTTGGAGGATTTGCCGATACCGACGGATTTAAGGAATCTCCATACTTCCGCAGAACCACGATTCACAAGGGAATCATAAAAGTAGCGTCTTTTCGCATCACGACACATACGGCTGCACTGATTCCGTAAGCTTTTGTATTGTTCGTGGTTGCGATCATTTGGACAACGTTTGTATTTCCGAAAAGCTTTGTCTCTGACTGCCATGGACTCTTTTATTGAATTTGAGAGCCAAGGTGCTGGATTGTGCTTCAGTTTAACACGTTTTATAGGAGCGTGACGATCGTATAGCTCAATAGTTAATTTGTTAAGATGCGCAACTTTGTCGTCAATAGTTGAGCAAGCTAAAACAGAAGCCCAATCAGTAGCTTCAGCGTCATTCTGCAAAGCCACTAAATTTATGTCCCTGTAGTTACGCAGGAGTAAATAGCGTGGTCTACGTTTGGGGATACGGATGCGGTAGGACAGGAAAATAAGGTCATGGTAGGAAAATGATGCAGTAAGTTGCCCATGCGCTGTAACATTGCTAGGGGTGGAAGTAATCATGAGGTCAAGCAAGGAAGGGACACAATTAGGAAAGTGATGAGTTGCGGAAAGAGGTAGAATATGGAGACTAAACGAGGATAGGAGGGATTTCAATTTGTGGGAACGGGAGTTATTTTTTATCATACAGGTATTAAAATCACCCATCAATATGACGTGTTTGTATAATGGACAGAGATCGTGGAGAAAGCCATCAAGCATATCGAAATAATCGATACTTAAGTTGGGGCTATAAAAGACTGCAAGCAGTAGTTTAGTGTGACGAGCGACTATTTCGATAGCCAGATGTTCTGCTGACTCGGAATATTGAGACGGGGAAGTGCTGATAACTTTGAATGGTATATCTGCACGGAGGTAGATTGCTACACCTCCACCACCTTTGCCAGTCCTGTCGTTACGGATCAGGACGTACCCAGGCAGTGAGGATTGTGTAGAAGGAAGGGAGGGTTTAAGAAAAGTTTCGGAGATAAGCAATGCATCAACATTTGTACTGCTAAAGGTTGCTAGGAGGTCAGAGTAGTGAGAAGGAATGCTTTGGGAATTTATGTGTACTATATTTAAGTTGGAAGGATGAGCATCAGATAAGGAGGCTAATTGATCATGCAGAGTCAGAGGGGAAGAGAATGTACTATCTGCGCTTATAAAACTGCTAGAAGAGGACGAGCAAGAGAAGAAATCATTCTCTAAATCATCTAAAACAGTGTTCATATATGTGATAAAAGAAAAAAATATATATATATAATAATAATAAAATATATAAAGATATAAACCTACTTAGAAATAAAATACGTATATTAAAATATATTATTATGATACTTATAATATAAAAAATAGCTTGGTCACTAGCTACGTGAAAACTCACCAATCATCGATATGCTGGAAAAAAACACATTATAATCTATCAATAATTTCAATGACAAGTATTATTGAAATAGATACTACAAAAAAAAAGAACAAGGCAACCCTATTGATAAAGTCGCAAACCCAAAAAGTGATATTGGCAAGTTAGACTGTCAGTCGTGAAACGTCAAAAAAAAAAACAACAAAGTATCTACGATTACCGGCAAAATCATAAATAATAAAATGAATGGAGAAAGAGACAAAAGAAAATTAAGTAAATTTTAAACCGAGCAAGTTAAGAAGGTTACTCTATAAACAATTCATACAAGGAAATATTAAATCTAATGACGTCGACGAGTTCTTTTTGGACTGATTGTGGTAGTTTTCTTGTCCGATGCTTCTGCTGCCACCGTATCCTCACAGCTGGCAGGAAACTGGGTCATGAGGTCTTCAAGCGCTGTCTTAGTTTCAATCTTCCTACGGGATTTGTCAGGAAGACTTACAACTATTTTCCCATCAGCTGACCAGCAGTTTCTAATACCAAAGTGCTTCCGACACACAACAAAAATCTGTTGTCTTGTTTTAGTCAGAAACTCAGAGATGGTAATCCCGGAACCTTTTAAGGATGTCTTATTTTCCCACACTTGATGCCGATGCTCTAAACTAAAGAACCGCACAAGGATGGGTCTAGTTTTATTTGCTGAAGAACCCCCCAAACGGTGGCATGCTTGTAAGTGGTCCTTGTTGATATCAGGCACCTTCAACTTGTCGGATAACACTCTGTGAACTACTGTATGGAGGTTTTCATTGTTTGTTTCAGGAACACCATGTATCAATAATATCTTCCTTCGCATTATTGTCTCATGCCTATCCAGGCCAAGAGAAAGGGCTTCAAACTCATGCTTCATGGAAGAGAAGATTTGCCAAACCAATTTTTTAAAATCAGAGAAGTCTTGAGAAAGTGATTTCAGATCTGGATGAACAGGGGACACAGCAGTGGTTTTCTGTAGTCTGCTCTCATACTCTTGCATGCGGGTCTCAAACATCTTACCCATTGCTTCCAAGCTGCTCAGTACCATTTCTGTAGTGTAGTGGTTCAAAAACTGACTTTATTGATTTTAAATGTGTTGAGATAGGAAAGTTTTGTGTGTAAGTGATGGTAGGTAAGTTTTACACTGTGTTAACACATAAAGTTTATGTAGAAAACTATTATTTATAATACTTAAGAAATAAAAACTATGAGAACACTAAAATTGCTTGTTTTCACAGAGACTACCCTCAATTATTTTTATGTATGTTTCATAGAATATTGCAAAAAATTATAAACTGCTGTAAGAACTGGCTTGCCAGACATTTCACGTAGGTATAATTAATCTATTAATATAAATCTACAACATCAAGAACCATCTTAAAATGAAACAGAAATTGCAGCAATCTTAAAATGTTCTGAGTCAATTCAATTCAGGTTTTTACACAATGCAAAGTTTCTGTGCTGCAGCATAACGGTTGCTTTAGTTTTTCAAGCGTTTGAACTCCCACAAGACCCTTGAGCAAGAGTTTTCAATTTCCATGCACACGTATTTAAATAGAAACAACTTTTGCTTCTTGTTACATTACAAATTACTAATCTGAAACTCACAACGGTTGAATTTTGTAGGATAAGATTATCTTTGAAACATTTTTGAGGTAAAAAGAAAGTGCACGCGGAGTAGTACCAATTATTACAAAATTTATATTTCTTATATGATAAATTTATAAAATATTCTAATTTGATAGACCTGTGGCGTTTTCGTTTCGCTAAGCATTCAATAAACGTATTTAATAATCGTACGTAATTAATCCATTACTTTTACGTCCTGTTCCCAAAGGTACTTATCCTCAATTGTCGGTTTACTGTTTTTCTATTAGGTAAGTTTTATATCTTTAAAAGAAATTGAGAGAGAGAGGTCGTATACGGCATAATTGGTTTTATATTTAAAAGCTGAGAGGTCGCGTTGTTACAGTTGGGTATAAGCGTGTTTGCCTAAGAAGGCTGTGTGTTAGTAGTCATAACATTATATTTTTCAGGCATCGAACAGTCACTTACATCAACAACACATAATGTATAACTCTCGGACCTTGAGTGCGAAAATTTGAGAAATGTTATAATATCTAATTCATAAACATTTTTCTTTGCGTTTCTTTTGTTAACTCCTTCGTAGTCAAGTGGCACCGTAGAGTCCAGCTAGAGCCTTAATACTCATTATTATTAATTAGCTAATCCTAAGTAAGTGCCCTGGTTCCTTTATGACCCAGTTATCAATTTAATTATCATAGTAATTAGCAGCGTTCGAATGACATTTCTACTTGAGTTAAAACTAAAAGGTTACAGTCGAATTTTTTGATGTATTTTAAATGCTTTTACATGAAAATAGTAATTTGCGTTTAACAATAATCTAAAATAATCAAATCAAAAATAATCAACATTGTATTTAAGGCAAAAGTTATTTTACATATATAAGGCGGTGTAGATTTTTTACCAAACAATTTGAAAATAATAATAAAAACTGATAAAAACATACATCATAAACTTAACATACTCGTATACCGCTTCCGTCTGTGTTTCAATGGTAACAATTGAGGTATGGCTGTGTCAGTATAAACGAGGACGACTGGTAGTAAATTAGAACTCGATAAGAAATATATACTAAAATATACACTATATACACTTTCCACGCTTTTTTAATGTTGTAGCTTTTGAAAATTTTATAACTAAAGCTAAGTTAAAAGGAAAATTTTTTTTACGTACTAGCCATTATAGGTTATGATTACCCTCCTAGGTTTTAATAGTGGCCTGTTCATTTTAAATTTAAATTGTCATGCAACAATTTTTGCCCTAGTTAATGCAAGTTTTTATACTGTTAAAAACCCTGTATTTATAAACTAACAAATATGTCTCATCGTGTACATGACAAAGATAAAGAATCAGTTTATTTTGACACACACACACAGACACACAATTAATAAGAAAAGAGTTAATAGAGGCACAATAAACAGACTTAAATACTATATTGTAGTAAAAATAAAGCAGCTACATAAAACTTAAAAAATTGATTAAAAAGGCTCAGCGTTTGCTGTTGGAACTAGAAAATTCAGAAAGCTTTCTCACAGAAAAAGAACTAGGTTTCGAACAATCAAACATCAACTAAACAAATTAAAATCAATACGTTGTCAATTCTGGTGTATAAAACAACACTTGATCCCGAATAATAATAATAAAAATAACAAATAAAAACACTTTTTAATATTTTTTTTTATTGACAAAGGATTAGACGTTTGTCTTCTATCTCACCTGATGGAAAGTGACGATGAAGACGAAGGTGTTACACGCCTATCCACGAGATACCTATTCACTCGACGCTTGAAAGAACTAGGTTTGTCAGAAAAGAAAGAAAAGAACGTCTGTTTCTGGAAAAACAGACGCAGGCAGTTCATTCCACACCTAGGCGACCCGCACCAAAAAGGAACTGTCGAAGCGTTTGTTTCGACTTCTTGGGACATCCATCATAAAGGGATGGAAGGCCTGTCTGCGTCTAGTAGTCCGATGTAAGAAGGGTGTGGGTTCAACCTGATCAAAAAGAGCATTTGCGCACTCTCCAA
The DNA here is from genome assembly GCA_923062675.1 of Marasmarcha lunaedactyla. Lineage (NCBI taxonomy): Eukaryota > Metazoa > Arthropoda > Insecta > Lepidoptera > Pterophoridae > Marasmarcha > Marasmarcha lunaedactyla. Next base: position 14,988,196 of record OV281353.1, read on the forward strand.
AATGTAATCTGTAGAAGACTGCTAATATGGCAACTTTCCGACGATGGTCAAGGCTTTGCAGTTTTTTTGGTGGTGAGGTCATAGTTGTTAATAATTTTTCGGGCTCTTCGGTCAACTGCGTCCATCGCTTCAAGTTGGTACTTTGCAGAACCATCGCAAAGGTAGCTACAGTACTCGATACAAGACCGAACTTGAGCTGTGTACAAATTAAGTAGCTGTTCAGGGCTGAAGTACCATCGGACCTTCGAGATGATTCCCAACTTCTTTAATAAAACTTCTTTAATAAATTTAAAACTCCTAATAAAACTGGGTGTACATATATTAGATAATGGTAATAAAACAAATAGTGGAATCAATAGTTACTAGTAAATATAGTCATGGTATATCATGGGAATTAATTCGGCACTCTTTTTTCATTTTGTGTTCACAAGTGTTATTTCAAAGGAAATTGCGGAATGAAAGACACAGATGAACGAAAAGTGAACCATCTGATTACCCCTTAAGATTTTACATCATTAAGACGAACGGTTTAGGCACGTTTAAAAAATATCACACACTTCAAGCTTTCTGTGGTCTCGTCTTAAAAAAAAAAATTATTTGTACCGGGAGTAATCAGAATCCATTGATTAAATATCCAAGGGTTTTCTTTATATTATCCCCAAAGCAGTGTTTCCAAACTGGTACTTGTCATCATTTCATCATCTTCAAGGAAAAGGGATTCTTTCCCTTTAATTTTTGAACTTTTTTTAAATACTTGCGTGCATTTTTTCATAGTCAGTAATAAATAAATAAATATGTTTTTTTAAGTCTTGCTACGATATGCCCTGTAATGTTTGCTTTCTTATGTTTTCAAAACGATAGTCTGACTAGTCTTGCCCTAAAAAATATTTTACATTTATATAAAATCTAAAGCATCAAAATCAGCAATGCTCATCCGTTGCTTTTATAATTAAGTTACATCATAAAAATATATTCCTGCGATAATAACACTAAAAGCTGTCTGTGGCATTAAAATGTTTTATGATCGGGTAGAATTAAAACATACTAAAATTCAAAACACACACTTTACCAAAAAGGCAAGGCGATATTTGTTTGTTTAAACATAGTTTAAAAATACCTTACGATTTAGATATCTATTAAATATTAGGTCCTTACATATGAAATTACCGTTATGTCGTACTGGCTACTTTTATCTATCTGTATTTGTGTTTCGAAAGCCGTAATTCATTTGTTTTTCGTCTTTTGGATTTTTCTTTGCGTCACTTAGTTTACAAAATGAAAAACTTGAAATATCGCGATATTTACGAGTACGAGTTCCACCGTGACACCAGTGCTGCAGAAACGGCTGGAAGAATTAATACTATGTATGGCGGCGGTGTCGCAAAAGAAAACACATTGCGTTTTTGGTTTCTACGTTTTCGTTGTGGAAATTTCAACCTGCAGAACAAGCCCCGTGGATGGCCGGAGACCAAAGTCGATAATTAAGGCTTTGAAGGCTACTATGAAAGAGGATCCATCGCAAACCACGTCCAAGTTAGCTGTAGGCTGCGGTGTGACAAAACTGTTTTAATCCACTTGAAGCAAATTGGGACAGTCAAAAAGCTTGAGAGGTGGGTACCTCATGAGTTGAATGCAGCAAACCTACAAACGCGCGTCCACTGCTGCGTTACATTACTCAACCGGGACAATAATTAAAGGATTTTAAATGTGGTTAAAAGTGGACCTTGTACGACAATCGGAAACGCTCATCGCAATAGTCGAACCCTGGCAAACCGGCCAAACACTGCCCCAAGCGAAAACTGACTCAAAAAAAGTTACTTGTGAGCGTTTGGACTAGTGCCGCTGTCGTTCACTACAGTTTTCTTAGATCTGGCCAGACGATTACGGAAGATGTGAATCCGAATGGTTTTTTAGTAAAGGGATCAATGAACTACCGAAGAGATGGCAGAAGTGCATAGATAGCAATGATACATACTTTGATTAAATAAATATATTATATTTAAAAAAAATGACTCTATGTTCTTTCCATACAAAACGCCTATTTTATATGTAATGACCTAATATTTTTGGTACTTCAAATTTGTATGTTTTCACTTAAAGTTTCTTGTTTTTTCCACATCATTCATGATTTTTTGAACAAAAACTTACTCATATAGTTTAGCCTACGTTTATGAGAAGAATATAATGATAAACGTGTTCATTAAAATTGTGCTAAAAACGTTCCAGAAAAGTTCTAAAATTATTTTATACAAATGGTCTCTTATTCCTTTCTACAAATTCTTATAAATACATTTACCTCTGATACAGCTCTTATTGACTGCGATAAATTTCTTTAAAAGGCTCAGAAAATATTTAACCAACAGATGTGATAAGAGTAAAAGCAGCTCTTTCACAGGAGAACACAAAAATTTTTATGGATGCTTCTTTCAATACTTTTGTTTTTAAACAACGTATGTTATATTTGTGATTGGCCTCAAACGAGATTGATATTTTACTTACATTAAGGTGTAATGATTGAGAAGAAAATTTCTTTTAATAATAACGTTATCATTTTTATAATACTCGTACATACATCATAATTTAAGAATATTAATTTACATTTTAACAGTGTGTTATAATCTTTTAATGTAATAAGGTAAAAGTAACTTTTTAGAAATATTTTGTTCTCGAAAGTGACTTCAAACTTATGTACTACTTCCCTTTAAACTTCGATGATTAGCGTCACTGTTAGTAAAGTCTCAAGAACTTAACCTGTGCTCAACAAATAACGTACGTTTTTATTTTTATAATGTTTGGCATACGCTTTTAAAGGAGTTGTTGGTTTATGATCCAAAATTAAAAATAAAATTTGTGTATTGTAAACGCAGTTGAGAAAGGTTCTGAGCGATCTTTGTGTAGTGAAATTATTCGGTTTGTTTAATGATCCAAAATATTTTGAAAACAATTTTCCTGTTGTATTTTATATTTTTGAATAATATAGTTACATACTGTTGGAAGACATCAGAGTCAGTAAGTAAATCTGCAAAAACAAAATGCTACTTTATAATGCCATAAAAACGCAAAAACTGCGAGGCTGTATTTATCACACAAATGCCAATAATGCATTACCGCATAACCATAACGCATTACCATAAATTGGTCATACAATAGATGATATTTATTATGTATATTTGCATAATTACACTGGAGATCTATAATCTCATAGACAATATTTCGCTAGGTGTCGGTCGACAAATTTAAAAAAATAATGTTTTTTATTCGTTGTTTTGTAATACGAAGATAGATCTGAAATTGGTGGCAGAAATGTTTTCGTGACAAATTTAAATTTAAGTAGAAATGTAAATTAAGAAGAAAACTGGAATTTGATCTATCTACCTCTAAATAGTTGAAGGAATGTTTGAACCGTAACTGCTGACAGGCTAAAAGACAGTGATCCATTGTTCAGCTCATTGTTAATGCTACACGAGAGCTGACTTGTTACAATGAAACAAATACTAAATGTAAAAAACGACGTGTCATACTCACGTATTTATTTTCATTAATTTTAGGAAATTTACGCTTTTATAAAATAATAATGGTTTGTACATCATTCCCTTTTTTTTTATTTCCAGCCATTTCCTTCATGAAAAAAAAACCGTTGAAGTGCAAGCAGAACATTGAGCTCCACTTAATGAAAAGAATGCTAATGACCCAGAGGCAATTACCTCCGCTCACTCAAAAAAGAACGAGATACTCTGTAACTGCAGGCTTTTACCACTCCCTAACTAAGTCTTATGAAAAGTATTTTTATATATTATTTATTTACACTTTATTGTACACCACAAAAAGATACAAATGAATATCAGTGAACAAAAAAAAAAAAGTAGGTACAAAAGGTGGTCTTATTACTAACAAGCAATTTCTTCCAGTAAAAGTAATATGAGTTCATTAAATTTGGGCAAAAAAATTTTTTCATAATTTCATAAACAGTGGATTAATATTTAAAATAATATTTAGCAACACTCAATGTTACCAAGCTCTCTCATCAAAACTCTACGCTATCACAGTCTTTTAAATTTCGTCGGAAAACTTGCCCTTTGACCAATTTGCATAAAAATTTGATAAACTTTCGCTTACATTTTTGGGTGTATATCGTACTTTCCATGGCACTCGCAGTAGATCCTTGAATTATATAACTTCAAAAAGACTTGGTTGGGTCGTACAGGAAAATGAATTCGGAAAATAGAAGATGCGTCCTTCGTTAATTTATAATGGAACCTGGTTAGTTGTTATTTTGAAAACAGATATAGATACGCTTACCTACTCATTATTTTTATAGCAGCTTAAAGTTAAGTAGTAAGTTTAAAATTAACTAAAAGTAGTAAGATTGTGTGATATTAATTTTGAATGCGTCAAATTTATTGCTAGCATACTACCTACCTTTTTTAGTAAATTATTTAATTGTAATCGATTAACCCACTTTTTTTTTTCGAAATGGACAGGTTATTTATGGCCCTATTAGCCTTTTAAATTTCACCGGACTTTGTGGCCTAGCGCTGAGGGCGCTTAGCCGGAACTTAAACTACTCCTACATACGATACGCCTAAGGGCACCCGAGAGAGCACAGACCTTGGCTTAGTACGTTGTATATTGAAACTACCACTGGTTCGGAAGGGTCATCTACTGCCAAAGAACCAGCAAGAAACTCAGTAGGAATGCCGCGTTAGCCTGGCCCACCGGTGGGTTAGGCGATTCGAATGCCGTGTTGCCCTATTTCTGACTGGAACGCCGGCGCTCCTTGTTGTAATAGCGTCCTTGGGATCTGTTAAGACGTTACGCGGACACCTGTAACGGACCGGCGCGTCTGGGTTGGCTGTGTAGTCAGCTGACTTATTGACCAGCGGGTTGGGATGGTGGGGACGTTTAATTCACTAAACATAAGAAGTAGATTAAAATACCCTTGAAAAGCACGTAAAATATTAATAGACAAGTTTAATTAGTTTTATTCAGATTTATTTTACTGGTAGACTAGTAAATGTATTTGTACTGATCGCAATAATACGCTCAAAACAAAATTAAAAATTAAAATTTCTCGGTTCTTTGTTCTTTTTTTAACACAGTGATTTAATACTTAGGTTGCTCCTTCAAGGGTTAATTAACGCGTCAAAATCTCTTTCTCTTGATCTGTAGTAATTTTACAATGTTACTTGAAAGGCTGTTAACTTACACTAAGTAGTTGCTAATAGGTCCCCATTTAATAAATATACCATTAAAATAGACGCAATGGACAATGCAACAAGTTATGATTCCATCGTATTTAAGAATGATAGTTTGATAATTTTAAATTTTTGATAAACTTCACCAAGTTTACAAACATGTTTTTGCTGCAGCTATTTACAATTTACACTCCAGCTACAAACTGTGCCATGAATTTTAGAATAATAATTTTTATTGTAGCAAGTATCAAATGTCGTTTGGATGAAGGAACCTGCATGTAAATTGAAGACACTCAGCGGAAAAGTCTTGTGGAACATCGAGCCCGGAACACTATAGTAACCGTGACACTGTCGCACAGAAACTTCACATTATATACACGTGAGTTGAATTGATAAAGAAAATTTCAAGATTGCTGCAATTTTCCTTGTCTTTGCTTTCAAACGTTTTGTCGTTCTAGCCAGCCTGATGTTATACAGTCTATGTCATTTTAAACTCATTTCAGTTACATTTTCTTTGTTAAGTGTTGTACCGTGCGATGCAAGCTAGATTTGTTTAAACCTTTCAAGATTTAGAAATTGTCACTCAATGTCGGAAATGTTTGTGTATCTTGGAGTAGTTCATAGTTTTTCAAGTTTATTATTAATTAATGAAAAGTCAACTTTGGAATAACATTATTTTATGAATATCTGCGAGGGCAGGAAAGACGATTACATCAAGTTCATCGCTAGCCAAGCTCATATTAATTTTGCACCATTAAAACTAATGAAATAAGCTATCTAAAATGGTTGCAACGCCGGAAGATGGAAGAGCCTTTAATTAGAGCTCGGATTCCCATGTTCCTACTGCAAGAATACGAGAACACTCTATAGAGTTAAACGGATTAAACATTTTTTTTTTCATCTTAAAACACATAACGTATTTTACCGCTACCACTGAGATGCAGGACTTTCAAGAAAAGCTGAAGTAATATGATGATATGATAATGAAAAAAAAAAAAGAAAAACTGGATAATTCTAAGTCCTTCCAGCTTCACAGAGAAAGAATCTCTCCCAAAAACGTACACGACAGAATTTTTCTTATAATAATATTTTGTTCTAAAATGGAACCCAAAAAGATGGTTCAAACACATAGAAAATATTCCTAGTTCCTTAAAAACCGAACGGTACAGATTGGCCCAAGAGTAATTAGTATGTTTATCATCAAATATCAAATATTTATTATGTCTGCAAGACTTGACTTTATAATTTCATCGGGAAAATTTTATAAATTAGAGTATTGCCAAAAGGGGATACAGCGAAGGTAGTTTATATTTTAGGAACAATAATGCGACAGCGGAATCTCAAAAAGGCCATTTGAGCACCATTGACACAAGGCAAAAATTTCAGAAAGTTTTTAAACTATTCGTCAACGAAGTCCTCAAATGGTTCATTAAAAGTCGGAGAACACAAAAACCTAGAGAAGTTTTTTCAGTAATAAAGCCGTTTAGAGCGACATATTGGTAATAGTGAGTAATTATAACTTAATTACTTCAATAACAGTAACAAACGATACACAAAAAGCTAAAGTCTCGAGTATTTTAGTAATTGTATTAATAGCGTATTGATATAATATTGAATGTGATGTATTCTACTATTAAACCTAAAATTTGGTTTTATAGAAATAAAATATTAATTATAATGAGGGAAGGTCAAAAATGTGCAAAAACTGTGATATAAAATAAAAAGAAAATATTATGTATTCACCACATTTGAAGACCGATTAAAACAAAAAATTTTGTTTTAAGTACTGGATTTTTGTTAAACTATACTTAGATACCTGCACAGTTTTTAAAATTTAAACTAGCACTGAAAGTTCACATTAGATTTCTTTTTTATATTAATTGTAGTTTTCATTTCAAATTATTTGTTTTCAGTTTTAGTTTTGAATTTTGTATTGATATTATAGAGATGGTTATTCTAACTCGTGTAACTTCAATTCATGCCAGCTTAAAAAAAGGAAAAATGCAGAGCAATATCAAACCCAAAAAAAGAGAGATAAGATTTAAGACACTTCGTCATAAAATCCTTAAAATATTTTTTTGGGAAGCTACCACAAATCGCTGAACGTACACACGGGTTCAAAAGATTGATATTGCAATTCCCTATCATATGGCATCGGTTTGAATTGACTGTATATAATAATGACGAAGAAATGTGGGTAATGACATTTTTACTAAAATTATTAATGATCCAGTGTGCTAAATTAAGCAATAACATGAATTCTCCATCCTTAATCGAAATACAAAGAACAGTGCAGGACGATAATAAACGAAGTTTTGAAATAAAATAATTAAACGTTCAGTGTCTTAAACGTCAGATAAAGTTTTATATTTCCAATTTCGTTCTGAATTTCTTTTAAATGACTATAGATGACTATAGATACTTACATAAGCAAACAAACTTTAAATTGTATCAAACTGTTGCTACACAGTAAGCGTTTTGGAATCGAGTTAAGATCCGTTAGGTAACGGTTCATAGTTTAATTTTCTAGTTAATAAGGCTAATAAGGTTTTGGTTTTGCTATAGTTACAAAGTTGGTTGACGACGCAAGTTGTGATTCCACTTTATGTTAGTTTAAAAATTCAAGCCAACTTTTAAAGTCGACCATTTACCATATTTGAAATGAATGTTTAGGTATGCATTTCTCTATGCAAGTGGTTTAACTGCCTAGCACGTTTGGGCTATGAAAGGACTAAATTTATCTATTTGTTTTAAAAACATTATCATAATGACAAATTTACTCATGAAAATTGCTCTTGATGCCGCAAACGATGTCTGTACCAAAGTTTTGTGAAAATTTGACGCACATCATAAGCGAGACCAACTTTGTAAATCCAACGAGTTTTCCACCCAAAAAGCTCGCTTGCGTAAACTATAAACGTCGTTTTATTCAAACGGTTTCACTTCTTTTAACACCCTTAAGTTGGAATTCCGAAAAGCCCCGTCTATGAAAACACTTTACATTATTTCAACTGAGATTTAGTTCTACGTATTAAGTAATGCACTGACTGTGTTATATCAAACTATGTCGGTGACAGAGTGGTGAGTTTTTTTTAAGATAAATAACAAAATAGTAAGCTATCTGCCAGTATAAGCCCTCGGTAGGAAAATTTAATAGGTGCTCAGTTGCAGTTAATGGTAACCAAAAACGACTCTTATATTATTATTTGGGAGAAAGGAAAAAACAAAACGAACTTTTAAACTTTTTTGATAAATTGTAAACCTTATTAAAAAGTCATTTTTTGTTCACAAAAAAATAAGAAAAGAAATAAACTTAATTTATTGTGATATAACTTAGTGGATCAAGTAGGGTTTGTTTGAGTGATGCCTCAAAAAATAGGCGCAGGCGCTGAGTTCTTATTAGGGGATGATTGGTTCAAAAAACTGGACGCTTCGCTACTTATGGTTTGGAGAACCATTGTACCGTAAATGGTAAGTGGTGGGAAATACAGCCCCGGCGTAGCACTGTGTGTCTTTTAAATCTGCTTTAATGCTCCAACAAGCCTGATAGCGTTGCCCCGGTGCGCTTCCAAGGCCCTTCAGGCCAAGGAGAAACCGGCTGACCCGATCCCATTGCACTTGGGCCTTTCCCGGGGTGACGGCGCAGTGCTGTCCGAATTAGGGGCACCACTTCGCGTCGTCCCCAGCCCCCCCTACCGCAGGTAGGGAGCTTTAGGTGCTAGGTTTGTTAGGGAACCTAGGCATTATTATAAATTTATATATTATATATTGTAGTCCCAAGCCCTCCAATGGACGAAATAATCGAAATCTCTTCCAGCCGACCTGTGAGAGGAGAGATTAGTATATAACAAAGTAGTGTGTACCTAATTTAACATAAATAAATTATATACTCAATACCGTAAATAAAGTTACACATACTCATATACATATATAAATAAAATACAGTAAAATATAAACAATCTAAAATTGTGTAAAGGAAAATTGCTAAACTTACTTAATTACTAACTTACTTAATAAGTGAAAAGTAGTGGTCTTTAACTCTTTTTTTAAAGATAAGTAGTGTATCTGACTCGCGGATTTTATAAGGATAGGAGAGGAAAGAATAGGAGAAAAAGTCTGTTTAATGTAGACATATGCGAAGGAGAGTACGCTTATGTGCTCTGCATGGCGCCTCATTCGAATGGGTAAAAGAAAATCGTTCGCGAAGATATTACGGCGAGTTTGGATTATAGAGAACATTAAAAAGGAAGCAGAGGATTCGCATGTTTCTACGAAGTCGGATAGGAAGCCATAGAAGTTTGTTACGGAACTCCGATACATGATCATGCTTTTTTAGACTGAATATAAAACGTATGGAAAGATTTTGTAAACCTTCCAGCTTATTTAGAAGCTCCTCAGAGACATCTAAGTAGCAGACGTCTGCATAATCGATGATGGGTTGGATGAGACTTTGAGCAAGGGAGATTTTAGTCGAAAAGGGAAGGAAAGTTTGAAGGCTTTTTAAGATATGTATTGAATGATGAACTCTACGACTGATTTCACTAACATTCGGTCGCCAAGAGAGAAAAGAATCAAATATTACACCCAAGTTTTTGGCTGTGTCAGTGAAATCAATCAGAGTGCCATCAAACACAGTAGGAGGAAGATTGGATAATGTAATCCAACTGCGCATGTATCGACTACCCAGGATCATGGCTTGTGACTTGCTGGGATTTACACGTAAACCAAAAGACTTAGCCCAGTCACTTACATGGCTGAGATCGTCATTAATAGCGGAAATGGTTAAGCCAACATCGCAAACAGGAAAATGACGGTAAATCTGCAAGTCGTCAGCGTAAAGATGAAAGGACACTGGTGAGAAAGTTAATAAAAATAGAGAATAGTAATGGAGAAAGAACGCCACCCTGAGGCACGCCCACAACGAGATCACACCAATCAGAGTAGGACTCGTCGAGGCGGACATGCTGAGACCTGCCTCGAAGATAGGAATTGAACCAAGCCACCGCAGAAGGAGAAACGTTTAGTTATTGCAACATATCGAGAACGATATCAAAATCCACGGAATTAAAAGCACTACTGAAGTCTAGCAGAATCAATAGTGTGAGAGATCCATTTTCCATAGCCCAGCGTATGTCATCTGTCACATTGACGAGTGCTGATACTGTGCTGTGGCCCGGTCGGAATCCAGATTGGAAAGGGCTTAGCAAATTGTTGCTAGTAACGAATGTCAGCAGTTGGCTATGGACAATGTGTTCAAGGACTTTGGACAGGAAGGATAGGATGGAAATAGGACGAAAATGGGTAACGGGGCTAGGAATAGACACTTAAGGAAGTGCTATAACGTTAGCTCTTTTCCAAGCGGTAGGGAAAGTATTGGTAGCTAACGAATGGTTCAAAATATGGGTGAGTATAGGTCATACAGTAGGTAAGATCAAAGTGATCATTTTGGAGCACACATTGTCATTACCAACAGCTGCTGACGAGATGGAGAAAATAGATCTCTCAACACAGTCAGCAGAAATGGCTGAAAAGTTAAAAGGTGGATAAAAGGTGGGAGTATCGGACAATGTATTTAAGTTATCAGTTTTTATATCAGGTGTAAGGGTACATGGTGGATTGGAAAAGTGTGCGTTCAAAGAGTTGAGGTCAAAGGTATTAAAAGAGACAGGAGATTTACCAATCCCTACTGATTTAAGGAATTTCCAAACTTCTGCAGTGGTATGGTTGACTAGAGAATCATGAAAGTAGCGTCTCTTGGCGTCGCGACATAGATGGTTGCATAGATTTCGGAGATTTTTGAAGTTATTGGTTTATTATCAAATGAAAACGTGAACAGTATTGTTCTGTAGAAGTTATTTTTGAATTCATGTAGTTGACGCGTCTGTGTTCTTATTTTACATAATTAATGTTCTTATTTAAAAAAAAAGGTAACAAATTCAATTAAATTCTAGAAAATTAAAAATCTAACCGTATTAAAATTAATGTAACGCTATGCATTGCCCTTCATCTGTTGCCAACTTACAACCTTTTTGGCACAAAAAGCTTTCCTGCGGGTATTGATACTTTTAAAATTTAGACTTTTGGAACAAAATTTTATTTTTGATAACTTTGTCAGCTTTGTTTATTTTATGTTTTGATATTTTTCAGCTCTATTAAACATTTTTCTTTTTATTTCCGAATTAATTTTTCTATCTTATTTTCAATATAAAGAATGAACGTTATAGCTTGACAATGATTTATCACCTAAGTATGGCAAAACGAAGTTCACAGATGATCGACTTTATGTTTTACACGAAAGAGTTTTATGTGTTACACGCCTAGTTTGCTTTTTTTAAGTATAGAAATAAATATTAAAATGCCAAATACCAAAACGAGTGCAAAAAACTTGATTTCGGAATGAAATTCGCAACAGTTACGGCCTGTTTAAACTATAAGAAACAAAGTAATCCGTTTTCATTCAGATTTGTAGTTCAGAACGTAAGTGAAAGGTATTTAACAACTTATTCTTCATTTTCCTTTGAATGTGTATACCTATTTAAACGGCGTTTTTTGAGTTTTTTTTTTTTATAAAGGCGTAATCTTATTCGGGGTGGTGACAAAAATCTATTCGTGCTTTACCCCTTTAGAATTTTTTAACTTTGTCATAGCCAGTACTGAAGCTCGGGATCTACGATAGTAACTGGCATCCGTGCCCATAGACATCATTAATCGATGTTATTGATCAATGGTATTGTAATTTATCGATTATCGATTAATGGTGCGTTGCCGACCGAAGGCTTAAGTTGGAATTACCTTTGTTCCTTTAATTACAGAGGCGTTTCCTTCTCCCTATCCGGAACACAAGCACGTCGACGTAGTTACTATGGAGGTATAAGAAGGACTGTACTACCTCAGAAGAGATCTTAACATAAGAAACGCTACTTTCAATTTCATCCTACAAAAAAAATTATGGTAAAGTCCAATTCCCAGTCTTGCTAAAAAAATTATTTACTAAGATGCAAGTTTACCTACTAACATATTTATTTAAAAATGTTTGATCTTATTATCCTTTTTCATTCCGCCTTCATTGAATTCCTTTGAGATTGTCTGTAAGGCTCACGTCTGTGAGGGTGAATCACTTAGCCTCTGCCAGTGGGCAAATAACAGAGATGTTCTGAAGATTTTAATGTATTAAATTATCATTTAAAGATGTCTAATGGACATCTGTAAAGATGGCCGGGAGTATAAGGTACTTTTTTTTAATCAGTAGACTTATAATTAATTTCTCAATTTAATGAGAAGTATTAAGGAAAAAAATTTCAATTTGGGTTTCTTTTATATACGCGTTCTCAAAAGCGATCTATTTGGCAATACATTGCAAGAGATAAATCACACTTCAAACAACATCAATAAATAAGGTTTCCACGAATCGTAAAAAGAGTAATATAGTTACAATAATATTTACACTTTTTATTTTACGTGAGCAGAGCCTTCTTATGAGTGTAATTAACTTTATTTATTTCATTCCTTCATATTCACTATTTTTACAACTACTTCGTATTATTAGCTTTGCAACATGTTTCATAGCATTGCTTCGACTATTCATATCTGATGTAATTTCTCAGTTTAAATTAAATACGTGTTAGTTTATGTATACCAGTGTTTAGAACTCCGTTTCTTTTTAAAATAAACGTAAACTTTCCAAGTCAAAACATTAACAACGTTCAATTTATTATTTCCTTGGTCGCACACCAATAAATAGTAAGACGATTCGTCGGGATTAGTTTTAAGTAACAAGACATTTTTTTTATTTATTTATTAAAGGAAGACTAACAGCCAACATAACAATAATACACATCTATGATAGCAATAGTGGGCCAATTATAAGTACACACCAATATAAAATAGTGCAAATTTACCACACAATTATTTCATTGAAATCACACTTAAATCTATTCCTTAAAAACTATTTAAAATTACTATGATAATCAAACATTTCTTTCACTATATAAACCTATTTATTATTTTAAAAAGACATTGCTCATTATACTTCTCGCTGATGCAACGTTGGTATTAAATGAATGAAAATCAAATTTCAAGTCAATTTATTAAAATTATTGCTCGCTCGCCAAATAAAGGTGTTTTGCCTATAACTCGTAGATGCTAAGGGTTAATACAAAAGTGAATGATTTCTAAGAGGTTTGGCAGGACAACTAAGATGAAGTTGGCTTAGAAGTTCAGGGCTATAAATATAACCAGAGGCTATCTTCAGCAGGAAAATTAGGTCAGCAATTTCCCGTCTCTTAGCAAGAAGAAAAAGGTGGTGCTTTCTGCAATAATCCATATAGTCGTCAGAGTTATAATTATAATCTTTCATGCGAAAGGCAAGATATTTTTTGAAATTTTATTACGCTGTCTAAGTGAGTATCAAACAACAACTTGCAAAAGTGAACAACGCCAAGATCTTTAATAGCCTGTTCATTTTTCAAAGAGGTACATCCCAATTTGTAACTAAAAACTACGGGGTTGCGTTTACGACTGTACGATACTGTACGTAGCTATATTACGATACATAGCTACAGGATTCAAATCTACGTAGTTTATGGCGCAGTATTGTTCTAATCGTACCAAGTCCTCCTGCAGAGCTTCGGCATTAGCAAATGATTTAATTTTTGAGGAAACTTTCATGTTGCAAAATACAGCAAGTGAGAGTTGTGAAAACAATGGCTTATATCATTAACGAATATAATAAAAAGGAACATGAGACGAGTACAGGGTAGAACAAGCCCCAGAACTTCTAATAGAGAGATCCAGACATGATATGTCATCAAGCGTACATCGTGGTGCATGTGTTAAAAGTGGTGTGATTGGTTGACATTATTAAGCTATTGGCAAGAAGTCAGGGGTATTGTGGCCAGTGGCACTGCAAGTAAATTCAAACAATTTCTCTCCATAATCTGTGATGGGCACTAATCTCATTACTGCGAGGGTTAAAGGTCTGTTTATTATATAGTAATAGAAAATTTTAAGGTTTATAACTGGAGAATTTTTTATCCCTGTAATAAAGACTATATTTTATTTATACAAGTTTAGCAAGAGAGTTGTAATGGAACTTGCCAGTCATATTATTCTCAAACATAGATTTACCTACTACTTTATGTTTGAATATTCTCCTTCGAAAAGATGTCAAAAGCATTCCTAGTAAACAGTTTCAAATGTATAAAAAAATATTTTCTGATGTTATAAAATATTCAAGAGTTTATTAACACACACATTTATAAAGAAATTTAATATTAGAAGCAATAAAATGTCACCATGATTCTGTAAATAACATGAAAAATACAGAATAAAATTCGAAACCCGTTTGGAGTTATCACTTTTCAGTAATATATTTTGTCAGTTACAACTCGCAGAAAAATGCGAATGATCATAAAATCAGTTAAAATAATTTTAGATTATGAGCAAATTAAATTGACTTTCATTCAACCTCTGAACAACGTCATCAAGTAGCATCAACTTCTAATTACTCTTTGGTTAAACTGTCATGCCGATGTTTGCCATTCATATCTGTCACAAGAATCCGTAGAAAATTGGAGGGCTGTTCAGTCCAGGCATAATAGTAGCCTTAGTAATCGGATTTTAGAAAGATTCTCTATGACTTCATTATATTTAATTTCTTTTTTAATATTTTGTAGTTCATTAGCATAAACAGGTCGTTTGCTTGTACAATCATATTCTTTTAAACATAGTCTGTAGGTAACGTAGAAAAGTGCAAACTCAGCCCTAACCAAATGCGCATTAGGGTTAACTTTAGTATTTAAGGAATTATACGGGATTCTTACTATCAGCGACGCGCTGCGCTCCCGTCCCGCCGAAGCCTCAGCTCCCTCCGCCCGTATTCCTGCGTGAAAAAGCGCGCTGGACCGCGGTTTCCAACTTGTGCAAAGTGCACAAAATTAATTACTTAAAAGCCGCCAACGCTGGCGATACAATCAAAATCCAATTAGCGACCGTCGACGACTTCCGCGCGTTTACCAGGTTACTCGGATTAAACCAAATCGCGTATCACACCTACGCCCTCCCGGAGGAGCGTAAGATCCGCGCAGTACTACGGGGCGTCCCGTTCGAACTCAGCAACGAAGACATTCTCGAGGACCTTAAGTCTCAGGGTTTCCCGGTCACAGCAGTGCACAAGATGCACTCCAACCGCGGTAGGCGTTTTCCGTTAGCGCTAGTAATCCTGTCCAATACTCCCAACTCGAAGGAGATTTTCAAAGAGGCTCGCACAATCTGCGGACTCTCGAACATCTCCGTCGAGCGTCCCAACCCCCGTGGTCACCCTGGGCAGTGCCACCGCTGCCAGCTATATGGCCACGCAGCGGCTAACTGTTCAGCTCCCCCCAGGTGCGTTAAGTGCCTGGATCCCCACTTCACTAAGGAGTGCACTCGCACTCCCGAATCCACTTCCCCCCTGCCTGTATGCTGTGCGGCCAGTCCGGCCACACAGCAAACTACAGGGGTTGCCCGCGCGCTCCGCGCTCCACCGTCAAGAGGGTCGCGCCTAAACCGGCGCCGCCGCTCACCTCCGCTAACTTCCCGCCGCTGCGCAACCGGGGTCCCCCGGAAGCAAAGCCCGTTCAGCCGACGCCTACTCCGGCTCTGTCTTGGAGGCAGCGTCCGGCCGTCCCGCCTGCACCTTCCCGACCCATCCCAGCTCCCATAGCTCCCGTAGGGCCGCGTCCCGCGTTGTCATCTTCCCCTCAGTCGTCGTTGGCTGAGGACATGAAGACCGTGTTCGACGTCATCCAAAACGTCGACATTAACGAAATTTCCGTACTCGCACGCAAACTGCGAGCCGCCCGCTCTCCTCAAGAGCGTTTATTCGCGTTAGCCGAGCATCACTCGCTCCTAAGTTCGTTGTAAATTCTTTTATATTTGTATAAATTCGTAAATAAATTTAATTTAATGTCTAGACCCGCGAATCCCGCGTCCAGTCGTATTAAACCTAAGGGCTTATCCCTAGTAACTTTTAACGCTCGTAGCCTTAATACCAACCTTCCCGAGATTAAACTGTTCCTTCAGAACAAAGAACCTGACTTATTCCTTCTCCAGGAGACATGGCTTACTCCAAACCGCTCCAGGGGATTCGCTATACCTAAGTACGCGTTTACTCGCAACGATAGGCCCAACTCCGACGGTTACGGCGGCACCGCTATATATTACAAAAGAGGCTTCCATTGCTGTCCTCTCCCTACCCCTCCTCTCCTCAACATGGAGGCCACTGTGTGTAGATTGGCTATGACTGGTCATCCGACCATCATCATAGCTTCAGTCTACATACCTAGTGGTACCAGACCAATCCGCAGCGACTTTGAGGCCATTCTCGCCCTCGGCCATTCAGTCATTATGTTCGGAGACTTTAACTCCAAACATACTGACTGGACGTGCCTATCGACCAACACCAGCGGTATCGCTCTCCTCGACATCACTAACTCCCTTGACTTAGACGTCATATCCCCCATCACTCCCACTCACTATCCCAACAACCCGACCTATTCTCCTGACATCCTCGACTTTGCAATTATCAAGCGAATCAATCTTGATCTCAGGTCCATCGAACCGCTCAATGACCTAGGCTCCGACCATCGCCCCGTCTCCCTCGTGCTAGGCGCGCCTAACGTTATCGTCACACCGCCAAAGACCTTTACCAACTGGAAAGGCTTTAAAAATACGTTAGTTTCAGCCTTAGAGGCACCGAACTCTCCGCTCGCGATTTCGCCCGACCAATTAGACAGCCCGATTAAAATAGATTCGATAGTCGATAATCTCACTGATGCTATCAACTCAGCCATCAGCGACAACGTAATCATTGCTAAGCAAGGCAAACCCGCGCTTCCCTTAGCCGTTAGCAATCTCATTAAAGCTAAGAACGCGGCTCTCCGGAGAGCCAAGAAATATCCCACGCCCGCATATAGAACAGCTGCGAATCAGCTTCAACGTAAAGTTAGGTCTCGCCTCGCGGAACTCCGTGACACTCAGTTTAACGATCTCATGGAGAATATCTCCCCGTCCCACCAAGCGTATTATCGAATGGCCAGAGCTTTACGCGTAGACACCGCCTCTCACGTTCCTCCTCTCACTCGCCCCGACGGCACCATTGCCTTCGAAGTCGAAGAGAAAGCCGAATGCTTCGCCGACAGCATAGCGGCACAATGTTCGCCCAGCACGCAACCCGCGGATCCCTCCCACATCCAGGCGGTGGAGGACGAAGTTCTCCGCAGAGAATCTCTCCCTATCACCGACGACCCCGTCACAGTCTCTAATGATGAAATCTTGCTTCTCATTAGAAAGCAAAAGTCCAAAAAGGCTCCGGGTGCGGATGGAATTTCCAACCACGCACTTAAGCACCTGCCACAGCAGGTGCTTACCTTGTTAGCTATCATCTTCAATGCCTGCTTCGACCATAGCTACTTTCCAAAAGCCTGGAAAGAAGCGACAGTCATAGGCATTCCCAAGCCGGGTAAACCTCTGAACATCCCGGCTAATCACAGACCCATCAGCCTCCTCAAGGCAATGTCTAAACTTCTCGAAAGAGTCATACTCTCTCGAATGCGGAACCATCTGTTTCCAACGGATGGCGACCCTCTCATTATTCCCCACCAGTTCGGCTTTCGCGCTAAGCACTCCTGCCCTCAGCAAGTCCATCGAATCGTCGAGTACATTCTCGAAGGATTCTATCCGCATCGTAAAAAATCAATCGCGGTTCTCTTTGACGTAGCCAAGGCTTTCGACAAAGTCTGGCACAGCGGTCTCGTTTTTAAACTCTATAAATAAGGCTTACCGGTTCACCTAGTCAGATTAATCGCGTCGTTTCTTAAAGACCGTACGTTTCGATTCAAACATGAAGGCACGCTCTCCGCGCCTCGTCCCATAAAGGCTGGAGTCCCGCAAGGCTCAGTCCTCGCCCCTCTGCTGTACACTGTGTACACTAATGACATGCCCATCCCGCCGAAAGGCGTCGAACTCGCCCTCTTTGCAGACGATACCGCCCTTTACACTAAAGGTAAAAGGATCCCGTATAACATCGCCAGACTCCAAAAGGCCGTAAACGCCCTCGGTGTTTGGTTTCAAAAATGGCGTATCGATGTCAACCCAGAAAAGAGTTCTGCCATTCTATTCGACCACAAACGTCGTAATCGCCGCAACGATCCCCACATTCGAATGTTAGGTATTCCCATCCCCTGGAAGCGCAGTATCAAATACTTAGGCGTCACCTTAGATCAGACGCTTTCTTTTAAGCCACACGTCGATAGAGTAACGAAACTCGCGCGTTTCTACTTAAGCCTCTTAAATAGTATGATAGGTAGAAAAAGTAAAATGTCTTTTAGAAATAAACGTACGCTTTACAAGGTCTGCGTTAGACCCGTCATGTCATATGCTTCGCCAGTCTTTGCCCACGCCAATCCCTCCGTCCTGTATAAGCTGCAGGTAGTTCAAAATCTCTTCTGCCGCAGGGCCACAGACGCACCTTGGTACGTGCGCAACGCGGACCTGCACAGAGATCTTGAACTACCTACAGTGCAACAGCACTTCAAAACACTCTCAGAATCGTTCTTCAAACGCGCCGAATCCCATCCCAATCATCTTGTTCGAGATTCAGTCTCATATACTGCTCCTGTGTTAGATTCGAAATTCAAAGTCGCTAGGCCGAGAAACGCGCACACGGGCGAACCTACGCAGTTAACTTTAGCTCTCGAGGCCCTTCAGGCCGCAAATCCTAATTCTAACGTAAATTCTAATTCTAACGTAAATCCGAATTAATGCTATTTTTATTTTTCATTTTTAATGTTTTTATTTTTACTTTTCATTTTTGAGCACCTTCAGTGCTATGTGAATCTCAGCGGGTGACCCCTTAAGGGCCCCGCTGGCGCGGCCTCTTTCTCCAATTGGCCGTCGTTCAGATGAAGGCTGAGTGGCAAAAATGCACGAGCCGACAGGGGGTTTTTTAGTGGGTATGGTTCTGGTAGGCGTCGGGACGAGTCCCACATAACTCCGATCGCGCGCGCGGAGTATGCGTCAGAGCATTTTTTATGTCCTCCTGCCCTTCCCGTGGAGGGGAACCAAAAAAAAAAAAAAAAAATTCTTACCATCATTCTCGCTCCGATCGCCACGCGGTGCGGACGTGCAAGACCCAGTTCTCCGTTGGTCGGTTCCCTCCCGATATTCCGTGGCGCTCAGTCTACTGACGTCACAGTATAGCGTGTTGGTTCCGTGCTACGGTTTGCAAGGTTTTTCTACTCCGTCTGAGTGCTTTCGAAGTGCGATTTTTCTTTGCGACTAAGCCCCTTAGTCTTCAAAGTGCTGTGCTAAGTAGTGTTGTGCTTGTGCTGAGTGCAGTGTTGTGCCCAGCGTAAGTAGTCTGGTTTCAGTGCAAAGGATACTTAACGGTGACAACGAATTTGTACTGAACCAGTCCTTTTATTTTTATTTTATTTCTCTTCTCTATTTTATTTATTTTTCTCCTATTTTCATATTTATTTTTATCATATTTGTGTGTTTTCGTGTGTATTTGTCCTTTCTGTCGGTAAAGGTTGACCCTAACGCGATCAACTCTTTACCTGCGTACCCTTTTTTAGGTTTCTAGGTAGCGGCCTTCGGCGTACTACGGTTAGTTTTAAGTTATTCTCCCCAGCCCCCCTACCGCTGGTAGGGAGGTTTGCCGCTAGGGTTCGCTAGGTTTTTATTTAGGAATCCTAGGCATTTGTTTTATATTATAGGCATACATTATATATTTATATATAACATATTGTAATTCCAAGTCCTCCAATGGACCTTGTTAATATTCTTAAGTCGTTCGCCCAGGCGCTCGCTGCGTCCGGCGTAAGCATACCCGCTGACGCACTAACGCAGGCCTTACAGGCATCTATTGCGTCCCCGGCCCCTCAGGCCTCAACCCCGGCCCCTCAGGCCTCTAATGTCCAGACCCCTCAGGTCTATAGCTCTCCCGCGTCTCCCGTTCCATCCGATATGGACTGCGCGTCGGTCTCATCCTCGCGCTCATCTCGCAGGAAGCGTACCGCTCCCGGGAGCGATTCAGACTCCGCCGCGTCCGAAGCTTCGTCGGTCGCCGCCACCCTAACCGGTTCTCCTGAGCCCGCGTTTCAGTTAGTTGCCAAACGCTCTAAGAAGCGTTCGAAAAAAGCCGCGGTGTCTTCAACACCTGAGCCAACCCCGGTGTCTTCAACACCAGCCCCCGCGCCGTTAAAATCGCTCGAAGTAACCGCGTCTCCGTCGGTCACATCGAAGCCAGCGACGCGCTGCGCTCCCGTCCCGCCGAAGCCTAAGCTCCCTCCGCCCGTCTTCCTGCGTGAAAAAGCGCGCTGGACCGCGGTTTCAAACTTGTGCAAAGTGCACAAAATTAATTACTTAAAAGCCGCCAACGCTGGCGATACAATCAAGATTCAAGTAGCGACCGTCGACGACTTTCGCGCGTTTACCAGGTTACTCGGATTAAACCAAATCGCGTATCACACCTACGCCCTCCCGGAGGAGCGTAAGATCCGCGCAGTACTACGGGGCGTCCCGTTCGAGCTCGCGAATGAAGAAATCCTCGAGGACCTTAAGTCCCAGGGTTTCCCGGCCGAAGCAGTGCACAAGATGCACTCTAACCGCGGTAGGCGCTTTCCGTTAGCTTTAGTTATCTTGTCGAATACTCCCAACTCAAGGGAGATCTTTAGAGAGGCTCGCACAATTTGCGGACTCTCAAATATCTCTGTTGAGCGTCCCAACCCCCGCGGTCACCCTGGGCAGTGCCACCGCTGCCAGCTCTACGGCCACGCAGCGGCTAACTGCTCAGCTCCCCCCAGGTGCGTTAAGTGCCTGGATCCACATTTTACGAAGGAGTGCACTCGCACTCCCGAATCCACTTCCCCCCCTGCCTGTGTGCTGTGCGGCCAGTCCGGCCACACAGCTAACTACAGGGGCTGCCCGCGCGCTCCGCGCTCCACCACCAAGAGGGTCGCGCCTAAACCGGCGCCGCCGCTCACTCACGCTAACTTCCCGCCGCTGCGCAACCGGAAGCAAAGCCCGCTCAGCCGACGCCTACTCCGGCTCTGTCTTGGAGGCAGCGTCCGGCCGTTCCGCCTGCACCTTCCCGACCCATCCCAGCTCCCGTAGCTTCCGTAGGGCCGCGTCCTTCTCCGTCATCCGCACCTCAGTCGTCGTTGGCTGAGGACATGAAGACCGTGTTCGACGTTATTCAAAACGTCGATATTAACGAAATTTCCGTGCTCGCACGCAAACTGCGAGCCGCCCGCTCTCCTCAAGAGCGTTTATTTGCTTTAGCCGAGCATCACTCGCTCCTAAGTTCGTTGTAAATTCTTTTATAAATTCGTAAATAATAAATTATAATGTCTACCCGCGAATCCCGCGTCCAGTCGTATTAAACCCAAGGGCTTATCCCTAGTATCTTTTAACGCTCGTAGCCTTAACACCAACCTTCCCGAGATTAAACTGTTCCTTCAGAACAAAGAACCTGACTTATTCCTTCTCCAGGAGACATGGCTTACTCCAAATCGCTCCAGGGGATTCGCTATACCTAAGTACGCGTTTATTCGTAACGATAGGCCCAACTCCGACGGTTTCGGCGGCACCGCTATATATTACAAAAGAGGCTTCCACTGCTGTCCTCTCCCTACTCCTCCTCTCCTCAACATGGAAGCCACTGTGTGTAGATTGGCTATGACTGGTCATCCGACCATCATCATTGCTTCAATCTACATACCTAGTGGTACCAGACCAATCCGCAGCGACTTTGAGGCCATTCTCGCCCTCGGCCATTCAGTCATTATGTTCGGAGACTTTAACTCCAAACATACTGACTGGACGTGCCTATCGACTAACACCAGCGGTATCGCTCTCCTCGACATCACTAACTCCCTTGACCTAGACGTCATATCCCCCATCACTCCCACTCACTATCCCAACAACCCGTCCTACTCTCCTGACATCCTCGACTTTGCAATTATCAAGCGAATCAATCTTGATCTAAGGTCTATCGAACCGCTCGATGACCTAGGCTCCGACCATCGCCCCGTTTCCCTCGTGCTAGGACCGCCGAACGATAACGCCTCATCTCCTAAGACCTTTACCAACTGGAAAGGTTTTAAAAATACGTTAGTTTCAGCCTTAGAGGCTCCGAACTCTCCACTCGCGATCTCTCCCGAACAATTAGATAGCCCGGATAAAATCGATTCATTAGTAAATTCTCTCACTGATGCTATCAACTCAGCCATCAGTGACAACGAAAAGGTTGCTAAGCAAGGCAAACCCACGCTTCCCTTAGCCGTGAGCAATCTTATTAAAGCTTAAAACGCGGCTCTCCGGAGAGCCAAGAAATATCCCACGCCCGCCCATAGAACAGCTGCGAATCAACTTCAACGTAAAGTTAGGTCTTGCCTCGCGGAACTCCGAGACGCTCAGATGAACGATCTCATGGCGAATATCTCTCCGTCCCACCAAGCGTACTATAGCATGGCCCGAGCCTTACGCGTAGACACCGTCTCTCACGTTCCTCCTCTCACTCGTCCCGATGGCACTACTGCCTTCGAAGTCGAAGAGAAAGCCGAATGCTTCGCCGACAGCATTGCCGCACAATGCTCGCCCAGCACGCAACCTGCTTATCCCTCACACATCCAGGCGGTGGAGGACGAAGTCCTTCGCAGAGACTCTCTCCCCATCACCGCCGACCCTGTCACAGTCTCTAATGATGAAATCTTGCTTCTCATTAGAAATCAAAAGTCCAAAAAGGCTCCGGGTGCGGATGGAATTTCCAACCACGCACTTAAGCACCTACCTCAACAGATGCTTACCTTGTTAGCTATCATTTTCAATGCCTGCTTCGACCATAGCTACTTTCCAAAAGCTTGGAAAGAAGCGACAGTCATAGGCATTCCCAAGCCGGGCAAACCTCTGAACGTCCCGGCTAATCACAGACCCATCAGCCTCCTCAAGGCAATGTCTAAACTTCTCGAGAGAGTCATACTTTCTCGAATGCGGAACCATCTGTTTCCAACGGATGGCGATCCTCTCATTATTCCCCATCAGTTCGGCTTTCGCGCTAAACACTCCTGCCCTCAGCAAGTCCACCGAATCGTCGAGTATATACTTGACGGTTTCTATCCGCGTCGTTATAAAACAGTCGCGGTTTTCTTTGACGTAGCCAAGGCTTTCGATAAAGTCTGGCACAGCGGTCTCGTTTATAAACTCTACAAGATAGGCTTACCGGATCGCCTAGTCAGGTTAATAGCGTCGTTTCTCAAAGACCGTACGTTTCGATTTAAACACGAAGGCACGCTTTCTGCACCTCGTCCCATAAAGGCTGGAGTCCCTCAAGGCTCAGTCCTCGCCCCTCTGCTGTACACCGTGTACACCAACGACATTCCCATCCCGCCGAAAGGCGTCGAACTCGCCCTCTTTGCTGACGACACCGCACTCTATACCAGGGGCCACAGTGTTCGGCACCTTGTAACCAGACTCCAAAGGGCCGTAAACGCCCTTGGTGCATGGTTTCAAGAATGGCGCATCGATGTGAACCCTGAAAAGAGTTCTGCGATGCGCTTCGACCACAAACGCCGTCGTCCCGATGGCGATCCCCACGTTCGAATGTTAGGCATTCCCATCCCCTGGAAGCGCAGTACTAAATACTTAGGCGTCACATTAGACCCGACGCTTTCTTTCAAGCCACACGTTGAAAGAGTTTCGAAACTCGCTCGTCACTATTTAGTCCGCCTAAATAGCATGTTAGGTAGAAAAAGTAAAATTTCCTTCAGAAACAAACGTACACTTTACAAGGTCTGCGTTAGACCCGTCATGACGTATGCCTCGCCAATCTTTGCCCACGCCAAACCCTCCCTCCTGCACAAACTGCAGGTAGTTCAAAACCTCTTTTGCCGCCGGGCCACAGGCGCACCGTGGTACGTGCGTAACGCGGACTTGCATAGAGATCTTGAACTGCCTACAGTGCAACAACATCTCAAAACACTCTCTGAAGCGTTTTTCAAACGCTCCGAAACCCATCCCAATCCTCTAGTTCGTGATTCGGTCTCATATGCTGCTCCTGTGTTAGACTCGAAGTTCAAAGTCGCTAGGCCTAGAAATGCGCAAGCGTACTCATCCACCAGACTGTCACGCGATCTCGAGGCCCTTCTGGCCGCAAATTCTAATTCTAACGTAAATTCTAATTCTAACGTAAATCATAATTCTAACGTAAATGTGAATTAACTCAATTTTATTTTGCAATTTTTTAATTTTTGTTTTAATTATTGATTTTCATTTTGAGCACCTTCAGTGCTACGTATTCACCTTCAGTGCTTTGAGCACCTTCAGTGCTATGTAATCCCAGCGGGTGACCCCTTCTGGGCCCCGCTAGCGCGGCCTCTTTCTCCAATTGGCCGTCGCTCAGATGAAGGCTGAGTGGCAAAAATGCACGAGCCGACAGGGGGTTTTTAGTGGGTATGGTCCTGGTAGGCGTCGGGACGAGTCCCACATAACTTTGGAATCGCGCCAGAGTATGCGTCAGGGCATTTTTATCCTCCTGCCCTTCCCGCGGAGGGGAACAAAAAAAAAAAAAAATTCTTACCATGATTATGATTAGTTTTCGATGTATGGGCACCGTTGCAAGCGCCATGATCACAGACTGCATGTATTGCGGATGACGGATTTTTAAAACATTTATTTGTTTTAAGTTTTTCAAAAATTTTGGGGATTCGAGTAGATGTTTTGGGATCGCAGCAGTTGCAGAGGTTTATTATTGGGACTAATTTTACTTTGTTCAGGTGCCATATACGATTCATTTCATCTTTTAGTTTACTTTCTTAGTTTTCTAATGTACTTTGCAAATTGCTGGTGTTTGAATAGCAATATCTATGAGCAAACAAGTTTTGGTGGTTTGTGTAAAGCACAGTCCGATCTGTAAAGTTGGTTTTTATTATTTTGCGTAATCATCTTTTCCAATAGTAGCATAAAAGTGAAGAGTAGGTATCTATATGCATAGGAGTTGTAAAATATCCAGGATGTACCTAATCGCAACGAACATAGATTAGCGAGATATTTCATATGGAACGGGGATTATTGATCAACGGGGAGATATCGTGATCCCTGTGATGTGAAAATAACAGAAGTACAGAACTCTTCATGAAAATGTTGTTGAAAAATAATTTGCACATGAATTTACCTTAAAATACTTTAATTCCATTCTGAAATTTTTTTTTGGTATGTATCTCTTCCGCGGTATACTTGGTACTAGCATCAAACTGTTTTAGTGGTTTTGTTTGATTATTACGCAAAACTGATAAGACAAAAAGTAAAACTATTTAATATTTAGTTTAGTTAATAAGTAAATATCATAAAAATTACTTCCGTGATACAGAATTCAAAACTGAACCCTTATTTTTTGATCATTTGTTAAACCAAAAAAATGTATTATGTATGGGAGCACTAAACTTAATTCACCATATGAAACCATACCTTAAAAATGCATAAACTCAAAGATAATATACCTATAGATAAACCCTTTGATCTGTCGATAACATTGCAGCATTATCTAGGATTGTTAAAATTGAAAGTGTAAATTTCGTAGGGATTTCTTATTTGTTGAAAATAAAATACAGCCTATGTTACTTCCTGACGATGTAAGCACTCCATAAATGTAAGAATTATTTAAATCAGATCCAAAAAGTCAAATCCTTCCAATTTATAATATTATGTGCTATAGAGAGGTTGGAAACAGGATTAAGTTGTAATCGATGTAATTGTAATAAAATGTAATAACACTTCCAATTTATTTAGTCTCCAACATGGATTATGATACTGCTCTATATTTGTATGTAGACGCTATTTTTATTCCAAATGATTTGTTGCCATAAAAATTTAAATCGAATCATCCTGCTCATCCATCCCATGGACATCAATAGTCTTAACACTTACCGTCAAGACCGCTATAATGACTCATTTGTTAGAAATTAAAAACTAAAGGAATCTTGAAATTTTATTTGCCAATAGTATAAACTCAAGTCAAAACAATGCAACTGAACGCTGCGGTATCATTGTTACTCTAGTTTCTTAGTGAATTTTGCCTCACAGGGCCTTTAAACGAGAGTTTTTAGTTAAAATGCGCAGTTCGTTTAATAAAAACAACGTTTGCTTCTTGTTACAATACAAAATATAATTCAAATGTTCAAAATGCTGCATGTAGCAAATTAAGTTAACCAAATTTAAACCTTTGGTGTTTTCGGACAGATTTAAATTGTATTTCATTCAATGGAATACTTTTTATGGAAAATTTGTAAGAAAAAATCTCAGAACCCTTTTAAAATACGAAGGCAAGTTTATTAGTTTTGGATAATTTATAACAAATCACATGTTTAAAAAACATTGTGAAAATTAAACGAACGAAATACTAAATAATATGGTCATATTATTTCGTTTGTTTAATTTTTAAAAGTAACTTTGAACATTTACTTTGTTTAACTTTGGAAAGAAAGAAAAGTAAAACTGAAATGGTACATTGATGTCCTCAATTCCATTCGGTAACTGCCAGCAATTGGCTTTGTGTGTTGGACTCAGTGCTTAAAGCAATAAGGTAAAATGCCCACAGAAACACAGACTTAAGAGAATTAACTCTTAAAGGAACAGTTTGAAGTACTATGACTTGGAAAAGGACAAACGAGAGCATTTGTTTTTATTTTGTTGCGAGCGCGCTGTCTTCAAATACATAAAAAGTTTGATAATCTCACAAACAAGACGAGTAAAACATTGAAATGGAGTTAATATGTTTCGGTTATTTTATTTTTAATTTTTTTGGAAAACTTACAGCTTGCTTGCACAGGCCAATTAGAAGATTGCCACTTATAGTTATTTGTAGATATCGCAAGTTTCGTGAGAACTCAAAAAATCATGCTATTCTTCATGTCAATTGTCGGAAGGATATATTTCTCAACATGGTTATAGCCTTGGTCGAGTCACACCACTTTGCCCGTACTTTAGTTATCTATATTACTTTTTAAATAGTATCTTTATATTTTAGTTGGCTCTGGATAAAATACCTTGTATTTACAAAATATATTTCCCTGTTCTTTGTCTGTGGATTTAAACACCTTTGGGTCATTAACATTCTACTCAATAAGCAGAACTGCCTAATTTCCTTAAAATGTTCTGATCTGAAAAAGAAAGAAAATGTGAAATGAAGAAAAGAAAGACGTCTTGTACGTCGCTTTATGTTTTATTGAAATAAAAGCTGAGGTGAAAAGAAATGGAGTTCTAAATTGTGGCGCGCGGCGAAACGGTGCTATGTAAAGAGGTTCCACTGTGCTAGTTAAGCATAGAGCATGGGCTTAACATGGCATAAGAAAGACACTTTCTTGGTTCTAACATCATACCTATCAATATTCTTTGATTTCCTTTATTTCCTACACTACGAAATAGTAAAGTACGCGGGTGGATTGAAAAGTTCGCGGCCTAACATAGATAGCGTTGTCATATTATTATAAAACTACACTCATATAAAACCTAGACTCTTTGTCAGTCTCTGTGCAATTTTTTTCTGAGATACATGCTTAATTATTTATTTTATTGAACATTAAGTGAGAGTAAGTTTCATTAATTTTGAAAACGGATAGTTTAGAGCATCGTGCCGTGATCAAATACCTCCACAAGAAACACTTAACTCCAAAGCAGATGCATGACAATATGGTGGCCACTTTAGGAACATCTGCTCCGTCGTATACAATGATAAAAAGTAGACAGCTGAATTTAAAGGTTGGCGAGAGAGCATCAAAGATGACCCCTGCTCTGGACGGCCTTCTACAGCTACGACTTCGGAAAACATCAAAAAAATATGTTGATCTCATCATGGGAGACCGAAGATTGAAAGTATCTGAGATAGCTGAAGCTCTAGGGATTTCAT
This sequence comes from Marasmarcha lunaedactyla, assembly GCA_923062675.1. Lineage (NCBI taxonomy): Eukaryota > Metazoa > Arthropoda > Insecta > Lepidoptera > Pterophoridae > Marasmarcha > Marasmarcha lunaedactyla. The sequence goes on from OV281353.1 coordinate 15,016,333, forward strand.
ACGAACGTACACAAAACATGATATTTAACGAATTAGGGTTCCACAAGGTGTCTGCAAGATGGGTTCTGCGGCTCCTTTCAGTTGAACAGAAACGAACATGGCTCACGATTTCTAGAGACTGTTTAGAGCTTTTTCAAGCTGATCCAAACGAATTTTTGGCAAGATTTGTTACTTTGGACGAAACATGGGTTCATCACTATTCTCCTGAATCCAAACAACAACCCAAATATAATATCCAAATAATACTCAGTTTGAGTCTGACGAGCGCAGTCGTGTTTATAATTTAATTCTGTGCTAACTTTGAAAATTAAACTCTAAAACAGTGAGCATAAGTGTTATTTTGGAGTGTGAAAGACGATCAAACTTAATTCTTTAAATAATTGCTATCCCTCTTGCGCATCACTTGTCTCGTGTGTGGTGTCAGAGCGGTCTGGACGAGGGGCAGACCTCAACCCCTGGAGGTTAAGAGAAGGCAATATATTTTTGCTTTACTTACTCTTAGTAAAGCAGCTTAGTATAAGTAAAAATAAGTATGTTTTTGCTGCCGCCTATATCCCACCACGAGTGACGCCGAAGTTTACCTAGAGTATTTTAACTACTTACAGGCTTACCTACTACAGTTTGACGTTACAAACTTTTTCATTATAGGACATTTTAATTTACCTAACATGGAATGGTTCCAGGTAGGTACATGCTTGAAACCATTACATTCAAATTGTTGTCAACCTGTGGCCTTCAAATAAATGTTCAAAAAACCAATTTGAATCACTTGTTGGATCTCTGTATAACTAATGTTACTATAGTAAAACCTCACTCGCACCAACAACCCTAGTCCCCCCCGATTAATCACCATGAACCTTTTTATATATTTATTTTATTTTATTTTATTCAGATTGGTGCAGTTACAGACATCAGATCAAAAACAATTTTAGGTAACTTACATATGATAACATTACAAATCTAACATCCTATTACAACTATACACAGCTTACAAGAGAAACTTTACGTATCAGTTGTTACTGGTCAACTAAAAACAGTAATTAAAGATTACAAAAATAAAAATCAAATTTAATTAAGAGTTACAAAAGGTTTTTTATTTTTTTAAATTTTGTTAAGTTTCTTTTTAAGATTCACAGTTAAGCGAACATAATATAAAAAACAGTTCAATAACACTATAATAATTCCGACGGCTCACTGTAAAGTTTGGTCTTAAATGAAAAATAACTATTAAATAGTATATCAATATCGTCACTTTTTAAATTATTATAAAGTTGGCACTTTCGATGTAAGGGGTTATTTCCAGAAACATTGTTATTTGAGAGCGGAATATGGAATAACTGCGGATGACGCACAGACCGAGTCGGAACCTTGACCAGTATTTGTTCAAGTAATTTACCTTCATCCCCGCCGTCACCATGTGTGATTTTATAAAGAGTACAAAGGTCCGAGATCTTCTTTCTTGTAGCTAAAGATGCTAAACTAAAGTGATTTAGCCTATCTTCGTAAGTAGAGATTTTGTTTCGAAGTCCTAACCTTGCACATAAGCTACGTAAGAAACGACGCTGTACAGTCTCTATGCGATCTATGTGAACTTTATAAATAGGTGACCAAACATTGGAACAATATTCCAGTATACTTCTTACCAGAGAGCAGTACAATAGTATCCATGATGAGGGCTGCCGAAATGGTTTAGCGACGCGAAATATGAATGAGAGCATTTTGTGTGCTTTACTACATATTTGATCGTAATGTGATCTGAAAGATAAAGCCGAATCATACATAACACCTAGATCTCGCACTACATTGACGCGCTGTAGAGCATCTCCTTTTATTTTATATTTGTATGATACCTTATATTTATGTTTACAGAATGTAATTACTTGGCATTTTTTGATGTTAAGAGCCATGCAATTATCTGTATACCATTGGTCTATTTTGTCAAGATCTTTTTGTAGCGCTTCATAATCAGATACATCATGGATATGACGATAAATTTTGATGTCATCGGCATATGCTAAACACGGACTATTGATGCTTTGTAGTAGGTCATTTATAAAAATTAAGAAAAGTAATGGACCTAGATTAGAGCCTTGAGGAATTGGCTAGGAATGGTCTAGACTCAAAGCCATGTAGAGCAACTATCTGAGTTCGAGTGTCCAAGTATGATTTTGTCCACCGATAAAGACCGTGAATGCCCAGATGATAAGTTTTTATCAATAATATTTGGTGACAGACGCGATCAAAAGCCTTTAGAAAATCTGTGTATATAGAGTCAATTTGAACTTTGTTATTAAACGCTCTACAGAGAAAATTTGTGTATTCCAGGAGGTTAGTATTAGTTGAGCGACCGGAGACGAAACCATGTTGTTTTGGGGAAATTATACGCTCAAGGTGATCGTACAGATGATTATAGACAAAACCCTCAAATATTTTAGCGAACCAGCTTAGCATACAAATTGGACGATAGTTCATGATGTTGTCTTTATTACCATTTTTATGAATAGGTGTTATTTTAGTAATTTTCCATTGCGATGGAAATATACCACTACGTAGCGACTTATTGTAAATAATTGTTAAAGGTTTCGCCAACACAGACGCACAAAGTTTGATAAAAATAGATGGTATGCCATCAGGGCCAGCTCCCTTGGTTAAGTCAATTTTCGTTAATATTTCATATACTTGTTCTACATTGATGTAAAGATTAGATATAAGGAGAGCAGGTGACTTAAATTGTGGGACATATGTAAAGTTCGTGTTATTAGTATATACTGATGCAAAATAAACAGCAAACATGTTAACAACATCTTCACCGGAATCGGAGAGAGCGTCAAGGTACCAAATGTGTCTCGGGATGTCGTTTTTTATACGTTTGTTTTTAGTATATCGCCAAAATGATTTTAAATTCAGTGATAAGTATGTATGCATTAAAGCATTTAGGCATCGTTACGGACACGCGCAAACGTAACATAGCAAAAGTGTCGGAGTCCCTCGGATTTTTAAAGCGTTTATATTTGTTGTGATATTTAAATTTACTTTTAAGCAATTTAATAAGACTTTTTGTAAACCAACAAGGATGAGCATTATTTTTAGATTTTAATTTAGGGGTATGTTTTTCTATACAAATGTATAATTTATTATAAAAAGTTTGTACAAAATCATCACAATCAAGGGTTTCGGCCAGTACATCCCAGTCAATTTGTTCTAATTCTTTAATACAACAACTGTAGTTTGTTAAATAGAAGTTACGTATCTTCTGTACAATATTATTGTTTAACAGTTGAGGAGCTGTCTTATAGATAAGTTCAAATGTGGGATGATGGTCATCAAGTCGGCTAATAAGTGGAACTTCTGAAATATCAAACAGGTCTGGCGAGTATAACAGTATACACAGGTCAAGAATTCTATTATTTTTATTTAAAAAAAAGTTTATTTGCCGGAGATTATTTGAGTGAAGAAAGTTGAAAAGGGCTTCCGATTTCGGACATTGATATGTCAAGAAACTACCTGACTGAGTACACCATTCCAAACGCGGCAAGTTAAATTCTCCAACAATGCAAGTTGCAATGTTGTTTGGCTGGCTGTGCTCTACAATTGTTTTACATTTATTAATAAATTTGGAGTAAAATGTAGAGGGCAGGTACCCAGGTAAATAAACTACTCCCAGATTAACTACCTGATGTTTATTTACTCTAATCTGAACCCATAAGTCCTCAACACAGTCTGTATTCCATTTTTGCTTTGTCATAACCCCAAGTTTTTTAGAAATTGCTATAAGAATACCGCCACCGTCTTTCTTATTAAATGATTTAAGAAAATTCGCGTCTCGGTCTCTACGTAATAAACAGTATCTGTTATCAATGAGTTCGGAGCTTAAGACATCGTTTCTTAACCAAGTTTCACAAAGAGATATTATATCAAAATTATTACATAATATAGTATTATATATAACATTTGTTTTTGTTTTAGTTCTTTGAATATTTTGATAATATATTGATAAATTATACATTTTTAAACAAAAGTACCCATATCTTGACTGCCAATATTGTATAAATTTGATTATATAACACCATATTAAATCTATCATTTTATTAAATTTAAACTTTCAACTGATTTTATATGAATATGAGGTGAATCGGCATTTTTTCGAACAAATATGCGGCCGTAACGAATCCACACAAATTGATAGTTCATTTCTTTAGCTTTTCTGCGGGCCTCCGCATGTAATTTCTTGTTGGTGGCGACAGATGTTCTGATACAAATACAGGCTTCTTTTCACATCCAAATCCCAACAATTGTGTATTGAGTTTTTCTTTAGTATTAGCTTTATTATATCTGTAGACAGCTGAATAAAATTCATCACGACGCTTGATATCCTTAAATTTCACGACTACGGTTCGAGGGAGTTTGCTTTCCTTGTTTTGCTTCGCGACTCTTGTACACTGGATGATGTCAGTTTCTTGGAGGGTATGTCCTATTAATTTCCACTTCGTGTAATAACCAACAATTACCAAATAAACGACCTATAAAATACTGTTTTTGAGATGCTGATTATTCCATAATTAATAAGGAAATTCTTGAATATAACTGGTAGGAACTTTTTCGCAATAAATCAGCAGAAGAATGTGTGGAATTACTTTATGAATGTATCTATGAGGTTATAAGTAAACATGTACCCTTTAAATATGTTACAAAATCTAAATTTCCTGTTTGGTTTACTCCTTCTCTTACACATATTTTAAAAAATAAAGAGAATGTATGGATTAAGTGGAAAAAAAGTAAAAACGTATCTGATTATAATACATTCGCCATGTATAGGGCTAGATATAAAAAAATCTCTAAAATTTGCTATAAAAATTACCTTACTTTACTCGAAGCCAGCGTTAAGAAAAACATAAAATATTTTTGGTCCTATATTAAAAATAGTAAAGCACAGTCTTATATACTTAATAATGTGTTATATATGGGATGAACATCTGATAGTCCAGAAAATATATGTGAACTTTTTTCCAACTTTTTTGACTCAATTTTCCAGCCAAGTGACGTTAATGAAACTTTTCCTACTCGAGATATAAGCGACTTAGACTTAAAAACTTGTTCGGACTTTACTATTTGTGATATAACTCTCTCAACTAGTGATGTTGTAAGAGAACTTAAAGCACTAAATTCTTCCAAGGGATCTGGGGTCGACAACACTACTCCTTTATTTTTGAAAAATGCAGCTGATTCTCTAACTAAGCTTCTGCAACTTATATTTAATATGTGTTTAAGGGATGGGGTCTGTCCAGCCATCTGGAAATCTACCAAAATAGTGCCAGTTCATAAAGGTGGTTCAAAGAGTGAAATTACTAACTTTAGACCGATCTTTATTTTATCTGCTCTGTCGAAGCTATTTGCAAGGCTAGTATATAACTGTATACATCCGCTTCTCCACCATATAATTAGTCCCGGACAACATGGTTTTGTGAAAAAGTGCTCAACATCCACAAATCTTTTTGTTTATGCGACTCAAATTTTTAAAAATATAGATGAAGGAAAACAAGCTGATAGTATATATACCTTTCGAAAAGCATTCGACAGAGTAGACCTTTAAATTTTACTTGAAAAGTTGGCTTTTAATGGCATACGTGGCAATCTCTGGAGATGGTTTGAATCTTATATCACGAACCGAACACAAAAAACTGTCATAATTGGTTATGAATCTAAATTAATTCCAGTCACGTCAGGCGTTCGCAAAGGTCTCGGAACACTTCTATTTATCTTGTTTACTAACGATATAAATACTTGCTTCCAATATTGTCAATATTTTCTTTATGCAGATGACTTGAAAATATATCTTATTATAGTGGATGAAAATGATCAGCAAAAGCTACAAAGCGATTTAAACCGATTTAGTGAGTACGTAATAATAACAAATTACAGCTTAACTTAAACAAGTGTAAATTTATCACTTTCTCTTGAAAGAGAAAGATCCGACAGTTCTCGTACTTTTTATGCAATGTCCCACTTGAACGAGTTCAGTTTATTAAAGATCTTGGTATTATTGTTGACAGTTAATTGACGCTGGACACTCATGTTGAACATATTTGTAACAAAGCTTATAAGATGTTTGGTTTCGTGATGCGCTCTAGTAACAACTTTAAGCACTCATCCACTTATATTCATTTATACAGGTCACTGATTCGTTCACATCTTGAATATGCTGTCTTAGTTTGGTCCCCCTTCTATGCTAAATATGTGTCACAAATTGAGAGTACAATATAAATTCTTAAGATGTATGCATTACAAGTGTCATCATGGTCGACCGCCGTATGAACAGTTGCTCTAAAAGTATAAGTTACTAGACCTCAAATCCAGACGTTTACAGCTTGAAGCAATGTTTCTGTATGATCTCTGTAGTAACAAATACGATTGTAAATCAATTAATAACAATATCTGCTATCGCGTACCAATCAGATCACATGTTCGGCCAAGTCGGATTAAACAATTATTCGTTGTTCCACAATGCCATACTAATGCAGGAAAACGTTCACCACTGTATCGTCTGACTGACTCATATAACAAATATTTTTATGATATTGATGTTTTTGCAACCAAGCCTGGTAAATTTAAGTCAACTGTTATTAAAAATATTACTACACTTAATACCTTACTCACTCAAAAGTCTACTTATGTTAGTAATATTTGTAAACATTAAAAGCACCTAAACTTTTCATTGCGTAAAGTCACTTATGCCCACTATATACCTACCAATTAAATCCCTAAATAGTAGCATTGTATTGTTGTATTTTAATTGCAAACAGTAATATTATAACTTCAAAAAAGTAATATTGTCATTTTTATAGCGAATCTGTAAATGTAACCACTCTCTTCTCACTCACACTGTTATAAATCTTTGTGTTGTATATAATCTGATGCTTATGCCTGATATTGTGTGTTGACCCCAATACATTAAAAAAAACAATGGAAGAGACCCGGATCTCCAACCCCCAAGAAAGCCAAGGTGTGTTTATCAGTTAACAAGTTAATGGCATTGGTTTTCTGGGATTCTAAGGGTGTCATCTTGGTTGATTACTTAGAAAGAGATCAAACTATAAATTTTGCATACTACTGCACACTATTATGTCGTTTACGCGAAGAAATAAAGTCTAAAAGACCAGGATTGTTGACCAAGAAAGTTTTGTTTCATCAGGACAATGCTCGTGTTCACACATCTGCAGAACCGATGGCTCAAATAGTGAATTGTGGTTTCGAATTGCTTCCTCTTATTCACCTGAATTGGCATCTTCTGACTTCCACCTATTTCCAAAACTAAAAAAACACTTAGGTGTACTGAAATTTTCTACCAATGAGGAGGTCAAAGTGGCTGTAGATGCCTTTTTTGAAGACCTTGACGAGACCTTCTATTTAACTAAGTGCTGTGACCTAGGAGGAGAGTATGTAGAAAAATTTATATAAAAAATGTATTATTCCTGTGTTTTCTTATTTTGGCCGCGAACTTTTCAATCCACCCTCGTAGCATTACTCAAAGAATTTTAATTTTATTATCAATATTACAATTTATAGATTTGATCTGGAGCAGCCTGAACCAGTCAATCCTAGTTCGGTTATCTTTTTCAATTTACCTAATAGTCATACTAATTGACATTTGAAAGCGATTTTCACCCGAGTAAAAAATTTATTTAGGTCACAGTCGGCTTTTTGGATTTAATTAATATACATGTAAAATATGAGGTATTAACATTTGCCTTCAACTATTTTGAATAACCATCATGATACAGAGTGCAAATAAGCTTGTTAATCCTGAAACAGGGAAAAGAGTTGCTTAATTAAATGATACAACTTTGACCAACATTTAAGTTGCAGAATGAGTAACATGCGTGTGTGGCCTTTTAAGTCTTTAAGTCTGGTAAAATTAAAATAAAATAATCGTCTTTGCATTATTGTTTTCAACTACAATAGAAAAGTCCGTATGTATGAGGACTTTATAGTACGTAAATTAGAAGCCAATATAATAAATTGTATACACTAAAACGTTTTTAACTTCCGTAGCCTTCAAACTTGATCCCCGTGGATAGGTTTTAACTCTTTACAGTCCAATGGTAAATTATGTACACCTGAGCCGAATGATATATACTTATGTATCTTTTTTATATAATTTTTTTAAATGGGAATAAATTTTGTGCATCTTATTAAGGATAATTCCAAAATTTTATTTCTGACAAGACCTGTTCTCTCAGGTTTCGTTTGTCTACGTCAAAATGATGTCAAAGTCAAGGTTAGACCTCAATTGACGAACTTGGCACGCTTATTCGGATTTTGTGCACTTTTCCGTCTAAAAAGAGCAGAAAAATCTTATTATTAGTAGAAAGAAATATATCCTAAAAGACCTAGCTTCATAATTCAACTTAACTTCCACCATCTTCGGTAAAAATTTATGTATCCCGAAAGCGCCGGCACATAATTTACTCTTATGGCCGGTTTACACGCGTTAAGTAGTTAAGTTGGTAACTAAATTTTAACTAAATTTTAGGTTAAAAATTACGTGTAAACAGTCAGATAAGTGACAAGTGGTAACTTAAAATTTAGTACGCAAGTGATTAAGTAGATTAGGATTCGTTCTATTTTTCGTATAAGTAGGTGGGCGGGGCTTCTCACTTAACACGTTTGGACGTGATTTTTTAGTTTAGTGCATAAGTTGACAAAGCAGGTGGCGGCAAGAGCTCATATTTATGTCGCATTTTCTCTTTTTTTTAAATGTTGGAGTAGAGTTTGGTTTCTACTTTAAAATTTGTGGAAGAATATTTAAGGGTGTTACCACACCAATCGATCGACCGTCGACCGGTCGACAACACCACCCCTGAGTTGGTAAGTCTGCCAAGCCGCAGTTGGCGTGATGGCCTACAATTGTCTGACACCAACCCTGAGTTGGTAAGTCTGCCAACTCGTAATTGGCGCGATAGCCACAATTGTCTGACACCACCCCTGAGTTGGTAAGTCTGCCAACCCGCAGTAGGCGTGATGGCCTACAATTGTCTGACGCCACCCCTGAGTTGGGAAAGGCTGATATCCCTCCAGTGAATATTAAGGGTACCTAATTAGTAAAGGTACCACACCAATCGATCGTCCGTCGATCGACGTCGACCCGTCGACGTAAGAAGTTAGAGAATAGAATAGATCTTGCAAAGATTTTAATTTCCGAATCAAATTCTTCTCTGAATTTCTCCAAAATCATGTTTACCACATATCTAAGTACAGAATTGACGAATTCCTTGACATTCATCACTGCTCATCTATATCGAACTTATGAACTTAACTACTTAATCCGTTTGGACACACAAGTGACATGTAGTAACTTAAAATTAGATACCAACTTAACTACTTAATACATGTAAACCGCACATTAGTCGTTAAGGATATGTGTATCTATATGTATAAAAAAGAATGGCAGGTCGTTACAAAGTATCTAGTGAGTTATAAAAATCTTAGGTTACAGATTAAAACAGTGAAAGTATGTAAAATTATTATGAATTTTATATATAATAAAATTAAAAAGCCTTTTATTGTTTGCTACCCGGTTTATACACATGACATTTAAAAGCTTACAATTTTTTTTCGTTTTTTATTATTAAACAAAAATTACACGCAAGCGGAGACTGGGAGGTTGTGAGAAACGGTTGAGGGAAAATAATTTACTACAGCTAAATACACACTTTCTAACTATACATCTTTTTTCATAATGTTTTTTTAGATAAGTCACAATATTCTTGAACTGTTGCAATATTTTCATTTAAAAATGCTTTGGTATATTAAGGGTTCATAAATTACTTTTTACCTAAATAGTTGCAGGCTTATGGAATCCCTTCTAGGAATTAGTTAAGCAGTTAATTCGACATTAAAAGTTTTATTGACAAAGATTGAAGACATTTCCTTTTAGTAGAGGTAAAAAAATATTTAAAATAATTTACAAACCTTTATAGTAACAGTCATGTCGGTAAATTCAAGGAAAGCTACACATCTATCTGTTCGGTTCAAATTCAAACTCAAACAATGTGCGTTCGCCGGTATTTTCGATCAACGAGCTTTCGCGATTTTAAATTCGTTTTGAATAAACTGCTATATGCTTTTATATATTTCTTAATGTTTTAAGTATAAAAATGATATAAATGATATAATAACATGTGTAAATGTTAATGTGTGTGTATGTATGTGGCATTAGTATCACTCATACAAATGGATCGATTTTAATACAATTCTCTATGTTTGAAAGTAAAATTAATCGAAAATGCTCTTTACTATGTTTGAAGAAAATCGATTTAGCCGTTCCAAAGTCGGCCCTCACTTTTTGCTAATTTGTGTTTAAAATAATTCTTTCTTCAGAAGTCTTTATGTTCTGGAAACTGCATTTGTTATACTCGGAAAAAATAATCCTACTTAAAATTATTACACTACCTACCTACTTGCTACATAAGATTGTGTGTTAGGGTGTTTTTACCTCAATCGCGCAAAAACAGTTTTACGGATTTGGATGATTTTTGACGTAAAGTAACAAGAAACGGGGAAAATATTGTGTACAATTATAATAGTATGTCAAGATCATAGACATATTCATAATGTAACATTAAATCCTACTAGTCCTCTAATATTATAAATTTGAATTTTTGATGTTTCGACGTTTGTTACTCAATCACGTCAAAACGGCTGAACGGCTTTGAATGATTTTTGGTATATGGGTTGAATATAAACTAGAATAACACGTAGATAGAGTTTTATCCCGAATTATTCACGGGATCGGGAGTTAACAGGGACAGGGAGAACTTCGTAATTAATTATACATTTTTTTACATTAGCCATAGTTAAGACTTGATTATTTTAACTCTACTATTGTTAATTTTTTCACTATTCTTTATTATTCTGGAATGGATTAAGGTTTACTATTAATTTGTGTTTTCACTTCAATATCGATGTTTTTTTTAGAAACGAAAAGGTTTTATTCCTGTTTTAAAAAGTTTGTTTGTAAAAGTTACATTGTTTTAATATTTTGGAGCCAAGCTTTAATGAATAATCGAAAAAGTAATCAAATGTGCTAGTGAACAGAAGACAAAAAGCATTGTAAAGCGCGCTGAAATTAAGTTTATTGCATTAAATGTTGAACATGGCAAAACAAAATGTGCGAATTTGCTTTTGTGTGGAGGACATCGCCTTAAATATCAAAGTTTCAAGGGTTGCTTGTTATTGGGTGCAGGTCACTGGAAACTGCTACACTCAGGTTTTAGATGGAAATATGTGCGAATATATACCGTAGCTTAATACCATCGCGAATAAAAAATAAGACTGCATTGAAATTACAAACCACATTCTATGTAAAAGCATTTTTTAACTTGTATGTTATATTTTTGTATCTTATTACTTTTAAGTTGATAACGTTATGTTCATAAAAATGATTTTATATGAAAGGAACAATATAATAAATCTAAAATTAAACTCAAGCAGTAAAAAAAGCTTTTCTTAAAACAAAGATTTTTTGGAATCACATCCCAAATTAATTTTAAATATTAAACAAAATCACCATTCAGCTCTTTCATAAATTTGCTGAGCAGGCCCACTTATTTTGTCGTTACTGTGAGCAATTTACATATTGGCACAGCCTGCGCTATTGCTTTTTTTTAATTTTTGGACATGGGTATATTTATTTATTGGGTTCAACAATCTACAGCAGTAATGGGAAGTTTATAAGCACATTTTTCATATTTAGGTTTTTGGGTCTTTATACTTTACGACAAACCTTTCTGGTTCCACATGGTACATTATTTTTATTTGACAGACATTTGGTGAATTCCGGTGTCGTGACGACATCTTTTTAATGTTTTATGTGTTGAAATCAACATCACACACAGTAGACTTAGGAGTTATGCTAAGTTTATGTCACAAATATATACATATGGCAGTCACTACCAGACAACGATCAGCTAGTCAATTGTTAAAAAAAGTTAGCAATAAATCACAGAATAACTAGTTAAATTTATACCTATGCTAGATCGGGTTAAGACACGAGTAAAGGTTTCATATTGTCAATAATGAAATAATTACAAAAAATATGCCGTCAAATTACGGATGATAAAAGAGTATATATAAAACAAATGCATAATGTATATATACATGTATAATACTCATACATGAATACAAGTAAAGTAGCCGTTCATTTGACTAATATTCCTTTAGGAAAAGCTCTTTTTTTTGTTTTTTGAAAGATATATTATTTTCTGTTTTTGTTAATAAGGCATTTCAGAGATGCACCGCCCCGACTGCAAAGGTAAATGAGTACGAAACTTTACTACGAGCAGGCGTACTGAGCTGCAGAGAGTGAAGTGAACGTTGTCTTCCATCGTGTGTTGAATAGACAAATTTGTTATAAATACTTGTCTTTTGAATCAGGACGGTTTTGACTCAAATTAAATAGTGAGGATTACTAACATTTTTTTAAAAAAATGGACAACTGGTGACAAAGGCCTTCAAACACAAATAGTTTATTTAGAAAATTCCGAAAACTATAAAATTGCCACATAAAAATTTCGCTTTCCGACAAAGTGATTTTATTCGAGTTGTTTAATGCTATAATACAGCTGCAATAGAGTTTTTGATGAAAGATATGGCCAAAATTATTTTATATATTATATGGCCAAAATAATCCATAGTGCTGCTGTCCGGATTTTTAATTGTACAAAGTAAATTGACATTATGTAAAGATAATTCAGCATTCCAGGACATGTTTTCACACTTACAGTCACGCGACTTGACATTTACTTTAAGTTCTCTGCCGAAATTTTACGTGCACACATTATTGTAAAAAATGAATCATTGAAAACAATCAAGTGTTTTATCTCAAGATTAGCGGCGTCTTCACCTGTACACTATCCGCTACGTCACCAATGGCCGACGTGATTCAAAAGAGATTATGGATAATTCCTTAACGTTTTGAGTAAATAAGCTGAAATATGATGACAATTCATGAAATTTTTTTTCCTTTTTTTTTTTCGGTACCCACCAAATTAACTTGACGTTTTGCAAGCTGCTCCAAGTATTAATAATCAAATTCAGTGTTTATATTCAACATTCAGTGTAAAAGTGTAACAACGTCCAAATTTCAAGTGTCCGTGTTTGTGATGAACTATTTACTTGGATTATAAAACCTCATACAAGGTGATAAACAGACTTCAATATTACTAACTTTCAAGGTTATAAACACAAAACAACTATCTGTCAAACTGTGACCGTAAAGCAAGCGTCACTCACTGGCTGCGTTCACGCATTTTGCAGTACATTACGCGTTTGTGTTTAACATACATTACGCTTCGTCAAATTACGTTCCGATTAACGCAAAGAAAGCTGTTTTTTTTTTTACGGATTTGATAATATTAATACAAATAATAATCATGGGTTCATGTGCAGGTTGTAATCAGCTAATCAGCGTCATCGATAAAATATCTTGCTCCGTCAGCAACTGCACTAAAACCTATCATTTCTTGTGTGTGAAAATGACAAAAGAAAATTACTCAAAGATGTCGTCCAAAGCCAAATCATCATGGAAGTGCCCTGAATGCAAAGTTCCTGCTAGAAGAAATGACGAAACACCAGTGAAAAATCCCGAACATACTGATAATGTCGAAAAGTATTCTTCTCCAATCCAGAACTTACTTGATTCGCGATTCACTACTCTTGAAAGCCTCACATTGACTAGACTAGATGCAATGTTGAGTACTCAAAAGGAGATGCAGTCTATGCTTGGAACTTGGAGAAAAGACCTAGAGAAAATTCCTGAAATGATAGAGGCAGTAGGGTTCATGTCGGCTAAATTTGACAGCCTTGTCCAGGAAGTATCTAAAATGCGTGCTGATACTATAGCCCTTAAAGCAGAAAATTCCAAGCTTCAGGAAACCGTATCAAGCCTAAACTCTAGAATAGCCGTTATTGAACAGCAAGCTCGAGACTCAAACATAGAGATACAATGCGTACCAGAGCACAAAAATGAAAAGCTGGTCACAATAGTTATGCAATTGGGGAATACTGTTAAATGCCCCTTGCAAGAAAAGGAAATATTAGTTTGCACGAGAGTCGCAAAATCCAACCCCCAATCTAGTCGTCCTAAAAATATAATTGTCAAATTTCCATCACCCCGAATAAGGGATTCCTTGCTCGCTGCTTGTTTGAAGTATAATAAATGTAACCCACAAAATAAGCTCAGTACGGCAGATTTAGGCTTGGGGAACGAGAAACAACAAATATACGTCGTTGAACACCTATCACCTACCAATCGTGTGTTACAAGCTCAAGCGCGAAAATTCAAGAACGAAAATGGGTACAAATATTTGTGGGTACGAAATGGCCGAATCCTTATGAGAAAAGATGATTCCTCTCCTGCAGTTTGGGTAAAGTCTCCCGAATCACTTCAGGTGTTAAACAAATAACTTTATTCGCTTTATTTTTAGTATGCTATCGAGTCATAATAACGTAAAATGGTTTCATTAAGCATTTAATACCAAAATTGTCGTAGTATCCGTGGCAAATTGTCTAATCTGTATTTAAATAGTTTAAATTTTGATCATGAAATTATAATTCTAACGGAAACCTGGCTAAATGACAGTGTCTTGGATACAGAGGTACTAAATGAAAATTACATTGTATATCGGGCAGATCGTAGTTCATCAAATAGTGATAAATCTGATGGTGGAGGTGTATTGATCGCAGTTTCTAACAAAATCAATTCTTTTATCTCAATGTCGTGTTTGCATGAAAACATAGAAATCTTGTGGGTCACGGTAGCACCATCTTCTAGCAACAAAAAAAGTAAACGGCTGAACATATGTGCCACTTACCTTCCTCCTCCGGTATCTAGCGAAAAACTCGATCTTTTACTTTCAAAAATAAATAACAAAATGGCCTTGTTTGAGGAGTATGACGAGACTCTCTTAGTTGGAGATTTCAACCTAAGTCACCTAAATTGGTACCTTGACCCGAGCCGCGAGTGTGGCTCCACCAGAGCAGCTTCAGTCTTGTCTGGTAGGGCGCAAAGCCAAATGTTGTATGACTTCCAAGCTCTAAATAATCTTTCTCAGTTCAACCTGATAACAAACCAAAATGGTAGGATTCTTGATTTGGTCTTCAGCACGAAGCAAAATACTATAGTAGAGCGTTATCATAATCCCCTTACAAAGTTGGATCCTCACCACCCTGCTTTAAATATAAATATTAGCTTCCCTTCTTTCAAATTACTTACAAAGAATATTACCAGTAGACCAAATTTTTTTGCAGCAGATTACACTAAAATTGACGATTATCTGGGTGCAATTGATTGGCCTACTGTTTTTAAAGATGCGTCAGATGTCAACACTATGGTCAAAAATTTTTATGCTGTTATTAATAAAATAGTTGATAGATTTGTTCCGAAATGTAAAACTTCTCGAAAAAACTACCCAGTCTGGTATTCAAATGAGTTAATTAAAATGTTAAAAGAGAAAGATAGGTATCGCTTAAATTTAAAAAGTATGGCAATCCTCTAGACCAATTCGAATTTAATGAAGCTCGTAGTAGATGTCATGCTAAAATTAAAGCCTGCTTTAAGCAATATCTCAATAACATCGAACTCTCTATTGCTAATAATAATATGAAACTATTCTGGTCATTCATCGCATCAAAAAGAAAAAACAAATCGTCAATACCCCATGATATGTATTTGGGAACTAATCACTACTCAACTCCTGTCGATATTTGTAATGCTTTTGCTCACCAGTTTTCCTCTGTTTACTCCAATAGTTCAGCGCCTATCTCTGATTCCCCAAAAGGATTTACTCAAAACGCTATTGATTTCGGTAGTCTACACATTACAGATGCTAGGATTGCTCAGGTTATTAAAAAACTTAAAAAAGACCAAAGTGCTGGTCCTGATCAGATTCCAGCAGTATTTGTAATTAACTGTATTGGCAGCCTTGTGCGTCCCCTAGGTGTCCTTTTTAATGCATCTTTATGTGAAGGCACTTTTCCTAGCGTCTGGAAAGTGGCTAATGTTGTTCCTATTCCAAAGAGTGGCTCTGGAATCAATGACATATCGTCTTACCGACCTATTTCCAAATTATCTACTTTGGGAAAAGTATTCGAATCTATAGTTTGCTCTGTACTCACGACTCATCTAAAGTCTACTTTAATAAACCAGCAGCACGGTTTTCGGTCCAGTATGTCCACAACAACCAACCTTATTTGCCATCTGAATGAAATCTCGGTAGCTATTGATAATAGACAACAAGTTGATACAATTTATACAGATATTAGTAAAGCTTTCGACCGAGTTGACCACGAATTGCTAATATCAAAATTGGGGTATTATGGAATTCATGGCAAACTGCTTTCCTGGCTGCGTTCTTACCTAAGCCCAAGATTTCAAAAGGTAGTTGTGTATGGACATGAATCTAACACTTATGAGGCAACATCCGGTGTTCCACAAGGTTCTCACCTTGGACCACTGTTGTTTCTAGCTTTCATAAATGATTTAGCCAAAGAAATCCACCATTCGCAGTTTCATTTCTTTGCTGACGATCTAAAAATTTCCAAGATTATTAAAAATGAAAAAGATTCCCAACTTCTGCAAGAAGACTTAGCGCGTATATCAAAATGGACTTTAAAGAATAGATTACCGTTAAACATAAGTAAATGCAAACATATAAAATTTACAAAAAAAAGGATTTCTTTGGCTACTGCATACAACATTGATGGTGCTGCTCTGGAAGAGGTTTCGACAGTCAGAGACCTGGGGGTTATTTTGGACTCGAAACTGACATTTAAACCTCATCTTGATCAAATTGTCAACAAGTCTTTTAAAATGTTGGGTTTTATTTGGAGGAACTGCAGACAGTTCAAAAATATCGCTGCATTCAAAATCCTATATATTTCTTTAGTTCGGAGCAATTTGGAATACTGTTCCAGTGTATGGAATCCTCACTTTAAATGCGATATTAACAGATTAGAGCGCGTCCAAAAACGTTTTCTGTTTCTTGCCTCAGTTCATCAGAGAAGGCTTCGACAGTTAGATAGCTACCAATCGCGATTAGTTCATTTTAAATTCATATCCTTAACTTAGAGACGCTGGATAGCTGATCAAGTCCTTCTATTTAAAATTGTTCGAGGCTTCATAAATTGTTCCCAGTTGCTGTATCAAATAGGTTTCCTGGTCCCTAGATCAAACAGAAGACTAGACAGTGCTCACCCGTTTGCCGTCAGTAGATTTAAAACTAACGTTGGTTTCCACAGCTCAATCCCTCGAATATGTCGCGATCACAATAAATTGTTCACGGATACAAAAATTGACATTTTAAGTGGCTCTTTGTATAACTATAAGAAACAGCTGTACGACTATTTATATAACAAGAAGTCAGGCTTTGTGATATAGGAATAGTAACAATATTGACTGGTTGTAAAAAAAAAGTTTACATACTTTTTGGTCCTTTTTTTTTTTTTGTTTAATGCCTTAACTTTGGTTTATAAGAGGTTGTTTTTATTGGGTTTGTAAAGTAAATTTTATATATTTGAGGTTAGATAGAAATTTTGCACAACTTGGTTTGCAAAAAAAAAAGTTTGTTAGTTAAAATTAAGAAGTTATTGCCTGTAATTGGGTGTACACCCTACCATGTTTCTGTTATAAGTAATTTAATTTGTAAAGTGTATTATCTGTTGGCAATTCAATAAATAAATAAATAAATAAATAAAATTTTAATAATTTCAGCCGTCTTACAACAAAAACCTTTCGAGGTAAAACAAAACAATGCATGGTGGAAATGTTTCTCTGATGTAGGTGTACAGAAAAGTCTGTGATGGCTTAAGGATTACATATTTATTTAGTCTATATTTTAAGGATAGCTTACTTAAATGTTTAAAAGAATGATCAAATATAGTTTGGTAAATGGAAAGCTATTTAGACCGATACATTACGATACGATACAATCTTTCTAAAAAATAAATACGTTAGTTATTTTAAGCATTTCATGCACATCATAAATGTGTACCTTAGGAGTATAAATTTATACATTTTAACCGAAAAATTAAAACTTTCACGCGACAAAATAAATTCACTTACAGTTCGCTACACTCAAACGAGTATAAGCAAAGCGATCACTCGCCGTCATGACTTTAGCTGACAAGGACTGTATTTGTTTTCTACAACATGTTGCTTGTGGTGTAGTTTGAAATGTTATTGTGGTGTAGTTTGAAATGTTATTAGGTATAGTTTTTGAAAATCTATCTAAAATTTATTAAATTGTGTTTTACAGCAAATAATAATATGTAAAAAGAAGGCATTATATCTCTACCGGTAAGTAAATAGACTCAATCTGTAGTTTACTTGGAGTTAAAATTCACAACAATGCTATTACAGATAAAAAGGAGTTTTGGAAAATATACTTGTAAAGCCAGAATAAGTTTATGCTCTGCAGCGATCACACTGAAAATAAAATTTTTGAACAGATTATGCTTTCACTCTTGGTATGATTTGACTTGACTATGATTACACCTTGTTAGTTAACAATTAGGTAGATTATGTACAGGGGTGGAAATTTTTTATACCACCAAAGTTCTCTTAATACTCGAGACAATAAAATTTACTCTTAGGCAACAATTTTAACAACAACTTTTTTACTGCACATCAATAACCTTTCTTTATCGGCGAGCAATATTGGCTATGCTGATGACAAAACTGTTGTAGAATACCCAATGTGTGCGCTACCAATATCAAGATTCAGTGTCAGAGAGATTAGAGTCATGACTGGTTAGGTTCTTTTACTCTGCGTACTCATAAGTCCGAATGATAATATCGTTAATTCAACCCATGTAAAACCACGGCCCGTCTTTCCTTCGCAGAAAAAAAGATAATTCGACTGAACACCCACTTTTCAGAATGTAACTTTACCGATTATTTAAGGCTTTTGGGCATGACCATCCCATCCACACTCAACTTTGGCCAGCTGATCGATTCCATGGTACAAATTGCTTTGAAAAATTTGGGAATCATCTCGAATGTCAGGCAGTACTTCAATTCAGAATGAATGCTTAACCTGCATACACCCCAGGTTTGACCTTGCATTGAGCGCTGCAGTCATCTTTGGGGTGATTCAACCATCTATCACCTGGAAGCCTTGGAGTCTGTTGATTGAACACCCCTAAGACTCAGCGTCTTGATCAGCATCGCAAAGCCGCAAGAAAGTCTAACGGTACAAAACACATTTTACAGTGGGTGTAAATACTCTGGTTGAACTACCTTTTTTCACCGGTCAATTAGGCGCAGATCGAAGTTTCATCAGCATAACATATGTATAAATGTTTATAATAGTTAAGTTGTCAAGCCAACCTAAGGACCGTGTGTTTGTGTGCTGTATTTCCTTTTCGTGGTAATTAGCATTGTTTTATTTATACTACACTCATATTTGAGGATGGAAGAAAATATAAGTAGGTAAATCAAAAACATAACCCTTCCTTTGCAGTCGGGTAAAAATACTTACCCGACTTCACTTCTCACTTCTCACAACACTTCTTTTAAAACTTACATTCGTCAATTATCTTTATTTATCAATAAATTGTCTCGCAGTTTACTATTAAAGTGTAGTATTGTATTGTGCAGTAGTAAGTCTTGTATTATGTTACATTTAAAACTCGTATTTGCTTCAAAGAAAATGAATGAAGTTAGAAAACGTTATCTCTACTAAACATAAGTATAGTTTCAGTGCCGTTCTGAAAGCCGCAGGCTTTTACAAGTTTAACCGAGAGATGTCGCTTTGATACCACAAACCGAACCAAGAAGGCCAAAGGAAGAAACTTTCTAGTTTGTGAACAGAATTGAAAAAGTTGTGAGTGATGTTTGTGCGGTGAAATTATTTGTTGCTCTACTGGGGTAAATTATTAAAACATAACTATTCTCAAATATCCCTTTTATCTAAATAATAGAGATTTTATGAATAGCACCAATACTTAAAAATACACTTAATGGAGAAAATTGAGATAGAGCTGAATAAAAATACATATTTAAGTAGAAAACATTGGTGACCATGGATTCATCTGTTCTTCAAAATATTTCTGTCTCACAGAATTTGAACCCGCATCCGCAAAATACGGAGCAGAGCTAATACTATCAACACACCATGAGTCTCCAAATATTCACTTGATTACAGATAAGACTAAACTACTAAAATTTGTTTTAGCGTATTATATATATCTTATTAGGTTACTCAGCTTGAAAATATTTTCAGTTTCATTTCAGAGACCGAGTTTTATCTTTATATAGTTTTTTATATTATATAACGGCTACTGCCAATAAAAGACTTCAAATGATCAATATAAATATCAATATAACGATAGATAAATTGCAATATGCTTGTATCGACATAAAAAGCTTACACTGATAACATAAGTTACTGAAACAATTTTTTTAAATCTTTAATACTAATATGGAACTAAGATTTTTTTAACATCGACCTCCTAGAAATCTCAACATTATTATTTTAAAGACATTTTTTAAAGTAAAAGCCTTAATCAAAATGCCCACCACAAATGCACACAGGCAATACACTTAAATACTATCATCGTGTCGGTTGAGTCTGGTCGGGACACACAGGGGAACACATGTATTTTTTGTTCTCGGGTCATGGTTGTTTAAATTTATATATGTTTGTTTATTCTGGGTTCCCCCCAGTTCGCTAACATAACACAAGCTACGTTTAATTTGGGGCCATTCAGTTGGTGTGTTTGTCTGTTTGTTTTTCATATATATATGAAAATCTGTAGTGTTTTAATTTACATTCGAGTAAGCAGTTGTCGATCGGTGCACTTAGTGAACTTCAGTTCGAAAAATGATTTACAAGTAAATATCTAAATAATAATTTTAGTAAATCAACTTGTTATTTCTTTTAGTTAATATTGGAAGATTATGTGAAAGCTCTGAAGCAGGTTTATAATTGCCAAAGGGCTTGAAAAGAACAAAAAAGTTCCATACAGTCCGACAAGACAAACTAGCGGCAAGAGATAAAAGTTTGTTTGTTTTATAAAATGTCAAATAACACAGAGGCATGTTAAAGGAGACGTTTCATTTTTGGCTAGCGCGATGTAAACCAGTTCAAAATGTTTGAAAAAATGTGGTAGACATACCTACCAAAAATATTTAAAAAATTATACCCTGCATTATGTTCTACTTTGAAACAAAAAACGAAACATCGTATGGCCACACCGTGGTGACGTTTAACTACTCCGCCCGCATTGTTGAACGAAAATATGAAACAGCATGCTTGCACTACAGAGTCTGTGACAACTTGTTGTCTCTCTAGTTAATTATCTTTATAGTTCATTACTCGATTAAGAATCAAGCAAGATGTTTGCTGTTGTTTTATCAATGGTAAATAAGAATAACGGTTATAGTTCAATAATTAAGTCAAACGAAAAACTCCAAAGCAGCTCGTAAATTGGATATTGGATAAGTTGGAAAATAAAAGTAACATCAGAATTAATAAAACATCAACATGATAGATACCGCCATGTTTTCATTGTGTAGTGTGGCTGATTTACGGATTTGAAAATGTTTTCCTAAGACGAAACTAAATTAAATTATGAAATATTCGCGTATAATACTCGTTTTATTTATTAAATGCAATCCTAGGAAACCGTACAGAAGCTAGCTAAGTGCCCCTTAAATATTGAAACATCTTCTTTTGAAAGATTATTAAAATTTGAAAGATATTTCAAGCCCATTCCTTCGCCTGAGGGCAAAACAAAACAAAATGATTTCTCAAAGCTCGGCTCCTTGGGATATGAACATTGTTTCTCAAAGTTGAAATTACATTATCATTCATCATGTAACACAATGTTACAAATAAGTTTCTTCGAATTATTTACCAAGTTATTGATCAAAAATATTTTTATTATTAAAGTGGCTGTTGTTTGTTGTAGTTTTCGTAAGTTCCAAATTATATGTATGGATTAAATTTAATAATTAAATGGATGTCGGATAACAATTTTAACAGTAACGACAAAGAAGTAAACAAACTAAGAATGAGCCATAATTTTGAAATAATTAATTGAAAAATAAAAAACAAACATCATAGGATTAAGTTACTCGCTTGAGCAGTAGTATGTCGAAGACTAGTCACTTCGTAGTAAGTATTCAGAAAAATGAATTTTAAAATATGTATGCATTTATTTAACTAACATTTTGATTACAAATTTAGAAAAATATCACCTGTAATACATTTATAAACCACCGAGTGGTGTAGTGGAAGTAGCCTTGCCCCATACGCCGAAGGTCCCAGGCTCGAGTCCTGGCCGGGGCATTCATTTGTGTGATGAACACAGATCTTTGTTCTCGGGTCATGGTTGTTTGTATTTATATATGTATGTTTATTCTTATAAAAGTTTTTATTCCAAAAACTATCACGGACATGAATTATTCGAAGGAGTCGCCGCGAAGGCTTCCACGGTGAAGGCGCTCAGGCGCGTGCAGGGTCAGTGGAGACGCTCAGGCGCCGACTGGCGCTCTGGCGCGTGCAGGATCAGCGAGAGCAGGAACAGGAGGAGCAGGTTGGATCAGCAGGCAGGAGGAGGTGGGAGGCAGGATCAGGTATTTTCTGCATGAGGCAGCTTCAGCGTCGGTAGCTTCAACATAAGGCAGCTTCAGCGTCAGGTAGCTTCAGCATGAACATGAGTTCGAGGACTTGCAGTAGACTGGAGATGTTATCGGTAGGATGGCTTGAAATAGACTGGAGATGTTATCGGTAGGATGGCTTGAAATAGACTGCCGTTCTAAGGCCAGCAATTGGCTTATATGGCCGGGATCGCATTCCTTTGGAACCGCAATTTGAAATTTTGAATTTAATCTTATTAGCCAGGAATCAAATATATTTTCTTACAATAGTTTTGTAAGCGTCCCATTTACCAATGTTAAGTTTTTATTGTGATAGGACACGTAACTGAGTATTTGAGATTTAGTTTTGTGAGTAGTTTTTAATTATTTTGTAAGTACGTAAGACATCCACAATGCCTCGTGCTACATACACGGCGTCAGAATACACTGACATGATTTTAATCTACGGGAAATCCCACGGAAACGCAGCTCTAGCTCTGCGAACTTACCGAGAAAGGTATGGAGACAGCCGCGCGTGCCCTGGGAACGCTCGCACCATAGTATTGGCAGTACAACGGGCACGGTAAAACAAACCATTAGCAGCGCATCAGGAGGGAGTCCCACCGCAGCAGATACCTACTGCGCGCGAGCAACAGATTCTTGACTATTTTGACCGCAACCCCACATTGAGCCTGCATAGAGCCGCACGCCAGTTTAGAGTTTGCCATAGAACCGTGCATAACATTTTAAAAAGGAACAAATGCAAACCCTACAAATTTAAAAAAGTTCAAGCCCTTTTAAGAAGGGATTTGCCAGTCAGGCGTCCTCACTGCCAGTGGATACTTGACAAAGTTACTGATGAACCGAATTTTTTATTAAATGTCATCTGGACCGACGAGAGCACATTTACACGCAATGGCATATGGAACCAACAAAATCTCAGATACTGGAGTATTGAAAATCCACGCATGATTCGGGAGTCAGAGCATCAGTACCGCTTATCTGTTAATGTGTGGGCTGGTATACACAGGGACCAGATTATTGGCCCTGTTTTTATTGACGGCACCCATAACGCGGGAAAATTTTTGGAGATATTATCCGGTCCCGTTGCTGAATATACCGAAGAACTACCCTTAGTCGATTATCGGCATTTATGGTACCAATGGGACGGAGCTCCTCCACATTCAGTGATGTCTTCCAGAGAGCTACTCACCGAAATGTTTGGACAGCAGTGGATAGGTCGATTTGGACCAGTACGATGGCCATCACGGTCCCCGGATCTTACTCCAATGGATTTTTTTATCTGGGGGTTTGTGAAAAGTGAAGTGTACGCGAAACCGGATTATTTTAGCGTTTAATAAATTAAAAAGTTTAACAACAAACAGTGACCTTATTGCACGGTTAAATAACAATATTATACTTCGTTATAATTTGTGTACCATTGCAAACGGCGGACATTTCGAACAATTGAAGATTTAATGTGTAAGTGTTACAATTAATTATTTTTGTTTATTATTTTCATTGATCGTACCTTCCAACGTTACCTACAACGTGTTTACATTATCATCCACATCAAACTCGGGCGCTCCGCTGTGTAGGTAGGTGTGCGAGCCGGTGAGCCTGCCGCCGCACGCGCTATGCTACTTAAATGCTACGTTGCCAATTTGTTGCGGATTCTCGCTCCGATCGCCGCCCAGTGCGGACGTGCAAGACCCCGTTCTCCGTTGTTTGGTCCCTTCCCGATACTCCGTGGCGCTCAGTCTACTGACGTCACGGTTTAGCGTGTTGGTTCCGTGCTACGGTTTTCAAGGTTCTTTCTACTCCCTCTGAGTGCTATCGAAGTGCGATTTTTCTTTGCGACTAAGCCCCTTAGTCTTCAAAGTGCTGTGCTAAGTAGTCTTGTGCTTGTGCTGAGTGCAGTGTTGTGCCCAGCGTAAGTAGTCTGGTTTCAGTGCAAAGGATACTTAACGGTGACAACGAATTTGTACTGAACCAGTCCTTTTTATTTTTATTTTATTTCTCTTCTCTATTTTATTTATTTTTCTTCTATTTTTCATATTTATTTTATCATATCTGTGTGTTTTCGTGTGTATTTGTCCTTTCTGTCGGTAAAGGTTGACCCTAACGTGGTCAACTCTTTACCTGCGTACCCTTTTTTAGGTTTCTAGGTAGCGGCCTTCGGCGTACTACTGTTAATTTTAAGTTTTCCTCCCCAGCCCCCCTACCGCTGGTAGGGAGGTTAGCCGCTAGGATTTTGCTAGGTTTTAGGAACTAGGCATCTTTTATTATACTTATATTTATTAATATTACTGTCCCAACTCTCCCTTATGGATCCGCTAAGCGTTATTAACGCGTTCACCCAGGCTCTTGCTGCGGTAGGCGTCTACATCCCGAATGACATCATAACGCAGGCCTTGCAGGCATAATCGCGTCCCCGGCCCCTCAGGCCTCAACCCCGGCCCCTCAGGCCTCAAATCCGGCCCCTCAGGCCTCAAACCCGGCCCCTCAGGCCTCCAACGTCGAGACCCCTCAGGTCTACAGCTCTTCCTCGTCTCCCGCCTCGTCCGAGATGGACTGCGAATCGGTCGCATCCTCTCACGTGTCGCGTCGCAAGCGTACCGCTCCCGGGAGCGACTCCGAACCCGCGTCTGATACGTCATCAGATGCCGTCACCTTAACCGGCTCTCCTGAGCCCGCGTTCCAACTTGTCGCCAAGCGCTCCAAGAAGCGCTCGAAGAAAGCTTCGGTATCATCAATACCCGAGCCCTCCCCGGTGTCTTCAACACCAGCCCCCGCGCCGTTAAAATCACTCGAAGTTACCGCGCCTCCGTCGGTCCCATCGAAGCCAGCGACGCGCTGCGCTCCCGTCCCGCCGAAACCTCAGCTCCCTCCGCCCGTCTTCCTGCGTGAAAAAGCGCGCTGGACCGCGGTTTCTAACTTGTGCAAAGAGCACAAAATTAATTACTTAAAAGCCGCCAACGCTGGCGATACAATCAAAATTCAAGTAGCGACCGTCGACGACTGCCGCGCGTTTACCAGGTTACTCTCGTTAAATAAAATCGCGTATCACACCTACGCCCTCCCGGAGGAGCGTAAGATCCGCGCAGTACTACGGGGCGTCCCGTTCGAACTCAGTAACGAAGACATCCTCGAGGACCTTAAGTCTCAGGGTTTCCCGGTCACAGCAGTGCACAAGATGCACTCCAACCGCGGTAGGCGTTTTCCTTTAGCTTTAGTAATCCTGTCAAATACTCCCAACTCGAAGGAGATTTTCAAAGAGGCTCGCACAATCTGCGGACTCTCGAACATCTCCGTCGAGCGTCCCAACCCCCGCGGTCACCCTGGGCAGTGCCAACGCTGCCAGCTATATGGCCACGCAGCGGCTAACTGCTCAGCTCCCCCCAGGTGCGTTAAGTGCCTGGATCCACATTTCACAAAGGAGTGCACTCGCACTCCTGAATCCACTTCCCCCCCTGCCTGTGTGCTGTGCGGCCAGTCCGGCCACACAGCTAACTACAGGGGTTGCCCGCGCGCTCCGCGCTCCACCACCAAGAGGATCGCGCCTAAACCGGCGCCGCCGCTCACTCCTGCTAACTTCCCGCCGCTGCGCAACCGGGGTCCCCCGGAAGCAAAGCCCGTTCAGCCGACGCCTACTCCGGCTCTGTCTTGGAGGCAGCGTCCGGCCGTCCCGCCTGCACCTTCCCGACCCATCCCAGTTCCCGTAGCTTCCGTAGGGCCGCATCCCGCTCCGTTATCCGTACCTCAGTCGTCGTTGGCTGAGGATATGAAGACCGTGTTCGACGTTATTCAAAACGTCGATATTAACGAAATTTCCGTACTCGCACGCAAACTGCGAGCCGCCCGCTCTCCTCAAGAGCGTTTATTCGCGTTAGCCGAGCATCACTCGCTCCTAAGTTCGTTGTAAATTTATTTTATTTTATTTATTTTTTTTTTTCGTATAAAATCGTAAATAAGTAAATTATAATGTCTAGACCCGCGAATCCCGCGTCCAGTCGTATTAAACCCAAGGGCTTATCCCTAGTATCTTTTAACGCTCGTAGCCTTAGCACTAACCTTCCCGAGATTAAACTGTTCCTTCAGAACAAAGAACCTGACTTATTCCTTCTCCAGGAGACATGGCTTACTCCAAACCGCTCCAGGGGATACGCTATTCCTAAGTACGCGTTTACTCGCAACGATAGGCCCAACTCCGACGGTTACGGCGGCACCGCTATATATTACAAAAGAGGCTTCCATTGCTGTCCTCTCCCTACCCCTCCTCTCCTCAACATGGAGGCCACTGTGTGTAGATTGGCTATGACTGGTCATCCGACCATCATCATAGCTTCAATCTACATACCTAGTGGTACCAGACCAATCTGCAGCGACTTTGAGGCCATTCTCGCCCTCGGCCATTCAGTCATTATGTTCGGAGACTTTAACTCCAAACATACTGACTGGACGTTCCTATCGACCAACACCAGCGGTATCGCTCTCCTCGACATCACTAACTCCCTTGACTTAGACGTCATATCCCCCATCACTCCCACTCACTATCCCAACAACCCGACCTATTCTCCTGACATCCTCGACTTTGCAATTATCAAGCGAATCAATCTTGATCTCAGGTCCATCGAACCGCTCGATGACCTAGGCTCCGACCATCGCCCCGTCTCCCTCGTGCTAGGCGCGCCTAACGATAACGTCACATCTCCTAAGACCTTTACCAACTGGAAAGGCTTTAAAAATACGTTAGTTTCAGCCTCGCGATTTCGCCCGACCAATTAGACAGCCCGATTAAAATAGATTCGATAGTCGATAATCTCACTGATGCTATCATTTCAGCCATCAGCGACAACGTAATCATTGCTAAGCAACCCGCGCTTCCCCTAGCCGTTAGCAATCTCATTAAAGCTAAGAACGCGGCTCTCCGGAGAGCCAAGAAATATCCCACGCCCGCATATAGAACAGCTGCGAATCAGCTTCAACGTAAAGTTAGGTCTCGCCTCGCGGAACTCCGTGACACTCAGTTTAACGATCTCATGGAGAATATCTCCCCGTCCCACCAAGCGTATTATCGAATGGCCCGAGCTTTACGCGTAGACACCGCCTCTCACGTTCCTCCTCTCACACGTCCCGACGGCACCATTGCCTTCGAAGTCGAAGAGAAAGCCGAATGCTTCGCCGACAGCATAGCGGCACAATGTTCGCTCAGCACGCAACCCGCGGATCCCTCCCACATCCAGGCGGTGGAGGACGAAGTTCTCCGCAGAGAATCTCTCCCTATCACCGACGACCCCGTCACAGTCTCTAATGATGAAATCTTGCTTCATTAGAAAGCAAAAGTCCAAAAAGGCTCCGGGTGCGGATGGAATTTCCAACCACGCACTTGGAACTGTGTGGCAGGTGCTTACCTTGTTAGCTATCATCTTCAATGCCTGCTTCGACCATAGCTACTTTCCAAAAGCCTGGAAAGAAGCGACAGTCATAGGCATTCCCAAGCCGGGTAAACCTCTGAACATCCCGGCTAATCACAGACCCATCAGCCTCCTCAAGGCAATGTCTAAACTTCTCGAAAGAGTCATACTCTCTCGAATGCGGAACCATCTGTTTCCAACGGATGGCGACCCTCTCATTATTCCCCACCAGTTCGGCTTTCGCGCTAAGCACTCCTGCCCTCAGCAAGTCCATCGAATCGTCGAGTACATTCTCGAAGGATTCTATCCGCATCGTAAAAAATCAATCGCGGTTCTCTTTGACATAGCCAAGGCATTCGACAAAGTCTGGCACAGCGGTCTCGTTTTTAAACTCTATAAAATAGGCTTACCGGTTCGCCTAGTCAGATTAATCGCGTCGTTTCTTAAAGACCGTACGTTTCGATTCAAACATGAAGGCACGCTCTCCGCGCCTCGTCCCATAAAGGCTGGAGTCCCGCAAGGCTCAGTCCTCGCCCCTCTGCTGTACGCCGTGTACACTAATGACATGCCCATCCCGCCGAAAGGCGTCGAACTCGCCCTCTTTGCAGACGATACCGCCCTTTACACTAAAGGTAAAAGGATCCCGTATAACATCGCCAGACTCCAAAAGGCCGTAAACGCCCTCGGTGTTTGGTTTCAAAAATGGCGTATCGATGTCAACCCAGAAAAGAGTTCTGCCATTCTATTCGACCACAAACGTCGTAATCGCCGCAACGATCCCCACATTCGAATGTTAGGTATTCCCATCCCCTGGAAGCGCAGTATCAAATACTTAGGCGTCACCTTAGATCAGACGCTTTCTTTTAAGCCACACGTCGATAGAGTAACGAAACTCGCGCGTTTCTACTTAAGCCGCTTAAATAGTATGATAGGTAGAAAAAGTAAAATGTCTTTTAGAAATAAACGTACGCTTTATAAGGTCTGCGTTAGACCCGTCATGTCATATGCTTCGCCAGTCTTTGCCCACGCCAATCCCTCCGTCCTGTATAAGCTGCAGGTGGTTCAAAATCTCTTCTGCCGCAGGGCCACAGACGCACCTTGGTATGTGCGCAACGCGGACCTGCACAGAGATCTTGAACTACCTACAGTGCAACAGCACCTCAAAACACTCTCAGAATCGTTCTTCAAACGCGCCGAATCCCATCCCAATCATCTTGTTCGAGATTCAGTCTCATATACTGCTCCTGTGTTAGATTCGAAATTCAAAGTCGCTAGGCCGAGAAACGCGCACACGGGCGAACCTACGCAGTTAACTTTAGCTCTCGAGGCCCTTCAGGCCGCAAATCCTAATTCTAACGTAAATTCTAATTCTAACGTAAATCCGAATTAATGCAATTTTTATTTTTTTTTTTTCATTTTTAATGTTTTTACTTTTACTTTTCATTTTTGAGCACCTTCAGTGCTATGTGAATCTCAGCGGGTGACCCCTTAAGGGCCCCGCTGGCACGGCCTCTTTCTCCAATTGGCCGTCGCTCAGATGAAGGCTGAGTGGCAAAAATGCACGAGCCGACAGTAGGTTTTTTAGTGGGTATGGTTCTGGTAGGCGTCGGGACGAGTCCCACATAACTCCGATCGCGCGCGCGGAGTATGCGTCAGAGCATTTTTTATGTCCTCCTGCCCTTCCCGTGGAGGGGAACCAAAAAAAAAAAAAATTTGTTGCGCAGTCTCGGTCTGCGTGCGTTCTCGAGCGCACGTCGATCGCAGACGCCTTCCCGCTCTATTAGCCCCCGCGCTAATTGAGCACCCAAATTTCACTGGTTGTTGTCGTAATATATAATTTCATAGTTGTATACCGTATTAAGTTTCTAACGCCGTTTTCACGGCGGACAGTGGCTCGTTAACCGTACTTCTAATAAGTTTCTAACGCCGTTTTCACGGCGGAAAGTGGGTTTTAACCGTACATCTAATAAGTTTCTAACGCCGTTTTCACGGCGGACAGTGGGCTGTTAACCGTACTTCGTGTAACGTGAGCTTCGTCGACGGAATTTCGTCGTTCCAGGTGCCTCGAGTCTTCGTGTTCGAGTAAGTTATCCGCGTCGTCCTCAACCACCCTACTGCGTGTAGGGTGGTTTTTAGGAAGTTAGTCATCGTTGATAGGTTCATAGTATATATATTTATATATTGTTGTCCCTCCCCAACCCCTCCGCAATGGCTTCTCTAAGCTCTCATGAGTTTATGAGGAAGTTACTTGATAGTACCGGTGCTGAAGGCATGTCTATAAATGCTGATAAGTATCGTTTCTTGGACTCTCTCATCCCGCATATCATGGCGTTAATTCCCTCAATGGCCCCTAAGGCCACCCCAGTCCCCCAGACCCCTCAGGTCTTAGGCCCTCCCGCGTCCCCTTCCTCCAGTGACATGGAGTGCGAAGTTGACGCCCCTCCGCGCTGCAAGCGCGCACCCGCGACCGAGTCATCCTCGGATGCCACCCCAACTGGCCCTGATGAGCCTCCCTCTTTCACCCTTGTAAAGAAGCGCTCTAAGAAGCGCTCGAAACAAGACCCGGCGCCCTCGGCGCCCGTCCCTACACCCCCTGCGGCGTCTTCAACGCCAGCTGCCCCGGTGTCTTCAACACCCGCTCCGGCCCCAACTTCTGTCAAGGCCAAGGTCCCACCACCCGTTTTCCTTCGGGAAAAGGGTAAATGGACTGAGGTCTCGACATTGTGCAATGAGCACAAAATCCATTACACCCGAGCAGCCAACTCGGGTGAATCTATTAAAATCTTAGTCTCGTCGATAGACGACTTTCGTGCTTTAACAAAGCTCCTCACCGATAAGCAATATGCTTATCACACTTATGCTCTGTCAGAAGAGCGTAAGATCAGAGTGGTACTTAGGGGAGTCCCGTTCGAATTATCGAACGAGGCTATCCTGGAGGATCTGCAGTCCCAAGGCTTCCCGGCACTCGCGGTGCATAAAATGCACAGCAAGTACGGGAGGCAACACCCTCTCGCTTTGGTGGTTCTCGCCAACGTCCCCCAGTCCAGGGAGATCCTCAAAGGGGTTAGCACTATATGCGGCCTCTCTGGGATCTCGATCAAGGCGCCTCATCGCCGCGGTCATCCCGGCCAGTGCCATCGGTGCCAGTTGTACGGGCACGCGGCGGCCAACTGCCGCGCACCGCCCAGGTGCGTCAAGTGCCTGGTCCCGCACTTCACTAAGGAGTGCAATCGCACTCCTGAAACTCCCTCTCCTCCCGATTGCGTGCTTTGTGGCCAGTCCGGCCACACCGCAAATTACAGGGGCTGCCCTCGTGCACCCCGTTGTATGCGCTCCAATTCCAAGAGGGCGGCACCCAAACAGGCGCCGCGCCTTTCTCAAGAAAACTTTCCGCCGCTGCGTAGCCGGGTTCCTCCGGCTGCAAAGCCTACACAGTCCACGCCTGCCCCAGAAAACTGGAGGCAGCGCCCCGCATCGAATCCCATCCCGGCTCCTCGCCCATACAAACCCACTCCTCAATCCTCCGTAGCAGACGATATGCGTATCGTCTGCGACGCTATGAAAAATGTCGATGTTAGTGAAATCGCAGTCTTAGCCCGTAAACTTAGGGCTTCACGTACTCCGACAGAGCGTTTGCTAGCTCTGGCGGAGCATAGTTCCCTTCTCAATTTATTATAGGTTCATTTAAATGAATTGATCCCTAAATCATGCTTCGGCCGACCTCTGCCCAGCCCCGGCTTCACCGGAGGCTGCCCAGAACGGCCACCAACTCATGTCCCTTTGAGCACCTTCAGTGCAACTTTCACTACAGGCGGAAGACCCGCTAGCGGGTCTCCGCCAGCGCGCCCAACTTCCCGACGGGTGTCGCTTCCGATGAAGGCTAACGGTAATAACTACAGCCAACAGGTGGTTTTTAGTGGGTAGGTGCCATTCTGGTGAGTCCCACATAACCCCCCGCAGAAGAATTTACCTGCGGGCGGTATGCATGACGCATCTTCCACCTCCCTCCCGCGAGGGTGCCTCGCAGCAAAAAAAAAAAAAAATTTATTGCGCAGGTGGCGGCAGGCTACTCAACAAAGGATGTTTACATTTTAACTTAATTATTAAGCTATTTAAGTTCTTTGAAAAACGTTTTTTCGTAAACTTCTCGTAAACTTTTTTTTAATAGTTTCGGATTAACAGTAGGCACTTATAGTATATGTGGTTTCATTAAATGCCTGTCGCTTTTATCAACATTGTATATACTTAAAATTACAACATATGATTATCTATATATATCTATACTATAGAGACCAGTGAAGTTTCCATAAAATTAAATAGCTATCAAGTAAAATGCAAAGAGAGTTTCTTTTTCAATTTTGGGACAGAAAGATGAAAGATGTCACTATTATTATAAATCTTATTAAATTGGGTACAAGATCTGTTGATGAAAGAGTTAACGGCATAATCAGTACGGGATAGAGACGAGAGAAAAGTGGGTTTATGACGAGAATTTATTCGAAGACAAGCAAAATTAAAGTTACTTAGTAAGTATGGACACTCAATCATATTATTTATAACTTTAAACAGAAAAATTATATCTCATATAATCACGACCGCCTTTCAGAGAGTGAGCAAAGTGAAATTCCTTTATTTTTTATTTCATAAAAAATTGCCTTCAATTTTAGATATTTATTAAATTTATTTTGAGTACTTTGTATCTTTTTTATGTATATTTTATATTGCGGATTCCACACTACAGTTGCGTATTCCAATATAGATGTTACGAAAGCTTTATAGAGCAAAATCAATGTTTGAACTTGTTTAAACTCTTTACCGACTCTCAGTATGAAAACCCAACATTTTGAAGGCTTTTTCGGTCATATAACAGATGTGAGTATCAAAAACTATGTAGTTTACCATCCAAATACACCCCCAAGTCTCTCACCAAAGAAACTCTTGTAATTCTTTCAACTTTACAACTGCATAAGGTACATGACAGTTGTCTCTTATTTTGTTCAGTTGGATCTGCCTGTGACCCAGTAACTGAACTGGCTGTTTTTTCGCTTCGGAAGGAATTTGGAATACAACAACGTAACTATGATTGGCGGTAATATAGGAAGGGCTGTAACTACCCCGGACGAGATTTTATTCTGACTGAAACTCAAGAATGGCTGGAATGATCTTGCTGATTATTTTTTTGCTTGTCCGTACTTTTCCAAACGAGGCTAAAATTAAGAATATATAGAAAATTTACCGGAGTAATGGGAATTCAGAACGACGACTCAGCTCCAAGCAATTTAGACAAGCGCCGCATATCTAATAACAAGGCTGCTTTCCTATTACAGGCAAACCCGCAAATTTTAAATAGCAAGCAAATTACTTCAAGTTAAGTAACAATTGAGATCTTTTAGACATATGATAATATATTGTCGCTTTATGAACACTATTTTTTCCAGAAAGTGTTGTTTTATTACATTTAGAAAGAAGATATACATTTTTATAGTTTTAGGTTTGTCCTTTTATACTTTATTGCATAAGCATCAATGGAACTTCATAGCACAGTGGTTCCCTGAATCATGCGCTGAAGTTCCCAGGTTCGAGTCCTGGTTGTTTGTATTTATATAATGTATGTTTATTCTGCGCCCCCCCCCCCCCCAGTTCGCTGTATGGTCATCCATAACAAAAGCTATTAATCTTTTGCAACCTAACAGTTAATGTGTTTGCGAGGAACGTATTTATTATTCATTTATTTGATAAAAACTTACTACTACTACACACTAGGTTTACTACACTAGGGCAAGAGCTCTTCCTTCTGTCTCCCGGTTCTAAGGGAATCACGACGAAATGACAAAATTAAAAAAAGTATTTGAAATTGTTCATAAACAGCTACCGGCTTCAAACAAAATGTAGTGCTTTTCTTATTCCTTTTGTCAAATAATCTTTAAAACAACAGCCTTATATGTATTTTTTAACCCATTTAGGATAGTGACCGCCCTTTATCCAGACCATTTATACAACTTAAAGTAGTTGTTGCAAAACAGCGAAAGGTAGGTTTTTTATGAAAATATGTTCCATCCAATAGTCTTAATTTTAAACAGTGCTGTAGCCAGGTAACTGGCACAGCATCCACCAAATGGTAAGCGGCAGTTGTCCATTGGGCCCATTGAGACCATAAATCGTAGGTATTCGTTTGAAAATATTAAAACAGGTAACTACATATATGCTATATATGCTAATTACGGCTGCACTTAAATATCATCAACAAATTTAATAACAGTATTGAATAACAGAATAACGTGTGTTGTTGCAAAAAACGGATTACCAAAAATATATATATACTTAAACGATACTTAATGACATCAGTTTCTTTTAAAACCTGCTATTTTTCTCAATCACGAGCTTAGGTATGTTGTATATATATTATATGTTGTGTAATATAAATTTATATGTTGCTTTTCTGCTGTAAGTTTCGTTCCGAAATCTAAGAATGCAAAACGTAAGTTAAAAATCTCCATCGATAATTTCTGACGCTTGGTGATCAACTCAACAAAAGTATTTAAAAACAAGGACTAAGATAGAAAAGTAGCCCTTAGATAGGTAAGAAAAACTTGGGTGTCCCAGCTAGTTTTAGCAGGTAACAAGAAAAAACATTATTTTTAGTGAGTTACAAAACACTCAAATTTCTGCTGAAAAGTCACGTCTGGCTTTAACTTGTATTTTTATATGTGTTAAGACAGTACTTTGGTAAATTTGAATGCATATTTATCAGAAGCAATCAATGACATCTTGTTGCGGCGCACGCGTCGTGGCACTGACTAAATAAGTAGCAGTGAATACTACTCGTTCTAGCATTATCAAAAAGCTACAGGAAATGCCGTCTCTATATGTAGTAGTATAATAAATAATTATAAATTTTAAATAAAACAGAATAAATGCAAAACTTAAAAAAAATAATTAATAAATCAAAACCATAAATTCAGTGCAGCCCAAGTGTAAAGCCCTGTTAGTGTAAATACAATTTCTCCGGGGCGGTAGTAATCAGACTTAATAAAATGTTTGAGATCTTGGAATTCGGCGAGGCCCGCCTCGGTTAGACTCATGGCTTGAGGTATTTCCACCGATTGAATTGTCCGTAGATCACACTCTTAAAGAATTGTTAGTACTTCCCCGGATACGTTTTCTATTAGCTTGTATTTAACGAAATAGGAAATCCACTAAATTCGAAAATATTATGTGAAAAAGCTAACATTTTTTATTTTTATTTCTTGCTCCTCAAGCTTAAAGCAGATAATTCCAACTAATCTGCTTCGACCGAAGTGTAGTAGTTATAAGTTTAACGTTGAAAAATGTCAATACTAGTCTCGATTGCGTCTATACGGTAGGTAATTTTTTGAGTTCACATAGGTGTAAACATACAGTATCTCGGAATTGGTTGTCTATCCGAAATTACGTTATACGACACTGTCTTCAATTCAGTGTGGTACATTCAAAATTGCGCATTTTGTATCCACAGTGGCGACACGAACATTCAACGATACCGCCACGTCATCTGCAACAGAGCTTCGCGGCAGTGAACACATGTAAACACTCGATGTGTTTCTAGTGTCTGTATCCAAATATTAAAAAACCTCAAGTCCTTAATATATTTGTGAAAATACAATACAAATATTAACTTGTATTGTATTTTCAGTTATAATAATGATCTCTAAAGTTTTACATTACAAAATTTCAAATCTCAAATTACAAAAATTCTCTTCAATTCTAGGAAATTATGATTTTGTGGCTCAAATTGGGTCCTCGAATACGATCAAAAATCCAGTGATATATATTGAGCAGTCTCTTTTTGTTTGGTCCACGTTTTTTATGCGTTTGGATATGCGGGATATCTAATAACATACCGACTCGCTTCACTATGATAATTAAATGTCGTTCCAACCGCATTGGGGTGGAATTTTTATTAAAATGCTGTACGAAATAAGTGTTTATCGAAAGAACAGTGCTTCGCTGCTAGGTTTTATTTTAGAACACCACAAAAAGACAATACCCTTGAAGTTACAATCACTTATCAATATTTTTTTAAAGTAACGATATAATTAGTTCGTTTTTTGATTTTCGAAATCTAAAACAACCAAGTACCATTAAACAAACTTACTCGGCAACCCAATCATAATCAATGCGAAAGTGTAAGATAAACAGGAAGAGTCAATTTTTAAGTAAAGTTTCATTAACTTTTTATTTCATTCATGCGGTGTTATAGTAAAATAGACTATTAGTGAAAACCACTTCTAATAATTCTTAAACATTTTAAAACCTTGACAAAGAACGCCTCATCATCCCAGTACAGTTAAAATTGTGAATAGAACTATGTTACTGTAACATTCACTCGTACAACTTCGAATGCTTTGAGAACGACAGAAGTTTGTGAATACTGCGGAAATAATATTACACAAGCAATCCAATTTTGGCACGTTTGTTTGAACTAACTCTTGAGCACGCATGTACCATCCTAGTCTTCCTCATTACCACCAGGTAGGAAGGAAGACACACGTCTGCCAATACACAATGTATACAGGGTGTAATCGTTAAGTGTGACCAGGCGATTATTCCGTAACTATTACAGATATCAAAAAACTTTAAACTCATATCGTAAGGACGTTACCCAATAAGTAAAATGACACAAATAACTTTTCTTAAATCAAACGACAAGTATTCAAAATTCTGACATTAAACACTCCCATACATTTAGTATTAGATTAGAAGAAATGTTTTAGATTCCTTATTTTTAATTGGTCTAGTACTAATTTTGCCTTAATCATCATATTTTATGACTACTTATGATAATAATCATTTTCAAGTAGATACACATGTATTATCTTACCACTTCAAATGAGTAATAAACCTTGTTTCAATATCGCATTAATTTGAACTGGCTGAAAAGCAAAACACTACAAAAAAAAGATCCTCTTTGTGTTCGGTCTCAATTCAAAACATTTATCGCGGGTTGTCATCTCGCCAATTTATTGTGTTTTTTTGCGTTAATAATCGTGATTGTTTCATTTATTGATAGAAAATGGCATATCCCAATAGAGAGAAGAGGTATATGTTTAAAATGTACTAAAATATGATTGTATCAAAAGAGCGGCCAATATTGCCTACAGAAGAGAGTACCCAGATAGGGAAGTCCCTTCTGGTACGTACTTACGTAAGCTGGATAAATAATGGATCCTTTAATAGAAAAAAAGGTTCGAGAACAAGAGCTACAGAATTAAATAATGATTTAGATAACAATATTATTAACTTACGTAGTAGATAATCCACGTGAATCGACGCGATCAGTGGCACGATTATTCTCGGTGTCCCATAATTATTTAATTAGTTAATAAAAAAACACAACTTAAAGCTGTCGAGATAAAACCTACTCAAACGCTACTCAATGATGATCCTGCTCATCGGCTGATCTATTGTAATTGGCTATTTAATAATTACATCAATGTTATGTTAATATTATGGACCAATAAAAGTAATGTTTTAAACTGTGGCATTTACAATAGAAAAACCTTGCATTTTTAGTCAATAGACAATCCTCGCCTAATTACTGAAGTTAGAGCTCAGGTACGATTCTCAATTAATGTATGGTGTGGTATACTTGGAGATCGGACCATTGGGCCATATTTTTACAGTGAAACCTTAACTAGACAAAGATATTTCTCCTTTGTACAAAACGATATGCTTAGTCTCTTAGAACAAATTCCAGACGATCACACTTAACTGTATACCGGGTGTACAATCCAAATGGGTCAGTATGGAGAAGTCAGAAACTATGAGAGAGAAACCGGGGCGTCGATTTTAGGTTTGATATGAGTACAGTCGCGGCTGTGCCTCGCCTCGTACTCGGTACTGTACCATTTGGATTGTTCACCCGGTATAGATAATACTCTACATTAAAAATGGGTATCAAATGTGTGTATTGAGTGCAATAGTAAAGATAGAAAACGACCTTAACAACTAAAGAACCCAACCTAGAATTGAAATATTATCAAATTCAATGTAAAAATATATAATACCGATACGAGTATACTAATCGTAATTAAGAAATCAAATTAGATTACAAAATAAAACGGTAAAAAAGTTCTTATACCCAGACGCTATTGAAATGTTGACAAACGCCAGTTTGGGATCACTGCTTCCGGGATAATATTATATAAACCCTTGGTTGTTAAATTACCGGGTTCCGACGAATGCTGGTATGAATGACCCCGATTTGTCAGACTTACTTCTTGATGTGCTTAATGGAGGCAGGAGGAAAGCGTAAGGTTTCACAAAAACATCCAACTATTTATTGTGCGTTCCTAAACCATTCTTATTTAGATAAAATCTTAGTGAATTGCTTATAAAAGTTGACTGGTTATTTTACACCTAGTGGAATAAAACTCAAATAAACATCCAAGAATTATCTTTATCGAGCTACATATGTATTACTTTCGCTGGGACTTTAAAATATTGAAACATTAACATTAAGGCAATGGTCATATTTTTTAAGTTTTTGGCGTTGAGACCTCGGGGTCCTGGACTTTTCAGTGAAATTTCTAATCGATTGGTGACAGACAACACGTGACCCCAAAGCTGGAACTTTTTTGCGAAACGTTTTTCACGTTAATTCTGCCAGCCTTTTGCTCACTTTGCCCTATGTGTATGTTATTTAGGCGATATATTCTATCTTAATTTTTTTCTTTCCTTTTGTTACCTATTGTTAATTTATAAATTTTAGATTATTAACTTTTGCAGATCAACGATATTAAATTATGTCAATTTATAAAATTACGTGGTAAAGTTTTACACAGGTATATTTTAACTTATGAAAAATTTACATACACAGCAATTTGCACAGAGTTAAAATACTCTGATATTCTAACGTCACAACAATCAATGTAAAAATAAATTCACAGATAAACACACCAACTGTATGGCCCAAGTTGTTATGGGGCCATCCGGTGTTATGGATGACCATACTTACAGCGAATTGGGGGAACCCAGAATAAACATACATATATAAATACAAACAACCAAGACCCCATGACGATAAAGACTCGAATCTGGGACCTTCGGCGTATAAGGCAGGTCTACTGACCACTACACCAATCACAATTTTCTGCCAGTGATCTCTTCCTCGTTCCGTAATAAATAAGTCTTGACCTACATGCTCGGTGCAATCAACCTGCGGATATATTATAACCAACTCTCTAGCACATAGGTACTCCTAATTTTTTTATGCGAAGGACAATTTCGGAAATTACCGCGATTAATTTAACTCAACGGGAAATTTTCCCTTTCATGAAACAGAAAAATTCCCCATAGTGCGTCATGATGTAATTTATTTGTGGTCATTCATTTTCATTATCCATTGTTCATACGATATAATGTAAAAAATAGGAGACTACGAAATTGATTCGATCCTGTGTACGATTTATTTTTCAAAAAAAATTACAGAGTATGGCTAAATTATTTGGCAGGCAGAGGTAGTCAAGGTCGGGTTTGAAATTAAATCAGGTTCAAATAAGGCCAAGATGCAAAGAAGAGTTGAGTAAAGTAAGAAATAATCAAATATTTAAAAAAAATTAATTTTTACCAATATATTTATAAATATTGGTTAAAACTGCATTTTTGTTAAACTAATATAAACTTTTGAAATGAATGGTAAACAAAACTTTAAAAACTCAATTTTATAAAGTGTTATAAAATAACGAACATGATGAAGGTAAGAACTATTACTGCATGTTGATTATGGAATCGGTAGTCAGCCGGCCCTTGGCACGAGTTCTATATTTTGTTATAAATTGTTTACGTTTATTTGGCCTGGTCCCCTACAACCCAAGCCTCTTGGATAGAAAAAGAAATTATAGATGCTTTCTTCGTGGTA
The DNA here is from genome assembly GCA_923062675.1 of Marasmarcha lunaedactyla. Classification (NCBI taxonomy): domain Eukaryota; kingdom Metazoa; phylum Arthropoda; class Insecta; order Lepidoptera; family Pterophoridae; genus Marasmarcha; species Marasmarcha lunaedactyla. Next base: position 15,056,288 of record OV281353.1, read on the forward strand.
AATAGGCTAATTCTCGATTACAATCGATATGTTGGTCACCTGATCAATCGGCGGGTATCGTAGTCTAACATTTAAGAACATCCGTTTGCCAGGTCTTTTAACAAAACAATTTCCCAAATCAACCTCTTTCTTTATCAAAACAATCTCTGCTTGCTTGTCATTTTCTTACGGAGCAGATTCTAATTTCGGTGACATTCACAAAATTTTTTTTAATTAAATAAGAAAACATATATTTGAATGCCTGTTTTCTCCATAGAAGGTAAATTAATAAATTTTATTTTCGTCACTTAGTTTGTTACATCTACGTACCGATAGCAGTATCAGTTTTTGTTTCGTACCAGCAATAAGTATATTTGTATATTAAGCTGAACCCTCGCAGTTTCATCTTCATAGGAGCCGACCCCGTGGGATTTCCAGGGAAGTAAAATCGCCTTCGAAGTAAAATTAGCCTTTGTAACATCTAAGTAATGTACCTTCCCCAGTGGAAAATAAATATTGAAATTGAAAATAAGTTTCACAATGAATCGACTAAATATAAACAAAACTGTCCTCTTTATGGTAATAGTCATGATTTATTTCCTGGATAGTACTTCGACAATATAAGTTTCCTTTATAGAAGCGACAAGCGCATGATTCCAAGTGGGCGTCACAGCTGCTGAATTGATTAAAAAATTATGATTGTTTCAGAACAGCAAGGAACAAGTTTTGAAACAAAATTGCCAAGTCAAAAAGCCATCTACAAAGAAAATCTAATATTTGCAGATTCGTTTCTAATTTCTTTGAAGTACTTAATAAAACACATTTTATTGCGTTTAGTTGTATTGTTTTTACATTTTGCTGGACGTTTCAGTGCCTTAAAAGAGAGTAATTGGTATTAAATCCGGTTAAACAAATGATTTTATTTCATATAATGAATCGTGAAAACTTAAGACATACTTCCTTCTGGTATGTGGTATATTAGTTTAGAGGAAGCTTTATATTGTATTGAACACTCGCTAAAAAGTTGACTTTTAACTGTTACGTAACTCTTCGTTGTTTAATTTTCTTCTAGGTGAGGTTTAAATTCTGATTTAGTTACGATGTTTGTCGTCAGCGCAGTCGTCGAACGCACAATTTCTTTATGCAATATACAGTTGTACAAATGTGGATGCGGATTAGCCAATATATCCCATGAAACGGCAAAGTCACGAAATATTTATATATATAATATATTGGCGTTATGCTGAGAAAAGGCAATAATGTTAATACATTTTATTAAGTTCAAACTATTTCCGAATAACATGCTGAAATAAAAAGCTAATCAGGGTATTTATTTCAAAAATATATCATTAAATATCAAAAACGGAGAAATTCTGCTTTTTTTGTTTATGCCCATAATTTCTAAATTTCTAAATCATCCCATGGTGGGATGGATTTTGGTTCTGATTTTCCTGATGATGATTACCATCTTTTATATCGTCCCGTTTCGTCTTGAGTAGAATTTTAGGACACCCTGTATAAATATAAACAACCTTTAATGGAGTGAGTAGTATAACTTGTGGTAGAATTTTTTAATTGTTTTGTTGATGGAATCACTAAAATAAAACTTATAAAACAATTGATGATTGCCGCGATGGAAGATTCTGTCGACATGGATTGTTTAGACTTTAGTTCATTCTTCGTCGTAGTCTTTTAAACTACGTACAAAATGTTCAATTTTAAGTTCCTGGTTCATTATAATTACTAGCATTGTAGTCCAAAGAGATGAATAATCTAATCTTTAAAAAACAGAAATTAAAACGTCAAAGTCAAACACATAAATGCATTTTGCTGCCACAGGAGGTTCCACTTTTTTCATAACTATGATCAATTTCATTTTTTGAGAAATAAATTATGTCAAAATAAAAATTATATATAAGTACTGTAAAAATTATCTAATACCAAAACAAAATGTATCTAGTGTTACCTACTTAAATGACTACCAATAAATAAAAATAGTCTTATAGTTTTATTTTTTTGTTATAATCGGACGTATCTGTCCTTTATGCAGAATGAGCTATTTCATAGATTCGCAGCTCGCTTAGCAGCAAGGCATACGTTTGTTTAGTGAGAACATTAGATTTATTTCAGAATTATGAACACGTTTAAAATAAATAGTATAAACGTATGTCACAAAGTAAAAATCCTATAGTCACTTTCTAAAATCACAGATATGTAGTTCTGTGAATTCTGGATTTTATGCTTAATAAAACTATCCTATTTGATTATTCGTGAGGATCTCTTTTGAGCATCCTGGGAATGTTTTGGGGATAAAACCATATAAAATATAATGGGATCGTACACAAAAATGTAGAGAATTGTTTCATTAATAATAATTTAAACTATGTAAAGAAAAATACTTTTTACACTTACAATAATAAATTAAATATCTTATAAGTGAGTCTTTTGCATGCTTTCACTGGACAAAGCGGAGCCATGTAAATAACTTTTTTTGCAAAAAGGGATTCCCATTTTCAAATATTGTTGTTTCGTAATAACAATGCCTCTTTCCTTTTATAAATCCCGTTTATTCGTAATGAAAATAAATGACATAAAAATTGAAGACAGCCGTTACGAACATTACAAAAATGAAAATATATTCAAGATGTTTTCTTTTACGTTTTTTTACAATTTGCGTGTAAGTAGATACATCATTTTATATAAATTATGTATGGATTGTGTTACATAATAATGTTTATTTTATGTAACATAAATTCATCCATAAATGTCTGTCATTAGTTGTTTTACAAATGAAAAATAAAAGGATGCGGTCTCACTTACAAATTAGGCTTTGATTTCAAAAGGGTAATTTGTCGGGAAGCAGGCTTTGTGTTCCATCGCTAGCGAATTGTTCCGATTTTACAAGCATACTACATTTACGTTTTACGATGTAGACACTTATACAAAAAGCATCTTTGTGTGATTTTAAATAATCTATCCCGATCCGTATGGTTCAGACCTGATCTGCGTCCGGACCCGTTCGGACGTGTTGACGGTCGCTCCCGGCTGCCGAGTCACGATTATTGTCTCACGACTTCTCTCGTATCAATACTCAAACGCCACATTCAGATCCGTTCTGCGTCCGGCCCCGCTCGGACGTGTTCGCGGTCGCTCCAGCAGTTGAGTCACGATTGTCGTCTCACGACGTCAACTCGTAGCAATACTCATACGCTGTTAGCCTCTTTAGGGCTTACTCTGTGGCCGGTTTCGATCGGCTGCAAGTAAGTCGGTCTCTTGCACAGCAACAACAGAGCTGAGCTTACCGCGGTCGATTAAATTCGATAGTGGTTCGCGAAGCTCGGGCTGTTTTTCTGGCTGCGTACTTGACGCTTGGCGCTTGCTACGTAGTCAGAGACTCGCTCTGCGGCCGGCCCCAGGCCGGTCGTAACGTAGTCAATCCCGCACTCTGTGCACCCCTCGCATTAAAAACCTCACCTCGGTGAGTGCAGCAACAACAGGGTTGAGCTTACCGCGGTCGATTAAATTCAATAGTGGTTCGCGAGACTCGGGCTGTCCTTCTGGCTGCGTACTTGACGCTTGGCGCCTGTACTTAGTCAGAGACTCGCTCTGCGGCCGGCTCCGGCCGGTCGTAACGTAGTCAATCCCGCACTTTTAGTGCAACCCAACTCCGTCAGGTCTACGGCCGGTTTTTGTTGTCAATTTATTGACGACACACTCCGTAGTAGACTCGCGGTTGATCAGGTGGATACTTAAGGGTGACAACTAAGCCTGATAGCGTTGCCCCGGTGCGCTTCCAAGGCCCTTCAGGCCAAGGAGAAACCGGCTGACCCGATCCCATTGCACTTGGGCCTTTCCCAGGGTGACGGTACAGTGCTGTCCGAGCTAGGGGCACCACTTCGCGTCGTCCCCAGCCCCCCTACCGCGGGTAGGGAGGTTTAGGTGCTAGGTTTGCTAGGGAACCTAGGCATTCTTATATATTTATATATATTATATATCGTAGGACCAAGCCCTCCCAATGGACCAGCAAAGCTTGGTAAACTTTGCTAGGTCGTTCGCCCAGGCGCTCGTTGCGTCCGGCGTCAGCATATCAGATGACATCTTAACGCAGGCCTTACAGGCAACTATCGCGTCCCCGGCCCTTCAGGCCTCAACCCCGGCCCCTCAGGCCTCCGACGTCCAGACCCCTCAGGTCTTCAGCTCTCCCGCGTCTCCCGCCTCGTCCGAGATGGACTGCGAATCGGTCGCATCCTCTCACGCGTCGCGTCGTAAGCGTACCGCTCCCGGGAGCGACTCCGAACCCGCGTCTGACACGTCGTCAGATGCCGTCACCTTAACCGGCTCTCCTGAGCCCGCCTTTCAACTTGTCGCCAAGCGCTCCAAGAAGCGCTCGAAGAAAGCCTCGGTATCTTCAATACCCGAGCCCTCCCCGGTGTCTTCAACACCAGCCCCCGCGCCGTTAAAATCGCTCGTAGTAACCGCGTCTCCGTCGGTCACATCGATTCCAGCGACGCACTGCGCTCCCGTCCCACCGAAGCCTCAGCTCGCTCCGCCCGTATTCCTGCGTGAAAAAGCGCGCTGGACCGCGGTCTCAAACTTGTGCAGAGAGCACAAAATTAATTATTTAAAAGCCGCCAACGCTGGCGATACAATCAAAATTCAAGTAGCGACTTTCGACGACTTCCGCGCGTTTACCAGGTTACTCTCGTTAAATCAAATCGCGTATCACACCTACGCCCTCCCGGAGGAGCGTAAGATCCGCGCAGTACTACGGGGCGTCCCGTTCGAACTCAGTAACGAAGACATTCTCGAGGACCTTAAGTCTCAGGGTTTCCCGGTCACAGCAGTGCACAAGATGCACTCCAACCGCGGTAGGCGTTTTCCTTTAGCTTTAGTAATCCTGTCAAACACTCCCAACTCGAAGGAGATTTTCAAAGAGGCTCGCACAATCTGCGGACTCTCGAACATCTCCGTCGAGCGTCCCAACCCCCGCAGTCACCCTGGGCAGTGCCACCGCTGCCAGCTATATGGCCACGCAGCGGCTAACTGTTCAGCTCCCCCCAGGTGCGTAAAGTGCCTGGATCCTCACTTCACTAAGGAGTGCACTCGCACTCCCGAATCCACTTCCCCCCCTGCCTGTGTGCTGTGCGGCCAGTCCGGCCACAGATCTTTTACTTCTCCAGGAGACATGGCTCACTCCTAATCGCTCCAGGGGATTCGCTATTCCTAAGTACGCGTTTACACGTAACGATAGGCCTAACTGCGACGGTTTCGGCGGCACTGCTATCTACTACAAAAGAGGATTCCATTGCTGTCCTCTCCCTACCCCTCCTCTCCTCAACATGGAAGCCACCGTATGTAGATTGGCTATGACTGGTCATCCGACCATCATCATAGCTTCAGTCTACATACCTTGTGGCACCAAACCTATCCGCAGCGACTTTGAGACCATTCTCGCCCTCGGCCGTTCAGTCATTATGTTCGGAGACTTTAACTCCAAACATACTGACTGGACGTGCCTATCAACCAACCAAAGCGGTATAGCTCTCCTCGACATCACCAACTTACTCGACTTAGACGTCGTCTCCCCCATCACTCCCACTCACTATCCCGACAACCCGAACCACTCTCCTGACATCCTCGACTTTGCAATCGTCAAGCATATCAACCTCGACCTCAGGTCTATCGAACCGCTCGATGACCTAGGTTCTGACCACCGCCCCGTCTCCCTCGTGCTAGGACCGCCTAACGTTAACGTCACTTCTCCTAAGACCTTTACCGACTGGAAAGGTTTTAAAAATACGATAGTTTCTGCCTTAGAGGCCACAAACTCTCCGCTCGCGATTTCGCCCGATCAATTAGATAGCCCGGATAAAATAGATTCGTTAGTAAATTCTCTCACTGATGCTATTAACTCAGCCATCAGTGTAAACGAAAAGGTTGCTAAGAAAGGCAAACCCACGCTTCCCTTAGCCATTAGCAATCTTATTTAAGCTAAGAACGCGGCTCTCCGGAGAGCCAAGAAATATTCCACGCCCGCCTATAGAACAGCTGCGAATCAGCTACAACGCAAAGTTAGATCTCGCCTCGCGGAACTCCGAGACGCCCAGATCAACGATCTCATGGCGAATATCTCCCCGTCCCACCAAGCGTATTATCGAATGGCCCGAGCCTTACGCGTAGACGCCGCCTCTCACGTCCCTCCTCTCACTCGTCCCGATGGCTCTATCGCCTTCGAAGACGAAGAGAAAGCCGAATGCTTCGCTGACAGCGTTGCGTCTCAATGCTCGCCCAGCACGCAACCCGCGAATCCCACTCACATCAAAGCGGTGGAGGACGAAGTTCTCCGTAGAAACTCTCTCCCCATCACCGCCGACCCCGTCACAGTCTCTAATGATGAAATCTCGCTTCTCATCAAAAGTCAAAAGTCCAGAAAGGCTCCGGGTGCGGATGGTATTTCCAACCACGCACTTAAGCACCTGCCTCAACAGGTGCTTACCTTGTTAGCTATCATTTTCAATGCCTGCTTCGACCTTAGCTACTTTCCAAAAGCTTGGAAAGAAGCGACAGTCATAGGCATTCCCAAGCCGGGTAAACCTCTTAATATCCCGGCTAATCACAGACCCATCAGCCTCCTCAAGGCAATGTCTAAACTTCTCGAGAGAGTCATACTCTCTCGAATGCGGAACCATCTGTTTCCAACGGACGGCGATCCTCTCATAATTCCCCACCAATTCGGCTTTCGCGCTAAGCACTCCTGCCCTCAGCAAGTCCATCGAATCGTCGAGTACATACTCGACGGCTTCTATCCGAAACGAAAGAAAACGATCGCAGTTTTCTTTGACGTAGCCAAGGCTTTCGACAAAGTCTGGCACAGCGGTCTCGTTTATAAACTCTATAAAATAGGCTTACCGGCTCGCCTAGTTAGGATAATCGCGTCGTTTCTCAAAGACCGCACGTTTCGTTTCAAACATGAAGGCACGCTCTCCGCGTCTCGTCCCATAAAGGCTGGAGTCCCTCAAGGCTCAGTCCTCGCCCCTCTTTTGTATTCTGTATACACTAACGACATTCCCATTCCATCGAAAGTCGTCGAACTCGCTCTCTTTGCCGACGACACCGCCCTTTACACCAAAGGCCGCAGAGCCTCGGGTCTCGTCACCAGACTTCAAAAGGCTGTAAACACCCTCGGTGATTGGTTTAAAAAATGGCGTATCGATGTGAACCCAGAGAAGAGCTCTGCGGTTTACTTCGACTACAGACGCAGTCGTATCCCCGACAATCTCCAATTGAGAATGCAAGGCACTCCCATCCCCTGGAAGCGCAGTACTAAATATTTAGGCGTCATCTTAGACCAGACGCTTTCTTTCAACCCTCACGTCGATAGAGTAACGAAACTCGCACGTTTTTACCTAGGCCGGCTTTACAGTATGTTAGGTAGAAAAAGTAAAATGTCTTTCAGAAATAAACGTACGCTTTACAAGGTCTGCGTTAGACCAGTCATGTCATATGCTTCGCCAGTCTTTGCCCACGCCAAACCCTCCGTCCTGCACAAGCTGCAGGTGGTTCAAAACCTCTTCTGTCGCAGGGCCACAAACGCACCTTGGTACGTGCGCAATGCGGACCTGCACAGAGATCTTGAACTACCTACAGTTCAACAGTACCTAAAAACACTCTCAGAATCGTTCTTCAAACGCGCCGAATCCCATCCCAATCCACTAGTTCGAAATTCAGTCTCTTATACTGCTCCTGTCTTAGATTCGGTATACAAAGTCGCTAGACCGAGAAACGCGCACACAAGCGAACGTACGCAATTAACTTTAGATCTCGAGGCCCTTCAGGCCGCAAATTCTAATTCTAACGTAAATCTGAATTAATGCAAATTTAATTTAATTGTCAATTTCTAATGTTTATTATTTACTTTTCATTTTTTGAGCACCTTCAGTGCTATGTAAAACCCAGCGGGTGACCCCTTAAGGGCCCCGCTAGCGCGGCCTCTTTCTCCAATTGGCCGTCGCTCAGATGAAGGCTGAGTGGCAAAAATGCACGAGCCGACAGGGGTTTTTTAGTGGGTATGGTTCTGGTAGGCGTCGGGACGAGTCCCACATAACTTTAGAATCGCGCCAGAGTATGCGTCAGAGCATTTTTATCCTCCTGCCCTTCCCGCGGAGGGGAACAAAAAAAGAAAAAAAAAATCCGTATGGTTCTTTGTTCGGTAGATATGTTTTAATGTTAGATATGATTTACTCGGGATTACTTGGAACAAAACTAGGTAACTTTATTAAAAATGGCTTATATGTTTTTATTACGGTACTTCAGTATCGTAAATAACCTGTGAATATAAAATAAGATTTTTTGCTTCTTTGAATTTAAATTTCAATTATTGCAACTTAAACAATATCTTGAATTAAGTTTACTCAAAAAATAGGAAATCTGTTTTCAACATCTAATTATGAAACTTTAAACCGATGAACCCAAAGAATTATATTCCGAATTAACAAACGTATTTTTATGTATTCGGTGCCAATGTATTTATTGTTCATAGTAAGGGCCAAATAAGTAGGAATAGCTCTGCTTTATTCACATATGGCAATACTGAATAACTCAATGTAATTTTTTGCAAACTTGCTGCGATTAACAAAATTAGGTAGTGATGTAGTGATTGGGTGTGGTTTTACTTATGACTTTTGGTTACGGAAACGATACTCAGTCTTCTCCCATGTTGTAAATCTAATTTTTTAATTTCAGAGTATCCGAAACTATATCTTTAATATTAGGTCTTTACCTATGAAATTGCCGTTTTTCACGAAATAAATGAAGCGTAATTTTTTTATATATTTTTATTTCTATTAATCAAATCACCCATGCAATCAATGCATCTTTGCCAACGCATTGGTAGCTTATTGATGCCTTTCTTGAAGAAATCAGCTGGACGGGAGGCAACAAATTCTTCAAAGGCATTTTGTACTGCCTCTCGGGTATTGAATTTTTTTCCCGCCAAGAAGTTATCCAAATTCTGGAAAAAGTAGAAGTCTGTAGGCGCAAGGTCTGGTGAGTACGGCGGATGACGGAGAACTTCCAACCCCAACTCTTGTAGCTTGGAGACCGTCTGCTGTGCAGTATGAGGTCGCACGTTGTCGTGCAGGAGCAGTGGAGCCGAACGATTGACCAAAGCTGGTTGGAGACGTGCGAGCTTCTCCATCATTGTGTTCAGTTCTTCACAGTACACATCTGCAGTAATGCTTGTCCCATTTGGCAAGAAGCTGTGATGAATTACACCCGCGTTAGACCACCAAACAGTGACCATCACTTTTCTAAGGGTAAGTTTTCGTTAAGGGCATTGTTTGGGTGCTGAACCAGGGTCCAACCAACTTGCTGAGCGCTTACGATTATCAAACAGGATCCATTTCTCGTCACAAGTAACAATGCGGTTCAGAATTCCTTTATTTGTATGCCTGCTGAGCAGTGCAAGGCACGTCTCCACGCGTACTTCGCGCTGGCGGTCATTGAGTTCGTGGGGTACCCATTTGTCAAGCTTTTTTACCTTGCCAATTTGACGCAAATGGACCAATATTGTTTTGATGCTAACGTCGAAAGCTGCTGCTAATTCAGCCGTGGATTGAGTTTCATCAGCTTCCACAATTGCCTTTAATTCGTCATTGTCGACCAAAGTTTTCGGACGACCACGGGGTTCATTTTTCAGGTCAAAATTTCCAGAACGGAAGCGGGTAAACCAATAACGGGTGGTGCGTTCGTTTGTAGTGTTCGCTCCGTAAACGTCGTTGATGTTGCGTGCCGCTTGTGCCGCTTTGCTGCCACGACGGTACTCATACTCCATAATTACTCGAATTTTTAACTTATCCATGATGACGAAAAATGTACGAATGCGTTGAAAACAAAACACTAACTATTAAACAAATGACGATTTTAGAAAAAGAATTCCATGTTTGTCAAATAAAATTAATTTGAAATTAGAATTATCAGTCAAAAAAAAAATTTCATTTGAAATGGCCAGTTCGGCAAAACGGCAGTTTCATAGGTAAAGACCTATTATATAGTTTCGGATACTCTAAAAATTACACAACTAAAATTTCTTTTGATTATATTTAAAGTCGCTATTCTTTAATTCTCTTTGTACAATTTTCTATCTGAAACAGAAGAAAAATTTTTTTATATGTTTCAAAGGTGAAACTAGTTCACCTTTTAAGCTTTGATATTTTAGGGTCGCTGCGCAGAGGTGGAATTTTAAATTTCTCTGACAAAACTCCAGTTTGAAAGGCTATGTAACTCTGACTTACAATGTAGAACAAAAGTGTTTAAATTGTAGGTATATTATCTTTTATAATATTGTTTAGGATATTATAAAAAACACAAAAGTTAATTCAACACTAGTATGAACTAAATTTGAGATCGAATATACCTATATTCTTACGTAGCTTATTTACTACACAAACGTGGTAAGAAATATTATCAATACAAGTATAACCAGAGCAGGATAAACCAACTTGCAATTGCAAATTGCTAAACCTAATTGGCTGCTTATAATGTTACGTACTAAATTTAATTACTTTAAATATTAAAGAACAAGAAATAAGATAACGCTGCAACAATTTACTTGTAAAGTTTCGAGCTTACAGATATTTTCATGCGCATCCATAGTATTTACGAGTATTTCTTTTGATTAATAAGGAACTAAACTATATTCTGTCATAGTTTTCAGTACTAAGTAGGTACTGAAAATGTGCATTGCTGGTTGCACTCTTGGAGGCAGAACTTACGTATATTAATATTACCAATAATTACTTTATCATCATTCGGATATGTTAAAACATTCTCAGATACGGTTTCTTATAATCCTGCTTGCGCTGCAAACTGCTTAGAAAATTGTTAGATATACTAGAAGTAAACGTGACAAATCTTGTTTTGGTAGTGATAAAATTAAAAGAGACAATATCGGCAGATGAAGCAAATTAGACCGTGATCAAAAACTACGAGTATGATACACTTGCGAAGATCAATAATAGCTCCGCCACTTTTTTAATAATTTCCACACTCATAATTTATTTTATATGAAACGATAATCAAACAGTTCCCCACTGAAAGTACCTAGTTCTCTGAAAATATAAGGTTGCTTGCTATCTATAAAGAATTCAATAAATTATAAAAGCTAAGTTAATCTTAAATTTATTTTCAGCCACTCACAATAAGCGCGGTCGAATTTTGCAATTACACTCAAAACTTTGTAAATAAATTAAAAATTTATTGTTTACCCTCCTTTTATTGAAATTTCGATTCAATTCAACCGTAGAATACTTAAATAAATTTTTATCATTAATGTAAAGAATACTGCTTATTTTTTTTAATCTTCCTCGCTGCCTATATGTGTTACAGTTCTGGTGTCACTTTTATGCGCCATTACCGAAACTTTCGGACCCTGAAGTATGTTACAGAAGTGAAATTGGTGCATGGGTGTTCACAATCACGGTCGGTAACAAGTATTAAAACTGCTTCTCTTTCGATATCTCTTTTGTATGCAGGCAAATGATTTTATTGTATTTTATAATATGTTCATAATAATTATTAATTAATTAATTTAATGTCCTCGTATCTTCAAATATACAGGGTGACTATATACTGGTGACAATAATTTAGATATTGAAGGAGAGCACTCTGTACTCGATTCTGGTCATAATTATGTAATAAAAGTAGGTACTTAATTTTTCACTAGAATTTCCTATAAATAAATAAAGTGTTGTTACTTTACCTACACTTTTCCCGACGCCTGAGTCAACCGCGGCACGTGACCTGGCACGCGGTTTGCGACGCGCACAAAGTAGTTTCCCCGTCACACCGTACGCCACCACCCGCTAGGTACTCTGAGGGGTCGGTACCCGGGATGGACTTAATCTAACCTAGGGAGGTCTTCCTAATCAACAAAGGAAAAAACACTTTTAACTTTAAGTTACTTTTACTTAAGATGAATCTATTTTATAGGAAAATACAATGATAATTATTAGACTATTTTGGGGACGAAGCCCGCAATAAAATTCCGTAAAGGAATTCCGTCAAGGAATCTCATGAAGGGATACCATGGAACCATCTTCCATATTATATATATTTTACATTTCGCAAATAAAATCAAATAATGACAGACTTATAAGTTGCCAGTCAAAAATGTCGGCAAGTTTCTTTGTGCAATAACCTCTTTTATTAAATACGGCACAAGCAAACGTTGCAATCGCCCCTCTTGTTTAATTTATTTAATCAGTGAAGCTGATTAAATAAATTCCTATTTACATTTCATTCTTAAATAACGACCCTACTTAAATCAGGACCATATACATTAATCGGGATTACTCTCAGATGAGCCCCCTACCGATAGGAATATATATACTTGATCATGTTTAAATTACAACATCTTATTACACCAAAAATGATCTTATAGTATTTATTCTCCATCAATAGAGCCTTAGCCACAAAACCTGATGAAAATCAGCCAAGATCCCGGCTGGTTAATTTATATCTAAATAAAACAGTGTAAGTTATTATAATTTCTCATACAATTCATGAATAATCAACAACCCCATATTAATCATTTACGTTACACAATCATACGCAAATTCAAATAACCAATATTTATTATTAAACTAATCAACAATTGTTAAAATAACCCATTGAATATAATTAAATTATAATTATAATTAATTGATAAGTAATAAATACATTAATATCCCAATAAAACTAAATTTAATTAATCCTATTTATATTAAAATTAATACTAAATTAATCAAATTATATTATCAAACATTATCATTCAGTTGGCAAAACAAACATGTTTGACATGAACTGTCATATTAACTTTAAACTTTTCTGAATGATTAAAAGTTTATTTGAAAGTTTGCAACTTTCGAAAGTTTAAACATTACCTACCTAAATTTTAAGATTTTACCTGCCTAACTATTACCGGACAAACCTTCCTATGAATAGATCATAAAATCGGATCCAAAGTATTTTATTTAACCCAGAATGATATCTATAAGTTAATAAATTAATATTTCACAACGCAATGCAGAGAACTTTTTCAAAATGCACCGAAATACACCTGACAAAATTCTATACCAATAACGTTTAAAATACATTACCTAGTCCATCACAACCCTTTTATTATTTAACCCCACTGAGGATCCTATTCTACATCCGCGTGTTGACCCACATACAGCAATATCACAATATTATATATACTCGTAAACTTTGGCCGCATAGCTAAATCGGCTATCACCTTCTCTCTTATGGAGATTATTAGGCGTGGCTCAAATTAAACGTGCACATTATCTATAGTGTTATTTTAGTCTTTGAAAATTGACTTCTTTAGAGCATTGGCACCACACGTATATCTATGATTCGTAAATAAAATGTAACGCGGTAAATACGTGCCGCGTGTACCTGCCGCCCCTTAGAGGTTTATATAGAGAGACCCTCTTATCTCAATATATAAAAACCTTTTCCTTATTTTCTTTTATCTGCATCGTCCATCCATTGCATCTCCTTTTTGGTGATGCTGTTTGGATTGGCTTTGCAGGATATATCATCTCGGAACATTGCGTTGTGAAGTGTACATAGAATTTGAGAAAAAAAATATTAGTTTCTTATATTATTCTAAAACTCCAACGAAATTCTAACCGTTGCATATCTGCAAATGAACGATATACATATTTGTACACCTAAATGTGTACTTTTACTCTATTAATTCTAAAAAAAAAAAATTATAATATTATTATAATATTTCAAGAAATAAATGTATATACAAAAACTTTGTTTTATATATATAAATAAAGACATAGTTTTATCATTAGTTTTATTTTATCGAATATTATATGGTTTCAATCTATTCACATGTACAATTAATTCTTGGTTATTTTGTATTTTTTTTACAAGATAATTGTCACATCCTATATATCGTAATACTTGAAATAAACCTTTATATGGTCGACTAAGTTTTCGACTTTTACCTGATATTCTTTTTGGACAATGTAACAAAACTAATTGTCCTGCACGAAGTTTAATATTAGAAGCTTTTTTATCATACGATCTTTTTTGTACTAAACGAGCTTTCCTTAAATTTTCTCTGGCTTGATTCACTGCACTTATATAAGTATCTTTTTTTCGTTGAATGGTCATATTACAATTAGGATTCAACCTTTCATCAAACGGAACTTCAGGTTCTCTACCAAACATTAAATAATAAGGAGAAAATTTAGTTGAAGCTTGTTTTGAACAGTTATAAGCATATATTATAAAAGGTAAAATTTGGCACAAATCCCTTTGACTTTGGTTTACATATTTAGCTAATGAATATGAAATGGTTTGATTCAATTTTTCTACTAAACCTAATGTTTGATGGTGCATAGTGGTAGCTAAGGAATGTTTTATATTATATTGCCTTAATAAAGACTTAATTAACCTTGACGTAAACATGGAACCTTTATCTGACAATACTTCACATACCGTCCCGAACTTTGTTAAAATTTCATTAATAAAGAAATTATATACTATTTGAGCTGTCACTCGTGGGACTGCTTTGCAAATAGCACATTTTGAAAAACAATCTATACATGTTATTATATATTTATTACCATCTACCGAACGATTAAAAGGACCTAGTACATCAATCTCTATCTTTTGAAATAAACGATCCGTTACTATAGGGCGTAATGGCACTATCTTATTATATATTTTCTTTTCTTGACAAGGTATACAACTCTTAATATATTTCTCGATTTCATTAGATGTGTTCGGCATAAAATATTTTGGCCTGAATTTTGCTAAAGTTTTCATCATCCCGAAATGGCCTCCCGTACGTGCGTCATCATGTAATTGTCTCATGATTTCACTAAATAACGACTTAGGTAAAACAATTAAATTTTTTATTATATTTCCACTTCTAATACATTTATATAACACATTATTTGATATCATAAACCTTTATATACACTGCGTCGACTGATCGATACATTGTCGCGCCACCTTCGGCAAAAACTATCTTCCTCTTGATGTCGTGATAAATTCTCCACCTCAATCGAGAACACTTGTAAACCGTCCTCTATTTCTTTTCCTGTACTAGTTTCATCTTCTATTAGAGGGTTTCGAATTAAGAAATCCGCTACAACGTTCTGTTTTTCGGAACAATGTACAATCTCAAAGTCGTGTGCTTGAATCGCCAAGGCCCATCTGGCTAGTCTTCCAGACATGTCTCGTCTTGTCCTTAACCAACATAATGCCTTATGGTCTGTTACTAACTGGAACTGTGATCCCCATAAATAATGTTTAAAATAGTTTAATGCCCACACTAAACTTAAACACTCCTTTTCAGTTATTGAATTTTTTTTTTCTGCTTCTGTTAATTTTCGTGATGCGAAGCATATCGGTAACAATTTCTCTTGTTGACCTTGCATCAAACATGCTCCCAGAGCTAAATCACTCGCATCTACATATAATCTTGTACATATTTTTTCGTCATTAACAAAATGTCGTAATAATGGTGGTTCAACCATTAACGATATCATTTTATCGAATACCTCTTGTTGTACTTGTGACCAAATGAATTTCGTATTTTTCTTTAATAGATCTGTTAAAGGAAGAGTTAATGAAGAGAAATTCTTTATAAATTTTCTATAATATGAAAATAAACCCAATACCGATTTCAATTCTTTAATATTTCTTGGTATTTTTACTTTTTTTATTTTCTCAATATTTTTTGGGTCTGGTAAAATATCTTCTCCAGAAATAGTGTGTCCTAACACAGTTATTTCTTTAAATCCAAAATTACACTTTGACGGTTTGAGTGTCAAGTTTGCCGCACTCAACCGTTGAAACACTTCTTCTAAAGCACTTATAAATTCATTAAACGAATCACCATACACGATCACATTGTCAATAAAAACTATCACATTTTTATACTTAAGACCTGCTAACACTTCATCCATTGTCCTTTCGAAAAAAGCTCCACTAGTTTTTAATCCAAA
Organism: Marasmarcha lunaedactyla; assembly: GCA_923062675.1. NCBI lineage: Eukaryota > Metazoa > Arthropoda > Insecta > Lepidoptera > Pterophoridae > Marasmarcha > Marasmarcha lunaedactyla. Next base: position 15,072,283 of record OV281353.1, read on the forward strand.
TGGTAATACGTTAAACTCGTATAATCCAGACGGTGTGATGAATGCTGTTTTGTGTTTATCTTTCTCCGCTATCGACAATTGCCAATAGGCGGAGTTTAAATCTAAATCAGCATAGAATTTCGCCCCATTCAGCTGTGTAATCATATCTTCGATGATAGGCAAAGGATATGAATCTGTAATTACTTTCTTATTCAGCTTTCTATAATCCACACAAAATCTCCATGTATTGTCTGGTTTTTTAACTAGTACTACCGGTGATGCATACGCACTTCTAGATTTTCTAATCACATTATTTTCAAGCATATCATCAACTTGCTCACGTATAATTTTATGTTGTTCATTAGATATTCTATAAGGTGCTCTATGAACTGGAGTTTCATCTATTGTATAGATTGTGACTTCGACGATATTACACTTTCCTAACTCTTTTTTTTCGAACGCGAACGTCGACCGATATTTTGTTAATATTTTTAATAATTCAATTCGTTCTTTTACCGACAAATTCGAAGATATTCTTATAAATTCTTTTTCATTTGGTTTAGCTACCACTACTTCCCACAATCTACAATCATTTTTATCTATTAAATCAGAAAAATAAATATATTCATCCTTACTCAATTCACGTGAAACCTGTATTACCTGAAGGGTATTTTGGTTCACATCTTTAACATTAAAATCATTAATTTCATTATTTCTAATAAATTTACAAATATTATTTACAAATTGAACATGACCTTTTCTAAAATCTAATATTGCACCAGACTTCTGAAGAAAGTCTTGTCCGAGAATTAAATTTCTTTCAATTTTATCAACTACATAACAATTCTGTATATACACAACATGTTCAATCTCCAAACATATTTGTATTTTACCAATTATATTCATTCGATGACCATTAACGGCTCGGATTTTTATATCTTCAACCTTATGTATTGTAATATTTAATTGATTACATAATAGTTGAGATATTACAGCCACTGAAGCGCCTGTATCAAGTAAAGCTGAGATAAATCTTTCTCTAATTTTAACTTTAATATTGGGACTACACTTACATATAATATTGTCTTGATTAATCGGCATCAATAATGTCCCAAGCTGTCTTACTGACGCCGGTTGAAGTTTGGGAAATTCCTTCCTCGCCCGTTGGATGAATCACCTCGATCCTGTGTTCTTCGTAAATTATATCGATTGTTATTATTTGAGAATTTTCCTCTCGCGTTCCCGTAGTTTATGTTTGAGAATCTTCCTTCTCACTCCGCGGTGGTGTTGTAGAATTTACTGGTATTTCTTGTGACATCTGTACGTTGTTTTGAAGATATAAATTTTCTTCCTGCTTTCCAGTGAACATTTCGTGCATCTGCATGATCGTTTCTTTTAACATTTTTTTATTTGTATAGATTTGAGACGCTAGTCGGCATTTATACGTGTATTTGCAATTTTGCAAAAAATGTTTTATAAAAATACTATCTGTTATTCCTGTACCAGCTTTGTTTGCACACATGTCCAATGCATAATAGTAGTATATTAGCTCTTCATTGGCTTGTTGCTTCCGTGAATAAAAATTAGCCACATGATCTATTTCTTTGACAATTGCTGTTAGATACGATCATAGAAACAGATCTTGAAGTGAATATTATGAGGGGAACTTATTTAAATTTTTTCCTGAGACACAATCCGTCATACTCGTATTCTAAATTATCAGACAATTCATTGTTTCGACGGCTTTATTGACGGATAAAAAATAAAGTACAAAGAAGTTTTGGCGTAAGTTCACAATATGCTTAGTGATATTCTAAAACTATTGTTGGCAACATTGATGTATTAAAAAACGCAATCTGCCGGGCCCACCTCTTTTTATTCCTCTTTTTTATAATAATACGATACACTCTGCTGATGCAATAGTACTATTTTCTTTGAAATATTTACCTTTGTCTTTGAATAGTAATTACAAACAACTCGTCCTTTATTGCAACCACATTATGAAAAATTAGGATCACAGAGCTCTATAATAATGTAATACACAGATATGATTCTAGAGGACATATATATAGGATCGGATATAGGATCCTATATATTATCATAGATGTAAGATACCGCCCTAGACTCCAATCGATAAAAGCATAAAGGAATTCTGACATAAACTTATTTTTATTACATTAAACATTTAGAAAGTAATATTTATTCATGCCTTTGTATTTTCCAGAACTCAGAAAGAATCTCAATGACCCTGTTATAAAGTAACTTATTTTTAGAAATAAAGATATAATTTAAGAATAAGTTTTAAAACTGTATCTTAATTTACCTAAACCTTGTTTTAATAAATCGTTGCCAAAATAATGTGTCTACGAAAGAGTAAGAGATAAGCCTCCATATTGCATCCCGCCTGTCTAGCACATTCAAAGCTTCGTCATGATCATGCTATCATTTCCTAGCAGTTTTCATTTTAGCAAAGCTCACTCTTAATCAAACAGCAAACAGAATTTACCTGCATATATAATGCTTAAAATAAAATTTGACGACCGAGTAGTGTAGTGTTTGTTTACTGCCTCGTACGCCGGAGATCCCAGGTTCGAGTCCTGGCCGGGACATTCATTTGTGCGATGAGCATAGAAGTTTGTTCTCTGGGTCATGTTGCTTGATTTGTTTGTGTTTATTTATTCTGGGCTCGTTGTGTGGTCATCCATGACACAAGCTCTGCTTACTTTGGTGTGATTGTCTGGGGATTTATTTATTTAATCTCATGGTTTTAAGCGAATATTGACCGAAATATAAGTAAAACAAGACAATAAAAGCTGTTAAAAGATAAAATAAAACTGTCTGCGAAATACTGAAATATATGGCATTCGTGTGGTGCTTTACTTTGTTACGTTGGTTTTGTATCCAATATACAAGTTTTATATCCAAGGTGTTGGTGCGACTACACTACATACTTAAGGGGCTTGTAGTACTTACACCTATTTTTTGCGAAAAAAATGTATGTCAGCCATTTTAATTTTAATTATTTTTAGACATCGCTATCGCTGTAATTTTTAAAATAGCAGCGTTATCTCAAAACGTTGGAAAATCACACTTCAAAACTTTATTTTGTCACTTTATGTAATATTATTTAATATCATCAATTTCAAATTGGTAGAACTCATACCAATATTTTTTTAATACCAATATTTTTTACATACTTAAGGACTTCAAGAGGTCCAACAATTGTTTATGAAGATAACGATGTTAATAAGAATTAAGGCAATTTAAATACCTGCACCTCGTTTAATAATATGAAGAACTTAAAATGGCTGCCTTATACAGGGTGTCCCATGGCTATGCCACATGGAGGGCAAGTAGTACCTTGCATATTGTAGATGGAATATTTTACTGAAAGAAGACATTATTTTAATTTAAAAACAATTTAAACTGCATTCATAGATTTTTAAATAATTTTATGGTTGAACCGGGAATCGAACCCGCTACACGAGAAAAAAAAATTCCCTCTAATTTTATCATACCGATCGGAAGGCTTTATCATAAGGATCATTTTTAGCTAAATAACATAGTGTCCGAAATGAAAGGAAGACCATGAATTTCAACATTTTTAATAAAAAGTTTATAAATTTATCAAATGCTCAAAATGAGTCCCTATTTTGAATATCTGACACACGATTCCGGCGTAGAAAGCTACTACGGCGTAGAGGGATACGTTACATTCTACCTCGCACGACCACCTAAATGTTATAGAGAGTATACCTTACAAAAGACTAAAACAACATATACCTTCCAAGCCATTCTTATTTAGAAATATACGGATTGAATTCCTTTCCTCTATATTTATGTAAATATAAAATGGTTACACAGAATTATTCGAATTATTGCTAGAAAGACAAGCAAGTAAAGGTGTTATACAGTTCATTTTATCAAATAATATTTTTGAATAGTTCAAGTTCCAAAAAGGTATTCTAATTAAACTTTAACAGATGATTTCTTTTTACAAATTAATTATGATATAAATTTTTTTAAAAGATTAAAAGTCTTTTTTAAACCTAATTGTCCTGGCAATGATGAACTTCCTTTTGCCCTGCGCTCGCATGCTAGGATCATAGCACGACTCGATTTTTTTATATTTTTCAGTGTGTAGGAAAATAACAAAATTCATTTAAATTTCTAAGGTGAAAAAGTAAATAACATGAATCACGTCAAAATAATAATATTAAGGGTAATTTGAAAAAAAAAATTATATTAAAGTATAAAATAAAACGGCATTCCTAAAACGATATTTAGTTTTGACTTTATTATATTCCAGTTTAACTCGCTTCGATTTTGACTATTTAGTAATGCTTAGCTCGGGTATGACTAATTTAAATTCAAAGCTGATATGTTCGTTTTTATAGCTCCAAAAAATTCAACAAGTGAATTAATTTCGAATGATTAATTTAACTAAGCCAAAATCAGCGTAACTGACAAAATTTCAGTTTTCAAAAAAATTTTGATTGCTGTGACAAAAAATAACCACATTGATTGACTCTAATGTGATTAGTCTATTATTATTTAATTTAGGCAAATCCAAAAACACAAAATATCTTTACTTAGGCTTAGTTGGTACTTGCCGCATGCCGCAATGCCTTGGCATTGTGTGCGCGGCTTTATGTGTGCGTTAAGCTTGTGTCTGCAGTCCGACCAAAAATCTCGAAAAACATTTTTAAGGAACTAAATTAAATCTGAGTATGGCAACTATTAATTGTCATGTCATTGACGTCACTGTTATGATATCTTTGATTGAATGGTGCATGAATCTTCGGTTTTCGTATCGTTTTTCTAGTTTGTTTAAGTAATAGTCGTTGATTGTCATTACTATCATCACGAGTAAGAAGAAATCGAATAAACCAATACACAGTAGAGCTACGGAAGTGATTTATACCTTGTTCCAACAGTGTTTTGCGGAATACCAAGCTGGACGCTTATTATCAGATTTGGAGGATGTTGATGCCCGTACAGCATTAATGACAGATGTGTAACAGGGATATGGTGGATATTTAAAAGGAAAGGGTTTATAAAAACATGGTACGATTACTGGTTTTTCAATTTCTTGATTACTGTTTACATTGCTCTATTTAGAAGTTATGTAAGAATTGTCAAGGAGTTATTTGTAGATCCGTCGACACAACTTGATACTTTTCCATTTCATATTAATTTAGTTGACTAGTTATTTTTGTGCTTATGTATTGTTTGTTTGTTTAGATAACTATTGTTTATTAATTAACGTATATTATTACTGAAAATATTAATCTTATTTTCATGAAAATCAGAAAGTACCCTCAGACGAATTGTAGATGAAGGCTTTCAAAACAATGGTCAAAACAAGTATTTAGAAGTTATGGTAAAAATAGAAGTGGACGTCCGAAAAAGGAAATTGACGATTCTACTATTTGTGCACAGCGTCAAAATTTTTTATTTTTTTATACTAATCAAATCCTACCCTGAAAAAAATGTTGGCTATACCTACTACAAAGCTAAAATTAGATTTTAGACAAAAACACTAAAAAAAAATCCTGAAAGCTATGGGATTTTCCTGCAAAAAATGTCAGTTTAACCGATTAGTTTTGATAGAAAAATCTTTTATTTCTGCAAAAAGAGAGGAATACCTGAGTATTATTATGAAAAACAGAGATTTGCCTGAAGAGTTACGAAAAGATATAATTTACGTTGATGAAAAATATATTCATGACTCATATAAAGAAACAAAATGTTGGCAGTCTGTTGACATTTCTAGAGTACAAGCCACTGTTTCGAAGGGCAAAAGATACATTATTGTACATGCTGGAAGCTCAAAAGGTTTTGTCCCAAATTGTATGCTGATATCTAGTGGGAACAATAAAATGGATGATTATCATTCAGAAATGAATGCTCGTAATTTTACCAAGTGGATAACACAAAAACTGATACCAAATCTCCATGAAATTTCAATTATTGTTTTTTATATTGCCCCGTATCATTCGATAATAACAAACTTAGCACCAAACTCGAGTTCTCGCATTGAGGAAATAAAACTCTGCCTATTAGAAAATAATATTCCGTATGATCCCTCACTGAGAAAACCAAGTCTTCTCAAATGAGTTAGAAATAATAAACCAGATCCAATATGTGCAATTGACGAGCTTCTATCTGATATCTGAATCCTACAGAGGTCATTTGGGCTCTCGCCAAAAAAAGGTCTCTCAACACAATGTGGGCCATCGCGATGTTAAAAGTTTGACAGAAGAAGCTTAAACAGCTGAGAATTTGGAAGAATTGCTGTGAACATGTCATTAAAATAGAAAAAGATTATTTTGAGAGAGGAAGAAAATTATATAATGATATTGATGATTTAGTTACTCAAGTGGAAAGTGATAGTAGTAGCAATAGTGACTTATCGGGTGTTGAATATTTAGATGTAGGTGATGAATAAATATGTAAAAAATACTTTAGTTGTTTTATTTAAAATTATTCTATTGCACTCTTGCTGAATTAAAATGGTCTTAGAGTAGTTCATTGTATACTATGTTTTAGTTTCGGCCATCATATTACAGAGGTAACTTTTTATCCATTCTTACTTCCCGCGGGATATAACTTATTTATATATGATATTCTTGACAACATTCATCAGTTCTTTGACATATTAAGTAAGCAGTACGTGTTTAATCACATTTGCTATTTTAATAACACGAATTTCGAGGTTACCGTGGGAAAAAGCTAGTACAAAATACAATACTCGTGCCTCTTATTGTAGATGCTATTTTGACAAACGAATATCATTCGATAAAGCTGTTGTAGTAACCAATATACATTCATTCACTTAGTTTTATTTTAAGCGAATAAAAATAATTTTGATTTTGAGAAAAATATATTTAGAACCATGACAATGCATGATAGATCTTTCACAAATAAAAAAAATGTTTAAGCTCTCAATTTTTTTTTAAATTTAGCCTCTAAATATCTACGCAAATATCAAAACCATTTTAGGCATACTAAACGATGTTATATTTCCTACAGGTATTTAAGTGGCTCCCTCAATTTTTGTCAAGACTTTTTGGCCGCACTATACTATACAGCAACTGTGTATGCATGACAAAAATGACCTGATTGTACTATCACTCTAAAGCGACGAAAATACGATTTAACAAGATGATGGCTGCCACACAAAATTGAGTTGCATATTTACAAGCACTAGCAAAATGTTTTTATCTACAACGAAAAAGTAGGCTTGAATACTATACATACAAAAATACATAAACTTTGTAGATAAACCGGATAAACCTTCCCCTTTCCAAAAAAAAAAAGATTTAGAACCATTAAAATTGAAACGTGTTTAATGGATCGTAAATTAGGACGAACCATTAATTCACTGTTCGGCCATTTATTCATTCGTATTAAAAGGCTACCAATCCAGTGTGGCAAATTAAGCAATTGGATGAATTAATGGCTGGTGACCACAGGCGCTACAACGTTTGATTCTGAAGCGAGCTGGCTGGGAACTGCCGACAGCTGCTGTACAGTTTGTTCTGATAAAATACTACTGCAGCATTTTAATTCGAGAGCAAAATTAATAGCTGGTATCTTGTTGTTTTGTAATTTATAAAGGGAAATATCAAAATGGCAGATTTAACCAAAATCTCTCTTCCAGTAAGTGTCAGTTTGTATTTTACGTGCGCAAAGTCAATGTTTCGAAATCAATATGATCAACATTGCAGTAAAATATTTATTTTTGAGGTCCGAGCCAGCAGCCATTAGGCAAGAAACGGCATGAAATAGAAAGATAAATATAAAATAGTTCATGGTTCGTAACTCACATGTAGTCACGAAGGCAGGCACTGACCGCACATTTTTTCTCTTTTCAGTTAATATATGTTTATAGGATGGGTTTTTTTAATTTTATAAATTTTTTTTTCTACTAGGATTTGATCCCGGATACAGGCGGATATTTTGTTTCCTGGCGCAGCATTAGTTTTGTCATCCTACGTCAATTTATAAATAGCTACATAATAAGCTACTTGGCAAGTTTAATTTCAGAGTTTCTCCAAAAATCCCGCGAAATCCTACAATCACATTTACACCCCCGTTCAGATGTTGGGTTGCAATTCACCATTAGCAAGACTTTCACGTTTGGTAAATGGGTGCCGTGATTGCGTAGACTTGCACTCTGCTTCATTGCAATCATATAAGAAGAGTGTTCTAATACATCGCAATGGCTAAAATCTATTGTCACCAACTCACTTTATCATCATATTTTTTCCCAGTTTCCTATTTTGATTGTTATGGTTTGTTATACTCTTTAACCCTTGAGCTAAACTGATTTCGTGTATGTGAACCACGAATGTTATAATTTTAATTATATTTTCTTTCTTTATGTTTTTTCTTACTTATTAATTTCTTTTTTTTAATTAACAAGGAGAACTGTAGAACGGGACATTTATAAAGAACCTTTATTCCCTTTCACAATATTGGCAGGTCATTTTTATTTTTCTTCGAATACAAAGATGTAGTTTTCTTGCCTTTAACACATAGGTCCAAGGGTCATGTGTTTGGTGGATTTGAATTGAATTACAAACACATTAATTGTTCATTAAAACGCAACATAAGATTCACAATTACTTTAATTATATAATTCACAACAATTCATTTAAATTTGTACAAATCAACATGTGAACCTATACATCGATCATAAAATTTCGTGCGCAGTATTTACATTATACCTTTTAAGTGAAAACACAGCCAAAGATCTATATATCTTAATATTATTATATTAAATGATGTATACTTATTATCAACACTTCTAAATAATCACAGTTAATTAAGTCGTAATTTCGCTAAAACAATTAAATAAAAGTAAGGAATTAATTCTTTTGTTAAAATGCCTAATTTTCAAGATCTATGATACATGAACATAAGTTGGAAAATATAGCAAGTTTCTGAACGTATCACTCAGTTAGGTAACCAAAAATAGGTAACGAAAAATAAAATACTTTTAATCCAGACACTCTCATGTTTATATCACAGGGATAATATTTGGCTCCAATCAGCTCAGTATTGTGTGCAAAAATACAACTGTCCAAAGAGTAAAGAATAAGTCATCATGCATCACGAAGTTTTGAGTACCTGAAAAAAGAAACAGACCTTATTTGACTACATAAATAAGTGTGAAATTACAATAATATCGGTATCACTGAGATTTTTGCTTATAGTGTCTATGAAGGTTTTACTTAGAAAAATAAAACGATCCCACAGATAATTATTAAACTAAGGTAAAAAAAAAATCTCGTTATAAGAGCTAAATATTTTATTAAATATTCGCTTGCAAGAGATCGCTTAGGCTGAAATCTATAAAAATAAATAAATAAATCCCCACACAAATACACCAACTGTATGGCCCCAAAGTAAACAGTGCTTTTATAATGGATTATCATACGGTGAACTGGGAGGAACCGAGAATAAACACACATATATAAATATCAACAACCATGACCCGAAAGAAAACGTACTTAGACTATACTCGGCCTTATCAATGGTCAAATAAAAAGCGACTCAGTTTTATACTTCATAGAATACATTTTATTACAAACAGGAAACACGTCGTGATTTCGTGATCGACGACGTGATCTTGTCAAACATTTTTAAGTGCGATCTTCATATAACTACATTTATACTACATATAACAAAGTTTCATTTTGTTGGATAATTTAGCTGAGACAAGTCTAAGCACTTAAGTCATAAAGTTAACATCATCCCTTACGGGAACAGAGTGAATACTAAAATTAACAAGTCACTTAGTAAGTCCTACTCCCTCCCAAGTATAATCTCGTCAGTCGTAGTAGAGTCCTATTTTTCAAAACCTCGTCTACAATTCTTTCCATTTGATTATCCATAATAATCCTATGTTATTATAGTATATACATATGTAATAATAGTTTTCTTGCACAAGTTCCGGGTGAAGGGAAGGAACAGCCAGTCAAAGGACATTGGCAGATCGCTTTAGTTGGAGTTAAAGTGGAGCGTTTAGGAGTCAAACATATCTAAAACTATAGGACATAAAATCCGGATGCATTTAAAAAATACATATATTAAGGAGTATGTCTAGGAACAATAATAATTGCATTTTCATTAATTTCTAATTTTGAGGTTATGATTTCAAATTACCTACATTCATAGGTAATTACTACTATCACCAACCCAACCATGATAATATTGGCACGTAAATGCTCATCCATATCTTTAACTTAATCAACTAGTCCAAAATCACAGCAATAAGTCGTCGTAAGCGCAAACTATCGAAATCCTTAGGCACAAAATCTTATAAAGTCACGTTATATAAAATAACTAAAAGAATCGCAAATCGTCAGAACAAAAACCATGGCACTCACACACACATAAGTGACAAGTCCAAGAGTAACGAAACGGTTTCGTTTTCAAGTTATGTTTTTTATCTCAAACTCGCCGGCTAGGCTAGGCACAAGCTATACAGCCAAGGATAAGGACTCCAGCGAGTAATAAATCGTTTTCACAATGAGGAATATAAAAAAAATATTCTTACATAAAAATGAGTCCTTACATTCTGAAGTGACTATAATTGCCTATAATTAAAATCTATATAACTAAATCAAATACTTGTGCTTGGTCACAATCAATCCTATGTAACGTAATAAAAAATGACAGGAGCTAAAACAAACTGATCAAGTCAAATCAAGCTTTATACATCAACAATTTTTATGGAGACTTCTACACATGAAGCTAATATTATGGAAATTCACATTAAAAAATAGAATTAACAAAAGTACTAGTTACTTTAATAAACGCTCGCTGTTTACATAAATAAGGATTTGCCAAAATTCTTTTAGGAACACTAACTGAAGCATATTGAATAAACAATATTTTTTTTATAATAAAGCAACTTTATATTTTTGTTTTGAGATACGACGATCGATGGGTTCGTTTGCAAGTGGTATACGAGTTTTTTTTAAATATTTAAATTTTTCTCACTCTAAAATTGACGTAATAGAACAAATTGGGTAATTGAACATGACGTAATGAACAAACAATCTCTAATTTTATTTTATTTTTATTTTACTTTATTAAGAAAACCAACAGCGTTACAATAAAATACTTCTATGCACAATACAAACTTAAAAGTAAGGCCAATAACGGGTTTCCCTTAAACTTATCTGGGCACCTATTAACTACTTTTCAACACATATAATAAATACCTATTATTTAAAGAGATACCCACTTAAAAAAAGCATACCACAATTACTAACTGTCTAGCAATTTACATAAAGATTACAATTACAATAAACAAAAACAAAAAAAAACCAAGTTATACACCAAACATACTTATAGAACTGAAGATAATCATCAATGCAAGAAAAAAAAATTACTGAATTATTTATCTTATTTTAGATAGCCAAGTACAGTTTTAATTAAGTATGAAAACATGAAAGAATGTTTCTAACTTATCCGAATTCAATACACAGAAAAAAACATTATAATAATAATTAGCACAAAGGCAAGCAAGTCTTGATAGTTCATCATTTCCTATCGCCCACTGACGATACCGTATCAACTCGCTCTTAAACACTCAATGCTTCAGCAGTAAATATTACACACCTACAATGTTTCTGCATCGACTTTGCATCTGAAATTGACACATAGCTAAATTATTTTCTATAATAGCAACTACCATAATCTGACTATATAGATACGTATAAATATTAAATACCCACTATATTGGAATAGATGCCGACACAAAAAATAATTTTTGGTTCGCACGTTGAAGGGTGTGTGGGGTATTTCTAGAAAGGTGCGTGGTCCAAGGGACAAGTATTATTGACTTTTATTTAATTTTTTATTTAATGTGTATTAAATTATTATGCACATTTTATATTCATATAATTTTTTGTATAGGTTTTTTAATTTTGGTTTTCTAATTTTATGCTGATAAAGATTATAAGTAAAGTTTGATATCCTACTTCCTACCAATATTATAAGTTTCTTATTATGTATGCATACTTCATAGTGTATTTGTGATTTAACCAGGCAGAAGTGGCTAACAGGTTTAAGCGAGATTTTATATAAAGACTAATATTACGAAGTTTGTTTTATTCTAGTATTTGATATGTAGCTAGATATAACTAAATGAATATACAATATAAGGATATATACGATATAAGGCTACTCCACCTCTGTCTGGTTTTCAAGAACAGTTTTAACGCTATGTTTAAACTTTTTTTTACTGCAGTTAAAAATATCAATATGCGAAAATGTTTTATTGTACGTAAATGGTAAACGTGACTCAGGGGCATTCCGCGCGTAGTTTGCGATCGCGCGCGGCACATTAAATAGTGGTGTAGGGCGACGACGAGATCGCTGCGCGGGTACGTAATATTTTACACTTTCAGTTAACTGCGGTCAACCAAAGCTCCCTTTGACTATATTGCATAGTAAACACATATCCATAAGTATACGCCGATTTTCTAGAGTTAATAATTTATATCCATTGCAGTTTTCTTTGTACGTTGAGAATGGAGGTCTGCGATTGCGATAATTCAAATGTCCAATAAAAATCTTTTGCAGGCGCTCTAGACGGTTTATGTACGTGGCATATTGTGGTGACCAAATTGTACTAGCATACTCAACAATGCTTCGCACAAATGCGAAGTATACAGTCTTAATAGTCGCAACATCACTAAACGGTTTGCAAGCTCTAATGACGAAACCCAAATTTTTGAATGCTTTATTTATTATAACATCCACATGCTCTGAAAATCATATTATATTATCAAAATAGACCCCTAGATCTTTAACAACAGTGGTGCGTTGTATTGGTGTATCGTTAAACTGATATTGAAAAATGATGGGTTTGCTTTTTTTTGTGTAACTTATGCATTCACATTTGTTGATGTTGAGGGATATATTGTTTTTACAATAGTAACGATACAAAGCATCCACATCAGATTGTAGCATTCTACAGTCATCTTCATTTCGTATTGTGCAAAAGATCTTTTTATCGTCTGCGTACATTAAATGATTTGCATATTTGAAACATCCAACAATGTCGTACGTGTAAACGTTGTAAAAAATTGGCCCCAAATGCAATCCCTGCGGGATTCCAGTTGGAACGTCAATGAAATCCGATTTATATCCCCCCAAAACGACGGCTTGGGAGCGATTACTAAGATACGATTTAATCCACCTCAAGAGATCCCCGTGTATACCTAGTCTATGGAGCTTGTTTAATAATATGACGTGATCCACACGATCGAAAGCTTTTTCGAAATCCGTGAAGATCACGTCCACTTGTCCACCACCGTCCATATTAACAGAAACATAATTCATAAAACAAGTCAAATTTGTAACTGTGGAGCGCCCTTTCATGAAACCGTGTTGTGAATCTGGCAAACCTTTGCGAACCACTGAGTAAATTGAATCTAAAACGATTTTCTCAAATAATTTACTTATGCTGTTTAAATTAGAAATACCTCTATAATTTTCTATATTTAATTTGGTACCTTTTTTATGAATCGGAACTATAAAAGCACATTTCCAACTCTTAGGAAAAACACCTTCACTGAGGGACTTATTAAATAATAAAGCGAGTGGAAGATAAATAGTTTTAGCGCAATTTTTCCAAAATAAAGGTGGAATATTATCGTAGCCAGCGCCTTTTGATGTGTCTAATTGTTCCAGTCGTTTCATGACTAGGCTGACTGGTATTGGTATTCTGGAAATTGAGTCGTTGGTTTCTATAAAATTATTGAGTTCAATTGAATCAGCAGATGCAGTACCGAAGGCACTTTTGAAAAAATCATTAAAGGCGTTGCAAATATCTCTTCCATCATTAAATATGTTATTTTGGTAAGTTAAAGATTTTGGATAATTTGACTAACCACGCATCGATTTGATGTAGGACCAAAATAGTTTTGGTGTATATTTTATAGATTTTTCAGCATTTTTGGTAAAACGTTCGAAACATGCTTTCTGAATTCGCTTCTGTCGATTACGTAACATTGAAAATTCATCACGGTCGAGATGATTGCCATACCTTTTCCATCTTTTGTGAGCATCTTTTATTATTTTAATTAGAGAAGAACTGTACCAGATCGGGTATCTACCTCCACCACCGTTCTTGCTGTCCAGAGGAATATGTTGACGTATGTTTTCATTCAAAATGTCGTAAAAAATATCACAAGCTTTCTCTATGGGACTTGACATCAGAATATTTTGCCAATCAATGTTGGTTATATTCTCATTAATTTTATCGTATGCACCTTTCTTGAAATTAGGTCTGGGATTGGATGATTCTTTCAAGGGAGTAACAAACAAATCGAGAACGTCTATGGAAAGAGCCGGATGGGCGGGATCTAGTTTTAATAAGGGTGCATTACAGTTAACAATATGAAGTGGAAGATTCGAGAAAACTAAATCCAGCGTGATTTTTAAATGTGTTATATTGCTGTAGTCCCAAGAAACCAAGGTAGTTCGTTAATTTGGATGCAGAATTTTGAACTGCGATTGTTCCTACCCTAGAGTGCACAGGATGGTGACCTTCCCATGAAATGCAAGGCAGATTAAAGTCACCAATTACAATACAATTTTTATTTTCATGGTTATTATCTTGCAGATCTTTTAGAGATTGTATTAGACATTCTATATCATCTGGAATTCTTTCAAAACTAGGTGGGATATATATGGCACTTATGTATAAATCACCAGATGCCGCTATTGTGTGAGCCGGAACTGAGACAGTGATAACCTCAGTTAAAGAACCTGGTTGCACGGAATCAACCATAGTCACACAAAGCTCAGTGCGAGCTAAAATCGTCATCCCTCCTCCAGTCTTTTTAGTATTCAACGACAAGTCCCTGTCATATCTGAAAACATCGTATCGCTCGTCACTAAATTCATTATCAAAGATTCCACTTTGTAACCAAGTTTCCGTTAAAATAATTAAATCGTATTCATTTAACCTAATTTGTTGTTTTAACACTAAACACTTACTTCTTAGACCATGCACATTCTGATAGTATATTGATAGTTTATTCTGAGCAGACATTGTGAAAAGAAAGTATTAGTAAGAAAAGAAAAAAAAGTAGTAGTATTAGTAAGAAATTAGTATAATCTTAATCAAATAATATTCTAAAACAACACAACTTATAAAAGCACAGGATAATTTATAACACGTTAAAAACGGTTGTACATACATGATAAGAAAAAAGATAATATTTTTTAGACGGTTTGTATTCAATGACATAACAGAATAAAGTTTTAATTTACTGCTTATGCTTTGAAATTCACTTATTTTAATCATGATAATAATATTTATTAACATAATATTATTAATGAAAACATTATAAATAAAAATTAAATACGAGTATTTTATAAAAAAACGTATTTGAGACTTTAACCATATTTTGTTAATTATATTATTCAGTAAAATGCGATAAGATATATTACGTGTAAGTGAGCTAAAATAATTACCATTCTGAATAAAGAAGGATGATAATTCAACAAAACACATACTCTGTGCCTTAATGCATAACACTCTCAGCCGTACATTATTGTGATTTATTAATTTTCGTACTAAATCACAAAAAAAGTCACAGAGTAAAAATCCACAGAACCGATTCGCGTCAATAACGGTAAGTTTTTGTGATAGGCAACATCAATATTTAATTGTATTACTGCTGAATTATAAAATAACGTTTGTTTGCCTTTAGTTTTTTTTTAGACCAGATGAACTTTTAAACCTTTTATGATGCTAGTAAAATTATGCAGTGAATAAATTTGTCTACTTAAGTTTCTTGAGACCTTCTTCGCAAAAAATCTGTACAGCAGGGGAGGTTTCATTTTTTCGAACGTAAATTCTACCATGTCTGGACCATACAAACTGATACTGCTTTGCCTTAGCCATCTCTTTACATTGTTTCAAGAGCTGCTTATTGTAGGGTGTTAGATGCTCCTGGACAAAAACTGGTTTCACATCACCTGGTAGATAGAAATATAGAATTCAGACTTTCCCATACTGACCCGTCTCGATGAATCACGTTGTAAGGTATTTTTAAGACTTTAATGTTTTAAACTTCAAAATACACCCTCCTTTCTTAATCTTTGGCAAAAGGGAAATATGAAATTAAAATTAAAATGAAAAATGTTTACACGCAGCATTACCGTGTGTACCTTAGCCATTTTAAAAAACTCGGGTAATAGAGTTATAGCCACAATTATCGTTCTGAATTTTTGATATGTTTTCCAGAGAAACCCAAACTTTTATGAAACTGCTTTTATCAATCATTATTAGCTGCATATGGTGAAGCTGTTACTGAGAGATACACTCGATAAGAGACAATAATAAACTGAAAAAGGTATCAATCATGATTGAAAATATAATCTCCGATGGAGCTACGGTGCCTCGACTTGAAATAATCCTTTTTGCATCTTTCCGTTGCATACTTCGAGTAAAAACTACATATCTTGCGACATGAATAATCTTTCATGAAAATATGTCTTTTTGTGTTGGTTATGCGTATTGTTACTTAAAAATGCAATTGTATGACATACCTTCGTAATACCTGCAGATTTTTAACTACCGCGGTGATGCCTGCATTAACTTATATAGTAACATGTGTTTTTCATAAAAATATTAAATTATTTAAAACCAGGACAGGTAAGCTTGATAATAATTACTCTGTAAGGGCAGTAACGACCATAGGTTCCCAATATGTAAACGCATAAATCATTATCAGCGTTGTATGACCTACCCGATCAAACGACAACAGAAAATCGCCAATCGGACTGATAATATTGCGAAGCTTGCAAGTATACCTAACTTCTTTTCAAAAGTTGTCTTTGGCGATACATTCCAAACGTGCAGTAATATTAGCACGTTGTTATAATAAAAAACCTTGCCAATTTAATTTCAATTTTATAAATTAAAGAAATCTATTAAAGAAACAAATGTCACCACGCTAAATCTTTTTTGGAGTCATAAGTTAAGATTTAAAATTTAAAATTTTTAAATTTTATGATTGTAATCTATCCATCAAATATTAAAACATAGAATTTAAACTATACTGACCACAACTGGCCACATATCTGTCCCTGTGAGTGCCAGCGTGCACAGTGAGCGTGATGGTGGCTTCGCGGCGAACAGGCGGTTGTGCCCGCAGCTCGGCCTCGCAACGCACGTGCAGCGCACCACGCGCTACGGTCGGTACGCGCAGGCGCAGCGCCCGCCATGCCGCACGCAGTCCGCCCACCGCAGCACTACTTATCCCTGCAGCCTGCCATGGCTCTGGCTAGAGAAAGCAAGGTGCGAAATTTTAATCTGATTTATAATTTAAAAATCCAATATATTATTTGTCAAGATACATAGTAAATAATTTTATGTTACTACACACATATAAACTCTTTATGGATCGACGCAAATACATTTATACAACTAAAGTAATTTAGATATTATATATTTCTTTGTTTCGCACAAAAAGGTATGATCTGTTTTTTTTAATTCACAACACTGCAGTTGTTTTTTTTTAATGAGAAGTCTTGGCAAGGTTAGGAATGTTAAACGAAGCTCAACGGCTGAGCATAAATCTCCTTACCAGACATATTTCTTAAGCAAACTGTATATACTTCACCATTTACAAAAATAGTCAACGACATAATTTTTCTTAAATAAACCGAACGCGGGAAGTGGATTTTTAAAAACTTGTGACATGTTGTACAAAAGAAATCGGATCAGTTATCAAACAAAAACATTTTAAACGACATTATACATTTTATATACTTTAACAAAGCTAGAGAGAGTACGGCGAGCTTAATTAAATTGATGTATTTTAGGAAAACAGCCTACCCGATCATACAATTATACATCGACAGGAAAGTCCTTTCAGTAAGAAAACTATATGTTGTTAAATGTTTTAAAAATCACGTAACTTACGAACATCTCAAATAAAATAAATAAATTAAAAAAAAAACAAAAAACTTTTAATATACTATAAATGATAAAAAAAATGCGAGAAAATGATTATAATTGTTTTTGGTATTTAAATTATGATGAAGTTGATCCACTATTATGTGGTCATGGTGAACTCCACTATCACATAACTATCCTATATAGAAACAGTAAATACACTCACAAAACTGAAACTTACTAACACACAGCGACACACTTAAAACCCTTAATTTTGACAACTTGTTATAAAACAAATCTTGATCACATACTAGTGTGAATAATTTTGTTTAAAACAAAACAAGGGGACGTTCTTGATGTTTATTTTTCTGTAAATGTAAAACTTATTACCATGTTTTCATTAATAGATATAGAAGAGATGAGTCTTCTAATATACACAAATTCTCTCTTCTCGTCTTCTAATATATACAAATGTAGTAAAAAGAGTATTCAGACACTAAATATGTTTAATAAGAATAATCAGTTTAAGAAAATATATTATATGAATTTGTATTTGTAATTTGTAAAAGGAGAGCTTTCACTCATGTTTCCAGTGGGTTTGAGACAATATTTCGTGCTAAATAAATCTAAACATCATCCAATACAATAATTGTTTGTTAATTATTAATCATCTATGCTTTAATGATTTTCTAAATAAGAGTGGTACGAGATTGTCTGTACAAACAAATAACTACCACATTTAATCAAGAAGGGCATTCCTGAACCGTTTACTAACACTTTTATTTGAATTTTCATACCTATTTTTCTTTTGAACAGTTTATTTTACATTTCCGCTCCGATTTACTAAAATACATATAAAATTGTACAAACAAACAAAATTTAAAAAAAGGAAGATAATGTGAACAGAATTTCAAATTTATTCGCCCATTTAGTTGTGGGCTTTTGCATTATGATAAAAGAAAAACTGAAATATAAATGAATCACACACACGACTCTCGGCGTAAGTGTAGGTCAAATCTGTACTTCACCGCAGCCATTTCTCTCAAGGGATAAACTAATACGATCTGTCACGATTGGACAAGGTTTGTTGTGGCCTTTTTATGATATGAAAAATGCGACAATTTAACCCTTTTTTACAAGATTTACAGCTCTATAGAAATTTACGCCTATGGGAATTTGGTAAAATACCCTAATTATGTATGTTTATAATTAATTAATTATGTTTTGGATTCATGGGAAACTATCCATCTTTTAATATTTTTTAATTGAAACTAATTATTTTAATGGTACTTTTTAGTCTTAGTGTTTTTGGTTACAAGTTGTTTTTTTGACAACAATAAATCCATAAAATGATTTTGAAAATTTTAAAATATATATTAGGTCTTTACCTATGAAATTGCCGCTTTTCACGAAATAAATCAAGCGTAATTTTTTTATATATTTTTTATTTCTATTAATCAAAATAATTACCCACGCAATCAATGCATCTTTGCCAACGCATTGGTAGCTTATTGATGCCTTTCTTGAATAAATCAGCTGGACGGGAGGCAACAAATTCTTCAAAGGCATTTTGTACTGCCTCTCGGGTATTGAATTTTTTTCCCGCCAAGAAGTTATCCAAATTCTGGAAAAAGTAGAAGTCTGTAGGCACAAGGTCTGGTGAGTACGGCGGATGACGGAGAACTTCCAACCCCAACTCTTGTAGCTTGGAGACCGTCTGCTGTGCAGTATGAGGTCACGCGTTGTCGTGCAGGAGCAGTGGAGCCGAACGATTGACCAAAGCAGGTTGGAGACGTGCGAGCTTCTCCATCATTGTGTTCAGTTCTTCACAGTACACATCTGCAGTAATGCTTGTCCCGTTTGGCAAGAAGCTGTGATGAATTACACCCGCGTTAGACCACCAAACAGTGACCATCACTTTTCTAGGGGTAAATTTTCGTTTAGGGCATTGTTAGGGTGCTGAACCAGGGTCCAACCAACTTGCTGAGCGCTTACGATTGTCAAACAGGATCCATTTCTCGTCACAAGTAACAACACGGTTCAGAATTCCTTCATTTGTATGCCTGCTGAGCAGTGCAAGGCACGTCTCCACGCGTACTTCGCGCTGGCGGTCATTGAGTTCGTGGGGTACCCATTTGTCAAGCTTTTTTACCTTGCCAATTTGACGCAAATGGACCAATATTGTTTTGATGCTAACGTCGAAAGCTGCTGCTAATTCAGCCGTGGATTGAGTTTCATCAGCTTCCACAATTGCCTTTAATTCGTCATTGTCGACCAAAGTTTTCGGACGACCACGGGGTTCATTTTTCAGGTCAAAATTTCCAGAACGGAAGCGGGTAAACCAATAACGGGTGGTGCGTTCGTTTGTAGTGTTCGCTCCGTAAACGTCGTTGATGTTGCGTGCCGCTTGTGCCGCTTTGCTGCCACGACGGTACTCATACTCCATAATTACTCGAATTTTTAACTTATCCATGATGACGAAAAATGTTCGAATGCGTTGAAAACAAAACACTAACTATTAAACAAATGACGATTTGAGAAAAAGAATTCCATGTTTGTCAAATAAAATTAATTTGAAATTAGAATTATCAGTCAAAAAAAAAATATTTTCATTTGAAATGGCCAGTACGGCAAAACGGCAGTTTCATAGGTAAAGACCTATTAATTTGCATATTTTTACATTCGCATGAAGCTTGTCATAAACAAAAGTTGTTTTATAGATTGCTACAAGTTCGTAGCAGTTAATGGGAACCAAATATAAAATATGAAAACACTGATAAGTATTGCCCGAGAGAGG
The DNA here is from genome assembly GCA_923062675.1 of Marasmarcha lunaedactyla. NCBI lineage: Eukaryota > Metazoa > Arthropoda > Insecta > Lepidoptera > Pterophoridae > Marasmarcha > Marasmarcha lunaedactyla. The sequence continues at coordinate 15,093,000 of OV281353.1, forward strand.
AAATAGCCTCGCGAGGCAAACTAGAAAACCAGGACTTATAATACAATTGCCTATAAAGATCACTCCACTCCGCCCAAGACGTGCTCCGCTTTTCTTCCTCATCACATATGGTAAAAGTGTGCAACGTTTCACTTGTGTTGTAGTTCTGTCGACACACACTTTTACATAAGCATTGTGTACAGACACACTATGGAGCATCCATCGTAGTGCGTGACTTCGACCAAAAAGTAGTAAGTTGCGTCTTCGTGGCATCACTCATAGAAACCATCCATAAATCGTGAACAAACATGTGTTCATTGCAGAAATGTCGGTGTAAAATAACCTACAGATGCCTGACTGCCTACTACGGAGACTTGAGTGACAAATGCTACGCCGCTAAAACGGAGGTGATGAAATCTTTATTATGGTATAACTAAGTCCTTAATTTTAATTTTTCATTTATTAATTTATTAAATATTAAGATATACCTAATTTTAGAAAGAGGTGTATTTTCTTTAAACAAGAAATCATTAAATGTTTTTCCAAATGTATATGAAGTATTCATATGCTATAAAAGATCTAACCTTTTGCAATTCATCATCGATGTACCAGTGTATCTCTGCTGGTGGCAGCGAGTAGTCAGACGTGCAGTTGAGGAGCAGCTGCTCCCCAGGTGCAACACGCTGAGGAGCGCCCTCTATCACTGGGTCTTCTGCTGGCATTGCTGTCGGAATTTTATTGAATATTAATATAAATTATAAACTAGCTGACCCGACAGACGTTCTGTCCAATTTCCTTTTAGTTGGTTTGTGATAACTTTGTAAATCTTAACACGGCAATCGGTTAAGATTATTGTTGTATATTAATTTAATACAGTAATAACATAACTCAATGACCAACACATATCAATTGAGTGGTTGCTTGGAAATGAGGTAAAAGTTGCAGTTCAGTGAGGACAAGGACGTATGATGCCTTTCCAGATAAATAGCACTGTTCCTGAGATACCCGAGATCGCGGCAGGAAAAATCTAGATTAAACTGTATGCTGGGTCGATATGTGTTTTAATTTACGCCCTATAATTTATATCTGGTCACATGAATTTATTATATTTCATGAATTTATCAATTCTTGCTGTTGTTTTTTTATGTGTATATTATGCATTGTTATGTAAAATTTTTTGTGAACTTGTTATAATCAAACGAATCCGTAAATTGCTATCTTTACTTTCAGGACTAGGTTTCGGCGGTTTTACTACTTTCACAATTTTTCTGTATAAAAATTCTGCATTTGTAGGTATACCTATGAACTTGAAAGTTTAAAAATAAATTATACTTATGCTATAACTGTTCAAATCAAATAAATCAAATAGAAGTGCAAAAGACAAAATCACAGAATATGTTTAAAAAATGGCTTATACATATAATCATATCAATATTTCTTATAATCATAAATAATAATCATAAATCCCTAGATAAATACACAAACTATATGGCCCCAAAGTAACGAAAGCTTTTGTTATGAATGAAAAATAATCATATTAATAATTATCTTATATGAATAATGTTATTCAAGATAATTTCTGAACACTTAACACTGTTAATACTTTTCGCATTTATACTATAATTGTCCTTTCAACATCACAACCACAATTTGGTTTTAAAATGCTTGTCATGAAACGTTACGGCTACGTTTAAACTAAATGCAGTGAAAACTACGTGTAGGCTATAACAAAATAATGACGATATTAATGCATTATTATTGAATTTTAAAATCGTTAGTTGGTGTTGTCGCTGCTGAGATATTATGTCGTTTTCAATACAAAAGGCTAAAAAAACTTTCTTTACTGATGTAAAGGTACACACTTAAAAATAAAAAATGTTTCTACCAGCTCATGTCTGTATAACTCTTGTTTTATTAACCGTCTGTACGATTGTAATTTCGGTTAAATTTATGAGATTGAAAGGGACTATTTCAACTGTGGATTATGAGCTATTTTGCCTTGTTAAAGAATAAAGTTTTTATATTCTTATTGCGTAGCATAGTTTATGATAACGTTGTAGCAAAAAATCAATACTTTCACTAAGAATTCCAGAAAAAAAAACAAAAATAATTCAAATAGAAATATTATTTAAAAAATTCAGTGTTAGTTAGAAAAGAAAACGACAAAAGTAATTTCAGCCAGAATTTGAACCCAAAATCAACAAAATATGATCTCGTCCGAAAACTTTGCCACCGGTAACCGCTCGTTGAGTTCTGGGTTCGAAATAAAAGTTCATATGTGAAAATAGGCTCGGATAACATGTGACGGCAATTACAGCAAAATGAACGCTACTATTTTTTATTGAAATTTTGATACAAAATTTTTTTTATCAGTTTCAAATTTTCGCAGGCAATTTTTCCAGTTTTTCACTCCATAAAACACTTCCTTGAGTTTCAACGATCATTAAAAAAAAGAATAATCCGAATTGGTCCAGCAATTCTCGAGTTTAGCGCTTACCAACACATTTAGCGATTCATTTTTATTTACATAGATACCGTATTTAATATAACCAATAATAGTACTCGTAAATACAATACTGACAAGACTGTAATAACTACTTGAATACAAAACAAAATGTCATGATAGTCAGTCGCGTGATTGAGCTGTGTAAGGGTAGGTATCGAACTCACTTTGGCTTTTGCAATAGTTAGGATGTCGCTAAAAATGATTTGATTTACGGCACTATATACTTTAAATTGTGAATAAACTAATTAAAAACCTTTAAAATCCTGTACTGGGATCAACGTCAAGACGGAACCGGGGATAGACGTGTAACGCCTTCGTCTTCATCGTCACTTTCCATCAGGTGAGATAGAAGACAAACGTCTAATCCTTTTCAATAAAAAAAAAATAATAATAACGGCCAAGTCGTGACCAATAAAAAAGATAAAAATAAAAAAATAAAATTTGTCATGTACTTTACAGTGTCAAAGAATTCACACTGTGATGATCTTTCAAATCCTTTTTTTAATATTTTATAATTTAATAGTACAGATGTGAATTATCTTTTTTTTAATTTTAAAAAACGAAAATTGCGGACGACCCTTGGAACAGAAGATACCCCACTGTATTGAAATCGTTACAATAGTAATAGAATAAAAAGAGATCATGTCGATCATGCATTTCCGCGCAGTATTACGGGGCGTCCCGTTCGAACTCAGTAACGAAGACATTCTCGAGGACCTTAAGTCTCAGGGTTTCCCGGTCACAGCAGTGCACAAGATGCACTCCAACCGCGGTAGGCGTTTTCCTTTAGCTTTAGTAATCCTGTCAAATACTCCCAACTCGAAGGAGATTTTCAAAGAGGCTCGCACAATCTGCGGACTCTCGAACATCTCCGTCGAGTGTCCCAACCCCCGCGGTCACCCTGGGCAGTGCCACCGCTGCCAGCTATATGGCCACGCAGCGGCTAACTGCTCAGCTCCCCCCAGGTGCGTTAAGTGCCTGGATCCACATTTCACAAAGGAGTGCACTCGCACTCCTGAATCCACTTCCCCCCCTGCCTGTGTGCTGTGCGGCCAGTCCGGCCACACAGCTAACTACAGAGGTTGCCCGCGCGCTCCGCGCTCCACCGTCAAGAGGGTCGCGCCTAAACTGGCGCCGCCGCTCACTCCTGCTAACTTCCCGCCGCTGCGCAACCGGGGTCCCCCGGAAGCAAAGCCCGTTCAGCCGACGCCTACTCCGGCTCTGTCTTGGAGGCAGCGTCCGGCCGTCCCGCCTGCACCTTCCCGACCCATCCCAGCTCCCGTAGCTTCCGTAGGGCCGCGTCCCGCTCCATTATCCGTACCTCAGTCGTCGTTGGCTGAGGATATGAAGACCGTGTTCGACGTTATTCAAAACGTCGATATTAACGAAATTTCCGTACTCGCACGCAAACTGCGAGCCGCCCGCTCTCCTCAAGAGCGTTTATTCGCGTTAGCCGAGCATCACTCGCTCCTAAGTTCGTTGTAAATTCTTTATTTTTGCATAAATTCATAAATAAGTAAATTATAATGTCTAGACCCGCGAATCCCGCGTCCTGTCGTATCAAACCCAAGGGCTTATCCCTAGTATCTTTTAACGTTCGTAGCCTTAGCACCAACCTTCCCGAGCTCAAACTGTTCCTTCAGAACAACGACCCAGATCTTTTACTTCTCCAGGAGACATGGCTTACTCCAAACCGCTCCAGGGGATACGCTATTCCTAAGTACGCGTTTACTCGCAACGATAGGCCCAACTCCGACGGTTACGGCGGCACCGCTATATATTACAAAAGAGGCTTCCATTGCTGTCCTCTCCCTACCCCTCCTCTCCTCAACATGGAGGCCACTGTGTGTAGATTGGCTATGACTGGTCATCCGACCATCATCATAGCTTCAATCTACATACCTAGTGGTACCAGACCAATCCGCAGCGACTTTGAGGCCATTCTCGCCCTCGGCCATTCAGTCATTATGTTCGGAGACTTTAACTCCAAACATACTGACTGGACGTGCCTATCGACCAACACCAGCGGTATCGCTCTCCTCGACATCACTAACTCCCTTGACTTAGACGTCATATCCCTCATCACTCCCACTCACTATCCCAACAACCCGACCTATTCTCCTGACATCCTCGACTTTGCAATTATCAAGCGAATCAATCTTGATCTCAGGTCCATCGAACCGCTCGATGACCAAGGCTCCGACCATCGCCCCGTCACACAATGCTAGGCGCGCCTAACGATAACGTCACATCTCCTAAGACCTTTACCAACTGGAAAGGCTTTAAAAATACGTTAGTATCAGCCTTAGAGGCACCGAACTCTCCGCTCGCGATTTCGCCCGACCAATTAGACAGCCCGATTAAAATAGATTCGATAGTCGATAATCTCACTGATGCTATCAACTCAGCCATCAGCGACAACGTAATCATTGCTAAGCAAGGCAAACCCGCGCTTCCCTTAGCCGTTAGCAATCTCATTAAAGCTAAGAACGCGGCTCTCCGGAGAGCCAAGAAATATCCCACGCCCGCATATAGAACAGCTGCGAATCAGCTTCAACGTAAAGTTAGGTCTCGCCTCGCGGAACTCCGTGACACTCAGTTTAACGATCTCATGGAAAATATCTCCCCGTCCCACCAGGCGTATTATCGAATGGCCCGAGCTTTACGCGTAGACACCGCCTCTCACGTTCCTCCTCTCACTCGTCCTGACGGCACCATTGCCTTCGAAGTCGAAGAGAAAGCCGAATGCTTCGCCGACAGCATAGCGGCACAATGTTCGCCCAGCACGCAACCCGCGGATCCCTCCCACATCCAGGCGGTGGAGGACGAAGTTCTCCGCAGAGAATCTCTCCCTATCTCCGACGACCCCGTCACAGTCTCTAATGATGAAATCTTGCTTCTCATTAGAAAGCAAAAGTCCAAAAAGGCTCCGGGTGCGGATGGAATTTCCAACCACGCACTTAAGCACCTGCCACAGCAGGTGCTTACCTTGTTAGCTATCATCTTCAATGCCTGCTTCGACCATAGCTACTTTCCAAAAGCCTGGAAAGAAGCGACAGTCATAGGCATTCCCAAGCCGGGTAAACCTCTGAACATCCCGGCTAATCACAGACCCATCAGCCTCCTCAAGGCAATGTCTAAACTTCTCGAAAGAGTCATACTCTCTCGAATGCGGAACCATCTGTTTCCAACGGATGGCGACCCTCTCATTATTCCCCACCAGTTCGGCTTTCGCGCTAAGCACTCCTGCCCTCAGCAAGTCCATCGAATCGTCGAGTACATTCTCGAAGGATTCTATCCGCATCGTAAAAAAACAATCGCGGTTCTCTTTGACGTAGCCAAGGCATTCGACAAAGTCTGGCACAGCGGTCTCGTTTTTAAACTCTATAAAATAGGCTTACCGGTTCGCCTAGTCAGATTAATCGCGTCGTTTCTTAAAGACCGTACGTTTCGATTCAAACATGAAGGCACGCTCTCCGCGCCTCGTCCCATAAAGGCTGGAGTCCCGCAAGGCTCAGTCCTCGCCCCTCTGCTGTACACCGTGTACACTAATGACATGCCCATCCCGCCGAAAGGCGTCGAACTCGCCCTCTTTGCAGACGATACCGCCCTTTACACTAAAGGTCAAAGGATCCCGTATAACATCACCAGACACCAAAAGGCCGTAAACGCCCTCGGTGTTTGGTTTCAAAAATGGCGTATCGATGTCAACCCAGAAAAGAGTTCTGCCATTCTATTCGACCACAAACGTCGTAATCGCCGCAACGATCCCCACATTCGAATGTTAGGTATTCCCATCCCCTGGAAGCGCAGTATCAAATACTTAGGCGTCACCTTAGATCAGACGCTTTCTTTTAAGCCACACGTCGATAGAGTAACGAAACTCGCGCGTTTCTACTTAAGCCGCTTAAATAGTATGATAGGTAGAAAAAGTAAAATGTCTTTTAGAAATAAACGTACGCTTTATAAGGTCTGCGTTAGACCCGTCATGTCATATGCTTCGCCAGTCTTTGCCCACGCCAATCCCTCCGTCCTGTATAAGCTGCAGGTAGTTCAAAATCTCTTCTGCCGCACGGCCACAGACGCACCTTGGTATGTGCGCAACGCGGACCTGCACAGAGATCTTGAACTACCTCCAGTGCAACAGCACCTCAAAACACTCTCAGAATCGTTATTCAAACGCGCCGAAACCCATCCCAATCATCTTGTTCGAGATTCAGTCTCATATACTGCTCCTGTGTTAGATTCGAAGTTCAAAGTCGCTAGGCCGAGAAACGCGCACACGGGCGAACCTACGCAGTTAACTTTAGCTCTCGAGGCCCTTCAGGCCGCAAATCCTAATTCTAACGTAAATTCTAATTCTAACGTAAATCCGAATTAATGCAATTTTTATTTTTCAATTTTTAATGTTTTTATTTACTTTTCATTTTTGAGCACCTTCAGTGCTATGTGAATCTCAGCGGGTGACCCCTTAAGGGCCCCGCTGGCGCGGCCTCTTTCTCCAATTGGCCGTCGCTCAGATGAAGGCTGAGTGGCAAAAATGCACGAGCCGACAGGGGGTTTTTTAGTGGGTATGGTTCTGGTAGGCGTCGGGACGAGTCCCACATAACTCCGATCGCGCGCGCGGAGTATGCGTCAGAGCATTTTTTATGTCCTCCTGCCCTTCCCGTGGAGGGGAACCAAAAAAAAAAATCATGCATTGCTGCAGTTTGTATTTATTGTAGTAATAGTCCAGGTATGTAGTCCATAGTGAAAAATAAGGTACCTGTATTTTTAAACCGTTTGAACCGGTTGAAAATTTTATTAACATTATAAATGTGGAAGTAGTATTCGATATTCTTGGGCATTTTCTGTCATATTAGTCTACGGGAAGACTACTGTGTAAGAATTCAAAAAAAAATTGTAAAAATAAATTTAAAAAAAAGGTGAGTAAAAATTTGTAAAATATATGTTACACGTTTCAGATTATTGCTGTCTATACAGAATATTTTGTGTTAAAGTTTTTAAGTGTTTTGGCATTTTAAGATGTCGATTTTTTCAACATCTTGTACAAACCATAAAATAAAATTCAAGTAATTTGAGATTACGTTTTTATTAATCTGCCTGTCAAACTGTACTTTGGGTTACTGGCAGAAAAATTGAAATTGTTACAAGCTATTAAAATTAGTTTCATCTAAAACTTTAAATGTTCCAAGTGACTTATTCATGTACTAATTAGCATCAAGTCTAAAGATTCTACTTACCAACGACGTTCATAAACTTGGTCTGCCTTGCGATTAGAAACTTGGGTCCTTCAGTGGACACCTCGCAGCTGTATGCGGCCCTGGTGGCCAGCGGCGGAGGCAGCACCACCACGGTGCACGATTCGTCGCGCTGGCACTCACCGCCCGTCACCATAATTCCCGTCACATTAAAAAGACGGATCGGGGGCTGTTGAATTTTTATCAATTTACAATAAAAAGAAGGTTTTGTTAAATTTCTTTACGATTTCAAGCCAATCAAGCCAATTGAGACGCATCAGGCCTAACACGCAATCGCACACTTCGTTGCGACTACTTCTAACGAGGTAAAGTGATAGCTCATATTAACCTTACTACACATAATGAAGGTGTCAAATACTAAAGTTGTGTACATAAAATAATTGATTCATTTCATAACCCCTTGATATGGTAACGGTTTGTTTAATAAAGAAGGTTAATTTGGAAAATAATAAAATACAGTTGCATTTACTGGCTATTCTTTGCTTTGGACTAAGACTGTGATAGCTAATTAAAGCGGTAGACATATGAAAGGCTTGTAGCTCCAATCCAAACAAGTTCTCCACAAAAAAATGTCTTCTACCACTAATGCCATAATACTAATAAAACTAATCAAACTGACCTTTTGCGTAGGATTGTATCTAAATATTTCTTCCAGGTCTCGGTACCATTTTACGGAATGCAACTTTTGGTCGTGCATATGGAAGTGGCAGCTCAGCTCCGCGGCGCGCCGTGGGTCCGCGTGCAGCGGCACGTGCAGTTGCGTAATCTCGTGCCCCGATGTTACCACTGTGGACAGATTAAATGACGATGAGGATTTCTTTTATTGATGAACGAAATTATGAATGAAATGAATGACCAGTTAAATATGCGTTATATGCCTGAGATTTATCCGTCTGTATTGCTAATTTGCACTAATATAGTTGATTCTCTACTTCTCGTCATCCCATTTAAATTTTGTCTGTTGGCTGGATGTTTGAATTCTGCTCCCAAATTAAGAAAAAATAAAGAATTTAGACTTGTTTTTCCATTTAAGATACGCTTTCCCAAAATATTTGTTAAATCGGCGTATTTAGTTAGTAGTTAGGTGTCGAAATCTTAGTGACTTATTTATTTATCTGTCTACAATGAGATGCGACATGAGTCGTTTTGAAGCTAAAGGTTTTGCTGGTTTTCAATTCGGACAGGAATAGGATCATAACGATCAAAACGTTTTGCCAAACATGGTCGTTAAAATAAAATAGAAAGGCAACGAAATCTTGACTTAAACATTTGATACCAAGAACAAGAAAAAGCACGTTTGCTCAAGGGTGCATCGAATTACTTCTTTTAAAAATAAACTGAATCTTTTACATTTTTTATGTCGAACATCATATTGCAATTGTTAATAACTAAAGAACTAAGGTTGATGATGCAATTTTGTACATTTACCATAACTCGCAGTCTAGTTACGTTTTAATTAGGCCTTCAATTCAAATGATGTATTGTTTTAGTTAGTTTTTAGTTAAAACCTTGAATTCAAATGATGTATAGGTTCCATTCAGTTAATTTTGCGATTTGGATGTCATCAAAGATCCGTCAATTGATGCCATAAAAATATGGAGTATTTACTTTTTCTCATTTAAGCCAGTTTGAATCTCGGGCGTGGCAAACTTTTTTGCGTGGACGTGCCACATGGAGGACGAGCTCGAATTACTACTCGCTAACAGGACCGGAACGACCAAATTACTGGGCGACGGAACCGTACCATGAACGCCATGGTGTTGGTTATGAGGTTCTACAGCCCTTCAGGCTTGTTAGTAGGCGACCAAACTATCTGAAATCGTTTAATCGAATAGAGTCTGCATTCCCGAAGGCCACTAAGAGTTCTTTACTTAGCACCCTGTAATCGTAGGGCCCGTTTACAATGGGCTTGTGCACACAGAGACTGGGTGGAAAAAAACTGGCGTTGTTTGTAATTTTCTAATGAATCTCGTTTCGGAATGAGGCCGGATATAAGATGCATTCGAGTTTGGAGAACCTCTGGACGTCATGAACGTTTAATATTTTGCCAAAAAGTTCATCGGTATGGATCTTGGATTTTAGTGGAAGAACCGATCTTATTTGGACCAGGGCCAACCTTAATTCTTAGATTTACGTGGCGTGGATTTCTTTAATCATCCCTTTGCGAGGCCGGTTGGGTAATTCGTTTCAACTAATGCACGACAATGCACGTGAACCTACGGCTAGCGTCGACATGCGCACTCTTGACGAAGCTGGTATTAACGTTCTGCCGTGGCTTGCTCAATAACCAGGCCTCAGTCCAATTGAGCACAAAGAAGAGCCATGCCGACTATGGATGACGAGCACACCCCACAACAACTGTTTGACTCTTTAGAAAGAACGTGGGCGGCCATTCCTCAAAGTGATAGCGATGAACTGATATTAAGCATGCCAAATTGCTGCGATTGTGGTAGTCGTTCATGGTGGACACACAGACTACAATTATTTTTTATCTATCAAATGAAAATGTTATAAGTAAAATATTTTTTTTTTTTTGGCATTTGATTGACGGCGTTAGTTTCCCACAATTTGAAAAAACAGCAGTTTTTCAAAATTTTTATAAAATTTTGGGGTAGTTTTTACACCAAACATAGGAATTAAAGTAAAAAGTCATTCTGGTAGATGAGATTTGGTAAATATTGATGAGATAATTTTTTTTTGCAAATTAAATTACTTGAACCCTGGACACTTTTGAATTTAATTTATTGTTTGACCACTGATTTTTATTTCGATGGTTGGAGGTTTTTCCACCGACACTTTGGATCGTTTATATTACAATTCACATGGCTCTCAAAAAATGCTTGATCTTAATAATTTATTTTGCACTAGTTGTATTAGAAGTAAGAAGTTTTTTATTTTTTTCAAAAGCTTGGTCACGTAGTTTTTTAAAACAACTAAAGTTATAGGTAAGCCATGGGGTCTGTTGTGAACAAAACTTAATAACTTTTTATGGTGATATATTTTTTCTTCAATTTCAAAAATGTTTGGCTACTTTATCATCACTACAACTCGTCATTTTACCCAGAATGAGTTGTTGTGTACTATGCAATCTCCCCCAAATTACTATTGATCCTGTTTTAGTAGACAATTTTTGACAGACATTTATTGCGGTTTTCCCCCTAGCCGCTACATGGAATGTTGACCTATTCCTCAGGTCACTAAATGACCTCTTAAAATCCTACTGTAGCTTTACAATCGTTACCCTGAAAAGCTAAACTCCATTCTACACAGACGTATACACTATCAAAAGTAATAAAAAGGCAGAAGAACAACACGCTTATTAAATATCTCAAATAAAACATATACATTTCTTCTGGTTAAGGTTGAATGGAATTATCCTTTAGCCTACCATCGATCTTTATAAAACATGTAACGTCCTATTAATTATAAAATTGTATACCCCGACCCGTATACAGACTACCCATGACGAAATTCCCTAAAATCCAGTAAAAATTAATGCCCATCGCCGTTAATACACTGTCCAAAGACAGCGGTCAACTCAAGTTTAGCTCAACGCAGTTCTCTCTTTCAAAAGACTATATTTATGATAAGGTAAATAAAATTTTAAATGGCTATCCTTGTGCAGGTTGAAGTGCACATATTGATACTACTAATGTACAAAGTTTAGATTTTGAAGAGATGGAAAGCTTTGTTGTCGCCAAACGTAAGTCCTGATGGTTGATGTGCACGTATTTACAAATGTCATGATCAACCACAAAGCACACGTACACATCATACACACCCAATAACATACACTGCAAATGCAGACTGCTTAAATTCTTCGTTATGTTATATACATATATTGTTTTATGAAGTGCATCTTATGCGAGATTAAATGTTAGTGCGATTCTGTTTACTTACTTTACCTACAAAAGATCAAACTTTAAAATACAACACAAAAGTAACATGAAATTAGGAGCAGCGCAGGTGTGACCGCATGAAACAGCTTGTTTGAAGTAAGTGGCGTAAAATATGAGCAAACGAATAGTATCTCAAACAATCTATCTTCCTGAGCGAAGCTACCGACGAAAGTTCGATAAAAATAAACGTATAATCGTAACATGGAAAGAGAACGCCTTTAAAATACGTTTTTATTTTTAACTTTTGCCCTATATTTTGAAAAGTTTTCTAAGCACAAAAGTTAAATCCGGATATTACGGCAAGGAGACGTACGTACCTATATGCATTTTATATTTTTGAATCCTAGTTTAGTTTATCAAAAATAAAGCTGCAATGTGATAACTACGGGCGATTAATGTAAACTTTTCTTCTGATCCTTTGTTAACTATTAATATAGGTGATTTAAAGACACTTGTGATAAAAAAATTGAAATCAAAACTTATAAAAGCAGCCCTAAGTTCTAACAGTCATTATAAAATACAAAAGAGATTCCTATTACCCTCTCACAGCTCCTAACTTGTTAATAAATTATCATGCATCTCAAAAATTGTATAAAATTATTTTACTACCGATCTCAATTAGCATATAACTCAGGTTACAATTTTTTCTTATTGGAAGTTAAGAGAAGTACGGTTGTTTTGCGTGTTTACCTAAACATGTATGTATTAACTCCATTATTATAATTAATCCAGCATTTTAACATTACTAAGACGACGTGTTTTATATTTCACAAAGAAACAAACAGATGAAATACGCCTAATTTTGCAGTGTGGTAGGTTCATGGGAGTCTGGGTTATGGTTGCAAGTCTAACGTCCATTGTCTAACGCGGTTACCCTTTTTGAGAACCTGCGTAGACACTGTCGCGGCCTTCCATCTTCCTAGGACGAGTGTTCAAGCTGGGTTGGCTGCCAACGAGGCAGAAAGTGTGAAGTGTCATATATATATTATCAACATTGAGGAAGTGTTTATATTTTTGAAACTTTGGCATTGAAACTATGGGTTCCTGGGGTTAGGGTGTTCATTGCACAAAGTTTATCGCTAACGATCCAACATGGCAACTCTGCTAGTCTTTTGGGCAGTTCGGCCCGTGTATAAAGTAATTTAGGCTTTGTATTTTATGGTTTAATTGTTCAGTTCTTGTTATATTTTGCATAATAAACTTAATTTTTAATTTTAGTCTAAGCAATTCTAGATGCAATCACATAGACTTAACCATCCAAGATAGGCTAAGAAAGAGCAGCCACTGCTGCGCTATCTATAATGCATTTCATAAGCTCCTATCAAAGATGCACTCAAAGACCTGTCATTGTAAAGATAGTAGGTGGTTCTACCATAAAAATTATCAAAATCTTTATTTTAAGGTAAAAAAACAACAATAAGTGAAAAAGGTAAACATTTTGGGAGACTATCCGCATTCAGCGATGGGCCTTGTATGAGGCTCGAACTTTATCTCAAAATATTGAAATATTGAAAAAAAACCGTTTCAAAACAAAGATCAACTCAAAATAAACTGATAGGCTGGCTATAATAAAGTTCGTGGTAAAATCTGTAATACCTTTGATGAAGTAATAATTTCAAAATTTTTAAATCGTATGCAACCGATTATTTTTAGCGTCTTTTTTGCTGACAACATTAAAATACCAGAAACAATTATAACCCAAAACCATTATTTGAATATTCTCACAACAAAGAGTCCAGTATGACTTGATAGATAGACTTAACACTTGAAAATTCCACAAAAGGATACTTATTTATAAGTATTAATTTAAACACGCCTTTTCAGCATTACCAATACCAAGGGTACCCACACGAGGAACAGCATAATACCAAGCTTATGTGAATGATGTATTTAGGGATGGCTCCGTCTAACAATGTTCAAATAAAACGTTTACATTCGATAGAGACGTGAGGCCCAATGAATGATGCAAAAATCTTCAATATATTGTGTAGGTGGGATCACAACATTCAGTTCAATTATTTATGAATGCAAGCAAAACCAAACTACTACATAAATATTGTATATTGCACGCAGTCATCCACTTGTATGTGACCAGCGTGACGTTTGTGTATGTGGACCCTTAGCACATGTTGAAAAGCATACTTTATTAGGCGTTGTTAGTGATCAACATCTTCATCGGACACCAAACATTGTATGTTCTAAGCTCGTAAAAAAAGTACAAACTGCTCTGTAATGTATTAAAATATATCATTATTATACATATCATATATAATAGTCATATGATACTGTATATGATATATTATAAACATATATATACATATGATCTCTCTGTCTCTAGGCCAGTGTGTAAAAGGCACTATGCACTGCCGGCTCAAGATGGAATTGCCACTTTTTCAGTCACTGGCTGTTCTGTCTTCTTATCTGAAACACAACCACGAAGCATTGTTTTTTTTTTTTTTGCTGCCGAGGCACCCTCGCGGGAGGGAGGTGGAAGATGCGTCATGCATACCCGCCCGCAGGTAAATTCCTCTGCGGGGGGGTTATGTGGGACTCACCAGAATGGCACCTACCCACTAAAAACCACCTGTTGGCTGTAGTTATTACCGTTAGCCTTCATCGGAAGCGACACCCGTCGGGAAGTTGGGCGCGCTGGCAGAGACCCGCTAGCGGGTCTTCCGCCTGTAGTGAAAGTTGCACTGAAGGTGCTCAAAGGGACATGAGTTGGTGGCCGTTCTGGGCAGCCTCCGGTGAAGCCGGGGCTGGGCAGAGGTCGGCCGAAGCATGATTTAGGGATCAATTCATTTAAATGAACCTACAATGAATTGAGAAGGGAACTATGCTCCGCCAGAGCTAGCAAACGCTCTGTCGGAGTACGTGAAGCCCTAAGTTTACGGGCTAAGACTGCGATTTCACTGACGTCGACATTTTTTATAGCGTCGCAGACGATACGCATATCGTCTGCTACGGAGGATTGAGGAGTGGGTTTGTATGGGCGAGGAGCCGGGATGGGATTCGATGCGGGGCGCAGCCTCCAGTTTTCTGGGGCAGGCCTAGACTGTGTGGGCTTTGCAGCCGGAGGAACCCGGCTACGCAGCGGCGGAAAGTTTTCTTGGGAAAGGCGCGGAGCCTGTTTGGGTGCCGACCTCTTGGGATTGGAACGCATACAACGGGGTGCACGAGGGCAGCCCCTGTAGTTTGCGGTGTGGCCGGACTGGCCACAAAGCACGCAATCGGGAGGAGAGGGAGTTTCAGGAGTGCGATTGCACTCCTTAGTGAAGTGCGGGACCAGGCACTTGACGCACCTGGGCGGTGCGCGGCAGTTGGCCGCCGCGTGCCCGTACAACTGGCACCGATGGCACTGGCCGGGATGACCGCGGCGATGAGGCGCCTCGATCGAGATCCCAGAGAGGCCGCAAATAGAGCTAACCCCTTTCAGGATCTCTCTGGACTTGGGGACGTTGGCGAGAATCACCAAAGCGAGAGGGTGTTGCCTCCCGTACTTGCTGTGCATTTTATGCACTGCGAGTGCCGGGAAGCCTTGGGACTGCAGATCCTCAAGGATAGCCTCGTTCGATAATTCGAACGGGACTCCCCTGAGTACCGCTCTGATCTTACGCTCTTCTGACAGAGCAAAAGTGTGATAAGCATATTGCTTATCGGTGAGGAGCTTAGTCAAAGCTCGGAAATCGTCTATCGACGAGACAGTGATTTTAATAGATTCACCCGAGTTTACCGCTCGGGTGTAATGGATTTTGTGCTCATTGCACAGTGTCGAGACCTCAGTCCATTTACCCTTTTCCCGAAGGAAAACGGGTGGTGGGACCTTGGCCTTGACAGAAGTTGGGGCCGGAGCGGGTGTTGAAGACACCGGGGCAGCTGGCGTTGAAGACGCCGCAGGGGGTGTAGGGATGGGCGTGGAGGGCGCCGGGTCTTGTTTCGAGCGCTTCTTAGAGCGCTTCTTAACAAGGGTGAAAGAGGGAGGCTCAGGGCCAGTTGGGGTGGCGTCCGAGGAAGACTCAGTCGCGGGTGCGCGCTTGCGGCGCAGAGGGGCGTCTACTTCGCACTCCATGTCACTGGAGGAAGGGGACGCGGGAGGGCCTAAGACCTGAGGGGTCTGGGGAACTGGGGTGGCCTGAGGGGCCATTGTGGACATTATCGTCATGAAATGAGGGATGAGAGAATCTAAGAAACGGAACTTGTCAGCATTTATATATATGCCTTCAGCACCGGTACTATCAACTAACTTCTTCCTAATCTCATCAGAGCTTAGGGAAGCCATTGCGGAGGGGTTGGGGAGGGACAATATATGAACCTAACAACGATGACTAACTTCCTAAAACCACCCTACACGCAGTAGGGCGGTTGAGAACGACGCGGATAACTTACTCGAACACGGCACTTGAAGTCCTGGAACAACGAATTCCCGTCGACGAAGCTCACGTTCCACGAAGTACGGTTAACAAGCCACTATTCGCCGTGAAAACGGCGTTAGAAACTTATTAGAAGTACGGTTAACGAGCCACTTATTACGGCGAATGAAATAGCAAGGACTGTACGCCCCCCCCCCTCCTCCTGTAGTACGGCTCCAGTAGAGATCTTCACATACGTAACTCTACTACTACTTTTGAAATCCTTGATGAACATGACAAAATTGTGTTATTGAATTATAATTAAAGAATTGATTTCAAAGTATAAAAAAGAAAAATAGTAAAAGAACGTGGGAATACTTGTTTCTTAATATCTTAAATGAAATTTCCGATGAAAGACGCAATGGCATTTTAGGACTCATAATCTTGTAAGTTACGTTAAAAAATATGAAAGATTAGGCATGGAATATCTATATTGCAGAGCGAGTCACTCGATTAGGCTGTAAAGATCTAAAACAGGTTTTATAAATTGTATTAATTTACTACTTGAATAAGGCTTTTAACTTCAACTGCAACAACACCAGATATATAAAATAAACAGCAACAAGACACAAGAAGAACGCACTCGATTTCAAACGCGAAATTCGAATAGATATAAAATAATTTAGTGTTGATTTATTGTACGTTTAAATTTTTTATAACTTGAGCTTGGTTATTAGGTCCCTAGGTCTTATGTGTTGGGAACTGCGTGCATAAACAAAAATAAAAGTAAACTATATTGTAATGCTTTGGTTTAAACATAATTTAAAGTAAATTAGGGATTTTTGAAATAAAGGTCAATGTGCTTATATTTGATTAGTCAACATCTAAAGTTTGGTATATTTTTACTATGAGAACATCAATGTTTACATTTTTGATATTAGTTTATGGAATGCATTATAGTATCTTATTTCAAACAATCAAAAATGGAGATGTTTTGTCAACTCACCCCAAAGTGCTATTAGAAGTAATATCTGCATTTTTCGACAAGTCCAACATACACTGCCGATTTCACATATTAGTTTTAAGTTTTTAATAATTGATGAAAATATTTAAGATTTTCGCTTTTCCGCAAACTTTTCACAAACTCACGTCATCGTTCAAACTATTCAAGCTCCCTCAAACTACTGTTTTTCCCCGATCAGAAGTTATGTGGATAAAAACGCGCGAAACTCTTAGTAACGTGGCGACGACTGCTAAGGAAAATATTAGCTTTGTGTCAGAGATAGCGCGCGCTCCCGACCACGTCGCGTGCACGACTGTCCTCAGTCTACAGACGCCACACCATGCGCACAACGAATTCCACAAAAGGATTTTCCAAAAAAACTCGGATGGGATTTTCTTGTTAAGTGGAAAGTTTAATTGATATGTTCTATTAACATGAGCACATTTTATGATCCTTAATTCATGTACATTTTAATGTACTGAACTTAAATATGGAGCTACCGTCCAGATTTAGAAAAAATCAATAGCTTTTTGTAAATAAATTATAAATCTTTTGTGGACGGATAATGGCCGGTTTTTTTTTTAATAACATTAATTCTATTTTTCGTATAAGTAGGTGGGCGGGGCTTCTCACCTAACACGTTTGGACGTGATTTTTTAGTTAAATGCATAAGTTGACAAAGCTGGTGGCAGCAAGAGGTCGTATTTATTTCGCATTTACTCTTTTTTTTAAATGTCGGAGTGGAGTTTAGTTTCAACTTTAAAATTTGTTGAAGAATATTTAAAATAGGTATGCTTGTAGAATAAATGAGGTAAACAATTTTGAAAGACATATTCTTGCAAAGATTTTAATTTCTAAATCAAATTTTTCTCTGAATTTGGCCAAAATCACGTTTACCGCGTATCTAAGTACAGAATTGAAGGATTCCTTGACATTCATCACTGCTCATCTTCATTGAACTTATTAAGTACTTAATCCGTTTGGATACACAAGTGACTTGTAGTAACTTAAAATTTAGTTACAATTTAGTTACCAACTTAAAGACCTAATACAAGTAAACCGCACATTATGTTAAAAGAACCTGGAGAAGATATTGCAGCGGGAATGATAATTATGCCAGAGCATTTGTACGAAATGTCACATAGGTCAGTGAAGTAAGTATTACATAACTTGACTTATTCTAACTTATAGAAAAACAGAAAATAAGATCTAAAAATATGCTTTCATCACAGTGACATAATTTTATTACCTCGCTTCCTCAGCTTCATTTTGGGGATAAAGAAAATTTGGTTGTCATACCCTTGTCAGTGGCACCTTATTATGCATTGAGTTCTATCAACCCAAACAAGGTTGGTAATGGGAGTTGAAATCTATTGGTAATGAAGATAAAGTCTATTATTTACATTTATGTTTTCATCCTAAAAACGAATATCTAGCGTTGAACAGTATTTTTCTAAGAAACATTCGATTTTTTAGTACATTATTAATGTGACTTACTTTTCGGTATCTGTACTAATAATAAAAAGGGGAAATAATACTGTACTATTAATAAAAGTGGTTTCTGTTTTATTTGAGCATTAATTTTTTTGTTTTATTTGTTACACTTCCACGCCTTAACTACGGAAACGGTTATCATGCGTACACGTTGTGAATGGTACAGAAAAGAACAAAGAGTACTTTTTAATTCCAAGAATTCAAGGCTTAGTTCCAAAAAATATATATAACATATTTTAATTGCCAGCATTGCAATCATATTTAAATTACAAAACACGGTAGGAAACATTTTCTCTCGCATCTAAATTAATTAAAATCATTTCGCGGTTTCTGTTGGTCTTAAATCTTAAATAACCATTCCATGTTTTTTTTTTGTTCATGACATTTTGTAAGACATTTGTAATATTGCAATTACTACCTAAACTTCAGTATAAAACATAATAGATAATATGTAAATAGTATTATATTGTCCTACAAATATCCAAAATGTGAAAGTTTGTATTTATGTCTTTTTCGATGTTTTTTACTTTTAGTCACGGAAAAACGGCTGAACGGCTGAATTTTTGGCATATGCAACCTGGAAAAGCATATAGGCTATGGTTTATCTCAAAATTATAACAGGATTGGGAATTTTTGCACAAGCAAATGAATTAACATAATAGGAACATAGCAATTAATCATTCATTCTATTTATTGTTAAACGATCCATCATTGAGTGTTTTTTTTCCAAAAATCTGTGTTTTACTGCATTAATTTATAGGGTTCAGTGTTCAATTATTCATTGTTAAATGATCATTTTGCTTAGTCATGCTTATTCTTACTTTTTTTTACTAAAACTTTATTTGGCTTTGCTTGGTTTTATTTTTTCAAAATATTTTCAATTCATTCAGTTTTCAAACGAAAAAATTCATCAAACTTGGTCTATTCGCATGGGAGCCAGAAATTTGAACACAAATTCAAAATATTTGATTTCAAAACAACAATTTTAAAAAATCTGTATTAGTTTTGTCTATATACTTTTTTTACATGTTTCTTTATCTCCATTAACTTTCATCTTCATCATCATAGCGTTATTACACCTTAAACTTCGGGTTCAAAAACTTAGGCCGAAATCTAAAAACCAAAGCTTGCTTAGACTGACCTCATATAAAAAATCTCGAGTAAAAAGCGAGTTTGTTTAATGAAATATTGCACTAGTTGTCAAAAAAGGGCGTTGACACGCGGCATAAACTGCGGGTAAAAAGTAAGTACCAACATAAATTAATTACCAATCATTAAATGACTATTGAAAATGACAACGGATTCCAGAATTCTTCTAATAGGTAAAGGCTTCTAAAAGCCTAAAAGACGAATATTACCTATTCTGGTTCCCAAATATTTATAAAATTTCAATTCGAATTTATAAAATTATCATTCATTTCATTCAATAGCTATAATCAAACAATTACCAAATATACCTTCTAAAATACCTGCAACTCTTTCCAGTTGCGTGCTTTACAAATGTGTTCAAATCGTTTTGTTTCATTTTTCATAATTGCCAAATACAAGATATACCGACTTAATTAATCGTACATTACACATTGGCGTGGTCATGGTCCGAATCCAAGAAAAAGCTTACATCTGGATATAATTTGAACATTAATAAGGAAATTAAAAATCTTTTATGACAATCAGAATTGTTTAACCACCTATTCTG
This sequence comes from Marasmarcha lunaedactyla, assembly GCA_923062675.1. Taxonomy (NCBI): domain Eukaryota; kingdom Metazoa; phylum Arthropoda; class Insecta; order Lepidoptera; family Pterophoridae; genus Marasmarcha; species Marasmarcha lunaedactyla. The sequence continues at coordinate 15,113,187 of OV281353.1, forward strand.
ATTGTCATAAAATTGTTAACTTCCCAGCTTTTAGTAACACTGACCAAGTTTTCTTTTTTTGAAGGTTAGAGGAAAATATGAAGGACTAAAATTTTTCATCATGGAATTTTCTACATTGTATTTATTCCATGCAAATTCCGATTTCCACCATTTTTTAGGGCATACCCCTATGACATTTTAAATACTAAATCTCATACTATTGACGAAAACCTTTATAATTTTGATATAAGATTACATTTAGAACTTATATGATATTGTTATGTTATTTTACATTGCATTCTCGTTAAAAAATAAACAACTAAATAAAGAAGCACAGCATTATATAATAGCCCACTCATGCTCCAAACCACATACCTCATCATGTACCTGCCCATGTATTTGTAAAAAACAGAGCGTCAAATACCTAGGCGTAATTATTGACAGCAACTTACGATTTGCCGAGCACATAAACTCCCTTAAAAACAGAGTTATAAAATTAATATACGTTTTTAAAACCCTTAGGCACGTACTTGACTTTAAAAAAATTAAATTAGTTTACTTTGCGCTTGCTCAGTCTATATTGTCTTATTGCATAACCTCTTGGGGCGGTGCACCAAAAACCTTATTACTACAATTGGAGAGAGCGCAAAGAGCCCTTCTTAAGGTATCTTCATTTCGACCCTATCGTTATCCCACGGCACAGTTATACGAAGAAAGTAAAGTTTTAACAGTGCGTCAACTGTTTGTTCTCGAGACTGTACTCAAGCAACACAAACTACTTGAATGTGACCCTTCTTTAACTAGTGGTAAAAGAAGGTATAACCCCGTAAATCAACAACGTACTACGCTTGCAACAAAATTCTCTAACCGATTCTTTTGCTATCTGGGAGGCTTCCTGTACAATAAAATAAACCTTAAGTTACATATATTCCCCCTATCAAAAGCTAGGGTCAAGATGAAACTAAGCAAATGGCTACAGACACTTAATTATGAAGACACTGAAGCTATTTTTGGCCGTCTTACTTAAAGTTAATAAAAAAAAAAAACAAAAGAAGAAAAAAAAAAAACTAAATGAATAAAAAAAAAAAAAAGTAAATAAATATTAATAATAAAAATTTTTTATACATACATGCACTATACATTATATGAACATACGTAAACCGAATTATTAATACACTTTAATATATTTACAGACACATACACACACACACACTCACACATGCACCTACAAAACACACACTCAAAGTAGCTATATTTAACATTATACCAACTGGTCAATTACATGTAACCTCATTGTAAAGTTATAATTGTTTACTACATTTATCATAATATCATACAAATGATAAGCGCCTATCTAACCATATATTTAAATGTACTTTATGGAGACCTGGTGTCCAGCAACACAGGCCGCAAGCCTAGTTTAGGCACCAGTCTCACACAATATCAATTTTGTAAATGAAAAAGAAAATATTGTAATAGATTTATTGCTTATATGTAAACATATTGTGATGAGAAAATAAATTATTATTATTATTATTATTATTATTGTTATTTCTTTGTAATCTTGTGTGACAGTCACCACATATTTATTTTATAGTCAATAAATAGTTTTTTTTTTTTCTGTTATCCATAATGTTTCATAATTCATAATGGCCAACAGTTTCATCATCGGACAGTTTCATAACGGATAAACTACCCCCGGAATTTCATTAAACTAAACTTCTACTTAATTAATTTATGATGCGTGATACATAGAAAATACCAAAACCCAATAATATTCACTTGTGATAACTACAAGTGAATACAGGTGCTTTCACTGAGATTACAATGAAATTCCAAATGTTATACGCAGAGTGCCAGATGTGTCCCAAACGAATGATCACTTCTTAGGTGCCGATCAAAGGAATATTTATTAGAGTACCTTCTTAAGGGGAAATAACATTCATTATATTATAACCCTTGGCACAAGGAAAACATGTTACTGAAAGGATTTCGTTTCGGCTCATTGTGTCAGACTGAGTATTTGTACCGTTACACAAAGTTGTTTATAAGGTTTTCTGTGTTTTGTCTTTTTTTTTTTAAAAGGATGTCTTAGTAAAGTTCACCTCACCAAAACTTTAAGCCAAATTTCTTTGTAATATGGTCAATATTTAACGTACGATAAGTTAAAAAAAAAACCATATTTATGTATGAAAGGTACTTTATTATTTATTTTAAATTTTCATAGTTTCATTCAACACTACATTAACTGGAGACGGACTACATTAATGTCAAAGGGAATTGACATTTTCGACTCCAGTATTTAGTTAGCTTTGTCCAGGTAATTCCTACCACTAATCTTTAAAGCAGAAGCAATGTTTCAATCTTGTCTATTGCTTTTAAAAATAATAATATGAGTATACTCTACGATTGGAATATGTGTTTGAGAATGTTAAAAATGTAAAAAAGTTGGATATTAATTGAAAAGAATAAACAGAGAAATATATTGATAGATCCTTCATAATTCTTGATAAGGAACTTGCAAATAAACAGGTGTGGCGTACTGAACAACTCATATATTGAGATCCAATAATCTCATGACCACTTGAATCGAAAGCCAGTATTGTAATAACCCAATAACCTTCTACAACATTCCGTATCTGAAACAAACGATGTCATTAATTCAAAAACTTAACGAATAATCTAACAATGTACCTAATAAACAGCGTTATCTATTTATTCCCGCCAAAATACACGATCGCTATTTGTAGCAAAAATAGCCAATAGACGTTATTGACGATAAACAGAAATTCCGCTTAAAAATTAAGTTTATATAACAATAAACCGAAACGCAATATATTTGATTTAATAAAAAAGAACAATTATACCTTAATAACATTTAACGCTAACAATGTAATCTTTGTTTTAATCAAAATGATTCTCAGCACCATTAATCTGACATTATGACATTGACATATTTCGATGAAGTCCGCGTTCGGGCAACGTTATATTCGTTTTGACGCAAGAAATAATAAAATAAAAGTAACCACGTTGTATTCACATTCAAATTGTTGTATTCATCTCCTGTTCGCGTTGGATTAGTGGGGGAATGAAAGCATTTGGTGCTTTTAGTTTTTGTATTACTTGAATCAAACGAACATTGCTCCGAGCGCGGAGCTCATCGTGATGTGTCAACCATAGTACAATTCTTACTGACTTTATATATATTTTCAATTTATTTATTTATTTCTTTTAATACCATTTTAATAGACATCTTTCACATTACGATTCACTTGTAAGGCTAAGCCGTCACGACCGACCAGCCGCATCAAATTTATTTAGGTACAAAAGTTGGGTAAATAATTTTTTACAAAGCTTTATTATATACCTAGGCAGGAATACATTTTGCGATGATCTTCTAAAAGGTTACTTTTACTGATTATGTCACCCTTTCAGGCTAGCGTAAACAAATTAAATCTAGTGCGATATAAAGTGCGATGGGGTCGGTAAGAGTTGTCAGATTAAAAACCCACCGAAAATCGCCCAAACATCGTGTGCGTGTGGATTGAGTGATCCTTTCTTCAATTGTAACTAAAATTGAAGAAGATTTAGTAAAAACTAGTTAAAACATTACGGCAAAGTAAAAAAGTTTGTTTAACCTGAGATAAAAATGATATGGCTATAAAGTGGATCACTCAAACCGCGCGCTTTAAGACAACCTCATTATGTATATCTCAGAATATACAGCTATTGCGCTGTTTATTTTAAAGTTGGAAAAATGTTAAAAATACTTAAGAACTAATAACAATTTGAGAATCACTAGAACGGCCCGTTTCAAATTTATAACGATTAATTTGGATCACTCATTCCGCACACAGGCCGTATGAGTGCTCTTAAAAATCATTACTATATATTAATCAAATACGTATTATTTTTATTGTATAATATAGGGTGAATTTGTTAAAGAATAAGTGTGACAAAACTTATAAGTTGAAGAAAGATAATGAACGTTAATTTTTCGTCCAATATGCCGTATGAGTGTTCCATACTTCGACCTCTACCTACTTAATTATACTTCGTTGGGAGACCGAGATTGTATCCAAAACTGTTAATTGTTCTTTACTATTTCTTGATAAACGTGTCGGGTGACCATATTTGAATAACACAGAATAAAACACTACAATTTTGAAGAATTTATTTAGAAAGCTTCAGTTATCAGTGAGTCCATAAGACAATGTATGCAAACATACACAGGCTGCTTTACTTGTATAAACACTGGTTGTTAGGTCATCGTAACACACTATTTGGTCATTAAAATACGCATCTGCCTTATAGTGCCCGATACCATTACCCATTGCAGGGAGGTATTCGATACCCCCTAACAATTTGTAACATCTGTTTTTAATGGAAATGATTTTAGGTACAGGTTTTAAAATAACCTTTTCGATTCCATTCAGATCAAATGATATTAAATTGAAAAATTCATAGGTAATGGTAGTCTGACCTCCACATGAAACACATGTTTTCGTCTCACAAGCAACACTGATTGTATCTTCTAGACAAGAAATGCCAAAAACTGAAATAATATTAATATTAGTTGATGATAATATTGAAAAATAATTAACATTTATTTTTCCTCCAATATGCCGTATGAGTGTTCCATACTTCGACCTCTACCTACTTAAATATACTTCGTTGGGAGACTGAGATTGTATCCAAAAATGTTAATTCTTCTTTACTATTTCTTGATAAATCTTATGTTTCTTTAACTGTTATTATACATTAAATAACTGATTTTTAATTTCATGAAGGGAAACATCGTGTCGGGTGACCATATTTGAATAACACAGAATAAAACACTACAATTTTGAAGAATTTATTTAGAAAGCTTCAGTTATTAGTGAGTCCATAAGACAATGTATGCAAACATACACAGGCTGCTTTACTTGTATAAACACTGGTTGTTAGGTCATCGTAACACACCATTTGGTAATTAAAATACGCATCTGCCTTATAGTGCCCGATACCATTACCCATTGCAGGGGGGTATCCGATACCCCCTAACAATTTGTAACATCTGTTTTTAATGGAAATGATTTTAGATACATGTTTTAAAAAAACCTTTTAGATTCCATTCAGATCAAATGATATTAAATTGGAAAATTCATAGGTAATGGTAGTCTGACCTCCACATGAAACACATGTTTTCGTCTCACAATCTTTGTCTCACAATCTATGATTGTATCTTCTAGACAAGAAATGCCAAAAACTGAAATAATATTAATATTAGTTGGCAGTATATATCGTAGTATATACGTAGTATATAAAACAAATATTTTCAATTTTAAATTTCTGAAACAAGACTGAAAATTTAAGGTTATCATACAACCCATTTGACGGTACTTAGAACTACTAGGATTTTTTTCACCTCAATTATTATCTTTTCAAATTATCTTCTTAATCAGTTGCAACTATTTTGTTGCGTTTCAGTTGCAAATATCTATGCCGATTGCGTTTGGAAATCATTTCTTTGTATACAAACTTGAGGTCTTTTTATATTTTCAAAGACATAAACAAGATATTTTTTGTACCAAATAAGCTTTCTCACTCTAGTACAATCGTAATGCGACACTGTTGTATGAGATGGCTAACGTTGTTGTTGAAGTTTTATTATTTATACAAAGCAAATACTCTATCCTGATGAAGTAAATTTTGTGTCATTATAAGATCCACCTGCGACACATACAACAACATAAAATTTTAGGGCGACTGACTTGCCGTATCAACACTACGAAAAACTCTGAAATTTGACACTTTAGAGCTAAGTATAATATTATTTTGTTCCTTATAATCTCCCCAATTAAGGTATGATTCGTTAATAGTAGAATGTTGGATGATGTCAAAAACTGCTGTTTCAGTCCACTTGCAACATGTAGAAAGTTTCAAATAAGTGTTTTAGCTTTAATGTTTCTCAGATGTGATATTTTTGAAATGTGACACTTTAGAGCATAGTAGCTATGTTTCTTGTATTCCTAAGAGTATCTCTGAGCAATACATATAAGTCAAATCGTGTGCCATGTAGGTCAAAAATTACCGGAAATTATGCCAAAATCTCCAGCATCTGTATAGGTTGTAACGTAATTTTATAACGTAGCGTTACGGACATAATAGTTAAGAAAAATCGGGAGAAATGCCATTGGGGATAACCCCAATAAATTAAAATGTTTTCTAACAAAATTACTTGTTTTTGATGAAACAAATAAGGAATAAATTTGCATTACAATTACATACACCCAAGTAACCAAAAACTTAAGAAATTATAATTGAAGATTAGTAATTCAATTATAATTTCACTCCAGCAAAGGTGTAAAAAAATGTAATTTTCGGCAATGCCAGTTCCCACGGTTCAATTTCATTTTGCCTATCATTACTTAGTTTACTTCTTTTCCTATTTCCAAAGCATTCCAATGTTACAATCTAACGCACACGTCGGTCGAGTTAGTGTAAGTTACTACGGCCAATTTGCTAAAGCCTTTCGTATCGGAAAAACCGGAGTTAGTTGCCAACTTACTTTTCATTAACTTCTGAAAGTTTTTTATTGAGCTCAGTTATACTTTGCGAAATTCTGTACTTAATGTACTTAACATAAGATAGGTATTTATGGTGTTTATCTACATCTATACATATAATAAAACTATGCCCGAATACCCGAGTCTATGCAATAAATATTTTTTGAAAATCTAGTTGGCGCCATTCCAAAACGCCATTTTTTGAAATTATTTTCTGTCTATGTGTCTGTGCGCGCATCACGGAAAGAATACCGAATCATTCTGCTTTAATTTGGAAGGGACATACTTTACGTACCCGAGCAACATCTAAAATAATAAATTTGTGGATAAAATGTACGGTTTAGAAGAAACACCGAGAAACCAAAGACCGTATAAACATGACTCTAAACTATAGAGCTAAGAGTCTGGAATTTTCTCTAAAAAAAGATTTGAAGAATTTTCCCCTCTAAAGGACTAAAAGATGGATAATAAGTTTTAGTCACACAAAACTCATCCTGTCATCGCGAAATCTCTTTAACTAAAAATAATAGAACCCTGAATCTTATCATGACAGTTCCTTTTAGAAAGTCGGTTGCCTCTTAGACTATATTATATTTATTCAGTCCAGGTTTACAAACGTAAAATCGGGAAGCCCAAAGCCTTATTAATATTAGGGTAACGTTTCACTTAAATTCTCTAATTTCGACGTTGGTAGGGGTCAATTGGTGGTGTAGGAACGGACTTAGTTTCGTACGATAGGTCCGTGGTTCTAATAATGTTTTTCTTTGTTCGTCATTATTTTTAGTCGTGTTTATAGTTTATTATTGTTTTCTTGTATTATTTTTTTCCTTAACTGATTTTGTATATACATTTCAAGTATTAAATAGTTATGTGAATGGACGCGACTTTTTTGGATCATTGTAGTTTCACACTTGTTTAAAACTGAATCTGAAGAAGTCCTTCCCACATAGAATTCTCTACTTAAATTGAAATAACAAACAGCCTATTCGTTTCTTTAAACTTACCGTTGGTCATCCATCGGTAAAAATGCTTTCACATCAGCTCGAACGTACCCGAGATTAAAATACCCATGCACAAACATTGAATTATTATTGTTTTTAATAATTTTACGTTAATATACTCTCATTAAAAGTTTTTCTGAAAGATTATATTGTAAAGTTTTTGATGAATTACACTTTCACAAAAAGTGTAGGTAGACAGATAACATCACAGTTGTAAAGCGAGCGAAGTCGATAATCAAAGGAAAACCGGAGATCTCATTAACCACACCTTGACATACTTAATATGATACCTTTTGAAGTTTGATAGCAATACTTATTATGTAAATGAGTAATGCCATTTTGATACTGCGCTAAAATAAAGGAGTTTTTAGTTAGAGTTATGCTACTTTTAGCTACAGCTTGCATGCTTTCGGTTCCATCAATTATCAATGTTATTAGGATTGCCTGCACCGTCGCTTTCTCCTTGTGTAAGAGACGGTCCTATAGAGGACAGGCCTCTAATTTTTAGCTATTCGACATGCTATACAGCCTCTGTGACTCAAACAAAAGTTTTTGATTTAAAGTTACTCATAATTTCCGTAGAAGTTAAATCTTTAGGTAAGAATTTTCTAACATAAGAATGGTATATTTAAGATATTTTGTAGTTTGTAGTACTGATGGCACGACTTTTCATTTTACATTTTAAAAGAAAAATAATTTTGGAGCATAATAAAGACGCCTCGTAGTCGTAAAGGGCACATTAACATCTAACTGACGTACTAGAAATGTTATTTTTTATGTGAGCCAAATCGCGGTCAACAGCTAGTACTTTATAAAGTGATTCGATTTAAGAAAAAAACATATTATTTGATTAATTTTTTTGTCTAGAAGAAGAGTAGCTTATCCGGATATCTACTCATCTTCTAGACATCAGGAGCTACTTCGAAGAGGTGAAAAGGCGTGAAACTGCTACAATTTGACAATTTGGCTCTGCCTATATAACAACATTATACCTTTTTTTATATGTTCATAAGGGGTTTTGTCAGCGCTTACCCAACAGTCTTAATAGTTTCTTATAATGAAAGAAAAAATAAACCGTGTTAAAATGAATGTATCTTTTGCCTCGGTTTTGTTTTTTACGTTCGCGACTGCACCTAGAAGTACTCGTACGTAACGCAAGCGCCTTTGTTTGACAAGCGCGGTCAAGCTAGGTAACTGTGCGGTTTAAACAACTCTCCGGTTTGACACCCTATCTTGCCATGCTGTGCCAAAGATCTTTCAAACAAAACGCTTATTCGCGTATTCTCAACTATTGTGAAACAATCAGTCAGAACTTTCATAAATCTTTCGACCTGACCATTTGCTCGACTGACACCACTAGCAATGAAATGTAATTCGATACACCAATGTTGACAAAATTTTGCAAGTTCTTTACCGGTATAAGATGCAGCTTGATCACAAATTATTCTTTTAGGCGTACCAAAGGTGAAAATCAAATCCTTCAAGCAATTAACTGTTGCGACAGTTGTAAGATTTGCTACAGGTCTGATGAAACAAAATTTTGAAAATGCATCAATGAATACTACAGCATATTGTTTTTTGATTTTACTACCACTTAATTTTCCCGTTGTATCCATATGTACTGTATGAAAAGGTATTGGAACTTTATTGATAGGGTGCAAAGAGATTTGACGTGAACCAGATTGACTCTTCTTAACTTTACACACCAAGCAGTTCTCAACATATTTTCGAACATTGTTAGTAATATTCGGAAACCAAAATCTTTCTCGAATTTTCTCTAGAGTTTTTTCCCAGCCTAAATGCTTTAATTAATCATGATAAGTTTGAATCAAAGACCAACGATAACTTTTCGGAACAAACAATGACTCTCTAATCTTTTATCTTTAGTACTAAAAATTCTATAAAGGAGCCCATCATGAACTAAATAACTTGAAGCAAGACTCTTGTCAATAGTTCCATTTTGAATAGATAAAATTATATTTTTTGTTTCCAAATCATTCTCTTGTCCTACTTCTAACCAATCACTTTGATTCACCACGTTATTAATGTTGAGAACTACTGGATTTCTACTAAAATAATCCGCATGAGGTATACGCTCTCCTCTACGATATTCAATATCGAAATCAAAGGACTGCAAGTACGCCCACCAGCGATGTACACGCGGTAGCAACTCCTTTTTATTTCATGATGCTTTTAAAGAGTTACAGTCCGTGACGAGCTTGAAACTCCTGCCAAATAAATAGTGTCTAGCCTTAACAACTGCTAAAGTTTCAAGCTCGTACGAGTGATATCTCGATTCTGTATCGGTGGTGCGCGCACTGTTATATTCTATAACCCTAAACTGTTTATCGTGTTTCTGAAGTAAAACAGCGCCAAATCCAGTAGAGCTGGCATCCGTATGAAGCTCTATGGGCTTAGATGTGTCAAATAGAGCTAAGGTTGGTTCTGATGAAAGATATTGTATAACTTTCTCTCTAGCAGCATCATGTTTAGAAGTCCAGCTCCATTTGGCATCCACTTTAGTCAAATTATACAAGGGTGTCATTATAAGTGCGAAGTTTGGATTAAATTTCCGAAAGTATCTGGCTAAACCGCAAAATTGTCGAACCTGTTTAACCGAAGTAGGAACAGGTGATTGAATAAGAGTCATAAACTTACCCGGACTTGGTTTAACAGAACTATTTGAAAGTACGCGCCCTAAATATTCTATTTCGGTTTTAAAAAACATACATCTTTTTATATTAAGTGAAAATCCAGCAGTTTTGAGTAAATCGAGAACTTTTTCTAGGTTTTGAAGACCTTCGTCTATGGTATTGGAGAAAATTATAACATCATCAATATAAATTAGCACAAAAAACGTCAACAAAGAGCCTTAAGGCAGCATTAATGGCTTTTTGAAACACGGAAGGGGCATTGCATAACCCGAAGGGGATACGTAAAAACTCGTTTTGCCCATCGGGCGTCACAAATGCCGTTTTTTCTATAGATTCGACAGCCACCGGAATTTGATGAAATCCCGCAGCCATGTCTAATACTGTAAAGTATTTTGCGTTTACAAGTTTACTAATATGATCATCAATTATAGGGAGAGGAAAGTGGTCACGAACCGTGTTAGCGTTAAACTCTCTATAATCGACACAAAGCCGGTCACTACCATCCTTTTTTCGAACAAGTAAAATGGGACTTGAAAAGGGGGAACTACTATCTCTAATGATACCGTTATCTTTCAAATCCTGAATAATCTTTTTGACATTGTCGCGTTCGACAGGAGCAAGGCGATAGGGGCGCCTCTGAACCGTCTTATCAGGGTTTTTAAGGCGTATTGACAACTCCCCTGTATTGACCTGTGACACTGAGTTTCCGGATGTAAACATATCAGAAAATGAATTCAATAAGTTAATTAATTTTTGCTTAGATTCGTGACCAACATCAGTATCAATTTGAGTATTCAAATCAATCTTCTCAACAAAATTAACATTATAAACACTTCTAGAAATTTGTGTACTAAATTTTGAAAAAGTTACTTGTAAACCGGGAATTTCAAAAAGGTTTTCACCCAATAGAACGTCATACTGAATAAAGTGATCGGGTACCAGCACAAATTCAAGTTCCAAATTCAAACCATTAATGCAAATTGCACAAATTTTCTTGCGGGTTGAACTAAATGAATTTTCTCCTACGCCCCGAATTAAGGTAGTTTTAAAAATGATTTTACCACTAATTGACTCCCCAATACTCTCACGCATTAGGGAACATTCGGCACCACTATCCACGAGACACAAGAAATTACGACCATCAATCTGAGCAATGACGGAACGACTATTGCCCACCATCAAGGAATTAATCAACTTTTCAGATACCGGTTTAGAATATAAACGTTTAAAACAATTTTTGCTTTTATGCCCTGGTTTATGGCAAAAGTTACAAGTAATGGTAGGTCGAGACGACGTAGACGCGACGGGTGCTTGATTTTTTCTAGTTACGGTACTTTGAGGACGAACAACGGTCTCCGTTGGAGTAGTTTAGTTATTGTTCAAAACGGTTCGAAATTCTCTCTGCACATGTCCTAATTTGAAACACCTTTGACAACGTCTAAATCTGAGATTAGGGTTGAATTTATTTCTCTTAGATTGAATGTTATAATCATTATCGCTTATTGGATGCTTCCGTTTATATGAATTTAAACTTTGTACTAACTGAGGTAATGTCTTTGGTGTCAGTCTAAGCAAATCCGATCTAATACGAAAGTCGGACATACCTGAGATAAGTGCCTCCACTAAATGAAGCTCGGTCAACTTAATGCCAACTACTTTCTTCGCTAGCTCCCATTTTCGAGTCGCGTATTCGGTGAGGCTGCTCGCCTTATCACTGGTGTACTCCATAAACGCCGTGAGATCATCGTAGTAGTGGGTTTCATCTGCGAATGTTTGTATGAGGCTGCTTTTTAATTCTTCCCAAGTAGTGAGGGTCGCACAATTGCGTCGAATTCAATCGGCTGCACGACCTTTTAAGTTTTTACGAGCTAAATTAAGTGTTTCGCGCTCATTAAGTGAGTATTCAGACTTTAATTCCTCTACATGACGACACCACACTAGCACGGTATCGGTCTGATCGTCAGGGTCAAATACAGGTAGGTAAATGTGCTCAAAATTTCGAGCACGTGGCAAGGGTTGTATAACAGTTGGTGTTGTTAAAGTTTTAGTTGATTGCAGAAAAGATACCATCATTTCTTGCATCATAGTTTTCATAAAATCAAGTGAAACAGTTGTACTGGCCTGAGAACTTGCAGCCGAAGCAGCTTCCTTAGTGCTCGCCGATGTCATTATAGGCTGTTTTGATAGACTTCCCAGAACTGGTGACTGCACCATGGATTCGGCTTGATCAACCTCGGAGAGAGCTCCGGCTTCGCTGCCTGGCACGTCGGATGGCTGTTCTCGAAGCGACATGACGTGGTGTTTCTGAAACTCTCATAAATTGATTTTAATACGAGTGAAAGAGGGTTGTTAATCCCACTTCTGATGTGGGAGATTAATCTAAAATAAAAATACAAGAAGTAGATTAAAGCGTTTTAGGTATATTTCATAAACTGTTTTTATATTGTTAACACATTTTGCTCAACTATGTAATAATACACTATTCACTAGCTTAACACTTTATTGGTTACATAATAAATGATAAATTATAATTACCTGACGAGTTTGGTACAACACGCTCCGACCACGAACCAAGAGAGAATCCCCTTCCCAGAGGAGGGCAAGCGCTTTTATACAGCCGAGTAAACAAGTTGCGTCATTACAAGATGGCGGCAATTTTAGGTGGGAACGGTTTTACAGTTTTAGTCCTCTTAATATGAAACATATCGAAACATAATAATTTAACTACTAACAATTAATAATAATTAATAATCATAGTTTTAAACGCACTCCCACAAGTATATAATCAAAATACTGGAATAAAACTTCAAAGAAATGAAACCTAATTAAATAAAACGAATATATATACTGATTGCAACTAATCAAATCAAGAATAAATCGTCTCTGGTGATCCAATTAGATATTTGCTTTTAGGTATATTCTCTCATGAAATTACAGTAAAATATAATGGCAATCATCCCGTAGCTACGGGAAGTACTTACGTGCATATGACGTGCGTATGGGACGTACAAATTAGCGAGAGGCACTGACTGCCCCATCCCTTAATTAGCACCCCATCCCATCAATATTAATTGAAAAAACCAACGACTGTTGATGTCCATGGGATGTATCATGCAGGGGGTCACCTGCTCATTTGCCGGCTACGAAAATAGTAAAAGAGAGGAAGTGCCGCTTTAAACTAATTATTAAAATTAAAATTTAAACTAATTATTATTAGGCAATAGAGTAAAAACTCGTAGTTTTATTGAATTTTGTTTCAGTTTCGTTACTTTTGCAACGTTGCTTTGTAAAGTAGTTGCAACAATTTAAAAGTAAGAACAGCTTAGACTCAACAATCAAATTCTGTATTGTCGAGATTACAAGATCAAAGTTCTGGGGTTAAACTAGCACCGAACTTTGTAGTTTATATTGGATTTGAGTTCTCATAAATATCGCTTCTCTACCTAGTCTAACTCTAACGAACTCGGTGTCTCTGTTTAAGTTCTATCCTAATCTAGTTTAATATCCTTGTGGCGACTGACCAATGTAGATTGCTGTATAACAATCGGTTTTGATCGGAATTAATAAAGCTGATCGAAATTAAACACGGAATACTAATTTTTTTTTAATCCCTGCCAAAATTTAACGTTTCAGAAGATACTATAAAAAGGTGTACCAAATTTATATAATTCTAAATTTGGTACACCTTTCTATAAACAATATGACCCATTCCAAAATAACGGGAATTTCAATAGTGAAACTAAAGTTTATTTTATCCGAAAAAACCCTACGAATTTTTGTTTTACACAAGTACCAAAAACTTATCACAATTAAAGTTCTTTTTTTTGCAATAATTTAATTAGTTTTAAAATTGTATAAGATTTTATTACTTTAGTAAAAATTTAATTTGAACATTTTTACCCTCGATAAAGTATACCGTATATTTGCTATTTAAAATCCCATTACATCGGACAGGGTCATATTGACTCAGATAGACTAACTCTTTATTAAAAATATAAGAACATAAGTAGTAGCAAGCTCGTCCCATCTGTGATTGCCATTTCTATACGAACAGGACACTATTATATGAATACTTTTCTTAATTTTCATTAACCTTTATTTTTAATACACAGACATTCAATTGATTAAAGGTCAAAGGTCAAGTTCAACTGTTTAAAATATTTTATTCCTCAAAAGTTTATATTTCAATGCCGAATTTTGTAGGCAATCAAGCGATATTAAGATGTGTTATGATATATGGTTATTTAAATTATGTGACGAAAAATAATGGTTTCTTACATACAAAGATACTTTTTCAATTAACCTAATCACTTATTGTTTAGGTTTCTATCTTTGGGTGAACGATGTAAACAAAGCCTAGGAAGTATTTTTTGTCAGTCTTGATAAACGTAAAGGGTATGAAAATATTAAATCTATTTTAACTTAAATATGGACCTGTAAGCATTATGAACTTGTTGTTTAAAAATATTTATAAAAATTATTGTTAATACCCGGGTATTCAATATTCAAATAACTTCAAGCTTCTCAATCTATATTTTTAACCGTTTCACAACTTGGCCAGTTTCAATATTTATACAGTAGTGATTTAATTTGACTTCTCACAGTATTTTGAAGCAAAATATTCTGCTCTTTAAATTGATAGTCTAGATTTAATTGTGTAAAGTTCGAGCCCGAGCTTTGAAATATATAAAACGGTCGATGAAAGATTTTGCTGATAGATCATTGAGATTCATTCCGCTAACTCGCAATATCTTTTAGATACAATTGTTTATGAAAAAACTATGGCATGATACTATGTTTATTCATACTTTAAAACTATAACAAAAAAAATTATCAATTAGAAAACTCTTTTTCAATTCTTATTCATATGTTTATAACTTTTCAATAGACAATTCTAGGCAAGCACACAGTTCGAGCTGATTCAAGGAAGTGTCGTAAAGTTGTTATAATTGAAGGTTTAACGTACGTTAAACTTACGTTCTTTTAATCTTTACGTCGTTAGTCCACGTAAAGTTGTTAAAATACAGCATTTTTCACTTGTATTGTACAGTGAAAACCTTGCCTGATGACTTGGCATGTTTAAATTTAATATGATAACCCAATGCATTTACAAAATGTACAAGCGACATCTGTTCTCATTACGCAAGGATTACTGTGATTGATCCTCGATGGTCGATGGTTGTGAAGATGCTGAACCTAAGACTCATCAAAGCAGTGGTAGCGCTTGTGGGACAGGATTTTCGTGCCGCAGACTATATTTGGCCTTAAGCTCTTCACGTGTGAGATCCTGCGAGTTGCGTGAGCCCAGTGAAATAAAGGGAGCATGCCGCAGCGGAACCCAGTAAAGCGTACTTATGAAAAATAAAAAGTAGATAAAATATGATGTTAGCAGTGCACAGTAAAACATTGCATGATATGCGCCAATTTTTAGGGCACTTATGATGTGGGCAATTTTGCGATATGTCTACATTACAGCGTTTACTACAAGGAGAGCATTGATTCCAATTTAACTGGGATTAAGGTTCAAGGATCTTACGTTTTAGCTTTCCCAAAGCCCTCTTAGCTACAAGTGATCACACTGTAAAAACCATTAATTAGTTAGTCAACACAGGGGGTCAAACCAAATAGACGCTCGTGTCGCCCTAAAAATTGTGTGTTTACAAAATTTTGATAAAACAAACTGCGACACTTTTTGGATTGGCAAACTTGGATTTTTTTACCTGAAATAAAATAAATATTTAGTCCTTATAAAACGTATATTATTTCAAGAAATGTATTTTGTGATAAATAATTTGCTTTACACCTAAAAAATACTTATAAAAATATATATATATTTATAAATATATGGTGTAAAAAAGTTTAAAATAATTTTCAAAAGTTCAAAACTTTTTTTATTCATTGAATTTGGGCAAATAGTTTTTGTTAATATTCATCTTTAAGTGCCACCTACCGACCCTGAACGATGCTCAGTACTAACGCTAACACCCTGTAATTTACTTATAAAGATATTATAAAATAACTGTATTAATTTGAATTATCATTTTTACAATTTCATACAAGAGTATGAAAAGGATCTTTTGTTACCACAAACTATAAACTTCTATGAACGTCATTCAAAAATACGTCTAAGCTTTCAAAACGAAAAACATCTTGGTTTCATTGCAAAGTTACTTTCGTTGCACTACATAATACGGTCTTGACAAAACTCTTTTTGGCAGACATAACTCATAAGGCTCCGAGCTCATTAGGCAGCTACCATAAAATAAACACTTATTTCGTTTCGTATCACACCTCCGTGCTGATCAAACAAAACGAATAGTATTATCTTTTCAAGGGGTAGGATGGGGTGAGAGTCTGCGCTCGTTAATATACATTATATGAGTATAGGAGATCTTTGTTGAAATATGTAATACGAATTCGTAACATGTTAGCTTTGGTGGCTATGAAACGTTATTTCTTGAATTTATTTTAAACTACAAAGATGTATAACTATTATGTTCACTTCTTTTTATTAGGTCTATTTGTATTTTATTTTCTAGAATCAAAATAGGTGTTTCTTATGTATGAAGAAATAAACGATTAACTGAGTATGTTTTAAATCAGAAATTGTATTTTTAACAAACTAAAGTAATTCCTTGGGCTGTAATGGTAGAAAATACTGTGAAATAAACAATTTACTTTCAATCAAGATAACACTTTTTTACTTTATTCGTAGCCGGCAACTTTCCTTATGGTAAGTACCGTGGCGTTTTAATAAAATATTGGTCTTGGTATAACTTTTTATTTTATTTTATTTGTATCTTTAATCTAGTACTTTATTTTATTTTATTTGGGATAAAAAAAACAGTTACACAGTAACAGATTAGCTTATACATTTGAAACACTAAATAAGAATTAACCATGTAACCAGCACCATCATCCACATATAAGTTAAGTGAACTCAAATAAGTGAGTGGCATACAAAAAAAACATTTACAAAAGGTAATTACAGAGATGATCAATCATCATCAACAATTCGTCCCATCACATCTGGGTTACTTATTGTTGACAAAATAGTTGTTATACATTTTTTATATTGTAGTTTTTTGAGATGAAATATATTAATTTTACAAAATATTTCGATGTGATTTTTCATTATTCTGTTAAGGGCGTTCGCGTTCCCCCTTGTTGGTACGGCAAAACTTTGGCATAAATATTGGGTGTTGGTAGGTTTCCCCAATGCGTTGTGATTTACTTGGTATTCTGTAGCATACACTGTTTGTTAAAGAAGAAGTTGTTAAAGAATTATTGTACAAATTAAGTTGATCTTGTATCGTTCTCCTATGCTTTAATGCTAGTTCATAGGATAATTTATTTACTTTCCAAGCTTTTGGAAAGTAGCTATGGTCGAAGCAGGCATTGAAAATGATAGCTAACAAGGTAAGCACCTGTTGAGGCAGGTGCTTAACTGCGTGGTTGGAAATTCCATCCGCACCCGGAGCCATTTTGGACTTTTGATTTCTAATGAGAAGCAAGATTTCGTCATTAAAGACTGTGACAGGGTCGGCGGTGATGGGGAGAGAGTCTCTGCGAAGGACTTCGTCCTCCACCGCCTGGATGTGTGAGGGATCAGCAGGTTGCGTGCTGGGCGAATATTGTGCGGCAATGCTGTCAGCGAAGCATTCGGCTTTCTCTTCGACTTCGAAGGCAATGGTGCCATCGGGACGAGTGAGAGGAGGAACGTGAGAGGCGGCGTCTACGCGTACGGCTCGGGCCATGCTATAGTACGCTTGGTGGGACGGAGAGATATTCGCCATGAGATCATTCATCTGAGCGTCTCGGAGTTCTGCGAGGCAAGACCTATCTTTACGTTGTAGCTGATTCGCAGCTAATCTATGGGCGGGTGTGGGATATTTCTTGGCTTTTGGGAGAGCCGCGTTCTTGGCTTTAATAAGATTGCTGACGGCTAAGGGAAGCGTGGGTTTGCCTTGCTTAGCAACCTTTTCGTTAACACTGACGGCTGAGTTGATAGCATTAGTGAGAGAATTGACTAATGAATCTATTTTATCCGGACCATCTTTTTGATCGGGCGAGATCGCGAGCGGAGAGTTCGGGGCCTCTAAGGCTGAAACTAACGTATTTTTAAAGCCTTTCAATTTGGTAAAGGTCTTAGGAGAGGTGACCTTATCGTCAGGCGGTCCTAGCACGAGGGAGACGGGGCGGTGGTCAGAGCCTAGGTCATCGAGCGGTTCGATAGACCTGAGGTCAAGGTTGATTCGCTTGACTATTGCAAAATCGAGGATATCAGGAGAGTGGTTTGGGTTGTCGGGATAGTGAGTGGGAGTGATGGGAGAGATGACATCTAAGTCAAGTGAGTTTGTGATGTCGAGGAGAGCGAAACCACTGATGTTGGTTGATAGGCACGTCCAGTCAGTATGTTTAGAGTTAAAGTCTCCGAACATAATGACTGAATGGCCGAGGGCGAGAATGGCCTCAAAGTCGCTGCGGATTGGTCTGGTGCCACTAGGTATGTAGATTGAAGCTATGATGATGGTCGGATGACCAGTCATAGCTAATCTACACACAGTGGCTTCCATGTTGAGGAGAGGAGGGGTAGGGAGAGGACAGCAATGGAATCCTCTTTTGTAATAAATAGCAGTGCTGCCGAAACCGTCGGAGTTGGGATGAATGTCGTTACGAATAAACGCGTACTTGGGTATAGTGAATCCCCTGGAGCGATTTGGAGTTAGCCACGTCTCTTGAAGAAGCAATAAGTCTGGCTCATTGTTCTGAAGTTACAGTTTGAGCTCAGGAAGGTTAGTACTGAGACTACGGACGTTAAAAGAAACTAGGGATAAGCCCTTGGGTTTGATACGAACGGACACGGGATTTGCAGGTCTAACATTATATTGCTTATTTACGAATTAAAACAAAAACTAAAATTTATAACGAACTTAGAAGCGAGTGATGCTCGGCTCACGCAAATAAACGCTCTTGAGGAGAGCGGGCGGCTCGCAGTTTGCGTGCGAGTATGGAAATTTCCTTAATGTCGATGTTTTGAATGACGTCGAACACGGTCTTTATGTCCTCAGCCAACGACGACTGAGGTGAAGACGGAGCGGGACGCGGGCCTACGGGAGCTACGGGAGCTGGGATAGGACGGGAAGGTGCAGGTGGAGTGGCCGGACGCTGTCTCCAGGACAGAGCCGGAGTAGGCGTCCGGGAGGGCGTAGGTGTGATACGCGATTTGTTTGATCGACAGAAGCCTAGTAAAAGGCCGGAAGTCGTCGATGGCCGCGACCTGAATTTTAATTGATTCGCCAGCGTTAACGGCTTTTAGGTAATTAAATTTGTGCTCTTTGCACAAGTTAGAAACCGCGGTCCAGCGCGCTTTTTCACGGAGGAAGACGGGCGGAGGGAGCTGAGGCTTCGGTGGGACGGGAGCGCCACGCGACGCTGGCTTCGAGTGACATTAACGGCGCGGGGGCGGGTGTTGAAGACACCGCGGCTTTTTTTGAACGCTTCTTAGAGCGTTTGGCAACTAACTGGAACGCGGGCTCAGGAGAGCCGGTTAAGGTGGTGGCGACCGACGAAGCTTCGGACGCGGCGGAGTCTGAATCGCTCCCGGGAGCGGTGCGCTTCCTACGAGATGAGCGCGAGGATGAGACCGACGCGCAGTCCATATCGGATGGAATGGGAGACGCAGGAGAGCTATAGACCTGAGGGATCTGGACGTTGGAGGCCTGAGGGGCTGGGGTTGGGGCCTGAGGGGCTGGGGACGCGATTGATGCCTGCAAGGCCTGCGTTAGGATGTCTTTCGGAATGGAGACGCCTGCCGCAGCAAGCGCCTGGGTGAACGCGTTCGCGAAGTTAATAACGCTTAGCGAATCCATTAGGGAGGGCTGGGACAATTATATGTATAAATAAGTATATCAAAAAATGCCTAGTTCCTAAAAACCTAGCGAACCCTAGCGGCTAACCTCCCTACCAGCGGTAGAGGGGCTGGGGAGAATAACTTAAAACTAACCGTAGTACGCCGAAGGCCGCTACCTAGAAACCTAAAAAAGGGTACGCAGGTAAAGAGCTGACCGCGTTAGGGTCAACCTTTACCGACAGAAAGGACAAATACACACGAAAACACACAGATATATTAAAAATAAATATGAAAATAGGAGAAAAATAAATAAAATAGAGAAGAGAAATAAAATAAAAATAAAAGGACTGGTTCAGTACGAATTCGTTGTCACCGTTAAGTATCCTTTGTACTGAGACCAGACTACTTACGCTGGGCACTACACAGCACTCAGCACAAGCACAATACAACTTAGCACAGCACTTTGAAGACTAAGGGGCTTAGTCGCAAAGAAAAATCGCACTTCGATAGCACTCAGAGGGAGTAGAAAAACCTTGAAAACCGTAGCACGGAACCAACACGCTAAACTGTGACGTCAGTAGACTGAGTGCCACGGAATATCGGGAAGGGACCGATCAACGGAAAACGGGGTCTTGCATGTTCGTACCGGGCGGCGATCGGAGCGAGAATGTCACCGCCAATTATTGTCGGAAAGTCATATATATTCTAATCGCTTTAGTAAAGTTGATATTGCGATGTAGAACACGCGTTGTGGTTGGTCGGTTGAGTAACACGTCACCGCTACATATTAAAAGGGAATGTATTTCGACTAATAATGCGTTGCCGGCCGTAGGCTTCAAATTGCCTTTATTCCAGAAATGGCACTGGCTGTTCCTTCGATTTAACCATAACACAACCGCACAAACTGTATTCTACTAACTACTACTAACTGTATAAAAAATTTATTCAAATAACCTGGTTTGTGGTATGAAAATACTTATAAATATTTTTACTAATAGCCTAACATAGAAAGTAATTTAGTACTATACCATGAAGCTTGAGTGTCAAAAAGAGCTTACATTTTCAATATTATACCAATAATATATAACCTATATATTTTATTAATAAATATATAAATAATATATATAACCAATATTTATATATTTGACCAATTTGAATAAAATTAATAAAATCGACGAGAATACAAAATGCCATTGTTGTCTCTGCATTGATCTGAAATTAAAGCGGCCCTGACTGGTAAAGTCTACAATTCAAATCCGAAACCTAAAAATTTTCAGTTCAAATACTTCTAGACAAAAGATCTTAGGCTGAAGCCTCAATCTCTTAAAAGTGAGTCGTATTTCGAGAACAAAAAACGCTCATGTTGAATCAACACAATGAGCAGAAATCTAAGTTTTTGACTAGCGGCACACTGCGAGATGATTCTCCAAACTGTGTCGAGGAATACAACCAGACGTTTCTTGACGTTTCTAGCCTACTTTAAGTCTTTTTATTTTGAGACCTGAACCTCACTACATTTTCTCCAGTAACGGTATCAAAAAAGACCGGTAATATATTTTGTAAAATACAGTGGGTTGCGCAGTGTTGCCTTGCTTAATCAAATGAACTTAAAATAAACATAAAGGCCTAATAATTAAATGTACAAAGTTTCATCATGAAGTCACTCGTAAAGTCGAGTAATTTACCAAAGCTAAAGTAAGGTGAGCCCCATACAGGCCTTATTTATCTGTTGTAGATAAGGCTGTGCCAACTCTAGTTACCAGCGCGTAATTCAAGCTAGGCGCACCTTCTGTCAGAGATAATGCTTTTGCTATCGCGCCTGATCAATGGCTTTTTGAGCGAAAAAATCTCTTCTTCGGAGGTAAAACCAGCTTTTAAGCTACAATTGCGTGAGTGGGTGTCGTACCCTGACAGTATTTACGCTATGCTGAACGAATAAAATTCGTTTCAATCTACTTTAAGAATATAAAATAAGTATTATACAGACTTTTGGGTTATCAATGGCAGTAGCATTTTTATTTAATTATGGACATGTGGATTCATAGGTTTTTTTTTATATTTATTAGGTAAAAAATCTTGTTTTATTATAAACGGTTCTTCCCCGAGTTGTGAAGGTAGCGTTTTAATAATCTTTGAATGCAGTTTGTCATAACTATAAAATCTACGAGCAGGTTCCTTAGAACAAATATGTACCTCTTGTAGTTTCAGACTTAGTCCCAGCCTCAGTGTTTAAATGTTGATATTTCTTATGCTTGACACTTTTCGCGACTTCAGAGCGAGCTGAGCCAGCTTGTGCACGCATTTCCATTCTGACTCATCTCGATGGATCACTCTTATAGGCAACATTATTACTGTGAGTAAAATTTAAAAAAAAACAAATAGACGTTTAATTCTCGTATCCCGTTTTATATTTTATTTCCTAAACAAGTAGAAAGATGGTATGCAGCCACGCATCGTTCGTCTCTACTTTTACCTACACTAATGCTATATATTATAAAGAGGAAAGATTTATGTGCTTTCTTTGTTTGTATGTAATTGATAAGCTCTCTAAATAATAAATTTGTTTCAAAAATTATTTCACCATGAGAAAATCAAAATCAATTTATTGCAGAAATATGGTAACATTTAATGGTGTACATCATTTTTGAGCACATATTTCACTGTGTTACACTGTGTTATATTAACCTAAAACTATCTAAAATTATTCTACAGTTGATTATTTTATATTTGATACTATTATATTACTATTTATAATTATAATCACAAGATACTCATTCCTTATTCGGGAGCACAATTATTTAATACTTAATATTATTCTTCATGTCAAATTTACTATTAAAAAAATCTTTTAAGTATATCATAAATACACTGTTCAATTAGCCATCGGCGTAGAATATATTTAAATTTAATTAGTGGCAAAGTTTTTATGTTTTCTGGTAATTTATAAAAAAATTTTATACACATTACAGGACAATTTATAGTTAGATTACCCAGCAGTAACATAGCTATATTTTAAAATTCACCCGTCGGAACGGCTTTCACGTTCTTACGTATGACCATAATAAATCAACCTCTTTTTCTTGGACCTCAAACGTAGAGCATAAATTTTTTTAATGAATTATCTCTTACTCGTATGTTTGGGTATTATGACAACATCCTTAAACAAAGTTTAGTCCCACCCAAAACTTGCAGGTCGCTTCAGAATCAGATCACCTAAACTAGGTGAAAATAGCCTAATAACCAACACGAAGGCAAAATATACATTTTAATTTTGACAGAGCTTCACCTTTCTTTATATTAAACAATAGAAAACCCTTATTAACATATTTAAAAAAAATAGGTGATATATAACATTTTAGTTAAAAAAGACCAATCCCAGTTTCTAAATATAGTATCCCTGTTTCTTCAGTTTGTGAACTTTGTTTTGCAGTTTCACACCCTCTCATAGTCATTTTCAAGTAGCTCCTGACTTCTGACCCCGTGGGAATACCAGGATGTAATATATACTGTTACTTATGAATAAATAACAATGACGCTTGCTGATGGTGCAAGAGTTTAGTTTATTTTAGTATAATATTACACATTAAACGTACATATATGTTATTTTGATAATTTCTTAGTAACTTTGTTGTGCATATTCAAACATTCTGTTGGAACGTAAAACTGCGCTTAGTAAAAATCTTTCACAATTTAATATGGAGGAAATGGGCAATTATTTAATTTTAGTTTTTCTAAAGATTCAAAGTTTGTACCTAAATGTACGTAAAAAACCGAGTATCATCTCTCTGCAAATCACTTTTTCCTCTCCCTGATTGAAAATGACTAGAGGGATCTACCAAGCCTTTTGACAAACACCCAAAGACAAAGAATATGCCTCTCAAATAAGTGATGAACACGCTTCATACCGCGAATATACATATAAATGGAAAACAGCCATGTACATAATTATTTGCCCTATAGATTAATACAATAATACAATTACATAATACAATAATACAATTTGATGACACCTCAGGTGTATTAACATACGTAGGATAGGATTACTTCAAGCTCTGTAGCATAATATCTATGTTCAAATATTTTCATAACTTTTGTGTTTGTTTTAATTTTGTCCTCAAAGACAATTTAATGTATCTTGTTAGTAAATTATTCAAATCCTAAAGTGCGTTCTAACCGCCAAACTCTTCTACATGCATTTCTAGATATTACTCTTTCTAAATTAAATTACTTACGAATTTGTTTTTTATTACGTTATAACTTAAAATTGTTTGATAAAACAAATTGCCAAAAAACAGCAAAAAAAATGGCACAGACGAAGAAAATTGTGGTTTGAAAATGCTAATGTGGCGACACAGAAATGTTCAAATATTGGACTACAGTTAATCGCGGGTTATTTATTTGCGTTCCAAAAGTTGGTGTCCCGTAACTAATTGGATTAACAAAAGCATTAATGAGTACGTGCATTGGTCACATTTGAAAATATTGTGGGAGCTTTCAATTCTGCGGCTGACGAAATGGTGTTTTGTGGCTCACTAAACAGGCTCACATTCATTTAAATATTTGTATATTTAGAAATATATCTTAAATTTTTAAAATAAGCTGCAAAATTGCCGGCTATTCTGATTTTAGTGGTTCTTCATAAGAGTTTAAAAAACATTTTTGTATTAGTTGACGCACTTTCACTTTTCAAAATAATGATCAGACAAAGTACGAGGGTGGATTGAAAAGTTCGCGGCCTAAATAAGAAAACACAGGAATATTGCAATTTTTTAAATTTATTTTTCTACATACTCTCCTCCTAGGTCACAGCAGTTAGTCCAGCGGTCCTCCAAAGCCTTGATCCCATTTAAATAGAAGGTCTCGTCAAGGTCTTCATCTAAAGGCATCTACGGCCACTTTGACCTCGTCATTGGCAGAAAATTTCATTCCACCTAAGTGTTTTTTTAGTTTTGGAAATAGGTGGAAGTCAGAAGGTGCCAAGTCAGGTGAATAAGGGGGATGAGGAACAATTCACTATTTGAGCCATCGATTCTGCAGATGTGTGAACACGAACATTGTCCTAATGAAACAAAACTGTCTTGGTCAACAATCCTGGTCTTTTAGACTTTATTTCTTCGCGCAAACGACGTAATAGTATGCAGTAGTATGCAGAATTTATAGTTTAATCTCTTTCTAAGTAATCAACCAAGATGACGCCCTTAGAATCCCAGAAAACCGATGCCATTACCTTGTTTACTGAAAAACACACCTTGGCTTTCTTGGGGGTCGGAGATCCGGGTCTCTTCCATTGTTTGGATTGTTGTTGGGATTCAGGAGTATAGCGATGAACCCATGTTTCATCTATAGTAACAAACCTTGCCAAAAATTCGTTTGAATCATCTTGAAAAAGCTCTTAACAGTCTCTAGAAATCGTGAGCCGAGTTCGTTTCTGTTCAAGTAAAAGGAGCCGCGGAAACCATCTTGCAAACACCTAGTGGAACCCTAATTCGTTAACGATTATGTTTTGTGTCCATTCATATGAAATCCCTATCGCTATCTCAGATACCTTTAATCTTCTGTCTCCCATGATGAGATCATATATTTTTTCATGTTTTCCGAAGTCGAAGCTGTGGAAGGCCGTCCAGAGCGGGGGCCATTTTTGATGTTCTTTCATCCACGTTTAAGTTCAGCTGTCCACTTTTTTATCATTTTATACGACGGAACAGATGTTCCTATAGTAGCCACCATAACTTCATGAATCTGCTTTGGAGTTAAGTGTTTCTTGTAGGTATTTGATCACGGCACGGAACTCCAAATTATCCATTTTCAAAATAAATGTAACTTACTCTCACTTAATGTTCAATAAAATAAATAATTACGCATGTATCTCAGAGAAAAATTGCACATAAACTGACAAAGAGCCTAGGTTTTTATATGACAACGCTATCTATGTTAGGCCGTGAACTTTTCAATCCACCCTCGTACCATAACATTAATTTCGGCAAGTAACTATGTTTAAAAGCAAATTAAAAAATAAGCTTTTGATCCGTATCAAAGAGATATTTTAGGCCAAGTGCCAGTATGTACAAAAGTAGTAGATTAAAAAAATATCACCTTTTCCTTAATTTTAAAATAAAAATTTGCGGCAAAAAAATTAAATTTCCATTTTGACACATATAAAAATTGCGCTACAACTTAGAAGCCTTACTTCATCGGCTTCATTAGCTGTATGCTGTGTTATAATCTCAGCGCAATATTAAATCGCTGTACGTCGAAGTAGCTGAGGAATAAAATGAGCATCTATAAAGGTGTCTTATTTAGTCATAATTATCAACAAAACTTACATATAAGATATCCGTAGTCACCCTAAACATTTACCGAGAAAATGAGGATTTCCAGTTGGTCCCGAAAGACCCAAAGGCTGTAATGATCTGGGTTAGCATTCCAAACAGTCGTTAATGTTACATCAATACATTCCAGACGGTGACTCGCAGCAGTTTTGTTTCTTAGTTAGGTGACAACATTACCAAATTATTGAGTAGATACTTTTTTGTAGCGCTTATTTGTTTAGTTCGCTTGGTCAAGAAGTTATATCTCTTGTAGAAAAGACGTGGGACTTTCTTATATTATAACAAACACCTAGTATCTACCCCTCCAATGCATAAACACATGTATTATCTTTACCTTAAAAATCCCCGTACAATGAGTAAGTTTGAAAATGGATTTGTTTTCCAGAAGATAAAAAAGAAATATTTCGGGCAAGTATCCGACTGAAAGAGGATTTTCAGTTGAAACTGAACCTTCGTTTCTGGTCACAGTTTCGGACGAAACCAAAACTTATGACTCAATATAAAAAAAAATTTAAGTGCTATAGATATTAATTTCATTAAGTATTTTTTATAATATAAATGAAATAAAAAGCAGCAATTAAAACACAACAATAGTGTATAATTTATATTGTCTTAACAATTTAACAAGAATAAAAATAATATAATTAACTCGTTGAAAACTTACTCTAGTAAGCGAACTTTGTCAAAGATCAATATTAATAAATAATTAAATACCCAGACAAACATACAAACTGTATGGCTAGAAAGTATGCGGAGCATGTGTTATATATGATCATACAGCGAACTGGTGGGAAACCCAAAATTAACATACATTTATAAATATCAACAACCATGACCCAAGAATAAACACCTGTATTCATCACACAAATGAATGCCCAGACCAGGACTTGAACCTTGGACCTTCGGCGTATGCTATTAAACTAAACTAGTAATTATATTACCTAAACAAGTCTTAATATGTTTGTATGGATTGTTAAAATTACTTATCAATCAAAGTCAACAAAAACAAACCAGTCACAATAAAGATAAGAATATTTATTCATTTATAGAATATTATACTTTATATTTTACAATACAGCATAGAATATTATAGAATAGATTTTAATATAATCACATTACCTCTATTAAACAAGGTCGGCGCCGAACTAAGCTGGCACCGTACCGGTGCGGCGGCGGTGCGACGCGTGGCGATCACAGGCAACAAACACACCCGAATTTAACCGAACGATGCACGACCATCCCGAACATTGAGTTTCGACGGGGCCGAAAGTTGGTCCAATTCTTATTCAAAACCGAAACAAGATTATTAGAAGACTGGCTGAAACCGAAACCAAACCTTCGGGTGGACTTAATTTTAAATTAAAACATAAAGTATTCTTGACGGTTTACGTAATCCTTTGAAACCAAACGCAAATGAGTCCTGTGAAGTTTTAATAAACTTTAACTCAATATAATGTTATTTTGCAAAATTATAAGAACGGGTTACCCCTAGGTACGATATAACAACTATATTAAATAAAACCTTTAGGAACAAGTGATAATTTCACGTTTATCAACCGTGAATAAATGTAATTCTAAATATATGTATATTTTTTTATTTTAGTCTTTTATTTTTATAAGAAAATATTTAAATCTTAAAATTGCTGTTAAAACATCACAGTATTCATCTCGTTTTTTGTCACATAAAATGCAATGATTCTGAAAACGAACGTTCAGAAACGTCAAATGACTAATATTAGGTCATTTACATATGAAATTGGCGTTTTGTAAGGGAGGAACATAAAGTCAATTTAAAAAACATATAAAATATTTATTTAATCACAGTATGTACCATTGCTATCTAGGCATTTCGCCATCTCATAGGACCTCTTTACTAAAAACACTATTTGGACGGGAATCAATAAAATCTTTGAAGGCGCTTTAGACTGCCCCACCGGAGGTGAATTTTTTCCCTTGAAATCTACTATCTTAGACAGTCTTAGACAGTAGTCTTAGACATTCCAATTCAAGCTCCTCTAATTTGGTAGCCGTCTGTTGTGCAGTCTGTGGTTTAGCGTTGTCCTGAAGCAGTAGTGGCCCAGAGCAATTGACCTGCCTCGGTTGTTTAACAGCTAGCTTTTTCATCGTGGTTTGCAGTTGCTGAAAAAAGACATCTGCCGTAATCGTCTGGCCAGATTAACTATTTTTGAGTCAATTTTCGCTTGGGGCAGGATTTGGCTGGTTCCACCATTGCGATGAGCGTTTTCGATTGTCGTACAGGAACCATTTATCATCACAGGTAATGATTCTATTTAAAACCCTTTCATTATTGTGCCGGTTGAGTAATGTAACGCAGCAGTCGACGCGCGTTTGTCGATTCGCTGCACTCAATTCATGAGGTACCCACGTCTCAAGCTTATTCGCCTTCCCGATTTGCTTCAAGTGGATTAAAACAGTTTTGTCACTAACACTGCAACCTACAGCTAACTCGGACGTGGTTTGCGATGGATCCGCTTCCACAATAGCCTTCAATTCTTCATTATCAACTTTGGTCTCCGGCCGTCCACGGGGCTTGTTCTGCAGGTCGTATTTTCCAGAACGTTGGAACCAAACACGCACTGTGTTTTATTTTGCGACACCGCCGCCACACTCAGCAAGAAAAATAAATAGCTGTATAAATTTTAAATTGGAATTCTTAACTAAACAGGAGATGATACAGATCAAAGTGGCCAGTACGACAATTTCATATGTAAGGGCCTAATATAAACCCTTCACAACCATAATTAAATAATATAGACCTAAGAGTTGCGCCATATACTAGTATTTTGAATATACAATTAGTTTATAATCAAACAGTTTCTTATAGCATTTTTCATAAAAAATTCAATGGTACAATAAAACAAAATTGTAAGAAGCTCTTTCAAACTTAGAGAGTGATTATCTTATACGCAAAATATCTCTGGGCCAAAATACCCTAATTATTATTCAATTCCTCGAATTTCAAGAAACTTCGATAGTGTCTCCAAATGTTGATGAGTTGATATATATGCGTATGTATCAACAAGCGAATTAATCTAATATTAATTATTTATTACTATTACTTATGTGTGTTCCTTGTAAAATGTCTCACGAAAATTATCTGCCTCTCTGGGATTATTTTGTTACCCACTGCTGAGTGCCTACATTATGCTTCTAAAATTTTAAAGCACCCCAAAAGTATTTTTTTGTAAAAAACACACTATGACGAAACAAATTAAGGTTTGGTTTTGCCCCGCTACCTTTTAGCCAGGTCTTCACTCTAACATTCAAACCCCACTCATATTTGAAAAAGTGGACCATCTCATAAATTTTTTCATGGCGCCTCAAGTACCTACTCAAAAAATTTTATCAGCTCTTGGATTAATACCTAGCAGCCTCCGATTGCCTCATGAATACCAAATGAAAATGTATTCACTAAGGACTTATAAAATTTGTATAATAGTGCGGGACGGCACCGACCCGAATCAACGACCTGCTGCGTACCGAGGTGCAAACGACGGTCGTATACATACACGAAACAGGGGGTGTTAGGGTAGAACGAGGGTTGGTGTCATAAGCCATCTTTCAAGCTTTCACAAAACAGTGATTTTGGCCGAAAGTACTACTGTACCGGAAACTCAGTGGTCGCCTTCCTGACACCGGGAGTCACGCGTGTGATAATTAGAAACGTTATATAAGTCTTTGATGTGCATATTAAACAATCCGTTGAGTTCAAAGATTATATTATAATAGTTATGATTAAATGTTTTCATTACACAACTACGAGTAAAACGGATTATCTTAGCAATCACTTAAATAATTTTTGTACTTTTTTAACAGTTTAAGTTTGTATATAAAAATTATTGATGCTATTGACACGCTCTATTGATTCTAACCAAATGATTAATTAAAAATACATCAACCTTTGAAATGGGATAAAATTAATAGAAACTTATTTATTATGATTAAAAAATAAAAAGAATATCAAACATATTCTTTTTATATATTATTTTAAACACTTCCTTCGTTAGATTATAATCACCCTTTTCTATTGCTCTAGAGTAGTTTTTTTCTCTATTAACTAACTTTATCTCATGAACTTTACTTTCGCAAGATTTTTTGTTAAAAAAATAAGTTATGGGTGAAACTTAATTTCTAACTCTCATGAAACGGAGCCGATATAAGCACACTAAGTTATTTAGCATTCGCATTTATCAAATTATTTTTTTATATGTTTTGTCTGTTAGGTGTTTTCTAATAGGAAAAATATATTGGTGCTTTGGAACTGATGTTTTTTGTGCAGTCTCAAGCAAAACTTGTCCAATAGATTACTGTGGGTCCATACTTTTATAGCAGATGTAGAATTCAGAAACGTGGCAGATGCACCTGGCGCATATTTTGCATAACTGCCTGTTGTTATAAGGTTGCCGACAAACTTCCCTGCAGCACGAGAAGTTACACTAGATATATAATGTTTTCAAGTTTTTTTGTTTTGTAATTATTTTCACTTCGTTAAGTGTTTAGTTTTTAGAAGTATTCATAAAAACATCCATTTCAACTTTGTATGAAGTTTAAAATTTGTCAGACTTCAAGGTAAAACTTTCACTGAGAGTGCCTCACTAAGACTTTTTTCTCCTACCATACGTCATAACAACGAAGGCTTTGAAAACAGTTTCATTAAGTTCATAAATATTTAATAATAATAATAACTCTTTATTGCTCACACAAAATAAAAATTATAATAAAAATATTTGCAGTAAATTACTTAAATCTAATGTGGGCAAAGGCGGTCTTATCGCTGGCAGCGATTTCTTCCAAACAACCTTTGTGTAACTGGAAATCTAGTAAGTGCGCGGAAAATATTTTACTAAATAAAAAAAATAAAAAAATAAAGCTCTATAAGCATATAACCATACACATTTTAATATTCATAAAAATATACATATATACTAATTAATAATATACATATAACATTAAATTACAAAGATACATAATACAGTTGCAATCTAAAATTTCTCTAAAAGGAGATTGTGTAATCTTGATTTAAAGATAGCAATAGACTTAGCATGTCGAATGGCAGACGGCAGTGAATTCCAGAGATGTGCAGCTTTCACAGTAAAAGACTCATAAAAGTAACCCGATCGAGTAAGCAAAGTTTCCAGCCTATTGTCACCGTCCGACCGAAGGCAACGACCATGTCCAGCACCAAGGAGCCTAAACCGCTCCTTGAATATTAAATATTTAAGGAGCGGTATTTTAGATAATATTTAAATATTTTTTATTTATTGAGATTTTTATTTCAAATATTTCGTTTTTTTTTTTAAATACGTACTATTTATTGATTTCAAACTTATAATCAGCATGTCTCAACTTGCTCCACTTTGACTGCAACGTATTATTTCGCAGGCAGATAGCTGAACTATTCCCAGTTTCTGAGGTACAGGAAGTTATCGGTTCGGTTTTCACTGTCGTATACCGATTGTGTAATGTAAGCAACGTTTGATGCGAACTGTCTAGGATGGGTGGTCACCAAGAGGCTAGCCAGAGGCTAACCTTGTTGTGTCCGGGTTGTTGTTGCAAGAAGAACACAACACGACAGGGTTTACGGGGTTTCCAGAGGCGGCTTAATAAACTCTGACACTGGAGGTTAACATGCTCTCACACGATAAGAAGTAAATAAGTAGCTTATTACGAGTAGTATTTAAAATAAATTAATTTAAAAAAAATTAAATTTGAAGTGCAATATATTTTATTGCATAGTTTAACATCTGTCCTCTTTTACTAAAAATCCATCAACAACAAGAAATAAAAAACGAATTCCTTTCAATCTATTTATTTCTAACACAAAATACCGAATGCAATGGCATTACAAAATTATATCAAACATATTGAATTATATAAAAATATATTGAATCTAAGAAATATACTAATTACTGCTTGCACTAAACACATTAGAAAATATGTCGGAGGCACTCTGTTGCGGTTGGCAAATCAATGTTTTGCGGCTCATAGATGACTAAGGTAATGTTGAGTAAATAAATAGATGCATAACAGTAAACTGTTTAAAAAAACCAACGTTGTGATTTGTACTCTATTTTTAACTTCGTACATAATGAGCTCTTTAGTTATGATCTGTGAATATGAATAGCATAAAGTTTAAAATAGAAAAGTCAATTGTATGTTTTATGACTTGCACGACTCGTACATTTACAGATGGATAAACAATAATCAAACCAAGTACTACAGACGAGTTTGCCTGTCAGAAGGCGATAAACGCAAAAACTACTATACCTACGGATTTTCATACGACTTTCACCACGGGTACAGTGATTTAAGGGGAAGAATATATTTCATTAATGTTTGATTAATTACATAAATTACAACCTTATGACAACAAACATGATTAAAAATACTGAATAGGACTTATGACACTGCTTTCTAAGAACTGTGCTACTTTTATTACTTATAATGTGCTGAATCTATCTACCTATCTATATCTATCTCTATTATAAGTTCCGTGGTTGTAGATAATTGAAATAAAAGCATTTTTACTATTTTTACTTATTTAAGTATGTTATTAAATCTTTTCTTAATATACCTGATAGTGTAAACCAGTTTGTCTTCACATTACTAACCAGTAAATTGCAGCGAACTTTAAAATATGCGATGAAGAAGCGAAAGACGTATTTCCGATTCGATAAAGCTGTCAATAAATCTTCAAAACTTTTAATCGAAGTTTTCCAAGTACGCGTCGTACTGCCGGGAGACGCCAACTGCCTTTGGCACGGCACGCGAGCTCGTAATTTTGCTAAGAAATCGATGCTATTATAGTTGTGTCAACGTTAAACAGGTCAGTAACAAAGGCAATAGCTAACTCATCCATTGCTTATTTGGACATCAATACTAACTTAAGTTCGTAATTACAATTGTATTTGTTTATGTTCCGAGTATTTCCTGCACCGAGACCAATTCAACTCATGTAGCGTAAATTTGAATATAGTCAAATAACGGTAGACAAGCTTCTTAGGTCCTCCTCCTCCTGATGTGACTTTTAGCAATCCGACTGTCAGTACGCAAAAATAACCGAGACGATACGACACATGTCTTGCTTGCAGGCTAAGTCTTTACATCTTGCTGTTCTCTCTGTCTCTGAATTTCACTCATATTAATTTTTCCAAATAATATTTTTGAGTTGTTAGAGTCATTTTTCTTGAGCTTGTTTGAGTACGAGTACCAGATCCATAACTGAAGTACTTACGTCATGTGAACACGTCAATTATCTTGACTTTACTACACAATTTATTGTACAAAAATACAGGCAGCTGTTTATTTCAACATTCAAAAGAGGTTTAATTATTCTAATATACCCATTTAGACTGTCCGGAAAATATATAAGCATATCAAAATATATTTTTTGTTAATTAAAATAGAATGACAGTGTTAGGCAACTATTTTAATACATTTGGGTAAAAATTTATTTATATACGATAACCACTTTTTTAGGACATCGGGATGCTTACTATTTGAACACTAATAGTATATATAATACCTAATACCTAAAACAAATAATTTGTTTATCTGAATGCGATAAATTAAAAAACTACCGTACCGATTTTCGGTTTGGAACGGATTAGCAGCAACAGTTTGTGTCTACATTACTGCAGGGGTTTAAAGTAGAAGATAGAGAGAAAGATACGAGTAGTACATACCCGACCAAAAGTTACTCTATACTTGGAAATTAATTCCATAAAGTTAAATTACCTACCCTTTAAGGGTTGTCAAAAGAAGTTCATTATCATGTAATTCAACTTTTGACCCAAAGTTTGTGGGTAGGCGTAACTTTCAGACTTCTCAAAGGATTTCGGCAACCTCGGTACAAGAGATAACTCATTAAAAACAAATTTTATGAAACCCGGTGCGTTTGAATTAATCTGCGCACCAAGAATATACTTTTAAAAAGTGAACGGTATTAACTCATTTAGACTATGGCATTCTCCTTTAATTGGATGTAAATTGCAGTAACTGAAAACAACGGTAGATATATTCAATAAGTATGTAAATTCAATCCATGTGTGTAGCAGCCCTTATTTTAGTTAAATTCTAATCTTGGCACTAACTTATAAGCCAGATCTGTGAAAAATGTCCAACATTACCATTTTTATTAGAATATGTACGTGAGGTGCACCCAGTAGAACATCTACTAAATCGGGTGAGATTCTTGGCATTTGTCACACAAGTTATTCATGCAGCGAAACAGATTTCCATAGTAAATTAGGAACAGCGGATTTTTTATAGGCAACGAATTAAATTTGTAATTGTGTTTATAAATTTCAATTTGTATCCGACAAAATTGAAGACAATTCCTATCAATTTAAACAAATAAAGTAATAATAATAATTTAACCTTACTGTTATGTTATTTCATAAATATTCATACATTAAAAAACAATTTAACAAAGTTTATTTTAAATCGAGTTTACTTACTTATTATAATTGAATTAATAATCCTAAATTATACGGATACTAGTTTAAAAATAAAGATGACACGGTCTGTATTGGTGCGATCTGATACAATCCTTACTAAGACAACTTGAAGATGGTAATTGTATGTAAAAAAATTATTGAGCTGTGTCATTACGAGTTAACTAAGTTGAAAGAATGATAGGATTAGCCATTTTCTATCCTTTTTTTGCTTTACTTTTTGACTTCAAAATATAACATTTTCCAGACCCGATATTGCGTGGT
Organism: Marasmarcha lunaedactyla; assembly: GCA_923062675.1. NCBI lineage: Eukaryota > Metazoa > Arthropoda > Insecta > Lepidoptera > Pterophoridae > Marasmarcha > Marasmarcha lunaedactyla. Next base: position 15,148,292 of record OV281353.1, read on the forward strand.
CCTTTCAATATAGGTAAATCCTAGATGTTACAAAATATCGCATCAAAACAGCAATGGGTGACAAACCAAGCCATAACAGCTATCATAAAATTAAAGCCAGGCATTTTTCAATATAGGTTGTGTTATTTGTACTAAGTAATCTCAAAATATCTACCTATCACATTTAACTGTTAGTACCATCGGTGAAGAAATGACGAAATTATAGTACTAGAAGGTCCAAGTTACAATTCCATTCAGTGGCATAACATTTAAATTGTGATTCATATTATTAAATACTGTCAAGGTAAGATACTAAAATGTCAATTGTGTGACATAATAGTCACTAACTCCACTTTCCAAATACCTTTCCGATTTCATATTTTCCATGCTATGACTGATTCTTATTTATTTAGAACTACCTTTTTACCTGCAGCATCGCATGCATATCTACGTCGTTTTATGTGCCCCTGAAAGCGTACGCAATGTCACATTATGACCAATAATGTAGTTATGACGCACACCTAGCAAACAAAGACATTAATTTATCATATATTTTTTTGCATCAGAAAAATCAAGAAGTTAAGACAATGATAGTAATTTATCGAGACATATCTTTTATGATTCATGACGCCCTTTTGACTTTTCACGTAAATATATTGGCCTGCCAACCTGTGAATAATAAAGACAGTATGATCAATATGCCTTTAAACGGTGGCCGTAATAGTTGTGCATGAAACCGTTTTGGTAAGAGCTACCCTACCAATTGGGTCATCAAGTCATGGTTGTTTCCATTTATATGTGTGTTTTCATTCTGAATCTTTACAAAGGATAAAATATTTCAATAGGCTCCACAGGCGCAAAATACAGGGTCAACTATAAGTTCTAATGAGATTTGTCCAAGATAAGCCAAATCAGTTAACGAAATTATAAAGTTACTTCTTTCAAACATAATAATATTTATTTTGATAATAATACTTAGGCCCAGAACCTACAGGTTCAGTTTAAAAATGTGTACCGTTGCCTGCAGTTTGTATAGTCTTCTTTTTCAGGAGAAAATTTCTTGCTTACTGAAGCTAGAAGTAAGTGGAATATTCTCAGCTGTACGAATAAATAAATACCTACACTTTCATATAAAAGCAAATTCATATATTACTGGAGTCATTTCAATTAACAAATTATCCTCATTCGCTAGATAACTCAACAACGTAGAGCCATGGTAATAAAACTTCGCAAAATGCAATAAAAATTCGCCCCACCAGAAGCCATGTGATACAATTATTGTCATGTTAATGACTTTAATCTATGGTTGATAGCTAGCAGAAATGAGCACAGAAGATATTCTACGATTTTAAACGAAAATGTACCTAATCCCTTAGTAGTACGGAACTGCTGGATATAAGTTGTTTTGGCTTGGGAACAAAAAATCGAGACTCCAGATACGGTTTTATGCCGCAATAAAGTGGAACGCGTTGGACCTTGCCCAGAGTTCGAATCTATTTGTGATACTTTAGGAGAACTGATACCCCAGACATCTATTTTTGCAGCTCTCTTCTGTAGTAACATTTCTGAGTATGTTCGAGAATCTTGCCTTATTTTAAACAATAATAATGAGCACCATGGAACTGTCAATTAGTGTCAGAAAGCAATTTTCTCTCACGTTTTAAATGAACAAAATTTTATACGGTTTCTGCTATTGGCTTCTATTGGTGTTCGATTTGTAAAGATTTCTGCAACGTGTGCAGTGACGTGCAGACGTCAATAACAACATTGTATATTACAACAATGACACTTGTAGTCATTAAGTGCTTCTAAATCTTAAGTACTGGGAATGCCAAATACACTATATGAGCTTTTTTATTAAATTAGATCAATTGTTGAGTTTCCATTCTACAGAAATACTACGTTGAAGTCGTTGTGCCCGTACTGCCACGCTTCCTCACGGGTTTTTGGGGATCGAGGCCTTAAAATTCACAAAGAGCACATGCATATAGAAGCGCCTCTCCCCATTTTCATAAAACCCACTGAGCCTCCTCCTGAAACCACACCACGTCACAGGTTCATCCTTATCTGGCGAAAGTAGCCTTAGAAACCTTGCCACCCTCAAGAATACCGTGCGCGTTCTTCACCATATTCCTAAAGGAGCGCGATGTTTAGCTGCAGGGAAACTGAGTATTTTAATAGATTCTTGCCTAAACACCAACAGTGTCGAAGCTCGAAGTAATTTTCTTACTTTTGCTTATATAGCTCTAAAAACCCCAGAAAATGTAGGTACTGGCATTCTTACTACTAAAGTTGGGTCACTATAAACAGCCACATCAATCAGAATTTGGTGAGCGTTTGGGCTGCGAGGCTGCAATCTGTGAAATGCTTTCGTAACAAATGCGGAACTCCGATAGTAGACGTTATCCTATGAATTTACAAAAAAATGCCTTTAGTAGGTACATTAGAGAGAAATATGCTGCTGAGTTAGACTCGTCAAAAATGCCCTGTCTATAACCTTTTCTGTACCAAGTTTAAAGCTATCATTGAAATCTTTTCTTTGAAAATAATCTCACTCCACTACTTCCTTCTTAGTAGTCTTGCTATATACAAGGCAATTTCATATTTGAAATCACCATTAAACATATGGTATTTAGATAATGGTACCATTGGAGGAGAACTTGATAATGTAGAGTAGGAACTAAGGACTTCAAAACCTCTATGGAAAGAGTTAGACCTGGAGGTCAATACTGCTAAATGTAAGTTTCTAGTTCATCTAGTTTTTTTAACGCATGTGCTTCGCCGTACGACGAACTACTTACTTGCCCAAAACTGCACCCACCTGGATATTTCCCAATCATATTTAAACGTTCGTCAAATTTAAAATTTCGGAACTAGGAACACTTCTGGACGGCAACTCTCAGCGCGTGGCAGTAGCTCTCTACCTGGGCTGCAATGTGTTCAAACCTCACAAATGCATGCATGGTCATGGCATCATTATAATTAAACTAAAACTAATATGAGTTTTTTTTAATAAAGTAAGTTAATTTGGCAATTGAATAAATTTTAAGCAAATAGAGCTTTATTTGTTTCCAAAATAAGTAAAATGTTAATTAATCACTTTCTACAAATCGATCAGTGAGGGGATAAAATAAGACGGTTTATTTTATTTATTGATAAACGTATAGGAATACGTATTTTAAAAGCAGGAAATCCAATAAAAAAGGGTGTTGTGCTTTAAGAAATTTCAAAAATCGATTTATTATTTTAAAAATTGAACGTCAAATATTTTTTTATTAATAGGGGAGTCATTAAAATAGATCAGACTTTCTTTGAGCCAAAAACCCATGCTTATTATTCAAATATCCCTCGACTTTCCAGAAACTTCTATAGTGCTGCCAAATGTGCAGTGAAATTTGACTATTCTATTTGATGAAGGACCTGCAATGCTACTAACCTGATTTTAGTAGCATTGTACTATCAACTTGGTAGTTGTAATCGCTTAATTAGCTTGGTGAGGCGATTCAATAGAGGAGGCGCCAAAGGAAGTTGAGGGGGCAAAATGTGAGGACTGTTTTCTGTAAATTGTTTTAAGCTCACACAAGCTTGCAACTCTAGATGTTTTCATCAATTGTAATGGTCTCTGATTTGTTTTTCAAGAAAGAACTTCGTCACCTGAGCTGCAATAAAAGTTCTGAAATAAAAAGAGGGCTGCAATAGATAGGCATTGTTGCTATTGAAAACAAATAACAACCATGAATAATCAATGAATGCCAGAATAGTTAAGAGACTTTACCAATTTTATTGATACAAATATTTCAAGATTTCTTTTGGTGCACAAATAATGCAAAAAAATATCTAAAGACTTTAAAACACTAAATAATTTGAGCTCAATAATATGTACAGAGATCCATCTTCAACAAGCCTACAAGGTAAATTCGATTACCTTGAGCTAGCACGACGGTTTGTAACATCATTTAAACAAATTATATACAATTATATCAGGAATTCAAAATTTAATTTAAATCCCGAATTTTCATAGTGTTGAACTCTGATTATAATTTAAACTAAATTCTCGCACGTAGTCGTCATCTTAGCGACCTAACCTTTTTTTTGTATAAAGTGGATAATAATTATTTTATTGGTCTACATTTCAAAAATCTACATTTACCAATGAACTATAGTCGAAGTGCGTATGACTTTTGACAATATGCTGTTTGCTTCTAAAGCAATAAATTGTTTTGTGCTATCCGTCAAACGTATGATCGATATTTGTACATCCCTATTTACACACATAAATAAGTTTGAGATCCCTTTGGAAATACAAAATCTTTTTTATTACAGTAGAATAAAAGGTTTTTTTATTTTTCTTCTAAGATTCTTCATTTGAAAATCAAATCTTTTAATAACAAAAGATTTAGAAATATCAATTGTTTTTCTGTATAAAAAGAGAATCAATCCTTGTTTACGCTCATTCAGAAATCTGACCAACTTGATTCAAGCGTTTTTTCTGATTTTTCGAAGAAGGAGTTCATTCAAAAAGATGCCGAGGGGATTATCAGAAGTTTTATGAGCAAAAATTGTTACTTTGGGGGAAGAAAGACATTCTACGAGAGAAATAGCACGCTGAGTGGCTGTATCCCAAACCTGTGCCGTGAACACGTTACGGAGGTATCGCGGAGTAGATAACTTAGCTGATCGACCTCGCAGTGGTCGGCCAACTGTTCTCTGCTGCCCAGAAGCGTTACATCAGATTACTGACTGCCCGAAACCCAACAATCAATGCCACTAAAATGAAAGCTGAGTCAGGGCTGCTATGGCACTAGAAATCAGCACTCAGACCATCAGGAATTGCTTACACCAGGTTAGATTACGAGCAAGAAGATCCTGGCGAGCACCCCTGAACTCAAAGCAACGACAGTGACGCAGATTCCAGTGGGCTAGACTACGTCAAAATGAAGAAGACAACGAGGAAAACATTTGACGGAATTGTTTCTTCGTTGACGAGTCCAGAATTAGCACTCATCCGGACAACCGACGTCCTTGTGTCTGGAGAAGACGTGGGAACGCTGAAAGACAAAGAACTGCCACTGGAACCGTACAACAAGGCGGGAAATTGGTATCCTTTTTCCCCAGGGTAGCCATTATTCAAGAATGGGTTACCGCAAGAAATGCTGGATAACTTAATTCTCAGCATGCCCAGAAGGATTGCCGCATGTGTTCGAGCCGGGGGAGGAATTCTCTTGTACTAAATAAAAACAATTTCATAACAAATGTTGATAATATTTGGTTAAATTCTCTTTTTCTTTCAATTATTTATTAGTCAAAATTGCATTAGGACTTTAAAATTCAGTTTTTGTTAATAAAAAATACAAATTAATTTAATTTTTTAATTTAAAAAAGTGTATCTTTTTTATAAATAGATGTCACGTAAGCATTCTTTTAAAAAGAAAAATTTAAAAAAAGATCCATCTTTAGCTAGTGATCTCAAACTTTTTTTGATGTGTGTATATTAATAGTCACAATATTTGTGAATCTACCAAATTATTCAATTGTTTACTTACAATTGTTTAGTAAATTTTCGTTCTCGTGCTATCCAGAAACGTGTCAATAAGACACTTCAATCCGTTTTTTTTTATGAAATGGTTAAGCAGACATTGCTACTCGTATTATTTACCGAGTTAAACTCGGTAAATTAAAATGCTCTTTTAAACACTTTTACACACGTTACAATCTTTTTTGACCCCATTTTGAGCAAATGCCAAATTTTATACTATTTAATGTTCATTTCTTAAATAACTTTATTTCACTATGAGTAACTTTTCACTCACAGTCAGGGCCTTGTTAACTTTTGTATGGTCTGCACTGGCATCGCATAACAAGCTGAGCTAAGTAATAAACTTAGCGAAAATTAATGAAAAACAAGTTGGCAACTCGGGTAGCTAATAGACAAATTGCTTGGTAACTAACTCTAACTAGATCGTAAACAAGTCATTAGTCATTAGCAGTTATTTTACTAAATAAGTTTGATTATTGGCTGAATACAGTCATTGAAAATTTGTGGATTGTAATCGGCAAGTTATTGTACAAAGTATGTCACGCATAGGTATAGTATAAAATGTCGTTTTTGTACGAATATAATATTTCAGACCGCGGTATAGTCCGACCTGCCTGTGAAACGGTTTTTTTTTTGAGACTCGGCTTGATAGCCGCGGTTTGATTGCCGTTTTTATAATTTACTAGCTTTTGTCTTTAAGTGTTTCTGAAATTAAAATACATTTTAACAAAATTACAACATTTAAACGATACAAGCGACGCTTTTCAGGTCACAGATATATCGGTGGGACTCATGGACATAATATAAAGTATAGATACCTTACCGGTCTCTCTTTGTGGGAACGCAAATGTAAGGTTTTAAATATAGAAATACTTAGAAAAATGCTGACTTGTGTGTTGCCCAAGTGTAAAAATTACACTGAAGCCATTAAGGAACGCAAATCTATATAATATCACTCCGAAATCAACGTTTAATTTAATTTGTGATTTTATAATATTAGTATGTAAATGTGAAGAGAGAGTAGACGCTAACAGAAGCGTCAGTTTATGTATTCTTCGTTTTTAAGTCAATTTTAGTATATTATTGTACACCTCATATCATAGATAGGGATTTATTATAAAGAGAATGTGAATTATAATTATATCAAAGACGAGAAAACCTTGTTGAAGACTACTCCGTTTGCTCTTCGAAGGACTTTGAAAAAGTTAAAAGTGTACAGAAGTTTATTTACTTATTCAAAGCCTGCTAAGTTCGATACATTTATTAATTCTCAAAATCAAAAATACATAATAAATTAAAGCGAAATTAATTTAATTCATTTAAAGGCATTTACACATTTGATTAGACTGAAACTTATTTTGCGTAACGTTTATCGTAAGCGATCTAACGTAGTAATTCTGCCAGCCTTTTGGCCACTTCACCCTATGATCGTATTTTTCTATTCAATCCTAATTGTAAAATTGTAAATACTTTTGTTTGTAAGTCAATTTAAATTTATTAATATATTTCTTTAAATATTTTTAAAATTTATAGTCATTTTTAAATATATATAATAGCTGTTTATATTTTTTTGTTTTAATAACATGTAATGCCAGTGTTAAATTTTAATAAGGATTATACGTGAAACGTTATACAATAACTGCATATCTCCAATATGTACTTTAATATTAGAGATACGGCAATTACCCTGTCTGAAAGTTTTTAAAAGTCAAAATTTTAAAGCTTTTCAAGTAAACTTACAATTAGCGGCTTTGATTGTCATAATTTTCTTACATACACAACTTATTTAGGCGCAATAAACGTAACGCCTTGACCTAACCTACAAACGTATTTATCAAAAAATTATGTAAAACTTTAATGTACTACATCTGCCCCGAGTTTTCCCTTTTTTCCGAAATGGACAGTTTATTTATGGCCCTATTAGCCTTTTAAATTTTACCGGTCTTTGTGGCCTAGCGCTGAGGGCGCTTAGCCGGAACTTACTACTCCTACATACGATTCGCCTAACGGCACCCGAGAGGGCACGGACCTCGGCTTAGGACGTCGTATATTGAAACTACCACTGGTTCGGAAGGGTCATCTACTGCCAAAAAACCAGCAAGAAACTCAGTAGGAATGCCGCGTTTGCCTGGCCCACCGGTGGGTTAGGCGATTCGAATGCCGTGTTTCCCTATTTCTAACTGGAACGCCGGCGTTCCTTGTTGTAATAGCGTCGTCGGGATCTGTTAAGACGTTACGCGGACGCCTATAACGAACCGGCGCGTCTGGGTTGGCTGTGTAGTCAGCTGACTTCCCAACCCGCTGGTCAATAAGTCAACTGACTACACAACCAACCCAGACGCGCCGGTTCGTTACAGGCGTCCGCGTAACGTCTTCACCCCCTTAGCTGTCGAGTTCTCAAATAAAAGTTGCCAAATCCATTTTGTCGCTCCCGTAAAGCCAATACGTTCAACCGGATCACTAAAATTATTATGTCAAACCAAAGTAAACTTTATTTTAAATGACGTAATGACAGTCAATCAATCATGCGAAATGTTTTATTGATAATTTGTAGATTTATTTTTATAAACAGAAAATTTTCTTCGTTTGTTGAGGCTTCTATTTTTAGCTATAACATTAATGGTTTTATATTATACATCGGCAATATACACTGTGTACACATCAAATTTAAAAAAAAAATGGTTTGGTAAAATTATAAATGTCTGTATTCCATCATTAACGTCCGTAACGTATGAATCCGTCGAGCAGTATTTATCATTTACCAGTCCTGTCTGCGAGCGGCCAGCATTCTAAACGCAAAAATGTTTTTTTTTTTTCGCCACAATTAGAAGCCTTACTTTTAGGCGGTAACATCTCTTTATATAATAAAACCTTATTGGTCGGACTGTATTTCATTTAAAGATGTCACGCACATAGTACTAAATGTCGTTCTCCTACGAATGTATCATTTCATACCGTGGTATTCCTTAAAAGAGTGAATTCGATATATTTTTTAATTACGACTGGGTTAGAAAGTTTGACACAAAAATAACAGCTTCACTCTAACGTTGAACTCAAACTGGTATACAGCCATCGTAAGCTCTATGAATATGCGAACTTTTTGTTATAATAATAAACATGATAAATAGTTCGTATTGTTTAGTAATTTTCGCTGTTTTCAATTTTTTTTATCTGTTTTATGTTGATTCTCTCGAATGTATAATAGCGCAGAAAGAATAATATAAGGTATAGTTACATACCGTTGCTGCTGAGTAATTGGAAATGGAACTGAATATATACAGTGGAGATCCTATAATCTGTTTTAGCATCAAATGTTGTTATGTACTAAAAGTGGTTTCAAAAAGCAATATCCGCAACATATGATATAAGAATATCAAACACAAAAACTTTATATGCATACAAAGCTCATTAAGATTAAGTTTTATAATTTATAGCTCGATTAGAAATTTGTGTCAAGTACTGTAGTACTTTCTAAATATATCATTAATATACCATAGCACTAGCTTCGGCAAGTGAGACTTTACTGTTAGTATGTGTGTCACTAAATAATTATATTAATTATTAGGACATATTATTCATACTTTTAATTTTAATTTCACAATTATGTCATTCTGCGGAACACAACAAGTTTTGATCGCCACCTAGATATGTAAACAGATAGGTAATCGTTTCAAAGTTATCTGATATCTAAATAATATATTTTACCCTATAACTATTTTACGGCTACAATTGCAAAAATTAACGCATATAGGCCAATTCCCAAAAACTCTTGATCGTATCATTCATTTTATTAATTGATAAGCCATGTGAATTGAAAACTGATAACTGTAAAACCGCAGAAAACACCAACACTGTGGCGAACATTTTTGATCGAAAATTCAATTTTAATTTAACTAAAGTTTAAATTTATGAAAGGGTCATTCTTGTTTAGGCCAATTTAAATTCAAAGAAAATAAAAATACTTTAATTACGTTCTTATTCATTTATTAAATGCGAAACACAATAACTTTATATTAAATATTACGAAATGAGATTGTTTATCACTTTTACGGAAGATATTGTAAAAAAGCTTAAATTAATGGTTACAGAAATTCACAGTAGGACCACAGAAGATACTATAATTTGTAATATAATCAACGATTACGAAGTAACTAAACTAAGAGTCTTCTTAGAAAACATAAACAAAACTCTTTTCTATTTTAATTTTCATCATTCAAATGATCGTCAACAGAAAGCAAATAAAAAATATAATCAAATTGACCACAGAAGGGATAGTCATTTCTAAGATCATTTGAATAGTTCGGAGAATTATCTTCTGTAACATTACGTTCTATTCCAATGGAACGGTCGGAGTCACTATCAGTGGCATATATCATGCGGTATATATATTTTTGTTAAGTATTTTACCATACTCTGTAGACAAATAATTATCAGAATCATCTAAAAGTGAGTTCCTAGTAACAGCATTACCTTCAGAGTCAGAACCTTTTTTCCTCTGATGCCTAAAGATGTAGAAGCATGTGTTTTCATTTATAGTTTTAGTTTTTTTCTTCCGTTTTTCTTTAGTATCTTTTCTGATCTTCGACATTCCTCCAGGGCAAGAGGATTTTTTTTTGCGTAGCCTTCGCATCACAATCTTTTTCTGCTCCCTAATTCTTTTTCTTCTTATTCCGTTAAGTCTTTTTAACTTAAAAATAAAAAATTTACATCCTTATGTAGTTGAAACACCTAAAACACGAACTAAATGCTTCAACAAATCCTTCCTGGTTTGTTCCAAACAATTAATAGAATATTACTAAATAGAGTCCCGGAATTTTCAAAAGTACAATGAATAGGTACCTCATGGATAGGCGTTAATATCATCGTCTTCATCGTCACTGTCCATCAGGTGAGACGGAAGACAAATGCAAGCCATTATTTAAATAAATAAATTTAAGTATTCATAAATAAAAAAAAGCTATTTAAATTACTTAACAATAAAATAAACATTCTTCATAATAATATAAACACAATATTATTAAAATTAAAATCATACTATAGGAGTTTATATCTTCTGTGGTCATTATATCTTCCGTGGTCACCGTGGACCACGGGAAAGATGACCACAGAAGAGATGTTCCTAATCAAAACACTATCTGCTTTGTTTGAGTTTTGAGTTTATGACATATCGATTTGTATTTTCAATTCAAAATCCTATTATCTAGAAGGCCAACATCAAATTATACTTTTATTTTAAATACGTAGCTGTATACAACAGTAACAGAAGGGAACTTTTATCTTTTACGCAAAATTATTCACAGTGATAATGTTTTTTTGTGATACTGCCTTTGCATTCAACCGGTAAAACGCTGCACTAATGTTTAAATGTCAACTTCAATGTGGGTAGAAAGCAAAAATATTCCAGTGTCGTCAGTTTTTTGCAAAATAAATCCCCATTTAATGTATGACCACGGAAGGCTTTGCGAACTTGCGGTCTTTTTGAGAACATAAGATTATTATCAGTTAAATAATGCCAAATTTTTCTTTTTGATGGTATGTTGTACACGAGGACTTATGTCATTATAGAAGTATATAAAGAAAATATTTAATATTTGTTTAATATATTTCTAGCCCCGTCAAACTTATGAAAGTGAAATCCAACAAAGGAGACAATCAAAGTAAAATCATATCTTTTAGTAATATTTTTTTAAGGAAATCAAGCTAGTTTGTTAAGTAGATTATTTTATTTAACGATATTTTAATCCTACATATTTTTTGTTTAATTTATATCTAAAATTATTAAATTATTTCAATCCAACATGACTTTAGCAGTCTACAAGAATGACCCGAAAATTACTCACTTAATATTTTTAAAATTAACAGCATATTACGAATTTAACCAACAATTGACAACCTAAATTCCATTAAGATACGAAATCGTAGAATATAAGTTATTTGGCTTCGAAACAACAATTTAAACTATGAATAAGAGTTTATGATGTAATAAATTGGAATGCGCTGGACTTTGTCCAGGGTTCGAATGTATTTATGGGTTCCTATAGAAAATCTAAAATAGTTTTGTTTTTCAGTTTTTTTTATGGAGTTTACACTTCTTTTTAAACTATGATTAAATATCCAAATCTAATATAATAATCTAACATAATACCTATCTAGGTAAGTACTATAGATTATTAATTTATTAATATTTGCTATAAAATTGCTTCAACTTTAGTGTCTTATCGATTCTAATATTCAAAAGTAAGTTCTTTATGAAAAGCTACCTGAAGTGTCGGTAACAACTCCAAACAAAAAATAAAAAATGAAGGCGAAGTCACCCCTGTTATTTCCCCATTTTTAATGTCAAAGCATCTAAACTGGTATGTTCCATTTGCCTAGTTAGAGTTTAGGTTTATACATTATAACTAAACGACTACAAGTGGTGAATATTGTCAGGCGTTTCAAAGTATGTATATGTGTAGTCATTGGGCTTCCAATATATTTGTTATCATTGAGTACTGGTGTAGACAAAATCTTAGTGTCTTTACAAAAATAGGTGAACGTTAGGAAAAATAACAAGTTTGTTCAACTACGAACATAACTTTTGATTCTTAAAATTTATTATTTTATCTTTTATTTCTTTTTCATTTTTGTTTTTTTTAAAGTTTTACATTAATTTGTTTCTTTGGCAGTAAAATTTGATGAACATTGTACAACAAGTGACCGCAAACATTAAAGAACTTTGACTAAAACTCCTTATTATTGCTATATTCTTCACAAACACTAATGTCGGCATTGATGCATCTTAACACTTTCGTTCAAAAGGTTTCCTAAAAAGAGTTCCTCAGAACTGGTAGTTTAAAAATTTTCCAGAGTCGATAAAAAATCTTCTTTTTGCAAAAAGAGAACGTGTGACTTGTTCTTTACAAAAGCTCCCCTACCATTCAATACGGCAATAAAGTAGCTTTCGGCACCACATTTCCCAGCTGAAACTGAAACAGGTGAAGCCCACTAGAACTCTACCTGAATAACTTATTTATTTTTTCGGGACAAGATAAAGTAGCTTATCAGACCCGATCTGCGTCCGGACCCGTTCCGACGTGTTGAAGGTCGCTCCCGGCTGCCGATTCACGATTGTTGTCTCACGACTTCTCTCGTAGCAATACTCAAACGCCACTCTCAGATCCGTTCTGCGTCCGGCCCTGCTCGGACGTGTTCGCGATCGCACCAGCTGATGAGTCACGATTGTCGTCTCACGACGATAACTCGTAGCAATACTCATACTCTGAAATTCGTACAATATCTCGCTTCGTCCTCGACGACTTGAGATAAGCCTCTGTAGGACTTACGCTGCGGCCGGTTTCGATCGGCTGTAACTAAGTCAGTCTCGCAGCAACAACAGAGCTGAGCTCACCACGGTCGATTAAATTCGATAGTGGTTCGGGCTCGGGCTATTTTTCTGGCTTCGTATTTGACGCTGGGCGCTTGTTACTAAGTCAGAGACTAGCTCTGCGGCCGCCACCGGCCGGTCGTAACGTAGTCAATCCCGCACTTTCAGTGCAACCCAAACTCGTCAGGTCTACGGCCGGTTTTTGTTGTCAATTTATTGGCAACACAGTCCGTAGTAGAATCGCGTTTGATCAGGTGGATACTTAACGGTGACAACTAAGCCTGATAGCGTTGACCCGGTGGGCTTCCAAGGCCCTTCAGGCTAAGGAGAAACTTGCTGACCCGATCCCATTGCACTTGGGCCTTTCCCAGGGTGACGGTACAGTGCTGTCCGAATTAGGGACACCACCTCGCGTCGTCCCCAGCCCCCCTACCGCGGGTAGGGAGGTTTAGGTGCTAGGTTTGTTAGGGAACCTAGGTATTATTATATATTTATATATTGTAGTTTCAAGCCCTCCAATGGACCAGCAAAACCTGGTAAACTTTGCTAGGTCGTTCGCCCAGGCGCTCGTTGCGTCCGGCGTCCTCATCTCAGATGACGTAATAACGCAGGTCTTACAGGCAACTATCGCGTCCCCGGCCCCTCAGGCCTCAACCCCGGCCAGGTCTACAGCTCTCCCGCGTCTCCCGTCCCGTTCGAGATGGACTGTGAATCGGTCACATCCTCTCGCGCGCCGCGACGCTAGCGTACCGCTCCCGGGAGCTACTCCGAACCCACGTATGATGCGTCGTCAGATGCCGTCTCTCCCGACTTAACCAGGTTAACCGGCTCTCCCGATCCCGCGTTTCAATTAGTCGCCAAACGCTCCAAGAAGCGCTCGAAGAAAGCCTCGGTATCCTCACTACCCGAGCCCTCCCCGGTGTCTTCAACACCCGCCCCCACGCCATTAACGTCGCTCGAAGTAACCGCGTCTCCGCCGGTCCCATCGAGACCAGCGACGCGCTGCGCTCCCGTCCCACCGAAGCCGCAGCTCCCTCCGCCCGTCTTTCTCCGCGAAAAAGTGCGATGGACCGCGATATCTAATCTTTGCAAAGAGCAAAAAATTAACTATGTCAAAGCAACCAACGCAGGCGATTCAATTAAAATCCAGGTCGCGACCATCGACGACTTTCGCGCCTTCACTAGGTTACTTTCATTAAAACAAATAGCGTACCACACCTACGGAGGAGCGTAAGATCCGCGCAGTACTACGAGGCGTTCCGTACGAGCTCGCGAACGATGAAATCCTCGAGGATCTTAAGTCCCAGGGTTTCCCGGCTGAAGCAGTGCACAAGATGCACTCCAACCGCGGTAGGCGTTTTCCGTTAGCATTAGTTATTCTATCCAATACTCCCAGCTCGAGGGAGATCTTCAGAGAGGCTCGCACAATCTGCGGACTTTCGAATATCTCCGTCAAGCGTCCCAACCCCCGCGGCCACCCTGGGCAGTGCCACCGCTGCCAGCTCTATGGCCACGCAGCGGCTAACTGCTCAGCTCCCCCCAGGTGCGTTAAGTGCCTGGACCCACACATCACTAAGGAGTGCACTCGCACTCCCGAATCCACTTCCCCCCCTGCCTGTATGCTGTGCGGACAGTCCGGCCACACAGCTAACTACAGGGGTTGCCCGCGCACTCCGCGCTCTTCAGCTAAACCTAAACCGGCGCCGCCGCTCACTCCCGCTAACTTCCCGCCGCTGCGCAACCGGGGTCCCCCGGTAGCAAAGCCCGAGCAGCCGACGCCTACTCCGGCTCTGTCCTGGAGGCAGCGTCCGGCAGCCCCACCTGCACCTTCCCGTCCTATCCCAGCTCCCGTAGCTGTCCTGCTCCGTCGTCTTCACCTCAGTCGTCGTTGGCTGAGGACATGAAAACCGTGTTCGACGTCATTCAAAACGTCGACATTAACGAAATTTCCGTACTCGCACGCAAACTGCGAGCCACCCGCTCACCTCAAGAGCGTTTATTTGCGTTAGCCGAGCATGACTCACTTCTAAGTTCGTTATAAAGCTTATTTTTATGTAAATTCGTAAATAAACAAATATAATGTCGAGACCCGCAAATCCCGCATCCGTTCGTATCAAACCCAAGGGCTTATCCCTAGTTTCTTTTAACGTCCGTAGTCTCAGTGCTAACCTTCTTGAGCTCAAACTGTTCCTTCAGAACAACGAGCCAGACTTGCAACCACACCAGGGGATTCGCTATTCCCAAGTACGCGTTCATCCGTAACGATAAGCCCAACTCCGACGGTTTCGGCGGCTTTGCTATATATTACAAAAGAGGATTTCATTGCTGTCCTCTTCCTACCCCTTCTCTCCTCAACATGGAAGCCACTGTGAGTAGATTGGCTATGACTGGTCATCCGACCGTCATCATAGCTTCAGTCTACATACCTCGTGGCACTAGTCCAATCCGCAGCGACTTTGAGGCCATTCTCGCCCTCGGCCATTCTGTCATTATGTTCGGAGACTTTAACTCCAAACTGGAACT
Organism: Marasmarcha lunaedactyla; assembly: GCA_923062675.1. NCBI lineage: Eukaryota > Metazoa > Arthropoda > Insecta > Lepidoptera > Pterophoridae > Marasmarcha > Marasmarcha lunaedactyla. The sequence continues at coordinate 15,163,696 of OV281353.1, forward strand.
GGACTGGACGTGCCTATCAACCAACACCAGCGGTGTCCATCTCCTTAATATCACTAACTCACTCGACATAGACGTCATCTCTCCCATCACTCCCACTCACTATCCCGACAACCCGAACCACTCTCCTGACATCCTCGATTTTGCAATTGTCAAGCAAATTAACCTCGATCTTAGGTCTATCGAACCACTCGATGACCTAGGCTCTGACCACTGCCCCGTCTCCCTCGTGCTAGGACCGCCTAACAATAATGTCACCTCTCCTAAGACCTTTACCGACTGGAAAGGCTTTAAAAATACGTTAGTTTCAGCCTTAGAGGCCCCAAACTCTCCACTCGCGATCTCGCCCGATCAAAAAGATGGTCCGGATAAAATAGATTCATTAGTAAATTGTCTCACTGATGCTATCAACTCAGCCATCAGTGACAACGAAAAGCTTGCTAAGCGAGGCAAACTTACGCTTCCTTTAGCCGTTAGCAATCTTATTAAAGCTAAGAACGCGGCTCTCCGGAGAGCCAAGAAATATCCCACGCCCGCCTATAGAACAGCTGCGAATCAGCTTCAACGTAAAGTTAGGTCTTGCCTCGCGGAACTCCGAGACGCTCAGATGAACGATCTCATGGCGAATATCTCCCCGTCCCACCAAGCGTATTATAGTATGGCCCGGGCCTTACGCGTAGACGCCGCCTCTCACGTCCCTCCTCTCACTCGTCCCGATGGCTCTATCGCCTTCGAAGTCGAAGAGAAAGCCGAATGCTTCGCCGACAGCGTTGCGACTCAATGCTTTCCCAGCACTCAACCTGCGAATCCCTCTCACATCCAGGCGGTGGAGGACGAAGTTCTCCGCAGAGACTCTCTCCTCATCACCACCGACCCTGTCACAGTCTCTAATGATGAAATCTCGGTTCTCATTAAAAATCTAAAGTCTAAAAAGGCTCCGGGTGCGGATGGTATTTCCAACCACGCACTTAAGCACCTGCCTCAACAGGTGCTTACCTTGTTAGCTATCATTTTCAATGCCTGCTTCGACCATAGCTACGTACTACCTACTAGGAAGGAAGCGACAGTCATAGGCATTCCCAAGCCGGGTAAACCTCTAAATGTCCCGGCTAATCACAGACCTATCAGCCTCCTCAAGGCAATGTCTAAACTTTTCGAAAGAGTCATACTCTCTCGAATGCGGAACCATCTGTTTCCAACGGATGGCGATCCTCTCATTATTCCCCATCAGTTCGGCTTTCGCGCTAAGCACTCCTGCCGAATCGTCGAATCGTCGAATACATACTCGACGGATTCTACCCACGGCGTTTTAAAACGACTTTCGATAAAGTCTGGCACAGCGGTCTCGTCTATAAACTCTACAAAATAGGCTTACCGGACCGCCTAGTTAGAATAATCGCATCGTTTCTCAAAAACCATATGTTCTGATTTAAACATGAAGGCACGCTTTCCGAGCCCCGTCTGATAAAGGCTGGAGTCCCTCAAGGCTCAGTCCTCGCCCCTCTATTGTACACCGTGTACACCAACGATATTCCCGTCCCGCCGAAAGGCGTCGAACTCGCCCTCTTTGCTGATGACACTGCCCTTTACAACAAAGGCCTTAGTGTCCCGGGCCTCACGACCAGACTCCAAAAGGCTGTAAAGGCCCTCGGTGCATGGTTTTAAGAATGGCGTATCGATGTGAACCCAGAGAAGAGCTCTGCGGTTTACTTCGACTGCAAACGCCGTCGTATCGCCGACAATCTCCACGTTGAAATGCTAGGCACTCCCATCCCCTGGAAGCGCACTACCAAATATTTAGGCGTCATCTTAGACCAGACGCTTTCTTTCAAATCTCACGTCAATAGAGTAACGAAACTCGCACGTTTTTACCTAGGCCGTCTTTATAGTATGTTAGGTAGTAAAAATAAAATGTCTTTCAGAAATAAACGTACGCTTTATAAGGTCTGCGTTAGACCCGTCATGACGTATGCCTCGCCAATCTTTGCCCACGCCAAACACTCCGTCCTGCACAAACTGCAGGTAGTTCAAAACCTCTTCTGCCGCAGGGCCACAAACGCACCTTGGTACGTGCGCAACGTGGACCTGCACAGAGATCTTGAACTACCTACAGTGCAACAGCACCTAAAAACACTCTCAGAATCGTTGTTCAAACGCGCCGAACCCCATCCCAATCCTCTAATTCGAGATTCAGTCTCATATACTGCTCCTGTCTTAGATTCGAAATTCAAAGTCGCTATACCGAGAAACGCGCACACTGGCGAACCCACGCAATTAACTTTAGATCTCGAAGATCTTCTGGCCGCAAATTCTAACTCTAACGTAAATTCTAATTCTAACGTAAATCCGAATTAATGCAATTTTTATTTTTCAATTTTAATGTTTTAATTAGTTACCAGTGCTTTGAGCACCTTCAGGTGCTATGTAAATCCCAGCGGGTGACCCCTTCTGGGCCCCGCTAGCGCGGCCTCTTTTTCCAATTGGCCGTCGCTCAGATGAAGGCTGAGTGGCAAAATGCACGAGCCGACAGGGGGTGTTTTAGTGGGTAGTGGTTCTGGTAGACGTCGGGACGAGTCCCACATTACCTGGATCGCGCGTGCCAGAGTATGCGTCAGAGCATTTTTATCCTGCTGCCCTTCCCGTGGAGGGGAACAAAAAAAAATAAAATAAAGTAGCACTTGGAAGTATACAATCGTTTATTTTTACAGCACAATATCTTGCTGTTCAACAATAAAATTCTTCTTGTAAAGGAACTTTTGAATTCCGAATGTGATACATTTCCATAAAACATTCGGAATTCAAAAGTGAATGGAACAAAAATATAACATTTTCTATCTTTTTTAGGAATTCAAATTTATATGCAAATTTAAATATTAATTTCTCTACATTGACCATTACTTGTTCTTTTTGACGTCAAATAAAGCATGACTCTACCACCAGTTCGGAAAAATCTTCGTGAAGATGAACTGGCAAGAAGCTTCACTGTTATAATTTTTCCAAAATAAATTTACACAGTCTCTTTAAGTCTATACAAAATGATTCTTATCTGCATCTTTCAGCTCGGCAGTCTCCCTCCCCAACTATGCAAACGACGAACACCCTCTAACGTTCACGGGGTTAACGCGAGATCCAGCCATCGTCCTCCTCAACCATATTAGAGGGAAGTGAGCAACCCGTCACTCCGACGCTACCGTAATAAGACGGACTTTAGTAACAAACACCAATTCATTGACTTTTACTCTCTTCCTAGAAATTGCATAAAATGACGGATTATATACTTTTCCACTATCATACATAATAAGGTAAATTACCCACTTCACAAAACCAGAGCTTTGCTTAATCATAAATCAACTAAACAAATATTCTACAACTCTATTGAAGATGCTGTAAACTAGTGTACAGTATGCACTGGCATCGCACAACGAGCTGTAATAAACATATTGGAAGTAAATGAAAAACAAGCTGGGAACTCGGGAAACCAGTAGATAAATTTCTTAGTAACTAGCTCTAACTCGTCGTAAACACGTCGTAATTAAAGCTTGACTTTAAATTAAAATTTGATTTGAAACAAAACCTGGGCATTTAAAACAGAGCTAAAATATTTGGCATTCTTATTTTCAACTCCAGGAAACAATACTTAATAGCGTAGTAGTTTGCTGAATTGAAATAATTTTCTCGATTATAGCTTATTTCCACATTTTTAGGGCTTAAAAATAATCCAATCAAATTTTCAGACAACAAAGTAAATCAGAGAGGAGATTTGAGATTGTAACGATGACAAATCAATTTAACACAGAGACAATTAATTATTCAAAAATAGTATTTTATAAGTACGCAAATGGCTGCTTGACATCAGTTCAAAATAAACGAGAATGGGTGAACGAGAGGCTCTAATTAAAAATTAATTTTATTTCTAAATGATATAGATGTAACATGAAAAATTGTCAAGAAACGTTGTACTAAGCCTGGTTCGAGGAGGCAAGTTATGTTACAACAATATCGATATGATTTCTAAATAATACACAAATAAGCAGTAAATTTTTAAATGCGCCATATGCTTTTTTGTAGTACAAGGTTTTTTAATATAAAAATGAATAATGCCTTGTGAAAATTATAAAAGTTATTAAAAAAAGTAGGATTATAAATATACTGCATATTCAACACTAATGTGTTACCTACCATTACCATGCTCACTGCTCGTCCGATTTATAATGTTCTTATTTTTAATCTTGGATTTGTAAAAAATATTTAATACACTCGGCGTCACAAAAATCGCACCTTTCGAAAAAGCAACTTTAAAATACTTTTACTCAAACTTTGTCCATAGTAAGGGTATGATTGTAGGATATCATTGGAAAGATTATTTAATTGCCTATTAGAAATTACAAACATGTGTATATGTTTTAAAGCTTTTAATAAAAAAATCTTAAAAAGGATAAAAGTTACAAAAACTCTATTTAAAAAAACATAAAAAAATTTCAAATCAGTCCTTAAAATCTAGTGTTTCCTCCCCTTGCTTTGATGACAGCTTCCATCCGAACCTTCATGGACCTCACGAGGGTCACCACTCTTTCTTGGGGTATGTTCTCCCATTCTTCCTTCACGGCATCCTGAAGCTCTTGGAGAGTGGTGGGAGCAGGATCACGTGCTCGTACGTGTCTCTTTACATCGTCCCAGAGATGCTCGATCGGGTTTAGGTCTGGGCTTTGTGCTGGCCACTGCATAACAGGAATCTCAACCTCTTCCAAGTAGTCCCGCACAGAAAACGCAGTGTGGCAACGGGCGTTATCGTGCATTAACATGAAACCATCGCCAACAAAACCGGCATACGGGACCACATGGTCTTGTAAGATTTCTGTTATGTACCGCCCAGCATTCAGCGACCCTTGCCCGCGACCACCGCCAGTCCGAGAGACGCACACAAGTTCCGTTTTCCCTTCAACGGATATGCTACCCCAGAACATACAGGAACCATCTCCGTATTCGACGGATTCCTCTATACACGCTTGGGTAAAACGTTCCCCTCTTCTTCGGTATACCATTCTGCGTCTATCGTTGCAGAAAAGACATACTCGTGTCTCATCGGTAAAGAGAACGGCCCTCCACTGGTCAAGCGTCCAGTTGACATGCTCCTGAGCAAATTGTAACCGCTCTCTCCGATGTCGCACGGTCAATTTTGAGCCTCTAGCAGGGCTGTGAGCTCTTAATTCCTTTTCTTTCAATATTCTTCTAATCGTAGATACACTCACAGACGTTCTACGAGCTGACCGGAGCTCTTGTTGCACCTCAACAGCATTGCTGAAGCGGTGGCGCAACGACGTAGACACAATGAAATGGTCGTCTCTTTCTGATGTACAACGTTTTCTTCCGGATCCACGTCTTCGGGTATAGCCACTAGTCTCACGGAACCGTTGGTATACTCGTCGTACTGCAAATTGGCTAAGGTTCAACTGTCGAGCAACGTCAACCTGTCGCAGTCCTGTTTGCAATAGAGCAACGATTTGAGCGGCTTCTTCAGGGGTTGTATCCATCTTCAGGTACAGTTCTTTTGCGTATGTTGTTTCAGTGTGTTCACTCTAAAGTCTGAGTAGCGACTGACCCATTCTTTTTTTTTTTTTTTTGGTTCCCCTCCACGGGAAGGGCAGGAGGACATAAAAAATGCTCTGACGCATACTCCGCTATTTCTAAAAGACATTTTACTTTTTCTACCTATCATACTATTTAGGCGGCTTAAGTAGAAACGCGCGAGTTTCGTTACTCTTTCGACGTGTGGCTTGAAAGAAAGCGTCTGATCTAAGGTGACGCCTAAGTATTTAATACTGCGCTTCCAGGGGATGGGAGTACCTAACATTCGAATGTGAGGATCGTTGTAGCGATTACGACGTTTGTGGTCGAAATGAATAGCAGAACTCTTTTCCGGGTTGACATCGATATGCCATTTTTGAAACCAAGCACCGAGGGCGTTTACGGCCTTTTGGAGTCTGGCGATGTTATACGGGATCCTTTGACCTTTAGTGTAAAGGGCGGTATCGTCTGCAAAGAGGGCGAGTTCGACGCCTTTCGGCGGGATGGGGATGTCGTTAGTGTACACGGTGTACAGCAGAGGGGCGAGGAAGCCTTGCGGGACTTCAGCCTTTATGGGACGAGGCGCGGAGAGCGTGCCTTCATGTTTGAATCGAAACGTACGGTATTTAAGAAACGACGCGATTAATCTGACTAGGCGATCCGGTAAGCCTATTTTATAGAGTTTAAAAACGAGACCGCTGTGCCAGACTTTGTCGAATGCCTTGGCTACGTCAAAGAGAACCGCGATTGATTTTTTACGATGCGGATAGAATCCTTCGAGAATGTACTCGACGATTCGGTGGACTTGCTGAGGGCAGGAGTGCTTAGCGCGAAAGCTGAACTGGTGGGGAATAATGAGAGGGTCGCCATCCGTTGGAAACAGATGGTTCCGCATTCGAGAGAGTATGACTCTTTCGAGAAGTTTAGACATTGCCTTGAGGAGGCTGATGGGTCTGTGATTAGCCGGGACGTTCAGAGGTTTGCCCGGCTTGGGAATGCCTATGACTGTCGCTTCTTTCCAGGCTTTTGGAAAGTAGCTATGGTCGAAGCAGGCATTGAAGATGATAGCTAACAAGGTAAGCACCTGCTGTGGCAGGTGCTTAAGTGCGTGGTTGGAAATTCCATCCGCACCCGGAGCCTTTTTGGACTTTTGCTTTCTAATGAAGCAAGATTTCATCATTAGAGACTGTGACGGGGTCGTCGGTGATAGGGAGAGATTCTCTGCGGAGAACTTCGTCCTCCACCGCCTGGATGTGGGAGGGATCCGCGGGTTGCGTGCTGGGCGAACATTGTGCCGCTATGCTGTCGGCGAAGCATTCGGCTTTCTCTTCGACTTCGAAGGCAATAGTGCCGTCGGGACGAGTGAGAGGAGGAACGTGAGAGGCGGAGTCTACGCGTAAGGCTCGGGCCATTCGATAATACGCTTTGTGGGACGGGGAGATATTCTCCATGAGATCGTTAAACTGAGTGTCTCGGAGTTCCGCGAGGCAAGACCTAACTTTACGTTGAATCTGATTCGCAGCTGTTCTATATGCGGGCGTGGGATATTTCTTGGCTCTCCGGAGAGCCGCCCCATTCTTTATTTTTTTTTTTTTTTTTTTTACCTGGACATAACATTTTATACCCTTTTAAGGTAGCCCAACTAGCGCTCCTTAAGCGAGCATTTTTCCCAATATCTTATTGATTGGTCCCTAGTTAGAAATGGTAATTGATTTTTTAATGATACAGGTAATGAATGTAAAGGTATTGAAGTGCACTTTACAATAATATTTCTTTTTCACGCGTGGTATTTATGGGCCAGATTCTAGGAGCAATTTACTGAAAAAAACCTAAAGGTGCGATTTTTGTGACGCCAAGTGTATAATAGTATTTATTATTAATTTGGTATTCTATCGATATTCTATTTTGGTATTTCATCTATAACTCCTATAGATTAATTGATACGTTCGTGAAAAATAAAAGTAGTTTTTTGAGGCTGTAGCAATGTAAAACACCTACCGCTTTAAAGGAGTGATAATACAAACTCTTAGTCATAAATCCGATTAATACTTATTTTAGATTGTAACTTTGCCAAGTTAATGATTTAACGACATTTGATTTTAATTCTTTTAATTTTTTTTTTAAATCTTTGTAGAATTTACATACTTATCGTCGGAGTGAAGCTTAAAATTGCTCTAGTCGCCTCTGCAAACCCCATTGATAAATAAACTTGCTTAACTTCTGTAAGCGTACATTCAGATGTGCATGTGATTCAGCACATTTTATGAAATTGCATGCTGAAATAATTAAATAGATCGTTTAGAACGAAAAGCATGTAAATTGTGGATCCAGGCCCGAGGACTGAGGGACTGACAGAGGGATAAATGTGACCCAAAAGATAAAACAGCCACAAAATCATCCACAATTAAATGAGAATAGTATCCTAAAATAAAATTCGTAATCTATAAATATCTTTTGAGCAAAACTGGCACGGAGGTAGAGATAGTATCATATGAAATATAGTACCAGAGCTTTGAGCCAATAGGTGGACTAGAAACCAATTGTTATTCTTAGTAAAATAATTATAATAGTCTTCTTATCACAAAATTAAAATAAAGCGTTTATAACTACAGCATAGTGGAACTTAAAGACATGGCTCTTGTAACGCAAGTCGTAAATACGTTGCCAGATAACTTGTAACATTGAAACTGTAGAAGCAGATTGTTTTCATACGATTAATTAATAAAAAAATGTCTGCTGTTACAACAATTCAAGAAAGTTGAAATTCAAGAGAAATTTTTCATAACCTTTTTTTGTTGCTTAAATTTGCCTGAAAATTGAAGTCCTGAAAATACTGTAAAAATATCTCCTTACTAGACGAATTGATCAAAATTTCAATACGTATGTTCGATTTATTTGCATTGATATGAGTTATTTTGGCCACAAAAATTGAGAATCACTATAGAAATGGACTGGAACGTTCTGGAAGTAGTCCAGGATTTCAATCGATTTGTGAATATGAAAACATTCATGGCTCAGCCGCATTATGTCTTTATAGCAAAATATAATTAAAATTTTAAGTAATAATTTTGGTTTGGTAAATGAAAATAATAATTGACTATCTCTTTTTAAAACAAAAAATATAAATAGCAAAGTTTCTCATTGAATTTAAAGCACAAAAAGAGAGGAAAAAATATTATTGATATACATTCATGTCATACATACATGTCTCCGACACCACAATTTGTTTGCCGGCTACGAAGCAGTTATATCAAGGTGTTTATAAAATGAAACCATTAAAAAAGGGACCTACAATTTGTCATACAACTGTTTTATGAAATCTAGAAATATTACAGCTTCTCTGTTTCATTTTAGCATTATCGTATTAGCCTAAACAAGATGGTTCTTAACCATGTCATATAAACTATAAAATAAAAAAAATCACATTGGGTCTAGATAAGGCAATCGTATTCTTTTAATGTGTTTAAAGTCGCAATATCTCAGTAAATGCCATTTATTTTTTTGAGAAAATTATGATCAACAATTTTTGTCTGGCCTATAGTACTAGGGTCAAATTTAATCTACGGTAAGTTAAATAAAAAAGAAAAATACGACTTTCATTAAAATTCCTATGACTATAAAGCTAACGATTTAATTTTATTAAGAAATAAAACTGGCCAAAATTTATATTTAAGCGTATATATTTTATTTTAAATAGTTAAGACAAAGTGTAAAAGTAAGAATAACCGGATTCCCTTTTGTCTCATAAAATTTATTATTCGAAAATCAAAATCCATAGCAAGCTTCTCATAAACATAATTTGTCATATTATTTGAAACTTCGAACTTTGTCTTCATCTACTCTTAATAAGCTTACAGTTCTAATGAACTGTAAAAGCTTTAAAAAAAAGCTCCTTAAGCTCATAAGCCATAAAAGTGATTTACATGTCCTTACATTAAGGGTCCAGCGCGATCACAAGATTAAACACATATACAAGTGGTTTAATTGGTTTAACATTACACAGAATGAATTACTTGACAATGTTGCAGTCGATTATAACTAAAATAAGCGTCTGCCAGTCAGGCAACATTTTGTAAGAGCATGACTTGGAGCATGGGCTTTGGACTAATTCACTATCTCACAGACATTAGTAAGGTGTATAACTTTATAATCTCGAACACATAGTGTAGGTACTATCCATTTAGAAGATTGCTCGTTAATCTTTAGTGTACATCTGCGTGGCAATTTGTCAAAGTTGTTCTATTAGAGATAGTGCTTACGTTCGAGGCTAATACGTAGAGATAAGATAATGGTTATTAATATCAGTTTTATGGTTACATTAATGTTTTATTACAAGGTTTCCAATTTCAGATAAACTTACTTACCTAGTTAAATACAGCAATACCTAACATTAAAAACGGAAATACGTTAATATATGTAATACGTTTATATATATAATATATATTTAATATAATACGCCCTTTATGCTGCTTATTTGGGCCCTGAAGTTGAGCGTCGCTGTAGATAAAAAACCTGCCAGCAGACATTTATTCATTAAACTTACTCTCCTAACTGGCCGGTTATAACTCCTACCTAACAGTAAATGGAAATAAAAAAATTAAGATTGAAAAATACAAATAATTTGCTTATTATACAACAATATCAGCTCTTCATTTTTTCAAGCTATTGCCTCGTACGTATTCGTATAAATCAATAACAAACATTTTGCTTTTACTTTATTTCAGTGAGGAATGCTTAAGGGTGGTTTTTATCTATGAATCGTAAAATTGTTTAAAGAGCAGATGCGGAATAACGAATGTTTTGTTTTTCTTTAATTTAGTAAATACCTAAAATATATTATAGGTTATATCAGATCAAAGCGGGGGATGCAAATTTAACACTATTTTACCAAAAGAACTCAATTTATTTGCAGTCCTACTGGATGCGCCTCACGTAAGTTTTAACGTAATAAAAATGGTGATTTTGAGATATTTTTTGGTCGGATGTACACAGGTGATACTGACGTGGTTTGAATTTTACACTTAAAATTAATATGGGTGCTGCCATCCACGCCGCCGAAGACAGGGCAGCCCAGTTCGCTGTATGGTCATCCATAACACAAGCTCTGCTTACTTTGGGGCCTTACAGTTAGTGTGTTTGTCTGGGGATTTATTATTATTATATACTAATCAGGAAACAACATAATATATTATTATTTTCATTAAGAGAAATCTATTATATTATAATCAAATCTATTATTTTCATAAAATGTAGTTCCTTAAAGTCACTTACTATTTTAAGAATGTTTAGGAAAACAGAAAATTTAATGTGGATAAGATGAATTCCTTGCAAAACACTTTTATTGTTATGGAACACACACAATAATCGAAGATTTTAAATTGGTTTTGTGTTATGATTATACATATAACCAGTGGCCAGTTAGGCCGCACAAAGCATTATTGGTTCAATGCCGAGGTACAAAGATTTGCGGCAGGTATTCTTTTTATAATGTTTTGTGTATTATTATTTTTTTGTAACTCTTTTTCGTTTTTCTTGTAACTCATGTATACTGTACATATCTGTATTAAAATTTTAGAGAGGTAAGATTTGATTTTTAATATATTTGTATGATCATTTGTAATAAATAACAATTTTAAAAATTCTATTTATTTTTCAGGGTGAGAACAGCACCGTTAACATTGCCAAAATAGTGAATCATAAAAACCATAAAATTTTATACTTTCCAATGTACATTTTACAGACACTAATTGACTCTTTTCAGTATAACTATTCAGTATAATTACCTTTATCTCTTCTGGTATTTCATTTAGATAAACTTTGTCTTTTACACTACGTAATTTAGACACTATCCATTATGACAATTAGATAAATATTGGAAAATTATAAGACAAGCCACAGATCTCTTTATTGACCGCGTGATCAAGCTTCTTATTGCATAACTTAGCCACGGGAAAATAAGATAGCCTATAATAAACTAATTCGTCTTTTTTGCAACGCCTACTAAATATTAAATTTGGGTTAGGTTAATGTTAGGCTTTATTTATCGCATACGCGAGCCGAGCGAGCGCAGCGAGCGTAGTGCGGCAGCACCCGGCGAAGCGCCATAATCGAAATTGGATGATAATTAAAAAAATTATAGCAAAAACATCATGTAACAACGTATTTTTAGTGGCGAAGATAGTTAACTAGTGACTTAGATAGTATATTCAGACGCTCGTCGGTTGTGGCAGAATTATTAATTAAGATGGCAATACAGATTTTTTGTGACGTATAATGCTATTAAAAAGAAGTCCATTTAACTAGCACCCATATATATTTCTATGGTTTAAGATCTTTATTTCTTTAAAAATTGCAAATTTTTTTCGTTTTGTTTTAAATATTCGACCCAATAACATCATAGTTGAAAGATAATCAGTGTTTATAAAATTTTATAAGTCTTATTGTCTATGCAACTGAAACGGTGCTACCTCATGTCAAGTACCGAAGAGCAAAAGGCTCATGGCTCCAGAGCACCACGATCGTTAACTGCCCAATATTTAATGAAGAAAATTTTTTTTATCACTGATAACACAGCCACTAAAGCTGAACGTTGTAATCGAAGTTCTCCGAGTACTTCTTCCTGGGTGACACGATTTTACAATTCATATATTCAAAGGCAAAATTAAAAATGTCTAAATTTTCTTTTTACTTAAGATTTAAGTAATTAATTAAAAAGCATTATGAACTCAGAAGTCTATCACATCGAATTAAAATTCAGTGTAGTGCAGTGCCTAATTTATTAAGTGCGTTGATATCGTATTCAATTTTCTATATAAAAAAATCTGGAGAATTGATAAATAAATTATCATAAAAATTTATTTCAGATTTAGGCGACATTCACATTATTTTGAAACCTAATCGGTAGTACTGTGCTAGTTTTCAAAAATAAGTAGATAACTAATATTATATACGTAAAATTCTTAATAAATATTATTTGGGGATTAAATTTAAATTACTTATTTACTATATTAGACCAAATATTATTTATTAGGTCATAGAAATACATTGATTAAATAATTGATAAAATCATACCCATTTAAAATAAGTAATCGCGTAATCTAGGTATTGTTCTTATAATACTTTAAATTACTCCTGTAACATTCAATCCAAATTAATTATTTGTCGAAAATTTTGTAACAAATGATATAAAAAAATCAAATTAAATAATAATAATAATAATAATCTTTATTCACCAAAAATCTTATATACAAACATAGTTTCAAATGTTCTTGTCCCCTGAGCTAGGAAAACCTTACAGGTTACAGGGGACAGCTCTTCATTCATAATACATTTGCATGAGTTTGGTAATGCAGATAAACAACATGAAACATGTACCAGTAATTTTTTTTTTTATAATCACTTATAAAATTTTTACTTTTAACAAAAGTATGAAAACGAGAAAAAAAATATATTAGAATCATAAGCTGAGTTATTTTTACTACAGTAAATGCAATCATTCACTATATAGTCGTTGAATGTTAATTTATGTGTATGTGTGTGTGTGTGCGCGCGCGTTTGTGTGTGTGTGTGTGTATGTGTTTGTTTAATTATGAAACTATACAAATAATTTCTCGCAGGCGTCATTATTCATAGTATTAAGCCATGTTATTATATCTAATTTGACTTGGTTTGTCATTCTACCTGTTATTTTTATTACTTTATTAATTTTATTATACAGACGGAGGTAGTTGAAGCTGCGGGTTGCTATTGCACTTTTAGCTGTAGGTAATTTACAAAGGTTTGTCCTCTTAGTTGATTTTTTTGGCACTGTTCTGTGAAATCGAGTCAAACATTGCAATACATAAGCTTTACAAACACTCAATACTTTTGATTTAAAATAATAACCATACATCTCGCATAAAAACTTTATTTTATCTAAACAGTTCATTGCTCTATCTAAGTAGCACCAGATATTAAATACACTGAGGGCTTTAATAACCCGACCGATTTTAACCACGTGTTTTAAGAATTCTGTCTTATTTATCACTTATATGAGTTAGGTAGATATTATGCATAATAGGTAAATATAAACAAGACATCACTTTGGTTGTAACACTTACACAGGTTTACTGATAATAATAATAATAATTCCCCACACAAACAAACCACTGTTGGTTTGGCTATACTGTTATAGCCCCAAAGAAAGCAGAGCTTGTGTTATGGATACAGCGAACTGGGGGGGAACCCAGAATAAACATACATCAACAACCATGACCCAAAAACAAACATCTTTCTGTATCACACAAATGAATGCCCTGGCCAGAATTCGAACCAGGGACCTCCGGCGTATAAGACAAAGCTACTACCCACTACTCTACTCGGTTGACTTTAAAAAACGTTATTTAAGATTAAAGATTCAATCGAATCAATTCGAACCATCGTTCGATGAAAAGCGATGTTTAGCTCTATTCATTATTTATATAGAAAATAAATTCGTCCTTTTGGCGGGTTCTTAGATAGTATACAAACTACAAATTAATTAGATTGGAAGATTTCCTATTTCACATTTCAACAGCATTTGGTAAATGTACCGGATAAATAACCAACATAACTGATCGCAACTGACAAGCTCGCAACATCACACAAACGGTAAACTAAACCTTGCAGACATTACAAACATTATGGATACGTGAAATTCTCGGAACAATGAATGTAACATTTTACTCGCATAATATTTTTTGACAAATTTTCTTAGGCATAATGAATGTTGCATAATCTTTACTGTCATAATAAAACTTCGTATTTAGGCATGATGAGTTTTAAGCATCTTATATTATGCTACTTATAATAATTTAGCATAAAAAACAAGGCATACGTTTGATTAGTATGCTTTAAAAAAATATATGACAACAATTATGCGTATAGTTGCCATTATATATTTATCACTAAAAATACTATGCCTTTATTATACTATATATAATTATGACAAAAGTTTTAATACGAGTTTTAATAGAACCGTTTGAAGTATGACATTGTATGTGAAATTTCAGAACGAATCTTTGCTGTTTCTTCCGAGTATATCATAGCAGGTAGTCTTCATACAAAAAAAATTATGTCTATGGTTAGAACTTTTTAATGCTGACATCTCTTGCTACTTTTCGAGCGAACAATTGCCATACGTTCACTTGAATGTGAATGATGAATGATAACACTATGTTCAATCAATGATGTACGGTTTAAGGTTATGTTTTAATGTTTGAATTATGTTAAAACTACTTTTATTATATTAATACTTGAAATTGGCAGAAATAGTTATTGTGTAGTAACTACAGCTGATTGCCATAAAACGCAAAATTTTACTAATTTAATTTAATTAACGATTGATTGAAAATTTAATTTAGTTTTCAATCAATCGGCTCGATCTGCCATTACTGTTTGACGAGTGAAGCGTTTGCATTGATCAATTTCCGAAACATAACCTCTCATTTACCAAATATAGTAATTAATATGCGTTTATTCAGTGCTTCACAATGTACAACAAGTGCTGTGTAGTAAATGAGAAAGTAGCCGAAAGGACGTTATTTTCCATCACTTTCCAAGAACTGAGATAGGACTCAACAATGGTTACCGTGTCTTTGTGCTAATAGTGCTTTGTGCTTACAAGGTTTAAGTGTGTTAAACCTTTATATATTGTTTGTGAGCCACACAAGCTGAGCTGCGCCAACGGGCTACCGAAGCGTGGGAGTCCAGGCTGGCATTTTCGAGCGCCGGACTCTGGACTATCGAGGCAATTCGTCCGGTCTTCCAGCAGTGGTTGGGTAGGCGACACGGTTTCCTGATCTACCGTCTGACTCAGGTGCTCTCGGGACATGGTTGTTTCGGAAGTTACCTATTTCGGATCGGTCGAGAACCGACAGCAACCACTGCGACGATTGCCTCGACGAGACGGCCCAGCACACGCTGGAGGTATGCCCGGCGTGGAATGCGGAGCGCAGCGCGCTCGGCTCTGTATTGGGTGCCGACATCTCGCTCCCGACCGTGGTTCGCGCTATGGTCAAGAGTGAGAGATCGTGGCAGGCGGTGCGAACCTTCTGCGAGGCCGTAATGCTCGCGAAGGAGGCAGCGGAGAGGGCGAGGGAAGATGATGCATCCTCTCTTCCGCTTCGTCGCCGTCGCACGGGACGCCGGAGGGCGGCTTTCATTGCCGAGATTGTCCCGCAGTCCCATGAGCCTTCGGTGGCGGGTTCGGGGGAACCCGCCTCCGCTCCAGGGCTCGAGATGGCGCGTGCGCTTCCTGCGCACCATCTCATGAGGGACTACTAGAGAGGGACCCCTCCCTCTCGGGACGTCGCTGGCGGTGCATTGAGCGCTGGCTAACGCTGTCGGACCGCGAACGAATGCGCAAGCTCCTCGTGACCCGACTCCGTGCGTCCAGACGGAAGCCGCAGGTTTTAAGTCGGTACGAGTCCGGCCTAACCCGACTTCGGCCCCCGCTGGGGTCGGGTATCCATGAGGATTTTCCTGCGTCAAAAAAAAAAAGTGTATGCTTTATATGCTTTGTTATTTTGCTCAAACTTAAGAACTATCATTTTTGAGCGCTTATAATAATAAAGTGTAATTTACGACTAATGACCTTTTTTTTATTGTGAATTGTGTGTTGTAAGCCTGTGAATTGAACGTAATTTTGTGTGATTCTATTTTCGACTTCAACACACAATACAAACTGCGGAAATAACAGTGAAACCGCAGAAAACACGCTGTTCCGGCTTTGGAAAATTAAATTTTTAATTGAATTTGCCGCTTTTGAAACCGACAAAAAGTTTCCCAACGAAAGTTTACGATCACAAAATATTTCCATTTTTAAAAAGCCCTTTTTTCAATAAATTGTATTAACGTGTGAATAAGATGTTATCACACAGAACAGTACCTACAAACATCCACAATTACGAATATATATATATTAAACTTTATTGATACATACAGTATACACTTATTTAGAATCTGTACTTTATTATTTATGATCTCAACATACATGTTATTTTTTATATTATATTAAAAAAAACATAGCAACTGGTTTCTCAAGACGCAGGCCCTTTGGCCTAGTTTGGGAACCCCTGGCAACTAGTGCATATTTAAATTTATTTTGGCCTCTATATGGCATTGCAATTGTTAAATATAAAATATATGTGTAAAAGTTATGCACAATTGATTAAACTCCTAAATATGTATAATTGTAAGTGCATTAATATGTAACTGTATGAAACAATAAAAACATTTCTTTTTTGTGGGTTGCGGCCAAAGCTGTACTTTGATTTTTTTACAATTTGTTAATAAGTCAATTGCATTTTGGCTGTCACTAGAACCGAGCGCGCGACCAAAAGCCAAGAAGCCAGCACCAAAAACACCACTGTGTATTCCATATTCAAACATCATGAAAATCTTTCAAAATGAACCCGAATACACAGGAACCGTAACATGGTCTTTTGTTTTGAGATGAAAGAGAAAATTTCTTCTTTACTTTTGATTAAGATAAAATAGCGATAGATAGGTAAATTCCAATTCAAATTCAAAAATTTATTTCTCAACATCGTCAATTACCTAGTTGTTCTTGTTGATTTTATAGGATGCTAGAGTAATTTTAAAAATTATTATTTTCTGCGTTTGTCAGCTCTTATTTTTCAGGCAGATTTTATTTATTTATTTATAGACTAGAACATTCTGGTTGGGTTTAATTTAATTAACTACAGTTTTTAATGATTTAATATATAACGAATGTGGTACAGCTGAATTATAAAGTCGTAACTAATTTGTTAATCGCGGCAACTTTCGACAGTGAACTGAAACTATCACCCGCACCATGCTTTAGCGCAAATACACTAATTGTAGTGACACTTAAGACTGCTGTAACGTCGAACAAGCACAAATACAAATTACTAAAAGTTTGCAAAATGAAAGTGTAGTAAATAAATTTCAAATTTATATTCACTAAAAATTGTACCATTTTTTTCAGAAACGACTGATAATGATTTTAACAAGTTGTCCTAAGAGCAAATCTTTATTTCTGTAAAACGACTCTATATCTATTAAGTTGAATCTATCTCACAGAATTTGGAAAGTGTGCCATATAAATATCCAACTATTTCACCCAAGTAACGAGCTCGCAATGTCATACTAATAAACTAAAACCGGCATACAGCCATCACGAACTCTATGAATACGTGAAATCCTCGAAATAATGGCTGCACTCGTGATAATATATAGGTTTGTATACAGACGTTTTGTAATTTGAAGTACGATATTTTATGCGAAATTCAGCGTGAATCATCTTTGTTTGAATTTTCGAATTTAGCTTATGCGGATCCTCTGGAATGTGTAATAGCCATGAAGAATTATGTTATTTTTTCAGCATACCGACGCTGTGCAATATTTTGAAATAGAACTGAGAAACTACGTAAGTAATTAGAGATCTTGAGATTTATTCTTTGTGTCAACCGTTGTAACATAAAAAAAACTGTTTCAAAAAAGCAGTATTGGCAACACATGGTTAATAGTAGCAAACAGGAGAAAGTCTATATATACAGGGTGTTCTAGAAATCAATTTCAATCCGTAACCGGGTGAGAGGCCATGTAGTGACAGCTATCAGAAAAATATAATAATTTTTTGGTCATATATTTTCACATTATAAGTATGTATTTAAAACAATTCGGAAAACCTGACACCCTGTGATGATCTTTCAAGTCGTTTTTTTTGACGCAGGATAATTTTCATGGAAATCCGGCCAAGCCGGTCGAATTATGCCAGATTCTTATCGGCTAAAAACCTGCAGCTTCAGTCTGGGCCAACAAAGCCAGGTCACGAGGAGCTTGGACATTTTGCTCGCGGTCCGACAGCGATAGCCGGCGCTATGTGCAACGCCGGTGATGTACCGAGAGGGAGCTGTTCCTCTCTAGTTATCCATGTAGTCATGAGATAGTGAGCAGGAAGGGCACGTGCCATCCCGTGAACTGGACTGGAGGCGAAATCCCCTGAAACCGCCACCGAAGGCTTACGGTTGATTTTTAAAATTTGAAAAGCAGTACCACCACAGAACACACAAAGACTTTAGAAGGGCTATCAAAACACTTATTGCACGGGCACCGATTTCGCCAGTGCTGTCCCACTTTTTGTTACCATTACTTTTGCATATTATACATAAAAGAGTACGCACAAATAAATAGAGGCAACCATTGCTCGTCGCATCACGCGATAAAATTCAGATGAATCACGCGCTCACACATACCAGACCACTCAGAAAGTGTCGAAAAATAGTTCGCTGGCGTAATTCGCCAGCCAGTTATTCCAGCGAATATTGAAAATTCAATTATTTGAAAGTAAAAACATATTTGTTCCAAATTTAAATTTCCCTCTAAATTGTTTTACCGGCAATATGAAACTTTTGTGTGTCACAGAAAATTGGACCTGCGTCGGGAACATTTTCGTGTAATGATTTTTTTCGAATTCAAGTCCAACTTGAAACCTGATGAATCGTTCAATCGACTTCAATTAGCTTTTATGAACAAGGCGCCTTCTAAAGCAACTGTGCTACGCTGGTAATACAAGTTTAAGTGCGGCAGCTTAAATTTTAAGAATGAAGAAATAAGTGGTCATGCTTTGACTACTGTTACGGAAGAAAACGTGCTACAAGTGATAAAATTTATTCAACAAAACCGGCGAATCATACGAGAATTCAGCACAATCTGCAAATGGGATTGGAAAGTGTTCATGTTTTGTGTTCTACGCAACCACCTTTGTGTAAGGGGATAGGATGGGTACCTCACAACCTTACCGATGCTCAAAAACAGACGCGAGTGGAATGGTTCCATGATATGATTGATAAATTCAGAGCTGGTTCTTCACGCCGTGTTTTCGATATTTTCAACAACGCACCCGCTCACTCCACGATCAAGAAGAGGGACTTCCTAAACTCCACAACAGTAACCGGCACTGTGTCACTTCTACTTGTTCCTCAAAGTATATTCAGCTACTTTTTTTAGTAATAAATATTGAAATAAATGTTGAATACACATTGATTTACTTTTATTTTTTTTTATACTCCATAAAATAACAAGTTCGTAAATTTCGCTACATAAATTTTAAAATTTCATTATTTTATTACCTACTTTACGATATTAATTTAATTAATAGATAAAATGTATTAGCCTGCCTGGCACTAGGATCACTGACTTAAAGGAAGACCGTTTGGAGAACGTGATTACGCTAAGTATGAAAATAGCGTCGAAACATTAATAGCAACGTATAATTTTTAAAATAACTTTTTGCAACTTATCGCTGTGCTACAATTTCATGGATTTCGACTGAAAAACTGTTGATTTGAGAAGTTTACTACTGAGGGATAAACGGAAAATAATCCTTTGGCTATACTCAACTCTTACCTTTTTGCTTTGCAAGTAATAATTGCACAAAAAGGCTCTCTTCAATATTTTGGGATCCGCATTTCACAGACTTGCAGCGTGCGAGTACGAGCGTCTGATCCTAGTTGTGGCGACGCTGCCACGCCCAGAAGGCCCTTCTCACCTCTTTCTTTGTTCTATGATTACAACAACATATTTTATCAAGAAGATTCGAAAGCAGTAACTACGCCGAAAATTTGGTACCTTTTTTATAATTTTTACTATTTTTTTCATGAAAACTATACAAACGAAAACTAGATTATGGAAATATACAAGTTAACTCCACGAAAACGTTGTATATGTAAATGAGGATCGCTAAACGCTTTGTAATACCAGTCAGTTATGTTATGAACTTAATCGTTGTATGCATTAACCTGGATATCCTGGGGAATATTAACCTAACGATAGGTGAGATCGGTGCATACATTGTTATAATGATGATATGAAACCTTTTATTTGTATAATTAGTTTTCTCTAAATATACTGATATGTGACTGATAGATTCAAAGAAATGTTGGCTTAACCCATTTGATTTTTACCGTGCTACTTGTAAATACATAAATGACAAAAATCAAATTATACCTACCTAAGAAGAACCTACAAATCATTTTTAAAATATAAGAAGATAATTTAAGCTTTAAGCTAATTCATTGACTTATGCAGTAAGTTCCCTCGGACATATGGTACACTATCCACAGGAATTGCTCGCTAATCATAACGTTCATCTCCATGGCAATTTGTCGAGATGACCTGTTAGAGATAATGCTTACGTTCAAAGTGAATATATGAGATATGAGCTGTCTCGGGTTACATTAATGTTTTCATAAGTACTTCACGTTTTAGTTTTACTTGCTTTATTTTATAGCAATTTTATACAAAGATATTATGTGCAGGGTGATATGGCAATTCTTCAAATTGGAAATTGAAAACAATAATTCTCTTTCTAAATATTTAACCTTTCTAAAATGATCTTTTCACGTTACAAAGTAATTTTTATGACATAGTTCAGTAATAAAACTAATATCTCACTTACTAAAATAAAATGAAGAACGGAATTGTTTTAATATCTCTTTAGAAATCCATAAATAAATTCGAACCCTGGATAAAGTCCTTCAAATTATTGTTTCCAGTCTCGATTTTTGATTCCAAGCCAGAACTTACGGATTGATCAATTGGTTCCAAGGCGCATATATAAAAAAAAATTTGACTAAGAAAGTACTAACCATCCAATGATGTGTGTATTTTTTTAAAACGAATAGTAAAATCTTCAATTACAAATATTTTTGTGACGCTACTTCTGTTTTTCCAAAACAATGAATAAAAAGTGTTTTTGAATGGAAAAAAACGCCGTCTAAGCACAGCAGCGGCTTACCAAATGTTATCTGAGGCTGCTTTCTCCATTGATATAGTATAAATAAATATAAATACGTTTTGCTCTGTTTTGTAGGAACGCAAAAGTAAGGCAATTACCTAAGTGAAATTTATTGACACATGACACTTCAAGCAAGATGCACGGTTAAGTATAAAAACACTTACAAAAATGCCGACTAGTGTATTCAGCAAATCTAAAAACTACATGGCTATGACTAATGAAAGAAAAGATGTCTCATTTCCCACCCAAGTTCAAATTAAATTTAATTTGTGTTCTCAGCATAGTAAAATGTAGATATGAGGGAAAAGAAGACTGGGCAATTAGGCGTCAGTTTATTTATTCTTGGTAGAAAGATCTTATAAAATAAATGGAACGTAATACAATAACTGCATTTTTTCTAATACCTACATTTATACTTACCCTTGCACTACTACTTGAAAAAACTACCTAATTTTATTTAATTAAAGTCAAAATAAAAATGCTTTCCAAATAAACTTACAACTTTGCGGTTTTGAATTGCCAATATTTTCCTAACATACACATTTAGACTCAAGAAAGTTATCGACTTTACCAGAAATTAGATATAACGATATTTAACATATTTATAAAATTGTACATATTTTTCATTATAATTTTTTCACGTCTTTCCTTAGTGTCCTTTTGAGCTGTCGAATTTTAAGAGGTCAAAGACAATTTGTCAATTTAGTACACGTAATGCCCAGCGTGGGATGTAGATCGCAGCGCGCTCGGCTTTTGGGTGCCGATATCTCGCTCCCGACCGTGGTTTCCGCTAGGCTTGAGAGTACTTGAGAGGCAGGTCGTGGCAGGTGGTGCGAACCTTCTGCGAGGCCGTAATGCTCGCGAAGGATGGGGTGGAGAGGGCGAGGGAAGATGCTGCATCTTGCCTTCCGCTTCGTCGCCGGCACACGGGACGTCGGAGGGTGGCTTTCATCGCTGAGAGCTTCCCTCCCCCGAAGTCCCATGAGCCTTCGGTGGCGGTTTCTGAGTATTCCGCCCCCAGTCCAGGGCTCGAGATGGAGCGTGCGCTTCCTGCGCGCCATCTCACGAGGGCCCACTAGAGAGGGACCCCTCCTGCTCGGGACGTCGCCGGTGCTGCACTGAGCGCCGGCTAACGCTATCGGGCCGCGAAAGCTTTGTAAGCTTTTTTGGTGTGCGCTGCAAAAACCGAGTTACATGAATATGATGTATAGATGTGTATTTTTCTTTTACATAGTTTTACAAAAAAATTAGCAACAGCTTGTAGCTATCTTTGATCAGTAAGCTAAAATAGTGCCAAAATAGTGAACTATGAATAACATAAAAGTTACTTATTCCAACTTATACTTTTTCCAACGCATATTTTGATTGTATACGTTTTTTACTTTTGTGCAACGATCTCCCAGCTGATCGCAAGGTCCGCGCGTTATCTGGATAGGTGTGTGGCGGCGCGCTTAAAGTCTAAATGTTTAGAATTTTTTATGGATAGACCATAAGTCTAAATGAAAAACGGTTTTTTGTAGTCGAATGGTGGCGACTTACTCAATCAGGAATATTTTTTGTAAAATACCTTTTTGAACACCCTGTATAATAAAATTCAGACCAGTTTAATTACCACATGTTTATTATTAAATTATTTATGGATATTTCGTTTATCACTTTTTATTAATCACTTAAAGTTACTGTTAAGTGCCTTAATACGCTTATTATTAGGCTTAAACAAAAACAAAAATAAATTATGCTAAATTAAAGGTTAACTATTTAATGCATAAAAAAATAGACATTTTATACTAAAATCGCTTTAAATAAGTATATTATAAATAAGAACATAACTTATATGTTCTGTGAAAAACCGCAAACTAGAAAGTGTCATTAACTTAAATGCAGCATATTTCCGAGCCAAAAACCCTACTTATTATTCAAATATTCGTCGAATTTAGAGAGACTTCGACAGTGCTGCCAAATACGGGATGGAAGCTGACTAAATTAAAAGATCAAGTTGCTGAAGTTTGTACACTGGTTTAGAACTAAGCCAGTTTTAGTTATCCTACACTGTTTTACTTTAATCAACGTAAGGTTGATATACTTAGTGAGGCTTAAGTTGTGTAATGTTTCAAATAAGTATTGTACGTTCAAACATAACTTCAAATAAAGCATTTAACCATTGAAAGAGTTGAGTCTAAAGCTGTAATGTATAAAGCATGCTGAGACTTATATCAGACTTCTCCCAGCTAAATAGTCAAATAAAATGTGACTATGTTTATAGATTGATTAGATGAGATATTTTAAGCTGTTATTGATGTTAGTTTGACTCCGATGCAAAATTTCACATCTTTAAAATTATTTGACTCCCGAACCAAAAACAAAGATTTTGTTCTTAACGGTAACTAATTAAGGCCATGCCATAATTTCTTATGTTATATAAGCACCAAAGAACAGAAATATTTTGGATCAAAACTACCACAATTTATAAACTTCAGGAACTTTGTTTTGTGAAAGATTGTCTTCATCGATGGTGCAGCAACTAAATCTTTAGAACTTTGTAATCGAAGTTCTCCACGACTTCTAACGGGAGACGCAGTCTTTTGCACATACACCCGTTCGAGACACCAATTTTAATGATAAATTTTCTTTTAAATGCCTTTCTATTCCAAATATTCCTTTAAGGGCTGAATTAAAATGTCCGTAAATTCAGTTCACTTGAGGTTTGAGTAAATAAATTTTCGAAAGATTATATTACAATAAGAATATTACACTTAGCCTTGTCAGATCATGAGACGACACAAACGGTATCAATTAATTTAGAAAATAAATCAAAAATACTGAAAAGTCCAAAAATATGGTTTGAAAAATGTATAGATTTTTCCAAAGATAATATAAGAAAGTTTTGCGAGGCATTATCAGCGCTACCATTTAACGATGTCATAGCTGAAAGTGATCCGAATAAAGCTTTTGACACATTTCATTACCATAATTTTACTATAAAAACCATAAAAACTAATTTTCAACCTTTGTTTTCCAAACATTATGATTAAAAAAGTTAATAAAAGGAAACAAACAAATAGGCTTACAAAAGGCTTACGAAAAAGCTATACCTAAAGTTTAAACTGTACCCGTGGAATAAAATAAGAAATTAAATTGAATACTTAAAATATACCAAAATATTAAGAAAATGTATAGCACAATCTCAAACATCAGCGAATACAAACTTTAGTAAAAATGCGTCAAATACGTGTAAAGCTGCGTGGAATTTAATTAATGCTAACTTAGGAAAACAGACATGTAGCCAATTTATAATTTCATTTTGTTATGAAAAGCATTTTTATGAAAACGCATCTGACTAAATGACTAAAATATTTAATAATTTCTTTATTAATAATAGTTGCAAAACTAACAGTTATAATATTAATTGCCAAACCCGCCCATCTGTTAGTTAGCATATTCTTATCGCCAGTTGTACCTGAAGAAATACATAGAATAATCAAAAATTAAAAAAAATACAAATGCGACAGGATATGATAAAATAAACACAAAAATTATTAAAATTTGCTCTCTGATATTATTCAAACCTTTAACAGATTTGATTAATTTAACATTAAAGGAAGGCATTTTTCCGGATCGTCTAAAGAAGTTCATCGTCAAGCCATTACATAAAAAAGGTTCTACTACTGACATCAATAATTATAGACCTATAGCCAAAACGTCAGTTATATCAAAAATATTTGAAAAAGTGATATTAGAAACGTTACAAAGCTATTTCTCTGATTTCAATCTTTTGGATATGAACCAATTCGGATTTAGAAAAAACAAAAATACTACTCTTGCCTGTTTTTTTCTTATGAAACATGTGACAGAATCACTTAACTCGGGGTCACAAATCGTCTCTATATTTTTAGATATGTCTGTCATGCGACCCTACTAAAAAAGCTAGAGTCATATGGTATACGGGGAAATGCATTAAATTTACTAACGAGTTACTTGCAGCATATGGATCAATGCGTCGAAGTGTCACAAATGTGTGGAAATAGGGTAAATTAGTATAAGCCGTCGTTTCAAAAACAAAATCCATTAGAAATCCCCCAAGGGAGTGTGTTGGGACCGTTTTTATTTATTTTATTCATTAATGATCTTCCTACTGTTACCGAGCATGAATGTGTACTTTTCGCTGACGACACAACAATAAACGTAACAGCGAAAAATACGGAATCTCTGGAACATGAATCTAATAAAGCACTCACCTCTATTACTAATTATTTGAATCAAAATAATTTAGTCATTAATATGAATAAAATAAATTTTATGCAATATCAGACATACAGAAGTAAAGCTGATGTAATTCGGTTAACATCTCGAGGCACGGAAATAGAACAGGTAGATAGTTCCAGGTTTTATGAATAACTCTAGATAAGTATTGTGACTGGAAACCATAAATAAGTAATGTTTGTAAAAAACTAAATAGTTTTGTTTTCGTCATAGGTAGATTATCAAGAACTGTAAGTCAACATGCAAGAAAATTAGCTTATCATGGTTATTTTTCATCTATCTTGCGCTATGGCTTAATTTTATGGGGAAATTCTGTAGACATTCAGAAAGTATTTTTGTGTCAGAAGAAATGTTTTAGAGCACTTTGTAGAGCAGATTTCAGAGATCCGTGCAGGCCTCTTTTTGCTGTTTCTAAGTTACTCACTTTGCCGAGTTTGTACATATTCGAAAGGTTATTGTTTGTATGAAAACATAAGGAATATTTTAAGGAACTAGGTAATGTCATGATTTTAAGGACTAGAAATAAAGATATTTTTAGTAAAAAACTATACACGAAAAATATGACTTATTAATACAAAAATGTTACTACACAATCGATGAATATTTTAAAGACACTGAAATGTAATCATATCATAATGTTGTGTTATATTTTTATAGCATTTAAATATTAATATTTTTAAATACTATTTTGATATTATTTAATAGATTTTTAGATAGTAAATCATTTTGTAAATAACTTCTTATAAATATTTGCACGCTGTTTAACAGTTAAAAATGTAGAATTGTCAATTTTAATTTAGAACTATTTGTACACATTTTTCGCAAATAAATTCAATTGATTTGATTGACTGATTGATAAAACTTGTATGTACATTTTCCAAAAAAAATTATATTTTTTTAGCCATACATAATGTAAGAACAAACGGATTATCAGCAAATTTTAATTAAAAACACAGTTTTTTTTTACAAAAAAAAACCCGCAATTTATTGCTAAACGTATCCGGCCGACGGAGCTATCTATGTATGAAAACATAAGGAATATTTTAAGGAACTAGGTAATGTCATGATTTTAAGGACTAGAAATAAAGATATTTTTAGTAAAAAACTATACACGAAAAATATGACTTATTGATACAAAAATGTTACTACACAATCGATGAATATTTTAAAGACACTGAAATGTAATCATATCATAATGTTGTGTTATATTTTTAAAGCATTTAAATATTAATATTTTTAAATACTATTTTGATATTATTTAATAGATTTTTAGATAGTAAATCATTTTGTAAATAACTTCTTATAAATATTTGCACGCTGTTTAACAGTTAAAAATGTAGAATTGTCAATTTTAATTTAGAACTATTTGTACACATTTTTCGCAAATAAATTCAATTGATTTGATTGACTGATTGATAAAACTTGTATGTACATTTTCCAAAAAAAATTATATTTTTTTAGCCATACATAATGTAAGAACAAACGGATTATCAGCAAATTTTAATTAAAAACACAGTTTTTTTTTACAAAAAAAAACCCGCAATTTATTGCTAAACGTATCCGGCCGACGGAGCTATCTATGTATGAAAACATAAGGAATATTTTAAGGAACTAGGTAATGTCATGATTTTAAGGACTAGAAATAAAGATATTTTTAGTAAAAAACTATACACGAAAAATATGACTTATTGATACAAAAATGTTACTACACAATCGATGAATATTTTAAAGACACTGAAATGTAATCATATCATAATGTTTTGTTATATTTTTATAGCATTTAAATATTAATATTTTTAAATACTATTTTGATATTATTCAATAGATTTTTAGACAGTAAATCATTTTGTAAATAACTTCTTATAAATATTTGCACGCTGTTTAACAGCAAAAAATGTAGAATTGTCAATTTTAATTGAGAACTATTTGTACACATTTTTTCGCAAATAAATTCAATTGATTTGATTGACTGATTGATAAAACTTGTATGTACATTTTCCAAAAAAAATTATATTTTTTTAGCCATACATAATGTAAGAACAAACGGATTATCAGCAAATTTTAATTAAAAACACAGTTTTTTTTACAAAAAAATACCCGCAATTTATTGCTAAACGTATCCGGCCGACGGAGCTGCCATCCAAACACAATCCTGTTGGTGGTCTACATTATCGATACTGGTAACTTAGCGAACACGAAAACAAATGGTATTTAAGCACTCTATAGTACCTTGACTCTTAAAGTTTTTAACCGCTGCCACCATGTAGTAAGAATGAAACACGTTCAAATATTAGATGACAACTGTTTATTCATATAAAGAGGGTACACTTATAATACATCTCAGATCTACCTACTACAATATACATATGACACACATTTTTTAGGCCTTGTGACACATTTATCCCTTTTTTATATAAAATAATTGTAGAATGTATCAATGTTTAGCCTCCTTCATTTTATCGGAAAAACAGTTGAATATTGACGGGGAAAAGTTAATTCTTTCTTTTCTTAATGCAAGTTTTTTATGGATCAGTATCAGCCAGAAAGGGATTTAATCCAAAATAGTATAAACAAAACATGAAAAGACGTTTTTACCGACCTATTATTAATATTGCTTATTAAGTAGTATCTGCAGGTTCGTAAGGTTAGGAATGCGAGATAGAAGAGACAGCATTGCTTGAGCAATACTAACATTATTAGATAAAAGAAACAGAAACATGATATTATATTCCACTAAATACCACCTAATTATACCACTACAACTCAAAAAATAAAATAATATTTGTTGTTTTATTTGTATAAGTTTGAAAGCTTATGCGTGGTCTTTCAGGCCAAATTTTACGAACTCTACCAGCTAAATGAAACCAGCTGGAAATCAAAATGCGCCAAAGTTAATGTTCTCAGCAACTTAAGATCTTTCCTTGGCCCGATCTGCAGTGGCAGGTTAGGCCATCCATTGGTCTTCGCTACTGCTCAGAATCTGATGCGAATGACAAACAAGAAGAAGCTAATTCATCAGCTCAGCAAAATTCTAATTCAAAAACCGTGGGTATTATACCAAGAAATGAGCGAGCAGATGAATTAGCTAAAATCACCTCAATGCTAAAAACAATGGCAGCCTATGACCAATGGCCAAGCTCCCACCTGGAGCTGTTCTGATGACGAACCATAATGAAACTGAACATGATGTATAAGTCGCAAAGCACAGAAACTGCAACAAAACTTTTTTTGCTTAGATCTTATTGTTCCTTCGCCCAAGTAAAGAGGAATAAAGTGGACAATGTTTTCACCCAGGTGCTTAGAGATGAATCGTCATGCGCTTGTAATGCAGACATTATTTCGCATCTGCTAGATGAGTGTTCCAAACAATCCATCGAAAGATTTGACGTTGAGCACCATCTGAATACAACAATAAAGAGTGTTATCTACCACTGTTTCATAGCTAATAAAAACAGATATGTTCAAAGAAGTAAGAGTATATAACGCTGTGCGTTGGTCAATATATTTTGCCAGTACGCTGTCACAAGATACTTATCTGTCAAACTATTTTTCCATATGACTGTCATATTGGTTTTATATTGATCATAAAAAGGACCCTTGAACTGTAATATGGACCATTGGAATTATAGATGGAAGAACTTCACAAGTATAGCAACAACATTACAGTAAGAAAAACATAATTTACGCATATTGTAAAACACGCTGTAGTATCAAATAAGTAGTATTACATTAAGTGTATAAATATATGTATAGATATAAAAACAATGAATATGTAGAAATAATAACTGATAAAATCTGAAATGAAAACTAGGTGAACTGCAAGCCCTGCAAAGATCTTGCAGTTCGCCTAGTTTTCAGTTCAGATCTATTTTTACTCTAAATATAAGTAAAAATAGATCTTAATTGAAAAAGAAAAAGTAATTCTAATTAATAATAATGGTAATTTTTTCGAACAAAATCAAACTGTAATGCTCTATTAATATATTAATAACAAATAATAGTGTGCAAATGTTCTTTTTCAGCTGATCGAACCTTCCCCCTTTCTCCACCGATCAACCAGACGCAGACAGAAGTTTCACCCGTTTGTGGTTAGCGTGCCGAAGAGCCGAACTAAACAGTTCGATAGCTCATTTTTGGTTCGTGTTGCCAAAGAGTGGAACAATTTGCCTGCGTCTATTTTTCCAGACAAATATAACCCTGGAGCTTTCAAGTGTAGAGAGAATAGGTACCTCTTGGACAGGCGTGTATGATCCTCGTCTTCATCGTCACTTTCCATCAGGTGAGATGGAAAACAAACGCCTGCTAATTATTAATTTAAAAAAAACTTAAAAGAAACGAACTCGAGAAAAAGGGCAGATCACCACAATACAAAACAACAAATACATAACAATAAAATGATGAATAAAATCTTCGATCGATGTATCGGAGGACTTTTTTCCTCAATATTGCTGGCAACTTCAGAAACCGGGCATAAGTAAAATAAATTTGTATGTTGCGAATCACTAATGATAACTGCAGAGTGTAAGCAGAGGGCCTAGACAAGTGGAATTCGACGGATGGAATAGAAAAGTAAATAGAATGGCAAATGTGTGAAATTGACATATATTTTTGACTTAAAGTTTCGTACCTAATGTCAATTTCATTAGCATACTGTTCACCTTTCTATTCCATCATTAAATGCCACTTGTCTAGAGGGACAGGTCTGCTGTATTTATCAGAGTTATACTAACTTTACGATAAGGTATTTTTAAAAGTAAAGTAATTAATAAACAGGCATTTGTTGTTCTCTGTTTCCCTTTTAAACAAATAAGTTTTTCCCATTTTACTTAACCAATACTCATTAATCAGTGAAATAAAGAAAAATTTGTAACTTAATGTTTTTATACGATTACCTGCAAAGGAATCGTTTGATCAACAAAGAGCTTTTATGTAATATGAGGTGCAACTGATTTGTCTTATCCAAGATATTTTTTCATATTCTTTCAAAATTGGTTTGGGTATAGAAGCTATAGAATATAAGCAGTATTCTTGCCTATATCTTTTACCTTTAGCGGCTATATATCGAACGAACATAATTGTGTTCTCGTAATTAACGACTGCCTAACAGTGAGAAATGTTGCAATTTTAAGATATTTATTTATTTGCCAATGGAATAGTAAAGTATGAGAAAGTAGCGTCAGTCGATACAGTTTCACATCTTGCTCTTTACAAGATGCATGAAACAGCAATTGCCTGAGGAAAAGATTTATCAGATCGTATTACCTTGTCATTTGAAGAAAGACTGGGGGGGGAGTATATTCGCACACGACAAAATGGTTAACATGTTAATGGTTTCCTTTGGCTACGTTACTTTCAATAAATTCTAGTTTAAGTGTACTTTTTTTATTTGTAGTGTATTGTTATCCTCTTATTTGTATTATTATAATAATGAAATATTCTAGAATCGTAAATATTTTTATAACTTTAAATCTTTTAAGCTGGTTGTTAAAACAAACGTAAATTAATTTGAAAATTTTTATGTATTTTTTTATATATCGTATGAAATGACTTTTCTGTACATCATATATTAAACATTTACATGACTGTTTTTTATTGTAACTCGTCATATTTTTACGCTTCGAATTTTCGTCTGCGGAAATGCGGTTTACGACTATCGCCATCGGTAACGTCGCATCCCTACTTTAAATACATGTTAGTAAACAAGTATTTATTTTTAAAAATACCTACTTATGCAAAAACGAATTGATATGCCAACTGTATCGCTTTCTCCGGCTATACCCCAACCCATTTCTTTAAATGACAATGTCAATACCTACGCACACCTTGTCATGTAAATAAAAATTACCGAGGAATGATAGTGAAGGGCTTATACCACAGATGATAAGGTAGGCTATAATAATAGTTACCTGGAAATTTATTCAATTGGAAAGAGCTTATATTAAGTAATACGTTAACAGAAAAAGACTAGGAGTAGCCGAGTAGCGAAGTGGTCAGTAGCCCTGTCCCATACGCCGGAGGTCCCAGGTTCGAGTCCTGGCCAGGGCATTCATTTGTGTGATGAACACAGTTGTTTGTTCTTGGGTCATGGTTTATATTTATATATGTATATTTATTCTGAGGTCCCCCCCAGTTTGCTGTATGATCATCCATGACACAAGCTGTGCGTACTTTGGGGCCGTACAGTTGGTGTGTTTGTCTGGGGTTTTTTTTAATAATTCCAAAAATATTCCGGGAACGAGGAAATATGCTAATAACTAGGAAAAAGCAAATTGGCCACGACTATAACCTGGAGTAAATCAACTGAAGTAACAAAATGAAGCAAAAAGGTACACAATCTAGTTTTAGTTAGTTTATTGACTAAGACTATGTCTTTACTTGACAACTAACAAAATATTACTCGTCATAAATGGATACCCCACCCTTAAACCATATTCACCATAGTACGTACATCTTTAAAAGGTAAGATTGTTTAAATGATGGATATATCTTGTTATTAGCACTCCGCGTATTTCAGATTGAGTGACAACTGACAAATGCCAAATATGCCACCCACTTTATTCGCAGTCCGACTGGATGCACCGCACGTAGGTTTTTGTAATAAAAACACACACGTTATCCCCATTCACAAAAAAGGTTCGAAAACATCCATAGACAACTACAGACCTATATCAAAATTAAATGTCCTTAGTAAGTTAGCGGAAAGGATAGTATACGATCATATTTACCCCAAATTTAGGCGCTTTATTCCAGAACAGCAACACGGGTTTATGCGAGGTAGATCAACGCAAACTAATCTTGCTATATTTACACATGATGTACTCAGAGATATGGACGGAGGGGGGCAGGTTGACGTGATCTACACGGACTTTGAAATAGCATTTGGCCGTGTTGATCACGTCATTCTGTTAAGAAAGCTCCAGGAGATAGGCATCTCTGGTAATCTACTTAGATGGCTGGAATCGTACCTGCGGAATCGGAGTCAGGCTGTGGTGGTGGGAGGGTATCGATCTAACTACGTATCTGTTCCTTCCGGAGTACCACAGGGATCTATACTGGGACGTTACTTTACTCAGTGTACTTGTACGACTTAGGCCAAAGTATTGTTCACTCCAAATTCATTATGTATGCGGATGAGACAAAAATATACTTACCTATAAAAAATGAGTCTGACTGCATTAAACTACAATCAGATCTCAATCGTCTATATGATTACTTTAGTAACAATCGCATCAGTATTAACATCACTAAGTGTATGCATATAAGTTTTACTCGAAAAACGAAGCCAATTGAGACCCTTTATCACCTCAACAATACTCAAATTCTTGGTGCTAACGTCGTGCGCGATCTGGGTGTGCTTTTGGATTCAAAGTTAACCTTCAACGAACATATTAACAGCATTATCACCAAAGCTTATAAAAATCTTGGATTTATATTACGGGTTTCTGCTGCTTTTTCGCATTTAAGTTGCCTTAAACTATTGTACTACAGCTTTGTAAGAAGTACCCTGGAATACTGTAGTACAATTTGGAATACGCCTTACACCACGTACATCGATAGCATAGAGTCGATCCAAAAGAAATTAGTAAAACACCTCAATTATCGTTCATGTAATAACCATCTCACACAGTACACCGAAGCCTGCATACATTACAAAATATCATCACTACGTAATCGCCGCCATCTTCTTGATATTTATTTGTAATATTTTTATTGTTTGCATTTCATATAATATGTTCTTACTTGCGTGTGCTAATATCCTTTCAATATATATATATATTTTATACACTGGTACTTTAGGTCTAATTGTGTTCACTATCTGTAACTTTGTTTTTGTTAATGACTGTATTTTACCTAAATAAATAAATAAATAAAAAATAAAAAAAAATAAAATATGCAACGGTTCGGTAGATAGTACTCAGCTCACTAACATCACTCTCAAATTAAACACGCCTACCAGAAGAACAAGGCGCACAAATTTGTTTAGTACAGATAACTCCAACACAAATTATGCAAAGAACTCTGTCATAAATAGAATGTTGTGTACTTATAACGGAATGTTCGCTAAGGACTCTGATATATTTCACGAAACCAAAAATAGTTTTAAGGCTAAAATAATCGGATCACTAAACACTACACTAATAAAAAAATTATTAAGTCACACACACACTCACAAACACACACACACACACACTAACACACTTACACTGACGCACACATGCATACTCGTACAATCCTACATTCATCTCACTTTGTGAATTTGTGAATTTTTAGATAGTAATGTTTATATCTTCATCACAACAAGTCATTTTTACTATTTATTGTAACACCATCTGTGGTAATCAGCAAAAAAATGTAAATCCCTAATTGGCTTTATGTATTATCACTATATGTTAAACTGTAATTTGTTATAGAGCTGTGGATTTTGTAATAAATAAATAAATAAATAAATAAATTATAATGTTGGGAAATTTTCACGGCTTTGGTGTATACGTTACAGTCAAGTTTAGAATGAAAACTAATTCCCACCCAAGATCCCTACCTTGTTTGAATTTTACATTTTTAAATGTAATACGACTGCTGAAATTTGACAGCTTTAACTATATTCTATTTCAATAACTAGAGCTGGTAAATTACATGTTTATAATAGAGTAGTAATAACACCTCAAAGTTTAGTCGGTTAAAGAAGAAAACTTTACATAAGGCCTCGAACAAGGTTGACTTCAGCCTTTAAAAAGAATAACAAAGCTGAAGTTTTAATATCATAACACTGACAAGTATAAGTTCATGAAAATTTTTGCGCAAATTAGTTAGCTAGATGAAACTGCCATGTTTCTGAAATAACACATCAGGTCGAGAAGCATGCAGCTTGAGTATCAGATTAACGCTCACTATATATTTGACTGTCATCTGTCAAATAATCTAAATACACATTTTATAAAACGTAAAAAAATATGATTTACAGAAATGGCAGGGGTTTTAATTTTGTTTATATAATTTTTTACAAAAAAAAAGTATGCTGACAGGATTTAACAAAAATCAATCGTAGAATATTTAAATAGTTTCCATTTGATCTTATTTACTCCATTCTGAATCTCTTACATATAAAGGGTAGTAACGTTTTATACAACCTCCACCTCATACGTATTATAACATCAATGTACAAGACATCAAACCAATAAACTTTTAAATATCGCTTTCTCTTTTTTATCAGAACTTTGTTATCGACTCTGGAAAACTTTCAAACCGCGTTGATTCTGAGTTTTTTCAGTTGAAGCACTTCAGGAAACTTTTTAACCGAAGTGCAAAGGTACATACACACAGCGTTTTCTTCTTGTCTAGAACATTATTAAGTACAAAACGTGAATACTATATGTTTTATATATTTTATTTTATTAGGTAGATGTTCATCACAGTTTGCAGCCGTTTGTTGCTACATTATGTTGTCAATTATCAATTAACAAAATTCTTATCTCAAAAAGCGTTTACTTGTATTAGATTTTGATGATTTTCAAAAGTAAAGCAATCTTTTTTCGTGAACTATAACCATGAAATCTTTATTCGTTAGAAATAACCACAGTGTGTATGCATTATTACAATTAGTTATTACCGAGGATATGTCAATCTTTCTTATTTTAACAGTCTTGCTGGGTGCTAGGATATTCGATATTAGTTTGTTGTTGTATGAAAAAAATCTGCTCTGGTTTTAGTCAGGAAGCTTTTGATAAATAAATTATAAATAAATAATGTAACTAGCTATAGGTTTGTGACTACGTTTCTTATTCTCCTTTATTATCCTTCATTGGTAAACATTCTCCAAACTATGTAGCCCCGTAGGGGTAACGAAAAAAATGCCTAACTTCAGAATAATTCTAAGCCAAAATTTTATTTTACGATCCTTTTCTAAATCACTGGAAGTCACCGGGAGTGTAAATTCAAAATTATGAATAAATTCGACTGTTGCTTTAGCCGCCATCTTGATTTTAAGGTGGGAACTGTTTCCTCAATATTTCTATAAAATTATAGGTACAATAGTTTTTAACATTTACATTTAATTGCATATCAATGTTTTGTGCATCAAAAAGAAAAACGCTGAGAGATGTAATAATTTATTTTTTCTCAGTTTCAGAACAAAGGTGTGGTTATCGATAAAACAAGCTCTGCTTATTTATTTATTACAAAGACACAAATAACAGAGTACAAACTGAAACAATTTAAAGCTACATTACGAGTGTATAATCAGCATTGTGTGCAGCATTTTAGTATAAAATTATAGCTTAAAAACATTAAAATTATCAATAAATATGTCGATTTGACAGCAGATATTATTGTAGTGCGTACACATACGTATCAAGGGGTTGTTATTGTCGGAGTTTGGAATGGAAAAAAGTTTTTGGACTCTTGCAGATCATAACAATACCTTAACACTTATTTGCTGTATAAGTTTTTTCGTTAAGTTACCATTGGCAATCTTGTGCAATACATATATGTCATTGACCAATCGACGACATGCCAAAGGGGTCAAATTGATTTCTTTAGACGACCTTGCTAGAATCTTGCGTCGTAATCCATGTTTGGAGCGAAGATGCCTTAAAAGACTGTTGGATTGCTTCTATCCTTTCAGTATAACTGTATTCGAGTATGCTTCTGACTAAAGAGATGTCTAATAACATCAAAGAGTGAGGATTCGTAAAAGGTTTACTTTGTCGCAATATGAACAATATGAATGCAAGCATTTTATTAGCTTTACTGCTGGCATAATCGTAGTGCGAGCGGAATGTTAATGTCGTGTCAAATGTTCGTCTGTATATTTTTATGTCTTCAGCGTAAGCCAAGCAACATTTAATGTTAGAGAGTAGATCATTAATAAAACACAAGAAAAGCAACGGTCCCAGATTAAAACCCTGTGGCGCACCGGATGGTGCCAGAAAAGAAGCCAAGTCGTAGCCGTAAAGTTTTACCAGGTGAGTTCGGTAAAGAAGATAGGTTGAGATCCAGCGAGGGAGCAATATTATTTTGTCCCTTTGGAGCGATACAGCTGGTGTGTTGATCTGGGGATTTACTATTATAATCATTCAAAAATTATAACGCCGTGTTTATCGTCACTTGCAATTCCAGTAAAAAAATTAAAGATATATATTACATACAAATACAATAAAATATATTGCCATTCACATAACAGCTACAGGACGTACGTTGATATAACGGACTTATTTGGACTTATGCATGATACACGAGTGGCACTGCTGTCATCCCTTGATGAGGAATCTATAAGATGTAGAAACTTGACAGACAGATTTGAAAATTAGCAATTGCTGGCAATTGTTATAAATAAAAAATATAACAAAATAATATTTCTATTATCTCAAAGCACTTATTCATCAGCTCACTTAAAAAGCTTGACCTTGAAACAATTCAATTCTTCATTGTAAAGATTTAAATAAGAAAGGAATCCAAAAACTTTGATTTTGTTCCATATTTCGTAGTTTATATTGGGACGAAGTTGTCATAAATATCGATTCTCTGGCTTGACTAAGTCTAACGAACTCGGCATCTTTGTTTAAGTTATGTAGTTTAATATCCTTGTGGCAACTGAACAATGTGGATCGTTTAAATTACTCTGCGTTAGATTGGAATTCATTTTGTTATCGAAATTAACCATATGATATTCACCTTTTCGGAAAATTCCTGCGTAAAGGTGACGTTATAAGAAGATTCTCTTAGTGGGTGTACGATGTTTAAATAATTCTGTATTCTAAAGGTGCCTTTATTGGAGGACTAACTCTTTATCTGAAATATACAAACATTGAAGCAGAATATCCTATTTATGATGATGGTAATTGAAGCAAATTGGCCCGCGCCGTCATGGTGACCACGTCAAAGGGGGGTAAATATTCAACGAAACGAATTTTTACGCGATGGAAAGACAAATGATAGAAATTTGTACGGTAAAACTTACAAAAAATACACGTGTACTAATAATCTTTATAATTATACTGAAATATTGAATTTCTATACGAACAACCCTACTATACGCAAAAGGGATTTTTATCCAATTTACAAGAGTTTTTCAAATTTTACGATTTTAAATATTATATTGCTTTAAATTTTATTTTCAATTCCGGAGTTTTTAAACAAGTCTCATAAACAGTTATCCCTCGCTGTTGTTAGAAATAGTAAATAATGAAATACATTTTAGTTCCCTGGAACCAGTGGTCTCCGGTTCAAATTCTAATAGACACCGCATTACCTCATGAAAAAGTAGTTTGATCCCGAGTCATGGATGTGATTATAACAGACAAATTCACTTCTTTAATTAATCTTATTTACTTATTTGAATATCTTGAATAGGTATCTGGCTTTGAGAGAACGATGTACCAAAACACAAGGAAGTTTTTTGTATACCTTAACTAACAAAAAACTCATGAATAGATTATATATATTATAACTATTACAAGTTTTTGATTTCAGATACTGTTTGACTAAGGATCCTTTTTTTAAATTGTTATGAAAATAATAAAAATAACCGAAAGCAGGTTTGAACATTCAGTTTGTGTCAATCGAGTAAGAAAAATAAATAAATAAAAAATAAATAATTGTAAAGAACATTTGAGTCTTATTGCAATAACGCTTAAATAGTCAATATTTATTTACACAACTTAGACGGTTTCGATATCTATAAACTATTGATCGAAAACTATCTCTCATAAAGCTCCGAAGCAAAATAAACTGCTGTTAAGAATCGATATTGACAGTATTGATTGTGAAGCACGAATGCCCAAGCACTACTGTATTAAAGCACCGTAAATATTATCTGAACATTTTTACTCCTAAAAACATCTTTAAAATATGTTCTTCATACTTACAGCTTACCAACGTTATTTACATTTATTTTGTTAAGAAATACGAATTGGGTACCCATACATTCATTTACGCTTTTGAACTAATATATAACACAAAATACGTATCAGTATCAAAAAGCCAATCCAGTTTAAATTACAATAATAAGGTTCGTAGACGAAGAACTACTCAATAATACAATTCACTGCATACAGACTTGGCTAACAGACACACAGCCAAACTGGCCACTTAGACCCATCCTCGGCGGAATTGTATTCTGGTTCTGGAACACGTCATTCAATGGATCGCATTGTGTCCACAAAAGTACATCGTGACTCCTAAAGTTCTCACAAATTTGGTTTTGTATTTTTCAAGGTTTAAAAGTAGAATTTGTGTAGGACTAGTGTTTATATTGCTGAGGAGCTCATCCAAGGAACAAGCAGTAAGAGGTCTTTTAATTTTGGTTGCACTTTTTCTTGTTGGTCTTTTTCTGTAATATTTAAAGAGTAGTGAATAATCTATTATCACTACTCTTTAGATATCTCAATCTATATCTGTCACAGTGTTGCGAAGCAAAAGTACCTACTTGCGAAGTACTCAATCCCAAGCAGGTATTACAAACCCGGGAAATATATTTTAATATCACTAATATACAGAGAACAATTCCTCGCTCATTAAAATATGAAGTTATTGCACATTTTCCGCCAACCAATTCCGTAATAAAAATAAATTATGAATATGTTTGTAATACTGCATTTTGAATTTAAAATCTAAGGGCAAATCCTTGAATTAAACATATGTTAAGATGAAGATTAAAAAAAGCGGAGAGATAGATCATCAAATAATGAATCTTATAATCATATTTGATATAAAATATTTGTGTTATTAATTAAATATTTAATTAAACTCTTCGTCCCTCCCAAGACAAAAGAAGCACTTTACTTGATTTACTTACCTACGAAATTGGTTAACTTTCTCCCTCGCTTTCTAATTATCATAAATATGTTAACTTCCTCATTTTAAGCAAAACTATTAAAGTTTTTCGAATTTAGAGGAATACTTAAATATAAAGTTTATTTTTTGGCTCGGATATACGTTGAACGTTGAGAAACAGATGGAGGTGACTGAATGTTTACATAACTGTCAAAACGCCTGTCATCTCAGTCACTCGTGACCACGGCGTCTGTAAAGTCCACGAAATGGCGAGTTGAATGTTTCATATAATTAAGCGCGATAAAGTCCGACTTTCCGAGCGGAACGTTGGTCGAGTATGCGAGTGAAGCAAAGGGATGATGAAGCGAGTCTTTTGGCGGAGCACGTCTAAAAAACTTGATTGCTTATATGAATGTACGCCTGCATGCATGTTTGCGTGATTATAGAAGAAAAAATAAACCAACTATAAAAAGCTCCTCACAAATGCAAACTGTGTATTAAGTAAAGCAATACCTACATTCTAAATTCACTTGCATACTATAAACAATATTCAATTTCTATCCAGTGTAACATCTATGTCACCCATAAACATTTTAAAGCAATAATCATTTAATTTCAGTTACTATTCTACAGGAACGTTTAGAAATCTTTTTTTTTTTGGACTTTTTTAATTATGAATAGAGATATTTTTGAGAACAGATTTTATGGTGTTCATCATATAGGTCATGTCAGGTATTTTAGGTCATGTACTGTTTTAGGTTAACAAAATATGACAAGTATTATTTTGGACATTCAATAGTTAAGACGAAACATTTTATGATATACTGAATTATGAGTAAAATTTTTATGAGACAAAAAAAAGACAACCTGTATCAAATATCAATTTTAATATGTGATAGATAGATAAAAAGCTTTATTATTACTTCAGACATACAAATATTTTAAAAAAATCAAAAACAAGGCGCACACATTAAAAAAAATGATTATTATTACTACATAAGAATACAACAAGATGTGCATGTGTGTGTACAACATGTGTGCTGCAGCAAAGCAAAAGGCTGAGCAAAGCGCTGACGGCGCTTTTCAGCTACAACCTCGAGGAAATGCGGATTGAAATGAAAAAGTATACAAGAAAAAATAATATACATATACCCAATCTGTTTTTAAGCAATGTCAGTTCAATTTCATCAAATACCTAAGAAATTATAATATTTATATCTATATTGACATAATCATATTATTAATTAAATATTCAGTTACATAAAATATTAGTTATATATAGTGTATTATGTCCATCTCAACTTATACAATAACTATATCCAAGAAATAAAATATTAAAAAATAAAAAATTAACTATTTATTACACAAAATTACTATATTTATTACACAAAAATCGGGTAGTTTTCGCTACTTCGCGAATCTTTTAGGAATTTCAGTCGCTGTATTTTAAGAAAGTAAGATTTAAACTTTATCTTAAATATTGATTTGGGCTTTGATATCCTAATAGGTGGAGGAATATTATTCCACAACTTTGTTGCGCTGTAGCGAAAACAACCAGTAATTGCCGCGGTTCTGTGGTGCTGCACGCTAAGTGGGGGTCGTTAAGATCTAGGCTCGCAAAACGGTTTGCTTTTGGGAAACTTCAGCTTACAAAATAAATAGTCAGGGGTTTTAAACTTGATTATGTCAAACATTAATGATGGCAAATGCTATTGTCCTCCTATTGACGCTATTGACTCTAACGCATTTTATGAAATTGAAGTAATAGGTTGGTGACCCACCATAATCTGTGAGAATTTATGATCTGTAATCATGTAACCCATAACTAAAGCATTTGGTCGTGGATTACGCATAGCTAAATAGAGTATATTTTGACCATGAGACATTGTTTCCAACACTATAGAAGTTTCCACCAAGATATTTAGTATACTATTTTCGTGATTTCCGTCTGAACTTAACAAAGGTAAGATTCCTATACCAATATGTGGTGTAAATTCCATCGCAGGTGTGTTTATCCAATTGCTGTATAAATATTTATCTATTGTAACATTTTCATATTTCATTGGATACGCTGCTGTGTGATTTACATCAGATTGGAACCCGTCTCTTAATAGTACATTATAAACTGGGTTTGTAGATTTTAAATAGTCATATTTCATAAATCTCCATGCGTCATTTTTCAGTAAGATTGTTCCATCTTTAGGTACGTGTTTTTTTTTTTCATAAATTAATCCGATACTGTTTGTTGCGTTGTAAAATACCTTTGCGCTGCCAATTAATGCCGGTAAATATGAATGTTTTTCTATACTTTCTTTATTAATTTGACCTGTAGTTACATTATAGATTCCATTTTGATACCAATATTCCATACGGTTATCGATAAATTTTCCTTGACAGGCTGCGCTTTGATTTTCTGCCGATATTTGTCTAAATTGTCCCATATTACCAAATCCCCCTAATTTTTTGCCGTATAGTATTTTCGGATTAATATTTTCTCCTAGTTTGATCATTCCGTGTCCTCCCAAATCCTCATTGTAGTTTGAGAATTTGCATTAGCGTATTGTACTGATCCGGTAGAAGCTACAAACAGAGTTCTGTTTCCCGAATTGAATATTTTTATATCTACCTGCTTTACACACGCCGTATGTGCTCCTTCGGTGACGTCATCCTATTCTTTTTGTGTGAGATACATAAATATTTTGTGCCACGGAAGTGTATGAATAAATGTTTTTATACAAATTTTACTGTTTGAGACACTCCAGCTTGGTTCCTCTTTATTATAAGTACATAGAGTACTTTTTATATGAAAGTTGAAATTTTTTTTCAAACTATAACTGTGAGTATTCATTTTTTATCAATACCAGTAGTTATAATTGCAGGTAAAATACCCTTTTTTGTGTGTCTGCTGTTTTCCATACCTTTGCCTTTCGCTTGTTGACCTTGAGTACATCGAAATGGATATTGATCCTAGAACTTTTTCTCCTAGATATTTTTTTCCTATTCCTAATAGAGAGGCTTCTCTGGCTAAAAAATCGTATTTTGATGTTGGTTCGTAACTGTATACCTGTTTTAGAAATTCTTCGTCTGCCTTCTTAATTTCTCCTAAAGCCCACTTTCTTATAGTTGTTTCTTCAAACTGTCCACTTTGTAATTTTGCTAGAATTCTTTTTGTATTGCGTTTGGGCAATTTGATCTAGTTCGTTAGTAGGTTCTCCCAAGTCTTATGTATTTCCGGGTCCTAAGTATTTCTAACCAGGTAATATGTAACCTCGACTAGTGCTTGGTTCCGCGTCTTGCGACATACTGAGTAATTTTAATCTATTTGAGTCTATTTGTAGTAAAACTCGCCATTGATTAATAAAAAGTAGTATATTGCGTAATAAAACAAAACTTAGACTAGTAAACCCGTATGTAAATTAAATCTAGTTACAAATATTTACATAGCTTTTATATATGATAGACGGAATAAAAATTAAAAATTCATCATTATTTTGTGAAAAATACCATTTTTTCCAATACAATTCCCATACAAAAGAGTTTAATTTAATATATAACTATCAATAATTACTCTTAAATTATATTGTACAGTTCTTTTATCAACGGCGTCTTGAGCGTCTGGCACGGTGAGGTAACTTGTTAGAGGGTAGTTACTGGCTGTGTACAGTCTGCAATTATCAATATTATGTTTTTGTTTATATTTAACGTCCGTAGGCATCGTTTGTCCATCTGCTGGTAATTTCCATTGTTCAAATCAGTTATCTGATAATTTGCA
Organism: Marasmarcha lunaedactyla; assembly: GCA_923062675.1. NCBI lineage: Eukaryota > Metazoa > Arthropoda > Insecta > Lepidoptera > Pterophoridae > Marasmarcha > Marasmarcha lunaedactyla. The sequence continues at coordinate 15,206,862 of OV281353.1, forward strand.
CTCGTCCATGAAAACTGAATTTTTATGTACCAAGTCTGCAAAATTGAACGACGAGTTTGGTGATAATCCAGTTAGTCTAGTATAGATAAAATGAAGTTCAACTAGACTTCCCATTATCATCGTCTTACCTGTGTCTGGTGGCCTATAGAAGAATAGGTTATTTTTCTTTGTTTGTTTCTCCATAAAATGTTTTTTGGTATGTTGGGCAAACGCTTGAAGATTTATACAGTTTTTCTGCAGCAACTGCTCCAGTTCCCAACAAGCTTGATTCACTAGGCCTTGTCGTTCGCTTCGGCCGTAATCGTCTTACACTTAAATATATTCTCTCAGAAAGTGAAAGACGAATGGCGCAATGCGTCGCTTATACGATGGGAATTGATCCTAAGCAAATCCTGCAAAATCGTGATGCTGATCTTGAATCTACTCGAATCTACTCATCTACTTCGACTCAAGGTGCAGCACGAGACACTGCTCAGCGACGATTGGATTCTCAGCCTTCTACAACCAGTGAAAGTGTACATCCAGCCGGAGGGGATCAACTCGCTCGTAAGTGTAACACCGAACATGGAGATAGAGATGAACAGACAGCCCTTCTTGGCGAGAGAAGGAACAAATATTCAAAGAGAGATCAAGGTATTAGACGAGAGAATGTTGAGCTCTTGTTTTACTTTTTCAAAACCAAGCTTTTGACGAAGGAAAAGCACAAAGAGTACTTTGTCAGTTGCATGAAGGGATTGCCATGCAGTTCCAACGAAACTTCGATGAGCGACTTGAGAAAGCTATACGTCTTGCCACGATTTTGGTATTTCAAGAAACCCCTTTCCAAAGACTACACAAAACAAAAAAATACCAACTAAAAATGGACCCCGAAGCAAACGACAAGGCCTAGTGAATCAAGCTTGTTGGGAACTGGAGCAGTTGCTGCAGAAAAACTGTATAAATCTTCAAGCGTTTGCCCAACATAGTCATATAAAATTAAACTCTTTTTTATGGGAATCGTATTGGAAAAAATGGTATTTTTCATATACGAAGTAGACAGTTTGAAGAAACAACTATAAGAAAGTGGGCTTTAGGAGAAATTAAGAAGGCAGACGAAGAATTTCTAAAACAGGTATACAGTTACGAACCAACATCAAAATACGATTTTTTAGCCAGAGAAGCCGCCCTATTAGAAATAGGAACAAAATATCTAGGAGAAAAAGTTCTAGGATCAATATACCCAAGATTTCGAAGTACTCAAGGTCAACAAGCGAAAGGCAAAGGTATGGTAAACAGCAGACACACAAAAAATGGTATTTTACCTGCAATTATAACTACTGGTATTGATAACAAAATGAATACTCACAGTTATAGTTTCAAAAAAATTTTCAACTTTCACATAAAAAGTACTCTTTGTACTTATAATAAAGAGGAACCAAGCTCGAGTGCCTCAAACGGTAAAATTTCTATAAAAAAATTTATTCATACACTTCCGTGGCACAAAATATGTATGTATCTCACACAAAAAGAATATGGTGACGTCACCGAAGGAGCTTGGTTTTGACAAAGTAAAAGCACGAGCTCAACATTCTCTCGTGTAATACCTTGATCTCTCTTTGGATATTTGTTCCTTCTCTCGCCAGAAAGGGGTGACTGTTCATCTCCAAATCCATGTTCGGTGTTACACTCACGAGCGAGTTGATCCCCTCCGGCTGGATGAACACTTTAACTGGTTGAAGGAGACTTAGAAGTGTCTCGTGCTGCACCTTAAAGTCGAAGTAGATGATTTCACCCTTCGGGATCAGCATCACAATTTTGCGGGATTTGCTTAGGATCAATTCCCATCGTATGAGCGATGCATTGCGCCATTCGTCTATCACTTTCTGAGAGAATATATTTAAGTGTAAGACGATTAGGGCCGGTACAAATGTACTCAAGAAGGCAGTCAATACATGCGATTTGAGTACATTTATAGTCTTGGGATCTAATAGTTTTCCCAAGCTTAATATTATGCTCCCAGATTTTTGCGGTACTAACGTAAATAATGTGGTAATGGTCTATTCGGGTCCCTGTATGCTTAGAGATGATTTTCCAAGGAGAGTTACAATTTGATCTTGCATTATATTTTTTTTTACCCAAGTGGCAATCCAGTCCTTTTGATTCGGGTTGTACTGCATCTCTGTGTTCATAGTGGCCCGCTTCTTTTTCTGCCCGCTCTGCTGCTCGGGTGAGAAATGCAATAACTTCTTCTTCGTCGTCGCTGATGTCAATAAGTGGATGGTTGTGGGGATAATTGGGTGTGGAAGCTCTTCTTGGTCCTGCTTTTCGCCATCCAGAGTATGAAGGAAGTCGTTCTCCTCCATCTCTTCCAGATCCAAATCTTCGGCCAATGGTGTCTCTTCCAGAAGGCGTTGAGATTCGGCTTCGATCGTGTGGTAAAACTGATTCAACGTCAGCCCTTGTGATAATGTGAAGTATAGAATACATACTGCAGTCTCTGATAAAATGTCCCGGATTTTATACCGCTTTTATACTCGTGCTACTCCCACTCTTTTTTGTTATCTCTAACGGTTTTTAAGCGTCTTTCTTGTTTGTTTCAGCTTATCAGTTATTATTCACGCCAGCTGCTCTGTTTGTTTTGTTTCATTTTAGGATTCCGTGTTTCATTTTAGGAAACCCTAACCTAGGTTTTTTGGTTTCGAAAGCCCTTACCGCTAGAGCTGGCTAGTTAGGTAGCTCTGTAGGTGTTTTTATTATCAACGAACTAGATTGCAACTCGGGTAAAATAAAATATAACGCAAGATCAAATAGTAACTCTGCTTGGCAAGTCGTCTCTAAGCATACAGGGACCCGAAAAGACCATTACCACATTATTTACATCAGTACCGCAAAAATCTGGGGGCATAATAGTAAGCTTGGGAAAACTATTAGATCTCAAGACTATAAATGTACTCAAATCGCATGTATTGACTGCCTTCTTGTGTACATTTTTAGCGGCCCTAATCGTCTTACACTTAAATATATTCTATCAGAAAGTGATAGACGAATGGCGCAATGCGTCGCTCATACGATGGGAATTGATCCTAAGCAAATCCTGCAAAATCGTGATGCTGATCCCGAAGGGCGAAATTATCTTCTTCGACTTCAAGGTGCAGCACGAGACACTGCTCAGCGACGATTGGATTTTCAGTCTTCTTCAACCAGTGAAATAATGAATGTTTTTTATTTAAAAAATATTACAATATTCACTTACTTAGATCTACCACGAGGAGTCAGGATCGAATACAGTGGCGGCGGTGAGGGCGTTGCAGCCGTATAGTTAACAGGAGTGGCGGGTGAACCCGACATAACTTCGTCTGTAGGGCAGGACAGATCAATAACTCGACCACATCCTATTCCAAAGAATCCTCGTCCACGATAGCTGAAAATAATTTATTAAAATTAATAAAATCAAACTTGGTATCTAGGAGGAAACAGGATGTGATAAAACTCGCAAACATTTTTATCAAAATCTTAATTAAAATTAATAAATTGAACAAGGAGGAAAACTAACTATATTTAGCCCGAGCTGACCGCAAATGTGATAAGACTCGCAAACATTGTTATCAAAATGACGTGGGCGGAGGAAACACATCAACGCTAAACTTGGCTAGTTAGGTAGGTAGGTTAGGTTAGGTTTTTTTAATAGTCAAATTTGTGCACCACAGACATTAGTCCGTGCCCTTTGCCAATTTGATACAATGTTTATTAGTTTTTTTTTTCTTTTTTTACATTTGGATTACGTGCTCAAAGCACTCACACACTCACTATTTTAATGCTAAAACTTATAAACTAAGGTTGAGTCAGTCCGTATTATTATTATTATTATATATATATATATGTATATATGCATTAATTATTATGTTAGTAAGTGGTTGTAAAATCATTGTTTATAATATTGTTCATAATAAAATGTTGGTATGGTATGAATATTTTTATTTATTGGCAAATATATATATATATTTATATATATACTTCGAATCTTGACGCTTCCACCGCACGTCTTATAAATCTACCGATCGCATCGTTCTCTCTGTCGGTGTAGTAAACACAGCTTTTTGTGTGACGAGATATTGCGACGAGTCCCTGCGCCTCATGTATGGTGAGAATACTGATACTCTCCATACTGAGGGACCTTACTTGATGTTTTGCTGAGTAGGTGCCTAAGTAGACTTCAGCGAGAGCGTACGCCACATCCTGCGGATTCCAGTGTGTGCACAACAGTTCTGGGGTGATTGACCCTACCATGGTCGGTCGAGAATATGTCATCTTGAAGAGGTTTTCCCGATCGATGTATGGTAGCTGGTTAATGTCTCCGATGAGAAGGATTTCTTTTGATCCTGACAGTTTGCAGGCCATGGCCCCAATGGGCCCGTAGTGGTTCATGAGAGCCTCGTCTACCATCATTCTGATGTAGTTCTCCGAGTCTCTGAACCCATTTACTAAGACAGAAGCCATCGTGCGAACTCTCCTTTTTGCTTCGCCTCCTATTCGCTCCGATAGCTTTTCTTTCAGGTCTTTAGCTGCTTCTGTCATGGTGGTGACGATGATGTCGCTTTCTACATCGAAGTTTGAGATCACTCAAGTTGTCTTTCCACAAACTGGTACTCCATTGATCCAGTTGATTTTTGATGCACTGCATTCCGACCAGGCTGCGTGGACGTCCAGGCTTCCTGTGAAGGCGGACGCCATTTCCAAAATCCTGTCGTCCACCATTATCTTAGTGCAACTGGCTGTTATGGCAGTTGGATCGTTTGGGGGAGTTTTGAAAGTGAGCCTGCCGCTCCGCGATCTTTTTTCTTCATCTCGGACAACAAAGTTCTCGGTCGCGTTGTAAGCCGCCACATATTTTCCAGACATAGAGCCTCTAATGATTTCGGCTGTGTCATTGTTAAAAATGGCGACTTCTGCTTCCTTGGTGGCGCCGTTTTTGGTGCCGTTTGAGGGTGCTCGTCTTTTGGATACTTGGGCGGAGGGAGACTTGCCAAGCTAACAGAAGCAGATAAGAATTACTTTGTATAGGCATAAAGAGACTCTGTAAATTTATTTTGAAAAAATATACCCGTGAAGTTTCTTGCCAGTTCTTCTTCACGAAAGTTTTTTCGAACTGGTTGTAGAGTCATGTTTTATTTGACATCAATAAGAACAAGTAAGTAATTATCAAGAAAATAAATATTTGATTTCATATATATATAATAGGTCTTTACCTATGAAACTGCCGTTTTGCCGTACTGGCCATTTCAAATGAAAATATTTTTTTTTTACTGATAATTCTAATTTCAAATTAATTTTATTTGACACACATGGAATTCTTTTTCTAAAATCGTCATTTGTTTAATAGTTAGTGTTTTGTTTTCAACGCATTCGAACATTTTTCGTCATCATGGATAAGTTAAAAATTCGAGTAATTATGGAGTATGAGTACCGTCGTGGCAGCAAAGCGGCACAAGCGGCACGCAACATCAACGACGTTTACGGAGCGAACACTACAAACGAACGCACCACCCGTTATTGGTTTACCCGCTTCCGTTCTGGAAATTTTGACCTGAAAAATGAACCCCGTGGTCGTCCGAAAACTTTGGTCAACAATGACGAATTAAAGGCAATTGTGGAAGCTGATGAAACTCAATCCACGGCTGAATTAGCAGCAGCTTTCGACGTTAGCATCAAAACAATATTGGTCCATTTGCGTAAAATTGGCAAGGTAAAAAAGCTTGACAAATGGGTACCCCACGAACTCAATGACCGCCAGCGCGAAGTACGCGTGGAGACGTGCCTTGCACTGCTCAGCAGGCATACAAATGAAGGAATTCTGAACCGCATTGTTACTTGTGACGAGAAATGGATCCTGTTTGACAATCGTAAGCGCTCAGCAAGTTGGTTGGACCCTGGTTCAGCACCCAAACAATGCCCTAAACGAAAACTTACCCCTAGAAAAGTGATGGTCACTGTTTGGTGGTCTAACGCGGGTGTAATTCATCACAGCTTCTTGCCAAACGGGACAAGCATTACTGCAGATGTGTACTGTGAAGAACTGAACACAATGATGGAGAAGCTCGCACGTCTCCAACCAGCTTTGGTCGATCGTTCGGCTCCACTGCTCCTGCACGACAACGCGCGACCTCATACTGCACAGCAGACGGTCTCCAAGCTACAAGAGTTGGGGTTGGAAGTTCTCCGTCATCCGCCGTACTCACCAGACCTTGCGCCTACAGACTTCTACTTTTTCCAGAATTTGGATAACTTCTTAGCGGGAAAAAAATTCAATACCCGAGAGGCAGTACAAAATGCCTTTGAAGAATTTGTTGCCTCCCGTCCAGCTGATTTCTTCAAGAAAGGCATTAATAAGCTACCAATGCGTTGGCAAAGATGCATTGATTGCATGGGTGATTATTTTGATTAATAGAAATAAAAAATATATAAAAAAATTACGCTTCATTTATTTCGTGAAAAACGGCAATTTCATAGGTAAAGACCTAATATTACAAGTCACCCTGTATACACAAAATTGACGTTTCTTTTTGCATTCATAAAGTTGGTTTAAATTCCTTTTTAAACAAATTTAGAATCCATATAAAAGTAACCTTGATCTAATGGCCGGTTGTTGGCCATTAGATCAAGGTTGTTGATTGACAATGGGTTGTGGATTTCATTGTCAAGTTTCGTTGTTGTTATAATTTAAAGATTTTTCTTATTGTTCAGATTTATCATGCTAAAGCGTCATCCGGCGTCGCATCGGCGGGCCCGAAAAAGTCGAAAATCATTCCAAAATAAAAGTTGCACGAAACTATTTTGTAATTGCTTGTACGTGCGCATACACCCGGAGAAGCTCACTTCACACCGGTCAAGTTATTTTGCGCGTACTATAAGCTTGTAACTAAATTAGACTAAATTTTAAGTTAAAAATTACGTGTGAACAGTCAGACAAGTAACAAGTGGTAACTTAAAATTTAGTACGCAAGTGATTAAATCACTTTCGATTTTTCGTATAAGTAGGTGGGCCTTACTTCTCACTTCACACGTTTGGACGTGATTTTTTAGTTAAGTGCGTAAGTATACATAGCGGGTGGCGGCAAGAGCTCGTATGTATTTCGCATTATTTCTTTTTTTTTTCATTAATGTCGGAGTGGAGTTAGGTTTCAAGTTTTTTGTTGAAGAATATTTCAAATAGGTATTATTGGAGAATAAACGGGGTAAAAAATTTAGAAAAAAACATATTCTCGCAAAGATTTTAATTTCAGAATAAAATTCTTTTTTGAATTTGTCCAAAATTACGTTTACCACATATCTAAGTACAGAATTGACGGATTCCTTGACATTCATCACTGCTCATCTTCATTGAACTTATGAAGTTAACTACTTTATCCGTTTGGACCCACAAGTGACTTGTAGTAACTTAAAATTTAATTAAAATTTAGTTACCAACTTAACTACTTAATATATGTACACCGCACATTAAGCTTTTATTGTCTAGATTATATAACTTTGTATTTGGTTATTCATAATCTTTTAAATATCTTCTATGAAGAATTTTATTGTAAATTTCAATTTATTCTATTCATACGTAATATTTTATGGTTGGAATATCGAGACTATTTAACAGGGAAAAATTATCAGTCCAAGTTTAGCAATAAAAAGGTTGACACTGTATGTATAACACGTAAACACAAATCTAAGTTTCAATGGTGCATTTTTGAAGTACAATTATTTAACAACAACTGGTGATACTTGCCTAAATTATTTTTATTTAAATAAATTATGTTACCGTTTCAGTAGTATTGCATATAAAGTAGTGTTAATACTTAAAATTGAATTATGTGTTGTTTTTAGCTGTTTTTATTTATCTTTTTTAAACTGGGTCTAAATAGTTTAAAATACTTATGACATGATGATTGTCAATATTCTCCAAATTACTGCAGTAGCAATGATTACTTTGTATTGTCTCATATTTTATATTTTAACTGTGAAATCCCTTTTCCTGTGTATACGCTCAGTATAATTTGTGTAATATTGGTTAACATTGTTTTATGTAAACTGAAACTTTTAATAATAAAGTTAAATATGTTTGCAACTGTGAACTTGTACAGATTTTTGTTTTTAAATTATGGGTGTGTGTGCTGTGTCAGAGCAATACCATCAAAATATAAGCACAAATTGTATAGCTTTAATTTATATTATTACTTATTTTATTTATTTTATTCTTATTTAATTTGGAAGCTTATTTTATATGTTTCTCATAATAATTAATCTGATACTGGCTTGCATGAAATACATATTTTTTATTTATTGTAACTTTTTAGATTCTATAGATTTTGTGGATACTTTACCCCTAAAACTAAATTCCTTAGGCTAGGACTATATAATGCAGGCTCACTTAATACGGGTCATGATGACTTCCTTGTGGCAATGGACAGATTTGGTGCTGACATTGTCGCTATTAACGAGACTTGGTTAAGTGCCAGACAAGAAGCGTGTGCGTCCGCGCCACCGGGATATCGCCTGCGCTGCGTGCCGCGACCTTTGCATATGCGCCGTGGTCGAGCTAGAGGTGTGGCTTTTATTTAAGACAGAATGTACATATTATTATGGTCTTACTTGGCGGAACTTATGGTCATGCAATGGTCAATGTTAAAATGGCATTGAAAAAGGCTAAATGCCCGATCAGTTCGTCAGTTATAGAGCTTTGCGGGACATAAATTAGAAAAATTCAACGATGATCTCACTGGCATGGACTGGGAGGCTGTGACTCGGGAACCGACCGTGAGCGAAATGGTATCCAAGTTTAATACAATGATCTTAGTACTCTATAAAAACACGCTCCAATTAAGACTATCCGTATCAAGAAACAAGGTTCCTTACCTTGGTGTTGGCGATGCAATGATAGGTAGGTAGGTACAGTAAAAACTGCTCGGCCCGCCTGACCTTATCTTAAAACTATGTTATAATGTGTACATACCTAGTAGTTTTAAGCCTGTGTATTTATTTATGTTTATAATACGTATAGTTATAAGAATTGTTGTGTATCTATGTGTTTTTTTATTGATTTTTTATTAAATATATGGATTTCCGTGGAGTCGTCACTGGTCCACGTATTTTGATATACCTACCCACACGAGCGAGCGGCGAGAGTGCCACCGCTGCTCGGACCTTTTCGGGAAGTTTTAGATTAAACCCTATGTCAATATGCATGGCGGTCGTTACTACGCCGTTACTACGGTGAACACGCGCGCGCACAAGTACCTCGTGACGGCTATAGAGAAATTTCAAATTTTCGCAAATCCTCGTATATTCTTTTACTCGCTCCGTACCTACCAGCTCGATAAGGGAATCTGTCCTCTACAGCCTGGTCCAGCGAGCCGAATAGTGTTAATAAGCACCGTGCAGGTCATGGAATTTGACCCCTTTGCCAATCCCACGCCTTGGGAACGAGGTATCCAGCCACTGCCGCACAGTAATTCGATAGTTCGCTGGACAACATCGTGTTGGAATACCGTTCGTCTCCTTGTTACCAATTCCACATCTTCAAGCAATGGCTCAAGCAAAAGCTCATTCCTCAAATATTCACCATTTAAATTGTTAGGCAAAAAGTGGGGTCCAATCAAATGATCATTTATGACGCCCATCCAACTTCTAACAATAACAACTAAAAAGTTCCAGGAATTTATTGCAACTCTGCAACTTAAGACGCGGTACGATAACAAAAGGTTTTACAATGCACATGCTCTATGTACGTTTTTTTCTGGGAATTGTTGTTTGTGTCTTAATAATTTAACTTGTTTGGATAGCTAATAGAACAAGGAAGTTTTTCTAGTTGTTTGTACGCTTAATGTACTGTTGATTTTTCAAAATAAATCCAGTTTTGTATTGACCAAATTAATGAATCAAAACAAAATTTTATAAGAATTCACTTGCCATTTCAAAATGTTTAATATTTGTGCCAGTATAAGTATTAATAAATGTTTGTGGATGTATTGGTAACTGATAAAAATTTAAACAACTTTGTTCATTAGGTTTCAAATTGGACTTGAAATCGTAAAAATCTTTGCACGAAAATGTTCCCGACGCAGATCCATCTTTCTATGACACTTTTTAAATATGACAATTATTAATTTTGATTTGTGCTGAGTATGTTACATTTGAAATAAATGTCCTTACTTACTGCCGACAAGTCAGCTTACAAATGCACGTGTAATTAATACCATGTCAAAATTTTCTTTAATTTTACAATTGTATACTAAACATTATTACAGTTACAAAACACACGAATCAACATTAATAATAGTCATATTTAAAAAGTGTCATATAAAAATGGATCTGCGTCGGGTTCCAGGGTATAAGGTACGGTAAAACCAGTTCAAGGGTATATGCTTTTCATCGCCAGAAGATGCGCTCACTACGTTTGAGGAGGGCGTTGAGGAAGTGCCTTTTGCAGAATGGAAAATGTGGTTTGAAAATTGGTTCAGACGCATGAAACTTTGTATAGACACTGATGGAGAGTTCTTTGAAAAAAGGTAATAATAAAATATAACCTATAGAACATTTCTATTTTTTTTTTCTCAAAACTTTCTTCCTACATATGTCAAGATTTTTTAGATAGTAGATAGATAGTACATAGTGAATGAAAATTAGGTTCTCATAATAGCTTGTTATTCGAATAATCATTTGCTTTGTAATCGTTTTGTCTTTTGACAGTTTTTAATTTATTTTGTGGCTAATCATTACGTATTGTTGGCAATCGGTTAGAGATTATTATTGCCATAAACTAGAATTTTTTCATATATGAAACTAGGTCGAGTGGAGGTGACAGCCATCAAAGTAAAATAATCTAAAAAAAGGGCCGGTCAGATATGACCTGTCAACTGATTGATAGCCAGAAGACGCGTCTTAGTTACCAAATATATCATTTAAAAAAGGTTTTTTACTGATTTTAAAGCAATTAAGCAGACTTAGGATAAGATAGTCTAAGGAAACAAAGAAAATCGTTTTTAAATATTTACGAGAAATATTTTTTTTAATGCAGCCCATCTATTGTAAGTTTTACAGAAAGGAACCTAATGAAGGACCGAAACTAAAAATTACATTAGAGCAAAGCTCATATTAAAATAAAAATACTATTATGCCAGTAAATACATACTTATAATGATTATTATAAAATATTAAAGCTGAAAGTAGCTATTAGATATGAGATGCGGGTTCTGTCATTCACACACATCAATCAGACCTCAACGTCAGATGTGATTGATTTTCCTTAATTTCTTGCTGTCCCACATGGGCAAAATGTATCACTGAAAAGAAAAGATTGATATGCATCTTTCGATCACTGTGATATGTATCACTCTTTTATATCTTTATCACAAATGTATCAGTTGCTCATGCCCGCGCGTCACTCTCGCTACTCAGTAGGTTTGCTCAGTTCAACTCAATCAAATATATCAATGAGAGATATAAAAGATATGACGAAATGAAAGATTACTGATTGATTTGGTTTAATCGGCAGCTGTTTCTTAGTGATGGCGCCATTTTGCGGTATCGGAACGAAACTATTTATCGGTACCCAATAACGGGTTCTGAAACTATGTATTTTCAAACTATTTGTTACGAGTTTTCTTTTCCTAGCATTGTGCGAGCGAGATAATCATACGACGCGTGCTTGAGCGAGTGAGTTGTAAAGATACAGTGATACATTTGGATATGAACGGATATAAAGAGTGATTTATTCAAACGGAGTGATGCATATCTTTTTTATCTATCACTCCTGAGTTACCCATCGCTATTGTTTATTTATTCATTTATTCATTTATTCACTCACTTAACATAATAGAACATTTTACATGTATGAAATTAGGAACACAATAAGAAATAGTAGAAAATGGACTTAAAATAAAACAAAACAGACTTCAGTATTTAAGTTTAAGTGAGTAAAATGGTCCTAGCTCAGCATAATGTTGAAAGCGAGGATACGCGAACATATCCTAGCAACAACGCTGTTATTCTGCCAGAACCAACACAGTAGATAGTTCCACTTCGCAACATTATATAATAATATTTTTTAAATGTAATTTTAAAATAATTCTCCGTTAATAATAAAGGTAAATAGTTTGTTTTTATAATTTTACATAACTAAACAGTTACTTTATAAATGTAAGATAGTACAAATGAAACAATAGGCTTCAAGATAAACTATAAGGAACAAAAGGCAAACAAAACAATTATACAGCAAAACATTTGTTTCAGGCAGCACACAACCAGTTGATGCCCAATTTTTGTTGGGACATCAGAAATGCCTTAAATTTTTTTTTTTAAAACAAATACGTTGTTGGTTTTATGTAGAGGTGGAGGCACATTGTTCCAACACCTAGTTGCATGATACCTGAAGCTACCCCGAAAAGCAGCAGTTCTATGCCGTGGTGTTAGTAATTCGTTTACACACGATCTAATGCCGTAACGAATGTTAGAAGACCTCCAAGACAATTTGTTGTATAGATAAGGTGGTAAGTTGAGCCTAATTATACCGAATAACATAGATGTGTATAATAAATTTTGCCTGTTTTTCATATTCAAAACATTTCCCTCATTAAGATAAGGGGAGACGTGGGTTCGCGGAGGAATATCGAAACAAAACCGTGCACATGCATTCTGTATTCTTTGTATCAAACCCTGGGTTCTCTCCAGAACACAAGGGCCATATACGTTAATTGCATAGTTTAATTTTGAAAGCACTAGGCTGTCACACAAACTGATTCTCAGTTTTGCAGATATATAGTTGCGTACTTTGTATAGAATCCTAAGCCTGTAGAAGCAGGCCCGCGCAATCTCTGCTACGTGTGCTTCAAATTTCAATGCACTGTTTCAACAACTCCCAGGTTTCGGGCTTTCTCCACTATTTCAATGTTAACTCCAATCAATCTTATCCTGTGTGAGGCAGAGTCTCTGTTAAATATATTAACATTTTTCTTTGACCCAAATACCATAAACTTGGTTTTCGCTGGGTTCAGCACTAGACAATTTTCTGACGACCAAACTGAAATTCGATGTAGGTCCTCGTTCAATTTTCCCATAGCTATAGGGATCTCATGGGGCTTGGCAGAAATATATAACTGCAAATCATCAGCATAGAGATGGTATTTACTGTATTTGATTGTGTTAGGCAGATCTGCAGTGTATATAATAAATAGGAGGGGACCAAGTATGGAACCCTGAGGAACACCGCGATGAACTGGCATAGTTTGGGAAAATATTTTACCACCACCAGAAGTATCTACTACAACTTTTTGCGATCGACCCGTCAAGTAACTATTAAACCAAGTTAATGCTCTACTGTCAAAACCGTAGTAGGACAACTTCGAGAGCAAGAGAGGGACGTTAATACAATCAAATACCCTGGAATAATCAAGTAGAGCTAAGACTGTGACCTCATCTTTATCTTGAGAAAATAACATGTTGTCAACAACATCCAGTAAGGCAGTACTTGTGCTATGACCTTTCCGAAAACCTGACTGGAATATAGGCACTAAGTGATTTTGTTCAAAGTACTTGACCATTTGGCTATAGACCACTCTCTCAAGCACCTTCGAAAGAAAACATAGAACACTAATGGGCCGAATGTCTTTTAGATCATTTGGGTTACTAGTTTTGGGAATTGGTCGTACGATAGCTGTTTTCCAGAGCATTGGGAAGTAACATGTTGTAATCGATTTATTGATTATTGCAGTTATAACATCTAGACAGTGGGGTAAAATAAGCAGTACAAGATCTAGGTATAATTCGTCAACACCTTGCAGTCCATCGTGTGCTCTTGCGGCGTTGTGTACTGTGCACAAACTAACTAGTGATGCTATGCATCAGATGAACATCTTCCTAACTACTACACTAGGAACGAACTTATTCAATTTGACAAGTATTTTTTTTAAATTTAGACTGTCCTCCGTTTCTTTTAAAATGACGGCATTGGATTTTGGCGTAATGCCATTGTGGCAGCGCGAAAGCCCCTCTTCTATTCTACAAGATATTTCGACAATTTAAAAGATAAAGAAGGTAAAATAAATAAAACACTTGTAGGTATATTTATGATTATTTTTATTTCTAAACTTTATTTTATATTTTCATATGCTATGTTTGTATTGCATGGGAGGCAAATTTTTATTTTCTAGACCCGAGACATTAGTACCTTTTTATATTCAGCTAATTATGTTACACCAATTAAACACCGTTATTCTTATTGAGTAACCCAGAAAACATATATTCTCAAAATGTTTGTGGCTTACAAACAATTTACCTACGAAGTTCTACCACACTTAAACCCGTTAAGTCCGATCTCAGTTCTTGGGAAATGATGGAAAAGGACGTCCTTTCGCCTACTTTCTTCACTACTAGCACTGTACAACAAGTACATTGTGAAGCACCATAAACGTGTTTAGTACGTCATTACAAGAACACATGGTTAATTTAGCTAAAATATTCCATAGAATTAGAGAATCAAATTTTAAAATCCAAATGGACAAATACGAATTTTTAAAACTTGAAACTGCTTACTTAGGACACATCATTATTAAAGACGGTATAAAACCTAAGCCTGATAAAATATCCACTATACAAAAATTTCCTATACCTAGAACAGCCACTGAAATTAAACGATTTTTAGGACTACTGGGGTACTATCGTAAAATTATTCCAGATTTTGCCAAAATTACTAAACCTATGACCAAATGTTTAAAGAAAGGATCAAAGATAAACTTAAATGACTATGACTTTACTAACTGCTTTGAAAAGTGCAAGGCTTTGTTGACCAATGACCCTATATTACAATATCCTAATTTTGACAAAGAGTTTTTATTAACAACAGACGCATTTAACGTTGCTATTGGAGCGGTACTATCTCAAGGACCTGTAGGATCCGATAAGCCCATAGCTTATGCGTCTCGGACTTTAAACGATAGCGAACTTAACTATAGCACTATTGAAAAAGAGCTTTTAGCTATAGTATGGGCGACCAAATACTTCCGTCCCTATCTGTTCGGACGTAAATTTAAAATCTTAACTGACCATCGACCCTTACAGTGGGTATGAACCTTAAAGAACCTAACTCTAGACTTACTCGCTGGAGACTGAAACTTAGCGAATATAATTTTTCAGTAATTTACAAGCCAGGCAAATGCAATACTAATGCCGATGCTTTGTCTCGAGTGGAAATCCACAATGAAGAAACTGAGTCTGTCGCTGTAAATCCCTGTGAAACAGCACCCTCAGTAGCTGGTTCTACCACTCTTACAGCCCACACAAGTAACGAGAACCCTATTTTAGAAATACCCATTACTGACGACCCACTGAAATAGATTTAATAGATATTGATAGATAGATAGATATATTTAATAGATAATAGAAATTGTATTTACCATAGTTGCCGACTTGAAAAAGAAACCGACCGTAACTAGGCCCTTTGACACTCACACTAAGACATGTATACAACTCTCTGAATCTAACCTTGAAACAGACCTTATTAATGCTGTAAAACAGTACATAAACCCTAAAGTTAAAACCGGTATTCTAGTTAATCCTACAATAAGCATGTATAAAATAATACCTATCTTACAGAATGCATTTAAAAGTAGCTCAATGAATATCGTTTTAACCAAAGTCGAATATGAAAATGTTAAGGACTACTTACGTCAACAAGCAATAATCCAAAATTATCACGAAGGGAAAACTAACCATCGCGGCATCAATGAAACGTATCTATCCTTATCAAAAAGATACTATTGGCCTAGAATGAAAGACTCTATAACAAAATATATAAATGAATGCCTTCTCAAAGTAAGCTCAAGCTTACTTTCTACGAGATGGGACCGCCTTAAGCGTAGTCTAGGCACTTTTAAGATTTTGTACCATGGCGTCCCTTTAACAGTTGTAACCGACCAAGGACCAGAGTTTACTAATCAATTATTTTTAGATTTTTTTAGATTACACAAAATACAACATCATGAAATATTAGCTCATACACCTGATAATGATAATGGAATAGTGGAAAGATTCCACTCCACCATTTTAGAACATCTTAGAATACTTAAAATAGAAATAAAAAATGAACTAGCTGTTAATTTAATGCCTTACGCAATATTAGCATTTATAACAGTTCCATACACAGCCTTACGAAATGCAGACCTCTTGACTTAATAACTGGACATTGACCTTACGCAACACTTACTCCAACAATATGCCCAAGACCATAAAACGCGTATGACCCAGGTTTATGATATCTATAGGTAGGTACTATACATCTGAAATAGAGTACTTACCTGACCGACAAATTTTTATCAAAAACCCATTAGCAAGTAAACAGAAACTAGCTCCACGTTACACTAAGTACACTGTTTTAGCTGACTTACCTATTCACATTTACACTTAAAAGAAAAGAGGACCTGTAGCGAAATCCCGACTCAAGAGACTCCCTTAAGATACGACTTTATTGCAGGATTCTTCTGTTGACTGTACTGGCAGTAGTAACCCACGCGGAGGAGATAAAACTAGAAAGCTTAGATGACGGACTCGGACTTTTTACCTTTAACCTAGGCCCTGCTAATATTATTTCCCACTATCATTCTTTCCTTCAATATATTGACCTCAGTGATATCCATTCTAAAATAAACTTAGTTAAATCTCAAATTTCAGATTTTAGACCTCAACTTAATAATAAAACTTAATCACTTTATCAACCACATCTGAATTACTTAGAATATAAGCTAACAAAAGTCTTAAATCAGTTAAATAGTTTTGAACCTTCTCGTATAAAAAGAGGACTCATTGATGGCCTAGGGTCTATTATCAAAAGTATTTCCGGTAATCTAGATTACACAGATGCAATTAAGTATAATAACGCCATCAATTTATTACAAAAAAGTCAGCATAACTTGGAATCTGAAATTAACACGCATATCAGCTTGAGTAAAGAATGGATGCTACGCCATTTTGAAATTATAGAAAATATAATTAATAATCAGCAAAAAATCACCTCAGCTTTCAATTTAATTCTTAACAGTGACGCTGAAAGAGAATCATCATTAATTAAATATGCCCATATGGCACAATATCTTTTAATTTTAAATGGTAACATAGATGAATTGGTCGTTGGATTAGTTAAATTAGACATATTTTATTTTATTATTATATATATAAATTAGGCATTAATAATAATTAAATAAACATAATAATTTCAAAAAAATATGTTTTATACAAGTTATCCATTCTCCCTAACAGGAATAATCTCACTCTTGTACCTAGTTCCCCTTTCATTGCAATCCATGAGTCTGATTCAATGTACTTCGAAACATGTTGCCCTAAGCTCAGGTCCCAGTACCTCTGCAACAGAAGCCGCATCACAGCATGCATCACCATCCAGATTATGTGGAACAGTTTATCTCCGAACAACGGATCTCCACATCCTGCAAACTCACACCAGTCAACCTATCAGGAGAAGCCATGGAGCAGCTCGACAGTCGCCATTATACTATCAGCTTTCCCCATCCTACGAAAATCAAATTATCTTGCGGTGCAGAGCAGTACAGAATCCTACGAGGTAGCTACC
The DNA here is from genome assembly GCA_923062675.1 of Marasmarcha lunaedactyla. Taxonomy (NCBI): domain Eukaryota; kingdom Metazoa; phylum Arthropoda; class Insecta; order Lepidoptera; family Pterophoridae; genus Marasmarcha; species Marasmarcha lunaedactyla. The sequence goes on from OV281353.1 coordinate 15,224,458, forward strand.
TAGTTGTTATTCCTCAAGGTTGCTCCCTGCAGCCACCCAAATTCAGCATCAATAACAGCAACGACCGCATCGAGGGCCACGCACTCCATATCATGAATATCGCCACATTTTCAGAAAATATGTCTGATCATCAGACGCAGATTCGCCTAAACTCTGTCAACTTAGAAAATCTTCACGCCAGTAATGCAAAAATAGCACTCTGGACGCCAGTTGCAATCAACGAAATCTCAAATAGTTCGATCTACCACACAACTACTCCTATCTACACTTTAATATTAAGTGCAACCGCACTCGCTATTAGACTTATTCTTAAGAGGTTGTACATCAAATTGCACCGGGATACCGATGGAGCTACAGCTGAAAATACTCCAACTACTGAAACATACTCAGAAGTGCAGCCTAAGAAAAGGAACATCTCCAAAAACATCAAAATTCATCCCAATGAGTTATCAACGACATTTTCGAAGGAACTTCGCAAGTAGTCGCCGATCTGCGGGGGGAGGTGTTATATGCCTACCACATAGGCATATAATATTACCAATTAACCCCGGCCCATCGCACCACGCTCGATGCATTTGAGTGGAGGGAGACCAATTCCCAAAAACAAAAGATTAAATATGATGATTTTTACACTTTAATAGGTACTTAATTTAATTAGTATTATGCTTTTATTCGATGTGAGTAGTGAAAAATGGTTGATATTGTTGGTGTTTGATTCGTTTATTTAATTTGTGATTTTAAAAAATGCACTCAACCTAACAGCGCCGTCTTTTTCTAGAAACTTAAACCGAATGAACGAATCCAACACCAACAGATGTTGAACCAACTAACTATGATAATTGTGATCAAAACTAATGGCTGTGATATAAAAAGATAATACTGAGATTGAAACAAGTTAGGAACGTGTTTGCAAGCTTTCAATTGTAATAAATATGGACACAAATTCTAAACGTTTTTCTTTTTGTTTAAATATTTTGTAGTGCCTACTACATTTGTGTTATTTTACGGGTAAAGGTACCTAAGGTATTTACTTAATAATAGCTTTGACTTAATAGTAACGTACCTAAGGTATTAACGACTATTATTACACCAATGATTTCCACATTCGCTGCTGATTAAAAAAAACGTTAACTCAAAATCGACGGTAAGGTACTTACTTTCCTTTACCCGAAGAGCGATACATTTATTCATACTTACAACCAGGGCACGGAAACCCTATCTAAAAGTCCAAATCGTTGTCGCGTACCTACAACAAATGCCCTTTTCATTTCCGGTTTTTAACCGGTGAATTGGGGTTGATAAGTACTACTTCCAGGTACCCATTACAAAACCGATTTCAGAGCCCTGTCTACAAAGTTTGTTTACAGTAATGGAAATGAGTAACAAAACAAAACAGCGCAATTTTTTACTAAGTAAAAAGAAATAATGATTTTGTACGCGACTGTACATCCATATAAATGTAGGGAACACAAGAAGTTTTTATTTTCAAATGAAAACAGCTCAAAATTATTTTCGTTTCATACGACTATTTCATGACTATTTTGTAGCACAAACTTTAAACTGAAAGTCGTAGGCGTTCCGGAGAAATTGGAACCTTTCTATCTCTGGAATCTTTCATCGACTATTTCTGAGATTTGGTATGTCGTTACGACTATTTCATCACTATTTTTTGGAACCTAAACCAAGTCGATAGACCTTACCGTTTGCTAGCACGAGAGATGAGGATTACAGCTTGACGTTCAAGCCATAATCCTCACCAACCTATAGCTATAACGGCGAAACTATAATATGACTATTTTTTTTACATGCATGACTATTTATGACTATTTCATGACTATTTTTTAGCATTGTCAAAATTCGTTTTCATTGAGTTTTCAAATATGAGGATTACAGCTTGAAGGACATAGACGCAAATCCTCTCCCACCAAGACAACGAGTGCATACCTACGCGAATGCCATGGCCAAATTCCATGAATTGCCATGCGTATCAAGAGATACCTACGCAGCCTTCCAGCACTTTTATCGTCGTCAAAAATTAGAATACATGCTGCAGAATGGATTCTGTTATTGATTATTTGACTTACAAAAGCATTACTTAATTTGCATGTGGGAGTATAAGGGAGGGGTTTTGCTTTATAAGTAAGCTTTATATTTTTAATCACGATTTCAAGCACTAACAACTTCACTACGGAAAGGTGGGTATTTTACAAAATTATGACATTGAGAGTTTATTTTTTTACTTCGATTTGCTACAAAACACTTTGGACCTTCGATTTACGCAGTCCCGATATTAAAACATCGTAACGTTTCCATGTAAAAAAATTATAAATCTTTTTCAAACTTTGTTCAAAGTTAGACCTCAATTTAAAGTTACCCAACATATACGTAATTTATATGATTTTGAATTGATGTGATATTGGCTCTCCTACTCCTCTGGGTGCTCTTATTTTCGCTTTCATCTTTTCTATTATATAGACAAGTGTCGATCACATGGTAAGTACATAACTGACCACGTTTTGGCAATGAATTAGTTATACTTGTGCATCTTTAATTTTGTACTAATACCAGCCATCAGTATGCATGAGAAGATGTTTCACACCTGGTTTTAAAAATACAGATCAATAATAATTGTTTTCATGCAATAATGCGCAAAAGGGCAGCATCGATAATGACGCGGGTGCGGGGCAGCACCAACGGACTCCTGGTAACGTTCAATGACCGGTTTGATTCGGAAATATTGAAGCACTGGGTAAGTAGCGTGCTGGTCGAGTGCTAAATGACCATTTTTTTAAATCAGACATTAAGTAATTATTTTAAATTTGGACATCAGTTATTTTAGATTCATATATATGCTGGAATTGTTATGACATGAATTTTATAATACTAACATAGTTTTTTAAGAATATTGTTACTAACATAATATGGAATAATTCCGAATTAAATTGATATTATTATTATTAATAATGATCTGATTCAGTATCATCGCATTAGCTTCGTTTTGGTGTAGACTCTGGCCAGCATTATGCTTTTTCCAGTTTCTCTAGAATAAATGGACATTACAAGATACCGACGTTGCCTGGAATAAAACACTTCACCTACGTGCAAATGAGGGCAGGGGATATTTTGTTTAAAAATGAAAACGTATAACATCAACTGTGACATCAAGCTTGCTGCTTTGAATGTCTCTTGAGATCTGAATAAAAAAGTTTACCGTTTTAAAGTTTGAAAGTAAGTATAAATTCACTTTATTGCACTTTGTTGCCTTTAAAACTGAACTGTAAAACTGAAATATCTGCTTTTACTTCTTTAGCATTGTTTCCCAGTTCAACTTAAGAGTATTAATCTGGAAAAAAATAATTTAAACATCTTGTGTATATTCAAATCAGAATTGTTTTTTTTACTATATCCATAGCCGGCAAACGAGCATGCGACCCACCTGATGGTAAGTGCCATCCGCGCCCATGGATATCATTAGCGTGTTATTTATTAACACTCGAGTACTCGCGTGTGTGATTGAAGTGATTATGATTTTAGGTTTGGTAATCGAACGGGCAAAAATCGGTAAAATTAACGCCCTGTATTTTTTGACATTTTTAGATGTCCGTTTGGATTGAGTAGCCACTCCAGATTTTTAAGGGCAGCTATCAGCCTTATTTAGTAGCCATGCAGATAATTTTGTAGGTCAAGTTTTGGAATTTGTAGTAAAATACATCAAAGGTTATATGACTCCAAAGGTGGCTCCTCAATCTAAACATCTAGATTGAGGAGCCACCTAGAACTCGTAATGTATTGAATGTAGGTTACTGAAAATTATGTATCATTTTGTATCTATAACGTAGGATATCTACTACAATTTTGAGCACATTAGTTCTAAAATTCAAGAAACTACAACACTTTTGTTGTGGCTCCTCAATCCATATACAATAGAGTAAATTTTTAGGAATCCTTTCGGTCAATTCATATTTTCGACATAATGACAATTTAGAAGAAGGTAAATCCTATAGCCTACAATATGAATGAAATACTAAAACATGGTGGTTTCCGTAAACAAACGCATATTATTTGGCTCCTCAATCCTGACGTTTAGCAAACCAATAATTTACTATATTTACCTGAGATAACAACGAAATCAAAAGCCAGAGATACTAACATATAGTAGGCATGCCTACTAAATGGCTACATACAATTCATTGCTGTATTCGTTTCAATTGCTGAAAAAAAAAGCTTTTTGATATTGCTTAAGGATTTGTTGCGAGGGGTGAGCATAATATGTGAATGAAACTAGGATAAGTAATTTATCAAATTAAAAAAAAAAACATATATTGCATAAATTGTTGCACACAGCAAAAAATGCGATACAAAAAATTTTTTGAAAATTATGGGTAATGGCGCGCAAGTTTTTTTTTTTTTGCAAACGCCAAATGTAAGCTGATGGATCACATGTAGCCATACAGCCCTACTTTAAAATTATAATTTTAGTGACAAAATGCAAATATTTTGTAACAAATTATTGTGAATTATAAATAATTTGATAATATAAATGTTTTTTCGTCTTAATGGGTAGGTAAATAGAAGACATTTATTTATTTCAACAATATAAATGGATTTTCAGCATAAAACCTCTTTGTTGTTACCAAAAAAAAAACTGTATTACCCGGTTAAATTGAAAATGCTCTGTTTACTCGCATATAATTTGCAGTTAGGTACTAACTTAACTTTGTAGGGATAATTCTATTATGCACTAGTATGTTATACTATTATGCACGTGTGTGTTATAGTTCGGTTTATGGCCCTTAGAACGATGTAATAAGACTCACTTTACGAGCAAGTGTTTTGAAAAAAAAGTTGTGGCTTTGACGTACTGGTTAAGTGGTTTCTGATATTTAAATTATTAACATCATGTAGGTACATGTAGGCAATGACATACTACATATATACAAGTTATATCCAAACATTACCGCACAAAAAACGGCGTCAACTCAACTATAGATATATAGAGTAATATAATTTGTGGGAGAAGGAAATAATAATACGGTTCACTTGTTGTAAGAAAGATATATCTATGTACTTCGTGACGTTGCTTCGCACTAATTGGTCGCGAGCGTACGTGACATAGTATGTACGTAAATTGTCGCAACTCTATAGCGTTGTCTCTTTTACTCCCACATACAAAATCATATTACACCTCGCTCTTCGAGTTTGTTGAAATGAATAGCCATGTCAATTTTAAAACGCCATTTAATAATAAATAAGATAGTTATAAAAAAATGGTACTTATTTAAAATTAAGCAAATAATAACACAAATATGAACAGAAGACAAATACGTACTTACTTTTAAACAAGAAACCAAACTGCACTTAATCAGTCACTCAATATATTATATAGGTATTAACCACAAATTATGAATAATAGATCTGCAAGTTATGCCTTTAATTTACTTTTTACTTCGCACACAAGAAAGCTTCAATCACTAATGAACGTTACGTTACTTAATAATTGTTATTGGTAGGTAGGTAACAAAATAATTTCCAATTACCCTCAAAAAATATATAGTCACCCCTCGCAACGAATCCTTAAGCAATATCGAAAAGCTTTTTTTTTTCAGCAATTGAAATGAATACAGCAATGAATTGTATGTAGCCATTTAGTAGGCATGCCTACTATATGTTAGTATCTCTGGCTTTTGATTTCGTTGTTATCTCAGGTAAATATAGTAAATTATTGGTTTGCTAAACGTCAGGATTGAGGAGCCAAATAATATGCGTTTGTTTACGGAAACCACCATGTTTTAGTATTTCATTCATATTGTAGGCTATAGGATTTACCTTCTTCTAAATTGTCATTATGTCGAAAATATGAATTGACCGAAAGGATTCCTAAAAATGTACTCTATTGTATATGGATTGAGGAGCCACAACAAAAGTGTTGTAGTTTCTTGAATTTTAGAACTAATGTGCTCAAATTGTAGTAGATATCCTACGTTATAGATACAAAATGATACATAATTTTCAGTAACCTACATTCAATACATTACGAGTTCTAGGTGGCTCCTCAATCTAGATATTTAGATTGAGGAGCCACCTTTGGAGTCATATAACTTTTGATGTATTTTACTACAAATTCCAAAACTTGACCTACAAAATTATCTGCATGGCTACTAAATAAGGGTTATAGCTGCCCTTAAAAATCTGGAGTGGCTACTCAATCCAAACGGACATCTAAAAATGTCAAAAAATACAGGGCGTTAATTTTACCGATTTTTGCCCGTTCGATTACCAAACCTAAAATCATAATCACTTCAATCACACACGCGAGTACTCGAGTGTTAATAAATAACACGCTAATGATATCCATTGGCGCGGATGGCACTTACCATCAGGTGGGTCGCATGCTCGTTTGGATGGATATAGTAAAAAAAACAATTCTCATTTGAATATACACAAGATGTTTAAATTATTTTTTTCCAGATTAATACTCTTAAGTTGAACTGGGAAACAATGCTAAAGAAGTAAAAGCAGATATTTCAGTTTTACAGTTCAGTTTTAAAGTTTGTGCCACAAAATAGTCATGAAATAGTCGTATGAAACGAAAATAATTTTGCGAAAATGACGTCATAAACGCCGCCATCTTCCCGCTCACAGTGCCCAAGCTACGGAGCATGGTCGCTGTGAGCGGCCTGTCAAAACTGACACATGACGTTACTTTGTTGATGTTTTTATTAGTCGATTAAAGATTTTAAAAGCTTGCTTACTAATTTTCTTTTGTAATAATGTTAAAAAATGTCTCCAGCTTCATTCAGGGTCAAAGATCTTAATGAAATTGTAACTTTAGACTTAAGCGACGAACAATCAGAATGTTAGCGCGATATTTACCGTTCCGATTGCAATAGCACTAATATAACTTTGAGCGCTGATAGCACTAATTGATAGTTGTCTCCTGAGTTTTTGATTGTTCGTTGTGCCTGAGTTCTTTCTTTCGGTTTCTTTTTAACTTTACAACTGAAAAGCTAAATACACAAAACAATTCAATTCAATTCTTTGGACATAATGGCAACCAGTCATCGATACTACTCAATACACAAAACAAAATGTAAACACTGTCCGCCATGATGTTTTTTGTTTGTGTTCCACACTAATAATGCACAATTTCATTTCCTACCAAAAAACAAAGTGTTTTAATAACAATTTAACAATCAAAAAGTGTTCTAAGCATCTTAAACTATTTTTTGATTAAGTGTACAAAGACCTGGCCCAGACTCCTTGCATTTTGGGACATTTCTTTTCCAATATATTAGGCTGGCAAAATAGAAGTGGCACAGCGCCTTAGTTGTATGCCACTCTAGGAGATTTTCCTAATTTTTAAATTTAATAGGTAAAAGATTTCATAAGGTTAAATATTATTTTTACGTTAAAATTGAGTGAATCTTCAGGTTACCTGTAAAGGTATACAGTTTCCTAGGACTGGCCTAAAGTTACAATGTCCTCGATATAAATTTGATTGAGAAAAATAATTCGCTCATACTTACTACTACCAGAGACTAGTAAATAACTATAGACTGACCATCTCCATACAAAAATTCGTGACTCGGAAAAAGCTCAAAATCCAAGCTATTACTAGATGTCGCTCTCAAATAGCTTGGACCAACCTTGTCGTCTTTTATTTTTATATGAATTATTGACAAGAAACGTAATGCAAATGCTAGATGGCGTTGTCAAATAACCTGAAACCTTAGCAAGTAGGATTTATTCCTTTCCTGAAATTGGAAAATGTCATCATTTTATATCATTGATTTTGATAATTTTACTCAATAAGAATAGGTAGGTAGTAATTTATTCTTACTTTATAGATGATAAAATAACAACTACAAAAGACCATAAACATACTGGTATAAGTTTATTTTGTTCAGAGACGCCTGGGCACTACCATCCTCCTTATTTTAATTGCCATAATAACCTATTTTTAAAAGCTTTTATTATCACAGTTGTGATAAACGCACATGTTATACTATATATGAAGCAGCCAAAACATAAACTTAATCAAGGTCCATACAATTTGCACGAGTCACAGTAGGCGAGCAGAAATATTGTGAATTCAAAGAAATGCAGGGAAAAGTTCCAAAACAAACACACACCCATAGCAACAACAATAAAAGACAAAGAATTCAAATTTTCAAACAAATAAAATGTTGTGATAAAAAGAACAAAAAAAGTTGATGGATAAAGAACATTTTTTTTAATAATAATCCAGCAAGAAAATATTTTTGTAACTACTGCAAAATAGTTATGAGTTATATGCATTATAAATAAAAATTATGCACTTATTAAGACATAATTTTTATCGATATCAAGAAATAAAGTTAAATATTATATACCTATTAATTAAATGCACTGAAATTCGTTTTATTATGTTAAGGCAGATAAGAACAAACTGTGGAGATGAATGCTATATTTTTATTGGAAAAATTATATACTGGCAATACAGTAACCCAGTAGCACTACAAATAATATCCGGGGTGGTGTAAAGTTTTCTGTTACTGAATTATAAGAGCGGCAACATAGCATCAAATAATATAATGCACTAGCTGGCAACGTCTGTTGTCGCCTGATACCTACGGATAGTACTTGCAATGAAATATCAATTGATTTTGTAAACAGCGATTTTTACGTATTATTTTGACTAAATTCAAATGACTTGTAAATCTAATACAACTAACGCCATCTCTCTATCTTAAAAACAACTATTTTTCAAGTCAGAAAATTTTGTTGGACATGGTTGGTCTATAGTTATTTACTAGTCTCTGCTACTACATACTTTTAACTGTAATCAAAATTCAACCAAAATAAAAGCGACCACACTCTAACTCAATCCCTTGGAAAGCATGGAACAGATTCAAAAAAATTTCTCTCATACATTTTTACGCTGTGTTCTCATTTTTATGGAATAAAATGTTAAAAGTAAGGCAAAAAATTGTCATACCGCTTTTGTCACACCTATCTATGGCAAACCAAGTTTTTATTTGAAGTGTGAAATTGACTCTGAATCGAAAAATCCACTTACTAAGTAGGTACATTGATTATTAAATATCCACTTATTAAACCTGTTGAGTGAGTTAGTGCCAGATCTTAGGGAACTCTTTCAAAACTTGAATACAAATACAAATATTTATTTCTCAACATTCACAATTACTTATCCTTATTGACGTCAAATAAAACATGACTCTACCAAAAAAAACTTCGTGAAGAACTGGCAAAAAACTTCACTGGTATATATTTTTTTAGTATTTTATTTTATTTTTTTATCACTGGTATACTAGATGCTCACGGCTTATCAGCGGCAGCTTGGTTGCGGCATCAGAGCAATAAATAGAGACATTAATATGCTCCTTAAAAGCGACGATAAGACCGGCGCTATAAAACACCCTAAACAACGGATGTCGACTACTCTGTAATTCGCACTACGCGTCTACACAGAATCGCGTTAATCTTGTTACACCGACTCTAGATAAATCCTTACCACACATGATCACTGACGGTGAATGTAATGAAACCTTATTTGGATCGATGCTGTCAGAAGAAATCAAAACTGCCAAAGCCATCGACAAACAGGCAAGGTATGTACTAAGTTTGTAGATATACTATTTGAGAAACTAGGACCTAATAACCGCATTTTGCGCGTATCGATAGTGCTTTTAAACGACAATGTCTTTTCTTAGAATATATTTAAATATGGAACAAATTCTTAGGATTGTGTGTAAAAAGAATCCGCTCTCTGTTCTCAACCAACAAACCAAACATTCCACTAGCGGTCTATTGAACATCTTCAAATTTTGAGGACCCATAAATTTAAATTATGCATCCCCATTGACGTACACATGCACTCTAGTTATATAACCTTTGTTTTTTGACGTGCGAAAAAGTGCTGCTAGGAGAACGTTTTTTTTGCACATAAGAATCTCAAAAAAAAATTGACGCATAAATAAAGAAGTCTCACGCACATTTACACACCATTATACACCAATCATCTGCTGAACTTAAATTAAGATGTCATTTGTCAAATTGTTTTTAAGATGTAACTTTGTCCGCTAGCGACGCGCACATACTCAGTACTACTTTTTTATGAATATGAAAGCTGAGGCTGAAATCTACGTAGCTTACTTAGACTACTCTCAGTTTTCTTACGTTAATGGTCAAATCAAAAGCAACTTCGTCGTATACTATATTGGCGACCCGCCCCAGCTTCGCACCGTTAGCGATGCATAGATATATGCCTTGTTCTTTTGTGCTGCCGTAGTGTCACAGCACCATGTTGCGTTAAGCATGTGGAGTAAATTAAAATGTATTGTACCCATGTTTATCTTTTAATGTTTTCCTATCCTGCAAGTTTTTTAAGACGTTAAATATCGCTTTACTTTTTATGATAACATTATGAAAGCTGAGAATCTGGCGTATATACTTAGGAACCATAAAGTCACCTGTCTGGATTTTTTATTTATAGTTAAAAATGAAAGTCATAATTCACTGAACTGAGTATTTTTTTGATAAAAATAAAACCAATGAAGATTCACTTGCAAAAAAAATCTCGAAAGTCTTCTATTTTTCTATGAGTTTGTCAGGTTAAAAATTCTCAAAAATTCTGAAAAAAATTAATTACTCGAAAACTATGAAAAGTCGCGGAACGTAGGTACTTAGGGGTGGTGCGGTAACCCACGAGAAACAAAACTTCTTTTTTGTATTCGTGTCGTGTCGTGCATTGTCGGTGCGGTTCGCGTAGTGACTAAACCATTTGACAAGTAACATCGGGCAACGGGGATTAAGATTTTTGAGTTCCGTGCCTCAGGAGCTTGTCATCTATTCCGCTATTTTACTTTAATCAAAGATCCAGAACCTGTCATATCAGGACGATTTTCGTGAAATGAAATATACATGACACTTACACAAAAGTATAATTCCTCAACGTCTTTAATAAAAAAAATACGTTAAAAATAAATAAAAATAGATAATTATTACGAAAATCACATAAATATTTGAGATTTCATATTACCTCCAAAAAACAGTTCTTTATAACATACACGCCATTAAAATACATATCTTTTTTAGCTGTTCATGATATATTATATCGTAAAATATGAACTATACTACACATTGTCTTTACATTACAAAAGTCATGGAGTTTACAATCCATCATGGGGGTACAATTTTAAATAAATATCTTTGCTTTTACATTTACAATTTTCATAATTATAATAATATTTTCATACATTTTTTTATTGAATATTTACCTAAAGCATTTCTTAATAATGATTATGTCATAAAATTACAATTTCTGTTATTCAGTTTTGAATTTTGAACATCACAACATTCGCCACTAAAATAAATATATTAAAAAATACGTGACACATACATAAGGTATAATTAAAGAAAAAAATTACCAATCAGAAACAGTTTTTAAATTATGAAAATCAGTATTACGATTTTATTATTACTCACTGAATGGAGGCGCTTTTATTTATATAAGGTTATACAAATATTGATAAAAATAAGGCATTTTATCCGAATTAAGCTTTAATCTAGTTGACCGTTTAATTTTAAAGCACCTTCCACTGGAAATTAAATGTTTCATATTTATAAACTAAACATTTTATGACTAAAAATGTTCAAAAAATGTGAAGCAGGAATACAAAGAAGTATTTATTATGTGAGTAATATTATGTCTTACGGAAACAAATAAAGGAATGAATATAATCAGACTCATGATATAGACCAGTGATTTTATTTTATTCTAGTCTTTATGTCAAGTTTTGTAAGGTCTCCTGATATCTGCTTTACTTCGTATTTACTGTGCAAGCTCGCCTGCCAAATGGTCTATCTTAGTTCTAAGTAGGTACTTCCAAGTACAATGTTAACTAATATGCAAAGAGCTTAAATTTTACCAAATGAAATTCAATACAGGACGTTTAGGTTCGTATTATTAAACCACACTCAAATTATTCGTCGTCTCATGAAGCGAGACAGATATTATTTTCTATATACCGAAACAGCATAACTGTCTTACTCTTTCTCAGTGCTCTTTTCCGTGGAAAATAGAGTATAATGTCTCAATTATGTTGGATTGAATAAAATGGGCCTTAACAGCCAATAGCGATCAACGAAAATATTTTCATACCAAATGGGTATTCTTCACAGATAATTGATTTTGTAGTGCTTGATCAAATGCTGTGGTAATGATTATGTGACAATGAGATTTTATTTTTATTTTTGTTTTGTATACAAATTTTATGTTGCAAAGAGATTTGTAAACAGATCTTAAATTGCTTGTCTAATTATTATAGTGATTCAAACAATTCAATATACTATTCCAAGAAAATTTTAGGAGGTCAGATCTATTCAGAATCGTAGACTAATTTTACACAATGTCAAGTAATGAATAATAAAACCTTTACAGAAATATTTATATTTTCGTGTAATTTATTGTGTAGCACTTTACTTAGGACTGATCATTTAATTTTTGACCAAACATTTTTTCATTTTTCATGAGATTCAGTTCAATGCATTATGTATAGATGCACACAGTAAATTATTAAAGTATAAAATAATATATATCGCTTTAAAACATGTAATTATTGCTTAATCTTTCGTACCAAAAATATCACACTATTTTAAGCCGCCGTAAATCAAGTTTATTTTAAAAATCATATTTTAAATTACCTTGGAATTTGTACTTTTATATTTTAGCAGTGTTTGCTTTAGGAAATGCTCAATACAATTATAACGAAACTAGACGTAAATAACAGCATATGAAAATACACATGGCAACCATAAATAAAATTAACTATAAAAATACACTAGAATACATAGACGTAATGCATATTTTTGGTGCAAGAAAAGACTTTAATTTTGTAAAAATACGATAACTATTATCAACTTTACAATATTAAAATATTGGAACATTCAAAACGCTAAACTTAAAGCTAAATATTTTAGAATTCACATGTTGTAATGACTACTTATTACTTAATTTTATTCTCTAAGTCTTGAGAATATCCAATGGGGTTCGAAATAGAATCAATCTTGAACGATATGTAATCATACAAATTTATTATAAGGTTGTTTACAAAATGATATTACGATACAGGAAGGATAAAACATATTTAGATGTAGCCAAATTATAACCAAGTATTTTATGAAACACTTAATTAGTTAAGGCTATTTTCAATAGAGAAGAATGAAATATAACTTAAATTTTTTATTTAACGATTACACATCGTCCAAGGTTTACTATATTTACACACTAAAATTAACTCTGCATATGATGGTCAGAATTGAAATTTCTAACTTTTAGAGATATACAACGTAAATTAAATATTCAAGTATAAAAATGATCGAAAACCAGTTTACCAAACATTTAAAAAGTATAGAAGATAACAATTGTAGGTACGACGTAGGGTTATTAGCAACTCTGAGATTATACAAGTGAAAACATAAGAAAACAGCGAAAGAGCAACGGCAGAATGTCCTGCATAGACAAGTAACCATAGAATAAATAAATACATACATTCAATGATAATGATTTAGTTAGAAATATCAATTCCGCAGCATTTCCCTAAATGTGAAGTCCCTTGGACAAAAAGTTGGGCCACGTGAAACCTGTTTAATGTGTCAGAAAGTATGTTTAACGTTCTGATACACGAAATCATACATTTTTCATTACATACGATTTGTGCTATCAGCCTTATTTAAAAAAGTCCTCGTTGTATTATTCCTTTTGGGTTTTTAATGAGTCATTAACTGAATTTAAATTCAATAACAATCAGAATAACGTTATCTCAATTTGTAAACATTACTTCAAATCTAATTGTATGTTTTAAAATGTCATGTACCTTGAGTACTTCGCCTTTAGAATAACAATCCCATGGTGATTCTAGGTTTGAAAATTGAATAACTTTTCTGTTTGTTCACAATAATTATTGTATCATGTTGGTACCGTTTTTATTTGTTTTCCTATTGTTATAATAATAGTACCTAATATCAGATAATCATTATTGAATTTATTAAAGTAAGCAAGAATATATAATAAGCATAGTTTGACCCGCATCAGATGTTTCTCATCAAAAATATGTAAAATCTGCAAGGGCAAATTCACTGTACATTCTTATTTTAAAAATGCCCAAAAGTCAATGTCTTTTAGCAACAAATAACAGAATTATTTATGTAAAGTTATTCAAATTAACCATATCTATCAAAGGAATAATACAATTTGGAACGCTGGAGTGCATTCTAAACACTAAATGTATTATAACTCATTTTGAATCGCTCCTCTTGTGAGTGGCACTTGTTTGTATTCCGGAAACGGATATAATACGAGGTGATCTACGGTCTTGTACCATGGTATTAGGCCATTCTAGAAAAGAAAGAAATTATATGAACGGCAAACATTTTTCTTCAATCATACACGTAATCCGGTTGCACAATCAAACAAAATAAACTACATAAAAATATAAACAGATAAACTCTTTTCATTAATTTCTCAATCAGTATTAATTATTTATTATCAGCAATATTTTTGTATGTTTCTTAAATACGTTATTAAGTAAGCTGTAATTGTGTTATATTTTCTTCGACATGGGGGGTCATAAATTTAAATGCATACTTTTCAAAGAATATGTCTTATAAGTAGATCCAGAATAAAAACGAAAAACAGGAACAACGAGTCTCAATACTTTCTCTTCTCCATCGTCACCTCCCACATAAGATGGAAGAATTTCAAGTAAAGTACTTATCTCTCGTATATTTTTACTATAATGATTTGTATATACTTACGGCATTCGTCCGTCTGTTCACCCCTCTACCGAAACCGTCCCAATGGTTTCCAGCGATGCCTATGTGGTCGCCAACCTGTCAATGAGCAAAGTAAAAGTTATAAAAATTATACAATAAACTTATCGAAACAAACTCTCGAGCAATAGCCCCAGACTGAACATCATTTAATACACAGCGAACTGAGTATACATATTTTTAAAAAAGGCAGTTATCGAATAAAAACAAATTTACAATTTTTTTTTAAACGATCACTGAACGTACAAACTCAGATCTTAAGCTTAGACCTAAAATCTATTATGTAGTTCTTTCGAGGGGCATAAATAATCAATTTAAATTAAAACGACCTTCATAGTAAATTGATCAATTAAATGAGAAATAAGAAACAAGAATAATTGACAGCTGAATGATAAACCAAAACTAATTTTACGTTGCAAAGCAACGAATTGGCAACTTATTACTCTGTATCTTAAGTTTCTAGGTAGAGAATTTGAGCCACTAGTACTTTTTTTACACTGTATTAACAAGGAATAAGGTAGGATATTTCAAAATTCAGTCACTAAAGTGGTTGAAATACTGATAGCTGAAATGGAATTTACGGAAACGAAGTCTAAGGTAAAAGTATTAATATATTTATTAAAACTTACTGCGAATGAAATTTCCGAAGCAGTTTTAGCTTGATGTGGCAAAACAGCTTTTCTGTCATGGGCGTTTTGTCCTCCGTAGTAGAAAATATCGTCCAAAGAAAAGAACGAATTTGATGCGTCCATGCGGTTAGCTTGCATCATCTCGTACGCTACTCGACCAACCTGAAAATAATTCATTGTTTATTTTTTATTTATTTAATGGAGACGTACATTGTTTTCTCAAAGAAAATGCATGGGAAAAAAATAAAACACGACACTTATTTGCATCATACGGAATTAGAACTGTAGATATTAATTGCTTAAATTATCCAAATTACTTTTTGATAAACCTTAGACAAATTCCTCAGGTATATATAATTGAATTGACAACTATACATGTCTTACGCATTAGTGCAGTTCTGATGTAATCCAGCTATTAGGTATCCATACTAGACCAACCTTCTCTGACCCACAACTTTTTTTTTATTTGGTGTAAATGATTAATAAGCAAAACCTATTATATAGCTTGACATTTTATAACACACTTCGATGTATATTTAAAAAAGTAGAAGGGCGTGACTTCGTGGTTGGCACACACTCACTATGACAGTAACGTTTCTTTAAATTATAATTACAACCTCATTGACTGTTACGACAAACCAGATGTAGCTTTTTTTTACGCAAACTTTTGTTATACAACCTGGCAAAAACAATTTAAATTTGACCAAAGCATCAAATTTGTATATTTTTATCTTTAATAATAATATATTGTATTATATTATTTTTGGACACATCGTGTTTCGTAAAACCAATGGCATCTTTAGGGTGATTTTCACTAAAAACAGCATTAAACTAAAGGAGCAAGTACAGTTATTTGTTAGTTGGCAATTTGCTGGTAAATTTTTGTGTAATTTACAAAAAAAATATCAGCAAATTGCTATGCCTGTTTAGCATGTGCGAACGAGTATGGTCTTGGTATAATCGTGGCGTTAAAATGGATTTGACAGCGTTAGTGACATGCCACAGCACGAGAGGAACACGTAATTAGTTAAATAATGTGAGTAGATGATAATTAGGGCACCTAGATCAAAAGAAGATCTAGGTGCACCTAATTATCATCATTTGTGTCTATTCATTAAAGTAGTTGGCAGTATTCATTCAACGTATTTGAATTGTCATAATTCTTAACTTACATAGCTGTTTATCATTAACAGTCGATCATCTGATCAACAGCTGATATAATATTTTATCACATGTAAACTGATAACTGGATATATCTATTCGAATAGATGAATCCAGGTACCATAATCCTTGCTTTTTAAACAGCTTTTCGTCACTTACACATCATCTGAATTGTCATAATTCTTAACTCACATAAATTCATGGAGAAAGTCATATATCTGGATCGATCTATTCAGTATAATATTTATTATGCATAAACACATAATTTGATAATCGTCATATTCGTAGGATTGTTCTTAATATAAATACGCGGACAGATACCATATTTGATTTATATAGTCTAAATGAATGATGTGTATTTATCTATAAAGACTTATATTCCATTGCTAGAGGTGAAAAAATAAACCTTAATTTATTCCATAGAAATAGATATTAGAATGTAAATTCATAGTTTTCGTCCCATTGCATTGTATGAGCGTTCACCACAGTCCACACCACTACAATGAATCTATTGTACTCACATTTACACTTATATATTAGTTACAATTGATGCTATGGAAAAAAATAAAAGTAAGTTATAGGAAAAAAACAATTTTCGTTAAATAATAGTTTTATTAAATAAATAAGTACCTAGTTATTCTACTTTTCTTCAAAGATAGCGTGAAAAACTAGCGTCGAAACTTTTAACAATTTCTTTTACACGAGTATAAATGTTGTCACTGAAAATGTTCAGCACCACATGCTGAGCACAAAATTCCGCATCACAAAGACAGACAGATTTGGCATAATTTTCAAACTGGCTGGCGTCATAAATTTCGATACGGATCACTTCTGTCCCATACGATTCTATTCTAATACTGGATGTTAATTTCTTTCGGTTGTTAATAAAATATCGATTGTGCTGGTTTTCATTTTCCAAATCCTTTATTATTTTCTGTACAATCACTGGATCCGTTAGTCTATCAGACTGAGGTGAGAGCGGGGAATATAAAGGTGAATTGCACCAGTTTTCGAGCTGAAATAAACGAGATTTGTTATGATTAGATAATTAAATAAAAATAAATAAAAAAATATTGAATAGGGATTAAACAAGTTAATTAAAAAAATACTTACGGACATTGCATTCAGTAGTAGCTCACTCGTTGAAAAATATAGAAATACTGATAACTTGGACGGTAAAAACCCTCCTATTTATATTACGCAGTGCGGTTTTTTATAATACTTAAAACTGTCTCAATACTTACTTATTTAAAATATATTTTTCAGAATTTAGTTCCTGCCGAATAAGGGTTACGACAAAGCGACGCCTGTTAGACGATCCGAAGTTATTTTGCTGTGCAAGCTTGTCTATTTATAATTATACTAGCTTAGACCAAAGACTTCGCTTGCATCGAATAACGAAATCCTATAAACAATGATAAATATTCTCATATTTTTTTAATTTGAACAAATAATAACTTTTTATCTTACGAACTCTATTACTTAAATAGGAATAAAAGCTACTTATTATAAGATTAACATAAATCAACATCCATACCTGCATTCGTTATATATAAGTACTATTATAAATTGTATTATAACTTTGTCAGTACATTAAAGATCTAAAAAAAACTACTTCGGTTTGTATTGATTATTCCGAATTCGAAAATACTGTTTATTAGATTTTTTTTTTGTTTGTTTGTTCATTTGAATCCAGCACCAAAACTACTGAACGGATTTCGATGTATTACGATTTTTTTTGCTAAATAGATAATTATTTAATATGAAAAGTGGTATGAAGATTTTTTCTCGATTGGTTGAGTTGAGTTCGGTAATGTTTCCGCGGGCTAAAGCTAGTATCTAGTAATAAGAGTCGACTGCACGATCTCTGTTAGACACTCCGATGTTGATTTGCTGTATATGCTCTTTTGTTTATTTACTATGCTAGCATACACCAAAGCCTTCTCTTGCGTTGAATAGATATTTGATTTAAAGGAACAAAATATTACTTATAAGTATCATTGGGTAACAATAATTAACAAACATACATGCATTATTTTTATTTAATAAATCCGTATTTTTTATTTTATCTGTCTAATCCATATCACACCATTATCCTCGTAGGGTTAGGTACAGAGGTAGATTGACACATTTATGTGGATTTTTTTATATACAAACGTTAGAATTAAATCATTGACTTTTTCTAAGACAACTCGGTAAAAATGCTTCAATAGCATTTTGTCTATTTAAGAAAACTGCCGCACTACAGTTTTTTGTCACATGTTCTTTACTAATAAGGAATAGATCCACGTGAATCTTTCGTATTTAAACCCTGTCGATGTTGAGCAAACTCACAGATCGATTTTTTTTACTATGGGATAAAGTCACCTGAATATCTAACATCTAAAGTGAAGTGCCTCCTCAGATACATATACAGATACAGATACATTTTATGTATCAAAATGCATAGGTTTATCGCTAAACTAGCCTTGCAGTTAGCAACACCCGAACAGGCCCGGGTTCGAATCCAAAATGAAGCAAGTTTTTCTGTAATTAATGTGATATTTGTTGAACTGTTCATGATTTTTTTTAATGCTGATCTCATTATATGTATTCTTTGTTTACAGGTCTAACCTTCTCGCCAGCGATCTTTTCCTGTCAAGTGACTCTGAGGCAGAGTCATTGGCAACTGCAACTGCACCTGCAGCTGCACCAGCACCAGAAGAAAAGAAAAACGAAGCGAAAATCTGGCAAGCTGACCGAAGGGTCAGCTCCTAAGAAATCGAAGACGAAAATTTCTTCAATTAGTCAGCCCACTCGCCTCACTGTACAGGAGCTCTTCGGTAACGACAGCGACGAAGATGAAACACCTACGCCCAGTCACAGCAAAACTGGTAAAACATTGCCACCTACTTAAACTAATTCACAAAAAGAGAGTCGTAGGGTTACAGCAGGCGGATTAGTCAAACACTCCAGGGGAAATATTAGGTGGAGCTTAAGATTTATGACGCAGAGGAAATTAAAAAGATACAACCTATTAACAGATGGCGGTATGCGATTACCACTGTGAAAACAAAAATGAATGATGATACAGAATCTTGGCGTCATATAAAAGGCTTTGTACGAGAGGCTCAAAAGGATTTTCAAAACTGTCCAATAACTCTTTTAGGGCTGTATGAAAGTTAAACACTAGTAAAATACGACGTTTTCTATAATATTAGTGCACACTTCTCGCATGCTACTAAGTTAATGTAATTTAATTTTGTTTATTCGTATACAAATGTGTATTCATTAGTAAAAATAATAAACGTTTTATAATATATTTGTTTCATGTTGTTTTTTTTTTCACAGCAACACCACACAACTAAGTTTCAAGATCACGAAAGTTAAAAGACTGTTATAAATGTAAAATTTTAATACCAGAAAATCCGTATCATTATCTTATGAGAACAAATATTCACAAAGCAAATTGTTTATTGAGCAGTCAGTTTGATATTAATATTAGGTCTTTACCTATGAAATTGCCGTTTTTCACGAAATAAATGAAGCGTAATTTTTTTATATATTTTTTATTTCTATTAATCAAAATAATCACCCATGCAATCAATGCATCTTTGCCAACGCATTGGTAGCTTATTGATGCCTTTCTTGAAGAAATCAGCTGGACGGGAGGCAACAAATTCTTCAAAGGCATTTTGTACTGCCTCTCGGGTATTGAATGTTTTTCCCGCCAAGAAGTTATCCAAATTCTGGAAAAAGTAGAAGTCTGTAGGCGCAAGGTCTGGTGAGTACGGCGGATGACGGAGAACTTCCAACCCCAACTCTAGTAGCATGGAGACCGTCTGCTGTGCAGTATGAGGTCGCGCGTTGTCGTGCAGGAGCAGTGGAGCCGAACGATTGACCAAAGTTGGTTGGAGACGTGCGAGCTTCTCCATCATTGTGTTCAGTTCTTCACAGTACACATCTGCAGTAATGCTTGTCCCGTTTGGCAAGAAGCTGTGATGAATTACACCCGCGTTAGACCACCAAACAGTGACCATCACTTTTCTAGGGGTAAGTTTTCGTTTAGGGCATTGTTTGGGTGCTGAACCAGGGTCCAACCAACTTGCTGAGCGCTTACGATTGTCAAACAGGATCCATTTCTCGTCACAAGTAACAATGCGGTTCAGAATTCCTTCATTTGTATGCCTGCTGAGCAGTGCAAGGCACGTCTCCACGCGTACTTCGCGCTGGCGGTCATTGAGTTCGTGGGGTACCCATTTGTCAAGCTTTTTTACCTTGCCAATTTGACGCAAATGGACCAATATTGTTTTGATGCTAAAGTCGAAAGCTGCTGCTAATTCAGCCGTGTATTGAGTTTCATCAGCTGCCACAATTGCCTTTAATTCGTCATTGTCGACCAAAGTTTTCGGACGACCACGGGGTTCATTTTTCAGGTCAAAATTTCCAGAACGGAAGCGGGTAAACCAATAACGGGTGGTGCGTTCGTTTGTAGTGTTCGCTCCGTAAACGTCGTTGATGTTGCGTGCCGCTTGTGCCGCTTTGCTGCCACGACGGTACTCATACTCCATAATTACTCGAATTTTTAACTTATCCATGATGACGAAAAATGTTCGAATGCGTTGAAAACAAAACACTAACTATTAAACAAATGACGATTTTAGAAAAAGAATTCCATGTTTGTCAAATAAAATTAATTTGAAATTAGAACTATCAGTCAAAAAAGAAATATTTTCATTTGAAATGGCCAGTACGGCAAAACGGCAGTTTCATAGGTAAAGACCTATTATTATCGCAACTGCATTCAAAAACCGATTGATAACATACCGAGTGAATGTCACTGAGAAAGATGAGTACCTCTGTCCAGAGAAGCTTCTCAGTGATAAACAGACGGATATTACAAAGTTAATTAAACTTTCACTGAATGAACACAATACCATAAAATTATATTTTGAATTGTTTGTTAATTTTATGTTACCAACATCAGATGAAAAGCATTTAAAGTCCTGTAATGTGAAATATTCAATTGTTACTAAGAATACCGAATTAAACGAATTTTTACTAGAAATAACAAGAACATTAAAAGAAAAATTAACTAAGTTTCAATACTGTCAGTCTGGTTGGATGTTTGTTTCTATAAGCCATCTCGAAATAAATATTAATAATTATTCACCTATCAGAGGCGGGACTTATATAGACCTACCCTCATTTATTAAAAATACTAAAAGTTGTATAATTATTAAGAATTAAGATAATTTTTATTTTTTGTGGAGTATAGTTGCAGCTATACACCCAGCAAAAAGTAATGTATGCAGAACGAATTCATATTCACATTATTCTTCTATTTTAATTACCGAGAGAATGTATTTTCCTGTAACATTAAGCGATATAAAACAATTTGAAATTAACAATCCTTACATAAGTATTAATATTTATGGATTAGAAAATAAATGTACGGTAACTGGGGTAATTTAACGAAAAATAAAAAATGTCATGTTAACTTATTATATTTTGAGCAAAACAACAACGGTCATTATTGATTAAAGATCTTATACGCCTCGTAAAGGCAAAGTTTATTTGTGTGAAATGTGTTTACAATTCTTTTACAGTGGTATGAAATACAAGTCTCATTACTGTTCAAAAGTTTTGTTCATTTTACCTGAAAAAAAATACTGTTTTAAAATTCCAAAACTATGAAAGACAACAAAAAATATTTTTTTGTTGTTTTTGCTGATTTCGAATGCTTATTGTTAGACTGTAGTGAAAATAAATCACAATGTATTGAGCATACACAGAAAATGAAACTACATCAGCCTTTATGTTTTGCATATTATATATGTTGCTCTCATGATAAAAACTTGAACAAATATTTGTTTATTTACTCACGTAACATAATAGAACACATTTTACATGCATGAAATTAGGAAATGAAATATGTTTCATATAGAGGGGAAAAATCCGTAGAAATTTTTGTTAAGTATCTGATTCAAGACGCTGAACGATTACATAAAATTTTACGAAATAAAAACAATTTGAGTCCATTATCTACTGAGCAGGAAACACACTATCTAAACTCTACACTGTGTCATATATGTAAGCAATGGTTATTGAATGATAAAGTCCGAGATCATGATCATATTACGTCTGAGTACAGAGGGGCAGCGCACTCTCATCGTAATTTGATGTACAGAGTTTGTTCATTCATTCCTGTGGTCTTTCATAATTTGTCATCCTATTCAAATAAAATTCATTGATTCTTTTCAGTTTCTCAGTTCTAGTTTAGATACATTAAGTAAAAGTTTATCAGAAAACGATTTTTTTAATTTATCACTACAGTTTATCGATGAAATACAATTTAATTTATTAAGGAAAAAAGGGATTTATTCATATGATTACATAGATTCCTGGTGTAAATTTGATGAATCACAACTCCCTTCAAAAGATGATTTTTATAATAGTTTACAAACATATAACTAATGATGAATATCAACATGCTCAAACAGTGTGGAAAACTTTCAATATAAAGTCCTTGGGTGAATACACTGATTTATATTTAAAATGTGACGTCCTTTTCTTATGTGATATATTTAAAAAATTCAGAAATACAAGTCTACATTATTTTAAATTAGATTCTGCTTATTATGTTAACTCACCAAGTTTAAGTTGGGATGCAATGCTTCTTTACACTGGTGTTGAACCAGAGTTAATTAATGATTTAGAAATGTATAGGTTTTTAGAGAAAGGAATACGTGGTAGGTTAGCACAATGTACACTTCCACATGCAGAGGCGAACAATAAATAGTTACCTCATTTTTAATGATTTAAAACCCAGTAGTTTTTAAATATATCTTGACTGTAACAACCTTGTGTTGGTTATGCCATGACGAAAAAGCTTCCCATTTCTGAGTTTAAATTCTTATCCCAGGATGAAATTAATAATTTTGCATGTAATGAATGTATCAGATGATAATGATTATGGTTATGTCCTGGAAGTAGACCTGACTTACCCGAATTATTTACATGATAGACATAGAGATTTACCCTTTGCTGTTGAAAAGTTCGTGCCACCATATGGAAAAACGTCGGAATTTATTGCTAACCTTTACAATAAACACAAGTATGTGATTCATTATGTTCACCTCAAAGAATGCTTACAACATTTTAAAAAGGATTCATCGCATACTCGGTTTTCAACAAGATCAAATCTTCGACAAAATTTTAAATCATCATTTGAGAAAGACTTTTTAAACTATTAAATAATTCAATATTCGGAAAAACCATTGAGAACAAGCGTAAGCAGGCCAATGTTAAATTGGTGACAAAATGGAGAGATACCGATAATAAAACGAATAAGCATCTTGATGCCGAAAAATTTATTACGAAACTAAACTTAAAAAGTATTACAATATTTTCTGGAAATTTTATAGCCATGGAATTCAATCGTGATAAAATTGTTTTAGGCAGACCGATATATATTGGATTTACGGTTCTAGAATACTCTAAGCAGCACTTAAAGCAGTTTCATTACGACTTTATAAAAAATTAATGTACCGATAATGTGAAACGGTGTTACACGGATACTGATAGTTTTTTATATTTAATTTATACAGACGACTTTTATCGAGACATGTATAATGAAATCTCGAAATTCGAAACCAGTAATTTTCGTGCAGATAATCCGTGTCAAATACCGCGAGTTAACGAGAAAATTCCTGGCTTATTCAAAGATGAGATGGGTGGTGACATAATTGCTGAATTTACAGGTCTAAGGGCTAAACTGTATGATAGTATGAAAGCATAAATAGTATAATAATAAAAGCTAAAGGTATATCTAAATCTGTTACAAACGAATTGAAATTGAGTGATTACAATGACGCGTTGTCAACCAATAAAATGCTCAGATGCAAGATGAATTTGATAAAATCAATAAAACACATAAAATATAAAGTTTTTGATAGAAATTAGGATAAAGTTCAAATATTAAACGATCAAATGGGGAACATCACCGTGGGGTCACTGTGATTCTATGTTTTTAGATTACTCTAGTGAGCATATTAATCTGTATTAATATTATTATATCGTATTAATCTTGAGCATATTAATCTGTATTTTATTAGTATTATTGTTTCTAATCTTTCTTATAATTTGTTATTAATAAAAGACATCGTTCTAGGTGACAAGACTATTAATTGTAACATTTGTGCTATAAAAATTAGCTGATATGTAAAAGTTTATTCATATATTTTATTTAATGAAATGCTATTTGTTAATAATCCAAATGTGTTATTTTAAGTTTATACCTAATAAACTTAAAATAATGATATCATAGATAATAAGTTAATAAGATATTTATAAGATGCATCTAATAAATGAAACTATCTATGATTGTGCTTGTTATTCCAGTAACCTAAGTTATATCTATGATTATTTGACAATATTGCGTTAGAACAAATTACCAACATAAAGATGCTTGAAACTCTTGTTACTTTTTACTTACTTCATACGGTAACCGTTTGTATAAGTGAGAGACAAGCTAAAAAAACAATCATTTGATTACAATGAAGCTTAAGAAACAGCCGCTAAGCTTAGATATTAGCCCCTTCGATGTTGAAGCGAAACCCCGAATTGCAAACATAGTGATTTGTTACCAAATAACATTCGATGTTTAATTTGTGGACCATTAAATTGTGGTAAAACTAATGTTATGTTTAATTTGTTGTTACATAAAAATGGGGTTAAATTTGAAAATTTGTACTTATACACAAAAACCCCATTTCAAAGCAAATATTGTTTTCCAAAAGATGTTCTATCAAATGTTCCTGCAATCAAGTATCATGTGTTGAATAATGATAGCAAAGTTATACAAATGACGCGTTACCGAACTCAATTATAATTTTTGATGACGTGGTTTGTGAAAACCAGAGTAATATCCGTAATTATTTCACGATGGGAAGGCACAAACAAATAGACTGCTTCAAACGTATTCAAAAGTGCCGAAACAGTTGATTCGTGATAACACCAATTTATGAATGCTCTTCAAACAAGATGAAATCAATTTGAGACATATATAATGAGCACGTTAATTCAGATATGTCATGGAATAAAGTTAAATCTATTTGTTCGCATGTTTGGGGTGAGAAGCATGGTTTTTTGACGATAAATAAAGACTGTGAACTATATAAAAGGAGGTATAGAAAAAAAGTTGATACATTTATAATTACATACTAATAAATCCAATACTGACGGTATTACTTTACTTTCGATTGGTGTGAGTGAAAAGACTTAACATGAACGTGAATTAAAAAAAAGAAATCATCTCACTATCAAACAACATAAAAACAAAATTTAATCAGTTGAGGGAAATAGAAAATGAAAACAGCTCTGAGTTATCTAAAATATTTAAACCGGTCACTGACCCTTTGACGTAATGTTAGAGGGGGATCAAAAAATGGATAATCAAAATAAAGTGAAGTATGACATTAATGTGAGCACTGTAATAGTGCCAGTCAGACTAAGTGATCATATAACTTCTACACCATCAATGTCAACAAGTATTACAGTAGATTCAGATTCAGAAATGTTTGATTCTCTCACGAAATGTAATAGTGATACGGATGCTTAAGACGTTTCTATAACGAGACAATACCTAAGTACGCTTTATGATGTGAATGTTCCTTTTGGAGTAAGGAAAGTGGGAGACAATTTAATGATGGTGATTGATGATTTAATGATGAACTCACCAGTTAAAATAATTTCCTCACAAGATGGTGACCGGGAACCGTATCGAATAAAGCTTGGTGATGATGAATATGAATTGACTGCAGGACTGAAAGCAGTATTATTACATAAAAAACCAAATCTGGCATTAGTTACAAGTGAAGATGAAAATATTTATAGAAGTATATTGATCAAAACCAATGCTCATAAGCGTGATTATGATGCGCAGGGTCAGTTGAAGGGAGATAAAGGAGAAAAGTATCGAACAATTATGAAACCTATGTTTGGTGAATCAACTTTAGATATTAATATAAAAAACTTGGTGGTAATTTAAACATTTTGAAGAGATATAGAAAAAATACCGACTTTATCTATTGGGATGATCCTAATGAGCTTGTGGAGAGATTGAAACTACTCATTGCTTCTAAACAAGCTGGAAATACAAATCAAGATAATGAAACAATTTCAATCATAGAAGAATTGAAAGAAGCAGGGTTAATAAAATCATAAGTATAGAAAAGATTCTATTAGTTATCTAATAATAGTCAAGCATACTAGAACCTAAAATGAGTAAAGAAGACGTGGTTAATGAAATACCAAAAATGCAAGAGTTAATTTTACTCGCAGATATGTTTTACTTCGATACAGATGATCTTTGGCAAGCTGACCTTACTGAGGTACAGAAAATATCCAAAATTAATTCCAACTAGAATTATATATTGATTGTTATTGAATGTTTTTCAAATTTTGTTTGGGTCAAAAATAAAGCTAAACTTTCTGTGACAAAAGCGTTTAAATTTATTTTATCACATGGTAGAGTACCTATAAACTTGCAAACAGATTGGGGAAAGGAATTCTACAATAAAAGTTTTAAAAATATGATACAGGCGTATTTTATAAACTCATTACTCCACATATTCAAGCAAAAAAGCTTCAAATATAAATACAAAACACATTTTATTACAAAAACTAAGTAAACGAAGAAAAAGAACAAATAAAAAAATAAGCTATCGTTTTGCCGTTGGTGATGTTGTTCGAATAAGTAAATATAAAGCTAATTTTGATAAAGGATACACTCCGAACTGGTTAACCGAGTTATTTAAAGTAATAACATTTAAAAATACTGATCCACCAACTTATTTGCTAGAAAACTCAAGAAAATATAAAATATTAGGATCATTTTATGCTCAAGGGCTCCAAAAAACTAAGAATCCTGACGAGTAATTTAGTTGAAAAAGTACTTAAGAAAAAAGGGAGCATAAATGGTTGGGATTGCCATGTACAGAAAACTCTTGGATAAGCCAAAGTTATTGTAAAACTGAAGAATATTATCGCAATATTCGTTAGTATATGGTGGGGAAAGGTCTTGTAAACACTGTTATAAATCATCTCCCGTTTGAATTACATCTTCCTGGCTACAATTACTGCGGTCCAGAGGTGATAAGGGTGTCAATAAACTCGACGAGTACTGCAAAGAACACGATATTGAACTTTGATAACTCGAAAAACTTAGAAGCTAGACATAAAGCTGATAAGATTTTAATAAAGATGGCTAAAAAATGTTCAAATTCATCCCAAGCAAGCGTTGGAGAAAAACTTGCGGCAAATATAGTTAACAAATTTAAAGAATCCCTTTAAAAAATTAGTGTCAATTACAAAAAAATTATTCGTAAAGCAAAACCAAAATACAAAAAGCTAACTATTGATTTAGCTTTTGCTGCTATTATAGAGCATGCATCAGATTCCAAAGTGGAACTTTCACGGTGTTATACCACTATCGAAAACTGGAGGATTCTTACCCTTAGTAGCGTTAGCGGACATCTGCAGCTGGTGCACTAGTAAACAAGTCATCTGCGATAGCGAAACTTGTCAAAACATTTCAAACGGTCGCAAAAAACATGGAATGTATTGAAAAACGTGAATCAAAATTTTGAGCCAGTATGCCTTGGGAGAGGACTACAACTCAAACAATATAAAAATATAATATAAAAAACTAATAAAGCGGCTACCTAATCGTCCTCTTACCAATATAGTTATAATGCAATATGCAAAATATATTCCATATTTCAGAGAGATCAATTACCTAAACGTCCACGAAAAGTTGAATGTGGTGTGATTAATTTAGATAGATTATGGTTATGGATCTCAAACCACCAATAGAATTTACTAAATATGTTGGTCATAACATTCAGTATAACTATAGCAATTATCAAGGCAGTCACCCATACAATTATGGTCATTTGTGTCTTGACTTTCTCCTTAAAGGTATGCTATAGAATATGTTTCAAATAAATTGAATGATAGTTAGTAATGTGCCAATAGTCGTAGTTTTCCCTTCGAATACGTAAGTACTCTCAGAAGCAGCTAACTTATTGATTTAATTATTTATTATTGTTGTGAAATACGATCGACTTCAATAATAAAAGAAGAAAGAAAAAATATAGTAACCCGGTAGAAAATGATAGTTCAACTTGTGACCTCAATAAACACACACGAAAACTGCCAAAGGCTCTGAGTGAAATTAACAAACAATTTTCGAGAAATTTGGGCTTTAAGTTATAAGTATCCTACATATTAATGAAGTACCTCATTTCGACAATTCTATTGAAGGTTATGAAGTGCATTCCTATACACCGTACACCAACAGTTTCCAAGAAAATGATGAAATACGCATACCTATCAATCAACAAGACATATACTTGCTGCCTTCAGCGAGTTCTATTTACATTGAAGGACGTATAGAAGTAACAACAAAACAGGAAAAGTTGTAAAAAAGGAATGTCACCTAAATAATAATCCAATACCATTTCTTTTCCATGACATAAGATATGAGATCAATGGAGTTAAAATAGATCGTGTTAGACACGTTGGTATACTTCCACTATGAAATCTTATGTTTCAATGAATTTAGGGGAGAATAAACAAGCTGCTTTGTGGGGTTGGAACTTGGATGGTACAAATTCTAAAACCAATATTTTCAATTTTTATATTAACGCTTAATAAATTGCTGGGTTTTGCTGAAGATTATAATAAAATTTTATTAAACTGTAAACATGAATGTATTTTAACTCGAAGCAAATCCAATATCGATGCTGTTATTCTCGACAAAGATGATTCTATATCATTACATATCGATAGAATTCAATAGCGTGTTCCTCATATTAAAGTATGTGATCGTGAAAGGTTGACACTTTACAAACAATTAGAAAAAGATAAACCAATACAAATTGCATTCCGAAATTGGGACACATATGAATATTTTGTCTAAAATAAAAAAGCATTCATGGTCTAACCGCATCTCAACTCGAAAAACCTAGATACGTTATTTTCGGTGTACAAACAGACAAGAAAAACTTTAAGGGGAACTGTCCGTTGTCACTGTAATTTGAGTAATGTTACGTTGTACTTGAATTCACAAACATTCCCATATGACTCAATGAAGCTTAACTTTGATGACAATAAATATAATATATTATACGAAATGTACATCAGATTCCGTCAGTCTTATTACAACGCTCTGATAGACCTATTGCTTAATATCAAAGAGATTAAAGAAAAAGCGCCGTTGTTTGTAATAGATTGCTCGAGACAAAATGATACATTAAAAAGTGGACCGGTAGATGTTAAGCTTGAAATAGAAAGTGACTAAGATTTTCCTGACCAAACGAGGGCTGTCTTATGTCGTATGTCTTATTGTCTTATAATCAACGATCGAATTATAGAATATAAACCACTCAGCAATACAGTACGGAAGATATCATGAAATTAATTGTTGATGTTCAAGATTTTAAAACTGAAACAAATCAGTTTATACTTAAAGAAATAGCTTTAATGGAAGAAAATAAAAGAATACAATCCTTTTTGATACGACAACCGTTTCCGTTCTATGCATTAACTATAAAAGAAATGAGGCAGGTTGACTGGATTGAGAGAAATAGAAATATTTATTGGAAGGGAGGATTCATTCCTTTTTCAGATTATAAACGATTAATTGCACCTTTGTTTGAATTTAATGTTTATGTAAAAGGTGAAGAAAAAGCAAAATGGGTTAGAGAAATTTTTGATAATTATAATGTGGTAAACTTAGAGAACTTTAACTGTCCTAATTTGTTTAGTTTGTATAATCTTTATACTGAAAGCACTAATTTACACACGTGTATTTATCATAAGAATATTTGTGCTTTAAAAAATGTAATTTATTTAAGTAAGTGGTGTAATGATAATAAAATGTTATGCTAATCATAAATTTTTCATGTATTTTATTCATAGCAAACAGAAGCATTTCATATAAGTGAAAAATTGATACAGTAACTTGTGTCACATATGGCTTGCGAAAATAATATGAATATCTTTGCATGCAAATACATAAATAGTCCCATAAAGGTTTCATTATGTCATCCTAGTTAATCTAGTATTGTTTATATAATCCAATCAATATTCCTCCATTCCACTATTAATTTGAAATCAATAATTAAACCCGTCGTGCATATGCATATTTCAATATTCAGTCAATATCAATGGGATAATCAAAAGAACTACTTTAATTAATAGAAACAAACGGTGACAATTAGGTGCACCTAAATATTCTTTGATCTAAGTGCCCTAATTATCACCAACTAATGCGTTTAAAATCAATACTTTACATTACTTAATAACAATACTCTATACTATTTTTGGAACAGTTTCTTGCGCCCGTTCTTGTTAGTCTAAGTCTTAGGTGCGTTAAAGTCTTAAAAGGGCAGTACGAAAATATCAAGGCGCTTAACACTAGAGGAAAATCTGGCTGAAAAAACCTCTCGGCACTATTTTGTTAAAATTGTTGAGAACATGAAATAATAAGTATGCAATATGACTACGACATAAAAGAAACATCGCAACTGTTGATGAGTTAATACTAACGTGCATAGTACAGTTATAAATACCACAACAAGCAATTAAAAGTTATCGTAATGCTTTGAAAGAATAAATTTGTTTAACCCTCATTTCGATTTCGTCATCATTTCAAACAACCAATAAGTCTCATGGTTTATCTTTCATATAAATCACCATGTTTGTTATACGGATTTGATCCTTATGATTTATGCCATAAAAATAGGCGGTGTTATTTTTTCGGATTTTAGCAGATTCCATTTCTTGGCTTGGTAAGCTTATTTTCAAAAATCTTTGTATGCACTTTAAAAATAAAGGAATGTTTTTTAAAAGTTAAAATTTTCTACCTAAATTATTCAGAGTACTTTCCCACCAAGTGCCATCGAAATCGAAATTCCACCCTGTGTGTGGATAAATTGTTACATTTATCCGAGTGTCAAGCAGAGGGCTATGTTTTTAGAGATTTGTAAAATTTTTTGAAACGCTCTACAGCTTAAACCGTTTGACGGATTACAACATATGAAGTGTCATAAGATTCGTCTCAGTTGTGGAAGTGACATTGGGTATATTATTTCCCGGAGTTTCCATGGTAACCGGCAATACGAGGCAAAAACAAATTAAACAGTCGGGTTTTTAAATTTGTCAAATTCTGCGGCTTGTTATGTCACAACTTATATATTTAAGGTATGTCTATGAAGCCATAAATAATTACCTAAAAAAGATTAGGCCGTTTAAATATTTATTTTATTGCGCAGTCTCAAATTATCTTTTACATAATCTATGACGTACATTCTATGGCTGCTGTCAAAAAGTAATTTACCTGAAGATTGTATAGTAAACTTATTTCATTCAACTTTCCAAATAAAAACAAACATATAGTTTTTCCAACTCACCTGGCTACTAAAAGTGGCGACCAGATAATCGCAGCTGGACAGCATATATAGATCCACCAATAGGCCTGTGAGCGACTGCGGCGTGTATCTTCGATGAGTGGCCGCTGTCTTAGCGATCGATGCGTCACCTACGAACTCGTATGCTGGAAACTTTTTACGAGCAGTATCTAATACCTGTGAAATGAGAAAATCATAAGTATAGACATAGAATTGGGAAGATGACAGCATACGAATGAGTTAGGTATTTGATATATGAATCACTTAAAATCACTTCGCAAACGCAGGCATATTATAAAAATATGACGTTTACACACGTACAAGGTTATATAATACCAGAGTCGGAGAAACTGATAGGGATGGAGCTATATCGATAAACGTAACACGAAAACAGATCCGATATTTTTTTACAAAATGTAAGAAACTAAACTACTGCCGAATACTTTTGTACAAATTTATTAGCTAATATTATATTTCATTACAAGATGTTACACGTATCTATTAATTCTTGATTGATAATGCCAACTTCTTTAAAATTTTCGAAGCTGTTGTAAAATAAGTAGGTATAGGTAGGTACTCGACAATGAAACGAAATAATTATAACGACAGGTAATCTTTATTTATTTATTTTATCAAAATCTGATGAATCGTCACTGTCACTAGATGAGCTCTCCCAACGTTTATTATAAGTTCCTGTACTTGTATATTACCGAATGCCACATGAATTTCCCTATCCGACGCTATAATGTTTTGGGTTTTTACGGCGGAAGTCGAAGAGCCCAATGACCACATTCGGCTATTTCGTCGATAACATATCTTTTAGGAAGGCTTTTTATCGATTTTAAAATATTCACTAATTGTACTTTTAATAAAGTACTATCCACATTTTCGCCATGACGTTGGAGTCAGTCAATTATCTCTTGTTTTTTATTGGCCTGCGGCGGCATTTTATCAATTTGTCTGGAGTGATATGTAGCGTTGTCATAACCAAGGAAACTGCACTCGTACCGTTTCATTTTGTTACAATGCACTTTTGTAAGACCTGTACACAATAAGGTTAAAATATTACAATTTGTATTATTAGAAAAGATTTGAAATTAACAGCGTCTAAGTTATTCAATGAAAAACTATTAGATAAAATTAAACAAAAACTTCGCTTTATTGATAGCAGTCCTATTTCTAAAAGTGCTTTAATTTTGAACGGTTTTTAACACCCCGACGTAAGAAAGGTGGTTGTATTTAACTTGTGTAAATTTATGACATCTTATCATCCATACTGATAGAACAATTTTTATTAGGTCTCTTCCAGTTTAAAACTTGAGTAAATGAAAGTTTATCGAATATAGGTTCAGCCGTTTTAAAGTTATGCATTATTCTCCTGTCAGGGATGTTTTTATTTGTACCCAATAATTTCCAAATTATTTAGGAAATATCCTAACTTATTTGTTTATTTCTTGAGCGCTTACATTTTGCTAAATTTGATGAATGAAAATGTGGTACAATGTTTTCGTTGTACAAGGGGAATAGACTGATAAAAAAGCTTCGCGCGTCTAGGTTCGTCCACTCAAATTCAAAATATTTTTATGAATTATTGGTAAAAAGGGAACACTTAATGGATATTAGTGTAGAAGCCTCGGCTTTTAAAAGGTCTTATAGACAAACCGTATAGAAAAAAATATACTAGCAACTACCCGAGGAGCTCGGTACAAAAAAATCTCTATTTTTCTCTTCTTTGTAAATATTGATTTTTTATTTTCGGGTTCGTATGAAATCGAATTCGATAAAAAGTGTTTATGAGCTCTTGTTTAAGATTAATATATTTACATACAGAGTTATGCAATCCTCAAAGAATGAATTATTTAATAAGCGTTTATCTTTTTCAACTTGAAATGTGATTTTTTGAATTATTACACAGCGTGAAAACCAATACATCTTAAGAAGGTGTATGTTCAAGTTTTCATCTAAATAAGTAGATTCAATAATAAAAGAGCCTTCTTACATTAGGATCATCACTGGCCAGATAGACTCTTCTAATATCCACTTTTTGCGTGAGTTCCAATCTGTCATAGTAATCTTTCACGTGCCCCATGTATTCAGCTACATGATGAAATGCTGCTTCTGTGCCCACCTTATCCGTTCTTCTGACGTGGACCCTGAAATTACAAATATACAAATATAAGCAAACAAATAGTAATCGAACATTGACTTTGCTACTTTGCGTTCTCCATTGATATTATAATATCACGACGGAATATAAAATGCCTGAAATTAATCAGATTGGGGAGACTGTTACTCCACACAGTGGGATAACTAAGGCATTTCATGCTTGTCATTGCCCCAACCAAAATCTTCTTTAGGTGCAAAATGATAGGACACAAGTAAAAAGGGCGTAAAACAAGCTAACGGAAACACCCAAAAATTCCGAATTATGTAATTCCGAATTTTAATATTCCGATTTTTTAAACTCCGAATTTCATAATCCGTAAGAGACTAAATTCCGACTATTCAAAAACACGATTCTTATTTTATCGAAATTCATAAATACAAAATTTTTACGTTCCGACTTTCATTAGTACGAAGAATTAAAAACCCGATGTGTTACTAGTCCGAAATATGGTATTCCGAACTTTAATAATCCGAAAATTCTTGTATTTATGTAAAAAAAATTGTATCTAAAACGGGTATATATAAAAAATTATAATCTAAATCTCCTGTGACACAAATTAAAATTAAAATTAATAAGGCACGTTTTGAAGTTATACAAATTAAGCGCGACGACGAGCAAACGAGGAGCAGCAGTTAGTCTGTATGTAGATAATGCAGCGTGGGCGTGCCGCGGCAGCGGCCGGCGAAGCGCCAAAAAGGGATTTGCATTTCAGTACATAACCTATATACTCAATAAATAACTCGCTACAAAAAACTAAATAAACTTATTCATTTCCAGCTGACTACTTGAATGCTTAAACGTATAAATTGATCTCATGCAGTTTTACGAGGCGTTTGTTATACTAATATTATTCGGAATTTTGATATTCGGGATTCGTGTTTATGATTTTGCGGATTATTAATAATTCAGATTTTTTATGGTCTGGTATTTTCAAATTCGGCATATTGATTTTCGTATTAATAAACGTTCGGAATTTTGAATTTTCGAAGAAGAAACATTAGGAATTATGAAACACGGAATTTTGAACCATTCGGTGTTATAAAATTCGGAATTTTGAAATTCGTCATTATGACTATCGGAATTAAGTTTTTCGTATTTATGTAGTGTACCCCAAGCTAATAGCTGCATTGTCACACAATAAAACTCTCCAGTCCTTTTTATGGCTTCTGATAATAGTCGAACAATAACTGTATTATGAAATCTAAAATAAATGAAAAAGTCCGATAATTTATTATTACTATTAAGATATATATTTGTTAAAAACACTCAGAAACAATTATTTTTCAGTATCAAAGGTACCCTTATGTTATTTTCTGTCCAACAAGACAACACACATGCAAAGCGTCATGATGATCGAATAAACATTAAAGTTGTGAACGGATATCAAACGAACTAACCCACTTGCGTTTTAAATATAAATAGCATCATATAATCAAAATATAGCCGTGAAATTCTGCTTTCGTGTTATTCACGATGGCAAATAGATACTAATCGATAGGTCAGAAAAATTATGCCAAGTTTTGATATATGTCACGTTTTATTTGATGTATTTCTTTTTAAGTTATTAAACTTAACTGCTTTAAGATGTTTTTATGTTGGCTTTGTCGCTACAAGACGACGAGAAGAGCCCAAGATTTCAGGGTCTAATTTATTTAGCGTATTATATAAATAATCAATGCTATTTTTATAAAGATTGTTATTTGTTTATTTATCTATAATAGATAGACACAATAAGTGCTGTTCATTATTATAGTTCATATGCGATTTCAATGACACGTAACCCTACGAATCAGCAACTGTAGATAATCGGTAGCCTCCAACATAAAAAACAAAATAATGCAAAAAATGCTTTCATTTACAATATCATCCTATATCCAAAAATAACTACCACCCTTTGACACAGGCTGTCTTAGTGTAAGAGCTTTAATACAGTAAAGAACAGGTCAGTCAAGGCGAGCGTGCCCAGATGGGGTAGTCCTTGGGCGGCAGCTACTCCGTTTTTCTGCTAAGCAGGTGAGAGCTACAGTTAAAAGCATGAAAAGAGGTAAGTCTGATGACATAAGATGGCTTAAGTGTGGAACACCTGAAGTACGCGGGCGTGCACCTGCCGCGGGTCTTAGCGATGTTCTACTGCTTGTGCATCAGCCACTCCTACCTTCCACAAGAAATGCTAAGAATTATAGTTGTGCCTTTTGTTAAAAATAAAACAGGTAACTGAGCCGACCACACCAACTATAGGCCCTTATCATTAGCAACAGTAATAAGGAAGGTATTGGACAGGCTGTGGACAGAGAGCTTGACAGGTGTGTGCAACTCCATGACGCACAGTTTGGTTTCCGACCCCAGTTATCAACTGAAACTGCTATCCTTTGTTTAAAACAGACTGAGCGATACTATACTAATAGGCACACTCTCGTATGCGCCTGCTTCCTCGACCTCTCAAAGGCTTTTGATCTCGTGGTATATGATGTCCTTTGGGAAAAGCTGGAGAAGGCGGGCGTGTCATGGGAGATCATACAACTTTTTAAGCACTGGTATGACAATCAGCCAAACGGGGTGAAATGGGGTAATGCCTCCTCCAGTGTGTATGGACTGGAGTGTGGTGTACGGCAGGGGGGTGTAGCGTCACCTAGACTATTTAATATCTATGTCAATGAATGAATCGCTGAGCTCAGTAACAAACCTGTGGGATGTGCAATAGATGGTCTGACTATAAATAACCTTAGTTACGCGGACGATATGGTACTGTTGGGTCCATCGGCTGGATCAATTCGTTCTCTTCTCCAGACGTGTGAGGAGTATGCAAAATTGCATGGACTGGTCTATAACAGCAATAAGAGTGAGTACATGGTCTTCCAAGCACAGCACAGAACTCTAAAATATGAACCTGTTATTTGCCTAAGCGGAACAAGACTTAACAGAGTCAATAAATTCAAATACCTTGGCCACATTTTAACTGATGACCTTACTGACCAGGCAGATGTTGAAAGAGAAAGAAGAGCCCTTGCTGCCAGGTGTAATATGCTAGCACATAGGATTAATCGTTACAGTGTAGAAGCTAAAATCACGCTTTTCAAGGCATTCTGCTAATCGTTTTACTTGGCAGCCCTTTGGTCACATGAGCGGGGCTCGAAAACAGCTTTAAACGCGCTTAGGGTTCAATATAATAACGGTCTCAGAGTAGTGCTGGGCCTGCCGCGGTACTGTAATGCGTCAATTATGTTTGCTGTTGCAGGACTGGATGATTCTACGCTGTTATCCGTAAGAAGAACGCCTCACTTATGTACAGACTGCGCTCCAGCCCCAACACTATTCTGCGACTGTTAGCATACAAGCTAGAACTACCAATTTGGCAACAATTTATGAATGTTTTAGTATATACAATTTTGAATAGCCAGTTGGTAAAGTAAGAAGAAATAATTGACATGATTTGACATAATACTTGATCTGTTGGCATATTATATTTAATATTTTTGCTGTAATTTGACATCCTATTTAATTGTATTTTAATGACTGAATTTAATTTTATTGTATTGTAACGAAATGTGTTTTTGTTTTATAATTAATTACCTAAATTTATTTTTTGTTTATTATGACATTTTAAGATTATTAATTATGACAACACTAACACAATTTATATATTTATTGAGATTTAAATGAATTGACATATTATGTAACTAAAATTTTATGTATTAAATAGTTTTTGTACTAACATAGATATATAAGATTGTATACTAACAAGTGGGCCAAGTTGCTACAATAAACTTATTATTATTATTAATCAATTGCAAATAAAATATCCACCTCTTTATTTATAAAATCAAATCCAATCATAATAGATCTCCTCGACAAAAACACATCACCCCGCATTAGGGACACGTTTCTCACGAAACCAGAGAACTTACCCAACAATAGGCTTCTTAAAGTTCATCTTTGCTACAGTAGCGTTGATGGCACGCTGCATGGATTCCTTTGGCTTCAAGATGTATTTCAACATTTGTCCAATCCACCACGACGCTGGGTCACCGTTGAAACGCATTATCCTGTTAATAAAGGAATGTTTTAAAAATCTACATTTAAAGTCTTTAAAGTTATTCTTAAACACAAATGAACAAAACTGCCGACTTACGGGACAAAGCTTCCATTTATTTTAAAAGGCTAAACCAATTCAAAACTGGTTCAGTCTTATAGAAGATACGGTGCCACAGGCAGACAAACAGATACAGACTTTAAACTTATAACAGCACTCTTTTTCCGTGGTGAGTAAAAAGGATTCGTAGTCGTTTTGAAAATCAATGGAAATAAACCTAGATCCTACATTAGGATCCGAATTAATTTCACTGAAGTGCGTGCGCTATCTTGAGAGTAGGGAAGAGCAAGACAGGTATACAGTTTCGGCATAGAAAGAAATATCTGTCTCGCTTCTTCGGATACTACATGATAGAACGATAGATGAAAAGAAATGTATTTAATGTAGACAATGTGTCAAAAAGTAGTAATTCTATTTGAAAACGAAAATCTTTCTGTTGACCAATTTTTAATATAAATATAGGTATAGGGTAGAATGTAGAACTAATTAGGTGTAATTAGGTGTAATTGAAGAACACCGTAAATACCTTCTTATATTATTCCGCTTTCACGAGAATTAAGATATTCGCACATTTGAATTCCGTCGCGTCCCCTTTGGGCTTAAGTCTAGTCCTTTCTTGGCTATGCGTACAGTGCGCCAGTTGGCACTGGATATGAGTTCCCAGTTTCCCGAGGCCGCTAAGATAACAGAAGGCTACTTTTATACTGACGATTTAGTTTATTCCGCCCCTGATGAAGGAACTGCAAGAAATTTGGCGCAAGAACTGATTCATATGTTCGAAGCAGGTTCTTTTGAATTAGTGAAGTGGCATAGCAATTCACCAGAACTTCTGAATAGCCTTCCTGATAAGCATATTGTACAGCGCTTTACCGCCCTAATACAGGAATTTCCGCTTCTTGACACGTTACGTACTCCGCGTCACATAGGTGTTACACCTGAATGCATTTTAAATCTTGTTGGCTTCTGTGAAGCTAGCATGAATGGTTATGGCTGTGTGATTTATGCTCATAGTTTGTATCCTTCTGCTATCGCTGTCACACTGTTTTGTGCAAAGTCAAAGGTGTCCCCTACTAAAGTGACTACGTTAGCACGGCTCGAGCTATGTGCAGCTTATGTCAAAATTAATTAAAATTGTACAAAATTATTACAATTACCGCTTTCCCATATCTGGAATTTATTTATTTATTTTATTTAACAGTTTTTGTACACACATATGAAAACAATATAAAATACCTTAAAGACTAAATATGTACAAAGGTACGGCTTATTTCTAAAAGAAATCTCTTCCAGCCGACCTGTGAGAGGAGAGATTAGTTTATAACAAAGTAGTGTGTACCCACTTTAAACATACACAAATTATATACTTAACACCGTAAATAAACTTACATATACTCATATACATACATAAATAAAATAAAATACAATAAAATATATACAATCTAAAGTTGTTTAAAAGGAAAATTTATAAATGCCAAAACAATAAAATCTTACTTAATAAGGGAAAAGTAGTGGTAATTAACTCTATTTTGAAAGATAAGTAGTGTTTCTGACTCGCGAATATTATAAGGGAGTGAATTCCACAATCTGGCTGCATGAACGGTTATTGAATAGGAGAAAAAGTCTGTTTTATGTGGATGTATGTGAAGGAGAGTACGCTTATGTGCTCTGCATGGCGCCTCTTTCGAATGGGTAAAAGAAAATCGTTCGCGAAGATATTGCGGGGAGTTAGGATTATAGAGAACAATAAAAAGGAGGCAGAGGATTCGCATGTTTCTACGAATTCGGATAGGAAGCCATAAAAGTTGGTTACGGAACTCCGATACATGATCATGCTTTTTAAGTCCGAATATGAAACGTATGGAGAGATTTTGTAAAGGTTCCAGTTTATTTAGAAGCTCCTCAGAGACACCTAAGTAGCAGACGTCTGCATAATCAATGATGGGTTGGATGAGACTTTGAGCAAGGGAGATTTTAGTCGATAAGGGAAGGACGGTTTGAGGATTTTTAAAGTATGTATTGAATGATGAACTCTACGACTGATCTTACTAACATTAGGTCGCCAAGTGAGATAAGAATCAAAAATTACACCCAAGTTTTTGGCTGTGTCAGTGAAATCAATCCGAGTGCCATCAAACACAATAGGAGGAAGATCGGATAAAGTAATGCAACCGCGCATGTATCGACTACCTAGGATCATGGCTTGAGACTTGCTAGGATTTACACATGCTTCTGATTCGACAATCGCTCTGTCGTGGATTAATTCATCCCCACATCGCTTTTTTATATTCTTCAGTAACCGTATCGCTCAGTGTCAGGAGAACTTAGCACCGAAACATTTTTATCATGTCTCTGGTGATGAGAACCCCAGTGACTGCCTTTCGCGTGGTTTATTGCCATCTCAATTGGTCTCTCATCCGCTATGGTGGAATGGTCCATCCTGGCCTGCAATGCGCACCAGATGCTAGGCCGGTGAAGCCGTTTTCCCCCACGAGTTTCGGAAAACTTCCTGAACATAAGACTAATATTTTAACCACCACCGTAACTACGGAACCTAATATTTTATGTAAACTCGCTCAACGCGTCTCTTCTTGGGATAAATTATTACGTTTCATTGTTTACGTACTCCGCTTTAATTAAATCCGCTAAATTACCTTCTAAAAAACTCCTGTCCTTAGCTGTTTTTCTAGACAAAGAAGGAATTTTGAGAGTTGGTGGAAGACTTTCAAAATCATTTCTTCCATTTGACGCCAAATATCCCGCACTTTTTCCAACACATGATCATGTTGTCAATTTAATAATACAACATTATCATATTATGAATTGTCACACTGGACCTGGACTTCTTATGTAAATTCTGAGGCAACGTTATTGGATATTAGACGCCCGGACTGTAATCAGATCTGTAACGCACAAATGTAACACTTGTTTTAAATTAAATCTGCATCATCCAACACCGATTATGGCAGACCTTCCCGCATGTCGTGTCTCTGAGGCAAAGGCATTTGTCCACAACGGTGTCGATTACGCTGGTCCTATCCGTATTACACTTTCACGTCGTAGGGGTCAGCATGCACCAAAGCATACATCTGCTTGTTTGTATGTTTAGTGACAAAGGCAATTCATATTGAGTTGGTATCAGATTTGACAGCAGATGCATTCTTGGCTGCTTTTAAACGTTTTATTTCTCGCCGCGGACCTGTGTCTTGTTTATATTCCGGTAATGGAACGAATTTCATTGGCGCTAAGGCACAGTTGGATGAGTTGTACAATTTCCTCATAAAATCCGAATTCAAAACATCGCTTTCTCATGAGCTTACGGCTCACAGAATTGATTGGAAATTGATTCCGCCTAGATCTCCACACTTTGGCGCGATGTGGGAATCTAACATAAAAAGTGTAAAATCACATTTATATCGTGTCATTGGCACACAACTTCTTTCATACGAAGAAGTACAAACAGTTTTAACCCAAATAGAGTGTATTTTAAATTCACGCCCGCGTAATGTGATCCTCAGATCCACATCCGGAGATAATAATCACTCCCGCTCATTTTCTTATGTCAACACCGCTTAAATACTTACCCGCTGCTGATCTTTCCGATCAGCCAAATATTAGTTTAGCTCAACGCAAAAATTTGCTTAATAGTATGGTGCAATCTTTCTGGAAGAAATGGCACCTAGAGTATCTGCATACCTTGCAGGTCAGACAGAAATGGACTCCTGATAAACCAGTTCAAATTGGTACTGTCGTGCTTGTTGGACAAGACGATTCTCCGCCTTTGTACTGGCCATTAGGTATATTATTACCGAGGTTTTGCCCGGCACTGACAATGTAGTTCGTGTTGCAAA
Source organism: Marasmarcha lunaedactyla (assembly GCA_923062675.1). Taxonomy (NCBI): domain Eukaryota; kingdom Metazoa; phylum Arthropoda; class Insecta; order Lepidoptera; family Pterophoridae; genus Marasmarcha; species Marasmarcha lunaedactyla. Next base: position 15,266,640 of record OV281353.1, read on the forward strand.
GGTTAAAACTAGATTTGGTTCTTTTAAATGCCCCGTAGTAAAACTTTACCCTATTCCAACGCAATAATTCTATAATGATAATATAATTTTAACGCTTAATATTTAGTTTATTGTTTCCGTTTTGTAATAAAACGTACCGCTTAAATTTATAAATATAATCGCTTACTTATTTTATTTAACGCTCAGAGGGAACTATAAGATACTTAGTTGTACTCATTTGAATTTAGTTTGATCTTTTGAAAGATCTCCGACTTTCAAGGCGGGGAGCATGGTTGAGCCGCATACAAAAATAAAATTGATAAATTTATTAATTAACACATTTCATACGTTTGTGGCGCCGTCTAATTATTTTCTTGCCGAATTCACTGATCTGTAAGAACTCATTTCGGGACGCTAGATGACGTGGTCCGCTTGAAACAATATGTAGCTCGTCTTACGCACGCTGCTCTTGTGTGCGTGATTTTATGTGTGTGTGAACTTTTTGCGAGTCACATCTTTGAAAGACATTCATAATTTGTCCGTGAGGTTGAGCGCTGGTCAAGGACGCAGACCTTCGCCCCCTGACTCTGCTATAATATGTTTCTTTGTTGTATGAACGATATGTGTGGTTTAAGATTTAGTATAAACATTGTACAATAAGTGCAAGGTTTTGGAGAAGCTGTACCCGCAATAGCTGCAGTGACGCCTAGAAAGTTCTGGAAGCCGACCAAACGCGTGTCCTCCTTTCAGAGACACCCTGGATCCTCCAGGTCAGTGATTAGGCTAAGGGAATGATTCTGACACCCACAAACATCTAAGCACAACCTTCTGAGCATAAATTATTTGTTTAGACGCCCACACCCGAGTTACGCGAAACGCGGTGAAGTGGCTATTTACACGCTGCTTCACCAAGCCCTTTATTTCTGAATCATATTGATTAATATTTGTCATGATAACGTCCGTTATGATACTGTAATCACAGCGGGAAGAACCTGCTTTGAATTTATCAATCATATGATGGCACCGTTCCATGCGCGCCTGCTTCTGAGCATAGCTGAGGTTGTGGGGTACCCAGCGTGAAACAATTCTCCTTATGCATAGGTGGTTGTGTAGAATACCACGAACATTTACCGATCCAATCTGCAGATTGTGCTGAATCTCCTCGTTTATGATCCGTCAGTTTTGTTGAATCACATGTTTCACTTGTGATTCACTAGTGATTGTTTTCTTCCGTAACAGCAGTCAAAGGACGACCACTTCTTTCTTCATCCTTCAAAGCGTAAGCGTAATCGACCGCACATAAACTCGTTATACCAGCGGTACACAGTTGCTTTAGAAGGCGCCTTGTTCATAAAAGATAATTGAAGTCAACTAAGCAATTATTCATCAGTTTTCAAGTTGGACTTAAACTCATAAAAAATCATTGCACGAAAATCGAACTCGCCAGCGTTTTCAATACGTAAAAACTTTTTGTCACAAAACTTTCTGAGTGGTCTGGTACATAAAGAGGTATTTTCCGTCTATTTCGGCCTAAAAAAACGAAACCTATTATCTGATCTAACTGAGTCCCTTTCGATTACTCCGGTTTTAAAAACTTCGTTTGATTTAATAAAATCGTTAGAAACCATCGACGTCCAATTCCACCAGTGGAAACTTTAATCTACAGGAAGCATTTTAAGTAACTTGTTCTTGTAATTCTTGGAGCGGTTTAATTTTGTGGAAATTTAGTCTTCTTTAGTTTGTTTAGTCCAATCCATCTATTGTACTGGTTAAATCATGTTTTATGAAGAAAATTATTTAAATAAAAATATTTTCATTAAGTTTCTACCCTACATCGGTTTTGTAATTTTTCAATACTTAAAATAATACGACAGTAAAAAGTATATTATGCTTTCGATCTCTATGAAGTGAATCAATGCATAAAGTCGTCAAAACATTTTTAATTACAGTTGTTTTTTTTTTTTATCACGTTCAATTCGTTTTCTACTGGGTTAATTTACATTGCAAGAATCGGTTGCATATAAAATTTAAAGTTATTGTCGAATCCGATTTCGACGTTGGGGTATATTAGCCCTAGGTAATTCAATTCAATCGTTAAAACCTAAATATTTCGGCAAACCTGGTACACCAACACTGTTAGTTCCAACTTGTATTCATAGGAAATAAAATCTCCAAACGAATACACCAACTACACGATCGCAAAACCAAACAAACTGGGATATAATTACTACACAGTGAAGTGGGTAGGGTACACTTTTAGAGTCATCGTGCCAGTTCAAAGGTTAAGAAACATCTTATGTTCATCAGGTTTTAGGTTGTAAATTTAAAAAAAATCACGAAATATATATGTCACGTAATCCCCAGGAGTATTAATAATCGGAGAACCCAGGACCATATATATAAATAGCAACGTATTTAAGGCTAGGTAATAACAATTTTTTTTTTATTAATTTTACTAATTTGTAGAAAAAGTATCTGAACTTATGTCTTCTTACGTTATTTTCATAAAAACAATACTTCTTCGACTGAAGCAAGCCTTGTTTATCGGATTCTGTTCTTAGTTTTGTACATTTCTTTGGAAAATTTCAACTGGGAATGCGCTAAAGGATGATGGGAAATAACTTGAGTGGAAAGGGGCCTTGCTTCTCATAACAACTATCTTAACTAACTTCTACGTACCTATTTGCTAAGTCCTTAGGTATTGCCAGGGGCAAAAACTTTGGCTTCTGAGTCATTGAATCAATGAATGGAAGTGCCACCACTTTTGCTTCATATGACGCTGAAAAAAATTTAAATGGAAAATAAAAAAATTATCACTACTTCAACATAGATAATACACGGTGGGCACACGGTATTCGGACATGGTGGAATATACGTTCTCTTTAAGAGAACAATTTTTATGCAACTTTTAACACCCAATGTCCCTTTAGTAAATGCTTGTAGACACCTCATTGACATAATTTTCTGCTTGTGCATCTTACTATTTTTATCTATATAAGTCATCAATTGATTCACATATTAGAAACAGAAAAGTCAGCAACGACTCAATTATTATTAGTAATTTATTTATGCCTATGAAAATCCTTTATAGGAAGACAGCTTTGAGTGTAATTCATATTTTAAATCAACAAATTATGTCATAGAAAGGCAACAAGGTCTTTAATAAAAGGTTAATATTTAAACAGGGTGTGTTTGTGCTATCTTTGATTGATGACATTTGCGTGACTTCGCTCCGTTACCGATGTTGATATCAAATTTAAGTGTACCCTCATTTATGATTAACGTTTTCAGACCAAAGAAGCTAGTATAAGTAATTGAGCTAGTAAACTTGGAATAGTTAATGACACAGCTACAGATTTTATATATTGACGTCTTTATCCAAATAATACACACAATAAACGGTTTTAAACCAAGTTTTATTTCATCGCCTATACTTTGTTATAAAGATGAATTAATTTTTAAGTTAGTTTGTTTCAAACGTGTACAAATTTATCGAAAATTGTAATAATTGTTTCACCATAAAAAAGTACTTTTCCCTGGAGAAATAATTAAAAATAAAGAAATAAATAATTGCGCGTGAGCTCAGTCCACAATTCTGAATAACTTTCCCAAAGATCGCAAAGCGAAAATGAAAGAGCAAAAAATGGACTCTTCATGCAAACCTGCCAGCTGCCAGTTTTTTATCATTTTCTGTATCTTCCAAACGTCCACAACCGAGTAGCGTAGTGGTTAGTAGCCCTGCCTCATACGCCGGAGGTCCCAGGTTCGAGTCCTGGCCGGGGCATTAATTTATGTGATTAACGTAAATGTTTGTTCTCAGGTCATGGTTGTTGATATTTTTATATGTCTGTTTACTCTGGGTTCCCCACGTTCGCTGTATGGTCATCCATAACACAAGCTTTGCTAACTAAACTAAAGTGTGTCTTCTTATGGTAGCGTCGGGTGACGGGTTGCTCACTTCCCTCTAATATGGTTGAGGAGGGCGATGGCTGGATCCCGCGTTAACTCGTGAACGGGTGCCGTTTGAGGGTGTTCGTCATTTGGATACTCGGGGGGAGACTTGCCGAGCTAACAGATGCAGAAAAGAATAATTTTGTATAGACATAAAGAGACTGTAAATTTATTTTGAAAAAAATATACCCGTGAAGTTTCTTGCCAGTTCTTCTTCACGAAGGTTTTTTCGAACTGGTGGTAGAATCATGTTTTATTTGAAGTCAATAAGAACAAGTAATTGTCAATGTTGAGAAATAAATATTTCATTTCATTTCATTACTTTAGGGCCACACAGTTGGTGTGATTGTCTGTGATTTATTATTATTAAAAAAATAAATACATCAAACTGGGGGGAGGGGCAGAATAAATATACGTATATAAATATAAAGGATCATGACCCGAGAACAAACATATGTGGGACCTCTGGCGTATGAGGCAGGGCTACTACCCACTACTGCCACTCGGCCGACATATTTCATTTGTACCTATATATCATTTGTACGTATATATCGTTGTCGAGAATCATTTCTGTATAATAATCGTGTTGCCACCCGGAGTGTATTATAATCGCGAAATATACCACTCTCAAATTTGTTCTACTAAGGTCACAATTAACATAAAATTTCTCAACAGCATTCAATAAAGCAATTAAATAATTTCAGCTGATTATTATAATGATCAACGGAGCGAATGAGTATTTCTTTGGCACGAAGACCTAACGATTTGAATAGAACGGTTAGAACAGAACGAATATTTTCAAATCGGAATAATCAGATGTAACGTCAAAGTAGGATAACATTAAGGCCAGGCGTGCGTTAGTCGCTACCCACCCATTCATGCTGGCACCTTCCGTACTGCAATATTTGTTGAACAAGGCTGCGCCGAAGCAATAGCTACTAATATTTGGCTAGTCCATTCAGTTAATATGCAGGTCAGCACATACGGCTTGTCTCGCCAAACCCGAACGGCATAAGCTTTCTTCCCGAAGTCGATTTTGCCACCTGGCCGTACAAATTAACGCCAATCCGCATAGGTGGGAAGATCTCATCGGTGAGATTAGTGCGACCTCGTTAAAACTCATTAAACCAGTTGTAAACGTGATAAGGCTTTATCGTGAAATGCCAATGGTAATCTATCATAACTTTCATGTGGACTTAAATGACATTGAGTCATTAAAAAATCATTGCACGAAAATTTCCTCGCGTTAAATTCATGCTGACGTGACACAGACCATTTTCAATTTGCCGCCAAATCGTAAAACAATGACGAATGAAATACATACTCAATAACATTGACAAAGAGTTCTTTTTTCAAAATTTTAAATTATGTTTTTATTATATTGTTTACAAGTGGCCAGTTCTAAGAACTGCTTTCAGTTTAACCCTCGTATGTATAAAAAAGAAACAGATACTCGTCCAATTATAATAAGGCAGTTCATCGATTTTTTTCAAAGCTTTCGAAGGCCATCGGTAATAAAAAAATACAAAATGGTGATATAGTGATCGTCGTAGTCACCTTTATTATACCATATTTATTAACGCGATAAATATGGTATTAATATTTATTAATACCATATTTATCGCGTGCCATTGTTATATGCCGTAGAATATGTTGCGTTATGAAAGCTAGTTCTGACCTAACTGGACAAATAATATTACTCATATTGATAAACTGAATAGAATAAGGTAATTTCGCTTCACTTTCCTTGTCTATTTAGTACGTATAATAGGTTTAACTCTATAGATACTAATTCGGTACTATAGAGTATATTTACTTTTATTAGTACATATGTTTAATAGAATTGTATAAACTTTAAAACTAAGAACCCAATTTTTACGATTCTTTTACTATTTATTTTAGTTAGCTACCTCGCTATGTCGTGGCCGAATCATAGAATTGCTCATTTCATGAAATGCTTAATAAAGAGTACAAAACATGCAAAACTAATGTTTACCTAAACGAAATGTTGGTCGATAAATTATTAGCAAGTTAATTATATCTTCCGTGTGCGAGACTGACGCATAAATAAATCGTTTACCGCGCCTCTATCGGTAGTTCAAGGAGCTATTTTACGATATGATCAAAAAAACTTGGTCATTTCATGAAGCGGCCGCGCGTTGAGTTAACCGTGTCGACAAACAATTTCTTAGCATTGATCTGGCCAAGCCACATACATCCAGGGCTGGATTTAGAGGACTGGAGGCCCTGGGGTAATAAAGGAGTGAAGGCCCCAAATTAATTTCTAAATAAAATAAAAAATAATCAAGTAATGCGAAACAAACACGAATTATTAGAATTAAGACGTTAATAAACAATTAATAATAATTAGTGGTTATAAACATAATTTTTAAAAAAAACTAAAAGATTTTCGAAATCATATTTGTTTTTTTTTTATTATTATTTATTTATCACAAAATCCACAGCCCTTATACTAAATACAAGTGAATTATTTAAAAATATGACTGAAGGCCAATTATGGAGTTACATTATACAGAATTAACTTAGATGCAGACTTATACATTAAGAGAAAAAATAAAATAATAATAATAATAATACAGATTATGAGGAATATTAAGAAATAATTAAAAATATATTAGTAATAAAACTGCTTCCAGCTACAAATGCCTATGAGTTAGTATATGTATGTGTGAGTGTGTGAGTGTGTGTGAATTAAAATTCAGTTTAAAAACTTGCCCATACATGAAGGGGGTTTTGTATAAGTATGAAAGATGTGTGAAAAAGTGTGCATTATCATTTTTTATTTTTATTTGTATGTATGTTGGTGTTTATTGCCATTTGTTAAAATACTTATGGTTTTATTTCTGAATTTCGGCATGCTGTCCTTAAAGATGTCACAGTATTGTTAGAAATTCTTATTATATGTGTTTTTCAGTCTATTTATGACTGAGTTTTCGGTGTAGTTCGTCTTGGATCGTTGTATGTGAAATAGACGCGTATGTCGCGTTCTTGTGGATGGAGTCTGTAAAGTAATAGTCACATGCGTTAGATCTGAGCAATCTATAGCACCGTTACATGTATTATACAAAAGAAGCATATCTAGGAGGCAGTGTCGATTTTCTAAAGATAATATGTATGGTGTACTGCAACGTTTGCTTGTGCCGTATTTAATAAAAGAGGTTATTGCACAAACAAACTTGCCGACATTTATGACTGGCAACTTATAAGTCTGTCATTTTTATATTTTATTTGTAAAAAGTAAAATATATAGAATATGGATGATTGTTCCATGGCATCCCTTGACGGGATTCCTTTAAGGAATTCCTTTACGGAATTCTATTGCGGGCTTCGTCCCCAAAATAGTCTTATAATTATCCTTGTATTTTATTATAAAATAGATTCATCATAAATAAAAGTAATTTCAAGTTATAAGTGTTTTTCCTTTGTTGATTAGGAAGACCTCCCTAGGTTAGATTAGGTCCATCTAGGGTCCCGTACCCCCAGAGTACACAGAAATCTGGATACTGCATATGGGGTAAATTTTGTCCAAAATTAAGATGTTTTAAAATTTTTTGTTGGATAGTTTCAATATGATGTTTATATAGAACATACTGACTACTCCAGATTGGGCTGCAGTACTTTAGTATGCTCCAAAAGAGTAGTAAAGTAGTTTTATACATGAGGTATCCGAGAATGGTGCGGTTGTCCTTAGTACAAAACCTAGATTTTTATACGACCTTGTATCGATGTCTGTAATGTGTTCATTTAAAAGCAATTTTGCATCAAGAAGTATGCCGAGATCTCTAACGCGACTAGCCTTATTAACAATCGTGCCATTTATAAAGTAGGTATGCAGCAGTGGACTATTTTTCCGTGTGAACGTTATATGTACACATTTGTTGACATTGACAGTTATTCGATTTTTTTATAGTAGTCAGATAAAGAGTTTAAAACAAGTTGTAATTTTTGAGTGTCTGAACGGTTAACGATCTTTATGTATATCTTCATATCATCGGCATACATTACGTAACTTGCGTATCGCAAAAATACACCAATGTTGTAAAGATATACAGAGTACAAAAGCGGTCCTTATATGTCCCTGTGGGACGCCAGAGGGAATGCTTGTGAAGTTCGACCGAAAGCCACCCACTACTACCGCTTGACTACGATTTCGCAAGTACGAATCTAACCATCGTAACAGGTTACCACAGATACCGATTTCCTGGAGTTTGCGCAGAAGGATGACGTGATCCACACGATCGAAAGCTTTTTCGAAGTCAGTGTAGATCACGCCCCCTCCCTCCATGTCCTGTAGTATTCTATCTGTGAAAACAGCTAAGTTGGAACATGTAGATCGATTTCTCATAAAACCGTGCTGCTCATTAGGAATAAAACGACGAACGAAGGGATAAACATAGTTGTAAATAATCTTTTCCGCAACCTTACTTAAAACGTTTAACTGTGAAATAGGGCGGTAATTTTCAACTGACGTTTTAGCACCTTTTTTGTGTACTGGCGTTATAAGGGCAATTTTCCATAACTTAGGAAAGTAACCTTCTGAGAAGCATCTGTTGAAAATACACGCCACTGGACGGGACAGAGCCTCTGCACATTTTACAAACAGAATTGGTGGCAAACCATCATTGCCAGGACCCTTAGTTATATCCAGTCCCTTAAGTACCCGCTCAACGGAGGCAGGAGAAACGGAAAGCGCGCCCAGACTATCACTCTCGAGGATACATGGCGAAGTATAGGTGGAGTCATAAACGTCAAGGGGAGAACTAAAGTTTTTTAAGAAAAACTTATTGAAAGAATTACATATATTTTCTCCTCCACTAATATTTAATCCATTGTAATTTATATGTCCCGGGTATGTTGAATTAGATTTCCTCTTCGATTTAACATATTTCCAAAAGTGCTTAGCCGAAGTTTTTATAATACGCTGTGACCAATCTAAGTAACTTTTTTGAAATTTTATCTGTAGCTGTTTTTGGCGAGATCTCAGAGTTGAAAATGAATTATAATCATTAGGATTGCCGAAACGCTTCCATAATGAGTGATATTTTGCTGTCTCCTTAATTAAACGTATAAGTGCCTGACTATACCACAGTGGGTACTGTCGGGTACCGGACACCTGTGCATGTGGTACATCTTTGTCAATTAATTTGTACATAATATTAAGTCTTTACCTATAAAATTGCCGTTTTTCACGGAATAAATGACGCGTCATTTTTTTATATATTTTTTATTTCTATTAATCAAAATAATCACCCATGCAATCAATGCATCTTTGCCAACGCATTGGTAGCTTATTGATGCCTTTCTTGAAGAAATCAGCTGGACGGGAGGCAACAAATTCTTCAAAAGCATTTTGTACTGCCTCTCGGGTATTGAATTTTTTTCCCGCCAAGAAGTTATCCAAATACTGGAAAAAGCAGAAGTCTGTAGGCGCAAGGTCTGGTGAGTACGGCGGATGACGGAGAACTTCCAACCCCAACTCTTGTAGCTTGGAGACCGTCTGCTGTGCAGTATGAGGTCGCGCGTTGTCGTGCAGGAGCAGTGGAGCCGATCGATTGACCAAAGCTGGTTGGAGACGTGCGAGCTTCTCCATCATTCTGTTCAATTCTTCACAGTACACATCTGCAGTAATGCTTGTCCCGTTTGGCAAGAAGCTGTGATGAATTACACCCGCGTTAGATCACCAAACAGTGACCATCACTTTTCTAGGGGTAAGTTTTCGTTTAGGGCATTGTTTGGGTGCTGAACCAGGGTCCAACCAACTTGCTGAGCGCTTACGATTGTCAAACAGGATCCATTTCTCGTCACAAGTAACAATGCGGTTCAGAATTCCTTCATTTGTATGCCTGTTGAGCAGTGCAAGGCACGTCTCCACGCGTACTTCGCGCTAGCGGTCATTGAGTTCGTGGGGTACCCATTTGTCAAGCTTTTTTACCTTGCCAATTTGACGCAAATGGACCAATATTCTACTAACTTCTAACTAACGTCGAAAGCTGCTGCTAATTCAGCCGTAGATTGAGTTTCATCAGCTTCCACAATTGCCTTTAATTCGTCATTGTCGACCAAAGTTTTCGGACGACTACGGGGTTCATTTTTCAGGTCAAAATTTCCAGAACGGAAGCGGGTAAACCAATAACGGGTGGTGCGTTCGTTTGTAGTGTTCGCTCCGTAAACGTCGTTGATTTTGCGTGCCGCTTGTGCCGCTTTGCTGCCACGACGGTACTGCTGTACGACATACTCCATAATTACTCGAATTCTTAACTTATCCATGATGACGAAAAATGTTCGAATGCGTTGAAAACAAAACACTAACTATTAAACAAATGACGATTTTAGAAAAAGAATTCCATTTTTGTCAAATAAAATTAATTTGAAATTAGAATTATCAGTCAAAAAAAAATATTTTCATTTGAAATGGCCAGTACGGCAAAACGGCAGTTTCATAGGTTTCAAGACCTATTATCATAAAATTTGTCAATTGATAAATCAATGTCAATATTTTCGAGTACAGACACCAGTCAAATTCAGAAAGTACCATGTTTATATTTTCAAAGTCCGATTTTCTAAATAAATATTTTTTCATACGTTTAAATTTTAATGACGGAACTATAATGTCAGAAATTTAAAGTTCAAAAGAGGGATGGTGATTATCCTCGGGCACTAAAGGACACTGAGAACGCAAAAATGTCAAATTCAAAGTTAGAAAATACCAAGTCTAAAGTGTTGTGGGTGGCGTTTCTAAGTGTGTTCATTTGCTTTAAGCCAAAAAATAAAGTGAATTTATTAATTCGGCGGCAACTTTTTGCACTTTCACAGAACCCTTATGCAAGAATGTAGGCCCTGATGAGTCCCATTTTACAGACGGTAAATTAAAATCTCCGAAAAAAGGTATCATTTGGGTGGCTGTCAACAATTTCCTCGAATAAGTTAATAAAACATTTTATTCTATCCACTACGCGTTGATTTGGCGGGATGTATACTGCTACGTGTAAGCCCGGCGAGGGGTTGGCGGCGCGGGGGCAAGCTGCGAGACTGCGGTCGGGCACGGTGACCCACACGCATTCCAGATTCGCGCGGTGCCACTCCGGACGCGCGCGCGCATGCAGACGAATGTCTTCTTCTTCTTAATTATCTCTATTGTGGTGGCCTCATTCTTATGGAGGCCCGGGGCTGCAGCCACGGTTGCCCGCCCCTAAATCCGGCACTGCATACATCACGATGTGGCCAAACTACAGTCGACCATTTCGTGTAATGATCGACCATTTCATGATGTGGCCAATTCTACGTATTTACAATATTTATTGAACGGAATCAAGTATTAGTCGTGTAAAACCTAGTTCAGTAAAAACCGACAAGAACGATCGCTTGCACACGAACAATTTATTTCATAAATTGGTAACAAAATTAAGATTTTTTATTAATATACCACTGATTTCTCAAGTATACTTATTTACAGCTCAGGAGAATAAGCTCTTACATACCGGCAGACACTGACAAAAGAAAAATAAATAAATAAAAATTACCCAAATGTAGTGTGCACTCATCGAATTAGTTACAGTCAAAAATCAAATCAGACAATTTTGCAAATATTTGTTGACCTATTTGTTTTGGATTAGGATTGAGAATTGGTAACTAGAGTAAACTGTAGTAATATTTTGCAAGGCTTTCTATGTTAAATTGCTATTATCACACAAAAAGTGCCTATTTAATTTATCTGTACACTGCTTTGAAGTACGAGGGGAGGTCAAAAAGTTAAAGGAATGCCCTCATGGTGCCCTCATGGGTGGAGAGTTAAATAAAACAAAAAAATATTCTTATTTTTCAATAAACTCTCCCCTAACCATAATACACTTTTCAGATCTTTCAAATTATCTATTTAATCCATCAAAAAAAATTTTCGTCCTTGTCGTCGAAACAGACCACAGTTGCTGACTTTACTTCTTCATCGTCGTAAAATTTATTTCACGTAGTTCTTTCTTCATCTTTGGGAATAAATATAAGTAACTGGGGAACAGGTCTAGACTGTAGGGGGGGTGTTGCAGCAGTTCGAAGCCGCATCTGCGAATGGCAGCCGTCGCAACAAGACACGTATGCCCGTAAAAGGAGCACACCCTTTGTCAGTTTTCCTCTTCTTTTTTTCCTTGATCTTGACCTTGATCACTCCAGTATAGAAGCCTAATACTGTCCCGTTATAGAAACGCCACGTTCCTTGTAATCAATAAACAAAATGCCTGCTGTGTCCCAAAAGACCGTCGCCATGATTTTTCCAGCCGATTGCGATGCTTTGTACTTTTTTGGAGGGGGTGTTTCTGTTTTATGCCACTGCATCTATTCTTGTTTTAACTCAGGTTCATAGTGATGGACCCAAGTTCCATGCGCGGTAACAATTCGGGCCATAACTTCTTCTTTCTTCTCTCCACAGAGCCCCAAAAACTTGCGAGAACACTCGACACACTCGCGCTTTTGAAACGGCGTAAGCATTCTCGGAACCCATCTTGCACTGACTTTGGTCATCCCAAGATGATCGTGTAGGATTTTTAAATTGTGGTTTCTGATACACCAACTATTGCTGCTTGCTGCTTCTTCTTCAGTCTGGCATCTTCGAATCTTCGTTTTCAATGGAGTCCCTGCCTTGCTTGAAAAGGCCATGCGACTTGTAAAGCATGGTCTTACCAGGGCAGCGTCTCGATAAACAGCTAACATCTCTTTAAAAATTGTCTGCGGTGTTTTTCCTCGTTTAGTGAGGAACTCAATCACGGCACGGTGTTCAATCTTCTTCGTACTGGCTATTTGCTTCCCGATTTACTTGTTTAAACGTCAATAACTCAAAAGTTAATGATCCAATTAAGTCATAATTTGGTATGTATGCGTATAACGAGTTGCTCAACTAGTGCCTACTTGGCCGAGTATATCTAGCCCCTCGTATGCTTAATCAAGAATAAATTCTTGGACCAAAGTTAGGTTGACGACTCGAGTAACATTGTGCCACATAATCTCTATTCATATTTAAAAATTGCTGAAGTATTAAGATAACTTTAGCCTCATTTAATTAAAACAGATTGAAAAATTATACTATTGACATTTTTTTAAACTTCTATCGTATTTTTGCGGAACAATGGCTTTTTTTCCAAACGTCAGTCTTATTCAAATCAAACTTTTAAATAAATCTTTAGTAAGACAAAAATATTAAAAAACATAGTTTAAATAACAAAAACACAATGAATTTTCGATTTAGGTGTATGCTAAAGTAAAAAAAAAGCATCCGATGAACATTTTTTTACCGATTATTTTGCTTCATGTGTAATTTTTTATACAATTTCAAGTTTTATCCGGTTTTACCCGTTCAGAATCTGACCCCGTGAGAATTGCTTGGTAAAATATAACCTAACATAATAAATAAACTAAGCAGCTCTTTTTAGGGGCCTTTATCCTTAATTCATTATTCCTTATAATGATATACTACAATAAGTATTGTACCAATACAGCCGTTATAATCTCATTACTTATTCACATTTCACATGGCCTTGGCATCATTTCTTTAAACGTAATGTTTAGTAGAAACGTCACATTTTGTTGTCTGCTCCGTGTAAATCGCATCAATGTATTTAAATTAGAGGCCACTTTATTCACAAAAATGATGTAAAAGAAGAAAACGAGATAACCACTTATATTTTATGGCACTTAAATTAACAGTAATAATGTTATTGATTACGATTATCGAGTAAACAAAATCGTTCCTCTTCGTAATAATAAACAAATTCACACAGCGCTTCTCATTCGATTTAATGCATAATAGGTTAACAAAGTATATTTATTGAGAGCTACGATGCTGAAAATGAAAACAAAATTAAAATATAACCGTAAAGAGCCTTCTCTTGAATTAGCCAATCAACTAAACAGCTAGCCGTTTATTAGAGCATATTATGCTTTTTTCCTCGTCTTAAATTTCTAGGAAACGCTTCGCCGGATGCTGCCGCACCACGTTCACTTAGTTTGCTCGTCCCGCTGCCGCTCATCGGAGAATATCACTAGGACGACTTTGTAAAAACTAATTAACAAATCGCATGTTCCTTGCTTTATTCTTTACGTTCTACATCAGCATATCCAGTTATAACATATCCAGGCTAGCCGTTTTGTATAATGGCGAATTCAACCATCCGCATATACATATTGTTAAATATTGTTAAATACTACAGGTTGAAGCTCGGTTGCAGCCCCGTAACTCTTGATACCGCGCGAATTTGGGATAAATCATAGCCTACGTTGCTCTGAATATTTTCTAGTGTTGGATGAATTTTTTCAAATACTTCATTAAGTACAAAATGAACTCAAAAGATTTTCCTCTTTATAAAAGTAATCAAATCCCAAACGCACTAACTGTATGGTTCAGCGAACCTCGGGGGAGGCTCGATTAACAATAAAAATAGATATTTATACAACCAACACCCGAGAACATCTATGTTCATCATAAAATGCAAGCACCGAGACTGCGCCTCCGGCGTATGAGCCATGATTCCTACCACTGACGCCTTAACACAAGTGTATAAAAACCCTTACCTGGCCAATCTGAAACTTTATCACTATACACCGAAGTACAGCTATGAGAGAGAGGTTCAAACACGTGGTCCCACCCTCTGCTATTGTACCTCCACCCCTTAGAGTTCAATATTAGGGTCCTTTCTGTAGCGTACGCGAATATCAGGCAGTATATGATGTGATGTAGCTGGCAGCCGAAACCGCAACCCTAAGGGGGAAAGAAAAACTAAACGTTAGCGATTTCTTGGTATTGAAAGTAGTATGTTGTTTTAATTTTATATTTTTTAAATGATTGGCGTATGAGTTTTTGCAATTTAAGCAAATGATAAAAGTCACCAATCGTAAAATTATATTGAACCCACAATGCGACGCGTACACTAACAGATTAGAAATGATACAACGAAAGATTGTGAAGTTCTTGCAGTTTAAATGCAAAACTTGGGACTTTGCATTTTGGCCCTCAAAGAAAGACGCGCTACCCCAGATGTAACTACACTTATTAAGATTGCAAAATCAATAATCGATGCGCCCTACCTTTTATTATTATTAAATTTCAAAATTCCCAGTCACTACACGCGACGAAGTAATATTTTCTACATCGCATACAGCGCTACCAACTAAAGAACAAATTATTTCTTGGTAAGAACTCCTAACACGGTGAGTAGGAAGGTTGGCGATTTCGATTTTGCATTGTTTAATTCCAATTTCAAAGGCATTGTTAAACTGGCAAAAAGATAATTCAACGCCGCTCCTTCACATGCGTAAAATTCTAAAAAAAACTGTTAAAACGCTCTTACAGAATAAATACTACCTATAGTTTTTGTGTTCACCTTTTTCGTTTTGTTTTATTTTTGTACCTTAGGTAATGTAAACTAAAAGTACCGTAATTTGGGGTGAATAACAACATGTTTCAAAGATTCATGCTCTGTATTTATATGTACAAAAGCTAAATCTTAGAGGTAACGACTGTCTTGAATAATTTTTTCGTCTCCAGTCACCCCAAGTAAAGTTCACCAACAATATTATAAGGTTTTTCCAAAAATATGGTGAGTTGTAATTCATACTTTAACTGGGGTCAATAAAAACAACAAAAGGGGTCATAAGAAAGTTGAGGATTTTATAAATAAATTAGCAAATTAAATACGAATTTTTTGGTATGGGCAATAACTTTATGAAACTTTGCTTTATAAAACTAGAACAATATATGAAAAACACACTCTAGTTTTTCTTAAACACATAAAAAAATAAGAACTTCCAAAGATTATTAAAATTATGCTCAAAACGGGGGAAATAAATAAAGGACCGTTCATTTTGAGCTTCCATAACTATCAGCAGCTCCATAGCCAGATTTAATTGGATGAAAGTCTTCATCTGCCGCGCTATCATCACTGTCCGCTTCTAAACAATGACAACATATAAATTCAATGGCCAAAATATCATGTCCCGAACATTTTGTCTCATTTTTGCACGCATTGCATCTTCGCCATTTTTCAGCTTTTTGATCAATACAATGGGCACACCCGGCACATTATAATATTTGAAAGACCTGGTTCACTTTCATGTCTTCCACCATCCACATTCAGGGTCTCTCATTATTCTTGTCCCTTACAATATCAGCAATTTCTTTTTTTATTACCTTGATCACTTTTTCTTTCGTCGATTGTTTTGAGGTTTTAAAATTTTTTTTAACTTTCTTACTTTTTGCTTATTTCAGTTTTCTTTTCTTCGTCGCTTTTCTCACACAAATCCGCTTCCTCAACGGTTTTGCCAGGGGCAACCTCGAGTTTTTTTTCTGTATCTTTTCTGGTTCCTCCCCGTGTCGTAAAGTTTCAAGCATTTCCACGAAAGATTCATTTAAAATAACAGTCTCTTTTTCCACGTCTACGTTATAATCTGGAAAGCGTCTTAAGACTTCTTTTCTATCGAGTGATACCCGTTTTTCTGAAACCAGATACAAGATTGTCTCTTGCATTGTTTTCTTGTTGTATTACTTTGTAAGGAATCTCTGAAAAACTGATTTTGGTAATGACTTTTCCTTGCATCCCTCCTTCTTTCTAACCTAAAGAATGCCACACCCAGTGGTTGGCTCAGATGTATCGAGTTTGGTGGTAACAATATAAAATGGTCATTGCTTTCCTTACAAAAACTTATAGATTTAAAAATATATGGAATGAAAGGTTATTTCCTATTAAATAAACTGTTCCCTCGTTTTTTCTGGCATGTGGAATGATGGTTTTAATTAAGTCCATCCAACCAGATGATGTCCGATTGTATCTAGTTCCCTTTGGATCTCCAGTCTTCTATAAATCACATAGATGTTGAGATTTGTAAATTACGTATAGTAAAGGTAGTAGAAAAATGTCCAGCTGCAGTTCCAGCCATCATCAACCATGTTGAGCACTTTGTGGAATTCCTAATCCTCTAAGGATATTTTGATCTTCTATTAACAATGACCTTTTTTTTCTACCAGGATCGTCGATAAGGTTTGTCTCATCATAGTTGATTATTATTAGTTGCAGGAACATCATTTAAAACATTTTCCAAATTATCAAAGTAAAAGTTTATCATATCTACGGATATATCAGCTCGGGCTCTTTTGATATTTTGAGCATACCGTTCTGAGATTTAATCCTTATGACTCCTTAAAAAGCCTTGCGGAATATGAACTCTTGGCATTTATTTATGCTTTATATTTTTTGCAGTTTACGCCTTCGGAGTCGAGATACATTTTAACAAGTAGTCTTAGGTCATACGTATCCATGGGGTAGTTCGCCCACCCAATTTTTCATATTTCTGGTAGCCAGTCGAAAAATAACTGTGTGATCGATATTATGCTTTTGCCCAGCAACCCGGTATTTCTTTTTTATTTCTTTTGTCTTCTAAAGCCCTTTTCTGTCATCTAGCTTATAATTTCGGGGCATTTTAGCAGTTTGATGTAGTTACCCTGTATATAAAATAGAGTATGTTGCTTTTGACCCCATAAGTCGTTCGTCCGATAATATCTGTGTCGATATTATGCATTACAAATAGCATTTATTTAAAATTAGAACGCATTTGTTCAGCGGGCTTGCCGAATCACTTAAAGTTTGAAAATGGAATACTCCTTTTGGAATGAATGTCATATTTTAAATAAAACGAGCCTTTTATAACCTCTTCGGTTTGATTTTAGATAGATTATTATTGTGTTATATGTTGTGTACTGTTTGTATAATGCGTTTAAGGAATGAAGAACAGTTAAGAAATAAGTGGTCTCTTCAGATAATTGATGATCGATTCATATTATTCACGACATTTTGCAAATTAATTAAATTGTGGCCATTTCAGTCTAATTTACTGTCAGTCTTGTTTACACAAGATTTCATAGCCAATTTGGTCCTTATACTTACGAACCAATACTTGACGCGATTACAAGAGTATTGACCAGGTTCGATACCCGGTTATGTATGAGAGTTAAGAAAAAAGTTAATTCCTAAATTCCTACGTGTGCACACTTTGTAACTATCAAGAAAATAAATCAAGATTTTTCAAGTATCAAGTTTTATTTATCTTCAAGACATCAGCATCATACGCACCAACTAGGGCCCGTACACACATAAAAAAACGAAAAGAAATTTAGATTTTTCCAAATTATCTTGCCAAAAACAATAAAGTTTATCACACAAAATTTCCGTTGCTCCGGGTCTATTTCAAATGGGTAGTATTTAACTGACAAACAAAAAATTTGCGATTTGGATTTTATCATTATATTGTTATATCATTATTTTTAACTGCAATTTATTAAATCAAACACCAATTTATTAATCGTAAGAATCTAATTATTTATTAATTACAACAAACTGAGATCAGCAATTAAATACAAAATCAGACATAAATAGTAGTTTTTAAAAAAAGTAGACACTTAATAGTAGTTTTTATTGGATTATTAGGGCTGGTTTTGATTTCGCGGGACGTCCACGTTTTCTTTTTGGCCAATATGTATATTTTTGGCCTCTGCGGGCGGTGTTATACAGGGTGTTTAAAAAAAATAATCCAGATTGAGTAAGTCTCTACCATTCGACTACAAAAAATCCGTTTTTCATTTGGACTTATGGTCCTTCCATAAAAAAATTCTAAACATTTAGTCTTAAAGCGCGCGGCCACACACCTATCCAGATAACGCGCGGACCTTGCGATCAGCTGGGAGGTCGTTGCACAATAGAAAAAACGTAAACATAGATAATTCGATACCTTCCTACTTACTTTCATACACAGTTTTTCCACCCAATTTGCAATCAAGCACTGTGCGATCAACAGACAGTCGCGTATTACACATACAATAAAATAGATAAAATCAAACACTGGTACTCACTTCAATACTATTTTTATTCGATTATTATTAGAAGTCTTACTGAACTAAAAAGTGTAAGAAAGCTTTTTACGCAAGTAAGTAACAAGGTATCTATTTAGCTACGTTTACGTTTTTCTATTATGCAATTACCTTCCAGCTGATCGTAGCCGCGCGCTTCAACTCTAAATGTTTAGAATTTTTTGTGGAAAGACTTTAAGTCCAAATAAAAAACGTTTTTTATTATCGAATGCTGAAGACTAACTCAATCTAGAATATTTTTTTTTAAATACTTTTTTGGACACCCTCATCACACCGACTCAAATATACGAGTCGGATCGCGAGCCCGATGACACGCTTGCATACATAGTTTCTGAAAAAATCGGGGCAGGTTCATTTACCATTCATCCAGGCACTTCTTAGCGCGGGCAACTTTCCAATAAGCGAAAGCATTTTTTTTTATAGTCATCGAAAGTGTCCCAATCTCGACCAAGAGGAATGCTTTTAGCCGTAGAGCTTGCCACGCTATACGAAAATTGTTCGGAGTCCGATTCTTTGATTTTGACGTTCCTGTCACTTTTAGCCCATTGATAGGCATCAGCCAAATGTTTCAGTTCTACCGGAGGTACACTTAGAAATGTTTCCGGTTGATGAGCCTCTTACCATTCTTTGACCATGTTCGTCACGACGGTCAGAAACCGGGAGAGTGGAAGTCGTTCTCGCATAGTATAGCTGTCTTTTATACTTCTATAAAAGACTCTAGGGCATTATTTGTCACTGGAGATCCTTCAGCTGCGCCAAGATACCAATTGATATTGGGGGACCCCCACTCCTCTTTGAAGTATGTTATGAACAGTTGTTCTTGTTCATGTTTACGTATAAATGCTGCTAACGCTCTGTTGAATAAGTAAGGAGAAGTTGCTGAATGTAATGTATTAATATCGGCCAATATAACTTTCTGATTTTTTTTAGCTACCAATTTTTCGACATTTTTTTGTATGTTCTTTTTTGCGTGCGCCCAACACATTTTTATGGTGTTTTCAGTGCCAAATACTTCTTGGAAAACGTTTTGGATGCTTTTAGCTACGTCGCAAATAAGCGCTTTAGGTTCCATATTGTAAGCGTAAAGGGAAAAACACATTTCTTGAGTGCATCGAATAGCATTTTGAAATCTTCTTTACGTTCTGATGTGGAAATTGCTATACAAAAAGGATGAAAACGCTTAGCTTTGTCAGTTGAGCCAACCACCAGCACTGGGAAGCCCTGCTAAATGAGGTTATATGTGGCATCTGCATGTATGTTCGAAGCCAATGTAGCTAATTTCAACAAGGACTTAGTCCCGATCGCAAAACTAAAACTTGGATTTTCACCCTCATAGACATGGTAATAAATTACATAAGGTTCACCATCATCGTCGGGTATCTCTGATTTATTTATCAACCACTTCTCTAATTCTCCGAGACTGATTGTAGAAGGCCCATAAATAAGTCTGCGACGGTCGGAAAGATAAGTAAGTGTTCAGCTGCTTTTTTGATGGAACTTTGATATTTTCTATTTAACTTAAATGTTTCATAATAACCTTTGGCTTCAAATGCAATGCAAACAGTTTATCTAATTCGTCCTTTGTTTCTTGGCTTATGCCATAATTCATTTTGGTCCCAATAATTTCGTGACCGTGGTCACTAATTGTACGGTACAAAAATACGGCATCGGAAGTCGATTCGAAAAGCAAATAAAAGACATTGGCAGATTGCCATACATGGTTTTAGTTGGAGTTAAAGTGGAGTGTTTAGAAGTCAAAAATATCTAAAACTATAGGACATAAAATCCGGATCCATTTAAAAAATATATATATTATGAAGTATGTCTAGGAACAATAATAATTGCATTTTCATTAAGTACTAATTTTGAGGTTATCATTTCAAATTACCTACATTTACATAGGTAATTAGTACTATCACCAACCGACCATGATAATAATGACACGTAAATTGCAATAAGTCGTCGTAAGCGCAATCTATCGGAAGTTTTTTATCTCAAACTCGCCAGCTAAGGCAAAAGCTAATATAGCCAAGCATAAGGACTCCAGTGAGTCATAAATCATTTTCCTATGAAGAATATAAAAAAATATATTCTTTCATACAAATGAGTCCTTACATTATGAAGTGACTATAATTTCCTATAATTAAAATCCACTTATATTACAAAATCAAATACTTGTGCTTGGTCACAATCAATCCTATGTAACGTAATAAAAAATTCCAGGAGCTAAAACAAACTGATCAAGTCAAATCAAGCTTTATAAATCAACTATTTTTTTGGAGACTTCTACACATGAAGCTAATATTATGGAAATTCACATTACAAAAAAGAAAAAACAAAAGTGCTAGTTTTTTTATACCATGCCTACTCTAAAAAGCTTATTTTATTCACGCAAAACAGTGAATCAAAAGGCCTTTTATTCACTGTTTTGTTTTTATTCACTGTTTTGGTGTTTGAATTTGGAACACAAAATATATCCGATCTCCATTTCAATGCTTACACAAACTCCTTGCGCTAAGATTCGAAATTCAAACTCTTTGGTGCAAATAAATTCTCGAGATTTGATTGGCATTAGATTGATATGTTTCACAAGTTGACCACCCTAATGATAATAATAAGAAAATTACGCTTAATTTCAGTCATTGCTCTAATTTTAATGTCCATTTCAATTAATTTATTATTTTTTGATTAAATTTCTATTTTCGCTTAAATTATGTCTTTTTCTCGTAGTCATGGTATAAAGTATAGTATGCAACTTTTGAATAAAATACGAATTTATATCGAGGGCCATGAATCACTCGCGTCGCTCAGGATTCTAACAGTTGAATCACTCGCTGCGCTCGTGATTCAATCGTTAGTATCCTTCACTTGCTCGTGACTCATCTACGGCCCTGGCTTTAAATCCGTCCTTTATTCACTAGTTGCATAATATACTATTTCTAAACGCTCACGGTTTACTTAAATAAGGATTCGCCAATATTCTTTGAGCTGCACACTGGGGGCCACGGGCTTTAACCTTGTTGCAACGGTAATACTGCTTTTTACCTTCCTCTGTCACGTGAGATAATTTAACTGTCCACGTATTTTCAGCAATTACCAACTGTTGTGCTTCTTCAAATGTTTCAAACCGTTTTTCGAAAATCCAGTCGAGACCGTCCTTTCTTGTTCGCTTGATAGGTAGCACTTCTTGCTCCTCGGGTTCACTATCCGAACAGTACGTAGGCACATTTTGCAGTTGTAGGCTACATGAAGAGACATTCAATGCCAATGTAATGTATAACCATCAATTGAAATGGACACTAGTAAAACTTCACAGTCAATATTACTGTAATTACACTGATAAAGTTCACTGCAATTATCTGTTATCACCGGCGGCCGAACGCAAAAACAGGATAATAAATAGAATAAAGAAACAAATATACGTGCTTAGCCTGTATAACGCAGAAACGAATTCCAATCAATATATTCGTCTCACTCGCTCTTACTCCCGCACAAGCTTTGCGGTTACGCCTGGCATCTACCTCAGTCCCTCACTCGCTCACTCGCTCTGAGCGGCGCATAAAGTTGAAAGCGCGCGAAATACATTTTCAGTAAATTAGATCAACTTAAGGAAATAATACTCTACAAAGAGCATTATTTTGTTATAAAAATTAGATAATTTGCGGAACGTATTCTCTGAAATTTTAAGATTTATTTGTTGATCTAGTTTTGAAATACAAAATAGGAAATATGTTGCAACAAATAGTTGTTTTGTTACCATTGTAAGTATTCCGTATGTACGGCCGGGTTAATTTGATGTACAATCAGTATTTTTGGTGTAAAAATAATATTTTTGTAAAACAAACAGCTTTTAAGGTGCGCATTTGAGAAAAATATATTAAAGGCCGTTGATATATATTTTCAAATTATTTATATTTCTAGTCTGATAAACAATTAGTTTATTTGCAGTACAATAATTTATTAGATGTAAAAAAGGTTAAATGTTGAACATAAATTGATACGTTATAAGTTATTCGATGTACACTTAAAAATAACCCATTTCAAATTAACGTATTTTGACAGCTGTCAACAAGCAGTGTTGCCAGAACAAAAAATTACAATTTTAATCATAGAGAGTAAATTTTTTTTAACTAGGCACTGATTACGCCTTGAAGCCTTTCGTAACTTTTTCCTCGAAAATGTTGTTAGACTGTGTTGTTGTTGGTGTAAGTAAATGTGAAAACATGATAACTGTAGCATTTACCAATTAAGTTGAATTTGTTAATAGTGCTATATGGCATGTAAATACATCGCACAATCAACAACTTAAGATCGCGCAATTTATTTAAACATCTAGCCCAACACAAAGTTAGAATTATTGAATGTTAAACTTCAAAACGCTACACTCGCAGACTGAGAAACAGTTGGACATGATTGAACGCATTCATAACTGTCTAGACGCCTGTCACCTTTAGTCACTCGTGACCACGGTGTATGTAAAGGCATCGAAACGTCGAGCTAAAATGTAAAAATAATTAATCGCGATGAAATCCGGTCAAAAGATGTTTTATTTAATATAATGAACCGTGAAAAACTAAGGAAATGTTTAAGAGCCTTTATACAAATCAACGCTCTCCCGAATCGGTAAACTGCAACACGCACAAGTATCAATTACATGCACATGCACACATCTGCAGTGCTGTATGATACAGTCGCTGGCTGTCAATTAGCGCGTCCGCAATGGTTTTGATACTTTTTCAAATATGTTTGACTTATTTTACGTTATTATATTTTACTTTTGATTTATAGAAATATAAATTTATGTAATTTATTACTTGAGTTATATTTTGCAAAGTAAGATATTTAAATACGTGGTTAGGATAGTATGGGACTGATGTCATTAAAATATAGACGGTTGTTACCAGCACAATTGTTCCTGGTTGTTTTCTTTAATAATTTGCAGGTTACGTGCACCCAAGCTTCTGGTCATTCAATATTTTAAGTTTAGTCATTATAAACTGAAAATTGACGGTTCGGCGCCCTTCAGTGGGAATTCCTAATTTAGGATCCACATGACTCTCAGTTACTTGCAACGAAGATACATTATAGTATGGTTGGGTGGTTAAAATAGTAATTAGACTACAATTCGTAGTACTTTAGATTGTCACAATCTGGCTTACTAAGGGATCTGCATGCACTGTAATCTACGATCTAAAGGTATTCCCTTTTCCTTGCTAAAACGTCAGTCTGAGAAAGTCACAATTTGTCATATAGTCTAATCACTGTTTTATTAGATTTGAGGGCAACAGATAGTTTTTTTATTTAAAATTTAAATTTTTAAAATAAATAACTAACTTACAAGATAATTAACAGCCTTGAAGCTACTGGGAAAATCTTCGTTACATTTGACTTTAGTAGTCGCTGATTTCTCCTTGTTAATAGTGGATTTTAATCTATAAAACAAGACCGAAAATGACGAAGAAAGTGAAGAAGGTGTATATATTCCGATTTTAGCACATATAGTTTACACTGTGTATTAATTAAAAGTCTGAACTTTTAAGTACTCGGTAAAAAAGTAGTCATCATCAGCTCATTGTCGACTCGCTGCAGGGTAAAAGCCTCCTCCCAGAGGGACAATATCGCATTATATTAAGAAGGCATCGGTGCCTCCTCCGGATTGGCGAATGTCTTTTTGAACTTTAGGTGCTCCCACACAGCAGTTATATAACGTTATACATCACCCTGTAACACGATAACATTTTATAACAGCGTGTAACATACGCTACAACATGTCAGGAAATGTTATATGTTATAAACGCTCCCACACTGGTTGAACTCGTTGTATAACATCGTATAACATTATGTTACAATGAGTTTGGGCTTTGGAAGTTTCGGCTAACGTCCCGCTGAGGCTCTATTATGTTATACAACAAAAGTTATATTTTGTTATATCATGTTGTAATCCGTTGTAAAACATTTTGTTAAATGAAGTTGTATAACATCATGAACAATTGATAACTTTTGTTATACTTTGTTAGAAAAAAGTTAGACAACAAATTTTAAGCAACAAGCAAAGTTGGTGGTTACTACACTCGTGTTTAAAATAAAATGTTGGTCTTGGTATAACGTTATCTTTTTTTTTATGTATAACTGTAATTTAATACATCTTACTCCGATGATGGAGCAAGTCAGAATGTCTTGATGTTTTTATTTCTTTTATGTGAAACATATATTCAAATATATTTTCTTCTTAATTTACGTCGACCTCTTTACTGAAACATCGTTACAATCTGACGTGCTTCCTAAAGCTTAGACGTGACGGTACCTAAAAACATAGAGTTTTATAGATATTCAGTACTTTAATACTAAATTGATTATTTATAATAAATATATTGTACTATTTTCTCTATAGACTCTTTTGACGACAAAACAGAGACCATAGAAAACTTTTCTTTTTCTGTTTGTATCAGTTACTTTTGTACTTATCGAACGGCAAAGTACGCATGTTGCGTCGGATTACAAGAAAAGGCGCATGAACAATGAATGCCTACTAAAAAACTATCTCAAGAAATGAAAATTTCCTCAAAAAATGTTTTAGACGATGAAATTTCGAATAGTTTTAACTCATATTTCGAGGCACACGTGTAATATTTTGATCGGAAACGAACACTGAAAACTCCTAAAATTGCACGATTTTGTATAAACGCTCTTAATGTGATTTTCTTTACACTGGAAAAATATTAAAATATGGAATTAGGAATCCTATCAAAACACCTCCAATGGTATTTAATAATATCAAACCAAGTCACAACTCTATAAAAAAGCTTAAAAACTAGCGATAACAGGCTCACAATTCCTTCGACATATTATGTTATCTATAAGCTATAAGGCGTAGCAAACAAGACATGACAGCATCCACATTTCAGTTTTACGACATAATTTGAATCCAGCTCCGAGTTGGTTTAATGCCGAGTTTTATACCTTATGACTTTAATGTTGTGTTTCATTTTAACTATTCGTAGATACTACAGCGAGAAAGCGAGCATCAAAGGCATCTTCTGGTAAATTGTGTACAGTCTCATATGAATTTTTAATCAATTGTTTACATTCCTAATATTATAAGAGTAAAGGTTTGGATAGTGTAGGTCCACTCGAAAAGGCCGGAACAGATTGTAGAATTTATAGGAATGCCAAGCAACTAAATCGAGTGTCGTTGTGGAATCAACATAATTCTTTTTTAATTACCTGAATTTACAAAATATTGTATAATTTTAAAGCAAGACATCCATATACCAAACCTAACATATGTTGGGTTTCCCATAAACATTTTTTTCTCTCACCCAGAATCCTATGTCCTTCAAATACCTAACTTATCTCCATACCAGACAAAATTGGTTCAACGGCATAGTCGTAAAAATGTTATAGAACGACAGCTTAATTTTCGCGTTAAGTACTATGGTATGGTAAAATAATCACATACTAAAAGCTATCCCAAATATTTATTAACCGTTGCTATATAGTAACCCACTAAAATAAGCAATCTGGACGAAAAACAAAATCGAATACTATTGTTAAAATAAGGAGTGGCCGCAACCAGTACTCTAATTCTGGACCAAATCACAACAAAAACAACAAAGTTTTGGTCATTTACAGATAATTTTTAAACCAAAGCACCGTTTCATTCAAATCAGTCATTGACCTTAAGAGTTAACAAAGCGTGACCGGAACTCAAACATACAACGTGATTTCTTAAAATGATGGTCTAATAATAATTACATATTATTAAATACAATTACAAAATCAATATGTGGGGATAAAGAAAGAAGTGCTTTAAAGAACAGAAGAAAAGCCCGTCTACCATGAGCGCTACGGGATGACAATGGGTGGAATGGAATGTCTATAGGAATAGCTCACAAATATACGCAAAAAATATCCAAAATCGGTCGAGGTATGTAAAGAAAAAAAATTCTAATTCTAATTCGAAAAACATTTAGGCATATCACTTTTCTATAACATACTTTATGAGTAATTTATCAGTAACAATTCACAGAATTGAGTTTATTATAAGGATAATACAAAAAATAAATCGACTCTTATTCAACCTCTATACGACGTCATCGAGTAGCTTCAACTTCTAATTACTCTTTACTTAAACTGTCATGTCAATGCTTACAATAAATATTTGTCGCAAGAATCCATAGATAATTCTAGAGTTGTTCATTCCAAGTATATATAAACTTTTAAATGCGATTATTAAAACTAACTATTCCGTGACGTCATCATGCGCAATTCTTTGGTTTATTTAAAATTAAATACTGCACAGAAATAAGAAATATTCATATAGTTTTTTTAAAAATACCCCATACTTTCGGGAAAAAAATATAAAAAAGTATAATATACAATACTTCAAAATTACTTTACGTACCGAATTGTTTATACACTATACCACTTTGTCAGATTATAAGGCTCGTGTCCAGCGCAAGTTATCGTTTTTAAGTTATAATAAGTATACTTTTGTTCTCTGTTTTATTTTTTTTATATTATTTTATATTTTTTATATTATTCTTTCTTTAGCACTACACCGATGTGTTTGTCTGGAAATTCTATGTTTTTATTTTGTTTATCGTTCTACTTTTGGTTAAAATCGGAATCGGAAATATTTTATAGCTAGGTAAAATTGAGGCTGCTTGTCCACACCAAAGTTGTGAAAGAAGATTCGGCGGTGTTTGAGAGTATACGCTGGCAATACCTGCCCATTTTCTTATAGACGTCACCAGACTACACTGACCTTATTCAACCTGCAGACCAACTTTCTGGCTTCCTGACAGTCGGGAGGGTTCTGTAGGTACTTCAGTCTTCGCTGGATGAGGTCACTCACAGTCTCCGCTTCCAATTGCCTCCAATGCCAGAAGTCATCCAACTGTGGGAGTAACAGCTGATCTGAGAGCAATGACCTGTGGGAATAATTCTATAATACATAATATGAAGACATGGTAGCTACTTATGTATTTTTTTTTATAAAGCTCAATCAACACGCGGTCTACCTGTTAAGTAGTAGGGCAGTAAGTGGATTAGTACCCATGGACACCATTTATCTGAGATATTATTATGGATGAATGATGACTGTAAGTAGGTGTAACGATTGGTTGGTTAATGATGTAGGCATCAACTACTAAAAGTCTTCAAACGGAATTGAGCGTTGAGTTTATTTATTTATTTAGTTATTTATAAAGTTGAATTTAGTTTTTAATCATTTCAAATAAACTAAAATTTAAAGTCAAGAAAGGATTCCCTCTGAGTATTTTGTCATGAATATACTTTAAATCATGCGTTATAATAGAAAAATCGAGCGATGTCAGATATGCTTGCTTATCTGAACACACGCCAGTGATATCACTTGATATATCCAAATATTTTAAATCAGTTGTGGGCTACAAATTTGAAAGGCTTAAAATGCTGGGAAATTCAAAATTCTAATAAAATAAATTAATAATAACAGCTTAACTAGCAGGCAACACAGAATATTTGAAACAATCGTAACAAATTAAGCCATAATTATGTTCAAACACTCCATAAACAATAGAGTTAGCAGACCAGAATTTGACATGAAATAATTAATGTTTATCAAATAAGTCATAGAATCCCATATAGATAAGTAAGTTCGTGGTCCCCACAGTAAAAAAAGTTCCGTATAAATCGGTAACACGTACAGCAAGAATTTAAATGTTTCAAAAAAAATTGTACAATTAGTTTTTCAATTAAAACGGTATGTTTATCTTAGTATATTTCGTCATTATAAAAGACAAAAGATTTGTGTTTCTGAAGGGTGTTTTGTTTGTTCATTTGTTTAAATATACCGGATAAACTTTGAAACTACTAAACCGATGTAAAAAAAATATGTTTTAATTACAAATGTGCTTTTTCCTGAAGTATAGCTATATTTTATCACGAAATTCCCAGGTTTTCAGGAGTTTGACAAGTAAAACCGCGCCAGCACTTTTAGTCATATGATAAAAAGTTATCATTAGGGCGTTACTTTCTTTCCTTTATTTTTGTAAGTTCATTATGTAACCATGATTTGCTACGTATAGTGTAAACCATACTTTAACTTTAATGTAAATCTATCTGCGAGTACACGTGACTGGATCTTTTTTAAAGATATTGCTCTTTCAAAAATAGGCCAGTTCTGAATCGGACTCGCTAACGTTATTTTCAACTGCTTACGGTTCATAGTACTGAAAGATAGACCAACAGGCGGGCAGCAGTAATAGAGATTGCAATCCGGATTCTTTGAAATTCGAAATAACCGAAAAATCCGGTATTTCGAACTTCTCGAATATCAGAACAATGATGCTAATTCTGTCCGAAAACAGATTAAACTAAAGTATAACTAAAACTTTTCCAATTTAGTTTGATTTGGTCAAATTAAACTAAGTTGGAAAAGTTTCTTATTCTGTTTTTAAATTTGAACTAAATTTAGTTTATGAAATGGCACGACTAAATTGATTTTGACGTTTCTAAGTTAAATGCTCAGGTGTTGCCACCATTTTCCAAAAATCACATAAAGAAGTGTGTTCATTAGAAAGTCCATAAATTTTGCCAAATTTAAGAAGAAAATTACGGTTGACGTTGGAGAAAAGCGCGGGAACCTCGAAAGAGAGAGGAGGCAATTTAAATTTTATTTTCCAAATTATTATATTTTTAACTTATTTTTACATCATTTTTGTGTTTTAATAACTGTACATAATGGGAAAACTAAAAAAGAAGAAGTTGAAAGATGATGAGGAGTGTGAAGCTAGTACCGAGGAAGAGACCAGCACGGAAGAAGATACTGACAATTTCAGGAAGTACAAATCCTACTATGTATGCGATTATAGCAGTAGATATCCTGAGGATTCTCCTCTTACTGAATTTGTAGTATTTGTAGAATCAGGCGATGAAAAGAGACCAATAGGCAAGCGGGATTTAATTTCCGTGTCTACAGTTTTAAAGAGATTTAACAAAGGGATTAAATTCTTACAATCAATAAATAAATATAAAATAGGTGTACATTTTGAAGAGCCGACACTAGCTAACGCTTTTTTAAGTGAATATCTGATGAAAGCAACAATATCAGCAACACGAACTGGCGTCATTATTAATGTTGATACGAAATTTTCCAATTCCAAAATCTTTGGTATGATTTCCACTTTCAGAAAAATTATTTGCGTGAAGCACAGCACATAGAGAGTACGAGAAAATGGAAGAAGCGTGGAGCAGTCAACACGCACAGTAATTATCACTTTTGCTTCGAACGTGCTGCCGGAATACATTGATCTTCACGGCTGGCGCCACGCGGTGGCGCAGTATATACCCCTAGTAAAACAATGTTACAATTGCTTAAGGTATGGCCACTTAGCTTAATACAAAAACTCAGTTTAATGTTCCATTTGTGCTGAAAATCATCACTTCAAAGAATGTAAAATAGCATCAAAAAATAAAAGCATTTCAAGACAATGCCCTGTTAAAAAGGAAAAAATAAAAGAAAACCTAATTAAGTATCAAAAAAGTTCGTCTGCTAACATACTTATCAAAGAATCTTTTCCTGAATAAAAAAAAGGAATCCAACAGAGGCATTAAAAACTTCATTAAACAGTGAAGATATTTTGAATATAATTGTAAATTATATTACAAAATTAATAACTCTAAATAAATCTGAAGAAAAGGTTATATCTTCCAAGTTAATTAAATATGTTCGCTCTAAAATATATATAATCTAAGTAGCATTATTTTCTATCTTTATTTAACATTTATGGATCAGGTAAGAATTTTACAGTGGAATGCGCAGAGTTTTAAAAATGAAAGTCAATTTATACATATGTCTATGAGAACAATATACATATTGATGTTATCTGTGAAACCTGATTTAAAGCTAACAAATACCGAAACTGTAAACTCTTCCATCTTTACAACAAATTACACGTTCGTCGCGACACTTTTTTACATAGTTTAGTTTGTTCCACACCTCTCGACATGTAGTTTTAGTAAGAATTTGATGTAAAATTGGTGCAACAGAATACCAAATATGCAGCCTGAACTAAATTGAGTAACTACAATAATTATAGTCCTGTCAAACTAAATTTAGGTCTAGTCCTTCGTTTTCTGAATAAGAAACAAGAATAAACTTAATTTATTTCATATTTAATCTAGTTAAGTTCATTTTGTGGAAACAGAATCGGCATCATTATCGTAAAATTTTCTAAATTTAAATCAATACAAAGTAGCGACCAACTTCCTGAAGTGGCTGGTAATAATAGTAATAATCAGTGCGGAGTCCGAATCACGTGAGCAATGAATACTGTCGTGGCTGCAACGCGACACACGTGGCAACATTACACACATCGTCGTCATCCTTTCAGCTGGTGATACTCAATCGACGGCTTTCGGATTGGCAACATGACTACGGCACCTGGTCCATTTACGTCAATCGGAAAGGTAAAAATTTTAATTTGTCAAAAGGTTCCTCACGAACTAAATGATCAGCCACTATCCATATAACCACTATCAGCCACTGCCAGGAATACCACTACAAATGCAAAAACGTCTCGAAAGTAATTTACCTCTATCTATGCAACGATATAGCACTAATGATCGTCGCAGAATCCCTAACCAATAAATCCTAAATTTAAATTCAAATTTTATTATTACTCAGCATTAACAATGACTTGTTCTCATTGACGTCAATGAGAACAAGTAATAAATCATGACTCTACCACCAGTCTGGAACAACCTTCGTGAAGAAGAACTGGCAAGAAAATCTACGGGTATATTTTTTTCAAAATAAATGTACAATGTCTCTTTATGTCTGTACAAAATTATTCTTATCTGCATCTGTTAGATCGGCAAATCTCACTCCCCCCAAGTATCTTAACGACGAACACCCTGAAACGGCACCGGTTCACGACTTATCGCGGGATCCACCTAATCCAGCCTATCGTCAGCACTCGCTACCACGGCCTTCAGATTATTATAGTTCAAACTTGCTAATGCTTCAAACTGCTATGCAAATTCGACACATTCTCAAAAAAAATTAGATAGAAGGTTCTTCTTGTGTTTTATTATAATTTTGCTCCCAATTCTTGTATGGTCGGATATGCGAAGAATTTGCTTTTACTTTGATATACATATTTTATTTTAATTCTTGTTTTTATTTCTCGCTTTCGGTTAGTAAACTTCAAGTTTGGGTTAGAACAGGCGGCTGATGAAGTAGATGTTATATTAAATGTGATGTTTTTAACTATAGTCAAATAACCTAAAATTAGGCTTTACACAATAAAAACATTAATAAACATGAGGTAAGTCAAAAATGTGCAACAACTATGATATAAAATAAAAGAATTCTTTGTATATTCCGCTTCTTCAAATTTGAAGATCGATTTGAACAAAAAATTTATAATTCGATTTTTATTAAACTGTGGAAGCTTAGATTCAGCGCAGTTTTTTACAATAAAAAGAGCACTGAAAGTTACATAAATTCCATTTAGTTCTATTCAAGCTCAAATTATAAGTTTTCAATTATTTTTTTGTATTTTGTATTGATATGAGGGAGATGATTATGTTGTTGTGACGAATGTATTATGTTGCCAGTGATTATTCTCATAACATACGATCCTTCTACTTACCCAGGTCTTCCGTAACATCAATAGTTTATTTACTAGTGTTTATGTGTTTTCAAAGCGCAGTAATGACATACTTTAAGAATCAATCATTGGTAGCAATGGTAGTAAAAGCTCATACTCGATAGAGTTATTATTAGTAGCCCTACCTTTTATACCAAGGTCCTAAAGTTGAATCATCATAAAAATACAATTTATAAAATTTTTACAAATACTGTCTATTTTATTACATTAGGTTCACAGTTTAACAGCCTTTCCTGGGGCACCTGGATTTAGCATTCGTAATGCAAGCTATGCTTACTTTTATTATTAGTTAGTTTGTAGTATTTCAGTATAGTTTAGTTTTAACTGTTAAAATAAATAATTTTTTATTTATTAACCTACCTCTTCATATCACCAACAGTATCCAACACAGCCTGCCATTTAGGATTCTCCTTGATCAAATGATTTAGTTCATTACTTATGTAGTACCACATCTCATTTGTGTTGGAGTATATTCTTCGCCTGAGATTCTCATATTCGACGGACGGGCCTTCATTCTCATTTAGTAATGGATCATTTATTCCTTTCAACCTGTAAAAGAACAAGGTGTCAATTAAATACTAAATATGAAAAAAAATTAAATATGATTCTTTCATGATATTTTACATGATACATTAGACATTCAGTTATAAAGGTTACTTTTATAGAATAAAAACATAATGCTTATAAAGGGGCACTAATAAATTACGCCACACATTAAGGGGGTGACCCAGAGTGTTACATTGTCGTTTTCCATGAAAATATTGTGTAAAAACCTGTGACAAAGACGAGAATTTACGAAATTCATGAATTTTCCCTAGAGTGACTTCTGTAAACAAAAATTTCTAGGGTGACTGGATAACAAATAGATCTTTCTACTTTTTTTACTATATTCATAGCCGGCAAAGGACCTCTCGGGCCACCTGGCAGTATATGGCATCCACACCCATGGCCAACATTAGTTGTAACTTGTAGGTGTTTTTTTTATTAATAGTGATTGTTATTATCACATGTATTAATGATGTGATGCTGACTGTGGGCGTCAGTTGAAATTGTCAATGATATGTATATGCACTGGCTGTTGATACCCTTTGATCGGAACACAACCACTTATACATGATTATTAAAGCGGTTAAAATAGGAAGGACTATAGTACCACCCCAGGTGAGATCTAAACAAGAAACTCTACTACCACTGAAACTGTAAAGATAGATCTTTTTGACAACCAATCAACATCCTTCTGTTGTAACTTTAAAGATATATAAGAATTTGCAAATGCCTTCTCCTATATTCGGTATCAGCTACAATATCACACTACGACTCTTCATGGTTATTTATAAACTTTGGCAAACACTTGCAGTTCAGCTCTTGTAATTCTCACATAATGTATGTCAACTGCTCGTCTCTTGCCTCATCATAAAACATTTTTAATTTTAAAAACTACTAGTGTTAATGTAGAATAATGTCTAAAAATTTCGTTGGACTAGCATCACAGCAACATGTACAAAAACATACTTGAGTGTAAAAGGCCTACTATTAAGCTATTTTGAGGCAAAAATTCATGAGCATAGATCTGAAAGTTAGGTTATAATTTCAAGTTTTCTCTGAGAATCTGATTTTTTCGAAAAAAATCACTAAACCCCAAATATCTCCAGAACTTCTAAATATTGCTGAACATACATGGGGGTTAAAATGGTAGGTATTGAGGTCCTCCACCCCTCAGAGTCCGTTGATCCACCCCGCCTGTTACACCCTGTATATTTGAAGGGATTTTTAATATGAAGAGTTGAAACAAATATTTTAAACACATTCAGATATATAACAATCATATACAGATACCTAATTCAAATAATTTTCAGATTTACTACTTACACAGAATATTTTTTTACTTTTGCAACTAAATTGGAATGTTGCTGCTTAAGGTTGCCAAGTTGGGACGACATCCAGTCAATCTTGTCCTGATATTCTGCGACGTCTTCCTGATTGCTATGACATCTGAAATTTATTTAATAATAAAAAAATATTCTTGTACAGTAATCATAGATTAAAAAAAGGTGTAAGGTTAACTTCAGTAGCACGTTTGCATGGTTTCATATGTACAGCTGCTGGACCTACAGGAAATTCTTGGTATAATATTGCCCATACTTAGATTTAGGTAGCTTCCCAATGGTAAATAATCATAGCAATTATTAGTATTAATCACGAAGTAACAAATCTTTCCTGTTTGTAATGATGTATTAAATATAATTTATATATATACATCATTACAAACAGGAAAATTTATTTATCTTAATATATTTATAAATTAAATGTATTAAGTATATAAGTAGGAATTTTAATAAGAGAGTAAAGTATAAAAGATATTGAAGAAACCACATTTAAACTAGTTTCTTTAATATCTTCAAACCACATTTAAACTGCTCTTATGACAGAAGTTTTAGGTTTGAATTATTACATGAACATAAATTTAAGTAGCAAACACACACATTTTATGATTCACAGATCAATATTTCTAGTAATGAAGATAAATTCTAAGAGTCTGCATAATGTGGAGAAAAATCAACGTATGTGATACTTAATTCCCTATTTATTTTACTATTTTATAAATTGTGTGCTTATGAATATACATTAGTCTGACAATATTTTTTATTTACTAGTATAGAATGTGAAAAAGTAATATTTTAAAATTCAAACTTACTTTAAAGGTGAAATCATAAAATAGGTGACTACAATCCAAATTGCTAATAAAATTAATGCTGCTCTTTTCCATTTTGCCAAGTACATTTTAGAGTAATTATTAAATGGCATGTATCCATTTGAAAGTTTCATTATATATTAATCATCATCCTATGCTGACAGCTGCAAAAAAATTGATATAAAATAATTAACTTCATGAATAAACACATTATTAACCAGGTATTTTATATATAAAATAACTAACTAATAAAAATATTTGCAGACAATAAAACATTAGTCTTTGCTAAATTTTAAGCTATAATCTTATAGTTTATTTGTTTTAGATACTTGATGTCATTGTTTTGGTAGAGCAAGAAGTTTTTATAGACACAATTTTTCTACATTTCCTTAAATATAAAATCACAATATCATTTCAATTTGAATAGAAGATAATAGTCAGAGACCATTTGAATATTACTCTGTAGGTGTGACATATAAGAGGAAGTAATTTTGAAACGGATATAGATCATTGAAGAGACGAGAGTCAACTAAGAATAACCATTTAAATCGGGTCCCCATCAAATCAAACAGTATATCCGATTCTACAAAAATATATAAAAATATTTAACATGAAAAATCACTGAAAACATGAAAAATCACTGAAAGAGCAAAAGCAATATTATGATAATAAACTGTGTACGAACTTTTTATTTTTTTTATTACTCTATACCTCCTGGGTCACGTAAAATTCTTTGTTTCTCGTACATAAAGATACAAAAACAAAATCCACAGTATTTTCTCTAAATCAAAACCGGAATATTCCTTAGTATACACACAAAACACATCTTTTTTTGCCAATTGAAATTACGAGCACAAACAACAATCACAAAAATCTCGTCTCGCACAGACCATAGAATAATATTACTCCTAACGGAGAAGAACGACAACTTCATACAAATCAATCGTACATCATTCAGCTCCTAAACTAGCGCCATCTAGAGTCTACCCAGGCATACTAGCAGGGCGGGAAATTACGAACGACCAGGGATTTATTTAAGACCATCATCCGACAACGGATTGTCCTGGGACATTACTTCATCTAGAAGGTTGTTATTATTCTCAATTTCAAACAACCTTTTAAACGATGTAATTCCCTCGCACAATCCGTTGACAGAAGACGGTTTTAGAAGGTAGGAAGGACAAATCAGCATTATATGTTGATTGGAAACTTAGAAAACATTTTGGAATAAAACAATTAATATGTTTATCAGACATTTACTTTAAATATACGAAATCATAAACCGAAAAAAAAGGAAATACAGTACATCTTAAAATTTTACAATACAAGCTTGGATGATACAGTCCAAAATAACTATTTGGGCTTTAGTTGTCAGTCAACATAGAAATTTTTTGTGCAGCAAACATTGACTACTTAATGTAAAAAATTGAAAGTTGGTCATTGCAACTTATAAATATCTCTAGGTGGGTGAATATCACAGAATCAAAAATAAATAGTCACACACAAGTCGAATAATTAAAGAGCAGTTGTCCTGTGTTGAGCAGTATTAACAAAGTACGGTTATACATTGATTTTGTTTTGAATCTGATTGTTGATTAGAGAATATTCAGTACAGAGCTGGTTTATCACATAATACGAAAAAACATGCTATCTTGTGAAAATGAGCCATGCAAATTATATGAACGAAAAACCGTTTTCACATGAGCAGCATTTATAATTAACAGTGTTTTTATGCTCTTGGCATTCAAACAGTACAAAAATCAAATAAAAATTAGCGAACTTATGGTTCAAGAGTCACAAATAACAAATTTTCAGTAACAAATGATTCTTAAAAGCTCGTAAATTAAGTATGAATATTTGGAAATTCTTTATAATAAATACCCAAATATTGTTTTTCTTTCTCGAAATAGTAGTTGTTAGTTACATAGTTATATTAAATATTTATTATACCATAGATATATTCATTAATAAGTAACAATGACATGTTGCAATGGGCGACCGATGTGTCTGACGAGCCGTGTCGGCGGAAAGTATCGAAGTTTTCACCCACGGGCATGGCTTTAAACCGAACGTTCGCACTCTATACAGGAATAAATCTAGACCGGTTTATTGGGATCTTTAAATGATACCCTTACTCCCCTAAAAAATTAATTCGCCATTATAGTAGCACCCTGTATAAGTAATTGAACTCAATAATGGCTGTAATAAACATTAATAAAAATTATGTAACATAACTCTAACATAATATGCAATCATTTATGATTTAAAAAAAAGTTTTTCAGTGTAACAAGATAAAGTGCAATACTGAAAGGGCTGGACAATAGACTCGACCTTTAAATGAAATAGTAAAGAATAATGATAAAAAGTCATCGGCTTGATTTTTGAAGATTCACAAATCATTAAACTTTTTATTTATCTACAAAAAGTAAAAACCTAGAAATTATATCTTTTTTATCAAGCTATTTGATTATTTTAAAGAAACTTTGCCAGTCCTTAGAATGTACCTAATTAATGTTTTTTTTTTCAATAGTGTAGAAATGGAATTCGAAAAATGAGAATAATAGAAAAAATGAGAATAAAAGAGTAGCAGTCGCCTTTCGGGATGGCACATTATTTGTGAAGTATAATTTTCATTTTTCTTTTGAGTGCAGACGCGGAAGCTTCGTCTGCAAATAAGCGGTTTTTTACTGTACAAAATCGCCTAATGCAAATAAAAAACAAACTGTTGGCAATAAAACTTATGTTACTATCCCTATGTTGACTGCAACTATTGAGAAAATCAAAGTTTATATTACATTTAATTGTTTCAATAACACTTCTTTTTAAATTTTTTATATGACCTTTCTCTTTTAAAAAAGTGTTTATTAAAGAAGCACAAGCCTCTACACAAGTAACAAAACTTTTGCTGGCATAGTTGAGTGATTTTTTTTCATCACAGTATTCCCTGCATTGAGTTAAATTGTGAAAAGCTTCCATTTGTGGGGATACACATAAATTAGTACAAGTGCCACAACTTGTAGTTGGCATTTTTTTTAATAAAAAGCCACATACATATGCACATGCTTGCATTTCTGCGCTGCCTTCATTTATTTCATTAGTAGACCCAAACACTCTAAGATCATTAGGTATATCCCCTTCAAATGGGTTCTTCTCCTCATCTGTATTGACAACTGATAATTGTGGAATTGACAATAATGTACTGAAATTATTCAGGGTAACATTATTGTCATTTTCACAATTACCGGTTGTCCCAATATGCGCCATGTTACTTAGAATGGATGTTTTAAGGCCAGCCACAAATTGCTCTGTTGTTGGATTGGTATTTGAGCCACAATTACCTCTAATACATCCAAACAAATTTTCTAGTGGATCCTGCTGCAAACGTCTTGTTGCTAGACTCTTGATTTTATGTGTGGTTTGTAAGTTTTTGAATAATAACTCAATACCATTTAATGTCCAAATCCATCCCTCTTGAGAAGGAGGTGTTCGACTAGATCCCACAAATTGCATGCTCTTAAAAAATAATTTCATTTCTGAAATGAATTGCCAATGTGGACTCTTTGTTGTTAGGTTTGTAGAGTATATTTTTCCCCGACGTAAATTTGAAGTGTCACCGTTAAGGGTATCAAATAATTTATCGATATTTTCTATGAGGTTAGCTGTAACAGCAGCTTTCGAAGGGAGCGTTCCTGCAACACAAAAAATGGTGGTGGTAAGTTTTATAGTAATGAACTTTGTTAGGTTAGTTTTTAATTATCCTGACTTCGTAAGGATAATTCTGGCCCCGAAATGACCATTTCGGTCAATGGGAAGGAACAGCCGGGCAGTTACTAGAACCAAGGCAATTCCCACTGAAGCCTACGGTCGGCAACGCATCGTCGATATAATTATCACAATTACTATTAATTATTAAATAACCTATGACTAATGATGCGCATACCATTTACTATCAGGTGGGTAGCGTGCCCATTGGCCGGCTATGAAAATAGTAGCTACTAAATAGATTGATGTGAATTTTGTAGATACCTCAAGTAGAATACGACCTGGGCCCTGTTAAATAAACACTACAATTCTACAAGTTTCTAATTAAAATTAAAATTTAATTACATTAAATTATATGTGTACAGTGAAAGAACAAATTGCATACCATCCGATATTTTTGCGTAGAATCCTCCTGCTACAGAATGGCTAAAAACTTGTGCAGCAAGTTTGACCCGCATTTTTTGTCTGCTGTTAGGCTCTAAATGGTCCTTTGTCAAGGCAGGAGCATAAACAAAATTATGGTTTTTATTGTCCAATTCATAAAATTGTTTAATATGTGCCCATTTGGCAACACCTGGAATGGTGGGTTATGAATAGCTTATTAGTAACACATCTCAAAATTATCAATTTTTGGCTAACTTTTATACTATATTTCCTTCTGCCTCCAATAAAGTTAAGTATATTATGTTCAGGTAAACATATAGTAGACTATTTTGAGTTTAATGTTTAGTTTAGAGGTAAAATGTTTGCTCTTTGATATTAGGCTAATTATGGTATCATAATCTATTCTTGTTAGAAGATATCATTTCTTAATTTACCTACTTGAGGTAATTTTTGGTTGGGCACTCTTACAAGGTGCAGTTTGGTACCCAGGATAGCTTGATCACAGAGATAATGTGGCAATAATCTCTGTGATCAAGCTATCTACAAAGCTACAAAGAAAAGTAGATAAAATAATGAAATTAAATAATTACCTTTTCCCATCTTTCCTACAGAAGAAATATTTGTAAAACATTCAATGTCATATTTTATAAATAAATTTCTAAAACATTTCAATAAATGTGGTGCATCATATAGAGTTACAACTGTCTTCTCTCCAACAGCAATAGTGGGGTTTTCTAAAGTTGCTCACAAGATAGACAGAGCTTTCCTATTGACTCCATCCATATCACAAACTGTGGCTGATATATTAATGCCAGCTGCGAAACATTGTTGTATAATCTGAAAAATACAAAAATTTATTCACAGGGTCTGTATAAGTGGATCAATTTTGTATAAAACATCCAGGGGTAGTATACAAACTTTTCTATCATATCTCATAACATTGATGATCTAAAATGTAACTTTATTAAAATGAAATTAAAATAAATAAATTACCTACCTCTTGTATAAGTATAGCAAGTCTATCTGATGTTGAAAAGCTACTTGAAAAAAAATGAGCAATAGGCTGTTTCACTTTTTTTCTTATTCCACCAATCATAAACACCAAGGCATATGGTGCTACAATTGGTGATCTTCCATGTGAGCCATGATCCTGGAAGCCTTCAATATAATCTTTTTTTTTGTTATAAGTAAAATTTTTTTTAATTGATATTTCATCAAACATTAAAATAAATTCATTATCTGATGGCTTGAGTCTTTTGACATAGTCCTTTAAGACACTCAAAACTTGTTGGGTAACACCAACATCAAATGGTACTTGATTAAGCAGTGCCTTTAAGGTACCTGGAGAAGGCAACATAAAAAGCCTCCTTAGTAGCCTATAACATGTAGGTGACCTTTTATAAAGCCTGAGAGCAATAATTTTATCATTTCTTGTCCACCTACGACCAGTTGATTTTCTTTTAAATTTTTTTTTGGTTGTGACTGCAATATTAGTGCAAATGTTGGTGTAATTTTTTTTGCAAGGTTTTTTACGCAATTATCCTCTGTAATCTCATTTAATAATAGTTTATTTTTCAAATTTTTTATTCTTCGCTTCATTTGAATAATGTGTTTCATGTACTTGGTACATTTTTGAAGGAGCTTATTGTCATTTTCTGACATAATTTTTTTAGCTGTTCCACTAGACCCTGAACTATCTTTTTTGTTAGTAATGTCCATAAGAGGACCTTTTATAACAGGTAAAGCTGTTGCAGTCTGCAGATTTCTGTTTTGAATTCCTGATGGACCAGGTTGTGATAAATACTCAGGAAACATCACAGGCACATTTTCCTTCTGTAAAAAAATAATACAAAATTGAAGTAAGCATTTTATTTTGTAGTAAGCATTCAGTTAGTTTGTTCTTGCACAAAATTATTACAACTTAAGATTACATGATTTGAATATAAACTAAATAAACAATTTTCATTCCACACTACTTTTACACACACATTAGTATAAGTATAAATATGAGTGTAAGTTAGGTGTTAACTGATTTGTAAGTGTGTATCTAATATTTTTGTACTTTGTTATTATTTGCTTTAATTATTGATGTATCTTAGCAATGGAAGATTGGTGCCTCTTAGCACAGGTTACTCGCTTACATAAAGGGAGGCTCCAGCCAAATGTGAGCTATGCTTTCACTGGAAATAAAGATCTATTTTTGTTTATTTATCAGATACACATGGTGTGTTTGGATGGTTGGAAATAGAAATGATGTTGCATTGCAATTTTGGATTTTTGTTTGATGGCTATAGATTGTTAGAACTTTGCAAAGCCAATTGTATAACCATCAGTACCTATGTTATAGATTTAAGTTTAAAATTATGCTTAAGATGCAATTTTGTTTGGTGCTGTACCATAGCTGATATTACCAAAGGTATAATAGGTATAGACTTTTTTAATACATTACAACTTAATTGTAGATTGCACAAATAAGCAAATAATATAATACAACTAAATAATATGGACATCTGCTTGTATAGCTATATCATCAAACAAGAGGTACCATTAAATTTTAGAGAGCTTTCCAGAGATTACTAACGGTTGTTTACCTCTACAAAGCATTAACCATCCTCCGCATCCACACCACATCCGGCACACACATATTTAGTAAATTTTTGAAAGTGGGAACTTTGAAATTATGAACAATTTCATTATTACTTACATCATGTGGGACTGCAGTGTACAGTAATCTCTGCTTCAAGGCGTCTGTGAAATCTTCCACGGCAAAATGATCCTCACACAGCATTCTGTGTTCACTAAAGAGCTTTTTCTGAAATTTTACAGATGTATAGAGCTCTTCTTCCACAGGAAACATGTACTTAGCCCATAATGTGCAGCTACAACAAATATACATAAAAGCATTAAATTTAATGTAAGTTGAAGTAATTTTAAGTCTTTAAAGGTTTTTAACTTTAAAAATTATTTTAGTCTGGTTATATAAAACTGATTTAATTTATTGAAAACGAGCTGAAAAATGTACATGAGGTTACTTATATACATACAACTATTGGCCAAAAGTACTTACCGGAATAGGTTTCTTACAGCAGGTTTTGGAAATCTAAACAATTTGATGTTATCCAGTGCTGGAGATTTACCACACTTGAAACATTTTCGCCGACTTTCAGACATTTTTATGTCGCCGCCGGTAAAAGACCACTATGTTTACAAACAACAAAACACTTGAGTCACTATCTCTTTTAGCAAAACTAAAGAGTCACTATCTCGACATATGCATAACACTGAAGCGGAGGAGCCAGAACTCTACTCGACGCAGTATTACCTCAAAATTTTTCTTAATTATCGTGGAGCAAACGACAAAAATAGCAAAAACAACCACACCCCAATATGAACGAACGCCATATGATGAGTGAGTGAGATTAGTGTGTCATCTATCAGTGAATGAGTGAACGAATACTCGCTGTTTTCAAGATTATAAAAGTTTTCCCCTCTAGGTAGTTTTCAATCAGGCAATAAAGCTGACCCCCCCTGGCACAGACTGACTAACTGACTAAGCAACTAAGCAAGCAAAGGGTAAAGCGTGAGCAGCACTAGAGGTGGTCGTTGAATCAATCAACAGTTTTTTTTAACAGCTTTTCATTCGTCAACGAATTAACTGTTATTCATTGATGAAATAACAGGTTGAAAATATTAACTGTTAATTTGCGTCAACGAACATGACATGCATTAAGTTCAATAGACATTAATTTATTCAATTCCAAAAAAGCGGTTGAAAATATTAACTGTTAATTTCTCAACAGTTTCTGCTCAACGGATAATTTCAATACTTCATTAATTTCTGAGAATCAACTGGTTTCTTAAAATAACACTTTCGAACGAAAAAATGCATAGAAAAGTAAACCAAAACGTTTGATATGATTCAAAATCCTATGCAAGTATTTTCTCTGGCCACCGCGTCTATGACCAGGTCGTCCGCGTGGCTTAGTTTCTTGGGATGAGACGCCAGTCATAAAATATTTGTGTAGAAAAGCGATCCATATGTCAATATAAATAGGAAACACAATCGTAAAAAAACATTTTCGCTTACAACCTTCAAAACCTGTTATTTAATTAACAGCTTTTTTAACCTGTTGACCATTGAGGATTAACAGTTAAATTTCATTAATCAAAAAATCGTTAATGACCCATGCCTAAGCAGCACCACTAGTTAGTTTGTGCTCAGTTGCTACCCATCAGACGAACGACTCCATAATAGGAGTGTTCGCAACGGCTATATTTTGAAGACGATTATAACGTTACGTTATACTTAAAACGCCTATTATTTTTTACGCTATAATATATTAGTTTAATATATTAATTTCGCTTCGTAGAACGATATATTTTGATAATCGTTGCGTTGAACATTACTATATTAAATATAAGTGTATGTGTGTGTACCGTCTAGTGAAGGTTGATGTGTTATATTCTAGAGGAAATATTGAAAAAAAAAAGATTTTTTTTTTAATATTTTCATTGAATTTTTATAAGTTTTTGTTGCCGTGTAGAAACATTAATTGTGCCACTTTACTCGACGTGAGCCTCGTAAGTCTGTCGCTAATCATATGACCCACCTTAGAGAAAGCGCGTTCGCATGGCACTGAGGTCACAATAATATTAAAATAATTTACAAATATTAAAAATAAAAAAGGGTAAATAGTTTTATGGCCGCGCCACCATTCAAGAGGGCAACTTTCTCTGTCTATGACCAGCTGATTCATATACATGTCCACTTCTTCTGTCACTTTAGTATAGGTGGAGCTGGGTTGCTGTGATACAGAAATTTTTTGGTCTATCACGC
The DNA here is from genome assembly GCA_923062675.1 of Marasmarcha lunaedactyla. NCBI lineage: Eukaryota > Metazoa > Arthropoda > Insecta > Lepidoptera > Pterophoridae > Marasmarcha > Marasmarcha lunaedactyla. Next base: position 15,310,823 of record OV281353.1, read on the forward strand.
TCCATAATGAAAATGACTGTGTTGCTTCTCTTCTTTTTAAATTAGGAATAGGTTGACCCTCGCCAATCGAGTCGCAAATTTGTTCAACTATGAACATTTTCGTAGAAATCAACGTTTCGTCGTCAAACTCAATGTGTTTAAATCGTGGATCTAAGAATGTGCACACAGTAATATTTAAGTTTTTATTAAAATTGGCAAATCGCTGTTTTAGCCTATAATCAATTTTACTGGCTAATGCTTGGACGGGTGCGTAATAATTAGTATTAGATGACATTTGTTCATAAACCTTAAGTAGACCCTGCGTAATGACTATGGCCTGTCTGGCCGTCAAATAATTCTCTGCGCTCATAATCAAAGTAGCTTCATAAAAAGGATTCAGTACTTCGCAAAACTGCTCCAAACATTTCCACTCTTGAAGCGGTATAATGGGTAAATCGATATTTAAATTGGGCACTGTTGCCCTAATCGCTTCTTGCAGGTGTATAAAGCGCTGCAACATCAGAAATGTTGAATTCCAACGAGTTGGAACAGACATTATTAACGTTAGTGCACTTCCTTCTGTTGCACCTTGGGAATTTATTTGGTATATCATAAGTTTCTCTTTTGCTTGAGCACTACGCTTAAAGTGGCTCACTGTTTTTTTAATTTTGGCTGTAGAGCTCTCAATTTCAGGAAACGCTAAAGCATTTTGTGCTACCAAATTTAAAGTATGGGCGTAACATCCATAATGGGAGTAACCTAATATATTCGCTGCACTTAGCATATTTGTCGCATTGTCAGTGACAAAAAAGTTTATTTTTCCTACTAAATTCCACCCCTGTACTGTCGTACGAATTTCTCGTGCAATATTTTCTCCCGAGTGCGAACCGTCCAGGAGACTACACTGTAATAGATTTGAACTCCATTATAGTTTTATTAATAAAATGGCCAGTAATAGCTATATACGGCTGCATTGTTCTCGATGTCCAGCAGTCTACCGTTATGCACATACTGGTACATTCTGAGTTTACAATCAATTTTATCTTCGATAAACGCTCTTCATATTCGCGCGACAATAGTATGGTTGACAGCGTTTTGCGGTCAGGTAACTTATAATTAGAATTTAATCCATGAACAAAAGATTTAAAACCCTCATCATTAACAATGCTAAAAGGCTTGCAATCAATTGCTGTCATATTTAACAATAGTTTATCTAACTTTTCCTTTTCATTTGTTGATATGGGCCTAGATATGAAGCCATGACACGTTGCCTTTTTGGAGGATTTCGTGTTGAGGGACCTGGATGAGAAGAGAATGAAACTCCCTCCTCACCTCCAAACCCAGACCCAGTTGCATCACCACCACCTTTACCAACACAATTACCACCTCCTCTGCCGTCACCGGAGTTAACAGCCATGTCTACATCAGCAGGAACACTGGGGGATCAGCAATTCTCGTATCTCAGTACAAGAAAATTAACATGAACAACAAAGCTTTTTAAGTAGGTACCTACTCAGGTGCACCTTTCGAAATCCTACGTAAATTTCTCAATAATCAATAAATATTAATTAGCTTGTCTGCATATTTCTTCATAAACAATTAAATGTTTTTGTTTCAAATGATTTCTTCAATTCGATATTGTCGTTTTATACGAAAGACTCTTTTTGCAATAATTACACTCCGCCTTTTTTGCATTTTCATCCACCGCAGAGAAAATGTTCCACATTTGTCCCTTTCGCGGCATTTTTATTTTTTTAATGTATCTACACTTTTTACACAATTCTTATCTATTCAATTTATGTACACTAAAAAAAAGTTACTTTTATATACAGTTTTACAATACAACAAACAAACAGACAAAACAAATAGTTAAAAAAATCACGATCGCTCACTAACTTCCAAAATTCCGCTATGTAGACTTTCGTTCAAGGTCAAGCTAGTAATCCGAACCAGGGACTAGTAAATAACTATAGACTGACCATCTCCATACAAAAATTCGTGACTCGGAAAAAGCTCAAAATCCAAGCTATTACTAGATGTCGCTCTCAAATAGCTTGGACCAACCTTGTCGTTGTGAATTATTGACAAGAAACGTAATGCAAAATATTTGTATTAATACGGAACAAAGCTAGATGGCGTTGTCAAATAACCTGAAACCTTAGCAAGTAGGATTTATTCCTTTCCTGAAATTGGAAAATGTCATCATTTTATATCATTGATTTTGATAATTTTACTCAATAAGAATAGGTATATAGTAATTTATTCTTACTTTATAGATGATAAAATAACAACTACAAAAGACCATAAACATACTGGTATAAGTTTATTTTGATCAGAGACGCCTGGGCACTACCATCCTCCTTATTTTAATTGCCATAATAACCTATTTTCATGTTTAGTCTATAGTTATTTACTAGTCTCTGGTATTTATAACGTTAGATTATTTATTATATTTTGTTGAAATATGTTCAATCAGTTCGAACAGAGACTAGTAAATAACTATAGACTAACCATGTCTAACAAAATTTTGTGACTTGAAAAATAGTTGTTTTTAAGATAGAGAGATGGCGTTATTTGTATTAGATTCACAAGTAATTTAAATTTAATCAAAATAATACGTAAAAAAACTTAAGATGCCGCTGCTTACAAAATTATTTGATATTTCATTGCAAGTACTATCCATAGGTATCAGGCGACAACAGACGTTGCCAGCTAGTGCATTATATTATTTGATGCTCATAGCGCTGTAATTTAGTGCGTCTCGCTCGATCCTGCCGCTCGCATTATCGCCGTGCTAATTCTCTCACCAAAATCACACCACCAACAGAAATCATTATCACTGTGATTCTAAAGTTGGATAGTAGATATGATATATGAAAAAAAAATGGAAAGGTAAAATCAAAGTAAAAGCAAATTCTTCGCGTATTCGACCATACAAGAATTGAGAGCAAAATTATATTAAAACACAAGAAGAACCGTCTATCCAATTTTTTTGAGAATTACCGAATTTGCATAGCAGTTTGAACCATAATAATATTGGAAGTATAAAAATCTGAATGCCGTGGTAGCGAGTGCTGACGGTAGGCTGGATTAGGTTTTTATAGACATAAAGAGACATTGTACATTTATTTTGGAAAAATATACCCGTAGATTTTCTTGCCAGTTCTTCTTCACGAAGGTTGTTTCAGACTGGTAGTAGAGTCATGATTTATTATTTGTTCTCATTGACGTCAATGAGAACAAGTCATTTGAATATGAATTTAGGATTTATTGGTTAGGGATTCTGCGACGATTATTAGTGCTATATCGTTGCATAGATAGAGGTAAATTACTTTCAAGACGTTTTTGCATTTGTAGTGGTATTTGTATATTTATTTACAGGAATTCTAAACTTGAAATTTAAATTTCCTTGTACATTCAGAAAAAATATGTTTGTTACATTTTGAAAAAGAAAATATATTGACAATCAAAAGTCAATGGTCAATGTGAAATAAATAATTATTATATTTATAAAGGTCAATTTTTCGTTTGCGGTGTACACACGGTTTTCGTTATTTGTCGGTTATTATGGTGATTTTGTTATCATCATTGAGTTATTTTAAGTGTTTCTGTTTTTCTCTTCCTCGCCTGGTAAGTGGTTGTACGAATTATCTAGCTCTTAATGAGCATGGATTGTGTTCCAATCCCTCCTGAGCCCCCAGACCCAATCCCGTTTTCTGATGTCAACAACTCCCCTGACCCTTTCTCTCAACATGTGCAAACAAGAAAACGTCCAAGTATAAATCGGGATTCGTCCCCTACTCCTAAAAAATCTGTTTCGCATGCTCTTCCATCTCAAACCAATAACCTTATTTACACTCATCCAAGTCTTTTAGAAGAAAAATCTTACCATCCTTCTGACAAAGGTCCTTTCATTGTTCATGTGTCCAGGTCAGAAACTCACCCTAAGTCAGGCAGTACATTTAATCATTTAAATTTTGGAAAATTTTTGTTTACATCAAACATTAAAAATATTTAAAATGATGGTATAAAGAGTGTTGGCAGAAATCGGGTCTCTGTGGAATTCTCATCTGCATGTGCAGCAAACGAGTTTCTCAGAAACCCGAGTCTTAAATCTCATAACTATATAGCTTTAATTCCTACATATAATATAACAAGAATGGGGCTGATCCGCGGGATCCCAACTTCATGGTCTATGGAGGAAGTTGTATCAACAATCTCCACAAGCCAAGGTGATATAACAATTTTGAAGGCGCGTCGCTTAAACAGAAAAGTGTCCATGGAGTCTGGTTCCACTTGGACCCCCACAGGTTCTGTAGTGATCACTTTCTCTGGACAATGCTTACAAAAATAAACACTTTATCAGTGTTTATTTTTAACTCATCATTAACCGTTAATCCATACATTTTGCCTTCCATACAATGCTTAAACTGTTGTAGATTTGGCCATGTGAAAGCCCAATGCCGATCCAGTGCTCGTTGCTTCAGATGTGCACAAACTCACTCAGGTGACTCTTGTCCTGCATCCTCTGAAGTTTCCTGCCTGCAATGCTCAGGCCCTCATTTAGCAACTGACAAATCTTGCCCGGAACATTCCCGGCAAAAGAATATTAAAATCACCATGTCCCAGAAGAACATATCATTCAAGGAAGCATCATCCCTCTTCCCTTCAGTTAAAAAATCGTACGCAGATGCTTCTAAAAGTTCTCCTTCACTGAATCTTTCTTACAAAAAAACAATATACAAACCATCAAAACCCAGTCCGTCTTTATCTCCAGGCTATGACAAAATTGCCCATAATGCTATTATTGCTAACCCTCCATCTACTATATCTGATAATGCCTTCCCCCCTACTTCTTCCTGCTCCCCTAATGACAATTTTTTAGAACTCCTGATTTCCCTAGTTTTGAACATTCTTTCAAAATTTGAAGACATCCCACTACCGTCCTCCATTGCTAAAAAGTTATCCCCTATTGCTAATCTTCTTCTTAACAATGGCCAGACGCCTTTATAAATTATACTCTTCTATGTTAAAAATATCTGTAAAAACTTATTTCATCCCCCTGTTTTTGTATTGTTCAAGGTAACTCAATGCTCGAGATACTGTAAGTTCTACTCAACTGATCGCTACAAAATTATTAACCTCGTGTAGTACGTGTGTATACTAATACTTGAAATTGGCAGAAATAGTTATTGTGTCGTAACAACAGCTGATTGCCATAAAATAAAATAATAATAATAATATATTTATAAACATCTCTCATTATTGTTAGGTTTTTTTTAACTATTTGATTATAGTTAATAAATAAATGAATTGATTTTATTTGTGGTTTATTCATATGATTTATAATATTTATTGTTCAGTGTTGTTATTGTAAAGTCGTTAATTAAAAATAGTTCCGATTTTGAAACATGGTTGAGCTAAGACTTCCCAAACTAAAGACGTTTTGTATAATTCAATTCAAAATCATGCACCAAATTCTAATTCTAAAACACAGCAAATGATTGACTGGCTAACGTTTAGAAATATGGAACATTCATCGCACATGCTTAAGCCTTAGTTATATGAACTGATTCTAAAAATTAAGGTGGATATTTGTAGTGTATAAGATAGACGAAACATTTCAACAGCACGGTCATACTGTGCTCCGTTTAACGCCATATCACCCTCAATTTGATCCTATTGAAAATATATGAAATAGTGGAAAATTACGTCCCAAAAAATGCCCATGAATTTTTCCTACCTTAATAGCAACTAACTAACTGTACAGGAATGGAAAAATGTTTGTCTACATGCTATTAAAGAAGAAAAGAAATTTCAAGGCAAGGATGAGGCTTTATATATAATATCAGAACTTTGTAGTTAACACAAATTATTCATCGTATGAAAGTGAGGAGGAGGTTGAGTGGGAAATGTCTGGAGTTGAAGAAATTTTGAATTAAAAATTATGTTTAATATAAATATTCATTATTTTAATATCGTTTAATATTATTAATTCCATCTCAAGTACCTGGCTACAAAAATTATAAAAAAATATAAAAGTATTTCATTATTTATTTATGTGCTGACCGTACACAACTACACACTACTAGCTGTAGTTATTATTACTTGATACTGCAAAATACTGATATACCAAAGGAGTCACACAGCGATGGAACATTTTATCGATGGTTCGATAGTTTGAGCGATGACACTAAGAGTTGTCGTTTGAAATATTTTATAGTAATTATTCTAAGCTTTTTAATATTGTATCAGCCGGTTTTCAAGGTTTGACATCACAGAAACATCATTTGATCTAAAGTATGGAACATGTTATTTGTTTTGTTATTTATTTTATTTAGTTATTTATTAAGTTGGTATACCCGGTAGGTATATACAGAAATAAAAATCCGTGAATATAATTTATATTTTCACAAAACATGCAGTTGGATCTTAATATACCGGGTTTTCCATAAATTTTAAGTTATTCAAAGACAAGGCCATCAGGCCAGGACAATGTTTCTGATATCTTAAACGTCAGTTTCCTGAGCAATCCTGAGCTCTTGTTCACAGGCATCCAGCTCAGCTTAGGAAATTCCCGTTGATGTGAATTTTGCAAGAGGTATATTTACTTTTTCTTTCTCCTCTTTTACTCTTGCTTCATATTTCTTACGAATATTTGGTGGGGTGGACTGAGTTGTTACATGATTATCAATAATCGTAAAAATCAAAGATAGCAGAGTAAAAACAAGAAACCTAAGGCGTAGTGCTAAAAAATTATATAATTTTTTTAATTATCGTTTGTCAGTTTTAGGGTTCGACAAAATAATCTGCTTTAAGAAAATATATTTAGAGATAGTTTAAGTAATATATCATTTTTGAAACAATTTTTCTACAAAGTTGAATAGCAGATTTAAATAAACAGCAAGAAAAACGCTGCTTAGAGGGAACATGAAACTTACATTAGTAATATATGAAAATATATCAATAAAATAGATTTTTTCCTGACTTTAAAGCAATCAAAACTGTGATAAGACAGTCTAAGGAAAAAAAGGAAATCGTCTTTAAATATTAACGAGAACTATTTTTTTTGAATGCACCCAATCTATTGTAAGTTTTACAGAAAGCAACCTAATGAAGGACCGAAACTTAAAATTAAATCAAAGCAAAGCTCATATTAAAATAAAAATACAATTATGCCAGTAAATACATACTTATGATGATTATTATAAAATATTAAAGCTGAACGTAGCTATTAGATATGAGATGCGGGTTCTGTCATTCACACACATCAATCAGACCTCAACGTCAGATGTGATTGATTTGTATTCATTTTCTTAATTTCTTGCTGTCCATCGTGTGCTCTTGCGTCGTTGTGTACTGTGCACAAACTAACTAGTGACGCTACGCATCAGACGAACATCTTCCTAACTACTACACTAGGAACGAACTTTTTCAATTTGACAACAATTTTTTTAAATTTAGATTGTCCTCCGTTTCTTTTAAAATGACGGCATTGCGTTTTGGCGTAATGCCATTGTGGCAACGCGAAAGCCCCTCTTCTATTCTACACGATATTTTGACAATCTAAAAGATAAAGAAGGTAAAACAAATAAAAGGCTTGTATATTTACGAATTATATTTCGTCGCTTCATTATTCGATATCATATTTACCAGGTAGTCCCTCCATTTGCTAGGTAGCTGCGCACATTAAAAGACTTTAAACGATTTTTAAAACTAAACCATTTTTTCCCTACATCTCACTCAGGCTGTAGCCTATTCGTACTCACATTATTTCTTTGTGCGCGGTAGCTACCGCACCTGTTGTTCAATTGTTTAAGTGTACATCGTTACGTAATACCGATAAGAAGTGCCCAAGCTCGAATCGAGCACTATGCGAAGAAAATTAAAAAAAACTTTAGGATAAAGAAAGACGCCGGGCAACCCTGCTCGAATCTTTATCAGAAGAAGAAGGTTAGCATTTAAATGCATCATTTGGCCATTTAATGTTTCATTTAGTGGATGTATATACCTTAGTTGTTGTATTTTTGATAGGCTTTGGGATTGACTGCGAGTCAATAACTCTGAAGTTTTTAGAACTAATTGCCAAAAAAGCATCGGGGTTGACTGCGAGTCTTCAACGATGACTTAAGCAATAAAAACGTTCATTCTTATTAAATTAACGTTAATTTGCATCCTAAAATCGAAACACTGGAGTGAGTTTTCGATAAAAAATATTTTCATCTACCCTCGCTAACCTAAAACGTTACTTTAGGTAGCGAAATTAATATTAAGGGCGTGGCAAGCGAAAGAGTTGCCGCTCCAGAGGTACAGCTTCCGGAAGAGGAAGCTGGTGCTTCCAACGTCATTCCCGAATTGGGATTTGAACCAGTTCCTGGTCCAGAGGAACCGGTATCGACTGATCCCGTGTTAGACCCGGACCTACCAATTGCCTTGGGGGAATCCATATCGGAAACGCCCGACTATGATCCCAAAATTCACGAATCTTTATCGAAGTTATGGCTTCCCTTATTGAAAAAGGGAATGCCCAAAGAAGACAGACATAAACTGTCGAAAGATTATTTGATCCCGGACTGAAGGCTCTTACAAGCTCCTTCACTAAACGCAGAAATTTCTGCCGTTGTCCCAGATATGGCCCAAAACAGAGACAAGGTGCTCACGGCTTCTCAGCGGCAGCTTGGTTACGCCATCAGAGCCATAAATAGAGGCATTGATATGCTCCTTAAAAGCGAAAGACCGGCGCTATCAGTGCACAAGATGCACTCCAACCGCGGCAAACGTTTTCCGTTAGCATTAGTAATCCTAACCAACACTCCCAACTCGAGGGAGATTTTCAGAGAGGCTCGCAAAATCTGCGGACTCTCAAACAACTCTGTCGAGCGTCCTAACCATCGTGGGCAACCTGGGCAATGCCACCGTCGCCAGCTTTACGGCCACGCAGCGGCAAACTGCTCTGCCCCTCCCAGGTGCGTAAAATGCCTAGACCCCCATATTACGAAGGAGTGCACTCGCACTCCCGACTCCACTTCCCCACCTGCTTGTGTGCTGTGCGGCCAGTCCGGTCACACAGCAAACTACAGGGGTTGTCCTTGCGCTCCGCGCTCCTCCGCCAAGAGGGCCGCGCCTAAACTGGCGCCGCCGCTCACTGCCAACTTCCCGCGCTGCGCAACCGGGGTCCCCTGGAAGCAAAGCCCGTGCAGCCGACGCCTACTCCGCCTCTGTCCTAGTGACAGCGTCCGGCCGCTCCACCTGCACCTTCTCTTTCTATCCCAGCTCCCGTAGCTCCCAAAGGCCCGCGTCCCGCTCCGTCGTCTTCACCTCAGTCGTCGTTGGCTGAGGACATGAAGACCGTGTTCGACGTCATTCAAAACGTCGACATTAACGAAATCTCCGTACTCACACGCAAACTGCGAGCCACCCGCTCTCCTCAAGAGCGTCTATTTGCGTTAGCCGAGCATCACTCGCTACTTAGTTCTTTATAAATTCTATTTTCGTATAAATTCGTTAAATAAGTAAATATAATGTGTAGACCCGCAAATCCCGCGTCCTGTCGTATCAAACCCAAGGGCTTATCCCTAGTTTTTTTTAACGTTCGTAGCCTTAATACTAACCTTCCTGAGCTCAAACTGTTCCTTCAGAACAACAAGCCAGACTTATTGCTTCTTCAAGAGACGTGGCTCACTCCAAACCGCTCCAGGGGATTCGCTATTCCCAATTACGCGTTCACCAGTAACGATAGGCCCAACCCCGACGGTTTCGGTGGCACCGCTGTCTATTACAAAAGAGAGTTCCATTGCTCTCCTCTCCCTACCCCTCCTCTCCTCAACATGGAAGCCACTGTGTGTAGATTGACTATGACTGGTCATCCGACCATCATCATAGCTTCATTCTACGTACCTAGTGGCACCAGACCAATCCGCATTGATTTTGAGGCCATTCTCGCCCTCGGCCATTCAGTCATTATGTTCGGAGATTTTAACTCCAAACATACTGACTGGACGTGCCTATCGACTAACACCAGCGGTATCGCTCTCCTTAACATCACTGAGCAACTTGACTTAGACGTCATCTCTCCCGTCACTCCCACTCACTATCCCGACAACCCAAACCACTCTCCTGATATCCTCGATTTTGCGATCATAAAACGAATCAACCTCGATTTCAGGTCTATCGAACCACTCGATGACCTAGGCTCCGATCACCACCCCGTCTCCCTTGTGCTAGGGCCGCCTAACGATAACGTCACCTCTCCTAAGACATTCACCAATTGGAAAGGTTTTAAAAATACGTTAATTTCAGCCTTAGAGGCCCCGAATTCTCCACTCGTGATCTCGCCCGACCAATTAGATAGCCCGGATAAAAAAGACTCCGTAGTCGATTCCCTCACTGATGCTATCAAATCAGGCATCAGTGACAACGAAAAGGTTGCTAAGCATAGCAGGTAGTCTTCATACAAAAAAAAACTAGGAATTATGTCTATGGTTAGAACTTTTTGATGCTGACATCTCTTGCTACTTTTCGAGCAAACAATTGTCATACGTCACTTCAATGTGAATGATGAATGATTACACTATGTTCAATCAATGATGTACGGTTTTAGGTTAAGTTTCAATGTTTTAATTATGTTAAAACTACTTTTATTTTACTAATACTTGAAATTGGCAGAAATAGTTATTGTGTAATAACTACAGCTGATCGCCATAAAACGCAAAATTTAATTTAATTTTCAATCAATCAGCTCGATCTGCCATTACGGTATCAATGTTTGACGAGTGAAGAGTTTGCTTTGATCAATTTCCGAAACATAACCTCTCATTTACCAAATATAGTAATTAATATGCGTTTATTCGGTGCTTCACAATGTACAACAAGTGCTGTGTAGTGAATGAGAAAGTAGCCGAAAGGACGTTATTTTCCATCACTTTCCAAGAACTGCGATAGGACTTAACAATGGTTACCGTGTCTTTGTGCTAATAGTGCTTTGTGCTTACAAGGTTTAAGTGTGGTAAACCTTTGTAAATTGTTTGTGAGCCACACAAGAAATGTTTTCTGGGTTACTCAATATGAATAACGGTGTTTAATTGGTGTAACATAATTAACAGAATATGAATAAAAGGTACTGATGTCTCACTTCTAGAAAATAAAAATTTGCCCTCCGTGCAATACACACAAAGCATATAAAAATATAAAACAAAATTTAGAATTAAATTAAATTAAATTAAAAAATTAAATAAAAGAAGAAAAAATTAAATTAAATTTTGCGTTTTATGGCAATCAGCTGTAGTTACTACACAATAACTATTTCTGCCAATTTCAAGTATTAATATAATAAAAGTAGTTTTAACATAATTAAAACATTGAAACATAACCTAAAACCGTACATCATTGATTGAACATAGTGTTATCATTTATCATTCACATTGAAGTGACGTATGATAATTGTTCGCTCGAAAAGTAGCAAGAGATGTCAGCATCAAAAAGTTCTAACCATAGACATAATTCCTAGTTTTTTTTGTATGAAGACTACCTGCTATGCACAGACCCATCAGCCTTCTCAAGTCTTTGGCTAAACTTCTCGAAAAACTCATACTCTCTCGAATGATGAACCATCTGTTTCCAACGGCTGGCGATCCCCTCATCATTCCCCATCAGTCCGGCTTTCGCACTAAGCACTCTTGCTCTCAGCAAGTACACCGTATAGTCGAGTACATCCGCGACGGTCGCAGTCTTCTTTGCCGTAGCCAAGGCTTTCGATACAGTCTGGATCAGCGGTCTCGTTTATAAACTCTACAAAATAGGCTTACCGTATCGCCTAGTCAGGATAATCGCGTCGTTTCTCAAAGACCGTACGTTTCGATTTAAATAGTTTTGGGGACTGGAACTGCTCGCGTCCGCAATGTTTAGCCCTCGATGCCTTGTACGTGGTCCCTGGGTGGTTCTAAATGAGCAGTATCTTCTGGTGGTAGGCTTCGGCCGTGGCTTGTCACCACCCACTAAACAAAGCCATGCCGCCAAGTGACATGGTCGCGTTCCGGGATGATGTTTAGTGTTGCCATCGAGGAGGGTAGGTCTGAGTAATCATGCTGCATCAGAGAACTGTCTTCAGCTCGTAAATTATTGACTCGCCGGGTAACTGGTTTTGGAAGGTAGCGGGATCCGAAGAAAGGGTGCACCGCTGGCCGACCGCAGGTAGTAGGGGGCCCAAGTAGTGTGCTAGCCACATGCGAAAGGCTGCCCCGCCACCTCGTGAAAAATCCCGGGAGGCTTCATCGTGCCAGCTGGCGACTGGTTAGAGAGGACCCGATGACAATCACCGGGGGGGTTCGGGCGTCCTCGCAGTCTCCAAGCCAGTTCCCCATCGGTGCGTTGTTTATTGCGAGCTGCTTGGTTCCATTTGCAGCGCTTCACTCAACTTCTGTCCTCCTCCCTATTCACTCACACAACTAATATTAAAAGTCACAAGAAGAGTAAGGTTCTACAGCGGTTGCACTTCCTCTCTCTTAAAGTGCACTTCTGCAACATCAGAGGAATGCACCCAAATATCAACGATGTCCACCAACATCTTGAGACAGAAAGGCCTGACCTACTCCTCTTAACGGAGACGCAGATCTGTAATCCTTAGACTCGGCATACCTTTGTTACCCAGGGTACATCCTAGGGGCCAATTTCCGCCCGAACATCGGGGTATGCATGTATGCCAGTGACGAGATCTGTTGTCAGCGTCTCCGTTACTTGGAAGATCTGGACTTTTCCGTTATGTGAGGTCACATTGATACCGGCCTTGACCAATTGGTCTACGCCAGTATATACCGGCCACATAGCGGAGATTGGGAGACAACGAGGCTAATGGAGTATCTCAGCGATGCAGCAGATAAAGTTCGGCAACGTTTTCGCTCAGCGCAATTGGTGTTCCTGGGGGATTTTAACGCTCATCACGGGCCATGGCTATACCCGTATCAGGACACTGACCACGTTGGAAGAGAGGCTTTTAAGTTTTCCGTGACTCAAGGCCTCTCACAGCTTGTGCACGAGCCCACGCGCATCCCCGACGTGGCCGGCCACACTGCATATTGCTTAGACCTTCTGCTGACAACTCATCCTGACAGGTGCTCGGTGTCCGTAACTGCACCTTTAGGGACATCCGACAGCTGCGTGGTGAAATCTGTGTCGCAGTACTCGCCACCGGACACGAGCCCAAAAGGCGCTTGGCGATTATGGCGATACAAGTCAGCAGATTGGGATGAGATGCGGCACTTTTTCGCGTCTTTGGCGGCAGACTTGTTTTACATCAACCGATCCATCGTGCTGTGCTGATGCTGTATCAAGTGTGATAGGCCAAGCAATGAATCCCTTACGCTGACCTATCCCTTGAAACCAAAGGTCGCCCATGGTTTAATGCTGCTTGCCTAACAGCTGAAAAGCTTAAGCAAGAAGCGTAGTACAAATTGTGTCCATGGCTCAAACACCTTCAAAGAAGGGAATCATCTCGAAGGTCCGACGGTACTTCAGCCCTGAACAGCTACTTAATTTGTATACAGCTCAAGTTCGATCTTGTATGGAGTACTGTAGCCACCTTTGGGATGGTTCTGCAAAGTACCAACTAGAAGCGATGGACGCAGTTGACCGAAGAGCCCGAAAAATTATTAACAACTTTGACCTCACCACCAAAAAACTGCAAAGCCTCGACCATCGTCGGAAAGTTGCCAGTTTAGCAGTCTTCTACAGATTACATTTTGGAGAGTGCGCGAATGTTCTTTTTGATCAGGTTGAACCCACACCTTTCTTGCATCGGACTACTAGACGCAGACAGACCTTCCATCCCTTCATGGTAGATATCCTAAGAAGTCGAACCAAACGCTTCGATAGTTCCTTTTTGGTGCGGGTCGCCAAGGTGCGGAATAAACTGCCTGCGTCTGTTTTTCCAGAAAACTATAGTCCTAGTTCTTTCAAGCGTCGAGTGAATAGGTATCTCGTGGATAGACGTGTAACACCTTCGTCTTCATCGTCACTTTCCATCAGGTGAGATAGAAGACAAACGTCTAATCCTTTTTCAATAAAAAAAAACGCCTTCCGCGACTTGGCACATAAAGACTGGAGTCCCTCAAGGCTTAGCCCTCGCTCCTCTGTTGTACACCGTGTACACCAACGACATTCCCATACTGCCGAAAGGCGTCGAACTCGGCCTCTTTGCCGACGACACCGCCCTTTACACCAAAGGTCACAGTGTCCCGCAGCTCGTCTCCAGACTCCAAAAGGCCGTAAACGCCCTCGGTGTATGGTTTCAAAAATGGCGCATCGATGTGAACCCTGAAAAGAGTTCTGCGATTCGCTTCGACCCCAAACGCCGTCGTCCCGCTGGCGATCCCCACGTTCGAATGTTAGGCATTCCCATCCCCTGGAAGCGCAGTACTAAATACTTAGGCGTCACCTTAGATCCGACGCTTTCTTTCAAGCCACACGTCGATACAGTATCGAAACTCGCCCGTCTTTACTTAGGCCACCTAAATAGACATAGTAAAATGTCCTTTAGAAACAAACGTACGCTCTTTAAGACCTGCGTTTGACCCGTCATGACATATGCCTCGCCAATCTTTACCCACGCCAAACCTCCCTCCTCCACAAACCGCAGGTGGTTCAAAATCTCTTCTGCCGCAGGGCCACAAACGCACCATGGTACGTGCGTAACGCGGACCTGCACAGAGATCTTGAATTACCTACAGTGCAACAGCAACTCAAAACGCTCTCGGAAGCGTTATTTACACGCTCCGAAACCCACCCCAATCCCTTAGTTCGAGCTTCAGCCTCGTATATTACCCCTGTTCTGGATTCGAAGTTCTAAGTCGCTAGGCCTAGGAATGCGCAAGCGTACTCTTCCACCAGACTGTCATCAGATCTCGAAGCCCTTCGGGCCGCTACTTCTAATTCTAACGTAAATTCGAATTAACTTCTATTAATGTAATTTAATTTAACTTCTCTTTTCATTTTGAGCACCTTCAGTGCTATGAATTCACTATCAGTGCTTTGAGCACCTTCAGTGCTATGTAAAACCCAGCGGGTGTCCCCTTCTGGGCCCCACTAGCGCGGCCTTTCTCTCCAATTGGCCGTCGCTTCAGATGAAGGCTGTGAGGCAAAAAATTGCACGAGTCATTCAGAAGGTTTTTTAGTGGGTAGAGCTCTGGTAGACTCGGAGCGAGTCCCGCATAACTCCGATCGCGCGCACGGGGTATGCGTCAGAGCATTTTTTATCCTCCTGCCCTCTCCGTAGAGGGGAACATAGCACTGAAGGCCGCAGTTTTCTTTGACGTAGCCAAGGCTTTCGATAAAGTTTGGCACAGCGGTCTCATCTATAAACTCTACAAAATAGGCTTACCGGATCGCCTAGTTAGGATAATCGCGTCGTTTATCAAAGACCGTACGTTTCGTTTTAAACATGAACGCACACTCAGGGCCTCGTCCCATAAAGACTGGAGTCCCTCAAGGCTCAGTCCTCGCCCCTCTGTTGTAGACCGTGTACACTAACGATATTCCCGTCCCACCCAGAAGCGTCGAACTCGCCCTCTTTGCCGACGATACCGCCCTGTACACCAAAGGCCTCAGTATCCCGGGTCTCGTTACCAGACTCCAAAAGGCCGTAAACGCCCTCGGTGCATGGTTTTTAAAAATGGCGCATCGATGGGAACCCAGACAAGAGTTCCGCGGTTTACTTCGACTGTGTGTGAAACACCGTCGTATAGCCGATTACAATTTCCACATCCAAATATTAGGCATTCCCATCCCCTGGAAGCGCAGTACCAAATACTTAGGCGTCACCTTAGACCAGACGCTTTCTTTCAAACCACATGTCGATAGAGTAACGAAACTCGCCCGTTTTTACTTAGGCCACCTAAATAGACATAGTAAAATGTCCTTTAGAAACAAACGTACGCTCTTTAAGACCTGCGTTTGACCCGTCATGACATATGCCTCGCCAATCTTTGCCCACGCCAAACCCTCCGTCCTGCACAAACTGCAGGTAGTTCAAAATCTCTTCTGCCGCAGGGCCACAAACGCACCTTGGTACGTGCGTAACGCGGACCTGCACAGAGATCTTGAACTACCTACAGTGCAACAGCACCTCAAAACACTCTCTGAAGCGTTCTCCACACGCTCCGAAACCCACCCCAATCCTCTAGTTCGAGATTCAGTCTCGTATACTACCCCTGTCTTAGATTCGAAGTTCAAAGTCGCTAGACCGAGAAACGCACACAAGAACGTAGTGACGCAGCTGACGCTAGAACTCGAAGCCCTTGGCCGCAAATTCCAATTCTAATATACATTCGAATTAATTCTATTTTTACTTTTTTCATTTTGAGCACCTTCAGTGCTATGTATTCACCTTCAGTGCTTTGAGCACCTTCAGTGCTATGTAATTCCAGCGGGTGACCAAGTGGTAATCCCAGAGGACGCTAGTGCGGCCTCTTTCTCCAATTGGTTGTCGCTCAGATGAAGGCTGTGTGGCTAAAAATTGCACGAGTCATTCAGGGGGTTTTTTAGTGGGTAGGGGCTCTGGTAGGCTCGGAGCAAGTCCCACATAACTCCGATCGCGCGCGCGGAGTATGCGTCGGAGCATTTTTTATCCTCCTGCCCTCTCCGTGGAGGGGAACAAAAAAAATATTAAAAAACAAACAATTCCACCTTAAACCTGTTTCAATACACAGCGACAGTTCAAATCCATCAATAGTTCTCTCGGAACGATACCGTTCCGTGGGTATGTGTCAGATACCCGTTCCTAGGAATAATTGACGGTATGGAACGCCATGTCAGTTTGCCAGATCAGGATATTTCCCCTTAGATTTGGGGGTTTTTTGACCGAGTTAGGGGCAAAATAGATGGGTGGAAATATTTGGGAGCTTTTTAGGGGAAATTAAAAAAATCACGTCAAATACAGTTTTTTTTGCCATATATCACGTTCCTCAAGTAATGTTATTAATGTTTTTTTTAGAATCTTTAAATTTTTTTGAGCGCTAATACTAGTCTAGGTCGAAATTCGAGATGTTAAAGATAACGAATTAATTTAGCCATAACTAATAAAATCCAGCAATCATAAAGTTTAATAATATATTTTTGTTGACTATTAAAATACTAAATTAATTGCAGCGTCCTAATCAGTCAAACTGAATGGTCAAGGCCCTCCAATGAGCAAGTACCACCTCTTTAAAAATAGCGGCATGTCACCATCCACTTGGTGAGGGTATTCTAGGGGATTTCTAGGGAGAAATCAAATTAGTCTAGGGGTACCTCGCCGAGTCCGTCTGGCAACACTGTATATCTTCCCTGTATTCGAGTTGGCCCACAGTCAGCGATATTTTTTTTGTTGTTGCATTTGTTGTTAGATTTCTTAGTAACAATGCCAAAAAAGCAACCTAGGAA
This sequence comes from Marasmarcha lunaedactyla, assembly GCA_923062675.1. Lineage (NCBI taxonomy): Eukaryota > Metazoa > Arthropoda > Insecta > Lepidoptera > Pterophoridae > Marasmarcha > Marasmarcha lunaedactyla. Next base: position 15,328,211 of record OV281353.1, read on the forward strand.
TTCTTTTTATTTCTATATGATAGATTTAAGAGAAGAACAGAAAAGGCAAGGAATTCATTATGCCAACATGCAAGAGTTGGCTGCGGCAGCAGGTCCTCTTTGGGCGGTAATTTCGTTAACTTTAATTTGCAGTTTTAATCTATCAAAACTATTATTTTATGCGCTATTATTGCTTCAGCAAATTATTTATCAAATTTTCATATATTACTCATGTAAGTTTCACGTTCCCTCTCCACAGGGTTTTTTTGCTGTTTAATAAAATCTGCTAATCAATTTTGTAAAAAAATTGTTTCAAAAGTGATATATTACTTAAACTATCTCTAAATATATTTTCTTAAAGCAGATTATTTTGTCGAACCCTAAAACTGACAAACGATAATTAAAAAAATTATATAATTTTTTAGCATTATGCCTTAGGTTTCTTGTTTTTACTCTGCTATCTTTGATTTTTACGATTATTGATAATCATGTAATATTTCAGTCCGCCCCACCAAATATTCGTAAGAAATATGAAGCAAGAGCAAAAGAGGAGAAAGAAAAAGCAAATATACCTCTTGCAAAATTCACATCAACAGGAATTTCCTATGCTGAGCTGGATGCCTGTGAACAAGAGCTCAGGATTGCTCAGGAAACTGAACTTAAAGATATCAGAAACATTGTCAAACTCAAACATTTTGACGGCTGTGAGTGTTTACTATAATTTTAACTTTCTTAACTCTACAATCTTGTTATTGAAAATTGCTTTCAGAATTTATTTATTTAGAGTTATTTTCTTGAAACATTATTTTACTGATTTAATGATGACACAGTGGAAGCCATCATTGATTGGTAAAAGTTTAAATTATTCCAATTACTTAATAAACCTGCAACAAAAATAAAAAATATTACCATTGAGACTTTCCAAACTAATTAATGCCTATTTTATATCTAGGCAGCATATTTTAATTGAGTAAAAAAAATACTCGAACTGTCTCGAAAGTTTTACATATAAACTGAACAAAGTTTATATGTAAAACTTGGAGAGAGAAGAAGAGATGAGATGGAAGTGTATGGTAGCTTAGGTTATATGGAATGATACTAATAATTTACACTCTTCCAAGTTGTAATTTCTTTTATCATATAATTAATTGAAATGTGCACATTATTAGAAGAATTATTTATTCACATTTTTTTCCTTTATTTAATCTTAGTAGGTTTGTGCCATTGCTATCTGTGCACTTTTGCTATCTCATAGGTAGTTCATTGATCCCTATGCTAAAAAAAACCATTTGGACGGGAATCAATAAAATCTTTGAAGGAGCTATGGATTTGTTTACTTGTTTTTTCCTAATTTGTTAGCTGTCTGTTGTGCAGTGTGTGGTCTAGCAATGTCCTGAAGCAGCAGTGGCCTAGAGCGATTGACCAGCCTCGGTTGTTTATCAGCCAGCTTTTCCATCATAATCATCTGGCCAGATTTAAGAATGCTATAGTGAATGAGACTGGCACTAGTCCACCAATCACTCACAAGTAACTTTTTTTGAGTCAATTTTCGCTTGAGGCAGGATTTGGCTGGTTCGCTAGGGTTCAACCATTGCGATGAGTATGTTCAATTGTCGTACAGGATCTACGTTCATCACAGGTAATGATTCGATTTAAAATCCTTTTTTTATTGTGCCGGTTGAGTAATGTAACCCAGCAGTCGACGCGCGTTTGTCGGTTTGCTGCACTCAATTCATGAGGTAACCACCTCTCAAGCTTGTTCACCTTCCCAAATTGCTTCAAGTGGATTAAAACAGCTTGTCACTAACACCGCAGCCTACACCTAACTCGGACGTGGTTTGCGATGGATCCGCTTCCACAATAGCCTTCAATTCTTCATTATCAACTTTGGTCTTCGGCCGTCCACGGAGCTTGTTCTGCAGCTCGAAATTTCCAGAACGAAAACGTTTAGACCAAAAACGCACTGTTTTCTTTTGCGACACCTCCGCCATACACAGCATTAAGTCGCACTTCGAGCCGTTTCTGCAGCACTGGTGCCACGGTGGACCTCGTAGTCGTAAATATAAAAATATAAATTTCCATTTGTAAACTAAGTAACGCAACAAATGCATGTGTAAATAGTTGTATAAATTTGAAATCGGAATTCTTAACCAAAGAGGAGATAATAGAGATCAAAGTGGCCAGTACGACAAAACGCCATTTTCATGTAAGGACCTAATATAAGTGCACCTCTTGAAATTTTTGAAGTAGAAATAATAAAATTTTTTTTTTTTTTTAATCTTTATTTAAAGAGCTTGATCCTATTTGAATCACGTCGCTCTATTAAGAATATACAAATATATAACAAACAACTTAATAACTTACTTAATTAGTTTATGCTGAACATAAAAGGAAAAAAAAAATTTAAATCACTCTTGCACAATCATTTTACTTAGGTCTATGTTTAATTGCTAGGTTAGCCAATTTGTACAGATACTTAGCTTCTTTCGACAGTGGATAAGCCAATATGGAATTAAGCTCCCTTACATTGATTCCTTTACATTTTAAGTCAGCTCTCATTGCTTCATTCCGGACACATTCTACAATTACGTGGTAAACATCTTCTATAGAATCACATTCCGAGCAGTTTGGAGAATGAATTTTTTTCATTAGATATGCAAACTTGTTAAGAGAAATAATAAAATAAAATTTACCATTATCATGGTACTTAAAATTACTGCATGCGCAATTTTACTAGGTAACGAGTTTAATGTTTTTTAAATAATTTTTTTTAATAAATATACGTACGCTAATTGCTAAATTGTACTATTTTACAAAACCTTCATAAATATATGAATGAATTATGAAGGTCCCTACCTCCTGGTCGGGTTTTAAATAGATTTTAATTACACAGAAACATATGAATTTGAAACAAACTAATTGTGTTATAACAAAGCGTTAAAATACAATTAGTATCTAAATAAACATCACAAATGCCCGATACTAGGTTCAAAAGTAATTTTCTAATATACTTTTGAATTAAACAAACTTGTCATCTCCATCAGCACGTCCCGTTTGTACTATCGAATCGAAGTCAATGCTGCGATAGCATTGACATATGTTATACCTTGTAAAGCGAAATAGACGATACCCAAATCAATCCTTTGTCAGCGTAGCGCTGAAGATGTTGTGGACAGCACCGGAATGATAAATCACATGCCAGCAGATCTTTTTTATTGAGTTCCGAAATAAGGGTTTACAAAAAGGCCTGTAAACAATTATTGTCTATTAAATATACACAATAAGAAATAAATACATTAGATCTAACCTGTCCACATAACTTATGTTGCGAATTTATTGTTATACAGGATGATCGGAGGATGAGTAGCCAAATGGAAATGGTTGGTAGGTGATGATGTTGGCTTCTTGTTGTGCCTAATTAGATAACATTTTGCCTCAAATTTATTTGTAAAATTAGTTTAAAACGCTCAATACTTGTGTGCAAATACTGCCATAAATATCGAAATAATTAATAACAGAGCTCCAATCTGTCTCCGAAATAAGTGTGTTATGTATCGTCTAGTTGACCTTGTCGTGTAGTGCTCCAAGTTTAGCCAAATGCTGGATGTGCTCAACCGTGTATTGCGGGCAACGAATAATGGTACGTTTAAGGATACTTATCTAGTATGTACATTTAAGGAACAAACAGCTTTTAATAATTAAATGGTTATTACAATATTTTTTTCTTGTACTATTTAAGTCAAATTTAAGTCAAAGGCTTTACTACGTTATAAACAAATTACAATGGCCATAAAAAATCGTTTGACAAACACAAACAAACTTTCGCGCTATTCAGTCTGAAAATCTATAATTTTACTTCTAAATATGTAAATATTATTGTAGCGTTACCGTTAACAAAACATCTTTGTTCAAGAATATTTTAATATAATATTATAATCCGTGAAACTATATTAAAAAGGTAACTTTACGAAAATGAGTCAAATAATATTTTACTATAAGTGACCAGCGTGCCGAACATCCATTCTTTTATTGCTATTTCTAAATAGGTACATTTTCGTGAATTCCGTCTTAACTCTACCTACATGTTCGAGCATTTCGTCTTTCTGTACATGTTCGAAAGTCGCAAAGTAATGTTAATATTTTTAAAATGGTTAAAACACACATAAATAAAGAAACACTGTTGTGCCGGACGGCTATATTTATTTGCGAGATTCTATGAATGTATACTTTAACTTCTATAACGTATCACATTGCAACACAAGCATTTCCTGTAGGTTACATATTGTAATCAGAACCGTTGTTATAACAAACTGTAACAAGAACACTCTATATTATAACATCAATGTCGATTAAATTTTTGAAAACTAAGATGGATGTTGTTATTTTAGGGACGACAGCAAATGAAAAGGATTTCTGTTTATGATTATTTAATAAAATACATTCATAGACATAAAAAGAATGCACATTTAATGGTATTGTAAGCTTGTTAAAAAAACTAAGCATATCTACACATTTATTTTTTATTTAGTTTGAGGAGCTCCTGAAACCTCTGGTTAAACGGGCTTTGGTGACAGTGACAGTATATATTGAGTGTGTTAATTAAACAAACATCTTTTTAATAGCATTATTCGCCTCTAAAAATCTACATTGCCTTCTAAATTACTAAGTCAGCCACAATTCGCGAGCGTTTGAACGATACTATCTTAGCCAGTAAAAGTTGTCTGATGATGTTTCAATTATCATCCAGTTTCGGTTATGGCGATATTTAAATGCGATAGTTACAGCCTAACATTAACCTAACCCCAATTTAACTATAGAATATTTAATAGGCGTTGCAAAAAGACGAATTAGTTTATAAGAGGCTATCTCATTTTCCCGTGGCTAGTTATAAATTTAGAAGTTTGGCCACGTGGCTAATAAAGAAATCTGTGGCTTGACTTATATTTCAACTATCAATCTTTGGATGTAAAAACAATATTTTTGTCCTATTTAGATTTTGGACTTGTTTTTGTATTTATTGACTTTACATTCCAAAGTCTCAAGAGAATTCTGTTCGTTTGATTAAGAAACTTGTAACATGTTTGTAATGAACCCCACCTACACGTTCTTTCTTTTATACATACATATATTAGATAATAACAGTAATAAAATTAGTTAATTGTGGCAACTTGCCACAGTTAGGTATTGGTATTACAAAAACTATGATTAACTAAATTATATAAAGAAAACAAATGGATCCAACATTTAACTTACACTAGGACAGTGTAGGTAACAGTTTATGATTGGTGGGTAGTTTTGCAGTAGAATATTGCTTGAATAATCAACATGCGGGTAAATTCATCATAAACATTTGTAAATAATTTAATAAGTTATAATATAACTTATGTTTACTTATCTATTTTATTTTAATGTTTATATTAAAGTTTTTTAAATATCCGTTATGGCATTTACATATTATAAAGTCAACCTTATACCGTAGTTTTTCTAAGTATTTACCTATTTGTATTTTTGTATTCACCCCTTAAGCCTTTGAAAACCTTTCTTTTGCTGCGGTAGACAGGCAGAGAATGCCAAAAGGCATCAGGTCCGCTGTTTGTACACTGATTTTATATAGTGCAATAGTTTTAAATAAATAATAAATACAAAATGTGGCACAAGATAAAAAAAGTCTTTTTACAATTATTATTTTTGTATAGTTATTAGTTAGTTATATAGTTTTTGTTAAGTTTATTAGGTACAAACTTAATATAACATATTAGTATGTATACGTTAAGAATGTTATATGAACAAATAAACAAACTTTCCCCCTTCAATTATAGTTTTTTTTCAAGATAAATATAGTCCCAGTCGGTTTATTTATCAAGGCAGATCATTTGTCATTATGCTACATAAGAAAGTCAATCAATCAAATCAAATCAAATGAATTTATTTGCGAAAAAATGTGTACAAATAGTTCTTAATTAAAATTGACAGTCCTACATTTTTTACTGTTAAACAGCTTGCAAATATTTATCAGAAGTTAATTACAAAATGATTTACTATCTAAAAACCTATTAAATAATATTAAAATAGTATTTACAAATATTAATATTTTAACGTTATAAAAATATTACGAAACATTATGATTCCTAAACTTATACATTTAATTACAATTCAGTGTCTTTAAAATATTCATCAATTGTGTAGTAACATTTTTGTATCAATAAGTCATATATTTTTCGTTTATAGTCATTAAAATTTAAGTTTTTAAATTAAAGGGCAACTTATTATATGACAATATCAAATAAAAAATATTTTAGTTCAGCTTTGAATTCTGATTTCAAATAATTTTTATTTTAGAATCACGGAATTCTTTTTTGAAAATCGGTCTTTTGTTTTTTGGTTAACATTATATATATCGATAGCCATAAAATAAACATTTCTACTAAATAATGTTAATTTTCTAGGCGGCTTATACAGTTTTTTATTCAAAATATCTTTATTTCTAGTTCTTAAAATCATGACATTACCTAGTTCCTTAAAATATTCCTTACGTTTTTTTACAAACAATAACATTTCGAATATGTACAAACTCGGCAAAGTGAGTAACTTTGAAAGAGCAAAAAGAGGCCTGTACGGATCTCTGAACTCTGCTCTACAAAGTGCTCTAACACATTTCTTCTGACACAAAAATACTTTCTGAATATCTACAGAATTTCCCCATAAAATTAAGCCATAGCGCAAGATAGATGAAACATAACCATGATAAGCTAATTTTGCTGCTTGTTGACTCACAGTTCTTGATAATCTACCTGTGACGAAAAAAAAACTATTTAGTTTTTTACATAAATTACTTATATGTGGTTTCCAGTCACAATACTCACCTAGAGTTATTCCTACAAAACTCGAGGCACGGAAATAGAGCAGGTAGATAGTACCTGCTCTATTTCCGTGCCTCGAGATGTTAACCGAATTACATCAGCTTTACTTCTGTATGTCTGGTATTGCATATAATTTGTTTTATTCATATTAATGACTAAATTATTTTGATTCAAATAATTAGTAATAGAGGTGAGTGCTTTATTAGATTCATGTTCCAGAGATTTCGTATTTTTCGCTGTTATGTCGTCAGCGAAAAGTACACATTCATGCTCGGTAACAGTAGGAAGATCATTAATGAATAAAATAAAAATGGCCCTAACACACTTCCTTGGGGGATTCCGAATGGATTTTGTTTTTGAAACGACGATACTTCTTTACCCTATTTCCACACATTTGTGACACTTCAACGCATTGATCCCTATGCTGCAAGTAACTCGTTAGTAAATTTAATGCATTTCCCCTTATACCATATGACTCTAGCTTTTTTAGTAGAGTCGCATGACAGACCAAATCAAATGCCTTACTCGTATCTAAAAATATAGAGACGATTTGTGACCCCGATATAAGTGATTCTGTCACATGTTTCATAAGAGAAAAACAGGCAAGAGTAGTGTTTTTGTTTTTTCTAAATCAGAATTGGTTATTACCCAAAAGGTTGAAATCAGAGAAATAGCTTTGTAACCTTTCTAATATCACTTTTTCAAATATTTTTGATATAACTGACGTTTTAGCTATAGGTCGATAATGATTGATGTCAGTAGTAGAACCTTCTTTATGTAATGGCCTGACGATGGACTTCTTTAGATGATGGTTTGACAAGACTTTAGTCTTGGTGAATGATAAAAATTTAATATATTGCATGTTATTTTTTTCAGCTATTCTCACCGAGGATTTTTTCTTAATGGATGTGAACGCATACTGCAAAGCTAATGCTGAGTTTATTATCGGTGAAAGCACGATATTACGCTTTAGTCTTCAGGAGGGGATAAAGGATTATTACCATGAAATGATAAATCCAGGTATATTTGAATTGCTATGTTATTTTGAATTGTTGAGTGTACTCCGGGGTCGGTACCCTAGATGGACCTAATCTAACCTAGGGAGGTCTTCCTAACTAATAGGAAATAAACACTGTAATTTGAGATTACTTTTATTTAAAATGAATTTGTGATAACATATAAGAAACATTTATTAAACTATTTTTGGGGACGAAGCCCGCAATAGAATTCTCTAAGGAATCCTGTCAAGGAATGATCTAGAACAATCTTCGATATTCTCTATATTTTACATTTCACAAATAAAACCAAATATTGACAGACTTATAAGTTGCCAGTCATAAATGTCGGCAAGTTTGTTTGTGCAATAACCTCTTTTAATAAATACGGCACAAGCAAACGTTGCAATCGCCCCTCTTGTTTAATTTATTTAATTAGTGAAGCTAATTAAATAAATTCCTATATACATTTCATTCTTAAATAACGACCCTACCTAAATCAGGACCATATACATTAATCGGGATTACTCTCAGATGAGTCCCCTACCGATAGGAATATATATACTTGATCATGTTTAAATTACAACATCTTATTACATCAAAATTGATCTTATAGTATTTATTCTCCATCAATAGAGCCTTAGCCACAAAACCTGATGAAAATCAGCCAAGATCCCGGCTGGTTAATTAATATCTAAATAAAACAGTGTAAATTATTTTAATTTCTCATACAATTCATGAATAATCAACAACCCCATATTAATTATTTACGTTACCCAATCATATGCAAATTCAAATAACCAATATTTATTATTAAATTAATCAACAATTGTTAAAATAACCCATTGAATACAACCAAATTATAATTATAATTAATTGATAAGTAATAAATATATTAATATCCCAATAAAAGTAAATTTAATTAATCCCATTTATATTAAAATTAATACTAAATTAATCAAATTATATTATCAAACATTATCATTCAGTTGGCAAAACAAACACGTTTGACATGAACTGTCATATTAACTTTAAACTTTTCTGAATGATTAAAAGTTTATTTGAAAGTTTGTAACTTTCGAAAATTTAAACATTACCTACCTAAATATTAAGATTTTACCTGCCTAACTATTACCGGACAAATCTTCCTATGAAAAGATCATAAAATCGGATCCAAAGTATTTTACTTAACCCAGAACGATACCTATAAATTAAAAATTAATATTTCACAACGCAATGCAGAGAATTTTTTCAAAATGCACCGAAATACACCTGACAAAATTCTATACCAATCACGTTAAAAAAAAATCATTACCTATTCCATCACAACCCTTTTATTATTTAACCCACTGAGGATCCTATTCTACATCCGCGTGTTGACCCACAGACATCAATATCACAATATTATATATACTCGTAAACTTTGGCCGCATAGCTAAATCGGCTATCACCTTCTCTCTTATGGAGATTATTAGGCGTGGCTCAAATTAAACGTGCACATTATCTATAGTGTTATTTTAGTCTTTGAAAATTGACTTCTTTAGAGCATTGGCACCACACGTATATTTATGATTCGTAAATAAAATGTAACGCGGTAAATACGTGCCGCGTGTACCTGCCGCCCCTTAGAGGTTTCTCTTCGGGTATCTAAAATTAATTTATTAAATCATTAAATAAAATACCCTCTTATCTCAATATATAATATATAAAAACCTTTTCCTTATTTTCTTTTATCTGCATCGTCCATCCATTGCATCTCCTTTTTGGTGATGCTGTTTGGATCGGCTTTGCAGGATATATCATCTCGGAGCATTGCGTTGTGAAGTGTACATAGAATTTGAGAAAAAAAAATATTAGTTTGTTATATTATTCTAAAACTCCAACGAAATTCTAATCGTTGCATATCTACAAATGAACGATATACATATTTGTACACCTAAATGTGTACTTTTACTCTATTAATTCTAAGAATAAAGAAATCATAATATTACTATAATATTTCAAGAAATAAATGTATATACAAAAACTTTGTTTTATATATATATAAATATAGACACAATTTCATCATTAATTCCATTCTATCGAACATTATATAGTTCCAATCTATTCACATGCACAATCAATTCTTGGCCATTTTGTATTTTTTCACAAGACAATTGTCACATCCTATATATCGCAATACTCGAAATAAACCTTCATATGGTCGACCAAGTTTTCGACTTCCTCAGTTTCGTGTCTATCCTTCTCCGCTATCGATAACTACCAATAGACACAGTTTAAATCCAAATCAGCGCAGAATTTCGCCGCATTCAGCTGCACTATCATAGCTTCGATGATAAGCAAATTATATAAATCTTTATTTACCTTCTTTATTAGCTTCAATAAAACATTATCTTGATCAATCGGCATCTACAATGTTTCAAGCTGTCCCAACGACGCCGGTTGAAGTTTGGGAAATTCCTTCCTCGCCCGTTGGATGAATCACCTTCTAGAGTTTCTCCCTTACTCCTGGTATTTTAGATGGCTCCTGCCCTCCAAAATCTTCCTTCCGCTATACTTAGTTGGGAATATAGTTTAGTTATAGTTTAGTTTACTCTATTACTATGGGCAATTAATTTCGCATCCTTCTATAAAATGCTTATAAATACTTAGCTATAAAAACCTAAACACAGCTTAATGGCTGTATCGGTCACCTTGATTTCCTTGCGAATCTCCTCATTCCGATTCAATCTCGGTCAATCCTTGTGTGCCCTTGGTTCTGCTGTAGACGGTAGCGCTGAACGTGCTTAGTAAATAATTTCTCGAATATTTGCTAAGCTTTTATTATTTCGGGTTTCAATATACTTTTTGTTTTGATTCGTGAGGCTGTGACCAGTACATTATCTGCCTATAAATTATCATTCGAAACAACCAAGCCTAGACGACTGCCCGTGCCCTTTTCGGTCCTTTACTATTAATAAACAAAACCAGCATTGTAAAACAAGTGTCGCTCGTCACTTTGGTAATCTAGTCTGGTAAATACATACTGTCATAAAAAACCATACAATGACGTTAGACTGACAGTGTTCTAGTTGGCTTTGTCTTGTAGTATCGTTCGTCATAACACCTTTCATGTAACTCATGGACTGTTTCTATTATTTGAAAATTTACAAAGGCGCGCACACTTAATAATCTTGTGATGAAATAATTATATGTCGTTTTTAGCAAAATAATTCGCGGTTCAGATTTTTGTAATTTTAAATTTTTTTCAGGAGTCATCCCAATTGGTTATGCTTCAGACGTCAAATTTGGTAGCCAAGAACTTGGTCTGGAAATGCCAGATGAGTCAGAAAACAGAAGCAATTACGTACAAATATTGGCAAATACGATAGATTTCATGAAACAAAGTGGAGCGCCCAATGAACAAAATCTACCTCCGATATTTTGTATGCCCGAAAAAGTTGACCAAGTGACAGATTTTATTCACCAAATGTGTCGTAAAGCGAGTAAGTAATGTTCTTTTTTTACTTCCTACTAGCTTAGAAACGAGCATGATATCCAGACATAATAAACCAGACGTGTAATCGGTAAAATATATAACGAATAGATTGGAATATGAATTAATTATATGATCAGCAATTGCTATCTTTACTATTCGGTTGGTCTTTGCTCTTGTAATTTCATTAGCTACTTCTCACTTTTAAACGAAACGTAACCACGCGAACGTGATTAATAGTGCTTGTGTCTTTGACAAGCTGATCAAAAGATACTTCTACCAATAAACTGATAAAGGTATAAAAAATATTGAACTTGGTTTTAATATATTTTTTGTTACAGCCGAAGACGAAACTCTTTTCCGTATATATAAACTGGACACCTTTTTCTTCACTCTAATGAACACAATTAGAACCAAAAAGGATGAAGGCTTTCCTACCGAAGCCTTGGCTTTGACTGTATTGAAGAAGGACCCTTTTAAATATACTCCTGATATGGGATGCGCGGTTAGTACAATGATGTTTTAATGCGTATTGTTATACAATAGTGTATATAAAATTACTCATCTGGCAAATCTGTAGAAATTTTGTAAGAATCGTAAAATATTGACTTATAACCATGAACTTAAGGTTCTCACCTGGAAAACCCCCAAATACAGCACATGATATTGTTGTAATTCTGTTTAAATAATGATACTCTTTGTTGCAAAACCAGTTACAACATTAAAATACACTTAGATTAAAACTGCAAAAAAATAGAGAATGACAATTTGGGCGGCCTGGCTTTATCACTAAAGTTGAGCCATTACAAACGTGCGAACTGAATTATAAATAATTTTTATCAGAACTCTCGCACTTCTAGTGTTGTGTGTAACAACAAAGAAGGGATTTGTCGTAATGTTTTATGACTACGAGGGTGGATTGAAAAGTTCGCGGCCTAACATAGATAGCGTTGTCATATTATTATAAAACCACCCTCATATGAAACCTAGACCCTTTGTCATCCTCTGTGCAAATTACATATAGAAAGGTCATCCGCTCTCAAAAATGGCAACGCAAATGCAAGGCAGTTGCCGGCTATTTGATTCAGTCTTGTGCAACCCAGTGTCACGGCTAAAAATCGAACAAAACTTATTCCCTATTCTGTGTATTTAATACCGTATAATGCCTTCCTCTGTGTTTAGACAGTGCACTTATTACACCCTTACTGTTAAAGAAAAAATAAACGTTTCTTTTCATGCGTAAGTACTATTTTTTTATAACTTATTTATTATTTTATTTTGCTATTTAAAGTTACGTTTTAAAATTGACATGGCTATACATTTCAACAAAGTCAAAGAGCGAGATGTAATATGATTTTGTATCTGGGAGTAAAAGAGACAACGCTATATACTTTGACAATTTACGTACTACATCACGTACGCTCGCGACCAATTAGTGCAAAGCAACGACACGAAGTGCATAGATATCTCTTTCTTACAACAAGTAAACCGTATTATTCTTTCCTTCTCCCACAAATTATATTACTGTATATATTGGGTAGGTATCTATAGTTACGTTGACGCCGTTTTTTTGTGCGGTAATGTTTGAGTATGACTTGTCTATAATATGTAATATTTCATTGGAGATACATCCGTAATTATTTATTTTATTGAACATTAAGTGAGAGTAAGTTTCATTAATTTTGAAAATGGATAGTTTAGAGCACCGTGCCGTGATCAAATACCTCCACAAGAAACACTTAACTCCAAAGCAGATTCATGAAGATAAAAAAGTGGACAGCTGAATTTAAACGTGGACAAGAGAGCATCAAAGATGACCCCCACTCTGGACGGCCTTCTACAGCTACCACTTCGGAAAACATCGAAAAAATATATGATCTCATCATGGGAGACAAAAGATTGAAGGTATCTGAGATAGCTGAAGCTCTGGGGATTTCATATGAACGTACACTAAACATGATCGTTAACGAATTAGGGTTCCACAAGGTGGCTGCAAGATGGGTTGAATAGTTTCAGTTGAACAGAAACGAACTCGGCTTACGATTTCTAGAGACTGTTTAGAGCTTTTTCAAGCTGATCCAAACGAATTTTTGGCAAGGTTTGTTACTATAGACGAAACATGGGTTCATCGCTATACTCTTGAATCCAAACAACAATCAAAACAATGGAAGAGACCCGGATCTCCGACCCCCAAGAAAGCCAAGGTGTGTTTTTCAGTAAACAAGGTAATGGCATCGGTTTTCTGGGATTCTAAGGGTGTCATATCGGTTGATTACTTAGAAAGAGGTCAAACTATAAATTCTGCATACTACTGCACACTATTTACGTTGTTTACGCGAAGAAATAAAGTCTGAAAGTTTTGTTTCATCAGGACAATGCTCGTGTTCACACATCTGCAGAATCGATGGCTCAAATAGTGAATTGTGGTTTCGAATTGCTTCCTCATCCCCCTTATTCAACTGACTTCCACCTATTCCCAAAACTAAAAAAATACTTAGGTGGAATGAAATTTTCTACTATACTATTTCCATTTCTTTATTTTCTCGATGACAGCTCCTGTGAAAACTTGTGTGAGCGTTTTTTTACATTATGTATGCATTATTTTATAAAAACATGACGTTTACACACGTACAAGGTTATATAATACCAAAATCGGAAAAACTGATAGGGATGGAGCTATATCGATAAACGTAACACGAAAACAGACCCGATACTTTTTTACAAAATGTAAGAAACTAAACTACTGCCGGATACTTTTGTTCAAAATTAACTAATAATATATTATATTTCATTACAAGATGTTACACGTATTAATTCTTGATTGATAATGCCAACTTCTTTTAAATTTACGAAGCTATTGTAAAATAAGTAGGTATAGGTAGGTACTCAACAATGAAGCGAAATCATTACAACGACAGGTAATCTTTACTTATTTACTTTATCAAAATCTGATGAATCGTCACTGTCACTCGATGAGCTCTCCCCAACATTTATTATAAGTTCCTGTACTTGTATATTACCGAATGCAACATGAATTTCCCAATCTGATAATGTTATGGGTAATAATATAATGTTGGGTTATATAATGTTTAATGTTTTGGGTTCTTCTCACAATTTTTTCCCAGTTTTCGGTTGTTACTTCCGCACGTGCATTTTTTAATAAATCTAACATCTTGTTTGCCGTAAAAGGGGGATGGGTATTGTTTCGAGCGGCGTGTCCTTTGATTTGTGCCCATATTAGTTCTATAGCATTTTACTGGCAATGATACGGCAGAAGTCGAAAAACCAAATGACCACATTCAGCAGCTATTTCATCGATAACAGATCTTCTAGGGAGGCTTTTTTTCGATTTTAAAATATTCACTAATTGTACTTTTAATAAAGTACTATCCACATTTTCGCCATGACTTTGGAGACAGTCAATTATCTCTTGTTTTTTATTGGCCTGCGTCGGCATTTTATCAATGTCTGGAGTGATATGTACCGTTGTCCATAATAATTATGGACGGTTCTTCCGGAGATTGCACCATTTCTTTAAACCATCCTTTGTAAATCTCCGCGTTGATTTCTTCGTGGTAGTCCACTGTTTTCTTAGATTTAAAGGCCAGTAAAGCATCTGACACGAATCCGTTCGTAGACCCTGCATGACATATGATAAGGCGCTCACCTTTTCCCATTGGCACTGAACTAGTGGAAGTGGCGGTGTCGTCAGTCCAGTTCTTAGATACTGTGTGGTTTGCATTAACCAAGTCTCGTCAGTGAAAATAACATTTGACCAATCTGATGTGTTTTTGGCTTCGCTCAAAAATTCGCAGCGAGCCATAGCAACGTCGTGATGCTCCATAAATATTTTACGTTTGTCCAATTTTTTATAAGATAATCCAATTTCATTCAAAACTAAGCTAAATGACGATTTTTGGCCATGGAACAAACCACATTCACGTAAAGAAACAACAAAATTTTTAAGTGTTAGAATTTCTTTGCGCAAGTAGTGGTCATATACAACGTGTTCTTTTTGATATCCCATAACTTTGAGGTTTTGTTCTTTAGTTAAAAATAATACTTTTTGCCAAAAAATATGTGGTTCAAAAATGCATAGTTTCCGAGATAACATCAATCTTAATACAATGAGTTCAAAAATTATCACCGTTGTGAAATCTCTTTAATTATGCGACGTTGCCAAACTTTCACTAATGCAGTTCCACTATTACACGCTAGATGCCATTTTTGCAATAATACTCCAAATGACAACTCTGAAGCACTAAAAATAAGACTGAGATTTGGGTGAGAGTTCGACGTCCTGTCTCTGTTGACTAGTGATGGTATATCACTTCTAAAGTTATCGATTATTTCAATGGGTTAGGAAATGAAATTAAATAATCAGTACTTATTATTTTAAATGGGGAGACCAATTATAAAAAGGGATGTTTTTAAATGATTTATTTAGCGTGCAAATTTCAGTATTTTTGTTCTAATAAAATGTAAATATTTTGTTCGAATAAAGGTAAAATACAGATATTGATGTAAATACCTATACCTTATCAAAATATTTATTTAATCGAACAGAACGTATATCAAAATCTTGCGCCAAAAGAAGCTAAGTCAATGTGATAAAAAAATTTAATATCTCATAACATCGAATATTTTGCGCTGTCACCATTACAAACTTGACCAGTTTCATTTTTTTTAGATGTGTAACTAAAAATATGTAATTTAAAAAATATTTACCGACTTCAAATTTGATGTTTTCAAATTTCAACTTTAAATTTGACGTCGGTTTAATTTTTTTTAAATGATTTTGTATTTCGTAATTTTTAGTTAACTAGCTAACAGTTAAAAAAAATTATGAAACGTGCAAATAATCATTGCAATCCGATTGGTAGTTCTCTAGATATACGCGGTCAAACATACATACATACACTTTTGAAATTTGGGATACCGGCTAGGAAGCTATGTACATCAACATATTTGAATATCATGCAATTCTGACAAAATTACATACATACGTATCGAACTGATAACTCCTATTTTGAAGTCGATATCTCGATCAGCCGAAAAACGTCCACTGCTGGACAAAGCCCTCCCCCAAAGTGGTCATACTGGTCTCGGGAGGATGCTGCTGCCCATTCTCCGTTCTTTGAGTCCCCTTAGTCGCCTCTTACGACACCCACGGGAAGAGACGGGTGGTGCTATTCTGGTGCGGCACCACACGCAATCGTTATAAAAAAGCTTTATTGTTTTTGAAATATTTTCCATAACAAACTTTCAAATATACGTTTTTTTCCTCACAATATAAATGAGTAATATCGATAATTATTTATCGTAAAAAATGCCCTAACTGAGTAGCAAAAATACTATTGAAAAGGATTCATTGAAAAATTAGTATCATTCAATAGACGCGAGCCACTGAAGCCATACAATAAACAACAAAAATATTCCAAACATTTAAGAACGTTGCATACAATGTACAACGCAAAACGTTGCGAACTGTACCTGTGCACAGCGCACGCAAACACACACAAGTCACAACACGGCCTAATCACGTGAAGTTCTGTGTCCGCTTCTTTTAACATAAGGGTTGTCATTGTTCAGGAAATAATTTAATCAACAGGAATTGTTTTTTAACTGTGACTATGTCAGTTTTGGTCATAGATATTTTATTTTCTTCGTAAAAATCAAACATTTAAATTCCTACCAAAACCTTGATATTTTTTGTTTTTATTAGATACCAGTAATGACACAAAAAAATCTTTATTGAATCTAATTAGTGCACAATAAGCACAACATTTTCATTCAATTTTCATGTGTATTTTTCTTTGTTTTCTTTTATCAATCACCGACTGGAATCTTTGGCATCCTTATTTATAAAAAAGATAACGTAATTTACGTGCCTGTCAGGAGTACTTATAACTTCAACTATTTATTTGAAATAAAATCATAAAATTTTAAAATTGTATGACTTTTTGATCGTCCCTTAAAAATTTACCTTCTTATTTTATTTATCATTACTATTAAATCAAAAAGCTTTCATAATTTGTTTATGACTAAAAGTGTTGACAGCCCTGGTTTGAGTAGCGTCTCCAAGTTGCAATCGAAGACAATGTACGCACACAATGGTATAATGAGTAACCACTCGCAAATTGTTCCGTACGTCCTTTGAACATAGCGTCAGTAATAAAAGTTTATTACTTTTTGAAAATATTTAATTTTATTTAGAATAAGTTTCGCAAATTGTTCCGTACGTCCTTTGAACATAGCGTCAGTAATAAAAGTTTATTACTTTTTGAAAATATTTAATTATATTTAGAATAAGTTTCGCAAATTGTTCCGTACGTCCTTTGAACATAGCGTCAGTAATAAAAGTTTATTACTTTTTGAAAATATTTAATTTTATTTAGAATAAGTGAACCATGTTTACGCTGCCTGACATGGTTTTTCTTTATCACTTGTTTCTTGACCTTCGTCCTGCTTACAAGTGTCTGCGCTGTGCTAGAGCTGTTACTATTTCGTTGATCTTTGTTGTTAATTTGTATTGTTAATTTTTTGTTGATTTGTTTTGTCTTAAACTCTACGGTGTAAATCATAAGTAACCATGCCATGGCACACATATCCTCCTGAACATCAAGCGGATATGCATTTTGTGTATGGATACTGTAATGGAAATTCCATGGCAGCTGTGAGAGAATATCGGCGTCGATTTCCAAATCGTACTGTTTCGGATAATCAAACATTCATCAACGTGAGTCTTAAAACATATTTTTTTATTTACAGTCACTATCATTATGGACCCTTTCACTTAAACTAGTTTAAGTAAAAAAGCTAGTTTATAATCCGTTCTCAATTAGTGCCCTTCCAGTGAAAGCTTTTTAATAATTTTATTACAATTAATTATAGTGAATTTTACACAAAGCTGCAGTTAAATCATCAGAAATACCCTGTTGCTAAAATTTAATTAATCATAATCAGTGTTGTCGTGTTTGTATGTAGATTTTTTTAACTTTTACTCAGTAAAACTATTTTATATATTACAGATACATAGAAGATTTCGCGAAAACGGATTGAGATTTTCTAGTCACGAAAGAGTCGTTGCTTTAACTATGCAACAAGAAACTGCTTTTATGAATTTAATAGTAGAAGACCCCACATTATCAACCAGACGTGTGGGGCGAATAGTAGGAGTCTCACATAAATTGGTGTGGAGTCTATGGAAAAGATATGGGCTCCACCCTTACCATTATAGGAAATCGCAAGGTTTGTTACAAGCAGACCATTTTTCAAGAATTATCTTTTGTCAAAGATTTAGTGAATTTTTAATACGGGATCCACAATTTGTCAATAAAATTTTATGATGGATGAAGCACAATTTACGCGAGCTGGAGTTTTTAATTCAAAAAATCAACATCAGTGGAAGACAGAAAATCCAAAGGCGGTGTGGGAAACATCTTATCGACATGAGTTTTCAATCAACATGTGGGCGGGAATTTTAAATAATAAACTTGTAGGGCCAATAGAAATCCCGCATCGCCTTAATTCTCATAATTACCTAGAATTCTTGCGAAGTATTTTAAATATGGACTTTTTTGAGGATATTGATCTTTTTACTATTCAAAATATGTGGATTCAACACGATGGTGCGCCGGCCCATTATGGAGTACAGGTACGTGAGTACCTCAATGAAGAATACTCGAATCGGTGGATTGGTCGGGGAAGCCCGATTTTAGCGTGGCCGGCGCGGTCACCTGATCTAACCCCCTTAGATTTTTATGTGTGGGGTACACTAAAGAGTAAAGTATATTCAGTTAAAATTGTGTCCAGAGACCATTTACTCCAAAGGATTGAAGAAGCAGCAAATGAGATGCGCCAAGTAACAGTTAATTTAAATAGACAAATACGTAATAGAACAAATTTATGCATAGAGCTCAGTGGTGGATTTATTGAAAACGAGTTAAATTAAAAATACTTTTATTAACAAACTTGTTTTATTTACTTAACATACTTTAATAACCCTTACTTGGGTCCTAATTATTTTTTTGGTAATATACAATTTTGTTTCTTCTTCTTATAAAAAGATTTACTAATTAACTCCATTTAAAGTTAATAAAATTGCATCTTATGAAATCTATTTACGATGAGGTCATTACGAATACAAAAGAATGTAATTTTACTAAACGATTGAATCGGTTTTGTCTATGGCACAAAAAAACTATTCAGACATTCGTTGAATAATACCTCTGGGCACCTCCATGCCAACGTGTACCTCACCGTTACTTACCCACAGATTCAATATTTGCTTTCTGTTGTATTCCTAATAACCTCACAATAAATAGCTATCATTAAAATAATTGCAAGTTTAATTATTAATTATGAACGAATTACTATGAAAACGAAATAAATTGTTCAGCGTGTATAGCGCGAATTTTTCTTTCAGAATTTTTTCGAGAATTTAACTGAATGATTGTGTAAACTTAAATTGTATGAAAATATCAGTACATTAAAATGTGCCGGTATATTAGATTAAGAAAAACTTGTATAACATGCGCATGCGCAGTGCGAGTTTTTCTTACTTTTGACAATATTTCATAATAACTTTAAAACTATTGACAAAAGCATAACAGTTGACTTCTTTCGTACGAATTATAACAATATTTATTTAATTGTCAGCTGCTGAATTTAATGAGTAAAACACATAAATTTATTCACAAAATATTATTATGGGAAAAAATTATCCGAAACAGTAACCGCGTTAGTTGATTTTAAAATCTAGTTATTTAGAGACCTTAAAGAGTTACTTAAATAATCTAGTGTTTAGTATTCATTTTAATAATATGTTAAACATCAGATTTTTTTGTTAACGGTACAATGACTTAACGCTAGTCTTACTTTGATTGATATAATATTGTTTATGATTTTCATTCATGTTTTCTGAGGGATAAAAAATGCGACGTTGTCATACTTCGCATAAAGGTGTTTTACATAAGATGTTGTGACTTAATTGAATTATTTTGTATGAAAATTAAAAACAAAGCAAAAATTAAAATTGAAAAATTATTCACATGTTATTTGATTCTATTACATGGTCCCATTAATACCCTAGAGTTATGGGAAATCAAAAGGAACACGTTGTATATGACGGCGAATAGCATCAGCGTTGAAGTTGTCAACCGATGTCACACGACGTGGCTGGCGTTTTTTCTTCGGCGTACGAAGCTTATTTTCCTGCATGGCGCTTGTACCGTAAGCTTCGGTAGTAATTTTTGAAACAGTAGGTCCACTAAGTCCTAATGCAGCCGCAACACGCTCTCGCACTTGCGACAGTGGTAATAGCGGGCTACCATTTTGATACTCTGCTTCAAAGTAATTACGAACCTTGATCACCAGTTCTCTCGCCTGCCTTTTCAGAACAGATCCTTTCGGCATTTTGATATTTGACAGCTGGGCAGCAATCAACACGGAGGAACACAAAATACACAACGTAACGTATGGATAATGTGAAAAAACTCGGCGAACAGAAATGTAGTGACTAGGTCTTGTTGCGAGTGACAGATTAAAACAAACACAAAATGGCGGTGGGCCATTGAGTGTTCCCACCTTGAAAAAATATATTTGAATGTTTTTGTTATATTTGTCTTTGTTCAAATTATAATAAATATATGCGATCGATATCATTACTTGTTTGGTCACAACACTACATTATATCAAATTAGAACATCGTCATCGAGAAAATAAAGAAATGGAAATAGTATAATGAGGAGGTCAAAGTGGCCGTAGATGCCTTTTTTGAAGACCTTGACGAGACCTTCTATTTAAATGGGATCAAGGCTTTGGAGGACCGCTGGAATAAGTGCTGTGACCTAGGAGGAGAGTATGTTGGAAAATAAATATATTATTCCTGTGCATTATATATTGCATAAATGCAAGAATAATGCAATTTATGCCTGTGCATAAATTGCATTATTCTTGTGTTTTCTTATTGAGGCCGCAAACTTTTCAATCCACCCTCGTATAAAAGAGACATTTAGAAATTATAAATTAACTTTTTTATATAAAAACTACTGTTGGGCAGTGCTTTTAGCAAGATATTGAATTAACATAGTAAATAAATACATACATAAATACCATCATTAAACTTTTGTAATAAATTTCCAGTACATATCACAAAGAGAGATAGTAATTCTTTACATTTGTTTTAAATGCCTCAAGTGTTTTTACCGAATGTAAAGAGTACTATTTTAGTTCAACTACTATCTATAAAACTATAAGAAATATGAATATAGCCAATGCATGTAACTTATTAAAGTTTCATTCGTCTATATATTGTATCTTTATTAGTGATTTATATTGATCAACATGAGAGAGATGACATGAGTTTGTTTGATTGACAAACTGTTGATATGAGTTTGTCCCTTTTTCAAATAATCATACATTATTAAGTAAAGGCTAGTGTTTAATTATATGTACACTTTCACATTTATTGTTCTAGCATCATGAAGAAAATGACCAAGCCGTGCAATGCACGAAGTCTCACGTGAAACGTTGGGCCTACACGGTTTTGGATAGCGCCTGTCCTTTGGCGAATATTGAACTAGTCACCGGCAAACATGTTCCGAGCAACTTCAAAATTGATGTGAGTTTATATTTATTTTAAAGTTACAAATTTTTGTGACGATAATCTAAAACAATCTCATACAAACTAACAATGAAGCTATCAATGTGTTGCTACATTTGTATATATCACACAAATATTTACCTGCCAAGATTCGAACTTGGGTCTTTTGGCTTCAATTAGGAAGTCTGAAATCAGTATTGATAAAACTAACGAAAGGGTGTGCGACATCTTGATAGTGCTGCAGAGCAAGAAAGTTATACTGTCTTGTAGCCGACTTATAGCGTGTAAATTTCTTCATGCTTACTGTGACGTAAGTTGCCTATTATAGTATTAGTTATTTATGATATGTTGTATGGAAATGAATCATATGAATTTACATTGATTCAAAGATTGATTCGTCTGATTTTAATTTAATCTTCTAAGGATTTTACTATGACAACCGTTGGAAACAGACTGGGCTCAAACCCGATTAAAAATCAACAACCCGCAACCAGATCCACTTGCACTGGCAGCTACTTTAATATAGGTCCGTGTGTGATGCATGGTTTAAGTAAGGTTTATTTGCATGGGCCTTAAACTTTCAACATTAATGAGCTACAGAAAAAAAATATGTACTTCATGCTAAGCAGAAGAGGAAACGTATTAAATGTGTTCTAATTAAGCTCACTTTTAATTTCAGGAGATTTTGACGTTCAAAGAAATGAAGAAAGAAAGACCAAGCCCTTCAGTAGCGGGATATCCGGTAAGATTTAAGGTTATTGAAATAAATAAGTAAGATTAATAATCATATTTTATTGCACATTATACTCGATATAAGTGCACGATAAAAATGTGTTCTTGTACAAACACAAAACAATATATCTATTGTTTATATAAATGTACATAATTCGTTAAAATAATTAATACATATTGAACTAAGGTAAGTTCAACTTAAGTATTTCCTTAAGAAATAAAAAGGTTTGATAAAAATTGTGAGAAAAAAGTTTTTTTTATAATTTTTATTTTGCCCTTCGAATAAAAATGATATAACTTATTTTAAAACAAAACAATTGTTTCAGAGAGCATATTCGGTCCTGAGCAGTGGTTCAGTAGTAGATTCTAAATCTGTTGCCACTGAAGTCACAGGTAACATTTTATTTTATTATGTAGATAATTTTGGATTCCGTATATACGTAGACCGATAGGGTGCATTTATGTATGATCTGAATATGAACCAACCACAATGCTTGTAAACTTGCGCTTCACCGCCATTTTGACCCGCGCAGCTTGTTCCTCTGTGGCCTTTTTTATTGAAATTATAATTAAATTAAATTATAAATTACTTTAAACGAATTGCGTATGGCACAATATTTCACACCCAGATGACGAGATCGTGACTGAAATTATTATCTATCCATTTGTCTTATTTTAGGTTGTACGAGTAATGTAAAGAAGCCCGTGTTATCTAAACCATTAAGGCAACCTAAAAAGGAATGGCTGCAGTGTAAGTAGGACTTCAATAATAATAACGTATATAGACGACCCCTTCACTTAGTTTATAAAGGGTTTCTCACCAAGAACTTTGTTTATGAATAGACATGTGTAGTTCCGGACCGTAATAGTTCCAAGAACTATGTCCGACAATGGAACGATATCGTTCCGGTCCGATACATCAATATAAATAGGTTCATAGTTCTTTCATTCCTTGTCCAGTCGTTGCACATGGAACGAAAAACCGAGTAGGACCGAGTGAATGCTAAAGCGAGCGCGCGCGATCATGTTTAGCAGGTGTATACAAGAAAGGTATATATATATATGTAAGAACTACGTGATATGAAATAATAAACCTCGTGCTGCGGTATTAAGGTTGATAAATGATTGAAAAATTTTAAGATTTTTATGGCGAAATAACTTTTTAACTTTAACTTTTTAAGCGATGTTTGTTTACGCGACGCCATTATTTAAAAAAAAGCTCATTGCTTGCACAGTTTGTTCCCAATATTAGTACTGCGTAATAATTTATGCATTTCCTTTTTTTAATATTAGTTTGTTAGTTCTTCTTGTGAGTTTGTGTTTTATATATCGTATGTTATTTCAGTTAAAAGATAAACTTTACTTAGTTAGTAGTATAAATAGTGTAAGCGAAAAGAACTGTGGCTATGTACTTTACTTTCCTTATTTACAATTTTCATAAACTTATTTGTAGGTTATTTAAAAAAGTCAAATAAATAAAAAAATTACAAATACGAGTGTTAAGAATGTCTGTTTTTCTACTAGGTATATTCGATACAACCGATGAGCTCGAAAGAAATGTAATAATAAAGCATTCTTCTTAGTTCCATCCAATCGTATGAACTATGAAAGAACATGGACATGAAGTAAAATTTAACTCCATGGATATATAGTTCCGTGGACATGTTTCCTGGACCTAGTTCCGACAGTAAATACCGTTCCATGTTCGATCCGGTCCGGGACATGATTTGCGCACCTCTATTTATGAATACGGTCACACTGGAACCACATGACAGTTTTGGGCAATTATTACAATGAATTCAATTTCTGTTTTACAACTATCGCGGTTATTTTCACGATAATTTAATGAATTTACGGGATTCTTACCACGATTGCCGATTTTTATTTCGCGCGTCCGATGTTTCGATGAAGTTGAAAGCACGAGAGTCCGCGATCAAGGAGCTTGCAACTTCATAGAAATATCGCACGCGCGAAATAAAAATCGGGAATGTGGTACGAATCCCGTAAATTCATTAAATTAAGTATAGTAAATTCAATTTCTCTCGAAAATCACATTAAAATAAAATAAATTCGCTATAAAAATGGTAGATCTGTAAAAGTTACATTTCGTAAAATTCAGCATATTTTCGGTAAACATAATCGTCCTTCTGAGACCGCTATTAAGAATTTGGTGAATAAAGAGTCGACAGGTTCGGTACTTAATGTGCCAACACCAACACGTGTTCGATCGGGTCGACCAAGTGAAAACATCGCAGCTGTGAGTCACAGTGTTGAAGAAGATCCGAAAATTTTTTTTTCAGTCGAATCCCATTTTCATTTGTCTGGCTACGTCAACAAGCAAAATTGACGCATTTGGGCTTCTGAAAATCCAAGAAAGATTTTTGAGAAACCTTTATATGCTGAACGTCTTGCTGTATGGTGCGCTATGTGGTCTGGAGGCGTGATTGGGCCGTTCTTTTTTCGAAACCTCGGCTGGAAATGCGGTTACGGTTAATGGATTACGCTATTGAGAAATGTTTATGTTGGCCTATTATTGATGATATGGATATCACTAACATGTGGTTTCAACAAGGTGGTGCCACAAGTCACACAGCCACAAACCACAAACCTTACTCTTTCTAATACAATAAAAATTTAAAACGTTGTCATCTTTGTTTAATACAGATTTAAAAAACAAAGTTCTTGTTGAAAAACCCTGTATATATATTTTCAAATTTGTTTTACATATTATTAAATTAATATATTTTGTATGATAATAAAATGTATGCTTCATATTTAAAGTACATAAAAGAAGACTTATATACAATTTATGGATTTATGTATATACAGGGTGTCCAGAAGGTCAACGTCCAAATGGAAGGGGTTCACGCACCATGGTCCAAATAGTAAAAAAAATATTTAAAAATCCACGTGGATTAGTTTAGTAGATATAGGATGATTTCTAAAATAAGTGAAAAATCAGTCCTTATAGCAATAATTCGTATGCTGAATCTGTAAATTTTGACCGATATTTTTTTTTTCGGTTATTTATTGGTTACTAAATGTTCTTATGTAATACACCTGTGATACAAACAAATCTATTATGGTCCGATAGAAAAAAAGCAATAAAGGAAAAACAAATGTATCGCAATTTTTTATACCTAATTTTCTCTGCTCCACCGTGTAAAAAACATGTACATAAGAACATTTAGTAACCAATTAATAACCGAAAAAAAAATCAAAATCGATCAACATTTACAGATTCAGCATACGAATTACTGCTATAAGTAGTGATTTTTCACTTATTTTAGAAATCGTCCTATATCTACTAAACTCTATTTTTAATGCTATATTTATATAATAGAACCTACTAAAGAATTTTATCAATTTCTGTACGGAGTAATGACCGCACATGCAATACCTACATCATATAACCTACATTTTTGTCAATTTCACAGAATTAAATCAGTGACTAAACAGCACTCCTTGGGTTCGGTTATTTTATTAACATATAATTACCTACCGTGCCCAACATTTAAAACTGTTAGAATACACTACAATTTCATTAATTGTTCCAAAACTTGTTGTAAATACATACCAGAAATCGCAAGCTTTTGTTTTGGACCACACAACAAATCATTATTTTCGTCTTTTCTCTTCGAAGGTAATTGTAACTTTAGTGACTCAGTGGCGTATTAATAGAACTGAATATTACAATACATCGAAGTTAGTTATGCCCGTTTATGTTTTGTGATTTTATATCAATAAACAACATTTAAATGTTGTTCTCAGAAACTTTAAGTTTGTTTTGGATAAGGTAGATTATTTAAACTAAGCATTTTACGGAAATGTAATCTGCTTACATTTTGTTTGCACAATACTGAAATATCGCTTCTAATAAGTAGGTATAAGTATTTCTGTAACTTGTAACCTTGTTAATATCTGGAAGTGGGGGAAACAGCTACGACACAGTCTTCACTGATGTAGCTGTCTTTGAATTTTTTTTATGGTTACTATAAATAATTTTTGTTTTATTAAACAAATGTATAAAAGATGATAAATATTGGTTTAGTCAATATTTTAGAGGATTTTATTTACACACCATCCTAGATGCGTTGGTGAACAGATTGGTTTCTCCCTTATTACAGTCATGAGTAGGTATTCTTGCGACTGGCTGTCAGCCGGGAGCTTTCATTAATACTGACCTTTTAATTTATTTCATTGATTTGACTTTGTTCTGTTCTGACATTTGTATCTATAGTAATAATTTAATTTCGACATATCTTTTATACACTGACATTATTGTTTTATCTTATATTAATAAAATTGATGTTTAGATGTAATTTTGATGTTTTAAATAATAGGTCTTTACCTATGAAACTGCCGTTTTGCCGTACTGGCCATTTCAAATGAAAATATTTTTTTTTTGACTGATAATTCTAATTTCAAATTAATTTTATTCGACAAACACGGAATTCTTTTTCTAAAATCGTCATTTGTTTAATAGTTAGTGTTTTGTTTTCAACGCATTCGAACATTTTTCGTCATCATGGATAAGTTAAAAATTCGAGTAATTATGGAGTATGAGTACCGTCGTGGCAGCAAAGCGGCACAAGCGGCACGCAACATCAACGACGTTTACGGAGCGAACACGACAAACGAACGCAGCACCCGTTATTGGTTTACCCGCTTCAGTTCTGGAAATTTTGACCTGCAAAATGAACCCCGTGGTCGTCCGAAAACTTTGGTTGACAATGACGAATTAAAGGCAATTGTGGAAGCTGATGAAACTCAATGCACGGCTGAATTAGCAGCAGCTTTCGACGTTAGCATCAAAACAATATTGGTCCATTTGCGTCAAATTGGCAAAGTAAAAAAGCTTGACAAATGGGTACCCCACGAACTCAATGACCGCCAGCGCGAAGTACGCGTGGAGACGTGCCTTGCACTGCTCAGCAGGCATGCAAATGAAGGAATTCTGAACCGCATTGTTACTTGTGACGAGAAATGGATCCTGTTTGACAATCGTAAGTCGCTCAGCAAGTTGGTTGGACCCTGGTTCAGCACCCAAACAATGCCCTAAACGAAAACTTACCCCTAGAAAAGTGATGGTCACTGTTTGGTGGTCTAACGCGGGTGTAATTCATCACAACTTCTTGCCAAACGGGACAAGCATTACTGCAGATGTGTACTGTGAAGAACTGAACACAATGATGGAGAAGCTCGCACGTCTCCAACCAGCTTTGGTCAATCGTTCGGCTCCACTGCTCCTGCACGACAACGCGCGACCTTATACTGCACAGCAGACGGTCTCCAAGCTACAAGAGTTGGGGTTGGAAGTTCTCCGTCATCCGCCGTACTCACCAGACCTTGCGCCTACAGACTTCTACTTTTTCCAGAATTTGGATAACTTCTTGGCGGGAAAAAAATTCAATACCCGAGAGGCAGTACAAAATGCCTTTGAAGAATTTGTAGCCTCCCGTCCAGCTGATTTCTTCAAGAAAGGCATCAATAAGCTACCAATGCGTTGGCAAAGATGCATTGATTGCATGGGTGATTATTTTAATTAATAGAAATAAAAAATATATAAAAAAATTACGCTTCATTTATTTTGTGAAAAACGGCAATTTCATAGGTAAAGACCTAATATTAACTATATAATAAAAATACATTTGACATTAGACATATTTATTAATTCTTATTGACATGTATTGTGTTTCGCTATTTATATAATTATATTTAATTTTAATATTTCAATTATTGATTGTAAACTATAGCTTTAGCTGACAATAAAATGATTTGATTTGATTTAGAGACAAGTAGAGAGCATTTCGATTTCATAATATTTTTTTGTAACTATCATTACTTTTTCAAATAACTTTTATACAAAATAAATTACCTGCAAATCTGTGCGAAGCTCCTAGTTTTATTAATAAATGTGATAACAATGCGATATTTTCAGGTATGGATTCCTGCCGCCCGGCCCCCAATTTAAGCGAAAGTGATTTCCCCGCGCTGGGAGATTTCCCTAAATTGGGCTTTGGTAAAGGACGAGGTATGTAAATAAAGTTAGATTAGATTATATAAATATATATGACATATAAAGATTAATATACTACCGGAAGTTTTAAATGTAAAATACTCGCTTTACCCCTTGGATTAATGTGTAACAACTTAGTTTGCACCCACACTTTCCATCTATGTCTAATAAAATAAGCTGATGATAACTTTTATTTTGTTGAACTTTAAGAGAACAGATATAATTAGTGATAGTGGTAGAATAGTTTTCTTGTTAAGATCTCGCCTGGGGCGGTACTAGAGTCCTTCCTGTTTTGACCGCCATATTAACCCCGTTTACGGGGTTGGGTTCCGTTTCAAAGGAGGAACAGCCAGTTCAAATACTATACCAAAGGTAATTCCAACTGACGCCTATGGTCAGAAACGCACCATTAGTCGATACAATAATCACAATTATAAGTAAAACACTAACGACAAGATATACAGATTTTATTTCGTCAATTTGGCTTCAGTTTAAAAAGCAAAAGATAACATTTAAGTAATTAAAGTTTGCGCTTTAGTTAACATAACCTTCTTGCTAACAAACATTTGTTGAGACAACTCTCTGGTTTACGAGTACCTATATCTTTAACGTACTCTCTAAACAGATACGCACGTTTATGTGCAAAAAATGTATCCATATCGTTTCATAACCTATATCTTTCTCGAGAATTATACTATTAAATGCAGGCAGAGTTTTTGGAATCCAACTAATAGTTTCACAATTTAGCCTATTAGATCAAATAACAACATTTCCTTATCAATATTTATAACATGTCACTTGGTTTCAGGCCGTGGAAGCATTACAAAATTGAACAACTAATGTGATATTAGTGACAAGCTTAATTACGTGTCATTGAAAGTTCCCGAATGTATAAGTGATACGATCAAATGATAAATTAAGATTTAAGTGTTCTAAAGTAAGATCTGACTGTAGTTCCGAACCATAAGTAACATTGTGGACATTTTTCAAATATTTTGTTTGCTCATTTGATGTTAAAAATAATTGTTTTCCTATTCGATACAACCACTGTATAGTGTCAAAGGTGTTAAGGCTAAAAAAGTCCATTAAATGGTCTATAAATATAATCCTGAATTGTGTGATTTCAGGGATGGAATCATATCATAATTTCTAGAACCTAACATGTAATAGTGCGCTAAATTCAATAAGGTCGGTTAATGCCTATAGACCACTGAAGAATGATGTGTAATTTAATTTAGTGTATTATAAACTTGTTTTAGGTTATTGTTGTTATATGTGTAACTGTATCTATATAGTATTTGCCATCTACTAAGTTGCGCACCACTGAGTTTTGTCCTGTAGTCGCACACCCCGATGGTTAGACCAAAAAAATAGTGGGCGCGACTGACGTGAACGACTCTTACTCACTCACTCGCTGACTATACTCCTGGTGTTGTTTGAATATCCGCTACGTAAAGTCTATTATAAAAAGCTAATTACTTGTTTATTCCAAACCTGTGTCGCTTTCCCATTAGTCCTTTGCAATTTCGTGAGACACAGACATCGGATCAACTTTGGTACCAATGTCATTACCAACAAAGTAAAATAATACTAATTTATTATTTATTAATAGGTTCTTAAATAATTTTCTGAACAAGTCTATTTTAATAAAACGTTATTCATCTTACATTTTTAATACAGTTACAGACGCAACAACAATACAAGTAGTCAACATTTTTGTTTTTGATAAAGAATTTAAATCAATACCCTGTTCTAAGGAGAATAAATAATGGTTTAAACGTAGGTATTTTTAAGTTAGCTTTGAATGGCGAGAATAATATACAAGATAAAACCTACTATACTGGTAATGATAGCATTTTGTTTAAGGGTCGTATTCCATAAAAGTGGATATTTTCCATAAATTTATCAAATATTCTCAAATGTAGCCAGTCTTAATTAAGAAATATTTTACAAACGTTCCTTAAAATCCTAAAAACATCTTAGGATTAAAAAGTTTGATTGATATGATTTAAATGGTTTTAAATCTTTTTGTCAGTATTGATTTAATGTTCCAAGTTTATTCTCTGTACGTGATTTTCCGTCAAATTTGAGCTGTCGTTTCCGTTAATAAGTGTAAAAACGTTTTTGAATCTTATATTTTTTATTACATTTTGTCGCCTACGCCAAAACGTTGAATGATTATCAGTGGTAATTTATAAATTAAAGTATTTTTTTTAATTTGAAAGAATATATTTGGTTTTTTTTCAAACATGGAAATACATATTCACGCAATTCCAATGAAAGATTTAGAAGCAATGACAATGTATTGATTTCTTTTCTGTGTATAGTTTTTAATTAATTAAAGATTGTTTGTTACACCTTTTATCTGTAAAGGGGAAGCATACTTACAACTATCCATGCTTTTGCATTAATCGCCTGTTAAAACCGGGTTAAGCGTTTTTATCTTTTAGAATGTTTCTGGATAATGAAAGATCTTAGTATTGCTGTATTTGGCACATTTCCATATACTACTTTGAAACTAAACTCGTTATTGAAACTGTCTGGGCGAACGCCAAAACATGCGCAGGATCACGCTCGCGTATCTTTACTCGCGCTAATGGCTGGTTTACACGCGTTAAGTGGTTAAGTTGGTAACTAAATTTCACCAACTCTGCCAACCCGTAGTTGGCGTGATGGCCTACAATTGTCTGACACCAACCCTGAGTTGGTAACTCTGCCAACCCGCAGTTGGCGTGATGGCCTACAATTGTCTGACACCAACCCTGAGTTGGTAAGTCTGCCAACCCGCAGTAGGCGTGATGGCTTACAATTGTTGGACGCCACCCCTGAGTTGGGAGAGGCTGATATCCCTCCAGTGATTATTAAGGGTACCTGATTAGTAAAGGTACCACACCGATACGTCGACCCGTCGACGTAAAACATTTAGAAAAATACATAATCTTGCAAAGATTTTAATTTCCGTATTAAATTATTCTCTAAATTTGTCCAAAATCACGTTTACCACATATCTAAGTACAGAATTGACGAATTCCTTGACATTCATCACTGCTCATCTTCATTGAACTTATGAACTTAAGTACTTAATCCGTTTAGACACACAAGTGACATAGTAACTTAAAATTTAGTTACCAATTTAACTACTAAACATGTAAACCGCACATTAGAGTGCGACGGATTTTAGACATTCATAGTACGTCCGGCGGACACCCGCCCGCGAGTTTTAACGTTTGCTCTTACGGTAAACCCAGTTGGCAAATACTATTTTTCTATGTGTGGGAGTAAAATGTTTCTATGCAAAAAGATTATTTGTATTATCTAAGAAAATGATTATTTTTGAAAAAAATAAATTTGACTTATTTTTGAATTATACCAATTTTAGTTTTTTTTCTATACTACCTTTTACGATCATTTTATGAAGAACCAAGATTTTTCTACTTCTGTGAGTATTTGTGCTCCCGTGGTAACACCGCACTTTGTCGGCCGAGTGGTGTAGTGGGTACCAACCCTGCCTCATACGCCGGAGGTCCCAGGTTCGAGTTCCAGCTGGGGATTCATTTGTGTGATGAACATAAATGTTTCTTCTCGGGTCATGGCTGTTAATATTTATACATATATGTATGTTTATTCTGGGTTCCCCCCCCCCAGTTCGCTGTGTGGTCATCCATAACACAAGCTCTGTATACGGGGCCATACAGTTGGTCTGATTGTGGATTATTTTTAGAACGTTAGAATGTTGCATCATTTTTTCTGGTATTAAAAAAACATATACGAGCCCCAATGCAAAAGAGTTCGTCTAGTCATATATTGCCTGTTTTCAACTTAACTACATTTTCATAAAACAGGCCTTTGAAAAAAAATAGTATAGGGTAAAATTCTCCATCTTATGTATTTATGGGCACTTTAATTTGCTACGACTAACTCAAAATAATTCGTCTAGTTCTTAATCGAGTTCATCCATGTCTCTTAAAAAAGGTAGTTTCCAGAATTTTATAAAATAAATAGAACGAGTATTGAGTACCAATATTTCATAATTTCGTTTAGTTTTGTCTTAGGAAAACATTTTCTAATTCGTAAAACAGCTACACTACATATTGAAAACATGGCGCCATCTGTCATGTAATCATTTTGATGTTTTATTTATATTTCAAGCTTTGAGGTAATTGTGCTGTAACTTTTATATTTTTTTTTACGAGCTCATTTGGAGTTTTTCGTTTGATTTAATTATTTACCATTAATATGACATTATCAGGTTGCCAAAACGATTATTATCAAGTTACTCTATGGTATAGTGACTCTATGGTACAAGCATACTACTTATTTCATATTTTGGTTCAACATGGCGGAATATGGAAACGATGTCCTTCAAGCTGTAATCCTCATATTTGAAAACTCAATGAAAACGAATTTTGACAATGCTAAAAAATAGTCATGAAATAGTGATAAATAGTCATGCATGTAAAAAAATAGTCGTATTATAGTTTCGCCGTTATAGCTATAGGTTGGTGAGGATTATGGCTTGAACGTCAAGCTGTAATCCTCATCTCTCGTGCTAGCAAACGGTAAGGTCTACCGACTTGGTTTAGGTTCCAAAAAATAGTGATGAAATAGTCGTAACGACATACGAAATCTCAGAAATAGTCGATAAAAGATTCCAGGGATAAAAGGTACTCTGGAGAGGATTAGCTGGTGAGGATTAGATTAGATTAGGATGAGCTTGAACATTTGAAAACTTAAAATTTCTCCGGAACGCCTATGACTTTCAGTTTAAAGTTTGTGCCAAAAAATAGTCATGAAATAGTCGTATGAAACGAAAATAATTTTGAGCTGATTTCATTTGAAAATAAAAACTTATCCACTGAAACGTCCAAGTACAAGTTGTAATGACGCGCTATTTGCCCGCGCCGCGGCAGGTTGCCGTCGCGACGAGCGCCCTATGATTCAAGTCTATTTTAAATAAACTACTGCAGCTTTGCAAATAAAAAAATTACTTTAGAAAAGCTGACACTATACAAAAACAACTTGTAAACTAATAAACGATGCTAAATTTTCAAAGTATAACAAAATATTAAACTTGACAGTATGGTTTAAATTTGACAAATTTATATGTTTAAACAAAATTTTAAGGATTATTTTGTAATATATATCAAAATTTTACCTACGCATCAGTAAACTAGATTAAATAATCTTTTTTTTGACGCCAAAATATCATTTCTTGGTATGTAAAATGTAGCACAGTAAACGAAAACAAACCACCCATTCCCGCATCAGTTTCATATCGCCTACCGTGGATGAAATAGCGAAAAGATGGCCGACCATATCAGGGTCTGAAAATGCCAGGTACCCACCTTGGGTACCTGGCATTTTTCGCGACTGAAGCCGCGTGCACAGTATCATTATGACAAAGTATTTAATTTATCATTTAAAAAACATAATACATCATTAAACACACATGTAATAATGATTAAGTTTCCACATTGTTACATTGTTGTAATTGTATTTATTCATTATGTTGTAATTGTCATATGTAAGAATTAAATAAAATTTAATTAAAATTTAAATAAAATTTAAAGGTTATTCCAAATAAATATTACAAAACATATTTGTCTTTATTTTTTAAATATCAACTAAAAAGTCGCCCAGTGTGTCGAGACCCTGATATGGTCGGCCATCTTTTCGCTATTTCATCCACGGTAGGCGATATGAAACTGATGCGGGAATGGGTGGTTTGTTTTCGTTTACTGTGCTACATTTTACATACCAAGAAATGATATTTTGGCGTCAAAAAAAAGATTATTTAATCTAGTTTACTGATGCGTAGGTAAAATTTTGATATATATTACAAAATAATCCTTAAAATTTTGTTTAAACATATAAATTTGTCAAATTTAAACCATACTGTCAAGTTTAATATTTTGTTATACTTTGAAAATTTAGCATCGTTTATTAGTTTACAAGTTGTTTTTGTATAGTGTCAGCTTTTCTAAAGTAATTTTTTTATTTGCAAAGCTGCAGTAGTTTATTTAAAATAGACTTGAATCATAGGGCGCTCGTCGCGACGGCAACCTGCCGCGGCGCGGGCAAATAGCGCGTCATTACAACTTGTACTTGGACGTTTCAGTGGATAAGTTTTTATTTTCAAATGAAATCAGCTCAAAATTATTTTCGTTTCATACGACTATTTCATGACTATTTTTGCCACAAAACTTTAAACTGAAAGTCATAGGCGTTCCGGAGAAATTTCAAGTTTTCAAATGTTCAAGCCATAATCCTCACCAGAGTACCTTTATATCTCTGGAATCTTTCATCGACTATTTCTGAGATTTGGTATGTCGTTACGACTATTTCATGACTATTTTTTGGAACCTAAACCAAGTCGGTAGACCTTACCGTTTGCTAGCACGAGAGATGAGGATTACAGCTTGACGTTCAAGCCATAATCCTCACCAACCTATAGCTACAACGGCGAAACTATAATACAATTTTTTTTACATGCATGACTATTTATCACTATTTCATGACTATTTTTTAGCATTGTCAAAATTCGTTTTCATTGAGTTTTCAAATATGAGGATTACAGCTTGAAGGACACTGGAAACGTCACCTCGGTGTTTTGTTTTTTGTTTCAAAGTAGAACATAATGCAGAATGTATAGAAACTAATAGAAACTAAGATTAATGGCCGTACTCTATTTGTACTATATAGGTCTCCTCGATGTATTTCCTATTATTCGGAATGCTACACGTAGGTACAAGCAGTACATCAGTCATTTGTGGAGTTTACATTTACATAAATCTTGAATATATACTAACCTTTTAGTAGACATCCTACAATTGTGGAAATTGGCGACAGATTTTGTGACTGAAACGGGCGAGTCGGCAGGAAAGTTCCCCAAGTCGTCATAAGGATTAACGGTCCATATCGCAACTTAAAATGGGCCCTTTATCCTCGCTTTGGAAAAGTTACGTAAATAAAACTGTTTTGCTTACAGCTGGTGTGTGCTTACTCCAAGCGCTATTCATAAAACGTGGAAATTTTTGGAACGAAGAACTTACCCCGTTTTTGGACATATATTTTATAAATATTTGCTTTTTAGATGACTTTTTGAAATTCACTAACATATAACGAAAACTTCAGCCCTAGATTATGATTCGATACTCACTATACCATAGGTCCTTGATATCTATTCATGAACGAGTAAGTTTAAAGTTAAAGCTTATCTTTTAAATATGAAAATAACCAACAAAAAGTAGAAAAACCGCTAAAGAACTACATTAATCATCCATTTATTTCCATTATTGATTAGTAAATTAAAATATAAAAACGTAATGATTTGCAATTCTTATTTCTAATACTAAGATAGAAACAGCGATTTTAATTTTAAATTTATTTTGGTGGAATTACAATATTTTGTTAGAAAGTAGACATTTAGAGTATCACTCTTTTTCGGAAACATCATAAAATATTAGAAAACGGCAATGACCTACACAATTTTATTACAATACAATGAAATATATGTTACTTTAGATATTAATTTAACTGAAAAAGCATCAATCATCTAAATATTCAAAAGGTTCTGGAGGTTCAGGTTCTTTTTCTTCTTCAGTTTTAGGACCGAAAGCTGCAACTGGCTCCACTAGAACTTGTTCACTGTCTCCGGAGTGATTTAACATGACAATACCACCAATGGTGACATCTTTGAGAGGAGTGAATCCAGAACCTTCAACAACTGTGATACCTTTCAATTGTTGCCTCATAACTCTGGCTGGATTGTTTAGTATCTCAAACAGTGGCTCTGGTTCCTTCTTTTCTTTTGTTTCCTTGTCCTTATCTTCACCTTCTTTCTCTTCTTTCTTTGCGTCCTTAGATGTGCCTTCTTTGTCACTCTTGCCATGCACTGTAATGTTGGGGTTAGGAGATTTAGAAGGCTTCTTGTCGTCATCGTCAACTTCCATCTTTGACGCAGAGGTCGAGCTGGCGCTGCTCTCAGTACCATGCGCGCGTCTGCGAGCTTTAGCTGCGGCAATACTCAGCACTGCAGTTGTTACTCGTTCCCTTTCTTCACGTTTCTTTTCTTCCAAGGGAGCTGGGTAGGCATACAGGGATGGTTTGGCATTAGACTTAAAGTCTAACTGTGGCATTTTTAGATCGGAATTAAGTGCTATGATGCAAGTAGGTGTAAACGCGAGTGACAAACAGTGTGCAAGAGGGAACCAGTACCAATATTGAGTAAAGACCAGCATTCCAACTACTGCCAGCATGTTCATATGACCAGTTCTATTTTGTAGAGAAACTGTCACATTACGGCCACCGGCATCAATTATTCCTTGAGCGAGTATAGCGCCGAACTTCGCCATGACATCTTCATGTTTGTTCGAAATAACTTGGGCATACAATTGGCGGAAATACGTCACTTTAGGGCATAGGGTTTCGGTTTGTTGAATGAGAATCATAGCTGATGCTATCAACGCACCTTGCCTAACAAAGTTCACAGGGTCAAATTTAACCATAGGTTCCAATAAACCAATTGCTTCCCGATTTCCTGTGCCGGCACAAGCTATACCTAAGGCCATGGCAGCTCCATAACGTACGTGAGGGTTGTACGACTCGGCAAGTAAGGATACAACTGAAGGACACTGCTCAGGAGTTCTGAAGAGCAGGAAACCGAGGGCGGTGACGGCAGCGCGGCGCACGTCGTCGTTAACGTCAGACACGGCCACATGCAGCAAAGTCCTGATTGAGTTATTGTTGCCCGTGCCGCAGTACGCCGTGGCAATAGTGTAACATCCAGCTCTCCTTAGCAACGGATCCTTATCCCTTAGCAGCTGCTGGATCAAAGCATCTGCCTCCTCTAGTCTTCCATACATGGTAAAGGAAATACCAACTGCTAAGCCCCTTAAAATTTTCTCGTGCTGCGTCTCCTGTGCATAAGCTACCATATCTTCAATAGCTGCTGCATGTCGGGATCCCAACATGACCATACCCATGGCAATACCAGCAGCTTCTCCTGTCACAGCATCATCCTGATATAAGTTGAATTTCAGCTGTTCGTAAACATCTTGCCTGTGTGTTCCCATGGCAGCTAAACCTAGTCCTAAGCAACCTCCATGCCGGACCATCTCATTCTGTGCATCTTTTAGCTGAGTTAAAAGATAGTCGATGATATTGGCGCCATGATTTGCATGGATCAGACCCAAAGCATATAAACCACCTCCTTCTGAATATCCTGAAGAAGGACCAGCCTCTTTGGGTAGATAAGACTGCATAAGTGCTAATGATTCATTTTCATGACCTCTGTGAATAACACCTAGAGAAGCTGTTACAGTAAGCTTGGCCCAATTTGTAGCTCTTGCCAACCATTCCAAGTTATCCCTCAAGAACTGATCACTGGTTGTTCCTGCATGCATGAATGCATTAGCTATTACAGTAGCTGTGTGACAAATCGAAACTCTGATTGCATCCTTAGTATTTTTCAAAACAAGTAAATCAGCATGATTAGACCTAATCAAGAATTGTAGTTGAAGGCCTATTGAAACATCTCCACCTAAAATGGAAATCAACTTTTCTACTCTTTTTTGATGTTCTTTTTCTTCATCATTTAGACTTTCAATATCTCTTTCTGGTTTTTTTGGTTCTTCCGGCTTAGCTTGGTCAACTTCCATGGAAGTTTCAGGGAAAGGACCACCTTGTGGTTGAGGTTTTCCACCCAGAGCACTGGGGATTGGAGCAGTGCTTCTAAGAGCTTGTAATATTCTGCCTAAGAACTGTTGTGTAGCCGAGTCATATAAATCAAAAGCAATTTGATATGCCATGAGAACTGATTCTGTTGGTCCATGTGTCAATTTATCTAATATTTCTGCTACAGATAAAGGGTCCTCTAGGAAGATTAAACACTGGCACATGTTGACATAATCCGGGACATTGAGACCCCTGTAGAGAACAACAAGAGACCTTAGAACAGTACTTCGGAATCCTCTGTTTTGTAGCAAGCTCATTGCTACTGTGAAGGCATACTGCAGCATTCCTGAAACATATAAAAACTTTTAATTTTGACTTTTGAAAACATTTGATAAAATTCTTTTTTAACTATTATTACCAAGGACTAATTAAAAAAATTACTAAAATACTTTAACCTTCTCTTAAATTTGAAATCATAACAAGAATATCAGATTTGCACATTATAAGCCTTAAAACATAAACTAAAGCTAAAGTTAAAATATATTATTTTTATATCTCATGAGTTATGAGTCGTACGCACAATTAGATTGTTATCTGCTGTAAATGCTGCTGTGAATGATTTTTCAAGAGCTGAATTTTTTTATGTTCTGTAAAATTTTTTTGGCTCTACTACAAACGAAAATAACTTCACTACTATCTACTACTAACCAATATCTTTCAAAGAAACCATCAGGAGAGCCATTTTGCAAAAGTCAGGTGCTAAGTTCACATAGCCAAAAAATATTCATGTAACATAATAAATGGACTAAAATTCTTTAACTCTTAAATAAGATCTCTTAAGGACGTATGTAAAATATATCTACTTGTCTAACTTTCAATAAATTTGGAATATATAATAGAGTTGATTACGCTGCATCGATTGGAAAAAAGAAAAAGGGACTTAGCCTATGATTTGAAAGAAATATTTGAGAATAAAAGCCTCATTTAACTCCGTGTTATTCGTACTGGAAGTTGACGAAATCGAACTAAAATGATAAAAAAAGTACATGTATCATAGTCAATGCACGGCCAAAAATTGATTTTCAGAAACTTCATAAATATTTTCATTTTTTCACGGAAAAAAGAAACCACTGTTGCCGATGTCGTTATGGAGATATTCGTGGTAAATTTTTGACGTCCCAGTAGCGTTCTGTGAACTGTTGTTCAACTCAGTATGTCCACCATATTGGAAACTTAATTGCGGCAACGCAGCACTTGACAATATATATAGGTATATAACGACGTAATATGCGTTATCGTTGATGATAGATGCAGTCACATTTTCATTTAAGTATTTATGCATAATTCAATACAATAAAAATTTTAAACAAATATCAAATTGCATATTAATTTTATTAAAAATCGTAAATTATTAATCAAGATGTCATAATTTTTTCATGACAAATTGTAAAATGCGAACAGAAATGATTGGGCATTGACATTTCCACATGAAAATGAACCTTAAAAAATTAATAGATGTACTGTGGATTTGACCTTACATACATCCTTAAAAAGAATATAGGATTTACACATGTAACATAGTCAAATAGACTTGAAGTAAATTTCAAGCAACTTATTGCATTACTAGACTTGGAACCTAAAAAAAATTTCATATGTCATTTTTCAGTATGTTGATAAATAACTTGACATGTTTGAAAATATACAATTTAATTCAACCTTGACTACATTCAAAATATAGAAGAATTATAAAAAACAAGATTCTTAGAGGATTTGTTTTATTCTTTATGAATAAATACAAATTATACTTAACAATTACTTTCTTAAAGAGTATATTATAAATCATAAGTAATAAGGATGACAATGCATAAAAATGGTATCACATAATGTTATATTTCAGTAATAGAAAGAAGTTCTTCAATGTGAAAATTTTTCAATCTAAATTATATACTACAGGGTTTTTATCGTTGTTTTTACTTTTAAGCATTATCAACTTCTTATTATAATTGCCTTAACTTTGAAGTTAAATTAATTTTTCAAATAGGAAACCTAAAATATATGAACCTTCCATATTAAGTAAGAAACAATGGAATATAATATAAGTCACAAATGACTTGCAAAACTACTCTTGCAGTCAATATACAAAAAGAGTACTTTGCAAAGTCATTAAATGTCAGTCATTAAATCTAAAGTTGATTAAGGGTAATAATTGTAAGTAACTGCACAAAATATTCCTATTAAACAAAACACTGCTTTGCTTTTGTGCTTAATCAAGAAAGTTATGTCTCAACTTACCAGATATATCATCTGATTTCATAATGGCCTCCTCAAAAATATCCATTCTACGGGTTTCCAAAGCAAGACCAAGAGCTTGACGATATTGCCCATCGTCCAAACAGCGTTGGAACATGCGAATTACAATGGCTTCCAAACGAGGATCGATAGGTTCAGCATTACTGTTAATAAACAAAGCCTTCCTCTTCTGCGTGTAGAAGTCAATAGCCTTGGCAATTGTTGTATCCACATACTCATTTCTTGCGTTCACATCGAAAAGATCTCCTGCCCCTAAAGCGTAGGTCAACGAATCTTCAAAGGCACCCAAGTGATAATAAACTTTGCTGGCCACCAATGCAGCGAGCTGATGTTGGGAGAACACCTTGTCTTCATGTAAAATTTCAATCTTTTCGATAGACTCTGATATCTCCGGCCAAAATTCGTCAACGATGTTGTCTAATCTTTTCAGAGCGAATTCTTTTACCTCCGGCATAGGTTCATCCAGCAGGGAAATAATCCCTGCGGCTGAAGTGATGTTCATGTTTATTTAATTATTATTTTCACTCCAGAGAAATAATGTTTCGACCAAACCACAAAAATATTCTATTTGATACGATGAATGAGTTGACGAATTTATGTTGTACGGTGTTACCATTTCTTATAAACGTGATTCCCTTAAAATAAAAATATTTTGTTTTTAAATACCTTATTACCTTTTATTTAATTTTTAGAATTTAATGCCTAGAAGATTTGGCCAAAACTATTAACGGACGAAATACTGACTTCAGTCTTAAGAAAGACATTGTCTTTTGAGGTAGCAAGATCTCCCAAATTTTTTACAAAAACACTTTGTAAACTAGAGCTTAAATTTAAACAAATTATTTTTATGTCTTATTGCAATTTATAATTTTATACACAGGGTCGAATTTTGAGATGTCATTTGGAGATAAAGTACTCTAAATATTGGAGATAGCAAGTTTTCCTTAAAGGAATCATTCCTTTATTATGGAAAAAAAGCATAACTGTATTTTATTATATTTTAAAACAAGCTAACCACACCTTGTAAACTGTAGCACGATAGCAAACTGTGGTCGATAACAAGGATCAATTCTCTCTAACAAACAACGTGGATGACAGAAATCTTCGAGATCTTAACTTTACATTCATTAACAAGAACAAGATAAAGCTTCTATACGCAAGGTTGCACTGGCTTACTTATTGTAATAATTCCCGATTTCCGGTTGTGGAAAGCGTATTTTAAAATATTTTTGAACGTAAAATACTTATTTTAAAAGTAAAGGAATGTTTCCTTAGAGCAAAATTTTCAATATTCAGAGTAATTTCTTACAATATTAGTAGTGCTTTTCTGTAATATAATTCCAACGTGTATACCTCTATGTGTAACGTACTGTAACTTCATATAAAGTAAGTGTAAACTGTAGACGAAGTAAACTTCCAGGGCATCCAGATTTTAAGAACAATAAAGTTGTTTCAGCATTGTAAATTGTATACATGTACTGCCTATTCAACTATGCGTATAACTGGGTGTTGCGGAGTTGTGCGCCGGCTGGAGAAGATGCCGCCGTAGTGTGTACCCTTCGAAGCTCCGAAGACACCACGACCTGACGAACCACGGAGTGACACCCGACTTGATCGAGTGGAGGTTGGAGCGCAGTGAAAACAACACGTCTTCGAAGTATGAACGTTTATTGCGGATACAAAATAAACCTTAAGTTTAAACAAGCCTATGAACCGCAATCGTTCCTGTAGTTCAGTTTCTTTCTTCAGACCTCTTCACTGGCCTCCGGATACACCGAACAGCCCTTACGTCTTCTTGGGTCTTCACTGGCCTCCGGATTCACCGAACAGCACTTTCTTTCTTCTAGTTGGATTCTTCTGAACTTTTCTTCTTAGACTTTTTCTTTCTTCTTATTAGACTTTTTCTTTCTTCTTGTTAGTTGTTGTTTTCTTCGCTGCAGGCACCGAACTGTTTCTTTCTTCTTATTAGATGTTGTTTTCTTGCTTGTGGGCACCGAACTGTCTTCCAAAGCTCGGCGTGCGCCTTTTATACAAATTTTGCCCTAAATAATTCCAGCGCTCTGATTGGCTGGCGCGTTT
Source organism: Marasmarcha lunaedactyla (assembly GCA_923062675.1). Lineage (NCBI taxonomy): Eukaryota > Metazoa > Arthropoda > Insecta > Lepidoptera > Pterophoridae > Marasmarcha > Marasmarcha lunaedactyla. The sequence goes on from OV281353.1 coordinate 15,370,941, forward strand.
GTGCAATTTGCACCTAATTACACTTAAGTTTTACTTGGATTCTAAACTTTACATCGAATTATCTTTCAAACTATTAAGCAAAACTATTACAATATTATATTCAAATAATAGAGCGAAACGATTCCTATATGTTTACATAAATACCAATTTGATAAAATTAAATACAAAAAACTTTCTAGAACAAAGACTATCTCAAAACACCGTTTGCGCCGGCAGACTACTTACTTAGCCTAACATTGTACCTAAGGCGAAACGGTTACAAACATAATTTTATCATTTTACATTATTAAAATATGCAAACATTCTAATTTCAATTAGATTTTAACATAATCAAACAAGATATAACTACCAATTAGGAACATATACAACAACAAAGGTTTTCTCGTTATTCTCTTCAAATACGTAAAACACCATGAAAATAATTATAACATTTCGATAAAAGAAAGCAATTTACACATTATTATCAATAAACCATAACAATAAACCCTATAATTACGTAGTTATTCAACGAGAAAATCTCTAATCATATTACGTCATTTATTACTTCAAATAAGTGCTTTATTATATGAACCTATATACAATAACGTTATATCTACCATTATCTACCTAATCTGATACGAAATAACCATAAAATTACCATAATTATGACAAATCTAAACCAATCAGTATTTGACAAATAACCTAGGTCTAATTTCCATCTAAAACATACATAAAGCTTCTCATATTACGCTTATTTACCAATGAAATCTCTAAGAACTTTATTAAACACAAATATCATCAATTCAACCATAAATCAATGTTATCAAAATAGCATTCAAAATATACCTATACCTAGGTTCCTATAACATCATAATTTCCTATAAGAATCTTATTAGTACTTGCTTATGTCACACTCGAAAATAACCACCTATCCGAGGACGGGCGCAAGTAGTAAGGGCGTGGACTAGCGTTATTTACAAAACTATTTGAATGGCTATGTCCCTATTATGCCGAATCCATTTCATGTTGCGTCGCTAACACTGGGTATAAAAGAAGTAACATTTAATAAAGGAACCCTTCCTTTAGTTTACATGTCAGTAGAACAGTTATAGCTTAATTGTCATAAATTGGCAACATTGCCACCAAATACACAACTTTGGTTAAAAAAAGAACAATTAATAATAAAAGCACAAGTTAAAAAACACACCTTTTAAAATAAATTAGAAATGACAATTATGCGTTATCGTTTATGTCTTTTTGATAATGGGAATATGAATAAACATTTCCAGAAAAGAAGAATGATTTTAGACGGAAACACTAATGTCAGGCGCATTGTCACGTCATTAGGCCGTCATCAATTACATTTTAATAGTGTTGTATTTATCGATAACAAAAAATTATTGTCAATGAAAATTCAGTTCTAAAATGTGGGGACGTGACAAAAAACTGTGTTACAAAAATAACATGATAATAAAATTGTTCATTTTGCAGTATGTCTTGAAAACGCTATTTAAAAAGGTATTTCATATACTGCTATACTAATATTATTTTATAAAAAGAAAACTCCCCGACCTTGAATAAACGCTTTGTGTCAGCAGTCAGTGCCCTTTCATCATTATTGAAGATTGACATAGAACTCAATTGAAGTTTTATTTAAATAGATCTGTAAAAAAATTTTGCAACCATATTGTTACATTTTCAATCGTATTATTAATGTCAAGTAAGTAATAATTAATGTCAGTATTTGTATTCCACGCATTTCTAATGGATATGTCACCCACGAAGCGTGTACAAATGTTTTGCATAAGTTCTGATTAATTCATATAGTAAAGAAGTAACAATATGGGTCCCAACATACTACCTTGTGGTAACCCAGAATTACTAATTCCTTTTACCTTATAAGATGATCTGACCGTTTTAATAAAATTTTTGTCATATGATTTTAGAATCGCTGTTAGTTGCTGCCTGTTATGAATATACGAGTTAAAAAAAATTAATGGTGTTCTACGGTTTTCATATTTGCCAAAAGTATTTTATGGGACACATAACCAAAAGCCTTTTTTTATATCTAATTACACAACTTCAGTATGTTTTTCTCATGTGTATATTTATTACTATATCCTCTATTAGTTTAAAACAAGCTAGTATACGTTCAACATGTCTAGAAGTACACCACGGGTAAAGGAGAGGTTTTTGATATGTGCAAGTACTGGTGCAATCTCAGCTGCTATTTCTTAATAGCGTGCGTAGTAAGATAATTAATACCAAATGACAGTGTATTCTAAACTAGCAACTAAGCTACTAGCGTATGCATTTATAACTGAATGTGCTTCATATGCAGAACATTGTTGCAGAAATATGTTGAAGTTAGAGATATTTTTGACAATGTTTGAATTGTTACTACTTGTGTTGTCTACCCAATAAGTGTTAAACGTTTTATTTAGGTATATTGTTACATTATGTTATGATACAGATGGTAAAGTGCGAGCAATGATGCAAAAGTTACTGCTGGATGTGTTTTATATTTATAATACTTACCTACTTAAAAGGTTTTGGGTCGTATTTGTTAGATTTTGTAAGTAGTTAGTTCCTGGGGCTAGCTGCATGAATTTTCCTATAATGCGACAATTATAAGATTAAGTAACTTTTTGTAACAGTTTCATATTTAATCATTTTAGATGTTTTGGGTTTTTACTATACTTGTTGACGGAATACAGATCTAAGGATACAACATACACGTTTTCTTAATTTCTTATTTAACTATTTTCAATCATTTTAGTTAACAGAAATTTGTAATTTACAACAATAATAAATCATGTGTTGTAGATGCAGCAGAACTGCGGTGATTATACAGTATGCCCCAAGGACAAGTGACAGGCCAAAGTGGGTGGATTAGTTACGTAAATTATCAATAAAAAAACATTAGTTGAGAGGTATAACGACAAGAGATGTTTTTTACTTTCATTTCTTTTTTTTGCGGAGACGTACGTTATGTTTACGTAATAAAAATGCACTTGCTGCAGAGGATGAGTACAGAAGACGATACACAAACCCGCCCTTGGATCATTGTTATCCTTTTTTGGACCACATGAAGGTCAAGATTCAAATAGTCGTATTTCGAAAAGTACTAGTAATAACTTAAAGCATTGTTCAATTATGTTTTAGAAAATACCATGCAATTTAATATTAACTCATAAAATAATAATTTTTATCGGACATTTTTCGGTGTTTTGACCTAACAAATAAAAGATTTACCATTTTTTCGTTAGAATTTCAAGTTTATTCTTAACATTCACCCCCTTTTTTATTTTTTATTCATTTTTAGAGTTTGAGCAGATAAGTGACTGTAATAACAATTTAATAAAAAATCAGAATGGCAAATAAACTCAAGACAACCAAAATATAAAAAAAATAGTGCAACAAATCGGCCGTTTCCGCAAAAAAAAAGAAATGACAGTAAAAAAATATCTTGTCGATATACCTCTCAACTAATGTTTTTTATCGATAATTTTACGTAACTAATCAACCCGCTTTAGCCGGTCACTTCTCCCTGGGATACACTGTATTGTTACTGGTTTTAATTGATTTAATAATATTAAAACATTAATAATGTTTTGGATAGGAATGTATCTTTATCGATGTTCCGATTGAATCACTATCAGCAGTACACATCACTAAAAATTGCGTCAAACTCAAACAGCGAGCAAGGAAAGGCAGTTGAATTGTAATAAAATTTTGTAAATAGTTGGAATAATGTTAGATTTATTTAGCATCTTTAGCAAAGGTGGCATCGTATTGTGGTGCTTTCAAAGCACAAGTGAAATTTTTTCACCTCCGGTTAATGCGTTGATTCGAAGTGTTATTTTGCAAGTAAGTTCATTACCATTTCGTCGTCCTTGCTCTAGTAAAATCCATTTAATTAGTGTTTGCCACGTGTTGTTTAGTGTAAATTTATTTTGGCTTTAAGCTTGCCATATATTTCAATGATCATTATGTATATTTTAATTTGATTCCAGGAACGTACTGGAAACAATAAGTTCAATCATAGTGCTTTGACGCTGCAATATAAACTCGATAATGAGTTTGAGTTGGTTTTTGTGGTTGCTTACCAACGCATCCTGCAATTATCGTATGTGGACAAGTTCCTTAATGATGTGCACTTGGAATTTAGGGACAAGTACAAAAATGATCTGCAAGGAGGTAGATATCTTGCGGATTATCAGTTTAAGGCGTCATTTGAAAAGATACTTAAAGGATGTGAACAATGGGGTAAGTGTTCTTTATGCATTTAACTAAGTATTATCTTGGTTTGTGTTTGTGAAAAATGTGACAACCAATATTTGACTTGGCTTCTTCTTTTGATATTATTTTGAGTATTTAATATAGCATTTGTACAAATGATTTATATTTTTAGAATTACAACTAAACATTTTAAATTTTGATGGCTCTATCTTGCTTTTGCTGCTCCTCTGATCATCATTAAATGTCACATATATATTTTCAGGTGTATGTGAAATTTACTGTAGATGGAAATTGTAATTATTTTTATTTTTCAGCTAAGTCACAAGCTAAAATTCCAAAACAAATGCGAGCCTTTGAAGATTCTTTGAAATCTAAGAAGACTGTTGCATCTATGATAGAACGGAAGGGTGAAGAGAAAAATAATAAAAAGACAGGTTAGTAAAATTTTTTGTATACTAGTTGTCAGAATGAGATTAGTTTGCCATTGTAGTAGAAATGACATTTGTATAGAAGCCAGCTAAGTGCTACTGACCTCCACCTCTTTAACCTCACTGTATTAGAAGAACATAGTAAGATTAGTGATGGTTAATTTTGGTTCTTATTACACCTTCCTCTAAGAAAGCCTTGTTATTTTTTATATTATACAAAAGTTGTCCTTCTTGTACTCTAATAGTATTGTTATGGTTCTGTCAATAAAGGTTAAGCTGTTTTATAGTTCAGTTATACATATAAAAGAATATTAAATATTCTTTTCAGTAAAAATTGTTGAGAACAAAAACTTAACCAATGGCAAGGAAGAGGAACAACAAGCTTATGAAGATGAAGTGATTTCTGCTAACCGAGCCAAGCTGGCCCAGAAACTTGCTGCAAAAAGCTCCAAGAAGGATGCTAAGTAAGTTATCATTTCTTTTTGGTACCTGTTTATATTCCACTCCCATCAAGTGCATGACCCTGAATAGGCTTACAGTGAAATGTTTTAGTTTTCGGTTAGTATCTAAAAAAATATCTTGTGTAAATTCAACATGCCAAGCATTTACTTACCATCTGATTAAATTCATATGCTTATAATAAATTATTAAATGACTAGCAATTAAACATTTACCTTGATATGTCTGCTACAGATATTCTTTATTCACACTACCATGTATTAACAGCAACATCAAAACAGAGTCAAAGTCCCTAATCAAATTAAGATATTTCTTGTTCTACCACTTAAAGAAAGTCGCCTAAAAGCCCTAAATCTGTGGACCGTGTGAAGCAGCCCCGTGTTTGGGAGCTAGGAGGCAATTCCAAGGATCTGAAGAACCTGGACTTCAGTACTGATACACCGGAAGATGCCATTAATAATGGTGTTGGGGTTGACAGAGAGGTTTGTATGACTAAAGTTTTAAAAAACATCACAAATAATTTTACCATGTTTTTTCATGCATCTTCTGGGCAGAACATTAACCCATGATTTCATTCATACCCTGCCCTGACATATATCTTCCAAGGTGAAGTTTCAATGTGTTTAGAAATAATGTTCCTAAAAATTTATCGCCATGAATTAGCCATAAGAGCATGCCAAGACATAAGTATAGTAGATTGGATTAAGTTGAAGCGGTGGTTTCTAACCTTTTCGATTTTTTATCCCTGACTTGGCTTAAAACTTGTTACACCATTACAAAGTCTCTTCATAATAATTGTAGTGTTGGTAGAGTTAATTTTGTTAATAGCTCGCCTTGGGCGGTTTACAGTCCTCTCTATTTTGACGGCCATAATAACCTCGCGTCATCTTGTTTCTGGAACAGCCAGTAAAATTACAGGGACAATTCCAACTGTAGTCTATGGTTGGGAATGAATTGCTAATCAATATTTCAATACAGTTATCACAACTACTATTATTATAAAAAAAACTTTTTGAATAATGGATTTACGGTGTCCTGGATGGAACTTAACATAAGGTGGATCACATGCTTGTTGGCCGTCTATGAGTTAGTAAAAAAAAAGACAATTGTCTGATAATATAAGTGGATAAAAAACCATGTTGTAAATATCTCAATGAAGCAATTTATATCTTATATCATACAAAAAATAATTAGGAAAGTAGACTTCAGTTGAAATTGCCCTTGTTCCAATATTTGCACTGAGTGTTCCTTCCTTTGACAGGAACACATCCACGTGATTATTATGGCGGTCAGAATAGGAAGGACTGTAGAGATCTTAACAAAGGAACTCTACTACCGCTAATAGATTCAGTTAGATTATAAAAAGACTATGTGCTGAGAGCATGCGTGTAGTGCAGCATTCATTGGTTGTCATTAACCCTACATAGAATTGATTCCTTAATAAAATTCACAAAAGTGCATGACTTGGAGTTTAAAATGATAACGTTTATAATGCAATGACACGTTCGGTCGTGTTTTAAAACTGATTACTCAACCAAGTATATGACAATTACCGGTACTATTAATAAAAATATATTTTAGGTACTATAAATTTGATTACTTAGTTATTTAAAAATAGACTTTGATTAGTATGTTAGAAGAATTCAATATGATTTAATAACGTGCAAATATATTTTTAAATTGTGGTTTTAACTATTTCCTTCCTTATTATAACAAGTTCCACCGCGTGAAACCATTATTCATTTTGTCCGTAATTTTTATAGTCTTTTATGTTAGCATTCTACCAAAACTGAAACCAATATTTTATATATATTTTAGTAAACAGGGCGATTTATCGAGTTGGGTCAGAAGGTCTGAAACTACAAGAGATGATATTATATAGATATACTCGTAGATAGACGTGTAACACCTTCGTCTTCACCGTCACTTTCCATCAGGTGACATAGAAGACAAACCTCTCATCCTATTTCAATAAAATAAATTTTTCTTGATATCATGTAGTCGATTTAAGAGTAAATAAAAACTGCTTTCGAAATATTTTGAAAACGTCAAACCGGTCATTGCGTCGAACATTTATTGTTTACGTAATAACAAATTTTTACTTTGGAACCCTATAACTAAAATTCAAAGATAATGCAGTATTTTACTGTTTTATTCCGATGATATGTATGTCGTCGCCAAATCATAGAATTGCTTCTTTGTCGAGCATTTTCATGATGTGACCAACTACATTTCACAATTTGACGGTCGCAAACGTTTAACGAGTTGGTCATCGACGATTATCCATATCGTGAAATTGTTTTCTTACAACCCAGTTGATATCATATCGTGAAATTGTTTTCTTACAACCCAGTTGATATCATGATAATCATGAAGTTATCGAACATTTCATGATGTGGTCAATTCTACGATATGGCAACGACATGTACATGATGTTTTTTTCACCGTCAAAGCAGTTAACTTCGTTAATATAACATGTAAAAACTCACCGAGAGTCTAGCGACTGCGCTAATGTCGCTCCACATTTAATTTATTTGATGAAATGTTTAAAATTACAGCTAATTTCTTAAATCATATTTACTATTTAAGTAAGCAATGTTGATGTTCCAAGATGTGAATCTGCGTTAAAATTATCTCTATGCCGCTGTACATGAAATAATCTACTTCCTGCTGGCTGCAGGGAACGTTATTAAGTCTGTTGCGGAATAAAATAGTCAAATAATACCAATAATTTTCTAGCTGAACACTTAAGGTTCCATAGTAATAATTAACCCGAATGGTATACGCGATTTTTGGAAAATATTTGAATGTAGTTTTTCTTGAATCTAAAATCAGTGACATGGCTCCTTAGATAAAATATTTGAATAGTTTTAAACTTTTCCATACTACTCCATCTGGATAAATTACCCTCTATTTTATATAATTGTCCTTTGTGCGTCATGTATCGTCCACTGGACTGTGAGGAAACTTTGCTGAAAGATGTCTTGGTTCATAACTCATACTCTGATCAATGCATCAATGCAATATACGAGTATTGTGTTACTCTAAATAAATAAAAAATACCAAATGCGACCACAGTTACTTTAAAGGTAACTAAGTGGTAGTATAGATTCTTTTTTTCGATCAGGGCTCTTATCGTTTTATCAGTAATGTTCTGGTTGATAAGAACAGGCAGTAAAATTAAAGGGAAAAAAGTATTTTTGACTAAAGCCTAATATCGGGAGAACTCACAACGACTACGATAAATTAGGTCCAAAAGCACAGATGCTGCTTATCATCAGGGCAGGTCTGTGGTCTATGAAAAAATGGAAAAGAAATGTTTTTACTTTCAGTAAAACTTTCGACAAACTAAAAATTTTACTAAACCCGTCCAATTTCAGCTGGTAGGTCAAATGACCGGAGCGATTAGAGACCTGGAGGTGGGCTCAGAAGATTCCAGCTCCGAGGAGGAAGATCAGGCCCCGGAGCCAGGAAAGAAGCAGGGTGGCATGTTTAGCATCTTTAAAGGTCAGAAATTATTATAGGTTGTATAATTAGTTTTTGCTTGTGATTGTTAATGCGTGAATTCTCGGTCCTAATACAAATTATTCGAGATACAAATCACCCTACATGTAACTCCACCTAAACATGGCTACAAGATATCCCTCAAAAATATTAAGTAAAAATAGTTTGAGAATATATCAAGGTGTTCCTTCAGATTAAAATAATATGAATCAGAGCTAATGGACGATATAGAATACGTCACACATTCAGGGGGAGCGGGAGGGCATCTAAGTGCGATATTATCGTTGTTTATGCATATTGCGTGACAACTGTGGTAAAAACAACCGTATCACGTATGTATCATGGATAGTTCCAAATATGTGTATTTTTTATTACATATTATTTGGTGTTTTTTCTTCCATCTGCTTGAAGTGATCATATATTACAAGTATTTGGCCAACGTACGGGCGCTGTGTAATTGTCTACGCTATATGTAATAACTTAGCCTTAACAAATGATAATAATTAAACTATTTCCATTTCTTAATTTTCTCGATGACAGCTGAAAACTTGTGCGAGCTTTTTTTTTACATTATGTATGCATTATTTTATAAAAATATGAAATAACAACAACCGTTATGGGCTCGGCTGAGATCTTTGAACAAACCCCTGGTAAAAAATACATTTAAAAAAAAGATTTGAAAAATAATAATATGATTATTAATAATTATTAGGTAGTACCAACATTAATAATTAAAAAAATGGTTTTAATAAGCTTTTAATTGATCTGTATAGCGACATCATCATTCGCACAGTCAAAAGTTTCAAAAGGTTGAGACAGATGGCGCTTTGTGAAAAGACGAATCAAAAGTGTTTTTGTCATGATTTCAGAACTTTCAAAAATGTATTGATGTATTTTACAATATTTTGCTATTAAAATAATCAATACTATGCATATGCTTATATTGGTTGAAAAACCAATATACCAATATACGTCGAAAAACCTATCGTGGAATGTTTTTCATGATGAGATTCACCTGGTGATCTCATTCGCTCGCATTTCGCGTGGTGTTTTTGTACCTACTTATTGCTGCTGAAGCATTTACATTTGGTCTGAGTGTTTTTTTAAATTTTTGGTTTTTAACGACGACTTCTGCTATTGAAAACGGACTCCGATAGATCGCAACCTAACGACTACGGCATGCTCTCGGACTTAGATCCTTCTTCAAACAATGACTCTGGCATTTCTCGGCATAATAAATCTTCTTTACATTGCGCCTGAACCTGCGCATGAACATGGATTTACCGATTTCGCCTCACGAATCAATGCATTGTGTTAATTGATGTACTGCGATCACGCACCGATGAAGACATATATAAGACATAAATGATTAATCAAAAATAATTTGTATTGTTTGATTTAACTAACTTGATTAAACTAACAACTAACTAATGTATGTTAAAAAGAACATAACCTTGTTCAAAAGAAAAAAAGATCTGCACAATGTTAACACAAGAGGAAGAAATATGCTGGCAGCTCATAATAGCAGGCTTCATAAAGTCACTAACTCATTCATGGGTCAATGTATACGCTTTTATAATAAGGTTCCTGAGGATATCCAAGGTCTTCCTGTTGACAAATTCAAAGAAACTATAAAGGAGAAGTTGTGTGCTAGAGCATATTATAAACTATCCGATTATTTGGATGATAAAAGCCCTTGGGTATAATTCCCTCATTAACAGGATTGTACTAGTATTTGTAACAAAGCATGTGTAATGTGTCTGTTTGTGCGATGAGTTCTTCGTCCCGATGAATATCTAAAGCGTCATTGTCACTAAAGTACGTCTTCTTATGGTAGCGTCGGGTGACGGGTCGCTCACTTCCCTCTAATATGGTTGAGGAGGGCGATGGCTGGATCCCGCGTTAACTCGTGAACGGGTGCCGTTTGAGGGTGTTCGTCGTTTGGATACTTGGGGGGAGGGAGACTTGCCGGGCTAACAGATGCAGAAAAGAATAATTTTGTATAGACATAAAGAGACTCTGTAAATTTATTTTGAAAAAAATATACCCGTGAAGTTTCTTGCCAGTTCTTCTTCACGAAGGTTTTTTTCGAACTGGTGGTAGAATCATGTTTTATTTGACGTCAATAAGAACAAGTAATTGTCAATGTTGAGAAATAAATATTTCATTTCATTTCATTTCATTTCATTTCATTTCATTTGGTACTAAAACACCTTCAGATATGTGATTTCGGTGTTATAAACATCTTAAAACAATAAATAAAACTTAAATATTTTATTGTTCATGTCCAAGCCCAAGCACTATACTATGTGGTTAATGTCATTTATAGTACTATCGCAACATTTCGCGGCAATATGCAGTTGGCACGTGCTCCAACTCGTTACGTTACATAGGTCTCGTAGGCTCATTCGATATTTGACCTTATTATAATGCAAGTAAGATCGATTGACACTTTCGTTTGAAAACAATATTCGTTTAAACAAAAAGCTTTAATGGCTTTTTTGCTTTGCGCTTTTTTCATTCAGTACGCTTTTTATCATGAAAGGGTACGCGTGTGCGACTAGTTTGAGCTTAAGCTTATTTGTTGATATCGAATGTAATTTACATAGTCCAATGATTTCCATTATTTCAGATAGTCCTAAGCCTAAAGTCAAGTACAAAGGGAATTTCATTAATTATAAAAAAAAAAATCTTGGAAACACAAGCTGAAAACATCTATACGTATTTACTCTTTCTTTCGTTACGTTTATATGTTTAAACGAGTTTCTAAACGATTGTGGAAACGTTATGTTGTGTTATGAGTGTGATAAGGCGTTTTAAGTCAAAAGCACTTTTTAACCACGCTTTTTTAAAAAAGCACAACGTTTAAACGTTTAAAAATTTTAAGCCGTTTTTCCCATCGCTAAACGTAAGCTTCAGTAGTAATTTTTGAAACAGAAGGTCCACTAATTCCTAATGCGGCCGCAACACGCTCTGGCACTTACGACAGTGGTAATAGCGGACCACCATTTTGATACTCTGCTTCAAAGTAATTACGAGCCTTGATCACCAGTTCTCTCGCCTGCCTTTTCAGAACAGGTCCTTTCGGGATTTTGATATTTGACAGCTGGGCAGCAATCAACACGGAGGAACACAAAATACGCAACGTATAACGTATGGATAATGTGAAAAAAACTCAGCGAACAGTAAATGTAGTGACGACTTGTTATTCGTGTACTCGTTGTTACGTTTATTCGGTATACCGTATCGTAATAATTATTATCGTTTTACCCACATTATACAATTTATTTCGATCAATATGAATGAAAAATGCAAAGGTGAAAATTACGAATGTAAATTGGATTTAAGTGACAAAAGTGACTCAGAGGTTGTGAATGAGTGTGAACGAGAACTTAGTAATATGCTCGAATGGGACAACATGGGTACGGAAGTAAGTATGGGGGAAGAAACCAGTCAAGAAAAAAGAGAGAAAAGACCAAGAGAAAGCAGCGAAGGAAGTAGCGAAGATGGGTTTATGACAGTGTCACGAAGAAAACCAAAAAGGTTATTGCGAAGTGAATCTATAGCCGAAAACAATCATTTGGAAGGAGTTGAAGAAAAATTTGAAGTGTGCATGACATCTGCTACGCCTTTACCCAAGCAAATGGCCTTAGCCAAACTACTGCGCTCCCAAAACATAACAAATATTCTCAGAATAAAGTTCAAAAGCCCTTACAAAGTATTAATACAATTAAATACCAGACAAGAGACAGAAAAAATTAGAAACTGCCAAAAATTATCGGAATTAGGCTACAAGTGTAATAATACAATGCATTCTGAAATAGTGTATGGAATCATCAGAGGTATAGACTTAGATTTAGAGGAACAAGACCTACTGGAGGTCTTAGAATCCTCAACACAAATAACGGGTATAAAAAGATTAAAGAGAATCGACCGAGATGGCAACTGGACTTTGTTTTAAAAGTCATGCTTTGCCAACTTACGTTTACGGTTATGGATGTAGACTTAAAGTCGAGACATATGTTTTTCCCGTTACTCAATGTTCGGGCTGTTAAAAATTTGGACACATAAAAACATTTTGTCCAACAAACAAGATATTGTGCCCTAAGTGTGGTGGAAACTACGAGAACTGTCGTATCACAGAATATATTTGTCCAAATTGCAAGTCTTCCCATATGGCAATGGACAAAACATGTGCAGTCTTCCTAAAGGAAAAAGAAATAAGAAATATTAGGTCGTTACCTATGAAATTGCCGTTTTTCACGAAATAAATGAAGCGTAATTTTTTTATATATTTTTTTATTTCTATTAATCAAAATAATCACCCATGCAATCAATGCATCTTTGCCAACGCATTGGTAGCTTATTGATGCCTTTCTTGAAGAAATCAGCTGGACGGGAGGCAACAAATTCTTCAAAGGCATTTTGTACTGCCTCTCGGGTATTGAATTTTTTTCCCGCCAAGAAGTTATCCAAATTCTGGAAAAAGTAGAAGTCTGTAGGCGCAAGGTCTGGTGAGTACGGCGGATGACGGAGAACTTCCAACCCCAACTCTTGTAGCTTGGAGACCGTCTGCTGTGCAGTATGAGGTCGCGCGTTGTCGTGCAGGAGCAGTGGAGCCGAACGATTGACCAAAGCTGGTTGGAGACTTGCGAGCTTCTCCATCATTGTGTTCAGTTCTTCACAGTACACATCTGCAGTAATGCTTGTCCCGTTTGGCAAGAAGCTGTGATGAATTACACCCGCGTTAGACCACCAAACAGTGACCATCACTTTTCTAGGGGTAAGTTTTCGTTTAGGGCATTGTTTGGGTGCTGAACCAGGGTCCAACCAACTTGCTGAGAGATTACGATTGTCAAACAGGATCCATTTCTCGTCACAAGTAACAATGCGGTTCAGAATTCCTTCATTTGTATGCCTGCTGAGCAGTGCAAGGCACGTCTCCACGCGTACTTCGCGCAGGCGGTCATTGAGTTCGTGGGGTACCCATTTGTCAAGCTTTTTTACCTTGCCAATTTGACGCAAATGGAACAATATTGTTTTGATGCTAACGTCGAAAGCTGCTGCTAATTCAGCCGTGGATTGAGTTTCATCAGCTTCCACAATTGCCTTTAATTCGTTATTGTCGACCAAAGTTTTCGGACGACCACGGGGTTCATTTTTCAGGTCAAAATTTCCAGAACGGAAGCGGGTAAACCTATAACGGGTCAAATTCAAATTCAAATATTTATTTCTCAACATTGACAATTACTTGTTCGTATTGACGTCAAATAAAACATGATTCTACCACCAGTTCGAAAAAAAAACCTTCGTGAAGAAGAACTGGCAAGAAACTTCACGGGTATATTTTTTTTTTTTTTCAAAATAAATTTACAGAGTCTCTTTATGTCTATACAAAATTATTCTTTTCTGCATCTGTTAGCTCGGCAAGTCTCCCTCCCCCCAAGTATCCAAACGACGAACACCCTCAAACGGCACCCGTTCACGAGTTAACGCGGGATCCAGCCATCGCCCTCCTCAACCATATTAGAGGGAAGTGAACGACCCGTCACCCGACGCTACCATAAGAAGACATACTTTAGTGACAATGACGCTTTAGATATTCATCGGGACGAAGAACTCATCGCACAAACAGACACATTACACATGCTTTGTTACAAATACTAGTACAATCCTGTTTGGTATGTTGGTAAGTAGCCTTGCCTTCCATGCCAGAGGTCCCGGGTTCGAATCCTGGTAGGGGCAGATATATTTGCTTTCTAGTCATGGATGTGTATTTACGTTTATTTAAGTTTATTTCTAATATTTATATATAAAAAAAAATATGTACGTGTGTTTATATATTTCTTAAGTTTATTTATCCGTTATCTAGTATCCATAACACAAGTTCTTTAATGATACTTAATTTGGGCTAGATAATGTGGTGTGATTGTTAGAAATATTTATTTATTATTATACCCAAGGGCTTTTATCATCCAAATAATCGGATAGTTTATAATATGCTCTAGCACACAACTTCTCCTTTATAGTTTCTTTGAATTTGTCAGTAGGAAGACCTTGGATATCCTCAGGAACCTTATTATAAAAGCGTATACATTGACCCATGAATGAGTTAGTGACTTTATGAAGCCTGCTATTATGAGCTGCCAGCATATTTCTTCCTCTTGTGTTAACATTGTGTAGATCTTTTTTTCTTTTGAACAAGGTTATGTTCTTTTTAACATACACTAAATTTTCTAAAATATATTGTGAATGGAAGGTAAGAATATTTATTTCCTTAAATTTACTTCTAAGTGACACCCTTGGACCGAGCTGATAGATTGCGCGAACAGCCCTTTTCTGCAGAATAAATATAGCATCGATGTCGGCAGCACTCCCCCACAGCAGAATACCATATGTCATGAGGCTGTGGAAGTAACCAAAATAGACTTATCGAGCAGTTGTTTCATTTGAAATTTGTCTAATTTTTTTAACAGCATATGCGGCAGAGCCAAGCCTTTTCGCTAAACCATCAACATGCTGTCCCCACTGCAGTTTGGCGTCTAAGGTTATGCCCAGAAATACAGTTGAGTTTACAGGAGTCAGTTCCTGGCTCTTAACTACAATGTTTGTGTTTACCTGTTTGACATTTGGCAATGTAAATTTAACACATTTCGTTTTTTTTTCATTGAGGAGCAAATTATTAGCTGAGAACCACTGCTCTGTGTTGGAGATGCATTTGTTCACCGCTCGATAGTCAATTTCTTGTCTTTTGATTTTAAACAAGAAGGAAGTATCGTCAGCAAACAATATGACCTCGCATTGATTCTTAACGACCGATGGCAGATCATTAATATAAACTAAAAATAGGAAAGGACCAAGAACTGAGCCCTGGGGCACACCCATTGTCACTGCCGATCCTGATGATTTTTCTCCATTTATTGCAACTTTCTGTTTTCTATTAGAAATATATGATTTAATCAAGGCAAGCGCTCGGTTTTTAATGCCGTAATGGTGCAGTTTCATGAGTAGAGTAGTATGATCCACACAGTCGAACGCCTTGGACAAGTCACAAAAGACACCAATAGCATCACACGACTCCTCCCAGGCGCTGAATACGTGTTTTATGAGCTCAACACCGGCATCGGTTGTTGAGCGACCCCGCGTGAAACCAAACTGCTTAAAACTCATTAGACTATTACCGTAAAAATGAGAAAGTAATTGATTTAAAATTAATTTTTCAAAAATCTTACTGAGCGTTGGTAGTATAGATATAGGTCTAAAATTATTAGGGTCAGACATACTACCTGCTTTGAATATTGGAATGACCTTACTCAATTTCATTAAATCAGGAAAAACACCATTATCAACACAGTCATTAAATATACTGGCTAAGTACGGGGCTATACCATCAATGACAGATTCAATAATTTTAACAGAAATCCCATCTAAATCGGCAGTATTTTTTACTTTAATGCTTTTAAATGCATTTAAAACTTGTGGAACAGTAACATGTTTAAAAATAAAATCAATATTGCATGAATTTACATTTTCCGTTAGCAGTGACTGTGCAAGAGTGGAACATGAATTAATACTCGAAGTAGTTGACACAGGGATGGCAGTAAAAAAATTTTCAAATGCTTCAGCAACTTCTTTGTCAGTTGACAACATTTTATCATTAATTTTTAAATTATATTTGGTGTGTGGTTCTTTTGCTTTCCCAGTTTCCTGATTAATTATATTCCATGCAGTTTTTGAAATGTTAGTACTATATTTAATTTTATTATTAATGTAATTAGATTTAGCTACACTGCAAACTCGTTTAAATAATTTTGAATACTTTTTAACATATTCATAAAATGTCTTATTATGCTTATAAGTTCTTTCACTGTACAATTCATATAATCTATTTCTACTTCTGCATATTCCCACTGTTGCCCAGTCACTAAACCTAAATAAATTATTATTTATACATATTTTCTTTTTTTTAAAAACAGAGTCATATTCATTTCTAATTATATTATGAATAGAGTTTATTATATTGAGTAATAGGATCTGCACAGTAATCTAATTTAAATGTTTTTTCAAATACATTTTTCCTAAATGTTTCAAGCCGTCTCTCATTCATGGGTATAAAGGTAATTTCTCTTTTTAAAGTCTTTTTTAGCCCAATATCAAAAGTGGCCAACTGCCCACTATGATCTGATTGTAGTTTATTCATTACTGACTTTGTACATGGCATTAAATTTGTAAAAATGTTATCAAGACATGTGGCTGAGGTCGCTGTGATTCGCGTAGGCTCTAAGAAGAGATTTTTTAGGTTGTAACAATTAAAAAGATTCAAGAATCGTTTACTTAGTGATGTCTCTACTAATAAATCAATATTAAAATCGCCACAAATAATTATTTCTTTGTTTTTGTTATTTACTCTATGTAATACCTCATCCATAGTGCTCTCAAATACTTCAAATGGTGAGGATGGGGGTCTGTATACACTTATTATAACAATATTCCCTATCTCAATACAGGCTATTTCAACTGATCGCTCAACAGACAGACTTACAATATCAGTGCGTTCTTTAAATGTTAGGCTCTTATGAGTGATGATCATTGAGCCGCCGCAAGTTGTTTGTTCTCTGTTGAATGAACTAGCAATTACATGATTCTTATAAGAAGACATAATTTGACACTGTGTGAGCCAGTGCTCTGTGATACATAGTATATGAATATTTTCACAGTTTATGAATAGTTCGATCTGTAATTCCTTACCATCAATGCCCTGCATATTTTGATGGACTATGTTCAGAAAATTATTTTTTACATTTTTTTTGCTTAAATTACTACTTAGAATACTGGTGCTAGATGTATTATCTATTGTCACTAACTTATGTTTAAATTATTTCTAATACTATGTTTTGGAATATTACATTCCAACGGGTCAAAAGTATAAAGTGACTGCTCAATAGAAGCAGCGGTTGTAGTCAACGAATTGACTGTTATGAATAAAATATATGATAGCGAGTATGCTATATGTCGTAGGTCATTACTGTACAAATTGTACCTATCATTGGTCATATATGGCTTGTTAATAAATGTATTTAAATCAATAAACTGAAATTTTTCACTATCACGACATGTCATATTTTGTACATCTATATTTAGTCGATGCTTCATATTATTTTCTGAGGGGCTCTGGGTAAATGGAAATGCAAACAAAATAATTTTACTAATATTCTGCCTGCAATTCAATCTAGCAAAACATGCTGTCATTGTTTTTCTACTTAGTTGCTTACATCTGCCTACTAATATAATCAATATTGTATTAGGGTTAAATGTACGGGATGTAATTTTATCAACGATGTCATAATATGAAGCACCGGGGTAACAATAATTAGTTATTGGCCCCCCAACACACCGAGTAAGTTGCAATCCCATGTTCTTACCAAGTTCATTGCTATACATAATTATATTTAATTCACTTTTATTTGACTTCTTATCTAAGCTACTACCTGAGTTTGATACTACATGCTTAGTGACATATGGCTCCTCAGGTTGACTGGATATTGGCAGAGGACAATCTGATGTAGTATTATTTGAATTACTTTCATAATAATTAGTAAGGGACTCAAAGCGGTCATGATTATATTTAGACAGTTCAATCAAATTGTCCATAGCTACAGTGTGTTCCTTAATTTCTTTTTGAGAAATTTCATACTTATTGGTTAGATTAAGTAGCTCTTCATGTAGTCTCTGTATTTCTACATTTAATTTCTGTATGTCACTTTCATAAGTTAACCTATTCTGCTCCAAGTTACTTTTACAGAATATCAGTTCATTCTTTAGTTTTAAACATTGATTTTTACTTGGAATAGTTTGAGATAAAATGCTTTGCTTTTTGATAAATTTAGAGCTACTCTGAATAGATTGATTGAGTTTGACAATTTTCTTACTCTTAGTTTTGCTCAATTTTATGTTACCAGTATGGTGAATTTTATTGTTTTTATTATGTACCGTTCCCAAAGATTCTAATGCAGGGTCTGCATACATTGAAAGGTCACTTGTTAAATCAATTATTAAAGAGGAATCTGAAGGAACTGTAGTGACCATGTCGGGGTCACTGCAGACAAGCTCATTGAACAATGATTGGGTCTGAATTACTGTCTCCTGATTTATTTTAGACTCCAAACATGCTATTTTAGTATATGAATTGCAAAGTTGCTTTTTAAGGTCATTGTTATGATCAAGCGTATCTTGCAAGACATTACTATCTTTGTCAAACCCATCCACTATCCCCTGAAGTTGGTCCCGTTGTTCTGAGACTTCTAAAAGCTGTGTCTGTAAGTTCACTAACTCCTGTTTCATTGATTTATTTCTATTTAATATTACTGTCATTTCTTTTTCACTATCATTCCTTTCTTCCAACAACTGCTCATTTAAAGCTTTGAATTTTTGGAGTTCTTGAAGAGTAAGATTCAATTTTTCTTCTAGTTGACGAGTTGTTGTTTGGCGAGTCATCATTTTTAAGATATTAGTTTATATGTTGATATAGCAGAAATGAACAGCTGGTTGGAATCAAGGTTATGTCCAATAACAGTGTAAACAAAGTCACTTCTAATACTTACAAGAAGAAATTGAAAAGTTACCTCTAATGGTAGCCAAACTTTCTTGTTTAAACTAATAGTTTAAAACACTAGTCAATACAATCGATGCCTATTTGATTTAAATCTTTGACTACAATGACACTGAATATAACGGTTCTCGTAACTTAGTTATGCACACTAAAAACACTGTTTGTACACTTTAAAAACTTACTGAATTTAACAAATCACTAATATAAACAAGGTTTTTAGCGATGAACAAGGTTTTATTGCAATAAACAGATATAAATACAAAAACTTATAAATAATTTTATGAGAACTCGTTAGTTCACAACTTATCGGTAGTGTTGCCAAGGCAAAAAAAAGGGTGGTGCGTTCGTTTGTAGTGTTCGCTCCGTAAACGTCGTTGATGTTGCGTGCCGCTTGTGCCGCTTTGCTGCCACGACGGTACTCATACTCCATAATTACTCGAATTTTTAACTTATCCATGATGACGAAAAATGTTTGAATGCGTTGAAAACAAAACACTAACTATTAAACAAATGACGATTTTAGAAAAAGAATTCCATGTTTGAATTTGAATTAGAATTAACAGTCAAAAAAAAAAATATTTTCATTTGAAATGGCCAGTACGGCAAAACGGCAGTTTCATAGGTAAAGACCTATTATAATGAGCATAAAAACGCAACGTATAAAAAGGCGCTTCAGTTCTTTCTAGATGATCATAAAAATAAATCGAACGATACTGTGAAAAATATAAACAGAACCTACAGCGAGTTGGTAAAGACAAAGACGAGTGCACAACATTATGAAGATCCAGACAAAAATTCAAGCTCAGATAATGATTTAGAGAATAAAAAGGACACGCTTATGCAAGAAAAAACTAAATTACTCGACAAAGCAAAAAAAACACAAAAAGAAGAAGACGCCATCAGATCCTATGTGCAATGCTTTGGCAGAAGAACGAGTAACGGCCATGGATACTACAAACAGTAGAGAATTGCTTCAACCATCTACTAGCTCAGATAGGACTATATTACAGGATAAATTAAATGTTAGTCTTATATATATATAAAAAAATCAAAGAAATATTTATGAATAATAGTAAATTTGAAGATAAAATAAGCGCTATGATAAAGATATTTATAGAGGAATTAAAACGCATTATTGTAAGTTGTGTGAAAGATAATGACTTACTAAGTAACACAATTAAAATCTTTTTAAATGGATAGTACACATAATATAAATTCTGTTTTAAATATAGTTCAATGGAACTCACAAAGTATACGTCCTAAACAAAATTTATTTGAAGCTATTTTTTTTTTTTTTTTTTTTCTAATTTTTTTTAAAGGCTTAAGTCTCCAAGTGAGACTATGTCTGCCTCATAGATATAATCTATTTTACATTAACTAATTAATCTAACTTATTTTTAACTATTTCTAATTTTAAATGCTTCAATTATAAATCTAAAAAATTTTTTGGCGGGTTCAGACAGAGGCTCACTCAGCACACAGTTGATTGAGCCGCTGTCCAATCGCAGATCGGTTAAATATTTATCTCTGATTATTTTATAGAGGGGACACTCCAACAAAACATGGATCATGTCTTCTCTAGTCTGGCAATGGTCACATAAAGCAGAAGGTTTTATGCCCACTAGTTTGAAGAACACATTAATTGGTAGATGCCCCGACCTAAGTCGTAGGCCAACTATGACATTCTCTCTGTTAATGCCAGCACCATCAAACCACGGTGAATGACGCGGAGTGTCTTGCAGGGTATAGTACCAAAGGCCCTTTGTCTGCGAAAGATGTTTAAATTTCGTTTTCCATTTATGTTTGCAAATCGTTCTAACTTTAGAAAGTAATTCACTGACATAGGGCTTACAATCAATTTCTATACCCTCCACTGCAGCTTCACAGGCAAGCTCATCCACCAATTCGTTTCCTTCTATATCTATATGAGAGGGGATCCACTGTACCACAACATAGCATTGAGAGTTCTGTAATACTTTAATTTGATCAATAATGTCATAAGCAATTGCAGATCCCTTGTTTCCAGATAAATATTGTGCCAAGTGTTGAATTGCACTTCTGGAATCTGTTAATATAACCACATTTGTAACGTTTAAGGATCTTATATAAGATAGTGCCTCTAATATAGCAGTTAGTTCCGCTCTCATGATAGACACATCCGGTATAATTTTGAATTTGAGTTTTATATTGTTTTGTGGATCATATACCGCTGCTCCGACACCTTTGTCACTTTTAGATCCATCAGTATAGATTTTAAATGTATTTTCATAATTTTCTGTTAACTCTTTTCCAACTTTTAATTTTAACAATGCTACATCAACATTTCTTTTTGCTGTTTCTAAACATTTCAAATTATCTCTAAGGCAACTTCTTAAGTTTAAACCGGTAATCCAGATATCAACTTTAAAAATGTCTAATATAGGACTCACATGGATCTGAAAGGTACAAAGCATTTTATTAATATCTATTAGCATAGGTTTACACTTTTCATTCCACATTATATTTGTATTTGTCATTTTTTTGATTATGTCATAGCTAATATTAGATGAAAGTGATTTAATTTTTAAACAATATTTATACCCTAACCATAGTCTACGCACAGCTAAAGGAGGTAAACCAAGTTCACTCTCCATGGCATGAACAGGTGTGCTGCGAATAAACCCACCACATATTCTCATTGCTCTGTTTTGAATAACATCAAGTTTTTTCAAATGACAGTTGGCACAGCACCCATAAATAAAGCTGGCATAGTCTAATCGGCTTCTGATGAGAGATATATAGACTCTTCGAATATGTGTTGGGTGAATTCCCCAAGATCTGCCAGCCAGAACTTTTAGTACATTTAATAATTTGAAAGTTTTTTCACAGATCTCATTTATATGTAATTTCCATTTTAATTTCGAATCTAACCATATACCCAAATATTTAATTTTATCTACTAGGGGAATTAATATCCCATTAATATGAAAATGAACATCAGGAATTCTATGAGCTCTGCTAAAAATACATATTTTAGTTTTCTTTTCAGATATACTTAATCCTATTTCATCTAATAATTTGATCAATAATTGAATAGAATTTTTAAATTTAGTAACATCAAGTTCACACACTTTTTTATTTTCACAAGTGTAATAAATCACAAAGTCATCAGCATATTGTGAGATGGACACCTCTTTAAGAGAATGACAGATATCCATTGTAGCTATGTTAAATAAAATTGGCGATAATGGGTCTCCCTGGGCTAAACCTCTGTTCGTGTGTCTAGTGTAATAACTATTAATACAATTCAATAGAACTTGTAAGTATCTATCAGTTAAATAATTCCAAAGGTATCTACAAATATTCGAATCAATACCTAAATCTTTAAGTTTCTTAATCAAAAATGAAATATTTACATTATTATAAGCACTGTCGACATCAACAAAACATCCTAAGGTAGGTGATTTCTTATTAAATCCTATTTGTATATTGGAAACCAATCTTGTGATGTTGTCTATACTAGAATATGAGCGTCTAAAACCAACCAAAGAAGCTGGAAATAGTTGTTTACTTTCCATGAACCACTCTAGTCTCTTTAAGATGATAAAATGAAAAATTTTACACAAACAGGATATCAACGAGATTGGTCTAAATGATGTTGTCAGGTTTGGGTCTCTATTTGGCTTTTGTATAACAACTACTTTAATATTTCGCCATTGGCAAGGGATTTTCCCCGTTGTCAAAATTTGATTATAAATATGTAGTAAGGAAATCTTGGCATTTATAGATAAGTTGTACAACATAGAATACGTTATGTTATCTAAACCTGGTGAGGAATCTTTTATCTTTAGACAATTTTGAAGTTCATGTAACGTTATATTTTGACCAATTAACGGACAGGATGTTTCTTCTAATTGTGGCGGTGGATCAGCTACAGAGTCAGGTGTAATAGAGTTTAGTACTTCCCGCGCTTTGTCAGGGTCTATGCATGTAGCTGCTATGCTGCCTCGTTTCATCCATTGCATCTTCTTCCACATTTCTGCCGACGAGGTCTCACCATCAATGTTGGAGCAGAAGTCAATCCAGCTTTTAGTCCGTTCTTCTTTTAGAATTTTTCGGGCTTTTGCTACCTTTGACTTATATATCGTGTAATTTTGTGGAGTTGGGTTTCGTCTCAGTTTGGCTAAGGCTAATCTTCTTTCTGCGACGGCTTGAGATAATCTTGGGCACCAATATGGTTTAGGTTTAAACTTAAGTTGTGGGCTTTGAGAACATTTACTCCATGGAATCGTTTTATCTGCTATTGATTCTAATGCATCTAAAAATTGATTATATGAATTTTGAATGTTAGAAGACGGGTTCATAGTTGAGAAGGTTTGTTCTGATAATAATGTATAGTCATCCCAGCGAGCTCTTTTGATGTCTCTTTTTTTGGTAAATTTAAAGGAACCAGTATTTAAACCACATCTGATCTTAATTATAAGGTGATCGCTTCCCAAGGATTCATTGGTGACGTTCCACTCCAGACAAACAGCAATATCATCTGATGCAAATGTGATATCCGGTGCTGATTGTACTAGTCTTCCATTCAACATTCTGATTCTAGTAGGGTCTCCATTATTTAAGCAGATAAAAGAATTTTCAAACATTGCGTTATAAACATATTCTCCTCTACTATCAGTTTTCCATGACCACAGAGTGTGATGTGCATTAAAATCACCTATAATAATTGTTTTTGTTGAAAATAATCTGAATATAGTTTACCAATCTTCTTGTGTTGTATGTGTATTTGGAGGGCAATAAATGGATATAACATTATTTATGTGTTGTACATTATGCAATTGTATAGATACTATCTGTATAGCTGAGTTAGTTATGTGATGAAACTGCTGAGTTACTTTGATTGATTTATGATGAACTGCCATAACCCCGCCGTATGAATCATCTCTATCTATTCTAATAATGTTGTAGTTTTGTAATGTTAATTGATCTTCACTTCTGAGCCATGTTTCCGCAACAAAAGCTAAGTGAATCTTTTCTTGTGATAGATATTGTTCAAAATCTCTGAATTTATGGTTAAGACTGCCTGCATTCCATTGGATAATACTAAGTCTTGAGTTTCTTCTATCCATTATTGGTATTATTATTCCCTAAGAGCTTCCATACAAAGTCCATGTTGAATAAATTCTTCATAGTGGAGTATAATTCTTCTATTACATATTTCACTATATCTGTAATTTTATCTGTAACGTTTCTATTGCTAAATATAATGTTTTTTACCTTTTCAAGCAGTTTTCCCAAATTGAATTTCCTTTTTTCATTATTACATTCACTCTCTTCCATCTGTATTTCATTGCTAAGGCTGTTAGCTCCCGATCCATTGATATTTCCATCCATGCTAGTCTGTCTACTACTTGTTTTTTTCTTCCTAATGATCTTTTTCTTCTTTATAGTATTATTGTTATTTTTATTACTTCCTACTATAGTGCTGGCCTCTGATTCATCTGATGTCAGATCTCTCTGTCTAATGTTACTAGATCTATGACCATGTGCTAAAATTGATGCATAGGTATTGCTTGTACTTGCATTCACTTGCGTTTCAGTAGTAAGTATTGTATTGTTCAAAAATCTGTGTTGTATAGTTGTATGTTTATTTTTGTGAATTATATCTAAAGCCACCTTGTATGTACATTTATTTTTCATCATTTCTTCTCTAACTTTCTTCTCTCTAAGGAATGCCGGACATAAACTTTTAGCAATAGACATGTGATCTCCTTTGCAGTTGGTACATTTGTATGATTTTGTTTCACAATTTTCATGTTCTCCACCACACTTTGGACATAACTTGTGTTTACTAGGGCAATAAAACTTGATGTGACCAAACCTCCAACATTTAGAACACTGGGAAACAGGTAGCATATATGGTATAACTTTGACCGGACATCCATATATCTTTATAGATTCTGGTTGTTCGTTTCCTTTAAAACAGATGCGCACTGTCTCGCAATCAATCCATTTACCACTTAGGTCCTTTTTTTGTAACCTTTTAATCGATATAATACTAACACTTGATTCAATTGCTTGTTCTATTTCTTCAATAGTTTCTTTCACATCGATGTCTCTGATCACTCCATAGCAGTACGGCATTTCATTAGGTTTTCTGCAGATCCAATCATTGTCTGTAATAGTTTTACTGGCTATTAATGTGTTGACTGCTTCATCACTTTTTAAAGTAAGTAATATCTTGTACGGGTTTTTGTATGAGACTTTCAATATTTCATTTTGAATACCTATAGTTTTAAGTATCTTTGCCAAGCCAATTTGTTTTGGTAGAATGTTTTTTCCAGTGATGGTAACCTCATACAGTTTAGGAGTATTTTCTACAATTTCTGCTTCAACAGCAGATCTTTTAGGAGATCCACGATTCTTCCTTTTAACTTCTATTAACTCTTCTTCTGGAGACTTTGATCTGATTCTTTTGCTTCGGTTAGAATGATCACTTTTGTTTCCAAGATCATTGCTATCCCATTGTAAATCCTCTCCCATTATAATTAAGTTAATTTCCTCTCTGGATATAGCTGTCGTCTCATGGGGGCTACGCTCCCTCTCTTCGCTACCATCAGACGCCGGATCCATCATACATAAACATCACACAGGAACGTAAAAAAAAAAAAAAATAAACAATGTGAGGGTATTATATAAACAAAAAAATATTTTCACTATTTTTATCAGTAAGGAACTTGAAACCACACTTTAACAGTACATATAACACTAATTTGATGTTATTAGTTGTTCAGGCAACTAAATGCCCAAAATATGACACAATTCAGGTCCATTAATACTCGAAAAATAATTAAAACGTACGAAAATCTGGAGCGTAATGTACACTCGACCGCGGCGTACCCGCGAATGGAAGCTATTTTATATCAAGAAAAAGTGCATATTGCATTGATAAGTGAGTCATGGTTGGAACCAGAGTCGCATTTTCAAATAAGTGGTTACAACATTTATAGAAAAGACAGAATGGACGGCTATGGCGGAGTCGCTATACCTTGTCATAAATTACTTAAAAGTCAGGTAATTCCAATTTCTTTCAATAACGTGGGTATTGAAGTTTGTGTTAGAATACATAACTGCAAATCAATAGAAAACATTTTGAGTGTGTATTGCCCATCTACAATACATACGTGTAATGATGACTGGGATAATTCTACAAAAACTATTATAGCTGGGGATTACAATGGACATCACACCGGTTGGTCTAATAAACTAGATTCTAGGGGCAAACAACTAGTTAACTCATATTTAGATAATGGATACATGTGTCTTAATGATGGATCATACACGAGAATTAAACTAGTTAATGGAAGTCTACAGAAGTCTGCCCCAGATATAACATTCGTTTCCACTGATGTTGCGATTCATTTCCAATGGTCAGTTAAAATGAAAATTTA
Source organism: Marasmarcha lunaedactyla (assembly GCA_923062675.1). Lineage (NCBI taxonomy): Eukaryota > Metazoa > Arthropoda > Insecta > Lepidoptera > Pterophoridae > Marasmarcha > Marasmarcha lunaedactyla. Next base: position 15,397,595 of record OV281353.1, read on the forward strand.
GGTAGCGACCATTTAATTGTTAAAATCACTGTAAATTATGTAAGGACGTTCAAGCCTATTCAAAAACGAAACTATAAAAACGCTGATTGGATCGGCTATCGTAATGAATTTAAAAATCTTTTCTACAAAATCCCACAAGCCTTCAGTAGCATCCAATATATGTACGATTATTTTGAAAATAGCCTTAAACAAGCCGCAAATAAAAATGTTCCTGAGATTAAAATAGACATTAATCCAACAAGTAAATTTAAAACAAAAGAGTATTGGACTCCAGAGCTATCACGGTTAGTTGCTCAGCGAAGATTAGCTTTAAAACAATTTAGGCGCAATTCCACTCCACAAAATTTACAAATTTTAGAAAATAAAACCTTAAGAGACTAAAAATAAAATAAATGAATGCAAATCTCAGAGTTGGCAAAAGTTTTGTAACAGTATAAACGAAGTGACTTCGTCTTCAGAAATGTGGAGAAAAATGAGATGGTTGAAAGGGTACGGAAAAACAGATACATTTGTCTCGTTAGAAAGTAAAAAAGCGTTATTGTGCTCTCTTGCTCCTAACTACACGGTCCCTGCCGACCCAACTTTTTTTTCTAGTAACGAGAGCTTAGAAACGGAATTTACATTACAAGAATTAGAAAATTGTTTGAAAAGAAAAGATACAGCCCCAGGGACTGATTTGATTACTTACTCTATGATATTTCATTTACCTCGTAATGGAAAAATATTTCTGATCAATTTGTATGACAAAATATTTTTAGAGGCCCACGTTCCGCATCAATGGCGAGATATACATATAGTTCCCGTGCCAAAAGCTAATCAAAACACAAACCACCATCTAAATAACATTCGGCCAATTTCTATGATATCTTGTGTGTGCAAAATATCCCACATAATGCTAGGTAGACGTATTGAATGGTTCTTGGAAAGAAATAAAATATTATCAAAACAAACTTCAGGATTCAGGAGGGGACAGTCATGTGTTGACTGCTTGACGTGTCTGCTTTTATATATCCAAATTTGATTCTCAAAAAATGCCCCAACTTAGGTTGCTTCTTAGATATTGAGAACGCATACAATAACGTTTCAGTAATCAGCTAGTAAAAATAATGGACGAATTGAAAATTGGCAATAAAGTATGTAAATATTTGTGGTCATTTCTTAAGGAAAGACATTTAAAAATTAAAAACGATGATGAAACAGATAATCAGATATGTAGATGGACTAGCAGGGGTCTTGCTCAGGGAGATCCCGTTTCGCCAATATTATTTAATATTGCTACGTTTAAAATTTGTAATGAAGTTGGAAATATTATGATCTGCCAATATGCTGATGATTTCGTCTTATTCTACAGTAATATTAACGTGGTGAATTGTGTAAATAATTTGCAAAAGGCATTAAACAAAGTAACAAGTATACTTGAACAAATAGGATCGCAATGCTCATCTTCTAAATCAAATGTTTGTTTATTCTCGAGAGGTTTTCGTAAAAATCAGGTTTTCTTAAAAATTAACGATATAAATCTTCAAATGGTGGACTGCGTCAAATATTTGGGGATGTGGTTAGACAGATCACTTAGATGGACGAAACACGTCAATGAAATTAGCGAGAAAACAGTTAAATTATTAAATCTTTTAAAAGTTTTTGCAGGTTCAGGTTGGGGAATGCACCCTATACATTTACGTCGTCTTTACATTTCCACTGTCCGCAGTAGACTTGACTTTTCCTCATTTCGGTACGATAATTGTGCAACGAGTAATATCACGAAATTAGATATAATTAGAATTAGCGCTTAGAATTATTGGCGGGTTTATTAAAAGCACACCAATACACGTTATGGAGAACGAAATTTGTATACCTACATTAGAGTTAGAGAATAGAAGGAAGTACCTGGCTTTAAAGTATTGCCTGAAAGCTAAGTCCTGGAAAAATAATTCGACTCTGACTCTAATCCTTGAGAGTCCTTTCCAGAGTGCCAGGTATTGGCGAAATAAAAAAAAGCCTTTGCTTACCGTAGTGTATGACCAAATTAAGAACCATGTTATCTCTGCGTCTGATATTTCAGAAATGGTTCAATTGAATGTATGGGTGTCTTACATAAATGTACACGATATAATTTTGTATGAATTAGAAAATATTAAGAGACGTAAGCATACGTATGTAGGTGAAGTAATAAAACAAAATACTTTACAAGAATTAAATACTAAGTATAATCATTGGTATCCATTGTATACAGACGGGTCTAAATCTGAACGGTTTAGGAGCAGCATATTTTGATCAAAATCTTAAAATAGGCCGTGGTTTCAAAATTCTTAATGATAGTGTTATGACGTCTGAATTAGTTGCGTTGTATGAAGCCTTAATGTACGCAGTATCAATTAGATCGGACAACATTGTTATTTTCACCGATAGTAAAAGTGCTCTTCAACACGTGGCTCACTGCGCCTCTGGAATAAGAGGTGTAATGATAGCCTATAAGATTTTAGGCCTCATTCACTGTATCGGTGAAAGTGGCAAAACCGTCAAGATATAATGGGTACCGTCACATATCGGGCTAAGAGGAAATGAGGAGGCAGACAGACTAGCAAAACTTGCCGTTACTGAAGGTACTCCATATTGGATACTACCAAGTTTTTCAGAACTGCTGCATAATTGTCGCAACATTTGTTATTTGGACTGGAAAGAATATTTTGACAGTAGGTCGCGGACTAAAGGAATTTGGTATAGAACCATAGTCTGTCAGCCTCCTCGAGTACCCTGGTTTTCAAATTTTGACCTAAAGAGACAATATGTAATCCTGATGCACATACTGCGTGCCGGGCACGTTCCATTAAACAAGTTTGCCTACCAAATGAAAAATAAAAGATTCGCCCAATTGTGACCTATGTCTACATAAGATAGAGGATGTGCAAAGGAACCATTTGTTCCACAGCCTTAAAATAAGCAAAAGTAATATAGGTGCATTACAATGTATTTTGTCACAGCCTTTATCGCAGGAAGCTAAGATGATTATAGCTCTATGTTTTAAATATTAATTCATTTAAGTACTTACAATATAACCGAGTGTAATAGATTTAGTTTTGTCTCATGGGGCTGGCATGTTTAACAAAAGCCCCTAAACAAATGTTGAATAAAAAAAATAAAAAAAATGTAGTGACTAGCACGACGGTCTTGTTGCGAGTGACAGATTAAAACAAACACAAAATGGCGGTGGGCCATTGAGTGTTCCCACCCTGAAAAAATATATTTGAATGTTTTTGTTGTATTTGTCTTTGTTCAAAATATAATAAATATATGCGATCGATATCATTACTTATTTGGTCACAACACTACATTATATCAAATTAGAACTGTCATCGAGAAAATAAAGAAATGGAAATAGTATAATGGAGTTTTCTTATTTACGTATATATTTCTGGTTTGATAAATTTAGGTGTTTTACATTACCTTTGAACATGCACACTGTGATTTGAATATGCTACCTAATGAATCTTATATTTAAATTTAGTATTCTGCTCGTGTATAATACATATCTTCCTAATTATTGTAGGTCTGGTCGGCTCAAAGGCTTTATCGGAAGAAACTATGCGTCCCGTACTAGACAAGCTGAGAGATCACTTGATTGGCAAGAACGTCGCTGCTGACATAGCTAATAAACTGTGTGATTCTGTTGCTGCTAAACTTGATGGCAAGGTAAGATTGATTCAATAGTCAAAAGATTTTTCTTAGTATGGCAGTGTTTTTGGAGTTTGGATCTTGGAGATCTTAGAAAGCATGTCTTCATTGCTTCCATTTTTAGTTATAACCATCCAGTATATGAATAGAAAGTTGTGACTTAAAAAAATATATTTTCCAAGTAATATTAATATTTGTTCCTTGTTGCAATGCTACAACTACAGGAGTTTTATTTTCTATTTAAGTATATTTTCATTATCGCAAGTAGCTTTTTCACATCATTATGTTTAATTATAGTACTTTATTATTTGAGTAGAAAATAAACGTTTTTGAACGCAAGACAAAAGAAAAACGGATTAATTATGACGTAACAAAGCAAATTACTTGCATAATATATCGAATCGAAGCCAATTTTTCGATCAATACTCATTTTCACCTCAGAACCTCAGGATTTTAGTTTTTGTTTGATATTTGAGTGCATAACAGCAATTCATCCGCTAGCGCTTAAATATTTCTTATAACTTATCTCACGCCTTTTTTATAACTCCATGTCATTCTATCCGTATGCCAAATTTCACGAAATTCCTTTCAAGCGTGCTTCAATAACAAACTTCTAAACAAATTTTCAAATCTATGATATTAATGCGATTTCATCTTAACTATATTGTCCAGGTGCTGGGAACTTTCGACAGTGTGGCCAAGATAGTAAAGTCAACTCTAACAGAGTCCCTAGTTCAGATTTTGTCACCAAAACGTCGCGTGGATATATTGCGCGATTGCATGCAGGCGAAGCAGGAGGGAAGGCCTTATGTCATGGCATTTTGTGGCGTAAGTCTGCTTTTGTTTATATATATTTTTTAAGTGCCTTAAAATCTATATTATTACTATTAAAATAAAATATTTGTTTGTTTCTGTGTAATTGATAAACTTTAAAAGTTGGTTCAGTGAAACAATTTCGAAAGTTTTTTTTACCGGATTCATAGCCGGCAACGATCACGTGACCCGACATCACTAGTCGTTGGCGCTTTATTTACTAATAGTGATTGTGTTTATTACACCGACGCGTGATGCGTTGCCGACCGTATATAGGCTTCAGTTGAGCTTGCTTTTGTTTTGGTAATTGCACTGACTGTCCTATGAACGGAACACAATCACGTAAACGTGATTATTATGGCGGGTAAAATAGGAAGGACTGTAGTACCGCCCGACGAGATCTTTACAAAAAAACTCTACTGCCACTTTTAGAAAGGTACATTATTCAGAAGTGATCTAGGTTATACTACCTGTTATCACACTAGTGAACCCGTAACGGGACTTCTAGTGTGATATAAAGTTGAAATTGTGATTTGCCCAAATCGATTGGAAAAATTCTTATCAATGACTCAGTCAATATAAACATGCAATTTGCCATTAAGGAGCTCCATTGTCTGCGTCCATGTCCAGTTCCAGACAATCGTGCTCATACTTATGGGTATATCTCCGAAATCGAGGGTACAGAAACCTTGAAATTATAATGGGACCAACATGGAGCTAAACGGAACACAACGTAAAAATTCATCAAAATCGGTTCAGAAACAAAAAAGGTATGCCAGAATGTAAACTAAAAATTGTATACAGGCAAATTAAGAACACATTTCTTTTTTGAAGTCAGTGAAAAATCATCGATTGCAAAATATTCAAATTGCAAATAGTGAATATTTTTGTTTATGTGACATTTGGCCGCTGATTTCTTATTATAAATATGTATTTGAGGTTTAAACATTTTTAAAGATACTTAGGGTCTCACCACAAAAATTTAAACATCTGTTTATCTTTAATACTGTATATATACAGGGTGACTTGTAATTCGACGTATTCCTCTTGGGATGTCATAATACAACTAATTTCCAACAAAATTAACTATAATGTCCCTAATACCAAGGAGGCTCGCTATCGAGATATTCAATATTTTCGGTTTTGTTCAAAAATATCCCGAATTAACTACAAAAAATTAAATAAATAAAAAACTAGTAGAATACATTAATAATACGTACATGGAGGGTATGCGAATGCTATATATATAGTATAGTAGTATATATATATAGTAGAACACTTATCATTTCTCCATTGAACAACTATAAGGAGACAGAAGTTCCACCCGCTTCAAGTCGAGGCGTCAAAAAGTGGAAACGATTTGATAGTTCTTTTTTGGTTCTCATCGCCAAGGTATGGAAAGAACTGCTTCCGTCTGTTTTTCCAGACAAATATATGCCCGGGATTTCCTTGGACAGGCGTTGTATTACTCTCGTCTTCATCTTCACTTTCGTGAGATGGAAGACTTATGCCTGCCTTTTGTTAGAAATAAAATTTCACTGTTCTTTGAATTGTAAAACAAAAAACTATCAAATTATCTCCACGACATAATCGACACATATTATATACAGCGTGAAAAGGTGGAATATTTTCACAAAATTCTTTTATTTACATCTTATGATACAACGCAATCACAATGTGAAGAATAATAAAACATTTATATGGCATTTCATCTTTTATGTAAATTTGCTCTGGCTATTATTTTACCTGGAGTACTTTGAATTGTTTTACCTTTGACTTTTCTTTTTATAACCACCAACGTTACAAAGTGGTGTTTTTATAGTTCTAAAGTGTGTACCTGTGTGTCTCTCTGTGACAAATAGACCATAGTTTTATGTGTTTTGTTTTTGTTTGAAATATAATAATACAATTTTTGATAATAATTCAGCTGTCCAAAAATCAATCTTCGGTTCCAGGTGAATGGGGTAGGAAAATCAACGAACTTAGCCAAGATAAGTTTCTGGCTGATAGAGAACGGGTTCACTGTGTTGATAGCTGCGTGTGACACTTTCCGAGCAGGCGCAGTGGAACAATTGCGCACGCACATGCGACGTCTTAACGCGTTACACGAGAACAACCCCGCTACGCTTTATGAGAAGGGTTATGGTAAGAGATCTATCACATAATGGAATATTTACAAACTTACAATAAACACTGGAAAAACAAGGAAAGAAAAATTACAGATAGACCGACAGATAAAACACACAAATTACAATGTGCATAGGGCAAAGTGGCCAAAAGGCTAGCAAAATCACCTCCTTGGATCGTTTCCAAAAATAAGTTCCAGCCTTAGCCTTACTACTAATAAATAATTCAAAGGCTGCGAAAGAAGTGCCGCTAAATACTTTGTTCATTTAGTGAGGTAAATAAATACTGTTACATACTGTTAATACATAAATACTGTTGCTGAATTATAATAATAGTGCTGTTGTCCAACTTAGGGGCGGTCTCAGGCCATTTATAATCTACTATACTTATTTACTGCGGGTCGGCAGACTTTACATATACCTTCGAAATAATTTGTAAGGTGTGTGGGTTTCCTCACGATATTTTCCTTAATCGTTAGAGGAGTTGGCTTGATGCAGTTAAGCTGTTAAAACTTATTGATGCATTAAGCTATCACCTAGGATCGAATTCAGGATGTACGGATCGCTGGCAACGCCTTAACTACTGATCCGCCGATGCTCGACGATGGTGGGTATACACGACAAGTAGTGCTTACCCACCCTTATATTCCTAGGTCACCGTCAATTATCCTACTTCAGAGACGCCTGCCTATCCAACTAAGATACTGATTTTAGGCAATACTGCGGGTTGGCAAATTGTACACATACCTACGACATAATTCGTTAGGTGTGTGGGTTTTGTCTCACTGTTTGCCTTCACCGCTAAGCAATCGGCTTAATACACAGCTGTTGTAAAAACTCGTAGATACATTTGGCAGGCAACGGATCGCACCTGGGACCATCGGATCTATGAGCCAGCGCTTTAAATACTACATTTGAATATGAAACTGTAAATCTCAAAACTACGCACCACAGTTAAAATTGACCATTAAATTCACGTGTAGTAATAACTCTTTCAGGTAAAGACGCAGCCGGCATAGCAATGGAAGCGATCCGATACGCGTCCGACTGCAAAATAGACGTCGTCCTAATCGATACCGCGGGTAGAATGCAAGACAACGAGCCTTTAATGAGAGCCCTCGCTAAACTGATCAAAGTCAACGAACCAGACTTGGTGCTATTCGTCGGAGAGGCCTTAGTAGGCAATGAAGCAGTCGACCAACTAGTGAAGTTCAACCAAGCTTTAGCTGACTACAGCTCTTCAGCTAATCCACACGTTATCGATGGTATCGTCCTCACTAAATTCGATACTATCGACGATAAAGTCGGTGCCGCCATCTCTATGACATACATTACCGGACAACCTATAGTGTTCGTGGGAACGGGACAAACCTATACAGACTTGAAGGCCCTTAACGCAAACGCGGTCGTACACGCTCTTATGAAGTAAAATGTATTTTGTACCGTTATAAATAAATATTTGTCAGTCGAATATAACATTGTTTTCAATAATCTTTTAAGTGATATCTATTTTTTTATGTAAATATAGCCTTATTTTTGTTCGTTTCTCTTTTTTGTTATTTAAGATCGATTATGTCAATTATCAATTTTATAGTTTAATTTTTTCAAAGATTTCAATGTGCCCTTTAAAGTACAGGCTTGGAAGTTTTTCATTGACTTTTACAAGGCAACAGTCAAATCGCATGATAAGTACTTTGTCGAATCATGCTTGGTGGGTCCAGATTTTTCGCAAAACTGCTTGTTTTTGTATAAATATAACAGTTATTTTGCAGTTATTATATCATATATAATACTACCAATCTATAAAGTGAATGTTTTTACAATTAGTAGCTCTACAATCATAATAAGGGACCAACCACAATCCTACCTCTAGTGCTGGAAATACTGAACACATAAAATAAATGTTCTATAATTTTTTTTGTCATTCATTGTAATAAAAAAAAGAATAATTTTAATATTTCTCAATTATTGTGTCATTATCGTACCTGTATGTTACAAGTATTTATATATGGTGAATTATCTTGGTTATGGTGTTAAATATTATTTTATATTTTCCAATAAATTTATTTTATTATACTTTTTTTTGTTTTTACTTTCTGTTTACTTTTAAGAAATTTTAGACAAATAGCTAAATAATTTTAAAGTGGCAGTTGCAATTCTTAATACAGATATCATGTTAGTTTAGAATACCCAGACACTTAGTACTTATAGTCGGTTCTGCACTCACTACTATAATTGCAGCAAAAAAAATCTACTTTTGTACCTACATATACAAATAACAATAATAAATCCCCGGACGAACAGATCAACAAAGACAGGGTGGGCCATTAATTTGTTTACATTTAAATTTCATCCCTCACACATACATAGGGCGGCGCGGGTGTAGGATGGACTCACTAGCTCGTATATTGGAATTTTTGTCGCAATGGATGACTACACAGGGCAACAGCGTGCGTTTTGTGTAAAGCAGTTTTATATCACAAAAATACACTATTGTTGAAAGGCATTTGTTTGGTTTTGAGTACATAGCACGACAAATCAATGTCCAAGTGGAGATCTTATCAAGACATGGGTCAAAAAGTTCGAGGAGACAGGATCGACGTCAAGCCAACTGGCAGCCCGCAGACTTCTCGAACTGAACAGAAAGTACCGAAAGTTTCTGCTTCGGTGCGCCGCAAAACAGATTTATCGACGCGCAAACGTGTGGCTCAATTAAACATATCGCACACATGCTGACGCCGTATTTTGAAATCAGAGTTGGAATACACATCAGATCCAGTTAGTGCAAGAAGGGAAGTCTAACGACCTAAGTTAAAGCTAAACTTTTTCCCAAATAATACAATGTTTCAAAAACAGCAGATTTTTTTTTGTTTTTAAGGTTATTTGAAGAATCGAGTTTACACACAGAAACAAATTGAATGAAATGAGTGAGTTAAAGAACAAAGATTTTAATACATTTAGGGAAATATAGAAATCGCGACGGTGGTCATTAGACAATATTTGTTTTAATGCGAGTTATTGTTTTATTTTTACATTATTAAAAAAAATTTACATTTTGTACCGCCCTATAAATAAAATACTTATTTTATCTATAGGGCGGGCTGAGTTCCTTATTACTGAGTTCCTTAGCAGTAGATGATCCTTCTGAATCAATGGTAGTTTCAATATACAACGTCCTAAACCGAGGTCCGTGCCCTCTCGTATGCAGGAGTAGTTTAAATTCCGGCTAAGCGCCCTCAGCGCGAGGCCACAAAGTCCGGTGAAATTTAAAAGGTTAAAATAGGTATATATAATAAGGATAAATAAACAGTTCACTTCGAAAAAGAAACCCATTCCTTTTGGCCGTCGCTTGCTTGCTCCACACCAGATGATCTCGGGTTCGGTGTGTACTCGTTACGATGCGGCGATGGCAAGTCTTTTTCAAGGCTAGGTATTTCTTATTTTATAAGACCTTACGTAATGCAGTTCTTTTCAGTTCATACTTCATGGACATTTACCGCTGCAATGTTATTATTGTAATAAATTCGATATTTGTGTTTTGTCGTATTTTTCAGTATCCTAAATTATCTGATTATCGACGCTGAATTTTTGTATAAATCAAAAGGAATTGTATCTAATATTTCTTTATTGTAATATTATTCAATATATATATTTTTTACTTTGTCATAGCTGGCAAACGAGAACGCTTCAACCTGATGGTAAGTAGTCCGTGTCCATAGACATTATTAATCGTAGATGTTATTGATTAATATTATTGTTATTTATTGATTATCGATTAATGATGCGATGCGGATCGTAATCGAATATCTTTTAAAACAGACAACGAATATAAAATATTAGATGGCGGGTATCTAGTAAAATATTTTACTAAAAGTTAAACTAATTTATAGTTTCTGAAATGCTACAAATATTAAGATATTAACATTTTGAACTTACTTAAACTATGTGGACTGAGTGAGCACTCTCAAAAATTTATTATCCGAAAACCTGCCACGTTAGTGGTTCGTTTTGTATTTTACAAAGTCGCATATTAATTTTACTTGACTATGCACATAATAGGTCTTAACGGGTGGTGCGTTCGTTTGTAGTGTTCGCTCCGTAAACGTCGTTGATGTTGCGTGCCGCTTGTGCTGCCACGACGGTACTCATACTCCATAATTACTCGAATTTTTAACTTATCCATGATGACGAAAAATGTTCGAATGCGTTGAAAACAAAACACTAACTATTAAACAAATGACGATTTTAGAAAAAGAATTCCATGTTTGTCAAATAAAATTAATTTGAAATTAGAATTATCAGTCAAAAAAAAAAATGTTTTCATTTGAAATGGCCAGTACGGGAAAACGGCAATTTCATAGGTAAAGACCTAATATATAGCAGTTAAAATTTTCAGTTTCCTCATCAGAAATGGGGTTTCGAAAGTGTGCGGATTGAGTGAGCATAAGAAATTATTTGTAAAACCATAAATACGTTACTAGGTTATCTACAAATTATAAAGGTAAGTTAGCATAGGTTTTACTAAATACTAGTATATAAATATTATATGTTAAATGAATACTTTCACTGATGTCGTTGGTAGTTTGTGAGAACCGAGTGAGCGCACGATAAATAATTTAAAACTTGTTTTATCTTTTTACAAATACAGAGATTCCTTTTACAATTGTTGTAGAACTTTTACTAAATGAACATCATATTTTAATTTTTTTTCTGACGGGTGCTCACTCAATCCACACGCACACATAAAATATCCTTAATTAACTTATGGTTATATAAAAATATGAACAGAAATAAGTTATTATCACTGATCTTCTTCATTTAAAGCCACGAAAGAAATTGTCGATGGATATTCTGAAATTGAAGAAATTTTAACCAGCACATCTTCAAATAATGAGCAGTAAGGTATTGAAAGAAAAATAGCACCTTTAAGAAAAAATTATTTGTCTAGAAACGGTTCTATTGGCCATCTTTTTAAATCACATTTTGGTGCAGTGTGACAAATAAGATACTACATGGTTGGAAAATGCTTCTTGAATCTGCTATGCATGCATTGGAATCATAATATCATAAAACATAAATCATCATTCGTCAAATAATACGTTACTACAGTCCAGCCTATTTTGACCGCCATAGTATCACGTTTACGTGGCTTTGTTCCGGTCAAAGGAATAAAGGTAATTTCAATTCAACTGGAGCCTACGGTCGGCAACGCATCCTTAGTTGACATAATAATCACAATCACTGTTAATAAATAAAATACGACTTATGAAGTCCGTGGGTGCGCGCTCGATTGCCGGCTATGAATATAATAAAAAAAACTCAAGAACACTGAAATTACACCAATAACGTACCTACTTGTTTCGAACAACGATATGACAAAACCGTCTATCGATGCTATCCCTACTTAGTATTGAATGCGATCTATTCCGGAGCTGGATTTCAGCAAACTATCAATGTTTGTTTGTCGAAAAACCCTCGCTATACCTCATTCTCGCTATACGCGAGTGGCCAAACTGTACAGAAATTATCACGCAACCAGGGCCCTGTTCAATAAAACTTACAATTGTAAATTACAGGTGACAGATGACAGGCTACTATTTTACAAGTTTTTGTTCAATAAAAAATACTAATTACACATTTATAATGTTGAAAATTTACATATTTGTCAAATTTTAGTTACAATTTTACATATTTCTGTTCAATAAACATTTTCGCGTGACAGATGGCAATTTACTAATTTGTCGGAAAAACTGCTTTGTTGAACGTTTAATTTTATTTATCTCGTGAGTCAATTTCTCACTAAACCGACTAAAGAAAATATCTCTGTTGCTATGTATAAGCGACAGAATAGTTAATTTGTTGTTCAGCTCCATTTACTCTTATATCTCACCAGTAAGCCTAAAAGTTTTTGATTTACCCAAATTAATCTTTTGTATTGTACGATGTTACAATTTTACATAAATATGTAGAATTGTAAACGTCCATGACATATTTGTAATACATAATTTTGTCATATATTAAGCCAGGCAATTTTTAGAATTGTAGATAATGTTTGATTGAACACAGTTTACAGGCGCGACAATTTACAATTATTTGTTTTACATATTTATAGATTTTACTGAAAAGCACTTGTATGACAATTCTATAATTATGTCACTTATTGACAAATAGGTAGAATTGTTAGTTTTATTGAACAGAGCCCAGGCCACTGTCCTTGCGCGCGCTAAATACTTATGGCCGGTTTACACGAGTTAAGTGGTTAAGTTGGTAACTACATTTTAACTAAATTTTAAGTTAAAAGTTGCGTGTAAACAGTCAGTTAAGTGACAAGTGGTAACTTAAAATTTAGTACGCAAGTGATTAAGTAGATTAGGATTCGTTCTATTTTTCGTATAAGTGGGTGGGCGGGGCTTCTCACTTAACACGTTTGGACGTGATTTTTTAGTTAAGTGCATAAGTTGACAAACCTGATGGCGGCAAGAGCTCGTATTTATTTCGCATTTACTCTTTCTTTTTAAATGTCGGAGAGGAGCGTATTTTCAACTTTAAAATTTGTTGAAGAATATTTAAAATTGATATGCTTGTAGAATAAAAATTTAGAAAAAAACATATTCTTGTAAAGATTTTAATTTACGAATAAAATTCTTCTCTGAATTTGTCCAAAATCACATTTACCATATATCTAAGTACAGAATTGACGAATTCCTCGAGATTCATCACTGCTCATCTTCATTGAACTTATGAACTTAACTACTTAAACCGTTTGGACACACAAGTGACATGCAGTGACTTAAAATTTAGTTTTAAATTTAGTTACCAACTTAACTACTTAATACATGTAAACCGCGCATTATAGCCGGTTTACACGCGTTAAGTGGTTAAGTTAATTACTAAATTTTAAGTTAAAAGTTGCGTGTAAACAGTCAGTTATGGCCGGTTTACACGAGTTAAGTGGTTAAGTTAGTAACTAAATTTTAAGTTAAAAGTTGCGTGTAAACAGTCAGTTAAGTGACAAGTGGTAACTTAAAATTTAGTACGCAAGTGATTAAGTAGATTAGGATTCGTTCTATTTTTCGTATAAGTGGGTGGGCGGGGCTTCTCACTTAACACGTTTGGACGTGATTTTTTAGTTAAGTGCATAAGTTGACAAACCTGGTGGCGGCAAGAGCTCGTATTTATTTCGCATTTACTCTTTCTTCTTTAAATGTCGGAGAGGAGCTTATTTTCAACTTTAAAGTTTGTTGAAGAACATTTAGAATTTAGAACTTGTAGAATAATAATTTAGAAAAATACATATTCTTGTAAAGATTTTATTTCCGAATAAAATTCTTCTCTGAATTTGTCCAAAATCACATATACCATATATCTAAGTACAGAATTGACGAATTCCTTGACATTCATCACTGCTCATCTTCATTGAACTTACGAACTTAACTACTTAATCCGTTTGGACACACAAGTGACATGCAGTAACTTAAAATTTAGTTACAAGTTAAAATGTAGTTACTAACTTAACTACTTAATACAATCATGTAAACCGCACATTAGCGAAGTGGATTGCCGCCGTATCTCATTCGCGCTTAAGTAATATTTTTTACTAATGTGCTGCCGATTTAGATAGAATTTCTGTTAAAATTATTCAGTCTGTCATTGAACAGATGTGGTTGTCAACTAGGTCAAATGGTTACAACATAATAATTGGCACGGCTTACAGGCCGCAGTGGATGAATGTTGAAACCTTCATAAATGACTTAACCATGTCGGTCTCGCATTTTTCAAATTTCAATTGCACCATCGTTATGGGAGATTTCAACATTAATTTTCTTAATTATAATAATAAAGGCTCTGAAAAATTTATCAACTTCCTACAGTGTATGGACTTGAACCAGGTGGCGTAGGAGCCAACACACTTTTCCTCCAGTGGTGCAACCCTGATCGATCTTATCTGTACTAATACTGCAGTAAGAGAGGTGACTGTTGCTAATATTACTGGAAAACTAGGTCATGCGTTAGTGGCAGCTACTCTCACTCTTAAGAAAAAACAAGTACCATCAAGATTTGTAACTTACAGGCCGATCAAGGATATAGATTTGGAGAAGTTCAACAGGGACCTTGAGATAGTGAACTGGGAAGCGGTCTCCAAAATTGAAGATGTCAACGTAATGGTCGAAGAATTCAATCGTTTGCTCCTTACTCTTTTTCAAAAACATGCACCGATCAAAAAAGTAAAAACTAAACCAAAACAATCACTTCCCTGGATTACGAGCACAGTTAAGCTCATGATAGATTTAAGGAACAAGGCCTTTGATGCTTTTCGCCAAACGAAGTCTGCAACACGTAAACAATATTACAAGGATTTAAAAAAGCTGACCGACCGCAGTATATTTTATGAAAAAAAGGCATACTTCGATAACCATCTCAATGCCAAACTTAACAATAGTAAAATATTCTGGAAAAATCTGTAAGAAAGTATTTTGGTTGATCCAGGAAAGTCGGAATGCCTTCCAGGTAGCCTTATTGATCAAATAATTTGAACGAAGACTTTCTTAATGTTCCTGGAATAGGTAATATTTCTGATTTAGATCTAGAACATTTTAGAAAAAACAGATTTGGTTCTGCAATTTTCGATCTGAAACCTATATCCGAGGAGGATGTCTCCAAGTTTATTATTTCTATTAATTCAAATGCAGCAGGAAGTGACGGAATCAGTAAAGATATGATTATTTTGACATTGCCGCGTACGTTAAAAATTATTACTGTAATTATCAATAAATCGATTCTCACTCGTACAGTACCTAGGCAATGGAAATTAGCTTTAGTAACCCCACTGCCTAAAGTTGAACTTCCTAGTCAGATGAAAGATATAAGACCCATTAGCATGTTGCCTTTCAACTCAAAAGTTTTAGAAAAAGTAGTTTATTCTCAGCTTAGTCAGTTCGTGGAAGCTAATAATATACTTCCTTGTCAGCAGTCGGGATTTCGTAAGGGACGCGGCACGGTGACAACTGTTTTAGATGTCACTGATAATATTCTGACCGAACAAGATCTTGGGAATGGAACTATCCTAACTCTTTTGGACTACACCCGTGCCTTTGACTGTTTAGATATTAATCTTCTACTCTCAAAATTCGCTTATTATGGTCTGAACAGACAATCGATGGAGTGGTTTTGCAGTTACTTGACCGACCGATGCCAGGCTGTGAGGGTAATGAGGAGTGACGGGACTTACATAACATCTGATCTCAGACTTATAGGACGTGGAGTTCCACAAGGTTCGATACTGGGCCCGTTGCTGTTCATTATTTACACCGCAGACCTGGTCCGAGAGATCAAGTATTGCCATTACCACTGTTACGCGGACGATGTCCAGTTGTACATCTCTGTTCCACCTGAAAAGGTTGAAACAGCGACCATGCGAATGAACGAGGATCTTGATAGGATTGCTGGATGGTCGAACAGAAATTCTCTCGCTATCAATCCGTCAAAGTCCAAATTTATGATTCTGGGTACAAAGTCTCAAATCACCAGGATTTGCAGGAATAAGCCAGACATACGTATCTCTGGCGAACCCATAGAATCGGTAAAAGAAGCAAGAAATTTGGGCATAATGATGGACAGTCAGTTGCGATTTGGAACACATATTGTACAGTTAATTAGAAATTGTTTTTTTAGATAAAAAATCCTCTATAAGATTCGGCATTTGCTTAGTGAACGGACAAGGATTGCCCTTTGTGAAGCCCTTATCCTTTCCAGACTTAACTATGGTGATCTGGTTTATTGTCCGCGTTTACTCTCCGTTCATCAGTGCATGTTACAGCGAGTGCAAAATGCGTGCTATAGATTTTGTTATGCGGTTCCCCCTCGCACGCACATATCGCCGTATCTAAATAATGCATCCATGTTAAACATGAAATCACGTAGGCATTTACATCTTGCATCGCTTATGTTTGGCGTTGTGCATTGGAGGAGTCCCGAGTATCTTTTCAGTAAACTTACCTTTGCATCGTCCCATGGTGAATATGGTTTAAGGAATGCTCGCATGCCGCTGGAAAATCATAAGCATAGAACGGTAGCTTTTGAGGGTAGTTTCCGCTATCAGGCGACGAGGTGTTGGAATGACATACCTCCCCCTATTAGGAAACTTACTAATAAATTTACGTTTAAAAAATATTTTAAAGCACATCTTCTTGACTTACAAAAATCCTTGTAGTGGGAGATTGTGTCCCTCTAGCCGGTCCTCTCGCCACTAGCACGGTACGTTCATGGGCATGGTGATTTCTTTTTCCTTGTGATATGTTGATAAGCTATTTATGATATATTTTTATTGTATTTCTCAACGTATATTTTTGTTTATTCGTGGTTTTTATTGTATTAATTATAAGTATGTGTATGTTAGTTTAGGAAATAATAACGTATAAAATGTGTAAACTTCAAATTACTTGCGCAGCTACCTTGCTACTCAGGTGATAGCTGAAAATCAGTGATTTGTTCTATGAGCAAATAACACCACTGAGCTATGGCCTTTTTGCACTATTCTGTTATTATATGTAAACCTTTTCTCGTGTAATTTTTATTGTATAATTTTTTTATTTTTTTATTTAAGTTCCTTTTGTTGAAATGTGTCTGTAATCTTTAATATTAATAGTTGCAAATAAACTTTCCATTCATTCATTCATTCATTCATTTTTTTAATTCCGAATTTCACAATCCCGAAGAGTCTTAATTCCGAATATTCAAAAACACGATTCTTATTTTACCGAAATTATTAAATACGAAATTTTAATTTTCCGACTTTCATTAGTACGAACAATTTAAAACCCGCTGTGTTACTAGTCCGAAATATGGTATTCCGAATTTAATTTGAAAAATTCAATGCTATCATTCAGATTTTGTATCTAAAACGGGTATATATTAAAAACTATAATCTAAATCTAATGTGACACAAATTAAAATTGATAAGGCACATTTTGAAATTATACAAATTGGGCGCGACGACGAGCGAAGCGAGGAGGAGCAGTTAGTCTGTATGTAGATAATGCAGCGTGAGCGCAGCGAGCGTGCCGCAGCAGCGGCCGGCGAAGCGCCAAAAAGGGATTTGCATTTCAGTACATAAACTATATACTCAAGAAATAACTCGGTACAAAAAAATTAATAAACTTTCTCATTTCCAGCTGACTACTTGAATGCTCGAACGTATAAATTGATGTAGGGTCGGGTAATAGACAGTGAATCAGTCGGACACAATGATCCACCATAAGTATCTCAAGAACGCGACGTTGCCAAACCGTGCAACTCCTTCATTTAAGGCCGGTGCCGACTCGCTTCCCTCTCCTCAGTCGCCGGCAAGCTATCGACACATACTTGCGCGCAAGGAGTGCATTTCTGTTTTCTTAGTTAAAAACTTAAAAAAATCTAGTAAGTACTGTTTTGTATTACTTTATTTAGGCAAAATTTATTGTATTTTTCTTATATTTCTTAGATTTTGTGTTCTATTACGCTTGTTTTAGAATTATTTCTGTTTAAATCGCACGCGTAACGCCTAAGCTACATAACCTAAAAGTTTAAAAATAGGTGTGCGGCTACAACTAACCAATTTTGGGAAGGCAACAATGAACCATGGTTCATTGTACACTACATATGGTTCATAGTATACAACATTCACAAATATACTTTTTGTATGTAACTTTACATTTTCTTTCAGCATGGGTCGCAACGCAGTAGGCCGAGAGAAAAGAAAAAAGGGAAGCCATTCAGCAGATCAAATGCGGAAAGGTATAGAACTTCATCAACGTGGTTTAAGTTTAAGAAAAAGCGCGAAAGAGTCTAGTCTTCCTTATCCTACATTAAGAAGATATGTATTAAAATACCTCACGGACAGTTCATGTTCTTTAGTGCCTAATTATGAAGTTAACTGCATTTTCACCGAAGACCAAGAACGTGAATTGAAAAGCTATATAGTTGAGTGTTCAGAATTGTTTTATGGGCTTTCATCAAAGGATGTGCGTAAAGTTGCGTATGAAACGGCAAAAACCAACAACATAAAAATGCCTTCATCTTGGGTTAGGGACAAAATTGCTGGCAAAGACTGGTTGCTTTCTTTCAAGAAACGAAATCCCGGATTATCATTCAAAAAACCAGAAGCTTGTAGCTTAGCCCGGGCTACTGCCTTCAATAAAAACAATGTCCAAAAATTTTTCAACAACTTAAGACAAGTATTGCAACGACACCCATCATTTGGCAACGGCAGCAGGATTTTCAACCTAGACGAAACCTCAACAACCACGATGCAACGGCCCCAAAAAGTTCTAGTTCCGACAGGAAAAAGTGTGTGTAAGATCACGAGTGGTGAACGCGGGGTTCTTGTCACAACTTGCTGCATAGTGAGCGCCACGCGACATGCATTGCCACCAACTATGGTGTTTCCTAGAAAAAAATTCCAACAACATATGCTACACGGTGCACCATCTGGGACCTTAGGTTTGGCAGCATCTTCGGGTTGGATGAACTCGGAAATATACAACATTCATCAGCTTCTAAAGACAACCCTGCTTTATTAATTATGGACAATCACGAGAGCCATTTATCTGTCGAAGCAATTAATCTGGCTAAATCATCAGGAGTAACTATATTAACTCTCCATCCGCACACCACTGCAAAAATGCAACCTCTAGATGTCGGACTTAATGCGCCGTTCAAAACATTTTACAACTCTGCAGTAGATTCGTGGTAATGCGAAACCAGGGAAAAAATTTCACTATCTATAATGTCTTTAAATAAAACACTTTTTACCGGATATTATCGCGTATATTTTAGTTAATTTTAAAATTATTTCGACGTTTCGGCATCTTTGCAGTTGCCGTGGTCACGATAGACTAAGGTGTTGTTCATCTATTGCCAGTAATAAAAACTACATGATTGTCAATACATATTAACGCCATCTGTTTCTCAGTCTTCTCGCATAACGTCCCGGATTGACACAAAAGGCACTGACTGTGTCCTGCCTTATATAAAGGGTGTTACTGACAAGATAGGAGGCATTCTTCGGCGAGCTTCAATCAAAACTATCTACAAGCCGCACTCAAAGATAAGCCAGCATCTTCGTCCAATAAAATCAAGCATCCCTTGACAAGATCCAGGCGTTTATAAAATCGACTGTGACTGCGGGCTCTCTTATATCGGTCAAACCAAACGAAATGTGTCAACTCGCATTAAAGAACACATCTCTGATGTTAAAAATAAACGAACCTCAAAATCTGCAGTTTGTGAACATTCCATAGACAAGCCCAACCATTATTTAAGATTTGATACCGTGAAGATCCTAGCAAAAGAGAAACATTTTATACCTAGGATGATCAGAGAAACTATTGAAATTAAAAAACATCCAAATTTCAATAGAGAAGATGGTTGGAAACTTTCATCAACATGGGATCCAATACTTAAAAACATCAAAATGAAAAACCAGCAAACTGTTAGACTGCAAACTCAGGACACAGTCAGTGCCTTTTGTGTCAATCCGGGACGTTATGCGAGAAGACTGAGAAACAGATGGCGTTAATATGTATTGACAATCATGTAGTTTTTATTACTGGCAATAGATGAACAACACCTTAGTCTATCGTGACCACGGCAACTGCAAAGATGCCGAAACGTCGAAATAATTTTAAAATTAACTAAAATATACGCGATAATATCCGGTAAAAAGTGTTTTATTTAAAGTATGTAGCGTGAAAACTTAAGAGAATATTTATCTATAATGTCGCTGAATGTGTGGGACAAGCGTACTTAAAGGCAATGACTCCTACAAACATTGTCAAAGCATTTAAAAAGTGTGGTATACATCCTTGTGATGACACTATTTTCACGGAAATTGACTTTCTACCTAGTTCTGTAAGTGACAGACCAGAGAAAATACCTAGAGATGACGAAACTGATGCTGAAGATGAAGAACCGATACTCAACCGCGCACTTTTGTCTTCACCCTCCAATTTTGTCTCCGGTTTCACCACCAAGAGAATCTGCTGCTGAAGTCAGAAAATTAACATCACCTAAGATTGACAATTTAAAACCCCAAACAATCTCAACTGCTGTCTCAGACATGCAAACACCATCGACATCCAAAACTTTTATATCTGCAAAAGTGTTTAGACCTCACATTAAAGCAGATCCTCGTAAAAGAATAAAAAGGAAACCCGGAAGGCGTATTATTGCCACAGATACACCAGAGAAAATCGCAATAGAAGAGAAGAAGAAGAATTCAAAGAAAGAAGTTAAGAAATCAGTAAAAAAAGTAAAGCAAATCCCCTTCGTAAAAAATAAAAAGGCAAAAAAAACAGTTCATACAAATTACACTGAGACATCTGATAGTGAAGAATTTGTTGCTTCTGGATCCTCTTCTGGAGCAGAAAATTTTATTAGCGACGACGATGAAAGAGTTTTGACCAACTTTTCACCCCTAAAAAGAGACCCACAAGTAGGAGAATATGTGATTGTGGAATTCATTTCCAAAAGCACGAAAGTTTACTATGTAGCCAAAATATTAGAAAAACTCGATGACGAAGAGGATGACAGCGATTTCTTCGTTTCTTTCTTGAAATTAAAGAGCAAAGTGCAACAAAAGTTTTTTTGATCCGATAGACTTAGAGACTGCTGGAGTAAAAGCACAAGATATACAATATATTTTGCCACCTCCTCGAGTTCAAGGAACCAGCCGTCGTAAAACGACCCTTAGGTTTCCTGTAGACATGTCATTTATAAATTTGCGTTATTAAATTTTGTATTTATACCTAACTAAGATTTATACCTACCTGTTGATGGAAGCGTTCAATAGACGCTATTCCATTTGTGTTTTTGCCAAATATAAAACTGTTTTAAGTGAGATTCCTAATGTTGTGATATTTTTTAAATAAAAAAACATTTCGACTGATGCAATTGCCATTGTTAGGTTTTAAAAAAAACATAGCGTTATAAATCCACAATAAGTAATTTTTTTTAAAAGAATTTTTAATTCTATGTTGATCTTTTTTAGATAGATAAATAAGACTACATTAAGTGTTATTTTTTCTGTTATTATTCCGTATGTAACGAAGTTTATGATTTTTGTTATTTTCTTTCAAGAAAACATTACGCGCAATTATTAAGTTAAGAAATTTTAGAAGTTTATATTTTATGTTGATTTATAAGATTAAAAAAAGTCTGTGATTATGACAATATGTGAATTTTAAAGAACTTTAGATCTTTGAACTTTCTCAATTTAAACTGCAATTGATACAGTTTTCTTAAGTTTTGATAAAGCTTATAATTTTATGTTCTTTTTGTATTTCCTCACGCTTTGTATTGATATTAATGATTGGCATCCTTTTACCAGTTAATTCATATAATTTTGTTATTCAGAGTTGAGTTGGAGTCGTTAAAACGTCCCTAAATAAAACTAATAAAAAAACATTTTTTGTTATTGGATTCCATTGGTTTTTCCCCAAGGCTCAGTTCTCAAAAGTCAATGATCTGCCATCTGTGGTTAAGAATCGATGCGAGATCATATTGTTTGCTGATAATAATTCCTTCTTATTCACCATCAAATTACAAGAAAGTGATTATCAAGCAGTAAACAATTATATCTATTAATCTAATGTATCTCCAAATCAAAGAAGTGGTTCTCACCTAATAATTTACTACTCAATGAAAACACAACTAAATGTTTACTTTGCCAAATGTCAAACAAGTAAACATTGTAGTTAAGAGTCAGGAACTGACTCCTGTAAACTCAACTGTATTTCTGGTCATAGCCTTAGATGCCAAAATCCAGTGGGGACCGCATGTTGATGAGAGCGAAAGGGTCTGCCGCATATGCTGTTAAAAAATGAGAAACTTCAAATGAAACAACTGCTCGATTTTTGTATTTATAGTATTATATATATTTTGTATTTGTACTTTCATAGCGTCATGACATATAGCATTCTGTTGTGGGGGAGTGCTGCCGGCATGGATACTATATTTGTTCTGCAGAAAAGGGTCGTCACGCAATCTATCAGCTCGGAACCAAGGGTGTCACCTAGAAGTAAATTTAAGGAAATAAATATTCATATTTCTCATTCGCAATATATTTTAGAAAATTTAATGAATGCAAAAAAGAACATAACCTTGTTCAAAAAAAAAGGATATCTGCAAAATGTTAACACAAGAGTATGAAATATGCTGGCAGCTCATAATAGTAGGCTTCATAGGCCTTGTGTGGAGCTTGCCTATTCAATTTAAATTTATATTACTTTTACTTTAGTTATAGATTAAAAATTTCCCATAGCTTCCAACGATAGACTCAATATATATTACCAAAATACTCGAGGGCTACGCACGAAAACTCACTTATTTAAAAGAAATCTATTGCTACAGTCGTTTGATGTGGTATCGTTAACGGAAACATGGCTTCTTGATGGTATCAATGATAGCGAGCTTTTCGATGATAGGTACGTGGTTTGGAGAAGAGACAGAGATTATCAAACTACGCATGTGAAGTTTGGCGGTGGTGTGCTCCTGGCAGTGCGTCAGGAGCTGTTGTCGATTTATCGTCCGGAATGGTCATCATCCGCTGAGGACATATGGGTAACAGTCACTCTCAAAAGCCGCGTAAAATCTGTCTCGACTAAAGTGCACTTTTGTACTATTTACCTCTGCAAGGAAAACCTTGGTAACTCCTATAACAATCAACTAATTAATTTTACAAATAACCTTTCATCTATAGTTATTTCATGTCCTAGTGACCTTTTCGTAATTATGGGGGATTTTAATTTAAGCAACATTCAATGGGCATCAGCTGGTAGCACTCACCTAAATTACTCAGGAGTTACAGGTGAAACACAAATTTGCCTATTTGATGCTTTATCAGAATGTAATTTTAATCAATTTAATTTCTGCCACAATATCAATAACAAAATATTAGATTTAATTCTTGGCAACACTGCCCTACAAGTATCAGCATCTGACGACCCATTAGTACCTGAAGATTTTCATCATAAAGCTCTTTCTATTATGCTAAATATTGAGATCTACAAAACATTAGAGGTCAATAAACGGTACAAATATTACTATGAATCAGGGGATTATGATAAAATAACATATTTCTGAAATCAGATAAAGTGGGAAGAATGCTTACACAATATTCCTCTGGAACAAGCTGTGCGTTTTTTCTATGAAAAACTGAATGAAGTGATCGAAAAATATATACCCCGGAAACTTTTAACCTTTGCTAAGTATCCACCGTGGTACAATTCTTCCTTAAAGAAGATTCTAAAAGAAAAATTCAAATTTCTCCGTTAATTTCATAACTACGGTAATACCACGGATTATCGTACCTTTTCTCTTTTACGTCACAGAGCTAAAGTAGTAGAATCGGAATGTTACACAGCTTACGTTAAAAATTGTGAAGATGCAATTGTAAAAAATCCTAAAATGTTTTGGTCATTTGTAAAGCAAAACAAAAACGGTAATAATACTCTTCCCTCTAACCTGGAGTATCAAGGTGAAGTTGTGAACACGGGACAGGATGCTTGTCGTCTTTTTGCTGCGTACTTTCAATCAAATTTTCTTTCGTTTAATACCTCCACTCGATCACAAACTCATAGCCACAGTTCCCACTATTATTATTATTTTAACACTATAGGCAATATAGAAATAATACACGATGTAATAAACAAACAGCTAAAATCGCTAGATCCTTATAAAGCAGCAGGACCGGATAATATATCACCGTTGTTTATCATTAAGTGTGCTAATACCTTGACAAAACCGTTATCGATACTATATCAACGATCTATAAGTGAAGGCTTATTTCCAGAAATTTGGAAATCCGCTTACATTACCCCAATTCACAAGGGAGGAAATAAGAGCGATGTACAAAATTATAAACCTATTTCGAAATTATGCTGTTTTGCAAAAATACTTGAACGTGTAGTCTATACTCAGGTATATAGCACCCTATCAGACTTTTTCATTCCTGAACAGCATGGTTTCCTAAAACATCGTTCTACAATGACCAACTTATTAACTTTTATAGACTATACAACTTTCAGCATGGATTCAGGTGGTCAAATCGATACTATATTTACGGACTATTCAAAATGCTTTGATCGGATAGATCACACTCTGCTTTTAGAAAAACTATATAATGCCGGGATCCACGGAAACCTTTTCCGATGGTTTAAATCGTACATACAAAACAGATCCCAGGCCGTGGCTCTAAATGGATTAACGTAGTGCCCTCAGGAGTACCCCAAGGCGCCTTATTAGGGCCATTACTTTTCAATATTTTCATCAATGACATTAATCAATGTTTTCAACACTCTAAATTTTTACTATATGCAGACGATATGAAAATATTTTCTAAAATTCGTAACATGTGCAAAATGCTATACGATTACTTTTACTCGTAAAAGTAAACCAACTCAGTTTGCATACAACGTTAAAGGAACAGATATAAGAAGAGCAAACGAAATACGCGATTTAGGCATCATACTTGACTCGAAGTTAACCTATGAAAGACACATCGATAACATATCTAGTCGAGCCAACAAGGCGTTAGGATTTGTCATCCGAGCTAGTTCACAATTCACCAGTATAAAAGCTATTAAAATTCTTTATTGCTCATACGTGCGTAGTACACTCGAGTATTGTTCTCAAATATGGAATCCAATATATGAAGTTTACAAGGATAGGCTTGAATCCATACAACGCAAGTTTGTGAGGTATCTGCAATTTAAGTGCAAAGTATTTGATACAGAGTACGTACAACGGTGTAAGCGACACCACTTGATGCCCTTGCATGAAAGACGTAAAGTTACAGATATAATAACGCTTATGAAGATAGCACAAAATTCTGTAGATTCCCCGCATCTTCTAGCTAATATAAGGCTTAAAGTGCAAACAAGGTCCTGCAGGCTGCATGTTCCCCTACACTTTACCAACAGCTCTACCAATTACAGGCAAAATTCATTTTTATCAGGTCCCCTAATCAAATCAATAAACTTAACTTACCACAATTCGACCTTTTCAATTCTTTCACAGCCCAAGTTAGAAAAGCTATCTCTGAGACTTGGTTTGATTCTATTACCTAATTGTATTCAGGCAACTTTCATTATAAATTGCAAAATCTGTTTAAACACAAATATTGTTTATATTTAGCTGATCCTGTCCTTGTCTGTTTGGTTTTGTATGTATATTTTGTGTGTCAATATTGTTTGTTTCTTAGAGGTTTGTTTTTACAGTAACAACTATAATGTTTTATTGTCATTGAAGCGGTTCTGAATGTTATGTTATTTGTTTCTTGAAGGTTGTTTTTGTTGTATGCTATAAAACATGTAAACTTTTTCAATTTAATAATCGTAATTATTGATATTTATATGCGAAAACTTTTAATTTGTGCATAGAAATGTATTTAGTCTGTTATTTTTAGTTATGGAACACTGTTTGTTTTCCGAATAAAATAAAATAAAAATAAAGGCTCTAACTCATTCATGGGTCAATGATGGGTCAATGTATACGCTTTTATAAGAAGGTTCCTGAGGATATTCCAGGTCACACTGCCAAATTCAAAGAAACTATAAAGCAAAAGTTGTGTGCTAAAGCTTATTACAAACTATCCGATTGTTTGGACGATAAAAGCCCTTGGGTACAATCCCCTCATTCACAGGTTTTTACTAGTATTTGTAACAAAACATGTGTAATGTGTGTTTGTTTGTTGAGTTCTTCGTCCTGATGAATATTAATGCAACATTGTCACTAAAGTACGTCTTCTATTCGTAGCGTCGGGTGACGGGTCGCTCACTTTTCTCTAATATGGTTGAGAAGGGCGATGGTTGAATCCCGGGTTAACTCGTGAACGGGTGCCGTTTGAGAATGTTTGTCATTTGAATACTTGGGGAGAGGGAGACTCGCCGAGCTACAGAGGCAGATAAGAATGATTTTGTACAGACATAAAAAATTTACGTAAATTTATTTTGAAAAAAATATATCCATGATGTTTCTTTCCAATTCTTCTTCACGAAGGTTTTTCCGAACTGGTGGTAGAGTCATGCTTTATTTGACGTCAGTAAGAACAAGTAATTGTCAATGTTGAGAAATAAATATTAAATTAGAATTTGTTAAAAAATTGTTTAGTTAACAAGACTAGAACGCGGGAATTTATTTAGTAACCTGTGAATTAAAAAAGTGTTGCGTTTTTTTTAATTGATAAAATTTGGCACTTGGAGGTAGTTAAGTAGGTTGTAATGTGGGATATTTACCTTGAGACGGTGGCAAATAATCTTTTAATTTTTTTGAATAACTCGCACTGTTGAATGAAATTTCCCAAATGTCCCATTCGCTCCTATCAAGCAGTCATTCAGTCAGTTGCAAAAATCGTTTGATTTTAGGTTAGAAAGTAAATTATCAAAGAATATTTGATTGCACATTTTTACTCATTAAAAGTTTAAGGAATAATATTATATATACCAAAATATGGATTGGGATTTGAAATACGGTGAACTAGCCCAGGACAAGGACTTTGTCAATAACTGCGAAAACCTAAAGCAAAATTTACAAGACGTTCAAGAAGTGCTTGATCAGCTTTTGCCGCTGAAAAGACAATATGATAAACTCAGTCTGGCGGCTCAGATAGAATTGGATCTATTTTTGGCTTTTACGCTTAATTCACTTCATTGGATCCATTTACGCATACAAGGCGTTGATCCTACAAAGCACCCTATTAAAGATGAGTTACAAAGGATCAAAGCCACCATGTTGAAATGGCAGGAAGTAAAGGATAAAGAGAAAAGGCCCACAGTTAACAAAGAGGCTGCCAAAAGGTTTGTTCGCAGTGGACTATATGATGTTCATAATAAGGATCAACCCCAAAATAAAAAGATCAAATTTGATGATTAATTATTGGTTTTTGATTATTTTGTATAAAGACTGAGTGTATAAATAAGATTGGCTCTAATTGTTGTAAAGTGTTTTAATTTTGTCCTTGTTAAAAGAAGGTTTTGAAAAGGATTGAAAACTGTATTAATTTTTTCTAAAAAATGTTTATATGTTAGGTTTAGTACCTCTGTTTAACTTTGTTATATTTTCTGTTAATCTTACTAAATATTATATTTGATAAACCCTACCTACCTCTTATAAGCCACACTGAAATTATTTCTTGTCTTATCAATATCTAAAACTTTATTGGGTATTTTTATTGATGTAATAACAATATCTTCTATAGTTATGATACTTGATAGTATGAGGAGTTCTTTTTTTTTCTTTTTTATACACAGAGATATAGTTAATTTAAAGGATCTGCCTTTATAATTGAGTTAATGATGTTTATAGATAGTATAACTTTCTATCGTTATGGTAATGTGAACATTAAAAAGAAATGTCTGAAACCATATAAGTGTTTTACTATTTTGGAGTTGGTCTATAGTCATATCTATGTAATAATACTAGTAAGAATAAATTATGGTAGATTGCTTAAGGAACTGGTATTCTAATAGATATTTGCAAAGTGATGATAATATTGTAAATATGTGTTGTGGCAACATTTTAGAATCATTAACATCAGTAAATGAGTACAGGGTGTATTTCATAAAATGTTAGAATGGCCACATTATGATGAGGTTTGGCCAGATCAATTATAACTAATTGTTTGTTATATGAACACTTAAAACTTGCAACAACTTCATGAAATACCCTACATAATAAATTTTAAAATGGTGCTTTGCCAGCACCGCACTTTGTTATTTGGTTTGGCAAATCATAGGATAACAAACATGATGATACGAAATGTTCCAAAATCTGGCTATGACATATAAAAAACACTTGTATAGCTTATAGTGCCTGAAATGAACAAGTTCTTAGCATCTTCCATTTTATGCACATCCTGTGTAGAGATGTCATTATTTGTTTGGGATTTGTAAGATTAAAATGAAAATAAGGCATTAAAATTTTGTAATGAAACTATTGGGCAAAACATTGATATGGTCATGGATTTATGAAAACATTTTCTAAACAGTATGTTCATTAGTTTGCATGCACTCACTGAGCTTATCTTTAGTGCAGCAACAAATTGGGGTGTTGGGTAACTGTGCACACATAAATTGTACTAAAAATATTGTTTTTCTTTTAAGTTACTTGTAGGTAAATGAGTTTACTTTTGTTATGAAAATTTTATATCTTGAAGCTGGGACATATGAACATGAAATTAGTAACCTACATTTACGTTTTTGTATAAAATTTTTATTATTTAAATGTGACTAACAATATATTACTAAGTTTAAACACTCTCCTCTGTAATAAAATGTAGCATACTTTTATTATTTTAAATAAAAATATACTGTTATAAACTTATATCTTTTATTTTAACTATTCAGATCACCAACAAATTCAAAAGTGAAATTTTTGTACTTAAAAGATTTAAAATTTGCTCTACAAAGTGTATAACTACACTACACATTATATAAATACTCACAGCTAGTACAACACACAAGTGTTCAAATAAAATGGAATGATTATTAATAAGTCATTGTTCATAAGAAATGTGGCAATAAAAATGATTATATTTCTACTTGTAAGACTAGGCCGGCCGCAGAGATGTTGTCACCTGCTCCAGCTGTCAATTGAGCCTCTGTACAGATGAGGACAGGTGCAATGCAGATGTCAACATCCACTCCATCTATACTCTCATTCCAGCAAGCAACTGGTTCATTCAATTCAAAAAATACCCTGCTGTTATTATTATCATCAGTTGAAGTTGAAAAACTGTCATCCAGCAATAGTTTACTTTTGTCCAATGTTATCTTATGGCTGTTGCAAACATATCTATGAGCTGTCAGAGCAGCCTTTGCTGCTGCTGCTCGAGTTCTCTTCCACTGAGAACCTTTCACAGTCAGAATAGCTTGATAAGCCAGAGTATGTACATGTATACGAGTCAGTAACCTATCACTATCATGTTCTTGATTTCTTAATCTAATTAAAGTAAATATTTTTCGCATTTGATCTAAGGCTGTAGCTATCCTTGGGTTGGAGTCAGCTACAATGCTGACTTCTCCAATTTCAAGAACACTACGTATGTTGGAGAGTTCTTGCTCGTTCATACCAACTGAGTCAACATAAGGCAGGACCTTATTTGTTAAATGCAGGAGCAGCTCCAAATCAACATAACTCGCCATTTCAAAATGTGTTAAAGTAGACATTGGTTGGGACAATATTTGTTTCTTCACTAACTCTAATCTTGCAGCCCGCAAATCTGTGAAAAGATAAATATTAACATTTAACTTGGTTTAAATGATATGATAACAGTTTCAAGATAAATTCATTACAATAAAATTAACAGCCTCTAAACAGGTGAGAGAATCTTTAAAATTGGTTGATATTTTCTTTCCTCTTTATAAATATAGTATGAATTATACAAACCTTGACCATCATTTGATTTGAAAGGATAATTGTCCATCATCTGAAGTCCACTTATGACTAGTAAGTTTGGTTGAAATTCAGGTAAATGTTCACCAAACTTTTCTAAGGAACTTAAAAGAGGATTATTCTCATCATTATGCATAATAAACCTATTTGCTCGAGGTGCCTTGTACTTTCCAAATGTTTCATCAGCTTTATATTCTAATATCATATGAATATCATCTCTAACTTCTTCATTTTCTTCACCACCTACAATCTTTATATCTTGAGGAATGTATGACTTCAGTTTTTCACTCATTTTTGCTGCAAGCAATACTCTCCAACCCTCCATGTTAAACCTTTTTGCCATCAAAGGAGCATTGCCTCCAATTGCCCATCTTGTATCCTTTAGTTTCAGTGCTTCTTCAATTAATTGATCAAATAGCTCACTGTTAGACATGAACCGCCTGTGAAAAAGTAAAACAATAAGGCCATAGTTAAAAATTTTGAAATTGTTTGAATTAAAGACAAAACTACTTACTCTGCAGCAGCTCCATGCTTGAAAAAATAAGAAAAGCTTTTAATAAACTCATATTTATTGCTTATTTCATTGAAATGCTGTGGTTTTCCTTTTAAGTCTTTATGGTTGAGCAGCAAAGTTGCGTTAACGAACAGATCATGGCAAGCTCCATAACCTAAAGCAACTTTAGGCTGATGTGGTCCCTCGCCAACTTTATTCGAAGATTCTAAGTGTAACAGATATTCTTTTACGGGTAAAAGTCTTTCATCCACAAATTCAGTGTTCCGAAAATACATAGCATACAAAACGATGAAAATCGAAACAAAATAACCAAATTTTACGGGAGCACCAGGCATTTTCATTAATTATAGTTCTATTATAGTGGAATGCTTCACATTAGTTCCTTCGAATACCAGCACGTCACCTCATTTTCATGTTTATCTAAAAAGTAATTTACAGCCCTTGATCGACAAAAAACATTCTGTTTACACAGTACGTATAGGCAGAGAGTCAGAACGTTCGTGACACTGACAGATATTGCAATGACGTGCTGCGTGACTCGACGCGCCCGTGTCACACGGGTACGCATACAGGGCGTCCCACGGCTATGCCACATGGAGGGCAAGTACCTTGAATATTGTAGATGGAACATTTTACTGAAAGAAGACATTATTTCAATTTAAAAAACAATTTAAAATGCATTCATAGATTTTTAAATAATTATATGGTTGAACTGGGAAACGAACCCGCTGCACGAGAAAAAAACTTACCTTGTAGTTTTATCATACCGATCGAAAGGCTTTATCATAAGGATTATTTTTTGCCAAATAACATAGTGTCAGAAATAAATGGGAAGACTGCGAATTTTAACATTTGGTGTGCAATTTTGTTCAGAAAAATGAAAAGCTGACATTGCCGTGAAGACATACATACAACTGACATTATCATTTTAAAGTACCTATTACTAATGAATCAATACCCATTTGAGAAGTACGCATCATTTCCCTATTATCATTTATGTGCATGATAAAATGATAAAGAGATACATAACTTACTAGTAATTTCTATTCCTTAGTAGGAAACTGATTGTATACAAGTTGAGTTTCTGTCCAATCAAGTTTCTGCCGTATCCTGAATCTGCCGAAAGACGCCAAAACGATTTTGTCAATCGCAATGCGGCTAGCTGATTATAAAGAAAAAATTCAAAAAATTGTTCAATTTTAAAACTTTTATTCTTTGGTTTCTGTGATTTTAATTTCAGGATTTTTGCATTGTATTGTGAATTTGTTACGCCCTGTATATCATAATATAATGCCCGCACTTCACAACGCTCGCTATTCGTGTTTGCGTATTCGTCTTATTCGCGCCAATAAGACTATGTGAATTGGCTTTATTCGTCTATTATACGCTTATTTATACGAACAAGACGAATCCCCATATCCACGAATTGTCGGTTTTTGGTTTTTTTAGATCATACATACATATCAATGGACTGTAAATACGCCGAATATGTTAATTCGCTCGCTCAGTAGTGTTAAATAATAAGTGTATCGTCTATGCTCAGTACTGTCAAATAATGAGTGTATCGTCGATGCTCAGTACCTAGTGTGTGGTGCGCGACAGTGTGAGACATGCCTTTTTTTAGCTTGCTATTATTTGGAATAGACAAATGACACCGTGATGCGATTTTTAAAATCTTATCATATGCATCCCTGTTTAGGACCCGAAACATGGCTGTCATAATAACCGAAGAAAGGTTAATGAAGATTTTAAGAATAGTCCGAATGTAGCAGAAAATTGAAATAAATGCGAACTACGCAACTGTTTGTCCTTACAAATGGACCTCAAAAATCTTGTCACCTATATTCCGCTAGTTTAGTTTAATCAGACCCAAAACCCCATAAGTATTATAGTCCAACCAAGCTATCTGTTAACTGAAAAGCGTCCATAATATCGTTTTAAGGTAACCTTTTTAAACTATACCTATACTAATTACGGAAAAATTATGAAGATCACAACAAGCAGAGTTTGAAAAAAATTGTGTTTCACAGACAGCTTGGTCGGATTATATTTTCTCCTTAAATGTTTAAACCATCCTCAATCCTAAATTCGTTTTAACCATTTATATCTAGGGGCTACATAGGGAGTTTACCCTTGGAAATTATACACCTTTACTGGTAACTGCAATTTCTGCTCGATCGTAGCATAAAAATAATTTTAAACCTTATGAAAAGCACATATAAAGTTTATCGGGGTTATCTTGTACTAATATTGACTAATTAAAATATACTAGGAACTAACCCAGTCTTCATACAAATTTGAACCTGGCATAGCAGAAATAAAATTTGGCTATTAATTGGAGCATTTAAAATGGTTGGGTTAAAAAAAATATCAGTTTTACCCTGTTTTATGATTTATCTCCGAAATTAAAAATTATTGTAATATAAAGTCGTTATGATATATTATTTTTTTTAATTATTATTTATATTTGATAAAATGTTCTTTATGTTCTTTTCGTTAAATAATAATGAGCTTACAAAAAACACAAACTTCTTAGTACTTGGACATTTGAGTGATTTTTGAAAATAATTAACCTACTGAAAATACCGGATTTCTGAAAGAAGAACGGCCTCATAGTATCGCCAAATTGAATAATAGTTGATTGATAGTCACCTGACGCATTTGTTTCATGGTAAATATCATAAAAAGTAGATTTGTTGCCTAATAACAAGCATTTAATAAAATATAAATAGGTACCTGATCTGAAAAAAAATTACTAAGCTTTCTAACATTTACAAGAAATACTTTTATGAAAGCAGCCATAATCTTAATCTGCTTTTTAAATAACGTAATCCGAATACATTAACGTGATACGAGTTGGTTCAGATAGTTTTTCTATCGACGAAAATTTGAACTTTGATTGAACAAGAAATCCAACAAGACATAGAGTTTCAAGCAACGGTCCTTCCTATTTTGACACATTAACGTGGTTATGTTCCGGTCAAAGGGAAGGAAGATTGTATGATAATAGTTAAAAAAGAAATCCTGGAAATCTAAGATCATGCGGAAAGTCATGGCCGAACTAAACCAGATTACAATCACCAGAATGCCATTGGACCACACAGACACGACGCATAGTTTCACTAAATACATCAGGGTCAACATACTGATAAGAGTAGATTGGTTCACCAACGAATCGCACGGAGACCAAAATGGCTGGAGCGGGACCATATGGAGAATAACCCGAAATGCTCAGATACGTCAGTCTTGGCACACATGCTTAAGTATCTTTGCCTATACTTTATATACAAGTAAAGTATAAAGCCGAGCTCTATGCCATAATAGAATGTGCCCACGAAAACCTCCGACGGGGCTTCAAAGGCAAACAGGTAAACGTACTTTCATGGCCTTTGGAGCAACAGGAATTAATCAAAATTAGTCCTAGCCAGCATAACAGTCTTAAAACATCTGGGTGCCAGGATAATTTAACCCTATCTTGGCCCTCTTGGCACCCAGAAATTTCTGGAAATGAGAACTGGCACATGAAGGGGATAAGGAGTACCACATGGACCTGAAACTATTTTAAGAGATCTCCAAATGCACATCACGCAGAACATCATGGAAGAAACAAAGCAGACAGCCCTTAAAACATGCCACGGAGCAACTGGGATGATAAAATCCGAAAGTCTCATCCAAGCGTTCTCGTTTACAGAGCGAGCGACATCTTCAAATTAGCATTGTCCAAGATCTTGAGGTACATAGCTAACGGGGACCTGAAAAAGGAGTTGTAGATAGAAGAGGAACAGTACACACAATAAATCTTCCAGGTCACAGCGAGGGAATGGGGTCCTTTCCCCCAAAACCCATCACAAGCAATAATAATTTCACTTCATCTAAGTCTATATTTACTAAACAAATCAAATCTATAATTAAGAGTGTCCAGAGTAACCGTGTGACGTGTATCATTATCCTTATTGGCACGTGCCACATCGGCCCACATGCATCGCGACCTTGAAGCAACTAATAATTAATATTTCTCCTCTGGCAGCCCGCGCATACCGCTAGTTTCCGTGACTTTGGTTTGACACAAAATGATCAACATCCCAGGTAGCAAGGTGACGTCAGCAACGTATAGGCGACGTCAGGTATAGGTCTTATTAAGGTCGGTAAGGCCCGGTCATTTATTTGTCGTCAGCGACGTTATAGTGACGTCAATTTAGGGTCAGATTAAAAAGTGGACGTCTTACTAACGTCGATTCAGGGTCACGATCTTGACGTACCATATCCATCGCAAAGTAGACGTTTTAGTGACGTCAATTTAGGGTCTGTGTCTTAAGGTACCATATTTGTCACTAAGAGGACGTCGTACTAACGTCAATTTAGGGTCAGCTTCTTAACGTACAATATTCGTCGCTATGTGGACGTTTTAATGACGTCAATTTAGAGTCAGCGTCTTGACGTACCATATTCGTTGCAAAGTGAATGTTTTAGCGACGTCAATTCAGGGTCAGTATCTAGACGTACCAAATTCGTCGCTATATGGCCGTTGTACTGACATCAATTTAGGGTCAATATCTAGACGTGCCATATTCATCGCAGTGTACGTTTGAGTGACGTAAATTTAGGATTAGCGTCTTGACCATATTCGTCGCAGTAGACGTTTTAGCGACGTTAATTTAGGGTCAGTAATGGGACTTGCCATATTCGTCATTATCTGGACGTGTCGCACTAATATCAATTCAGGGTCAGCGTCTTGACGCACCATATTCATCGCAAAGTGGACATTTTAGCAAGGTCAGTATTTGGACTTCCTTTGTTTAGGACTATGTGGACGTCGTAATAACGTCAATTTAAGGTCAGTAGGTCTAGTATGAGTTTGCACACACCAAAAATAATAAAGTTTTCGTGTAAACTCAAAAACTGAAAGTATTGGTTTTAAATGGTATGCAGAGTACATACTTTCAGTTTCAATTAATACGTAAATAATTTTGGTTTACACCATCATCAATCAATTCCAATCATTGTGCTCACGATCTTTTTTTTCTCTTTTACAACCTATGAAAATGAAAGAGATAGTTATAATCCGTTAATGGCTATATCTACTTTGACAAATATCAAATGTCACTTTGAGCCAGGCTTCAATCATTCACTTTTTGTTCTTACTTTCTGCTCCTAAAGTTTATTGTTGACACGAAAATGTTTGTGATTGTGCAGTTTTCCCCAGATGATGGGGGCTCATTGTCCATTGTACATGAAAAATGGATAACTCCTAGAAAAACGGAGGTAAATTTCGCTGCATGGCAGCCGTTACCTAAACTATGACGGTTTGGTATTTGGCGGTATTACTTTTTGGTGTGTAGTACTAGCTAACCTTTGTTGTTGCGTTTATTTAAATTGAGTATTAACTACTTAATTTCAACCTGTGTCAATTGTACCAAGAATTCAACTTGAAATCGTATTCAACAAGAATCACGTTCCTTTTTTGCATTTCTAGGTATATTGGCCGCCGATAAAGGAAGCACGTGTATTTGATAAACTTTTAGTTCAAAATTCTTCGCCGGATCAAAA
Source organism: Marasmarcha lunaedactyla (assembly GCA_923062675.1). Classification (NCBI taxonomy): domain Eukaryota; kingdom Metazoa; phylum Arthropoda; class Insecta; order Lepidoptera; family Pterophoridae; genus Marasmarcha; species Marasmarcha lunaedactyla. The sequence goes on from OV281353.1 coordinate 15,433,694, forward strand.
ATGGAAAACTTATCATATTCAGAGAACTTTCTACGAAACTGGTGAGTTTTCTGTCAGTTTAGTATCGAATAGGTTTATGGGGGATATGATTTTGGGTACCTACGTGACTGACTGAATTGACATCTTTATCCTCTTATGCCCGGTTTCGATATTCAAGAAACGATTCATTTTGCTTGGACGGTAAAATTTTTACAGACAGATGATGCAAAAACGTCATGGAACGTCAATACAACGCGAACCAGCTAAGTTTTCATGCTACTGGTGACACATAATGTTGCTAGCCAAAAGTGCTGGAATGATTGTTCCTAATGTTATGCTGCTTGTTGTTTTGTTCTAATAATTGGTCACTAATGGGTTTTTACATTTATATCTATAGATGACTTGGAAAAAGCAAAAAAAAAATTAAAGCTTGTTGAAGTAACATCTGACATTCAAAGTGAAGATGATGAAATAATAATCGATTCCAGACCGAAGCGCCATGCTATTAAACCTAAGAGATTAATATCATCATCAGACGATGATGATGATTGTGGTTTAAATCATCCTCCACCGCTTAAAAAACACTTGACTGAATGTAAGTAATTTTCGATTGTTCTTTTGTATTAATGACTGAAATATAAGACTTCCCGCTCACTGCAAAGCATATTTTATATCTTGATGGTAGTTAATTTATTGTTTAAAAAAGATAGGTACTTCACCTTTGAGTTAAACTTTTATTAGGTTTGGCTGGTTTGGTATGCCTTGCCTGTTGGTAACATTAGTTCTTATGTTTGCAGATATTGGCTTGTCTCTTAACCAACCTGGCTCAAGTGCTTCTCAGAATAATATCCAGGTTATTCATGCGGTGACACCGACAAAAGTTGCTGGTAAATTATAAGTCAATTTTTATACATACATTACCTAATTAGGAATCTGTAGTACTACCATGTCTATCCATCTGCACTTGATGACATACCCTTTAATCTCTTGTTGCTCAATATGTCCAACTCTTAGAAGGTAATATGAAAAATTATATATATTTGAATATATTTAACCCTTACTATAGGTTGAAAGATTTTAATCAACCATGTAAATTTATTTCAAATTTCAATTTAATTTTCTTGTTATAGTGGTGTTTTCTTTCAGATATTAACAAAGAGCCTGAACCAAGTTCTGGTAAATACAATTTTTTTTTTCTATTTTTGATTGTTTAGTTTATTTTTTAATGAATTAGGTTATTTTTTTACAGAAAAATTGTTATCTCTTTGTCATATAAAAAAACAGAATAGTGATATATTAGCAATATTAAAGGAAAAAGAGTTTTCAGGAACACTGAACCCTGATTTTAAATTTCCTTTAAAATCAACCGATGATTTAAACCAGTCTGAGTTGTTATTAAAAGACAATGAATATCGATCCAATTTGGTAAGTTATTATGTAAAAAAGTTTAGTAACAAAATATTAAATAATTATTTTTACACTTTTTTTTCTCGTAGTCTCAAATACTATTTGTATTGCTTTACTGAACATTAATTTTCTTGATTGTTAAATACTTACTCAATATATTAAAAATATATTTTTAACACATAATATGGAGGTTGTTTCTGGGACTTATATAATTTTTTTTTCTGTGACATACCATGGCAGAAATAGATAAAAATTTACTTGAGTAAACATGCTTATTTAATCGTATTGTATCGTATTTTCTTTAATATTCTATTGCTATTCTATATAAATTCTATTGCTAAAATAAATAATAAGAAAAATATATTTCACAAAAAATTCCATTCCAGAACATAATGACAAAATCTTGGAACAGTTTTGCTCGCACCTAAAATAGATGAAATAGTTGTCTGTTTTTTTAAAAGGAAAAACAATATTCTTGCTATTTTTCTCTATTGTCAGATTAATGCTGTATATTTTGATTACAGTTGGTAATTAAAAGGTTTTTGAAGTTCTTTCTTATTACCATTATAAATAATAATTATATTTTTTCCTTACAGATTGAATACTTAAAAAGAATTGGAGGGCGAGATTTATCTTTAAAGGTGTCAAGAGTTCTTCGATTTCTTTTAGCTGATTGTTTTGCTGCAGAATTTAATTTTTATGGAAAACGCACAAATAAGAAACCTTTTTCGCAACTGATACTTTGTGCTGTAGTTATTGGTAAATATGTATAATATTCTTACAACTATTTTTTTCACATTGATGAGTATTTATGGCAATGAGGTCTTTTAAATTTCACTGGGCTTGGAGGCTTGGTGCAGAGGGCTGGGTTTCTTGCTTCCATATTAACTTTACTGCAAAAGCTTTAAAGACTCAAGCATTGAAAATTTGAGCTGAAATCTAAAAGCAAGGTCATGAAACAAATCGAAGAATTATAGAAGTGAGAGATACTAATGTAATAATGATTAATTAAACAAAGATAGTTTTCTCTTCTTGTTGGCTTTGCTATTGTCGAAAAATCCAATCCAGTAAACTAGTAGCTTAATCTAATTTGAGTTCACTTTTGTAATAAAGATTGTAATAATTATATTTAAGTTAAAAATCTGTAACAACCAACTCTAATGAATTTATTTATTTTTGGAAACCAACAGCTAAATAACAAATATAAGCAATTTAAGTAAATACATTAAGCCAACTTTAACTAAAGTTTAACTAAATGTACATGGGACCACCTCAATTCTTATTCTCAATTTTGCGGTATATGGCAACCAGCCGTCGCTACGACACGACAGACTATTACGACCACCTCTGAAGTAGCCATAGTAACTGCATGTATGCGTAGTTGCGTTCCGGATAAAGGGAAGGATGAGCCAGTGAAATTACAGGAGCAGAAGGCTATACCAACTTTAGCCTTAGGTCGGCAACGCATCATTTATCAACGCAATTAATAATAGCAAAAACACAATTATTCATTCCACCTTAGATTAATGGTGTTCATGGGCCTGGATGCCACTTACCATCAGGTGGATCCGGTACTCGTTTGCCGGCTTTTATTTTATAAAAAAAAAAGCCTATTCAATAAAAAAAAGGAATATTTTAAAACCTGTTCACAAACGGTAAAGATACTGTTGAACATACACATAAAAACAAATATATGCACAAAATTGAGAAACTCCCTTATCAGTTTTTATAAAGTTGGTTAAAATGTATTCTTTTTTATCTACAGAAGCTATTAAAGTCTCCACTTTGATGACTACTGAGAAGAATATTGAAGACTGCATCAAGTCCTGGTTAAAGCATGCACCGGAGAGGGAAAAAAAGCGATTAAGTCGCACTCAAAATTAGGGCTTGGAATATTTATCCATTCACCCATCAAATAATTTCATAACTACAAATATTGGGAATTTTAATTTCTATCTAAAAGAACAAAATATTCGTTTACTTGAATATAGCATGTTATTTTTATGGTATATGTGTTAATAATAATTTTAAATATTTTGATTTGAGGTCCAGTGTCTGTTTTGTCCAATGTCCTTTTTTAAACCACTTGGTACCTTTTATAACAATCTTTTTTAATTTTTAAAGTATATATAGTATTTGAATTATTTTATATTCGGATAAGTAAATGAAGCGAATATTCGAATACCAAGCCCTACTCAAGATGTCTGAAAGGAAACGGAAAACACGTCTTGAAGTTGGTCAGCGTCAAATGTTTCGAAGACTTAAAGAGGATAAGGTTAACATTTTGAATTATATCCATAAAAGCATTTATAATCCATGCATCTCAATACAAAATTTTGATAATAGTGCACCTACATCAAGTCACAGTTTAGAGACACCTGCATCAACAATTTCATCAGATTTGACAGGAATGGCTGTTACTAATGTAAATAGTGCTAATAGTGATACCGAATGTGAAGACTGCGCTACCCCTTCGGTCGAGCCAAAGTTTTTTCATGATCAAGTAGCACTGCCTGAAGTAAGCAATCTTTCATCTGGAAATATCCATGATTTGCCATCTCAATTAAGGTACTGGGCCACTGTGCAACATAGCATCCCACATAATGCTATTGATAGTCTTTTAAAAATTATTTCTCCATTTTGTCCCAACTTACCAAAGGATAGTAGAACTTTATTAAAAACCCCGATGCATTTAAATACTATTTTGATAGATTCTGGTGAGGTACTTCATTTAGGTCTACTAAATCAATGAAAAAATCAAATTAAATTGTTGGGGAAAAATAATTTAAAAGGAATAACTTTATCTTTCAATGTGGATGGCCTACCCCTCTTCAAAAGTACCAACATGCAGCTGTGGCCTATATTAGCACTAATAAAAAATTTTACTGGTGCAAAGCCATTTGCAGTAACACTGTTCTGTGGACACACAAAGCCCTCACCTTTATTTCGTTTTTTGGAACCATTTGTTACAGAACTGAATATTCTGCTTAAGGATGGGTTTGATTTCGAAGGAATTCATTATGTTGTAAAGGTGCACAGTTTTATCTGTGATGCACCAGCAAAAGCTTTTATTAAATGTACAAAATCACATGGCGGCTATTCGTCTTGTGATAAATGTGTTGAACCAGGAGAGTATGTCCAAGGTCGAGTCATTTACAAAAGCATCACTGCAAGTAAAAGGACAGATGCACAGTTTCGCACACAATCTGATGAGGACCATCACGTAGGCGTTACGCCACTCCTGAATCTTCCAATAGATTTAGTAAAAATATTTCCAATTGATTACATGCATGCTGTCTGTCTGGGAGTCATGAGAAAATTGTTGAATATATGGGTGGGTGGTAACTTATCAGTTCGTATTCCCAGTCGTTCGGTAAATGTTATTTCTGAAAAATTACTTTACTGTGCTAAATATATACCGATTGAATTTAATAGACGCCCACGGGGATTGAGCGAAATTGCTCGTTGGAAGGCAACAGAATTTCGAATGTTCATTTTATATACTGGACCAATTGTATTGAAAGATGTCCTTCCAATTGCTCTTTTTAAAAATTTTATGTTATTTCACTGTGCCATTACCATTCTTTGTTCAACTATACATATTGAAAAAATTGGAGCAAGTTTCGGGAACGAGTTGCTAACAATGTTTATAAATCATTCCAAAACTGTGTATGGCTTACAATTTTTAGTGTATAATGTACATATGTTATGCCACATTAGTGATGACGTAGGATTATATGGTGCTTTAGATAATTATTCAGCCTTCCCATTTGAAAATTATCTAAATGTATTGAAACGACTAGTTAGGTCGCCTAATAAGCCTTTGCAACAAATAGCAAAACGACTAGAAGAAATTAAATTAGTGTCAAAAAAATATTTTACAGATGTTAAAGCGTCTGTGTTTTACTATTACAGTTCCGGACCGGTTCCTACCAGTAGAAATAACTATGAATGCTTTAAAAAACTGATTTACAAAGGATTTTCAATGTACGTATATGCTTTTCGCAAAAAAGATTGTTATTGTTATGTTAAAAACAAAGTTGTTGAAATACATAATATCTTAAAAAATGTTTCTAATAACGAGGGGTCTTTATTCATTTATGGTAAAGAATTTATTAATTACGATTCCTATTATACTTACCCATACGATTCTAGAGCAAATAGCATCTATCTTGTTTCAAATCTCTCTGACTATTATATAACTCCAATAGAAGATTTTGTCACTAAATGTATTTTAACTCCTCACGAAACCAATAATTCATTTATTTGTTTTCCAATGCTACGCGCATATGTGGATGATTAATGCGCTTCAACTGCTCACAAAATCAATAATTCATTTATTTGTTTTCCAATGGTAGCGGTAATATTTGGTTCCAATGCGCGTAGCGCATATATGTGGATGATTAATGCGGCACACAGATATGCGGGTTTTGATAACTGTATTAACAGTACCTACTCAGTTTCCAGATGGAAAAAAAATAGTACCCATGTACCTAAAAACCGGGATATCTCTTTTTTGGTGTATGCTGAGTTGACGATTGAATTTAGAAGCTTATTTAATTATGTAATTTTTAGTGTACGACAGTGATTTTTTTTATATTATTTAAGGCTTTAATAGATTTTATTAAGGATCAGTTTTGTCAAATGATCATGTTGTGTGTAAGCGAAGACAAACGTCCTGGAAACCTGTATAAACTTTTGTTACCTTTCAAATCCATTTAGTGTTGAGAAAGGATGCGGTTATGTAAGTAGTATAGTGATGTATCTCACTCTATGCTAAGTGAATGATACGAAATCCTTGTTCATAGTGGCATTTACCAATTATGTTACTGTGTTTATTTCTTGTATTTACAGTTGTGTCTTTATTAACTCGGTTTTCTTTTGTCCTGTGACTGGTTTAAGTAATTTGTTGATTTTAATGTAAATTTAAAATCACTATTTTCCTTAAATACTGCTAATATATCATTATTTGGCAAAGAAGAGACACAATTTCGTCTTCCAACTCAGTAAAAATGACTGTTTATTTAATATACTAATATAATAAACTTGTAACGCTGCATTTGGACTTTTATTTCATTCTAAATTAAAACCTTTTTTTTTTTTAATTTCTTTTGACATCGACGAAAATGACGTCAATATTACGTCAAAATGCCACCATCTGAAGACCTCTTGAGGCTTTCACTTATGACGTCATTGGCTGGTACTAGATACGTCTAATTAAAATGACGTCAATATTACGTTAAAATGCCACTACCTGAAGAGGTCTTGAGGCTGTAACTTATGACGTCATTTTCGGGTACTAGATAGGTCTTATTAAAATGACGTCAATATTACGATAAAATACCACCACCTGAAGACGTCATTGGCAAGTATTTAACACGTCATCCAATGGTCCAAAATTGGGTTAAAATACCACCTTCACATGACGTTATCAGATCTCTTAATATGACGTCTCTGGGTTGCGACATAAGGACGTCTCCTGATGAGTAAAATGACGTCATAAATTAGGTTACAAATCATCGCCAAAAGACGTCAGCAGATTTTCTTAATATGACGTCTTGAAATGACGTCTCTGGGCTATGACATGTGGACGTCCCCTGAAGAGTAAAATGACGTCACATATGACGTCCTTTACGTCAACAAAGACTGTAAAATGACGTCACTGGTCCGTAAAATTGCTACCTGGGATGATGTATGACGTACATATTGGGTATGATCTGTAAGTTAGTATGTACAGTGAATGTATGCATATAGGTACGTAGAAGAACTACTCACTTTTTGAAGTCTCTGTATTGATTTTTATGTATTTTTCGCAGTAGATATATTATAAGAGTTTTAAAATTAATGTCAGCCGAGAGCCAGAGCACACGAAAAATAATGTAAGTATACCTCAGCCTTGCTTTTGATATGTTAATAATTATTTCAGTATATTCTGTAAGCAGCCAGACCATTGATAAACATCGTTTACGGTTATGGGGATATCTATATCACCGAGTAAGATACTCTACATACTCTATGTATTCATAATCCAAGTGTCTAGGCACTACTTTAGCTAGTCGCTAAAGCATACGCATGTTATAGATGCCTAGTCTACAACCCTTTCCTAAGACCCAGAGAGGCAAGACGATGACGATGCAAGACGTCAATTTCTATTGAGTTTCTTGCTTTTTATTAATGGCAGAGGTGCTCTCTGAACTAGTGACACTATGAATACTGGTTTTTAAGCCAATAGTCTGCCTTTCCCTTAGATTCCGATTTTTAGCATCTTTTATGCATAAACATTGCCACAACTACGCAATGATCATCATGAAATTTTGCATATACATTGTCCAGGGTACAGAAAAGGACATAGAGTACCTTTCATTTAAAAAAAGTACTGTTCCCGAGGGTTAACCTAGTCATTGATAAAACACTCGGTCATCTCTAGATAGGACCATAATCATAGCCTCGGTCTACATACCTAGTAAAACACCGCCCCTCCTCCGTAGTGACTTCGAGGCCTTACTCGAACTAGGGCAATCCGTCATTATGTTCGGCGATATCAATTGCAAACATACCGACTGGACGTGCTTATCAACCAACGCCACAGGTGTTAAACTACTAGACATCACGAAGTCACTCGATCTTGACGTAATATCTCCCGGCACACCCACTCATTATCCGGATAACACGCTTCATTCCCCTGATATCCTTGACTTTACCATATTCAAAGATATCAATCTCGACCTTAGGACCATACAGCCTCTAGACGACTTAGGCTCAGACCAGCGCCCGGTGTCTCTAATACTAGGACCCCAAAAGGACCCTCCTGCTTTAAAAACCTATACCAACTGGGAAGGTTTCAAGCATACCTTGTCTGCGGCCATGGAAGCCCCAGAATGCCCCCTCGCGACTTCATCCGACTATCTCGATAGCACGGATAAAATCGACTCGATAGTCGATTCGCTTACTGTTGCCATTAATTCGGTCATCAGTAAGAATGAAAAGGTTGCTAAACATGGCAAGCCCAAGCTTCCCTGGGACATTAGCAACCTAATCAAAGCTAAAAACGCCGCTTTCCGCAGAGCCAGGCGCTACCCCACACCCGCCTATGGACTAGTCGCAAACCGGCTACAACGTAAAGTCAAATCCACCATCGCGGAATACAGAGACGTTCAGAGGAACGAACTCATGATTAATATCGTTCCGTCCCACGTGGCGTACTATAGGATGGCGAAAGCCCTCCGACTAGACGCCCGAACTTACACCCCTCCGCCTTCGAGGACGACGAGAAAGCTGAATGCTTCGCAGACAGCATTGCTTCACAATGCTCCCCGAGTACCCAACCCACAGACCCTTTGCACATCCAGGCGGTAGAAGACGAAGTCCTACTCAAGGACTCCCGTCCAGTTACCGCCAACCCCATTACAGTATCTAACGATGAGATTATTTTCCTCATCAGTAGACAGAAATCCAAGAAGGCCCCGGGTGCGGATGGAATTTCCAACCACGCACTTAAGCAGCTGCCTCGGCAGGTGCTTACCTTGCTTGCCTGCTTCGACCTTAGCTACTTTCCAAAAGCTTGGAAAGAAGCTACAGTCATAGGCTTTCCCAAGCCGGGTAAACCTTTGAATATCCCGGCTAATCACAGACCCATTAAGCCTACTCAAGGCCATGGCTAAACTTCTCGAGAGAGTCATACTCGCTCGAATGAAGGACCACCTGTTCCCAGCGGACGGTGCCCCTCTCATTATCCCCCATCGATTCGGCTTTAGCCAAGCACTTGTGCCCTCAGCAAGTCCATCGAATCGTCGAGTACATACTCGACGGCTTCTACCCTAGACGACTTAAAACAGCCGCGGTTTTCCTTGACGTAGCCAAGTTTTTGACAAAGTCTGGCACACGGGCCTCATTCACAAGCTGTACAACACAGGCTTGCCCGACCGACTAGTCAAACTAGTCGGCTCCTACCTTAAAGATCGAAAAGAAAGATACCTTGCTACAGCCAGCAAGGTGGTTTTTAGTGGGTAGGTGCCACTCTGGTGAGTCCCACATAACCCCCGCAGAAGTCGGTTTTTTCCTGCGGCGGTATGCATGACGCATCTTCCACCTCCCTCCCGTGAGGGAGCTGCTCAGGCGGTTCAAAAGACAAAAACACTAGGTACTTGGCGCTGCTGAGCCGAACTGCTTAGAGCAATTGATGGTCCATATGTAATATGGAGCTTTTGAAACAATAACAAGTAAAAGTACCTACGTAGTAAGATGCAATTTTCTGTCAAGATATTTAGTAATTAAGATATAATTTTCACTATATACGCAAACAAGACAACACAATAAAAATTATTGCTTTTAGTCAAGTTACATAATTTCCAACAAACATCTAGCTGTAAACATACGTATTTTATTGCTCGTAAATACAAGAATAAAATTCTCCATTGCATCGGTGGCTATCTGTTGCAAATATTTTCGAAAGCCAAAAAGTTCCCATTTAGGAAGCTGTAACCGGTCCCGTGTCTTCCTAATATGGAAGGATACTTCACTAAAAACTTTTAAGACGTAAATTACTCTGTTACATTGCCATACTTAATTAATTTGAGGGCGAGTTTTTGCAATTCATATTATAGTCGGTCGCCGAGAGGACATCTTAATATTCCGTGTGCGGTGGTTTGTAAATAGGATAAGCTTTTTGATTTTATTTGTTTTGTTACAAAAAATATGTTACTTATAAACAAATATATTTTATTCCTCGCTATCCACTCGTTCGGCCCAGCACTTTAGGGTCGACAGTTTTTGTTGATTCACAAGGACGGCCTGAATCTATTACAACACATATTGGGCTTGTGCCGATCGAGTAGTCCATTCGGGCTTTATACAGCTCAGCTCGCCAAAACCAGAACGTTCATTCCGTTGTTTCCCGAACGTTCATTTTAACAGTACCTATATGGCTATGCAACCCGGCAGTGCCGTTTACCTATTGTTAGCCCGAATATGTGGGTGGATTCCCTAAGGCAGCATATACTCTGAAGCCTGAAGTATGAATTAAAAGCAGCGGAGTTAATATGTGACGTATATTTTGTATGTTCAGGATTGCTTCGCTACTCATTGCACATTGCATTTGCACGTTGTAAGTAGATAGCATCGAACGCGGCGGTTCTGACAGCCTCTTGGCAGTTTTGGCTACTTTTGCTATATAAACAACGTAATTAAGGCGTTGTATTCAGTCTGTAATTCATTTTCTTTCCTTGTTTTTCTATTGTTACCCCACTGTTGTTTTTTTCTTTTCTGAGATGACATTAAGAAGGTAGTCCTAATTCTAAGCTCCGACTTTTCCTAACATTTCAATAAATAATAAGGACATTATCGTGTTCTGAAAACTATTCAGATTAATGCCCACAAGTATTTCTTAAATCAAAACTGGGATGTTGAAATTTAGACAAGCGCCAAAAATGTTTAATAGATTTATGAAAGGTGAATGTAAAACGTAAATTTGTGTTATAAAAATATTATAAAAGTAGATACGTTATGCTATTTAACTTGTTACTTATAAATCATAGTTTTTTAATTTCTATAAATTATATTACCATGTTTTTTTAGGTCATAAATCTATCCGACTGCAGGACGACTTAATACTTCTAGATTCAATGTTGGATTTACAGACCGACGCTTACCTGTTCAGTCAAAATCTTTCCGGTTATTGTCTAAAGCGTCATGATCACTAAATCATGTCTTCTTACGGTAACGTCATGTGATGAACCTCTCACTTCCCTCTAATATGGTTGAGGAGGGCGATGGCTGTAAACCATCGTAAAAACGGCGTAAACACCGTCCGTGAACGTGTGCTGTTTGAGGAATTTCGTCGTTTGGATAATTTGTGGAGAGAGCGACTTGCCGACCTAACAGATGCAGATAATAAATACTCTGCAAAGAGAAAAGAGCCAATGTAAATATTTTTGAAAGCCATTATTTTGAAATAATGATACCTGTGAAGTTGCTTGCTAATTCTTCTTCAAGATGGTTTTTCCGAACCGGTGGTGGTCAAGCTTTATTTAACGTGAACAATAACAACGTCTGTTTGTAAATGAAGTTTAACATTAAGTCGCTTAACAAACGCTTTAGTTCCATTTTTTGCAACTACGCAGCTTACTTGGTGGCACTGTCCATACTTTAGTAATTAACTGTGGAATACCTTGTGTTCCATATCAAGATGGCGGTCAGTGGTTGGGTGCGAATAGAAAGACGGCCTTGTAGCGTGTGTGGTAGTAGCCGTGTCTCACATGCTGGAGGTCCCGGGTTCGGAGCCCTGGTCGGAACATACATTTGTGTGATAAACATGGATGTTTGTTTTTGGGTCATGGGCGTTTTCTATTTATATATGTTGATTCTGGGATCAACCCAGTGCGCTGTGTGGTCATCCATTACATAAACTCAGCTTACTATGGGGCTGAACAGTTGGTGTGATCCTCTGAGGAATGATTACCTTACTGGCCCTTTGGCATATATCTTAATTAGTAATTATTACATTATAGTATTTAAGAGTACTATTGTAAGAACCAGTGGAATCAAATCAAACAGGGTCGGGTAGTTTATACTTAAGAATTCTGGCACTGTAAACACACACTACAAGTTACTAAGTATTTTACTAAATGTAAAACACAACTTTAACACTCAAAATTAAAACAAAAATTACCACAATACACAACCTGATACTTATCAGAGCAATTAAACATTACTTTAACTACTATAAAAGGCTAATATTTGTTAAAGCAAAATGAAAACTAAAATGGCTAAGTGTCCAAAAATGGTGTACATGTATTGTTCCCCCAAAAACAGCAAACAAAGATGATATCTGAGTGGTATAACTGTCTGGCGCCCCCGATGCGTTCGCTACTTAAACTTTGAACAATGGCAATGTTTTAAAAATTATTTGTTTAACATTGACATAGGTACTAAGGTACAAAAATTATAAGCACTTACTTTTACTGATCTCTAACGGATTATGTACACATACGGGGCGCTGCCCACGTGTTCGGGCCAGCACATTCGGGTCTGTATTATTTGTCAACCGACAAGGCCTGCCCGGAGCAGTTACACTATTCAAAATTTCTTTATCAGGTAAAATATGTACAAAAATTCAGTAACAAATGTTGAAGGACAGTCCTTTTAGGTTCGCAGACCTGTGTTAGGAGTGAACACTCTTCCTGTATTACACAATATTTTACCTAGTACTAAGTATTGTAAGATATTTTTTTGTATTTATAAACTAACAAACAATTTAAAGTAGAAGCAGAAATACAAAAAATCAAAACCGTTTACTTATTAAAAATGCAAAAGAAGGGCATTCGAAACCTTTAGGTACAGAAGTTGTTCCATAGAGAAAATATGTTCCATAGTTGTGACATTTTACTGACATATCAGAGTGTATGATGCATCTTTTTAAATACGTTTCGTAGTCCGTAGTCGTCGTGGTCGCTTTATCGTCGCACGCGCAGGTCGGGTGATTCACCGCCGAGGTCAGGACGACCAGCTTGTAGAGTCCACGAGTTTTTGTCACGTAGAGTACTAACAGTAAGACTAAAACTGTGTCAAGAAACAGTGTCGTAAGAATTGCCGAAAAATTCCATAATATATGACCTACAAATTATTTGTTCAGGGTGTCGCCACTTTTTAAGTATGAAATTATAAATTATGTACCAATTTCTGCCACGGAACAGATAAATTGCCCGGACTGTTATAAGTTCTTTAAGGGCTGATTTTTCTCGATACTTAGATCACTTTTATCTGGAGAACAAGTTTGGCACTTGACAAGACTTTACAAATAAACTATGTCAAATTCTCAAAATTATTCACTGATAAAACTAACCTGAGTGAGAAAAATCAGCCTTAAGTAAAACAAATAATATTACGAATACTGTTTGTGGTCAACTCAAATAAATATGAATGACTAATAAACCAGTCGAGTTGATGCGTTGTGGGTGTACATATTCTTTTTGATAACGTGAACAACTCTTTATTTTTGTCTATAAAAGAATTTATATATATTTAATAGAAATTATAAGAAAATCGCGAAAATTTAACAAAAGTATATAAATATTACTACTTTAAATAAATAATAAAACAGTTATTAAGTAAATAAGTTATTTCAACAATAATGATTCGCGGAAGAGTAAAAAGTGATCGCCGTTCGTATTTCACTGCGGATGTTTGTGAAGTACCTAACTTTCATAAAAAGCTTTATTTACACAAATTGTATATGTTCAAATTTCTTAAGATAATTAAAATATCCCTTAACCCGTATTTGCTTCCTAAGTTATTTTTAACATTTCCAGTGCCTTTCTTCAAAGGAGGAGCTTCCTTCATGCTGCAATGATGCTGCATGATCTAAATATGGCCCAGACTTGGACTTACTCTAAGTCTTACAAAATGAGTGTAATCCACCGAATGGCAAGAGAAATTCGCGCCTTAAGTAAAACAAATAATATTACGAATACTGTTTGTGGTCAACTCAAATAAATATGAATGACTAATAAACCAGTCGAGTTGATGCGTTGTGGGTGTACATATTCTTTTTGATAACGTGAACAACTCTTTATTTTTGTCTATAAAAGAATTTATATATATTTAATAGAAATTATAAGAAAATCGCGAAATTTAACAAAAGTATATAAATATTACTACTTTAAATAAATAATAAAACAGTTATTAAGTAAATAAGTTATTTCAACAATAATGATTCGCGGAAGAGTAAAAAGTGATCGCCGTTCGTATTTCACTGCGGATGTTTATGAAGTACCTAACTTTCATAAAAAGCTTTATTTACACAAATTGTATATGTTCAAATTTCTTAAGATAATTAAAATATCCCTTAACCCGTATTTGCTTCCTAAGTTATTTTTAACATTTCCAGTGCCTTTCTTCAAAGGAGGAGCTTCCTTCATGCTGCAATGATGCTGCATGATCTAAATATGGCCCAGACTTGGACTTACTCTAAGTCTTACAAAATGAGTGTAATCCACCGAATGGCAAGAGAAATTCGCGCCTTGGAGCATAATTGATTATGCATTAAAAATTCTTTATTTCAGTTGATATTACATTTTTCTTTAATGCACACAATGTCTGATCTCCACTTACTGGTCAAAGTAGAATCAAAGGCTGATGAAGAATTAAAGAAAATTGTCGGTGTTTTATTTGCAAATTATATTTTATTGCTTATTGCGTGTATCAAAAAGAATCTTTCTTCAATCGTAACATATACACATTAAACTTGTTATTCAAGATATTAAAATGGAAGGTTTGAAGTAGGTCCGTCCCAGAGGAGGTCTTAACAAAAACGTATTATTACTGTATGGCCTACCAGCTCCGGCGCCTCGCATATGAATGGCTGGTCGTGATTACGTGAACGATGCCCGATGACGGGGTTATTGATGAAAAGCCTTACGACGATTACCCTCGAAGGTTCGTTTAGCAATATTGTTGCGGAGCTTTTTATTCATTGCTTATAATGCGAAAGTTCCAAAATAATGTATAGTTTATACAGTTAAGTATAAATTACAGGCCATATAATGAGTATATGCAATATAAATGCATAAGACGTGGTAATGAGTGGTTCTTAAAATTTCCACGTCTTACTTAAGTATAACTTCAGCTTATATAATTAGGCTGAAACCTAGAAAGTATACTTAAACTAATCACAGATTTATCTCAGCCAAATGGTCAAATCAAACGCGTTTTTTGTTGTATACTGTGTAGAATACATATTCTGGAAACATGTCAAACTGTCAAACTGTAAACAATCTTACAACTGTCAAAAGCGATTCCATCACTATACGGTATACACGTATTACTTTTTATTATACCATTAAGCTCACTATTTATAGATTACAGCCTAAGACTGCATATCCATAAATTGTCAAAATACTTAAAAGAAAACACTATAGAATTACTTCATTTTCCTATAATTACAGCAGAGGTAAGTAAAATCCCCATAAAATCAAGTGGGGTTGGTTTAATAATTAATTTTGAAGCAAACACAATCAGTTGCAATAATTTGGATTTGGATAACGTAGGATTTGCCTACGAATATTTATAAATACCTGTCTTCACAGACTTTATATAGCAAATGAGATACTTTTAATCCAGAAAATTTAAAATAGATTCGAAAAAAGTCGCGGACCAAAGCTAGTAGCTATTATACTCTTTAAAACCCAGTTACCCTTAATGTTACAACGAACAGAACTTACAAACTTGCGATGATACATTAAAGTTTAGTTAATTATTCGAAATAAACTTTTACACAGTTTGTTAAAAATAATAAACAGGTTTAAGTTTAAATACGAATTGAAAAGGTGTTTGGAACTTTAATTGGGTTTTTGACTGGCGCACGCTTGGTCGGCTTAATTTTAAATTTAAATTATAATTGTAATAAAACTGTTTAAAATTCAATTTCTTACAAATCATGCACGTATAAGTCAGACGATTATTACCTATGTAACTTTTTTAAATAAAATTGAACAGACATGGTGGGTATTTCATCTGATTGTTTCTGTGGTTGGTGTTGGGTTGCGTTGCGCATGCCTAGACACTTTTTGTTGCTGACACAGCACACCAGCAGAGGAACCATTGTTGCTGTGTCCAGTGGCAGCAAACGGACGCAGACCGATTTTTTTTTTAATTTTATTAATATGACTTTAAATTATAACTAATGATATGAAAAAAAGCTTTTAATGTAGATAGTTGTAACATGGAATATTCACTGACATTATAGTGGAATTTCAAGCTCTTTCTTTAGATATGAGTTGTTGAATTATGCATTGAATTGAATTGATTCAGAAAAGGTGTACAGCCCGGCTTGTCTACTCTACTTAGGGGCACGTAGTTGGTAGCTAGCCCGTGACTTACAGCGTGAATTTTCGTCTTTTATTTTTCTGCTATGCTACTAAGTTTCATCCCAGTTTTTCCTTTGTTGACGTTGAATTTACAAAATGTATTTCTTACTTCGTTAAAATTGCTACATTTAGGTCAGATTTCTCTCTGATATTGTAAAGTGACTCAAGATACGCATTATTCGATTAATCAGCTAAAGCCATGTTTTCCATTTTGTAACTAGATGAGGTGTTAGTTTACGGCTCGTGTTTAATGTACCTTATCGCCTAACAATAACGCTTACCAAAACGGATAAATGCCCATCAAATTGTGTTTCCTAAAATATTATCAAATATATCCAATTTTTTTTGTATTAAATTTCATAAAAATATATGAACGCCTTTAAAAATTAATGTCAGACCAAATATTAAACTAATATTTAAAATTACTAATATTTTTTGTGGTGAGCATTTATCCATTTTGAGTAGCAAAAAGAATATTTCTACAAAACGTGCAATTATTCTATTGTCTTTTTTTTTCTTTTTAATAAAAACTTTTATTTTTTTGGAGTTATTTATTTTTGTATAACGTTTAAATTGTACCCTTTGTTTACTTTGATATTTCTCACTTCCGCACAAATAAGTTTTGTTTTGTAGCTCTACATAGTAGACACGTAGCGTAGGCGTTAAGTTTTGCGCAAACACAAATTGATATATCCACCTTTGACGTAATATAGTCTGAACTCATATTATATGCAAATAAGTACCCAACAATGAATAATATTGTATGGCCAATACAGAGCAGTTCTAGCACCATACAAGGTGCTGAAATTGTCACGTTGACGGCTTGCAAAGTGTGAGTAATAAAATAATATTTCGCTTGAATAATAAATTATAGTTACCTACCTCGTAGTAATTGTTTCTATGGGCAAGTTTGTAGCAAAGTTTGGTACATGTATTCTGTGTCGCAGTTACTAACGTTTTCATTCTGAAAAGTATACCTTTGTGTTTGAATGATTCCTAACTCGGAACCCTATTTGGACTTGTCTTTCTGCTTTTGATAGAAAAACTCAAGAAGATGGCTTGCCAATGACAACTACATTATATATAAAATTTTATTTATACAACGGGTATTAAAATCGTAAATGGAACTGCACGCGAGAACATTCTAGTTTATAACAATATAGTAACGAAGTTATTTACTTTTCTCTTAGACTCCGCCGATTTCCCCGATAATAGATACCATATCAAAGATCAAGTCAATAAAATTAAAAGCAAATTCAAAACAAAATATAGACTTCCTCAAATAAAAACATGGTGGCCGCATAAGTCCGCGCCGTGTGGAGATCCTTGGAGAAGGCCTTTGTCCTTCAGTGGACGACTACAAGCTAAGGATGAAATGTATAAAACGTACTGAGTCTTATCGCAGCGACTAAAAACCGATGCTACAAATTAAACCTATTCTAAAAACATGTGACCCCAATCATTCGTCAGATTTAAACCTCTATACAGTAACGCAGACACAGACAACATCGCTTTTATTTCACGGCCGAGTAGCGTAGTGGTTTGTAGCCCTGTCTCATGCGCCAGAGGTCCCAGGTTCGGTAGCAAGGTCCCGTGGCCGAGGCATTCATTTGTGTGATGAGCGTAGGCTTTTGTTTTCAAGTAATATTTGTATATGTACGGCATGTTTATTCTCGGTTACCTGGGTCCCCCAAGTTCGCTTTATGGTCATCCATAACACAAGCTCTACTTACTTTGGGAGTTTGTTTGGGATTTATTATTATTATTATTATTAGAATTTGACCATTTTCTTGTGATATGTCTGAGATAGTTCAACCTAAGCTCCTAGCCTGGGGATAACCGGTAGATACAGATTTTCTAGGCTTGAATCCTGGTATGAACAAACAACTGTGTGATATACCGATTTAGATTGTATGATTACGGAGTTTTCTCTTAACGAGGACGTATAATTTTTCCATTCGTTCAAAAACTTTGTAAGTACAGTAAATATCGGGTTGGCCACGTCTTGTCTTATTTTTATTTACACGCTTGGTTTCTTTTTAAGATATAATCCTATTAAACTCACTGGACTGAGAACAATTAAATATAAAATTTATAGCCACACTACAGAATGCAGTAAATCCATAGGTTTACATGTTTGTAATTATTATGATCTATTTGCTGTTTTAATGATGAATGCACGTGAAAAGACTTCGCTTTTCATGCTTGTTTTTGCCTGTATAAATCGCTAAGGGTCTTAAAAAACATTGCTGGAACACCACTGACTAATGCTGTAGAATTAAGTTGTAGGCAAGCCCATACATTACTTATAAATAGTTAGCATCTCTTATCTAATTTATGCTGTTTATTACGCTCCATAGCCGGCAAAGTCAACTGAAAGGACACCGTTGGATATTTTGTACAAATGACAATGAAGTTCTGAAAAGGTTCGATTGTTAATATGATATGTTGTGCTAACCGCCTTCTTGTGCACTTGAATTAGGCCACTGATAAGATAGGACAGGAGAGGTTTGGCTTATCAAACATCTTCGCAATCTGATATACTGTAATCTGTGTGTAAAAACTCTTATCAGATTTATCTCAAAATAGGGAACACCTAAAGTGATGTCCACATAATATTTAACGATAAGTAAAAATAATGCTAGAGGTATATGCTGATTTCCCTGCAGTGGGTTAATAATGGCCGCTGTGGTGAATATACAATTGGTATAAGGAGGCACCTATCCATTTAATTAGAGTAAATGACAACCAGTGTTGGAAAGGAAGGACACATTCAATGACAACAAAATATCCACGTTTCTTCAGTAACTCTTTTTCAATAGTGTTTTCGTTAAGTTCGCTATCGTCCGAGACGCATAAGCTATGGGTTTATCGGATCCCACAGGTCCTTGAGATAGTATCGCTCCAATAGCAACGTTTGATAAGTCTGTGGTTAATAAAAACTCTTTGTCAAAATTAGGATATTGTAAAACTCATTGGTCAACTAAGTCTTGCGCTTTTCAAAGCAGTTAGTAAAGTCATAGTCATTTAAATTTATCTTTGATCCTTTCTTTAAACATTTGGTCATAGGTTTAGTAATTTTGGCAAAATCTGGAATAAATTTACGATAGTACACCAGTAGTCCTAAAAATACACAAAATGAATGTCCGCGATATGCGCATTCTCCTCCACGAGGCATGATGAACACAGACGTAACGAAACGTAATTTGAGCGTAGGACACAAAGCGACTTACTGACCTTGCCGATTACATATTTAACATTCAACAGGGACTATTTGACCCAATCGTTGTTTCTTTCTTATTCCCTATAAAAATATTTCCGTATCCGCTACACACAACACAACAAAGGAGTTGGGTCGCTTACCTGCGCTTGCGCCCGCGTGAAAAGGGGTCTATTTGAACAACAATAACTCTTAAACTATTAGACCGACAGCAGTGATTCCTATATTAATTTGTTAAACAACTCAAATATTGATATGAAATTATAAAAAAAGATAGGTTAATGGTGTAGTTTTCGCACAATTTTAGAATAAAGCGCCAAGTGGCGCTCAAATACTGTGAAAAATAAACTTTCAATTTAATTCCTTCTGCAATTACAAAAAAACAGTTTTTTTTTATGGTATTAGTTACTCTACACCTTTGCCTTTCGTTGTCCAGTACACTTCTGCCCTTTGGATGGCAGTAGTTAGGACCCTTCCGAACCAGTGGTAGTTTCAATATACGACGTCCTAAGCCGAGTTCCGTGTTCCCTCCTGCACAAACTGCAGGTGATTCAAAATCTCTTCTGCCGCAGGGCCACAAACGCACCTTGGTACGTGCGTAACGCGGACCTGCACAGAGATCTTAACTACCTACAGTGCAACAGCACCTCAGAACACTCTCGGAAGCGTTCTTCAAACGCTCCGAAACCCACCCCAATCCTTTAGTTCGAGATTCAGTCTCGTATACCACCCCTGTCCTTGATTCGAAGTTCAAGGAACTACAACAGGCCTAGGAATGCGCAAGCGTACGAAGCCACTGTCAAACGATCTCGAAGCCCTTCTGGCCGCAAATTCTAATTCTGATTAAAATTTTAATTCGAATTAATTTAATTTCTCTTTGCAATTTTGAGCACCTTCAGTGCTATGAATTCACCTTCAGTGCTTTGAGCATCTTCAGTACTATGTAATTCCCAGCGAATGACCCCTTCAGGGCCCCGCTTGCGTGACCTTTTTCACTTTTTCCAGAGTCATTCAGGGGTTTTTTTAGTGGGTAGTAGCTCTGGTAGGCTCGGAGCGAGTCCCACATAACCTCGATTGCGCGCGCGGGGTATATTTCTCTAGCAAGCTTAAATGGTCTGATAAGTTGTATTAAAGTTAACGATTAGATGTCGTTAGATTCACCGTGATTGAGGGCTAGATCTAAGCTATGATTTAAGTTCAACGTTACTGCTGCTATACTAAATACCTTCAAAGAATACTGACAAAATTGTCAGTAATCTTGGATCACAGAACAAGATTCCTCTCAATATTTTATCACAATTATTTCTTCCCAGGCCCATTTCTTATTTCATTCGACAGTATCAATGAAGATATGTGTGTGAAGTAACCGATTCCTTAATTAAGTAGACTACGTAACTATCATTATCTATCGTGCTATCATTATTCAATTAGGAATTAAGGAGCATAATAGAATAATTGTTTTTCTTAGCCGATTCCCTATCCGACAATTAAACATTTTCTAAAAATTCCTTTTCTGAAGAATTGTTTAATGATCCGAATTATTTCTATGGGATTTACGTATAAGGGAAGTATTTGTCCTTAGCATATTCATATATTATAAGAACCAGCGTTATAATAAAGTAGGCACTTTATGTTATTCATAGTAACAAGATATTTTTGAAAACAAGCCCTCATTTTATGTCTATCATCTTATTGTTGAAATGTTCCATCCTGGATCTGGAATCACGTGTGTTTTAAAAGAGCGCAAATTTAAAGAAACTCGTTCTAAATTAGGTTTCAACTTTGTCCTTAATAATTTAAAGAAACTATGCAAGTTTAATATTTTATTATATATCTTTTATCGTATTTATTAAAATTATTATACAGGAAATAGAGAAGAAACGAAGTCCAGTAACTATATCCGGCACCACCAATTAGCACCGTTGATGAGCAACCTCTTCGTTATAAATAAAACGTACATTGTCTATGAATGAACAGTCGACGACTAACTTTTTGTTACACATCTTTGAATCTATCACGTACTAGATTCAATCAACTCTTGCTGCAACATGGAAAAATTAACCTTATGTGTCTTGCAATAGAGATAATCGATTAATTTCAAACATTTCAAAGTTTTTCCCGTGGCCTTTTAATGTCCAATTAGTTCAAATCCTGGGGTTTTCTGGAATGTAATGGATAAAGATTTATGATAAGATGTTACTTCGGTATCTTAGTACGTAACTGTTAAGGCAAGGTTTCTACATATAATGTTCTGTGAAGTACATTGTTGGGAATACCGATACCCGTTTACCAGAAGCTTTAAAAAAAGATTAGGGTAACTATGACTTATTGGCAAAACTAGTTTTGGTTTCCTTTAAGCGAAAACGACAAGTTATGTTACATTACGTTGCATAAAGATTCCTATTACTAAAATATTCTATATACAAAGCTGATTATTCTTTGAATTAAAGAAAGTCAGCAAAGTAAATTTTAATGTAAATATTCCATTTATTTGCCGTTAATGCGATACTGTCTAGGATTGTTACAGATTTCGTTAATAAAATACAAACTAATAAAAGCATACCTAGTAAAACAGTCTTTCTATGGTTCACAGCTGTACTTCTACATGTAGGTACATTGGTAAATATACGTTTTATTTTGGACATTGGGTGTTTTTAAGTCATTTTCTGTACGAAAGGTTTGAAATAAATAAGTTATGAAAATCTAAACCAGAAAACCATTTACTGGTTTATTCCGATTTCGATAGCAGTTTGTTATATAAATCTATATTATCTTCGGCGAAATATAAAAGGAAATAAGACCTTGGTCATAAAGACTGTATGCTACCTACTAGATTTCCTATGATAGTGGCACATACCCAGACTTGCCCTAATACGGGCACTACACCATCATTATGCATCTAGGATTGCGTGTTTGTTCAAAACTATTATAATTCAATTACGCAATGCTTGATAAACTGAATTCCCATTATATTAGAGTAATATTTTATTTAGCTTATCATAAAGCACTAAGCAAAACAAATATTAATGTGGTAATTGGATGTAGATAAATTGATGTTGCAGTAAATAATAAGGGAAAAAAATACCAACGCAACTCTTTGTTTCAGGGTTCAATTTTCACCTAGATTTTTAACCTAGATAAAGAACCCCAGGTTTAATTTTGACACTTATTATATTACATTAACGACAAAAAAAAAATTCGAGGTCGCATTTATAATTCAGAAAGAAACTCTTTAAAGTTTCTGACAATGTAACTAACAACTCCTAAGTTTGAGTAAAAAAAAATTCTGTTTTATTACATTTCATTACTGCCCAGCGAAAAAAAGGAGTCCTTACGTATAAGGTTACATTAAACCACACAAAACACCATATCATAGCAATGCCATCAAATAAACACATTAGTATTAGCTCATAGTTCGTATTTGTGTGATATCAATCAATGCGCAGGAGACGGCAATCTCGGCAGGCGATCGAAATAAGCAGGTGTCTGCGCATGTCCATATATGGCCTCTCAGCCAATCGACTCATAGTGTAGATTTACTCAGTTTTCTTTAGGTAGTTATAATTAATTTCCAGTAAAAGAGCTCAAAGAATTAAAGTCCGCGATTTAAAGTTCCAGACCTAATAGGTATGAAAACAAAAAAGGGTGTGTAAACGGAGCCGCGTAAGGTAATTTTGAAGCTGTGTGCGCCTACTGGATAACCTGTGTCTACTGATTTGTTCAATGATTCCTGAATAGTATTCCTGTAACAAAATCTCACGTAAGTAACTGTATTTATTCCTGTTAGATTGTCAAACATATTTTTTGTAAGTAAAGCCTAGATCAAATGCTTTTACGTACGAGTATTACGAAAAGTATTATATAAAGAACGCCGGCGCCTGAAACCAATTAATAAGTCGGTGCTGAGGCGGAGTCGACTCATTAATAATCTAGCAAAATTATAAGTTTTGTGAATAAACAATATGTAAAAAACACAAAAAAATACATGTGAGTAGATAAAAAAAGATTTAATTGGATATTTGACTAAATTTGAAAATGCAAGTTTTTATCTTATATTTAGAAAATAGATATATAAGTTATTTTGACCCAAAAAATGTTTTGAAATTTAATTTTGAAATTTAATATTGAAATTATATGCATAGACAAGAAAACTTAAAAAGGAAGTAAAAAATTTATTATAAAATATGTAATATATTTTAATATTATTAGCTTACCGACATTAAATATAACAATTATTATAATGACAGTATGATTGTAAACGCATTATCTACGTAGCTATTGTAGATTTTACCCAAACCCCATACAATTTGTAGTATGATTTACACGTTGTGACGTTTGAATCAGAAAAACTGCTCGCAGCAGCTCCTCAAACATATCGCTGTATCTAGAAAACTATTGATTGTAAACATACTGTTACTTCTGCAATATTTTTTTTTCTGTTGGTAAAATATTTAAATATGTAATAACGTGGAGATCGTATGAAGGTAGATTGTATTTATTCGTATTTTGTTACTTTTAAAAAGTTTAAACGATGATAATATATTTGACAAATTTAACTTAAGAGCGTTTATACAAAATTGTGCAATTTTAGGAGTTTTCAGTGTTCGTTTCCGATCAAAATATTACAAGTATGCATCAAAATATGAAGTAAATTATTTGAAATTTCATCGTCTAAAACATGTATTGAGAAAATTTTCATTTCTTCAGATAGTTTTTTTAGTAGGAATTCATTGTTCATGCGCCTTTTCTTGTAATCCGACGAAACATGTGTACTTTGCTGTTCGATAAGTATAAAAGTAACTGATACAAATAGAATAAGAAAAGTTTGCTATGGTCTCTGTTTTGTCGTGAAAACAGTCTATAGAGAAAATAGTACAAAATATTATTTTTTTAAAGGCTAAAACATAAAAATCAAAGCTTGAAAAAGTATGATTTCAGTCTAAGTTTTCGATACAGTTGTATTGTTACAAAAGTAATAATTTTTACTTCTTATTAGTTACTGTACAGTTACAGTAGTTACAAAGATGTAACTAATAAAAATAAAACAGAAACATTATTCAAGTCCATTTAAAAATACTTCTAAAAAACCATTTTAAAAAATGTATTTAGTACCGGCCAAGGCCTTCCAGGGTGTGGATGTATCGCTCTTTTTCCCGCGCTTTTGCCCAGTGCTATCGAACTCCGTCGTAAATATTGAACGCTTGCAATCAATTTTGGTACTTTTGGTATAAATATTTATTTTTATTATAAATAATAAAATTAATATTGAAGTACTGTATTTTTCCAAGTATTATTTTCCTAATAAGTAATACACAATTCTATAAAAGTCTTTGTTTTTAGGTACCAGTAAAAATAGTAATTAGACTACAATCTGTAGTACTCTAGATTGTCACAATCTGGCTTACTAAGGGCTCTGCATGCACTGTAATCTACGATCTAAATGTTAACTTCCTAAAACGTCAATCTGAGGAAGTCACAATTTGTCATATAGTCTATCACTGCTGTATTAGATTTGAGGGCAACAGATAGTTTTTTATTTAAAATTTTTAAAATAAATAATTAACTTACAAGATAATTAACAGCCTTGGAGCTACTTGGAAGATCTTCGTTACATTCGACTTTAGTAGTCGCTGGTTGCTCTTTGTTAATAGTGATTTTTAATCCATAAAACAATATCGAAAATGACATGATTGACATAATTGCATACCTTCAGTTAACATAACGAGCTTAAAGTGAAGAAGGTGTATATATTTCGATTTAAGCACATATAGTTAACATTGTATATTAATTAAAAGTCTGAACTTTTAAATACCCGGTAAAAAAGTAATCATCATCAGCTCATTGTCGACCCACTGCAGGGTACTTATCCCTATTTTTTGTCAGTGTAAAAAAGTTTGTCATCGTAATCAGTAAATTTAATAGCTCTACTCATTTTCAATTTGCTTTACGATATTGCACCTTAAGTGGGATCCAAATTAAAGTTTGTCACTGTATTGTATAATAATAAATAATATTTTTTTCACCTAATTTTTTTTTATTAAGTAATCACTCTTATCTTAAATCATAACTACCATAACAAACGTCGATATATTAATGAAATCAATCTCTTCGTTATGACCTTATTGTACCCCAATTTTATTTCGTAACCAGTACTAGTACAGTAGTACAGTAAACCATATAATCCTAACCAGGTTTTTAAATATCTTACTTTGCAAAACATAACTCAAGTAATAAATTACATAAATTTATATTTCTATTAATCAAAAGTAAAATATAATAACGTAAAATAAGTCAAACATATTTGAAAAAGTATCAAAACCATTGCGGACGCGCTAATTGACGGCCAGTGACTGTATCATACAGCACTGCAGACGTGTGCGTGTAAAACTAAATCTTAACTTGAATCCATTGAGGGCAACGTAGCCAAAAGGCTGGCCGAATTACCACGCTGGATTGCAATGATTATTGTTTACTTAACGTAGTATTACTTGCTAGTGTATAAGTAAATGTGCAATACTCCAACGCAATGACCTATAATTATCCCTGTCAGATTTGGGTAATTAAGTTTTTAGAATAGAGTTTAAGTTTTACGGTCTAAGAAGCACGATAAATATAACTATCTGACTTGGTGCTATAGCGTCGAAATAATTTATATTCTGTTTATAATTAGGCAATTGTTAGCGCAGACTCAGGAAGAGTTTTAGCTTTAAACTGTTTAAAGAAGAACGGCCACATACGGACAGGTCACAAGATTTTGCTTATGAATTTATACATTATCTATACTCGTCTAAGTTTAGATTTGCTGAGCAAATCTACGAATATAACTAAGAGACCTTTAAGCAATTAGATGACGTCTATGACTGAAAGTTGTTGTTTTTTTAGCAAGAAATATTCCAAAATATGCAAATTCGATATAATATAAAGTGAATTTCATGCAACAATATACTTTTACAGTCGGAATTTAACATAACTAAACTTTAGTAGGTAGGTACTTAAATGAACGTTTTTATTATTGGTGAAGCCTTCAAAGTAAACTTCCATTACTTATTAAAATATATATTGTTCAACTACATATTTTTATGCAACTTTCACGAGGCATTCTTACATTCTTGTTTAGCTGTCACATGTCAAGAAATGCTTCAAAATGCTTAAAATTACCAGCTGCTCGTGTTATATTTTATCTGAATAAAAGGTATCGTGCTTCTCTTTACCCTGAGGATGTTTATAAAAAACAAAACACAATATAAAACAAACATCATAATAGTCGGTCATTCAGTCGTGAAACCGTAACAATCAAATGAAAAAGTAAATTAATAAACAAACAAACAAACTTTCGTATTCGTAATAGGTTGGATGCTGTAAAAGTTTGATTAATTTTACGATAGGTACTAAATAATTTAAAATTTCGAAACCAAGAAACTAATTATTTGTTACTTAATATAGCTTTCTATATCTTGAGGGAGTAAAATAAAGAACTGTTAGTAATAAAATAAAGAACTGTAAGTAGTAGTGGTAGAAGGTTCTGTGATGTTTTCTGAAGAGCCTAAAAATATCTAGCTGCAAGGTATTCCTGATAGCACTATAAAGGATAAAAGTAAGTATTGAGAAGCGTTTCAATCAATACGGTTGGAAATACACTCCATAACCGTAGAGAAACTCAGTGTGTAAATCGACCTGAAGATTTGAACCTCCTCACAAGAGGCTCACTCTTAAATGGACATGGAGATATTATGTATGTGACAAAGCCACTGCGAAGTATCTCAGAGATTGAAATTAAAATTTTGGTAATACTGTTTAGGGACTTATTTATACAGAAGCCTTTGGTTTTATAATGTATCACAAACGGCCTATGACGGTAACATAAAACAACAAACGACTGGCAATCTACATTGTTGCCGCGAAAAGTAGGAGTAGTTGAACATATATATCTACAATGATACTGACCCTCTTATTTTACGTGTGCGAAGCTGCGGGCAAAAGTTAATTTGTAAATAAGAGATTGAAAACATCTAAATCATCATTTTTAACAAATTTTAAAAACCTTGGTAGCATCTACTACAATAAACGAAATATTTAAAATCGTTTCAGTCTGTTTCTATCTCAAACCAAACGACACGCATTCAACCCTTATACGATCGCATCAGGTGACAAAAAGCTCCCAACTGTTTATAGGACTTTAAACCTTAACTCTTTCGGATAAAACTTTATTGATATATTAAATGATTTATAAAGAAAATCAGTGCTAGTGACACGCAGCGTGCAAAAGATCACGATCCATAGTTCATGCGGAGTGAACATTTATATATTTCTTTATAAACGTTTGTGTAAACTGGCACACGAGTCCATATTTGTCGTGAAATATAAAGGACAGCTCAAATGACACGATCGCTTTTGAATTGCAGGAAAAAAATGAACGTGATTTAGTTTAAGGCTCTATCTGGGTGTATAATGAATTTTGTCATTTGTAAGTTGATGTAAGTAGATTTTTTGAAGAGAACGGGTTTGTTTGTTGTTTTCTATATTATTAATAAAAACTAAAGAAGATATGTGCGGTATTTTTGCAGCCTATGGAATTTTGATAATTCTTTCTCCCTGCGAAAGGTACGTGCAGTAATCCAAAATAACAAGGGCTAACTGAAATTACTAGTCTTTTAATCCGAAAGGTTCTAATTAAACCTAGTGAACATGTGTTTTATGTAACTATAATATGATTAAGGGCTGATTCTTCAAAGCTCAGATAACTTCTATCAGTAGATAATTTTTCAAACTTGACATAATTTCTATGGAAAGTCTTGCCAAGTGCCAAAAATATTCGACTGATAAAAGTTATCTGACCATTAAACAATCAGCCCTTAATCAATCACAAGGTCATGGTTGTTTATTCTGGGTACTCTAAGTAAATTTGCTGTGGCGTTATCCATAATACAAGAACTACTTACTTCGTGGCCACATTGTGGCCAATGGGTATGTTTGGGAATTTTATTTATTTATTTAAAACTGCTTTTTTATTTAAAACGAAACTAGGAATTCAGTTTTGTAAGTACCTGTAGTTAGCTAAAGAAATTTTGGTTATTATTATTTATTTTCTGTAAATACACTCATGTAATACATATTATGCATAATTATCCGTTATGTTCACAGCGCACATAAAACACGTTGAAGTCTTTCTTAATAAGAAATTAATTGCTATGTATGTACAAACTGTGACTTAAAAGAAAAAAACAATTATTACATTGATTATCTTGCACTAGTATTCTTAATGAAGGCCCTGACTGTTGGTGGCGATATCTGTTGAACCTACCTTTGACTGGCTTACATGATGAATATTACAAAAATTCCTGTAAGTATTTATCAATCTATTTATTCCGAGTACATTTTCCATCTCTGATTAACTGAATAAGATACAACGTAAGAGGTTGGCGTTGTGCATAAAGTATAGTACACAGAGTAATGCAGGTGTAGTGTAACGATGTCTTAATAATTAACTCCTAATAGACTACAATTTTAGTATTCTGGGAGGGCTAAGATCGTCTTTAGTTTTCACTAGATTCACCCTACCTCTGGGTCCCGTAGGAACTTTATCTATGATATCTAGAATCTATGTTGATGAAGCATAGTCCTTGATAAAGCTGCCTTTTAATTATGACGAAGATTTTAAAATCAGTTCCGTATTTTCAGAGTTAACGATTACACATTAACAAATAAACAAACGATCGAAGAAATGTTTTCAATAAATTGTATCTTCAGGGTACTAAACCACGCGGTTCTACCGATGGAAAAGGGTGAGCAGGCCAAGGCCCGACAGTCGTTGTCGGAAAGTCATATATATTCTAATCAGTAAAGTAAAGTTGATATACTTTAATCGCATCCCCTTCATCTTAAACTCGCCTTACTAAAACGCTCCATCCAGAACTCTAGATATTGGTTAAATAAAATTCCGCCCCGTGTCATAAAAAGTTATGCTAACCTGGACATCTCCCGTACTTCCTTTCCTTTTTACTTTCCCTTCTAATTCGTTGATTTTTACCACAACTATAGACACAAGTTTCGGCATTTCCAAGAACGATCCCAACGCTAATTCCGTATTCTTGAGTACAGTAGACAGAAAATTTCGGGACTGGCTTACTTGGCTACACGGACGCCTCTAAACTCTCCCTCACGGGAGACGTAGGGTCAGCCGTGTGGAATCCACGATTCTGGGTCCTGTTGTCTTTCAATTCTCCTCCTCAATCTACAGTCTTCACAGGTGAGGCTATTGCGCTTTTAGAAGCAGTTAAGTATATAGCTGAAAACTACTTAAATAATTCTACTGTATTTACAGATTGTCAAGGTTTGGAAGACAACCTGTTTAAATTAAGCTCGAAATTTCCTATAATAAACAAAATTAGACATGTCCTATTCTGTTGCAGTTCCCGGGCTGTTAATATTGTGTTAGCCTAGCCACTCTGGTATCACAGACAACGTTACTGATGGCTTTGCGAAATATTCCATCCAAATCGGTTCCTCACATGTGCTTCGCTCAGGATTTGAATCTCCTAGCTAAATCCCACCTACAGGCCGTGTGGACTTCCGAATGGGAGGCGTCGCGGAAAGTTAAAGGTAAGCACTACGGTGACATCCAACCTTTCATTACCGATAGACCTTGGATTTTTTAAATTTAGAAAGGCAGACCAAAGGACAACTTCAGTGATCTGTAGACTTCGCTTACGTCACTGCTGTTCCCCAATTTTCCTCAACAGGATTGGAGTTCACTCTTTCGAAAGAGTTCATCGTGTTCTGCGACTGTGATCGGGATTGAGGAACAGTGGACCATATATTTTTAATTTCCCGCTGGTTCCGTTATCACTGTTTCATTTCCTTCCTCCTAAGATACAGCGCCCAACTAATATCAAGACTCTCCTCTCTACTTACAGCCCGAAGATATTAAGAATATTGTGTAAATTCATTCATCAATTTAATATTAGACTATGATTATACATTGTTTGTTAGCAAATATTTTGAGTTAAGTATTAAATTTATTATTTTTTTCTTTTTGGTAAGTTTAGTTAGAGCATGTCATATACTTACCATTTATAATTAATCATTAGTTTTAGTTATTGTTAGTGTGTTACATTTTGTTTTAGCCTATAATATATCTCAATGCCCAGCAGAATTTATTTTTTGGCAACTTTTTATTTTATTTTTTGTACCGTGTTCCACCAATATACGACAGTGGCAAAAATAGCCCACCACACCAATCGCGGTCGAATGCTATTTTTCAATTAACTAACTAACTAAGTAAAGTTGATATTGCGATGTAGATGACGCGTTGTGATTGGTCGGTTGAGTAGCGAGTCCCGCTACATATAAATAGATACATAAATGATGACTTGATACTTGATACTGAGAAAGATCTTTTTTTTTAAAAGGACTGTTTATTTATGGCCCTATTAGCCTTTTAAATTTCACCGAACTTTGTTGCCTAGCGCTGAGGGCGCTTAGCCGGATCTTAAACTACTCCTACATACGATACGCCTAAGGGCACCCGAGAGGGCACGGACCTCGGCTTAGGACGTCGTTTATTGAAACTACCACTGGTTCGGAAGGGTTATCTACTGCCAAAGAACCAGCAAGAAACTCAGTAGGAATGCGTACGCCGCGTCAGCCTGGCCCACCGGTGGGTTAGGTGATTCGAATGCCGTGTTGCCCTATTTCTAACTGGAACGCCGGTAAGTAAGTACGAGGGGAGTTCAATGTATTCTCGGTATAGGTATGAAGGAAAAGGCGGAAAATTTTGAATAAATTTTATTTTTCAATATACTCCCCTAACATCTCAATACATTTATTTGTTCGTGAAAGTAACTTTTCAATTGCCTCTGAAAAATATTTTTCTTCATGGCCCGAAAAATGTTCGTTTATTGCTCCCTTCAACTCTTCATCGTCCGAAAAATGCTTTCCACGAAGGTCTTTTTTAAGATTAGGGAATAGATAATAATCACTAGGGGCCAGGTCCGGACTGTAGGGTGGATGATTGATTTCTTCAAATCCGTACTCCCGCACAGCAGCCTGGGCAAGGCGCGCCTTGTGAACCGGCGCGTTGTCGTGAAGCAGCAACACACCTGCGGTTAATTTTCCACGTCTTTTTTCTTTAATTGCCTCCTTTAAATTACGCAGGGTGGTTGCGTATGATGCAGCAGTAATACTTTGACCTTTTTTGTGTACTCGATTAGCAAGATTCCCTTAGAATCCCAAAACACCGTGGCCATGAGCTTTCCTGCGGACGGAGTGACTTTGAACTTCTTCGGCGGGTCTGATCCTTTTTTGTGCCACTGCATAGACTCTTGCTTACTCTCAGGGTCATAGTGATGAACCCACGTTTCATCACCAGTAACAATCCGATCGAAAATACTTTGCGGATTTTCACCACAGAGGTCCAAAAATTCCTTACAACACTCGCACTTGTTTCTGCAGCGCGGTGAGCATTCGCGGCACCCATCTTGCACTGACCTTTGACAAATTCAGGCGCTCATGAAGGATTGTGTGAATAGTACCCACGGATAGCTTAGTCATTTCTGCTAATGTTTTCACTCTTACACGGGCATCTTCAAGTACAAGTTTTTCGACTAATTTGACGTTTTCTTCAGTAGCGGCACAAATTGGCCCACCAGCGCGGGGGTCGTCTTCAATGCTCTCTCTACCCCGTTTGAATTCACTTGACCACTTCTGAATTGAAGATACTGAAGGCGCAGAATCTTGGTAAACAGCCACCATTTCTTCATGGATAATTTTTTGAGTTTTTCCTTGTTTTGTGAGGAATTTTATCACTGCGCGATGCTCGATTTTTTTCATCATTGTCGAATCAGTCATCATAGTTGTCTTTTCGCAATGATATCTTGAATACTAATGGTGGCAATTAAATGAAATTTTGTATTTATACCCTCAAAGAGTGTCATTAACTAATGAGATAATTAAATTACCCTCATCATTAGTATATCACCTCGATACCGAGAATACATTGAACGCCCTACGTAATACTGTTGCGGTATTGGTCATATTAAAATAAGCCCCACTTCCGGAGCTCTAAATTAGCTAGCATTATACTCCGCACGCCGAATGATGATCCCTATGACGTTTCAACTGACAGTTGTATTAGTTATGCGAAACAATTTCGATAAAATACTGTTTTTTCAGGCAAATGTCATGTCATTCAGCCAGGTCATTCAACATAATAAGCAATATTTATTTATTTTGAAAAAAAGACTACGCGCATTGATGGACATAAAACACTAGATAAAAAAGTAACAGCCTTATTATATTTTATTTTACTATACTTTAATTTTTATTCAAATTGCATAATTTAAAGAATTTAAAATTCTTTTTGAATTGAATTTTAAAGAATTCATAAATAGCTTTTATAAATAAAATACAAGCTCAAAGCATTTGTTTTATATTTCCAACAAATTATCGATATTTTGTTTATCGATGTGTCCCTTCTTAGTCGATAACAGCTTGACGACGTAACTTTTGCAGCACGTACCATGTACATTTGCATTGAGTTTTTTTCTATTATTTCCGAACAATACGTAATAATTTCTTAATATTCATTTTTATAATTTACAATTGTACACAATTATGATTTTTTCGTCTTTTTAATGGACCTCTAAAGGATTTGATGTGATAGGACGTCAGTGCAATGTTAAGCGCTAACGAACTGTCATAGGGATCATCATTCAGCGTGCGGATTATAGGCTAAATATTAGTTTATGTCCCTATCAGTTCTTTAGAATTATAAGTGACGGAATGACATTTTAACGAACCAGCCGGCTAGCCCGTGGAGAAGTGGAGTTGCGCAAGTGTGCCTAAGTCTCGCGTCTTGGACTGATATTGTTTGAATGAAGTTAGCACTGGGCTTAATGCTATATACATACAAAACTCGAACGATTTATTTATTAATGTATGACGATGACAGAAGCTCCGATGGCGCCGGCGTATTATCTAGGTGAGGGCTGCCGTAGGACCGCTAGGACATTTTTCTCTCACGCAGCTTAAAGCCTGACGACGCCTTGTGGAGATAAGGCTGTAGGTATATTGTAGTGAATGTTAGAGTTCTTGGGATTACAAAACAACATGTGGATTTAGAAATTTGATTCGAAATATTGTGTAATTTTATCATAATGGTAATATTTGTATAAACCGTGGTAGCAATATCAAGTACCTTTTTTCATAACATATTGCAACTCTTGCAATATATTGGATGTATACCCTTTACAAATTTGTATTTTATTTTCAAATAGCTTATTAATTTGAGAATGTAAATACGAGTGTAGCCACCAGCAGAAGTTTGTAAAGAAGTCGTTTGTTAGTAGGTAAAATAAAATGAAGCTGGTTTGTAATTTAAGTAATACATAAAAAACAATTATTTTAAAGGATTCCTAACGAATAATTCATTTCTAATAATTAAATTATAAGCTTGATTAACAAGGGCATGAATACAAAACGAAACGCTCAACGTATACCTTAACACGCAGCCGTGTGAAGAATTCCTAACAGGTATCTACTGATAATGCGGTATTATGACTGTTTGTATAAGCTTAGCTAGTTTGATGAAGTCAATTGAAAGTTTTTTAGCTGCAAGCTTTGCCGAAGAAGGCTTTGCACGAAGTGTTAGTTATCGACGTGCTGTTTGAGTTATTTTGAGGGTACGCATTTTAAGCGGTCATTGGCGTTTCAAGTGTGTAACCTGGTAGTTAAGTAAAGGTAAAGCTAGATACTTGTAATCGTTCTATAAAAGATATTCGTAACTAAGCCGGTAGATATTATTCTCCAGCGGCCCTAAAAATAAAGAGCTCCTATTATTTACAGTTTCTCTGTAGGCTTGAGTTTGCAATTGCCTTTGTTCCAGTAATTGCACCGGCTGTTCTTTCCCTTTGGCCGGAACACAACGAAGCAAACGTGATTATTACGGCGGTCACAGTAAAGAGAAGTGCAGAACCACCTTAAAATAACATAAGAAACCCTATCGTAATCGTTGTAGCTACGCTATTAGCAATTAAGTACAATTTATGATAATTTCAAACTTAGGTTTTGTGAATCCGTTCAGTTTGCGGTATAGTCATCCAGTCTTAACCTTCTGTTTATCTGGGGACTAACAAATGTTTCTGGTATGTAAATTTATCTTTTGAAGAAAATTTGAATGAATACGGGCTCATCTATATTACAAATATTTATTAAGTAGATTTGATGACATTGCAGTTGCACCTAAGAGCATGCTTTATCTTATTAGAAACCGTACCGGATGTAAAGTATAATTTTGTTTCACTAATTTATGGTTTTTTGTTCACAGCTTTGGTAAGATTTCATGATTATGGCGCTTTAGGCACTTACAACATGTCAGTGTGTTCTCGAACAATCGTCTTTAAATCTGGTAAACCAGGTACAGGATTTATTTATTCGCCACAATTGATGACTGTCAAACGTGACGTCATTTATTTCCTTTACGGACAGCATTTTTTTATTTTTATCCTGTAATTTATGCCAGAATTTGTTTACCTGACTAAATTACCAAAGTACTAAGCGGCACAGAATTCCCAGCGCTTGCTTTGGCAATGGCAAATCCGTATGCGACCGTTTGTCTAGTTCACTACCTGATTTAGACATGTAGGCGGGTATTTGTGTAAACACAATAAACCAATCTCATACCTGAAAATATCAGATAACACAAAGTAAATCTCAAAAATAAGTCATGACCGTGCCACCCGAGTGTTCGCATTCTAAAGACAATCCTAAAATGAATTTACCGCCAAAAGTGAGGGTATAAATTAAGTATATTATGATTTTAGTGAACTTTTCCGCGGCGCCCACGCTTCGCGTCGCCTGCGCGTTTTTGCACAATCTTCGAAAGCCTTACCTGCAACATGCTGGGACGTAGAGCAGTGGTATCAGTTAGTAAACAGTGGTTTGGAAATATATTTTATGGCTTTACTTTAACCAGGTATTAAATAAAACTGTATTTTAGTGTATTCTAGAATAGATAAATAAGAAATAAAATACCTTATCATAATTTATGTATTGATAAATAGCTGCCTTTTTAATCAATACCTCATTCATTGTATGATCAGACGATCATGACTTTACCTATATACCTATTAAACTCATACTTCTTGTGTATACGATAAAAATCATGCGTTCATCACAATCAACAAATAAAATGAATAGGTATTTCATCCAAATATTATTTACACTACAATTTAGTAATTTACTCTCACCCAGTGAGTGACTCACGGTAATTTGAACAATCTGTGGCATCGTGACGTCACGTATAGTCACAGCGTGGCATTTGTACTACGTCCCACTCGCGGGCCGATCACTTTACGCTCGAGCTTTGCCATGAAATATATAATTAATAAACTGATAGCCAAATAATATTATTAAAAAGCTCACATTTACATATAATGTAGCTAATAAGGACTACAGGTTTGTGGGCGCCCAGGAATCGGTACAATAGAGAAGAAACTTTTTTTGCTCACAGCTTAACGGGGGAGAAGTGTTTAAACTTAAACAATTGGATAATTCTTATACGTAATTTATATTGTTTAGAATAAAAAGGGGGATAGAATAACAATGGAAATAATTTACAGAAGATAATTTTATATCACTTACACAAACAACAAATCGCAGTTATGGCCTCATTCTAAAAATAAATAAGGAAAATTTATGAACTACATTGGTAATGGTTTGTTTGTTAATCGTATAGCATTGCAATAGTAATTAAGATTCGAAGGTGTTTTTAAATATTGTTGAGCGGGAAAGTATAAAAATATGACACAGATTCTCCCAAATTCATATCAAATCAACGGAGAGAATTAGCCATTTTAAATAACAGGAGAGTTCTATGCGTGACTTTGACCCATCTTATTCGTCACAAATTAAGTAAATTCTCGTTCCATGCTAGTGTAGGGACAAAATCTATCCCATGTCTGGGCAATGTACAATGGGAGCTTGGTGCAGGCTCAGCTTCACATTCGAATCCCCTGCAGTGATTTCGCCCCTTAGTATGCGGAGCGCAAGCTCAAGCGATTCTCGCTATAGCATCCACCGACTTCCCCGACTGTACCTAATAACTAATAACCTGGGTAACTTAAATAAGCGTAGGTACGAAGCGTTCAGTCAAAGCCATCCGTCAATTTCATACATAAGCTATTCTAGTCACTTTTCTATTCCATCGGTTAGAACAGCGGCGAATGCCACTGGTCTAACCCCTTTCTCTAACAGCAAAGATCAAGCCACTGTACAGTTCGTTACAGTAAACCAACCTGAAGTTGGCTGAAAGGAATAATACGTTATAGTAATAATACGTGTAACAATAGGTATGTTTGTATAAAACGCTCAGGTTTTATACAAACATACCTTAGAAGCTAATTTAGATTTGGTACCGTCACGGCTAAGCCTTAGGAAGCACGTCAGAATGCCGTGACATTTGAGTAAAGAGGTTAATATGAATTAAGAAGAAAAGATATTTAAATATATGGTTGACAGAACAGAAATAAATGAAGCAATACATTCTGACTTGCTCCGTCATCGGAGCAAGATGCACTAGAAAAGTTATAAAAAGAAATAAAAGCATATGGAATGTATTACATAATTTGATTTCATCTGTATTGATTTAAACCACAAGTCGGTGGTCAATCGCGAAGTGGTGTACAAACGCGAGTGCACCTTATCGGTTAGTTCTATTTTCCATTGAATCTAGACAAAAAAATTACTAACATATCAGATGTCATAATAAATTTTAATAAAATTGTACATACTTCTATTTTCGTCAAAAAATAGTATTCCTTCCCAGCTAAGTGATGATTAAGTCTTTGGTTTTCTTTCAGCAACGTCCCAGATGTCGACTACTTAGAATATGGACTAAGAACTATATTCGAAGTACCTTACGGCTTTTTAGCAGCCCTATTTAATTCAACAAGTTTATTTTACAAACCTTTCCTTATTTCGTTTAATTCACGCGTATTGTCCCTTAAAAGGTGACTGACCACGACCCACGGCATTCCTCTGACACAATCCAGGTTGAACATAAAAATTTACGAATACTTTAGTTTTCAATTGCACATAATATGTGGTTTCTATATTTGATACTATCTGAGTTACCTCTGCGATTAGTTTCCTTTTGAAAAACCATATAATTTATGGAATTTACTATACATACTTCACACGGGACCTGACTCTACTCGCGCGACCAAAATAGGAGGTAAACACATTCTAAATTTGGTAATGCAACACTTTAATCAAATTCACTATTTACCAACGATTTGACGGACGGCATTATGCACAACTGTCAACATAACCAAAATCAAAATAATACGCGAACATGTTTGACGTCGTCGTCGAGCCATGATACCGTGGTACTCAG
This sequence comes from Marasmarcha lunaedactyla, assembly GCA_923062675.1. NCBI lineage: Eukaryota > Metazoa > Arthropoda > Insecta > Lepidoptera > Pterophoridae > Marasmarcha > Marasmarcha lunaedactyla. The sequence continues at coordinate 15,471,552 of OV281353.1, forward strand.
CCCGTGTGTCATGTCATTTAATCACATAATTCAATGAACTGTCATGGCGGCCGTAAATGGCGGGAAAGCAATCCGCTTAAGCCAAAATGGGCATGAACCGCGGGGTACGTCTTGGTTCTTTATTGCATGACACAAGCTTGCGTAAGTTCAGCATTTTTGCCAAAAGTGCAGGATGGACATGTAGGCAATTAATCGACGCATTGGTGCGATTTCTCGGTCTTTATTAAGCTTACTTACTTGCTATGGATAAGTACCAATTATGTATTTTTTTTAACTTTGCTGAAGAGACTCTATAATTACTTCAGATCTTATATTTTTTACAACCATTTTAGTTTAGTTTTTATGTGTGTTTTTAAATTTCACAACGTTTTTAAGGTTGATAATGAAATTAAAAATTTATAATTAGATTTTATTTTAATTACGTACGGTAATTGTCTCTCTTAAAAAATAACAAAGTAAAACGAACAAGTGCCCATTAGTCGATATAATAATTACAATCACTATTGATACATGAAACACCTAAAGCTACTAACTGTTGTTGGCTGCGAATGCCACTTACTATCAAGTGCTCGTTTGCCGGCTATGAAAAAAGTATACATTTTTTTAAATTTTATTTCATTAACGGTACTATAGTGTGTCTACATTGTTAGGAAATTGATTTAATCACTAGCAACTTTGAAAGTTATTTGCTGTTTGCGCATAAAAGTTGGATTTTAGGATTTTGCATAGGATTTTTTTACTATACTGTGATTGTACGAGTAAATATCAGCTTTGTAGCGTTATATATTCTGTGCTCGACTACTTCATAAACCTTTTTCTAATGCAGTTTTCTTATAACATAGTACCCAAAGCTTGACACATCCAAAAACGTATCACCGAAGCCTGGAAATTGCAACTTCAACACTATGTAGTGCTATCCTTAAAAGATCCACTACCATTAATGATGAGATTATGATCCTTATCTTAATTAAGTATAAATGGCGGTGCACTGCCGACTTGGCAGGAATCTGTGCCAGTATGCTGGAGTTGCACTAGTTTGGAGACAGCAATTTGGCCTTCTTCTAAACGATGTGTGATTATGAATTATTTCAATATTTTTTATGGACCTTTGCTATGCTCGAATGGTTAATTGGTGACTGTACTTCCATGAGAACTGTGTATCTCGATTCTTAGTAGTAGGACCCTAGTCTCGAGTACTAACACTGTGATTATATTATCAAAAGAAAAAAAAAACATATTTACATAAAATCAAAAGATAGCAAGTTGTAAGTTCATTGAAAATTACAAGTTTCACTCACCAAATCTCTAGTACCTACATCTTGTAGTTTCGATGCCTAGACGCTTTACAATTAAATGATTGCTGAATAAATACATAACTTTAAAAAGATGTTTGATTGCACAAACAAAAATTGTTTCTCATCAACTTGTCCATCAGTTGTTTATGGATTTTATTTCATTAAAATGGACGTGGTTTTTGCTAAATTCTTTTTGAGGTTGTATAAATCATGTATGAGGAGGATTCGCATTAACGAGTGAGATAAAATGTTTTCAGCGGATAATAATAATAATAAATTCTTTATTTGCTAGTATAAGCGTTACAATAGGTCTTAATTTTTAATATTAATATCCGTACATATACTGCTACAATGTCAGCGTGCAAATTTACATAATGTCAATAATTAAAATTATTAAGTTAAGAGGTTTGAAATATTTACACACATGAAACTTATACAATAAAGCTATTCAATAAAAAAACATGTCACATAATAAAAATTGTGTCATAAATCAACATTCAAATAAAATAGTAAATGTCAAAATGTAAATAAAAAATAAAAATAAAGTAAAACAGTGGAAATGATATGTCACATAGTTAATTTAGTGATTAAATGTAATATCAATATTAAATTAAATGTAAAGTCATTATAATGTTTTGTCGTTTAGATATTCCTTCACACTATAAAACATTTTATCTAGTAATAAGTTAAATAGTCCAGTTTTGAATTTGTTAGTTGGCAGGTTTTTATATTTAGATGGCAACTTGTTATAAAGTCTTATTGCCATACAGTAGACATTGTTACTAAATACGGCTAGTTTTTGTGAAGGAATATACAATTTTTCTTTGTCCCTTCCGCGCCGTCCGGTCACATCACCACTACATTGGAATAGGTGTTTGTTTTGTTTTACAAAACAGCATATTTCATGTATATATAGTGATGGAAGTGGCAAAATTTTCAACTGTTTGAAAAGTGGTTTACAGCTGTGTTGCATATCTTTATTATAGATTGATCTTAGACATTTCTTTTGGATTATAAACACTCTGTCAGCTTCTACTTAATTATTATACTGAATTATACTGATAAAATATTTTAATTCAAAATTGAAGAGTGCTTATGCTAACTAGTATCGGTTTACCCAAAAGAAAGGCGGGTTACACTATCGTCACAGTTATATATCAAAGTAAATTTCAAGTTTATTACTGCCTAGATGTTTATATCTGGATTACTTTTTGTGAAATACAAAACCGCTTACAAACATTTTTTACCGAATATTTTAGGATTATGGTGGATTTTTAATAGAGGTAAGATTACTTGTAAGATATTTCCTGCTTAAAATACAGATGTTTGCTGTATTGTTGAATCTTTATTGCTATTTAAATTGTACTTAAATATATCCACTCAGGCTTGTGAAAAGTTTTTAATAATTTTCATAAGAGGCTGTGAGCATGTTTTTTTATGTTTTATACAGCAAAATGATAGGAAAATCGGGGAATTCTCATTTATAGTGTATTTGAACTGAACCCAGCGTTTCTCTTAGTGTCTTAGTGATTCCATAATCATTTTATATAAAAGTTTATATCTAAAACCACTAAAAGACGTCGTTATCGAGATGTTAAATAAGGAGTTCTAGAAAGCATATAAGATATAATAAAAACAGTCAAGATCTTTAGGAGAACTCTAAATTAACTTCATTAATGTTTTGTTTGTATAATTTTGTATAAATACAGATATTCTTTTTTCTCAGAATGTGTTTTTCGGCCCATTTAACACACGAAAAAAAAAATAAACAAATAAATTAAGAGATTTTACATTCAATACATATCTAAGTTTTTTGTGCTTATTTCTTGGATGAGTAGGGACTTTGTAATTTTCAGATCTTTGACCTAAAGCACGACGTTTTAAAATAAGTGAATGCAGACAAGCAAACAAAAAAAAACAAAACGAACTCATCTTAAAATAACTTCCTTTCTTAGCGGTGTGCTGTAAGATGTATGGATTTAGATTTGATTTTAAATGGAGAACTTTCAGTGGGCTTACTAAATGTAAGGGCCTTTTTCTAAAGAGCTTTCGTCCTTGGGTTCTCTTAAGTTTGTTGGAAACGAACACTAAATGTAGAGTATACGTACTTTTAAAGTAGAAAAAATGTTTGACAACAAATTTGAAAATAATGCCTGCTTCTTAATTCTAATAAAAAAACATATTATTGTAAGACATGCCTTGTTTACCATATGGTTTGTTAATAGATATTAGATAGACCTTTAGTTTTAATTCTTAAATTATACCTTAAACTTTCACATTCACAAAATCCAGGACTTTACTCGCAACTTATTCTGCAATATGAAATCCAGAGCCAAAAAGGATTTGAATCGTTTAGAACTAATTTTCATAGCTTTACTCTTACAAAGATCTTTTAATATTAAAGTTAGGTAAAAAAATTATGATAATATGTTTAGGCATAATTAAAATACTAAACGATACAAGTAACAATGGATATTGTAGTAGTTGATGTTTTCCTCATAAACTATATAAGTAAGTAACAATATTACATGGGCTACTGTTTAATCCGGAAGAACTCGAACAAAGTTGCCGGCAGAAGCTTGTTATGTCATATTGGCTATTAATTCGATTGAAGTTTAAATGTAGAATCTACTGTAATAACGGCAACTATAAATTTTTACGTACTTAAGTGGATTCTGGGGCGATAAACAACCTGAAAACTTAGTTTTGTTACCGTCTAGCTTTCGGAAACAGAACAGATGGATATGCGATTCGAAAATTCAATTTCCTTTTTTATACTCAGACCAGGTTTCCATAGTAAGCCTGTTAAGCCAGCCTATTTAACTCATTAATAAATTGAAAACTCTTGTCATATAAATCTATCTCCGTGCCCATCAGGTTTAAAACTGATAACTTCTAGAGAATACTATCTAAAAGGACGCCATGAGAACATTTCGTAGTTATGAGTAATTTATAAAAGAAGCGTGATACCTACTCCTTTTATATAAGCAACACACTATATTTTAAGGTGTAACAAATAACAGCAACTCTCAAAACTCAAGCAAAATCACTTTCGAATTAATAACTCTATAAATCCCACAGTGAATAAGGATCACCCACGTATAAATTCTAATTTCGAACTCATCTCAAAAACAATGCACGTAGGCAAAAAGGCGGGTTCCATCGTGTAATTGAGGTACTTTGACAAAGTTCCATTTCATATGACTTACCATACCGTATACAACTTTGTCGCATTAACGGGCTTGCCTACGCGTTTCCTGAACCTATTTATATAAATCGGTGATTATTCCGCATCAGTTGGCATGTTGGTTAAAGAATTGTCACAAATGTCAATGTATCGTTGTTCTAATTTCAAACTTAGTGTTTAAATTTTTAGGTCTAGATTGCCTTATTTCTGTGAACGGGAATAATGATGAAATTTCATACGTACCTGACATGAAAGTATTGAAAATGTACTGTTTGGGTTAGGTTAATAAATAAATAAATACCCAGTACTAAAAATCTAGCTAGTAAAATAATCTAAGGGTAGCAAGCATAGGAAAGAACAGACTTTGAAAGATTCTTTTGTCTTCTTTTTATAAATTTTCTATTTACTCTTACCATTTAATTTTCTAATTCAAAAACTACTTCGAGATATCGCTTTTTTATAATATATTTTGTTACTAGTAAATCGCGAAAAACTGCGATTAAGCTTATTTTAACGAAAATACGTTAAATAATTTGACTAACATTCAATATTTAAATTACGCCATCAAGTAGCAACAATTTTCTAACTTATTTTTGTTAAATTTTCTTGTAAATTTTTGCGGTAAAATATGTCATCAAGAAACCATAGAAAATTGTAGAGTTGTTCATTCCAGGTAATATAATAATTTATAATGCGAATTATAGAAACTACTACTCCGTAACGTAATAATTTCTTTAAAAATTGAATTCAAATTAAATACCCTGTTCTTTTAGAAAAATATAAAAAAAATATAAATCTCAAAATTACTTTACATACTGAACTGCCATTAAATATGAGTACCTAGGTATTGGAATATATTTTAAATAATTATGTCGAAAAACGCTGCTAGCTTTACTTAGGTGATTAAAGTATCGTTTTAATTGTGTTCAATTTAGGCGCGTAAAATATTCAGAGGACGTATTATTTCCATATTAGCCGTATAAGACATATTAGTAACTGGTTCGTTATAAGCTTACATAAGACGAGTATTTGCACGTACCTAATTCCACGCTATAAAATAAATTTAATGCTTTCAGAATCATCTTAAAATACTATGTTAAAATATTAAACTTTGTTTTACATAACAAAAGTTTAACGAAACCAGTGCCTTAATAATAAAAATTTGAATAATCTATTTAGAATAAACTTTAAATTTACTTAATAAAAATCACTTGATAGAGTTTTCATGTATGCATTTAATTAGATACGACGTAGCGAGATACTAGTTTCGAATGATTAATAATATTTTATCCGTACAAGTGAAAGAAAAAAAACACACTGTTAAGTAGTTGAAAATTCTAAAGTAGGTTTGCAGTATTCGATAAGCTTCATAGTATTTTACTCCAATGAATAAATAAGAACTACTATAATTGATATATATCTACTTAGTATACTTGATGCCTTGATACCAAAACAAATATTTCTGAAACAAAACAGAAATTTTAATAGGCAGCCATATCATCAAAAACTAAGTGATCTACACACTCAGAGAAGAGAGATTCATGAATGTAACTCAATGATGACGAGACCTTTTGCCAAGTATGTAAAGATGAGAAACTAAACCAACATAAGTAAGACACTGCCAACAAATATGAGTTTTTTTATCAAAGTAGTGTAGTGCTATGCTCGTAATATTATGAAAGTAATGAGTAATATTTATTTGTAAGAATTTCAGTTAAAATTTTAATTACCAACATTTTGCTCTTGCTTAAACGTGGTTAAACAATTTTAGGCAAACAAACACTTTTTTAAACTTGTAATTGTTTATTTATGCACTAGCTGTGGGTAGGTAATTGGGATTAGCATTCGCGAGATGTATAAGGCACATTCCAATTAACATAAACTCAACATTTAAATGCTTATCACTAAAGCAAATAAGGCATGGATTATAATCTTATTTTAACAGAATAAAACTAACAAATTAACATCAACAATAAAATTTTATTATAAAATAATAAATAGCAAAAAATCTCAAAAAATATCTCTTAATTTTAGTACATTAATAGTAATTAAAATTATGGCAAAATTAGTGATATGTAGGATACCTATTTAGGGTCGTATTCTAGAAGGCAAAATCTGAAATCTGCGTTTAGTTAAAAAAAAAATTTGCGTAAAATTGACAATAATAAATAAAATATGAAACACTTGAATCCAACGAAACTTACGTTTGAGAAGCGTTCTACAATACGACCCTTAAAGCAACGATAGTCTTTAGGCGCACGGGAGCACTGGGCTGAGGCACTGTCACGCAAAGGTCCGGTCCACCACACTGTACTCGCAGTCGAACTCCGCGAAGAACGAGTGGAAGGGCGACAAGGAGTCCTCCGCGAACTCAGACGTGTCCAGCTCCGTGGAAGGCTCGGAAGGTTCTGACGGCGACGTCGGCCAGGGCTCTTGGGACCAGCTGGAACCGCCATCAGCCTCGCGTAAGGCCGTGGCCAGAGCGGTGATATACTTCATAGCGAGCCGTAAAGTCGTGATTTTCGTCAGCTTTTCACAGGGAACCGGGGTTCCAGTGATGGCAGCGGCGGGTACGGCTTGTCGCAAAGTTTCGAAAGCGCGGTTTATTTCACGCATGCGGCTGCGTTCGCGCGCATTGGCGGTCTTGCGGCGGTATTTGCTGAGCGGCGGCGGGTGGCGGCGTGCGCGCGGCGAGCGTGCGCGGGCGGCGCGCGGCCGCAGCTGGTACGCGTCGTGGTCGGGCATGGAGTGATCGCAGCCGTCGCCGCGGCGCACGCACACGCTGCCTCCAGTGGAGGCCCTCCACTACCCACCACCCACTCCGCCCGTTCATGTACACTTGCAATCACAAATTGATAAGATGCGATGTACGTTTTCTGAGGAACTTCCGTCGTCTCGTCTCGTTTGATTATCTGCAGATTTTTTATTCCATGAGAGTAAGATAGACACCCGATGCTATAGAGTTGCTTACATTATCAACAAGGTTTTTGCATCTGAGAATATCTACAAATAGATATATCACAAGATGTGCCTAGATAATTTGATATGATTTTGACGACGTATACGAAAATAGGTTTTTTTTAATTTGGTTACGACTTACGTAGATCAATATGGTATACCAGCTAAAATATTGTTTACAAGTAGGTCTAAGATACAGCTAATTTGACAGCCAAATGAAGAAATTTTTCTAGATCACGTGACATGTCTGTTCTTCCTAGACCCGTCAATCATAAAGATCTACTTAGTCCTTTCTATGTAGATTGGTCTGATAAAAGTGTCGATCGACGTCGACATTCCATTCTACCATCGATTGACGATCGATCGATTGACGATCGATCGATTGGTGTGGTAACACCCTAATGGACGGCCGAGTACTGTAGCGGGTAGTAACCCATAGCGTGTATATATATACATATATATATATATATATATATGTATATATATATATGTATATATATATATTATATATGTTGATATATAATGCTTATTCTGGGTTCCCACCAGTTTGGTTTATAGTCATTCAGAACACAAGCTAGTTAGTGTGTTTGTGTGGGGATTCATTCATTATTTATTGATTTCATGAGACTTTATGTCTGAACAGGAGTCGAAGGAAAAGAAGTTGTATTTAAATTCTGTGAAGACTTTCAATTCTTTATCAAAGTTGGTTGAGACGCCGGTTGAGCCAATACCAAAATATTCATCAGTCAACTTTCTTCTAGATTAGTCCAGGTCTCCGGCTACCATAGGACTGACAGGAGCCTCGTGCAATACATCAGGTTAGACAGACGAGGTATCTCTGCCAGCACTTATGGGACAATACCGAGGAGCAAAGATCTGCGCTAGGTATTGTTTTTATGTTTCTTGTATTATTATTTGGAATATTTTTTTTGTTTTACGTTTTTTTTTATTACAATGTATCTTTTGTTATAAATAAGTTACTTTTACTTCGGTCACTATTGTTATATTTATATTTAATTAATAGCAACAAATAATGATTTTTATAGGCTTGCTTTGTGAGATTTTTGTAGTTTATTGAGTTTTTATGGTGTCCTTTGCATGTGTCTAAATAAGAAATTTTCTGATGTATCTACCAGCATTTAACTATCTATATTTTTATTTTTTCATTAATTCTTCGTCGTTCGTGCTAGGAAGAACGAGATGTCTACTGAGAATTGTTTTATCTGTTGAAGAACGACACAGCGAAGAGCTCTCGTGTTAGATCTACTAAGAGCGTTCCATTTACATTTATGAGTTAGGTAAGTATGAAATATTATGTTACATACTTAAACTTTTTTAGCACATAACATATCGACTTAGGTACTTAAACTGCATTTGCAAAAATGAATTTTCTGAGTCTCAATCAATGTAAAACTAACCTATTCATCTTCTATTTACTAAATTATTTTAGATTAATGACTTTTTTTAAATTACCAAACTAAAATATCAGCAATTCCAAAAGCACCTCACAACCTCATGCAATCTGAACATCCGAAAAAGTTCATAGTTACCTCCCTTACCCTAGTTACCCTATCCTAATCTCAAACCACATATAGGACAGCCAACTGCAAAAATTTAAATTTAAATCCAAATATTTTATTTCTCAACATTGACAATTAGGTACTCATTCTTAATGACGTCAAATATGATGACTCTACAACTTGTTCAGAGAAAGAATTCGTGAAGAAGAACTGGCAAGAAACTTCACAAACACCTATCTACTAACACACGCACTATTTTAGGAAGTGGTCATTTTCACTACTAAACTGAACTTTAGCGAGCAGCGCCACGGCTTTATTTTTGTTCGTCCAATTATAACCCGACGACAGCTGGATACCCCACCTTAGTGTCTCATTAAAACAAGCACTCAACGGCTATTAATATCAATATTAATAATAATAATCAAATTCAGAAAATAAAATGTAAACTACATAAACGTAGGTATTTAAGTAAGCATTTTTTCGTGAATTTGAGTTTGAGCAATATAATAGGCAAGATAGTGAACTGGGAAGGGAGAGGCAGTAATAAAATAGATCAGTAACTAATAACTAACTAATTAATTCCCAGACAAACACACCAACTGTATGGCACCAAAGTAAGCAGACCTGTGTTATGGACCTTGGGAGTCCAGAATAAATATACATATATAAAAAACCATGACCCGAGCACAAACATCTGTGTTCATCACACAAATGAGTGCCCTGACCAGGACTTGGAACTAGGACCTCCGGCGTACGAAGCAGGGCTACTACCTATACGTAAATAGAAATAAAAAAAGAATGATGGCACTGTGATGTTTGTGAATCACTTTGACTGGGATATATTATCCGATTTATTTTATCGTCTGACGCAAGCATTAATACTATTTAGCACTAAAAAGATGCAAGTAGATAGGAATATAAGACTTTCGTAATCACTTTAAAAGTAAATCACGTTTCACCTCAACTGTACCTGCGCTACAATGAATGAACACCAAGAAGGCGAAACTTCGATTGTGATTCGATTCATTTGCATACTGATTCGGCATTTCCGTATGAAGTAGCTAGCAAAGCTGACGTACAGTATAGCGAGTTAAAGTTGACACTGTATTGTAAACTTTATACATCCTCAATAAGATCTTAAATGAATGTTAAAAGACGTAGTCTTAAATTGGTGTAGGCAGCCGATGAACCAAACCGACCTTGCGGCGGCCCTAAAGACACAGCGTGGGCCACGGCATGAAATCTACTAAGTATGTCTAGCGTAGGTGTAAATCACACGAAATGGTGATTATGTAATTTCTAAACTTAATTTTATGAATAAGGCCTACATTTAGTGGAATAGCTTAGGCGTAAAAGATACGTCACCGTTTTTCTGAGAACAATTAATCATAAGTCATAGCTTTGTATTGGCGAGTGATTAATATATACGAAACTACGGCAATAAGATAGCAAGTTAGTGTTTCAAACAACATTAGTTCTAGGTACACACCTAATCTAAAATAATTAAATTACCTTGAAAATACTACTAACCTAGACCTACTATATAAGGCATAAGTTGCCTACTTATTTTACATAACAATAACATCGCGCTTTGTACACGCTGATAATAAACTGATAGCATTGCTACGTATACGTGATGCATTAGAGGTAGACTTCATACCTTCAGTCGCTCTTTAGTATAAATTTTACTTAGTAAAGCTATACTAAATAATGCTAAGCTAATAAGCTATACTAAGCTATGCTCTTAACCAACTGTTAAAGGTCTTTGAGTGCGGCCGTTACTCCTGTAAATATTCCTGCCAAATTTTAAATTGTACTATACATACATCATCTAAATTATTTATAATGTAAGGTTTGTACCAAACTTATTTAAACAAAATACTCGAGTAAGTTACCTAATACTTATTTATCTATTCAAGAAATTGGAGATTAAATATTAACACGGTGCGGTCTTATACAATCCTGTGGGTACAATTTTTAGCTTTCTGTATCATAACACACACATACGCTATTACAAGTACCTACTATCAACCTTCTTCTTACTAATGTACCTACTTAAACCCACTCAAAGAGCTCATGAACAAATTTAATGTAAAACTGTAATAGGTAATTACTGAAAAGCTACACATTCGAATCAGAAGTCACAAGTAGATTCCAACGGATCTAATATAATTTAGAGGTGTAATCATAACCAGGGCCGGATTTAGAGGTCTGGGGGCCCTCGGGCAGCAAAAACGTGTGGTAGACAAAAAAAATAAGTGTTGCGAAACAAATTAAAATTACATAGTAATTATGCATAGTCAAAGGCAAACATTATCGGAAATTAAACAATATCTGAAGAAATTTTTCGACGAACAGCCGTTGTCAATTTCGCTGCAATTCACCTCCGCAGTAGAATGCTTTCAATATTTAGTATCAATAGAGAGTTTTGTTTGTTTTATATGTGAAAACGAGCACTCTACAGTTCGACTACAGTAAAGTACATTGTTAGTGTCACTTTAATATACTGGGTTTCGACGAAAAGGTAATTTTAATGAATTCATAGCAGATTCAAGAATTTTAGATCGTGTAACATCTTATTTGTCGCGTTGCTCCAAAATTTCATTTCAAAAGATGGCTAAAATAGAGCGGTTGCTAAACAATTCATCTTTTTTACTGCTTCTTAGCTGAAAATATACTGGTTAGAGCTTCTTCGATTCCAGAATATCCCTCGGGAACATCTTTCGTGTTTATAAATAAATATTTCTAACTAACACACCACATTATCTAGCCCAAATTAAGTATCATTAAGAACTTGTGTTACGGATACTATATAACGGATAAATAAACTTAAGAAACATATAAACACACAAACATTTTTTTTTTACTATAAATAAAAGAAATAAACTGAAATAAACAGACATACACATCCATGACTAGAAAGCTAATATTATAAAATATCTGCCCCTACCAGGATTCGAGCCCGGGACCTCTGGAATGGAAGGCGGGGCTACTACCTCCCAACCCAACAGGCCGACATATGTGTTTACTTGCTTTTAATTTGTAGCTAGAGTGAACTGATTTAAATAAGAAATCTTCCTCTCTTAGTTTTACAATTTGTTAATTAATGTTAATTATTTTAAATGTAATACTAATTTAAATATAAGACGAAATAGCAGATAGGCTGAAAGGATACTTTATGTGACATTATACAAGGTGACGATGAAAAATTTCAACTTTTTAATCGGATTTTATCCGGCTTAACAAGTTTCATCAAATACTTACCTTTGCCAAAAAATGCAGCTTCTAGCTTAATGGTCTAGGTTTAATGTACAACTAATAGGCATGGTTAGTTTCTATGTTATTATAAAGTACCTACTTCAACTTTAATAAAATTCATATTCTCCTTTCCTAATCGAGAATCATAACTTTTTTGTTTAACACTACGCGAATCGGGGCAATAAAAATAGAGATTTCAAAAGATGGGTCCTTTAAATACTTAGGCATACCTCAATAATAAAGGTGAGATTTATATACTATGATAATTTGACCATTTATAAACATTTGTTGTTATTTATAGTGAACTTCGTAGCTTCTATTGGGTACTCATTAAATACAAAATAATAATATTTCGGGCAACTTACAGGTATGCGCCCAAAAGTTTAAAGGAATTTCTAATATCAGTACCTTCCTACTTATATACTGAAATTTCAATGCTGGCTGCATAGAATTTAGACAATAAAAACAAAAATATACGAACGAAAAAAATAAAAGGTCGTTCTATATTTAAAATAGTCTGGTTTAGAAAAATTTACGTTGTTTTGTTTATAATTATATATATATAAATATATAAACGAGTATATAATTAGCAACAAAATGGAGATTAATTGCCAACTATTGTTATATTTTGATAGGAATATGATTCTATCCGATATGAAGAATTTTTGTGAATCTTTTCTTCACAATTTGGACATCCAGACTACGGCAAAATTACTACCATTGCGATATTTCTTAGAACTAGATGTTATTGATTTGATTGAACATTTTCCTAAACTTGGAAGTCTGCTGCTGACTGAGCCACTGAAGTTTCAAAAACATTGCAATGAAATATTGTTTGCATGCCTCAGAACAGAAGAAAACGAATCTAGTGAGAATATTCTTCAGAGTCAAACAATGGTATTATTGAGACTTAAATGTTTACCTAGATACTTAGTTGACACTGGCTCACGAAAATATGGAGGTTTAGTTGTATTTACTGGGTTATTAATATCAGTTTCTAAGCCGAACAGTTATGTATATCATTCCGTATGGTCCTGTCTTGAAGATTGCGAAGGAAGTGAAGTAATATGTCCGTGTATTCCTAACAATCCACCAAGATGTTACGTTTGTAAGAGTCTCCTGTTTGAAAACAGTCGCTTACGGAGATGTGGCGATCAAATTACTGCAACATTCATCTTTAAAAATAAATTCGTCACTAAAAACTTTAAAGTTGTCGACGATTTGATACCTAAATTAAAATTAGGGGCAAAATACGATCTACACGCAGTAATTCTAAAGAAGATAACGTCTATATGGTCACTAGAAGAAGTTCAATATTTGCCGATGCCGATAAAGTGTCCCGTGCCTGAAGAGATAGAGGAGTTGTACCAAGTGTGTGGAGGAATCCCTTGGAAATTCATTTACTGTCTTGCTTCGAGTATAGGAGTCAATGTTTGTCCTCTGAACTGTTTTATGCATTTAAAGCTGAGTCTGATGATAAGTTTGGCTAGTGTGAAGGCTAACGCATCGCACGGGGCAGAGATAGTGCACGTTCTGGCAGCGGGTTACGACACGAGCTACGTTGGTGAACTGATGATAGAGGCTGTCAGTCTTGCGGATAGATCAGTGTTTCTAGGTACCACTAATACAGTGCCGTCTACAGCTCTTATCGGCAGCTCTGGAGGTGTATGTTTAATGCCTCTTCCTTTATATACTTACAATCAGAAACAAATATCCTCTGTACTTACCGCCATGGAAAGTGGAGAAATTGTTTTAGATACAGGAAACGTCGAAATTAGAAGCGCTGTTTGGGCGCAAGGATTTGATTATAAGAAAATTACCGTCTTCAATGTTGCGAGCGTATTCAGCAACACTGTTAGAGGAGACTGGGGAGAGTATCAAGATGATATTGCAGAATTTGTTCTTCAGAATGCTGTTGAACCGGTAGGTACAACAAAAGAAGAAGTTAAAGTGCTTCAGGAGGTGAAACTGTACTTGGATTTGGTAGCTGGCATAAAGGTTTCATTAGACAGGAGTTGCAAGAGTCTTTTGAAAAATTATTTCCTTGCTGCTAGGAGGGAAAATCCTCGTGGGGTTTTCCTTGGTAGCATGAAAGCTATTACGGCCATTTGCTTGACTTCCGCGAGACTGTGTCGCAGATGTATAACGAACGTTGATGATGCGGTGCTGGCGATTTGGCTCCATGTCAGTGGCAGTCCAGAACCTCGGTTTGCTCCAGATGAATATCTGCAAACTCCGTCCGATGTAAAGAAACTAAAACAAGTCATTGACAACTTCAAGGACTGGTTAGAAAAATTTACTGGCAGTTGTTTATTTTAAATTATTTATTTTTTATGCAACTTAATTTTATACTTTTTAAAGGGGAGAAATAAAATGCAAAGTCTTATTTGGATATTTTGTATAATAAACATTTATAGTTATAAATATGTCACATAGCAAACATTCAAAATGTGTAATTTTAAAATGTTAGTATAAAGTATAAGGCACACTTTCTACTTATTATCTAAATAGGTACATAAAAAAGTTTATATTTATTAAATATAAAACTAAAATATATAGTTTAAAATATTAATTATACAGAAATATATTTGAACATCAACAATTTTTCAATACATAGAACAATATATAAAAAACAAGAGGCACCCTTTGTGATCAAAATTTTTTTGACTAGAAAAAATTACTTAAAGTTTAAAAAAGAATAAAATATGTTTCTGGTATTGCACACATCAATAAACATAAGTTAATTTTATAACCTTAGTAGAGTTGCAATGAACAATTATTGCTTGCAACTAAATTGTGAATTATTCAGTATTTAAAAAACTAAAGTCTATCATCATATTGTCAAACTTCTTTTTTTGAGATTTTACCTTTTCAGCTAACAGCAATTGACTGTATCTTAATTTTAAACTATCATGCAACAAAGACTTTACCTCCTCATTTGGTTGAAGCTGACCTATTAAGTTAGATCCTCCAACATTAAAATCTTTCTTTTGGAATGAAATCACACTGTATGGGAGATCTGCAAGGTTTTCTGCGTCACTCACAACTACACTTATTGTATTCCACATACAATTGTTAAGTGCCTCACTAATAGAATTACAGCTAATCAGTAATTTATTTACATTTTCGGAGGCAGATGTAATTACTTCAGATATTTTTGCAAATTCCACACTCAGATCCATCATCTTCAGGATAAAGGGCTGATTTTGAAGATCAAGCACCATTTTGGTTCTTAATTTCAAACAGTCATAACATATTTTTATAATTTCATGACATTGTTTTTCTTTTGATCTGTTTTCACTTTTCATATATGTTATGTATGCTTTAACAGCATTAGTGTATAAAGCATTATAATTGTACTTAGCCACAAATTTATTGAGATCTGTAGCAAAAACCTCATTACTTCTTCTTGCTGCAGATAGGAGCCTTACACTGAGTTGGTTCCAAGCCAGCTGTAGCTTTTCAGATTTATCAGAAAGGTCATTCACATCTTTAAATGTAATCTGAAATCCTCCCAAGAAGTGTGTTTTACCACTTTCTTTTAACTGTATCATATGCTGACTCCCCACTGCAACCATACTGCTCAGTATTTCCTGTTTTGCAATTAATTTACTCAGTTCCTTATCAGCAGTATTATGTTTCAATAAGAGTTGTTTACTTTCCATTTTTAGTGTCTCAGTTCTAACAACAAGGCTATTTATAAGTGAATCAAAGATCTCCAGCTGATTTATAACTAAAAACAATGCTGCTCTATACAAGTTCTTACTGTTTTTAAAGTTGTACAAATCCTTTGGACGCTCCAAGCATCTTTTAACAGCCATTGGAACTGTTGGCTCAATATTTTCTTTTATGATATAATTTTTATGAAACAAAATGAGTGTGTGCTTGTTAGAATCATTCCAATATGAAGTAGCAAGGTTTTCAGGTTGGGTTTCTGCATAATTGATAGTCGATAAAAGTATTTGTTCCTGAACTTGTATTTTTGTATCCACACTGATCTTCTCCATCAGTAATGCTAAAGTAGTACTATTGTTGATTTCATATGCAAGTAATGAAAGGTTTGGTACAATAAAGATCTTTACAACTTTTCTCTGTAATATCTCTTCCAGCATACTAAAAATAATAACTTTGTTACTTTCCTCTTTACTTTCAGATGGTATGTTAAATGTTACATTTGAGGGTGAATCTCTTCCTCTTAGTTTTGGGTCCCATCGAAGGGCTACTCTTAGCCATTTCTCTATCATTTCCTTAAATGGCTTAGATATATGATTTTCCGGAAATATTTCACTTGAGTACTCAATTTCACCATGAAATTTCTCATACACACAGATATGTTCGTATTTCTTAGCCTTCACATGAGGCATCCATTGTACCGGTGCTAAATATGGAAGGAATGGCCTAGTTCCACAGATAATCTCAAAAGCCAGTAACCCAAACGACCAGAAGTCTACGGAATTACTGTAAGTTTTACTGTAAAGGATTTCTGGGGCTAGGTATTGTAATGTACCCACAAAACTAGCACATACAGATTTAGAATCAATTTCTTTAGCATAACCTAAATCAATAAGTTTAAATAAAACTTTTTGTTGTTTTGGTGAATTAATATTGCCAAAATGGTTTTCTTCAATATGTGTTACAATATTTTCTGGTTTGAGGTCACGATGTGTTATCTTATTTTCATGTAGAAATTGCACAGCATTTCTGATGTCATTCAACAATTGTCTTACAATATGTTCTCTTAACCCAGTACAGGACTCTGGTTTATTAAGAAGCTGTCTGAGGTCACCACCGCTGCAGTATTCCATGCATAATATGGGTAATTTGGAAGGATTAGCTTTTTGAAGGCCAGTGACAAATTCCTGTGGAAGTTCTCTTGTACGCACGATGTTTGGGTGCCGACAATTGCGTAACATCTCTACTTCCTTAGTCCATCTCTCCTTTTGCTTTTCAGTGAGCTCATCGCCCCATTTACAAGTTTTAATAGCGAGAGTTTCCTCAGTCCTTTTATGTTTCCAAAGCACTACTGTACCAAAACTTCCTGATCCCAGAACTCTATCTTTGACCCAATCTCCAACAAAGACTATATCTTCCATTTTAAATATAACAATGCGCAGCGATATTTACCACATAAAGATTTTCTAATAAGACTTGAGTGAGTACCTAATGCTGCGTTCCGTTTGCCGATTACAGCGCTTACAGCGCTCATATACCCGTTCCGATTGCCCGTAAGCGCGCTCACAGCGATATCGATACGTCATCAATGACGTCATAAACGCCACCATCTTCCCGCTCACAGTGCCAACGCTACGGAGCATGGTCGCTGTGAACGACCTGTCAAAACTGACACATGACGTTACTTTGTTGATGTTTTTATTAGTCGATTAAATCAAATCAAATCAAATCAAATCATTTTATTGTCAGCTAAAGCCATAGTTTACAATAGCACTTAAAAAATTATAATTATATAAACAGTAATCAAACAATACATGTCAATAAGAATTAAGAAATATGTCATATCTCAAATGCATTATTGTTATTTCAGTTATTATTTTAAACATCAAAATTACATCTAAACATCAATTTCATTAATATAAGGTGAAACAATAATGTCAGGTTATAATGTATATGTCAAAAATAGATACAAATGTCAGAACAGAACAAAGTCAAATCAATTAAATAAATTAAAAAAAAAAAAGACAGTATTTAATTAATGAAAGCGCCTGGCTGACAGCCAGTCGCATGAATACCTACTAATGACTGTAATAAGGGAGAATCCCATCTGTTCACCAACGCATCCAGAATGGTGTTAGAGGAGCCGCGCACCCGACGCAGCAGCGAGGCACTACGCATACGGATGATTGCATTAAAACAATCTATCTGCGCCTCCGCGAATATGGCCGACGCACTACAAAATCGTGGCAAACCAAACAACAACCTGAATGCGTTGTTGTACTGCACCCGCAGGACTCTGTACGCGCGCTGTGTGTAGTTGACCCATAGGCTGCAGGTGTAAAATGACTGACAGTATGCTCTAAAAAGTGTCTGTTTAACTGGGATACTACAGCGAGCAAATCTACGGGCCAACATATTACAACGCACACACAAAGCCCTGCGCTCCCTCTCTATATCCATGTCATCACTTAGAGTATCTGTGACCCAGTGACCCAAGTATTTAAATTGGTGAACGAGTTTTAGAGGTTTACCATTTAATGTTATGTTATGGTATTTGTAACATTTGTTACCAGCATTAAAGATCATCACCTCACTTTTAGTCGGGTTATACTTGAGTCCGTGAGCCACAGCGTACTGCTCACAAATATTGAGCAACTTTCTTAGGGCACCTATCGACGGGCTTAGCAGCACCATGTCATCAGCGTAGCTAATATTGTTTACACAAATACCACCCACATGACAGCCAATGTTAGTGCTGCCAAGCTCAGCGATCAAACCATTCATGTACAAGTTAAAGAGCGTAGGCGAGGTCACACCCCCCTGCCTCACGCCACACTCCAACCCGTACTCGTCAGACCTCGCTCCCCCCCACGTCACAGTATTCCTCTGGTTGTTGTACCAATATTTAAAAACAGCTGTTATCGCAGGAGGTACGTCAGTTTCTGTTCGCAACTTGTGCCAGAGCTTGTTATAGGAAACGAGATCGAAAGCCCTAGATAGATCCAAGAAACATGCGTATACCGGTGTTTTTCGTACCGTATAGTATTGGACAGTCTGCTTGAGACAGATAATAGCAGACTCAGTTGACAATCCCGGCCTAAAACCAAATTGTGCGTCGTGAAGGTTAATGTGCTTACTCAACTGTTTGTCAAGCAGCCTGTCCAAAACCTTGGCCACAATTGTAGCCAGAGATATGGGCCTGTAGTTGGAAATATCAGAGGCATCGAATTAAAAAAGATTTTAAAAGCTTGCTTATTAATTTTCTTTTGTAATAATATAAAAAAATGGCTCCTGCTTCAATCAGGGTCAAAGATCTTAGTGATATTGTAATTTTAGACTTAAGCGACGAACATTCAGAATGTTAGCGCGATATTTACCGTTCCGATTGCAATAGCACTAATAACACTTTTAGCACGCTCAAACCAATCGGAACGGTTTTGAGCACTTTTAGCGCTGTAATCAGCAAACGGAACGCAGCAAAAAAAGTAAACAGAATCAGGCTGCATGGGCTAGATCCCTTGCCTTCCCCTAAGGGTAAAGAATAAAAAAAAAAAAAAAAAAAGTAAACAATTTTTTTCGTTTCAGCTAAGTTGGCTTTTATGGATTTTTCATTATTTGTTATTAAACATGGTTGATATAAACTTAATATGTAGAACGTGTATGAACACAAATGAATTTCTGCTAATTAATTTAAGTCAGACAGTGGAGTTATCAGACAACAGCACCATAGTATTGTTGCAATTGCTTTTAGAATGTACAAGTTTACAAGTAAGTCAAACCTTAGTTTTTTCGAAGTTACGATTATAGAAATGGTAAAATTCTGTAAATGAGTTGAAATTTCAGGTAAATGAAACAGATGGACTACCACAAAATCTTTGTCTAGAATGTGTTCAATTTCTCAAAAGTGTCTATAAGTTTCGCATTAGAGTTCTTGAAGTTGACATGCAATTTAAAGGATTGTTTTTTAAGGATGAACAAAAATATGAAGTGAAACCTGAAAGCACCACAAATGGTGAAACAGAACAAATTAACGTGTATGCTCAAGAACCCGAAAATGACATAAAATGTGAGCCTGAAGTGGATATTAAACCAAATTTTGACAATGACTTTGATAGTGCTATAGGATATGATGATTATAACTTAGATGTTCCTAAAGAAGAGACTGCTCAAATTTATGAATGTGATACTTGTAAGAAAGTGTATACCAGTGAAAATAAAATGATAAAACACCTAAAGCTCCATGAAAAACAGCATAACTGTGTAGAATGTGAAAAAACATTTACAAAATTATCTAGTTTACAGAAGCATTTAAATAAACATCATTCAATGGATATAAAAAGTGAGAAGGAAATGCAACAATGTAGTCAATGTGACAGAACTTTTACAACAAGAAGAGCTTTGTCTGCTCACATGATCACACATAATTTGAAATGTACTGTTTGTGGTAAAGAATTCAAAAAGTCCTCAGAGCTCAGACGACACCTCAAAATTCATAATGGTGAAGTATTAAAATGTGATAAATGCCCAAAGACCTATACAAGGATGGATCAATTAAATACGCACATAAGGTCGCAACATGAAGGTGTCAAACCATATGTATGCGCTCAGTGTCCTAAAGGTATTTTAATTATTATCATCAATATCTGTTTGAGTAATAGTTTTATTTTCTTATTAGTGAACAAGTAAAAAAAATGCACATTTTTTACATTGTATGGTGTTTGTTTTTTACATTCATCCAAAAATTAACTTTTATAATCATGATTATTTCTTTTTTAGAATAAGTTAATTATGCAACCAGCAAATAATATAATGATTTTTATAGTAAATCTATAAAAGTCATTAGCACTTTTCAGTATATTCAAACTTCTGTCAAATATTTCTACACTTGTATGTTGGCTTCTTTTTATTTTATTTTATATCTATAAAAAATTTTTGCTAGTTTCTAAAAATTATTATATAAGTTAAAATATAAAATATACCACTAAAATGTATTGTGATGAGTATATAACTTCTGATTTAAGAAGTTTTACTTTAATCCATAATAAAACTAAACTTTGGAACATATCTGTACCATCTCTTTATATAGGAACAATTTATTTGTTTCTTTATATGTAATTAATAAACTATGAAACTACTTTTAAAGTTTTTTCACCACTGGCAATCTACATTATCCAGGAGTTTTTTTTTTCTATATTTTATCCAGAAAGACCCATGGGATCAGGAGTCACACACCTCTAGTATTGAATATCCACGCTAGTTATTTTTGTCTCTGTTTGACAGCATTTTATCAGCTGTGTAATTTAAAAGATCATCTCCGTACACACACTGGTGAGACTCCGTACTTGTGTTCTGAATGCGGCAAGAGTTTCAACAGCCGGTCCAATCTGAGGCAGCACAGTTTGCGTCACACAGGGATCAAAGCTTGGCCGTGCAAGATGTGTCCAAAGGCTTTTACTACAAAAGGTATGTATTTGATCATGTGGATACTAATTAAACAAAAAATATTGATATCGCAAATTTTTAAATGTCTTGGGTAAAATATGGATGTGTTATTTTAAAGTTTTCATGAAGAAACTTGAGTTGACTTGAATTACAGTTTCACAACTAAATACAAAATCTTTTATTGAAAACAAATAATTTGGGTTCGAATAGAACTAAATCGAGTTTGTAAGTATAAAAAATTAAATCTTTGAATTTTAAATCTATGCAGGAATCAGGGCTTCCATAGTTGAACAAAAAACTGATAACATAAATGTTTTTCTTCAAAAATGACTTCATATGTGATTAAGCAGAAAACACACAATTTTCTTTTATTTTATATTAAAACAGGCTATTTCTCCAAATCGACCAAAATCGCTGAACACACATATAATGGTTCAAGAGACTGGTATGATCCTTCCCTATCATCTGAATTTGGCTTGACCAGTTATGGGATAATCCTGTATATGAAGAACTGCACCTACCTAAAATATATAACTAAAATAAAAAGTTAGATTGTATGAATTTTACATACTTACACAAAAATGTATTCTTTTCATAGCAGTTTGTAATACCAATAATAAATAGGGACTCTTTGTGTTAGTTCCTACTTTAGTGTAATGAACGCTTCCTTGAGTATGGAGCAAATTTTTACTTAACCTCAAATTGCACCATCATTCGTTTCTTGTAAGTTTATGTTTTTAACCAACTTCAAAATAAAAAAAAAGGCGACTCTCAAATTTTTTTTATTTATAGCCGGCGCTGAGCGCTTGATACCTGATGGTATCCGCTCCTTTGGACAACATTGGAAGGCCTCAGTTGAAATTTCCTTTGTTTCAGTATTTGTACTGCCTGCTGTTCTTGTTCTACTTCCTTTGACCGGAACACTACCACGTAAACGTGATAATTATTATTATGGCGGCCAAAATAGAACTGTAGTAGCGTTCCAGACGAGATTTTAACAAAGAAGCTCTACTGCCATTGCAATTAGTGTATATATTTTCTTTTTTTTAATGTTCGGGCGTAACTTTTACAGGACAACTTAAAATCCACATGCAGACGCATACCGGCAGTCACCCGTACAAATGTGAAGAGTGCGGTGGGGGGTACACCACTATGTCGTCGCTGCGGAAACATGCGAGGACGCATCTCAATATCAAGCCTTTTGAGTGTGACGTCTGTGGGAAACGGTGAGATTTGCATGATTTATTTAAATAATAAAAAAATGGTAGGTTCTTCGAATGAGTGGACTGTATTCTTATTATCACTTTCAAAGGAATTTATTAAGAGCAATAAATTACAGCTTTTAATGTATTGAATCGATGGTCAAAATATATTATGTATTTATGCGCAAACGTCCGCTTAGCGGTGCGGTATTATGTAGCACATTCGTCGCCCGACTGACTCGGCGCGGCGACCGGTGTCGCTTGCTGGGCGGGGCCGGCCGGTGAACCCGTTATTTCTGCTTGATGCGTTCGTAGTTCGAACATACTCCCCCCCGTTGAAGATACTTGGGTCTTTAATAGTAAAAGGTAGCGGCACAATAGTTTTGAAGGCTCTCCGAACCACTCCCTTGCGTGCTAAGACATCTGCGACTCGCCCGACGCCATCTCTACCTGCAATCACTCGCTAAATACGACCAAGAGGCCATAGTAATGGAAGAGTTTTATTCTCCTTTATAAGCACGACAGTTCCTTCGACGAGCGTACCTGTGGAATGACGCCATGTAGTCTTCTTCTGCAGCCACATAACATATTCTTTCCAGAACCGCTGCCAGAAGTGCTGCTTCAGAAAGTCAATTCCACGAAAACCCTGGACCAACCCTATGACCAACCATCATATTGACGATATCAGCTAATTGTTCACTTGGCAGCGTGACTAAAGAACGTCCAATAAGGAAATGGGCTGGAGTTAAGGGTGCAAGGTCATTAGGATCACTGGAAATGGGTACCAATGGAAGGGAGTTCAAAATTGCCTCTATTTGACTTAAGCAAGTTATCATTTCTTAAATAAACCTAGGGTACGCCTTAGGTGATACTTTACTGATTTGACTGCCGATTCCTAAAGTCTACAAAAATGTGGTGTGTAAGCAGGGATAAAATAAAAGTTTATGGCTGGATCAATACTTTGAAGTTCAAGATCATGTGAAAGTAATCGAGCCAATTCAATTTCGTGGTTTTCCACGATGAGCAATAAATCGGTTGAAAGTTGCAAGGAAGGCTCCTTTTGCCATGTCAGACACGAGTTCCAGATGGACTGCTCTTGTAG
The DNA here is from genome assembly GCA_923062675.1 of Marasmarcha lunaedactyla. Classification (NCBI taxonomy): domain Eukaryota; kingdom Metazoa; phylum Arthropoda; class Insecta; order Lepidoptera; family Pterophoridae; genus Marasmarcha; species Marasmarcha lunaedactyla. The sequence continues at coordinate 15,495,188 of OV281353.1, forward strand.
CAAAACACACAAAGACGCAAATAAAAGACTTAATTAATTTACAGCCGCTACCTTTCCGATCTGCTATCATAATTGGTCCGGCGTAGTCCACGCCTGAATTTAGGAAGGGAAACTCGAGCTGGACGCGTTGCTCCGGAAGGTTTCCCATAATTGGTTGAATCGTATTAGCCTTGACTCTACAGCATTTTACCCATTGTAGTTAAATTTTTCTTGCTAAATTCCTACCACCGATGGGCCAGTACTGTTGACGAATTGTAGCTAGCAGAAGTTGTGGCCCCGCATGAAATAATTTAGTATGAAACATTCTGAATAAAATTATTGTAATGTGATGAGAACTAGATATCAAAATGGGATGTTTAATGTCATAATCGTAGAACGAATTTTTCAGTCTACCACCAATAATATACCACCAATCGAATAACCCCATGCTCATCTAAAAAGGGTGAAAGGGTCAGATATTTATTTTAAAATAAAAATCGTCTTTTTGTAAAAAGTCTGGTCCACCATAACTTAGACTCGCATAACTTGTCTGCTGCTAGTCCACGTGAAGCGAGGTCCGCGGGGTTTTCAAGTGAAGGTACATACCTCCATTTATATTCACCTACAGTCTCTTGGATTTCACTCACACGATGACGAACAAAAGTTTTCAATTGCATCGTCGAAGATGCCAACCAAGGACAATAGTAGAATCACTCCAGAATATACAATAACTAAAGGTTAGTGTGAGTGATTGAGTGACCTTCTCAAATAAGCGAGCTCCTAATAAATCTGCGCAAAGCTCCAGCCTGGGTACAGTCGTGGATTTAATTGGTGAGACTCTACTCATCGAAGTGACTGCTGTATGAGCCATTTGACATCGAGCTTCGGATATAAACGCATGCTCCGTATGCTCTTTCCGACGCATCTGTAAATGTATGAAATTGTAGCGGTAATGGTGAGTCACACGTCCCATCCATCGAGGTATTTCGATATTATTTAAAGAAGACAGAGTGTTCTGAAATTTCAACCAAGCATCGTGAATGTTGTCTGGAACCGGATCGTCCCATGAACATTTAGACAACCAAAGTTGTTGCATTACTAACTTGGCTTCTACTATACTTGGAGTAACTAGACCAAGTGGGCCCAAAATTTGCGCAATGATCGACAATATTTTCCTTTTTGTTACTGTAGTATTAACAGAAATATTTATTGTAATGAAAATGTTAATATTCCAGTTTAGTCCAAGAGTCTTAGACAGTTCATTTTCGCTTAGATTTACGCGATCTCTTACGTAGAGCCACATAGAGCTTCTAATAGTTCTATAGAGTTGGATTGCCACTTGCGTAACTTATATTTAGCGGATTGATGAACTGAAATGGCTTCCTGGCACTGCTAGAGTACTTCAACAACTGAAGAGCCACCTGAAAGGTAGTCATCCACATAAAAGTCTCGACTTAGCGTAAACTGCAAACGCGGGTCAGCACATTCGTTACCTAATTGTATAAGACATCGTGTAGCTAAAAATGGCGCTGAAGCTGTTCCGTACGTTACAGTGTTCAATGTGTACGATTTCAATGGCTCGTTAGAATGTTTTATCCAGAGTATTTGTTGAAGAGTACGTTGTTTCTCATCAACTAATGTTTGCCGATACATTTTCTCGATATCGGCTGCTACTACTATTTTGTGTTGACGAAAACGTATTAATATACATAATAAATCGTCTTGTAGAGTAGGGCCTACCATTTGTATTTCGTTGAAGGATTTTCCTGTTTGGTGATTGCCGAAGCATCAAATACCACTCGAGGTTTAGTAGATGTGCTCGATTGTTTGAGAAACCCATGATGAGGAAGAAAGTGCTTTGGGCCAGAGTATTTTGATGGATGCTCATTAACTGATTAGTTTATTATATTCGTCCATAAAATCGACGTAAATTTTCTTTAAATTTGGACTTTTTGCTGGTCGTGATTCTAGTGAAAGAAACGTTGTTTGGCTCTTTTGTATGAGTCACCTAGAGCACTGGGGTCGTCTTTTAACGGAAGACGTACCGTAAAACGACCTTCAGAAGTGCGATGTGTAGTTTGTGTGAACAATTGTTCACACGCTCCTTCTTCAGCAGTAAACTTATGTTTAGAAGAAACTGAGTCCAACTGCCAAAACTTCGTAAGATCTATGGTTGTATTATTCGATTGATACGCAAACAAACCAGTACAGGTGGACGATATTTTTTGCGTTTGCTCAAAAGCGCCTGATATAATCCAACCTAGTTTGGATTCAAAAAGAGTACGTTTATTCTTACCTACTTTTAAGCGATTCGCGCCTAAAATTTCCCAAAACATTTCCGCGCCAACAAGTATGTCGATGGACGACGGGAAGTTAAACGATGGGTCGGCTAAACGAACGCTATCAGGTAAAGATAATTTGCTTACATCAATAAGCATGTTCGGTATAGAGGAATATTTTTTGTAAAACGAAACAGTCAATGTTAAACTCGTAATTAACATTCAAACAGTTATAGAACACGATTTTGAAATAGTGCTAGACTGATTGTTTAGACCGGCTACTTTTGATTGATATTAGTTAGATTGGAAGCGAGCTTACGTGAAAAGTCTTGAGAGATAAAGTTTGCAGTACTCCCGTTGTCTAGCAAAACTCTAGCTTGACGGAGCTTGCCTCTACCGTCTACGACATTCACGAGAGCTGTGGAAAGTAAATCAACACGAGGGTTAATAGACTGATTGATAGTGAACGCAACATTAGGGGTAGAAAGACTTTCAGGTTCCTTATCAACATGCAGTAAAGTATTGTGCTTATGTTTGCAATATTTACAGTGACTAAATTTGCACTAAGATGAAACATGGTCTGGTCGAAGGCAATTATTACAAACTTTCAGTTGATTTGCTTTAGTTATTCGTGAATGAATAGCAAATTCTTTAAATTGCTTACAAGAATATAGAAAATGAGGGCCGTGACATACAGGACATTAATGGCTAGAACTTTGAGATATTACTTCGGTAATGAAAGATTTAGGTTTAGGATTAGTAGAGTTGATCATATACTTCTTACCTTTGATTCTTCGAGGGTCTCGAGTAAGTCCGCTCTATTTGATAGAAAATTTGTAAATATTGTTAAAGTTGGCGGTTGTGCGAGGTTGTTCTTACGCAGCTCCCACTCTCGGTTGGAAATAGTATCTAATTTGGTAGACATCATATATATGATGAGCGTATCCCAATATTGCACGGGTTGATCTAAAGTTGAAAGAGCTCTTAGGTTTTTATTAGTTACGTCAATGATATAGCGTATTCCACGACTAGATTCCTTTTGTAAAGACCCTATTATGAAAAGGGCTTGGACATGGTAATTCACAAGTAACCTTTTATTGTCGAAACGTTCGCAGAGCAACATCCATGCCGAATCATAAAATTATCCGACTTAAAATCCAAGTTATCAATAACTAATAAAGCGCTACCTTTTAATGATGCACGTAAATAGTTCAGTTTATTAATTTTGTCTATACTTTGATTGTTGTGAATTATAGGTTAGAAAGTATCCCTAAATTCCATATCCCAGACGTATTGAATTGTGAACATGTGTGTGAGTACAAGAACTGACCTAGGACTCGTTGTCTTCTGTTCGCGCCAATAATTTGCGCGCGTTGCTTGTGAGCTGCCGGGCAGATGCTACTAAGCGGTAATACAGTTTCTCAAACTCTTCCTGTTCCGAATATTGCTCGTCGGGATCATCAGCTATAGACTCCAGCTCATTCTGTAACGCGTTATACTTTTCGTGTAAACTTTCGAATGTACTCAATCGATAGTCTATTTCAGTCAGTTGCAAATCTCTTAACTTTTCACAGGATTTTGAAAGATTCAAGTAGGAAGCAAATTGAGTAAGCTTAGCCTTTATGGATGCACGCTTTTAAATCAAATTTTATATTCAGCCATTTTGAGTGAAGAAAATATTTATAAGTTAAAGAAAGTTTCAAAAGCACAGCAATTTAAAATTTTAATATAAATTATGATATCAAATTTATAAGGGATTTTTAATTTTCAAATCACACAAAATAATTAGAAAAGGAAGAAACTGCGTAAACTTTAACCACACTTAAACGTATACAAAAAGAAAAAAAAATTAAGTAAGCAAACTTAGAAATATATTTGCTATTTTTTTAACGCAGGCGCACACTGATGCGTGGTACCGGTACAATTTGTGAGATTGTAGCGTATAAAGTAGTTTTTGAACGTAACGTAGACGTAGATTGACACGTAGTTGTTCTTTGTCGTCCCGTAGACGCGAAGTCAAATTACTATTGTCTTCGTAGACGTCTCCTTGAAGCACGCCGAAGAATCTTCTAACTGGAATCGGGCCGGGAAACAGCTGTTTACTAGTCTTTATCTTGGGTGAACCCGTTATTTCTGCTTGATGCGTTCGTAGCTCGAACATATTCTTTTGCGCAATTTAACGATTTAGATAAGTTACTCAAGTAATGCCGTTTGAAGGTTAGAAAATAAAATGAGTTTATTTTATTTATTTATTTATTTTATCGTTTTTGTAACTACAATATAAAATACATAAGAAATCTTATAGATAATGTACAAAGGTGCAGCTTATTTCTAACAGAAATCTCTTACAGCAGACCTGAGACTGGAGTGTGTGTAAAAAGAGCAAATTTAGTATGTACTAAATAAATATACACATGTAAAACAAAAACAATAAATACATACACATAAGAAATAAATCCATACAAAATACAATAAACATACATACACACATACATAAATATATACATACCTACATAAATATAAATCAATAACTTGTAAATAAACTAGTGAAATAATGACAGAGACTTAAATATTCGACAAGTAATGTTCTCTTAATCGTTTCATGAATGAAGATAGAGTTTAGATTCCCGAATTTCGTAGGGTAACGAATTCCACAATCTTACCGCATGTATTGTGAAGGAGTAGAAGAAGAAGTCTGTTTTATGTAGTTTTAATTTTAATAAAGTGCGCTTATTCACACTGCAATGCACATCTTCATGGAAAGGAAATACGTTCACTCAGGTAACGCGGAGAGCTTGGGTTGTAAAGGACGTAAAAGAGTACATTAAGGATGCGGGCGTTTCTCTCTTATCTATCTTAGATATCTTATGGGAAGCCATCGGAGTCTTTTACGGTATTCAGACACATGATCAAATTTCTTGAGACCGATTACACAGATTCTGTAACCGTTCTAGTTTATTTAGGAGATCCTCAGTAATATCCAACTAACAGACGTCTGCGTATTCGATAATTGGTTGGATGAGGGTTTGAGCAAGAGAAATCTTGGTCTGAAATGGCAGAAAACTCCGAAGACACTTTAGCTTGTGATAAGAATAATATACTTTTCTACTTATTTCACTGACATTTGCATTCTAAGTGAGACAAGAATCAAATATAACCCCTCAGTTTTTAGCCGTGTCAGTGAAATCAATAGGAGTACTATCAAGGACAACAGGGCAAATAGGTCAAATCGATGCAGCCATGCATATCCCGACTGCCAATAATCATGGCTTTTGATTTGCTCGGATTTACACACAAGCCGTGACTTAGCCCAGTTACTTACAGCCCTAGTTTATCCTTGTTCGAACACTTTACTAATTGCACATACGCGTGCATTTGGTAGCATAAAAAGATTATTGTGTTGTATTTTACTGTTCTACTAAAACGATATAAATTTTTTTCTAAACGCGTAATTTAAAAAAGTACTTTTACGATAGGTTTGATATTTCGAACAACTTAATTCGTTGGAGCTGGTGTTCTATGTAATGTTTTAAAATCTTCTATCGTCTTTATTTACGGGTATAATCAGTAGTAAAACAGTTAAATTGACGATTGTTGACCTCAAACTGTCTGTCAAGTGTTCTGAAAAAACCCGACTAACACGTCCAGGTCGTCTTGTAAGCAATTGGAACTCATATTATATATTAAGTTACAAATTTAAATTGACAAACGAATACAAACTTGTAACAAACCAAGCCTAAAGTGAAAGCAATCAAAAATTTGTAAACGAATCATATTTAAAACTTGAACTGAAATTTGACACTTAGACCGCAGTTGTAAAAGTAGATACAATAAAAATAGCATATCTTAATTTTTTTGCAAGTAAACCAACGAACACAAACTAAACTTGTTTCTGGGAATATTAAATAAACAATCTAAATCGCAATACATTTACATTTACAATCGAGCAAAAAACCAAAGTACGAAATCTCGCAAGGAAAATAATAAATAAAAAAAAAAACCTTAAAGCAAAGCAAACAAATGTATATTATAGTTGAGCCATTACAAACGTGCGAACTGAGTCATAAATCATTTTTATCAGATCTCTCGCTCACACTTATAGGTATATCGGAACTCTCGCTCGAACTTCTAGTGTTTTGTGTAATAACAAAGAAGGGATTTGTCGTAATGTTTTATGACTCAGTTCGCACGTTTGTAATGGCTCAACTATAAAAATTAAACGAATAGGTTACTATTCGATTTTTACTAAAGAAAAGAATAATAAAAAAAATCAGCATGATTAAACAAAATGATCATTGAACAATGAGCCATAAAAATATTAATGAATTGAAGTGAAAATATATAAGCATAGTAAATCTCAATCCCCTAGCGTAGTGACTATTTAACGATAGATATATGCATGTTCAATCATTGGGAAATGAACTATAAAAAGTATTATGAATAATAGATGATTTAACGAACTTCCAAGTGAAGTTCTATCGCTATTATATGAGTCGCTTCATTCTTAAGTGTCCTTTTTCTACAAAATTGCATAATTTTTTTTTCTGGTTTAGTACGAAACGTTTTTCTCCGTTGGGTTTCGGCGCTAAAAATATTTATTTATTATTTTTGTTTGATATAAACTGGTCACTTGAGGTATAACAAGGTTTTATAGCCTCTGAGTCAACAATTTATTAATTGCTATTATCATATTTCGTTTTTCACTATGCGACAAAATATGTTTGGGAGTAATACTTGTGTAATTTTATCATGAAATGGAATTGAGAAACAAATTTTTTTCCATTTTAAAATCGTTTCATTATTTGTTATTTTAGGCCAATAATCTTGAAAGTAACGGATTCGACCTGCGTGTAATTTCGCGTTGAACGCCGAATTCAAATGTGGACGCCGAAGTGGAGGCACTGGCACTTTCCATTGACCTCGGCCCCCCCCTCCCCCGTATGACGGGTGACGAGGAGGTCCCATATAGTTTCCCGACTGGATTGACCGGTTGCCTGTCGATGTTTGGGGAGTACTTACATAGCTTCGGTGTACTTTTTTTATTATCTATCTTATTATTATTTTTTTACTTTATTGTCTTCTATTTCAAGAAGTAAGTTCATCCCCCTATTTATATCGGTTATTCAGTAACTGAGCTGTTTCTGGAGCCCCTGAAGCCCCGAGGCAAGAATCTCTGGATCCATGTCGAAAATAATTCTCCCTACTGGCCCGGTTCATTCTGGAAGGTCGACGGTACCAGATTAGGGAGCGTCTACATAGAGGGCTCAGGTATTGCGGTAACCGAAATGGCTAGCTAGAGATTCGTCCCCTGGGTTCATCATTATATGTAATTAATGCTAATGACGACTTTCAAATTAGAATAAATAAATAGAAATAATAGAATATTACGTAATACATATATCGTGTTAAATCCCCTTCAGACTACACGCATTTTCCGTATTTGTATTAAAATTTTTAGACATTAAAAAAGAAATTCAAAAATATTTATACGAGTACTGAATAAGAAACATCAGGTAGAAACTACCAAGAATGTATGCGGATAACGTGATATATCTATTATAGATTACACGTTATTTTCTGCACCTTTTCGACAAAGCGAAAATTATGGTTTGTAATAATAAACATCAGGTAGCAGACTACCAGTAATTTATGCAGATAACGTGATATATCTATTATAGATTACACGTGTTTTCTGCATGTTTTCGACAAAGCGAAATTATGGTTTATATATACCTGCGATCACTTATGAAAAAACATAAAATTGGCTTACCTCACAGGAAGAAATAACGAGTCGCTTTCCTATATTCTTTATTTTTTGTTCTAATTTTCGAACTTGTACTACACTTTTAGTACAACTTTTAAAGCATATTTAATATTTAACTGTTAAGTTACTCGTTGGTATAAGACGTGTGCTTGTGTGCTTGCCACGCACGAAAAAGAATAAAGACTTGCCGGGACCAGGGTTGATCAAGTAAACAGACGGAAAGTTTTTTGAATAAGTCAAATGAAATACTCTAAAACTGTGCGAAGTTACCTAGTACCTTAAAAGGACTACCTGTTTAATTATATACTATCCGAAGAATGAAGCGACGAAATATAATTAATTACTATGTTCACTTTGTAAGCTTCTTTGATAAAACATAAATTCCCGATTCCACATAAGTTAGCCTATATGTTACTTCTATATGTATTCTATCAATATACCAAAAATAATTCAAATCCGTTCAGGTGTTTGAGTAAGAAACATCCAAACATACAAACTTTCACATTTATAATATTAGTAGAAAGTAGGATAGTAGGATTTAAAGGTCTCATCTCATCAATGCAGATGCCAAGTTTCCTTTATTCTTTTTTTTAATTTTATTTTTAATTCTTTTAATTTTAATTCTACCTTTTGGCTTTAGGTTTACTTGTAATGACCACCTCAAGCGGCACCACCTCATTCACACGGGCGAGAAACCCTACTCTTGTTCAATATGTTCCTACGCCTTCAGACAGAGCAACGACCTCGTCAAGCATTTGAGGATACATATGGGACCTAACATTTATTCGTAAGTCCATTTGCATTTTTTGTCGGCTTAAGTATATTTTTGTTTGTGTAAAGATTTAAAAACATACTGTAATGATGTTTTTGTGGTAAGATTTTTAATATTACCTACTAAGATTATATTGGGTTAGTAGTGTTTAGATTCGATTTTTTTTGGTAGGGCGATAAGTTCAATGTGTGTATCTGTGGCATCGTACTGCCCATACGAACGGACCGATTTCGATGCGTTTCTTTTGGTTTTAAAACTGAATAACTCGAGAGTATTCTAAAAATCGGTTTAGCCGTTTAAAAGTTATATATACATGTCAGACAGGTTTTTTAAAAATGTTCCTTACTAGTAACCTTGTAGTTTTTGTTTGGGTAAAGTTCAAAATTTTTTTACGATAATATTTTCGCGTCAAGGGTTTGAAATTTTATTTACTTAGACTATGTTCGGTCCGAAATTGTATAGTTTAGATTTCTTGTGAAGGCACTGTTTTATACAGGGTAACTTTTTAGACATTTGCCAGATTTGGTGTAAATGACCTATTGGTGAAACTGAGCGACTTTACTAAAGGAACAAGTTTTGAGATATGACCATTTTTTTATTATTTTTGGACCATACAAAATCGATGTATTATTACAATTGTATGGGACTTGCAATTTGTATGGGAAATCTAAATTTTTTAAAATTTTGATTCATATTCTTTTTAAATTTATTTAGCTTCACGAATACATCTTCTACACCTTAGGAAACATTCAGTACTGGTACTGGATATTAATATAACTCTAACCAACACAATAGAAAGACTGTGTGTCCAGATATAAAAAGTGCATTCATTTCTGCTTTTCATAGATTTTTGTTGACCCCCGATTAAAATATGTGATTATTAATAAAACGGGAGAACATTTGTTCCTGAATCAGTGACAGTCATGTTTTTCAAGTCTGTCTACCAGTTAGACGTTGACTGTGACAGCTGAAATGAGTTTGATTGTGGATTGGTTTGTTTGTTTACTTGTAGAAATTAAATTACAAAGAAAAATTAATGTAGTAACATTTCAAAACTATACATTTTTACCACTTATTTACATAGATTAATAATGGTAACAATAGAAGTTGCATGAACCGTTTTGTAAGTGACAAAGCTGACATTGTCATGGGCAGGTCTTGATATATTAGGTTTTGTAAGGGAGGTACATAAAGTCAATTTTTTTTAAATATAATATACTTATTTATTTAATCAAGGTATGTACCATTGCTATCTATGCACTTTTGCCGTCTCATATGTAGTTCATTGATCCCTTTACAAAAAAAGCCATTCGGACGGGCTTTGGACTGCCCCATCGGAGTTGAATTTTTTCTCTTGCAAGAAGTTATCCAAATTTCGAAAAAAATGGTAATCTGTTAGGTCCAGGGAGTACGGTGGATGTCTTAGCTCCTCTAATTTGGTAGCCGTCTGTTGTGCAGTGTGTGGTCTAGCGTTGTCCTGAAGCAGCACTGGCCTAGAGCGATTGACCAGCCTCGGTTGTTAAGCAGCTAGCTTTTCCATCATGGTTGCAGTTGCTGACAATAGACATCTGCCGTAATCGTCTGGCCAGATTTAAGAACGCTATAGTGAACGAGACTGGCACTAGTCCACCAAACACTCACAAGTAACTTTTTTGAGTCAATTTTCGCTTGAGGCAGGATTTGACTGGTTCGCCAAGGTTCAACCATTGCGATGAGTATATTCAATTGTCGTACAGGATCGACGTTCATCACAGGTAATGATTTGATTAAAAATCCTTTCATTATTGTGCTGGTACAGTAATGTAACACAGCAGTCGACGCGCGTTTGTCGGTTTGCTGCACTCAATTCACGAGGTACCCACCTCTCAAGCTTTTTCACCTTCCCAATTTGCTTTAAGTGGATTAAAACTGTTTTATCACTAACACCGCCGCCCACAGCTATCTCAGACGTGGTTTGCGATGGGTCCGCTTCCTCAATAGCCTTCAATTCTTCATTATCAACTTTGGTCTCCGGCCGTCCACGGGGCTTGTTCTGCAGGTCGAAATTTCCAGAACGAAAACGTTGGAACCGAAAACACACTGTGTTTTATTTTGCGACACCGCCGCCATGCACATCATTAATACTTCGAGCCGTTTCTGCAGCACTGGTAACACGGCGGAACTCGTACTCGTAAATAGCGCGATATTTCAAGTTTTCCATTTTGTAAACTAAGTGACGCAAAGAAAAAACCAAAAGAGGAATAAACAAAGAATTACGGTTTTCGAAACACGAGTGTGTGAGTAAATAAGCTGTATAAAATTGAAATTGAAAATTTTAACCAAAGAGGAGATAATACAGATCAAAGTTGCCAGTACGACAAAACGCCAATTTCATATGTAAGAACCTAATATTATGTAAGCGACTTTTGTATTGCTGTAATGAAATAAACGAAAATATTTTATTATTTTGTATAAAAACAGGAGTCAACGAAATGACAACAGTAAAACAAACTTAATAAGAATAATTTAACCTTTAATGCTATGTATCGAATATATGGGTTAGAGTTAAATAAAGGGCAGTATTAGCATGTTTGCGAAACGGTTTGTCTCCTTTGGCAACTGTCAAAAAAGTTACCCCGTGTATCATAACTCCTCGCTTTAAATTCTGCATTGTGCAGCATAAAATTGTAATTTTATGGATATCCCTTTTTATAATTTCATAGCCGAAAAACGAGCATACGATTTAAAATTGGTAGATAATTTTGTATTTTATATTCATGGATGTTGTGGGCGTTGGCGGCTGACGTTAAGAAAATAATTCACCCAGACGTGTCCGCATAAAAAAAACTACAACCAAAATAAATATCTCATTACATTTTGTTTCTTTTCCCCAGATGCAGCATCTGCAATATGAAATTCCGTTTACAGTCAGATCTTAAGAAACACTATCCAGATCATTACAGGAACGGTGAAACAGAAAGCAAAAACTCAGAAATAAAAGAAGTCATTTTAGACAATCCCAGTAAAGTCCAAAACTCGACTGATGATGTATCTAACAATACAATAACTATTGTATTTAGTAAATATGACGGTGATGAAATTACTATTATGTAGCACTTTCTTTGAAATATTTTAAAGTATTGAGAATTTAGTAAAGTGATAATCATATATAATTCTATAATATACAATAATATTTCATGTATAATTTCTCAACAGGGTTGATATAAATGACACTCTTTAAAAAATAAGGCATTAGAAAACTAATTATAAATTAAATATTGTTTTTCGTGGGCATTCCCAACAATATGGAGTATATTATAGGTTGAATAATTATTCCTTGAGTACGAAATTTGAAGTTCAGTCATCATTTCGATGTAATTGTAGATTTGATTTTCATACTTTATATTTTGTTAATTATAAAAAGTATCTTCTTAGGAAGGCTCAGAGAACTTTATGTTAGGAAGTAAAAAGCAAAAAAGAAGACATTTATTTTGTGTCATTGTAGGTTAGGTAAAGTACTTGTGAAATGAATGAATTATGAAAAATTATTTTATATTTTAAGAGTTTATAAAACCAAACCAATAAATGGTTAGGTTATTTTCTGTTTACTAGTTGGCTTCACACAAGTTGTAACATTTTATTCGTGCAATTGTCATCACGCAAGTAAGAATGAAGGTTACACAAAGTTAAGGAATCTTGAAAATAGCCTTAAAAGTGTCATATAAATCGAGCTTTGTTTTTTTGTAAACTTTTTTTTAACCTAAAAGACTTATTATTTACTTATGTCCGCTCATAATTCTTGAAAGTAATGTCTCATTAGCTCTTAGTTTCGGTTTTAGATTTTCTCTCAATAGAACCACCAAAGCAAGTTAAATTTTTAAATTTATATTTATAATTTCACCAAAAATACAAATAAAAACTTGTGGCAAAAATGCTCTCTACACTATTTTAATTAACATTACCTATGTAACAAAATGTAATTTATGTATATTATAATGTATGAGGCTATGTGTGAGGTTGGGGAAAAGTATTTTCGTATTTTGTATGTAATATTTTGTAATTTGAACTCTTTGGTAGTATAGTTTGGCTACCACTTTAAGATTACATTTAAACAACTTTATTAAACTCTTCCTTTTCATTGTCAATCGCTTTTCGGTTCGATAACATGAGTTTTGAAAACGTGGATCAAGTTCGGCATTTCAGTAGTTACTCCATAGCTCAAGAATCGGAAATTGATTACAAGTCAGTTTAAATCATATCGAAAAAATCTGACTTTACAAAAGTGTAAATAAAACACTTTTGGCTGACCTTATATGTATTATAATAATTATGTTGAAACTATAAATAAGTACCCTGTGTATTTATTGTGAAGTGCCTAAGAACAATCGAATTTTGATTGCATAAATTGGTTTAATGTTAAAATGTTAATAAATTATTTATTATACTATTCTCATTATACAATGATATGATTAATACAATTATCATATAATATTAGGTAATATTTATTCATTTATAAGTACAAGTTGCATTTAGTTGATTTAGTTATATTGAGTACCACGCACGAAGATGCAACCCACCAGTTGTTTTATTGGTCTATCATTGCAAAAAGTAGTAGAGTGTCTTTGCTGGTGGCCTTCACAATATAGTTTAAAGTACTACTAATGATTTACATGACCAAATTACTTAAACAGCCTAGCGTTTCAGCTGCGTAGCATAAAAATTATTAAAACCGCTCTTTATATATAACTGAAGAAATTACATTGATATTACTCCCAGTGCAAGGATCCATACGATCAAAATACTGATCTCTCCTTAGTTATTTTTATGAAATAGTTATAATAGTTAATAAAAATTGTTAGTGGTAACATGTTCATATTAATGTTAGCCCCTACATAATCACATCGTTACACCTTACATAATACTATTGAAATAGTCGATTCGAATACCGGAAAAATCATTAAAAATTTTCAAATAATGGTTGTATTCAAAAGGGCAGCCGAGAAACTATTAATGCAATCTTCGACAAATTTATAAACTAGACACACAGTGTCCGATTCCAGACACAATTGTTACATTGTTTACCAAATGACGTGAGTTTAGAATATAAGGTCAGCAAATGTCTATTCAATTTGTGTGTATTATAATATAGCGCCTGCTTACGCTCATAGCAACCGAATGCTATTTAACTAACAGACAACCCACATACTCATTTGGGTAGTCGTTTGGTGCCGATTGTGTACCTAGTTGTTATATGTAATCGAATAATGCAATGTATTATTATGTAATTAATTCTGAGTTACTCGTAACGAAATATTGTTCTAGAACTCTTGTTTAAAATTTTTAATAATGACATCATTAAATACTTTGCCCTTGTTTAACTAAAGATTTATTTTAAGATAAGTAAGTGATAAAAGCTTTAAAAGATATATTAATAAATTGTATTATTAATAATACTTCTATCTTTAATTTATTGCTCCCTAATATCTATTTTCCTGAAGAATAGCCTTTTCCCTTATGAACTCGAAACAAGTCGGACCGATTTTTAACAGTTTAATAAAAACTATATATGGTTGTAGTTAGCTGTTCGTATACAGCTTCAGGACTATCAGATCTTCAGTAAAATCAACCAGACTTCAGTAAAAGATTTCTGGTTTTTGCGATATTACTTTCCACTTCTTCGTCATACTTCTGATGTTAGGTTATTCTCGCTAAATCTTTGCTAGATTACTATAATAATAACTTAAGTCTTAGTTTTTTTTTAATACCTAGGCTATCTTTAATAGTTACTATAAACAATTGAGTAATAGAATTATAGAGGTTTAGTGCGTCATGCTCAAAAAACTAACAAAGTTGTTTTATATTATGTCATTGTTCTCTGATATATCTCTCAATACGCAGGATATTCGTTTAATTTATTCGCCACATACAAGACGGGCTTTCTTAGTAAATCCTTTAAAAGAAAGTGTCCTCAAAAATTTTATTCTTGAAGGAATTGAACATCAAAAGGTCCTGGCTTATTCCTTGCGATAATCTTAACTTGTACTAATTCGGATAAGTTCATTACAAGACTCGAATTTGATATTCCAAACCACCTCAGAATTCACTTTCGTAACGTCAAAAAAGAAACATAATTAGGTAGTTACTTTTAATACCATAAGGTCAACATTAGATTAATATTTCTTCCATCAAAATAATATTTGGTACGTTTCGTAATCCAGAAATTAAAAAAAAATATTATGTGGGCTTAAACCAAAACTAAAATTAAACGTTTAAACATTTACCCTCGCTGAAATGTAATTAATTTTATTTTATTTCCAATACAAGCGACCGACCAAGCCTAGAGCGAGGCGTGTCGGTATTGCAGGCAGCAAGCGCCGCTGGATGATGTTATTCAAACTAGCACTATTTATCCTGTAGGCTATTACACTACGCGAATTCGAAACTCTGAAATAACTTTAAACAGTGGTACTGTTAGTATGTGGTTGGTTGTATGCAACCAGAAGTTACATATAGCATAGCTTTGTCGCGGTTTATGGAGAAAACGCTTTTTATAATAAATCCATAAGTAGTTTAGATTCGTTTATTGTAGCGTGACAGTTTTCTTAAAAACCTACGATATTATTTGAATTTGATGCAGAGTTTTTATTTTTATTTTAGGGCACGCCGGGGAAGTTACACATGTACTTACAAATGTATGTCTGCGGGCTGTTCCAACCCATCATAAATAAAAAAAAATTTTTTTTTCCTTTTTTCGTAGTTGGCAAACGACCACGCAATCTACCTGATGGTAAGAGGCATCTGCACCTATTGAGGTCATTAATTGCAAGTAGGTGCTTTATTCACGAATATTGATTGTAATTATAAATTCGACTAACGATGCGTTGCCAACCGTAGGCCTCAGTTGGATTTGACTTTGGGTCTGTAATTTCACTAGCTGTTCCAGCTCTTTAACCGCAACACACCACGTAAACGTGATTATTAAGGCGGACAAAATAGGAAGGACTGTAGTACCGCAAGACGAGATCTTAACAAAAAAAAGGTGTCATGCAATCGAAAATAGTTTTTTTAGTTAATAAGAAACAATATTTTATAATAAGACCAAAAATATTTTCGCTGCAGGATAACGTCAGCAAGCGAACTGTTCTACAATAATTTGGGTTAACGTAGCCTAACAAATTATAGGTTTCTTTAAGACTATTGCGGCTATTTAAACTATTCTTTAAAAAGTATTTAAATTTTAATTTATTTTTTAAAATTCATCAAATAATAAAATATATACGGTACCAGTTTGCTTCGGCTGTGATAGATAGACCTATCCGCCAATGACTTACTACAAAAATGACAGCCGTAGCATTTTCCGTAGTGTAGACTTATTCGTGTTCCCGACTTGTAGCACTAAAGGTCATTGCACGCGTTTTTTTTGCCGTGTCTATCTTGATCCCGTGAGAATGTGGGGATAAACTATGTATATTTTATTATTCCTTATCTATGTGGAGACAGGCCTGGGACCATTTTACAAACTTCGTTAACTTTTCTTTATAGATAATCGCTAACGCTTTAAACTCTAAGGTATAGAGTAGAATTTTCTTTGCATTTATGATTTATGTGTTACAAAATAGTATTTTAATATTCAGAATAGTGTTCTGTCACATAGAACACCACTAATGCAAAAAAAACTCTACCCTATACCTCAGACTAAAGCGTTAGCGATTGTCGATATAGAAAAGTAATCGAAGTTTGGATTAAGGCTAGAGGCGCCGAAGTACTCATACCTTAATAGAAACAAAGACGATGCTATTAGTCTTATTACTTGAATAGAAATAAGCCCTTTTGATCCAAGTAACAGCATGATTATAAAACATTGATGATTAATTTCTGTATTTAAAAATCTGTACACAACAAAATACAATCTTCTAAATCAGCCAATAAAATCCTACAATCGAAAGATGAGGCGACGGTACTTCATATCGAGTGCTCTTTGGTGAAGTCTGGCATCTCAAGAGGCTTCGTCGTATATTTCAATTTACTTTTTTTTATATTTCTTCCAACCATGGAGGTTGGTTGGTAATAAAAGAGTTTTTAGTGCATTTTTTTAATACCTTGTGCTAGGCAAAGTTTTTACTTCGTTGTATTACCTAATGAGACCTTTTTGAGCAGTTCCATACTCGTATTTTATTTTCAAATTTTTCAGTATATTTTGATAAAATTTTGTTCATGTGATATGACTGACTGAATACATTTGATTAATAATAACTAGATTCATCGTGTGCCTACTTAACGTATGGAAGTACACATATTTTAAAAACTTTTGAACTGAACCACTAATAATTCGGGAAGGTGAGAATAAACCACATTATGCATCCTTACCGTAGTAGTAAGTATTGCCTCTTAAACTGGATAGACTGGATTCGAATCCTTGTTGTGAGTAATTTTTGTGTGATAAACATTTATTGGCGCTTATTTCAAACGATGTAGATTTTCTTTGATACATACATATATGTGTCAATGTATATGCTGGGTACACTTGCAATTCGATGTATCAATAACACATATCTAAGGACGTTAATACCTGAATGGCGGTACACATCGAATGTGCGTGTGTCGTATTTATTGTGACAAAGATTACAATTTATTCTGCTTTTAAAATATAAAATCCATCCATTGTGCATCTGTCATATAAATTGTATTTTTCAATAAAAATATTATTATCGAATCTTTTAGATTAAAAATGAAATAAACTTTCACAAGTTATGCTTTTAATTAATTGCATACCTACTTCTTGTCTAGTAATGCTATGTAGCTTGTCTATAAGCTATACTATATAAGACTCAAGTATTCTTTTGTTCACTGCTCTCTGTCTATACAGGGTGTACAAAATGTGCTGTTAATCAGGAAACTGGTGAAAGAGTTGCTTAAATTGAATAAAATTTCCCAAGAAAAACTGATGAAATTAGTGAAAACATTTTTTAAAGTTTTTACCTCTGGCGTATTGTAGAAAACGTAAAACTTTTCTAAAAACCGATAGGTTTTGAAATGCATAAAAAGGAAAAAACGTTATATTTCTCAACTGTAATTTACTGGCTTTATTGATATATTTTTATTTTTGGAGTGTGCATAATTAAAGTACATGTAGGTAGTATAGATACTAAATAATATTTAACTTAAAAAAAAATTTTGATTCAGAAAATCGACAATTCTCACTTTGTAACGCGTCTTACTTAACTGCGAGCTAAGTTGATTTTGGTTGACTATTAAAGTCACAAAAACTTAGGGTAGGTAGATAACTAGTATTCCCCACTCGAAAAGGTAGCGAAAGGTCCGGGATACGTCGCTGTGTGGTTTGGAGATTTTGTAGTTGTCGGTGGCTACTTCTCCCCGAACCGCACACACGCCGAGTTCGAGATCTATCTCGGGCCTTAATCGGCCAATGCCACCCTCGCCATGTGCTCCTCGCTGGCGATTTCAATGCCTGGAATACGGCTTGGGGTTCCGTCAGGACGACAGTATTTGGCGAGGCACTGGAGGAGTTTGCCCTCGGATAAGGGTTGGCCCTTCTCAACCGGGGATCGATGAGCACGTGCATGTGACCCCAGGGCGAGTTAATCGTGGACCTCACGTTCGCAAGTCCTGCCTTGGCGCACCGGGTTCGGGACTGGGGAGAGCTGGGAGCTGCGGTGTTGCGGTTGCGAGCCAAAAACACTGCCCGCGGTCCTGACGGCGTACCCGGCCGGGTGTTGGTCTTGGTCATGAATGCCCTCGAGCCTCGCCTGAGGCAACTCTTTGACGCCTGTCTGGCCCTGTGCCAGTTTCGACAGCGGTGGAAGACAGGCCGTCTCGTTCTCCTCAGACAGGAAGGGCGTCCGGCGGAATCCCCATCCGCACACCGCCCGATAGTGATGCTCGACGAGGACGCCAAACTCTTTGAGAGAGTTGTGGCCGCCCGGATTAGCGAGCACCTAGAGGGTATCAGACCGGATCTGGCAGAAAGCCATTTTGGATTCCGGAGGGGTTGGTCTACCGTTGACGCGATTCAGCGGGTTAAGTCCTTGGCGCAGGACGCGATCGCCCGGAGTGAGGTCGTGTTGGCGGTGTCTCTCGACAGCGCTAACACGTTTAACTCCCTCCCCTGGAGCTGCATCAGGGAGGGGCTCCGATACCACGGAGTTCCTCCGTACCTGCCCCGGGTCGTCGGGGACTACCTGTCTGGGCGTGCGGTGGAATACCCCGGTCGAGACCGGTGGTGTCGGCTGGAGATGTCGTAAGTCGTTCCTCAGTGGTCGGTACTAGGCCCACTCCTCTGGAACATCGGCTACGACTGGGTGCTGCGAGGCGTAGTCTGCTACGTAGACGACACCTTGGTCACTGCCCGAGGCAAATGCCACAGGGATGCTTCCTTGCGCGCCACAACCGGCGCGGCGTTCGCGGTGGGCCGCATACGGCGATTGGGTTTGCGAGTGGCGCTCGAAAAGTCCGAAGCCGTGGTTTTCCATGGCCCACGGAATGCGCCGCCCCGGGGTGCCCATATTGTCGTATCCGGAGTCCGCATCGACGTGAGGCCGTCGATGCACTATCTGGGACTTGTCCTGGATTGCTGGTGGAACTGCGGCCCCCCTTTCCAGTGGCTTGAGCCTCGGCTGCTGAGGGCGGCTGCGGTCCTGGGAAGGCTGCTGCTCAATCTCGGTGGACCTGAGACGTCATGTCGGGCTTTTTACGCGGGTATCATGAGATCGATGGATGGTGCCTCTGTGTGGGCCGACAGCGCCCTGACTCGCAGCAATATCGTCCGGTCTTCCAGCAGTGGTTGGGTAGGCGATTCGGTTTTCTGATCTACCTTCAGACTCTCAGTGCTCTCGGGACATGGTTGTTTCGGGAGTTACCTGTTTCGGATCGGTCGGGAACTGACGGCCAGGTGCCACCACTGTGACGATTGCCTCGACGAGACGGCCCAGCACACGTTGGAGGTATGCCCGGCGTGGGATGTGGAGCGCAGCGCGCTCGGCTCTGTATTGGGTGCCGACATCTCGCTCCCGTCCGTGGTTCGCGCTATGGTTGAGAGTGAGAGATTGTGGCAGGCGGTGCGAACCTTTTGCGAGACCGTAAAGCTCGCTAAGGAGACGGCGGAGAGGGCGAGGGATGATGATGCATCCTCCCTTCCGCTTCGTCGCCGTCGCACGGGACGCCGGAGGGCGGCTATCATTGCCAAAAGCTTCCCTCCGCCGCAGTCCCATGAGCCTTCGGTTGCGGGTTCGGAGGAACCCGCCTCCGGTCCAGGGCTCGAGACGGCGCGTGCGCTTCCTGCGCACCATCTCATGAGGAACGACTAGAGAGGGACCCCTCCCTCGTCCTCCAGCCGGCGCTGCACAGAGTGCTGGCCGACGCTATACGGGCTACGAACGCATGCGCAAGCACCTCGTTAACCGACTCCGTGCGTCTCCAGACGGAAGCCGCAGGTTTTTAGCCGGTATGAGTGCGGCATAACCCGACTAGGGTCCCCGCTGGGTCAGGTATCCATGAGGATTTTCCTGCGTCCAAAAAAATAGATAACTAGTTTGTTAATTATATTATATTTACAATTATGTATCATCATGTATCAAGAGTTTATGGTCCTTCCGAACATTTCTAATAAATTATATCTTTTCCGTAAATAAAAAATATTAACAGATGACAATTATTATATTTATTGTGCTGATAAGGATGTAATTATATATTCCTTCAAAGTTAAAAAAGACATCTACTATATATGATATTGTCTAAACAAAACAACTACAGATTTTCAAACTAACCTACTCAGTATAGCAAATGTTCTTCGATTTAATTTCTATTAACCATTTCACCTTACTCCCACGACTTTAATACACATAATAACCTTGTAAACGAGTAAATATCACCTGAAATTCTGGATATTTATCATCTGTGCACCCTTATTCTTTGCTCCCCCATGTTCGAGGTCGCGCTGTGCTTATCACCCGACAGTGTGCGGCGGGCTTCCGAAGCGAGAGCACGTGTTGGCGGTAAGTCCTCCTTTTACTACCTCCTAACTACCGAACACCTTTAAAGTGATTTGTAGGAACTACCTGTTATTTCTATTAACACATAGTACAGCCTGCTCTATTTGTAATAAGGTCGAATTTTTTGTAAAAGATTTATCAATGTCGTGATCGGATTGGCAGGCTTACCGAATTTCAGTATTTTTTATTGTACGGATTGTAGAATTGACTTTATAATCGGGTACGGTAGGGATGGCTGGGGTTTCTGATTGTATTCAATTTGAATTTAATAAGTCGTTGGGTGAATAATGTTAAGTACTTAATAAAAGGCGTTATTTTAGAACAAATAAAAAGCTAGTGCCAAGTCCTAACGTAATTTTTTTTTCAAATATAAAGTTCGCCACGGGTATCGCATACGAGTAGTTATAGATTTTTAATTAAAAGTTCTATGATGAATTGTTCTGCGAGCTTTACATATTCAATCAATATAAAACGAATTCTATGGCGCAGAAGATAGATTACTATTTAGATTGTAGTTAGTTAAGTTTATGAGCTAAGATAGTACGCTCGTGTAACTTTATACACATTATTTTAGATGGTGTAGTTTTGTCATATAAAATATGATATTGAATTCGATCTCTAAAAAATATGGAGATATTTTTTGGATGCATTAGTAATTCTAACGCAATTCACTGTTATGTTTTTTAAATGATCATAAAAGAAAATTATTCTAAATTCAGTTTCCAGGATTCAACAATATTTATATTGTTACTTATATCTTTTGTCTATAAAATGAATTTCTATGTTTTACTATTAAGTGTTTGTCAAGTTACTTTGTAGTACACGAGTCCCTAGCCGGGCGCCACTTTGGGGTGTCCAGTGCAATTTTTTTTATGGAAACTCACCCATATAACATTACTTATACAAAAATATCGTTCTTCGTTCATCTTCGTGTGGCCGACATCACTGTTGAGAAATGGATTTGTTCAATATAAGAGGTACATTTTTAACAATTAGAAAAGTTGATTTTTAAATCTGTTATAATTTACGATTTTGTATACACCCTACAAAAGAGTTTAATTTTTATAAAATCCATTCAGTATGGATCTAAGTTTCTATAATAGCTCTCTTTTTGTATTTCTTTTTGACATCAAGGTAAATACTGTGAATTATTTCACTTGGCACAGTAAAATATTTCATAATATGTTGCTGGAATAAGTAAAGCACTGTATTCGATCAATATATTTCTAACCGTTCTCATAACTTTTATTGAAACATCAACATCATCAGTTCAGTTGACTCACTTACAAGAAAGCTTTGAATTGACTTCAGGCTTACTCGTGAAACCAACTTAGATTTCAATCCGATTCTAATCTAATCGAATTTCAATCTCGATATACGAACATTAGGCAACCTTAAACACTATGATATTGAATGCGTTCTCACAATGATCATAGAATATTCTAGCATATAAGATAACTGAAAGAAGCCAAGTTAAATCTTGAAGTAGTTATCATGCTACATTATTAAATTTTTATTTATTAATGGGTATTTTATTTTAAATTTTTCTAACTATGTACAAATCTTGTTTTGGTAAAGTTCGTGACTGAAGGAGTCTTACTCTGTGCCATGACACATTTAAAAAAAACCCCGTCCAATTGTGAGTTTTATAAACTTCAAATACAAATTATAAATCAAGTTTTTATTAGTGTTTCATGTGCATAAAAAGTGATGTTTGACGCGTTGAATAAAAGAAGACGAAGTTTTAAGGTAAGGTATAATTTTCTGTTTTCATGGCCGGCAAGTTAGACCGCCTGGTAATTATGATCTATAAATAAAAATAAGTAGACTGTTTACTAAATATTTATCACGAAATCATTGGTTTCGTAGGTCAAAATCAAACAACTGGAAGCTTTTGTTGAATTTTTTGAAGAAAACTCAGGAATTGCAAAGGGGATTTTGCGCACTGCACACGGTTTACAGGAAACCAACATGGAATGGAGTTTCACGGGCCTTAAATGCGTCAGACGAGTCTGGCCAAAGGTACACACTTCGTTTAATTCACAGATTATTTTTATTTTCAATGGAGTATTACAATTTGTTAAATTATATTTTAATTTATGTTTAGTACTAGGCGGATAAACAGTGCGCCTTAAAAACGACATGTGCACAGCACAGTCGGTCTCTGAAGCCTACTGGTGGCGAAGATGCTGATAATTTGCCAGCTTTAATTCCTCTTGACCTGGGACAGGCAGCAGTCATGGGAGGTCTACAGTAGTAAGTCCAGCAGTATTTTAAATGAAGTTCTAATTAATCAAATCAAATCAAACAATGCTAAATAAATTTTGGTTACGATGAAAAAAATGTTTCTTTGAGAAATTGAAATGTAACTATTAAGTACAAGATATTTTATAAAACTTAGAGCATTTGACGACCGAGTCCCAGGTTCGAGTCCTGGCTTGTTTTTATTTATATATGTATGTTAATCCTGGGTTCCCCCCCAGTTCGCTATAGGGTCAACCATAACACAAGCTTTGCTTACTTTGGAGGCCATACAGTTGGTGTGTTTGTCTGGGGAATTATTATTATTATTAATTATTATTAATACTATATATCTAATATGTTAAATATGTTTGTTCAAAAAGCACTGAATAGTTGAAGAGCCAAAGCCAGGACGATGAAATACCTATCGTAGTACAGAGTGACGAGCGTGATGTGGTAGATGATCCTATTGGTGTGACTCCTACTTCTCCCTTTCGGACTGTGAAGACCGAGAGCGGTTTGTGTATTTAAAGTCTATACTTTCATTTCATATTATATACACAGTGGACCTTAATAATCCGACCGATTTTAACCATCGATTCTAGAACCTAATTGGAGTACATTGGTATAACCAACAACGCATAATTTTCGAGATAATCAGTATTTAAAAAAAACCACAAGTCGGCAATTCTCAAGTAAGAGAAACCAATCCCTAAGAGAAAACAATCCACTCCAACACACTTATCCGCGGTTTACATGTATTAAGTAGTTAAGGTGGTAACTAAATTTTAGCTAAATTTTAAGTTACTACATGTCACTTGTGTGTCCAAACGGATTAAATAGTTAAGCTCATAAGTTCAATGAGGATGAACAGTAATGAATGTCAAGGAATTCGTGAATTCTGTACCTAGATATGTGGTAAACGAGATTTTGGACAAATAGAGAGAAGAATTTGTTTCGGAAATTAAAATATCTACAAGAAAATTTTTTGCTAAATTTTTTATTTCATTTAATCCCCAAGCATTCCTATTTTCAACATTCTTCAACAAATCGTAAAGTTAAAACTGAACTCCACTCCGACTTTTTGAAAAAAAAGAGAAAATGTGCAATAAATGCGAGCTCTTGCCGCCACCCGCTTTATCAACTTATGCACTTAACTAAAAAATCACGTCCAAACGTGTTAAGTGAGAAGCCCCGCCCACATACTTATACGAAAAATAGAACGAATCCTAATCTACTTAATCACTTGCGTACTAAATTTTAAGTTACCACTTGTCACTTAACTGACTGTTTATACGTAATTTTTAACTTAAAATTTAGTTACCAACTTAACCACTTAACGCGTGTAAACCAGCCATTAGGGTGTGTAACACGTGTAGGTAAGTGTGATTTTTTTTTAAATATTGAATATCTCTTACTCACTCTCTCAAGTAAATATTTGTTCAAACAAGGCAGTAATAAACTGAATTGATTCTTTTTTGTTTTAAGGTCTATAATTTGACCTACGTTGATATAACATTATTTATTCATAGTAGCGCCAGAACTATGTGGTTAAAATCTGTCGGGTTATTAGGGCCCACGGTGTATACCTCAGTGTTGGTTTTTATTTAATGAGGCTTTTAAAATTTTCATTTTATCAAGAGTCCGGAAGCAAAGGCTGTGAACTTGACATAGTTCAAATCAAGACCAACAATGGAAAAATCAGAGAGTTGAAGTAGAAACTTCACCAGGAAGAGTTCTTTCCGATATTGCACAAAATATCGCATTTTATAGAGAAGAGAAGGGGCTTAAACTGTCGCAACTGCATTAAACAAGCTAGCGCTGTTCAAAGTAAACGATAGGTGCTCGTATGTGTACCTAATATATAATACCTATAATACCTTGTTACTGTTTTGTTCTCTGAATGCTCGGTATGTAACTAGCTTTATATTTATCTAGATTTTTTTTTTGAAAGAACGAGGTCTGTTAAGAACGCAATTTGGGTACTTCTAATTTCTGTGGATTATATAATTGGTTTTATTTTTTTTTAATAAACGCGTGTGCTGACATAACATAGCAGTTTGCTTTTTCAAAACGGACAACAAGGTTATATAGTCCCTGGAATGAATAATTTATATATTTTTCCATGGGTTCTTGATGACTACTATGTATTGAGAACATTGACATGACAGTTTAACAAACGGAAACATTAAAAGGTATGCTACCTACTAGATGACGTCATATAGCGGTTATAGTATTTTGCGCATCTGCGTTAAACTTTGGTCAATCGTTTTATTTAGAAACTTGCTTCTACCAAAATATGTTTTAGAAAAGTGATATCACGAAATGGTTTTTGAATCAGCTTCTTTAAGTTTTTTTTACACACCGAATTTCGCTGTAATTATACGTGTGGTGTTCCCGTGTATGATTTTGAATGAATATATTGTTATTCTTAATAAGGTATTTTGTTTCGTGTTTAAGGAGTTTGTTGGATTTGAGAAAAGTAAAAATGATATGACAATAAACTTGTAGCAAATGTATTTAATTTAAATGATAGCTTTATATTAAAGGCTGCATATCCACTCTACCAGCAAAGAATCGACCAATAGGATTGATAGCTTAGTGCTGACGATATTGAGGAAAGCATCGGAATAATAAAGCCAAAAGCCAGTAAATGTTGTTCCACCAATCCACCATGTTTATCCACCAAATATACACAATAAGAAATAAATACATTAGATCTAACTTGAGACATAACTTATGGTGCGAATTTACTGTTATATATTACTTAACTATACGGCCTTATGGTGTTACATATGACTAAGCTGTTTCGACGCCGACATCGGAGACATGTCTGAAGATTTCAACTCTATAGATTTCAAGTTATTTTAGAATTAATTCTATTTCTAATATACACTACACATTTAATTATACGGAGGGACAGACAGACAGGCAGACATGACGAATCTATAAGGGTTCCGTTTTTTGCCATTTGGCTACGGAACCGTAAAAATGGCGTATTTAGTTCCGATGTTAAAAATTTTAAGCAGCGAGCATATAGATGTTACCAGATGTATCAGAAAGGTAATGAATGGGTTAGGTAGTGTTATTAAAATTGTAACAAGCCTCAACTTAAATTGTTTAAAAAATACAGCATAAGTCAAGAAAGAAATACCTAAAATAATAAACAGTAAATCAATGTTGCATGTCATGTTCGTATTCACTGCACTTTGATATTCTTGTACTACTTTGATACTTTTGTTCATAATCATAATACTATTTTATTATGTAGACTGTTCACGGTGTTGGTGGAATAGAGCTCAACATATTTGAATTTGTAAACGTTGTTTCGGCTGTTCTTACTCCGAAAGCAGGAAGCTTAAATTTTACGTGATTACTTTTTATTTTCGGTTATTTCAAAGCGTTAGATGTACCTGTTTTATTTTTTCTAGCGTCTTATAAAATGCATTCCGAGGATATAATATTGGTTTAATCACCACCGTCCGTCCATTCCCTCGTACTGCGCTGTTTTACTAGAGATTCGACATTCGAAAACCGTAATGAAATTGCAATAATGCGTACCTATACACACAACAATGCGAACATTTTCCTACTGTTCACTTACTATATTTATTCTATTGTTGAATGCCACTACTTGGCTGCCCCGCTGGTCTTTTTATTAAGTATTCAATTTAAGTGAATTTTAATTAAATAACTAATTTATTTAAAAAAATACAAATCTAATTTATGAGATACATGCTCAAACAATAAAAATTATAATTTATTAAATCATTTGTTACAGCTAAAAGTTTCGATTTGTGATTTATAAGTTTATATTGTATAATTGATAGGTACAGTCGGGGAACTTGATGCAGGCTCATATTCGCACCCGGATCCACTGCAGTGTAGTCGCCCTTTAATATGCGGAGCGTCTACAAAAGTCCGAACAACGCGCAAGCGATTAGCCTTAGCCATCCCCGACTTTATAAATTCAAAATCGCAATACCTATCATGGCTGGCATTAAACACTCGAATTTCGTTTCTCAATGCATATAACACAGTTTACAATTACATTAAACACTCAAAGAAAATCAAACACCAAAATTAAATTTAAAATACATTCAATACACACCATCCTGTTACACAATCAAGAAAGTAAATAACTTATAAGTGACATATTGAAATTAGATCGCCCTGTATTGACCTTTGATTTGAAGGAACATATCAAGTGACAATGATTCATTGGAATTGAGCAATCAGGAAAGAAACAGGAAATAAATTGTTACTTAAACTTTTTAATAGGCTCAACTTGAGTGAAAGGTGCTTTTTTATTTCATAAGTTTTGGCTAAGCTTATATCAAACTCACAGTGGTTACGATATTATTTACGTTAAAGCTAGCAACCTTACTTATTCTACCTATTAATTATTATTTTCTTAAAAATAACTAATCCATATGATTTTTCACAAAACCTGCACATTATACACCGATGGGGTAAGTCACGGCCGGGGCACATTAAATCCTTAGCGCTACCCTCATGTTCGAGCAGGCCCATGTGCAGCATGGCAGTGCTGTTAAATGTCGGCCCAAATATTCGTGTAGCACCCTTTATAAAAGATTCGAGGGTTAGTCCGGGAGCAGAGCTAGGAATAAAGTAAGAATCCTTAATGTGGCGAGGCCGGCTTAAGACAAAGACACGTTTATCCCCTAGGAGTATACTCCTCTACTTTTCAATCCACTGAGACAATAAAAATCAGTAAGTAGTGCTATTCTTTTATTTTTAAAGTAGAATATTGTTTTCAATTCACATAGCTTCCGATTACGCTCTGGAATCAAATCACTGTCGTCTATCGTCCCTTGACATTTTTCTTGAGTTTGCAGGTTTTTACAATAGATTGCGCCATTTTTTATCGATTAGAATATAACTATTGAGGTAGGGAACAGAGCCATACAGTCTTGTTTTCCCTTAATAAAATATCTCAATACTGATCTGTTCAAAATCATGATTTTTTCGTTGACGGTCCAAGTTCAAACCTTATTAGTAAATTAACAAAACAAAAGGTTAGTAATGAAACTTAGAACAATATTATGTACCTGCAACTTGCTTTAGACTGAGTTCGCATGACATATAATTGGGTATACCTTATCTTGCAGGTGGTGTGAAACACAACAACAGCTTGTCTATGGCCCTTTTTAAAAGTCTCCAATTCAATACCAAATTAGTTACTTCTGTAAAAAAAACGACATATAAAGTTGATAATGTAGAAACATCCAGTAACAGTTTACGAGTCGTTAATCGCTCCATGAAACGTACCGTAGGAAGCGTAACGTTATGTTAATGTGAAAGCTGTTTCAGGGGGTGTGGCATCAAATCGATACGTATATAAATTACAAGTATCGGAGGTTATTTAAAGAGATTGACTATTTTGGTCAAATATAAGTAATTTACTTAATAACTTTTGTGGGATCTTTCATTTTTAACCATCAAATTTGACTACTTAGAATTTTGTTAGTGTATTTACACTTTTTAAATTCAAAAGTATATATTAGGTAATGAAATTGAACATAGAATGCATTTTAACTAAGCCCCATTACCTGAATAAATATAGAGGTTAAAGGCATAACTATAACTCTGTAATCCCCTCTGCGTATATTAAATTGTATATGTTGCAGCCAAATTGAACAATCTGGATTTGTATTATGTACAATATCTAGCTATAATATCTAAGTGATAAATAAGGCAAATTTCATAATTATATTACTAAACAATATATAATATCTATTATTATATGCTATATTATACATTATATCGCATGCGATTTAGATAAAGTAGGTCATAAATTGTAATGATGAACGTTTATTGTTTTTTATTTAATATGATTTTTATATTGGCTTTTACAAAATATTCAACAAATAATTAATTTGAATTGAACATTATCGTAGTAAATTATAACTTCTATAAGTACAATATTTGGAATACGTGTTAAATTATTTAAAATGGGGTATGGTTTTTATCATTTAGCTTATAAATTTATTTTCTGTGACCAAACAAATAGTATTTGTTATAAAATAGTAGATAAGTCAAATAAGTTGTAATTTCTTGGAAATAATATCAGTCATAAAATACTGTATTCTGTTTCAAAATAATAGTATTGTAGCCAGAACTTAAATACAAACCAGTGCATAGATGTTGTTTACCTGAAATAAATGTACAAATAATTATGCTGATTATTTAATGCAACTGCAATTTTCATAGAATTCATTTTAACATTATTTTGATGATAGAACCAATTACATGATACAATAGATTGTTGACAAAAACAAATCACAGCTCCTTCTTTCATTATGGGATGTGATAAGATAGATATTATAGGATACAATATTGTTGCCTTTTAATGAAACCTGACTATACCACAACTTATTTCTTTGTATATCTGCTAATTATAGTAATCATGATGATAGATGATAACAACTTTGCCTATTAAATAAATAATAAATTACTAGAACATTAGAAGAAGGTATCTATGTTTTTTTGTAGTTATATACTTTTTAAGTCAATATACTTTAAATTGAATATACTCAGGACCCGTCGGAGTTTCTGTATTAATATATAGCTTATGTTACTTCTGGACAATGTACTTGCCTAATGGTGTTGATTACATTTGTTGAGTCGTTTCAGAGCTAATACATCTCTTTATAATTATTTATTATAATTGTAAAGATATGTATTTATTCGAAAATTCGACGAACTTTGTTTAAAATCGATTTATTCTAAAGTAAAAAGGACAAATCATAATAGATACCCGTATGATATACTTAGCTTTCTGTTTATGCAGTTTTAAGGTATGGTAAGGTACGGTATTTAACTGAGAAATATGGAGCTTCCTACGGGAACCTGATAAAATAACGGGAGACAAGGAAAACACGTATGACTGTTGAGTGTTATAATTCAGACTGACTCACTGACACATTTGTTATTACCCCCAAGCTGCTAATAAAATATATAAAACAATAACCTACCTACCTAAGCTCATACATACATTACACCTCCCCACATAAATTATAATTAAAGTATTTTCACTTAAGATATCAACTCTTCGATACATTTTATAAAAGATACATTTATATTCAGGAGTCAGGATGACTAACCGGGGCTTCCTCAACACAAGTATCTGACCTACTCGCATCCTCCCCATCTATTAAGGGTCGCTCTTTGCTGGTATTATCGGGGCCAAGGCCTATCGTTGGGGTGTGTGCCGCCATCCCCGTCGCTCTCTGGGCACACGGCAGAGTATCGGGATTTGCGTTTTTATTGGTTGATGTGTCTCTGAATGGATTGACCGTTACCGCTGTCTACAAGGTACTTTTTGGAATCTTCTATGCCTACGACCGTACCTTCTAACCATTATCGTTACCGCCGTAACTCCTAGGCTTAACTTGTTCTCCGACAAACAGCTCTCGTAGCGGTCCGCCCGGCGCATGCCGTAGCTGCCGCGCCTGCGCATCCCGCACGCTGTCCTCGCGCCCGCGCTCGCCGCGTAGCCGATCCAGCCGAAAACGTAGCGCGCACCGCTGTAGCAACATGGCGGAGCTCTCCCCAGTGCTCGAATGCACGCTATTTCTATAAGCTAATAAAAAGGTTTGGAGCGCCCCGTCTACGTCAACGGACTCCCTAGTTGCCTTCTTAATCGCTCGTTTGCAAAGCTTAACTGCATTTTCTGTGGTTCCGTTTTTTGCTGTATGATATGCCGGTGAAAACGATTGACGAATTCCATTTTTTTGCAAAACTCTAAATTCGAGGCTCGTAAAGGGTGGTCCCCTATCTGATACCACTTCTGTTGGTAAGTCGAACTGCGTGAAAGTAGCCCTCATCGTTTTAATCACAGATGCCGCTTTTTTTCGAGTCATTTCGAATACCTCTAACCATTTTGTGCTAGAATCTATTAAAATTAAAAATGTTTTACCATGTAAGGGACCTAGAAAATCCAAGTGGATTCTACTCCACGGCCGCAGATCGTAGGGCCACGGACTCAGTGAAGTGCGCGGCGGCGCCTGCGCCTCCGCCGCATACGTGGCGCACTGCGCACGCACGGCCTGGACATCGGCGTCGATGCCCACCCGCCATACGTAGCTCCGGGCTAGCGATTTCGTTTTAACGATCCCCATGTGACTCGCGTGTAGCTGATTCAAAACTAAGCTACGTAATGCGGACGGAATAATGACCCGATAGCCCCACATTGAACACCTATGCACATAAATCTCGTTACGTTTATTGTAATATGGCTTGTATCCGCCTTCCGTGCATGTTAACGGCCTCCCGGATTGAACATACAAGGTAAGCTTGCTTAGAAGCGTGTCCTTACTAGTCGCTACCCGCACGTCCTCGTGAGTTACCGGCAGGAACGTCTCTCTCAGGAATCTCTACAAGATTCAGGTACGTACTTTCTTTGATGGCTCGACAGTCCGAGGCCGTGGCATTGTTTCGTGGCAGCCGTGACAGCGCATCCGCACAATTCTTTTTCGATGAGACGTACTCTATTTCATAACTGTAACAAGTTAAAAGTACAGCCCACCTTTGTAACCGCTACGCAGCCATTGCGAGGATTTCTGCTTTACTACCGAAAATATACGTTAACGGTTTATGGTCCGTTCTCAAGGTTAACCGCCGCCCATACAGATATTGGTGAAATTTCCTAATTCCATATACTATACCCAAAGCCTCTCTATCTAACTGCGAGTACGCCCGCTGGGCCGGCGTCAACGACCGCGAGGCATACGCGATGGGGCACTCGCCGTCGCCGGTGACGTGCGAGATGACGGCGCCGATGCCGACGCTGCTCGCGTCCGCCGTCAGGATCAGCGGCAGCTCGCTCCAGTAGTGCACCAGCACTTCACTCGATATTAACTTGTCTTTAATAATAGCGAATGCCCTCTCACATTCGTTATTCCATTACATACATTACATACGTAACAATTGCTCTAAATAAATTTTACAGGGGTGCTAAAATAGAACTCACGTTTCTGATAACTTTAGCGTAATACATTACCATGCCTATTAGTGACCTAAGTTCGGATACCATCGTAGGCGTAAATGTATTAATTAAAGATTCGATTTTGTCAGGACAAATTTGTACTACCGCTTTCTAATGACATGGCCCAGATATTTAACTGATTCCTTGAAAAACGCACATTTATCTGTTTTCACCTTGAGACCGCTAGCTTTTAATCGTTCGAAAACTTTATGTAAATTGTCTATATGTTCTTGTGTATTCCGTCCCGTGATGATAATATCATCTAAGAAAACCCCCACATAAGCCTAATCGGCAAACAATTGTTCTAAATGCTTTTGAAAAATACTAAGCGGTTTCTGTCTAAAAGACAGCCGTCTCTTTCTCTGAACTAACCCGTTATTGCCTACTATTCCTCCGTCAAAGATCTCGGCTTACACAATGATGCTACTCTCAGCTGGAACAAACATATACAGGAAGTTAGTCGAAAGGCAATAGCTTCATTGCGTTTTTTGTAACGTATAAAATATTTTATTCCTAGGCAGACTAATATTCTACTTGTGAACTCGTTGGTATTGCCAATAATAAATTACGCGGATATGTGATACTCAGATCTATTTATTTATTTATTTATTTATTAGACATCCAACAGCTTAATTATACAGTTATGATTTAAAACTAATGTTACAATATATCTTAGCCAAAATAAAGGATATCCTAGATACCATTAATAAAGTCAAACAAAACTTTTCCTTAACTTAATAAGAATTTACATTTTTACATTTTTTTTTATTTTTTCTCTCAACAAAGATCACCTCAACAAGTTGGACAGTCTTCTGATCAACTGCATTCGGTTCATCTATGGGCTGCGCAAATATGATCACATATCCAACTTTCGCAAACAACTTGGTTGGCGGCCTATTAGGCAACGCAGGCACGTTAGGATACTTTGTACACTCTTTTCAATCCTCAATAATTCGCACGCTCCGGAATATTTAAAGTGAAATTCCAGTTTCTAAGCTCTACACATGATAGATGTGTCCGGTCTTCCTATAATCTGAGCCTTCATATTCCTATGCATCATTCCGGATTTATCTCTTATTCTTTTGTTATCCAGGCTACACGTTTATGGGATACTCCACCGATGGAGTTAAGGAAAGCTTCCAGTAAACTCTCTTTTAAGCAGCGAATTAGAGCTCATTTTTTAAAGTCACCCAGGGAATCATCATGAATAATATATGTGTCATCATAAATAATATATTAAGTCCGCCGTTTGTACACTTATTTTATATTGTGCAATAAAGTTTTAAATAAAAAATAATAATTAAACATAACGAGTCCCTTATGCGTGTTTATTACCGTGTATTTCTTGGGGTCGTCTAATTCAAATTGCGCGTACGCTTGTGACAGATCGATTTTACTAAACATTTCCCCCCCCGTGTAATCGCGCTAATAAGTCTAGGTACGAGGTAGCGGGTAACGGTTAATCTCTATTACCTTATTGAGTGTTAATTTGTAATCAGCGCAAATCCTAACACTCCCGTCCTTTTTCATTACCGGTACAGTCGGCGTGGCCCAGTCCGAGAGCTCGACCATCTACATAAATCTACTAAACATCATGCTCTTCGAGTTTGTTGAAATGAATAGCTATGTCAATTTTAAAACCTTATTTTAAATAAAATAATAAATAAGATAGTTATAAAAAAATAGTACTTACGCATGAAAAGAAACGTTTATTCTTCCTTCAACAGTAACAGTGTAATTAGTACACTGTCTAAACACACAAGAAGGCATTGTACGCTACCAGAAACACAGAATAGAGAATAAGTTTTGTTTGACGTTTAGTCGTGACGCTGGGTTGCCAAATAGCGGGAAATTGCCTTGCATTTGCGTTGCCATTATTCAGAGCGGATAACCTGTCTATATGTAATATGTTATTGGTTAGAAGGTTAATATGTTCATAGGATGATCAGATGAAGCTATTGAAATTAAAAAACACCCTAACTTCAATTATTGTTCATACAACAGCGAACCGTGACAATACAATTGACATAAGGGCTCATTGAAATGGCGGCTCAATGTCTTTGAGATTTGACAGATTGACGGTATACATAATTTTCTAGATGTCGATGAAAAAATAAATGGCGTTGTTACGGGTATAATTTGATTTTATTATGTTTCTAAGTATCCCCAACAACTATCTCAATATTTGAGCTTGGTAAATACGTGTCTAATATTGACCTATAAATTAAATATAGCCCGGTTTTGATATGATTACAGTTTCTTAATATTACAGGGTACCCAGTCTGCCATTCTCTTTTAGCACAATTGATCCAGTACCTCGTTTATCAAATCAGATAGTCATTCACCGTTCTAAACGCTCTCTAAATACGTATACAGGGTGAAATTGAAATCAAGTGACAAAACTTTAGGGGTGAATCTACCCCAGAATGCGAACAATAAAAAAAATCATCCATTCTAAATAATTCGGTTCGATTAGATATAAGTTGACATTGTAATCAAATACTGAAATTTACATATTTTTTTGTACACGCTGCAATGGGAGTATATGGCTTAAGCTCTAATTATATTTTGTTATACAACCTATTGTACCTATATTCGTGCAAATAAAACTATTTGATTTGATATTTTGTATGAAACAGCAAATATTTTATTTTTCAAGTATGAAAGTTGGTATGTTATAGAAAGTTGTTCGTATTCACTGGCACATCTCTGAAAGTTTGTCACTTGATTTCAATTTACCCTGTCTATCAATATCTACTATCGTCCAATTATTAGGACATTGGGGACTCTATGCCCGAGTAAAAGGTATTGAAAGCTAGTTAATAGGCCATCTCGCTTATCGTGCGAGATGGCCTGTTACTTATAGTTATATATTACTATTATCCTTGGTGATCATTTCTTAGATACGGGATGTTATTTAGGAAGCAGGTATTTTGTCTTTGACGTAATTGAAATTAAGACCGTTCTCACCATTTTGATACCCATATAGCAAAGCTCATTTTTTCCCTTTTGATTTTAAAGTAGTTTTATGGCATAAATTTATCGATATAAAATGAATATTGCTAAGACGAGCTCCAATGCAAAAGAGTTCGTATAGTGCACAATATTAGAAGTGTCTAATATTCGAAGTAAAATTTAGATAAATAAATTTAACTTGATTAAACAAAACAAAAAACAATTATAAAAGGTAACAAAATATTTCCCTGTTTAAATAAAATATAACAAATTCGTCCATAAAAAATAAACTTCGTCCATCGCATTCAACGGCACAAAATGGTTCGTGTACCACTCAGTGGCGTCACCTTTAGCATCGATCACGGCCTTTATTCTTCGTGGCATCGTTGCTAAAAATTCTTCACATTTTTGTGTAGTTATTGAGTCCCAGACAGATTGAATTTTTTCCTTTATATTGCTTTTAGATTTGCTGGATACTAGGGCACCATTTTCTTCATTTTCCACCATAAGATCTTAATCGGTAACAAATCTGGACTACTTGACGGCCACTCCATTGTAGGTATCTGATTCCGGTTAAACCAAGCCTTGGTTGTTCTCGCAGAGTGACAGAAAGCGCCATCTTGTTGAAAGATGTAGGCATTACGATGTTTCACTCGTATGTAAAGAAAGAAAGAAAGACCAGTTGCCACCTCAAATTTAGATTCGTCTCTTCATATTATTTCACGCTACTGGTCTGCAGTCCAATTTTCATGATCTTTAGCGAATTTCAGCCTTTTTTTTTTGGAGAGGCGTGTGTAAAGATTTCTCTTTAGCAGTATAAAATACATAGCCCAATCGTTTTACGAACCTCTTGCAGGTATAGACAGGTACATCTTTGTGAACCATCTTTCTCCACTTCAAGGTAAGTTCTCCTGCTTGGGCACGATGATTCTTTTTAATGCTTTTCCTTAAAACTCGATTTTCGGCTTTGATTGTGATTCGTGGCGGACCAGGTTTCTTCAAACATTCAACCGTGCCATTTTTCCTATGATGTTGGATGATGGTCTGAACTGTCGATCGATAAGTCCTTGGCTATTTGGTAAGCAGATTTGTCATTATTGTGGCTAATAATAATTATTATTCCAATGAGACATGGATGAACTCTTTTGCATCGATTAGAACTAGACGAACTATTAGTCTTAACAAATTAAATACATATTTTAGTAGCCAGTAAAAACATATGTTAGTAAAGGAAGTTTTTCTTTGAAAATGCTTGATTTACAACAATAAAATGGACAACTTTACCCTATACTACTTTTTTTCAAAGGTCTGTATTATGAAAATGTAGTTAAGTTGAAAACAGGCAACCTTTGCAATATATGACTGGACGAACACTTTTGCATTAGGGCTCGTACACTGAAGTGTTTAGAATAATAGTGTAAAGCAAAAAATATGTTTTACTTTTGTGATATTCTATTGTTATCTTGTAAATACTCTTGTTAGTAAATAAAGGTAGTCTTACCATGATATGTTTAACTTAATGTTCTTAGAAAACTTATTGTTTTATTATTTTTATATTAAGGTTCATTTGGTGATAGATAGTACCTTTCAGCATTCACAAACCGCGGAACACTGAACGATTGAACGTGTCAAACGCTTATGACAACTTCATACTGTGACGGTTGTCTATTTCGACCTCTTTTTGTCAGTAAATTTTATTTTTTTTGTCGTTCCCGACGTAATTTTAAACTAGGAATTACGTAGTGTCGGAGAACGGCAATGTTTTGATTTGACAAGTCAGTCACGAAATATTATCCATCAAAGCAACTTGAATCTATTTATTTATTATTGTTTCTGAGTTTATTATTCAAAATTACATAGTTAAGATATTTTATTATCTACAATCAAAGTTTTTTTTTAAGAAACCTATAATTTATTTTTACGTTCACGAGTGTGCGTAGCCAAAATTTTTGGCATTTTTGTATATTTTTAATTTTACCGAAAAAATAAACATAGAAGAGAGTTTTGGTGTTTTACTGGTACTACGTTACAATACATTTAGCATTCTATTCACTTTTCTATTCCATCGTCGAATGCCACTTGTCTGTCGCAGCAGGAAATGCACCGTTGAAGTCGCGCAGACACATCATGTTAACAAAAAATAAAATAGTGTAACAGCCGCACTACGAGACGAGCTGACCAGATATTTTTAAGTTTTATCGAGTTTCAAGCTGTAATAATTACTTGTATATAATATCTCTTCTTTGTAAATATATTTTGTAATTTTCTATTTTTTGTTTTGTGTTTATGTCAAGAAATTATTCATTCATTCATTCAATGGATTTCTGTTCATCGATTGAAAAACAAAACATATTCGTTTAATATGGATTTTATATCCCCTGACAGAAAAAAATGATACCATCGTTATAATAAGCTTTTTATCAAATTACAAAAGGCCTGTTGTTCAATAAAAGGAAAAAACCCCTATACCTTATCCATAGTCTTTGGGGAATTTCCTAAGCGATATTCGTCAAAACTCGTTCTAATCGAGTCGTTCCACCCCCTCCCCACCCGGGGAGGGTGCTGCTAGAAAGAGGTTGTACTGAAGCAGAGCGAGTCAGATTTTGCTTCTTTATTTTTATTCAAAAGATAACGCTGAGTGTCCGATTGACAAATTCAC
Source organism: Marasmarcha lunaedactyla (assembly GCA_923062675.1). NCBI lineage: Eukaryota > Metazoa > Arthropoda > Insecta > Lepidoptera > Pterophoridae > Marasmarcha > Marasmarcha lunaedactyla. The sequence goes on from OV281353.1 coordinate 15,532,834, forward strand.
AGCCTATACCAGTGCGTGGTAATACGTAAAACTTTGTTAATAAACAGTTGCTGAAAACTCTTCATCTCCTAAAGGGTTAGAATGGAAAGGGGGGGGGGGGAAGTTTGTGTGCTTATTAGTTGCTGAATAACTTCTTACGGTTAAGAGTAAGGGATTGGAAAATTTGAATTCTATGAACTGCAAAATGGATATAGAGCTGACTAAAAATATTTCCATACCAAGAAGCGATTCTTATACTAAAATATTGTAAAACGTTATTGTTGTAAACATTAGACATTTTTCATGGCAACTTAATATAAATACTTATTATAAATTCATAATAAAAATTCATAATACAAATTGCTTGTTTGTTTTTCTTTAGTCAATCGATAATCTCTGAATTTATTAGATCGATTTTGAAAATTGATTTTGAAAGCTGGACCTTGTAGTACCATATACCCGAACTTTCAACGGGGAATTACGCTATTGAAGTCGCACAAGGACCGCCATTCAATAAAAAAATTAAAAAGTCTAACAGCTGCACTCAGAGATGTCGAGTGGTTACTAAAGAAATTCCTGAGTATAGATTTTGTTTAGCAAGTTTATACCTTATCCATACCTCATCTTAGCCTAGATTTGATTAGCAAAATCCGTAATTAGAATCGCCTTATGGAACCAGAAGAATTTCTTCAACTTACAAAAGTTAGTATCTGGTTGTTAGTACTCAGTTGCTAGACATATTCGTACAACCCCGCTCCACGCCACTCAGGTTCCCTGTCAGCTCAGCCACCCCTGAGTTCACAGGGAGCCTCGATAAATGACCTCCAGCCGGAGACGGGAACAATAGCAATATTACACCGCTCTAAGTACACGGCTCATTGTCTAGGACAGAGCTGGGCGGCTCTTTGAATTCACGATTTATGCTTGAGATTCAAATGTAAAGTATTGTTTTTCTTGGTTTTTAATTATTTGTTAATTATTTATTTATTTTTATTATGTACTCATTTCTATTTAATCTGAAAATGTTAACCTGTCTTCATTTTCTCTTACGATTATTTTAAAACGATATATGTCTTCACTGGATCTAAGTTCACTCTGTAATTATTAAGTTTGAAAGTATTGATATTTCCGAGTCATATTAAAGTTGAATGAACCTCTAGATGTAACAAACTAATTCGGATTAAAAAGTTTACTAGTAATATAGAATAATAAACCCAATTAACTTTTTTTAAACAAATGACTTTATTATTACTATTAAACAATATATTTTACGTATCAAGCATTGTTGAAAATTAACAACTCAACAAAAAAAAAACATATGGATAAATTTTAATTACACATAGAATACAATGACCCAATCAGTTTGTACATAGGGCAAAGTGGCCAAAAGGTTGGCAGAATCACCGCCTTAGATCGCTATCTATAAACTTGGCGCCAAAGAAAATCGTGACGAGTTTCGCTGATCAATCGTTTTTTTAATTTCACTTAAGAGTCACCTTGACCTCGAGGCCCCATGTTCTGAACACCGAAAATCTCAAAAATATTGCCTAATCTCAGCATTGCCTAAATGTTAACATACACTTTCCGTGACGTTGGCAGCCGTACCAGCTTGAACACTCGTCGTATGGTCTATAATGCAATATATATAAACGTCTTTCTAATGTCCATTAATGTCTATTTTTGGTGCAACTTATGGATTCAAACTGAACACTTTAATGGAAAAAAATGTTTTTGTATATGAATAATCTAGCTGGTATAAAAAAGTTTTTAATCCGTATTATGAGCATCACTTATTTCCAAGTATTACTTGGAAGCACTACCAAATAATAAAATAGTACAAGTTATTATTTGTTTACTGATTTTATAGTTATGGTCCACTATTTATTACTTATATTATATTAATATATCAATATATATTTTTTAAGTAACATATATATATATATCTGACCTACATGATGAATATTTAGCTTATAACTTTTAGGGTTCATTAGCCAAATGGTATCAATGGAATCATCAGGTTCACGGGTAGCTGCAAACCACTCTTTAGGAAATTCAATATACTGCCTCTGGCCTGCATAGACATTAGGGATCTCTGCGTTTTTGTTAAGCAACATCCACATTACTTTAACAAACACTCAGTGGTGAGTGGTAGGAACTGTAGGAACAAATTTAAGCTGTACCGTCCCAGATGTCATTTAGTTATATTTGAAAAAAATGTTTATGCTAAGCAACTGACGTATTCAATAAATTAGCAATTAGATTTAAAGACCTTGTTACCTTATTACCAAAGAACCATTGTTAATGTTTAAAAAGGAAATTAAAATTGGCTTGGAGATAAATGTTTCTATTCTCTACAGGAATATATGACATCGAAGGAAAACTAACGTACTAAAAATTACAATAATTTGACGTGATGTTCTGTTTGATGACAATTTTAATTATATAATTCAGTTTTAAATGAAAACATATTAAATTTAATTTGACATTATCTTTCTATGAACTTGTAACGTAAAGCGTATTTTTTTTCTTCTTATATTTTAATATTTCCTACTATCAATTATTATAAATTTGACATGTGACCACTGTTATGGTACAATGTGACTGAACAATAATTTTCATTTGTAACAACTTTATGTCCCACAATTCTCGTAAATAAAGATATTTGAATTTGAATCAATAACTTTTTAATTTAATGCATAAAATTATATATTCAAATATCTTTAACCGAAACAAAAAATTTGGTTCAGCTGGTTTTTTTAAAAGTGCAAGAAAGCGTGAGTTGAACTTAGTTATTTTAGCAGAGCCGTGCTTTAAGTTGGGCATTTATTTATTTATTTGCCAACAGTTTAGTCCTATAGAAACTGCTACGGGTCGTAGTTTTTGAGAAATCGCTACGAAAACGTGCGTCCGATCATGAAAAAATAAACATAAGCATATGAACTAGCACCTGAGTTTGTTTATATATTTAGCTAACTAAAACTTCTCTTCTTTAAAAAAAAAACAAACTTTGTGTATTTTTATAAGAAGAAATACCTACTTAAAAGTATTCTACCTTTACCTAATACCGCAAATCTCTCACTCTTCATCCACGAAGTTTACGAAACGAAACGACGACGACGCATAAATTCATTTATCGAAAAATGGTTTTCCAAGAAAGAATGCCTTCTTTTAGTCGGGGGAGACCGGGCATTTTTAATAAAAGCCTTGACTTCGGGTCAAGGTCGCGTTACCCTGAGCTCTCTTACAATACAGGGAACCTGTTTGATTAATTCTGTTGTCCTTGATCGAGGGGCAGCGTGGCTTAATGGCGCATGTTTGATATATGTTCTAGATTCCGTGTATTTGTTTTGTTTTTGAGTGGTGCTGTAGATTTTAAGTGACAATGTAATTAGAAAACAATTAAAGCGTCTTGTACTGAACTTAGTTAACGATATGTTACTGAAGAAAAGGTTAAAACGGATACAGTTAAACACTTCAACATAATAATATATATATTCAATCATTTATAAAACATAATAGCGGCTATTATTATTACCCACGTCTAACTGTTGAAACAGTACGACTAGTTTCTTCTCAGCTCTTCTTCAAGAGTATATTATTTAAAATATTTTATAGTTAAAAATGATTCACAAATCTTTCATAGAACGAATTCAAACGTATATTGACGCTGGTTGGCCTAACGCTTTTAGATGGCGTTTATGATATTTTTCTTTTGCTAGGTACAGTGACAGCTTAGCTTTACGACCGCATCGGAATGCTGTAGATGTTCTAATAAAAAGGTCTGCTAGGATTTTAAAGACATTAGTAAAAAATAAAAAGTATATTCTGAAATTTCTTATAAAGAACAAGTTAGTAAAACAAATGTATACTATGGCCGACAGATTCCGATGACCTCCGGTTTCGGGGCAACGTTATATTGATTCTGTTTGAAGAAAAAATAAAAGAAATATCAAGAAACTAAGTTGTTGGGTTACGGCTACCCAACACGCGAGATACCACGGTACCTACATACCTATTAGTGTTTTTGTTTTCAATTCCGGTCAATTTGTTTACGCAGCAAAGTATATTTCCTGTGTTTCAAAGACGAAAAACATTTACAAAAATAAAATGTTTTCCTAAAAAATTAAATTCGTTCCTTATACGAATAGTACAGGTTACTAACTATAGTTGTAAACAAAATTGTTTACATAGTTATTGATAAAAATTTACAATTATTCTTGGTGTCTGGATTTTTATATTATATCTTTACAATGTGGTCTCCTCGGCAGGCTTAGTATTAGTCCGTAACAATGATATAGGTATGCTTTTATTCCGACATAAGCACATTAAAACTAATTTTTGTATATTAAAAAACGGACAAAAACCTCAACTGTTAAAGCACTTGTCAATCTTTACTCCACCTTCCAGCCATGTCGTTCGTGACGATAACAAGCGAGTTAATGGACGCGGTGGTGGAACACCTACGCATGAGTTTTTTCGCCGACGAGCCGCTGAACAAGGCGGTGTCGCTGACGGAGCGCGGGCAGCCGCATGCGGCGCTCGAGGCGCTGTGCAGAGCCACCATGGCCGATGGACTCAGCCTGGCCTGCATGGACGATGGGATGGTTCGTTCATTATTTGGTACAATAAGATCTATCTTTATTGGTCAGTAGAATTTTATTTAATTTGCAAAGATATATTCCGTTCAATGGCAATTTTTTGGTATCATTACGATTACAAAATTATACGTTATAATTTTTTGTAAATTTACTAATGAACTATTTGCTCAGTGTGTAAATATATTTTTCAATTTATAATGAAACATGTAATCGATATTTTATGAAACACACTTACTTATATGATGTCGCTATCAAAGAATAAAACTGTGGGCTTAATGATAAATAAGAGTTATACTGATTGAGCACAAAGATACCTTACTTTCGTATGTCTAGTCTATGAGAAATTGAAACAGAAAAGTTGTGGTATTCGATATTTTAACTATGAATCATTAAAATTTGTTTCATTAAAATCATTAAAGTTTGACAGCTCTAGTTGGAATAATCATTCAAGGTATTATTATAGATATTCAACCAAAACACAAGTACGACACAAGCGACTTTTCTTAATTTTTTTGTTAATTTATTTTAATTACAGCAACAATATTTCATTTTGCGGCAGTCCATTTTTTCATTTATCATATTACTTATTTTTGCAAATACCTTTATTTTTAGCTCTTTTACTTTGTTGTATAACTTTCTCTTTACAGTTTTGAAAGCGTAGATGATTGATTTTTTTCCCCTGGATGGACAAAAATACAGCTGAAATAATATAAAATGACCTTACGTATCTCAGTTGGCTTTTCAATCATCATGGATAGTTCAAATTCTAATCAAAAAAGAAATAAGTTGTTACGTTATGTTACAATAAGCAATCAAGCTTTTAAAATTTCAAACACTTAATTGATTGACAGTAACATCTTACACAATAATCTTTACACTTCCAGGTGCTAGGAGTGGCCCTGAACGGCATCTTATGACCCGGCGACATCGAGCAGTCCATCGAGAAGATCCAGCAGTCCAGCGACGACAAGTTCAACAAGATATTCACCATATTGTACACTGTCAGCAGGGATTTGGACCTGTTTAATACTTTCCAGGTAAGTTAGGTTGGAGAACATGGATAGGTACAACTAGTGCAACAGTAAAGAAAACGTGAAAATAGTAAGTATGTAGTAATCTATAGACCACTATAGATAAGCCATTGATCCTTTCTAAATAAAGTAAAGTCCTTTCTAAATAAGTGAACTTCCAAATAAAAAAAGTAGAGAGTTTTCTGAAGAAAAACATGTACACTAAAGACACAACGACTTGAATGCTTTGGGCTCTGCACGAATGTAGTTTGTATCGCGAATTTGGATCGAAAGTAGAACGTAGTTGCGAAAAGCAAAATCCGTTGCTTTTGTTCCAAGTTTTCTACATCACTTTCACCACTTGTTAAAATTTTCTTATGGATTATTTAATTTAATTTAATTTATGTTATCTTACTTCTAAAACTAAAGTTGATTATTAAAACATCGGGTGGAAAATATTCTTATGTTGTTGTATGGTCTGTTGGCGACACAGTCTTCAAAGTTAAGTTTTTGTAGTTGTTGAGTTGGAGAGAAAAACCAGTAGATGATGACTTTCTTTATTCAGAACGCAGTTACATAGTTCAGTTGAAGTAATGCAATTCTGATTGATTTTTACAATAAAAATACATTATTTGAACTAATGCTCACTCGCGGAACATGCCAAATTGTGCGGTTTGTGCAAACCGTAGATGTTCCCGAGGGAGAGATAAAAAGTAACAAAATAAACTAAGTAAAAAACGCAATAAAAATACAAAACAAATTAAACTCTAATTCTCGCACTCGGTAAAATGTCTTTTTATAACTGGTGACGTAGCTCTGTCCACCCGGCCGCATCCATCAGTCACCCTGGAGCCTTGCGTCGTAGTCCCGGTCACCGTCGACAGCTCCACAAGTTGAATCCCCCGACGAGTTGTTAGTTGATCGCTACAGGTAGAAGCGGGGAGCGTGGCGGAGCTGCGTGTCTGTGAGCGTCGCCACAAAAACGCACCAATCACGAGTGCTGTGCCAGCCAGAATGTATAACAGCACGCACTGATGAACGTCATGAGTAGACTTGTGGTTGAATAAACCACCCTCCTCGCCTTTTCGTTTCATCTCCTGAAGTTGGCCGATGTTGTTCTGTTCCTTAATACTATCTCGAATTTCTCCATCATTGTTCATAATAAATTTCGTAGGTAAAGTTAAGTTATACAAATAGTTAATTGGCGGGACATCGACCTTAATGATATTGGCTTGCATACCTTAATTATTCATTTGCTTTTTATGTGCATAAACAATAAAAAAATCACCTTTCACAACACAGCCGTCTCCGATGGTTTATGTGTGGCTGTGGCTGATGATTTTATTTCACATTCATCGTTTGTAGTTTTGTTTTTGAAACAAAAGTTTTTTTCAGTGCTTAAATGGTAAACCGGGCGAGTGAAAGCGCACATAAGAATTTTAAAGTCGTAAGGAGTATAGATTTGTAGCTCGTTTTCAGAAACAGGAACACATCCACAGGTAGACAACCTTCTGGAGATTAATGGCGATATAATTTGCTATAGGCAATATTGTCACCATACTTGTAGAGGTACTGGGATAAGTTTGTAGATTTCGTAAGCACAAGCACAAACATAAGAGTAAATTTGTTAAATAATTTTAATTCTTTAACTTCTGTCGCCAGTGTGTTCGCAGCTTTATCTAGGTTGATAATGTGTTGATTATAAAGTTTAAGTTGTTTTAAAATGCTGGTTTCAACTCTCCTTATTATGGGATTTGCAGCTTCTATGATGGATGTTTGATTTTTCCATAGCAGAACAAGATGTTTTTCGTTTTCTTTGATAATACTGATCTCCTTTTCATAATCTTCAGCAAATCGTTCATTCATCTAATACGCCAAATAAGTCATTCTCTAAGTATCCGATTTCATTAATAAGACCTCTGAGCTGTCTTTTAGCTTAAGTAAATTTTTGCTCGAGAAGCATATTGTTATGGTGCAATAACTCGCTGTATCCGTGACGTAAGTGAAGAGATACAACGTCACATAAATAGCGTCATTCTATTTGAAGGCATCTTTTTTCAATAGAAGTTAAATAGTTATCAAAAACTTTTATTCCGTCTCAATAAGGATTCATGTCGCAATACACAATAAGCGGTCGGGTGACGGGTCGCTCACTTCCCTCTAATATGGTTGAGGAGGGCGATGGCTGGATCCCGCGTTAACTCGTGAACGGGTGCCGTTTGAGGGTGTTCGTCGTTTGGATACTTGGGGGGAGGGAGACTTGCCGAGCTAACAGATGCAGAAAAGAACAATTTTGTATAGACATAAAGAGACTCTGTAAATTTATTTTGAAAAAAATATACCCGTGAAGTTTCTTGCCAGTTCTTCTTCACGAAGGTTTTTTCGAACTGGTGGTAGAATCATGTTTTATTTGACGTCAATAAGAACAAGTAATTGTCAATGTTGAGAAATAAATATTTCATTTCATTTCATTTCAAGCTCCCACTCATCTCGAACTAGGTGCATGATATTGACCTTGTCGAAGAAAATGCTTTGATAATTGTTTATGCTTGTTAAGTTGTATTGAAAGCGATATGATAAATAATGTCGTAAGTGGCGTCCAGACTAAATAACAATATCATATTTTCTTGTTTTTTGAGTTAATTTTTGTTTTTGTTCGTTGTTGTTATTTTGTTGTGGAAGTTCTTTGTTTTCTGACATTTCAGCAGTTTTTGTTTGTTTTTCTAATTTGTCTGATATAGAGAGTTTTGATAGTTATGATATAGGTCGTTTTTTAGTTCCGTTTTTGGTACGAATTGTTACCACTCTAACGAAACCATCCTTTCCAGGATATAGTTCAGTAACTCTGCCAAGGGCCCATTTTCCAGTAGGTAAGTTGGAGTCGTGAATAACTACGATGTCGTTGATGTTCATGTTATCTAGAGAAAGACGCCACTTTGGTTCTTGATGAAAGTTGAGTCAAGTATTCTGCCTGCCATCTTTTTCAAATATCATTGTAAATTTTTTGTACGAGTTGTAATCGAGTTCTTTCGTCAGTTTCAGTTTCAACGATAGTAAGAGTCAGACCACTTGAAAGAAAATGAGAGGGCGTCAAGTAATCTATATCTTCGGGATCTTCTGTAAGTGCCTGGAGCGGACAAGGATTCAGGCACGCTTCCAGTTGAGCCAATAGGGTTGAAAGTTACGTACGTACGCAAGTTTTTGCTCCCCAAAGACTCTTCGAAGATGGTATTTCAAACTTTTAACGCAACTCTCCCACAGGCCTCCTGCGCTTGGCCATGACGGAGCATTAAAGTGCCACTCTATATGTTCATATCGGAAATAGTTGAGAAAAATTCGGGATCGGGTACTTTTTTCAGTATTCTCGTTTAAGTATGTCATTGGCTCCTTGAAAATTTGTTCCATTATCGCTATACATGTGACGTGGAGTTCCACGTCGTGCAGCTAATCTGCGCAGCGCTGCTAGGAAGGCTGATGAGCTGAGATCGGAGACCAGTTCTAGGTGCCTTTGTCACCATACATACAAAGACGGCGATGTAGCCTTTAGTTGTTTCCACACCGCGGCCCTTATTCGTTTTAACGTCGACGTACCCTGTATAATCAACACCTGCGTGATAGAATGAGATGCTCGGGTTACATCGCGGCGCCGGTAAGTCTGCCATCAATTGATCTTGTTTAATAGGGTTATGTTTTCTACATTTCATACAGTTCTAAATACGTTTTTTAACTGCTCTGTTGCCACCGATGACCCAGTACTATTATTCGTGCTCCACAATGGAAAACCATTTTATGTGCATGGTTGTTTAATAAATCGGTGAAATTTCCGTTGTTTGGGATGATAATAGGATTATTTTGATAAGCATCGATGAAGGTGTTGTTTAATCTTCCCCCGACCCTGAGAAGACCATCTTGATCCAGGAACGGGTTGAAGGTAAAAGTTTGTTTTTCTTGCTTATTGTTTTATTTTGTTGCAGCCTCGATATCTCTTCATCAAATGCGGCAAGTTGAATATATATTACAACTATGTTTCTTGCTTTTAAAATTTATTTTACAGTTAAGAATGTTGGTTTATGTGTTTTCAGTGAATGTGCGGGGAGTATCCACGCAATGACTCGACTTACACAAGTCAAAGAGCTATTTCGAGTAAGTAAACCTTCGATGACGTCAAAGTTGTGACGTTGTGAAGTGACGTTAGCTTGCGGAGCTTTTATTTCTTTTTTAGTTTCAAATTTTTCTAAGCTCTGCGCTGGTTGATAGGTTAGCAGCCAGGCTGGTCCATGCCACCATAGATGATTTGAGGTTGTCACGTAATAAGGGTTTTATTCAAAAAAACTGTCAGGGACATGACTTAGTCGAAGGGATCGCCGCGAAGGCTTCCACGTTAAAGGCGCTCAGGCGCGTGCAGGATCAGCGGCAGACGCTCAGGCGCCGACTGGCGCTCGGGCGCGTACAGGATCAGCGAGAGCAGGAACAGGAGGTGCAGGTTGGATCAGCAGGCAGGATGAGGCGGTATACAGGATCAGCAGACAGGAGGAGGTGGTAGGCAAGATCATCAGGGTCAGCAGCAGGAGCAGGATCAAGCGTCAACGTCGGGGTTTTCAACATGAGGCAGCTTCAGGTAGCTTCAGAGTCAGGTAGCTTCAGTAGGAGTCAGCTTCAGAGTAACTTACAGACGACTGGAGATGTTATCGGTAGGATCGCTTGAAATAGACTGGAGATGTTATTGGCAGGACGGCTTGAAATAGACTGCCGTCCTAAGGTCAGCAATCGGCTTATATGGACGGGATCGCATTCCTTTGGAACCGCAATTTGAAATTTTGAATTTAATCTTATTAGCCAGGAATCAAGTATATTTTCTTACAATAGTTTTGTAACAATCCGTGTGTAAGAGGCTTAGCTTGCTTGGCAGCCTTCATTACTGTCATAAAAAAATTGAGTTGACATGATTTGTCAAAAAGTAAACCACAAAAATGGAAATAATAAAGAAGAATAATTAATAAGAAAAGGAATATTTAGCAAAGAAATGAAGAAAAAACAAAGGATATTATTATGCAAAACGTAAGTATTATTGATATTACAAGGTAAGTTGAGCAGGTAATATTCCAGCTGGGTTTTCTGTTGATTTTACGTAGCGCCAACAGGTTGCAGGCATTATGTTTGTTATTTGCTTTACCCTGTTAGATACAAATGGTTTCCAGCGTGTTTGATCACCATGGAGCCATCCTAGTACGGCAGTAGACTCTGACCAGCCGTAAGTAGTAATGTTATGATTCGAGAGACATTCGTAAACCTTTTTCATAAGAGTAGATAATAGCGACGCTGCACATAGTTCGAGTCTCGGCAAACTAATAGTTTTCTTAGCTGGTATTATCTTGACTTAGCAGCGACTATGATAACGGAGTTAGTTTTCTTAATTTTGCAGTATATTACACATGCGTAGGCAGCCTCCGATGAATCACAGAATCCGTGCAATTCTATGTCGTAGTCTAGTTTGATATTCAACCACCTAGGTATTTTTAGTTTATTGATTGAAGTTAGTTGCGACTTTATTTGTTCCCACTCTTTTTTCACAGGTAAGGGTACTTCGTCATCCCAACTGAGTTCTTGTTTCTCTGTTCTCTGTTTTTTCGTTAGTTTGAAGAAATTCGTTTCAGTTCGAAGACCATTTTCTTAGGTTAAAGCCTCGAGATTTGAGTAAGCTAGTTAGGTCATTTTTTATTCGAATTGCTGTTTCAAGGTCGTCAGTGCTATAAATCAGGTCATCCATATAAAATGACGATTCCAGTATTACTCCAGCTTCGGGGTAGTTATGTCTCTCATCATTCGCTTATTGTTTTAGGGTCATCATTGCTAAAAAGGGAGCAGCTTTAGTTCCGTAAGTCACGGTGGTTAAAACCTACTCGCGGATCAGTTGGTCGGGTGAATCTCTCCATAAAATAGTTTGATAATCTTGATCATCATTGTTACATAAAATCTGTCGGAAAATTTTTTTCAATAGCGCCAGTAATAGCTAGTTTGTATCGTCTCCATTTTAGAATAATTGAAAATAAGCCTGCTTGTAAATTGGGGCCACTGTACATGAAATCGTTTGAACTATGTCTAGTGGTAGTTTTTGAAGAAGTATTGAAAATAACAAGTAGTGGAGTTGTTGAGTCCACGCGTTGTACACAGTGATGTGGTAAATAATACTTCGGTGTTACGCTACTGTCGCATAACTTCATATGATTCATTTCAATGTATTCTGACATAAATAGTTTATAGTTTTTGGCGATGTTTTCATTACTACGAAACTTTCTTTCCAGTTGATAAAATTGTGCAAGGGCTTTTGATCGTGATTGTCCCAGCATTTCATCGATATCCTTGAGCAAAGGCAGCCGCACGACGTATCGGCCGTCATTTTGTCGTTTTGTTTCAGTTTTAAATTGTTGTAAGCACATAAGATCTTCCTAAGTGACTTGAGAGCAATCGGCGATATCTTCTATTTGCCAAAATATACTAATATCTTTTAGATTTAGAACGACATTGCATTGATAAGACTTCATTTTGCCGCATAAAATCCAACCAAGTAAAGATTGTTGATATGGGTTGAGTACCTTCTCCTTTAATAATGCCACCCGTATAATGTTAGAGTAGACATCAGCGCCGAAAAGTATTTCGATAGGTCGACTGATATTGTACTCTGGGTCAGCTAGTTCAATGCCATGTAGATGTTGCCAGGATGGTAGAGTTTGAAAAGACCTGTTTGGTAGGTTATTTATTAAGTTTTTCATAACATAAACTTGAGTGTTAAAGTATAGCTGTTGTTCAACGCAGTGCATGTAATATTCATAGCGCCTTTGCCGCTATTTACACGAGTCCCGACGCCGAAAATAACACCTTGACAATTTTTTCGAGGCAATCGTAAAGCTTGAGCGGCGTGTTCGGTTAAAAGTGATTTTTGTGACCCTTAATCAATAAGAGCTCGCAAGATGATATCAGTGGCGTCATTTGTTTTGACCTTGACTAGATCAGTGGGTAATAGGGTCTCTGATAAATCTTCTATCGACATGTGGCTGCTTTAAGTCGATGCACCTTGATTAGTTAATTAATCTTTTTGTTTAGTAGGTACCGAGTTAATTGAAGTTTCGTAATGCAACAGTGTATGATGAGTTCCGTTGCAATGTCGGCCTCTTTTTTCTGACTTACATGGCACGCCTTTGTGGTCGAGCAAACAATTTTTGCAAAAATTGTATTTCGCAATTAATTTCCGTCTTTCTTGTAAATGTAATTTGATAAATTCATTACAGTGAAAAATTCCATGTTCATTATTGCAGAGAGGGCATTTTCTATAGCTTGAAATATGACTTGTTTTTATAATTGGACGATTATTATTTTTAGAATAGCTAAATGTTTTATTTTTTATTTCGAAATGTTTATAAGCCGTAAATGATTTGTAGGTAGGTTGAAATCTGGGGTAGGTTGAAAATGTTGCACGTTGATAGTGAACTTTACTGGAAGGCCGTTCTTGTTTTCGACGTGCAGATTCTAAATTCGCGCCGCCGCACGCAGCTCGCGCTGGGCGGGCACAGGAGGATTTTCTTGTTGTTGTAGCGATTGTTAAGTATGTCCCAACAAATTGCATAGTTTTCGGAACTAATGCCGAGATGCTGTACTAGTTTTTCTGCTTCGCCCTTGATCTTTGATTTCAGGAAATGCAGCTTTTGTGCCCTGGATAGCGACGGATTAGTGTGAATAGTTTCCGTAAACAACTCTTTAAAGGAAATGCATTGATGGTAAGCTCCAGAGAAGATAGGAAGTTCCATTCGCGGGGTCGATTTGTCTATGTGCGAGACGGACATCAGTTTAGTGTTTATACATTTTTTCATTTCGACATATTGACGTTCGTATAAGTCAAATAGTTCTTCGTATTTATTTTCTTCACTTATACTTTCACTATCGATCTCCCAGTGTAGGGTGTCGATCGCCTTACATCGTGACTCAAGGTTTTTCAGCGTGTCTTCAAATTCCCATTTTTCATTTATTAGTTCGATGTTAATAGAACTTAGCGTGCGTGAAAAAGCCTTGAAGTTAGTTTTTTGTTTGCGAAGCATTTCTTCCGATTTACTAGGGTTTCCTTGGGTCTTGAAAAGTTTTGTTTGTTCTTTTGAAGTTGAAGGTGCACGAAACGGCTGAGTTTCAGATGCTCTGAGCGTAGCGTGCGGGCTTCGTTGTAGAATTTTCGAGTTTGTTGGAAATGGTTATCATAAAAGTAGTCGTAGTTTTGGTTTTCAAGTTGATATAAAGTTGCATGGTTCGCTTGAAACTCTGCCCAGTACGAGTCCAGGGTTTCCAAGCGTTTTTTGATGTATGACGGAGTCTTGTGTGAGGCTGGATCCTTTTTGAAGTTTCGAAGCAGTTGTTCTATTGCTTCCTTTAGTTGGTTTACTCTCTCTACAGTATATGCACCTTCTTAATCTAATTGTGGGATCCCGCTGGTGGGACACCAGTCAAACCGATTTGCTACCGTAAAAAAAATATAAATCACACTTGCTAATTAGTTTAGTTTTCTCAAGTTTGCTGGTAGTTGTTGTAGGAGTCACACGTAGTTCTTTAATAGTATGCTTCTTGTTTCTTCACACTGGAAACGTTGTGATTTCCCACGTTGTTTTGCTCGAAGGACCACGATGTATGGTCTGTTGGCCACACAGTCTTCAAAGTTAAGTTTTTGTAGTTGTTGAGTTGGAGAGAAAAACCAATAGATGATGATTTTCTTTATTGAGAACGCAGTTACATAGTTCAGTTGAAGTGGTGTTGATGCCGTGGCGGCTAATGCAGTTCGGATTGATTTTTACAATTAAAATAATTTATTTGAACTAAAGCTGACTCGCGGAACGTGCCAAATTGTGCGGTTTGTGAAAACCGTACAGTTGTGGTTGTGCCACGGACTTTGTGCATTCACATTACAAAAAAAAGCCGTTGTAAAAGTTCCAATAATTTTAGTGTAATTTGCAATATAAAGCGAAGGAGGGATCCAACGCAGTTTCTTTATTTTTTAATATTGACAATTAGTACAGAAAGACTTTTAAAGAAATTTCATGGTGCCATTTTTTTAAATAAATTTACAATGGCTCTTATGGCTTATGTCTATACAAAAAGATTCTTATTTACATCCGTTAGCTAGTCAAGTCCCTGCGAACGGCACCCGTTCACGGGCTTAATCGGTAGGCACTTCGCTCTCCTCAACCTTATCATATCAGAGGGAAGTGAGCGACCCGTCACCTGACAATGACGCGTTTGACATTAATCGCGTAACATCCGCAGGTGGACAGCATACTGGAGTGTCGCATCATCTCGGTGTCAGCGGAAGCGCGCGGCCGCGGCCTCGCCAAGCGCCTCATGAGAAAGAGCATACACGTCGCCAGGGAACACGGGTTTAAGGTACTAGGACAGCCTCAATTATTTACTAACAAAAAGTTAGCTTGGGTAAAGAATAATTTTTAATCGCAAAATTTTACACCCGTCCCGCTGTCCGATAAATGTTACTACTCTGACAATAAAATGATATCTTAAATCCTTAACTTTAAAATTAAGATGATGTAATTAATTTATCAACATATTTTGTGAGAGCTGATTCAACTTGGGCCCGGCATTGACGACTCGTCAAAAAAAAAACGATACATGATGACGAGTGTTCATGTTTTTTCACGATTCGCCAAAATATACGAATGTTCACACTTGGTTCGTGATTCAGATTTCAATCTTGCCGGCGGGAGCGCAGCTGCGGATCCATTACATAAAATTTACGATTTGTCCAATTAATTATTATTTCAGAGTTTGAGATAAGACGCCTTTAAGAATTAGTATAATAGTATTGGTACATATAACATTTACGACTGCGATTAACCATTGTAAGATCCTGACCGTTCGCATTCCGCGTAGCCATTACCCGTGCATTACCTATGAACTTTGAAAGGTTCCATCAATTCAGAATCAATTCGATTACATAATATAAACAAACTTTTTATAGTTTAGAATAATATTAATTGTTGAGAACACAGACAGAATTGTTAAAATAATTTATATGGCTATCTATGCATTTTTATATGAACTTCAGTCTGTGATATAAGAGTAAAAATATAATTACAGACAACAATAATCTACGTGCAGTGTTGTATCTGTAGTCTGTTAGTAGTTTTCCTGGTTTTCACAGAATCCATAAAATATGTCTGTCTTTATTGCGATAACCTGGACCTCTAACGTCAAGACTATCTACAACACGAGGCACGATGCCTTTAAACTGGGTAAATTAAATAACTGTTTAATTTTTCAGCTATTCAAAGTAGACGCAACGGGCATGTACTCGCAACGCATCTGCGCCTCACTAGGCTTGCAGGAGCTGCGCAGAGTCCGCTACAGCGAGTACTGCGACGCGAGCGGCGCGCCCGTGTTCGACGTGCCGCCGCCTCATGACGCTCTGGTCATCATGGCGCTCCAACTCAACTGAAATGTCAGAGAAACTGACTATTAAAATATCTTATTCGACCTTATTAGTATTGTATTAACTCCGATGATGCTTTTATTGTGTCTGATTTAAAAAAGGTTCAAAGTATTATTTCTTGGAGGAAATTGACAAAGATACGATTGAGTAGACTTGGTTTTACTGTTTAAAATATTTGAATGAGATAAAAAGTATAACAGTTTTTTTTGAGACCTGTGGAGGAAAAATTTTCATTATTCTCCTTATTTGTAGATAAGTGCAATTTAAGTTAATAATATAAATAAATAAATTCAGATCAATACTGAATCGCATATTTGGTAGGTATTAAGTATAATTCTGTTTCTTCGATCTATTCAAAGATATTGTCAGTATTAAAATAATGGAAAGCTACTTTTATCATCATTAGATATAAATAAATTCGGCTATCTCAATATTAGGGCCAGCCAACTCCTTACGAAACAAACTAAATGTATTACATATTAAGGTATACATGTTTATTAAGTAGGATCTTGTAATTGTATACTTATTTTATTTTAATATTTTACTTTAGGAAAACTTATGAGTTGTTGGTACATTGGTATGCTATGTTGGTGCAATAAGATTTTTTAAATGATAAAGCAGGTACTAAGGCTAACAAGAAGTTTTCACGAATAAATTATATATTATTCAATTACTTTTTATCAATGCCTTATATTTGGCAAATGTATTATTATCATGAAACACTATACTAGAAAGATGAAATTCGATACCCTTTTATATAGGGAGAAATAATCTACTTGCATACTTAATTCAATAAAAATATGCTCATGAATCGGCCTAGTCAAATATATATTCGTTACTTACTATTAAATTAAATACTAAATCCCATATTATATTATATTTATGAAAGTAAAATTTACTTAACTGTATTCGGTATGAAATGAATTTTAAGTTTTTTTTTTCGTATGGATTTTACGATATAAATCTGCACAAAATATTGCGCACTTTTAGCACAAACTTTGAAAACTAAATGTACATAGTCGTAAACATTTGTGATAAGACAAATAATATCGAAACAATATGTTATACTTATACTATATTAGCATAAGTGTGTATACAACAGTAGTATGTTCCTATGTAGCACGTATTTTCATGCAAAATTTGATACAATCTACTTGCGTTCCTATATAAGGTACCTTAAAGCTTGTTAGTACATGAGTTAACACAAAATATCCCTGATATATAGCTTTCCCAAATCACCTCGTTAATGAAAACATATAAGACCAACCCATTGAGTTTACGAGATAATGGCAGCGTTGTATTTAACCAAAATTTTTCTTTAATAAGAATAGTGCATTTGCATAACTCGCTAACGATAACATTAAAAAATGTAATAGTTTTTGTAGGGTAGGTTGTTTAGTTCCGAACGAAACTATGGGTGAAATATTGTCAGAGAAATATCTTCTAAAGTCATATTTTTTAGGATAAGTATTAACTCTAAAATACTTATCTCTATTTTTACAATGAAGTATGAGAACTCTAGTTCTGCATAGAAGAAACTTTTATATGAGAAGGGACTTTTCAAACATTGGCACATTTAATCCAGCACGAGTTATGGCAAATATAGTGAATAACGTACAATAAAAACATCTGAAAGTCGAAATTTCGTTAAAAATTACATAAATGATGTTTTCGTGCTAGTCTTTAAAATATGAAATTTATAACTGATGTTTCTGGGGAGAATAAATATCCCATTTTTTTAATCAATCGGCCATATTAGACTACGTGATTTATGGTTTATATAATATCTATTGAAGGCATTGTAGTGCAACATGATGTATTATTTTCAAAGATACTGATGTTATAGCAGGTAATTTTCAGCCCTTTATACTGTGACGCAGACGGGATTTGAGTTTCCTCACATCTTAGGGTGTTCCCACACCAATCGATCGACGTTGTCTGTTCCTTTCTACCATCGATCGATGATCGATCGACGCTATCGAGCGACGTCAATCGATTGGTGTGGTAACACCCTTGCAATATCTAATTCATAGGCCCATCGTGTAATGAGAGGTTTTCAAAATATATTACCAACCGTATATGCTCATAATATCGACAGTCACTACACCGACGGTCGCTGTAATCGAAGATGTTCCATCGACGGGTTAATGCATCGACAGTACCCCAAATTGATGGTACGCTACATCGACAGTACACCAAATTGATGGTACGCTACATCGACCATACACGAAATCGATAGTACGCTGCATCGACAGTATAACATGTCGCTAATACGTTGTATCAACAGTACACCATATTGAAGGTATGCTGCATCGACTACCCGACCCGAGCCAGATTTAAATAAAAAGCATGGATTTTTAAAAGTTTATAATCACAATTTTAAATTTGGGTTAGGTCAATGTTAGGCTGCATTTATCGCATGCGCGATCTGAGCGAGTGAAGCGAGCGTGGTGCAGGAGCACCCGGCGAAGCGCAATAATCGAAATTGGATAATTCAAAATTTTATAGCAAAAAAATCATGTAACAACATATTTTTAGTGGCTAAGATAGTATCGTTCAGACGCTCGTAAATTGTGGCTGAGCGTACCATCGGTTTGGGGTAATGTCGATACATTAACCCGTCGATGGAACGTTTTCGATACAGTGACCGTCTATTTAGTGACTGTCGATATTATGAACTGAACCTATTACCAACTGACACAATAGGCTTTGACTGAAACGAATTTATTAAATAATGGAAAAGTTGAGGGCCATGTACAGTATGGACATGAACAAAAATACTCGAAATAAGCAAATGAAGAACTGGTAAAAATATAAATCTCGCCTTTGTCGAAAATACTGAGGCTTTACTAAGTGCTAGTTGTCATTCACATGACCTTGACACATCAGGTAGTTTACGACAGGTTTAGTACGAATCTCACTGTTAAGACTAATCGTAACTTCTTTTTTTACTGAAACCCTCTTTTGAAGAGGGCGCGTCGCTACAAAGACGTATCTTTTTATGTGGAGTCGTTTTGGAATTGAGAAAGCGCGAAAATAGTTATACTGCACTGTTTCGACAAAGAAAATATTATTGTCCCGCTTCTCGGGATAATATATTAAGGGGGGTGGTTTATTAATGTAGCCCGTAGTCAGTTACATATATAATCACGTAGACGCAGTATTATTGAATGTGAACTATATACAACTTTTTAGATAAGATTTATTATGGAAATAATGTATTATTGTTTATAAGAATATTTATACAAGTTAAATGTAGATTCTTTGTAGACGTGTCACAATAAACTGTGTTATCCCATTTTCTATATAAAAAAATTATTAAAATAGAGAATTAAAGTATCTTCAGAAATGGTATACTCGTACAAATGTATTTAGATTGGAGTAGGAAATGTGAAATTGTTGTTATATTACAAGTTTTAACATACCTTTTGTTTTATTTGGAAGATTACAGTTCCTCAAAAGCACTTTATTTAGGCTGCGCATGCAGCAAAGCTTTGCATTCGGCGGTGTGCGAGAAAAGATCATACTGAAGGATAACTTTTTTAATGATGTTATGCTAAGTGGCATCCGCACAGTGGGCATCATTAGTCGTAGAGTTTTTATTAATCAATATTACATGTGAGTATTATATCGATAAAAACTGCGCGGCACTAGTAGCTCCTTTCCCTAAACCGGAACATAACCACGAAAATGTGACTATTGTGGCGTAGAAAACAGGACTGACTGTAGTGCCGCCCCATACAAGATTAACATAAAAATTCTACTAGCATTTAATTTAATCCTCGCTTGGAACTTCCTTTGTTTTTTGTTTTTTATCAGTAAGATGAAGTAATCCTGAAAGGTGGATTTATTCTAAGCACACCGTCTCTTAAGCTTTCACCACCATGTTGGTTACACAGCCTAAAGGGGTCACAACGCTGTACTAAATTTCATAATAATTACAATTGATATAAACTTCTATGACCTTATTACAAAAAGATTTACTATTTAAAATACCAGAATTTACATATAAGTAAGTATATTAAATTAATAATAATAAGAAAGATAAAAATAACACTTGTTTACGTTTAGACACTGTCTTCATGTATAACCCAGCTATATATATCTGTGGTGGTATATCTGTGGATTTTTTTTTTCGAAGTGGACAGTTAATTTATGGCCCTATTAGCCTTTTAAATTTTCATCGGACTTTGTGGCCTAGTGCTGAGGGCGCTTAGCCGGAACTTAAACTACTACATACGATACGCCTAAGGGCACCCGAGAGGGCACGGACTTCGGCTTAGGACGTCGTTTATTGAAACTACCACTGGTTCGGCAGGGTCATCTACTGCCAAAGGACCAGCAAGAAACTCAGTAGGAATGCGTACGCTGCGTTAGCCTGGCCCACTGGTGTGTTAGGCGATTCGAATGCCGTGTTGCCCTATTTCTAACTCCGTTAAGACGTTACGCGGACGCCTGTAACGAACCGGCATGTCTGGGTTGGCTGTGTAGTCAGCTGACTTATTGACCAGCGGGTTGGGATGGTGGGAAGCATTGTCGAAGTAGCGTCTAGACACCAACTTCGTCAAAGTGGCAATAGTGGGCAGCTCAAGTTCATTCTTTATGCAGATCTAAAATGCGGACATAGGGTGGGGCCCCGACGCCTAGACGACGTAAGAACCTATTTTGAATAACCTGCAATTATAATAAATTATAATATTCGACTTGCTGGCGTGATCAAAAACCACACGGGCATATGTCATGATGGGGCGGATGAAAGTTTTATAAATTGTAAGCATATTTCTAAGCAGCATTTTACTCTTCTTGCAGATTAGGGGGTGCAGCGTACCCATGACGAAGGCGGCTCGGTCCCGGACTCGTTTTATGTGATCCGCTAATGTAAGTCCACTATATAATATGACTCATAAATATTTCACTTTTTTAACCCACGGGATCGGAGTACCAAACAGAGAGATCTGACCTAATCTTTTGGAGGGTTTCCTAGAGGTTCTCTTACAGCAGGTTGAAAGAGAGAAGTACACTGCTGCACTTTTTTCTGGGTTGACTTCTATTCTCCATTTCCTAAACAGGCGCCTAATGCGTTGGCTGCGGACTGAAGTATTCTAGTTAACCTACGTAGATTCCTATCAGATGTTTATAGCGCGGTGGTTTTCTGCGAAGAGCGTTCTACTTTCTTCGTCCTTGGCATGTCACTAGTGTATAGTGAAAACAAATTTGGAGAAAGTACCGAGCCTTGAGGGACACCGGCTAATACAGGGCGGTAATTAGAGAGTGCACCATCCAATCTGTAACGAAAGGTTCGACACTGTAAAAAGTCTCGTATGATGTGCACGAGGCTGTCTGGCACGCCTAGTTCGAAAAGCTTGAATAACAAGCCGTTGTGCCAGACCTCGTCGAAGGCTTTCGCCACGTCAAAGAAAAGCGCACCCATTCATTCGCACATCGCACATCGGTTTTCAACCTACGTTCTTTTGATGTACCTAGTGATTAACCTAGTGATGCGGTGCACCTGTTGGACGCAGGAGTGACGGGACCTAAAGCCAAACTGCTTCGACCGGTAACAGGTACTGGGAGTGGATGACCTCTTGGAGCCTGTTCAAAATGATCCATTCGTATAATTTGCCTATTGCACTAAGCAGCCTAATAGGACGGTAGCTTGTAGGTAAATTAGCCGGTTTTTCGGGTTTCCCAATACTGATGACAATCTCTTCCTTCCATGTTTGCGGAAAGGAGCAGTTTCTTAGTAAGTTATTGAATACACCTACTAACGGTTGTATGAGTGCGAGTGGGAGAGCTTTCAGAACCCTGCTTGGAATTTCGTCTGGATCTGGGGCTTTCCGCGGTTTTAGGTTTGTAATTATTGTCTATACCTCTTCCACCGTTACCGGTTGGAGGGTGTCAGTCGGTGGGTTGCCGCATTTAGTTTCGACTGTGCTATTCACGGTTTCTATTCACGGGTGGAGGGAGTTAGTGTTTTCTGTACTCGGTGTACATTGTTGGGCTAAGCTATCGGCTAGGGTTTCAGCTTTTTCGGAGTCATCGAAGGCGGGAGTCATGGGCGGTGGCCTAAGAAGCGGAGGCATCGATGACGCGGTAGAGTCCATCTTGAGAGACTTGGCCAAGCTCCAGTAAGCTAGATGCGAAGGCGAAATCTCTTCAAGAAGCACGTCCCAGTTGTAAGACCGCAATTCGCGTATGCGAGATTTGACATCTCGCTGTAGGGCCCTCATACGGATGCGGTTTGCCTCGGTCGGAGCGTAATCTTACGCCCGGATAGCTGCGTTCTTTGCTCACAACAACTCCCTCACATCCTCAGGCAGGACCCAGCGTCGATCATTCGCCGCCGGAACCTGCCTGGAGGACGCACTGATAGCAGTTCGAAAGTGGTTGGTGAAAGCACCGATCGCAGCATTGTGCTCCTCGATAGATGACAACGAATCGGGAATGGTGTTTAGGTAAGCGCTATCGATTGCCTTAAGGGCTTCTGTTAGTTTGACCCAATCGATGTGTGACCTCATTTGAGGAATAGAGTCGTTTAGGATATCTAGCTGCATGACTACCGGTCGGTGATCTGAAGTAAGCTGGTGGATGATTTCTACTGAGTGTACCGTTAAGTTAACACTTTGGCGGATTGCTATATGGAGGATATCGGGGCGATGATTTGTGTTGTAGGGAAAGTGTGTCGGTTCCCGAAGACCCACTAAATCACAGTTTAGCGCCTCTGAAATGTGATGAAGCCGACGACCGTTTGGTAATACCAACATGAATGTTTTGAGTTGAAGTCGCCAGCTAGTATTACGGAGGGACTCATATCGAGTAGCGACTCAAAGTCGCTTTGAAGTATAGCTTTGTCTGGTGGTTGATAGATGGATGCCAGCGTGATTGGCTGATGGCCGCTCATCGCTATTCTACAACAGGAAACTTCGATATTCTCGAGCTGTGGGGGATCGACAGGTATACAATGCAGTGACCTTTTGTAATAGATGAGGGTACCGCTTTATCACCAGTAAGCCTGTCGTTGCGAACGATGTTGTAGTTCGCTATTTTAGGGTCCTTGTGACTAGGTTTTAAAAAGGTTTCCTGCACAAGTAAGATGTCGACTTGAAATTCTCGAACGAATTCGTGAATTTCATTGCGCTGATGTTTAAGACCATCGGTGTTGAAGTAGTAGAATAGAGCGTAGAAATAGTATATAATAGTAATAAGTAGAAATAGCGGTTTTATCCTAGAGGACGCCATTTAAAAGTTAAATTTATGAAATGTCTGGACGTTGGCGATAAGTGCCTGGTGTTCGAGTGCTACTAAGCACGTCGCCTGACAGTCGCCTTTTGCGGCTCGTAGTTTGCGTGCCAGAGTTGTTATTTCGCCCAAGTCGAAACTTGAGGCGAATTCGCTAATTAGCGTGAACTGGGGGACGAGAAGGCAAGCAAGTAGGTGCTAACCTGACCTGCTGTACCTGAGAAGGCGGAGAAGTGAGGGAAGCGATGGGTTTCCGTATCATGGTAGGTGGGGTCACCCATGCGTTCTTGGGTGGCGGGGGAAGATCGCGGGAGTCGGTTAGTAGTGGCTGCGGTTTTACGGGTGAGCTGGGCTTGGCAGGAGCAGAGGCTAAAGATCTCTGCTTAGCCTTGTGAGCCTTTTGGGGGTTAGCTTTTGGAGCCCTAGGGCAACCTAAATAGTTGGCGGTATAGCCAACCGTCTTGCATAATACGCATGCGGGGGGGTCTGTGGACTGCGGGGTTCTCGCGCTTTCTGCAGTGTCATGGTCGCCCAGGCACTTAACGCACCTGGGTTTGGCGTGACAGTTTCTTGCCGTATGGCCATATACTTGGCAACTATGACAACTTGGCCGCGCTTGAAGGGGACCTCTACTGCGATCCCTGACAGATCGGCAACGGTTTTTAAATGATAAATCTTCTTGCCTTCTAATGAGTGGTCTAGTGTTACTTTCACTAGATTGCACGGCAACCTATCTTTGCCATACATGCGGTGGACAGACTGCACAGGGAACCCCTGGATTTTAAGGTCCTGTAATAACAGCTCAGTGTCGAGCTCTTTTGGTATGTCTCTAAGGACGACGCTCAAAACGCGCTCTTCTTCGAGCGCGTAGGTATGGTACTCGATGGATTTCTCCATCAAGTACCTTGTGAGGGCACGGTGGTCTGCGGGCGAGACGGTCGCCGTGCGAATACCGATCGCAGTATTTTTCGCGTGTGTATATGCGATTTTGAAATTGGACATGTGTGTAGACACAGATGTCCATGCTGCTTTATCGCGGATGAAAATAGGAGGCGAAAGTCAACCGGTTGGCTTGGCCTCGGAATCGCAGAGCGAGGATGCGGGCATGGACTGCGGGGCCCGCTTTCTAGGGGTTTTGGACTCATCGCTAGATGAGTACGAGGGCTTGGCCCTTTTTTATCGCTTAACGACGGGGGTGAAGCCCTCGTTGGATTCGAGGGCTTGGACAGGAGCCGGGATATCGCAATCCATCGACTAGCTAGAGCGCTCTCGTGAGGGGTTGGTGGATACGGGTTGGCGTATCCGTCTTTCCTTTTTAGGAGGTTTGTTTGTGGGTATGAGCCCACTTTCAAACTGCGTCCAGATGTCTGAACACTGCGCGCGAACGAAGGCCATGAAGGCCTTCGATATATCTGCTTCCTGCCTTCCTATTCTGCTTGAAAAGAACTTAAAAACTAACCGTAGTTCGCCGAAGGCCGCTACCTAGAATCCTAAAAAGGGTACGCAGGTAAAGAGTTGACCGCGTTAGGGTCAGTTTTTACAGACAAAAAGGGCAAATGTACACGAAAAGACACAAATATGATACAAGATAAATGAAAATAGAAAAGTAAATAAATAAAATAGTAGAAAGGAAATAATATATAAAATAAAGTACCCTTTGTACTAAAACCAGAAAAGAAAATTTTATTAATTCGAATTTAAATTAGAAATAGAATTTGCGGCCAGAAGGGCTTCGAGGTCTAGCGTCAGCTGCGTCGCTACGTTCGTGTGTGCGTTTCTCGGTCTAACGACTTTGAACTTCGAATCTAAGA
This sequence comes from Marasmarcha lunaedactyla, assembly GCA_923062675.1. Lineage (NCBI taxonomy): Eukaryota > Metazoa > Arthropoda > Insecta > Lepidoptera > Pterophoridae > Marasmarcha > Marasmarcha lunaedactyla. Next base: position 15,557,948 of record OV281353.1, read on the forward strand.
CAGGCGTAGTATACGAGACTGAATCTCGAACTAGAGGATTGGGTTGGGTTTCGGAGCGTTTGAAGAACGCTCCAAACAGTGTTTTGAGGTACTGTTGCACTGTAGGTAGTTCAAGATCTCTGTGCAGGTCCGCGTTACGCACGTACTAAGGTAGACGGAGGGTTTGGCGTGGGCAAAGATTGGTGAGGCATATGTCATGACGGGTCTTACGCAGGTCTTATAAAGCGTACGTTTGTTTCTGAAAGACATTTTACTCTTTCTACCTAACATACTATAAAGGCGGCCTAAGTGAAAACGGGCGAGTTTCGTTACTCTATCAACGTGTGGCTTGAAAGAAAGCGTCTGGTATAAGGTGACGCCTAGGTATTTGGTTGTGCGCTTCCAGGCGATGGGAAAAAAACATTCGAACGTGGAGATTGTCGGTGACATGACGGTGTTTGCAGTGAGGGCGTTTACGGCCTTTTGGAGTCTGATGACGAGACCCGGGACACTGAGGCCTTTGGTGTAAAGGGCGGTGTCGTCGGCAAAGAGGGCGAGTTCGAAGCCTTTCGGCGGAATGGGAATGTCGTTTGTGCACACGGTGTACAATAGAGGCGCGAGGACTGAGCCTTAAGGGACTCCAGCCTTTATGGGACGAGGCGCGGAAAGCGCTCCTTCATGTCTAAAACGAAACGTACGATCTTTGAGAAAGGAAGCTATTATTCTATCTAGGCGATCCGGTAAACCTATTTTATAGAGTTTATAAAATAGACCGCTGTGCCACACTTTATCGAAAGCCTTGGCTACATCAAAGAAAACTGCGACCGTTTTCTTACGCCGCGGGTAGAAGCCGTCGAGTATGTACTCGACGATTCGATGGACTTGCTGAGGGCAGCAGTGCTTAGCGCAAAAGCCGAACTGATGGGGGTTTATGAGAGGATCGCCATCCGTTGGAAACAGATGGTTCCGCATTAGAGAGAGTAAGACTCTCTCGAGAAATTTAGACATGGCCTTGAGGAGGCTGATGGGTCTGTGATTAGCCGGGATATTCAGCGGTTTACCCGGCTTTGGAATACCTATGACTGTCGCTTCTTTCCAAGCTTTTGGAAAGTAGCTAGGGTCGAAGCAGGCATTGAAAATGATAACTAACAAGGTAAGCACCTGTTGAGGTAGATGCTTAAGTGCGTGGTTGGAAATTCCATCCGCACCCGGAGCCTTTTTGGACTTTTGACTTCTAATGAGAAGCGTGATTTCATCATGAGAGACTGTGACAAGGTCGGCGGTGATGGGGAGAGAGTCCCTGCGGAGGACTCCACTGCCTGGATGTGGGAGGGATCCGCGGGTTGGGTGCTGGGCGAGCATTGTGAGGCAATGCTGTCAGCGAAGCATTCGGCTTTTTCTTCGACTTCGAAGGCATATTATATATGTGAGAGGCGGCGTCTACGCGTAAGGCTTGGGCCATACTATAATATGCTTGGTGGGTCGGGGAGATATTTTCCATGAGATCGTCTATCTGAGCGTCTCGGAATTCTGCGAGGCAAGACCCAACTTTACGTTGAAGCTGATTCGCAGCTGATCTATAGGCGGGCGTGTTCTTAGCTTTAATAAAATTCCTATTGGCTAAAGGAAGCGTGGGTTTGCCTTGTCTAGCAACCTTTTCGTTATCACTGATGGCTGCGTTGATAACATCAGTGAGGGAATAGACAAATAAATCTATTTTGTCCGGGCTATCTAGAGATTCGGGCGAGATCGCGAGCGGAGAGTTCGGGGCCTCTAAGGCTGAAGCTTACGTATTTTTAAAACCTATCCAGTTGATAAAGGTCTTAGGAGAGGTGTCGTTAACGTTGGGTGATCCTAGCACGAGGGAAACGGGGCGGTGATCAGAGCCTAGGTCATCGAGCGGTTCGATAGTCCTGAGATCAAGGATGATATACTTTACTATTGCGAAATCGAGGATTTTAAATAAAACACTTTTTACCGGATATTATCGCGTATATTTTAGTTAATTTTAAAATTATTTCGACGTTTCGGCATCTTTGCAGTTGCCGTGGTCTATCGTGACCACGGCAACTGCAAAGATGCCGAAACGTCGAAATAATTTTAAAATTAACTAAAATATACGCGATAATATCCGGTAAAAAGTGTTTTATTTAAAGTATGAATCGTGAAAATTTAAGAAAATATAGAAATCGAGGATGTCGGGAGAATGGTTTGGGTTGTTGGTAATGAGTAATGAGTGGGAGTTACGGGAGAGATGACGTCTAAGGCGAGTTGCTCAGTGATGTCGAGAAGAGCGATAACGCTGGTGTCGGTCGATAGGCACGTCCAGTCAGTATGTTTAAAGTCTCCGAACATAACGACTGAACGGCCGAGGGCGAGAATGGCCTCAAAGTCGCTGCGAGTACTGGTGCCACTAGGTATGTAAATTGAAGCTATGATGACGGTAGGATGACCAGTCATAGCTAATCTACACACAGTGGCCTCCATGTTGAGGAGAGGAGGGGTAGAGAGAGGAGAGCAACGTAAACCTCTTTCATAGTAAATAGCTGTGCCGCCGTGACCGTCGGCGTTGGGCCTATCGTTACGAGTGAGTGCGTAATTGGGAATAGCGAATATCCTGAAGCGGTTTGGAGCGAGCCACGTCTCTTGGAGAAGCAGTAAGTCTGGCTTATTATTCTGAACGAATAATTTGAGCTCAGGAAGGTTAGAACTAAGGCTACGAGCGTTAAATGAAACTAGGGATAAGCCCTTGGGTTTGATACGACTGGATGCGGGATTTGCAGGTCTAGACATTATATTTACTATTTAGAGAATTTAGACTAATTATAGAATTTATAAAGAACTAAGTAGCGAGTGATGCTCGGCTAAAGCTAATAGACGCTCTTGAGGAGAGCGGGTGGCTCGCAGTTTGCGTGTGAGTACGGTGATTTCCCTAATATCGAGGTTTTGAATAATGTCGAACACGGTCTTCATGTCCTCAGCCAACGACGACTGAGGCGACGACGGAGCGGGACGCGGACTTACGGGAGCTACGGGAGCTAGGATAGGTAGGGAAGTTGGAGCGTCCGGACGCTGTCTATTGGAGAGAGCCGGAGTAGGCGTCGGCTGCACGGGCATTGCTTCCGGGGGAGCCCGGTTGCGCAGCGGCGGGAAGTTGGCGGGAGTGAGCGACGGCGCCGGTTCAGGCGCGCCTCTCTTAATGGAAGAGCGTGGAGCACGCGGACAGCTCCTGTAGTTTGTAGCACACATTCAGGGGTGGAAGTGAATTGGGGAGTTCGAGTGCACTCCTTTGTAATGTGAGGATCCAGGCACTTAACGCACCTGAGCGGTTAGCCGTTAGAGTGGTTAGAGTCTTTCTGAAGATCTCCCTCGAGTGTGGAGTGTTAGTTAGGATTACTAATGTGAGTGGGAAACGCCTACCGCGGTTGGTGTGTGACCCTGGGACTTAAGGTCCTCAAGGATTTCGTCATTCGCGAGTTCGAACGGGACGCCCCGTAATGCTGTGCGGATCTTACGCTCCTCCGGGAGGCGTAGGTGTGATACGCGTATAAGCGATATACAAATATTTGTCTAACTGATAACAGCCCAGTGAACGCGCGGAAGTCGTCGATTGTCGTGACTTGAATTTTTATAGTTTCGCCTGCGTTTGCCGCTTTAACATAATTAGTTTTGTGCTCTTTGCACAAGTTAGAAACCGCGGTCCAGCGCGCTTTTACGTGGAGGAAGGCGGGCGGCGGGTGCTGAGTCTTGGGTGGGAAGGGAGCGCAGCGCGTTGCTGGCTTGGACGGAGCTGACGGGGTCGTGGTCACTTGCAATGACATTAACAGCGTGGGGGCGGGTGCAGAAGACACCGGGGTGGGCTCGGGTGATGAAGGCACCGCAGCTTGCTTTATGCGCTTCGTAGAGCGCTTGGACGAGACAAGTGTAAACGCGGGCTCAGGAGAGCCGGTTAAGGTGGCGGCGTGCGATGACGCATCAGACGTGGATTCCGAGTCACTCCCGGGAGCGGTATGCTTACGGCACGACGTGCGAGAGGATGTGTCCGACACACAATCCATCTCGGAGGGCACGGGCAACGCGGGAGGAGAGCTAAAGATCTGAGGGGTCTAGGCGTTGGTGGCCTGCGGAGCCGGGATTGGGGCCTGAGGGGCCGAGGACGCTTTAAAAGTAATTAAGGCCTACGTTACGACCTCATCTTTGAACACCCGACACGGCGAGTGCCTGGGCGAATGCCTTCGCAAAGTTTAATAAACTCTGCGAATCCATTAGGGAGGGGTTGGGACTAATTATATGAATATATATATAAATAAATAAAAACCGAACCCTAGCGGCTAACCTCCCTACCAGTGGTAGGGGGGCTGGGGATAATAACTTAAAACTAACCGTAGTTCGCCGAAGGCCACTACCTAGAATCCTAAAAAGGGTACGCAGGTAAAGAGTGGACCGCGTTAGGATCAACCTTTACCGACAAAAAGGACAGATATGCACGGAAAGACACAAATATTATAAAAATAAATATAAAAATAGAAAAGTAAATAAATAAAATAGTAGAAAGGAAAAATAAATAAAATAAAAGGACTGGATCAGTACAAATTAGTTGTCACCGTTGGGTATCCTTTGTACTAAAACCAGAATACTTTACGCTGGGCACACACAGCACTCAGCACAAGCACAACACAGCACAGCACTTTGAAGACTTTTTAGTCGCAAAGAAAAAATCACTTCGATAGCGCTCGGAGGGAGTAAGAAAACCCAGAAAAACCGTATCACGGAACCAACGCGCTATACTATGACGTCAGTAAACTGAGCGCCACTGAATAACGGGAAGAGACCGATCAATCGGAGTGGTCTTGGAACGTCCGTACCGGGCGGCAATCGGAGGAAGAATGTGCCGGGCGGCGGTCGCAGCGAGAAAGGGTATATCTGTGGATGGCACTCATTCTATATAGAAAAAAAAGCAAGCCAAAAAAATCAAAATACATACGTCGGGTATCGAACTAGTGAGTTAGGAGTTCATGAAGCGCTGATCGCTATATTTAGGCTAAGAGCATAAGGACGTGACGCTCGTTCTTATTTCTTGCCGTGCTGAAAATAAATAGGCAATTTAAAATATGTTGTATTGACTTCCTACAATCATCAGTCGGCGTTCAAGTTAAACATTTGAATTTGAATCATGTTTCATCGTTCATCTCATGCAAATTTTTGTTTTAATTTGCAGATATGCAGCTTCGTTTTAACATCCTTTTTAGTGGATCCCAGTAGAACTAAATGGGTATGGATCGACTGTAGGTCCTTTGTGAATCTGGACAAGAGATCCTTATGATTGACTCGGTTTGGTATCGGTTGATGCCATGTTGATACAACGTGTTAATTTATCTTATTTTAGCTGGTTCGATCCCCGGATTGCAAAATTTCACCCCCTTATACCTTTTATATAGTTACTTTTGATTTGGTAACAATGATTCTGTGTATATTTAATTTATGTGATTAGTATATGAATAAATGATTCTCACCATTAGGTGAGACCAAATGTAAGAAATATTATCTAAAAGAGCACCTGCTACTGTGCGTTATATCATAACGACCAAATACCAACAGCGAAGGGAAGAAACGGAAAACGGACCAAAACTAAGCAGGCAAACAAACGGAAACATTATTTACATTGGTGGATACGCAGTGTCTTTTCGCTCTTTGTATAGAGCGGAAATACACAGTCGAATGCAGTCAGAATGCAGGGGTGTGAAACTATACAGCACTAGTACGCCGTTCTCGCACTCCATAGTGGCTAAAGTGGAATTGTTGGTCCCATGCTGACTAATCGTATAGTGTATATTTCGGAATAAGGATTTCGATATCGAATGGTCAAATAACTAATGGATATAAATGTTCACACTTATAACACCTAAGTTTTAAACGCTAACGCTTACACTGGCAATAAACCAAAATACTTAAAAGTAATTCTAAACACCAACGAAACTTTGAATTTAGGTGAAACAACTGTTTAGTTAATATAAGAATTATCAAAATCGAAAAATCATTACTTTTAATGCAAATAAAACAGTGTACAATAATGAGCGTCAATTGAAATAATACCCAAACTATTACCCTTTTTGAATACAATATGAATCCTTATCCGTTAACTATCTTAAGTATTTTATATTCATCTTAATTGCTCTTTACACCATACACTAAAAGTTCATATCTTAGGAATTAGCGCAAAAATAAAACTATCACGCGACAAAATAAATTTGCCTACTGTTGCTGTATAAGCCGAGCGATTACCTGTCGTAAGGGCTTTAATAGTCGTATTTGTTTTATTTCTGAGTGTTACTATGGTGCTTGGAGGCCAATTAGGTCTTTAATCCTGTATAAAAACTTGATGTGTGATCGAAGACTGAGGTAGTCAAATATTCAAATTTGTTTGACAACTTTTATATTATTGGACCGTTGCAGTTGCGTTAGTTTTGTTTTACGTAGCGTATCACTTTTAAGTTTAAGGTGCATTTTTTATTTGTGTTGTCTTTAGTTAGTAGGCACTTATTTATTTCAAAATAAAAATTGATAGTTGTGAACATACCTTTGATTGAGTTAATTTCATCAAAGGTAAATAAATTCGTTATTTGTTTCTATAATAGGTGTCTTTAAGTAAGTTTTCAGGATAAGATAGGAAATAAATACTTTGAAAATACTCCAAGTAAGATAAATAAACGTTAAATTTAAATATAATCTACACGCTCAACGCAACATCTGTCGCGACACTACGACAGAAAAGGAATTTAGGCATATATGCTCTGTTACCCGTACGAAGCCGGGCCGGCTTGCTAGTGTATGAATATATATGAACTCACAAATGTACATGAGAATGACGTAATCAAACTCAGATATGACTCTTTGATGTTTATAACGAAGTGTATTTTCTCTTCGAAGTACTTGACCTTTCAGCAGCTCATTATCTGAACGGGTACTCTTAAATCTGACGGTATTAAAAGTATGTGCTTCCAAAATAATTCGATTGCCTCCTTTGTAAATTATTGTACAAATGACTATGAATTATTTATTACATAAAGTAAATAATAGATAAGATCAAAAATAAACGAGTAAAATAAAATATATGTAGGTACACAATAAAATGTCTTACTGAATTGTTGTGAAAACGAAATAGTAATAAAACATATGATAATGAGTGAATTTTTGAATAAGTCCAGATCTGTTGTCTCCGTAAGTTTTTATATTCTGGCAACAAATAAAACTCCCCTCTGAAAAGGTCTACAATAAGGCTATAGTTATAGTGACGCGCAGCGAGTAAGCTTACCGCAATTATCAGGAAGTACATTTTAATCATGGCAGATATTGTTCCTAAGAGTGATGTAAGTTTAACATGAAACATTAATTTCAATGTCATTATTAATTAAGTTATTGATAAAATCATAAAAATCTTTTAAAACGAAATTTTCCCCACGATTTAGAAGATTATAAAATGTGATAGTTTTGCAAGTTGAACTTAAAAACTTGTGCAAACCTATAATGAACTAAAACAAAAGCTATCATATATACCACCATACCTCAACCATCAAAATAAGCACAGAAGAAATATATCCAAAAAAACTTACATTGCCCAACTTACATTCGACGACCGAGTGGTGTAGCGATAAGTAGTCTTGCCTCATACACCGAAGGTCCCAGGTTCGAGTCCTGGCCGGGGCATTCATTTGTGTGATGAACACTAATGTCTGTTATCGGGTCATGGTTGTTTGTATTTATATATGTATGTTTATTCTGGGTTCCCCCCCAGTTCGCTGTATGGTCATCCATAACACAAGCTCTGCTTACTTTGGGACCATACAGTTGGTGTGTTTGTCTGGGGATTTATTATTATAATTATTCATTTCAGGTCATTTGGATGTTCCAAGTTTTTAGGTGGAGCAAGACACGAATTAATATTTAAACATAATATAGTACGCAAAACTATTACAAAATTACAGTCTTATTTTGCTAATGTTTCTGACTTTAGGACAGTGTCATATAATTGTTTTATTCGTTTTAGGCTCTCGTCATGTATATGTTTTACTGTGCACCGTGCACTCCGTAAAATTCTGCATTACCTTGCAAAACTTACTGTCCATGTGAAACTTTTGCAATGATGCCTTGTATCAAAAGTAATTTTATAATGTTGTAAAAGTTACGAATAATGTAAAAGTAAAATATCAAAAAGCTTAAAACTATGATGTAGAGTCACTGGTACCAAACCTGTGGTTGACCTTGAAATGACTAAACGACAAGATTTTACTGTTATAACCCTCCATTGACTCTTCAGTTCTATGGAAAGGCCCGTGTATTATTTGGTTATTTTAGTTGTGTAGGTAAATGCAAGATTATGACTGTTTGAAATAGCCATGGCAATTAAGTTTTTTTTCTTGTCATGAAAAGCTACGTCAATTATGGTGAATATCAGTTATGACAGTTCGGTCCCAGCGATGGCTGGACCCCGCGTTAACTCGTGAACGGGTGCCGTTTGTTCGTCTTTGGATACTTGGGGGGAGGGAGACTTGCCGAGCTAACGGATGCAGATAAGAATAACTTTGTATATACATAAAGAGACTCTGTAAATTTATTTTGAAAAAAATATACCCGTTTTGTTTCTTGCCAGTTCTTCTTCACGAAGGTTTTTTTCGAACTGGTGGTAGAGTCATGTTTTATTTGACATCAATAAGAACAAGTAAATCAAGTCAATGTTGAGAAAAAATAAATATTTCATTTCATTGTCATTAATTAATTTATTGATATTCAAAGGCAAGAATTTGGTGAATCATAGAGGCAACATGGTCGTGCCAATGTTTATAGTCGGTATGTGCTATTAATAATAATAATATATTTTTTTTTAATTTTAATTCTTATTTTCTTTTATTTACACTTGATCCATATAAAGAGTTAGTAACAATTTTTTATTTTATTTTACATTAAATTGTAGGTGGCAACTATTCCAATGTTTTAATATAGAGCTATCTACCTTTTCCTTTGATACTAGTAGAATACTGTTAGAGCTGTCGCAGGTCCGACGAATCAGCAAGGCGACCATTTTCCTTGTCATCGCGAAAAAATTATCTACTCGAGCCTCCAGAATATGCCACGGCAGCCCCAACTGTATTCTAAAACCGTTGTTATATTGTACACGTAGAGTTTTTTTTTGTTCCCCTCCACGGGAAGGGGAGGAGGATAAAAAATGCTCTGACGCATACACTGGCGCGCGCGATCCAGGTTATGTGGGGCTCGTTCCGACGCCTACCAGAACCACTACTCACTAAAAAACCCCCTGTCGGCTCGTGCAATTTTTGCCACTCAGCCTTCATCTGAGCGACGGCCAATTGGAGAAAGAGGCCGCGCTAGCGAAGCCCAGAAGGGGTCACCCGCTGCGATTTACATAGCACTGAAGGTGCTCAAAATGAAAAGTAAATAATTAAAAAATTAAAATTTGAAAAATAAAATTGAATTAATTCGGATTTACGTTAGAATTAGGATTTACGTTAGAATTAGAATTTACGTTAGAATTAGAATTTGCGGCCAGAAGGGCTTCAAGATCGGCTGACAGTCTGGTGAAAGAGTACGCTTGCGCATTCCTAGGCCTAGCGACTTTGACCTTCGAATCTAAGACAGGAGTAGTATATGAGACTAAATCACGAACTAGAGGATTGGGATGGGTTTCGGAGCGTATGAAGAACGCTTCAGAGAGTGTTTTAAGGTGTTGTTGTACTGTAGGCAGTTCAAGATCTCTGTGCAAGTCCGCGTTACGCACGTACCACGGTGCGTTTGTGGCCCTGCGGCAAAAGAGGTTTTGAACTACCTGCAATTTGTGCAGGAGGGAGGGTTTGGCGTGGGCAAACATTGGCGAGGCATATGTCATGACGAGTCTAACGTAGACCTTGTAAAGTGTATGTTTGTTTCTGAAAGACATTTTACTTTTTCTACCTAGCATACTATTTAGGCGGCCTAAGTAGTGACGGGCGAGTTTCGAAACTCTTTCGATGTGTGGCTTGAAAGAAAGCGTCGGATCTAACGTGACTCCTAAGTATTTAGTACTGCGCTTCCAGGGGATAGGAATGCCTAACATTCGAACGTGGGGATCAACAGCGGGACGACGGCGTTTGTGGTCGAAGCGCATCCGCCGAGAAGCGAGATTTCGTCATTAGAGACTGTGACGGGGTCGGCGGTGATGGGGAGAGAGTCTCTGCGAAGGACTTCGTCCTCCACCACCTGGATGTGTGAGGGATCAGCAGGTTGCGTGCTGGGCGAGCATTGTGCGGCAATGCTGTCAGCGAAGCATTCGGCTTTCTCTTCGACTTCGAAGGCAGTAGTGCCATCGGGACGAGTGAGAGGAGGAACGTGAGAGGTGGTGTCTACGCGTAAGGCTCGGGCCATACTATAGTACGCTTGGTGGGACGGAGAGATATTCGCCATGAGATCGTTCATCTGAGCGTCTCGGAGTTCTGCGAGGCAAGACCTAACTTTACGTTGTAGCTGATTCGCAGTTAATCTATAGACGGGCGTGGGATACTTCTTGGCTCTCCGGAGAGCCGCGTTCTTGGGTTTGATAAGATTGCTAACGGCTAAGGGAAGCGCGGGTTTACCTTGCTTAGCAACCTTTTCGTTGTCACTGATGGCTGAGTTGATAGCATCAGTGAGAGAATTGACTAATGAATCTATTTTATCCGGACTATCAATTTGATCGGGCGAGATCGCGAGTGGAGAGTTCGGGGCCTCTAAAGCTGAAACTAACGTATTTTTAAAGCCTTTCCAATTGGTAAGGTCTTAGGAGAGGTGACATTATCGTTAGGCGGTCCTAGCACGAGGGAGACGGGGTGGTGGTCAGAGCCTAGGTCATCGAGCGGTTCGATAGACCTAAGGTCGAGGTTGATTCGCTTGACAATTGCAAAATCGAGGATGTCAGGAGAGTGGTTTGGGTTGTCGGGATAGTGAGTGGGAGTGATGGGAGAGATGACATCTAAGTCGAGTGAGTTTCTGAAGTTGAGGAAAGCGATACCGCTGGTGTTGGTTGATAGGCACGTCCAGTCAGTATGTTTGGAGTTAAAGTCTCCGAACATAATGACTGAATGGCCGAGGGCGAGAATGGCGTCAAAGTCGCTGAGGATTGGTCTGGTGCCACTAGGTATGTAGATTGAAGCTATGATGATGGTCGGCTGACCAGTCATAGCCAATCGACACACAGTGGCTTCCATGTTGAGGAGAGGAGGGGTAGGGAGAGGACAGCAATAAAATCCTCTTTTGTAATAAATAGCAGTGCAGCCGAAACCGTCGAAGTTGGGCCTGTCGTTACGAATAAACGCGTACTTGGGAATAGCGAATCCCCTGGAGCAGTTTGGAGTTAGCCACGTCTCTTGAAGAAGCAATAAGTCTGGCTCATTGTTCTGAAGGAACAGTTTGAGCTCAGGAAGGTTAGTAATAAGGCTACGAACGTTAAAGGAAACTAGGGATAAGCCCTTGGGTTTGATACGACAGGACGCGGGATTTGCGTGTCTAGACATTCTATTTATTTATTTAATTTATACGAAAAATGGAATTTATAAAGAGCTTAGTAGCGAGTGATGCTCGGCTAACGCAAATAGACGCTCTTGAGGAGAGCGGGTGGCTCGCAGTTTGCGTGCGAGTACGGAGATTTCCTTAATATCGACGTTTTGAATCACGTCAAACACGGTCTTCATGTCCTCAGCCAACGATGACTGAGGTGGAGACGACGGAGCGGGACGCGGACCTATGGGAGCTACGGAAGCTGGGATAGGACGGGAAGGTGCAGGTGGAGCGGCCGGACGCTGTCTCCAGGACAGAGCCGGAGTAGGTGTCGGCTGCACGGGCTTTGCTTCCGGGGGACCCCGGTTGCGCAGCGGCGGGAAGTTGGCAGGAGTGAGCGGCGGCGCCAGTTTAGGCGCGACCCTCTTTGAAGCGGAGCGCGGAGCGCGCGGGCAACCCCTGTAGTTAGCTATGTGGCCAGACTGGCAGCACAGCACACAGGCACTTAACGCACCTGGGAGGGGCTGAGCAAATGGCCGCTGCGTGGCCATACAGCTGGCAGCGGTGGCATTGCCCGGGGTGCCCGTGGGGATTGGGACGCTCGACAGAGATATTTGAGAGGTCGCAGATTGTGCGAGGCTCTCTGAAGATCTCCCTCGAGTTGGGAGTATTAGATAAAATAACTAATGCTAACGGAAAACGCCTACAGCGGTTGGAGTGCATCTTGTGCACTGCTTCAGCCGGGAAACCCTGGGACTTAAGGTCCTCGAGGATTTCATCGTTTTCGAGCTCAAACACGTAGAGCTGAGTAATCTTTGTTTTTATAACTAACCCAAAGGCTGCACGTGTAAAAAGATTGACAATAGGCTCTAAATAATGTTAATTCAACTTGTGGTGTACAACGTGCAAACCTTCGAGCCAGCATATTGGCACGTACAGTGAGAGCTCTACGTGCTCTTTCAGTGTCATCGTAATCCGTTAAGTTGGAATTAATAACGTGCCCAAGATATTTACATTTTAAGGTCCGCTTTAATTCAATGTTATTGAGTGTGAGCCCAGGAATGTTAATGGGTAACTTTGATGCACATGCTCATGTTTTATGTTGAATGGTTTCTGAATGTTTATGGCAATTACGGCACATGCTAGTTTTAACTAACATTAGGTGTTTCCTATAATTGAGCGTGTCTATCGTTTGATTCCGAATGGACACCATAAAGCATTTTATTTCGACAAACAGACCATCATCTCTTAACCATGCGTTTGATGCACATTTGTCAACGATAGGCCCCTGCGATGCCTCCCGTAGAGGGATTTTTGCAGCCAAGTATCCATTTTGTGTTGTAGTTGGTATTATTATATATTTTCGCATGCTACATATGAACGATTTTTAGCAATCTTTAAAAACATATTTGTATCACATATATATGAAAATAAATTATTTTTATTTTTATAAATATTATTCTCATTCGAAATCATGTGATGTACCTAAATAATGAGTGGCTGTTGTCAAGAATCAGCAGACCAACCCAGCAAATGTTTGCCACGAAAATAGCAAAACTTTACTTTTACATATTTACTTTTTGTTGAGAGTATAAATGCTACAAACGTACTGCATCACTAGAAGTCATTAGTGTGTCCTTATAGTCTGGATAATATTGCATTTTTGCATCCATCAGTTTAATTTATATGATACTGTAATTCATTTCCATATCTCCTTATTTATGTAGTACTTCTTGTTTTTTAATTGGGTATGTCTTCAAATAATGATGTTTTATTTTATAATATTCTACAAATATCGATCCGTTATTATCAAATGCAAATTAGGAAATTAGGAAATAAAAGTTTATCCACCTATTTAGCTCCTAAACAATAAATTTTACCCCTGACAATACGACATTTCATCAGTCAAGCTTAATTTCACTGTCACACTTGACAATATTAGGCTATTCAAGTTGGAATCACGCTCCGCTCTAACCGAGTTCAAGTGACGTAAAAGCCGCGGCGCCGCGCGGTCGCGCAAACAAACGTCGTCCTGCGCTGGGCCGCTGCCAGCCATTGATTGAAGACGCAGTGTAGGGGCGCGGGCGGGGTCAAGACGTTGCTTGTTACTATGAATGTTTATAACCGTTATAAATATTTGATATGTATAATAATAATAATAAAAATCATTTATTCTCTCCAAAAATGCACAATACATATGACACGATGGTATTAATTATAGGAGACTGAAGCCTAAGCTAGGACAAGCCTGTCCAGGTCACTACTGACAGTAAAATTTGAGGAAATTATCTTTAAAATACATTTAGGTATTATAACAATTACTTTTAAACAATAAAGTAATTGTTTAAAAGCAAGTCCAACCAATAAATCTGGATTAAGTTTTATGATAGTTTTAAGACTAAATTGTAACTTTTTTCCATGTTGTATCTAATAAATCAAAAAAGAATGAGTGTCCTGATTTGATTCAAGAAAATTAATCATTTGAATTTGGATCAAGTGTCACTTCACACATAACTTTACGGCTGTTTGTCGCTTCTGACCTTTTTTAACTTTATGTAGTGATTATTCATCGATTAGCAGCCCCTAATTAAAATCACCTGACGTATGTCGCTTCATTGTCATACCCTTTTTAGTGCCCACAGTGTTGAGCGCGGACGTGAAGCCCATTTCTTTACACGTCAATTAATGATTAATGCAGCCTGTTTCCTGTTCCTTACAGCGAGCTTGGCGAACCCAAAATCCGACCAGGACTAGAATCTGGGACCGCCTGGCCACTTGACCGTCTAAAATGTAACCGACCAACTATAAAACTACTGGACAAATTTAGAAAGTTTTTGCATCATTATTTTGCGGTGAAACCACACGAAACGTCCTTTGTAGAAATAGACTGAGCCAAAATTAGACGGACTTTCCTGCCATAGAAATATTAATATAATATAATTCACACTGACCCCAAAAAAATTTTGTAATTTATTAAATGACTTTTTTATTAACTTGACAGATTCGACAAATAAACAAAATTTTAATGCTCAGAAATCAATACATGACTCAATTAAAAACGTAAGTCCAACAATGTTTTTAACCCCTGTCACAGCAAATGAAGTTTTAAATGAAATAAGAGACCTAAAAACACAAATGCTGTAGGTTATGATGGCCTTAAGCAGTGTGCAAATGAACTAGTACGGCCACTAACTCCCCCCCGATGGTTGCCCGCTTTGTCGTGGCGGGGGGGCTTAGTAACCGTGGACTGGTCACCCACGGTGAAGCTAAGAGGCAACCAGGGCCAGCCTGTTTGGACCGTCGGCTGGCCCGTGGAGGGCGCTCCCAGGGGGCTGAACAAGTCCGCTGCGGACCGCAGAAGAAGAGGAGTGCCGGTATTACGGTGCGCCGTTCTCCCTATCTTCTGCGGCCGAGGTGTGGTCGGTGGCAGAACCACAGACCTGATCTGCCACCGGGTACCAGTTATCTGGTATCCATGGCCTCCTAGTAGCAGGCTCGGGGGGAGTCTGCTACAATACTGGTGGAGGCCGGCGGGGTCGCGGATGTGCGCGAAAGCGTTCCCGTAACCCCGTCACAAGGCGGCGAGGAGGAAGATGGGGGTTTTTTAGTGGGCATACCGTGGGTCTTATTAGCCTATACGGGAGTCCCACATAACCACTCGGGTGCCCCCTGCGCCAGGGTGGTTTGCGGAATGCATTCCCCCCTCCCCCGAAAAAAGTACGGCCACTAACTTACTTAATTCATTTGTCTTTAAGTCAAGGCAAGTTTCCAACACGACTAAAAAAATCTGTCGTAAAACCTCTTTTTAAAAAAGGAGACCGTGAGGACCTTATTAACTACAGGCCAATTATTTTGTCAAAGATTATCGAAAAAATTATGGTCAAGAAGGTTTCTGGATACAAATGATATCTTGTGTAGAAAACAATTTGGTTTCAGGAAAAATATATCAACGAATTTGGTTTGTTTTTCACTAGTTAAAAGAATTAGGGAATGTTTAGACAAAAAGCTTTACCCTGCAACACTTCTACTTGATATGAGCAAAGCTTTTGATTTTGTGTCACATAAAATTCTTTTAAATAAATTTAAGCAATACGGCATAAGAGATATTGCTCTAGATTGGATCGAGAGCTACCTAAAAGATAGACTACAGTGTGTGTAAGTAACATATTTAAACAACAAACATCGAATAAGCCATAGATCCAAATTTCTTGTAAATGGTACAGGCGTACCACAAGGTAGTGTTTTGGGACCGCTTTTATTTATTTTATATATCAATGATTTACCCAAACACATGACCAATGAATATTTTTTATTTGCTGATGACATAACAATTTTAATTAATTCTGTAAATGCCCGTGACCTCAAAAATGAAATTGAATTAGCTCTGACAAAGGTAATAGACTGGCTTAATGCGAATAATTTAAATATTAATTTATCGAAAACAAATTTAATTCAATTTAATAAAATTAATATGAAAATTCCCGAATTATGTGTAAATGCTACAAAGTTTTTAGATTTTACTTTAGACAATTACTGCAATTGGAAAGCTCATGTAATGGATGTAAAAAATAAGATTGACAAATACGTATCAAAGATGTATCCGGTACAAGAGCAGCCCTCCTCGCCTATCATGGATACATATCATCTATTTTAAGGTATGGGATTGTTTTATGGGGAAATTGCGTTGATATATATAAGGTCTATACCTATGAAATTGCCGTATTTCACGAAATAAATGAAGCGTAATTTTTTTATATATTTTTTATTTCTATCAATCAAAATAATCACCCATGCAATCAATGCATCTTTGCCAACGCATTGGTAGCTTATTGATTTCTTGAAGAAATAAGGAGGCAACAAATTCTTCAAAGGCATTTTGTACTGCCTCTGGGGTATTGAATTTTTTTCCCGCCAAGAAGTTATCCAAATTCTGGAAAAAGTAGAAGTCTGTAGGCGCAAGGTCTGGTGAGTACGGCGGATGACGGAGAACTTCCAACCCCAACTCTTGTAGCTTGGAGACCGTCTGCTGTGCAGTATGAGGTCGCGCGTTGTCGTGCAGGAGCAGTGGAGCCGAACGATTGACCAAATCTGGTTGGAGACGTGCGAGCTTCTCCATCATTGTGTTCAGTTCTTCACAGTACACATCTGCAGTAATGCTTGTCCCGTTTGGCAAGAAGCTGTGATGAATTACACCCGCGTTAGACCACCAAACAGTGACAATCACTTTTCTAGGGGTAAGTTTTCGTTTAGGGCATTGTTTGGGTGCTGAACCAGGGTCCAACCAACTTGCTGAGCGCTTACGATTGTCAAACAGGATCCATTTCTCGTCACAAGTAACAATGCGATTCAGAATTCCTTCATTTGTATGCCTGCTGAGCAGTGCAAGGCACGTCTCCACGCGTACTTCACGCTGGCGGTCATTGAGTTCGTGGGGTACCCATTTGTCAAGCTTTTTTACCTTGCCAATTTGACGCAAATGGACCAATATTGTTTTGATGCTAATGTCGAAAGCTGCTGCTAATTCAGCCGTGGAGTGAGTTTCAAGAGCTTCCACAATTGCCTTTAATTCGTCATTGTCACCACGGTGTTCATTTTTCAGGTCAAAATTTCCAGAACGGAAGCGGGTAAACCAATAACGGGTGGTGCGTTCGTTTGTAGTGTTCGCTCCGTAAACGTCGTTGATGTTGCGTGCCGCTTGTGCCACTTTGCTGCCACGACGGTACTCATACTCCATAATTACTCGAATTTTTAACTTATCCATGATGACGAAAAATGTTCGAATGCGTTGAAAACAAAACTCTAACTATTAAACAAATGACGATTTTAGAAAAATAATTCCATGTTTGTCAAATAAAATTAATTTGAAATTAGAATTATCAGTCAAAAAAAAAATATTTTCATTAAAAATACCAGTACGGCAAAACGGCAGTTTCATAGGTAAAGACCTATTATAAAGTATTTCGTGCACAAAAAAAAATTATTAGAATACTGTGTGGTGCTGGGTATATTGACCATTGTAAACCTCTTTTAAAAAAACTAAGGATACTACCTGTGCCCTGCTTGTATATTTTTGAGATTTGCGTATTTGTATGAGCACATCCAGAATATTTTAAAAGAAATAATGAAATGTTTAATTGTAGAGGAAGACATAAACATAAACTATATGTACCTGCTCAACGACTTAATATATTTTCAAAAAATGTTAATTGTATGGTTGTGCGTATCTATAATAAAATACCAAATAATATTAAGAACTTGACATTTAGACTATTTAAAATAAATTTATTTAATTATTTATTAGGGTAAGAGTTACTACTCATTAAATCAATATTTATTATAGATTTAAGTCCTTAGCTTAAATAATTATTGTTATAAGTTTTTCATTGTTGATGTTGATATTTTAAATTCATTAATTGATAGTTTGACTAAGTTGTGATTATATGACGTCGCAAAGATTTGCACACCGTTTGACACGGTTAAATATGCTGTACCTACTTAAATAATTATAACACCTATTGTATCGACCATAATTTAAGTAAGTAATGTAACATTGGTAATAAGCAACTATATAATTAAAAACAAAACGAAAGTGTTCACTTGCACTTATGTACCTGAGCCACTCAAAAAACTCGGGTACCTAGGAAATGAGCACAAGTGGCATTCTAAATTTTAAAGTCCATTCCAGAATTCCAGAGTACTCCTGAACTTATATAAAAATGATTTTATTAATCGGTATTAACTCCATATCGTAAAGCTATTATCGAGCCATACACTCGGTAATAGCTTCCATTGAAGGTATTTTTCTCACCATAGGTAATAGCTTCATACTCAATATATATAATCATATATATTCATATATAATCATATAATTCCGATAGGTATAAAAATAAAAAAATGTTAAACAATGCTGCAATGTAAAGACAGCCGAAAAGCCTGTTTTTTTAAACATATACATATATAGAATTCGATATACTTAGCTTTGTGTTTATGCAGTTTTAAGGTATGGTTTCATATGGCTTTAAAAGTGCTCCCATACATTTTTTGGTTTTGTATATACAAGGTGGCCAGAAAAGTGACGTTCAAAAATTTTTTAGGTGCCTCGTGTTGAGAGTTATCTGAATCACCCATATGTATGTTATACGATTTTTCATAGTTTTCAAGTTACGATTTTTTTAATGAATTTTCGAAAAATTGCGACCGAAGAAGTTTCAAAAATTTCAAAAAAAAGTAGAAAATCTCTATGGATTGTGTGTTAATGCATAAAATAAACAGCCTCATAACTTTGATGAAAGTTACTAAAAAAGTTACCTAAAGTTGAGAATTTATGTAATGTGAGTTATCATTTAAATTTTCAACTTAAAATTTAAAATCTAAACTGGTAGTTTCTTCGTTTCTAAGTAGCTTCAGAGAATGCGTGAGACTATAATCTTTCATAATAATAATAACAAAATAGTACTTCGACGGCTATTCATCGCTGAAATCAGCCATCTAAGACAGCGAAGTGGAAAATTTGAATAAAAGAAATTCCTTTTTTTATCATTTGTAAAATTGATTAATTTGTTAACTAACCAAAAATAACTCTATATCTAACTCTAAAGTTAAAATCTAACATAATTTGAAAGCTTATTTAATAATATGTTTATTTTCGGAAAAAGAGATAAATTTGTGTTTTTTGAACCAAAAAGAAATGGATTAAGTTTTTTTGTTGTAAAGGGTAAAAGAAATAAAAGCTCTGTGGTAAATCTCATACTACGGAAATAGTTGTTTATGATGGTTACTTATTAACTAAACTAACTTTTAAATAGTTTTACTTATTGTCATTTTACATTAATTTCATACATAAAAATCAAACAAAACCACTGGTGCTGTTTGATGCTATTATCGAGTATACCGCGAGTGATAATAGACATAGTAACATAAACCTGATATAACCTTAAAGAAGATAATATATTCACGGAAGTTCAGGTTATTTTTTTCTGATTAGTATTGGAGCAACGCGATTTTATCTAGGTTACAAATAAACCTTTTTAACTCGACGGCGAAATATAAAGGAGTACTCGAAATTTCCTTATAATAGTAACATAGAAAAGATTAGGTTCAGTTATGAATTTATTGCAAGATCTTCTATCAAATTTAACTCGTCTGTAAAAACCCAACCGTAGGTACGTCAAAATTAAGTACTGACTATCTGTATAATTTTTCCTTTTTATATTTATAGAGACATATTTATAGAGTCATATAACGAAAAGACTTCTAAATAATTTATGAAGATACGAAATGTGGCTATTTCTTATATTTTTTTAGCACCTAGAAAAATGTCGACGGGATAATCGCATAACTTATACTTATATAGCGCCTAAAATAATACCTAAATAGATGAATCTAATTTGTATATAAGATGGGTTAGATAGGGCATTTTAAGTACTAATAAGCTAACAATTCCATTTTGTATGTTTTGTATAATATACAAATACGGTGGGCGTTTGTCTTAAACGTAAGATTTTTCAAACAGTTATCTAAGACCGTTATGATATTTCTTATTATTTATTACGCCTAATTAATGTATTTAAATGTGGAGCGTCTGCAATTTGATATCGTAAACAGTAACGTCATAGTATTAATAACTTATATACATATACGGATCTCGGATGCGCGTTGACAACTTAGAATTTTTATTTTTTATTTAAATGTACGTTTAGCTTGATTATTAGATGTATATTAGATAAAATTGCATTATTACAGATTTTGTTTTTCGAAAATATTTACCTAATGGACTATTTATTTTCCTTTTAAATTGCACCTGACTGTGTCTTAACGCTGAGGGCGCTTAGCCGGACTTCCAACCACTCCCTCATAAGACTCGCTTGGCCGTATTACATTGAAGTTACCACTGGTTCGGAAGGTTCATCTACTTGCATGAACACTAAATAGCATATTGATCTAAAGCATATATGTCCAAAAAGCTATAGAACATTGCAACTGAGCACGCAGGGATAACAGAAGTTCTTAATACCGTGTGCTACATGACATGTAGTGTAACATTTTACAGTATACTTTCTTTAGATAAGGCTCAACGAAATATATGTTTTATCTGGACCGATTCTGATGATTTCAATTGCGTTGGATGCGCCATTAATTTTTAGATCGGTGCCTGCAGCATCAAAAGCACAGAGTATAAAGAAATTGTTATTTGATACGCAGGGCTGCAAAGTACTTTTTGCGCGAGTACTTGTAGTTAAACCTGAACAAACGAAAGATTCAAGGATTGACCCACGGGCGAAGCGAGTGGAAATAATAACATAACTCATATAGAATTCTGAGCGTAGCGAGGGTTCCAAAGGTACGAGATGCGGAATAACTTTGCTGCTGAGAAACACAAGACTTTTCTTTCACCTCACTACAACGTGCAAATGCAAGAAAATCTAATAATTAAAAATACTACTATTGGTAATATGATTTGTTACGATTATATCAAAAAACAAACCAAAATCAAGGAAAGTAAATTAATAATAAAAGTAAAGGAATAAAATAGTTTTTTTTTTCATGCAGTCGTCGTGCTAGCCAGTGCGATTATTTTCAAAAGGAGATTAGCGCACTGACAGGAAATTAGTATGCATTGTTGTGTCTGTCAGTGGACTGGTGGTATAGAAAATTATTGAAAAGAAAAGTTAAAATTTAAAAACAATATTTTTAAAAAATTGCACTCAGATTTCGGCTTACAAACAGAATCTTTCTGAAACGGTGAGGTGAAAAAAAATTAATAGATCCTGGCTCGCCCCTCGTATGCTTTGTTATTAAGGCAGGCACAGGCCCCAAAGAAATATTTGGCGTAAGTTTAGACGCTTATTCTCTTTTCCTATAAAAGTTATTTTTTTTCTTATTTTAGTTTTAAGTTATTGTATTGTAATTATTGCATTGTAGGTTAATAATAATTATTTTTATTTACTAATTGAAGACAAACACACGTTTCTGGGTTGTGTACTAAGAGTCTCAGCCCACCCTATCTTAAATTATCGCTGTTCTTCCTGGAGAAATCGCAGCGCCACCTACTGAGTCATTTGTAAATCTAAACCATCCAGGGACACTCTCAACTACTAGCATTAACAAACAAAAAATAGGAAAATTAGTCCGTCGTTGAGAAAGCTTCCGGAAACTGATATTTAAGCAATACGCGATATAGTTTGTAAAGGATGTAAAAAAATATACATATAATATTTATATCACAGCCAATAACCTCACTTTTGTTACGTGGCACATTTGCCACAAAATATAAGTACATTTTCACACAACATCAATCAAGGTAGCTAAAATAGTCAGAATTCTAAATATTGTAGCAACGCCGCAAACACGCTTTCACAAAATAACCTTCTCAACAAAAACGCTGTATTTACGCTCCAGTGACTTAGCTTTGTCCATTGGACCAATATATCGGAAAAAGATTTTGGAGAAGTGAAAAATATTTATCTAACCTTGTATTAATGAAATTGTATATTTTATTAACTTATGTAATAAATGAGAAGAAATAAGTGATTGCCTTGAAAATAAATCTCTGCACAGCTAACATCATAGGCACTTTTCTACGATCCCATGACATGTCTTTTTTCCTAAAATAAGACTCAGAATCGTAAGTCTTATCTCCATCCCAATGAATTTTCTCTTCCCTCAATATGAGGCAAAAGAAACGAATTTGGATGTCAATTCTTCGAAAACTTTCAATTCTTCGTCAAAATTGGTTATTACCAGGAAAATTTGTCTTTCTGTAATTTTTTTCAATATGCTTTAATAATGTCATATTTTTAAAAGAGTTTTTGGATTATTTATTTCTAGTATAAATAAGACATAGGTCATATTTTCGCGACTGAATACACACACGTGCTACAGAGAAAGTGATACAGCTTGATACAGAGTAAATTTTAGTAAATGTTTTTGACAATTTTTTACGTAGGTCACTAAGCTGGTTGACTAAGCAAACTTTGTCCATAAGCATCCATTTGTTTGTAAGTAAAATAATTTTTTGGATTTACCTTTTCTTTAATCAAGGAAAATATCTATACTTATAAACGTGGTGAGATGAATTAGAGGAAAATATGTAGAGGTTTTTAAGCAGTATTTGTATTGTGAATTATGGAGACGAGGACGTTGTAACATCCCCTATCTTAGGGGATGTCACAAACCTATTTATTCTACTCTTGAGGGTTGCTAAGCTAAACTATACTATAGAAACAATAGAAACAGGCAGCGCATTCCATATTTTGACGGCCAAAAAATTTGGATCGACATGCATTTTTTATTAATAAAAAAATGGTTTTCATAAATCGTATCAATAACAATGACTCTTTAATAAAAAATTAATGTGCTTATAATATATACCTCGTTGTTTTTTATATGAACACAAATCCTTGTTATTAATCTAGCTGGGATGTGTAGGTTAAAAATAGGTTTAGTTACAATACACAAATATTCAAGACATATCTTATTTTGTTAAATCTTCTGCAATCCCGTTAAAGAAAGGTGGCGAGAGGACGAGTTCACACACCCACTCTACTTCCAAGACTCCAAGGATATGTTTTATTTAAAAATATTGTTAAATAAATTATTCTATTCATCTCAAAAATCCACTTCAAATAAAGTTGACCTTGAAGATTAACTTTTTTATACTGATTTTAATTTGCTTTCGATTCCTACAGTGTCCAAGACCACCACGTTCGAAGAGCCAAAGAATCTGATTCTTATAATATCGATAAATATATAAACCTTGTACTTTAGTAAAAAGTAGGTATGTCCCCGAGAGCGCGTCTCTTCACCCCGAGTTTGGCAGTGGGCCCGCGCACGGACACTGGCCCTTAGCTACAGGGAGCTGCCTTCTGTGATGTCAGTAGTTTGTTAAAAGTTATGATAATATTCTTTTTTTCTAGAGAAGCTGTTTGAAGATATAAACATGTTTTTTTAAATAAATGAATCAGACAAACTTTTGGTAAAACATTTAAATTTATTTTTAAATTTTGTTTTATTGAAAAAGGATTAGATGGTAATAAGTTTATAGACACTGTTCCGTTTTTTGTATTATATATTTTTTTATCATTACCTTTTTCTCATAGGTAACTAATGTAATTTTTGTATATTTGTATACACAAATGTCATAAATAAGTTACTTTTGCAATGGTAAGAGTTGTTTTGTATATATTTAACTAATGGCAATAAATACGCTCAGGTAAATGAATAAAATGTGTGTTTTGTACATTGAGCAATTAAGTGAAAAAGTAAAACACTTTTTACCGGATATTATCGCGTATATTTTAGTTAATTTTAAAATTATTTCGACGTTTCGGCATCTTTGCAGTTGCCGTGGTCAGTCTATCGTGACCACGGCAAATGCAAAGATGCCGAAACGTCGAAATAATTTTAAAATTAACTAAAATATACGCGATAATATCCGGTAAAAAGTGTTTTATTTAAATATGTATCGTGAAAATTTAAGAAAAAATATATAAGTGAAAAAGTTTCAATATCTTAAATATATAAAAACCTATGCTTAAAATAGGTATTGGTAAAACAGGAATTTTTCTACGCCTTTTTTAAAGAAATAAAGTACCATCATACAAACCGCCCTCACGAATAGAAGTTTCATCACCATACAATAAATATGGTGATAAAGCTTATTTTCTTCTTCATCAAAAATATGTTTAAACCAACTACGATCAAAGGAAGCGGTTATTATGTTATGTCTCTTTTTTAATGCCCCTTTATGCTGTTTTACAAGTAGCCTCTAACATTCACCATCGTAACACCCTGTATATTCTCATGGCACCCTCGCTATGGTATATAAAGAGCGGTCTTCCCCGTGACTGTTCAGTGAGCAGCACGCGACGGTAGAAGCAGCATGGCGGCCGGGCTAGAAGGAAACTTTTTACGACGACGCGAGAAGACTATGTACTCCGTAGAACCTACTTGAAGGCAGGTTAGTTGGCTAGGAGATGTATGGAAGAGTATATTTTCGTAGGATAATTGTAGTTTATTTTAAGTTCAAAGTTTAAGAATTTTTAAATTCCTGTTGAAGGATTTCAAAACCGTAGCGTTGATTTTTCGTAGTATTAGGAATATGGACTTTAAAATGGTAACATTTTCAATTTTCCTATCTCTAAATATATTAAATAAACAAAATACCTTTTAATTTTTTTTAAATTTCAGTTAGAATAAAAAAGTGTACAAATATTTTGAAACTGTAATTATAATAATTGAATACCTTTTTTTTCACAATAACTGAATAAACAAAAAACAAGCATTTACACTTTCATTAAATTTTTAAAACCAGAGATTAATCATATTTCTATCAATCTGAAATTAGTTTCTTGCTCCTAAACATTCCTAAAAATATATTATATTTGAATTGAAGAATTAGCCATTTATGGAGTTTAGTAAGCTTATTTCTAATATTGCCAAGTGTTAGATCATATCAATTTCACTTTTGATGAATACGAATAGAATATCGTTTACATATTTGAGGAACATAAAAACGCATAATTTGATTTCTTGTACTTCAGAACACTGAATTCAACTTCGATTCAACTTAGATACTTGTATGAACATATTGAACTAACTACAAAACTATTGAGAAAGTATTAAAATTTTTCAACATTTCGTAAAAACGCACAGCTAGTTACGACTTTTAGTAAAACATTGTAAAATTTCAGTTATCGAGTATATAGACAACAATAAAATCCAGATATTTTATTCAAAAAATCGTCAAACAAAACTGGAAATAAAAAAAAATCTTTAAATTACAATAAATACAAAGGACTAAATACAAATACATTTTACAAAAAATCTACTCAGCCATTTTGTATATTTTTATACAAACGTTAACAAAAGTTCATTTATACAATAAAACATGTAATTGCATTAACGTTTTGAAACTCAGCTGAAGCCTAATAATACGTGAGGTTATTGTTGCCGAAATCCGGAACACTCATTGTGTGGTATTTTTAGATATATTTACTAATCATTTTAAGTAACATGGGAAATGCGAAGATAAATGAAAGGGGACTGGGTAAATATAATCTATTACCGTCGTTATACTTTCATAATAAAGTAGGAAAGAAAGATGACGTTATGTAGAGTTCACTTATGAAAAAAATCCAACATATTAAACTGGTTATTTTTAAAAATAATTAAAGTGAATATATATTTAAAAGTTAAGATTTTGAATTGACTAAAATACAAAAATAGCTTAAGTTTTTACGTCATTAACAAAAAGGTTTTCAATCATTGCACAAATGTTTTAAGAATGTCAACGAAACTAATAAACAAACTGTAGGACAGATTCATTAATTCTGTCCGCTCTGTATTTTAAATAAAATATTTTTTAACCGGTTTTATTTAGATAAGTAAGCGTGAAAATGTGAAGAAATTAGTAATTTGAAAAGATTCCGAGACAGGAAGATATTGAGTAACAACGCTGACAAAATAGTAATTATGAAATTCATATACTTATATGGTCTTTACTGAAAAAGATACTTATTTCTCCATCATTCATCTCTTCAGACATCTCTTATATAGGTAACAACTAGAAGTACCGTGCGATATCCACTGAATAATACCTGGTCCCGTGGGAACTTTGGGATAAAATATAGTCTGGATAATGTAGCTTTAATGGTGAAACGGCCCTATAATATAAGTATTATATAATATAAATCCACAGACAAACACATAGCCCCAAAATAAGCAGAGCTTGTGTACATATACTGAATATACCATACAGCGAACTGGGGGGAACCCAGAATAAACATAAATATATAAATATAAACAACCATGACCCGAGCAAAAAAACATCTGTGGTTCTTCACAGATATGAATGCCCCGACCAGGACTCGAACCTGGGATCTCCGACGTATAAGGCACGGTTCCCACTTCATAACTCGGCCGGTCCTATAGTTTCAGAGTTAGTAGATTACATATAAATAGACAAACTAACAATTTTTCCTTGTTATATTTCCTCGACCCTTAAAATCTGAACTACTGTTCTTCGTTTTTACGTTTTACGTTAAACTTTAGATGTTCCGTAAACAAACGTAACATAAATAATTTAAAAACAACAACCATTAAGCATAATTATCTATAATAATATTAGTTCCCTAAAATTCCAAATCAAAATGCCGTCATTATCAATAATTGTCGCACAGTACGTAAGTTCTTACAGTCAGATCTAGAGTAGATCAAGAATAAACCGATGCTCACCTGGCCTAGGCCCGTGACCATCGTTTCTCCGTTATTCGTGCCACAGGAATAATAGTTATCAAAGAAAACTAGTCATATTTTGACGACCGAGCGGTGTAGTGGTAATTAGCCCTGCCTCATACGCCGATGGTCCCAGGTTCGAGTCCTGGCCGGGGCATTCATTTGTCTGTGAACACCAATGTTTGTTCTCGGGTCATGGTTGTTTGTATTTATATATGTATGTTTATTCTGGGTTCCCCGCAGTTCGCTGTATGGTAATCAATAACACAAGCTCTGCTTACTTTGGGTCCATACAGTTGGTGTGTTTGTCTGGGGATTTATTTATTATATTTTATAATAATAATAATAACACACTTATACTTCGTCATAGGTTACTTGGCATATGTCCGTACTCAGGCACGTAAAATTGACGATTGTCGAGTAAAAAAAAAATAAGACAGAATAATAATAATGATATTTTAAAATAATGATAATGATATTTTTAATAATGATAATGACATTTTATAATAATGATAATAATATTAAACCGTCATTCTCTAGACTTGTCGCACAGTACGTAAGTTCTTACAGTCAGATCTAGGGTAGATCAAGAATAAACCGATGCTTGCCTGGCCTAGGCCCGTGACCATCGTTTCAGCGGTATTCGTGCCGAGGGGATAATAGTTACCAAAGCAAGATAACAACAATAATAAAAGATTTATTGGTTCTTCTCTCACACAGAATAAATTACAATTTATGTTTCGAAGTTTAGGGAGTAGGTACATTGCAAAAATAAATCTATGTGAGAGACTGTTGTCTGTACTAGGAGATCTATACAGCGTGTCTTATAAGCACGAGTATGTTAAACAAAACACTTTTTTAGTCGGATTTCACAGGAAGCGATAAAATCCGGTTGAAAAAGTGTTTCATTTAACATAATGAATCTTGAAAACTTAAGAAAATACAATGTCTTATTCTTGCAGACTGCGTCCCAAAGCCCAATTTTTGTTTATTATTATTTTCTTTATACGTAGAATATAAAGAAAACACAAAACAACGTCAATGTCTTGACAACATATTATGTGAATAAATCCACATATCATAATGAAATACAAGTGTAAGGGATTAACACGTTAATACTCGTTCTAAGTTAATCCTACCAAGAATATAATAAGATTACCGGCATCAAATACTCGTGAAATCGTCTTTTCACGCCAAATTACTCAGGCACCAGTCACTTCAGCCAAACGCCAGCGAGCTGAAACTTTCCACGGTGAACTTTTTTCCACAGTACCGGACTTGAAAATTGACACAGGAACGACGGGGCTTCAAAATAGACATTTATGTGCCTAACATAAAAAATAAACTTTTAGACAGTCAACAGGAATATTTCCAGAATCAATACTAAAATTAGGTTTCTTAATTTTTTACCTCTTTTTGTAAATAATTCATGATAATTATTTGTTCACTTTGAGTTTTGTCAATGCTTTTTTGTAAGTTTTTTAAGTATGCCATCAAAAATTTTATACTTAAATGGATTTTTTGCAAAGTAACAAAATATGACTTTTTTTCATTCAGGCTAAAATGTAAAAAACGTGTTGAAGCCGCGGTGTGACGGCATCAGCATCTTTTAGGACTGTAGTACCCCTCCCGACGAGATCTTAACACAAGAAACTTTTCTTAAATTTACAATGTAGGTATTATTATAAAATACAAATAAAACAAATAGGACAATTCAAATGAGGAAATAAGACTCACTAAGATAAATCTCACTAAATGTAAGGTTTAGCATCTTAAAACTTTAAATTTCGAATTTCAAATGCTACTATAGAATAAAGCCGAGGGAATAAAAATTTGGCAATCTTTTGTTGAACATTTTTAATTAAAATTTACTACATATAATAGGCTATATATACGAGTACCTATAACTGTTAAAGTAATAGGGAAACAATTTATTTGATTAATACTTGTAAGGAATAAGTTGAAAAGGATATTTTGTTTATAGATACTTGAATAATATTTACATATCAATAAAAGAAATGAGATTAAGGAAAATCAGGGATATATTTCTAGAAGTCAACTCTGTATATGTCTACTAACCTAAGTTATGATTTTCTAGTATTTGCCCGCATCTTTGAGCCTTGCGTGTAGGGTGTAAATTATTGTTTAAATCGTGAAAGTCGCATGTAAAAAAGACACAACTAAAGCTGACTACACACGGTGGTAAATTCCGTTGGTCACAGCGGTGATTTTGCTAGTTTTTTAGTATAGTATAGTATTTTTTACTTTTTATAATTTGGTTCGAATTCTAACGCCGCCCTCTGTTTAGTGGCGTGCGATCATAAACATGTCACCTCTTTGAGCACATGCGTATACCACTGTGTGTGGCTTAAGACTTGTAATAAAAATAATTTATATACCTACTTATAACATTTCAATGTTCCGTAACAAAACATCGTTTAATCTCCGCGTAGCTGCCTCTAAAACCGGAATATTTTCAGAAACCTGATATTTTTACAGCTTACCCAGGCGAGAGCTAAGCCGATGTTATTCTTTGCTTTTTGTAAATAACAAAACCCGCTTTGACGAACATATGACGTGGGCACTTAAAACAATCCCTATAAAAACAACTTCAACTGACCTATCTTTATAAAGGAGTACGAAAATATTTTCATAGAATCTTTTGAATGAACGAGCCAGATAAAGGCTCCTTGAAATACCTTGAATACCTTGAAAATTTTTCTTATAAATCGATGCGATGATATATCTATAATATATTGTCTCTCGTGATAGGGATTTATTTTTAGTTATAAAATCTAGTAAAACTGTATGTTAATCGCTAAAATCAATAGACAAGTTTAAGCGGTTGTGTTCCTGCGGCGTAGCTACGACTTCCGATTTGAATCCTGGTCGGAACTTTCGTTCATATCTGCTAAATTATATAATTAAGTTTAATAACCAGATATATAAATCAAAAATGAATATCTATTCATATTATATAGGCCGATTTTCTGTGACTCTGGGTTACCTACAGTGAGCTATCATTCGCTAACAGATTTAGTTGGATTGTCATTACACAACGTGTTTCTCCCAGGATCAAAAAAAAAAACCTTTAACCATCTCTATGATTTTTTTTAATGATTATAATACAAGACAGTAAAACATAAAACTTGCATAACAATGAACACAACATGCCACATATCCACAAATCGCGCTAAAAATCACTCACACCTAATAAATCCTTGACCTCAAAAAATATTTACACAATAACTATATTACCTCCGTTGACATGATTTAAGCGAATCTGGGGCCAAGTTTTCTTAACTTTTCATGAAACATGGGACCCTGAAAAGTCTGAAAATTGAGGCCGCTAACACGGGCAGAATGTTGAGCAGCCCGCAGTGAACACTTGATAGAATTACTTCCTACGAAGCCGTCTGGAAGTCACCGGCTGCTAAACACTAAAGAAAACATCCCTGGAATATCTTAAAGTAATAAGATATTTTTATCCATTACCGCACCCGTTATGAATAATAAATAAAAATATTTTTGCATTTAAATTAAGCAACTTGTTATATTGATAACTAATTTTAGGGTAGACTTTTTTGAGTGTCTGCTGTAAGTTTTTGAACCCGATAAATTACTGATGTATCAATGAGGTGTTCTGAGCCATTCTTTTACACTGAAGAAACATAAATTAATTCACAAGACGGCGATCTGAGAAGGAAACCAGGGTAAACATGCATACATATAAAAATAGAAATCATTCTTAACTCAAAGACAAACGAATGCCTAGTTGAGGTAGTTTTCTCAAAGGTTACTTTCAAGTTTTAAGTATTTTATATGTGGCTCGTTGCGTATCTGGAATAAGAGCTGTAATGATTGCCTGTAAGATTTTAGACCCCATTCACTGCATCGGTAAAAGTGGCAAAACCGTCAAGATACAATGGGTACCGTCACATATTGGGCTTAGGGGGAAAGAGGAGGCAGACAAACTAGCAAAGCTTGCAGTAACAGAAGGTTCTCCATATCAGATACTACCAAGTTTTTCAGAACTGTTACATAATTGCCATATGGATCCATATAACATTTGTTATATTATAAACATAACATTTGTTATATGGATTGGAAATAACATTTTGGCAGTACCAAAAGGAATTTAGTATTGAGTGTCAGCCTTCTCAAGTACCTTGGTTTTCAAATGATGACCTAAATAGACAATATGTGATCCTGTCGCACAGATTGCGTTCCGGGCATGTTGCAATAAACAAGTTTTAAAAAATAGATTTGCCCAACTGTTACCCATGCCTACATAAGATAGAGGATGTGCATCACTTACTGATGGAATGTAACCGAAATTAATCTGAAAGGGACCATTAAGTTGTTCTACAACCTTCAAATCAGCAAAATTAATATAGGTGCATTACAATGAATTTTATCACAACCTTATCACAGGAAGCTAAGATGGTTATATCTAGGTTTCAAAGTTCAATAACTTAAGTACTAACTTATAATATAGTAAACTCTAGTGTTAAGTTTCATGGGGCTGGCATGTTTTATAAAAAGCCCCTAAATAAAGGTTGAATAAAAAAAAGTACTTCATTTTGTCTCTGGTCTATCTATGAGATAATCAAATATCTTTTTCACTAACTTTTCTTTACTAAAGGAAACTTTTTCTGCAATGCGATCCAAATTTTTACGTTTTCAAAGATCAATTCTTTTACAAAAAGAAAGAAAGCACCTACTTAATATTAAAAGAGCAAGGAGCAAAACGTATTCGTGCGGTACAGTTACATTCTTTAGCCCTATTGGGGTACTAAAAAGTTCCAAGTTAGGCATTCTAGTACGGTTCCGGCAACCTACCTCAATCTGAGGTATTTTGTCAAAACACGATACACGGCCGTATCTAAGTTATTACTTATTCATGAACAAGAAACAGTGGCGAAAACGCGTGTGCTTATAAATATTGGGGTCAGGTCGCGACTTAACATGGTTTGATATTTTTGTGCTTTATTAAGATTTTTTTACTTTCTTTTTTGGATGCAATTACGGGCTCGATGGTTCTATTAGGGTAAACTGAGGACGTGATTTTCTGTAACCACGACTGATGCGCTTTAGACTTTCACTAGAAACAAACGTTAACCATGTTGAGATAATATAAGATAATTATATTATAAATTTATTTATCTTATTCAAATTCAAATTGATTTATTGTTTCTTCTCTCACACAGGATAAAATGAAATGAAAATATTTATTCAGCATAAACAATTGAATAATAAGAAAAATACAAATAAAACACAAAAAAATAAAAATAATAAAATAGAACTGTAAACTTAAAAATAAATATACAATTAACAATGCTGAAATGGCTACAGCTCAGCATTATGCCAGCAGTATAGACTGTGGCGCTGGTTTTCAGCTGTTGCCATGGTGAAATGCCGGAGATGTTATAAAAAAAATACAGTTGCACGGTTATACGATTATATCCTCCAATATATTTCTACGCTAAGGTATGACACATTAGAACCCGAATTATTTTATCTTAATACATTAGAAAACATTAGAATAATATTACGTTACAATAAATAATTTCTATGCACAATATAAGACCATCTATGAAATTGTTGTACCGCTCAGTTGGTGATTTAATACAGAATTTTTCATTTTTAGTTTGAATGTGGAAACAGCGAAGAAAGGAATTTTCTTAGAAGGTGGAGGGATGTTATTCCATATTTTGGCAGCGGTATAATAGGTCTTTACCTATGAAACTGCCGTTTTGCCGTACTGGCCATTTCAAATGAGAATATTTTCTTTTTTGACTGATAATTCTAATTTCTAATTAATTTTATTTGACAAACATGGAATTCTTTTTCTAAAATCGTCATTTGTTTAATAGTTAGTGTTTTGTTTTCAACGCATTCGAACATTTTTCGTCATCATGGATAAGTTAAAAATTCGAGTAATTATGGAGTATGAGTACTGTCGTGGCAGCAAAGCGGCACAAGCGGCACGCAACATCAACGACGTTTACGGAGCGAACACTACAAACGAACGCACCACCCGTTATTGGTTTACCCGCTTTCGTTCTGGAAATTTTGACCTGAAAAATGAACCCCGTGGTCGTCCGAAAACTTTGGTCGACAATGACGAATTAAAGGCAATTGTGGAAGCTGATGAAACTCAATCCACGGCTGAATTAGCAGCAGCTTTCGACGTTAGCATCAAAACAATATTGGTCCATTTGCGTCAAATTGGCAAGGTAAAAAAGCTTGACAAATGGGTACCCCACGAACTCAATGACCGCCAGCGCGAAGTACGCGTGGAGACGTGCCTTGCACTGCTCAGCAGGCATACAAATGAAGGAATTCTGAAGCGCATTGTTACTTGTGACGAGAAATGGATCCTGTTTGACAGTCATAAGCGCTCAGCAAGTTGGTTGGACCCTGGTTCAGCACCCAAACAATGCCCTAAACGAAAACTTACCCCTAGAAAAGTGATGGTCACTGTTTGGTGGTCTAACGCGGGTGTAATTCATCACAGCTTCTTGCCAAACGGGACAAGCATAACTGCAGATGTGTACTGTGAAGAACTGAACACAATGATGGAGAAGCTCGCACGTCTCCAACCAGCTTTGGTCAATCGTTCGGCTCCACTGCTCCTGCATGACAACGCGCGACCTCATACTGCACAGCAGACGGTCTCCAAGCTACAAGAGTTGGGGTTGGAAGTTCGCCGTCATCCGCCGTACTCACCAGACCTTGCGCCTACAGACTTCTACTTTTTCCAGAATTTGGATAACTTCTTGGCGGGAAAAAAATTCAATACCCGAGAGGCAGTACAAAATGCCTTTGAAGAATTTGTTGCCTCCCGTCCAGCTGATTTCTTCAAGAAAGGCATCAATAAGCTACCAATGCGTTGGCAAAGATGCATTGATTGCATGGGTGATTATTTTGATTAATAGAAATAAAAAATATATTTAAAAAATTACGCTTCATTTATTTCGTGCAAAACGGCAATTTCATAGGTAAAGACCTAATATTTAAAGCACCCCTTGTATGAAGTTGTATTATGAGGTGGAACGTGTAGCCGTGCTAGTCTATTCCTAGAAGACCATGAGAGTCTATCATAGAGATAAGATGGTTTCTGATTTTTTACTATACTAAAGAGTAGCGTCGCAAAGTGTAAGTTTCTTCTAGAGTTCATGTTAAGTGTTTTTGTCTGGTTGATATAAGGAGAAACGTGACTTCTAGGTGGAAATCTATAACAATATCTCACACAAGCGTTTTGAACGCGCTGTATTAGTTTTTTTGTTCTTTCTAAAGCCTAGGTCCATATAAAGTATCAGCGTAGTGAAGCTTAGAGAGCACCAGCGATTCAACTAAAGTTGTGCGTATGGGAATCGAAAGAAAATCTCGCACCTTATACAGGATCTTTAAACGATAGAAACAATTACGAACTATCTCTTGAACATGCTTCTCAAATCTCATTTCAGAGTCAAATATTGCGCCCAAATTTCGTGCAAAATCAGTGCGACACACTGACTCACCACTGATCATAATCTGTGGGCATTGCTCAGAAATTTTATACACTTATTTCTTTGAACCCATTATCATAAATTTAGATTTATTCGGATTTAGTACAAGACAATTTTCGCTAGACCATATCGAAATCCGATCTAAATCTTCATTAATTTTTTGCACAGTGGCATGTACGTCGTTGGGGTGGCAGGATATAAAAAGCTGTAGGTCATCTGCATAAAGATGGCACTTACAGTTTCTTACACATGTTATAATGTCGGCACTGAAAATAATAAAGAGTAATGGGCCGAGGATAGACCCTTGAGGTACACCGTCTACAACGGAAGAGATAGAGGAAGAAGATGTTGAGCCATCGCTGTGTTTCAGCTCGACATACTGGTTGTGATAAATAAGATAGCTTTGAAACCATTGGACAGTACGCTCATCAAAACCATAGTATTTCAACTTAGCAAGAAGGAGGGAAATGTTAATAGTATCAAAAGCGCGGGAAAAATCTAGCAACACCAAAATAGTGCATGAGCCTGTATCTTGAGCCTCTAGAATGTAGCTAGTAACATCCATTAGAGCAGTCGATGTACTTCTATTTTTACGAAATCCAGATTGGATTTTGGGAAGTATGTTGTTAGTTTCCAAATACTCAATAAGCTGCGAGTAAATTATTTTTTCCATTACCCTTAGATAGGCAAGACAAATGACTAATAGGTTGGAGATCTGTATAGGTCAAAGGATTGTTTATTTTAGGAAGGGGGTGTATAACAGCGGTTTTCCATAAATCTGGAAATGTGCTCGTCAATATTGATAAATTCACAATGGATTTTATTACGTTAAAAGTATAAGGCAAGGTCATAGAAGCATGCTCAAAGAGATCGAATCATTACCTAACGCATTTGATTTAAGTGAATTTATAACCCTCGAAATAGTTCCTTTGTCAACGCATTTAAGTTTGAAACCAGACGATCCGAACTTATTTGATTCAAAATATAATTTTCTGGACTGGCTCAGAGAAGAATTGGAACCTGGTAGAGTAAGGAAGCTCTTGTTCATATGCTCAGCAAAACAAAGATGATCAGGGATATCTTTATCACATCTGGGCGGTAGAACGTTATGTTGGATATTTTTCCAAAGATTTTTATGGTCATTTACATTTCTATTGATATTATAACTAAAATAAGCTCGTTTTTCGTGAAATAAGGCTGAATGCATTATTTTTTTTAATTGTTTATAATAAGCACTGTGTGCTTCAGTTTTTGTTTCAAGAAACCTTTTATGATCTGCATTTCTTAGTCTCATCATTAGTTTGATATTTTCAGTAATCCAAGGATAAGAATTTCTTTTTATTGTAACTGATCTACGAGGTGCATGTGAATCAAATGAAGTACAATTTATGTTAATTTAGAATTTAAATTTTTATTTCACATTGAACATATACAAAGATACTTAAATATTTATTTCTCAACACAGACAATTTCTTGTTCTTATTGTAGTACTTATTGTTGTAACCTTCGTAAAGAAGAACTGGCAAGAAACTTCACGGGTATACATAATTTATTCAATATACATTTACAATGCCTCTATATGACTGTATGAAATAATTCTTATCTGTATCTGTTCGAACACCCTCAAACGGCACCCGTTCACGAATTAACACGAGATCCAGCCATCGCCGTCCTCAAATATATCAGAAGAAAATGAGCGACCAGTCACCCAACGCTACTGGATATCACAATTCTAACGTATTTCGTCTAACAGTTTCATTTAAAAGCATAAATTTAATACAACATTATAAACAGACCGATCATTATGAAACTTTTGAAAATGTTATTACTTTTTTTTAAATTTGTGTACCTACTTTAGGTTCCTATGAGAGCCTAGAGCTTTTTCAATCTTTACTGGGCTTGCATCTAGCCAAGTATTTAAAAGTGTTCCTTTATTTAATTACCGAAGTTCACCGTGATACTAAAACTAGCTAGGAACTTTTGATACTTGGAAAGAAATTTCAGAAAAATTAACGTTTAATAGCTTTATTACGGATTCTAAAAATAATTTTCCCGGCTAATTGAAAAAACAATGTACTCTATGTTACTCACACGTATGAGACGCATCTAATGACACCTCATATGTTGATATCCATCCAACGATTGAGAAAGTAGAGCGTGCCAAAATACTTACATAAATACTCGAAAAACATATCGGCTTTAAAGTAAGGATTTACTCAGAATAAAAAATATCACGATTAACTGAAATGAAACCTACCCAATGAAGAGACCTTGATTGTAGAGCAGAAGGCCTACCATCAACTTTTAGTTTGCCATTCAATTCCGATGCAATTCAGTTTAGGTACCTAAACTGAATCGCTAAGATTTGTACCATGAAGTGCCTTTAGCTAACTGGCGTTTGAATCGCTCACGGAGGAATGAAAGATCGAAATTTGTCTGTGGTCCGCGTGTGAGAAAGAGATAACGCTGTACACTCGTTGCATAAGTCTGTCTCTTTTACTCAAACCATATGCGTTGCGTTTCGAAATCTAGTTGACATGATTTTTTTAGTGTCAAATTATATACCATAAGCCCGTTTTAGTACTCATTAAATAATACAAATTTATATAATTCTTTAAATTACAAATAATTAAAGGTTTCCTTAGTGTTGTCGTAAAAATAAATTGACTAAGTATGACGAGTTTAGAACGCACCCAATTTGACTTCTACCTTTGTCTCTACTGATAGATCAGTTGATTTTGTTGGATTTTTCAACAATGGGCTCAGCTCATCACACAGTTCTAATACCAATCGTTTAGACAACCGATATGCTTTTATATATTCTTCATCTTCCAAATAAAAGGGGTCCGATTGTTTCCGTGTTGTGTTTATTTCATTATCATTTTCCAAGAAAATAAAAAAGACTAATTCGTCAGACATCTACAATAAAAAATAGCTCTAGAACTCACTTTTTCACATTAACACATAAGAAACACTAAATATCCAACTGAAATACCTTAAATTACGTACCTATATTTTCAACCATTTTTTAAAGATAAACCGAAACGATTCACTTCACGCCAAGAAAGTAGCAACTTTTTTTGAATCGTTTACTTTGACATTTAAGTCATCCAATATAGGTTGAAATATCACCTCATGGTACGAAAAATAAACGAACTAAAACAGTTTGCGATCCATTTGCCGACATTTGGCGTCAACCTAAACAGGATTGTTTTAATGACGTCGTGGTATGAAATAGCAAAGCAGTTTATTTTAGGTCGTCAATTGAATCGCAATAATAGTTCATAGTAGGCCTTCAGTTCTACGTGATTAGAAACTGTCATTGAAACAACAGCGGGCTGCGAAAGCCGTGAGAATCTCGCACCTGATTGGTTGCTTAAGTAGACTTTTCA
Source organism: Marasmarcha lunaedactyla (assembly GCA_923062675.1). Taxonomy (NCBI): domain Eukaryota; kingdom Metazoa; phylum Arthropoda; class Insecta; order Lepidoptera; family Pterophoridae; genus Marasmarcha; species Marasmarcha lunaedactyla. The sequence goes on from OV281353.1 coordinate 15,595,587, forward strand.
ATGAAACAATGTGGCGGTGGCGTCGGCGCGGCGCGGCGGTAGAAATCATAAAAACGGTTCATTTGTTCTTCAATAACTGATTGTCCTTGTGTTGAAACCTAACATCAGTAGTGTTCAATAACTAATGTTAGGTTTGTGTTATTAGTCCAAAAAAAATTTGGACTTAATGAATGTAATGAATTACAAGGACATTAAACGGTAGAAAGATTTAGAATGATCTTCATAAGGTTTAAATTAAATAAATAATGTCAGTTGATTCGTTTTGGTCGAAGCCTAGAAGCTGTAAACTCTTATAATTTGTGGTTTAATCTAAATACCAAAAATTGTAAATATTTGTTTTTACGTATACCATTAGATACCAGTCTTCTTGAAAATGTTTAGTTGCTACGAAATTGTAGACGATTTCTAGATATAGCATTTCCACATTTTTCTTAAACTAAATACACTTTTCAACAATCAAAATTTTGCTTCACAGTTTGAGACGGCAGCGTTACCATAATATTTCCTTAATACAGGATTAACTTGCATTTCTGCCGTTAATATTTTGCTGTTTTCTTTTAAAATGTTGGAAAGTACAATCAATATTAGCCAGGCGGTCAGTTGCATAACACTGCATACGCTACGCGACACGGTCGATCCGCCGCTGCGGTGAATAATTCAAGGCATAACGACCAAAACGGTTTTATTCATACCTACCTACCTTCTCAGACTGACCACACTCGCACCCACTGGCCAGTTACAAAGGGGTGATCGACGTATTCGATTTACAAAGTGCTCGAATCGAAAAATTATTTAAACTCTGGAAAAAACTTGATTTAATTTATTTATAATTGCTTTCATTGACCGCGATATCGAAGAATGATTTCAATTTTACACTAATTACATGATGCATGTGAAGTAAATTAATTAAACAAAAGATAGGTACAATATAATTAGTATTTTTGTTGAATTATAGTCGTAGCTAGGGCAGAGAGAAGAGACGGGTGTAATGAGCTGAAAGCAACTCGGATGTATTGCATCGAATCATCGGTTACATCAGTCTTTGATCGTAGGCACTAGTGTAGAATATTTTATGATTGATCTGGGTGCTACCATTACTAACCCGCCTTTCTCCTCTGTTTCAGATCATCCACGGCAGCTGGGACTGGATTTAAATCGCGGGGATGAAGAAGCGCAACCCTTAATTTATTTTTATTTTCATTTTCTCTCTCTTTATCTTTCGTGGACGGAGGAGGATGCGGGTGTTTTTAGAGGAAATACGATATTAATGTCTATTAATGTCTAAATGTCCCTGTCGGAATTGCAAGACATCAAGCAGGAGTGCGGTGGTACCGTGACCGCGGGGGTGTCTCAGGTATGGGACACGTCCGCCGAACGGAGCCCGCAGCCAGGGCGCCCCGCGCCGCACCCTGCATCCCTCCCCCACCGCGCATCCTTCACGTCCAGCGTGGGTCATTTCGCTAGGCTAGGACAGGTGTAAATGTAGAATAGGTTGTCCGCCCGGGAGAAGTGGTCTCGCTCGCTGTCAGAGTGCAGAGTGGTTCTCTGGGCGCGGGTACAGTGGGTGTGTGGTCGGCAGGTGAGAGCCTGAACGGGCAGAGACTGATCGAGTTCCGCGCTGGCGCGGGCGAGCTGGAGGCAGGCGCACGCGTGCAGTCGGCGACGCTAGTGGTGCGGGCCGAAGGCGTCGCGCCACGCGCCACTCTGTGGGCCTTCAGCGTGCACTCCAACGGCAGCGTAGGCGCGCTGGCGGGTGCAGCGCGGCGCTCGCGCGGGCCGTGGCAGCGCCTAGACGTGACACGCGCAGCGCGGCGCTGGGCGGGCGCGGGCGCATTGCGGCTGTTGCTGGACTGCAGCGGCTGCGGCGGGCGCGGGCGGCTCCGGCTGGGTGGGCCGGCGGCCGCGCGCCCGCTGTTGCGCCTGCGCCTGGCTCCGCCACCGGCCCGCGCTCGCCGCTCCTCGGACTGCGACGCGGCGGTGCGTGGCCGCTGCTGCCGGCAGACGTACTACGTGAGCTTCCGCGCGCTGGGCTGGGACGACTGGATCGTGGCGCCAGAGGGCTACTACGCCAACTACTGCCGCGGGGCGTGCGCGGCGCTGCGCGGCTACCACGCGCAGGTGGCGGACGCGGCGCGGCTTGCGCGAGCTCCGTGCTGCGCGCCGGTGCGCTTCTCCGCGCTATCACTCATCTACTTCGGCGCCGACGCAAGCATCATCAAGCGTGACCTGCCCGACATGGTGGTGGAGGAGTGCGACTGTCCGTAGCGCCGTTTCTTCGATCGTCCTGCATATTCTCGACTCGTGTACTGTTTGGTTCCGCGCTCACAGACTATATCCCGACGTAACTGAGCCGTCCGCGCCCGCTCGCGTCGATGCGCCGGTGATTATTTTTAATATAAGGAGTGCTTATTTTCTTTATTGCCTTGTATAAATAATATCATAAATGGCTTGTAAATTTCCTTCCATAACTTTATAACACTAGGGTGTAGTATGTCGCACGCCGCTCGGTGCGGACGGCCTAACTAAACTAAAATAATTTAATACGCCATTTTCTTTCACCGCGTTTGGTGATCGCTTGTAATTATTGTAAACTGTATTATAATAATTATTATAATTATAATAATAAATCAACTTTTTCATAATTATTACAACGTTTTTTATTATAAAACTGTGCTATTATTTATTCTCAAATTCCTCTAATTAAGATATATTACGGCATTTTAGACAAATATCAAGATATTTTAAGTTGATATATTCGACTGATTGCTAAGACGATGGGGAAAAATGCAAGAGTCAGTGAAATAACCAACTTGAAAAGCAAAGGATGTCAAACAAAGATAATCGCCGAATCACAGGCACCGCGTATATTACACAGATTTGTAACACAGCGCAAGGTGGCTACAGGATTGGCCTTCGGCCTTTAGACACTGGCTCTGTGTAAAACAAATTCCTCGTTAAATCACACGAATTTTATTTCTGAGTGAAATAAGTTATACTGACGTATTATGTCTTATAATTAAGTACAGTATAAATCATCTTACGATAGGTTTTTTAGGACAGAAATAAACTTATGAAAATTACAAAGACGAAAAATGCAAAGGTGAGGCTGGCTGCACATTGTGGGGGGTTTGTTAAGAAGAAAATCAAATGTTTTCAAACGCGGCAAAATACAATATGCGGTTACAAGACCTAGTTGGCCGTCTCCTGTTTCATCTCTTTATGCATAAACGTTGTTTGCTTTCACAAATTAGTTGGAAACAAAAGATTTCGGCTACGGATCCACCAATAAGGTTTCTTAAATTTCCAAAATTTCCTAATGAGACAAAACTTAGAAATTTGTCGATCATTTCCTTAACCTTTATTAATGAGCTAAAATCACGCGGTGCTCATATAAGACCAATCATGACTATGAGCACCTAATCAAGTAACGGACTAAGTACGCGTTACAACGATGTGGAGCCGGAAATGTTTCTACTAGTAATACTTAAGTACGCCTTTGAATTTAATCATGAAAGGCGACTGTGTGGATCATACTACTCTACTCATGAAACTACACCATTACGGCATTAAAAACCGAGCGCTTGCCTTGATTAAATCATATATTTCTAATAGAAAACAGAAAGTTGCAATAAATGGAGAAAAATCATCAGGATCGGCAGTGACAATGGGTGTGCCCCAGGGCTCAGTTCTTGGTCCTTTCCTATTTTTAGTTTATATTAATGATCTGCCATCGGTCGTTAAGAATCAATGCGAGGTCATATTGTTTGCTGACGATACTTCCTTCTTGTTTAAAATCAAAAGACATGAAATTGACTATCGAGCGGTGAACAAATGCATCTCCAACACAGAGCAGTGGTTCTCAGCTAATAATTTGCTCCTCAATGAAAAAAAAACGAAATGTGTTAAATTTACATTGCCAAATGTCAAACAGGTAAACACAAACATTGTAGTTAAGAGCCAGGAACTGACTCCTGTAAACTCAACTGTATTTCTGGGCATAACCTTAGACGCCAAACTGCAGTGGGGACCGCATGTTGATGGTTTAGCGAAAAGGCTTGGCTCTGCCGCATATGCTGTTAAAAAAATTAGACAAATTTCAAATGAAACAACTGCTCGATTAGTCTATTTTGGTTACTTCCACAGCCTCATGACATATGGTATTCTGCTGTGGGGGAGTGCTGCCGACATCGATGCTATATTTATTCTGCAGAAAAGGGCTGTTCGCGCAATCTATCAGCTCGGTCCAAGGGTGTCACTTAGAAGTAAATTTAAGGAAATAAATATTCTTACCTTCCATTCACAATATATTTTAGAAAATTTAATGTATGTTAAAAAGAACATAACCTTGTTCAAAAGAAAAAAAGATCTGCACAATGTTAACACAAGAGGAAGAAATATGCTGGCAGCTCATAATAGCAGGCTTCATAAAGTCACTAACTCATTCATGGGTCAATGTATACGCTTTTATAATAAGGTTCCTGAGGATATCCAAGGTCTTCCTGTTGACAAATTCAAAGAAACTATAAAGGAGAAGTTGTGTGCTAGAGCATATTATAAACTATCCGATTATTTGGATGATAAAAGCCCTTGGGTATAATTCCCTCATTAACAGGATTGTACTAGTATTTGTAACAAAGCATGTGTAATGTGTCTGTTTGTGCGATGAGTTCTTCGTCCCGATGAATATCTAAAGCGTCATTGTCACTAAAGTACGTCTTCTTATGGTAGCGTCGGGTGACGGGTCGCTCACTTCCCTCTAATATGGTTGAGGAGGGCGATGGCTGGATCCCGCGTTAACTCGTGAACGGGTGCCGTTTGAGGGTGTTCGTCGTTTGGATACTTGGGGGGAGGGAGACTTGCCGGGCTAACAGATGCAGAAAAGAATAATTTTGTATAGACATAAAGAGACTCTGTAAATTTATTTTGAAAAAAAATATACCCGTGAAGTTTCTTGCCAGTTCTTCTTCACGAAGGTTTTTTTCGAACTGGTGGTAGAATCATGTTTTATTTGACGTCAATAAGAACAAGTAATTGTCAATGTTGAGAAATAAATATTTCATTTCATTTCATTTCATTTCATTTCATTTCATTTCATTTCATTTCATTTCATTTCATTTCATTTCATTTCATTTCATTTCATTTCAAGGGACTAACGTTTCTTATGAATAACACAGGTGTATTCCATACAGATTATCGAAAATCTTGTAGAATAAAAAGAGTCCATTTTATTAGAGCAATACATTTATATCTATCCTGAAAACTAGCACTCTATGTACCTTATATTGAGTGAGGGGCACCCGTATTTAACGTAATTTTTATTTTTTATTTTATTAACGTAGCTGTTTTTGTTTCATTATACTAGGTAAGTCAACCTTTTGGAAAATTGGCGGTTGACTTCAGACCACAATACTAAGCAATTTTTCCGATTTCGAAAAAAGAGGTACCTATCAATTAGATATGTATGTTTATAACCTTATTGAAACTGCAAAATATTCACAATGATATTCTAATAGGCCTATCAAACAAATACACTAATTTTATGGGTGTATGTATGTTTGTAGGTATGTCTGTCTTTTTTTCAAATTTCTCACAAACTAGCAATCCAATTGAAATCATTATTTGTTTTGTTTGAACATGAATCTTTCAACTTAAAGAACCGTGTAGGTAAGTTTCACTTAGACCAACATATCATAAGTTTCACTAAAATCGGTTCAGTAACTTTTAAGATGTAGAAATGAACTGAAATGAAAAATCAATAAAAATGAAATATATATATGAATATAAAACCCATCTTGCATGTTCTTTTAAAGTTCTTAGACAGATTTATTATCCAGAAGTAACTCAGTCTATATTAACATGCGATCTCTAGAAGTAGCAATACGAAAGATTTGTAAATACAAGCAATTTGTACAAATAATCACCGGCTTCAACACTGGACGAAATTATCTTACTTTTTGCTTATAAATAATTTCCTATGTTTTTTTGTTAATAATATCAGTTAGTTAGGTTCCGTTTCTCCTTTAGGCAGTAGCTGAAAAATCAGCGATTTACTCTCTGGGTAGATATTGACGCTGTTCGATTGCACTGCTACAGCACATTACTAAATTTTTCCCATGTTTATGTAGTTTTTTTTTGTTTTATGTCAAAATGTGTGTATTTCTTTTTCATTATCGCTCTATGGTTTCTGAGGGAAAGTTGCTGGAAATTGTGAACTGGACCCAACAATATAACTGCTTTCATTATTGTGTCGCTCTGTAAGTAACAAACAATAGACTTAGCAATAAAATACACATTACTTTGCACACCATATCAGACCTGCCGCACTGAGTCTTGATTCTTTCAGAGAATCATTCTTACCAATGCGTGGGCGACAGTGTGCTACTGTAATAGGATACCCGAGAATTCGTCAAGCGATGTTTATGAAAACACATTGTATCAAAGGAAAAAAAGTAAGATTCTTGAACAAATAAAACCTACGCATTCGTCATACTCTTTGATATTGGCACCATTGTGATGTGAAAGAATTTTTTTATAAATATTCCTATAGAAACAATGGGTTATATGTGTATTTATATTCATGGTAACATTCATTTTATTGTGACTGAATAGACCTGTATCCTCCGTTTTACCGGATGGTAAGTATAGCGAATGCCATCCATGAAGACGCGACCCACTGTTTTTTTTCTATAGTCGCATGCGATGATGTTTAGACTGAAATTGTAGGGGGGCTCTAGTGCTAGTGGATAGTCAACAATGGTCAAAGCGAGGGTAGGCGTTTTCGAAAGGTAAGACCCAATCAAACTAGCCACTTCTAAAAGCTCTAAGGGCAACTTGCGCAGCTCCACTTAGTCTCGGGCTAGCCGGCTATTTAGTTGAAATGTCTCTCCGTCACTTTCTGTTGCTTTTGAACCGACAGAGACATAAAGCAATATTTAGCCTAGTGCCAGCATATTCAGAGCTGCGTAAGTGGGCCTAAGGTTACACTAGTGAGAAAAACAGTTACTTGTAGCTAACCGTAAACGTTATTTTTAGGTAATACTCGTACTAATACCGTTGTAGCGTAGAATATTATATCTATAGACCTTCAATACTCTCGGCTAGAGAGTGCCTATGTAAAGTTCTATAATAGTGGCAATTGGTAATTGTACCCTGTTGTCGCCAACCACCTGTTATCTGTCGTTGCGAATTATTACCCACCAAATATACGTACCTACCTGCACCTTAGTGCACACGTATTTTAACTCTCTGAATCTGAATCGAATAAACACTCGTCGTGACCACTAATAAGTGTTCCTGAATTGGAGTTACACTCCTTCAGTGGCATATCTCTTATAGCCACACCTGTCCACACAATCTGATCTCAATCTGATACTCATTAACTGACACGACAGTTATCTGATCTTATGGATACACACACGCTGTCGTCAAATACATCCTAAACGGTATTGGACGAATCTCTAAGTATTGGCTATCTGGTTATAGCCTGTACCTAATCTTCCTGGTTGAAGATATAGGTACCTGAGCTGATACGATTTGGGGATGCACCCCTAGTGGCCTCCAACCTCCCCTATAGCCACCCCATGCCTCGCTTAGATTCTGATACTGGTAAATCTCATTGAGGTCTGAGCTGATCACTGCTCGCAAGCAGTCCCGCACGCCGTCGGTTACACACACATAATACACACAATATAATAAACACAACATTATAAAATGATCAAATAAAGCTGAGAGTGAAATATAAAATCACTTACCAATTGGCAGCTCTTTACCTTTCGCCGGTCGGGGATCAAGTCCCGCTCGCGGTACGCTGCTTCCCCTCTCTGAATCCGTTCTCACTATGAATAATTTGTACCTACCCACATCCATTTTCGCGACTTAGAGAAATAAAATGAACATTTGTACCTACCCACCTTCGCATTCGCGACACTCCCTACGGCAAGGGATAAAAAAAACATTTTGTTTTTAAACATTATTTAATTTGATTCATAAATCTTACAAAAACTGATTAAATTTTAAACAATCTGATCATTAACTGAGATGTTCATTCTTTAACTTTCTGCCGTGCTCTGATAGCTGATGTTCAACTGGGACGTGTTGCTGTAGCCACTGCTGTTGGTGGTAGGATTTCGTAATCAGGTTCCTTGAGACTGGATTCTGTTGAATTTTCATCGCGCTCTAATGTTCGAATCGATTCGGGAACGGTGAATTTTGAATAAGCAGTTTGTTCTGATTGCTTAGTTAGTGTGGGTACCGTACTATCGTCTATCTCATGTGGGTCCTTTACCCAGAGTAAGCATCCCTCCGGTTGGTAACTTTAATTTAGCCACCCTGACTTGTCCATCTGATCCCGTTATTAACTCTTCTATTTTACCAACTTTCCAGTGTGCCCTATTACCACCTGATCTCAGCTAGACTGTTTCCAGCAGCTTTGACTATAACTCTGGGTTGATGATGTTTATCACTCCTCTCGCAGAGGCTGGTAAGATACTGATTACGAAACATCTTGGAAAACTCTTGTAGAATTATTTTTCCACGCTTCCAACCGTCGATTAAATTAGATTTTTGTTGCTGGTTGAAGATGTTCTCGATCTGATATTTCCGTCGTTACCGACGCGTTAAAAGTCTACAGGGCTAAGTACATATTCAAGCTCACCGCCTACAGTGTCTGGTATTAATAACGCTTTCAATCTCTTTGATTACGGTACATAACTGATTCTGGTTTACAAAATGCTTGTCTAACGTTATCTTGAAACTATGCTTTTCTAGTCCAATTAACCTTTCATAAAAGCCGCCAAACCAAGGCACCAGTTCTGGATTGTATTTCCAACATATGTTGTTTTTGATGCAGTAATTCAGCGGTAAGTTTAAACTGAAATTATCCGATATTATAACTTGTGGCAAACCTATAACAGCAATGAATCTTCTTATGGCTAGCACACATTCTTCAGCTGACAAATCTTTAACAACCTCCATGTGAATCGCCCTGATTGACAAACATATGAAAAGTGCGATCCAATGCTTTTACTGTGTTCCTTCATCTAGTAAGATAGGACCGAAGTAATCTAATCCCATAAATGCAAACGCTACACTTAGTATACTATCTTTCGGCAAATCTCTGGTAGGTTAAATGGACCACCACCATATTTCACGCATTTCCACTTCCTGAGGATGCTTTGCACAACCGATCTGCCATGGGGCACCCCTTACTTCCGTCTCAGTAAAGATAACGTATGAGATACGCCTACATGGTAATTCTTCACGTGTAGTTCCAATACAGTTTTATGTGTGAACTTAGAATGTTTTGGCAGTAAAATTGGCTCTCTTTGATCGTCAGTTAAATGCGAGTATTTGAATGGTCCTTTGCCTCTTAAAACTCCTTTATCATCTTTATACAATTTTAGTGATCTAGTTAAGTCCGTGATAATGCATCAATTTCTTTCGAAAAATATCTGTTTTGAATATCTAATATTTGTTGTGTTACTTTATCAATTGAGATTTTTAATCTATTATTATTTTCAGGTACCGATGTTCTACTAGTGTCAGTTATTAATAAATTGGCGTGTACATTATTAGTTGTAACAATATTCGCTAGACCCTCCCCGGCCGGAAAACTATTGTCTACGTTAACTCTACCTTCGGGCCACTGAGTTGAGTCACAAGTCAAAAAATCTGGACCTTTGAGCCACCTTTGAAATGAATCCGTATGTTCTGGTCTAGCTCCTACATCAGCTGGGTTGAATTGCGTTCGTACAAATCGCAGTTGTAAATCTTTATTCTCTTTAATCTCAGTAATTCTACGTTAAACAAAAGGCCAATTCAAAACAATCGTACTATCTGTTCATAAGTGTTGTGACTTAATTTTTAAACGTAAATATTTAGTAACATACTTTACAAGTCTACAACCTATAAGCACGCCAAGCGACTCTAATTCGATGTACTACCATTACTACATGTACTACATACCTTATATGATTATAAATATGATAAATAGCTTAAAATTAAGAAAAAAAGATATTGTTATCCAATGGATTCCCTCTCATTCAGGTATCCTGGGAAACGAGGAAGTGGATCGGCTGGCCAAACAGGCCATGACGGAGGGTATTTATTTTCATTGGGTTCCATGGTTCGGTGATGTTCTCTATAAAGTTAAAATTAGGTGCTACGACATTTGGTCTGAATATTTTAATGAAAGATCGCTTTCTAAAGGTATCTGGTATAAAACCATCCAGCCGTCAGTTCCTCGAGTCCCTTGGTTTGAATTGATTAAAATGAGTCGGCAAGACATTGTATTAGCTCTTCGTCTCCGTTCTGGTCATATTCCGTTAAATAGTTTTGCTTACTTGATGCGTAAAATTGATTCTCCAAATTGTAGTCAATGTGGTGTGGTTGAGGATGTTTTTCATATTACTATGGAGTGTGATCGGAATGTGGTACAGAGGCGCCGCCTTAATTTGAAAAATTTCAATATCGGTTTGGTAAACAGTATATTATCATCCCCTATTTCGAAGGAGGCCAAATTGTTATATAATGTAGTGAAAATATGTTTAGATAATAGGTAATATTATATTATTAATTTTATTGATGTGGATTTAGAGAGTCACGATGAGGGTGGCTTTTGTAAAACCCTCTATAAATAAATATTGATTAAAAAAAAAAAAGCGACTCTAATCTCGGGATATGTTATTTGTCTTTATCTTGAAAGAGTACTAATCTCGATTTGCCAATACCAAATTTGACAATATTATTAGTACCTAAAGAACTGCGTAAATAAACAAATCGTGGCAAAAACTACCGACGAAGGATCACTAAAACGGTGTAATTCATACCGAATGTCTTTGTCAACATTACCTTTCCCGTAATATCTATCAATTTGTATCTTTCTTGTATTACAAAGCTTAGAAGAAGTTCCACGCCACTCAGAAATAAGATCTTTTTTTTTACTCGTCTGTTCATTCCACTTTATCTTATACTCCCATAGTTTTTATAATTAAATAATTTTTATCCCATAGAAATGTGAATGAACCAAAAACAAATCTTTATTTATTAGAATTTTACCATCTGTCGTAAAAGAATGATAATAATCGTTTCCATAAAACATCTACTTTATCACCGCATGAACCATCATCGGCTAATGTAAAAACTCTAAATCTTTGATAGCTAAGCACTGTAGCTGGCATGGAGTTAGAACACTATTTGTTATGTGAGGCACTACATTAGCAAAGAAGATTTGACGTAAACCTCCTGTAGTAATAATGAATTCAACAACGGGACTTTGTACTTGATACACATCGAACCAAATGTTAATATAGATAAGTTAGTTTTTTCTATTATAGGTAACTTCAAGAAATTTGCTGTCGCGTCCGTAACATAAAACCTCTGACTACCACAGTCAAGCAGTACTCGGCATTGTAACGACACAGAAGGCTTATTTACACAACTAATCTTTACAATACAAGTTTGCAATAAAGCGGTTCCAACTTCGCCTGTAACGTGCAAATTATTTGTTTGAATTGACTTTCCTGACTGTAGACCGAGCTTGTCACAATGTCTACATTTGTGTTTGGAGTGACAACTGTTTGCGGTATGTCCTTGTGTAAAGCAGTTATAACACCGATTGCCTGCTAGCCTATTCTTGCGATCTCGAACATTACTATGCAATGTGTTCGGTTATGAACTGGCGATATTCTAGGTATGTTTAAAACCACTGTTTTTACTCACAAATACACTACTAAGTCGGGCCCAACCCCGACATTTTGTTTCTTTTATGTTAAAACTTTCTTTGTACGTGTACAAAAAACAACATATCTCTCATAATGTTGGTCTCACTGAGATAAAAATAAGCTTTTTCAAAGGACAATAATATTATTGTCGGTCGCTTAACTGTATAAAAAAGTTTAACTTTAATGAAACTGTTGACAAAATAAAAATATCTCAAAAAAATTTAATTATTTTATATTGATGTCATGTATAATTTCTGGAAATAAATGTTTGTTATTATTATAAAACAAATTTCAATTTAGGAAAATCAGCTCATATGACCACTTCTTTTTTTGTACTAAAATAATAGATTTTGAGCTAAACTATAATTCAATACTAAATTTACCGTTTTATGACCATTTCTTTAAAAGTTATTGTTGTTTTAAAATTCCTATCAAACGAATATTATAAGCTGCCCACACGTTCACTGAAAATTTATGTTGAAATAAATTTGGATGCACCGCATTCGGGGTTACGGAGTACCAGAGATGATCATTACGGTGGTTTGAAATGCCAGTCCTCGTGAACTCACATTACAACAGCTCTTTGCGCAAGAACTGACTGAAGATACAAGAGCTTATCCACATCACTAATGTTTCAGTTATCGTCATTTGAAGCAAACTGGTCCCAAAATTGATACCACAAGTACATCACCGTCCAATTTAACTCCATTCTAGGTAATTTACTAGTTATACTGATATGGTCACTTCCGGTAGAAAATGTTTGTCTATTTTGATTGTTACGCCTGACACGAACATTAATCTCAGATATTATATCTTCAGCTTTAATTTGGGTAGACTGATTTCTTCTATATTGGGCTCACCTTTTAATTAACAAAAATGATGTGTGAAATGAACAAATTTCTGATTGGTTTCTCTAAGTTTACTCTCAGTTAAATCTAACTCATTAGTATCGGTAGCGGAAACTATTAACTTATCCAGGGCACACTGGGCTGACATTATGCATGCTTGTACGGATTCAAATATCAATTTAACCTCTCGTCTGGTAGCAGCCATTTTGCGAAATAGGTCATGTCCGTTACGGTCTGCGCAAAAATTTGCCGCGAAAATGGCGCGTGCGGTTTAAGTCATTATTTCTCTGAAAATTTGTAGCAGAGCTATGTATAAAAATTATGTCTTTTAAATAACTATATCATAAGGTATTATATTAAAAATATCTAATTTGTGTATAACTTTGCACATCATATTAATCTGCTTTCAAAACTCAGCAATCGATTTTTTTTAAGTAGTTTTGTGCAAAAATTTTAAAAATTGAATAAAAATCCATTATTTTTCTAATAACAACCCAACTAGCACATTAGTAATAATTGCAGCTAAGTTTATGACTCAAAGTTCTATATCGGTGCTATTTGGGTAAAAATTACAACTTCTTACTGCATAGGAGTGATACATATAAAGTCTATAAAATGGACTATGGGTTCCAAATTTTTAATTAATACCGCCTACAGGTTAAAATTGAGCACCTTACCACTGTTGTACCACTCTAAGCGACAGTGCGAGTGTGAATTGCTACTTTAAGTGGTAATTTATACCTGTAGTGCATCTTATAGCTACAAACGAGAAGCAATAACCACCATTACGCTCAACATTTCTAAAAGGAAGCAAAATCAACTCTTAAACCACTGGAATATCTAGAAGGATGATAAAATGAGCCTAAATGGCATCATTGGTTCTTATTATTTTCTTCTGAAGTTTCAGAGGAGGGTTTCGTATTTATTTATTTATTTGTTTATTAGGTACACCAACAGCATATATACAAAATCCCTTATAAGTACTTTACATTTTTTTAAATCTTATATATATATATACGCCTATTATAGGTATACACAGCTTTTATAGTTTTTTATACTATATAATAAAAAGCATTAATTTAATTTTCGTAGAAAGTTCAATATTTGTTATTGTGGAATTTACCCAAGGTTTAACTTGTGAAGGTTTACGATGTCTTTAATTAGCTCCCTTTGTTATAAAAACAAAAGATATTACTACGGGATACATTAATATTTTATTAATATTATTGTTACTTTATTCTAAATTCATTTTCATCTGATAATCCACATTTAGAACACAATTTGTTTTTATTAAATTTGAACTGCTTGTACCCTAATGACACGTTAGTCAAAATCAGTATTTTACAATGCGCATTCAACTTTTGGAATCAATATGAAAATAAAAGTAATTAGAATTCAGAATAATTAGATTCATATAAATTGTGTTCTGATTGTTGACCGACAAAGGGAAATAAAATACATTTTTAACAGCTATCTTTTATTTAAAACTAAATAATTAGGTTATTACTTTAACAAGCAGCAACCATTTTTGTATAATGTTGATCTAAAATAATATTTCATATTATTAATAGAGCATATTATAAACTATCCGATTATTTGGATGATAAAAGCCCTTGGGTATAATCCCCTCATTAACAGGATTGTACTAGTATCTGTAACAAAGCATGTGTAATGTGTCTGTTTGTGCGATGAGTTCTTCGTCCCGATGAATATCTAAAGCGTCATTGTCACTAAAGTACGTCTTCTTATGGTAGCGTCGGGTGACGGGTCGCTCACTTCCCTCTAATATGGTTGAGGAGGGCGATGGCTGGATCCCGCGTTAACTCGTGAACGGGTGCCGTTTGAGGGTGTTCGTCGTTTGGATACTTGGGGAGAGGGAGGACTTGCCGAGCTAACAGATGCAGAAAAGAATAATTTTGTATAGACATAAAGAGACTCTGTAAATTTATTTTGAAAAAAAAATATACCCGTGAAGTTTCTTGCCAGTTCTTCTTCACGAAGGTTTTTTTCGAACTGGTGGTAGAATCATGTTTTATTTGACGTCAATAAGAACAAGTAATTGTCAATGTTGAGAAATAAATATTTGAATTTGAATTTGAATAGGTAGGTACTTTATGGGCATTCCTTTGAATCCCAGCACCCATGTCGCCAACCACCTGTTATCTTCAGTTGCGAATTATTACACACCAAATATACGTACCTACCTGCACCTTAGTGCACACGCATTTTAACTCTCTGAATCTGAATCGAGTAAACACTCGTCGTGACCACTAATAAGTGGTCCTGAATAGGACTAACACTCCTTCAGTAGCATATCTCTTATAGCCACACCTGTCCACAAGATCTGATCTCAATCTGATACTCATTAACTGACTCGACAGTTATCTGATCTTATGGATACACACACGCTGTCGTCAAATACATCCTAAACGGTATTGGACGAATCTCTAAGTATGTAAGTATTGGCTATCTGGTTTTAGCCTGTACCTAATCTTCCTGGTTGAAGATATAGGTACCTGAGCTGATACGATTTGGGGATGCACCGATACCTTTACCTTTCGCCGCTCGGGGATCAAGTCCCGCTCGCGGCATGCTGCTTCCCCTCTCTCAATCCATTCTCACTATGAATAATTTGTACCTACCCACATACATTTTCGCGACTTAGAGAAACAAAATGAACATTTGTACCTACCCACATTCGCATTCGCGACAACGTGATCTCGTAACGTAATCTCTTCTATATCTATGAATGGTAGAGAAGTAACTACACTGAACGGTAATTATTTCCCTTATTCGAAGTGTCTAGCATTAACGTGGGATCGAATAGAAAACATTGTCTTATTGCAAGAGAATACAGTTTGTGTTAACAGAGGGATGAATGTGTAATTAACACAGTTACTCAGTCTGTTGGTTACAGGAATTTTCTACTTCTTCTTAATTTAAGAGCCCGCTCTTGTCAGTGGATTAATCGCCACTGCGTTCTCTCCGTTCTACCCGCTTTCACTTTCGTTTCCCTTTTCGACTCAACGTTTTCTTTTTCTTTCACTTGATCCATATAGCCATGTTTCATTACCTATCTTGCAAGGATTCAACTTGATGAGGACCGACTCAGCCTTGCGTCTACAACTGCCGGACGCAGACAGCCACAGATTTACGTCGTGGAAGCCCGTTTTTAACATTTTTATATTATTGACTTCCATCCCCATTTTCAATCACATAATGTTTCTTCTGGGTTTCCCATGCAACAGAATAATGAGACCATCGAAATAGTCCATTTGAAATGAGCTCATACTATAATAACTATTCCGAACAAACAATTGCAGTGAAACAATCCTGAGTGTGATTGGGCGCCCCTCAGTCGCACGTTGCTGGTCAAGCCGAAGAAGACATTACAGCGCTTCAATGATAGGGCTGTCAACTGTGATTGTGATTTATATTTGCTATTAACAATAGGGAATAGAAAAAAGAATTAAAGATAGAACTGGCCTAAACTGAGGTGCTAATTTTCAGTTGAAAATTTTGTTAAATTTATAACAATAAAAGATTAATTTGACAAAAAACGTCCTCCTTATTTTTCGATACATACTACGATACAGATTACAGATTTATCTAGTCACACTTCTTAAAATTATACATATTACTTCATTATATGGAAACATAAACCACATTAAGTTTAAACAAACGTAACACAACTTACTCGCAACAAAGAATTTACGCTACCGCAGAAAATTTTTATACAGCAATACATAATATAAACCAAGTTCCCCGGCCACGCCACGCCTGTCTGTCTGTCTGTCTGAATGCGATAAACTGCGATTTTCATGCGTTTTTCACCAATAGACGGAGTCATTCAAGAGGAAAGTTTTGTCTAAATTGGCTGAAATATGATGATGTTGCCTTATTTCTTTGAGTTATAACAATGCAATGTATCGTAAATATATTCCATTTTTATAGATCTACAAAAAAGTCCGCAATGTCATATGTTTATATTATATTTCATGGATAGCTAACTATACCCATTTTCTTGTTTAAATAAAAGGTCAAGTACAATGTGAAAAAAATAATTGATGGTAAAATAACATACTCGTACCTTAGATTTTATAATACGTAGTGATTCTTTACGCTTTTAAATACTATCATTTTGAAAATACTCCAAGTGGGATTAATATACGTTACATTTAAATATAATGTACATGCTTATCGCAACAATCTGACGCGACACGATACGATACGACAGAATAAGGAATTAAGGTATAATAAATACGCTGTGTTACTCGTGCAAATCCGAACCGGGTCGCTAGTAAAATTATAAAAGTATACTTTTTTTTTTTTGCCGCCGATGCAACACCCTCACGGGAGGGAGGTGGAAGATTCATCATGAATACCACCGCAGCCGTCTGCGAGGTGAAGTGGGACTGACCAAAGTGGCACCTACCGGCTGTAGCATGGGAATGCTGTGCAGCCTTGATCTGAGCGACACCCGGGTTGGGAGGTGGGTGCGCAGGCAGGGACCCGCTAGAGGGTCACCCGCTGAGAATACTAATCACTTAAGGTGCAAATGACATTTTATACGATGATTATACGGCCTGGGCAGCCTTAAGCTGGTCCAGATTAGCCGAGAGCTGATCGGGGGCATCCGAGAGTGCATTTCTCGGTCTACGGATTTTGTACCTCGACGGCATGGACGGAGCAGTATAAGCTACTGACTCGCGTATTAGGGGGTTAGGGTGCTCTTCGGATCGCTTGAAAAAAGCAGAGGAGAGCGTCCTAAGGTGTTGTTGTATAGTAGGCAGTTCGAGATCTCTGTGCCGGTCTGCATTTCGCACGTACCACGGAGCATCCGTGGCCCGGCGGCAGAAGAGATTCTGGACTACCTGTAGATTATACAGAGCGGAGGGTTTAGCATGCGCAAAGATTGGGGCGGCGTACGTCATTACTGGTCTCACGCAAACCTTAAAAAGTTCCTATCCTATTTTACTGTGCCTACCTAACATGCTGTTTAGGCGGGCCATGTAAAGACGGGCGAGTTTGGAAACTCTGAGGATGTGAGGTCTGAATGAAAGCGTACTATCGAGCGTTACGCCTAGGTACTTGGTGGTTTGCCACGGGATGCGTACCTAGCATTCGGATATGGGGGTCGCAGGGGCGACGGCGTTTATGATCGAAGCGCATCGCAGAGCTTTTCTCTGGATTAACATCGATACGCCAGTTTTGAAACCAGGCTCCGAGGTCATTTACGGCCTTCTGGAGTTTGGTGATGAGGGTGTCGACGTGCACTCCCTTGACGTATAGGGCAGTGTCGTCGGCAAAGAGGGAGAGTTTTTGTACCTTTAGACGGAATAGGTATGTCATTGGTGTATGTAGTGTATAATAGCGGGGCGAGTACCGAGCCCGGAGGGACGCCCGCCTTGAGGGGGCGGGGGGTGGAGAGCGTACCTTCGTGTTTAAAACGAAAGATGCGATCTTTAAGGTAGGAGCCGACTAGTTTGACTAGTCGGTCGGGCAAGCCTGTGTTGTGAAGCTTGTAAATGAGACCCGCGTGCCAGACTTTGTCAAAAGCCTTGGCTACGTCAAAGAATACCGCGACTGCTTTCAGTCGTCTAGGTTAGAAGCCGTCGAGTATGTACTCGACGATTCGGTGGACTTGCTGAGGGCACGTGTTCTTGGCTCGAAAGCCGAATTGGTGGGGGATAATGAGAGGGTCACCGTCCGCTGGGAACAGGTGGTCCTTCATTCGAGCGAGTATGACTCTCTCGAGAAGTTTAGCCATGGCCTTGAGTAGGCTGATGGGTCTGTGATTAGCCGGGATATTCAAAGGTTTACCCGGCTTGGGAATACCTATGACTGTAGCTTCTTTCCAAGCTTTTGCTAAGGTCGAAGCATGCGTTGAAGATAATCGCAAGCAAGGTAAGCACCTGCCGAGGCAACTGCTTAAGTGCGTGGTTGGAAATTCCACCCGCACCCGGGGCCTTCTTGGATTTCTGTCTTCTGATGAGGAGAAGAATCTCATCGTTAGACACAGTAATGGGGTCAGCGGTGACTGGACGGGAGTCTTTGCGTAGGACTTCGTCTTCCACCGATGTGCGCAGGGTCTGTGAGTTGGGTAGTTGGGGGGAGCATTGTGAAGCAATGCTGCCGGCGAAGCATTCAGCTTTCTCGTCGTCCTCGAAGGCGATAGTGCATCGGGACGAGACAACTAGTCTAGTCGGAGGGAATTAGGTACTCGTACTCAGCGATTACCATGAATCTTTCTTTAGAATCGCGGGCCGCGCGCAGCTTGCTTGCGCACGGCGCTACTTGTGACATATCGACACCATTAATGGTGGCGAAAATAAGTTTAAGATCCCAGGCCATTGAAGGCTGAGGAGAATTCTGTGGTCCTGCTAATGGAGCAGGGCGGGTGGGTGCAGCCGGTCGCTGTCTCCAGGCGAGCACTGGAGTGGGCGTGGGTTGAGCGCGCTTAGATACCGGGGGAACCCGGTGGCGCAGCGGCGGGAAATTGATAGTATTAACAAGGGGCGGGGCCTGTCAGTGTGCCGCCCTCCTATTAATATGTCGAATGGTTTGGGGTGCGCGGGGGCAGACCCTGTAGTTTGCTGTATGGCCGGACTGGCCACACAGCACACAAGCGGGAGGAGAGGTCCACTCGGGAGTGCGACAGCACTCCTTTGTGGTGTGCGGCCAGGCACTTAACGCACCTAGGGCTCGCGATACAGTTGATCGTCGCATGCCCGTAAAGTTGGCAGCGGTGGCACTGCCCGGGGTAGCCACGGCGATGTGGCATCTCAACAGAGATTCCGGAGAGGCCGCAGATAGTGCGGGCCTCACGGAAGAACTCACGTGACTTTGGCGAGTTGGTCAAAATGACCAAGGCCAAGGGGAAACGACAGCCGTTTTTGCTGTGCATCTTGTGCACAGCCTCGGCGGGAAATCCTTGAGATTTAATGTCATCGAGAATAATCTCGTTCCAAAACTCGAACGGGACTCCTCGTAAGCTTTGATCTTACGCTCTTCAGGGAGAGCGTAAGTATGATAGGCGAATTGCCTAAGGGTGAGGAGACGCGTCAGCGCTCTGAAATCGTCCACTGTGGGGACTGTGATTTTAACGGCCTCGGACATGTTGGAGGCCTGTAGATAGTTTTTTGCTCAACGCAAAGACGGGAGACTTGAGGCCAGTTTGCCTTTTCCCGTAGGAACACGAGGGGAGGGGTCTTCGCTTTCGCGAGGACCGGGGAGCAGCGTGAGGCTGGCTTGGTGGTGGCTGCGGTTAGGCCGGCGGGGGGTGTCACTTTCAGTGACATGAGGGATGGGACGGGCGACTGTGTCGCCGGGCAGACAGTTGGGGTCGGAGACACCGGCCTGAAGGCGGGTGTCGGTGACACCGGGGCTTTCTTGCTCCTCTTGGAGCGACGTTCCACCAGCGTGAAGCTGATGGTGAGCTCAGGGGAGCCGGTGAGGGTGTCCGCTTGGGAAGCGGACTCGGCGCTGCTGTTTGACGCAATACGCTTGGAGGGCGGGCGGCGGATGAGGCCTAGGTTGAGATACTCAAGCGTTATAAACAGTTATAAGCATTTACCCTTATGCTTTCAAACCGCTTATTGGAGAGCAATTCGATTTTAAATTTAAAAGTTGAGAAAGATGTTTGCGCAACGGAGGTGGGGTGTTATACCAAATTTTTGCTAAGGTGTCTTTGAAAAAAAAACCCTTCTAAGCACCTGTTTTGTGTTCCAGTATTTTAAAATGAGCAAGTCTAGCACTAGAAGCCCAAAATAATTTGTCATAAAGATACCTTAGCTATTGTCTCCTAATGACTCCGAAAAACAAAGTGGCGCAGTGAACACGGTCTTGAGCTGATTAATACAGCTGCCTTGGAACTTTAACGAAATTAAATATATCTATTTAACGTTGACAATTCCTTGTTTTTGGTGAAGCAAGGCTCTCCACCGGTTCGGAACGACTTTCGTAAGAAGAACTGACAAGAAACTTCACGGGTGTGATGTTTTTCAAAATAATTTTACAACTTTATAGTTGAATAGAAATCGACACTTAAAAAGGCTTAAAAAATGGCAAAACTAGATGTAGTTCTGGTTTTTTAGTATGTTATAAAGACCAGTCATAACTTCATGTATCGCATGGTGCGTAGTGAGCACAAGTTATCCAGAGTTGCAAAGGATTCACACGTATACGTGTATACAAAATCATTCCTATTTACATCTATTAGCGCGGCAAGACTCCGTCCTTACCAATTATCCAAACGATAAACCTCTGCGAACGGCGCCCGTCCACGGGCATAACTCCTCAATCATATTAGAAGTAAATGAGTGACCCGTCACCCCAACGCTATCGTATGAAGATAGTTCTATAAATTTAGTTGTTTGTAAACTTAGATGCTAGGACACTTCACTATATGAGCTGATTTGAGTGTTGTGGTTTAAAATTAAATAAATATTTTTATAAGGCAGGTATAACCTGTTCTGAATACACGATACATTATGAATAAAAGCCGGCGAACAAGCTCTAGATCTAACAATTGTTAAGTGACCCATGATTGATCCATTGATCCGTGATCCATTTTAAATTACATAAGTTAAGCTGAAACAAAGTCATGATATGAAGGCTTAATTGGATGCCAAGGAATTAATGAAATACGTTTGAAAACCAACGGTGTGAATTTACCTAATGCTTCTACGTAGCTGCTTCAAATAAAGCATATACAATGTATATAATAGCTTAACACATATTTTCTTTTACTGTCATGGTACGCCCATAATAAATATGGCATACGAACGTTTATATTTTAATAAATAAAGTTTATGCAGTTCCTACATGGTTTGTTGTATATCTATATTCTATATTTTCCTTACTTTGGGTACAATATTGATGTGCTTTCACCCAAACAGCTTTTAGAGAAAGCAGCTATGACAAGGATTTTGAACTTTGGATTAAGAAGTGTAACAAAACTTATACCTTAAAATTCCCTTTCTACCCACGCAAAGACAGTGCCAACCCTAGCGGGGCCGCAGCTACGGCGGCGTGCGTACCGCACCGCGCCGGATGCGATCGATGTACGCCGGAGACGAGCCGGCGCCGCCGCTCGCGAACCCCGTGGTAGCTAGCTGCCTAGGGGTGCTTGGCTAGGTTATACTTGACCAAGTTAACCAGGTGATGTGACGCCATTTAATGTGAATATTTTTCTGACTAAATTACCAAAGTATTACCGGCACTTCTTCCGCCGCACTTGTTTTTTTTATAAGTAAGTAAATGATTCAAAATCGGCATTCCGCCGGTATGTCTAGTTCGCTTTGGTAGACGTCTATTTACATGACAGCATAAGAATGCGCAAAGGCAAACCTACAACTTGTAAGTCATTAATTATTAAAGGGAGATATTACAAATTACAATATATGGATTGATTAATTACCTACTAACGTCAAGGGATAAAACTGTTACTGCACAAATACTACCTAAAATCAAAAGCTATTAGTAATAAAAATTATACCAAATCTTAACGTAAATCTTATAGCTGTAGAAATTTGGTAATACTAATAAAAAATTAATGTACTTAATATGTGTAAATTTATAAAATGGCTATGCAGCATCTTTGTCTTGGTCATTCCAGCAGTCTTATAGTAAAAGACTAGCCAAATCCCAAATTACAAAAAAATTACACCGACCTTATTTTGCTAAAGAAATAAAAAAAAAGAAACTAGTGTGATATGAATAATGCCAACATTGAATGGATGAAACTAAAACTTTCAACGTGGAATGTTTTGTACTCTAAACCAATTGGTCACTTATTTATAATAGTTATTGTTGTTATATAGGTACCTAAGTGCCATAGAATCTATTTTATTTATTTTATTTATTTATTAGGTCACCAACAGAGTGTACATCAAAATAAGCATAGTATAACAAAAACAAAATAACATTCTAAATGCCACTCTAATTACAGGTGACGTAATAATAATAATAATCTATGAAAATAAAATAAATTTTACAATTTTACTAAATACCAGGACCATGTCACCCCGCTAAAACAATATTTCTTCTCGCCCTCTTGCCAGCTACTGACCTCCGCGCTCCCGTCGTTGACAGGCGGTGGCGTCCGCCAGTCTGCCGGCCGAGATACTAAACGCAACTGTTCATATCTACAGAATTGCTCAATTTTATCTTTAGGGGTCGTGGATCGTTCAAAGCTTTTTCTTTTAGTTGTATTTGCTTTAGAGTCAAATAAGTCAGACATATTTTTGCATCTTTGTACTCGTGATGTTGTAATAAGTTATTTGATAATGGATTCTCCCCATACCTCTTTTTTGTATTCATTTAACTTGATGAAGGAATTATTACATATTTTTTTAAATAGAATTAGTTTAAAACCAAATTTTCCATGCTACATAATTATGACTTATTTTAGTGTTTTTGGCAACTAGGCATCTTGTACACGTTTGTGAGTCCATAGACGGGTTGAGTGAGAATCGTTTACATAAATAGCTATTCTGAATGTATTAAGATTGTGTATAATACGGTTGAAGTCAGAAGTTTTTATTGTATGAAGCAATCACCGGAGTCCCCAGGTTCGAGTCCTGGCTGGAGCAATCACGATGAACACAGATGTTTGTTCTCGGGTCATGGTTGTTGATTTTTATGTGTACTATTATTCCGGGTTTCCCCCCAGTGTGCTCTTTGGTCATCCGTAACACAAACTCCGCTTACTTTGGGGCCGTACAGTTGGTGGGTTCGTCTGGGCATTTATTAATATAGTTATCGTTATGTTTGTACGAACTGTGATTTATCTCTCTAATTTTTTGAGCTCTAATCCAATCTCATAGACTCGGTCATTTTAAAACTCGTCGATCTTAAGGAAGAAGGCAATAAAAACCTTTTGCTTATCTAATTTAAGTGTATAACGGTATCCTGCAATGGACCAAAACTGCGCTATACTTACATACATCAATAAAGTTCTGACCTTAAAACATTGGTGAAAAGATGTTTAGAAAGTTATCGCTGTCTCCTTCTTCTTGTACTGTTAACGTTTGTTTTCCCACTCCCGCGCATCTTTGTGTAAACCGGCTTTAGTGTATTGCCATAAGACAGCCAGAGAGTACATAACCAAGCCAACTCAATATAATTATATTTATATTATTTGTGTTTAAAAAAATACAATAGTGTTAGTGCGATAGAGTTAAAAATCAAAGTTGCGAATGAAGCAGGGATTATGGAAAAAAATAAAACAAATGTAAGTATAAGTTTTGTGTTCAAAGTGTAAAATTGCACAATTAGATTAGAACTTTCTAGTATTATAAATACCAAGTTTTGATAGGAGTTAAACGAATTAGTATGAATGGGATTCGAAAAATGTTCACGTCCACATCTTAAAGTTTTACACAAATTGTATACTTACCTTAAAAACAATCTTAACTTTTATAAATACTAATTTTATTTGTTTCTTTGTTTTTTACCATTTACGCTTCAACTCTGCAACCGATTATCCTGTTTTGCAATCTTATTATCTGGGATGAATAAATTAGACGTAACTAATTAAATTAAAAGTTCCTGGGCTTTAATAATAAACCCAAACGTAATGGTAGAGTTGTATTGCTTATTATGTCTCTGGTATTCGAACTAATGAAAATTAACATCGCCATAACTTGTGGCTGAAGGACAAATAAAGCCGACAGTGTTTTGTTTACATATATATTCGGCAAATTCCGTCTGACTTAACCTAAAATTCAAAAACCTAAAGAATCAAACCTAAAAAGTTTTGTAACTCCATTTATAACGTTCTTCTCATTAAAGGCACATGGTAAATAATATTCCGAGTCATGAATAGCCAAATAAAACTCCTGAGGATATTAACTTATAGTTTCGGCATTTCCGTGATATGAAATTTTTTTTACAGAGGGTATCTAAATAGAAAGCTAAATGTTCACCATACGGGGTGCTTAAAAATTTAGAAAAGCAACAACTTGCAACAACAGACAGTAACTAGAGATACGGTTTGTAACGGTTTTGGTACATGTCACCTGCGTTCGTTTTTCCTGATAAACATAAGCTAACATCGGATAGGGAAAATGATATTTTCTTCGTGCTTTTTTGGATAGGCCTCTATTATTCTCGTCTTCATTTCCGTGAAAGGAAATAATGTCTGCCTGTACCGATACAATAGAGCATGCTTACTAAATAATGACATTTAGGCATTTTTCAATAAATTAGTCAGTTTCTAAGGTAGTGCGGCTATTAAGAAACCATATATCGCCCACGAGTGAAAAAGCTAGTTATGAATACAAGTATTACAAAAGTTTAAAATAAAGTTCCTGGAACGGGACATCATTAAAGTCGAGAATATGTGGGATCCTAATTTAACTTTGAATTAGATAAATAACGAAACAAACATATACCCACTGATACATACATGTGATTGCTTATCTGAATCACCGAGTCAATGAATAGCTATTTAAGTTTTACTCATTTAAAGTTTTCAATTTCAAACCAATGAGGTTGGTTGGTACAACCGACCCCGCTAAACGTGTATAATCGTACTTTTTACTGTTTAACTTTAAGACATTCAATATAACCTAAATACATTACAACGTATTAACTACCTACTTACTTACTGTTTGGATATTATAGATGTATGTTTGACGATCACAGTGTAATTGCTCTACGTCTGACATGCATTTACATCGGAAATAAGACAATATGCTACATCTCAATATACAACTTTGAATTAAACTACTAACTTTATATGTGCAATCTTAATAAATATTAGTTACCTATCATAAATATTAGATACAATATAGTAAATACATGCGAGTAAAAACATTTTATGTTAGTACTTGTAGTTGGGTTGATAATCTAAGCTATTATCTTAATATTTTTTATTTCTTGTTAGGCATTCGAGAAAATCTTGATAGAATAGTAGGAAGTAATAGTAGGAGTTTTGTTTTCAACTGTGTTCGTCGCAACTACTTTGAAAACCGATTTTATTTATTTTTGTACTAAAGTCTTACGTAGCTCAATAGAAATTACCTTATTATATAGTAATTTAGATAAAAGTCCCTAAAAAAAAACTACCCCGTAAAAGTTTATAAGAAAAAAAACCCATATCTGCGACAAACTAAATATTTTCGGTCCTGACTGTATATGAACCTAAGATGGTACAAATTTATGGCACCACCTACGCTTTAAATAAACTTTTGATACCTATTCCAGTTTCAATTTCCCGGCAACACTGTAGCATATTAAGAGGGTTTTTCTTTAAGTTATATTACTAAGAAAGGGTACACAAATTATAAGTTGGGTCCACAAAAAATAACTAAGTTTTTACTGATTTCTGAAGTAAATTATTACCCAACAGCGATAATTGGGCTAGGTTTAATTAAACACGAAAGACACAAATTTTGCATCGGCTTTTTTAAAAGATAGACACAAAAAAGTTGTGTACTTGTTGGTACTAGATGTAAATATGGCTGTAAAAAACATTGGAGAGGTTAGTCACGTGGGTTTATAAAGAAAGCATTAAATAATTCCTACGCCTGCCTTTTATTTTAAAACTCTTTGTATAAATATTAACATTATATTAGGTAAATGAAAGTTTTATTAAAATGTTTTTTGTTCTCAATACCGTGTGAGTAGGTATAGTTAGAACGTGTGAACGAGAAGATTTAATACAGAATGATTTTTAACTTTAAATTGATTATTTTGTTACGATAACTTAGAATTGATTATTTTATCATTTAATAAAACATAACGTAGATCGATCCCCGCTGTGATCAGGTAATAACTTTTAATGTTCGTTATGACTTTTGCGATAACAGAAATACACACCTACATTTCACAGTTAACAAAAAACAGGGCTTACTATTTGAACAGAAATATAAGAACTGCCACTGTCCTATATGTAGGTATAATCTGTAACATGTCAGAGAGCTCCTAATCCAGACACTAGGTACGTAACTACATGACATCTCTCTCTGCACTGTGTGAACATTAACCAACCAGCGTTCTTCTTTCAGGAGTCGAAAGGCCAAGAAAATGAAACTTCAAAACTAAAAAAGGAAGAAAAAGCGGACGATAATGGAAACAAAATCTTTAAAGGCAGAAAGCATACGAACTTTTTTTTACTAGTTTGCATCATAGGTGTTTCTCTGGGAATTCTTACAGAGATTTTTAACGCACAATACAGAAGGAATTCCAGATATGATGTAACTCACAGTCCATATTATTGGGTTTACTCAGCTTATAATGACGTAGAAAATAGAAATGGTCTACTCAAACATGTCCATTTAGTTTTAGAACGAATTGGGTTCCAACAATCAGCAAATGACACTCCTTGGACACTGCTCTGGTCTCACGACTACCCCTTCAGGGCACTGTATCCTAATTTACACAGGCTAAAGCCTTATCAAAAGGTAAACCATTTCCCAGGAACAGGATTCATAACTAATAAAGTAGACTTAGCTACTTCTAACCTTAAATATATACCAAAGGCGTTTAAGTTACCAAAGAATAAGGATGATTTTCTGAAATATGCGTCCGCGCATAAAGATTCGTTGTTTTTAGAGAAACACAACCAACATCGCGGTATTTACATCAAAAACGTGACGGAAATTGATTTATCCAGTGGAGAAAGTTTCGTGCAGGAGTACGTGCAAAAACCTTACTTAGTGGACGGACATAAGTTTGATATTGGAGTTTATGTGGCTCTAACATCAGTGAATCCTTTAAGAGTTTATTGGTACAAGGGTGACGTTTTATTCAGGCAAGTAATAATTTGTTGAAAACGCTTTATTAATAATCAAAGAGACATAAGTAATTGAAAAAAGAAATAAAGTGCTTGTATAAATATAACTCGAATGTCCCAAATTCAACGAGCAACCAATTTCAAATTCTAAATCTAATATTTATTTCTCAACATTGAGTTACTTGTTCTTATTGACGTCAAATAAAGCATGACTCTACCACCAGATCGAAAAAACCTTCTTGAAAAAGAACTTCACGGATATATTTTTCTCAAAATAAAACAATGTCTCTTTATGTCTATAAAAAAATATTCTTATCTGCATCTGTTAGCTTGGCAAGTCCCCCGAACTATTCCAACGACGAACACCCTCAAACGAACCCACAAAAAAATCGTATTATGTTTATATTCCTAGTAATTTATTATAGGCTAAATAATCATAATATAAGAACGGAAAATATTCCCTGTAAATATTATTTAGTTGTCCCCAGAACCTATTTCATAGAACTGAACTTAGAAAACAATTCTAAAAATGCTTCCTTTTGATAGGTACCTTTCTCAAAATGAATATATATTTGCAGGTATTGCATGGCGAAGTACTATCCCTTCGACCCGAAGAACTTGGATAAGTACGTGGTAGGTGACGACTACCTCCCTACTTGGGAAGTGCCCTCGCTAGCGCATCCTTATACAGCGCTGGGCTTTGGCATGAAGGATGCTTTTGACATTTATGTTAAATCTAAGGTATGCCTATATAATAAATATGTGATTTACTTTTTTCAATAGCTGACATACGCCTGCTATTCTCTGATTTGGCTTTCATCCCCATGATGTCATTAAGTAATTAGGTAACTGTAGGTTTTATTAAATAATGATGCGTTCCAGTTACAGTAAAAAGTATGTAATAAAAAAATGTTAAATTAGCAGTCACAGCTCATATAACAGAATTCTCTAGTAAAAGCCACCCTTGTTTGTTTTCAAGACGAGCTTAGCATTTAATCTTGCTTTATTATTGCGAAAAAATACATATAAAGAAAGCACGAAAACTTTTATCCCAACACATAAGTGTACATCTAAATGTATCTTCCAACTCTAATGTATTACAGGGTAAAGATCCTTCAATAATCTGGAGAGAAGTTGAGAAAGCCATTGCTGAGGTGTTCCTGGCCAAAGAACATCACATTGTCGATGCTGTAAGTACAATTTATTTATATAGAGAATAAATAAATCGTGTTCCTATGCGCAGGGCTTTAGGCGCTGGCTTTTGGTGACTGCAAAATATACCAATAAGTTTTTACAGCTTAAGTACATAAAGTACATAAGCTCTTACGGTGAAACAAAACATCGTGAATTTAAATTACAGTATATTTGGGACATAAAAAGGTAATGTTTCACCAAATTTCGTGGAAAAATATTTTTTTTTGAAAGAGATAAAAATAAAAACTAAAATCTTGGTTATTTGAATTTTTCACATAAATTTTGAGGTTATGTGAAAAAATTGTAAATTCAAAAAATGTAGATCATCTTATTACCTACAACTTTGTCGTTTAATGTTTTTTCATAGTACTTGTAGTTTTGCCGGAATCGAGATAAACCGTTTTTACCCTTAACACCTCACCCCCCACTTCCCGAACTCAGATCGCCCGTAATTTATTTTTCCTTTTATTTTTATTATACTCTTCTCCTTTTCCAATGGGTTTCATCTTAATGTTGTTTTTTTCACTTATTACCATTTTTAAAGGCTTCAGCCCTGGTCTATTATCTTTGTACCAATTCAAGTTAACAAAACAAGAATACCTAACTTGTTATAATTTAAATTAGTACAAACATAGACACAAAGTCCTTACGATATTAAAGGTTTTCGATTATTTATTTTGCCTCAAGCTAAACAGTAACAAAGCAACAAAAAGGAAAACAAATGTTAACGTAGTTGGCGTAGGTATCAAGTACGATATTCATTTATTTCTGTAAATTGGATGGAAATAAGAGTACAAAATAAGCTTATTCAAAGTTTTATGATTATCTTCTGTTTTGAATAAATTCCAATGTAGGTTTAATTATTTAATTCTTAGAACTTTTAATTTGCGGTTTCGGCTGGTTAAAATGGCAAAAAATTTTTTGTTTCAGTTATTGCTATTAATCGTTTTTGTTATTACAATCAGGCTTTAGTTCTATGAATGGTTATTAATATTTAAGGTAAAACAAACTAAGCTAATACCCTTTTATGTGGACGTTGAAGTTTCGCAAACTTAGGTTCACCCGCGTATATTTGATCCTGTGGAATTTTCTGCTTTTTCAACTATTTTCATAGCCGGCAAACATCATTAGTCATACGTATTTTTAAATAGGACCGTCTTTTACTATAATGCCACCTATTATTTACTATATTTCCGAGCTGTCATAAATTCATTCATCGTACTGACTGTTCATTCACGGAACAGAAAATTATCTATACTATCACCAACATTAATAATATAAAGAATAGTATTTAAGTGATTTTAAAGTAGGTAGGTACGTAAAGCAAATAAGACGCACCTGCAATATCGAAATCAGTTTTAAAGTTATATACCTACTGCTTGAATTGTTTACAGTTTCATTTTAAAAAATAACAACTTATAGAAAAATATCGTGGGCCACTCAGAAAGATTTGAGAAAAAAATAAAATTTTCTGCAGGTCAGATTTTTTCATTACATCTATTCAAGGACCTGTCCACGTTTCATGCGCCTTAACCAATTTTCAAAGCACATTTTCCAGTCTGCAACCGGTACTTCCTCAACAGCCTTCTCGAACGCAATGAGCGCATTGTCTGGTATGAAAACTCGTATCCCCTTGAGCTGGTTTTTAATTTTAGGGAACAGGAAGAATTCACACCAAATTAGGGCTGTAAGGCGGATGACCCAAACATTTTACCTGTGTAGTGCTTAGGAGTTCCTCGACTTGATCGCGGAGTGGGTGGGCGAGTTGTCGTGGTGGAGCAAAAGGCCTCTGAGTCCCGTGTTCGGTCGCTGTTGCTGGCAGCAGCAAGAACTTCTGGCAACATTTTAGTGTACCACACTGCATTGATGCTACTTTGGTTTCATAAAGGAATTCATATTAAATACCTCGTTAAGGAGAAAAAATTGGCGATCATAAGTTTTCCAGCGCTTTTCGATAGTTTCACTTTCGTAGGCGTTGGTTCGCTTTGTAGCGTAGTTTCAATAAAACACAAAATTCTCTCCTGTGTTTATTTTTTCGGTAAAATTTAAAATATACAAAGATGCCTGTAAATACAAACAGAAAAATATAAACAAAATTGAAATAAAAAATAGTCACACAAAATAACACAGAAATATTAATACAATTAAATTTGATCTGAAAAGAAAAAATAACAATAAAATAAATTTTAATGAGTGAGAATCCTTACCAACAATTTTGGCTACGCACACTCGTGAACGTAAAAAATAGGTTTCTTAAAAAGAACTTTGATTATCGATAAT
Source organism: Marasmarcha lunaedactyla (assembly GCA_923062675.1). Taxonomy (NCBI): domain Eukaryota; kingdom Metazoa; phylum Arthropoda; class Insecta; order Lepidoptera; family Pterophoridae; genus Marasmarcha; species Marasmarcha lunaedactyla. The sequence continues at coordinate 15,626,372 of OV281353.1, forward strand.
AAAATATCTTAACTATATAATTTTGAATGATAAACTCGGAAAAAATAATAAATAAATAGATTCAAGTTGCTTTGATGAATAATTTTTCGTGACTGACTTGTCAAATCAAAACATTGCCGTTCTCCGACACTACGTAATTCCTAGTTTAAAATTACGTCGGAAACGACAAAAAAATAAAATTTACTGACAAAAAGAGGTCGAAATAGACAACCGTCACAATACCCCGGGGGCCGGGAAAAAAAAAAATCTGAAAGATTTTTTTTTAGTAAAATTTCAAATTCAAACCAAATCAAAATAAACCGCATATACATATCGAATTTTAATATTTAATCTGCTAAATGAAAGAACAATCAAAAAAAAATAATAATTAAAAGCAAAATGAAAATTAATATTAACATCCTATAGAAAAATTTTTCTGAAAAAACATCCTGTATATATGAAAAAATAATATTGATATATTGCATATCAACAAATTATTTAATAGACAAAGAAAACAAAACAGACGAGAGAGAAAAAAAAAAATCCTAAATAATTATCCTAAATTACATGGTTCATGAATGATAAAATTTTAAACATGTTCCTGAAATATACAATGTTAATATACATCGTTCAACTCCATCAACGTACATTATAATTACAACATACATTCTCTTTCATACTAGTCTTATTCCAACTACTGGAAATAAAACATCATGCAGTTAGAGTTGCTTATGAGGAATCGTATCCTAAATAAGTCAACTCAATAGAGTTGAACGCAACGGCAAAAGGCTTTAATAGTTGCCATCCGCTGAAAATATTAATAGCTTATGGCTTCTTTAACGTGTCGCTAAGTCCCGCACGGTGATTACTATAAACAAATTTCAGTTAAAGACTGAAATAAATATGCCGGAAAGAAAAGAAAATCATAGCCAGTCGTGAAACATTGACTTTTAAATAAAATCCAAGGGTCTTTTGTGAAGTAATTAAAATATATATGTAATAAACATATGAAAATAATTCTCACAGGAAAGTGATTCAAGCGTATAAATAATACACATAGGTATGGTTTAGTTTAACGAGTTACCATAATAAACGCTCGTGCAGAAGGCTTAATTTTACAAGTTGCAAACCGCTTGAAAAAAAAAATTGAGAAAAAAAAATTGATAACATTTAACAAATTATACTATAAAGTATAATACAGATATTGAAAATAAGAGTTTACACTCCTAGAATTGCAAATATTAAATAAATTACACAATAAGTTAACCTAATACTACGATGATGATAATTAATTATAAGTTTTGACCAACGTCAATGTTAATGGTATAGCCAAACGATAATGAGGTGCATAGAAAAAAAAAATAAGACAAAAAGAATCGGCTTATGCTCGCCGTGAAAATTCTCTCTCTCTCTGAAAATTCTTCAGGGCTATTTTGTAAAATTTCTGTTTCAGAATCTACATTAATATTTAATAATAATGATCGTAGTTCGTCTACAGATTGCGTCGAAGAAAAATTTATATTTCTGATTTTTAATTCATAAATTATTTCAGGTTTATTTAATTGTGAAAAATTCATTGCAAAATCAAAAAAAAATGTTAAAGTGAAACAAATTTGTTAATAGTCGTTATGCAGAATAGAGCCTTAAAAATATACGTATTTTCAAGTGATGAAAATGAATAGAAAATGTTATTTAAATAGTGAAATTACTGGGTTATAGAATGTTGTGTCTTCAGAAAATTTCTTCAAGGATATTATAACGAAAGAAACTAAAGAAACTTAAATGTCTGAATAATTTAGCAGTATTTTGATATATTATAGTAGATATATTATAGTAGATACATATATAAATATATTATAGTGAATGTTAATGATTGAAAATGGTAACAAATAAAGTTTTATGCCTGACCTCAATAATAATTATAAAAAAATTATTTTTAATGTTGCAATTCTTCTGTTCCGTTCCTTCTGTTCCTTCTGTTGCAATTTCTCCTCTCATCTCAATAAGCTACGTTTGAATATTCGGGCGCCAGTATGTAGCGTAGTTTCAATAAAACACAAAATTCTCTCCTGTGTTTATTTTTTCGGTAAAATTTAAAATATACAAAGATGCCTGTAAATACAAACAGAAAAATATAAACAAAATTGAAATAAAAAATAGTCACACAAAATAACACAGAAATATTAATACAATTAAATTTGATCTGAAAAGAAAAAATAACAATAAAATAAATTTTAATGAGTGAGAATCCTTACCAACAATTTTGGCTACGCACACTCGTGAACGTAAAAAATAGGTTTCTTAAAAAGAACTTTGATTATCGATAATAAAATATCTTAACTATATAATTTTGAATGATAAACTCGGAAAAAATAATAAATAAATAGATTCAAGTTGCTTTGATGAATAATTTTTCGTGACTGACTTGTCAAATCAAAACATTGCCGTTCTCCGACACTACGTAATTCCTAGTTTAAAATTACGTCGGAAACGACAAAAAAATAAAATTTACTGACAAAAAGAGGTCGAAATAGACAACCGTCACAGCTTTGAAACAGCCATACTGTTGACTGGCGCTTTGTTTCTGGAGCATATTGAAAAATCCAAGATTCGTCACCTGTTTTGATATTGGAAGAACCTGCTTTGAATTTATCAATCATATCATGGCAGCATTCCATGCGCGCCTGCTTCTAAGCGTCGGTGAGGTTGTGTGCGTTGTTTGTGTAGAATATCATGAATACTTCCCGATCCAATCTGCAAATTGTACTAAATCTCCTCACAGCACTTTAATTTTACTTGTGCACATTTTCTTCTGTAACAGCAGTCCAAGGATGACCACTGCACTTCTTCAGCCTTTAAATTTAAGCGACCACACTTAAACTCGTTATACCAGTGGTACAAAGTTGTTTAAAAGGCGCCTTGTCCATAAAAGCAAATTAAAGTCGATTAAACGATTTATCATGTTTCAAGTTCGCTGAAGGTTTACAAAGTCATTGCATGAAAATGTTTCCGATGCAGGTCAATTTTTCTATACTAGTTTCATAATGCTGGTTAAAAAATTTAGAGGGAAATTTGGAACAGATATATTTTAGCTTTTAAATAATCGAATTTTCAAAGTACTGGTACAAACGATTATATTCCAGACAGAATATACTTAACAAACTGAGAATGTTTTAAGACAAGTCTGCAAGACAAACTAGAACTAGGCCTACATAAAAGATGATAGTAATCTAAGGTTTACTATGAACTAAGGTATTCAATAATCTTCTTTAGTACAAACATTTTCACCACACTCGGATCACTTAGCTAGCCTGTTGTTTTTCTATCAATGACACTTCCATGGTAACATAGAGATATAAGCATTTAACCTTAAAAGAGCAACTAACTCCATATCCCGAGTTAATTACTGAAATAAAGTCCTAGATCATCCTCCAATTAATCTCTGTGAAATTTTGTAAGTAAGCATCTCAAGCATCTACCCCTAATTAGAAAATTTACAGAATAACAACAACAAAAAACTTATCGAGAAATAACTTCAGATGAAACACCTAAACTACGTCGTGCACATGGCAAAGTATTAAGTCTAATGGAATGACATCGCTGGATCGCAGTAATAATTTATGTCCTCTTATTATTTCAGCTTAAAAACTACCCCTCAGCAGACAACTTCTTCGAACTGATGCGCTTCGATATGATGCTGGACGAGGATCTGAAGGTCTACCTGCTGGAAGCCAACATGTCTCCGAACTTGAGTTCAGCTCATTATCCTCCCAACCAACTGCTTTATGAGCAAGTGCTGTATAACCTGTTCAAACTGACTGGCGTTGGTGATCTGATGAGGAATTATAATAATACTACACCGAGGTATCTGTTCAATCCTTTTTTTGTAACCCTGCTTAAACTATTTTGTGAGGTTCCAATCTGCTGGCCGGCACGAAGAATTTTGTGGTTCGCACAGTTGGTACATTTACTATTTATATTAATACTTAATTGTACCATACACAATGTATTATTAAATTTATTAAATTAAAATTCAGGGAAACAAATTCGTAGATCTATGTTATGTACTGGTCCAGTCACTTTGGGAGCTTCACCTCGGAATTATAACGAAAAAGCAAAAATTTTTTGAATTTCACTTAAGTGTACTGTTGGACACTTGTAGATGTAGTGTATCATAGAAAGCTGTATCAAAATAACCGACTACATAGGTATATTAACACATTCACTAACTTCTCAAATACAATAAATTTGAAACTTAGTCTAATGGAACGTCTCATTTTAATGTTAAATATTTTGAAATACCCAACAAATATAATATCTTTAAATAACCGAAATAAGTTAGAAAACATAACTAAACTAATGGATTCACGTCTGTCTTGTCACTGTCTGCTTAAGCAATTTTGCACGGCGTTCTCGAAACTATTGCAACGTTTGGCTTATTTATATTAACCAGGAAAAACATACATTATTTTTGATATTACTGGCTCAAATTTTAATGGTAGATATTATAAAAAACTTAAATTTCTATCGCTTCCTTCACGATGCAAATTGACACTTTAGAATATAGTTCTTCCCCAAGGATCTCTATACTGATTTATTTTATACGGCCACATAGCGTTGAAGTTTGAAATCAAAGAAAAAGGTTCGAGTGGCCAAGTGGGCGCGCACTAAAATGCGCGATCCCGTCGTTTAGTGATTCACGATCACCCACGGTTTTAATACTATGGAACGCGTTGCATAATTAATATTAAAAAGAGTCTCCTTGCAGAATTATTACTTGCATAACAAGAAGTTAGTATTTTTTTTTGTAATGGACAGTTTATTTATGGGCCGCCTATAAGTCTTTTAAATTTTACCGGACTTTGTGGCCTAGCGCGGAGGGCGCTTAGCCGGAACTTAAACTACTCCTACATACGATACGCCTAAGGACACCCGAGAGGGCACGGACCTCGGATTAGGACGTCGTATATTGAAAATACCACTGGTTTGGAAGCGTCATCTACTGCCAAAGAACTATGCCAAGAAACTCAGTAGGAATGCGTACGCCGCGTCAGCTTGGCCCACCAGTGGGTTAGGCGATTCGAATGCCATGTTGCCCTATTTCTAACTGGAACGCCGGCGTTCCTTGTTGTAATAGACGTTACGCGGACGAAGTAGCGTCTGGACGCCACTTCATGAAAGCGGCAATAGTGCAAAGCGGCAAATAGATCTTTATGCGGATTGGAGTAGGTATTCTAGTTAATCTACGTGATTCCTATCAGATATGTATAGCGGTGTCGGCTTCTACGTCAAGCGGGCCGTCAGGGCGCGCACCCTCGCGCATCCAGGCTTCCAGATAGTCGAGCAAATGTGGGTATCCCTAACCGTGAACTCTATTACCTTATTAATCGGTACAGCCTATAGACCACCCTGGCTTAGTGTCGATATATTTTTTGATGCTCTGACTGAGTCCATTACTTCCTTTTCTGATTATAAATATGTAATACTCCTTTGTGACTTTAATATTATGTGCTTGACTGGTAATGATGGACAGTACCTGCAGCTTGAAAAGTTTTTACCACAGGTTTTTGTCAATACCACAGGGCATCCATAAGTAGTAAACCTCTTCAAATTGATTGTTTTTCAGTTCAAATCCACAAAACAGGAGAAAAGCGATAAGTCACAAAAGGTTATTGAAAAAGTATAATGTCAAAAAACCCTAGTTTTTAAATACTTCATGTAAGGCGCGTTACGTACGCGTGTACATCACTTTCTTCAACCGTTGTACCTTATCTCAGTGATTGAAGTGTCGCCCATACTACTGCATTTTATCGATAAAAAACACCGTAGAGTAGGTAACACAAAACTGAAATTAAAAATGAAAAACTTGTTATTTTATGAAGTAAGAAAGAAAATAGAAGTGAATGAAAGTCTATCCATAGACCAAGAGCGAGTGGACCATCCGAGTAACGGTATGTCTGTAAGGCTAGAAATTCTTATGGTGATGAGTCATAGCTTGCTAAGTACAATATAACCTGGCACGCCTCAGCCCTGCACGTCATCAATCCCTATATTTTTGAAAGTGTAGGAAACATTTGAGAAAAAAAGTTGTTCCTGTAAGCTTGAAATTTTTATACAATTTTGTTTATTCGTTATAAAGTTTGAAAAAAAAAAATTGACAGGCGTTTTCGATAAGCACAAGTACCTGACAGGTGAATTATAAGGTGTATTATGTATAAATTAAAATAAAATTTATTCTGTGCAGTTGAAATTTATAGACGTGTTTCCTTATGCGATTTAAAGTAAGTTGGTACAATGACAGGCGGTTCTGGATAGCATAAGTCCTTGACAGGCGAGGGGTCGGAGGGGGGGAGGGCTCTCCAACTACCAATATTTATTGCTTAAAGAAGTTGCTGATTCATCGTTATTTGGGTCTATTATTGTCCTACAATACTTTTATTTAACATTTTGAGGTTAATGCATAGTGAATTTACAAATCTGATTGCAATAATATTCAAAACTGGATTCTAAGTTTTTTTTAATATATAAGTACTTTCTGCCACCCCCCCCCCCCCTGGTTTGCTGTATAACACAAGCTCTACTACTTTGGGGTCTTACAGTTGGTGTATTTGGGGATTTAATTTATTTATTTTCACACGTGTCACGGATGTCATCATTTTTGTATGAGTGTTCTATTCTGGACCCCAAAGATGACCATAATTCATTACAACTAAGAGCCTCGTGCCTTTGTCTATGAATTTTATGTTCACATCACATTACTAATATTTTCCAGGGAAACACAAGGGATACAGAACATGGTATCGAACCAGAAGAACATCGCCGTGTACGGTGAAGAATGCACCACTGTCTGCCGAGACAAGTGTGAAGAAGCCCAAGTCTGCGGACTCTGCAAGCCTTGTCTGTGTCCGAAGTTGAGGCACAGCTTGCTAAAAGCACACAGAGAACATTTGCACAAGGGAGACTTTAGACGACTTTTTCCTCCGGCTATGGTAATTCCAAATTTAGTAAATATTAAGAATACCAAAATTGTAGGCACTTTCATTTCTTGTCAGCTTATTGGAATGGCTCTACTGCTAAATAGTTCTTATGCATGTGGTATAAGATAACCATTGTTTCTTACTTACTTAGCTCTTTAGATCTTAGCACTTGAATTACATTTATATCCAAATTTTGACTATTAATGACACAATTAGTGTAGGTACCGTTACTTAGGTGCTTACCTACTTTCGTTTACTAAGTTTATTACACTCATATATAACTCACTAACTAACTCACAATTCACTATTTGAGCCATCGATTCTGCAGATGTGTGAACACGAGCATTGTCCAGATGAAACAAAACTTTCTTGGTCAACAATCCTGGTCTTTTAGACTTTATTTCTACGCGTGAACGACGTGCGTGCAATAGTATGCAAAATTTATAGTTTGACCTCTTTCTAAGTAATCAACCAAGATGACACCCTTAGAATCCCAGAAAACAGATGCCATTACCTTGTTTACTGAAAAACGCACCTTGGCTTTCTTGGGTGTCGGAGATCCGTGTCTCTTCCATTGTTTGGATTCAGGTGTATACTGATGAACCCATGTTTCATCCATAGTAACAAACCTTGCTAAAAATTCTCTAAACAGTCTCTAGAAATCGTGAGCCGAGTTCGTTTCTGTTCAACTGAAACTATTCAACACATCTTGCAGACACCTTGTGGAACCCTAATTCGTTAACAATCATGTTTTGTGTACGTTCATATGAAATCCCTAGAGCTTCAGCTATCTCAGATACCTTCAATCTTCTGTCTCCCATGACGAGATCACATATTTTTTCGATGTTTTCCGAAGTCGTAGCTGTAGAAGGCCGTCCAGAGCGGGGTCATCTTTGATGCTCTCTCGTCCACGTTTAAATTCAGCTGTCCACTTTTTTATCACTGTATACGACGGAGCAGATATTCCTAAAGTAGCCACCATATCTTCATGAATCTGCTTTGGACTTAAATGTTTCTTGTGGAGGTATTTGATCACGGCACGGTGCTCTAAACGATCCATTTTCAAATTTAATGAAACTTACTCTCACTTAGTGTTCAATAAAATAAATAATTACGCATGTTCTCAGAGAAAAATTGCACAGAGACTGACAAAAAGTCTAGGTTTTATATGAGGGTAGTTTTATATTAATATGACAACGCTATCTGTGTTAGGCCGCGAACTTTCAATCCACCCTCGTACAAATATACAAAACTTTTTGAGTGGCCTGGTATGTTATTTTTGGATCATGGCGATCTCTTTTTTTTAGTCGTTTGTCTTCTATCTCTTCTGATGGAAAGTGACGATGAAGACGAAGGTATTTTACGTCTATCCACGAGATACCTATTCACTCGACGCTTGAAAGAATTAGGACTATAGTTTTCTGGTTCAAATAATTGTAGGTTCTCTATAGTTCTCTAATAGTTAAATGATTAATAAAATTGGTTTGATAGTTTACAGTTAAATCTTTCCTCTTATATTAAAATATATGTAATATATTACAGTATAGAATTGGTATTGATTAGTATAGTATATATAAACAAATGGGCAATAGGTCCTTAATCACTATTTCATTCACCCAGAACCAACTTCACCTCAGATAACTTATGCCATGTTACAAGCACAACTATTATTCAATACAGTTCTATTTACTTATGAAAATAATCAAAATATAGAAGTTGACATAAATAATACATTAACATCATTAATAAACTGGTTGACATTAAATAATTTGACAATTAATTTGACTAATGCTGCGTTCCGTTTGCCGATTACAGCGCTCACAGCGCTAAAAGTGCTCAAAACCGTTCCGATTCGTTTGAGCGCGCTAAAAGTGTTATTAGTGATATTGCAATCGGAACGGTAAATAGCGCGCTAACATTCTGATTGTTCGTCGATTAAGTCTAAAGTTATAATTTCATTAAGATCTTTGACCCTGAATGAAGCAGGAGCCATTTTTTAACATTATTACAAAAGAAAATTAATAAACAAGCTTTTAAAATCTTTAATAGACTAATAAAAACATCAACAAAGTAACGTCATGTGTCAGTTTTGACAGGCCGTTCACAGCGACCATGCTCCGTAGCGTTGGCGCTGTGAGCGGTAAGATGGCGGCGTTTATGACGTCATTGATGACGTATCGATATCGCTGTGAGCGCGCTCACGGGCGAACGGAACGGGTATATGAGCGCTGTGAGCGCTGTAATCGGCAAACGGAACGCAGCATATTAACTTTAAACAAAGGAATAACTATCCATTAAACATTAACATAAACCATCTTAGTAATATGGTAAAAGAAGTTGATTCTACAAAATTTTTAGGTTTGACAATAAATAATAATTTGACATGGAAAAAGCATATTTCAATCTTAACCAAAAAACACTGAGGACACTATAAAACGTAGAACTACGCGCAAAACCCTTCTTCAAAGGATTAGCATTAAAAGCATGGCCCCTATTGTCTATAATAAACTACCGCGAGCTATTAGGGCAATACCAGACAACACAGTTTAAATCTGAGCTTAGTGGTATTCTTGCTGAAAAAGCAGATTATGATATAAAAAAATTTTTATGACATGACCCATAATTAAAATTGATATTAAATTTTTATTCTCTTTTCATTCTAAATAATGACATTGTATTACATTTGAAATTCATAATAAGTTGACTGTTATGTAATTAATTTGCCTATTTATTTGACATTAATGATCTCATTTTTTGACATAATTTATACATTAATTATCGTTATTGTCTTTTATTCCTAATTTTTTATATTATTATTATTCTTATTCTTATTCATTATTGAAATTGTAATACATTAAATTTTTTATAACTATTATGATTCATATGCCATTAAGGTGAATCATGGCTGTACAAATAATAACGTCTCACCACCTGTAAAATCTTCCTGTGATTATGAATAAATGATTTGATTTGATTTGATTCAATATTTTATTAAATTTTTTCTACCAAAACCTAGGCATTCAGCATCTATGCAAATTGACAATTATTATTAGGTTAGCCACCATTATTATTATTATTAAATGTTTCACTGTCTTGTTTCAGACATCAGCATCTCTGGATGATGAGACCCTACTAAAAAAACTTTCTCCCACCAACCAACTTCAACACTTATGGTACCAAGAAAAATGCAACCAGGACCCTACATGGTGTACATAAAAGACATTGTTAACAAAAACTTATTTACTATAAAAATATTGACAACAAAACTTAATTTTATCTTATTTTTCTAATCACACTCTACCATAGATTGTAACAGCCCTAAGATATAACTACCTAAATCTTCATCCTGATTGGTCCATGACACATAGATATTCTTTTCACTTTCGTCCTCACCCTCTACTTTAATTAGCACTGATTCAACTGATATATTTCCATCAGAGATTGTAATAGACCATCCTGGTAACTTTTCTGCTAGTAAAGATTTCAACTTTTCCGCCGTCTTCATTGCAGGACCTGCTTCATCAAACCTCACTTTACTTGTGAAGCGTATCACATGCCTACTAATACCAATTTCATCACACATTTCATCAATGTCTAACAGGGACAGTCTGTTGTCCCTTACACATAATATACCATGAATGATTCTACGCCGTTTTGGATCTGGCGGTTGGGCATTGTACCTCACAGCTTCAGCTTTCAATAATTTAAGAGAAATATCTATTGGAATCTTAGTTGGTGTTGTGATTGTGCAGGTTTCTCCATTTGCAGGCATGTAACAATCAATTTTAAATTCCTTTTCAATTTTATCTTTCAAAAATTCCATTTTTTGAGCCTCACCATGTACCAGCAATACATTTTTTGGTTCACAATATTGAATGAGTTGCATTATGCCTTTTGCATCAGCATGAGCTGAAAAAGACATGTATTCAACAGCCATTTTTACTTCTACAACCTGTCTATTTTCAAATTCTACTTTCTTGGCACCATTTAAGATCTTGTGGCCCACTGTACCCTGTACACAGAATCCTGGCATGATGACCATGTTCTGCTCATGAGGAGCCCACTTCTTGAAAATGTTGAGGGACAAACCAGCATGCAGCATTCCTGGGGTAGCAAACACCACCATCGCTCCAGGATTATCTATATATGATTTGTCAAAAGGTTTGATGTGCTTGAAATCAAACATGTTTCTCTGTACGAAGGTCTTTCTTATCTTTTGATTGGTCCATGTTATAAACATTTTGTAATAATTATTTGCCTTTTCTGTTAAGCCCAAAGCAAAATACACTGGATATTTCAAGTTCATTCTCTCCCAATATGTTTCCAATAAAATACATAGTTCTTGTGCTCTGCCTAGAGCAAAAACAGGAATAAGGACTTTCCCACCTTTTTCAACACATTCATGTACTTTTTTAAGGAAGTCTCTTTCTCTGCAGCGTTTAGAATCTCTTATTGTAGTAGCATAGGTAGACTCTGATATAAGAAGGTCTGGCCTGCATTTATCAATCCATGCTGCACCTAAATGTCTATCTGGGGTCATATTATAGTCCCCAGTGTAGACTACAGACTGATTGCCGACTCTTATCCAAAACATTGCAGCTCCTAAAACATGGCCGGCATAATAAGCTTTAATCTCAAGGTCATTGTCAACCATAACTGATTGATGCAGAGTCACTGCTGTAACTTTTTTAATACAATCTTTTATCATTTGTGATGTAAAAAAATTTGACTCTCCTTTTCTTTCAACAGCCACTTTTCTCATGTCTTCAAGTAAAATTGGAGCAATTGCTTTAGTAGGATGTGTCATGTAAATAGGTCCAGTATAACCAATCATTTCAGACATGTATGGTAATGCTCCACAATGGTCTAGATGAAAGTGAGATATTATAACACAATCGATTTGACTTGTAATAGGACCTTCGGGTACTATATAGGAAAAGTCCGGAAATCTTCTTTCATCATTGTATCCCATATGCATACCACAATCCAGCATGATATTCTTACCCCCCATGGAAAGTAAAATACAACTTCTCCCAACATCCTGCCCTGCCCCCAAAGGCGTTATTTTTATGTCTGGCATATTTAGCGATACGTTGTACTTGTAAATACAATGCTCCTTGTAAATTAAAGTTGAAAAAGATTTCTAATAAGTTTTCCCTCCACAAAAAACGTCGCTCTGTATCACTTTTTACTTTTACCCTTTACAATGTCGTTCATTTACCCTTATCAATTACATTCTTTATAACCTCCGTAGACGTGTGTTTAATTTTACTAGGCAAGTAATATTTATAAAATAGTCACAAAAATAAACTTCGCTTTTATAGGTTGATTGATGCAGAAAGATCTGATTGATTTATTGACATTTGTTGTTGTTGTTTCTTTTTTTTTATTCTTTACCCTTAGTTAGGGGAAGGCAAGGAATCTAGCCCATGCAGCCTGTTGTTTCTTTTCCCTCGTAAAAGCAGGTAAGGATCTATACAAGTCCTACAACCTATATTGACATTCTCAACTCGGTGAACAATGGAATTTTTTTAACGTTTATCTTAAAAGAAAGGCAAGGAAACCACGCCACTACACTAACTTATTGTTTTATTATGATGAAGATGATATTTTGAATTATTTTGAAAGTCAATAGTAAAGTGATAGCGTGACAATTAACGAGCGGAATTCTCAGAGCAAAACCAAAAACACTGTTTACACTCCTCATTGGGATTTCCATTTGATGTACTTCTCTTTGTGTATTCACTACACAATACATTATCACAATTATGCACTAAGCACTAACTTACACTTAAGTAGACAAAAAAGAAAAGTTAATTAGGAGCACAACTGTTATTTCAAGACCGAGAAAGCTAGACTATGCAGATTTTTTAGTACGCAACATTTGCTTGTGCCGTATCTAATAAAAGAGTATGGCTAAGAGATTATGACTGGCAACTTACAAGCCTGTCATTATTTAATTTATTTGTAAAGTGTTTAAATTGTTGTCTAATAATTATCGATTGTGTTATTATATAGATTATATTATTAGATATTAGAGATTATAGATATATTATTATATAGATTTATCTTTAATAAAAGTATAGTAAATGATATATGTATTTTTCCTTGTTAATTAGGAAGACCTCCCTAGAGTAGACTTATTCCACCCAGTAGTGTACCAAAAAATTATTGCTAAGACGCATTGCTAAACCGTATGTGCCATAAAATCGATTAATCAAAAGAATTAAGCATGAAAAGAAAACCATTCGAGATATCACTTTTTTATGTTATATTTTGTCAGTAAAACTTCGTAGGTAAAAGCGCTGAAGCTTATTCCATGTCAATGTTTTCAATGTGAAAATAAATTTTGTCAGAATTGCAGAGTTGTTTATTCTAGGTAAGCATTGCAATGCAATTCTATAAGATTCGTTGATATACGTGACATCACCATACGATCTTCATTTAAAAAAATTATAATAAAATACTGCACAGAAATCAGTATATACAAATGGTTTTTTCCAAAATAATAATGAATTGTTTCAGAAAAAAAGTATACCTAGTTATGCAACGGCTACCGGGACGCTTGATTACTGTTTCGCATGAAAATGCTAACGTAGCGTCTGCGGTCCGGACGCTGTCGTCTGGTACGTTGCGAGTTTAGAGATAAGCATTAGTTAAGCTACTGTAAGATCTAGCTTTAAGATTCATTCATGTTAGTTGTACAGCTCTGACTACACGTCTCATTAAAGGAATTTTTAATATTAAATTTAGTTTTTAAAAACATATTTCCCGCTCCCGAGATCTTGACTGGTGCAGCCGGTAGGATCGTTCGAAGGAAGCATAGTCTTTCGCGACTTTTTGAGTAAAATACGCAATTCTAAACGTGCGTATACACGACTGTTCGGTGCAAGCGAACGATCCTCGAACCAAACAAATTCGTCGAATCCAAGGAGAGCATGCTGGCGGCTGGCTGGTGAGTGCAATTTTTCACCATCCTTTCCCAACCACCTTTATTTTAATTTTTGTTATTTTTGGAATCGAACCTTTTCCATCATAACTAATTTATCTAGTTTTTCTAAAAATTCTTAAAATCGAAAAATGAAAAGATTTATTTGGTGATTTTTATTTTTGTGTGATATTTTATCTGTGCGTTATATTATTCTGTGTGATATTTTATCTGTGCGTTATATTATTCTGTGTGACATTTTTATTTTTATTTTTGATTGATTTTAATTGTGTCATATATTTTAAATCGTTAAAATGACTACTACAACCACCATTCAAGTTATTCCCAATGAAATGCTAAAAATAATACCGCTTTTTAACGGTGATAAAAGGCAATTAAATTTATTTTTAAGAAAGTGCGAATACGTAATTGATAAATATCATGGTAGTGGGGACAGAACATACATATTATGCATACCATCACTAGTAGGTTAGTGGACCAAGCTGCTGCTTTAATATGCGAGTGAAATGATATTCTTTCATGGATGCAGTTTAAGGACTTACTTATCCAACATTTTGGTGACCCTAGGAGTGAAGAGTGCATAGCTATAGAGTAAGAGGAATTAAAAATAAAACAGGGTGAAAGTTATTTAGACTTTTGCAACAGAATCCAATCAGTTCGTTCTTGTTTAATCTGCAAAGTGAATGAAATAGACGATGACGAAACTAGAAGGGTTAAAATAGTAATTTATAACAAAATGGCATTAAACGTTTTTCTCGAGTAGTAAGGCTTAAGGTACCCGATACACTTGAGAAGGCCCTTGAATACGTTCTAGAGGAGGTTAACTTTTATGAACAATATAATTTAAAGAATAAAACTAATAACGTAAATAAACCGCAGACAACTGGTACATTACAACAGTTCAAATTTGGTAACTCAAGTTCACATCCGGTTTTACCTAACGTACCTAGATTTAATTTTGGTATTCCAAATAAGGCTAAATTACCTCAAAATACACAGCCACAGTTTGGATATAAATTAAATGGCCCTCAGCCTCAGTTACGTTACAAATTTAATAATGCTGAAGCCCCATTCAACGTCAAGCCTAATAATCCAAATCCTCAGTTCGGTTATAAACCCCAAGTAGGGTTTAGGCCCCAGTTCGGAACCTAGCTAGGTTATAGACCCCAGTTAGGACCCCAACAGTTTGGTGCTCGAAATAATTACATGCAACCCCATCAGTTCAATTCACCCCAACAGCGATTTGATTATAAACCTTACCAAAATAGGAACAAGTACGACAATGACGTGTCAATGAGAACTGCACAACCCCCTAAATTTAAAGTCAATGAAATTGAACGAGACAATGACTATTACAACTATAACTTTAACCATAACTACGACGAGCAAAATTACTGTCAAAATTTTGATGACACCGAAATAAGTGACTACTTTGAACAAAATTGCATTGTTGAACAATCCGACGAAAAAGATAGCGATGACAGTGAACCTAAAGAACAAGTTGGAAATTTTTGCATCAAAGCCTCAATGAAAAACCGAAAATTGTGTATCTTAATTGTGATACAAAACTTAAACTACCCTACATATATGTGCCCGAAATAGACTCAAAGTTTATGATCGATACCGGCAGTACTAGATCATCCATAAGCCCTTGCAAAGCTACGCAATATTTTAGACCATACACCTTTCACGAACCATTTACAGTTATAAGCACTCATGCTTCAAGTACCCATGACAAATTAATTCAAATACCACTTATGCCGACATTTAACAGTACCGATTATCATAAATTTTATGTTTTTTACGTAGATCATAAGTTCGACGGACTTATAGGAAACGACCTTTTGATCCAACTAGAAGTCGTAATTGACCTCAAAAACCACCAACTTATAACAAAATCTACTACTTTACCAATAGTTAACGAACGAATTGTGAAATAGAATTAGAACCCAGAATGGAACAGCTAGTGAAAATAACAATAGATCAGTTTTCAGGTGAAGCTATCTTAAACTATATTAAGTTTTGTGATGGCGTTCAGATGCCATCAGCCATATGTTAATTGCGTTAACGGTTATGCTTCAACAGTTATTCAAAACACTTCGGACGTTCCTATGACATTATCTATAACAAAACCTTTTAAAGTTACTAGATATAAAAATCAAGACGTTCATTGTACTGACGTAGAAATGAAAGATCTTGAAGTTGATGACGCACTTAACGAAAACTTGACAAGACTCAGACTGGACCACATGAATGACGAAGAGAGACAACTAATAAGTGACTTGTGTAGGGAATACAAAGACATCTTTTACAGTGACAAACTACCACTTACCTTTACAAACCAAATTAAACACAAAATAAGAACTAAAAATGAAGACCCTATCTATGTAAGACCTTACAGACAACCCCCAGCTCAAATAGATGAAATAAAAGCCCAGGTACAAAAACTTAAAATTATGTTATCAGAGAATCATATTCACCTTGGAATGCTCCAGTGCACCTAGTGCCTAAAAAGGCCGATGCATCAGGAGAAAAGAAATACAGAATGGTAGTTGACTACAGACGACTTAATGACATAACGATTGATGACAAATACCCATTGCCCAACATAACCGACTTGTTTGACAAACTAGGTAGGTGCAAGTATTTCACTACGCTTGATCTTGCAAATGGCTTTCATCGAATAGAAATTGACGAAAACGACCGACAGAAGACAGCCTTTAGTAGGGATGGACATTATGAGTTTCTTAGGATGCCATTTGGGCTAAAAACCGCCCCGGCAACATTTCAGCGACAAATGGACAATATTTTAAGGGGTTTACAAGGAAACCACACGTTAGTTTATATGGATGACATGGTCATATACAGCACTAGTTTACAAGAACACATAAAAGATTTACGGCACGTATTTGACAGACTTAGGGCAACTAATCTCAAGGTACAATTAGACAAATTCGAATTTCTCCTAAAAGAAGTTTTATATCTAGGACACACAATTACTGACCAAGGACTAAAACCAAATGATGATAAAATTAAAGCAATACTTAACTATCCCTTACCTAAAACTGTGACACAGATAAAAAGTTTCCTCGGACTAATAGGATATTATAGACGCTTCATCAAAAACTTCGCTAAAATAACCCAACCATTGACATCATGCCTAAAAAAGCGAAACAAAATCATTATCAATCAGGAATACATGGAAGCGTTTGAACGATGTAAAACACTTTTAACTAATTCACCTCTTTTACAATATCCGGATCCATCCAAACCATACATTTTGACAACAGACGCTTCTTCAGTAGCCTTAGGTGCCGTACTATCCCAAGGCAGTATAGGAAATGACGAACCTGTCGCTTACGCTAGCAGAACCCTAAGCGAAACTGAAATGCGCTATAGTACTATTGAACGCGAATTATTACCAATAATTTGGGCTGTAAAACATTTCAGACCCTACCTATACGGCATGACTTTCACAATATTTACCGACCATAGACCACTTGCTTGGCTTTATTCTCTTAAAGAACCCAACAGTAAATTAACTCGATGGAGACTACGCTTACAAGAATATGACTTTAAAATTATCTACAAAAAGGGAAAACAAAACACTAACGCTGGCTCTTTCTAGAATAAAACTTAATGCAATAGATAACTTAGACAAGGAATCAATAAAGGTTAACGTTGACAAAACTGAACAAGAAATACAAGACTATGTGACCGAAATAACTGACACAATAACAGAATTAGCTAAACGTAAAAGAGATAGTGAAGAGACTATAACCATACTTGACAGCTCTGAAACATTAACTATTAGTGAAACATCTGACTTAGAACGTTCTTACCCTCTTCCACCACAATCTAGTAGTACAGAAACACCACATTCAGTAGCTGACGTAGAAACTAAGGGTATTCCAATTTTAAACGAAGCTATAGACACCAAACCTAACCAAATCTTAGTTTTTACTTGGTTTAAAAACGAATTACAGGTTAAAGACTTATCTAGAGATAAACAAAAAGTTTTAGAAGTTTTCATGCCAATAAATAATTTAAACTTAATAAAGCAATTTTTAAAAGAATATGTTATACCTAAAATAAGATATTTTATTTACTTCGAAGACAAGCAACATAGAAAAGACTTTAACATGATCATTATTCAATTATTTAAAGAAGTTTTGGTAGAATTTTATGGATGTACGGAAAGAGTTGTGTACGTTGAAGATGAAAATGAGCAAAAGGCTATTGTGTTAAAATACCATGAGGGAAAGACATGCCATAGGGGAATTAAGGAAACTATGCTAAGAATAAAACGGACGTATTTTTGGAATAACATGCATGAATATATCAGCTATTATTAACGGTTTCGAAGCGTGTAGAAGGATAAATATGACAGGAAACCTCTTAAACCCTCTTTAGAACTAACGCAGACCCAACAATCTCCCTTTCACGAAGTTTTTATCGATATATTTACAATAGAAAACCGCCACTATTTAAGTATCGTAGATGCATTCAGTAAATTGGCACAGGCAATACAGATTAACAACAAATCAACAGCAGAGGTCGTCCGAGCATTAATAAAATACTTTTCCATTTACGGTGTACCTCGCAAAATAAGTAGCGACCCTGGAACGGAATTTAATAACGAGCTTATGCGTGAGTTAACAGCTATGTATAAAATCGAACTTCACATTTGTACCTCCCACAACCCTAACTCTACAGGTATTGTTGAGCGTTTTCATTCAACCCTTATCGAAATATACAGGTTAGCAAAATATGAGCAGAAATGCACTGATGCCGCATCTATAATGACATATTCTATAATGGCATATAATAGCACTATACACTCAACCATCGGTTTAACTCCATTTGAAACAGTTTTCGGTCATACAGATAGCACTAACATTTTTGATGGCGAGTTTGAAAAATCTTACATGCAACAACTCTTAAAGGATCATGCAAAGCGAACGCGATATTTGTATAAATATATATATATGATAAAATAAAACAAAATAAAGAAAAGATTAGAGAAAAGCGATTAGGCGAAAATGTAGACCTAAAAGAAGGCGATATACACTCGGCGTCACAAAAATCGCACCTTTATGTTTTTTTCAGTAAATTACTCCTAGAATCTGGCCCATAAATACCACGCGTGAAAAAGAAATATCATTGTAAAGTGCACTTCAATACCTTTACATTCATTACCTGTATCATTAAAAAATCAATTACCATTTCTAACCAGGGACCAATCAATAAGATATTGGAAAAAATGCTCACTTAAGGAGCGCTAGTTGGGCTACCTTAAAAGGGTATAAAATGTTATGTCCAGGTAAGAAATGGGTCAGTCGCTACTCAGACTTTAGAGTGAACACACTGGAACAACATACGCAAAAGAACTGTACCTGAAGATGGATACAACCCCTGAAGAAGCCGCTCAAATCGTTGCTCTATTGCAAACAGGACTGCGACAGGTTGACGTTGCTCGACAGTTGAACCTTAGCCGATTTGCAGTACGACGAGTATACCAACGGTTCCGTGAGACTAGTGGCTGTACCCGAAGACGTGGATCCGGAAGAAAACGTTGAACATCAGAAAGAGACGACCATTTCATTGTGTCTACGTCGTTGCGCCACCGCTTCAGCAATGCTGTTGAGGTGCAACAAGAGCTCCGGTCAGCTCGTAGAACATCTGTGAGTGTCTCTACGATTAGAAGAAGATTGAAAGAAAAGGAATTAAGAGCTACAGACCTGCTAGAGGCCCTAAATTGACCGTGCGACATCGGAGAGAGCGGTTACAATTTGCTCAGGAGCATGTCAACTGGACGCTTGACCAGTGGAGGGCCGTTTTCTTTACCGATGAGACACGAGTATGTCTTTTCTGCAACGATAGACGCAGAATGGTATACCGAAGAAGAGGGGAACGTTTTACCCAAACGTGTATAGAGGAATCCGTCGAATATGTATGTATCTGTATGTTCTGGGGTGGCATATCCGTTGAAGGGAAAACGGAACTTGTGTGCGTCTCTCGGACTGGCGGTGGTCGCGGGCAAGGGTCGCTGAATGCTGGGCGGTACATAACAGAAATCTTACAAGACCATGTGGTCCCGTATGCCGGTTTTGTTGGCGATGGTTTCATGTTAATGCACGATAACGCCCGTTGCCACACTGCGTTTTCTGTCTACTTGGAAGAGGTTGAGATTCCTGTTAGGCAGTGGCCAGCACGAGGCCCAGACCTAAACCCGATCGAGCATATCTGGGACGATGTAAAGAGACACGTACGAGCACGTGATCCTGCTCCCACCACTCTCCAAGAGTTTTAAACTTAGTTTTTGTAACTTTTATCCTTTTTAAGATTTTTTTATTAAAAGCTTTAAAAAATATACACATGTTTGTAATTTCTATAGGCATTTAAATAACCTTTCCAATGATATCCTACAATCATACCCTTACTATGGACAAAGTTTGAGTAAAAGTATTTTAAAGTTGCTTTTTCGAAAGGTGCGATTTTTGTGACGCCGAGTGTAGTATTTTCTAAAGACGTAAATACAAAGAAAAGCAAAGATAAACCTAGATATCAAAAAGCAATAGTTAAAGGTAAACCTGCTAAGATTGTAGTTCCGTTAAAAGTAGGAAAGCGAGATACTAATGTAGCGATTAAAAATATTAAACGCCCTCCACAGGTGGTGCTTGGCCCTAACGAGCCTTCTAGCTCACAGTAAGGCTCTACATCTCCAAAACCTTGAAAAGAATCCCGGATTGTTATCGATCAAACTTGGACATGCACGTAGGCAAGAAGATAGATGGACCATACTTAAAAGACTTGACCTTAATGGATTAGTAACTGATTTAGAAAGTAATACACTTAAATTCAGGAAATTTGTTAGTATTGTAACTTCACACAAACCGTTTGTACATGAATTCTTAGATATTATATCGCAAATAGAGTATTTAAATAATAATACCATATTCAAGTTAAGACAGTTAGTTCCTATGCAAAGAGCAAGACGTAGTTTATTCTACCCTCTTGGATCATTTATAAAAGCATTTACCAATAACTTGGACCACGAAGACGCGATTCGTTATGATACCCTTTTATCTAAAGTTCAAACAAATACAATTAAATTAGAAAATAAAATACCTTTGGTAACTAAAATGTTGGATGTGTTCGTTAACAGTACAGAGGCCTCGAATAATAACACTCTCATAATTGATAAGCGATTAAGGTACATAGAACAGTTAATAAAATCTGGCACAAACGCCGAAAGTAAATCTCTGTATTTAATCCATACATTAAAAATGTTTGAAATGTTTAGGAGCATACTTAGAACCATTTATATTAGTATAAACGAAATAGAAACTGCTCTTGCATTTACCAAAGTATCAGTACTTCATCAGTCTATTGTCAACTCTACTGAATTGTTAAGCTTCTTAAAATAAATTAGCCAAAACTATGATTTAATGTATGAAGTAAACGAAAACAACTTATTGAAATTTGAAAAATGTATAACAGTCAAAGCCTTTGTAAAGGAAAACCAGATAACGTTCATTTTGGAAATTCCACTTGTTTATAAAACCGTATTTAATTATTTTAAAATTTATTCTCTTCCTGTGTATAAAAGCGCGATTAATAAGACCGTGGTCCTACTCTTTGATTTCCCTTACCTTTTGGTGAAAAATGCTAAATACCTGCCAGTTCGTAAGCCGTGCGAAAGAATTGATGCAGGCAACGTCCTGTGTACTGACGACCACGTGGTACAGTTCCAGCCACCTACTTGCGCGCAGCAGCTACTGGAGTTCCAACTAGATACAAGCAGATGCGCGACGTTTCCTGTTGACATTGAGGATGTCAAGATCCAGTTAATCAGCCTAGATAGCTGGATCGTGTTCACCCAGAAATCTACACTGATCACCGAGACCTGTGGTCATGATGAAACTAAAGAATCACTCCATGGTACTTATATGGTATCAACCACTGAAAATTGTTCTCTTTCTCTACAAAATGTAAAGCTGAAATATCAGCGCTCATTTGCTGAAAGCATTCAGTATGCGGTTACACCGATTACTACCCTGCCTGAAATCAGCTACCCAAATTCAAGCCGATTGCAACCAATCAATATCAAAAGCATAAACCTGGAAGAATTAAGACAATTTTCGCGCATTCTGAACAGTGACAAGTGAAATCAGTAAAAGGGAAAATATAGATTAAAACTTTATTATTTTATAAACATCTGTACAAAGTATAGAAATTAAGGATATTACATTATATTATATAAGGTACGTGCATGTCACTCTCCAATTGTACTATTCACAATGCAGCGTCACTAGAAAGTTTTGTACGATGCCCGCTTTGTCCTCAGCCTCACTTTTTTAGAGGCCAAAGGGGCTTAAAAATCCATACCGGTAAAAAACATAAATCCCAATCAGTTCCAGCCTCTCTCCCTTGTCGTCAAAGTTTGAATGCGTCTCCCGATTTCTAACCCAAATTCTTTATTTTGGAAACACCTAAGCTGTTTAAAAAATTCTCTTCCCTTAGTTAAAAGAATACCGAGAGGGGCTAGAATAACTGTTGCTGAAAAACTTACTGAGGTTATCCATGATGTGGTATCAAACAATTCTGCACAATCTTGGGAACAACTTTTTACATTTTCTTACACATATTTGCATGTTAAATCAAAATCTACTTCCTTAACTAAGTCTATTAAACAAAATTGCAGTCGACCCCTTTTAACAACTATTGGCAAACCTTCTTGGAATCAAAATTTTAATCTACGTAAGAAAATAGAATCAAAAATCTCAGACGGTGACCTCAGTGGGGCTTCTCGAATCCTTTTTTCTAGTGATGCTGTAGCGCCTCATAATCAAGAGACACTGGACTGTTTGATTAGTAAACATCCACCTTCGACGGCAAAATTTGATCCTTTGGATCTTACTTCCACGGAAGAGGATTCCTTACAAGCGTCTGCTGTAGATGTCCTCGGGGCTGTTAGTTCTTTTAAATGTGGCTCTGCTGGAGGCCTCGACGGTCTTACGCCCCAGCACTTTAAAGATCTTCTTTCTAGTGCTAATGGTGATACCGGTCAAAAACTTTTACAAGAATTAACAGCTCTAATAAATCTTCTCATTTCAGGAAAAGTCCTCAATAAAATAAGGCCAATATTATACGGGGCCCACCTGATTGCCCTTAAGAAAAAAGATGGTGGAATCAGGCCAATTGCAGCTGTTGGAAGTACTTTGCGCCGCCTTGCCGCTAAAGTCACTTGTCGATTTGCCTATGGTGACTTGGCGAGGTATTTTCAACCCAAACAATTCGGTTTTGGAACCAGAGGTGGCTGTGAAGCGGCCGTACATTCTTTGAGGACTTTTCTCGATTGTCAAGGAGGTGAGGTTGTTTTGAAGGTGGATGTTAAAAACGCTTTTAATTCTTTACAGCGAGGAACTCTGTTGACAGAAGTAAGAAAGCACTTGCCCAAAGCATTATTTTCCTTCATCAATGTTATGACGAGCCATCTCTTCTGGTGTACGGAGACCATCACATATCATCAGAGGTGGGCTGTCAACAAGGTGACCCGTTAGGCCCTGCTATTTTTAGTTTAGGTATTCATCCTATTATTGAACAACTAAATTCGAAATTTAACGTTTGGTATCTTGACGACGGAACCTTAGGGGGAGATTCAAGTGTCGTTCTCGATGACCTGAAGCTTTTGATTGATAAGTTCGCCAAAATTGGCCTCACATTAAACTTTGGTAAATGTGAGCTATTTATTACCGACTTTTGTAAGAATAAAGAAAGCATTATTCAAGCCTTTCAATCAATTGCCCCCGGCATCACTGTAATAGAGAAATCTTCCCTTCGGCTCCTAGGTTCACCAATTTTCGATGACTCCTTTCATAACTTTATAATTGACAAAATTTCAAAATTTTCAGAAAGTTATTCCCGGCTTTCACAAATTAATACACATATGGCCTTTTACATTTTACGTCATTGCTTATTCGTGCCAAAATTAATTTATTATCTTCGCTGCTCACAATTTTGGAAACACCCAAATTTACTTTCGGTTCTCGATGAAAAAATGAAATCAACTCTTTCGAATATTCTGAACATAAATTTTGATAATAATTCCTGGGATCAAGCCAGTTTACCAGTGCGCTTCGGTGGTTTAGGAACTCGAAAAATTTCTTCTCTAGCTTTGCCAGCCTTTTTATCTTCGATTTACGGTAATAAAGATATTATCAATAACATTCTTTCCTCTTCTTTTACGGGCGAGATTTCTCATCTTTCGGATGCCGAAATGCACTGGAATATCGTATCAAACAGTTCAGCAGTTCCACAAAATCCCGCATCACAGCGTCAGTGGGACGACGTGCTTTGTATTTTAGAGCGGAACAAACAATTAAATACGCCTAATTTAACAGAGCGCGCTCGTCTGCTAGCGGTGGGTTCGTGGGAGTCAGGGCTATGGTTGCAGGCGCTTCCGTCATCTAACTTGGGAACCCTTTTTGACAACCATAGCTTTAGGCTTGCCTGTAGTTTACGTTTAGGGATAAAATTATGTGCTCGACACCGCTGCCGCTGTGGCGTGTTGGTCGATGAGCTCGGTCGCCATGGCCTTTCATGTTCTCGCAGCTGTGGCAGAATATCTCGCCATGCCAGTTTAAATGACATCATCCATCGGGCTCTTGTTACCTCCAACACTCCCTCGGTTCTTGAACCGTCAGGATTGTTGCGTGATGATGGCAAGCGACCTGATGGTATGACTCTGGTCCTGTGGAGGATGGGTAGGCCGCTGGTGTGGGATGCAACCTGCGTAGACACTCTCGCGGCTTCCCATCTTTCCACAACTAGTATACAATCTGGTTCTGCTGCTAATAACGCTGAAAGCCTTAAACGTAGAAAATATAAGAATTTGGGTAGCGGGTATATTTTTGAGGCTTTTGGCGTTGAAACCATGGGGTCCTGGGGACAAGGTGCTCATCGTCTTTTTTCGGACCTAGCGAGGCGATTGGTGAGTGAAACTCGTGACCCGAAGGCTGGCACCTACCTCGCACAACGAATTTCTATAGCGATCCAGCGTGGTAATTCAGCCAGCCTTTTGGCTACGTTGCCCTCAATGCATTCAAGTTTAGATTTAGTGTTTTATTTGTAGTATAATTTTAACGTATAATTATTTATTTAATTTAAATTTTAAATTTAAATTGTATTATGACTTTTTATCATGTTTGGAAAATATAGATTTAAGTATAATTAGTAAAAGTGTCAGTGTTCCTACCCTTATTCTGTATGCACTTGTGTTTAGCAAATTGTTTTACTCATTAATTAGATATTTACTTAAAGGGCGAAATCATCGGAACCCGCTCGAAATCTCAGTGGAACCCGATAATTTCGCACTTGATGAGGGAGGAGTTATGCAACGGCTACCGGGACGATTGATTACTGTTTCGCATGAAAATGCTAACGTAGCGTCTGCGGTCCAGACGCTGACGTCCGGTACGTTGCGAGTTTAGAGATAAGCATTAGTTAAGCTACTGTAAGATCTAGCTTTAAGATTCGTCATTGTTGGTTGTACAACTCTGACTACATGTCTCATTAAAGGAATTTTTAATATTAAATTTAGTTTTTAAAAACATATTTCGCGCTCTCGAGATCTCGACTACCTTTTTACTGTAGATTGAGCCTGTATTATTATCTATTCAGTTACCATTACTCTGACATTTATCAGCAATTTTAAGAGATTGAATCCAATTTTATAACAGGGTGGGATTAAATCGAATTGGATAAAACCTGAAAAAAGAATACCCTATGTATTTTTGGCATCATTCATAGGGTCAATAATAAGAATCAAATCTCTTTAACAAACTTGATATATTAAATGTTTAGAGAACCATGAAACTTAACATAGTATGAATTGACAAGAAATACTAATTGGAAACAAATGCAAGAACGCTTATTTTCTTTATGGCTTTAAGAACATAAGATTTCCAAATTAAACTACCCCCTGGTGTGGCGGCCGGCCAGAATCTGGCCGGTAGTTTAAAACGCACGTCTGCCCTGCCACCAGATTCTGGCCGATCGTCACTTGCGTATTTCAGATGTGAAATGAACTGTGAGAACTGTTTCTATCCTATTTTTTCTTATTGAAAGTTGAAGACAGAAAGATAAGGAAGCAATCGAATGTTTAAAAAACACCTGATGACGTAGACTTTTTGTTAGTAAACACCTTGTGTCGTAGTCATTCGTGCGTGTGATTTTGAAGTGTGTTGCCGGCGTTATTTTTGATAAATTTTGGAAAGAAATTGATTTAATTGGTGAAGTTTGAAGCTGTTATAACATGGAAGGGTGAGTAATATGATTTCATAATTCGTGATTTGTAGATTTGTGAAACTTTTAATTCATAAATAATTATTTTCTTCAAGCATGAACAGCCATTGTGCTTCCGCTGCCGCACAATTTTGTCTATTCTTTAAGAAAAATACATTAGCCAAAGCAAAATACCTTCAGTAACATGATGTAGAATAAGAACTACAAACATTAAACACTAAGAGTGTTCAATATGTCTATCTTTCACAAAAATTCTTAAAATATCGAAATTAAAAACTTATTACAAAATCGGCCTGTATCTGGCCTCTTGCCCGACAGTAAATCTGTGTCAAGGTTACTAAGTTTATTATTAAGTACCACAATTTAATTGACAGCCTGATTAGTATGGATATGGCTTTGAATATTTACTTGTTATTTTTGTACTTTAGTTTTTTTGCAAGTTTTAAACATTAATATATCTTTATTATAAACCGACTTCAAAAAATGAGTTTTATCAGTTAGACATGTATGTAGGTGATGTTGAAATTGAATAATATTTGAGTATAAAGTTCTATTTAGGCTTCTAAGTATGTGTGCAAAATTTCGTAAGTGTATCTATGTTTTTTATGTTTTTTCACGAATTTTCGGAAACTAGAATTAGTATCGGGAGTATTCTTTTTGATTTTAATTAGGTATACTCCAACTTATAGAATAGTTTTCTGAACAGATTTTGGTGAAACTTTCCATTTTGAACAAAATCAATTCAGAAGTTTTTGAAATAGTATTCACTCATTTCTGGACATGTATAATGAAGTCGGTTCAGTATTTTTAAATTATGGCATGTTTATGTTCACATTTTTAACTTATGTATGTAAAAAATATGAATATATTATGAAAAAAATATATTTAATAATGTTACAATAATTAATTAATAAGTCTCATGAAATTTATTTTACACATTTTGCTATTTACTACTTTAGTATACTAAGGCGTCCTCGTACCCGTGGGCCCCGCGGCCGAGGCAGGGGTGTACGTGTGAGGGGTGGTCAAAGCACACTGGTGACGGTGGCGGCTGGTGGTGAACGTGGTCGTGGAGAACGCAGGCGTTGACGTGGTCGGCATGGTGGTGGTAATGGTAGTGGTAGTGGTGGTCGGGGCGTAGGAAGACCTCAGGCAAATACCGAGCACGTATCCTACTTTATTTTTTCATTTATATTCATATTTTACATTTTCTTTTTTGAAATCCGATTCTAACGGTTTGTTTTGGTTTTAAGGATGGAAATAGTTGATATTCGTAGCTGGCCAGTTAACGCGCCCTTAGAACGACCTCTTCATGCAAGGAGGGACACCGTAAGTAGTACACTACTTGATGTATGTTCGTTGAAGATATACGTAGTTTTGATTTAATTACTAAAACTATTCTGTTATCAGGCGTCCCAGACCCTATCCAGAAGTGATAGTTCCACCGCCAGCGCCACTTTCTCTAGCCCTTCCACCTTCTGTACTGTAAGTGTATGCTGCATTTTTGTATTTATATCTTACTAGCTGATCCTATTCAAATTTCGAATTACTAGTTTAAGTAAGTTACTTGTAGATTGTTATTACTGTATTACTGATATATTTTTATTCTTTTACTAGGCCTTCTAGTACTAGCACTACTGTTGATGAATCACCACTTTCACCTATTTTTGCACCTTCTCCCGGCATGTATGGCGCCAATTTTTTTTATTTCCATATACTACACGTTCTTGCATTAAATTTAAAATACTGTACGTTACTATTTTTGTTTTAGGTTTGTGGAATGTGGTGGTAATTCAACCAACAGTACACCATCCAGCACGCCGGTTAATAACCCACGTTCTAGGAAGAGATGACGATATAGATTTTTGGTTAAATTATGGTGTGTAATAAAAAGTTTATTTTAGGGTAACTATTTGTAAGAAATTTAATTACAATGAATCATGTTATCAGGAAGCGAACCGGACTCTGATGAAAGCGATGATGAAGAGGTGACGATGGCAGCGTCTATTCCAAGGACATTCCGGATGCTGATGGACACTCCAGAAACGGATGACACCACCGTCTTGGAACAGCCTACACTGGATACTGTCGCACCAGTTGGAGACATATGTGCTGGCGCTGTCTATCAACCTAGCAAAATACTTGACTTTCAGTGGACATCGTTTCCAGATCCTCCAGTTCCACCAGAACTGAGGAGAGAAACGTTCTCCAATAGCAATGTTGGTCCGACTACTCCAAATGTTGATCCTTATGATACTTTCATTGCCATTTGGGATCAGCAATTTATGGAGCATATTATACAAATAGATGTGTGAACAAGAAGTGGCACACCAGTTGTTCAACGACAACAATCTACATCCCAATAGTAGGATTTGTAATTGGGTTGACACGAAGGTTGATGAAATATATGTTCATTTTGGCATACTATTGGCGATGGGGGTTGTCGTTAAATCGAGAATTGAAGAATACTGGTGTGCCGATTCTAACATTATCTGTACACCCGGTTTTAAAGCACACATGTCTCTGAAACGATTTCAGCTCTTAAGCAAATGCATACATTTCAATAATAATCAGGACATGTGTGCTCAAGAACTGGACGTTTCCGAGTTATTATTTAAAATTCAGCCGGTGTTGTCTCATTTGAATACGAAGTTTCAGTTGTTATATAAAATGCGCCAAAATATATCACTTGACGAATCGCTACTTCAGTGAAAAGGTTGGTTGGATATCAACCAATTCGTTCCAAACAAAGCTGCCGCAGTAGGGATTAAAACGTATGAAGTGTGTGAATCTTAAAAAGGCTACTTGTGGTGGTTTGAGGTTCACGCATTAAATGCATTCACGCCGACTACTGTTCTCAGATTGCTCCATGGTCTCGAGAACAATGGTCACACGATATGGATGGACAACTTTTATAATTCACCCGCACTCGCTCGGCGGCTTAAGAACTTCGGGTTTGATTGCGCCGGAACACTTCGAACCAATCGACAATTCGTGCCCGAAGCTATAAGCCGGCTGACTAAAGCACAAATGCGTCCAGGAGAGATAACAGGGTATACTTCAGGCGATGTTGATGTCATGGTATGGAGAGATCAAAACAGAGTTGCGACAATCTCTACATACCATGGTAACTCTATCACAATGGTTAGCCGTGTCCCGAAACCCATTTTGATATCAGATTATAATATCATGATGGGTGGGGTGGACAAAAAAGACCAAATGTTAGCTATGTATCCTATTGAAAGAAAAAGAACAAGAGTGTGGTATAAAAAAAATTTCCGTCGCCTTCTTAATGTTTCAGTTTTCAATTCATTAGTAAAACAGTCTTCTTTTTCTTCTGTGTCTCATCGTAATTTCAGGATATCCCTTGTATTATCTCTCCTGGAAAAACATAGTTTCCGTTCTGTAGCACCCACAAGTACAGATACAAGTAGAGATGTGCGACACCACCACCTCGCAGAGTTTCCGTTTTTGCCTGGCAAAAGCGGCCGACAACGCCGTGTATGTGTTGTGTGCAAAAAACGGGTACAAACGTACTGTGTGGGTTGCACCAGACCTGCTTGTATAACCCCTTGTTTTGTTTCTTTACATACATAAATTATTTATATTTTGTTTATCTATTTTTTATTATTATTATTATTTTTTTATTATATATCATACATTTGATATATACATACAACAGAACTTTGTCAACACCAAGTACTTGAGCCGGAAATTTATATGAAACACTTTTGCACGCCACATGACTCGCTCTATTCTCAGAATTCAAGTATTATGGTACCCTATTTTTTTGCAATTCTCAGGTCATCGTAAATGTGGGAAGATTTTGTAAACCTCGGAGTGTAAAAAAAAACGTACTGGAATGTATATATTTTTTTCATTTTTTGGTGTGTTATGTTAATTGATACAAATCAAATACATTTTTATTAGTAAAATAATGGTTTTTTATTAAATTTTACAATTTTTGTACAAAACTCCTTAAAAAAATCGATTGCTCAGTTTTGAAAGCAGATTTATGTAATGTGCAAAGTAATATACAAATAGGATATTTTTAATATAATACCTTATGATATAGTTATTGAAAAGGCATAATTTTTATACATAGCTCTGCTACAAATTATCAAAGAAATAATGACTTAAACCGCACGCGCCGTTTTCGCGGCAACTGTTTGCGCAGGGCGTAACAGACATGACCTATTTCGCAAAATGGTTGCCACCAGACGAGAGGCTACACTCTGGACGCATTTTGACCATATATAAACAATTTAGTAAATTACTCAAACAACACTTTTTAAAGATATATATATTATCTATTTATCTATAAATTATATGTAGATAAACTGAAATTTTAGCCACCAACTTTTCTTTGCTGCGTTGTAAGGTCCTCAGTGTAGCTAGCTGAATAAACTGTTGGGACTGTATATACAGGGTGGCTTGTAATTCGACGTATTCCTCTTGGGATGTGATAATGCAACTAATTTCAAACAAAATTAGCTATAATGTCCCTTATACCAAATAGGCTCGTTATCAAGATATTCAATATTATTAGTTTTGTACAAAAAAATCATGAATTAAGTACAAAAAATTCCATAAATAAAAAACGAGTGTTTTGAATATAGTTGTTAAAATTTTTATCAGTTACCAATACATCATCAAACATTTATTAAAACTGATACTGGCACAAATACTAAACATTTTAAAATGGCAAGTGAATTCTTATGAAATTTTGTTTTGATTCACTAATTTGGTCAATAGAAAACTGGATTTATTTTGAAAAATCAACAGTACATTAAGCGTACAAACTACTAAAAAAACTTCCTTGTTCTATTAGCTATCCAAACAAGTCAAATTATTAAGACATAAACAACAATTCTCAGAAAAAAACGTACGTAGAGCACGTGCATTGTAAAATTTAAAATTCGTACCGTGGCTTAAGTTGCAGAGTTGCAATAAATTCCTGGAACTTTTTAGTTGTTATTGTTAGAGGTTGGATGGGCGGCATAAATAATAATTTGACTGGACCCCACCTTTTGCCCAACAATTTAAATAGTGAGTATAATGAGGAATTTTTGAGAAATGAGCTAAGGCCATTGCTTAAAGATGTGGTATTGGTAACGAGGAGACGAATGGTATTCCAACGATGGTTGTCCAGCGCACTATCGAATTACTGTGTGGCAGTGGCTGCATACCTCATTCCCAGGCGTGGGATTGGCAGGGGGGTCCGCTGATTTTTACGTGTGGACAAAGCGGCTAAAAATATGACACTCTTTTCTTAAAGAGTGACAGTGACAGAGATAAGGAAGCGTGTGCGGGCATGTATTCACCGTAGGGGAGGTCACTTCGAACAAGATTTGTAAAACAGTTCGCAAAATTGATCAATAATGGATGATTTTTAATTTCAATATTTTCTTGAAATTAAAAATCTTACCTATAATAATAATAATAAATATTTCTTATTATCTAGCCCAAATTAAGTATCATTAAGAACTTGTGTTATGGATACTAGATAACGGATAAATAAACTTAAGAAATATATAAACACACATAGATATTTACACAGATTATTTTTATGTATAAATATTACAAATAAACTTAAATAAACATACATACACATCCATGACTAGAAAGCAAATATGATAAAATATCTGCCCCTGCCAGGATTCGAACCTGGGACCTCTGGCATGGAAGGCCAGGCTACTTACCTCCACACCAAACAGGCCGTCATCATGTTATTCAATTTTTTCTGAGAATCTCTGAGTTTGTACGGTTAATTTAGGTAAATCCAGTTTTCTATTGACCAATTTAGTGAACCAAAACAAATTTTTAAAAGAATTCACATTCTAAAATGTTTAATATTTGTGCCAGTATTAGTATTAATAAATGTTTGTTGATGTAATGGTAACTGATAAAAATTTAAACAACTTTATTCAAAACACTAGTTTTTTATTTATTGATTTTTTGTAGTTAATTCGGGATTTTTTTTTAACAAAACAAAAACATTGAATATCTCGATAACTAACCTCTTTGGTATTAGGGACATTATAGTTAATTTTGTTAAAATAGTCTGTACTAAGATAACAAGATTTTTTTTTAAACGGACAGTTTATTTATGACCCTATTAGTATTTTAAATTTCACCGGACTTTGTGGCCTAGCGCTGAGGGCACCTAGCCGGAACTTAAACTTCTCCTACATACGATATGCCTAAAGGCACCCGAGAGGGCATGGACCTCGGCTTACGACGTCGTTTATTGAAACTACCACTGGTTCGGAGGGGTCATCTACTGCCAAAGAACCAGGAAGAAACCCAGTAGGAATGTGTACACTGCGTCAGCCTGGCCCACCAGTGGGTTAGGCGATTCGAATGCCGTGTTGCCCTATTTCTAACTGGAACACCGGCGTTCCTTGTTGTAATAGTTTCGTCAGGATCCGTTAAGACGTTACGCGGACGCCTGTAACGAACCGTAATGTCTGCGTTGGCTGTGTAGTCAGCTGACTTATTGACCTTTGGTTGGGATGGTGGGAAGCGTTGTCGAAGTAGCGTCTAGACACTAACTTCGTCAACGTGGCAATAGTGGGCAGCTCAAAATCTTCATGCAGATCTAAAATGCGAACATAGGGCGGGGCCCCGACGCATTTGCGTAAGAACCTATTTTGCATAACCTGCAAGTGATTGATATTCGACTTGCTAGCGTGAGCGAAAACCACTCTGGCATATGTCATGATGGGTCGGATGAAAGTTTTGTAAAGTGTAAGCTTATTTCTAAGCGACATTTTACTCTTCTTGCAGATTAGGGGGTGCAGCCTACCCATGACGAAGGCGGCTCGGTCCCGGACTCGTTTTATGTGATCCGCTAATGTAAGTCCACTCTCTAAAGTGACTCCCAAATATTTGACTTTTTTAACCCAGGGGATCGGAGTACCAAACAGAGAGATCTGACCAAATCTTTTGGAGGGTTTCCTAGAGGTTGTCGTAGAGCAGGTTGAAAAAGAGAAGTACACTCCTGCACTTTTTTCTGGGTTGACTTCTATTTTCCATTTCCTAAACCAAGCGCCTAATGCGTTGGCTGCGGATTGGAGTATTCTAGTGAACCTACGTAGATTCCTATCGGATGTGTATAGCGCAGTGCTGTCTGCGAAGAGCGCGAGTTTTTCTTTCTCCGTCTTTGGCATGTCACTAGTGTATAGTGAAAACGTCGGAGAAAGCACCGAGCCTTAGGGGACACCGGCTAATACAGGGTGGAGATTAGAGAGTGCACCATCCAATCTGTAACGAAAGGTTCGACACTGTAAAAAGTCTCGTATGACGTGCACGAGGCCGTCTGGCACGCCTAGTTCGAAGAGCTTGAATAACAAGCCGTTGTGCCAGACCTTGTCGAAGGATATCGCCACGTCAAAGAAAAGCGCACCAGTGCCTGTCGGTTTTCGTCCTACGTTCCTTTGCTCCAAGATGTGCTCCATGATGCGGTGCACGTGTTCGTCGCAGGAGTGACGGAACCTAAAGCCGAACTGTTCTCCGGTAACAGGTGCTTGGAGTGGATGACCTCTCGGAGCCTGTTCAAAATGATCCTTTCGTATAATTTGCCTATCGCACTACGCAGACTAATAGGACGGTAGCTTGTAGGTAATTTGGCCGGTTTCCGGGTTTCCTAATACCGATGACAATCGCTTCCTTCCATGTTTGCGGAAAGGAGCAGTTTGTTAGTAAGTTATTGAATATAACTACTAACTGTTGTATGAGTGCCATTGGGAGAGCTTTCAGAACCCTGTTTGGTATTTCATCTGGACCTGGGGCTTTCCGCGGTTTTAGGTTTTTAATCTCGACTGTGCTATTCACAGTTTCTATGTGGAGGGAGTTAGTGCTTTCTGTACTCGGTGTACATTGTTGGAGTCATGGGCGGTGGCCTAAGAAGTGGAGGCATCGATGACGTGGTAGACTCCATCTTGAGAGACTTCGCCAAGCTCCAGTAAGCCAGATGCGAAGGCGAAATCCCTTCAAGAAGCGCGTCCCATCGACATCGTCCCATTTGACATATCGCTGTAGAACGGATGCGGTATGCCTCGGGCGTAATCGTACGCCCGGATAGCTGCGTTCTTTGCTCTTAACAGCTCCCTCACATCCTCAGGCAGGACCCAGCGTCGATCATTCGCCGCCGGAACCTGCCTGGATGACGCAGTGATAGCAGTTTGAAGGTGGTTGGTGAAAGCAATGATCGCAGCATTGGTCTCCTCGATGGATGACAACGAATCGGGAATGGTGTTTAGGTCGGGGCTGTCGATTGCCTTAAGGGCTTCTGTTAGTTTGACCTAATCGATGTGTGACCTCGTTTGAGGAACGGGGTCAGTTGGGCTACCTATCTGCATGACTACCAGTCGGTGATCCGAAGTAAGCTGGTGGGTAATTTCTACTGAGTAAAACGTTAGGTTAACACTTAAGAGGATTGCTATATCGAGAACATCGGGGCGATGATTTGTGTTATAGATGATATGATGACATGGACTGCGGGGCCCGCTTTTTAGGGGTTTTAGACTCATCGCTGGATGAATACGAGAGCTTGGCCCTTTTTTGTCACTGAGTGACGACGTTGGATTTGAAGGCTTGGACGGGAGCCGGGCTATCCCAATCCATCGACGATTCATTGCTGGTGGACGAAGCCACGGACGAGCGCGAGCTAGAGCGGTCTCATGAGGGGTTGGTGGATACGAGCTGGCGTGCCCGTCTCTCCTTTTTAGAACGAGGTTTGTTTGTGGGTTTGAGCCCACTTTTGAACTCTGTCCAGATGTTTGGACACTGTGCGCGAACGAAGGCCATGAAGGCCTTCTATATATCTGCTTGAAAATAACTTAAGAACTAATCGTAGTTCGCCGAAGGCTGCTACCTAGAATCTTAAAAAGGGTACGCAGGTAAAGAGTTGACTGCTCGTTAGCAGCGACTGTGAGTTAGGGTCAGTAGGTAACCTTTACCGACATAAAGGGCAAATAAACACGAAAAGACACTAATATGATAAAAGATAAATTAAAATAGAAGAGTAAATTAATAAAATAGTAGAAAGAAAATAATATATAAAATAAAAGGACTGGATCAGTACAAATTATTTGTCACCGTTGGGTATCCTTTGTACTAAAACCAGAATACTTTACGCTGGGCACACACAGCTCTCAGCACAAGCACAGCACAGCACTTTGAAAACTAAGAGACTTACTTAGTCGCAAAGAAGAAAAATCACTTCGAGAGCGCTTGGAGGGAGTAAAAAAACCCTGAAAAACCATATCACGAAACCAACACGCTGTGACGTCAGTAATCTGAGCGCCACTGAATATCGGGAAGGGACCGATCAATCGGAGTGGTCTTGGAACGTCCGTACCGGGTGGCGGTCGCGGCGAGAATGTAAGGTAACAAGTGTAAACTGTTCGGACTGTAGATATTTGAAATCCCCGGCCTAGAAAATCTTTGCTTTGAATTAAATGCCAGTAGCGTTGGTCAGTCATTCAGTCTACCTGGAGGCTAAAAGACTTGTAGCCATGAATAAATTAATAAAAAATAGCATATCTGGATTCCAATTGGCTGCATGGCATTGCCTTTGCCTTCCTCAACTTGAGGAGAAATAATTTAGAAAAAAAATTCAGGCTGCATGGTTAGATTCCTTGCATTGGTTAGATTCCTTTGCCTTTCCCTAAGGGTAAAGAATAAAAATAAAAAAAAATTTAAAAAAATAAAGGATGCTGGATGTTTTTGGCGGCAATTCGACGGATCAATTTATGTTCTTCATTGATTTTTCTTATTTTGTATAATAATGTAAGTTAGTGTTTCGTTTATAACGGTGACAGTGCATAGTGTAGTGAATACTCATAGTGTATTGAATAGAAAACCCAAAGAAGAGTGTAAGAGAAGATAATATGGTTGAGAAGGGCGATGGCTGAATCCCGCACTCGGGGGGAGACTTTCCCAGTTACAGATGCAGATAAAAATAATTTTGTATAGAATAAAAAAAAATTGTAATCTTTTTATTTTGAAAAAATTATATCCATGAAATTTCTTGCCAGTTCTTTTTCACAAAGGTTTCTCCGCACTGGTGGTAGAGTCATGCTTTAATTCACGTCAATAAAAACAAGTTAAGTAATTGTTAACAATGGAAAAAAAAATTGAATGTGAGTGTAGATTTTTTTTTTTCATTTTGCTCCAAGAATCCACTCGTTGATAGTAAAGTCACGCTATCGCTTTACAAATAAAAATGGCTGTCACCTTCTTAATACCATCATCATCATAAATAAAAAAACGAGAAAACCTGTCCACAGTTAAACAAGGACTTGTATCCATGCCGTATAATATTTATAAAAAAGTATTTCTGTCAAAGCAAGCAAAGTTGTCAAACAAAATATTTAGAATTGTTCCCATTTGTTTTTATTCTGTGCCTGCCTGTCTAATAAATGATAGGATAGGTAATACCTATGTAATTGTTTTAAATATTTAATAACATAAGAGTTACGTGTAAGTTTTTGATAGGCCATATTTAACTGTCCAGATAAGCTTATCAAAATATTATCTATTCACCGGTAACCGGCCCTAAAAAGCGGACGTGTTGAAATATTAGAATTTATTCAAAATATCGTAGAATGTCTGGTGATATCACAGAAAACCATACAAATAAGAAAGTTGCCCTTATCACAGGAATAACAGGACAAGTAAGTGGATAAGTTTGTCGAAATACTTGGCAATAGGCTGTTAAAAACACAAAAATGTTTGCGTCTAAACAGTACCTTTGCATTGTATGTGTATTACTTTGAAGAAAGTTTGGTTCGTCGTGAGTTGCTCATAAAAATTTTTCATTTCAACAGGATGGCTCCTATTTAGCCGAGTTTTTGATAGGAAAAGGATATGAAGTACATGGTATTCTCAGAAGATCATCCTCTTTCAATACAGGACGTATCCAACACTTGTACGGCGAACCCGCCACGCACACAGGAGGTCGCATGCACCTGCATTATGGAGATCTTACAGATACCTCTTGCCTTATCAGTATTATTACTAAGGTAAGTGAGAAAAAAAAAATTTTTCATCATTATTTCTTCAAAGCCTTTTTAACCACCAACACTTTAAAGATTAACATGAGTATGTCTGTAGTGTTTATCTGAGTCCCATACAAAAAGAATATAAAACATTGATGTGTTTGTTTGTAATCTGAATGAATCCAGTGTTCAAATTATGTTTGAAGACAGTATACCTGTTCAAAAGCTATGCATGCTTTTTTCTGATATTTTATTTTAAATACATTTTGTGTTTTTATATATAAATATTGTTTAATGAAATAAGTACCACACAATGATGTGTGTATATCTTAAATGCAACCTTGGCTCACTTTACAGTCTTTGTTTTCTACACTGAATGTACAGCTTTTGTGTTGATTGTAATAAAATATGCATATGTTCTTTGTTGTCAAACTTGACCACACTGAAACAAAACTTTTATATTCTTATAGTTTGATCTAAGTATAGAAATTCAGAGTTTTTTATTGTAGTCGCAAAGCTAAACTATCATTTGTGTTACATTACTTGTATCCCATTTAATACAGAAAGTATAAAAGTAAGTAAAACTATTATTTAAAATTTCTAAGCTTATTCCGATAGTATCTAACAGATGATTACAGCAAATGTTTCTCAATTTTAATATATATTGAAGTATATAAGTACCTCAAGTGTATGAAACCAATAAACAATAAATAGGTTCTTGATCTAATATTATGATTGGAAAAGACTCTTTAACCATAACCATAGAAACTGAAGAAATTTAACTAGTCAAAAACTATACATTGAAATTATTTAATATTGTGAGTTATAAATACCCATGCTATGCCATCACACAACAACAGATTTAAGTGAAATTTTATCTGATGTGGAACAGGTAACTTTTATCATTAACTGTTGAAACAAATGAGTTTAAACCTTTGATTTAATTAAATAAGGGAAGATAGGTGACTCTTACAAGGCATTCTTGAGCAGTACCACCAGAAGGTACTCATTGTTATTAACCTTTTGATCTATTGATAATGCATTCACTTGGTGCATCTACATATGAATCATTCTCATAAAATTCCTTATACAACTGCTGTTACTCAAAGTAAGCAAATCACATGGTGAGTATGAATTTTTCATCAGAGTACTTTAGTTATTGTCAATATTTAGTTAAGAATATCAAAACATTTTGAAATTGTGATTCATTGTTTGTAAAAGTTTATACTTTAAGGCTATATTATAGTTGTGAATAACTTTCGCATAAGTGCTTCTTAGTTGACTATTATTAACTAAGTAGTAGTAAATTTGTATGTAAAATCCGATTTCGTTTCACAAAACAAAAGTGGCCTCTGTTATACTCTTAATTAAATAAGATCTGCTAGCATTTGGTGCATATAATTCCACATCTTCTACGCTACATTTAATATCCCCAACTGACTTATTAAAGTTTGCATCAGAGCTATTAATCAAATGCATTCCATTAGCATTTGATTAATAAACTTGGTGTTTGTTTACTAGCCACAAATAATTTTTGTTAAATATTCAGGTCCCCTCTATTTTATCTGAATTGTCTATAACACAAGCTCTGCTTACCATGTGGATTTTATTTATTTACTATTTTGTGTGTATAAAGTTCGTAAATAATTGCATGAAGAATGGATTATTTTGATTACTTACCTACACATATTCTGTACATATTTTGTGGCCTGCATTTTTGTTCTGTATGAATCAAAGAGCACTGTTTTGTGCGCTCAGTTATTCTTTGTAGGTACTAAAATACCTTGGTTTCTCAGCCTTGCGCAATACTATCAGAAAAATACTTGCTGATTACGCTGATTTTGTTCTTTAACTGTAACTTTTCTTCTTTTGTGACTTTTGGTGGGTCTTCCTTCGGAGAGTCCTTCGGTCGAGCTAGATTATAGATGAGACAAGAGTGGAGACTTAGGCAGTAGACGTTCTTTTGTTAAGATTTCGCCTGGGGTGGTACTAGAGTCCTTCATATTTTGACAGCCATAATAATCGCGCTGTTGTGTTCCGGTCAAAGGGAAGGAACAGCCAGTGTAATTACTGGAACAAAGGCTGTTCCAACTAAAGTCTACGGTCGGCAACGCATCATTTGGTGGTATAATAATCACATCACTATTAATAAATAAACATGTACGACTATTGTCGCGGATGCCACTTGTCATCAGGTGGTCGCGGACTCGATTGCAGGTTATGAAAAGAGTAAAAAAGATGGGACGCCACCGTCAGGAGACGTTTTATACAGCGGATATTACGAGGGTCAAACTGAAAATTCTTTGAACTGGCCACTTGTAAACAATATAATAAAAAAATAATTTTAGATTTTGAAAATGGACCTCCAATTGCCAGTATTACGAGGGTGGATTGAAAAGTTCGCGGCGTAACATATATAGCGTTGTCATATTATTATAAAACTACCCTCATATGAAACCTAGACTCTTTGTGAGTCTCTGTGCAATTATTGTCTGAGATGTAAGTGAGAGTAAGTTTCATTAATTTTGAAAATGGATAGTTTAGAATACCATGCCGTGATCAAATACCTCCACAAGAAGCACTTTACTCCAAAGCAGATTCATAAAGATATGGTGGCTACTTTAAAAACATCTGCTCCGTCGTATACAATGATAAAAAAGTGGGCAGCTGAATTTAAACGTGGACGAAAGAGCATCAAAGATGACCCCCGCCCTGGACGGCCTTCTACAGCTACGACTTCGAAAAACATAGAAAAAAATATGTGATCTGATCATGGGAGACAGAAGATTGAAAGTATCTGAGATAGCTGAAGCTCTAGGGATTTCATATGAACGTACACGAAACATAATCGTTAACGAATTAGGGTTCCACAAGGTGTCTGCAAGATGGGTTCCGCGGCTCCTTTCAGTTGAACAGAAACGAACTCGGCTCACGATTTCTAGAGACTGTTTAGAGCTTTTTCAAGCTGTTCCAAACGAATCTCCGGATCTCCGACCCCCAAGAAAGCCAAGGTGCGTTTTTCAGTAAACAAGGTCATCGGTTTTCTGGGATTCTAAGGGTGTCATATCGGTTGATTACTTAGAAAGAGGTCAAACTATAAATTCTGCATACTACTGTACACTATTACGTCGTTTACGCGAAGAAATAAAGTCTAAAAGGGGAACACACAAAAATTCCGAATTATGTAATTCCGAATTTGAATATTCCGATTTTTAAAATTCCGAATTTTACAATCCCGAAGAGTCTTAATTCCGACTATTCAAAAACACTATTGTTATTTTACCGAAATTCTCTGCTTACTTTGGGGCCATACAGTTGGTGTGTTAGTCTGGGGATTTGTTGTTGTGTTCAAGCCTTTGTCCCCAGACTCACTTGCAATGCGCACGACCGAGCATTTTCTCATCGTCGCGACTTATAAAATATCAATTCAAATTAAAGACACAGTTTATCTACATTAAGAAGAAGAAGCTGTAAAAGTATTTATTCTGAAAAAAATAATTGAATTTGATACCGCAACATGTGCATTAAAAATAAAATACAACATTTTATTGTATTTATGGTTTACTATTTTGGCAGTAATCGCTTACCCATAAAATATATGCTGTCTCGAACTTTCTTGTAGAACTATTTAAGATCAACACTACCATCATACATACCATTGAAATGAAATGAAATGAAATGAAATATTTATTTCTCAACATTGACAATTACTTGTCCTTATTGACGTCAAATAAAACATGACTTTACCACCATTCGTTCTACTCTCGCGGCTTTAGCAGCGCACGCTTTTGTTCGATGCATTGGGTTACATTACCCTATAGTAATTTTCGTATGGATATCTAATTTTTTAAATAAAATACAGCCTATGTTACTCGTTGACATGGTAACTATCTATAGGTGAAAGAATTTTATTTAAATCAGTTAAATAGTTTTTGTGTTTATCCATTACAAACATCAAAAACATCAAATCTTTCCTCTCTATAATAATTGTATAGACTCTAGGTACAGCGCCCAGCAGGCGAGTGGCTTAAGATTCAAGTCGCGAAACTTGAAATGGATCAGTCCCAGTCTTGGAATGATTCTTAATTTACTCGCATGGGTCGTCTTGCTATGATTAGGCTATGTTGCTTAGTATAAAAATTAACGTTGGAATATATCGTTTATATCGGCCAAGTTGTGCTACGGCTGCAAAATAAAATGACTGCCTGTAATTTTGTTTCTGCTGTTCTTTCCTTGAAGTGGTATTTAACCACGTAACCGTGATAATTATAGCTATCAAAATAGGGCCGTAGTACCGCCCAAGACGAGATCTTAACAAACTCTACTGCCACTAAACTATATCAATATTCGTTACATGTGTTTGATTATCTCTTCCAGGTTCGCACACTTGCACTAGGAAGTCAGCCATATTTAAATTATAGTAATACAATTTTTTTTAAGGGGATTCATAACTCGTATTTAACAAGTTTATTTCTAAAACAAAGCGAAATCATGAATGGTCATGCATCCTTTTGTGATAACAAAACTATACAATTTATAATGTGACGCAATTCTTTATTATCAGTTTTACGATTATTTTTTAGTCACGGCTATTTTCTTATCAATGTGGTTTTTTTAAGGCAGGGGTATTCGTATGCGGAGTATTATGAAGGTATTTACAATTGTTCGTTTCGCATACAACTCGAGGCATGCGGCTGATGAAAACGCTTAAAATGTTGCGTTTTAGCTGCGTAGGCTCTCAGGCAATCAGTACCAACGCACTCCCGGGAGTGGGCTGCCAAGTCTAGCATTAGTAAAATGGCGAGAGTTTGTTGTGTTGAGATCTCGCCTGGGGCGTACAACAGGTCCTTCCTATTTTTTGTCCCGATCAAAGGGAAAGAGCAGCCAGTGCAATTACTGGAACAAACCCAATTTAAAGTGAAGTATACGGTCCGCAACGCATCATTAATCGAAAATTCATTTAACAAGATAACCGATCGAAACACCTACGACTAATGATTTCCATGAGTGCGGGTGCCGATTACCAGGTGGATCGCGTGCTCCTCTGCCGCATATGATGAAGTTAAAAAAAGTGCTCAAAAGTCAGTACAAAATGTTTGCGAATTACTATCTTTTCGTGCCACTAGAGAGCTTAATAAAAGACTCAAATACTCGGTATTTTGCAACACAAATACAGTGGTATTCCGCTGCAGTCTCCAATAAATGATTAGCTTGCTTTGCTTTTCTTGTCAGTAAAATGAATCAGAAACTGTCAATGTACCAGCTTGCTGAAAGACAATGTAAACAGGAAGACATTCAGTTTAAATATGAAGGAAAACATGGAAAATATAATATTACTCATATTCATACAAAAAAACATCGTTGTTACAACTTATGAATTTTGTTGTACATCCTTTTCTTTGATTAATGTATAATACCTGAAGATAGGCGACATGCTGGCACGGACGGCAAAAATCCTGTTCCCAGGCGCCTGCTTTTTAATAATTGCAAATAATATGTTACGTAATACTTGAATTACGTGTTACTACCTTATTGCGTGTTAATCCAGGGTTTGCCACACAAATATTACAAATATTTATTTCTCAACATTGACGATTACTTGTTCTTATTGACAACGAACAAACAGACACATTACACATGTTTTATTATAAATACTAGTAAAAACCTGTTAATGAGGGGATTAAACCCAAAGAATAATCCAAAACCTCTCTCTTTAACCTTTAACCTAACTC
The DNA here is from genome assembly GCA_923062675.1 of Marasmarcha lunaedactyla. NCBI lineage: Eukaryota > Metazoa > Arthropoda > Insecta > Lepidoptera > Pterophoridae > Marasmarcha > Marasmarcha lunaedactyla. The sequence continues at coordinate 15,669,324 of OV281353.1, forward strand.
TTTATTAGTTATTGATATATACGATATATATGGAATATTCGAATACTTTTGTCTGCTTTATTCGATCATTAGAATGGGCGAATACTCTAATATTACGAATATTCGAGTATTCGAATAATAAGCCCTGGTCAGATCAAGACACGATCTAAACCGACACGAATACAAACACAATCGGACGTGTACGGTCGGACAATACAGACACGAAATATTCGATTTTGCTCGCAAGCCTATGTTTTTCATCATTCTGTCTCTTTTATATGTCAATACAATTGAGTTTGTGTGAGTAAATGTTTGTGTGGTAGTACGAAAGCCATTGTTTCCTAAGGTATCTTCCGCTATAAAATATAATCAAAAATATTTTTATTTCATTTTATCATACTCATCGTAAAAACTGATTGATTTCATAAAATTTGTAATTGTTACATGGAACAGTATGTCGTTGTCATTGTTATCAAGATAATATTTTATCCAAAGAGGAGAGGCTGATAACCTGTCATTCCAGGTATACATATACATATACATAGGTATACTATACATATTAGTTATATAATATATAGTGTACATATTAGTTTCTCTCAAAAGTTCAGTTTTAGTAGATAAAAGTGTATTATTGATTATGTATATTTAGTATATTTGTGTGATATTGTGTATTATTTAGTAGATAAAAGAGAGTGTATCTCCCAGAAATGACATCAACATTATTGTCATCTTGATTTTTTTAAACTACAATATTAACTATAATGCAGGTATATGTTGCCGTTAAGTCACACAAAACTTATGCCATTTTTTACAGACGCGACCAAAAGAGATCTACAACTTGGGTGCCCAATCCCACGTGAAGATTTCCTTCGAGCTGAGCGAGTACACCGCCCAGGTGGATGCCCTGGGCACCTTGAGGCTGCTGGAAGCTGTCAGGACAGTAGGCCTGGAGAAGGAAGTCAAGATCTACCAGGCTTCCACCTCAGAACTGTATGGCAAAGTCGTGGAGGTACCGCAGAATGAGAAGACTCCGTTCTATCCTAGGTCTCCTTATGGTAAGTGGTGGTATTTTGTGCAAAGGTCGCCAATTATTAAGCTTCCGCTATTCGTTCGTCCGGCTATGAGCGGGTTGTATCTTACGAAACCAGAATGAATAGGTAGGCAGTATCTAGTGGCAATGTGTCTGCGTTTCTTATGCTACTAAAAAAAATAAACATTTTTATTAAACAAATAATGTTGCAAATAGACACGGAACCCTTCAATTACAACTTCATGTCTGACATACACTTGGTTGGGTTTTTATAAATGCAGAAGTGCGAGCGCTATTAGCTATTTATCCATCTAAACTTCATACAACATTTAACATTTTTCAAATTCTACAATAGATATCTGAAAGAACTGGCCAAAGGAGAAGGTATTTTCTCTTTCTAAGAACAAGTTTTAGTAAGGGATGTAATCGATATAGCTTATAAAATATTGTCATCGTTCGATACAAATTATGTTAAAGAAAACAATTATCCTAATATCATATCAATAATATCATTTTAAACAAATACAAAATTTACAATTTTACACTCTTAATCACTACATAGTATAAAACAAAGGCGCTTTCCGCTGTCTGTCCCTATGTATGCTTAGATCTTTAAAACTATGCAACGGATTTTGATGCGGTGTTTAGATTTATTGGATAGAGTGATTCAAGAGGAAGGTTTATATGGTATAATACATGCATAATATAGTAGAGAAAAGCTAATAAATTTTAGAGGTTCCTAATGCGATGTCGTGCAAACGCTGGCTGAACCCTACGAGATATATCAAATTAATGTACTACAATAATGTACACCTTAAAGAGGTCTACAAAAAAGTCAGAGATTTTATATGTCTATCCCTTAGGGATAACCCACAATAACCATTTTTTAACCTTTACTTTTTACGAGAAATGAAGATTTAAAATGCAGGGACACAGATCCGTGCGCAGCCGGGGCGGGTCGCTAGTTAAAAATAATTTAAACAAAGAATAACTACTGAGCTCGTTCGATGGTGACAACCGTCCGGCCCTAGACCCGAGGACGAAGTGTCACCCACCAAAGTGGCGATTTCTCCCAAGGCTAAACTTGAGGTGAATTCGCTTACAAGTGCGAAGTCCGGAAAAGGATCTCCACGGCTCCTGGCCGGGGGAGAAGAAGGCATGCAATTATGGCAAATATGGCATTGGCAGGGTATGCCACGTTTGAAGGAGGCCACGACGGTGATCCCCGATGAAGTTTGGCTAATGTTTTTAGATTGAAAACCCTCTTGCCCTCAGGGGAGTGCTCTAGTATTACCAACACTAGGTCATACGGCATGCAATCTTTGCCGTACATACGGTGGATGGACCTGACTGGGAAACCCTGGCCTTTAAGGTCCTGGATAAGAAGCTCAGAATCAATTTCCTTCGGCACGCCTCTAAGAACGACGCGTGACATGCGCTCGTACTCAAGGATTTCTACTTCAATTACTTGGTGAGGGCGCGGTGAACGGCGGGTGCGACGGTCACTACGCGGATACCGATCGCGGTATTTTTCGCGTGTGTATAAGTGATTTTTAAATTCGACATTTTTGTGTAAACAGCTGTCCACGCTCTTTTATATACTAAACATAGAATACATAGTACACCTTAATTAACTTAAAACCATAGGAACCATTCAAATACTTATAAACATGCATACATTTATAAACGAATGATGTAATCAATATTCTACTTACTTACTATACATAAATTTTAAGCTGCAGCACAAAAATGTATGATTGAGAAAGATAGTGTTGTTTTCTCTATTTTTGAAAATTGTTAACGGTTTTGATGCGCGTATTTCATAAGAAAGTTAGGTCCATAGTCTGACGGCACGAACAGTGAACGAGTAGGAAAAAAACTCGCTCTTATGAGGTTTAAGGTAAATGAGAGTGTACTTGCGATTTCTGCAAAGTTTATCTTCTGAAGCCATAAAAGAGAACCGCTTACAAAGATATTGAGGAGAGAGTAGGGTGGGTTGTAAATGACTTTATATAAAAGCCAGAGAATACGAGAGTTCCTGCGAAACCGAATCGGTAACCATCGGAGCTGCTTTTGATATTCAGAAAGTGGTCATAAGACCGAACAGACGCTCCAGCTTATTTAAAAGGTCTTCTGTAGAATCTAAGTAGCTCACATCTGCATAATATATGATTGGCTGTGTAACTGCCTGTGCAAGCGTGATTCTGGTTGGATAAGGCAAAAATATTTGGAGACACTTAAGAGTATGACAGGAATAATGATCTTTACGACTGATTATATTCGTAGAAATATTATTAAAGTCAAAGGAAAATTCTGCAATACCCTGACAGGGTCACTTACGCAATTTTAACTACGAGCATAAAATCATTTATAATGTAACTGATGCAATAAAAAAATATATAAAATAAAACCGATTATTGCAAGTAACTATTTTTCCGAATGATCTTCTTTAATTATTTAATTTTTCTTTATATCGAAAGAGTTTGTAGATTTTGGCGTCACTTCCGATCGTCTTTTGTTTTTAATATACTTATATCGATTGGGGACATACTTTGAAAGGCGAAAAGAATTGCCACTATGTTATTGAACACCACTGAGTTATTCTAAAATGAGACATTTCTCAAAACTATCCGAGTGTCCCACGTACATATGTATGTATACTTATATGAGCTTTTAATTCTGATTACGTTATCTCCGTGCTATTTATGAATACACCTGAATAATATTAAACATTTTCGAAATGCATAGGAAGACAATAAAAAAAATATCAAGAAGTTTTTCGTCAATGCTCTAATGTCTATCTGAGGATTTCAAATTATTTTCAAACTATACCTATCAACAGCGAAGTCTACCTACCTTGTACCAAAGCAGGCAAATTAAAATTATGACCGTTTGAAACCAAAACAAACGCATAAAATTGTTATCACAAGGCAAGTCTTTAACTAAGTTATGCAAACTTGCGCTGTTACATTGTACGCCATTTTACCACGTATTTCTTTACTAGTTATTTTTGTTGCAATCTGCTTGCGGTAATAAATTCTAGAATCAAGATATACACATTTGTTAGTCTATAAGTATAATTTCCCGCCTAGATCAACCAAATAGATTTTAGCGTCTCATCCTGGCTGGCTCACTGACTCATGTATAATAGAAATTCGTTTACATACGGGATATAATTTGCAACATACACAACACATCGAAATCTATAATGTAATACAGATTTCGATGAACGCATCATGTTTAACACAAATGAATTACTCACTGCTAGTATACCATTAAGGAAATTGTCATACCTATCACTCAAAGGTCTCTCAAAGATCATGCAATTACAATCGGACATTTTCAAGTTAGAGTTAGAAAGGTGTTCTATGTATATAACCACAAAGGGTTATTATTATTGTCATTATCATTTCTTTCCCTTTAATATTAAATTAATTAATTTTTATCATGTTTGCCTTATCATGGTTATCCAAAAGATATGCAAAAGTTAAAGCTCCTATCACAGGCCCCGCATTCAATTTAAGAATAAATCTAAGTTTTAGTTTTGATTGAGGTTGATTTAATTTAACTTCAACGGCTACAGACCACTTACAAAAGTTAAATAGGTACCTATATTTTACATGTCATAAGATTCAAATAATACCTAGGAATAAAAATAATAATAATAGTAAAAATAAATAAGAATCAATTACATTATTTGGGTCATTCTACGATGAGAGGTTTTGAGTCCATAGAGGCTACGGCCAAGCGAAAAATTTGGAGATTTTTGTTGAAACGCATATATTACGACGCTAGTCCCTTTTACGAACACATTCATGCAAGGGCAAGTCACTTTATACATATTTAGCTACTTTTTAGAAGGCCAGGGTAAATAATTCGGGCAGGGTAGAGGACATCAAAATCAGGGTACGACACTTTTTTGGCCAGGGCAGAGACTTTAAAGTAGTAAAACAATGAATAAAATCATTTTTTATTAAACACTGAAGTAACCTTAATTATAATTACAGTATCATTAATCAGCCTTTCTTCTAAATCTAAATCTAGAGCATCTTTTGGGTAATATCATTTGGGTAATATCATTGTACTGTATACCGCTGGAAGCTTTTAAATGGCCATCAGTTTCAATTGCCTTTATACTTTAGTGTTTTTTTCATATGTAAGCGCTCCAAAAATTTGTAAAATAAAATAAAATATTATGATAAAATTAACATGAACAGGTACTAGAGCCTTTAAGTGGTAATCAGACTTGCGGTAAGACATTTTTATTCGATCTTACTCTTACTATATCTTTCAATAAATCAAAAAAAATTTTCAAAACAAACCAAAATAAAAACAATAACAAGAAAAATAGCATTCTCCTATTTACATTTGAAAATTTGTTTAAGTATTGCAGTGAATAGGCATCAAGTATTTTTCCTTATCTTTTTGGACTTCATACTTTTCTGGGTCATTTTTAATCTTTTGATAGCGTAATCTCTCTGCTTGACGCTTCTTATTCAATCGTTCTTCACGTGTTACCTTTTTTCGTGGTGCCATGATCTGTAATAATATTAAATCTATGCCATAAAAAAAACCGACTCACTAGGATGCTTATTCAGTGCATTAATAAAATTTTTTTTTAATGGAACCTAGTCGTACAACAAATAAATAATCCATAAACGCACATAAAATGCAAATGACGGATGAACTTTCATAAATAATGTGAGACGTATATTCACTCAGCGCCAGTTAGCCCTAAAGCAAGCTTATAATAGCTCATGTAGGTAGTAGACAACGGATATTCATACTTACACTACTTTTTTGTAAATTTTATACATACGAATCATACATATATTACACCCTTCTTTAACATATTTTTTTACCGTAATTATTAAAACGTGTCCGAGATTTTTTATAGAAGTTAGCTATATCTGATTTAGTTTGCACAAACATCTCATGATCCTCTTCCCATCTATCTTCCCTGGTCCCGTGAAAGATGCCAGGGTAGAAATGTTTTTGTGACAAATTTAAGATTACTAGTTGACATACATTCATAATAGGTTAATAATTTATCACTCATCAACTATTACAGTATTGTTTAATTAATGCAGTAAACTCAAATACGCTACGGCACTTTATTTTCATTTTACGACTTACCAGTGGAGAGACTCAATCCTTGCGAAAGCACTGCAACATGCGGTCGCGTCGCGGCAACTGACCAATAACAGAAATATAACGGCTCGCGTGTTTAGCGTTGCTAACTTCACGCTGATGCACGACCTGGTGCCGCGTTGGGAGTTTGTGCGTCTAATATTTTCGTTTATATTTACAAACCGAAATTGACTGGGAAATTGACAAAAAAAAGTTCACAAATTATTGACACTAAACAAATATTGTGGTATGCTACCTTTAGAATACTTAAATAATATGTTTAAGTGTGTGGTAAATACAGTTTAATTTGACAACTGCCACAAATAAAGTATGTTTTGCGTGTATGTTTAACTAAAAACGTCAAGGGGACAGGCCAGGGTAGAGATTTTCTCATACTTAAATATAACGAATTTCTAGGAAAATACGTCTAATTAGACTGTCAATCATAAGTGATGCATAAAATACACGAAGATGCCGTGATTTATTGCATAAAATGACAATACATAGAATAAAATACCTATTTTACAATACTTGCCGCTCACTTTACCTCTTATCGTAGAATCACCCATTTACAAGTGGAATTAATTACAAATTGGTCAAACATAAGACATATTAATCAATAAAATAAAAGTGTTCAAAAATATGAATCACATATTACAAATTGGTCACAAGTAATAACTAAAATAATGTCATAAAAAATAATAATAAAACGATGTCAAAATAAGGAGTAGGTACCTATATAGAATTTTCCAAGATATAAAACAAAATTAAAAATTCAAGAAAAAGTTTCACAAATGATTCATTATTCATTTATTTTCTCAGCCTGCGCGAAACTCTACGCCTACTGGATATGCGTAAACTACCGTGAAGCGTACGGCATGTTCACCTGCAATGGAGTGCTCTTCAACCACGAAAGTCCAAGAAGAGGAGAGAACTTCGTCACCAGGAAGATCACCAGAGGAGTCGCCAAAATAACCCTGGGACTTATGCAGTGCTTGGAGCTTGGCAACTTGGATAGTATGAGAGATTGGGGCCATGCGAAGGATTATGTAGAGGTAAGTATGTCTTTAATGGAGTTCAAGAGTTGTTTTTGACTGGCTTCTGGAATACTGGTTGGTACAAACATTTGTATGGTATTCATTTGAGTAAATAAATTAAAACTCGGCTAAACAAACTTAACTTGATTTAGTTCTTACGAAAAACGTGTTGGTGAGAGCTAGTGTCTGTTTAACGCAAAAAAATATGTTTAACGGTTACGACAATGATTTTTAAAAAATGCGATAATAACTTACTTCAATAAATGTTTAAACGGAACAATGTGTAAATTTGATTTAAAAAAAAACAATCTCGAATATGGTTGACTTTTGGATAACACATTATGGGGTCAAAATTGTTGCAAATAACCTTTCCACGACCTATTCGAAGATTCCGTTTTCATTACGAATATTCCTGTAGATGCAGGGTGACTTTTCTACCGTTCAGAAAAAGAAAACATGAGAGACCACAATAATTAGCAACTTATCACAGACCTCATGTAGAGCAAATACAAAAATGTTCTCTTCGTATAAATCCTGCGGGTCAGCTGGCCATTTTGTATAAAGACTTTATTCTACTGTTATCACTTTTATTCAGTGTATGTTTCGAATGGAAAGTTTTGCTTTAAAAAGCGTAAATGAATTACTCTTTGTTTCTTTATAAAAATGTTCTTTAAAAGACGGATTCCGCGTAACTCCTGTACTTCTGGATCAAATATAAGTGTGTTTAATTCTGAATAGTGAATTTTTTTTAAACTGTGAAATAATAATATATTTTTTCCATTACAAGTAAACAATATAAACAAAAATCCAATCTTTATAATAGATTTACCTAACCACACTTACTAACTCGTGACAGTCCCACTGCTGGAATATCGATTCTCACCCAACTAAGGGGTTGGATTTCAGGCAATTTACGATCTACCATGCTTACCTTTGTCTAAAAAAACGAGGCTTCACGATTATTTACGTTATCACCATTTAATTCTACTTTCAGGCAATGTGGCTCATGATGCAACAAGAAACTCCAGAAGACTTCGTCGTGGCGACAGGAGAAGCTCACAGCGTCCGGGAGTTCGTAGAGACGTCCTTTACGCACGTGGGACGAAAGATCGTGTGGCGCGGCTCCGGGGTCAACGAGACGGGACACGACTCAGAGACGGACCAACTCTTGGTCAAAGTCAACCCAAAGTACTTTAGGCCAACTGAAGTGGTGAGTGTGGGGATTTTTGTAATACTCGAAGTAGGAGAACGTGCGGAATGCGGCTTCCCTTTCAATTCTTTACTAGCAATAAACAAAACAAACCAAAAAAGCTCTGCGAAAGATGTGCCGTTCAATACTTACGGTAATTTATCCGGGTAAATAAATACTGGCGTAAATAAATAATAATAATGGAGCTGTCCGAGTCCGAAACAAAGGACGCCATGTTTGACAATCTTCTAGTTAGGTTAGTCAAGTAGTATTGTATATATTTCTCTTCTTTTATTCTAGGAAAGTTCCGAGATAAAAACCAAAGCAAACATAAAAAATAACTATAGGATAACAAATAAATGTGAAATTAAATGATTTTATCTGGCAGATGACAAAAGATACAAATAATTATATTAACAAATATTTACCATAACAATGATATGAATTGAATGATAGTACAATTTGTATCTTAGGAAACCCCGTTTTCTATGTAGAAGTACATACATTTAGGTGTACCACCTTATGAGCTATTTTCATTTAACTTGCTTCCATCTTCGAAAGCATTGGCTCCGCCCCCTTTTATATTTAGTCAGTAAACCAATGCAGAGCAGGATGCGCTTATTGTCTTTATTATAGAACGACGAAAGATTAAGTCCAGCTCCGATTTTTTTACATTTATCTTACTTTAGAAAGTCAGGTAGAGTTTTTTTGAAATAAAGATTAAAATCATCTTAACTTTTTTTAGAAGATATAAAAACATTATGAATTTTTTAAATATGATCTAATTGAAGACTAAAAATATTTATCACAATTTCTATCCTTTAAAGAAATGTTTACTAAAAGTACCATTTCAAAAATAAGTTTAACTACATATGTCTTTTTCTCTAGCCTAACACTGTACCATTTGCAGGACCTGCTTCTAGGCGACTCAAATAAAATCCGCCAGAAGCTCGGCTGGTCTCCGCGAGTCACCTTCGATGAGCTGGTAAAAGACATGATGGATGCAGACCTAGAGCTCATGAGGAAGAACCCTGAAGCGTAAGACTGATACTAGTTCGAATATCGTGGGGAAATATTGGAGTAATGGTGTTTACTATGCGATGGAATGCGTGTACAGTTGGGCTGGGATCTTTGACGTATAAAAATATGGACTTAGGGATATACCTTTTTCACAGGATTTCTGTAAATTTTTATATAAAGACTAATAAAAGCTACAGGGTTTCAGGAAAAGTTGTGGAAAAATATATCTGTCACGGAAAAGCGAGAAAATAGTGTTTGGTATAACGTATTTATAGAACTAACCATTAAAATTAATTCACAAGTTTCTGAAAGTGTTCGCAACATAGTGAGGTTTTTAATGTATTCAAATAGCTTTTTTTTGTATTATATTATTATTAGGACAAAGTGTTAGGCTGAATCAGTATTCAAAGCAGTTTTCGGGGAATGTAGTGTTTTTGTGATACACAGCACATCAAAATGTTCACTTCTGTACAGAATCTCAATGCAAATTACGGATGTCAACAAAACTTCATGTTTCTTGGGTATGAAGTTTCGTGCGCCCTCACCGTTGGTTTTGGTCTACCTCTTTGCCGTAGGTTTCCAGACAAGCGTGTTGCGACGCTCGAGCTGCTTCCGAATTCATATTGTCATATTCTCCATCTAGAATTTTACAAATTTGTCAGTATTTGTGCAAAGCCATATCTAGACAATTGGAATTTTGACAGAAGTAGCTATTATATATATGCTGTATAATAAGCGATTACACAGCAATGATTAGGTCGAATCTGTAAACGCTTCTCATGGAGGCCCCTTATTTGGCGTTGACGATGCCAGTCTGGGGTGCTTAGTAAACTTAACTAATGGGTTGCTGTTTCCTTCATCATCATTACTAGACGAATAGTTTTCGTCGATATGCCCTGCCTGGGCCTACCTTTTTCTTTACCAGAGTCTTCATCGGTTACGTCATCCTTACAATTTTGGCGGAAAATTTTGCTTGATTTAGGCTCATATAGAAATGGTTAAACGGGTCCGAACCTAAACGGCATGAATATTCAAAAAATTCATGAAAAGTTGTGTCAGGGGATTTCAGCGTTCGCCTGCTAGTGAACAATTGTTGTAAACAATAATTAACAGGTAAAAAAGCCATAATCGGATATTTAGAAGAGGTGCCGTCGTAATCGGAACATGCGGGTCTTGGATAAGAACATATTAATAAATTAAAAATAGTGTCGTCACTCCATACGGTTATTTAAAAGTGACTTGATACAAATAGGAACTTAGATATTTGTTGCGGTTGATAACTGAAAATGAATCAATATTTCAGCACGGACCAGTACGACAATTTAATACTCAATACTCAATACTCAATACTTTATTGCTTCCTTACATCATTTACATAATTTGGTACAAACAAATTAATGAGATGACAAATAAGGGCCTTGTGAGGCGCTGCAATTCGGGAGAGAGGAGGAATAAACATGACAAGACATAATTTAAATTAACGATTTATAAAAGGAGATATGTGATTTCAGACTAATTCAGAAGTTTATCATTTAGGTACTCTTTTACAGTGTAGTAACATTTAGTTATTAAAAGTTTTTTCAATGTCTCTAAAAATTGTTTAGTGTTAGTTATTTTTTGTATGTGTTTCGGTATTTTATTGTATATTCTTGCTGACATTGCTAGGGGACTGGCCGAGTGCAACTCTAGTTTTGAATATGGCAGTTGTATTTTATTTTTGTGTCTTAATGTGTATTTTGATTGGATGTCTTCTCTTCCTTCGTAGAGTTCTGGGTATAAACGGACATACTTGCTTATTTCCAATATATATATATACATGGTAGAGTTAATATTTTTAAGCTTTGAAAAAACGGTTTGCAGGTTTGTCTATTTTTAGCGTTTACTATAATTCTAATTAGTTTTTTTTGAGATAGAAATAATGTATTAAAATCAGTGCTGTTTCCCCACAACAAAATACCGTAGCTAAACCATGAGTAAGCATATGCGTAGTACATAGAGACAGCTGTTTCAAGGTCAGTAGATTTTTTTATTTCTCGAAGGGCATATGTGAAACTTGAGATTTTGCGTCTGATTTTACTAACGTGTATTTTCCAATTTAAATTTGAATCTATGTCTATGCCGAGTAATGTAAATTTGGTAACGAGTTCGATGTTTCTATTATTAAATTTAATGTTTATATCAAGTGGTTTTCGTTGGTATGGATAAAATGATATTAATTTCGTTTTTTCTAAGTTTATTTCCAAGCTGTGTTCTGTTATCCAAGAGTTTATAATATTTAAAGTTAAAAGTATTTTTTCATTTAGTGTATTGGTGTCCTTGGATGATACAATGACGGAGACATCATCCGCAAATAAAACACAATAAGCTTTTAAAGTGTCTGGTAGTTCATTTATGTATACTAGGAATAGCAGACATCCCAAGACGCTACCCTGCGGGATAGACCAGTTTGTCACTTTTTCAGGTGATCGTACATGGCTTATTTGCCTGTTGTCGGTGTCATGATATTTTATTTCTACATACTGTTCTCTGTCTTTTAAGTATGAAGTGAACCAATTATGGGCCTGTCCGCGGATGCCAACTTTGTAAAGTTTCGACAGTAGAGTTTCATGTTGTACTTTATCGTAGGCCTTAGTCATATCTAACATGATTCCGACTGTGTGTTTGTTATCATTTAGGGTGTTCAGCGCCTCTTTTATGAATTTATATGTAGCTAAAACTGTGGATCGTTTTTTACGGAAACCATTTTGGCAGTCATGGAAAATTTCGTATTTTTCACAAAAGCTATAGACTCGATTGCACATTGCTTTTTCAAATATTTTTGATGCTGTTGGTAAAAAACAAATTGGTCGGAAGTTGCCAGGGTTATTTTTTTCATTTTTCTTGTGGATTGGTTTTATTATAGCCTTTTTTAAAAAACATGGAAAAGTTCCTTCATCAAAAGATTTGTTTATTAAAATAGTAAATGGCAAGGATAGTTCATCAGCACATTGTTTGTATAAAATAGGTGGAAGCTCATCAATACCATAACTGTTTTTACTTTTTAAATTTCTAATTATTTTATGAATTTCTCTGCAATCAACGGGATGAAGAAACATTGTATTCTCAATAGTTTTTGTATTATTATGATGTTGGGAGCGAGAGTCGATTTTATGTGTACCATCACGTTGCGTAGTTTTACCAATAGATGCAAAATATGAATTAAAGAGAGTTGCTATTTGTTTTGGATCTGATATTATTTTGTTATTTATGTTGAGTTTTATATTACGAGTATCTGCTTTAGTATTTTTATTGGTACGTTCATTGATAACATTCCACATGGTTTTTGTTTTATTTGATGAATTTTTGATTCGTTTTTTATACTGGATTTTTTTAGCTATGTTTATTAATTTTTTTAACGTCTTTTCATATTTCTTATAGTATTGATTTATAATATCATTATTTGCGCGTAAATTAAAGTTTTTTAGTAACCTTTTATTTTTACATGATATTTTAATCCCTGTTGTGAGCCAGTACTTGCTGTTTTTATTATTTATTTTAGTTCTTTTTTTAGGTATACAAGTATTTAGGATGTTAATTAATTCATTATGAAATTCCATATAATTTTCATTAATATTTTTAGTTTCAGTTATGATATCGTTCCATTTTACTTCTTTTAGTTTGGATTTAAATAGTTCAATATTTGTGTTATTAAATATCCGTTTATAGGTATACCAAGTTTGAGTAGATGATTTTTTTAAATCCATATGAATTATTGTAGCTGAATGATTTGAGAAGCCTAAAGGTTCTATCGTGAATTTAAAATTCACATTTCTAAAATTAGTAAATACTAAATCCAAACATGTTGATGATGTTTGAGTTACGTGTGTAGGCTGTTTTATATGTTGTATGAAATTATATTCTAACATTTGTTCTAGGAACTGGTTACTTTTAATGTCTTTCTTTAAAATATATATGTTAAAATCACCCCCAATTATAATATTTTTGTTTGAATGCTTATTGTTTATCAGATTTAAAACTAGTTGTAATTGATTATAAAATAATTCTTCCTCTCTGCCATTCCAATATACGGTAATTAATAAAATGTTTTCATTGATTAATTCAGCCGCACATAATTCAAACACATACTCGATAGACATATTTGAAACTTCAGTTAGTTCTCTATGTTCTATTTCTTCACGAAGCAGTATACATACTCCGCCGCCGACTCTATGTTTTCTGCAGAATGAGGCAGCAACATTAAATCCTTGAAATTTTATTAATTCTAATTTTTCTTCTGTTAGCCATGATTCGGATATACATATTCCTTGGTAAATTGGATTATCGTCTAGAAAAGATTCCAGTAGGTGTAGTTTATTATAGATACTCTGAAAGTTTTGGAAGAGAATCTTAAATTGTGGATCAGTTTTCTCGAAAGGACTGGTTATCAGCGGCAATGTTACTGTTAGATCGATTTCTGTCTATTTGGTTTTGAGTCATCGTGATGTTATTTTCATTTAAATTTATTAATTTTCCTTCTATGTATAATTTATTGTTAGTGATTACAGCATAATATCCTTTTTTTCTCGCATTAAACATTTCTTCCCTCATAAGTTTTCTTTCTTTTTGTTCAGTTTTACTCATAAACTGCGATATGTAGAGTCCACTTCCTCGTAATAGATTGCTGTTGCTTATTATATGTTTTGTCATTCTTTTACTGATTAATTCAACAACGAGTGGTCGGTTCTTTTTGTTATATCGACCGACTCTATAAGATTCTTCGATGTAGCCTTCCATGTTTATATTAAATATTTCTTGAAAAACTTGATTTACTCTACAATTGAGCTCTGATTCAGTTTCCTTGTAATGTTCCGATAGTCCGAAAATTATTATTTTCTTTTTATTTATTTCTGGATTTGTATGGGCTTCCGAATTTTCAATTTTGCTTTGTAGTAGCTTTAGCTCAGTTTTTAAGTTTTCATTTTCTTTTTTGAAATTATCAATTTTTAAATTAATATCATTTATTTCTGTTTTTCTAAGATTATTTTCTTTCTTTAGAGCTAAATGTTCATGTTTGATGTCCCCTTGTAGTTTCAGGATTGCTCTGTTTACTTCTATCTCTATTGTATTTTTCATTTCTGCAATTATTTCCTTATTATTCATTCTTAATTGATTTTCTATAATAGTACTAAGTTTTTCCCATGTAAAGTGAGTAGGATAAATGTTATCTACATTTTGTATGGTATCGTCGCCTAATAAACTTGGATCCTCTGAGCTAATAGAGCTCGTAAGGTTTGTGTTTCTTTGTCTTTTCGTTACGTTTCTATCTCCAGGTGTAAGTACAGGCTGGTGGGTGATATCATCTCTTTTATGTATTGGAATATTAGTATTGTCTTTTTTCGGCGTTTTACTACGACAGGACTGGCAATTCCACGCATTTTTATCTACAGATGTCATTGTGTTATAAAATCTTTTACTTGATACATTGGCACATTCCAAGTCGTATTTGTCATTACAGACCGTACAAGATAGATATTCTCTTTCCGGTAGTTTTCTAAAACACCCTGCGCAAAGCTCAGATGTAGATTCCATTTGAGAGATTTTTAAAAAGTCCTCTTTATGAATATATCCGACCAATATAAATAGATCCTGCCAGTCACCAAAATATGTCGTTATTATAGTATTATTATGGTTTTTCTACTGATTAATAGATGGCGTTGTTGTAATTTTTTATTTTTTATTTGGTTTCACTATTTAACCACAGATGGCGCTAGTTGTCCGTAGGCAAAACGTTAAGCAGCTGTTGTTGTTCTTTGTTTGATAGCGTTTATCTTATGTTGGGAATACATTGAAGAACATTTACCTTAAATCTTGCTGAAAAGTTGTCTGATTTATCACTCAATATCATAACTCACTTGTTTGCAAATGGATAATTGTATATATTTGCTATTTTTTTTTTGTTTCAATTTATTCACTGTTTTTGGTTCTATGCACTTTATTCTTTAAAAACTTTTTCTTGCACTGGTATAGTCTTTTTGGTTTTAAGCAGATAACTGGTATTTTCGGTACTTTAGGCACATAAGCTATTAAATTTAGTCGCAGTTTGAACTTTTTTCAAGACGGTGTAAACATGCACAGGAACTGTTTTGTTTTTACACAGTAGAAATAACTTTTTCACTTTGTCCCCATTTACACGTACTCTGCAGGGTATTATTTACTCCAAACTCCCAAAAAACGCATTTAAAGTGAGTAATAGGCTTAACTGTTTATACTTATAAACAATATTTGTAAAATTGAAATGTACTGATTAGTGTCGGGTGTTACAATATATAACTGCTGGTTATTGTTTGCAATCATATATCTATTTAATTAAATTGGTCCGGTCACTTTCGAACTCGATAAAATCAAGAAAATCCATTTGTTTCTACGTCAGAACTAGTCGCTGATTTAAAAACTTAATGACTTATTTGATTCCTGATCGCATAGTAGATACCAGTTTAAATATGTTTTATGTTTGTGTGACAAATAACACATGCAAAGTGCTCTGATGCCAACTTGTGATAAAAAAAGGACAAACCTATGTAAAAGAGCAGTTTAGAAGGCTTTTTAGTTTTGTCTTACTGTATTGTATACGTTTTAATTTGTAAACGGTCGTTCCCAATAATTCATCAACAGGTACTTTTTTTTATTAAACTCAGCTTTAAGTCGGCAGCAATTTTTTGTAATTCTAACGACAAAGCAAGATTAAAAAAATTAGGGTACTATTTAGTAAAATATCCTTATTTTCAGGGAACCTATAAGGCAATCAATGCTTAAAGTCATAAAATATTTGGGATGATTAAGCATTCAAGGTGAGTTTGTATGGTGAAGTGTAACTAACGATATTGTTTTGAAATAAAATAAAATGGCGTAGATTAGATATAATGGTTGCTTCTGAAAGACATTTAAGAACTTCAGTTGCACTAACCGTAAATATTAAATTTTCCTTTGACTATGGAAAATTAAAAACTCATATAACTTTGTTTACGGTATCTGCAATGTTGCTTTACGAGGATTTGAAATTCATTTATTGAGTTCAGTAAAAAAAAACAAGTACCTAAGTTTACGTATTTCTCTTGGTTGAAATAAAAACTAATAACTGTTTTTTCAAAATGTGGCATAGGATTTAAGAACTATGGGGAACGTTTGTCAATAAAAGAGTGCTTGCTGATTGGTAAAAACACTTTGTTATTTATTTTGGTATAGCAAATATTAATATTAAAGGATCAGATTGTTTGTACTTCACGCAATTGTTTTAAACAATAAAGACAATTTTAAAGATATCATCGGGATTTAAATAAATTTAATAACACTATAAATATAAAACTCGTATGTTAATAACACAGCTGTTATTTTAATTTAGATAAAAAGTATGTATTTATCTGGAAAATACTAAAAAAAACTGCTAAAGAATATAATTTCTTAGAGTTATCTAGGATCTTGATTTGGTGAAGAATATTTCGTGGCCGATATCCAAATATATTTTAGTCGTTGTTTTAACATCCGCAGAAGCTAAAAAATAACATTGCTGGGTCCTTTCATGTTGTATGTTATCTGCTTTTTTGTGATAATCGTTAAATAGAGCTTCAATTAGTTTGGTAATACAAAGATTTTTATTTATTTCTATCCTTTTCAGCAAGCGCTCTTATATGAAAAGTTGGCGTCAGTTTTCATAAATTTTCGGTGAGCACTTTCTGTTTTTGTTCACTTTTTTTAGAATAAATATCACATACAAGTGTCATATAAAAAAAAATGTAATTTACGAAGAAGGTGTTTTGTATTTCATAATTTTTCTGGTATAAGCATTTTTCGGATGGATTTTAATTTGAAATTAAGTATATTATATTATTGCGTAATGCGATATTTAAACGAAAAAGTCGATATGTAGACGTTTTGGAACAGCGTCAAAATTTATTTTATAACTTTTAGAATTATATATTACAAATTAAAATTAATGTTTTTCTTTTCAGTTGTGTAAAGTTCCGGAATAATTTATTGTTTTTGTTTAAAACTAATTAATTTAATCATTTAATGTTCTTTTTACATTACGTAAGTATTAACGATTTTATTTTTCAGATATCTTTATTACGTACCTAATTATTATTTGAATTTGTTTAATTTAAATGAATACAAAGGAAATTAAGGTAGTGTTTGCATTCCATAAACCTGTTGGAAGTTAACTTAGAATAATTTTTAAAAAATCTTTCAGAGTTTACGCTTGCATTTTTTTAAGATTTTTAAGGTTTTCTTTTAAGTTTACTTATAAGTTTATAATGACTGTACAAAAAAAACCGATACCTGTTTACCCAGATTTGTCTGTTTTTTCAGTTCTTATTGAACCTTGTGCTAGCAAATTCCTTATAATAGCTATGTCAAACGTAAGGTCCACCCGTCCGGCCCATGATTCAAGCTGTGGGTTAGTTTTCGTTCTAAGCAAGTATTCGTTCTGTATAATATATCCAACGAACTAGAAGAACTGAGTGTAAACTGTTATCTTGTACCTTTAAGTCATTATGAATGATTTAATGGAATTAAATACATTTTATTTATTTTTTTATCTATTTTGCATTGTGTATTTCATACGATAGTGTGCATTTTTTTTTCAATTGTAATCGTAGCTAAAATTACAGGATAAAATGCTTTTACAAATAAGAAATTCATAAACGAGAATAATTTGGAAGCAATCATTTGTGATATTGACATATAATTAGCCGTTAATAACAGATCATAAAGTCATATAATCTCAATTCCATTTGAGCCTCAGTTTCATTGCAGAGACAATTGATCATCAGAACATTTCTAGTTATTAAGATAAGACTAAAATGTATTGTAAACCTGCTATGACTATTCAAATAAATAACGACTTTGTTTAGTACTGCATATGGATGATAATGTTAGTAATACTTCTACAAGATTGGCTATCGCATGTTTCAGAATATGTATACTATAAGTTATAAAACAAAGTCGCTATTTGTTTGACCATTTACTGGTGTTATATATTAATTAAACATATGAATGCTGGGTGAAATTTAATTTAGTGAATATTTACAAATTTCTTGTTACTTCTTGTTACTTTAGCCCTTAACTAATCGAACTATACCAGTGGTCTAATAAATTCATCTGTAACGTTTGAAAATATTTTATTTTTATTAAATTAATATACCTCTTAGTAAGGTCATTAATATTTGTTTATTATGTAAATATGAATCTGCAATCTAATTTGAGTAATTTAAGATGTATGTATGTACTGTATTCTTGGAAAAGTGCATTTTTAATATACATGACACTAAGACGTGTGTTATAAAATTGCCTTGTTTTATAAAATTATTTTTTGTCCCAAGTTGTTAATTTTATCAACTGACTGGCTTTTTCCCGCTGTAATTTTTATAAAATGTATACAACTTTCTCAATATCTATTTTAAAGTTAAAATGGTTTTATATAATTAGTTATCTATACATACAGATAATTTATATATAGAGAGGTAATGTAAATATTTATTCGTCAAATATTGTGAAATATAGAAGCATTTATTTGCTTTATTTTAAAACATTGTATTCCATACAATGAAACGCACATACCATTAGGTAGGTACTAATAATAAATATTATTTTATGAAGTTCTGGGGGTTTTATTTCTTTACTATTATAATACTAGGCTTTTTAATATCAAATACTCTGCGCTCTCGCCACTGGCAACTCAATGAATAATGGGCCTAAAGGTATCTCTCTAAGAGATGCCTAATCACTCCATTCATGAAGGTTCGATGATTATACGTTTTATTAGACAAAAATTTCAACAACCATTACTAAGAAAGAAATTGACAGCATTAACGAACTCAAGCCTGAACAGAAGCTCGAAAGCGTTTTCCTGCAAAAATGTGATATTAAAATTCAACATCTGGCTGGGTTAACCATGACATTATTTTGTAGTAAGTATTTTTAGCAATATGGTGCGCATTTCAATACATTCGAAGCCTGCGTTCAAAGTTGTGACGTCACGACTCAGTACCATTTTCTTTGAAGTGTTTTTTGTATTTATTTACAGAGCAACCTTAATATAACGTACCTCAATATAACGACTTCCTCGATTTCACAAATTCTTCGTAATCCCCTTTAATTGTCCATAAGAGTCAATGTAAAATATACCCGAACATTTTTTGCGAACAATGTGCGAAGAACAAGTATTTAAATACTTCGAATTAACGAATTTTGTCAACCCCAAACTTTTATATAAATTTCCCACCAATGTATGACTCTTAATCTCATAGTATGTGATTCATTTCACGAGTGGGGAAATACGTATCGTCAGTCAGGGCCGGATTTTATTACCCCAGGTTTGGAGGCCCTGGGGCAATAAAGGAGTGGAGGCCCGAAATTATTTTCCGAGAAGAAATAAGAGAGACTATCATGCAAAGTCAGAGGTGGTGATTGAAAACTATCGGCACTACTAAAACTGCAAGAGGAGGATGAGCAAGAGAAAAAGCTATTGGCGAAGTCATTACTATCGGACATATAATACGTTAATAAAAAATATAAAGGTTAAAATTTAGAATCCTGCGGCGCGAATTTCGTAGAAAATATAAATCAAGTAATGCGAAACAATCTCAATTTGTTAGAATTACCAAGAACATAGTCAAATATGAAAATTATCCGAAATTAACGTATAGCTGGAAAATGCAAGCATTACTCGATGAACAATCTTTGAAGATTTTTCTTAAATCCAGCTCCGGAGTAGATCGCATTCTATAATGGGTAGGGATTGCAGTTCTCGCTCTCCAGTTCGACACCATCAAAATCGAGCACGTAAGAGTAAGAGTAATCAGTTTTCGGGTTAACGAATAGTTAACTTTAATGATTCTTTGAAGGGCAAATACGTTGAAACTGAATAAAACTAAGTTTTTTTAAGCAAAACCTTAACGAATATGGGTAAATAATTTTAAACAATTATACTATTTCCATTTCTTTATTTTCTCGATGACAACTCCTGTGAAAACTTGTGCGAGCTTTTTTTACATTATGTATGCATTATTTTATAAAAATATGACGTTTCGACACGTACAAGGTTATATAATACCAGAGTCGGAGAACGTGATTGGGATGGAGCTATATCGATAAACGTAACACGATAACACCCGATATTTTTTTACAAAATGGAAGAAACTAAACTACTGCCGGATACTTTTGTAGAAATGTATTAACTAATATTATATTTCATTACACATATTAATTCTTGATTGATAATGCCAACTTCTTTAAAATTTTCGAAGCTGTTGTAAAATAAGTAGGCAATGAAACGACAATGAAACGAAATAATTATAACGAGAGGTAATCTTTATTTATTTATTTTAATCAAAATCTGATGAATCGTCACTGTCACTCGATGAGCTCTCCCCAACATTTATTATAAGTTCCTGTACTTGTATATTATTGAATGCCACATGTATTTCTCAATCCGACGCTATAATGTTTTGGGTTCTTCTCACAATTTTTTCCCAGTTTTCGGCAGTTACTTCCGCACGTGCATTTTTTAATAAATCTAACATCTTGTTTGCCGTAAAAGGGAGATGGGTATTGTTTCGAGCGGCGTGTCCTTTGATTTGTGCCCATATTCGTTCTATAGCATTGTACTGGCAATGGCTATTTCTTCGATAACATATATTTTCGGAGGCTTTTTTTTTCGATTTTAAAATATTCACTAATAAAGTTTTAATAAAGTACTATCCACATTTTCGCCATGACGTTGGAGCCAGTCAATTATCTCTTGTTTTTTATTGGCCTGCGTCGGCATTTTATCAATTTGTCTGGAGTGATATGCAGCGTTGTCCATAATAATTATGGACGGTTCTTCCAGAGATTGCACCATTTCTTCAAACCATCCTTCGTAAATCTCCGCGTTCATTTCTTCGTGGTAGTCCACTGTTTTCTTGGATTTAAAGGTCAGTAAAGCATCTGACACGAATCCTTTCGTAGACCCTGCATGGCATATAATAAGGCGTTCACCTTTTCCCATTGGCACTGAACTAGTGGAAGTGGCGGTGTCGTCAGTCCAGTTTTTAGATACTGTGTGGTTTGCATTAACCAAGTCTCGTCAGTGAAAATAACATTTGAC
This sequence comes from Marasmarcha lunaedactyla, assembly GCA_923062675.1. Classification (NCBI taxonomy): domain Eukaryota; kingdom Metazoa; phylum Arthropoda; class Insecta; order Lepidoptera; family Pterophoridae; genus Marasmarcha; species Marasmarcha lunaedactyla. The sequence continues at coordinate 15,690,833 of OV281353.1, forward strand.
CAATCTGATATCTTTTTGGCTTCGCTCAAAAATTCGCAGCGAGCCATAGCAACGTCGTGACGCTCCATCAATATTTTACGTTTGTCCGATTTTTTAGTAAGAAAATCCAATTTATTTCAAAACTAAGCTTAATGACGATTTTTGGCCATGGAACAAACCACATTCACGTAAAGAAACAACAAGTTTTTTAAGTGTTGGAAATTTTTTGCACAAGTAAAAGTCATATTATGACGACGAATAGCATCAGCGTTGAAGTTGTCAACCGATGTCACAAGACGTGGTTGGCGTTTTTTCTTCGGCGTACGAAGCTTATTTTCCTGCATGCCGCTTGTACCGTAAGCTTCGGTAGTAATTTTTGAAACAGTAGGTCCACTAATTTCTAATGCCGCCGCAACTTGCTCTCGCACTTGCGACAGTGGTAATAGCGGGCCACCATTTTGGTACTCTGCTTCAAAGTAATTACGAACCTTGATCACCAGTTCTCTCGCCTGACTTTTCAGAACAGATCCTTTCGGCATTTTGATATTTGACAGCTGGGCAGCAATCAACACGGAGGAACACAAAATACACAACGTAACGTATGGATAATGTGAAAAAACTCAGCGAACAGAAATGTAGGGCCATTGAGTGATCCCACCTTGAAAAAATATATTTGAATGTTGTTGTTGTATTTGTCTTCGTTAAAAATATAATAAATATATGCGATCGATATCATTAATTATTTGGTCACAATTTTTTTTTATAAAATCAGAAAACCTTCTTCTTCTTATTAATCTCTATTGTGGGGGCCATCTCTCCATCCATGTAGATGCCCGGGGCTGCAGCCCCGGTTGCTCGCCCTTAAATTCGGCCCTGTCATCAGTGGTAATGCAAGTGCACAAGATGCACTCCAACCGCGGTAGGCGTTTCCCACTTGCTCTAGTAATCTTAACTAACACTCCCAACTCGAGGGAGATCTTCAGAGAGGCTCGCACAATCTGCGGACTTTCGAATATCTCCGTCGAGCGTCCCAATCCCCGCGGTCACCCTGGGCAGTGCCACCGCTGCCAGCTCTATGGCCACGCAGCGGCTAACTGGTCAGCTCCCCCCAGGTGCGTCTAATGCCTTAACCCTCATATAACAAAGGAGTGCACTCGCACTCCCAAATACACTTCCCTCTCTGCTATGCGGCCAGTCTGGCCACACAGCAAACTACAGGGGCTGTCCGCGCGCTTCGCGCTCCTCCGCTAAGAGGGCCGCGCCTAAACGCGCGCCGCCGCTCACTCCTGCCAACTTCCCGCCGCTGACTGGTCATCCGACTATCATCATAGCTTCAATCTACATACCCAGTGGCTCCAGACCAATCCGCAGCGACTTTGAGGCCATTCTCGCCCTCGGCCATTCAGTCATTATGTTCGGAGATTTTAACTCCAAACATACTGACTGGACGTGCCTATCGAACAACACCAGCGGTATCGCTCTCCTCGACATCACTAACTCACTCGACTTAGACGTCATCTCTCCCATCACTCCCACTCACTATCCCAACAACCCGAACTACTCTCCTGACATCCTCGATTTTGCAATTGTGAAGCGAATCAACCTCGATCTCAGGTCTACCGAACCGCTCGATGACCTAGGTTCTAACCACCGCCCCGTCTCCCTCGTGCTAGGCGCGCCTAACGATAACGTCACCTCTCCTAAGACCTTTACCAACTGGAAAGGTTTTAAAAATACGTTAGTTTCCGCCTTAGAGGCTCCGAACTCTCCGCTCGCGATCTCACCCGATCAATTAGATAGCCCGGATAAAATAGATTCATTATTCAACTCTCTCACTGATGCTATCAACTCAGCCATCAGCGATAACGAAAAGGTTGCTAAGCAAGGCAAACCCACGCTTCCCCTAGCCGTTAGCAATCTTATTAAAGCTAAGAACGCGGCTCTCCGGAGCGCCAAGAAATATATACATATAAATTGTGTTGAGTTTACTTTCTTTATTGTAAGCAGCTGGAGGGTATTCATTTTGATTTTAGGTTTATTTGTAACACTACATATTTATAATTAAGTAGCTATATAGTTATTCTAATACGTATATAACACACACACACATATATATTTCTATACATTTATATTTAAATACTTTTATAATTATATACAAACTTTTTTTAATTTTTACTTTTTATTAATTTCTTGTGATGCCTGATGATTTATATCATTCTGCTCAAAACTCTGATGATGATAGCCTGTCATTCTGCTCTCTCAGTGATACTGATTCCGTTACTGACCTCGACCCCAAAAATTTCTTGTCACTAACAGATTTTAACATTTGTCATATAAATGCCCAAAGTATCCCACGACATCACACAGATTTGATAAACACTTTTTCACCTGATATAGTACAAGCTCTTTTGGTGTCTGAAAGTTGGCTTACGTCTTATGTTAGTGCTAATCTATACAATATTCCAGGATATACTCTCATTAGGAATGACAGAGTTGGATTGCGTGGTGGTGGAGTAGCGATATACCTAAACTCAGCTTACAAGTATAAAGTTATATCTATTTCACCGGGTCTTTATTCCGGTTCAGCAGAATATATTTTTATCGAGCTGTATCTGAATAGCTTAAAATATTGTCTTGGAGTTATCTATTGTCCACCGTCCATTACTTATTTCCACGCTTTGGAATCCGAACTCGACGCAGTTGCCACTGAATACACACATCACGTGATTATGGGTGACTTGAATACGGATCTCCTCACAGATGACTCTCGAGCTCGTAAACTAAGCAGTTTGATTAGTGCGTTTAACCTCCAAATACTGCCACTTAATGCTACTCATCATAACGTAGGTTCTCCTGATACTTGGCTTGATGTAATCATTACGTCAACTAATTTATCACCTAATTACGGTCAAATGGCTGCTACGGGTTTCTCACGGCATGACCTTATTTACGTATCTCTTATTACTTGTTGTCAAAAGCGGCCATCTAAATTTATTGACGCCAGAAACTATAAGTGCATCGACTTCAATCTGTTTAATACGCAATTTGCTGATACTAATTGGTCACCAGTCCTTGAAGCAACTACCATTGACGATAAATTAAAAACATTTTGCGATATCGTTACCGCCATATTTGATCGCCATGCACCGATTCACAAAGTGAAAATAAAAAGGCCTCCTGCACCTTGGATCAACCAAGACGTTCGGATGGCCATGAAAAACCGTAATCGAGCCTTTATAAAATTTAGGAAAAGTAAGACTGTGGAAAACTGGTGCAGGTTTAAACTACTTCGAAATCGTTGCAATCAGGTCATACGTAACGTTAAACGTCGTTATTTTCATAATAATATTGTGGATAACTCCTCGGCCAACATGTGGAAATTCCTCAAATCACTTGGCTTAGGCTCGCAATCTGTTAATTTCAGTTTTTCTAACTTCACTCCCGATGATTTAAATAAACATTTTGTTCCAACCCCCTTTCTCGATATTGGGACCAAATCAAGTACTGTATCTCAATTGGCATCTTCACCGAAATTAACACAGGATACCTTCGAATTTTCGCCAATTACCATAGACGATGTGAAAAAAATACTCAAATCTTTGAAGTCTAAAGCTGTCGGTATAGACGGAATAGGACGTACAATGATACTTCTAATGCTTGAATGGATTCTTCCAATCTTTACTCACATCGTCATTTTCTCACTTACATCAGGTACCTTTCCTGCCATGTGGAGTAAAGCTTTACCTAAAACCAATATTCCCTCTTTGATGAGCCACTTTAGACCAATATCTATTCTGCCATATCTTTCTAAAGTTGTTGAAGCAGTAGTGCACAAGCAACTATCAGACTTTACATTAGCACACAACTTATGGAATCAGTATCAATCCGGATTTCGGCCCGGACACAGTACTTGTACAGCTCTTCTAAAAGTTCTAGAAGATGTAAGAGCAGGAATGGATAAATCAAAGATTACACTGCTGGTTTTAGTTGACTTCTCAAACGCATTTACAGCTGTAGACCATGACATTCTTCTTGCTGCTCTTGAGAAGCTCAATATTTCCCCAGTGGTATCGAAGTGGTTTTCCTCCTACCTCCATGGTCGTCAACAGGCTATAAAAATAAGTCCTGATAATCGTAGCACATCTGACATCTTGATGCTGGCGTTCCCCAAGGTGGCATACTTTCTCCACTGTTATTCTCTATTTTTATATCTTCTCTATCTCATATGTTCGTATCATCTTTATGCCGATGATTTACAAATGTACACGCAAACTAGTACATATGATATTGATATCGCTGTTGACTTGCTTAACGCTGACCTTGCACATATCAGCCAGTGGTCACAGCAGTTCGGTATCAGAGTTAATCCCAGCAAGTGTCAGGCCATAATATTAGGTAGCTCACGACAGATTAATAAAATTGATATTTCCTGTTCGCCGTCTCTTTCTTTAAACTCATCCGTTATTGCCTACTATTCTTCCGTCAAAGATCTCGGCTTACACATTGATGCTACTCTCAGCTGGAACAAGCATATAGAGGAAGTTAGTCGAAAGGTAACAGCTTCACTGCGTTCTTTGTACCGTTTGAAATATTTTCTTCCTAGGCAGACCAAGATTCTACTTGTGAACGCGTTGGTATTGCCAATAATAGATTACGCGGATATGTGCTACACAGATCTCAACGATGATCACCTCAACAAGTTGGACCGTCTTCTGAACAACTGCATTCGGTTCATCTATGGGCTGCGCAAATATGATCACATATCCAACTTTCGCAAACAACTTGGTTGGCTGCCTATTAGGCAACGCAGCCACGTTAGGATACTTTGTACACTCTTTTCAATCCTCCGGAATATTTAAAGTGTAAATTCCAGTTTCTAAGCTCTACACATGATAGATGTCTCCGGTCTTCCTATAATCTGAGCCTTCATATTCCTATGCATCATTCCGGATTTATCTCTTATTCTTTTGTTATCCAGGCTACACGTTTATGGGATACTCTACCGGTGGAGTTAAGGAAAGCTTCCAGTAAACTCTCTTTTAAGCAGCTAATTAGAGCTCATTTTTTAAAGTCACTCAGGGAATCATGAAAAATAATACATGTGTATTTATGATTAATGTGATAAGTTATAATATAATGTCTATTTACTTATCTATTTTATTATATATATATATATATATATATATATATATATATATATATATATATATATATATATTTATTATAATTTTTTAAATATCGTTTATGACGTTTATATATTATTATATTAAAAGTCAGTCTTATAGTATATAAGTATTAGTATATAAGTATGTACGCATATGTATTTTGTAGGCACCCCTTATTTTGAAAACCTCTCCATTGCTGCGGTAGACTAGTAGAGAATGCCAAATGGCATTAAGTCCGCCGTTTGTACAATAAAAATAATTTTATTTTGTTAATAAAGTTTTAAAGAAATAAAATAAATAAATATAGAAATATATGTATATATACGCCCGCCTATAGAACAGCTGCGAATCAGCTTCAACGTAAAGTTAGGTCTTGCCTTGCGGAACTCCGAGACGCTCAGACGAACGATCTTATGGCGAATATCTCCCCGTCCTACCAAGCGTATTATAGTATGGCCCGAGCCTTACGCGTAGACGCCGCCTCTCACGTCCCTCCTCTCACTCGTCCCCATGGCTCTATCGCCTGCGAAGTCGAAGAGAAAGCCGAATGCTTCGCTGACAGCATTGTGTCTCAATGCTCGCCCAGCACGCAACCTGCGAATCCCTCTCACATCCAGGCGGTGGAGGACGAAGTTCTCCGCAGAGACTCTCTCCCCATCACCGCTGACCCCGTCACAGTCTCTAATGATGAAATCTTGCTTCTCATTAGAAGTCAAAAATCCAAAAAGACTCCGGGTGCGGATGGAATTTCCAACCACGCACTTAAGCACCTGCCTCAGCAGATGCTTACCTTGTTAGCTATCATCTTCAATGCCTGCTTTGACCATAGCTACTTTCCAAAAGCTTGGAAAGAAGCAACAGTCTTAGGCATTCCCAAGCTGGGTAAACCTCTGAATATCCCGGCTAATCACAGATCCATCAGCCTCCTCAAGGCAATGTCTAAACTTCTCGAGAGAGTCATACTCTCTCGAATGCGGAACCATCTGTTTCCAACGGATGGCGATCCTCTCATTATTCCCCATCAGTTCGGCTTTCGCGCTAAGCACTCCTGCCCTCAGCAAGTCCATCGAATCTTCGAGTACATACTCACTGGTTACTATCCGCGGCGTAATAAAACGGTCGCAGTTTTCTTTGACGTAGCCAAAGCTTTCGATAAAGTCTGGCAAAGCGGCCTCGTTTATAAACTTTATAAAATAGGCTTACCGGATCGACTAGTCAGGTTAATCGCGTCATTCCTCAAAGATCGCACGTTTCTCTTCAAACATGAAGGTACGCTTTCCGCACCTCGTCCCTCAAGGCTCAGTCCCCGCCCCTCTGCTGTACACCGTGTACACTAACGACATCCCCATCCCGCCGAAAGGCGTCGAACTCGCCCTCTTTGCAGACGACACCGCCCTTTACACCTAACGTAGGTCACGTAGTCCCGAATAACATCACCAGACTCCAAAAGGCCGTAAACGCCCTCGGTGTTTGGTTTCAAAAGAGGCGTATCGACGTCAACCCAGAAAAGAGTTCTGCTATTCAATTCGACTACAAACACCGTAATCGCTACAACGATCCCCACATTCGAATGTTAGGTATTCCTATCCCCTGGAAGCGTAGTATTAAATACTTAGGCGTCACCTTAGATCAGACGCTTTCTTTCAAGCCACACGTCGATAGAGTAACGAAACTCGCCCGTTTCTACTTAAGCCGCCTATATAGTATGTTAGGTAGAAAAAGTAAAATGTCTTTCAGAAATAAACGTACGCTTTATAAGGTGTAAGTTAGACCCGTCATGACATATGCCTCGCCAACCTTTGCCCACGCCCAACCCTCCGTCCTGCACAAACTGCAGGTAGTTCAAAATCTCTTCTGCCGCAGGGCCATAAACGCACCTTGGTACGTGCGTAACGCGGACGTGCACAGAGATCTTGAACTGCCTACAGTGCAACAGCACCTCTAAACACTCAGAATCGTTCTTCAAACGCGCCGAAACCCATCCCAATCATCTTGTTCGAGATTCAGTCTCATATACTGCTCCTGTCTTAGATTCGAAATTCAAAATCGCTAGACCGAGAAACGCGCACACTGGCGAACCCACGCAATTAACACTAGATCTCGAAGCCCTTCAGGCCGCAAATTCTAATTCTAACGTAAATTCGAATTAATTCAATTTTTATTTTTCATTTTGAGCACCTTTAGTGCTTTGAGCACTTTCAGTGCTATGTAAATCCCAGCGGGTGACCCCTTCTGGGCCCCGCTAGCGCGGCCTCTTTCTCCAATTGGCCATCGCTCAGATGAAGGCTGAGTGGCGAAAAATTGCACGAGCCGACAGGGGGTTATTTAGTAGGTAGGATTCTGGTAGGCTCGGAACGAGTCCCACATAACCTGGATCGCGCGCGCCAGTGTATGCGTCAGAGCATTTTTATCCTGCTGCCCCGTGGAGGGGAACAAAAAAAAACAGTGGTAATGCAAGTAAATTCAAACTAATGCGCTTCTATTTATTTATATTAGAAGTTCTGTGGTTTTTATGATTTTTTAATAATTTTATTCAACACTTTTTAGTGATTGGTTAACTCTAGTAATAATAATAATAACTTAACGATTCACTATGAATCATTAAAAGAGTTCCACGTCTACATTTTGACTACATCATCGGAAGCTCATCATTAATTTATTTTGTTTTACTATTAAGATATATAAACAAACTATATACTTGTAATTTAATGGCTAATGTTTCACATCTACCTTCTGGCTTCATCATCAGACCATCATCACCACGTGTTGGTCTCATCAAAATAAACCTCATGAGTCCTGACCCAAAAACAATAAAATGAAATACTTATAAACCAATATTAAGGCGCTTCTGTTTAGTTTTTTCTTTCAAATATTTTAGTTTTGCACACACTATTAATGTAACAGTAGAATAACGAAACAAAACAAAATTATGTCCACTAACAGCGCAAGAAACCTACTACGCTGCTGCAAGGCGCTAGATTTTTAAAAAATGACGTCACACGGCAGACGCTCTTAGCTACTGCAGTACTCACGCGATATTTAGGTATTTTTGAATAAAACGAAAACTCATGTATTTGTATACATACATATTACTTCCACTGAGACTAAGCTTAGAGTAATGTTGCATAGCTATTAACAATCTCTATGCTAGATAGATGGATAATACAATTAAAAACAATAAATCCCCAGAAAAACACACCAATGGTATGGCCCCAAAGTAAGCAGAGCTTGTGTTATGGATGACCATACAGCAAACTCAGGGGAACCCAGAATAATAATACATATACATAAATATCAATAACCATGACCCCGAGAACAAACATCTATTCTCATTACACATTTCATTTCATTTCAAATGAACATCCCGGCCAGGACTCGAACCTGAGACCTCCTGTGTATGAGGCAGGGCTACTACGCTACCCGGTTATCATACCTATAAATAAAGTTTTTTGCTTGTGTATCAAATATTTTAGAAATTCCTATTGTTTTCTTTTTCTAGTTGCCGGTTTTCTAATGAGAATGGATAAAATCATCTACATTATCTGCATCTACCTTATTGTTCGATTAAAATTATGTTAACACTCGTAGAAATAATTTTTTTATAAGCACCGGTTTGTGTCGGTTAGATAAAATTGACCTGATTTGATAAACAGCTAAAATTATCTAAATCATCACTGTAGTGTATGTAGTAATAACATGTAAAAATAGGTAAACTTACCTAGTTTGGATACAGAAATATTGATACAGAAAGATTGATCTAAAGAGATCTGACAGTTAAAAATAAATCAAGTTAATTTACCTAAGCATTATTTAATGATGATTTGTCATTGTGGAAATTTTATCTTAGTTATTAAAATCACCCCAAAGCTCCCTTCGAAGTTGACATTTAACCAAGAACTGCGTAACAAGTATTCGTTATCATGCACGAAAATAAATGATATTAATTATTATTGAAATAAAGTATTTATTGAAAATTAAACAAATACGCTACGCAGTGTATACTTAATATATTTTTTAATTTAACAATTATTATTGCTGTCGCAACTATATCACTTTCATCACTCAGTTTCCAAAAAAATATAACTCACAATTGTCAGTACACGAATCATTAATAAACTATAAAACATAGTAAAGTAGCATAACATAGTAGTAGCTTAACCTACTCTGCAAAGTGTTAACATTTTTGACACAATTATTAATATCGCTGTAATAATTATAATAACAACACTTATATTGTTCTCACAACATAATCAGTGTCTAGAAACAAACAAGATATTTTTCAAATAAAAATTATAGCAAAATAAAAAAATCTTTATAATGAATTTTAACGTGAGATCTCGTTAGTTACCCAGTATAAATGTTGATATCACAATCTTCAATGTCTGAGTCGGGTAACCAATCTTTGACATTTGTTGCGCGTGAAATGTTCACAAATTCATGTTTAAAGCAGTTAGGAATAACTTTTTCCACACAAAGTTTAATCAAATCGTCTTATTTAGCTTTTATATGGGAAGTAAAAGAGATACCTTAGTTTGAGACTGAATTTCAACAACAAAGAACGCCGCAGTAGGATTCATAGATGTTGTATATTTAACGCTTTGCTTGTCTTTTCTGAGGATCTTGCTTATCTTTCCGGTTGAGTTGTCTTTATAATATTTGTCACTAATACTATCCCATCCGTAAAAATCTTCATAGCTCAGTCTTTCTACCTGGAAAGGCGCTGATTTTTGTCTCAATAATACAATAAAAATATCTAAGCTCTAATATTCTTCCACTTTATTTCAGGCTAACTTATACAAATGACACTGTCACAAAATAAATGTATTAAGTAAAAATATATAACCGCATAACTTACAATTGCTTTGTATAGGTAAAATCTACTAAGTGATTTCAGACGAAAATTTCATAACAGGTAAAAATATGTTATTACACATAAATTAAAAAGTCAATACATGGAAAACCGACTAAGTTCATATTCATAATTGTTAGATTGTCGTAACTGCTGGATATTCTTAAAACCAATTTTTTTTTTGGTCGTTTAGTAAGCACAAAATATAGATTTGACCGAAATTACGCAATATCTAAGCGACAATAAAACTCGTCGTAGAACTATGAGACCCAGACCAAACGACGCAGAAAAATCTGGCGGTTCGAATGGTATATCTCATTTAACGGATTTATGTCGGTTAGTATGGATTGCCTTTCAAGCGTCGAACTAAGGTAAATACATATTTACCTTAGTTCTGTTCCTGGGGACCAAGATTTTCGGAACTCTGGCCTGTAATAGAACTGGCTGAAGAATTGTGTAAGGAAAGCAATCAGCAAACAATCAACGATTACCGCACAGCTATTGCGTGAATAACGCTAAATGAAAAGAAAATTCATATTACATAGGTACAAACAATTTGTTTGCTATCGCTCGTGCATCATACGGTTTTATGACAATTAGCAATTGAAGAGGAAAAATCACAAGCTACGTAAGCTTACCGGACTTTCGGTACGTACATTCAGTGTTTTTTAATATATAAAAAACTTTAATCTGTTATTACGTTCTACAAAATATGACATGTCGTCAAAGTGAAAGTTCAAATTTGTTGAGTTGAATAAATGTATCAATAAGCTTTATATGACCGAAACTTAACAGGTAAATTTTTTACAATTATGACCTGCAACAGATAGCATACTCACTAGTATATATTTTATATATTCGTTGACTACAACCGCTGTTTCTTTTGAGCAGTACTGTTTACTCAGTGGAATGTCATTCTCCAAAACATAGTTTTAAGAATAATTTAAACATATTCGCCGAGATATACGTGATATATCACGATTATTAAAAATTTTCAATAATAATTTGGACACTCCAGAGCTTTTAGCAAAGCTGGGTTTGTTACCGTGTAGACACCCGACACTGTTACACGCACCATTCGCGAGAACTAGCTACCGAGAGCAGTCGTACCCGCTACGAGAATGCAACCTGTTCAACCGCTTGAACCACGACCATCCCGATTTAGACATCTTTCATACCGCCTTCCCAATGTTCAGACGGCGCTCTCTGGATCGTTTTCTATTTACAAGTTGATACGTAATTTGAATATTTTCCTTTTTTTTGTTTTAATCTTTTTCGCCTTGCCTATGTTATTGTACCACTGTTCTCCTTTATTTGTAACCTAGCTGCATTAGTTATAACTAGAAGTGAAAACTTGTAATTAGCCCTAACATATCTATTTTCCATAATTATGTATAAGTTAACTGTAAGTTTTCAGAAAAGTGTAAAATAAATTAAAATAAAATAACACAAATTAGTGACAGCATATAATTAATCTAGCAACAGTATGCTCAGTAGAAAGTAATAAAAATGTAAAAATTAATTTTATGAACAGCCCATAAAATCATTTTGTTTAGGACCTTACGCTGGTTTTAAACTGAAAATATTCATGTACTTTATATTAAGAACACTGACTTACAGAGCATCAAATTATGTCTTCATATCAAAATCATGTCAATCAAGTCCATTTAGCAGAGAACAAACAACTTGTGGTGGCTAAATAATCATCACACATAAGAGCTTTACATTTAAAGAACGCACTGATATTGTAAGCTTGTAAAACAAACGTTACAATAAGACTTATTACTACATTTAGTAAAGGAATTACCAGTGAAGTTACTACTTATAAATAATATTGTAAGATGGGAAATTTTGTATACAGACCTCGATCATCATTATTTGAAGAGTTTGAGGGCACTATGGATGAGGTATTACCTGCAGTGAGTAAAAAAAAACAAAGAAATAATTATTTGTAAATATTGATTAATTAGACCAGACATGACATAGTAAACAATTACTAAATTTTTTCATTTGTTGCAACCTGAAAAAGCTCTTTTTAGAGCTTCCGCGAATCACAGCGACTTCAGCCACATGTCTTGATAATACCAAGAGGTTCGAACTTTTAGTATGGAGCCTGGCATACCTTGCAAGTACCAAAAAGGTCACTTTTTCGTGTACACCTATGAAATATAGTTACAAACAACAAATAATCATTGACAAAATGTACCTGAGATATATAAGATTTAAAAATAGGAAAAAAAACGTTTTTTCGTATTAAAATTTTGTGCACAATTTTACCTTACGTTGTCACATACGGATGTTGAGTTTTATATATTATATAGTTAAACATTGACTTATTAACTACAAGCTCACGTTTTAAATGTTTATTAATGTCGGTTGTTGTCGCGGTTAAAGTCATATAGGGTTTCCAGACCGACTCGATCATCTTTGACGCCAGAAGTTCCATCTCGTTTGCTTGTTGCTATTTCGTATTTAAGTAAGAATTTCATTTTATACAACATATTAAAAATCTTCTTGCAAACTACATTTTACTTTTTGTGGTATCCTTATTGAAAGATGTTCAATTATGGCAAGATTGCAGTCAGATGCAGAAAGTAATTTTGCAAACCAACCACTTCTTCAAAAGAATTAGGTCCATGCATCTTATTATTTATATTTATAGTTATGTTAGTATATTTGTTTATTTGTTGTGTTCCATAAGTCGTAAATAACTACCGAACTATATTCTAATAATTTTAATCTATGAAGAGGTACCTAATACATAAATTGCAAGTCTCGATTCACTATGTTGATAAAGGGTCTTTCTAGGTGTACCTACTGCACATAGCAACTACACGCGCTAGTGCTGTGTTCCCTACACAATTCCCCCTTATACCAAAAAATGTTCTAGGTAAATATTATACATAGGTACTGTAGTACACAACAATCTCACAATCAATCTTATTATACAAGAGGGGAAAAATATTCTTACTACATACTAATCACCTTACTCTTAAAACACTGTAGGTAATGACAATAATAGGTACGTCACGCATAACTCGCAGCGGCCACTGATTGCTGACCAGCTAATTTACCTGGTTTCTCACACATTTCTTCGCTTTGCCATGACAACGCCAAAATATAACGTACACGAGTACCAAACTCAAAACTACTATGATGGTAATCAATATCCAGCTAATGCTATTAAGTCTGGCTTCAAAATGGTTGTTCACGACCGGTTGTTAATGACCAGTCAAGAGTGGAGAGGAATTTAAAGAATAACGAAATCGTAAATTCAAGCGATATTGATTTCAATTGTAAAAATGTTACGGTTTCACAAGTTTTAAACGCCTTTAAAATCAAAAATGTATTATTCAATCGGTCACTGAGGGTATAACCCGCATTCAGCCAGTATGTACACACGACTGTGTTGATCAATAATGGTGCATGTCATGATTTAATTAAATTAAGTAATGTCATTCCGATATTCAACGCAGGCGGTATGTCTAACCCCACTAATTTTAGACCTATACCTATACTTCCAACGCCCAGTAAGGTTTTTGAAAAACTAATTTACATCAATTCACCAACCAATATGTCATTCATGGATATAAAGGTCATTTCTTTTTTTAGAGGCTTTCTTTGTCCAAAAGAGGCCAACTGCCCACTATGATCTGATCGTAATTTATTAATTACTGACTTTGTATGTGGCATTAAATTTGTAAAAATATTATCGAGACATCTAGCTGAAGTCACTGTGATTCAAGCAGGCTCTAAGAAGAGTTTTTTTTAGGTTGTATGTAACGAATTAAAATATTTAAGAATCGTTTACTTTGTGATGTCTGGTCTTATAAATCAGTATTAAAATTGCTATAAATAATTACCTATGCCTTTGTTTTTGCAACGTACTAGCGTACGTTGTAATACGTAATACCTCATCCATAGTGCTGTGGCCCACTTCAAAAGGTCTGTATTTTTTTCTTATTTGAACAATATTCCCTATCTCAACAGATTGCTCAAGACAAACTTACAATATCAGAGCGTTCTTTAAATTAAAGGCTCTTCTTATTCAAGTCATAAGGTAGCTACCTACTGAGATGCACAGTATATTTAAGGTAGAGCATTGGTATTCTAAGGTAGGGCACTGCCCCACAACGCCCCTAGTTACAGCCCTGAGGGACGCTACCCGGCACATTCGGTTCGGCAGTATTTGTTGAACAACAAAGCCAGCGATTATTACACTTATCCAGGCTATTTTATGCAGGTCTGCACATTTAGCTCGTCGCACCCACAATCTTTGAGGTATATTTTTTTTATTTCAAATTTGCGCACATTTATTGTACAGGAAGGCTTAATGCTACAAGGCATTATCTACCAGCCAGTCGGCTGTGCCGATAAATGCCGTCCCGAATAAGTGGGTGGTGCCCTAACGGCTTAAGGGTGTTACCACACCAATCGATCGAAGTTGCCTGTTCCATCCTACCATCGATCGACGGTCGATCGATTGGTGTGGTAACACCCTTCACAAAACAGGGACCGGATACGGCCCGCAGGCCGTATCTTTGACATGACTGATTTAAATGAAGACGATAACATTTTCGGTAGCATATATACATTACCTAGGTACAGTATGTAACAATAATTTTAATAATATTTAATTTATCGCCTAGATGACCCACGTATTATATAGAGCAGGTACCTGAATTATATAGATTGTCGGCAACATAATATACTTAAGGTTTAACATCTCTCTTTCGGCTCGCGTTCCCAGTCTCAGTGAAACTTCCAGTAATATCTGTAGATCTTCAACCTAATAGTGCACGCCCCTAAGTACCTAAAACTCCTACATTCATAATAGTTCATAAATGCACCCACGAGGACACGGCAATGTCATTGGATCTGCAAACAATACTTGAATAACCGCATTCATCCTCAAACTAGCGTATAAGCGGCACGGACGTATCGTTCCATACAAAGCCTGTTTTTATGTATGGAACGCTGGAGAGTTATAATTTATTTTGAAAAATTTGATTATTTAAAAGTAAAAATATATTTGTGCCAAATTTAAATTTCTCTCAAAATTTTTTACCAGCGTTATGAAACTATTGTGTCATAGTAAAATGGATCTACCTCGGAAATTTTTTCGTGCAATTAATTTTTACGACTTCAAGTCCAACTTGAAACTTTTATGAACAACAAAGCTTTTATGAACCAGGCGGCTTCTAAAGGAACTATGTACCGCTGGTATAACGAGTTAAATGCGGACGCTTAAATTTGACGGATGAAGAAAGAAGTGGTCGTCCTTTGACTGCTGTTACGGAAGAAAACGTGCTACAAGTGAAAAATTCGATTCAACAAAACCGGTAAGTTACCTACGAAAAGATTCAGCACAATCTGCAGATTGGATCGGGAAGTGTTCATGATATTCTACACAACCACCAGGTTCTTCCCGCCGTGTTTACGATATTATAAAAGGTGACGAATCTTGGATTTATCAATAGCAACAAAGCACCAGTACTGCACGGCTGTTTCAAGTGAACCAACGCCTAAGAAAATAAAACGATCGAGAAGCGCTGGAAAAATTATGATCGCCAGTTTTTTCTCCTTAAAGTGTAGTGTATTAAGTGTAGTAAGTGGGATAGTATCAATTCCCTTAAAACCAAAGTAGCATCAATGCTGAGCGGTAGGTACACCATCAAATGCTTGCCAGAAGTTTTTGCTGCTGCGAGCAACAAGCGACCGAACACGGGATTCCGAGGCTGTTTACTTCACCACGACAATGCGTTCAAGGGTGTACAGTTTGCATCGCCATAATATGCGCTCACTTCGCTCGAGAAGGCCGTTGAGGAAGTACCTGTTGCAGAGTTATTGAAACATATAACCTATAGAACATTTTTATTTTGTTTCTCAAAACTTTCCGAGTGCCCCACGTATAATACTCGTACATAGCACGATCGCGCAACTAGTTGGCTGATGAGTGCAGACACAAGGCCGAATTAACAAAATCGCTTAACGCACACGACTGAAACATTGCTATGATGATTTCTTTTCAGACATTTAAGTGATAACTTAGTGCAAGGACGTGCACTTTTAAAATAAAACATCTCTACGTTTCTACGTCACAGCCTGTCACCCCACTGCAGGGACTCAACCCTATCTAACTACGGGGTAATTTCAGGCAAATTATAGGACACCAGTCTTGCCTACTGTGGGTTGGTAGTCTTCACGTAAAGTCAATAATATGTCTTTGTATTTTGGTTAAATATGTTTTGTATTGCCTCTCTTTTTTTCGATGTTTGGGTATGCAACTGTATGCAGTTTAATGATGTTATAAATTTGAAATTCATTCTTTGATTGATAAAACAGAACCAAACTGTTTGTTATTATTATTATTTAATTCCATTTGCCTGTATTAAATTTAGAATGTTCACAATTTTATCTAGTTATAATAATTTAATATAAGTATCAAAACCTTGTATAAGTTTGCTTAATGTTAGGGGGAAAAAATGTAATTCCATAAATGGCTGTCGGTTTCAAATATTTTATATTTATATTACTAAGAGCTGTAGATTTTGTGATGATAAATAAATAAACTTTTGAAAATAATTATTCAAGAATATGGCTTTGTTTGTAATGCACGTTTCTTAATAATATCTTTTTGGTGGAATTATTTGATACTTTACAGGGGATAAGACTTTTTTATACATACAGTCAACATACTTAATTGTATTACGTGTCTTATTCTACGCAACTATGAACTCAGTTTGAAACAAGCTAGAATAATTTTTATGTATCGGTACAACCTTTGCCCAATTCTTTGATTGAAGTAAAATAGGGCAAGATAGGTGAAGTTCTTAGACAGCGTACAGTCGGTGCCAGATACATCTACACCACCCAGTCGTCGGCCGAACAGCCCCCCGCACGCACCGCGCGCGCACCCGAACTCACACTACTAAAGACTCGAACAAGTAACAAAACCGGTTTAGAGCGACTACGTTGTTTGCAAAATAAATTCTATCAGCGAGTCGAATCTGTTCAGAACAAAAAATAATGCTACTATACGGGAATATAGATCCTTAATTTCAATGTACCCTATGCAGACGAGCGTAGGTCAGCCGTATAATGTGCAGATTCACATGCCCGAATCAATCATGACAAAAGTTGTAAAACATTTCTCTTTAAATAAAATCACAAAGCTTGTGTGGGGTTCGAACCCGACCAGCTCCCATATCTAAACGCTCAAACCGTTAGGCTATGTACGCTATGATTCATATATGCGAAATTAGGATCATATCTTATCCGCCTACTATTCTTCGATATCTATAGATGCGCGCGCATCGTGTGAGAGTAGCTAGAACGAGTTTAAGTAAACTACTCAAAACAACTCTAGGCCCACCTAGAAAAATTTTGAAAAAATTCAATAAAAAAAATTTTTGATATGTTAATGGATGATACAAAATCGGAAAAAAGTCATTAAATAATAAAAAAATTAACAGTAATACAAATAACAATATTAAATTCTCTATGAAACAAAGACTATCCCTAATTTACGGTTACTGGGCTATAATTTATAGTCGTTTGAAACTTTTTTATTGAATGATACAGGGGTGGGGGTAAACAAAGGGCGGTGATTTAATAGGGCTTAGGGCCTCCTGTTTCTTATGCATTCACGAAGCCTATTTGGAACACTCTCTATGAGGTTAATCACGTTTTCATCAGGAATCTGTTCCCAGCAGAGTTTCAGTGCGTCGACCAGTTCCTGACGACTGTTCACAGCAGTCAAATTTTGTTTGAGTCTTCGTTTTAGTTGATCCCATAAATGCTCAATAGGGTTTAAGTTGGGACTCATGGCAGGCCACGGCAAGACATTGATATTGGCTTCTGATAGTGCACTTTGGGTCAAACGGGCAGTATGTGGACGGGCATTATCCTGCATAAGAATAAAATCCCGACCTACTCGCTGTGCATATGGGATCACATGAGGCTGGATAATATCCCTGATATACCTGGCAGCATTAATATTACCCTCGTCCAAGAATACCAGCTCTGTTTTACCAATTATGCTGATACCGCCCCACACTATAATACCACCAAAACGATCAGTTTCTCTTATGCATGGATCAATAAAACGTTCTCCAGGTCTTCGCCACACACGTACTCGCCTGTCGTCACTTAGAAATTTTACTTTACACTCATCTGTAAAGAGAACACCACTCCAATTTTCCATGGTCCACTCACTGTGTTCACGCGCAAAACTGAAGCGCGCTGCACGATGTGCCCTTGTTAATTTTATTCGTACAGCGCGCATTCTTGATCGTTGTTGGTCTTCATGGAGTCTGTTACGAATAGTTTGATCGCTTACTTGGGTGCCGGTAGCATCACGTAAGCGATTTTGTAAGGTCCGCGGGGTCACAGTGCGCTCACGGCGTGCCGTAAGTCGCAAATATCGATCTTCATAATGCGTGGTAGCTCGACTTCTGCCACTAACACTTCTCCTGAGAACACTACCAGTATCTAAATACTCTATACTATATTCCATACATTTCGAATCGCATTTCGAGACACACTCAAGCTTGAAGCTACTGTTCTTTGCGAATTGCCTTCTTGAAGTAGAACAACGGCCCTGGAGGCGGTTTCCGTGTCCATATGACGTCTTAATCCCGACATTATGATTAATA
This sequence comes from Marasmarcha lunaedactyla, assembly GCA_923062675.1. Classification (NCBI taxonomy): domain Eukaryota; kingdom Metazoa; phylum Arthropoda; class Insecta; order Lepidoptera; family Pterophoridae; genus Marasmarcha; species Marasmarcha lunaedactyla. The sequence continues at coordinate 15,709,483 of OV281353.1, forward strand.
ATAATGTGGTAACACGATAACAAACGTTAAACAAGCGCACAGTATCAACCAGTGTATGCAAAAGGAAGCTGAACACAACTGATTTAAAAAATGCGGACTACGCTGTTTTGGGTTGCTTAGCTTATTATTGTCAACACACTTAAAATCTACCCTTAATTAATCATTTCAATGGTTGAAACCATCTGTTGACATATCCACTTAAGGTTTACAAACAACACTCTGATAACAAGCGAACGAAATCCAAAAAAAAACACATTCTTGAAAAATTTCACAGTGGGCCTTAAGTGGTTTTGAGTAGTTTATAAGTGAGGTATTTACACTATGCGTAAGCAAGCTATAGTGCTCAGGTGGTTTAGATATTTCGTGGTGCGAGTATCGATGAACGCGCGTGTGCGTGCGACATTAGGAGCTGGTCAACATGATTCTGTTGCCATGTGTACGTGAAAAATGGCTCCGGTACTATCACGGTTGCATTTACTCGCGCAAACTCTATTGCTCTCCACAATAAAAGAGGTAGAATGATGCACAACGTGGTCTTGCGAGCAAGTTTCGTTGTATTAATCGTTTGTATTCGTGTCGTGTATTGTCGGGTCGGTTCACCTAGTGACTATGCATTTGACATTAAAATCAGACGGTCGTGAACAAGAATTTTAAGGTCCGTTTTTGATAAGCTCGTCACCTTTATTCCCTCATTTTACTTTAAAGAATTTCCACTAATATATTTCTAAAACGTTCTAAAACTTTGGTATGGCAATAATAATAATAATAATTATAGGTATCTGGTTTTTAGAGACAGACAAACAAATATATTGTAAATAAAAAGATGTCGTCTCGTATGTTTCAAAATTACTTAAAATTTATAAATAAAAATCATATAGTTTCACTAAAACTTTAATCTGTTTTTTAATGTACAGATAACATTTAACAATAAAAACGTAATTTTATAACTAAAATTCAAAATTACAAATCAATTAAAAATTATTGCCATTATAATTTTCTGAAATGTCTTATTAAAAATTATTATTAACTCATGCATTATACAATAAATGATTGCATAAAATGAACGTATTAAAAAAAGCATTGCAGGTACGATTTTTGTTATTTGCCACTAACAAAATTTCCAGTTTCACTGCATTTTCCTTTTGGTTTATTTCTTCGTGCAAAGGATTATGATGATACACTAAACAGAGCTAGAAATAATCCATAACTAAAATACGAAAAGATGATTACATGAAAACAAGGCTTTTATTTTCAAGGAATTAAAACTTACCCCACTTAACATTTTAATTTACCATCCATATTTGTTCTCACATTTCAAAAATACACATTTTAGGTCATTTTAGATGGTAAGCATACATGTAAAAACATATAGCTGAGTTTGTACTTTTATTATAATTTTATTCTTATATTAGTATAAAGGGCTTATAAAGGAATAAAAATAATATCATTATTTATAAATTAATTTACAAATACATGAAGATAATAAGGATAACATTTGCAATAAAAATAATTTTTATTGCAAATATTTATATTTTACTTATTTATTTTGTTGCCAGCTGTTAAAGTCAGATCAATATGTTTCGAGCTACAATTTTTTTATAACAATTCATTCACAACTTACAGATTTATTTTAGTCCATTTTCCTTATTCAAAATTAACATATGAAGAACGAACAAGAAAAAGTCACTAGTGCACATTAAAGGGTTCCACCCAGACTTGCTAGCAAGATAACTTAGCAGTTATGAAAACAAACACAGTCAGCCGACATCTAAGTGGTTTATTTATTCAACATAGAGCATTAACTTTCTAATGTTATAAAAATCTATTTAAAAAAATACATTAGTCAAATACCAAAATAAAAGATAAACATCTGTTTATCTTTAAACCTTGTCTAAATGTATAACACTGACTACTTTAAACATTTAACAATTCTTAAATATTTATTTAGCTGGGGCTAGGCAGTGTCTAAAGATAAACTAGTGTTTCAACTTGTATGTAGTAAGACCGAAGGAATCCAGCTGAAATGCCAATGAAGTGTCTAATGCATAGATATACGTTACCAGTCTCTGTTTGGTGGAAACGCCACAGTCAGGTAATAGGGAATATGTTGAATATAGGGTTGGATATATTGTTTTTAAAATTTATATTAATTGAATAGTTTACATCTTCATATAATCGTAAAAGAATTAGCTGCAAAAAACAATTTTTTAACTACTATGTTAAAAATTGTCAAAACATACGAGCCTTTTAAACGCCCACTATTTTGGCGCACTTGACGTGACGTTATACATAGTATATAACAATTACGGGTACACTACATAAATACGAAAAACTTAATTCCGATAGTTATAATCACGAATTTCTAAATTCCGAATTTTATAACACCGAATGGTTCAGAATTGCGATAATGAAAATTCCGTGTTTCATAATTCCTAAGATTTCTTCTTCGATACTTCAAAATTTTAACATTTATAATTACGAAAATCAATATGCCGAGTTTGAAAATACCGAATCATAAAAAATCCAAATTATTAATAATCCGCAATATCATAAATACGAATCCCGAATATCAAAATTCCGAATAATATTAGTTGCAATAACAAACGCCTTGTAAGACTGCATGACCATATCAATTTATACGTTGAGCATTCAAGTAGTCAGCTGGAAATGAGAAAGTTTATTTAGATTTTTGTACCGAGTTTTTGAAATACAAATCCTTTTTGACGCTTCGCTGGCTGCTGTCGGGGCACGCTCGCTGCGCACACTCGGCGCTGCATTATCTACATACAGACTAACTGCTCCTCCTCGCTTCGCTCCTCGTCGCGCCTAATTTGTATAATTTCAAAAGGTGCCTTATTAATTTTAATTTGTGTCACATGAGATTTAGATTATAATTTTTAATATATACCAGTTTTAGATACAAAATCTGAATAGTGACACATAGTAGTTTGTCTTACTTTTGAAATATAAAAACAATGCCGACTAGTAAGTTTCCCCAAGTGTTAATCACAAAAAAATTTCATTTCACTCCGAAGTTCAACGTAGACTGGGCAGTCAGTAATCAGTTTATGTATTCGTGGAATTGAAGTCAACTTTGGTATAATAATGAATCTGCTATACTTCATTTCATAGAAAGTGTATTTAAATTATAAAACTCAAAGACTATATTCGTCGGTTTGCTCGAAGGATTTTGAAACGAACCTAAAAACTTTAGTTGATTGTTTTGATCTCTTGTATGCTTTAGCTGCCCATTCTTTAGAGTAGCTTGGGATTAAGAATCACCGATAATATCATAAAATCAAAAATATATCAGAAAAATTTGCATTTTCGATTAGGTTGGAACAGATTTTGCACATTTATCGTAAGCGATCCAACGTGGCCAGCCTTTCGGCGGTCGGCCTTTTTGCCCTATGTACAAAGTGATAAGGCATTGTATCCTATCTTTTAATTGTTTTCCCATGTTTTTCTTTTTCCTTTTGTGAACATTTTTAAGGATATTTAATTACTGACAGTAAAATTTTTTTTTCGTGTTAATAACATGTTGTACTGCTTATGTTAAGTTTTGTTACGTTTATAAATTATACGTTATACAATAACTGCATTTTCCTAATACCTACTTATAAATTTACCCTTTTTTGAAGAGAACTACCTACATATTAAAAGTCCAAATCATATTGCTTTCCTAGTAAACTTACGATCAACGGTTTTGAATTATTAATATTTTCCAAACATACACAACTATTTTCGGTGTAAGAAACTTATCTGTTTTACAAGAAGTGAGATATAACGCTATTTACAAACATATATAATATATGAATATATACATTTACATCATTATCATTGTACGTTATTTTAGTGCTAACATCCACCTTTCCCGAGTCTCCGCTTGAACTGTCGAAGTTTACTGATGTCAAATACAATTTGACAAGTTCATTTTGTAGCCGCATTTTGAAGGCATTTACTATGAAGGTAACGTCTCGATATATTATAGTTCCTTATTGTCTATTAATAAAATCAATGGTGCTTTAATTGAAAAGTGTATATATAAACCATGGATATTTAAAAATCGAATTATGGAATAATCTTCGCAATAGTTTTGATAACTGGGCTTGTTTACATAAATGTTGTATACTTTATATTAAAAAAATATTATTAGTGATGTTTCTAACACTTAGTATAGAATAATCATATCCCCATGTCTCAAAGACATCTAACCCAGGCCGTTTAGAGCATGTAGGGCTTGCTTCACTCAACCACAAAAATTATAAAAATAAGTCTGTTGAAGTTCTATTTAGAAAATATATTTTAGTATGTTTAAAATACACTCTGCTTTTTATTTGGAACCCTTAAACATATCTAACATTTTCTGACGTTTTTGCAATTTAAGTGCACTGCACTTAATAACATAAACATGCTTAAAGATAGTCAATTCTAACAATATTTTCTGAAAATGATACTCATATGTAGAAAAATACTTAAATATACACAATTTATTTCAAAATACGCAATGGCACTAGAGTAATATTGACCATCACTAACATAAAACAGTACAAAGATGAGAATCTTTTATACACATTCACAGCACATTCTCAGTAAAATTTATTTTTATCGATTTCCACTTTTTGCCTTAGCACTCCGCTAAGTATGAATTCGGTGTTGACCAAAATGGCACCTTTTCTTCTTAAAGTGGGCCATTGGGTTTTGTCCTTGGGGGTTGTAATGCATATCCAGTTGGGCCCTTCATTCTTCCATGCTCCTCCAGAACATTCAACTATCACTGCAGCAAAATAAAAATGTACATATTAAGACAATTGTGAAGCTGTACATTTTCATACAAAACGCAAGCGTTTCTCCCCCCGTAAACATAGCCACGTTTTCATAATTTTTGGAAATTGTAGATATAAGGAGAAACTAGGTGTGTACGTTTTTATTTTAAAGGTATATTGTTCACAAAAATCTAAACTTTTTACTTAAAAACTCACTTGAACACAAAATTTTTTACATCTTTAACTTAACTGAATTACTAAACAAAAAAACGTACAGATCTAGATAAAGATATACTCAATCGAATGAGACAATTTTTTCATTTCATAAAGGTTTAGGGGGTGAAAACATTATACAATTATATGTAGTATGTCATAACATTTTTCATCATACCTGTCCGGGACAATACTCGTTACAATATGATTACTCATAATATAACATTTGCAATACAACTGTATAACGACATAAGAACACGACAAACTGTTTACGAAACTGCTTTAATCATGACTGCCTTGAATAACGATGTTGAATGCGACCGTTGATACCGACATAAGAACACGACAAACTGTTTACGAAACTGCTTTAATCATGACTGCCTTGAATAACGATGTTGAATGCGACCGTTGATAACGACATAAGAACACGACAAACTGTTTACGAAACTGCTTTTATCATGAGTGCCTTGAATAACGATGTTGAATGCGACCGTTGATACCGACATAAGAACACGACAAACTGTTTACGAAACTGCTTTAATCATGAGTGCCTTGAATAACGATGCTGAATGCGACCGTTGATACCGACATAAGAACACGACAAACTGTTTACGAAACTGCTTTAATCATGAGTGCCTTGAATAACGATGTTGAATGCGACCGTTGATAACGACATAAGAACACGACAAACTGTTTACGAAACTGCTTTAATCATGAGTGCCTTGAATAACGATGTTGAATGCGACCGTTGATACCGACATAAGAACACGACAAACTGTTTACGAAACTGCTTTAATCATGAGTGCCTTGAATAACGATGTTGAATGCGACCGTTGATAACGACATAAGAACACGACAAACTGTTTACGAAACTGCTTTAATCATGAGTGCCTTGAATAACGATGTTGAATGCGACCGTTGATACCGACATAAGAACACGACAAACTGTTTACGAAACTGCTTTAATCATGAGTGCCTTGAATAACGATGTTGAATGCGACCGTTGATAACGACATAAGAACACGACAAACTGTTTACGAAACTGCTTTAATCATGAGTGCCTTGAATAACGATGCTGAATGCGACCGTTGATAACGACATAAGAACACGACAAACTGTTTACGAAACTGCTTTAATCATGACTGCCTTGAATAACGATGTTGAATGCGACCGTTGATACCGACATAAGAACACGACAAACTGTTTACGAAACTGCTTTAATCATGAGTGCCTTGAATAACGATGTTGAATGCGACCGTTGATACCGACATAAGAACACGACAAACTGTTTACGAAACTGCTTTAATCATGAGTGCCTTGAATAACGATGCTGAATGCGACCGTTGATACCGACATAAGAACACGACAAACTGTTTACGAAACTGCTTTAATCATGAGTGCCTTGAATAACGATGTTGAATGCGACCGTTGATACCGACATAAGAACACGACAAACTGTTTACGAAACTGCTTTAATCATGACTGCCTTGAATAACGATGTTGAATGCGACCGTTGATAACGACATAAGAACACGACAAACTGTTTACGAAACTGCTTTAATCATGAGTGCCTTGAATAACGATGTTGAATGCGACCGTTGATACCGACATAAGAACACGACAAACTGTTTACGAAACTGCTTTAATCATGAGTGCCTTGAATAACGATGTTGAATGCGACCGTTGATACCGACATAAGAACACGACAAACTGTTTACGAAACTGCTTTAATCATGAGTGCCTTGAATAACGATGTTGAATGCGACCGTTGATACCGACATAAGAACACGACAAACTGTTTACGAAACTGCTTTAATCATGAGTGCCTTGAATAACGATGCTGAATGCGACCGTTGATAACGACATAAGAACACGACAAACTGTTTACGAAACTGCTTTAATCATGACTGCCTTGAATAACGATGTTGAATGCGACCGTTGATACCGACATAAGAACACGACAAACTGTTTACGAAACTGCTTTAATCATGAGTGCCTTGAATAACGATGTTGAATGCGACCGTTGATACCGACATAAGAACACGACAAACTGTTTACGAAACTGCTTTAATCATGAGTGCCTTGAATAACGATGTTGAATGCGACCGTTGATACCGACATAAGAACACGACAAACTGTTTACGAAACTGCTTTAATCATGAGTGCCTTGAATAACGATGCTGAATGCGACCGTTGATAACGACATAAGAACACGACAAACTGTTTACGAAACTGCTTTAATCATGAGTGCCTTGAATAACGATGCTGAATGCGACCGTTGATAACGACATAAGAACACGACAAACTGTTAAAAAACAGGAGGCTGTTCTTTGAAATGAAATTTCATTTCATTTCATTTGTCTTGTCATTTTTAAACAGCATTTCTTAAGACATTACATTTAGGCCAATGTTAAACACTGAGGCCAGCCTGTAGAGAGAGGTGGGGATTGGGTCGGTTTAGAATAAGCTGGACGCAAAGATAATATTAAAAGTCCGAACGTATACTACGCGAAAATAGTAGAACGTAAAATAGCATTACATATTTATATTCAGGTAAACATGACCATAAAAAAGAATCCTAAGACGGATTTTGAAAATCTTTTACCATAATTTTGTCACAAGTACGTTTTTTCATTTCCTATTGCTCTCATTAGTAGAGGACCAACTCCCATACACTTTTGCCCATTGTTATTGATCATTTATTGTATTAATTGTAGACCACTTTTATTTTATAACGAATGGCAGAATAGTGATATACAATGTTCAAGTAAATTTACGAAAGTGGTACATTTGTATTTGATAGGGAGCGATCTGATGTCAGCTTGTCAGTGTTGCCTAAGAAAATTGAAGTTGTTTAATATCAAGCTATAAATATGTAATTATACTCTTCTATGTTAAAAAGATATGTAAAAACTTATTTAATCCCCCTGCTTTTGTATTGTTCAAGGTAACTCAATGCTGGAGATACTGCAAGTTCTACTCAGCTGATCGCTACAAAATTATTAACCTCGTGTAGTAAAGTTCACTTCAGTTTCAAATCACCGGATATTGCTTTGTTACTAGTGGTGGATGATTCTCTAAATACTAAACATGCGTTAAAAATAAACGAGAGCGACTTACTAAGGGTTGATGGAGTAGTATCGTTTATAACCCATACAAAGAACTTTTAATAGAGATAAATAAAAATGCCTTTGTTTGAATTTACTTGTTTAACCTAGTGCCACTGATGTCGCATTCTTCTCAAATCGTGCCAATAGCTACCTCGCTCAATTAATTTCATCCACAGGTATAAAATGAAAAGAAAAGATATACTTACACTTCATTTCAGCCGGCTGAGGCTCAATACTCGCTGTTGATGAAATATTGTACCCACTGAGGAAAGATCTCTTGCCCGTCAGGGTTCTTTCCAAAATGAATGAAAACCGCCTCTCTGTTGTTTCGTCTTTCATCAGATATAACCAGGGATCTGTAAATTTTTACAAATGATTTATTTAAAAAAAATTTACCGTCAATTTGTGTAGTTGAATCTTTTCAAACATATGGACGTTGGTGGGTCTCATACGAATTTGACGTAAAAAGTGTCCCGAGTTCACTCACACGCGTACAGAAATACGAATAAATTAAATCACTTGGAATCTACATCGTGTTTCATTGCCTAACAGCTGATTATTGCTTACCACAATATACAATGTAGCTGGTATCACTAAGAAGTTGATTATAAATTACCTACTTCAAGTGTTAAAATTTTTAACAGTTTTAACATTTTCAAACAATACGGGCGAGCGGCCAGGCAAATCGAGACTGGTATGACATTCACTCCATTTTTGCATTGTCATTCCATTTTTGCTCAGATGCTATTAAACGCAGACCTTATTGAACTGTATATATTCTAATAACACTAGACACGCTTTGTCATACAAATATCGGCTAATTTTTCGCTCCAATTTGAAGCACCTCTACGGAGTACTCTCAGGAATATTTGAAAACTGATTATTATTTAATAACAGAAAGCGAGCAATAGCGAGCATTGTTGAATATTTTATCAAAGTTGAAAAATGATTTTAAGAAATAATACATCATAATCCAACTTCATCTAGGGTAGACTGTATGAAAACTGATAAAAACTAAAACTGCATCATTGGATTTTTGAAAAATAAATATCCCGAGCCAGGAATCGAATCCGAAAATATCGAAAATCAATCGATAGTGTTGCTAATAAAGATCAAGTTCTGGGAGTAATGACATACGGCTTTACAGAAAATGATACATTTTTACAATAACCTTTTTTAATATAATATACCTTTTTATTGAACTCTGATCCTGTATATTGTGGTACGAATTTTATCGTTGATTGAGATAATAAGTAAAGGATAAATAATGTAATTAACATTGGAGTAAGTAGTAAAAAACTACTAACGTAAAAAGTTCCTTCATTCCAAGTCCAGAATAAGATCCTTCTTAGCTCACTAAGGCTCAGAGTTAAATAGATGGTTACCCTTTTGTATGTATGAAAATATAAGGTTATTCGCAAAATTCATCATTTTCTGGAAATGTGCCGTATGCCATTTGGTTTACAGAATTTTGTTCCTTATTAGCAACACTATCAAATATATAAAAACTACAATTCACAAGATGCAAAAGTAATAAAGTCGTATTGTAGCTTAGTTTGTAACCTAAAAAAAATAAAATGTGTTAATGGCCTGATTTTTTTGTAACTATAGTACTTTGCACATATATAACATAATTTTTTAATTTTTTGGGGTAGACCCAGTGTTTAGTTTATTTGTGTATAAACAGTTGTGGGCAGGAAACCTAGAATAATTGATGACCGGAAACATTACAGGTTTTGTATAATATATATACAGGGTGTCCCACAATTAGCCGAAACGAGACGATAGGCCAAATGGTAACCATCATCAGAAAAAAAAATTCATCCCATGTTCTTTAGAAATTAAGGACATTAAAAAAAAAGAAAAGAATTTCTCCATTTTTAAAAAATTTTTAGGTTATTGTGGTTAATGTTCGTTATTTTAGTCCATTTAAAAAGCGGCACCACAACCCTAAATAACATATCTTTAATCGTAATAAAAAATAATAACACGATTGCCCCAAATTTTCTTAGAAATAACACTTTTTGCCGAACAATGAATTCAACATTTTAAAAATATCTAGACTTTTACAGAGCCTCCTGAAAAAAGAATGTACTAGAGTGCCTTGGCAAGTGCCATCAATAGTTGGTGCCTTTAATCAGGATTCCAAAATGGATTCCATTACAACACTTGATGGGTTAATACTAAATAAATATGGGTAAAAAATAAAAAACTTCAAGTAATCCGATTTTGTGCTAATCCAGTTTACTTTGTTTAAAATGTTTTTGATACGCACACACTCTTTAGTGGTCCTTAATTTTACGGCAGAATGATTTGTAGAGTTGCGTGAATTTGAATGATTTTAGGTCATTCATATTAGCCAACGCAACTTAACCAATTCCGGGTTTTTGAAATTGATATATATATAAATAAAAAAATGTTATATAAATATATAACATTTTTATTAAATATATATATATACATTTTTTTATGATGCTAAGTGGCACCTATGGGCGTCATTGGTCTGGTGGTGGTAAGTATTTGATTTATAAATATTAATTGTCATTATTACTCGACTAGTGATGCGTTGCCCACCGCTGACTTTGCCTAGCTGTAATAATTCCACTGGTTGTTCCTTCGCTTCCACCGGAACGCAACCAAGTTCACGCGATTATTATTGCGTGCAAAATAGGAAGGACTGTTTTACCGTCCCAAACGAGATACTAACAAGACGAACTCGAGCTACTACCACTTTACCGCGAGCCCCAATGCAAAAGTTCGTCCAGTCTTATATAGCAAAGGTTGCCTGTTTTCAACTTAACTAGATTTTCATGAAACAGGCCTTTGAAAAAACATAGTATAGGGTAAAATTCCCCATCTTATTATTGTTAATCAGGCACTTTTAAAGAAAAACTTCTTTTACTAAAATATGTATTTATGGGTACTTTAATTTGCTACGACTAACTCAAAATAGTTCGTCAAGCTCTTAATCGATGCAAAAGAGTTCATTCATGTTTCAGTTGAAAAATAAGTAAAATTCGATTTGAAAATAGAAATAATCTGTCACATGATGCATCACTGTCACTTCCAAACATAAAAACCATAATTTCATGCAATCTTATCATTATTTTCAAACAAAATGGCTCGCGGGAGACCTATCGCCAGCGAAGTACGAAAAATAAGTATTCGTAGCCACAATAATAGCAAATCTGCTTACCAAATAGCCCTAACAAGATCGACAATTCAGACCATCATCGAACATCACAGGAAAAATGGCACATTGTATCAAGATAAAAGTGATGTTTCCTGGATCGGTAATGATATGGGGCTGCATGTCAGCACAAGGTCTGGGTCGTCTACATTTTGTAGAAGGAACGGTCAATGCAGTAGAGTACCAAAACATTCTGGAAACAAGTCTCGTGTCCTTGATTTCAACGTTGAAAGATCGTAATGCCTACACCTTTCAACAAGGTGGTGCTTCCTGTCCAACTGCGAGGACAACCAAGGCTTGGTTTAACTGGACTCAGATCCCTACAATGGAGTGGCCGTCAAGTAGTCCAGATTTGTCACCGATTGAGACCCTATGGTGGAAAATGAAAAAAATGCTGCGCAAGCATCCAGCAAAGGCTAAAAGCAATATAAAGGGAAAAATTTAATATGTCTGGGACTCAATAACTACACAACAAAGTGAAGAATTGGTAGCAATGATGCGACGATGAATGAACGCCGTGATCGATGCTTAAGCTGAAGCTAGTGAGTGGTAGACGAAAACTGCGCTGTTGAATGCGATAGACGAAATTTATTGCGTGGATGGGCCTTTATTTAAATAGGGAAATATTTTGTTACTTTTTTTAATTGAAAATAAACTTAAGTATTCAAAACCACTGTGCATTTATTGAACTGATAAAGTTAAATTTATTTATCTAGATTTTACTTCGAATATTAGACACTTGTAATATTTGGCACTAGACGAACTAGACTCTATTGCATTGGGGCTCGTATTTACAAACTAAAAATATTTAGTAGCAATAGTCATTTATTGAAACTAACCACGAAGCCAAACAGTAAACGAACAGCTTTTTACAACCACTAGCAACCTAGGAACACAGCTTTTATTCATATTTCCTGCTATCTATTCATACTCATAGAAATACATTGCATACTGTATAGTTATTCAGAATAGGACTAACGTGTTTTTTTTAATAATTATAAAAACAAAACTTTTCTACTTACCAACTATCATATTAGTGTCAACACAAGCTTGAACCCAATTCGGGCCAACTATTGGCACACCCAAGCCCACGGCACACAGCAGTTTAAATGTTCTCCTTATTTGTAAAGTCAACACTACTGTGCATTTTGTAACGTCCGTCACAATGACAGCGCCTGCAAATATATTATTTTATTTTAATAAAACAAACCTTTGGCTATACAGTTAGCAGATGTGTTAAGGATGGCGGAACTAGGAATTGTCGATGAACCAGGAGTAAGAAAACGTATGTTAATGATGTGAGGATATTAATTATTTGAAAGCAATCGTTATCATCATCATACAAGGAGTAGGAGGTAGGACTACCATGTAAAGGTAACATATTATGTTTCATGACATTACGACGGTGAGAGCTTGCCTGCAGATTTTAGAAGCATATTCTTGAAAATGCCTTTAAAAGTAATGCCATTCGATAGTAAAATGCAAAGGGCATGATATTACAAAAGAAATGATGCCCATTGGTCCATTACATTCGTATGATCCATTTTCAACTGTGGGGTAGTTTTTGCCTGCAGGGTTATTTAAATATTAATCACGATTAATAATAAATGTATTACAAGTGAAAATCATATTTAGGCGGATTTAACTGAAAATATTTAGTATGCGTGTCATAATCTCGTATCAAAAAGTAAACAAAAGAAAACGATCGAAATAATGCATAAGAAAGTAAAAAACAACAAAACTATGTAAGGGAGGAGAAAATATAATAACAACCAGAGCCCGTCTTAGAAAAATTCAACATCAACATTATACTTTGACAGAGCTATCCAAACAGACCGAACAGTTCATCGCAATAAACCAGGCATTACTCTCAAAAGTAAAATAAAGAAAACCTAATATCTTATAGACATATTGCTGTACCAAACACTGCTAATTTGCAAAGTACAATAGCTACAAAACTCTCAAAGTACGTAAAACTGAAATACGAAATCACTCGAATATGGCACTTTAATAAAGTCACAATAGTCTCTACAGTAATATCAGCAACTGCAGTGATTCCGAGACAACTACACCAATCTTTTAAAATGTTTAGACCTCCTGCAAATCTCTTTCAAGTATTACAAAAAGCAACACATGCAACACTTGTATAACACATGCAGCAAAATTTCTAAAAATTGAACAAAACTTGACGTTTGTTTAATCTTAAAAATAAATATTCACGCAAAATATAAAACCAACTTAAAAGACTAAAATCTATGATAAAAAAACAAATCAGATTTCATATTTGTTTGCAACTGTTGTAATTTAAAAGTTTTAATAATTTTGGTATATTTTTGCTATGAGAACAAATCTTTCTTATGAATGCATTATAATAAGTAGGTACCTATTTGTAATAAAATGTTCTGTAAAGCGATAAAAGCTATGTAAGAAAGAAAATCTTGAATACTTACCTAACTTCTCCAATTTAAATTTAACTTCTTCACAAGGGAATGCAGTAAATAATACGTAATGTTTTTTCGCTGTTCTCGCCGGCGTCGCTCTAAGGGAGAAATTCGCACTTGCATTCGATCTTGACCGCTTTGCACTTAGTATGTCCACTTCTATATTAAATGACCTTTTCAAGCTCCTTGGCGAATCGTGCCCAGACTCAGATGATAAATTATAAACAGTACTCTGATCAAATTTCCCGCTCCCACCCTTTTTTTTAGGTACCAGTTTGTCCACACTTTGACTATTATCTTTTCGATTGCGCTTACTTCTTCTAATATCCACTTCTTTTTCTGGCGAGGATTCATCACGAATTTCGATAATGCCTGGTTTTTTGGTCACGCGTTTTCGCTTATCTGGCTTAGTTGAGTTTTGTTTAACGTCATTTTGTTTGGTGTCTTGTTTTTTGGTTCTGCTTTCTCTTTTGATATTTTGTGGGTTTTCATCATGTTTTGAATCATTGTCTTGTTTTTTATCAGACATTTTAACTTGGACACGCGTAGGTTCTTTTACTATATTTCGGTTTTGGCTGTTGTTTTTAGTTTTAGTCCTCCCTGAACTCCTTTTGCACTTTTCTGATGTTGAATGTATGGTAATTCCACTATCATTACTTTCTGAAAGTAAACTGTTTTTGGAGTCATTACATTTGTTTGAATTTCTTTGATTTATTACATTAATAATTTCTGCAACGACTGCATCCTCTGTAGATTGTTTCATAAGTCTAGGTCTACCTCTAGGTCGTTTAGATTCTGTTTTTGCAACCTTTTCCTTTATCGATACGTCGTTGTTTTGTATAATGTGTCTATTTGAAATTTCTTTTAATTCTTGAGACATATTCGAAACTTGATTTTTTTCTTTGTCTAGGGCTCTTTTTTGTTCTTTAGATTTATTAAAATTTTGTTTTATTTCAAGTTTCTCTGAAACTTGATTTGCTTTCTCAGATTGATCTAAAACTGGCTTGACTTCTCGAGACTTGTCTGCAAATTCAATAGACTTATTGTCTTTCTTCACACTTTTAGATTTAGTCCGAAGCCTTGCAATATTTTCCATAACGATTTCGTTATCAATATTTTCTTCCGGGTTACTAATGTATTTCGATGTTAAAATACTTTTAGCGAAATTTTGTAACTTTTCGGTAGGTTTTCGAGCGCGAGTACCAACTCGCAACGGTAAAGATTCAAGGTCAAATTTTTTTGTTAAATCCAATTTAGCATTTGGCTGTGTAGATTTTCTAATTTTTTTCTTGAACAATATAACTGGGGTGCTTTCTTCTGATTCAATTTGTTCTACTTCAGACTCACTAGATGACTCCGTTACTAATGATTTGCTAGAGAATGACACACCAGTTTTAATTTCTTGGCTATTTGGTAAGTCAGTTTCAAAGATTTTAAGTGATTTTAGTTTTTTCGGTGTCACTTCTGTATCAGATGGGTCAGAATTTTGTCTCTGCAGCATAACTATTTGTTTATCTGGACAAAAAATATTATTTTTGATACCTTTTTCTTCGCTATTCTGTTTTGATGAGCTATTTTTGGCATTTAATTGATTTGATTGGAAAATATCGCCAGTCCCAGAATCATCTACAGAACTAGGAAAAATAAAGTCATTGATCTTGTCTACAATTGGATTTGGTTCAATGATTACTTGGTCTTTTTGTGCAATTTCTGGAAAAAGATCTTTTTGGGAACAAAGGTCATTGAAAATATCTTGTGTAGCAGCATAATACATTTTATCATCATCTTGTATATCTTGTATAATTGATTCTGGAATTTGCTTCTCATCTTGCTTTTCTGTTTTCAAATACTTTTTAACTCTGAAAGGTGAAGCTAAAGGCACCTTAAATGGACTATTTATTGAATTAACCTTTTGTTTTTTATTACTCTCGTCACCTCTTCCTGGATTTTCTTCGACTATTTGTGTTGGCAAATTATCCAACGCTTTTTTCTCACTAGGAGCTTCGTCCAGTTTTTGTGTCAGTACCTCATCAAAGTTTGATACTTTTTCTGGATCCTTTCCAAAATCTCCATCTATTACCTGCGTGAGCATGTCTTGTAAATCATCCTCTTCATCATTTTTTTCTTGAAGAACCTGAGTAGGTATATCTTGTAAGTTGGTTTTATTTTCCAGCTGTCCTATGGGTTCAGTAACCTCATCATTTATAGTTGTCTCAACGTCAAAAACATCATCTTCACAATCAGTAAGATCATCATCAGGTACTTTGGAATCAATCTTTTGCGTTGGAAAAATATGTATGTTCTCACAATCGTTTAACTCTTCAGAATTAAAGCGAGCCCTCCTTTGTTGTGGCGTAATTTTCTGAGTGTCTTCATCTTTTTCATATTTTTTTTCATCAATTATCGATTCACTCTTGTAAATTAAATCTTTTGGTTTAGGATCAAAGTCGTCTTGGAAAGACTGACTATTCAAATCATGAAGAGCACTGAAAATGTTTTCTGTATTTTCACTGGGTACATTATTTCCATTGTTTTTATCTAAATCTAATTGTTTTTCTTTGATAGATACAACTTGGGTATCTGCTTCAAATATACTGTCACATTTTGATAAGCACATTTTTCTTTCTTGTGAAACAGAAATATATTTTACATTTGAAACTTGGTGGTCAAATGTACATGGATCTTGTGTATCTAAATTATTAATAGATTGTGAGTAATTAAATTCTATCGGTGAGTTCTCATCTACAGTAGGGGATTGTTCTTTTACAGGTACAGGTAACTGAGTTTCAAGGCTGTATATTGTAGGTGATGGCATAAATTGATTCTGTTCTTTTTCATTTTCGACAGAATCTGGCATCTGTGTTTCTACATTATATATCGAATGTTCTTTGTCCTTTTCAAACCTGTCAAAAGGAGGTGTGACAACATCGTGTATGGATCCATTAATATCATTATCAGGTGCTTGAGTTGCTTCTGTATAACTAGGATCTTCTCTTTCTTTTGTAGACAAAGGATCTTGTGTCTCAATTTCATGTAATTCAACTTGCTTTTGGTAAATAGTATCACTTTTGAGAGAAACTGTTGATTCATTGTAACTGTTATTTGAATCATCCAATCTTAAACTGATAGAAGGAGACTTTGTTGAAGAAGTCCAATAAATATTATCAATTTTCTTAGAACCAACTGGCTGAATCGCAATTCGTTTTCCCGATGATTTAATAAAATTGTTATTTGGAGTTTTAAAATCTTTATGTGGTTTTGTTTGTGAAGCAACAATAAAAGAGTCATCCTGAAATTGGAAAAATAGAGCATATATTTAAGATCTGTGAATAAATTTAGTCAAAATATGCACACTATATTCTCAGTGAAATAGTACTTATGACATTTTCCTCTATTTAATTGTTTTTTTTGTATTTGGTATCAATGAACCTAGTAGAATATACAATAATGACTATATAATGTGCTGATAATTTTAGAGTTCGAAAAACACAAAATGTTCAGCGAAACATTTGTAGTCTCACTTTAAGAGTATTTCCATCAATAAAATTGTCCATAGATCACACTCTTAAAGTTTGATTAGTACTTCATAAAGTTACATTACCTGAAATATAGACCCATCAATTGCCAAAATAATCTTTTAAAAGACACTGAACTCGGAACTAAGGAAAATAATATAAACTATATACATTGTGAGGTTTCATTGCACCTTTTTCCATATGTGGAGTATTTTTTAACTGGGTAAAAAAGTACTTTGAAATAAGCCCTATTTATAACTGTCTATTTATTTCAAAACCTAAATACATTTAATCTGGTGAATAAATTTAAACAAAGTATTCATTAATATCAAAACAGTATAGTAGAGTAAGAAAAAACAAAAACTTTACCTTGTCACTAACATCTGGTGATTCAGGTATAGTAGTGACTTGACCATTATTTATTCTTGAGACATGTTTCGAAAAGATAGGAGTCTCAGGTATATCTAATGCTTGTGTCATTGGTAAATCACTATCTTCTTCAAACAATCGAAACACCCCAAACTCTTGTCCAAACTGTACTGTGTCTCCATTTTTCAATAGATGTGGTATGTATGGCTGCAGAGTTTTCTGTGGATAATTCGTTGGATTTATTTATGTATTTAAGAATTAGAAACAACAGTTTCTAAAGCTTCTTTTTGTTACTTGGAGTTGTGCACTTAATTATTAAAATCAAGATCTTGCAAACTCTGACATAATTAATATTTAAAAAAATAAGCTGTTAAGTCTTCCTTGGTTGCAGTAGATAATAGATATACTCGTAGTAGTTATTTACAGAACGTATTATACAGAGAAATAGAAATGCCTTCATTTGAATTTATTTGCAGTTCCACTGACGCCGCATTGTCCCAACTACTTGCCATTAGCTCAAACGCGCGAATAATTTTAACCATTCTACATAATATGTACCTACTATTATTATTATGAGATTGAGTTATGTCCCCGTTTCCGGAGTATCTTTGCGAGGGTTTTTGGCCAAACGGCAAGAATGTGTTATTACTATTATTTATTAGTGTATTGCACCCTGTCACACTGGAACCTAGCAGATCCATTGTGTGTGTCTACTTGTCTATAGCTTGCAGCTTACTGCATTCCAATCCAGGAAGCGATACACTGTCCTATCGGCGATGAATCCGATCTCCCTGGCGTCCAGTTCATATTTGTCCATGTGAAAGATCGTTTCTATACTAGTGCGAGGCACTGACATAGGGGCGTTTCCTCTTCCATATTGTAGAATCTGCAGCACATGGAGTCAACCAAGCCTGAATTGGACATGTTTCTTCAGTTTGCAGTGACCAATCAGGTTGCACTACAGTTCTCAGCTGGGTCCAATCTATTGATAGTAGTTGCCTGGTGTAGGGTTTCGAGAATTCTTATATTATCGCCCTTGAGTGTATCACACCTCAGAGGTATTTGCTTTCTGCTATACATAGGCTTATTAAGATTTGTCGTGTGAGGCTTCTTGGGATACATACATGCACATTATATATCCCAAGGAATAGTAACCCTTATAAATGAATATAAACCATTCTGAATTTAAAGAAATTTTAGTACTTTGAAACTGAGAAATAGATGGTACTTTTACAAAATGACTATTAACATAAAACAAATAGTAATGCAATGGTAATCTTATATTTTTATTTTATCAAATTAACTAACATAATACTAGAACATTACCCTGTTCTGTTGATGATATTCCAAGCTGAAACTGAGCTGAAAATGTTAAAAATATAAACACTAGATAGACAATCAGTGTTAAAAAGTGTCCTAACCAAAAGAGTGCCCGAGCTGAGAGAGACATGAACATAATGATGACTTGACAGTAAACATGCCATATCACTCATTTAAAAATTGTAAAATGACACTTCCAGAACTCTAAAAAAGGAAGGATTGTCATATTTACAGTTAATTTCATTGTAATTATTATAACTACATTACAATACTTTCGTATTTAATTAAGAAATCAGTTGAAAAAAGAGCTATAGTATCTCACATAAAATAAATGGTAACTAACTGAACTTATAATTCATACTATCTCAAACTCACAACTGAACTCAATGTAATCAGTTTTATTTAAACTTAATAGTTACATTAATACATTATATATTTATTCTTATTAAAGTATTTACTGATTCTTAATTTGATGTGAAACGTATATCCGGTAACAATCCGGTATCCGGCCTTGTTATCACTATCCAGTCGGATACCGGATAGTAGCGCTCTATCCGGTCGGATACCGAATAGCAAATATTAAAAAAACTATAATTTTTTTACACAAGCAAAATCATTTTGTTTGTTTCAATAATTAATTTAGTAACCAAAGTTAACGAGTGGCAAATTGTGGTGAATGAATACCAAACTTTCAGCATTTTTTGGTAAAAGGCGACTCCGCTTGGCTTCGTTTACCAGACCAGTTTCTAAAAATAGTCATTCGCTGTAAACGCTACTGCCAGGTGCTGATATATAAATTGTGGCAAACTTAGACAACTGAGGATTCTGAATAGAATTAACTGACCACCAAATGTATGGGTCGTGATAGCGATCTATTCGAGACATCTTCAAGCAAAAGTCAATCTCGTTCACAATCAGATTTGGTTTTTCTTGATCGCGACAACCACTACTGTTATTATCCTTTGCCACTTCATTTAAACATTCTCAAAAAGTGTCATGAGCTTCACATCTGAAGTTGGACCCAGTTTCATCTTTCATTCGTTTAGCAGATGTTACAGACAGTGATTATACGTTACTGTCAGAAGAAGATTCGTCGTAAGAGTTTTTTATAAACACTAGCATGATTTTCTGTCAGGCTTTTTCAGTTTTAAGAACTCTTAAATAATCTGGCTTGAACCTTGGGTCTAAAAAGGTAGCAATTAGGTAGTTTGGATTCTCTTCTAAGAATTTAAAACAACTTTCCAATTCAGCTTTCAAAGAAGCTCTCATACATTCTGAGTCCGGTGTTCTTTGTGCAGTCTCCTTTTTGTCCAAATACTTTTTTAATGCACATAAAAATGGTCGCGCCATGTAATGTGATAAAGCACCGAATATCGGGTAGCAAGAATATCCGGCAAGCTACGAGGCCGGAGCGATTCGGTATCCATTATCTGGCCAAACCACTATCCGTTTCATCTCTAGTAGATAGACAATTAATAAAAATTTTATGAATAAAATTATTGTAATTTTACGACAAATACCACCCATAATTACTACATGAGATATATAGAACAATATAACTTTTTAACATAAAATAAAATTTTCTAAAAAAATATTCGATATCAGTTTAGTTTCATTCATAATTATTTGTAGTCCACATTCAAAATTCAATCTTAAGTCATGCATGTAGGGTTGGGTTTGCATTAAAATAAGTTAATACTTACCAATAGTAAATTCTGAACATTAAAATATTATACATTAATAGAATTCATAAAAATAAATTGCCTAATTTGACTAAGTACAAGGCAGAAGTGTACAAGTACATTTGAAGATGGTTTATAGCAGACCAAGTCATGTAAATTAAATATGAGGCCACTGGCTAACATACCATTTCTATTTCCCTCTATTAGATGTTCTATCTACCTCCAAATTTGCAGCCACTCTAATATCCAAAATATATACAGTAATGGCTGGTTTACACACATTAAGTAGATAAGTTGGTAACTAAATTTTAAGTTCAAACTGATGTATAAACAACAGTCAGTTAAGTGACAAGTGATAAATTAAATTTTGTATACAAGTGATTTAGGATTCATTCTATTTTTTGGTGAAGTAGGTAGGCTCACTTAAAACGTTGGGACATGATGTTTTAGTTAAGTGCATAAGTTGACGAAGCAGTTGGCAGCACAAGCTTGTACTTATTTCGCATTTTCTTCTTTTTTTTTTTTCAAAATGTCAGTAAAGTTTAGACTACTTTAAAAATTGGTAAAGTATATTTAAAATTGAGAGCTTGTGTATACAATACAGCTAGTGTATATACTTGAATATACAAAGTCAAAACTTCAAAAATAAACATAGTGTGTTAGTGTGCTGGTAAAAATTCGTCTCTGATCACAAATCTAAGTACAGAATCAAAGAGTTCCTTAAATTATTGACCGATCATCTTTATTGAATTTATAAACTCATCTTCTTAATGCGTTTTGGACAAACAATGGTATGCAATAACTAAAAATTTTGTTACTACTTAATAAGTGTAAACCACACATAAATGTTAATCAAGTACATTACAGTCCAACCATATGTTATCCACCAATGTAGACAGAGTTAAACAATGATATTATAATTTAAAAAATTTCTAAATTGCATTCATTTATTTGAACACACTCACATCAACTAGTTTGGTTTTATTAGCCGAATCCAAGTCCATGAGCATAAATTCTTTACTGTTGAGTACATTTATTACTGCATGTTGTCTTGATATGGACTGAAATAAGAAAAAGAAATCTTGATCAGTATGTGGATTAACAGATACCTACACGGTGCACAAGAAGATTCTTACATTTAGATTTAAAATTATATTGCATGTCTGGGGATCTCGTCCAATTTTATTCGGGCCACGTTTAACAGGATATTTTGTACCACGAATACCAAGGAATCCAATCTGAAAAAGCAACAAATATTATAATGGCTACCGGCAAATCAAATGCATGAATAAAATAAAGAGAATATTCTGGAACTTATGGTAAAAACGTGACAGTTATAAAATGTAGAGTTTAGGCGGTTTGAGTAATATACCAAGTTAACAATCCAAGATATTGAATAAATGTAAACAAACATACCTGATCTGGACATGTTTTTTCGAATAATTGAGATTCATATAAGTCTTGTGTGCATTCAAGTTTCTGGGTACACTCCATAGCACAATTGGGATGTGTAATAAAATTGATAAAATTAATGGATATTTGAAAGTAAATTATGATAAAAATAAGCAGTCTGTAGTCTTGTACACAATCTTCAGGTTCAAACAATTTTTTTTTTTAATTTTTTCTCCTCAAGTTGAGGAAGGTAAGGCAATGCCATGCAGCCAAGTCTTCCGTTGATTTCCTCTTATCGGGATAAGGGTTCAAATAAAACAAGACTGCGTTACTTTTTTAAAATTAATGATCTGTACAGGATCATGGAATTAAATTAAGTCAAATGGTAATCGCTCCATAGAAACAGTAATTTGTATTTAATTTGTACTTTTATTCCCCTAAATAAATCGTTATTTAAAAATCAGTAAAGGAGACATTTCATTTTTGGCTAGCGCGATGTACACCAGTTCTAAATGTATTAAAAATGTGGTCGTAATATAAATATATCAACATGACAGAAAGCGCCATGTTTGTTTAGCTAATTTACTATGTAGTCTAGCTAATTTACGGGTTTGAAAATGTTTTCCTAAGACAAAACTAAATGTCTTAAATTGTCTCCTTTATACTGGTTATATAATAAATATATTATTTTTTTTATTGTTTCACACGGTTATAAATTAGTGCATTTACAATAATAGGTACATATTTTTCAATTCAAGGAATGGTACATAACTTTGACTATAGACTTAAGTTTATTTTTCTGTATTTGATCATTATATTAATTTTCATTCTGATTCAATTTTCTATAAACTAAAACATACAATTATTATAACGCACTTTGATAATGTTGCATATACAGTGTGTCCCAGGAAGAAATGACCGGCCAAAATGGGTTGATATACTGTTTCCAGTTCTTTATTTTCTCGATGACAGCACCTGTGAAAACTTGTGCGAGCGTTTTTTTTACATTACGTATGCATTATTTTATAAAAATATGACGTTTACACTCGTGCGAGGTTATATAATACCAGAGTCGGAGAAACTGATAGGGATGGAGCTATATCGATAAACGTAACACGATAACAGACCCGATATTTTTTTACAAAATGTAAGAAATTATACTACTGCCGGATACTTTTTTTACAAAATTGAGTAACATTATATTTCATTACAAGATGTTACACGTATTAATTCTTGATTGATAATGCCAACTTCTTTAAAATTTTCGAAGCTGTTGTAAAATAAGTAGGTATAGGTAGGTACTCGACAATGAAACGAAATAATTAAAACGACAGGTAATCTTTATTTATTTATTTTAATCAAAATCTGATGAATCATCATTGTCACTGGATGAGCTCTCCCCAACATTTATGATAAGTTCCTGTACTTGTATATTATCGAATGCCATATGAATTTCTCAATCCGACGCTATAATTCTTTTTTGGTTTCTTCTCACAATTTTTTCTCAGTTTTCGGCAGTTACTTCCGCACATGCATTTTTTAATAAATCTAACATCTTGTTAGCCGTAAAAGGGGGATGGGTATTGTTTCGAGCGGCGTGTCCTTTGATTTGTGCCTGTGTGATATTAGTTCTATAGCATTGTACTGGCAATGATACGGTGGAAGTCGAAGAATCCAATGACCACATTCGGCAGCTATTTCGTCGATAACGAAAGCTTTCAGGGAGGCTTTTTTTCGATTTAAAAATATTCACTAATTGTACTTGTAATAAAGTACTATCCACATTTTAGCCATGACGTTGGAGCCAGTCAATTATCTCTTGTTTTTTATTGGCCTGCGTCGGCATTTTATCAATTTATGTGGATTGATATGTAGCGTTGTCCATAATAATTATGAACGGCTCTTTCAGAGATTGCACCATTTCTTTAAACCATCCTTCATAAATCTCCGCGTTCATTTCTTCGTGGTAGTCCACTGTTTTCTTGGATTTAAACGTCAGTAAAGCATCTGATATGAATCCTTTCGTAGACCCTGCATGGCATATGATAAGGCGTTTGCCTTTTCCCATTGGCACTGAACTAGTGGAAGCGGCGGTGTCGTCAGTTCAGTTCTTAGACACTGTGTGGTTTGCATTTAACCAAGTCTCGTCAGTGAAAATAACATTTGACCAATCTGATATCTTTTTGGCTTTGTTCAAAAATTCGCAGCGAGCCATAGCAACGTTGTGACGCTCCATCAATATTTTACGTTTGTCCGATTTTTTTATAAGAAAATCAAATTTCTTTCAAAACTAAGCTTAATGACGATTTTTAAGCTTAGTGGTAATAGCGGGCCACCATTTTGATACACTGCTTCAAAGTAATTACGAACCTTGATCACCAGTTCTCTCGCCTGCCTTTTCAGAACAGATCCTTTTGGCATTTTGATATTTGACAGCTGGGCAGCAATCAACACGGAGGAACACAACGAAATGTATGGATAATGTGAAAAAACTCAGCGAACAGAAATATAGTGACTAGCACGACCGTCTTGTATCGAGTGACTGATTAAAACAAACACAAAATGGCGGTGGGCCATTGAGTGTTACCACCTTGAAAAAATATATTTGAATGTTTTTGTTGTATTTGTCTTTGTTCAAAATATAATAAATATATGCGATCGATATCATTACTTATTTGGTCACAACACTGCATTATATCAAATTAGAACTGATTAGAATGAGAAAAATAAAGAAATGGAAATAGTACAGTTATGTAAAATTTTCGATAAAAAAACATAAGTTGAGAGGTATCCTCTTTTTGGACCAAGTGAAGGTCAAGATTAAAATAGTCGTATTTCGAAAAGTATTAGTCATAACTTAAAGCATTGTTCAATTATGTTTTAGAAAATACCATGCACTTTAATATTAATACATAAAATAATAGTGTTTATCGGACATTTTTCGGTGTTTTGACCTAACACCTATTTACCAATTTTTCGTTGGAATTTCAAATTTATCCTTAACATTCACCTCTGTTTTTTTTTTTATCCATTTTTAGAGTTTGAGCAGATATGTGACAGTAATAACAATTAAATAAACAATCAGTATGGCAAATAAACTCGAAACAACCAAAATATTCCAAAAATAGAGCAACAAATAGCCGTTTCTGCAAATTACAATGACAGTAAAAAAAATTTTCTTGTCGATATACGTCTTACAACGAATGTTTTTTATCGGTAATTTTACGTAACTAATCAACCCACTTTGACCCGTCACTTCTCCCTGGGACACACTGTATATAGTGTTGCTTTGAATGTAATTGTCAATTATAAAATATTCGTGCGTGGTGTGTTTGCCACTAATTGAGGCTGCAATTAATACTTAAATTTAATATAAAAATGTACGCTTTGTTGGCAAAATAAACATTTAATTAAATATGAATGGAAGGTGCATTATTGCTGAAAGAAAAGTATTCTGTGGGGTACTATGAAAGGGTTTTTCAAAAATCCCACGGTTCCGGGAAATGAAATAAAAACTGCATAGCTAAATTAGGTATAAATAAATATTAAAAAGGTATGCACATTCAAACTTTAATAATCAATCCATTCATTAATATCCACTCTGCTTGATTTTTGTACACCACATATACATGGTGTGAAATTGATGTTTTGTACTGATCCTACAAGTGTGGTCGATCACGTGGCCATTAGACTATCTCGAATTAAAGAAGTTAAATGTCAAATATCCATTCGACTTGACTTGTTTCGAAAGAGGAGGTCGAGAACTTAATAGGTAGTCAATCTAAGTATCTTTTAAAGCGTTCCATTAATATGGGATAGTACGACACCAACGACATATCCACAGATATACAAAAGCACACGTTATAAAACAACAACACTGTGTTTGTGTCAGGGCTTAAAAACAGTACAAATAAATAACAAAGCTCTAATTATTAAAGATGTATTATATTAAATATTAAATTTTTACCTAACTAGCAGCTTTAAAAAACGAAAAAACACATTTTTCCTTTAGATAAAAATACCACTAATTCTAACGTAAAAAAATAACGTCTACCATTAATTAATAAAACATTTGACATGGCAATCAATATGAAAGGTATACAGCGATTATTGGCACGTTCCGGTAACATTGGAAACATTCTGATTGTTCGTGGCTTAAATCTAAAGTTATAATTTAATTAAGATCTTGGCCCGGATTGAAACAGGAGCCAATTTTTTTAACATTATTACAAAAGAAAATTAATAAGCAAGCTTTTAAAATCTTTAAACGCCTAATAAAAACATTAACAAAGAAACGTCATGTGTCAGTTTTGACAGGCTATTCAGGTGACCATGCTCCATGACTTGGGCACTGTGAGTGGGAAGATGGCGACGTTTATGACATCATTGACGCGACGTATCGATATCGCTGTGAGCACGCTCACAGGGGTAAAGGTCAATTTTTCGTTTGCGGTGTACACACGGTTTTCGTCATTTGTCGGTTTTTTTGGTGATTTTGTTATCAACATTGAGTTATTTTAAGTGTTTCTGCTTTTCTCTTCCTCGCCTGGTAAGTGGTTGTATGAATTATCTAGCTCTTAATGAGCATGGATTGTGTTCCAATCCCTCCTAAGCCCCCAGACCCAATCCCGTTTCCTGATGTCAACAACTCCCCTGACCCTTTCTCTCAACATGTGCAAACAAGAAAACGTCCGAGTTTAAATCGGGATTCGTCCCCTACTCCTAAAAAATCTGTTTCGAATGCTCTTCCATCTCCAGCCAATAACCTTATTTACACTCATCCAAGTCTTTTAGAAGAAAAATCTTACCATCCTTCTGACAAAGGTCCTTTCATTGTTCATGTGTCCAGGTCAGAAAATCACCCTAAGTCAGGCAGTACATTTAATCATCTAAATATTGGAAAATTTTTATTTACATCAAACATTAAAAATATTAAAAATGATGGTATAAAGAGTGTTGGCAGAAATCGAGTCTCTGTGGAATTCTCATCTGCATGTGCAGCAAACGAGTTTCTCAGAAACCAGAGCCTTAAATCTCATAACTATATAGCTTTAATTCCTACATATAATATAACAAGAATGGGGCTGATTCGCGGGATCCCAACTTCTTGGTCAATGGAGGAAGTTGTATCAGCAATCTCCACAAGCCAAGGTGATATAATAATTTTGAAGGATCGTCGCTTAAACAGAAAAGTGTCCATGGAGTCTGGTTCCACTTGGACCCCCACGGGTTCTGTAGTGATCACTTTCTCTGGACAATGCTTACCTGATAAAGTGTTTATATTTAACTCATCAATAACCGTTGATCCATACATTTTGCCTTCCATACAATGCTTAAACTGTTGTAGATTTGGCCATGTGAAAGCCCAATGCCGATCCAGTGCTCGTTGCTTCAAATGTGCACAGTCTCACTCAGGTGACTCTTGCCCTGCATCCTCTGAAGTTTCCTGCCTGCAATGCTCAGGCCCTCATTTAGCAACTGACAAATCTTGCCCGGAACATTCCCGGCAAAAGAATATTAAAATCACCATGTCCCAAAAGAACATATCATTCAAGGAAGCATCATCCCTCTTCCCTTCAGTTAAAAAATCGTATGCAGATGCTTCTAAAAGTTCTCCTTCACTAAATCTTTCTTACAAAAAAACAATATATAAACCATCAAAACCCAGTCCGTCTTTATCTCCAGGCTATGACAAAATTGCCCATAATGCTATTATTTCTAATCCTCCATCTTCTAAATCGGGTAACGCCTTCCTCCCTACCTCTTCCTGCTCCCCTAATGACAATTTTTTAGAACTCCTGATTTCCCTAGTTTTGAACATTCTTTCAAAATTTGAAGACATCCCACTACCGTCCTCCGTTGCTAAAAAGTTATCCCCTATTGCTAATCTTCTTCTTAACAATGGCCAGACTCCTGCAATGGAATAGTAGAAGCATCCGAAATAAACAGCATGAAATTTCTCATTTGGCTCATCAGCATGACCCTTTGGCTATTGCTGTCTCTGAGACTTGGCTATCCCCAGGCAGTCGATTCAAATTGCCTGGGTTTGTCTGTCTTAGAGATGACAGAGCAGATGGGCATGGTGGTGCAGCTCTCTTCGTGAAGGTTTCTCTTCCATACACAACTATCCAAATTCCCACCCACTCATTTGAAATTAGTATACTTGCTGTCAAAATTCTTCAATTTGTTCTTGTTTCAGTCTATATATCTGACCCCACTATTTCACTTATAGATGAATTTCATTCACTCATTTCCAGTTTGCCGAGTAACCCTATTATTCTAGGTGACTTCAACTGTCACCATGTCCTATGGGGTAGCCAATGTTCACAGGCTTGTGACGGTCCTGGTCAGCGTTTAGCAGACATAATTGATGAGCAAAATTTATATGTCCTGAATGATGGTTGTCCTACTCGTTTTTCTGGCCCTCATCAGAACCCTAGTGCTGTGGACATTTCCATGTGCTCTGCTGCTGATGGTGCGTCGATTAGTTGGAGAAGGCTTAATTCCCTATATGGCAGTGACCACTACCCTATAATTATAACCATACCTTCTTCTTGTCATATTCCTCCTAAGTTACCACCCCTTCTGCAGCATAAAATTGATAAGGCCGACTGGTACAACTACACTAAAGCTACTAATGACTTGTCCTCCCACATTCTCTCCCCGTCCTTGTATAATATCCAAGAGTGCTATGAGAGCCTAATCTCTTGCATTCAATCTTCGGCAGACTTACATATTCCAAAGAAGAATCCAGATAAAAGACTTCGATCATCTCCCCCATGGTGGTACTCAGACTGCTCTGACATGATCAGAATGCGTAGGTCTGCTATCCGCAAATATGCGGCCACTATGTCAATGTTTAATTACATTCAAGTTAAAAAAGTGTCAGCCCAGACCAGGAGACTATTTAAAAAAAAGAAGAAAGAGGAGTGGCGTAAGTTCTGCGAGAATTTGGCTCCTCGTTCCCCCTCTTCCCATGTCTGGAGCGCTATTCGACGCTTCCGCGGCTCCATGTCATACACTCCACCGGGGCTCTCTTACAACCCATCCCTTTGGCTTGATAAATTTCTGGATAAAATTGCTCCCCCTTATGTCCCGATTTCTGTTTTACAACCTTGCAATTATTCTACTCTCACCTCACCCCCCTCGATGCTCCCTTCACCATGGACGAATTAAATCTTGTCCTCAATAACCTTCATGACTCAACCCCGGGTCATGATAGTAATCCTTATTCTTTCTTATCCAGGGCTGGTATCCTCCTTAAGGAATCCTTACTTAAAATTATTAACATCATTTTCATATCTGGTGAGATACCAGCTCCCTGGAAACTCTATTTAGTAATTCCCATCCTAAAACCAGGCAAAGACCCAGATGTTCATAATTCCTATCGGCCAGTTGCGCTAGCTCCAACTCCATTAAAAGTCACTGAACACCTTATTAAGAATCGCCTTGAATGGTATGTTGAGAGTCATAATCTGCTAAGTTCAACACAATTTGGTTTTCGGAAAGGCATGAGCACCATGGACAGCCTGAGCATCTTCACCACTGATTTAAGGTTAGCTTTGTCTAATAAAGAATCAGTGATGGCGGTGTTCTTGGATGTCTGTTCTGCTTATGACAACGTTCAACTTTCCATACTTAAACAGAAAATGCTGCGATTAGGTTTACCGGTGAGGTTGACCTACTTCATCTACAATCTTCTTGTGTCTAGATCTGTCGAAATCAGACATCAGCACTCTAATCTATCTCCTCGTTTAGTTTGGCAGGGTCTTCCTCAAGGTTCTGTCTTAAGCCCACTGCTATATAACATCTATACTTCTTTTTGGACACATCTGTGTCTTCCTTTTGTAATATCCTGCAATATGCAGATGATATCACTCTCTACTCCAAGGTAGCCACAGCAGAGATTACTTCAGGTTGCCTCAACACTGCTCTTTTCTACCTAGGCAACTGGCTGGAATCCCATGGCCTCTCTCTCTCTCCCTCTAAGAGTAAGGCTCTTATCTTTACGAGGAAGAGACAATTTCCCCCAATAGCTATCTCTTTTCAAGGTGTTCCCATTCCAATGTACAATGAGGTGAAATTTTTAGGTATTATACTAAATTCTAGTCTGTCTTTCTCATCCCACATAAATTATATAGTTCAAAAGTGTGAAAAAAATATCAATTTGTTGCGCTCACTCTCTGGGGTTTGGTGGGGATCTCACCCTTACACTCAGAGACTATTATATAATGCATTAATCAGGAGCATTATGGATTATGGCTCTTTTTGCCTTATCCCATGTAACAAATCGGTGTTACATTTACTGGATAAGATACAAAGTAAGGCCCTTCGGATCATCTTAGGTGCCATGAAATCCTCGCCCATTAATGCTATGCAGGTGGAATGTGCAGAACCCCCTTTACATCTTCGAAGACAATTTCTGGCAGATAGATTCCTTGCCAACATCCAACAGGTTCATTCTCATCCTCTTCACACTAAACTTAACTATTTAAAATTTTTAACTTCTTCCTCTACATTCTGGTCCAATAAGGATATTCCTTGTTTGGTTAACAGTCTCTCTAATTTAGACTCTTCCCCTATTCCTATGTTCAGGATGGATCGTCAAATTCTCTATACCATTCCTTATGAAGCCCTTGTATATTCCCCCAATGTTATATCGAGCCTAGGTTTAGCTAAAAACATGCCAAATGCTAATACTGAATTTCTAAGGATGGTCAATGAAAAATGGAGGGATTGGACCTTAATCTTCACTGATGCCTCAAAACTTTCTCCCTCGGGGTGTGTCGGGGTGGCAGTATGGATCCCTAAGTACATCTTGCTATCCTACAAATGTCCACCGCAAACAACTGTATTTACTGGTGAAGCCATAGCCATCCTTGAGGCCATAAAATACGTTTCGGATAGTAATTTGTCTAACTCCCTTATTTTGACAGATTGCCTTAGCTCCTTACAGGCCTTAAAGGGTAACCCTTTCAAATTAGGCTCTAAATTCCCAGTATCTTACAAATTAGAAATATTCTGTTCTCTTGCTATCTTAAATCCCTAAACATTACACTAGCTTGGATACCGGGGCACTCTGGTATTGCAGATAATTGTACAGTGGATAGTTTTGCTAAAGCATCTATCAATATGGGTACGCTAGAACACTTTATGTGTTTTGGCCAAGATTTGAAGCTTCTGGCGCAGACACGCCTAAGTATGGCATGGGCCTCTATATGGTGCAATTCAAGGCTAACAACAGGAAAGTACTATGGAGACATCCAACCATCCATCCCAACTAAACCTTGGTTCTGTAAATATAAATATATGGATAAGAAAACAACATCTGTCATCTGCAGGCTCAGATTGGGTCATTGTTGTACTCCAGTATTTCTTCATAAACTTGGCATAAGAAGGACTTCAGTCTGTGATTGTGGTTTGGGGGATGGAACCACTGACCATCTCCTCTTTAATTGCCCTCTCTCACCAGCTTCCTTATATGACCATCTCCCACTCCAGTTCCCTAAACCTACAAGTATCAAAACTCTGCTCTCCTCTCAAAATCCTCTTATCTTTAAGGTTCGAAGGAAGATTTATCCATTTGTTTAATATCAAATTATAAATATGTAATTATACTCTTCTAAAGATCTGTAAAAACTTATATCATCCCCCTGTTTTTGTATTGTTCAAGGTAACTCAATGTTCGAGATACTGCAAGTTCTACTCAGCTGTTCGCTACAAAATTATTAACCTCGTGTAGTACGTGTGTATACTTGAAATTGGCAGAAATAGTTATTGTGTAGTAACAACAGCTGATTGCCATTATACACAAAATAATAATAATAATAATAAACATGCTCACAGGCGTTGCGTATGAGCACTGTGAGTGATATAATCGGACCGCAGCATATTTCAAAATCATCTTTAAGATGACATTTGTTTTTTTGTGGAACCACATTGCAGACGACGTCTTTTTTATCTCTATCACTCATTTATTTTTTTATATTATTACGAAATATAACGAAGACAATGAAGGTGAAAGTCTTCTACTTCCAATAAACGATTCTTGGAACGAAACGAAAAGCACTGTCTATACTCCTCATTGGGTTTTCTATTTAATGCACATTTATATGTGTGTTTACTGCACCATACACTGTCGTCATTACACACTTAACACTAAATTAGGCACACAAAAAAAGAAAAATCAATAAAGAACACAACCTGCTTCGTCGAAATGCCGCCCTAAAGTTCGCAGACATAGACAGTTGGTAGTTGTATATAGGTAACCTTTTAAGAGGGCAAAAAAGAAATCAGAGACATGATCGAAATAATGTATGATGTAACGAGGAACTTTCTCAATCAAAATTTATAAAATTGTTCAAATTACCTCAATAGATGGCGCTAAGAAAAGCCAGTCCGAATATATGTACAGTAGGTATAAGTAGAGATTGCCCATCTTTACTTATACTATATATTCGAACCACCCAAAGTAGTGGGTGAAAATAAATTGGTTTCAAATATGTTTTGCAACTTGAACACATTACGCTATTTTAGAAAAAAATACACCTGTTGCATATCTTAATAATAATGTACTGAGACTTTGTCAGGATTTTTGCTCACAGTATAGATTAAGGAGAGGTAAATGAAAAAAAAATCTTTCTCACCAAGTTTTATAGTATGAATAGCAGGCAGATGAATTAGATATGCCAACATCTCGGCTAACAATATACACTGTGAATATTGTACGATTAATACCTGTTTTATATCGAGAGAAAACCTCAATCTGTAGTAAAAGGTATTTCAAGGAAAAAGCAAATTAATGTCAAACTCGATGGCAACAAATCAAAAAGAATTTATTTTTTGAGATATTTAATTTAATTGATATATTTTAAAGAACCAAGCCACAACCAAAATAAACCTTCTGTGGGTCAATATTTTGCACAGAAATTAACTTAAAGGTTTACAGACAGTAACAGTTTTTACAGACCAGTTTTTACAGGCTTTACAGACCAGGCACAGTGCCTAAGTTTATGTTAATTATGTCGACCTAATTGATATTATGTATTGATGGGAATGTTTTTATTGCAAAAGTAATAAAAAATTGTTTCCATCAGATAAAATTTTTTTTTTATTTATTTTTTTTAAGATGATTTATGATTAAAAATGATTTAAAAAAGACATATAAGATTTGAAATATCTTGGAAACGATTCACTTTTGGACTATACATTATTTAGTGAAATCGACTGGAATTTAACTCTTTTATACCCCCTTGTAATATCTGCCACTAATAACCAGTCACCCTGTTTATGTACCTAAATTTTAGTGCTCTAATATGATACAAGATGTCGTCGATGTTCAAGGGAATTGACACTTTTGGCGATATCAATCACATATTGCTCTTCTCTATGTATGATATTATCTTTATGTTGCTTGTGGTGTGGTGAATCCAAGAAAAAAAATCCAATAACCAATTGTAGACAGACAGCCTATCGAGTCATCCCAGTTCGGATCCTTTCCGCTAGGAGTAATATTTGTTGTCCAATCCAAGCAAGAAAGAAACTAGCCAAGGTGTTTTGAGCCGCTTAGAAGTATTTTTCAAGAAAATAGATGTCGAAAGATCCGATTCTACAACAAACATTTTGTTAAGTTTAATTAACACAAATGTCTGTCGTCTATTATTATTTATTCCATGTATAGTTTTCGTAAGGCACGGAGAGGCTTGTGTTGTGTATTACTGATTACAAGTTAGGGGTAAGGTATAATGTCCGATGATATTCCAAGTGATTTTTTTGATGATTTCAGTAAAGAGGAATTTATTGACGGTCTAAGTGTGGTAGACAGTTGGAATGATAATCCCGATAAATTTGATCGTAAACGAGTAAATAATTTATCAGAAGTGCTCGATAGTGTACATGATTTGAGAGAATTAATAGTGCGCGATATCAGTATGGAACCATACACTTCGAATAAGCCGTCTAAACTAAGATCAAAAAGCAGGGACCCTCTCGATGACTACATAAAGCCAGGAAGTCGTCGTGATCCCAGTAAAACCTATAAAGCCATTAAGGAAGACAAGGAAGTTAAAGTAAAGGAGATATTGGCAAAAAAATTAGAATCTTCTGATGATCTTCAACCCCCAGGAACGGAATTGGATGACTTTTTTGAAGTTAACATGAAAAAGAGGAGAAATAATGATATTTCAAATGAATATTCAAATCAGTTCATCCCGAAAGACTTGGATAGAGAAAGGTTTATCCGACGTAATAGGGACAGAGAACGATTTCGTGAACGACATAAGGACAACTTTGATGAAGATTTGGATTCACGAAGACACCGAAATTATCGACCATCAAGGCTCAGCCCACACTTCCATAGACATCGAAGTCCACATTTCAGGAGTGCTCGACATAGCCGGAGCCCAAGACATAGCCCCCATCATCGTGGTTCTTATAAATGCAGTCCTACTCGTCAAAGTTCTTTCAACCGCAGCCCTAATCGTCGTAACACATACAATCGTAGTCCTATGAGACGTAGTTCTGTTCACCGAAGTCCTCCACCACTGTTTTCAAGATCCCCCAATCACCTAAGACGGAACCGTTCTCCATATAACAAAGCTGAAGATAACTTTTTATATCCTGAACCAGATTATGGTAGTGAACACAAACATATTTCAGGATATGAGGCTGCTAAACCTACTTTTAGTGGCCCTCCAATACCAGAGTACTCTGCTCCAGTTGCAGTGTATGCATATCCTCAAACACCAGCTTATACTAGTTTTCAAGGCCAGTATGACTTCAGTGGACCTGCTCCTTTGCCAGTGCCAGCTCCGCAACCTGTGCCAGCACCAACTTTTTATCCCTCAGCTGGACTAGTTCCACCGGGACAGATCAATTCCCCAGCTGTTTTAGCTCCCGGACCTTCTGTTCAAGTTCCTGTACCTGCTTTGCCTGAATCAAAGAAAGACTCCAAGACTCCATTTGATGCCTTAGCTCAAGTAATTCAACTTTCTTATATTTCTTATGGGTGAAGGTTAATTTCTCTGAGGTTAAATTAATATATTGTATGTTACAGTTGGTAGCTGAAGGAAAACTGTCTAAAGAAGATTATTTAAAACTGGCTCCAAATAAAGGTAAACATTACATTTTTCTGGTTTTCATTAAAGTTTGTAAAGGTTTCAAATTTATTTTGCATTAAAACATTCAAGTAATGAAACATTTCCTAATTATTTTTAATTACAGGTACTGGCAGTGGCATGGACACAAAAAATAGAATTGCGGGTGGGTTTCTTACTATGTATACTAAATATATGATATATTCGTACAAAGGGTTTATTTCTTTTTTAATATGTTTTATTAGACAAACACAGGATGTTTTAGAGGTTATAACCTCAAAAAGGTTTGTCTCAAATGTTCCTATATCTTAGACATAATGCAGCAGAAGCTTATGCTAAGGATAGAGATGTGCCTGTATTTGTCATAATACCCATTGTTTTGGTACTAATAAATATTTATTGTAACATTAGTACCTAAATCTTGATTTTTGTTTATTCTCGAAAATTGTTATGTTTTATTTGTATTTCTGTATATGTTCGATTGTAATTACCATGCAATATGTTTATCTTAAGTTAAAATCTCTACTTGTAATTATTTCTACAAGTACCTGAGCCAATGTATAAGTTTTGAAATTCTTTCTCTTAATGAAAAAGCTGTGGTGTTCCATGGAACGTGAGAATTTCTGAACTCTGACCATAAAATTTTTTGTTATTACAGTTTTAAATCGTTGCCAAGAAGCTCTATCAAGGTTGGACAAGTTTACACTACCGAATCAACTTGTGATGAACACTAATATTGTTGGTCAAGATTCAAAGTTTCTCACTCCCAAGTTTTGCTCACCTTTGAAGAGGCAAGCAGTCATTGAGTTCCACTTCACAACGAAGTATGGAACAACAGCACAGCAGAATAAGCAGTTAATTGACAGCATTGCAGAAACTATTGGATTGTCGAAGACTGGTGTTCCATCTAAGAAGAAAGTGAATAAGGATATGAAAGATGCTTCAGTGCAAACTTCAAAGCCGTTTTGTGAAATGTGCGAGATTCGTGAATCGACGAGGTATTATGATGTTGGTACATCAGTAGATCATGAGTATTTTTCTTCTAACATGCATACTCAGGTAGTAGATCATGATTTAGCGAGTTCAAAGGTCATATTCAACCCGAGTGGCAGTAAGTGCGACACGGGGCCTGTCTCCATGGCGCACATGACTCCGGCGCAGATGTTGTCGCAGCTGGCAGCGCGCGCGAAAACCCTGAAGCAGACCAACGAGCCCTCGCCAGCCGCTTCCAACTACGAACGCCGCCAGTACGACCAACAGTACAATAACTATAGTAATTACCGTTACTAGCTTAATTGGACATTGTATTTTATTGTAAGCTTGAAATAAATTGAAAATTATTTAACGGTTATTTTGATGATCAAATAAATACTTATCTGAAAGTTGTGCAATGTTGTGGAGGATTATTGTAGATGCCGGAAGATGATGTAACTGCGTGTCTCAACTCTGATACTTATTCAGAGTCGAGTATAGTCTGCTTGTATGTATATATATACATGAATCAGCAGAAAACAAAAATGGTTAAGTGGGTAGATGACAGCATTCAAAGATGTAAGATATATTTTTGGTAACACACCCTATTAGCAACAAAAATATGGATATATTTCCTTTCACAGGAAACTAGCATCCTCTAGCTAGCTAAGCGCCCTCAGCGCTAGGCCACAAAGTCCGGTGAAATTTAAAAGGCTAATAGAGTCATAAATAAACAGACGTTTAAAAACAATAAAAAGGAAGTACCATCGAAGTTACTCTTATATATACAAAAACGAATTTATCAATATTTGCAAGGCTTTATCGCGATAAATGTATGGCCACCATTTATAAATTTCTATTGCGGATTTTACTTAACACGAAATTTATGTTTTGTACATAACGCGAAGAATACCATGTAAATTGTATCGCGATCGAGATTTTATTCTTTCACATTTCTATGTACCACCTTGGTAGGATAGATTTTTCTTATTGTTCTGTCTGATTCAGCTTTGTACTTCAAGCTGTAATCCTGATATTTGAAATCTCAATTAATGCGTTTGACAATGCTAAAAAATGGTTGTGAAATTGTGATAAATAGTCATACATGTGAAAAAAACGTCGTATTATAGTTTCGGCGTTATAGCTATAGGTTGGTAAGGATTATGGCTTGAACGTCAAGCTGTAATCCTCACCTCTCGTGCAAGCAAACTGTAAGGTCTATCAACTTGGTATAGGTTCAAAAAAATAGTCTTGAAATAGTGATAACGACATGCTAAATCTCGGAAATAGTCGATGAAAGATTCCAGAGATATAACGGTACCCTGGTGAGGATTATGTCTTGAACTTTTGAAAACTTCAAATTCCTTCGGAACGCCCACGACTTTCAGTTTAAAGTTTGTGCCAAAAATAATGAAATAGTCGTACGAAACGAAAATAATTTCGATCTGATTTAATTTGAAAATGAAAGCTTTTTATTTTCCCTACATTTCTATGGATGTACAGTCGCGTACAGTCATAATTTATCTTTGCTTAGTAAAAAAATTGCGCTCTCTTTGTTTGTTACTCATTACTGTAAATTCTTTGGTTTTAATACTACTTACTAACCCTAAATGACCGGTTAAAAACGGAAATGAAAAAGCGATTTGTTGTAGGTACGCGACACCGATTTGGATTTTTAGAACGGGTTTCCGCGCCCTAGTTGTAAGTATGAATAAATGTGTCGTTCTTTGGGTAAAGGAAAGTAGGTAAGTACCTTACGTCGATTATGAGTTACACGTTTTTTTTTGTAATCAGCAATAGAATGTGGAATTCATTGGTGTAATAAAAGTCGTAAATACCTTAGGTGCGTTACTATGAAGTTAACGCTACTACTAAGTTAATACCTTAGGTACCTTTACCCGTGAAACGACACAAATGTAGTAGGTAATATAAAATACTTAACAAAAAAACAAATGTTTATAATTATCCATATAATATTTATTACTATTGAAAGCTTGCAAATACGATGCATTTGAGTGGAGACAAGGATAGCGCTATTTGTCCAATTCCGAGAAACAAAAGTGCGCTACAATCGTTCCCTCGCCACCGAGATTATTTACGACGCATAATTTGACGTCGTAATAAGTGCGACAATAATAATATTTACTTTTAAGTAAATAATGAATAGGTACATAAATTTATTGTATCACACTTAAATTCACATTACAAATGATAAAAGTTTAACAAAACTGAGTGAAGTACAAGGGAAGCATGAACTTATTTGTTATGATGTTTATGTAAGTAATTGCAACGTAGGGTACCTTCGTTTTGAGCACAATCAACAATACAACTTAACAAAATACATAAATGAAGTGACATACTTGGTAGCTTCGTAACTATATCATAATAGGTGAATATACCACACTCAATTAAGCAAACAACCTTTTTCTCTTTAGGGCCGCCCGCCCCTTCTGCAGCACTACAGCAAATTTGTACGCGACTGTGCATCCACAGAAATGTATGGAAACGATAAAGATTTTATTTTCAAATTAAATCAGCTCAGTTATTTTGGTTTCGTACGACTATTTCATCACTATTTTTTGGCAAAAACTTTAAACTGAAAGTCGTATGCGTTCCGGAGAAATTTGAAGTTTTCAAAGTTCAAGCCATAATCCTCACCAGGGTACCTTTATATCTCTGGAATCTTTCATAGACTATTTCTGAGATTTAGCATGTCGTTATCACTATTTTATGACTATTTTTTGGAACCTAAACCAAGTCGATAGACCTTACCGTTTGCTTGCACGAAAGTTGAGGATACCACCTTAACGTTCAAGCCATAATCCTCACCAACCTATAGCTATAATACGATTATTTTTTTTACATGCATGACTATCACTATTTTATGACCATTTTTTAAGCATTGCCAAAATTCGTTTTAATTGAGATTTCAAATATGAGGATTACAGCTTGAAGGACACATTTTAAGAGTAATAATATCATTTAAGCATTGACAAAGTTTCTGTATCAAATATGAATAACGATATTTTTTGAATTGATTAAATATAACTAAAATCGATTGCAGTGACGAGCTACCTGCCGGTGCAACAAAAGTGGCGGTGGGTGGCGCACAACGGAGACCGATCGCTCATTTGCAGCGAGCGTAAAGCCGGAAAGGTTGTGAAGATTATTCCTATAAAATTTTACTTAAATAATTAATAATATTTACATTTGTTCAAAACATATGTGTTGTTATAATAATCGATTTTTTGAAGATCAAATCAAAATGGAAGAAAATACTACTGGATAGCGAGTAACCTATCCAGTAACTAAAATATGGCGCAGATCAGCTTAGCTTAGTCATTAATGAAAACAATGTGTACCTATTTTCACAAAACAAACTTAATGTGGCGTTAATTTTTAAATAGAAGAATGTAATCTAAGAAGATATGTAGGTAATTAAAAAAATCTTTTTCAAACGTCAATTACTATACCTACTTTTTCTTGTACTTATACATATACCCAGCCGCATTATGTTTAATTTTTATATTTTTTTCATAAGTAATTCAGTTTTCCTAAGTGAGTTTGAATATAATTATCGACCTTGTTAACAGCTATGGAAGTGATGGAATGATAAGCTGTTTCTTATCTTGTGGAAAGTACACTAAGCTGCAAATGTACCATATATTACCTCAGTTCTGTACCGATGTATAATTAACTTTTTGTAAAATATGTATAGTTTTGAGAAAACAGATAATTTAGGCTATGGATTTGCGCGTTGAGTAACTATAATAGGTCATAATGATTCCTCTTTCCCTTGGATTAGTTCTGTCAGAATAGTCCCTTGATAGCAATATGAAACTCTTTTTAGTTTGGAGATTCCAGTATTTCGAGCGTCAGGTTGGGTGCTTAGTTTTGGCGCACGTAAGCAATAACACAAAGGCGATTCCAACTAAAGCTTACGATTCGCCACGACAAATCATTTATAAAATAAAAATTTTAAGTGAATGCTTCTGCAATTTCTTTTGTCCTTCGAATAATGGCTGCTAATTCAACAGCGCACGAAATGTGGTTTGGGCAATTTGACGTACTTACAGGTAAATTAAATAAAGTCAGGTGTGTATTTTTTCGTCCCATATATTATTCTTTGTGTATTAAACTAAAAAAAAAAACGGTATCCTGTTTGTTGCTCCTGAATATTTTTTTTTTCAAAACAATTTTCGTACGGTAAAATTACAGCAGCAAAATCCGTTTTCCTGAATATTTTCAAATAATAACACATAAATCTTGTCACTAGTAGGTAAACAAATTCAATCCAATGATCAAAATCCAATGATTATTTGTAAGTCTCACACCTCTGTAAAACACGATATTATGCTGCGGTAATTGCCTACGATTTGTCAAATATGAAGAACAATTTTTTAAATAACGTGGGCACAAATTCTTATCTTACCAAAAGAGGTCTACCAACTATGCCCGAAGAACAGAAAACTAAAATATCAAAGTCTTCGTAATAAAATTCTGAAGCTAAATCTTCCTTGCAGATTTTACCGTTTGGATCCTGCCGTACCACCCAGTGGGAGTAGGTACCTAGGCGCGGTTTGCCAATCAAACCATTTGAGTATGGTTGTTCCTGATTTACACTGTAAAAAAATTGTATGTTGATATCATTTATAAACATCTATAAGGTATGTCCATAGTCACAGGTATAGTATAGTATAGTAAAATAGAAGTATATAAATAATTATTTTTATCATATTTTCCACATTGATGTCAACTCATCTTCCATTATTAAATGTTTAACATACATTAAGAGATTATCCGTCTAAAAAATCATCGAGCCATTTTTCCAGATCTTCGGGTGATTCTGTTACAACGTTCTTCTTCGTTTCTTTTGATTTCTCATCTGGAATCAAACAAAATGCACATGAACGAATTATTGCTTGCATGTAATTTAATACTTGAATTTTTTGATATGGTATAGCTATTATTGTTGGTAAATATAACTTTCTTTTAAAAATCACGAAATAATTATGCCAAGACAAATCAATCTCTTAGGAGATATTCGTAAGAGAAAACTCACCTTCTAGTCTAAGATCAGCATCTAAATTGAGATCCTCAGTAGTAGCAAGTAACTCATTTCCTCCCACTATTGTTTCTATTCTTGGTCCTTTAATCGTCAAATCTTTCACCTCAGCACAGACTACTTCCAAATTAATGTCATTGGTGTCACAGATTTTTCGGTTCGCATTATTTATTTCAGAATTACAAATCACCGACGGTTTTCCTGTATTTTGCGTCTGCTCACTGGTGGTACAACTTTTGCTTCTACTTAACGAACTTCCCAATTTCTCTTCTACGTTCCTTTCAGAAACTTCTACTTTAATTTCATTTTCTTTTTGCGTAAGCTTTTCTATTAAGGTGTCGGTTATGTGAGACCTGTCGTCATAGTATTTTCGCATAAACCTAGAAGTTCTACTATCCATATTAGTAATTTCGCCTTCTCCAAACAGCGTTTTGTCAATACAATTTCTTTCGTAAAATGGTATAGTAGAAATAGCGATAGATAAATCATCCGTATAAATATCGAAATATTGATCGTACAAAGAAGGGGCACAACTTGCATTCCATGACTTTTCATGTTTGAATTGAAAATGACCGCCAACTGACATTGATGCTTCAATTAATTTCTGGAAATTATAAATTGTGTCATGTTAGTTACGTATACAGTATGGATACCACTTATGGGCAATAAATGAAACCTCAAACTTATTATCGCCTTTTCTAACAGTATACAAAAAATGAAAGAAATCGGTCTAGTAATTAGGTCAAAAACTAGAGTTTTAATTTTGAGCAAATTCGTACACACTGTAGATTTGCAGCACTAGGTCAATGAGTCAATGAACTTGAATTAACATTATTTAGGTACTTAGTTGGATAAATGCGGCGTTGCTACGTAGTGCGTTATTTGCCGAGCGCGCGAATTCCCCTGAGCGGGGCACGTGCAGGGTGGACACACCTGTTCTGCCGCCCTACCGTAAAAGGCCGCTAAGTGAAAATCATATGTTTGAGAAAAATGACAAAAAACCGCCAAACTTGTTTTCTAGAGTTGTATGTAAGATAGCATTTTATAATCAGTTAGTTACCACTGTTTTGTAAAGGGAATAATAATCGGTTAATGAATAAGTTGAAAGAGAAAATGATTCGAGATTATGTTTATAATGTTTAGCTTTAATCACTTAGTACATAGTGTTTTTAAAATTATCATAACGGTACTTAAAAGTGTTCTTATTAAAAATTATTAAGTGTAGTTAGAGATAAAATAAATAAAGAAGTAGACAGTGAAATCTCATGAATTGTTTTTACGTGTTACGCCTAGACTGGACGAGTCGAATCGCTCTTGTTAAAATTCATAAATTCAATCGTAAAAACAAAAAATAAACATTTATTATAATGGGTACATAGTCCATTCCTTAAACTAATTTGTTAATTGTTAATAATAATAAAAACTCTAATAACGAAAACATACTCTTATTTTAATGCATTGATGATTATCATAGTGCATCCTTTTCTTAGGTACGTAATTGCAAATAAGTATTGAATACTAACAATTGCACCCATTGCACTGTTTATGA
Source organism: Marasmarcha lunaedactyla (assembly GCA_923062675.1). Taxonomy (NCBI): domain Eukaryota; kingdom Metazoa; phylum Arthropoda; class Insecta; order Lepidoptera; family Pterophoridae; genus Marasmarcha; species Marasmarcha lunaedactyla. Next base: position 15,752,161 of record OV281353.1, read on the forward strand.
CTTATGATTTATGCCAACTGGGAAGTTATGTTTTGCCACTCACTCGCACTCGTCAGTTCACCGCTAGACTTCCGCGCAGTGGTGCATGTGCTTATTGCAGAGATTTTGATACTCGCGCTCGCGCATTGTGCAGAATTATTGTAAACTGTGGTTATTAGGTAGTTTAATTTATTCAGTATTTATTTTTTATGGTGAAATTGACACTACGTACTTGACTTTTGTGTGTGTGTGTGTTTTTTTAACAAAATGCCGCGACAACCAACCGCTTTTTTACAGTGCTGCAGAGTATACATACATGATTTTAATGTATGGCGAATGTCGCCAGAATGCTGTGTTAACTTTACGTATGTATGGGGAGAGATTTGGCGCAACTCGCACCTGTCCTACAATATAGGATAGTGCGCCATGATTGGGTTTATTTTCAGTTCAGTTAAATCGTGACGAAATAAAAAAGTGCGGTTAAAAAATGAACAGTAAGTGATTTTTTATCATTACGTCGCAAACCGTAAAACAACAATCAAAGATGGCGGCGCCGTGCTGCCTAATCGCGCCATGCGTGTGCATCATTGCTACTCTTCTACTGAGGCTAAGGTACGTTGTCTAAACAGAGTGTTATACTGATACTGCATTTATTTCGCTTGAAAATGACGGTTATTTAATTTGCGGTTTTTCGTGTAATATTCGATTGTGTTATACTTCTGTGGACTATTATTACTTGTGGTTTAATTTTTTGCCCATGAGTGGTATCCACACTGTATGTTGGGTAACTTTGCACAAAGTTGTGAAAAAGAATTAGAATTTTTTTACATGGAAACGTTTTGATTTTTCAATATCGGGACTGCGTAAATCGAATGTCCAAAATGATTTCTAGCAAATGCGAAGTAAAAAAATAATCTCTCAATGTCATAATTTTGTAAAATACCCACCTTTCCGTAGTGAATTTTTGGAGGAGTTTAGTGCTTGAAACCTTGAACACCTTATAAAAATATATTCTATGTTACCCAAAACTCATGGTAACTTTGAATTTGACTTTTGGGGAAAATTGTGGGTAATTCTATTGTTTTTTCCGTAAATTCATCATGTTGTAAAAATAAACCAATTCAAAAGGACATTGTTCATCAAATAAAATAAAGGTGTAATAAATATAAATCAGATTTAATATCTCAAATACTGTAAAAAATGTTCAAAGTTACCCAAATGGACTGTACCTGTGCAAGCCATTATTTAATTAACTATGAATGCAACACCAATTAATAACCTAAATATAGTCACAAGCCATGCAATATCTGGAGGTACCAGTTGGGTTTGAATTCTCGGGAAAAGATATGGGCTAAAATACGACTGATGCGATTTGGTTATCAAATACAAAGTGACATTTTGCCATTTTTGATTTTCGCTGCATGGTTTCTATAGAAAAACAACTCCGAATACGTATCTCAGGCTGTCTGGGCTTTATTTGACATCAAGCTATTCAATTATTGGTCATTATACTTCAATAATAATAATAATAATAATAAAAACACTTTATTGCTCACACACGAATGTAAAAATTGTAAAAATAAACATAAAACTAGGGTGGGCAAAGGCGGTCTTATCTCTAGCAGCGATCTCTTCCAGACAACCTTTGTGTTGACGGAAATCAAGAAGAAACGGTGGGGTAGTGTGCCAATATGAAAGAAAAAAAAATGTATACAATTTATTTTAAAATATGCATAAATACCAAAATACATAGGTATATAAATAAATAAACACTCATATATATATTATAATAACATTATATACAAACACGTGCAAACTAAGATTTTTCCAAAAGGTAATTGTGCAGTTTAGTTTTAAAAATGCTATTAGATTTGGAGTGTCGTATATCAGACGGCAGTTGATTCCAAAGATGGGCAGCTTTCACAGTAAAAGACTCATGATAGTATCTAGACCGAGTCAGAGGAGTCTCCAGCAAGTTATCTGTTCCTGATCGGAGGCAGAGGCTATGGCTTGAGCCAAGTAATTTGAAACGCTCTTTGAGATAAACAGGTATACGAGGGTCAAAGAGTATTTTATAAAGAAGAGTGAGGACGTGCTCCTCGCGACGCAGCTTAATTGGAAGCCAGTTAAGCTTGCGTCGGCATTCAGACACATGATCAAACTTGCGCAGGCTGAAGATGAACCGAATGCAAAGGTTCTGTATACGCTGGAGTTTGCTGAGCAAATCTTCATTGAGGTCAATAAGGCAGACATCAGCATAGTCCAGAATCGGAAGGAGAAGGGATTGCGCAAGTTCGACCTTGGTCCTGAGAGGAAGCAAGTTTCTCCATCTTCTTAGGGATCCCGATGCGGCAAAAACTTTCCTGCTAACTTCAGCTATGTGCGCCGACCAGGAAAGAGTTGCATCAAAGAGCACACCAAGGTTCTTGACGATACCACTAATGGGCAGAATGACACCATCCAAAGAAATTTGTGGTATTGTTAGTTGCTTGAGTGACGCAACCTGCCTAGCACCACCCATAATGATAGCCTGCGACTTATTGGGGTTAATTGTAAGACCATGGGATTGACTCCAGCTAGCGATAACAGCAAGATCATTGTTTATTCTCTCAATTAGGTCATCAACCTCGTTGACGGTGCCTTGGGTATAAATTTGCAGGTCATCGGCATACAAATGGTATTTACAAGAGAGTAAGGGTGTCAGGAAGTTAATGAATATTGAGAAAAGAATAGGCGAAAGGACACCCCCCTGGGGCACACCAGCAATGACGTCACGAAACCCAGAAACCCTACCGTCAGCACGAACACACTGCTGACGTCCGACCAGATAACTATGAAACCATCCCGTTTCCTTGTCTGAGCCAAATACATTTCCTAGCATGGCCAACAAGATATCGCTATCGACGGTGCCAAACGCATTACTAAAGTCAAGGAGAACCATAGCAGTCAGTTGTTGGTTGGACATCCCCAAGCGAACGTCATCCGTCACTTTAATCAGTGCAGTAGTAGTGCTATGCCCAGGACAGAATCCAGATTGAAAGGGACTTAGAAAGTTTATGGAGTTTATGAATGAACTGACTTGTTTGAAGACAAGTCGTTCAAGGACTTTGGACAGGAAAGGAAGAATGGAAATAGGTCTAAAATGGGAGGGAAGTGACGGATTACTAGTTTTAGGAACGGGAATAACTACTGCTTTTCGCCAGCAGTTCGGGAAAGTTCCAGTATGGAGCGAGAAGTTGAAAATGTGGCTGAGTACAGGGATGAGGACCTCGGAGCCAAGCTCAATCATCCGGCGGCTTATGCCATCAATACCTTCTGCATTTGATTTGAGAGCGGAGATGTTTGTTTCAACTTCACGCTCAGATACTGTCCTAAAGGAAAAAGCAGGTTTATGTGGATCATAACTGGTAGTTAAGGAATTCAGCGTCGCTTGTTTCAAGTTAGGTGATATCGTTTGGACCTCAGCAAAGTGCAGGTTCAAAGAGTCAAGATCAAGGCTGAGTGTAGGAAAAGACTTGGTTTTACCTATACCCAAAGTTTTCAGGAACGACCACACTTTACTAGGGTTACCATTCGCCACAGAACTATGTATATAGCGACGTTGAGCGTCTCTACACGTTCTGCTACATTGGTTACGTAATTTCCTGTAACGGTCGTTGTTTTCTTGCGTGGGATTATGTTTATATTTCACCTTCGCAGCATTACGCTTCGCCATAGTGGCTTTAATATCACTAGTGAGCCAAGGTGCGGGGAGATGTTTAAGCCGAACTGGCCGAAGCGGAGCATGAACATCATAAAGTTGGGTTAAGAGGTTACTGAAAATTTCCAGCTTCAAATCAATAGTAGGTGCATCAAACACTGCATCCCAGTTAATACTGCCAAGGTCAGTCGCAAACTTTTGCCTGTCAATGCCATTAAAGCTTCGTTGTAATACTACTCGGGGCTTAGGTTTGGGGACTCGGATTTTGTAGGAAAGGAAGATAAGGTCATGGTATGAAAAGGCATCAGCGGATAGCTGTCCATGGGCACTAACATGATCGACAGAGGATACGATGGCAAGATCTAACAAGGACGGCTGGCAATTTGGAAAATGATGTGTCTCTGTTAGTGGGAGAATATTAAGGTTCGTGGACTCAACAATTAAGCGCAGTCTTTCGGAGCGATGGTCATTTTTAAGGAGGCACGTATTAAAATCACCCATTATTATGGTGTGATCAACCGTAGGAACCAGTGTCTCCAATACCGACTCGAAAGAGCTGAAGTAATCAATGTGGAGGTTTGGGCTGTAAAAAACTCCTAGAAGAACCTTAATATGACCGAAGACAATTTCAATAAAAAGGTGCTCAGAAGCCTCAGAGTACTGGGACGGGGATGTACTGATAATTCTAAAAGTGAAATTGTTTCTAAGGTACATGGCGACTCCGCCGCCGCCCTTGCCAGTTCTGTCATTACGAATAAGGTGAAATCCGGGTAGAGAAACGGAGGAAGAAGAGAGACAAGGTTTTAAAAATGACTCCGACACAAGAATAGCATGTGTTAAAGCGTTGTTGGAAAAGGTCATTAAAAGATCCGAGTAATGCGCGGGAATGCTTTGCGCATTAATATGTAAAATTCAATGTTTGTATACTAAATATTATTGTTATTATCATGGCTGTTAAGAGCTATCGTTGATTTCTCATAAACACTTTCACCTAACGCCATAAAGTAAACTTCATGACACGTTACAGATTCCGTCATTACACGGAGGTCAAGCTGCTTCTTTCAAAAATGTAGCCTGTTAACGATATGGAGAAGGGCCAGCCAGAAAACTTTGTTATAGGTTCAAGCTGGCTGGACCTTAGTACAAAGTTTATCGCAATTTGTTCCTAAACCACTATTGGTATTGCAAACATTTTTGTTTTATGTTCGTTACTACTTATGTGACGATGTTCAACATACGAGAAGACGCCAAGAGCACTTCCGTTCAGGAGATATAGATTGGTCTCGATTCCGATCGGTTATCTTAGAAGGGTTTACGTCACATAAGGCGATAAGAAGTCACATCTAACGTAGTATAAGCCTGCTAAATTCTGGGTCATTAAAAAAGAAGGACGAGACAGGTTGAGGTATGTCTCCGAGTTATGGTCTGAGCCCATGTACACTTTTTCCGGACGGTGAAATAGTCAACTATTTTGTATTGTTTCTTTTTTTATTTTATACCAATTTCGTGTGAATTTTAACTGATTATACTTATATTAGACACATATTTTTATTTTATGATATGACAATAAAACACAGAATATTCTATTTTTGCAGTTTCTTTTCAATAAGTGAAATCATCATCAATCTACTAATCATACAAGTGGTATTGAACCAAAATTATAGAAATTTGGACAAGCTGGATTTTTACCTTCGTAATCAAAATCTACTCTCTCTAATTAGCCATGATGTAATTGCATGGTCGCTCATGATCGGCACGATCGCTATGCAAGCATCAACGTGATCTGCCTGTTTTTTCGTGGTGCTCTTACTAATTAGTCCTATTAGTAGGACCACGAGGGAGACCTATTTTTGTCTGTCTTAGTATGTGCTACTAAAAGGGGTAACCGATTATTTATACCACCTGTGTGTTTGTTCGCATATCCAAAGAGCTTTAATTTAGACAAGAGGGTGCACTGATTTGCCCAAAATGAGCTGAACGAGACCGTTATATCAGATTAAGATGTGAATAATAATGCAAAAATTGGCAGATACTTCACTAAATACAGTTTTCAACCGCCCCCAATGGCTAGTTAACAGTACTGTTGAGGTGTAAATACATTATTTACGCACACCAGAAAATTCTTATCTGATTTTATGAATAGATCTTCGTGTTCAGCTGTGCGCCATATCAGATGAGCTATCAAGAAATTACATGATTCCGTGTGTTCTTCCATTTATTTATTTTTTAATGCGCAAACATTTGTAACATATAAAATCGGGATATTTATCTCCATCACAACAAATAAAACATGACCAATTCTTGCAACTACGACATTGGTTACTCTCCTCATCACTATTAATCGGAAATTTACAAATTAGGCAAGTTATATTGCTTTTATTATTTTCAGTTTTGATATCGCTATTTGCTGCAGCTAACACAACTTCTTGAATGTCTTCAGTCTTGTTTGTAGTTTCAAAAGTATCATTATCATCGTCTGTATCACTGTATTCCTCTAAGTATTCTATATTCGTATCACAATCTTCAAGATTATCTATATTGTTAAACTTTTTCTGCAGTTCACTAAATTTAAATGTATTTGAACTAGATTTCATCCTTTTTGGATTAGTCCGTTTTAAAGCTGGTAAGGATCTTTTGGCTAATCTTTTTGAACAAGGACTATTTTGCTCATTATTTTCATCTAAATCAACTTCATGCTTCATCGATGGCTGACATCCTTGTAACATGAACTGGACGTCAGACAACATATCATTAACACGTTTGTAGAAAATGTAAAGGGACTTATCCTCCTGTTTTATAAGGCTGACATCCTGTATCTTTTTAAATTGCAATATTTTTTCTATATTCACATACTTTTCTATAAATTGAATCCCTGCCTCTAATTCTGGTACTTTACCCTGCAGTTCAGTAACTTCCATTGATGATTGACTTAATATCTTGTTTGGGTTCCAAGGCACTAAGCCACATTGATAAAAACCATTTACGACCGTTTCTGACGTTATACAATCAATTGTTGTGTCAAAAAATAAAGCAAAATTACTCTTATTGATATTTACGGCTGAGTCTTGTTTTGCGTAATGAGTATCCATCCATGAAAGCTTCAAGGTCCTCAGGACACTTGTCTCTAGAGGTTGTATAGCACGAGTTTCTTTCGATTCAAGAGCAAGCAAAATAATGCCGCTGTCCGCACAAAACTGACAGATGTTGTAACTCATCATAGTTTCATATCTGCTTTCAAGAAATAGAATAACTGGTCGCTTGACATTATTTTCATGGAGATGTTTATGAAATGTGTTTGTAATGTAATCAAAGAATATATCCTCAGTAACACATCCAGTTCCAGAGAGTTGAACAGTCCAGTTAGAAGGTATACAAACAGATTTGTTTGCTTCTTCTTTGGTGCACTGAAAGGTAAGCATAGGGGGAAGAAGATCACCAGCCGCGTTTCCAGTTAATAATACTGACACAAATTCATCTTCTTTGTTAGCTTTCAACCATCTGGGTATAATCATTTTATTTCTTTTCGGATTCAAATAGACCAAAGTCTCCATGGCGTTATAAACACGATAGGGTTCGTGAAAAATTTCCTCACAATTATTGTCTGATATGTAATTTGATATTGTTTTAAACCATTTCAATAACCTCATATAAGATTCCAAATCGCTTGCGGACACTACTGGGGCGAGACCAATAAGTGGACCAATACCGGGATGACGTCTTGAAAAACAGTGAAACCAGCGTTTGCTAGGTCTGTTTTCTTTAAATGGGTTCTCAATTTTTAATTCTTCTATCATATCTCTAGTTGAATCTAATATTTGTTTCCTTGTTATTCTGAATCCAGCTGCTGTTATTGATTTGATCCATTCTGCTAATCGATGTTCGATTTCTTTGTCCAGATATGGATCCCTTCCCATCTTCCTGTCGATAGGCCGCAAACCTGCGGCTTTATTAAGAAGTGATGTTTTCGGAACTTTATGCATTTTTGCTGCAACACTGACTGAAACACCATCTCGGGTATCTTGTATAGCAGCTATCATACTTTCCTGTGTGTAATTGAAATATTTTCTCTTTTTCTGTCTTTTCTCATTATCGGACACCTAAAACATCAAATCCCATGTTTTTGAATCCATAAACTGAACACTTAAAGCTACAAATAATTAATTTTATATGGGGAGTATTTCATCCGACCAGATTTTTCAAAATCATATCCTAAGATTTGGATTGTAATCATACTGATTGATTTCTGTGTACAATGTAATGTACACTTATAAAGAATCGTAAAAGTTTGGAGTTCAAAAGAGACGCTTTGGTCATATACTAGGGCACTCAATTAAAGTGCTCTATTGTTTTTTTTTATTATTGCAGCAGGAGTATGACATCGATATAGAAATTAGGGCGATCGACGGACGATCGATTGGTGTGGTGACACCCTAAGGGAACTGGTTATAGCAGTAAATGAAATTTTGACTGTTGCTTTTAATTCAGTTTTTACTATGTATAATTTTATTTAAATTCTGGTTATAGGTTAATAATTTTTCATGCTATGTTTCTCAACTTAAAATAAACAGGGTCTGTCGTTATGAATGGATGTAAGACTGTGAGAAAATCGTATCTTCTTGCCAGGGTTGTCAACCGTATGAAAATGGCGTAGACTTTTATACTTTTTTATAAATTTCGCTGCTTTTTTTATTAATTCCGTTCATCAAATTTAGGTATTTTTGTGTAACTTTCTTGGTATTATAATCCTGAAGACGTGTATTATTTCATTTTAATAAAATTTTAGGTGTTCTTAACGTCAAACATTATCAAAATTGTCATTTTAAGATTTTTTTTTCAATTATTTTCTTAATGTCAGCTTTTGATCATGTCTTGTATGTGTGGATTCTAAAAAGGTACAACAATGTGTACTTTACAAGCAACTTTAAGTTATAGGAGCGAGAACACTAATGAAGGTCAGAATTTTTATTTTTCAAGTAATGTTATAAATGGTTGTAAAACTTCGTCACAATTATTTTATTCTATCAAGATACTTTACTCTGACACTGTAGGGCCACTTATTAGGATATACAAAAGAAAACCCTGTTGAACTAAATTTTATAATTACTTAAACTTAATGCCTGAAGTGTCCTCCACCGGCAGCAATGCATGCTCTACAACGCCTAATAAAAGATCTTTTAATCCAGCTCGCATAACCGGCTTCTTCAATTTTACGAGCTGCTACTTGGATGCGCGAACGCAACTCTTTCACTCAGTCTCGTGTCGGCATTCGCTCGACAGTCGCGTGTTGTGTTCCGTCTTATAGTGAAACCCGCCGTCGCGAGTTCAAAACCGGTTTACCGACGAGTTATCGCCGGCCGTCGCGCAGTGCACAATGAGTAAAACTAATGTGTTTAACGTGAGCGTTCATAGTAACAGTGATGAAGATGACATGGATTTATTAGACAACAATATGGAGAGGTTATCTTCTCATAATTTTGAAGAAGAAAATAGACAAAACATGAAGAAAAGATCGCCTCCGGAGGATAGTGAGAGTGGTGTATGGAACATGGTAAAAAATAAAGAGAAAATATCTAAACGAAATTCTTATGAAACGGAAATATACATCTCAAGTTAAGACAAACTACCAAAGCAATTTGAATTAGCTAAATTATTGAAATCCTTGGCGATAACAGGAATAGAACGCGTTAAGTATTTAAAACGTAAAAATTACGATTGGAATTTAAAGATAAGTACCATGCAGAAAAGTGTGAGAAATCTGCTGATCTCACAGAAAAAGGGTAGAAATTATACAGGGTGTCCGGTAATGAATGGATAACCTTGAAACATCTAATAGTACAACTTATGGCCGTTCTGAAAAAAGTACGAAAAATAATTAATCATAAGTAGTACCTCTGATATTTCTTTTTTAAAGAAAAGTGTTTTTTTTTTCAATATTATTTTACTGTCTTAAAAACTATGACCAGAAATGAATGATTTCTATTCGTTTTTTGTTGTTTTAATATTATAGACTAACTGTGCTGATAGATTAAAAGTAAATAGTATGAAAAGCTTACGCAGTTTTTTTTTTAGAAATACGCAAAATATTTTTTTTTTTAAATATGCAAAATTTATTTTTTAAGCAAAGTTCAAACCTCTTGGGTATGCAAAAAATTTATGAATACATGGGTGGCCAATAATTTTAAAATAATGTCTGTTTCAAGTAGATTTTATAATGGTACAAATCATAAATGTATCTCTCATAAATAGTGACTTATTGCCATCAATGTAGAAAAGGAGAAAATTTGACTAAATAACCAAATTTGTAATATGGGAATTTTTTTAAATCTAATTGTGTCTGATCATTGTTGATTAATAAAAAACAACATTAAATATGAAACGTAGTTTATTTTACATAAATTTACAGTAAATGTTCAAATTGTTTGCCTCCCACTCTTATGCAAGCCCTACATCTTCGGACAAATGCTCTTCTGAGCTGTCTAGTGTACCGTCGCTCGCTTATTTTGGATGCAGCTGCTCTGACACGACTGCGAAGTTCGTCCAAAGACCGTATAGGCTTACGGTATACTTCCTCTTTGAAGCAGCCCCAGTAAAAAAGATCCAATGGATTTAGATCCGGTGAACGTGGAGGACACAAAATTGGCCCTAGACTTCCGATCCACCTATTTGGGTATCTGCTGTTTAAATATGCACGAACCGGAACAGCATAATGCGCAGGACAACCGTCATTTTGCAACCAATACAATCGTATTGGCTGCAAAATGACGGCAGCTCCCTACCCCTACCCTCAGCTCCTCGGGAACCTCTTGTATAACTCCAAATAACTTTGCCCCGTCAAACTTCCCGGTAATTCAAATGGGCCAATTACCATACCATTTAAAATTCCAGTCCAAATATTTATTTTAAATTGGTATTGTGACCTGTCTTCACGCATAAGATGGGGATTTTCTAGTTCCCAACTATGTAAATTTACATAACCGTCTATTTTCAGCGTTGACTCATCGCTCCACAAAATATTATTAAAAATTGCGGGTCTTCCTCCATCATAGCCAGCATTTGCCGGCAAGAACGCACTCTTGCTTCAAAATCTCTCGGTTGGAGAGTTTGCACGCATGTGACGTGGTAAGGGTGGAATCTGTTTTTCTTTAAAATATCTTGCACGGTCGATTTTACAATGCCTGTGCGTCGAGCTTTTGCTCGCGTAAAGGTTGAAGGATCATTTTAAATCTCCTCAACCACCCCGTCTTCTACATCAGGACGAGCGATTCTTCCAGTGCTATTACCACCTACACCACTACCCTGTATTCTTCCTTCTGAGTAACAACCGTGGACTCTTATAAATACGCGGTAGTCTGGATGGCGCAAATTAGGGTATCTCTCCCTATAAAGAGCTGCGGCTGCATTTGCGTTGCCTCTGCATTCTCCATAAATAAACTGCATGTTTGCATATTCTTAAGCCGTGTACTGATGACGTGGCATTTTCATACACAAAAGTACAGTTCAGTCCAGAAACAAGCCAAATCGTCGCAAATATCACCAAACAAAACAAGTCCAAATCAGTAAGCAAAACGAAGTCCAGTAAAATAGCCAAGTGGTCGTTTTAACACTGATTCAAATAATTGCAAACGGAGACGAAATAAACACCTGAGAAGTCGAGCAAGTTGAGTGACGCACTAAGTTCCCTTTATTTTTACATTTAGCTCTTCTCTTTCGCACTTACCCAATTCGGACCCCTCTTTGTCTAACATAACACAAAAGACGGTCGGTACGGCATGCGCGCAGGTAGCAAATATGAAGGTCGCACGGCCCATTTCACGCTAGTAAAGTAACCATTTTAAACGTTTAAATTGGTTATTGCATTCAAATTAGTTAATTTCTAACAATTTGGTTTCAATTTGTTTTAAAATAGCTGTTTTCATGTTTGATCAATTCCTGATGCGATATTTATTAATCCCCAATGATCAGACACAATTCAATTAAATAAAATTCCCATTTTACAAATTTGGTTATTTAGTCAAATTTTCTCCTTTTCTACATTAATGGCAATAAGTCACTATTTATGAAAGATACATTTATGAATTGTACCATTATAAAATCTACTTGAAACAGATATTATTTAAAAATTATTTGCCACCCATGTATTCATAAAATTTTTTCATACCCAAGAGGTTTGAACTTTGCTTAAAAAATATATTTTGCATATTTTTCAAAAATAAATTATTTTGCGTATTTCTAAAAAAAATTGCGTAAGCTTTTCATACTATTTACTTTCATTAATCTATCAGCACAGTTAGTCTATAATATTAAAACAACAAAAAACTAATAGAAATCATTCATTTCTGGTCATAGTTATTAAAACAGTAAAATAATATTGAAAAAAAAAAGACTTTTCTTTAAAAAAGAAATATCAGAGGTACTACTTATGATATTAATTATGTTTCGTACTTTTTTCAGAACGGCCATAAGTTGTACTATTAGACGTTTCAAGGTTATCCATTCATTACCGGACACCCTGTATAGAGCTATGACTAGAAATACTTCACAAGTGCGTAATAAAAAACGTGGACTTAACCATAACAGACGATGATATAATTCAGAGTATCGAGTGCCCTGAACATAAACAGTTACTATCGGTGCAGCGTCTGCAAAGAAGTAGTCACGAAGAGGCTAAGGGATGGATTGCAAGTGAAGCGGTAAAGCTTTGCTTCAAAGGAGCTTCACTACCTGGCTATGTATGGGTAGACGAAAAAAATTAAAGTAGAGCCCTATATATTTTCAGTATCTCAATGCTCTCGGTGTTGGAAGTTAGGTCACTCATATAAGAGATGTTCAGCGAATAAGATAGTCTGTCCCAAGTGTGCACAAAACCATGAGAACTGTGATACTAAAACTTTCTCAATGCGTAAACTGTTCGCAAAATCATATTATGGCTCTCATGAAAAGCTGTCCAGCTTACATAAAATAAAAACGGCTTCGAGAAATAATGGCCGAATACAACTGTACGTACAGAAAAGCTCTAAATATTTATGTCCCACTAGCCCGCCATATACTCCAATCAACAATGATAACACGCAAACAAATAATTATCAGTACTCAACTTCACAATTCACAAAGAAATTCTACAATTTACTCACCCAGGAGGGATCAGGAGAAAATGTACCAACCTATGCAGAAGTAGTTCAAGCCAAGGTTCTATCTAGTTGCACCTACTATCGTGCATACAACTAAAGACATGCAGGTCAGTAACAATAAAGTAGAGAAACGAAGAATATGCAGAAACGAGGAGAAAAATCGGGAGACTAGCAAGTTTTAAAATGTACTAAAAGTCAAAGAAAAGGAGGATACTGGGCAATATAAGCGAACTGGTAATTTTAGTGAGTTATTAATCAGATTAAGGGAAATTGTATTTTTAAGGAAAGACTCTATCTCAATCAAGACTAATAAAATATTTAAATGTTGTATTCAATGGTTAATTTTAGTAGTCTTAGGCAATGTAAATGATTGGCAAGTACTTAAAATAGTGTTTCATTATTTTAATGGATAGTAGTTCAAAACAGATAAAAGTTAACATTCTACAATGGAATGCGCAAAGCATAATACCTAAATATTTATAATTTCAAAACTTACTGTCTAGAGATAAAATTCATTTAGCATGTATAAGTGAAACTTGGCTCTCTTCAGATACTGAATTTAAATTAAAAGATTACAACATTTTTCGTAAAGATGGAGAGGATGGCTATGGTGGTGTAATGATATGTTCGCATATATCAATGAAAGCTCAAAAACTTAATGTAAAGATTATCAATACTGCGATTGAAGTGGTTATGATAAAGGTGTTGTTCAGATATTCAATTAATTGCCTCAATTTATTGCCTATCAAATGTTCGTACTTTACAAAGAGACTTTACACAATTATTTAATTTAGGCGGAAAAAATACGTTATTTTTGGGGGATTTCAACGGCCACCATACAAATTGGTCAACAAGAACTGATACTAGGGGTGTGCAAATAATTAGCGACGTTATGGTTGATACTAATCTAATTTCACTAAATACAGGTCAACCTACACGAAGAAAATTGGTAGATAATGTTTTACAGAAATCTGCACCTGATATATCTATAGTTAGTTCAAATATGGGTTTGAAATCTGAGTGGATAGTATTAAACGAAAGTTTAGGTAGCGACCACCTTATAATCAAAATATCTACAGTAAATTCGAACAGTAATTCGTTGGACTTTAGGAATTTAAAACTAGCGGATTGGGCGGCATATATAAAGCTCTTGAATGAGAAACTTTAATGTTCCAAATATCTGAAAATTTACAACAATCGTATGATGAATTTATAAATATCCCTAAATACAGAATAAATCATAACCCTTCTAATAGGTTTTCTCCGAAACCATATTGGAACCCCAAAGCGGTAGCCGAACGTAGATTAGCTCTGACGAAATTTAGAAGAAATTTATAATTAAGAAGCCCTATCCCAGATAACTACAATATGTTACAAGAAAAAATACGCAACGCGCAAAGGCTCATTCGTATAGCGGCTAAAGAATACTGGCAAAAATGTTGCGATTCAGTATCTAGTACAACCTCGCAAAATGAAGTCTGGCAAAAGATGAAATGGGTAAAAGGCCTCAAAAAGTCATCCTCTAGCCATGTGGACAGTACAGTCTTTTGAACTGCTTAAATTATTAACGTTAACCCTAAAATTCCACATTTTTGTAATAATAACATAATCTTAGAATAGAATCTTAGAATCATAATCTTAGGCCCTATATCAATTAATGAACTAAATGTGTGTATTAGTAGGAAAAATACTATCCACAGGTTCAATTCCACAACAGTGGCGCAATATAACTATTGTGCCTATACCTAAACCAGGTAGAGCTATAACATCCCCTACGAACTTATCTCAATGATGAGTTGTTTGTGTAAAGTATTTCATAATATATTAAAGTACAGAATTGAATGGCACGTACAACGAAACCAAATTTTAAGTAATTATACAACGGGGTTTAGAAGATGTAGATCTACATTAGAAAATCTGACTAGCTTAGTAACAAACATACAAATCGGTTACTCAAAAAATATACCAACTAAAGCCTAAACATAACACATAAATGAATTACGGAATGAACATCTAAGTTTTAACCAGACCCGGATGGGTGGTCCATCCAACACATCTGAGACGTTTGTATATATCGTTAGTTCGAAGTAAATTAGACTATGCAAGTTTCTTTATAGATAACAGCGCAAAAACACATGTAATAAGATCTTATTCAAAATTAACGTAGTACATACAGCTGTACATGTTATGGAGAGGGAGCTTTCCGTGCATCCGCTTTAGGTAAGAAGGTTGTATCTTGCAGGTAAATTTTACTTAAGTCTGAAATCACTCAAAAGTAATAACCATATTTTATTAACAATTAAAGATTTATGTAATATAACAGGATGTCGGTTTTGGAGGAACAAAAAACAACCATTACTTGTATTAGTTCACACATACCTTGAAATATTTCCACTTTATTCTAGCAATCAGAAATGTATTCTATGAACACCTGGACCAGTGCAATCAACATTAAAGATAATATTAAGATAGTAGATCGTATAGATATATCTGAAAAATCCTTCAGTCATGTTTAAATTATATTTGTAAACAGTGTATTGACAGGGACTGTAATATTATAAGATTTTTACTGATGGATCTAAAAGTGAGAGGGGTGTTGGGGCAGCATTTTATGACCAACAAAAAGAAGAACATTTTTGTTTTAAGATAAATAGTAATATTTCAATAATGCATGCTGAACTAATCGCGATAGCAGAGGCACTGGTGTACATAGAGTGTATGCACCATAAACACTTCGTTGTGGTAACTGACTCAAAAAGTTCTCTTCAGCACGTGGCTCGGTGTACCTCGACTTTTCGAGGAACACCGAAAGCCTACAGTATTTTAAACTCGTTTATAAAGATAGGCCATAGTAATAAAAAAGTTGTGCTCCAGTGGCTCCCATCGCATGTAGGAATAGAAGGCAATGTGACGGTCGATCGATTAGCAAACGAAGCCTGTATCGGAGGTATGGAATACCAATGCCTTCCGGTCTATTCAGAACTGATATATTTAGTCAAAAAACAGTACGGGATAAAGTGGAAAGAATCGTCGGATAATAGTTATGCAAGTAAAGGTTATTGGCATGAAGTGATCTGCCCAACACTCCGATCAAAACCATGGTTCGAGGAGGGAAACCTTACTAGAAGTGAAATACCTAGTAATAATGTTACGGCTGCGTTCAGGACATATTCCACTAAATGCTTTTGCATACAGGATGCATCAAACAGATTCACCTAACTGCGCAGAGTGCAAGGTTATAGAAGATGTAACACACATCGCCATGGAATGTGTCCGGAACGAAGCAGAGAGACAAGAATTCCTTCAAAAATATGATTTAAATAACGTTGGTCTATGTAACTCCATTAGCACATCCTCTATCTCATGAAGCCAAATCTCTAGTTAACATTGTAAGTGTAGGTTTAAAACGAAGAGTATAAGTAGAATCATATTGTCAGTTGGAAATATAAGAAATATCATATATGTGTGTAAGACTATATAAGTATTATACAGGGTGAATCTCTATAATGTGCACATATTAAAATGGGGGAAACTAGACCGAATTTTATCGACAGAAAAGAATAAAAAAGAAGAAAAAATTTTTTTTTGTAGGAGTTATGATGTTTTTAATTTTTCATTCGGAAAATTTGAAGCTTTGTAAATAACTTGCTATAACTTTTGAACTAAATAGCCTATCGTGTTCAAATAAAAACTAAAATGACAGGAAAGCAATGGCAATACTGATTTATAAACAAAAAGTACCGTCTTTCTCCAAAAGATCTCATATTTTTATTATTTTATTATTATTTCATCTAATTCTACACCAGTATTAGCTTTCGAATACTAAAAAAAACATTCTTCTAGCTCAAACATAATATTTGCTGCAGGCCGTTAAACAAAAACACTTATAGGTCTTAATATGTGAAGTTTCTTGCCAGTTCTTCTTCACGAGGTTTTTCCGAACTGGTGGTAGAGTCATGTTATATTTGACGTCAATAAGAACAAGTAATTGTCAATGTTGAGAAATAAATATTTCATTTCATAATAAATAAAGAAAAAAAAACTCTTCCACAGATCTTTTTGCTTTGCAGTACACTTTTTCTTTGATACAGTATAACGGGTTAAGGTCTAGCGAATGTGGAGGCCATATGATTGGGCCCGATCGCACTATCCATCTATCAGGATAAAGCCTTCATAGAGCCAAAATTTGATGAAATAGCAACGGAATGAATGAAAGAAGTAGCGAAATGTATTAAAAAAGTACAAAAGTCTACGCCATTTTCATATGGTTGACAACCCTGGCACGTAGATACGATTTTCTTACAGTCTCACATCCGGACCAACTGCAGTTAACGGGTTATCCATTCATAACGACAGTCCCTGTATATTGAAACTTTACGTTTGTTGCGTTTTTATTTACAAAGATATAAGTTGACTAACTGCCGAAATATTTAATGCACATCTTGGGACATAAGTTAGGACGTAGGACGTATTTACTAGATGGAAACCAATACCATCCTGCGTCATACATAACTAGGCTGTAATGTTTTAGAATCAGCGTTCCGTTGAATGCAAGATTAAACATTTTCATAGAGCGAAGAGCTCGAAAGGACAGCCGAATTCGCATTGACATTAAAGCATTCGCAATCCTAACCTAAACTAAAATATATAAATGATTATTTCCCCCGTAAGACTACTAGATGAGTGTCAAACATAGTTTAATTTGTTTATAGTGAAAGAAAGAGAGAAAGAAAAGTATTTTATATATAGAGCTTATACATATTTATGGATTACCTAAGGCTATGTGAACTTAGCACCCGACTTTTGCAAAATGGTACTCCTGATGGTTTTTTGAAGATATTGGTAAGTAGTAGATAGTAGTGAAGTTATTTTCGTTTGTAGTAGAGCCAAAAAAAAATTCAGCTCACGAAAACTAAAAAGTTTATACTTTTTGTTGTTTCATGCAAGGAAACGTTAGTATTTGATTAAACTGCAATGTTTTTAGTTTGTAGTAAATAATAATCGCAGAAAAAAATACTTTTACACTCGAAAAATTTCCAATGCTAAATGAACTTCTCAAATTCACTTGCAAAGAAAATCAGGTCACTATAAACGCTGGCGTTACTACAACCTAATTTTCTTTGAAATTGAATTTGATAAGTTCAGTTGAAATTGGAAAATTTTCAAATGAAAAGTTAATTTTTCTGTGAATATTATGTTACTACAAACGAAAAACATTGTAGTACAATCCAAAACTATCCTTTTCTTGTATGAAAAAACAAAAAGTTTTTTTTTTTTAGTTTCGGGAGCTAAATTTTTTTTTGTTCTGTAAAATTTTTTTGGCTCTACTTCAAAGGAAAATCACTTCACTATCTACTACTAACCAATATCTTTCAAAAAAACCATCAGGTGAGCCATTCTGCAAAAGTCGGGTGCTAACTTCACATAGCCATTACCTAATGCTCGTGCCAGCATTGGACAATAAAGCAACACTGCGCCTCCGCATCTATAAACATTTTATAATTCATGCTCTACTTGGACCTTTTTTATTCTTTGCATTAAGGGAATTTTTACTTGGTTCTAGTGGACTATAACTTTACTACAGTAGTGGACTTTATTTTAAAAAAAGGCGTAATGTATTATATATTTTAGTTTTGAAGATAATTTACTATGCCCATATTTTTTTGTGACATATGTACGTTTTCATACTTAATTTTGATTTTCAAGTACAAAATATGTTTACCGGAAGTGACGAAACAACGGACTCACAAAATGGTCATTCATTTGCCTAACATCGTCAACAGCATGTTTTTGGATTTTTACTATTTTGTACGTTATACTTTTCGTGTTCTGCCATGATAAATCTCGAAATGGTTTTCGAATTTCAACTGCAAAAAATGTTTAAATGTTGTCAATAAAGTGGGTCATAATTCAGTACAACATGGGTACAGCATGGGAATAATGCTGCGACAATGACGCCACTATCGAACTAGCCAGTTTATATCACAATATTGATTTGATTAACAAAACTCATTCATACCAAATTGTTCACGTATTAACTTAACGTAAATACTTCATTTCATTTCACAGAAACTAAGAAATTTGTAAAATTAAATATATAATTGAATATTTAATTCAAAAAATGGGCTTGAAGAGCTCATAATTATAAGATAAATTATTCTTTTTGCACTTTATTCAGACGTCTTTGGGAATGCAGAAATTCTCATGGGTTTACATAGGCTATATTATGTTGGCTGAGGTCACATTCTTTCAATTCTCTTCAGGTGTGTTAGATATACACATCTACATATTTATATGAAAATTAATTCACCTAATTAAATGAGAATTTTTGCCATTTGGTATGCAATTGGTATGACATAATATAATTGCTCTAACTCATACTCAAATTTAAAGAAAAAATAAAGCATACATCATGTTTTTTTCACATCGACAACGCTCCCCGTCATCCCAACCCGCTGGTCAATAAGCCAGCTGACTACGCTACCAACCGGCGGTTGGTAGCAGGCGTCCACGTAACGTCTTAATAGATCCCGACGACGCTATTACAAGGAACGCCAGCGTTCCAGTTAGAAATAGGGCAACACGGCATTCGAACCGCCTAACCCAACGGAGGGCCAGGCTAACGCGTCGTACGCATTCCTAATGAGTTTCTTGCTGGTTCTTTGGCAATAGATGACCCTTCCAAACCAGTAGTAGTTTCAATATACGACGTCTTACGCCGAGGTCCGTGCACTCTCGGGTGCCCTTAGGCGTGTCGTATGTAAGAGTAATATAGGCGTCCTCAACGCTAGGCCAGTCCGGTAAAATTTAAAAGGCCAATAGGGCCTATATTGCATATAGGTACATATTCTAAATAAACTAAAATAATATAAAAACTTATTAAATTAATAAAAAGATATATGAAAACTAAAAATAAACTATCCATTTCGAAAAAATGGAGCTATTTCTAAGCAAAGCTTTCAATTAAAATTATTGTGCTATAGAGTTAAGGACAAACAAAGTAAGGGCTTGGAACCCTTGGCATATGTTAACTTGCAAGTACCTACCAAAAATTTCAGGTGTAGGTACACATATGAAACATATATCAAAGAGTATTTATTGTTTGTAATAACTTTATCAATACAGGAAGTTATCACAAACAATAAATACTCTTAGACAAAATGATGTAAGTGATACACCTACTTTTTAAGATAATTGAGATTTAAAAATGACAAAAAAAAGTACTTTTTTCCAATTTGCTAAAATTAAAATGATTTTGTCCACAGTTTGTGTTATTCAATATGTAAGTTATTATGTTTCTTAATAGATCATTGAAATTCTACATAAAAATCAACCGATGGGTCACACATCACCAAGGGATGTGTACCACTCATTTCATTGGCCAGTTGACTTTACCATAGTAGCTCTACCATGCAAATGCGTTCACAGTCATGTCTGCATTAATATAATTACCCAACTTTATCCACACCAAGTGTATTTTATATTTTTTTAGTGCCATACTTAACAAAATATAAACATATTATAAGCTGTGTTTAGAATGATAATAGATAGAAAGACAGATATTCATTTATTTTGACCAAAAAACAACACAATACATATAACAATAAAATAAAGAAACATAGAAAAGCCTTAATTTTAAATATTACACAATAATCCAACAAAACAAATATATTTTTTATACCTACAAAAATCATTAATAAATGAAAATTAACAAATAGAAAAAATAATAAAAATAGTAAAAATAATCAATTGTAGGCAAGTTCACAATTATTCAAAAAAGACTTATAAAATAAAATAATCAGCAGAAAAACATTGTGTTGCAGTAGCACAAAAAGGCCATGGCTCAGTGTGTTGGTTTGCTCTTCAGAGCAATACACTGACAATTCTGCCACAGCCTGAGGACAGAGGCAGTAGTCTGAATATTAAGAAAGGCATAAAGCCAGACAATCAGACACCAATAATGTATATAAATATAAAATATATAAAAACTAAAATAAAATAAAAAATATGTAGATAATTTGTGTGGGTGGTCTGTTATTGTGAAATGCAAAGTCAGTTGGATTGTTTGAATATAATATAAGTATTAACAAATAACAAATGTATTATACAGTGTGGATACCACTCATGGGCAAAAAATGAAACCACAAGTAATAATAGTCCACAGAAGTATAACTCAATCGAATATTACACGAAAAACCGCAAATTAAACAACTTTCATTTTCAAACAAAATAAATAGCAAAATAAATGCAGTATTAGTATAACACTCTGTTTGACAACGTACCCGCGCCTCAGCAGAAGAGTGGCAACGATGCACACGCATGGCGCGATAGGCAGCACGGCGCCGCCATCTTCGATTGTTGTTTTACGGTTTGCGACGTAATGAGAAAAAATCACTTACTTTCATTTTTTTAACCGTGCTTTTTTATTTCGTCACGATTTAACTGAACTGAAAATAAACCCAATCATGGCGCACTATCCTATATTGTAGGACAGGTGCGAGTTGCGCCAAATCTCTCCCGATACATACGTAAAGTGCATTCTGGCGACATTCACCATACATTAAAATCATGTATGTATACTCTGCAGCACTGTAAAAATGCTGTTGTTGTCGCGGCATTTTGTTAAAAAAACACACACACACAAATTAAACTACCTAACCTAACCACAGTTTACAATAATCTAGAGATGGGTAGGTCCGGATGGATGTAAATCCTCGGACACTCATCACACGCGTTAGAGATGGATGCGTGTCCAATGGCCAATTGGATACGGTTCCTCGGAGTGGTGACACGGCGCTTTGGATTGGCGGACTGGACTGGTCGGCGCGATCCGAATCCGATTGACGGGCGGCGTATTGGTTTTGTAATTATTTCAAATCGTTCAAAGAAATTTTGTTTTTATAGTTTTGTTAATTTCATTTGATGAGACAGTGTTACTATTTTTTTTTGTCTATTTATACCAAAAGGAGTATTTTTGTTTATAACAGTTAAGATGTTATTATATTTGTAGTTGTTATTTAAAACATGACTGATTGATTATAATTTTTTTATTACATTGCATTTAAGTAAAAGTTGTATAATTTTTCCATCCATACATTCAAGCAATCAAATCGCTCAAATCCTTTTTAAAAATTAACTGCTCGCACATCTACGTTTGCGTCCAGTACACCTTCCTACTGAATCATGTTTTGTGCCTCTCCGTCCTACAACCCGAGTTACGGTGACCGCCAACCGGATACATATGGGTCCGTCGGACACGGGATCTGGATCTTCCTACTGAATTATGTTCTGTGCCTTTCCGTCCTACAACCCGAATTACAGTGACCGCCAACCGGATCCATATGGGTCCGTCGGACACGGGATCTGGATGTACATCACCTGAGCTGGATGCACATCCGGATTCCACTCCCAATTTACGGCGGACCTACCCATCTCTACAATAATCACTGCACAATGCGCGAGCGCGAGTATCAAAAATCTCTTCAATAGGCACATGCACAGCGGCCCGGAAGTCTAGCGGTGAACTGACGAGTGACGAAACATAACTTCCCAGTTGGCAATAAACATAAGTCATAAATAGTGCAAAAGGTGCAATGTCGGTATTGAATACTTATTTACAAGAAAAGGAACTATGATAATGCACTAAAATAAGCGTATTTTTGCATTATTACAGTTTTTATTATTATTGTTATTAACAATTAACAAATTATTTCAAGGAATGGACTATGTACCTATTATAATAAATGTTTATTTTTTGTTTTTTTGATTGAATTTATGAATTTTAACAGGAGCGATTCGACTCGTCCAGTCTAGGCGTAACACGTAAAAACAATTAATAAGATTTCACTGTCTACTTCTTTATTTATTTTATCTCTAACTACACTTAATAATTTTTAATAAGAACGCTTTTAAGTACCGTTATGATAATTTTAAAAACACTATGTACTAAGTGATTAAAGCAAAAACATTATAAACATAATCTCGGATCATTTTCTCTTTCAACTTATTTATTAACCGATTATTATTCCCTTTACAAAACAGTGGTAACTAACTGATTATAACATGCTATCTTACATACAACTTTAGAAAACAAGTTTGGCGGGTTTTTGTCATTTTTCTCAAAAATATGATTTTGCACTTAGCATCCTTTTACGGTAGGGCGGCAGAACAGGTGTGTCCACCCTGCACGCGCCCCGCTCACGGGAATTCCCGCGCTCGGCAAATAACGCACTACGTGGCAACGTCGCATTTCTCCAACTAAGTACCTAAATAATGTTAATTCAAGTTCATTGACTCATTGATCTAGTGTAGCAAATCTACAGAGAGTGTCTCTACGAATTTGCTCAAAATTAAAACTCTGGTTTTTGACCTAATTACTGGACCGATTTCTTTCATTTTTTGTATACTGTTAGAAAAGGCGATAACAAGTATGAGGTTTCATTTATTGCCCATAAGTGGTATCCATACTGTATATGTGTTATAATGCATAGAAATGTATAGATAAAAGTACAATGTTTTTAGTGAAAGTGATTTTATAAATAGCATCTGAATGTTTTTAATAATAATAGTCAAAATCCGGCACGGCAAAATCCGCCAATGAATAGCCACTGTGAATTCCTAGCTTTTGCTTGTTCAGGAGGAGATTTTTAAAGCATTTTTTAAATGTGAGTTTAGATTGTAAAATTCGCAAAGGTGGAGATATATTATTCCAGCATTTGGTGGCTAGATAGCAGACTGTTGGTGAATGCCACAGTTTTGTGAGAGTGACTCTCCAGCGGCATACAATTGGGTCTAGTACAATATCTGTCATTACCTTGACAAAATTTTAATTTACTAAATAAATATTCCAGTGTTTTATGTGAAATAACATCAAATAGTAATGAAGCCAAGTGTAGGTGTCTGAGAGAAGATATGTTCAGGACTGATGATTTGTTAAGATAGGGAGTTATATGTTGATGAGGTGGAATATAATAACAGAAACGGCAACAAGCGTTTTGAACCCGTTGCACGAGACGGCGCGTCCTAGACTAAATCTCCATAGTTTAACCTTGAGAGTAAGAGAGATTCACAAAGTGTGACGCACTTGACCGATTCGTTGCAATGTATAATTTCGCTAACTTCTAACTGTGGCGTCGAACAAAAATAACGTGAAACTGTTCTGTGCCCACCGCCATACGATTAGATGACACGCATCTGTGGATGCGCATATCATGCGGAAAAGAAAGCAGTATTTTCACCATTTTTTACATGTTCAAAGCTTTAATACTTTTAGTTTACATTCGAAATGTAACGTGAACAGCCAGGCACATTGTTTTAAGTGATAAGTGGCAAAATAAATGTATTTCTGGAAATGGAGGGTATGTGACTTTTTTAATACAGGTGTGCTAAACCTTTTCAACTTATTTTGCATTTCCTAATGATTTGATTGATTATGAGGAATTAAATTAGGTGTAAAAACATTGTTTTCGTTTTCCTCATGACAAATTTCAACTGTTTAAACTATGCAAATAAGTGGGTGTATCCTTTTATATAAGACACGCTAAACCAAACGAAGCAGAGTGATTTCCCCGCTTTAAGGAATTAGTCGTGTAATCGAGTGACGTTATATAGAGTTTACACTGTAACACATTTATAATGTTTTTATCATATGATGGTTTAATATCAAATAACGCATTTCATAAAAGGTTGGTGACCCCTATTTTTTTTAAAAACTTACAAAATCCAGAAACGAAGGCTACGAGCTTAATATACGTGAAAAATGAAGATAGTTGGTTGGTTCTGGGCAAAAGCTCCCTAAACTGAATTAAATGACACACATCCGCGCCTAACGCCACACGCAAAAAACAGTGACGGCACTGAAACGTGCCATCCGCAACGAATTGGTTAAATAATTGCATGATCAAAAAAAAACTTGGTACCTGTTTCTAAATACCCTGATGTAAACAAATACATGCAACTTGATAGAGATAAACTGCCTCATTTGATATCCTGTTCAGTACCATGAAACCAGCCGAAACTACACTAGTTTAACTACTCGATGTCTCTTATATTTAATAATTCACTTATTATAGATTATGAAATATTTAATTAGGCAAGCGGCCAGCGATTGCCGCGCTCATACACAGTTTTGTATATGCATTGTAGGCGTGGTATTTTTCGTCATGTAAAATATACCCTGTTGGTTGATATTACATATGTAAAACTTCGATAATTTATTAAGAAACTTATGTAGACAATTACTATTTTCACATAATGGCAAACCACCTTATGATGTCATGTGCTTGGTGTTAAGTAAATAACACCATGTATAATATAAACCTCCACTTCCATAAGCAACAAAATATGGTTAAATTGTATCCAAATCAATTTAAAGGGATAAACAATTTTTTTTCAACTTAAAATCTGAATTATCTAGAAAAAGTTTACCACTTACGACAATTTCTCAATGCATAGAATGAGAAAAAGTGTCAATTTAGGTTCCTGCAAGTTTAGGTATGCCAGGCTGCATACTAAAATGTCTAATTCTTTAAGGAAGTATATAAAGTTTTGTTTCATTATAAAGGCTGTTTTCAAATAATAAAGATACAATATTTTGAAAGATATTGTGGAGATACTTATTTTAACCTGGTAGAAATCACTGTAACTACATTTCGTTTTTATTAATAGTTCAGTGTAATGTTTCACATTGTTTCAACTGCCCATTAATGTTTTGAGCTAAAATTCTATACAATATAGCTTTCTAAAATAATTTATTAGATCAGTAGGTTAGGAATTTCTTTCACAAATAAACCAATCGTTCTTCTTTATAATACAAATACATTTGTAAGTAACTTTGAGTAGAAAAAATACAGTTTAGGAATGTTACACTTACTTAAATCTTTTTAGTCCAAGTTATTCACTGTGTATCAATAAATTAAATGGAAACCTATTTCTCTTTTACATAATTGTAAACTTAAAATAATATTTCATGTACCTCATAATCTGATCCCATATCTTCTAATTCTTCATACTCCTCGTAAGTCTCAATGGGAGCCTCATATTTGGCCCAATTGCTTTTGATTTCTTTTTTCTTGTATTTGGCATCGGTTTCCTCAGTAATGTTGAGACTCACATCCTTGTTAATGACATTTTCCTCATCAGATGGTTCATTTTTAACTGAAATTTTATATTATACCAAATTTTAATAGAACCTTTTTTGCACATTTGTTATGAGAGGTTTCAGCTTTTCATCCGCGTAGCTCCCGATTACTAATAGTGCACCTTTTTAATGGGTAAATAAAAGTTATAAGCGGTGCCATAGTGTCTCTATTTTAAATAAGCAAACAAAAAGCTAAGCCAGTACTACAACACTGGTCAGTAAGGGACGCTACCCACTAGGTAGAACTGCCTTGAACTAATTACTACATTATTGTGTTTTATTTAGCTAGTGCCGATCAGGTAACCCTTTTGGACTAATGTTGAGCTGCAAACAAATGGTATAAACTAAGCAGCTTCTTCCTAATATTCATATCTAATCTACACTATGCGAATAATGCTGGCCTTAATACATGGGCAGCACCCTTTAGTCTTTGGTACAAAAATGGAAGTTTTTTTAATATGGTGTTACTACTTTCCAAGGTTTTTTTCTAAAATCAGAATTTCATGTTTTATCAAACTAGGTTTGATGGTACTGTTACATTTGTACCTATAAAATAGATCTGAGTATTTATGTTTGTGTAAAGAATTTATAATTAGTAACACAAAGATCACAAAGTTTTTGTACATTTTTTGACAAATTATGAATTGTTGTAAATATAATTCATAAAATCCTAAGTTTCATAACATAACTAAATTATACTAAAATAACTAACTAAATAACAAAATGAAGCCTATGTAACTTCTGGACTCCTCAATAATATACCTGTTTGTTGATCAAAGAAGTTACCTTATAAGATTAAGATTCCAAGTAAATAAACAGTATGAACCAATTGTTTACATGCATGTTGCACAGATTTTACTGCAATCAATCGAAAATCTTATCTGTTTTAGATGTTTAAAAAGTTTTTTTACTTTGGAACTAAGAACAGTCCCTGGAATTTCAAATAGAATAAACTCTATTTCACTTCATATCCTTCATCTGGATATGAAGTTACACACTTTGGCACTTTTACCTAGATTCACAATCTGCAACCTGTCCAAGATTTAACTTATAATTTCACATTTGTATAAGTTCAAGCAGCCTGTATCCTTGGGAGTAGGTAATATAATGTGTCCATGTAATTTACCTTTTGAAGAACGAGTGACAATGTCATATTTGTTTTCTTTACATTCTGTTTTTACTATAGTTTCTGCCTTCTTATCCGTTTTCTTGTCAGATTTTTGTATATTCCCTTGCCGAGGTTTTCTTTGATCTTTCGGTTCATTTTTCGACTTTGTTCTGAAAACAACATCGTAATGTAGATGGTACTTTTTTTCAGGCCACAAAGGAGTTTACATTATATTACTACTTACTGGTTTCTATTACAATTATCTGGCATTTGAACCAAATTAAGATACAATATGGCAAAACACGGTTGTTATTAGAATTCTTGACGAAGCCTTGCATGCAGGAGAATATAGATAGACCAAGGAACATATGCTACGGCGAGGAGAATGACAACTTCGTACTAAATAATGTGAACAGAAATCGATTGATGCGCCATCTATTGGGGCCCCCCTGAATTATACACTGGCGGGTATTTTAAATTACGGTGTCTTTAATATGCTTCCACCATAATTTTAAATTTTTAGGATTTTTGTTATATAAATAAAACAGAATATTTAAGAAATGTGGCTTTATTAACAAAAAAACTCATTGGTAGAGCAGTATAAAATATTTTGCGAAATACATTAAAATGTTTAAAGAGATGAGGTAATTTAAGGATGTATGTAAAATATATCTACTTGTCTAACTTTCGATAAATTTGGAATATATAATAGAGTTGATTATACTGCATCGATTTGAAAAAAGAAAAAGGGACTTAGCCGATCATTTGAAAGAAATATTTAAGAATAAAAGCCTCATTTAACTCCGTGTTATTCGTAACGGAAGTTGACGAAATAGAACTAAAATGATAAAAAAGTACATGTATCGTAGTCAATAAATGGCCAAAAAAATGATTTACAGAAACTTCATACATTTTTTCACGGAAAAAAAAACTGTTGCCGATGTCGTTATTGAGATATTCGTGGTTAATTTTTGACGTTTCAGTAGCGTTCTGTGAATTGCTGTTCAACTCAGTCAGTACGTCCACCATATTGGAAACGTAAGTGTGGCAATGCAGCACTTGACAATATATATAGGTATATAACGACGTAATATGCGTTATCGTTGATGATAGATGGAGTCACGTTTTCATAGAAGTATTTATGCATAATTCAATACAATAAAAATTTTAAACAAATATCAAATTGCGTATTAATTTTATTAAATATCGTAAATTATTAATCAAGATGACATAATTTTTTCATGACAAATTATAAAATGCGAACAGAAATGATTGGGCATTGACATTTCCACATGAAAATGAACCTTAAAAAATAAATAGATGTACTGTGGATTTGACCTTACATACATCCTTAAATACAATATGATGCGAACTTGTAAAATCAATGTATGGTGTTTACAATACAAAGCGTTTACGTTTATGTTGGGCAAGTTACATGACAAAATAAAATTAGTAATAGGTGAGTGAGATGAAGCGACGATGGTCTTCGCCGAAATTGTCTATATCAGCAATGAGGTCAGCTGAAACCACTGGTTCCGTTGGAAGTTCCCCTGAAATAATATACATATAGTTTGTTTACTCTATTGTAGTTTCATTAACTTTACTCAATAAATAATAGAATAGTTCTAAAACTGTCTTGTTGTATGTAAGACATTTTTTATTTCAATGTTCATTAATACAAAAATAAAAATATTTATAATTAAAACAGTATGGTTCAGCTTGCTCAATCTGCATTGTAAACAAAATGCTTTCTTTACAAGTACACTGATCCAGTGCACACACACCTCCACTTTGTGTGTAGATACGGGGATCCAGTTGACATTAATGGTAAATCTTACCTTGAGCAATTTTGCAATACATTCCTGCTGCGACTGAGTGGCTCAAAACTTGAGCTGCTAACTTAACTCTCATTTTCTGTTTGTATTTGGGTTTAAATGTTACGATCGAAGTTTTGGTGCAAAAACAAATTTGGGTTTTGATTATCAATTTCTTAAAATTATTGGATGTGGCTCCATATGGTAATTAAATAAATTTATTATATTGAGACAAACCATTTTCAAATACTTAAATAGTTTATGAGAAATTAATGCCTGTAAATCGTAGATTTTGACACTGACACTGACTGACAGATCAGCAAATATCTATTTCTATTCTAATGTTGGACTGTCAATTTTTCGTTTGCGGTGTACACACGGTTTTCGTCATTTGTCGGTTTTTTTGGTGATTTTGTTTTCAACATTGAGTTATTTTAAGTGTTTCTGCTTTTCTCTTCCTCGCCTGGTAAGTGGTTGTATGAATTATCTAGCTCTTAATGAGCATGGATTTTGTTCAAATCCCTCCTAAGCCCCCAGACCCAATCCCGTTTCCTGATGTCAACAACTCCCCTGACCCTTTCTCTCAACATGTGCAAACAAGAAAACGTCCGAGTATAAATCGGGATTCGTCCCCTACTCCTAAAAAATCTGTTTCGAATGCTCTTCCATCTCAAGCCAATAACCTTATTTACACTCATCCAAGTCTTTTAGAAGAAAAATCTTACCATCCTTCTGACAAAGGTCCTTTCATTGTTCATGTGTCCAGGTCAGAAAATCACCCTAAGTCAGGCAGTACATTTAATCATCTAAATTTTGGAAAATTTTTATTCACATCAAACATTAAAAATATTAAAAATGATGGTATAAAGAGTGTTGGCAGAAATCGGGTCTCTGTGGAATTCTCATCTGCATGTGCAGCAAACGAGTTTCTCAGAAACCCAAGTCTTAAATCCCATAATTATATAGCTTTAATTCCTACATATAATATAACAAGAATGGGGCTGATTCGCGGGATCCCAACTTCTTGGTCAATGGAGGAAGTTGTATCAGCAATCTCCACAAGCCAAGGTGATATAATAATCTTGAAGGCTCGTCGCTTAAACAGAAAAGTGTCCATGGAGTCTGGTTCCACTTGGACCCCCACGGGTTCTGTAGTGATCACTTTCTCTGGACAATGCTTACCTGATAAAGTGTTTATATTTAATTCATCAATAACCGTTGACCCATACATTTTACCTTCCATACAATGCTTAAACTGTTGTAGATTTGGCCATGTGAAAGCCCAATGCCGATCCAGTGCTCGTTGCTTCAAATGTGCACAGTCTCACTCAGGTGACTCTTGCCCTGCATCCTCTGAAGTTTCCTGCCTGCAATGCTCAGGCCCTCATTTAGCAACTGACAAATCTTGCCCGGAACATACCCGGCAAAAGAATATTAAAATCACCATGTCCCAAAAGAACATATCATTCAAGGAAGCATCATCCCTCTTCCCTTCAGTTAAAAAATCGTATGCAGACGCTTCTAAAAGTTCTCCTTCACTAAATCTTTCTTACAAAAAAACAATATATAAACACTCAAAACCCAGTCCGTCTTTATCTCCAGGATATGACAAAATTGCCCATAATGCTATTATTTCTAATCCTCCATCTTCTAAATCGGGTAACGCCTTCCTCCCTACCTCTTCCTGCTCCCCTAATGACAATTTTTTAGAACTCCTGATTTCCCTAGTTTTGAACATTCTTTCAAAATTTGAAGACATCCCACTACCGTCCTCCGTTGCTAAAAAGTTATCCCCTATTGCTAATCTTCTTCTTAACAATGGCCAGACTCCTGCAATGGAATAGTAGAAGCATCCGAAATAAACAGCATGAAATTTCTCATTTGGCTCATCAGCATGACCCTTTGGCTATTGCTGTCTCTGAGACTTGGCTATCCCCAGGCAGTCGATTCAAATTGCCTGGGTTTGTCTGTCTTAGAGATGACAGAGCAGATGGGCATGGTGGTGCAGCTCTCTTCGTGAAGGTTTCTCTTCCATACTCAACTATCCAAATTCCCCCCCACTCATTTGAAATTAGTATACTTGCTGTCAAAATTCTTCAATTTGTTCTTGTTTCAGTCTATATATCTGACCCCACTATTTCACTTATAGATGAATTTCATTCACTCATTTCCCGTTTGCCGAGTAACCCTATTATTCTAGGTGACTTCAACTGTCACCATGTCCTATGGGGTAGCCAATGTTCACAGGCTTGTGACGGTCCTGGTCAGCGTTTAGCAGACATAATTGATGAGCAAAATTTATATGTCCTGAATGATGGTTGTCCTACTCGTTTTTCTGGCCCTCATCAGAACCCTAGTGCTGTGGACATTTCCATGTGCTCTGCTGCTGATGGTGCGTCGATTAGTTGGAGAAGGCTTAATTCCCTATATGGCAGTGACCACTACCCTATAATTATAACCATACCTTCTTCTTGTCATATTCCTCCTAAATTACCACCCCTTGTGCAACATAAAATTGATAAGGCCGACTGGCACAACTACACTAAAGCTACTAATGACTTGTCCTCCCACATTCTCTCCCCGTCCTTGTATAATATCCAAGAGTGCTATGAGAGCCTAATCTCTTGCATTCAATCTGCGGCAGACTTACATATTCCAAAGAAGAACCCAGATAAAAGACTTCGATCATCTCCCCCATGGTGGGACTCAGACTGCTCTGACATGATCAGAATGCGTAGGTCTGCTATCCGCAAATATGCGGCCACTATGTCAATGTTTAATTACATTCAAGTTAAAAAAGTGTCAGCCCAGACCAGGAGACTATTTAAAAAAAAGAAGAAAGAGGAGTGGCGTAAGTTCTGCGAGAATTTGGCTCCTCGTTCCCCCTCTTCCCATGTCTGGAGCGCTATTCGACGCTTCCGCGGCTCCATGTCATACACTCCACCGGGGCTCTCTTACAACCCATCCCTTTGGCTTGATAAATTTCTGGATAAAATTGCTCCCCCTTATGTCCCGATTTCTGTTTTACAACCTTGCAATTATTCTACTCTCACCTCACCCCCCTCGATGCTCCCTTCACCATGGACGAATTAAATCTTGTCCTCAATAACCTTCATGACTCAACCCCGGGTCATGATAGTAATCCTTATTCTTTCTTATCCAGGGCTGGTATCCTCCTTAAGGAATCCTTACTTAAAATTATTAACATCATTTTCATATCTGGTGAGATACCAGCTCCCTGGAAACTCTATTTAGTAATTCCCATCCTAAAACCAGGCAAAGACCCAGATGTTCATAATTCCTATCGGCCAGTTGCGCTAGCTCCAACTCCATTAAAAGTCACTGAACACCTTATTAAGAATCGCCTTGAATGGTATGTTGAGAGTCATAATCTGCTAAGTTCAACACAATTTGGTTTTCGGAAAGGCATGAGCACCATGGACAGCCTGAGCATCTTCACCACTGATTTAAGGTTAGCTTTGTCTAATAAAGAATCAGTGATGGCGGTGTTCTTGGATGTCTGTTCTGCTTATGACAACGTTCAACTTCCCATACTTAAACAGAAAATGCTGCGATTAGGTTTACCAGTGAGGTTGACCTACTTCATCTACAATCTTCTTGTGTCTAGATCTGTCCAAATCAGACATCAGCACTCTAATCTATCTCCTCGTTTAGTTTGGCAGGGTCTTCCTCAAGGTTCTGTCTTAAGCCCACTGCTATATAACATCTATACTTCTGATTTGGACACATCTGTGTCTTCCTTTTGTAATATCCTGCAATATGCAGATGATATCACTCTCTACTCCAAGGTAGCCACAGCAGAGATTACTGCAGGTTGCCTCAACACTGCTCTTTTCTACCTAGGCAACTGGCTGGAATCCCATGGCCTCTCTCTCTCTCCCTCTAAGAGTAAGGCTCTTATCTTTACGAGGAAGAGACAATTTCCCCCAATAGCTATCTCTTTTCAAGGTGTTCCCATTCCAATGTACAATGAGGTGAAATTTTTAGGTATTATACTAAATTCTAGTCTGTCTTTCTCATCCCACATAAATTATATAGTTCAAAAGTGTGAAAAAAATATCAATTTGTTGCGCTCACTCTCTGGGGTTTGGTGGGGATCTCACCCTTACACTCAGAGACTATTATATAATGCATTAATCAGGAGCATTATGGATTATGGCTCTTTTTGCCTTATCCCATGTAACAAATCGGTGTTACATTTACTGGATAAGATACAAAGTAAGGCCCTTCGGATCATCTTAGGTGCCATGAAATCCTCGCCCATTAATGCTATGCAGGTGGAATGTGCAGAACCCCCTTTACATCTTCGAAGACAATTTCTGGCAGATAGATTCCTTGCCAACATCCAACAGGTTCATTCTCATCCTCTTCACACTAAACTTAACTATTTAAAATTTTTAACTTCTTCCTCTACATTCTGGTCCAATAAGGATATTCCTTGTTTGGTTAACAGTCTCTCTAATTTAGACTCTTCCCCTATTCCTATGTTCAGGATGGATCGTCAAATTCTCTATACCATTCCTTATGAAGCCCTTGTATATTCCCCCAATGTTATATTGAGCCTAGGTTTAGCTAAAAACATGCCAAATGCTAATACTGAATTTCTAAGGACTGTCAATGAAAAATGGAGGGATTGGACCTTAATCTTCACTGATGCCTCAAAAATTTCTCCCTCGGGGTGTGTCGGGGTGGCAGTATGGATCCCTAAGTACTCCATCTTGCTATCCTACAAATGTCCACCGCAAACAACTGTATTTACTGGTGAAGCCATAGCCATCCTTGAGGCCATAAAATACGTTTCGGATAATAATTTGTCTAACTCCCTTATTTTGACAGATTGCCTTAGCTCCTTACAGGCCTTAAAGGGTAACCCTTTCAAATTAGGCTCTAAATTCCCAGTTATCTTACAAATTAGAAATATTCTGTTCTCTTGTTATCTTAAATCCCTAAACATTACACTAGCTTGGATACCGGGGCACTCTGGTATTGCAGATAATTGTACAGTGGATAGTTTTGCTAAAGCATCTATCAATATGGGTACGCTAGAACACTTTATGTGTTTTGGCCAAGATTTGAAGCTTCTGGCGCAGACACGCCTAAGTATGGCATGGGCCTCTATATGGTGCAATTCAAGGCTAACAACAGGAAAGTACTATGGAGACATCCAACCATCCATCCCAACTAAACCTTGGTTCTGTAAATTTAAATATATGGATAAGAAAACAACATCTGTCATCTGCAGGCTCAGATTGGGTCATTGTTGTACTCCAGTATTTCTTCATAAACTTGGCATAAGAAGGACTTCAGTCTGTGATTGTGGTTTGGGGGATGGAACCACTGACCATCTCCTCTTTAATTGCCCTCTCTCACCAGCTTCCTTATATGACCATCTCCCACTCCAGTTCCCTAAACCTACAAGTATCAAAACTCTGCTCTCCTCTCAAAATCCTCTTATCTTTAAGGTTCTTGGAAGATTTATCCATTTGTTTAATATCAAATTATAAATATGTAATTATACTCTTCTAAAGATCTGTAAAAACTTATATCATCCCCCTGTTTTTGTATTGTTCAAGGTAACTCAATGTTCGAGATACTGCAAGTTCTACTCAGCTGTTCGCTACAAAATTATTAACCTCGTGTAGTACGTGTGTATACTAATACTTGAAATTGGCAGAAATAGTTATTGTGTAGTAACAACAGCTGATTGCCATTATACACAAAATAATAATAATAATATTCTAATGTTTTTGAATTCAGATCAAAAACATAATTGTAAATGTGCAGGCAAATTCTTTGCAGCTAAAAAAAAAGGAAAGCGTATTAGAATTCACTATCACACTTTACACAGTTACAATGGATGTGGAAAAAATAAAAATGTGTATTTTTACCCTATACCATTATAGAAGCCGTTATTCCAAAACCAACAGTCTTTATTTAACTTCAATATGATAAGCATTTACAAATTTTTTCGCTTTTCATTCATGTTCGCTAATTTCATTTCTTACCTTCACCAATGCTGCCTTCAAATGTTATATTTGTGGAATGTTTAATATTATATTTCATGAATAAATTTCTGAAACTTTTGCTTCGAAACAGTGGTACAGCACCTAAAGATATTTTAAAATATTTCGGTTACTTACTTATTTAATGTTTAATTTTAATTTAAAGCAAAATTTAGCATTTTTAGTATTGTCAATAAATAAACTAACAGTTACCTCTTTAATTAAAACAGCAAGCCTATCTGCAGTTAGTGACGAGCCAGACAAATAATTGACCACTGGCTGCATCAGCTTTTTTGTAATGCCACAAATCATAAATACCGGATGGAAAAGATTGTAGCAAGTTGGCGATCTTGTAAACATTCTTAATGCTGTAATTTTTTGATCTTTTGTCCAGCATCTGCCTTTCTCATTTCTTTTAAAATTTAATTCCTTTTTTTTTTCTCCTTTTAGACTAGGGTAATGGTTGGAGTTATTTTCTGTAAAACATATCTTAAGCTTTCTTCATCCTCCAAAGTTTTTAAGAGTTGATCATTTGTTTGATTGAAATAGACTTTACTGTTTTAAGAGACGAGAATCCAAACGTACACAGAAGAAGGCATTGTTATCAATTAACATGGCATTTTAATACCAACCATACAAAGACAGGAGTGCCAACCTACCTCAACTTAACTCAATAATTTTTGATATGTTTAATTTTATTGCATAAAGCTCCTCAATTTTTTCACATAAGAACGTAGATTTTATTCACGAACTTAGACAGTACAAATGTATTTCATTCCTCGTCACAATTCTACATCGCTGTCTTATAATAAATTACTCATTGATCATCACTTTTGATGGATTGACAATTTTAACTTAGGACTACGTCCATAAACTGTATACAATGCGATCCTTTAATCTAACCCGTCTGCCAGACCGTGTGGTATAAGGTGGGACAATAGAAGTATCCGGAGGAAGAGAAGGAACAGATTGCGTATGCGCTGCCTTAAGAGCTGATGTCGGCTGAGTGCCAGGTAGTGCCAAATTTGTACTTTCGGGCCCTTCAATGAATGCAGGCTTTACGCGAGCAACACTTACCGCAACTTTCCTGCCTCGAACGTCAAGAGTCAAAGTCGTATCATCAGGTGCCCTGTCGACAATTTGATGCTGGCCAGAGTACGGTTGTTGCAGAGGATAGCATCTTCTCAGAGATAATAAAAAGCTGCAGGGCTATTTATACTTGATTTAGGCGAAGAAACCAAAAATTCGCCAGGGAGACGCAAGGCTTCACCATAAAACATCTCAGCAACCAAAGATTTAAGAGCTTCCTTAAAGAATAAACGCATACCTACCCAAAAGCACAAGAGGCAAGGCACTTAGTCAATCACCACCATGGCACATGATGGATGCCTTTAGCTGGCGATGGACACGCTCTATCATGCCATTTGCTTGAGGATGGTTAGTTCTAAGGTGGTTCTGTTGCGCTTCGTGGCAAAACTCTGCATTAACATTCGGAACAGGTTGGACTCAAGTTGAGTACCTTGATCAGTTGTAATGATAGAAGGTACACCGAAACGAGAAATCCACTCTCTGACAAAAGTCTCTGCAACTTCCTCAGCCGTAACAGTTTGCATGGGCCAAACTTCAGGCCATCTGGACGTCCAGTCGATTGCAGTTTAGCAGTACCGATATCCTTTACATGGAGAAAGGGGTCTAATGATGTCAATATGTACATGCATGAAATGACCTGAGGGAGTTGAGAAATTGCGAAGCGCAGTGGTGTTATGTCTCGTAACCTTAGCGCGCTGACATGCGCCACAGGTAAGAGCCCACTCTCGGCAATCTTTGATAATAGACGGCCAAACATAACGTTCCACTACGAGGCGCGTCGTGGCTTGAATGCCCGGGTGGCTCAAGTTATGCAGCTTATTGAAGATAGCTCTTTGCAGATCAGATGGAACAAAGGGACGAGGCTTGCAGTTGAGAGATCGCAGAACAAGTATACGCTAGTACCAGGTACTTTTACTTTGGAAAGGTTCAGGCTAGAACAGTCACGCAATAATTGAGATGGATCCCTGTCTGCCTCTTGAGACTTGACAAAGGCTTCGTATTCTCGCTCAAGCGAAATTGCGTTTATAATTTTTAAAAGACAACTAATTTAGCTGTGCAGGAGGGAGCTTTTCACAGCGCTATGCCAAAGCGTAGAGCAACGGTTTATGATCTGTAAAGATTGTCGCATGTTGGACCTCAAGAATATATCAAAAATGTTGTACACTTTCGTACGCAGCCAAAAGCTATCTGTAGTATGTAGGCC
The DNA here is from genome assembly GCA_923062675.1 of Marasmarcha lunaedactyla. Classification (NCBI taxonomy): domain Eukaryota; kingdom Metazoa; phylum Arthropoda; class Insecta; order Lepidoptera; family Pterophoridae; genus Marasmarcha; species Marasmarcha lunaedactyla. The sequence continues at coordinate 15,789,344 of OV281353.1, forward strand.
ACTCAGCCTGCTTAGAGGTCAGATTTTTAATGAAAAATGCAATAAGAAACTATTTGACTATAAGGCATGAACCGGTAAACAAACTGAGGGGGACATCAGTGATGGCGTGGTGCAGCAATGTTGCATCGGACAAACTTTTCTTGCATTGCAGCTCAGGCGTTTATGGATATGGTTTCGAGCCTTTGCTATTCATAGAGTCGTGTCCTTGTCAATGCTCGTTCTGTAACGAGACTGAAAAATCATCTATGTACACAAAACAGAAATCGAGACCCCTTGGGACCTCATCGTTACAGTGCTGGAAGGTTAAACCAGCATTTCGCAAACCGCAAATTCGAAGAGGCCAAACGGGTAACGATAGCAGTCTTCGAGATGTCGTCTTCAAAAACGGGTATTTTAGGCCTTCACTAGGTCCAGAGTGGAGAACATCTTCACAGCAGAGAAGTTGTTTGCGAAGTCATTAATATCTATGATGGACTGGATTATTGTCCGGCACAGTCCTGGTCTTCAGCGCGTGGTAGTCACCGTAGGGACGCCAGGTATTATCCTTTTTGGGGGTCATGTGCAGTAGAGAGGACCATGCACTTTTTGAAGGCCTCGCATGCCACATCGAACTATGTCCTCGAACTCCTTCTTGGCAGGAGAGAAGAAGAGAGGCCTTCAGAAGTTCTGAGGGCCTGAGCGGCGGTGGGATCTGGCGGAGACGTAGAAGTGTAGTGACGCGCATGACCGGCCAGTAAGATCAATGACCTTATTCGCCAGGTCAGCCAACTGCTCTAAGCTAAGCAAAGAGCACCAATACTTCCAGTGGAAGGTGACTTATCCACAGCTGCCGTAGAATATTTTGGTCCAATGGTGACGAACCAGCCAAAGATTTTAAGTGGCAGAGAAACTGGGACGGTTTCCTTTCACTAAGATCCTTATTAACAAGCAGCTGACGGACCTTTTGCTCCTGGGGTACGTAAAATCTATTGATAAGGATTTTGATGGTTAAATATTGCTTACGTTGTTCTAATTATGAAGTTATTATATCTTCAATGTACCAGCCAGCCGAAAGTCTATATTTTTTTTTGCCGCCTAAGCAGCATCCTCACGGGAGGGAACCGACTTCTGCAGGGTGATGTGGGACTCACCAGAGTGGCACCTACCCACTAAAACTATTAACCACAAAAACTACTAAACTTCATTAACGTTTAAAACTGTACCGTGCGCCCGTGCGTGAAATAATCCGTCCGCCGATTAAGATCAGCATAGTCGTATTTATACTTGTGTTGGTCAATATTAGTGTTTGAGTTCAGTGTGTTTATATTCAGTGCATTTAAATTCAGTGCGTTTTCTGTATGATGAATTCGTGTGGAATTTGTCATGTGCAAGTTGAATTCTTTGATTTTGCTTTTGCTTCCATCAGTAAAGTTACATACCGAAAATTGCGGCAAGATAGATGGGCATCCTGGAAGTGTCCAAACTGCAAACCATCTGCAACCTCGAAAACCCCGACGCCTTCGCCCTGTGATATGCTGGATGTCATGGCAGCAATCGAGAAAATACATAAGCAGCTAGAGCACCGCTGGAAGTCCTGAGGAAGGATTTGCAAGATTTGAAGACCCAATTTAATGATTTCAAATCCTCATTTGAAAAAACGCACACATGGATAAATGATATTGATACTAAGACCAAAAGCGTGGACTCCAAATTAACATCCGCCGAGGAAACTGCACAGCGCTGTACTGTCTTTGAAGATAAAGTTGCCAAGATCAATTAAGAATTGAACGATAAAGCACAATGGTCAACCCAGAATAACGTGGAGATAAAAGGCGTTCCTAATGGATTTATTAATATAAATGGTGAAAATATTTTCGAGGTGATTTCTTCCATCGCTCGCAGAGCTAAAGTCGACTTCGAAAAAGCTCAGGTTTCATTCATTACTAGAGTACCATCTCGTAGCAAGAATACGCCAAAACACATAATAGGTTGTTTTCACAAAAAATATTTAAAAGAAACTTTCATCGCTTCTGCACGTAAGCTAAAAGGTCTATGTGCTACTGATTTAGGCATTGAAGACGGCTCTCGTGCTTTTATAAATGATCACTTAATGGCTGATAATAAGAATCTTTTGAGTAATACTAAGAAAGTTGCTAAAGAACATAGGTATTATTTTGTATAGGTGAAGCACGCAAAAATTCCGTAAAGCGAGATCAAACTTCAAAAATTATCCAAATCAGAATCGAAGAGAATTTGAAGAAAACTTTCTAAATGTATGATTTTTAAGTGTTACATTCTATTTGCAAATTTATAATCTATTACTAATAATATTAGTTAATTATCAGCTATGTAATGGTGGTCTCTTTTTGTGCAGTTTTTTGTCTTGTCTCAAAGGTTAATTGCAAATAAATGTGTATTTGAATTCTATTATTATTCCATTATTATAATTTATTGCATCTATTCATTTCCAATGACTCAATACTTTTACATTATACTGTTATTAATATAGTTAATAACAGTACTGTACTGTGGTTTATGGCTCAATTTAATGGGAAAAATATTTATCTATTCAATTAGTTGTTTTCGAATATTAATCTTAAATATTACGTTTTTTAAATATTCTTTATGTGGTATCACTTTATGCTTATATTTCTTCTATCAAACAATTATTTCTTGTATTTACCTAACTACTTTATTAAAATTTCTGTTATAAATGGCTAATACATTGAAAATTTTTTATCAAAATACACAAGGTGTAAGAACTAAATCGATTAATTTCTATAGAACTTTACAATTGCAATCTTATGACATTATTTGTATTACGGAAATATGGTTGTTAGAAAGTATAGAGAGTGCTTCTTCGTCACAAACAAAAGGAGGACGGGTTCTCATTGCTGTGAGTCGGGAATTTGCTTGAACGTCAGTTCCAGATTGCTATAGTTCAGCAGAGGATATTTGGGTTACCACTTGTCTTCCAAAGTCATCTCATCCAATCACTAATTATACAAAACTACATATTTGTACACTTTATCATTGTAATCAAAACCATGGCAATAGTGCAAATACTCAATTAAATAATTTCTGCGCACGCTTACAAAATATTATCACTTCTTGCCCACCTGATGAGCTATTTATTATTCTCGGTGATTTTAATGAATTCGACTCTTTGAATAGTTACTTAAATCCCACTGATTTTTCTGGTGAATGTCAAAGTAATTTTATGGATACAATTTCAATTTACGATTTAAAGTAGTATAATTATATATCAAACTGTAATAATAGATTACTTGATCTAATGATGACGGCCTGTTTGGTGTGTAGGTAAGTACCCTTGCCTTCTTTGCCAAAGGTCTCGGATTCGAATCCTGGTAGAGGCAGATATTTTATTATATTTGCTCTCTAGTCATGGATGTGTAGGTATGTTTATTATATATAAACATATATAGAAAAAAAATTATTTGGGATTATACATTTCTTAAGTTTATTTATCCGTTATCTAGTATCCATAACACAAGTTCTTAGTGATTACTTAATTTGGGCTAGATAATGTGGTATGATTGTAAGAAATATTTATTTATTATATTTATTATCATTAATCTTTTCCAGCCACCCATGCATAGTATATACATCAGATGAACCACTCGTGCCTGAGGTACCGCATCACAAGTCCGTTGTTGCTGATATTGATATTAATTTTAATACATGTCCTCCAAAAACCTGGAAAAAATATTTATTTTCCTCAGGTGATTACACAAGCATTTGTGAGTCACGTGATAATATTGACTGGAATTATCACTTGTCTCCCCCGGTTCCTCTTGACGAAGCTTTAAGCTTTTCTTTATCAAACACTCTACGAACTCAGGGGTAAATTTATTAAATACAAATGGATTAGTCCGAGTAAATATCCGCCTTGGTATAACAGTAATTTAAAGAAGATGATTACGGAGAAATATGAATATCATAAAAAGTGTAGGACCTATGGAAATAAATATGATAAAATATCATTTGATCTGCTTAGGGAACGAGTGAAATCTTATGAAATAGAGTGTTTCCATACCTACATAGTATATTTTATTGTAGTGTTCAAGGCATTGGTGTTCAAGTGTCAAGGCAACCATGGCTAACCAATTCTCTCTCAATTGGCATATGGTACCTAGAACTGTGTGTCTACGTTTAATTTTCGTCTATGTATTTTTATCTATATGTGAAAATTTGTTAATGGCCTTCATTTTTTGTTAATGTTTATATGTATGCAATAATTTATAGCTGTGAATTTTCCAAAAATTACAAAATAAAATAAAGTAACAGGTTGGATGATGATTATTTGGCTGGTCCAGATTCGCCGACAGCTGATCGGGGGGATCCGAGAGGGCATTTCTCGGTCTACGGACTTTGTACTTCGACGGCATGGACGGAGCAGTGTAAGTTACTGTCTCGCGAATGAGGGGGTTAGGATGGTCTTCGGATCGCTTGAAAAAAGTGGTGGAGAGCGTCCTAAGGTGTTGTTGAACTGTAGGTAAATCGAGATCCCTGTGCAGGTCTGCGTTACGCACGTGCGTGGAGGGGCATGGGCAAAGATATGTCATGACTGGCCTGACGCAAACCTTAAAAAGCGTTCGCTTGTTGCTAAGAGACATTTTGCTGTGCCTGCCTAACGTATGTGAGGTCGGAATGAAAGCGTATGATCGATCGTTACGCCTAGGTACTTGGTGGTTCGTGCCACGGGATGGGCGTACCTAGCATTCGGATATGGGGGTCGCAGGGACGATGGCGTGATCTAAGCGCATCGCTGCGCTTTTCTCTGGATTCACATCGATTCGCCATTTTTTTAAACCAGGCTCTGAGATTGTTAACGGCTTTCTGGAGTTTGGTGATGAGTTTTTTTTGTTCCCCTGCACGAAGAGTGCAGGAGGATAAAAAAATGCTCTGACGCATACCCCGCGGGCGCGATCGGTGTTATGTGGGACTCGCTCCGAGGCTACCAGAGCCACTACCCCACTAAAAAACCCCCTGAATGACTCGTGCAATTTTTTGCCACGCAGCCTTCATCTGAGCGACGACCAATCAGAGAAAGAGGCCACGCTAGCGGGGCCCAGAAGGGGTCGCCCGCTGGGAATTACATAGCACTGAAGGTGCTCAAAGCACTGAACGTGAATTCATAGCACTGAAGGTGCTCAAAATGAAAATTAAAAGTTGAATTAAATCGAATTTAAATTAGAAATAGAATTTGTGGCCAGAAGGGCTTCGAGATCTAGCGTCAGCTGCGTCGTTACGTCCGTTTGTGCGTTTCTCGGTCTAGCGACTTTGAACTTCGAATCTAAGACAGGGGTAGTATATGAGACTGAATCTCGAAATGGAGGATTGGGGTGGGTTTCGGCGCGTTTGAAGAACGCTTCAGAGAGTATTTTGAGATGTCTAACGCAGGTCTTATAAAGCGTTCGTTTTTTTCTGAAAGACATTTTACTTTTTCTACCTATCATACTATATAGGCGGCCTAAGTAAAAACGGGCGAGTTTTGTTACTCTATCGACGTTGAAAGAAAGCATCTGGTCTAAGGTGACGCCTAGGTATTTGGTAGTGCGCTTCCAGGGGATGGGAATACCTAACATTCGAACGTGGAGACTGTCGGCGACACGACGGTGTTTGCAGTCGAAGTAAACCGCAGAGTTCTTGTCTGGGTTCAAATCGATGCGCCATTTTTGAAACCATGCATCGAGGGCGTTTACGGCCTTTTGGAGTCTGATGACGAGACCCGGGACACTGACGCCTTTGGAGTAAAGGGCGGTGTCGTTGGCAAAAAGGGCAACGACGCCTTTCGGCGGAATGGGAATGTCGTTTGTGTACACGGTGTACCATAGAGGTGTGAGGACTGAGCCTTGAGGGACTCCAGCCTTTATGGGACGAGGCGCGGTAAGCGCGCCTTCATGTCTAAAACGAAACGATCTTTGAGAAAGGACGCTATTAATCTAACTAAGCGATCCGGCAAGCCTATTTTATAGTTTATAAACGAGACCGCTGTGCCAGACTTTATCGAAAGCCTTGGCTACATCAAAGAAAACTGCAGCCGTTTTCTTAGGCCGCGGATGAAAGCCGTCGAGTATGTACTCGACGATTCGATGGACTTGCGGAGGGCAAGAGTACTGAGCGCGAAAGCCGTACTGGTGGGGAATGATGAGGGGATCGCATCATATGATGAGGTTCAGCATTCGAGAGAGTATGACTCTCTCGAGAAGTTTAGACATGGCCTCGAGGAGGCTGATGTGTCTGTGATTAGCCGGGATATCCAGTGGTTTACCCGGCTTGGGAATGCCTATGACTTTCGCTTCTTTCCAAGCTTTTGGAAAGTAGCTAAGGTCAAAGCAGGCACTGAAAATGATAGCTAATAAGGTAAGCACCTGTTGAGGCAGATGCTTAAGGGCGTGGTTGGAAATTCCATCCACACCCGGAGCCTTTTTGGAATTTGACTTCTAATGAGAAGCGTGAATTCATCATTAGAGACTGTGACGGGTCGGCGGTGATGGGGAGAGGGTCTCTGCGGAGGACTTCGTCCTCCACCGCCTGGATGTGGGAGGGACCGGCGGATTGGGTGCTGGGCGAGCATTGTGAGGCAATGCTGTCAGCGAAGCATTCGGCTTTCTCTTCGACTTCAAAGGCAATAGTGCCATCGGGACGAGTAAGAGGAGAAACGTGAGAGGCGGCGTCTACGCGTAAGGCGCAGGCCATACTATAATATGCTTGGTGGGACGGGGAGATATTTTTCATGAGATCGTTCATCTGAGCGTCTCGGAATTCCGCGCAAGACCTAACTTTACGTTGAAGCTGATTCGCAGCTGATCTATAGGCGGGCATGGGATATTTCTTGGCTCTCCGGACAGCCGCGTTCTTAGCTTTAATAAGATTCCTAATGGCTAAGGGAAGCGTGAATTTGCCTTGTTTAGCAACCTTTTCGTTATCACAGATGGCTGAGTTGATAGCATCAGTGAGGTAATCGACTAATAAATCTATTTTGTCCGGGCTATCTAGAGATTCGGGCGAGATAGCGAGCGGAGAGTTCGGGGCCTCTAAGGCTGAAGGTAACGTATTTTTAAAACCTTTCCAGTTGGTAAAGGTCTTAGGAGAGGTGTCGTTAACGTTGGGCGATCCTAGCACGAGGGAAACGGGGCGGTGATCAGAGCCTATGTCATCGAGCGGTTCGATAGACCTGAGATCAAGGTTGATATGCTCTACTATTGCGAAATTGAGGATGTCGGGAGAATGGTTTGGGTTGTCGGGATAATGAGTGGGAGTGACGGAGTGGGAGTGAAGCTATGATGACGGTCGGATGACCAGTCATATAGCTAATTTACACATAATGGCCTCCATGTTGAGGAGAGGAGGGGTAGGGAGAGGAGAGCAATGGAAACCTCTTTTATAGTAAATAGCTGTGCCGCCGTGATCGTCGGAGTTGGGCCTATCGTTACGAGTGAGCGCGTATTTGGGAATAGCTAATCCCCTGGAGCGGTTTGGAGTGAGCCACGTCTCTTGGAGAAGCAGTAAGTCTGGCTTATTGTTTTGAACGAATAGTTTGAGCTCAGGAAGGTTAGAATTAAGGCTACGAGCGTTAAATGAAACTAGGGATAAGCCCTTGGGTTTGATACCACTGGACGCGGGATTTGCAGGTCTAGACATTATATTTACTATTTAGAGAAATTAGACTTATTATAGAATTTATAAAGAACAAAGTAGCGAGTGATGCTCGGCTAATGCTAATAGACGCTCTTGAGGAGAGCGGGCAGCTCGCAGTTTGTGTGCGAGTGCGGCGATTTCCCTAATATCACACGGTCTTCATGTCCTCAGCCAGTGGCCGGTCTGGCCGCACAGCACACATGCAGGGGGGGAAGTGGAGTCGGGAGTGCGAGTGCACACCTTAATGTGCGGATCTAGGCACTTTACGCATCTTGGAGGGGCTGAGCAATTAGCCGCTGCGTGGCCGTAAAGCTGGCAACAGTGCCACTGCCCAGGGTGCCCGCGAGGGTTGGGACGCTCGACGGAGATGATCGAGAGTCCGCAGATTGTGCGACCCTCTCTGAAGATCTCCCTCGAGTTGGGAGTGTTGGATAGGATGACGAGGGCGAGAGGAAAACGTCTACCGCGATTAGAGTGCATCTTGTGCACTGCTTCAGCCGGGAAGCCCTGGGACTTAAGGTCTTCCAAGATATCGTCGTTCGCGAACGGGACACCCCGTAATACTGCGCGGATCTTACGCTCCTCCAAGAGAGCGTAGGTGTGATATGCGATTTGTCTAACTGATAAGAGCCTAGTGAAGGCGCGGAAGTCTTCGATAGTCGCGACTTAAATTTTTATAGAATCGCCTGCGTTTGCCGCTTTAACATAATTAATTTTGTGCTCTTTGCACAAGTTAGAAACCGCAATCCAGCGCGCGTTTTCGCGGAAGAAGACGGGCGGAGCGAGCTGAGGTTTAGGTGGGACGGGAGCGCAGCGCGTTGCTGACTTGGATGGAACCGGCGCGGTCGCGGTCACTTGCAGTGACATTAACGGCGCGGGGGCGGGTGTTAAAGACACCACGGCTTTTTTCGAACGCTTCTTAGAGCGTTTGGTGACTAGTTGGAATGGGGGCTCAGGAGAGCCGGTTAAGGTGGCGGCGTCCGATGACGCATCAGACGCGGAGTCTGAATCGCTCCCGGGAACGGGACGTGCGCGAGGATGTGTCCGATACACAGTCCATCTAGAAGGGCACGGGAGACGCGGGAGGAGAGCTGAAGACCTAAGGGGTCGGGATTCGGGCCTGAGGGGCCGAGGACGCGTTAAAAGTAATTAAGGCTTGCGTTATGACCTCATCTTTGATCGGGACACCCGACGTGGTGAGTGCCTGGGCGAAGGCCTTCGCAAAGTTTAATAAACTCTGCGAATCCATTAGGGAGGGATTGGGACTAATTATATGAATATATAAATGATGCCTAGAGTTCCTGAAAAACCTAGCGAACCCCAGCGGCTAACCTCCCTACCAGCGGTAGGGGGGCTGTTGAGAATAACTTAAAACTAACCGTAGTTCGCCGAAGGCCGCTACCTAGAATCCTAAAAAGGGCGCGCAGGTAAAGAGTTGACCGCGTTAGGGTCAACCTTTACCGACAAAAAGGACAAATATGCACGGAAAGACACAAATATGATAAAAATAAATATAAAAACAGAAAAGTAAATAAATAAAATAGTAGAAAGGAAAAATAAATAAAATAAAAGGACTGGATCAGTACAAATTTAGTTGTCAACGTTAGGTATCCTCTGTACTAAAACCAGAATACTTTACGCTGGGCACACACAGCACTCATCACAAGCACAACACAGCACTTTGAAGACTAAGAGACTTAGTCGCAAAGAAAAAATCACTTCGATAGCGCTCGGAGGGAGTAAGAAAACCCAGAAAAACCGTATCACGGAACCAACGCGCTATACTATGACGTCAGTAACTGAGCGCCCTGAATAACGGGAAGAGACCGATCAATCGGAGTGGTCTTGGAACGTCCGTACCGGGCGGCGATCGGAGCGAGAATGAGTGATGAGTGTGTCGACTTTGTGTACTATACTACGTATATAAATTAGCGACCTAACGTCAACCCTATCTAAGCCTCCCTACCAGCGGTAGGGGGGATGAAGACAACGCGCAGTGGTGCCCCTAATTCGGACAGCACTGTTCCGTCACCCTGGGTAAGGCCCAGTGCAAATGGAATCGCGACTTCCGGTTTCTTACGGCCTGACGGGCCAATAAAGCGCACCGGGGCAACGCTAACAGGTGTCGTTAACTCTGCTAGGTATCAACCTTTTCACGAAGTCTTAAACACGATGAACTTACAAACGAAGCACCTGGACCGTGGAATCCCGTCGACGTAGCTCACGTGCGAAGTAGAACGGTTAACGAAACAATCGCAGGTGAAAACGGCGACCCTATGAAATACGATAGTACGGTTTGGCCACTGTCGTGAAAACGGCGTGTGACGTTTAAGGTGCTCAACTAGTGCGGGGACTAGAGAGCGGAAAGGTGACAGCGATTGACGTGCGAACAAGTCCGCACGCAAACCGAGTCTGGTGAAAAAGTCTATGTAAAGTTACTTATCAGTAGTTAACTAGACTTAAATACAGTACAGTAAATATTACACCATAACTTTTACTTTTAAATGCACAGTTTTGGTACTGAATTTGAATACAATGAATTTATAAAATAATTGTCTGCGACATCCGCATGCAGTTAAATTGGTAACCCCTAGGGTGTAATTTTATATGACCATATACAGTTTTGTGAGATAACTCATGGAAACACATTTGGGCTTAGCGACACTGTGAACTGGTAGACACGGGAGTTGGTAAACACTAGAGTAGAAAACTTGCACGGAATGTTCCAAATAATCAGTGTGAATCTGGTCTGTGTTGATGATGCGTTTCCAAGGAAGCTATAGGGAGTAAGTAAACAGCGAGTACCTTGTTTTGCGTAGCTCCATACCTCAGTAGCACACACATCCAACACGTCGCCTCCGGCAGGGTTAGGTTGTGGTTAGCATGCACAACACCAAAAGCCGGTGAAAACGTTTTAACTTGCCATGTAGCAGCCCTTTTGACTCGGCGGCACACCAACATTCATGATGTGACGGTGGAAACCAACACTAGGGGCCCAACGGGAACACGTGGCATCACGTCGGGGTCACCAATTTGGACGAGGAAACTGGGGGTCTGGATGGTTACGATATGAACGTTGGGTGCAGTGAAATTGAAAGTACAAGGAAAGAAAGGACTAGATATATTAAATTCTAATTGGAGGAAAAAGGGTAGTAACAGTGCTTTACACTTGCATATGGTTGTATTATTTGATATTATGTTATGTCTGCTTCCATTTATAAGTCTGTGGAATAAGATTGAGGAGAGAAATTTTTCACAAACCTTTCATGTCCTCAACCTTTGAGGGCGGAGAGTGTAAATCACTCAGCCACTCAGCCGTAGAATAATGCGAGGATTTACGTGGATCTCTGATGATATAATAATAAAAGAATTATTTATATTATTTGTTAGACATTTAGTAAATTATTTTTAACTACTAGTTACCCCATTACGTATTATAAAAGAGATGGGCCTCAACGCGAGACTGTCTTTTAACGTTAAACCAATACTCAAGTACAATAATTATACAATCTATTTTAACATAACTTAAATTCAAAAGTTATTTCACTACGAGGTATAAAATCTATATACGCTTTTTTCAAACATAATCTAGCACTATTTTGATTAATACGTTTAATCAATTTTATCAAAACTGCGCCATAGGCCACATTTCATCAATCTCCCGGAATAACTATTCTGGGTATAACTTTGTCCCAACAAAACATTCATAGATTAAATTAAAGCTTCTTTTTATGTTTGTTGCCTCAGAACTCGGCCATTTATAAATCAATTTGTAAGGGGACACTTCCAATTTGGTTCCATTCTGGTCACGTCAGGATCTTGTGATGGGAACTCTTCAAATATTATAGATACACCTATGTGTAGTGATTTGGGTATTATTATATTGGAAAGTCACACTAAATGTGGTTTAAGCTATTCTGGGCTCGACGGTGACACAAACAACGATAGTCCTTTCCAGTGAACCAGTACATTCATGACGAATGTTTCGGTCGTTTTGGTCTTATTTACATTTAGTAGTCACAAGTGTTTCGAGTACTTGTAGTGTAATCGAAGATATCTTGGACTGGACCTGAACAAGTACAATGGAACTCCTTAACATAAAACTAAATTAATAAACATAAATGTCATTATGAGAAATGTTGCAGTAAATTTGATCTACCGTGGAAGGGGGAAGTTCGGAAGTTAGTTATCTTCCATTTCACCGGATGGAAAATGAAGATGAACACGAGGGTGTGACAGCCTGGACAAAAGAAACTTGTACACTCCACGCTTTAAATACCCGGGGTTGTAATTTTCTGGAAAACCCGACGTAGACAGATCATTCCATACTTTGGCAACTTAAACCTAAAATGAAGGATTTTGAGTAACAGAACGACGGTCTGGACGATATCCTGGACTGAACCTGGATGCAGATAACGGAACAACTTTAAACATTAATATTTAGCGTTTGTACTCAGGTACTCTTCCGCATTAAATGTTATTAATTTCCTCTTTTTAGTTAACTTACGTCTAGAAGTCGGTTTTAAGTTTTTTATAAAATCATTTTACTAAGTTCATACTTACAGCCGCAATCGCTGTTTGTGACTGACTATGTATGTATTTTTTTTTTTGGTTCCCCTCCACGGGAAGGGCAGGAGGACATAAAAAATGCTCTGACGCATACTCCGCGCGCGCGATCGATGTTATGTGGGACTCGTCCCGACGCCTACCAGGACCATACCCACTAAAAAACCCCCTGTCGGCTCGTGCATTTTTGCCACTCAGCCTTCATCTGAGCGACGGCCAATTGGAGAAAGAGGGCCCTTAAGGGGTCACCCGCTGGGATTTACATAGCACTGAAGGTGCTCAAAAATGAAAAGTAAAATAAAAAAACATTAAAAATGAAAAATAAAATTGCATTAATTCGGTTTTACGTTAGAATTAGAATTTACGTTAGAATTAGGATTTGCGGCCTGAAGGGCCTCGAGATCTAAAGTTAACTGCGTTGGTTCGCCAGTGTGCGCGTTTCTCGGCCTAGCGACTTTGAATTTCGAATCTAACACAGGAGCAATATATGAGACTGAATCTCGAACAAGATGATTGGGATGGGATTCGGCGCGTTTGAAGAACGATTCTGAGAGTGTTTTGAGGTGCTGTTGCACTGTAGGTAGTTCAAGATCTCTGTGCAGGTCCGCGTTGCGCACATACCAAGGTGCGTCTGTGGCCCTGCGGCAGAAGAGATTTTGAACTACCTGCAGCTTATACAGGACGGAGGGATTGGCGTGGGCAAAGACTGGCGAAGCATATGACATGACGGGTCTAATGCAGACCTTATAGAGCGTACCTTTATTTCTAAAAGACATTTTACTTTTTCTACCTATCATACTATTTAGGCGGCTTAAGTAGAAACGCGCGAGTTTCGTTACTCTATCGACGTGTGGCTTGAAAGAAAGCGTCTGATCTAAGGTGACGCCTAAGTATTTAATACTGCGCTTCCAGGGGATGGGAGTACCTAACATTCGAATGTGAGGATCGTTGTTGCGATTACGACGTTTGTGGTCGAATTGAATAGCAGAACTCTTTTCCGGGTTGACATCGATACGCCATTTTTGAAACCAAACACCGAGGGCGTTTATGGCCTTTTGGAGTCTGGAGATGTTATACGGGATCCTTTGACCTTTAGTGTAAAGGGCGGTATCGTCTGCAAAGAGGGCGAGTTCGACGCCTTTCGGCGGGATGGGGATGTCGTTAGTGTACACGGTGTACAGCAGAGGGGCGAGGACTGAGCCTTGCGGGACTCCAGCCTTTATGGGATGAGGCGCGGAGAGCGTGCCTTCATGTTTGAATCGAAACGTACGGTCTTTAAGAAACGACGCGATTAATCTGACTAGGCGAACCGGTAAGCCTATTTTATAGAGTTTAAAAACGAGACCGCTGCGCCAGACTTTGTCAAATGCCTTGGCTACGTCAAAGAGAACCGCGATTGATTTTTTACGATGCGGATAGAATCCTTCGAGAATGTACTCGACGATTCGATGGACTTGCTGAGGGCAGGAGTGCTTAGCGCGAAAGCCGAACTGGTGGGGAATAATGAGAGGGTCGCCATCCGTTGGAAACAGATGGTTCCGCATTCGAGAGAGTATGACTCTTTCGAGAAGTTTAGACATTGCCTTGAGGAGGCTGATGGGTCTGTGATTAGCCGGGACGTTCAGAGGTTTACCCGGCTTGGGAATGCCTATGACTGTCGCTTCTTTCCAGGCTTTTGGAAAGTAGCTATGGTCGAAGCAGGCATTGAAGATGATAGCTAACAAGGTAAGCACCTGCTGTGGCAGGTGCTTAAGTGCGTGGTTGGAAATTCCATCCGCACCCGGAGCCTTTTTGGATTTTTGCTTTCTAATGAGAAGCAAGATTTCATCATTAGAGACTGTGACGGGGTCGTCGGTGATAGGGAGAGATTCTCTGCGGAGAACTTCGTCCTCCACCGCCTGGATGTGGGAGGGATCCGCGGGTTGCGTGCTGGGCGAACATTGTGCCGCTATGCTGTCGGCGAAGCATTCGGCTTTCTCTTCGACTTCGAAGGCAATAGTGCCGTCGGGACGAGTGAGAGGAGGAACGTGAGAGGCGGAGTCTACGCGTAAGGCTCGGGCCATTCGATAATACGCTTTGTGGGACGGGGAGATATTCTCCATGAGATCGTTAAACTGAGTGTCTCGGAGTTCCGCGAGGCAAGACCTAACTTTACGTTGAAGCTGATTCGCAGCTGTTCTATATGCGGGCGTGGGATATTTCTTGGCTCTCCGGAGAGTCGCGTTTTTAGCTTTAATGAGATTGCTAACGGCTAAGGGAAGCGCGGGTTTGCCTTGCTTAGCAATGATTACGTTGTCACTGATGGCTGAGTTGATAGCATCAGTGAGAGTATCGACTACTGAATCTATTTTAATCGGGCTATCTAATTAGTCGGGCGAAATCGCGAGCGGAGAGTTCGGTGCCTCTAAGGCTGAAACTAACGTATTTTTAAAGCCTTTCCAGTTGGTAAAGGTCTTAGGAGATGTGACGTTATCGTTAGGCGCGCCTAGCACGAGGGAGACGGGGCGATGGTCGGAGCCTAGGTCATCGAGCGGTTCAATAGACCTGAGATCAAGATTGATTCGCTTGATAATTGCAAAGTCGAGGATGTCAGGAGAATAGGTCGGGTTGTTGGGATAGTGAGTGGGAGTGATGGGGGATATGACGTCTAAGTCAAGGGAGTTAGTGATGTCGAGGAGAGCGATACCGCTGGTGTTGGTCGATAGGCACGTCCAGTCAGTATGTTTGGAGTTAGAGTCTCCGAACATAATGACTGAATGGCCGAGGGCGAGAATGGCCTCAAAGTCGCTGCGGATTGGTCTGGAGCCGCACGGTATGTAGACTGAAGCTATGATGATGGTCGGATGACCAGTCATAGCCAATCTACACACAGTGACCTCCATGTTGAGGAGAGGAGGGGTAGGGAGAGGACAGCAATGGAAGCCTCTTTTGTAATATAAAGCGGTGCCGCCGTAACCGTCGGAGTTGGGCCTATTGTTGCGAGTAAACGCGTACTTAGGAATAGCGTATCCCCTGGAGCGGTTTGGAGTAAGCCATGTCTCCTGGAGAAGGAATAAGTCAGGCTCGTTGTTCTGAAGGAACAGTTTAATCTCGGGAAGGTTGGTGCTAAGGCTACGAGCGTTAAAAGATACTAGGGATAAGCCCTTGGGTTTAATACGACTGGACGCGGGATTCGCGGGTCTAGACATTATAATTTATTATTTACGAATTTATACAAAAGTAAAAGAATTTACAACGAACTTAGGAGCGAGTGATGTTCGGCTAACGCGAATAAACGCTCTTGAGGAGAGCGGGCGGCTCGCAGTTTGCGTGCGAGTACGGAAATTTCGTTAATGTCGACGTTTTGGATGACGTCGAACACGGTCTTCATGTCCTCAGCCAACGACGACTGAGGTGAAGATGACAAAGTGGGACGCGGCCCTACGGAAGCTACGGGAGCTGGGATGGGTCGGGAAGGTGCAGGCGGGACGGCCGGACGCTGCCTCCAAGACAGAGCCTGAGTAGGCGTCGGCTGAACGGGCTTTGCTTCCGGGGGACCCCGGTTGCGCAGCGGCGGGAAGTTAGCGGGAGTGAGCGGCGGCGCCGGTTTAGGCGCGACCCTCTTGACGGTGGAGCGCGGAGCGCGCGGGCAACCCCTGTAGTTAGCTGTGTGGCCGGACTGGCCGCACAGCACACAGGCAGGGGGGGAAGTGGATTCAGGAGTGCGAGTGCACTCCTTTGTTATATGTGGATCCAGGCACTTAACGCACCTGGGGGGAGCTGAGCAGTTAGCCGCTGCGTGGCCATAGAGCTGGCAGCGGTGGCACTGCCAGGATGACCGCGGGGGTTGGGACGCTCGACGGAGATGTTCGAGAGTCCGCAGATTGTGCGAGCCTCTCTGAAAATCTCCTTCGAATTGGGAGTATTTGACAGGATTACTAAAGCTAAAGGAAAACGCCTACCGCGGTTGGAGTGCATCTTGTGCACTGCTACGGCCGGGAAACCCTGAGACTTAAGGTCTCTTAAGGTTACTGAGTTCGAACGGGACGCCCCGTAGTACTGCGCGGATCTTACGCTCCTCCGGGAGGGCGTAGGTGTGATACGCGATTTGATTGATCGACAGAAGCCTAGTGAAAGACCGGAAGTCGTCGACGGTCGCTACTTGAATTTTGATTGTGTCGCCAGCGTTGGCGGCTTTTAAGTAATTAATTTTGTGCTCTTTGCACAAGTTTGAAACCGCGGTCCAGCGCGCTTTTTCACGCAGGAAGACGGGCGGAGGGAGCTGAGGCTTCGGCGGGACGGGAGCGCAGCGCGTCGCTGGCTTCGATGGGACCGACGGAGACGCGGTTACTTCGAGCGATTTTAACGGCGCGGGGGCTGGTGTTGAAGACACCGGGGAGGGCTCGGGTATTGATGATACCGAAGCTTTCATCGAGCGCTTCTTGGAGCGCTTGGCGACAAGTTGAAACGCGGGCTCAGGAGAGCCGGTTAAGGTGACGGCATCTGATGACGTATCAGACGCGGGTTCGGAGTCGCTCCCGGGAGCGGTACGCTTGCGACGCGACGCGTGAGAGGATGCGACCGATTCGCAGTCCATCTCGGACGAGGCGGGAGACGAGGAAGAGCTGTAGACCTGAGGGGTCTCGACGTTGGAGGCCTGAAGGGCCGGGGTTGAGGCCTGAGGGGCCGGGGTTGAGGCCTGAGGGGCCGGGGACGCGATTGATGCCTGCAAGGCCTGCGTTAGGATGTCTTTCGGGATGGAGACGCCTGCCGCAGCAAGCGCCTGGGTGAACGCGTTCGCGAAGTTAATAACGCTTAGCGAATCCATTAGGGAGGTTTGGGACAAATATAAGTATAAAATAAGTATGTCACAGGATGCCTAGTTCCTAAAAACCTAGCGAACCCTAGCGGCTAACCTCCCTACCAGCGGTAGGGGGCCTGGGAGAATAACTTAAAACTAACCGTAGTACGCCGAAGGCCGCTACCTAGAAACCTAAAAAAAAGGGTACGCAGAAAGGACAAATACACACACGAAAAACACACAGATATGATAAAAATAAATATGAAATAGGAGAAAAATAAATAAAATAGAGAAGAGAAATAAAATAAAAATAAAAGGACTGGTTCAGTACAAATTCGTTGTCACCGTTAAGTATCCTTTGTACTGAAACCAGACTACTTACGCTGGGCACAACACTGCACTCAGCACAAGCACAACACAACTTAGCACAGCACTTTGAAGACTAAGGGGCTTAGTCGCAAAGAAAAAAAATACGCACTTCGATAGCACTCAGAGGGAGTAGAAAAACCTTGAAAACCGTAGCACGGAACCAACACGCTAAACTGTGACGTCAGTAGACTGAGCGCCACGGAATATCGGGAAGGGACCGATCAACGGAGAACGGGGTCTTGCACGTCCGCACCGCGTGGCGATCGGAGCGAGAATGATGTATGTATAGGAAACGCATCCCTTTAAACAATAATTTCGTGGCAAATCGCTCTTTACTGTCTTAAGACCTGTTGCACGTGTTTAAACTCCGATAACTTCTCTTTCTCACTTTCTTTAAACCACCTGAAATAAAAATCAGGATAAACTTTTAGGTACCTCGTTATTTGAAGCGGGTATGTTTCGATCGTGTCTTGTCAACGCGACATTATCTTTTGAGCAAACACTATAAGTTCCTACCTATATTTAATACAATCTATCGGTAAATTATTTAAACCAAAAATTTTTTTTGACTATTATAAAATACCATACTTATCCTTCACCTAATTATAATCTTTACGAAAGTAATTAAAACTCAACGTTCTCTGGGTAATTCATCCAAATCGAATTACATGTTACATCCATACGTTTATTATTATTATAATTTTAACTTATTTGAAAAGAAAGTATTCATATTGAAAGAACAAACTTATTGAAGTTTATAAGAATATTAGTATTATAAGAAAATAACTGCATACTAAAGTTCAACTAGAACTAAAACTTGTAGTCTATTTTATGTTCGGTCAGTCAGTCCTACCGTCAACTAAGGTTCCGAACTAAATCCTTAATGAAGATATTTTTTTGCACAGTTCAGCTGGTCAATATTAACTCACCCAAACATAGAAAACTGCCGCCAGCTGCAGCAGCGCGAGAGCAGAGGCAGGGAGTGCCGTCTGTCTGGGGAGTTTGCGCGGGTGGCAAAATGTGATCATAATTTGTATAACAAAGCATTTAAGCTACTATCACTCTTAGAGTTGAAATTATAGGGTTTATTTTCTCAAGCGTGAAACGTTTGTTTACTTAGAGGGGTGACGCACTGCGCATGCGTGCGCCCGAGGGCTGCGTCGCGCAGTCGCCACGCGCCCGTCCTAATAACAACATGGCGTTAAGCGTGCATCAAGGACAGATTTTTTAGTGTCGCGGCAAAAAACCAATACATCTGTTTTGATCCCGTTTTGTACAATAGTTTAAATGTTTTTAAGTATTTTGTGCTGTGAAAAGTGTCATTTTAGATTGTGTAGCGTGTGTTTACATTTTGAAATTGGAATACCGGCTGCTTGAACCCGCGGTTCAATCTTTCTGTGAAGGTAAGAAAACAATAAATGTTTTGAATACAATTTATGTTTGCGGCTAACCGAGGGAATTTATTTATTGTTCGATAATTCAAACTTTTTTATTGCCATTGGATTCGATATGGCATTGGATTCGACTAGCCGGGCTCGAATGATCGCTAATGAATAAAAAAAATAAGATTTTAAACGTTTTTAACTATATGAAACCTACAACACTTACAGTATAGATCCCTAACTTTAAGTTATTCGTAAATAACACAATGCAAAATATATTACAAGAAAATTAAATATGAAGGTAGGCAGGTACCTATAACGTACCAAAACTGTAGATATGATAGGTAATAAATACATGGATCGTACTTGTTGCTATTCCAACCCAGGGCCAAGTAAAGAAAGAATGAAACTACATTTATTTCAGCATATGAAAAAAAGTTAATACAGAAATGTTTAAAATTAGAACTTATACTAATACACATAACTTACTGAAATTGGTTACCAACTAAGATGTCGCTTGTGCGACGCTGATTTTCAGTGGGTAACGGTGCCCTCGAAGATGTAAGGGATATTGTTATGTGTGGTGATAATACAAATGTTAAATTTAAAACATCATAAATAAAAACTTTTACGGGAGGTTAGGCAGGTACTAGGGCTGTTTAGGTACTACCAAGTTCTGTGAAGCTGATGATATTTGTTGGCTCTTAACGATAATGAACTGGAAGGACATCGTATGTGTGTGGCTCAATTACATCCGCAACGACTTTTCTTGAAATCCGTTGGACAGTAATATGTGTATCGGTGACATAAACACGTGAATAGGAATTGCTTTTGGAAAATATACGAGTATAATGTTAGAAAAAAGTGCTTTTGGTAAAATTTATAATTTTGTATACTTAATTTTGCCGTATGTCGTTACCCCATCCCAGAATTTGATCCGTATTAGCAGCACTATCGAACGGTGGAATAATACAGCAAGTATTTTCCTATTCGAAATTTTCGGGTTTTATTCCTCGCCCTTTATATCTTTTTAAATCCAACGATGCAATTTTAGTTCTTATCAAAATCGGGCTTGTGACTCTTTTCAGCGTTTTAGTAGTAATTTTTCGTAATAGGACTTCCTGTTCCCATTTGAAAAAATTACTTTGTTAAATTTGAATGCACCATGAAAAAGATTGTCCTAATTTTGAACGTAAAGTACGAAGAAACTTTTTTCCTCATGGTATATGCTGCCTGACCCATATTCTAATTAACTGTTTAAATTTTTTGAAGCAATTCGACGCACGCGTTCTCTTCCAGTTACAAATTAACGATATTTCTGTTTTGGGATAAATAGGCGAAAATAGAGTTTTTGTACTTATACAATTATATGATTATAACAGTACGTGGTATGAGGTTTCATAGAAGTTTTTGTATAGCATAACTTATAAAATATTCCTATTATTGTTATTATTCAAAATATTATAAATATTAAAGTACAAACCACATAGGTTTCATAGTACTTGAGCCAAAGTTATTCTGTGCAATGATGTCATTCAGGTAACTATTGATATGAATGAAGACAAATTGAACTAATTTAACTCGGGCACATACTACCTACTGACATTGACATTAATATTATTGCCTAGAATATTTTGTTTCTTACTACGCCGCGGGTCGTTTTCTAGGAAAATCGACGAATAGGATTACTCTGTTTTCGTAATATCGTTTTTTGAACACAATGAAAAACATTCCAATTGGTGGATATAGTTATACTAATGCAGCTTTGGTGCTATGTTGCAGGCGGATGGTTGAATAAGACATTCAACTATACAGCTAGCCGTTTGGTTGAACGTTTTATGCTTTATTTATCGTCTTCAATTTTTATAATGGCGTCTTGCCCACTCTTATTGACGTTAAATAAAGCACTCATGAATGTAGCATGACTCTACCACCGTTTCGAAAAAACCTTCGTGAAGAAGAACTGGCAAGAAACTTCACGGGTATAATTTTATCAAACGACGAAACATCCTAAAACGATTCCCGTTTACAAGCTAAGCGCCAGATCCAGCCATATAGCAGGATATCAACAAGTTTGTAAGAATACAAGTAACAACTCACATATTCCTTGCTTTATAAGTAACTTTTCTACTTTTCGGCTAGCCGGTTAGCTGAACAAATCTCTATTCAACCAAATGGCTAGCTGTTTAGCTTTTAATATTTTTATTTAGTTATTTATTTTTATTCAGTATTTCTTCCACTGGGCGGTATGCAGTTGTTGTGTTTGTCTAGGCATTTGTGCTATTTACGATAGTGTAAATAAATAAAAACAATTCAAAACAGGATTTTTAATGCATTATTTCACTTTCAATGGTTACCGAATACTAAAATATCAGTCGCACGTATTAAATGATCAGTTTTCTCCGTAAGGCCACAGTTGTTAAAAGAGATAAACTTTTTAAAATTATTTTAAATGTTGACCTTAAATTAATCAAGTTTAAGTCTAAAATAGATTTATGCAATCACAACTAAAGTCTTTACTTTGACTTTCAATACAAACTGCAACTAAAAATTCTAAAACAAAATTAGAAACGAATTGTATATATCGACACGCATATCGATAATTATCGTTGTCAACTATTATAGTGTGATGATCTATTTAATGAGTTGTTTAGTTTGACAAGGCATTGTGTAATTATAGTTGCACACGAATTTTTAAGCAAGGTGAAAACAGTAGGTTCGCCAATAGGTATGGCGCTTTCTGTTTTTAAGTCTGGGATTCCGGAAGCGTATATAAATGGAGCTTATGAATCCCGAATTCGTACACGACAAATTAATGTGGGGTTTTCAGAAAAGTAAAATCAGCTACAAATTAAACTCAACAGTGGCCGCTGGACTGAATCTGTAGTAAACTAATATGTCGATGTCATGTGAATGACAACTGTCACTCATTAGACGCTCAGTTTTATTGATAAAGCGACGGTTTTTTTATTTTGTTTTCGTAGATTGTTTATTTGCTTCCACTCCCTTGAGCCACATGAGCCCTACTATTCAATGACATAGACACATTCGTTTCGGGTGAAGCCATCTATTGTTACCTATAGTTGGTACAATTTTTTTGAATATTCTGAAAACTTCTTATTGTAAGATAAACTGCTGTAACTTCTTGTCTTTAACTGTGAAACGTTTTATCCTGGGAAAATGGCATGAAATAATGAAACGTATTTATAGAACCCACTATGTTGCATAAATATTTATTAAAATAAGCTACGAGCTTAAAAAATTATAATGAGATCTACTACACCTTAAACTTATATTATCGTACCACGGAACTGTTTTATAACTCCAAGGATAGCGGGATACTTTTGTTAATGTTCCTTCCTGTCTTTTGTAAAGTTATATTTAAAATCGGTTTAGTAGTTTTAGGGTTTAGTGATTACCTACATATAAACAAAAAAAAAACAAAACCTTATCTTTATATTAATGGTATAGATAGATAATGTACCTATGCACGCGGAAATATAGATGGTTCAAGTACGTAATATGTAGCGCTGCCCTATGTGAGCGTTAAGCTTGTATACTCGTATGTAAGTACAGCAACTGTGTGTTTTAGACAAACTTGTAGTGATTGTACCGGGAACACTCAAAAATTCCGAATTATGTAATTCCGAATTTGAATATTCCGATTTTTAAAATTCCGAATTTCACAATCCCGAATAGTCTTAATTCCGACTATTCAAAAACACGATTCTTATTTTACCCAAATTCATAAATACGAAATTTTAATTTTCCGACTTTCATTAGTACGAAGAGTTAAAAACCCACTGTGATACTAGTCCGAAATATGGTATTCCGAATTTTAATTTTCCAAAAATTCAATGCTAACATTCAGATTTTGTATCTAAAACGTGTATATATTAAAAATTATAATCTAAATCTCCTGTGACACAAATTAAAATTAATAAGGCACATTTTTGAAATTATACTAATTAGGCGCGACGACGAGCAGCGAAGCGAGAAGGAGCAGTTAGTCTGTATGTAGATAATGCAGCGCGAGCCGAGCGAGCGCACCGAACGTGCCGCGACAGCAGCCAGCAAAGCGCTTCAGGAAAAAAGGATTTCAGTCATAACCTATATACTCAAGAAAAAACTCGGTACAAAAATCTAAATAAACTTTCTCATTTCCAGCTGACTACTTGAATGCTCGAACGTATAAATTGATATGGTCATGCAGTTTTACAAGGCGTTTGTTATTGCAACTAATATTATTCGGAATTTTGATATTCGGGATTCGTATTTGTGATATTACGGATTATTAATAATTCGGTATTTTCAAATTCGGCATATTGATTTTCGTTATTATAAACGTTCGGAACTTTGAAGTTTCGAAGATGAAAAATTCGGTATCATTTTCATTTTCAGAATTATGAACCATTCGGTGTTATAAAATTAGGAATTTTGAAATTCGTGATTATGACTATCGGAATTAAGTTTTTCGTATTTATGTAGTGTACCCGATTGTACCTACATGCACACCGAAGCGACGAGAACACGGTTTGACAAAATTAACTTGCATATTTACAAGCTCACGCACACATAGGGCAGCGCGCGCAAATTACTTGATCCACCTGTTACGAGAACCTACTTAAGATAAAAAGGTAAATATTTTTGTTGAAATGGTTCAGTCTAGCTTTAGCAGAATTCAAAGGAAGTTTTCCTAGTCCAGGACATTTATAGCGTTGGGTGGGAGCCAATTTAGGTATGTATTTTGCACTAGAAGTCCTTGCTGCTCCTCGGACTAATATGAAAGGAATTCCTACTTACTTATATGTATTACTGTTTGTGGTTCTATAAAATATCTAAATAGTTAAATGTTTGTTATTTTAATATCCTTTATTACTACACGTATTACATAACTGTAAATAAATTAGGTAATCTTGTTAATTTAAGTTAAACGAGATTGTGTTTTTGTTTTATGAATCTTACATAAATATTTACACATAATACTTTCATAAAATGTAAAAACAATATATGTCATAAAAACATAAATCAATTAACACAATACGTTATACATTTCTGATTTAATATCTTCTACGATGACATACCTAATTGTGGTTATACATATTTAAAAAACGCGCACGTACTTCAGTGTCAAGATTAGCTTATCAACAAATTGTAAGCTTATTATAAATTTAATAACATTATTATCTACTTATTAAAAGCCAAAGAATAATATAAGATCGCTAAGTAATTTTTTTATTTCTCCTAAACTTGATCGAAGCGCGGCGCGTGGCTAAGGACTCAAATCTAAGGTTTGGTGCACAATGCCTTATTAATATCCATGTGTTCGGCTGAGATCATCAAATTCTTCCAATTTCAGAACAATGCGAGTTTGTTTAGGGCTAGAGTAGAAATCGATTTGTCACGGTTTCATATTCATAACATAATGAATTCAACATTATTTATGTATATGATGTGTGTAAGGTACTGTAACAACGGCACTATAATTTATGAAAATGAAAGTAATTTAAAAATGCTGCAAAGCTGATACAAGGTAGGTATACCTTAATGTGTTATTTATTTATTTATTTACATATTAGGCTTTCCAACAGTGAGTACAATTAAACAAAAACATTTTTTAAAACCACACAATTAGATGAAATTGCCTCACTACTTACAGGAAAACACAGCATGCAACTAAAAAGGTTTACAAACTATAATCAAGTAAAACATCAATTAGCAAAGAAAAAATAATACAATAACAACAACAAAGTGAAAAAAAAACAAAATTTAGCGTAAATAAAGTGGATACAAATACTTAGGATAACATTGTGCATTACGCAAAACATCACAAACGCTCACAAAACACTATCATTCAATTTCCTACGAATTAATGACACATTTCGCGAAAAAATAGGTTATCCCGAAAAAATGTCCCTAAACTCTGCATTGCGAGTCATCTATCACGCCCTAAGTTTCGCATACCACAGACCAAAGCGCGGTTCTCAGGTCTTTGAACCGCCAAATTCCCAGATGTTGAAAACCTGAGGATTTAAATTTAGAATCGCACTCAAGTAAACGCTTCCACTGCGAAACCGACGGCGCGGCGGCGGCCGCCCAGCGTGCGTGAGTTCGATCGTAATTTGCAAGTTTCGGCCGTAATTGTGACTTACGGCAGACTTGTTTTTAGAGTTGTGAGTTTGTTAGACGTTTTGATATAATCATACTGGTTTGTCTAAATTATGTGTACTCTGTGCATTGTATTAAAAAGTTTTATTTGGGTTTGTTTAACGGTAAAGCGGAATAGTAGTCGGTCATTTATTATTTACATAAGTACTTACGATATTTTTTCTTGCAATTTTTTTGGCCTTTCAATTTTCATTGCATGCTGTAGGGTTTCACATTTATAACACAAGCTCTGTTCACTTTGGGCCATGCAGTCGGTGTGTTTGTCTGGGAATTTATTATATTAATATCATGAACCTGTGACATCGAATTTGTAAGATTTGTCAGTGAATATTGCGATGAGCGTGGCGACGATAAAGTCGCCAGTGTTACCCGCTCATTCGGGTCCGGAAAAATCTAATGTAGTAGATAAATGTTTGGGAAAAAAGCCAAAGAGCAATAGTGACCCAAATGGACTAGACGTATAAAATACAATTTGTGTATTAATTGCTTCGGACCGGCCTAGTCCTTCAACAAATACTGCTGTCAACGAACGTGCCGGTGCGAATAAGTGGGTTGTGCCCTTAATGTAATGCCCCCATGGTTGCGTCGCTCACTTTCCTCTAATATGGTTGAGGAGGGTGATGGTTGGATCCCGCGTTAACTAGTGAACGGGTGCCGTTTAAGGGTGATCCTCGTTTGGAGACTTGCCGAGCTAACAGATGCAGATAAGAATAATTTAGTATAGACGTAACTACTGTAAATTTATTATGAATAAAACATGCCCGTGAAGTTTTTTGCCAGTTCTTCTTCACGAAGGTTTTTCCGAACTGGTGGTGGAGTCATGCTTTATTTGACGTCAATAAAAACAAGTAATTGTCAATGTTGAGAAATAATGATTTGCATTTGAATGAACAAAAGGTTGTGAGACTGAAGATAAAATCTCAAATGAGAAAGAATAATTCAGTAGTTTTGCTGCTATACAAACAGGGCATTTTTTGTACCATTTTATTTTGATAGTGATCCACGTGCTTGGTCTCCCAAGATGATTAGAATTTTTTAATTTAAGTAGTTCTTAAGTCCGACTTGTAAGATTCAAAATCGATAATCTAGATGTTTCTTATTAAAGATGCCAACTAAAGCTACTGCAGTTAGGTTTTATTGAAATCGTGATCGGCTTTACGTAAACTTGCTTACCAACAAGTGAGGAACATAAAACTTCATTTGGCAGTCAGATATCAGCAGTAAAGTTTTCTTCAACGTCTGTTCTACTGAAATATTTTACATACTTGTTTCGCGTGGTTCATTCGTGTTGCGGAGCTGCGGATTTTTTTAAAGGAAAATAAACCAGGTATTTTTATGATGAAGCGCTTTTCAAATTTTGAAATAATTTTACAAATCGGTTCCTTTTGACCTAATTAAGCGTTTACCGAAAACTAACAAATAAATATTTCCGCTTTTATTACAGTAGGTACAGAAGTAAGTATAGAGATATAGTAGTGTCGCGTTGTTTGTTTTTTTTATGTTGTTGTTTTTATATTAGATTTTCATCAGATGGGTTATTTCTAGATCATGTAGAAATAATATAGAGTATTTTAATATAGATGATTCAAGTTATCTATGTATATATATATATATATATATATATATATATATATATATAAAGTATATATATATATATATATATATATATATATATATATATATATATACAACTTTCTTTTAAGGAAAGATTTAGTACAAGTACTTCCTTGTTTGTACTGCAAACTTACGACGCGAACTGGCAACGTCGCATCACTCGCGTGAATTTTGTCGTGTTGATAACTACGTATGCCTATAGTACAAACTTACGATCAGGTGATCGGGAAGATACAGAGTGTTTAAATGAAACTAAGTAAAAACTAAAAAACATTCCTGTGACTAAACTATGGCTTACATTGATCAGATTTTTTTTGTGTAGCCTGATAATGATACACAGAATATGTGGTTTCATTTAATGCCTCTCGCTTTTATCAGCTTTTAAACAAATATATATATATATATATATATATATATATATATATATATATATATATATATATTTACATATTTGTTTATATATATGTATACAGTAACTCTGTATGCGAGATACAAATATACTGATCGTAGGTACACGTACGCACATCAAAACGACAAGAACACGGTTTGACAAGAATTAAGATTTATATTGAGAGAATTCAGCATATTTATAAGCACACGCACTCATGTGGCCGTCCGCACAAATGCTTTCAACCATCTTTAACTTGGTTTTAGATTGACCTCGATCAAGGTTTCACCCTCGCTAAGGTCGAAGAGGTCGCGAAATACCGTCATGTCATGTCAGACAGCAAGGTCATTATCGAATGTTTTAGCCTGCGGATCAGACGTCAATTGGTGACTTTCGTTAAAGATTTTTAAAAGAGATTGCCCTCTCTCGTGTACCATAGCTGCCTAGTTCGAATCCTGGTAGTGAGGTTTGAGTGGTTATTACAGACGATAGATTGCGTGTTTACCTATAAAACATCTGGTTCTCAGTTAAAGAGTGGGGTATTGACGGGTTTAATGCGACTGTCTGTGATGTTGATAACTTTGAAATTATTTGAATTTCAATAACTAAAGAAATTTGAAGTAATTTTTGGAGAAAAAGGATTGTCGTTGGTCTTACGAAAAGCCATTTATATATTCATGTCAATCAATTCAACCATTTTCACGGTATCTGTACAAGAATTAGATTCTAGTTGGATTGAATTACAAATAATACCTACCTCTGATTGGTGAGGGGGAACCTTTCGTCCCTACTAGGTAGGTTTTTTACAATGTTAGTAGTATCGCCCCAGAGTCGATCTTCACAAAAGAAAATACCACGAAACTGGCCCTATGCCAACCCTGTGCATATCTTTCCGAAAGTATTATCAGAGAAACCTCATAGGTTCCAAAAATCTTCCTTCTGTGCATTACGTTACATACATTAGGTATGATAGGTGTGTGCAAACGAAGGGTAATGGGAAGTCGGAGGTGTCATGTTTCTATATTGTATTACTAGACTCGACTGCAGCGAAATTAAATATCGATACGTAGGTATTTTATTTAGTTGTATTGCTTTTTAATACGTTGCTAGTTTAAACAAGTTAGTCTACAGAAAAATATATTTTTTACGAATTGTTTTTACGGCATCCTGTGTAAACAAACTGGGACGTGATGTAAGGCTGCGCTTCTCCTAAATCCTATACGAGAAAGCTCAAAGCTGGGTACGGGAAAAACGACCAAATTAAAAAAAATTGAAGATTAGGTAAACATTTCATATAAGAAATAGAGATTACTTACAAAGAAAATGCAAACAATATCGCAGTATGTATATCAAAAAATTTATGACCACTATATACTTTTCTCGATGTATCTTTTTCAAAATTCATAAACAAACATGAGTAAACTCTACTACATACATTATGGTCGTAAATGGTATGTTTTACGTAACTGTTCTTTTTATTTCATATATCATATAATGCCAGTCTAAAAATCCCCGTTTCTGGAGCAGCCTACTAAGTCTCCGCATTATCTCGCCCACGGGCCACGGCTCACGACACTTACTACTACTTATTGTATGTAGGGTAGTCTTATATTTAAGGTTCCTCACCCAAATGGTGTAAGTCGTGTGATTAGTCTCTGATTACAAAAATACCAACTGTTTTAGATAGATAAATTTATAGATAACATTCCATAAACTCTGCACATTTTAAAAATGTAAAATAGTAAGTTCTTTGTTTTAAATGTTGTGTTCTGTAAGCGGAAGAAACTCTTTATTATTTGTTTCAGTTTATAGAACTTTGTATTAGAACAATTTTACTTGTATTTCTGCAAGTAGTTTGTATTCTTATATATTAATTTACATTAGGTACAGAACCCGCTACTCAGCCGCTACTCGGTGTTGGCAGTTTTCGTTTTATGTTTTAATAAAATGCTCGTAACAAAAGAGAGAACACGTTTATATGGGTCTTTTATTTTTCTTATTTCGTTTCGTGGACCACCAAGACTTTTGATTATTAGTGACTTTACGATTTTATGGAGGTTCCAAGAGGAACCTTCTGCTCGAAAAGGCTTTCCAACATGGCGGTAGATTCTTTTGTTCTGTAGAGAATATAAGTATAATTCATGTCAAATATAATGCCGTAACTTGGGGATTTGATATAATCTAAAACGGCTGCCGCATACCTCTCTTAAAATTTAAGTTAGTAATACAATTACTAAAATAACAGTAGATGCATATAACCCCATAACAAAATAAATATTTTAAATAAGACATGATTGGGAAATGTAAGATACATAAATACGAAATGATAGTTAGGTGCCATTTAAATAGACCAAAAGAAAAATAATAAATCGTAATTCTATAGATTTCGTTAGTTAAATATTCGAAGAACAAAAATAAATTAGGACGCGAATTAGAAACCAAACTGTGACAAAGATGTTTGTTAACTGTTTACCAAACTATTTAATTAAACACTAACTCCGACGATGACAGACAGCGCTTAGCCTAAACCAGTGCACCTAGAAATTTAAACTTGGGATAAATTATACAGTAAGTAATGGAAAGTACTAAGAAGGGATTAGTAATCATGTAGTTTCTTTGTAAATATCTCGTATGGGGCGGTACTACAGCCCTTCCTATTGTGACCGCCGTAATAATCACGTTTACTTCGTTGTGTTCCGGCCAAAGGGAAAGAACAGCCGGTGCAATTACTGGAACAAAGGCAATTCCAACTGAGGCCTGCGGTCGGCAGTGCATCGTTACTTGATAAATTAATCAGAATTACTATTAATAAATAAAACACTTACGATCAATGATGTCCATGGGCGCGGATGACACTTGCCATCAGGTGGGTGGAAAAAGTAAAAAAAGATTTTCAAATTTGTGCCTTATCAACGTGACTCAATAATAAACGTCCGGCGGTACTTCAACGCCGAACAGTTGCTCAACCTGTACACAGCCCAGGTTCGATCCTGTATGGAGTACTGCAGCCAGCTTTGGCATGATTCCGCTAAGTACCATCTTGAAGCGTTGGGTTCTGTCGACCGAAGGGCCCGTAGACTCATAAGTGACGACTAACTTACTTCTTCGAGACTGCAAAGTCTCGAACATCGTCGAAAAGTTGCTAGTCTATCGGTTTTTTACAGATTGCACTTTGGAGAGTGTGCGAATGCTCTTTTTCAGCTGATCGAATCTTCCCCCTTTTTCCACCGTTCAACCAGACGCAGACAGAAGTTTCACCCGTTTGTAGTTAGCGTGCCGAAGAGCCGAGCTAAACGGTTCGATGGCTCATTTGTGGTTCGTGTTGCTAAAGAGTGGAAGGATTTGCCTGCGTCTGTTTTTCCAGACAAATATAACCCTGGAGCTTTCAAGTGTAGAGTGAATAGGTACCTCTTGGACAGACGTGTATGATCCTCGTCTTCATCGTCACTTTCCATCAGGGGAGATGGAAGACAAACGCCTGCTAACTATTAATAAAAATAATAATAATACAGAACAATGAAACACGTG
Source organism: Marasmarcha lunaedactyla (assembly GCA_923062675.1). Lineage (NCBI taxonomy): Eukaryota > Metazoa > Arthropoda > Insecta > Lepidoptera > Pterophoridae > Marasmarcha > Marasmarcha lunaedactyla. The sequence continues at coordinate 15,819,783 of OV281353.1, forward strand.
TAAGGTAGGTTTAAGTTGATTCCATCATTAACCTGTCTCCAATAAGAACTATGACAGAGTTCCTATTTGATACATGTGTATTTGATCTTGTCGTTTTATACACTTGTTAAAAAGTATTCAGAACCTAATATTACCTACGCTTTGTAATATTATGATTTAAGAAATTTAATACAGTTTTGGATTGAAATTTTGATTAGTTCTCCTTACTAGACTAAGTTTTTTCAACTGAAATTGTGATAAAAATGCGCGGTTCAAAATAAAACAAAAATAAAGTTTTATGTAATGTAACAAAATAAAAACAGTATTAACATTTTTTTTCTTATTTAAATCTTCGCAGCTGTTTATCCTGCTAGATCGAAAGTAATCGATGATAACCGGTGAACACGAGGCTGACATAATATCATCAAAAACGTTGAGTTATAGCCATACCTTCAGCCATGAACAACCCTTACTAACTTTATTCATAAAGTAACAATTAAAATGATGAAACAAAATTCTAAACGACCCATACGTAAGTCATAGTACGAACCCTGCAATTGAATCACAGCCAGAAACGACTAATTTCGGCTTCATTATATAAACAAAATGTATGATTCAGTTCAACACACACCCAGTCAGTTCGCTGTTTACACGCCATTCATACGTTTGTTTAAATATAACACTGTTACTAAGAGATGATGACGGAACCCGTAGACGCCGTCTGACTCTACAGTGACAGGTAGGTAAGATTTTATAATGTGATACTTTCTTAAGTTTTCACAATTCATTATATTAAGTAAATAAAACACTTTTACACGAATATATCGAGTTTATTTATTAATAATGGGGTTAAAATGGAAATATAACTGACAACAATATTTGTTTCGTTAATGCAATTTTTCGAGCAGCAGATTTTTTTATTTACATTCGGCTTATCTAAAGTTCATAGATACGTCAACTACATTTACGACATTACTAATAAAATCGCAGACATCCCCAGGGTTCACTCCTACATTTGACTAAAGAAACAACGTCAAAAGTATATGGCATTATATTACCTAAGTACAATTCGTTTCGTGCAGTTCTACATTATGCAATTCTCTCAAAAAATGATATCCTTTATGTCGTCAACAATACAATACAACAAGGGGGCTACTAGTTGGTTGATCCTTCGAAAACGAAGAAATAACGCGTCCGTTTGAACTAATTGTGTACGTGCAGTTTGTATGGGGAATCGGCAGGAAGTTAACTAGAGCTATTCAACGCCATGACTTTGGACTGGGCCACAAAGTAGGTAGGGGCATTTGACCATTCATAAGTATTGTTTTTGATGGATAATGTTCGAGCCGACCAGGAAATATACCTACTTACTATCTCATAGATGAAACAAAGTAATAACGAATTAACATAAAGCAATTAGAATTTTATCTTTAAAAAAAAATATAGATTACTTGTACATTGATTGTAAGCGAATTAATAATAATTTGTTTTCTAAAAATTCTTATCAATTTTTAGACTGCGCTTCGCGATGCTTGTATATATTTGAATTCGCGATTTTAATTTTATTGGTCCTTATTATTTATTGCCTGCGAATTTCTGTGTCGTAAAATTGCATCAGTGTGAGTAGAACGTGCCAGCTTTTCTTAACCTACCTGTACGACAAATCCTCTCCTTTGTGCATAGATGAATCATAAGATAAACGCAGAACATTTCTATTTTAACTGTTTAGAGTTAGAATTTACAGCGGAAACTGGAATAAATACTAAAATGATTTAGATGTTAATGTCAGGAATTTTCGTTTAAAGGTGGAAATATGCCTGAAATAGGTTCCACAGTTTAATGGGATGCCTGATTTAAATAATACGATCGATAGTATGAAGATTCAAATAACATATTATGTTCTGTAAGTTGCATGAATTTTTTGTGTAAATCAGGTTGCGAAAACGAAATAGATTTTTGTTTTATTTTTATTTCATTAACGAAGTTAATGCCGTGTAGAAAATATTCTATTTAATGGGCATATTATACATGTATAAAACTTTTTAAATGTTTACAAATTCGACAGAACATACTTTTCGTGAGTTTGTTCAAATTTTTGAATATTATTGGCGATAAACAACAATGATCTTATTAAAAGAAAATAATAATTTTTCCGTAAATAATATTTTTAAATTTTGTTAGTGAGAGAATTCAATATTTTAAAATCTTATTTTATTGCCTTTGCACACGCCGCGCCTTTTTTTTGGATATCGTTTTTTTTAAATTGAGTCCTCACTTATTCACGTCTTGTATAAATTCCAACAACTTGACCAAACTTTTAAGAACTACAGAAAAAGTAGAAGCACAGTAGTAGTGAATCTGAAGCAATTCTCATTCGTGCGCATTTGCTTGTTGCATTGAGCAGGCGCTATGTTCGTTCGACTCGAAAGAAGCTCTAGTATAAAGTAAAAGAATTCAGCTTTTTTATTGGGGTTCAGTTTATATGTTCATCTAATTTTATTTGTGTGAGAAGGTTATGATTCTTTTTCTAAGCCTTACTTCGACATAATCAGTCAATCATTGACAAGTTATATTTAATAAACAAAACATTTTCAGTAACTGTTATTTGATCACAAGCAAGATTAGCAAGTTAAGCTTTAAAGGTCGGGTTGGCTGCAGTTATCAGTTACACTCGATTGCGTCTCTGGGTCATTTCGTTTTCAAAGATGAAATTACTCAAGACTGATAAAAATATAATAATTCGAATAAATGCATAGGGACAGGGGTAAAATATTTGATTGGGTTCTTTGTATTCTGGTAGGGAAATACGTTTTATCTAGAGATTTTGTTTGTATAATAATGTAACAATATTATTCGTAAAACATAACACGTCGCAGTTTATTTATTAGGTAGATACATTTGTTCAGGGATTTTATTCAATTGAAAAAACGAAAGCAACTCACGTTTATTTTCAATGTAACAGTGAAATAGCCAATAAAACAAACACAACACAAAGTAACCTTCATCCTTAACATCCGTTTAAGTTGAATTTGACCTGAATTTCGCGCACGTCCCGCGTCGCCTTAAGTCCGCGGCAGACGTCGCATGGTCTGCGTATGCGCAGCGCGATCGTGATGTTCATTATAGTTTTGCGCGTAGTTGATAAAGAAAATCGATGTTGTGGACTTTTGAAAGAATTAAGTACTGCAAATAATGGATTGAAACAGAGTCCGTATAAACAACCTTCACTGAAATCCTGGTAGGCAGCGAAGAAGACAGATATCATTCTATGTTCTGTCTCACTCTAAAGATGGCGCGCTCACTTAAGTGTGATTTATTTATATTGGCGATACTATTGAAATGAAGATAAAAACATGAACTATACTATTTTTCAATAAAATATTGGTAAGAGCAGCTTCGAAATTCGACTAACAATCATATTTGTACACTGGTATTAGAGTTTATTTTGTTTAAATCTCGTTTGGGGTCGTTCTAGAGCCCTTCCTATTTTAACCACCGTAATAATCACGTGGTTATGTTTCGGTGTGCTTCTTTTTCGGCAAAAGGAATTCACTAAGCGTTTCAAGATAATTTTGCAATTTGTAGCTATAGAACACTCACTAACAGTCCATGCCGCGTCTGTTAGAAAGTATCGATATCGATATTATAATGTATTTATCGCAGCTCTATCCTAAAGCACATCGTAGGAGGATGCTCACCTAATTGTTATTCTGCTTGGAAACGGTAGTTACCTTTCTCCTAAGATTCATTGACGGAGTATCTGCTAGCGAAAATCAATAATACAACTACTAAGGATTTTGTTGATGTGGATATGGACCATCAAAAGTATGTAAGAACAAAAATAATTAAAAAAAATCGACAAAGAATCAACAAACAAACTTATAATTTAACTATAAATACACTTGTTTTGTATTAAAAATTACGAGTATTCAGGGTGGTTCACCGACATGTGTTACTATGGGGAAATCTGAAACTATGTATAAGAGGTAGTTGCTAGGGACCATGTCATCGATTTTAGAGTTAAGAAAAATTGCATACAAGTATTTTTCGCCGGCTTTCATCTTTCTGTCGTCTACTCACAATACCTTTAACAGCCGAAGTTAAGTCGTATTTACGCAATCTCGATGAAAATGAAGAAAAAGGAGACTTTCAACAAAAGTTGAATATCGGAATTTTTTATTTTTTCCATAGGTATTTTAATTCTTGAATATTTAGATTTTTTAATTTAAGAAAAACACAAAGTCCGGTTGTCGAACCCGGTCTTATTCCAAACGAAATAGAATCTTGCTTTTTTACCAAAATTAGGATGTGTACGTATAACACATAAATAAATATTTATTTATTTATTTTATTTTACAATTTATGTACACACAAAATATAACTAATCATAAATGGGATAAAATGTTTGTTCAAAGGTCCACTTATTTCATTATTTCATAAGAAATTTCTACCAGTAGACCTGGGACTGGAGAGTTTGATTTTAGTTTGAAATTAGTGTGCTTAAATTATACAGTTGGTTTATATTATAAACAAATTTTCAAATTCTGGAAAAATAATTTTCATCACATCGAATAATTACCGTCGGTTGTATTTTTTTCAAGAACTACTTCTTTAAAACGATATCACGGTCAGGAGGATAGACTAGTGATTTTTTTTAGGAAAATGCATGGAAATGCTTATGTTAACCTGTAAGTTAAGCAAAGGCGAAACGCTACACGAGTACATACTCAATTTTACATTCAATTATACATAAATATAACAATGAATAATATTATATTACAATAGTTTAGTTGCGAGGAGCGTGATAGCCACAAGCGAGGAAGTTACTCTCTGTCCTCAAAACTAGAAAGCTTTCACTATTATTGAATAGGAATACCAGGAATTACTCTTATTTATTTAGTATTGTTGCCAACTGGACAACTTGCCATCGGGCACAAACTTGTTATAATAGTAAAATAATAGCTAATATGGCAGAATGAGTGTAAATTTAATTCTATAGGAGTTAACTAAAAAGCGCACTAGCTGTGTCTGCGACGCCGAGTGGAATTTAGAAACTAAAGTACATACTTATATACTAAGGGTTGTCGTATTACATCAAAGGAGTATTTCAGAACGTAGACAGTGTTTGAAATTTATTTATTTATTCGTAGGTATTCCAACAGCTAATTAAATAATACGACACATTACATTCGAACAAAAACAAGAAGCCAAATTATAGAAATACACTAAAATAAAAGTAAAATATCTAAATGCAATCCATATTAATTAAGAAAAGAAAATTGAACAACAGAATAAAAGACAATGCAGATTACAAACATAAAATCATATCAAAAAAATAAAAATACAAAATTAAATTTAAATAGTAATATATAAGTAACGAAATAATGAATTTGAATAAACCAATGTGCTTAATAATAAAAATAGTACTCAAATTAAATTAAAATTGAACTTATAAAAATCCTAACTTAATAAAGCCGTTGGCAAATTTTTGTTTCACATAATAAAAACGAAAATGCTTAGAGTGCTTGGAAATTGTAAATTTCATAAGATAGATTCTTACGTAAGAATTCTTATATAACTAATTTATAAATTTTACTTTATAACTAAGTATTGTTAAACGGAGCTGGATTAAAGATACCTGTAGTGGAAATAGACATTTTTACGTTAAGTGCTAGTCTGGGGCGGCAATGCAGTCATTCCTATTCTTACGGCCCATAATAATCGCAGTTACGAGGTTGTGTCCCAGTTAAAGGGAAGGTGTAGACAGTGCAGATAACTGGAATAATAGCAATTCCAAATAAAGCCTGTGGTTGGCTACGCATCGTAAGTCGATTTAATAATAACAATCAATATTCCCATTTACCATCAGGTAGGTGAGGCAGGTCGCTGGCTCGTTTGGCGGCTATGAAAATAGTAAAAGTTATCTAGCGATCGACCGCTCAGTATGCTTTTATTTTTATTCTGTGAAGTCCTAAGGCTCAAAACAAGCACAAATAACATTTTGAAAGAAAGAAGTGTCAATTTCGCTATAAAACCTAACCTATAAAACCTAAAACCCATACAATTATTTAAAAAAATAATCAAAAACTTATTATGACTATTACAACTATCATCGTATAGTATAATAATTGTAACTCGCTACCCAAAACATTGCTAGCAAACCGGTTCTATAACGCCGTGTTACGTACAAATAAGGTAACTGCTGAAACAATAGGGTATCAATTGCATTGTGTGAACTGATTTGTGAGTTTCCAAGGTTGCTGACACCTACGTATGAGGCAAGGATCTTGGCCTAAAGGATAGAGGTGTAGCGGGGTTATTGATGGGATATCAAAAGGTTTGATATATAATATACCTCGATTTCGTTGGCTTACATATATACTCGTAACAAACATATATTTTTTAGTATTAATAATATGTTCGGTTAACTTGCATACTTCCTAAGGGGCTGATCAGTTTTTTGTGTGGGGATGTATTGTGAGAAATCCTTTCTTAGTGCTCGCCTGCTATAATAGGGATCCCTTTATAAAGTTTCAGGTTTGTAGGTCCGCTGGTTTATGTTTTGAGCGGTGGGCCGCTGGGCGGTGTTTGTCATTCAGTGTTAGCATTTTATTAAGATGATAAGGAACTTTATTTATTTACTCCACTAAGATTATTAGAAATTCCTTATTCAATTATTAATAACATTTATGAGAATAACCCATGAATTTGAGCTGATATCATTCGTATATCAAGCTAAGTATGAATAATGTTTTAGTTTTTGTATGATTTTGTGCGCTGATTTCGTAAATCGCTCCTACAGCTGACGTATCTGGCTCGAATTATGTAAAATGTTTGAATCAATACTTTTAAAATACTTACTATATATATATATATATACTACTAATCTTAATGAAAAATTTTATGAAAAGATTTTACGAGACTTATACTGCAGACAAAGTTAAACCTATTTTATCTTGTACCACGCTACAGAGACAGATAAATCCTTGATATCTCATCTCTTTGACGGGTCCCTCCTATCAATCGACGTGTAATAGGCAAATATATTATATGTAGCAAACAATGCTACGTCCACCGCTGAGAATGCTGCTCACATTGACATGTCTATTACTCTTGTTTAGATAATATGCATCTTTCATTGAAACCAACAATTATGTGAACAACATATGATGACTTCATGATTACACGTTTGGATGTCTGTTTGTTTTGAAATTTTTACTGATTTCGGAGCCGGAAATTGGGTACGCGATCCACCCGATGGTGTGTGTAAGTGGCGGGCGATGGTTGTGAAGGGCGATGGCTGGATCCCGCGTTAACTCGTGAACGGGTGCCGTTTGAGGGTGTTCGTCGTTTGGATACTTGGGGGAGGGAGACTTGCCGAGCCAACAGATGCAGATACTTAAATTACAGGACTGTAAATTTATTTTGTAAAATATATACCCGTGAAGTTTCTTGCCAGTTCTTCTTCACGAAGGTTTTTCCGAACTGGTGGTAGAGTCTTGCTTTATTTGACGAAGACTAAGAACAATTAATTGTCAATGTTGAGAAATAAATAATAAACAATCACATAATTTCATTTGGCATCGGCACCGATGGACATCATTAATCGTAGTTAGTTGTTATATTTATAAACAGTTATTGTGATTCTAATATCGACTACTGATGCGGTGCTGTCCGTAAGCTTTAGTTCGTTCTTTAGGCTTTTGTTCCAATAACTGCGACGACCGAGTAGCGCAGTGGTTAGTAGCTCTGCCTCATACGCCGGAGGTCCCAGGTTCGAGTCCTGGTCGGGGCATTCATTTGTGTGATGTGCATAAATGTTTGTTCTCGGGTCGTGGTTGTTGAAATTTATGTATGTATGTTTATTCTGGGTTCCCCCCAGTTGGCTGTATGGTCATCCATAACACAAGCTCTGCTTACTTCGGGGCACTGAAGTTGGTGTGATGTCTGGGCAAAAAAATTGCACTGGCTGTTCCGTCCCTTCGACCGGAACGTTACGTTGTCGAACCCGGTCTTATTCCAAACGAAATAGAATCTTGCTTTTTTACCAAAATTAGGATGTGTACGTATAACACATAAATAAATATTTATTTATTTATTTTATTTTACAATTTATGTACACACAAAATATAACTAATCATAAATGGGATAAAATGTTTGTTCAAAGGTCCACTTATTTCATTATTTCATAAGAAATTTCTACCAGTAGACCTGGGACTGGAGAGTTTGATTTTAGTTTGAAATTAGTGTGCTTAAATTATACAGTTGGTTTATATTATAAACAAATTTTCAAATTCTGGAAAAATAATTTTCATCACATCGAATAATTACCGTCGGTTGTATTTTTTTCAAGAACTACTTCTTTAAAACGATATCACGGTCAGGAGGATAGACTAGTGATTTTTTTTAGGAAAATGCATGGAAATGCTTATGTTAACCTGTAAGTTAAGCAAAGGCGAAACGCTACACGAGTACATACTCAATTTTACATTCAATTATACATAAATATAACAATGAATAATATTATATTACAATAGTTTAGTTGCGAGGAGCGTGATAGCCACAAGCGAGGAAGTTACTCTCTGTCCTCAAAACTAGAAAGCTTTCACTATTATTGAATAGGAATACCAGGAATTACTCTTATTTATTTAGTATTGTTGCCAACTGGACAACTTGCCATCGGGCACAAACTTGTTATAATAGTAAAATAATAGCTAATATGGCAGAATGAGTGTAAATTTAATTCTATAGGAGTTAACTAAAAAGCGCACTAGCTGTGTCTGCGACGCCGAGTGGAATTTAGAAACTAAAGTACATACTTATATACTAAGGGTTGTCGTATTACATCAAAGGAGTATTTCAGAACGTAGACAGTGTTTGAAATTTATTTATTTATTCGTAGGTATTCCAACAGCTAATTAAATAATACGACACATTACATTCGAACAAAAACAAGAAGCCAAATTATAGAAATACACTAAAATAAAAGTAAAATATCTAAATGCAATCCATATTAATTAAGAAAAGAAAATTGAACAACAGAATAAAAGACAATGCAGATTACAAACATAAAATCATATCAAAAAAATAAAAATACAAAATTAAATTTAAATAGTAATATATAAGTAACGAAATAATGAATTTGAATAAACCAATGTGCTTAATAATAAAAATAGTACTCAAATTAAATTAAAATTGAACTTATAAAAATCCTAACTTAATAAAGCCGTTGGCAAATTTTTGTTTCACATAATAAAAACGAAAATGCTTAGAGTGCTTGGAAATTGTAAATTTCATAAGATAGATTCTTACGTAAGAATTCTTATATAACTAATTTATAAATTTTACTTTATAACTAAGTATTGTTAAACGGAGCTGGATTAAAGATACCTGTAGTGGAAATAGACATTTTTACGTTAAGTGCTAGTCTGGGGCGGCAATGCAGTCATTCCTATTCTTACGGCCCATAATAATCGCAGTTACGAGGTTGTGTCCCAGTTAAAGGGAAGGTGTAGACAGTGCAGATAACTGGAATAATAGCAATTCCAAATAAAGCCTGTGGTTGGCTACGCATCGTAAGTCGATTTAATAATAACAATCATTATTCCCATTTACCATCAGGTAGGTGAGGCAGGTCGCTGGCTCGTTTGGCGGCTATGAAAATAGTAAAAGTTATCTAGCGATCGACCGCTCAGTATGCTTTTATTTTTATTCTGTGAAGTCCTAAGGCTCAAAACAAGCACAAATAACATTTTGAAAGAAAGAAGTGTCAATTTCGCTATAAAACCTAACCTATAAAACCTAAAACCCATACAATTATTTAAAAAAATAATCAAAAACTTATTATGACTATTACAACTATCATCGTATAGTATAATAATTGTAACTCGCTACCCAAAACATTGCTAGCAAACCGGTTCTATAACGCCGTGTTACGTACAAATAAGGTAACTGCTGAAACAATAGGGTATCAATTGCATTGTGTGAACTGATTTGTGAGTTTCCAAGGTTGCTGACACCTACGTATGAGGCAAGGATCTTGGCCTAAAGGATAGAGGTGTAGCGGGGTTATTGATGGGATATCAAAAGGTTTGATATATAATATACCTCGATTTCGTTGGCTTACATATATACTCGTAACAAACATATATTTTTTAGTATTAATAATATGTTCGGTTAACTTGCATACTTCCTAAGGGGCTGATCAGTTTTTTGTGTGGGGATGTATTGTGAGAAATCCTTTCTTAGTGCTCGCCTGCTATAATAGGGATCCCTTTATAAAGTTTCAGGTTTGTAGGTCCGCTGGTTTATGTTTTGAGCGGTGGGCCGCTGGGCGGTGTTTGTCATTCAGTGTTAGCATTTTATTAAGATGATAAGGAACTTTATTTATTTACTCCACTAAGATTATTAGAAATTCCTTATTCAATTATTAATAACATTTATGAGAATAACCCATGAATTTGAGCTGATATCATTCGTATATCAAGCTAAGTATGAATAATGTTTTAGTTTTTGTATGATTTTGTGCGCTGATTTCGTAAATCGCTCCTACAGCTGACGTATCTGGCTCGAATTATGTAAAATGTTTGAATCAATACTTTTAAAATACTTACTATATATATATATATATACTACTAATCTTAATGAAAAATTTTATGAAAAGATTTTACGAGACTTATACTGCAGACAAAGTTAAACCTATTTTATCTTGTACCACGCTACAGAGACAGATAAATCCTTGATATCTCATCTCTTTGACGGGTCCCTCCTATCAATCGACGTGTAATAGGCAAATATATTATATGTAGCAAACAATGCTACGTCCACCGCTGAGAATGCTGCTCACATTGACATGTCTATTACTCTTGTTTAGATAATATGCATCTTTCATTGAAACCAACAATTATGTGAACAACATATGATGACTTCATGATTACACGTTTGGATGTCTGTTTGTTTTGAAATTTTTACTGATTTCGGAGCCGGAAATTGGGTACGCGATCCACCCGATGGTGTGTGTAAGTGGCGGGCGATGGTTGTGAAGGGCGATGGCTGGATCCCGCGTTAACTCGTGAACGGGTGCCGTTTGAGGGTGTTCGTCGTTTGGATACTTGGGGGAGGGAGACTTGCCGAGCCAACAGATGCAGATACTTAAATTACAGGACTGTAAATTTATTTTGTAAAATATATACCCGTGAAGTTTCTTGCCAGTTCTTCTTCACGAAGGTTTTTCCGAACTGGTGGTAGAGTCTTGCTTTATTTGACGAAGACTAAGAACAATTAATTGTCAATGTTGAGAAATAAATAATAAACAATCACATAATTTCATTTGGCATCGGCACCGATGGACATCATTAATCGTAGTTAGTTGTTATATTTATAAACAGTTATTGTGATTCTAATATCGACTACTGATGCGGTGCTGTCCGTAAGCTTTAGTTCGTTCTTTAGGCTTTTGTTCCAATAACTGCGACGACCGAGTAGCGCAGTGGTTAGTAGCTCTGCCTCATACGCCGGAGGTCCCAGGTTCGAGTCCTGGTCGGGGCATTCATTTGTGTGATGTGCATAAATGTTTGTTCTCGGGTCGTGGTTGTTGAAATTTATGTATGTATGTTTATTCTGGGTTCCCCCCAGTTGGCTGTATGGTCATCCATAACACAAGCTCTGCTTACTTCGGGGCACTGAAGTTGGTGTGATGTCTGGGCAAAAAAATTGCACTGGCTGTTCCGTCCCTTCGACCGGAACGCAACCACGTAAAAGTTATTATTATGGCGGCCAAAATAGGAACGACTGCAGAACCGCCCCAGGCGACCTTAACAAAGATACTCTACAACCACAAAATTTCGCTATTGAAAAAGAAATGAGTTTGTTATGTAATCACTTAAAATATATATGACATATAATTTATTTCACGGTAAAAGTTGAATGTTCCCAATAGTTAGAAGTTTAAATATTTTGAATGATAGTTCCTTAAAATGAAGGAATAATATGATATGTGGAAGACGTTTACTTTCTGAAAATGTTACAAGATCGTTTTATTACGAGTATTTGTGAAAAGCTTACAATAAGGATTCTACTTGCATTGAAAATAAGTAGATTATTCCGGCCGTCCGCTACGCATGACTGTTTACATAATAGCTAAACTTATTGAAACAAAGAGTATCTTCTCTTCTTACTTTCGTGTGTATTTAAGCAAAGTAACCATTAATATTGGCAAATGTGTTTCTTTTATTTTATTACGTTTTTAAGATTTAGTACTCATTTTATTTTATTTCTACTTCACAATAAGGAATTGTAAAGTAGAAACCCATAAAGGAATAATATTATTATGTTAATTCTGGCTCCGTTGTATGGTCTTTAAGGGACTTTGTTTTAATTTCTTTCTGCATTACTCAAAAAAATTTGTGTGAATTCTATTAGTTACCAAATCAAGTCAATAAATTCTACGCCCATTTCCTGAAGAGTTGTCTTCCCACCGTTATTTAGTTAAGATGGAGTGAAAAACGATGCTGCTCACAAATGATCTCACAGACTCGTGTTACATTTGTCCGTCGGCATTCACGTGTGCTCGTCTTACGTAATTTTAATTACTTTGTCTTTTTGTATACCTTTTTTTCAAGTTTTTTTTATATAACATATATTATAAAAACAGAATATTATTGAAGCTATATAAGAAAAGAAAAAAGTTCTTAAAGTCTCCATATAAAAGAAAGGTTCAAACTGGTACTTTTGCGGTTGTTAATAAACTGAATTCCAAAAAACTACCGTTAATTTATAATATTTATATTAAAAAATATGTTTTCATTCGAAAAAGTACACATGCATCTTATAAAAATAAAAACTCTTAAATTTATTTTTGATTGAAAAGACAAAAAGTAAAAAATATAATATAATAAAATTGCAATGCATCAAAGGACTTTCACTAGCGCCTTCACACATACGATGAATATACCTAATCTAACCTTGCTATCGTAAACTTTACAAAGCCTTAATTTCTCCACGATGCGATTTTCTATCTATATGTTTTATAGATAAAATCGATATGTTTTACGTCCAATTTCGTTTAAGCAACTGTGGTACACATTGCCACAGTTGAATATCTCGACTTTCTACTCCTATATAGGCAATAGTTAACTAGCGTTGTTTTCTGTACATGTAGGCAGGTTAGTGAGATTCCAGTCTTTGGCAGGTCTCTAGTAAAGGTTGGTTGCAAGCAATTTGTTTAGGTTCGTAAAAGCTGTTTGCCTAGTTTTAGCTTAAGGAATATTGTTGTCAAGGTAAATATGCCAATAATAAGTTAGGTAGATACGAGTAACATCTGGATTTTTTTTATTATAAAAGCGTATGTTTGTTGTTGATTAAAAAATAGCAGGTAAACATGCCTTCGAACTTACTTCTAAACACTGACCTAACACTAGACCTAACACAAACATTTGATTGTCTTCAAAAGCTACAAACAACTTTTAATTTTTATCGGATTGAAGAAACATTTACCTGCCTCTTACATGAAACACGTTCTAAATATCCGTGCTTATTATCTTTGTTCGACTCAAAAGATAGTTCAAGTGGCTAGTTAAAAACCCATTTTAAAACAAATGAAGACAAGACTAAGGCCTTAATTGTTTTCAGAATATACGGAAACAAAACCGTTTTTTTTTTGCTGCCGAGGCACCCTCGCGGGAGGGAGGTGGAAGATGCGTCATGCATAACGCCCGCAGGAAAATACCGTCTTCTGCGGGGGGTTATGTGGGACTCACCAGAATGGCACCTACCCACTAAAAACCACCTCTTTGGCTGTAGTAAAATTTTACCGTTAGCCTTCATCGGAAGCGACACCCGTCGGGAAGTTGGGCGCGCTGGCGGAGACCCGCTAGCGGGTCTTCCGCCTGTAGTGAAAGTTGCACTGAAGGTGCTCAAAGGGACATGAGTTGGTGGCCGTTCTGGGCAGCCTCCGGTGAAGCCGGGGCTGCGCAGAGGTCGGCCGAAGCTTGACTTAGGGATCAATTCATTTACATGAACCTATAATGAATTGAGAAGGGAACTATGCTCCGCCAGAGCGAGCAGTCGCTCTGTCGGAGAACGTGAAGCCCTAAGTTTACGGGCTAAGACTGCGATTTCACTAACATCGATATTTTTCATAGCGTCGCAGACGATACGCATATCGTCCGCTACGGAGGGTTGAGGAGTGGTATTGGATGGGCGAGGAGCCGGGATGGGATTTTTGTGTGCAGCGGGGCGCTGCCTCCAGTTCTCTGGAGCAGACTTGGGCTGAGTAGGCTTTGCAGCCGGAGGAACCCGGCTACGCAGCGGCGGAAAGTTTTCCTAAGAAAGGGGCGGGGCCTGTTTGGGGGCCGTCCTCTTAGAATTAGAACGCATACAACGGGGTGCACGAGGGCAGCCCCTGTAATTTGCGGTGTGGCCGGACTGGCCACAAAGCACGCAATCGGGAGGAGAGGGAGTTTCAGGAGTGCGATTGCACTCCTTAGTGAAGTGAGGGACCAGGCACTTTACGCACCTGGGCGGGGCGGCGCAGTTGGCCGCCGCATGCCCGTACAACTGGCACCGGTGGCACTGGCCGGGGTGACCGCGGCGATGAGGCATCTCGATTGAGATGCCAGAGAGGCCGCATATGATGCTGACCTCTTTGAAGATCGTCCTGGACTTGGGGACGTTGGTGAGAACCACCAAGGCGAGAGGGTGACGCCTTCCGTACTTGCTGTGCATTTTGTGCACCGCGAGTGCCGGAAAGCCTTGGGACTATAGATTCTCTAGGATAGCCTCGTTCGATAATTCGAACGGGACTCCCCTGAGTACCGCTATGATCTTACGCTCTTCTGACAGAGCATAAGTGTGATAAGCATATTGCTTATCGGTGAGGAGCCTTGTTAAAGCACGAAAGTCATCTATCGACGAAACTATGATTTTAATGGAATCACCCGAGTTGGCCGCTCGGGTGTAATGGATCTTGTGCTCATTGCACAATGTCGAAACCTCAGTCCATTTACCCTTTTGCCGAAGGAAAACGGGTGGTGGGACCTTGGCCTTGACAGAAGTTGGGGCCGGAGCGGGTGTTGAAGGCACTGGGGCAGCTGGCGTTGAAGACGCCGCAGGGGGTGTTGGACACCCCGGGACGGGCGTCGAGGGCGCCGGGGCTTGTATCGAGCGCTTCTTAATAAGCGTGAAAGAGGGAGGCTCAGGGCCAGTTGGGGTGGCATCCGAGGATGACTCGGTCGCGGGTGCGCGCTTGCGGCGCGGAGGGGCGTCTACTTCGCACTCCATGTCACTGGAGGGACGCGGGAGGGCCTAAGACCAGAGTGGTCTGAGTGGCCTGAGGGACGGAGGTGGCCTGAGGGGCCGGTGTGATCAGTGCCATGATTAGAGGGAGAAAGGATTGCAGTGTGCGAATCATATAAGGGGGGCAATAAGTGCCTTGGGCGTCGTAATCAGCGATCAGCTTATTCAGAACCTCCTCGGGGCTTAGGGAAGCCATTGCGGAGGGGTCGGGGAGGGACAACAATATATAAATATATATACTATGAGCCTACCAACGAAGACTTACTTCCTAAAACCACCCTACACGCAGTAGGGCGGTTGGGGACGACGCGGATAACTTACTCGAACACGAAGACTCGAAGTCCTGGAACGCAGAGCTTGCCGGAGCGGCGACGGCGACGCAGGTCGGCGACGTCGAGCTGCAGGCGGCGAACGAAGATTCGTCGTGAAAACGACGGTTATGTGAAATTTAGGAAGACTGTGAAATTCAGGAGATACGGTACGAAAACCTGAGTCGTGAAAACGACCCGTGAAATTTGGGGTGCTCAACTAGTGCGGGGACTAGAGAGCGGAAAATGCGTCTGCGATCGACGTGCGAACGAATCCGCACGCAAAGCGAGACTGGGACAAAACCGTCATCGGTACCTTGCTCATGTATTGATGCTGCGTGCTAAATACAAGTGGCTGGGTGTACATTCCGATACCTAATCGAAATACAATAGAGTCAAATAAACAAAAAAATCATGTGAACAAACAAAAGCGAACAGCGTTTCCACCCAACGAAAAATTACCCAGAAGTTGCATAGGCCATGTATTACGATGAAAATCCTACGGGTTGCAAAGTTACGCAGGTGGGTGAGACGAGATATTTCCACTTCCAATATAAAGGTGTGTTTTACCAGATTCCTGAGACACGCGAACAAGGTAAACCGCTTACAAATAAAAACTAGGGAAGCTTATAAATTCCAATGGATATTTCATAATTATTTATCAATTTATTTTGTTTTTATCTGAGATAATTATCTAACTTTGAACTAATTAATTTGTTCGTGGTTTTTGTTTGAAGTTCTTGTTACGCCTGGGGCGCATGCTTTGAATGTCTTACTTGTGATTTATGTTTGGGAAATAATACATTAAACTTATATTTTTGTTTTCATTGATAGGAACTTTGTGATAAGAATTTGTTTGGTGTTGAAATATTCAGTTATTGCCTTCTTTATTCTACTAATTAACACGATGTAAGTTTTGTGTTGTGACTTTTGTCTCGATTAATTACTTAGTCTTATGATTGTCTTACTTAGACAAAACGCGGAATAACTTTTCCGACTTTATACTATGTTAATTAATACCACACTTAAATAAAACACTTTTTAACCGGATTTCAGTGTTTTTATTTAATATAATGAATCAGGAAACCTTCAGAAAATAATAGACTTTACAATCACGTTTCTAGTGATATCCACGCTTTGGGTACGAGTGGACGCGAGTTCTAAATCTGCTATTTTAAGATGGAGACAGAGGATTTTGCAAACTTATGGATGTTTTCTCATCGTGTTATCTATGTCTATCACAAGCGGTGTTTACTTTTTTGTAACACATTGTTGTGTTTGTCTATAATACTATGCTTTTTTAAAGTTTCTCTAAGAAAACTCGTCATCTATGCTATAAATTCAATAACTCTCCTCACGTTTAATCATATTGGAAATATCTTCATAAATGTAAATCAAATAGGGCAGGATCTCTACTGCGGCACTAACGACTATAGACTGTCGACTCCTACGCACGTTCAATGTTTGAAAAGGCAGTCATGTTGTTTGATTTAACGTTTCCTGTTCTAGGATCTGCGGGGGTTTGAACTGACATAATATATATATTTTTTTCGATCACATTTAGATAATGGAAGTATACCAGTTTTATAGGTATCGTGTATAAGAGGTATGTCGTTTGGTGGTAGCAGGTGCGCTGAGTGCAAAAATCCTAAATGTCCTGATGACCCTGACAATAAATCTATCTTGTAGGCAATTGGTCCACGCCGCCTTCTTGGGGATCACCACAGTTATAATAAATAAAGTTATAAAAATACAGTTATCGAACTACACTTACATTTGGCATCGCTTCACAACAGCCACTACAATCTGACTACGATTATCCCATTTTTCAGTTCGCTGCGCCGTAATCTTAACCATTTATTTTTCCACTCCAGTCCGCTTTGAATATGATAAATGTGAACAATATAATAATACCTGATTCAGGAGCTTATAACGTCTGGGGCCCTAACGTGGCACTACAGAAAATTCTGGCGTTTAAAAAATATAATTCATGTTATGTGTTTGAAATAATATTGTGGCAAAATTATTTTGATGTCGAAATAACTGTAAAAAAAAATTAATACTACTTACCATGATCGCGAATGAAACTCATATTAAATAATTAATAGTATTCATTTTATAGCTATTCCTTCAGCTATTTTTTTCAATAAAATGTTAAATATATTAAAATTTTATTGAAAATAATAGCTGGCAATTTGAGAATTTACTAAAATGGGCTTGAGTAAATTAAATATTTTATGTAGGTACTTATGTAGCTTTTAAGTGAATTTAAAATGTTATACTTTCATACATGCCGAACCATGATATAAATCTTGATCGTAACTTCAAATTTTCTGGTTGTCTGTATAACGATGAGACCGCCAAATATAACCTAATTGTTTTATCAAAATTTTTTATGCTATTTCTTGTTTTTAATGTTAATTGAAATGTAAATAATTAAATAAGTCTGATACTTACGATTTTGAACTTACCTATCTTGAACTACCTAACTTTACCACGTCATGAAAAATTTAGCTAAGTTATTATAGATCATTGATGAAAACGCATATGAGACTTTGCATTATCAATTGAGTTTAAGAATAGGGCCCGTAGTTTTAGAGGTGCCAATACCTAATTTCGCAATAGTTTGGCGCCGAGGACCTACCTACTCACGGATACACACAGCGGCATTCCAGTTGCTGTGTCTCATTTAAATCACTAATGTGTTGTGGATTCGAGTAATGGTTCTAATAGTCTGCTAATTTTAGACTAGGCTGGGTTTATAAGGACTGGCTATTGCAGTCTAAGCAGCAGAGTTACTAACCCAACTATCTACGATTTTTAAACTTTTTTCCGATTGGCTAATCAGGGTTTTGGAATTGATGATTTGAGTAATAAAATCGTTGTAGGTTTTCAAGTGATGAACGTTTATTTTTTTTTTATGGTTTACTCTAATAATTATTGTAATAAATATTGTGGGTTTATGGTAATCTATTAACAACTTTTATTGTTTTGGAGTCATGGAGTTAGTGTGTTTTAAAGGTGAAAATTTATCTTTTTTCAGAATATTAATGTTTCATATATATATGGCTTACATCCGCGCGCCAGCTCCGAGCAATCTACTGGTTACTAATTCTACTAACATTATGCAGACAGTATCGGAAATAAGCAATTTTTTGAAATAGCAAATTAAAATTATTCTTTATTGTACTTACATAAAAGAGTCGCAAACTTGGAATTTAATGGTACTAGAGTATCTTACGTTAAGATCTCATTTGGGGCCGCACTACAGTCCTTCCTATTTTAACCGACATAATCAGGTGGATCGCGTGTTCGTTTGCCGACTATGACAGTGAAAAAAAAAGTCAATTTTCAAATGAGTCTCAAAAGTGAAAGTGAAATGATTTACGAGTTTCCGATACAGGAATTATTCACGGAAATACTTTGCAAAACGCTGGAGGAAAGTTTTTTACTTGTACCAAGTAATTGAGGCACTGACAATTAGTTATAATTAACAGTGGCTAATTGAGGTAATCAGTACAGATATCTTAACTTTTCATGGTTGTTTAACGTTTGTGGTAAAAGGCGGATACTTGAAAGAACTTGACTATTTCTTGTAACCAAGAAAGACTTCAAATAACTCAATCTATTATTAACGATAAAATATTCCAAATTTTATATCGTTGTACAGATCTGATTTAAAACGATGTCAGTCATAAAATAAGAGAATCAGATGAACCTTGCTAAATGTGGGTCAAATTTTTCGTCTCGACAACCTTAATACTCCTACTGCAGAGATATCAGGCCACCCAACTAGGGGATGGTCTAAAGCAATTTATAGTCCAACACAATTTATAGCCTACTGTGGGTTGGTAGACTTTACAATATACTTCGAAATAATTGCTGAGATGTATGGGGTTCCTAGCGAAGTTTTCCTTCAGTGCAGTCGGCTGTCACCGGGGCCGAACCCGGGACCTACTGATCGAGAAGCAAGCCTCCTTGTTGTTGAAACTCTAATCATAAAGTAGGTATGTGTGTATCAGATAAACTGTCAATCTATGGCTTTACCAATATAGAATATTTATATTGTAGTACAAAGCAGATTCCTATCCACAAACTCACATTCGCAAATATACAAGAAGTTTACCACTTTTAGAAAACAGCCCATAAATAAAATTGGAAATTCCCATTCAACAGCGCTCTTCCAAGGTACTACTTAGCAACATCGCTTTTGTGAGCACTTTCCCCGCTCCGGCTGCATGTGAACATGTCTTGACGCTTTACTGCTTAATGTAAGCTGTACCGTTTCTAAGCGGAAATTTACTTTTTTAAATCGCTGGGGAATATTGAACTCGGGACGATCAAAGTTTGCTTATTTTTGTGTATTTCAGCGTAACGAATATACGTATTTGGGACTGATGGATGAAAAGGTCACGAAAATAATGTGCATGTTAGAAATAAGGTATCTGGTACACTTGTTTTAATAATAATAATAATAACATTTCTTTATTGTGGCGACTAGGCCCACTTGTTAATATTTCATAGCTTAAAAACTATGTTAGTGTTACAAGAATTTCCGCAAATCCTAAATCATCAAAATTCACACGTATGTTAAAGTCGCTAACTAAGCAGTTTATATTGAACAATACTTGTTGACACAAGAAAATACAATAAAACACAAAGTCCAATGCTGGTCTATTTTTTTACTAAAAGTTGTAAAAACAAATTTTAAATCAGTCAGGATCGATACGATGAAACAGACATACACGCGCTAAACCTATAACACCCCTATTTTTGCGTCGGGGATGAAAAATGTGGACAAACGTCCGTCTCATTCGACTGAAATCTGGAGTGGAGATCGCAACATTATCTTTCATATACAAATTCAAGAAACACCGTTGTAAACTAAATCACTATGTAAAGCTATAACCTTGCATGAACTATGTTTAGTTTTTAGTTACAATGCATTTAAGAACCCAAAATCAACGGCAACGAGCTCTCGTGACGTACTTAATAATAATCTAAAAATCTTTTAAAGGATTTACGTGTCAGTGAGCCTTGTTTCACCATTTGTCATCACAGTAATACGACGGCAATAAGCGCGTGCGCAGGTAAAATAATACCGGCAGGGAAAGTTCGGCGCTGGCACCGCGCTGCCATTCGAGTATGTCTATTGTCAGGGTGCGGACAGGGCTGACAGCTTAATTGTAAAAGATATATTGTTGGTGATTTATTTATATATTTGGTAAACGTATTTAAACTTTTTTGTTGAATACATTGTGAAGAGATGCCGAAGTGGAAAAGGAAAGTTTTCCTATATGCCTAGCATTTGTCAACGATAATATTTTTTCTAACTATAATTTCAATAGTTTAGATGTATTAGTTAGTGAGATTTTTCTTATCCAGTGACCACTTTCGCATATGGCCTAAAATACTATTATGTACTTAAAAACATACCTATGATAAGTTTATAATCATTATATTAGGTCTTTACCTATGAAATTGCCGTTTTTCACGAAATAAATGAAGCGTAATTTTTTATATATTTTTTATTTCTATTATTCAAAATAATCACCCATGCAATCAATGCATCTTTGCCAACGCATTGGTAGCTTATTGATGCCTTTCTTGAAGAAATCAGCTGGACGGGAGGCAACAAATTCTTCAAAGGCATTTTGTACTACCTCTCGGGTATTGAATTTTTTTCCCGCCAAGAAGTTATCCAAATTCTGGAAAAAGTAGAAGTCTGTAGGCGCAAGGTCTGGTGAGTACGGTGGATGACGGAGAACTTCCAACCCCAACTCTTGTAGCTTGGAGACCGTCTGCTGTGCAGTATGAGGTCGCGCGTTGTCGTGCAGGAGCAGTGGAGCCGAACGATTGACCAAAGCTGGTTGGAGACGTGCGAGCTTCTCCATCATTGTGTTCAGTTCTTCACAGTACACATCTGCAGTAATGCTTGTCCCGTTTGGCAAGAAGCTGTGATGAATTACACCCGCGTTAGACCACCAAACAGTGACCATCACTTTTCTAGGGGTAAGTTTTCGTTTAGGGCATTGTTTGGGTGCTGACCAGGGTTCAACCAACTTGCTGAGCGCTTACGATTGTCAAACAGGATCCATTTCTCGTCACAAGTAACAATGCGGTTCAGAATTCCTTCATTAGTATGCCTGCTGAGCAGTGCAAGGCACGTCTCCACGCGTACTTCGCGCTGGCGGTCATTGAGTTCGTGGGGTACCCATTTGTCAAGCTTTTTTACCTTGCCAATTTGACGCAAATGGACCAATATTGTTTTGATGCTAACGTCGAAAGCTGCTGCTAATTCAGCAGTGGATTGAGTTTCATCAGCTTCCACAATTGCCTTTAATTCGTCATTGTCGACCAGTTTTCGGACGACCACGGGGTTCATTTTTCAGGTCAAAATTTCCAGAACGGAAGCGGGTAAACCAATAACGGGTGGTGCGTTAGTTTGTAGTGTTCGCTCCGTAAACGTCGTTGATGTTGCGTGCCGCTTGTGCCGCTTTGCTGCCACGACGGTACTCATACTCCATAATTACTCGAATTTTTGACTTATCCATGATGACGAAAAATGTTCGAATGCGTTGAAAATAAAACACTAACTATTAAACAAATGACGATTTTAGAAAAAGAATTCCATGTTTGTCAAATTAAATTAATTTGAAATTAGAATTATCGGTCAAAAAAAAAAATATTTTCATTTGAAATGGCCAGTACGGCAAAACGGCAGTTTCATAGGTAAAGACCTATTATTAATACCATGCACCCCTATCAGAGCTAGATAATATGTAAGAAAAAAGCCTTTCATTCTGTAATGAGTTCATGTAACATAACTATATGGTGAGTTTGATCCTCAAAATGTTTAAACAATGATAAAAATTATAAATGCTTTAATCTTTTATTGAATAGTTTAATACTAAGTCTTATGATATAAGATATTGATACCAATACTGCGAATTGAGAAAATCAAAATAATATATTTGGAAAATTTATCTTTAAAAACAAACAGTATTCATATCTAAATCCTCGTCTCTGGATTCAAACCCACACCATCTACAACGTGGACCAGATATATAACCACGAGACTGTTTGCTTTCAAAACTTTTGCTATGGGTATATAATTTTTAATTTCCTTTAAATTTTCACCCTAAAGGTGAACACGCTAAATACCCGTTTTTTCGCGAAGGTGTTGGTGTTAATTACAGTTCGCAAGAAACAATTTCAGGACTGCCATAGCGAACAACTTTCAATTTCATCTGTACGGTGTAATTACGTTTAATAAGATTCTTACAGTAGTTTCGACTGTGTGGGTAATTGTTTTAAGTTGTGTACCTACAAGATTGTGTGAGGGATTTTATGGAAATATATGGAATTAGCTTTTACTTGTGACTTTATTTATGTAAAATTAAATTTTTTTTCAGATAACAGACATTATGATATATTGTGTATTTTAGGTTTTTTTACATTTTAGTTAAACAGGAACTTTTTATCAAAATGAGTGGACTTCTTTCATTTTAGATCGTTCTTGATATCAGTTTAACTACTAAACCGAATATACAGTTTGTATAATTGAAGCTCTATAGCTCTATAATCTGTGGGTAGGTTTTAAATGTAAAATAATGTATATATAATAATAACTTCATATTTATTTTTGCGCAAATTATCAATTTGTTAAGTAAAGCTACTGCCATGATAGAATGTATGATGAAATTTATTCATAAAATCGTATTAACAACTTCGAAATGTAAGTTCCAAAAAAGCTATTAAAAACCCGAATTACTACCCAATTACAGCTCTATCAAGGTGGACAGGTAACATCTCGATCGAGACACTTTCGAATGATTAATTAAATCCAGTGATCGATATATCATATGGGAATTAAAGCAAACGGGGATCAATAAAAAAGTGAAAATTCCGTCATCAAAAGTGGCCTAACCAGTAGCAAGTTTAAACATCACATATTTTACTTTATTTTATCTATGACTAGGTTTTGTACGCGAGTTTGTCCGGGTGACTTCCAATTCTCGTCAAGATTTCGGGATTAGAACTTTATGTATTGGGTTATTCTATAATGTATAGTGTTAATCTATAAGGTATCTAAATTTCATTTATATTTTTCATTTAAATTTTATTTATTGATATTTGTTTCGGATATGGACAAAACAAAATATGGACGGTTTTTTGTGAAAATTTGTCACTTGGTTGCATTCCTTACACGTTAATGCCAAATCTCAGTTTCGAGGTATTGTCGAGATATTATTATAGAGATTCTTCGATTAAGATTTAATATCAGATATTCTGGAGATGTCAAACTGGACGTTTCACGAAGTTTACTGATCGACTTGCAGCGAGTGCTTGGCAGCGGTAGAGACTGCCGCTTCACTGCCACACGAAATTACGTTGCTTATTTACAATCACATGCGCAAAAATTTGTTAAAGGTACCATTATTATGTAGTGTGGTACAGTTTCATTTCTAAAAGTTATTAATTTTACTGTAGATTATTAAGGCAAAATAGTTCTTTCCCCAATATAAATAAAAAATATAAGAAATCAAATATATTTAATAGAGGATTAAACATACAAATATATAGAATTCGAAATCCTTGTCTGAAAAGTGCTCATCATTTGTAACGGAAATCTTAACAAATGCAACTGATCTAGAATGAAGAGTTTGAAAATTGAGAGTTAGATGTAGAATTTTTAAATTACTTATTGGCACACAATAATAAAATATAACGTCATCATTCGTCCAACAACATCAGGAAGAGTAAGTATACTGAGTAATAATGAATATTATTTTAAAATGCAAATTACAAACTGTTATTTTTTACGATATCAATTTATTTGTAATCATTTTGTGGGTATTTCAACAACACGCAAAATATTAAGTAAATTTAAAATAACATTACATTTTAATAAAGCGGTACAAATGTTTTATAGTAATATGAATATTCCAACATCAAGTTATATTGGAAATAAGTTAATGACAGAAGCAATTATGACAAAGTAATGCCGTCTGGTTAAATTTATCGTTATATGTATTCATTTTGCTTGTTCAGGTCGTACAGAAATAAATTACTATAAATACCTACTTTAAAGTAGTACTTTAAAGTATTAATAGCATTCGCTATATTAAAACCCAGTTTGCTAAAACTCTTTTTCGAGCCTCATAATACCTCATTAAATACTCCTAATACCTTTATCATTGAAAATGCTTATCATTACATTTCATATATCCAAGTTTGATTAATAACGGTTTCATAATAGTGGCGCTACGTTGACCACAATACAGCCATAATAATTGACAGGTAGAAAGTGGCGAGGTTCTCTTTGTTACTGTCGCGGGAGTGAGATAGTGTCCATGTAGTAGTGATGGTGGTAGCCTCTCTGATTGTTGCGTAATGAAAATATATAAAGTTGGGTAGGTACACATTTCATTGGGAGTCATATTTTTTGTATGTGCATTCTTTTATAAACCAGACACTATGGAATTTTTTATTTACAGTTTAGATCGACGAATACACGTCAGGTATGGCATACGTCAGGCGGGTGTCCCTGAAGGTGTTAAGTGCATGCTCTTTAACAGTGTTTACTAAAAATTTTGCTATGTTGCACGAAATATAAAAAAAGATCATCTTATTTTGTATTATTATTCGAAAAATCGTATTGTTATTAGCAACATTTGTGGTCTAATATTTTCAAGCTTTTTATTAAAGCCATTTCTTGCTTTCTGAATGGTTTCTATCAATTTTGGACTTAAATTGGTATGTGTTGGTCTAGTTTTATGACAATACGTTTTATCAGGCTGTAGACCCTCAGGAATTTATTTTTTATCAAATTAAAGGTTGTTTAAGTTATTGCGTATGATAAAATTCTGATTGTTTTTTATTTTGCAACTTTTAAAGAATTGTCTTATTACATAGTACCAATGAAAGAACTTGGTTTTCAAAAAAATCTTCGTACCTATTCATCTTAGATGCCAGACCAAGGTGTGATTAACTTACTTTGGTCTAAAAGTAGGCGTTTAAGATATTAAAGAAAATAGTTTGTTTAAATCATAAAATAATCAATAAGACTTTTAATTGCGCAAGATTGTAAATCAAACGCTACGCCATTGATTGCGCTGTATAGTATTGAATATGCAATCTAATTGGCCCATCGATACACTATTGAAAACTTTCTTTTCACATTATTTAGTTCTATATATGGAGTACATTCGAATCAAAGATCTATAAAGTGATATTTATTGTTTTTTCTTTTATTTCAGGTAAGGTCTGCAGAGAAGTGAGTATAAGATTTTGTGCGGAGAGGATATCTAGTTTATTTTTTATATCTTGTGTACAGTAAGACATTTCTTTGTAAAAGCTCTCACAGCTTTCAAAATGTTTGCATACTTGTTAGTGAAAATGTGTTGGTTAATATTGCTTCTTTTACCCGAAATTATAATTAAATATATTTAGTCTGATTTTATTGATTGATAAAAGGGTTTGATTTTTATTCTATGGAGAGTGTCCCAGGCACCCTCCAAAACTTTAATTTTTTTTTAAATGGCGGCCACGCATGGTACCTTAATAAATTGATAGTTCGCATCAATAAAGTTGCCGAGTTATGAGCTGTCAAAGACTTACAAGTGGCTCCGCAGTTTATTTAATCTAAGTGTATTGGTAAGCGACACATTCTTTATAACATTAATTGCATATTAGTTTTTGCGATCTTATTCGTCTATGTTCGTCCGATTACAATATCCGACGGTCCCTGGGGGACAAGATGCATTCTGCTTACTGACCACAGGATGATCGAACTTTACACGTTCATGTACTTCTGTATTCCAACCTCAGATAAAAGCTAGTTATATTAAAGTGAACGAATACCCGTTGTTTTGCTAACGTTACCTTAGTTACTAGATAGAAACATAAACTTTTACTATTACGCTGTTTATTGTTATGTGATCCATTTAACACACCAGGACGCATAATTTCTATTGATCACCGTCTGTTACGTCAACATGTTTTTGCCAAGTGTTTATTTTATTATGAGTCATCTTGATGTTATTTCGAATTTAGGCTCGATCGATCTTAAACCTAAGTAAAAGTTTAAAAAATGTTGAAGGGCTTGTTCCCAATGAATTCTATTGATAATAGTGAACAATTTCACATCTCTAACGATAACACTGAAGCGGTTAATTTAAAAGTATAGTATAGGCACAATCTATTGGCTGAGATTATAAGGGCCATTATGGTACTCCAGCTTAAACTTTACAACGAAAATTTATTAATCAAAACCTATGCGAATAAATCATAATGATAATAAATTAATTATAATGTGTTACTTTCCAAACAAAAACCATGCAAAGCACCTAGTACAAAAAATAATTAAATCACAAAATTAACAGATGCAGCTTTAATTTAAATTTACCTATCTACGAATTAATTATTTACTGTAATCCGTTTTAGTTGACTATTTTGGAGACATCAACTTATGCAATAATTCGACGAGTTAACACTGTCAACGCCATTTATCCGGGTTAAACAAGTTCATTTATCTGCATGCTGAACCAATGCGTTGTATAACACCGAACGGACGGTAGATAATAAAATGTATTACGTAAGTATTCCCAATTCGTCGTCATTATTTTTTTAACATAAAAGTACAAGTTTTGGTATTACGTTGTTATTGCATTCCTGCATCTTTTATTGTTCGAGATTGTGCGTTTTTAATGAGTTGGTCCGGTTGCGTGTCCTGTTGTGGCGGGGATGCAAAATGTCTGGATTGCGTTGATATTAGATTGTGTACGAACGTTTGAATACTACACTTGTATGAACTTAAGATGTTCTAAACTAAATTAATAAAAAAAAATTATGCAGAAAATAACGGTAGACGTATTGTTTAAACTTCGCAAATCTTTGGAGTTACCATTAGTTCGAACACTACTATGAACTATATATTTATTTATATAGATCTATTTCGTACAAAGTTTGATTAATGTAAAACCGCGACGAAAATTAAATCTACTGAAAAGTGTAGCCGTGTAGCATGTAGATGTTAAAAGGAAATTTTTAACTTATATTTAATTCTTAAATTTATTCGAATTTTTATGAATATTTGAATGAATTTAACTAGTATTCGCAACACACACATAAAATACATATACAGTGTGACAACGTGCTTAAGAGAAATAGGTACTAATTCGGCATTTGGGCTAAGGCGAAAATCACTTTCGCGTTGTGCGGTCTTTTGTAGGCGCTCCGCATAATAATGGGCGACAACACTGCAGGGGATCCGAATGCAACTCTGAGTGTGCACCAGATTCCCCGACTGTCAGAAATGTATAAAAACAAAAAAATTAAAAAACGTCCGCGCCCTACCTTTTGCGCGGACTGCGCGGGCTTTTATTTTCGCTGCTGCTTATAATATCGGTCAGTCAGTGCTTATATACTGTAGCATAAAAGAATTTTCCAGAAAAATATTAATACTTTATTGTTAAGTAATGTATTTTCAACCGTATGAAGTCAAATTGTTCAGTCTTGGCCCGAGATGATAAAATAAACTACGAATTTGACCATGTTCCTTGGGAAAAGTTGTTCGGCTTAATCAACTGTTTCAACTGTTTTAGGCTTAACAGTACTTTTTATGCACCCTGTATTATAATTTATGTTGAATAATAATAATTATGCTCTAAAAATCATTGCATAAAACTAAAGCTACCGAAAGCTTTTAACACCATTTTGTTGCATATCTCGTTTGCCATTGTGATGTTGGAGAGGTTATTAGTTGTCTGCTAATAGGTATTATTTAGATAACAATTTACGCCACAAAAGCAGTTTCTAGAGATTTCACTTGAAAGGTTAATTTTTAAGGTTTTTAGCCTCTTTTAGATACTTTTACATTTTTTATAAAGCAAAGACAGTAATTAGGTATATTTTTGATGTGTGAACTTTTTTTAAACACATTTTTCACAAATTCTAGAAGCATCAACAAATAGCTAATTTACTTGTATTGTGATCGTTCTGAAGTTAAGAAAATATAAGAAAATTTATATGAAACGAGTTATGTATTGTAAAGAAGGTAAAAAAGGTCAATATTTCTATAATAAAATCTAATATACTATTTGTACCAGGATATTTAGAAGTACCGACCAAAAGTATGGTGTGAAGTATGTTGCCTTTGTCTTAAGAGCAAATGAGCGAGAGAATCTATAGATAATAGCTTATAAGATAGCTTTCCCGATTAAGGCTGCGTATACAATTCAGCTGTGCGAGTAAGATCTATAAAAAAACGAATGATATGATTACTTTATTTATTTGGTTGTTCTCGATTAGAAGAACAAAAACAAATAAAGTAGCAACTACGTTTGTTTCAGGTTTAATTAGGTACTGACTAATTAGTTACAGACTAATTAGGTAAAGATGGTTCAATTCATTTGTGCGCGCTGCCCTATGTATGCGTCGACCTTATATTTATACATCAACTGTGTGTGCGTGATAAAACTGAACTGATTGGACGCACACCAAAGCATGGAGCACGTATGACGTATTGACGTATCATCGGCAAAGAGGGAGAGTTGAACACTTTTTGACGGGATAGGTATGTAATTGGTGTATATGGTGTACAAGAGAGGGGCGAGTACCGCGCCCTGAGGGACTCCGGCCCTGAGGGGGCGGGGTGTGGAGAGCGTACCATCGTGTTTAAAACGAAAGGTGCGATTTTTAATATAGGAACCGACTAGTTTGACTAGTCGATCGGGTAAGCCTGTGTTACAAAGCTTATAAATGAGACCCGCGTGCCAGACTTTGTCGAAAGCCTTGGCTACGTCAAAGAATACAGCGACTGTTTTTTGGTCGCCTGGGGTAGAAGCCGTCGAGTATGTACTCGACGATTCGGTGGACTTGCTGAGGGCACGAGTGCTTGGCTCGAAAGCCGAATTGGTGGGGGATAATGAGGGGGTCACCGTCCGCTGAGAACAGGTGGTCCTTCATTCGAGCGAGTATGATTCTCTCGAGAAGTTTAGCCATGGCCTTGAGTTAGCTGATGGGTCTGTGATTAGCCGGGATATTCAAAGGCTTACCTGGCTTGGGAATGCCTATGACTGTAGCTTCTTTCCAACCTTTTGGAAAGTAGCTAAGGTCGAAGCAGGCATTGAAGATAATGGTAAGCAAGGCAAGCACCTGTCGAGGCAGCTGCTTAAGTGCGTGGTTGGAAATTCCATCCGCACCCGGGGCCTTCTTGG
Organism: Marasmarcha lunaedactyla; assembly: GCA_923062675.1. Taxonomy (NCBI): domain Eukaryota; kingdom Metazoa; phylum Arthropoda; class Insecta; order Lepidoptera; family Pterophoridae; genus Marasmarcha; species Marasmarcha lunaedactyla. The sequence goes on from OV281353.1 coordinate 15,849,586, forward strand.
ATTTCTGTCTTCTGATGAGGAAAAGAATCTCATCGTTAGACACTGAAATGGGGTCGGCGGTGACTGGTCGGGAGTCTTTGCGAAGGACTTCGTCTTCCACCGCCTGTATGTGCGTAGGGTCTGTAGGTTGGGTACTCGGGGAGCATTGTGAAGCAATGCTGTCGGCGAAGCATTCAGCTTTCTCGTCGTCGAAGGCGATAGTGCCATCGGGACGAGACAACGGAGGGGTGTAGGTTCGTGAGTCTAGTCGGAGGGCTTTCGCCATCCTGTAGTACGCCGTGTGGGACGGAGAGGTATTACGCATAAGATCGTTGAACGTCTCTGTATTCCGCTATGGTGGATTTGACCTTACGTTGTACCCGGTTTGCGGCTAACCTGTAGGCGGGTGTGGGGTAACACCTGGCTCTGCGGAGAGTGCCGTTTTTAGCTTTGATTAGGTTGCTAATGTCCTAGGGAAGCTTGGGCTTGCCATGCTTAGTAACCTTTTCGTTCTCACTGATGGTCGAGTTGATGGCGGCAGTGAGCGTGTCGACTATCGAGTCTATTTTATCCGTGCTATCGAGATAGTCGGATGAAATCGCGAGGGGGCAGTCAGGGGCTTCCAAGGCCGAAGACAGGGTGTGCTTGAAGCCTTCCCAATTGGTATGGGTTTTCGGAGCAGGTAGGTCGTTTTGGGGTCCTAATATTAGAGACACCGGGCGGTGATCTGAGCCTAAGTCGTCTAGAGGCTCGGTCTTAAGGTCGAGATTGATTCCTTTGACTATGGCAGAGTCAAGGATATCAGGGAAGTGAAGTGGATTATCCGGGTATTGAGTCGGTATGACCGGAGAAATGACGTCAAGATGGAGTGACTTCGTGAAGTTTAGTAGTTTAACACCACTGGTGTTGGTCGACAAGCACATCCAGTCAGTATGTTTTCAATTAAAATCGCCGAACATAATGACGGATATATATATAGTTCGAGTAAGGCCTCGAAGTCACTACAAAGGGGTGGTGTTCCACTAGGTACATAGACTGAGGCCGAGACTATGGTCCTATGACCTGTCATAGCCAGCCTACATACTGTGGCCTCCATGTTCGTGAGTGGAGGCGTGGGAATTCGTGAGCAGTGAATACTCTTCTTGTAGTATATGGCAGTGCCGCCACGTTGGACCAATAAGGGCCTGTCATCACGCACAAGAGAGTATTTAGGAATGGTGAGACCCCTGGTGTGATGGGGTTTTAAAAATGTCTCTTGAACAAGGATTAACTCGGGCTGTATGTTTTTATGAACACTTTGAGCTCCGGAAGTTGGTTGGTTAGACCTCGGGTGTTAAAAAAGATCAGGGATAAACGCCTGGGTTTGGTGCGGACAGTCGTGGTGCTAGGTGGAGGGTTCATTATAGATTGACTTATAATGAATTTAAAAGAGACTGATACTCGATCAGTACGAACATACGCTCATGGCTATTGCGGACAGCAGTTTGCGTCCACATTCTGCTATCTGATTTAGATCGACACCTTTAATGGTGTCGAAGATAAGTTTAAGATCCTTAGCCATTGAAGGCTGAGGAGAAGATTGTGGGCCTGCTGCTGGAGCAGCGTGGGTGGGTGCGGCCGGACGCTGTCTCCAGGCGAGCACCGGAGTGGGCGTAAGCTGGGCGGGCTTTGCAACCGGGGAATCCCGGTTGAGCAGCGGCGGGAAATTCATGTTAGTAAGGGGCGGGGCCTGTTTGGGTGCAACCCTGTCGCAACCCTTGTAGTTAGCGGTGTGGCCGAAATGGCGACACAGCACACATGCAGGTGGAGAGGTCAACTCGGGAGTGCGATTACACTCCTTCGTGAAATGAGGCTCCAGGCACTTTACGCACCTGGGGCTGGCGGAGCAGTTTGCCGCCGCATACCCGTATAGTAGGTAGCGGTGGCACTGCCTGGGGTGGCCTCGGCGATGGGGCATCTCTACTGAAATGCCGGAGAGGCCGCAGATAGTTCGGGCCTCTCTGAAGATGTCTCTTGCCCTGGGGGTGTTGGTCAGGATGACCAAGGCCAGGGGGAATCGCCTTCCGTTCTTGCTGTGTATCTTGTGTGTATCTTGTGCACAGCCTCGGCGGGAAAGCCTTGTGATTTGGGGTCCTCGAGTATGACTTCGTTAGAGAATTCAAAGGGTACTCCCCTGAGTACCGCTTTAATCTTACGCTCTTCGGGGAGAGCGTAAGTGTGATAGGCGTGTTGCCTTTGGGTAAGGAGTCTTGTCAAGGTTCTGAAATCCTCGAGAGTGGGGACAATGATTTTAACCGAGTCGGTTAGATTCGAGGCTTTAGCACAAGCCTGAGATCATTGGCCATTTGTATTTACCTCGTAGGAACTAAATACAAGTGGGAGGGGTCTTCGCTTTTGTGATGACTGGGTTGCAGCGCGAGGCTGGCTTGGAGGAAGCGGTGGCTAGGCCGGTGGGTAGGGTCACATTTAGTGACATGAGGGAGGGGACGGGCGACTGTTGCGCCGGGCAGACGGTTGGTATCAGAGACACCGGCCTGGAGGTGGGTGTCGGCGACACCGGGGCTTTTTTACTACACTTAGAGCGGTGCTTTACCAGCGTAAAGCTGGCGGTGGAGTGCTCTTGGGAGCCGGTGGGGGTTCCGCTTGGGAATCGGAATCGGCGCTGCTGCTTGAGGCAGTGCGCTTTGGTCGGCGAGAGGCAGAGCTTGCGGACGTTGCCGTAAGGTAGTATAGTCCGTAGTTTCGTACTCCATTTCACTGGAGGCGGAGAAACAGGGAGCTCTGTGACGCAGCGATGGGGCCTGAAAAGCATGGGTGGCCTGAGGAGCCAGTTGAGCCAGTATGCTGGCGACTTGGGGGAAGAGAGTGCTAAGTAGTGAGCCCCCTTTGTTAACATCGTGGGGGGCGCCTGAGGCGGCGAGGCCACCGGCGAATAGCTTCACAACGTCCACTGGAGGTTGCTCGGCCACTGCGTCAGGCGGGGAGGGAATCGAGCTAACAAAATATGTTTAATATAATAAATATATAAGTTATGATCGACTTTACAGTCAAACCCTAACTAAGTTTCCAAGGGGATGTGGACGGCCGCAGTGGTGCCCCTAGCTCGGACAGCACTGATTCCGTCACCCTGGGTAAGGCCCAGTACACTGGGATCGGGACTTTCGGTTTGTTGTTTGCCTGAAGGGCAAACTATGCGCACCGGGGCAACGCTAACTGGTTTCGTTGGCACCGTTATGCGTACCCACCAGTTCTCAACGTCTTGAGCTCGGCGAACTTACACTCGAAGCAACTGGAACGACGAATCCCCGTCGACGTAGTTCTCGTGCGAAGATGTACGGTTAACGAACCAATCGCCGTGAAAACGGCGTTTATGAAAATGATACGATAACAAATTGTGAAATTTAGAGCCAAGTTAGCGCGGGGGCTAAAAAGGCGGGAAAAGCGTCTGCGATCGACGTGCGAACGAATCCGCACGCAAACCGAGACTGTTGAAAATTTTATGTATAAAAAGAAAAAAATATGCGGGCTGCTCATAATACACACCGGCACAGTTAGGGGAACACTTAAAATAAGCATGCAATTGGTTGTAGAATTAAAGTTATTGTTATTAATTGTTGATTTTTATATTAGGGTGATTGACTATACGCAAGTTGATTACACATTAATTTTTAACTTTTATATTGTAAAAGTCGTAATAATAACGGAAGAAGTAAATTTATGGACATATTATCGATTTATTACAGTTTTTATTCTACATTTTAAATGTAGTTTTTAACTGGCTTATCCTTCAATGCTGAGCATTTAATAGCGTGTATGACTTCCTCGAGCTCTTATGACCGCTTACTTACTTAGCGCTCACCCATGCTGTTTATGACATTGTCTATGGTTCCTTGAGGTAAATTTGCCCATTCTTCCGCTCAGGCCAATTTCAGTTCCTCCACGTTCCTGTGGGGTGTATTTTTTTGGTGCACCTTTCTTCCTAAAATGTCTCAGACATGTTCTATGGGATTCAAGTCCGGAGATCGTGCTGACCATTCCAACAGGGTGATAGAGACTTCCTAAAGGTAGTCACAAACTATGCGGGCGGTGTGGGGGCGAGCGTTATCATGCATAAAAATGAAATTATTACCTATGAATGGTGCAAAAGGCATCACATGGGGTCCCTAGATTTCAGCAATGTATCGTGTTGCAGTCCACTTTCGATGAAAACTTACTCCGTACGTGCTCTTAAACATATACGACCTACCGTTACCGTTACCGACGCTACCGTTTCTGTGAAATTCGCTGGGTGGTATCGTTCTCCTTGGTATCTCCACATCCTCTCCCTTCCATCAATAAAATTAACATAGAAGCGACTTTTATCGGAGAACAGAACTCGCCCCCACTCATCCGTCCAATCACGATGATTGCGAACAAATGCGAGCCTGGCTACACGATGGCTTCTGTCCAGTTTCAGCGCTTTAGCTGGTACGTACGACTTTAAGCCAACTTCATTCAGTCGTCTTCTCACTGTTCGCTCACTTACTCTCACATTACGCACTTCTACGAGGTTACGAGTCATTACTGCAGTGTGACGTCGATTCCTAGACGTCTGCTCCTTGATGAAACGGTCATCCAGGACGTCCGTTGCTTGTTTCCTGCCTTGTCCCCTCCTCCGCACGTAAGACCCTGTTCGCCTGTACCGCGGAACATTGCGACGGATACTGACTGAACGGAAGCTATGACCTTCTTCGATCAAGGTCACGGCTCTTGCCACCTGAGTAGCATCCAAACCACTCATTTTTAAAAGAACACAATGTGTATTCACCGAAACGAAATAGTAAAATGAACCAAACTCTTCTAAAACAAGCTTGACAATATTGCTATGAAACCACTTATAAATGAAAAATATTAAAAACACAACTTATGAGAGTATAAAGCAATTGTTAACATGGGTTGGTGACAACTTTTGTTATCAATTTTCTACTCAAGAGGGTAGAAACGTTAAAATATAAACCATTTAAATAAAAGGGAAACATTAATCTAAAAAAGTGCTATTTTGTAAGTGTTCCTCTAATTGTGCCGGCGTGTGTAGTAGGCTTCATAAAGTCACTAACTCATACGTGGGTCAATGTATATGCTTTTATAATAAGGTTCCTAAGGATAGTATTATCCAAGAAATTCCTATTTAGAAATTCAAAGAAACTGTAAAGCCAAAGTATGCGTAAATAAGCTAAAGCTTATTATAAACTATCAGATTATTTGGACGATAAAAGCCTTGGGTATAATCCCCTCACTAACAGGTTTTTACTAGTATTTGTAATAAAGCAAGTGTAATGTTTCTGTTCGATCGTTGAGTTCTTCACTCCGATGAATATCTAAAGCGTCATTGTCACTAAAGTACGTCTACTTATGGTAGCGTCGAGTGACGGGTCGCTCATTTCCCTCTAGTATACACACTGTAAATTTATTATGAATAAAACGAATTACGGCCTGTTTGCTGTGGAGGTAAGTACCCTTGCCTTCCATGCCAGAGGTCCCGGGTTCGAATCCTGGTAGGGGCAGATATATTATTATATTTGCTTATATTATATTTGCTTTCTAGTCATGGATGTGTATGTATGTTTATTTAAGTTTATTTCTAATATTTATATATGAAAAAAAAATCTATGTGTGCTTATATATTTCTTAAGTTTATTTATCAGTTATCTAGTATCCATAACACAAGTTCTTAATATTACTTAATTTGGGCTACAAAGTGTGGTGTGATTGTTAGAAATAATTATTTATTATTTATTTATAATAAAATATACCTGTGAAGTTTCTTGCCAGTTCTTCACGAAGGTTTTTCCGGACTGGTGGTAAAGTCATGTTTTATTTGACGTCAATTGTCTAATTGTCAGCGTTGAAAAATCTATATTTGAATTTGAATTTCGAGCCTTTGACTTCCCAAACTAAAGACGTTTTGTATAATTTGTACAAATATTCCGAAAATGTGTGATAACCCCCTTATAATGGAACAGCGATGCCACACAAAGTGTCGACGATAGACTTAGGTAATGAGTGAGCTAGTCCAACTTCTTCACGTTATTATTCTTTGTAACGTGTTTATCTCTCTGCTACCACGTATCCACAAGCAAACTGCCGCCGACCAGCTGTTCCCATATAAAACTAAATTATTTTTACACCATTCCAAATTTAAATTAGGACGCGGAAGGGACGAGAATACGTTCCCTTTTCAAACATTAGTTAAGTCATCTCTTGTTTCTATTGGGTGTGAAATTAGAAAATGTTACGAACGAGATCTAAGAGATATTGGAGGGACTCATAAATCAAAGGAAATGAATTGATAAATATTTCGTAACGCACTCGGCCGAAATTATATTGTCTTCATTGATGTATAATAACTGTTGCTGATTGAAGTAAAAAGTTTTATTTAGTTCTCACGAATAGGTTTTAAAATAAAAAGTTGTGATCATTTTAATGTTGCTATGTAATACCGGAAACCTTGTGATAGTTGCTGTTATATAGTTTGGAGTCGGAGACTATCGTTTATTGGTATACATTATTTGTAACGATGATAATCAACACTTTTATTGCCGTTCACATAGTGTTAGAGCGTATCGTTGCTTTGTTAAGTTTTTAATTTTAGTGCGTTACGAACTTAATAATTACTACATTAAAGGTCCAAAATTCATTAACACTTTTACAAAATACATGGGATATTTTAAGCAGGCTCGGCTAGTAAATTAGAAAAAACATGCATTATTTACTCTTTTATTTCGTATCATTTTGGGTGGCTTGCAACATTTGTCAAAATGTCGATTATATTTGTACTTTACATATAACATATTTTGTCCTCTCTTTCTGCCAATATAACAGCTCTAGAGACAAAAACCAATACCAATCTAATAATAATAACATCTAAATTTAAATGATTGCTTCATATTACACCTTACTATGTTCAAAAGAGGTTTCACTAAACGTATTATCTTGGCTCAGGTGATCATCAAAGCTTGTTCAGTCAGGCATATCATATCGTTATATAATTGCTATGTTTTTTTAATCCTCTGTCACAATGACTGTCTAATAGGCACCATGTAGCATCCTATTTGATCTTGTTTTCTTTGGATGGCCCACTGGGCAGCTAAGTAGGTTAAGTGATCTCAACGGTGACCATTTGTCCTCGTAGCCGACTAACAAACATTGGGCCGTCTAAATTAAAAGGGTCCGAAAATTTCCACAGCGCTTTTCTCAACCTTTTATGTTCAGCACGTGACGCTATAAATTTGTTTTGGGTCTCATAAACATGGCCATCATTAAACAGTAGGTCGCAAGGTGTTTTGAATAAATATTTGTTTGATGCATATAACTAGCAAGTATGGAGGAATGACAGTTTTCTAAACATTTCCCTGTGCGCTGGCCAGATTTTTGTAAATAAATCATGGTTCGGTGTTGTCGTTTTGATTTTATGTGTTTGGAGCACTAAAATAATAAGTTCACAAAAACGCATGTCTTTTAGTGGTTTGTATTTAACTCTACTGTTTGTTATTTTCTTAGGCCAAACCTTGCAACTCCAACCTCAGGTCTCTACTAACGAAGCATTTTTATGGCAAATATTACCTTATATCCAGGATTGGCTCCACATTACGAAAAACTCCGTAAGGTCAACAGAAAAAACTCGAATTTTTTAATGTTCATTTTCGAAAAGAATTGTAAATATCGGTGTCCCACCGGTGAAAAAACGCTTTCTTTTCTTAGTAGAAATATGTTTTTATTCGTTTTTATAATACTTTCTAGGTTATCAAGATTAAAATCAATGGCTACAGGTGACTTTAAAACGCCTTGCCATTTTTCTTTTTGGTTTTGTTTATTATCTACGTTAAACATAACATATTCACAAAAAAGTACCAAGTTTCGAGTTCGAACTATTTAGTAAATGTAAAATTATTTACCGGACTAACCATTAAGAATGTTTAATCGTTGAATAAATATATGTTAGAAATAATAATTTGTATGTAGATTGTTATCGGCTGTCTTGAGCGCATTAGTGATTGCAGTAAGGAAATGGTTGAAGGACTATGTCTAGTACAAAAAATAATGAAATAATTTCATACATATTTTTTTGTATTAAAACATAACGCCTTTTGTAGTGCTCGTGTTATTGAGATTATGTGTTTTGACTATGTGCATTGTTGTATGTGTACCTAATTGATTTGACAGCTCTGTGTATTATAGGTATTAAAAATAACTTGCTCTTTAATGTTTTAATTTAGATTAAGGTTTGTTTTATCGTAATCGTCTCATGTAGATAGTGCTTTAGCGATCTGAACATTTCAAGTAACGATATTTTTTCATAAAAAACATGTTTATGACTTAATATGCCGCATAAACTAAAAATAGTGCTGATCAAGTTTATGAGACAAGTAAAACCATATAATGAAAATATCAATCTGTCTAAAAACTAGTAAAATGACACTCATTACGGAGTCCTTCCATATTTCACATCTTACTTCTCGTGTGTAAAGAAAACTAGCCTGCTTCCATTACATATTGAAGCGAATATAACTGTATAATCACTTTGACAACTATTTAGGGAAATAAAAAAGAACGATCATCTACCATGCTTTAAATGTTTATATTACAATATTTTAGAAGTAAAGTTCATAAGTGCTTAGTGGTAAGTAGAGTTTATGTCAAGAATCGTCTGGGGCGGTAATACGGTCCTTCCAATTAATTATAACTGGTATAATCATCACGTATATGTGGTTTTGTTCCGGTCAAAGGGAACTGGAACATAGGCAGTTCCAACTGCAGCCTACGGTCAGCAACGCATCGGTGGTCGATACAATAATCGTAATAACTATCACTATTAATAAATAGAACACCTATGACTAATGAGCGGATGCTGCTAACCATCAGGTATCGGGTGCTTGTTTGCCTGCTAATAAAAGAGTAAAAAAATTAAAAACGGTTTGTGGATGTACTGGAAGTGATGTGATATGTATACAGCATATTTGAGAGTAATTTTGATAACTTCCTTAACACACCACAACATCAATTAGTATTGAAACATTACGCGGAACACTCAGAAAGTTTTGAAAAAAAAAATAAAAATTTTAAAAAATAAAAAAATAAAGCACATTTTCCTGTCTGCAACAGGTACTTCCTCAACGGCCTTCTCGAACGCAGTGAGCGATTGAAAACTTCTGGCGATGAAAACTCGTATCCCCTTGAGCTGATTTTAAATTTTTGGGTACAAGAATTCACATAGGACCAATAAGGGTTGTAAGGTGGATGACCAAAAAGTTTTACTGGTGTGGTGTTTAGGAAGTCCCTCATCTTGGTCACGGAGTGCTTGGGCGCGTTGTCGTTGCGAAGCAAAAGTCCTCGGAGTCCCGTGTTCGGTCGCTTGTTGCTCGCAGCAGCAAAAACTTCGTGCAAGCATTTGGTAGTGTACTACTCTGCAATAATGCTCCATGGGTTTCCTAAGGGAATTGATACTATTTGATTTTTGCAGCGCTTCTCGATTCGTCACCTATTATGATATCATTAACACGGCTGGAAGAACGTGCTTTTAATTTATCAATCATATCATGGAACCATTCCACGCGCGCCTGCTTCTGAGCATATCGGTGAGGTTGTGGGGTACACAGCGCGAAACAATCCTCCTTACGCAAAGGTGCTTGTGTAAAATATCATTAACATTTCCCGATCCAAACTGCAGATTGTGCTGAATCTCCCCGATTTTGTTGAAATTTAAATTTGAAACAAATATATGTTTACTATTAAATAATAGTTTTCAAAATAAATTACATCTCAGCAGCGTTCCATACAAATAAACATCTTTTTGCAAAACTTTCTGAGTGCCCTGGTACGAGAATTGTATACATATCCAATCGTAATACCCACTTATTTCAATAAATAATATACTGCGAATGTTAGGCTAAAACCAGAATAAGTCGTAAAACAATCAAAGCTCTTTGTTTCCCCGATATAAATCAACATGACTTATGCAAACAGCTTCCGTATGGCGCGCTGTCAGCCGTCTAGATTGACAGCTGTCAACCACGAGGGGAAAATGTGGATTTGTATCGTGTTAGTTTTGCTATGCAGATAGGCAATAGATATCTTATTCAGGTGTCTTGTGGAATTAATGTGAAAGGGGCTGGAAAATAATTTAGTTATATTATTTGTAATTTTTTAGAAGTGTTAGGTTTCAGGTATCAAGTTGTTTGACAAAATGACTAGGAGCGTCTATAAACTAACAGTACAAAAAAACACGAAATAAGACAATTTATTAAACGTTCTAATTTCAATATCTTTTTAACTGCGACTACAATATCAATGACTAACATAATACTTAAAATATTTTACCCTTAACATTGTTTGTTCTGATTTAAACAAAGTTATTTTCAAGGGCCATAAGAATTTAAATGTGGGCTTATTCTAATGCTTGCATGACAAGTGCATTAACGAAACTCGTTAACGGTAATGGATACTGTAACTTATGTAGTAACTTACTGTTACATATTACAAATTGTAAAGTAATATGTAATGGGAGGGAGGGCAAGGTTATATATGTTAAATTTGCTTAAGTTGGAAAGGATGGCGCGGTGGGTTGCCCTGCCTCATACGCTGGAGGTCCCAGGTTTGAGTCCTGGTCGGGGAATCAAATTATGTAATGAGCACAGATGTTTTTTCTCGGGTCATGATTGTTTATATATGATGATGTTTATACGTGTATGTTTTGGTTCCCCAGTTCGCTATGTGATCATCCATAACACAAGCTATATCAGCAAAAATGTTCATTTCAATCAGCAGCAATTTTTTGCCGTCAGTTAGTGTGTTTGTATAAGAATTTATTATTATTCTAATTTCAATTTTTAATCTCCACATCGGGTATTTTTTTAATAATGGTACAGGCTTTCACCAAGTATACATTACCTATTATTAGCCTAGTTAAATGGAAAACTGATAGTATTATTTTTATTATTATTAATCTGTAAAATTTTATGATAATTTTTCTTTTTCATATTATTATGATTATTATTCGTGGTTAGGCGCCGTTTTACTCCGTGGTCCGTTTTACATAGTTTTTGATACAATTTAGGAGCTTTTGAATAGTATACGTATAGTAAAATTATTATTAAATGGCTTTAGTCAAAAGAACATCAAAGGAACGAAATATTGGCATAGTTTGGAAAGGTTAAGTTACGTAGTTAATTCACTATCATTTCACTTTGGAATTGTGCTGGAATGGCGATGAGAATACAACAGTTTACAAGCACGAAGGTCCGGAGTTCGTCGCTATTATTTTTAACTTTATCTACTCTGCTTATAAAACGTTTTAACCTGCATTATGAATAAATCAGGTGCGCCTTATCGACGCCATGATTCCAGTTTTAAGTGCCTTTATACTTAACTTTACCTTTTTAGTTAAGATGTGTTTTTATGGTGACTAGTTGCTGCAGGAAATAAGTCTTGTCTTATGCAGTATGCTGTGATACATATTTGTATAAGTTAGCGCAAGGTAGGAACTTGACCTACAGGGTCCAAGTCAAGTTATGTTATGTATTCGTTTATGTTACGGTCAATGCATAAAAACTGGGGTTAGGAAATTATTGGTAGTTTTAAATAAAGGCGTCTAAAGCGCAAATATAAGTACATAAAATAAAATGTACAGACTTAATTATTATTTTGGAAGTATTTAATTGTTTCATAAAATTGATGCATTTATTTCGTTTTTATTTTTATATTTTTTGTACTTAATACATTAAATAAACATTAAAATACTTTAAAATTTACGGGAAAAGACAATTCAAGTGATTTACTTTTATTTAAGAGTATTTTCTACGCTATATCTTCACTTTATATAAGGCTTAAATAAACCTTGTCTTATCAGGGAAGACCTAATGCTTTTATGAAAGTTTTAAGAAGAATTATTTTATTAGAAATTAACAGCAAGGTCGCTGTTATCTATAAGCATATATTAAGGTAAATATTTCAATTTGCCCAGCCTCTGTTGAAACCTACGTACGCGAGCCGCATCAATCACTCATACTATCTCAAATCAAGTGGCTGTCAGCTCGTTGAACCAGACTGTTCAATCACTCAATCGGGAACGCCTCATATCCGCCAATTTTGTTCTACCAACCAGATATTTGCGGAAGGTTACCGTCTTGGCTTGCTTCGTTTCGTACAAATGTTTATTAAGTTTAAATTTGCTGATTAACTAAGTTAGTTGTGACGTAGGTTACTAAGTGTGCACTTAATTAAAGATTTAGCTTAGCAAATGTAGACACTAAGCACAGATAAAGCGTAAATGTGCTATGCCAAATGTTTACTTGGGAGGACATTAGGTAAGAATTTGTCGTCTTTTGAGTGCGACCATAAGTAACTTAAAATAATAAGAGATTCTAAAGATGAGTAAGAACTGATTGCATTTAAAAAGGTTTGAAAAGGCAACATTCGCCGTCATAATGTCATATACAAACGTTAAAAGTTTTTGTATATGACATGAACATACTTTGTAAACTGATCGATGGCTGGATCCCGCATTAACTCGTGAACGGGTGCCGTTTGAGGGTGTTCATCGTTTGGATACTTGGGGGGAGGGACACTTGCCGAGCGAACTGATGCAGATAACAATATTTTGTATAGACAACAATATATACCCGTGAAGTTTCTTGCCAGTTCTTCCTCACGAAGGTTTTTTCGAACTGTTGGTAGAATCATGTTTTATTTGACGTCAATAAGAACAAGTAATTGTCAATGTTGAGAAATAAATATTTCATTTCATTTCATTTCAAACCATCCGTAAGTAATTCTTGTAAGTAGGCGTGTTATTTTTTTATTATTATTTTATTATTATTTTTAATTGTATAAAAAGTGTTCAAGTATATTTATGTTAAGTTTGTGTGCTACGTATAGAAAAGCCAAAAGTACAATATAGCCATTCATCAACAATTTTAATGTTAGAACAAAATATGACAACGTGACAAAATTCAATGGAATTTCCTAGCTGGGAAAGCACCGCATTTAATTAGCAAGACCGTGTTATCTATTTGTTTAATCAAACTTCATTTCGCTTATGAATTAGTCTCAAATTGAATATCTTGTAAGTTGTAATGTACACCACAGTATCTATTGTAACTTTGATATCGCGTATTTCAGATTTTTGCTAACTACAACGAGTATTTTAATAGAGAATTTACCTAAAATCATAACTTATTATTGTACTTTTCTTGGTAAAATGTAAGACAAGATTTAACAAAGAAAAATCTGGAATGTGTAGCATTCTTAATAGAACCGGAGAGTTAAGAATTGAAATGCCTGTATCGGTATGATATTATTGATGTGTCGTCAGTACCATTAAGGATTTCTTTTGAAGTATAAACAGATTAATAGTTTTGCTGAACTATTATGATATTACCTAAGGCAATATTACTTTTGCTAACTGAGCGGTACCTAGATCAAAGGTTACATTTAGTATTTTGGACTTATGTAATGCTGACTGGTTGATAATGTATTATGAAATTCAGCAAACTAGCAATAAAAGTGCCAGGCGTAGTTCAACATTCTGGTTGCATGTGTTAAGATAGACATGTGATTCGGCTGTTTTATAGACTAGTTATTCAAAGCCTATATATTGTATAAATTCGAGAAGGCTTTCTATTCCTCTATTAGATTATGGCTCTCGACTTAAATTTGTAACATCAATTCTTGTCTCATGTGCAAAACTGATATAAATGTGTTGTTGTAGTTTATTGGTTACCTTCAAAAACTTATACCTTTTAAGAAAACCTAGCTATAGCGTATTAAATTTGTTTGTCAGTAGTTAAAAAGAACCCCCTTGAAAAAATTACTTGCAGGGTTTCAGGTCCAATGTGGGGCAGACACTGTATTATGTTATAAGTAAAAGTTTCTCTTTTTGACATTTAATTTAAAGGAATTTTGATATAATATTTAAAAAGTTTGCAGAGCAGTCTTTCAAAAAGTTTGTGGCACAATTATTGAATTAATATGTAATTACTGATTTAGGACTGTAAGTAGATATGTTAAATTATTGTATTTATCTCGTGCTATGCCTGTAACTGAGGTGACATTTTTGGTAATATGCATAATACCTAATTGTTAAGCTAGTGCTATTTTCGTTGGTGCCATCAATAAATAAATAGTTAACAGTTTTTCTTGAAAGTACAATAATGGATTTGTTACAAAATGGTATAAATACTTGATTTGACATATTGTCGGGTCATTGGGTTGTTGATTCAATGATCATTGTGATTAATGTTAATACTTCGTTAAAAATAGGTTGCCATTTTCAGTTGTAAAATTTCTTCGTTTTTACAGGATGGATAATATTGTCTGTCTTAAGAAACAAATTTAGAATTTTTGGATTGTCCAAATGTAAAATATTATAGCATAAAGACATCTTACAGTGATTTAGTGCTAGCAACTTTAATTGACATACTAAAAATGTATGATCATTTCATTCCCTTTTTATACGTGAGAGGACAACAGCTAGTTATAGCATAAAAAAACACCAAGGCACGAAGTTCAGGCTTCAGCTATTGAGAAGATCAAGGCTGAATAGAAATCACATAAAAAAATAATTTAAATTATTATAGCTAAAACACTTTGAGTGCGGAAAGGACTATATCAAAATAGCACGATCGAAATATTTTAAAGCCCAGTCTTATCAGGAACATAATTAAATTACATTTGAACATGAAAACCTATTTTCTTAGAGAAATGCATTTCAATTGAAGTCAACATCACAGTAACGCCAACAAAGATCTAGTAAATCACGAGGATGTAACTCGAACCTCAGGGCTTGCATCTGGTTGAATGCGTCGTAGACACGTGGACCTATTGAAGTGAGTTCAGCCTTGGACTCGTTTGTGATTGTATGCGATGTGATGTGCTGTGGTGATGGGATAATTTGTTGTGGTGTGTGATGAGCGTTTAGATTTGCACTTTGGCGATGGTAATACTATTATTGACTAGTGATTCGTAAAACCAAATTAAACAATCGCCTACTGGTAGGAGAACCGGCTGAACCGACTTTCGTCAAACATAGCTAAGAATACTGTTTTCGTTTAAAGTAATATATCATAAACTGACTATTCACATGAGTGATATCAGCCACACACAGATACACGGTTACTTATAACACCCTTTTTTTGCGTCTGGGTTTAAAATTATGACCGCGACTCGTTATACCAAAGTTGCATTTAAGAAATAATAATAACAAATATTAAAATTTTGTTAGGTACAAAAACACTGACCGTAGTAGCGCCAGCTGAGCTCTCATTATACATTTATTAGTTCTGCATAAGTTCTACAAACATAAAAAACATGTCTGTGACTACTATCTTGAGAAAGAAAATAGTTACACTAAGGACAGTTTTATTATTTATTTTTACTTTTTCGGGAAACAAACAGTCATTATATGTACCTTAAATTAAAACAACAGTAAGCAACAACATGCGTTTTACCTAAAATAGTTGCAAGTGATAGACAAGTGACGTAGAATGACGCAATGTCATCTCCATTCCAAGATTTTCCCCGACAGATACTAACTATGAATAATGGGGAATGTTTTACTATCTTCAATAAATATTATCAAAAGAAAACAAAATCAACATATCTATTATCTTACTTTATCATGATTGAATACCATTACATTTGTTATTCCGTATTACTGGAACTTTATTGAAAAGAGGCTACATTCTTCTTTAATCTGACAAAAAAAATACTCGAAAATTACTTTCTTTATAAAAAATACCTCACACTGCATGACCAAAAATAAATTCGCTTATAAGAAGTCAGTTATATTTTTCTGAACGACAGTGAAAGTCCACGAAATGTCCATCAAAATACACCAATTCATGGTTCATAAGAAAAAGCCGGTTGTCTGACTTGACAGCCACGTAATGCTCTTCAAAGATGTTCTGATTAGGGTATTCCGCCTCGACTTGACGACCGAACATCGCCATCAAACGAACGTAACAATCGCTCTTTTTGTTTCAGGTCAGTAAATGCAACAATTGGAAAGGCATGTTAAAAATGGATATTCAATACGGTACAGTAATCGTGATTTTCTATGACTATTTTCTCTGATGTGACATGACATAGCTACCTACTTGAGAACGCGGTTTGGCGGGTCGGCCGGTTGTGACGCGCCTTCAGTCACCTGTCGCGCATACTGGCCGAAAGACGCATGGCTGTATAGCTGCCGACGCTTTGCCTGTGCTCCGTTGCGTTCGTATAAAAATACGCGGAACCTAATTTGAAACAAAAAGTGAATCGGTGTGGCTTGTGCTATTTCTTATTGGTGTTGTTTTCTTTTGAGTTTTCAATTTGGAATTTTGGATTGTGTTCTGTTTTTTTTTCTTCTAAACAGTGGGTAATTTATTTTATTTTTTAAATAAAGTTTAATTAGAGTTGTATAAAGTACGGTTCATTGAAATTTAAATTATAAAATTTTCTGAAAGATACCCAATATGTATACAAATGCACAAAAACTCTTTAAGCTTAAATTTTTTCACTGCGTTTTGAGGGTACTTGAAAATGTCTAGCCAGGAAATTCAAAGGGAAGTTTCATGATCAAAGGGGAGGCTTTCCCTAATGACGCTGTAGATAGGGATATGTATTTGCAACTACATCTAGTCTCGTCACAATCTACTTAGATATTTTAGAATACCTATAACATTTATGTCTACTTTCTAAGGGCTGAAGTAGGTTATAAAAGTTCGTTAAGATAATGGGTTGCTAAGGCACAAATAATTTTTAAAAATAAGGAAAAATGACAGTGGAATATAATATCTCGTTTAATTATTTTAAATATAACTAACGTAAGTAAAAGTATTTTTAAATATAATTAACGTACTCAGAAACGTCGCCCAGTACGTAGTAAAAATAAGCAATTTTCAGTGTTTTCTCTTGGCGCTGTCCAGATGTTGTGCTTAACCAGAAATGTGTATTTTTACAATTGCGAAGACAACGTATCTCTACAAGTTAAAATGCAATAATATTTAAGACGAATGAATGATTTAATTGCTTGCCACCAAATAAAGCACGCAGATAAAATCTCTTGAATAAATAAGACACAAACATGCAAATTCTTCATTGAGCTAATAATTGTTTAGATAATCATTTACATAAAATGTGCTCTAAGTGTTTCATATACATTTATGCCAAACCATAGTTCAAAACTAGCCACGTTTGGTAAAACATAAAATCGGTTATAGATCAGAAAAACTTTAACTACTAATAAACTAAAAAGCGGACTTTGAATACTTCGGCATTTGTTTATGTAATATTAAGGTTTTATTTATTTAAAAACGATGCCTGAGCCTTTTACCCAAACGTCGTTCTCCCAACACTAGCTGTGTTTGTAACCTTTTCGCGAAGTTATTTAGTTGCAAAATATTTCGTGCACTCGCACAAGTACATACCCACAACTAAATAGATCTTACTAAACTTCGGGGCGGTCCTGATTGCCTGGTACCGGTGGATTTGGTTTTGTGGTACATTTGAATGAAAGAATGGACTGCTTTATTTGGTAATTTTGTTAAAACAAAAATAATTATCATAGTTTTTATTCATAATACCATTGTCCAGTTGACTTGGTTGAGTAGTAAAGAGGGATGGCCAGTTGATTACTAATCACCTGACGTGTCTTCTTCATGAGACATCATAAAAAAGCATATTTATTGCCTTATTACAAACACTAAATCACATGAGTAGATAAACAGAACAGAGACAAAGCTTCATACAACCGCACGAATTGGTTGCACTACTACAAGCACGCAGGGCATGTGTGCGTGACCACTGGCCGCTTGTCACGTACGCGGCGAGACTTGTCAAAAGACATTGTCAAAAGGCACAGCCAGTTGACAATTTCAGGGTCATTGTGACGCTCGTTGTTTGTTCAGTTAGTTGCAAGTTTGATTATTTTAATGTAATAACGTTGTGTTTTTTATTAATAATAGTTGTTTATTGTACTGTGTGTATGAATAATTGTAGAAAAAATAAAATTGAATTGCTCGAGCCAAACTTTCGCGAATATTTCGATCTTGAAATAAATATTGTCTATATTGGCAATAAAATACTTAAGCGTATTAAAGATTGTATTTTTGATATGCCATGTGACTGTTTCCCATTAGATTACTTGAAAAAACTATATGTTAAATTCAGAATTTACCACACCATCAAAAGAAACAATAAATTATTAAAAAACAAAAATTATAAAAGAAAATTATTAGAGTTTGTTATTTTGTAAAGTATTCTATCATGCTGAATAATGAAACTATTTAACAAATGTTTTGTTTAATTTGTCTTAACCTATTAGGACAACCCTACCAAAATAGGTAACAATTTTTCACGTTCTTAAGAGCTTTGTCTCTGTTCCGTTTATCTACTCATGCGATTAAATGAAAGATCTAAGACGTGGTCTGGACAAAAAGTATTAAGCTTTCAAACTTTTACAAGAAATACTTTCATGAACGCAGCCATAATCGCAGTTTGTTTTTTTTTCATAACGTAATTCAAATACAACGATAAAGCAAAAAGTCTAAATAATTATAAAATTAGATTACTTTCTTACTGTAAACTTTAGCATCAATCAAACGTCAACGAATATGAATCGAAATGGCTGTCAAAATGTTGAGATTCTTATTTAAAAAATCTACTGCTGTTCTATTTATATTTTAAGTAGGTACTTTAAAAAACACGGAATTGCTCATATTGCTTACCGTTTTAACGTACGTTACCAAATGAGTTCGATAAACGATGTAAAGTGTTTTTTTTCTAAAAACACTTTGTGTCTCTTAATTTATTTTTGTCAGACACGAATTTTGTAACATAGCTCAAGTATTTAAATACGTCGTAATAAATATCCATTTCAAAATATAGTGAATTTAAGACGCGACCAAAATGGGAATTTGATTGACAAGTTTTTGATAGTATGGAAAGTGGCCTTCCTACTTTGTGAAACTGCACAAATATCAAATTAGGCATAAACTAAGAATTACGCGAACATATATGTCCTTTGTAAAACTTAGTGCTTACGTGAGGTAAGGAAGTAAAAATAAATAAAATAAAATAGTTATTTCAAAAACCTGGAACTATCAAATATTTAAGATTGAGGAATAATATTCGAATTCAAATCTTTATTGCGTTCCACAATGGTAAATTCAGATTACATTTTACACTAGTTACATACATCACGGACCCTGTTGGGCACAACAATTTGGAAGGGGATAAAGGAGTTTATTTCAATCATTTAATAGTATGTTATTTAAATAATTTTATAGTATATTAATACGGGATGCTAATAAAACACTCGTTAGAAAGCCTGTACAGTTCCTAGACAGTATTTTTAAATTAACATATTGTTCTAGTTCCCCAACCATAGATAAATAATAAACTAACACCCTAGCAGACGATACGTAGCAATAGTTATTATTAAATAAATGTGCATTTTTTGTTTCTTACTAGAATAATAGCTTTTCCCGTGGCTCCGCTCGTGTAGTGTAACAAAGTGATCTAAGAAAGTTTATGTCCGGATTTTTAAATACTGAAAAATATAACAGAAAACAAAAACATGCTGCCCGCCAAAATGCGCAAAATGCCAAAATGCGCCAATACTTAAATCCTGAAAGCGTAACAATTAAATAATCAAACGAACCCACACATCCCCTTTTACATTTAAAATATGCTATTTATAACATTTAAAATAATACTTGCACCTTAACATTTTATTTCTTCCTTTGAATACCAACTTATTTTGTGACATCGCTACTCATCCATACGTAAGTCGTACAAAGTTTCGAAATTATTTGTATTTTCAAATCTTCTTTTTTGTGTCTACTACAATTAATTTTTTCCATCTAATGCAGTTATAAATATGGATTGATTTATATGCATTTTTTATTGATTTGATTAATTTTTCGCAACGCCAATAGCAATACTGTTGAAATATCTATTTTTAAACTAATGTATTGTTAATTTTGTAACATAACTGAATTTGCATTGGGTATTTGCGGTTACATTTTCGCAAGATCTCAGATGTTTTCTTTGGTAGTCATGATTTTGTTTGAGGTTAGTTCGAAAAAATAATTTTTTTTACTATTTCCTAGCCGGCAAACGAGCTAGAAACGCGACCCATCTGATGGTAAGTGGCATCCGCGCCCATGGACATCATTCGTTGTAGGTGTTTTATTTATCAATTTTGTATGTAATTGTTATATCAACTAATGATGCGTTGCCGAGCGCACGCTTCAGTTGGATGTGTCTTTGTTTTACTAATTGCACTGCTGTTCCTTCCCCTTGCCCGGGACACACCGCGTTAACGAGATTATTGCGGCGGTCAAAATAGGAAGGAATGTAGCGCCGACCCAGGCGAGATCTGATCATCCACAAAAAATAATAAATTGTTTTCTATATTACTGCCTTTTCATTGGTGCTGGTTGGATCATAAAACATCGGTTCGCTTAAAATAACTCTTGTCCCAATTTACAAATTTACGTCTCGTTTGACCGGTTCCAATAAAAAGTGAGACGTTTGTACGAACAACGCTCGATCGGAAGGCGTATAGGTAATAGTGAAAGTGATAAACTCACTAACGAGATACATCCTCGGCTATTAAAAGTGTCAGACTGGTGAGATGCAGATTACGGCAGGTGCTACTAAATAGTATGAAAATGTTTTATAGGTTTAGGGAGGATATTATTGGAGTCATATACACAGGGTGCTAATCAAATTGCTTGCCCAGCGACGAGTTCAGTAAAAAGGAAAGATAAACATCCTGTACGATAACTCTCTAATGTGCCCGAATGATATATTAGAGAGTAAAATCAGAATCTGTGAATAAATATATACCAACCCAAAGAAGGTAATGCTTACGGTAATTGTAAAACCTGTGGACGCTAAATTCATGATTGAAATCGAGCTAATGTTTATTAATATTGTAAGTGCATAAGTTTGTGTGTTAGAGGTTATAGGTAGTTTGTTGCTTAAACGGATGTCTAGATCAGAATTAATTTTATCTGAAGTTCCCAGAGAAATGGGAATTGGCGTGGAAAATTTAGTTGCACATAACCTTTATGGGAGAACAAGAAAACCTCCATTCGTAAAATTTGGCTATCTTAAAATGTAAAAAAATAACAAAAATAATTAACGTTGTTAAATGATGACTTCGATTATTCCATTATCGAGCAATTAAAGTTGAATAACTTGAATATTTCACGGCCGAATTTGGTTAAAAATAAAAAGTCTGTCGGACCCTCTTTTTGTGTTGAATTAAAAATGTTTTCCGCAAACTGCATTATGTATAGTGACCGATAAGTTCAAAAAGTTTAACTCTCTGATTTGTATATTTTATAAAAATTTACAAATTACTTCTTTATTTTCCGTTACAAAAAAAAATTATTACGTTTTTTATCGTTATTGTAAAAGCAACAGTGTATTATCATATTAAGTGAAAGTACTTCCTTTTAGTCGGTGTGTATTGTACTTGTTAGATATTAAACGGTTTGACCAAAAAGCATGAAATTACTCGTGTATTCGACAATAGCTTCGACCCAATCATAGATTTGTGGGTGTAAATAATATGATAAAGTAGTAGCTCTGTACAGTTATTTTGTTACGGGTTTTATTCGATTCGTTATTCGATTTTTTAAAGAGATATAAAGCTATTATTCAAAGAATATTCTTTATACCATACCTACTCTAAAAAGCTTATTTTATTCACGCAAAACAGTGAATAAAAAGGCCTTTTATTCACTGTTTTGTTTTTATTCACTGTTTTGGTGTTTGAATTTGGAACACAAAATATATCCGATCTCCATTTCAATGCTTACACAAACTCCTTGCGCTAAGATTCGAAATTCAAACTCTTTGGTGCAAATAAATTCTCGAGATTTGGTTGGTCGATATTTGCGACAAGGAGTTTGGCATTAGATTAATAAATATTGTTTCACAAGTTGACCGCTCTAATGATAATAATAAGAAAATTACGCTTAATTTCAGTCATTGCTCTAATTTTAATGTCCATTTCAATTAATGTAACATTTATTATTTCTTGATTAAATTTCTATTTTCGCTTAAATTATGTCTTTTTGTCGTAGTCATGGTATAAAGTATAGTGTGCAAATCCTGAATAAAGTACGAATTCATATCGAGGGCCATGAATCACTCGCGTCGCTCAGGATTGTAAAAGTTGAATCACTCGCTGCGCTCGTGATTCAATCATCTTAAATCACTCGCTACGCTCGTGATTCAATCGTTAGAATCCTTCACTTGCTCGTGACTCATCTACGGCCCTCGCTTTAAATCCGTCCTTTATTCACTAGTTGCATTATATACTATTTTCATTAAAATATACGTATTAAACATTTTTAACAGTTAGATTAATTTTTTGTCTTCTAGCTTTCTTTTTTTTGAATTCCAGAACTTATTATTCTTATGTATTTATTATCCGTATTTATTTTATTTTATTCTTTAATTTTTATGGAGGCTTTTGCGTTAGCATCCGTATTTATTATTTAATACCATTTTATATTATAATTTAGTAATTTTAGCGAAATTTATAAAGTTTTTGTTGAAAAAACAATGCTGTATAAAGTGCACTTGCTACAAAACTCAAGCTGTTTACAATTCCTTCATATGATGGTATAAAGGGTGGCCTCTTAAACATCTACGTAACTGTATGAATATTTATCAATTTATGTAACGAACATTTAACGTAACGCTTTCTACATTAACGATACGCTTAGAGTCACATTAACTCCTTGTACTGACATATTTTAGAATATTTATTACTTACATTCCTTTGTTGAATCGCTTTAGCGTCATAATCTGCCAGTCACGTTGTTAGTAAAAGTGTCAAAAAAAGCAATGTTATGACTTTATATAATTATATATAATTTGAGGCCAGGTTTCTACGATTTCCGTAGGTGTGCAGGTGTTTTATAATTTCATATTTCACGAGTAATAGAAGACATTAATTCATTGTACCCTGTATGTTAAGTTTCTCGGCAGCGTAAGTGCCTAGCACACCAAGTGATGTTCAGGCAGAATTACGGCCGCATTCATAGATTGTCAAACCGTCACTATGCATTCTCAATAAAAAAGATTTTGCTTAGCAAATCTAGAATTTGATGAAAATAAATTTTGCTCAACTAAATCTATACTTACAAGCGCCTTAAGTAACGGTTTTAACGTCACTCAGTGCAACCGTTCGTTAGAAGCATAGTTTATTAAGAGTGTGGCGGCCTCAATCAGAACTAATTTTAGGACGGTCTCAATATCGTATGATGAATATCATATTATCTGGATGCTTACAAAATTCGTACTATTTATGTATATTGCTATTGCTATTTTATTCTTTTTTTAATTATATGATCGAGAAATAAAATACTTATAAGGAGATTCAACAATAAACCCAATAAATATCTCATTACTGAATTACACAACTCGAGTGGTTGGCAGTTATTAGATACATAACATAGCGGTAACTCGATAAATATTGATGATAATCATTACGTGTATGTTTGTATGTAAGATGTAAGCGAATTGATACATTCTACCCGATAATTGCCTACGCGTGACATCTTAAAAATCATTTATGATTCTCGACTGTTTAGAACTGCTTTTTGATTTCAAGTAACTCACAATTTTTTTTATAAAATTTTTTATTAGGGGCTTTTACTTTTGTATCGTTTCAGTTCAATTGATCCCGGTGACAAAAATATCTAGGTAAAAAATCATTTATAGAAAAGGGTGGCGACGAATCGTATAGACATACCTATTAACTCCGTAAACCAGTGGTTCCCAAAACAAACTTCCAGTTACCGGGGATGATTTTGAGTCAAGGAGTACTAGTTTTTAATGAGAAATATTCATTTATTTGCTGTCTTTGTCATTAAATCTTTAGCGTTGACTTCAATTTTAGTCACTTTTAATCTCAATGAGTTAGATACCTTCGCGTCGTCCTATTTTTCATCCACCCAATATTTAAGTCGCTGGCTTCCCACCGGTAGGATGCGGCCCATACATTCAGAAATACTGCCTTAGGAACTAATACACTGTGCAGAAACATGTGCGCATTATTATAAACTGCATTATTTTGAAATGGATGCGAAACACATCTACATCTACTTGTTCTAATTTAGAGTAGCAACCCAAGATTTGAAAATTATTAGTGCGATATTGAGACACTAGAGATTTGACTTGAATCCTGGTGAGGAGATCCTTGGGTGTGATGAATTCTGATGAATTGCTGTCATGGATGTTTTTTTAATATTGATTTTTTTATTGATGCTTATTTTTAGGTTAATTCTCGGTCCTGCTGTATATTGCATCTTTCCAATTTCCAAACAGATCAAAGTTCTAATTATTGTTTGGTATATTTGTAAGAATTGTTATTTATGATATTTGTGAACGTTAGTTATCGAAAAATATACAAGTTGGTCTTTTTTATGATTATGGTATCGATGTCGATAATTTATTTATGCTGTGACATGGCTGGTATTGACGACTTTTTAACTATACCTGAGCTTTAATCCAAATATCAACATGTAATTATTAAAATAATTATCGATAAAGACATCAGCTAATAAAACAAAAATAAATATATTATCAATGATTCAAAAGCTAATAAATACTTAGGTGTAATACGAGTAGTTTGTGCAGTAGCAAAATAGATTGTGTTATTTTTTTGTGCCCTTTCTGTGTACCTAAGTACAGTTTATTTGCCTAAGTTAAGAGTTACTTAACATTCAGGTCAGTTAGTTTTGTTGCATTTAAGTTAATAAGAAATTGTGATAATAGCCCATCACGATATGACAATTTACGGATCACGCGATAGACGGAATAGCATGTTACGCAAAATCTTAATCTTAAATGAATTTTAATATATTGGAATAAAGGAGGCAGATACCGTCCCATACATTTCTGGGCTATGGTGTTAACAACTTGGAAATAGTGTTTTCTATAAGAAACATACATTTGAAGTGTTCACCTAAAATTTGAAAACATTTGTATTTCTAGAAGTTAAGCTATAAGATATTTTAGTAGTGTCATATAAAGTTTCGTTAGGTTATGAGAATGTTATTTTAAATTATTTCGTTGGACTTTTCAATAAATTACTTAAATAAACTATACTTAATGATGTCCCAAAACGAATCGTGTATGTATTTGACCCCTTGTATGCTCCCCAAAACAGCATAAACACTTATCTTAACTACTATCTTGTTCACTTTGAAATTATTCGCAAGAATAAATTACTTACTGTTTCAGTCATACGCTATTGTCAAATCACAACCAATATTTCTTCATTTAAAACTCGTCTGCCAACAGTAGTACAGCGACCAAACGCAATGCCACAGTTAACACAACGATCCATGTCGAAATGCAAAATCGGGTATCCAAGGGAACAAATCTAATATTCGTCGTGTAAGGCGGGTTGTCGGAATCCGGTAGGCAAGCAGAAAGTATTCGAGTAAATAAGAATCGTAGTTAGTCCGTATAACAAGCGTAAGTCGTAAGAAAATAGGAAAACCACAAAACAACTCAAGCGCATGGAACAAAGCCAAACAAACGAGTATCAGAATGGCAACCATTTGACGGCATGATTGAGTGAGTGACTCGTCAATCACGTACGTGGCGTTCGTTCTTTTCGCTCGTTATTGGGGTAAAAAATCAGTATTGCCGACGTTAAAACTAAATTCCACTCATAAAAATCACAGTGAAATTACATATTTCGAATTTACTTCATTTCCAGAAATTAAATCGTTCGCGGTTTATTATATTTATAATAAGGTTGATATAACTTATTTTTTGGCATGAATTTCCACCTATTAACTGTCTAGCCCACGATTACTCAGCCTCCTTTGCGACTTTGAGCCCCCAGGGCATTCTTGCAGTTTACATTTACCTACGAAACATGTATCAAGCAAACCAGGGGCATCCAGCTTTGTTGAAAAGACTCCTTATTAACCTTATTTAGGAAATTACCTGACAGCAAGTCTAAAAGTAAGGTAATCCAATAAACCGCGTAATTGTACCGCACGCATACACTGCGAACCTTTTGAAATTCAGTGTTGCCTAATGTTTCACTTATTCGTTTACGTATCGGTTCATTTCTCTTAATCAGTATCGTAGGGTTGCCAATATTTAATTAATAAATACCCGTCTGTGGTAATGAGATTTTATGTTTGGTAATTAAACCACCTGTCGGTTTATTTATTTCTATAGTTTTACGAAATCCGCTAGTTAGTGAACCGGTTTGTTAAATCTATGTTCATTTTTATATATATTTACCTATAAACAAATTTATTTATATAAATCCGTAATAGAATAAGGATGTTCAGGTATTGATTTACAATGTACAGTTTTTTTATTGGTTAATTTGTCAGGATTCTTATTTTAGGGTATTATTAAAGGCTTAAGTCCATAGTGTTTGAGCCGTCGGCCGATGATGTTTCAGCATATAATACAGTCATGATTATTTTTAATATATTGACTATACAGTCATAAACCATATTTAAAAGGTTATTGAACTAACTTTTTTTGTTTTTGGTATTAAAATTAAATAATGAAGTCAAAGGAAATCTTACGTACAACACTAGAGTCACGTGACCAAAATCTTAATTAGAATATAGAAAGAAAACACATTTATACATTAGACTAACCTAAAGGCTTTTAAAGGAAGAGGTCTGTACCCGAGACAAGTCGAGGAGGTCTCAAAATGCGAGAAACTGACGCTACTGAGCCATATTATCTCTCGACCCGAAGCGAGTGTTTGTCGCGTTTAGACACCTTCTCGGCTAATTATATGCTAGCCCCGTGCAACTTTAATAGACGCAAACAAGTTTAACCTTCCGCGCTTATGAAGCTTGTTTTCAGCTTGAGTTCTTATTGTCTAACACAGGAGAGTTTTTTTGGCTAATTTAGTTTATTTTATGATAAAATACGTTCTAATATAAAGGAAAATCTAAAAGGAAATAACATGGGAAGAAAATAAGTCAAAAAAAGGAAAACCGAAAGAGCACATCCACTTGTTGCAAAATAACAGAGCCAGTATTGGATTGACGTAATTGAATTTTGAAGTTGGTGATAGGGATCCCGAACTAAAAAAAAAACAAAACTCACATAAAGTTATAGTTGCAATCGAAATAATGCTTTGCAAGATTATACAATTAACATAATTAAGTTTGTAATATGTTTTTGATTTTATTTACTTAGTTTTAAATGTATACTTTACTGTTTATGAAAAGCTTTATGCCTTTATCTTTATAATAAGCCACCAGCAAAACTTCTTTTGCATTGAATCGGTAACCCCAACGTTGCGCAGCTATTGTATGGAGACTCCTCACGTTTAGTTTCTTATTAATTGAGATAATTTTGTTGGGAAATATTTTAGTTCTGATACTGTTTTTGATAATCATTTTCATAAATGATACGAATTATCGTGCATTCCATTCGTCCATTAAGTGCTGAAACAAAAAGCTTACTGACGGCCTAAAATGGACTTAACCCTTTGTAAAGTTTGGTTTAGTTAATAAATAACTCGATTGTAATAATGAGATTATTGTTAAATAATTAAATAACTTGTCGGTTTATTTATTTTCAAGTAAAGTTTTGTGGCTCAGTGGGATTGCCTGCTAAAACTAAATTTATTTTGGTTTGAATCAATTTATTTCTTCCAAATTATGTCAATCCAAAAAGAATTTGGATTGTGATATTGATGTACAGTCTACATTTTTTATGCAAATGGTTCATAGCTTAGTTCTATAATTTGGCTTTTAATCAACATTTTTAACTTCATTGGAGGAAAGAGCTTAAGGGCCCCTTCTCATACGGTTTTCGCAATTAGTAGTTCTTAGTAGTTATTAGTAAGTTCAGCTACTGTGTATATAAACAGATATAACCCGCATCAAGCAAACGTACAGTTTGTCATTTACAGTGTTAATTATGACCGACATATTAACCGTTAGCTTGCAAATTATCACATTACGACCTAGGTCTACACCTACATGCTCAAATGAACCGTATTATAATCTGATTAAGTTTTAAAATTAGAATCTTAGTTGAATGTCAAAGGAAAGCAACACCAATGTGTTTTTTTAGGGACATTTTGAAATAGGGTTTTTCGACCGTAGTGCCAAGTTGAACAATGTGATTTAAGATTTGTCTTCGAAGTTCGATTTTTTTGTGAGCGATGTGCAGCAAAGAGCAGATTGACAATATACTGGGGAAGATCAATGTGGTAAGTAAAATTTTATACTTTTTCAGGTTGTAATTTGGTATGAGTTTAATATGAAATAAGTGGTTTTATTTGTACAGCATTTATGTAACAATAGAATAAAGATGCTTCATAATTTAACAAAGTTGCGGCAATTCGGTATGTAAAGTAATCGTAAAGCAAAGCTTTGAGATATATATTTTTCTGAAAGAATGAGGTATTTTGAGAAAACACTTTAAATATTTCTTATTATGGTGCACTATTTAATTTTCAATACATTAAAAAAAAAACTCTTCTTGGTAACAGATTTTGTCGGAAAATTTGTCAAGACAGTTTAACCAAAAAGAAGTTAGAAAATGTTGCTACTTGATGACGTCATCAAAGGTTGATGTTAGTAAAATTATTTAACGCATTTTCGAACTTATTGATACTAACAAAATATATGATACTAACAAAATAAATTATAAAAAAGTGATATCTCTAAATGGTTTTTGAATTTGAATCTGATTTTTTGTTCATTACATATCGAATTCTAAGAATAACAGGTAACAAATTTCCGATTGTGATATTTTCCTTGTGTTTTGCGAAGAAGAGAATTTTTTTGCATAATTTGGGGCTATTCCAAGTTGACATATCAAAGGTGAAAAATGTGTAGAAACTCCGTAAGACAAAATAATTAGTTTATTCAGTGGCATTATTTATTTGAAAAGCCGTTATAGCGTTTTATGTTAGAAAAAAATATACACGTTAGAAGCGATTCTGTTATGGCCATTATATACGAAACCTTATAATCGATTATCAATTGTCTAATCGGAAAGAAAGGTAGACCAATCATGATGACCAGACATTAACATGTTAAAAAGCAACTCAATAAACTTAAATTAATTTGTAATCTATAAGCAGTTATCAAATAATAAACACACCCATTCCATTTGAGCGCTTTTAAAATGAAAGTTGAACGATCCCGATCTCGCAGTGATTTCGATGCGGTTCTGAATTGTAGGCTGCGTCTGTGGGGCGTGATTCGTGGTTCGGTGCGACTGGCCATGGACTTGTGTCGTGGGTTTACTTGATTAGTAGGTAAGGGGGCCCTTTAATTTACGTTGATGGTATGAATGACTCCATAGATGATGGTAAAATAATGTTTTTTTACATATAAGCACATCATACTTTCTTTTTTTGCATAATATTTCATAATAATTACGATATTTTTATTTTATGGACACTAAATATTGTATCTAAGGGTCATAGTTTAAAAGATTGTTAGTTTCTTAAATGCGGACACAAGTATTTGCTAATTGCAAAAATCTTCCATATATATATGAGCCTTAGGAGGAAATGAAATTTTGGATGGTTTGCAAACGTAACTTTTGTTGAGTTCTAATGTAAAAGTAAAGAAATACGATTTATTTGTTATGTAAATTTGGATGGACATATAGGTATGTCATTTTTATTTAAAAAAAGACCGCTGTCAAACAGCTTTCACAGTACGTTATGGAAGAAGATGAAAATAATGACAAGCTCCCGTCCAAGAATATCTTATTTACTACAAAATGTTTGAAAAATTTCTTGATAAAAAAACAGTTATAAGCAACTTTCCACGTTAAAGTATTGCCGCTGCGAACCAAAAAGGAGCATTTAAAGTACATATTAAGTATTTTATATTAACGTTACGCAGATACATAATCATAACAATTAGTGTTCCCAAGCGATCATAAAACAATTTGTTAATAAAATTCATACTTCGAAGGTTAATTTAATAGCCAGCACATTATATTTTAATGTTTGCTCTCCGAGATAAATGAGATATCGCCCAAGTTCTTGTTTGAATGGCAATGAGATAGTTTAGATTGTGCGTCTGATAACTTAGATAAGAAATTGTTTTTGTATGAAACGATCGAAATGTTTATTTGGAACAGTTATTGCTTGGTTTAAAATGAAATAAGTTGCGACCTTTTGAATCACGCCATTGATTTGAATTGACTAATGTACGGAAATACATTATATTAATTATGTAATGGCGGTAAATAACTAGACGCGAAGTGATATTGCAAAGCTTTTATTAAAATGTATTTCGTAAAAATGCGGGATAATATGTAACTACGTATGTACCTGCCTACGTGAATACTTTGAGAAACTTATATTAGAAGCGTTAAAATTTGTTGTTAAGCGAAATAACATTCTAGTACTATATAAGACTAAGATGACATACATTTTTAGATAAATTTTGATTTGGGCACGCTGGCATAATAATAAATAGCAGAGGTTTCTAGATTTCTGAAAGTCTATATTGAGACAATTGCTACAAGAGATGTAAAAGTCCTGCCGTGAGTTTCTCGTTTCGTAGTACATATCATAAATCGCCTTTTACCCTTTATTATGCAAAATATGTCTAGTGTACCTACTTACAGTCAGTTTCGTTAAGCGTAGGAGTGAACCTATTCTGTCCGTTTGTTATCTTCTACCTACGTAAAGATCTTTGATAGATAAACGCAGTGGTTTGATTTTAATTACTTTACGTTTTTCTTTCACTATTAAATAAAAAAATCAACATTTAATATGTGTCTTAATGTATACCCAGTATTTTGATGCTTGATTCATGGGGATGAAATGTCATATTCTGTAGGTTAGGTCTGTTGGCGCGCAGATGCGGTACCTATGGATTTTGAGTTTTATGAGGAATCGTGAATTTTTATAAATATCTAGAAAAATCTCGCAAAGCCCCATCCAATTTTAGTGTGTAATAAAACTTTATAGAAATCCTTTCGTTAACTGTAT
This sequence comes from Marasmarcha lunaedactyla, assembly GCA_923062675.1. NCBI lineage: Eukaryota > Metazoa > Arthropoda > Insecta > Lepidoptera > Pterophoridae > Marasmarcha > Marasmarcha lunaedactyla. The sequence continues at coordinate 15,880,580 of OV281353.1, forward strand.
ATTCTCCGCTCGTAAGTGATCCATACAGGCTATCAAAATGCTTATTTAACACGATCCTAAAAATATCTAAAGTAAATAATGAGTAGTGGTTGCTTAACTAAAAAGTAATGTAGGTAACAATAACAAAGTCTATTTTCTTAGTTTCGTGAGGTTCGTACCTACGTTTTGACACAGTTTGCAATCTCGAGCCCACGCTTCTTCAACGTCTTACGGTTGTTTGTGAGAACGCCCCGGGCGTTTGACTTACTTCAAGTTCTGTTCTTGTATATTAGTTATTTATGATTATAATAAAATGTGTAATGTCAAAATCGGCCTATAGTAAATGGAATGGGTGTATGAATGACTGAGAGAAACTGAAGAATGACTCGTTTTTTCTAAGTTTAAAATTAATCGAAATAATGTACTTAAAGGAACAGGAAAAGTCCTTTTTCCATAATGTTATTATTCAGGTATACTCAAGAAACGTTCCACCCTGAAAAATGTCGAGAATGTATCTACTATGTCTTACAATGAATACTGTTATAGGTAACACACACCATAACACTAACAATCGAAAGTGAAAAGCATTGAAGTAGAAAACGGTGTTCAAAATAAATACAACAACATGAGTATGCGATAAGGAGAGGAGATAAGAGGGACAGACTGACAAACAGCTGCGCGTGAGCAGTGGAGCGGATCGCTCTCGATAGTTGGTTGTCTACTGTGTATAGCTGTTTAGAATAAATTCGTAGGGATGTAAGGGTTTACCAACCTTAGGTATGATGTCAAAAATATTATTAGTTCCAGGCATCCGGCTCTCATAATCGCAAGTAAAATAATTAAAGAAAATATATTGTTGGTATGTTTTGATTAACATAGTGTGTTGGATGTTTAGGAGCAGAACCTTTACCATAAACGTATTAAGCACCTCAGCTCTCACCCTCTCATTCATTAAATGTAAACAAATTTTTCCGTAGGATGACGGGGAGTTTTTTTGTTTTTATTCAGTTTGAAAAATTCAAAGATTGTACTTAACTGCTGGCTCTTGCCTACCGAAACTAAAAGCTATGTCGTATAATAAACACTTCGATGCAATATCAAGCGTGTGGCATACGAAACAACTCATACTACCAAAGTGGTTTTTGAATTTAACTAATTAGTTCATTCATCATATTTTTAGTCATAGAATCCTGTTAGGACTGCTAATAGGCAGTTACACAACGAACAGACAGTCCGCCTGGTTTGCGACCTGATTGCTAATTGCATCGGTCAACATGCCCATCGCTTATTTGTTACCGATTTAACGAAGTAAACGAACTAACCGGGAAATGGATATGCTGTCATAAGTAAACAATGTAAACTTAGTGTCTGGTATTGTCTTGTGCATCTCTTGTTTTGACTGATTTTCAAAGAACATAAAATGAAAGTAAATTTTTTATATATTTCGTAACACTAAAGGAAACTTACTTATTTGTGTCTTTATCGAAAATCTGTCGACTTGTGACTGAGTTGTTAGAAGTTAGCTACTCCCTAGCTAGCTACGTACCCATGCGTTATCGGTATTATCGTCAGTACATTAGTTACCTACATCCGACAAGGCGCATCACTAAAGACAATAGTGCAACCGACAGTAAACCAGTATCGTGTCGCGTACAGTGCTCCTGCTTCCGACTACATAGACACGCACTCTACGTAATTTTACCACAGAGTAGAAGAACACAGCAGTTTTAGTTAAAGATACTGAACATGTAAATTAGGCTAATATGTAAGGTTATGAAATTACATGTTTGTATTTTATATACAAACAATACATATTAAATTTAATTTTAGTTTGGTTATTTTTGAGGTGAATGATTTACGTCGATGGATACATAATGTTTCAGCTTAGGTATGTCATATGTTAAGTTTGAGTAAGCACATCTATGATCAAGCTTCATGCTTTCAACCATCTTTACGAAATAATGTATCATCTTTCCCGTTGAGCCGTCAACTATTCCAGACTGTGGTCCTCCGCATGGTTACCTATTGTCACAAATCGGAAAAGCATTTAATTTTAATTTACGCTTCACTAAACGTGTTATGATTGTAAGTGAAGCATGCTCAGTTTTATTCCGTTACTTTATCAGAATTGTTTTAAATTTACTGTTTGAATATGTTTTATTTCTTTCGGTGCTTCCACTTTCATTTGTTTTCTTTATGCCTAATCGTATTGTCGATAGTATCAATGATGTGACGACATTACTCGATAGGTGCAATTTTGAGGCTTTAGGGCAATTTTGTCGCATAGGCTCACCAAACACACGTAAAATTGCTGTTTGTAGATTTTTTTGCTTCTGCATCGCACATGATATTTATATCATGCCATAAGAATATCGAATACCTTATTTTATAGTCAACGAAACTGTTTTAAAATTTACCTTACATTAGAAATAGAAGGACTTTGTGTATTTTGACGTCACAGTGGCAAAGCCAACTAAGTTGCGGGTGTGTTCGATTATCGATTTTAAATAAATACTTCAAAAATGAATAGGTTTAAAGATAAATCAAATTTGGTCAGTGTAATGTATTGCTTAAAAAATATTTTTTTAACAATGTTACACTACAGTCCTAGTTAATATTGAGCCACATTGGGCGCAATTAGTACCGCAACCTACTTTAATTACTAATTTACTACCATGGACTATCATTATCTGAATAATGTATGAAGTGTTCGCACATTGTTGCTGTAAAAACGCAGAAACTTATATGCGAAAGTCTATTTGTAATATTAATAATAGTTTATGAATCGGTTGCTACCGTGGGAAATGCCATTTGTACACATGCCAAAATAAAGCCAAACTAGTTTACATGTTATAGTGAGTGCCATCCTCGAAGGTGCGTTTCGAAATCGGACACTTCGATGGATATACTGGTAAGTAGTGCGGCGGCGGGTCTTTGTGGATGGCATGCTACCTGGCGAACTTAATGTTCAAATAATAAATTATTTGATATACCGTGCACATGGTGGAAGCTCTGCCCCGTCTCAAAAAAACTCACAAATCCATCACACGACGATAACCACTTGCTATCTCCAGTCGTTAGAGTACTTTCCTGGCTTTGGTTACAAAATTTCACCCTGTATATAGCGTTGTCGTTGACTTTATAAAAGTAACAAAAATGAACAGCTCATAAATTCTTTCTTGTATCCAAAAATGTAACTTCTAAGTTTAACAAAAAAAAAAGGAAATAAATATATGTTATTTGGTGTTGCCTGAAACAAAAATGTCGATTTCATGTGCGATCGATACGATACAATTTCCACGCAATGCATATAATTAATTTATATAAATAGACTACCAGTTAACAAACTGGTAACAAAGCGAAATACAAAAAAGAAACCGTATTGAGAACTTAGTGGTAATTGTTCTAATTTGGCGTTGTTTACCGGTTTTTAATTATTTTGAAAAAAAGTCTATTTGGCCAACTCAAACAACAAACTAACTCGTCTGGTTAAACTCGTCTACAAAAAACGTAAAAAAAGAAAAATATACATTTTACAGATTAGCAAAATGTGTGTCGATGATAAGCACTTTCATTTGTCAATATTTCACTTTCAATAGTTCTAGGTAAATGTTAGTTTCTAAATAACGCAGTTGTTGGTAAAAATGGTCGTGTGAATGGATTTCATGAATATTTCCGAAGAGAGTTTTCTAGCTTTGCAGAGTTAGGTCGTTTCGTATGTGTGCATGGATAGATATCTTTCTGCTGGAGTCAATAGGTTAGTAATAACAATGCTAGGCTTAACGAGAGGTGTAGTTAGTATTTGTTTGGTTTGTTGGTACGGCTGAATTTAATGTTTATGTTAAGGAGTCGGCTTTCAAGTCTAGTGCTTAGTAATTGGCGTCTGTATTCATGTCTTGGAGTTTTTGTAATTTTTGGTCATTATGTGTTGACTCGTAGTGTAGTAGCCTAATTGTTTTTATTTTGGTAGGTAAGTGTTTGTGTAATGGATTTTTGTTTCTTTGAATATTTACTTTTTATCCATAAAAAAAAAAACTTTTCATTGTTATGGTTATCGAAAGTTCTTCATTTATATATATAAAAATAATTACAGTTACAATGCTACATTAAACCTATTCACTATTTGACCTATTTATTTAAAATCGAAAATCGAACACTCCCGCAACTTAGTTGGCTTCACCACTGTGACGTCAAAATACACATACAAGTCCATCTATTTCTAATGTAAGGTAGATTTTAAAATAGTTTCGTTGACTATAAAATACAACGTCCAAATTACTTTAGTGTACTGAAAAAAAAGGCAGGCAGAAAGGCCGGTTGGATCGCTGACAATAAACGTTGTGCACATAAGTTCCAGCCCTAGGTTTCACTCACCAATCGCTTGGCACTGAAGAGTTCCGCACCCTGGCCCCAGGACCCCATTAAATACATTTACAGTAAACAAACTCTATAAAAAAAACACACGAAACGTCATTTTATCCAGCCTTACCTTTTAAAAGCTCTTTGAATTTAAACACAACAAAATAGCAAATAATTTAAAATCAATTAACACAATTCATCATTTGTCAAATAATTCGTCGAATTAGCAAAAGGCATTGGAATCAATTTGTCAGAGTCGAGAGAATCAGGTGTGGAGAGACCTTCAACTTTATCCAGTTGAATGCAATGAGCCGCTGACTGGCTGAGGTCATTTTAAAGAGGATTTTGTTAAATTTATTTAACGTAATTTGTATTTTAGTAGGTATGTATTTGTAGTGCCATAGGTGTGTTGTTGGTTCTGAGTGGCAGATTGGATTGTTTATAATTTGATAAAAGTGTATAAGTCAAATCATATAGATCTTTAATTATACCTTGCCCGGGTATCTGAGATACTTTTTTGTTAAAAATATGTAATGTTCACTTTAAAAAAGATAATTTTATCGTCGCGATATAATAACAAAATTTTCATTATTTATGCATTATAAACAAGCAGAAAAATACCGAATTTATTCAAATGTATTTTTTAGCAGGTTAGCATATCAAAGATGGTATCACAAATATCACTTTCAGTTTCGACGATCTCAATAAAGAAAGTGTAAATTAAAGACTATAATCCATAACCAAAACGGGGCAATTATTTAAAGAGCCGTTTACATAACAACAAATAAGCATAACTAACAAACCGGCTCATTAATTTCCAAACCGACGCCGCTCGATTAATTATAATGTTGTAACCGGAACCTCTAATCAAAGGGCGCTTAAATGGCCCTTTATCGTAGTTCTACCGGCCCCTCAGCACAATGAGAAAGTACCTTTTGAATATTCAATAGCTGCATGTATCTAAGCAAGTCACCAACAATCTGCCATCATAAAGACGCGCCCCTCTACTCTTTGGTCGAGGTAGCACACTACGATACACTCAAACTGTAACTGATTCGGAAGAAGAGTGGGGCGCGTCTTCATGGATGGCACTAACTGTATGCGAGATGCTAGAAAGCCTGATTAATTAACTGACGGCCGCTGGAAAAGTTACTTTCATAAGGTGTAGGATATATGCGTGTGTTGGCTGGCATATGGTTTGGAAGTGTTTTGTGTCGTTAGTTGTTTTGGGAGTGCTGATTGATGGCGGTTACATTTATAGATGGTGTTTTATAAGATGCGAAATAAAATTGTTTCCCATATTATTTTATAGTTTATATGCTTACGTGTAAGTATTTATACATTCTCGCCTTTATATCCGCGTAGCTTTTGATAAAATGTAGCCTGTGGTACTGCTAGATTAAGTAACTTCATATTAGTGTAAGAGTGATTATAATCAGAAAAATAAGAATTCTTTGAATTAGTAATGGATAACTTAAAAACATCAATTTTTTCCCTTTCTTGGTATCTATTTATGTAGAATACTTCTGTAATTATATTAGTAGTACAAAGTTGTGTAGGTACTTCTGTTACATGTTTCTCGCTGTGAATATGTGTCATCGCATAAAAAGCTCTGAGTGAAAGCGCGTAATGTAATATTATGATTTTTTTTATTTTGTCATAGCAGACAAACGAGCACGCGATCCACTAAATGATTAGTGGCACCCGTACACTTGGGCACCATTAATCGTTTAGCTGCTTTGATTGTTTATTTTGTTATTTCCGGACCGGAATCGCACTGGCTGTACCTGATTGGAACACAACCACGGAAACCTAGTTGTGATAAGGTTCAAAATTGGAAAGACTGTAGTGCCGCTCCAGACGAGATCTTAACAAAAGAAAATCTACTACCACGAAGGGCTTATTTTCAAATTCTTAGATAGCTATTACCTGGACAACAACTTTAACACGACAAGACTTTCCATAGAAATGATGTCAAATTCTCAAAATTATTCTACTGATAAAAATTATCTGCGCATTGAAAAATCAGCTTTACAAGAACTAAAATCGGTAACGTTTTATCTATTTTATGAATGTCTATAAAACTTTGATACCTCTTTAACATTTCGTTGCATTTTATAAGAATATAAAACGAGCCATGTCGAAGGTAATTCTCGCTTCAGTAAAATTTCAAAGTCTAGAGCCAACAGACTTTGGATACATTTCTAACTCGTCAATATTAGAAAGAGAACCTGCATCAGAGAATTCTATTATATCTAGGTTTATCTCACCAATTCGACCTTTGCTAATAACCTAAAGACTTTGGCCTTGAAGTAGCGCTAACTCTGTTTTCCACAAATTGCCTTTGGAATTACCATATACAATTTCTAATTAACTATCGAGGTTCTACGGTCTTAATTAAGTTATTTGCTTAAACTGTTCTGTGTGTGGGAACTGTGGTATTTTAATTTTCATGTTGGAAATTAACACTTTTGATTTTTAGTCTTAAATTTTTTGTCATATGTTTTTGTGTGTATTATTATATTTATTCAACGTGTATAGTATATTTATTCAACCTTACCAAATAGGTTGAATAAATATACTTGAATGTGCATCGTTACTTGTGTGATCAAACTCAGTTTCAGTTTGACCACACTATGTTAACTAAAGCTTTACTTAGTATCGTTTTATTAAGTTTGTTTTGGCTTTATTATATCGACGCTACTCTTATTAAGTTTCATTATGATTGTTATTATCCACAAACTTAAAAATGTGTTTTTAATTATATCATCAAAAATCTCAAGATAAACCCCTTTTTGTATGTAGGTGTATTTACACGGGTTTATGTTGCATGAAAATATCAATACTCTTTCTATCAAACCCAAAATTCGCAAGAAACATTATTGCAACTACATACCCTGATGACACTTAAATTCACTGTGCTTGAGACCATACCATCACATACATTCTTATTTTCCCCGTCTGTACGGGGTCAACGCGCTAGAACAGCAATTACATAACGCACTCGATACAAAGGTGTTAGATCCGTAACGACTTCCGAAGGCGATGGTAGACGTAACGCCAGAGGTGCCGGAATGCGCTGTTGCAATCTTATCAGTTGGATTTGTCTATTAACTGCTCGACCAAACCAACTAGGCATCACCATACAGTACCGCCTACCGCCATAATAATATAATGTTATGAGGTTGTTATAAGAAAAAAAACCGCAATCGATTGTTCATTGGCTATTATTGTTCGGCCGATTTGCACACCGCTGGCGCATCAATTATTGTACGCTTCGACCAATTTAAATATGCAGTTATAGGTGGCGTTGCCTTCTATGACGAAGACCAACTAGCGGTGATGACCGAGTCAATATAATATTGTAAAGTTGTTTTTCTTTCGGCTGCACGTGTAAGATGGCCGCAGTGAGATTGTTTATTGCTTATGTCCGTCAACTATATTACGTAACGCTAGTGGTAAAAGTAAGTAACAATGATGATTCCGGGTTTTTATCAGTGGCTGTTGGTGAGGGTTAACGATTGATCGGGTGTTGTGCGTACATAAGTAAATGTGGTTATTTCCTTTAGTTAAGGCCACATATTTTGTCAAGATAAAAGCAGGTCGCAGAAGGTGTAGTCGCAAAGAACGCCTAATGTATGTTCACTTTGAAATTATACGGTATGATACGACATTATAAATACTCTAATAATCACCGCCAAACCATATTCATTCTTTAATGTATTGAAACTTCTAAAGGTAGCGTTTTTAAATTAAAATATTAAAGAAATCACTATTGAGCTTGATTTCATCATGTTTAATTAAATTTTTACATTTTAACTGGACATTTCGGTGAATAAAAAATATATATTGAAAAAAAACACCGCAAATGTGTATTTTGTAAAATGTTAACTTGCTTAACCAGGTAGATAGGTATTTCAAAACGATTCAAACTGCGATTTATATTCCAAAACCTATTAGGATTCACATGCTACTTGTTGGTATTCTCCTACCAAGGGACCATAAGGCTGTGATCAATGGTCTCAACATACATCCTAGTACGACGACGAACACGATAAAGTGCAATATTTACTGTAAGAAAACGTGCTTTCTCATCGTTTGCGGTTCCTTGTTGGATTCAGAGAGAACTCGTAAAGAAATCTGATTTGTATGTTCTGCATCCTTGTATATCGAAATGTTAAAAAAGAGAGAAACGCCTTAAATATAAATACTCAAATTAAAATTCGTCAATTCACTGAAACGTTCTGTGAAAGCCTTTAGTGGGAAACCTATGACGGATTCTTACACTATTATCATAATAATTACGTATGTAAATAATGTTAGAATTCTTCACAATTCTTTTTTCAATTTGGATTATTACCTCTTTACCAAAATGCCGCATTTGTAAAGACGGTTTGACCTTAACCATGTGGCAATTTTTTAAAAATAAAATTAAATAAATCAAATTTTTGTCATGCTCCTGGTATATCTGCAGTGCCAATGATATGATGATGATGTTTTTCTAAGTTATATTTGTATCTATGCAATTGTAAACAACGACCGGTCATTGCACCTCGCGTCACCTAAGGCACGTTCGTTCTAACAACAGTCTAGACTTTATATATATTGATAGTACGGTGTTATATACCTAAGTACGAATGTATAAGTGATCTGGTATTGTGTGCAGGTTATCTGAGGTCAGCGCGTTTATGAGTAGGAAAGCTTAATTTTTCAATTGAAGAAATCGGGCTGTGAAGATTTAGATTCAGTCTGAATTCGGACTATATTTTATAATAAAAGAAGGAAAGTTAAATAGTATCAAATGAAAAAAAAAAACATTGTTTGAACGATTTGCCTTGATCGCAAGATTTAAAGGCCAGCGCTTAGAGCCGGTTATATGTGGAATGTAATTAAATAAGTAACCGTTTACGATTTCAAATACGAAAAAAGAAGCTTAAATAAAAAACTTATTTAATTAAAAATAATTTCGAATTGCTTACCAAAAGCCGAAATAATTAAATGTCCGACAGGCCAAGGTTCAAATAATTAGACAAATTAGTTTGTCATCAATCACTTTAGTTGAATCGAATCACGGGACCTACTACGACATTTACGAATTTGTGGGAACTTAGCAAGCGAACCTTCGGTATAGAGATTTTTTAGTTCTTGGAAATAAGTGTGTTAGGTTAACTTTTATAATACAAATGCGAATACGAAAAATGCCGGCATTACGCAAAATTAAAACAGTGTAATATCGTAAATCGAAAGAACAGAGTAGAGCTCCAAGCATAAAATTGGTTTTTGTCTGTTTTTGTAGTAATCACCAGAGGAATGTTAATGCAAGAAAATGTAGCCGTCAAGGGTGCTGCTTAGAATGTTGACACGTAGCTTCAAGTTAATAGCTTAAATGTTCGTGTTCGTATCTAGCACAAGGGTGTTCGGGTGTCATTTTCTGAATATTTGTGGAGTTCATCAAGTTTTTAGTGCTGGTAATGCTGACGAATTTTTTAAAATGAAAATAGTCTTAATTTAAACTTAAATAAAGTCTGTAATAAAGTCTTACAACATGTTTTTGTTTGTCAAATTAGTATAACTAAGTATATATCATTAATACGGTAGTTTGACGGCCGAAAGGCGTAGGTTCAGGGTGGCTCTGCCTCATACGCCAGAGGTGCTAGGTTCGGGTCCTGGTTGGGGCATTCGTTTGTCTGATTATTACAAATGTTTGTTTTCGGTTGTTAATTTTTTTTTTATAAGTTCGCTGTGTGGGCCATACAGTTTGGTGTGTTTGTCTAGAGATTTATTCTAATTAATACACATATTATGTCGACATACTAAGAACAGAAAATTTGGCTTACTTATCTACTTCTACGTAATACTAACACACCTACTTACATTACTTATCTATCACTTAACTTGCTAATTTCTCTATATTTATTTAGAAAACTTCAATAATTACATAATAATAATTGATATTTGATTAGATTTCCTGATTACGTGTAAATGAATTTACTAGTTTTTAATGAATTGAATGATTACGATAGCCAATTCCCTTGCTTACGTGCGCTAACGATCGTTTTGAGCAAAGCGGGTATTAGTATAAATAGTTATGTATTAGGTATGTATGCGACAGGAAATTATATGATTTTATAATTTAATCGATTTACGGCACTTATTTAAAGTGTAGGATTTGAGATAATGTATGTAATACATGATGAATGGTAGGTTTAATGAGATGTTACCCTATTAGTCTTTAATTTGTTGAGGCATCATGCTATCGCAGATGTACAAAAATAATTTTTTTGTAACTGACAAGAAAAATAAATCAATATGTAAGGTTTAATGGGATAAATGGAGTAAGTTGGTGAACGCTCAGATTTGCATTCGAATCCCTTGTAGTGCTTCGTCCCCTAGTATGCGAGGGGCTTACAAAAGATCGACAACGCACAAGCGGTTGCCGCACTTGTTCTGGGGTCGAGTGTACGCACGAGAAACCTAAACTACTCGGCTGATGCTTGCATTTGTTTAGTAAGGTGTTATGTTTTGGAAAACTTTTTAAATTTAGCAGGTAACGCTTTAAGGTTTCTTCTTCTTGGAGGATATAAGTTCGTCGATGTTATGATCGTGAATCGCTTAAAACCAAGTCCGCGCGAACGCAGGGACGTGCAAAAGTTGTAATTTTATGCGAGGAATTGAACAAACTTTACAAACAAGGTTAATTGATGTTTCTAGTAAAAGATGATTATGCAATTATTGAATTATTATTAAAATAGATCCTATACTCGTTTTTGATGTCTCTGCCTTAAAAACCTTGTGTAAATATTTAATAAGTACGAACGTTTATGTGATTAGCGTGCGAAGTAAAAGGGCTGTTTTTCAATTTATTTGCAATGACAAGCTAGTGTTTATTTGACCATACACTTATTCTTAAAACAGACATAAAAATATATCAACAGCGTCACTAGGAAATCCAAGAAGATGACTTGACTTAATGTTCGATATTGATCTATATAATATATGATAAATATTCTAATAATGAAGAACTGGTAGTTTGGTCTCAGAATTATTTTTCCGATTAATAACGAAGTGTATCAGGTGGAACGGTGTCGGCGTGTTTATGTATTGTAAATGATTGTAGCTGTGGTTAATGGTTGTTACTTAATATTCTCTATTCGAGATAATCTTTAATTTCAGATTTCTGATTTCAAAAACCTATATTCTTCACATGCACTGTGTAGATCAGTCATGTCAAAGATACGGCCATGGGGCGCAACCGGCCCCTGGGCCGTATCAATAAGGCCCGCGATCGATATTTTTTTAATAGCCGTATATTAATTTAATAAATAAAATGTTATAATAATTCAGTTCGTATTTTTTATTTTTAATCTGGTCCGCCTACGAATTCAAAATTGATGTTCACCCTAATAAGGAACGAATACTTGTGTAAAAAATAATTCATTTTTTATTCCTACTTTAGTGAAATTAAATAAAACTGAATCATTCTTAGTAAGTAATTCTCTATTTTTTGTAGACCACCAAACGTAAACAAACCAATAAAAAAAGCATAAGCACTCCCAAGTACACTCAAGTTCACTTTCACACGCTTCCTATTCCGCGCCAGCCTTGCGTATCCTCCCCAACGCGTGACCAACATGACAACCATGCCCCAATGACACACTGTCCAAACTGAACCTACTGCCAATACTTATACCATACAGTACTCATTATTATAGTATGCTCATACTCTAATTACAAGAAGCAAAGACACTAAAATAGCACTCATGTGCTTTAAGATATAAGGGAAGTATAGTTCTTATTACTAGCCTCTTAAGAATCAGTGTTGATTTTCTTGTTTATGTGCTCTTTGAGGTCAACAGGAAAGTTTTCCGATTGCCAATGTTGGCCCTATGTCGGCAAATGCTTAAAGTAGGACAAATTTTTCGTTATGGTCTTAGAGAGTGCATGTGCATTGATGGTTTCTAATGGCTTTTGGTTGACCTTTAGATGATGATATGTGTGCATAATTTTATATTGTTTCACGTTGTTAGTAAGAGGTAACAATTTTAGGCGTGGTCTTAAAAGGTAGAAATACAAATGATTTGTGGTGCTGTGAATTATCTGCAAGTTTATTAAGAAATTACCAGGACTGGGTTATTGGACTTCTCTGACTGAGTTTGTCGTTGATTTTAATCAATAAATGGTTTGACTATGCCTTATATTTAAATTAACCACTATGTTGTTTTGGATTAGGTTTACGACATTTAATAATATAATGTCTTTACATATAAAATACCTATGCACTTTTATATCATATACCTATAATACTGTATTGATATTTTATATATATTATATATACCATTTATATACATTATATATACCAATCAAATGATACATCACAATTCTTAAGAATAACTATGAATAAACTCAATTTTAGGGCTTTTGTGTATAAGTAAAGATAAAAATGATTAGTTAATTTTACACTGTGTATTTAAACTGTCAATACTTAAGTGCTAGCTAATTTAGAAAACCAGGCTGCATGTCGAAGAACTGTAATTATGTTAAACCCATATTTAATTCGACATATTTCTTAAAAGACGAGATGCTACACGCAGGTCGTAATGTCACGGCGTGTTAGTGACGAAAGTGTTTCGAATTAGCGCTGTCGGGGATTTAGATGCCAAGGTATTTTGGAGAGATGTAGCTATTGTGTTTGCTAGAAATGGAGAGTTTTTGGAATCTAATTAACAGTCCATACCCAAATATTAGTGGGGCTTGAGATATTGTTGTCTTATGTCACACGAAGGTCAATTCCGTATGTAAGTTCATTTTGTGTTGACTATATATCGCATAAGAATCTATGCTTTTAAAGAAAATGTTCGAAAAAAACAGTGTTGGTCACGGAATTGCGTATGCATCAGGTCTTAGAAAGTAAGTGGAATGTCTCCAAAGCTAACAGGGTCATGATAGTTCGAAAGCGAACTCAAAGTGATGACCAATTCTCCCTGGCTGTTTATAGCTTATATTCGCCAGCTGTGTAAGTCAAATCGCGTACGAATAAGATTTAGTTTTTTGTACCTCCGTGAAAGGTACAGTTGATACGAAAATTGAAGTGATATGAAAATGATCGTGTTTTTAAAATTACGCTCGCTTTTGCTGGTGGTTTTGCACATGTAGGCATAAGAAAACTGCCATGTATGAAAATAATTTGTTTGTAATGGATACTGCTACTTTCTATTGGGTTAATCGTTTTGTAGTTTAGACAGAAAGTAAAAGCAAAGTTTACCTCTGTTTCATTTGAGATATAAGTTGAATAATGCTGTAGTGGGTAGTAGCCCTGCCTCATACGCTGGAGGTGCTAGGTTCGAGTCCTGTTCGGGGCATTAATTTGTGTGATAAACACAGATGTTTGTTTTCGCTGTTTGGTCATCCATAACACAAGCTCTGTTAAGTGTGGGGCCATACAGTTGCTGTGTTTGTCTATTATAATATTGTAATGTGTGTTTCGTGAATTTTGATCAACTGATTATATCACGTGTCCAAATTACCTACACCTTGTATAATAAAATTCGACGATGGTTAAAAATTATTTTCTATATATTTTCCAACATCAACGAAAACGTCTTATCACGGTTACACTTACCATCTAACGTAAGATAGTCAATTTTCTCCGCACCGTTCGCTTCGTTTTACTATGGAAATACCATCAATCTGTTTACGTATCAAACGATCTTATTGAAAAGTCTCGCTTATCGCTAAGCTGATTGATAAAGCATTTCTCCGTAAAGTGTAAGGTGTATAAGAAAGAGTATTAATAATTGTTCATTGTATGGTTTGAAGATTTGTGATTATGAATTTGTTTGACCATTATACAATACTATATAACAATACTGATTATAAAGGTTTCTTTTTACTTTCCATAAACACCTAAACCAAGCAAGGCCTGGAATTATTATCAATCTACAGGGTGTGAAAAGTACTGAAAATCCTGAAACAGGTGTTGCTTAAACAGAACAACTTTCGTGAAGAAACTTAGCGTCCAAAACGCATAGAAAAAGAATTACATTCAAAAACCTAATGCTAATTAACGTATTGCAATGATTTTGCGAATCATGCGCCGGGCCATTCGCGCCGACTGCGCAGGTTTTTTTTCTTTCGAAATGGACTGTTTATTTATGGCCCTATTGGCCTTTTAAATTTCACTGGCCTTTGTGGCGTAGCGCTGAGGGCACTTTGCTGGAACTACCGTTTTCGCTGCTGCTTAACATATCTGTTAGCCAGTCTGTGAATTAATTAGCGCTGCATCATAACGGAATTGTAAATAATACAATTGGTTTATTTTATTCAAAATTTGGTTCAGAAAATAAGACCGAAAATAAATCAGAAATAAAAAATGTAAAACAATATTTTCAGGAATTCACTCTATCACTCACTCGTTTGTGAAAACTTGTTCAGTTTAAGCATATCCTTTACATGTTTCAGAATTAACAGTACTTTATACACTCTGTATATTTTATATTTTAGTCAAAGAAATACTAACATTGCTGGAAGAGTTCTTGAAGTACTATACATAATCAGATAATGTTTCTAGTTACAAAGCAGACTTTATTTTTCGTTCGTGACATTGAACTTTAAAACTTTTACAGAAATCTACGCAACCTTGCAGCGAATGCAAAACAATAGGTCACTGAATATTTCGAATCTAATTAACCTTTGAAACAGAAATAGAAAAGATATTTATTTATTCAAATCAAATAGTTAGTGGAGATTTATTTAAATATTTAAAACTGGAAGTTTTGCGCTTAATTCGTGATTGGGTGTTTTAATTTGTTTGCATCTGCTTCAGAACTACAAATTTCTGTCAGAATTACAAATCAAGAATTATATCTATATATATTCCTCATCAAATAGAATATTTTTTCGGACTTTTTGCGTTAATTTCTCCTGAAAATATCGTGACTACGTACGTACTCTAGGGTTTACTTTCAGATGATTTTTCAACATTTAACAGTAATAAACAAAAACTCTAACATAATATTTTTGCAGTAGGTTATAAAATTTGTGTGATTGTCATTTTTTTAAAATAAATTGGACTTCCTTCTAGCCGCGTCCTTCGTTTTAATTAACGAGCATAATGTCGATACTTTTGAAAGTTTTAGTCCAACCGTAAAAAAAATTGCATTCAGAAAAATATTCGAGATATTTTAATATGGCTTAATTACAAATTTTGCGCAGTAAGCGTTTCTGTCTGAAAAAAAATTAACTTTATTAAGATAAAAGACTTAACAACTTCAAAAATTTTTGATAACAAATGGTTGTTAAATATTAAATGATAAAAATCTCGCGCCATTATTTTGACCATCACGCCACTAACATTCCTTTCTCGCTACCCCATTGTTTAAATTGTACAATTCGAGCACATCATAAACAGATCAGTCATTATAATTGTTTGAAAGCATTATTGCCGTCGTACCGGATTCCGAGTCACGAAAAACCAATATACGTGTAAAACGGTACAGTAATTTGGACGAATTACGTTATATCGAGACGACGGTATGATTGGCGTTAGATGCAGCGGACGTAATTGTATGATGTAATTCTACGTGCTAACTGCAACAAAAGAAATAGATGGCGTGAGCGCAGACAATGTTGTTAATTATTAGTCTTTGGTTATTGGATAAAAATCAAGGCTTACATATTAACGTGCTGTTTGTGCTAATGCCTAAAAGTTCTTGGTTCACATAAAATAGTTATAAACCAACGGATAAATTGTTTAACATGAAATTTTGTGCTAGTAGAATTTCTTATGTAAAGATCTAGTTTGGGGCGGTACTACAATCCTTCTTATTTTAACTGCCCATGGGAACAGCCAATATAATTACTGGAACAGAGGCAAATCCAACCTCAGCCTACGGTCGGCAACGCATTATTATTCGATTATCAAAAAATAACAATATAATTATTTAGTAGCATCTGTGATTTATGATACCTATAGACATTGTCACGCTACTAACCTAACCATCAGGCAGATTGCGTGCTGTTTAGTTGGTTGTGACAAAGTTTAAAAAAGAGTAGATTTTAATGGACAGATGAAGATATGTGTTGCTGAGGAAAGATTAAAAGTTTAGGGCTGCGTGTTAAATGAGAGTGTTATTTTAATATGAATTGAAAGGTGTATTTGATATAGAAGCTACCATAGAGGTATTCAATTGTATATTATTTAACTGTATTGTTTTAAATCACAGTATTCTTATAATAAAAATGCCTATATAACCATATTAAATTATAAATAAAAACCTTTTTAATAAAACTGTGCTCACTCATAGCTTTCTGATCGATTAGGTATACATAGCATAATCGTGCATTCCAATAACAAACATTATACAAAGGCCATTAATAAAATTCGCACTTTTTCCTCGAATGTTTTCTAAACTACGTTGCGTCATCCTTGGAACCTGTTGGAAGAAAGTTGTTCAAAAGCTCTCGCTTTTCCTGCGCGCGCGCGTCCTTGCACCACGCACTTTTACCGAGCTGCTAGGGCTGGCACACGCTGTTTTTTTAATTAAGTGGTTATGAAAGGGGTTGCAATGAAGCAAAGCATAATTAAATATATACGAGACATAGATTTTAGAATGATACGTTAGTGAAGCCACCATATTATTTTAAGCCTTAGCAGGTCCCTTAACCAAATCTGGCATATTCTCAGTACTCACATTACTTCAATTTCAAAATAATACGCCTACATTATACTTATGTATTTTATTTTTCTTTAATTATTCTTCTGTTCTGTGAAAAAATATGTATTTCCGTTAGGTTTACTTTGTTTCTTTTTATTGGTATGGTTATTATTAATTTGTTCTTTTTCTGTGGCCATGAATTTACTGTCATGAATTGGTCTTACTTTCTTTTTTATTTTAAATGTATGAGTAGTAGTAAGTCTACTCTAGTTTTAATAAAGATGGTTGGGGGCGAATAAAAAAAATTGACCCCACTTAAACTTTCATCGCTCAAAGAACTTGATGTTTCGGTATCTGATTTCCTGGTGCTATTATAAGTAAGTCAGTGAAATTATCCCGGTGCGTTTTGCTGGAACCGATTCGTTCAGAAAACATTTTATTCTTTATAATAAATAAATAATAAGTACTTATTGTGATTGTACATAAAATACTTCAAATATGTATGTTGCGCTTTGTGTCACCGTGGCTTCTAGTTTCATTTCAGCCCACGCTTAAAACAATCTTCTATAATATTACACGCGATTCTAGCCCTTAAACTGGGCCTCCGCCGACTGCGCCGACTATACAATAAACATATGAAATCGTGTTTTTATACATTTGCTTATGTGATGAAAAATTTTGTAGCTATTGTTTAATGTCCTAATTAACGTTGCTGTTACTTTGTAAACAAAGTATTTGCGTATGTACTAAGTTTATTAAGTATGCATACAGCATATATGCTTTGTTATGATATTGATACTAGCAGTCGACAACCCTAGCGGTGTACCGTCAAAATGCCGGTCATCGGCGAAAAGTGAATGACTTGCTAATGAAGTCATCGTACGATAACCGCGGATTGTGTTTCTATCGGCCTCTTGATTGAATGATGCGTTTTGTTACTGTTCTTAGTAGTATATATAGTTAGATTTTGCTGATGGCTTTTACAGGTTCTAAGATTCAGATTCTAAGTTTATTGTGTGAGATATGTTTTGTATAAAATTCGATTGCAAATATTTATTTTTTATTTTTTTTACAATACACACAGCCGGTAAACGCGACCCACCCGATGGTAAGTAGCATCCGCACCCATGGACATAATTATTAATCGTAGGTGTCATTAGAAATAATAGTGGTTGTGATTATTATTTTGACTAAAGATGCGTTTCCGACCATAGGCTTCAGATGACATTGCCTGTGTTCAAATATGTGCAAATATTTTTTTTGTATTTTTTTTACAATACACATAGCCGGTAAACGCGACCCACCCGATGGTAAGTAGCATCCGCACCCATGGACATAATAATTAAACGTAGGTGTCATTAGAAATAATAGTGATTGTGATTATTATTTTGACTAAAGATGCGTTTCCGACCATAGGCTTCAGATGACATTGCCTATGTTCAAATATGTGCAAATATTTTTTTTGTATTTTTTTTACAAAACACATAGCCGGTAAACGCGACCCACCCGATGGTAAGTAGCATCCGCACCCATGGACATAATTATTAAACGTAGGTGTCATTAGAAATAATAGTGATTGTGATTATTATTTTGACTAAAGATGCGTTTCCGACCATAGGCTTCAGATGACATTGCCTGTGTTCAAATATGTGCAAATATTTTTTTGTATTTTTTTTACAATACACATAGCCGGTAAACGCGACCCACCCGATGGTAAGTAGCATCCGCACCCATGGACATAATTATTAAACGTAGGTGTCATTAGAAATAATAGTGATTGTGATTATTATTTTGACTAAAGATGCGTTTCCGAACATAGGCTTCAGATGACATTGCCTATGTTCAAATATGTGCAAATATTTTTTTGTATTTTTTTTACAATACACATAGCCGGTAAACGCGACCCACCCGATGGTAAGTAGCATCCGCACCCATGGACATAATTATTAAACGTAGGTGTCATTAGAAATAATAGTGATTGTGATTATTATTTTGACTAAAGATGCGTTTCCGAACATAGGCTTCAGATGACATTGCCTATGTTCCAGTAATTGCGCTGAATGTGCTCCCCATTGGCCGAAACACAACCACGTAAACGTGAGAAATTCTACTACCACTAAATATATGCATATAATACATGCAAGAAGCTTTATACCTATGATAGTTAACTAATTAGCTGATTACAATAATTTCTGTTTTGCTGTTATTGAAACAACTATTTGTAAGTTTTGCATTGAGACGGCTAAAGAGGTGAAATAAACAAGTGTTCTATAAATAGAAATAGGTAGATTATAGATACAATAAGTTATACTACTCTAAGACCTGGTTGTATGTACATAGGTACTGTAATTTAGATTATTTTATTGACGAGCAAATGGCGCACTGTTTTGTTAAGTGTTCTAATTACATGATTTTTCACCCACGTCATCCGTATAGTAATTTCGGTTATTAAAATCAATTCAACTCATTACATATAATGTCCTTGACTGTCATCAAAATGACGTACGTGAGATATTATTCAACTTTTTTTGGCAATTGAGTAATGGTTTCCAGAGCGTAACGCGGTTACACGTAGTTTTGAAGAAATATCGCACCACGCGGCATTGTTTAGAATGATTTTGAAATTATCATTATGCATAATGATAGTAAAGTGTGATATTGTATTGTAGTTCTTTTCTTAAAAGATTTAAATGCTTGCGGAATCTTGGATTTGTGGTGTCATTATAGTTTTTGTAGTGCGAAACGATTTACAACAGTTTTACACGGATGTTTTACTAAGCCGAATGTCTTTTTCGAACAGTTGCACCGTGTTATAATAATAAAACTTCTCAGTTTAACCATTTTAACAAATTTCCTTATTAATGATAAATATGTTGATCATTGACTTTATACATTATTTAGGCAACAGCCGGCTTAAAATGTAACTGAGTATACTAAGAGTTGTTTTGTTTTATGTAGCGTTTATCCGAAGCTTCATTGGCATGAATTATTGAACACGTTATAATTCGTATGACTAGTAGAATTATAATATAACTTAAATATTACTCAGAAAGATAAAACTTTATTTTATTGAAATCTTCAAAATGTTCATGTCATCTTAAGAGTGAATAGAGACCTCTTGGATAGGCGTGTAACACAATCGTCTTCATAATACTGTCCATCAGATGAGATAGAAAACAAATGTAAATCCAATTCACGCTAAAACACAAACCTAAAAATAGTACGGTTTTACTATTAGTTTTTATTTAGCTATTAAATGTACGTATGTAAACATCCATTCGTATCGATTTACAATGTTAATACGGTCCTTTTATTAATTGGTTTTAATTTTTTTAACACGAACTATTAGAATGTTTTCTGATATTCTAATAGTTTCTGAGTACTTTTATCTTCCGAACCTGTGAGCTGATCAAGTTTTTTTGTTCAATTTTAATTTTATTGATGTTCCTGATCACGTATTTTTTTTAAATATTAATTTTTATTGTAAGTACCACTTAGCCGTTAGTTTCTCTAAGAATGAAAAATTCAGAAATGAACTTGTCTTTTCTACAGGGTCTCCCCTCGTGGTCGGTGGTGGAGGCGGCGGCGGCTGCGCGCGCGCGGTTGCTGCGCTGGGCCAGCGGCGAGCCCTGCGCCGGCGCCGACCCGCCGCGTAAGAAGATGCCGCACGCGCTGCGACGACGGTGGCCGTTGTGTCCTTGCTTCCATGTGAGTAGATCTACAGGCAAACTTTAAACAGCCTTGCCTTGACTGTTGGGACAACAGCCTCATGAACTAAGGGCCTTTGTCAACTGTGGGTTGGTAAACTTTAGGTTCGTTGTTTTGCGCCTAAGCAGGCACCCTCCGCGGGGACGAAGGTGGTAAATTCGTCATGCATACCCCCCAGCCGGTCTGGTGATGCAGGACTTTCCAGAGTGGCACCTACCAACTAAAAGCCGTGCTGTGGCATGGGAATGCAATGCAGCCTTCATCGGAGCGACTCTTTTTAAGTTCCTAGAAAATTTTGTTTTATAGTTTGTTCTTGACGTTTTCTTTCACCGACAGAACAGTCAGCTTATTCTACATAAATAAATAAATAAGTTGTAAAAATTACTGGTATTTACATTTACAGGCACCGGCCACTGAAGTTGCTATGATTCACAACTACACGTATTATATTCATCCACAATTCGCCATTACAAGTAAACGCTATTTATGGAAATAGTGTGTGGGGTAGCGCTACAACTCAAATTGATATACTGAATTCTGTATCAATATAATATTCATGTATTTGCGTATCGAGGATGCTGAAGCCCCTAAAGCTATTATAATATGTTTGCTTACAAATAAACATTTTCTAACGAAAGCTGGTCATTAGTGATGTACAAGAATCAATTTCCCAAGTCTCACTAAGACCTAGGAGTCTTTTTACAAAACTCAGCACGTTTAACGTGTCTCTGAGCGTATCATTAGAACTCGGGACTTTTGTTGCGCGTGAGTCCTTTATTTTGTATCGCATATCATAATCAATAACAAATGCCATTATTAGTATCAAAGTTCTTTTGTTAAAAACGATTTAATCCTTTACCGCATGATAGTTTAATTGGTTTAATGGTATAAAAAAAATATGTTTGTACATTCATTACATTATATCATAATTGTATAAATGCAAAAAATTAAAAATTGTTTCTTGACAAGTTAATAAGAAAAAACAGACCGTTCCAAATTTTTCACACCATGCACTCGAGCCTAAAGATGTTCATGTGCTTTTTTCGGAATATCATGAAAGTGTCTAATGAGTGCTTAGATAAAATGCTGTAAAATACAATTTCTTTTAGGACACGATCAATCTTGTTTTAGTTAAGCATTTTATTAATATTTTATAATAATAATAATATTCTATTAAAATAATATGTATATTGTTAAAAAAAAGATTATAAATTGTCTAAGAAGTCCTATAGCCTGTGCTAGTTATGCAAAATTTGTTGCAAAAATGTTTATTTGACCTACTGTTCCAAAATCGTCACAATGTGCTTAAAGGGTTAGCATGAACATTTGGAGGTTATACTTAAAATAAATAGCACCGAGCTTCGAATCTACTAGCTTTTGAAGTCGAGTTCTTTTATTTAAAAGCTCGAGAAATGGCTTCACAGACTACGAAACTATGCTGAACTCCGGATTTGGAGTCTTTTAAGTTCTCTGAGACCTGCAGTAACGAGTCGCGTGTCCAAAATAAGAACTCGAGTCTTGTACATCACTACTAGATATTCATAGCTTTCTGATCGAGTTTTACAAAAGCTTGTGTAACGTTAAAATGTCTCAGAATAGCTAGTGTATTAGGCAGAGTGGCTAGTAGTGCTACCACGAGGCCTTCAATTTTGCCTTTGTGTTTTCCACGACTGAAGAGCATTAGGTATTTTATGTCTTAAGTAGGTACATGGAATTCGTTTTATTCAGGTTTTAAATAATACAAACCACAAAATAGCAAAACGCTGTAAGTTCTGTTATCATGGTCATACTTTCCAAAACATGATTGTTTATTATATATCAGCCACTTGGCTTCCATTGCAACTGTTCCGTAAAATATCGATATCACTATTCAGGGCAATATCAAAGCAATATCGCTTCGGTATCTATTTCATTTGCGGATTGCTTGGCGCGGGACTCCCTTTCACTACGATAATACGAGTATTCCCGTATTATAGAACATGGCACAGATTTGATCTGTCCTAAGCATTGCTTACTTGTAGGTTTTAAGGCACTTAGAAGAAAAGAAGTCCGAATACTGGAAATAGTTTTGATCTAGGGAAACATTCCTTTATTTTGTACCTATGCTATGATGAAATATGTGTGTGTTGAATTTTGCATACTTTTTTGGTAAATTTGAATGTTTAAATATTCTCATTAAAAAATATCGAAAGACTAGAGGTTTTGTGATATTGTAGGCCTTCCGATTCTGCCCGTTGTACCGATCCGAAATGGCTGTAGAAATTCTGCTGTTATGGACCGTAGCACTATCTTTTCAAATGTGATTTTTATATTGAATATACAATCTCACGCAGTTTACACCTGTAAAGGTAATTGCAAATTTGTCACCTGCATATGTTTTCGTAATTTTAATAAATGTTTTCTAATAATAAA
Source organism: Marasmarcha lunaedactyla (assembly GCA_923062675.1). Classification (NCBI taxonomy): domain Eukaryota; kingdom Metazoa; phylum Arthropoda; class Insecta; order Lepidoptera; family Pterophoridae; genus Marasmarcha; species Marasmarcha lunaedactyla. The sequence continues at coordinate 15,903,691 of OV281353.1, forward strand.
ACTTTCTATTTATATTACTTAAAGTACTTTCCCTACTGGTGGCATTGGAAAAGTCCACACTGGACGTTCAGATTTGCTCTCAACTATAATGTTATAGATTTATTTGTTTATTTTTCTGTTGGTTACTGTGTTGCAGAGCAAAAACGCGCCGGTCCTAAGGGACGTGCGAGTAAGCCCCCGAGCAAAACGAAATAATGGATATGATGACGACTTATTTTGTCATTATTTTAGAATTGTGCACTTTTATCTATTATCTAATTCAAATTGTTGTTTGTTCAGTTATGTAAATAAGCACTGGAAAGCATTGTGTGTTGCAATAGTTTTGAATAAAAAAAAAATAATGGTTTTCTTGGTAAAATAATTATTGTTCTAGTGTCGATTGTTTTAGAAATTCGATCCAAGTCATTTTGGTTTTTGCACTGCGCCAGAACGGTATGGTGACTAAAGTGGTTTTTGTGTCTTAAAATCAATTTATCTAGTCATAGTGTTTCAATTATGAACCTGCGTTGAATAAGTTAATATTATTTTTTAATATTTCAAATTTGTAATTCAAAATTTTAGAATAACGAAGATCATAAAATATGGTGATTAATAAGAATTGTTAAGTGCATAATATTCAAAGTAACGAAATAGTGACAATTAAGCTGCGATAACAAACCAATAAACAAGTTTAAAAGTATCAAAACAAGCCATTTAGGGAGTCGTGAACTCTGACAACGAGGGGTCAACAATAATTGAATGAATCGACAGCACAAACGAGAACCATCAAAACTACAATAAATCCAATTAAGAAACCGACGGTTTTGAGTTAAAATATTACAACATCGTGAAGAAACCACGCGCAAATGCGGCTGCACTGACATTTCAGATCGCAAGGACGGAATTTCTATTAAAAATATAGCTTACGAAACTGATAACACTAATAGATTTCTATTATGAAGTTAACGTCACGACTGGATAAGGTTTAGTTGCGAAATACTAATCCTAATTTCACGGCCATTGTGTCATGTTCAAGCCAGGACTAGAATAAGGAAACTACGAGACCGGCTAACGAACGTGATTAATGTGTAGCTTGTTATCAGACAATACTTCCAAACAGAGGGCCTCATGTCATAACACTAATGACTGAGACTTGTCTATAATTAAACTACAGTTCAATCGCTCGTTGCAGTGGACCGCGACGACACACATCCAAAGGAACCTCTGGTCCGCGTACCTTCTTCTGTGTCATACTGTCCTGGTAGCCCCTCCGGATAAACCGTGTCGTGATTATCAGTGTAGTGACTATGTGAACTATGATGTCCCTGGAGAAAATGTCGACAGTCGAAAGAAAGAAATCGATGAATCGATTCACCGGCATAATGAAAAGCATCAGACGGATCAAAAGTAATGTAAGCATCTTTAACATTATGACTAGAGACGTGTTTAAAATTCCTTTTGAGTCAAGTTCGCCACTCTTTGTGTATGACTTTAGCATCGTGCAAGTGGTATTTAGGCAGTAATTGTGCCTGTTTAAACGCTTGTTTAAGATTTTGATGATATAAACCTAGTGTCATAAAGTTACTTAGAGTTTCCCCTTTTGTGGTCCCGATGAAATCATCGCCGAGAATATGGTAGCGTCAGGATCATCAACATCTTTTATTGGAATAAATGGGATCGTAAACATTATTTTGTAATTATTTCCGTTTGAATTTGTTTTCTTGTTTGGTTTGCCACCAAAATATTGATAAATGAGTTTGTTTTTATCCTAAATACTATAAATTGGGGTTAAGCAGTTGAAAATTTTACAAAATCCAAGTATAGTCAGGTGTTTGTGTTTTTAAATTTTTCTTTTTTGTTGGTCATGAATATAATTTCGTCACATGTTTTAAAGAGGATGTTGTAAATATTCCGTTGTTTGATATTATAAATAAAGTAGGTATTTGAACAGACAAGAAGTGTTTGTTTAAGTATTATGGTTCTTTAAACTGAACTACATTGTTTCAGTTGAACAAGTATATGATACTTTAGTCTGCAACAGTTGTTTGAATTTGATTGTTTGAAAGTCAAATTGTCGAAGTATAAATAATAATTATATCTTCATCAATCGCGCTTTAAAAGGACTACTGAGAATTGTATCACGAACATTCTGTAATAAAACGAATCACCTTGTATGAGACATTTAGCTTAATTTTTGCCATATTTTAATTTAAGCAATTGTGTAATATTTTCTTATCAATAAGGAAGTTTAAGTAATGGTCAAAAGTTTAAACTGAACCAGTTTGACCATTACTTTTTACTTCCTTATTTATAAGAAAATATAATTTTTCATCATGGCTTGGTTCATTTCTTTTCCCTACGTTTTCGTTATCTTTTTATTGAAGATTGTTTTTTGTTGTTGAGTAGCTGTTGTTTATGTTATTGTTTATTGAATTCTTTGACATGATAGCATTATGTAATGTAGACATAATATTAGGTCTTTACCTATGAAATTGCCGTTTTTCACGAAATAATTGAAGCGTAATTTTTTTATATATTTTTTATTTCTATTAATCTAAATAATCACCCATGCAATCAATGCATCTTTGCCAACGGATTGGTAGCTTATTGATGCCTTTCTTAAAGAAATGAGCTGGACGGGAGGCAACAAATTCTTCAAAGGAATTTTGTACTGCCTCTCGGGTATTCAATGTTTTTCCCGCCAAGAAGTTATCCAAATTCTGGAAAAGGTAGAAGTCTGTAGGCGCAAGGTCTGGTGAGTACGGCGGATGACGGAGAACTTCCAACCCCAACTCTTGTAGCTTGGAGACCGTCTGCTGTGCAGTATGAGGTTGCGCGTTGTCGTGCAGGAGCAGTGGAGCCGAACGATTGACCAAAGCTGGTTGGAGACGTGCGAGCTTCTCCATCATTGTGTTCAGTTCTTCACAGTACACATCTGCAGTAATGCTTGTTCCGTATGGCAAGAAGCTGTGATGAATTACACCCGCGTTAGACCACCAAACAGTGACCATCACTTTTCTAGGGGTAAGTTTTCGTTTAGGGCATTGTTTGGGTGCTGAACCAGGGTCCAACCAACTTGCTGAGCGCTTACGATTGTCAAACAGGATCCATTTCTCGTCACAAGTAACAATGCGGTTCAGAATTCCTTCATTTGTACGCCTGCTGAGCAGTGCAAGGCACGTCTCCACACGTACTTCGCGCTGGCGGTCATTGAGTTCGTGGGGTACCCATTTGTCAAGCTTTTTTACCTTGCCAATTTGACGCAAATGGACCAATATTGTTTTGATGCTGACGTCGAAAGCTGCTGCTAATTCAGCCGTGGATTGAGTTTCATCACCTTCCACAATTGCCTTTAATACGTCATTGTCGACCAAAGTTTTCGGACGACCACGGGGTTCATTTTTCAGGTCAAAATTTCCAGAACGAAAGCGGGTAAACCAATAACGGGTGGTGCGTTCGTTTGTAGTGTTCGCTCCGTAAACGTCGTTGATGTTGCGTGCCGCTTGTGCCACTTTGCTGCTACGACGGTACTCATACTCCATAATTACTCGAATTTTTAACTTATCCATGATGACGAAAAATGTTCGAATGCGTTGAAAACAAAACACTAACTATTAAACAAATGACGATTTTAGAAAAAGAATTCCATGTTTGTCAAATAAAATTAATTTGAAATTAGAATTATCAGTCAAAAAAAAAAATATTTTCATTTGAAATAGCCAGTACGGCAAAACGGCAGTTTCATAGGTAAAGACCTATTATACCATTCGTTCTTTCTTATACGTAACCATTAATTTATCCATTTTTTTTAAATTAACTGATTCATTGATTTTCCCGTCCATGTTTTATTGAAAATCGATAAGGATTTATTTGGTTGTAAAGCAGTAACTATGCCTACTGAAAATAGAAATATAGAAACGATTTGGTATAAAGAACATGCATACCTTAAAAACCATTTCAGTCGATTCACACCAAAATGGTAAGAACTAGAGTTCCCATCGCGGGTTTGTCCGCGTAACTCCTGATCCCGTGGTAATTTTGGGAATAAATGTAGCCGAAATTACTACTGGATATTTGATCTCAAATGGTAAAATAAATTTTGATATCCGTCCAGTAATAAAGAGTTTATCAACAACAAATAAAAAAAAGAAACAAAATTTTCATCTTAAACATTAGTATAGATTACTAAGTTGGCAGCCCTGAAATGATTCTGGAAATAATAAAAGCAGCGCGTGACATCAGTAAAGAGCACCCATGGCGCCTGCGCTTGCGCATTCTGTATAATGTTTGGCTTATTAAAATGAATCGCTCTGATTCATTCTCGCTCTTGTTTATACTTTATTTTAGTGAAGTTTATTGGTATAATAAGGTGTTTGCCGTGGGTAATTAAAATAATAAACAAATGTTATGTATGTTTAAATAAAAATGACATGATTTTGAAAACAGTTGAAGAGTGATTGGAACATGAGCATTTTAATAAATTTAGATCGGTTGAAAATATTGATAAATGAGTTTTCTATGTAATTTTTATTGATCACATTTTAGAGTAAAATAAATAATTCTGCCATGTCTTTTATGGACTTTACAAAACGCTTTGTTCATAAAGCTAACCTTATTAGAAATGAACATTCTTCATACATTTTTTAAAGGTTTTTTGAGAAGAATTTTCTATGAAGAATTCATTATGCCTTAAAATGACAGCAATTTAGCTTTCATGAAAGCATAGGCCTAAGTAATCAGTTGTTATTATCAAAAGACTTTAATAGCAATTGGTCGTAAACACCACTTCGGTTTTGCATGATCTATAGTGAGTGTCATTCGTGATGACGCGTCCCACTAGTGTTTTTGGTCTTCATATCGTAGTGTGCGTCATCTGTGTCTAACAGGTTAAATATTGTGTAATTACATTGTAAAGAAGAGTCCCTTTTCCCAGTATCTCCGCTCGCAGTTATCCTTTTATAGGTATGAAAATACAACATAAGTAGCATGGAAAAAATGTACTTGGTGCCCTTATAAGTAGTTTTAACGGTCTATCGACTACCAAAATGCTTTTAAAACTTTGTCGTAAAAGTTATTTTGTATAAGTTCCTTATTATAGATGTTTCCGTCCGTACTCTCTTACTCATACGATAGAAAAATACCATTTTTAAATCCATTTATTCTTAATGACATTCATAAATTATCCATTAAGTGAGCACGGCACAGAGCAATATTATTTAAGTGCTGACTCAGCATCTTACTTTGACATAGCAGTTTTTAAACATGACGTGGTTTTTTAAGTTATGGGTTCGTTGGTCGCATTGCATTTCCATCCGATACATCATATTTTCTTAAGATGTTTTCGGGTTTTGGATATTTACGGAACTTATTCGTAATTTTTGTTTTTTTTGGAGTCTTTCCCAAGTGAACAAGATTTCTCCATTTAAGTTTATATTTTATATTAAGTTTATATTTGCCCGTGCTTAATTTTTTTGTTACTTACATTTCATAATACTATTAGTTTTAAGAACTACAAAACTTATGCTACAATTATTTTTCTTTGATTGTTTTTAAAGTAGATACACAAGTAGATAATCAAACTTTCCTACGTAAGGGCTTCAGATACAATGATCGGAGCGCGTACTTACAAGAAATCAAACTTTCCTTCGTAAGGGCTTCAGATACAATGATCGGGGCGCGTACTTACAAGAAATCAAACTTTCCTTCGTAAGGGCTTCAGATACAATGATCGGAGCGCGTACTTACAAGAAATCAAACTTTCCTTCGTAAGGGCTTCAGATACAATGATCGGAGCGCGTACTTACAAGAAATCAAACTTTCCTTCGTAAGGGCTTCAGATACAATGATCGGAGCGAGTACTTACAAGAAATCAAACTTTCCTTCGTAAGGGCTTCAGATACAATGATCGGAGCGCGTACTTACAAGAAATCAAACTTTCCTTCGTAAGGGCTTCAGATACAATGATCGGAGCGCGTACTTACAAGAAATCAAACCTTCCTTCGTAAGGGCTTCAGATACAATGATCGGGGCGCGTACTTACAAGAAATCAAACTTTCCTTCGTAAGGGCTTCAGATACAATGATCGGGGCGCGTACTTACAAGAAATCAAACTTTCCTTCGTAAGGGCTTCAGATACAATGATCGGGGCGCGTACTTACAAGAAATCAAACTTTCCTTCGTAAGGGCTTCAGATACAATGATCGGGGCGCGTACTTACAAGAAATCAAACTTTCCTTCGTAAGGGCTTCAGATACAATGATCGGAGCGCGTACTTACAAGAAATCAAACTTTCCTACGTAAGGGCTTCAGATACAATGATCGGGGCGCGTACTTACAAGAAATCAAACTTTCCTTCGTAAGGGCTTCAGATACAATGATCGGGGCGCGTACTTACAAGAAATCAAACTTTCCTTCGTAAGGGCTTCAGATACAATGATCGGGGCGCGTACTTACAAGAAATCAAACTTTCCTACGTAAGGGCTTCAGATACAATGATCGGAGCGCGTACTTCAAGAAATCAAACTTTCCTACGTAAGGGCTTCAGATACAATGATCGGGGCGCGTACTTACAAGAAATCAAACTTTCCTTCGTAAGGGCTTCAGATACAATGATCGGGGCGCGTACTTACAAGAAATCAAACTTTCCTTCGTAAGGGCTTCAGATACAATGATCGGGGCGCGTACTTACAAGAAATCAAACTTTCCTACGTAAGGGCTTCAGATACAATGATCGGGGCGCGTACTTACAAGAAATCAAACTTTCCTTCGTAAGGGCTTCAGATACAATGATCGGGGCGCGTACTTACAAGAAATCAAACTTTCCTTCGTAAGGGCTTCAGATACAATGATCGGGGCGCGTACTTACAAGAAATCAAACTTTCCTTCGTAAGGGCTTCAGATACAATGATCGGAGCGCGTACTTCAAGAAATCAAACTTTCCTACGTAAGGGCTTCAGATACAATGATCGGGGCGCGTACTTACAAGAAATCAAACTTTCCTTCGTAAGGGCTTCAGATACAATGATCGGGGCGCGTACTTACAAGAAATCAAACTTTCCTTCGTAAGGGCTTCAGATACAATGATCGGAGCGCGTACTTACAAGAAATCAAACTTTCCTTCGTAAGGGCTTCAGATACAATGATCGGGGCGCGGGAGTCATATAGCTCACACAGTCATATTATTTGAAGGCATAATATTCGAGATAATTATTTAGAAGTATCACAAGTTGCAAAATCTCTATTGTAACACACCCTAAGTGCATCTCGACTAGGGATTAGTTTCTCTTACTTGCCATACTTTATTATATTTTTTTGATTATGTTTTATTTTCTCTCGTTATTATCATCATGTTACCGGACGACCCGTATATTACCTATACGTTTGCATTTAATTTCATGTATTTCTTCCCTCTTCTGTCTCAAGTGACTTACATTTCTAAAGATCTCCGTATGTACAATTGCAGAATGACGAGCCACCTGAGATCACCTACTGCGTGGTCGGCGGCGAGGGCCGGCTGGCGTTGCAGGCGGTCACGCCGACGCACCCGATGCCGCCGCTCGAGGAGTTAGACGTCAAGTTCGCGGAGCTGGTGGTGAGTGGCCTTAAGTCCCTTTTGCTACGATCTCTTCTGTGGTTGTCATCTTTTAAAAAATGATTCCTTAACTTCACGTAGAAAACAACGTGTTCAAAAAAGTATGACACGAAAAATAAGAAGCTTTGATGCACTTATCGATAAACGATTTAATATTTAACTTAATGAACATAGACATTTTAATTTAATACTACATAGATAAACGAATGTTTGAAAAGTAAATACATTCAAAGAGTAATGATGCAAGCAAGGCTGGTAGTTTTGCATGCATTTGAGTTAGTATTCTTATTTACGGTTAAAATAGAACTAAATCAATGACAGCGGCTAAAACAATGTATTTTGATTTCAAATTAACTTACGGTTGTGTTTTCTTCCTTCGAACAAAATCACTGAACTGAGGGACTGATGTTTGTTCTTCCTAATTTACAAATGGTATTCTTGTGATATTGTAGTATTTTTCCGTCCAGTTTCACTGCGACGTTGATGGGATATCAATAATATTTGTTTGACACTTTATGCTCCGAGCGATTAAGTTATAATACTCATAAAACATCTTGTTATTGTAAAGTGATATATCAATTACAAAAAACATATTAAGAGAAGCATCGCTGACGTACGTCCTCATGAAGTTTGTAATTATTCAAAAAAAATATACCTTTTGAGAACAATAAAACAGTTACTCAAAAAGTAGTGTTATCATAAACAATTAATTACGTTTTTGCTTATTTTTATAAACTCGCAAACAATACGGTTTGAGGATCACTCAGCATATAACCAGTGTTCACTAGGGGCCGAAGTATCAATTTATTATTAATTAAGGGTGTAGAAAGCTTTATTACTCCTTTATAGATGAGTTTTTTCGAAGACTAGGAGAAAAAAGTAAGTAGAAATAATACCTGATCTATAAATTAGTCTCGTGACGCCTTAAGTACTTGCCCTTTAATTATGGTTATCATATCAACGCTCCTATAAAAACCGTGTCGAATGTATGATTAGTGAAACGGGAGACATAATGGTCACCCGTTTTACTAATCATTTTAAAACCCGTTTTATAGTATCGGGTAGCTTTTAATAAACTTCTTGGTGTGGGAAATAAAAAATAAAGTAACTTTTTCAAGAAAGGGGAGCGGAACTGTAGAAGTAATTGACAGAGAAAATGTAGCTTTTCCTGCTCTGCCTTATTTCGATTAGTGTATAAATTCAGACACAGAAAATAAAATAAAAATAAAGAAAAATGGTAAATTTAACCCCTAGGAGAAATATTTAAATTTTCCATAAATTCAATTGATTGTCAAAATAAAGCCAAGCAATTTAAGCCAATTTTTGTATCCTGCATGTTGGTAATTTGCATATTTCATTCGAATTGATAAGCAATTTTATAGGTTGTTGTGCTCTGAAGCTGAAATTACTCTAAAGTAAGAATTTTTAGCACAGAAAAATATTAAGCACCGAAGCTTATGACGGGTACTAGTAAAGCTTCCACACACAAGCTTTCATATTTCCACAGTATGCAAATATTAATATGAACTAGTTGGGTTTCCTTTTAGAATTTTCCAAGGAAGCTTTACTGGTTTGGAAAACTGATATGTTAGGTAGGAAAATAACCTTTAACGATCGTATATAAAATGTTATAGCTCTGTGTGATGGTCAAGTCAAGCGCTATTTATAAGACTTTACCTTCAGAATACTCGTGTTAGTTCACGTTGCTACGTTCCATAATTGTTCGCCTTATTAAGCATTAAAAGCCGTTTTGCAGATAATATTAAAACCTGTATTGAAGTACAATCCAATATCCAAATTATAAGTCCTCTCCCATTTCTTTCATCTGTTTCCGCATGAAAACTTCGTTCATATTTTTTTTATTATGACCCATTATATAGTGTAGTATATTCTCATATCTAGTTTTTGTAACGCTTCTTATTCTGATCCTCCACTGTTTAAACAATCAAAAATATTGTCTAATTATTTTTCATATGCATACTCAATATGGCGAATTTAATAGCTAAAGCTTGGTTGCTCGGCCACGTCTACGAGTAGATCTATTTGAGAAGTCAGTTTAATGATGAACCAAGTTCTTTATATGTTTTATAATTGTTTTTGTAAATAGAAATCTTTCTAATAAACTTTAAAAAAGTAGGACAAAAAATTACTAAAGTGTAATAACTTTTATTAAGTATATATTCATTTCAGGATGACTTGCTGAACTAACAGATGCACATAAGAATAATTATGTATAGACATAAAGAGACATTGTAAATCTTTTAAAAAAAATGATACTTGTGAAGTTTCTGGCCAGTTCTTCTTCACGTAGGTTTTGCCGAACTGATGGTAGAGTCATGCTTTATTTGAAGTCAATAAGAACAAGTAATCGTAAATGTTGAAAAATAAATATAGAAAAAATACGCCTCCACCGTAGTTTAAATCAAGCTTAAATTTATCACCGTTTCTACATAGAAATCCTAAATTAAATAATTTACTCGGAGTAATATGACCATTAGTTTTATGGACTTTTAAGAGTTATCCGTAGGTTTCAGCTGTAAAATCTCTCAGTTTCATATTACAGCCTAGATTGGATTCCAGTTAAAATATCTATTTAACAACGTCGTAAATAACTATAAGTTATAACATTCGACAACTCGTTCCGCTCATATTAGTGATCAGATTCAAGTTTCCAGATTTATGTTTCGCCTAGGAAAGTGGGTGGATTTCAAGTGAATATTGTGTCAAAACAACTGTCGATTTATTGCTTTATTATTGCGTTCTTAATTAGTACGTAAGTTAATCGTGAATTATAGTTTGTAAAGGGTCTGCTCTAATTTGGAATGTACGTAAAAAATGGTTATACCGCATTCGCTAATAATAACAAGACAATGGTAAAATTTAATAACAATATATACGAACTAACATTTCATACAAAATAAAAGATTTGTTTTTGAGCTACGACAACCGACAACCATTTTTATTATATTTTATTAAATATATCCCTTCCTCTGTTTATTTCGAAAACTTTATATTATTAGAAGTGCTGCCTACTACTAAATAACATGATGTAGTGTGAAATCTTATTTGCATCTTAACTCGTTTATTGAGAGTGACAGCGGTGGCCTTCTCCTCGTATGATAAGTCACGAACCCGATCCCCTTTTATATGGTACCGCTAGTGATGTAACTATGTCGATGACTCAATTGTTGGAGATTTGTAGCGGGTAACGGCGAAGGACTAAAGTCTTAAAAATCTTTGTAGGCGAGATGTTCGTTGTTAACTGTCCATCGCATGCTCTTTACATGACATAATTCCATATTTTGTTTCTTTAAGATTTTGTATTATATGAGTTTGAATTACGTAAATGTTTTGGAAAAAATAGTGTATTAATTCTACAATTTATTTAAACTGAATTTCAGAATACAACCAAGTCGTGTGAAAACAGCTTAGCCCCGGCTGCCATAAAATTTTCAACAGCAAAAATAAAATGTGGCATTACAAGTCCTATTGTATGCTAATTCAACCTCATCCAAAAGTTGCCAAAGTTTTGTAACGGAACTAAAGTGTGTCCAATATTTAACAGAGAAGTTCAGTAGATGACCAAACATATCGTAGCAATAAATTCAGATGAAACTTGATCCAGACTAAGTAAAATCGAACGTTATTATGAAATCCAACTTAATCAATAAACAAACAATAGTTACTGATAATGCCAGGTGTTGAGTTGACTATTATCGTTATATTAATCATCGTTGAACATCTATTGACAACACTATTCAAACCCTATAACCTCTAAACAACGCGTCAGTTAGTCATTAGTATGTATTGAACAAATGATAATTCACTATTTATGAATATTATAATGAATTAATCTACGTTTGATTGAATAACCTTACAGTTTGGATTGGAATGTGCAAACATTCCAATAATTTGCTTTGGCCATCCAGTTGTTAAATTGTTAACTAGAAGCTTAATGGTTTGATTATTAAATAAGAACAAAATGATTGGTTTCATTTGAAATTCTAGTAATTAGTTCATTACAGTTTTACTACACTACGCTATCCCTAAGATAGCAAAGTTGTTAAGTATTTGATTAAAGTAAAATAGCGAAAGATAAATGACGTTTTTACATTACGTACCTGAAAAATGGCTCCGATACTACCACAGATACAATTACTTACACAAATTTACTTCTATTGTCCCCTGATATTAAAGAGTTCTGCTGCAAAACTTGGGCTTTCAAACAAGACCGAATATTTAGTGTCTATAATTTCTTTTGTATTCATGTCGTGGCGACTGAAAACAAGAAGGGCCGTGCTTCAGGATCTTCGCTATGTGCAAAGATCTTCCGTTATTTTACATTTAAAGTTCTAAAATAATACTTTTTCTAAAAAAATATACTCCCAGAGCTTTTAAAAACAATATATTTAGTCAAGAGTGGAATATACATAGGTTAGACGGTTGATAGAATGTGGAAAACAATATGGCTATATTTATTATTCTTGCACCTACCTAAGTGTGAAACTAACTAAAAATCAACTATTTTGAACAATATTTCACCACAAACATAAAATTATCCCCTATTAAATTTGTATTATGAATTTACAACTTCCTTTTCGTCTAAACTGGCTGTAAACTTGAAATTACTTGGAAAGCCTACAGCTCGGATATCTCCTGTCACCCACATATCACAGCAGTACTCGACGTGCTATGGAATTGTGCTGCCTACTCTAATCCTGTGCGAAAGTAACATGCGCAAGTGGCAAGTTGCATTCGGTAGTTATTAGTGTTAGAAATGTGGTTAAGGTTTTTGTTTATTTTGTGATTTATGTGTTTCAGAGTTAACTTAAGGAGTTATTAACCTGACGCTTTTTTGGCACCGAACCGTCGCGGGTGGGTGGGATTACTTCCTCCCGCTCACCTGCTTCCTCCCTATTAAGCCTGCCGGCTTGGAGGCTTTTTCCACCTTGTTTGAGTACATAGGTACTGCTGAAAATAATATCAACTTCTTAAGTACTATTGAAGATATAAACACCACACAGCTCGAATAATACTATCACACCTTTCCAAAAAGCCGACTCAAGCCGACTCAAGCCAACGATTACCGCCCATTCCCTCGATATTATATTGCGTTTATAATGAACCCTTACCAGATATCCGATAAGCGAGTTAAGGCGATACCCAATCGATCCGGTTCGCAGCGCCCAGTTTTCTATCGGAGTAGATTTCAAAGTGATCTTTTGACCTAGCCACAGTTTGTAAGCGAGAATGATCGAAAGTGTTTTAGAAAACCTGTAATTGGGCTATGAGATATGGTAATTTGGTTTAATGAAAGGGAATCTTTTCTTAGGAAATCTTAGTTCAGAGGTGCGGTTTTTTGTTTAGTATAATAATGTCAGTCAATTAAGCTTTGACAGCTTATTAATATATTTTTATGCAGTTTATTAACTTTTTTTCAAAATTGGATTTTCGAGCAACATATTGGAGGACACTTTATAATTTGCAACTTCATACTGGTCCAAATAATTTATTAACGGCATGAATTGAAACGTGACATAAAAATTATGGCGTATATTTTATTTTATACTAGGTAAATATCTCAAGGTTTTTTCAAAACAATGCTATTAATGCACGCTGTTCTCTTGTTGAGTACCTAACAATCGCGTAGACTTGGGGTCGCGTCCTAAAATGCAACCAATTACAGCAGTATTGTGCCATCTTCATGAATGCTGATAACTGTGTAGGTACTTGGAGTAATAATTGGCTTAGGAATGTTTGAAATAGTTTTACAGAAAAACCTGATATTATATTTTGGGATTAAGAGCTTTACATTGGAATCGTATGCAGTAATAATTAAAAGGCAATAGACAAGCAAGCCTAGACAAGACATGGTACATAGATGATTGTCAGTCATCACAATAATAGTAAAAAAAGGAAGTTATAATGATATAACAAACTAATTGTGTGCAAAATCATAAAAACTAGATACAATTTTTGCTGTTCTTTTCTATATCACCTAAATCTATCGTGTAATGTATAACATATCAAGTGTGATGAGAACATGATTTATCACGTTGATAACGTAGTTTAATGTAAAAAAAAAACAAATTCGTTAGATGACTCAATCATAGTTTGCACTAAAACTGTATGAATAAGGCAAAGGTTTGTTAAATAAGTTCTCCATTACTCGACCTCGACTTATCTTAATATTTAGTATTATAAAAGTTTTTCTATTTGCTGTTGTCTTACTCAGCAAATAAAAAATATGTTGTTGGCCTACATACAATGATAAGTAATATTCTAAAACAAACCTCTCTACATTTAGATGGTTTCTATGTAAATAATAAACAGTAAATACACTCTAAAAGAGAATTTAGCGATAGCCCTTGTCAACAAATTAGTACGTTAACATGTCGTCAAGAGCGGGTTTACTAATAAGTCACGGGCGTTGAATATAAGAAAAACTTTATTTTTTATTGTGTGTAAATTATTTTCAGCTTTTGTTTCAAAAAAGTTTTTCTGGTTTAATATTGATGCTCAACGCTCAAAGTCAACAGAAAAACCAATTAAAAGTCAAATGTTTATTTCGTAGTATTAGAAAACCTTTTGGCGTCTACCAGTTCGAAAAGTTCTTCGTGAAGAAGTACTGGGAAGAAATGATATTACAATAAAATTCTATTTTTAAATAATAACAATAATGATACTATTTCAACCATAAAGAACTCAGGGTTAGCTATAAAACTTTACCGTTTAAAACGTTTCCTACCTACGATTCAAGGAAATCCTGTTACTTTCAGATCTATTCCGACGACACTTACTACCTTCGTTTAAATATGTGCTGGTCGTTAAGTTAACCCTTAAAAGGATAATTCCTCATCGTTGAATATATTACGGATGGGTCAGCCACTTTTTAGTTGGATTGAACAAGATTCCCTGAATAATTTGTACGTAGTGATGCAACTGTTATAGGTTCTTATAATATTTGTATTCAATTTGGCATCGAGTACACTAAAGCCTGTTTAGTTTGAATAAAAGCTGTTTATCCTGGTTTGTCTGAAAATGAAAACCTAACATAGGTAACATTTTAATGTACCAAAATGTTCGCATAAATGGTATATGCGTACTTCGTAATAAATCGGTATAACTTTTTATTTTTATTTCTTATTCATTGAAATGGGAGTTTATGTTTAGATATAATATTATAATTAGAATTTTTACCTTTAATATTTTTTTAACTTTGATTAATATTAGGTGATCAGACCTTAATAATAAAACTTACATAAGGCCTTGCGCCATTTTCTGGGAAAGCGCTAGACAGTTATATTGCTGTAGTACAGAAGGAAATATCTGCTTTGCTCCTTGAGATGACGCAAGATGTGAGTGACACTTATTACAAAACAATACGGAACGATAAGTTCTGGGATTTCAAATTGATCTCCAGCTTAGAAATCCTTTGAAGCACTCTAAATCCTCTGCTCTCCACCTTGCAGGAAGAGCTGGACCTGACAGCCGTGAACAAGGCCGCCATGATGGAACTGCCGCCGGCCAAGAAGTGGCAGATTTACTGTAGTCGCCGGCCGCCAGCGGGACAGACGCCGCCCATGGCTACTGCGCCGCAAGTAGAAGAGTATATCACGGCGTTGAACGAGTTGGCTGAGGTAAGTAATTACTAAATTTGAAAATTATTTATTATACAGCTGGGTTTAGGTTTGAAGTGGGTTTGAACTGGGTTTATTTTTGTAAATGAAAAAACGGCTGCTTTTTTTACCCAGTCCATAAGATTGAAATTCAACATGCCGCCAGTAGACGAAAACACTTTTCTAAAAACTACTTATTTACACTCAAAGTTACCAAATATAGTTTCGAATGATGATAAACACTACATATTGAATACTCCTACAAATTAAATTAATGAATAAATATTCCGCAACAATATTTCAGGCCTTCGCATCTCCCGACACGCATCCAACAGCAGAATCCTGCGCACTTCTCGACGGCCTCAAGACTGCGCTTCGCACGCGGGCGCATTCGTTCGTGCTGCAGTTCATCAAGCAAGGAGGACTCGGCTCTTTGTTGGAGGCCTTACAACGTGCGCCCAGAGACGACGCTGGGACTAGACATCACTTTATAGCTGCTATTAAAGCTCTTATGAATAATTCTGTAAGTTGCTCTGTTCTACATTTTTTATTTATTGAAAATAATTATATTTCTTTTTATTGTTCTAGGATTGAAAAAATTTACAGGCTAAGGAAAATCAATCAGTCATGTGATACCTAGGATTTAGGCAACGAGATCGTTTTCCCTGCTTGAAAAAGTCTTATGCTATGTTAGAGTTTATGCTTGTAATTGGTTCACCCGTTTCAAAAGCCGTCTTTGCTAGGAACGGTCGCCGAAAGAGGTATGCCACACAGCTGCTGTCAAATGAGGAGTCGTCACAACGAAAGGTTGTTTATGATTTGTCCTCCTGAAACAATAATAGAAAGACACTTTTGGAAACAAATTACAGATTTTAATAACAATTCTACCTCAAATTTCAGACCGGGCGTGCGCACGTACTCGCGCACCCAACCAGCATAGACCTGATCGCTCAATCTCTTGACACCGAGAATGTGAAGACCAAAGTCGCTGCGTTGGAGATCCTGGGAGCTGTCTGCTTGGTACCAGGAGGCCATAAGAAGGTTAAAAAAATATTTTATTTTATTTTATTTTATCGCATTAAAACAGCTTTTACACTGTACACTGTACAAGACGTCAGACTCACCCAACTAAGGGGTGGTTTCAGAATTTTTTTATAGTGAAGTACGCTTGCCTACTACGGGTTGGCAAACTGTACGCAAACTTCCGAAATTATCTCTAAGGTTATTGAAATGATAAAGATTTTATCACGTCACTTTCCTTCGCCGTTGCAGCAGTCGGCTTGACGTACTTGAGTGGTACCTAAAACCTTAGTGTAACATATGACAATCATCGGGGCCAAATCAAGGGACATTCACCACTGCACCACTGACGCTTACATTGTAATTAGCAATACATACTAAATTACAAAACCATTTATTACCCATTTGTTGATATATTGGCCACTGGTCATGAAGTTATAGGAAATGCAAAGCATACATTATATAATCCTGCAAAATAATATCCACTGTGAATGCGTTCCTCAAGATTTTCTCTAGATAACATGTCCAAAATCTGATAAAAAATATTGTTTCGGTATTCGTAGTGTTATTGTTTTTTTTTACATTACTCCGATAATTATACGAATACCTCATTATATGATTATTGGATGATTCTTAGAACATCTAAGCGTTTCTATAATTAGAATAGGGCCAAAGGTTTGTAACATGCAACTTCTGATCTAGTTTCGAATAAGAATTTTCAGATGCAAGTTTCGCAGTAGATCATTAGAACATTAGATGAGAATTTATCTATAGTACTTCTATCTTCTAAAAAGCGTCAACATCTTCTAAATTTGTTATACTATGTAATAAAGAACTTAAACTTTTCCTAGGTCCTGGAAGCGATGATCCACTATCAGAAATACTCGTCAGAACGTGCCCGTTTCCAGTCGATCGTGAACGAACTCGATCGTAGTACGGGAGCGTATCGGGACGAAGTGGGTCTCAAGACCGCCATAATGTCGTTCGTGAACGCAGTCCTGAATTATGGCGCGGGAGCTAACTGTCTAGAGTTCAGATTGCATTTAAGATACGAATTGTTGATGCTGGGGATTCAACCAGGTGAGATTTGAAGGAATTCTTAAATGCTCTTTGGTAAATGAAAGAGATTCTATACAGATAAAAAATTGTGGGACATGGTATATTTTGAAAAGGTTGACACAGAAAAGTGTGGGAAGCTTGAACATAGAGAAGTGCTATAACGAAAATCTGCAGATCGAACAAAAATCGAAGCTGCTTCCTCATGCCACTTGTAGACTGCTTGCTTAAGAATTTCCTTCCTTATTTTTTTTACCGTTGCTATTTATTTCGTATCTCGTTGCATTTGACAATTTCGAACTTATTAGCTTTTGCAAAGTTATTTTAATTTAAAATAAATATTTCTTTTGTGCACTGTTATACAAAAGACAATAAAGAAATATTGTCAAAAAGAAAAGCAGCTGATTCTACTACACATAGTGTTGAAATAGGCCTTATGTCAAATGTGTGACATATAAACAGTGCCTCTGATATAAATAAAATTTACCTTGGTTTTTGTAATTCCAGTAATTGAAAAACTCCGCAAATACGAAAACGAGACCCTCGACCGTCACATAGACTTCTTCGAGATGGTACGAAACGATGACGAAAAAGAATTGGCGCGGAAATTCGACTCCGAACACGTGGATACCAAGAGCGCGACCGCCATGTTTGAGTTGTTGCGAAGAAAGCTGTCGCATACCGCCGCGTACCCGCATTTATTGGCACTTTTGGAACATTTGTTGTTGCTTCCATGTAAGTTGTCTTTCTTTTATACGGGTACTGTTTGTAAATATGATATTTGTGGTATACATTCGATGCCCAACATGTAGACTAAAAGAACGCGAACGCCATGTTGGAGTTGTTGCGGAGAAAGTTGTCGCATACCGCCTTTTACGCTCATTTATTGTCACTTTTGGAGCATTTATTGTTTTTTCTTTCAAAAGGGAAGATTTCTAGCTGATAGCTGATATCTGTAATTAATCCGGTCAGAAAACTTAAAATTAAACTATATTTTAATTTGAAACCAGTATTTTGTACTCAAATATTTTCTTGTGTTTTTCATATACCTTCAAGAAGATTAAATTTGTCAATAAGCTTGTATACGATCTAAAATCTTGAATGTATGTATAACAAACCAATTTTACTCTTATTTCTAGTGGAATACAGTCCACAATCTCAACATTGGCTACTGATCGATAGAGTTGTCCAACAAGTAGTGCTTCAACAACCCGCGCGGAATGATGTGCCCAATCAGAATGAAAAGGTACGTTGCTAGAATGTATATTTTTAAAAGTTAAATATGCAGGTTGTCCCAAAATTCAACGTCAAGCCGAAACGAGACAAAAGGATCGACGGTAAACATCATCAGAAAAATCTGAAAAAGAACCCATACCATGTTCTTTAGAATTTATTTTCGCCGAACTATGAATTCAACTATTTTAAAATATCTCGACCGTGACAGAGCCTCCTGAAATGAAAAAAGTCCTAGGGTGCCTTGGCAAGTTTCATCAAAAGTTGGCGCCTTTAATCAGGATTCCAAAATGGTACAACATTTGGTGGAATAATATTTAAAAAATATGGGCAAAAAATAAAAATTCTTGAAGTAATCCGATTTTATGCGAATCCAGAATAATCAGCTAAAACGTTTTTGATCCGCATACACTCTTTGGTGGTTCTTAACTTTACGGCAGAATGATGAATGACGATGAGATAAATGGATTGTGGAGTTTTGCAAGAGTGAGCGAGATAGATAGTGATGCTACTTTTATCAAAGTCAACAAGAGTAAGTACAATTGATTAAATAACAAAAATCCTGACCTAAACCTAGCTCAGTGACTTAATTTTCGTCTAAGATTATTGAAATTAAAATCTGATAGGACATTCAAAATATGTGTTATAACAAATGTTCGAAATGTTTTCTATTAACCTCAATACTCGCCCTACATCTTACAGTCCTATTTCAGCTTGACGTTGAATTTTGGGACACCCTGTATACAGGATAACTGTAGACATAAATTAGATTATAGTTCTATAGCTTCATTCTGAGTTCCCAACATATTTGTGCGAGGAAGCTCGGCAGTTTGCGAGGATAGCGGTAGTAGAGTTTTTCATGTAAAGATTTCGCGTGGGGCGGTACATCAGTCCTTCCAATTTAACCGCGACAATAACCACGTTTATCGGAACAGCCAGTATAATTACTGGAACAAAGGCAAATCCATCTGAAGCCTCCGGCCAGCAAAGCATAGTTAATCGATATTCAATAAATAACAATACAAATTATCAACAACATCTTCGATAAATTATGTCTAGGGGCACGGATGCTACTTACCATCAGGTGGACCGAAAGGAAAAAGTCAACCAAAAGAATTTTTTCATTATTCAAATCAAAGACATAAATTTGGTAGATACCTAGCCTTAATGTGCAATTAATAAAGGCCTACTTGCTTGCTTGGAAACAGCAATAAATTAAAAATATATTTTGTTTTATTTTTCGCTCTTTCTATAAAAAATTAAAACAATTAAATTAAACGAGTATACTTATTTTCAGGTGTTTGACCCAGACGTCGCCCCTCTAGAAATTAACGTCTCAGAAATCGTACAACTCTTGGCTAAAGAGGAAGAGTTAGTCGCAGCCAGGACCAAAGCGGAAAACTTGGAAAAAGAAAACGTTGATCTCGCTACGGAATTGGCTAAAAAAGTAAGTTATTTTTCCTTAATATTTTGTTTAAAATATTGAATATAAATGGCAAAAGACAATGTGACGTCTTAGGGAACTTTTAATCTACCTTTATATACTTATTAATTATTGGATAATATTTTTTATATTACATGGGCGGTATAATGACTTGTTGACGAAATTGCATGATATAAATGCAAGCTATTTATTTTATGAGATTTACTACTAAAATTATGGTTTATAAGGGGTGGATATGGACTTTTAATTAGTAAACAAACATTTAATATCACAAATATTTAAGCATTTCACATTATTCGGATTTTGAATATCAAAAAATCGTATTGGCATTTAATTATACTCTGAGAAACGATATCGTAAAATATTAATGACAAAACATGTAATACAAAGACAACGTTGTCACTTATGAAACAGTCTAAACATAAATTGCATCTATTCGCTTGATATATCGCTATTATTTAGACAAGCACTTCTGTGAAGTACATAGACAAGATCATGAATTGTGGGGGTATCCCCAAAGTCAATGAATAACCCTGTTTTTCATAAAACTTGAGGTAAGGGAAGTTATCCGCGGTTTTTAGGTCTCCTACTGTGTGTTGTCTAGATTTTCTTCCGCATCGATAAAACATTATAAATTTTACCCATCAATAATACAATATCGTTTCTCACTTAATTTCCATTAATTAACCTAACCACGACCTAACCATCACCAAAATCACTGCTTTCTAACTCCCCTACAGGAAAAGCAAGTGGACCAGCAGACGCAAGAGAAAGAGGAGTTGGAGGGAGTCGTGAGCAGACTGAAGGAGAGATTGGAAAGGGAGACGGCGAGTCATATGGAGTGTCAGGAGAGAGCGAGAACGGCCACTTGCAGGGCTCATCAATTGGAACAACAGGTCAGAAATAAAAACGCAAGTGTGATAGTTTTAGCCTGAGTCGTTTCGTCTCAATATCGAATCGATTTATGGTGTCTAATTTTATTAAATATATCTAATATCTAATCTGGTACCGATCGGGTTGGTCATTCGGGCTAAAAGTAGGTCGGCAGGCTCGGCTGGTCTTGCCAAAACCCGAATGGCAGAAGCCTAAAAAAAATCAGAATTATAGTTAAAAATAGTTTAATCTTAATAAAGGTCATCTTTTATTTCATGTTCATCATCATAGCCTGAAATTATCTACATATAATCGACACAATAATAAAATATCGCCGATTAATGACGGCCTAAATTAGCGTTCGCGCCCCAAACAGAGAATGCACATTTATTGTGTTAAGACACTAAAATATTGTAATTTATTACCCTCATTATCAAGAAGCATTTTTTGAATATTGTAATACTTTTTCATGTTATAGTTGAATCAAGAGAGAGCGGAGAAGGCACGGTTTGAAAAACTAGTCACCGAAGGAAGCATACCCGATGATGCCAAAGTAAGTAAATAATAAATTATAAAATCATGTAAATTAATATTTTTGACTTTTGTTGATTTTATACAAATATTATTTATTATTGCAAACACAATAATTCAGTAGATTTTAGTTAGTAAATATCACATCCTTCGAAAAACAGAATAATACTGTTTTTGATTCTGTGTGCTTTTGGTATTAGGTAAATGAAATACAAGTTTTTATAATTTATTTAGAAAAGTTGAGTTATTTTGAACCAAACAATGTTAAGAAAAATAATGTCTTGAGTTAAATATCGAAATTGTATAGAAAAATTTAAAAATAATAAAAAATATATAAATAATAATAATAAATGTAATAATAAATGCTACATTTTTTAATCTTAATGCATGAAATATTAAAAAATTATTGTGACAGTATGCATGTAAATACATTATCTACGTAGCTATTTTATATGTTATGCATATGCCCAAATAACTTTAGTATGATTTACACGCTGTGACGTCACAACTTGGTGCCGTGTTGTATGTAGCATTTTTCGGTGACTTGCAGAAACTCTTTAAATATATCGTTGTCTCTAGAAAACTTTTGGTAGTAAACCTACTGTTATTTATGCAATATTTATTTACTGTTGATAAACTATTCAAAAATGTAGTCAAATACCCCATTCTTACTTTAAAATATGAAAGTTCTTGGATATAACAGTTCCTATTCAGAATATCAATCTAGCTAGAAGATCCTTACATGAAGGCAGGAAACGAATATTATTATCTAACAAAAATATTATTTTTTATCACATCTATTCGAAAAGAGCTAGCTTATTCTTCGCATACAGGGGGCAAAATGTTCAATCACCTAGGGAGGAAAAGTGGATTGTGGATATTCTTAGTAAAAGTTCCATTCACCAAAGAGATCACTCACGAACATTGTAGGAACTAGTAATAGCCTGTATGATAAAGTCAACAGTGCGCGAAATTAATGAAAGAATATGGTGAAATAATAAAAGATTATTGATGCAGATAGTGACAATGAAAGTATTATATTAACTCCAGTAAAAATTGTATCAAATGCTAAAATTTAAAAATGTCGAACGTAAAGTTCTTTACCTACAAAATCTCGTGAATAACATATGAAAGCATATGACAATTTTATCCTTTCAAAAAATGCAAGAAAAACGAATCTTTTTTCCAGAATTGTTAAAATGTAACTTTAATTATTTCTGTTGTGTCTTATTGTTCTAAATTGTATGAAAATAAATAAACATACTATTCTTATATATTCGTTGCTCTTACTCATTTTTTCACAGAGGATGATAAAAAGTAGAGTGTATTTATTTATTTATTTAACAACTTATGTAAGTACTTTAAATATTTGTGTATCATTCGGTCGCAATATTATTTTTGCCTTGGCTGGAATACTTTGAATCCGTCACAGCGTTCAGGATTCTAAGCTTCAATGCACTTCACTACGTCGCATTAAAAATATCATTTTGCTCCCTTGTGATACAATCTACTATTAACTGATCTATTACTAAGTTAAAAATTCCTTTCTACTCATAGAGCGACGTTCATGTATCAATTAACATCACTAATACCACTTTTCATCCCACAGGTCAGCAACCTAAAAAGTGCCGTCATAGAATGTTCCATTCCTCCCCCACCTTTACCTCCCATAGCTCCGCCCGCGCCGCCAGCTCCGCTGCCCCCTCCCGCACCGCTAGCACCCTCCGCCCCACTAGCCTCCACCCCCCGTCCCAAGAAGAACATCCCTACCCCGACAAACCCTCTGAAATCCTTCAACTGGAGCAAACTCCCCGACACAAAGCTACATGGTACTATATGGCAGGAATTGGACGACACTAAACTGTATAACGCCATCGATTTGAACATGATCGATAAGATGTTTTGTGCATATCAGAAGAATGGGGTACAGGTAGGTGGAGGATTTTGTATTTTTTGTTGATTTTAAAATTTGTTAGAGTTCAATATTAAAACTTACTTCAATATTATTTTATAAAAGAGAGCACTTTGTCAGATGAATTGAAAAGTAAAGTTTAAAAAGGTAGATGCTTCGGTCTTAATATATTCCGAATATACATTTCACAATAAATATTTATTTCTGAAATCCACAGAATGAAGGTTCAGTGGAAGACCTCCGACAGTTGGGATCCAAACCAAAGACCAAAGTGCTGTCAGTAATCGACGGGAGACGAGCACAGAACTGCACCATTTTGCTGTCTAAGCTGAAGATGACGGATGAAGAGATTTGCAGGTAAGAGGGTATAATTTCTAAATGCTATTGTGGGAAAAGAAGAGTTTTGTGAGTGTGTTATTAGTATTTTTGGTTGTTATTTGTTACTGTTATCTCAAGAGCTCGATAGCTCAAGAAAAACTGTTTCACGAAAAAGGAGGCTTCGAAAAAATTGTGTATTTAATCTAGCATTGAACCGTAAACGCAATTTTTTTGCAAATATATATTTCCTTAAACGGGTTTCTCATATTGTATTCTAAATAATGTAACCCTCAGTGTAGTTAAAAAGGAATATACACTTTCTCCATAGTGACGTAACTTCGCTCGTTTATTTGATGTTAACATTTTATTTTAATCGAAAGATGTTACAAGAAAAGAACGTAGAGCAAATGTTTATTTCTAAATCATTCCACATATACATTTCATTGCTGTTCCCTGTACATTGCTGTTTTGAATGATACTTGTTAAGGGAAATATTGAGCTTGGTTATATTTTAGATACTCGAAAATAAGATTGTTACATTTATTCTTTGGCTGTGATATAATTTAACATGCTAACTTAAATTATGACTTCTAGAGCAATTCTACATATGGACACTGGCGAACAATTACCGATAGACATGGTGGAACAACTGCTCAAATTCACGCCGAGTGCCGTCGAAGCCGCCTTGTTAGAAGAACACCAAGAGGAACTCGAAAACATGGCCAGAGCTGACCGATTCCTTTATGAGATTTCCAAGTAAGTAGATTTAAAAAATGTTCTTTAAATATGTCCATTAAAGACAATTGATCTACTTCACCAAATGAGTGCCCAAATGAGTATTTCAGCTCACATTCATTTCTGTAGTGGGCTTACTAAATTCAATTTTACGTCATGTACTTACGTGGGGTTGGATTTCCGTTAATGTGGGTTTGTATTAAAATGAATAGTTGGAAGATTTAGCGCAGGTTCGCATTTGCATTCAAATCCCCTGTAGTGTCTTCATCCTTAGTTTGCGGAGCGACCGAACAGCGCGCAAGCGATCGTCGTTAGCCTGAGCCTGGGCCTTTGCCGAGTACACCCATTGCACCAATAGTCACTTTTAAACTATCGTGAAAAGTTTAAACTGCAATTTTCTCTGTTTCTAGTTTATATTTCTGTTCGAAATGTATGACGCAAGAATGTCAGAAACATATCTCTTTCAACGACATTTGATTTATTTTCCATCAACATGAATATGAAAAACCTGAATTCCTCATATCTTTTCCAGAATCCCGCACCACTCGCAACGCGTGCGTACTCTCCTCTTCAAAAAGAAGTTCAGTAGTTTAATTGCAGAGACCAGGAGTCGAGTCACCGTCGTACTGCGCGCGGCCAGGGATATGACCAGGTCTAGACGCTTGCGGACCACCTTAGAACTCGTTCTGGCTATTGGGAACTATATGAACAGGTAGGTCCATAGGCACACTATGTCCATATACTCGTATACATATAGATACCTACATCATCTTTTCTGTACTACAATCATACAACGACAGCCGTCTTACTTACATTGCCTGCGAGAGACAGGGACAAGGCGACCACATTTTTGCATGTGAAAGATAGGGACAGTAATCCCTCGATTTCCTTTTACACATCAGTAGAGATTAGGTTGTTTACGTATTTACGAAATTTATAAATAAATATTTCTAACAATCACACCACATTATCTAGCCCAAATTAAGTATCATTAAGAACTTGTGTTATGGATACTAGATAACGGATTAATAAACTTAAGAAATATATAAGCACAAATAGATATATTTTTTTTTCATATAAAAATATTAGCAATAAACTTAAATAAACATACATACACATCCATGACTAAAAAGCAAATATAATAAAATATCTGCCTCTACCAGGATTCGAACCCGGGACCTTTGGCATGGAAGGCAAGGGTACTACTTACCTCTACACCAGACAGGCCGTCAAATTATATCATGTCGTTGATCTTAATTTAGTAATAGATAATTCAACTTATCTTTTTGCCTGGAGCTATTTTTATTTATATATTTTATTTAATAATTTATATACACACAGAAAAACACAATAATAAAAATGACTTATAAACTAATAAAGTACAAAGGTACAGCTTATTTCTAATAGAAATTTCTACCAGCAGACCTATTACTGGACAAAGTAGTACAGAACAAATTTAGTGTGTACAACTATATTCAAATAATATAAAATAAAATACAATACAATAAATAATCATAAAATAAACATATAAATTAACTTAAACCTGATTGAATGATTTATATTAATATTCTACATAATACACATAAAGTTTGAACATTAACACAACATTTTAAGGTTGAGAAAGATAGTGTTGCTTTACTTTATTTTTGAAGTGAGTTCCATAGTCTGTGTGCGTGTGATTGTAAACACGCAATTTAATTTTGTGTGACAGTCGTCATCTTGTTATGACGTGTTCTCGTCGCTTTGGTGTGCGTGTATAGTCAGTAAAATTTGTCACGCACACACTGTCATCATCTAAGACACATAGGGCCGCGCGCAAAGATGAGTTGAACAATCTATACTATTTACGGTGCATATGAAAAGTTAAGTCACTGTTGTATTGTTGTGAACATGTTGTTGTTATGATATGTCATAGCAGATGTGTGTGAATAAATAATTTGCAATTTATACAAATGATCTGTGTAGCTTTAGAAATGACAATATAATATGGTTTATTGATCTATTGCATATAACACTTTTAGATGGAAGACACTAAGAAATTTTAGGTAGATGCCGATATTCAGCCGCTAAGATGTCGCCTACGTGCAGGAAATGAAATCTCTAGTCGAGTTCAGCTATTTGGGATCTCACGTGTTATATCTGGTGTCGAGATTTTCAATTCCGAGATCTCGTGCAAAAATGAGTCAAGTTTCGGCGAAATTTCAATATTAATGAAATTTAAAAAATGAATTAGTGGCTGCTTGTTTACGAGTGATAAAATAATGTTAATTCATTTGAAACAAATTGTAAAAGTGAAAAAGCTCAAAAATTGAGTGAAGTGCACCAATAAACATGTGTCGAGTGCTGCGTTACATTACTCATCCGTCACAATAACACGTGATGAAAAATGGATCACTTACGATAAGTTTCAGTAAAAATATAACTATAAAATCGTATATGTGGCTGAAGACTCTTCGAGGTATGTCACAAAAACGCTTCCATTCACAAAAAATTGGGACCTGCGAAATTTTGAGCTTAAGGTTTTCGCGATCTTAGATATTGGATACGTACGAGCCAGCCATTTCTAAACTGGCCGAGCGACTAGTTGACTTACTGCTCGTGTGACTGGTTGTTTGACTGGTGGAGCGACAGGTTGAATAAAGGTAAACACGCCGTCATAAGTTATTCCTTGAAGTTAAAAGTACAATGATTTCTCATTCGACCACTGCATTAATAACACAGTTCCCGCCTGTACAGAGTGCGACCGTACAGTGAGATCAAAGATCAATTTTTGTACGTGACTTGCGTGTTGCACAACGTTTATCAAAAACCCTTTAATCAGTAATTTTATTCATTATTTATTGAATTATTTTTTACAGAGGCGCTCGCGGCAACGCCTCAGGATTCCGTCTTTCATCGCTGAACAAACTCGCTGACACAAAATCAAGCGTATCAAGAAACACCACGCTTTTGCATTACTTGGTGGAAGTTTTGGAGACCCAGGTAAATTGACTGTTTTAATGAAGATAATTTACCCCTCTTGCTTAGTAAGATCGAAATTAAAAATGTTATTATGGTTGTATAGATTCATCAACTTACGTTTGAATTGATATTTTCAGCTAACCTGCTAGCCGTCATGTTGAATTATTAATAGTGAATTATAAAAAGTTGAATTATAATATAATTATTGATTATAAAGCAGGGACAATGCGATTTATTTATTATTTTCTTACAAACATATTGATATTCGGCGATTTGCGTAAGACGAGTGAACTTAGTGAGTTCGGCAGCGGCGGTTAAGATTGTAAATAAAGCATATAACGATTAAGTTAACGGCTAGCTATTAAAATGAATGACTGAATCAACCATCCACCCACTACATATACATCGTAACTTTGTGTGCAGCCATCATCTTGTCAACACGTGATCTCGTCACTTTAGTTTGCGTGTACAATCAGTACATTTATTAGCTTAATGTACACTTAGCGCCTTGCGCATTAATTACTTAAAATATCTGTACTCTTCACATTTCCTGCCGTTTCATTATAAATATTGAAAATTCTGATTTTATACAAAAAAACAGCAGGGCACATGACACTGAAGTAACAATAGCTTTTTATCTCGAATTTTCCCCCTGTTAAGCTTTCATTTCAAAAACGATGCAAACATTTTCATTTAATTAAATAACCTTTATTTAAAGCAATGGTTTATTGGCATAGATATACTAACCTGTGTTGAGCTATTTGGACTGATAGGTTCATTTGGTAATGCCTAAGATAAAATATAAAAGGCGGATGAATTTGTACTGTACTCATACAATGACGTCATCAGTTTTATATATAGCATACAATTAATAACCCAATTTATTTAGACCGCGATAAAATTAAAAATAATCTTAAAATAATCCAATACTACGGAAAAACCATTAATATTTTATTTCACTAGAAAGTTTTGTACATACATATTCATGATTGAT
Source organism: Marasmarcha lunaedactyla (assembly GCA_923062675.1). Classification (NCBI taxonomy): domain Eukaryota; kingdom Metazoa; phylum Arthropoda; class Insecta; order Lepidoptera; family Pterophoridae; genus Marasmarcha; species Marasmarcha lunaedactyla. The sequence goes on from OV281353.1 coordinate 15,931,957, forward strand.
TCTATTATTTATCCAAGAATTATAATAGTATTATCATGTGCATTCATTTGTAAATGTAATCTGTTTCAGTTCAAAGACGTGCTGTTACTGGAAGAAGACTTGCCACACGTCCGCGCGGCCGCCAAAGTATGCATCGAACAACTTGACAAAGACGTTAGTGCGCTCCGGAATGGACTTGGAGAGGTAAGTTAATCCTAAGGCTTGTGTTATTATCTTTCTATGTATTAGCTATGCTAAAATCCCACCAGCCTATAAGTAAATTTTAAAGCTCCATTTTCATCTTCCAGGTCGCTCGCGAGTTAGAGTACCACGGGTCTCTGCCCACTCCCGCTCCCGGCGACGCTTTCACCCCCGTCATGCGGGAGTTCCATGCTCACGCTGTGTGCAGCTTTACGCAACTTGAGGACTTATTCCAGGTAAGTAAGACACGGAATTGATCATCAAATTAGTTCAATTAAGTAGCAGGGTGTTAAGCTACAAATTCTGTGACATTTAAAAGTCCGATAGCGCAATGGACCCTTCACTTGGAAAAAAAGGTGGTATACGGTATACGGTGGTATAAGGTATGTTATTATAATATATAATAATATTGTTACTGTCCGTAGCCTGTTATCCACAGTCGTAGAATGACTGGCTTAGTCGAGTAATGGCAGCTTCTTTACTTATCAGGCAGAATGTTTGAAAGCACTAAACAAAATCTGCTTAGTATCAATTGAAATGTGCTTTTCAATTATCTTAAATAAAAAAAATTTGTCTAGTTTTCAAATAAATAACTCAAATAGGTAATCCTTTTGCAATTTAAACTAAAGCACAGTATTCTATTACTAAATCACAGTAAACAGTATCGCATGAAGCAAAAATCTAAACTATCCATACTACTACTTATCCAGGAGTATCGTAGGGTATATTTTATCCCAACGAAACAAAACATTAATTGTATCTGATTTCAAAAATACTATTGGCTTTTTCATCTCCAGGACATGAAAGCTCGCCTAGAAGCGTGCGCGCGAGCCTTCGGAGAAGAGCCGTCATCTTCTCCCGAAGTCTTATTCGGAGCGATGGACACCTTCCTCAGCCAGCTTTCTGAGGCCAGAGCGGAGTGCGATGCCATTAGGAGGAGGAGGGAAGAGGAGGAGAGGAGGTTGAGGCATGAGCAGGAGGTGAGATAGAAGAGCTAGATTGTAGACAATTAAAACAAAACAGCCTTATAAGAACACTCGGTATAAGTCTTTGCATTTACAACCAAACATGTTACTTCTTTCTATACGTTCTTTATTTTGTTTGCTGTAGTCATCTTCATATTTAATTAATAACATCTACTGGCGTTACATAGAATATTACAATTATTCAATGAAGGCCACTCAGAAAGTTTTGAGAAAACAATTTTTTATGTATGCAACGCTAGTGAGTTATCGTTTATTTTGGAAATTTGAATATTTAAAGGTAAAAATATATTTGAACCAAATTTAAATATAGCACGCATGTAATGTAATTTTATTTAAAATACAGGCGCACATGTAACGGTGCCATAATATGATTGATAAATTCAAAGCAGGTTCTTCCCGCTGTGATTACGATATCATGGACAATATGCTCCAGAAACAAAGCGCCAGTCAACAGTATGTCTGTTTCAAAGCGAACCAACGCCTGCGAAAGTGAAACCAGTTTTAAACCAAAGTAGCATCAATGCAGAGTGGTACACTACAAATGCTGGTCAGCAGTTTTCGATGCTGCGAGCAACAAGCGATCGAACACGGGACTCCTTGTTCACGGGAGGCCTTTTGCTCAACTCAAGCACCCGCGCACTTTGCGATCAAGGTGAGGGACTTCCTAAACACCTCACCGGTAAAACTGGGGTCGTCCGTTGTAAGGCCTGATTTGTCACCGTAAAAGCCAGCAAGGAGATACAGTTTTCATCGCCAGAAGATGCGCTCACAGCGTTCTAGAAGGCCGTTGAGGAAGTTCCTGTTGCAGACTGGAAAATGTGCTTTGAAAATTAGTTCAAACGCATGAACCTTTGTTTACACGCTGGTGTAGAGTTTTCGGAAAAGATGTAATGAAAAAAAAAAACATATAGAATTTTTTCTCCTCAAAACTTTCCGAGTGTCCCACGTATACGATCATGCATTTAAAATGTTTGCTTTTAGCTGACGTACCATTGGCGTGATTATTCCAGGATCTTTCTGGTTTGTACTCAGCCTAAAGCTGATTATTCACGGAGTATCGAACACGTACTTTTATGTTAAAAAACCTTTATTTATGTACAAAACATAACGAAAAAAAATGGTACGTATAATTCGTTTCAATAGTCAGTTTTACTGTCATGAACTACCTTCATTTACTTTGCAAAAACAATAATCATTTGTAGCCCGCATCCAAAAAATACGTATTATATTTTATTTACGGAACATATCCTTGTAAGACTTGATACTTACATTTATGTTCCTGTTTATACATAAACTCTTTGCAATGATATTTTTTTTAGTAATTGATTCTAAAATATCTGAAAAAAGTACTTTGTATTTTCATGCGAACTGAATACTAAAGTCGAGTGCAAAATACCTGGGCAAAAGCTAGTCTTTATTTTATAATATAATCCACACTAGAAACTAGACAAGAGTAGCAATAAAGAATAATCATTACTATTTAAACCATCTTTGCCAGCTCAAGAAAAGAACAATGGAACGCAAGCAAGCGTCGAGTCTACTAAGTTCTATGAAAAATCTGGGAAAACCTAATGGAGATTGCAATTACAACGGCGATAAGGACACTCTTACTAATGGACAGAAAGGTTGGTTTGTATTGCTATATCTAACACGTTATCCTAAAAAAGAATATCAAATTTATGCATTTTGATAATTTTATATTTTAATAATGAAGTTTGGATCGTGCACTAATATTTAACTTTGAAAATTAATTCTTTTCATAAATACAGAAAAGTTTTTTGTCCTACATATTTTCTGCACTGTATTGAAAAGGCTAGTTGATGGTATTCTATCTTACCGAAAGGAAACTGTCAATGAACACGGAGATTCCCAAGTGATATATAGTCACACGCCACTCACTTAAGTATCATAATACGAAGTGGAAGACAAAAATTATTATACATTTGTATCAAAAATGTAAACAAAGATCAGTCAATCTAAATATGGATTGTCAATGGTTCCCAAACTTTTTTTCGAATATAAATTGCATACTGTGGTTTTTATTGCAAGACTTCCTGATAAAATTGAAATAATAAAAATGAATATATGATCCGACTAAAACGCTACAAAACTAAAAAAACGGATATCATTGTCGGGAACTTTGACTCAGCGCAGTGGCGCTGGTCCATGAATAAGTTATTTTACTTTCGGTGTATTCATTATATGGACAGGTGACAGTGCAAAAATGTTTATCTTAAATATTAATATAATGCATTAATGAACAACAACGATATTTGAGGAAGGTAAGAAACAAGTCGAGCTAACATATATTGTAAAAAAACAAATAAATCAACCCTGACTGATAAGAAAAACATTATTAATTTTGAACTCCTGAACAAATTTTCATTAAACATAACATTCTTGATTCATTCAGCTGACTGAAGAACAAAATGAAATCAATTTTTTAGCAAGAATATTTCATACCTGTTAATATCTACGAAATTTGGGTTATAATATGATGAATAAGAAAGGCCTGCAGGCCTTATTTTTTTGAGTCTGCTTTGGACGCAGAATTACCATATTCAATCACATTTATTAAAAATTAATCAATTTCATATAAATTTTGTAATTCTAATTTCTTGTTATATTTTTTCATGGTTGCAGTACATTTCTGTTGTGTAAGTGTTGTCTGCATTAAGGTTTTGTTTGTTACATCCACCCACACAATAGTTGTTACCCCTACCAAAATGGCATTTACTGTAAATCATTATTTCCAAATTACAGGTGAATTTGACGACCTAATCTCCGCATTACGCACCGGTGACGTTTTCGGGGAAGACGTAGCGAAGTTTAAACGATCAAGAAAAACCTCCAAAGTTAGTCACAAAGGCCGAGACTCTCCTCCCCGAGGCATCTGTAGAGAAGACTCTAGAGAAAGGCCGAAGAATTAAGAGATGAAGTAGAGAGGAATAAAATCTTTTGTGTCATGATTAATTTTTGACTCGGGAATACTTTCCGATGACTGTTTTATTGTAGAGATTCAATATGGTTGTAAAATTGCCCCAAATGAGACGTAATAACTATTATAATTTATTTAGTTACAAAGAACATGTGATGAGAAATGGATCTAAAATTATTACTAATATATTTATCTATAAATGTCTGGGATTAAAGTCACAAATAGTTATAAATGCATACGTTGTATGTTGTGATTAATACTATATAAATATTGTAGTCGTTTGTGCCTATAAATTAATGTGTCACAAATAATTTAGGACGTTTAAGAGTATTATAAATTTAATATGTATTCACAACAATATTATTATTCTATTTTGATTATGAAACAGCAACGAATAATTAACTGCCATTTTTGAAAGGTTATTTGGTGCCTAATTCAAATTTTCCAAGTTAGCTTTTGCTGAATATTTGACTGATTATTATATGAAAGACTGCGTTCCGTATTCCATGGGAGTTTTTAGTCTGAAATCTTCATAACATACCACCAATTCACCATTATAGCTATTATATGGGTAGTAGTGATTGGGAGTTTTAATTTCTATAAGGCAACACCTAATAAATATTTAAATAATAACTGACGAAATTACTAATTATATGCTGTAAGGGCTTTAAAATTACTGTTTTAACTATTTAAAGTAAAAAGTAATATACATGGATCTTAATAAGATTTTTATATGACGCTATACTTTGACGAATGTAGTTATGACATAAATACGCGGAAAATAACAAACGTGTACTAAAAACTAAAAATGATCCAAACCGTTACCAAAAAACGGAAGCAAGATCGAAAAGTATCTGATTGTTTAAGTAATATAATAAACTTTTTTAAGATGCTTATTTTCGATAATATTGTTAATATCTGTAAAGAAGGGATTTCTTTTGTGGATAAGCAATGGTTGTGTACCAATATCTGACTCAAAGATTCTATCCCGCAAATTGTAATAAAAATTGTAACTAACACATAGAAGTAACAAATATTTAGTTTTTTTAAAGCATAAAGCGGTACTATAAAACTGGTATATCTGGTTGATAAGCCTAAGGTACATTTTATTTACAGTAATAACACATAACAGTCAGATGTAATGTGTTTCCTTATTGGAATTGATAACATTTCTATTACCTATTTGTTATTAACAAATACAAATAGAATTAGGAATTGATAAAGATTTACTGGATTTTGGACTTTTTTAACATAGATATAGCAGTCATAGTTGCTGATTTTTATATCAATGTAATATCAATCTGTAATTTTCACATTTTATTACAATAATAATAATACCCATATTCCTATGTACGTATGAGATTAATAGAAAACTGATTGGTTTAATATTTTAAGATTAATTTTTTATTTTAATGTAAATATGTTTTTTTTTAATATTTCAGTTACCGAAACTCATTGGAAATAATTCAGATAATTTATTTTAATATAGTATAGAGTTTGTCACTTTGTAAATTTTATTGTTTTGTTCAGTATTGTATAAGCGTATAATATTGTATAACTATAGTGATTATATTATGGTAGATCTATTTGAATAAACATCTTAATAATATTATGGTGTTTAATTTTACTATGGCCAACAAAATTTCCTTTATTTCACGACTGCAGTTTTCATGTTTAGAAATAAAAACAATGTTTATAGTAAAAAAGTAAAGTCAAAATCTATTTATTGTCACAGCAGCACACAGAAACATATCTAGTTAGGAAGCCGATACTGCCGAAACAAAGGTACACACAAACTCAGCTTTGGTTTTGTAGCTTTAAAGCTGCAAAGCGCCGATTTTCAGTTGCGGCCAAGATGTACCACCACCACTATACACTCTTAACCCGTCCTGCGCCAGGAACATTCAGTTTTTGCTTATAATTAGTTACTTATTAAACGTAAGAAATGAATAAAATTTTAAAAATAAAGATAAGACCACCAAGAATTTTTTCTTATCATTCAAAATTTCTGACAGCTGTGTAATAACGTCGAACGCAAAGAATATTGGCGAATCCTTATTTAAGTAAACAGTGAGCGTTTAGAAAAGTAACTAGTACTTTTGTTTAATCTTTTGTTTTCTGTGAATTTCCATAATATTGGCTTTACGTGTAGAAGTCTCCAAAAAAATAGTTGATTTATAAAGCTTGATTTGACTTGATCAGTTTGTATTAGCTGCTGTCATTTTTATTACGATAGATAGGATTGATTGTGACCAAGCACAAGTATTTGATTTTGTAATAGAGATTTTCAATATAGGAAATTATAGTCACTTCAGAATGTAAGGACTCATTTTTATGAAATAATATTTTTTTTATATTCTTCATAGTGAAAATGATTTATTACTCATCCTTATTCTTGGCTGAATAGCTTTTGCCTTCACCGGCGAGTTTGAGATAAAAAACATAACTTGAAAACAAAACCGTTTCGTTACTTTTGGACTTGTCACTTGTGGGTGTGTGAGTGCGTTGGTTTTGCTCTGAGGATTTGCGATTCTTTTAGTTATTTTATATAACGTGACTTTGTAAGCCTTCGTGCCTAAGGATTCCGATAGATTGCGCCTACGACAACTTATTGCTGTGATTTTTGGACTAGTTGATTAAGTTAAAGATATTGATGAAATTATCATGGTCGGTTGGTGATAGTAGTAATTACCTATGTAAATATAGGTAATTTGAAATCATAACCTCAAAATGAGTACTTACTTAATTAAAATGCAATTATTATTGATCCTAGAAATACTCCATAATAAATATATTTTTTTTAAATGGATCCAGATTTCATGTCCTATAGTTTTAGATATTTTTGACTTCTAAACGCTCCACTTTAACTCCAACTAAAACCATGTATGGCGATCTTCCAATGTCGTTTCTTATGGGCCAACGTATGCCTATAAAGCGCAGTACGGGTTTATAATACATAATTATTCATTAAAGCCATGGCGAAACAAAATAACATAGAAAAAACAAACAACAATAACTAGGTATGCACAGATAACAACGAAATAAATATATAAAACAAAACACTAAACATAATTTGCAATAAATATGACATGAATAAAATAAAATAAAAGATACATAAACAATCAACTTGGTCATTTTTCCAAATACCACTATAAAGCCCCTTATGAAGCCCTTCCTGTTTTTTTAAATAATAGCAACTTGAAATGCTTGACAAAAGTATTTTTTAAAAGAGGACGTGCGGATTGGTTATTTCAACACGAAGTAGCCCTATAGCGGAAACTACCCCTAATGCAGACGTTTGGTGTTTGTATGTCTGCAATTGGTACTTAGGCTCTAGCGACATAGGGATTTTCGGAGCTGGATCATAGCCAAAAAGTGTGTGCACTCCACGGAGACGCGCCTAACTTCTTTAATTATCTACATCATAACGTGCGACTGTATAACAAAAAACATATACGTGGATTGCATTTACCTATTTAAGGTTGATTTTTGAGAATTGGGTGATTACGTAGATATAAAGGAAATACAGATACGTTAACGGTCTCAGTCTTCTGGGAACGCAAAAGTAGTGTAATTGCCTTAGTCGACTTCCGTGACGCATATTCTTCCGTTTTTTATCCCAAGGTACTCTAAGGAATGGGCAGCTAATGCATAATCAGAACAATCAACAAAAGATTTTGAAATTCGCCTTTTTCAAAGTTTTTCGCGAAAACCGAAGAATGTGGTCGTTTTATCGTCTTTGAGTTCTATAATTTTAATTCGCTTTCTTTTAATAATAATTACCTAGTTTATCTATAATATGAAGTACGACACATGCACGAATATACCAAAGTCGACTTAAAACCCAAGAATACATAAACAGATGCCTAACTGCCCTGTCTCCTCTTCCCTCGTAATAATTATTTTATATTCTACAAGATCACAAATGTAATTAAATATTGGACTTCGGAGTAAAAATAAATATCTTTCCGTTCCTTAGTAGTTTCAATGCTTTTTTTTCTATTTAAAAGGTAGGACAAGATCTATTTTCTGCTTAAGCCCCGCGTATTCGACAAACTGGCGACGTTTACCAGGGTAGGTAGAAAAAAGTTTAGAAGCTGAGGCGTAAAACTCATCGCAGCAAACTTGACAACGGTTGACACTGTCGAAAGCCTTCCGGAAGTCGAAGTACGCGACGATCACTTGTCGCCCGGCACCCGCAGCCGGCAGGAACATGTGCTGTGCGTCAGTATTTGACCTACAATGCAGTTGTTAAGAACTAATTCAAATACCTTAGCAAATGCGGACGAAACTGCCAGAGTTAAATAAAATAGCAACATTTAAACGACACTAGCGATGCTTGACAAGTGAACTGTTGGTCGGATTATACTTACATGATTTTAGCTTTAAAGTGCAACTCTTACACTACCAATGTCCGACATCTTACGTAGGAATAATTCTAGATACTAGTTTAGTAACCAATTACAGTTTTATGTCTATTTTTAGTGGTTAATAATTGACAAATTACTTCTTATATCTAATAGAGCGATAATACTCTTAATGGCGAAAAGACGATATTTTATATTTGTCGGTTTTATCTGTGAGGGTTCAGAGTATTGAAATTAGAATTACTTGAGAATTGTAAATTACACACGCAGAATTAAATATGTAGTTACCACATTTTTGTTGGTTTTAACGCAGATTTGTTTCTGAATCCGAGATAATAATAATTTGTCTAGTTATCTACTGTCTAATCTACCTATTTATTGATTGCTGTACCTCAATGAGGTAATTTTTTTGTTGGAGCCTCTAATTACCTAAGCGCACTCGAGGATACTCCATAATAAGATCTATTCAATTCCAGTTCATTATTTAAATGCGATAACATATAAAAGGTGTTTTACGTTGATATGTAAAACTGTATTCAATAAAATACTGTGGACCTTCGAAATTTAAATAAAATAAAATAAGCTACGAGAATTTCTTTCCTTTAAGTTAGAGTTTTTTATTATTTGACCTTTATTCTTCACTTCTTCACATGTTTGCGATATAATTCTTGCACAAGCATAAATTTAATTCATAATAAAAGGTTATAGTATATAAAACCCCATGAGTATAAAAACAACCTTATAAAACTTATAGCTACATGTCCGCACACTCCGAATTTTACAGAATGAGTACACTTTACATATGAAAAAGCCATTGCATCATCTTTATTTTATGTAATTACGGCTCTAACGTACGTACATTCAATGGGTGCATAATACCATAAATCATAGTGCCTTTATTTAAATTGTAACAGTAATTTTTTTTGTAAGATATCCGGGAAGACAATCGTTTATCGTGACAGTTCTGAAAAACTTGCTTCCTTGCATGAATACATGCTTAGCTATGACGAACAAATTTGGTATAATAACTTGAACCAATCGCAACACAGAAATAGATTTTAACGTTTATTACAAACTAATCAAACTTGTTTATATCAAGCTAAATCGATGCCGATTTTTCGAAAAATACCGAAAAGAGTTTTAGAAATATTGTGAAATTTGCTTTGTGTGTGCTGTGTAATTGCGCAATTATTGGATTGATCGCAATGGCACATTTGGGTATACGTATTATCTGATCATACTGCGACACGTAGACACGATCCATCCATTCTATTCTGCAATGTCATATCTGTCATTGGGGTTAGTCAACGATTCGATATTACGACCATACCGTAGAGATGGCCAGTCGAAATATTTCATTGATCGTTGACTAAATGTTGCTAGTTATCATATAGTTCGCTTCGCGGTGTGTGTGTAAGAAAACGTGAAACAACATTGTGGGTAAAAAATAATCAAAAAGCAAGTAAAATCCTTGTTAATTGTTTCGTCTTATGCGTATATTTTTTAATGACTTCATGTTTTAGATGATTGTGTTGTCAGTTTCTTAGAATAATAATACAATTGCGTATACATCGTCCACATAACGCCACCAATGTCGCGGTTTTACCGGTGCAGTATTCAGCGCTTTTTCTTCAAACGCCTCCATGAATATATTAGCCACCACAGGCGCTATAGGTGAACCCATAGCCACACCGTCCAGCTACAGATAGTAATCACCCCGCCAGACAAAGTAGCCACTGGTTAGACAAAACTCAATCAACTCCAAGTACTCAGTGTACTTTTAATTAGTAGATCTTGTATTATATTAATAGCGTCCGCCACTGGCACATTGGCGAAGAGAGAGGTAACGTCAAAACTCACCATCAGCTCGTCCTCTCGGAGTATCAAGCCATCTAGCAGCTGTACAAAGTGAGTGGAGTCCCTCAAAAAGCTGGGTGTCTTTCCAGTCAGTGGTTGCAAGAAATTTGCCATATAACGTGATGCTTTGTAAGTAGGAGAGTATCTATCTGGCTCACAATAGGGCGTAGGGGCCAGTCGCGTTTGTGTGTCTTCGGAAGCCCATATATTTTAGGTGGCGTTGGATTTAGGCGATGCATCTGTTGTTTAATATTAATTGTTGACAGTTTAGATAAAATTTTGTTTAGTTTATTTGTTACACGTAGGGTTGGGTTGTACGGTACTCGTTTATAAAACTCAGGATCGTTTATAAGTTGTATGAGTTTATGTTCATACTGATCTTTGTCAACAATAACGGTGGCGTTCCCCTTATCGGCAGGTAGCACCAAGATGTCAGGATTCTTTCTTAAGTCCGTTAGAGCTGCCAATTCTAATTTTGTTATGTTTAGCTTACGAGGTGTATGCCGACGTATGATAGTGCTGATATCCTGTCTGAGACATTCTGCATAGGTAAACGGTATCCTGTTGCGGAAAATTGTATCCTCGATGCTGGCAATGATTGAGTCTGCTGGTACAGTAAATGGCGCAATAGCAAAGTTAAGGCCTTTATTAAGCGCGGTGATAGCATTGGGTGAAATGGAGTAAGATGAAAGATTAGTAACACTACTGTCCATATTTTGTAAGCATAAGTTATTATCTGTATCTACCTAATACCTAACCTTTGGATTGCATAGACTTGATATGTGGATACTTGATATGGAGTTAAAAGAGAAGGAAACCTGATTATGGCTTTCTCGAACTTTGAGATGATTTTCTCTACACCAACAGTGATTTCGTAAGTTGTTAGATACCGTTATTGGAAACATTTATTTCGGAGACCATAGTTTAAAAATTCATGATCTCTTGTTATTTTTCCTCTTAGTCATCAATAAAATAAAATTGTAATGTTTATGTTTAAGTGTTTTATATTTTAAAGAATACTGTAAGTTTTTCATGTAATGTTACAATAAGTTTCTTATTATTATTTCGTTTTGAAAAAAATCACTGTTCCCTTTTTCCATTGTTGTTTTAACTTTTCTGTGTGTGCTGTGGCTACCTTCAAAAGAGGTTGCATTTTCTTTTGTATTAATAACCCTAACTGTAAGATTAAATGTAATATCTACTGGTGATCCTGTTAGTAAAAATACAAATAAAAAAATAAATTTTCCAAAGGTAATTCTTTGAACATTGTCACCCGGATTATAAGCTTGAACTATGCGCCTCTGTCCATAGCAGTTATATCCGTTTGCATGTATTTAACACAAACTATTAGGAAACACCCGATAAGCCATGTCATAGGCCAGTGAGATTCGGCTTGTTTAACTCTGACACTAGGGGTTGTTGCTGCTACGTTGAGTAAGTAGATAAGTGCTTTATGCTTTTATCTCCGCTCGAATGAAGTGTGACCGTACAGCATTGTTTGTTTCATGAACTAAATTACTAGGGACTTAAAAAACTTTCAAAAAGTCAAAACTTAGTTGAAAATATGCTATAAATCTCATAAACCTTTTCCCCCAACTTTCAGTTCATATTTATCGTTTTATTTAGGGGTTCACCTCTTCTGAGTTCCCGTTTAGCCCCTAAAATGTACGTAAATATAATATGATTACGTCTGAAATAGATATACCTATATTTTAAGTAATTTACTACGATTAACGTTTTATTAAAGCCAAGCCTTTCTATGTTAATTTAATAACGAGTTTGTGAATTATTTACTGACATTAGAGTTTAATAAGAATACTGTACCTACTAACACATATGGATGTGATTTGAAATAAATGATTATTATTATTACTATCATTATAATAAACATTTACTCTCAGAGATTTAGTTCACGTCAATCAAGTTATTTTTGTTTTTTAGATATTCCTTGCACGATGAAATCCCCATTAAAGTGACGCCCTATAAGACTATATATAGAACAACTTAAAACCTTTTAATGTAAAGCCATCGGAGCGATAAATTCATTTTTGACGCCTATGGAATCAAATGTAAACGCTACTTGTTAAGATATAGTCTAATTGGAACGAATTAAACACGCTTAACATACTTCTCCAGTTAAAGTATCTAACCAACCAATTTTTACAGCAACAAATGATATGAGGAAAATTCACCGGTACCTTTAGTACACCAGCATTCGCTTGCAGGCTTTTAATGACATGAACTAACATATTCATTAAAACACAACTGTGCAAATATAGTATTACGATTTTAATAACAACGAAAAATAAATTTATTGTTCAGGCAGTGGGCGTACTTTTATATTACTGCTAATGGCTAATGAACTTTATTCAGAGTTTAGGCTGAAACTTCCTCTTAGCTTTAAAAGAGTCGTTTTGGAAGTAAATTCGGCATTTTTGGTTTATGTTGTAATGCCAAATGTTGGTAAAATCCGTTCCAGCGTCTGCATATTTATTATTAGTTGTTTGGGAGTGACAAGAGCAAGAACAACTGTACAGGCGAGGATGTGTGTTCAGCTGTAAAACGATAAATTTTAATATACAATTCCTATACAATTTCAACATACAGAAGTCGTAAAAACATTGCGTCGTTCTACTTTAAATCAATACCTAGTTATGTGAATAGCAGGATTGCATGTTTTTCAATGCAATCGAGGAATGCGTGTTATTTGAACCGTCGAGCTCAGTAATTCTACAACCTATTGACAATTGGCAAATTTTCTTAAACACAACGTGTGTTTGCAATTAGCCGTTCAAATAATTGTTCAGTAACACGTGTTTATTTGTGTTCAATCGAAAAAATCCATAGCTTTGTATTTGCTCCCTGATTATACCATTCACCGGCATCAGTCTGCGACATTGCATGCACAATACCTATTAAAGAAGTTGGCCGTATTTTAATACGTTAAAAAGCTAACTAATCTATTCAAAAATAGTTACAAAAACGATACTAAAGATTTTTATACAAGGTTTCTCATTTAATACATGAACTGTAAGTAACTGGTCACTTCTAACTAGAAGTATGTGGATGACTTCATAGGATGTGAATCTCACTTCTTCGTCGATCAATTTATAGGTTATTTAAATAATATATGGTACTTTACCATAAATATTATTTATACCTTAAGATACACGTTTTGTAGCTGACTAGGACAATATTCTAACCAAAGTTACCAGCGCTTTTTTTTTTGTTCCCCGTTTGGGCAGGAGGCAAAAAATGCATTTCCGCATGCCTCTCGCGCGCGTTACAAGGCATCCGGGACTAGCTCCTAATGAGCACTACCCGCTAAAAAACCCCCTGTCGGGTCGTGCAATTTTTTGCCACTCAGCCTTCATCTGAGCGACGGCCAATTGGAGAAAGAGGCCGCGCTAGCGGGGCCCAGAAGGGGTCACCTGCTGGGATTACATAGCACTGAAGGTGCTCAAAGCACCGAAGGTGAATACATAGCACTGAAGGTGCTCAAAATGAAAAGTAAATAATTAAAAAAAAATCAAAAACTGCAAAATAAAATTGAATTAATTCGCATTTACATTAGAATTAGGATTTACGTTAGAATTAGATTTTACGTTAGAATTAGAATTTGCGGCCAGAAGGGCTTCGAGATCCGCTCACAGTCTGGTGGGAGAGTACGTTTGCGCATTCCTAGGCCTAGCGACTTTGAACTTCGAATCTAAGACAGGAGTAGTATATGAGACTGAATCACGAACAAGAGAATTGGGATGGGTTTCGGAGCGTTTGAAGAACGCTTCAGAGAGTGTTTTGAGGTGTTGTTGTACTGTGGGCAGATCAAGATCTCTATGCAAGTCCGCATTACGCACGTACCACGGTGCGTTTGGGCCACAAAAGAGAGTTTCAGCAAAAGAGGTTTTGAACTACCTGCAGTTTGTGCAGGAGGGAGGGTTTGGCGTGGGCAAAGATTGGCGAGGCATATGTCATGACGGGTCTAACGCAGACCTTGTAAAGTGTACGTTTGTTTCTGAAAGACATTTTACTTTTTCTACCTAACATGCTATTAAGGCGGCCTACGTAGTGACGGGCGAGTTTCGAAACTCTTTCGACGTGTGGCTTGAAAGAAAGCGTCGGATCTAATGTGACGCCTAAGTATTTAGTACTGCGCTTCCAGGGGATGGGAATGCCTAACATTCGAACGTGGGGATCGCCAGCGGGACGACGGCGTTTGTGGTCGAAGCGCATCGCAGATTTCTTTTCTGGGTTCACATCGATGCGCCATTTTTGAAACCATACACCAAGGGCGTTTACGGCCTTTTGGAGTCTGGTTACAAGGTGCGGAACACTGTGGCCTTTGGTATAGAGTGCGGTGTCGTCGGCAAAGAGGGCGAGCTCGACGCCTTTCGGCGGGATGGGAATGTCGTTGGTGTACACGGTGTACAGCAGAGGGGCGAGGACTGAGCCTTGAGGGACTCCAGCCTTTATGGGACGAGGCGCAGAAAGCGTGCCTTCGTGTTTAAATTGAAACGTACGGTCTTTGAGAAACGACGCTATAAACCTGACTAGGTGATCCGGTAAGCCTATCTTGTAGAGTTTATAAACGAGACCGCTGTGCCAGACTTTATCGAAAGCCTTGGCTACGTCAAAGAAAACCGCGACTGTTTTATAACGACGCGGATAGAAACCGTCAAGTATGTACTCGACGATTCGATGGACTTGCTGAGGGCAGGAGTGTTTAGCGCGAAAGCCGAACTGATGGGGAATAATGAGAGGATCGCCATCCGTTGGAAACAGATGGTTCCGCATTCGAGAGAGTATGACTCTCTCGAGAAGTTTAGACATTGCCTTGAGGAGGCTGATGGGTCTGTGATTAGCCGGGGCGTTCAGAGGTTTGCCCGGCTTGGGAATGCCTATGACTGTCGCTTCTTTCCAAGCTTTTGGAAAGTAGCTATGGTCGAAGCAGGCATTGAAAATGATAGCTAAGAAGGTAAGCATCAGTTGAGGTAGGTGCTTAAGTGCGTGGTTGGAAATTCCATCCACACCCGGAGCCTTTTTGGACTTTTGATTTCTAATGAGAAGCAAGATTTCGTCATTAGAGACTGTGACAGGGTCGGCAGTGATGGGGAGAGAGTCTCTGCGAAGGACTTCGTCCTCCACCGCCTGGATGTGTGAGGGATCAGCAGGTTGCGTGCTGGGCGAGCATTGTGCGGCAATGCTGTCAGCGAAGCATTCGGCTTTCTCTTCGACTTCAAAGGCAGTAGTGCCTTTGGGACGAGTGAGAGGAGGAACGTGAGAGGCGGTGTCTACGCGTAAGGCTCGGGCCATGCTATAGTACGCTTGGTGAGACGGAGAGATATTCGCCATGAGATCATTCATCTGAGCGTCTAGGAGTTCCGCGAGGCAAGACCTAACTTTACGTTGAAGCTGATTCGCAGCTGTTCTATAGGCGGGCGTAGGATATTTCTTGGCTCTCCGGAGAGCCGCGTTCTTAGCTTTAATAAGATTGCTCACGGCTAAGGGAAGCGTGGGTTTGCCTTGCTTAGCAACCTTTTCGTTGCCACTGATGGCTCAGTTGATAGCATCAGTGAGAGAATTTACTAATGAATCAATTTTATCCGGGCTATCTTATTGTTCGGGAGAGATCGCGAGTGGAGAGTTCGGGGCCTCTAAGGCTGAAACTAACATATTTTTAAAGCCCTTCCAGTTGGTAAAGGTCTTAGGAGAGGTGACGTTATCGTTAGGCGGTCCTAGCATGAGGGAGACGGGGCGGTGGTCAGAACCTAGGTCATCGAGCGGTTCGATAGACCTGAGGTCGAGGTGAGATTCGCTTGACAATTACAAAATCGAGGATGTCAGGAGAGTGGTTTGGGTTGTCGGGATAGTGAGTGGGAGTGATGGGAGAGATGACATCTAAGTCGAGTGAATTTGTGATGTCGAGGAGAGCGATACCGCTGGTGTTGGTTGATAGGCACGTCCAGTCAGTATGTTTGGAGTTAAAGTCTCCGAACATAATGACTGAATGGCCGAGGGCGAGAATGGCCTCAAAGTCGCTGCGGATTGGTCTGGTACCACTAGGTATGTAGACTGAAGCTATGATGATGGTCGGGTGACCAGTCATAACCAATCTACACACAGTGGCTTCCATGTTGAGGAGAGGAGGGGTAGGGAGAGGGCAGCAATGGAATCCTCTTTTGTAATAAATAGCAGTGCCGCCGAAACTGTCGGATTTGGGCCTGTCGTTACGAATAAACGCGTACTTAGGTATAGTGAATCCCCTGGAGCGGTTTGGAGTTAGCCACGTCTCTTGGAGAAGCAATAAGTCTGGCTCGTTGTTCTGAAGGAACAGTTTGAGCTCAGGAAGGTTAGTATTAAGGCTACGAACGTTAAAAGAAACTAGGGATAAGCCCTTGGGTTTGATACGACCGGACGCGGGATTTGCGGGTCTAGACATTATATTGCTTATTTACGAATTTATACAAAAAATAAGATTTATAACGAACTAAGAAGCGAGTGATGCTCGGCTAACGCAAATAAACGCTCTTGAGGAGAGCGGGCGGCTCGCAGTTTGCGTGCGAGAACAGAAATTTCCGTAATGTCGACGTTTTGAATGACGTCGAACACGGTCTTCATGTCCTCAGCCAATTATGACTGAGGTGATGATGACGGAACAGGACGCGGCCCTACGGGAGCTACAGGAGCTGGGATAGGACGGGAAGGTGCAGGTGGAACGCTGCCTCCAAGACAAAGCCGGAGTAGGCGTCGGCTGAACGGGCTTTGCTTCCGGGGGACCCCGGTTGCGCAGCGGTGGGAAGTTAGCGGGAGTGAGCGGCGGCGCCGGTTTAGGCGCGGCCCTCTTGGCTGAGGAGCGCGGAGCGCGCGGGCAGCCCCTGTAGTTAGCTGTGTGGCCAGACTGGCCGCACCGCGTTAGGACAAATACACACGAAAACACACAGATAGGATAAAAATTAATATGAAAATAGTAGAAATTAAATGAAATAGAGAAGAGAAATAGAACAAAAATAATAAAAGGACTGGTTCAATACAAATTCGTTGTCACCGCTACCTGGAAACCTAAAAAGGGTACGCAGGTAAAGAGTTGACCGCGTTAGGGTCAACCTTTACCGACAGAAAGGACAAATACACACGAAAACACACAGATATAATAAAATAAATATGAAAATAGGAGAAAAATAAATAAAATGGAGAAGAGAAATAAAATAAAAATAAAAGGACTGGTTCAGTACAAATTCGTTGTCACCGTTAAGTATCCTTTGTACTAAAACCAGACTACTTACGCTGGGCACAACACTGCACTCAGCAGAAGCACAACACAACTTAGCACAGCACTTTGAAGACTAAGGGGCTTAGTCGCAAAGAAAAATCGCACTTCGATAGCACTCAGAGGGAGTAGAAAAACCTTGAAAACCGTAGCACGGAACCAACATGCTAAACTGTGACGTCAGTAGACTGAGCGCCACGGAATATCGGTAGGGACCGATCAACGGAGAACAGGGTCTTGCATGTCCGTACCGGGCGGCGATCGGAGCGAGAATCGAGTGTTACCAGCGCAAACATACGAGTATATCTGAGGAACTTTTCGTAAGATGTCTGATTGTATTTTAACAATATTCAATATCTCAATACAGGCTATTTCAACTGACCGCTCAACAGACAAACTTACAATATCAGTTCTTTAAATGTAAGGCTCTTATGTGTTATGATCATTGAGCCACCACAAGTTGTTTGTTTTCTGGTGAATGAACTAGCAAATACCTGATTTCGAAATGAAGACATAATTTGATACTGTGTGAGTCAGTGTTACAGTACATGAATATTTTCACAGTTTATAAATAGCTCAATCTGTAATTCCTTACCATCAATGCCTAAGCCAATACCAATGACTAAGTTCACAAAATTTTTTCGCCATTTTTATTACTTAAATTTCTACTGAGGATACTGACACTAGATGTATTATCTGTTGCTACTAATTTATGTTTAAATTATTTTTAGTACTATGTTCTTGAATACTACATTCCAGTGGGTCAAAAGTATAAAGTGACGTCTCAATTGAAGCAGCGGTTGTAGTCAACGAATTGACTGTTATATGTGTATAAAATATAAGATTGCAAGTATGATATCTGCCGCAGGTCATAATTGTGGTATCTATTATTAGTCATACATATAAAAACTAGCTATGATACCCGGCTTCGCTCGGGAGTTGATATGAGATTACGTGGTAGTTGAAATAAAAAAATAAACTATTACTTAAAAAGTAAAAAAAATTATTGAAAACATTTTGTCATTATTTACACTACTTGTTTATAAACAACATTTTTTGTTTTATTGTCCGGGTATATATACAACGTGTAAATGAATTAACCCAAAACCTGATACAACTCATTTAAAAAAATAAGTAATAATATGATTAAAATATAAATTGCGCCGAAATAAATAATATTTTAAAAGTTATTCAACATTAGATCGGAGGTGACCTTGCTATGAAGTTTCGAGCTCTACGGCGTAGGTACTCCGCGTCTCGTCGCACGCGGCCTCTGAGTCGCACAGCGCAGCGCCCGTACAGCTGACTACTATTCAGCAGTTTAACAGACGTTTACTTTACACGGGCCAAGTTATTTTGAGTGAACTGTAAGAACTAAACCTTGGCCTAACTATGGCCCGAAAAAAACTTCAAAAGCAATTTCAAAACTTTCCATCACACTTTCCCAGGCTTTAGACTGGCAACCTATTTGTAATAGTATGTCACATAATATCGATTTAAATTATTAGGTACGCCTTACTCGGTCATATTAAACCTGGTTCAAATGACGCTTGTTGAGTGTGCTAAAAAGTGTTTTAGTAGGTACCTAATTTATTTTAATTACGAAAATTTAATTTTTACTGTTTAAAGCATGTTTAAATTGATATTATTAAATCGGTTACATAATTGGTAGTAATTAAGTACCTCGTAACTGAAAGGTATTTTTTTGCATATCAAGCTTTAAAATTCTCATTTTTCAAACCATTTTGTTAAATGTTAAAAAATCCAATAGTTTGAAGAAAACCTCTAAATGTAACAATAATAACAAGAACTCAAAAAAATCCAATAACCGTTTAACAACAACAACAGCCGCCTCTTACAAATCCAGGGGAGCCTTATCCATCGGCCGCCGTTGCGCCGCCGCTGCCGCCGCTTACAAATCCAGGGGAGCCTTATGCATCGGCCGCCGTTGCGCCGCCGCAGCCGTCGCTTACAAATCCAGGGGAGCCTTATGCATCGGCCGCGGCGTTATATCAAAACACCTTAACTCGAAAGTTTTAAAGCGCAGACACGCTATCGCTACTACGCAGGTGTCATGTTAATATGACCAAGTACCTAGTACGTTTGTAAAGAAACAAATGTTTAACTTGTAATAAAAAAAAATATTACAGGTACAAACAAGTTGGCGTATTTAAAAGTTTTGAATCAAATTATTTACACTGATTGTTATGTACACTTATAACTACTTACTTACAAAATTAATTATTAGAAGTCCAATTTTGGCGGCTAGTTAAAAGTTGTTCAAAATGTCCACCACTTTGCTGCAAGCACAGTCTCGCGCGCTTTCTTTGGTGTCTTTTTAGTTTGGTAGCACTCACAATGGCCTCGCGTAATTCACTAACGTTTCTCGCACTATGTCCACTGTCATAAACAATTGTTTTGACTCCACCCCACACAAAATAGTCTAGTGGAGTTAAATCCGGCGACCTGGCAGGCCACTACACAGGTCCACCACGTCCGATCCAGTTTTCCCCGTATTCCGCGTCGAGGTACCTACGAACAGTCCACTGGAAGTGCGCTGGAGCTCCGTCGTGCTGAAACATCAGGTCTCGTAACAGATACAGAGGCACGTCGCCAAGTAACTGACTCAATGTTTCTCTGAGGAAACTTAAGTACGTTTCTCCATTTAAACGTTCTAAGAATACGGGGCCGACTATGTATGGTCCCAGAACACCTGCCCATACATTTAGAGAAAATCTATGTTGGTAGGAATTCTCTACTGATGCGTAGGTGTTAACATGACTCCATATGTGCCTGTTATGTTGATTGAACATACCGGCGCGCGTAAACGTGCACTCATCAGTAAAAAGAATGTTCTTATGTTCATTCGCTAAATACCACTCGCAGAATGCAACACGCGGAGCCAGATCCTGAGAGTTCAATTCTTGACAGCGACGAAAGTGGTAAGGGTGCTGTCAGTCGTCTTGTAAAACTCTCCAACCGTAGGCGTGACTACAGCCGATAATTCTCGCTGCTTCACGTGTACTGGATTCTGGGTTCTCATGGAAATACTCCAATATCCTTTCTTGAATCCGTACGTCAAAGGGGTCGTCGCCTCTGTCCATTCCGGTAGGAGGAAAAAAAGTTCCACTGTCTCTAAGCCTTTGAGTGGCTGCTAACATTGTCTCGTTGGAGACGGAAACACCGAATAGCTCACAAAATTGTCACACTGCCAAACTCACGTTGTCGTCACTCAGGCGATCGGCGTGGGGTGCGCGGACGCGGGCGGCTTGTTCTTTAACTTTATAATAATAAGGTTTATTTTTAGCATGGCGGTCGGTAATCACTCGGTGCGTGCCGGATTGTTTTGTCGGTCGGTGTCGTTGGTTCGATGCTAACTAGTTATGGGCGGCCGGGCGCTAGCAAGAAATGTTGTAGTATAAATAGTTTAGACATGGGCCAATAAATATGGAAAAATATAACCTATATTAAAACATGGTGCGATCGATTCGCAATACGATTCTGAGCAAACTAGTTTCTGGTTTTGGGTTCATTCATTTACACGTAAATTTATATATATATATATATATATATATATAAATTTTTCGAATTTCCTACTCTTGAGCAAGCTACATATAGCTGACCGTGAGAGAAGCAGGATTCTTTGAGGTTGAGGCCACAATATTTATTTATTTTTTTATTTATTTATTTTATTTATTTATAAGTTTGCCCTTGCGCTTTGTTAATTGTAAAACTAAAGGCTAATTTAATTGGAAACTGCAATCTTTTAAATTGAAATGGCAATTCAGAAGAGATCAGTGGTATTCTAGGTATAAATACTGTGTGTCCTTTATTCTTTCCAGAAACAAGATCAGCTTCAATGACGTTATTCGATAGCTGTTTTACGATCATCCTCGTTCCATTACATAATTTTGGGGAGTTGAGATTTCTGAGTAGTATGATTGGAGATCCAATTTTTCGGACGAAAGCAGTGTAATGGCATTCCTGGTACTTGTAAACAGTTTAAAAATTCAGTAGGGAAGTTTCAATGAGGCCGGTCGTTTGGTCAATAGGATATGTACCTTCGCCTATTTGAGAAAGTATTATACCAAAATGTGCTGTTGTTTCATGTTTTGATAATTCAACTCTCATATTTTGTGTTAATTGCAGTATTTGTACTTGTGGCCAGAGATGTGACTTTTTTAAGCATGCATTGATCTCGTCTGCTGATGTTGACTTGGGAATAGATCTCCTGAGAGTATGAGTAGAGCTCCTCCCATTATTTCAGAGTTTTTTTCGCAATTCTTGTAATGTTCCGTCCATGGCTTCTAGTTATTTTTTATGGGCCATGGTGCATTAATCCCAGAAGATTATTTTAGCTTGTTTTAGAAGTTGACCCCGTCCAGATGTTCCTGAGAGTTTACATACCGGGAATTGTTGTTCGGCTATATTCAACGGTAGTTGTAAGGCAGAATGGGCAGTTCGTCCTTCTTCCATAAATGTGGTTGCAATGCTGGATGATGCTAGTGCCAGTGCAATGTCATTTTTAGCACGTATTTCCGCCAGTATTAGATTTATTAGAAACGTTTTACCGGTGCCTCTTGGTGCGTCCAAGTAAATTCCACCGTTGTTATTTATCCGGTTCATTATGACGTTGTAAACTTTTTTTGATTGTCATTGAGGAGTGGTTCGTTGTGACCAATGTATTCAAGTAGTTCATTGACGTTGTAGCTTTTTTCCTTTATAATTTCGTAGCTTAGCACACTGAAAGCATTTCTTTGTGGTACTGGCATTCCAAGTTCTACTAAGGCCTGGTTATTTATTGCTAAACATTTATCTTCTAAGCGAATGAGTGTTTCATTGAAGATGTCGTCATTGAATTCTGTAGTCAGTTCTGGATTAGCTTGTCGGATTTGGTACAGTATGTCACCACTCATACTCTTTTTGAAAGAGTTCCATAGCTGTTTTGGGTTTGATGGGTTACATGTTGTTAGAATTATGGCGAATAACTCTCGAATTTGTTCAGCTGAAGCTGTGAGTGTGACTTCTAGTAGTGTTAATTCCCAGTGGTTATCGTTTTCCAATAATCCTAAGTGTTGACATGCTTCTCTGTACGTCTGGCATAGGTAGCCGTCAATAGTCCTGAGATCTGTGAAACTTGTTGGTCCCCGTATTTTGTGTAACAACAACCGGAGATAGAAACATTCGGCATTGTTTGGATGTACAGTGTATACTCGACTTATTGCGTTAGTTTTCATGATTTCTGGAATCCCAGAGGAGGGTCCTCCTCTGGGATTCCTTGTTTTCGTCATTGAAAAATTTTCCTTGTTTTGTCCCACGTATAATAAATAGGCACGTCAACATACAGTAATGTCTTTGCGAATGGATCCGTTTGGCATAGTTGGAAAAAAGCTGTTAATGTTGTGTTCTGAGGTAGTTCGATTGCAATTTTTCTAGCCGAGTCTTTTGTGAAGTAAACTCTCTGTCCATTCTCCAAATGTACTGCTAGATGTTGCACAGCTGGTTCGCGTTCGTGTATGGGAAAACTAAAAATCCTCCACGCTGCTTCGTTACTGTTGATGTATCTTCCCATTTGGTGCATGAGGATCTCATCATTTCTGTTATTTTGTTCGCTATTTTGGACTATTTGAAATACTGCCATATCACTACCTTTGTTTGCCTTCTTACATATATATTTAATAGATTTTACTGAATTGTAGTATTCAACGTTTATGTGTGCTTGGAACATTTTGGAAAGTAGTAGGTTATATGATACGACCCATTGATTATCTATTTCCAGTTCGTCTCTGCCTTGTATTCGTATTTTTGCTGTGAAGCCACCGTTTTCCGGTGATCGTCTTCTATATTTGGGATAGCCGTCATCTTCAGTTTTTGTATCGTTCAAGTATGGTTTTGGATATTTTTTGTACATTTTCCATCACCCATGCATGGTGCATTGAAGTTTAATGGTCCACATGGTCCGTGAATCATGTTTTTCACTACTATGTTGTATAGTTCCAGATCTTTTTGTGGATTGGGAAATTCAGCTTGGATGATTTTGTCGATATCCGTGGGATAAATTTTATCGTGTAGCCATATGAGATTGTGTGAGTGAGGTAATCCTCGTTTTTGCCACTCGATTGTGTATCTAACGGTTCCAAAGATGTGGTATTTTGTGATGACTTCAATAAATCTTAAACTGGCAAGATCCTCCTCTTTTACGTCTAGGCATTGTATTAAAACAAAACTGAATGGTGGAACAAGAAATGGTTCTTTTCGTCTGGCCAATGTAGGAGCTGCCACAACTGCAGTCAATTTTATAAACACGCAGTGTCTCAAGCGGTATGTGATCTTTCGGTGAGCGCAGACACTGATTGATTTTCTTATAAGGAGTGAAAATCGAGCCAACAGAATATTTATTTAATATTCTTCCTATTTTATCTGTTACTCCTTTTAAGTATGGCATGAAGGAGGGCTGACGCTTTACCTTGGTTTGGTTCTCGTGTTGCGTTTTATATTGACACCTTCACGTTGTACCCATTTTTAATTAAACTTGTTGTACATGTTGAAGTTCGCCCAGAACATGGCGCAAAGATCATAAGCGTGATTGGTGATCGACGAGACTACTGCATTGGGATGACGGGGGTGGTGATGAGAGGATGCGTGAAGGTATCTGTCAGTGTGTGTTCGTTTTCTGTATACTGAGTAGTTTAAATAGCTATCACTCTTGATCGTTAGCTTTATATCCAAGAACGCCAAAGATCTTTTATTTTCAAGTTCTACAGTAAAGCGCATCTTCTAGTGGCCCACCTTCCGAAATGCAAAAAACGTCATCAACATACCTTTTCCACAAGCTGACACAAACTGGAGATGTACTCAAGGCTAAGTTCTCGATATGTTCCATCCACAAGTTCGCGATTACAGGAGCTACTGGACTTCCCATCGCTACACCATCAATCTGCAGAAAGAACTCGCCCTTGTAGATGAAATAGCTTGAAGTTAAGCAGTGTTCTATTAGCTTGGTGTATTGTAACGGGATTTGACGGTAGTGAATCTTAGTTTTTACAATATCTAAACATTGGCCTGGCCTTTAAAGATAACAAGTGCAGAGTTCTGAGATCTTACGAAGAAAGGTGTATCCATTATAAAATAAATAAATTATCCATTCGTCGTACTACTTTAGACGTCGCATTCGTTCTCAAAATAATAAAAGGTCAAATTGGTTCTTAGGCACTACTCTCCCAGATAAGGCTATTCGTACCTGGACCAGGTAGCCGACTTTTAAAGAGGAAAATATGCGGGAAGGCATGCATTGGTTAATACTTTAGGCGTCCATCCAATCCACTATAACGGTTGTTAAATTTTTCTAACCAAGCTAAGAATCATTTTTATATTTTCAGTAGTTCTTTGCCCTCAATAAAAACACTTTTTAAGTAACGATGAGTGCTTGTTGATGTTTGTATTAAGTTATTTTATATTATATTGTAGTAATTATAACAATAAGCTATATGTATGTTGTATTCAAATCTAGTAGACTTTAATTTGATGTTTTAATCCGGATATGTTACTAGAGTTAAGCTAAGTTAAGGTCAGTTTTGTGAATTAAATAAATAAATAAAAAAAATGCTATCTATGCACTTTTGCCATCTCATATGTAGTTCTGTGGTATAAAGGTCTCATTGATCCCTTTACTAAATTATACTAAATAATATAAACTTTTCTCGCTCCGATCGCTGCCCGGTACGGACGTGCAATACCCCGTTCTCCGTTGATCGGTCCCTTCCCGATATTCCGTGGCGCTCAGTCTACTGACGTCACAGTTTGGCGTGTTGGTTCCGTGCTTCCGTGTTTTCAAGGTTTTTCTACTCCCTCCGAGTGCTATCGAAGTGCGATTTTTCTTTGCGACTAAGTCCCTTAGTCTTCATAGTGCTGTGCTAAGTTGTGTTGTGCTTTTGCTGAGTGCAGTGTTGTGCCCAGCGTAAGTAGTTTGGTTTTAAGTACAAAGGATACTTAAAAAGGTATTTGTCCTTTCTGTCGGTAAAGGTTGACCCTAACGCGGTCAACTCTTTACCTGCGTACCCATTTTTAGGTTTCTAGGTAGCGGTGACAACGAATTTGCACTGAACTAGTCCTTTTATTTTTATTTTATTTCTCTGCGCGTCGGTCTCATCCTGGCGCTCATCTCGTAGGAAGCGTACCGCTCCCGGGAGCGATTCAGACTCCGCCGCATCCGAAGTTTCGTCGGTCGCCGCCACCTTAACCGGCTCTCCTGAGCCCGCGTTCCAGTTAGTTGCCAAACGCTCTAAGAAGCGTTTGAAAAAAGCCGCGGTGTCTTCTACACCCGCCCCCGCGCCGCTCATGTCACTCGAAGTGACCGCGTCTCCGTCGGTCCCTTCGAAGCCAGCGACGCGCTGCGCTCCTGTCCCACCGAAGCCTCAGCTCCCTCCACCCGTCTTCATCTATCAGTTTCTAACTTGTGCAAAGAGCACAAAATCAATTATCTCAAGGCAAATAACGCAGGCGATACTATCAAAATCCAAGTCGCGACTATCGACGACTTCCGCGCGATCACTCGTTTACTCTCGCTTAAACCAATCGCGTACCATACTTACGCCCTCCCGGAGGAGCGTAAGATCCGCGCAGTATTACGGGGCGTCCTAAGATATCCTCGAGGACCTTAAGTCCCAGGGTTTCCCGGTTGAAGCAGTGCACAAGATGCACTCAAACCGCGGTAGGCGTTTCCCACTCGCTCTAGTAATCCTAACTAATACTCCCAACTCGAGGGAGATCTTCAGAGAGGCTCGCACAATCTGCGGACTCTCGAATATCTCCGTCGAGCGTCCCAACCCCCGTGGTCACCCTGGGCAGTGCCTCAGCTCCTCCCAGGTGCGTCAAGTGCCTGGACCCTCACATAACAAAGGAGTGCACTCGCACTCCCGAATCCACTTCCCCCCCTGTCTGTGTGCTGTGCGGCCAGTCTGGCCACACAGCTAACTACAGGGGTTGCCCGCGCGCTCCGCGCTCCTCAGCCAAGAGGGCCGCGCCTAAACCGGCGCCGCCGCTCACTCCCGCTAACTTCCCGCCGCTGCGCAACCGGGGTCCCCCGGAAGCAAAGCCCGTTCAGCCGACGCCTACTTCGGCTTTGTCTTGGAGGCAGCGTCCGGCCGTTCCACCTGCACCTTCCCGTCCTATCCCAGCTCCCGTAGCTCCCGTAGGCCCGCGTTCCGCTCCGTCGTCTTCACCTCAGTCGTCGTTGGCTGAGGACATGAAGACCGTGTTCAACGTCATTCAAAACGTCGACATTAAGGAAATCTCCGTACTCGCACGCAAACTGCGAGCCGCCCGCTCTCCTCAAGAGCGTCTATTTGCGTCAGCCGAGCATCACTCGCTTCTAAGTTCGTTATAAATTTTATTTTTATTTTTCTACTTTTTATTTTTACTTTTGTATAAATTCGTAAATAAGCAAATATAATGTTTAGACCCGTAAATACCGCGTCCGGTCGTATCAAACCCAAGGGCTTATCCCAAGTTTCTTTTAACGCTCGTAGTCTCAGCACTAACCTTCCTGAGCTCAAACTGTTCCTTCAGAACAACGAGCCAGACTTATTGCTTCTTCAAGAGACGTGGCTCACCCCAAACCGCACCAGGGGATTCGCTGTTCCCAATTACGTGTTCATTCGTAACGATAGGCCCGGCGGTTAAGGCGGCACAGCTATTTATCACAAAAGAGGTTTCCACTGCACTCCTCTCCCTACCCCTCCTCTCCTCAACATGGAGGCCACTGTGTGTAGATTGGCTATGACTGGTCATCCGACCTTCATCATAGCTTCAGTCTACATACCTAGTGACATCCATCATACCAGACCTATCCTTAGCGACTTCGAGGCCATTCTCGCCCTCGGCCATTCAGTCATTATGTTCGGAAATTTTAACTCCAAACATACTGACTGGAAGTGCCTATCGACCAACCAAAGCGGTAGAGAAATCCTTAAAATCACTCAGCAACTCGACTTAGACGCCATCTCTCCCGTCACTCCCACTCACTATCCAGGCAACCCTAACTACTCTCCTGACATCCTCGATTTTGCGATCGTCAAACAAATCAACCTCGATCTCAGGTCTATCGAACCGCTCGATGACCTTGGCTCTGATCACCGCCCCGTCTCCCTCGTGCTAGGACCGCCTAACAATCACGTCACTCCTCCTAAGACCTTTACCAACTGGAAAGGTTTTAAAAATACGTTAGCTTCAGCCTTAGAGGCCCTAAACTCTCCGCTCGCGATCTCGCCCGACCAATTAGATAGCCCGGACAAAATAGATTCATTAGTCGTCTCCCTCACTGATGCTATCAACTCAGCCATCAGTGTAAACGAAAAGGTTGCTAAGCGAAGTATACCCAATCTACCTTTAGCCGTTAGCAATCTCATTAAAGCTAAGAACGCGGCTCTCCGGAGAGCCAAGAAATATCCCACGCCCGTCTATAGATCATCTGCGCACAAACTACAACGTAAAGTTAGGTCTCGCCTCGCGGAACTCCGAGACGCTCAGTTTAACGATCTCATGGAGAATATCTCCCCGTCCCACCAAGCGTACTATAGTATGGCCCGAGCCTTACGCGTAGACGCCGCCACTCACATTCCTCCTCTCACTCGTCCCGACAGCACTATTGCCTTTGAAGCCGAAGAGAAAGCCGAATGCTTCGCCGACAACATAGCGGCACAATGTTCGCCCAGCACGCAACCAGGCAGTGGAGGACGAAGTTCTCCGCAGAGAATCTCTCCCCATCACCGACGACCCCGTCACAGTCTCTAATGATGAAATCTTGCTTCTCATTAGAAGTCAAAAGTCCAAAAAGGCTCCGGGTGCGGATGGTATTTCTAACCACGCACTCAAACACCTGCCTCAACAGGTTCTTACCTCGTTAGCCATCATCTTCAATGCCTGCTTCGACCACAGCTACTTTCCAAAAGCCTGGAAAGAAGCGACAGTCATAGGCATTCCCAAGGTGGGTAAACCTCTGAATATCCCGGCTAATCACAGGCCCATCAGCCTCCTCAAGGCCATGTCTAAACTTCTCGAAAGAGTCATACTCTCTCGAATGCGGAACCATCTGTTTCCAACGGATGGCGATCCTCTCATTATACCCCACCAGTTCGGCTTCCGCGCTAAGCACTCCTGCCCTCAGCAAGTCCATCGAATCGTCGATCGCGAAAGAAAACGATCGCAGTTTTCTTTGACGTAGCCAAGGCTTTCGACAAAGTCTGGCACAGCGGTCTCGTTTATAAACTCTACAAAATAGGCTTACCGGCTCGCCTAGTTAGGTTAATCGCGTCGTTTCTCAAAGACCGCACGTTTCGTTTCAAACATGAGGGCACGCTTTCCGCGCCTCGTCCCATAAAGGCTGGAGTCCCTCAAGGCTCAGTCCTCGCCTCTCTGTTGTATACCGTGTACACTAACGACATTCCCATTCCGCCGAAAGACGTCGAACTCGGCCTCTTTGCCGACGACACAGCCCTTTACACCAAAGACCAAAGTGTCCCGGGTCTCACCATCAGACTCCAAAAGGCTGTAGACGCCCTCGGTGCATGGTTTCAAAAATGGCGTATCGATGTGAACCCAGACAAGAGATCGCGGTTTACTTCGGCTGCAAACAACGTCATGTCGCTGACAATCTGCACGTTCGAATGTTAGGTACTCCCATCCCCTGGAAGCGCACTACCAAATACTTAGGCGTCACCTTAGACGAAACTCGCCCGTTTTTACTTAGGCCGCTTATATAGTATGTTAGGTAGAAAAAGTAAAATGTCGTTCAGAAATAAACGTACGCTTTATAAGGTCTGCGTTAGACCAGTCATGACATATGCCTCGTCAGTCTTCGCCCACGCCAAACCCTCCATCCTGCAAAAACTCCAGGTAGTTCAAAATCTCTTCTGCCGCAGGGCCACAGACGCACCGTGGTACGTGCGTAACGCGGACCTGCACAGAGATCTTGAACTACCTACAGTGCAACAGCACCTCAAAACACTCTCAGAATCGTTCTTCAAACGCGCCGAATCCCATCCCAATCCTCTAGTTCGAGATTCAGTCTCATATACTGCTCCTGTCTTAGATTCGAAATTCAAAGTCCCTAGACCGAGAAACGTGCACATGAACGTAGCGACGCAGCTGACGCTAGATCTCTTAGCCCTTCAGGCCGCAAATTCTAATTCTAACGTAAATCCGAATTATTGCAATTTTATTTTTCAATTTTTTATGTTTTTAATTATTTACTTTTCATTTTGAGCACCTTCAGTGCTATGTATTCACCTTCAGTGCTTTGAGCACCTTCAGTGCTATGTAAAACCCAGTGGGTGACCCCTTCTGGGCCCCGCTAGCGCGGCCTCTTTCTCCAATTGGCCGTCGCTCAGATGAAGGCTGAGTAGCAAAAAATTGCACGAGCCGACAGGGGGTTTTTTAGTGGGTATGGTTCTGGTAGGCGTCGGGACGAGTCCCACATAACTCCGATCGCGCGCGCGGAGTATGCGTCAGAGCATTTTTTATCCTCCTGCCCTTCCCGTGGAGAGGAACAAAAAAAATTTACTAAAAAAACCATTCGGACGGGAATCAATAAAATTTTTGAAGGCGCTGTGAACTGCCATCGGAGTTAAATTTCGAAAAAAACTGGTAATCTGTTTGGAGCAAGGTCTGGGTAGTACGGTGAATGTCTTAAACATTCCAATTGAAGCTCCTCTAATTTGATAGCCGTCTGTTGTGCAGTGTGTGGTTTAGCGTTGTCCTGAAGCAGCAGTGGCCTAGAGCGATTGACCAGCCTCGGTTGTTAAGCAGCTAGCTTTTCCATCATGGTTTGCAGTTGCTGACAATAGACATCTGCCGTAATCGTCTGGCCAGTTTGAGAAAGTTGTAGTGAACGACACCTGCAATAGCCCACCAAACGATCACAAATAAGGTTTCTTGAGTCAATTTTTACTTGGGGCAGGGTTTGGCTGGTACGCCAGGGTTCAACCATTGCGATGAGCATTTCCGATTGTCGTACAGGATCCAATTTTCATCACAGGTAATGATTCGATTTAAAATCCTTTTATTTATTGTGCCGGTTGAGTAATGTAACGCAGCAGTCAAGGCACGTTTGTCGGTTTGCTGCACTCAATTCATGAGGTACCCAACTCTCAAGCTTTTTCACTTTCCCAATTTGCTATGTTTGCGATGGATCCACTTAAACAATAGCCTTCAATTCTTCATTATCAACTTTGGTCTCCGGCTGTCCACGGAGCTTCTTCTGCAGGTCTAAAATTCCAGAACGAAAATGTTGGAACCAAAAACGCTCTGTGTTTTCTTTTACGACACTGCCGCCATACACAGCTGTATACTTCGATTCGTTTCTGCAGCACTGGTACCACGGTGGAACTCGTACTCGTAAATAACGCGATATTTCAATTTTTCTATTTTGTAAACTGAGTGACGCAAAGAACAAACCAAAAGAGGAAAAAACAAATGAATTACGGTTTTCGGAACACAAATGCGTGAGTAAATAGTACTGTAAATTTGAAATTGGAATTCTTAACCAAAGAGGAGATAATACAGATCAAAGTTGCCAGTATGACAAAACGCCAATTTCGTATGTAAGGACCTAATAGCTCCTGATCTCCGAGAAGTTTTTGTAATAATGTAATAATGTGGTGAAATAGTAATCAAATTCTGATCGAAAAATATCTTTCCTCTAGTTGTTTACTGTAAGTAATTGATATAACTTATAGTAAACCTCAAAGTCTAGCGATACCGTACTAAAGTAATTATGTACTTTACTACAGATCACGGATGTGATGTTTCAATGGTATGAACTCGTATATTTAAAAAGTATTTACATCTACAATATGTACCTTATTCTTTTTATATTTTACATTCATGCAGCCAGGCTACGGAGCAAACATTTTCTCATTGTTAAATCTTCGTTATTCAAATGATCAAACATTATCCGCGTCTAATATGATTTGACTGACTAACGTTTGAAAGACGGACCCATTTCTCGAACATGTATCTGCTAGTAGTACATCGGATTAATTGCAGGATTTACTCAATACAGTCACAAAGGTACATTTACCTTTGAGGCATGTTGAACGCGTATGCGAGGTATTGTGTAATGCTTCAGATTATATAATCATCGTTAATTAGGATTCATTACACTGTTGTTAGGAATAAGAATGTGTTGGAGTAGATATTATATAGTCCTGCTATACTCAGTATACGATATTTAGTTATCTTAACGAGGTGACAAACTATGGCAATGCCGAAGTTCCAACAAAAAGTATGTCTTAAAAATGTTAAGCCTTGAAATAATAGGTCTTTACCTATGAAACTGCCGTTTTGCCGTACTGGCCATTTCAAATGAAAATATTTTTTTTTTGACTGATAATTCTAATTTCAAATTAATTTTATTTGACAAACATGGAATTCTTTTTCTAAAATCGTCATTTGTTTAATAGTTAGTGTTTTGTTTTCAACGCATTCGAACATTTTTCGTCATCATGGATAAGTTAAAAATTCGAGTAATTATGGAGTATGAGTACCGTCGTGGCAGCAAAGCGGCACAAGCGGCACGCAACATCGACGACGTTTACGGAGCGAACACTACAAACGAACGCACCACCCGATATTGGTTTACCCGCTTCCGTTCTGGAAATTTTGACCTGAAAAATGAACCCCGTGGTCGTCCGAAAACTTTGGTCGACAATGACGAATTAAAGGCAATTGTGGAAGCTGATGAAACTCAATCCACGGCTGAATTAGCAGCAGCTTTCGAGGTTAGCATCAAAACAATATTGGTCCATTTGCGTCAAATTGGCAAGGTAAAAAAGCTTGACAAATGGGTACCCCACGAACTCAATGACCGCCAGCACGAATTACGCGTGGAGACGTGCCTTGCACTGCTCAGTAGGCATACAAATGAAGGAATTCTGAACCGCATTGTTACTTGTGACGAGAAATGGATCCTGTTTGACAATCGTAAGCGCTCAGCAAGTTGGTTGGACCCTGGTTCAGCACCCAAACAATGCCCTAAACGAAAACTTACCCCTAGAAAAGTGATGGTCACTGTTTGGTGGTCTAACGCGGGTGTAATTCATCACAGCTTCTTGCCAAACGGGACAAGCATTACTGGAGATGTGTACTGTGAAGAACTGAACACAATGATGGAGAAGCTCGCACGTCTCCAACCAGCTTTGGTCAATCGTTCGGCTCCACTGCTCCTGCACGACAACGCGCGACCTCATACTGCACAGCAGACGGTCTCCAAGCTACAAGAGTTGGGGTTGGAAGTTCTCCGTCATCCGCCGTACTCACCAGACCTTGCGCCTACAGACTTCTACTTTTTCCAGAATTTGGATAACTTCTTGGCGGAAAAAAAATTCAATACCCGAGAGGCAGTACAAAATGCCTTTGAAGAATTTGTTGCCTCCCGTCCAGCTGATTTCTTCAAGAAAGGCATCAATAAGCTACCAATGCGTTGGCAAAGATGCATTGATTGCATGGGTGATTATTTTGAGTAATAGAAATCAAAAATATATAAAAAAATTACGCTTCATTTATTTCGTGAAAAACGGCAATTTCATAGGTAAAGAGACCTAATATAAAACTTAGTGACTACCTATAAAAATTCATCAGAATGTAAGATTCTTCTGTTTACAGGTCAAGCTAATAATTTTATATAATTTTCGCTTAATATGAGCTATTTATAATGAGCTAACAATAATCCTCATAAATTATTATTATTTTGGCTGAAGCCCCCGTTCAAACATTAGCTTTTGAGTGATTTACAAAATATGCTAATTTGATTTCGAAAGTTTGGAAGTCGAAAATCGGCTCCGAGGGCACTCCAAATGACAAAACAACAGTGTTTTCAAATGCGTTGGATGTGCAAAAACGGGAAAGTTATGCAGTGTTTTTGCCCAACAGAATGTATGCACTAAACACGTGGTGTGGTCCTTCATTTAAGAAGCCTTTCCTTTAATAATTGTTTCAAACATTATTATTTATGCTATTTTTTATATTTGAATTTGTTTTATATTACTAACTTTTGCGATGTTCAACGGAGTAGTAGACTTAGAAAAAATGGTAAGTATTACTTCAAAACTTAAGTTTTTACAAATTTCCTCCGTTTGACTATAGAAACGGATTTAGTGTTTTGCTGTAGCGAAAAAATGCTACTAGGTATGTTTAATAAAAATGTAGTGTTCTATGTCTGAGGGATATCACATTTGGTAGCTAAAAAGCCAATGATTCGACAAAAAAAATACTAAAACAGATAGACCTGGTAATAATTGTATGTGGCAAATTGTATTGACTTTTCTGGCATCTATGTGCGTGTTATCACGTGGTAATAAAAATGGCATATTACAATGTATTGTCTAACATCGTTATTTAAAGCTTCATTTGTGCTATAGAATAACACTGAAAAGATTATTATTATTATTTTGTGTTTTCTAGCAATCAGCTGTTGTAACTACATAATAACAATTTCTGCCATTTTAAAGTATTAGTAATTATACTAATAAAAGTATCAATAAAATTAAAACATTGCTTTCCCTGAAAAGATTTAGTTGTATACAAAACTTTTTAAATTAAAATTTACTAAAAACTTTCTCAATGTCATTGTCATTTATACTCTCGGTATCTATTAAGTTTACTAATACTACGAATGTCTTATACTACGATATTACTAGACAATCAAATATCTATAGGTAATAAAATAACTATGATACTATTCAGCAACTTATCTTGCATTCAAGGCAGTAACTTCTTCTTTTGAAAAGTTAATAAAACTAGCTTTCAATGTAACACAAAGAACTGAATAAAAATAATGTCCCCAGTATAAAATAAAGCTTATTTTTTCTGCATCTGGTTATGATATATACATTTTCTAAAAAACCTTTGAATTTAAATCTAGGTATTCCTAGATTAAAAAATATTTTTATAAATTTTACAGACTCAATGATGTTTTCTGGGACGCAAACATGACGAATGCCATTTTCCTTAATTGATAGATTATCTCAAATGACCTAAGTTGAGATAATCTTAATTTTTTTTTAGTTTTATTAGACCATGATACTTAGATTATTATAAAATCTGTACTTTTCAAGCGTGTTTTTTTTAGTGAAAGCTCAGGTTAATTTTTCTATTATTTTAACGATTTTTATGCACGTTGTTTCTATTTAGCTAAATTGCATCCACGATCTTTTGCGACTTGGTGCGTTTTGTAGACGGTGGTGGGAGGATGGCGCGGATATAGTGACTTGTTGCTGTTTCTATTGCCGATCAGAGTTTTTGTTACTGACACAGCACACCATCACAGGAATCGTATTTGCTGTGTCCAGTGTCGGTAACCAGACAAAGTCGCAGGTTGCCTGTTATCGAGACGGATCAGTAGATTGCGCAGTACAATAGTTTGAAAAATGTATGTAGCTTGTGCCTCCAACTGATTTCTAGTGAGCTGCATCAATTCGACAGAAATAATGTTTACTTCTCCGTGGGGAATAATTGATTTTATTTTGTATATTTAAAAGTAAAAATTTGCTGGTATATATTTATTTATTTATTTAATAAGGCAAACACACCGATTACAATCGTAATAAATTTAGAAGGTATTAAGTAAACAATTTCGAGCAAGATTGCAACCCTAGACGTGCTTACACGACAAAACAAGCAGTTATATATACCAAATATATCCGACGAGAGACACAAAAAAGTCCACCCTTAAAATGAACGTGGAATTTCTGTGTGAGCCTGGAACGGAGGAACGTTTAGTCAACTCAAAAATAGGATTAGCAGCCTCTCCAAAGTGTAATCTGTAAAAAGCCGATAGACAGAGAGACTGTGTAATCATCGACTCTCTTTAATATTTGATCTAGTTTGTACTCGCTTACACACTGGATATATACCTCTATAACAGTTATGTCAAACAATTGCGTAACCAATGTTGCCATTAATAATATTGCATTGCGTATTATTAATGGCATCATTGATCTGACGTAGCCCTTAAACTGGGGTCTGAATGTGCGAGGGGCTTCGGAAGACAAACTTTTAAATTGGTTGGTGTTAGCAGCTGAGTCCTTTTTAACGGCATTCTTTATAACAAGTATAAAAAAGACAACTCTACTAGCGCTTGTGCTTGTAGTTAGTTAAGCTGCTTTGTTTCGTAGACTCTGTGTGTATAGCTGCGCAGACGGCGGGCTCACTGCGTCGGATATTTAGAATGCTACACAGTATAGGTTAAAGTCTGCGTTGGAAAGACTAAAAAAATAACAACTCTCTTGTTCTGAGGGGTGCTCCGCACTGCGTCATCGCGGTGACCGGGCGACTGAGCTGTTGGCGCGTGGTGCGATTTCAGCACGTATGCTACACGGGATTGGGGCACTAATTGTATGTGTAAATTATATATTATTTTAAAAATACGGACGTCACGTCTGCTTGCGGAGGCAAAGAGGTATACGTTAGAGTTAAAAACATTACGCAAACTAAGAGTGACAAAACACAGCCCGCCGAATTATTGAACATTTCAAATACTATTCAAGTATTATAAATAAATAATGTAAACATATACTTTGAAATGTTGGTAAACAGTACGCTGAAAAAATAACACCTAAGGAAGCTAAAAACAAGATAGAGGGAATCACTTTTGGTACTAGTGGTAAATCGTTTGATTTGCTTGATACAGATAAAGAGAAAGTGAATAATGTAATTCTGAACCATAAAAGCCAATGTAAAGTAAGTTGGGATAGGATCTTTGAGTAGGCTGGTAAGGAATCACAAAAAACATTGCTACACCTGAACATTTCCTGAAGACAATACTGTGCTTTTTTCATTCAAATTACATTAAAATACATTTCATTTAAATTAAACTGACGTTTTCATACACACACAATACTTGCAAAAACTAGAGGTAAATAAAGCCAATGATCCGTGCATAGCATTCTTGCAGTAGTTTTAAACACTGTGGAACCGCGTTGTCTCCTGTATATATTGACTCTTCTTAAGGAGTGGAAAAGTTTTAAGGAAGTCCTGGAAGCTTGCAAACGTAAATCCCGTAGAAAATGATTAAGCATGCAGAACCAGCCATTTACAAACTTGTTGCAATCACTTTCTAATTTGCAAAATTACAGAACGTGTTTTGGCACAATCATCTCCTGACGTACCTGAAAACCAATAAGCTCCGTAGCGATAACCAGTGTGGTTGCCGTGGTGGACATCCAACTGGAGATCTTTCAGCGTAGTTCACACATCTATGGAGCATGGCATTGCACGGAGAGGCAATAGTCGCATCCTTACCCATATCTAAGATCTCTGACCGAGTCTAGCACAAAGCCGTCTTAACAAGACTTAAAGCGTATTGCTAACAGTATTTTTGCGACAGGCTATTTGATTTTTTGAGGAAACTGTGAATTCGAGTTGTCATTGATAGCTTTTCATCTGACCTAACAAAAAAAAAAAAAAACGTTTTGATCAGGCAGATAACAGTGATTTTGAAGCATTCAAAGATGAAATAACAAGCATGTTCCGTGAGTAAAAAACTTCAATCGTGGAAATTAAGGACCAGAACAGGAAACTCCAAGAGTCCGCGGAGTTTACTTCAGCCAAATACGACGAAATCCTGAAAAACTTGTAACACTTTGAGCTAGGTAGAGATGAAGACAAAAATACATTACGAACCTTGAAGATAAAAATATAACATAGCATATAAAATATAGTACGAGAGACGAGCATCAAGCTTGGAAATTAGAAATATACCAAAAACCAATATTGAAAGTAAGCAAGATCTTACAGATTTAGTGATAAAAATAGCAGCCACTGTAAACCAACCAATCTAGAGAACTGAAATAAGAGATGTTTTCCGTTCTTACACAAAATCGGAAAAAAGACTGATTGTTGTAGAATTTACGACAGTGACGTTAAAAGAAAACGTCCTAAAACAAGTAAAAATTCAACAAAGAAAACAAAGACAACAAATTCAGCACTAAAAACTTAAATTTTAGCAGACCTAAGAACCCTATTTATATCTCTGAAAACGTGACTCCTAAAAGCATTCGATACCGTATCGATACCAGTGCTTTTAGTTCGACTGCAAAATATTGGTATAAGGGGAGTATCTCACGCATGGTTTAGTGACTATCTAATTAATAGAGAACAAACAATTCGCGTAAATGAACACATTAGTGACACGGCAACCTGTACTTATGGCGTTCCTCAGGGAAGTGTCCTCGGGCCAACTTTGTTTCTCATTTACATAAATGAACTATGTAAAACAAAGATTAGTGGTGCGGATCTTCTCATGTTTGCAAATGAGTCAGTGATTCTTCTCCACAGCACTAACTGGACTTCTGTACAAACTCTTGCTGAAACAGGATTACGCAGGGTTACAAGATGGCTCGAAGAGAGTCTGCTTTCTATAAATACAAAGAAAACTATGTATGTTTGCTTTTACAAAACAGCGGTAACATCACCTCCTAAAGACTTTGCGATTCAAATTCACACTCATCCGTGTTATACAATGCTTCTGGACGATATGAACTGTCAATGTGATCACCTGGCTGGAACCTCAAAAATTAAATATCTTGGTGTGATATTGGACAGTAAACTTAACTGGGCAGTACACATATCTAATCTAGCAACCCGAATGAGAAGATTCATCGTAATATTTAGAAACCTTAGAGACATCTTACCTCAAAAGCTATTACTACAAATATATAAGGCACTTTGCCATTGCCTAATTAACTACTGCCTCGACGTATGAGGTGGTGCAACCAAAACTTACCTCATAGAAATAGAACGCGTGCAACGTTCAGTTTTGAAGGTAATTTTATCCTTACCATTCAGGCACCCAACAACAAATATTTACGAATTAGCGAATAAATTAAGCGTACAACAAACATATATCCTACAATGTTTGACTCGCTACCACAAAACTGTCGTCCCACCTGATCCAACTAAAAGGACGAATATCTGCAAGTCACCTCTGGTCAAAAGTGCAGTAGCATCCCGAAGTTTCAACTTTCAAGGCCCTCGCCTGTATAACAAAATTAGTAAAACAATCAAAATTAGAGGTTCTACGACATATAAAGCTAAACAAGGTATACTTACGTGGCTAAATAAAATGGATTATTATGCTTGCGAGAAACTATTTGTATAAAACTTTAAACAACAGACAGCCAAACACCCAGCAACTCTAGTGAATACAAACACACACTCACACATACACACACACACGCGCACATATACATACACACTCATGTACACACACTTAAACATCCACATCCAACTCTTTACTTACATTTTTCTTATGAATGCACTAAACCTACAGAAAATAAATGCTTTTTTTGTTTTTTTTATTTCAGAAAATTTTGTTTATTGATATTTACCATAAAAATCTATATAGTAATGTTATCAAAAACTACTGTAAAATAATAAATACCTACTTGTCTTGCTTAGTCTGCATTGCCAAATTCATGTGTAAATAAACAATGAAGAGCCGTCTCCTAGCTCAGGAGACATTGTTTCAATTTAATCCCTGTAAATATGAATATTTGGTTAATAAAGATTTATTATTATTATTATTTTATCATGTTAGAACAAAACAATCTGTATCAAACAACCAGGGATATTACCTTAAGTACAACAGTGGCTGATGCTGAGCTGACTCAGCATTATCAGTAATTATAACTATACGAGCCATTAGTTCCGTGGGAAGTCAATTTGATCTGAATACCTTGCGGCGCAGTTCCAAAGGTCCCTGATTGGTGATTCTTTCTAAGTTCTAACATTATGTTAAACTTTTCCATTGCAAATAAATTCTTTTTTTTTAAACCAAACTGAAAGAGACCGGATAATAGAACGTAAGTAGTCTTTAGTGTCATATTTTGTAGATAGCCGTTAAACCTTTTATGTAGCTAAACTATATATACCTTTTATATACCTGTTCTTCATAATGATATGTAAAATGCTGCCTATCCATGAAAAAGTGGACATGTTCATAGCCGTAGAACAGTTTTATTGTGATGAGTTTAAAACCTATAAACCATCAATAAGTCAGAGGTACAAAAATATCTTCGAAATTCCAAAAGGCTAAAGAGAATAATAATAATTATGACCAGCACAAAAGAAAATATCTAGTGCCAAAGATGTCATTGCTTATTTCGACATGATTGCCAGGTGAATTAATAATCCTGTTATAATATAATAATTAATAACCCTGTTATTAGATCTAAAGAATGGAACAACGTACACAAAAATCGTAAAAAAAGACAAAAATTGAGATGGAAAAGTCTTGTTAAACCATGAACATATCATTTTCTTGGAAAATGTTAACTATATTATTCATACAAATCACCCTTCGCAAACATTTATTTTGGGTAATTGTGTTTGGTAGGTTTAAAAGTACTCTGCAGAGTATAGGTTACTATTAATTGAAATCTTTACACTTGCTTTATTATGTAATCTATAATATTAATGTTTTTATTCAGTTTATGGTGTTTGTGTCTTGTGTGAGTAACATGCCATGTTTTATGACAGCCGTGCAGTTTGATTTTATTAAGTGTCAGGAGGTTTGAAGTCAGAAACTTGGTGTAGTCCAGAGTCAGCGGCCTCAAAAGTGTGCCCAAGAAGGCCCATAAAATACTAGAGCTGTATCGTTGGCATACAAGAAAACTTGAGGATTATAAACCCTTAAATTGGTTAGTTCATTTAAGTAAATTAAAAATAAGGTAGAGCCGTGTAAAGGTAATATAACCCTGCGGTACTCCAAACGAAATTCTAGCATAATTGCTTACCTAGGCATCAATTTTCACAGTCTCAGATCGATTACTTAGTCTGTTTATAATTTAAGTGCCACGGATACCTATGTTTTCCATTTCTTGTACAAGGGTGTAACACAAAGTCAAAGCCTGTTTTAAGTCGACGCATACAGCTTAACACTAACGACGCTTGTCCATTTTCTTAGTTATTAAAATTTAAAAGTTAATACTTTTATATAATTGGTTAAATTATTATGTTTAGAGTTGGTTTCCAATTTTTTTATATAACTACTTTTAGCACTTTTTATCCTGAATAATGGATAACTTACATGCTAGTAAATTTGCACAAATATTTGTTGTATATATAATGGCGGTAGAAATAGAAATGAATGTAGTTTTACACCAGTCGAGATTTAAAAAATGAAAGTATAAAAAAGAGGCATAGTCTAATTACTAGATACTGTAATTTGATAAGTACTTACAGTTTTGCTATATATGTTAAAAAGTGGCTTTTTGTCAAAATATTTTCTTGTGTATTGTTCTATTTATAACAGGGTACAAGGTAAGAACAGAATTGTTGTAATAAGCCTTTGAAGTGCATATTTTTAATACATATAAGGTAGTGAAACTTTATACAGTTATAATGTCCAGCCAAAACACCTCACTGTGTTTAGATACGGCTAACGAAAAAATCAAGCATTTTTGATAGCTGATATTTTGCACCCACGTTTACGAGGATATTTAGTATAAGATAATTTGCCAATAATTTTGTTGAAATGACTATCTAAACATCAGTGTAAACTTTTTAAATTTTAAATTATTATAAACGTTTAGTATTTAGTTAAAAAAAAATAGAGATGTTTAGTGATTTTAGTGCAGTTGAGAAAAAAGGTTAAGTACTTTAAAGTTTCAAATAAAAATAAACTTTGAATTCATTAACACGATAGGTATTCGTGCATACCTCACATACATGATAGACCATAGACATATGAATCACGGTATGCATTTGTTATTTATTGGCTAAAAATTAAGGACGCAGTAGGTTTTTGTAGCTGGAGTTGCCTTTGTTCCAGTTATTTCATTGTCTACTCCTTCCCTTTAACAAGAACATAAAACCGTACTTTCTTTTGGCGGACAAAATAGGATGGACCGCTCCAGGTGAGATCTTACTATGAACCCGTAGCTGTCGCTTGTGAGTGAACCGCGATTAATAATAGAAAAAGATCAAAGGTGCCCAAAAGGTAATATTGAGTATGAATAAAGGTTTTACGTTTTAAATAAAAAGTATGATTGAATTTATCGTAGATGTATTTCAGAAAAGTTTTCTTTAGTAAAACATGAAAAGCTATAGTATTGTAGCTGTTATTTGTTAGGGTATTTTATGACTAGGATAGGAAAAGCTTTATCATACTAACAAGGTCCTTTAGCCATCGTTTTCTATAATTGTATGTGTCCGATACTCAAAATACACGTACACGCGAATAAAAATCTATTTCGGATCTCTTAAAAGATCCAGTTACAATTCTCACCAAACATTACATGTTATTCAGTTACATGAAGAGTTAACTAAATAACTAATATTACCAACCATCATGCATTCATAACTACTCAAACGCAAGAGTCCCATCCGTTCTCGTCCTAAGCTCCTCGCAAGTTTACTTTTACCCAAAGTATTTTCGGTTTGGTAACAAGTGGCTTAACGTTCTACGAGAGTTTGCTTACCCGTTTCTTGATAAAATACTTTTAGGTATCAGTTGTAAGAACTTATTTAAAGAAAGGTAGAAACCGTTTCGTAAGATATTCTGATTTTGAACAATGATACAATTGGTTGCAGTTCTTTGAGTATGCAAATAGAGAATTGGTTGCAAAAATAATCAAGGTAAATAAAAAAAGGTTTATTAAAGTAAAATGGAAGAAGTAATTCGTGTATTAATTTTACGTGATATTTATGTTACCCTTTTTTATTTATTTATTTAAAATTTGCACACATTATATTGTACAGGGTGACTTAGTGCCACAAGGCATTCTCTACCAGCACTGCATAAATCCGAAAAACTTAATTCCGATAGTCATAATCACGAATTTCAAAATTCCGAATTTTATAACACCGCATGGTTCATAATTCCGAAAATGAAAATTCCGTGTTTCATAATTCCGAATTTTTCTTCTTCGAAACTTTCAAATTCCGAACGTTTATAATTACGAAAATCAATATGCCGAATTTGAAAATACTGAACCATAAAAAATCCGAATTACCAATAATACTAAATATCATAAATACGAATCCCGAATATCAAAGATCCGAATAATATTAGTAGCAATAACAAACGCCTTGTAAAACTGCATGAGCACATCAATTTATACGTTCGAGCATTGAAGTAGTCAGCTGGAAATGAGAAAGTCCATTTAGTTTTTTGTACCGAGTTATTT
Organism: Marasmarcha lunaedactyla; assembly: GCA_923062675.1. Taxonomy (NCBI): domain Eukaryota; kingdom Metazoa; phylum Arthropoda; class Insecta; order Lepidoptera; family Pterophoridae; genus Marasmarcha; species Marasmarcha lunaedactyla. The sequence continues at coordinate 15,974,736 of OV281353.1, forward strand.
CTTGAGTATATAGGTTATGTACTGAAATGCAAATCCCTTTTTGGCGCTTCACCGGCCGATGCCGCGGCACGCTCGCTGCGCTCGCTCGGCTTGCTGCACTCGCTCGGCTCGCGGTGCATTGTCTACATACAGACTTACTGCTCCTCCTCGCTTCGCTCGTCATCGCGCCTAATTTGTATTATTTCAAAATGTGCCTTATTAATTTTAATTTGTGTGACAGGAGATTTAGACTATAATTTTTAAAATATACCCGTTTTAGGGTTTTATCACACCAATCGACCGACCGTCGATCGACGTCCACCGGTCGACGTTGATCGATGACAGAATAGAACAGTCGACGTCGATCGACGGTTTCTACCATACCAATCGATCGACGTCGATGGCAGAACAGAGCAGTCGACGTCGCAGTAGTCGTGATGGCCTATAATTGTCTGACGCCACCCCTGAGTTGGTAATTTAGTAGTAAAATAATCCCATGCACCTATCAATTTATATGAAGGTATCTGTACTCTGCCAATCAGCAGTAGGCGTGATGGCCTACAATTGTCTGACGCCACCCCTGAGTTGGTAATAGTAGTACAATAATCCCATGCACCTATACATATATATGAAGGTATGATTAGTCTGCCAACCTGCAGTAGGCGTGATGGCCTAAAATTGTCTGACGCCACCCCGGAGTTGACAATAGTAGTAAAATAATCCCATGCACCTACACACTTATATGAAGGTATGTGTAGTCCGCCAACCCGCAGTAGGCGTGATGCCCTACAATTGTCTGACACCACCCCTGAGTTGGGAGAGGCTGATATCCCTCCAGTGATTATTAAGGGTATTACCACACAAATCGATCGTCCGTCCGACCGACGTCAACGGGTTGACGTAAAACCCTTAGACACAAAATCTGAATGTTAGCATTGAATTTTCGGAAAATTAAAATTCGGAATACCATATTTCGGACTAGTAAGATAGCGGGTTTTTAAAAAGTCGGAAAATTAAAATTTCGGATTTATGAATTTCGGTAAAATAAGAAACGTGTTTTTTTTGTATCATCGGAATTAAGACTTCGGGATTGTGAAATTCGGAATTTAAAAAATCGGAATATTCAAAATCGGGATTACATAATTCGGAATTTTTGGGTGTTCCCCTAGGTAAAACCACCAGGGGCAGTAGTTTATTCAGGTTTTTCATAATATGTTAACATGTCATGGTAAAATTAGATTGAATGCACTTCCTTAAAATCTATGTATTCGATACATTTATTTCAAGTACATGCGATGGTTCAAAAGGTGTGACTGATTAAAAGAGAACAATCAGAGATATCAAATCAGAAAATAACAAAATAATTTTGTTGATAAAAACAAAGAGAGAAAAGAAAAAGAAAAATGTTGTGCATAATAATGATAATATTGAAAGAAATTGAGAAAGAAAGAAAAAAAAGGGTTTACGTAAAATAAAAGCAAATCAAAAGAAAGTCTTGTTATGTGAAAAACAAGAATACTTACATTCAGACCACACATTGAGTATGTCATTAGGAAGGCCACCAGATTATTAAATAGACTCTGCCTATTCTTTAGACCCCGAAAACGTTGCCACCATTTACAAATAGATCGTCTAGCCAATCATAACCTATGCTGCTGGCATTTGGGGACACGCCGCGGAAAGAAAGTATGCAAAACGCAAACTCATCAATCTGCAAAGGGGCTTTGCCATCAGAGCGTTAAGAGGGTTCCGAACGGCGTCGGCAAACGCAGCCCTAGCACTGGCGGGATTCGACCCGATAGAGCTGAAAATCCGTGAAGTATATGACACCGAGCGCACAAAACTAAGCGACCGCACTGCGCACCTCCCCAGTGACATACTGCTAGAGTCACCCACACCACACCATCAACTCCTTCACCCTGCGCAAAGAATACAGATCACCTACACCAAAACAACTCAACAGCATGACATTGACTTATTATTTCATCTTCCTAATTCAGCAGTACATTACAATACATAGTGTTTGATAAAACAAAAACAGTCTTCTTCAGAAAATCGAAATTAAGACTTAAACTTCAAAAATGTATTTGTCCTGTAGTCAAAAGAATAAACTATAGTAAATCTAATACCGGAAAGATATGTAGTTTAACATGGTGGATTACAAAGTTAGTATTATTATCCACTGGCTATCACTGGGATTCAAGTCCAGTAAAGATACATTTCAACTTGTATTAATTCACGTAGAGATAAAATATGGTACAGACCTTTAAGCGTCAATACAAATAAAATACGCAGAACGCCAATCGATCCCACATGTTGTAAAAAAGTTAATCAAATTACAAAAGTATAAAGTTTCCTGCTAAAACCATAAATATAATGAGTTGAACCAAGTCAGTGATCATAAAATTGTATACAAATAATATTCCTGCACTTTTCCCTCAAAATCGGAAGTTCTGAGATTTTGCGCTTTTGAAAAAAAGGAAAGATATTTTACCAGTATTTTTATGACTGGTTGTCTACAGAAAGTTATTCCAAGATATTCAAATGTCGCAAAATATGTAAAAAAATTTAAAGATGCACATCAGCTGCTAAAAATCTAAATATTTGTGAGACGCGCTGGGTATGCACTATATGCCTACTGCAAGAAAAGTCTCTAAACGGAGTATTTAGTATTAATTTCCTTAAGAAACCAAAGAGGCATCAATTCATAGTGGTACACTACCAAATGCTTGCCAGAAGTTTTTGTTGCTGCGAGCAACAAGCGACCGAACTCGGGACTCCGAATTCAAATTCTAATTCAATTATTTATTTCTCAACATTGACAATTACTTGTTCTTATTGACGTCAAATAAAACATGATTCTACCACCAGTTCGAAAAAAAACCTTCGTGAAGATGAACTGGCAAGAAACTTCACGGGTATATTTTTTTTTTCAAAATAAATTTACAGAGTTTCTTTATGTCTATACAAAATTATTCTTTTCTGCATCTGTTAGCTCGGCAAGTCTCCCTCCCCCCAAGTATCCAAACGACGAACACCCTCAAACGGCACCCGTTCACGAGTTAACGCGGGATCCAGCCATCGCCCTCCTCAACCATATTAGAGGGAAGTGAGCGACCCGTCACCCGACGCTACCATAAGAAGACGTACTTTAGTGACAATGACGCTTTAGATATTCATCGGGACGAAGAACTCATCGCACAAACAGACACATTACACATGCTTTGTTACAAATACTAGTACAATCCTGTTAATGAGGGGATTATACCCAAGGGCTTTTATCATCCAAATAATCGGATAGTTTATAATATGCTCTAGCACACAACTTCTCCTTTATAGTTTCTTTGAATTTGTCAATAGGAAGACCTTGGATATCCTCAGGAACCTTATTATAAAAGCGTATACATTGACCCATGAATGAGTTAGTGACTTTATGAAGCCTGCTATTATGAGCTGCCAGCATATTTCTTCCTCTTGTGTTAACATTGTGCAGATCTTTTTTTCTTTTGAACAAGGTTATGTTCTTTTTAACATACATTAAATTTTCTAAAATATATTGTGAATGGAAGGTAAGAATATTTATTTCCGTAAATTTACTTCTAAGTGACACCCTTGGACCGAGCTGATAGATTGCGCGAACAGCCCTTTTCTGCAGAATAAATATAGCATCGATGTCGGCAGCACTCCCCCACAGCAGAATACCATATGTCATGAGGCTGTGGAAGTAACCAAAATAGACTAATCGAGCAGTTGTTTCATTTGAAATTTGTCTAATTTTTTTAACAGCATATGCGGCAGAGCCAAGCCTTTTCGCTAAACCATCAACATGCGGTCCCCACTGCAGTTTGGCGTCTAAGGTTATGCCCAGAAATACAGTTGAGTTTACAGGAGTCAGTTCCTGGCTCTTAACTACAATGTTTGTGTTTACCTGTTTGACATTTGGCAATGTAAATTTAACACATTTCGTTTTTTTTTTTCCGAGGCCTTTTGATTCACCATGACAACGCGCCCACGCACTTCGCGATCAAGACGAGGGACTGTCTAAACACCACATCGGTACAACTTTTGAATCATCCACCTTACAGCCCTGATTTGGCACCGTCTGACTTCCCTAAAATTAAAAATCTGCTCAAGACGATACAGTTTTCATCGCCAAAAGGTGCGCTCACTACGTTCGTGAAGGCCGTTGAGGAAGTACTTGCTGCAGACTGGAAAATGTACTTTGAAAATTGGTTCAGACGCATGAAACTTTTTATGTTCACGTTACGCTGGTGTAAATTTTTCGAAAAAATGCAATGAAAAGTATATTATCCGTAGAAAAATTTTTTTTTTCTTGTAACTTTCTGGGTAAACCTATTTCTTTGATAGAAATATGTGGAGTCAAAATCCAACCTCACCCATCATTTTTATATTTTACTTTTTTAAACGAGGTGCAGCTACTTTTATGGCTATAAATTGAAGAAAAGGTTGGACACCTTGAAGTAATTTGGTTTTCAATAATATCCTAATATTTTTTGCATTAATTTTCACTTCGGACTAGTAAGAAATTAATTACGTAGTTCTGCGAACGAAGCCTTACAGTTGTCGATGAAATGAAACTTGGTCTTTCAATTTGCTTTATTCAGTACTAGCTTTTCCTAAGGCTTTGCTCACACATCCATCGGGAATACTTTAAACTAAATTTGTTTTAAATAAGTAATAGAAGATATACAATAAATATTATTAAAATGATTACCATACGTCAAGTTTTAGGCGATCCTTGTAAACTAATGGAGTGCTTCAACTACTAAGAACCGAGAAACTTCACAGATTTCAGCAAATTTTAAATATTTCGTATATGCAAAGAAACTTGCATTACCTACCTGAAATTGAATTGTCTTTAGTAAGAGTACTTTACAAACAAGCATTTTGGTAAAGTACATTACAAAGTAATAAAGTACAAAGTACAAAAATTACATAAAATGGCGTCCATTTTTAGGGTTGCACAACGAGTATCAAATCTACTATCGATATCTTAGAACTAAATATTGAACTTGAAATAAAATATTGAAATTTAATGAACTTTCGTAGAGATTGGCGTAAATGAAATAATCATAGTTAATGGTTTATTTACTTTCATTATGATTCTTTTAATATAAAAAATAAAGAACTATACAGTTTATTTTCCTATTCCTGATATAGTCCCGTCAAATTAGCCAGAATAATAGTGGTCACTTTGTATTAATTCCGAACATGCTGAATTTTGGCACAGACCTGGGGTACACTATTATAAATAAAACACCGAAAGATCCCATGTTTGCTTAAAAAGTTATTCAAGGTCAAGCACCAAAGTTTTCGGTTCAATCAATTAAAGTCTGGCTTGTCTTCAATGATTACGATTCATAAATAGACAAAACAACTACCTGCCTATTCAATAACAAAATTAACAATTCTAAGCAAACTTAATTCCTTCTTCTTCACGCCTTTTTGTTTCAAAAATAATCGCACAATGGCAAGCAAAGCAAATACCGTTTCGATATGATTTACTGCGTAAGCGCCTGTTATCATTTGCATCGAAAGTATGAAAAATAAAAACATATTAATAATGATCGTCGATATCTGGTTAAATAATCAAAGCTCCGGAACTTTTGACCGCTTTTTTCCACAGAAATGAAACAATAAATAGCGATTTGTAGCACGCCTGCCACCTGTTATGACGTCACTACACGATTGATATTTTAGTGAAAACATTCAAAAATAGTATTATCTCTTACTTTTATTAGCATTTTTGTATAAGTAGAGGGAGACAACCAAGTTCTTCCTCTTCTGTGATTCGATATACATAACTACTTATTTATATAGGACATTACGACTACTCCATGTATTTATCAACTCGCTGGGCCTAACATAGATAGCGTTGGCATATTATTATAAAACTACCCTCGTATGAAACCTAGACTCTTTGTCAGTATCTGTGCAATTTTTTTTGAGATAGATGCGTAATTATTTATTTTATTGAAGATTAAGAACATTAATTTTTAGATCCAGTTTAGAGCACTGTGCCGTGATCAAATACCTTTACAAGAAACACTTAACTCCAAAGCAGATTCATGAAGATATGGTGGCTACTTTATTAACATTTGTTCCGTCGTATATAATGATAAAAAAGAGGACAGCTGAATTTAAACATGGACGAGAGAGCATCAAAGATGACCCCCGCTCTGGACGGCCTTCTATAGCTACGACTTCAAAAACATCAAAAAAATATATGATCTCATCATGAGAGACAGAAGATTGAAGGTATCTGAGATAGCTGAAACTCTAGGGATTTCATATGAATGTACACAAAATATGATCGTTAACGAATTAGGGTTCCACAAGGTTTCTGCAAGATGGGTTCCGCGGCTCCTTTCAGTTGAACAGAAATGAACTTGGCACACGATCTCTAGAGACTGTTTAGAGCTTTTTAAAGCAAATCCAAACGAATTTTTGGCAAGGTTTGTTACTATGGACGAAACATGGGTTTATCACTATACTCCTGAATCCAAACAACAACCCACTGGAACAAATACCACATATGCCACGTATATTCTAAGTACAGAATTGACGAACATTGAACTTATGAGCTTAACTATTTAATCCGTATTAACTTCAAATTTAGTTAAAAGAAGAAACGCACCTTCCCATACATGCCCAAGCCCAGGGCTTTTGTTGAGTTAACATTATGAAATTTAAAGCTACAGACAGGTACATATCAACAACATAATAAAGAACGTTTTAGAACATTTTGCAATCTGAAAACAGAGTTATAAATACTTGAAATGTGGTAAGAAAAATTTACAGTAGAGGTTGTACTAAGACTACATGTTTTTTAGAATTACAACTAATACACATAGTTTATTAACGTATATTTGTTAGTTTAAATATGAAAAATAAATAATTCTCAAGAAAATATATTACAAGCTTGGTAAACGTCTTGATAATAGATATTGCATAGTGGAGACTCAATTGAATATAGAGAGTACTTGTGACGCACGAAAAGAAACAAAACGAATGACCGTTGGTGATTTGACAGATGCTATATGACATACTGCTGTGATGCCAAAATAAAAATGAAAAATCCAACATATTTTTCAAACGTTTTTTTTATTGATAACTTCATAAAATGTGTAAAAATGTTTCAATATTCGTGTGAAATAATCAAAAAAGTATTAATAATTTTTTTGATAAATTGTACATGTTTCCAAAACAATAATCATAAAAATGTTAAGACGCCGTATTCATAGCATATTCATTTCAATTTATTTTGTTTCATAGATTTAATATGTTTGTAGCTTTTTTATACAAATACAGAATAATTTTATGCATTTTTTAGCATACATCTCGTTTTGTTAAATGCCAAGCCTACAACTGTCTTCCTCCTTTAGTTACCAACTAAACTACTTAATACGTGTTAATCGCGCATAACCACTGCTTTAAAAACGTAAAGATATTGGTCTAAAATAAGTAATCCGGGTGCAAAAACACCGTTGAGCCTTTAAGAGTTAATATGTAAATTCATGGCTACAGGTTTTTAAAATGTCGTTGCAAAGAGAATCAAATGTACAATTGAAAATTTTTTTGCGTTTTGAAATCAAATAATTTGATTTTTGCATGAATTCGTATATTTCTAGCATTAAAACAAATATAACGTTGCCTCGAACGCGGAGCTCATCGGAATGACTGTGTCAATAGTAGTACAATAAGTTTAACTCACTTGTAATAAATTTTTACATTTAAAATATGATTTAATCATTTCTTTTCAATCCTTACATACCTTTTAAATAGTAATGGCTGGTTTACATGCGTTAAGTCGTTAAGTTGGTAATTACATTTTAAGTTAAAAGTTGCGTGTAAACAGTCAATTAAGTGACAAGTGGTAACTTAAAATTTAGTACGCAAGTAGATTAGGATTCGTTCTATTTTCCGTATAAGTAGGAGGGCGGGGCTTCTCATTTAACACGTTTGGACGTATATTTTAGTTAAGTGCATAAGTTGACAAAGCGGGTGGCGGCAAGAACTCATATTTATGTCGCATATCTCTTTTTTTTTAAATGTTGGAGTAGAGTTTGGTTGCTACTTTAAAATTTGTGGAAGAATATTTAAGAGTGTTACCACACCAATCGATCGACCGTCGACCGGTCGACGACACCATCCCTGGAAGGTAAGTCTGCCAACCCGCAGTTGGCGTGATGGCCTACAATTGTCGGACGCCACCCCTGAGTTGGGAGAGGCTGATATCCCTCCAGTGATTATTAAGGGTACCTAATTAGTAAAGGTACCACACGTCGTCCGTCGATTTACGTCGACCCGTCGACGTAAAAAATTTAGAAAAATACATAGATACAAAGATTTTAATTTCTGAATCAAATTCTTCTCTAAATTTGTCCAAAATCACGTTTACCACATATCTAAGTACAAAATTGACGAATTCCTGGACATTCATCACTGCTCATCTTCATTGAACTTATGAACTTAACTACTTAATCCGTTTGGACACATAAGTGACATGTAGTAACTTAAAATTTAGTTACCAACTTAACTACTTAATACATGTTAACCGCACATAAGGGCTAGCCGTCAAGGTACCTACGAAGGTACCTACCAAGGTAGCTAGGCAAATGAATATAATATTAAAACATATCTTCTGATTTCAGCCCCCGCTGCGTATCTCTATTCTATACAAGGGCACAACGCAGCTAAAGGAAAATTACTCTTGTATACTTTTTGTGCTATTTCCAAATCGTTGAATACTTAATATACAACAGTTGTACGTACTATTGTGTATAATTTTTAACGTGCAAGTCTAGGTTTCAAAGCTTCCTGCACCACTTACATCTGACCAGAATTTTTAAATAGTGATTGTAAAATTCATTGTTGAACAACCTTCTTTTTCTCTCGGTGTACCTATAGTACCTGTAAAAGCCGAGTTTAAGGTGTATCTACACTATAAGATAATGTAAAAGACAATCATCAAGTTTACAAGATGATTACTTATGAACCATCACCAACCATTTTTCATTATAAGTATACTGTTTTGATGTATATACATATATATTATTGCTAAATCTGGCCAAATGTAATACAACGAAACAGTGTCTTCAAATAATAATTTAAAAGAAGCCTATTGAAAGATAGAAAAGAAGAATATTGTTTGCAATAAGTTTTGCCAGTTTCCTAAGTAGTGACTATTGGGTCTGTGTTTTTAAGTAAACACACAGGATTTTTCGCGAAGTTTTTTTCTCCAATAATAATAATAAATAAAATAATCCCCAGACAAACACACTAACTGCATGGGCGCAAAGTGAGCAGAGCTTGTATAATAGATGACCAGACAGGGAACTGGGGGAGGGGGACTCAGTATAAACCTACATATATAAATAAATAAATATAAATATCAACAACCATGACCTGAGAACAAACATTGACGTTCATGACACAAATGAATGAGCACCGGCTACGACTCAAACCTGGGACCTCCGGCGTATGAGGCAGGGCTACTAACCACTATACTACTGTAACTTTATGAAACATGATTCTTCCTCGAGTTATTGTATTTTGTGTTGTAATCTGTATAGCCATACAGAGAACTGGGGGGAGAGGGGTGCTACCACCTCCAGACATATTGAAAAAATAAATTCATGATGGCCAATATATCAATAATTAACTGCTATTGTTTTAATAATAGCCATTAAATAAGATATATCTTGGAGTTTTAAAGACCACATTCTCTAGTGCCGAAACGCGTTAAAAAACTCATGTATATTTTCAAAAATAAACATCTGTGACATTCATATCTTAAAAATTGTGTATAACGCTCTGTGTCAATCCTTATTGAGCAACTCGATTTTGTCTTATAAAACAGAATAGTACGTGCACAACGAGCTGTATTAAAAACAATGCTGTCCAAACCAAGAGCATACTCTTCCTTTATCTTATAAAAATAAATCAACTAACTATCCGTTCGGAAATGACATATTAAGATTTTATTGTTACATCAACAAAAATGAACCGCCCATGTCAGCAAAAATTAAAGAAGACAAGATAAAGGATACAATGTCCCAAGGTACAAAACTTCACTAGTAAAAAACTTCGGTACATTCCTGGGCCCATTTGTTTACAACAGGGTATCGAAGGACGTTAAGATTCCATAGCTACCTATGTTAAATAAAGTTAGAATCATGCTTGTTCGAACACGACTTATGTGGCCACAGAAAAACTTCTGAGAGTTTAATTAACTACGAAACATTATAATAATAGTGTTAGTACAATAATATGTAAGTATAACAATTTCATGGTTTATACTAATAATAGTATTAATATGTACTGCATGAATATACAGCAATTTATTTATATAAGTGCTCTATATTCAATACATTTTGTTATAAAATTAATAATGAAATAAATTTTAAAAAAATTTAGAAAAATTTAGATAGTTACGTAATTATTTCATTTGTAATAAACATTTTATTTGTTTTCATTGATACGTTTTTCATGAATATTACGGCGTTGATAGTTGGTTGTTATTGTATAATTTATAACGTATTAATTTATAACTTTGTAAACACATACAAATGGTTTTTGTTGGTGCAGTTATTTTTTTCCTCAAATATTTTAAATAACTATTACGACTACGAGTCGCAAGAGTCCCACCATTGCTGCGCTGAGCGGCGAGTTCCTGAGCTTCAAGACCTTCATTTGCAACGGCCTCGCGCTGCTGCGGGCTGAAGTGGATGCGTTGCGAAACAGTATCGATCGCATAGAAATGCGATGTCGCAGTAAAATGCTTCTAGTACATGGCATTCCTGAGCAAACTAATGAAGATACGTGCTCTAAAGTTGTATCCAGTCTGGCTGCCCGGTGCAAGGTGCCGTCACTTACTTCCAACAGCATTTCCGCAAGTTACCGGTTAGGAAAACTCCTTAACAGCAGCTCTAAGCCAAGGCCTATTGTGGTGAAGTTCTCAGATGTATCGGTACGTACTGCACTTTGAAAAAATAAAATTACTCTTAAAGGCTCAAATATCACGCTTTCCGAGTTTTTAACAAAACCACGACACGCCGTTTTCATGGCAGCGAGACAACAGTTCGGCATCTCCAACTGCTGGACGCTCGATGGTATCATTCACATCAAAAGTCCGGATGGTAAACGATACAAATTGGAAACCATGGCTGAACTATCAACCTATTCTTCGAGTCCGTCGGCATAAAGTTCACTAATTGTTGCTAAAATTATAATTTTCCGTGATATTTAAAACCACAACACACTAAGACATAAGTTTGTATTACACCTAATAGTTGTTTTGCACTTGTTTAGTCACTTTTTAGTTTATTATTTTAAATTGTTTGAAAATACTCAACTTGCGGTCGGAGAGGCAATTAATAACTAGCCGCACGGTTCATTGTGTCAATATGTCTAGCGATGGACCGCATACTTGCAGCCAAACCGGTCTTTTGTTCGTTTTTAAGTAATTAATACACTATAACTCTGCTTCCCGACTTTCAAATTGGCAACGAATTATTAATTTATTTGGTTTATTATAACTATTATTAATTATAAGTCTTTTATTTATTTTTTTTCTTTTTCTTTCATATCAGTTTTGGTGTGTTGTATTGTTATTTATTTTAGTGACCTATTTAGATACTTCATTAGGTATTATACAGTTTGGGTTATGTATGTGATTGTTATATTTCTCGTTTATTAGGGTTTACTGTATGAGTTACATGTAAACTGCGATTACTCTTCTATACAGCTGGCGTGTAGACTACTTTTGATTAATTTAATACAAATAGAATATTAGAATATTATAATTAACTAGTATTTATTTTTTATAATACACAATATTTGAAATTTTGTTTATTTATTGTTTACTATATGATACATGGTATTTATAGTGTAGATGATAACTCTTCGGTCAGTGGTTCGAGTTTCCTAACTGCACCATCGTCACCTGACAGCAGTTTTCAGAGCACGACTGAATCCTTAGACCGTTTGGTGGATTCTGTCTTCTCAGGATTTCCTAAAAATTTTAATTTAAAAAGTGCTGTTCGGTAATCCGGAGGCCAGTGAAGACCCAAGAAGACGTAAGCGCTGTTCGGTGTATCCGGAGGCCAGTGAAGAGTTCTGAAGAAAGAAGCTGAACTACAGGAACAATTGCGGTTCATAGGGTTGTTTTAAGGTTTATTTGTAACCGCAATAAACGTTCATACTTTGAAGACGTGTTGTTTTCACTGTGCTCCAACCTGCACTCGATTAAGTCGGGTGTCACTTCGTGGTTCGTCAGGTCGTGGTGTCTTCGGGGCTTCGAAGGGTATATACGGCGGTATCTTCCCAGTCGGCGCAAAACCCGCAACAACTACAGAATACCAAGTAAATCACAACGCATTTGGGAAACCTACCAACACCCAATATTTATGCCAAAGTTTTGCCGCACCAACGCGGGGGAACGCGACTCCCTTAACACAATAATGAAAAATCACAACGAAATATTTTGTATTTCAGCTCAAAAAACGACAATATAAGAAATGTATAACAACTTTTTTGTCAACAATAAGTTACCCAGATGTGATGGGACGAATTGTATTATTTATTTTGTTTTGCAACTCTGTAACGATCATCTCTGTAATTACCTTTTGTAAATGTTTTTTTTTATGCCACTCACTTATTTGAGTTAACTTAACTTATATGTGGATAATGGTGCTGGTTGCATGGTTAATTCTTATTTAGTGTTTCAAATGTATAAGCTAATCTGTTACTGTGTTTATCCCAAATAAAATAAAATTAAAATTAAAATAAAATATATTCTTTAATTATTTTTGTGTTATGTAAATTGGAACCTAAATTTGTTGTTATTAGCCCTACTAATATACTATATTAGACTAAGTATTAAACATATTTATACAGCTTTCATATTAATATAATTAGTATTTTAAACTTAATTATTATTTTGTTTTAAATAAAAAGTGATAAACGTGTAAGAGTATGGATTGCTTGATAGGATGCTTAAATGTTAGATTCAATTCAAGAAGCTTGTAAAATATTCAAAAGACATTTCACGATACTGTAAAAAGGCATTTACTTCTACTGTTTAACTGCAGCTGGGTTATACCACTAATCCATGCTACAGTGTTACATCACTAGTACGGCGTCCTATGTTAGTGATTTATGACAATGCACATATGTATGTAAAACACAACCTTAACTACAGCTAATGCAACTTGTTATGTTCAGTTCTTGAAGCACTTGTTAAATGATAAACATAAAAAAATGTTATCTCATATGGGCTATTAAAAAAGTTAGTTTTTATTTTTCGAAATGGACAGTTTATTTATGCCCTATTAGCCTTTTAAATTTCACCGGACTTTGTGGCCTTGCGCTGAGGGCGTTTAGCCGGAACTCCTTCTCTCTACTACTCCTACATATGATATGCCCAAGGGCACCCGAGAGTGCACGGATCTCGGCTTAGGACGTCGTATATTGAAACTACCACTGGTTGTTTTTTAAATTGTGTTCCTTCTACCAGCGCACAGATTGTCGCTGACTGTTTTTAACAGTTTACAGTGTTATTTCCATTTGGTATTAGGTTTACAGTATTTCTCCTTATGCGCTCTTCCTTTACATCTTTTCTTAATTCATTTCTTTCCATCAGGTGAGATGGAAGACAAACGCCTGCTAATTATTAATAAAAAAAAAAAAAAAAAAAAATGTCAACGTTTCTAGAGCCCTATCGTTTTCTTCCACTATATTTCTATTCTCACGTCTTTTTCATTACTTATTTTTATATAATCTTAAGTTTTTCATCAAATTTACTCCTTCAATTTTCCTTCTTATAGTCAGTTTTTATTTGTTAACAAGACTTATACTTTACTATTATCTGCGTTCTAAATTGTTTATTTTTTTGTTTATTTGTTCTGAGCTTTCTTTATATTTCTGGTTTATTCCCTATTTTTTTGCCTTTTTACTGTAAGCTGTCTTTTAGTTATAATTTTCATGGGGATCGAAATTTTCTTGTTTTGTTTTCTTCCATTCTAATTCTTGTTTGCCTTTATATATTCATTTAACATATTTCATCCTTTTCCATTTTATTCGTTTCCTCAGTCCTTTCCAACTTTCCATTGTATGTTGAACCGAATTATTCAAACAATAATTTGACAACATACTCTGTCATCCGTATTTATTTAGATTAACAAATACTGCCCTCTCTCTCCCACTTTCCACTATCATTTTCCTTTCTTTTTTCCACTTGCTCACCAGACTAGTTATGAGTTTTAAGCCTTTACAAGTTCTATGATTTGCCGGGGTTAAATTCAATAACTTAACTTTGTGGTTGGTGGCAGTGGACTGGAGGTGATGGGAAGATAGGACCGACGGCGTTGGTTCCAAGCTTCCCATTCTGTACAAATGGAGAGTATTCGACCCCGCCGTCGCTCCTACCCTCATCACCGTAGGTCTTTAAAGCCAAATTTTTATTGTTAAGCCCTGTTTTTAAACCCACCAAGATACGACAAGCCAAGTGTTCGTCGTTTGCCAGTTGGACACTCTCAGCAATACGCCACAGTTGTTCTGGCGAGTGCGTCCCAGCGTTTTTCCACTGCACAGTCAAGGCTGAGAGCGTTATGGTCTTGCCAGTTTTATCTAGCAGCCTTGCAGTTTCTGCACGAAGGGGGTGCGCCAGCGTTGTACTCTGAGCAGTCCGCCCTAAGGTGCGGACCACCACAGTGGCTGCAGAGGTCAGCTCCCTCCGTGCAGAAACGCCAGCCGTGACCATAACCCAGACACCGCGTGCATTGCACTAGCGGTGTCTGGTCCTCCACCTTGACGCGCTGGAGATCAATGTCTAGGGTGCCAACTTCCAGATTTTTATGCCATACCACAAGGGAAACACTGATTACGACTTGCCTAGTTAGAGGGTTTCTGGCTTTGCGTCTATATTTAATTTGTACCCGTACGTGGGGGGGTCCAGGCCGGCAAAAATGTTCGGGTTTTGATTTTTAAAACCTTTTATAATGTCCTCGTCATAATGAGCTGCAAGGACGTTTCTGAGGATGAGAAGAGGGTCTTTATTAATCATAGACTCACAAGTGAGTCTTTGCCCTGCTGTAGTGAGTTTCTCTTTTATTCGAGTTCTCTCATCCTCCGTCCTGCAGCTCACTATGACCTTTTGGTCCTTTGCCTTGCGGACCCTCT
This sequence comes from Marasmarcha lunaedactyla, assembly GCA_923062675.1. Taxonomy (NCBI): domain Eukaryota; kingdom Metazoa; phylum Arthropoda; class Insecta; order Lepidoptera; family Pterophoridae; genus Marasmarcha; species Marasmarcha lunaedactyla. The sequence goes on from OV281353.1 coordinate 15,989,919, forward strand.
CCACCCGGATCCATCCCTCTTTCGCCTCCATGGCCCCTCTGACTCTATCTAAGACGTTGTCTGCAGTGTCCATCTTGTACCAACTACCACTGGTTTGGAAGGATCATCTACTGCCAAAGAACCAGCAAGAAACTCAGTAGGAATGCGTACGCCGCGTTAGCCTGGCCCACCGGTGGGTTAGGCGATTCGAATGCCGTGTTGCCCTATTTGTAACTGGAACGCCGGCGTTCCTTGTTGTAATAGCTTCGTCGGGATCTGTTAAGACATTACGCGGATGCCTGTAACGAACCGGCGCGTCTGGGTTGGCTGTGTAGTCAGCTGACTTATTGATCAGCGGTTTGGGATGATGGGGGGTGTTATCGAAGTAGCGTGTAGACACCAACTTCATCAACGTGGCAATAGTGGCAGCTCGAGATCTTTATGCAGATCTAAATTGTGGACATAGGGCGGGGCCACGACGCATTTGCGTAAGAATATTTTAATAACCTGCAAGTGATTGATATTCGACTTGCTCGCGTGACCGAAAACCACACTGGCGTATGTCATGCTGGGTTTTGTAACGTGTAAGCTTATTTCTAAGCGACATTTTACTCTTCTTGCAGATTAGGGGGTGCAGCATACACATGATGAAGGTGGCTCGGTCCCGGACGCGTTTTATGTGATCCGCGAATGTAAGTCCACTATCTAAGGTGACTCCTAAATATTTGACTTTTTTAACCCAGGGGATCAGAGTACCAAACAGAGAGATCTTACCTAATATTTTACAGGGTTTCCTAGAGGTTGTCCTAGAGCAGATTGAAAGGAAGAAGTACACTTAATTCTATGTATGTATTGGGTTGAATACATTATTGAAAGTCTAGAGGAATAGCTGACTAGGATGTGCAAGAAAATCATTGCTTATATTTTTATTTTCACTTTACTACAAACATTAAAGATAAAAGTTTTGAAAATACCGGTACTGCCACAGAATATAATTCTGTTTTAATATAAACTATGATAGTGCACCTGTGGCAAACAACTTTTAAATATGTTTATAAAACTCCTTAAAAGATGATATTATGCAAATATAAGATAACATACTTTCCTACAGTTAAACTTTAAATAAGATTCTTGAAAGAAGTAGTCTTAAAAATATGAAATGAAGTTGCGGTGAATACGGGCGCTTAATTATAGGTTAATATTCTAGAGAACGGATTTATGATGTATATTACTTTAAATCACTATTTGTGATTTGTTGTGAAATTAAAATGGCTCTTAAACAAAGCACCGAGCTATTTTACCCCGTTTTCTCCGAGGGAATAAAGCTGCACGCATGGTACAAGAATATTGTGATAAACCCTTCCAAAAAACTTTAGAACTATGACACTACTCAGCCATGTATACAAATTGTTTTCAAGAGTTATCAGGATCGTATCGGGCGCAGGTTTAACGACTTCCACCTTCCAGGTTCCGAAAAAGCTTTAGCATCACATTCATACGCTGCGGCAAATTATAAAGAAGAAAACTTTGGACTATGAGAAAGAAAGCTGTCGATTGAGCTTGTCTCTCCAGCGGTGGCCAATTGTCTATCGATATAGCGTAGCATTGAAGAATTTGTACAAGAAGGCATTATGTCAGTCTGATTTCAGGGCTATGTAACTGCAGCTAGGTGTCAGTTAAGGTGATGTTATCAATTAGATGATGACAAATATCGTAGTTGAATGTCTGATTAGGTCATTTATAAAGCTTAGAAATCGATTGAGAAAATTAAATATTTAATACATGCTTTGAGTCCAAAAATAGAGCCTAACCTCAAAAATATCTGAGCCAAAATTTTATTTTACCAGCCCCCTAAGGAAAATACCATTAAATTGCTTGATATGAAATGAAGAAATTGAACAATAAACTATATTTAAATACCGAGATATTGTAAGATAGATAGATAACAATAACTAGTGGCTAGAGAAACAAGGCTAGTGAAATAAAATTTTAGCTCAAAATTTTTTGAGGTTAGAGGCTAACTTAACTGGAATATTTTATAGGTCCAAGGCATGACATATATTTTTCTCTGTGTAACACAATATAGGAAACAATCAGATATTTAAAATTTTAATAGTTCTTTGGAAGAACGTGACATTTTTTAAAATCTAGATGTATCAATATCAAGTTTACTATTAACCCGTCAAGTGTCACTTGTACCACGTAGGTACATAAGAAAAATGTTCGGAAGTGTCACATGTACCACATCGGTACATAACAGATTGAACGTAATGATTGAAGGATTTGTTAATAATCCATCGTGCGGATGCCCTTAATTTATTTTTTTTATTATTCTATAACTCTTTGGCTTTAAGAAAATTATAACTTTGCGCATATTGGATGTCGGGAGTGATTGTAAAAAAAAAATATATTGCAAGTGAGAGTTCCGAAGCGTTACAAGCGGCCATATTGAAGCAAGTGCGTTTTATTATTGAAAAGAAAACATGTTTTCTAACTCGCAAAGGTAAGTTTCTTATAATATTTTTTTATAAACTTACTAGAAAATGAACATATTTTACAATTCAAGTATTAGAATTTGTACAAAAATAGTAAATCTTCATGTAAAAATCCATAAACTTTTGAAATGCATGATGCAACAGTCATACCGCGCGCAGTTTTTGCTAGATATTCAATATTTATTTAACTTAAAAATTGAGTTATTATATATAAGTTTGAAGGTTATTTATCTATGAATATATTTCAATAATTTGTTTTAGATTTTCATTAGTAATTTTGTAATGATTTCATTTACAATGTGATGTAACCTAAAGTCTGGATTGCGATATTGGAAAGTACCGACAGCACAGACAATTTTTTAGGTTTAGGTTTGTTTGAGTCTAAATTTCTTTATTAAAATTTTTCATAAATGGACTTTACAGTACAAAGGTCCTATGACTTAGTTGTTTTAAACCGACTTTGAAAAAGGCGGTTCGCAATAATTTTTTTATTCCTATTTATTTTAGATACGGCTTGATTTTCTATTTGTCTATTTCCTGGTATACACTAAGGTTAAATGTACTTTTTTGTTGTCTGATGCACCATTCACGTTAAGAATTGTGAATTTGATTTGCTTATGGAAATTTTTGACTAAAGTTCTTTTTTCTTTTTACATTTTTCTTTTTGAACTTGTTTAACTTGACATAACAATTTTTTAATAATTATATACATATGTGTTGTGTGTATCTAGTACTATCTAGTACACACATATGTATGAAAGTATGAAAGAAACTTTTTTCAAATAATTACAATTCTTAATAATTGCATTTTTAATTAAGTAATTTTTTATTCTAAAAATTTTTGTAGATTGGCAAAATTGCGCTCCCAATCGCGTTCCCGATCTCGGTCGGTAACTCCGGAGAGCAGTCTGCACTTAACGCAGCGACCATCGATCGCTCGGCGTGCTTTGTTGATGGGGCTATCCCTCTCTAAACCCGAGCCTGAGGTGGATCTAGACATGGTGGCGCCTCCAGCAAAGCGGTAAGGCAGAAGCTTTATTTATCTTCATATAAGAACTATCTATATCTCTCTTCGTGTGTATCACATTGTCGTTTGTTTTAGATTGAAAACGAAGGCGTACTCAATTGAAAGAACTCCTCGTGGGAGTTTGAATGTGGTCGGCCAGGTGGAAGTGGAAAATACCCCTGGAGGTCATATTCGGCCTTCACAAAATAATTTACCATCCCCACTTTGGTAAGTTACAAACATTCGATATTGCCTTTCAAACATTCGTAATTCCCCTCCATCTTCATACTTTGTTTGCAATTTTATTTTTCTTGTTTGCAGTGCAAATGTTCTGGAAAAAGTTGAGGCGATGGATCTCTCCGACGAGGAGGCGCAGGAGCTGGTCCGGGATGCTCCATGGCACGTTAAGAGGTGGATAGCAGATTTCCCGGAAAATCCCGTTCCTGCTCCACTTACGCTTTCGCCAACGCCAGAGGTTAACCTTGGCAATGCTTCAGGCAGTGCTAGTTTTCCTTTACCGGAAACTAGCAATGCTGTGAGCTGCATTAAGGTGACCTCTGGGGCTGATGATGTACGTCCGTCAACGTCAGGGTTGACCACTGCAACTAAGCTCGTTGGTAAGGGCAAAGTAAGTGACGGTAGTGACTTCGATAGTGAATTTGACGACGAGTTCGACTTTACTATGGAAGGCACTACCGGCATAGAGTATGGACGGAATATTCCGGATGATGAAGAGTTAGAGGAACCTGTGTTGGAATTTGTAGATGCTGTGCAGAGATCGATGGATAATGAAATTGATCGTTTGGCTGGGCTGTCTAATAGTTTCGACTGGTTGGAAGACTTTGAGTTGTTCAGGGGTACACCTGAATCATTTTCAGGTCCTACACCTGGACCGCTCAAAGACTATGCTTCACCCTATGATGCCTTCAGGGACATATGGTCTGAAGACATCATAGGGTTAATAGCCAGAGAAACTAATAGATTCGCCTCCCAGACAATTGAAAAGAAAATAGATAACAGTACACTGAATGAAAGGTCTCGTTTGCAAAGGTGGAAACCCACTGACGCCGACGAGATTTTGGTCCTATTCGGTGTATTTATGCTCATGGGTATCGATCCACGGACATCCCAAAAAGATTATTGGAGGACAAATTATATTTTAGAAATGCCCAAATTCCGGCAAATTATGCCCTTCAATCGCTTTGTGCTTTTGAGCAGGTGTCTTCATTTTGTAGATAATTCTGATGAAAGTCAGATTTCGCTACAAAGTGAAGGGACTAGGCTATCGAAGAGACTAGCGAAATTATCGCCAGTGATATTACATCTTAACAAAAAATTCTCCTCGTTATACAATTTGCAGAAAAATATTTCAGTTGACGAGTCGTTGACTTTATTTAAAGGTCGCTTGTCCTGGGTTCAGACAATCAGGTCTAAAGCTGCTCGTTTTGGCATAAAATCCTATGAGCTCTGTGAAGCTCAAACTGGTTATTTATATAAATTTCAAATTTATTGTGGGAAGGATTCTGAGGTGAGCTCTGGTGTGATTGCACCAAGTGAGGACCTTGGAGGCAAGAGTGCCAGAGTAGTGCTCGACTTATTGAAAGGCCTGGAACATCGGGGGCACTGCGTAACGATGGACAATTTTTATAATAGTCCAGCGCTGGCGCGGTACCTCAAGAGTAAAGGGTTTGATTGTTTAGGGACATTGCGTTTGAACCGTAAACACGTGCCGAATGACCTATCTAAGATACCGAAAAATGTGGCTAAAGGTACTATCACAGCGCGTCATTGTGGAGATGTTTCCATCATAGCATGGAAGGACTCCAAAGTGGTGCCTGTGATATCAACCTATCACAACACCGATACTTATGTAGGCTCAAAGGCAGGTAGGATGCTAGTGAAACCTGTGTGTGTAAGGGACTACAACAATACAATGGGAGGGGTTGATCTGAAAGATCAAAAACTCTCAATGTATCTGTTGGAAAGAAAGAGATGTGTGAAATGGTATGTCAAAATGTTTAAAAGGCTGATGAATATAAGCATACTTAACGCTTACGTTTTATATGTAACGTCTGCCAAGCGTAGCGATATTTCTTATATGACGCATCGTGAATTCCGAAACGAACTTGCAAAATCTCTGGTTGACCGCCACCGTTCTAGCAGTCTTCCGGAAATTCGTGAGCCAGTAGCGGAAGTCACGAGGCTGAGGAGAGATATTGTCCACGTGCCGCAGATGTTACATGGTAAAAATAGAACGAGGAAGCGTTGTGTAGTTTGTTATCGTCAGGGTGAATCCAAAGTAGTATGTACTTTATGCGAGACTTGTGATGCTTTCTTGTGCTTTGGGAATTGTTGGTTAGAGTGGCACTCTCTAACAAAGCTCAAAGGACAAGAAATAAATGAACGGCGAAAGTCTCGTCCCAAGTAATATTACTTTGTGAGTGAAAGATGAATGAAAGGCCTGTATGAAAACGATGAATACATGAGAATGATTGATGTTTTACGGTTGTTATTCAATTACCTAAACAATCTTTCAATAAGTAGGAGCCATCACCTGCAGATACTTACCGATGGAAAGTGATAATGAAGACGAGGATGCCAAAATATGCCTATTCACTCGACTCTTTCTAAGAGGTGCCTAATCACTCTACGTACGAGCATTGCTATATTTTCAGCTCTTATTGTATAATGATGGATGACTAAGACATTTACTGATGGAAAGTGATGATGAAGACGAGGATGTTTGTGGATGCCAAGAGATGCCTATTTACTCTACTCTTTCCAAGAGGTGCCTATTCACTCTACCCATATAAGCATTGTTACATTTTCTGCATCGTCCATTGATCTCTGTTACATGTTCAGCTACAATTTCTAATACAGGTTCAGCTAGCTCTTTGGGGGGGGGGGAGTAGGGGAGCAGGGGAAGGGGGCGGTAGGTGGGAAGAGGGGTCAGACATCACAACGCGTGATCTACATCGCAATATAACTTTTCTTAAGCGATTAGAATATATATGACTTTCTGACAATGATTATCGGGCCGTGGGCCGCGGCCTGCTCACCCTTTTCTATCGGCGGGAACGCGTGGTAAAGTTCCCTAAATTGGTGACCCCGAGCAGAGCACATGAGCAGCCTTCATCATCATCATCATCATCATCGTCGTCATCCTCACTCTCCACACCACAGCGAAGACTCCACGCCAGAACCAGCTTCCAGAGGACAACACGTGCGACCACGACCTTGCAGCGCCTTGCAAGACTGGTGGCCACCCCTCATCCTCAACTTGCAACTTGGCACAGCACCTTCGGCCTGTCAACAAGCAGAGCACTTCTTTCCCGACCGACGAAGCCGCCAGCCACTACACACCGACACTGCACCGCCCCGACGCACTAGGGAAGTCTACACCTCGGCATCCTGGGACAGCCTCCGACTCACTGGAGCAAATTGTACCGTACTCCACGGGACCCGAACCCACACCGAGGAACGTCGGACATTCACCGCCTTAGTCCCGACTCACCGTGGACTACTACGCGGCACCTGGTACCGACTCACTGGAACCATCAGCTGAGACACTGGCAAACTTCACCTTACGCAAAAATCGAAGATGAATGATACTTACGACCTTCGGTCTCGGAGGGAATCACAACGCGTGATCTACATCGCAATATTAACTTTTCTAAAGCTATAAGAATAGCGATAATTGTCAGGCCGTGGGCCGCGGCCTGCTCACTCTTTTCCATCGGTGGGAACGCGTGGTTAAGTTTCCTAAAGTCCTATTGTTAATTTGTTAATATTCTTGTTTGTAATTACTCATTTTGCGCAACGTTTGTCGATAGTGATCCAACGCAGTAATTCTGCCAAGCTTTTGGCCAGTTTGTCTTGCGTACAAAGTAATGTAGACAGTGCATTCTATCTGTATTGGCTTTTTACTTCCCTTGTTTTTGTTTGTCCTATTTTTAATTGTAAAATATTCTTGTCTGTAATTATAAATTAATTTTTGATAATTTAATTTAAAAAAATTATTGACTTATTATGATTCCACTCAAAAAAAACTGTTATCTTAGAAAATAAAATAATAATGTGATTTTATATAATAAGACAGCCTCTAAGTTGTCCAAACATTTCATATTATTGTACAATGTAGTATTTGTGTTTTACGGTAATACATATTATACCTTCAGATCACCTGTAGGAGTGCCTATAAACCCTTCATTCGGAGTTTTTCATGTACCAATAAAGACATGTAATATTTTGAATTTGAATAAAAAGTATGTATTGTAGTAGTTACCCATTCCAACTGTATACCTATGTGTTACTGTTACTAATATATTGTTTCAGTTTTTTTTTCTTGACTGTATTGTACTAATCCTTGCAATGGCATATGTTTATAAAAAACACCTGAAAATATTATGTGAAAAACGTTTAAGCTTTACTGTATTTTTGTTGAATAATGTTATGTAGTATTTTTAAAAATATATTTATTTTATTTATAGAAATATATTTTTTTTAAATATACAACCATTTCAAAGTATACAATTTTTTTTATTACCCATGAAAATCACACCTACGAAGTAATTTCTCAAAGTAAACCATTTATTTATTTAGTTAACATTAACAAAAAAAGAAAACATTTTTACTTCCATTTACTTCGAAACATGTGCTCATCTTACTTTGCTTTACTTGTTTGGTGCGTTTATGTATATTATTACAGGTGAATAAAATAACAGGGTGTTATTGTTTCTACGACGACTACGGAAGGTTTTTATATCTTCATATGGCAATACGTACTGCATAATAACGTTTGCTTTTAAAATTATAGAAAAAAATGTGTTGAATAGTGGTATGAAACAGTCCCTATTCTAAGCTACTTAGTAGGTACTGTCTAATTGATCATTTACCATGAAAAAAAAATGTGCTGCTCCAGGTTCAAAATTCTGCTTCTACCAGTTTTCATCCAAATCTGTCAAGCCGTTTCTGCTTGACAAACAAACTCGCACAATAAATAACCATCCAACATTTTTGAATATATCTTGAACTTCACAGATTCATAACTTTTATAACTTATAAATAGTTATTCTAAGTAATAAAAGTAGGAGAATATTTCTTGTTGATAATGTTTATCTTTTGTGTCACCTCTTTTTATGATAGAAATATTACAAAAATCGATGTTTTTGACCTTTTAGTATTTTTAACTATGTAAAATCGGTGGGGAGTTTCATAATTCTATAATGTCTCAAAGCTCTGTCCAACTTTCATCTCAATGCATAGTTTTATACACCTAGCACTATTTTAACCGGGCTATTATTGTTAGGAGTTGAATTACATAGTAATATTTTAAAACATCGAATAACAAAATACTATAATCAAAACAAAATAAAATGCACGGACAACTTGTAACAACCTAATGAAATAGTTTTTGTTATCAAAATATAATCATTTTATTATATGCAACTTTTTTCAAGTTACGCTTTTTCTGTCAACAGTACTTGTGCAGTGTCATTCCGCGGGCCGTAATGGCGGTGCGTTGTTTTTTATTGTCTGTAATTTAGAAAATCATTTGTGAGTTTTTTCGAGAGTAAAGTTGTGATGATTTATATGAATTTGAAGCATAATTATGTTAACTTTATAATGATTAGAGTGCGAGTGTAAATGTGAATAGTTAATATGTGAAATTAATCGAAAAATACAAGTAATTGGCGGTAAAAAGTGTAAACAAGAAATTGTAGCTGTTTTATTTGATTCGGTAAGTGTTAGTTCTGTACAAATACTAAATAATCAGCTAGGATTTTTAATAAGGATTATAGTGATATATAATTTATAGTATAAGTTATTAGCATTTACAAGTATAAACGTTTTTTTGAGAAACCTAACCTCGAAAGCGTAATCGTCGTTTCGAGGTGGACACTTTCGGTACTAAACCCCCCCGCGCATGTGACACCGGACGGGTTAATTATAACATATTTAATCCAACTAGCAGCTACTATTGGCCTCGAAACGGAAAGCAATGTACCCACCTCTCTCACTCTGATCAGCCACTCAGCTGTGTTGGTATTTTTGTCACGTTAATAACTGATTGGTTGATTTTTTATGTAAAACTTCAAATAATTTCTCAACATTGACAATTACTTGTTTTTATTGACGGTTGTTCTTATTGATGATTGTCAGAAGCATGACTCTACCACCAGTTCGGAAAAACCTTCGTGAAGATACGACACGGCTATAATTTTTTCAAAATAAATTTACAAAGTCTATACAAAATATTTCTTATCTGAATCTGTTAGCTCGGCAAGTCTCCCTCTCCCCAAGTATCAAAACGACGAACACCCTCAAACGGCACCCGTTCACGAGTTAACGCGAGATCCAGCCATCGCCCTCCTCAACCATATTATTAGATGGAAGTGAGCGACCCGTCACCCGACGACGAGATAAGAAGACGTACTTTAGTGACAATGACGGTTTAGATATTCGATGACATATTATAAAAAAAAAACCTAAATTAACATTTATCATGTTCACATGATTGCAAACTTCTTATTACGTCACGTGAGCTTGTGGTTTATAAATGAATGTTTAAACCATATAAGATATTAAATTCGATATCAATATGTAACAACGTAAAGTTAAACTGTGCCAAAAATCAGTTTTAAAAAACGGAAATGTTTTCCGTTTTAAATCTGAAATTTATACAGCCTTTTGTCAAGAGTACTTTTTGTTAGAAATTAATTTTTCTTTCGTTTGACGTATGTTTCACAGGTGTACGCGAAAATGTGACATTTTTGGTTCTTGTTTACAAGTTTAGTAATATTCATTGTAGGAAATAGGAGCTTATATCCAAAGAAACCACCTCAGATTTAAACATGCAGCATTAATGATAATTAATAATTTTTAAGAATATTTTAATTTAAATTATGTCTCATCAGGGTAGCATTTAATTACGTACATAGTTTAATTTCAGAAAAAATTTCCACTAGTTTATCAAAGTTTATTTATTAATACTTTCTTATACTTTCTTTATTAATACTTTCTAATAGTAAATATGAAGGCATTTACTTTATTCACTTACTAATATAAGTTATTTATTTATTGTTGAAATATCTACGTAACATCCTTGGAGTAAATTTCTAAACTTAAAAAATAAAAATACTTTTTGGAAATACGTTTCAGAACTTTAAAATATCAAATAATAATCCCTAATGGTTCAAAGCTGATACACTTAATTCATGTTTTTACTATTAGCCACCAAAACAAGCAATACAAGCAACATTCCGAGTAATAATAACAAAGTATAATCTTTTTGTTCTTTATTGATTCCATTATTAGTCAAAATATAAAACAAATCAGATAATCAGATTGCGAATATAATAACAAAACTTCTTTGCTTTTTCAGCAAAGAAGTTGAAATCCTGTTGAAATCACGTGAATTAAAATTATTTTTAAGAGGAAGTTGATAATGTCGAGTATATTAACCCAAAACGACGAGGAAACCAAAAGGAACCTTCTTCATGCCATAGGACGTAGTGTTCTTCCGAATTTTGTCCGATGTTTAAAAATACAAGAATCGAACTTGATGGAGTAAAACATCACCTACTGAAACTGCAACTTACACTCAAAATATATAATAAACATAATCTCATCTAACTTAAACCTTGAAAAAAAAGCCACGAGTTTAATTTATAAATATTCAGCAATATCGTTACTACTAATATTCCGCTCTTACTCCACTGTTTCCAAAATGACGTCGATCTTGTAATATAAATAATACTTACGTTTTGCATAATATTATCCTTTATTTTGCACTTACTTTTTCTTCATTTCTTTGCTAAATATTTACAATAAATTGTTTACTTTTACTGGCAAATCATGTGAACTCAATTTTTTAAGACAGCTGCCAAGCAAACTAAGTCTGTTACACACGGATTCTTACAAAACTATTGTATGAAAATATTATACTTGATTCCTGGCTAATAAGATAACATTCAAAATTTCAAATTGCGGTTCCAAAGGCATGCGGCCATATAAGCCGATTGCTGGCCTTAGAACGGCAGTCTATTTCAAGCCATCCTACCGATAACATCTCCAGTCTACTGCAGGTAAACGTGCAAGTCCTCGAACTCATGGTCATGTTGAAGCTACCGGACTCTGAAGCTGCCTAATGCTGAAGCTACCTAACAGACGCTGAAGCTACCTCATATTGAAGCTACCTGACGCTGAAGCTGCCTCATGCTTAAGCTACCTGACGCTGAAGCTGCCTCATGCTGAAGTTACCTGACGCTCAAGCTGTCTCATGCATGAAGCTGATCCAGCTCCTGCTGCTGACCCTGATAATCCAGCCTACCACGTCCTCCTGCCTGCTGATCCTACCTGCTCCTCCTGTTCCTGCTCTCACTGATTCTGCACGCGTCAGAGCGCCAGTCGGCGCCTGAGCGTCTGCCACTGACCCTGCACTCGCCTAAGCGCCTTCACCATGGAAGCCTTCGTGGCGACCCCTCCGACTAGTTCATGTCCGTGACAGATTTTTTTTTGGAATAAAATCTTTTATTACGTGACAATCTTACCCGTAAAATATATCCGGTTTTAAGATGCTTGAAAAAACTTAATGACACTGCATTTCCGGCTGAAAAGTTCTGAGCCTAAGATACTTGCAGTATTGCTAATAACTCTTGGCACCTGTCACTATTAGAGTGACATCATAGTGATATGTTTATGAAAAAGTAATTGTACATGACAATGACGCTTATGGCTGGTTTACACGCGTTAAGTTGTTAAGTTGGTAACTAAATTTTAAGTTAAAAGTTGCGTGTAAACAGCCAATTGAGTGACAAGTGGTAACTTAAAATTTAGTACACAAGTGATTAAGTAGATTAGGATTCGTTCTATTGTTCGTATAAGTAGGTGGGTGGTGCTTCTCACTTAACACGTTTGGACGTGATTTTTTAGTTAAGTGCATAAGTTAACAAAGCGGGTGGCGGCAAGAGCTCATATTTATTAAGCATTAACCTTTTTTTTAATGACGGAGTGGAGTTTAGTTTCAACTTTAAAATTTGTCGAAGAATATTTAATATTGTAGAATAAACGAGATAAAAAATTAAAAAAAAAACATATTTTTGTAAAGATTTTAATTTTCGAATCAAATTCTTCTCTGAATTTGTCCAAAATCACGTTTACCACATATCAAATTATATTAAGTACAGATTTGATGGATTCCTTGACATTCATCACTGCTCCTCTTCATTGAACTTATAAACTTAACTACTTAATCCGTTTGGACACACAAATGGCATGTAGTAACTTAAAATTTAGTTATCAACTTAACTACATAATACATGTAAACCGCGCATTAGGCATTAATCGGGACGAAGAACTCAAGCAACAAAAGGAAACATTACACACGATACTACACGAGGGTGGATTGAAAAGTTCGCGGCCTAAATAAGAAAACACAGGAATAATGCAATTTTTTATATTTATTTTTCTACATACTCTCCTCCTAGTACAGCGGTCCTCCAAAGCCTTGATCCCATTTAAATAGAAGGTCTCGTCAAGGTCTTCAAAAAAGGCATCTAAGGCCACTTTGACCTCGTTTGTGGCCCTGCGGCAAAAGAGGTTTTAAACTACCTGCAGTTTGTGCAGGAGGGAGAGTTTGGCGAGGGCAAAGATTGGCGAGGCATATGTCATGACGGGTCTAACGCAGACCTTGTAAAGTGTACGTTTGTTTCTGAAAGACATTTTACTTTTTCTACCTAACATGCTATTTAGGCGGCCTAAGTAGTGACGGGCGAGTTTCGAAACTCTTTCGACGTGTGGCTTGAAAGAAAGCGTCGGATCTAACGTGACGCCTAAGTATTTAGTACTGCGCTTCCAGGTGATGGGAATGCCTAACATTCGAACGTGGGGATCGCCAACGGGACTACGGCGTTTGTGGTCGAAGCGCATCGCAGAATTCTTTTCAGGGTTCACATCGATGCGCCCTTTTTGAAAATTTGAAAATGCGCGAAAGCCGAACTGATGGGGAATAATGAGGGGATCGCCATCCGTCGGAAACAGATGGTTCCGCATTCGAGCGAGTATGACTCTCTCGAGAAGTTTAGACATGGCCTTGAGGAGGCTGATGGGTCTGTGATTAGCCGGGATATTCAGAGGTTTACCCACCTTGGGAATGCCTATGACTGTCGCTTCTTTCCAAGCTTTTGGAAAGTAGCTATGGTCGAAGCAGGCATTGAATATAACAGCTAACAAGGTAAGCACCTGTTGAGGCAGGTGCTTAAGTGCGTGGTTGGAAAATCCATCCGCACCCGGAGCCTTTTTGGACTTTTGATTTCTATTGAGAAGCAAGATTTCGTCATTAGAGACTGTGATGTGGTCGGTGGTAATAGGGAGAGAGTTTCTGCGAAGGACTTTGTCCTCCACCGCCTGGATGTGTGAGGGATCAGCAGGTTGTGTGCTGGGCGAGTATTGTGCGGCAATGCTGTCAGCGAAGCATTCGGCTTTCTCTTCGACTTCGGAGGCAGTAGTGCCATCGGGACGTGTGAGAGGAGGAACGTGAGAGGCGGTGTCTACGCTTAAGGCTCGGGCCATACTATAGTACGCTTGGTGGGACGGAGAGATATTCGCCATGAGATCGTTCATCTGAGCGTCCCGGAGTTCTGCAACGCAAGACCTAACTTTACGTTGTAGCTGATTCGCATCTAATCTATAGGCGGGCGTGGGATATTTCTTGGCTCTCCGGAGAGCCGCGTTCTTGGCTTTAATAAGATTGCTAACGGCTAATGGAAGCATGGGTTTACCTTGCTTAGCAACCTTTTCGTTGTCACTGATGGCTGAGGTGATAGCATCAATGAGAGAATTGACTAATGAATCTATTTTATCCGGACTATCTATTTGATCGGGTGAGATCGCGATCGGAGAGTTCGGGGCCTCTAAGGCTGAAACTAACGTATTTTTAAAGCCTTTCCAGTTGGTAAAGGTCTTAGGAGAGGTGACGTTATCGTTAGGCGGTCCTAGCACGAGGAAGACGGGGCGGTGGTCAGAGCCAAGGTCATCGAGCGGTTCGATGGACCTGAGGTGGAGGTCGATTCGCTTGATAATTGCAAAATCGAGGATGTCAGGAGAGTGGTTTGGGTTGTCGGGATATTGAGTGGGAGTGATGGGAGAGATGACATCTAGGTCGAGTGAGTTTGTGATGTCGAGGAGAGCGATACCGCTGGTGTTGGTTGATAGGCACGTCCAGTCAGTATGTTTGGAGTTAAAGTCTCCGAACATAATGACTGAATGGCCGAGGGCGAGAATGGCCTCAAAGTCGCTGCAGATTGGTCTGGTGCCACTAGGTATGTAGATTGAAGCTATGATGATGGTCGGATGACCAGTCATAGCCAATCTACACACAGTGGCTTCCATGTTGAGGAGAGGAGGGGTAGGGAGAGGATAGCAATGGAATCCTCTTTTGTAATTAATAGCAGTGCCTCCGAAACCGTCGGAGTTGGGCCTGTCGTTACGAATAAACGCGTACTTGGGAATAGCGAATCCCCTGGAGCGGTTTGGAGTTAGCCACGTCTCTTGAAGAAGCAATAAGTCTGGCTCGTTGTTCTGAAGTTTGAGCTCAGGAAGGTTAGTGTTAAGGCTACGAACGTTAAAGGAAACTAGGGATAAGCCCTTGGGTTTGATACGACAGGACGCGGGATTTGCAGGTCTAGACATTCTTTTTATTTATTAAATGAGTGATGCTCGGCTAACGCAAATAGACGCTCTTGAGGAGAGCGGGCGGCTCGCAGTTTGCGTGCGAGTACGGAGATTTCCTAAATGCCGACGTTTTGAATGACGTCGAACACGGTCTTCATGTCCTCAGCCAACGACGACTGAGGTGAAGACGACGGAGCGGGACGCGGGCCTACGGGAGCTACGGAAGCTGGGATAGGACGGGAAGGTGCAGGTGGAGCGGCCGGACGCTGCCTCCAGGACAGAGCCGGAGTAGGCGTCGGCTGCACGGGCTTTGCTTCCGGGGGACCCCGGTTGCGTAGCGGCGGGACGTTGGCAGGAGTGAGCGGCAGCGCTGGTTTAGGTGCGGTCCTCTTAGTCAAGGAACGCGGAGCGCGCGGACAGCCCCTGTAGTTGGCTGTGTGGCCGGACTGGCCGCACAGCACACATGCAGGGGGGAGGGAAGTGGATTCGGGAGTGCGAGTGCACTCCTTTGTTATATGTGGGTTTAGACACTTGACGCACCTGGGGGGAGCTGAGCAGTTAGTCGCTGCTTGGCCATAGAGCTGGCAGCGGTGGCACTGCCCAGGTTGACCGCGTGGATTGGGACGCTCGACGGAGATATTCGAAAGTCCGCAGATTGTGCGAGCATCTCTGAAGATCTCCCTCAAGTTGGGAGTATTAGTTAGGATTACTAGAGCGAGTGGGAAACGCCTACCGCGGTTGGAGTGCATCTTGTGCACTGCTTCAGCCGGGAAACCCTGGGACTTAAGGTCCTTGAGAATTTCTTCATTCGCGAGCTAGAACGGGACGCCCCGTAATACTGCGCGGATCTTACGCTCCTCCGGGAGGGCGTAGGTGTGATACGCGATCTGCCTAACCGAAAGCAGCCTAATGAACGCGCGGAAGTCGTCGATAGTCGCGACTTGGATTTTAATAGTATCGCCTGCGTTATTCGCCTTGAGATAATTGATTTTGTGCTCTTTGCACAAGTTAGAAACCGCGGTCCAGCGCGCTTTTTCGCGGAGGAAGACGGGCGGAGGAAGCTGTGGCTTAACCGGGACGGGAGTGCAGCGCGACGCTGGCTTCGACAGGTCCGACGGAGACGCGGTCACTCCGAGTCCGATGACGCATCAGAAGTGGATTCTGAGTCACTCCCGGGAGCGGTACGCTTACGGCGCGACGTTTGAGACGATGAGACCGACGCGCAGTCTATATCGGATGGAACGGGAGACGCGGGAGAGCTATAGATCTGAGGGGTCTGGACGATAGTGGCCTGAGGGGCCGGGCTTTGGGCCTGAAGGGCTGGGGACGCATTAATTGCTAATAAGGGCTGCGTGAAGACCTCATCTGGAATGGGGATGCCAGATGAAGCGAGCGCCTGCGCGAACGCTTTCGCGAAGTTAATAATGTTTTGCGAATCCATTAGGGAGGGAATTACAGGGAATTATATAAATATATAAGTATATAAAAAAAATGCCTAGAGTTCCCTAAAATAAACCTAGCGAACCCTAGCGGCTAATCTCCCGACCAGCGGTAGGAGGGCTGGGGAGAATATCTTAAAACTAACCGTAGTACGCCGAAGGCCGCTACCTAGAAACCTAAAAAAGGGTACGCAGGTAAAGAGTTGATCGCGTTAAGGGTCAACTAATTAATGAAACTTACTCTCCCTTAATGTTCAATAAAATAAATAATTACGCATGTATCTCGGAGAAAAATTGCACAGCAACTGACAATGAGTCTAGGTTTCATATGAGGGTAGTTTTATAATAATATGACAACGCTATCTATGTTAGGCCGCGAACTTTTCAATCCACCCTCGTGTAGTATCGTGTGTAATGTGTCCTTTTGTTGCTTGAGTTCTTCGTCCAGATTAATGACCAATGCGCGGTTTCAACGACAAAAGTCTAATTGAGAGAATTGTACCCAAGAGATTTTATCGTCCCAATAGTCAGATAATTTATAGCAAGCTTTAGCATATATTTTTGTGTTATGGCTACCGTAAATTGGTCAGTAGGAAGACCTCACATATCTTTAGAAACTTTATTAGAAAATCGTTTTTATTGTGTTTTTTATATATTACATAAGCAGATATCTTTTTTTATTTTCATTAACAGCATAACTCAAGAGAGTGAACAGTTACAAAATTAAAGTGTATTTTAATTTTGTAACTGGTTTGGCAATAAAGTGTATTATTATTATTATTATCTCTTTTTCTTACTTAACAAGGTTCTTATTTTTTCAAACAAAAAACTTCTAAAATATGTTGTGGATGAATCCCTTAATTTATCTGTAAGTGACAACCTTGGGCGGAGCGAATGGATTCTTGCACATGCAACCTGTCGTAGGTCGTATCGTTTAGCGTAGATTAAACTTGGATTTGACAATCAAGGTAATACATCTAGCACCAGTATTCAAAGTAGTAATTTAAGCAAAAAAAATGTAAAAAATAATTCTATGAAAATAGTCCATCAAAATATACAAGGCATTGATGGTAAGGAAATACAGATTGAGCTATTCATAAACTGTAAAAATATTCATGTACTATGTATCACAGAACACTGGCTCAGACAGTGTCAAATTATGTCTTCATATAAGAATCATGTAATTGCT
The DNA here is from genome assembly GCA_923062675.1 of Marasmarcha lunaedactyla. NCBI lineage: Eukaryota > Metazoa > Arthropoda > Insecta > Lepidoptera > Pterophoridae > Marasmarcha > Marasmarcha lunaedactyla. The sequence continues at coordinate 16,007,700 of OV281353.1, forward strand.
AGTTCATTCAGCAGAGAACAAACAACTTGCGGTGGCTCAATGATCATCACACATAAGAGCCTAACATTTAAAGAATGCTCTGATATTGTAAGTCTGTCTGTTGAGCGATCAGTTGAAATAGCCTGTGTTGAGATAGGGAATATTGTTATAATAAGTGTATATAGACCCCCATTCTCACCGTTTGAAGTATTTGAGAGCACTATAAATGAGGTATTACATAGAGTAAATAACAAAAACAACGATATAATTATTTGTGGCGATTTTAAAATTGATTAATTAGTAGAGACGTCACAAAGTAAACGATTCTTGAATCTTTTTAATTGTTACAACCTAAAAAATCTCTTCTTAGAGCCTACGCGAATCACAGCGACCTCAGCCACATGTCTTGATAACATTTTTACAAATTTAATGCCATGTACAAAGTCAGTAATTAACAAACTACAATCAGATCATAGTGGGCAGTTGGCCACTTTTGATATTGGGCTAAAAAAGTCTCTAAAAAGAGAAATTACCTTTATACCCATGAATGAGAGACGGCTTGAAACATTTAGGAAAAATGTATTTGAAAAAACATTTAAATTAGATTACTGTGGAGATCCTATTACTCAATATAACTCTATTCGTAATATAATTAAAAATGAATATGACTCTGTTTTAAAAAAAAGAAAATATGTGTAAATAATAATTTATTTAGCTTTAGTGACTGGGCGACAGTGGGAATATGCAGAAGTAGAAATATATTATATGTATTGTACAGTGAAAGAACATATATATATATATATATATATATAATCATAATAAGACGTTTTATGAATATGTTAAAAAGTATTCAAAATTATTTAAACAGTAAGATTTTTGAAAAATATATTTCAAATCAATTACTTTCTCATTTTTATGGTAATAGTTTAATTAATTTTAAGAAATTTGGTTTCACGCGGGGTCGCTCAACAACCGATGCCGGTGTTGAGCTCATAAAACACGTATTCAGCGCCTGGGAGGAGTCGTGTGATGCTATTGGTGTCTTTTGTGACTTGTCCAAGGCGTTGGACTGTGTGGATCATACTACTCTACTCATGAAACTGCACCATGACGGCATAAAAAACCGAGCGCTTGTCTTGATTAAATCATATATTTCTAATAGAAAACAGAAAGTTGCAATAAATGGAGAAAAATCATCAGGATCGGAAGTGACAATGGGTGTGCCCCAGGGCTCAGTTCTTGGTCCTTTCCTATTTTTAGTATATATCAATGATCTGCCATCGGTCGTTAACCATCAATGCGAGGTCATATTGTTTGCTGACGATACTTCCTTCTTATTTAAAATCAAAAGACAAGAAACTGACTATCGAGCAGTAAACAAATGCATCTCCAACACAGAGGAATGGTTCTCAGCTAATAATTTACTCCTCAATGAAAAAAAAAACGAAATGTGTTTAGTTTACATTGCCAAATGTCAAATAGGTAAACACAAACATTGTAGTTTAGAGCCAGGAACTGACTCCTGTAAACTCAACTGTATTTCTGGGCATAACCTTAGACGCCAAACTCCAGTGGGGACGGCATGTTGATGGTTTAGAGAAAAGGCTTGGTTCTGCCGCATACGCTGTTAAAAAAATGAGACAAATTTCGAATGAAACAACTGCTCGATAAGTCTTTTTGGTTACTTCCACAGCCTCATGACATATGGTATTCTGTTGTGGGAGAGTGCTGCCGACATCGATAGTATATTTATTCTGCAGAAAAGGGCTGTTCGCGAAATCTATCAGCTGGGTCCAAGAGGGTCACTTAGAAGTAAATTTAAGGAAATAAATATTCTTACTTTCCATTCACAATATATTTTAGAAAATTTAATGTATGTAAAAAAGAACATAACCTTGTTCAAAAGAAAAAAAGATCTGCACAATGTTAACACAAGAGGAAGAAATATGCTGGCAGCTCATAATAGTAGGCTTAATAAAGTCACTAACTCATTCATGGGTCAATGTATACGCTTTTATAATAAGGTTCCTGAGGATATCCAAGGTCTTCCTATTGACAAATTCAAAGAAACTATAAAGCAGAAGTTGTGTGCAAAAGCGTATTATAAACTATCCGATTATTTGGATGATAAAAGCCCTTGGGTATAACCCCTCATTAACAGGATTGTACTAGTATTCGTAAAAAAACATGTGTAATGTGTCTGTATGTTCGTTAAGTTCTTCGTTCCGATGAATATCTAAAGCGTCATTGTCACTAAAGTACGTCTTCTTATGGTAGCGTCGGGTGACGGGTCGCTCACTTCCTTCTAATATGGTTGAGGAGGGCGATGGCTGGATCCCGCGTTAACTCGTGAACGGGTGCCGTTTGAGGGTGTTCGTCGTTTGGATACTTATATATTAGTGGAATATATACATAGAATATATAGTATAGTTAAACTTGCCGAGCTGCCTAGCTAACAGATGCAGATAAGAATAATTTTGTATAGACATAAAGAGACTTTGTAAATTTATTTAAAAAAAAAAAAATTTACCCGTCTTGCCAGTTCTTCTTCACGATTGTTTTTTCGAACTGGTGGTAGAATCATGTTTTATTTGACGTCAATAAGAACAAGTAATTGTCAATGTTGAGAAATAAATATTTCATTTCATTTCATTTCATTTCAAGGGACTGAACAAAAATGCGGGGGGCCAGTTTTTTATTTTTTTATTTGGTTTCGATTTAACCTTTTTCATAGTATCAAAATCAGCCAAAAAAGGAAAACAGCGCAGTCATAGGTCATATAATAAAAAAAATATTTCATACCAAAATACGAACGGACATTTTACTTGTTCTTTTTACGTTTTTATATTTATAGATTAATGTCTGCCATAACCTACCGCCCAATATTGGTTGAACGATATCTTATATATAGAGTACAATGCTTATTCATGCAAGTAAAGGCTAGTCTAGGTTTGTTCTCGAAACCACAATATAAATCTGTCAGGCGACAATGTAAGGGAAATTAACAACAAGTACAAAATGTATCGCGTGTCTGAAGTTCGTAACATCTGTTACCTTTGTTAAATGTATGTCAATGTTAGTGAATAATTTCAAAAACGGTTTTAGCCCTTCGAAAACATAGATTAATTCTAAAATTAAATCCAAAGTAAAAGTTTTTGTTGAAACTTACATAAAATAATTTTCTTTCATATGATCCAGAAAAGTAGAGCTTGAAAGTGGCCAAGTCATTATATAATTATTGCTTAAATACTGTGCAATGTTGCGTTGCTCGATTCAAAACTTATTTATTATGGCCTTTTGGTATTTTTTTTTAAACCTGGGTTCAAGTTTGTAACGACCACCCCTTCCTGATCTGCTCTCTGATCATATAAGGGAATGTCATAAATAAAAATTTTAAATAGATACATAAATATAATATAAAACCTAACATATATCTGTCAACTTTATTCTAATACTTCCTATTCAAAATATATATAAAACCTTCAGTTATAAACTACAGAATGAGAAATTGTAATTGGCACAATATAAAGATTTATCAATAAAAAATACAATATTTTTTTGGCGTGATCGTCTAAGGTTGGGTAGTACTCTTCGTTGTGTTGCATAGTAACCAAGTTCTTTTCCGAGGTATGTGACAAAGATAAGAAACAAAGAATGTTTTAAGAATGCAATGTAAATTATTATAGTAATAAAAATATATAATATAATAAATACATACAATATATAATAAGAGGTAATAAAGAACTGTTGAAATGGATTTGATAAATTAAAATGAATTGGAAATTTATAAAAAAATGGGTGTGAGTAGGGCCCCTATCCTCGCCCTAGTCATGTGAGAGACATCCTTTCATTTTATTGAATTTCTCTCTCCAGGATTCACCAATCCAACACCCGAGTGTTAGTACTGAATAATAATGATAAAATAAAAATACTTTGTAAGTAAATAAGTTTATAAAGATAAGTAGAGGAGGGAATATGGTGAGATTGTAAGAATAAATAAAGCTAACAATAAATTCCACAATCTTGAATAAAGTTATTTATATCACAAACCCAAACCTTGCAGATACTTTAATTTAATCTAAGTAGTGTAATCTCCAAGTTGGATCATTTTCGGAAGGGTAACTCTAATATCTATTTCATGATATTTGTTATTAATTCAGTCAAGAAGTTCTAGATCCAACTTTCTGCCTGAGTCTGATGAGCCGGAACTCGTCCTTGTCGCACCAACAGATAGTCAGATCAATGAAAGTGAAACCAGAAACTCCAATGACTTTAGTATTATGTTCGTTAATAATTCATGAAATAAATATTAATGAAGGAGAGGAATAAATAGATTTATAATTCATTCCATGACATTGTTAATTATACAGCCAAGAAGTTCATGAACCAACTTCCTCACTGAGTCTGATGCACCGGAGTGTCATCCTGTCGTAACACCAGAAGCTCAGATCATTGAAATTGACAACAAGAGACTTCAACCACTGTTTGGTCTTATGCCAGATAACAAGTCGCAGAATGAACATAAATGAAGGAAGGAAATGTGAGTTTTTAATATTTGTCAATTATTCAGCCAAGAAGTTCCTGAACCAACTTTCTCCCTGAGTCTGATGAGCCGGAACTCGTCCTTGTAGCAACAACAGATAGTCAGATCAATGAAAATGGTTACAAGAGACCTCAACGACTGTGTGTTGTGAGCCAATTGACATGAGGATAAAGGGAGAAAATAAAGAGTAAATAAACTTCACCAAGTTGGAGATTAGCACGCTGAGTGTGTTAAATAAATTATTTTGACTCAATCAAATAACCTTCTAGTATATCTCACCATTGTAATGCATTACATACATTATATTTAGACGAATATAAACACGTCACAAATGAGCATTTTTAGTTTATCAGTACCTATAGATGTATTGTGTTCTGTGTGTGTGTGCGTAAATACTTTTAATACAAAGTAAGATAAAATATAACATGTAAGTATATATACTTACATATATAAATAAGTATATATAATAAAATACATATAAAGAATAAAGTACACGAAATATTAATATATAAATCAAGACCTTAAATAAATATACTATAAAAGTTAATTTCCCTGTTAAATTACCCTACAGTATTAAACGAAATAAACGCTCTTCTATAACAGGATTCACCTTCTAACGCAATAACGTAATCTAATATTAAAATACTCAAAAATTAAACTTTTATCTACGAACTGGCAGAACTTTCCTGAAAACGAAATTCCCTATTAATGTGTACTAAAATAAACACTCACCTAAAGACTGGACCCACGTTCAACACAACACTATATTCTATTTTTAAACAATTGAAAAACTAAATATTAAACTGGGTACAAACTGGCAGAACTTTTGGGTTACTTTCGTTTCCCGACCGAGACTCAAACTTCCATTCCCCGAGACTGAAATTCCGACCCCCGCTCTGTTTTTTTTTTTTTTTTTTTTTGTTCCCCTCCGCGGGAAGGGCAGGAGGATAAAAATGCCCTGACGCATACTCTGGCGCGATTCCAAAGTTATGTGGGACTCGTCCCGACGCCTACCAGGACCATACCCACTAAAAACCCCCTGTCGGCTCGTGCATTTTTGCCACTCAGCCTTCATCTGAGCGACGGCCAATTGGAGAAAGAGGCCGCGCTAGCGGGGCCCAGAAGGGGTCACCCGCTGGGATTACATAGCACTGAAGGTGCTCAAAGCACTGAAGGTTAATACGTAGCACTGAAGGTGCTAAAAATGAAAAACAATAATTAAAACAAAAATAAAAAATTACAAAATAAAATTGAGTTAATTCGCATTTACGTTAGAATTAGGATTTACGTTAGAATTAGAATTTACGTTAGAATTAGAATTTGCGGCCAGAAGGGCCTCGAGATCGCGTGACAGTCTGGTGGATGAGTACGCTTGCGCATTTCTAGGCCTAGCGACTTTGAACTTAGAGTCTAACACAGGAGTAGTATATGAGACAGAATCACGAACTAGAGGATTGGGATGGGTTTCGGAGCGTTTGAAGAACGCTTCAGAGAGTGTTTTGAGATATTGTTGTACTGTAGGCAGTTCAAGATCTCTATGCAAGTCCGCGTTACGCACGTACCACGGTGCGTTTGTGGCCCGGCGGCAAAAGAGGTTTTGAACTACCTGCAGTTTGTGCAGGAGGGAGGGTTTGGCGTGGGCAAAGATTGGCGAGGCATACGTCATGACGGGTCTAACGCAGACCTTGTAAAGTGTACGTTTGTTTCTGAAGGACATTTTACTTTTTCTACCTAACATGCTATTTAGGCGGACTAAATAGTGACGAGCGAGTTTCGAAACTCTTTCGACGTGTGGCTTGAAAGAAAGCGTCGGATCTAATGTGACGCCTAAGTATTTAGTACTGCGCTTCCAGGGGATGGGAATGCCTAACATTCGAACGTGGGGATCGCCATCGGGACGACGGCGTTTGTGGTCGAAGCGCATCGCAGAACTCTTTTCAGGGTTCACATCGATGCGCCATTCTTGAAACCATGCACCAAGGGCGTTTACGGCCCTTTGGAGTCTGGTTACAAGGTGCCGAACACTGTGGCCCCTGGTATAGAGTGCGGTGTCGTCAGCAAAGAGGGCGAGTTCGACGCCTTTCGGCGGGATGGGAATGTCGTTGGTGTACACGGTGTACAGCAGAGGGGCGAGGACTGAGCCTTGAGGGACTCCAGCCTTTATGGGACGAGGTGCAGAAAGCGTGCCTTCGTGTTTAAATCGAAACGTACGGTCTTTGAGAAACGACGCTATTAACCTGACTAGGCGATCCGGTAAGCCTATCTTGTAGAGTTTATAAACGAGACCGCTGTGCCAGACTTTGTCGAAAGCCTTGGCTACGTCAAAGAAAACCGCGACTGTTTTATAACGACGCGGATAGAAACCGTATATACTCGACGATTCGATGGACTTGCTGAGGGCAGGAGTGTTTAGCGCGAAAGCCGAACTGATGGGGAATAATGAGAGGATCGCCATCCGTTGGAAACCGTCCGTTGGATGGTTTCGCATTCGAGAGAGTATGACTCTCTCGAGAAGTTTATACATTGCCTTGAGGAGGCTGATGGGTCTGTGATTAGCCGGGACGTTCAGAGGTTTGCCCGGCTTGGGAATGCCTATGACTGTCGCTTCTTTCCAAGCTTTTGGAAAGTAGCTATGGTCGAAGCAGGCATTGAAAATGATAGCTAACAAGGTAAGCATCTGTTGAGGTAGGTGCTTAAGTGCGTGGTTGGAAATTCCATCCGCACCCGGAGCCTTTTTGGACTTTTGATTTCTAATGAGAAGCAAGATTTCGTCATTAGAGACTGTGACAGGGTCGGCGGTGATTTGGAGAGAGTCTCTGCGAAGGACTTCGTCCTCCACCGCCTGGATGTGTGAGGGATAAGCAGGTTGCGTGCTGGGCGAGCATTGTGCGGCAATGCTGTCGGCGAAGCATTCGGCTTTCTCTTCGACTTCGAAGGCAGTAGTGCCATCGGGACGAGTGAGAGGAGGAACGTGAGAGACGGTGTCTACGCGTAAGGCTCGGGCCATGCTATAGTACGCTTGGTGGGAGGCAGAGACATTCGCCATGAGATCGTTCATCTGAGCGTCTCGGAGTTCCGCGAGGCAAGACCTAACTTTACGTTGAAGCTGATTCGCAGCTGTTCTATAGGCGGGCGTGGGATATTTCTTGGCTCTCCGGAGAGCCGCGTTTTTAGCTTTAATAAGATTGCTAACGGATAAGGGAAGCCTGGGTTTGCCTTGCTTAGCAACATTTTCGTTGTCACTGATGGCTGAGTTGATAGCATCAGTGAGAGAATTTACTAATGAATCGATTTTATCCGGGCTTTCTAATTGTTCGGGAGAGATCGCGAGTGGAGAGTTCGGAGCCTCTAAGGCTGAAACTAACGTATTTTTAAAACCTTTCCAGTTGGTAAAGGTCTTAGGAGATGAGGCGTTATCGTTCGGCGGTCCTAGCACGAGGGAAACGGGGCGATAGTCGGAGCCTAGGTCATCGAGCGGTTCGATAGACCTTAGATCAAGATTGATTCGCTTGATAATTGCAAAGTCGAGGATGTCAGGAGAGTAGGACGGGTTGTTGGGATAGTGAGTGGGAGTGATGGGGGATATGACGTCTAGGTCAAGGGAGTTAGTGATGTCGAGGAGAGCGATACCGCTGGTGTTAGTCGATAGGCACGTCCAGTTAGAATGTTTGGAGTTAAAGTCTCCGAACATAATGACTGAATGACCGAGGGCGAGAATGGCCTCAAAGTCGCTGCGGATTGGTCTGGTACCACTAGGTATGTAGATTGAAGCTATGATGATGGTCGGATGACCAGTCATAGCCAATCTACACACAGTGGCTTCCATGTTGAGGAGAGGAGGAGTAGGGAGAGGACAGCAGTGGAAGCCTCTTTTGTAATATATAGCGGTGCCGCCGAAACCGTCGGAGTTGGGCCTATCGTTACGAATAAACGCGTACTTAGGTATAGCGAATCCCCTGGAGCGGTTTGGAGTAAGCCATGTCTCCTGGAGAAGGAATAAGTCAGGTTCTTTATTCTGAAGGAACAGTTTAATCTCGGGAAGGTTGGTGTTAAGGCTACGAGCGTTAAAAGATACTAGGGATAAGCCCTTGGGTTTAATACGACTGGACGCGGGATTCGCGGGTCTAGACATTATAGTTTATTATTTACGAATTTATAAATTATAAAAGAATTTACAACGAACTTAGGAGCGAGTGATGCTCGGCTAAAGCAAATAAACGCTCTTGAGGAGAGCGGGCGGCTCGCAGTTTGCGTGCGAGCACGGAAATTTCGTTAATATCGACGTTTTGAATAACGTCGAACACGGTCTTCATGTCCTCAGCCAACGACGACTGAGGTGCGGATGACGGAGAAGGACGCGGCCCTACGGAAGCTACGGGAGCTGGGATGGGTCGGGAAGGTGCAGGCGGAACGGCCGGACGCTGCCTCCAAGACAGAGCCGGAGTAGGCGTCGGCTGAGCGGGCTTTGCTTCCGGGGGACCCCGTTTGCTTAGCGGCGGGAAGTTAGCGTGAGTGAGCGGTGGCGCCGGTTTAGGCGCGACCCTCTTGGTGGTGGAGCGCGGAGCGCGCGGGCAGCCCCTGTAGTTAGCTGTGTGGCCGGACTGGCCGCACAGCACACAGGCAGGGGGGGAAGTGGATTCGGGAGTGCGAGTGCACTCCTTAGTGAAGTGAGGATCCAGGCACTTTACGCACCTGGGGGAGCTGAACAGTTAGCCGCTGCGTGGCCATAGAGCTGGCAGCGGTGGCACTGCCCAGGGTGACCACGGGGGTTGGGACGCTCGACGGAGATATTTGAGAGTCCGCAAATTGTGCGAGCCTCTCTAAAGATCTCCCTCGAGTTGGGAGTATTTGAAAGGATTACTAAAGCTAAAGGAAAACGCCTACCACGGTTGGAGTGCATCTTGTGCACTGCTGTGACCGGGAAACCCTGGGACTTAAGGTCCTCGAGAATATCTTCGTTGCTGAGTTCGAACGGGACGCCCCGTAGTACTGCGCGGATCTTACGCTCCTCCGGGAGGGCGTAGGTGTGATACGCGATTTGGTTTAATCCGAGTAACCTGGTAAACGCGCGGAAGTCGTCGACGGTCGCTACTTGAATCTTGATTGTATCGCCAGCGTTGGCGGCTTTTAAGTAATTAATTTTGTGCACTTTGCACAAGTTTGAAACCGCGGTCCAGCGCGCTTTTTCACGTAGGAAGACGGGCGGAGGGAGCTGAGGTTTCGGCGGGACGGGAGCGCAGCGCGTCGCTGGCTTCGATGGGACCGACGGAGACGCGGTTACTTCGAGCGATTTTGACGGCGCGGGGGCTGGTGTTGAAGACACCGGGGTTGGCTCGGGTGTTGAAGACACCGCGGCCTTTTTCGAACGCTTCTTAGAGCGTTTGGCAACTAATTGGAACTCGGGCTCTGGAGAGCCGGTTAGGGTGGCGGCGACCGACGAAGCTACGGACGCGGCGGAGTCTGAATCGCTCCCGGGAGCGGTACGCTTCCTACGAGATGAGCGCGAGGATGAGACCGACGCGCAGTCCATATCGGATGGAACGGGAGACGCGGGAGAGCTATAGACCTGAGGGGTCTGGACGTTAGAGGTCTGAGGGGCTGGGTTTGGGGCCTGAGGGGCCGGGGACGCGTTAAGCGCTAGTACAGCTTGCGTAAATATGTCGTCAGAAATTGAAACACCCGACGCGGCGAGTGCTTGGGCGAACGCCTTCGCAATGTTAATGACGATTTGCTTATCCATTTGGGAAGGGGTTGGGACAATAATATGTAAAAATATAAGTATAATAAAAGATGCTAATAATAAAAAAGATCCTAGCGGCAAACCTCCCTACCAGCGGTAGGGGGGCTGGGGAGAAAAACTTAAAACTAACCGTAGTACGCCGAAGGCCGCTACCTAGAAACCTAAAAAAAAGGGTACGCAGGTAAAGAGTTGACCGCGTTAGGGTCAACCAAGGTCAACCAACGCGTTAGGGAAACCAGACTACTTACGCTGGGCACAACACTGCACTCAGCACAAGCACAACACAACTTAGCACAGCACTTTGAAGACTAAGGGGCTTAGTCGCAAAGAAAAATACGCACTTCGATAGCACTCAGAGGGAGTAGAAAGAACCTTGAAAACCGTAGCACGGAACCAACACGCTAAACCGTGACGTCAGTAGACTGAGCGCCACGGAGTATCGGGAAGGGACCAAACGACGGAGAACGGGGTCTTGCACGTCCGCACTGGGCGGCGATCGGAGCGAGAATGTGACCCCCCCCCGCTCTGCGGCCTACTGCCCTATTTATACCCAAAAGACCGAACTCCCTCCCACGGGGCACCATGCACCACGCACCCGCGACAATCTCAAGTCATATTTCCGGGCAAAGTACAATAAATTGATATAAAAGAATGCACCCTTGAGTTACTTATTTAATTTTATTTATGTGTAACTACTGTAAAGCTGTTTTGTTTAGCAAATAAATAAATAAATAAATAATGAATAAATAAAATCTATGTGTAAATGCGAAAGCATCATCAATTATTTTTCCTGCAAATAATTACCACCCATAAGATCGTATCAACAACGGAAGAGAAATTTAGATAACAAAGTAGGCACCCCAAACTGCTATACTTTTTAACCTTTAAGATCATTAATTAGATGTATCTATCTATATCAAATTAGTACATAAATTCTGAGAAACAGATATCAATATAAAATTAATAATTTTTTCTATTTTTTATTCTTTAGCAAGGTAAATGCATTTAACTGAACATCCTTTTATGTGTAATTTTTCTTCCATTTAAAGATTCTATATATCAACAATTATATCTGCTAACATATACTAATATATAAACAGATATTTTTATGGTAACTTTAGTAAATTAGTATTGCCAAATGCTATTAGTAGGTATATTGAGATTATACTTCCGTTTTATATATAAGACTCGAGCTTGTTCCGTCACAAGTTTAAGTATTTGTTCATGTAAAAATTTGATTTTAGTGACATTCGAGGTTGATACGATTGACCACGGAAACACACAACAAACGTGAATAAAAATGTATAAATTAAATTATTGCCATGACAATATGAAAACTTAAAATAATCAACATACGTGTAACTTAAACTTTTAAAAAACTAACAAAATCTTTAGGATCTTGTCAGAAAGCTTTAAATCTCCAGGATGAAAAAAAATTTTTTTTTGGCCCTATTAGCCTTTAAATTTCACCGGACTTTGTGGCCTAGCGCTGAAGGCGTTTAGCTGGCTCTAGGGGCGCTTAGGGCGCTAAGGGCGCTTAGGGCGCTTAGCGGGGGAAAAAAAGAACGACTAGAGTGCACCTCATGAAAGATAGGATTCGAAGAAAAATTAATCAATTATATAAAATGTAGAAATTTAAGTGCTAATTATGATGTACAACTCAAAAGTACTTAGAAATTAATTGGTTTGATAATTTCATAAAATGGATCTGAGAGACAAACCCACCTACCACCTCGTAAAATCATACTCAAGTTATCTCACAACGCCGTATATAGTGTATTCGCCATGTATTCAACATATTTTGCTACCTACACCACACAAGTGTTTGCTCTTGTGGATTTGAACTTCGGACCTCTAGTCAAATACACAATTACTTCACGAGGCCCTCTATTGAAATAATCTAAGCTCTGGTATGTTTAGGCGATTTTAAATTTTATTCTGTTTCCTTTAAAAGTAATATTTTGCATGCAAAATTTCAACAAGCAATATTTTAATTTAAGATCCCTGTAGTTAATTTAACCTTCGATTGCAACTGAACTCCTCGTTTGTATTCTCAAATTTACCTCTGCACCGTAACCAAAGACGGAAATACGAGCTGTGTTTGCAAGGGAACACAGGGAGCGCCAGCGTGACTGTTACATGTAATGTTCGGAGTGCCGTCCAAATGCAGGATTGGTGTTTCATTACAAGATAGATTACATCGTTTTATTACAGACATTACGCGGGCTTTTGCAGGTTGGTGGTCCCTCGCGCACCCGCTTCCCACCTTCCCCGCTACTACTCACGCCGGACAAGATAATAATAATAACATTCTTACATAACTCATTTTATTTTCGTTTCGTCAGAAGCCCTCAAGTTCAATCAAACTTATGAAAATGGAGCAAAAAAAGAAAACAACAATTTTCATAATAAATTACCAGGCAAACACTCCAACTGTATAGCCCCAAAGTAAGCGGAGCTTGTGCCATGGGTGATCGTAGCGAAATGAGGGGATACCAGAATAAAGATACATAAATAAATATAAACAACCATGATCCGAGAACAAACATCGGTGTTAATCATACAAATTAATGATACGACCAGGGCTCCAACCTGGGACCTCTGGCGTAAGAAGCAGGGCTTATTAGCACTGACGCCGATGGCGCTCGCGATAAGAAATCTGAATTACTATCGGTAACTGAACATTTACCTATTACTTTAGAACAATTACTTGTTCTTATTTTGACGTCAATAAATACAAATAATTGTCAATGTTGAGAAATAAATATTTGAATTTGAATTTGACATTTATTCTATGACTATAACTTGTTAAGTCGGTCCACCGAGAGTGGTCCCCGTAAATTTCGTATCCTATAAATTATTGCCGTAGATTCTTTTTGGATTTGCACGAAACTCTTTTCGGCCGAATGAACGTAAATATGCAGGTTTCATGACCGAGACCATCTGCGCAGATTTAGTACAATATTGCTCCTATTACACTCGCGAACGTTTCGACGTTTCGTTTCGGTCGTTCGGGTACAAATATTAACACTTGATCTGAAACTAAAATTTTTATAGTTTTGAACGCAGCATTGTGCAATGCCGCAGTGGAAGGCACTTGCCAATTTTAACTTCTAACTTTAAACTTGTACTACCATCCTGCTTGACTCCCTTTTAAGCAATGTAGCTGTTTGCCAGAGTCATACGGGTGGTTTTTAGTGGTTAGTGGCTCTGGTAGGCTCGGAGCGAGTAACCCCGCAATCGCGGCGGGGTATGCATAAGAGCATTTTTACCCACCTGCCCTCCTCGCGCACGTTATAGCAGCATATTAGAGTAAGGAAAACTAGCCGTATGATCCCTTTCCCGAACCGACCTACACTACGACCTACGCACTGTGCCACTGAAACCGTTTTTTGTATTTTTTATCAGTTTTACAATAAAACATTCATGGCAAATTCCACTTGATTTACGTACACAAAATGATTAAATATAAAAAATTATGAACTACAATTACTTGATTTATTTTAAAGGTTACATATCAAAACAATACATATGCCTTTTTTCGAAGATAAATCACATAGTGATAGTACATTCGGGAAGCTTAGCGGAGGTTCAGACGAAGACGAGAAGCGCTTGGTCTTTAGTATGCGCTCCGCATACTAAGGGGCGACACCTGCAACGGATTCGAATGCAGATCTGAGCCTGTACAAGTTCCCCGACTATACCTATGTCAGCAAAAATCTTGATAGAGACACTGTTTTATGTGAATAAATAGATTTGTTTGTCGTGTATGTTTTTATAATTTGGAATAATCTTAAAGAACGTTACAAGTGCGCACAATTCAACTAAAATAAAATCCGATATACTAGTAAAATTCTAACTAAAAGCTTCCAGATATAATAAATTACCTTGTTTTTTGTGTTTAGTTTTTTAACAATATCTCTTACAGTTTTCGATATGTCCAAGGGCTATAAATAAAAGTAACACCGGGCGATTTTCAAGAACAGAATGTCGCATAAAACCGATACTGGCATTGAAATCTAGTCTTTGTTGCTAATATAATCGAATGACCAATTTCTCATGGACGTATAAGCTAATCAATTAACTTAAAAGGCTTTGATGCACTTCGCTTTGATGTGACGCGTGCGACTTTCACTTATATCAAGTCAAGCAATAGTTTTCGAAAAGTAAAAGTTGTAGATACTTGTTAGGTTAGGTTAGATAGATTTATTTAGCTTTTTCTAAGTTTCTGCTAGGTTAAAGAAAATATTTTGTACTTTATCACAAATTTATAAAAATTTAAATACATTAAAACTAAATCTACACTATAATAATAATTAACTTAATTCTACAAAATGCCTTATTATTTTTTTTTATTGAAAAAGGATTAGACTTTTGTCTTCTATCTCACCTGATGGAAAGTGACGATGAAGACAAAGGTGTTACACGTCTATCCACGAGATACCTATTCATTCGACGCTTGAAAGAACTGGGACTATAGTTTTCTGGAATAACAGACGCAGGCAGTTCATTACACACCTTGGCGATCCGCACCAAAAAGGAACTAGCGAAGGGTTTGGTTCGACTTCTTGGGATATCTACTATAAAGGGATGGAAGGCCTGTCTGCGTCTAGTAGTCCGATGTAAGAAGGGTGTGGGTTCAACCTAGTTGGTACTTTGCAGACCCATCCCAAAGGTGGCTACAGTATACCATACAAGATCGAACTTGAGCTGTGTACAAATTAAGTAATATATTGTAATACAAATTAATCTATATATCTTACGTATTTACTTAGTAATGGTGTGTTTTAGCTTCAAGTTCTTACGTTTTTCAAGTTTTCAAGTTTTTACACGGGATTTTACTGGCTGTCGTAATTTGGAACACTTGAATTGGAACACAACGACGAGAATGTAGTAACTGAAGCGATGAGTTCTTAAAATAAGAAATTACATTTGTGGACGCTATGATACCAGCCTGTCTTCGTTATCTTAACACCAGTAAAAAGAAAACAAAAGCAAAACAATAGTGGTACACAATAAAAGGAAATCTACTAAGTTTGTCGGTAAGCTTTCGAAAACATAAGCAATAAATTTTACATGAAACTGATTTCCAAACAAATAATAATAATAATTATACGGTTAATGTGTAGGAAATTACAGGAATTACAGAGCACAAAATTCGTTAGCAAAAAAAGTACTCTTAAATACCATAACGCCGTACACACGTCATTTTTTCACGCATTTACCTCGAAATATATTGTAATTATTTATGCAAGCATATTTATTAGCATATTTTATGCAAGCGGCAAAAAAAAAATACGAGAGATACAATTATCAAATAGTATCTAATTTATCCCAGATTAGTCTACTAATAGTGAAACCTACTGTTATATCTTAGAAGTGTAAAGCCAAAAAGAACTGAGCATATATTTCAATACCGTGATTCGGCTAAAGGTATGGGGGAGCCGGATAAAAAGGCATTTTCTACTGAAGCCTACCAGTGGTCAACATCGATGTCATCGAAAATCATGAATCGATATGCCAATGTAGCAATGAACATAAAGATAAATGGTGTCCGTGTGAAATGAAATGAAATATTTATTTCTCAAAATTGACAATTACTTGTTCGTATTGACGTCAAATAAAACATGATTCTACCACCAGTTCGGAAAAGCCTTCGTGAAGAAGAACTGGCAAGAAACTTCACGGGTTTTTTTAAATATAAATTTACAGAGTCTCTTTATGTCTATACAAAATTATTCTTATCTGCATCTGTTAGCTCAGCAAGTCTCTCTCCCTCCAAGTATCCAAACGCAGAACACCCTCATACGGCACCCGTTCACGAGTTACGCGGGATGCAGCCATCGCCCTCCTCAACCATATTAGAGGGAATGCGCATGGATTACACCAATAATCAGGTGGACCCCGTGCTCGTTTCTCTTCCTATATGTCCACTCATCTTTCAAAGTAAGTTTATATCATAATGGTATCATAAACTTCTTAGGTACGTGGGTTTTCTTACAATACATTTACCATCGGAGCCGCGGGGTGAACCACCAAAAAGCCAGCATTTTCATAATTGCACCACCAACGCTGTACATTAATTTGAAATACGCACGCATTAAATGAGGTTAAGTTATACGAACAAATAAAAAAACCATATCTCGAAAAGTACTCGTACCAAACTCATATATATATATATATATATATATATATATGAGTATAATTGTCTATAATTGATTGATAAAGTCTAATTGTGAGGAAAGAAAGGTTTTACACGCATCTTCCATTACACAAAGCATTTAATGAAAAAGCACAGACTTATACAAACTCATGGTTATTAATGACTATTACCAACACTGTTAATGCTTGTCACATAAACCATACACAGTTAATTTTGCAGAAAACGGAGACACACTCATCCACAACAGTCTTCTTTTGCAAACTCTGAATGACAGGAACTAACATATCCAGGCTTCATTATAACTGAGTTCTGCTAATATCATGTTACTTTTTTAATGACTCTGAAAAATAATTTGATACCAAAGGAGTGAAAATCTTTCTTCCATTATTTGTGCTGCCTTATGAACCTTATTCAGAGTTCGGGCTAAAATTCTAGTACTAGTGTAATTTTTTTGGTAAAAATTAATCGTGTAAATTGGGTTTCTTGTTGGTCCGCTTTATGTAAATTTTCTAGCTATTTTTAAGTAAAGATTGTGAAAGAAAAAATGTACTAGTAAATAATGGATGAAGTTTATGCAAAAAACTAGCTACAAAAAACTACACATTTGTACTAGCTATAAAATTCATGAATGTTCATGGTGTAAGGAACTCCGTGGGTAAAATCGCAAAAAAACCTTACAAGTTAGTGTTGAGTTAGTGAAAGCCAAGTTGTCTGTTTCAGAAGTATGCGGAATAAAATCTTCTCAAATTTACGAAAGCCTGCAATTAGGGTTTTAACTGTTCATGTTTGGCACCGGCTTCTTAAAACTATTAGTTTTAGTTTCTGAAGTCAGACTAGTTTACACGGTTCCTATTATTCTGATTGTCGAGCTATTTAATTAGCTATGTAATAAGCATGAAAAGAAGATCTTGGATTAAGAAAGACAATACATTTACACAATACTTACCATCTTATGGATTCGATGCTTGCTGGCAGTAAAATTATAATAAAATTACTAATAATATATAAATTAATTAGTACAAAACTATTATTTAACAAAATATTATATTATTTATATTATATTTATATTATTAATATATTGTTCGTTTAAGATTTTTTTCGGCTATCTAAAAACAAAACTTGGCCTAACACATTTAATGTCATAAAAGGGAATTCAATTTTTCGTACAATTTCTTTAGCTTTTGTAACAATGCTATTTCTATGAATAAAAATATAAATACTGTTTTTAAAATGTCCTAGTATTATTAATTATTCTTCATCATTTGCCTTTATTCATAAATATTGAAATCGATAGCGTGCAGGTGTCATACCGACTATTGTAGCGGTTAAGCCAGGCAGCGCGGACGGAGGGTTTGGCGTGGGCAAAGATTGGCGAGGCATATGTCATGACGGGTCTAACGCAGACCTTGTAAAGTGTACGTTTGTTTCTGAAAGACATTTTACTTTTTCTACCTAACATGCTATTTAGGCGGCCTAAGTAGTGACGAGCGAGTTTCGAAACTCTTTCGACGTGTGGCTTGAAAGAAAGCGTCGGATCTAATGTGACGCCTAAGTATTTAGTACTGCGCTTCCAGGGGATGGGAATGCCTAACATTCGAACGTGGGGATCGCCAGCGGGACGACGGCGTTTGTGGTTGAAGCGCATCGCAGAACTCTTTTCAGGGTTCACATCGATGCGCCATTTTTGAAACCATACACCAAGGGCGTTTACGGCCTTTTGGAGTCTGGTTACAAGGAGCCGAACACTGTGGCCTTTGGTATAGAGTGCGGTGTCGTCGGCCTTTCGGCGGGATGGGAATGTCGTTGGTGTACACGGTGTACAGCAGAGGGGCGAGAACTGAGCCTTGAGGGACTCCAGCCTTTATGGGACGAGGCGCAGAAAGCGCGCCTTCGTGTTTAAATTGAAACGTACGGTCTTTGAGAAACGACGCTATTAACCTGACTAGGCGATCCGGTAAGCCTATCTTGTAGAGTTTATAAACGAGACCGCTGTGCCAGACTTTATCGAAAGCCTTGGCTACGTCAAAGAAAACCGCGACTGTTTTATAACGACGCGGATAGAAACCGTCAAGTATATACTCGACGATTCGATGGACTTGCTGAGAGCACGAGTGTTTAGCGCGAAAGCCGAACTGATGGGGAATAATGAGAGGATCGCCATCCGTTGGAAACAGATGGTTCCGCATTCGAGAGAGTATGACTCTCTCGAGAAGTTTATACATTGCCTTGAGGAGGCTGATGGGTCTGTGATTAGCCGGGACGTTCAGAGGTTTGCCCGGCTTGGGAATGCCTATGACTGTCGCTTCTTTCCAAGCTTTTGGAAAGTAGCTATGGTCGAAGCAGGCATTGAAAATGATAGCTAACAAGGTAAGCATCTGTTGAGGTAGGTGCTTAAGTGCGTGGTTGGAAATTCCATCCGCACCCGGAGCCTTTTTGGACTTTTGATTTCTAATGAGAAGCAAGATTTCGTCATTAGAGACTGTGACAGGGTCGGCGGTGATTTGGAGAGAGTCTCTGCGAAGGACTTCGTCCTCCACCGCCTGGATGTGTGAGGGATAAGCAGGTTGCGTGCTGGGCGAGCATTGTGCGGCAATGCTGTCGGCGAAGCATTCGGCTTTCTCTTCGACTTCAAAGGCAGTAGTGCCATCGGGACACACAGTGAGAGGAGGAACGTGAGAGGCGGTGTCTACGCGTAAGGCTCGGGCCATGCTATAGTACGCTTGGTGGGACGGAGAGATATTCGCCATGAGATCGTTCATCTGAGCGTCTCGGAGTTCCGTGAGGCAAGACCTAACTTTACGTTAAAGCTGATTCGCAGCTGTTCTATAGGCGGGCGTGGGATATTTCTTGGCTCTCCGGAGAGCCGCGTTCTTAGCTTTAATAAGATTGCTAACGGCTAAGGGAAGCGTGGGTTTGCCTTGCTTAGCAACCTTTTCGTTGTCACTGATGGCTGAGTTGATAGCATCAGTGAGAGAATTTACTAACGAATCAATTTTATCCGGGCTATCTAATTGTTCGGGAGAGATCGCGAGTGGAGAGTTCGGAGCCTCTAAGGCTGAAACTAACGTATTTTTAAAGCCTTTCCAGTTGGTAAGGGTTTAGGAGAGGTAACGTTATCGTTCGGCGGTCCTAGCACGAGGGAGACGGGGCGATGGTCAGAACCTAGGTCATCGAGAGGTTCGATAGACCTGAGGTCGAGGTTGATTCGCTTGATTATTGCAAAATCGAGGATATCAGGAGAGTGGTTCGGGTTGTCGGGATAGTGGGTGGGAGTGATGGGGGAGATGACATCTAAATCAAGTGAATTTGTGATGGCGAGGAGAGCGATACCGCTGGTGTTGGTTGATAGGCACGTCCAGTCAGTATGTTTGGAGTTAAAGTCTCCGAACATAATGACTGAATGGCCGAGGGCGAGAATGGCCTCAAAGTCGCTGCGGATTGGTCTGGTACCACTAGGTATGTAGACTGATGCTATGATGATGGTCGGATGACCAGTCATAGCCAATCTACACACAATGGCTTCCATGTTGAGGAGAGGAGGGGTAGGAAGAGGGCAGCAATGGAATCCTCTTTTGTAATAGATAGCAGTGCCGCCAAAACCGTCGGAGTTGGGCCTGTCGTTACGAATAAACGCGTACTTAGGTATAGCGAATCCCCTGGAGCGGTTTGGAGTTAGCCACGTTTCTTGAAGAAGCAATAAGTCTGGCTCGTTGTTCTGAAGGAACAGTTTGAGCTCAGGAAGGTTAGTATTAAGGCTACGAACGTTAAAAGAAACTAGGGATAAGCCCTTGGGTTTGATACGACCGGACGCGGGATTTGCGGGTCTAGACATTATATTGCTCATTTACGAATTTATACAAAAAAAAGAAAATAAAATTTATAACGAACTTAGAAGCGAGTGGTGTTCGGCTAACGCAAATAAACGCTCTTGAGGAGAGCGGGCGGCTCGCAGTTTGCGTGCGAGAACAGAAATTTCCGTAATGTCGTCGTTTTGAATGACGTGGAACACGGTCTTCATGTCCTCAGCCAGCGACGACTGAGGTGAAGATGGCAAAGCAGGACGCGGCCCTACGGAAGCTACGGGAGCTGGGATGGGTCGGGAAGGTGCAGGCGGGACAGCCAGTCGCTGCCTCCAAGACAGAGCTGGAGTAGGCGTCGGCTGAACGGGCTTTGCTTCCGAGGGACCCCGGTTGCGCAGCGGCGGGAAGTTAGCGGGAGTGAGCGGCGGCGCCGGTTTAGGCGCGACCCTCTTGGCAGTGGAGCGCGGAGCGCGCGGGCAACCCCTGTAGTTAGCTGTGTGACCGGACTGGCCGCACATCACGCAGGCAGGGGGGGAAGTGGATTCGGGAGTGCGAGTGCACTCCTTCGTAATATGTGGATCCAGGCACTTAACGCACCTGTGGGGAGCTGAGCAGTTAGCCGCTGCGTGGCCGTAGAGCTGGCAGCGGTGGCACTGCCCAGGGTGACCGCGGGGGTTGGGACGCTCGACAGAGATATTTGAGAGTCCGCAAATTGTGCGAGCCTCTCTAAAGATCTCCCTCGAGTTGGGAGTATTCGACAAGATAACTAAAGCTAACGGAAACCGCCTACCGCGGTTAGAGTGCATCTTGTGCACTGCTACAGCCGGGAAGCCCTGGGACTTAAGGTCCTCGAGAATGTCTTCATTACTGAGTTCAAACGGGACGCCCCGTAGTACTGCGCGGATCTTACGCTCCTCCGGGAGGGCATAAGTGTGGTACGCGATTTGTTTAAGCGAAAGTAAACGAGTGATCGCGCGGAAGTCGTCGATAGTCGCGACTTGGATTTTTATAGTGTCGCCTGCGTTATTTGCCTTGAGGTAATTGATTTTGTGCTCTTTGCACAGGTTAGAAACCGCGGTCCAGCGCGCTTTATCGCGGAGGAAGACGGGCGGAGGGAGCTGAGGCTTCGATGGGACGAGAGCGCAGCGCGTCGCTGGCTTAGACGGGACCGACGGAGACACGGTCACTTCGAGTGACATGAGCGGCGCGGGGGCGAGTGTAGAAGACACCGGGGTTGGCTCGGGTGTTGAAGACACCGCGGCTTTTTTCGAACGCTTCTTAGAGCGTTTGGCAACTAACTGGAACGCGGGCTCAGGAGAACCGGTTAGGGTGGCGGCGACCGACGAAGCTTCGGACGCGGCGGAGTCTGAATCGCTCCCGGGAGCGGTACGCTTCCTGCGAGATGTGCGCGAGGATGAGACCGACGCGCAGTCCATATCGGATGGAATATACACCTGAGGGGTCTGGACATTAGAGGCCTGAGGGGCCGGGGTTGAGGCCTGAGGGGCCGGGGACGCAATAGATGCCTGTAAGGCCTGTGTTAGTACGTCAGCGGGTATGCTTAAGCCGGACGCAGCGAGTGCCTGGGCGAACGACCTAAGAATATTAACAAGGTCCATTGGAGGGCTTGGAATTACAATATGTAATATATAAATATATAATGTATGCCTAGGTTCCCTAGCAAAAACCTAGCGAACCCTAGCGGCAAACCTCCCTACCAGCGGTAGGGGGGCTGGGGAGAGTAACTTAAAACTAACCGTAGTACGCCGAAGGCCGCTACCTAGAAACCTAAAAAAGGGTACGCAGGTAAAGAGTTGACCGCGTTAGGGTCAACCTTTACCGACAGAAAGGACAAATACACACGAAGAACACACAGATATGATAAAAATAAATATCAAAATAGGAGAAAAATAAATAAAATAGAGAAGAGAAATAAAATAAAAATAAAAGGACTGGTTCAGTACAAATTCGTTGTCAGCGTTAAGTATCCTTTTTACTGAGACCAGACTACTTACGCTGGGCACAACACTGCACTCAGCACAAGCACAACACAACTTAGCACAGCACTTTGAAGACTAAGGGGCTTAGTCGCAAAGAAAAATCGCACTTCGATAGCACTCAGAGGGAGTAGAAAAACCTTGAAAACCGTAGCACGGAACCAACACGCTAAACTGTGACGTCAGTAGACTGAGCGCCACGGAATATCGGGAAGGGACCGATCAACGGAGAACGGGGTCTTGCACGTCCGCACCGCGTGGCGATCGGAGCGAGAAAGGTACAGTCGGTGCCAGATACATCTATACCACCCAGTCGTCGGCCGAATACGCCCCGCACGCACCGCGCGCTCACCCGAACTCACACTACTAAAGACTCGAACAATTAACACAACCGGTTTAGAGCGACTATGTTGTTTGCAAAATTAATTCTAGCTATCCGCGATGGAATCTGTTCGGAACAAAAAATAATGCTACTATACGGGAATATATTAGGTCTTTACCTATGAAATTGCCGTCTTTCACGAAATAAATGAAGCGTAATTTTTTTATATATTTTTTATTTCTATTAATCAAAATAATCACCCATGCAATCAATGCATCTTTGCCAACGCATTGGTAGCTTATTGATGCCTTTCTTGAAGAAATCAGCTGGACGGGAGGCAACAAATTATTCAAAGGCATTTTGTACTGCCTCTCGGGTATTGAATTTTTTTCCCGCCAAGAAGTTATCCAAATTCTGGAAATAGTAGAAGTCTGTAGGCGCAAGGTCTGATGAGTACGGCGGATGACGGAGAACTTCCAACCCCAACTCTTGTAGCTTGGAGACCGTCTGCTGTGCAGTATGAGGTCGCGCGTTGTCGTGCAGGAGCAGTGGAGCCGAACGATTGACCAAGGCTGGTTGAAGACGGGCGAACTTCTCCATCATTGTGTTCAGTTCTTCACAGTACACATCTGCAGTAATGCTTGTCCCGTTTGGCAAGAAGCTGTGATGAATTACACCCGCGTTAGACCACCAAACAGTGACCATCACTTTTCTAGGGGTAAGTTTTCGTTTAGGGCATTGTTTGGGTGCTGAACCAGAGTCCAACCAACTTGCTGTGCGCTTACGATTGTCAAACAGGATCCATTTCTCGTCACAAGTAACAATGCGGTTCAGAATTCCTTCATTTGTTTGCCTGCTGAGCAGTGCAAGGCACGTCTCCACGCGTACTTCGCGCTGGCGGTCATTGAGTTCGTGGGGTACCTATTTGTCAAGCTTTTTTACCTTGCCAATTTGACGCAAATGGACCAATATTGTTTTGATGCTAACGTCGAAAGCTGCTGCTAATACAGCCGTGGATTGAGTTTCATCAGCTTCCACAATTGCCTTTAATTCGTCATTGTCGACCAAAGTTTTCGGACGACCACGGGGTTCATTTTTCAGGCCAAAATTTCCAGAACGGAAGCGGGTAAACCAATAACGGGTGGTGCGTTCGTTTGTAGTGTTCGCTCCGTAAATGTCGTTGATGTTGCGTGCCGCTTGTGCCGCTTTGCTGCCACGACGGTACTCATACTCCATAATTACTCGAATTTTTAACTTATCCATGATGACGAAAAATGTTCGAATGCGTTGAAAACAAAACACTAACTATTAAACAAATGACGATTTTAGAAAAAGAATTCCATGTTTGTCAAATAAAATTAATTTGAAATTAGAATTATCAGTAAAAAAAAAATATTTTCATTTGAAATGGCCAGTACGGCAAAATGGCAGTTTCATAGGTAAAGACCTATTAGATCGTTAATTTCAACAAAGCCTATGAAGACGAGCGTAGCTCAGCCGTATAATGTGCAGATTCACTTGCACGCTACCCTCCCCTTCAGGCGGCCTTAGTTCGAATCTCGGAAGTTGTGCCCAATTTTTATTTTTTTCTATTTTTATAGATATTCGAAATAAAATTGTAAGTAGTAATATTTATATATATAAGTTTGATAATCTTCTTTTTTCTTTCAAAATTAATTAAAGATATATTCATTAATAAACCTAATAATGTTCATAAAATTAAAGAAATATTTTATAATTTTATTTTAAGTTCTAATTAATCAATAAATTAATTTTAGTACTATAAAATCATATTATATGGTGTAGCTAAAAACTATAAGACCGTTAAAGTCTTTTAAGTTTAACCGATAATATGTGAGGGATTTACACTATGTGCTTGTGTGCGTAAGCAGATTGCCATAGTGCTCAGGTGGTTTAGATATTTCGTGGTGTGAGTATCGATGAACGCGCGTTTTACGCGACATTAGAAGATGGTCAACATGATTCTGTTGTCATGTGTACAATAACCGCACAAAACATGAAAAAATTGTTAACTTAAGAAATCAATACCCAACCTCGCAAAAAGTGAACTGAAAAGAAACAAACAAGTCCAGTTGTCTTAAGTATTATTGAAATCTCTTCTTATTTCATAATCTTGTATCAAAAACGTAAACAAAAGTGTTCCCGTAGTAAAAAATAGACCAAACTTCAAAGACCTTTAAATGAATAAAAATAATAAAACCCCAGAAAAACACACCTTTTTGTCTTTAATTGCCCCACTTACCTTATTTTTAAATAGATACACGATTGAAAATAAAATTAATATTTTATCCGAATGTTTATTTTAGTTTACATTCGCGTTAAAACAAAATTTTTACAATATTTATACTTTAATGGCAAATTTTTCACGCCATGGTAACCGCTACAGCGGTTTCCAACCTTGTAGCTAACATCAGGCCAATTAAATTAAAGTACGTTCTTATTATGTTATTAGTTGTTGCTAAAGATGATTTATTGCAATATTAGGCGTTTCTGGGTTTCCATGCTAAGTATATATTTATTTTATTTGTTTTGCAATGGTTTATTGTACATGTAATGGAGAACGAAAACCTCCCCTGGGTCTCCTTTCTCACATATTGTTGTTGTTTTTTTGTTAGTTTAGTTTTTATTGCTTTTTCCTTTCTTATTTATTTTTCAAGTATACGTCTACTTGACATAAATTTTCGAGAAAAGGCAAAAATAATGTAGGCTACAAGGTCTATTGGGATTCGCTACGGTCTATTGAAATATATATTTATAGAAAAAAGTATTGAATACAGAAAAAAGTATATTTTTATTACATGAAGATTTTATTCTGAAATGCCACTTCAATGGTACGTCTTCACTTTGTTGGGTTTCATTTCTAAAAATGTACAAACATTCAGCTCTACGCAAGTTATTGTAAACTCTAAAGATCTTAAAAAAAGCTTATTCTTTCTTGCCCCTTTTAGTGCTTCTCGCTAGAATCGGAATGCATTCTTGTTGTGTTTTCCAGGTTATGTTAATTGTATATCGATGGGCAACGGCCTATATGTCGTAATTTTTTAACGAAAATAAGTTAAATATACAGTTCGATTCAGTCTTTTTTATGCATCGATGAGTCCGGGTCTCATCTCTCTACGACGTTTTTGATGTTTTTTTTCTCGTAATCAATCTGAAAATTATGGCTGTTAAACAAAAAAAGCAAAACATAATACTTGGTACAATGTCGGTTACGACATTTTTTCTTGCCAAAATTTTAGTTTAACGTCGGTTGCGACAAATGTTACGATTAAAGATTTTTGTGGTTAAGTCGGTTATCCGTTGAATATGTATATTATTGAATTGTCATCCCATATTTATGAAATCAAGTGTAAGCGTCTATTTTTAAACAATTAATCGATTTGCGTTTTTTGTGCAAGCGCCACGTGCGTGCGCGATCTGCGCGACAGCTTATACTTAAACAACATTAAATGTGTAACAATTTTAAATCAAACCTCAAAATTCGTAATTGCATCATGCACATGTCTGTGTATGTCAGTCATGCCTTTGACCGTACAAAATAATAAATTGTTTTATGGACTTGGCTCTCTCTCTCTCTACTGAATAAGCTCTTTTACTGTACTAGGATAACACTCGAATGTCCCGTGGACATCTTTCAACTAAAATGATGAGATGCTGCACAACTAGCACAAATGGTTGCATATAAGCTTTTTTTTCCGATTGTTATTTGTAAAAATCTTGTTGGCTAAATGTTCTTTTTACATTTCTGACGCTTGGTACATTTTTCCTGTCGATTTCCCGTTACTAAACAGATAGTTATGTTATTTTGGCAGCTTTTTAGCTAAACTTAAGTGGACGTTACGCAAATTGTGAGAAAACTGAATAAATTATGATTAAGCTAAGGTTATTTGGGTCAACACATTGCAATGATAATTTGGCGTTAAGGTCATTTTCACTGTTTGTATTTTTAGGTCATTTTATCTTAATAAGATCTGTGAAGCGGGCTGAATTTAATACAATTTTAAATGCCATCTTATAAAGAATTGTATAATTTATAACTATTCTGATTTAAGTTACTATGATAACGAAATTTAATGATTTTTTAAAAAAATTTTCAACTTACTCTCCTGTAAAGTTTTCAAAATGTCGGTTACGACGTATAGGCGTTACCCATTGATATTTAAATGGTTCATGAATGTTTTTTTGCCTTTGCTCTTCATTTCTGTTATTTCCGTTTTAAAGTAGATATTCATATAGTTCCGTCATTAATCTTTATTCTATTGATTGTGGACCAATTAATACCGACAAGATGACTTATAAAACTTGGCCAAAAAGATTAGCTTGAAAATTATACATAAGTCTCGGTCTGCGTGCGTTCTCGAGCGCACGTCGATCGCAGACGCCTTCCCGCTCCATTAGCCCCCGCGCTGAGCTTCGTCGACGGGAATACGTCGTTCCAGGTGCCTCAAGTCTTCGTGTTCGAGTAAGTTATCCGCGTCGTCCTCAACCACCCTACTGCGTGTAGGGTGGTTTTAGGAAGTTAGTCATCGTTGTTAGGTTCATAGTATATATATTTATATATTGTCCCTCCCCAACCCCTCCGCAATGGCTTCCCTAAGCTTTGACGAGATTAGGAAGAAGTTACTTGAAAGTACTGAAGGCATGTCTATAAATGCTGAAAAGTACCGTTTCTTAGATTCTCTTATCCCTCATTTCATGACGATAATGTCCACAATGGCCCCTCAGGCCACCCCAGTTCCCCAGACCCCTCAGGTCTTAGGCCCTCCCGCGTCCCCTTCCTCCAGTGACATGGAGTGCAAAGTAGACGCCCCTCCGCGACGCAAGCGCGCACCCGCGACCGAGTCATCCTCGGACGCCACCCCAACTGGCCCTGAGCCTCCCTCTTTCACCCTTGTTAAAAAGCGCTCTAAGAAGCGCTCGAAACAAGACCCGGCGCCCTCGACGCCCGTCCCTACACCCCCTGCGGCGTCTTCAACGCCAGCTGCCCCGGTGTCTTCAACCGGCCCCAACTTCTGTCAAGGCCAAGGTCCCACCACCCGTTTTCCTTCGGGAAAAGGGTAAATGGACTGAGGTTTCGACATTGTGCAATGAGCACAAGATCCATTACACCCGAGCGGCCAACTCGGGTGAATCTATTAAAATCTTAGTCTCGTCGATAGACGACTTTCGTGCTTTGACAAAGCTCCTCACCGATAAGCAATACGCTTATCATACTTATGCTCTGTCAGAAGAGCGTAAGATCAGAGCGGTACTCAGGAGAGTCCCGTTCGAATTATCGAACGAGGCTATCCTGGAGGATCTGCAGTCCCAAGGCTTCCCGGCACTCGCGGTGCATAAAATGCACAGCAAGTACGGGAGGCAACACCCTCTCGCTTTGGTGGTTCTCGCCAACGTCCCCAAGTCCAGGGAGATCCTGAAAAGGGTTAGCACTATTTGCGGCCTCTCTGGGATATCGATCGAGGCGCCTCATCGCCGCGGTCATCCCGGCCAGTGCCATCGGTGCCAGTTGTACGGGCACGCGGCGGCCAACTGCCGCGCACCGCCCAGGTGCGTCAAGTGCCTGGTCCCTCACTTCACTAAGGAGTGCAATCGCACCCCTGAAACTCCCTCTCCTCCCGATTGCGTGCTTTGTGGCCAGTCCGGCCACACCGCAAATTACAGGGGCTGCCCTCGTGCACCCCGTTGCATGCGTTCCAATTCCAAGTGGTCGGCACCCAAACAGGCCTCGCCCCTTTCTCAGGAAAACTTTCCGCCGCTGCGTAGCCAGGTTCCTCCGGCTGCAAAGCCTGCTCAGCCAAAGCCTGCTCCAGAAAACTGGAGGCAGCGCCCCGCATCGAATCCCATCCCGGCTCCTCGCCCATACAAACCCACTCCTCAATATCATCTCATATCATCATATCATCTGCTACGGAGGACCGTAGCAGATGATATGATGCGTATCGTCTGCGACGCTATGAAAAATATCGATGTTAGTGAAATCACAGTCTTAGCCCGTAAACTTAGGGCTTCACGTTCTCCGACAGAGCGACTGCTCGCTCTGGCGGAGCATAGTTCCCTTCTCAATTCATTATAGGTTCATTTAAATGAATTGATCCCTAAGTCAAGCTTCGGCCGACCTCTGCCCAGCCCCGGCTTCACCTGAGGCTGCCCAGAACGGCCACCAACTCATGTCCCTTTGAGCACCTTCAGTGCAACTTTCACTCCAGGCGGAAGGCCCGCTAGCGGGCCTCCGCCAGCGCGCCCAACTTCCCGGTGTCGCTTCCGATGAAGGCTAAGGGTAATAACTACAGCCAACAGGTGGTTTTTAGTGGGTAGGTGCCATTCTGGTGAGTCCCACATAACCCCCCGCAGAGGACTTTACCTGCGGGCGGTATGCATGACGTATCTTCCACCTCCCTCCCGCGAGGGTGCCTCGGTAGCAAAAAAAAATAAAAAATTAGCTTGAAAAAATGCCGACTTATTAGGTATAGTGTCAATTACATTAACAAACATTGTACGTGAACGTAAAAAGACAAATATCCATTTATTTCAAAAATATTAAGTAAATTATCACAAAATTAAAACCATATTATTAAATAATATTAATAAACTTGTCTAAAATTATTGTCAAACCAAGAGTACGACGTTATCAGTTTTGCAACTTGCACAACAATTAAGTTATAAATATTATCCAAATAAGCAACCCGGTTTCCTTAAAAATTAAAGTGATTAAACAACTTTTTGTTATTCTAAAAACAAACTTAACAAATCAGTCCTAGATTCTCTTCAAGAATTTATTTTCTTGGTACGAAAAATCCCGTTATCATTTGAGCAGGTAAAAAATAGCACAGATATCTGTTACTATTTTAGACTCTTTTTTCTTGCATGTTCTGTATTAACTTAATTTTTTACAACATCTTATAAAGTCTATGTTCTACTTTTCGCCCTGGCCTTATTTTACCTCACCGAAGAAAAATGTTTTTCACTAAAAAACTAAAATATTTTAATGTTGAATAGACACTCACTCGCTGAAAAACTTAAAACTTACTAATAATAAATTTACTCTAACTGAAACTAAATTTCATTTATGAAATCGCTTCATTATGTACAAAAGACGGTATGTCATCCGATATCCATTTTCACTTATCAAAATACTGCTTATAAAACCATGCTTATAATGCTAGGTTTAAACGAGTATCTCTAAATTTGGATGGCGTATAAAATATCGGATCGGTAAACATGACATGTCCTAACTTAACAAAACTTTCCAGTGTGGAAATATATCTAGTGCAAGATTAGAAGCAAATTTAAACCAAATTCAGGTTATCCATGTGAATACAGGTGGAGTAATGTTTCGTAACAAACTGAGAGTTATTGCTGGTTTAATGGAAAGGAAACTGTTGTTTGGATTTAATGTTTTGATGAATTCCATCGTATCACAACAAGAACCAATATCGAACTGGTAAACATCGATCTCTTTGAGAGAAACGCATGTATCGCATTGGACGAGTTTCTACAAAAAGTATAGACTTCACTTTTTTTACTACTCTTTGATTTTTGAAACTGCAATACAAAAAGAGGGTGTTATAAATTTAACCTGTGTATCTGTGACGTCATACTGGACAGATTTCGATGCATTTTTACATTATCGATCTTCACAAGACTGTTTTAAAAACCTTCCAAAGGGGTTATGTTACAGTTCGAGGAGATAATCAGCTGGCATTACAATAAGGAAGTTAGTTCTATTAATATCGTAAGTGACAAAGGAAGGAGGACGAAAAAGATGAAGGACGTCCTGTGTCGTTCACAATATTTACGACTTAAAATCTTAGTTTTTACGAATAGTAACGTGTTGAAGAATTAAAAGCCATTAAGCCTCTGATCTAATTGGAAAAAATAATTTAAATGAGTTTATTGGTATTATTCTGAGGCAAACTTTGTATGTACTTGACGTATTCACTACTTCATATGTGCTTTATTAATAATAAGTCATATTGCAGTACATAATACGCTTCCAGTCACCCTTAATTTCTCTTATATTTGCCAAAGTACTATAATATAGAGACTTGTCTTGTTGAAAAGATGTGATGTGATAAATTTTATCGCTGATAGCTAAAACAGGTGATGATAGCGTGGCATCCTCCACGTCATACGTTTTGAAGTTTTCTCTGTCGCGTGTGACTCGCGGTGTCAGGTCGGATAATTAAATAATGTTCGGAACAATACCCCTTTCGGCTGAAATTCCACCTTGGTGAAGAGAAATGGCTCGTTGGTACTTTCACCACAAATGCGGGCACATGGTTGTAGTCAGTCATCTTCAATATGGCGACAATATTTTAAATACTAATTCTCCTCTTCTCAGTTCCATTCCTCAGGCGAGACGGTAACGTCAGTTGACGGTACTGTCGGTCGTTTTGAGTGCTCATATTATTAATATAAAGTAATAATAATCCCTGTAATAATAATTTAGAATAGCCTTTGTATAATTTTCAAAAGTAAGTTTACACAATAGATCATTCATAATACTAAAACAAATAAGTGTACTAATAATAAAAATTCAGCTTGAAATGGTTAAAAATCTGTATTTTGTCCTTGATAATGCAGTATGCAATTATCGAAATAAACTAAATTAACAAAGCCATATTAGGGAGCTTAAATGTCTCAACGGTACATCATAATGGTCCAACGTCTTTTCCTCCACTTCAACTAAAACGAGCCCTTGTATTTATTTTAACGGTTATCACTATTACTTTTAAAGCTTTAAGTTGTAAATGTAGCAACTGAGAGCTACAGCTAGAAGGTGTAAGTCACTGTACCAAAAATTATGCTAATAAACTACTTTAATAGCTCTTCACAACAATAAAGTTTCAATTTAAAAGTAGAGTCTGAAGCAAATTCAGTTTGCACCTGAAATAGCATAATTTGTGTAAAAAACGTTATAATCAAAAGCAACAATCATAAACGAAATAATCGCAATTTACAAACTTGAGCACAAAGATTACCTATTCGATTTGAAAATAAACTTGCGGAATTGTCAGGTGATAACAGACAAGTCCACCGTTCACAATTATTTTTAGCAAATAACAGTCATGTAAAACAAAGAACAGTACTTCTGGAGGCTATATATCACAGATCAGAAACCAATCAGTTGCTTCGTCAAGGCTGTTAGCTGAAATACTGCAATAACTGCAATCAAATTTCCGGTAACGGATTCCGCACTGAGCTGAAATCAGGTTTTTTGGGTAAAGCATTGGGTTTTCAAAGAAGCATTTAGCTTTGAACAATTACTTAGTGCTTTAGAGTACTATTTAGCCCTTTTTTCATTTGAATTGTTTAAGCAATAATATGATGTGGTTGTAAAGCTTCTTATATTTATATTATAGAGTTTCTTTTATTAAGATCTGCTCTGGGGCGGTACTATAGTCTTGTCTTAATAACTACGTTTGCGTTTTTCTCACTTGATAGATAGTGATGATGAAGATGAAGATGAAGATGATGAACAGCCAGTTAAATCACTGGAACAAAGACAATTAATCTTACAATCAATAAATAACATAATAATTAATCACAAACATCTACGATAAATGATGCCAATGGGTACCACTTATCATCAGGTGGATATGGTGCTCGTTTGCTAGGTATGCCAACGTTAAAAAAACATATTTATTACTAATTTTTACCAGAAAAAGAAGATAAATGCTTAAAATGAATATTGCTTTAAAAAAAAACTTTCTGCGGAATGGACGATGTAATTCAATAAAAAACTCAGCGGTAACAAACAACCCTTCACAAAGAAGATAATATACAGTAATCCGTTTTCAGGAACACCATTATTTTTTATGAAATGAAAAACTCTTTACAAACCGCAGTTAAAAAAGATTTCCCCAATCTGTTTAGAAATCTTAAACTGGGTTGTTATAAATTTTTGTATAAAAGAATAATGAACTTAGTTATATTAGAATATTGTGAAGTTGTTACTTTAAACAGAAATTACTTTATTACGCATATTGTATTTGCAGAGATTAATTAATGTTTATAAACTACGGCTTCTTTTTGATGAACTGGAATTTCGATAAGACATTTTGTTTTGGGAGTTTTTCGATAGATGTACGATAATTGGGTACCTATTTGACAATATTTGGAAATGCGAGTTTACCATTTATTTAGAAAATATGAGAGATTTTGACCCAAAAATGTTTAAAATATAAAGTTTTGATTAATTTATTCATTCATTCATTACACAATGTTGTTGATATATTTACGATATTGACAAATTTAAAAATTAAATTAGTTTTGATTTAATATAAAAATTTTATAGAGAAGAAAACATGCGAAAAAGCAAAAAAAAAAAAATTAAAATTATGTTAATTTGTTTAAATATTATTAGCTTACTGACATTATATGTTTTAAAAAATTATAATGACAGTATGCATGTATGCATCTACGTAGCTACTACAGAGGGAGTCCCACGGCTGTGCCACATGGAGGGCAAGTACCTTGAGTATTGTAGATGGAATATTTTACTAAAAGAAGACATCATTTTTATTTTAAAAACAATTTAAACTGCATTCATAGATTTTTTAATAATTACATGGTTGAACCGAGAATCAAACCCGCTACACGAGAAAAAAAATTACCCTGTAATTTTATCATACCGATCGAAAGGCTTGATATTAAGGATTACTTTTTGCTTAATAACATACTGTCAGAAATATAAGGAAGTTTTCGGTTTGGGTTGGTGCTGGACAGAGCACGTCGTCAGTTGTGATCGATTCAACTTTGGATTACGATTCAATGTGCTTTACCTTACCAACCTCAACCGTCGGTGATCTCTTCTGATTTTGACTGCATTGATACCTCCCTTAAGAAGTAGTTAACCCCATAAAGATCTTTCTACTTCTTGAAGTCAGCCAGTTCTAATTTCCGACTAAAAATTCAAATTTTCGTAGAAGTCCGCTATTACAATATTGTAATGAGTCTTAAAGGTATGCATAACTCGAGATATATGTTAATACATAGCCTCTACCTCACCTTTGATTTGTTTGACATCAAAAGACTGTCGAGCATCTGGATGGCACTTCTCTTTTCTTCTTTTTTAACAGAGAACAAGTTTAATACACTGTAATACATTGCAGATTACAATGTAAAAATATCTTGAAAAAATCGTTCATGCCATTTGTGTTTTCGCTGTTAAGTATGAGATATGCAAATAAAAAGCACGGTTTAACTTCATTCATAGTCAGACGAGGGCTGTGACTCAGATTGGTATTTGTTGTAATTTGTTGTATGGAAAAAATTTTTACAACGATGATCTCAGACTCAAGTATCCGAAGAACACAAAGTAAAACAAAAAATATTGTTGTTCAACATTTTTACAACAAATTAGAATCATTTCACCCTTCACTTTTAACCATTTTAACGGCTTGTGAAGCTTTGTGCTACGTTTGTAAAATGTTAATTAAATAAATATTTATCTATCAGAAAGCCTATTTTAGTGTCTTTTGGATCGTGTTCCGAATATGAGTGGACCTTTCAGTTCTAAAAATAATTCCATCACCTATTGTTATTGATAATGTATATGGCATGTTGGGTCAAAACTCAAACATAACTCAAGTAAAACAAATCTAAAATTTTTTCAATCGTTTGAATGCAATAATTATTGAAAAAATTTTACTTTAGCCAAAAGAAAAAACAAATGATGAAAAAAATGATTTAAACAAAATTCGTCGGTGTCGCAGTGGTTAAGGTACTGGCTCTCGATCTTAAGCTCCCTGTGACTTCAAAATTTGCCAATGAGTTTTAATAACCAAAGTACAAAAAACCACCTGCTCTTAGGGTGCGAGCATCGCGAGGAAATCCACACACCGAAGAAATTATTTCAGTTTTCTGTGTTAATTATCAAGGTACAACCCGCAGTAGACGCCTACTAAATTCCTTGAATCCTTAGAACTTGAATTCAGTTGAGGCTGAATTCCGTGAAGTGGCGTCAAGGTTGAGGTAAATAAATTAAAATATATTATTATTTGATTTAAAAACAGCATTTTCTCAACCTCAATTAAAATTAGTAAGTAACTTATAAAATGAATTGTAGTTTACAACAACATTCAACTGTTCGATGTGTGATATATATCCAATTTGATAATATAATTTTTTTCGGTTGTCATTTTTTTACTTTAATTGAATTTATTATACTTAGAGCATGAGGGTGTTTTTCCAAAAAAGGTGTTTTAAGAAAAGTCGACCACACAACAGCTTCCTTGCACAACACAGCTGCCTCGATCAGCTTTAAAACCAACACACAGTTTCACAGCTCCACTATGCATCCTCGCAGAGTTTCTTGGAAACAGAGATCAAGAATTCTTATAATTTATAAAGTCTTCCATAGGTTGTTTTCTGATATCAAAATATTTTACAAGGGCAACATCACAAAAATATTAAAATGGTTTCAATTCTAAAATATGGGTCTTTAAAAAAAAAAAATTTGACATTGTGGCCTGCTACGTAGCAAAATGTATTAAACTTGTCCTCTGCTAAAAAAAAATATGACTTCAAAAGCTCAAAACTTTTATACAAGTATAATCTCTGATATTTGTGACACCTGGCTAAAAAATAACTTTTTGAAATTGATTGTTTACAAATTCCTAAGTACGAGAATGTCATCGCACAATAAAAACTTTAAACGTTTACATAAACTGTGTATTATTTTAATTTTCTTTCCATTGCGCAAGTAGTGCGTGGTATGTTAGTAGATATTTAAAATTGTCATTTTATTTGTAATTTTTAATATATTTTATTTTTATTTTTATTAGGTCGGTTTTCAATGAAGGATTTTCTGACAGCAGGGCAAAGTAGAAAAAATTATACGTTAGGTGGCGCTAGTAAGTTAGTCCTATTTACTTAATCATATCCCGTAGAATTATGTTTGCTAACTTTGCGGAGATTTTTGGAGATTTTTTGCTACTGGAGATTTTATTGGTAAAAGTGTACTTTTTTCGATACACTTTTAAACAGCTATTAATGTAACTATTAATTTGTAGTTTATCTACATAAAGTTTTATCTTTAGAATCCGTTAGGTTTATAACCATTTCATCAATTTCTCCAGGGTAGCATGCAAAGCAAAGCTTTACCAACGTAATGAAAACGTCAGCCGGTCGGACCGTGTAGCATGCAGTGAGGCCGATGACGTCAAAAGAACTGTGTCGTTTGTACTGTGATAATGCAAGCAGAAAATTAAAGTGCATAAGTAAAATTATTTGCGCGCTTACAATGCATATGATGAAACATTGCCTCTTGCACATTTAAGTACATTTAGTCATAAACCTAGCAAAAATAGTTTTGCATGATAGTAATAGAACAAAGAGGGCAGAACAATATCTAAAGATACTCTCGAGTGCTCGGTTTGAATTAACTTCATATTTGCATTCCAATCACCCTTATATTTATTTTAAGGGTGGAAGTCTGCAAATTCCTTCCGTTGCTTGCGTGTAGCTTCTTAGTGCATACTAAATTTGAGCTCAATCCGTCTTAATAATTATCTTTGATTTAGGAAACAAACACCACAACATGAAGATTGGAAGTAATAAAACGATAGATACCCTACTATTTCTACGAATCTTGATAAGATTTGGAGAAACATTGAGCAACCATTTGTCCTCATTACTTTGGCCTTGGCATAGCCACCTAGTTCATATGAGTTAGTCGTTAACATTAACATTTTTTGAATAAAAACCTATAATTCTAGTTTGTTTTGTTTTGATTGTTTGTTGTGTATGGATTTTAAAATTATCACAAACTAACTGAAAGGATATTAGAGAGAACAACGTCTTTAGGTTCAGCTAGTAAAAAACTAATATATATGTTTTTTTTAAATTTCTTTACCATTTCGTCACACGGAAATAACATTTGAAATAAACTATTTATATGCATCAATAAATACTGTGTAAAAATACATGTAAATATGGTGATTATTTAAAATGAATTTCAAAATGTGTTAATAAAAAAAAATTTAAAAGAATTTTAGTTCTGCGTCAATTATTAAGCACGATATACAAAGCTTGATTCCCTCTATTAAGTATTTGCGCACACGTATCAAGTGAAGTGGATATTTAACATTTTAGTTTTAAAATACGTTCTCCAAAGTACTATTGGCTTGGCCATACAACGAGGTGACTCTGCCAGCATTATTGGTTCAATGTCGAGGAGGAAAGATCTGCACCAGGTATTCTTTTTATGAGGTTTTTTTATATTATTGTTAAAATTTATTTGTTTCTGTATTTTAATTTTTTCTTAATACCCATGTAAATACTTGAACAGAGTCTATTAAATACATTTATGTGAAAACATATTGAAGTAATAATAGGTCTTTACCTATGAAACTGCCGTTTTGCCGTACTGGCCATTTCAAATGAAAATATTTTTTTTTGACTGATAATTCTAATTTCAAATTAATTTTATTTGACAAACATGGAATTCTTTTTCTTAAATCGTCATTTGTTTAATAGTTAGTGTTTTGTTTTCAACGCATTCGAACATTTTTCGTCATCATGGATAAGTTAAAAATTCGAGTAATTATGGAGTATGAGTACCGTCGTGGCAGCAAAGCGGCACAAGCGGCACGCAACATCAACGACGTTTACGGAGCGAACACTACAAACAAACGCACCACCCGTTATTGGTTTACCCGCTTCCGTTCTGGAAATTTTGGCCTGAAAAATGAACCCCGTGGTCGTCCGAAAACTTTGGTCGACAATGACGAATTAAAGGCAATTGTGGAAGCTGATGAAACTCAATCCACGGCTGAATTAGCAGCAGCTTTCGACGTTAGCATCAAAACAATATTGGTCCATTTGCGTCAAATTGGCAAGGTAAAAAAGCTTGACAAATAGGTACCCCACGAACTCAATGACCGCCAGCGCGAAGTACGCGTGGAGACGTGCCTTGCACTGCTCAGCAGGCATACAAATGAAGGAATTCTGAACCGCATTGTTACTTGTGACGAGAAATGGATCCTGTTTGCCTGTTTGACAATCGTAAGCGCTCAGCAAGTTGGTTGGACCCTGGTTCAGCATCCAAACAAT
This sequence comes from Marasmarcha lunaedactyla, assembly GCA_923062675.1. Lineage (NCBI taxonomy): Eukaryota > Metazoa > Arthropoda > Insecta > Lepidoptera > Pterophoridae > Marasmarcha > Marasmarcha lunaedactyla. The sequence continues at coordinate 16,045,322 of OV281353.1, forward strand.
GCCCTAAACGAAAACTTACCCCTAGAAAAGTGATGGTCACTGTTTGGTGGTCTAACGCGGGTGTAATTCATCACAGCTTCTTGCCAAACGGGACAATCATTATTGCAGATGTGTACTGTGAAGAACTGAACACAATGATGGAGAAGCTCGCACGTCTCCAACCAGCTTTGGTCAATCGTTCGGCTCCACTGCTCCTGCACGACAACGCGCGACCTCATACTGCACAGCAGACGGTCTCCAAGCTACAAGAATTGGGGTTGGAAGTTCTCAGTCATCCGCCGTACTCACCAGACCTTGCGCCTACAGACTTCTACTTTTTCCAGAATTTGGATAACTTCTTGGCGGGAAAAAAATTCAATACCCGAGAGGCAGTTCAAAATGCCTTTGAAGAATTTGTTGCCTCCCGTCCAGCTGATTTCTTCAAGAAAGGCATCAATAAGCTACCAATGCGTTGGCAAAGATGCATTGATTGCATGGGTGATTATTTTGATTAATAGAAATAAAAAATATATAAAAAAATTACGCTTCATTTATTTCGTGAAAACCGGCAATTTCATAGGTAAAGACCTAATATAATTTTGTATGCGTGGTAGCTTAGTGGTCAGATCGGAGATGAATTAGTACAACTAACATGGAGATTTCAAGTGAAATACAAATTATTAGAAACTAGAACTAGAAATGGTGTTCAACGTAATTATCACAATTCTGCCGCAGTAACACAGTGAGCATAGTAAGGCTTTGATGCACAAAGGGCGCGTTTAATTTGCGATATATGCCACTCGAAGGAAGCTAATTACGACGCGTTGTATACATAGAACATCACATCAAAGAGAAAATTATACCGTTTTGGTTTCAAACCACTTGTCCTGAAACTGCACTGATTATTTTCTATTTGTTGAGAAGTTAAAGCCTACGTGATTTCTAAATAACGCGGAATACTTAAATAAATTCGCAACGTAGCGAATACGTTATACAAATCGGTCCAGTTTCTGAGCTTCTAAATTTATATTGACTAGGCTTTTACGCTCTCATCTTCATCTCCAAAACTATCGGGTCAGAGAAACCAAGCGCCTAGCCAAAATAATAAAAAATATGTTTTTCCGTTTGTAACACAAATTTTATTTGTTTAACTTCCATCGCCCACTCTTTGATATAGTAGTAGTATTTTTATGTTAAGATCTCGCCTGAGTCGGTCCCATCTGTTTTAACCTTCACAATGTTTAATATTTATCAATTTACCACTGTCGATTAATACAGTTTATGGAGGCGGATGCCATTGTTAGGTTAATCGCGTGGTCGTTTGTCGGCTGAAATGAAATGAAATGAAATATTTATTTCTCAACATTGACAATTACTTGTTCTTATTAACGTCAAATAAAACATGACTCTACCACCAGTTCGAAAAAACCTTCGTGAAGAAGAACTGGCAAGAAACTTCACGGGTTTATTTTTTTCAAAATAAATTTACAGAGTCTCTTTTTGTCTATACAAAGTTATTCGTGTCTGCATCTGTTAGCTCGGCAAGTTTAACTATACTATATATTCTATGTATATATTCCACTAATATATAAGTATCCAAACGACGAACACCCTCACACGGCACCCGTTCACGAGTTAACGCGTGATCCAGCCATCGCCCTCCTCAACCATATTAGAGGGAAGTGAGCAGCCCGTCACCCGACGCTACCATAAGAAGACGTACTTTATTGACAATGACGCTTTAGATATTCATCGGGACAATGAACTCAACGAGCAAACAGACACATTACACTTGTTTTGTTACAAATACTCGTAAAATCCTTTTAATGAGTGGATTATACCCAAGGGCTTTTATCATCCAAATAATCGGATAGTTTATAATATGCTTTAGCACAAAACTTCTGCTTTACAGTTTCTTTGAATTTGTCAATAGGAAGACCTTGGATATCCTCAGGAACCTTATTATAAAAGCGTATACATTGACCCATGAATGAGTTTGTGACTTTATGAAGCCTACTTTTATGACCTGCCAGCATATTTTTTACTCTTGTGTTAACATTGTGCAGATCTTTTTTTCTTTTGAACAAGGTTATGTTCTTTTTTACATACATTAAATTTTCTAAAATATATTGTGAATGGAAAGTAAGAATATTTATTTCCTTAAATTTACTTCAAAGTGACACCCTTGGATCGAGCTGATAAATTGTGCAAACAGCCCTTTTCTGCAAAATAAATATAGTATCGATGTCGGCAGCACTCCTCCACAACAGAATGCCATATGTCTGAGTCTGTGGCATTAACCAAAATAGACTAAACGAGCAGTTGTTTCATTTGAAATTTGTCTCATTTTTTTAACAGCATATGCGGCAGAGCCAATCCTTTTCGTAAACCATCAACATGCCGTCCCCACTGGAGTTTGACGTCTAAGGTTATGCCCAGAAATACAGTTGAGTTTACAGGAGCCAGTTCCTGGCTCTTAACTACAATGTTTGTGTTTACCTGTTTGACATTTGGCAATGTAAACTTCACACATTTAGTTTTTTTTTTCATTGAGGAGTAAATTATTAGCTGAGATCCACTTCTCTGTGTTGGAGATGCATTGGTTTACTGCTCGATAGTCAGTTTCTTGTCTTTTGATTTTAAATAAGAAGAAAGTATCGTCAGTGAACAATATGACCTCGCATTGATTCTTAACGACCGATGGCAGATCATTAATATATACTAAAAATAGGAATAGAACAAGAACTCAGCCCTAGGGCACACCCATTGTCACTGCCGATCCTGATCATTTTTCTCCACTTATTGCAACTTTCTGTTTTCTATTAGAAATATATGATTTAATCAAGGCAAGCGCTCGGTTTTTTATGCCGTAATGGTGCAGTTTCATGAGTAGAGTAGTATGATCCACAAAGTCGACCGCCTTGGACAAGTCACAAAGGACACCAATAGCATCACACGACTCCTCCTAGGCGGTGAATACTTATTTCGTGAACTCAACACCGGCATCGGTTGTTGAGTGACCCCGCGTAAAACCAAATTGCTTAAAATTCATTAAACTATTACCACAAAACTGAGAAAATAATTGATTTAACACGTTGAAGTGAACAACGTGATTACCCGCCTAATTCTGTAAAATATAATGTGACACAACGTGTATACACGTCAAGTTTATATTATTCACGCTGCGAACAACGTGACTCCACGTCTTTTCTTTTAGGCTGGACCTAATAGTTATGTCCTTCCGCCGTAATGTATCAAGTTTTTAAAATTCTACCGCCGTATTAGACGATTTTATGATTAAATCATGTATATTGTGACAACGGATATAGACGTCTCTTTCCTGTAAAAATTTTGTGTCACAACACAACTTATAGCCATATGGGATGCTCACTTCAACGTGTTAAAATATATTTTTCAAAAATCTTACTGAGCGTTCGTATTATAGATATAGGTCTAAAATTATTAGGGTCAGACATACTTCCTGCTTTGAATATTGGAATGCCTTACTCAATTTCATTATAACAGGAAATACACCATTATCAACACAGTCATTAAATATACTGGCTAAGTGCGGGGCTATACTATCAATGACAGATTGAATAATTTGAACAGAAATTCCATCTAAATCGGCAGTATTTTTTACTTTAATGCTTTTAAATGCATTTAAAACTTGTGGAACAGTAACATGTTTATAGTTAAAATCAATATCACATTTTCCATTAGCAGTGACTGTGCAAGAGTGGAACATAAATTAATACTCAAAGTAGTTGACACAGGGATGGCAGTAAAAAAATGTTCAAATGCTTCAGCAACTTCTCTGTCAGTTGACAACAATTTGATGTGAAAGCGGCCGAAAACGTGAATAATTTGAGCACATTCGGGCCAGCATTAGCGTTAATCGGCACTGCCAGCAAATCCTGTATGTGTGGATGAACTTTTGAGTAAAACGCTACTGGATTATGATGTTCCGGTTTTTTCAAGACGAACCGAATGTGCTGATGCTAAATGTAGTCCAAATAGACAGCGCGATAGGCACGAGTCGAATACACATGGTAATTTCTTCGGGACGGCCTGGTCTTTCAAGAAATATTACCGACCGGAATGTGCCGTCCAGAATATGTAAATAGACATTACTCCATCCAGTAAGCCATCTTGGATTTAGTTTCAGTTTCACTTGATCATCTTTTTCCGTAGCATGACTACAATATTTACTAAAAAACGTAAATTAACTTAGTGGGAAATTCCTACGATTAAGGTTGAACATTGCTTGATTTGGAATTGGCAACAAAAATCTTCATCATTTTTGTAAAGTGGTTAATTGGCTACTAAAAATAAATATGTGATTCTTAAAACTATATACTAAATTATGAGTGAGTATAAAGCTTATTTGTTTTTATTTCCTGTTTTTGCTAATTTTCGTATTTGTATGGTGTTCACTAAAGACTATTATTATTATTATTTTAGGTTAATGTAGGTATACCGCTATTGTATGTAGGTACAATAAATAAAATATTATAAAAAATAAATATGGCTACTGAGCATAACACCTACAATAGTATTTTGTTTACTATCAAAAGATCAAAACAATCGTAATGGCGTTTTATTTTTTTATTTAGTTCAATATAATTTATTTCCTCACAAGAGTCCTTTTCAAACGTTTTATTTATGTAGACCACAAAGGTCAACTTTACGACGGTATAAAACTTTTACTGCCATGGAAATTCAGGGATTGTTTCTATTTTTATATAGTTTTGCTATAGTATTTTTATTGGTATCATTCAAATATAGACCTTATTTTTTTACCAACTTAGTAGGTTCTATTTTTGCTAGTTAATAATTTTTGATCTTTTTAGGTTACATTTCACCGATTTCTCCGTCAAGAAATTCTCGTATTGAAAATGCTGTTTGGAGAACAGCTCAATAGCAAGTACGGAACATAAAAATTGCCGTTAGAAAAAAGAATGCTCAAGTGTTTGTTTAATAAACGGTAAATTGATTTGTATTAACAAAACAAAAAATTATCAACTAAGAATACCTAAATATATATTAATGTTACTAAGCTAACAATAAATTTACTCGAGTGAGTCTATTGAAGGTATAGATCGGTAAAACCGAACATACAGTGATTGATTTTTATATTACATTTAAAACCAGATCAACGAATTTTTGACTTTTATAACGATTGGATTTTTCTAACAGATTTATACTGGAAACATTCCATGAGTCTAAAAAATTTATGAACTAAAAATAAGATGTGTTTGCGGTTAAAATCTATCCTAGTTTATCTTAGGGCTGTAAAAACGAAAGCTATTTCATTTATTCCAAATTGTCAAATTATTCACTAAACTACGGTGTTATTCTTTAAACACATTGACTTAATACATTAACTAACATTTTAATGTCTGTTTAAATTACATATTCTCTCTAAATGATCCTTGAATGCGTTCACGGCCAAACTTTTACCAGTGTCGCTTTCGATGTCAAGCAACGTTCGCGGCAGACGTACGATATATTGCTGCCAGTGGATTAAAAACTTCAGGGCTTCCGTTTGGTCAGGACATAGTCGGGAAGGTACGCCAGAGGCCTATGGAGTTTCCAGAGGCGACGTTGTTACTCCCTCACACGATGTGAAGAAATTATCCTTGATTCTGTATCCTATATACAAATCTTAAAAATCAAAAAAGCTGTTTTTTTTTAGATTCAGTTAATTTTTGGTGTGATTGTATTTCATTCGTATTTTATATATCTGAAATCGAATGTACAACATGTTTCGATTGTCGTTTCACTATGTCCTGTAGTATTTTATAGACGCACTTGGTAACACTTTAATAAATATCAGTTATTAAATAAAGATGTTAATGTGTACAGATTCGCAAGCCGTATACATTTGTATGAGTCCGGAATCGTATGTGATAAACTTAATTGATTAATAAAAGTTTTATTATACATAGGAGTATAACATGTTCAAATGCAAAGCACAAACGATTCGCGAAGTATACGAAGATAGGTTGAAGTTAAATAACTCTAAATAAAAACTATTTTATAATAATAAAATAGTTATAAAGACAATTATAAAATATTTTTTACTATGTTTCATGTTTTATATTTAAATTCTCATTAAATACAAGATATTAAAATAACTTTAAGTGCAATATTAATACAAAATGTTCCTACTATAAAAGGAATTTATGAACAGCTGCTCTATTGAAATACTTGCTGAAGATAACAACGAAACAGCTGCTTGGAACGTTCCGCAAGACAATAAACTGGTATATTACTACATGTAGCCACATTAAATAACCGATAGTTACCATCACCTAGAGATATTTAAACGGTAAATCTTGACATTTATTATATACAGAGTGTTTGGGCGACGATTGTACATACTGTAGAAGACAGTACCTAAGTATTTTAGTATAATACTATAAATATGAAATTGGCGTTTTGTAAGGGCGGAACATAAAGTCAATTTAAAAAATATATATAATACATTTATTTCATCAAAGTATGTACCATTGCTATCTATGAAGTTTTGCCATCTCATAGGTAGTTCATTGATCCCTTTACTAAAAAAGCTATTCGGACGGGAATCAATAAAATCTTTGAAGGCGCTTTGGACTGCCCCATCGTAGTTGAATTTTTTCCTTGCAAGAAGTTATCGAAATTTCGAAAAGAATGGTAATCTGTTGGAGCAAGGCCCGGGGAGTACGGTGGATGTCTTAGATATTCCAATTGAAGCTCTTCTAATTTGGTAGCCGACTGTTATGCAGTTGTCCTGAAGCAGCAGTGGCCTAGAGCGATGACCAGCCTCGGTTGTTTAGCATCTAGCTTATCCATCATGATTTGCAGTTGCTGACAATAGATATCTGCCGTAATCGTCTGGCCAGATTTAAGAAAGTTGTAGTGAACGACACCGGCACTAGTTCACCAAACGCTCACAAGTAACTTTTTTGAGTCAATTTTTGCTTGGAGCAGGATTTGGCTGGTTCCCCAGAGCTCTACCAATGCGATGAGCATTTCCGATTGTCGTACAGGATCCACTTTTTATCACAGGTAATGTTTCTTGTTAAAATCCTTTCATTATTGTGCCGGTTGAGTAATGTAACGCAGCTGTCGACGCGCGTTTGTCGGTTTGCTGCACTCAATTCATGAGTTTTGATTTGCTTCAAGTGGGTTAAAAGTTTTGCCACTAACACCGCAGCCTACAGCTAACTCGGACGTGGTTTGCGATGGAGCCGCTTCCACAATCGCCATCAATTCTTCATTATTAAATTTGATCTCAGGCCGTCCACGGGGCTTGTTATGCAGGTAGAAATTTCCAGAACGAAAAAGTTGGAACCAAAAACGCACTGTGTTTTCTTTTGTGACACCGACGCCATACACTGCATTAATACTTCGAGCCGTTTCTGCAGCACTGGTGCCACGGTGGAGCTCGTACTCATAAATAACGCGATATTTCAAGTTTTCCATCTTGTAAACTAAGAGACGCAAAGAAAAAACCAAAAGAGGAAAATACAAATGAATTACGGTTTTCGAAACACAAACGTGTGAGCAAATAGCTCAACAGTAAATAGAGCATACATTTGGAATTGGAATTCTTAACGAAAGAGGCGATAATACAGATCAAAGTGGCCAGTACGATAAAACGCCAATTTCATATGTAAGAACCTAATATTATCAAAAAAAAAACATGTGGAGTCACAACTCAAACTGTGCACTATGGCAGCCACTTTATGTTATTAAATGAGGTGGAGTATATATAATATTTTATTGCAATAATTCTTCAAAATAGCAGCGGTCATAAAATATTAAAATCATGCAACTCAAAACCATGATAATTTTGTATATATACTCCATCCCTCGCATTATTTACGGTATTTGCGGCAAAGGAAGTAAGTTGAATGATTTCAAGAATGTTTCTTTCTGTTGCAATAACAGGTAGAGCCCAAGGTAATCGTAAACTCATACGTTCACAAGGTTTCTTGTCTTTAAAGTTGGGACCTGATCCGAAAAATACATTGAAAATAATAAAAGAGTATTAAATTCATGGCATTAGCTGTTCGCTTATTTCGAAATATAGTAACTAGTACTGCGTCAAACATATACAAATCATAAATCTCTTGTTGCAAATTGTTGTTGGTCATTATCATAATATGAATAAAAATTTGAAACGTTTGCATACCTAGATGTATGTCCAGCCTAATCGAATTGACAAAAATTTAAACATAATTATAATTTTATTAGAAAACATTTTTCATGATCACTATTCTTAAAAGATTGATTCAAAAACTTCAAAAGCTGCTAAGTTTGTTTGGATGGAACAATCTTGACTTAATATCAACTTTTACCATTTATTTAAGAAAAGAGTAATAGAGTTTTGTGAGTTTGTGAGAGTAGGAGGCGTTTTGTCTTTTGAGGTATATTGCTGAGATTTATTAAGGTTTTGTCCTTAACTTTAAATTAAATTTTAACAAAGCTGTTTGGATGAAATCGAGTGCAACCTAGTTCCTAATGACTCTCAATGAACAGTGTCCTAACCCAAGTTCACTTTTATTTTTAGCCTTGTCATAGCCAGCAAATGAGCACTCTACCCACCTAATGGAAAGTGGCAACCGTGCCCAGAGACATCATTAATCATAGAATATGATTGTCTTTATTGATTGTAAACAAAGACAATAGATCGTAATTTTATTGTTCGTATTTTTATTCATTAATTATCGATTAATATTGCGTTAGTAATTGTTTTGATCTACACTAGCAATTCCTTCCCTTTATCCGGAATAAAACGACGTAAATGTAGAATTGTGGTGGTTACATTATTAAGGACCGTCGTACCGCCCCAGACGAGATTTTATCTAAGAAACTGTACAGCCACTGAAATGCTACAATACTCACACCAAATGCACTTACAACGTGTTCATATATTTGTAAAATATAAGCAAAAAAAAATCTTTTGCACCATTCTTCTTTTCATCCGTTTTTTAATACCCAAAACTATACAGCCGAACAATGATACTTGACCATGGAACAGGTAGAGCTGAGCAAATATTCCACCAACCAATTGTAGTCGACGAAACAAAGCTCAAGTGTTCTCTTTTTTAAGATATGATGAGATACAGAATCGATTTATTTTCACACGCATAATAATAAAATAAAAAGAAACAGTTTATAAATAAATCAAGTAAACAGACTTAAAAATTACAGACATTTGCAAGTAGTGTACCAACTTAAAATTAAATAAAGGCTCAGCGTGTGCTAGTAAAATTATAAAATTTAGAAGCGCTGGTTTTTTGCCTTTCACCAATAAAGATTGTGCTAATTAATAATTTTTTCAAGCCTCGTAGTTACAATTAATCTGAGCAAATTAATAAAATTCTAAAAGAATAGCACTTAAACTCGAACAATAGTAAAGACTACAAAAACACTTTTTAAAATCTAAAAGTAACAAAAAAACCAGTATATTTATATATTATGTATCTTGTAAGAATTCAATGGTAAAAACAATTAACCAATGACACTCCGCCATACGATATGTTGGTAAAAAATCCTATTTTATTATTATTGGGCGTATTAATCAAAGCTTTCGGGATAAGATAATTACGTTACTTATTTTAAATATATTAATAAACGAACAAAAATATTGAGGAAATCTGTCATTGAATAGGTATGTATTGTCGTATTCAATTTGTAAATCATATTTGTTACATTTCATTAGTTTTTTATTTCACACGATAAAAGTGACGATGAAAAATTGTTTATGGTTCAGCAAAGTGGAAGGGATGAACCCCAGACTAAAACCCTTATGCAAATATTCAAGCAAATACGTTTGTTTTCTTAACTTTAATTTTTTTACATAAAACAAGAATAAAATACCACACAATTGACTGCTTAATTTGAGTCCAGGCGAGTTGTAACATCTTGCTTTTGTTTTTCAAGGTTTTTTCCGTCTCAGTCTACAGATAATACCTTTTTAATGACGAAATTAAGTTAAGGGGTGTATACGCAATCTCGACGAAGATAAAGGAAAAGAAGGCGTTCAACGAGTGTAACATTTTTTACCTATGATGAAATAAAATATTTGGAATTGTGCCTTTCAAATAAAAATACCACAAGATTCCGTAAGGTTCAATTCTGCTACTACTTGTAATTATCCTTTGCCATATTTTTCTACTATCACCATTGTTGTCTCTTCTAACTAAGAAAGGAATTAAAGTAGAAAATTAGTTAGGTCATCTGCCTGAAAATAATACTTTTTCCAAGCTTTATGGTAAGTGCATTTTCATTTCCACTGCAGGCTTATGCTTATAAACAAGCAAACTGGCGTCATTTAGGAAAGTTTGAAAAATATAATTATTTTATTTTTAATTTGGTTCAGAGATTTTTCAATTAATATAGTTGGGTTTAAATAAATAAATAAACATGTTTATTGTTTATTAAATGTTAAATTAACAATGTTTATAGTTATTCTTCAAAAAGAGTATTTTATGAAATTTTTACTTCTCAGAAATCGTGCTAATTGCTCAATCTTATAGACTGTGCTATTTTCATGAAAGGCACAATAAAACATGTTTGCACAACCTTCAGAAAATAGAATGTTAGTAAAACATCCTTCGCAAGTGTTGTATATCTAATTTCACAGTTTGGTGTGCATCATGTTCTATTTTGTAGGGTTAGCAATTTAACCAGATGACCGTCAAACGTGACGTTGTTTTTTGGATACGGAAAGCAGACCTGTTGTTGTTTATTTCAGTATTTTATACCAGTTTTTATATATCTGACTTAATAGCAGAGTACTACTGAGTTTGTGCTCCTTTCGCAGCGTTGTTTTCCTTATTAAAAGTAGAGGTTTGAAAAGGGAAACCACATTCCATCCGTTCCTGTAGTAAACTATACACTGAACAATTCCTATAGTTACAGGTTTTGGAAATGATTTAAATATTTAAAATTTATATTTAAAACGGAGCACAAGTACCATTGCATGGTTGATGATAGGAATATTTTACTGATAGATTTAGATCTACGTGAATAATTGATCGTTAAATTTGGCTACAACCTTTCTGCGCAAGCCAAGAACAATTAAAATATTAAAACGTGATATTTTGTACTACTCAGGATTGCGGGAGTTGCAAGCTTCATGCACAACAAATTAATAAAATAAAATATTTATCTTTAATACTTCAACCACGAGCCATACGGAGGCTGACAAATTTTTAATTCTTGCATCGTTTGTAGTGTAAACTCACAATAGTATGGCTGACTTTTATGCTTTTTAAAAATTCCAACTTTTAAAAACTATCATAACATTTCAGACTAAAATGGACCCGCTGTTGGAAGATTTCCAAATGACGTCACCTTCAAGCAGTTGCCGCAATAGGTATATGAGAGCTAAAATGAAAAGGAGAAAACTGTAAAGCTAAGACTGTAAGAATAATATATTATTTTTACATACAATAGAAAGTTTCAAATATATTTAATATTTATTAAGAAAATAAACTTTCAATAAACTTTCACATTTTTAATATGTATTTCCTTTGATTAGTTTCCTATCGGACGTCTTAAACGATTTCTATTGCTTTACATTTAATAAAAATATTAATTGTGCATATTAAAGTTTAAAATTCATAGGAAAAATAGTTCTAACGTCTCAGTCAGGGTTAAATTAGTGCTATAGTTTTACCGTCACACTCAGGTGATCTCGGGACATGAAGACCATGGATACCTATTTCGGATCACCACCACTGCGTCGATTGCCTCGACCAAATGGCCCAGCACACGCTAAAGGTATGCCCCAAGTGGGATGCCGACGGCAGCGCGCACAGCACTTTATTGGGCGCCAGTCTCTCGCTCCCACCGTGGTTCGCGCTATGATCGAGCGGGAGAGATTAAAAGAGTTTAGACAATTACTATTTCTTATTGAAGTCTAATACAACATGACTCTTCCACTCGTTCGGAAATTCCTCCGTGAAGAAGAACTGGCAAGAAACTTCACGATATTTTTTTTCAAAATCAATTTACAGTGTCCCTTTATGCTTATTACATAATTATTCTTCTCTGAATCCCTCCTCCCAAGTATCCAAACGACGAACAACCTCAAACGGCACCCTTTCACGAGTTAACGTGGGATCCAGCCACCGCCCTCCTCAACCATATAAGAGGGAAGTGAGCAACCCGTCACCCGACGCCACCATATGAAGACGTATGTTTTGGGACTCAATGTACTAGATTAGAGAGAGATAATTTAAGTATAAACATTTTGCAGCTTATAATTTTTACGAGCGATCAAAATTCTATGTTTTTCAAAAATCTGTGCTTGTTCACTACGGCAACTCATGCGATACCGACGCGCAGGTAGTATGAAGCGATTGCTCGATGTAGGTAGCGAATTAAGTTTATACATTAAATTTGTTCTGTAGTTAAGCACTTTTATTGTATTCCTGGAAGAGAGCGTGAACATCTATGTCACAATCTTTACTTATTTTATCGAATTGTTTTATTTTTTTAAAATAATTTTCCATAGATCCCAGCCTTACCATATTTTTATTAAATTTTTCCTATCTGTTTTAACCATTAAAAAACAGAATACCGGTAAATTGATCAACGACGATACACCAATAATAACTAGCCTTTCATCTAGCAAATGACAAAGCTTTTAAAAAGTAAAAAAAAAATCATAATAAAGGTTTTAGTTATATCTTCATTGTAGTTTTGAATGCAATTGACTAGAATAGATCGTTTTTTAGTTAAAAAATACGCTAAATTTTCTAAATACAGGTACAAACAAACTAGGTTCACTTAAAAAAAAAAACATTGCACTACCTCGTTGATCTGACATTTTTTAAAATTTCATGAAAATAAGATAAATAAAATAAACACTTACTTAACTTATCGTTTCACAGTTCTAGTACACGTACCTTAGAGATTTTATTGCTCATATAACTTCCAAAACGAATGGGTTAAACCAATAAATATGCAGGTTCTGCCCTTAAATGTCATGACAAAATTGATTTCAATGATGTTTCAAAATGGCTTTTATCAACATTAAACGAATCGGTCTAACAAAAAACCAAATTAAAAATATTAAAATCTAAGGTTCATTAGTCATGAGAAGTAACGAAAGAGGAGGATCCTCGCTCCGCAAATTTATTTCCATGGTCATATAGTAACACTATACTTCCACAAATTAGTTTGTACTAAGTTGGGTTCATAATACACACATCAAAAAAGTCTAAGCAACATATACAAATTTGAATTTTACAATGTGTTTTCACATTAAATCGTTAGTATTTTATTATTTATTTAGTGTCTTTTCAAACTAAAAAATGAATTGTCTTTTATAATTTTTATTTTAATAACATAAATTAACAATATTGCGAGTACTGTATCATACATAGTACAAACTAAGATGCCTAAGCAACTGAAATTTTCATAAACTTAATGAATTTGTTAAACAAAATTTTTTTTTTATTAGAGGAAACTTAGCTGGTTTGTGAATTATTTAGAGAATATTGTTGTATTTAAAGTGTATTGTTCTGTTTAATTCCAAAAAAAAAATAATACTAATAATGTATGGTAAAAGAAATTGGATAACATAATAAAAAAAATGGCCCACTCTGTTGTTGAGAACTTGCTGACACCGATTATTGAGAGGAGATGATTGCCGCAGGATAACATGTTTATGTTATCCTGCGGCAATTGCTCCCAATAAAATTTTAGTAAGTCCCTCAGTAGTCGGGATGTTGTCGCTCCGTCCAAGTCCTCAAAAAACGTCTCTGGAGCATGTCCCATGCGTGCTCAATGGGGTAGAGGTCTGGCGATTGTGCAGGCCAAGGCAATCCCCGGATGTTTTCCTTTGCCAAGTACTCCCTGGTGTGCAAAGCTGTATTATTGCGCTGTATTATCGCTCATGATATTATGCGCATTATCATGCATCAACGTAAAATCGAAGCCAAAGGTTTGTGCGAATGGACGGACATAAGGCCTTAGAACATCCTCAATGTAATTTGCAGCGTTCATGATTCCATTTACAAATACGAGCTCAGTTCGTCTGTTCTTCATAATACCCGACCATACCATAACTGTTAAACCGTTGTATGGATAAACTTCTTGAACGCGCCTCAGCCTCTCAGTATTTCCAGGACTCTTCTTCTTCATCCTACGTTTCCCACATCCCTGTTTTTGGTAACGGTCATGACCAAAAATCGTCGGCTCTTATTACTTTGTTTTAAGTTTCTCACCTAACAACATAGTAAAAGAAAAAGTAGTCATTTGAAACTATTTAATAATAACACGACACTTACACAGTCATAATAACGTTAGTTATTAGGACTTATTGCATAGGTCATCCCATAAGTGGGTTTGTAGACATTTTGATAAAAATGCCCAAATATACTTTTGACTTATCAGAAATATACATGTTTCACTAATCTGAACTATTGTTATAGTATGGGCTTGAGTATTGAAATTACAGCCTATCTAAAATGTATTTATTTCTTAATACAATTTAAGAGCTTATAGTGCTTCATCGAAGTATGCAGGAAATAGTATTATTTGATAAATTACAGATGCTAAATGTAAAATAGGTAATTTTTTTACTCATAAATGGCAACATTATGTCACGCGAGTACGGCGCTGCGTCTGGGGGACTTCTTTCATGAATAGGTCTTTGCCTCAGATTGATTGCTTCCCGCTTCCAACATCTCTACGACTCTTAGCATTTCGTGAGAGGTGAAATGACGTCGCTCCATGTCGTATACAATGCCTTACAATTAAAAATTTTCTCAATTAATCAATAAAAATTATTAATAATAAATGACTTCCAACACTCACGCCACACAAAGAAAACGCATTAAAATTCGAAAACATGCATTCGCTTTAAATTTTGTGAAAAAACAAATGAAAGTTGAGATTTTTTTTATAACCAGCCAGTATGTCATCTAGAACAAAAAAATTTACTTAAGTACTACCTACTTGGTAAAATAAGATATAATAATTGATAAATAAATTTGAAATATTGTGTGTTGCTTAGACTTTTTTGATGTGTGTAGTTCATGTCATTAAAAGCCTGCAAGCGGAAACTCCTTTAAAGTTTGTGCATCAGTGTTTGGCAAATGAGAGGTATCGGTTTATACTAGACTTATAGCTTATCATTTGTATGTATGTATTTTGTCATATTTACGCTCTGAATCTACACTACCTATTATTCCCCAAACGAAAAATTTATTTTCTTTTTTGGTTTATTATTAAAAGTTGCAACAACTTTTACCCAAGTTTCAAAATACTTTCACAATTTTCCGATTTATCAAAAAAAATTTTTTTATCCCGAGTTTTTCACGGTATCTTGAGTTACGTGCGTAAAACCGCGCCGGTATATCTATTCATTTTTAAATTAAATTAAATGAAGTCTCGAATTTATTGAAAGAAATGAATTGAAAGAAAAATTTCGGTTAAAAAATGTGATCTTCGGTTCCTACTTGGACAAGCTATAAAACTCAACCAAATCTTCCAAAAGTAGAACACCCAAGTATTCCTTAGTGGTAATTAATAGGTCTTTACCTATGAAACTGCCGTTTTGCCGTACTGGCCATTTCAAATGAAAATATTTTTTTTTGACTGATAATTCTAATTTCAAATTAATTTTATTTGACAAACATGGAATTCTTTTTCTAAAATCGTCATTTGTTTAATAGTTAGTGTTTTGTTTTCAACGCATTCGAACATTTTTCGTCATCATGGATAAGTTAAAAATTCGAGTAATTATGGAGTATGAGTACCGTCGTGGCAGCAAAGCGGCACAAGCGGCACGCAACATCAACGACGTTTACGGAGCGAACACTACAAACGAACGCACCACCCGTTATTGGTTTACCCGCTTCCGTTCTGGAAATTTTGACCTGAAAAATGAACCCCGTGGTCGTCCGAAAACTTTGGTCGACAATGACGAATTAAAGGCAATTGTGGAAGCTGATGAAACTCAATCCACGGCTGAATTAGCAGCAGCTTTCGACGTTAGCATCAAAACAATATTGGTCCATTTGCGTCAAATTGGCAAGGTAAAAAAGCTTGACAAATGGGGACCCCACGAACTCAATGACCGCCAGCGCGAAGTACGCGTGTTCTGAACCGCATTGTTACTTGTGACGAGAAATGGATCCTGTTTGACAATCATAAGCGCTCAGCAAGTTGGTTGGACCCTGGTTCAGCACCCAAACAATGCCCTAAACGAAAACTTACCCCTAGAAAAGTGATGGTCACTGTTTGGTGGTCTAACGCGGGTGTAATTCATCACAGCTTCTTGCCAAACGGGACAAGCATTACTGCAGATGTGTACTGTGAAGAACTGAACACAATGATGGAGAAGCTCGCACGTCTCCAACCAGCTTTGGTCAATCGTTCGGCTCCACTGCTCCTGCACGACAAAGCGCGACCTCATACTGCACAGCAGACGGTCTCCAAGCTACAAGAGTTGGGGTTGGAAGTTCTCCATCATCCGACGTACTCACCAGACCTTGCGCCTACAGACTTCTAGTTTTTCCAGAATTTGGATAACTTCTTGGCGGGAAAAAAATTCAATACCCGAGAGGCAGTACAAAATGACTTTGAAGAATTTGTTGCCTCCCGTCCAGCTGATTTCTTCAAGAAAGGCATCAATAAGCTACCAATGCGTTGGCAAAGATGTATTGATTGCATGGGTGATTATTTTGATTAATAGAAATAAAAAATATATAAAAAAATTACGCTTCATTTATTTCGTGAAAAACGGCAATTTCATAGGTAAAGACCTAATATTAATTAAAAACTGAACCTACTTACTGGCCTGTAATAAATTATTACTTCAAAAATAGTACAGTATCCGTACCTATTATTTCCTGTAAATTTTCCATGAAGATTGTTCATTTTATACCGACACTGCAGACTATTCATAAATAAATAAATGGTTTTAAGTGTATTGCATTGAAAGAAACCAGTGACAGCGGCAACACATTACGTTGGTTCGTTCACTGAATTATTAATGTCAATGAGGGATTATTAGGAAGAATAATAGAAGAATATATTTCCGATCTTTTTATTTTTATTTGTACAGTGAGTGGCACGCTTTACTTCTTTATTTTCCTGTATTTAAACAATAGACCGAAATCGGGGTGCGACTTCGTGGAAGAAATTCACCATAGTAGAACATAATTTATTCTAACCGTATAACAGGCATAAAAATTATAGCGACTGATAAATATTTTTGGTTAAAGCACCGTTTAAAATGATTATCAAGCTTTAAAATAAGAATTGTGATAAAACAACCTATTAAAACAGTAATGCATCAAGTGTCGACAGTCGAATAAATATTTTGCAAATGAGAAACGACGGCCATAAGTCTTCTATATCTCATATTTTGATGTCAAAGTAGAATTAAATTCTTCATTCTCATAAAAATGGCAATTTTATTTGTGTTCGTCAAACTATCTCACTGTAAAAACATTTCCGAGAGAATAAGAGATCACAGAAATTCAAGGTTCCATTACCACGAACATTATGAATTTAGATAACTACAAACAGATCCAATTCCACAATAGGCTACTTTTCGCTCCTAGTCAATATTATGCATATTTAGAGTTTTATATTTTATACGGTCCATAAAGTAAGTATTATTAATATTCACTAGTCAATCGTCGATTTACTTCAATAATAGGTGAGAGTTGCATGGGTTGCAAGTTGCAAGACGCAATTACGAGGGCAAGGCGAACAATTCTTGGTTTGACTACGAAAGACTGCGATGTAATTTTATTACAGTTAAAATAATTTTATTTATTTAAAAATCTCCCTTGAAGTATAACATTTATATTCAATATAAAGGGTGGAAAGTTGTTGTTTTTTTGAAGAAATTCCACCCTGTACACATCAACAATATTTAAAACATTTACTCCAATATACCGAAAATAGTCAACTTTTTATACTTTACATGCGGGTCAACTGAAAATTTTGAAAGAGTCGGTCTTTTTTTATTTTCGATATAGAGTATCTTTAAAAATATTGTCTTAAATTGTGGTCTGAGCCCAAGTAAACATTTTCCAAATGGTAAAAAAAGTCACTCGGTATATTTTTAGTCCAGTATTTCTCCAATATCAATAATCTGGAAGTAAAAGTCTAAAAGGCTATAAAAATAGCCATCTAGCTATCTGATCTTTTTTAATGGACTCTAAGTGATTCTAAAGGCGACTACAATTTTAACTCTGAGGGAACCGAATAGAACGAGGTAGATGGGCCACATATTAACCCATTTCGATTAGTTTTATCCATTACCAATGCACTTTGTGAGCAGGTGCATTGTTCTGGTGAAAGTGACTTTTTCTTGCAAATTTGCCCTCTGACTGGTCAAGAAAATTGGTGTTATATTCGCATGTTATTATTACGTTTTGTTCAAGAACACATTTACAGGATCTCCTTTGTATCCTAAAATACCAACACTTTCCGACAGATGAGGCCGACTTCGCTCCTTTGGCGTAAAAATCCATCACAATATGGTACGCCTTTTTGATGATTTCTAATGTGGTTAAGGATGTTGACCGTCCTGCACCAGGTCATCTTTAAAAGGGTGTACGATCGTGTTTAAATTCACTGCCTACTTTTAATAGCCCGAATTGAAGTAACACAAATGCCGTAAAATTTTGTGCAATTTGGATTGATTTCGTTAAAATTTAATCCATCTAAAACCAAAAGTTTCACAATTTTAACAAAGAATACACAAGGCCAATACTGGAAAATCTTATTAATAAAACAATTGACAGAAATTGTTGAATCCTGACATACGAGCTAATGTGCTACTCAGCTGGAACGTTTCATTTTCGCTAATTGGAACGCATTTTGACGGACCGAGAACTTTTCGCTTAGCCTTGCCCTTATACATAAATATGAAGGTGATGGAAAGACTGTTGTATAAAATATGTGATTTAGATGCCCTTTTCATAAGTGAAGTGAATTCAGTGTGTCTATAGGGACTGGACATGTAGCTTTGATGAGTTTTGATGATGAGAAAGTTTTGATGAGCAGTACCCGTATGTACGTACACTCATGTTTGTTTTATACACTAAGACTTTTCAGTTGACGGGCTTCCATGAGAACTAGTAATAAGATTTAAAGTATGACTGAAAAACTAGTCCGAATTCAAATATAGGTCATCTTAAAATGAAATGGATGAGCAGCATTTATCTTTCTTTTTTTTAGAAAGGAGGAAGAAAGTTGTGGGTTTGGCAATTAACAAAACGAAATGTATGTTAAAAATGCATAAAATTATTCTGTATTTGCATAAAAAAAAGCTACAAAAATGAATTTCCTATGATGACGGCGTCTTCACATTTTAACGATTATTGTTCTGGAAATATCAAGAATGTTTAAAAAAAATATGCTTAATACTTTTTTTATTATTTCTCACGAATATTCAATCATTTTTACACATTTTATGAAGTTATCAAAAATGAAAAATATGTTGGATTTTTCAATTTTATGGCATAACAGTAGTATGTCATATAGCTTAAGTCAAATCTTCAACGGTCATTCGTTTCGTTTCTTTTCGTGCGTCACGAGTACTCTCAGTGTGTTTTCCTGCGTTTCTGTGATTTTTATTAACTTGGCTTTCACATATGGACTTTCGATTACCTTGCTACGTCTGATACTTTTGCTGTCATACCGGACACCGATAAAAACGATGTATCATCGTTGTGTGAACTTATACCTTATAACTTATAACTTACGTAGAATTGTCTTGGAAGATGAAGCTACACTGTCAATATTGCGTGCATGGGAATATTGAATATTCCCTGTAAATAATATTTGTAGGAAATAAGTGTTTCAATTGGGTCTCCACTATGCAATATCAATTAACAGGACGTGTACCAAGCTTATATTTTCGTGAGAATTATTTATTTTCCTTATTTAAACTAACAAATTTATATTAATGACCTGTGTGTGTTACTTTTAATGCTCAAAAAAACATGGAGCCTTAGTACAACCTCTACTGTTAGATTTATAACTCTATTTCCAGATTGCACAATGTTCTGAAACTTTCTTAATTATGTTGTGTATTATATCTATCTGCAGCTTTAAATTTCATAATGTTAACTCAACAAAAGCCCTGGGCCTAGGCATGTACAGGAAGGTGGGTTTCTCCTTGGTTTATTAATTGAATAGAACAGATGAGTAAATATACATTATCTTCACAATCTACGGTAAGGTGGAAAGCAGAATGCTACTACGTCTTCTTATGGTAGCGTCGGGTGACGGGTCGCTCACTTCGCTCTATATGGTTGAGGAGGGCGATGGCTGGATCCCGCGTTAACTCGTGAACGGGTGCCGTTTGAGGGTGTTCGTCGTTTGGATACTTAGGGGGAGGGAGACTTGCCTAGCTAACAGATGCAGATAAGAATAATTTTATATAGACATAAAGAGACACTGTATATTTTTTTGAAAAAAATATACCCGTGAAGTTTCTTGCCAGTACTTCTTCACGAAGGTTTTTCCGAAACCTGGCTACAGTCATGTTTTATTTGGCGTCAATAAGAAGAAGTACTTGTCAGTGTTGAGAAATAGATATTTAAATTTGAATTTGAACTAATAAAACAAAAACTTGAGCAGATAGAACTTATAAAAACCATTATAATATGCTCAATGCAATGTCACACGACCAATTATCTAATATCATCAGGGTACTTGAGTAAGTAATCATGCGATAGCCTCTATCATTGTTACGGGCAGTGGCCAAAAAACTAAACGAAGTTAATTTGTGTAGAAATTTTTTTTTTAGGCAACGCTATTTTAAAGACAAGGTAATGTTTTCATGTCATTAGCCGCAGTGTCTTGCAATTATCCGTTCAATCCATGTATGATTGACTAAAGCAGGGTCAAATATTATATCTCCTTTATAAACACAAATAGTCTGCGCTAGTTTTAGAAATGTAATGAACTTTCCTTTGAATAAATGTTGAAAATAATGTTAAGAATTTCACTTCAAGTGCTTTTGTATGTTCTATAATTCTAAATTAACGCTTGTGCTCCGTGGCTGATTCCAGCCGTGTAAGTTTGGATTAAATGTACTGCTCGAACATTGCTTTCTTTCTTAAAAGATGGATATATAAATTTACTCTGGAAGTATTAGAGTTCTTTAAACCAATCCAATCTAAAAGTTTTAATACCAAGTTAAAATAAGTATTATTAAAATATATATTTGTGCAGCAGCCAGTAGATAGCATGCAAGTAACATATATGAAAGGGTTAATAGGTTCTAGTTATAAGTGAGCTATATGTACTATACATATACACAAAAAATAAATTGAACTTATCTGATATAAATTGGACACTACCTATTTCCTTGTGAGTGGCATTCGAAGACCATTTCTTCCGTTTACATCTTGTAACTATAAAGTAGTAATGTTTATTGCTACTTTTAAGAAACTTCATTATCACAGCTGAATAAATCACATTGATTAAAAGTCTGGCCACCTAGAGTATAAACAAATTTTATGTTTTTCTCGTTTATTTCATATCGCTTAAGGTCCTTTTTTTCTTAAAAGGAAGTTACTGTTAATATTTATTTTAATATGAAAAATGAGAAATTATAAGAAACATTAAATTCTTTCTCTATTATTGAAATGATATCAGTGTTAACTGTTTGAAAACTGCCTGTTTAGTACCAATAGCAGCTGCTACCTTTATAATTTACGTTTACTTATCTTAGTCTATATTTTCTAGACAAATTATATAATAAAGAGTGTCCTTAATAACCATTTAGCGTCTTCACATCTATTGGATTTACTTCGTTTGTTTCAAAGGCTGCATTGACTTGTTAGTTTAAGTACATGTGAGGCAGCACTTAATGTTTAGGATTAAAAAGTGAAATCAATTAACAAGAAAAGTTGGTAATTAATTGTCTGCATTCAGCACAACGTTGAATTACTAAACAAAACAATTTTTTTTGTTAGTATATTCCTTTACATTTCTAAGACCCTATTATTATTGTACAAACAAGCACATATTTTTTTATACTTAGTTCACTATATACTTCATTTGGAATTTAATTTGTATGAATACAAAATTACCATAAATCTCTCTCAAGCGTAGTTCTCTGGATTGAGTAGGCTAGGTTTGAGGGTGTTCGTCGTTTGGATACTTGGAGGGAGGGAAGACTTGCCGAGCTAACAGATGCAGAAAAGAGTAATTTTGTATAGACATAAAGAGACTCTGTAAATTTATTTTGAAAAAAAAATATACCCGTGAAGTTTCTTGCCAGTTCTTCTTCACGAAGGTTTTTTTCGAACTGGTGGTAGAATCATGTTTTATTTGACGTCAATAAGAACAAGTAATTGTCAATGTTGAGAAATAAATATTTGAATTTGAATTTGAATTAGGAAAGTAAAATTAATCAATCATCTGACCTGTCATTTCTATGACAGGTCCTACTGGACAGAAGCAAGGGAAATTACATTGTCAGAACCTACCTTATACCAGGTCATATATATATATATATATATATATGACTATTATATATTCATTTAATCAAAGTATGTACCATTGCTATCTATGTACTTTTGCCATCTCATAGGTAGTTCATTGATCTCTTTACTAAAGAAACCGTTTGGACGGGAATCAATAAAATCTTTGAAGGCGCTTTGGACTGCCCCATCGGAAATGAATTTTTCCCCTTGCAAGAAGTTATCGATAATCTCTCGTAAATAACGCGATATTTCAAGTTTTCCATTTTGTAAACTAAGTGAAGCAAATGAATTACGGTTTTCGAAACACAAATGCGTGAGTAAATAGCTGTATAAATTTGAAATTGGAATTCTTAACCAAAGAGGAGATAATACAGATCATAGTGGCCAGTACGACCAAACCCCAATTTCATATGTAAGGACCTAACATTAAGGTTTGACCATTAATCTGCGTGATTGAAGAGTTCTTCTCAGTATGTTACTAAATCTGTGATACATTTTATCAATAAATTGTATCTATGAGCTCGGACGCTTCTTTCCTTTGCTCGTCAAATACTTTTACATACCACCTGAGTTATACCAGTTTTTTTATTTGTTAAAAACTTTTCACGCGAGCGCTGGTTTAATGAAAATATTCAATCATTGTAACGCACGTATAGTGTACAAAAATTCAACGCGGAAATGTTCAGCCTGTGATGTCAGAGTGTATGTGCCACAGTTAGCCGTCTGTGACACTACATCGTACTCACAGCAAATTGCAGTGTCCGTCGACAAACGCTTTCGTTGTACTTCTTTGTAGCGCCATGATTTATATGTTACCGTTGAGACTAAAACGAGACAGTGTTTTGTGTTAAATAAGTAATATACAATAAAATTATATAATTTGATAATAAACTATAGAACGTCATTAAAACCAATGAAAACGTTCTTTTTGCGAATAGACCGGCACGTCAGGGTGTTAAGCTTTTCATATTATACAATCGATTTTTTTTTCTTAAGTTTTACCTTTATTTTGATACCTTCATAGTGAATACGTCAAACTACAGAGAATAACAAACTAACCTGAGGTTCAAAGTAATCATTACTACAGCGCATTCTCAAAAATGTTTTTACAAGGCGGCTTCTTGTTTTGATGCCTTAGCGTTTTGAATTACGTAAAATATTATTTAACTAATTTCGTGCCTGTTTTTATCCAGATTCATTTGCAAAGCCTGTGAAGGCCTTCAAAAAAGAGAGAAACTTAAATCAGTTAGTAGATTTTTCAAATCTCAGACTGAAAATAAAATCTGGGAAAGGAATATTTTATTACAGTAAGTTGACTCCAGATTGACCTCAGACCTAATAAAATTAAGAAACCTTAGAAAATCAGCTTCATTCAAACTCAGTTATTGAGTGAAGCTAGGCATAATTTTACAGAAGACATTGCTTTTTGAGTTTTGAAGATTACAATGTTTAAAATAACTTTTATTTTAAGGAGAAAGCTTAGAGGTTCTTTTTAAGTCTCCAATCACACAGCAGAACTTGTGTCATGGATGACCATACAGAGAACCGGGGTGGAACCCAGAATAAACATACATATATCAATATCAACAACCGTAACCCGAGAACAAATATCATTTCATCACGTCAGTTCATCACACAAATAATGTGACTGTCACCTTACACACTCCATCCAGGTCTAAAAAATATATTATTTATAAAATTCATAATTATATTAAATAATAAAACAATAAAATAAAACAGAGAAACGCCATTAGTAAGCTTTTTGTTTCAGCACTTAACGGACGAATGGAATGCAAGGACTGAATTTCAAAATTCCGAATTTTATAACACCGAATGGTTCAAAATTCCGATATTGAAAATTCCGTCTTTCATAATTCCTAATTTTTCTTTTTCGAAACTTCAAAATTCCGAACGTTTATAATTACGAAAATCAATATGCCGAATTTTAAAATATCGAACCATAAAAAATCCGCAATATCATAAATACGAATCCCGTATTTACCTCACTTCGCTCGTCGTCCCGCCTAATTTGTATAATTTCAAAATGTGCCTTATTAATTTTAATTTGTGTCACAGGAGATTTAGATTATAATTTTTTATATATACCCGTTGTAGATACAAAATCTGAATGATAGCATTGAATTTCCGGAAAATTAAAATTCGGAATACCATATTTCGGATCAGTAACACAGCGGGTTTTTAATTCTTCTTTCTTATGAATTTCGATAAAATCAGAATCCTGTTTTAAAATAGTCGAAATTTAGACTTTTAGGGATTGTGAAATTCGGAATTTAAAAAATCGGAATATTCAAATTCGGAATTACATAATTCGGAATTTTTTAGTGTTTCCCCATAAAATCCTTTGTTAGTGCAATTATTCTTTATGAAAACACAAGGCCCGATCATAGCATATTAAATCTACCCGTAATGCAACATGATCATCAAAACCTTTACGGTCATTGCTTATAGATTGGTTCGAGTAAGCGCGTAAGTGGATTTTATAAATGTGATAAATAAAAGTTATCATCCATTCAAGAATTAGGTAAATATAGGTATTGGACTCCTTTATTTTAGATCTTAAAATATTGTTTCAAATACAAGGCCATTCAGATAGTTTTGTGAAAAAAAGTTTACAGTTTTCATCGCCAGAAGATGCGCTTAAGAATGCTGTGTTTGAGAAGGCCGTTCAGGAAGTACCTGTTGCAGATTGGAAAATGTGCTATGTATAGACTGTGTATGGACGCTGGTGGAGAGTTCTTTGAAAAGATGCAATAGCAAAAATGTTACCTATAGAACATGTTTATTTTTTTTTTCTCAAAACTTTTTAAGTGTCCTACCTATAATTTTTAAAATAAGAAGATGTCAAATTTCCACAGCTCTTTTTACCTCCATGGGCTCTCTGGATGTTTAACATGCATATTTTTTTAATACCTTGTCTTCACCATTTTCCACGGGTACGCTCTGAACAAACGTTGTTCAATGAATCGAACTAAACTTATTAAATTATGGGTTTGAATTCGAATTAATTTACAAGTTTCGGCGATGTTATTTACTATGAAAAATTGACAATAAATCATGGAGACGTTGTATCGGGGCTGAGCTATGTGTGAAATTGACTTTATTAGTCGGTCGATGATGGAATAAGCAGATATTGCAGAGTGTGGTTAATGTATTATCATACACTTCTTGGATTACAATCAGTACCTAGTTATTATAATTAGTACAACGTATTGAAAAATTAAATTATAATTAGTTACAATGAAAAGTTTACTAATATAATGAATGGTAAAAAGTTAATTAATGTTTCATTGACGTACCAGGATAAATCTTTTTTTCCTGTGTGAGCCAATGTGAGTGGGGATCAAACGAGTATTACTTGACTTTTTCCTGTTATAAAGATTCGGTTGCTGAATAATGTTACAACTTGCGATTGAAGAGACCTACATGGAATATTTATTTAAACATAGTCCTTGGTAAGTTAGATAAAAGAGATTCAAACTAAGTCTTGGAGTCACTTTGTTTGTCCGTCGCAGTAACATTAGGAATATACATCCCAAAACTAAAGTTTGCTAATTTAAAGGTTAAGAAAATACTAAATACAAGCAGTGTAAAACATTAAATAACATTACCGTAACTGGAAAAATTCATGAAATGAAAATAGAGAGTCCTGGCAATTGTTGACGTACATTCAAATTCAAATTCAAATATTTATTTCTCAACATTGACGATTACTTGTTCTTATTGACGTCAAATAAAACTTGACTCTACCACCAGTTCGGAAAAACCTTCGTGAAAAAAAAAAAATAATCATGCATGAAAAACAACTAATAGAAAATCAACTGAAAAGGCTGAAACAAGATAAAAATTCAATATATCGTAATAATGAAATAAATCGAAACAATATGAAACAATATGTACTGTACACTTAAAAATATCAATGCCTGCTTCGACAAAGCCGGGTAAACCTTTGAATATCCCGGCTAATCACAGACCCATCAGCCTACTCAAGGCTATGGCTAAACTTCTCGAGAGAATCATACTCGCTCGAATGAAGGACCACCTGTTCTTAGCGGACGGTGACCGCCTCATTATCCCCCATCAATTCGGCTTTCGTGCAAAACACTGTTGCCCTCAGCAAGTCCACCGTATCGTCGAGTACATACTCGACGGCTTCTACCCAAGGCGACTTAAAACAGTCGCGGTATTCTTTGACGTAGCCAAGGCTTTTGATAAAGTCTGGCACGCTGGTCTCATTTATAAGCCCTAAAACACAGACTTACCGAGTAGTCAAACTAGTAGGCTCCTATCTTAAATATCGCACCTTTCCTTTCAAACACGAAGGGACGCTCTCCGGCCCCCGCCCCCTCAGGGCGGGATTCCCTCAGGGCTCGGTACTCGCCCCGCTATTATACACCACCTACATCAATGATATATCTATCCCGTCAAAAGGTGTCTAACTCTCCCTCTTTGCCAATGATACAGCCCTATACGTCATGGGCGTGTATGTCGACACCCTCATCACCAAACTCCTGAAGGCCGTAAACGACCTCGGAGCCTGGTTTAAAAACTGGCGAACCGATGTAAATCCAGAGAAAAGCTCTGCGATGCGCTTCGAACATAAACGCCGTCGCCCCTGCGACCCCCATATCCGAATGCTAGGTATGCCTATCCCGTGGGCACAAGCCACCAAAAATCTAGGCGTAACGTTCGACCGTACGCTTTCATTCCGACCTCAAACGCTTAGAGTTACCAAACTCGCCCGTATGTACATGGCCCGCTTAAACAGTATGTTAGGCAGGCACAGGAAAATGTCTCTTAGGAACATGCGAACGCTTTTTAAGGTTTGCGTCAGACTAGTCATGACGTATGCCGCCTCAATCTTTGCCCATACCAAACCCTCCTATTTGTATAAGCTGCAGGTAGTCCAGAATCTCTTCTGCCTCAGGGCCACGGATGCTCCGTGGTACGTGCGCAACGCAGACTTGCATAGCGATATCTCGACCTACAGTATAACAACACCTTAGGACGCTCTCCACTGCTTTTGTCAAGCGATCCGAAGAGCATCGTAACCCCCTCATACGCGAGTTAGTAGCTTATACTGCTCAGTCCGTGCCTAAGAGGGCGGACTACAGAGCGACTCATAGCTTTGGCAGAGCATAGTTCCCTTCTCAATTCTTTATAGGTTCATTTAAATGAATTGATCGCTCAGTCAAGCTTTGGCCGACTCTGCGCAGCCCCGGCTTCACCGGAGGCTGCCCAGACCGGCCCCAACTCATGTCTCTTTGAGCACCTTCAGTGCAACCTTCACATCCGGTAGACGAACCGTTAACGGGTCTCCGCCAGCGCGCCCACCTCCCAACGGGTGTCGCTTTCGTTGAAGGCTAACGACAAAATTTGCTATAGTCAACAAGGTGGTTTTTAGTGGGTACGTGCCATCCTGGTGAGTCCCACATCACCCCCGCAGAGGTCGGTTTGCCTGCGAAGGTATGCATGACGCATCTTCCATCAACCTCCCATAAAGGTGTTGCTTCGGCAGCAAAAAAAAAATATATCATTCATTATCGAATCGTCTTTGCTTTCGCCTCCAAATACCTCCTCCTAAGTCACGGATAAGAAAACGCGATTGTCCTTCTTGGTCGATACCGGAGCAAACATCTCTGTTATACCAAGGAAGAAAGGAACACAAACTTAACAACAGCCGTTTGTCCTGTACGCCGCCAACAACACCATAATACCCACCTACGGCGAGAAAACTATGGAGCTTGACCTCAACCTACGAAGGCCTTTCCGATGGAAGTTTATCATCGCCAACGTCAGCAAACCTATCATCGGTGCTGACTTCCTCAAGCAACACAAGCTCCTGGTCGACGTTGCCGGCCGCTGCCTCATTGACAAACAGACAGGTTGGTGATACTATTTAATCTATATTTGATCTATATTGAATAACTATTCAATCAATATATTAATTTGATTCTATTAAGAAATAAATCATATTTTAGACAGGCGGCTCGCAGTGCTATTGTTCAAGTTCCTGATCAAAGGTTGGTTGCAAAATTTATATTAATAAATTTAGATACAGTTTAGATACATACAAAAGTTACATACATTCCCCTAAAAAGGCTGTCTCCTTTTTACCGGGTTTACAAAAACCTTACAAGATTTGCTAAATCTAAAGACATAATATTCATATGTCTCGGGAAAATATAACTCTTCCAATAACAATATTTTAATTTATGATTCTTAATTTTTTTTTATCGTGCTATTAATCACCCGTAGTAGCGGACTCACGAAATTACGTTTCATGAAATTTAAAAGAATTTCGGGAGAAATAAACAAGAATTATGAAATAACGTGCAACGTTGTAGGCGGTGAGAACAAGTTTAACATAATATTATTTCACTTATTTTCCTACACACTCCTTAAAAAATCACTGTTTAAAAAATCCCAAATGTCTAATTTCCTAGAAAAAAGGTGGTGTAACACCGATTCTTTTTTAATCTCGAAAATTCATTTCAAACATATTTATTTTTGATCGAGGCTTTACATATTATTTATGAAATGCAGTTTTTTTTGTTCCCCTCCACGGCAAGGGCAGGAGGATAAAAAATGCTCTGACGCATACTCTGGCGCGCGCGATCCAGAGTTATGTGGGACTCGTCCCGTCGCCTACCAGAACCCCACTAAAAAACCCCCTGTCGGCTCGTGCAATGTTTTGCCACACAGCCTTCATCTGAGCGACGGCCAATTGGAGAAAGAGGCCGCGCTAGCGGGGCCCTTAAGGGGTCACCCGCTGGGATTTACATAGCACTGAAGGTGCTCAAAATGAAAAGTAAATAATTAAAAACATTAAATTTAAAAATAAAATTGCATTAATTCGGATTTACGTTAGAATTAGAATTTGCGGCCTGAAGGGCTTCGAGATTTAAAGTTAATTGCGTGGGTTCGCCAGTGTGCGCGTTTCTCGGTCTAGCGACTTTGAATTTCGAATCTAAGACAGGAGCAGTATATGAGACTAAATCTCGAACAAGATGATTAGGATGGGTTTCGGCGCGTTTGAAGAACGATTCTGAGAGTGTTTTGAGGTGCTGTTGCACTGTAGGTAGTTCAAGATCTCTGTGCAGGTCTGCGTTACGCACGTACCTAGGTGCGTTTGTGGCCCTGCGGCAGAAGAGATTTTGAACTACCTGCAGTTTATACAGGACGGAGGGTTGGGCGTGGGCAAAGACTGGCGAAGCATATGACATGACGGGTCTAACGCAGACCTTATAAAGCGTACGTTTATTTCTGAAGGACATTTTACTTTTTCTTCCTATCATACTATATTGGCGGCTTAAGTAAAAACGCGCGAGTTTCGTTACTCTATCGACGTGTGGCTTGAAAGAAAGCGTCTGATCTAAGGTGACGCCTAAGTATTTAATGCTGCGCTTCCAGGGGATGGGAATACCTAACATTCGAATGTGGGGATCTTTGAAGCGATTACGGAGTTTGTAATCGAATTGAATAGCAGAACTCTTTTCTGGGTTGACATCGATACGCCATTTTTAAAACCAAACACCGAGGGCGTTTACGGCCTTTTGAGTCTGGTGATGTTATACGGGACCGAGTGACCTTTAGTGTAAAGGGCGGTGTCGTCTGCAAAGAGGGCGAGTTCGATGCCTTTCGGCGGGATGGGGATGTCGTTAGTGTACACAGTGTACAGCAGAGGGGCGAGGACTGAGCCTTGCGGAACTCCAGCCTTTATGGGACGAGGCGCGGAAAGCGTGCCTTCATGTTTAAATCGGAACGTACGGTCTTTGAGAAACGACACGCTTAATCTGACTAGGCGTACCGGTTAGCCTATTTTGTAGAGTTTATAAACGAGACCGCTGTGCCAGACTTTGTCGAAAGCCTTAGCTACGTCAAAGAGAACCGCGACTGTTTTATTACGACGCGGATAGCATCCTTCGAGTATGTAATCGACGATTCGATGGACTAGCTGAGGGCAGAAGCGCATAGCGCGAAAGCCGAACTGCTGGGGAATAATGAGAGGATCGCCATCCGCTGGAAACAGATGGTTCCGCATTCGAGAGAGTATGACTCTTTCGAGTAGTTTAGACATTGCCTTGAGGAGGCTGATGGGTCTGTGATTAGCCGGGACATTCAGAGGTTTACCCGGCTTGGGAATGCCTATGACTGTCGCTTCTTTCCAGGCTTTTGGAAAGTAGCTATGGTCGAAGCAGGCATTGAAGATGATAGCTAACAAGGTAAGCACCTGCTTGGGAAGGTGCTTAAGTGCGTGGTTGGAAATTCCATCCGCACCCGGAGCCTTTTTGGACTTTTGACTTCTAATGAGAAGCAAAATTTCATCATTAGAGACTGTGACGGGGTCGTCGGTGATGGGGTGGATGGGGATTCTCTGCGGAGAACTTCGTCCTCCACCGCCTGGATGTGGGAGGGATCCGCGGGTTGCGTGCTGGGCGAACATTGTGCCGCTATGCTGTCGGCGAAGCATTCGGCTTTCTCTTCGGCTTCAAAGGCAATAGTGCCGTCGGGACGAGTGAGAGGAGGAACGTGAGAGGCGGTGTCTACGCGTAAGGCTCGGGCCATTCGATAATACGCTTTGTGGGACGGGGAGATATTCTCCATGAGATCGTTAAACTGAGTGTCTCGGAGTTCCGCGAGGCAAGACCTAACTTTACGTTGAAGCTGATTCGCAGCTGTTCTGTATGCGGGCGTGGGATATTTCCTGGCTCTCCGGAGAGCCGCGTTCTTGGCTTTAATGAGATTGCTAACGGCTAGGGGAAGCGCGGGTTTGCCTTGCTTAGCAACCTTTTCGTTATCGCTGATGGCTGAGTTGATAGCATCAGTGAGAGTGTTGACTAATGAATCTATTTTATCCGGGCTATCTAATTGGTCAAGCGAAATCGCGAGCGGAGAGTTCGGGGCATCTAAGGCTGAAACTAACGTATTTTTAAAACCTTTCCAGTTGGTAAAGGTCTTAGGAGATGTCACGTTATCATTAGGCGCACCTAGCACGAAAGAAACGGGGCGGTGGTCAGAACCTTGGTCATCGAGCAGTTCGATAGACCTGAGATCGAGATTGATTCGCTTGATAATTGCAAAGTCGAGGATATCAGGAGAGTGGTTCGGGTTGTCGGGATAGTGAGTGGGAGTGGGAGTGATGGGAGATATGACGTCTAAGTCAAGTGAGTTAGTGATGTCGACGAGAGCGATACCGCTGGTGTTGGTGGATAGGCACGTCCAGTCAGTATGTTTGGAGTTAAAGTCTCCGAATATAATGAATAAATAGCCGATGGCGAGAATGGCCTCAAAGTCGCTGCGGGTTGGTCTGGAGCCACAAGGTATGGAAACTGAAGCTATGATGATGGTCGGATGACCAGTCATAGCCAATCTACACACAGTGGCTTCCATGTTGAGGAGAAGAGGGGTAGGGAGAGGACAGCAAGGGAAGCCTCTTTTGTAATATATAGCGGTGCCGCCGAAACCATCGGAGTTGGGCCTATCGTTGCGAGTAAACGCGTACTTAGGAATAGCAAATCCCCTGGAGCGGTTTGGAGTAAGCCATGTCTCTTGGAGAAGCAATAAGTCTGGCTCTTTGTTCTGAAGGAACAGTTTGAGCTCAGGAAGGTTGGTGCTAAGGCTACGAGCGTTAAAAGATACTAGGGATAAGCCCTTGGGTTTAATACGACCGGACGCGGGATTTGCGGGTCTAGACATTTTATTTACTTATTTACGAATTTATATAAAAATAAAATTTATAACGAACTTAGAAGCGAGTGATGCTCGGCTAAAGCAAATAAACGTACTTGAGGAGAGCGGGCGGCTAATAAAAATTATGCAGTTTGCGTGCGAGTACGGAAATTTCGTTAATGTTGACGTTTTGAATGACATCGAACACGGTCTTCATGTCCTCAGCTAACGACGACTGAGGTGAAGATGATGGAGCAGGACGCGGCCCTACGGAAGCTACGGGAGCTGGGATAGGACGGGAAGGTGCAGGCGGAACGGCCGGAACAGAGCCAGAGTAGGCGTCGGCTGAACGGGCTTTGCTTCCGGGGGACCCCGGTTGCGCAGCGGCGGGAAGTTAGCGGGAGTGAGCGGTGGTGCCGGTTTAGGCGCGGCCCTCTTGGCGGTGGAGCGCGGAGTGCGCGGGCAAGCCCTGTAGTTAGCTGTGTGGCTGGATTGGCCGTAGAGCACACAGGCAGGGGGGAAAAGGATTCGGGAGTGCGAGTGCACTCCTTCGTTATGTGGGGATCCAGGCACTTAACGCACCTGGGGGGAGCTGAGCAGTTAGCCGCTGCGTGGCCATAGAGCTGGCAGCGGTGGCACTGCCCAGGGTGACCGCGGGGGTTGGGACGCTCGACGGAGATATTCGAGAGTCCGCAAATTGTGCGAGCCTCTCTGAAGATCTCCTTCGAGTTGGAATTATTAGATAGGATAACTAATGCTAAAGAAAAACGCCTACCGCGGTTGGAGTGCATCTTGTGCACTGCTTTGGCCGGGAAACCCTGGGACTTAAGGTCCTCGAGGATTTCTTCGTTCGCGAGCTCGAACGGGACGCCCCGTAGTACTGCGTGGATCTAACGCTCCTCCGGGACTATAGGTGTGATATGCGATTTGTTTTAAAGAAAGTAACCTGGTGAACGCTCTAAAGTCGTCGATGGTCGCGACCTGGATTTTAATTGAATCGCCTGCGTTGGTTGCTTTGAGATAGTTAAGATGATGATGATGAGATGCAAAGATTAGATACCGCGGTCCATCGCGCTTTTTCGCAGAGAAAGACAGGCGGAGGGAGCTGAGGCTTCGGTGGGACGGGAGCGCAGCGCGTCGCTGGCTTCGATGGGACCGACGGAGACGCGGTTACTTCGAGCGATTTTAATGGCGTGGGGGCTGGTGTTGAAGAAACCGGGGAGAGCTTGGGTATTGAGGATACCGAGGCTTTCTTTGAGCACTTCTTGGAGCGCTTGGCGACTAGCTGAAACGCGGGCTCAGGAGAGCCAGTTAAGGTGACGGCATCTGACGACGTATCAGACGCGGGTTCGGAGTCGCTCCCGGGAGCGGTAGTTGCGACGCGATGCGCGAGAGGATGTGACCGATTCACAGTCCATCTCGGAAGGGACAGGAGACGCGGGAGAGCTGTAGACCTGAGTTGGAGGCCTGAGGGGCTGGCGTTGAGGCCTGAGGGACCGGGGACGCGATAGTTGCCTGTAAGGCCTGCGTTATTAAGTCATCGGAAGTGGTGACGCCGGACGCAACGAGCGCCTGGGCGAACGACCTAGCAAAGTTTACCAAGCTTTGCTGGTCCATTGGAGGGCTTGGTACTACAATATATGATTTATAAATATATAAAAAATGCCTTTGTTCCCTAGCAAACCTAGCACCTAAACCTCCCTACCCGCGGTAGGGGGGCTGGGGACGACGCGAAGTGATGCCCCTAATTCGGACAGCACTGTACCGTCACCCTGGGAAAGGCCCAAGTGCAATGGGATCGGGTCAGCCGGTTTCTCCTTGGCCTGAAGGGCCTTGGAAGCGCACCGGGGCAACGCTATCAGGCTTAGTTGTCACCGTTAAGTATCCACCTGATCAAACGCGAGTCTACTACGGAGTGTGTTGTCAAAAATTGACAACAAAAACCGGCCGTAGACCTGACGAAGTTGGGTTGCACTAAAAGTGCGGGATTGACTACGTTACGACCGGCCGGAGCCGGCCGCAGAGCGAGTCTCTGACTACGTAACAGGCGCCAAGCGTCAAGTACGCAGCCAGAAAAACAGCCCGAGCCTTGCGAACCACTATC
The DNA here is from genome assembly GCA_923062675.1 of Marasmarcha lunaedactyla. Taxonomy (NCBI): domain Eukaryota; kingdom Metazoa; phylum Arthropoda; class Insecta; order Lepidoptera; family Pterophoridae; genus Marasmarcha; species Marasmarcha lunaedactyla. Next base: position 16,079,570 of record OV281353.1, read on the forward strand.
GAATTAAATCGACCGTAGCTCAGCTCTGACCGTAGCTCGCTGCGAGACCGACTTAGTTGCAGCCGATCGAAACCGGCCGCAGCGAAGTCCTACAGAGGCTATCTCAAGTCGTCGAGGACGAAGCGAGATTTGTACGAATCTCAGCGTATGAGTATTGCTACGAGTTGTCGTCGTGAGAGGACAATCGTGACTCAACAGCTGGAGCGACCGCAAACACGTCCGAGCGGGGCCGGACGCAGAACGGATTTGAGAGTGGCGTTTGAGTATTGCTACGAGAGAAGTCGTGAGACAACAATCGTGACTCGGCAGCCGGGAGCGACCTTCAACACGTTCGAACGGGTCCGGACGCAGATCGGGTCTGTGATGAACTGCAGAGAAGCAATATCTTTTTATTTGATACAAAACTACCCACATTTTTGCCTAACATATTTATTTGAAGGGAAAACTTTGTAAGTTATGTTTAATTTCTAAGATTGTGTCATTTATTTGCAAAGATTGTGATGATAATGTTCCCATCATAACCTAAACGATACCTTTAACGAAAAATGCACAATCACAGGTTTATACTAAAAGGGCTGAGCATTACTGTCGAAGCGTGCAGTGAAGATCACATTGGCACATCTGAAATCACCTTTGGTAAATCGTTCATCCCTGATGCTCCTACACGACAATGCGCAACCCCGTACTGCACTACAGATGATCTCCAAGATACTAAACCTGGGATTGAAAGCTCTTCGTCAATCGCCCCACTCGCGAGCCCTACTTTATCGAGAATTTGGTATACTTTTAGGTGGGAAAAAATATTGAATACCCAAGGAAGTAAAAATTGCCTTTGAAACCTTTCTTGCCTCCGAACCAGTAGAGCATCAATAAACTGCAACTGCGCTGGCAATTATTGAATATTACATAAAAGAATATCATATTTAACTTTTATTTATTTTGTACAAAACGGAAAATTCATAGGTAAAAGCCTAGTGAAAAGTAAAATGATTCTGTTCAAATCTTATTAATTTGGTCCTAGTAGTACGAAGCTGAATTAATATCATCGGATTTTTTATTAACTTTATCAAAATAAAAACCAGTAAAAGCTTTTCGCAATGAAAATTTCCTTGCATTCCATTGCGTTATTGGCTAACGATTTATGAAAAGAACTTCGAGTACGGAATAGTTTTCGCTGTTGAATAACTACGATCAAGATTGCATGCTTTCCAATTATGATCGAAACAGTTTCTTATAATGAAAGCTATGCAATAAAAGTGTCAAATGGAGTTAGAACCCTATGGGACTTTATTCGGATTTATCTAGTTTGGATCGACTTTCATTTACAACAAATTTCAAAATCAACTTGATTACTGTAGATATTAGAAAGTGTGAGAAACTTAGGGATTGCAAAGTGAGAATGCATAAACTTTGATGCAAGACAACTGTATTATTTAAATATCTGTATTTCTAATCTTAAGTTGTGGTACACGGAAAAATTACAGGCAGCACTTATATCATATCGCTATTTGCTTATGCCCTAATATTTTTACCGTATTATTTGTGCCCAAATATATTCATATTTCATCATAGCTATATTCCTGGCGATACATTTGTTTATGAAAACATTTTCAATAGTTAGTGATTTGGTTCTGCAATTAAATGAAAAAGATATTCGATAAATAATTCTTCCTTTTATAGTCCACTCATAAGACATTTGAGACCTGAAAATAAACATTTTTAAGATACTACAAACATACTACATAACGTCTCAAGAGATTCGGATGATGTATTGCACAATGTGCTAAGCTATGGCGCCACCTTAAATCGTCTCATATTCAAAGAAATAGGAAGCAGAAACTGGTCCTTACTTACAATGCAAAAGGTTCATTATCAGTTTAATTCTGAGTAAATTTTATATTTTTATTTAAAAAAAAGAATCCATCAACGACCGATACCTAGCTTTCGAAAAAATTTAAGATGTGATGGTTAACGTCACAAAAACCCCTCATTATATTATTGAACTTTTCAATTGTTTGCTTTCCTCAACTAGATTACATTGCATGATTTTGGACAGATTTTGTCGTGATGCGGAACTAAAAAGCGTTGCAACTGAAATATAAGGCTATTTTGGGAGGGGCGGGAATCATCGTCGTATACTAAACGTAATTTTTTTATTTTGTAATTTAGTTTTTATTTATACTTGTGATAAAATATTGAAATACTGCGATTGCACAGAAAGCTTTCATAATGTGTGATTGTGAGTTTGCAAGAGTCCTGGTATCTCGTTCGATTATCTAAGTCTTTACGTATGTAGAAGTATCGATGTACTGTTGAATATAGTTTTGGATCTGGGCCAAAACTATTTAGATCTACATAAGGACCCACATTTGTTCGAGATATACGAAATGTATATAATTTCAAGGCAACGGCAGATGTACAAACCGAATGTTTTTGATAAGCATTTCAAAAATGTGTAGTAAACCAGGGAGTTTTTAGTTTTGAGTTACTAGGTACCACTGAGATGGGCGGGTAACATATTTTTATATTACAAAATGTGAAAACATTAGATATCATTTGTGTTAATCCAATACACAAATATCCACAATGAACCGCACTTACTTGAAGCAATAACTCAGCTGTGGAAATGTAACGTTACAACTTTAATTACAACATTACATTTAGTGTTAAGGGAGCATGAACCTTTTTTAATTAAGCCGGCATTAACAATGAAACTTGTTTAGATATTGGACAGAAACTTCCACAGAAGTTTATTGAGGAAGTTCATTATTATGTAAGGAAATTAATATTGTAAATAGAATTCCATGTTGGCCGTTTTTTTCAATTTGTTTACGACTTATTAGTGGTATTAAGTAATCATGTAAAATTGTATTTCACGCTCTTCAAATATTCTTTGCGTTTTCTATGAATGAATAAAATCTTAATCTCTTTATAACTTATAGTCATGTACACTAAATTGAATACGAGTTTCGCGCTGAGAAATAAAAGTTATAAGTTCTTGTATGTACAATAAATTTTGTCATCTCAAAAGTACATAAAATAAATGAGAGCTCTAAATTTGTCGCCTTAGCTTGAATATTATACCGGACAACATGTATACTATGTGTTTTTCTTAAGAGCCTATTTCATATAATGTAAAAAAATAGATTATACCACCTATTTTGGCAATTATTTACAAATGCTATATCTCCTGTATTGCTTGTGTACCTTTGTGCACAAATATTTGTCGTTGATAATCCTTTGAGGCTTGGTTTAAAAGGCATGTTTTGATTATTTTAAAAAAAGTCAACTATTCTTTATGAACCATACATTATTATTATATTAAACGATAATTAATATATTTTAGGATTTGTTGAATGTGGATCAGTACGATCGTTTTCAATAATGTATTTTAGTTTACAAATAGACAGGTATAGAAACATAGCTGCTGTTAAAAGGCATATTTTTTTGGAACTCAGCTGTCATCTTGAAAGCTTTGTTCCTTCTAGCTTTTCCGATATTAGTATAAATTAAATAATATGGTGCCGTTTAAAGATACTGGCCACACTTCTCAATTCACAAATAGCTTGGTCATACTATATTAAATATACGAGTCAGAATAGAAAATGCATTTCATGTCACACGGTCAAAATTTTGGTTCATCTGTGGTAATATCAGCTCCCTCAATTCAATCAATTTTCTTTGTACCAATGTAAAAAAAAAAAAAAACATACATTATAATGATGTCTGACTCAAATAACAAGATTTTGAATTAAAGCAGCAAATATAAGATTGAGACACTGAAACAGAATATGAAAATACGACATTACAAGGGGCTGCACGTAACCACGGAAGTGACGAAGTGACGCACGAACGGCGGTTGCGGCGACAAAAATTTTGAATTTTAAAGAACCATTTTTGGTCTTAGTATTAAGGAGGGTATTACACTATCATATATCTGTGATCATTTATAGGATCCACCTCCTATCCTAGATACATTACCTATAGAATCATAATATCTGTGTTTTACATTAGCATAGTTCTATGATCCTATTGTTATCATATGTGGTTGTGGAGGACGAGTATTGTCTTATTATTTAAAAACAGGAATATTTGGAGAAAATTAAGAAGAAATCGACGAAAGGCTAAGATAATGGATCTGCCCGGCAGGTGCAGTAGATTGTCTTTTTAATACAGCAGCGTTGCAGTTAAATTGCGAACTTCGCAAAAAAATCTTTTAACTTACTTTTTATCCCACAAAACAGCCACAATTATTAATGGTTTATAATTTAGAAAGTAATTTTTTATCAGGATAAAATGAAAATAAAGGAGGCAGATACCGTCCCATACATTTCTGGGTTATGGTGCTAACAACTTGAAAATTGCGTTTTCTATAAGAAGCATAGATTTGAAGTATTCACCTAAAATTTGAAAACATTTATACTTCTAGAAGTTAAGATATAAGACATTTTAGTAGTGGCATATAAAGTTTGGATAGGTTATGAGAATGTTCTTTTAAATTATTTCGTTGGACTAAGATATACATCAAGATACATTGAAGCCTCTACCTAAATATATGTTTTTGTGACGAGATTTATTTATCAGCTTACTAATGTTGGTTATACCTACATATTTATGTATATATATGCTATAAAGATAAACATAAAAAACGTATATAGACAGACATAAACATGTAATACAAAATTCAACATACTTTTAAAAGTAAAACTAAACTGAATGTTAAAAAATAATTCTGGCTGGGAAACAAGTAAGCTGGCAGTCTTTAATCAGGTCACATGGCTTCTTCTGTACTTGTTTTCCATTATTATAAGAATATATATGGGAGTTTACAAATACATTGATAACTCTGTGTAAATAAGATCATAACATATCTACCTTTAAATTATTTAATCATCTTAATAATCATCAATTATTATTAGTGCATAATCCAAGGATTGAGTTGATGGTACCATATTTTGTTGGTACCTAGCCTAGCTGAGGTAACATATAATCGACATCACAAGGGCGCAGCAGCCTACAGTTCTCCTACCTACAATACAATTACAATAATATGGTAGGATGAACTCTCTGCCCCTTAGAGAGCTGTTAATAATATATAAATAAAATGTGTCTTACGGCTAATGTGTCTCGATTGGATTTGACCCCGGAGAAGCCATCATGCATTTGAAGTCGACAGCTCTTGCAGAAGGCTGCTGCTAATTTCCTTGCAAACTTCAATAACATAACCATTATTACATTATTGTATGCTACCCAAAATAGGATAAACATTTATGTAAATCACTAACTTGTTCACTTTGAAATTATTCGCAAGAACAGATTACTTACTGTTTCAATCAAACGCCATTGTCGATTCACAACCAATATTTCTTCATTTAAAACTCGTCTGCCAACAGTACCACGGCGACCAAACGCAATACCACAGTTAACACACAAATCCATGTCGAAATTCCAAATCGGGTATCCAAGGGAACAAAACCAATATTCGTCGTGTGAGGCGGGTTCTCGGGATCCGGTAGGTAAGCAGAAAGTATTCGAGTAAAGAAGAATCGTAGTTAGTCCGCATAAGAAGCGTAAGTCGTAAAAAATAGGAAAACCATAAAACAACTCAAGCGCATGGAACAAACCCAAATAAACGAGTTCAGAATGGCGGCCATTTGACGACATGGATGAGTGAGTGACTCGACAATCACGTACGTGTCGTTCCTTCTTTTCGCTCGTTATTGGGGGAAAAATCAGTATTGCCGACGTGTAAACTAAATTCCGCTTATAAAAATCCCAGTGAATTTACATATTTTGAATTTATTTCATTTCCAGAAATTAGTTTATTATATTTATGATAAGGTTAATATTACTTATTTTTTGACACGAATTTCCACCTGTTAACTACTACTACGATTCTACAATACAATCTAACAGCAAATGTCAACATCCTTGATCGTTATTTGACACATATGTTTATATTACACTATCATATAAATTTAACTCAGATATCTATGATGCTTTAATTCATAGCAATTAAGACATAGCAAAGTAATATTTTCCATTAATTTTTTTTCGACTTTAGTTCTTACTCAATAAATAACACCAAATATATTTAAAACAAAAATGCTTTGATTGAAATACAAGAAAAAAAATTTACGAATGACTCGTAACTAAAATAAATAACTTACTGCCACTGTAAAAAAATTACAAAAATAATGTACTTATATAATAATAAAAATGTACTCTATACTTAAGCGTTTCACTCTCTAAATATTTCTCTCTCCAATATTTCTTATGGTTTAGGTGCATTGTTAAAAAGCACTCTTTGGGTAAAAGTAGGCGAGGTGGCTTTATCGACATTACCACATATTTTTATACACGACATCTCCTCACGTTCTCATAACATATTATTTAACCCAAAGCTTCTTATAAATTACATTCGTAATACTTCTTTTATCGTTGTCACTAACTAGAATAAGGACTGTTTTGGTATCAACCGTTTTTGTAATTCTCTTGATGAATTTAAGAAAAAAAATTGATAATAGTGTTTTAAAAAGTTGTACAATATTTGACGAAAAAATGTGATTATTATGATTTAATTATTGTAATTAGTACGCTAACATTGAGTACAAGAAGTTAAATAAAAATATTATTCATAAAAAATGAACAACATAAAGTTCTTTACATAAAGTACTTTATGTAACTTTACATTTTCGGCACTGTTCGTCTTTGTATTATGTAATGCTTTTTATGTAATTTTTTTTATATGACTGTTTGATGCCATGATAAATAAAATAAAATAGACATACGTGATCCCAGCTCCTATGATATTACTCAAAGAAGCAAACATTGTGATTATGTGAGATTTACTTTCTGAATTAGCTATACCTTGAGACTTTAGTATGTGGATTTGTTCATTAGTTGTCAAACATACGTGATGGTTTAATTATGGTGTCTAATACGTAGTAGTTACTAAATTTAATACATGATTGATCTAGGCTAGATCTAGAATCATTTGATACGGTTTATTAATACCCGGATACACCTCGATTCGCCTAGATTAGCATTTTAATTCTTAAATTTATTGTAAATAATCTTTTTGTAAATATCCTTGTAAATTAACTTACCTGATATTAAATCTAACTTTATATTCCCGGTAATCACCTGTTTTATTCCACTCCCGCAGGACGGTTATTAAAGTCATCGTGGTGACGGATCCTTCAAGGAGGGTCCCTCATTTCATGACAGTTTATAATAGCAGTGTATAAATTAATTAGGGTTTAACCTAATCTAACCTAACCTAACTGTTGCGGGGTTTTGCGCCGGCTGGGAAGATGCCGTATGTACCCTTCGAAGCCCCGAAGACACCACGACCTGACGCACCACGGAGTGACACCCGACTTGATCGAGTGCAGGTTGGAGCGCAGTGAAAACAACTTATTTTGTTGCAGTTACAAATAAACCTTAAGTATAAATAACCCTGTGAACCGCAATTGTTCCTGTAGTTCAGCTTCTTTCTTCAGACCTCTTCACTGGCCTCCGGATACACCGAACAGCGCTTACGTCTTCTTGGGTCTTCACTGGCCTCCGGATTCACCAAACAGCACTTTCTTTCTTCTAGGTGAATCTTCTGAACTTTTCTTCTTATTAGACTTTTTCTTTCTTCTTATTAGTTGTTGTTTTCTTCGCTGCAGGCACCGAACTATTTCTATCTTCATCTTAGTTGTTCTTTCTTCACTTGTGGGCACCGAATTGACTTTCGTATTTTTTTTTTTTTTTTGTTCCCCTCCGCGGGAAGGGCAGGAGGATAAAAATGCCCTGACGCATACTCTGGCGCGATTCCAAAGTTATGTGGGACTCGTCCCGACGCCTACCAGGACCATACCCACTAAAAACCCCCTGTCGGCTCGTGCATTTTTGCCACTCAGCCTTCATCTGAGCGACGGCCAATTGGAGAAAGAGGCCGCGCTAGCGGGGCCCAGAAGGGGTCACCCGCTGGGATTACATAGCACTGAAGGTGCTCAAAGCACTGAAGGTGAATACGTAGCACTGAAGGTGCTCAAAATGAAAATCAATAATTAAAACAAAAATTAAAAAATTGCAAAATAAAATTGAATTAATTCGCATTAACGTTAGAATTAGGATTTACGTTAGAATTAGAATTTACGTTAGAATTAGAATTTGCGGCCAGAAGGGCCTCGAGATCGGCGGACAGTCTGGTGGATGAGTACGCTTGCGCATTCCTAGGCCTAGCGACTTTGAACTTCGAGTCTAACACAGGAGTAGTATATGAGATTGAATCACGAACTAGAGGATTGGGATGGGTTTCGGAGCGTTTGAAAAACGCTTCAGAGAGTGTTTTGAGATGTTGTTGTACTGTAGGCAGTTCAAGATCTCTATGCAAGTCCGCGTTACGCACGTACCACGGTGCGTTTGTGGCCCGGCGGCAAAAGAGGTTTTGAACTACCTGCAGTTTGTGCAGGAGGGAGGGTTTGGCGTGGGCAAAGATTGGCGAGGCATACGTCATAACGGGTCTAACGCAGACCTTGTAAAGTGTACGTTTGTTTCTGAAGGACATTTTACTTTTTCTACCTAACATGCTATTTAGGCGGCCTAAATAGTGACGTGCGAGTTTCAAAACTCTTTCGACGTGTGGCTTGAAAGAAAGCGTCGGATCTAATGTGACGCCTAAGTATTTAGTACTGCGCTTCCAGGGGATGGGAATGCCTAACATTCGGACGTGGGGATCGCCATCGGGACGACTGCGTTAGTAGTCGAAGCGCATCGCAGAACTCTTTTCAGGGTTCACATCGATGCGCCATTTTTGAAACCATACACCAAGGGCGTTTACGGCCTTTTGGAGTCTGGTTACAAGGTGCCGAACACTGTGGCCTTTGGTATAGAGTGCGGTGTCGTCAGCAAAGAGGGCGAGTTCGACGCCTTTTGGCGGGATGGGAATGTCGTTGGTGTACACGGTGTACAGCAGAGGGGCGAGGACTGAGCCTTGAGGGACTCCAGCCTTTATGGGACGAGGCGCAGAAAGCGTGCCTTCGTATTTAAATCGAAATGTACGGTCTTTGAGAAACGACGCTATTAACCTGACTAGGCGATCCGGTAAGCCTATCTTGTAGAGTTTATAAACGAGACCGCTGTGCCAGACTTTATCGAAAGCCTTGGCTACGTCAAAGAAAACCGCGACTGTTTTATAACGACGCGGATAGAAACCGTCAAGTATATACTCGACGATTCGGTGGACTTGCTGAGGGCAGGAGTGTTTAGCGCGAAAGCCGAACTGATGGGGAATAATGAGAGGATCGCCATCCGTTGGAAACAGATGGTTCCGCATTCGAGAAAGTATGACTCTCTCGAGAAGTTTAGACATTGCCTTGAGGAGGCTGATGGGTCTGTGATTAGCCGGGACGTTCAGAGGTTTGCCCGGCTTGGGAATGCCTATGACTGTCGCTTCTTTCCAAGCTTTTGGAAAGTAGCTATGGTCAAAGCAGGCATTGAAAATGATAGCTAACAAGGTAAGCATCTGTTGAGGTAGGTGCTTAAGTGCGTGGTTGGAAATTCCATCCGCACCCGGAGCCTTTTTGGACTTTTGATTTTTAATGAGAAGCAAGATTTCGTCATTAGGGACTGTGACAGGGTCGGCGGTGATGGGGAGAGAGTCTCTGCGAAGGACTTCGTCCTCCACCGCCTGGATGTGTGAGGGATCAGCAGGTTGCGTGCTGGGCGAGCATTGTGCGGCAATGCTGTCAGCGAAGCATTCGGCTTTCTCTTCGACTTCAAAGGCAGTAGTGCCATCGGGACGAGTGAGAGGAGGAACGTGAGAGGCGGTGTCTACGCGTAAGGCGGGCCATGCTATAGTACGCTTGGTGGGATGGAGAGATATTCGCCATGAGATCGTTCATCTGAGCGTCTCGGAGTTCCGCGAGGCAAGACCTAACTTTACGTTGAAGCTGATTCGCAGCTGTTCTATAGGCGGTTGTGGGATATTTCTTGGCTCTCCGGAGAGCCGCGTTCTTAGCTTTAATAAGATTGCTAACGGCTAAGGGAAGCGTGGGTTTGCCTTGCTTAGCAACCTTTTCGTTGTCACTGATGGCTGAGTTGATAGCATCAGTGAGAGAATTTACTAATGAATCGATTTCATCCGGGCTATCTATTTCTTCGGGAGAGATCGCGAGTGGAGAGTTCGGAGCCTCTAAGGCTGAAACTAACGTATTTTTAAAACCTTTCCAGTTGGTAAAGGCCTTAGGAGATGAGACGTTATCGTTCGGCGGTCCTAGCACGAGGGAAACGGGGCGATGGTCGGAGCCTAGGTCATCGAGCGGTTCGATAGACCTTAGGTCAAGATTGATTCGCTTGATAATTGCAAAGTCGAGGATGTCAGGAGAGTAGGACGGGTTGTTGGGATAGTGAGTGGGAGTGATGGGGGATATGACGTCTAGGTCAAGGGAGTTAGTGATGTCGAGGAGAGCGATACCGCTGGTGTTAGTCGATAGGCACGTCCAGTCAATATGTTTGGAGTTAAAGTCTCCGAACATAATGACTGAATGGCCGAGGGCGAGAATGGCCTCAAAGTCGCTGCGGATTGGTCTGGTACCACTAGGTATGTAGATTGAAGCTATGATGATGGTCGGATGACCAGTCATAGCCAATCTACACACAGTGGCTTCCATGTTGAGGAGAGGAGGGGTAGGGAGAGGACAGCAGTGGAAGCCTCTTTTGTAATATATAGCGGTGCCGCCGTAACCGTCGGAGTTGGGCCTATCGTTACGAATAAACGCGTACTTAGGTATAGCGAATCCCCTGGAGCGGTTTGGAGTAATGTCTCCTGGAGAAGGAATAAGTCAGGTTCATTGTTCTGAAGGAACAGTTTAATCTCGGGAAGGTTGGTGTTAAGGCTACGAGCGTTAAAAGATACTAGGGATAAGCCCTTGGGTTTAGTACGACTGGACGCGGGATTTGCGGGTGTAGACATTATAATTTACTTATTTACGATTTTATACAAAAATAAACAAAAAATAAAAAAGGAGCGAGTGGTGCTGGCTAACGCGAATAAACGCTCTTGAGGAAAGCGGGCGGCTCGCAGTTTGCGTGCGAGAACAGAAATTTCCGTAATGTCGACGTTTTGAATGACGTCGAACACGGTCTTCATGTCCTCAGCCAGCGACGACTGAGGTGAAAATGACAAAGCAGGAAGCGGCCCTACTGAAGCTACGGGAGCTGGGATGGTTCGGGAAGGTGCCGGGACCCCGGTTGCACAGCGGCGGGAAGTTAGCGGGAGTGAGCGGCGGCGCCGGTTTAGGCGCGACCCTCTTGGCAGTGGAGCGCGGAGCGCGCCGGCAACCCCTGTAGTTAGCTGTGTGACCGGACTGGCCGCACAGCACACAGGCAGGGGGGGAAATGGATTCAGGAGTGCGAGTGCACTCCTTTGTTATGTGTGGATCCAGGCACTTAACACACCTGGGGGGAGCTGAGCAGTTAGCCGCTGCGTGGCCATAGAGCTGGCAGCGGTGGCACTGCCCAGGGTGACCGCGGGGGTTGGGACGCTCGACGGAGATATTTGAGAGTCCGCAAATTGTGCGAGCCTCTCTAAAGATCTCCCTCGAGTTGGGAGTATTCGACAAGATAACTAAAGCTAACGGAAAGCGCTTACCGCGGTTAGAGTGCATCTTGTGCACTGCTTCGGCCGGGAAACCCTGGGACTTAAGGTCCTAGAGGATTTCTTCATTCGCGAGCTCGAACGGGACGCCCCGTAGTACTGCGCGGATCTTACGCTCCTCCGGGAGGGCGTAGGTGTGATACGCGATTTGTTTTAAGGAAAGTAACCTGGTGAAAGCGCGGAAGTCGTCGACGGTCGCGACTTGAATTTTAATTGTATCGCCAGCGTTGGCGGCTTTTAAGTAGTTAATTTTGTGCTCTTTGCACAAATTAGAAACCGCGGTCCAGCGCGCTTTTTCCCGCAGGAAGACGGGCGGAGGGAGCTGAGGTTTCGGCGGGACGGGAGCGCAGCGTGTCGCTGGCTTCGATGGGACCGACGGAGACGCGGTCACTTCGAGTGACATGAGCGGCGCGGGGGCTGGTGTTGAAGACACCGGGGAGGGCTCGGGTGTTGAAGACACCGCGGCTTTTTTCGAACGCTTCTTAGAGCGTTTGGTAACTAATTGGAAGGCGGGCTCAGGAGAGTAGGTTAAGGTGGCGGCGACCGACGAAGCTTCGGACGCGGTGGAGTCTGAATCGCTCCCGGGAGCGGTACGCTTCCTACGAGATGATCGCGAGGATGAGACCGACGCGCAGTCCATATCGGATGGAACGGGAGACGCGGGAGAGCTATAGACCTGAGGGGTCTGGGCGTTGGAGGCCTGAGGGGCTGGGGTTGGGGCCTGAGGGGCCGGGGACGCGATTGATGCCTGCAAGGCCTGCGTTATGATGTCTTTTGGGATGGAGACGCCTGCCGCAGCAAGCGCCTGGGTGAACGCGTTCGCGAAGTTAATAACGCTTAGCGAATCCCTTAGGGAGTGTTGGGACAGTAATATATATAAATATAAGTATAATAAAAGATGCCTAGTTCCTAAAAACCTAGCAAAATCCTAGCGGCTAACCTCCCTACCAGCGGTAGGGGGGCTGGGGAGAATAACTTAAAAGTAACCGTAGTACGCCGAAGGCCGCTACCTAGAAACCTAAAAAAAGGGTACGCAGGTAAAGAGTTGACCGCGTTAGGGTCAACCTTTACCGACAGAAAGGACAAATACACACGAAGAACACACAGATATGATAAAAATAAATATGAAAATAGGAGAAAAATAAATAAAATAGAGAAGAGAAATAAAATAAAAAGGACTGGTTCAGTACAAATTCGTTGTCACCGTTAAGTATCCTTTGCACTGAAACCAGACTACTTACGCTGGGCACAACACTGCACTCAGCACAAGCACAACACAACTTAGCACAGCACTTTGAAGACTAAGGGGCTTAGTCGCAAAGAAAAATCGCACTTCGAAAGCACTTAGGCGGAGTAGAAAAACCTTGGAAACCGTAGCACGGAACCAACACGCTAAACTGTGACGTCAGTAGACTGAGCGCCACGGAATATCGGGAAGGGACCGATCAATGGAGAACGGGGTCTTGCACGTCCGCACCGCGTGGCGAACGGAGCGAGAATCGACTTTCGTATTTTTTTTTTTTTTTTTTTCCCCTCCGCGGGAAGGGCAGGAGGATAAAAATGCCCTGACGCATACTCTGGCGCGATTCCAAAGTTATGTGGGACTCGTCCCGACGCCTACCAGGACCATACCCACTAAAAACCCCCTGTCGGCTCGTGCATTTTTGCCACTCAGCCTTCATCTGAGCGACGGCCAATTGGAGAAAGAGGCCGCGCTAGCGGGGCCCAGAAGGGGTCACCCGCTGGGATTACATAGCACTGAAGGTGCTCAAAGCACTGAAGGTGAATACGTAGCACTGAAGGTGCTCAAAATGAAAATCAATAATTAAAACAAAAATTAAAAAATTGCAAAATAAAATTGAATTAACTCGCATTTACGTTAGTATTAGGATTTACGTTAGAATTAGAATTTACGTTAGAATTAGAATTTGCGGCCAGAAGGGCCTCGAGATCGCGTGACAGTCTGGTGGATGAGTACGCTTGCGCATTTCTAGGCCTAGCGACTTTGAACTTCGAGTCTAACACAGGAGTAGCATATGAGACAGAATCACGAACTAGAGGATTGGGATGGGTTTCGGAGCGTTTGAAGAACGCTTCAGAGAGTGTTTTGAGATATTGTTGTACTGTAGGCAGTTCAAGATCTCTATGCAAGTCCGCGTTACGCACGTACCACGGTGCGCCTGTGGCCCGGCGGCAAAAGAGGTTTTGAACTACCTGCAGTTTGTGCAGGAGGGAGGGTTTGGCGTGGGCAAAGATTGGCGAGGCATACGTCATGACGGGTCTAACGCAGACCTTGTAAAGTGTACGTTTGTTTCTGAAGGACATTTTACTTTTTCTACCTAACATGCTATTTAGGCGGACTAAATAGTGACGAGCGAGTTTCGAAACTCTTTCAACGTGTGGCTTGAAAGAAAGCGTCGGATCTAATGTGACGTCTAAGTATTTAGTACTGCGCTTCCAGGGGATGGGAATGCCTAACATTCGAACGTGGGGATCGCCATCGGGACGACGGCGTTTGTGGTCGAAGTGCATCGCAGAACTCTTTTCAGGGTTCACATCGATGCGCCATTCTTGAAACCATGCACCAAGGGCGTTTACGGCCTTTTGGAGTCTGGTTACAAGGCGCCGAACACCGTGGCCTTTGGTATAGAGTGCGGTGTCGTCAGCGAAGAGGGCGAGTTCGACGCCTTTCGGCGGGATGGGAATGTCGTTGGTGTACACGGTGTACAGCAGAGGGGCGAGGACTGAGCCTTGAGGGACTCCAGCCTTTATGGGACGAGGTGCAGAAAGCGTGCCTTCGTGTTTAAATCGAAACGTACGGTCTTTGAGAAACGACGCTATTATCCTGACTAGGCGATCCGGTAAGCCTATCTTGTAGAGTTTATAAACGAGACCGCTGTGCCAGACTTTATCGAAAGCCTTGGCTACGTCAAAGAAAACCGCGACTGTTTTATAACGACGCGGATAGAAACCGTCAAGTATATACTCGACGATTCGGTGGACTTGCTGAGGGCAGGAGTGTTTAGCGCGAAAGCCGAACTGATGGGGAATAATGAGAGGATCGCCATCCGTTGGAAACAGATGGTTCCGCATTCGAGAAAGTATGACTCTCTCGAGAAGTTTAGACATTGCCTTGAGGAGGCTGATGGGTCTGTGATTAGCCGGGACGTTCAGAGGTTTGCCCGGCTTGGGAATGCCTATGACTGTCGCTTCTTTCCAAGCTTTAGGAAAGTAGCTATGGTCGAAGCAGGCATTGAAAATGATAGCTAACAAGGTAAGCATCTGTTGCGGTAGGTGCTTAAGTGCGTGGTTGGAAATTCCATCCGCACCCGGAGCCTTTTTGGACTTTTGATTTCTAATGAGAAGCAAGATTTCGTCATTAGAGACTGTGACAGGGTCGGCGGTGATGGGGAGAGAGTCTCTGCGAAGGACTTCGTCCTCCACCGCTTTGATGTGAGTGGGATTCGCGGGTTGCGTGCTGGGCGAGCATTGTGCGGCAATGCTGTCGGCGAAGCATTCGGCTTTCTCTTCGACTTCGAAGGCAGTAGTGCCATCGGGACGAGTGAGAGGAGGAACGTGAGAGACGGTGTCTACGCGTAAGGCTCGGGCCATGCTATAGTACGCTTGGTGGGACGGAGAGATATTCGCCATGAGATCGTTCATCTGAGCGTCTCGGAGTTCCGCGAGGCAAGACCTAACTTTACGTTGAAGCTGATTCGCAGCTGTTCTATAGGCGGGCGTGGGATATTTCTTGGCTCTCCGGAGAGCCGCGTTTTTAGCTTTAATAAGATTGCTAACGGCTAAGGGAAGCGTGGGTTTGCCTTGCTTAGCAACCTTTTCGTTGTCACTGATGGCTGAGTTGATAGCATCAGTGAGAGAATTTACTAATGAATCGATTTTATCCGGGCTATCTAATTGCTCGGGAGAGATCGCGAGTGGAGAGTTCGGAGCCTCTAAGGCTGAAACTAACGTATTTTTAAAACCTTTCCAATTGGTAAAGGTCTTAGGAGATGAGACGTTATCGTTCGGCGGTCCTAGCACGAGGGAAACGGGGCGATGGTCGGAGCCTAGGTCATCGAGCGGTTCGATAGACCTTAGGTCAAGATTGATACGCTTGATAATTGCAAAGTCGAGGATGTCAGGAGAGTAGGACGGGTTGTTGGGATAGTGAGTGGGAGTGACGGGGGATATGACATCTAGGTCAAGGGAGTTAGTGATGTCGAGGAGAGCGATATCGCTGGTGTTAGTCGATAGGCACGTCCAGTCAGTATGTTTGGAGTTAAAGTCTCCGAACATAATGACTGAATGGCCGAGGGCGAGAATGGCCTCAAAGTCGCTGCGGATTGGTCTGGTACCACTAGGTATGTAGATTGAAGCTATGATGATGGTCGGATGACCAGTCATAGCCAATCTACACACAGTGGCTTCCATGTTGAGGAGAGGAGGGGTAGGGAGAGGACAGCAGTGGAAGCCTCTTTTGTAATATATAGCGGTGCCGCCGAAACCATCAGAGTTGGGCCTATCGTTACGAATAAACGCGTACTTAGGTATAGCGAATCCCCTGGAGCGGTTTGGAGTAAGCCATGTCTCCTGGAGAAGGAATAAGTCAGGTTCTTTGTTCTGAAGGAACAGTTTAATCTCGGGAAGGTTGGTATTAAGGCTACGAGCGTTAAAAGATACTAGGGATAAGCCCTTGGGTTTAATACGACTGGACGCGGGATTCGCGGGTCTAGACATTATAATTTATTATTTACGAATTTATAAATTATAAAAGAATTTACAACGAACTTAGGAGCGAGTGATGCTCGGCTAAAGCAAATAAACGCTCTTGAGGAGAGCGGGCGGCTCGCAGTTTGCGTGCGAGCACGGAAATTTCGTTAATATCGACGTTTTGAATAACGTCGAATACGGTCTTCATGTCCTCAGCCAACGACGACTGAGGTGCGGAAGACGGAGAAGGACGCGGCCCTACGGGAGCTACGGGAGCTGGGATAGGTCGGGAAGGTGCAGGCGGAACGGCCGGACGCTGCCTCCAAGACAGAGCCGGAGTAGGTGTCGGCTGAACGGGCTTTGCTTCCGGGGGACCCCGGTTGCGCAGCGGCGGGAAGTTGGCAGGAGTGAGCGGCGGCGCCGGTTTAAGCGCGACCCTCTTGGTGGTGGAGCGCGGAGCGCGCGGGCAACCTCTGTAGTTAGCTGTGTGGCCGGACTGGCCGCACAGCACACAGGCAGGGGGGGAAGTGGATTCGGGAGTGCGAGTGCACTCCTTAGTGAAGTGAGGATCCAGGCACTTTACGCACCTGGGGGGAGCTGAACAGTTAGCCGCTGCGTGGCCATAGAGCTGGCAGCGGTGGCACTGCCCAGGGTGACCACGGGGGTTGGGACGCTCGACGGAGATATTTGAGAGTCCGCAAATTGTGCGAGCCTCTCTAAAGATCTCCCTCGAGTTGGGAGTATTCGACAGGATTACCAACGCTAAGGGAAAACGCCTACCGCGGTTGGAGTGCATCTTGTGCACTGCTGTGACCGGGAAACCCTGAGACTTAAGGTCATCGAGGATGTCTTCGTTGCTGAGTTCGAACGGGACGCCCCGTAGTACTGCGCGGATCTTACGCTCCTCCGGGAGGGCGTAGGTGTGATACGCGATTTGGTTTAATCCGAGTAACCTGGTAAACGAGCGGAAGTCGTCGACGGTCGCTATTTAAATCTTGATTGTATCGCCAGCGTTGGCGGCTTTTAAATAATTAATTTTGTGCACTTTGCACAAGTTTGAAACCGCGGTCCAGCGCGCTTTTTCACGCAGGAAGACGGGCGGAGGGAGCTGAGGCTTCGGCGGGACGGGAGCGCAGCGCGTCGCTGGCTTCGATGTGACCGACGGAGACGCGGTTACTACGAGCGATTTTAACGGCGCGCGGGCTGGTGTTGAAGACACCGGGGAGGGCTCGGGTATTGAAGATACCGAAGCTTTCTTAGAGCGCTTCTTGGAGCGCTTGGCGACGAGTTGAAACGCGGGCTCAGGAGAGCTGGTTAAGGTGACGGCATCTGACGACGTATCAGACGCGGGTTCGGAGTCGCTCCCGGGAGCGGTACGCTTACGACGCGACGCGTGAGAGGATGCGACCGATTCGCAGTCCATCTCGGACGAGGCGGGAGACGCGGGAGAGCTTAAGACCTGAGGGGTCTCGACGACGTTGGAGGCCTGAGGGGCCGGGGTTGAGGCCTGAGGGGCCGGGGACGCGATAGATGCCTGTAAGGCCTGCGTTAGTATGTCATCGGGTATGCTGACGCCGGACGCGGCGAGCACCTGGGCGAATGACCTAAGAGCGTTAACAAGGTCCATTGGAGGGCTTGGGATAATATGAAATATATAAATATATAATGTATGCCTAGGTTCCTTAGCAAACCTAGCGCCTATTTATATAACAAATGCCTAGAATTCCTAAATAAAAATCTAGCGAACCCTAGCGGCAAACCTCCCTACCAGCGGTAGGGGGGCTGGGGAGAATAAATTAAAACTAACAATAGTACGCCGAAGGCCGCTACCTAGAAACCTAAAAAAGGGTACGCAGGTAAAGAGTTGACCGCGTTGGGGTCAACCTTTACCGACAGAAAGGACAAATACACACGAAAACACACAAATATGATAGAAATAAATATGAAAATAGGAGAAAAATAAATAAAATAGAGAAGAGAAATAAATAAAAATAAAAAGGACTGGTTCAGTACAAATTCGTTGTCACCGTTAAGTATCCTTTGCACTGAAACCAGACTACTTACGCCGGGCACAACACTGCTCTCAGCACAAGCACAACACAACTTAGCACAGCACTTTGAAGACTAAGAGGCTTAGTCGCAAAGAAAAATCGCACTTCGAAAGCACTCAGACGGAGTAGAAAGACTTAGGAAACCGTAGCACGGAGCCAACACGCTAGACTGTGACGTCAGTAAACTGAGCGCCGCGGAATGGCGGGAAGGGACCGATCAACGGAGAGCTGGGTCTTGCACGTCCGCACCGCGTGGCGATCGGAGCGAGAATGAGACTTTCGTAGCTCGGCGTGCGCCTTTTATACAAATTTCGCCCTAAATAATTCCAGCGCTCTGATTGGCTGGCGCGTTTGTGCAATTTGCACCTAATTACACTTAAGTTTTGCTTGGATTCTAATTTTACATCGAATTATCTTTCAAACTATTAATCAAAACTATTACAATATTGTATTCAAATAATAGAAGGAAACGATTCCTATATGTTTACATAAATATCAATTTGATAAAATTAAATACAAAAAACTTTCTAGAACAAAGACCATCTCAAAACACCGTTTGCGCCGGCAGACTACTTACTTAGCCTAACATTGTACCTAAGGCGAAACGGTTACAAACATAACTACAAACATAATTTTATCATTTTTTTTCATCGGCTCTGTAATAATTTATTTTTTAAAATTAAGATTGATTATAAAGTATATTACACATGACAAAATTAGATATATTGTGACATAACTAGTGACAAAATGTTTACAGAAAAAACTAAATATTAGGTCTTTACCTATGAAATTGCCGTTTTCACGAAATAAATGAAGCGTAATTTTTTTATATATTTTTTATTTCTATTAATCAAAATAATCACCCATGCAATCAATGCATCTTTGCCAACGCATTGGTAGCTTATTGATGCCTTTCTTGAAGAAATCAGCTGGAAGGGAGGCAACAAATTCTTCAAAGGCATTTTGTACTGCCTCTCGGGTATTGAATTTTTTTCCCGCCAAGAAGTTATCCAAATTCTGGAAAAAGTAGAAGTCTGTAGGCGCAAGGTCTGGTGAGTACGGCGGATGATGGAGAACTTCCAACCCCAACTCTTGTAGCTTGGAGACCGTCTGCTGTGCAGTATGAGGTCGCGCGTTGTCGTGCAGGAGCAGTGGAGCCGAACGATTGACCAAAGCTGGTTGGAGACGCGCGAGCTTCTCCATCATTGTGTTCAGTTCTTCACAGTACACATCTGCAGTAATGCTTGTCCCGTTTGGCAAGAAGCTGTGATGAATTACACCGCGTTAGACCACCAAACAGTGACCATCACTTTTCTAGGGATAAGTTTTCGTTTAGGGCATTGTTTGGGTGCTGAACCAGGGTCCAACCAACTTGCTGAGCGCTTACGATTGTCAAACAGGATCCATTT
Source organism: Marasmarcha lunaedactyla (assembly GCA_923062675.1). Classification (NCBI taxonomy): domain Eukaryota; kingdom Metazoa; phylum Arthropoda; class Insecta; order Lepidoptera; family Pterophoridae; genus Marasmarcha; species Marasmarcha lunaedactyla. The sequence goes on from OV281353.1 coordinate 16,099,390, forward strand.
CTCGTCACAAGTAACAATGCGGTTCAGAATTCCTTCATTTGTATGCCTGCTGAGCAGTGCAAGGCACGTCTCCACGCGTACTTCGCGCTGGCGGTCATTTAGTTCGTGGGGTACCGATTTGTCAAGCTTTTTTACCATGCCAATTTGACGCAAATGGACCAATATTGTTTTGATGCTAACGTCGAAAGCTGCTGCTAATTCAGCCGTGGATTGAGTTTCATCAGCTTCCACAATTGCCTTTAATTCGTCATTGTCGACCAAAGTTTTCGGACGACCACGGGGTTCATTTTTCAGGTCAAAATTTCCAGAACGGAAGCAGGTAAACCAATAACGGGTGGTGCGTTCGTTTGTAGTGTTCGCTCCGTAAACGTCGTTGATGTTGCGTGCCGCTTGTGCCACTTTGCTGCCACGACGGTACTCATACTCCATAATTACTCGAATTTTTAACTTATTCGTAATGACGAAAAATGTTCGAATGCGTTGAAAACAAAACACTAACTATTAAACAAATGACGATTTTAGAAAAAGAATTCGATGTTTGACATATAAAATTAATTTGAAATTAGAATTATCAGTCAAAAAAAAAATATTGTCATTTGAAATGGCCAGTACGGCAAAACGGCAGCTTCATAGGTAAAGACCGCTCACTTCCCTCTAAAATGGTTGAGGAGGGCGATGGCTGGATTCCGCGTTAACTCGTGAACGGGTACCGTTTGAGGGTGTTCGTCGTTTGGATACTTGGGGGGAGGGAGACTTGCCGAGCTAACAGATGCAGAAAAGAATAATTTTGTATAGACATAAAGAGACTCTGTAAATTTATTTTGAAAAAAAAAATATACCCGTGAAGTTTCTTGCCAGTTCTTCTTCACGAAGGTTTTTTTTCGAACTGGTGGTAGAATCATGTTTTATTTGACGTCAATAAGAACAAGTAATTGTCAATGTTGAGAAATAAATATTTGAATTTGAATTTGAATTTGAGACCTATAAGTGCTGTAAAATACAAATTAACAATGACCATGGAAACAGTGTTGTGATTACGAAAAATCAATGAATTCTTAGAAACTAATACCACCGTAAGTCTTAAAACACACATGAAAGTTTAATTATTTTCAAAAATCAAAGTGTTCATATTGAAAAATAACCTTGATGAAAGAACTGAATGACCGTTATTAATAACAAAGAACTAAATCACCTGACTCAACATTACTGCATATAAAGAAACTAGTGACATCTGTTATTGAATACCTAAACTTATTGAAGGTGACATCTATAATTCTTGATGCGTAACTCTGCGTAAGAATCAATACTTCGCATGAAAACTCCACAATAGATGGCGCAATTCTACAATTTTACATAAATAATTTTACAACTAAATAAAATATATATTTAATAGAGACTTATAAGTTTATTATTTGGAAATGGAAAACGTAACGGTTAGGAAGATTATAAAAAACAAACATCAGCACAGTGATTCCGATACAGAAACAGATGACTCATCTTCATTTTTTATTGCGGAGACCGGAAACATAAAGGAAAAAACGTTAAATAATAGCTTAAATAAGATAAATAGAAGATAGTTTTCATTGACAAACCTCACAAAAGATTCTATATTTGAAAGCACAGTGATGAGCCTACCAAACGGCTCATTAGATGAAACTTTAAATACCACCCAATTGCAAGACGAAATTAATTACCTCACCGAACAATTACGCAACACAAACTTACAATTGAAGAGTGCACATCTAGAAATAGAAAACCTTCACAGCGAAAACTCACGTCTGAAAAATGAACTTAAAAAAGCACCAGCATCATCGAAAATTTTAAAAAATTACGAATTGGTGACCAACCTACTGGGACACCTTCTTCATCGAGAAAAAAGAAAAACAGAGACAGACTTTCTACACCTATGAAATATACAACTAATCTACCATCTGACATTGTTAATAAATTACTTGACTTACAAAAACCAAAAAAACATAAGAGAAAATTATGCATTCTAAGTAACAGACATTACTCTGGGTCTCAAAAGTTAATAAGCGATATATTTTCTCCAGAACTTGACTATTGTCGTTATCTACTACCTCATTTAAAAATAAAACAACTGTTTAACAATTTAGAAAACAAAATATGTAATTTTACTTTGGATGACTACTGTATAATCATACTCGGAGAAGCTGATTTTATTAAAAACTATAATCTTAATGCATTAATTATTATTATTAGAAATTCCATAAATAAAATAAACTATACAAATTTAATAATATGTTCGCCTACTTACATATTGGGGGCACCTATTTATAACTATAAAATAGAAATGTTCAACAATTTGCTTAGTATGGAACTGAATAACAGTCAAAATGTATTTTTTATCGATTCAAATGAAAGACTTTCATATTCAATGTTTTCCTATTTCACTGGTAAAATAAATAATACTGGCTTTTTTAACATTTTCAAAAATATAATGAAAAAAATTACACTTGACTTTGCAAATTTATACTATACTATACCAAACTTATACTGCAATAATACCATTGAGAACAGTTCGAAACCCCAAAAAACTAATCATTTATTTCGTGATTTAATCTCTAAATGTTCTTCATCAAAATATAGACGGCCTGCTCACAAAATCCGATTTGCTTATGGTAGATTTAGATAGATTAAAAGAAACCAAAAAGCCGGTAGACATAATATGCAAAACAGAACATAATATGATGGTAAAAGATTTAAAAAACCTCCTCATTATTAATTATAAATTAGCGTCATATTATTGTAGGGAAAGTCGTCATGGAGGCTCTTGCATTCTAAGCGAGAATAGCTTGGAATTTGAAAATCTTAACTTTTTAGTAAAACAATATATTCATGACGTACTAGAATGCTCAGCAATTAAAATAACACAGCATAAAATTATTATTATATGTATTTATCGACCTCCACGTTATAGACTGCACTTAATTAATATGTTTTTAAGAAGGCTAGACCAAATTTTTAAATGTGTTACTGACTTAAATGACTTTAAATTTATTGTTTGTGGTGACTTCAATATTGACATTTTAAAAAACAATACAATAACCCGTGCCTTTATGCAGACAATATTTAATTATAACTTACATTTTCAATTTAAAGAGCCGACAAGATTACAAAGTAAGACATGCTTAGATAATATTATACATAATCTACGCGGAGCCAAGGGAGAAAAAGTGGAATTAGCTCTATCAGACCATACTGCCCAAATTCTGAAGGCACCCATTAAAAAGTCATGTAGGCTTAAATATTGGTACACTAACAAACGTGATTTTTCTCAGGATAATATAAAAAAATTATTGATATAATTGCTAGCTTGAGTTTTGCCGAAGTATTTAACACGGATAATCCAAACACTGCCTTTAATATATTCCATGACCATTTCACACTTTTCTATAACCTGTGCTTCCCAGAGATTAAAGTAAAAACGTATGCTACATATAAACCTAAATGGATATCAAAAGGCATCAAATTATGCAGTAAAAAAGATGTTACCTTTTGTGGAAATACCGTCTGTCTCCTACATTAGCTAATAAATCTATTTTTAAAAACTACAGTTCTAAATTTAAAAAAATAATACGTTTGACTCAAAAAATACAAAATGAATATTTTATTTGTCAAACAAAAAACAAATCTCTAGCGACATGGAAAATAATTAATAAATACAATGGACACTTATCAAAAGAAAATATATCTTGCATAGTGAATATAATATAAAGAAATATCAGAACCGACAAGAATAGCAAATGATTTTAATAACTTTTTCATCGACTCAGAAAAAGCAAAATACATTGACGAGCTTCCAAAGAACAATAACTATTGCAGCAGTATTAATTCAATTTTTTTGACACCTACAACAGCAAATGACATATTAAAAATTATTAACTTACTTAAAAATACTAACAGCGTAGGTAACGATAATATTTCTACGAAAATTATCAAGAGTGTAGGTCATAATATAGCACCAATTCTAAGTTATATCATCAACTTATGCCTACAGGAGGGGATCTTTCCAGACAGATTAAAGCTGTCAATAGTTGTCCCAATATTTAAAAAAGATGATAAAAAGCTTTTAAAAAATTATCGTCCGATTGCTAAGATTTCTGTATTCTCAAAAATTATTGAAAAGCTTATTTATGATAAACTCAACAACTTCATTGAGAGTAGTAACTTACTGTCCAAAAACCAATACGGATTTCGTAAAAATAAATCTATAAACATGGCAGTTTACGAATTCCTTGAAAAGGTTATAACTAATGTAGAGAAAAGGAACCCAACATTTGCCTTATTCATGGACATGACTAAAACTTTTGATTCCGTGCATCACAAAACTCTATATCACAAGCTTGAATCTTATGGTATTCGAGGCAATACTCTCGAACTTATAAGATCATATGTAAGTAATAGAAGACAAATAACCCACATCAACAGATTGAACCCTGAAACCGGCTTTAATGCGACTTATGCATCACATGAAAGATGTGTAGGTATTGGCATTCCTCAGGGCAGTGTGCTTGGGCCACTATTATTTATATAAACGACATCCCTAATGTGACTAACCATTATTGACAATGTTTGCGGACGATAGTACAGTTCTATTTACTTATGAAAATAATCAAAATATAGAAGTTGACATAAATAATACATTAACATCATTAATAAACTGGTTGACATTAAATAATTTGAGAATTAATTTGACTAAGACATATTATATTAACTTTAAACAAAGGAATAACTATCCATTAAACATTAACATAAACCATCTTAGTAATACGGTGAAAGAAGTTGATTCTACAACATTTTTAGGTTTGACAATAGATAATAAGTTGACATGGAAAAAACATATTACAATCTTAACCAAAAAAGTTAATCAGTTCTCATTTGCACTATATAAGTTAAAAAATGTTGCCAATATTAAGACCTTATTAACATCATATCATGGATATGTTGGATCAATTTTAAGATATGGGATTATGTTTTGGGGCAACACCACAGATAAACACTCAGTTTTCAGGTCTCAAAAGAGATGTCTTAGGTCTATGTTTGGACTCAAGCAAGAAGAATCTTGTAAACCGTACTTCCGTAAATACAAAATCTTAACATTACCGGCTATGTACATTAGCGAAATCGCACATTTTGTAAGGAGTAACCCACATTACTTCGAGAAATATTCTATAGGCACTCGCCGTGAGGACACTGTAAAACGTACAATTACGCGCAAAACCCTTCTTCAAAGGATTAGCATTTAAAGCATGGGCCCTATTGTCTATAATAAACTACCGCGAGCTATTGGGGTAATACCAGACAAAACACAGTTTAAATCTGAGCTCAGTGGTTTTCTTGCTGAAAAAGCATATTATGATATAAAAGATTTTTTGATGACATGACCCATAATTAAAATTGATATTAAATCTTTATTCTCTTTTCATTCTAAATAATGACATTGCATTACATTTGAAATTCATAATAAGTTGACTGTTATTTGACATTAATGATCTCATTTTTTGACATAATTTATACATTAATTGTTATTATCGTTATTGTCTTTTATTCCAAATTTTTTATATTATTATTATTGTTTTTTTTTTATTTATTTATTTAATATTTTATGTACACACAAGAATAAAAATACAATGAATGAGACTTAGAGACTAAAAATGTACAAAGGTCAGCTTATTTCTTAAAGAAATTTCTGCCAGCAGACCTGAGACTGGAGAAATAATACAATGCAAAGTTAGTGCGTGCGTACTACTAATAAAAATATTAAAAACTTATTTTCAAGTATAATATTATAAAATATACTTAAATACTTATACATAAAATACATATAATATCATATATACAATAAATATATAAATCTATATAATTAACATCATTTAATTTGCATGAAAAAAAATGTTTATGAAAGCTAAAATATATTTAAGATAAGTAGTATTCCCTAACTCTTTTCCTAAATATTGTTAGAGATTTTGAATCGCGTATTTTGAAAGGTAATGAATTCCACAATCTGACAGCATGTATAGAAAAGGAATAGGAGAAGAAATGTTATTCTTATTTGTTAATGAAATTGTAATACATTTAATTTTTTTTAACTATTAGAATTCATATGCCATTAAGGCGAATCATGGCTGTACAAATAATAACGTCTCACCACCTGTAAAATCTTCCTGTGATTATGAATAAATGATTTGATTTGATTTGATTTGAAATATGCAAACATTCTAATTACAATTAGTTTTTAACACAATATAACTAACAAGATATAACTACCAATTAGGAACATATATAACAACAAAGGTTTTCTCGTTGTTTTCTTCAAATACGTAAAACACCATGAAAATAACTATTTCATTTCAATAAAAGAAAGCAATTTACACTTTATTATCTAAAAACAATAACAATGAACCCTATAATTACGAAGTTATACAACGAGAAAATCTCTAACCATATTACGTCATTTAGTACTTCAAATAAGTACTTTATTATATGAGCCTATATACAATAACGTTATATCTACCATTATCTTCCTAATCTGATACGATATAACCATAAAATTACCACAATTATGACAAATCTAAACAAATCAGTATTTTACAAATAACCTAGGTCTAATTTCTATCTAAGACATACATAAAGCTTCTCATATTACGCTTATCTACCAATGAAATCTCTAAGAACTTTATTTAACACAAATATCATCAATTCAACCATAAATCAATGTTATCAAAATAGCATTCAAAATATACCTATACCTAGGTTCCTATAACATCCTAATTTCCTATAAGAATCTTATAAGATCTTGCTTACGTCACACTCGAAAATAACCACCCATCCGAGGACGGGCACAAGTAGCGATAGCACTGACAAGTAAATATTACCATTCAATCATATGACTTACTAACAATTTGAACGACCCGGTCGATTCTCGCTCCGATCGCCACGCGGTGCGGACGTGCAAGCCCCGTTCTCCGTTGATCGGTCCTTTCCCGCTATTCCGTGGCGCTCAGTCTACTGACGTCACAGTCTAGCGTGTTGGTTCCGTGCTACGGTTTTCAAGGTTTTCTACTCCTCTGAGTGCTATCGAAGTGCGTTTTTTTTTTCTTTGCGACTAAGCCCCTTAGTCTTCAAAGTGCTGTGCTAAGTTGTGTTGTGCTTGTGCTGAGTGCAGTGTTGTGCCCAGCGTAAGTAGTCTGGTTTCAGTGCAAAGGATACTTAACGGTGACAACGAATTTGTACTGAACCAGTCCTTTTATTTTTATTTTATTTCTCTTCTCTATTTTATTTATTTTTCTTCTATTTTTTCATATTTATTTTTATCATATCTGTGTGTTTTCGTGTGTATTTGTCCTTTCTGTCGGTAAAGGTTGACCCTAACACGGTCAACTCTTTACCTGCGTACCCTTTTTAGGTTTCTAGGTAGCGGCCTTCGGCGTACTACTGTTAGTTTTAAGTTTTCCTCCCCAGCCCCCCTACCGCTGGTAGGGAGGTTAGCCGCTAGGATTTTGCTAGGTTTATAGGAACTAGGCATCTTTTACTATACTTATATTTATTAATATAACTGTCCCAACCCTCCCTAATGGATCCGCTAAGCGTTATTAACGCGTTCACCCAGGCGCTTGCTGCGGTAGGCGTCTACATCCCGAAAGACATCATAACGCAGGCCTTGCAGGCATCAATCGCGTCCCCGGCCCCTCAGGCCTCAACCCCGGCCCCTCAGGCCTCAACCCCGGCCCCTCAGGCCTCAACCCCGGCCCCTCAGGCCTCCAACGTCGAGACCCCTCAGGTCTACAGCTCTTCCTCGTCTCCCGCCTCGTCCGAGATGGACTGCGAATCGGTCGCATCCTCTCACGCGTCGCGTCGCAAGCGTACCGCTCCCGGGAGCGACTCCGAACCCGCGTCTGATACGTCGTCAGATGCCGTCACCTTAACCGGCTCTCCTGAGCCCGCGTTTCAACTTGTCGCCAAGCGCTCCAAGAAGCGCTCGAAGAAAGCTTCGGTATCATCAATACCCGAGCCCTCCCCGGTGTCTTCAACACCAGCCCCCGCGCCGTTAAAATCGCTCGAAGTAACCGCGCCTCCGTCGGTCCCATCGAAGCCAGCGACGCGCTGCGCTCCCGTCCCGCCGAAACCTCAGCTCCCTCCGCCCGTCTTCCTGCGTGAAAAAGCGCGCTGGACCGCGGTTTCTAACTTGTGCAAAGAGCACAAAATTAATTACTTAAAAGCAACCAATGCAGGCGACACAATTAAAGTCCAGGTCGCGACCGTCGACGACTTCCGCGCGTTCACTCGGTTACTTTCTTTAAAACAAATAGCTTATCACACCTACGCCCTCCCGGAGGAGCGTAAGATCCGCGCAGTACTACGGGGCGTCCCGTTCGAGCTCGAGAAGGAAGAAATCCTCGAGGACCTTAAGTCTCAGGGTTTCCCGGTCACAGCAGTGCACAAGATGCACTCCAACCGCGGTAGGCGTTTTCCTTTAGCATTAGTAATCCTGTCAAATACTCCCAACTCGAAGGAGATTTTCAGAGAGGCTCGCACAATCTGCGGACTCTCGAACATCTCCGTCGAGCGTCCCAACCCCCTCGGTCATCCTGGGCAGTGCCACCGCTGCCAGCTCTATGGCCACGCAGCAGCTAACTGCTCAGCTCCCCCCAGGTGCGTTAAGTGCCTGGATCCACACATAACAAAGGAGTGCACTCGCACTCCTGAATCCACTTCCCCCCCTGCCTGTGTGCTGTGCGGCCAGTCCGGCCACACAGCAAACTACAGGGGTTGCCCGCGCGCTCCGCGCTCCACCGTCAAGAGGGTACTCCCTCTGAGTGCTATCGAAGTGCGTTTTTTTTTTCTTTGCGACTAAGCCCCTTAGTCTTCAAAGTGCTGTGCTAAGTTGTGTTGTGCTTGTGCTGAGTGCAGTGTTGTGCCCAGCGTAAGTAGTCTGGTTTCAGTGCAAAGGATACTTAACGGTGACAACGAATTTGTACTGAACCAGTCCTTTTATTTTTATTTTATTTCTCTTCTCTATTTTATTTATTTTTCTTCTATTTTTTCATATTTATTTTTATCATATCTGTGTGTTTTCGTGTGTATTTGTCCTTTCTGTCGGTAAAGGTTGACCCTAACACGGTCAACTCTTTACCTGCGTACCCTTTTTAGGTTTCTAGGTAGCGGCCTTCGGCGTACTACTGTTAGTTTTAAGTTTTCCTCCCCAGCCCCCCTACCGCTGGTAGGGAGGTTAGCCGCTAGGATTTTGCTAGGTTTATAGGAACTAGGCATCTTTTACTATACTTATATTTATTAATATAACTGTCCCAACCCTCCCTAATGGATCCGCTAAGCGTTATTAACGCGTTCACCCAGGCGCTTGCTGCGGTAGGCGTCTACATCCCGAAAGACATCATAACGCAGGCCTTGCAGGCATCAATCGCGTCCCCGGCCCCTCAGGCCTCAACCCCGGCCCCTCAGGCTTCAACCCCGGCCCCTCAGGCCTCAACCCCGGCCCCTCAGGCCTCAACCCCGGCCCCTCAGGCCTCAACCCCGGCCCCTCAGGCCTCCAACGTCGAGACCCCTCAGGTCTACAGCTCTTCCTCGTCTCCCGCCTCGTCCGAGATGGACTGCGAATCGGTCGCATCCTCTCACGCGTCGCGTCGCAAGCGTACCGCTCCCGGGAGCGACTCCGAACCCGCGTCTGATACGTCGTCAGATGCCGTCACCTTAACCGGCTCTCCTGAGCCCGCGTTTCAACTTGTCGCCAAGCGCTCCAAGAAGCGCTCGAAGAAAGCTTCGGTATCATCAATACCCGAGCCCTCCCCGGTGTCTTCAACACCAGCCCCCGCGCCGTTAAAATCGCTCGAAGTAACCGCGCCTCCGTCGGTCCCATCGAAGCCAGCGACGCGCTGCGCTCCCGTCCCGCCGAAACCTCAGCTCCCTCCGCCCGTCTTCCTGCGTGAAAAAGCGCGCTGGACCGCGGTTTCTAACTTGTGCAAAGAGCACAAAATTAATTACTTAAAAGCAACCAATGCAGGCGACACAATTAAAGTCCAGGTCGCGACCGTCGATGACTTCCGCGCGTTCACTCGGTTACTTTCTTTAAAAAAAATAGCTTATCACACCTACGCCCTCCCGGAGGAGCGTAAGATCCGCGCAGTACTACGGGGCGTCCCGTTCGAGCTCGAAAACGAAGAAATCCTCGAGGACCTTAAGTCTCAGGGTTTCCCGGTCACAGCAGTGCACAAGATGCACTCCAACCGCGGTAGGCGTTTTCCTTTAGCATTAGTAATCCTGTCAAATACTCCCAACTCGAAGGAGATTTTCAGAGAGGCTCGCACAATCTGCGGACTCTCGAACATCTCCGTCGAGCGTCCCAACCCCCGCGGTCATCCTGGGCAGTGCCACCGCTGCCAGCTCTATGGCCACGCAGCAGCTAACTGCTCAGCTCCCCCCAGGTGCGTTAAGTGCCTGGATCCACACATAACAAAGGAGTGCACTCGCACTCCTGAATCCACTTCCCCCCCTGCCTGTGTGCTGTGCGGCCAGTCCGGCCACACAGCAAACTACAGGGGTTGCCCGCGCGCTCCGCGCTCCACCGTCAAGAGGGTCGCGCCTAAACCGGCGCCACCGCTCACCTCCGCTAACTTCCCGCGGCTGCGCAACCGGGGTCCCCCGGAAGCAAAGCCCGTTCAGCCGACGCCTACTCAGGCTCTGTCTTGGAGGCAGCGTCCGGCCGTCCCGCCTGCACCTTCCCGTCCCACCCCAGCTCCCGTAGCTTCCGTAGGGCCGCGTCCCACTTTGTCATCTTCACCTCAGTCGTCGTTGGCTGAGGACATGAAGACCGTGTTCGACGTCATCCAAAACGTCGACATTAACGAAATTTCCGTACTCGCACGCAAACTGCGAGCCGCCCGCTCTCCTCAAGAGCGTTTATTCGCGTTAGCCGAGCATCACTCGCTCCTAAGTTCGTTGTAAATTATTTTACTTTTGTATAAATTCGTAAATAATAAATTATAATGTTTAGACCCGCGAATCCCGCGTCCAGTCGTATTAAACCCAAGGGCTTATCCCTAGTATCTTTTAACGCTCGTAGCCTTAGCACTAACCTTCCCGAGATTAAACTGTTCCTTCAGAACAAAGAACCTGACTTATTCCTTCTCCAGGAGACATGGCTTACTCCAAAACGCTCCAGGGGATACGCTATTCCTAAGTACGCGTTTACTCGCAACGATAGGCCCAACTCCGACGGTTACGGCGGCACCGCTATATATTACAAAAGAGGCTTCCATTGCTGTCCTCTCCCTACCCCTCCTCTCCTCAACATGGAGGCCACGGTGTGTAGATTGGCTATGACTGGTCATCCGACCATCATCATAGCTTCAGTCTACATACCGTGTGGCTCCAATCCAATCCCAAGCGACTTTGAGGCCATTCTCGCCCTCGGCCATTCAGTCATTATGTTCGGAGACTTTAACTCCAAACATACTGACTGGACGTGCCTATCAACCAACACCAGCGGTATCGCTCTCCTCGACATCACTAACTCCCTTGACTTAGACGTCATATCCCCCATCACTCCCACTCACTATCCCAACAACCCGACCTACTCTCCTGACATCCTCGACTTTGCAATTATCAAGCGAATCAATCTGGATCTAAGGATCTAAGGGAAAGGCTTTAAAAATACGTTAGTTTCAGCCTTAGAGGCCCCTAACTCTCCGCTCGCGATTTCGCCCGACCAATTAGATAGCCCGGATAAAATAGATTCATTAGTCAATACTCTAACTGATGCTATTAACACAGCCATCAACGACAACGAAAAGGTTGCTAAGCAAAGCAAACCCACGCTTCCACTAGCCGTTAGCAATCTCATTAAAGCCAAGAACGCGGCTCTCCGGAGAGCAAAGAAATATCCCACGCCAGCATACAGAACAGCTGCGAATCAGCTTCAACGTAAAGTTAGGTCTCGCCTCGCGGAACTCCGTGACACTCAGTTTAACGATCTCATGGAGAATATCTCCCCGTCCCACCAAGCGTATTATCGAATGGCCCGAGCCTTACGCGTAGACACCGCCTCTCACGTTCCTCCTCTCACTCGTCCCGACGGCACCATTGCTTTCGAAGTCGAAGAGAAAGCCGAATGCTTCGCCGACAGCATAGCGGCACAATGCTCGCCCAGCACGCAACCCTCGGATCACTCCCACATCCAGGCGGTGGAGGACGAAGTTCTCCGCAGAGAATCTCTCCCTATCACCGACGACCCCGTCACAGTCTCTAATGATGAAATCTTGCTTCTCATTAGAAAGCAAAAGTCCAAAAAGGCTCCGGGTGCGGATGGAATTTCCAACCACGCACTTAAGCACCTGCCTGAGCAGGTGCTTACCTTGTTAGCTATCATCTTTAATGCCTGCTTCGACCATAGCTACTTTCCAAAAGCCTGGAAGGAAGCGACAGACATAGGCATTCCCAAGCCGGGTAAACCTCTGAATGTCCCGGCTAATCACAGACCCATCAGCCTCCTCAAGGCAATGTCTAAACTTCTCGAAAGAGTCATACTGTACATAATGCGGAACCATCTGTTTCCAACGGATGGCGACCCTCTCATCATTCCCCACCAGTTCGGCTTTTGCGCTAAGCACTCCTGCCCTCAGCAAGTCCATCGAATCGTCGAGTACATACTCGAAGGATTCTCTCAGCGTCGTAAAAAAACAATCGCGGTTCTCTTTGACGTAGCCAAGGCTTTCGACAAAGTCTGGCACAGCGGTCTCGTTTTTAAACTCTATAAAATAGGCTTACCGGTTCGCCTAGTCAGATTAATCGCGTCGTTTCTTAAAGACCGTACGTTTCGATTCAAACATGAAGGCACGCTCTCCGCGCCTCGTCCCATAAAGGCTGGAGTCCCGCAAGGCTCAGTCCTCGCCCCTCTGCTGTACACCGTGTACACTAACGACATCCCCATCCCGCCGAAAGGCGTTGAACTCGCCCTCTTTGCAGACGATACCGCCCTTTACACTAAAAGTCAAGCGATCCCGTATAACATCACCAGACTCCAAAAGGCCGTAAACGCCCTTGGTGTTTGGTTTCAAAAATGGCGTATCGATGTCAACCCAGAAAAGAGTTCTGCTATTCAATTCGACCACAAACGTCGTAATCGCCACAACGATCCGCACATTCGTATGTTAGGTATTCCCATCCCCTGGAAGCGCACTGTCAAATACTTAGGCGTCACCTTAGATCAGACGCTTTCTTTCAAGCCACACGTCGATAGAGTAACGAAACTCGCGCGTTTTTACTTAAGCCGACTATATAGTATGATAGGAAGAAAAAGTAAAATGTCTTTTAGAAATAAACGTACGCTTTATAAGGTCTGCGTTAGACCCGTCATGTCATATGCTTCGCCAGTCTTTGCCCACGCCAAACCCTCCGTCCTGTATAAGCTGCAGGTAGTTCAAAATCCTTTCTGCCGCAGGGCCACAAACGCACCTTGATACGTGCGTAACGCGGACCTGCACAGAGATCTTGAACTGCCTACAGTGCAACAGCACCTCAAAACACTCTCAGAATCGTTCTTCAAACGCGCCGAATCCCATCCCAATCATCTTGTTCGAGATTCAGTCTCATATACTGTTCCTGTGTTAGATTCGATTTACAAAATCGCTAGACCGAGAAACGCGCACACGAGCGAACGCACGCAGTTAACTTTAGATCTAGAGGCCCTTCAGGCCGCAAATTCTAATTCTAACGTAAATTCTAATTCTAACGTAAATCCGAATTAATGCAATTTTATTTGTCAATTTTTAATGTTTTTTTATATATTTACTTTTCTTTTTTTGAGCACCTTCAGTGCTGTGTAAATCCCAGCGGGTGACCCCTTAAGGGGCCTAGCGCGGCCTCTTTCTCCGATTGGCCGTCGCTCAGATGAAGGCTGAGTGGCAAAAATGCACGAGCCGACAGGGGGTTTTTTAGTGGGTATGGTTCTGGTAGGCGTCGGGACGAGTCCCAAATAACTCCGATCGCGCGCGCGGAGTATGCGTCAGAGCATTTTTTATGTCCTCCTGCCCTTCCCGTGGAGGGGAACCAAAAAAAAAAAAAAAAAAAAAAAAAAACGACCCGGTGTCCGAGTGTTGGCGCAAGAAGTGAGGGCGTGGACTAGCGTTATTTACAAAACCATTATATGACTATGTCCCTATTATGCCGAATCCGTTTCATGTTGCGTCGCTAACACTTACCTATGCGCGGTATACGCATGAATTGTACACGCACCACCATTTACCTCGCATCCAGGCGCCACGTTGATGTCTCAATTTCCTCTTGATTGCTCAGAAGATAAGACGAAGTCTAAACGTTACACAAACTGCGCATGGCACGTTCGCCGCCACCTGCCTCGCCTCCACGTCGGTGTACCGTATTAGGTGAAGCGCTGTTTGTAATATGTTTATGTTTGTTATTTAATTGAATGCTACATATTTACTTCTGTATGTTTCCACAAGAAAGTACTTTGTTGTGATGAAAGTTTAAGCACTCTTAAATATAAAACTTTCTTAATGGTTTACTTTTTTTATGCTGTGTAAATTGTGGCTGGTATATTACATATAGATTTTTCATCAATTACCCATGGCAACAGTGTGATTTTGTTAATTTCGATGAACCTGAACGGTATATTTATTTCCATAATTAGATATTTAGATGTAATTCAGCGAGCCTTCTAAGTAATAATATAAAGCTCGGAGGTCATCAACAGGTATCGTAAATTTTACATAGATTGTACTTGCATTTAAGTGTAATTCTTTTTGTTGTTGATTTGGGGATGATGAATAAGTGTTATTTTTCCTTGACAAATATCAGTGATAGTGTCAATTAGGCTATCTTGACAAAATTTGGTTTGACAAATTTATGTATGCCGATACGCGGATGTCATTAAGTCAGAACTGTTGATAATTCTATACAATGTGTCTCTTGAATTTCGAGATTACTATTTAGGTTTTCGTTAACAAATGTAAATTGTTTATGATAACAGCTTTATTTCTTTGCATAAGTTTATTTTCGGTTTCCCATAAAATTGTTTGATTCTATAGAATTCTTGATAGAATTTATTGAAATTTTAGCATTTTGAATTTTACCCATAATCCGAGCTCACAAGTAGATACACAAGGTAAATTAATGGGCCGTGGATCGGCATCAATCCATTCATTTGTGAACTGACCTTATGTTGCTACTCAAATTACTTGCGATCTTCTAGGTTGGCGTCGACGATCAATTTATTAGTTGTACTTTCAGTTGTATGTGATTACTAAATTAAATGTTAACTTACAGCAAATGGTGTATGGTTCATAGTTTTACAAAGATTTTTATCGTTCAAACGTGTTATGTGTTGATTGAAAAAACGGATTATTTCTACATTGAATGTAAGCACATCAAAGCAAAAATTGTGTATTTATTGAAAGTCATGCGGGAAAATATACTATAAATATACTAAATATAGACGCGCACCTTTCGTCTATGAAGTATTTGAAAAAAAACATATAAATCACAATTTTGATATATGTAGCAAGTCATAGTCATTTTCAAACTTTTGACTCCCGTCCAGTAAATCTAAGACTCTTCTGATCTAATACAAATGTTACACACATTTGTGTTCGCTGAGTTTTATTTTTAAACAACTAATAAATGCCAGCGCGTTAGGAACTTTTCGGAAAGGTACATTTCGATTTTATGTCTAATTACTGAGTCTCGTTTAACCTGTCAATATTGAGCTGTTACAAAGACATTGATATTCGTAGTCGATCTATATAAATAATGATAATATCATTTGTTAAAAAGGGCTTTTCTTAAAATGTTCTTGTGTTGAAAAGGTTAAGAGCTTGCATCGTTTACTTTCAACGTAACAGCACGTTACGCAAAGTTGAGATTCTTTTGAGAACTCGTTTTAAAATTTACATGAAAGCGGAATAGAAATGCAGGCATTTTTTAATAATGCACTTACTTTTTATTTAATTAATTTTTAACCGAACACCGAAACCGAACGAAAAATTATTGCTCTATGATTGGGACTGAATAATACATCATTGTCAGTATAATCTATAGCAAAAGTCATCATTGCGTTAACTTCCAAGAAATGAATCTGTAATATGAGACATAGATAATGATATCAAGTAAACGCAGTAGGTACAGTACATACGAGAACATCGGATTCATAAGTATTGTATATATAAACATTAATTTACAAAAAAATGTATTATTAATACAATCGCATGGATGAATAGATTTTTATTAATTTTCTTTATTATTAGGTCAATACATATGAAATTGGCGTTTTGTAAGGGAGGAATATAAAGTAAATTTTTTTAAATATAATATATTTATTTAATCAAAGTATGCACATTGCTTTTTATGCACTTTTGCCATCTCATAGGTAGTTAATTGATCCCTTTACTAAAAAATTACCATTAGGACGAGAATAAGAAAATAATTTAAAGGTGCTTTGGACAGCCCCATTTTTGCTCAAAAAAATGAAAAGTAAATAATAAAACATTAAAAATTGACAATAAAATTAAATTTGCATTAATTCGGATTTACGTTATAATTAGAATTTACGTTAGAATTAGAATTTGCGGCCTGAAGGGCCTCGAGATCTAAAGTTAATTGCGTACGTTCGCATGTGTGCGCGTTTCTCGGTCTAGCAACTTTGTATGCCGAATCTAAGACAGGAGCAGTATATGAGACTGAATCTCGAACTAGTGGATTGGAATGGGATTCGGCGCGTTTGAAGAACGATTCTGAGAGTGTTTTTAGGTGCTGTTGAACTGTAGGTAGTTCAAGATCTCTGTGCAGGTCCGCGTTGCGCACGTACCAAGGCGCGTTTGTGGCCCTGCGGCAGAAGAGGTTTTGAACTACCTGCAGCTTGTGCAGGACGGAGGGTTTGGCGTGGGCAAAGACTGGCGAAGCATATGACATGACTGGTCTGACGCAGACCTTGTAAAGCGTACGTTTGTTTCTGAAGGACATTTCACTTTTTCTACCTAACATACTGTAAAGCCGGCCTAGGTAAAAACGTGCGAGAATTTCTTTCAACCCTCACGTCTGGTCTAAGATGACGCCTAAATATTTAGTACTGCGCTTCCAGGGGATGGGAGTGCCTTGCATTCTCACTTGGAGATTGTCAGCGATACGACTGCGTCTGTAGTCGAAGTAAACCGCAGAGCCCTTCTCTGGGTTCACATCGATACGCCATTTTTTAAACCAAGCACCGAGGGCGTTTACAGCCTTTTGGAGTCTGGTGACAAGACCCGGGCCCTGCGGCCTTTGGTGTAAAGGGCAGTGTCGTCGGCAAAGAGAGCGAGTTCGACGACTTTCGGTGGAATGGAAATGTCGTTAGTGTATACGGTATACAAAAGAGGGGCGAGGACTAAGCCTTGAGGGACTCCAGCCTTTATGGGACGAGGCGCGGAGAGTGTGCCTTCATGTTTGAAACGAAACGTGCGGTCTTTGAGAAACGACGCGATAATCCTAACTAGGCGATCCGGTAAGCTTATTTTGTAAAGTTTATAAACGAGACCGCTGTGCCAGACTTTGTCGAAAGCCTTGGCTACGTCAAAGAAAACTGCGATCGTTTTCTTTCGTTTCGGATAGAAGCCGTCAAGTATGTACTCGACGATTCGATGGACTTGCTGAGGGCAGGAGTGCTTAGCGCGAAAGCCGAACTGGTGGGGAATTATGAGAGGATCGCCATCCGTTGGAAACAGATGGTTCCGCATTCGAGAGAGTATGACTCTCTCGAGAAGTTTAGACATTGCCTTGAGGAGGCTGATGGGTCTGTGATTAGCCGGGATATTAAGAGGTTTACCCGGCTTGGGTATGCCTATGACTGTCGCTTCTTTCCAAGCTTTTGGAAAGTAGCTAAGGTCGAAGCAGGCATTGAAAATGATAGCTAACAAGGTAAGCACCTGTTGAGGCAGGTGCTTAAGTGCGTGGTTGGAAATACCATCCGCACCCGGAGCCTTTCTGGACTTTTGACTTTTGATGAGAAGCGAGATTTCACAAAAATACTAACAGCGTAGGTAACGATAATATTTCTACGAAAATTATCAAGAGTGTAGGTCATAATATAGCACCAATTCTAAGTTATATCATCAACTTATGCCTACAGGAGGGGATCTTTCCAGACAGATTAAAGCTGTCAATAGTTGTCCCAATATTTAAAAAAGATGATAAAAAGCTTTTAAAAAATTATCGTCCGATTGCTAAGATTTCTGTATTCTCAAAAATTATTGAAAAGCTTATTTATGATACACTCAACAACTTCATTGAGAGTAGTAACTTACTGTCCAAAAACCAATACGGATTTCGTAAAAATAAATCTATAAACATGGCAGTTTACGAATTCCTTGAAAAGGTTATAACTAATGTAGAGAAAAGGAACCCAACATTAGCCTTATTCATGGACATGACTAAAGCTTTTGATTCCGTGCATCACAAAACTCTATATCACAAGCTTGAATCTTATGGTATTCGAGGCAATACTCTCGAACTTATAAGATCATGTGTAAGTAATAGAATACAAATAACCCACATCAACAGATTGAACCCTGAAACCGGCTTTAATGCGACTTATGCATCACATGAAAGATGTGTAGGTATTGGCATTCCTCAGGGCAGTGTGCTTGGGCCACTATTATTTATATAAACGACCTCCCTAATGTGACTAACCATTATTGACAATGTTTGCGGACGATAGTACAGTTCTATTTACTTATGAAAATAATCAAAATATAGAAGTTGACATAAATGATACATTAACATCATTAATAAACTGGTTGACATTAAATAATTTGACAATTAATATGACTAAGACATATTATATTAACTTTAAACAAAGGAATAACTATCCATTAAACATTAACATAAACCATCTTAGTAATACGGTGAAAGAAGTTGATTCTACAACATTTTTAGGTTTGACAATTAATCAGTTAGGTTTGACAATTAACCAAAAAAATTAATCAGTTCTCATTTGCACTATATAAATTAAAAAATGTTGCCAATATTTAAGACCTTATTAACATCATATCATGGATATGTTGGATCAATTTTAAGATATGGGATTATGTTTTGGGGCAACACCACAGATAAACACTCAGTTTTCAGGGCTCAAAAGAGATATCTTAGGTCTATGTTTGGACTCAAGCAAGAAGAATCTTGTAAACCGTACTTCCGTAAATACAAAATCTTAACATTACCGGCTATGTACATTAGCGAAATCGCACATTTTGTAAGGAGTAACCCACATTACTTCGAGAAAAATTCTATAGGCACTCGCCGTGAGGACACTATAAAACGTACAATTACGCGCAAAACCCTTCTTCAAAGGATTAGCATTTAAAGCATGGGCCCTATTGTCTTTAATAAACTACCGCGAGCTATTGGGGCAATACCAGACAAAACACAGTTTAAATCTGAGCTCAGTGGTTTTCTTGCTGAAAAAGCATATTATGATATAAAAGATTTTTTGATGACATGACCCATAATTAAAATTGATATTAAATCTTTATTCTCTTTTCATTTTAAATAATCACATTGTATTACATTTGAAATTCATTATAAGTTGACTGTTATTTGACATTAATGATCTCATTTTTTGACATAATTTATAC
This sequence comes from Marasmarcha lunaedactyla, assembly GCA_923062675.1. Classification (NCBI taxonomy): domain Eukaryota; kingdom Metazoa; phylum Arthropoda; class Insecta; order Lepidoptera; family Pterophoridae; genus Marasmarcha; species Marasmarcha lunaedactyla. The sequence continues at coordinate 16,119,048 of OV281353.1, forward strand.
ATTAATTGTTATTATCGTTATTGTCTTTTATTCCAAATTTTTTATATTATTATTATTGTTATTCTTATTCGTTAATGAAATTGTAATACATTTAATTTTTTATAACTATTAGAATTCATATGCCATTAAGGCGAATCATGGCTGTACAAATAATAACGTCTCACCACCTGTAAAATCTTTCTGTGAGTATGAATAAATGATTTGATTTGATTTGAAATATGCAAACATTCTAATTACAATTAGTTTTTAACATAATCAAACAAGATATAACTACCAATTAGGAACATATACAACAACAAAGGTTTTCTCGTTGTTTTCTTCAAATACGTAAAACACCATGAAAATAACTATTTCATTTCAATAAAAGAAAGCAATTTACACATTATTATCTAAAAACCATAACAATAAACCCTATAATTACGAAGTTATACAACGAGAAAATCTCTAACCATATTACGTCATTTAGTACTTCAAATAAGTACTTTATTATATGAGCCTATATACAATAACGTTATATCTACCATTATCTACCTAATCTGATACGATATAACCATAAAATTACCACAATTATGACAAATCTAAACAAATCAGTATTTTACAAATAACCTAGGTCTAATTTCTATCTAAGACATACATAAAGCTTCTCATATTACGCTTATCTACCAATGAAATCTCCAAGAACTTTATTTAACACAAATATCATCAATTCAACCATAAATCAATGTTATCAAAATAGCATTCAAAATATACCTATACCTAGGTTCCTATTACATCCTAATTTCCTATAAGAATCTTATTAGATCTTGCTTACGTCACACTCGAAAATAACCACCCATCCGAGGACGGGCACAAGTAGCGATAGCGCTGACAAGTAAATATTACCATTAAATCATATGACTTACTAACAATTTGAACGACCCGGTGTTCGAGTGTTGGCGCAAGAAGTGGGGGCGTGGACTAGCGTTATTCACAAAACCATTATATGACTATGTCCCTATTATGCCGAATCCGTTTCATGTTGCGTCGCTAACACTAACCTATGCGCGGTATACGCATGAATTGTACACGCACCACCATTTACCTCGCATCCAGGCGCCACGTTGATGTCTCAGTTTCCTCTTGATTGCTCAGAAGATAAGACGAAGTCTAAACGTTACACAAACTGCGCATGGCACGTTCGCCGCCACCTGCCTCGCCTCCACGTCGGTGTACCGTATTAGGTGAAGCGCTGTTTGTAATATGTTTATGTTTGTTATTTAATTGAATGCTACATATTTACTTCTGTATGTTTACACAAGAAAGTACTTTGTTGTGATGAAAGTTTAAGCACTCTTAAATATAAAACATTCTTAATGGTTTACTTTTTTTATGCTGTGTAAATTGTGGCTGGTATATTACATATAGATTTTTCATCAATTACCCATGGCAACAGTGTGATTTTGTTAATTTCGATGAACCTGAACGGTATATTTATTTCCATAATTAGATATTTAGATGTAATTCAGCGAGCCTTTTAAGTAATAATATAAAGCTCGGAGGTCATCAACAGGTATCGTAAATTTTACATAGATTGTACTTGCATTTAAGTGTAATTCTTTTTGTTGTTGATTTGGGGATGATGAATAAGTGTTATTTTTCCTTGACAAATATCAGTGATAGTGTCAATTAGGCTATCTTGACAAAATTTGGTTTGACAAATTTATGTATGCCGATACGCGGATGTCATTAAGTCAGAAATGTTGATAATTCTATACAATGTGTCTCTTGAATTTCGAGATTACTATTTAGGTTTTCGTTAACAAATGTAAATTGTTTATGATAACAGCTTTATTTCTTTGCATAAGTTTATTTTCGGTTTCCCATAAAATTGTTTGATTCTATAGAATTCTTGATAGAATTTATTGAAATTTTAGCATTTTGAATTTTACCCATAATCCGAGCTCACAAGTAGATACACAAGGTAAATTAATGGGCCGTGGATCGGCATCAATCCATTCATTTGTGAACTGACCTTATGTTGCTACTCAAATTACTTGCGATCTTCTAGGTTGGCGTCGACGATCAATTTATTAGTTGTACTTTCAGTTGTATGTGATTACTAAATTAAATGTTAACTTACAGCAAATGGTGTATGGTTCATAGTTTTACAAAGATTTTTATCGTTCAAACGTGTTATGTGTTGATTGAAAAAACGGATTATTTCTACATTGAATGTAAGCACATCAAAGCAAAAATTGTGTATTTATTGAAAGTCATGCGGGAAAATATACTATAAATATACTAAATATAGACGCGCACCTTTCGTCTATGAAGTATTTGAAAAAAAACATATAAATCACAATTTTGATATATGTAGCAAGTCATAGTCATTTTCAAACTTTTGACTCCCGTCCAGTAAATCTAAGACTCTTCTGATCTAATACAAATGTTACACACATTTGTGTTCGCTGAGTTTTATTTTTAAACAACTAATAAATGCCAGCGCGTTAGGAACTTTTCGGAAAGGTACATTTCGATTTTATGTCTAATTACTGAGTCTCGTTTAACCTGTCAATATTGAGCTGTTACAAAGACATTGATATTCGTAGTCGATCTATATAAATAATGATAATATCATTTGTTAAAAAGGGCTTTTCTTAAAATGTTCTTGTGTTGAAAAGGTTAAGAGCTTGCATCGTTTACTTTCAACGTAACAGCACGTTACGCAAAGTTGAGATTCTTTTGAGAACTCGTTTTAAAATTTACATGAAAGCGGAATAGAAATGCAGGCATTTTTTAATAATGCACTTACTTTTTATTTAATTAATTTTTAACCGAACACCGAAACCGAACGAAAAATTATTGCTCTATGATTGGGACTGAATAATACATCATTGTCAGTATAATCTATAGCAAAAGTCATCATTGCGTTAACTTCCAAGAAATGAATCTGTAATATGAGACATAGATAATGATATCAAGTAAACGCAGTAGGTACAGTACATACGAGAACATCGGATTCATAAGTATTGTATATATAAACATTAATTTACAAAAAAATGTATTATTAATACAATCGCATGGATGAATAGATTTTTATTAATTTTCTTTATTATTAGGTCAATACATATGAAATTGGCGTTTTGTAAGGGAGGAATATAAAGTAAATTTTTTTAAATATAATATATTTATTTAATCAAAGTATGCACATTGCTTTTTATGCACTTTTGCCATCTCATAGGTAGTTAATTGATCCCTTTATTAAAAAATTACCATTAGGACGAGAATAAGAAAATAATTTAAAGGTGCTTTGGACAGCCCCATTTTTGCTCAAAAAAATGAAAAGTAAATAATAAAACATTAAAAATTGACAATAAAATTAAATTTGCATTAATTCGGATTTACGTTATAATTAGAATTTACGTTAGAATTAGAATTTGCGGCCTGAAGGGCCTCGAGATCTAAAGTTAATTGCGTACGTTCGCATGTGTGCGCGTTTCTCGGTCTAGCAACTTTGTATGCCGAATCTAAGACAGGAGCAGTATATGAGACTGAATCTCGAACTAGTGGATTGGAATGGGATTCGGCGCGTTTGAAGAACGATTCTGAGAGTGTTTTTAGGTGCTGTTGAACTGTAGGTAGTTCAAGATCTCTGTGCAGGTCCGCGTTGCGCACGTACCAAGGCGCGTTTGTGGCCCTGCGGCAGAAGAGGTTTTGAACTACCTGCAGCTTGTGCAGGACGGAGGGTTTGGCGTGGGCAAAGACTGGCGAAGCATATGACATGACTGGTCTGACGCAGACCTTGTAAAGCGTACGTTTGTTTCTGAAGGACATTTCACTTTTTCTACCTAACATACTGTAAAGCCGGCCTAGGTAAAAACGTGCGAGAATTTCTTTCAACCCTCACGTCTGGTCTAAGATGACGCCTAAATATTTAGTACTGCGCTTCCAGGGGATGGGAGTGCCTTGCATTCTCACTTGGAGATTGTCAGCGATACGACTGCGTCTGTAGTCGAAGTAAACCGCAGAGCCCTTCTCTGGGTTCACATCGATACGCCATTTTTTAAACCAAGCACCGAGGGCGTTTACAGCCTTTTGGAGTCTGGTGACAAGACCCGGGCCCTGCGGCCTTTGGTGTAAAGGGCAGTGTCGTCGGCAAAGAGAGCGAGTTCGACGACTTTCGGTGGAATGGAAATGTCGTTAGTGTATACGGTATACAAAAGAGGGGCGAGGACTAAGCCTTGAGGGACTCCAGCCTTTATGGGACGAGGCGCGGAGAGCGTGCCTTCATGTTTGAAACGAAACGTGCGGTCTTTGAGAAACGACGCGATAATCCTAACTAGGCGATCCGGTAAGCTTATTTTGTAAAGTTTATAAACGAGACCGCTGTGCCAGACTTTGTCGAAAGCCTTGGCTACGTCAAAGAAAACTGCGATCGTTTTCTTTCGTTTCGGATAGAAGCCGTCAAGTATGTACTCGACGATTCGATGGACTTGCTGAGGGCAGGAGTGCTTAGCGCGAAAGCCGAACTGGTGGGGAATTATGAGAGGATCGCCATCCGTTGGAAACAGATGGTTCCGCATTCGAGAGAGTATGACTCTCTCGAGAAGTTTAGACATTGCCTTGAGGAGGCTGATGGGTCTGTGATTAGCCGGGATATTAAGAGGTTTACCCGGCTTGGGTATGCCTATGACTGTCGCTTCTTTCCAAGCTTTTGGAAAGTAGCTAAGGTCGAAGCAGGCATTGAAAATGATAGCTAACAAGGTAAGCACCTGTTGAGGCAGGTGCTTAAGTGCGTGGTTGGAAATACCATCCGCACCCGGAGCCTTTCTGGACTTTTGACTTTTGATGAGAAGCGAGATTTCATCATAAGAGACTGTGACGGGGTCGGCGGTGATGGGGAGAGAGTCTCTACGGAGAACTTCGTCCTCCACCGCTTTGATGTGAGTGGGATTCGCGGGTTGCGTGCTGGGCGAGCATTGAGACGCAACGCTGTCAGCGAAGCATTCGGCTTTCTCTTCGTCTTCGAAGGCGATAGAGCCATCGGGACGAGTGAGAGGAGGGACGTGAGAGGCGGCGTCTACGCGTAAGGCTCGGGCCATACTATAATACGCTTGGTGGGACGAGGAGATATTCGCCATGAGATCGTTCATCTGGGCGTCTCGGAGTTCCGCGAGGCGAGATCTAACTTTGCGTTGTAGCTGATTCGCAGCTGTTCTATAGGCGGGCGTGGGATATTTCTTGGCTCTCCGGAGAGCCGCGTTCTTAGCTTTAATAAGATTGCTAATGTCTAAGGGAAGCGTGGGTTTGCCTTTCTTAGCAACCTTTTCGTTTACACTGATGGCTGAGTTGATAGCATCAGTGAGAGAATTTACTAACGAATCTATTTTATCCGGGCTATCTAATTGATCGGGCGAGATCGCGAGCGGAGAGTTTGGGGCCTCTAGGGCAGAAACTATCGTATTTTTAAAACCTTTCCAGTTGGTAAAAGCCTTAGGAGAAGTGACGTTAACGTTAGGCGGTCCTAGCACGAGGGAGACGGGGCGGTGGTCAGAACCTAGGTCATCGAGCGGTTCGATAGACCTGAGGTCGAGGTTGATGTGCTTGACGATTGCAAAGTCGAGGATGTCAGGAGAGTGGTTCGGGTTGTCGGGATAGTGAGTGGGAGTGATGGGGGAGACGACGTCTAAGTGTGGTAAGTTGGTGATGTCAAGGAGAGCGATACCGCTTTGGTTGGTTGATAGGCACGTCCAGTCAGTATGTTTGGAGTTAAAGTCTCCGAACATAATGACTGAACGGCCGAGGGCGAGAATGGTCTCAAAGTCGCTGCGGATAGGTTTGGTGCCACAGGGTATGTAGACTGAAGCTATGATGATGGTTGGATGACCAGTCATAGCCAATCTACATACAGTGGCTTCCATGTTGAGGAGAGGAGGGGTAGGGAGAGGACAGCAATGGAATCCTCTTTTGTAGTAGATAGCAGTGCCGCCGAAACCGTCGCAGTTAGGCCTATCGTTACGTGTAAACGCGTATTTAGGAATAGCGAATCCCCTGGAGCGATTAGGAGTGAGCCATGTCTCATGGAGAAGTAAAAGGTCTGGGTCGTTGTTCTGAAGGAACAGTTTGAGCTCGGGAAGGTTGTTGCTTAGGCTACGAACGTTAAAAGATATTAGGGATAAGCCCTTGGGTTTGATACGACAGGACGCGGGATTCGCGGGTCTAGACATTATAATTTACTTATTTACGAATTTATACAAAAATAAAAATTTATAATGAACTTAAAAGCGAGTGATGCTCGGCTAACGCAAATAAACGCTCTTGAGGAGAGCGGGCGGCTCACAGTTTGCGTGCGAGTACGGAGATTTCGTTAATGTCGACGTTTTGGATGACGTCGAACACGGTCTTCATGTCCTCAGCCAACGACGACTGAGGTGAAGATGACAGAGCGGGACGCGGCCCTACGGAAGCTACGGGAGCTGGGATGGGTCGGGAAGGTGCAGGCGGGACGGCCGGACGCTGCCTCCAAGACAGAACCGGAGTAGGCGTCAGCTGAACGGGCTTTGCTTCCGGGGGACCCCGGTTGCGCAGCGGCGGGAAGTTAGCGGGAGTGAGCGGCGGCGCCGGTTTAGTCGCGACCCTCTTGACGGTGGAGCGCGGAGCGCGCGGGCAACCCCTGTAGTTTGCTGTGTGGCCGGACTGGCCGCACAGCACACAGGCAGGGGGGGAAGTGGATTCGGGAGTGCTAGTGCACTCCTTAGTGATATGAGGATCCAGGCACTTAACGCACCTGGGGGGAGCTGAACAGTTAGCCGCTGCGTGGCCATATAGCTGGCAGCGGTGGCACTGCCCAGGGTGACCACGGGGGTTGGGACGCTCGACGGAGATGTTCGAGAGTCCGCAAATTGTGCGAGCCTCTCTGAAAATCTCCTTCGAGTTGGCAGTATTTGACAGGATTACTAAAGCTAGAGGAAAACGCCTACCGCGGTTAGAGTGCATCTTGTGCACTGCTTCGGCCGGGAAACCCTGGGACTTAAGGTCCTCGAGGATTTCTGCGTTCGCGAGCTTGAACGGGACGCCCCGTAGTATTGCGCGGATCTTACGCTCCTCCGGGAGGGCGTAGGTATGATAAGCGATTTGTTTAAGAGAAAGTAACCGATTGAACGCGCGGAAGTCGTCGACAGTCGCGACCTGGATTTTAATTGTGTCGCCTGCATTGGTTGCTTTTAAGTAATTAATTTTGTGTTCTTTGCACAAGTTAGAAACCGCGGTCCAGCGCGCTTTTTCACGCAGGAAGACGGGCGGAGGGAGCTGAGGTTTCGGCGGGACGGGAGCGCAGCGCGTCGCTGGCTTCGATGGGACCGACGGAGGCGCGGTTACTTCGAGCGATTTTAACGGCGCGGGGGCTGGTGTTGAAGACACCGGGGAGGGCTCGGGTATTGATGATACCGAAGCTTTCTTCGAGCGCTTCTTGGAGCGCTTGGCGACAAGTTGAAACGCGGGCTCAGGAGAGCCGGTTAAGGTGACGGCATCTGACGACGTATCAGACGCGGGTTCGGAGTCGCTCCCTGGAGCGGTACGCTTACGACGCGACGCGTGAGATGATGCGACCGATTCGCAGTCCATCTCGGACGAGGCAGGAGACGCGGGAGAGCTGTGGACCTGAGGGGTCTGAACGTTGGAGGCCTGAAGGGCCGGGGTTGAGGCCTGAGGGGCCGGGGTTGAGGCCTGAGGGGCCGGGGTTGAAGCCTGAGGGGCCGGGGTTGAGGCCTGAGGGGCCGGGGACGCGATTGATGCCTGCAAGGCCTGCGTTATGATGTCTTTCGGGATGTAGACGCCTACCGCAGCAAGCGCCTGGGTGAACGCGTTAATAACGCTTAGCGGATCCATTAGGGAGGGTTGGGACAGTTATATTAATAAATATAAGTATAGTAAAAGATGCCTAGTTCCTAAAAACTTAGCAAAATCCTAGCGGCTAACCTCCCTACCAGCGGTAGGGGGGCTAGGGAGGAAAACTTAAAACTAACAGTGGTACGCCGAAGGCCGCTACCTAGAAACCTAAAAAAGGGTACGCAGGTAAAGAGTTGACCGCGTTAGGGTCAACCTTTACCGACAGAAAGGACAAATACACACGACAACACACAGATATGATAAAAATAAATATGAAAAATAGAAGAAAAATAAATAAAATAGAGAAGAGAAATAAAATAAAAATAAAAAGGACTGGTTCAGTACAAATTCGTTGTCACCGTTAAGTATCCTTTGCACTGAAACCAGACTACTTACGCTGGGCACAACACTGCACTCAGCACAAGCACAACACAACTTAGCACAGCACTTTGAAGACTAAGGGGCTTAGTCGCAAAGAAAAATCGCACTTCGAAAGCACTCAGACGGAGTAGAAAAACCTTGAAAACCGTAGCACGGAACCAACACGCTAGACTGTGACGTCAGTAGACTGAGCGCCACGGAATGGCGGGAAGGGACCGATCAACGGAGAACTGGGTCTTGCACGTCCGCACCGCGTGGCGATCGGAGCGAGAATGTTTAAACGATCACCTCTACACAGCTTTAATACTTCGAGCCGTTTCTGCAGCACTGGTGCCACGGTGGAACTCGTACTCGTGAATAACGCGATATTTCAAGTTTTCCATTTTGTAAACTAAGTGACGCAAAGAAAAAAACCAAAAGAGGAGAAAACAAATGCATTACGGTTTCGTGCGAATGCGTAAGTAAATAGGTGTATAAATCTGAAATTGGAATTCTCAACTAGTGGCCAGTACGACAAAACGCCAATTTCATATGTGAGGACCCAATATTAATAATTTATATTCTTATTTTTTTATTGGTTCAAAAGGATGGAACATAGTTGACTTAGCATACAGTGATATTAAATTTACATGAAGATGTATGAAAAATGCGCTGTAGTTTACTCTTCTTCTTCACTCCGCCCTAGACGCTTTCCGGCGAGAAAATGAGTAACGTCAGCAATTTTATCGCTCAAACGATTTACAAAACATGCAGATGATAAAAGTAGATGTTAATTAAATAAAGGTGATGTAATGACTAAAATCTACTTCTCAGATGTCCTAACTGTTTTCTGAGTGAAGTTTTCCTAAAATAAATTCAATCCAAATGAAAAACCTGCGATTTCAGAGTAACATATTTTATTCCTTCAAAAAATTGAACTGTTTTGATTTAAAACTAACCTTGGCTTTTGTGTACCTTACTTACAAAAACGCTACTTAGTCGTCTAAGTGTTGATAGCACTGAAAATGATAGATAGATAGTGCTATCAACACTTAGACGACCGAGTGGCGTATGCTGGAAGGTCCCAGGTTCGAGCCCTGGCCAGAGCAGTCATTCATGTGATGAACAAAAATGTTTGTTCTCGGGTCATGGTTGTTGATATTCATATATGTTTATTTATCTGGGCACCCCCTAGTTCGCTGTATGGTCAACCATAACATAAGCTCTGCTTCCTTGGGGCAATACAGTTGGTGTGATTGTCTGGAAAAAAAAACGCTATATAGTTAATAAACTTTAAAAAATAGCTTAATACATGAGCGTATCACTTATATTATCAACTCCGTATGTCAAGCAAAAAAGATACCACTTTTTTACAAAAATATTTTGTTAGTAAATGCTCGCAGGTCCTGTAAAGGCGATTAGGCTTATTTTAACTGAAATGCGTAAAATAATTTGACTCGCAGTCAAACTTCATTTGAAGTTGAATCATTTCCAACTTCTTTTTGGTTAAATTCACGTGTCCATGTTTTCAACAAATATCTGTCACCAAGAATTCATAGAAAATTGTCGAGTTCTTAATTCCAGGTAATATAACAAAAGTTGCAATGCGATTTTAAAAAGAACTACTAAGCGACATCACCATACGTATTTCTTTAAAAACTACTCTAAAAATTTAATACCGCACAGAAATCAATTACCGCATATTCAAACTGTTTTCCCAAAATTGGTAATTGTTCAGGAAAAAAATATAAACCTCAATATTACAGACCGGATTCTGAAAATAAAAATTAGAAAGTTATTGAGCATTGGTTTTATTTTGACTTAAAATCAAATCTTTAAAGTATTCTCGATCATTCGGTTTAAATATTTTGATTAAAAACAAAATTACAATAACGCCCTTTTGTTTATTGTATTACTTTATAGTGGGAGCATTTTCTTTCATAAAAAATTTTAATACTTCTCGAAATCGGATTATTTGCTTAAAATTAGCCCTGTTGCTGCTTGATGTTTTTTTTCAAAGCCATCAAAGTGACTACTTATAAGCATTTGTCTGAAGTGTTAGCATTATTTATGAAACGTACTTATATTTTAGTACCTACATCGGTTTTTTTCATGTTACATAATTTTGTTGAATTACAAAATGATATAACACTAGTTAGTATACACGTTAGTATTCTGGGGAAAATGTAACCCGTGTCACTCCTGTAGGTCTACCTTGTACGCCCCGGATATAAATGAACCCGCTAGCCGATTTCACAGCCAAATCAAGTAATTTTTCTATTATCATGTGTGTTGTTTTTGGAGTTATGTATTTCGTGAACGCACAGCAGTGCTATTACAATTTATTTCAGTTCAGGTAGTATCTACTAACCTGACTAAATTACCAAGGTATGGAGTTTGTACTTTTTTGCACCGCTTGTTTTATTTATCGCAAATAGATTCTTACTTTTTGAAAAAGTATATAAAAAGAATGAAGAAATGTCTACCTTAGATTCCTTTTTATGTTGCGGAGTTTCATTTCATTTTCTCTCATTTAAAAATCAATAGAAGTGTTTAATTCACATATTATATTCTTGCTCTAGATATTTCAAAGAAACAGTTTTATCAGTGTGTGCAGTAAAACAAAATAGGTCACGTTAAATTATTTTTTGCAACTCTGCTCAAAAATCAAATGAGTATTGTTATTATTCAAGAAGGAGAGTAAACAAAACTAACTAACAATTTTATTAGTTTTCAAGTTTTTAAGTAATTTGTAATTTCAATCGTATTTTTTTACAATTTTCTTCATTAACACAATAAAGGGCGAAGAAAATATTTTAATATAGAACATTACGATACGCGTGACCTTACTGCACGTCGTGAAGTTGACGCCGTTCATTAATAGACAATTTAGGTCCCAAGTATCGTGTACAATTTTATAGAAAATGTGACATAAAGCCGCCCCGGGCCGGAGCGGGCGGAGAGGAGCAGGGGGTTCAGATTACTATTTTGTAAGTGTATTTTAATAGAAAAAAATCAAATACTATTACAACAGAATAAAATTTCAAAGTATCCATGAATGTGTCTTGATTGGCATGACAATAGATTAGACAAAGGGAATGAGCTTTATTTTTTATACTCATATAATTTAAAAAAGAATCCAGCTACCACTAATTCAGCAATTCAGCAAATTTCACTAATTTAGCAATCGCTTTCCTCAGTCTGCACACTTTTATTTTCGGTGGTGGACGTTTGGGTGACGGTGCAATTATTAAAGATAATATTGCCGCAAGGGCCATTCAAGTTTCACATGACATTTAAATATGCTTTCTTTTATTTTTTCTACATGAGTGAAGCTGGTCAATTCATTTACGCATCGTGCAGAAATAGGCAACTTAGGTCACGGAAAAGCGTGCGTACATTGCGGGTTTAGGTCACACTGTGCTATAAAATATATTCTGTGAATAATAAATATATCGTAAGACAGTATTGATTAGTCGGTGTTTATTTCAGGCAAGTTATTTTTTATTTTTTTATTTTCATTTAACTTGTTACACCTGAAATCAAGTTGCACCGGAGATCACTAGTGACATCAGTGATCAGGCAATTTACAGTCTACGGCGCTTGACTAGTGCAGATTAGAAATTAGTTCTTTGAGTCGGTTTAGTACAAAGCCAGTTATGAATCTCAAATAACTCTATACGCGCGGGACATTTGGTCCAAAGTTAGCGACTCTGCGGACTCTTCTACCGGCACCATATTACAAGGTAAGCTGAACCTCGCTGTTCTTCAGTTGTATTCTTTATGCATTTTGCCTATATAGTTTTCAAATCAGTACTTTTATTCAGCGCACTTGAGCTGAGGTGAGATTTTATTATCATTTATCGACATGTAAAAGTCGAGTTTTTTACTGTCCTGTTTAATTCCTTTTTACATAGATGTAGATTTGCATAGATGAAGATTTGCCACAAAATAAGGGATTCTTAACAATGTTTATTTTAACAATGTCAATGTCATGGTGATGTGATGTCGCGATGTTTTAATAGGGTGCTTAGTTTGTCAAAAGCGTGGGATTTCAATATAGTTAGGGCTCCCGTTTATACATTTTCAACATAAACATGTTTGTATCTTAAAATGTATACTAAAGATATTTTCAAAGGAAAACACCAAACACCCTACAAGCTAATGCGTACTCGTGCCATAAATATACAAAGAACACAATACAAAAATGACAATTTAACATTTTTACTCTAAAATTAAATACTAAATAACAATTAAGGCCATATTATGCTGGCGCAAGCAAATCTGACTGGTTGTTTACATAGTCTACGTTATCGTGATAAGTCATATTTTCTCTCGCTGCGTGCTTTAAAATTATTTGAGCCATTGTCAGTATCTGCAAAAAATGCTGGTTAAGCACGGTCAAGGGAAATATACGATTGCTTTCTCATCAGTTGGAGTGATTCCTTGGCTCGTTATATGATAACCTAAGAAATCGAGTCCGGTCTTGAGAAATTCGCATTTGTCTAAGTTAATCGTTATTCCATGCTCATGCAGGTGTTTTCAAATTATTTTCAGATGTTGTAGGTGTTCTTCTTTTGCGCTCTTATCTGTCTGGCGGTAACGGCCTCGCGTGGGCTGATACGGGCGCTCCTTTTGTTTGGGTATGATGTTGCACTTGACACTTGGAGTTGGGTATATTGGTAGCTGGCTTAGTTATATCTTCGTATTTTGCCAGTAATTTTGTTTTGCTAATTTCTTGTGAAATAGTGTCAACGCTAGGTTGACTTGCTCTGATAATTGTTGCAGGCATTGTCGGCTCAGTAACTTTCTCAGTAAGCTTTCTTGTGAAATAGTTTCAACGCTAGGTTGATTTGCTCTGATAATTGTTGCAGGCGTTGTCGGCTCAGTAACTTTCTCAGTAAGCTTTCTTCCGTCCAAATCGACGAGTAATTTGTGGTACTGTAAAAATTAGCACCAAGTATGGACGTGTTGACGTCAGCAATAACAAAATTCCATCGAAATTGGCGACTTAGTCCTGTATTAAGGTTTTCGGTATTTCGCCGCATGTTCTCATGAGGCTACCATTCGTGGCGTGTAGTCTGTGACTTGTAACATGCTTGTGCTTGAATGAGTTTCTTCTCAAAACTGATATATTTGCCCCGGTGTCGACTAAAAACATCATGCCATTTTGTCAGTCGGCTAAGATAAGGCAGTCGTAGGGGTGAATAGCACAACGTTCCGCCCTGGTTCGTGCTAATTGTAGTTTCCCTGATACTTCCGTTGCTTGATCTGGTTTTCCCAGGCATATGGTGGTTGCCTAATATGCCTTTTCTTTGAATCGCCTATGATATATTGACCTTGATTACGATACCTTGATGCACTTCTTGACCTTGATCTTGAACAGAATTTACAGCGTCGATACTTTTTGTTTTCGTCGCGTAGTGCAGCGATTTCAATTTTCATCTGTGTCAGCTGGTTTGTAAGGCTAGTGTCCTCGTTAACTTATTTACTTGCAGAATTTTGTCTTTGAGTTGTTCTCTTCTGGAGGGTTAACGATGATGTCACTGACTTCGCGTATTTCATGCTTCGATAAATTTGCGATTGTAGTTATCTCCTTGTTTCTGGGCAGCGACTATAGCTTCAAACTGGGTAAACCCATAATTACACATAATTTTGGTTGGTCTTGCCAGAAGCGTGGTATAAGTTCCGATATTCTTCTGGCGGCAACTTCAGTTTCCAATGTAACAGCTTTGACTTGACCACGTAGAGCCATTTTCCTTTGTATTTCGGTCGGGTCCTCAAACTTCTAGCATTGGATGCGTGACTAGCGGCGGGTGCGTGACTAGTGCGGGGTCACCAGTTATTACGACCAGGAAAAGGCTTGTGAATTATGACACGGTTATTACATTTCTATTTAAATGGGATCAAGCCTTTGGAGGACCGCTGGACTAAGTGCTGTGACCTAGGAGGAGAGTATGTAGAAAAATAAATATAAAAAATTGCATTATTCCTGTGTTTTCTAATTTAGGCAGCGAACTTTTCAATCCACCCTCGTATTTTTCAGCACTTTTAGCGTTTATAGCGTTCTTACTGCGTACTTTTCGGCGTTCTTACATTTTTTGTCATAAATATTGGTTGATGTAGACAGTTGCTACGATTTAACCAGGGTGTCTTGTTATTCGACGTATTTCGCTTGGGATGTGATAAAACAACTAATTTCCAAAAAATTTACTATAATGTCTTTGATACCAAGTAGGCTCGTTATCGAGATATTCAATACTTTTCGTTTTGTTCCAAAAAATCCCGAATCAACCACGAAAAATTCAATAAATAAAAAGCTAGTGTTTTGAATAAAGCTGTTTAAATTTTTATCAGTTACCAATACTTCAACAAATATCTATTAATACTAATACTAGCACAAATATTGAACATTTTAAAATGGCAAGTGAATTCTTATACAATTTTGTATTGATTCACTAATTTGGTCAATACAAAACTGGATTTATTTTGAAAAATCAACAATACATTAAGCGTACAAACTACTAGAAAAACTTACTTGTTTTATTAGCAAACTGATATGATGAAACGTCGCTGGATGGAATATTTATTTGTGACTAATTTAGCAGTATGCTACGGATGAGCGAACAATTCGTCCCACCGTTTCCGGATCGGGCAACGGCTATCCTCTTTGTGGCCTGTTTTAAAGCTGGCTGCAAGTATTAGGATATCTTCGGTGGTTATATACGAGTTTTGAAACAAATAAAGTACAAGTTTAACTACAGCCTCAAATATTATACATATAGCAACTGTAAAGAAATATGTGATAAAATATACGGTAAGTTATATGCGATGAGGACTATGAGGAGGTTATTGTTTTGTAGAAATTGTGTGTTTCTCAGAATGTTACTTTTCTCACAAGCACTTGACAGGTAAAACCAATGAATAAGGTGACCACGAAAAGTAGCACATAGTCATGGACTAAGTCTTTTAAAATATTGTAAAAAATTAAAAAAAAAAAGTGGAACGTGCACCAAGCAAAATTTGTGAATCTAAAACAGTTTCTTTTTAAGTTTGTTTCACTGTTAGTAAAGATATTAAAATAACGTAAATATATTAAGATAAAGAAAAATAACGTTTTATTGCATAAACAGTTTGGCTGTTCGAAACATTCAAACGGGTATTTCAAGTAAGAAATACTCATATCTAGAGTAACAGAAAGCTTTTAAAATAGAACATAGTAATATTTGTGAAATTATCTTTTATTACTTAAATGAAGGACTTCGGGGTGTTAAATATTTGGATAATATTTTAAATTTAACTGTGTACGAGTTCAAACTTTGGTAATTAGTTAAACATAAGCCATATATATTTATTATATATTAATGCTCTAATTATTTTATGTAACAGTTTTTCAAAATTTGACCCAGAAATAAAAGTTACAGGGAACTGATTTAGAAGTTCTATTAGCCCAGTAGTTTTGTTATTCATCGATTACAAGCAGCAATGATACGAGTTTTTGCCTTAATAACAATAATAATAATAATATACATTATTTAATTAATTATTGATTCAACCAGACATAATTAAACTAATTCGTGGTTCTGCATTCGTACAAAAGCCGCGGTCACAAGTATTGCTATAAAGTTTGGTTAAAGTTCAGAATTAATTCCGCAAATATAAACTTATCCTTGCAAATACACCTAGTTGTCGTTCGTTTTTGAACCTATAATATGAGAATGTGGAGAATTTGACATTAAGTTCTTAATATTAATCATTATTTGTACATCACCAGGTATAACTTGTTATACTCGTATACGTACCTATAACATACCTCTAATTAATAATATTCGATTTTATTTAATAAACGGCTGTTTAATTTTTTTATATTAAAGAATAAACATTAAGTGACGGTCGAGTGGCATAGTGGGTATTACCCCTGCTGTGTACACCGGAGGCTCCGGTTCCAGTCCTGGTCGGGGCATCCATTTGTTTGATGAACACAGATGTTTGTTCTGGAGTCATGGTTGTTTATATTTATATATTCTGAGTTTATTCTGGGTTCGTCCCAGTTCGCTGTATAATCATCTAGGTATAGCACAAACTCTGCTTACTTTGGGGCCATAGAGTTGCTGTGTTTGTTTTGGGATGTATTATTGTTATTACTATTAAGTCTCCTATACTCACTACACCTTATCCCTAACCTGCATAAAAAATTAAATAAAAGTTTATATTTGTTTTAATTTCTAAAGACAGACAAAAAAATCAATTTGAGTTCAATCAAGATACAATCATGAAATTAAAATATAGGTAGGTGTTACTCTTTACTGTTATAAACATTGTATTATTGTTAATTTAATTTAATACAATGTTTGGCAAATTATGTATAAGTTTAGGTATCTATTTTTATTTATTTAGTTTTAGTTATTTATATTATAGGTATTTTTATAACATAAAACAACACATTCCTACACACAAAATTAATTACAAATAAAAAGTTTATTTAATATCTAAAAAAAAGTTTATATTGTCTTACACCTTTAAGGTTACTTACCTATTAGAAAGAATTGAAATATACAATTTAGTTCTATTCTTATGTTATACAAGTCTTATTATCTTTCATTATCTTTCATTATCTCTACATTAGGGAACATTTCTTTAATTACTTTATAAGGACCAGAAAAGATGCTTTTAACTTATTACCAGTTTCATTTTTTAATAATATTAAGTCATTAGGCTGATACGATACGGGGCTCGTGTTACGATCATACTTTGTTTTTCTTTTTATCTTACTTGCAATTAAATTCATTCTCGCTTCGTTTTGAGACAATTGAATACGATATTTTAACTCTAAAAGATAGTAAGAATAAGTATATTATGGATAGTTTGTAGGGTGTAAACCTTGTTTCCGTATGTACCGACGTATTGTATGAGAAGTACCAATAGGGAAGCCAGGTGCTTCATGCCTCGGGGTGATTATCTGTTTGGATGCGTAAATAATTACCTAAGCGTTTATGAGAATTCTCCAGTGCCCCGATGCTCTGGTGATGGTACGCCGTTGACTGTAGTTGGTTTATATTTAAAAGTTTACATACAACTTTTATAGTGGATGACAGAAACTCGGTCCCCCTTTCAGTCGCTATTTCTTTGGGAATCCCGTACCTTAAAATAAAATTATTCACAAAATTCCTAGCTACCTCTTCTGACGTTTTAGAATGTAATGGGCAAGCCTCTACATATTTGCTTAGCTCGCATGGTATGGTTAAAATATAAACAGCTATAGATAGAAATATATTTTTGCGAACGCTGTGTTGGCCGTAGTGGTAATACTTATTGGCTCTTTAGTATAATGGGATCAATATTTTTGTCTTTGACATTTATCACATTTTCTTAAACATTCTGTAACATTTCCTTCGATTCCGGACCAAAAGTAATATTTTAAATATTAAATAACATTCGCCTTATGCCCGCGTGGCAACTAGTGGGCAGAAGGTGAAAATCGTTTAAAATTACTCTTTGGTCATCTTGATTTTCTGTTAATTCAACATCAAGTTAGTATCAACATAATGAATTGACTCACACATTGCGGGTAAAGTCATTAGAAAATCTTTCGAACTAATTAATTTTAGTATAATTTCGGTATAATTGTGTCGCAATAACAAAGTATCATTTTCATAATCGATAATTGATGTGTGTTTTCTTAAAAAGTCTTGCCCTATTATTTCATTCGCTTTACAAGGCAATGAATAAAAAACATAAAACTTATGCCTAATAAACTGTTCATTTATAGATAACTGTATACAAACAAATCCGATTGCTTGGACTTTGCCCCTTATCACAACAAAGGTTCACAACAATATCACAATAAAGGTTACAATTATATAGTATAAACATTTATATATAATCGTGACACCAGTACGTTAACCACGGATTGAATAAACAAAATTAATTTAGCATCGGTACGAGTAGGAAGAGAGCAGTACATATTCATTACATTTTTCAGTGACTGAGTATGTATATTTATGGAGTTATAATTAAAATAATACAATTAAAAATAAATATTGAAATATATTTATATAACTACAAATAAATATATATAAAAAAAGAACTACATAGATAAAGATAAAGTGGGTGAACAGTGAGAATAGTAAGAGTGAAAAGTTTGAATGGAAGTCTTACTAAATATTTGTAAATTGGCGTAATTGCTTGTATATTAGGGATTTTTTATATATTGTAGAAAAATAAAGTTTTATGAGTTTAAGTTAGGTCCATTTTATTTACGAATAACAGATAATCTAAGTTCACTAGGCAGAGTCGCAAAAATGTCAATTTCATTAAAATACTTGTTGTGTGTGTCAGTAAGACGATGTAGTGGTGAACGCTTTCCTGCATTTGTCCGGCACAAAGGAAGAGAAAATAATTGATTTACACGGCAAGATCTAGTATGAGATCTGACTGGTATACGATAACAAATATTACTAATAATTTGCTCACAGTCATATCTGTTACAACAAAGATCATACAAAAACATTGCTTCAAGTTGTAATCGTCTGGATTTGAGGTCTGTTAAATTATATTTTGCAAGTAACTGTATATATGATGATTGAATGTGGTAACATTTAAAGTGTATACTTATCAAAAACTTTTTTTGTATCTTTTCTATTTTATCTACGTATTTGGAATAGAAAAGGGACCATACTATCGTGGCATATTCGAGTTGTGATCGAATTAGTGATTTAATAAAATAACTAGAGCGCATTACAAAGTTATACATCTTATATTATGCCTTATTGCAAATATATTTGACATTTGTATCAAGGGTCAGTCTACAGTCTAAAATGATACCAAGGTCCATGATGGAAGTAACTCTTTCAAGTGGGACATTGAATAAAAAGTATGTACATTTACGAGGTGTTCTTTTTCTTGGAAAGGTGATATTTGCATTTGTTCAAACTAAGTTCTAGTTTGTTAGTGTTACAGTAATCACTAAAACGGTTCAAATCACTTTGCAGTTTCTGTTGGTCATATTCATTTTCAATAGTAAGGTATATCTTCAAGTCATCTGCGTATAAGATGTATTGGCAGTATTTAAAACAATTATCAATATCATTAATAAATAAGACAAAAAGGAGCGGTCCAAGGATAGATCCTTGTGGAATGCCTGACGTAAAAGGAATTGAATGTGATTCATAACCATTGATGACCGTTTTTTGTGTTCTGTTAGTTATATATGATTTAAACCATGACCAGAGATTACCACGTATCCCATTAAAGGCCAACTTCTCCAGTAAAATTTTGTGGTCTACCCTGTCGAATGCTTTCCGGAAGTCAGTATAGATACTGTCTGTCTGTTTGTTTGTATCGATATTTTTAAAAATATTAGTCAAATAGAACTGTAACTGTAACTGTTGACCGTTTTTGGACAAATCCGGGTTGTTTTTGAATAATTGTTTTATGGATAATTGGATATATAAAGTTATATACTAGCCTTTCGAAAAGCTTCGACAAAACAGGTAAATAGAAATTGGCCTCAAGTTGGTAACATCTTTCTTTGAGCCTCCTTTATGAACTGGGAGTATTCTTGCAGACTTCCTAATAATTGGGCAGAAGCCATCTTTCAGACACATATTAAAAATAAGTTGTAGGGGTTCGGAAAGAGAATCAGCTGCATTTTTAAAAAAGATCGAAGGTATGTTATCAACTCCAGGGCCCTTAGACGGGTTTAGTGCTTAAAGTTTTTTTAAAACGTCGCTAGTTGAAAGAATGATATCACTTATAGTAAAGTCCGACGCGTTTTTAAATCTAAGTTACTTATGTCCTCAATAGAAAATGACTCATGAAGGTTAGTAGGCTGGAAAACAGATTCAAAAATGTTCAAGAATAAGTTGCATATAGCCTCGGGAGTGTCGGCTTTGTCGTTCATATAAGACATTTTGAGGGGAATATCAGATTGGCCTTTCCTGTTATTGATGTAAATCCAAAAATATTTCATATTATGCTTAATACTGTACTCAACTAACTTTAAATAATTTTTGTAGCAAATATTGGAATTCTTCTTGAACCTAGCCCTATACATAGAAAACGTAGAATAATCTGATTTAGTTTTACTTTCTTTCCATTTTATCCATGCAGCTTCTTTATTTTTAAACATGTGAATAAGCGACGGAGTAAACCATACTGGGAATTAGATTTAGAGACATACTTGGTAGGGGTATGTTTGCGTATAGTACTATAGACGTACGTACCTTAGACACATTCATAAAATATATCTATACTTTCTTCTGTTGATTTATTTTGAAATAGTTCCTTCCCGTCGTAGTTAAAAATTTCTTTATTAATAACAGTGTAGTCAGCATTTCTAAAGCAATATTTAATCTGTCGTTTACTAGGTAGGTTTTTGTCAACATATGGAGTATGTATTAAAATATAAAATGGTGGATGGTATTTATCCTGCGGAACTAGAGTTATTGTTGCTGGCAACACTTTACAATCGAGAATATTTGTGATACATAAATCAAGTAAGCGGTTCATACAATTTTTAAGAATATTTATTTGAAACCCACCAATTGAACAAATAATTATATGGTGGACGTAAGTCATTCAAATGTGATGGTGTCATATAAGTATCTACTTGTTGCCATCGAATGTTGGACAAATTAAAATCTCCAATAATGAAAAAGTTTTGTGATATCAAATTGTAATAAGTAGTCTTGCAGGTACTTAAAATACGCCATGTAAACCTGGGCACTCGAGGTGAGATATACGTGGCAGCAAAAACATATTTATTTTTACCCACAAGTACCTCCAAAATACGCAACAAACAATTACTTTGTTAATACTAAATACTAAATTAATTTGTTAATACGACGCAATCCTATGTTAAATTAGTATCAACATAATGAATTGAGTCACACCTAGCGGGTAAAGTCATTAGAAAATCTTTCGAACTAATTAATTTTAGTATAATTTCGGTAGCATTGTGTCGCAATAACAAAGTATCATTTTCCAAATCGATAATTTAATCTATATTTACTAAAAAAGTCTTGATCTATCATTCCATTTGCTTTACAAGGCAATGAATGAAAAACATAAAACTTATGACTAATAAAATGTTCATTTATAGATAGCTGTAAACAAACGAATCCGATTGCTTGGACTTTGCCCCCTATTTCATTAACAATAATGTTTTCTTTTTAAACTGGAATACCGTAATTAAGGACATGTTTATACTTTAAGAGAGATATGGATGCGCCTGTGTCTAATAGAAAACTAAATGAGTTTTCTGATAAAATTAATTTCTACGAAATAACTACTTTCACAAGCTAAAGTACTCTAACTATTGATTATTGATATGTAATTAATTGAAATAAATGATTTGATTTGATTTGATTAGGCACGAAAAAATCTGAACTGGCGTCTCGAATAAAAGTTGTGGGTTATTTGTTACAGTCCGAAGTTGTCCTCGAATCGGTCTGCTTCCCCTATAATTATTGTTAAAATTCAAAGACTTAAAAGGTCCTTTCAAATATTATATTTTTGAGTATTCCCGTCGGATTCCCGATAGGAGATCGTAAGGTCAACAAACATTTTGGAGAGCTTTTTACTGAAATTATCAATATCATTTTGTCTTCAATTAAGCATCTGTTTTTGAATGGAATTTGCGGATTTCTGTGGCAATAACATATTTTTAATATCTTTCCAAAGTTCAAAAACGGTGCCATATTTGCTACCTAACTTTAACTTTGCAACCTGGGTAAGTCTACTTTTTAAAACAAAATTTATTAGTTTCTTTTGAGAGTCTTCATCAATAGTCGAACTATAGTATTCAATTCCATCAATTAACTGTCTTAAAATAAATATGTCTTCGGTCATAACTGGCAACAAACTCAACTTATAAGTCGAACTTTTCCATGTTTATAAAATCGTCTTTACTCTTATTTTGCTGACACAAGTTAAAAATCTCTGCATTAAAGAACCCTCCTCTTTGCTAGATCTAGGAACTTTACTTATATTATACAAATAATTGTTATATTGTTCTAAGACTAAATTTCCCTCACTAAGTTTTTTATTTAAAATATCACCTTGTCTCCTAGCCAGACCAATTTTTATTAAATATGTCCTTATAGCTAATAAATCATGATTTTTTTTTAAATTTTTTATTTTATTTTTAGAAACCAACAGTGTTACATCATGACTCACAAAATAAGTGTATTATAACTAGTATGACTAATTACAGGTTTCTCTAACATGTATTATATTTAAAAAAATAATAATAATAAGCCAAGTGACGGCGAAGTGGGAAGAGAATCATATTTTAAAGTTATACACCGAGACTTGCGTTGAAAAAGGAAGGAGAAATAAGAAAAATATATATAAAATGTATGTATACTTATAAATTTAAGAATGAAAACATATTCGAATAAAATATAAAAAATATAAATAAAATGAAAACTATGATAATATTTTGGTTGCCTGTGACTTAATAGTGGCCTTACTACTGCAGAACAAGTCAATCTCCGAGAAAATGTCATTATATATTCGCGGTAATCGGGAAAATGGGGCGTTTTGGGCAAAATTCGTTTTCGTCAGAGGGATTTTAAAAAGTGGAGGAATGCGACGCTGGGATCGCAAGCCAGGGACACTCAACATGACAGTATCCACCAGCTCTGTGCAGTCCACATTGCTACGCACTATGTCAAACAGAAGCATCAAGTCTACTACTTTTCGCCTGTCTTCTAAAGATAGTAATTGATACTGCTGACAGCTCTCCCTGTATGTTAATGGCCCTGACTTGCGAAGACGATAGTTCAGGTGTTTTATGAATTTTGATTGAACTTTTTCTAACTGATACTTATGCGTGGAATACTGAGGACACCAAATCGGGCTTGCGTATTCGACAATGCTGCGGACGTAGGCGTTGTATATTGTTTTTAAAGTATTGATACTTTTGAATGGTTGGCATGATCGAATGACGAAACCTAAGTTTTTGAACGCTTTATCCGTAATCATATCGATGTGATCCCTTAGAAGCATTTTATTATCAAAATGTACACCTAGGTCTCTAATTAAAGATGTTCTACGAATTGGATTATTATTAAAATTGTAAGTATAGGTTATCTGCTTAGTGCTTCGAGTAAAACTGATACATTCACATTTTTCTATATTAACAGTTATATTGTTTTTTTTTGTAATATTGTGATAATGCATCCAAGTCTGTTTGCATTTTCAGACAGTCTGAGACAGAGTTGATTTTCATAAATATTTTTTTATCATCTGCGTACATTAAGTGCCGAGCAAATTTGAAACAGGCATCAATGTCTGAGACGTATACATTATAAAATAGCGGTCCTAAATGAGATCCTTGTGGTAAACCTGTTGGTATACCTATAAAGTCGGACCTATATCCACCCAATACAACTGCTTGGGATCGATTGCTCAGATATGATTTGATCCATCTGAGCAAGTCACCATGAATTCCCATTCCAGACAGTTTGTTGATGAGAATAACGTGATCCACACGGTCGAAAGCCTTTTCGAAATCCGTGTAGATCACGTCAACCTGCCCACCTTTTTCCATATTGGAAAACACGTAGTTGGAGAAGCATATCAAATTCGTGACTGTAGATCGATGCTTGAGGAAACCATGTTGTGAAATTGGTAGCTGCTTACCTAAGACACAGTATATTTGTTCGTAAACTAATTGTTCAAAAACTTTCCCTATTGTGCTTAAAATTGAGATCCCACGAAAGTTTTCAATTCTAGTTTTGGTGCCTTTTTTGTGTATTGGAACAATTAAGGCCTTTTTCCATATATCAGGGAAGATTCCATCTCTTAGGGAGATGTTAAATAGCACGGCTACTGGAGTGCTAAGGGTTTGTGCGCAGTTTCTCCAAAACAGAGGCGGGATGCCATCATGTCCAGCTCCCTTCGAAGGATCCAAAGTTTTGAGTTTCTGCTTGACTGCTTCAACAGAAACTGAATATTTGGAAATGGTATCAATAAGGTATGAGGGATAATTGGATTCTTCGTGGGGACCAGAAGAGATGGAAGGAGTACCAAAAACACTTTTGAAAAAGTCATTGAAGGCATTACATATATCTTTGCCGTCCGTGTAATGTTTATCGCGGTATGATAGCATCTTTGGGTAATTGATATAATGATATAATTCTTTTAAAAATTCTGCCATAAACATTAATATTAAAAAAATTATAATAATTATTATTATTTAAAACCTTTACGTACTCTTAATAAAACTGTAAATTACCTTATAAAATTAAAAAAAAGTATTAGCTTAGTCATTTGCCTAGTTTGAAACTTTGTGTCCATAAATTCATTTTGGTTATTTTTCCGCGCACTTATAATACACCATGGGTAATTAATTACACCATAAAAACACCAGGAACTGTTAGCACTCACTCACACTTTACTTTCTGCAAAATGGGCGTCATCTGGACGAATATAGCGACGTCGTAAAAACAAGCCCCTGCTACTCCTCTGCTGGAACTCCTCGTGAATCCATCGCAGGTGGCATTTTCGGTAAATGCGAAAAACTAAGTATAATATGATCAATGATGCACAAAGTACAATTACCGTCAACAAACTATTACTTGTTGATATGTGATCTTGTAGTTGACGGACGTGGGCATTGTTGGTACCGTCTGCCGCGTTTTGAGCGATAATCACTTCCTCTTTGGATTGAGTTTTCCCCATTTTTCAGCTTTGTACAAAAAACAAGCAGCGTCCCAATACTGTTTGTTAATAAATGTTTTTAAAATTCATTATGAAATATGATTAAGACACGATATATGTGTACTATAATCAGTCCATTTTTGGCACGCTATTTATCACTCACGACAGGCGACACCATCTTGGCAGGGTCGCCATGTAAGGTTGGGTGTTGGAGGTGCGTAATTGAACAATCGAATGCTGGATAAAGACTGACTTTATTTTTCTCTAAGCCTTAAATATATATTCACTACATCTCATTGTTTCACATATTTTTAATTTTCTTGTTTCACAGATCTAATTTTATTTGTAGCTTTTTTATACAATTACACAAAAATTTAATCGATTTTTTAACATATATTTCGTTGTGATAGCCAGGGCCTACAGCTCGTTTCCTCCTGTCATAGCCTTTTTTTCATTATTGGAAAAGTTTTTAATTTACGTCCAATCCGGGATAACATTATTTTTAGCTCTTTAGTTTAAGGTTACGGATTCTGTGTTACGGTGATATGGTTGATATGGTTCACGGCTTAAGGTTAAGGCAAAAGGTTGTCCGAGAAATTATTATTTATTATTATTATCGTAACATCTTATTTATATAAGTACCAGGTACTTTAAACTACATCAATGAAGCTAAGTTTTATCGTCCTTCGAAAAGCAGTCAAACAAAACGTTGTTTAACAACGGTTGACAATGCTTTGGTAACACTGGCATTAGCAGAAGCAATTCTAATTAAAACTTTTGCTGACAAACAGTTTAAAATTTATCTCACAATCCTGTAGTTACGAGTACTAGGTAGAATTGAATACTCGAAAATTAAAAGGCTATTCGTTAATCTTTGCGACTCTCGTGAACAACCAGAGAGTAGAAGTCATGCAAATAAAGTTTAAATACAATAAATACTTAATTTTAACGTTACTTGTATAGAGCCATGTTGCTAAATTTCTTCTAGTTAAAATAACTTTTCAGGTATGTTAATGTTGCGAGTTTGACTTCAATGTATTTATACTGATCATCCCTGATGTACTTGCATTATCCTTCAACAACACTCGTAGATTAAAGGCCTTATTCATAAAACGATAAAAAAGCTGTAGCTGATAAGTATATTCTCTAAAAGCGTTTTACATAAATATTAAAACTCTTCAATAACAGGTCTATAACCCATGAAAGTGCGAACCTTCTTTAAACCTATATTACAGGACAAAAAGTTCGATGTTTGGTCAGATAACAGCTGTTTAAAGTGAGATTATTATTAAGCCTAGTCGGGTTGTCGAAAAAAGGGCATATCCCCGAAATAATCCTATTGCAATGTTTTTTTTTCGCAAGGCTTTAAGGGAGTGTAAATTCAAAACTGCGACTAAATTTTTTCGCTACTCGCTAACGGTGGGTGTGTAAATGGGGTGGGTAAATGGTGGCTACGTCATTTTGATTTTAAGATGTAATCGTTATTTTTGGTAAATATATAGATCAGGGGTCACTCCCGAATGTCAAAGATAAGACATAATCATTTTTTAAAAGCAAGATTATGGAATAACTCTTAGGAGTTAAAATGTTTTATATTCATTTACTATTAATATACAGTTACAAAAATATAAATGTGATTGGAAATCAAATGACGCCTTGTTCAAATTTGTACCATGATTAAATTTAGAACTAGTTTTGCGGTATATTTTCACCAATGCGAATCGTATATCGTTCTTAAAGTGGTAAATCGTCATTCTTACTAATAACAGTTATTCTATATAAGATTTAATATATTATACATTAAGTCTAAAAATGGTTTTAATTTTCAAATTAAAAGTCTTCATTCAGCATAAGTTTTTATAATAATAAACCATATTTTTTTACCAAGGCTTTGTTGTTTTTTCTTACTAAGATATTTACTAAAATTCTAATAAAATTAATTCGTCTCTACAAAGTATTATTTTCGCAAGCTATCTAGGTAAGCGAACTGCGTTGTTATTCCGACTGCAGGCTTATAAAATAAGCACGTCAGCGTATTGGAGAAATAACTATGCGATCTTGATGGTAGTATTTGATTAAAAATTTTAGGTAAATTTTTAATGGGATTGAACTTATTGTAACGTTAGTGCGCAAATTAAATTGACTCTTATTCTACCTCTGTATGGCGTCGTCGAGAAGCATCCACTTTTATTTACTCTTTGGTTAAACTGTCATGTCAATGTTTTCAATAAATATCTGTCACAAAAATCCATATAAAATTGTAGAGTAGTTAATTCCCGGTAAAATCAAGGTACAATAATAAATTGTGTAATGCCATTTAAAAAATATAATTACTCTTTCTACGAAATTCTTTAAAAAATATGCAAAATTAAATACACTACAGAAATCAGAAATATTAAATTATTTTCTCCAAATACGTCATTTTATCAGAAATAATATAAAAAAGATACCACGAAAACCTTTACTAGGTTTAATTTGCAAGTTATTGTTGTGAATAGAGTCGTCAGTGATTTCATGCGGAAGTTTGATATGCTACTATCTCTGTGGAGTAAGTCATTTTTGTAATTTTTAAGTGGTTAAGAATCAATGCGAGGTCATATTTTTTTATATTAAATGATGATATGATATAATACTTCTTTTTTATTTAAAATCAAAAGACAAGAAACTGACTGTCTAACAGTAAACAAATGTATCTCTAACCCAGAGAAGTGGTTCTCAGCTAATAATGTGCTCCTCAATGAAAACAAACATTTTAGTTAAGAGCCAGGAACTGAATCCTGTAAACTCAAATCTACGAGTATTTTAGAGCATAACCTTAGACACCAAACTCCAGTGGAGACCGCTGTTGATGGGTTAGCTAAAAAACTTTGGCTCTGCCGCATTTGCTGTTAAAAAATGCGAAAAATTTGAAATGAAACAACTGCTCGATTAGTGTATATCGGTTACTTTCATAGCCTCATGACTTATTGCTTTTATTCTGTTGTGGGAGTGCTGCCGACATCCATATTATATTTATTCTGCAGAAAAGGGCCGGTTGCGCACTTAGAAATAAATTTACGAGATAAATATTTTTACTTTTCATACGCAATGTATTTTAAAAACTTTAATATTTGTAAAAAAGAACATAAACATGTTCAAAAGAAAAAAAGATCTGCACAACGTTACCACAAGCGGAAGAAATAAGCTGGCAGCTCGTAAGAGTAGGCTTCATTAAGTCACTAACTCATTCATGGGTCAATGTAAACGCTTATGTCATAAAGTTCCTGAGATATCCAAGGTCTTTCTACTGACTAATGATATTGATAAAGATATTATAAAGCGAAACTTGTGTGCTAAAGCTTATTATAAACCATCCGGCTATTCGGACGATAAAAGCCCTTGGGTAAAATCCGATATTTACAGGTCTTCACCAGTATTTGTAATAAAACATGTGTAATGTGTCTGTTTGTTCATTGAGTTTTTCGTCCCGATGAATGTCGAAAGCGTCATTTTCACTAAAGAACGTCTTCTTATGGTAGCGTAGGGTGACGAGTCGCTCTCTTCCGTCTAATAAGGTTGAGGAGGGCGATTGCTGGATCCCGCTTTAACTCAAGTTAAACCGTTCAAACTTAGTGTTAAAACTACAGACATACAAAATCCGAACGCAAACATACAAACCTAATCCAAACTATACACGATTAGTCCGCATAAGTCAGCTATTCCACTCTGACCATTATCAAAATACAATCTGTACCCACAAGGCTTAATACTATAAACTACTACACTATACGTGATTAGTTCACACTCCTGTGTTTTGACCTTGGATGGAATGAAAATACGCAGGGAATATGCGAGCGAAGTCACGCGCAAAGTCGAGTATTAAATAAAGCCTTTCAATCAATTTCCATACTAAAAATCGTAACTATAAGCATTCTTTATTATCATAAAATGAAGTGGAAAAGTTGATACTCTATTTTAATTCAGTTCCGTGCTAATACTAAAATAAACCGGGGAGAAACAAAGGACATTTAACTTTTTCATTTTCAGTCAAGTTTCTGCAATCGTACTTCCTCAGTTTTATTACGGAAATAGACATTTTCTCGTAATACTTCTTCTATTAGCCTTGAAAGCAGCCAATCCTTGGAACAAGACTTGTTTGTGGCGTTGAGATCTATGGGAAGGTATTTGTCCTGCAGTGGACCTTTTTTTTACATGTTAACCTTGCTAAAAAGCAGTTTAATGTAAAATGCATTGGGGGTATAAAATAATCTTCATTTTATTTACACTTTTGTTGTTTTTTTTAAATCATTGATAAAATAAAATGAAATAAATGAAATGAAATGAAATAAATGAAATGAAATGAAATAAATGAAATATTTATTTCTCAACATTGACTATTACTTGTTCTTATTGACGTCAAATAAAACATGTTTCTACCACCAGTTCGAAAAAACCTTCGTGAAGAAGAACTGGCAAGAAACTTCACGGGTATATTTTTTTTCAAAATAAATTTACAGAGTGTCTTTATGTCTATACAAAATTATTCTTATCTGCATCTGTTAGCTCGGAAAGTCTCCCTCCCCCCAAGTATCCAAACGACGAACACCCTCAAACGGCACCCGTTCACGAGTTAACGCGGGATCCAGCCACCTTGATTCGGTTAACACCCGGAGCCAGCCTGGTTTTATAGTATAAGTCAACAATTGTCCAATTTGACAAGAAGGACTCTGAACCAGTAGTAGAGATTTTTTCTCTTCCTTCTTTCAAAGAGCTCCAAAATAAGGGTAGGAACAGTCAGTAATATTGCATGAACTAAAGTATAATTTCTCACCTGAAGGTCACGTAATTGATAGATATGGAGTGGCGTAGTGAGTAGTAGCCATGTTTTAAACGGCCGGGGGTCCCAAGTTTGGGGCATTCATTTGTGTGATTAATGAGTTAAACAGAAACATTTGAGTATGTTTATTCTGGTTTAAAGGGTTAACAGTATGGTCCATAAAACTAGCTCTGCGTTCTTTGGGGCTATAGAGTTGCTGTGTCACTATTGATCAAATTAATGTAGCAGCAGTCATGCCTATGTGGGGGTTTCGACTAGGGGCTGGTAAGGCTAGATTTTAAAGAGATTTATTGCAAATAATTTTACTTTCCTACAAATCGAGTATTGTAGATCGTGTTTTAGCAACTGTCTTAGTTATTTTTTTACAATTATCTATCTAAATTCAAAACCGAATATTTACTAAGCAGAAAAAAACTGACTAAATAAATAACATTACTAACACGTATTTATATATTTTTCTTATCATAATTCCTTATTTGTGGTCAGAATAGTGAAAGTCTTAAGGATTCTCGCATGTCTATTTCTACTGAAATCCTTTTGGGTTAAAAAACAAGTTGCTTATTGGTCCTTGAAAAATTGGTCATTTCATATACAAAAACATACCTTTAACTATGATCAATGTAGGCTAGATTCCAATAACAGTATTAATTTTATACGATTCCTGTTCTTGAGATACGTATGAAATACCTTTATTTGCAGCCCTTGGAGAGTACAAAAACGGTGAGCGATTTTGTCAAAAAAACGACAAATATAAAATATTTACTGAGTGTGAAATCGGAAGTTTTCCGTCCACGGAAATGTATTGGGTACAGAAATAGAAATAAGGCTAATACAAAGTGAGGCTCATGTCCTTGTGTCCCTAAGGTAAGATTATTATGACTGTCGTGATGACAGTTTGAAAGATCGCTTTAAGATTTATTAGCTGCCATTACGTACACATACTTACACTACGTATTTTGGACCTACTCGTAAATACTAGAGGTCCTTTTGCTTCCAGTAGTTCTGCTACAGTAACTTAGCGTAAACTCACTCATTCATTCTTCATTTATCTTCATTCATTCAGTCTTCTAGCTGTACAGCTAAAAGACTTTTGAAAAATTTCAGTATTAATGAGATTAAAAAGGGTTAAAAATATAATATTATTGTTTCTACCGTGGGCGCTGCAACGTCATTTTGTCAACGTCATTGATAAAGTAAGTTTTATATATGTAAAACATTAGATGAACAAGAAAATGCACGAATATATCTGATGTCAAGTATCAATTGACCCAAAAATATTTCTTAATAAATACAGAGAAAATTGTCTAACAGCAGATCAAGGCCTACTTTTACTTCCAAAACTTTGAAACTCGTGTCCAAACTCAGTGAATTTAACATAAATATTTCAACACCATCTTTGAAAGTTGCTTTATCAATTACTAATCAGTTTCATCAAGCCATAAGCTAAGTAAAGGAAGCGTACGAGTAAGAATAAAAAGTTTAAAAATAGTGCACGAGTCTGTGTCTAGGCGCGCAAAGGGATAAAAGGATTTGTTCCCGGATGTTGTAAAGATGTTGACGCCATACTCCCATTGCGAGAAACTTAAAATGACTGAAACAACTTTTTTTGTAGGTATAGTAACAAATAATTTTTTGGTTTACAGTGTCACAAAGAAGAATGGTGATTCTCCGTACATTTCTTTATTTGGTTCTAAATAGAAGGGTCTGTAATTGAAAATTTCAAAACTTTTTAAAACTTTAGGTCCCATGCAAGTTTTGTATTAAACATTTGTGCCAAATAAGTAGAGATATAAAGATGTTTAATATGGATCCAAAACTTATTCAGGTTATGATTTCTTTTTAATATCAGATCCTGAAACCAGGGTCCTTTTATGTAAAGAAAATTATTCATATCAGTGTAACCACACTACTTTTTTATAACTTTTTAAATCTCAAGACGCTTAAAATTAATCGTCTTAGTTAGTTAATTAAATATCTGTTCGATGGGATAACTAACCAAAGAATTGTAAAGCTACTGAATGTCAAACTTCTTTTACGAATTGCCGGATTGTCCGTTCAAGTGTCAGTAGGTGCTGTGTTTAAAAAAAGTAAATTTTAAAAGAGTCTGCAGGCAAAGTAGTTTTTATAAATCCAGAACCATTAAATATAAAAAAATATAAGTAAATTTTTTTACATTTTTCATAGTTGGCAAACGAGCACGGGACCCATCACACATCATTAATGTTCCTTTCCTTTAACCGCAACACAACCACGTCAACTTGATTATTATAACGGTCGAAGTGAAATCTGAATAAACTAGATAGATACTCTATTGTGTGGAGCGTTCGGGAAAAATGCCACCCAGGGCTTTTAATTGAATGTAATTATAAAAGACAGTCAAAAGAGTTAAATTATCCTTTAATCAAAATTCATTTTATTAAAGCCTAAACCTTAAAGAACACATAAGGGTTGGCAAATAATTAATATTATTATAAATATAATTAATAGGCATACGAAAATAAATAGATAACAATAAATGTAATGAGAAAATACATGTTTTTCAAGATATGATTTTTGTCTTATAGGTGATTTTAAAGTTAAATTAACGTTTCGTATAGCGAATAAAATAATATCCACCTTCATAATTTAAAAAATTCTCACCTATATTAAAATTAAACAAATTTAATTATATATTTTATATTTCTCAACACGAGCGTAAATAAAATATGTTTTATTCAAACAGATACATTACAATGCCACGTTCGGTTCTTACATACACCCTAAGCCAGAAAGTGTTGTTTTACATAATAATAAACGAAGCTTTACCATTATCACATGAACCCTTTTCGAGACTCGAAACGTGTTCAATAAATTATTTTTAATTTAATAATACGCTCCAACATAATACCAGAACAAGAGTTACAAGTGGTGTTAATCGTATAATTTCAAATAATATCTTTTTACATTTTAATATTGTTAGTTAGTAAACTATATAGAAATTCAGATTATCAAAATACGTTACAAAATATAGCGATTAAACTATTACAGTTTTCACATTAAAACTTAGTGAATAGTAATTTGCTTACAATCATACGCTTTGCGTTGACATTTGGCTTTTGCTATAATAAACCTTTTTTTGTTCGTAACGCTTTTAAATTTGATTTATAGATCGTCAATTTCTTTGATACCAGTGTTAGACATATTAATTTTGCTTTTGAAGTGCATTGAAGTGCTTTTTATATTGATAAAGGAGAATTGCAAGGCTCTATAAAATATTTTTCCTGTCACGAAATTCAAAAAGAATTAAACCATATTACAATAGTAACATCGAATATTTGAATGTGATGGCTACAAAAATATTGAAAAAAAAAATATTTTAAGAGGTTACATTAGAATATTTGATATAAGGATTTTTTGAATTTCGAATAACACGAACACACAGACATGCAAATACGGGTGTTCGTGTTTTATTTATTATTATTTTGCTCGTGAGAATAGGCGAATATCGATGAATAGAGCTACTTCACATCGTCGTTTTTGAGCGAATTGGACTAATAAGCCAATTAAGATGGCATTTTCAAAATATGTTTGTCAACAATTCATTCGTAACAGTTTCGTCAAGCAGAGGAGTCCCTCAGGGAAATAAGGTTATTATCGTTTAAAATAAATTGGCTGATTTCGCTACTTGGTAGGTTCCCGTAAAACAATGATTCATTTCCATCATTCTTCATCCATTCCCCACTTAAGTTTGGAGAAGGAACTTTTTTACAACCTAACATAAGGCATTTTATAAACCAACCTGAGAGTACCTAATAACATCTATTTACTACAGTGCTTCTAATTTTAACCGCCATATTAACCATTCAAATGGCACTGAATAGTAAATATAGCGGAAAAAACGCTCGGCTCCTTTATCGCCTCGAGTGTAAGATTCACTTGTATCATAATTTACTAGGTGTCCCATAAATTGCGCGACAAACTGAAATGAAAGAAAAAGACTGAGGTGTACTATACCAGGTAAAAAAAAATTACCTCAGTAAAAGTGTCACCGTTTTCGAGATATTCCCGACTTTTAATTTTTTTTTGGAAAAATTCTGCTTTTGGCGATAATTTTTGTTGCTGTGTATACAAACAAACAGATACTTTTGTATTTTTTTTGTAAATATAGTAGAATAGTAGATCTACTATATTCAAATATCATTTTCTTAAATATCTTTAGGTATCTTTGAGAAAAAATAATTATTCGCATTATTTTTTTCTACAAAAATTATTTACCTCGGCTTTGGCATTTTAGAAATAAATTACGTATTTAATAAAGATTTCAGAAAGGTATAGCAGAAAGGTATCACACCAGTTTTATGCCAAAAGGGCTGATTAATATTACATTTGAATAAATAAAAGATAAAATAAAATACTCATGTTAATAATAATAATAATCTTTATTTGTTCTTCACATACAATGTACATAATAAGGTGGAAGATCTATTTACTTTCACAATTTAATCATGTACTAGTGAAGACCGGTGCCTGAGATTTGCCGAAGCATGTGTTTCAGGATCACCAGTGCCCCAGTTGTACTTCCCGAATGCTATAAAATAATGGATCACATATGAAAATAATGGTTTACAAATTTTAAAAAGAGTAAAAAAGTGAAAAAAATATGTGTAACTACAACTCTTAGACATTTCAAGATTATATAATAGGGAATATTACATCTAAATATCAGCTATGTATGTGTTAAAGAGAGTGGGAGTGGGATTGCGTATACGGGTGCGTCAGTGTGTGTGTGTGTGTGTATGTGTACGAGAGTGTATCTGTGTGTATATATATGTGTGGTGAGTCTGTGTGAGACTGAGTGGTACAGTTAGTGTAATGGTTTTAGTAGGGATTCGTTGTCGGAGTACGTCTTTTCTTTAAGCCATATAACAACTTTATTTTTGCAGTTAAATGTATTTAGTGGGTAAATATTGATATATTTATTTATTTGGTGATATATGTATGGTCCAAGAAAGTAGAAAAATCTTTGGCTAAAAGAGGTTTTCGGAAAGGTGTAGGAGATAACTAGGTGATTTCTTTTAGATTGAGTCTCAAAACAGAAGGGTGTAATTGTATGCTGGAGGAGTATAGTTTGTAAAATAAACAATTGACGAACAGTTAGAACATCGCAAAGCTGGTATAGCAGTGACGTAGGGTAATAGAAAGGTTTTGATGTTGCTACTTTAAGCACTGCTCTCTGTGCTCTTTCTAATTTAAGCAGATTCGTCATAGCCGCACCTCCCCAAACGATTATACCGTACATAAGAACTGACTGGCACAGAGCAAAATAAACCAATTTAAGCACATGTGGTTCTGCCACATCTCTTAAATTTAAAAAAATATATATATACGTTTTCTCAGTTTGTTAGTGATATATTGAATGTGGTTTGTAAATCGTAGGTTTTCATCAAGTTTGATACCTAAGTATTTCATTACTTTCGTTTTCAGAACTTTAGGACAGGAGCAATTAGGTACATTTTTATCATGAGGGTTTGTATGGGCTATTATATCAAGGAATTAAATGCTATCATCGGGAATGTTTCGGATTGAAAAGGACATGTATTTTGTTTTGTCGACGTTAAGGCTTAAGCGGTTAGCTGAGAGCCAGTCAGTGACTATGTCAAGTCCATACTGCGCGGCGGTAAAGACTTCAGACCAGGTATCAGCTGAGTAGACCAAAGCTGTATCATCCGCAAAAGATATTACTCTGCCATTTGGGATACTAAGGTCACATAGTATATTTATAAAGATGAGGAATAGGGTAGGCCCAAGGACACTACCCTGTGGGACACCGTAATGTATTGGAAGGTATGCGCTGGAGATACCATCAATAGTTACAATTTGTTCTCTGTTTGTGAGGTAACTGCGAAATAGTGAAAGTTGTTTGTTTCTTATTCCCAGGCAGTACAGCTTGTTGATAAGGATGGGAATCGAAAGTGAATCGAATGCTTTGGCGAGATGAGTGAAAGAGTGTTGAGTGAAAACATCATTTATTTATTATGTAGTAATTGAGTACATTTAGTAAGTGCTTGAATAGCCTGCCTACTAGTCTGATACACATGCGGCACCTCTTAATAAAAGCCCCTTTAATGTTCTTAAACTTAACTGCGGTCAAGGTATCGCTCAGCATAAAGTCTCGCAGCAGAGCGTTACAGTGAACTTCACCATAAAGGAGGTAGATACCATCCCATACATTTCTGGGCTATGGTGATAACAACTTGAAAATTGTGTTTTCTATAAGAAACATGCATTTGAAGTATTCGCCTAAAATATGAAAACATTTGTACTTCTAAAAGTTGAGATATAAGATATTTTAGTAGTGTCATATAACGTTTCGTTAGGTTATGATAATGTTATTTAAATTATTTCGTTGGACTTTTCAATACATTATTTAAATTAACTATACTAAATGATGTCCCAAAACGTGTGTATGTATAAAACATAATTTCTAGGTCTTAACATCCACATATCTATCTTGAAGCCTCTAAATGTATGTTTTTGTGACGAGATTTGTTTATCAGATTACTAATGTTGGTTAAACATGTTTATGTATAAATATCCTTTTAGATAAACATTAAAAATGTATACAGACAGACTTAAACATGTAATACCAAATTCAACATACATTTTTCAAGTAAAACTAAACTGAATGTTAAAAATGATTCTGATTCGGGAAACAAGGAAGTGGTTTAGGACTGGCAGGTTTTTATCATGCCACACGGCTTCTTACACATGTCCTTACTTGTTTTCCGTGAATTTAAGAATATAATAGGTCTTTACCTATGAAACTGCCGTTTTGCCGTACTGGCCATTTCAAATGAAAATATTTTTTTTTGACTGATAATTCTAATTTCAAATTAATTTTATTTGACAAACATGGAAATCTTTTTCTAAAATCGCCATTTGTTTAATAGTAAGTGTTTTGTTTTCAACGCATTCGAACATTTTTCGTCATCATGGATAAGTTAAAAATTCGAGTAATTATGGAGTATGAGTACCGTCGTGGCAGCAAAGCGGCACAAGCGGCACGCAACATCAACGACGTTTACGGAGCGAATACTACAAACGAACGCACCACCCGTTATTGGTTTACCCGCTTCCGTTCTGGAAATTTTGACCTGAAAAATGAACCCCGTGGTCGTCCGAAAACTTTGGTCGACAATGACGAATTAAAGGCAATTGTGGGAGCTGATGAAACTCAATCCATGGCTGAATTAGCAGCAGCTTTCGACGTTAGCATCAAAACAATATTGGTCCATTTGCGTCAAATTGGCAAGGTAAAAAAGCTTGACAAAAGCTTGACCGCCAGCGCGAAGTACGCGTGGAGACGTGCCTTGCACTGCTCAGCAGGCATACAAATGAAGGAATTCTGAACCGCATTGTTACTTGTGACGAGAAATGGATCCTGTTTGACAATCGTAAGCGCTCAGCAAGTTGGTTGGACCCTGGTTCAGCACCCAAACAATGCCCTAAACGAAAACTTACCCCTAGAAAAGTGATGGTCACTGTTTGGTGGTCTAACGCGGGTGTAATTCATCACAGCTTCTTGCCAAACGGGACAAGCATTACTGCAGATGTGTACTGTGAAGAACTTAACACAATGATGGAGAAGCTCGCACGTCTCCAACCAGCTTTGGTCAATCGTTCGGCTCCACTGCTCCTGCACGACAACGCGCGACCTCATACTGCACAGCAGACGGTCTCCAAGCTACAAGAGTTGGGGTTGGAAGTTCTCCGTCATCCGCCGTACTCACCAGACCTTGCGCCTACAGACTTCTACTTTTTCCAGAATTTGGATAACTTCTTAGCGGGAAAAAAATTCAATACCCGAGAGGCAGTACAAAATGCCTTTGAAGAATTTGTTGCCTCCCGTCCAGCTGATTTCTTCAAGAAAGGCATCAATAAGCTACCAATGCGTTGGCAAAGATGCATTGATTGCATGGGTGATTATTTTGATTAATAGAAATAAAAAATATAGAAAAAAATTACGCTTCATTTATTTCGTGAAAAACGGCAATTTCATAGGTAAAGACCTAATATATGGAGAGTTTATAAATAAATTGATAACTATGTAAAAAAAGATAAACTGTGTAAACAAAACCATAACAACACAAGACGAATGTCTTTAAATTATTTAATCATCTTCAATTATTATTAGTACATAACCCAAGGCTTGAGTTTATGGTACAATATTTTGTTGGTATCAACATATCACATATCACATGGGCGCAGCAGCCTACAGACCTTCTACCTACAATTACAATAATATTGTAGGATGAACTCTCTGCCCTTAGAGAGCTGTCAACTAATATATAAATAAAATATGTCTTTCGGCTAATAAGTCTCGATTGGATTCGACCTCGGAGAAGCCATGATGTATTTGCAGTCGACAGCTCTAGCAGAAGGCTGCTGCTAATTTCCGTTATCACCCCTTGTATGCTCTCCAAAATAGGATAAACATTTATATAAACCACTATCTTGTTCACTTTGAAATATTCGCAATAATAGTTAGGGTACTTACCGTTTCAGTCATAGGTCATTGTCGAATCACAACCAATATTCCTTCCCTTAAAAACTCGTCTGCCGACAGTAGCACAGCGACCAAACGCAATGCCACAGTAAACACAGCTATCCATGTCGAAATGCAAAATCGGGTATCCAAGGGAACAAAACCAATATTCGTCGTGTGAGGCGGGTTCTCGGAATCTGGTAGGCAAGCAGAAAGTATTCGAGTAAAGAAGAATCGTAGTTAATCTGTATAAAAAGCGTAAGTCGTAAGAAAATAGAAAAACCATAAAACAACTCAAGCGCATGGAACAAAGCCAATCAAACGAGTTCAGAATGGTGGTCATTTGACGGCATGGATGAGTGAGTGACTCGTCAATCACGTACGTGTCGTTCATTCTTTTCGCTTGTAATTGGGGATAAAACTAGTATTGCCGACGTTAAAACTATAATTCCACCATTTCACTCATAAAAATCACAGTGAATTTACATATTTTGAATTTATTTCATTTCCAGAAATTAAATCGTTTGCGATTTATTTTATTTATAATAAGGTTAATATAACTTATTTTTTAACACAAATTTCCACCTGTTAACTGTCTAGCTCACGACTGCTCAGCCTCCTTTGGGCATATCTGCATACTCATGCGACGTATACTTGCTTGCCGCCATATTTAAAGTTCAGGCGAACCAGCAGAGACGGTCACAGTTAAACTCAATACACAAAACAACGTCCAAGAAAGTGCCAAGTCGTAAATTTAGCATAGCCAGGGATCGGTAAAAATGTGTAATTTAAATTTAAACTTAAAAGTCGGATTTAATATGAGTCATTTGACCCTTTGACACAAAAGAAGCAATTTCTTTTTTTTTACAAAAGTATGCCAAGTATACTTATACTTTCATACCTTTAGGGAACTAAACCACACGTTTCAAAGTTTCAAAGAAAACTTATAAAAAGTTTATGGTTCATTGGTAAATTACATTTTATTGAAAGGGATTTTAAATACTGCTTTTTTTTTAAAAGATTTTTATGTAACTATTCAGTTTAAAATAAAAATAAAACAAAACTATAAACATTTTGTTTCACAAATATATTGCTTAACCTAAATTTAAGACTGTATGGTTACGTGCTCTACTTTGTAAATTTTTATACTCTACAATAATTGTTTTTATTTTGTGTTTTTGAATTTTATTGATTTTATTTTGTGTTCTATTTTATTTTATCGGTATTTTATTTTTACTATAGTTAAAACATTTAAAAGTGTTTTATTAAATTTCGGGAAATGGAACAAATACAATTAGTGCCAAAAGAAATTTTATGCATAATTCCCAAGTTCGAAGGGGAGTAAAATTTTTTTATTTCATAATTTTTATACAAATTTTCAAGGCCAGGGCACTTCAGCCCAAAATTTATATATATTTTATTGTGTAACTAGTAAATTAGTTGGTAGAGCTGCAGAATTATTAAGTGAGAGAAATGACATTTCGAACTGGGAACAATTAAAATTGTTACTTATCCAACATTTCGGTGATCCGAGGTCGGAAGAATGCATTGCTATTGAATTAGAATCTTTAAAAATTAAACAAGGTGAATCATATTCAGATTTTTACAACAGAATTTAGTATGTTAAAATTAGTTTATTAGCGAAAGTGAATTTAATTCCTGAGGAAGGAATTAAAGCTGCAAAATATATTATTTACAATAATTTATCTTTAAATGTTTTCCTATACAATTTACCTGAAGATTTAATTAGAATTGTTCGACTTAATAAGTGTTTAAATTTAGAAAGTGCATTAAGCATCGTTATGGAACAAGTGAACTTTTATTTCCAATATAACGCACAGAATAAAATTAAGCAAGCATATCTAATAAATAAACCTACAATTCAGCCACAATTTCAGGAACAATTAGTTCCAAATAACACATTTAAGTTCGGCATGCCACCAAATTCTTTTACAAATCAAAATAATAAATATAATTTAACCCAGTCAAATCCGGCATTTGTTAAAAATAAATCTTTACCACAAAACTCAGGTTTTAAGTTTGGCGTTCCGCAACAAGGTTATCTGTTTGGCATTCCACAATAGTTTTTTAAAATTAACCCAAATCTACAAAGTTATAATTTTAAATTTGGTATTCCTAACCATGCTACAAATTTTAAGTTTGGTGTTCCTCATCAACAAGGTTTTACGCCTACAAATAATTTCAAACCACAAGATTTTAATAATAAGCAAAATTATTTCCGTTTCGGTATTCCACCAAATCATCGAAAACCCAATCATAATATTAGTAACTATGTTTCAATGCATACCACC
This sequence comes from Marasmarcha lunaedactyla, assembly GCA_923062675.1. Taxonomy (NCBI): domain Eukaryota; kingdom Metazoa; phylum Arthropoda; class Insecta; order Lepidoptera; family Pterophoridae; genus Marasmarcha; species Marasmarcha lunaedactyla. The sequence continues at coordinate 16,159,594 of OV281353.1, forward strand.
CCTCAGGTGAATAGAAATAACAAAGTACACGTCCCTCAAAATGTGTTTTATAATTACGAGTTAGAGACTACAAACGATTTTATTCCGGATGACCAGTTTAATCGGCGCAAATTTATTGAATCAGTTAGACGCTACTATTAATATGAAAAAACAAATATTAGAAACTCGTAATACCTACATCAATCCCTGTACTTTACAGCCCGCCTCATGAAATTACTCTAGATCCTAGGTCGGAAACTCGTGTTGAAATTCCTACCAATTTAATTAAAGGTGATGCAATTGTAGAATTTACAGATTTTGGAAATAGTGTGCGAATGCCATCCACGCTTATTAATTGTAATAATAATTTTGCATATACAGTAATTCAGAATACTTCTGAAGAAAAGGTGACACTTATTTTTAACAAAAATATTAATGTTTCAAAATCAGATTCTGAGATATATTAATCAAATTATCTTAACGACCTAAATAATATTGAAATCGATAATTTGTTGAGAGAAATTTGAATAAATTTAGACTTGACCACTTAAATGAAGAAGAAAGGGAACAAATTTCGAAGTTATGCTTCAAATTTAGAGATATATTTTATTGTGACAAATTTCCATTAACACATACTGGGCAAGTAAAACATGAAATATGAACAAGACATGAAGATCCAATTTACGTTCGAGACATCCACCCGCACAACACAAGGAAATACAAAAACAAATAGATAAAATGTTAAAGGACAATATTGTAGTTGATTCTCATTCTCCATGGTCAGCTCCAATAAGTCTAGTTCCAAAAAAATCAGATGCGAGCGGTGAAATGAAATATAGATTAGTGAAAGATTACAGACGTCTTAATGAGATAACAATAGATAGTAAATACCCCCTACCGAATATAACAGATCTTTTTGATAAACTAGTTTTTTAAATCTAACAGATTATTAGTTTATAAAACATCTAAAAATCTACAAAATATTTTTTAATCTACCAACAATAAACAAATCAAGCGGTTTATTGAAATAACAATATTAAAACACAAAATAATAACAAATAAAGTAACAAAATATTAACAAAGGAATAGCAGTGAGTCTATGACAATATATCAAGCCGAGAGCCCCCCAAAAAATGCAGATCCGTGTTTGGTTTGTTGCCGTGGAACCCTTGGCATCCCCTCCTGATCCTCCCCTCCCCAGCCTGATGTGACGTAGAAGAGTAAATGAGACGGGTTGAACGCTTCATCACTTTTCAACTCATTGTAGGTTGAGTCACTTCTTCTAATACTAGGTAAATCAGTTTACTTCAATACCATTTAATTAAGCTAGCGGGTATCACCAAATAGAGGCTAAAAGGGAAGATAGGCATAAAACTGCAATCACAACTCAGTCTGGACATTATGAATTCACGCGTATGCCGTTTGGACTGAAAACAGCACCTGCAACATTTTAGCGTGCGATGGATAATATCTTACATGGTCTTCAGGGTATTCACTGCCTAGTATTTCTTGATGATATAATAATATTTTCTTCTAGCCTACAAGAACACATAGAAAACCTAAAGTTATGCCAAAGATTGCGTGAAACTAATTTCGAAGTCACCCTAGACAAATGCGAATTTATGAAAAAAGAGTATTATATCTTGGTCACATTATAACTAAAAAGGGCCTTTAGCATAGCAACGATAAGATCGAAGCAGTACTTAAACGTGAAATAGAGATCAAATAAGTGTTAAGGATATATCCCATAGTAAAAAAAAAATATTTCAAGTGCATATACCTTTAAATAGACCAGACCTTGTGAAACAGTTTCTTAAAGAATACATTCGACCAAAAATTAAATACATTTTATACTTTAAAGACGAAATTCATAGAAAAGCATTTGGCACAGCTGTAGTGGCGCTATTCAGAAAGGGCTCAGTTAAATTATTCGAGTGTACTGAACGTGTTGTTTTCGTAGATGAACAAAATGAACCAAAGGATAAAGTATTAAAATATCACCATGGTAAAACTTGCCACCGTGGAATAAAAGAAAGATTAATGCACATTAAACGGTATTATTTTTGGCATAATATGGAGCAAACGATTTCTAGTATTCTAAATTCATGTGATACTTGCAAAACATTAAAATATTACCGAAAACCGTTTAAACCAGCCTTGCAACTTACTCAAACACAAACAAAACCCTTTCAGGAATTATTCATTGATTTATTCTCAATAGAAGATAAATACTTTTTAAGCCTTACAGACGCGTTTAGCAAATTAGGCCAAGCTATCGAAATTCCGAACCGAAGTACACCGGAAGTCATTAGAGCGCTAATTAAATACTTTTCTTTTTACGGTACACCCGATAAAATTAGTTCTGATCGTGGTTCTGAATTTAATAATAGCCTCATGAAAGAAATGTTAGATTTTTATAAAATTAAATTTTCCCTTATCTACTCCACATAACCTGAATTCTACAGGACTTTGGTCTTTATGGTTATCAGCTGGCTTTCTATTAGCGATGACATCATTTGTTTTGCTTGGACTAAGTGGCGTGATCGTAGGGAAGGGGAAGTTATTGTAATCCGAGTATCCGATAAGCATTTCAGTCTATTAAAATACACCGTTCTGGTAACACGCTCCTTTTATTTTGTATCCATATAATTATAATTGGTTATATCATGGAACCAAGTGAGTGTAGTGATGGAGTATCTCCGACAGCAGCGGTGGGATCACAATCCCCTATACTGGAAACCTCCAAAAGTGCAAAACCTGAACCTAATTTTTCTATGGATCAAGTTATGAATTTACTAACAACCGTCACCAAGCAAGCAGCCACAAGTGCCGTCACAGCAGCCCTAGCTACGACGCCTGTGCCGCGAGATCGCAGCAACTTCTATCTGCCGCCATTTGATCCAGACTTCCGTTCACACGATATAAGAGATTGGTGCGCGAATGTTGATGCAACCCTAGCTACTTTCAACATCACACCTCAGGAAGCACGTATGAAAGCTATTCTTCAATTGAAAGGACGAGCGAAGATTTAGGCTGATAACTGATCCCTACAATCTACCACGTGGCAGGAAGTTAAACAAGATTTGATACGAACATTTGGGAAGGAGTTTCGTTACGCTGATGATGTTCACAAATGGTGCAGCTATACATCGGATCAAGCCATCAACTACGCAGAGTAAGCTACTACTGGTTGGACCCTCTTCAAGCGGGTTCGGCCTGAGGTTTCGGAGGCTGAGGTCATTGAAGCTTTGATCACAGGTATTTATCCCGAACAAATTAGGTCCGAGTTACTTAGAAATACACCCAATTCTTTGCCCGTACTGATTTCTGTTTCAAAAACTTATCGCAAACGGAAATTCGATTATAATGAAAATCCTAACAATATTCACAAAAAAACATCGAGTGTCTGAACATCTTGTAAAGAGTGATAATTCTGTATTCTGCTACAAATGTAAAAAACCAGGCCATCGTTTTCGTGATTGCAACGAAAACACTGCTACTGCATCCACAACTAATTTTAAATTCAATTCTCCCCAGAACTCTGTCAGCCATAATAATTCTCTAAAGACGGTAGAGTGTAAATATTGTCACAAAATGGGTCGTATAGAAAGGAATTGTTTCTTAAAACAAAAACATGAAAATAATGTAGCCTCTAAAAGTAAATCTATAAATTTTTGTACTTCATTTAACCGTAGCATGACATCTGTCAGAATCGGGTCTAAATTGTACGATTGCTTATTCGATACTGGCGCTGATTGCTCATTGTTGCGACAACGTTTCTCTGGTTCAATTCCAGGAAAAAGAAAGACTGTCGATATCGTATTTTTGGGTATCGGTCGGTTTCCAGTACGTTCAACACAAACAATTACAACTATTGTTGAAATTGACGAAGTGAGCGTAGAGCTAGAATTTTACGTAGTTGGAGATACAGAGACACAGTTTGATATTTTAATAGGTTATGATCTTTTAAAAATACCCGGTCTTACCGTCACGTTAACCAATACTGGAATTTCGGTAAAACAAAATATTAGTCCTGTGAGGTATGTAAATGAATGTCTATATAAAAACGTTAAAGACCCGAATTTACTTGAACAATTAAAAAAAATTATCAGTAGCTACAAACTGAATTTTACAACCGGAAATCATGTTTCTAAAGTTAGTACGGGTGAATTAGAGATCAGGTTAAAAAAACTCTGATAAAATCGTACAGCGTAGACCTTATAGATTATCCCCTGTAGAACGCGAAAAAGTAAAAGATATCATTAATGACCTTAAGAGTAATGGCATAATTCGAGATAGCTTTTCTCCTTTTAGCAGCCCAATTCTGCTTGTAAAAAAAAAAGATGGGTCTGACAGACTATGTGTAAACTTTCGAGAACTTAATGCCAATACGCTTAGAGATCATTATCCGTTACCCTTGATTTCGGACCAAATAGATAAATTAGGCAGGGCCCGTTTGTTTACATTTCTTGACATGGCTGCAGGGTTTCATCAAATACCTATCGCAGAGAATTCAATAGAGAAAACTAAATTCGTGACGCCTGATGGCCAATATGAGTTTTTGCGCATGCCTTTTGGCTCTTTGTAACGCACCCTCAGTCTACCAGCGAGCTATCAATAAAGGGTTAGGTGATTATAAAGATTCAATCGCTCCTGTTTACATAGATGATATATTAGTTATGTCCACAACGCCAGAAGAAGGCTTGCTAAATTTAGATCTTGTTCTTAAACGTCTGACAGATGCAGGATTTTCATTAAATATCTCTAAATGTTCATTTTTGGGCAATGTTGTTGAAAATGGTACTGTTAAGCCAAGTCCATTAAAAATACAAGCGCTGTCTAAATCGCCAATTCCCAAAAATATTAAAGAACTTCGTCAGTTTAATGGATTAGCTTCAAAGATTAGTTCCAAATTTCTCTAGGATTATGGCACCTCTATATGAGCTTACGAAATGTAATATGCCATGGAGATGGACTGAATCTCAAGAGAGAGCAAGAGCAGAAATAATTAACTAATTAACATCATCTCCGCTGTTGACAATATTTGATCCTGATTTACCTTCAGAAATACATACCGACGCAAGCGCAGTTGGCTATGGCGCAGTGTTGATACAGAGACGAGACCAGACTCCTCATGTTATAGGTTATTACAGTATGAGAACAACCAGTGCAGAGAGTAAATATCACTCATATTAACTCAAAACACTGGCTGTTGTCAAAGCCATCAAACATTTTCGTCATTTCTTATACGGTCGTTCATTTAAGGTCGTCACTGACTGTAACTCGCTTAAAACTTCTAGGCATAAAAAAGAACTAACGCCTAGAGTGCATCGATGGTGGTCGTATTTGCAATCGTTTCAATTTGAGATAGAGTATCGAAAAGGGGAAAGACTGGCTCATGCGGACTATTTTGGTAGAAATCCGATCGATGTCTCCAGTACAGCAAAGGCAGCTATTAATCATGTGAATTTATCTAGTTCTAACCAAAAGCTGAATATTTTCGTTAATACCTCAACATTTGATCATAATTGGCTACTCATCGAACAAAAACGCGATCCAGTACTCAAAAACATAGTAACTCAATTACAATCCGATTCCATCCCTAAAAACTTTGCAGACACTTATGTTATTTTAAAAGATAAATTACTGAGACGTAAAGTACAAATAGATAATAAAACGCGGAAACTTATTATAGTTCCTCATAGCTTCCGCTGGAATCTTATATCTCATTATCATAATTCACTTGAACATTTTGGCTGGGAAAAGGTATTGGCAAAGATCCGCGAACAATATTGGTTTCCAAACATGTCTAAACTAGTCAGGAAATTCATCGATAACTGTGTTAGCTGTAGAGTTAGGAAAGGACCATCGGGCGCTAAACAAGTTTCCCTGCACCCTATTGACAAAATTTCAGTACCTTTTCATACTGTTCATGCAGATATTACCGGCCAAATGAACGGAAAACGCGATCAGTCCGAATACGCCTTCGTTTTCATAGATGCGTTTACCAAGTACGTCCATTTGGTTTTTTCAACAGACCGTACATCAAAATCCGCAATTAAATGTTTTCGCGAACTAATTACTATTTTCGATACCCCCACCAGACTTATAACAGACCAAGACAAAAGCTTGACCTCCTTAGATTTTAAAATTTTTTGCCAAAATTTCGGTATTGAACATCATGTTGTAGCAAAAGGTGCCAGCAGGGCTAATGGTCAGGTAGAACGGATTATGAAGGTCATTAAAGATAATATGTCCGTGGTGGAGCTTGATAAACCTTGGCACCAATCTATTCAAAATTTACAATTAGCTATAAATGACACAATTTCAAAAAGTACTGGCAAAAGTCCAATGGAGTTATTATTTGGTAAAAAATGTTCACCCCCGGCCATCAAGCTCCTCCAATTTGATGACGATGAACCTGTCGCTAATGTCGTAGCTCTTAGGAATGATTGTAAACAAAGGATGGACGAGCAATCTATTCAGGACAAAATTAGATTTAATAAAGGCAAAGCTCAAATAAAGCATTTTCGGGTTGGAGATTTTGTTTTAATGCGCATTCATGAACGTCATACAACAAAATTAGGACCAAAATTCGAAGGCCCCATGGAAATTATGGAAATTTTACCTAATGACCGCTATAAATTAAAACATGTTAATTTACGTGGATATTCTGAAAAGATCACCAGTCACGACTCTTTAAGACCTGTCCCTTTTGGCCAGGCAGACCCATTCGATGATGTCGATGAATCTCCCGTATGGGCGAGTGATTTATCAGATGATAATTAAAAAACAGACATTTGGTTAATATTATTTGATTAAGTGAATATAAAAAAAAGAAGAAAAATAAAAAAAAATAAAGTGTCCTGGAGTTCATTTATTTATACCCATTCCGCCCCCCCCTCCTGACGCTGGCTGGCCACCATGCGTTTCCTTTCATGGTCTGAGAGGCTAGACCCCAGAGTGGTGATGCCTGATTTTGAGAGGCTAGACCCCGGAGTGGTGATGCCTGATTTTGAGAGGCTAGATCCCGGAGTGGTGATGCCTGATTTTGAGAGGCTAGACCCCGAAGTGGTGATGCCTGATTTTGAGAGGCTAGACCCCGGAGTGGTGATGCCTGTTTTTTGGTGATGCCTTTTAGTATGCATTAATAATGTTTGTTATTAATTATATTTTAGTTATTAATAATGTTTGTTATTAATTATATTTTAGTTATTAATAATGTTTGTTATTCATTATGTTTTAGTTATCAATTATATAGTTATGTAACATAAATGATGCAGCGCAGAGAGCGCGCTGAATCAGAATGGCCGTATGGGCGGCGATCCATTGTATTGGGGCAAGAAATAGATTAAGTTTAAATGAATCATTGTATGTATAATTGAACTATTGTATTAAAATAGTAAACAGATAAGTGATTTAGGAATAAGTTTAATAAATATTTGTGGTTATGCAATTTATATATTGTAACTTTCCATGGCGATGACGTCACTTGTTTACATAACGACTTAATTGGTCTTTATGGTTATCAGCTGGCTTTCTATTAGCGATGACATCATTTGTTTTGCTTGGACTAAGTGGCGTGATCGTAGGGAAGGGGAAGTTATTGTAATCCGAGTATCCGATAAGCATTTCAGTCTATTAAAATACACCGTTCTGGTAACACGCTCCTTTTATTTTGTATCCATATAATTATAATTGGTTATATCATGGAACCAAGTGAGTGTAGTGATGGAGTATCTCAGACGTAGCCATAATTTTTTTTCGGTTTAAATATCTTTTGCCAGCTATTATACTCATCATTATTAGTTGCAAGATGTTATATCTATCGTGTCTAATAACGTGTCCAGTATGAGCAACTATGATTGGCGTTTTTTGCGAGCTCTACGCAGTACCTCTTTGTTCTGTGTTCAAACAACATTCGTGTACAGGTCCACGTCTCAAAAGCCTCAATACTTTTTTGCAGTTCTTCCTTTATCAGGCATGTTTCATGGACATTGAATAATTTTAAAAATACCAAAAACACCTTGTTAATCCATAAAGGCGAAATTTAAAGTACTGCGGGGTTCTACTTATAACAAAAAATTAAACAATGAATTCACATAAATAAAAACTTTTATTACAAATTTAATTTGAAAATCTCAGTTAGACTAGCATTGAAATTTAAAATATTCATACCTTACTTACATTATCTCTTAAACAAATTTATTACAATGTATATTTTCGTAATCTCTTGAGCACCTCTCCTTTAATTTAATTTTAATAAAAGGATTTGGAGTCCACCTTTTAGGTACTAAAATTTTTTTTGCATTAGTTAAGTCAACATCATATTATTTAGTAAGAATTTAAGGTATGATGATTGTCATTCTTATGGATTACAGTAAACATTATCATAAAACTAATTTTTATAACACAAAATTGACTTTAAGCTCAATTGAATGTTTTAATTTCTTATGCATTAAATGTACTCAACTTGTTGAACACTTAACCTTTTATTAATAAACGTGGTTGCAGGTTGCAACCATAACTCCATGCCTCGTATTAATATGGTGTTTTAGAGATAAAAAAAGTGATAAAATACGGAATACTTTAAACCCCGGTCTTTTGTAAGCGTGTTAGAAATTATAAATGGCACAAACTCAAATTGGCCCATCCCCAGTTATTTTTATGTTATTATTATTTTAGTCAGTTTTAGAGTTGACTATGCGCCTTAATGATACAATATACATGTAATTATTGTATGTGTCAAAAAAAAATAAGATAACATTTACAAAAACTCGTGCGAATAAAATAGTAAATTATCTCCGTGCTACGAATATAATTACAGGTGCATAATTGCCGATTTATCCATTTCACTACATTGCCATTGCAAAAAACTTAGCAATAACCACTATGCACTATTAAATTAAGCGCAGAAGCCTATCTAAGCCAAGGATTCAATTCAGTATGACGATTAAAACAAATTTTTATTACTACCATATTATACCAAAGTAGAAATTTTTTTCATAAATTATTTATGCAATAATATGATTTCTACACGGTAATAGAAAAAAATTTATATTTAATGTCCCCTTTAAAAAAGCTTTACTAAAAAGTTTGTAAAAAACTCAAAAACTTCTGTTGGTTTCATTTAAATAATATATTTACATGACGACAAGTTCGCACTAGGGATTCAACCATAAAAATATTTTTATTATTAACCGTAGATACATATAAATTAGCTCTAACCAAGAAGATAGATCCTTAATATTTTGATAATATATTAAAAATACAATATTAACATGAAATGTAAGTACTAGTGTTGAACTTTGTATATGAAAATATATTTATAATATTTAACATTATTTTACATAAAAATTATAATTATTGTGAACACTTATGATTAAAGTACCTATTAAATCGTTATCGTCATTCAAATGCTAGTTGGGAACAGAGAGAATTGATATGATCAATAAATGTGAGTGAAAACGTTACTAAATTAACACAGTTACAACAGAAATGCGTGCAATATAATATTTTAAACTAAACAAAACTTTACATACCCTAATGATAATAATATAATATAATAAATAATAAAGGTAAACAAAAATAAAAGCGTAGAAAATCTCCGACTCCTTTCAAGTTAATAAAGTTGTTTGGCGTATGAAAGCTTTCTCTAAAATGTTTTTCAACCTACGAATATTGTTTGCGAGTAATCTTAGCTTGAAACCACAAAGTAGTTTACTAGTATTTGCTGATCTGAGGCAAGCTGTTAACTTAGTCAGTTTTCACTTTACTTGTTTACTATAATCCTACGTTTTTCAAGTACACCTACAGTTAACTTGAAAACATTGAAATTTCACTGTACATTAGACTACCGTTTATCATTTCAAAATATAATTTATCTTAGGTAAATACCTTGGCACTCGAGCAAATATCACAGATCCTTGACGATTTTACTTTCATTTTTAAATGAGCGACTTTAAGATTATGCTTTTGTGCGACAACTAGTTAATAGATAACCTAAAAAAATTTTAAGAATATAAAATACGTTACAAGGTTGTTGTTAGTTTGTACCCTATAATAAACCCCATATTTTTTCTTCTCAGTTGACGATAGCATAATTTTAAAGTGCTTTATATTATCTACCTATTTCTTTACAAGAGCACGGCTCTGATCTTATTTTAGTAAATCATACTTAAACTATCTAAAATGTGTCAAATAAGTACCACATTAAACACAGATTACAGAAACAGGCTGGTTAAGTTTTCAATGTGGCACTTAATTTAATGTTGAAATATAAAAATACACATAATACGACAAAACTAAAGATAATCAAGCAAATACTCTATCACGTTATGATAAAAAATTTTGATACCTAAGTATCATAATTTTGATTCTTCGAGTAAATTTTTGTTTAACTATCAAGATAGATTAAATCTTCTCATAGATCACTTGCAAGATCCTCGCATTTTTCTTGTGAGCAAAGAAAAGTTTTAAAGCTATCTTGGCCCTGCGATGATTCCGGATCAAAAAATTTACTTACAACGGTATCTTTATAAAAGCTCTTAGGTTGCATGAAAGCTTCCAATTTGGCTTCTATTGATATCTTCCTTTTTTTATGTTCATTTGATATACCAGCGAGATCTAAGGAGAAACTATGTTTAATTTCCTGTTTTTTATTTGAATCTTCATTTTCAGTAGTTATATTCACGATATCAGTTACGTGTTCTTCATAAGCTTCATTGCCATAAATATTTTTAAACGCATCCTTATTATCAAGTTCACTATGAGCAGACGAGTGTTTTCGGAACATCATGCGCTCAGTATCTAAAATTGTAAGGACGGGATTGTTACTTTCTATCAGCTTGCACGACTCCCCAAAAAAGTCGTTTTTCTTATTATTACTGCTATCGTCTTCATAAATTGTTTCTCCTGATCTTTCAGCGTCAGATGCTGTTTTGTTTTCTGGAATAGCACACAGCTCTTGGTGCAAAGGAAGGGCTGAGTTTGTTTTGGTTTCATTGTCAAAGTCCGCATCTTCTTCTGTTATAACTATTTTTCTGTCAGTATGTTTCTTTATGACGAGTGAAAGGTTAGTTTCTGATGAATTGTACTTGGTAGTACCATCTTGAACAGCTGAGACTTTGTGCGTCGGCGACATCATGGCGTTATTTAAACGTTTCTCTGTTCTTGAATTTCTTTTCTTGTGAATTCCAAAAAGTCGTTTGATTGATTGCCGAAACTGTAAAAGAAATGAATTGTAGAACTAGTGGATATTAATAGTAGAAGTTATTTCGGAAATATTGTATAGCTTACTTGCGAGTTCATGCCAACATAGATTAGTGGATCATAACATATGGAACTTTTGGCAACCAAGGCCGGTATGACGCCAGCTCCGGGAGACACCTGAAACAAATATAAATGAACTAACTTATTCCGCTTATTCAGAATTTTTCTGTTTTAACATTTTTTTACAATATTTGTGTTTACTTAAATTGAAAGCCATACGATTGGAGCGATCGGATAATTACATGGAATTTCAATAAACATAACTGCATTAAATTATTTGAACAGATTTTCTGTCTTGACTATACTTGTTTTAAATAAATATACTTACAATACCCTCTGTAGCAAATTGTTCCATGAGCGCAAATAGCGAGTACGGCGTCCATGCGACGGTGAACGAAATGATCATTATGAACACCATACTCGTTGCTCGTGTTTCAGCGCGGCTGACTCGACCTAGGCGTTGGGAGTTCTGCAAATGAAGTAAGTAAAATGTTAATTTTACTTGTGGCAGTTAATTTTTTGACTTAAAGCGATAAAGATAATGATGCTGATCTATTTAATGTCTCCAATTCTAAATTAAAACACATTTTGAGTGATAAGTTTTTCTTGGATTACGCTTAACTTAATTTTTAGTTTTAAGTTTTTAATTATGATAGTTGATTTTTTTTCTTTTTATTTGCTTGTAATATTTCAATTTCACAATTTTTTTGGGATTTCTTGTTTCGCTCTTTGCGTAAGAGCATATAATCCTACCTTAAGTGGAAACTTGTAATTGGCCATCAGCATCCAATACGTGTTGTGTATGTGATGTTATGAACGTATATAATAAATGTAATTGCTGTAAGTTTCCTTTAAAGTCATGAAATAAAATAAAAAAAATATTCACTATCGTAATAAGTAGGTATAATGGAGTTTTGGTGATCCGATGGGGTACAATCACCAATAGCGATTTAAATGAAAGAAACGTCATATTAACACGTTTGTGTTGATGTAATACTAACTGGGTACTTTTGATCATTCACTGGGTTCATAAGTTTCATTGTGTTTTTCATTAAATAAATTACCAATCATTGAAATTTAATCCTTACAAACAGTTTAGTTGTAATTTAATGCCACTACGTAAATATATCCAACTCGAGTTGTTCGATTTTGCAAAAATGAAATATTTTAACGATCATTAATTTACATTTGAGAAAAAGCTTTAATTGTTGATGATAAAAAGTACCTGTTGTTTCTTATATCGTCAGATCTTTCTACATTAAGAAAATTTCATACCAAATAAACTCTTATAGCTTTTCAAATAATTCAATAACTTTGCGATTTAGTGCGAAAGTTATTGAGTTAGGCGGATATGAAAACTCATTTCTATCACTGTAAACGTATTTGAAAAATGTCTATGAGAAATAAATTAAGAATCGAACGTGATGAATCTAATCATTTTTAGCTCATAATTTCATCATGGTATGTCTCTTTTAAGTAATTAAATAGCTTTAATTTTATTAAAGCTATTTAATTAATCTAATTTTCTTGTTCGTACCGTTTTGTCACAAAAACAAGGTTTTTTAGCTATGTGCACTAAAACAACGTAGTATTGTTTTAAATTTTATAGACAAAGGCACTGCTCAGCCTAACTTTTTATAATCAGCCGTTCGTCTGTCTTTTTTCAATTGTCATTGTAAAAAAGCTGCTTTTTTCAGGGTCAAACAAATAACAATTACGAGCTTAACAAAGAGTGTTCAGGAAATTTACTTTTGAAATTGATTCCAATCTCAAACTAATCTGCATTCGAATAAGGTTCGATTTCAAATTGAATAGAATTACTATTTTGTGAATTAATATTTACAGGATGAAATTACTATAAAACTGATTCGCCATAACAGTCATAGATAAAGGTGGCATAATTGTGCATTTTTGGGATTGAGATAAAAGTGATTTTGATTTAAATATACTAAAGGTAAGGCCGCAAGATAATGATAAATAATAAAATACATATTTTTGGATGAGTAACTTTGTTAGAAATGGTGTATTAAACATAAATCTTTATATACTCGTAGTACATAACACGAGCTAAAGCTTTACTGCCAATTCTCGCTGTCATGAACAAAAAGTAAGGAACTGAACGTGCCAGTAATCCATAAATGTTATATGATTCTTCTCATTTGTTTGCGTTTTGTTCAGTTAATCGTAAATAACAGAAGTCATGTATTAATATTCCAGAAAATCCTAATTTTCCGCAATTTTATTCTAAGTGTATTTCTGTGTATTTCTGTGTCTTGTATATGTCAAATATGGGATACCAATCGCATTAAAGATAATTCGACGGTTTTTTACGGCAGATTAAAATTAATGTAATGTTTTATCCCCTTGCATTGGTGAATAAAGTAAAATATTTACTGCTACTTCTATGTAATATACTTTTGACAACAATAACCATAAATTAATTAGCTAGCTAGACTTACACTTTGTACTGAGACTAGCCTGCGTGAATGAAGTCTAGTAGGCTAAAAGATCAAAAGACGAAGCTCTATCCCTTATCTCTTTCGAGGATCAAATTCCAACTCGCTTAATTTTACAGTATTTCTTTACGTATAGCAAGAGGTGTTATGACATTCCTAACCCTTGTTTTAGCAGTATCATACAGTATTAGACCATATTTCATGTATTTACTAAATAGGATTAATAAAAAAAAAATTTAATAAATTACAATTCAGTATTCATACATTGAAGGCAACGTTTTTAAACCCTTAGTAAATAATAATGTCTTCTAAAATGTTTTAACCTCAAACAAAAACTTGTTAAATGAAATCGGCATCCCCATGCCATTTAATAAAAAATATAAACAAACATTTGCTTTTACGCTTTGCTAAACACATCCACAATGGATGTGTTTTTATCGATTAGTATCTTAATTACGACTTATTTTCAAAATTGATCCGAAATTCCGACTGCAAGTGTGTCCTCTAGCTTGTAAGTGGTGAAAATCTAGTTTTAAAGCTTTCAAAATTGCAACACGATACTCAGAAAAAGTTATTAAGTGTACCTGCATTGGTAGAAGAAACAGTAAAAGGATCGATTAAGCTGTTTAAAACTTTCCAGAGAAACGTATTTCAAATCCCACAATACTGCAGTATATTAGGTTTTAAAATATCTGCTGCGTCATTAAGTATAGGTACTGGCGAGTAACTGAATGATCTAGTGTTCGATTTTAAAATCGTCAGTATCACCAATGACCTATTACATAAAATGTCTTTACCAGATTCAGAAAAAAACTTTGTAAAAAAATGAAACGTCAATGACCCTTTGCCATTTTAGTGATGTTACCCATACTAATTAAAGAATTATTAAATCTAATCGCTTTGGCAAAGCGATAATCGACATCAACAAATTAACAAAATTATTTTTTTATCAAAAATATAATTTCTGTATATTTTTAAAATAATAGAATCAGACTTAACAAAAATAAACTAAATGTTATGTTTTCTTTCCAGATTACACAATCAAAACTAAAAAACAAATTAAATGCACTTCTAAAATCAATTTATATTTTTTATTCATATTATACAAGAGTTACTCTTTAATCAGTCTTTGTATTACTCAGAATCAGTCACATTTACTACATAATTAGTATGATATTCCTCAAAACAAGCAGGGCAAAGACGATTTTTGCAAATCTTATACCTTAAACTCGTTTCCTTGCGCTTTTTCTTTTTGCTGCACAGAAGGCAATTAAGGTATTTAATGTTCCTCTTTGAATTTTTTGTAGTCGGAATGTCTTCAGGCCAGCGACCATTGTAAACTCTCTTTGCTGGCTGTTGCCTTGGCCCTGGCCTTTCGATTATAGCTCTATCATTTGTGCGTCTACTGGAATAAATACTTCCTATTCTGATAATATCATTGCCCTTTATGTTACAATCGACTTTAGTCATCTGCATAATTAGCTTATTCCGATAGCTCTAAAAGTTTGCCCTTCTAGGTAGTTTGCAATCAGGCAATAAAACTGACCTCCCCTGTGAATGAGGGGTATGCGTACGCGCTACAGATATGGGTTTGCCATCATAAACCAGTTTTAAGTTGCCACATAAGAAAAATTACATTTGAAATTAATATTAATGTACAATGTAGTTTTATGAATTAGAATAAAAAAAATAAAAGTAAACATATTTAATTTAAAAAAGGATATTTTTTCTCCCGAATAGGACTTATTATACCAAAACACGACACATTCTAGTGGTACATTAATTCACGGAACTATAAGCAGAACGAATTATGCTGAAAACTCACCTAATAAAAGAATCAGTAACAACCACAATATTGTTCCAACGGCAAAAAGTCTTTGTAAACTATAATTTTACTAAATTACACTGAAAGTTGGTACCTGTCCTTCATTCATTTTCATTTTATGTCGATGGTTATCCCTAATGTTTGTATTAAGAAAAAAATAATAACCTCAATTTTTTTATCTAATTGTAGTTTTTTTAATTTTGCAAGTTTTAGCTCCAAGTACTAATTAAAAGTTGTTTAATAAAAGGGCGGCAGTGTTTTCTGAGTTACTGGTGTGCAATTTTAGTGTCTTGGAAGTGGGATTCTTGATGAAATTGACGAATTTATATCCGGCAATGGTTTGTTTACAAACTTTTTTTTCGAATATGGTATACTCTATAGACAAGTTGTCCACTCTCAATACTGGCAACGCAAATAAAAGGCTATTGTCCGCATTTCACTTAGTCTTGTGCAACCCAGTGTCATGGCTGGCCGTCAACAAAACTTATTCCCAATTCTGTTTTTTTAATACCGTACAATGCATTCTTGTTTAGTCAATGTACTAATTACATTCTTAGTGTTAAAGACAGAAAAAACGTTTCTTTTCATGCTATAGGACTATTTTTTTTATAACTATCTTATTTATTATTTTATTTTGCTATTTAAAATTACGTTTTAAAATTGACATGACTATTCATTTCGACAAACTCAAAGAGCGAGATGTAATATGATTTTGTATGTGGGAGTAAGAGACTACGCTATATACTGCGACAATTTACGCGCGAAGCAACGTCACGAAGTATGTACATAGATATCTCTTTCTTACAACAAGGGAACCGTATTATTCTTTCCTTCTCCCACTAATTTATATTACTGTATCTGGTAGGTATGTATTGTTAAGTTGACGCCGCTTTTTTGTGCGGTAATGTTTGGGTATGACTTGTCTATATGTAATATGTCATTGAATATCGCCAGGATTGAAACAAAGCAGAAATATTTAGATATTTTAGTTGGTAATACAAGTACTGTAATTCACACAGTATATAGATATTGCAGTAACTGATAAGTTGGTGATGAACAGTTGCATAATGTGCACCGCTGAGGCTCAACAAGACTTGAAAACATCACTAAAATTATACATTGATTGTATATATAGAGAAATAAATAATTGAAATCCAGTTATCTTTAGCTTTCAAACATTTAATATCTTCTCTTAAAATATTATTGTATTTTGTTTTTTTTACACTGGGTTACAAAGGTTGCAACTTTTGAAATGTAAAATTAAAATAATAAGTTAGGTATTTCCAAGTTAAAATTTAAATGTTAATACACAGCCAACAGTTTACAACTTTTCAAACTCTTAGCTCGGTTCGGAAACGCGGTTAATATTAGCATGTGATCCTTACGATATATGTTAGTTCTTGATAAAATGAAAAATCAATTTACTTGGACCAATTCTTACCCGCTTCATCGTCCTGATGATATTGACATAGCTGAAGGTGATGATAGTCAGCGGAACAATCTGTCCCATTGCGAACAGGAACAAAATGTACGTCAGCGTGTTCTTTGACTGCTCGTGCCAGTTTACTGAGCAACTGTAAACATGAAATAAGAATAATTTATTATATTAGATTATATTAAAAAGAATCTGAACTCGCCTTTGTAAACATGTTATCACTTATCTAAGAGCAAAAGGTACGACTAAAACAATGATTTTTATTTCATAGTTAAGAAATCTGTTGTAGTAAAAAATTACAAAATTTTGAACTCTCAACCATGAAAAGCCACTTTTTTGCATTGGCGCAGTGTACGCCTTACTCAACCATGAAATAAAATTAGCATAAAAACATAAGCATAAAATTTGCTTGGCTGCGACATTTCATTAGCACGCACAATTAGTTTTCTTGTGTGTGTTTTTTTCATGTCGTCGTCAAATTGTGTAATGTATTGTCTTTTACCCCAAGTATTTTGTAAAAGATTTTTTTAATAAAGAGTGCCAAGAGTTTTTTTTTCGCCAGCTTTTTTTTTCCTTTCAGTCTACCCATAATACCTTTTAAAAGCTGAAATTAACTTGAATTTACGAAATCTCGATGAACTAGAAGAAAAATACCACTTTTAACAGGTGTAGATTTTTTTTGTTTTCGTTTATATTCTTTATTTATTTTTTTTACATCCATATTTATTAGCATTACATTTTATTTCTCTCGCCGACACTATTGGTCTCGAGTGACTCAATCACATCCAACTAAGATAAGTTGACACGTATTATAAACATTTTATTTATATAAGAAATTACAATATTCAATTTCAGGTACAATTTTGTATTTTTATAAAAAAATAAAATTATTTCATTGTTACCATAGTGCAATTTATTACTTTGTCTAAATCGCACCTGATTAATCATTATAGCTAGATATTGTGATAAATTGAACCTTAATTATAAATATATGTGTTGAGCTGTGTTGGTAAATCTAGATATTCTGCATAAAAGCTAGATTTATCACTTTGGCTGTAAATAAAATACGTTTATACAATATAATTTCTCATTTCAATAGTTACAAAAGATAATGAAAGCTGTATTTTCATGACCATTAACATTAACAAAATGAAGATTGTAAATAGTGAGTGTCGATATTAACCTATCAACCTTTGATGCACGTGTCAGTTATTTAGCCACTGTGCCTTTGAAATTTCCTTGTTACGTGACCTGCCCATGCAATATCTGCCAATCACGAGCAATCAAAGCTTAAGTGCCCATTACCGTGACGCGGTGTATGTGAAACGTATTCGTAAAGTTTAATTTTATGAAGTGAAATTCAGGCACAATTGTTAATATAATTCCTATTGACCGTTGCAGGTAGTCCACATACTTACATATTACGTAATTTCGACATAATGCAATGACAATCTATATACCCGATTACTGACTATATATATGTCGGAATCTAGCTAGTGACATCTAGTTTTGTATGGAGGAACCTCGGATGCCAGCACCCGAGTGGTGCTTGACAGAGTCTACGTCACGTGGTTGTCGTCGGGTGCGGTCGCCACACACTTGACTACAGGGCGGGACCGTGAGGACGTGAACTTAGAAACTGTCTCGCGTCCTTTTGATCATAGTTCTTTTACAAGTATCCATTACAATTTATTCAGTGTAATACGTGTTGTTAATCAATAGTGCCATAAATATAAGAAAACTGTAAATCAATCCTGAAGTGCAGTATTATTTTGAAACCGGCTTATCCCCACATACGCCCACAAAAGGAAGCCGCCATTGAAAATGCAGTCTGATGTCGCGGAAACCAACCCCATTCCGGCATCAGAAGTGGGATCGGAGTCGTTCAAAATGTGCCTGCAGAAAGTGACCGTTGGCGCGCCTTGTTTGAGCAACAAAATGAGAACATGCGCGCGCTGATTGAAGCATTGCACGCACCGAAGCCCACGAACGCCGTCGAACTACCTGAGATTGACCCCGAGAAGATGGATGCAGATGCAAGATCATGGTGCTCGACGGTAGATTTGTGTTTCGCCGAAAACCCTTTGACCGGCAGTCAACTGATTGTGGTGATAAGCAAAGCTCTCAAGGGCGTGGCATCGACGTGGTTGTCACAAGTTGCTTATCATGGAATGACTTGGAAGGAATTCAAAGCACTGGTCATTGATAGATTTGCAACAACGGAAACACTTGCGGGCAGTCTCATTAACCTTCAAAATAACAAGCCGGCTGAAAATGATACCCCTCCACGGGAAGGGCAGGAGAATAAAAAATCGGAGTTATGTGGGACTCGTCCCGACGCCTACCAGAACCACTACCCACTAAAAAACCCCCTGTCGGCTCGTGCAATTTTTTTGCTACTCAGCCTTCATCTGAGCGACGGCCAATTGGAGAAAGAGGCCCTGCTAGCGGCGCCTAGGAGGGGTCACCCGCTGGGATTTACATAGCACTGAAGGTGCTCAAAGCACTGAAGGTGAATTCATAGCACTGAAGATGTTCAAAAATGAAAAATAAAATTTAAAGTTACATTAAATAAATATTAAAGAAGTTAAATTAATTCGAATTTAAGTTAGAATTAGAAGTTGCGGCCTGAAGGGCTAAGAGATCTAGCGTCAGCGCCGTCGCTACGTTCGTGTGCACGTTTCTCGGTCTAGCGACTTTGAATTTCGAATCTAAGACAGGAGCAGTATATGAGACAGAATCTCGAACTAGAGGATTGGGATGGGATTCAAGTGTAGAGTGAATAGGTACCTCTTAGACAGGCGTGTACGATCCTCGTCTTCATCGTCACTTTCCATCAGGTGAGATGGAAGACAAACGCCTGCTAATTATTAATAAAAAAAAAAAAAAAAAAAAAAAGGATTCGGCGCGTTTGAAGAACGATTCTGAGAGTGTTTACAGGTGCTGTTGCACTGTAGGCAGTTCAAGATCTCTGTGCAGGTTCGCGTTACGCACGTACCACGGTGCGTCTGTGGCCCTGCGGCAGAAGAGATTTTGAACTACCTGCAGTTTGGTAGTGCGCTTCCAGGGGATGGGAGTACCTAACATTCGAACGTGCAGATTGTCAGCGACACGACGTTGTTTGCAGTCGAAGTAAACCGCAAAACTCTTGTGTGGGTTCACATCGATACGCCATTTTAGAAACCTTGTACCGAGGGCGTCTACAGCCTTTTGGAGTCTGGTGGTGAGACCCGGGACACTGACGCCTTTGGTGTAAAGCGCTGTGTCGTCGGCAAAGAGGGCGAGTTCGACGTCTTTCGGCGGAATGGGAATGTCGTTAGTGTACACGGTGTACAACAGAGGGGCGAGGACTGAGCCTTGAGGGACCTCCAGCCTTTATGGGACGAGGCGCGGAGAGCGTGCCTTCATGTTTGAAATGAAACCTGCGGTCTTTGAGAAACGACGCGATTATCCTAACTAGGCGAGCCGGTAAGCCTATTTTGTAGAGTTTATAATCGAGACCGCTGTGTCAGACTTTGTCGAAAGCCTTGGCTACGTCAAAGAAAACTGCGTTCGTTTTCTTTCGTTTCGGATATGAAATGAAATTAAATATTTATTTCTCAACATTGACAATTACTTGTTCTTATTGACGTCAAATAAAACATGATTCTACCACCAGTTCGAAAAAACCTTCGTGAAGAAGAACTGGCAAGAAACTTCAAGGGTATATTTTTTTCAAAATAAATTTACAGAGTCTCCTTATGTCTATACAAAATTATTCTTTTCTGCATCTGTTAGCTCGGCAAGTCTCCCTCCCCCCAAGTATCCAAACGACGAACACCCTCAAACGGCACCCGTTCACGAGTTAACGCGGGATCCAGCCATTGCCCTCCTCAACCATATAAGAGGGAAGTGAGCGACCTGTCACCCGAAGCTACCATAAGAAGACGTACTTTAGTGACAATGACGCTTTAGATATTCATCGGGGTGAAAAACTCATCGAACATACAGACACATTACACATGCTTTGTTACAAATACTAGTACAATCCTGTTAATGAGGGGATTTTACCCAAGGGCTTTTATCATCCAAATAATCGGATAGTTTATAATATGCTCTAGCACACAACTTCTCCGTTATAGTTTCTTTAAAATTTGTCAATAGGAAGACCTTGGATATCCTCAGGAACCTTATTATAAAAGCGTATACATTGACCCATAAATGAGTTAGTGACTTTATGAAGCCTACTATTATGAGCTGCCAGCTTATTTCTTCCTCTTGTGTTAACATTGTGCAGATCTTTTTTTCTTTTGAACAAGGTTATGTTCTTTTTAACATACATTAAATTTTCTAAAATATATTGTGAATCGAAGGTAAGAATATTTATTTCCTTAAATTTACTTCTAAGTGACATCCTTGGACCGAGCTGATAGATAGCGCGAACAGCCTTTTTCTGCAGAAAAAATATAGTATCGATGTCGGCAGCACTCCCCCACAACAGAATACCATATGTCATGAGGCTGTGGAAGTAACCAAAATAGACTAATCGAGCAGTTGTTTCATTTGAAATTTGCCTCATTTTTTTAACAGCATATGCGGCAGAGCCAAGCCTTTTCGCTAAACCATCAACATGCGGTTCCCACTGGAGTTTGGCGTCTAAGGTTATGCCCAGAAATACAGTTGAGTAAACAGGAGTCAGTTCCTGGCTCTTAACTACAATGTTTGTGTTTACCTGTTTGACATTTGGCAATGTAAACTTAACACATTTCGTTTTTTTTTTCATTGAGGAGCAAATTATTAGTTGAGAACCACTGCTCTGTGTTGGAGATGCATTTATTTACTGCTCGATAGTCAGTTTCTTGTCTTTTGATTTTAAATAAGAAGGAAGTATCGTCAGCAAACAATATTACCTCGCATTGATTCTTAACGACCGATGGCAGATCATTGATATAAACTAAAAATAGGAAAGGACCAAGAACTGAGCCCTGGGGCACACCCATTGTCACTGCCGATCTTGATGATTTTTCTCCATTTATTGCAACTTTCTGTTTTCTATTACAAATATATGATTTAATCAAGGCAAGCGCTCGGTTTATTATGCCGTAATGGTGCAGTTTCATGAGTAGAGTAGTATGATCCTCACAGTCGAACGCCTTGGACAAGTCACAAAAGACACCAATAGCATCACACGACTCCTCCCAGGCGCTGAATACGTGTTTTATGAGCTTAACACCGGCATCGGTTGTTGAGCGACCCCGCGTGAAACCAAATTGCTTAAAATTCATTAAACTATTACCGTAAAAATGAGAAAGTAATTCATTTAAAATAAATTTTTCAAAAATCTTACTAAGCGTTGGTAGTATAGATATAGGTCTAAAATTATTAGGGTCAGACATATTACCTGCTTTGAATATTGGAATGACCTTACTCAATTTCATTAAATCAGGAAAAACACCATTATTAACACAGTCATTAAATATACTGGCTAAGTACGTGGCTATACCATCAATGACAGATTCAATAATTTTAACAGAAATCCCATCCAAATCGGCAGTATTTTTTTACTTTAATGCTTTTAAATGCATTTAAAACTTGTGGAACAGTAACATGTTTAAAAATAAAATCAATATCGCATGAATTTACATTTTCCGTTAGCAGTGACTGTGCAAGAGTGGAACACGAATTAATACTCGAAGTAGTTGACACAGGGATGGCAGTAAAAAAATTTTCAAATACTTCAGCAACTTCTTTGTCAGTTGACAACACTTTATCATTAATTTTTAAATTATATTTGGTGTGTGGTTCTTTTGCTTTCCCAGTTTCCTGATTAATGATATTCCATGCATTTTTTGAAATGTTAGTACTATATTTAATTTTATTATTAATGTAATTAGATTTAGCTACACTGCAAACTCGTTTAAATAATTTTGAATACTTTTTAACAAATTCATAAAATGTCTTATTATGATTATAAGTTCTTTCACTGTACTATTCATAATATAATCTATTTCTACTTCTGCATATTCCCACTGTTGCCCAGTCACTAAACGTAAATAAATTATTATTAATACATATTTTCTTTTTATTAAAAACAGAGTCATATTCATTTCTAATTATATAATGATTAGAGTTATATTGAGTAATATGATCTCCACAGTAATCTAATTTAAATGTTTTTTCAAATACATTTTTCCTAAATGTTTCAAGCCGTCTCTCATTTATGGGTATAAAGGTAATTTCTCTTTTTAGAGTCTTTTTTAGACCAATATCAAAAGTAACCAACTGCCCACTATGATCTGATTGTAGTTTATTAATTACTGACTTTGTACATGGCATTAAATTTGTAAATATGTTATCAAGACATGTGGCTGAGGTCGCTGTGATTCGCGAAGGCTCTAAGAAGTTGAAGATTTTTTAAGTTGTAACAATTAAAAAGATTCAAGAATCGTTTACTTTGTGACGTCTCTACTAATAAATCAATATTAAAATCGCCACAAATAATTATTTCTTTGTTTTTGTTATTTACTCTATGTATATGTATAATACCTCATCCATAGTGCTCTCAAATACTTCAAATGGTGAGGATGGGGGTCTGTTTACACTTATTTTAACAATATTCCCTATCTCAATACAGGCTATTTCAACTGATCGCTCAACAGACGGACTTACAATATCAGTGCGTTCTTTAAATGTTAGGCTCTTATGAGTGATGATCATTGAGCCGCCGCAAGTTGTTTGTTCTCTGTTGAATGAACTAGCAATTACATGATTCTTATATGAAGACATAATTTGACACTGTCTTAGCCAGTGTTCTGTGATACATAGTACATGAATATTTTCACAGTTTATAAATAGTATCTGTAATTCCTTACCATCTATGCCCTGCATATTTTGATGGACTATGTTCATAAAATTATTTTTTACATTTTTATTGCTTAAATTACTACTTAGAATACTGGTGCTAGATGTATTATCTGTTGTCACTAACTTATGTTTAAATTATTCCTAATACTTTGTTTTGGAATGTTACTTTCCAATGGGTCAAAAGTATAAAGTGACTGCTCAATAGAAGAAATATATCAAATATTGACTTGCTGAGGGCAGGAGTGTTTAGCGCGAAAGCCGAACTGATGGGGAATAATGAGAGGATCGCCAACCGTTGGAAACAGATGGTTCCGCATTCGAGAGAGTATGACTCTCTCGAGAAGTTTAGACATTGCCTTGAGGAGGCTGATGGGTCTGTGATTAGCCGGGATATTTAGCGGTTTACCCGGCTTGGGAATGCCTACGACTGTCGCTTCTTTCCAAGCTTTTGGATAGTAGCTGTGGTCGAAGCAGGCATTGAAGACGATGGCTAACAAGGTAAGAACCTGTTGAGGCAGGTGTTTGAGCGCGTGGTTAGAAATACCATCCGCACCCGGAGACTTTTTGGACTTTTGACTTCTAATGAGATTTCATCATTAGAGACTGTGACGGGGTCGTCCGTGATGAGGAGAGATACTCTGCGGAGAACTTCGTCCTCCACCGCCTGGATGTGGGCGGGATCTGCGGGTTGCATGCTGGTCGAACATTGCTGTCGGCGAAGCATTCGGCTTTCTCTTCGGCTTCAAAGCAAATAGTGCCGTCGGGACGAGTGAGAAGAGGAACGTAAGAGGCGGCGTCTACGCGTAAGGCTCGGGCCATACTATAGTACACTTGGTGGGACGGGGAGATATTCTCCAAGAGATCGTTAAACTGAGCGTCTCGGAGTTCTGCGAGGCAAGACCTAACTTTACGCTGTAGTTTGTTCGCAGCTGATCTATAGGCGGACGTGGGATATTTCTTGGCTCTCCGGAGAGCCGCGTTCTTAGCTTTAATAAGATTACTAACGGCTAAGGGAAGCGTGGGTATGCCCTGCTGAACAACCTTTTCGTTAACACTGATGGCTGAGTTGATAGCATCAGTTAGAGAATTGACTAATGAATCTATTTTTATCTGAACTATCTATTTGATCGGGCGAGATCGCGAGCGGAGAGTTCGGGGCCTTTAAGGCTAAAACTAACGTATTTTTAAAGCCTTTACAGTTGGTAAAGGTCTTAGGAGGAGTGACGTGATTGTTAGGCGGTCCTAGCACGAGGGAGACGGGGCGGTGATCAGAGCCAAGGTCATCGAGCGGTTCGATAGACCTGAGATCGAGGTTGATTTGTGTGACGATCGCAAAATCGAGGATGTCAGGAGAGTAATTAGGGTTGCCAGGATAGTGAGTGGGATTGAAGGGAGAGATGACGTCTAAGTCGAGTTGCTGAGTGATTTTAAGGAGTTCTCTACCACTTTGGTTGGTCTATAGGCACTTCCAGTCAATAATGACTGAATGGCCGAGGGCGAGAATGGCCTCGAAGTCGCTAAGGATAGGTCTGGTATGATGGATGTCACTAGGTATGTAGACTGAAGCTATGATGACGGTCGGATGACCAGTCATAGCCAATCTACACACAGTGGCCTCCATGTTGAGGAGAGGAGGGGTAGGGAGAGGAGTGCAGTGGAAACCTCTTTTGTGATAAATAGCTGTGCCGCCGTAACCGTCGGGCCTATCGTTACGAACACGTAATTGGGAACAGCGAATCCCCTGGTGCGGTTTGGAGTGAGCCACGTCTCTTGAAGAAGCAATAAGTCTGGCTCGTTGTTCTGAAGGAACAGTTTGAGCTCAGGTAGGTTAGTGCTGAGACTACGAGCGTTAAAAGAAACTAGGAATAAGCCCTTGGGTTTGATACGACCGGACGCGGGATTTGCGGGTCTAGACATTATATTTGCTTATATACGAATTTATACAATAAAAATTATGCAGTTTGCGTGCGAGAACGGAAATTTCCTTAATGTCGACGTTTTGAACGACGTCGAACACGGTCTTCATGTCCTCAGCCAACGACGACTGAGGTGAAGACGACGGAGCGGGACGCGGGCCTACGGGAGCTACGGGAGCTGGGATAGGACGGGAAGGTGCAGGTGGAGCGGCTGGACGCTGTCTCCACGACAGAGCTGGAGTAGGCGTCGGCTGCACGGGCTTTGCTTCCGGGGGACCCCGGTTGCGCTGCGGCGGAAAGTTGGCAGAAGTGAGCTGCGGCGCCGGTTTAGGCGCAGCCCTCTTGGCTGAGGAGCGCGGAGCGCGCGGGCAACCCCTGTAGTTATCTGTGTGGCCAGATTGGCCGCACAGCACACAGGCAGGGGGAGAAGTGGATTCGGGAGTGCGAGTGCACTCCTTTGTTATATGAGGATCCAGGCACTTAACGCACCTGGGAGGAGCTGAGCAAATAGCCGCTGCGTGGCCGTAGAGCTGGCAGTGATGGCACTGCCCAGGGTGACCACGGGGGTTTGCACGCTCGACGGAGATATTCGAGAGTCCGCAGATTGTGCGAGCCTCTCTGAAGATCTCCCTCGAGTTGGGAGTATTAGACAAGATAACTAAAGCTAACGGAAAACGCCTTCCGCGGTTTGAGTGCATCTTGTGCACTGCTTCAGTCGGGAAACCCTGGGACTTAAGGTCCTCGAGGATATCTTCGTTCGCGAGCTCGAACGGGACGCCCCATAATACTGCGCGGGTCTTACGCTCCTCCGGGAGGGCGTAAGTATGGTACGCGATTTGTTTAAGCGAGAGTAAACGAGTGATCGCGCGGAAGTCGTCGATAGTCGCGACTTGGATTTTAATAGTATCGCCTGCGTTATTTGCCTTGAGATAATTGATTTTGTGCTCTTTGCACAAGTTAGAAACCGCGGTCCAGCGCGCTTTTTCGCGGAGGAAGACGGGCGGAGGGAGCTGGGGCTTCTGTGGGATGGGAGCGCAGCGCGTCGCTGGCTTCGACAGAGACGCGGTCACTTCGAGTGACATAAGCGGCGCGGGGACGGGTGCTGAAGGCACCGGGGTGGTATCGGGGGTTGAAGACACCGCGATTTTCTTTGAGCGCTTCTCGGAGTGTTTAGAAACCAATGTGAGTGGGGGCTCAGGAGAGTCGGTTAAAGTAGCGGCGCCTGACAACGGTTATGACGCGGAATCGGAATCGGAGTCGCTCCCAGGAGCGGTACGCTTACGCCGCGACGCGCGAGATGTCGTGACCGACGCGCAGTCCATATCGGATGGAACGGGAGATGCGGGAGGGCTGGTAAAGACCTGAGGGGTCTGGAAGTTGGTGGCCTGAGGGGCCGGTGTTGGGGCCTGAGGGGCCGGGGACGCGTTAAGCGCAGATAAGGCCTGCGTGAATTTCTCGTCAGAGATTGAGACGCCCGACGCGGCTAGCGCCTGGGCGAACGCTTTCGCGAAGTTAATTACGCTTTGCAAATCCATGAGAGGGGTTGGTATGAATACTAAGGAATGTATATTTAAGTATATAAAAGATGCCTAGAGTTCTCTAAAATAAACCTAGCGAACCGTTAGGGTCAAGCTTTACCGACAGAAAGGACAAATACACACGAAAATACACAGATATGATAAAAATAAATATGAAAATAGGAGAAAAATAAATTAAAATAGAGAAGAGAAAAAAAAGGACTGGTTCAGTACAAATTCGTTGTCACCGTTAAGTATCCTTTGTACTGAAACCAGACTACTTACGCTGGGCACAACACTGCACTCAGCACAAGCACAACACAACTTAGCACAGCACTTTGAAGACTAAGGGGCTTAGTCACAAAGAAAAATCACACTTCGATAGCACTCAGAGGGAGTAGAAAAACCTTGAAAACCGTAGTACGGAACCAACACGCTAAACTGTGACATCAGTAGACTGACCGGCGATCGGAGCGAGAATGCGGGTTGTTTAGAACATAATGGTAGTCTATATAGTTTTTTGTACGATTCCGGTGCTGAGTGCTCGTTGGTAAATGAAAGTTTTGCCTCAAATTTAATGGCAAAAGATTGAATAATGTTATTGCTATGACCGGTATAGGTCAAACACGAGTATACAGTATGGAACAGATTTTATGTTGTGTTACGATTAACGATCACCCTCTAGAGATTTTATTCCATGTTTTGCCTCATTCTTATTTACAATGTAATATTTTGATTGTTAATTAAAGAACGTATAGTAACCTTATGTAATGTTTCATGGTTAGAAGTTAACTTAAATACTATAGATACAGATATTTCCGGAAATGAAAAGTGTAGATTAATACAAACGTTAGAGACATTTTCAAAATATTTTATTACGGGAATGCCAGTTACTCGAGTACATACCGGTGAGTTAAAAATTCGTTTAATCGACCCTAAGCGTGTCGTGCAACGTCAGCCTTACAAAATGTCTGTAGAGGAATGCGGCGTTATTCGTGAACGTGTTAAAGAACTTTTAGATGCGAATATTATTAGGCCAAGTTGTTCCCCGTTCGCAAGCCCAGCCTTGTTAGTGAAAAAACGCGACGGTACCGATAGGATGTGTATTGATTACCGCGAACTCAACAAAAATACTGTGCCTGATAGGTATCCGTTACCACTCATATCTGATCAAATTTCTCACCTTGGTAATGCTAATTTCTTCTCAAAACTAGATTGCGCAAGTGGGTTCCATTTGATACCTGTTAATGTAGAGTCGATAGAGGTTACTGCATTTATTACGCCAGGGGGTCAATATGAATTTTTAACGATACCTTTCGGGTTGAAGAATGCTATCTCGGTATTTCAACGATCAATCATGAATGCGTTAGGTGATCTAGCATACGATTATGTAATTAATTATGTAGATGTTATTTTAATTATAGCGCCCGATGTAGAGACAGGTATTCAAAGGCTCCAGAAAGTTTTAGAGGCTTTAACGGTAGCTGGTTTTTCTTTAAACTTGAATAAGTGCTCTTTCTTAAAGACGAAGGTTGAGTTCTTAGGATTTGAGGTAGAGTCCGGGCAAATAAAACCCAATCAAAGAAAAGTAGAGGCACTTACGGCTCTACAACCCCCAAAAACTGTTACACAATTAAGACAATTTATCGGATTAGCTTCCTATTTTCGTTAATTTATAAAAGATATCTCTATCGGTTAACATCACTTATAGGTGACTTTACTTGGAGCCCTGAACACGAGGAAAAACGGCAATTAGTAATATCTAAATTAACGAGCAACCCCGTCTTAATGATTTTTGACCTTCAATATCCCATAGAGTTACACACGGATGCTAGTTCGTTTAGGTTATGGCGCTATTTTAGTTCAAATAGTTGATGGTAAGAGACATGTTGTAGCTTATTTCAGCAAACGAACGTCCCCCGCTGAAAGTAAATATTGCTCTTACGAGTTAGAGACGCTTGTAGTCGTGAACTCTGTAAAACATTACCGGCAATACCTTTACGGCCGGAAGTTTACTGTAGTGACGGATTGTAATTCATTAAAGTCGTCTCAAATAAAGCATGAATTGACTCTAAGGGCTCAAAGATGGTGGGCCTTTT
This sequence comes from Marasmarcha lunaedactyla, assembly GCA_923062675.1. Classification (NCBI taxonomy): domain Eukaryota; kingdom Metazoa; phylum Arthropoda; class Insecta; order Lepidoptera; family Pterophoridae; genus Marasmarcha; species Marasmarcha lunaedactyla. The sequence goes on from OV281353.1 coordinate 16,188,935, forward strand.
TACAGTCATTCGAGTTCGATGTAATATAGGGAGCAAGAGTAATCGTGTGTAGAGCAAAAGCTCATTAATGTTAAGGAACTTTCACCCAATTGGATTCAAGCAAAACCGCAGCGTGATGTAGAGATTGTTAAAATTATTAACGATTTAGAGAATGGCCGGTTAGACGAGCAAATAGCTAAAACTTATTTACTTCGTTCTGGTATTATTTATCGAAAAATTCAACGTAATGGAAAATCAAAATGCTTGCCTTATTTACCTAAAGCTCTTAGATGGTCCGTGATAAACAATTTTCATGACTCATTAATTTATCTTGGTGTAGACAAAACGGTCGAAAAACTTTTTGACTTTTATTGGTTTCCTAATATGGCACAATAAGTAAAAAAATTTATCGATAATTGCGTAACCTGTAAAATAGCAAAGTCACATTCTGGAAAAGTGTCAGCCGAATTACACCCGGTTCCGAAAGTTACGATTCCATGGCATACATTGATGCCACAGGTAAAAGCGGCAAGAATGATAACAAAAAGTATGTTTTTGTGCTAATCGACAGCTTTACGAAATACGTCCTATTATATCACACGGCAAACATCGACACTAAAAATAGTATAAACGCAGTTTCTCGAAGTGTTTCACTCTTTGGCGCGCCGAACCGAATCATAGCTGATCAAGGTAGATGTTTTGCTAGTAGGGAGTTTTGAGACTTTGGCGATAGTAAAAACATCAATTTACACTTGATTGCAACCGGTACATCTCGGGCTAACGACAGGTAGAGCGTACTATGAGTACGCTAAAGTCTATGCTAACGGCAGTAGAGACGAATGGAAACAAGTCATGGCAAGACGCCATTGGTGAGGTTCAATTAGTGACTAATTGCACAATTATAGAGTAAAAAAGGCTTCCCCCTTGGAACTTTTAATACAATAATATAAAGTAGCAAGACCGTTATCTTTGATGACTAGTACTGAAGTAGAGACCGCAGTTGATATAGACGAAGTTCGAAATAAGGCTACCGATAATATTCAAAATTGCGCATCATATGATAAAACTCGGTTTGACAGCACTAAATCTTCTGTTTCTAGATATTCTGTTTTTGATTTCGTATTGATAGAAAATGAGAAACGAAATCAGACTACGCTAGATCCTAAATTTAAGGGTCCCTTCAAAGTAATAGAGGTATTGGAGGGCGATCGTTATACTCTAAAATCTTTAAACTCTAAACGGTGTTTTAAATACGCTCGCGATCGTTTACGTCGGATGCCGGAAGGACATGTACCAGTCGAAGTTGATATCGATGATGATGATGGTGATGTATCATAGATCATGGTAGGGAATCGAGTGTGCACTCTATCGGTCGTATTGTTGGTTGTCGACCGTACCAGATGCTATTACGTAGTTGTAGCCCGGTGGAAATCGGTGTCTCTTGAGCAAGATCAAGTAGTCCGTGGGTGCGCGGTGTGCATTCAGCTCTAGCGGAGGTCGTGGTCTGCAGAGACCGTATCGTGTGTAGTCTGCGGTAGATACACACGTGCGACTTGCTTGGTTGGAGTGCGTGTATGTGAGAGCAACTGAGTTTGCTGGTTGGCTATGGAGGCCGTGGCGATAGAGAGTACACATTATTCCTTGGATATTGTACATAGTATGTAGAGTTATGTGTTGTATTTGAGTAGCGATGGTACATGGTCCTGAGGGTGGAGATTAATATGTTGAAAGTAAAAATGTTTTGTATGTTGTATTGATTTGATGTAACGTTGATGTTTGATTTTGTTATTGATAATGATCGTTAACGAGGTGTGTTTCTGATAACTAGATGATGACTATTAATTTTGACAATTAAAGTTAAGTCAGAATGAGCCGAGCCGATCAAAATACTTTGGTGGTTATTTTGTTTTGCCTCAGATTAACATACACACGAGGGCGTGTGTTAGCAGGATGGCCGTGTCGGAATCTAGCTAGTGACATCTAGTATTGTATGGAGGAACCTTGGACACCAGCACCCGACTGGTGCTTGACAGAGTCTACGTCACGTGGTTGTCGTCGGGTGCGGTCGCCACACACTTGACTACAGGGCGGGACCGTGAGGACGTGAACTTAGAAACTGTCTCGCATCCTTTTGATCATAGTTCTTTTACAAGTATCCATTACAATTTATTCAGTGTAATACGTGTTGTTAATCAATAGTGCCATAAATATAAGAAAACTGTAAATCAATCCTGAAGTGCAGTATTATTTTGAAACCGGCTTATCCCCACATACGCCCACAAAAGGAAGCCGCCATTGAAAATGCAGTCTGATGTCGCGGAAACCAACCCCATTCTTTTATATTTTATATCTTTTTTATTTTATGAAACGTTTGCTTTGCCGAACATTCAAAGAAGTAGTTTTTTTTGGATGATACTTTGCTTTAAATAATTATTATATTCTTGCTAACATTCTCATATCATCCACAAAAACGTTATTACACTCAGCCCTACTACACACATTATTTTAAATTTATTAATCATTTAATTTATTTTTTCTTACCAAGTAGTTAGTACTAAAGTAAACTTTTTTGTTCTAGATGACATACTGGTTGGATGTATAAAAAATTTCGACTACATTTGTTTTTTCACAAGATTTAAAACGAATGCATGTTTGCGAATTTTGTTACGTTTTCTTTGTGTGGCGTGAGTGTTGGAAATCATTTATTATTTTTAATTTTTATTTAATCATTGAGAAAATTTTTAATTGTAAGACATTGTTTACGACACGGAGCGACGTCATTTGACCTCACACGAAATGTTAAGAGCCATAGGGATGTTGGAAGCGGGAAGCAATCATCTGAGGTATCACGATATTTTGGTGTCAACAGAAGAGTTATTTGCGAAATCGACTGCATGAGCACGACCTACATGCACGACGACCAATAAGGTGCCCACCTATACGTCACGAGAATCGTGCTCGTCGAAATGAATGGTGTAGAGAACACATAACATGAACCCAGGAGCAATGGAATAAAATTTTATTTTGCGATGAGTCTCGATTTGGGTTTAGGCCTGATACTAGAGGGGTAAGAGTGTACCGTCATCCTGGAAATACTGAGAGGCTAAGGTGCGTTCAAGAAGTTCATCCAAACAACGGTTCAACAGTTATGGTATGGGCGGGTATTATGAAGAACAGACGAACTCAGCTCGATTTTGTAAATGGAATCATGAACGCTGCAAATTACGTTGAGAATGTTCTAAGGCCTTATATCCGTCCATTTGCACAAACTTTTGGCTTCTATTTAACGTTGATGCATGATAATGCGCGTTCGCTTACAGCTTTGCACACCAGGGAGTACTTGGCAAGGCAAAACATCCGGGTATAGCCTTGGCCTGCACAATGGCCAGACCTCAACCCCATGCTCAGAGACATGCTCCAGAGACGTGTTTTAGAGGACTTGGACGAAGTGACAACATCCCGACAACTGATGGATTTACTAAAATTTCATTAGGAGCAATTGCCGCAGGATAACATAAACAGTCTCATCGATTCTATGAATAATCAGCGTCAGCAAGTTCTCAACAACAGAATACTCTGTTGTATGTATTACTCACTCTTCGTATTAAGTTATCCAATTTCTTTTACAATAAACTGATTGTGTTTAGCAATTTCAATACGTTTATAAAAAGTTTAGTTGCTTAGGCATCTTAGTTTGTACTACGTACGATACAGTACTCGCAACATTGTTAATTTATGTTATTAAAATAAAAATTATAAAAAACAATTGATTTTTCACTTTGAAAAGACACAAAAGAATAATATAAATAATAAAATACTAACGATTTACTGTGAATACATTGTAAAATTTTAATTTGTATATGTTGCTTACACTTTTTTGATGTGTGTATGTTTGAAAGTAAGAAAGAAAAGTAAATAACAACGTAATTAACAAAACGAGCTTTTAATATTATCTGAAGATATCAGACACATCTGTTGTTGCTAATATGAGCAGTATTACAACCTGACAATAAGAACTTATCCTAAGTTTGTAATAACTGTTAAACATATGGAATTATTGCAGATTAAGGGTTATAGCTAAGAATTTTTTCAGCTGCTTTAAATCAATTAAAATAAAAACGCTCGTTGTTATCAAATGTGAAGGTGAATTTAAGGATTGAGGGTGTTCGTCGTTTGGATACTTGGGGGGAGGGACTTGCCGAGCTAACAGATGCAGAAAAGAATAATTTTGTATAGACATAAAGAGACTCTGTAAATTTATTTTGAAAAAAAAAAATATACCCGTGAAGTTTCTTGCCAGTTCTTCTTCACGAAGGTTTTTTTTCGAACTGGTGGTAGAATCATGTTTTATTTGACGTCAATAAGAACAAGTAATTGTCAATGTTGAGAAATAAATATTTGAATTTGAATTTGAATTTGATTACTACCTCAATATAAAAAGCTAATCTGAACAGATTAGAAAGTAGTAGTAGTAGAAAAAATTATAACTAAATCTAAATGGCAACCATGATAGAAGGGAACAACACCTTTGACTGCATAGATAACTTGTTCGCACTTATACTATTTGAAATGTTGCATGAAACAAATTTTTTTCCAATTTTTAAAATTTTTGTAATACCTATTTTTAGCTGAATATTGAATTTAAACATTTTAATTTTATTTGTGTAACTGAAATCCGAGGTAATCATGCTTTTTGCTCCGAGCGCTGCTCTAATATCACTATCCTCCAATAATCAAATGTTACCAAATTTTTTTTTACTTCAAACAATTGTGTAAATAAAGGAAATATTAAACTGTATTAAAGATTTGCCTTTTATAAATGTTTGCCACAAGTGTGGAATGAAAGAAAAATCAAAATTTTATCGGCCGTATAGACCTTAATATTTGATAAGCGGCAGACTGCTAGTACATCTATGTAATCAATAATGTTTTTGACACTTTTGGTGGCGTTATTACTGGAAATCAACAGAACAACCCTTCTTACGAGTTCTTACGAATAAGCTCGGTAAGTTTATTATGTACGACTAACTTTTATTAATTTCTATAATGATAGTATGAATATGTAAGATTAATTTTATGTTTTTTGTGTTTTTGCAATAAACGCCACGGGCTTGTGGCCAAAACGACGTATATGTATAGACAACTGTTACTGTGTACCTATATTAAGAAATTTTCGGACAAGCCTGCAAGTGTTAAGAATATTTGCTTATTGCAACTGAATGTAAGCCCGAGCCATGTGGATTTGGCGTAGGATAGAATTAAATGCTCTCTTATCTCTCTCTTATCATACATCCTTTCAATATTCAATGGCTACACCGAAAACCATTTTAATGAATATTTCACTTTTTGTTCAATTGAGGCTTTGTTTTTACTCTGCTTTTAGATTTTAACTGCGTTTAATAAATAATGAAAAATTTGAAGAAGACTACAGACGAATCGTCATCTTAAAATTTTAATTTAAATACTGTTAATAAAACAATTTGTAAGGCACTTATTTATTTACCAAATAATTTACCAAACTCTAACATCCTTTAATTTACCTCGGTACTCTTACCAAAGATGTTGTTAGAAACTGGACTGGATTCTGATCATCGCTTGGTATGTTCGGTAAATATATGAGCAAGGTTGTCGAAAGTTAGGTATTCGATTGAGCATTTCTTAAAAGTTTTACTCTACGAATTGATAAAATAAATTGATTTATTTTTATTGGATAAAATAATAATAACAAAATATATCCCTGTTTACAGTACCTACTAGTACTTTATCAATAATTTATAGAGTTTATGTTAATGTGGAGTGATCCTTGAAATGGGTCAGGTATGGAAAAGTCTGAAACTAGAGGATATTGATATCATTACTAGGAACCATGTCATCGATTGTGTTAAGTAAAGGTTATTAGAACTAAACCCAGTACATGTTCTTTTACGACAGCAGTACAGAGAGCATTTTAATGCCACATAAAAATCACTTCAAAATACAAACAAAAAAAAGTTTATAAAAGTTTGAATTTTTTGTCATATCAATAAAAATGGTTGGGAGCCTTGACTGCGGTTCAGTAAATATTAGGTCTTTACCTATGAAATTGCCGTTTTTCACGAAATAAATGAAGCGTAATTTTTTTTATATATTTTTTATTTCTATTAATCAAAATAATCACCCATGCAATCAATGCATCTTTGCCAACGCATTGGTAGCTTATTGATGCCTTTCTTGAAGAAATCAGCTGGACGGGAGGCAACAATATCTTCAAAGGCATTTTGTACTGCCTCTCGGGTATTGAATTTTTTTCCCGCCAAGAAGTTATCCAAATTCTGGAAAAAGTAGAAGTCTGTAGGCGCAAGGTCTGGTGAGTACGGCGGATGACGGAGAACTTCCAACCCCAACTCTTGTAGCTTGGAGACCGTCTGCTGTGCAGTATGAGGTCGCGCGTTGTCGTGCAGGAGCAGTGGAGCCGAACGATTGACCAAAGCTGGTTGGAGACGTGCGAGCTTCTCCATCATTGTGTTCAGTTCTTCACAGTACACATCTGCAGTAATGCTTGTCCCGTTTGGCAGGAAGCTGTGATGAATTACACCCGCGTTAGACCACCAAACAGTGACCATCACTTTTCTAGGGGTAAGTTTTCGTTTAGGGCATTGTTTGGGTGCTGAACCAGGGTCCAACCAACTTGCTGAGAGCTTACGATTGTCAAACAGGATCCATTTCTCGTCACAAGTAACAATGCGGTTCAGAATTCCTTCATTTGTATGCCTGCTGAGCAGTGCAAGGCACGTCTCCACGCGTACTTCGCGCTGGCGGTCATTGAGTTCGTGGGGTACCCATTTGTCAAGCTTTTATACCTTGCCAATTTGACGCAAATGGACCAATATTGTTTTGATGCTAACGTCGAAAGCTGCTGCTAATTCAGCAGTGGATTGAGTTTCATCAGCTTCCACAATTGCCTTTAATTCGTCATTGTCGACCAAAGTTTTCGGACGACAACGGGGTTCATTTTTCAGGTCAAAATTTCCAGAACGGAAGCGGGTAAATTAATAACGGGTGGTGCGTTCGTTTGTAGTGTTCCCTCCGTAAACGTCGTTGATGTTGCGTGCCGCTTGTGCCGCTTTGCTGCCACGACGGTACTCATACTCCATAATTACTCGAATTTTTAACTTATCCATGATGACGAAAAATGTTCGAATGCGTTGAAAACAAAACACTAACTATTAAACAAATGACGATTTTAGAAAAAGAATTCCATGTTGTCAAATAAAATTATAAATTAAAAAAAAAACATTTTCATTTGAAATGGCCAGTACGGCAAAACGGCAGTTTCATAGGTAAAGACCTATTATTAGGCGCTGGCTTATGAATCTCGATAAATTAAAAAACATTTGGCTAGAAACCGGGAACTGTCGGATCTCGGTACTCACCACATTTGTTCGTAACTTAAATACAACCTGACCTGATATTTGCAGCCTCATGAACATAATTGCCCCATCCCATCAGTGGTGGAGTAGTTAATGCGAGGGAGTACATCCAGATGAAAACCACAGCCAGGGCGGCTCCCTTTGGGCTGAGGTGGCGAGAGTTGAGCGGCCGCGTCACCATCATGTAGCGCTCAAACGAGATGACTGTTAGAGTGGTTATGGAGGTAATTCCTGGAACAAGGATTAATTTGTCACAACATAACAGAAAAAAGCACATATGAGTATAAAAAAGTAAGAGGAAACCTAGGACGACTTAATTATTCGTAGACTTTACTACGTCTTTTATAAAATATCTTTATTGTATTGTCATTTTTAAGCAAACCCATGTGATTTCAGTAGATCGGCCAGAATAGGAAATCTGGATCCTTATATTTAACAAGTTAAATCAATATAAAGTTTTAGTGATTTTTGTATGGGGCATGGCATCATTTCCGATGGTTTTATCTTTTTTTTTTCAAAATCGCATTACAGTATTAAATTAATGTATATCGATTCAAGACACGCTAAGGAACATAATAATATTACCCACTTCGCTCTAAAATGTCGCAAAATATTGTAATAGAAAATATTATATGACACTTATATGACACTACAAAGAGGACCTTTGTAGAAGAAGAAGCCTTCGTAGGCACTTTAGTGGGTTTAGATCTAGATCTTCCGTCGAGTTACCAGATAAAAATTGTTGACATTGAAAAATTTTATTTGCATCTTTTTTTAAATTTGTTTCTTCCTATCTCTAATGATAGCTATGTATAGCTATGTATAGCTATGTATTCAGGTAATAAACGCTACGACATCTTTTGTACATACGTTTTATGTATGTAAAGAGAATTCTCCTTAAACTTGTACATACCTGGCCATATTCTACTTGTGATAGGTCGTGTCATTGCCAATTGACAAAATTATGTTTAGCTAATAGTTTTATTTTAAAATATAATTTTAATTTGAAGAATATAAGGAAAAATTGTGTAAATAAACTTAAAATGTCATTTTTTTGGTTACAGAACAACGACCAAGTTTTATTTATACAAGAATAAAAACATTATAAAACGACATTTTTGTTTATGAGACTGCTAAATATGGAGAAATTATAGTTTGAATTTACATTGCTGCCTAGTGGTGATGGAAAATCCAATAATATCTGCATAACCTCATTAGCTACAATCGACAATAAATTATATGCAATACTTGAAGAGTTACAATCAGGAAGTTATCATATTGAAATTATTGAAACTGCTGCTTTTAAGAAAGTAAAGAATAGCTAGGCGGAAAGATACCAAAAACACCAGGTTTGGTTAACAATGACAGAAAAACCGGAAAACCGGTTTACCGGAAATTGTGCTAAATAAAATTGATAGAGGAGCTCCGTAGATTTATTTGATGAGCTGAATAAGTATGAACATATGGTAAATAAAAAGAGTATTGTGTCGAAATGTGAAAAATGAAGATTATAGTCCATGTAGTATTTGTGACAAATTGAATAAAGGTATTCGATATCATTCTGAGGCTCAATGTTAGTTCAAAAAAAGGATGATACAAAGAACTACATCAGACGTGTAAAAGGTTCGGTAATAGGTGCAGAGTTGACTGAAAATGATCAAAAAAACTAATAATAACACCATTAATTAAAATCAAACTACTGTCAAATGGTAACATAGAAGTGGATGAAATTTATAATTCAGGATCCAATGCGTCTTTGATTAATTCTTTGTTCTTAAAATTGAAAGGACAGGGCAATTGTTCAAATAATGCGAATTTGGTAACCATTAATGCTGTTCAAAAATGCAACGTTGATATATTTATAAATGATGAGGAAAACTTCAAATATGAGTTTTTAATCGCATTAGACTTAATAAAGGAACTCGACTTAATAAAGGCAGTTAATTCAAAATGAATATCACGATTGTGTATAGACTTCAGAGACTTGAATAAAAATGAGGTACCTCAAGCTGAACTATTTCCAGTGATCGATGATCTCATGGTTAAGACTAGAAATTGTAAATATTTTTCGCTTCTACACATAAACTCAGCGTTTTGGTCTATTCCTTTGAGACAGAATGAAGACAGCGTTTGTTACGCAGGAAGAACATTTTAGTGGACTTGTCTACCTTTTGGACTCAAGACTTCTCCTGCAATTTTTCAAAGGATATTTAGCAATATTTTGAGGAAGTATAAACTTCATAATTTTGCTGTCAATTTCATAGATGATATTTTAATGTTTTATTTTATTTTATGTTAATCATTTGACACAGCTTATGGAAGCAATCCAGACTGAAGGTTTTAGACAAAAATTTACAAAATGTACATATGCATCAGCTTCAGTAAAATATATTGGGCACATAATTCAAAATAATTGTATCAAACCATTGAAAGACAACTTGATATCAATAAAGGATTTTCCCCTTCCGAAAACCCAGAAAAATATAAGATCAAGGAAGGACATACAAGTAGTGCAATAATTTTAGATCCATTACATAACTTGCTTAGAAAAAAATCTGAAATTTGTTTGGAGTGACAAATGTCCGGAAGTTTTTGAAACTATAAAAAGCCTACTTTGCCCACAACCTGTGCAATAAATTTTCGACCGATATAAATAAACAAATATTTATACAGATGCTTCTATAGAAGGTGTTGGAGCTATTTAGAAAAAGATTCAACCTGACGGGAAAGAAAAACCCGTAGCATATTTTTCAAAAACATTTAATGAAGCCCAAAAGAGGAAAAAAAGCTGTCCTTTTAGAATGTTTAGCTATTAAAGAAGCAGTGAGATATCCGCAATATTGGTTAATTGGTAGACGATTCACGGTTTTTTCTGACCAAAAGTCATTAGAAAATATGAATTTGAAATGAAGAACTGATGAAAAACTTGGTGACTTGACATATTACTTGTCACAATATGATTTTAAGATAAAATATGCTCCAGGAAAACAAAATTTAGAAGCAGATTGCTTAAGCAGGAATCCTGTCTAATATAGAGGAACAATTGAAAATCGTGAATTTGATCAAACTGGAAGACATTTTAATAGATCACGTTAATAATGAAGAAATACAAAATGATAAAAGCAAAATGATAAAAAACTACAACTTATTTTATAAAAATATTCGAGGCAAGGAGAAAATAGTGCTAATTGAACAATTTAGTAAAAAGCTTATAAAAAAATACACGAAGATTTGTGTCATATTGGAATTGTGCAAATGCAAAAAACCATTAATCCAGTTTATGTAGCCAAGAATCTAACAAAATATATAAAGAAAATTTGTAGAAGTTGTAAAGTGTGTTTAAAAAATAAATCAAGAAGACAGAAAAAAATTGGATTAATGTCTCATCTTGGACCGGCTACAAAACCTTTTGAAATAGTATCGATAGACACGATCGGAGGTTTTGGAGGTACAAGGTCTACAAAAAAGTATCTTCACTTGTTGGTAGATCATTTTACGAGATACGCTTTTATTATTACATCGAGGACTCAAGGTGCTAATGACTTAATATATTATTGATGAATATAGCTACGACTGAAGATATCGGTATGCATTTAACTGATCAATACCCAGAAATAAATTCCAAAGACTTCAAAAGTTTTTTAGAAGACAGGAAGATACCGATGGTATTTGGAGCCGTTAATGCACCATTCTCAAACGGATTGAACGAAATGTAAAATCAAACATTAGCTAACAAAAATCGATGCAAAATAAATGAAAATAGGACTAAGAAAGCCTGGACAAGAATTGCTCAAGAGTGCGTGAATAAATACAATGAAACAAATCAATCTACAACTGGTTTTGCTCCGACTTATCTTTCATATGGTATGAATGTCTCGATTTTACCAAAAGAAATACGAAAAGAAAAATCACATAGTGACTGGATAAGAGACAGGCGAAAAGCGTTTGAAAATATTATAAAATCTCATAAATACAACAAAACTATATTTGACAGAAATCGTAGATATTGGGAATTTGATGAAGGAGATATGGTTTACGTAGAGAATGAAAACAAGCTTAACAGGAAGAAATTAGATGAATTGAGAATTAGACCTTATCGGATAATAGAAAAAATTTCTGACTCGATATATAGAATAGACACTGACCATAGGAAAATGGAATCAAATCTAATCTACATAACTAAGCTTATTCCAACCATGATACCTGAAGAAAATTAAGAAATAAAGTTAATTATATAGCGAGATAAAAAAATTATAAGGAAAATTTTCTCCCCTAAGGGCTCCCCCCTTGTAAAGAGAATATATTCTCCTTAAAGTTTTACATACCTGGCCATATTCTACTTTGAAAGGTCGTGTCATTGCCAATTGACAAGTTTATGTATAAGTATAATTTTAATTTAAGAAGAATATAGAGAAAAATTGTGTAAATAAACTTAAAATGTTTTGTAACCAAAAAAACGACCAAGTTTTATTTATACAAGAACTAAATTATTATATGCTTTTGCAAACGTATTAAATCATGCAGCAGATATTTTAAAATCGAATATAAACTATAACAAGAAAATAAGTCGCAAAAGCGAATGTTTGTTTATATTTTTGTTCATTTTACTGGTTTATTTTACTGTATGGTAAAACAAATTGATATACCAATTTGTTTTACCATAAGTTTCTATTTGAGGTTAAAACATAAGTGTGCATACCATTTATGTAATGTTTAAAAAAATTCATAATTAGGTTGTTTGTACCTAAATGATATGACTTAAAATAAAATATTTCATGAAATAAGCCGATTTATCACATACATGATAATACTGTGTTACTGTATGTATGATAGTGCTACAAATAGCTACGTAATACCACCTATTGGCCATTCATATAGAAGTAATCTGTGAGGTGAAGCAAATCAGAAAAGTACTAAGGTTTTTGCCTTCTAGTCCTTCAGAATCTAAAGTTTTAAGTTACAAACATCCTTCATACAAGCAGGCCGATCTCGACGTCGCTACGGCCAAAAATTTAAAAGTAGCACAGTTCTTTGAAAATAAAGCCTAAGTCTAGCTAGCCAATATTTATTTTTGTATTTTAACAAAGCTTAAAGAAAAACAATTAAAGTTAATGAAATTTCGCCAAATATTTCTAATACAAATTAAAACTATTACATATTCGATAGAGATTCGATGTTAAAAATGTTCAATAAATGTCCCGATTGCTATCCCCTGGTCAAGAAAAGTATCGGTTATTTATAGCGACGTTGCATGAGTCTACCAATTTATTGGTCCCCTATGGACTGCTATGAGCGGTATTAAATCTGAAGTATTGTCAATTTGTTGTGTAGGTACTCTGTTTGATTTTGTATTAAGTGCTTTATCACAGCGATTGCACAGATATATTTTAAGATCAAAAATTCCGCTTCACTATATACAGGGTGTCCCAGAAATGACACGTAAGGGTGACACTGGTGGTAGATGAACTTAAGGCCTATCAGATAACCCCAACATGCATCGAGTAAAAGTTTTCTGGTTTTTGGTTGCCACTTTTGCGATTTTTTATGAAATTTCCACTTTTTGGTCTTTTTTGCCTACAGCTGCAATACATATCTTTAAACTCACGGTTTTTTTTGCCAAGAGTGTAGTTATTAGTTAGTTGAGACAACCTAGTAATAATTTTGACGGAAATTAGCACACATTGCAAAGAAAAAGAGTTAAATTGTTTTATTTTATTTCATTACGAAAAACCTGACTAAAGTTTAACTGATTGCTGTGAAAAAAAAAATGTATGGCGAAGATACGTGTCATTTGTGGGACAACCTGAAAATCTCACTAATCTAATAAATGCTTGCTTGTTATGCTAAAAAAATAAGATGATATTTGGAAGTTACATAAGTCTGGAAACATGGGCCTCTATTCATTTAGAATTTGACTCCTAATATGGATAATAACATTCCTAATATGTAAAAATTATAAAAACACTATTTATTTTCTGCATCGTGTTTTGAGTTTAACAAAGGAGAAGGTTTCCTTCCTCTTTCCCGCCTTTCTTTTTGCAGCCGGCGCATATAAAAAACGGATGTTATTGGTTACATTTATTTTGCATTAAAAAAATTATGAAATAAAAAAATTATGTTGTAGTTAAAAAAAAACAACTTCTAAATAAAATTAAAGGATATGAAATACAAAGCATTTCATTTATTTTAGGTATCAAATTTCATTGTATTTAACCTCTGCAACTTATATTTAATATGTGTTTAAAAGATGGGGTCTGTCCAGCCATTTGGAAATCTGCCAAAATTGTGCCAGTTCATAAAGGTAGTTCAAAGAGTGATGTTACTAACTATAGACCGATCTCTGTTTTACCTGCTCTGTCGAAGCTATTCGAAAGGCTAGAATATAACTGTATATATCCGCTTCTCCACCATATAATTATTCCCGAACAACATGGTTTTGTGAAAAAGCGCTCAACATCCACAAATCTTTTTGTTTATGCGACTCAAATTTTAAAAATATAGATGAAAGAAAACAAACAGATAAGACTTTCGAAAAGCATTCGACAGAATAGACCATAAAATAATACTTGAAAAGTTGGCTTTTAATGGCATACGTGGCAATCTCTGGAGATGGTTTAAATCTTATATCACGAACCGAACACAAAAAACTGATACTCTAGATACTGATCGATACTCGGGTCGCTTCTATTTATCTTGTATATTAACGATATTAATACTTGCTTCCAATATTGTCAATATCTTTTTTATGCAGATGACTTGAAAATATATCTTACTATGGCGGATGAAAATGATCAACAAAAGCTACAAAGCGATTAAAACCGATTCAGTGAGTACTGTAATAATAACAAATTACAGCTTAACTTAAACAAGTGTAAATATATCACTTTCTCTCGAAAAAGAAAGATCCGACAGTTCTCTTACTTTTTATGCAATGTCCCACTTGAACGAGTTCAGTTTATTAAAGATCTTTGTATTATTCTTGACAGTAAATTGACGCTGGACACTCATGTTGAACATATTTGTAACAAATCTTATAAGATGTATGGTGATGCGCTCTAGTAACAACTTTAAGCACTCATCTACTTATATTCATTTATACAGATCACTGATTTGTTCACATCTTGAATATGCTGTCTTAGTTTGGTCCCCCTTCTATGCTAAATATGTGTCACAAATTGAAAGAGTACAATATAAATTCTTAAGATTTATGCATTACAAGTGTCATAATGGTCGACTATCGTATGAACAATTGCTCAAAAAGTATAAGTTACTAGACCCCAAAATCCAGACGTTTACAGTTTGAAGCAATGTTTCTGTATGATGTCTGTAGTAACAAATACGATTGTAAATCAATAATTAATAATATCTGCTATCGCGTTCCAATCAGATCACATGTTCGGCCAAGTCGGATTAAATAATTATTCGTTGTTCCACAATGCCATACTAATGCAGGAAAACGTTTACCACTGTATCGTCTGACTGACTCATATAAAATCATATAATGCTACTTAGTAATATTAGTAAACATTCAAAGTACATAAACTTTTCATTGCGTAAAGTCACTTATGCCCACTATATACCTACCAATTAAATTCCTAAATAGTAGCATTGTATTGTTGTATTGTAATTGCAAATAGTAATATTGTAACTTCAAAATAGTCATATTGTCATTTTTATAGCGAATCTGTAAATGTATCCGCTCTCTTCTTACTCACACTGTTATAAATCTAATGTTGTATATAATCTGTGGTTGACGGTATTGCTGTCAAGAATATGCCTATGCATTATTGTTATTGTTAAGTAACATATATTGTGATACTGTTTGTTCACACCAATAAAAAAAAATAAAAAAAAAACAAATCTGTTTTGATTTTACTTACACGACATGTATTATATATTATCTCATAACTATCATACATAAACAAGTGTCGTATTACGTTTTATTTACCTTTGTCTACAAATAAAGGAGCATAGAATATTGTGACTAAGCACTGTGGGCCCACATGACACACATTTTTGATGAAATGAAATGAAATGAAATTTCATTTCATTTTACATAAGTGTACTACTACTGTACTACATACTCATTACACTGAGGACATGGTAGCAACTATCTGCTGAGCTACGTTCGCCGTTACGAGGGTCAAACTGAAAGTTCTTAGAACTGGCTACTGGTAAACAATATAATAAAAAATAAATTAAAATTTTGAAAATGGAAGTTTTTGCCAATACTTTTGAGCATGTATTTCTTTCATTTGTTATTTGTTTTACGATTTGGCGGCAAATTAAAAATTGTGTGTGTCACCCAGCATTAATTTAACGCGAGAAAATGTTCGTGCAAAGATTTTTTATGAATTTCGATGTCATTTAAATCAACAAGAAAGTTATGATGGACTTCGATTGGCATTTGAGGTTAAAGCTCCATCTCGTGCCACTATTTACAACTGGTTTAATGAGTTTAAACGAGGTCGCACTAATCTCACCGATAATCTGCGTGAGGGACGGCCTTCTACGGCGACGACTGAAGATAACGCCTGTGTTGTGCGGCGTGTGATAGAGAGACTGACAAAAGAGTGACCTATCAGCAGATTTGGACAAGCTTAGGCATCGGTATGAATCAAGTGCACAAAATCCTCCATGAACATTTAACGGTCAGGAAGCTTTGTGCCCGGTAGATACCTCATACTTTGACCGAGGGTCAAAAACTCCGTCATGTAGATCAGTGCCGTGAAATGGTTGAAATATTTAACGGAGTATTCTCAAATGCTGTGTTCAACATACTTACGGGTGATAAAAGCTGTTTTTACTGTTATGATCCCGAAACCAAAAGACAATCTGCTCAGTGGCTGTTTAAAGTGAAGAGAGGTTGAAGCGTGGGAAAAAAGGTGGTTACTTCGTTCTTCGGAAGGGCAGGTAATTTTGCCACAATTGTTTTAAAGAAATAAAAACAGTTTCTGCAAAGTAGTACACTAACAATTGTTTGCCACTTGTCGTGGAAAAAGTTCGGGAGAAACGACCTCGCAGTAGGATTCTCCTTCACCCCGACAACGCCTAGCCACACACCGCCAGGCGAACGATCGGCTATTTAGTGACGTCAAACGTAGATTTACTAAGTCACCCGCCGTATAGACCCGACCTCACACCATGCGAATTTTATATGTTCCCGAAAATAAAAGAAAAGCTTCGACGAAAACCTCTACCTATAGAATGATAAAAAATTAAATGAGTGTCTTTATTGGAAGTTGATACTTCCAAGGCCGGGGGCATGTTAAGACGCATAGGCAAAATATAATCGAATGCATGCCAACGGTCGAATAACTATTAAGGGTTATGGTGACACGTTTTAAATGGACAAAAATAACCAACATTAACCACAATAACCAAAAAATGGTTACAAATGGAGAAATTCTGCTTTTTTTGTTTAATGCCCATAATTTTTAAAGAACATGGGATGGATTTTTTTGCTGATTTTTCTGATGATGGTTACCATTTATCCTATCGTCCCGTTTCGGCTTGACTTTTAGTTTCGGGACACCTTGTATAGATCAATGCCAGATTTTAGAATATGAAAGGTTTAGGTAATCAAAATAGTTTTTTAATAGGTTGTTCCAAAACAAAACTGCATAAGTAACCCTTGATAAGTTGTTGACCTAAATTATAAACAGTAATTTTTCTTCCTTCCTTTAATATATGGTGCGAACCGAATGCCGATTATAGCGCTTATATACCCCCTCATATACGTTGTTCCGAATGCCTGTGCCGCCATCTTCCCGATCACAGTGCCCAAGCTACGGAGCATGGTCGCTCTGAGCGATCTGTGGAGATGAAGTTTCTTTGGGCGATTAAAGACATTAGAAACCTGCATTTTAATTTATTTTGTAATATTATAAAAAAATGGCTCCTGGAGCAATTAAGGTAAGTATTAACTTTAGATTTAAGTGAAGAACAAGAAGAATTTTAGCAGGCGTTCCGATTAAAACTTAAAAATATCACTTTTACCGCGATAAGTCGAACCAGAAAGTGTATGAGCAGTTTAAGCCCTGATAGCGCCGTGAGCGGCGTTCAGAACGTATCTATATATTGCAATTCTATTCAGCCTTTGTGCATCAAAGCCGAGTTACAAATGAATGTGTGATTTACTGTGGCAGAACCGCGGTACTTATAAGGATCTCTAATGCTGTGGTGAAGTTTCCATAAGAAATAAATTAGTTGTAGTATGTTTATTTCCTAAATGGAAGCAAGTAATAATAAGGTAAGGTAGATGTTAAAATTCAGAAAAACAAGCTGCATTTGAGATTTTAACAAATTTATTTTTTATTTAAAAGTGGGCTTACGAATGGAATTTAACATTATTCAAATGTCCCAACGCAAATATTCGTCAAGATGAAATCTTTAATAGGCCGAGGTCTACTGTACGGTAATTAATTGACTGCTTCAATTAAACACGTTCTCGAACATAGCTAGTTTCTCGGCCAACCTGGCGTTCTTTTGACGTACAGTTAATGGCCGGTTGTTTACCAAACCGTTCGTCTGTAATTTGGCTACCAAACGCTAGGGATTTGATTGTTAAGAGCCACTAACTCTGCCATAAAATAAACGTAATGTGCCTGGCAATTGCATCAATGAACATTTATTTTGATAATATAGTAATTTCATATCGATAACAACAAAATAAGCAACATATACGTCATCAAAATAACACGGCTGCACCAAGCCGCCAAAATCCCCTATGACAATTTATATCCTTACGTAATGTACTTGTACGACTATGGTTTCGTAATTAGTGTAATTCAAAAATTAATTTTGTTGGTTTTTCATGACGTAGAGTAAAATGTTTCTTATCTTTATATAAAAATGTGGTTATTCAAAGTTTATGATATTGCATTGTTTTTTGCAACTTTTGGTATGCTGTTTAAAAATTATCTCGTAAACGCTGTTTATTTAAAAAAAAATTGATACCAGGACTTGAATGTGGTTTCAAAAATCTTATTTAATTATATATTACAATGTATGTCAGCTATTTATTAAATATTTTGATTAGATAAGAATCGGTTTAAACTTGGGAGAAGCGACCGCTCGGCATCCTTGACAATTTCTGCAGCAATTTTACCGTCCAAGTGCTACATTGACACACAAAGGCTTTTCATCAGGTAATTTTAAATTTGCAGTCTTATTTTTGAATCATCACATGATGCGGTGAAGGACTCGTGTAGCTAACGGACGTCGGATTTACTAAATGAGCAGGAAATCATACGAAGGTACTTGTAGGCATTATTTAGAAACATATTTTTTTTATTTTTGGTACATGAAAACTTTGAGAATTTAGTTTTTTTTGTTCTATATATGTTATAATTTTTATCACAGTAGAATTATAAAAATGGCCATGTGAAAACGTTATAAAACTAGAAAAAACAGTTAAATATTTTTTCGTGTTTTATTTACTCGTTTTAGTTTGCTCACTTCAACCAGGTTAATAGGTTAAAGTTATCATTCTCGAACCAATCGAATTAAACAATACAATCAAATTCAGTTAACTATTCAAGGAAATAATTCTAAGAAATCTAACTCCCAAATCCAGTTAACCTCGTCAAAAGCGGCAAAAGTGTTTCAATTACATTTAGCGGTCTTCAATTTTGATGTACAATCAAGCGTCGATTTAAGGAAATCCAAAATACTGCCTTGGCTTTGGCTGGAGGATGTAATTTTATTCAAATTGAAACAAATTTGATTCATTTGTTTTTTGATCTGAGCTCAGAAAAAATCTTAAAACAGAGAGGTTTGGTTATTAAATTAAGCAATAAATGAAGACATATTTAAGTTTATTTTTCAAATTGAAATTTTTATATTTGTAATAAGCAAAATACTAAATCATTTTAACTTATATATTAGAAAAAAGAGTTATTCAGTGGGCGTAGCAGGCGGCGACATAAGTTTCAAGTCATAAGTCAAGGAATCGACTGCTTCCAGCCTTGGAATGAGTCTTAAATGGTAGTAGTTAGTTTCGTGCTGCGACTAATGCGCGGTTTACATGTATTAAGTAGTTAAGTTGTAACTAAATTTTAACTAAATTTTAAGTTAGTGCATGTCACTTGTGTGTCCAATCGGATTAAGTAGTTCAGTTCATAAGTTCAATGAAGATGAGCAGTGATGAATCTCAAGGTGTGATTTTGGACAAATTCAGAGAAGAATTTTATACGGAAATTAAAATCTTTACAAGAATATGTTTTTTTCTAAATTTTTATTCTACAAGCATATCTATTTTAAATATACTTCAACAAATTTTAAAGTTGAAACTAAACTCCACTCCGACATTAAAAAAAAAAGAGTAAATGCGAAATAAATACGAGCTCTTGCCGCCACCAGCTTTGTCAACTTATGCACTTAACTAAAAAATCACGTCCAAACGTGTAAAGTGAGAAGACCCGCCCACCAACTTACACGAAAAATAGAACGAATCCTAATCTACTTAATCATTTGCGTACAAAATTTTAAATTACCACTTGTCACTTAATTGACTGTTTACACGCAACTTTTAACTTAAAATTTAGTTACAATTTAGTTACCAACTTAACCACTTAACGCGTGTAACCCGGCTATAAGGCTGTCTTGCTATAACATAAAAATGAACAAATGAATGCGATAGTTACAAAAGTGCTGCTGTTAATAAATACCATGTCAGTAATTCAGTCGATCAAAAAAAAGTTCTTTTAATTAATATTTCCAAAACTAAATTAAAAAATAATAATTCCTATAAAATAACACCCTATAGCTAGTACTACTTCTACCTTACTAAAGCTATAGTACTACGTACCTATGAGGCAATGGCGATCGCGCTACGAAGGTCATTCACCCGTTACATTGTCTCGGTCGATCTACCTGTGTATTTATGAATCGAATAGGTACTTTGCTTTTTGATTGTAAATTAGGTAATCACTATGTATTAATAAAACTGATAGGCTGAAAACTACGTAGGGATGGTAGAAATTTTAAATAAAAAGTCAAACGTGGGTATTGAAAGATGTAATCAATAATTTACAAGACAAATGTTAATGCTAATGTAGGTACCTACATTTTACCTGTATTGGAGTAATTGTTCAAATTGTTTACCATTTTGTTCGAGACATAAGCGGGCACGTTTCTGTAGGTTATCTTTAAGAGTATTTAACGTCACTGTATCACTTCTAATTACATCGAAAACATTCAGTATTGCCTGTTTTAACTCTTCCAAACTGCGTGCTTCTTCGGTGTAAACAAGTCTTTTTACTTCCAACCACAAAAAAAGTCTAATGGCGTCAAGTCCGGGCTTCGAGCTGGCCAAGCCACTGGCCCTCCTCGTTCGATCCACCTGTCACCGAACTCCCAATTCAAATATTCCCGCACTGCTCGCGAATAATGAGCGGGGCAACCGTCGTGCTGGTAATAAAGATTCGAGATGTATGTCAATGGTACATCTTCGAGTAATTCAGTTATGACTCGTTGTATCAAATCCAAGGTCCCACCACCAGTTAGATTGCCTTGTATGAAGATGGGTCCGATACTCTTATTATTTATTATTCCAGCCCACACATTAACACTGAATCTAATTTGATGTGAATGCTCTTTGATAAGGTGTGGGTTGTTAATTGACCACCAGTGCTCATTATGTATGTTGAACATTCCCATGCGAGTAAATGTCGATTCATCAGTCCAAAGTATGTTTTCGGTGTGGTGATCCATCGACTAAATACCATGCGAGGTATAGGGTCATTTTCGTATAAAGCATGAGCACGCCTGTAATGATACGGGTGTAATCCTCCTGTATTTAACACTTTCCACACGTAAAAAGAACTGACTCCGAAGTGTCTTGCAGCCATTCTCGTACTTCGTCGTGGATGTTGTACAAAATACTCCAGAATGTTCTCCTCGAGTTGAGGCAAGTAGCGTGGCCGGCACGCGCCTGGGCATGACCCGGGGTGTGAAATTGTCCATGGTCAATTAGGCGTTGTGTTGCTGCTAATATGACTTGGAGACCCGGCACTTGTGGATTAACCACACCACGATTACGTAACATTTGAATGTTTTCAGGCGCTGCGTATAATCTTCTTGCTTCTCTTAAATTGTCACCAGCTATTGCATACAGTCGTACCACTTGTAAGTACTCGAAATTCGAGTAAATGTAATGACTATCACTCATAGTTGTGCGAAAACACGTCACGGATTCGTTTACTTTTTACTATTATTTATGCGCATGCGCTCTGTTTGCTTTCGGGCGACAACTGATTAAAAATTGAATTGAATTTAAGGTGCCTCTTATGCATCTACGCATTTTGATTGGACAGCCAGTCCTACTACCTTGTCCTACGACGTGGACTACTTATTAACCCTTTCAACGCCAAAGTCTGATATTTAAGACATAGTGATGTTAACAATACAACATAATCGTAAAAAATTAAGAAATACGAAATTAGTTATTAATTACAATTAAAGTTACATTTATTAAAAACAAAGGAATAACTAGGAAAATAAAACCTACACACTGTTTGTTTTCAACATCAAACTTTATAATATGACGTGATTCTAGTAAGTTCCGCCGCAAAAAATACATCTATTTACAATATAGGTTTTGCATCATCAATGGTAAGTTCACAACCCTACAGTGCCCTAATTATTTAAGTCTGGTACGCCAATGTCTCTTTTATAAGACAGGAAGTGACGTCAGAGGGCAAAAGATGTTTCTGGAACAGCAAATTTTTTGTTGTTCAATGTGGGTAGGTATGCATCGATATTTTTTAAAACTACTTTATAAATTAATAATGATATTTATTGTGTTATGGAATTTGTTGTGTTGGTCTAATACTAATTATCATTAATCGTTTTAAAATAACAACCGTGGACGAATTGATTAGGATTTTGGAAGGAAATTATGATAGTGAATTTGAAAGTGACGAAAAACAATAACATAGTCAACAGGTGGGTTACTTATTGCAAAGTTTAATAAAAAGTAATGTTAATAATTCTGAAAAGTTAAGTTTCGTCTGGCTTTAGTGGCATGGTATTTTGTTATGGTTAAACATACTAGCGCCGCCAATTACCTACTATAAAATACACATACGTAGATACTATCAATTGTTCTACTATCAACCTAGCTAAATATCACATATTAATATTTTCATCAAAACTAATAAAATCATGATTATTTAAATGTTTGTAAAAATCATTTTGGAACCGTTAGCTACATAATACCTTTTTGTAAGTTATCGATGTTTATCACCGGAAGTTGTCACCTCACTAAAGACTCAAAGAATTCACGTTACGCGTAGGCCAAAGTCGTAAATAACAGACCGTTAGTGATGCAAACATGAACTTATTTTAGAATTCTTTTTTGTTGTATTGATATAGCTACCACGGAACATTAAATATACATTTTAAAATATTCTAAGGAGAAAATAATAATAAAATAAAAATACATTCACACTATATTAGCTAGATTTATTTTTAAAATGCTTACATTTTTTTACAAAAGTCTGTAAACCGAAATCGATAAACAACGTTCTCATCACTACTGAAAGCAACTGTGTTTGGGTCGTGGCGTATGGTGAGCGTTTTTGACAAAAATCCGTGGCGTGGAAAGGGTTAATGAATGGTTGGCGAAATTTAAGAAAGCACAGACCGAGAATGTTCGTAATGAATGACGTATGTACCTTACTATTTGAATCTTATTATAAACAGGGTGTTACATTAGGGCTTTGAATAATTTAATTTTTTTTATTACTGGTATAAATATTATCCAAATTAATTTTTAATAATTAATCGAAATTCGATAGACCTAATATACTTACCCAGATGTTTTTGTAAAACCAATATGATATCACGGTGTATATATATGTATATTATCAACTAATCTCACGGTATTTTGGGACTATCACCCAGCTGAAGAAACCGCTTGACACTGCTAGCTTTCTTAACGGAGGTGCTCGAGTATAGTGTCAACCATCGTGTTTTAAGAGATGTCATTCATTTTTGTTAAAGTATTTTATAGAGCTACGAGTATAGCGGAACGCTTTTAGTATTTTTCTCAAATACTTTATGAAGTGGTTTCTGTCGTGAATACATAATTTGCATCGATGGGGGTGGCTTGATAAAATTCTGCAAGTACGATTCGTCACGTAACCAAAAAGGATAAATAACCAAAGTAGGAATTGGAAAAGCTTAGCTTCTCGTCAGTAGGGCACGCTTTTATAAACTCTTATTTTCATAAAAGTTGTAATTATGCTTAAATATACAAATGCTAGTATCAGCTCATTTAAATAATAACAATATTGCTAAAATAACATTCCTATTTTTTATACTTTAATTATAAGAAATAGTTATGTTATCTATAATAGTTATGTTAGTTACGCAACCTGTCCATTTTCTCGAAACTTTATCAACCGTGAAAGTTTGTCTTAAACACTCACATACATTAGGTCCTTACATATGAAATTGGCATTTTGTCGTACACTTGGATCTGTATTATCTCCTCTTTGGTTACATATTTCAATTTCAAATTTATACAGCTATTTATTCACGCATTTGTGTTTCGAAACCCGTAATTCATTTGTTTTTTCCTCTTTTGGTTTTTTCATTGCGTCACTTAGTTTACAAAATGGAAAACTTGAAATATCGCGTTATTTACGAGTACGAGTTCCACCGTGGCACCAGTGCCGCAGAAATGGCTCGAAGTTTTATAGCAGTGTGTGGCGGCGGTGTCACTAAAGAAAACACAGTGCGTTTTCGGTTCCACAATTTTGTTCTGGAAATTTCGACCTGCAGAACAAGCCCCGTGGACGGCGAGAGACCAAATAGAGATAATGAAGAATTGAAGGCTCTAGTGAAAGCGGATCCATCGCACGTCCAAGTTAGCTATAGGCTGCGGTGTTAGTGACAAAACTGTTTTAACCCACTTGAAGCAAATTGGGAAGGTGAAAAAGTTTGAGAGGAGGGTACCTCATGAATTAAGTGCAGCAAACGGACAAACGCGCGTTGATTGCTGCGTTATATTACTCAACCGGCACAATAAAATGTATCCTGTACGATAATCGAAAAAGCTCATCGCAATGAACACTGAAACACTGAACGAACAAAATCCTGCCCCTAAGCGAAAATTGACTGGAAAAAAGTTACTTGTGAGCGTTAGGTGAACTAGTGCCGGTGTCGTTCACTACAGCTTTCTTAAATCTGGCCAGACGATAACGGCAGATGTCTATTGTCAGCAACTGCAAACATTGATAGAAAAACTAGCGGCTGGTCAATCACTCTAGGCCACTGCTGCTTCCGGACAACGCTAGACGACACACTGCACAATGAACGGCTACCAAATTAGAGGACCTTTAATTGGAATGCCTAAGACATTCACCGTACTCCTCAGACCTTGCTTCAACAGATTACCATTTTTTTCTAAATTGGGATAACTTCTTGCAAGGGAAAACAATCAACTCCGATGGGGCAGTCCAAAGCGCCTTCAAAGATTTTATTGATTCCCGTCCGAAAAAAATTTTAGTAAAGGGATCAATGAACTACCTATGAGATGGCAAAAGTGCATACATAGCGATGGTTCATATTTTGATTAAATAAATATATTATAATTCACAAATTAAAATACACAAAAGGACTAACCCAGTTTTCACACAATTTCGGTGTCGATTAAAAACAAAGGTTCTGTTCTACCCATTAAATGACCCCCTGAATAACTCTGGCAAAGCCTCACAGGCTTTATCTGAAGCGACGACCAATTGGAGAAAAAGGCCGTGCAAGCGGAGACCCTTATGGTGTCATCCACTGGGAAATATCATATCACTGAAGGTGAGCACCTTGGATGAGAATTAGAATTTAAAGCCTGAAGGGCTTCGAGATCGGCTGTCAGCTGCGTGGCTATGTACGCGATTGCGTTCCTAGGCCTAGTGACTTTGAACTTCGAATCTAAGACAGGGGGAGATGGATTCTCGAATTATAAAGGATTGGTATGGGTTTCGGAGCGTTTGAAGAATGCTTCCGAGAGCTGTTTTGAGATGCTGTTGCACCGTAGGTAGTTCAAGATCTCTGTGCAGGTCCGTGTTACGCACGTTCCACGGTGCGTTTGTGGCAGTAGAGATTTTGGAGGGTTTGGCGTGGCTAAAGATTGGCGAAGCATAGATCATTACGAGTCTGACACAGTTCTTAAAGAGCGTTTGTTGGTTTCTAAAAGACTTTTTACTATTTTCCTAACTTTATTACACCTAACATATTATTTAGGCGGCCTAAGTAAAGACGGGTGAGTTTCGGTATTCTATGGACGTGTGGCTTGAAAGAAAGCGTCGGGAGTAACGTGACACCTAAGTATATAGTTCTGCGCTTCCAGGGGATGGGATTGTCTTACATTCGAACGTGGGGATCTTCAGCGGGATGGCGGCGTTTGTGGTCGAAGTGAATCACAGAATTCTTGTCTGGTTCACATCGATACGTCATTTTTGAAACCATACTTCGAGGGCATTTACGACCTTTTAGAGTTTGGTGATGAGCTGCGAGATACTGCGGCCTTTGGTGTAAAGGGCGGTGCCATCAGCAAAGAGGAAATATCTTTAGTGTAAACCGTGTATAACAGAGGGGCAAGGACTGAACCCTGAGGCAACCTCTATGGGAAGGGGCGCGGAGAGCGTACCTTTGTGTCTAAAACTAAATATTTGATCTTTGACCTAGGATGCAATTATCCTGACTAGGCGATCTGGTTAGCCTATTTCATAAGTTTATAAACGAGACCGTTGTGACGAGACCAAAGCCTTGGCTACGTCGAAGAAAACTGCGACCATTTTATAACGCCGCGGATAGAAGTACATACGACTCGACGATACGATGGACTTGTTGAGGGCATGAGTGCTTTGCGCGAAAGCCGAACTGATGGCGAATTATGCGGGCGTCACCATCCGTTGAAAACAGATGATTCCGCATTCGAGAAGTTTAGCCATGGCCTTGAGGAGGCTGATGAGTCTGTGATTAGCTGGAATATTCATAGGTTTAGACGGTTTGGGAATGCATATGACTGTAGCTTCTTTCCAAGCTTTTGGAAAGTAGCTAAGATCGAAGCAGGCACTGAAGACTATATTCATACTTGAGTTGCTTGCACGCTGGAGATGCATTTGGTTGCTTTTATATAATTATGCTATACTATTACATTTATATTTTCAGTATAAAACGGTTGTATTTTTATTCTGCTATGATATCTGCACACCTAATGTATTTAATTAATTTGAATTACGATGCGCTTTCAATCCCCAAGAAAGTCATATTGTTTACTTGTATTTCTACCCTATATCTAATATATTTTTAATACCCTTTATACACAATGGCTGATACATTGAACAAGTATTACAACATTTACTATCAGAACGCACGGGGATTACGAACTAAAACGACGTTATTTTTCTGTAACTTGTGTACTTGTAATTATGACCTAGTAATTATCACGGAAACATGGCTACTGGACAGCATTAAAGATGCAGAGCTTTTTGATGGTCGTTGTGTTGTGTGGCGAGGCGACCGCGACTACACGGCAACCGGTCAGATCTATGATAGTGGAGTGTTGATTGCGGTACGCTGTGACCTCGTGGTTGCCCCGCAACCGATATATCATTCGAGTGCTGAGGATCTGTGGCTGACGTTAGTGCTTAAGAATCGCGAAAATAACTTTCGTATTAATGTTCACATTTGTGGTATTTATCTACGTGGTGAGAACCTAGGATTTTCTTTCTCACAACAACTATCAAATTCTTTTAATAATCTATCCGGCGTAATTGCTAGTCACTCGAGTGAAACATTTCTCATTGTGGGAGACTTTAACTTGGCCAGGATTACCTGGACTCCGAGTGATACTGACTGTTTATCCTTAGACCCAACAAACTATAACACTCACGATGAGAGGCTTTTGGTGGACGAGTTGCATACTCATAGTTTTTTGCAATTCAACGGAGTCAGGAACGGTCACGGTTGAATTCTCGACCTCGTTCTATGTAATGATAATGTTCGGGTTTATGACTGTAGTCAGGACTCGCTTGTGCCAATTGACTTGCACCACGTGGCCTAGAATATCGAACTTCAGTTTTCTAATTACTCTCCTTTGTCCGAAGCCCCGTACGTTAAGTAACGTTTCAATTATTATTTATGTCTTTTTTGTTAGACAAGAGAACTGATAGCAAGCCTGGAGAGAGATCTCACTCTGCTCAGAGGAATGTAAGCGTGACCTTTAGCAAATAGGTGACTGCTTAAGTAAACAACTGCCCGGTATAACGTTGTACCTTGTAATTTATTCACTGTTACTGCCCAGCATAAAATTAAAGGTAGCATTCTTCGTTCGATCTTGCCTTTACCACGTAAAGCATCAATCAAAATCTGACGTACAAGGCTGGATCCGGACTCCGCGTTGGTTGCCTGTTATACTTGAGTCGTCCAACTCCACAAATACAGCTTGTGGCATTTCTCCAGCCTACAACTACTGTCTACGTAGTGCAGGCCAATCTATTCTTCGGATTACGCCCATGGCACCTTGTAAACATTGATGTTAAATTTTAACATTTTAACTGTGATATTGACTCTTGTGATATAGTGTTAAGTTAGTTTTAAGTTATTTGTACTGTGTTGTGACGTTGATAATTTATTGATTTGATTGACCTTTACACCCCAATCAAGTCAATAATATATATTTTTATAAGTAATACAAAATATTTTTTGCAATTGCAATTATAACTTTCTACACTTTGAACCCTGCTTTGAGCCTAATTACAGCTCTCTGGTCACAGCATACTTTTTACTATTTTACGAGTACAAATCCAGTACTAAGAATTTTATTTTAAGACGCCTACCTCTGGCAAAATGATGCGTATTCTGGCAAAAACGGTGGGTGGCGACGTAGCAGGCAAAGCATCCCCTCCAAAACCGATTGTCTCCAAAGTGAGGAGGAGTATTGGCGAATGGGAAGCGACGGCCAGTCTTGAGATTCTACTACCTGACCAAGCAACAGGACTTCCACAGACTCGGCCAAAGCCAAAGTTTATAAAGATAAGACATCAGAAGCTAGGATGTGTATGAGCAAAGCAAAAAATACCTAAATGCATCCCGGAACATAAGAAACGATATAAAAACCGGCGTTATAGAGTTGATAGGTAGACTCTATGAGATTGTGAGAGACCTGGAGCGAGAGTTACAAAGCAAAAACCCGGATAGTAGAACTCATACACATTCCTTGCCGTCAGTCAATACACTCACCAGTTTGTGCCCAGACGTAAACTCGGAGTTCCTAGAGGCACTCCGGGTAACAAATAAAAACTTACTGGAAAATAAACAGCACATGTGAAATTTGAAAGAAGAGATGAGCAAGCCTCAAAACATCGACGACGACAGGACGAGACCGAAACCGGAGAAAACGTTCTCGAACATATCCGAGAGGTCATAAACGCGAAGGAGGGTTGGGACAAGGTGGAAAGGGTCAGGAAGGCGAAGGACAGGAAGGTCATCATGAGCTGCATCAGAAGAGGAGAATGACAAAATTAAGTACAAAATTCTAAGCTCCGGGAAGAAGCTAAACTGTGAAGACCTGAAAACCCGGGATCCTCTTCTTGTCCTCAGAGACGTCCTGTCCTTCCACACAGATGATGAGATATTGCAGGGCATAAAAAAGCAAAATAAAGAACTCTTCCATGGAGTCGGCCCTGGGGAGGAGCGTCTTGCAGTAAAGTTTAGGATGAAGGCTGACAACATCCCTCATTATATGGAGAAGGGCGACTGAGGCAGGCACGCTACACAAAGACCTGCAGCGCGTGAGAGTGGAGGATCAGTCGCCCCTAGCACAATGTATCCGTTGCTTGGAGTTTGTCCACAGTAAGAAATACTGCAAGACCGCTTCAGACCGATGCAGTCACAGCGGCGGTCACCACCTCAGGGCGAAATGCGAGAAATGGCTTGCAGGAATGACCCCGACTTGTACCAATTGCGAGGCAGCAAAATACAATCAACGTGAGGATAAGGCCAGATATGCGCGGTGCGGAAGCGATGGGATGCTCTGGCTTGATCCTCCGTTGCGTATTGCTAAGGTTTCCTCTGCGTTTACATATGCCCAATGTAGTAGGACTGCACGCGACCAAATTGGGACAATAATGTGGAGAAAACCGGCAAACCAGGCGCCAAATATAAAGGAAATTCGGACTAGCGGGGGATTCGATTTCCCGCTATTCTGTAGGAATAACGGAACCGTAATCCCACCCGCTAATCCAACCATTTATAACCGTTTGCCGGCAAAGCGCAAAATGTATGAACAAATACCAAATGCGACGCTCTGTAAACCGTACATTGAAGTTTTTATTACCAGTGAGTTACTTTGCATAAGATAACCTGCATTGAAGTAGAAATTAGAATGATAAGATGGTTCGATTTTAGATGATTCTGCTATGTCCCTATGGCCCGTTTAGTCAGCAGCTTTCGCGCCCCATATGCGTATGGAGCAGGGGTTGGTGCAACTGCAACCTGGATACTGATACTGAGTGCCCTCTGCGGTCAAGCCTGCTGGGTGAGACCGGCAGAAGACCAGCAAGCAGGCGCACACAGACGAAAAATCGCGAAAAGCTGGCATAAACCTAATTTAAATAATATTCGACTCAAGCATTGTTTTTCTCATAGAT
The DNA here is from genome assembly GCA_923062675.1 of Marasmarcha lunaedactyla. Lineage (NCBI taxonomy): Eukaryota > Metazoa > Arthropoda > Insecta > Lepidoptera > Pterophoridae > Marasmarcha > Marasmarcha lunaedactyla. The sequence continues at coordinate 16,218,984 of OV281353.1, forward strand.
AATGCTTAAGTTTTTTTTTAAAGAAAAATTTTCATCTACCATACTTTATTCTAATGCAGAGAAAGACGACGTCTTGTTTTTAAGCGACGAAAAAAACAGAGGAGGTTCTAAAGTCACCATGTATATTTTTTTTATATTTGACCATGTATAACTTTTTACAGAGTAGCCCGAATTTGATAATTCTTATTTATTGGAAAGGCTACACCCCGAAGTTGATCGTCGTCTAGGAGGTGAGTAAGAAACTCAACCCGCAGCTTGCTTGGCATAATCATCAGAAAGAGCAAAGTCCACATTTTTTGAACTTTCTTATTGTATTTTTTTATTATTATTACGGTAATAATAATCATGATATACTTTTTTGATCCTTGTATCGAGCCCTTTAATTTGATACCCTATTCTGGAGATAAAGGTAATAAAGAATATTACATACATACAAGATACACGCGAAAAACATAACCCTTCCTTTGCAGTCGAGTAATAAAAAGTCTGTCAGTAAATGCGATAGACTAAATCTCTGCTAGAAATATCAAAGACCTTATAAGTACGAGTAGGTGTGAGTAATAGAGAAATTATTATCGAAAAATTATCGATGCTTTATTGTGCTTTGTTTATTGTGTAACATTTTCAAATGCTCTCAGGTATTATAGTGATATCATTTGCAAAGGAGGAAGAAAGTTGTAGGCTTAGTGGTTGGCAAAACGAGATGTATGCTAAAAATAAACATAAAATTATTCTGTATTTGCATAAAAAAAGTTACAAGAATATTAGATCTGTGAAACAAAATAAATTGAAATAAATGTACTGTGATTACGGCGTCTTCAATTTTAAGACTATTGTTTTCGAAACATGTATAATTCATAAAAAAAAAAATGCTTAAGATTTCATGATTTGTTTACTCTTGATTATTTCACACGAATAATGAAAAATTTTTACACATTTTATGAAGTTATCAATAAAAAAACATTTGAAAAATATGTTGGATTTTTCATTTTTATATTGGCATCACACACATTTTATATGGTCATTCGTTTCGTTTTTTTTTGTGCGGCACAAGTACTCTCTATAATTAAGTGTTTCCATTGAGTTTCCACTATGCAATATCAATTAGCAAGACGTGTACCAAGCTTATATTTTCTTGAGAATTATTTATTTTCCATAATTAAACTAACAAATAAATGTTAGTGAACTGTGTGTATTAGTTATAATTCTTAAAAAACATGTAGCCTTAGTATAACTTCTACTGTTAATTTTACTTACCACATTTCAAGTATTTATAACGCTGTTTTCAGATTGCAAAATGGTCTAAAACTTTATTTATTATGATGTTGATTTTGCATCTATATGTAGCTTTAAATTTCATAATGTTAACGCAACAAAAGCCGTGGGCCCAGGCATGTATATTAAAGTGGGTTTCTCTTTTAATTTTGCCTGACAATTTCAGGCGCTTTAACTGTTTTTTACTTCATAATTAATTGAATCATTAAATGGGATTTACTCTGCAGCTAAACGTATGAAATAAATACTTTTGCAAATATTAGATTTTCAGTTAAGAATGTAGTTGGCTATTGTAAATATTTTTCTGTTAAAAATGAATCCTTTTTTTTATATACTTAAGATCATAAGTTATATTGATATATGATTAAAACATCTGAAGATAATACGAAAACATCTTAACGTAACAATCGTAATCGTAAATCGTAACAATATGGTATGAAGGTACAATAAAGGTATAAAGCAATAACTAAATTTGCAAGGGCCTAGGATGTCGCCGTGGAGTAAAAAGTATAAACGTTCTTCTTGGACACCAATGTCCTTAATAGATCCGATCTGCGTCCGGCCCCATTCGGAAGTGTTGACAGTCGCTCCCGGCTGCCGAGTCATGATTGTTGTCTCACGACTTCTCTCGTAGCAATACTCTAACGCCATTCCTGCCGCGCTCTCGAGCGTAGCCCCAGACACGTTCTGTGTCCGACCCCGTTCGGACGTGGTCACACCAGCTGCTGAGTCACGACTGTCATCTCACGATGACAACTCGTAGCAATACTCAAATGCTGAGATTTGTACTCCTGAGATAAGCCTCTTGTGACTCTTGTAGCGAAAAAATACCTCACCTCGGTGGCAGCAGCAACAACAGACTCGGGCTGATTTTTCTGGCTACGTACTTGAGGCTGGGCGCTCGTTACGCTAGTAAGAGACTCGCTCTATTGCCGGTTTCGGCCGGTCGTAACGTAGTCAATTCCGCACTTTCGTGCAACACAACTCCGTGACTGCTTCACGTCGCGACGCCGACAGGTCTACGGCCGGTTTTTGTTGCCAACTTATTGACAACACACTCCGTAGTAAACCCCGGCGTTGATCAGGTGGATACTTAACGGTGACAACTAAGCCTGATAGCGTTGACCCGGTGAGCTTCCAAGGCCCTTCAGGTCCTGGAGAAACCAACAGAGTGGGTCCTGGTACAGAGGCCTTTCTTCCCAGGGTGAAGGTACAGTGCTTGTCCAATAGGGGCATTACTACGCGTTCATCCCCAACCCCCCTACCACTGGCAGGGAAGCTAGCCGCTGGGGTTTGCTAGGTTTGTTAGGAACTTAGGTAATTAATTCCCTCACTCCCCATCATCCCTCCCCATCCTTCGCAGATTTTGGTAACGTCCAGACCCCTCAGGTCTACAGCTCTCCCGCGTCTCCCGTACCATTCGAGATGGACTGTGTGTAGTACACATCCTCTCGCACGTCGCGCCGCAAGCGAGCGACTCGGAATCCGCGTCTGATGCGTCGTCGGACGCCGCCACCTTAACCGGCTCTCCTGAGCCCCCTTTCCAGTTAGTCACCAAACGCTCTAAGAAGCGTTCGAAAAAAGCCGCGGTGTCAACACCCGAGCCCACACCGGTGTCTTCAACACCCGCCCCCGCTGCAAGAGCGTCTACTCGCGTTAGCCAAGCATCACTCGCTACTTAGTTCCCTGTAAATTATATATTTAGTATAAATTCTTTAAATAGTAAATATAATGTCTAGACCTGGAAATCCCGCGTCCGGTCGTGTCAAACCGTGTCGTGTCGCGGAACTCCGAGACGCTCAGATGAACGATCTCATCGAAAATACCTCACCCACCAAGCATATTAAGTAAGGCCCGAAGTAGAAAAGATATACCCGGGAAGTTTCTTGCCAGTTCTTCTTCACGAAGGTTTTTCCGAACTGGTGGTAGAGTCATGTTTTGTTTGACGTCAATTAGAACAAGTAATTGTCAACGTTGAGAAATAAATATTTCATTTCGTTTCATTTCATTTTGTTGTTTTCTTATTTTATTGTACAATTCAAAAGAAATTTAGCATTCGGATTAAGTAGAAAAAATTTAACTAGAAATTCAAGGTCTGTGTGGAAGAGCACCACGTACAATGTCGAAGACCTTGTCACCGTTAGTCGTAAATGAAGGCCCGACTACCATAACCTGTCATGTTTCGTTCCAGTCCCTTAACCACCCAGTTTCAGTAACCAAATTAAGCTATTCTATTCCTCACCGAGCACATATATGCAGTAAAAAATATTTAATTCTTTTTTTTGCTATTTTTTCTACAAACTAGAAATCAACAGAAATATTTTAATAGTATAAAAATATGGTACTTTTCGAAAATACAGCTCTTTAACAGTAATAAAACCGAATCAAAGTTTATTTATTACTTATTCATAAACCGATCTCCCGGATCCAACATTCCACTTCAATCATATTACTTTCAATAAAGGGTTCAATATAACGTTTTACATGAATAAAAACAATCCATAATTTGAAATGCCCTATTTTTAGACTTTCATGTAATAACTGTTCATTCAATTTACTTTAATTAAAATAACCCAAAGGGTACTTTCACATCCACCATTCCATATGATTCTAATACATATTTGTGACGAATCGTTATGGAATAAATTTGGCAACTATGAATATAAAATAAAAATACATAATAAAACTGTAACTCCAGTTTTATTATGTATTTTTATTTTATATTCATAGTATAGCAGTATAGATAATAATAAAAGATCATACATTTCGGGACCTGTTGAGTGATCTTCATATTAAACTCTTCACAGGTGTAAAAAAAAACACAAGCATTGTGTCATGGTGTCATCTGTGCCCATATACAACATAGATGTTTTACTAATTATGTTTAACTATATATTACTGATATTAAATTAATTATTTAACCTAGGCATTAGTTTGAATTTCCTTTGCTCCAGCAATTTTACTGGTTGTTCCTTCCCTTTAACCGGAACAAAACCACACCTACGTGGTTATAATGGTAATAAAAATAGAAACGTAAGTACCACCCAAGGTGAGATCGTTTGAGCTGCTAATATAATATTATAGGTAGGGGTAAAACTTATTTTTATATTTTGTATCTCTTTAGTGGTAAAAGATTTTGATACTACAAAAAAGAAAAATGTTAAAAATAAATAATGTCAAGTTGACTTTTCGCACGTTCTTTCGTAGATGATCCAAATTCACCAGTGGTCATTCTCTTCAAAAATCGTTGAGTTTTCAGTTTTACTAGAGAATCGCAAATGAGTACTATGGTTCATTAGGTTTCTTAATGTGGGGTCGTCTATTCCAGACTATTTCAAACGATTAAAATCTATTTTAAATTGTCAATGAATTTTTAATTATTGTTAGTTCTTGAAAATTGATTGACAATTCTCTCTGCTATGGCCTAACTACTCATACACCGATCTTGCTCCACTTTTGAAAAAACCATGGCGCCCTTTGACATCAACATTTCCGGATTCAAAAGGTTTGAACCAATTTTGTGCTACTCTTACAGAGACTGAAGTACGACCAAAAACAAAAAAACAATTGTTTTTCCTCTCTTGTGATAAACTTTCAATGTATCGAACTTCTATTTTAACTCGCTAAATTTAACAGAAAAAAAGGGTCTGAAAAAAAATTATTTTTTTTACGAACCTTTTTCTTAGTATCGAAATCAGCCAGAAACAAAGAATACAACCAAAGAGATAGAATTACAACAAATAACGTACAAAATACGAAAATACTTTTCCCGACCCATTATTACGCTAAGCCAAACAAGATATATTATGAACTAATTACGTTACAAAGTAAATGTATGGGGTCGTCTCATATCACATTTTTTTATTTTATTTTAAAATCTTATACGTGTTATTTTACTTGCACGTCCCATAACTTGCACGACAAACTGAAATGAAAGAAAGATTGAGGCGTGCCCTACTAGATAAAAAAAATTATTGTAGTAAAAGTGTCACCGTTTTCGAGATATTCCCGACTTGTTATTTTATTCGAAAAATGCCGCTTTTGGTCAGTTTATCAATATTCTAGAATAGTAGATCTACCATATGCAATTATCATTTTGTTAAATATCATTAGGCATCATTGAGAAAAAACATATTATTCTCATTATTTTGTTCTACAAAAATTATTTAACTCAGAATGCCAATCATTCGATAGTGACAAACAATTTACTGGACTGTCACTGCACATTTTACAAATAAATACGTATTTAATAAAGATTTCAGAAAGGTATAATACTTATATTTTAGTACTCAGTACTCAGTACTAGTAGTATATTTTAGTAGAAAAAAAAAGAAATTGCCAGTTTTGTGCCATACGGGCAGATTAATATTAAATTTGAATAAATTAAAGATTAAAGAAAATACACATGTTTGAGGAAAAACATCTTTATTTATTATTTAGTCATTGAGTACATCGTAAGTGCTCCGTTATATTCTGTTGCAGATAAATTAAATATAATATAACTTTGTACGCGGGTATTAATTATATAATAGTGAATATTATAACTTAGGATTTTTGAGGATTTCTCACATAAGGACAATTTTTCTTATCACATAAATTTTTTAATTTTGCTGACTTGAAAACAAGTTATTTATTTATTTGATTTCGTCGAGCTATCCTTTTATCTGAAAAGCAAAAATGTTTACTTCAAATAAACTAGACTGATTAGGTTTTATAGACAAGGTCAGGGCTAAAGTTTAATAACCAGTTATATCAACCATTTTGTAAATAACTTTTTGTAGTTAATGCTATAATAGTGTGCTGTTGTCATTTTCAGACTTCTGATTTAGTAGCTAAACTGCCAAAAGTAGATTTCACAGTCTTCATTCTTGATGTTAGGTTCCTGAAGTTCTATGAAACTGACGAGATTGAAACATGTTGAAACGTCAGAACTATATGGTAGTTTTGGAATCTTTTAATTTGGGATTCATTCTCTTCGAAATTCGTAGGTACTATAAAGTTGACATCAAAAGAAGACTGTCAAAATTAAGCATTTGTCGCTTTTCAAAATTACTTTTCAATATGAATCTCAAAATTTCTACAGCAACTACATCATGTGACTAACTATAAGATGGCAACAAGGTTTAAAACAAAATGGATCATGTTTATTGTTATTTATTGAGTTTAATAGTAATACATTAAATAGTAAAAATTGTCTTTAATTTGTACATAATATTATAGGAAGAAGCTTTGAATAAAAGTAGCTGTAATGCATCATATTCACGTGCCAAATAAAAAAGTCCGAAGTAGTTTTGGTGCAAATACCAGATAAATGATTATTTGTTATATACAAACCAACCACAATTTTTATTCTATATACTTTCGGCAATATGCTATTAATGTGGCAGTAGGGTTTCCTTGCTAAGATATCGTCTGGAGCGGTTCTAAATTTTGCTATTTTGACCGCTATAGTAATCACGTTTACGTGTTTGTGTTCGGTCAAAGGGAAGAAAAAACCAGTGGGGTGCCAACGGGTGCCGTTTGAGGGTGTTTGTGGATAGTTTGGGGGAGAGAGACAAGCTAACAGATGCAGATTAGAATAACTTTGTATGGACATAAAGAGACATTGTAAATTTATTTTGAAAGAATTATAACCCTGAAGTTTCTTGCTAGTTCTTCTTCATGAATGTTTTTCCGAACTTTTAACATCAGTAAGATCAAGTAATTTGTCAATGTTGAGAAATAAATATTAGAATTTGAATTTAAGTGCTGGACAAAGGTCCGGTAGGTCCACAACGCATCCTTTGTCGATGTTATAATCACAATCATTATTAATAAATAAAATACCTACGACTAATGATGTCCATGGGCGTAGATGCCACTTAACATCAGGTGGGTCACGTGCTATTTGCTGGCTTTAAATATAGTATAAATAAACAACGTTTTATCTGACATTCCGTACGAACGAGTGCGGGCGCTGCCGAGTCTGTGTGGACTATGATTGTAACATTTTAACTAAACAAATATTATAATGACCTCACTTCTTTCGTAAATATTTCGTTATTGCTTACGCAAGAGAGGTAAGAGAGTAATTAAAAGTAACAATTATAGCTGTATATATAAACAATTATCCTTACGTTTATTAAAGAATAATATTGAAGTCTTACTGGTTAAAATTGCAACCAGGAATCTAACGACTCGTATATATTATGCACGAAATAAGGAAAGCTAGAAGACGGGATATGTTGTTGGAAACGAGGGTGTAGGTGAATGAAGTCGTAGGCAGACATAACATTACCTGTTTTAAACTATTATAGCCTTTTTTTAAAGTAATATTTAAAATAAATACTTTCTTATTAACTTTTTTCTAAACATTTTTGGTAGCTTAAATTAACTTCATAACATCATCATTACCGTAAAATGCAAAAAGTTACTTGTTGTTCCTATTCATTGAAGTTAAAATGGCGCAAGATAAGAGACGCTCTTACATAATGTACCTGAAAAATGCCTCTCGCACTACCACTAATACATCAGAAGCTCAATATTCAAATTCAAATATTTATTTCTCCACATTCACAATTACTTTTTCTTATTGACTTCAAATAAAACATGACTTTACCACCAGTTCGGAAAAGCCTTCGTGAAGAAGAACTGGCAAGAAACTTCACGGGTAATTATTTTCAAAATCAATTTACAGTATCACTTTAGGTCTATACCAAATTAATCTTATCTGCATCTGTTAGCTCGGCAAGTCTCCCTCCCCGCAAGTATCCAAACGACGAAAACCCTCAAGCGGCACCCGTTCAAGAGTTGACGCGGGATTCAGCCATGGCTCTCCTCAACCATATAAGAGGGAAGACGACCCATCACCTGACGCTGCAACAAGAAGACGTACTTAACTACAATACTCCCAGGTATAACATGAGCTTACGAGCAAAACAACTTATTTCGTGTCATTATAATTTCGTTTGTATTTGTGTCGTATATTGTCGGTTTGCTTCGAGTAGAGATTAAACCATATGACAAAGGAAATCAGATGAACGAGAACAAGATTTTTGAGATCCTAACTAAACGCTATTTTACTGAAATCAAAACGTATTTTTGAATAAAAAAAGATGTTTAAGGCAAGTAGTGTGACAATAAAAATATTTTCTTAAGTATGAAAAATATTCTATAATTTTTTATAATTTAATTTTCAAATAAAAAGTTTTGTGCGGCAATCTACCCTTACAGAATTTAGAGATGTCCTTAAAATAACGTTGTTTCTAAAGACAATTGTAGTTTCATCTTTAAAAGAACCATGTTAAAATGGTACCCAATATCTTTTGAAGTAGTAATAGCCTGTAAAAACACGACAATAGCTACATGTAACACGACATGACGCAATCACGTATATAAAAATTGATTCTTCATACAAAATTAAAGAAGGATCTGTATGAAAAGTAATTTTTTTAAATATTCATCACATGGTATCTTCAGGAACGTTGTTCAGAAATGTGTTCTAAACGCATGTGCCAATTTTGCAAACAGTAAAAAAAGTCACCCGGTATGCACACACAATACACAAACAAATCAAATATCTAAAACTCCAGGCCCTTCCATTCAGGAAGTATACACGGTTAAAATTTTTCAAGGCTGTATTTAAAATAAGCAGCCTTTCAGATCCTTTGATTTTAAAAATATATAATAGCTCATTAGTATATATTTTTTAATATTTTATAATTATCATATAATAGTTTCCGTTTTTGTTGAGCTTTTTATTTATTTATTTACTTTCAATTGGGAACTACATGGATTAAATACAGTAAACTAAAACTCATATAAATATTACATTATCCAACTAAGTTTTTACTATCTTTTAACACAAAATAAAAAAAATGCAGTAGCTCAGAAACGTATTTACAGAATTTAAACGAATAGGATCTAGCACTCCTAATATATAAACAGTTCTGTACTTAACAATTATTTATAAAAATAAATAAAGTAATAATACATTTTCTAAACCATTACAGTAGTTTAAGCTGTAAAAGATTTTTTCTGAAACTTTGAATGTTTAAATCAAAAGTATCCATGTCAGAGAAGATGTCTTTTTAGATGATATAGGTTAGGTTAGAAATAAAGGTATTTGAACCATGATTAGGTTTGGCTATTGTTGGTTAAAATCCGAATATTTTGTTTTTCCTGTAGAAGAACGAGGATATCTAAATGTTATTTTGCTCAAAATATAGTTTCATTCTAAACGATAACCATTTACAAAGTTAGATTTTGTCCATTATTAGTTATTTCTCTTCGCCTTGATAATAATTTTACTAACAAGGGGAGGATACGACCTTGGGGAAACGGATTTGGGTAATCTTTGACGTAGTGGTAGAACACCATGTGGGTATACTACCTCTAAAATACTAAAGCGCAATACTCAAAAATGGCTGAGAAAAACGCACTCAAAGTTTACCCAGCACTATAATATATTAATAGGTAAACTTCATTTCTATAAATTATCTGCGGTACAAACAAATAATAAGTCGAAAGTTAAATGGAAAATTATAAATTTTTTTAATTAATTAAAGCAATATTTTATAAATACGTATTACGAGATATTATTACATGATCCTGAGTGATAGTTATGATAAAAACATTCAAAACAAAAAGTTTTTCTACACCAAGAACAACAAATAAATGTTGCTTTTTTACAATGACACGGTATTTCTAAACGGTCTAATGAGAAACACCCATCAATGACATTAGTAAAAAAATTTCTTGTGTCACAAAGCCCGCTGGCAACCAGGCATATTCCATCATGTCTCGAAATATTGGCGCTGACAATTGGTGATGAATAATCGAATGAATTTTTATGCAATCCTCTCGGGAATTAATTTCATAATTCTTGTCTAGAAGTTCAGCGGTACTTTGCAATCGTTTGATAAAACTTTTTACTTGTCTATAGAAATAGACATCACATGGTTGAACTAACGGAGTACATTTTGGAGGTATAACTTTAAATGTGCATGTAGGCATTTTTTTATCATCCTGAAATATTTCATCATGTAAGTCTGGCTTCAGTTGTCCTGTCCACGAGTCAATAATTAAAAGAAATTTATTTTTTTGAACATATGGCATTAAACATTTCTCCAGAAATTTTTTATAGAGAGTAGTTGTCAGTTTTCCTGATCTTGATGATGTGACGATAACATTTTTATATTTTTTTAAATATTCTTCTACGTTTTTCTTTATTCTTGGCCCAAAATCACCTGTAGGCTCTTGCAAACAAATAAAAAAATGTGGTAGTAATTTTTTAGATAATGTTATGCTATATTGTGCTGTATATGAGTGTGACACCTTGGTCATGTCTTGTACTTTTGCGAACACTGTTTTGCTTCCTTTTTCTGTCAGTGTCCTGTTAAACATTGATTGGTATTGACATCCTGAAAACATGAATTTTTAAAAATCTAATGATTAACTTCGATTAAATTTAATAATGGAATAAAAAATAATTAGTTTACCGTTAGAAAATTTATGTACCTGTTTGATCTGTATTAACAACGAAGTCACTATCGAAGTTAGATATCAATTGTTTTGTTTGAATGCGAAACATTTCTGCAGAGGCGATAATTTCTGGCATGGTGTGAACTTCTTTGTCTGTTACAAATTTTGTAATTTTGCGTTGGCGAATGTTGTGTCTTTGTTTAAATTGTATTACCCATGGGTCGGACGCTTTAAATTGAAGATTAGGAAACAGGCTGGCTGCAGCTAAAGCCCATTGCTGCAAATTTCGTGTAGTCACTTGTTGATAATTTTGTGTTGCCTCGACGAAGCGGTCATACGTCCAAGAATTAATCACATGATATTGATCAAATTTAGTTCCACCATGTTCAACATCTTTTTCCCATACTTTCAAATGATCCATTCTCTTCAAATGACTACATCCATTTTTTTGTAATGTTTCTAGTTTCCATGAAGGGTGAGCTTTTGCTATGTTTAAAACTTTAATTTTATGTTCGAGAGGAATATAATCCATCATTTTTTGTTTTTTTTTTTCATCTGGAACATAGTCATCAACTGAAAGTAGTCTTCTACTGCTTCAAAATTTCCGTCTGGGCATTCTTCTTGAGCATGAATCAATTCTTCATCGCTTACGAACTTCTTTTTATTTAACATATCTAACGTATTATCATATAATTCTCTACCAACCAACATAGCATCTTCAGATAGAGTGTCAGAAGATGTTTTTGAAATTAAATCACTTTCAAGAAGTAAACCTTCATAATACACTTCTCCATCTTTTAGTTGTAGCTTCGATAAATCACTATGTAAGGATGTATCAGTAGTGTTTTCATCTCCATGAGAAGAACTTGTTTCGCTTGATGACATTTTATAAATTATAAAACAATTTTTAAAGTAAATTTCACTGCACAAATACGTCTGTTCGTGTCGAAATTCAGAAACTAACTGCTATATTCAAGCTACTGAAAAAGTGGTGGGACTAGCATAGGTTCAAGGACAACAGCATGACTATTCTTTCGGTAGGCCAACAGAGCTCGAATAGATGTACAGTTTACAATAACTCGAGGACAAGAATTATTGTACCCTCATACCATACTCGACCCTTCTTATTGTCTGGCGCAGGTATATATTTTTCACAATCAGTTAAACTTATAATAAATATGAGAGTTATAAGAATTATTCATGAATTACAAATATCTCATGAAATACACCGTAGATAATTTATAGAAATGAAGTTGAAAATAAAAAAATATTTTATTAAAGAATAATTTAATGTATCAATTATTTACTTATTAATATTAATAATTAATTAAATAATGGAAAAAAAAGAAGAAAAAAGAATCAAGTGGGATGGCTCAAACTCATGCATTCAAGAGCATGAGTCGAGAGCGTTACCACATACGCCACAGAACGTTTGATCGATTATATATAAGTTATAACTTATATATAAGGTGCTGGGGAAACTTTGAGTGCGTTTTTCTCAGCCATTTTTGAGTATTGCGCTTTAGTATTTTAGAGGTAGTATACCCACATGGTGTTCTACCACTACGTCAAAGATTACCCAAATCCGTTTCCCCAAGGACGTATCCTCCCCTTGTAAGACTTAAATATTTAATATATATTTATGTTATATATTATGTTATATATTTTATAGTACGGATTCCAAGATATATTCTAAAATGGAGTGAACAAAGGAGCTGTATGATAACAAAAGCGTGATGTATTTTTGAAATCCTTATCCACTTTAAAAATGAAACCCAACATTATTTAAGCCTTCTAACTGGTTATTTTATATGTGCGTCAAATGTCGTCCAAGATCTTTTATGGAGAAAACATTTTCTGAATTATGTCCTGTGGTATATTTAAAATCGATAATAGATTTCTAACGAGTAAAAGTTATAACTTTGCAATTATCACTTGTCATCTTTCCTGCGATTTTTACTTCAAAGTTCTGATAAGACTAAGTTCAAGTCAGTATCTGCGATTCTTTTTCTCATATTATGTTAAGTATATAAGAAAACCTAAATAATCTAAAATAAACTTTAATCATACAGTTTGACAGTGATCATTTGCGAAATCGCATTGACGATTATAACCTATCAAATATTCAACGATGGTTAATATCTGTTATTTTCCCTTTAATCTAGTTTAATTACTTTAAAGGGAAAAAAACATACATCCTCGAAATTTATATTTGTATAAATTCCAAAATATTTGAGGCATTTTATGTGTTTTGAGTTTTTTAAAAATTACATGGTTTCTATTACCTAACCCTGTTCCAATGGGAATTTAGGGAATTCCCCCTGGTGGTTGCCCGCCTTTTCGTGGAGCTTAGTAACCGTGGACTGGTCACGCACAGTGAACTAAGAAGCAACCAGGGCCGGCCCGTTTGGGCCGCCGGCTGGCCCGAGGAGGGCACTCCCAGCGGGCTAAACAAGTCCGCTGAGGACGCGGGAGGTGGGACCGCAGAAGAAGAGGAGTGCCGGTATTACGGTGCGCCGTTTTCCCTATCTTCTGGAGGGATCGCAGGGGGGAGGCGTGTTGGTATTACGGTTCGCCACTCTTTCTACCCCCTGCGAGCTGGCGCGCCCGTTCCGTCGAAACGGCACTGTTGGGGCGGCAGAAGAAGAGGCATGTGCGTCGCTTGATCCTCTGTGGCCGAGGTGTGGTCGGTGGCAGAACCAAAGACCTGATCTGCCACCGGGTACCAGTTATCTGGTATCCATGGCCTCCTAGTAGCAGACGGGGGGAGTCTGCTACAGTAGTGGTGGAGGCCGAGGAGGGAGGCGCACCTTACCATCTGGTGCGCTCATCGTGGAGGGCCTTCGGGCTTTCGCGATGGAGCCGCTTGTGGACGGCTGCCACCGGTGGGGTGGCGGATGTGTGTGAAAGCGTTCCCGTAACCCCGTCACAAGGCGGCGAGACGGAAGATGGGGGGGTTTTTAGTGGGTATACCGTGGGTCTCATTAGCCTATACGGGAGTCCCACATAACCACTCGGAGGCCCCCTGCGCCCGGGTGGTATGCGTAATGCATTTCCCCCCCCGAAAAAAAAAGGTATTCCTATGTATTTTCTACTGATAAAATATTTAAGAAATCTGCTTAGTAGTTTCAAATTTGGTCAATTAAGTCTAAACAAAGAAACAAATTTTGCCTGTTAACCATGGGTATTAAGAAACAAATATATTATAAATTTTATGATACTCATAATTTTTCTAAAATTTAAAATAAAATCAAACATTTAATCACTCTTATTATGTGGATATTTAATGAAATAAGAATTAGTTAAGAAGATTGAATGGAAACAATGGACTATTACAGCGCTTTTTAAAATTTGTATAGTGTGTAATGGAAGACCCAGTTTAGATAATGCCAAGGGGATTCGCTAGTTTCAATCCATCATTCAATCATATCGAATCAGTTCGAAAACTCAATGGTGTTCTATAAAAAAAATTATTGATGATCTTAAATATATTAGAATAACAAAGTCGTACAGACTTTGATATCTTTTCGATTCAGATTACAGAACCTATTTAAAAGAATTGGTGGGTCGTGAAATCCACATTAATCACAAACTTAATAGAATAAATCTGGGGGAATAAATAATAAAGCATCCCCGAAGATGAGAAAAAGAAAATTCAATACTACCTCTCTTTTCATCCATTTTTTTCCTTCAGCCATGTATGTGTATATGAATAACCGTGTATACACCTATTTGTCCTTGTAATTCAAATCTGAGCCCCCGTATTAACATAAAATGAAACATAATGCTACTTTGTAAAAATTTGTTTATAAAAAAAGGTTATTAAAAAACTTACCCAAAAGTGCCATGAAAAATCCATAAAGGACACACATAGTATGTCCAAAGATCCATCGATGAAACAGGGCTGATATGAGAGTGAGCGGGTTTCCTAAAACCGAAACGGAGAAGTCGGAGCACACCAGGTTGAAGAGAATGATGTTCAAGGGTGTCCATAGCTGGAACAAAATGGTATTATTGAAAACTCTGGTAAATCATGTGATGCAAAGAGCTGTTCGCTTTTGAGTCGTTGATGTTTTCGATGTATATGCGTATTTATTTGATTGACAATTAATGGACACACAAATTAGAACTTCGCAAACAAATCAAAATTAAATTTATGCTTGTACAAAGGTTTTACAAAGGTGTAGCTTTAGACATCATTATTCGTTGCTGTTATTGATTCATTATAATTTTATTTATTGATTGTCGATCAATGCATTGCTGTCCTTAGGCTGAAATTGCCCATGTTCCAGTAGAAAAATTGGTTATTATGGCGGGTAAAATAGGAAGGACTGTAGTACCGCCCGAGACGAGATCTTAACACAAGAAACTCTACTGCCACTAAAAGGTACAAATTCTTAAGAAATTTGTTACAAAAGATCTGGAACCGGAAAGTTTTGTTAAAATTACTATATTGTTGTGCTGTTTATTAAACCAAATTCATAAAAAATACCTATAGATAACACATATATTACTTTACATAAATTCATCCATATAAACATCTTTTAAATGCATAAACAATACTAATGGTATAACAACAACACCATATCTGATTCTTTCACTCTATTATAAAAGCCTGATTTGGGTTTCGACTTGCTTTGTGTGAATCATGTGTGGCAAGGAGTTCCAAGGTGTAACAGCATGTGCTGTGGAGGAGTATGTAGATAAATAATATAATCTTAAATCATATAAGTTTTATGTGGAGCCATTCGAAATGAAATCGTTTACCGATAACCGATATGTCCTGAAAACAAATAAATCAAAATGCTCACGTAGATAAAAGGAACAAACATTTCCCCGGTTTTTCCATTGAACATTAAAAAGGAGGCTAAGTATCCATGTGCGGAAAGCAGCGCATTTGTCGACTACCGATTACCCCTTGCCTTAGATTTCACGAAGACCGAAGGTCTAAGATCAGTAACTGATGCGACATTAATTGAAATATGAATATTTAATGGTAAGCAGTAAGTGTTAATCTGTTGATCGTCTGCGTATAAATGAAATTTGGATAACACAATCTGGTGATAAAATTTATAAAAACAGAGTAAAGCTTAAGAATTTAATAACCGAGTAGTGTAGTGGTTACTAGCCCTGCCCTCCCTTCCTGTTATAAACTTATAGACGGGAGACTTGCTGAGCTTACAGATGCAGATAAGAGTAATTTTGAATAGACGTAAGGAGACACTGTAAATTTATTTTGAAAAAAAAAATACCCGTGAAGTTTCTTGTCAGTTCTTTTTCACAAAGGTTTTTCGGGACTGGTGGTAGAGTCATGTTTTATTTGAAGTTAATAAAAATAAGTAATTGTCAATGTTGAGAAATAAATATTTGAATTTGAATTATATGTGCCGTAAGTTTTCGGGTCATGGTTTTTTGTATTTATATTATGTATATTTTTCTGGGTTTCCCCAAGTTTGTTGTATGGTCATCCATAACACAAGGTCTGCTTTCGTTGGTGCGTTTGTCTGCAGATTTATTAAAAAATATATATAAAAAAGCAGACATAGAACGTCATCGAGGCCATCGAACGCCTGCAACATGATCACGCTAATTAGAGCAAGGCTAATTGAGGCGCCCTCGTTGCTAACTACCTTGAAGATAAGGCTTAAACCAAGCCACTGCAGAAGAAAAAATATTAAGAGATTGAAGGCAACAAGTAAAATATTGACATGTGTGGATTTTTAAGGCGTTACTGAAGTCAATGTGATTAAGGAATGTTACAGACTTATTTTTAATTGCCCATGGGATAACCTAGGTAGTACTAGATTTAAAGTCGCTTAAAATATTGTTGGTGAAGAGGATTTTTCCATGCTTAAGCATGGTCAAAAGAGGATTCCAATTTAATACAGATGGCGACAAAAACTATCATACGAAATTTACGTAAAAGTGTAAAAAAGACCATAAAATCTTTCCAGTTTTTATAAAACTTTATTAACCAGTTTGTACGACATCGTATTTTTCATATACGAATACAGTTTTTTTAATAATATCGTTTAATCGATATCCGTAGATATAGTAATATTTCATTTGAAAAACCTTAAAGCAATTTAAAGTATTTGAAATTATTTCATTATTATTAATTTTATTTTAGTTAAAGTTATGTTTAATAGTACGGTTTACTAGTTCGTTGTGACCATACAGAGAACACAAGGAAAGGATGTTCTAAGTAATGTAGCAATCTTTCTTCAAGTAAACTGACGTCACAAATTCCATAATTCCTTAAGGGGTGCTAGCTTCAGTCCCACTTACAGATCTGTGGTATTTACTCGGAGCAACCGTAATTGAAATTTCAGTTTTTAAGTAAAAACATTGCGTTGCATCATTTCATGTAAAATTTATAGGGATCATACATATAAGTGAAAGTATAGGAAGACAGAGTTTGTTTTTTGTAAGAACTTATGAAGCCTCATTCATAATAATGCAATATTTTCGGCGCTTGCTGGAAAGTAATGCCATAATCTAAGAAAAAGTTTACTATAATTCAAAGAGACGCTGAACACGCAAAACAACCTCTGAGCTACACGCGCTTCGGCTTCACCAGTTTTTCTTAAGACTCAACCACGAAAGCCGACTGCTCTATCTGTTAAACATCGAGATAACCCATATAACTAAGACATAATTTCAAATTAAATTCTGCCAAACCGCAGTAGTCAAGCGTAGTGGACTATAATTTGACTGGAACCTGCTGAGGGGAATATTGAAGCTGTGTTGGTGGTTTAAAATACCTAAGTGCGTGGAGAAGCGTTATTTCCTGGAAATTATACTAATTATTAACTTTTTTATGGATCATGTTTAACACATATTGTACGCGATCTCGGATGTACCTAACAGGCATTTAGAGCTAGATATATCTGAAAAATTAAAGCTAATTTCAGATGGTACGACAACATGCAAACTCAAAACAAATGTTAGTTATCACGGCGGCTTAAACAGATATTCAGATGTTCTTGCCAATAAAAGAAGTTCTACACACAATACATTTTATTCTTATATTATTTTTCACCACAAAATGAACAATAATATAACAGTAACATGCGAATAATATTAAAACGAATAATAAAAAACAATTAAAATGTTTAACATTACAAAAGAAACATTCATCAAATACAACCAATTAGTCTGCTAAGATTTGATTTTTGCAGTTAATAATGTGACTTATTTCAACGAAGTATCATGGGAAAAGTGTGTAAAAGGCTTTATTTTTTCGCTCCGTTCAAAAAGACAATATTAGCTTCTTTTCAAATATCATAAATATTTTGAATGACGCAGTTGTCAGAAACAGCTAAGTGAAACGTGAAGAGGGCTTTTATTTACTTCAGAATTGTTTATATTAGAGTAAGTAGAAATAAATTTCAAGACCATGTTTACACTATCGTTTGTGTTTTTAAGGACGCTGTAATGTTGTTAATTCTTTCAGAAAAAAAAACCCTGTACATTTTACCGAACAACAAAAATGGAAAAAGTTTTGATAAATATTAAAGGCCGTGTTGTACACAGTTTAAACAGTGTGTTTTAGTGACAACTTCATATTAGTAATTAAAAAAACTGGCTTTGATCGCGCATATACAGAGTGGCTTGTGTCTTTATCTTTTTTATAATTAACTAGATTTAGCTTATTTGATTGTATTATTTAGAACTATGCATTTAAAATCAGAAACATTCATGATTAATTTACCACTAAATAAACTTTACCCGAACTATGACGAATGCGAAAAATTTGTAATAATTTACTCATTTTACATATTTTATTTTTATTTTATAATTTATGCACAGTTTAAGCAATATTATTATATCCACATTATTGAATTACATAACAGACAAAGCAAACAAATACTAAGTAGGTTTATATTAAAGCTAACTTTAAAAATAAAGTTGAAATGGATATTCTCCCTAAAAGTTTACCCACCATCTAGGCTTGTGAAATGTTATCACTAGAAAATATTGCTTTGGCTGTTCTTTTCATCAGACATAGAGCAAAATACATGATTAGTACACTAATGCCCGTCTGCACTAAACTCTACAAAGCATAGGCTCATTTAGGTCATGCCTAAACTAAGTCACACATAAGCATCGACTCACTCTGCGTTGCTCTGCACTAACCAGTTTACGTTAACTGACTCCTAGAACGATCGTTGCCTAACAAAGCGCAAGAACGAAAAGTCTATTTTGTCTTTGATTTTGATGTATGATTTGAATTTTCTTATCACTTGTCCTGCCTGACGGTTTATTTAACCTTCCTATACCCGCGCGTTAGTCTGTAAGACCAACCAAGTAAATTTTTGTATTTATTTCTTCTTTCGTATATGCTAGAGGTGCACTTTTTGTTAGCTGCATGATTTATGTTTGTTAACAAATGAGTTTGTTGTTGGATGACCATATTTCGGATTCTGACTATGAAGATCAAAACGACAGCGAGGTGGAGGAAGACTTTAAGAAGACGAGCTGTCAATTCCTCTTTGTTAAGACTGATAAAGCTAAGTCTTCTGAAATAGGTTTATTAGATGGTCCAGAATCCTCAGTAACAGCTGCCAATAGTACAATTGGGCATAGTGCAAACTGCCCATCAAAAAGAATCGTAAGACGCTGTACATCTGCGCTAAATGTAAAGTTTACTTTTGTATGGAACGTGCTAATATGGTATTTCCTGCTTGTTTTAGTGAGACTTGTGCCCAAGATTATATATTATTTTATTATTTGCCAACTAATAGTCTAAAAGATTTGAAAGTTTGTTTTTCTTTATTAGAAGAAAAAAATATTTTTGGCAACATTATCGTAGCACATATGAAATAGTTCCTTTATTTCAGAAGCTGTATTGAAAGACTGTTAGTTGTTCAATAGAATATATTTTTTTTATATTCTGTGCTTATTTCATTAATGATATCCTCTATTTTAATTATACATATAATAACATTACTAAAGAGGTTCTTGAAAAACAAAACAATGAAATTGTGTCCTGAATTTTCGGTCTGTGTTAAATAAACCGTCAGGCAGGACAAATGACAAGAAAATTCAAATCATACATCAAAATCAAAGACAAAATAGACTTTTTCTTTATTTCGTTCGCTTTGTTAGGCAACGATCGTTCTAGGAGTCAGTTAACGTAAACTGGTTAGTGCAGAGCAACGCAGAGTAAGTCGATGTTTATGTGTGACTTAGTCTAGGCATGACCTAACTAAGTCTTTGCTTTGTAGAGTTTAGTGCAGACGGACATTAAACATTTAGGCATTGACTTAAGTTTAGTGCAACGCAATTCTCGTTGCTAAGCACGTCGTAGAGACTTAAGTATCAACTTAGGCGCTGTCAAAGTTTAGTGCAGACGGACATAAGGTTTGTAAGATGATGCTAACCTAAGTCTACATTGGTTTTAATGATGAACATGAATATTAGGCTTAAAATAAAAGTATACATATTAAAAAAGGGAATTTAAACTGTGATAATCAGCAATACACGTTCAATAATACACAAATCAGCTACACATGCTGTTTATGAAAAAGGATTTGAGCTTAGATTTAATATTTTCCAATGTTAGGCAATTGCGTAATTTCGCGGGTAGTTTATTAATTAGTCTTGGAACTATGTAGGCAGAAGTTCTCTAGCCGTACACATTATTTGCTGGTTTTATGCATAGTCGACGAAGCGCTATCGACCGGGTGTATACAGGATGCTAAATTTCGTGCTGGATATTTTCTTTGAAAAACATTTTTTTTATATACATGTACTAAATCGTTATTAAGAAATTTATGACGAATTTTATTTGATACTATATTTTTTTATATTTTCAACTGTAAGTTTATCCAAATAGGTTAAATATATTTAACTGAATATCCCTCTAATCACAACGTAAATATTACTTAATTTGAAATAGATGTATTTTATTAAATACACAATTCAGCTGCCTCTGGAAAAAAGGAAAAGGGCTCCCTAAATTTTGCGAAGAGGAAAAATTTTGATTTGTCCGCCTTTTAATAGAAAAAGGCGATGTGATAGTAAATAAAATCACATCCGACGACACTCGCACAAATAAATTGAAAGAAGAAGCATGGAACCTTATTTGTCGAGACCATAATTCTCGTGGATTATGAATTATGAGGTAAGGATTTATGGATTATATAGGTATCAGAATCTAATCAAATAATAATACATCATTGTAACTTCAAATTAAAATTAAAATTTCATTCAGTTGGTCTTGACAACTTATTTCTAATAATATAACATTTATTTAAGGAATACAGACACATTAAAAAATGTGTGGCAAAAATTTAAAAGTGATCCCAAAACTTACTATACGGCAGCTGGGCAGCAAGTCAGTGGCACAGGCGGTGGACCTTGCTTTGAAGCATGCAATCCTGTGTTGGAATTAGTGGTAGAGATGACTGGACGTGGGAGTTCAGGCATATCAGGAGTTTCAGACTGCGATTTAGATCTCATACCCGGTATGTTACCATTTAATGTTGTTTATTTAATTTAATTTAATGCTGTTTTAGTATAACCCTATCTTAGTTTTAATTCCGTTGAATATTCTGTACCGAGGGTTCGACAATTTTTGTACATGTACATTTTTATACAGTAGATCTGAATTTTCCTGAATTGGGCGTCGGACAGAGCAAACATACAATTAACAGTGGCCACTGTTTGTTGATTGAATAGCCCCTACATGATTTTTCAACCAAGTTACAAATCCAAGTTAAATAAACTGTATTTTATGATCTTAATCCCAAAATTATGAAGTAGAGTTTTTCGTCATGAAAGTCGGATGCCATTTTAAAATTTTATTAGATTTTCTGGGAATAAAAACAATCCTCCACTTTTCTCCTCATACAAATTATTTAAGGAATCTTTCGTCGTCCTTATTTTATTTTGTTATCAAAAAAAAAGTTCGGTAAGTCTTACGACGAGCAGTACACATTCACGGGCTTCACGTGGAAGCCACCATCGCCCTCCTCAATCATATTAGAAGGAAGTATGCGACCCATCACCCGACGCTATTATTGGAAGACATATCATGAAAGCGCAATACAATGATGATTTTCGCATTGTTTTTGCCAACCACGCTACTGCAATACATCGAGCCTGTTTGCCGAGGCGGGTATTCCTGACTTCTTCGCAGTTATGAGATCATGCATCGCTTTCTTCTGGGCGAGTCTTCGTTATTCTAACAATACCATCTTTTAAGCCATATTTTGACAGCCCAGTATTTAGCTATTGGTGGGCCCTACATACATACCAGAATCGCAAATGACACTGGTTGGTGTTTTTACGGACAGAGAATAAATATAGAATTTTTACTGATATGTTTAATACACACTTATTTTAATCACAATGACAAATAATTGATTTAAAATAAGTATACGTTTTCAGGAAAAAGAAAATAATTTAACTGATCAGCAGTAAAATATCGGAGGCGTCGCGCTACAAGTCTATTTGCGTTATTTTTGTGGGGCGGATGCAAGTTTCTTTTGTTAAGGTTTCGGCGGGAACAATATTAGTGAAGTCTTTAAAATAAACAGACATTCCTTTATTTTTCTTTTATAAATTGCAAACTGGTATTGTTCGGGACTAGAAAATATTAAAGTATTTTAAATATTTTTTTTAATTATTTTTATATTTATATTGTTTATGAGTTAAACGAAAGTATTTGTGATTGACTTGTTTATTAGACAGTGAAACTTTCCATAGAATGCATAGCATAGACTGGACAATAATTTATGCACGTTTGGCTTCGACCGTAGCTGGTGGCGTCCTGTCTCGATGCGCGGGTGCAGGGCCATTGCGCCTCCTCCCCCCGCACCGCCTACGTCGGTGGGCCAGCTTGCAGCGCGAACATCCTGCGCGGCGTTGAAACTTCCGTTTCTAAATTGATGTGGTTTGGTTTGGCAGTGAAGACATAGGACTTCTTTTTTCGTCTTCATCAATTAGTAGGGGACACATTTTGTTGACGGCTCGTTTGATTGTGCCCTTTGAAGTGTAGACATCTGCAACTCTGCATACGCCGTCATTTCCCGGGTATAGTTTGGTGACGCGACCCATTCGCCAGTGTAGGGGCATGACATTATCTTCCTTTAGCACAACCAGGTCTCCGACTTGAAGTTGAGTTTGATTTCTTCGCCATTTTGTTCTGTTCTGTAGCTCTGCCATAAACTCTAGGCGCCATCTTTCCCAAAAATGTTGTCGAAGCTGCTCTATGCGTCGATACCTGTCTGGTCTTAGTGAAGTGACCGGTAGTGAAGGAACTGACATTAGCGGGCGGCCAACTAAGAAGTGTCCTGGAGTTAAAGGGTTCAGGTCAGATGGATCTGATGAAATAGGTGTTATAGGACGGGAGTTAAGGATTGCTTCGATCTGCGTAAATAACGTCGCTAACTCCTCAAACGTTAGAGGGGTAGTCCCGGCTACGCGTTTAAGATGAAATTTTGCGCATTTTACCCCAGCCTCCCAAATACCACCAAAGTGTGGTGAATAGGCAGGGCTAAATATAAATTTGATTTCCTCAGCGGCTGCGTAATCCGAGATTGACTGACGGCTGGATTGTAATATTTTCCCTAACTCGTTGTTAGCACCGACAAAGTTTTTGCCATTGTCACAATAAATGGAATAGGGTTTGCCTCGGCGTGATACAAATCTACGCAGGCACAATATGAACGCTTCAGTTGTAAGGTCGCTAACGAGCTCTAAATGTAGAGCCTTTGTGGTTAGGCACACAAATAAACATAAATAGGCTTTACTAATACGGTTCCCTCTTCCTTTCTTAGATGAAATCATGAATGGCCCTGCAAAGTCTGTGCCACACGAATGAAAGGGGAAGTTTGGAGTAACTCTAACATTTGGTAAATCACCCATAATAGGTTGTAATGTTTGACCTTTCATTCGTGTACATACAATGCACTTCCTAGTGACAGTACGAGCCAAGTTCCTACCTCCTATAGGCCAGAATCTCTCTCGCACTGACGATAACAGATGTTGTGGACCTGCATGGAACAAACGAAAATGTTCATTCTTCATTATTAGTTTCATCAGAGCATGTTTAGAGTCTAATAATATTGGATGTTTTTTGTCATATTGACTGTCAGAATGTTTAATGCGACCACCTACTCTCAATATGCCCATTGCATCTATAAAAGCATTTAAAGGAAGTAATTTACTCTTATGATGTAATTTTTTGTGAGTCTGTATGGTTTCAATATCTTGAGGAAAAGACTCTTGTTGACTGCGCTTAATTAAAAGTAATAAAGAATGTTCAAGTTCATCTACTTGAAGAGGTCCTGATAACTTTGACTTATTTTTATTGCAATTGTTGACAAAACGTAACACATAGGCATAGACTCGTTTTAATTTAATGAAATTAGAATAATTATCAAATAATATAAAATTTGTACAATTATCATTGTTAATAATAGAATTATTGGTTACCAAGGTTTTGGTTTCGGGCAAGTTTATAGGTGTGTTTAAAGGTTGTATAGGCCACCTTTCTTTATTTTCCTTTAAAAATGAAGGACCGTTCCACCATAATGTGGCTGACTGTAAATGCTGTGGGTCAATGCCCCTAGAAGCTAAGTCTGCGGGGTTGAGTTCAGTGGGGACATGCTTCCATTCGAAATTTGGAGTTAGCACTTTAAGCTTATTGACTCGGTTGCGGACAAATACTTGTAAAGTTTTATTTGAAGTTTTTAACCAACCGAGTACAACAGTAGAGTCAGTCCATAGGTATCTTTTTGTTGTTTCATAAGGTACTGAATTTAACACCCTTTGCGACAGTTGAGCTCCCAGCAGTGCGGCACACAGCTCTAGCCTTGGAATAGTAAGAGCTTTGATCGGAGCGACTCTAGTTTTGGCACATAATAATTTTACAACAATGTTGCCTTCATAGTTGAGTGTACGCATATAAACACATGCACCGTATGCTTGCTGTGAAGCGTCTATGAAACAATGTAACTCAACAAATTGACCTTTAGAACAATTGCCTGAAACATATCGAGGTAAAATAATATTGGACAAGTTGGAAAGGTTTTGTATGAAGTTTGACCATTTTTTACAATAGTTAGCTGGCACTGGATCGTCCCAGTCCAACTTAATGCTCCATAATTGCTGAAGAAGTATTTTGGCTTTGATAATGCAACAAGAAACAAGACCTAACGGATCAAATAGTTTACAGGTTGTGGAAATTATTGTTCTTTTAGTTATGGTAGGTGGAATTTCGATATCATTGGGAAAGTGTAAAGTGTCTGCTTTAGGTGACCACTTCAAACCCAAAACGTTAACTTGATCGTGAAAATCTAAAGACAATGTAGAGTCTGAATTTTCGGGCAACAAATTAGGACTATTCGTACAGAACTTTCTTAGCGGAAAACAAGCAGAGTTTAAAATTTTTGTTACATTTAAATATATGTATTTTAGTTCGGACTCAGTAGCGGCACCTGTATTTAGATCGTCAATATAAAAATCGTTGATAATGACGTTAGATATAACTTTATTTTGACATTCCTCTGCCAGCTGTACAAGACACCTAGTACTTAGAAATGGAGCCGAAGCTGTGCCGTATGTCACCGTGTTAAGCTGTAGTATTCGAATAGGCTGCTGGCTGGCTGGTGTATACTCTACATCACAGTTTTGACCCTGATCTCTCCAAACTATTAATTGCAGATGCCGCTGTGATTCATCCAACTCAATTTGTCTATACATTTTCTCGATATCTGCAGTTAATACAAATCTATGCAATCGAAAACGAACAAAAATTGAAAATAAACTACTTTGTACTACAGGGCCTATAGCTTGGATGTCATTGAGAGACTTGCCACTACTAGTTTTAACAGAAGCGTCAAATACGACTCTTAGCTTGGTAGTCTCGTGTTGTTCACGAATTACACCGTGATGAGGTAAGTAGACACCAAAATTTGGACTTTGGATTTCATTTAAATGACCTAACCTGGCATATTCATTTATAAAATTACTGTATTGGGTTTTAATATTGGGGTTTTTGTGTAATTTATTTTCTAGGTTAACCAAACGTTTCATTGCAATAGGAAATGAATTCCCTAACGCCAGCGCTGGGTCTTCTTTTAAAGGTATTTTGACTGAAAATCGACCATTAGGTAAGCGGCGAGTATTGGCCTTGAAATGTGACTCACAAAATTGTTCATCGATTGTTAGTGTATTAGAATCTGAGGGTAATTCTTCCACCTCCCAGAACCTTTTAATTGCATCATGAATATCTTGTAGTGATACTAAATTTGAAGTTGATCTTGTAGTGACCGACCCATTGTGAACAAAGTTACATTGAATTGATGGATTATTGCAATATTCCCCTGTAGGACCAGCTACAAGCCATCCTAATTGGCTATTTTGTAATATTGGTTTGTTAGGACCTAAAGTAATTTTACTAGGACTTATAATTTCAAAGAAATAATCTGTGCCTAACAGAATGTCTATTTCAGACGGCTCAAAAAATGTTGGATCCGCTAAAGCAATATTTTCAGGCAGTCCTAACGTTTTGACATCGACATGTGCGTTGGGTAAGTAACCAGTTATTGTTGGTAAAATTAAACAATTAACCTGAATATTAAATTGACTAACTTTAGATCTTAAATTAAACTTACATCGCTCTGTGATTTGACAAGCTATATTGTTAATTCCAGACACTTTAAACTGAATTTTTTCTGAATGTAATCCTAACTTTTCTTTCAGTTTCTTAGTCATAAATGAAGACTGACTTCCGGTATCCAGTAATACTCGAGCAAGGTAAGTACATTGGTTTTGTGTGTTAGTGACTTCAACCTGCGCAGTACATAGAAGGACTTGGCCCGAAGAGACAGCTGACAGACTAACGGGATTCGAAGGTAATTCTGTATTTTTTTGTATTATGTTACTAACTGTATTATTTTTATGCAAAATGGTGTTATGTTTTTCCTTACAGATCCTGCATGAACCTTTCAGGAAACATTCGGTAAGTTTATGACCACTACGAAGACAGTTAGGACACAACTTGTGTTTCAAAACTTCGCAAAGCCTATCATCTACATTCATGGAGTTGAACTTGGGACACTGATAAATGAAATGAGATTGATTACAGACAGTACAAACTCTAGCGTGAGAACTGTTTGAAATAGTGGTGAATGACTGTGTCTGTTTAAATTGTTTTTCTCTATTAAAATAATTATTTTTATTTTGAATTGTTTTATTTTCAAATTTAGAAATATTACTACTAGAACTCTCTAAAATATTAATTCTGATATCTAAAAATTTTCTATAGTCATCTAAAGAAGGTAAATTTGTTAAACTACCTTTATATTCCTCCCATTTTGACCTTGTTTCAGGGTCTAATTTTGCTGAGACCAGAAATATCACTAATGGATCCCAATCACTTGTGGATATACCTAAAGTGTTGAGTGCACTTAAGTTTTTGTAAATTACATCACTCATATACCTGAGGGAACCGTATGATACCCTTTGAATTGGGTGTAAATCAACAATAGCGCTTAAATGATTGTGTATCAGAATATTTTTATTGTTGTACCTGTCACATAAAGCTCTCCATGCCAACTCATAATTTGCCTCGGCAAACCCTATAGATCTTATCGCGACACAAGCACTACCTATTAATGAATTTCTTAAATAGTGAAACTTGTTGATAGGTGAAATTTGTTTGTTTTTGTTAACAAGTGACTCAAATGTATCGCGAAACTCAAGCCATTTAGTATGATTGCCGTCAAAAGTAGGCAAGTTTATAGTAGGAAAGTTCACTGTATTGTTGGTAGATAAAGTCCTGTCACGGTCGCCACTTGTTTATGAGTTAAACGAAAGTATTTGTGATTGACTTGTTTATTAGACAGTGAAACTTTCCATAGAATGCATAGCATAGACTGGACAATAATTTATGCACGTTTGGCTTCAACCGTAGCTGGTGGCGTCCTGTCTCGATGCGCGGGTGCAGGGCCATTGCGCCTCCTCCCCCCGCACCGCCTACGTCGGTGGGCCAGCTTGCAGCGCGAACATATATATATATTATTATATAATATATTTATAATTATTATTATTTTAAAGACAACCGACCTCCGCCGTTGGCACGCTCATAACAAGTGTGGCAGGCAGTTTTTTTTTTTGCTGCCGAGGCACCCTCGCGGGAGGGAGGTGGAAGATGCGTCATGCATACCCGCCCGCAGGTAAATTCCTCTGCGGGGGGGTTATGTGGGACTCACCAGAATGGCACCTACCCACTAAAAACCACCTATTGGCTGTAGTAAGCGTATACTATTAGCCTTCATCGGAAGCGACACCCGTCGGGAAG
This sequence comes from Marasmarcha lunaedactyla, assembly GCA_923062675.1. Classification (NCBI taxonomy): domain Eukaryota; kingdom Metazoa; phylum Arthropoda; class Insecta; order Lepidoptera; family Pterophoridae; genus Marasmarcha; species Marasmarcha lunaedactyla. Next base: position 16,247,038 of record OV281353.1, read on the forward strand.
TTGGGCGCGCTGTAGTGAAAGTTGCACTGAAGGTGCTCAAAGGGACATGAGTTGGTGGCCGTTCTGGGCAGCCTCCGGTGAAGCCGGGGCTGGGCAGAGGTCGGCCGAAGCATGATTTAGGGATCAATTCATTTAAATGAACCTACAATGAATTGAGAAGGGAACTATGCTCCGCCAGAGCTAGCAAACGCTCTGTCGGAGTACGTGAAGCCCTAAGTTTACGGGCTAAGACTGCGATTTCACTAACATCGACATTTTTTATAGCGTCGCAGACGATACGCATATCGTCTGCTACGGAGGATTGAGGAGTGGGTTTGTATGGGCGAGGAGCTGGGATAAGATTCGATGCGGGGCGCTGCCTCCAGTTTTCTGGAGCAGGCCTAGACTGTGTGGGCTTTGCAGCCGGAGGAACCCGGCTACGCAGCGGCGGAAAGTTTTCTTGAGAAAGACGCGGGGCTTGTTTGGGTCCCGCCTTCTTGAAATTGGAGCGCATGCAACGGGGTGCACGAGGGCAGCCCTTGTAATTTGCGGTGTGGCCGGACTGGCCACAAAGCACGCAATCGGGAGGAGAGGGAGTTTCAGGAGTGCGATTGCACTCCTTAGTGAAGTGCGGGACCAGGCACTTGACGCACCTGGGCGGTGCGCGGCAGTTGGCCGCCGCGTGCCCGTACAACTGGCACCGATGGCACTGGCCGGGATGACCGCGACGATGAGGCGCCTCGATTGAGATCCCAGAGAGGCCGCATATAGTGCTAACCCCTTTGAGGATCTCCCTGGACTTGGGGACGTTGGCGAGAACCACCAAAGCGAGAGGGTGTTGTCTCCCGTACTTGCTGTGCATTTTATGCACCGCGAGTGCCGGGAAGCCTTGGGACTGCAGATCCTCCAGGATAGCCTCGTTCGATAATTCGAACGGGACTCCCCTGAGTACCGCTCTGATCTTACGCTCTTCTGACAGAGCATAAGTGTGATAAGCATATTGCTTATCGGTGAGGAGCTTTGTTAAAGCACGAAAGTCGTCTATTGACGAGACTAAGATTTTAATAGATTCACCCGAGTTGGCTGCTCGGATGTAATGGATTTTGTGCTCATTGCACAATGTCGAGACCTCAGTCCATTTACCCTTTTCCCGAAGGAAAACGGGTGGTGGGACCTTGGCCTTGACAGAAGTTGGGGCCGGAGCGGGTGTTGAAGACAACGGGACAGCTGGCGTTGAAGACGCCGCAGGGGGTGTAGGGACGGGCGTCGAGGGCGCCGGGTCTTGTTTCGAACGCTTCTTAGAGCGCTTCTTAACAAGCGTAAAAGAGGGAGACTCAGGGCCAGTTGGGGTGGCGTCCGAGGATGACTCGGTCGCGGGTGCGCGCTTGCGGCGCGGAGAGGCGTCTACTTCGCACTCCATGTCACTGGAGGAAGGGGACGCGGGAGGGCCTAAGACCTGGGGGGTCTGGGGAACTGGGGTGGCCTGAGGGGCCATTGTGGACATTAATGTCATGAGATTAGGGATAAGGGAATCTAAAAAACGGTACTTATCAGCATTTAAAGACATGCCTTCAGTACTTTCAATTAACTTCTTCCTAAACTCGTCAAAGCTTAGGGAAGCCATTGCGGAGGGGTTGGGGAGGGACAATATATGAACCTAACAACGATGACTAACTACCTAAAACCACCCTACACGCAGTAGGGCGGTTGAGAACGACGCGGATAACTTACTCGAACACGGCACTTGAAGTCCTGGAACAACGAATTCCCGTCGACGAAGCTCACGTTCCACGAAGCACGGTTAACAAGCCACTGATCGCCGTGAAAACGGCGTTAGAAACTTATTAGAAGTACGGTTAACGAGCCACTGTCCGCCGTGAAAACGGCGTTAGAAACTTAATACGGTAAATAACTATGAAATTATATATTACGACAACAACCAATGAAATTTGGGTGCTCAATTAGCGCGGGGGCTAAAAGAGCGGGAAGGCGTCTGCGATCGACGTGCGCTCGAGAACGCACGCAGACCGAGACTGAAGCAGGCAGTAGGTGCGTAAAGTTAATATACAATTCGCAAACTAACTACTAATAGCAAGTAATCAGTAGGTCGAGGAACTTGGTGGAGGCTTAGGTTCAAATTCAAATTTGTAATATTTATTTCTCAACATTGACAATTACTTGTTCTTATTGACGTCAAATAAAACATGATTCTACCACCAGTTCGAAAAAAACCTTCGTGAAGAAGAACTGGCAAGAAACTTCACGGGTATATTTTTTTTCAAAATAAATTTACAGAGTCTCTTTATGTCTATACAAAATTATTCTTTTCTGCATCTGTTAGCTCGGCAAGTCCCCCTCCCCCCAAGTATCCAAACGACGATCACCCTCAAACGGCACCCGTTCACGAGTTAACGCGGGATCCAGCCATCGCCCTCCTCAACCATATTAGAGGGAAGTGAGTGACCCGTCACCCGACGCTACCATAAGAAGACGTACTTTAGTGACAATGACGCTTTAGATATTCATCGGGACGAAGAACTCATCGCACAAACAGACACATTACACATGCTTTGTTAAAAATACTAGTACAATCCTGTTAATGAGGGGATTATACCCAAGGGCTTTTATCATCCAAATAATCGGAAAGTTTATAATATGCTCTAGCACACAACTTCTCCTTTATAGTTTCTTTGAATTTGTTAATAGGAAGATCTTGGATATCCTCAGGAACGTTATTATAAAAGCGTATACATTGACCCATGAATGAGTTAGTGACTTTATGAAGCCTGCTATTATGAGCTGCCAGCATATTTCTTCCTCTTGTGTTAACATTGTGCAGATCTTTTTTTCTTTTGAACAAGGTTATGTTCTTTTTAACATACATTAAATTTTCTAAAATATATTGTGAATGGAAGGTAAGAATATTTATTTCCTTAAATTTACTTCTAAGTGACACCCTTGGACCGAGCTGATAGATTGCGCGGACAGCCCTTTTCTGCAGAATAAATATAGCATCGATGTCGGCAGCACTCCCCCACAACAGAATACCATATGTCATGAGGCTGTGGAAGTAATCAAAATAGACTAATCGAGCAGTTGTTTCATTTGAAATTTGTCTCATTTTTTTAACAGCATATGCGGCAGAGCCAAGCCGTTTCGCTAAACCATCAACATGCGGTCCCCACTGCAGTTTGGCGTCTAAGGTTATGCCCAGAAATACAGTTGAGTTTACAGGAGTCAGTTCCTGGCTCTTAACTACAATGTTTGTGTTTACCTGTTTGACATTTGGCAATGTAAATTTAACACATTTCGTTTTTTTTTCATTGAGGAGCAAATTATTAGCTGAGAACCACTGCTCTGTGTTGGAGATGCATTTGTTCACCGCTCGATAGTCAATTTCTTGTCTTTTGATTTTAAACAAGAAGGAAGTATCGTCAGCAAACAAATTGACCTCGCATTGATTCTTAACGACCGATGGCAGATCATTAATATAAACTAAAAATAGGAAAGGACCAAGAACTGAGCCCTGGGGCACACCCATTGTCACTGCCGATCCTGATGATTTTTCTCCATTTATTGCAACTTTCTGTTTTCTATTAGAAATATATGATTTAATCAAGGCAAGCGCTCGGTTTTTAATGCCGTAATGGTGCAGTTTCATGAGTAGAGTAGTATGATCCACACAGTCGAACGCCTTGGACAAGTCACAAAAGACACCAACAGCATCACACGACTCCTCCCAGGCGCTGAATACGTGTTTCATGAGCTCAACACCGGCATCGGTTGTTGAGCGACCCCTTGTGAAACCAAACTGCTTAAAATTCATTAAACTATTACCGTAAAAATGAGAAAGTAATTCATTTAAAATTAATTTTTCAAAAATCTTACTGAGCGTTGGTAGTATAGATATAGGTCTAAAATTATTAGGGTCAGACATACTACCTGCTTTGAATATTGGAATGACCTTACTCAATTTCATTAAATTAGGAAAAACACCACTATCAACACAGTCATTAAATATACTGGCTAAGTACGGGGCTATACCATCAATGACAGATTCAATAATTTTAACAGAAATCCCATCTAAATTGGCAGTATTTTTTACTTTAATGCTTTTAAATGCATTTAAAACTTGTGGAACAGTAACATGTTTAAAAATAAAATCAATATTGCATGAATTTACATTTTCCGTTAGCAGTGACTGTGCAAGAGTGGAACATGAATTAATACTCGAAGTAGTTGACACAGGGATGGCAGTAAAAAAATTTTCAAATGCTTCAGCAACTTCTTTGTCAGTTGACAACACTTTATCATTAATATTTAAACTATATTTGGTGTGTGGTTCTTTTGCTTTCCCAGTTTCCTGATTAATTATATTCCATGCAGTTTTTGAAATGTTAGTACTATATTTAATTTTATTATTAATGAAATTAGATTTAGCTACACTGCAAACTCGTTTAAATAATTTTGAATACTTTTTAACATATTCATTAAATGTCTTATTATGATTATAAGTTCTTTCACTGTACAATTCATATAATCTATTTCTACTTCTGCATATTCCCACTGTTGGCCCAGTCACTAAACCTAAATAAATTATTATTTATACATATTTTCTTTTTTTTAAAAACAAAGTCATATTCATTTCTAATTATATTATGAATAGAGTTATATTGAGTAATAGGATCTGCACAGTAATCTAATTTAAATGTTTTTTCAAATACATTTTTCCTAAATGTTTCAAGCCGTCTCTCATTCATGGGTATAAAGGTAATTTCTCTTTTTAAAGTCTTTTTTAGCCCAATATCAAAAGTGGCCAACTGCCCACTATGATCTGATTGTAGTTCATTAATTACTGACTTTGTACATGGCATTAAATTTGTAAAAATGTTATCAAGACATGTGGCTGAGGTCGCTGTGATTCGCGTAGGCTCTAAGAAGAGATTTTTTAGGTTGTAACAATTAAAAAGATTCAAGAATCGTTTACTTTGTGATGTCTCTACTAATAAATCAATATTAAAATCGCCACAAATAATTATTTCTTTGTTTTTGTTATTTACTCTATGTAATACCTCATCCATAGTGCTCTCAAATACTTCAAATGGTGAGGATGGGGGTCTGTATACACTTATTATAACAATATTCCCTATCTCAATACAGGCTATTTCAACTGATCGCTCAACAGACAGACTTACAATATCAGTGCGTTCTTTAAATGTTAGGCTCTTATGAGTGATGATCATTGAGCCGCCGCAAGTTATTTGTTCTCTGTTGAATGAACTAGCAATTACATGATTCTTATAAGAAGACATAATTTGACACTGTGTGAGCCAGTGCTCTGTGATACATAGTATATGAATATTTTCACAGTTTATGAATAGTTCGATCTGTAATTCCTTACCATCAATGCCCTGCATATTTTGATGGACTATGTTCAGAAAATTATTTTTTACATTTTTATTGCTTAAATTACTACTTAGAATACTGGTGCTAGATGTATTATCTATTGTCACTAATTTATGTTTAAATTATTTCTAATACTATGTTTTGGAATATTACATTCCAACGGGTCAAAAGCATAAAGTGACTGCTCAATAGAAGCAGCGGTTGTAGTCAACGAATTGACTGTTATGCATAAAATATATGAAAGCGAGTATGCTATATGTCGTAGGTCATTACTGTACAAATTGTACCTATCATTGGTCATATATGGCTTGTTAATAAATGTATTTAAATCAATAAACTGAAATTTTTCACTATGACGACATGTCATATTTTGTACATCTATATTTAGTCGATGCTTCATATTATTCCACCGGAATCCCCTGAAGTCTCTCCTTTTTTTTCTTTTTTTTTTGTTCTGCTCCACGGAGAGGGCAGGAGGAATTAAAATATGCTCTAACGCACACTCCGCGCGCGCGATCGGAGTTATGTGGGTCTCGTCACTCCGAGCCTACCAGAGCCTATACCCACTAAAAAACCCCCTGAATGACTAGTGCAATTTTTTATCACACAGCCTTCATCTGAACGACGGCCAATCGGAGAAAGAGGCCGCGCTAGTGGGGCCCAGAATGGGTTACCCGCTGGGATATACATAGCTCATAAATAAAAAAATTTAAATTAAGTAAAAATATAAAAAAATTGAAAAATAAAAGTGAGTTATTTCGAATTCACGTTAGAATTAGAATTTGCGGCCAGAAGGGCTTCGAGATCGGAAGTCAGTCTGGTGGAACAGTACGCTTGCGCATTCCTAGGCCTAGCGACTTTAAACTTCGAATCTAAGACAGGAGTTGTATATGCGACTGAATCTCGAACTAGAGGATTGAGATGGGTTTCGGAGCGTTCTCCAAACGAGAGAGAGTTCTTCAGAGAGCGTTTTGAGGTGTTGTTGTGCTGTAGGCAGTTCAAGATCTCTGTGCAAGTCCGCGATACGCATGTACCACGGTGCGTTTGTGGCCGTGCGGCTACCTGCAGTTTGTGCAGGATGGAGGGTTTGGCGTGAGCAAAGATGGTGCGGCATATGTCATGACGGGTCTAACGCAGACCTTGTAAAATGTACGTTTGTTTCTGAAAGACATTTTACTTTTTCTACGCCTAAGTAGTGACGGGCGAGTTTCGAAACTCTTTCGACGTGAGGCTTGAAAGAGAGCGTCGGATCTAAGGTGACGCCTAAGTATTTAGTACTGCGCTTCCTAACATTACCTTAGGAACAAACGAATGTAACAAAGCCTAACATTCGAACGTGGGGATCGCCAGCGAGACGATGGCGTTTGGGGTCGAAGTGAATCGCAGAACTCTTGTCTGAATTCACATCGATGCGCCATTTTTGAAACCATACACCGAGGGCTTTGGAGTCTGGTTACAAGCTGCGAGACACTGTGACCTTTGGTGTAGAGTGCGGTGTCGTCGGCAAAGAGCGCGAGTTCGACTCCTTTCGGCGGGATGGGAATGTCGTTGGTGTACACGGTGTACAACAGAGGGGCAAGGACTGAGCCTTGAGGGACTCCAGACTTTATGGGACGAGGCGTGGAAAGCGTGCCTTCATGTTTAAAACGAAACATACGATCTTTGAGAAACGACGCGATTAACCTGACTAGGGGATCCGGTAAGCCTATTTTGTAGAGTTTATAAACGAGACCGCTGTGCCAGACTTTATCGAATGCCTTGGCTACGTCACGGTGGGACGGAGAGATATTCTCCATGAGATCGTTCATCTGAGCGTCTCGGAGTTCAGGGAGGCAAGACCTAACTTTACGTTGTAGCTCTATAGGCGGGCGTGGGATATTTCTTGGCTCTCCGGAGAGCCGCGTTCTTAGCTTTAATAAGATTGCTAACAGCTAAGGGAAGCGTGACTTTGCCTTGCTTAGCAACCTTTTCGTAAACACTGATGGTTGAGTTGAAAGCATCAGTGAGGGAATCGACTATCGAGTCTATTTTATCCGGGCTATCTAATTGGTCGGGCGAGATCGCGAACGGTTCGGGGCCTCTAAGGCTGAAACTAAAGTATTTTTAAAATCTTTACAGTTAATAAAGGTCTTAGCAGAGGTGACGTTGTCGTTAGGCGGTCCTAGCACGAGGGAGACGGGGCGGTGATCAGATCCTAGGTCATCGAGCGGTTCGACGGACCTGAGATCGAGATTGATTCGTTTGACGATCGCAAAATTCAAGGATATCAGGAGAGTGGTTTGGGTTGTCGGGATAGTGAATGGGAGGGACGGGAGAGGTGAGTTGCTCAGTGATGTTAAGGAGAGCCATACCGCTGGTGTTAGTCGAGAGGCACGTCCAGTCAGTATGTTTGGAGTCAAAATCTCCGAACATAATGATTGAATGGTCGAGGGCGAGAATGGCCTCGAAGTCGCTACGGTAGGTCTGGTGCCACTAGGTATGTAGATTGAAACTATGATGACGGTCGGATGACCAGTTATATCCAATTTACACACAGTGGATTCCATGTTGAGGAGAGGAGGGGTTGGGAGAGAAGCGCAATGGAAAACTCGTCTCTTGGAGAAGCAATAATTCTGGCTCGTTGTTCTGAAGGAACAGTTTGAGCTCAGGAAGGTTAGTACTGAGACTACGAACGTTAAAAGAAACTAGGGATAAGCCCTTGGGTTTGATACGACAAGACGCGAGATTTGCGGGTCTAGACATTATATTTACTATTTAATGAATTTATATGAAATATAGAATTTATAAAGAACTAAGTAGTGAGAGATGCTCGGCTAGCGCAAATAGACCCTCTTGAGGTGAGCAGGCGGCTCGCAGTTTGCGTGCGAGTATGGCGATTTCTTAATGTCGACGTTTTGGATGACATTGAACACGGTCTTCATGTCCTCAGCCAACGACGACTGAGGTGAAGACGACGGAGCGGGACGTGGGCCTACGGGAGCTACGGGAGCTGGGATAGGACGGGAAGATGCCGGGAAGAGCGGCCGGACGCTGTCTCCAGGACAGAGCCGGAGTAGGCGTCGGCTGCACGGACTTTGCTTCCGGGGGACCCCGGTTGCACAGCGGTGGGAAGTTGGCAGGAGTGAGCAGCGGCGCCGGTTTAGGCGGCTTAGCGGAGGAGCGCGGATCGCGCGGACAACCCCTGTAGTTTGCTGTGTGGCCGGACTGGTAGGGGGGCTGGGAAAATAACTTAAAACTAACCGTAGTTCGCCAAAGGCCGCTGCCTAGAATCCTAAAAATGGTACGCAAGTAAAGAGTTGACCGCGTGAGGGTCAACCTTTACCGACAGAAAGGGCGAATGCACACGAAAACACACAGATATGATAAAAAATAAATATGAAAATATAGGAAAAATAAATAAAATAGAAATGAAAGGACTGGGTCAGTGCAAATTCGTTGTCACCGTTAAGTATCCTTTGTACTGAAACCAGACTACTTACGCTGGGCACAACACTGCACTCAGCACAGCACTTTGAAGACTAAGATACTTAGTCGCAAAGAAAAATAATCACTTCAACAGCGTTTGGAGGGAGTAAGAAAAACACAGTAAGTCACGGAACCAACACGCTATACTGTGACGTCAGGAAACTGAGCGCCACTGAATAACGGGAAGAGACCGATCAATCGGAGTCGTCTTGCCCGTCCGTACTGGGCCGCGATCGGAGCCAGAAAAATGCAGCAGTCTCTACTTGTATGGTCTACCCTTTGTAGGTGGATCGCTTACAAAAAACCGAACAACGTGCAAGCGACTCTTGCCTCGCCGAGTGTGCAATGTGATAAAGATTTTTATCCCGTAGGAGTGTATTTTTTGTTTGCTTCAAGGGTCCCTCATAAAATCTTATGGAGCTTTACCGACGTTTTTTTCTACATAATATTTCCAACAATATTAAGTACGACGGACGCTTTTTTTTAAATAGACTTTTTATTTATGGCCTATTAAATTTCACCGGACCTTGCAGATTAGCGTTGACGGCGCTTAGCCGGAACTTAAATTACTACTACATACGAAACGCCAAAGGGCACCAGAGAGGGCACGGACTTCGGCTTAGGACGTCGTATACTGAAACTACCACTGGTTCGAAAGGGTCATCTAGTGCCAAAGAACCAGCAAAAAACTCCTAACACGCGTTGGCCTGTTGACCGTTTGGTTAGGCGACTCGAACGCCTTGTTGCCCTATTTCTAACTTGAACTCCGGCGTTCCTTGTTGTAATAGCGTCTTCGGGATCTGCTAAGACATTAAGTGGATTCTTGTAACGAACCGCCGCATCTGGGTTGGCTGCGTAGTCAGCTGACTTATTGACCAGCGGGTTGAGATGGTGTGGAGCATAATGCAAGTCTTGTAAAGTGAAAGTTCATACGAAGCGACATTTTACTCTTCTTGCAGTTTAGAGAGTGCAGCCTACTCATGACGAAGGCGGCTCTGTCCCGGACGCATTTTATGTGATTTGCGAATGTGAGTGATGGTGGTTTGAACCATACTCAATTACATTTCTAGATATTGTGTGAATTAAAACAACAATATCACGTGTATTTTAAGTTGTGTTAATTTAAAAATAATTGATTGGTGAGGTGAAGTAATGCCAAATGTATTAGTAATTGACGGCTGAATGGCGTAGTGGTCAGTAATAGTAGTAGCCGTCATCATACGCCGGAGGTCCCAGGTTCGAGTCCTGGATTTTTTCTTTGAGTGAGTTTATGCATTTTAGTTTCATAAGTAAAGCAATCATCTCCATCATATTAAGTAGAAACAAAATAATTGAAACTAAGTCTTTGGATTTGAATCGAACGTAATGACATTTTAAAATACTAAACAGAAACTAAACATATAGTTAAAGTGTTCAATTAAATTTTAAAAATTGTTCAGCGGTCTTTTGGATGATATGTACAAAAAACTGATTGGGATACATACTTGTCTAACGGTTCACTGGATAACGCCATTGATTTTTTCTACCGATGCCTCTATGTCGTCAGAGGTAGGTTTGTGCCTGTCAAATTTGTCACTCCTGATAATTTTCCACCCTGGTATAACTCATGTCTGAAAAAACCTCTTAAAGACGGAAATACCTTTCAAAATATCATGTTTACGGCAACGCTTCAGATTATGCTTGTTTTTCCTTGCTACGAAAAAGAGCTAAAGTTTTAGAACAAAAAAATTATCAATCCTATATCCAGAAAGTTGAAAGCTCGATTATAGATAATCCAAAATTATTTTGGTCATTTATAAAATCGAATAAGAAAGGTTTTAATTCCCTCCCTTCAATAACATCATACTAGGGCGAAACTGCCAGCTCTGGAAAAAGTATATGCAACCTCTTTGCGAATTACTTTCAAACAACTTTTCTTTCCACAACAACCCAGTGCGTAGATTTCAGAACTGAACCGTCGAATTTTAAACAAATGATATCTAATATTTATGTTGAAAAACATAAGGTTTTCAAGTTGCTGAAATCATTAGACTTAACTAAGTGAGCTGGTCCAGATGACATACCTGCCATATTTATAACTATATGTGCTACACTTTTAACGAAGCCTCTCTTCATATTATTCCAACGCTCACTAAATGAAGGAATTGTACCTGGAGTATGGAAGTGTGCATTTATCACTCCCGTTCACAAAAACGGTAACAAAGACGAGGTCAAAAATTATAGGCCAATCTCAAAACTATCCCTTTTCGCAAAAATATTTGAGAGAATTATTTTTAATAAAGTCTATAGCTCCTCGTCATGTTCATTTATCGCTGAACAACATGGATTTCTAAAAATAGATCTACTGCTACAAATGTCCTATCCTTTGTCAATGATGTTACATCCTCTATGGACTCTTGTGCACAGGTCGATTGTTTTTATACCGATTTTAGTAAGGCATTTGACCGTATAGATCATAAAATCTTGCTTGAAAAACTACTATTCGCCAGTATCCATGGTAATCTTTTTAGATAGTATGCGTCGTATATCGATAATCGATCCCAATCTGTTGCACTAAATGGGTATCAATCTTCGTGGCGCTCGATCCCCTCTGGAGTCCCACAGGGATCATTACTCGGCCCGTTATTATTTAATATCTTCATTAACGATGTCATTTCTTGTTTCCGTAATTCAAAATTTCTTCTATATGCTGACGACATGAAATTTATCGAAAAATAAGATCAGTGGAAGATTGCATGCGCCTTCAAGAAGATTTAACAAGATTTCAGAGATACTGTTTCCAGAATAATTTGGATTGAAATGTTTCGAAATGTCACTTAATAACTTTTTCTCGCAAATTACAGTCTATTTTATGTTGCTACAATATCAAAGAACAGAATCTTCAACGAGTCAATGATATAATGGATCTTGGCGTAATTATTGACTCTAAATTAACATTTGAAAAACATATAGACCATGTTGCCAGGAAAGCCAATAAATCTATGGGATTCGTAATAAGAACGTGTTCGCAGTTCAAAAGTGTCAAAATTGTTAAAATTCTATTTTGTAGTTTAGTGCGTAGCACTTTCGAGTATTGTTCTCAGATCTGGAATCCACAATATGACGTATACGTCAGCAGACTCGAAACAATCCAGCGAAAGTTCTTAAGGTACTTACAGTTTAAGAGCAAAACCTATGATAAACTGTATGAGTCGAGATGTAAGAGACATCATATTTTGCCTCTTGCAGAAAGACGTAAGATAGCAGATGTTTCGCTCTTAGTTAAAATAGCGCAGTCAAAAGTAGATTCGCCATATCTTCTTTCTAAAATCAATCTTCAAATCCCGCAAAATCCGTTAGACTTCCAGTATTTTTGCATGTACAGTACAGTAATACCAATTATAGGAAATTTTCTTTTTTTGTCAGAGCGAGTAATTACCTAAATGCACTCGAGGATTCTGTGGATTTGGATTTATTCAATTCCAGTCCATTAACATTTAAACGGGTAATATCCTCCAAATGGTTTGACTCCAAATAATATACATTGTTTTCTGTTTTCTCGACGCGTTTTTGGGCGATTCCTGAAATAACATTTACTGTGTTTGTATTCTACTGGCTTAATTAATATTGTGAGCTTCTTTATCGTTCTGTTTTCGATATTGAGCTCTCGTTTGAAGAACTGACCACAAAAGTGATGCATACACCCGGCTAGTTATAATGTGGATTTGTGCATTGTCATATTCAATGTTCTTGCTTTTTTCTTGTATACTTGTAAATGTATGTGTTTTCTTTCTTTTTTTTGGGATTTGGGATTCTCCTCTATTGTTTGTGACATAAAACAAGCGCTTTATTACTTATATGTGATAGCATGTAAATGGTGTTAAGTTAACTATGTCTTCCGTAGTAAAACTGTATAATTATGTACACTGTTTGTTATCCAATGAAAATAAAATAAAATAAAATAAAAATAAAAGTACTAGAGAAATCGCATGCAAATATCATACAATATAGTTGAATGTATTGAATTATGTCACCGATTTATAAGATTGCACAAATGTATTTGTTTTAGCTTTGTTTTACTAGCGAGATCCATACCGAATACTGCTCATGTCTGGGTCAATCTGAATCAGTCCCCTCTCTGCTCAGTTGCGTCTCACTTCATGTTTGGGTTTAACGTCTTTATATAGACACGTTCAATCATGTTACATTCTCAATCCGATCGCCGCCGGGTACTGACGTTCCAAGACCACTCCGATTGAACAGTCCCTTCCCGATATTCCGTATAGCGTGTTGGTTCCGTGATACGGTTTTTCTGTGTTTTCCTACACCCTCCGAGCGCTTTCGTAGTGATTTTTATTTTTTATTTATTTTTCTTCTATTTTCATATTTATTTTTTATATATCTGTGTGTTTTGTGCCCTAACGCGGTCAACTCTTTACCTGCGTACCCTTTCTTTTTTTATGTTTCTAGGAAGCGGCCATCGGCGTACTACGGTTAGTTTTAAGTTATTCTCCCCAGCCCCCCTACCGCTGGTAGGGAGGTTAGCCGTTAGGGTTTGCTAGGTTTTATTAAGGAACTCTAGGCATATATATTAGGTTGAAATTGCCGTTTTTCACGAAATAAATGAAGCGTAATTTTTTTATATATTTTTTATTTCTATTAATCAAAATAATCACCCATGCAATCAATGCATCTTTGCCAACGCATTGGCAGCTTATTGATGCCTTTCTTGCAGAAATCAGCTGGACGGGAGGCAACAAATTCTTCAAAGGCATTTTGTACTGCCTCTCGGGTATTGAATTTTTTTCCCGCCAAGAAAATTTCCAAATTCTCGAAAAAGTAGAAGTCTGTAAGCGCAAGGTCTGGTGAGTACGGCGGATGACGGAGAACTTCCAACCCCAACTCTTGTAGCTTGGAGACCGTCTGCCGTGCAGTATGAGGTCGCGCGTTGTCGTACAGGAGCAGTGGAGCCGAACGATTGACCAAAGCTGATTGGAGACGTGCGAGCTTCTCCATCATTGTGTTCAGTTCTTCACAGTACACATCTGCAGTAATGCTTGTCCCGTTTGGCAAGAAGCTGTGATGAATTACACCCGCGTTAAACCACCAAACAGTGACCGTCACTTTTCTAGGGGTAAGTTTTCGTTTAGGGCATTGTTTGGGTGCTGAACCAGGGTCCAACCAACTTGCTGAGAGCTTACGATTGTCAAACAGGATCCATTTCTCGTCACAAGTAACAATGCGGTTCAGAAATCCTTCATTTGTATGCCTGCTGAGCAGTGCAAGGCACGTCTCCACGCGTACTTCGCGCTGGCGGTCATTGAGTTCGTGGGGTACCCATTTGTCAAGCTTTTTTACCTTGCCCATTTGACGCAAATGGACCAATATTGTTTTGATGCTAACGTCGAAAGCTGCTGCTAATTCAGCCATGGATTGAGTTTCATCAGCTTCCACAATTGCCTTTAATTCGTCACTGTCGACCAAAGTTTTCGGACGACCATGGGGTTCATTTTTCAGGTCAAAATTTCCAGAACGGAAGCGGGTAAACCAATAACGGGTGGTGCGTTCGTTTGTAGTGTTCGCTCCGTAAACGTCGTTGATGTTGCGTGCCGCTTGTGCCGCTTTGCTGCCACAACGGTACTCATACTCCATAATTACTCGAATTTTTAACTTATCCATGATGACGAAAAATGTTCGAATGCGTTGAAAACAAAACACTAACTATTAAACAAATGACGATTTTAGAAAAAGAATTCCATGTTTGTCAAATAAAATTAATTTGAAATTAGTATTATCAGTAAAAAAAAAAAAAATTTCATTTGAAATGGCCAGTACGGCAAAACGGCAGTTTCATAGGTAAAGACCTATTACTTAAATATACATTCCTTAGTATTCATACCAACCCCTCCCATGGATTCGCAAAGCGAACTTAACTTCGCGAAAGCGTTCGCCCAGATGCTTACCGCGTCGGGCGTCTCAATCTCTGACGAGGTATTCACGCAAGCCATATCTGCGTTTAACGCATCCCTGGCCCCTCTGGCCCCAACCCCGGCCCCTCAGGCCACCAACTCCCAGACCCCTCAGGTCTCTACCAGCTCTCCCGCGTCTCCTGTTCCATCCGATATGGGTCGGTCACGTCATCTCGCGCGTCGCGGCGTAAGCGTACCGCTACCGGGAGCTACTCCGATTTCGATTCCGCGTCCGCACCGTCGTCGGGCGCCGCTTCTTTAACCAGCTCTCCTGAGCCCCCATTCACATTGGTCTCAAAATGCTCCAAGAAGTGCTCAAAGAAAATCGCGGTGTCTTCAACACCCGATACCACCTCGGTACCTTCAGCACCAGTCCCCGCGCCGCTTATGTCACTCGAAGTGACCGCGTCTCCGTCAAAGCCAGCGAAGCGCTGCGCTCCCGTCCCACCGAAGCCTCAGCTCCCTCCGCCCGTTTTCCTCCGCGAAAAGGCGCGCTGGACCGCGGTTTCTAACTTGTGCAAAGAGCACAAAATCAATTATCTCAAAGCCGCCAACGCAGGCCATACAATCAAAATTCAAGTCGCGACTATCGACGACTTCCGCGCGTTTACTCGCTTACTCTCGGTTAAACAAATCGCGTACCATACTTACGCCCTCCTGGAGGAGCGTAAGATCCGCGCAGTATTACGGGGCGTCCCGTTTGAGCTCAATAACGACACAATCCTCGAGGACCTTAAGTCCCAGGGTTTCCCGGTTCTCCGTCGAGCGTCTCAATCCCCACGGTCACCCTGGGCTGTGCTACCGCTGCCAACTCTACGGCCAAGCAGCAGCTAACTGGTCAGCTCCCCCAGGTGCGTTAAGTGCCTGGATCCCCACATTACCAAGTAGTCTCGCACTTCTGACTCCTCTTCCCCCCCTGCATGTGTGCTGTGCGGCTAGTCCGGCCACACAGCAAACTACAGGGGTTGCCCGTGCGCTCCGCGCTCCCCCACTAGGTGTGGGCCGTGAAGACCGTGTTCGACGTCATTCAAAACGGCGACCATTTTCCTCGATTAAGGAAATCTCCGTACTTGCAAGCAAGCTGCGAGCCGCCCGCTCTCCCCAAGAGCGTCTATTCGCGTTAGCCGAGCATCACTCGCTACTAAGCTCTTTATGAATTCTATTTTCGTATAATAAGTAAATAAAATGTCTAGACCCGCAAATCCCGCGACTTGTCGTATCTAACCCAAGGGCTTATCCCTAGTTTCTTTTAACGTTCGTAGCCTTAATACTAACCTTCCTGAGCTCAAACTGTTCCTTCAGAACAACGTGCCAGACTTATTACTTCTTCAAGAGACGTGGCTAACTCCAAACCGCTCCAGGGGATACGCTATACCCAAGTACGCGTTTATTCGTAACGACAGGCCCAAATCCGACGGTTTCGGCGGCACTGCTATTTATTTCAAAAGAGGATTCCATTTCTGTCCTCTCCCTACCCCTCCTCTCCTCAACATGAAAGCCACTGTGTGTAGATTGGCTATGACTGGTCATCCGACCATCATCATAGCTTCAATCTACATACTTAGTGGCACCAGACCAATCCGCAGCGACTTTGAGGCCATTCTCGCCCTCGGCCATTAAGTCATTATGTTCGGAGACTTTAACTCCAAACATACTGACTGGACGTGCCTATCAACCAACACCAGCGGTATCGCTCTCCTGGACATCACTAACTCACTCGACTTAGATATCATCTCACCCATCACTCCCACTCACTTTCCCGACAACCCGAACCGCTCTCCTGACATCCTCGACTTTGCAATTGTCAAGCGAATCAATCTCGATCTCAGGTCTATCGAACCGCTCGATGACCTAGGTTCTGACCACCGCCCCGTCTCCCTCGTGCTAGGGCCGCCTTACGATAACGTCACCTCTCTTAAGACGTTTACCAATTGGAAAGGCTTTAAAAATACGTTAGTTTCAGCCTTAGAGGCCCCGAACTCTCCGCTCGCGATCTCGCCCGATCAATTGGATAGCCCGGATAAAATAGATTCATTAGTCGACTCTCTTACTGATGCTATTAACTCAGCCATCAGTGATGACGAAAATGTTGCTAAGCAAGGCAAACCCACGCTTTCCCTTGCCGTTAGCAATCTTATTAAAGCTATGAACGCGGCTCTCCGGAGAGCCAAGAAATATCCCACGCCCGCCTATAGAACAGCTGCGAAACAGCTTCAACGAAAAGTTAGGTCTTGCCTCGCGGAACTCCGAGACGCTCAGATGAACGATCTCATGACAAATAACTCTACGTCCCACCAAGCGTACTATGGTATGGCCCGATCTTTACGCGTCCCTCACGTCCCTCCTCTCACTCGTCCCGATGGCTCTATCGCCTTCGAAGTCGAAGAGAAAGCCGAATGCTTCGCTGACAGCATTACTGCATAATGCTTGCCCAGCACGCAACCTGCGGATCCTCTCACATCCAGGCGGTGGAGGACGAAGTCCTTCGCGGAGAGTCACTCCCCATCACCGCCGACCCCGTCACAGTCTGTAATGACGAAATCTCGCTTCTCATTAGAAGTCAAAAGTCCAAAAAGGCTCCGGGTGCGGATAGACTTTCCAACCACGCACTTAAGCACCTGCCTCAACAGGTGCTTACCTTGTTAGCTGTTATATTCAATGCCTGCTTCGATCTTAGCTACTTTCCAAAAGCTTGGAAAGAAGCGACAGTCATAGGCATTCCCGAGCCGGGCAAACCTCTGAACATCCCGGCTAATCACAGACCCATCAGCCTCCTCAAGGCAATGTCTAAACTTCTCGAGAGAGTCATACTCTCTCGAATACGGAACCATCTGTTTCCAATCTCTCATTATTCCCCATCAGTTCGGCTTTTTCGCTAAGCAATTCTGCCATTAGCAAGTCCATCGAATCGTCGAGTACATACTTGACGGTTTCTATCCGCGTCGTTATAAAACAGTCGCGGTTTTCTTTGACGTAGCCAGGGCTTTCGATAAAGTATGGCACAGCGGTCTCGTTTATAACTATACAAAATAGGCTTACCGGATCGCCTAGTCAGGTTAATCGTGTCGTTTCTCAAAGACCGTACGTTTCGATTTAAATATGAAGGCACGCTTTCCGCGCCTCGTCCCATAAAGGCTGGAGTCCCTCAAGGCTCAGTCCTCGCCTCTCTGTTGTACACCGTGTACACCAACGACATTGCCATCCCGCCGAAAGGCGTCGAACTTGCCCTCTTTGCCGACGACACTGCACTCTATACCAAAGGTCACAGTGTACCGCACCTTGTAACCAGACTCCAAAAGGCCGTAAACGCCCTTGGTGTATGGTTTCAAAAATGGCGCATCGATGTGAATCCAGACAAGAGTTCTGCAATGCGCTTCAACCCCAAACGCCGTAGTCCCACTGGCGATCCCCACGTTCGAATGTTAGGCATTCCCATCCTCTGGAAGCGCAGTACTAAATACTTAGGCGTTTCAAGCCACACGTCGAAAGAGTTTCAAAACTCGCCCGTCACTACTTAGGCCGCTTAAATAGCATGTTAGGTATAAAAAGTAAAATGTCTTTCAGAAACAAACGTACACTTTACAAGGTCTGCGTTAGACCCGTCATGACATATGCCTCGCCAATCTTTGCCCATGCCAAACCCTACCTCCTGCACAAACTGCAGGTATTTCAAAATCTCTTTTGCCGCAGGGCCACAAATACACCGTGGTACGTGCGTAACGCGGACCTGCACATGAATCTTGAACTGCCTACAATACAACAACACCTCAAAACGTAAGTGTTACTTTAATTTTGGTATTAAAATTTAATTCTGATTAATGACGTGTTTCCGATCTTCAGCTGAAAGGCTTTTTGTTTCTTTAGTGCTGTTACCAGGATATATGGACGCAAATTTTTGTATTGATAAAAAGTTGTGGTATTTTAAGTATCAGGACACTAAACTTTTAGTAGGCAAATAAGACCTATATCAAATTACACATTGCCAGCCAAACTTGGTTTGACCACACCAAATTGTAATGATTTTGGTGAAGTATGGCCACAAAAATAAAATATAATTCAGTAAAACCTATTTCAACTAAAACGAAGCCTAATGACGAATAATAATGACAACAAACCTATTTTAATAAGACAATGCTAAGCATTTCCTGGGTCACATGGACTCTAGACAACAGTTACAATAACCAATAAATGTATAGGTTGACAGCTCAGACCTTCAGATTGCAGATTATAATAATGGCTATTGAATTCTCTCCGCGGGAGGCTAAGCGAGAAATACGTCATCGAAATTCTGTAAAATATATACTACTATACCTTTCTGAACCTGTATTTAAATGGTTTTCATTATTTCTGGAAATCGAGCATACCAATAAACTTGAATATATTGTTAATGCGATAATGAATTGTTTTATTATTTAACATTTCGCCAGTAATACTGTCCTGCTAGACAAATTGCATTTGACGATGGAACCGAAAAATTATAGAAAACTATTTCTATGACACTGACATAAGCGTACGAAATGTTTATTCAAAGGCATATGTAAATTTCATACATTTGCAATTCTATTCGTTTTCTATTTCGTTTTTGAAGGTTTAAAATACAGAAGCAATACACGGCTATGCCACATGGAGGTTGTAATTGTAGACAGGAGATTTTACTGAAAGAAGACTGTATCTCAATAAAAAAATATAAGACAACATATACACAGTTTTTTAAATAGCCTGCCCCAACTAGCATCGAAAAATCGCCCAAAACGTATAAATGACGTTTACGACTATATATGATAATCTTCGAAAGGGTTAATCTTAATGGTTTATTTTTTCCTTAAGTACAAACATTTAACAAAAAAATATGTTTTCGAAAATTTGTTATAGAGAGTAGTAGTTTAGTATTTATTATATTATAGTATTTAAGTATTTACCCACGAATACCCACTTGAGAAATACATATGATTTCTTTTCATGAGAAAATTAATCAAACGATACTTTAATTGTAGTACTTACTTGTATGCACCCCTATGTAAGCTCACAAATAAAAGACGTAAGTTTTGAAGGATCGTTTTTTTTTTGAGTTTTGTTTTGTTTATTTTGTGTAATTTTAATTACCATGGCGTATCACAACTGAATTCAATGCAAGCATACTTTCTGAACCTCAAAAACATATCAAGTATTCCAGTGGTACTGCGAAAGATATACCCGATATATAAACACCATCAAGATTTGATTTGAATAGATTGGTTTTACTTATTTAGGACGTTTTGACCATTGCTTGCAGCAACCGAATGATGAACTTCAACGATGGTGAACTCAGAATGTTGACAAACTACGAGGCTTACCCCAAGAGTTCATGAGGGAATGTGAAGAAAAAAATGCAAATTCCAAAAGTGGAATACACCGCGTACTGAAAGAATACAAATTCAAAATGTTTGTCGTTGGGCAATACTTCAATAATTATCTTTATCTTTTCTAACATAGTGTCGCATCAGATTGTTCGGTTGAGCATGAACATATATTATATTTAAATGAAACGTTTATCATCATACTTTGAGTATTTTCGAAGTATTTATTTACTATCATGTAAGTATATGAAACCGTAAAGAATCGCTAAATTTACATATAACTAATTTATTGACCTTTGATGAAATTTACTTCAAAGGTACGTTCACAACTATCATAATTTAACTTTTAATTTTGTAATAAGTCATTACCTACATATCACACTAAAAACAAACCAGAAATGCACAATAAACTTTAAAGTGATTCACTACGTAGAACAAATCTAACTAACTGCTACCTTTAATATAAAGGGACGGGTCGACGTCGATCGACGGACGATCGATTGGCGTGGTAACACCCTTAGTCTTCACACATCACGTTCTTTACAAGATCAAATATCATACCTAAATCACCATAGATTGCACTAAAAATAAAAGAAATAATATCATTAAAGCCCTAACGGCGGTAAGCTCGCGGCGTCCATAGCAACAGTGGGCAAATTAATTTTGCGATAACTTCTAAGATATCAACTTAAAGTGTATGGTGTAAAGGGCAATGATGAGTGTAAATTGGTAAAGGTAACCAACGTATTCAATTGAATAAGTATTAATATCGTATGATTCTAAATAGTTTCCTATTACCACATTATATTGGGTCTTTACCTATGAAATTGCCGTTTTTCACGAAATAAATGAAGCGTAATTTTTTTATATATTTTTTATTTTTATTAATTAAAATAATCACCCATGCAATCAATGCATCTTTGCCAACGCATTGGTAGCTTATTGATGCCTTTCTTGAAGAAATCAGCTGGACGGGAGGCAACAAATTCTTCAAAGGCATTTTGTACTGCCTCTCGGGTATTGAATTTTTTTCCCGCCAAGAAGTTATCCAAATTCTGGAAAAAGTAGAAGTCTGTAGGCGCAAGGTCTGGTGAGTACGGCGGATGACGGAGAACTTCCAACCCCAACTCTTGTAGCTTGGAGACCGTCTGCTGTGCAGTATGACGTCGCGCGTTGTCGTGCAGGAGCAGTGGAGCCGAACGATTGACCAAAGCTGGTTGGAGACGTGCGAGCTTCTCCATCATTGTGTTCAGTTCTTCACAGTACACATCTGCAGTAATGCTTGTCCCGTTTGGCAAGAAGCTGTGATGAATTACACCCGCGTTAGACCACCAAACAGTGACCATCACTTTTCTAGGCGTAAGTTTTCGTTTAGGGCATTGTTTGGGTGCTGAACCAGGGTCCAACAAACTTGCTGAGCGCTTACGATTGTCAAACAGGATCCATTTCTCGTCACAAGTAACAATGCGGTTCAGAATTCGTTCATTTGTATGCCTGCTGAGCAGTGCAAGGCACGTCTCCACGCGTACTTCGCGCTGGCGGTCATTGAGTTCGTGGGGTACCCATTTGTCAAGATTTTTTACTTTGCCAATTTGACGCAAATGGACCAATATTGTTTTGATGCTAACGTCAAAAGCTGCTGCTAATTCAGCCGTGGATTGAGTTTCATCAGCTTCCACAATTGCCTTTAATTCGTCATTGTCGACCAAAGTTTTCGGACGACCACGGGGTTCATTTTTCAGGTCAAAATTTCCAGAACGGAAGCGGGTAAACCAATAACGGGTGGTGCGTTCATTTGTAGTGTTCGCTCCGTAAACGTCGTTGATGTTGCGTGCCGCTTGTGCCGCTTTGCTGCCACGACGGTACTCATACTCCATAATTACTCGAATTTTTAACGTATCCATGATGACGAAAAATGTTCGAATGCGTTGAATACAAAACACTAACTATTAAACAAATGACGATTTTAGAAAAAGAATGCCATGTTTGTCAAATAAAATTAATTTGAAATTAGAATTATCAGTCAAAAAAAAATATTTTCATTTGAAATGGCCAGTACGGCAAAACGGCAGTTTCATAGGTAAAGATCTATTATGTGACCATTTTATAAAACACTAAAATGGTAAACTACTCTTAAGTAGTTCCCATTTAAGAATAAAGATCGCGTCTAAGGCAACTGTCGAATTTCTCACATAGAGCCCCTTCCCCAAAGGCTAGTGAAAAAAATTTTGTCCGTATTATTCCGAGGCTAGGTCTTTTTTTTTGATTACCCAAAAATCATGTCATAACATAAATTATTATATTTTAATAAGACCCTTTGTTATTCGATGAACTTGTTTTGTAAGCGCTTGCTAATAATTAGGTGTACGTGTAAACCCTCAATTGGTTTTTCATGCACTATTTAAAAAATATGTAAATATAATATTATAATGTATGTTTGACATGTAAATAAATAAAGTAAAGCTAAAGCCATATGCAGTTAGCAAAAAACTCTCATAAAAAAGAAATATCACCTGTCGATCTTTGAACATCAGCAAAATCACCATCAGGTTCAGAAAGAACCCAAAAAATCCTATGAGGAAGAGCACAAACGCTGACACTACGTATCCCCATCGTGGCATAAGCAAGGGGAATCCGTCAGCATCATACGTCTTCATCACCGTTTCATTCAAACTCTCCACATAGGGGGTCATGGTCACTCAATTCCGCTGCACTACACTGATCAACATGGCACTAGAACACTGAACTGCACTGTAAGGTAATTTTTCTCCATTTTGATGGCATCTGAAACAAACCAAAATGGTCTGAATTATAATTATGTTGATGTAAGAAATTAATCAAGAAATTATTCATAATAATAATAGTAAAAGCTTTTTATTGCTTACATACAAAAAAAAACATTACAACTTCAAGCATATATATTAAGTGGGCAAAGGCGGCCATATGGCTAAAAGCGATCTCTTACATACAACCTTTATGCGACGGAAATCTAAAAAGAAAGCGGGCGTGAGCTTGTAAAAGAATACATTCATATACCTACATATACAATACGTACAAATATTAAATATTAAATATAAATATTGGATTTCGAATTACTGTTAATATGAAAAGTGTATACATATAACTATTTATAAACATATAAACAAGACAAAATAAATATATAAATATTCTTATGTTACAAGATTATAAATGAATAATATAACATCATTGGAAGCAAACTACATTTTATTGTTCTAAAATATAATTGTGTCATTTAGACGTGAACTTTGTGAACGTTTTAGCGTGTCGTATTTTATGCGGCACTTTATTCCAAAGGTGAGCAGATTTTACTGTCAAAGATTCATTGAAATACCCAGATCGGGTTAGGGTTGTTTCGAGTAGATTGTCTGTTTCAGGTCGAAGGCAACGTTTGTGATTTGAACCCAGGAATTTGAATCGCTCTTTGAGGTAAAGTGCTGTGCGAAGGACATAGAGGATCATAAATTATTGACCTTTCTACAAAAATAAGTGTGTACAAGTAACCCAATGGGGGTTCCAATTCATGAAAAATAACTGTTTTTCGACTCCTCGTGTTTTTATATAAACGGCTTTTAACACGTACGTCAATAGGCCAATCGTTGTTTTACCGTAAATTAAAGTAGTAAATACATAAGACGTTACATAGAAAAACAAAGCATTAAAACGTTAACCCTAAATTAAATGAAGTAAGACGCATTAAAAAAAAAACAAATCTTGTTATTAAAGTATTCTTGACGAAACCTCGAAAATAAACATTTTGAAATCTGAAAGCCTAACTTAATAAGGATTTAATGTCTCGACATGAAAAAAAGTTTAATTGGCTTTCGTTTTGAGCTACTCAAGATATTTTATTAGATTATTACGGCAAAAAATGTTGGGGTTCGTTGAGCTATTTATTGTTGTTCTTTTTTTAAAGTTTTCGTGACGTTTTGTACATATGAAACGTTAAACTCCTATGGATATCGTTCAAATTCATCTAATTTTTAGTAGTTTGCCTTTGTTATTTTCTTACTACGTAACGTTCGTGATATTAGTAAAGGTTTGACCACAGTATCATAAAACATCTTCATAACTCAGTCTCATATAAAATATTAAAGGATTTAGGACCTTATCTAACACAACCTTACATACGCCAGATGAATGTAACCACAACCTTGAAATGATACAAAACCTGATACTAACTACTTGTAAGGGCAGATCAAATTCTATAAATTATCTGTTGCCATACTTTATTTCATCAAAGTAAGTTTAAGACGATCGGGGACAATCTGAGGTACACAATTAATATAATCCACTATGCTCTTAAGTAGTCTAGAGTGTCACATTTCAGAATTATGCACCGAAAAAGATTGTTATAGAAAAATTAATTTATCCTATATACATATATTCAAAGCCTTTATATGGGCTGTAATAGTATGTACCGTAATACTGTATAGTATAACAATTTATTGACTTCATCAGATATATATACTATTATATTAATTGCTTTTAATACTAGGCACCGTTGTAAAAGATTAATTACAGTAAGTTTGGCAACTTGAATTTAACTGACGGCACACAAAAAAAACGTATACATGTCGATAAAAAACCCTAAAACGAAAACATAAATATATCTCACATTGCAATGCGCAAAAGTGTCGCACTTCAGATCCTGCGATCATTAAAGAAAATCTGAATAAAAAACACTTTTAAATATGTTTGCGTACTATGATGCTTAAGGAGGAATTTGTGTTTTGTCAGAACTATAAACTTCAAATTAACCTTATGTTTTTTGTCTCTTAGTTAAAAAAATTCTGTTGCCCGAGGTATGCGCAAAAAATAGACTATGTAAGTTTTTCTATAGCTATAGATTTTTTTCTCTGCAAATATTTACTGTTTGACATTTGAGGTACGGTGATATGTATGAGTTTGTTTAAGTGTTCCTAACAAATTGGCACTAGTATTACTGAAAACATGAAATGTGTGGTGGTGCATTTTGTATTAAAAGTCAGTTAAAATATACTCCTGTAATAATCGAATTTTTGATCCAACCAAGATTTGTGGTTCAAACTTTCTTCTTCGAGTTCCTCTTCAATTCTGAAGTTTTCTGCACTGTTCTCTATTCGATCCGAGCCGGAACAGTTGTTCGACGGAGGTAATAACAGTGCACAGAAAGACTTATATAGTCACTCTTTAGAGCTTTTTTGAATATTAAACAACAGTCTTTCTACATCTGGAATGTGACACTTATAATCGTTGTGGCATTTGTTTAAAATTATACCACGATACAAAAATCTTCAAATCCGTTTTAAAATAAAATTCTTTGACAATTTTTTTCTAGAAATTGAATGAAACGATGCTAAACCATACTCATGTAGAAGTAACTAGTGACTTATTTACTGTAAAGAGGAAAAATTCAATTTTTTTGTATGTTTTTTTTTACACCTATAGAAGTGTACCTGATCAGCGACTAATATAATAAAGTATCAAAAAGCCTATTAAAAAGGTATATAAAAGTTATTATTTAGCATACGCTGCGAAAACTATAGGTGGGGCATAAAATTATGTGTTTATAGTAATCATCATTACCCATAAAAAATCCACAAGGTTATATGTCCATCTTTTAAAATTAATTCACAATAACCGTTTTTTATTAAAATTTGTCAGAGTAAAATTAGTAAGCTGATTGCTACAGATATTTTAGTGTAAGACATGGTTGTTATTTTCTATTTTACCAAATAAATTACTAATTTAAAACCTTAATTTTCTTTCAATTCTTATCTTTCAAAACTTCAGTACTTCAGTACTAAACAGTACTAAAAAAAACATTTAAAATTAAAAATAAAAAGTTATTGCTCGATGTGGCCACCTTTAGCGCGGATAACAGCATGGAGTCTGTCCGAGAAGGCTTCACACGCTGCACGAATGTGGTCTGCATTCTTGGCAATCTTTAAGGCGTCGATATTACAATATGAAAATAAACAATTATCGTTACAATGACACTTTTTGTTTCTTTGATATTGTCGCTCTGGGAAATAAAGACTACTAGTGTGTACGTCTTCTTATGGTAGCGTTGGGCGACGGGACTTCCCTCTAATATGGTTCAGGAAAGTGATGGCTGGATCCCGTGTTAACTCGTGAACGGGTGCCGTTTGAGGGTGTTCGTCGTTTGGATACTTGGGGCGAGGAAAACTTGCCGAGCTAACAGATGCAGAAAAGAATAATTTTGTACAGATAGAAAGAGACATTTTAAATTTATTCGAAAAAAATTTACACGTGAAGTTTCTTGCCAGTTCATTTTCACGAAAGTTTCTTCGAACTAGTGGTAGAGTCATCCTTTATTTGACGTTAATAAGAACGAGTAATTGTTAATGTTGAGAAATAAATATATGAATTTGATTTTTTTGTATAACATGCGGAAATACAAAGAGAAGAAACACAAAAAAAAAAATTAATTCGCTTAAAACACTAAAATTAACTACCAATTGAGCTATAACACAAAAATAAAATGATATTGGTAATTAGAACAAAAACATGTCAAAAAAGACAAATTGCCTGAGCACATTGTTGTTACATACAGCAACAACGCTGAGATTTTCGGCAACGCCTATATTAAGGGAAAAGGTAGCAAAATATACTTAAAACTTAAAGTCCAGCGTATACATATAATATAAGTAAGCATATATGGAAGAAATGTATAGTAATAATAAATATAAGTAGTAATTATTAAATATCTTATCATAGGCAGTCAATGTATACATATAATAATAGGGAGCCCTTTCGGTCGCATAATTTTTTTTATCATTATGTAGTTTGGCATAACAGTTTCAGCATAAAGTTTTTTCGCATAAATTGAGATAAGCAGAATATTATACACGCAGAATGGTTGAATTTCCAATATGTTTCACTTACTCTTATTTTCTTTATCATAATTTTATACAGCATAAATGTAAAGGACATAAGAGTAATACGTCTAAAGATAAATTATCATAAAATACAAAACTCATAATTGAAATATCCATAACCTCTAAAGTCATAAATGTAAAATAATAAAAAACTTGGTGCCTAATTTATCAAGTACGGATCATATGTACCTATTTTATGTTGAGTCTTAAAAGTAACAAAAAATGGTTCAAACAAACATCACGTCTGTCCCTTCAGAAGATGTCATTGTGAGAAGTTGGCACTATCGAAGTTGGCATTGGGAAAAATTGGCTTTCTGAGAAGTTGGCATCCTGAGAAGTTGGCATTTTGCGAGCGGTTGGATTTTTGAAGTTGGCAGTATGAGATGAGAGGCAGGTCAGTATGTAGGTCATGCCAAAAAGCGACTTGCACGTGAATAATAAATAATAATATTTGACCACGATTATTAAAGTTTGCAAACTAAAACATATGAAACGATTTTCTGAACGGGTTATTAATTTTATTGTCCATTTATTTTTGGCAAATTTTGGTATTCTATATGTATGACTTGTAAACTTTATGCCATCGTGTGAGATGCCAATAAATGTTATGATTAGTAATCGTTATAGAAAAACCATTTATGCATGAACATTTTATGCAAATATATTATTATTATAAATGAAATTATGGGGAAATAAAGTATGCCTTATGATTTATTCTGTATGAACGTAATGCGAAACAAAGAGTATGCCAAAAACTGTTATGCGGCCTTACAATATACCAATTAAATTTATGCATCCCATTACGGAACCTAATAATATTATATAGTACAACCTTGGAAAGTAAATGCAGGAAAGAAGATCGCGCGCCACTTATGTGGTCATCCGAAATCAGCACATTTCTATAATTTCATTTTATCTACTGAGATATTACTTTAATTCCGTTACTGGTAACTACAGTATTTTTCTTTTCGGGTACATAACAAATGGTTTTACGATAGCTATTGAATAAATAATTTGCGTAACTTTTTGTTATCATTTATGTGTCATGTATCAGTATACAGCAGAGCATTCGCAATCATGTCAGAAACTTCGTCAAAGAAATTCATAAAAAAGTTTTTATTATTATTATTATTTTCATTCACTTGAACCGCACTTCAAATCCATGTTCAACTAATAGATTTTTATTATAACAGCACAAAGTCACGTACTGCTATGCTGGGTTTTTATTTGTACATGTAACAAGAGTTTAAACTTGCGTGTTAATAAAAAAATGGCAAATATACATTATTATACAATTAAAATTTTATTTACTACAATTATACATATTTTAAGAGCAGTATCTACGAGCACAATTTTACTCCAGGATTTTACTTTTTGCCATTAGTTTTCATTTTCAAAAGAACAACCCAGGAAATCTAGTAAACGAGTTTTATTTCAGAAGACTTACATTTCACAAGCAGAAGCTTGGGGAACAATAAATGTAATTTATTCTAGAACTTCTTTTTCAGGAGTTTCCTTTCAACAAATAAATAAAACCGACTTCACTTTTTGTTTACTTTTTGCCGTAGTAAATAAGTTGGTATATGATGTAGAATGGTATAGGTAGGTTATAAGCACTGACAACCAGCTCTACGCTACAATGCATTGTAATATATATACTAGTATTCATAAACGAAAACTTCCTTCGATATTTGTAAAGTTGTTATTGTTAATATGCGTAAAGTGATTCCTACGTAGTAAAGTGATAAGTAGAAAATTGCAAAATTGGCCACGTTTTGGTATTGAAAGACGTGTTCTTGTAAACCAGATTTATTCTATTATCGCTTGACTACTCACTGACAATATAATAAGCAACTTACAGCTTTTGGAAAAAATATGGTCATTCAACGCTAAGCGAACATAATAATTTCATTACATTTCTTATCATAAAATTGTGTATCTAATCGGTAAAATATTGTTTCCTTTTGTGAAAATAAAGAAAGGTACAAATTACTTACCAGAAAAAAAAGGCCATGCATTCTTTTTAACTTTTTAGTCAGTCTCGCCTTTCACAAATATGACGCAAATAAGGAACGTATTTCCACTACTATACAATAATTTAACTGTTCGCCACAACTACACCGATGAAGATCAAAAGACATAGTACTAAACCTAAACAAATATTTACTTACAATACACAAGGACGAAATTGCTTGTTGTTTGAACGCGTCTTTATGTGCGATTTTATTTGTATTTTTTTTATTTAATTTACTTTGAAGTTGCCGAATTATACCTGAACAAATGTATAAAGAAAAGGTACGGCGCGCTTCGTAGCTTACGCATCTTTTTAACTACGCTCCTGTAATTCTCGTGAAATAAAATAGTCAAACTGTGGTTTTAGTGCTGAAACTTATATCAAAATTTAAAATATATTTATAGTTTTCTGAATTTATAATTTAAACATACATTAAGTGATTTGTTTTAGTGTTAGAACTGTGAAGAGTAAATTTCAAAAACCGTTGTAAAGCAGCGTTTGCGTAAGCGTAATTGTCTGCTGTCATTGACCTCTCGGCCACTACTTACACTAAATAACTGTTAGCGACTTTGTATCGTGTAACAACGATTTAAGGCATAATGTCGAAGTGTGGTGCGTGTGGTAAATTTATTTCTGCAACTGAGGGAGTTAAGTGTACAAAGTGTTGTAGCTTATTTGAGAAAGCGTGCGTGCAGATAAGTAGGACCTCAAAGGTCCCACCTAGCTGGGTCTGTCCTTTGTGTACATCAAAGCAGCCACGAAAAGACAACACGGAGACTCCTGTAAAGGGGGCCCTTACCACTTCACCACCAGACGTTCGCAGTGATAGTGGTGAAGTCAAGCCTGGGCTGACCTACGAAATGTCACTGATTCGACAGGAAATGGGAGGTATGCGGCTGGAGATGGCTGAATTCTCAAAAAAAGTCGAGTCGATGCTATCTCTTCTTGGCGCGGTTAACGAGCGTCTCGCCGACTTTGAGAGACTTGGAAGATGGAATAGGTTTGCGGTTTGCTGAAATAGAGGACCGCATAACAACTTTAGAAAAGCGAGAAGAGACATCTAACTCGTCCGACAACGTCAGTGAACTTTGTTATACGGTGGAACAGTTAAAGTTAGAATTAAATGATCGAGATCAAGAGTCCCTGATGTCAGATGTCGAGATCACTGGGCTGCCGGAGACGAGTGGAGAGAACCCTTTACATCTCGTTCAGTTGATTGCTGACAAGCTGGCATTACAGTTGGAAGCGCGGGACGTGGTGTTTGCGGAACGGGTAGGGGCACGACGAGAACCGGATGGTGGTGCTGCTGACGGAGCGCCGCGAGTTCTGGCCGTGAGGTTAGCGCGTCGCGACCTGCGAGACAAACTGCTGCGTGAAGCACGGGTGCGTCGCTCGATCGACACAGACGGCTTTGGACTGCAGGGGGCGCCGCGACGTTTTTACATCAATGAAAGGTTGACCCGAACTAACCGGCGGCTTTTTGGTGAAGCTCGCCAGGTTGCTAAAGCCCGGGGTTGGAGGTACATCTGGACGAGAGGGGGCCGAATCTATGCTCGTCGTACACAAGACACTGAGACACATCGGATACGCACGGAGCTAGATATGACTAAGGTTTTTGGTACCAAACAAATTTGATTCAGATTGTACATAAGCAATATGTAATATTAATTTTAACTGTAATTGATTCTAAATTTCGTGATTATAATATTACTTGTGCCCTTCGCTTGCGCTGTAGTATAAATTGTTACTTTGTCTTTGCTCACCCAACTAAGTTTGCTTATAATGATATGAACATTTATTATTATTGTATTTATCTTATTATTACTATTTATTTATTACATCGTTATATAATGTTAATACCTACTTACTGCCTCACAGAATGTATACGCTTTCTTCTTTGCTATATTTGTTGCCAACCATATGCACATAAACTATACACTAATTTCACCTATGCACTATACACAAATAAACCAAAACATATATCTTTTCATAGTTGTATTGGATACTACAAACATAGGTCTTTCTTAGTTTTTAATGACTTCTAAAAGGAAATTAGTACGAATTGGTCTTTTAAATCCTTGTTCATTAGGAACTAAACACGAAGAACTAATCACGGCTGTAGAAAAGCACGATTTGGACATTCTCTCGTTGAATGAAACTTGGCTGCGTGAGAGCGAAGAGGGTCGTGCGCCCGCGCTACCTGGTTACAGACTGCGGCATCTCCCGCGTCCTCGCGGCTCGGGGCGCTCACGCGGCGGCGGAGTGGGATTTTACGTGCGCCACGGACTCACAGTGCGAGTATGTGCGCATCCCCCCGCGCTTCCCGTTGAACAAATGTGGATTAGCCTGTCGTGCGCGGGAATAAGGTTTATTGTGGGTACAGCTTATCGTCCAGCATGGGTTGAGGTTGACGTATTTTTCGATGCATTAACAGACTCGATTTGCTCTTTGTCTTCGCGCGCGGATTACATAATACTAACTGGCGATTTTAATATTGATATGCTGACGGATAGAGAATCTATCAAGGTCAATAATTTCTTAAATTCAATGAAGTTAACTCAATATGTAGGTTCTCCCACCCATTTTACAAGTCATAGTGCTACTTTAATAGACTTATTTTGTAGCAACGCATCAGTGGTAAACACAATTGTTGACTATATTCCCACCCTTAGTAACCACGCTATAGTCATTGGCGAATTATCGGTGAAAAAACCGAAACCTTCGGTTCGTCGTATTGAAATTCGTGCATTAAAAAATATTGATCCCGTAGTTTTTAATGACGACTTATCGAAAATTAACTGGAATAGTCTGTCATCTTTTACGGAAGTTGATAAAATCTTACATGCATTTTATGAAACACTTTTACCAATTTTCGAAAGACACGCTCCACTAAAACAGATCATTGTTAAGGAGATTCGATGCCCCTGGATAACACCAACGATCAGGGAAATCATGAAACTGCGCGATCGTGCCCATGATGTAGCCCGCCGGTCAGGTCTTAGGCAGGATAAAGATTATTACAAGGAGCTAAAAAAAATTGTCACCGTAGCGCTTTATGCTGAAAAGAAAGCATACTTTAATAGTTATGTAAATGATAAAATACACGCACCGAAAGCCCTCTGGAATAATCTTAAGCGAACAATTAGCTTTACGTCTTCACAGCACGAACTACCAGATTATTTAAGAGATCCTAACAAAATAAATCAGAGCTTCCTTGCAGTCCCAGGTAACAGTCACGTTCCTCTTTCTCTTTTAACATATTTCGAGTTCCACCGACACGGGACTTCGGAGTTCGCCTTCAAACCTGTCGACGATTCTTGTGTGCTTAAAATCATCAAGTCTTTGAAGTCAAACGCTGTGGGGGCGGACGCGTTCACTCTTAATATGTTACTGCTCACACTACCAGAGTCCATAAGCACCATAACTGCTATCATAAACCGCTCACTCGAAACCGGTGTTTTTCCCGGCGCTTGGAAGACGGCGATGGTGATGGCACTACCCAAGAAGCAGAATGCGGCTGAACTCAAGGACCTACGCCCCATTAGTGTACTTCCTTGTGTTTCGAAGGTTCTAGAGCGAGTAGTACACATTCAGCTGAGTGCTTACTTGGAAGACAACAGTATACTGCCTGTTTTCCAATCTGGCTTCAGAAAGTCACACAGCACCATCACAACATTACTCGACATAACAGACAACATCTTATCCGCACAGGATAGAGGACAGGGGACGATGATGGTCTTGCTGGATTGCTCGAGAGCCTTTGATTCAATAAATATTCCACTTTTACTGTCCAAAATGACCTTCTACGGCTTCGACACAATTACAGTCAAATGGTTCTCTAGTTATCTCTGCAATCGATCCCAGATAGTCCGGCTGCTTGGCAG
The DNA here is from genome assembly GCA_923062675.1 of Marasmarcha lunaedactyla. Classification (NCBI taxonomy): domain Eukaryota; kingdom Metazoa; phylum Arthropoda; class Insecta; order Lepidoptera; family Pterophoridae; genus Marasmarcha; species Marasmarcha lunaedactyla. The sequence goes on from OV281353.1 coordinate 16,279,972, forward strand.
TGATGGTGCTTACCAATTTTCTGCTTGCTCCTCAATCACTAGAGGTGTACCACAGGGTTCTATATTAGGACCCTTGTTATTCACGTTGTATACTGCGGATATCTGCTCAGCTATTCATCATTGCAGTTATCACATGTACGCCGACGACACACAACTATATGTATCGTTTGATCCCAAGAATACCAAAACAGCAGTGGATCAGCTTAACGATGATTTGTCTAGGATTGCTGCTTGGTCAGAAGCAAACACTATACTTCTAAACCCTAAAAAGACGAAGCTCATGGTATTTGGATCTCCAAACCAAATTGCATCGATTTCTTCCTTTAATCCAGTGGTGTCTATAAGGGGTGAGCAGGTAGAACGCGTTATGTTGGCTCGAAATCTGGGCATACTGATGGACGATCAGCTTCGTTTTGAGGGTCACGTATTAGAGGTGGTCCAAAATTGTTTTTATAGGCTTCACATTTTGTACCGAATTCGCGACTTTCTTAGCGTGGACCTGCGTGTGCGGCTATGTGATGCATTAGTTTTGTCCAAATTAAGTTATGGCAGCCTGGTGTATGGCCCACGTCTGCTTGCACGCACGGACCGAATTATTCAGCGTGTACAAAACGCATGTGCACGCTATTGCTTCGGTGCGCCTCCACGTTCACACATCACACCATTCCTCAATTCGGCCGGCATACTTAAAATGACGCTTCGCCGAGAACTGCACCTTGCTACTTTGTTGTTTGGCCTGGAAAAAATTGGGCGTCCGAGATCCCTCCTCGACAAACTGGAATGGCGGGCCAAGAACAGAGGGTGCCGTATATTAAGTCGACCATTAAATATGCCCTGGCATCGTACATCTGCCTTTCGTGGAAGCTTTAGATACTCGGCCACTAAATGTTGGAACAATATACCACCCCCCCTTCGCAAACTAGGAACTATATCATCCTTTAAAACGAAACTTAAAAAATATTTACTTGAATATCAAACAATGATACCTAGTGGGGTGCGCGTTGTTCCAACATACCAGTGACGGGTATCAAGTAGGTGCAAGCTATATTATTATTATTTATTTGTTTAATTATTAAATGTATGTAGTGCAGAGAATATATATTAGTTAAAATAAATTTACAATATTTTATTTAATATTTGTATTAAGCGTTTATATTTGTAATTTATGATAATTTTAATTTGTTTATAGTGAGAATATGTGATAGTCTGCTACAGCTACGCAAGTGCGCATACGTACCGGTCCACAAGGGCACATCTGAAAATCAGCGCTGTGGCATGCCCGCAGCACATGCTGAGATGTGTCCTGTTTGACAAATATACTACAGCGCAACATATTGTTCTATGTATTTCTAACAATTATTGTATTATTTCCGATCAGTTGTCATAATTGCTTTTTAATTCTGGTGTATTATTATTATTATTTTCTATCTCTTTTCTGTGTGTTTATATTTTAGATTGCATATTTTTTTTTTCTTTTTGTATTTCTGTATTTCTGGTCTTGGTCATTGTTTTATGTTAAAAATCTGTACTTTACTGTGTGTGTCTAAGTGCTTTTATTGTTATATTTTGTTGCTGTAGTAATTTGTGAAATAAATGAGTTTGAGTTTATTATTATAAAGCAATGATTTTTATTTAGCATGGCACTGGTAAACCGTTTTCAGAATATTCGTATAATCTTCTACAATAGTGTACTTATTCATCATATAATTTTCAGTAAAAATTGTTTGTATAAAACTGTGAAAACCATCGGTATCAAAAATTGATACCGTGATTATTTGATATGTATGATTCTTTTTCTTAACTATTTTAAAAATTAAAAATATTTTTTTTAATGTTAATGGTTTTTTTCTTACTTTTTATTAAAAAAGGACATTAGGCACATCCCCCTAAAGAATAAATTAAATAACTTAAAAGGTTCTTAGTTGGAAAAAAAGGTTGGTAAGAAAGGCAATGTAGGTAGGTATAGTAGGTAGGTATATCAGTCTAGGTAAATCACCTATCGATAATTAATGATTCGCATTATCACGGATATTAGCCAATGATTTAAAAATTAAAATCATTCGCTATTTAAAATTATTATTTAATGCAATTAATTTTGTCATACTATACATTTTAATGAAGTTGTAAGTGTATTTAAATGTAAATATATGCTTAATTAAATTTTTATTACCTTGCCGTTGTCAATTCACTAATTACGGCTGCGTAATGATTGTAAGAGATCCAAATTCAAAATATGCAATATGTTTTCATTACATTACTGATTTTTGCTTTTTTTTGCCGCCGAAGCAACACCCTCACGGGAGGGAGGTGGAAGGTGCGTCATGCATACCTCCGCGGGCAACCGACCTATGCGGGGGTGATGTAAAAGGGGTGACTAAAAACCACCTTGATGGCTGTAGAAATTTTGCCGTCAGCCTTCATCGGAAGCGACACCCGTTGGGAGACGGGTGCGCTAGCGGAGACTCGCTAACGAGTCGTCCGTCGGATGTGAAAGTTGCACTGAAGGTGCTCAAAGGAACATGAGTTGGGGCCGGTCTGGGCAGCATCCGGTGAACCCGGGGCTGCGCCATTGAAGATCTCCTTGGACTTGGGGACGTTGGTGAGAACCACTAAAGCGAGAGGGTGACACCTTGCGAACCTGCTGTGCATTTTGTGCACACAGTTAGGATTCACCCGAGTTGACCGCCCGGGAGTAATGGATCTTGTGCTCTTTGCACAATGTTGAAACCTCGGACCATTTCCCCCTTTTCCCGAAGGAATACGGGTGGTGGGATCTGAGGCTTGGTAGAAGTTGAAGGTGGAGTTACATTGAGTGACATCAGTGGGGCCGGGGCGGGTGTTGAATGCACCGGGGCAGCTGGCGTTATAGACGCAGCGGAGGGTGTTGAAGGCACCGGGGTGGGTGTGAGGACGCCGGGGCTTGTTTAGAGCGCTTCTTGGAGCGCTTCTTAAGTAGGGTGAAAGAGGGTGGCTTGCGGGGAGGTGGTCGCGGGTGCGCTCTTGGGAGCGTTGCGCTTGCGGCGCAAAGGGGTGTCCAATTCACACTCCATGTCACTGGAGGTGAGGGACACGGGAGGGTCTAGGACCATAGGGGCCTGAGGGGCATGATGGGGTGCCTGAGGGGCAGGAGGGCTGGCGTTTAGACGTCGACAATGTCTTGGGGGAGTTGGGCTCCCAGAGATTAAACTCTTTTAATGAGGGCCTGAATGGCTTCATTGACAGTTGGCGGGGACAGTTGCGGAGGGGTTGGGGAGGGACAACAATATATGAATATATATACCTATGAATCTACCTAACTTCCTAAACCTCTCTACTCGCGGCGGGTTAGGAACGACGCGGAGTGGTGCCCCTAATTCGGCAGCACTATTTCGTCACCCTGGGAAAGATCCAGTGCACTGGGATCAGTACTTCCGGTTTCTTACGGCTTGAAGGGCCAATAAAGCGCACCGGAGCAACGCTAACATATTTCGTTAGCACCGTGAGGTATCCACCTGTTCACGGAGAACTTACGAACTTGAAGGCTCGAAGTACTGGACCGCAGAGCTTGCCGGAGCAGACACGGAAAACGACAGTCCTATGAAATTTAGGATACTATGGTACGAGTACTACACAACGTTAAAAATGACGGTATGAAAACGGAGGCGCTCAACTAGTGCGGGGACTAGAGAGCGTGGGAAGGCAGTCAACGATCGAGGTCCGCACGCAAACCGAGACTTCACGTGATTATTGCAGACGCCTAATTACCTTTATTCTAGAAATGATAATGCAGCTTAAAATGATAAAGCAGTAAAACTATTGTGACAAATAATGTTTAAAAAAAGGGTATAATCTAAACGGTCACCAAAAATGTTTTTAAGACACTAAGCCTAAGTACCAAATAAAGTAAATAACTCCAAAAAAATAAAAGTTTTTTATAAAAAGGGTCCTAAAGTATATGATATAATGGTTCAAAAGAAATACACACACAATAGAATAACTGCACGTTTTGAACAAATATTTTTTTGCTACTCAAAATGGATAAGTGCTAACCAAAATAATGTTAAATTACACTCCGCTACTGAAGTTTAAATTAAGAAATCACGATGTATGTAGGTTTAAAAGTATAGACATACGATGTTCATTAATTCGAAAGTTCACTGTAGCGACTTTCAATTGGGTTAGGTTAGGTTTGTATGTAGTTAATACACGCGCGAGCCAAGCGAGCGAACCGAGCGTGGTGCGAGAGCACCCGGCGAAGCGCCATGACCAAATTAAGTACTATTTCCAGCTTTTCAAGAAAAGTTACATAAGTTCAAAACAAAAAAAAAACACGATCATCGGAATTCCATACTTCGCTACGGTAAACTTTCGAACTAATGTAAATACATCGTGTAAATACTTTTGAACTTAAGTTCAGTAAAATTTAGTAGTTAGAGGGTCAATCGTCAAAATCGTTTTTTTTGGACAGGAAAATTTTAAGAAATTAAAGCGAATGACATAAAATATTGGTAACATCTATTTAGTGACAATGTTTAATATTTGGTCTGACATTAATTTTTAAAGGCCTTCATATATTTTTATGAAATTTAATTCAAAAAAATTAGATATATTTTATAATATTTTAGGAAACACAATTTGGTGGGCATTTATCTGTTTTGGTAAGTGTTTCGAATTTTATCGGTAGGTAATTAGGTACATTTCTGTTAGGCGCTTAAACACAAGCAAAAAAAATATTCATAAAAATTTACAGAAATATTTTATTTTCCTTGGATAACAAACAGTGTCACAATAGTAAATAAAATATGAGTCTATACAAGCGGAAAGACACCATTACATGTTATCACATATTACAAACTATACAGCATAAGTACATACACAACATATTATATGAGATAGACATAGTACATACATACAAGTACATACACAACATATATGAGATAGAAAGAAAGAAAATGGGAATGTCAAGTACAGAAAAAGTGCGATCAAAATTATATGGTCGGTTACAAAGTTTCGGAATCTATCGCGGTGACTGCTGAGTGTATCAGTACATTTCTACAACTTCAATAGATCAGTTATTTCGGTGAAAGAAAACGTAATAAAAACATTTTCTTTAAAATGTGCTTGCAATTTTCTGGGAGCTGTTAGTGACGAAATATATTATAAAAAGTGATATATTGAAATGGTTTTAATCTGATTTTTTTCCTTACAACTAAAAAATAACACTCCGTTTATAAGGAGGTATTGAAGCTGACAACGAAGCGGTGACGACAACTAGATTTGCAACAAACTTATAGAAGCTGATCCGTTGATATTGTGTAGAGCAAGATTAAGATGGATTCAAGATTATCACGATCGCTAATAGTTAAATTGTGTATGCCTTAAAAGGTTAAAAACGCAGGTAGGTACGCTAGCAAAATTGCGAGTAAAAATCTAGTTATGTTTAAAACATATTTTTATCCGATAAGGTTATTTTTTTTGTAATATTTTGTCACACCTTCTCAGAAAATATTTTCACAATTGAGCACAATTCATGATATTGTGATTGACACTAAAGAAAACGCTATAAACATTTGCTTTATTTGCGTTGTACGGTGGAATGAAAAGCTTGAGTCAATTTTGTAAACAAATATAAGTAAGTATAAATTATAAATGCTTTTAAAGTAGAGTGAGTAGGTGTCTGTTGTATGCGAGTAATACTTTACATTGACTGGCATCTTAATGAAAGAGAGACGACTGGCTAATGCCAAATAAAAAGGCGTCTTTTGATAGTAGGTACGAGCTCTCTTAAAGATTGTGACAACCGAGGCATTTCATAATGTTTGAGAAATACGAACAAAAAAAAATTTTTAACACATAAACATATCAAAGGAAATTCTAATATGTACATTATTATTTGACACGGCCGTTGGTTGGTTTTAGGCTTAAGAATAAAGTTTAGATCAATCTACCTATGCTTGAACAAATGTTTAGCTGGATAAGGGAAGTATGGAAGGTTTCACTCACCTATGCAATCCCAAGCGTCCTTATAAATACTCACACACAGAGTACAATATATCACAACACTGCACTTTAGAAGTTTCATATTTTTCACGTGATAATCGCAGTTAATAATTGTAAGTAATTAGAACATTATCTTGATGGTGCCGGTGGGGATGTCAAGGTGCAACTCTCCCGTCCCATGTGAAAGGGAGACAGGTGAGGATAGAATAGCAAGGAGTAAAAGGGATGGAGGATGTACACATGGCAACAGAATCATGTTGACCATCTTCTAATGTCGCGCGCACACGCGCGTTCATCGATACTCACACCACGAAATATCTAAACCACCTGAGCACTATGGCAATCTGCTTACACACACAAACACATAGTGTAAATCCCTCACTTATTATCGGTTAAACTGGTTCTAGCTACTCTCAACGACGACGTGCGCATTTAATATTGTAGAGTCGTGTTGCCAGATTGTTTGCTGTTTTGTATTCGTTCGTTACACTTATTAGAGTCCTATCATATTTCTGTGCTCAAGTGAAGCCGAAAATTAATTGTCATTTAGCAATGCAGCAGAGAGCTGAAATCGTTGTTTTGTTTAATCAAAATGTTTCCATTAGAAAAATTGCACGTCGATTGAGATCTGTAAGTAAATTTACGCTAAGTAATTAATAATTCCTGTGACTAGGATTGAACGAATTTTTTTTTCTAAGTTGATAATTTTATTTGCAGAGAAAGACGGTGCTACTGTGGGTTCGTCATATGAGGAATCTGGGGATAGGCCTTGTAGGCCTGGACGGAATCCTATAACTCCTATAACCTATACTGATGCATCGGAGAGACACCGCGATATTGTGGCCAGAGAATTTAGACGAATTAGTTTTTTCAACTTGGGAGATGATGAGAGGATCTGACTTGTACTGGAATCTAAATGACAGTATCAGATCTCGGTTGCAGCAGGTCATAGATACCGAAGGCGCACATATTAGTTTATAATAAAAAAAGTTTCGTAATAGTTGTGTTTTAAAAAGAAGGTAATCCATGAGTGAATGATGTTATTGTCATTTAGCTAAGAAACAAATAATATTTATAGTTAGGCTAATTACATGTTGATTCATATCTACAATGTATTTACTATTTCAATTATATAATAAGGTTATACGCCAAGTGACAGACAAATTATAATGAAAACTGTCATTCAAATCTTTTAATTAACAACTAAATAACTAAACTATAATTGTTTTTTATATGTTCTCAGCGTCTAGTCGCCTAATCCAAATAAGTAATGTTATATTTTTATTTGTTTTCTAGTCAGAAGCAACATGTTGTAATATGCACAAAATAAATAATTATCTGAAAAAGTTTGTGTTGTTTTTCCTTATAGTTCTTAGCTACACCTTATTATATGATTTAATAATACTAAAATTATTCATTGATTAATTGGAATATAAAAATAAAATTATAAAATATTTATTTAATTTAATGAACATTATTAGGTTTATTAATGAATATAGGATCGTTAATTAATTTTGAAAAAAAAAAGATTATTAAAGTTATATATATAAATATTACTACTCACAATTTTATAAAAAATAAAATAAAATATATATATAATAGAAATAGAAGATCAACTGATTAATCTTTAAATTAATAAAATTTTCCCGTATTAAATTTATCAATTCTTTTTTAATATATACTATCTATAAAAAAGAAAAAAATAAAAAACGGGCACAATTTCCGAGATTCGAACTCAAAAATAAAAAAAGGTCATGCCTTCCGAGATTCGAACTCAGGTCGCCTGAAGCAAGGGCAGCGTGCAAGTGAATCTGCAATCTATACGGTACAACAACAACAATAACAACATAGTCGCTCTAAACCGATTGTGTTAATTGTTCGAGTGTTTAGTATTGTGAGTTCGGGTGAACGCGCGGTGCGTGCGGGGAGTATTCGGCCGACGACTGGGTGGTATAGATGTATCTGGCACCGACTGTACCTAACATTGTTTAAGCATTTATTTCTTATATTAACCTATTCATTAATATGGCCTAAACATTATAGTTATAAATTGAATTTATCTTAATTTATCAAAATATAACGCACAGATTAATAAAACATTGTTTTGGTTCGTTATTCGCAAATTTCGTAAATAACATGATGTAACAATAAATTGGAACTAATGTAACAATAAATTTCATAGCTTGATTGGTACGTAACGATAACGCCTAACATGAGTTAAGTACGTGAAAGTAAACTGATATTATCAAAAAAATAATTAGGTTCTGCTTTTAGGAATGTATCTAATCACGCTGAACAGGACTAGAACTTATACATATCAATGCTTACATAGCTCTTGTCTGTGACTTCCCTCGTAAACTCCACCGTTTTTTGATGTTAATTTTTATAATGTTAGGTTATTGGTAGGACTACATATCTGGTCATTGTGGAATTTTCTTTTCCTCATAAGATTATTATGTTAATATTTTAATTTGAAAGTAAACAATTTATCTTGTAACAATTTAATTGCATAGATGATATTGTAACGTTCGAAGTGCGTGACATAATCTGGCGCAGCCAAAGAAACGCAGAGCCCCATTGATTCGTTTCAAATATATGTTGATAATTAAATGCTAGGCATCGTTTTGATTTGGAAAAATTAAAAGCTTTGAAAACTTTAAACGACCTATCTAAAAGATTGTGCGTTCAAACAAACTAAACGTGTCGAACTGAAAGTGTATTTTTCACTTTTATTCTGCTTTTTCGAAACCGCCCATGAAACCATTTTATTTATTTTTTTGATATAGTTCGAACTAGGGGGGAAAATATTCAAATCTGGTTTTTGTCTAAAAACAGATTTATTGCATTGCTTTTGGTGCTTCGGTTTGATGATTGTACTGAACGCAATGTTCACAAAAAAGTTGATCCTGCAATTCATTATAATAAAAAAAAACAGTCATAATAGTTATACGAGTTGTACAAATGGGATGGTTAATACAATGCTTATAAAATTAAGAGGACTAACTTGATTTAAAATGAACATGCCCAATAATCCGGCGAAATACGGTTTGAAACTGCAGCGTTTAGTAGATTCAAAAACACATAATTGATTACCGGAAAATGTTGAGATAGTTTCGATTTGACTGACGTGGAGAAAAAGATATCGGTTTCAAGGCAAACTACCCTTTGTGTAAGCCTATTATCAATAATAACACCATTGTAACAATGAATCGGTACTCTTCGATGAATCAACTTCACGAGAAAAGGGGTGAAAGCTTGAAGTAGGCATACGATATTTCATCCGCAGAAAACCTTACCTGTGGAATCTAAGCTGCTTTTGTTTACTATAGAGTGGGTCTACGTCATTAGGTCACAAAGAAAAAATAGCTGTGGTATTGAATTCATCATTACAATGATGAAGTTAACGAAGCATCTGGAAAACCTGCAATTATTAAACAACCCAACTAAGGCAGGTGTAGGTAATGTAGTTGACCATGAGTGCAGTAGACAAACGATACACTGGCCTATAGCCTTGTGTTTTTGTAATTATTTATAAAGCACGCACCAATGTCCAAATTATTTATGGAATTACCTGTAATATACCCTTATAATTTTTAGGTGTACGAAATCAATTCGCAAAATGTACTGCAAAAAAAAATTTACTTTGTGTGAGTTCCAGCTTCATTGCTCAAGTATATAACGTAAAAACCTCACTTATTTTAATTAAATCGATACCTTTCTACCTACCTTTTATACCTTGGATTTGATTATTAATGGATTACTTATTTTTAACCTTGTTCCTAACTTCCCTTCCCTTTATGATGATACAGTTTATATAAACTACCGTATTAATTCCTTAGGCTACCGCTTGAGCTGATTGGCTTTAATAACTAGAAAGCATGCTGCGTTTTAACTAACTTTACTAGATTTATTGTTATTGTTCCATAAAACGATGTAGGAAAAGGAAATAATATTATGTGTTGGTGTAATAAAAATATACCAACACATTAATAAAAATAAAAGTTTCGATAATTTATGAATGTTATTTTTTAAATTTAATTTTTGTCATTTTTATTATAATTGTTACGTGATGCTAAATATCTACAAAGGAGACGGTTTGCTCCCGCTATATCTCGCCATACATAAAACACACAATTACTTTTCTCTTGAAAACATTTATCGTTAAATTATAAAAGTTTTCATAAAAACCAAAAATAAAGTGAAATTTGGAATGTTCTGCTTTGATACTTTGCAATACAGGCGAATTTTATTACATTTACATACAGTTAAAATAATAAATCTATGAAGTATTTCAAAAAACATCGACAAGAATAGTAAGAAAATTGAATACAAAAATCTTCGTAAAGCACACAGCCACAATCTAAATATAATCTAGGTAGTAAGTATGAGATTCTGCAGCCTTTGTTGCTCTGACGAACAACATTTTGTTGCAAGTTTCAAAAGCAAACGTATAAGAGATAAGTAAATTTATTGTAGAGCTTTGATCAAATATGCAGGAACTATGTTCGCAAACCAAAAGTCCCTAAGGATGTTCCATACAGATGTTAGAAGATGTAAATAATGTTTACATGCACAAATGTAATAGTCTCCAAAATTAACAGGCCACTAAAAATTTATGTGGAAATAGGTCAGTTACACAAAAATTATTATAAAAAACAGTTTCTAACCGGATTTTATTTAATAAATAAAATCGACAGCAAAACTCAAAACGTACAACACTAATCTCACACATAAAATTAAAAAAAACCTTACCTACACCCACTATAATAACAACATAAAACTACATTGTGCGGGTTTCTGTCATGTTTAGTAAAACATAAACTTCATGTCGAGTAAGTCCCGTAATGGAAATGTATACATTAATCGTGTAATTTGCATCGTTAAAGCGATGCCGATATTAATTTTGTTTTTGTGTGCAATGAAGTTTATTTTGATATCAAAATACAGCACTCAGAAAAAATACGTCGTGGTACATGCTTTTTCGTATTTGTACTAATCAACATTGCACAATTGTTCAGTTTTAATTTCCCCTACAAGGACAAGCACAAGGAGCTCCTTTACAAGGAGACTATATACGACTTTTATTAAAATTCAAGGCAAAGACACGCAGTTTTAAATCAACTTGCGTCAAACTATTTAAATAAATAAAATATAATTGAGTTCTTTGCTGTCATGTTTATATTTAGAATGCATGCCTATCATCAATAATCCATGGAAAATTGTACACACTCTGTCAATTGTCCTCTTGGGATCGCGTTTTACAATTGCACAAGAGATTGTTGTTGGCTTAAGACTTGAGAAACTAAACACTCAACTTAAAAATGCGTCCTATATACGAGCTTGTCTATACATTCAAGGTCAAACCTGTTTCGTGAAACAAATAAACGGTACCTCTAAGCAAAGCTTTTCTTTAAATGGACGAAATCGTCAAACAAGTAATTCGTTAGTACAGTTTCTTTTCAGATACTCCATCATCTCAGCTAGGCCAGTGTGGGCAGTGAAGTTATGTTTAAAATAAGTCCTCCATTATTGGTTGCTTTTTCATAACTATGTATTGCCATTGATATTAATGATTTCCTAATTTGCTATATTTATCAATTATGTTTCAAATATGTTTGTAACTATATAATCCGAATGCAAACTCAAATAAAACCCTACACAATTATGGAAGTACGTTAAAAATATTAAAAGAAACAGCTCAGGGCATCCCAGCAAGTTTACGTATAACAATGACGTCTTCCAAAACGTAAGGGATTATTGCGCCGCATTTGATAAGTATTTCACAACGTTTTCATTAAACCATACAACTTGCATACGGTTTTATTGGATGAAAAAGATATTTCTGATCTTTTGATGTCACTAGACGTTACTAAAGGAGCAGGTACCGACTGCATTCCTCCGATATTCATTCAAAAATGCGCAATTACCCTTGTAAAACCACTTTGATTTATTTTTCGGCTTTCGATTAAATCTGGAACTTTTCCGGCTAAGTGGAAAGAAGCTATTATAGTTCCGATTCACAAAAAGGGTTCAAAGTTGAAAATAGAAAATTACAGGCCTATCCCTAAACTTAACTGCTTTAGCAAGGTCTTTTAAAAAATTGTGTACAAGCAACTTTATCCCGTTTTTACGAAGGCTATACCAGAGGAACAATATGGATTCCTCGCCAAGCGCTCAACTGTCACAAACCTGTCTTTTTTTACGCAAGATGTTCTTCATGGTATGGACTCAGGTTGACGTAATTTATACGGACTTCGAAAAAGCCTTTGACAGGGTAGATCATGTTATTTTAATGCATAACCTAAGGGCTATAGGTATTTGTGGGGATTTACACCGATGGCTGAACTCTTATCTATTTCGGAGGTCACAGGCGGTAGTTCTTGGGGGTATAAGATCGGATTTTGTCTCTATTGACTCAGGCGTACCTCAGGGATCGCATTTGGGACCACTTTTGTATAACGCCTATTAATTTGACTATTTAAATCTAATTTCTTACTTTACGCTGACGATAAAAAAATTTATAGCTATATTTCTAATTTTGATGACTGCCTGAAACTTCAAGATGACTTCAATAACTTGTCTAATTACTATAAGAAAAATAGAATATCAATAAATGTTAATAAATGTTGTTTTATTTCCATCTCAAGAAAAACCAAACTAATTGAATTTCCGTATAAGTTTGGCGATATTGCTATTAATAAGGTCGACACGGTTCGAGATCTCGGCATAACCCTCGATGCGAAACTTATGTACGATAAGCACGTTGACATTATTAGTACCCGAGCATATCAACTCTTAGGCTTTATAAAGAGAGTTTTTAATTCATTCAATCGAGTGGACTGCATCAGAACTCTGTACGTCACTTTTGTGAGAAGTATACTAGAGTATGGTAGTAGTATATGGAACCCTCAGTATACTCTCTACATACATAGAATTGAACAGATCCAGAGAAAGTTCTTTAAGTTCCTGCGATTCAAAGAATATCGAGTAGACTCCACATGCGCAGAGGACCTGGTACACTACCATCTTGACTCCCTGTGACTGTGCTCAGTGGCAGAGTAGACTGTCCGCAGCTGCTGAGCGCCATAACGCTGCGCGCGCCCAGCCGACGCACTCGCCACACTGCCCTACTACATATGTTCCCCACTCCAATACCAATGTCCATAAGAACTCCGTCATCTGTCAAATATTGCGGCTATACAACAAATACTATTCATTCGCTGACTTATTTCATCTATCACGGCAATCTTTTAAAAATGAAGTGTTCAAATCAAATCGTGCATAAAATACACAAACACACAAACACAGACATACACTAAACACACTTTCACCTACCTAATCCACACCACTAACCCAATATGTATATAATAATTTGTAATTTAATTTGCCCTTTGTTTTTTTTTTTTGTTTTTTTCTTTTCCTCAATTATTTTTGAATCACTCAATTTGGTTTTTTATGTTTTCTTTATATCCATATATATATATATATATCCATAAATATATATATATATATATATATATATATATATATATATATATTTTTTTTTTTTATTTTTTTTTCGTTTATAATAATTTTAATTTTTCCATCTAATTTGTCCATTCACTTTATTTTAAGCTTTTCTTTTTTTTTTGTATAATGGTGTATTTCTATGATTGGCTTAATGTTAATAACTATTTGTAATTTTAATAATGTTCATGTAAAATAGCTGTTAAAATATCAACGAATAAATAAATAAATGTTCTTTCTCTTTTTAGTTGTGATTCCGACGCTCACCACACTTCTTTTTGAAGCTGCACATGGTTTTCGTTTTCTTGATCATTTCTATGTAGTTTCAACAGTGAGTGAAGCTGTTAGTTCTGCGTCTACAGCTACATCATTCACAGGTTCAGCGGGGTGTGATAGCTGCTCAGGTAAGTTATTTTCAGGTTCGAGTATAGGCAGTGCAATGTGAGAAGCATTATGAGAAGAATTATGTCCGGTCAACACATGAAGACGACATACGTGTAGGAACCGATTTGTTATCTAAAGGTTGGCCATTTACAGCTTCATCAACAGTGCTCGGCTCGGCAGAAGGCATGCTACTTTCAGAAAGAAATGGGACTGGATCGACTGGATCGCATCGGAAATCGCTTATTGTGCTATTTTGTAGCTCGTTTACATTGAATTTCACATTTGAATACCTTTGAATTTCATTTCAAACCATTTAAGTGTAACTTTTCTGATATATGTATTTACAACTGTAATTAATGAAAATAAATAAGAAATTTGTTTGTGCAAAAACACTTATAACGTATTATCAAAGTATTTAATTATTCATTTATTAATAATATCAGTAGTATTAGTAGTCGTAAACCACTCTGACAAACTTCTACCTACACATTGTGTAAAAAATAGTTGGTGGGTAGATAACAGCGATGTATATTGTAAATCGGCATACAAAGTTTATGTTGGGGAACAAAGCCACAATGGCCGTTGTACAAGGTTGGAAAAATATTTATGGTTGCACATAGTACGAATACACCTTTTCCAGGCAGTTTTCATTATAAATTTGTAAAAAAATTTACTTGGTGTAATCCAGTCCGTAGATTACGAAAATGGCTTAATTCGAAAACTACTACTATGGCTATTGCGGTCTTGTTCCAGGCACCCATCGGCATATATTTTTTCTATCCTTACTTTGTGACTGTTAAATATTATAATGAATCCTATCTGTGAAAACTTTATTTGGCTATCTTTGTTTTCAAAATGTATTTTCTTTAACTCCTAGCTGTGTTTTCCTGTAATTTAACAATAAAATGAATAAAATAATACTAATAGGAACATCACAGACAACAATCCAAGTCTGCCCAATTTTAAGAGACATATCACATTAGGTGCTTCAATTCGAAACTATTGATACTACTTACTATATGACGATGTACTTCTGCACTTAGAGACGTAATTGGTCTTGTATTACTTGGTGAAAGGATTTACGTAGATTACCAGATCTAAGAATTTTGTCGGTTTGTAATACAAATTAACAATGACGTAGTATGATTGCAACACAGTTATTGCAAACTGTTCAAATAATTATAAACATTTTATGTATAATTTATAAATAACCTGAATTGAAATAAGAACACACAGTAAATTATTTCAGTAAAAACATACCTGAACTAGGTCAATACCTAATTAAATAAATCCAAACTTATTATGATAGACTGATGAACTTTGCCGAGATTTCTAATAACCGTATGAACCAACGCTGTAGGTTTATGAAAAAATATCCGAACATATAATTGGGAATTGGGGATTTTCAGAAAAGATGTCCACTGCAATACAAAGGCCAAGGATCTCAATGCCACTCGGTTTTGTGCAGCCCGTATCCAGTGCTTTTGGCAATCTATCCAAGATCATTGGTCCATATTAATCTCGGGAGGCCTACCTACATTGCGACTTCCAAGTCGTGGTCATCACTTCAAAACTATTCTGCCTCAACGGCCATCTAATCTGCGAGCTTTAGTGCCCTGCCCATTGCTACATCAAAGCTCCGATCTTCCGGGATATGGTGGTAACCTTGGATTGCCTGTGAATCTCCTCATTTCTGATTTTGTCTCGCAGAGAAACTCCGAGCATAGCCCTCTCGATAGCTCTCTGACTGATTTTGAGCTTTCTTACAAGGCTTATAGTTAGCGGCCACGTCTCAGTTCCGTAAGTCATTACTGGAGACACACGTTTGTCGTAAATCTTTGTCTCAAGACACTGCGGTATTTGGAATGGAAAGATATTCCAGAATGCTGCCGAACCGAGTTGGATTCGACGAATGATATCTTTCTCGAAGTTGGACCTACCATACTGGATTTTTTTGTCCTAGGTTTATATAATCGTCAACAACTTCGAGAGTAGAGTCCCCAACTTTTACTGGAGTAGGTACGACATGGACGTAAGATATAACTTTGGTTTTGTCCATGTTAATCTTAAGACCTACTTGTTGGAACTACCATCTTGCAGGGACATGCAAGACTGGTCGCCACCTCTCATCCTCTTTGAACTTGGCATAGCACCTGCACCGTCGGCCAGTGAACAAGCAGAGCTCTTCTCTTCTGGTCAACGCAGTCGCCAGCCACTACGCACCGACAGTACACTGCCCTGACGCACTGGGGATGTATACACCTCGGCATCCTAGGGCAGACTCCGGCACAGGAGCAACTTGATCCGTACTCTACGGGACCCGAACCTACACCGAGGATCAAACAAGTAAGCTTCATCTTACGCAAGATCGAAGATGGACGCTACTTACGACCTTCGGTCTCGGAGGTCATCAGAATATCAACTTACGCTTTTACTAGCGCTTACAACATAGACTTTCTAGCCGCGGCCTGCTCACCCTTTTCCATCGATGGGAACGCGTGGTTAAGTTCCCTAAATTGTCAAACACATTTACATTAATGGAAACTGGCGAGAAGGATTGAAAAGAGATTAAATCTAATTATTACTTCGATGGGATTTACTTAATTGCTCAAACATTGTCATTGCCATATAAGTAAGTTTTATATCTCAAAGTTAGTGCAGAATGTCAAACAATTAACTGAATTATCTCAGATTTAGTTTGGGATTTGCTTAATTTAGCTAACAAGGTAAACAAGTTAAACCTCCCTTGTCTGACCCAGATCCCTTTATAAGCCAACGTAAGTTTCTCAAGGGTAGCTAAGTGATATTACAGCCAGGGTGGTGAATTGTAAGTAGTGAAAACTTGAGAGTAAAAGTCAATGAATTCTCAATTAATGTCTAATCTTAGAATTTGTTGTTGATATTGTCACGTAATAGCAGTTTTTATTCCAAAAACTGTCTCGGACATGAATTAGTCGAAGGGGTCGCCGAGAAGGCTTCTACGGTGAAGGCGCTCAGGCGCGTGCAGGATCAGTGGCAGACGCGTTTTTATAATCCTTTTATTTTATTATTAATTATTCACCTTCATTTTTATTATTGTTGTTTACTTTTTGAAAAATCGTGTAAACTCAATTTTTGTTATGACAGCAATGGAGGCTACCAAACAAACTAAGCCTCTTACACACGGATTCTTACAAAACTATTGTAAGAAAATATACTTGATTCCTGGCTAATAAGATTAAATTCAAAATTTCAAATTGCGATTACAAAGGAATGCGAGCCCGGCCATATAAGCCGATTGCTGGCCTTAGAACGTCAGCAGTCTCGGTCTGCGTGCGTTCTCGAGCGCATGTCGATCGTAGACCCCTTCCCGCTCCATTAGCCCCCGCGCTAATCGAGCACCCAAATTTCACTGGTTGTTGTAATAAGTAATTTCATAGTTGTATACCGTAATAAGTTTTTCTAACGCCGTTTTCACGGCTGATAGTGGGTTGTTAACCGTACTTCGTGGAACGTGAGCTTCGTCGACGGGGATTCATCGTTCCAGGTGCTTCGAGTCTTCGTGTTCGAGTAAGTTATCTGCGTCGTCCCCAACCCCCCTACTGGGTGTAGGGAGGTTTTAGGAAGTTAGTCATCGTTAATAGGATCATAGTATATATATTTATATATTGTTGTCCCTCCCCAACCCCCCCGAAATGGCTTCCCTAAGCTATGACGAAATTAGGTCAAAGGTTATTGAAAGTACCTGTGCTGCAGGTATGACAATAAACGCCGACAAGTATCGTTTCCTAGATACTCTTATCCCTCATTTCATGGCGTTAATGCCCACAATGGCCTCTCAGGCCGCCCCTGCTCCCCAGACCCCTCTGGTTATAGGCCCTCCCGCGTCCCCTTCCTCCAGTGACATGGAGTGCGAAGTAGACGCCCCTCGGCGCCGCAAGCGCGCACCCGCGACCGAGTCATCCTCGGACGCCACCCCAACTGGCCCTGAGTCTCCCTTTTTTACGATTGTTAAGAAACGCTCTAAGAAGCGCTTGAAACAAGCCCCGGCGCCCTCGTCGCCCGTACCTACACCCTCTGCGGCGTCTTCAACGCCAGCTGCCCCGGTGTCTTCAACACCCGCTCCGGCCCCAACTTCTGTCAAGGCCAAGGTCCCACCACCCGTTTTCCTTCGGGAAAAGGGTAAATGGACTGAGGTTTCGACATTGTGCAATGAGCACAAGATCCATTACACCCGAGCGGGCAACTCGGGTGAATCTATTAAAATCATAGTCTCGTCGACTGACGACTTTCGTGCTTTAACAAAGCTCCTCACCGATAAGCAATATGCTTATCACACTTGTGCTCCCTCAGAAGAGCGTAAGATCAGAGCGGTACTCAGGGGAGTCCCGTTCGAATTATCGAACGAGGGTATCCTGGAGGATCTGCAGTCCCAAGGCTTCCCGGCACTCGCGGTGCATAAAATGCACAGCAAGTACGGGAGGCGTCACCCTCTCGCTTTGGTGGTTCTCGCCAACGTCCCCAAGTCCAGGGAGATCCTGAAAGGGGTTAGCACTATATGCGGCCTCTCTGGGATCTCGATCATGGCGCCTCATCACCGCGGTCATCCCGGCCAGTGCCATCGGTGCCAGTTGTACGGGCACGCGGCGGCCAACTGCCGCGCACCGCCCAGGTGCGTCAAGTGCCTGGTCCCTCACTTCATTAAGGAGTGCAATCGCACTCCTGAAACTCCCTCTCCTCCCGATTGCGTGCTTTGTGGCCAGTCCGGCCACACCGCAAATTACAGGGGCTGCCCTCGTGAACCCCGTTGTATGCGTTCCAATTCCAAGAGGGCGGCACCCAAACAGGCCCCGCCCCTTTCTCAGGAAAACTTGCCGTCGCTGCGTAGCCGGGTTCCTCCGGCTGCAAAGCCTACACAGTCCATGCCTGCTCCAGAAAACTGGAGGCAGCGCCCCACATCGAATCCCATCCCGGCTCCTCGCCCATACAAACCCACTCCTCAATCCTCCATAGCAGACGATATGCGTATCGTCTGCGACGCTATGAAAAATATCGATGTTAGTGAAATCGCAGTCTTAGCCCGTAAACTTAGGGCTTCACGTTCTCCGACAGAGCGACTGCTCGCTCTGGCGGAGCATAGTTCCCTTCTCAATTCATTATAGGTTCATTTAAATAAATCGATCCCTAAGTCAATGGTTGAGGAGGGCGATGGCTGGATCCCGCGTTAACTCGTGAACGGGTGCCGTTTGAGGGTGTTCGTCGTTTGGATACTTGGGGGGAGGGAGACTTGCCGGGCTAACAGATGCAGAAAAGAATAATTTTGTATAGACATAAAGAGACTCTGTAAATTTATTTTGAAAAAAAATATACCCGTGAAGTTTCTTGCCAGTTCTTCTTCACGAAGGTTTTTTTCGAACTGGTGGTAGAATCATGTTTTATTTGACGTCAATAAGAACAAGTAATTGTCAATGTTGAGAAATAAATATTTCATTTCATTTCATTTCATTTCAAGCTTCGGCCGACCTCTGCGCAGCCCCGGCTTCACCGGAGGCTGCCCAGAACGGCCACCAACTCATGTCCCTTTGAGCACCTTCAGTGCAACTTTCACTACAGGTGGAAGACCCGCTAGCGGGTCTCCGCCAGCGCGCCCAACTTCCCGACGGGTGTCGCTTCCGATGAAGGCTAACGGTAAAATTTTACTACAGCCAACAGGTGGTTTTTAGTGGGTAGGTGCCATTCTGGTGAGTCCCACATAACCCCCCGCAGAGGAGGGTATTTTCCTGCGGGCGGTATGCATGACGCATCTTCCACCACACTCCCGCGAGGGTGCCTCGGCAGCAAAAAAAAAAAAATTGAACGTCATTCTCGCTCCGGTCGCCGCCCGGTACGGACGTGCAAGACCCCGTTCTCCGTTGATCGGTCCCTTCCCGATATTCCGTGGCGTTCAGTATTCTGACGTCACAGTTTAGCGTGTTGGTTCCGTGCTACGGTTTTCAAGGTTTTTCTACTCCCTCTGAGTGCTATCGAAGTGTGATTTTTCTTTGTGACTAAGCCCCTTAGTCTTCAAAGTGCTGTGCTAAGTTGTGTTGTGCTTGTGCTGAGTGCAGTGTTGTGCCCAGCTGGTTTCAGTACAAAGGATACTTAACGGTGACAACGAATTTGTACTAAACCAGTCCTTTTATTTTTATTTTATTTCTCTTCTTTATTTTAATTGAATTTTCTCTTATTTTCATATTTATTTTTATGATATCTGTGTGTTTTCGTGTGTATTTGTCCCTTCTGTCGGTAAAGGTTGACCCTAACGCGGTCAACTCTTTACCTGCGTACCTTTTTTTTTAGGTTTCTAGGTAGTGGCCTTTGGCGAACAACGGTTAGTTTTAAGTTATTTTCCCCAGCCCCCCTACCGCAGGTAGGGAGGTTAGCCACTAGGGTTCGTTAGGTTTATTTTAGGGAACTCTAGGCATCTTTTACATATTTAATTATACATTCCTTAGTATTCATACCAACCCCTCCCATGGATTCGCAAAGCGTAATTAACTTTGCGAAAGCGTTCGCCCAGGCGCTAGCCACGTCGGGCGTCTCAATCTCTGACGAGGTATTCACGCAGGCCTTATCTGCGCTTTACGCGTCCCCGGCCCCTCAGGCCCCAACCCCGGCCCCTCAGGCCACCAACTCCCAGACCCCTCAGGTCTTTACCATCCCTCCCGCGTCTCCCGTTCCATCCGATATAGACTGCGCGTCGGTCACGTCATCTCGTGCGTCGCGGCGTAAGCGTACCGCTCCCGGGAGCGACTCCGATTCCGACTCCGCGTCCGTTCCGTCGTCGGGCGCCGCTACTTTAACCGGCTCTCCTGAGCCCGCGTTTCAATTAGTCGCCAAGCGCTCTAAGAAGCGTTCGAAGAAAGCAACGGTGTCTCCAACACCCGAGTCTACCCCGGTGTCTTCAACACCCGCCCCCATGCCGTTAATATCACTACAAGTGACCGCGAATACGTCGGCTCCGTCCAAGCCAGCAACGCGCTGCGCTCCCGTCCCACCTAAGCCTCAGCTTCCTCCGTCCGTCTTCCTCCGCGAGAAAGCGCGCTGGACCGCGGTTTTTAACTTGTGTAAAGAGCACAAAATCAATTATCTCAAGGCGAATAACGCAGGCGATACCATTAAAATCCAAGTCGCGACTATCGACGACTTCCGCGCGTTTACTCGTTTACTCTCGCTTACACAAATCGCGTACCATACTTACGCCCTCCCAGAGGAGCGTAAGATCCGCGCAGTATTAAAGGGCGTCCCGTTTGAGCTCGAAAACGATGAAATCCTCGAGGACCTTAAGTCCCAGGGTTTCCCGGCAGAAGCAGTGCACAAGATGCACTTTTGATAAAGTCTGGCATAGCGGTCTCGTTTATAAACTTTATAAACCGTACGTTGTAGACCGTACGTTTCGATTTAAACATGAAGGCACGCTTTCCGCGCCTCGTCCCATAAACGCTGGAGTCCTCAAGGCTCAGTCCTCGCCCCTCTGTTGTACACCGTGTACACCAACGACATTCACATCCCGCCGAAAGGCGTCGAACTTGCTCTCTTTGCCGACGACACCGCACTCTATACCAAAGGCCACAGTGTTCCGCACCTTGTAACCAGACTCCAAAAGGCCGTAAACGCCCTTGGTGTATGGTTTCAAAAATGGCGCATCGATGTGAACCCTGAAAAGAGTTCTGCGATGCGCTTCGACCACAAACGCCGTCGTCCCGCTGGCGATCCCCACGTTCGAATGTTAGGCATTCCCATCCCCTGGAAGCGCAGTGCTAAATACTTAGGCGTCACATTAGATCCGACGCTTTCTTTCAAGCCATACGTCGTAAGAGTTTCGAAACTCGCTCTGAGAGATGTCGCTAAAGGGAGACGTATTGAAACAGCGAAAGACGAGTAAATACTGATTTATTATAATCTAAATGCAACCTATATGTATTACATATGTAGGTGATGCGTACATCCTTACACCTCCCTACCAAAAAATAAAATAAAAAGAATAACATTTATTTTTTATTTTTATTACACAAATTAACATTAAACATCACAAAAGATTCGTAAACAATTTGCTATCAAGAAAAATACGACATCGATTAATGCAACTATCAAATTACTTATATGTCGGAATCTAGCTAGTGACATCTAGTTTTGTTTGGAGGAACCTCGGACGCCAGCACCTGATTGGTGCTTGACAGAGTATAAGAAAACTATAATATAAGAAAACTGTAAATCAATCCTGAAGTGCAGTATTATTTTGAAACCGGCTTTTCCCCACATACGCCCACAAAAGGAAGCAGCCATTGAAAATGCAGTCTGATGTCGCGGAAACCAATCCCACTCCGACATCAGAAATGGGATCGGAGTCGGTCCAAAATGTGCCTGCAGAGACTGACCGTTGGCGCGCCTTGTTTGAGCAACAAAATGAGAACATGCGCGCGTTGATTGAAGCAATGCATGCACCAAAGCCCACGAACACCGTCGAACTACCCGAGTTTGACCCCGAGAAGATGGATGCAGATGCAAGATCATGGTGCTCGACGGCAGATTTGTGTTTCGCCGAAAACCCTTTTACCGGCAGTCAACTGGTTGTGGTGATACGCAAAGCTCTCAAGGGCGTGGCATCGACGTGGTTGTCACAAGTTGCTTATCATGGAATGACTTGGAAGGAATTCAAAGCACTGTTCATTGATAGATTTGTAACAACGGTAACACTTGCGGGCAGTCTCATTAACCTTCAAAATAACAAGCTGGCTGAAAATTAAACCATCGTTGCATATGCGAGCCGTATAATAACAACACTTACGAATCGTTGGAAGGACGTCGATAAAGAACAAATCGCGGTGTCGACTGTACTAGCTCACATACCACAATTTGATCCGTGCTTACAGCGACTGGCCTTGACTAGCGATATAACGACGAGAAATAAGCTTCAACAAGAACTTAGCGCGTTCTCCCACTTGAAACGCAAAACGCATAGTGAAGAAATCCGATCCGATATGAAGCGACAAAAGACCACCCAAATGACCTGCTTCAATTGTGGTAAAGTAGGTCACAGGCGATCGGAATGCCGAAAAAAGCTTCAGCAAGAAAAAAAACACTCAACATCGTTCGCATCAAGCTCAGCAAGCCAGAAGCCAGCAGCCCACACATGCTTCAAATGCGGCAAGCCGGGACACTTCGCGGTGCGGTGCACGAGCGGCGGCAGCCACGCGGGCGCCGGCGCAGTCGCCTTGGCGGCGCCGGGCGAGCGACGGGTCGACGCGTGCGTGGTGCAAGCCCCGGCGGGTTGTTTAGAACATAATGGTGGGCTATATAGTTTTTTGTACGATTCCGGTTCTGAGTGCTCGTTGGTAAAAGAAAGTTTTGGCGCCAAATTTAATGGCAAAAGATTTAATAATGTTGTTGCTATGACCGGTATAGGTCAAACACGAGTATACAGTATGGAACAGATTTTATGTTGTGTTACGATTAACGATCACCCTCTAGAGATTTTTTACATGTTTTGCCTGATTCTTATTTACAAAGCAATATTTTGATTGGACGGGAAATTTTAAATTTAGGTTTTTCTATAAAAATGCTAGAGAAACTTTGTTAATTAAAAAACGTATAGTAACTTTATGTAATGTTTCACGGTTAGAAGTTAACTTAAATACTATAGATACAGATATTTCCGGAAATGAAAAGTGTAGATTAATACAAACGTTAGAGATATTTTCAAAATATTTTATTACGGGAATGCCAGTTACTCGGGTACATACCGATGAGTCAAAAATTCGTTTAATCGACCCTAAGCGTGTCGTGCAACGTCAGCCTTACAAAATGTCTGTAGAGGAATGCGGCGTTATTCGTGAACGTGTTAAAGAACTTTTAGATGCGAATATTATTAGGCCAAGTTGTTCCCCGTTCGCAAGCCCAGCCTTGTTAGTGAAAAAACGCGACGGTACCGATAGGATGTGTATTGATTACCGCGAACTCAACAAAAATACTGTGCCTGATAGGTATCCGTTACCTCTCATATCTGATCAAATTTCTCGCGTTGGTAATGCTAATTTCTTCTCAAAACTAGATTGCGCAAGTGGGTTCCATTTAATACCTGTTAATATAGAGTCGATAGAGGTTACTGCATTTATTACGCCGGAGGGTCAATATGAATTTTTAACGATGCCTTTCGGGTTGAAGAATGCTATCTCGGTATTTCAACGATCAATCATGAATGCGTTAGGTGATCTAGCATACGATTATGTAATTAATTATGTAGATGATATTTTAATTATAGCGCCCGATGTAGAGACAGGTATTCAAAGGCTCCAGAAAGTTTTAGAGGCTTTAACGGTAGCTGGTTTTTCTTTAAACTTGAAAAAGTGCTCTTTCTTAAAGACGAAGGTTGAGTTCTTAGGATTTGAGGTAGAGTCCGGGCAAATAAAACCCAATCAAAGAAAAGTAGAGGCACTTACGGCTCTACAACCCCCAAAAACTGTTACTCAGTTAAGACAATTTATTGGACTAGCTTCCTATTTTCGTCAATTTATAAAAGATTTCTCTAGAGTTGGCGCCACTCTATCGGTTAACATCACTTAAAAGTGACCTTACTTGGAGCCCTGAACACGAGGAAAAACGGCAATTAGTAATATCTAAATTAACAAGCAACCCCGTCTTAATGATTTTTGACCCTCAATATCCCATAGAGTTACACACGGATGCTAGTAGTTTAGGTTATGGCGCTATTTTATTTCAAATAGTTGATGGTAAAAGACATGTTATAGCTTATTTCAGCAAACGAACGTCCCCCGCTGAAAGTAAATATTGCTCTTACGAGTTAGAGACGCTTGCAGTCGTGAACTCTATAAAACACTACCGGCAATACCTTCACGGCCGGAAGTTTACTGTAGTGACGGATTGTAATTCATTAAAGTCGTCTCAAATTGACTCCAAGGGCTCAAAGATGGTGGGCCTTTTTACAGTCATTCGAGTTCGATGTAATATATAGGGAGGGTAAAAAAATGAGTCATGTGGATTTCTTTTCGCGAAACCCTCTACCATTGCAAGAGTACTTGCGTGTAGAGCAAAAACTTATTAATGTTATGGAACTTTCACCCAATTGGATTCAAGCGGAACAGCAGCGTGATGTAGAGATTGTTAAAATTATTAACGATTTAGAGAATGGCCGGTTAGACGAGCAAATAGCTAAAACTTATTTACTTCGTTCTGGTATTATTTATCGAAAAATTCAACGTAATGGAAAATCAAAATGCTTGCCTTATTTACCTAGAGCTCTTAGATGGTCCGCGATAAACAATTTTCATGACTCATTAATTCATCTTGGTGTAGACAAAACGGTCGAAAAACTTTTTGACTTTTATTGGTTTCCTAACATGGCACAATACGTAAAAAAATTTATCGATAATTGCGTAACCTGTAAAA
Source organism: Marasmarcha lunaedactyla (assembly GCA_923062675.1). NCBI lineage: Eukaryota > Metazoa > Arthropoda > Insecta > Lepidoptera > Pterophoridae > Marasmarcha > Marasmarcha lunaedactyla. Next base: position 16,305,265 of record OV281353.1, read on the forward strand.
TATCAAAGTCACATTCTGGAAAAGTGTCAGCCGAATTACATCCGATTCCGAAAGTTACGATTCCATGGCATACTGTACACATAGATGCCACAGGTAAATTAAGCGGCAAGAATGATAACAAAGAGTATGTTTTTGTGCTAATCGACAGCTTTACGAAATACGTCCTATTATATCATACGGCAAACATCGACACTAAAAATAGTATAAACGCGGTTTCTCGAAGTGTTTCACTCTTTGGCGCGCCGAACCGAATCATAGCTGATCAAGGTAGATGTTTTGCTAGTAGGGAGTTTCGACAGTTTTGCGATATCCTCAGGAACCTTATTATAAAAGCGTATACTGACCCATGAATGAGTTAGTGACTTTATTAAGCCTACTATTATTATAAACTGCCAGCATATTTCTTTCTCTTGTGTTAACATTGTGCAGATACTTTTTTCTTTTGATCAAGGTTATGTTCTTTTTTACGTGCATTAAATTTTCTAAAATTAATTGTGCATGGAAAGTAAGAATATTTATTTCCTTAAATATACTTCTTAGTGACACCCCTGGTCTGAGCTGATAGATTGCGTGTGTGGTATACGTGAATGAAACAACGCGGTCGGTTGCTAACTCACTTTATTTCTATTGTACCCGCACTAATATACTACACATCTCTCCCCTAACACAGTATTTACTAACTTAAAAAAAAATATGTTAAAAAAAATAACTTAAATATAACTAACATTAAACAAAGCAATATATATTCATTAAATTCAATCTGAATCCAAGTTCACCAACCCCTTCCTTTGCTGTCGCAGTATTGCTCGTTTCGTTCTTTCCGATACATTTTCAGGTATTAATTTATTGTTAGATATTTCTAGTGGCGCCGCCTTTGGGCTGGACCCCTGTGACAACGGCCTCTCATACCCCGGTGACAAAACATCCTCGCTACAGCCTTCTCCCGCGTCTCCATAATCCGAAACTAATTCTTTCGGAGATAACTGACACCTACTACTTTCCTTAGGTTCTAATGAACTTACCCCACCATGATCTATAATATTTTCGTACGGAATTGAAAATCGGCTGGTTTTTACTGGTAGTATTTGGTCACTGTGCCTTCGAATTATATTTTTATTATCTAAAGCGATTTTGTAAGAAACTGGTCCCGTTTTTTCGACTACTACGCCTTTAGCCCATTTATTCTGGCTGTTACTATAGTCCCGAGTTAAAACGTTATCTCCTAACTGAAAATACCTATTGGTGCCGCCGGCACCCGCTGCCTGTGTGAGTTGCGCGCCGTGTACTTTGTCTGCTGTACTAGGCCGCAGTCCGTCCAGCCGCGTGCGCAACCTACGCCCTACCAGTGCCACTGCCGGCGCTACTCCAGTCGTCGTATGTTCGCAGTTCCTATATTGTAATAAAAATCTATTTATGCTTGTAGATAGATCAGTACCTTCGCATGTAGCCTTTTTAAGTGTTTTTTTTAATTAGCTTGACCGCGTTTTCAGCCGCCCCATTCGCTTGTGGTCTATACGGTGCTGATGTCGTATGCCTAATTAAGTTATTCTTACAAAAATTCGCGAATTCTTGACTTTGAAATGGTGGGCCATTGTCAGTGACGAGCTGGAGAGGCAAACCAAATCTAGAAAATATTTTTTGAAAGAACAAAATTGTTTGCTTGGCAGCTGTACTAGAAATTTCCTCAGCTTCTATCCACTTACTGAATGCATCTACCAATACAATATAATATTTGCCGCCATACTGCGCAAAATCCGCGTGCACACGCTGCCACGGGCCAGCGGGAAATTCCCAGGGATGTAAAATAGCGCGCGGAGGCGCGTCGCGCACACTACGACAGCATTCGCAATCACGGCAGGTGTTTTCGATGTCGCTATCCATTGACGGCCAATATACATAATTCCTAGCAATGGATTTCATTTTTACTATTCCCAGATGACCGTCATGTATTTCTGCTAAAACCGATTTCTGTAATATTTGTGGAATAACAATTTTATATTTATATATTATACACCCATGTTCCAAAAACAACTCATTACGACGTACAAAGAAAGGTTTTTCTTCGTCTAACCCACACGTATTTGGCCATCCAAACATAATGTAACCGGATATTTTACTTAAAATTTTATCTCTTTTAGTTTCCAACGCGATATTTTTATAACTTACGGGTAAAGTCTCATTTTAAAACATAACATAACTAAACTCTAAAACCTCACCGTCCGCGGTGACGTCACGCGCTGGAGACAAAGGCAGTCGTGACAATGCATCGGCGTTACCGTTATGTTTGGATGCCACATATTCAATTTTAAAATCGTATGCAGCTAGTTTGGCTGCCCAGCGTTGCAGCCTACTTGCTGCCGTCTGTGGGATGCCCCCCTTGGGCCCAAAAATGTACACCAGTGGTTTATGGTCCGTTTTAAGCATAAAACGTCTACCAAATAAATATTGGTGGTGTTTTTGTATACCATATAAAATAGCAAGTGCCTCTTTATCTAATTGACTATAATTTTGTTCTGCGTTTGTTAAAGTTCTTGACGCGCAGCTAATTGGACGCTCCGAGCCGTCTGCATAGCTATGCGCTAGCACGGCGCCGACGCCATACGCGCTGCTGTCAACTGCCAATACTAGAGGTAGCAAAGGGTCATAATGCGATAGCACTCTGTCACTTGTTAAAATATTCTTTATTTTTCTAAAGGCGTTGTCACAGTCCGTATTCCATAACCACTTTTTATCTTTTTTTAATAATGCGTACAAAGGATGAAGGATGGAACTTAGATTCGGTACAAATTTACCATAATAATTAATTAATCCTAAAAAGGCTTTTACCTGGGTAACATTTTGTGGTGTGGGTGCATTTGTGATAGCTTCTAATTTAGTCTTATCCGGATGTAAACCATTCTTATCTATAATAAACCCTAAGTATGATACACTTTCTTGTAAAAATTGACATTTCTTAATTTTAACAGTTAGTCCCATTTGCGCAAATCTTTCGATTACAGCTCGTAGGTTATTTTTATGTGTTTCTCGATCCTTACCCGTTACGCACACATCGTCAAGAAATACAACTGTATCCGGCACGCCCCTGAGCGTCTCCTCCATAATTTTTTGAAATTTTTCAGGTACACAACAAAGACCGTAAGGAGTACGGCGGAAAGCATACGTTCCAACGTGCGTTGTTATAGCTGTGCACGCTTGCGAGTCGGGGTGGAGAAGGCACTGCATATACGCGTTAGTTAAATCAAGTTTAGAATACTCCTGTCCCCCACTTAAGGTAGCAAATAGTTCATCTATCCGCGGAAGTGGATAATGATCCCTTTTTAATTTAGGATTTACTGTAGACTTGTAATCCCCACAAATACGTATATCTCCCGAGGGTTTGATGACGGGGACTATCGGTGTGCCGTAGTCCGAGTGCTCCACCGGGTAGATGGCGCCCTCGCTCTCCAAGCGACGCAACTCGCGCTCCACCGCGGCTCGCAGCGCCAGCGGCACGGGCCGCGCGCGCACGAACACCGGTTCCTTGTCTACGAGCTGTAAACGAATCTCTTTTTTACACGTACCTAATTTATCTGTAAAAACCGATGGATATTCTAATTTTAAATTATCAATAAACTTTTCTCTATAATCTTGACTACACTGTTGAATGTTGTTTACGTACAAATAATTTATGTTGAAACGACGAATCCATGAACGGCCTAGTAAAGGCCGACTACCATTTTTAATTACATATAATTTTAAGTTTTGTTGGCAAATATGCTTAATACGAGCGTCAACCCCTATGTACCCGATCGTTTCAATTTTTGACCCCGAATAGGAACACAATTTTAGTTCGTCTTTAAAAATCTCATAATTCGAAAAGAACTCATAGTAACACGTTTCACTTATTGCTGAAATTTTACTTCCGGTATCTAGTTCAAATTTTAACCTTATGTTTCCTATTGTGACGTCAATAAAAAAAGGTTTCTCCCCCGACGAAACGGCTCGGATATTACAAATTTCCTCCTCTGAATCGTAATCACTAATAAAATTATGCCGCCTATTGTTCATTTGTTCGTTCGAAACCTTGCACATCAATTTTAAATGACCTTTCTTTTGACACTTATCACAAGTATATTGTTTGAAACGACACTTATCTGCCCGATGCGGCTTACCGCACCGCCAACACACGGCCTGCGCCGCGCCCATGAAGGGCCGGCTACCGCCACCGCCGCCAGCCACTGCACCAGCGCCGCCACCGCCGCCGCCGCCTGCGCGCTCTCCGCGCACTGCATGCACGCCCTCGACACAGGCCGCTCCGCCGACCGCCGAGCCCGCGCCGCCGTCTCCGCCGCAGCTCACCCTCCTGGGTAAAGCCAAGCTGGATTCGCCATAACTCTGGCGATCGCTTACTTTCACCACATGCCGGTCTGCTGCCTCGAGACTCAGAGCTAGCTCCACCGCCTTTCTGTAGGATAAGTCTTTCTCCGCAAATAAACGAGACTTAACGTCTGCACTCGCCAACCCGATCACTAATTGATCTCGGAGATTCTCCTCCAGATTGTTTCCGAACTCACAATGAATACTTAAGTGTTTTAGCTGTTGTAGAAATTCCATAGTGGTTTCTCCGGGTTTCTGTTTTCTCTCTCGAAATACTTGTCGTTCCGCTATTACGGAACGTTGCGGTTCTAGATGGTTCGAAACCAATTTCACCAGTGAGGCGTAACTCTTCTCTTCTGGTTGTTCAGGAGAAGACAAATCGCACATTAAATTATATGTGCGTTCTCCAACTAGTGTAATCAACATGGCTACCTTTAATTCGTCCTTAACTTCGTTTAATAACATATATTGTTCTAAACGCCGCACATAGGTATTCCATTGTCCCGAAAGTAAATCGAAAGGTTCTATTTTCCCAATCGGCATTTTCAACAACACTACTGATTTATTTAACTTCACAAAAGGTTCTAAAAAAAAACTTGCACGTGGAATTTCGTAATCGTCCTCGTCGCCAGTGTGGTATACGTGAATGAAACAACGCGGTCGGTTGCTAACTCACTTTATTTCTATTGTACCCGCACTAATATACTACAGCGTGAACAACCCTTTTCTGCAGAATAAATATAGTATCGATGTCAGCAGCACTCCCCCACAACAGAATGCCACATATCATGAGGCTGTGGAAGGAACCAAAATAGACTAATCAAGCAGTTGTTTCATTTGAAATTTATCTCATTTTTATAACAGCATATGTGGCAGAGCCAAGCCTTTTCGCTAAACCATCAACATGCGGCCCCATTATAGTTTGACGTCAAAGGTTATGCCCAGAAATACAGTTGTGTTTACAGGAGTCTGTTCCTGGCTCTTAACTAAAATGTTTGTGTTTACCTGTTTAACATTTGGCAAGATACACTTAACACATTTAGTTTTTTTTTCATTGAGGGGCAAATAATTAGCTGAGAACCACTTTTCTCTGTTGGAGATGCATTGGTTTACTGCTCGATAGTCAGTTTCTTGTCTTTTGACTTTGAATAAAAAGGAAGTATCGTCAACAAACAATATGACCTCGCCGTGATTCTTAACGACCGATGGCAGATCATTGATATATACTAAAAATAGGAAAGGACCAAGAACTGAGTCCAGGGGCACACCCATTGTCACTGCCGATCCTGATGATTTTGGTTTTGATGCTATTGATTTGATCGCGCTCGTCACGATTACTGCGTTGCATCGCGTCACCTTCTTCATCGACTGAGGATTCCGTTTGAGTTTACCAATGCAATCGCCATATATCAAGTATATGTCATAGCTGCTTTTCATTTCTTAAATAACATGGTATTTTATTTTTGTGAACATCATGCGTTATTAATTCGAGACGTTTCATTTTGAAAGCATTCAAAATTCTACTCAAATGTCTCTCAAAAATAACAAGGAACAACATGTAACAATATATTTGCTTTTGTTAAGATCTCAACTGCTGTGATATTACAGCGCCTGTTTTGACCACCATAATTTTTGGAACAAGAGCACTTTCAACGTAATCCTACGATGAGTAACGCATTGAAAAATAAACAAGCAATATGATAACCATAGATTGGTTATGAAAATTAATGTCATTAGGTGCAGATGCCATTTACGTTTGCCTGCTATGTTGCAGTCAATAAAGTTTTGAAGAATATAAATATTTATAAAAAACTTTAAACAGGTATATTTGTTGTAACCCAACCCTAATATTTTATTTTAAATCAATGTATAATGTAATGATCCTCCAGTAATGAATATTGGTGAAAGCTTAAAATTTCAAGTGTAGGTCAGAGAGATTTCCACCATTGAGAATTCAAGCTGAAAATATTTCATTTAGCGTATATTTTGAGAATAAAACCATTGATATCTCTTTTTTCAACTCTTTGCTCTTGTAAAAGTAAAGGTCTTCTTCACAGCGTGCAGCACGTCTATTATAACGGCAAAACCATCGAACCTGCAGTAATGGAGCTATATGACATACAGAAGGCGCTGAATGACAAAGAGTAGCCGCATTCATAGACGTAAAAGGGGCCTTTGGCAAAACGCACATAGAAGCTGTAATCGAACCACTACAAGAGAGAAATACGGACCCGACTTAAGGACAGGTTGAAGCCAAACTCTCTCTAGTAGAGCATGTAAGGATAACCAGAGGGTGCCTACAGTAAAAAGTCTCTCGCCCTTGGAATGATCCGTAGTATTTGACTTCCCTATTCAAAACTTAACTCTGAACATCTTACCCAAGCCTGAGCACGCTATCAAACCTAATGCATAAAGCATTTTCGTATTGTACAAAGACGACGCAATAGATACAGACTAAGCTTGGTTAATTCGCAAGTAAATAAATAAGTGATACCAAACCCCTAGACAAACACGCCAACTGTTTGGCCGCACAGTAAGCAGAGCTTGTTATTTATTTATAATGATTCATAAAATAATGGCGGTATACAGCATGAGCACAGTTCAAACCTCTTCACGTGTAATCTGAGGTCTGAAAATGGCTCTTTCCCTATCAGTCACCCCTAAACACATTTATAATCGAGTTCCAGCACAGCTTCTGACGACACGGTGGGTTTTCTACCGATTTGTTTGTAGTGCCCACGGCAATGACTCTGATACTCTTCGCCCCCTTGTCACGTGCAATACGAATCTTAAGCAATATCTAAGAATCGGTAGATATTTTTTATTATACCCAGGTGGAATTCGCTGAAGTTGCATAAAAATATTTAGAGGTATCTTGTGTTTAAATGTTTCAAGTGCGTAAATCTGTAAATTGTTAGTTATTGTTTTAGAACATCGTTTTGGATTGCTGTAACGATGTTGTAAATACTTATTAACTTACTTAGAAACTTAAATTAACATTTTCAACAGCAGCTTTCAATGGCTTGTCAAAGCTTACATTACCAAACATTTATCAACCAGATATAAATAGTTTATGACTTAATTAAAGTTGACTTAAGTACAATATTTTTCAATAAAAACAAATCTTGCTTCAAACAGCTGCTAACCGACTATATATCAACGATCTTTTTGTTTATTTAATAAACGCTTAAAGAAAGGGTTCACGCTTTTATACGTTATTGAGCTGTTATTGAAACATTTATCACTACTTGCTCTTTATGAATATTGTTTTTAGTGAATACACGATATCTTAGTATGACAGTCCGTTAATCTATATGTTAATTGTTTCAATATCTTTGGTTTGGACATCAATTTGTCAATCAAACAAACACAGTTAATATGACGTAATGTTATTAGAAAATTATAAATCATACCACAAATTTCTTTATTGGCCCCGTGATACAACTTTTAATTTTATAACTCAGCTACGGGAAAATGAGATAGCCTCTTATAAACTAATTCGTCTTTTTTGCAACGCCTACAAAATATTCTGTAGAAAGCTAAGTAGTTAAATTTGGGTTAGGTTAATGTTAGGCTGTAATTATCGCATGCGCGAGCCAAGCGAGCGAAGCGAACGTGGTGCGGCAGCAGCCGTCGAAGCACCATAATTGAAATTGGATGATAATTCAAAATGTTATAGCAAAAACATCATGCAACAACATATTTTTAGTCGCTAAGATAGTATAGTTCAGACGCTCGCAAATTGTGGCTGACATAGTAAGTTTAGAAGGCAATGTAGATTTTTAGAGGCGAATAATTCTATTAAAAAGGAGTCTGTTTAATAAGCACCCAATTTTATTTATCTATTTCTCGTGACTAGTAATTTTTTTAAATCCAGCAAACGAGCACGCGATCCACCTGAGGGGTGGATCATAGACATGTCTACCACCGTAGATGTTATTGATTAATTATATTGTTATTTATTTATCATCGGTTAATGACCCGTAGCCGAACATAGGCTTACGCTTACATTGCCTTCGTTCAAGTAATTACATTGGTTGTTACTTCCCTGCTTCGAATCACAACCACATAAACATGGTGATTGTGGTGGTTATAATACGAAGATCTGGTGTACGACCCCAGACGAGAACGTAACATAAGAAGCTCTGCAAATAATCCAAAGGCTTGCGTTTTTAACTTTCTTTTAGGGATTCTATAATATTCTCTAATTCGCGCAAACTATGAAAATTACATTTGTACTAATTTTATAATATTCTACCTTATGCAAGTTAGAAAAGTTTACTGAAGGTTATGGAAAATATATAGATTTTTTTTTATTTTACTCGAAATTTACTTCGCCAATTGTTTATTACGAGAATAACTAAATGAAAAACTGTTAATATTTAAGGTAAGTACAGCTTTTTTAAGTAACCCTCTGATGACTTTTAGAAAACACATGTACAATAAAAAATAATGAGGGTGTTTTTCGAGAAAATTTTCACATCTTTGACATGCCTCTACGGAGGTCCATTCTGCACACCGCACAGGATACCTTTAGAAAACTAAAATTACAGTCAAGTTAAATTATTTGAGTTTTTATAATGTTTTGATCAAACCCAAAAGTATTTGTAAATATGAAATAAATAAGCGTATATGTAAATTTAAAAAAAAATATTATGTTGCTAGAAAACAAAAACATCCAAATAAAAATAAGCAATAGTATCTCCATCAAAAACAGAACAAAGAAATGACGCAAGAGTAAGATATATAAAATTAGTTAGTTTCTTCAATATGTATGGTTAATACTATTGGTTTTTAGCTACAAATTAACCTAATACATGTTTTGTGTACCGATTTCTTAACTTAATACGCTGTTATTATAATTACAGTTTTTCCTCCCGACAATATAACTCCAGAGTATTAGAGATTTTTGCCAAACTTGAACACTTAAAACCAGTAACTTACTTAAGTTTCTTGCGTTTTGTTTCAGAAGCTCTCATAACAGACTACTCGGCGCAGGCATTTTGAAAACTGTTTAAAGTACCTGAGTTTTAGTGGTTTACTTTTAATAGTTTTATGATTAATAATCATTTGGTACAGGCAATCGGTTAGAATATTCAAAAAAATAAAAGAAGTTGTGTTTCGGAGTGTATCTTTTTTCTGATGATAACAGATTTCAAAGTTTTTACTAAATTTTGGACTGTATCCATGTACATTTGGAAAGATAACAAAAATATTTATAAGACCCATTATAGACTTAAATTGGCTGGGCCCAAAAATTGTTCGTTTACGCAAGCCAACAACATTTACTCAAATGTGCAAAGTAATTGAATGGTATGCTTAGCCCACTACCGATGTATCTACACGCAGATGTACCATGTATTCTTCTTGCGTCTTGCTTAAAATGTTTTTTACGATTTATGTTTGACAAAAAGCGTTATCCTGCAAAATTAAAACAAAAAAAAGAATATCTAAACCAAACGTTATAGTACGAAGTAGGATTCGACCACTCAGCGACATGTATGAGTTTTATACAGTGACGTCTAGAAATCAAGTAAATCAGCTTCAAACGTAACATTCAACGCGCTAAAGTGAAGCTGAAAATTCGCTCAAAGCACACTGATCTTCGCTGATGGTAAAAAATGACTACTAGTTTCAGATAAAACCAGGATCGCAGTGAATTCAATAGTATGATTTTATTTTGTTAAATTTATTTTAATAGCAACAAAAACACCTTAGCAGTCACATCCAATTTATACATTTTTATTGTAAATTAAACGTATTTTTAGTAAACAGATAAATGTAACAAGTACGTCAATACAAGTATAGTTAATTTACAGGGTGTCTCAGAAAGGATCGGTGGGCCAGAGCACCCTTTGAGGAAACCGAATCACCCCACACATGTTATCAGACAGTTAAAGAATACCTAAATGAAAATTTTAAATAACTAGCTTAATGTACAGCTGACCCTACAACATTTATATAATTTACCAACCGATTTAAAAACAAACACATAAACCCACCAAAATAATACAAATTTAAATAAATACTTACCTACCAGAAAAATGTAACATGATGTCACTATATCATATAATTAACACATAATGATAGTAATAGTAAGTTGATTTAAATAAAAAGGAAGCTACAGATAAATAATTTATTAAAAAAGAAACATACCTAACTTAATTTAACATATAGTAACTACTCACTACTAAATTTAATTCATCAAACTCAATATGTACTTAATTGCCTTTCTAACATACCTACCAATTTAACAACAATACATACTTAAATAATATAAAAACTCGTATAAATAACCAGTAGGATAAACCCTTAAGTCACTATTTGTTTCTTTGTAACATAGTAGTATTATTAAATACGAAACTTACTAATATATCATTATATAATGCTTAGCTTACAAAAATATATAATGTTAAAATATTTAATACAAAATCATGATAATGTAAAAATGAGAAAATAAGGTAAACATAGAAATTATTATTGGGTAAGCTTTAAAAGAAATATGTATAGTATTTGTATTTTAGTAACTAGTCATAAGCTTAATGTAATGTCCCTCACTCATTGCAGTGCCCCTACGGGATATCACAAGAACTACAACTATACCTAATTAAGATCTTAAATGTTATGTGATAAGCAATAAAGAAATTTGAATTTGAATTTGACTTTTTTTGTTAAGAATTTAGAGGCATTTTTCGAGGTTTAAATGATTTTCTACTTTTGAGATATTCTTGGATATAACTTTGTAAATAAATGAGATAAATGTTTGTTTTTATTATTTACTAGTTAGATAAAAGTCCGAGCCTTATCAAACTAAACACGATAAAATCCAGAAAATAAAAACACTTTGATCGTGAAAAAAATTACGCAAAAGAAATAAAGTAAAGATATTCTAAAGCACTAACAATATAACGAAACTTTATTTTCAAAACTTTCTTAGTTTATCAGCTCTGTACCAAAGAATTTTTATTAACCGCTCTTTACTTCATTATACTTAAATTTCGGTTATAAATCCAAAAATTATAAAATTGTTTTTTACCATATTTTCCTGAATGATCTTGGTTACTAAATAAATTGTTATAATAGACCTTTGTTACACGGAACAGGATTCCAAAAACAGCTTCCTTTTTCTGTGCTTAATAAACTTTGTTTTGGTAAGGCGCCAACTTTTAGCTAAGTCATTTAGAAAAAACTAATAGTTTATCTCACTCATTTATCAAGTTATAACCAAAATAATCTCAAAAGACATAAATCTCAAAAAAATCAGAAAATAGTTCATAACTTCTAAACCAAAAAAAGTCGGATAATATATATTTCAATAGATTGAGTAGGTTCTTCAGGTTTTACGCAGGGCTCTTCCTCTGAACTACCTATCGACTGTCTTTTTGGGACACTCTGTAATTTTTAATTTTTTTCTTTACATAAAGTCAAAATCTTAGAAAAATTATTATCCCGAATGAGTATCCAACATGTAACTTAAGAAATCTATGAAATAACATATTAGTTGCTTATCAGAACTAAACTAACATAAAAATACGAACGTCGATTCCCAAAGAACATCGGTTTGTATGACAGTTGTTGACATGTTTTTATAGCAAATTTTCCATCCTTTACAGCTAAAGCTAATGCGAAGTATTTACTTGACGTGGGCGTATAACTTTTTTTCCCTTAAAACGAATTTACCTCCTCAAATGTTATCAAACAAAACAATCCGGTATTTTTCCTATATTGATTTTAATTTAAACCAATAACTAACTAGATGCCTAGTTATTGTAATGGAGTAGCAAGTTGAAATATTAGTAGTCAAATAATAGAAACTCAATATATTTCAGCATTTGACTAATATTATTAAAATAACAGATAAAATTTGATTTCAGCAAAGAATTTGATCTGCAATACATGCCGGCCCATTTTGATCGTTCAGTATGAGCAATTCTGAAACTATAAAACAAAGATCTATTCTTTGGAACTACGTAATTTTTTTTAAGTGTCAATTTGATTTTAGTTACAAGAAAAACTGTATTCATCGATTTATAAAAACTTGTACTTGGTTCAGGAATTGGACCGGTCGTATTGAACAATAAAACTTAAATTATTTCTATTCCGATATTGATTGTGTAGGTCGTAAGTAGTAAATGTAACAATTAAACATGATATCTAAAATGAATTAAATGGATTGTGTTTCATAACCTCTAATTAAGTTAAGTAAGTAATAATTTTTTCATTTTCAATTTGGATAAAATTCTTACAAGGCAATTAAAAGCATTTTCACCCGTATCCAGTTTCCAGATCCAATGTTACTAAACTTGTCTATTGAACTACGTAATCGCAAAGTGGTTGGCGAGAAAAAATTAACTGTTAATTCGATTTCGAAATGAAAAAGTTAAAGTCTTAAGTAAAAGCTTCTGTACATAATTCGATTCTCTTCGTTATTTAATTTGAATTAAATCAATGGAAACATTAGAAAACAAGTATTTGTCCTGAACATCCCTTGAGTGATCGTAGTCACTTTTAAATATGCTGATTACAGTTGTTAATTAAAAAAAAAATAGTAATGTTATAATAGCTGATGCAAAAATTTAAGACGTATTTAAAAAAGGCAGTTATTACTTGAATACATTTTTAACATTTTTAAATGAGGTTTATGTATAACGACAGTTGCGAAACTATTTAATCTTATTAAAGATATCTAAGTCTTGCAATAAAACAACTTTGTAGCGAAGCTACTATCAGACTGTCTAGTCTTTACATAAGATATTATTGGAGTTTAACGTAATAGCTAATAAGTACATTTGTAGTTTATGGAAATTATTGGTAAAGTAAAAATTTTTAAAATTGGTATTAAAAACAATCATCCACACTTAAGCGAGCCAGCATAATTTGGCATAATACGGCACAACCCGGCGGCTAAATTAAATATTTGAAGAAATATTTCCGGGATTAAGCCGCCTGGGATAAGCTAGGTGAGCTTTGGCGATCAATTTTAGTTCAGTAATGTTAGGAATACGGGACTTTGTGGTTCTCGCTGGTTCATATATTGGAGTGATGAGGCTTCCAAAATATTCGTTCGTACTATTTTAACTGAAAAAAGCGTAGCAGAGAAACAGGCGTGAACTCAAGATTAAAACAATTTACATACATTTCTTCTTATGTCCGCCTTCTTATTTTAAGGCTGCCTCACCATGAAAATATTTGGTTTTTATGTATTTTTTCTGATTTCTGCTTCAAAATGCTTTTTAGATGTATGCTCATAACATTAAAAACTAATATTTAACATAATTTATTTAAAGTTGACAAAAACAACATCATACTTTTTATGAAGAAGAAATTTTCACATTAATTTATAGTTAAAACAAGTTATTTTGTATGCTTGTAAAATTTTTAATTTTCAATCATATAAACAAGCTGTTTGACTCTATTAAAATGCTGACAACAGCCTTGCGATCCATAATAATTCTATTCTAGTGCTACTTTAATGTTTTCAAGTAGAAATGTGATCCAAATTAGAACCAACCGCAGAAATGTGCCCATTTAAGCATTATGTCAGTGTTGACAGCGATGTTAACATCATCTTGTTCAGCTCTCAGTTTCCGTGTTCCCCAAAAGTGACCTCATATAATGCTATAGTGCTGCTTGGGTAATCTTATACGTCGGCTTGGTACGTTTTGCGGTTTTAGTATTGCTTACTTTATAACACATACTGTATTCTTTGATAATCCTTAGTATTATTTAAAGGGACTTTATTTTAAAGAACACAAGAAAGACCATCATTTATTATCAGCCACGGATATATTTGATCAAACATTTTATAAATACATATTGTACCAATTCATATAAATTAATGCAAAAAACCGATTAAACTTGTTGACTCCTAACCATGTGATACTTTGTTTTGTCCGAAAAAATTACCACAAACAATGTAAGTTATCATGAAATTTAGATTTTTGTTATTAAAACACTCGTAATTAGGAATCAAAACTTTAAATTCTAGTGGACGGAATATCCCACATTTTCCTTAATTCATAAGAAGACACAGTACCTAATGGCAAAAAGGTTTGATCAATTAACTGAGGTTTTTCTATGCATCTTATTAATCTTAGTGCATCATTGACAGAGTTAAAGTTTATTTATTATTATAAATTAAAATAAATATTTGATATATTTTAACGTTTTGTTAATACAAAAATATGTTGTCAACACTGAAAATACTGTGTAAAATAATTTTGATACTTTGACCTTTTTCTAAAGAGTTTTCTTAAAACTATCGGTAATGAAAATATTTGGTTTTTATGTTTACTTAATTATCTTACAAGGTCAGTAACAATTAGATAATTTATTTGTAAATTAAATATATAAATCACCGACACCTCAAATCTTTTTGCACGTTTCTCAAAATCATTACAATTAATTTTATTAATTGATCTTTAAAAAAACATGCGTCGGTTTGAGGATGAAAATATAAACATTACCACAAGTCAATGACAGATTCCATATTTCAATGAACAAAGTGCTATCATTTCAACACACTTATATATAATACTCATAATTTCTGAAATCAAACAATAATAATTTACAAGCCTAAATTAAAAGAAACTCCCAAATTATATTCTAATTTACTCTACTTCACTCCTGACAAGTTCTTTGATAAGAATCGCCAACAAAATCTTTTAATCAAGTCCTCGGAACCACTATCCAATCTTAAATTTATTAAAACTTTGCTCAGAAACCGCCAAAGAAAGTAATTGACTGAAACAAATATCGTGCATAAAATATCGCATGACACGTAAACGTAGATTAAATCAATTACTTACCGTTAGTACAGGGCAAGCACTTCAACAATTACTCAGTTAGTATTTTGTTAGAGTACGTAATTAATCACGTAACGGACCGACACGGGACGCACGTCTACGTCGTGCAAAGGCTCTAGCGGCACTGAAATTTTCAGGACAATTCCCCATTATATAGGAATCGCATTTGTGACTGCTTGTAACCACCTGTGGAATCACCGTGTGTTTTAAGGGTTACGTAAAGTTTTTAATGTTGAAAATATGGATTTAACTGCTGACTTGCTTGATCTGTGTCAAATTACAATAGGATAAATCACATCGTAATAAATGTAATGGTATGATATGGCAGTTATGATATCGTGTGATATAATTTGATAATATAGTGAAGCAGAAGAACTTCATTTCGTGACAATTACAGAGTGACGAGAAAATTAACCGAAAAATAATCAGACGTTACACAGTAAAGAAGAAATTCGGTAACGCAGTAATTAAGGCGCTGGATTTCCAAAGGTCCTGGCTTCGATCCTCGGTGACAGTTCCTGAGTAAACTTTTTAATATAGTTTAGATAGGTTAGAACCACTATGGTTTCGGAAAAGCGATTAAAATATTTTGTTGGCGATTCTTATCAAAGAACTTAGCAAGAGTTAATTAGCGTATAATCTTAGAGTTTCTCCCAATTGAGCTTTATACATTATTATTGTTTGTTAATAGAAATTGAGTTTTATGGATCAAAGAGTTTGAATAACTTAAGTCTAGTCCGACAGTTCTAACGGTGAACGAAAAACATCATCAAACGCAGTAGGCTAGCGTGGTGGACTATAAGTTGGCTGTCGCCACCCCATGGTTGGGCGAGGCTGATATCCCTGCAGTGGGATTATAAAGACTGCATAGCATGACATAGTAGAGAATCGAATAAAACCAAAAAATGTCATGTATTCAGTAAGGTTCCTATGACCCGAATTTAAACCTAAAAATATCCAACTAAAAATAATTTAAATCTGTGTTTCATTCTCAGAAGGACGAGCATCAATGCTGGGAATCATTCTAATTATATTTGAACCTCTCTTTGCGGACAAATTATTCATTTGAATATGTAATTAAGGTTATTAAGCCGTAGGTTTAGATTTAACAATTGTAAATATATGAACAAAATTATTGTACCAAGATTTTGGAAATAATTTTGTTGCAAATGTTATATTATTGCTTAAATCTTACCCTTCCTTTTAAGTAATACTGCTTGAGATTCATATATAATTATTTTCAGAATAAAATAAAGAGTTTCATCTTCCCATGAGGATCTTTAAAACATTTTATGAATATATAAAAAATATCTGCTAAATCATTCTAATTAAAATCAGTGACTGAAGTAACTATCATGTGACGATATAATTATCACATTTATCGAAATAACCCGCAAGTATGAGGTTGCAGGTTCAACAACATGACGCAAAAGTTAGTGCGATAGAAATAAAACCTAGTTTGGAAAGCTCCACCGATACTCTACTGAACATTAAAGTTAGTGGCACTGTACCTGCAAAATGGCCGTCGCCTTGGCCCAAACTAGCTACTATTGTTTTTTCCCCTCCGTGGGGAGCGCAGGTAGATATAAACAATGCTCTTACGCATACCCCGCCGTGTGCGATACGAGGTTATGTGGCACTCGCTCCGAGCCTACCAGAGCCTCAATCACTAAAAAACCACCTGTATGAATCTGGCAAACATTTGACTCACAGCCTTCATCTGAAACGACGGCTAATTGGAGAAAAAGGCCACGTAAACGGGGATCGGGTCATCCGCTAGTGTACATACTAACACTACTTCATCCCAGAAATTTTATCTCTTTTTATAAAAGATAAGTAAGGTCTGGCGGGCCTGAAATCTTGTTCTATAACAATTCGGGCCAATGTACCAGGAATTGACGTGTATAAAGTAGTAGGTAAAAAGCAATTTAAAAGTTCTGTTTCATTAAATTGCTCAGAGTTGCAGGCCGTTCAGTCAAATATTTCACTTACACATAAGATAAAATATAAATAAAATTCGAAAATGTTCTAAAGATTAAAACTACAAAACATGAAACATGAAAATGTTTGGAACAAGTTGGAATATTGAACAAGTCCTGTTTATTTATGTTTTCGGAAAGATCACACTATTTTATTGTTATGTTCCATATATTTGCAATTAGTACATCTAAATGTATATTTTAGGTCAATTATAAATTTTTTGTCATTAGAGTGCTTCACTTGTATAAGTTTTAATTAAGTTTTGACGTAATTATTACTTTTAAATATTTGTTTGTTTGTATCTTGGAAACATTGTAAATTATTTTTAAGCTGATATAGTTATTCTATTAATTATGTTTGGCTTCGTGTCTTTGAACACAACTATGTAATCTGCAATAACAATGTAAACAAATCCAATTTTATAACTAACAAAGTAAAAAAATTAAATTTGATTAAACCTGGCTTAATTCTGGTAAATCAATTTGAGACTGTCGAAAATTTTACGTGTTATTAAAAGATATTTATTATAAATAGACGACCGAGTAGCATGAGTAGCCCTGCCTTATACACCGAAGGTCCCAGGTTCGAGTCCTGGCCGGTACATTCATTGGTGTGTTGAACATAAAAGCTTGTTTTCAGTTCCTGGCTGTTGTATATTTATATTTGTAAGTTTATTCTGGGTTCCCCTCAGTTTCGCTGTATGGTCTTCCACAGAACAAGCTCTGCTTACTTTGGGGCAGTTATATTTATATATATAACACAGTTCTGTTGGTGTGTTTGTCTGGGGATTTATTTATAACTATTTATTTGTGATAAAAAATACCGCTTCCTTTGTAATGATATGATTTGTTTACTGAGTCGTAGATGCATCACACGTAATTTATCAATTTCGTACAAATTATAAAAGTTTTGAACTGTCCTGTTACTAAATTTATAAATTATCTATATATATTTCAAAATTTTCTAAATATAAATCCTTGCGTTGGATAAAATGTGTCCTTTCTTTCGTTTTTCTTGCTCAATCATGTTTATAATTAAATCGGAACAGATTTTGCATTCCATTCGAATAAATTCAATTGTAGACTGTATATTTCATTACTTTACATTATGTTCTTTTTTATTCACTTCTAGAACAAGAAAAACCATAAAAATAAACTGTTAAACAACAATGTTTAAAGTTTCATAAATTAGTTTAAGATTTTTTTTAATATTTAGATTATTTTTTTCTTTTTTATATGCTTAGAAAGAACATCTAATTATAACGAATATGGGATATGAGAATAGAGTATAAATCTCTAAGCTAATATTAATAAAACTCCTTTGAAGGATAAAAAGTGTTTACTTGTCAAACTAATTACAAAATAAAATTTCAAGGACGAGGTTTTTCATAACAATGGATAATAAGAGATTTATCCCCCTAATCTGGTAAATATTCAGGTAATAAATCCATACAAAGGCTTCGGTAAGTTTTATCTCCGAGACAATGCGGGCTCTTTTGTGAAGAAAAAAGTATACTTTTTTTTTGTACCAATATTCAGGTAAATTTTTTGTAATTTTGTTTTTTAACTGTGGTTCTATAATGGTTTTACCATAAAGGTAAATCGTTAGGTATAATTGAAGTAGTTTGGGCATTGGCTGAAATGTATGAAGCGAGCTCAGACTTCTCACAGGAATATTTTATTTATTAAATGGTTAAACAAAAAGCAACCGTCATAAACTATACAGTGATGAAAGTCCAATAAAAAATAATGGCTCCTATTTTGACAAGATTTGTAAGGCAAGCTTTTAGAAAATGTTACCAATGTGTATAAAACAAAGACGCTGTTTATTTGACAAATTAGATAAATCTGGGATGATTCTAAGTACGCTTTATAGATTTTTATGAGACCCCATTTCACCACACTCTTTTAAATGTTAAATAAATATTTATACCAGTAAGGAAAATTTCTGTTCCAATATGCTTTAACAAATGTCCAATTCCCTTAACCAGATGTTAAATTTGATCGCTCCACTATTGATAAAGTAAAATACTAAGTAGCGATTTATTTACCTATTTCTGTCAAACAATATCAATATATCAAAATAGACGCGGCTTATAGTTTTATTTTCCAAAAATAAAAAAAAGATTTATTTTCGAAAGTTTATAAGATAAAGATAATTCGTATAATACGACTAGTAAAATAGAAATTTAATTAATAGAAATTTAATTAATAGAAGTATTTTACTAAGTCCTAGAATTTTTAAAGGACGTCTTTTGTAGTTTAAGGAGTGTGATTATGTCAATTTTTTAGTTTTTCTTATAGTGTGTTTGTTTCTCAAAATGTGAGGGCCGCATTTTGTAAATTGATTCATACTTAGAAAGGCTTGCAGAATGATTCTGTATGCTGCCGGATCGTTTGTTAGTTCATTTATTTATTATGCTCTTTCCCTTCGCTTTCAAGTTATTCGATTGTATAGTTGATTCATTACAGAATCAAATAACTTTAATTTTTAATTTATTTACTATATTTTTATATTTTGCACAATGACAATTTTAATTTACAAATAAAATTAAAAATATTCAATACTCTATAGGATCAGTCAAAAACATGATCTGTATCGGCGCTGAGGATTAGGAAAGATTAGATGAATGAGATTAGAGACAAATTAGATTTGTACTGCGTAAAACATCCTCGATTCGGCTTCTTAATGGATCGAGTTTTTTTTTATTAATAATTAGCAGGCGTTTGTTTTCCATCTCACCTGATGGAAAGTGATGATGAAACGAGGATCATACACGCCTGTCCAAGAGGTAGCTATTCACTTTACACTTGCAAGTTCCAGGGTTATGTTTGTCTGGAAAAACAGACGCAGGCAAATCATTCAACTCTATGGCAACACAAACCAAAAATGAGCTATCGAACCGTTTAGTTCGGCTCTTCGGCACGCTAACCACAAACGGGTGAAACTTCTGTCTGCGTCTGGTTGACCGGTGGAGAAAGGGGGAAGGTTCGATCAGCTGAAAAAGAGCACTCGCACACTCTCCAAAGCATCAGACCTCATCTGCGTCCGGACCCGTTCGGACGTGTTTGACGGTCGCTCCCGGCTGCCGAGTCACGATTGTTGTCTCACGACTTCTCTCGTAGCAATACTCAAACGCCACTCTCAGATCCGTTCTGCGTCCGGCCCCGCTCGGACGTGTTCGCGGTCCCCCAGCCGTTGAGTCACGATTGTCGTCTCACGACGTCAACTCGTAGCAACACTCATACGCTGTTAGCCTCTGTAGGGCTTACTCTGCGGTCGGTTTCGATCGGCTGCAAGTAAGTCGGTCTCTTGCACAGCAACAACAGAGCTGAGCTTACCGCGGTCGATTAAATTCGATAGTGGTTCGCGAAGCTCGGGCTGTTTTTCTGGCTGCGTACCTGACGCTTGGCGCTTGCTACGTAGTCAGAGACTCGCTCTGCGGCCGGCCCCAGGCCGGTCGTAACGTAGTCAATCCCGCACTCTGTGCACCCCTCGAAGCAAAAACCTCACTTCGGTGAGTGCAGCAACAACAGGGTCGAGCTTACCGCGGTCGATTAAATTCGATAGTGGTTTGCAAGACCCGGGCTGTCTTTCTGGCTGCGTACTCGACGCTTGGCGCCTGTACGTAGTCAGAGACTCGCTCTGCGGCCGGCTCCGGCCGGTCGTAACGTAGTCAATCCCGCACTTTTAGTGCAACCCAACTCCGTCAGGTCTACGGCCGGTTTTTGTTGTCAATTTATTGACGACACACTCCGTAGTAGACTCGCGTTTGATCAGGTGGATACTTAACGGTGACAACTAAGCCTGATAGCGTTGCCCCGGTGCGCTTCCAAGGCCCTTCAGGCCAAGGAGAAACCGGCAGACCCGATCCCATTGCACTTGGGCCTTTCCCAGGGTGACGGTACAGTGCTGTCCGAGCTAGGGGCACCACTTCGCGTCGTCCCCAGCCCCCCTACCGCGGGTAGGGAGGTTTAGGTACTAGGTTTGCTAGGGAACCTAGGCATTTCTTATATATTTATATATTTTATATATCGTAGGACCAAGCCCTCCCAATGGACCAGCAAAGCTTGGTAAACTTTGCTCGGTCGTTCGCCCAGGCGCTCGTTGCGTCCGGCGTCAGCATATCGGATGACATTCTAACGCAGGCCTTACAGGCAACTATCGCGTCCCCGGCCCCTCAGGCCTCAACCCCGGCCCCTCAGGCCTCTAACGTCGAGACCCCTCAGGTCTTAAGCTCTCCCGCGTCTCCCGCCTCGTCCGAGATGGACTGCGAATCGGTCGCATCCTCTCACGCGTCGCGTCGTAAGCGTACCGCTCCCGGGAGCGACTCCGAACCCGCGTCTGACACGTCGTCAGATGCCGTCACCTTAACCGGCTCTCCTGAGCCCGCGTTTCAACTCGTCGCCAAGCGCTCCAAGAAGCGCTCTAAGAAAGCTTCGGTATCTTCAATACCCGAGCCCTCCCCGGTGTCTTCAACACCAGCCCCCGCGCCGTTAAAATCGCTCGTAGTAACCGCGTCTCCGTCGGTCACATCGAAGCCAGCAACGCGCTGCGCTCCCGTCCCGCCGAAGCCTCAGCTCCCTCCGCCCGTATTCCTGCGAGAAAAAGCGCGCTGGACCGCTGTTTCCAACTTGTGCAAAGTGCACAAAATTAATTACTTGAAAGCCGCCAACGCTGGCGATACAATCAAAATACAATTAGCGACCGTCGTCGACTTCCGCGAGTTTACCAGGTTACTCGGATTAAACCAAATCGCGTATCACACCTACGCCCTCCCGGAGGAGCGTAAGATCCGCGCAGTATTACGGGGCGTCCCGTTCGAACTCAGCAACGAAGACATTCTCGATGACCTTAAGTCTCAGGGTTTCCCGGTCACAGCAGTGCACAAGATGCACTCCAACCGCGGTAGGCGTTTTCCGTTAGCGCTAGTAATCCTGTCCAATACCCCCGACTCGAAGGAGATTTTCAAAGAGGCTCGCACAATCTGCGGACTCTCGAACATCTCCGTCGAGCGTCCCAACCCCCGTGGTCACCCTGGGCAGTGCCACCGCTGCCAGCTATATGGCCACGCAGCGGCTAACTGTTCAGCTCCCCCCAGGTGCGTAAAGTGCCTGAATCCTCACTTCACCAAGGAGTGCACTCGCACTCCCGAATCCACTTCCCCCCCTGCCTGTGTGCTGTGCGGCCAGTCCGGCCACACAGCTAACTACAGGGGCTGCCCGCGCGCTCCGCGCTCCACCACCAAGAGGGTCGCGCCTACACCGGCGCCGCCACTCACTCCTGCCAACTTCCCGCCGCTGCGCAACCGGGGTCCCCCGGAAGCAAAGCCCGTTCAGCCGACGCCTACTCCGGCTCTGTCTTGGAGGCAGCGTCCGGCCGTCCCGCCTGCACCTTCCCGACCCATCCCAGCTCCCGTAGCTCCCGTAGGGCCGCGTCCCGCGTTGTCATCTTCCCCTCAGTCGTCGTTGGCTGAGGACATGAAGACCGTGTTCGACGTCATCCAAAACGTCGACATTAACGAAATTTCCGTACTCGCACGCAAACTGCGAGCCGCCCGCTCTCCTCAAGAGCGCTTATTCGCGTTAGCCGAGCATCACTCGCTCCTAAGTTCATTGTAAATTCTTTTATTTTTGTAAATTTTAAATAAATAAATTTTAATGTCTAGACCCGCAAATCTCGCGTCCAGTCGTATTAAACCTAAGGGCTTATCCCTAGTATCTTTTAACGCTCGCAGCCTTAGCTCTAACCTTCCCGAGATTAAACTGTTCCTTCAGAACAACGAACCAGATCTTTTTCTTCTCCAGGAGACATGGCTCACTCCTAATCGCTCCAGGGGATTCGCGATTCCCAAGTACGCGTTTACACGTAACGATAGGCCTAACTGCGACGGTTTCGGCGGCACTGCTATCTACTACAAAAGAGGATTCCATTGCTGTCCACTCCCTACTCCTCCTCTCCTTAACATGGAAGCCACCGTGTGTAGATTGGCTATGACTGGTCATCCGACCATCATCATAGCCTCAGTCTACATACCTTGTGGCACCAAACCTATCCGCAGCGACTTTGACACCATTCTCGCCCTCGGCCGTTCAGTCATTATGTTCGGAGACTTTAACTCCAAACATACTGACTGGACGTGCCTATCAACCAACCAAAGCGGTATAGCTCTCCTCGACATCACCAACTTACTCGACTTAGACGTCGTCTCCCCTATCACTCCCACTCACTATCCCGACAATCCGAACCACTCTCCGGACATCCTCGACTTTGCAATCGTCAAGCATATCAACCTCGACCTCAGGTCTATCGAACCGCTCGATGACCTAGGTTCTGACCACCGCCCCGTCTCCCTCGTGCTAGGACCGCCTAACGTTAACGTCACTTCTCCTAAGACCTTTACCGACTGGAAAGGTTTTAAAAACACGATAGTTTCTGCCTTAGAGGCCCCAAACTCTCCGCTCGCGATCTCGCCCGATCAATTAGATAGCCCGGATAAAATAGACTCGTTAGTAAATTCTCTCACTGATGCTATCAACTCAGCCATCAGTGTAAACGAAAAGGTTGCTAAGAAAGGCAAACCCACGCTTCCCTTAGCCATTAGCAATCTTATTAAAGCTAAGAACGCGGCTCTCCGGAGAGCCAAGAAATATCCCACGCCCGCCTATAGAACAGCTGCGAATCAGCTGCAACGTAAAGTTAGATCTCGCCTCGCGGAACTCCGAGACGCCCAGATGAACGATCTCATGGCGAATATCTCCCCGTCCCACCAAGCGTATTATCGAATGGCCCGAGCCCTACGCGTAGACGCCGCCTCTCACGTCCCTCCTCTCACTCGTCCCGATGGCTCTATCGCCTTCGAAGACGAAGAGAAAGCCGAATGCTTCGCTGACAGCGTTGCGTCTCAATGCTCGCCCAGCACGCAACCCGCGAATCCCAACCACATCAAAGCGGTGGAGGCCGAAGTCCTCCGTAGAAACTCTCTCCCTATCACCGCCGACCCCGTCACAGTCTCTAATGACGAAATCTCGCTTCACATCAAAAGTCAAAAGTCCAGAAAGGCTCCGGGTGCGGATGGTATTTCCAACCACGCACTTAAGCACCTGCCTCAACAGGTGCTTACTTTGTTAGCTATCATTTTCAATGCCTGCTTCGACCTTAGCTACTTTCCAAAAGCTTGGAAAGAAGCGACAGTCATAGGCATACCCAAGCCGGGTAAACCTCTTAATGTCCCGGCTAATCACAGACCCATCAGCCTCCTCAAGGCAATGTCTAAACTTCTCGAGAGAGTCATACTCTCTCGAATGCGGAACCATCTGTTTCCAACGGACGGCGATCCTCTCATAATTCCCCACCAGTTCGGCTTTCGCGCTAAGCACTCCTGCCCTCAGCAAGTCCATCGAATCGTCGAGTACATACTCGACGGCTTCTATCTGAAACGAAAGAAAACGATCGCAGTTTTCTTTGACGTAGCCAAAGCTTTCGACAAAGTCTGGCACAGCGGTCTCGTTTTTAAACTCTATAAAATAGGCTTACCGGCTCGCCTAGTTAGGATAATCGCGTCGTTCCTCAAAGACCGCACGTTTCGTTTCAAACATGAAGGCACGCTCTCCGCGCCTCGTCCCATAAAGGCTGGAGTCCCTCAAGGCTCAGTCCTCGCCCCTCTTTTGTATACCGTTACCTAGGCCGGCTTTACAGTATGTTAGGTAGAAAAAGTAAAATGTCCTTCAGAAACAAACGTACGCTTTATAAGGTCTGCGTTAGACCAGTCATGTCATATGCTTCGCCAGTCTTTGCTCACGCCAAACCCTCCGTCCTGCACAAACTGCAGGTAGTTCAAAACCTCTTCTGCCGCAGGGCCACAAACGCACCTTGGTACGTGCGCAACGCGGACCTGCACAGAGATCTTGAACTGCCTACAGTACAACAGTATCTAAAAACACTCTCAGAATCGTTCTTCAAACGCGCCGAATCCCATCCCAATCCTCTTGTTCGAAAATCAGTCTCATATACTGCTCCTGTCCTAGATTCGGCATACAAAATCGCTAGACCGAGAAACGTGCACACAAACGAACGTTCGAAGATAACCGTAGATCTCGAGGCCCTTCAGGCCGCTAATTCTAATTCTAACGTAAATTCTAATTCTAATTAATGCAAATTTAATTTTTCAATTTTTAATGGTTTCATTATTTACTTTTCATTTTTAATGTTTTATTTTACTTTTAATTTTTGAGCACCTTCAGTGCTATGTAAATCCCAGCGGGTGACCCCTTAAGGGCCCCGCTAGCACGGCCTCTTTCTCCAATTGGCCGTCGCTCCGATGAAGGCTGAGTGGCAAAAATGCACGAGCCGACAGGGGGTTTTTAGTGGGTATGGTTCTGGTAGGCGTCGGGACGAGTCCCACATAACTTCGGAATCGCGCCGGAGTATGCGTCAGAGCATTTTTATCCTCCTGCCCTTCCCGCGGAGGGGAACAAAAAAAAAAAAAAAAAAAAAAAACTCTCCAAAGTGCAATCTGTAAAAAACCGATAGACTAGCAACTTTTCGACGATGTTCGAGACTTTGCAATCTCGAAGAGCTGAGTTTGTCGTCACTTATGAGTCTACGGGCCCTTCGGTCGACAGAATCCAATGCTTCATGGTAGTACTGCAACGTTTGCTTGTGCCGTATTTAATAAAAGAGGTTATTGCACAAACAAACTTGCCGACATTTATGACTGACAACTTATAAGTCTGTCATTATTTGATTTTATTTGTAAAATGTAAAATATATAGAATATGGAAGATTGTTCCAGGGCATTCCTTGACGGGATTCCTTTACGGAATTCTATTGCGCGCTTCGTCCCCAAAATAGTCTAATAATTATCCTTGTATTTTGTTATAAAATAGATTCATCATAAATAAAAGTAATTTAAAGTTATAAGTGTTTTTCCTTTGTTGATTAGGAAGACCTCCCTAGGTTAGATTAGGTCCATCTAGGGTCCCGTACCCCCCAGAGTACCTAGCGGAATCATGCCAAAGATGGCTGCAGTACTCCATACAGGATCGAACCTGGGCTGTGTACAGGTTGAGCAACTGATCAGAGTTGAAGTACCGCCGGACCTTTGCGATGACTCCCAATTTTTTGGAAGCTGACTGTGCCACGGTTTTAATCTGCTGACCCAAATTAAGTTTTGACGTAATGGTCATGCCTAAAAGCCCTAGATGATTTGTTATCGGTACAGATACACCTTGGAAAGTGGTCTTCAAGTTGAATGTGCTCTTTTTACCGGAGAAGAGAAACGCCTGGATTTGGAAGGGTTGAATATGACAAGATTGGCTTCACCCCAATCGGAAACCATACATAGTGTCAAATCAACCCTTTCGATCATTGACTCTCTCTAAAATTGGATCTGGTTTGGACTTGGTCGCGCATTGGACATATATCTCGCTACAACACTGCTGTCATCGGCGTTACCAATAATGCCTTCCGAGAAAAGGTCATTAATGTGCAGCAGGAATAATGTTGCAGAGAGAACAGATTACTGAGGTACGCCGGCGTTGATTGCAAATAGGTCCGATGAGAAGCCGTCGACGACAACTCGAACTGACCGTTCCCTCAGGAAATC
The DNA here is from genome assembly GCA_923062675.1 of Marasmarcha lunaedactyla. Lineage (NCBI taxonomy): Eukaryota > Metazoa > Arthropoda > Insecta > Lepidoptera > Pterophoridae > Marasmarcha > Marasmarcha lunaedactyla. The sequence continues at coordinate 16,332,013 of OV281353.1, forward strand.
AAAAATCCAGTCGCAGAGTCTAGATGGTATGCCATACGCAGGAAGCTTGCTCAAGAGGGCTTCGTGCCATACCCGCTCAAAGGCCTTGGAGATATCTAAGGATACGGCTATTGCCTCTCCGTGCCCTTCCAAGGCCATGCTCCATAGATGCGTAACGTACATTAGAAGGTCTCTTGTTGAGCGTCCTCCGCGGAAACCATATTGGTAGTCACTGAGGAGACGATGGTTCAATACACGTTCCATAATTTTGCAAATTATGGAAGTGATTGCAATAGGTCTATAGTTGACTGGATGGGGTCGACTGCCCTTTTTTTGCACGGGCTGTACGTTTGCAAACTTGCATGATTTTGGAACTTTTCCATTCCGTAGAGAAAATCGATATAGGCGTGTCAAAACAGGAGATAACTCGGCTGCACAGTGTTTTAAAACCACTGCGCGAATGCCATCTGGACCACTAGCTTTATTCACGTCTAGATTTAGTAAGCATTTGAGTACCTCTTTCTAGTGAATTTGGACGGCCTACAACTTGGGGCCGAATGGGGGTAACGTGGGTGGGCTTTTACCTTTGGAATCTAGACGTGAACATTCCCTTAAGAGATTTGCAAGTCTGCCTTCACTTCTGGGCCAAAGACCCGTCAGGCCTTTGCAGTGGTGGCAGTGATGGGCGGCAGAAGTTCATCTCAACCGGCTTGGCAAGGGACCAGAAAGCTTTACTTTCCGTGGGATACGATGCTAACTTGTCCCCGATACGGCCAATGTGGTCGAAACGAGCGCTTCTGATCACCTTTTTGCAGTACTTGGCAGTAGCATTGTACGCCTGCTTCTTAGCTGGGAGATCCATAGCTTTGCTTCTGCAAGCGCTAGCTCAGGCTTGGGCTCAGGCTCAGGCTACATGCTTTCGCTTTTCAGCTAGGAGGCAATCAGCATTAAACCATGGGCGGGTTTTGGACTCCAGGAATACATCAGAGAACGGTATAAAGTACTCCATACCTTGACATATCACACTGGAGACACCATCAGCACAGTATAATGGATCATTAGAAGTAAAGCAAGCTTGCCGCCAAGGATAAGAGGCGAAAAACAGACGCTATCTCATCCCAATCTGCTGACTTGAACCGCCATACTCGCCTATTGCCTTTTGGGCTGGTATCGGTTGGCGAGTATTGCGACACAGATTTCACCAGACAGTGGTCGGATGTCCCTAATGGCGGATATACGGACACCGAGTATCTGTCTGGATCGGTTGTCAGCAGAAGGTCCAAGCAATACGCAGTATGGTCAACAACGTCAGGAATGCGCGTAGGTTCGTGGACGAGCTGGGATAGACCATGAGTTACTGCGAACCGATAGGTATCTCTGCCAGCGTGGTCGGTGTCCTTGAACGGGTACAGCTACTCTCCATGGTGGGCATTAAAGTCCCCAAGGAACACCAACTGCGCAGAGGGATAGCGTCGTTTGACCTTATCTGTAGCATCACTAAGATATTCAATAAGTCGAGTTGTCTCTAGACTACTACTCAAGACATCATGCCGGAACGTGACTAGGTCACTTGGCGGCATGGCTTTGCCTAGAGGGTGGTTCCAAGCCGCGGTCGAAACCTACCACCTGCAAAATGGTTATTCCGCCATTCATCGGTTGCCAGAGCCTCGTCCGCTGTCCGGCAGGGTGCACCATGGGCAGGTGAGGTTGGCATTTAGAGAGTCTTGATGGTAGGCGACTCCCTTTTACAACCAAAATGTTTACAATGGACCCTTAAAATGGTCAGATACCTCAAAAAATTGGGCTCCTGGTAATTTGGATCATCGCCATCTTTTTTTACATGCATATGTTTAATCATAATAAAAAAAAATCAATAGTGTATCTAAAACAATCATTAAAGTGTTTTAAAACAAAAATGTATTCAAAATTCATATAAATGTATTCAATCAATTAATCGACATCTAAGAAGATGGGGCCAAAAATGGGCCCAGCTCCCGATTTGTTACTTATTTTTACATCAGACCAAAATAAACAATTATTGTCAAATTTTGATATGTTATTATAATTGTATACCAAACAACATAATCTAACAAACGACATCACAGATGAAAAGAGTTTTCATATTCATTCCTATGATGTTAAATTTGTTAATGATCTGTTACATTGCCTCCGTGCAACATACAATCTTAAACGAACATTTCAGCGTCGATGTTACTATTGACATGGCATCAGCGAATGCCCAACTAAGAATATGTTGGTAAAATTGGGTCTTGCTGTCGATGATTCTAAACACATCATAATCAAATACGTCATATTATTATTGAATATTAAAACAAAAGATTTATAACAGAGCCGCAAACTGTAATTACCTATACAATTGTCCATTTTGATTTCTCATAATATAAGAAATAAAAATAAACAACAGCTGTACTAATGGCATTTGTTTTTGTTATAATATGTCAACTTCATTATTGGGCATTTTCGCGAAAGGTTGCCCTCAGGTAAAAGTGGTTGTCCTTTGCATTCAATTATGCAGCACTAGCTTTTTAGAGGTATTAGATGCAGTTAGTTATATTCTCCGAAGAATAAATATGTATTGTTATATAAATGAAGTAAAAAAACCTAACTTTAATTTAGTATTTTTAAACAAAACTTTCATTTTACAATTACAAACCATGCAAATCTGCTATATCCTCTGCTGTATCAGACAAATTTGAACGCTTTACCTTTTCAAATGTAAATATTCAACAAACATTAATGGTTTTATAAATTCCAATTACTTTTTTTATTCCATTATGGTATTGTTCAGTAGATTTTCTAGGAAAATATTTAAAAATTATGTTTTAAAACTTGTCCACTGATTTTGCATATGGTGAAAAATCCTACATCGTCACGAGAATAATACAGATGTTTGAATATATATTTTAGTTCAAAACTACCAAATAGAATATTTTTTTGAATCCTGACAACATTGTTAGTTCAGAAATGTCAACTTCATGTGTCAAAATTTTCATTTCGGTGCTAAAACGCGTGACGACAAGTTGCAACTGGCTTGTGATTCGGTGTGATATTACAAGTTTAGGAGCACTGCTGGTGAAATAATATCTTTATGTAAAATTTTGGGTAACTAAAAATTTATTATGAATTAGTCAAGCGGTTTACTATAAATTAAAAATGACAACACGGATGTTAACACGGATTTGAACTGTAATTTTGAATATTTAAAACACATTGTTTGAAAAAATCCAGTACATTGCTGTAACGCACGAACATTGTTATGTATTCCTTAAGGAGGTTAACGGAATTCTATATATTGAGGGACGTTCATGAAAACATGCATTAATCTAAGTGAAGACTGTTACAGCATTTTTACAAAATTATACACAAATTATATAAGTAAATGCTTATATATAACATGCTTGCAGAACTGGCTCGCGCTGTTTGAGAACTGAGTGAGCATTTATGTTTGATGATTTAATTTTTTGTTTTACTTTTTTACAAATTGAAAGATTGGTCGTATCTTTTACTAAATGACTGTTGCTAACCTTTGCACGCACAATCTCTGGATTGTACACTGGATTGTACGCACACATATATTTATACATAAAATACACACTACGATACATTACTAAACATAAAATAATATAATATTCAAAACTATGAATACAAAGTAAGCCTCAATTTTGCATTTTATGTAAACATATGTATATGTTATATGTATATCCATGCTTTGATTCAAGTAAAAAAGCTGAAGATGGCTGAAATTTTTGCTTTAAGTATCTGAAAAGTGGTTTTGGTATTACTACAGATACACTTGTTTAGACAAACTTAATTATATAGCTCCCAGGCGTCAAAGAGATCCGTAATGCAAAACATGGGCTTGAGAGCAAGACAAAATATTTTGCCTCCGTCAATTTCGTTCAGCTCTTTAGCTTCGTCTAGTCGTTTCTTGTTAAACCTATTATAACAATATTTATATTTTTTATGAAGAACTCAGATTTGTATGATGTTATTAAAAAGTAAACATACACAGTTGATATACAAATTTAACAAATATTACATCAGGCACACATTTACATCAGGTATACACATATTACATCAGGCACACATATATTACACCAGGCACATATTACATCAGGCACACATATATTACATCAGGCACATATATATTACATCAGGCATGCATATATTACATCAGGCACAGAAAAATTATATCAGGCACGCATATATTACGTCAGGTACATATATATTACATCAGGCACACATAAAATATCAAGAAAACGAGTAAATAACTGCGTAGTAAAATCATTTCTTTGTCTTTGAAGTTAGATAGCAAAATAGTGTCAAAACAGAATTATTTCTTTCTAGCTTTTTCTAGCGAAATATGGATGTACAAAATTTTATCTCAATTTACAATCATCAATTTAATTCATAAATCATCACAGAGTTTTATGCATATCAAAAGTATTATAAATGCATAAAATTGTTTTAATGCCAATGGTTTCTTCAACTTTCCAATAAATTATGCAATAGATTATCCTTATCTAGGAGCCCTACAATATTTGGGTAATAAAACAATTCATTTTCTAAATTTTATGCGCTCAGGTCGTAGATTCGTAGATCAAGATTGCCGATTAAGTTACCACAAATATTAGGTCTTTACCTATGAAATTGCCGTTTTTCACGAAATAAATGAAGCGTAATTTTTTTATATATTTTTTATTTCTATTAATCAAAATAATCACCCATGCAATCAATGCATCTTTGCCAACGCATTGGTAGCTTATTGATGCCTTTCTTGAAGAAATCAGCTGGACGGGAGGCAACAAATTCTTCAAAGGCATTTTGTACTGCCTCTCGGATATTGAATTTTTTTCCCGCCAAGAAGTTATCCAAATTCTGGGAAAAGTAGAAGTCTGTAGGCGCAAGGTCTGGTGAGTACGGTGGATGACGGAGAACTTCCAACCCCAACTCTTGTAGCTTGGAGACCGTCTGCTGTGCAGTATGAGTTCGCGCGTTGTCGTGCAGGAGCAGTGGAGCCGAACGATTGACCAAAGTTGGTTGGAGACGTGCGAGCTTCTCCATCATTGTGTTCAGGTCTTCACAGTACACATCTGCAGTAATGCTTGTCCCGTTTGACAAGAAGCTGTGATGAATTACACCCGCGTTAGACCACCAAACAGTGACCATCACTTTTCTAATGGTAAGTTTTCGTTTAGGGCATTGTTTGGGTGCTGAACCAGGGTCCAACCAACTTGCTGAGCGCTTACGATTGTCAAACAGGATCCATTTCTCGTCACAAGTAACAATGCGGTTCAGAATTCCTTCATTTGTATGCCTGCTGAGCAGTGCAAGGCACATCTCCACGCGTACTTTGCGCTGGCGGTCATTGAGTCGTGGGGTACCCATTTGTCAAGCTTTTTTACCTTGCCAATTTGACGCAAATGGACCAATATTGTTTTGATGCTAACGTCGAAAGCTGCTGCTAATTTAGCCGTGGATTGAGTTTCATCAGCTTCCACAATTGCCTTTAATTCGTCATTGTCGACCAAAGTTTTCGGACGACCACGGGGTTCATTTTTCAGGTCAAAATTTCCAGAACGGAAGCGGGTAAACCAATAACGGTTGGTGCGTTCGTTTGTAGTGTTCGCTCCGTAAACGTCGTTGATGTTGCGTGCCGCTTGTGCCGCTTTGCTGCCACGACGGTACTCATACTCCATAATTACTCGAATTTTTAACTTATCCATGATGACGAAAAATGTTCGAATGCGTTGAAAACAAAACACTAACTATTAAACAAATGACGATTTAAGAAAAAGAATTCCATGTTTGTCAAATAAAAATTAATTTGAAATTAGAATTATCAGTCAAAAAAAAAAATATTTTCATTTGAAATGGCCAGTACGGCAAAACGGCAGTTTCATAGGTAAAGACCTATTATCAGAAGCTTTCCGCTCCCACCCTAACACTACGATATTCGCAAAAGATAGGCCGAGAGCCCTCGAGGTGAGGTCAAGCTGTTCTTTATGTATCGACTACGCAGATCTTTGGTTCAGCAAAGTTGGCTTATAATATGATAAAGAAATTTTAACGGTATTTTCCATACTGGAATTGTTTTTGTCTATAATTTAATTGCAGACCGTATTAATTTTTGACAACTTAAAAACATCCAACTCCATCTCAAAAACTTAAATTTTCAACTCTACAGATTTTAAAAGGAAAATCCGAGGATTTCGAATCATAAAAATCCGAGCTTATGCGATGATTCTAAATTTTTTTATCCTAAACCGTACTTGCAGTGGGTATGAGCGTAAAATAGGTGGCAAAGTACGTATAAAATTCGGTACAGACATTGTCCAAGTAGCACAAATAGCTTTATAGTTGATCACTCAGTGTAAATTAGAACATTAGAGATTAATACAGAATTAGGTTCAACCGTGTACTAAAGGCTGCGCATTACGCTTTAGTCTCTATAATAGCACTATTTTATAATGCTACTAAACTGCTAGCATCTCAAAAGAGTTACAGTAGATTAGCGTACAGCTACCAATTTTAGAATAGCGTACATGCAGATTGAAGCAATGCAAAATCAGACTTAACAGTTATTTGGTATTTATTAAATTGATTTAATCCTAATAACCATTTTAGATACGCATCTTTTTTAAAGTACATAGAGCAACATTTGTCTTATTTTCTTATATTATTAAGCAAGAAGTGAAAATCACGTTGACATCAATTCATTAAAGAGAATCGAATAAAATAAAATAAAATAAAATAAAAATTTTAAAATTTTAAATTTATAAAATTTTAGTGGTTAAAACAAGTATATTTCAAAGTATCCCTTGAACTATAAATTTAAAAACATGAATTAACGGCTGATAAGCATAAAATTTTCAGAGTAATTTTTATTCAAAAACCTAATATAGTTATTAAAAAGTTATTTCGAATGCGCGTAAAAAATTTGCTATTAAATTACATAAACAACTCACAAACAGTTATAGTTGCAATCGAAATAATGCTTTGCAAGATTATACAATTAACATAATGAAGTTTGTAATATGTTTTTGATATTATTTATTTAGTTTTTAATGTATTCTTTATATGTTTACTTTACTGTTTATGAAAAGCTTTATGCCTTTATCTTTAAAATATTCCACCAGCAAAACTTCTTTTGCATTGAATCAGTAACTCCAACGTTGCGTAGCTATTGTATGGAGACTCCTCATATTTAGTTTCTTATTAATTGAGATAAATTTATTGGGAAATATTTTAGTTCTGATATTGATTGAATATTGAAATTATCGTGCATTCCATTCGTCCATTAAGTGCAGAAACAAAAAGCTTACTGACGGCCTAAAATGGACTTAACCCTTTGCATTGCAAATCATTTAAAGTCACAATATGAATTCATACTTTTTTTAAATGGCTATTAGGGATCTTAATCTAATTTTATTATTTATACGCGGCGCTCACGTGTTATTTAGGATATTAATTAGAATATTCTTAGCTCTGAGACTGTTTATTAGGACACTTATTCTTCTTGTTCTCATCAAATTCTTTTGTAGCGCTACTTTTATTTTCCCTCCAGGTGGCATTGCGAAATTCCACCCGAACAATACAAGGTGTAATTAAATTAACTGAAAACCTTAGACACCCCGATTGAATTTTATTATTTTCAATTAATTTAGCAAGTAAGAAAATATTTTAACAAAATATCGTAAAAGATATGTGTATATTTTGGTGTCATGACTATTCAAGTTGATTCATAACTCTTCATTTCTTATCAATGACGTAAGCGCAACAGCTCTGAATTCAACGCTTTGGAATGAGCTGCGGCCAGTCATAATATTAGAAAAGGCAGAGTACCTTCATTGTTTTAATTTTAATAGTAAAAAGATAAAGTAATTCAACCTTTCCTATCACACTTTTACAGGCTTTGGACTGGCAACGTGTAATATCTACGCGCACATACCTATCGGGTTAATTTTATTAAGCAAACGTGTAGTATATACGGTAACATTGTAACATACGTTCATTTACTTACACCGATAGGAAGCTAAAAAATGACAGTGGTACGCAATGTATTTACAATAGTTTGTGGACGTTTTACCTGATAATTAACTTATTTAAAAAATAATTGAATTACTTACAAATCTCTGTTTGACTTTTGTGGCAGCAAAGATTCAATGTGCCATTGTAATAAAACTTGCAAGCGCCCGCGTGAACTAACAATACCAAATAAATAAATAAATAAATAAATAAATAAATAAATAAATAAATAAATAAATACCTACTGATTTAATCAGTGACGCAATGTATAAGCGTATTTTCGACGAAATTAGAAGTACTCTTTTTATTGTAAAGTGACATTCTTTCGCTTGTTTTGTTACCCAGCATTGAGCGTTATTGTGGACATTTTGCTGATTTACCGCCGGCGCCGATATCCAGACTATCTGGCGCCTGCGTCAGCAGTCACCCCTCTTTACCCCGCACCCCCGAGCTTCTCATTGACAAATTGAATAGACAGGAGTGTACGATTGCGTTATGTAGTACTTTGTTTATGAATGAATTGGTAAATAACGAAAACGAATGACGCCTAGAGTATAATCTTTTAGACACGGCATGACAAAAAAAATGTTTTTTCGAAAAAAATTAAATTACGAAATAAGCTGATGTAATCGATGCTACTCTCGAATCTGCATAAACTACTTTCAGGTTTTCAGTTTAATCAATTACACCTTAGTATAATGTACATACATAGATCCCTCTTTTAGGGGAGCAATTCCCGAGCTAGAACGACGGTTGGTAAGACCTGCTTTGGCAATTATATGAAACCAAATCAAGGGTTTGTAATTAAATATAAAAAAATTGTATTGTACGTTAAATCATTATTCATATATTTAATAAGTAAGATTATCCCCAAACGCAGACTTCGACTTTGCGAGCCCTTTTTTTTTCATTAATTTTATGTAAATAAGTACTATTTTATAGACTTATATCGTAAATTCGTGTAAAATTATTTTGAACACACAATAAAATAAAACAAGACAAGACATCTTGTGTTTTTCATTAAACTTGTATCTTGTGTGATATTATAAATTATTTGTATTGCGATGGTATTGAAATTAAAATTGTTTACTAATAAGACAAGTAAAGGTTATGCCAATAGTGCTTTAGAATACAATACTGAAAAAGTAAATATTTTAATTTTTTTGTACATATAAATCGGTCAGGCCTTTTAAGGGTACTTTTAAGCTTAGAATAAACCTTAAATTAATCAATGGCATTCCCAACTGATATAAATAATAAAAAATATTATATTTAAATAAAACTGATAACTAGATTTATAAAATTGCAAAAACGTTATTTCATGTGCATGTGCACAGGAGTTTCAAAAAAATGCCCTTACGCATACCCCGCCGCGCGCGATCGAGGTTATGTGGGACTCGCTCCGAGCCTACCAGACTAAAAAAGACTGTACCTACTAAAAAAACCCCTGAATGACTCGTGCAATTTTTTGCCGCACAGCCTTCATCTGAGCGATGACTAATTGGAGAAAGAGGCCGCGCTAACTGGGCCCAGAAGGGGTCACCCGCTGGGAATTACATAGCACTGATGGTGCTGAAAGCACTGAAGGTGAATTCGTAGCAATGAAGGTAAAATAAAAAATAAAAATTGAATTAATTCGAATTTAAATGAGAATTAGAAATTGTGGCGTGAAGGACTTCGAGATCTATTGTTAGTTTTGTGGCTACGTTCTTGTGCGCGTTTCTCGGTCTAGCGACTTTGTACTTCGAATCTATGACAGGGGTAGTATACGAGACTGAATCTCGAACTAGAGGATTGGGGTGAAGAACGCTTCCGAGAGTGTTTTGAGGTGCTGTTGCACTGTAGGTGGTTCAAGATTTCTGTGCAGGTCCACGTTACGCACGTACTAAGGTGCGTTTGTGGCCCTGCGGCAAAAGAGATTTTGAACTACCTGCAGTTTGTGAAGAATGGAGGGTTTGACGTGGGCAAAGATTGGCGAGGCATTTGTCATGACGGGTCTAACGCAGGTCTTATAAAGCGTACATTTGTTTCTGAAAGACATTTTACCTTTTCTACCTAATAATATACTATATTGGCAGCCTAAGTAAGAACGGGCGAGTTTCGTTATTCTATCGACGTGTGGCTTGAAAGAAAGCGTCTGGTCTAAGGTGACGCCTAATTATTTGGTACTGCGCTTCCAGGGGATGGGAATACCTAACATTTGAACGTGGAGCTTGTCGGCGATACGACTTTTGTCTGGGTTCACGTCGATAAGCCATTTTTCAAACCATGCACCGAGGGCGTTAACGGCCTTTTGGAGTCTGGTGACGAGACTCGGGACACTGAGGCCTTTGGTGTAAAGGGTGGTGTCGTCGGCAAAGAGGGCGAGTTCGACGCCTTCCGGCGGAATGGGAATGACGTTTGTGTACACGGTGTACAATACAGGGGCCAGAACTGAGCCTTGAGGGACTCCAGCCTTTGTGGGACGAGGTGCGGAAAGCGTGCCTTCGTGTCTAAAACAAAACCTACGGTCTACAACGTACGGTTTATAAAGTTTATATACGAGACCACTGTGCCAGACTTTATCGAAAGCCTTGGCTACGTCAAAGAAAACTAACTGCGACCGTTTTCTTACGCCGCGGATAGAGCACATAGAAGTGTTCACAGTCTTCTTATTATCGAAATAACTTCATGAAAATTTTATTATTATAATAAAATTTTCCATGCTTTCGTTTTTGTAGAGGTTTCTTTAAAGCTATTTTCAAATGTGAACATATTTTTTTAAGGCATAATTTGATTCTACAGGGGGATTGATCGAGACAAAGTAGTATTAAAAAGTCTGAAAATATAAACATAGATAAATTTGTTCAAAGGGACCATATCATACATTTTTAAGTTCTGAACTTTAAAATTTATGATATGGTCCAAACATTGATAGCATCCAAAAATTTCAAAAAAAAAAAACTTCTAAACAAAGCTCAAACAAGGCTCACAAGCCCACCAAGGCAAATTAAAAAAAATGGATGTTATTTTATTCCAAAATACGATTATGTTAAAAGGTACAAATGTTACTATGGATTGTATGATTGTATCTGCTTGGCATTGTAGAATTTTACTATTTTAGTCTAGAACAGCTTTAAAAGCCTATCACAGGAACACGAATAAAGCCAAGTGGAAAATGTATTGTCCATCAAGCTTGCCAACTGTATCGTTATAATTTTAATTTATGTGAGTTCCCTCAGAGGTATCTTCGCAGTGTCACATAAACATTTATAACGTTCACAATCATTTTTTGCAAAAATGATCATACGCTTCGTTTGTGGAATACTTATTATAATATGCATCATAGAACTAAAAATATAAACATTGTTGGAAAATTTCAACTTTTATCTCACTCTGTAAGAAAAATTATAAATACTCTGATTATTTGGATTTATTATGAAATTATAAATTATGATTGTACCTAAAGACTTTCTTTAAAATGGGAGAGTAAAAAAGCCTATGCTGTGAATCTCTAACCCATTTCGTTCATAATTATAATATATTCAGTAATTTAGTATATTTGATCTCAAAAATTATTTGAAAACATTCCACAGTGCGTAGAATTATTAGGTCTTTACCTATGAAGTGCCGTTTTTAACGAAATAAATGAAGCGTAATTTTTTTATATATTAGGTCTTTACCAATGAAATTGCCGTTTTTCACGAAATAAATGAAGCGTAATTTTTTTACATATTTTTTATTTCTATTAATCAAAATAATCACCCATGCAATCAATGCATCTTTGCCAATGCATTGGTAGCTTATTGATGCCTTTCTTGAAGAAAGCAGCTGGACGGGAGGCAACAAATTCTTCAAAGGCATTTTGTACTGCCTCTCGGGTATTGAATTTTTTTCCCGCCAAGAAGTCATCCAAATTCTGGAAAAAGTAGAAGTCTGTAGGCGCAAGGTCTGGTGAGTACGGCGGATGACGGAGAACTTCTAACCCCAACTCTTGTAGCTTGGAGACCGTCTGCTGTGCAGTATGAGGTCGCGCGTTGTCGTTGGAGACGTGCGAGTTTCTCCATCATTGTGTTCAGGTCTTCACAGTACACATCTGCAGTTATGCTTGCCCCGTTTGGCAAGAAGCTGTGATGAATTACACCCGCGTTAGACCACCAAACAGTGACCATCACTTTTCTAGGGGTAAGTTTTCGTTTAGGGCATTGTTTGGGTGCTGAACCAGGGTCCAACCAACTTGCTGAGCGCTTATGACTGTCAAACAGGATCCATTTCTCGTCACAAGTAACAATGCGCTTCAGAATTCCTTCATTTGTATGCCTGCTGAGCAGTGCAAGGCACGTCTCCACGCGTACTTCGCGCTGGCGGTCATTGAGTTCGTGGGGTACCCATTTGTCAAGCTTTTTTACCTTGCCAATTTGACGCAAATGGACCAATATTGTTTTGATGCTAACGTCGAAAGCTGCTGCTAATTCAGCCGTGGATTGAGTTTCATCAGCTTCCACAATTGCCTTTAATTCGTCATTGTCGACCAAAGTTTTCGGACGACCACGGGGTTCATTTTTCAGGTCAAAATTTCCAGAACGGAAGCGGGTAAACCAATAACGGGTGGTGCGTTCGTTTGTAGTGTTCGCTCCGTAAACGTCGTTGATGTTGCGTGCCGCTTGTGCCGCTTTGCTGCCACGACGGTACTCATACTCCATAATTACTCGAATTTTTAACTTATCCATGATGACGAAAAATGTTCGAATGCGTTGAAAGCAAAACACTACCTATTAAACAAATGACGATTTAAGAAAAAGAATTCCATGTTTGTCAAATAAAATTAATTTGAAATTAGAATTATCAGTCAAAAAAAAAATATTTAGATTTGAAATAGCCAGTACGGCAAAACGGCAGTTTCATAGGTAAATACCTATTATTAATGACACTGTTCGTCTTATTACACTGAAAAGCAGATATGACCGATATCCCTTTAAGTCTATATCTAGAGAAAATGCAATATTACTTATAAGCTATTTTACCCAAAAGCAAAGAAAAAAAAATAGTTACGTGAAACATCCATCTAAAAAACACGTGAAAATAAAACATATAGTAACAATTTTCACTTATTTTATCTATTACATTTTGTTTCATCCATGACAGGTAAATTTATAACGGATTATGCGATAACGTTACAATAAGGAATTTTAGTAATTGTAACCCTCCGTCCTTGATATAAGTTTTTCAATGTTAAACCAATCAGTTACACTGGATTTTCCCTGTTACAGACAGATTATCATCTGCAGTGATATTGCAAACATGGGTTGCAACACTAGTTTAAGTCCTTTGAGTTTCAGTCATACTTTTACTTTTTGTAGCATTATGAGTATTTATAAAAAAAGAAGTGTAAATTAAGCTAGTCCTAGTAAATTTTGAGACATATTATGTTCCAATTTTAAGTCCAGGGAATATCAATTATTCAATAAAAAGGAGATTTGTTTTTTTAGCATTGAAACAATTTTTTATTTGAACATACAGCTAAAAAGTAGTAACCATTTTATTCTGAAAAATGAACGTTCAAACACAAAAGTAAATGTAAAAGCAACATTGCATAAAGTTATAAATAAACTAAGCGGTAGATCCCAGTAAGCTTGAGTAAGCCAATTAAAAGGAGATGCTTTGGACAATACTCATTATCCGATTTCATGCCAACATGCGCCGGATTAAAATGTTGGTAACAAGCGTCGTTACGTGTCAAGGTTACCTCTGTGGATGTTCGTGGAAAACTCTAGTGGGCGTTAAAAACTCCAATTATCGCTGAAGTTAGGTAAAAATGTGTTATAGTCATTTGGGAGATGCCGTGAAAGTTAATCGAATTATGAGAGCCTGAAAAATTAGGATCATGATATTTTTTTTATATGATACTGCACGCCAGAAGCGTATGATTTTTATGTGATATGAAATTCTTAATGACTTAGAAATATCAAGAAGGATAATAAAAACAAACGTACGAACAAAATAAAATATATTTGTAACAAATTCAAGCTTGCTTTGTGCAGTGCATTAGTTTGTATCGCATCTTCGAGGGGTAGGATAGTCTGGAGAGTTTGGAGAATTTGGGCACTGTATGAATACCCTTTCGGTAACTGTTCACAATCAGGCTACAGTAGAACAATGCTGCAATAAATAAAATAAATTAGAAACATACAAACAATTTTTTTTTCGTTATCGGAAATACTGGTAAATGGTATCTGTAGTTTAAGGGTAATTCATTATTATTGACAAATAAAAATAGATGGATAATGGGTTTTCAACATTTGGATTCAAACGAAAATGCCATTTTAAGAACCGTTCTTTCTTTTCACTTAAACACAACGTAGTTATTCTCGTTGTAGAGGTTAAAACAGAAATTAGCCCCAGCCGAAAGTAACAAAAGAAGTTCTACATCCACTCTTCTATATATTATGTATTTGAACTGCAGCGGTATTTTTTAATGTTTCACAAGAAATATCACTGTTTCTTATTCCATAAAGGATTATGACCCAAACACTCCATGAGCTCTGAGAAAATGTTTATCCACCAAGTTAAGAAGGCAATTTTACGCGCTACTTTTAAGTCCTTACTATCGACTATAACATGTGTCACCATGTAACAAGGAGAACAATACATGCAACACCAAAATAATTCTTTCAGTTTTTTAAAACAAATTTCTGACTAATATTTATTCTCATAAAATAAGAAGAATAAACTGAAAATAAGCTGAAAACTTATATAAACTATATTATATAAACGATAATCCAGCGCACAAGTGTTTTATGGGTCTTCATCTATAATAACACCATCAAGTGGGAGAAATAAGCTGCCATACCGTTTGTTTGACCAAAACAAGTAATCCAAAGAGCTTATTTTGATCTTGTTAAATAGTGATTGATAGGTTTCCATCATTATTAAGCGCTGCCATGCGGTAGAAATTAGCTGCCATACCGCCATTTGAAAATGTATTTCAACAGTCAAGTAATATCTTGTATTCGCATCTTATTCTTAACGTCAAAATTGCTCAAAATTCGGTACTTTGCATATATCTTGCTTCGTGTGGTATTAATGTGTGTTATAACTATTGCAATTTGTTAAATTTGTATAAGGACGTACAAGATTTTTTATAAAAAATTTATTGCCAACTTTTGGAGTATAGAAAAATTATACAAATTTCCCAATTATTGTTCAACGATGATACCCTTATTTTACTGGAGTTTTTACAAATTGAAAAAAAATATTATTCTAAATCATAAAAGTGTCAGGATTTAGTGAAACAAACTGGCTACTATGATAATTTATGCTAAATTTATTTCATACCTTAGAAAAAAAAAATATTATTGTATAATTATTGCTGATATACTAATTTATATGGTATAGTAATAAGGTAGGTCCTGTAGGCGACACAGGCGACATACAGCGACCCGGGCACCCGGAAAAAGATATGGAGGTTGTCCCAAAAATCGACAATAAACCGGAAGCAGGAGATACCACAAGTCATAACAGCAATCAGAAAAATAAAAAAAAATTGTTGACCCTGTGGTTATAAAACTATATATATTTAAAAAAAACAAAAAGTCAACACCCTGTGATGATATTTCAACCTTGTTGCTAAAAATTGTGACTTTTTTTGGGTTTATTTTTGGAATATAACCCTTAGCATGCTTCTATAAATTGTAGCCTTAAATTTAAAGTCTTCGTTTTTTTTTATTAGATTTACGAGGGGTCATTCAACAATAGACGCAGATGTTGAACTATTTGAAGTTATTGTTGGTACCTTGGTGGTAAAAAATCACAAGAGGCTTTGGGTGTTTTCTGTGACTTATGTATGGCGTTTGATTGCATTCAGCATGTTACTTTTATCAGGGAACTCCAACACTACGGCATATAGGGCACTGATCTCAAGCTTGTGCATTCATACCTGAATAGTAGAGTTCAGAGGGTTGAGGTTAACCTTAAAGGGTCGTCCGGGTTGGTTGTGGAAATGGGAGTACCCCAAGGTTCTACTCTGGACCCATTTGTTTTCCTAGTCTTTATAAATGCTTCTTAGAAACGAAGAAACTTGCAGGTTAGATTTTAAATTTTAAGTTGAAAATTTAAAAGATAACTCACTTAACATAAATTCTCATGTTTAGGTAATTTTTTTTTAGTAACTTTCATTAAAGTTATGATGCTGTTTATTTAATGCATAAACACACAGTTCATAGAAATTTTATAGCAAAAATAGAAATCCAAAGAAACCTCCTACTTTTTTTTTTAGAAATTTTTGAAACCGATTCGGTCGCAATTTTGCGAAAATTCATAAAAAATCGTAACTCGAGAACTAAGAAAAATCTAATAACATACATAGGGGGGATTCAGATACCTCTCAATACGAGGCACCAAAAAAAATTTTTGGACGTCACTTTTTTGGCCACCCTATATATATGTAAAATTTTTGGCACCTATTGTATAACAAGTCGAATCCAACTTGCATCTTAATGGTAATATGTTGAACCTAGTAGATAATACTGTTTTTTTGGCATAACCATAGATTACCAACTTCAAAAGGGCGTCCTAATTTCACAACTGGAAACACATGCAGTTAAGAAAATTCATCCACTTACTGATGCCAGAATGGTATATTTTAGTTATATTCATAGTTTAATGTCTTATAGTTTCCTATTGTGGGGAAATGCCGCAGACATCGAAACGATCTTCACTTTGCCGAAAAAGGCTATTTGTGGAATATATAACTTAGGAAATACAGAATCTCTAAGAGATAAATTAAAATAAATTGGAATTTGAACCCTTGCATCAAAGAATAGTTATGGAAGTATTTTGTACATTCACAAGAATTTCAATAAATTAAAAACTAAGAAAGATAACTGGTCATAACAATGATCACTTTGTAAGAACTAGAAACAACTGTAAGTTAGCGTTTCAAAATTTAGACTGGCTAAAAGCAGCAGATCATTTATTGTTATACCAATACGTTGTAAAATAAATTACCGGAATCAGTTTAATCCCTGCCCCTCAATAAGTTTAAGACAACTATTAAAGAAACACTATGCCAAATATCCTACTATAAGATTATTTGGATGGCAAAAGGGCGTGGAATTGAAGTCCCCGGCTATTTCTGTTTCTATTAGTGAAAAATAAAATATACATATTATGTTAACAGCTTGACTAGGGCATTTTATTAGCACGCATTATTAGCTGTCATGTGTGTTTCTTTTATGTCGGCATCAAATTGAATAGCTTTAACCCCAAGTATTTTATAAAAGATTTTTTTACTTATTTAAAGGATCTTCTCTCTCGTCCCGAGAGGATTTTTTCCGCTGGCTTTTTTCCCCTCAGTCTACGCATAATATATTTTACAAACCAAAGTTAACATGTATTAACGCTCTCTCGATGAAGATGAAGAAAATGAAGACTTTCAACAATTGTACATTTTTTTACCTATGATGAAATGAAATAGTTTTAATATGAATTTTGAATTTGAATTTAAATAGTAGCATGCCAATTATATACCTAAAGATAAATAGTTTTAACATTCAATAAACTTAACATAAAAAATATATCCAGCTAGGGTCGATTGGGAAGTCCATTCGGGCTTTGGGCAGGTTCGGCTTGACGCCAAAATCAGAACGGCCATTTGCAGGGTCGCAGTTTTCCGAACACTCGTCTGCATTTATTCGATTTTATATTGCCATTTAATACCGGCTTTAATACCCTCATATGTTCGACAGTTTAATTTGGTCGTTGCGAAAATCTTCAGAAAAACCAAGCTTCCCTTTCAAATTACTCGTATATTCTTCTGCCAACATATTTAACTAAGTTTCGATAAAAACTGGTAATCGAGTTCTATCCATTCGTTTACAGTTGTTGAAAACGATAACCGAAAGAAGACTTTTGATTGAAGATTTTTTAAGGTAGATAGGTATACTACAAGCCGAGTTTAAAATCAGACATGACACTAGAATTCGTTTGACCAATTTGTTTTTGGCTACACTTTCTAAAGCTTTATTTTGGTGCTCTAAATAATCATAGGAATATTTTTCGATAGCGGGCCTTTGAAGCAAGCAAGACAACAACAAATACTCGGCTTGTTTATGATTCCTCGCCGTAATTTTAAGAAGTTTTAACGAAATTTGTATGTTCTATGCTATGCCTCTAATTTATATCCATCAGTACACTCAGTGTATATTTAAGCGCAAAACATAAATGAGTATTAATCACATCTTGACGAGGACCTATAAAAATAAACGCCATTTTATAAGTAATGAAATAAATGCGCGCTTGCGGGTGATAACTGTCAGAAAAAGCTGCTCGGTCCTGCAAATATGTCGATAGCAATTACTTTAGACTTTTTATTGAGTGAGCCTGTTCATTTTATTCACATTTAATTTCTTACACTAGTGAAGAAAAACATTGATTTTGGAATCCGTCGTAATTATTCTGTGAGTAATGGTATTCTTTGCAACATTTAAGATATTATTAATATAAAAGTAATAATAACCTGTGAGGCTTTTATTATAACTTCATTTATAATATCTAGTTTTTTCTGTATATTTACATATTAACTTGGAGTGTCACCAACAATAAATATCGCAAATCATGACACTAACTTATGTGAAAAGAAATATACCCGAGACACATTAAATTAAATTTTAATTCCAGGAGTGGAGTAATCTCCTAACCTGTGTCACCTTTTATTGAATCAATAAATCCTGGTTTTGTGCAGTAATGCTGATAGAATGCCACAATATAAATATTTTACTTTTATCAATATTGCTATCCGATCCTAAGTTTTGTATTATGAGCAATTCATTGAAACCTATAAATGCAGATTTTGTGCATTTTAAATATTGAATGTGCCAGTAATAAGATGTTTTACTCTTAACGTATTTCTTCTCCAGTTTTTTGGTGATCTCTAAATTTTTAAAAAAGTGCCTTTTTTAGAATTAACTTGCAGCATCACTGACGCAACATTTTCCCCACTCCTTGTCATTAGCTTAAACTCGCAAAAAAAACGTGTAATGTATAGGTTTGAAGCGTAGTTTCAATAAAACACAAAATTCTCTTCTGTGTTTATTTTTTCGGTAAAATTAAAAATATACAAAAATGCCTGTAAATACAAACAGAAAAATATAAACAAAATTGAAATAAAAAATAGTCACACAAAATAGAACAGAAATATTAATACAATTAAATTTGATCTGAAAAGAAAAAATAACAATAAAATAAATTTTAATGAATGAGAATCCTTACCAACAATTTTGGCTACGCACACTCGTGAACGTAAAAAATAAATATAGGTTTCTTAAAAAGAACTTTGATTATCGATAATAAAATATCTTAACTATGTAATTTGGAATAATAAACTCGGAAAATAATAAATAAATAGATTCAAGTTGCTTTGATGGATAATTTTTCGTGACTGACTTGTCAAATAAAAACATTGCCGTTCTCCGACACTACGTAATTCCTAGTTTAAAATTACGTCGGGAACAACAAAAAAATAAAATTTACTGACAAAAAGAGGTCGAAATAGACAACCGTCACAATACCCCGGGGGCCGGGAAAAAAAAAAATCTGAAAGATTTTTTTTAGTAAAATTTCAAATTCAAACCAAATCAAAATAAACCGCATATACATATCGAATTTTAATATTTAATCTGCTAAATGAAAGAACAATCAAAAAAAAAAATAATAATTAAAAGCAAAATGAAAATTAATATTAACATCCTATAGAAGAATTTTTTTGAAAAAACATCCTGTATATATGAAAAAAAAAATAATACTGATATAATGCTTATCAACAAGTTATTTAATAGAAAAAGAAAACAAAACAGACGAGAGAGAGAAAAAAAAATCCTAAATAATTATCTTAAATTACATGGTTCATGAATGATAAAATTTTAAACATGTTCCTGAAATATACAATGTTAATATACATCGTTCAACTCCATCAACGTACATTATAATTACAACATACATTCTCTTTCATACTAGTCTTATTCCAACTACTGGAAATAAAACATCATGCAGTTAGAGTTGCTTATGAGGAATCGTATCCTAAAAAAGTCAACTCAACAGAGTTGAACGCAACGGCAAAAGGCTTTAATAGTTGCCGCTAGATCCGCTGAAAATATTAATAGCTTATGGCTTCTTTAACGTGTCGCTAACTCCCGCACGGTGATTACTATAAACAAGTTTCAGTTAAAGACTGAAATAAATATGTCGGAAAGAAAAGAAAATCATAGCCAGTCGTGAAATATTGACTTTTAAATAAAATCCAAGGGTCTTTTGTGAAGTAATTAAAATATTTATGTAATAAACATATGAAAATAATTCTCACAGGAAAGTGATTCAAGCGTATAAATAATACACATAGGTATGGTTTAGTTTAACGAGTTACCATAATAAACGCTCGTGCAGAAGGCTTAATTTTACAAGTTGCAAACCGCTTGAAAAAAAAAATTGAGAAAAAAAAATTGATAACATTTAACAAATTATACTATAAAGTATAATACAGATATTGAAAATAAGAGTTTACACTCCTAGAATTGCAAATATTAAATAAATTACACAATAAGTTAACCTAACTACGATGATGATAATTAATTATAAGTTTTGACCAACGTCAATGTTAATGGTATAGCCAAACGATAATGAGGTGCATAGAAAAAAAAATAAGACAAAAAGAATCGGCTTATGCTCGCCGTGAAAATTCTCTCTCTCTCTGAAAATTCTTCAGGGCTATTTTGTAAAATTTCTGTTTCAGAATCTACATTAATATTTAATAATAATGATCGTAGTTCGTCTACAGATTGCGTCGAAGAAAAATTTATATTTCTGATTTTTAATTCATAAATTATTTCAGGTTTATTTAATTGTGAAAAATTCATTGCAAAATCAAAAAAAAATGTTAAAGTGAAACAAATTTGTTAATAGTCGTTATGCAGAATAGAGCCTTAAAAATATACGTATTTTCAAGTGATGAAAATGAATAGAAAATGTTATTTAAATAGTGAAATTACTGGGTTATAGAATGTTGTGTCTTCAGAAAATTTCTTCAAGGATATTATAACGAAAAAAACTAAAGAAACTTAAATGTCTGAATAATTTAGCAGTATTTTGATATATTATAGTAGATATATTATAGTAGATACATATATAAATATATTATAGTGCATGTTAATGATTGAAAATGGTAACAAATAAAGTTTTATGCCTGACCTCAATAATAATTATAAAAAAATTATTTTTAATGTTGCAATTCTTCTGTTCCTTTTGTTCCTTCTGTTGCAATTTCTCCTCTCTTCTCCATAAACTACGTTTGAATATTCGGGCGCCAGTATGTAGCGTAGTTTCAATAAAACACAAAATTCTCTTCTGTGTTTATTTTTTTCGGTAAAATTAAAAATATACAAAAATGCCAACAATTTTGGCTACGCACACTCGTGAACGTAAAAAATAAATATAGGTTTCTTAAAAAGAACTTTGATTATCGATAATAAAATATCTTAACTATGTAATTTGGAATAATAAACTCGGAAAATAATAAATAAATAGATTCAAGTTGCTTTGATGGATAATTTTTCGTGACTGACTTGTCAAATCAAAACATTGCCGTTCTCCGACACTACGTAATTCCTAGTTTAAAATTACGTCGGGAACAACAAAAAAATAAAATTTACTGACAAAAAGAGGTCGAAATAGACAACCGTCACAGGTTTTTTTACACACAATATATTTTCAATTAAGAAATTGTGAACATTTTAAACAATATACACACATAATATACAAATTACTACATACACCCTCGGCTGCACTTTTGCGAAGTGGGAAGCATCGCTCATTTAAAGGTTTACTGCGGTGTCTCAAAAATAATGATTGCTTTGTATTGAAGTCCAACAAGCAATGAAAATTAAAGTTTACGATTAGAACAAATCTACATCAAATCAAATGTCCAACTTAGAAGCCAGACGCTTGGCACGTGCTATCGGCTCGCATAACATTTCTATTTCTCTATATTTAAAGTTCTATAGCACAGAACTAGATAGGTGATTTGAAAATATAGCCAGTTGGGTGCAAGTGTCCTTAGATCGAGTGAGTAGGTGCGGTAGACCTTCTCGAGCGAGAAGACTAGAGGTTTATCCAGTCAAAGTCTCGTAGAAGTTAAAAAAAATGAACGTAATTAATTTGCCACAGTATCATTTTAATGTAAGCACAGTATTTTTATGTGACGTTGACTATATAGTCAATATACCAATTAGGTTTAAGGATACAAATTGGATAAAAACTCGCCTAGTCTTAACCTTCGTGATGAAGTTACTTCTAATTTGGTCCTAGTAAAACATTGAATAAGCCATAGATCCAAACTTCTTGTAAATGGTACAAGCGTACGACAAGGAGTGTTTTGGGACCGCTTTTATTTATTTAATATATCAATGATTTACCCAAACACATGACCAATGAATGTTTTTTATTTGCTGATGATATAACAATTTTAATTAATTCTGTAAATGCCCGTGACCTCAAAAATGAAATTGAACTAGCTCAGACAAAGGTAATAGACTGGCTTAATGCGAATAATATAAATATTAATTTATCGAAAACAAATATAATTCAATTTAATTCAATCAATATGAAAGTTCCCGAATTATGTGTAAACTATAATGGTTTTAAAACTGACAGTGTATGCTACAAAGTTTTTAGGTTTTACTTTAGACAAATACTGCAATTGGAAAGCTCATGTAATGGATGTCAAACATAAGATTGACAAATATGTAGATGTATTAAGACGTATCAAAATTGTATCCGGTACAAGAGCAGCCCTCTTCGCCTATCATCTATTTTAAGGTATGGGATTGTTTTATGGGGAAACTGCGTTGATATAAATAAAGTATTTCGTGCACAAAAAAAAATGTATTAGAGTACTGTGTGGTGCTGGGAATATTAACCATTGTAAACCTCTTTTAAAAAAACTGTGGATACTACCTGTGCCCTGCTTGTATATTTTTGAGATTTGCGTATTTTTACGAGCACATCCAGTATATTTTAAAAGAAATAATGAAATGTTTAATTACAGAGGAAGACATAAACATAAACTATATGTACCTGCTCAACGACTTAATATATTTTCAAAAATGTTTATTGTATGGCTGTGCGTATCTATAATAAAATACCAAATAATATTAAGAACTTGACTACTTGACTACTCATTCAATTAATATTTATGATAGATTTAAGTCCTTAGCTTAAATAATTATTGTTATAAGTTTTTCAGTGTTGATGTGGACATTTTAAATTTATTAATTGATAGTTTGATTAAGGTCTGATTAAATGACGTCGCAAAGATTTGCACACCGTTTGACACGGTTAAATATGCTATAGTTAAATAATTATAACACCCATTGCATCGACCAAATTTTGCAAATAAATAAATTTGATTTGATTTGTTTTGAAATATTTAGGTACTGTACCGTAAGGTTAAACTGTAGGTAATCTATTTATCCATCAGCATAAAAACAGATGGACGGTGGATGAATCTAGTACAAAATTGATGTAAAATGTGTCCCGAGCTAATCCACACATTTGCAGGGTTATGACTAAATTGAATCACTTGAAATTTTAATCGTTTATCATTGTATAGCAGCTGATTATTGCTTGCAACAATTTTTACCTTGTGATTGAAAAGTTGACAATAAAATCACCTTCAACTTCTTCGAGCGTTCAAATTTTGACAGTTTTCACCAAACATAATGTAAGTTTGGACGTATTATTAGGTGGCCGATCAAATCAAGGCTGGCGTAATATTCACACCATTTTGGCATTTTCTTTCCATTTTTGCCCGGACTCTATAGAACAAGACCCAAAGTCCATTTGTTTACAATTCAATGTATTTATTACTCAATTAATAAAAAAAGTCATAAATTGGATATGAAAATGACAGTGACAAGACATTACAAAATGTAACCTTTAAATAAAATTTAAACATGATCTAGTTGGTCTCGAGGATTTGTTAGTGACATCAACAAATTATTTCATCATAAACGGGAAATAAAATGACTAATAAAAAATTTTGTTTCTGCTTAACCGCAAGGACTGGCTGTTATTTAACAGCTATTACGATGATTGTAAGTTTACATTTATACGCGTTAAAACTCAAAATTGATTTCCAGATAAACAAAACTACTTTATGGTTATAAAGTAAGCTATTGCCTATAACGCTAACCAATTTAGGCACCTTTATAATACAGAACTAGTTTTGACAATATACTTCTTGTATCTTTAAATATATAGACTACACGGATTGAAGCATATGACGGCCGAGTAGCGTAGTGGTCAGTAGCCCTGTCTCATACGCCGGAGGTCCCAGGTTCGAGTCCTGGCCGGGGCATTCATTTGTGTGATGAACACAGAAGTTTGTTCTCGGGTCATGGTTGTTGATATTTATATATGTATGTTTATTCTGGGTTCTCCCCCAGTTCACTGTATGGCCATCTATAACACAAGCTCTGCTTACTTTGGGGCCATACAGTTGGTGTGTTTGTCTGGGGATTATTATTATTATTATATGTTTAATGTAAATTATAGTAATTTTTCCTTGTTTCAGATACTTTCATGCGTTTTCATCATCGTGATAGCAATAGATGCGGTCCGGATTAAACGTCAGGTTGACATTCACGTCGGAGTTTGGAAAACTGCTTACAGTTACATACTGGCAACTATATTCTTTTGCTGTTTTATCTGTTTACTGAATTTATGGTATATCTATGGAATCTACTATGTAAGTTTATTTATATTTGGTAGATTACACTTCTTACTTTGCGTTCATCGATATGAATTGATGTAAATCCATACATTTACAAAATGTTTAAGAAGTCGATCATGACTATTGAATCTATAAGATTATATGTGGCATGTGCCCCTGCCGTAAGCCAAATGTTTATGCATATGCCTTAAGTCAAGGTTGGTCCAATTTCAAAATTATATAGAAATAGTATTGGCTTTATTTTATCGAGATATATATATATATGAGTTTATAATATGTATTTTTATTTTTCAGAAAAAATCTTCTGTCATTCTAAGTTGTGCAATTGCACAGAAGATATTTCTATTATATATATTTTGTGGTCTACTTGTGTTAATAATACTATATGAGCCTCAGTTTACCTTAACCACGTATATTATTTTGATTGCGTTCTTCCTCTTATTTATGGGTAAGTAACTTTATTTGTTGATTTTCCCTATTTTGTTTTTCAAAATATGATAATTATTGTACTGATTACATCGATTGATATTTTGATATAAATTTCTTTTTATTTGTATTTTGTTAAAAATTTGAATATTTAAAAAATTTGTTAAAAAATAGAAATTTGTAATAAATTTCAGTGAGTTTGATTATATTCCTAGTGTGTACAGCTGTAGATTTCTTTTTTGGAGATGTGCAGGCATTTGTCTTTCATCTCACACAACGGAAAGTGAACACGAAGACAAGGATGGTGCATGCCTGTCCAAGAGGTACACAAACCCTCCACGCTTGAAAACTTCAGGACGAAATTTATCCGGAAAAACAGACGCAGTTCAATCATTCCACCCATTCCCGCACATTTGTTTGGCTTTTCAGAAAGTCTACCATAAATGGGTGGAATTTCTATCTGCGCGTGTTGACTGGTGAAGACGAAGGGAGGAAGTTTCGCTCAACTTAAAAAGGGTTTTGTCAAACTCTCCAAAGTGTAACTTGTAAAAAAACCATAGACTAGTGACTTTGCGACTATATTCGTGACTGTGAAACCTCGAAAATGAGAGTTTGTCATCGTTTTTAAGTCTACGAGCTCGTCGGTCAACAAAGTCAATAGCTTCAACCTGGAACTTCGCGGAATCTCTCAAAAGATGACTACAGTACTCCATACATATCAAATTTGTGGTGTATTAAAATTATAAGCTGTTTTAGGCTCTTTAAACTTATCGTAACAAAAAAACATCAGGACATTAAAAATGAAATAATAAATTTACTACAAGACAGTAAACCGCCGTAGATATTATTCTCCTTTTTCATTAAAACCCAGGAGAAATTACATTTTTATAACCATTTCTTTTTTTCAGCGTTACTGGTATACCTTGCTTGCATGGGTATCGAATATTGGAGAGAACTAAAAGCAAACGCTTTCGATGAGCCACGAGCATAATTAAGCAGCGTGGAATTAATTTTTTTTGAAAATTGTATTTTTAATGAAAACAATGATTTTCAGAAAAATATATTGTAATTCTTTAAAAAATTGATTTTTATTGCACTTTAGACGCAAAATAACCAGACGAATATTGTCCTACAACCTCACAACTTCGAGTTGCATGTGGTGGATGGAAATTAGATACATCAGTAACATGCTGAGTGCATTTCATAATCTCATAAAATCATCTATCATCATTAATAAATTCATTAAATCTCATCTCAGTGTTCTTAATAAACACTGGAAGTTGAACAAAACTAGTACAGAAAAGAAACCAACTAGCTTTATTTTTAAAAAGATACCATTGCCTACTCGTATTTTACTACTCTCCACTACCCTACTCTACTCATTACTTAAGCTTACGTTAAGCTTAGGTTTCTGCGCTGATTTTGAAATGCAAGGGAGCACTGCAAGTTCATTTTAAGATTTCTTTTTCAGTATTTTAAAATTCCATTAGGTTCTGTTCAAACATAAATTCTTTATTTTCCTTTTTTTTTTTACTTTTTATTCATATGACGGAGATAATTATTTAATATATTTCTTGGCAACTCAGTTAATGGAAAATTGCAGAGTAGTCTCAACCCAAAAAAAGGAGAATATTTAAGTAACTTCGTCATGTGATCCTTAAAATATTACAATAAATAATAATAATATATCTCAAAAACAACTACAAATGATTGAACATACACGGGGTTTCAATAGATAGGTATGGTTGTCCTCTTTTATCTGCTTCGGCTTGACTAGTTACGAGAAGCACCCTGTATAGTTGGTTTGTCACGTGGAAACCTCTGGACTTGAATAAAATTTGCATGGCAGCAGATGTATTAATTGTTTTTAATATTTCTGGTTTTATCAGATTGCTTGACTTAATTGAGGTTGAAAAAAGCCTCTAAGCATCTGGGCAACAACTACATATAATATATCATAAAACAATATTATCTTTGCTTTAAAGGACTTTTAGACTCATATGGTGTGTGGGGGAGTTTTATTTAACAACCTGAGGCATTAGCTAAATAACCAAACTATTACTGATAACCCTATAAGAAACTAGTAGATGCTAGTAGGTACCAGGATTGACAAAAGTATGAAAATTATTTAAAAGGTCCTTTATGTACCGTTTTTGCTAGTTTGGCTTCTAAGGCCTAAAGTCTTTAGTCTTCATTTGGAATTAAGATGCTAAAGTACCTACATAATTGTTGCTAAGTATTTACAATAGGATAGCTATGGCTTAACAATATATATTATTCAAATAAATATAAATATATAGCATAATTGATAACTTACCGGCGTACAGCAATATAGCAACTAATACAAGAAACACCAAATTGCTTTGTCTACGACGGCAGAAGACTATACACAGCATTATCATTAAAATCGCCATTATACCCACAAAAACCATCGCGAACCACACCCAAGAAGTAATTATTCCTTCATGATTCTGAAAAATTGATAATAAAAATTTAATACATGTATTAGAAAATTAAAAATAAAAGCTTTTTTTAGAAAATGGGTTGTTTTTTAGAAAAAAGACAGAAAGGTTTTATACTGATAAGGAAGATTTTGGAAAAAGAGGCAAATGCTAGTTTTTGTTTATTTAGATCGTAATAATATTGAGAGCTATAATTTCTAAACAGATTTAAAAAAGTTCTGATTAGTTTTACATTATAAAAAATAACATAGATGGTTTGAAAAACGTGTACGTGAAAAGATAGTATGCAATTAACACAGTTATAAACGTTAAGTGCGTCCAAGCGAATATTCTGCAACTATAAAATATATCAAACAACTTTTGAATGACTACAAAATATATAAATAAATATGAATTGCTAAATATGTTTCCAAGTGCTAAACTCGAGAACGGCTAGACCAATTAGGATAATTTATTTTCTCAAAAGTCTGGAGAAATTACCGGAAAATATACAACTCAAAAAATATTATTGCGTTAAAACTTTATTTTCTTAAGTAAATGGTGTCCATTTTGATGCAATTACTGTCACATATCTTTCTGAGTTGCGCACTGTTTTTGCATCAGTACAGTCCGAGCAAATTTTTTTGTTAACTGACAGGAGTCGCTTGTTTCTTTTAAATGTTATTGCTGTTACTGTAAATGCTATTTAATTAGAATTTATGCTAGTTTCGGGAAAAGTATCAAGAACAAAGTCTGTTAAAATTATAAAAATGGCAAGAAAATTTCAAAATGATTTCCGAGTTTCAAAAGATTGCCGGACAGGACTTCATAAACAGCTTGTTCTGACTATATTTTTATTCAACCTCAAACTCAATGAGAGGTTAACGCGGCTGGATAAGGCCGTACTTTTAATGCCAGGATCTACGATAGATTCGAATCCGATATGCAATCTTTTTTTAACTTTTACTACTTTATGAATAGTAGAAATTCCTTTTTGCACTATTTTTATCTAGATTTTTTTACACTATTCTAGATTTTTTTCGGGAAAAGCTATTTTATATGTATTGTTGTACGTACTACGTTGATACGTCACAATCAAATATCTAATCAAAAAAAAAAGTTATTGGGCAACTTTTGAAAACAAAGACGGCTTATTTCTCTTTAAATGTTTTCATATATTTACTATATTTACAGCTGGAATGCACTTGGAATTTAAATATAAATAGAGGTTTTTGATGCTCATTTTCGAGTTGCTACACTGAATTTATACATACGCTTAAAATTCACTTTTCACTTAAGAAGTTCGTTTGATCATATATTATATTTCGTTGCTTCATTCTTCAGATATATTTATTAACAAAGTAGATGTTAAGAGCACAAGGTAAAGTTTTGCTGAATGAAAACCAATTGACATATGATACAATATTTATTCATTGTTAAAAAGCATGAACAAAAAATTTTGCATTTATTAATAACACATCAAAAATACTTTTAATATACAAATTAATATCAATGACTTATTTATTTGATTGCAAGACTACTCTTGCGAAATCGCTTTGATCAACCACTGGGCGATTGTAAAACTTGGCAAAAGTTTGCGAGTTAGTGGTCCAGCCGGCGACGCTGCGGATGGCCTGCAGCGAGACTCCGCGTGCGCCGGCCGTGGACGTGGCGGCGTGCCGCGTGCTGTGCGCGCTGAACGCTGCCACGTCCACGCCACTCTCGTGCATCACGCTCTTGATCCAACGACTGATGGACTGAGAGCTGGCTGCTCGATAAGGACGCTTAATAATCAATATAAGGGAATCTACTTTCTCGGGCCTGAGTTTATTGGTCATCTGTATATAATCTTCGAGAACTAATGCGGGACATAATAGGTCTTTACCTATGAAACTGCCGTTTTGCCGTACTGGCCATTTCAAATGAAAATATTTTTTTTTTTACTGATAATTCTAATTTCAAATTAATTTTATTTGACAAACATGGAATTCTTTTTCTAAAATTGTCATTTGTTTAATAGTTAGTGTCTTGTTTTCAACGCATTCGAACATTTTTCGTCATCATGGATAAGTTAAAAATTCGAGTAATTATGGAGTATGAGTACCGTCATGGCAGCAAAGTGGCACAAGCGGCACGCAACATCAACGACGTTTACGGAGCGAACACTACAAACGAACGCACCACCCGTTATTGGTTTACCCGCTTCCGTTCTGGAAATTTTTACCTGAAAAATGAACCCCGTGATCGTTCGAAAACTTTGGTCAACAATGACGAATTAAAGGCAATTGTGGATGAAACTCAATCCACGGCTGAATTAGCAGCAGCTTTCGACGTTAGCATCAAAACAATATTGGTCCATTTGCGTCAAATTGGCAAGGTAAAAAAGCTTGACAAATGGGTACCCCACGAACTCAATGACCGCCAGCGCGAAATACGCGTGGAGACGTGCCTTGCACTGCTCAGCAGGCATACAAATGAAGGAATTCTGAACCGCATTGTTACTTGTGGCGAGAAATGGATCCTGTTTGACAATCGTAAGCGCTCAGCAAGTTGGTTGGACCCTGGTTCAGCACCCAAACAATGCCCTAAACGAAAACTTAACCCTAGAAAAATGATGGTCACTGTTTGGTGGTCTAACGCGGGTGTAATTCATCACAGCTTCTTGCCAAACGGGACAAGCATTACTGCAAATGTGTACTGTGAAGAACTGAACACAATGATGGAGAAGCTCGCTCGTCTCCAACCAGCTTTGGTCAATCGTTCGGCTCCACTGCTCCTGCACGACAACGCGCGACCTCATACTGCACAGCAGACGGTCTCCAAGCTACAAGAGTTGGGGTTGGAAGTTCTCCGTCATCCGCCGTACTCACCAGACCTTGCGCCTACAGACTTCTACTTTTTCCAGAATTTGGATAACTTCTTGGCGGGTAAAAAATTCAATACCCGAGAGGCAGGACAAAATGCCTTTGAAGAATTTGTTGCCTCCCGTCCAGCTGATTTCTTCAAGAAAGGCATCAATAAGCTACCAATGCGTTGGCAAAGATGCATTGATTGCATGGGTGATTATTTTGATTAATAGAAATAAAAAATATATAAAAAAATTACGCTTCATTTATTTCGTGAAAAACGGCAATTTCATGGGTAAAGACCTAATATACTGGGTCGTTCTCTAAAGTATGGTAAAACCAGGGCGGGCTGTTTGCGACCAGCAGCAGAGGTTTTAATAATGTCTAAAATACCTATTTTAATTTCATTAGGAAATATTTTATACTTGGAAGTTTTATAACAGATAGGGTCTGCACGCGATGTGCAGTACTGAGGGCTAATAGAACTACTAATTTCTTTGTTATTTGAACTAAAGACAAATTATGATTGGGGTACCAATCCGAAACATAGTCTAAGACGACTTGAGGATTCCAAGTATAATTATATTTTGGTAAACTAGGCTTAAGTCTGTAGATTCCTTTGAGTAGTCGAGTAATAAGGTAGTTTGATCCCACATTGTTCCCTAATAAAAGTGAAAGTGCCGATCTGTGACTATTTATGGTGCCAAAGCTGGAACCCTTATGAAATTGTTCAGTTAAAAACGATAGGATCGAGGAAACTGAACAACTAAAAACATCAATACCCTTCTTGTGACAATAGTTCCACCATAATTTATACGTTACATTATACTGAGCCAAAGTATTGTTAGATAGGGACGAGACCATGACTGCTATGGTGTCCACTGGGATGCCTCTTTTGCTGAACGCAAGCCGGAGAGTTTCCCTGCTACCAAGGTAATTCTCAGCGGTTGTGACTGATTCTGCCTGGAAAAAGAAATTATATCTTTGAAAGAGATCGGCTTTGAGATAAGCAAACTTTGAAGTAAAGGGAACCAAGGTTGAGAAGTCCAATAAGGGAATATAAAGATACCGGTAGCTTCATCATTGATAATTTTATAAAGACTCTTTAAAATTAAAGGGAATGAGGGAAATGCATAAAAATCTATAGTCTTCCATGACAGAGTGAAGGCGTCGATAACCATAGCATCAGGGTCTCGTTTCCAGGAAACATACTTTAAACATTTGGCATTAGTGCGAGAAGCGAAGAGATCAACTTGCGGTTGACCAAAATACTGAACGACCTGTTGAAAAGCGCACAACGGTAGTTCCCATTCTATATCAAGGTTAGCCTTACGTGATTCTTCGTCAGCTTCAACATTTTCTCGTGAATTTATATATGAGGCAAATAACCAAATATTTCTTTTCTCGCACCATTGCCAAATAGATTTAGCAAAGTTATTTAAATGAGGAAATTGAGTTCCACCCATCTTATTAACATAGCTTATTGCTGTTGTATTATCTACACGTAATAATATTGCACAATCACGCATATTTTTCGCGAAGCATTCTAACCCGTTAAAGACCGCAAGCAGTTCTAAAAAGTTTATAGGAAAATATGTCTCACACGTTTTCCAGTGACCATTTGCACGATTGTCGTTACAAAATGCACCCCAGCCCGTCCGTGACGCGTCCGTAAATATTTCCATTGCAAAATCCGGGCTTTTAAGAAACATAACATTTGTAAATATTTGTTTCCACCACTATAAATCATCTAAAATTTCATCGCTTAAATGAATTTGTATGTCATAATTGTTATTATTTTTAAGAGATATATGTTTAATCCTTTCAAAAGTCTCGGTATAAAACCAACCATATTTAACAGCTGGGCAGGCTGATGTCAATGTACCGATAAATTGTGCAAATTCTCTAATGGTACATGATGGTAGTTTTAAGTAATTTTCAACTAATTGTGCAATATGATTTCGTTTCTCAGTCGGCAAAGACAAAGTCAAATTGACGCTGTCAAACACAAATCCCAAAAATTTACATTGTTGTTTAGGTTTCAACCTACTTTTTTCAAAATTAATTATAAAGCCTAGGCACCGAAGCAATTTTATAGTGTGTTTTACATTTTATTTTCATTTTTCATATGTATCCCCAATGCACAAAATATCATCTAAATAAATTACTGAAGTGAATCCACGTAGCCTCAAGTAACCTACGACCTCACGCATAATTTTTGTGAATACTCGCGGAGCAATAGATAACCCATACGGCATACCCACGAATTCATAAGTTTTTGCTAAAAATTCAAAGCGTAAAAATTTACGATGTTCTTTTTTTTATCGGAGCTAATAGATAAGATTCCTTCAAGTCAATGCAAGCTAAAAAGGACTCTTTGGTTACTAACCGAGAAGCGGTTCTAAAATGTTCCATTTTAAAGTGAGAATTACAAAGGAATTTGTTGAAGTATTTTAGGTTTAGAATGAATCTTTTGTCATCGTTTGACTTCGGTGCCAGAAATATATTAGACACAAATTGATCTGGGGTAGGTGAGCAAGGGGCTATTGCTCCTAAATCAAGTAATTTTTGTATAGCAAGAGCCATCTCATCACTTTCTTTAGGAGAAAAGGTCACTGAGGGAATAACAGTCTGTTTAACATTATTAGTTGGTAAAGATATACCTACCCAGATTCACTTCAAAATAACGGGGTTATTGGTGATTTCAGTCCAACAATTAAAAAAATATTGAAGTCTACCGCCGTGTACCTGCACTAACGCCGAGTTGGGGCACGATGTCTCGATGATTGCGGCCGAGACGGTGGACGCGGTGCCGGCGTGGTGCCTGCTTGGCTGCGTGGTGGCATCTGTTGCCTGTGGGCCTGCCCTCCTCGCCCCCCCCCCCTGTTCGAGTGATAGCGAGAAGGGCCCATCCAGTTTCCCTGAAATCGTGGCCGTGTTGACGGTTGACTTGCTGATGCCTTCGGCATGTCGACGTGCTTTTTTATTTGCGACCCTTATTTTTCGATAGTTTGAGCCGCTTTAATGTTTTCTGATAACTGATTTCCAAACAACGTTTCATCCCTTTCTTCGTTTTCTAAAATGTTGACGAACGATTTATCGAGGCCTCCGCACAACAACTTTGTTCTCGTTTCAGTTTCAATAAAATGCAAATCAGACAGAATGTTACAACTATCTGAAAGAATTTTTATAGCATTCACTTTATTATCAGATGTCAATAGAACGGTCATCGCTTGTCCTATCGCTGCAATACCAAGTCCCAGTTGCTGTTGTTTTACCTCTAATTTTTTATCCCTACCCCTAAAGGTCTCAGCAACAGCAGCAAATATTTCTGGATTCAAACTGGGAGCTTTCAGTAGTTTGCAATTCTCAGGTATTAAATAATCTTTATATGACTGGTCTTTGGCCTCTCTAGAAAGCCCTTTGCGTAACAAGGGCAGCCATCGCTGAGCCAAATCTTGCCATATTTAGGGGTTTCATCCACAGGGTCTCCAAGCGCATTTAATATTTCTATTGGAAGTGCGGGTAGTTCCGCTTGAAGCGGTGGTACTTCAAAATGGTTTTCATGCTCGTGCTGAGTATTTTTTGACGGCTCCGGAATTATTTCCAATACTGGATTAGGCATAGCTGTTAAATCACCGTCGGTTTCTGCAAATAAATTGCAACATTAATTCTCTTATCAGTACCTCCGTGTTAATTTAGAAATTAACATCCGGGTAAGAATTTTTATCCTTCGTGCTAACGCTGAGTTAGCATCAAGGAGAATCAAGATATTTGGAGCTTACCTGGGATGCTTGCCGCATCAGAAGAAACCGATAAACGCAATATGCGTTTATGATGTGGTTTATTCTCCAATTTCTTAAGCTTATACTTGTAATAAGCAATTTTTTCTTCTGTACTCCTCTTTGGCATTTTTCAGAAAGATGTTCTTGCTACCGCGCACAAAAAAGGAATGAAGCTAGGTCGGGGGTGTCCTATAACGAAGAAACTAGCGGGAAAAAAGGGAACTAAAACGTCATGAGTATAGACTTTTTAGTCGTTTAACTACTCTTAATTTGTGCGATGCTACCGTGTAGGTCAAAGGGACTACTTTGTCAATAAATATATCTGAAGAATGAAGCAACGAAATATAATTAGATAGAAAATGCGAATTGTATAAAAGAGCCAGAGATTAAGATGGAGACAGAATTTAGAAGTGGAATTTTTTAAGAAGATTTAAACTGAATATAAACACTAAATATTTTTAAGGAAAAAATGCTTTGGCCATGGCTGCCTTGTCACTTGAAATGCTGGTATAGAATAGGTCAAAGTTCTCGAGCTCGTTGTTTAACTCATTTATTAAAGCTGGTGTTCTGCACAGAAATGAGTTCTGTCTGTAGTAAGTCCTTACGGTAAGTGCGTGCAGTAAACTAGGAGTACGATATAACTTTGTGTGCGCGCAAATATTAATTCCAGACAGAAGCACCGGAACATCTAACCTATTATTCGCAATTTTTATTATATTAACGACGTCGGATAACTGCCTTCGCTTGCTCAGAGGTAATATATAGTGTGATTACCTTACCTTACCTTACCTTGAAATATAGTTGTGGCCGTAGGTTCTACACCTATATGAATTATTTCTAAAAAGCGTCTTTGTATGTTTTCAATTCGTTGAACGTAAACGTCATATTTAGGGTTCCATATAGACGAAGCGTATTCGAGGTGACTTCGGACGTAAGTACAATACAAAAATTTTAAAGTTTTTACGTTGGTGAAGTCTGAGGATATGCATATTATGAATCCTAGAGCTTTTGAAGCTTTGCTATCTTATTGACATGGGTGTCAAATAGAAGCTTGGAATCGAAAGAAACCCCTAAATTGACCACAGTAGTTACTCGCTGCAAATTTATATTATTTATAGCATAATCAAATGTCATTGGGAAGGCTTTCCGGGTAAACAAGCACACGTAACATTAAGCAATATTTAATTTGAGTTTGTTTGAGATACAATAGTTGTACAGGTTATTTAAGTCAGATTGAAATTTGATGCAGTCATTCATATTAGCAGATCTTTATATCGTCCGTATACAATAAAATTTTTGATGTTTTAATATAGGAAACAATGTCATTAATAAAAATTATAAATAATAAAGATCCAAGCAAATATCCTTGAGGGATTCCCGACGGAACTAGTTTGACTTGAGAATTGAAACCATTAAGTACAACTATTTGACTCCTGTTGTTAATGTATGAGGCGTACCAACTTTTTTTTTTTTTTGCTGCCGAAGCACAATCTCTCGGGAGGGAGGTGGAAGATTCGTCATGAATACCTCCGCAGCCGTCTGCGGGGTTATGTGGGACTCACCAAAGTGGCACCTACCCACTAAAAACCACCCAAATGTCTGTAGCATGGGAATGCTGTCAGCCTTCATCGGAGCGACACCCGGGTAGGGAGGTGGGCGCGCAAGCAGGGACCCGCTAGCGGGTCACCCGCTGAGAATACTTAATCACTTAAGGTGCAAATGACATTTATATATTGGTGATTATACGGCCTGGGCAGCCTTAAGCTGGTCCATATTAGCCGAAAGTTGATCGGGGGGATCCGAGAGTGCATTTCTCGGTCTACGGACTTTGTACCTCGACGGCATGGACGGAGCAGTATAAGCTACTGACTCTCGTATAAGGGGGTTAGGGTGCTCTTCGGATCGCTTGAAAAAAGCGGTGGAGAGCGTCCTAAGGTGTTGTTGTATAGTCGGCAGTTCGAGATCTCTGTGCAGGTCTGCGTTTCGCACGTACCACGGAGCATCCGTGGCCCGGCGGCAGAAGAGATTCTGAACTACCTGTAGTTTATACATATCGTAGGGTTTAGCATGTGCAAAGATTGGGGAGGCGTACGTCATGACTGGTCTCACGCAAACCTTAAAAAGCGTTCGCTTGTTCCTAAGAGACATTTTACTGTGCCGGCCTAACATACTGTTAAGTCGGCCCATGTACAGACGGGCGAGTTTGGTAACTCGGAGAATGTGTGGTCGGAATGAAAGCGTACGATCGAGCGTTACGCCTAGGTACTTGGTGGTACGTGCCCACGGTATGGGCGTACCTAGCATTCGGATGTGGAGGTCGTAGGGACGACGGCGTTTATGATCGAAGCGCATCGCAGATCTTTTCTCTGGATTTACATCGATACGCCATTTTTTAAACCAGGCTCCGAGGTCATTTACGGCCTTCTGGAGCTTGGTGATGAGTGTGTCGACGTGCACGCCCTTGACGTATAGGGCAGTGTCGTCGGCAAAGAGGGAGAGTTGAACACCTTTAGACGGTATAGGTATGTCATTGGTGTATATTGTGTATAGTAACGGGGCGAGTACCGAGCCCTGAGGGACGCCCGCCTTGAGGGGGCGGGGGGTGGAGAGCGTACCTTCGTGTTTGAAACGAAAGGTGCGATCTTTAAGGTAGGAGCCGACTAGTTTGACTAGTCGGTCGGGCAAGCCTGTGTTGTGAAGCTTGTAAATGAGCCCTGCGTGCCAGACTTTGTGAAAAGCCTTGGCTACGTCAAAGAAGACCGCGACTGTTTTCAGTCGTCTGGGGTAGAAGCCGTCGAGTATGTACTCGACGATTCGATGGACTTGCTGAGGGCACGAGTGTTTGGCTCGAAAGCCGAATTGGTGGGGGATAATGAGGGGGTCACCGTCCGCTGGGAACAGGTGGTCCTTCATTCGAGCTAGTATGACTCTCTCGAGAAGTTTGGCCATTGCCTTGAGTAGACTGATGGGTCTGTGGTTAGCCGGGTTATTCAAAGGTTTACCCGGCTTGGGAATGCCTATGACTATGGCTTCTTTCCAAGCTTTTGGAAAGTAGCTTTGGTCGAAGCAAGCATTGAAAATAATCGCAAGTAAGGTAAGCACCTGCCGAGGCAGCTGCTTAAGTGCTTGGTTGGAAATTCCATCCGCACCCGAGGCCTTCTTGGATTCCTGTCTCCTAATTATGAATAGGATTTCATCATTAGAAACTGTGATGGGGTCAGCGGTGACTGGACGGGAGTCTTTGCAATCGACTTCGTCTTCCACCGCCTGGATGTGAGCTGGGTCTGTGGGTTGGGTACTCGGGGAGCATTGTGAAGCAATGCTATCGGCGAAGCATTCAGCTTTCTCGTCGTCCTCGAAGGCGGTAGTGCCATCGGGACGAGATAACGGAGGGGGGCGTACCAACGAAATACGTTTCCCTTTATACCTATGCTATTCTACTGCGTAAGTTTCAGAATATAGGTATAAAGGCGACCGTAACGAAATACGTTTCCCTTTATACCTATATTCTGAATCTTACGCAGTAGAATAGCATGATCAATCCGGTCAAAACATTTGGTGAAGTCTGTGTTTATAACGTCTACCTGGGAAAGGTTCGAAATATGTTTAGTGAGGTTCTTCTTCGTTCGTTCATTGCATAATTTAGCTAACTTTTATTTTTTAGTTATTAAATCTTTTGTTTTAAAAGACGACAATGGTAACGAGAAGTGTAACGAAAAATATTTAAAAATAGTTTAAAGTAACACAATTATTAATAACTTTACAATAAAATCAACATCAACTCAGTCCATGAAAATCGCGTGAACGCGGCAGTATCGATCACAGCAATCTCCGTCACGGAAAAATCACTTTTTGTAAAATCAATTAATGGTTACTAACTGCTTTATTTCCTCAAAATATCCAATTAGTTAAAATATACAACTTACATTAGATATTCCATAGAACAGTACGACACTAAAAACGCTGAATGCTATGATCATGATCCATATAGTCAATAATAAATAACTCAGGCGCAGGAAGAATGTACAACCAAAAATAAACGGATGGGCCTGAAATCATAAAATATGTACATCACGTTTTAAAAGCTATCTTTGTTATTTTTAACTTAATTATTACATTTATAATGCTTGCAGTACTGGATTTTGAGGACTCCATATTAAAATTCATGGGTAAAATAAACTCGTTTAATTATAAAACTAATTCGTTGCATAAATAGTATGCATGTGATTGTATGAATACACAAGTATTTAAACTGTAGAAACTGTAACAATTTTCCTTACGTGTAGATTAGATTCCCTCATGTTTGTCTCTAAAGTTTTCTGACTAAGCGAGATTTTTTAAATTGTTAATTTTGTATTATTTAAGATAATTATAATGAAATAATAAATCCCTAGACAAACACGCCAACTGTATGGGCCCAAAGCAAGCAGAGCTTGTGTTATGGATGACAGCGAACTGAGGGGACTTTGAACTAGAGGGGACATACGTATATAAATAAATATAAACAATGACCCGAGAACAAGCATCTGTATTTATCATACAAATGAATGCCCCGACCAGGCACTACCTATTCGGCCGTCAAAATTTGAAGATTAGGTAGTGGAAGTAGAGCTTTTTTTTTACTCGTCTGGGGTGTTAGTACAGCCCTTCCTATTGTATTCCTATTGTGACCGCCATAATAATCACTTGTATGTGATTGTGTTCCGGTCAAAGGGAAGGCACAGCCAGTGCAATAACTGGAACAAAGGCAATCTCAACTGAGGCCTACGGCCGGCAACAGATCATTCGTCGATGTAATAACTACAATCACTCTTATTAAACAAAACACCTATGACTAATCATGTCCATAGGTGCTGATGCCACGGACCATCAGGTGGGTCGCATGCTCATTTGCCTGCTGTAAAATTGTAAAAAGAAAGAAAAGAAAAAACATGAAAGTTAGGATCTTTATATACTACATTTGTTTACCGCTTAGCCGAAAGTTTGCAACACAATCGTGCAAAAGCAGCCGAAGTGGAAATTGAGACAATAACCAAACAATAAATTATAACCAGAAAATTATAGCTCTCTTTGAAAAAACCAAAATATTTTCTAAATTTAAAGCTGGTTTGCGGTAAAAAATTGATATTTTTACTGGCATAACATATAAAACATACCACTCCAAGTGCAGCAATAACATAACTAGCGGTTTTCAGATCCAGACCAAAAAATTCCTTAACAACTGGAAGGTTGTTCAATGCGTTTTCCATGTTGTAGTTTTTTATGCTTTATTTTGTTTCACTTTTAATTAATTTAATTTTTTTTATGCTATATTTGTTTTGTAGTCTTAATGTAAAGTAACCTAAAATTTGTTTGTTTTGACAAGATGCACTTGTCATCGATAAGACGTTATTTTTGGTTTTTGATGGCCAAGAAATGTACTTAAGATGGTGCCAAAGGATGATAGATGAATAAATTATTCTTAGTACGGTAAAAATAGCCGTTTTTTTTCTATATTAATAATGTAGGCGGTAAGAAGTTATTCTAGGTTTAAGCTCAAATCAGTATCGCAAGGAAGTGAAAAACAAAACAGTGAATAACTTTATACCACGTTCAAAGCAGTAAACCATAATATTACTACAATCCCTATAAATAATTTCCAATTTCGTTCTTCAAATTAAGTTCAATTAATAAGTAGAGTAATAATAAAAGTTTGACAAATAATGATCAATATGAGTCTGACAGTAAGTTATAATTATACAATAATAATATTTTTTATTGGTATGCCTATTATAATGAAGCCTATTACAACATTCGCAACTTTTAAGAAGGACTTAGTGTAGGTTTACTTTATACCATGATTCTGCGGTGTTGTGCAAATTCTTCCTTAGCGATGCTTGACTTCATCGGACATATGCGTGAGTGTTTTTTATTCACTTCACTGCGAATAATTTATATGTATTTAATCGAGGACTCTATTGTCATAACTAGGCCGAAAATTTATTGAAAAAAAGGGGAAAACAGCATAGTAATAAATAATAATAAATAAATCCCCAGACAAACACGCCAAAGCAAGCAGGGCTTGTGTTACTGTGACTGGAGTGAACTGGGGGAATCCAAAATAAACATACATATATAAATATAAACAACCATGACCCGAGAACAAACATATGTGTTCATCACACAAATGAATGAACCGGCAAGGACTCGAACCTAGGACCTCCGGCCTATGATGCAGGGCTACTACACACTATGCCAGTTAAACATAACATAAAATTTAAGTTAATTTAAGAATTAAGAAGGATTAAGATAATTGTTGTAAATTTTATTCAATCTTTCTTAGAAACCAAAGAATATAGAAAACACGATGGCTTAGAGTTTCAGAAACACATGAATAAAGAAAAGAGTAATAATAATATATTATTATAATATTTTTTTTATTTCAGAAAAAGAAAACATAAAATACAGTACACATAGAGATGTCTAAAATCTATAACTTATGAACTACCATTAATACAATACTGATTTCACTACTCCCTATGAAAGGGCAGAGCCCTGTGGTGGCCATAGGACTTATCCCAGTATGATCAACCTTTATGAGTTTTGGCAAATCATATTAAAGAAATAAAATACAAAAACAATTCATTACTAATAATCAGAACAAAATGATGAAAAATACAATAATAAAACATTGTATTATAACATTACTGCTGGATGCGGGGGTGTGTGTTTGCTGAGGAGGAGGGGGCTGCCGCCGGCCTTCTGCGACTATATCGCTGAGCTTTACAAAAATGCCTCGACCATCTTGGCAGCGAATGGACAGCTCAGCGAAACTCCTGTAAGAGTCGGGAGGGGAGTCCGCCAAGGGGACCCATTGTCTCTTCTGCTTTTTAAAATGGCTATGGACATCGTACTAGCATCCATACCAAAGATGATCGGCTATAGGCTCGAGGGAGAACTCGTTTCTGCCTTGGCCTATGCCGACGATTTGGTTTTGGTCTCCGTTCTTCTTGACGTTGTGCGAAGGCAGGGGGGTTCGATGGGCCTCAACATCAACGTCGGTAAAAGTTTCGTACTGTCGATGGTGCCCGATGGGAAGCGCAAAAAGGTGCATTTTCTGACCGAGAGAACCTTTAAGGTTGGGCAGAAATGGCTAAAGCAAACTAGTTGCGTGGAACGTTGGCGCTATTTAGGCGTTGATTTTAACTCAGCTGGATGCGTGACGTTAGAACATGACATCAAAATAGCACTTAATAATATCAAAAGGGCGCCCTTAAAGCCTCAGCAGAGGCTCGAAATTGTAAGGGTTTACTTGATTCCGAGGTTTATCCATGGCCTTGTGCTGGGTAATATCTCGGATGATAGATTGAGATTGTTCGACGTCCAGGTCCGGACCGCAGTAAGGACATGGCTCAGTTTACCAAGTGATACGCCGAAAGCCTATTTTCATGCTTCCATAAAAGATGGAGGCTTAGCGATCCCATCTCTGAGGACCTGGGTGCCGGACCTTATTATTAAGCGTTTCGTTACTTTGGGTTCTTCGAGTTGGTCCGCGGCTAAAGCCGCATCTAAATCCGAAAGGATTTGCAAGAAGCTTAGATGGGCAAATTTATGCACCACAGACATTATAGTCCGTGCCCTTTGTCAATTTAATACAATGCTTATTAATTTTTATTTTTTTTAACTTTTAGATTACGTGCTCAAAGCACTCACAATTTTAATGCTAAAACTTATAAACTAAGGTTGAGTGAGTCCGTATTATATTTTCAAATTCAAATTCACACATTTATTCAACATATTACACTACAACACGAAATAAAAACAACATAAGGAGCAAAAAGTTACAGA
This sequence comes from Marasmarcha lunaedactyla, assembly GCA_923062675.1. Classification (NCBI taxonomy): domain Eukaryota; kingdom Metazoa; phylum Arthropoda; class Insecta; order Lepidoptera; family Pterophoridae; genus Marasmarcha; species Marasmarcha lunaedactyla. The sequence continues at coordinate 16,374,125 of OV281353.1, forward strand.
CAAATAGTTATATAATATATTTACAATTGTTGATTTAATACTAAGAATAAAATGAAAATATTATGTCACATAACTAATCGCGCTGTAGTGCACATGTCAAAAAGGACACGCCTCAGCAATTATGCTACAGCGGCAGCCGCAGCGCTGATCTTCCGACTTGCCCTAGTTGAATACATAAATACAATACTAAATAATTACAAAATATTAAATAGATACAAACGAAATGTCACTATTATGTAAAATAACTTAATATTAAATGTTAATAAGTACTTGAAATATTACATTAGTACAATACCGTTATATATACTACACATAAATAAATTTAAAATAGATAAAGCAGTGAATAATAGGTATAGGTATCTCTAATATTGACATAGGTGCCCCTGCTACACATATGTTGGAACAACACGTACTCCACTCGGCAGCATCGTTTGGTGTTTAAATAGAAGCAGTTTGAATGATTTTTTAAACCCATTCAATGATCCGAGTTTACGAAGTGGGGGTGGAATGTTGTTCCAACACTTGGTTGCCGAGTATTTAAAACTGCCATGAAAGGCAGCTGTACGATGCCATGGCATATTCAATGGCCTGCTCATGCTACGACATGTCCCAGATTTCGAACGCCATTCTAGTTTTTTATACAGGTATTCTGGTCGTCCCGTGTTTATTACCCCGTACAGCAAGGTTCCTAGGTGTAATTCCCTGCGATAAGCCATTTTAAGAATGCGAGCGTCATTAAGAAATGGTGTCACATGTGTGCGAGGCGGGATCTTAAAACAGAAACGAGCACATGCGTTCTGTACTCGCTGCACGACTCTGTCAGAACGAGCAAGCAGGCGGGGTCCGTACACCAGACTACCATATGTCAGTTTTGATAGAATGAGTGCATCGCAAAGTTTTATCCGCAGTTCTACGCTAAGAAAATCACGGATGCGGTATAGAATATGAAGTCTGTAGAAACAGTTTTTCGCAGTTTCCATCACGTGATTCTCGAAGCGCAGCTGTTCATCCATTAACACCCCCAAATTGCGGACTTCTGACACACGCTCTATCCTCTCACCCATGACAGATACCACGGGATTAAGGTCAGATATACAGCGGATTTGGTGCGGAGATCCAAACAGAATGAGTTTGGTTTTTTTCGGGTTCAGTACAAGTGCGTTGGACTCCGACCAAGAAGTTATTCTGGCAAGATCTTCATTCAGTTTGTTCTCTGCTGCATTGGAATCCTCAGGATTAAATGCTAAGTATAGCTGTATGTCATCAGCATACATATGGTATCTGCAGTGCCGAATGACAGAGCATATATCAGCGGTGTACAGAGTAAACAATAAAGGTGCCAATATAGATCCCTGGGGAAGGCCTCTGGTGATAGGAGAAGAGCTGGAAAATACGGAACCACCATTTTCACCAGTCAATCTAACCTGCTGTGACCTATTGCTCAGATAGCTTGAGAACCATTTGATTGCTGTGGGATTAAAGCCATAGTAAGCCATCTTAGAAATAAGCAGTGAAATATTCACTGATTCAAACGCCCGCGAGTAGTCCAGCAGAACCATCAGCGTCCCCATGCCCCCGTCCTGCGCGGATAGTATATTATCGGTGATGTCCAGGAGGGCAGTAACGGTACTATGCGATTTTCTGAACCCCGATTGCATCAAAGGTATCACATTGCTTTGCTCCATATATAAGTTTAGTTGAATATATATCACCCGCTCTAATATTTTTGATAAGCAAGGTAATATACTTATCGGTCTTATATCTTTAATTTCACTAACGTTACTAATCTTGGGTAGGGGCGCAATGAGGGCCATCTTCCAGGCTTCGGGAAACACACCTGTTCTGAGTGAACAGTTTATTAATGCCGTTATTGTGCTCAGTGATTCTGGAAGAGTGAGAAGAAACATATTTAACGATAGACCATCCGCTCCCACCGCATTCGATTTTAGCGAGTTAATGACCCTCAAAATACCTGATTCATCAACCGGTTTAAAGGCGAACTCATAAGATCCGTGGCGATGAAATTCAAAATACGTAAGATGTGATAGTGACGTATGAGACTCACCTGGTATTTTGAGGAAATGTGCGTTGAGTTTATCCGGATCACGGAGATTAAGAGGCAGTTCCATGTCGCGCAATTTCCCGGTTACACTGATTGTGCGTTTGAGATTATTCCAGAGAGCTCGTGGGACATGGATATTCTTATTAATGTGCTGAGTGAAATATGCCCTTTTTTCAGCGTACAAAGCTGCATTGACACATCTTTTGAGCTCTCTGTAATAATCCCTGTGAGTGTCCGTACCTGACAGCCGGTAAGTGTTATGAGCGCTATCGCGCAGCCGCATCATTTCCCTAACCGTAGGTGTAATCCAGGGACAGTGGCACTGTTTTATAGTCACTTGCTTAACTGGGGCGTAGTGTTCAAAAATTGACATTACCGATGTATGAAAACTACTAATAATGTCATTTACGTCCGATGAAGCCCCTAAGCTGTTCCAATCAATCGATGAGATAGCATAGTTAAAGGAGGAATGGTCCATATTTTTTAAATCTCGTAACTCTATTTGACGTCGTGGTGGTTTGTGTTTTTTAAATGGGAGTTCTCCAATTACGATGGCATGATGACTTAAAGCGGGAATGTAGTCAACTGTAATATTTGTCACCGGTGCATTAGTGCAAAACAAGTCGATCAGAGTCGCACTATGACTTGTAAAGTGCGTTGGTGAGTCTACGAGCTGATTTAGATTCATAGACGCGAGGAAATTTTTTAATTTAATCACGTCCCTGCTTGTCCGTACGTCAATATTAAAATCACCGGTCAGTACAATATGCTCAGCCCGCTTAGATAAAAAACATATGCTATCCGTAAGCGCATCGAAAAAGGTATCTACGTTGATCCATTCAGGGCGATAAGCAGTACCTATTATTTATATATATATATTATATATATATATATATTTTTTTTTGTTATTATTATTATTTTTTATTTATTTTTTATTTTTATTGTTAGTATTGTTTCGCTGTTTTTGTTAGTTTGTATATTGTCTTTTTTTTATATATTGTTTTTGTATTTCCTTTTTTTTGTTTTTTTTTATTGTTTATTGTGTCTCGTGTCTACCGTCAATGCCTGCCCTCTTGAGTATTTCCAGACTTGGTCCACCGAAGCCTTAACGACCGCTGCGTTTCTCTCTGCGATTGCCATTTTTAGGTTGTAGTCTGTTACTTCAAAATTTGATGCTTCTACCGCACATCTTATAAATCTACCGATCGCATCATTCTCTCTGTCAGTGTGTTAACACAGTTTTTGTGTGACGAGATATTGCGACGATGGCGTGTGATACGCTGTTGTGCAGCTTTGTGATCTATTTCCTCGTGTTTACGAACTTCACAGTTTCATAGGTTAGTTCCTGCGCTTCATGTATGGTGAGAATTCGCGACCCTGTGCCCACCGCAAAACCCTGGTTGGTGAGGGTTTTCTTATCCTCCTGAGTGTGCACGAAAAAAAGAGTGTTGGGTAGATCTTTCAGTATTTGCGATTCACTGTATCTCTCCATACTGAGGTACCTGACTTGATGTTTTGCTGAGTAGATGCCTGAGTAGACTCCAGCGAGAGCGTATGCCACATCCTGCGGATTCCGGTGTGTGCACAACAGTTCTGGGGTGATTGACGCTACCATGGTCGGTCGAGAATATGTCATCTTGAAGAGGTTTTCCCGATCGATGTATGGTAGCTGGTTGATGTCTCCTATGAGAAGGACTTCTTTTGATCCTGACAGTTTGCAGGCCATGACAATGGCCCCGTAGTGGTTCATGAGAGCCTCGTCTAACATCATTCTGATGTAGTTCTCCGAGTTTCTGAACCCATTTACTAAGACAGAAGCCATCGTGCTAACTCTCCTTTTCGCTTCTCCTCCTATTCTCTCCGATAGCTTCTCTTTCAGGTCTTTGGCTGCTTCTGTCGTGGTGGTAACGATAATGTCGCTTTCTACATCGAAGTTTGAGATCACCCAAGTTGTCTTTCCACAACCTGGTACTCCATTGATCCAGTTGATTTTTGGTGCACTCCATTCCGACCAGGCTGCTTGGACGTCCAGGCTTCCTGTTAGGGCGGTCGCTATTTCCAAAATCCTGTCGTCCAGCATTGTCTTAGTGCAACTGGCTGTTATGACAATTGGATCATTTGGGGGAGTTTTGAAAGTGAGCCTGCCACTCCGCGATGTTTTTTCTTCATCTTGAACCACAAACTTCTCGGTCGCGTTGTAAGCCGCCATATATTTTCCCGACATAGAGCCTTTGATGATTTCGGCTGTGTCATTGTTATAAATGGCGGCTTCTGCTTCCTTTTATCTGATTTCTTGCAAGTTTTCGTTGCCGTATGTGAAATCCTGCATGATGTTTTTGCATGTTTGTTGGTGTGCCTGCTTTGTTACTGTTGTTATTGCTAAAAATTCAAGGAATGCGTTTACTGTGTGGTCAAAGAGTTCCGTGTTACCATGTCCGCTTTTGTTCGCAAGTAATTTCTTTAGCGCAGCGCCCTTTGCTTCCTGTGTGGATGTTCCGGGACCTTTCTTTTTCTGGACGATTTTGGAGATACCATGCACGAGTTGCTGGAGCTGCCCTACTTTCTTCTTCGTGGTGTCTGTGTCCCTGCTCCTACATTCAGCTTCTTTTTCCGTAGCGGTCTTTTGCTGTAGCTTTTCCGAGCCGCTTTGTGTAGGCGTATCCCAGGCTTCTGGAGAGAGGGGGAGATTTTGTTTCTGTATATCTGGGTTTGAGGTAGCTGAGGTTCTCTCCTCTGTTTTCGTACACGACGATATCTTGGAATTCGGAGAGTTTTAGGCATCCGATCCTGTCTACAGCTTCTCCTTTTTCGTACGCCAGCCACATAGCGCCTACGCTTATGGTCCGGGGTGATATACGTTCTCCGACTCTCATCTGTGCCATTTTTGAGAGCAGTGAGCTTGCTTGATCGAAAGGAGGGCCGTTCTTCCATCCCAATAAAATGATGGTTTTATTTTTTGGTTTTAATAGTCTGCATGAATTGCCTTCTATGGATGTTATGGGAAGTTCAGCAAATATCTTTCGCTTCATTGATACTCATTGATACTCATTTGGTCCCATTCAGCAGCGACGCGAGACCCGGGGATATTTCTACGGAGCGCTGGTTTCGGTCTATGTAGTAACTGAGACCCAGTTTTTCACTGTTGCTGTCCATGAACAATGCAACCCCTCTCGTTCTGAGGCCAGGTTCTCCTGGTTCGCCGTAAGATAGTATTTGGCCAGCTGAGATACTGTACGTTGAGAGCGTTGCCTGCTCAGAGTTTTCGGAGGGGTATTGGGGTTCCGGGGGACTGTCTGGTTTATTTTGACTTGGTGTTTGAGAGATGGAGGTAGGTGAGCTGTTTCTACTGCAGGCGACGCGGAAGATCTTTTCGGCAAAGGACAAGAATATTGGTCTTTTTTTTGCGTATGCGATTAACTCTGGCAGTTCAGACCTGGCCAATATTTTGTCCATTTTAGCCTCTAAGTCTTGCCTTGCTGATGAAAAGCGAGGGCACTCCAGTATTATATGCCATACGGTTTCTTTGACGTTTGCATCGCATTCGCATCCAGGACTTTCTTTCAGGTTGAACCTGTGAAGGTGGTCTGAGATTCCTCCATGTCCAGTCAATACCTGGATGTGTGTCGGTGTCAGTCTTGTTTTCCTTACGATTGAGAAGGCTTTACTCGCGTCGAGGAAGAAGGTTTTCGTGACTGATCCCGTGCTTGAGTAGTTGTAGCGGTTTTGCCATTTTTGAACCGTTTCACTCCTTATTCTCATTTTTACGCTGCACATTGGTATGCTATTGTATACCTAGGAGGTGTTGGTTGCGGCAGCGGCTTTTGCGAGTTCGTCCGCTCTCTCGTTGTCTGCTGTTCCCACGTGTGCTTTTAACCAGAAGAGTCGTACGTCCCTGCCCTCCATTTTGGTACTTTCAATGTTTTCCTTTATGGCTCTTGCTAGAGGGTGTTTGGATTTGGGGCTCTTCAGTAGGTCCAGCGAAGATCTCGAATCACTAAGGATATTCACTGTTCGATTCCTATTGGATTTTGCCAGTTCCATTGCCTCCCAGAGCGCATAAAGTTCAGATTGGAAGACCATGCAATGATGTAGTTTGAAGGTGGAGTTTTGCGTTTCTTTTCCCGCCTCTCATGCAGTGAGCGCGGCTCCAATATCGTCCATTCTGCTGCCATCCGTGTAAATTAAGAGGCCATTTTTCTGTAGACTTTCGATGGTTCCCTGGTCCGGGCTGTTAAGGAGCTGGTAGTCTACAGATGTGATCCCTGACGGGTGTGCGTTTTGGAGATAGTGCATCGGGCGTTCCAGTTCTCCATCTTTTGCAGATGCCTTTTTTGGTCTTGAATAGACTAGCTGATTCCTGTATTCTGAGGTCTAGCGGGAGGAAGGCTGATAGTGTGAGGGCTGAGGTGAGAGACACAGTTCTGTAAGCCTTGCAAATTTTTTGTGCGAAGCCCCTTTGCAGAGCGTTCAGTTGATTTTGTATCATTTGGAACCCTGTCGCATCCGACCACGCTCCCGAGGCGTACATCACGATGGGCTCTATTACTGCCACGTATATTGTTCTCACAATTTCTCCGTTGAGACCCCAGGTCACCTTTGCCGCACGTGCTAGTTGTTTGTAGATGTCGGCAGATTTTTTGCATGTCGCCGTTACATGTGTTTTAAAGGTGAGGTTGCAGTCTATTATTAGGCCTAAGAGCTTGATTTCTTTGACGATTTCAATCTTCGTGTTTGCCATGTAGAGATTGGGTTGTTCGTACTTCAGCTTTTTTGTCAATATCATGGTGCCGGTTTTATGTGGCGCAAAGCTAAGTTTGATGTATTCACCTCAGTGTACTACTGTTTTTAATGCGTTGTTCGTTTTTTCTTCCAAGCTCTTAGTTGTGGTTTCTGCAAAGACCAGTGTCACGTCGTCTGCGAACTGTTATATTTAAAAATAATATGTAATTAATACTAACTAAGCAATGTACTTGCAATGATGCATTTATTATATCATAACATGTTTTCCAGTAAATATGCTGTTATGCATTTTTAGTCAATAAGTTCATAATTGTATTTTAATTTTTAGTAGCAGTTTGTCTGTTGTTGGAGTAACATCTAAAATAAATATTCGGCAGTGAAAATAGTGTTTTTTTAAAAAGGACCCACAGACAGCCATCCTAACAAATTGGTGTCAGAAGTGGTATATTTTTGGGAATTCTTAAAGTACCAAAAATTGATTTGGCTCTGTGGTTTAAAGTCCGAAGTGTTTTGTGGTCGACGATAAGCCTTGGCTACCCATAGTCCAAGCCCGCACTACGACTCCGCTGATCGACGCTAAGTCTCCGCTGTTGAGCGAGAGCCCGCATCACCACGTTCCTGCTGCTCTGATCGACAGTAAGCCTTCACTCTCGAGTGTGAGCCTGCATCAGAACTTCTCCATCGTAACTGTTACTCATCTTCATTCGTCTTCATTTTTCACACTAAACAAGAAATCTTGTTCCCACGGTTTGAGCGACGCAACCGAGGCTCCCGATATACGACTCCCTGAGTCGCCACCGCCTGGTTCCCGCAACGCTGCATTTATGGAAATAATCGTGTTTGTTGCCGTTTTCCTGTAAGTGTTATTAGTGTTTGCAAATTTTGTGTGTTTTTATTTTCAGCTAATTACTAATTTTACAAAGTTTTACTTTTATCATAATTTATATAATTTACTTGTTTTAAATTTTATATTTAGTGTAACTTTTTGTTTTTTGCACTGTTTATCTTTGTGTAATGCCTCCTAAAAAGGATTTTCCTAAAGAAAACTTAAGCTCCGACCACTCAAGTTACGAGTCGGACAGTCAGTCAAAAGTGACGAAACAGAAAATGTCTGGGAAAGTTCCGCTTTCAGTTTTAACAAAGTTCATTAAACCTTATAAGGGCGACCGCGAGTCGTTACCTTCATTTTTAACTAATTGCGAAAATGCAATTTCTTTAGCAAGTGCAGAACAACAAAATGTTTTATGTAAATTTATTATTTCACAACTTGAAGGCAAAGCTCAACTTGCCTGCTGTCTAAAAAGGTTCGAGTCCTGGGCAGATATAAAAGTGTTTTTAAAATCTACATTTGGTGAAAAGAAACACTCCACACATTTGGTTGTTGATCTTTTAAACTGTAAGCAGTTACCGTCTGAGGACGTCATGCAATATTCAGTTAGGTTAGAAATGTGCTTAACAAGAGCTCAATCTGACATCCATTACAGCTGTGAAACGGAACATGAATTAGTTGGTAGGTTAGCCGGTATGGAAGATTTGGCATTAACCGCTTTTATGTTAGGAGTGAATTTAAATATCCGCTGTAATATTCGTTCTAGGAATCCTAAGACTCTGTCAGATGCCATCACGGTGGCTATAGAAGAAGAAAAGTTATTTAATTTAGAGAAAATGACAAAAAGTCGAGAATATTCAAAATTAAAAACTTGCTCGCTTTGTCATAAAAATGGTCATTTAGCTTCAGATTGTTTTAAAAATAGAAAACCTAGTTTTCATCAAGTTAATTTTAATAGAAATACTTCTACTAATGATAAATTTTCAAAACCAAATACTTCAAAGAATAATTTAAATCCTAATAAAATATGTAATTATTGTAAAAATCGTGGTCATTTGATTAGCGAATGTTTTAAACTTAAAAATAAAAATAACATTTTGCGACCCGATTCTCGAAACCAAGTTTCTACTAGTAATAGTTCAAATAATTCTTCAAATATACACGTTGTCAACTCAGACTCGTCTTCAATTAATAATGATTTAAACTAAAAACGGTTTCAGTCCCGTGTCTGCCGAAACCGCAAGTTCATTTATTGAATGACACGAACACTAATAATAAGTTTAATAAACCTCGTGTTTTTAATGGTTCTAATGTCTCAATTATTTCAAATTTTTCTAAAGAGACTTTTCCTTTTAAATGCGATCTCTCACCTCGAAAATCGAGTTCTTTTTCTAGGGATTGCTCCCGTGAGGAATTTAAAATTAATAATATAAATAATAAAGTTTCTTTGCCTCACGTTTATTTAAGAACCAATCGTAATCATGAAATCCCTTATGTTTTTTAATTGATACTGGCTCTTCAATTTCCATTGTGAAATATTCGAGTTTGTCGAATCAACCAGTATTAGGGCCTGATATAATTAAAATTAAAGGATTAAGTGATAATGATTCTTATTGTGAATCTGTTGGGACAATCCAACTTAAGTTTGAATATCTTATTTCCAAAGAGAAAAAGATTTTATTTAATTATAATTTTCACGCAATAAGCGATGAAATTCGATTTCAATATGATGGTATACTTGGTAGTGATTTTATAAGACATTTTAAGATAGATGTTCAGTATTCTACCAATTCTTTAAACCTACAAGGTCATATGATACCTATTAATTTTTCTAAACCATCATATGTTATACCTGCAAGATCAGAAATGGTTATTGAGTGTCAAGTTTCCAACCTTATAGAATTCAAATATAATAATCAAGGTTTAATTTTAGACCAAAAGATTTGCGAAGGTGTATTTTTAGCTAATTGTATTGTCACCTTAAAGAATAACAATAGAGTTAATGTTTCAGTTTTAAATACTTTGGAAAAACAAATCGAAATTAACGATTTTGAAGTAAAATTGACTCCATTCGATTTTCCAAATCCTAGATTAGAAAATTGTCATAAAATTAATCACTTATCTTGTTCAAATCTAGATCGTTCAAGAAGAGTATTAGAATTAATTCGATGTTCACACTTGAACTATCAAGAGAAAAATACTCTCATGTCATGTTTATCTAATTACACAGATATTTTTCATCTAGATGGTGAATTTTTAACTCATACTGATGTTTTAAAACATAGTATTAACACCGGGAATGCTGCTCCAATTAACGTTAAATCTTATCGCTTTCCCGAGGTTCATAAAAATGAAGTTGAAACTCAAATTAAAAAGATGCTTGATCAAAAGATAATTCAACCTTCAACTTCACCATGGAGTGCACCTGTCTGGGTAGTCCCCAAAAAATTAGATTCGTCTGGTAAGCAGAAATGGCGAATTGTTATAGACTACCGTCGTTTAAACGATGTCACAGTTTCCGAGGTTTTTCCTCTTCCTTTAATAACTGACATCCTTGATCAATTAGGTCATTCTAAGTACTTTAGTGTGCTGGACCTCACAAGCGGGTTCCATCAATTGAAATTAAGTACCCCTGAAGATATGGAGAAAACTGGCTTTAGTGTCACGACAAATAACATTTCTGGACACTTCGAATTTACCAGAATGCCTTTTGGGTTGAAGAACGCTCCATCTACATTTCAAAGACTGATGAATTCAGTACTTTCTGGACTCCAAGGTCTTCATTTATATATATATTTAGATGACTGTATAATATATTCTCATGACCTTGAATCCCATATAAAAAAACTTGAACTTGTATTTTCCAGATTCAGAGAGGCAAATTTAAAATTACAGCCAGATAAGTGCGAGTTTCTAAGACGTGAAGTCGCCTATCTAGGGCATATTATTACTGATAAAGGTGTTTCGCCGAATCCTGATAAGGTCAAAGCAATTTCTGAATTTCCAACACCTCAAAATCCAAAGGATGTTAAATCATTTTTAGGTTTAACGGGTTATTACCGTCGTTTCATTGAAAACTTTTCTTTTATAACTAAACCTCTCACTTCTTTATTAAAGAAAGATACAAATTTTCACTGGGCTGTTGAACAAGAGCAAGCTTTCAACGTTTTAAAAAATAAACTTACTACTGCCCCTTTATTACAATACCCAGATTTTTCTCAACCATTTATTGTCACTACCGACGCTTCTAATTATGCTATTGGCGCAGTTTTATCTCAAGGCGAAATCGGCAAAGACAAACCGATCGCTTATGCGTCTAGAACCTTAAATAAACAAGAAGGTAACTATTCAACTACTGAAAAAGAACTTCTTGCTATTCTTTTTGCTGTCAACACCTTCCGACCTTACCTCTATGGTTACAAATTTAAAATTGTTACAGACCACAGACCCTTAACGTGGCTGTTTAATGCCAAAGATCCTGGTGGTCGTTTACTACGTTGGCGATTAAAACTAGAAGAATATGAATATGAAATAATTTATAAGCCTGGTAGAATTAATTCAAATGCTGATGCTTTATCACGTAATCCCGTAAACGCGATTACTCATTCTTCTATTAATAAATGTTCCTATGAGGAATACTTTAAAAAGCAATTTACGAAAACAATTTCTAATGATACTCAAATCGAAGAGCATAGTCAAGGCTTACATTAAGCGAAACAAAAATCAATCGTGTGTCCTATCTCCGTTGATTTTGATTATTCTATGCCCCATTGTGAACAAATGTTATCGTTAATAGAGAATTCTGCTGAGTTGCTTTCTTCCGAGCGCGAGCCCGAGACTGTACGGCGCGTTCAGACTTTAAACAAAGTAATTTATTTCTTATTTACAAAGGTACATCATTATGATGAGACTAGTTATCGTTCTATTTATAATTTGCTTATACAATTAAGAGATTTGTTTATTTCAAACAACGATTATGACAAAGAGTTAGCTATATCAGATTTCTCTGAACCATTTAGTAAATTAAATTATGTTAAAGTTTACAATATCGTTTCTTTTGTTTTTCATGGAACTAATATTAAAATTCATTTATATAAAAATCAAATTTTTTATCCAACTCCAGCCGAAGTTCCAAACATTCTCAAAGAAAACCACGGTACCACTATTGCTGGTCACCCAGGTGTTAAACGCATGTTTAATCGCATTAAAGCGTCTTGGAAAGGTATGCGTTCAGATATTGAAAACTTCGTTAAAAGTTGTAAATTATGCCAAATAAATAAACCTTTACGGGCTTCTAATAAAGCGCCCATGGTTATCACTTCTAGTAGCACTAAGCCTTTTGAAAGATTAGCTTTAGATATTGTTGGTCCGCTACCAGAAGCTGGTTTTCAAAAATTTAAGTACATTTTAACTTTACAGGATGATCTTACCAAATTTTCTAATGCTTATCCTATGATAACTTGTTCTACTGATGAAATAGCTCGATGCCTAATTCATTTCTTTTCATTATTTGGTTTTCCAAAAATGGTCCTAACTGACCAAGGTACTAGTTTTACATCAGAATTATTTAAACAATTAACAGAAATTTTAAAAGTTAAAAATCTATTCTCTTCTCCTTATCATCCACAAACTAACGGTGCATTAGAGCGTAGCCATGCTACTTTAAAAGAATATTTAAAGTCATTTGTCAATGAGAATCACGACGATTGGCATTGTTATCTTGCAACTGCAATTTTATCGTACAATACTACTCCTCACTGTACTACTGATTTTACTCCATTCGAACTTTTGTATGGTCATAAACCTTCAATACCAAATTCTATATACGAAAATAATAATAATGTTACATATCAAGAATATATTAGAGCATTACAATACCGTATGCGTTTTAGTAGAGAAAAGGCTTTACAAAATATTTTAATTAGCAAAGAAAGATCCAAAACATATTATGACTCAAATTCGCGACAAACCTCTTATAAAGTAGGAGATTTAGTATATTTAAAATGTCATCATAGACTTCGCAAGGCCTTATCGCCTGTGTGGAAAGGCCCTTACAAAATAATAAAGTTACATAACAAAAACAACGTAACTCTACAAGTAGGAAGGAAACATGTCAAATATCATGTTAATGAAATAAAACCTACTTCAACTTAATTTTAGAAATATAAATAAATAAGTTTAAGATTTTAAAGTAAATCATACTTTCCTCTTTTTAGTTATTTTAACATTTTAGTCTTAACCTATTTTTATCGTTATTTCAGAACTTTTTGTTATGGATTACGTGCAGAAACGAAGAATCCTATAACTAACATTATTCACAGTCCTGGTCTGTACTTCGACCCGACGTTTAGCGCGTATTTTTATAATGATTATTGGAATGTTATTACTTATGTAGATATCGTACAAGTAAAACCTTATCTCAGTAAAATTGAAAATTCCCTTTTAAGTATTTCTAACTTTTGTGAAAAGGCTCAAAACAATGTTCTTTTATTAAATTGTCAGGATACTATAAATCCTTTAGAAATTTTAATTCATGTAAATAATCTAAAATATGATTCATTATCTCACCTTATCTCTGAAAACTCACCTAATCGTTTTAAACGATCTCTCGAATTTGGAGGTGAAATTTTAAAATTTTTCTTTGGTACTTTAGATGCAGACGATGCTAGAAAGTATGACGAAGCTATAGCATCAAGTCAGCAAAACGAAAATCATATTTATAAATTAATCAAAAATAATATACATATCGTTCAATCAACGATAAATAGTTTTAACGTTTCTATTAGAAAATTAAATGAAAATGAAATCAAGCTTAATAAGCAGATCGAAAAATTAAATTATATTTTGTCTGAAAATTCTAAGTTAGATTCCAAGATAATTAATGCAGAAAAAATTAACTCGCTTCTTAATTTAATAGAAGGCTCATTACTTTCAGTTTCAAATATCTTAGATACTATTTTAAACTCAATTCTTTTTGCAAAAGCCAATGTTTTACATCCTCATGTTATAACACCGACTAAATTATTTAATGAACTGTCAAATACTAAACTTATTAAAAGGAATTTAGAGTTTCCAATTTCGTTATCCTTAGAAAATATTCATTCTATCATAGATTTGTCTAGTTTAGTGTCTTATAGTTATAATAATAAATTAGTGTTTATTATTCAGATTCCCTTAATTAATCCAACTAAGTTTGACATTTACAAGGTATTGCCATTGCCAACACCTAAATTAATTAATAATTTTGAAACGTATGTTTTGATTCATCCTTCTTTTCCATATCTCGCTGTAACGGATGATAGACTCAGTTATGCACAACTTAGTTATAATAATAAGAATAATTGTAAAACTGTTAATAATGAATATTCAATTTGTCCTTTACCAACTATTTTATCAACATTAAATAATCCTATTTGTGAAACTAAACTATTTAACAGATATAAATTTGTCAATTCCTGAGAATTGTGATTTTAAAGTTATTCATGGTATTATTAATTTGTGGCAAAAACTAAATGATGGAAAATATATTTATGTTCAATCAAAACCTAATAAATTAACTTTAAAATGTAATAATAATATTAAGGATTATAACTTACAAGGTACTGGAATGTTATTTTTAGAAAATGATTGTACAGCATTTTTTCAAGCTTTGCAATTTTATCCATCTTATCGTTATAATACTACCTTACCAAGTCAGTTATTTATTAAATTCGATATTACAGAAGATGATTGTTGCCAATACAATATTGTTAATAAAACTTTTAAACCATTGTCTCCAATTACATTAACAAATATAGATTTAGAATCCTTAAATTTGGCTTCTCATAAATTAAATAATCTCGAACAAGAAATTGACCAAGCTGAGAATCAATCTCATATTTTCAAATATGGTCATTATTATTCAACTATGACTTATATTATACTTTTGTTAATTTTAAGTTTTATATTATACAAAATTTACAAGCGATGTTTTAAAAATCAATGTAATAATGAGAATCAATCATGTTGTATTCAAATTTTTAATCAGTGTTATAATAAGAAATCAAATAAAAGTGCATCGACACTTACAACTTCTGTAGAATTACCAGAAATATCAGATGATTCATGTGAATACGATAATAAATCTATAAAAAGTTTACCAGAATTAAAGGTTATGAAGACTAAAGTTATGTTTAGAAATAGAGAAAAATCTAATAAAAATTTAAGTAATTTTTAGTTTTAATGTTTATAATATAAGCCATTGTGTAATGTAGAAAAAAAATGCTTTTTCACTAATGATTTTAAATTGATGTTTTATAAAACTTGTAATTTGAAATTCAAATAAGTTTTGTGTTTATATATTTCAAAGAACAATTCATGTGTTACTTTATTATTGACTAATTTAAATTTGAACTTTTTATTATAAAATTAAATCATTAATGTTTCAATTATATTGAATGATTTCAATTTGAATACTTAATTGTATTTTTTCGCAAAGTTATAAGCTTTGATTTTGAACATGTTTTATATAAAGTTATCTGTTTTAATTTTATTTTCTTTTGGTTGTATAACTTTTGTTCATCTACCCTACGTTTATCTTAAAGGGATAACCTTCGTCTTTTTGGGGGGAGATGTTATATTTAAAAATAATATGTAATTAATACTAACTAAGCAATGTACTTGCAATGATGCATTTATTATATCATAACATGTTTTCCAGTAAATATGCTGTTATGCATTTTTAGTCAATAAGTTCATAATTGTATTTTAATTTTTAGTAGCAGTTTGTCTGTTGTTGGAGTAACATCTAAAATAAATATTCGGCAGTGAAAATAGTGTTTTTTTAAAAAGGACCCACAGACAGCCATCCTAACAGAACGCTTGGCAGTAAACTCCCTCCTTTTCCAGCCTGTGCAATAATGAGTCGAGGATTACGTTCCAGAAAGTGGGTCCTCCGATGGATCCTTGAACGCACCCCTTCGTTGTCGATCTCTCACACTTTGCTCTGGCATAGTTGACTGTAATTGTTCTGTCTGATAGGTGGGAGTTTACCATCGCGTAAAGGTTTCTAGGACACTTTTTTTCCATTAGTTGCTGTTGAAGAACCGGCCACCACGCGTTGTCAAAGGCTCCCTCTATGTCCAATGAGACCACTTCGTCCTTTAAAAGTTCCGTTTTTTTGTAGGTGCATTCTTTTGGCTGTGCTGGGATTCTTGTTAATTTTGCAAGTATAGTGTTTGACACCTCGAGAACCTTGCCAAGGGTGGCTTGGTTTTTCGACAGGTCTTGTCGAGTTTCATCCAGTTGTCTGGAAACTGTGTCTAAACATAAGGACATAAGCAGTTGCAGTCAAACATAAATTTTGACATATTTGACTCAAGTTTTGTATGGCAAATGTCACATATTTAGATTTAGAAGTGTTTAATGTTAGGATACTACTTTGCAGCAATTGAGACACAATTTCTAGCCCATCTTGAGCCAGGCGAAGAGCGTCTTCCCATGTTTCGCCAGCAAACAGTAAAACCGTATCATCTGCATAAGACAGCGTCTGTCCACCTGTATTTAAGAAGCATAGGTTGTTGATGTAAATAAGGAACAATGGGGTCCGAGAATACTGCCTTGTGGGATGCCATGTGGGAGAAGTAGGTCATCGCTTACTATGTCACCTATTTTGAGGGACTGAAAGATCTAGTTGATTTCCACGAATGCCAATCCGTTCCAACCGATCCAGGAGAAGGGGAATCGAGACAGTGTCTAAGGCTTTTGCCAGATCAAGTAAAATAGCAATTACTATTATTAATTAATTATAATTAGTTGGAAATTAATAATTTTCTCTAAGATTTAAGATATAGCCGGTAATAATGAAATGGGATAATTGTTGGACTCCCAGACTTGTGTATCGGGATTACAATGGTTTTCTTAAGGTTTTGTGGAAATACTCCCAAATCAAAACCTAGGTTATATGTATACCCAAATATACAGATTTTTAGCAATTGATTTAAAATATTGTTCCATCCCATAGAACATTCACTTTTTAAGTGTGTAATTATCCCCGTAACTTCAGTCACGTCAGTGTGGCCCAACACAAACGAATTCAAGCAATGAAAATTACCTTTAGAACAATTTGTTAGATCAGAATACGGAATTAAAGTCTGTGAAATAGTTTGCGCCAAAGAACTAACGATATTTGCAAAAACGTTATTAACTTTGTTTATAAATTGTTGTTCAAAGCCATTTTTAAGAGGTTGTTGTGCTGAATTATCTTTTTCACTATTAAAGGTGTTTAGAAGATATTAAAGATGTTTTAGTAGCTTTCCAAAGGATCTTCGAATTATTACCAGCCTTGGCTATTTGTTGTCTATTGTAGGTTCTCTTTAATTACTTAACACGATTGAAACAAAAGCTTTTATATCGAAGGTAGGTACTCCTCAAGACGTCATTTGTGGGTCGGCTTTATATTTAGCTTATGTATTATCCACATTTCTTTGATATCTCAATAAACCTTTTAATAAATTTTTATGAATTAATTTTAGTGACTGAAGAGTGATCTTTAATTGTATTTTGAAGTATAGAAATTAATGAGTCCATTGCAGAATTTGGATTGCTACTAGTGATTATACCTTGAAAATCGAAAGTTTCGAGATATTTTTGGATACCTTCATAATCGATTTTATATTTTAATCTACAAGGTGATTTCCTGGATTCTGCAATATTACATTCAAAAAGGACTAGCTTGTGATCTTATATTAGTTTGTATAACTATTGTTGAACAATTAACATTTGATTTGAGAAAAAAATTTCCAAGCAAGTGTTACTTTGATCACGAGTAGCATAAAAATAGCAAGAAAGAAGACCATGAAAAGCTAAAAGGTTAAGACACTTAGGACAGTTTTGATTGAAGCTTTCATCACTTTGAAGAATATTGATGTTCATAACACCCTTAACACACCTTGTATGAAGAGTATGTTAGAAGAATATTATTTAGTATATCAAGGAATTTATCTATTGAATTCTGTTTGGTGTCTACGCTTTTGTTATATGCATGTGGACGGTAGATTGAAATGATCACTTAAGCCCTACACAGTAACATCCGTCACAAGAATGATCTTCTGGGGTAAATTCTAGGCCATTTTTGATATATACAGGACAGGATACACATTAGGATGTGACAAGGAATTTTTAAGTCTTGAGAGGAAAGTCACAAAGTCATCAAAACGTGTACTGTGGCCGATGCTCCTTATATTTTGGGTAAGTATTTTTAAGCTCGAAGGCGACATTATGAACTTGTGGCAACTTTCTGAATTAGCTTTTGATGCCTTGGAAACTAAGATAGTGTCAATATCATTTATTACATTTAGATCACACAATTTTGTAATAATTAAAGGCATGAATTAAAAATCGGATTTTGTATTAAAACTTATAAAGATAAAGTTAATAATTAAAATGAGATTTATGTATTGTAGAAAAACAATAATAGTAGATTAAAAGAGTAAATAATTTATACAGAATATGTAAGTTTTATTTTGTGTATAATGTATGTATGTATTGTGTAAAGTGTATAAAAGTGTGTTGTGCATAATATTTATATAGATGTGTTTTGAAAAATGTTTAGCAGTAAATGATTTTGACGCTCTTGATTTAAACTATATAAGTTGAACTGTAAAAAAATCTAAAAAAGTAATATAAAATTAAAAACAGGTGAATTCTTACATAACTCAGTCGCAAGACCTCGCTACAGTCGCTTGTCCATACTACGCTCCATAAGTTTACCAGTGGTTCTCAACCGTTGTATTCTCAACTCCCGAATTCATATTATATTAAACATGAAACAGTGCTCTCGTTGTAACTCTGAGGTTAATGACGGCACTCACTGCAGCACCTGTAAGCTGCTTTTCGACTTCCCGTGTGCTGGTATAACGGAAGCTGGTTTTCGAAAGCAGGGAGATAGGAAAAATACATGGAGGTGTATGACGTGCAGAACAAATGAATGTCCCAGCCCTGCCGCAAGTCCAAGGCCCACCGACTTAGATAGCATCATGGTGGAGCTAAAACGACTCTCTCTTTAAACAGCCATGCTACCATACCTGCATGAAGACATCAAGAGCATAAAAGAAGAGTAAATTGAAGTCGAAACATCTTTTGAGTACTCGCACGCATCAATTCAAGCCTTTAATAATAGAATCGATGTTCTTGAAACAGGAATACAATCTTTCGAGATTACCAAAATGAGGTTCATAAACTTGAGAGACGATTATTAAGTTGGAAACTACAATTTATGAAAATCAGCACAGGTCACGCCTCAATAACGTGGAAATAAAAGTAGTCCCGAAAACCTGTATAAAAATGCCTCAGAAATTGGAAATGCAATAGGCTGTGAGACTTGCACAGAGGAAATTAATTATATCGCACGAGTGCCGACGCGGAACGACAAAGGTGCTAAAAACATAATTATTAGTTTTAGTAATAGATACTTCGAAAAGAATTTGTCGCCGCTGCACGTAAAAAAAGTAATCTGAAAGCAACGGATATCAGATTGAAAGCAGAATCTCGAATATACATAAAAGTGATCGTTTATGTATATTCGATACAAAATAAGATCTTACTGAACAAAACTAAAGCACTTGTTCGTGAGAAAGGTTTCCTGTACGTTTGGGTAAAAAAACTGCAAAATACTAATCCGGAAAAATGCTACATCTCCTATTCACGTAATAAAATCGGACGCAGATACTCGCAAGATCTTTCCAAAATAAAATATTTTGTCATTACCACTCTGCTTAATAAAATAATTAAATGCTCTAACACTTTGAGGACCTTCGGTGAGTCTATATATTCAACGAATTTGCTTTGTTCTCTACTCTTTGTTCGCTACGCACGCATTGTGACGCACATTGCACCGCCTCCTCACAGAGGTCACTGCACTACGCTGCTACGCTATGCTACTTATGGCCCGTTAGCTGTGCGCTCTTTTAAGCTAAATTTTGCAATCGACATTTTAAGAATTTATCTTCTAATGTCTTACAGAACGCTTTTTGTAAGACGCGTGCGTAGACTCGCACACTGCAGTGCTACATCCTATGGTCGCCACAGATGCAAAAATTTCATATGTATCTTTAAACGCCTCTCGTTGTCTGTGCAAAACTTGCAATGTATTTTCCAAGTTATCTTCGTTACGACTCAAGTAAGCTTTAACCACACTAGCCTGAAAAATTAGTTGAAATTGTAAATTGAACATGCCAAATATTTTAATTATAATTTTTTTTCAAACTTACCTAAAATTTTCTGTGGAACCATTTTATCTACATCCAACTCATCGAGACTCGCAATCAAATTGATTAGATCATCGTTGTCCGAAAACCTTCTTTGTAATTCAGCAATTAGTATGTCCAACGTTTCGAAATACTCAGACTTAAATGGCTCGTCGTTCTCTTCTTTATTTTGTCTGGCGGAGGAACAGGAGGGGCCATACGTCAAATAGTCATCCATCCGATTTGGTTTTTTTACTTGCCTCTTCGAGGTCTGTGTCCTATCTTCATATTCGCTGCAGCCGTTGCTTGTTAAAGACTTAGCTTCTTGCAGAAGTTGACAATACATTTGATTTAATCTTAATTTAAAATTTCATCTTCGACACACTTTATGATTGGCCACAACCATGGCCATTCGGAATTCTAGATCAAGCATGACTTTTTTAATACCGATACTCTTGGCGACGTCATCACCGTTGAATCTGACATTTTTTATTTCATTCAAAGTCTGCAAAATTGTTGAATAATCATCATATACAACTTTTGTAACTGCCAAATGTCCAGACCAGCGTTGTGCGAGGAGTCGGCCAATCCTTTTTCCACCATATAAGGCAGCTATTTTGCCACGATGAAAGAATTCATGTAACATGGATGCATTGGTCAAAAAATAAACGAATGAAAGTCATTTCAGAGATAGTCCTGATGACTATAATTGCAAGCGATGGTTATAGCAATGGACGTAAGGGATTTTTCAGCCCAATTTATTTTCTATTCTAGTCGCAACTCCTGAAACTTTTCCACTCATTACACTTGCGCCATCATAGCATTGGCTAAGCATACAAGAGGGGTCAATGTTATTTTCCGTAAGGGTATTTATCGTTAATTCCGTGAAATTGGCTGCATCAAGGTTTTCACTAGTCTTAACCATCAGCAACGACTCATTGACAACACCATCCTTGACGTAACGTATTGCTAATGCAATATTTTCGCGGTTATTTTTATCTATCGTCCCATCTTCCATTAGAGTAAACCATTTCACGTCAGATTCATTAATATCTTTGAAAATGGAACTTCGTACTTCTTGACCATTGCTTGAATTATTTGATTTTTTTTGATGAATTTCAGGTGAACGATATGTTGCGTTTTGTGGTATATGAGTGAGAACCTCGTTCAAATTTGGATCTTTCAAACATGTGTATTCAAATAAATTATGAAATAATCCTTGTTCTTTTTCTTCTTCGAAAATATATTTTCCACGCAAAGCTAATTCGTTGACAACTACAAATTGTATTACTTCAATGATAGACTTCACGTAATACCTATATTTTTCTAATACTTTTTGATTAATTAACGTTTCAACACTGCTAAATGTAGACATTCTTTGCAATTTCTCCTGCCACATTGACATAGCTTGAATATGAGAAATTGTTTTTTCATGTTTTGATTTTTCAAACCAGTTTTAGAATCAGTGGCATTTTTCCAGTTTCTAAATCCTGTAGAAGTGTACGAAGCCTGTATGCTTCCATGAGGTAAGTATTGCTGGCAAGGATAGCAAAAAGCTGCATCTCTCTCGACAGAATACTGCAACCATTTATAAAGCTTGAACCAATCGGAAACAAAGGCCCTGTTATGTTGTTTTGGATATGTGCCTAAAACAACTTGTTTTATTGGTTCTCCAATTTGTGCAATATCAGAAGGAATACCATAGCTAACATTACCAACATGTGTTGACCAACCTGTTGCCATGGAACTAGGAGTAGCCATTTTATCTTGTGCTTCCACCTGTTTTGAGCAGTGAGGTTCTTCGTGGTCGTATATCCCGTATATCCATCGCGTAATCAATTAATCTTCAATTTACAGCAATAAAAATAACAATTGTGTCGATTTTTGACTAAAACACTCTTTACCGTCCACTTCACTAAACCAAACTACAAAGAAAAATAATCAATCTGTAGTAAAGGGGGATTCCCCGTTTACGCCCATATTGCAATCTATGGTACGGGGAATCCGCTCTGCACCACAGATATTATAATCACAAACCAACTAGTGATGCTACGCATCAGACGAACGTCTAACTAACTACAACTAAAGTCCTTCGTTTCTTAATTTTAAAATGGCTGCATTGGATTTTGGCGTAATGCCATTGTGGCAGCGCAAAAGACCTTCTTCTTTTCTACAACATATTATTTTAACAATCTAAAAGATAAAGAACGTAAAATAAATAAAACACTTGTATATTTATGAACTTTTTTTTTTCTAATCTTTGTTTTATATTTTTATAGGTATTCTTTGTTTGCACTGCATGGGAGGCAAATTTTTATTTTCTAGACGCGAGACATTAGAACCTTTTAATATTCTGTTCATTATGTTACACCAATTAAACACCGTTATTCTTATTGAGTAACCCAGAAAACATTTCTTTTCAAAATGTTTGTGGCTTACAAACAATTTACGAAGTTCTACCACACTTAAACCTTGTAAGTTAACACTATTAGCACAAAGACACGGTAACCAACGATCTCAGTTCTTGGATAATTACGTTCTTTCGCCTACTTTCTATTCACCATAAACGCAAATTAATTACTATGTAACGGAAGAGGCGTGGCGAGGCAAGGTGAGGTGCGGACAGCGAAGAGGAAGTGGTGTGGAGAGGAGAGGAGAGGAGAGGCGAGACATATAAAAGCTATATGGTTGTTAATTTATATCCTATTATTTTTGTGAATTTTGTACCATAGATACGGATCGGAATTATACAATTTATCAAAAATTACTTGTGTAATTTACGGCCCTTAATATTTCAGAAGTGGGATACGTAAAAAAAAAAATTTTTGAGAATGAAAAGAAATTATAACGGTCAAAGTTCAAAGGGATTCATGTACAAAAGAGGAAAGATTTCCAGCAATGATGTGAATAATTTTGACAATGACGCTTCGACTTCGTCATTGTCGCATATTATCGAACACGTGGACAAAAGAATTTCTGATATTATTAACAAAAAACCTATGGAATCCATTGGACCGGAAGCGTTACGAAATACTGAGAAATTGATTCCTGATTTCGACCCTGATAGCAGTGATATTAATATAAGAAGCTGGATGAAGAAAATTGAACAATTAGGAAATATATATAATTGGTCGGATGAAGTTAAATTTTTTAATATGCAATCAAAATTACAAGGTCAAGCGCGTGTGTGGTTCAATCGACTAGATTCATACGATCATTCTTGGGAGGAGTGGAAAACTATGATAGTCAAAGCGTTTCCTAGAATTCATAATTATGCTGATATACTAGATGAGTTGATAAAAAGGAATAAATTACCGAATGAAACTATGACGAAGTATTTTCAGGAAAAACTAGCGATGTGTTACAGATGTCAGTTAAGTCACCAAGCTTCAGTGTCATGTATTATACGTGGCTTGCCTTCTGAGCTCCAAGCTAATGCACAAGCATTTCAATGTTCTAGTCCAGATGAGCTGTACGAAGGGTTTTTATCTGCGCTTGATTCTTACCAAACGACGTACACAAGACCGCTTATGCCAAAAGCTACTTATAGTACTGAAACTGGAGTAAGTGCGCCGAGAAGTCCCCCTATTTGCTACAGGTTCAAGAAAAGTGCACATTTAGCACCCGACTGTTCTCAACCCGATAAAAGGAAATGTTTTCGTTGTGGCAAACAAGGTCACGTTGCAAATAACTGCTCATCGTCCCCTTTCCAAAAAAAAGTACAACTTTTATCAAATCTAAATAATATTTATAAGAAAACGGCTAAAATAAATGGTACATTTGCGAAGTGCTATTTAGATACAGGAAGTGAACTTAATGTTATGGCGGAATCAGTGGCACAAGCGTTGAAGTTGAAAGGTGAACCTTCAAGCGTTTTATTAAAAGGATTCACGGGTCACCCTATTCAGGCAAAAGGGCTTGTAAAATTCCAGCTACTTGTCGATGATGTAGATATGAAAACTTCTGCCGTGGTGACTAACATTGATATGGGAAATATTGCGCTTTTGATTGGACAGCCAGTAATTAATGAGAAAAATGTCGAATTAAATGTATCAAACAATAAAGCAATTTTATCAAAACAAAACATGGCAGGCGAAGTAAATAAAATCAGTATTCAGAATGAAATAAGTAATTTTAGAGTCATGGTCACCGAAGACACGGAAGTTCCAGTGGGAAGCAGTCTGGTACACGTTACTGTCAACAATACAAGCATTGTTCAGCTGCGTACAAAACCGCATCAATATAGCTTGGGAGGTGTGTCATATGCACTTGCGAGCTCGATACTTCACGACGGAATGGGTTACGTCCGCATATGCAATATTGGCGAGGGACCAATATTTTGGAAGGAAGGCGAAACTATTACAAGGGCAGAAAAATGCGAAACTTTGGGAGAGGTGAGTGCAAGTTTATTATTATTGAGGAGAGGAGAGTTGAAAAAAGATTTAATTGATACAATTGGTGGCTTAAAGTTAGAGGAAATTGACGTGGGTAACATTGCTCATAGTGAAAAACAAATACTATTTGACTTGTTGCATAAATATTCGGATTGTTTTGCTAGCTCTTTAAATGAAATAGGATTAACAAGTTTAGGAGAAATGCATATTAAATTAACCAGCGATAAACCTATAAATAGAAAACCATACCGTTTACCGTACACTGAAAAAGAGATTGTTACAAAAAAGTGCAAGAACTCTTAGATAGCAAAATAATACGGGAGTCCAATTCTAGTTATGCGTCCCCTATAATATTAGTTAGAAAAAAAAACGGTGACTATCGGTTGTGTGTTGATTATAGAGATTTAAATTCAATAACTGTTAAGGAACGACGATCAGTTTAGTAAGTTAGCCGGTAAACACGTGTTCACAAACCTCGATATTTTTTCTGGTTATTATCATTTGAAAATTCATTCTGATTCAGTTAGTAAAACTGCGTTCGTAACACCAGACGGTTCTTATGAATATCTGCGGGTACCTTTTGGTCTTGCTAATGCGCCTTCCGTTTTTATGCGTATGATGAGCAAATTGGTAAAATTAGTGGGTAGTTCTGATTTAATATATTTTATGGACGATCTTTTGTTGTCAGCTTTTAATAATGAGGACGGTCTGAAGTTGTTAGAAAATGTATTGATACGGTTGCGTGAGTGTAATTTAAAATTAAATATGACAAAGTGTTCCTTCTTAAAATCCAGTGTTACATTTTTAGGACATGAAATAAGTGGCGATGGTATTAAACCAGGTAATCACAAAATTATTGCAGTTTCTAATTTTAAAACACCAAGCAACTTACACGAGCTACGACAGTTTTTAGGGCTTTGCAGTTACTTCAGAAAATTTATTGAGAAATTTGCCATTTTAGCTAAGCCACTGACGGATTTAACAAAAAAAAAATATTCCTTGGGTGTGGGGCGATAGCCAAATTAAAACTTTCGGCTTGTTAAAAGATAAATTGTGTTCGCGTCCGGTGCTAGCCTTATATGATGAAAAATTACCCTGTGAAATTCATACGGATGCATGTAAGAACGGCATTGCTGGTATTTTGTTGCAAATGCAGGATAACGGTAAATTAAAACCGGTATTTTATTTTAGTAGAGTGACTTCTCGCGAGGAAACGATTTATCATAGTTACGACTTAGAAACTTTAGCTGCTGTCGAATCTTTAAAACGTTTCAGAGTTTATGTTTTGGGTAAACCAGTCAAAGTTGTCACAGACTGCTTGGCCGTTAGGTATACATTGCAAAAAAAAAGATTTAGTTCCACGTTTAGCTCGCTGGTGGTTATCAATTCAAGAATTCGATATTGAAGTCGAGTATAGGCCTGGAGATCGAATGAAACACGTAGACGCACTCAGTAGGAATCCCGTCAACAATTACCCGGGCTCATTTTTAAATAATTCGAATGCGACTGTACAAACTAAAATTGATTTTAATTTAGCTCATAAAGACCATTATAGCTTATTTCAGATATCGACCGAAGATTGGTATTTAACAATTCAATTGCAAGATGATAAATTATCTAATATAATCAAACAATTAAAGGAAGGTATTGCACCTAGTGACTTAACAAACAATTACAAAATTAAAGATGATAGGTTATATCGCAAAACAATAAATGGTGATAGATTAGTAGTGCCTTCATTTGGTAGGTGGAAACTATTACAAAAATTTCATGATCAAATAGGACATGTTGGGTTAAAGCGATGTGAGGAATTAATTAAAGCTGATTATTGGTTCCCTAAAATGACTAGGTTTATAAAAAAATATGTTAACTCATGTCTTGATTGTGCGTATAGTAAAGGGGAATATGGTAAACCGCAAGGACAGTTGTATCCTATACCAAAGCCATCAGTACCAATGGATACGGTGCACATTGACCACTTGGGGCCTTTTTGTAGGTCGAAAAAGGGTTATCAATATATTTTGGTTATTGTAGATTCATTCACTAAATTTATTATTGCTCGCCCTTCTAGGACCATTAACTCAATTGAAACTATTAGTATATTAAAAGATATGTTTAGCTTGTTTGGTTATCCTAAACGTGTTATATCTGATAGAAATTTAGCTTTCACTAGTAGAATATTTAAAGAATTTTGTGTACAATATCAAATTCGACATATATTAAACTCCATAGCTTGCCCGCGAGAAAACGGCCAAGTCAAACGCTATAACAGAACCTTACTTGATGCGATGCGCACACGTGTTAAAGATCCTAACATGTGGACTGAATGTTTATCCGACGTTGTGTGGGGTATGAATAATACGCGAAATGAAAGCATAGGTTACCATCCTTATGAGCTTATGTTTAGCGAACGAGGTAGGCTCCTTCCTAACCTTGCAGGTAGCAATATAACCAATACCACGGTAAATGTAAAACGTAAAATGGCTTCTGAGCGTCTTCAACGGCAAGCTGCCACTATGAAAAAGAATTACGACAGGCGTCACAAGCCTGAAAAGACTTATAATAAGGGAGACTTAGTTTTGTGGAAAGAGGCTCCTTCCGGTGGGGCGGTCAAAAACGTAAACACGAAACTACAGGTATTATATTCTGGGCCTTATATTATTCAAAAGGTTTTAGGTAATGGGCGCTACGAAATACGTAGTATAGAAGGTATGCGGGGTTATAAGAAGTTTTCTGATATCGTAGCTGCCGACGCTATAAGGCCTTATCGTAGTGCTCCACCCTGTAGTGAATCAAAAAGTGATGAAGACATCGTTACTAGAGATGATCTTATAGATTTATAAGAGAGTTGAATCAATATTAATAACTGTTTTTGCGCCAATTGCGGGCGCAATTGTTACAGGACGGCCGACTGTAACGGAAGAGGCGTGGCGAGGCGAGGTGAGGTGCGGACAGCGAAGAGGAAGTGGTGTGGAGGGGAGAGGAGTGGAGAGGAGAGGCGAGACATATAAAAGCTATATGGTTAAAGCTATGTGGTTGTTAATTTATATCCTATTATTTTTGTGAATTTTGTACCATAGATACATACGGATCGGAATTATGCAATTTATCAAAAATTACTTGTGTAATTTACGGCCCTTAATAACTATATTTGGGAATTGAGAGGTTATGTTACGGAAATTGATCAACGCAGACTCTTCACTCGTCAAGCATTGAAACCGTAATGGCAGATTGAGCTGATTGATTTAAAATTAAATTAAATTTTGCGTTTTATGGCAATCAGCTGTAGTTACTACACAATAACTATTTCTGCCAATTTCAAGTATTAATATAATAAAAGTAGTTTTAACTTAATTAAAACATTGAAAGATAACCTAAAACCGTACATCATTGATTGAACAAAGTGTTATCATTCATTATTCACATTTAAATGACACATGACAATTGTTCGCTCGAAAAGTAGCAACGGAGCTGTCAGCATTAATAAGTTCTAACCATAGATATAATTCCTAGTTTTTTTTTGTATTAAGACTAACTGCTATGATTATAATGAAATAGACACATCGCTCGTAACAAAATAATGTACTTAATTCTCGCGTGGTCTCTAAAAGTTAAAATTAAAAATAGAGATATCTAATTAAACACATGATCTATTGATTTATACGCGTTAAAGACCACGCGCAAATTGAACCCGGTCACCGTGGAACATCATAATTTTCTTAGTAATGTTGGGTCTTGTTTTTATAATACGTCTGGGCTCCCACTGCACATACTTTAAATGCCATCTATAAACTGGACAAAGAATTATATATTATAGGTAATATGAAATGAATGTCACAAACTGTGGTATGTTCGGAAAAAATTAGGATTCGCTACAATTTTTTTTATGTCAAACTATGAACAAACTATTTAATTATAATAATTTATCTTAGTTTTTGGCATTTTTAAGGTAGGGCATTGCCCCACAATGCCCCCCCCCTAGCTACGGCCATGGATATTTATATGTAATATTGTATTATTATTTAAAATGTATTCTTATATATGTTATTGCTATAATATACATGTAAGTTGCTTGTATGTTTTAAGTATTTTTTCAGTACGTATCAAATTATTATTATTAATTTTTTACACACCATTATAAATAATCTACATGCCTATATTATTTATTGCGATGGATTTAATTATTCACTATCAACGCACCTTTTTCCGTAATTTTATAGCTCAGTATTTTCAATTATTTATAACGTTATAACCATCCATGAGTCCCCAATCAGCGCTCGTCTAAGAAACACGCATCAATCCACGTCGCGTCCGTGTGTGTTACGATACTCATGTTGTTAACTATAACTAGTTACATACTTATTCTAATCAAAGAACCGTGTTGGTTTCATTTTCTATAATGAATTGTGCACTATATGGGGTACAGTACGGGGTACAGTGCAGTACCTGTAAAAAGCACTATGATTTCGGATGTGCAAATATAACGGAATTCAGCTACCGGCGGCTCGGGGCTGAGCGCCACGCGAGCTGGAAATGTTCGACGTGTTGCCTGCAGTCGCCGTCTACGTCACCGTTACCTATAGTCACCGTCACTCCAGCTCACAGCCCAGATGTATCCCTGGAATCCATCATGACTAAGCTGAACCATGGCCCTTAACTTGGAATGCCTGCCAGCTTTGATCGATGATATCAAGACACTAAAAGCCGACATTTCAAAGTTGCAAGACGCTGCCAAAGGAACAACCAAACGGCTACAGGATTGCGATAACAAAGTGAAAAAACCTGATTCTCGAATTACAGCCATCGAGACGTCGTCCTGCGAAGTGTTAGAATCGAAGTCTCAGATTTCTAGCCTCCAGCGTAGTGAAGTACTTCGTGATCAGTGGTCAAGGCTTAATAATGTCGAGATAAAAGGAGTACCGATCAAAAAGGGTGAAAATCTGTACAGCGTTGTTGAGAAAATTGGTCAATTTATTAACTACAAAATCACAAAAAGCCATATTAATTACATTAGCCGAATACCGTCTTATTCGAGCAATAGAAACAAACCAATCGTCATCAGTTTCCTCAATAGATACGTGAAGGTAGATTTTATTGCATCTGCACGTTTAGTGAAGTCATTTACGCCAGCCGACATAGGATTTATCGAATGAAGTACCCATAAAATATTTGTGAATGACTATTTAACACCGGAACACAAAAAACTACTAACGAAAACAAAACAAATCGCCAAAGAAAAAGATATTAGGTCTTTACCTATGAAATTGCCGTTTTTCACGAAATAAATGAAGCGTAATTTTTTTATATATTTTTTATTTCTATTAATCAAAATAATCACACATGCAATCAATGCATATTTGCCAACGCATTGGTAGCTTATTGATGCCTTTCTTGAAGAAATCAGCTGGACGGGAGGCAACAAATTCTTCAAAGGCATTTTGTACTGCCTCTCGGGTATTGAATTTTTGTCCCGCCAAGAAGTTATCCAAATTCTGGAAAAAGTAGAAGTCTGTAGGCGCAAGGTCTGGTGATTACGGCGGATGACGGAGAACTTCCAACCCCAACTCTTGTAGCTTGGAGACCGTCTGCTGTGCAGTATGAGGTCGCGCGTTGTCGTGCAGGAGCAGTGGAGCCGAACGATTGACCAAAGCTGGTTGGAGACGTGCGAGCTTCTCCATCATTGTGTTCAGTTCTTCACAGTACACATCTGCAGTAATGCTTGTCCCGTTTGGCAAGAAGCTGTGATGAATTGCACCCGCGTTAGACCACCAAACAGTGACCATCACTTTTCTAGGGGTAAGTTTTCGTTTAGGGCATTGTTTGGGTGCTGAACCAGGGTCCAACCAACTTGCTGAGCGCTTACGATTGTCAAACAGGATCCATTTCTCGTCACAAGTAACAATGCGGTTCAGAATTCGTACTTCGCGCTGGCGGTCATTGAGTTCGTGGGGTACCCATTTGTCAAGCTTTTTTACCTTGCCAATTTGACGCAAATTGACCAATATTGTTTTGATGCTAACGTCAAAAGCTGCTGCTAATTCAACCGTGGATTGAGTTTCATCAGCTTCCACAATTGCCTTTAATTCGTCATTGTCGACCAAAGTTTTCGGACGACCACGGGGTTCATTTTTCAGGTCAAAATTTCCAGAATGGAAGCGGGTAAACCAATAACGGGTGGTGCGTTCGTTTGTAGTGTTCGCTCCGTAAACATCGTTGATGTTGCGTGCCGCTTGTGCCGCTTTGCTGCCACGACGGTACTCATACTCCATAATTACTCGAATTTTTTACTTATCCGTGATGATGAAAAATGTCCAAATGCGTTGAAAACAAAACACTAACTATTAAACAAATGACGATTTTAGAAAAAGAATTCCATGTTTGTCAAATAAAATTAATTTGAAATTAGAATTATCAGTCAAAAAAAAAATATTTTCATTTGAAATGGCCAGTACGGCAAAACGGCAGTTTCATCATCCTATTATTTTCTATAATTCATACACGTAAGAATGACACATTACATGTTACTATTATAAACTCAGAAAATGATTTAAACAAGTTATCGTAATTAGTTTCCTATTCTGTTTCTTGTCTATGTATAGCTCATTCAAATCTACATCTCGTATTTACCATGATGATTTGACTAACTCATGTTTAAAATTATTATACGCTCACTTTTTCTCCTGTCCCATAATTATACTTTGCTGTTTACATCTAAATATCATCATTATAATGCTCAAAGTAACAAGTTTTACTTAAATTAATTAATCAGCTGTCGTTTTGTTGTTCTCTGTTGTCTGCTGCGCTCGGGCAGATCGGGCGACGATATTGCACCTGTCCCGCTGGCTCACAGCTTTCTGCGAATACCGCTGTCTTTTTTATTTACAAGCCTCAATGTTTATTACGTCATACAGCTATTAAGTTTATTTTTTTATTATATATTTTATCACAGTCTTTTTTTGCGCAATTACATCGTTTCACACTTGCTATGTTTAGTAATTAGTAATACTAAAAGGATTAGTAAGGTTTCTACAGACTGTTTGACTATAAATAGTAATAATACTTTTATAATTCTCTGTAGAAATAATATATCTAACCTGTTTATAAACACTGAGAGCCCGCTTATTTACATTAGTTAAAGGAGTCTTTTGAAATGGCTACCAACTTAACGATTTATTGCCAAAATGTTCGTGGTCTACGAACCAAAACATCGCTTTTCCTTCGTAATTAAAACTTAGAAAATTATGACTTAATTGCGTTAACGGAGACATGGCTTGATAATACTATAACGGATTCTGAGATAGATACTTTATATGGCAGCGCGACTGGAACTATGACGTCTCCGGCCAGACCAAGGGCGGTGGTGTGTTGTTGGCTGTTCGGAAAGAACTTAAAACTCATGCTCAGCTGGAATGGAGCTCGTTGGCGGAGGACTTGTGGGTTACAGTACAATTAGGTAATACAAGGTTGCATCTCGGCGTTATTTATTTGTGTAATGAAAATATGGGTCTCAATTTATCTGAACGATTATCAAGTTTTAAAACTAAAACTACAAAACTATATTACATCAAACCCTAATGATAAGTTTCTAATCATTATGGTTTGATTTGGTGCCCCGTTCTTAATGCAACTTATTTAGAACCTAGTAACTATGCAACATTATGCAATAATAAAACATTTTTAATGGATGAATTGAACTTTGCTAATTTGTACCAATATAATCATGTACGAAATCATTACGGAAGGATTCTGGACTGGGTGCTTTGTAACATTACAGTTACTGTAGATAACATTTCTAGCCCTTTGGTACCGTTAGACCCGCACCACAACGCACTCCTTTTATCGTTTCTTGGACTAAAGAAAGCTTAAAACCAGCACCGAGACTAATGTATTGCTTCCTTCGTGGAAATTATAATATATTTAATTCCGAACTAGCAAAAATTTACTGGCATAATGAGCTTTGCCACTTGACACTAGAGGAGTCGGATGATTGTATCTCAAACAAGTACATACCTAAGAAAAGGTTTCCTCCTTGGTATTCTATAATTATGTCTTCTATGTCTTTCTGTGACAAATCAAATGGCAATACCATTCCTAACAATATGACATACGAAAATCGTGATTCTAGTTCCGGTACGGAAATTTGTAAGCTTTTCACTGATTTATTTTATTCCCAATTTCTATCTCCGGATTCTTCACCTTCGTAGTGGTTGGTAGATGATTGTAACCAGTACAATACTTCAATTGATTGTGATATTTCAACATTTTCAGTAAGCAGATCCTCAATTAAGTCTAAGCTACTTAAATTAGACAAATTTAAATCTGCCCGATTCTATACCACCGATCCTATTAATCGAATATCGATCGAATCGATCCTATTAATACCCCTTGAAATAATTTTAAATCGCTCCGTCAGCGAAGGTTTTGTGCCCTCATTATGGAAAAAAGCTTTTATCTCACCTATTTCAAGAAGGGGAACAAAAATTACATCATTAATTACCGCGTTATCTCTAAGTTTTGTGTTGTAGCTAAAGTACTAGAAAATTATTTGCCAGCATCACAACACGGGTTTGTTAAAGAAAGGTCAACCGTAAGTAACCTAATACTTCTTAATGAATTTGCCTCTGATTCAATGGATAACGGTGCAGGTAGATGTAATTTATACAGATTATGCCAAATGTTTTTGACAGAATAGATCACTGCATCCTTCTTGATAAATTACAGAACGCTGGCATCAGAGGGGACCTGTTGCGATGGTTTGCCTCATATATCCATAATCGCCCGCAGGCTGTAGTTTTAGAGAACTACACCTCTAAATGGATGGCGATCCCCAGCGGTGTTCCTCAAGGCTGGGACCCTTGCTCTTTTTAATATTTGTATCTGACATCGACTCTTGTTTTAAAAATTCAACCTTAAACAGTTTTGCTGATGACATGAAAATACTGAAATCAATTAAAAGTGCCGAAGATTGCAATTTATTACAACAGGACCTAGACAGACTTAATATTTATCGTTCCAAATTCAAATTAAATCTTACTGTAGATAAATGTGCCGTAATAACGTTTAGTAGAAAGAGCAGTGGTTTAATTTTATATGACTATAAATTAAGACATCACATACTTCAAAGGGTCTATGAGGTGAAGGATTTAGGTGTTTTACACGATTCTAAACTCACATTCCGTAACCATATATCAACAGCCGTAAGAAAAGCTCATAAGTCAAGTTTCGTTTTAAGGTCATCGAAGAATTTCAAGAACGACAAAACTATTAATATACTTTATAGCGCTTATGTTCGCCTTCATCTTGAATATGCTTGCCAACCTACCCTAACCAACCCTAGATACAGAACATTTATTGAAAGGATCGAGTGTGTACAACGTAAATTTCTCCGCTTCGTTAACTACCGTTACAAATCTAATGAAGATTATCTTAAGCAAGCGGTAAATACCACTTTTTACCTCTGGAGCTCAGACGCAACTTTACCGACATAATTTTTCTTCAAAAATTGTCAACTCGCTCGTAGACTGTCCCAGCCCTGTAGATAAAATAAATTTCTATGTTCCTACTAGAACCTTCCGTCAGAGTCCCCTGTTCTATCTCCCAACAGCCAGTACCAATTATCGTCAGAACACTTACCCGCACCATGCGCTGCAGACTTATAACAGCATGAGCAAGCGGACCGACGTTGATATTGACATTTTTGCCTTCAGTATCCCATTAATGAAGCAACATCCCAGCAACCTTCTTTAGTAAGTAAGGCATGTGAGCAGCTGTTTATAGTGTGACTGTTTTTAATTAACTGGGGTGTGTGTGCTTGTATGTTTATAAATTCATGTACCTGTATAAATTCATCTACATTTGATGATTGATGAACGCGTATAGTGCTTTCATTAAGCACTTCTAAACGAGCACGATACTGACATTTAAATTGTAGTATAATTTTTTTGATTTAATAGACACTTTTATCTAGTGCATAAGATTGTTTTACATTGTATAGCTTGATTCTATTTGTGAAGACTTGTAAATGATTATAACAATTGCATTTATATTATTGTAATTAACCCAATCGATATTCTTCCTCAATATGTAAAAATAAAATAAAAAATAAAAAAAATGTTTTTGACAGAAACATGGTTATTGAATAGCATTGATGATAATGAAATATTAGATAATCGCTACGTAGTTTGGTGTCGCGACAGAGACTAACTGCGCACCGACCAAAGGCTAGGTGGCGGAGTGCTGATCACGGTGCGGCGCGAGCTGGCCGCGGCTTCTCGTCCCGAGTGGTACTCATCTGCGGAGAACTTGTGGGTATCGATAAAGTTACGTAATAATCGTACACTTTATAATTTTCTAGTTACCTGTCAGATATTGTGATGAAGTCTCCTAATGACAAATTTATAGTTCTAGAAGATTTCAATTGACCGAATATTAATTGGATCAAATCTATTGACTCAACGTTTGTCGTGCCGACCAACATTCAAGGTGACATCCAAACTTGTTTTATTGATAATTTAAATTTTTGTAATATGTACCAATATAATTCTTTTTTAAACATTAATAAGCGTATTTTAGACTTAGTATTATCAAATGATGACATAACTATTACCGAGTGCCCGCTAGTACTGTGAAATCGATGGGTATTTGAGGATTCAGTCTCATTCTTCTATGACCAGTTATATAGTCTTCGCGACATTCACGTACCCCGAAGAACTTTAAACAAAAAGAAATACCCACCCTGGTACAAAATCCCCTTTTTTATTAATTAATTAATTAAATTAAAAAAATAAGTTTCATAAGAAATACCTAAAATACAAAAATCTCTCTGACTACCATAGTTTAACTATTTTGAGCAGTCGTGCTAAATTACTGGAATCTTTTATGTATGCTGATTACTGATACAAGGTGTTGAAAACAAGATTAATATGAATCCGTGGGAGTTTTGGGGTTATGTTAAGCGCAAGAAGAATTCAAACTCGCTTCCTTCCGTAATGAAGTATAAAGGCAAGCCTTCTAGCTTGGGAAATGAAATATACGATATGTTCAGCGACTACTTCTACTCCACCTTTCAACAAACACTAGCGCCTACATCACCACCTAGCGACCCACAGACTTACGACTGCTTGACAACCTCTGTTGACATACACGATGTGGAAATTACACCTAACCAAGTTTTTAAATTATTGTGTTCTCTTAACATAAAAAAAATCACTGGACCTGACCATGTACCACCTTATTTTATAGTTCGTTGTGTCAAGAGTATTACAGTACCCTTAACTCTAATTTATAGGCGGTCTCTCGAGATGCGTTATGTACCTAATCTCTAGAAAACTGCGTTTATTACGTCTGTTCACAAAAGAGGGGCTAAAAATAACATTAACAATTACCGACCAATATCGAAATCATGCATATTTTCTAAAATATTAGAAAAATTATCTATTCTCAAAATAATCCTTCATGAGTCATTAGCATGGTTTCCTAGGAGGCAGATCCACGAAATCAAATCTTTTAGCTTGTACAGAGTACCTGACGGAACAGATGTCACAGCCGTCGCAGGTTGACATTGTAAATACAGATTACTCAAAATATTTTGATCGTATAGACCATGTCAACCTGTTAGGCAAACTGTTGCGGATAGGTATTAGGGGCAATCTGTACCGTTGGTTTGCCTCTTACATTAATAACCGAAGTTAAATAGTAACGTTAAACGGTAACACGTCGTCGCAAACAAAAGTGGTACCCTCTGGGGTACCACAGGGATCTTTTTTAGCCCCGCTGCTATTTACAATCTTTATTAGGAAACCATGCTAATGACTCATGAAGGATTGTTTTGAGAATAGATAATTTTTTCTAATATTTTAGCTATTCTATTATTTTAGCAAATATGCATGAATACCTGGTTAGGATAATATGGGACGAAATAGAATTGGGGTACAATAAGGGCTTAACGAAGAGATTGATGTTATCAGTATATAGACGTTTGTTATGGTAGTTATGATTTAAGGTAAGAATGATTACTTCATAAAAATAAATAAAATTAAGTGAAAAAATATTATTTATAAGTATACAATACAGTGACGAACTTTAATTTGGGACCCACTTAAGGTGCAATATCGTATAGCAAATTGAAAATGACTAGAGCTATTAAATTAACTGATTACGTTGATATATTTTTTACACTGACAAAAAATAGGGATAAATACCCTGCAGTGGGTCGACAATGAGCTGATGATGATTACTTTTTTACTGGGTACTTAAAAGTTCAGAAGTTTAATTAATATAGAGTGTAAACTATATGTGCTAAAATCGGAATCTATACACATTCTTCACCTAAAGCTCACTATGTTAACTGAAGGTATGCAATTATGTCAATCATGTCATTTTCGGTATTGTTTTATAGATTAAAAATCACTGTGAACAAGGAGCAACCAACGAGTACTATAGTCGAATGTAACGAAGATCTTCCCAGTAGCCCCAAAGCTGTTAATTATCTTGTAAGTTAATTATTTATTCTAAAAATTTAAAATTTAAAATAAAAATACTATCTGTTGCCTTCAAATCTAACTAACTATAAACCGAACTATAAATTGTAATCTAATTACTATTTTAACCAACACAATTGCTCCTGGTTGTTTTCTTTAATAATTTGCAGGTTACTAAACGTGCACCCAAAACTTCTATTATGGTCATTCTATATTTTAAGTTCAGTCATCATAGCTGAAAATTGACAGTTGCGCGCCCTACGATGGGAATTCCTAATTTGGGATCCACATGACTCTCAGTTACCTGCAACGAAGATACATTGGTATATCTTAACAATTTTAGGCGCAATTGGGTTGGTTAAAATAGTAATTAGACTACAATTCGTAGTACTTATTATATAGATTGTCTTATAGATTGTCACAATCTGGCTTACTAAGGGATCTGCATGCACTGTAATCTACGATCAAAAGGTATACTCTTTCCCTTGCTACAACGTCAATCTGAGAAAATCACAATTTGTCATATTATGGTCTAATCACTGGTTTATTAGATTCAAGAGCAACAGATAGTTTTTTTATTTAAAATTTTTTAAAATAAATAATAAACTTACAAGATAATTAACATCCCTGAAGCTACTGGGAAGATCCTCGTTACATTCGACTATAGTACTCGTTGGTTGCTCCTTGTTCACAGTGATTTTTAATCTATAAAACAATACCGAAAATGACATGATTGAAATATTTGCATACCTTCAGTTAACATAATGAGCTTAAGGTGAAGAAGGTATATATATTAAGATTTTAGCACATAAAGTTTACACTGTTTATTAATTAAATATCTGCACTTTTAAGTAAAAGTAATCATCATCAGCTCATTGTCGACCCGCTGCAGGGTAAAAGCCTCCTCCCAGATTGATAATATCGCATTATATTAAGAAGGCATCGGTGCCTCCTCCGGATCGGCGAATGTCTTTTTGAACTTTGGGTTCCGGTATACCGGTCTGTGCAGGTTTTTATACGCTCATACTTTTTTCAAAGATAAAAAATCATAAGTGCGTGGCTGGGTTCGTTCGAACAATCGACCCTAGGATTAAGTGGCCAGCTACTGCGCCGCCACAGCTCTGAAGCACTGCAGGGTGTAAGCCTTCTCGCGGCTCTGAACAATATGTGTAATGAATGAAAGAATAAATAATAATAAAATAACGTGCCTTTTTGCTTCTCTAGCCTTCGTGATATTATTATTTTGGCCAACGCTTCGATTTTTTATTTTTTAATATATTGTTTCCTACCTTTATTACCCATTTTAAAAGTTGGTGGTAACTACACTCGTGTTTAAATTAAATGTTGGTCTTGGTATAACATTTTCTTTTTATTTTATATATAACTGTAATTTAATATATCTTACTGATGCTGGAGCAAGTCAGAATGTCTTGATGTTTTTATTTCTTTGATGTGAAATGAAATAAAATATTTAATTCTCAACATTGACAATGACTGGTTCTTATTGATGTTAAATAAAAGATGACATTACCACCAGTTCGAAAAAAACCTTCGTGACGAAGAACTGGCAAGAAACTTCACCAGTATATTTTTTTTAAAAATAAATTTACAGAGTCTCTTTATGTCTATACAGAGTTATTCTTATCTGCATCCGTTCGCTCGGCACGTCTTCCTCCCCCCAAGTATCCAAATGACCTCAAACCTGCACTCTCAAACGTCCTCATTCACGAGTTAACGCAGGATCCAGCCATCGCCCTCCTCAACCATATTAGAGGGAAGTGAGCGACCCGTCACCCGACGCAACTATAAGAAGACGTACTTTAGTAACAATGACGGTTTAGATATTCATCGAGACGATGAACTCAACGAGCAAACAGACACATTACACATGTTTTGTTACAAATACTAGTAAAATCCTGTTAATGAGTGGATTATTATTATGGCTTTTATCATCTAAATAATCGGATACCTAGTTTATAATATGCTTTAGCACACAACTTCTGCTTTATAGTTACTTCGAATTTGTCAATAGCAAGACCTTGCATTTTCTCAGGAACCTTATTATAAAAGCGTATACATTGACCCATGAATGAGTTAGTGACTTTATGAAGCCTACTAATATATTATAAGCTGCCAGCATATTTCTTCCTCCTGTGTTAATATTGTGCAGATCTTTTTTTTTTCTAACAAGGTTATGTTCTTTTTTTACATACATTAAATTTTCTAAAATATATTGGGAACGGAAAGTAAGAATATTTATTTCCTTAAATTTACTTCTAAGTGACACCCTTGGACG
Source organism: Marasmarcha lunaedactyla (assembly GCA_923062675.1). Lineage (NCBI taxonomy): Eukaryota > Metazoa > Arthropoda > Insecta > Lepidoptera > Pterophoridae > Marasmarcha > Marasmarcha lunaedactyla. Next base: position 16,413,149 of record OV281353.1, read on the forward strand.
GAGCTGATAGATTGCGTGAACAGCCCTTTTCTGCAGAACAAATCGACCGTAGCAATTAACAAAGTCGGAACTACAAAAATGTTACTATTCAGTATGGCCTCATAAAGTTTTGAACTTGCACAAAATTTACAAATCGCCATATATTGATACCAACTTTTGCGTGGTACTATAGTTTTGAACGTTTCTGGAGGTAATGATGTAAAAAACTAAAAAAATAATAGGAAATGCGAGAAAAAGCATATGTCACACTATTAACCGAGTTAGGTACTAGCAAATTTGTCGGAAGTGTCAGATCCTACAATATTTTGCGTACTATAATAGTTGAAAGTGGCACATCGTACAATGTTACTCTTAAGTATGCTATGCTATTGTGTGGGAATTAGTCGTATCCTACAATTTTACTTGGTTCGTAGTTACAATATTATGCCGCATGTGGGGTATTCGACACTACCTACTTCACCATGAGTTCTAAAAAAAGACTTGAAGAAACGTATAATTTGTTTTGTTAATATCTAATAAATTTCCAAACCAGTGGTAGTTTCAATATTTGACGTCCTTAGCCGAGGTCCGTGCCGTCTCGGGTGCCCTTAGACGTGCCGTATGTAGGAGTAGTTTAAGTTCCAGCTAGGCGCCGTCAGCGCTAGGCTACAAAGTCCGGTGAAATTTAAAAGGCCTATGGGCCATAAATAAACTGCCATTTCGAAAAAAAAATCTAATAAATTGTTATTCTGAGGCACCATTGAAATTAAGAAAATATACAGTATTGTCGGTAAAAAATTATATTTCTTGTTTTTAGCTTTGGTGTCAGTTGCTGTGGCAGTCTTTGACTTCGGAATTACTTATCATTTATGTTATTTATTAGTCTTAGAACTAACTACTAATAACTGAGATCAATACGATTACGATGATAAAGTATTAAGTGCATACCTGTGGAATTTACGTTTTTAACGGCAACGTTAAAAATATCTTTTACTAAAAACGTCAATTTCTTAGACAAAGCCCTATTCATTACTCGTATTACCGTACTACTATCTTCGTAGTAGAGTCGAGTACTAGTTTTAGAATTAGTTTAATTAATGAAATAGTTTCGAACATAAAATAAAATAGGTTTTACATAGGTCCGTCAAATCTTTGTATTTATCTTTACTTATAGGCAAAGATCCATTATAAGCCTTCATCAGTTCAAATTCGTTTTCCAAACGTTGCTGATTTCGACTACCAGCTCTAACAACAATTATATCATAATCCTAAACCACGTCATTCTTATCTAAATCGTCTATACGATTTCTATACGTATTTGTCTAGCACTCTTTCTTACCTCCATTTCTGTCGTCCAAACGATCTTTTTAAACAATTTGCCAGTACTTCTTTGAAATTAAAAAAAATCCTCCTGCTTAACTCCTTTACTATGTACGGATCATTTACAGTCTTGGCCCACCGAGCCAAGCAATATCACTTTTCTGAAAACCAAATAAATTTACGGCTTCTGGTAGCCTGGAAGAAAGTGCAGTAACAAAATCCCAGTGCCGTGCCTTTTCTCCTAAAACCCAGAAATAAATTCGTAAACGATCTTCGTGAGACTGCCTTTGATTGCACTTCAATTTGAATTTGTTACCTTCATCTTTCATTTCCTTTTGTTTTACTACCTTGCCATTCTTGTTGATAAATTCTTTGCCTAAATTTTTTTTAATTTTCTTTCACTTGGGAGCCATTGATCTTTATGAACTAGTAATCTTTTCCTTTATCAGTTTTAAAAGTTTTCATTCTGAAACTTGACAACGACGATGTTGTGGCAACATTGCTACAGTGCCAAACTCAGATAGTTTCTTAAGTTTTCATAATTATGTAATGACAACGAATGAATGCGATCCTGAAAATTAACACAAAACTGGTTGCCACAATTTTGGTCGTAGTTTTGAATAGGTGTTATTCTGTCATTACTGGGAGAGTCGCATTTAAAATTAAATCTTGTGGTGGAATAGGTGAATGAATTATCAAAGTGGACGTCAAAACGTCAAAGTTTGGGGTGGCTGGTAATGTTCCGGGTAGCTTATAGAATCCACACAAGAAAGAAGGTCGTCTGGTAGGTTCTTACTACTATCATTAAATATGTCATCACCTAGTAGATCTTGCAATTGTATAAGATCCTCATCAAAACCTTTTGAAGAGTGAGGATTCTTCTCCAAGAATGAAAAAATACAATTAAGATTAGAAAAAAAAATGCTGTAATTAAACCTTCGTTTGTAGTGTGAGTGTTTAAAATCTGCCTTGTTGGTCTAGTGGTATAAGCTTGTACCACCTGACTGACTGGTCTCGGGTTTGATTCACGCATCTGGCCAGTAAAATTCATGTTGGGTTTTTCTGTTACGAAATTCTGGAAATAGCTTGAAGTCAGAAAGTCGGCAGTTGAAAGGTTTCCATACCTCGGTGAGCATGATAAGTCGGTCCAGGGTTGCGTGAAAATTTATGACTGTCGTTATGTGGACTCAGTAGACCCGATTGGCAGTGGCGGATTTACACATTTGTCACCAGTAGGCCATTCAAATTTTGCCGCTCCTGCTGAATTTTTGTTCCCCTACTGGCTATTTTCAGTATTTTTTCATAAACGGACGACGGAGTAATCAATTTACTGTACAGTACTGAAATATTGTATTTTTTGTTAAATTCTCGACTCATTTCCTCCTTGTATATAATAATGCTTTTTTTGGTTTAAAGACAAAAAAATTTTGGTTACATTTGCCGCCCCCTAAAATCTGCCGCTCTAGGCTCCAGCCTATTCAGCCTGCTGGTAAATCCGCCACTGCCGATTGGTGAGGTAATAGCAACAGTTAACATAGAAAACATAGTATCTTTTATTAAAAATGTCACATGAGACAAGAAAATAAGCCAAACTTCCTTTAACATTGCAGCATATGCCTAGATTGTATCATTTTTTTCAAATAATAAAGTCAGTACTAACACATCCTACATCAAAATTTTGTCATTTACAATTTGAAAAGTTGATATTACCACAACTGACAAATTCTTTCAAAATAAGAACGTTTAACAATGTCAGTAGTACCATTTCCGATAAAAAGGTGTAAGAAAGAAACGAGTAACAAATTCGGTAGTACCATATCTGACAAAAACGTGTAAGAAAGGAGCTAGTGACAAAGTTGGTAGTACCATATCCGATAAAAATGAAGGAACTTAAAACGCATAAAAATGTAGAATGTGGTACATCCGACACAAACAATAAAATAATAATCAGTTAACAATATAGGATCTCACACATACTACAATCTTATCCGTTTCATTACGAAGTTGATCTTATGATAAAATCTTTAAAAAATACCAATTCAGTGGGATATGACCATCTTACTACACATATAATAAAAAAATGCGCTAAGGCTATAAAGAAACCCCTAACATATATTATTAATCTGTCTTTTAGCGAAGGCATATTTCCCGAACGCCTAAAAAAATCAATTGTTAAACCCATTTATAAAAAAGGGGATATAGAGGACATGACTAATTTTCGCCCAGTAGCTTGCATTCCAATATTATCGAAAATTTTTGAAAATACTATGTCAATAAGAATTAAAGGTTTTTTAAAAAAATACAATATACTAAATGATCAACAATTTGGTTTCCGAGAGGGAAGGTCAACAAGTATGGCTTGTTTCGCTCTAGTAAAGGAAATATCAGCAAGTCTAAACAAGAGAGGTTTTCCTGTGGTCTAGCTGCTCGACATGAGCAAAGCATTCGACTTTGTTGATCATAAAATTTTACTAGACAACTTAAATAAAAATGGTATTAGAGGTAAAGTGAATGAACTGATTCAAAGTTATCTTGATAATCGAAAACAATGTGTAGAGATAAGCTATTTCAAAGGTAGAAACAGAGAATCAAGGCATTCAACATATCAAAATAATAAGTACGGAGTTCCTCAGGGTAGCATAATAGGACCTCTCTTATTTTTGTTATACATAAATGATTTGCCAAAGGTCATGGGAAATCAAAAATGTATAAACTTTGCAGGTGACATGACGCTCGTAATAAATACAAGCAATAAAAAAGAGCTAAAAGATGAAATTCAACATACATTGACTAACGTTTTGACATTTTTAAATAACATAAATCTTAAAATTAATTTCAATAAAACCAATTTAATACAATTCCAAACATCTAATATACATAATAATAAAATCGACATAAATTTTGACAACAAGAAAATAAATAACGTTGAAACGGCAACATTTTTAGGGATTCAAATCGACAAATATTTAAATTGGAAGGCACATATCGTAAGCCTTTGTCATAATCTAGACCAATTTATTTACGCGTTGAGAAGAGTGAAAGAAGTAGCGGGAAGGAAAGCTGCTCTATTATCGTATCACGGCTGCGTAGCTTCCCTCTTGCGCTACGGAATAATCTTATGGGGCAACTCTGTTGACATAGATTTTATATTTAAAGTGCAAAAAAAAATGCGTTAGAGCTTTATCCGGCGCAGGGTTTATAGATAGCTGCAAACCAATATTCATAAGCTTGAGAATTCTACCGTTGCCTTGTTTATATATTTATGAAGTTAGCTTATTTGTAAAAAAACACCCACAGTTGTTTCCAACTAATCGAGATATGATTTCTGGTCACAAAAGGCATGCTGATAAACTGTATATACCTGCCCAAAGATTAAGTTTATTCAAAAAAAATATTGTATGTATGGCTGTGAAGATATTTAATAAATTACCGAAAAAAATTAAAAATAAACCATGAACAAATTTAAAAATAGTCTATTTGAATTTTTGCTCTGTAAATTATATTATTCAAATAATGAATTTTTAAATGAAAAATTTATTGATAATTAATAAAAATGTATAATAATTTTACTTTAATAATAATTATTGTAATATAATTTTTTTGACATATTTTAATTTAAAAATAATTGATTGTAATAAATTTTTTTTAACATATCTTAATTTAAAATTTTGCACACCGACACTTGTCGGTAGGATATTGTGAAACTATAATTATAAATAAGACCTTCAATGTACCAATTTCTTAGCAAATAAAGATTTATTATAATTATTATTATTATTATCCTGAATTTACCATTCCCGAAGCAATCTTTAATGTATTTCTGTATAAGACCAAAAGAAATTAAGTTTTCTAGTATAGTTTATCAGTAAAAATAAGCTGAAGAGTAAATGTTTACTAGCTAATCTTATTTTGGTTGGAAGATGTCAAAAAATTACCAGCAATAATTTCTGATTCAGCAAGACTATTTTGAGCTGGGACATGACGTTGTACTAAGTCTAATATACGCCTAGATCGAGACATTGTTACTTACAATACTGCAATATTAACGTAAAACCTTCAAATAAAAATATGACACACGCGCGTGCGGTCGCCCTGTTAACATTGAACGAAATGGCAGACGCGTACGATGCGCGAGCGTGCGGGCCCCTCCTTCACCCCGCGAACAACGTAGTAACATACCTACCTACAAAATTAATTGGACGTATTTAAAAAATCCGACTTTGTTAATCTAGAAAAACTATGATAGCGCTTATTTTGAAATTTGAAACTTTGCAAGGTAATAGATATGGATATTTTAAGACTTTAGATGTAATAAAACAAAAATCGCCAAAATGTAGTTCCGACTTTGTTAATAGCTACGGTTGAAATATAGTATCGATGTCAGCAGCACTCCCCCACAACAGAATGTCATATGTCATGAGACTGTGGAAGTTACCGAAACAGACTAAACGAGCAGCTGTTTCATTTGAAATTTGCCTCATTTTTTTTTTAACAGCATATGCGGCAGAGCGAAACCATTCCGCTAAACTATCAACATGCGGTCCCCACTGGTGTTTGGCGTCTAAGTTTTTGCCCAGAAATACAGTGGAGTTTACAGGAGTCAGTTCCTGGCTCTTAACTACAATATTTTTGTTTACCTGTTTGAAATTTGGCAATGTAAACTTAACACATTTCGTTTTTTTTATTGAGGAGCAAATTATTAGCTGAGAACCACTTCTCTGTGTTGGAGATGCATTGGTTTACTGCTTGATAGTCAGTTTCTTGTCTTTTAATTTTAAATATGAAGGAAGTATCGTCAGCACACAATATGAACACGCAATGATTCGTAACGATCGATGGCAGATCATTGATGTATACTAAAAATAGGAAAGGACCAAGAACTGAGCCCTGGGGCACACCCATTATCTATGCCGATCCTGATGATTTTTTTCCATTTATTGCAACTTTCTGTTTTCTATTGGAAATATATGATTTAATCAAGGCAAACGCTCGGTTTTTTATGCCGTAACGGTGCTGTTTTATAAGTAGAGTAGTATGATCTACAAAGTCGACCGCCTTGGACAAGTCACAAAATACACCAATAGCACGACTCCTCCTAGGCGCTGAATATATGTTTTATGAACACCGGCTTCGGTTGTTGAGCGACCCCGCGTAAAACCAAATTGCTTAAAATTCGTTAAACTATTATCATAAAAATGAGAAAGTAATTGATTTAAAATTAACTTTTCAAAAATCTTACTGAGCGTTGGTAGTATAGATATAGGTCTAAAATTATTAGGGTCAAACCTTCTACCTGCTTTGAATATTGGGATGACCTTTCGCAATTTAATTAAATCAGGAAATACAAATTTCATTATCAACACAGTCATTAAATATACTGGCTAAGTCCGGGCCTATACCATCAATGACAATTATATGGGAAACATATATTCAAATCTATTTTTTTTCTTAATTAATATCGACTTCTTAACTGAAAGATCGCAGCATTCTGACGTGTTTCCTAAAGCTTAGCCGTGGTGGTACCTAAAAACAAAGACTTTTATTGATTTGTGTATTACTCATTAGTAAAATAATACTTGGAAAAATGCAGTACTTCAATATTAAATTTATTATTTATAATAAAAATAAATATTCATACCAAAAGTATCAAAATGGATGGCAAGCGTTCGATATTTACGACGCAGATAGATAGCACTGGGCGAAAGCGCGGGGAAAAAAGCGATACGTTCACACTCTGGAAGGCCTCTGGAAGGAATGAAAATTTTCTCAATAAATGTTTTAGACGATTAAATTTCGAATAAGTTGAACTCATATTTCTATGCATACGTGTAATTATACGATTTAATCGGAAACAAACACTGAAAACTCCTAAAATTGCACGATTTTGTATAAACGCTCTTAAGAATAATGCATAATTTATACTATTTTTTTACAATTACTCTTGACATTTTTAAAACAAGTTCTAAAAAAAACTAAGCTTAAAATGGAAGGCAAATTTTGGTTTAGTTTGTTGTTTTCTATAAATAATGGTGTTGTATGAAACTGTCCCAAGTGACCCCTCTAAGCTATACATATATAAAAAAATACTTGACATTTATATCAGCAGCATTAATGTTTCCATGAAGCAAGGTTCTGTCTACATTGATGTTTATATCGCCGGTGATCAATTAAACAAATTTGCCTCGTTAAAAAAAAGTAAATAAATAAAATATTTGAATTAAAGACTAAATCAGTAAAAAGTCCGTCTCACCATTGGTCAGAAATAAAGAATTATCTCTCAGATCGTGTCGTGTTGCCCTCCAATCCCATAAATTATTAACGTAATATTATTATCCCGTTTTAATCGAAAGCATTCCAGTATGGGCTACGAATGAAATGTTTCGAGTGTGATGTATGGAGCATCACGGGCGTGACTAGGGTGCAATAAGTTTTTCTAAGAACGATTTACTTAGTCCTTTTCTTGATTATGTAACAACATTCACATAACATCCTCGTCTTTATCATCACTTTCAGTCTGACGAGACAAAGGCCATTGCGAGGATATAGTTGAAAACAAGGGTTATCCGGAATATCCATGGATTCATTATACCTCTAGTCTTTTTGTTCTTTGTATTATTAAAATTAAAAATAATTAAATAATAAGCTTACATGGGTCGAGTTTGAAGGATATTTTTTTTATAATATGGTGTTTTCTTAGTGCCGTTTTCTTTTCTTTTTCAACCAAACAAAGAAAGTTTCTTGGTAATCTATGTTAATTAAACATAAAATGATGTATCTCCTCCTAAGGAACCTTTTGATCTCTGTAATCTATAGATTCTTTTGTTTTTAAACATTTTTACTTGCAAAGGTACCATTGTTATTTTAAAAATGAATATAAAATCATGTTAAAAGTTGAATACTTCAGAAGAATAAACAACTCATTTAAAGCGAAACAAAAGGAATGCTATTCACAAAACTGTTGTTTTAAAACTTGGATCCAGAGACGGACCAGCACTCGGGCTGTGAGAGTGTGTAACCATCTAAAATAGTAGGTGAAAATAAATTACTTTCCTATGCTTTTATGACACATTAAGTTTTCACATTAAGTGAAGCTTTGTTCACCAAATTAGATTCAGGAAGGATAAATGAACAGTGATTATCTTTACTTACTTTGGGCAATAAATTATACGAATTGTTTAAAAACTAATAAGTTATGTTTAAATAATAAATATTTTATTTTGAATGAAACTAAGAAGGTATTTCAAAGAAAAAAATAAATTAATGTCAGACTCGATGACAACCATTGAAAAGAAGATATTTTACTTGTGTTTACCTAACTATTAGGTCCTATCATTGCCATAAAGTGACCAGTACGGCGTTTTGTCGTACTGGTCACTTTAATCTGTATTATCATCTCCTCTTTGGTTAAGAATTCCAATTTCAAATTTATACAGCTATTTACTCACTAAGAACCAAAAGAGGATTTTTCTTTGCGTCACTTAGTTTACAAAATGGAAAACGTGAAATATCGCGTTATTTACGAGTACGAGTTCCACCGTGGCACCAGTGCTGCAGAAACGGCTTGATGTATTAATGTTGCGTATGGCGGCGGTGTCGCGAAAGAAAACACAGTGCGTTTTTGGTTCCACGATTTCGTTCTGGAAATTTCAACCTGCAGAACAAGCCCCGTGGACGGCCGGAGACCAAAGTTGATAATGATGAATTGAAGGCTATTGTGAAGTCGGATCCATCGTAAACCACGTCCGAGTTAGCTATAGGCTGTGTTGTTAGTGACAAAACTATTTTAATACACTTGAAGTAAATTGTGAAGGTGAAAAAGCTTGAAAGGTGGGTACTTCAGCGCGCGTCGACTGCTGCGTTACATTACTCAACCGGCACAATAATGAAACGATTTTGAATCGAATCATTACCTGTGATGAAAAGTGGATCCTGTACGACAATCGGAAACGCTGAACCAGCTAAATCCTGCCCCAAGCGAAAGTTGACTCAAAAGTTACTTGTGAGCGTTTGGTGGACTAAGGCCGGTGTCGTTCACTAAAGCTTTCTTAAATCTGGCAAGACGATTACGGCAAATGTCTATTGTCAGCAAATTCAAACCATGATGGAAAAGCGAGCTGCTAAACAACCGAGGCTGGTCAAAAATACTGGTTATTTTAATTTTTCAATTTTAGTTCGAGAGTAGCCTGCCTCTGTCAATAGCACGAATTAAGCAAATATTAAACAGGCAAAAAACCATTTGGCAATAGCCGGTCTCTTGTAATTAATATTCGTAATATATAAGTGATATAGGTACTCTTACTCTTACATAGTTGAATAAATAAAATACGAAAAGTATAGACGATTAAACGAACTTCCAAGCGAAGTTCTAACGCTATTATATGAGTCGAAGATAGTTTATAATTAAACAGGTAGTCCTTATAAGGTACTAGATAACTTCGCACAGTTTTAGAGTATGTCATTTGACTTATTCAAAAACTTCCGTCTGTTTACGTGATCAACCCCGGTCCCGGCAAGTCTTAATTTTTTAGAGATCAAAACAAAACTTTTGTATGGAGGGACGGGTCCTTTATATATCTTCGAATGAAGCTGTGACGGTTGTCTATTTCGACCTCTTTTTGTCAGTAAATTTTATTTTTTTGTCGTTCCCGACGTAATTTTAAACTACGAATTACGTAGTGTCGGAGAACGGCAATGTTTTGATTTGACAAGCCAGTCACGAAAAATTATCCATCATAACAACTAGAATCTATTTATTTATTATTGTTTCCGAGTTTATTATTCAAAATTACATGTTTATCAATTTTTTATTATCTACAATCAAAGTTTTCATGAAATCAATAATTTATTTTTACGTACACGAGTGTGCCATGCCAAAATTTTTGGTAAGGATTCTCATTCATTAAAATTTTATTTTGTTGTTACTTTTTCTTTTCAGATCAAATTTAATTGTATTAATGTTTCTGTTTTATTTTGTGTGACTATTTTTTATTTCAATTTTGTTTATATTTTTGTTTGTATTTACAGGCATTTTTGTATATTTTTAATTTTACTTCAAAATAAACATAGAAGAGAGCTTTGGTATTTCCTTTCTGGACCCTCAATTACCACTCCGCAAACAACGCGTTACACACTGGCGCCCGAACAGGGACATGAACCCTGGACCCTTGGATTTTATTTAAAAGTCAATGTTTCACGACTGGCTATGATTTTCTTTTCTTTCCGGCATATTTATTTCAGTCTTTAACTGAAACTTGTTTATAGTAATCACCGTGCGGGAGTTAGCGACACGTTAAAGAAGCCATAAGCTATTAATATTTTCAGCGGATGGCAACTATTAAAGCCTTTTGCCGTTGCGTCCAACTCTGTTGAGTTGACTTATTTAGGATACGATTCCTCATAAGCAACTCTAACTGCATGATGTTTTATTTCCAGTAGTTGGAATAAGACTAGTATGAAAGAGAATGTATGTTGTAATTATAATGTACGTTGATGGAGTTGAACGATGTATATTAACATTGTATATTCCAGGAACATGTTTAAAATTTTATCATTCATGAACCATGTAATTTAAGATAATTATTTAGGATTTTTTTTTTCTCTCTCTCGTCTGTTTTGTTTTCTTTTTCTATTAAATAACTTGTTGATATGCAATATATCAGTATTATTTTTTTTTTCATATATACAGGATGTTTTTTCAGAAAAATTCTTCTATAGGATGTTAATATTAATTTTCATTTTGCTTTTATTATTATTTTTTTTTTTGATCGTTCTTTCATTTGGCAGATTAAATATTAAAATTCGATATGTATATGCGGTTTATTTTGATTTGGTTTGAATATTTTTTTTTTTAAAAACTATACTGAAAAAATCTTTCAGATTTTTCTTCCCGGCCCCCGGGGTATTGTGACGGTTGTCTATTTCGACCTCTTTTTGTCAGTAAATTTTATTTTTTTGTCGTTCCCGACGTAATTTTAAACTACGAATTACGTAGTGTCGGAGAACGGCAATGTTTTGATTTGACAAGCCAGTCACGAAAAATTATCCATCATAACAACTAGAATCTATTTATTTATTATTGTTTCCGAGTTTATTATTCAAAATTACATGTTTATCAATTTTTTATTATCTACAATCAAAGTTTTCATGAAATCAATAATTTATTTTTACGTACACGAGTGTGCGTAGCCAAAATTTTTGGTAAGGATTCTCATTCATTAAAATTTTATTTTGTTGTTACTTTTTCTTTTCAGATCAAATTTAATTGTATTAATGTTTCTGTTTTATTTTGTGTGACTATTTTTTATTTCAATTTTGTTTATACTTTTGTTTGTATTTACAGGCATTTTTGTATATTTTTAATTTTACTTCAAAATAAACATAGAAGAGAGCTTTGGTATTTCCTTTCTGGACCCTCAATTACCACTCCGCAAACAACGCGTTACAAAGCGACTCATATAATAGCGATAGAACTTCACTTGGAAGTTCGTTTAATCATCTATTATATTTCGTCGCTTCATTCTTCAGATAGTATATAATTAAACAGGTAGATTTTTAGAGACTAAGTTTTGTTATCTTTTGTTTTTACAAATTATAATTTATTTAAATACGTTTATTCATTAAATTCCTTACTTTAGTACATTATTGAAGAATCCAGTAACCTTTAGGCATTTATTTTACACTTGGTGATTGCCAAATTAATTAAATCAATAAACAGAATAATTTAATTTTAATTGTAAGCTGTAAATATTGATTATTAACGACTTTTTTTTGTATTAATATTATATTATTATTTAATTAGTTAATAAATTAAGACATGTCATTGATAACTTTGACTGGTAGCGCCACCTGTAGTTATTAAAAAGAACTAGAACTGATAACCAATGAAATCGTTTCACAACTTTATGGACGGAAATCCAAGAAAAGAACAATAATAACGAGGTGTGGCTACCAGTGTGGCGTTTGGCATTCTGTTGCCAGCTTTGGAGCTAAAAAGTCGCTGTTATACCTAGTACTAGTACTAAAGTAAAGTTATTAGCTGTAAATACCAATTGTAATTGTAAAAAGAAGAAAATATAAGAATACATACTACGTTCCAGTCTTTTATCTGCCGACCCTTCCCTGACGTGTTATTTATCATAATTAATCTCTTTATCGGAAGGTATTAAGTGGTTTGTTTTGTGTTGTTTGGAGTCCTTTAGTGGGTTAAGTAGGTTTATGGTATAATTTTGTAAAGGCCTGAGAATCTTAGGTCCACCAAACCGTTTCTCGGATAACCTACACTGAGCACTTGCCGCGTACTGTGTGCGCTGAACACACTCATGTCAACGCCGCTCATACCTAACGTCTGCTTTATCCACCAACTTAGCGTTTGACTCGACGCGGCTCTGTGAGGGGTCTTTCATGTTACAAACAAGAACTCCGAGTTCGAAGCTTTAATATTTTTTGTCTCAAAAAATATATTTTCGAGTCGATACACGACATATCATTATGTTATTTTTAAAGGTTGCAAAGGATAACATAGGTTGTTTACCATTTGGGGCTGTGATTTTAATGATTTATATTAAGATTATGTGTACGGATGCAAAAACTATATTTTCTAACTTAATAACTGGACCCTATGTCCGGTGCATACGGCTTACGATGTAACTGTAACTTTTTTCTAAAGTTTAAGTAATATAATAATATCATAGAGAAAGCTGATAAGGAACTAAATTTGGAACCCAAGAAAATGTGTACTTCAATTAGTTGATTTTATTTCATTGGCTTCTTATAAAATTTGTTTCATCAACAATAGAGACAAGGCACGGTTTGAATTTAATGAACCAAATGAAAAACCCTTATTAAATTGCTCATTTAAAAACAAAGAACTAATACTTTTATTAGAATATATTAGAATATATATTATTATAAAGAATTTTAAACCTCTTTAGGTTTTTGAACATATCAGTTTTACGTAACGTACAAAACTCCCACCATGACCTCAACGTGATGTTGTATTGACAAATAGTCATGGATGTCGGAGAAGCGAGTATCAACGCCAGGGTCCGAGGCGGACAGCAGCGCCGCGCGAACGCCGCCCGGAGCTTCTCGCGGCACCCAGGGCAAGGCTGGACTGCTTTGCTTTGGTGCTGTTATTGGAGTTAATTAAATCTTTTGTTTCAATTCAGATCAATTATTTATGTTATACATTTTAAAACAAGGTAAAATGGAGGAAATGGTTAATAATAAACAAACACAAACAAACATTACAGCAATAATCCATAAATTACGTTCCTCGCCAAATGCCATAGCCAAATGTGTCTTGTTATTTAAATGTGGAAATTAAATACCACCCATCTCATTGATGTAGCTAATAGCGGTGGTATTTTCAATACGTAGTAATATTAAACAATTTCTTTCATCCCCGGCTGAACTTTTAAAGCCTAAGGAAACGGCTAGAAATTCTAGGTAATTGATATGGTATTCTTTTTCACTATGTTTCCAAGAACTATAAATTTATTGTTTTGGAATACTGCGCCCCAGTCTGTTCTCAATGCATCTGTATAAATCTCATAAATTTGTGAAGTAATTGAACAGGAAATGGTATATTTACTTATACTTTTCTACCAGAATAAATCTTCGAACAGCAATTTAGGGAGTTTAATTTTTGCCTCATAGTTGTACTTATTTTGTAGCTAGACCGGCTGCGACCAGTATACCTATATGTTTGGCAAAATCTCGTATCGAGCATATTTGAAGTTTCATAAATGTATTTGTTATTATAACGCTTATCGTCAGGTTCGATGTTAAAGATAAAGCCTAAAAATGTTACCAACTTTGTCGGTACTAGTCGATTTTTGTCCAAATTCACAACAAGTGGACTCAACTTCGCGCATAATTTTTGTAAATACCCCGGAGCAACGGATAATGACGGGTTCCGCGGAACACACTTAGAGTATAGCTTAGAGTATATTATCCGTATAATCCATACAGCATGGCCTTAAACTCGTATGTGATTGAAACAAACATATCGTTTTCTTGAAATACAAAATGTAGGTATTTTTTTAAATTAACAAATATAGGTACGAGTAGGTATGATCTTTCTTATCTATGTTAGCTAAGACACCATTATGTGGAATTAATTTAGAAGCTGTTTTAGAAGTTTCCATTTTAAAGTGTACTTTTTCTACAAAATTTTATAATTTTATTCATTAATTTTTTTTGTTTTGTCCGAACCGTTTATATCGACACAAAAAAAGTCAAACGATAAAGATCTTCAGACTACACCCAATTACGCATTTAACGCGGGATACAGCCATCGACCAGCGCACGGGTCACTCGCTTGCCTCTAACATGATTGAGTCCCCCTCAAGACGTACTTCAGTGACAAAGATGCTTTAGACATTAATCGGAAAGAAAAATTGAACGAACAGACACATTACACATGTTATACTACAAAATACCAACATAAGCTTGCCTGTAAAAAGGGGGATTATACCCAAGGGCTTTTAAAGTCCAAATACTCGGATCGTTTATAATAAACTTTAGAACACAACTTTTGCTTAACTTTCTTTAAATTTATCAATAAGAAGACTTTGGATATCCTCAGGAATCTAATTGTAAAAGCATATACATTGACCCATAAATGAGTTAATGTCTTTATATAGCCTACTATTTGGAGCTGCCAGCATATTTCTTCTTCTTTTTTCTTTTGAACATGGCTATGTTCTTTTTTGCAAACATCCAATTTTCTAAAATATATCGGGAATCAAAAGTAAGAATCTTCAGTTCATAAAATTTGTTTGTAAGTGACTGAGTTGATAAACAGCGCAATCGGCATTTTTCTGCAAAGTATCGGATCTGCGTGATCTGCTTTCAAGCTGCGCACACCGTAGCATTATATCCAGTGATATCTTGACATCTTTATATTTAAAAACCTGCATATTTTAGGTTGCATACATTCAGTACTGCAGAATAGCGAAAATATTTAAGAAAATAAATTGTACATGAAATAACACATATGGTTATTCTTTTTCCACACAAATCGACCTCATGTTTTTCTTATTCGTTATTCAAACATGGTCTATATGCATTCAAGTATTCTCAAATGTATTTTTGTGTTTATTACATTTTTTGAGGAATGGTTTCCAAGTTATTTAATTTATATTTGTATTCTATAAAAGGTTATAAAAGGTGTTTGAATATTATTAGAATTTCAGGATATTGTTGAAAAAGAAAAGAATTAGTATTTAATTGGTTTGTATAGTACGTACTTTACTTATCAGTTAAATCTCGAACTTCTATTGTTATTTTAAATCTTTAGAAAAACAATTTTTTTTTTGTCAAATTTATTTGCTTTACGACCTGGGAAGATACGGATTATACTTAACTATTTAACATTTGAAAGGCAAATAAGCACCTTTAATAATAATAAAAAATTATTCATTTGATAAAAATTGATAGGCTTAATATTTATGGACAATAGAGAAGCCAAGAAAAATCTGAAATACCCGTCTCAGTATATAATTAATTAATAATTAACTAATCCATAAACACCAATCATTCATCAAGGTGGATAACGTGCTTCTTTTCGGCTAAAACATGTTAGCAACAAAATAACATTTGTTGGAACAAAATCTCGGAATTTTAGATAAGAGATTACCAAGGGGATTGTGAGCTTGAGACAGTTACGAAATATTGAAATTCAAACACCATTGTTTTGAGATTTGATTAAATTTTCTTAATTTCTTTTGAAAAATATCGTTCAAAATGCGAAATGATTCAAAAACTTTTATGCTCAAAATCAGTTTGCATTAGATTTCAAAGAATACTTAGATACGCACCAATTTCGCAAAACTTCGAAAAAGTTTTGTAGCCTTTTTTTGATAATTTCGAAACGAAAAATTGTCGAGGTTGGCAGGCAAAGTTTTTTTTTGTTTGTTCTTTATTAAGTTTGTATGGCCTCTGTTATGGGTATTTCTTTTAAAATACGACAAAACGAGCTTTTTTTTTTTGTTGAGATTTGCGATATATTTCTTTGTTAGTTTTATAAAACGTGAGGTTCAATTGTTGGGCAACGACCTTTTTCTGGAATCGGTTTGCCAATCGGCCGTTTAGTTGGTAATATAGTTTAAATTAATGAAGCTGATGAAGTGTTAGCAGTTGTATTTTAATATTAGATTGCATTATGGTAATATCAGAGTATATAATATATACTCTGATAACTATAAACTGGTAGCGCTGCTTTATGAAATATGTAAGAACGTGATTCGGAACAATTTTGTATTTTTATTATAAAGTTAAGGCAAATGATTTCTTTCACACTGGTTGAAGGTCAGGTTTGGGCTGGATTTGGAGAAGTTAAATGTAGTATGTGTTAATTTTATTTGATTTCGACATGAAAAAATTGAACAAAACACAGCAAATATCATGTAGCTGCCAAGCGGTTTACACAGTAATAATATTTGTGTTTCAGTAACAGAAACAGCCTGTTCAGGCCTCAATCCAGACCTCAAATCTCACAACCTTTTGCCATCCAAATGATCTTTATTTTTATATGATTTTTGACATAATTTTTGTTTAATACTCTCAAATTTCTTGAATCTATTGAAGTGCAGGGATTGAACTTATTTTGGAATTTGATTATAACAACAAAAAAAAACAACAAAAATTACAATGAATGATTTTCTGCTTTAAGCCAGGTTAAATTTTGGAAATGCTTCATGGTCGTTCTTAATCCTTACATAGTAAAATTATAATGGTCATTTTCTTATTTTAAGTTAATTACTATACAAAATATTATCATAAATTAATGTGATTCAAGGGTTAATACACTAATTTCATTTAACTCTTTTCTTAGAGATTCTCTATTTCAAAATTGAGTGGTGAGTGTCAGAGGCAGAGTGTCAAAGTTCTCTCAGTAGAATACAATAAGACATAAAACTATGAAAATAAAATATACCATTCTGGCTGTATGCATATCAGTCGGACGAATTTTTAATTAAACAATATAATATTGAACGCTGGCACGATATTTCCATCTGTGCTAATGATATTGTCAATGATAAGCTGAAACTCATTATTACGGTTCGAAAGTTTACCATTTTGTGCTAATATGTGTTTCGTTGCATATTTTGTAAATTTGATATTGCATATAATTCGATGTCTAAAGGATGACTTCAAATGCAAATTCAAATATAAATATTTGAAATAATTTTTTAATAAATAAATATATAAAATAGACATATACATTGACAATTACTTGTTCTTATTGACGTTAGTTCATCGTGAAATTAGTTTTGACGTTAGTGACGCTGGTTCTTATTGGCTATATGTAGTTCTTCCAATATTTAGTTTCCAGTAGTTCTCCAATACAAGTACATGAATAAAGACCGTTTAAACTATAGTATAATAATAAAGTTAAAGATTTTGCGCCCGAATACTTTTTATCTCCAGGTAAATTCGCAACAGGTAGAAAAACATTACTTACTTTACGTTTGACAAAATATACAGGGTGACTGTTTATTTTACTGCGTGAAAATGAGCACAGCTTTCCCAAAGAAGCCATACAGCTGAAATAAAATAATATAGAGACTTCTTACCAATTGAGCAGCTGTTTAGGGTTTGAAGATTTGAAATTTTCATATTTTTCGAGATATATGTTCATGTATCGATGTTTTTTTGAGTGAACGAGAAAAAACGGAAAGAAATTTAATTATTGAATTATAAAGTGGTAACTTTGGGCATAACTGTACCAAATTATATGCCTGTAATTTTTAACTAGAAGTATTTTTACTTCTATGGCTACTTATGGCTGAGATGTTGTGGAAAATACTTCTCACCTTAAAATCAAGATAGTAGCTGATGCACTGATCGCATTTGGTTGCGATTTTGAATTAACATCGTTTTTTAACCTATTTTTCTTTATTAATCACTTCTCATTGCTAGTTTAGTCTTCACTGTATCGCTATTCTGACAACATCGCTAAATCCTCCGTATAAACTATTTCCCCTGTTTATAAGTGTTAATATTTTGCCTAAATCTAAGTTTAATTCTATTTCCTAATGTACTAAATTCTATAGCGTAACTTGAGGGTCAGCAACTCATTTTTACGCCTATTCAATGCTCGTTTCTGTATAAGAAACAAAATAATCATAAGTAAATAGTTGCGACATAAAGGTCTACTGGTATACCCAACTTCACCTTACCTAAGCAGGAGCTCGAACTACCGTCCTACCGTCTCGTGAGTTTCTGCAGTCCCTGATATTAGCCAAAGGCGCAAAATCGTAGCTTATCAATTTATAACATGCTGGGTATAAAATACCACTCGTGACTTAAAGTGTATTTAGTGTAAATTTAAAACTGCTGTGACCCGCTCCGTAACGGCACGGTAACGTTTGCAGTTCACGTCGAAATTTAGAAATTGTACGTACTAAGATCGATTTTAAAAGTCAGTATTAGCCCAAATTCAAATTCAAATATTTATTTTTTAACATGGACAATTACTTGTTCTTGTTAACGTCAAATAAAACTATCTACCGTATTAACCTTCGTAAAGAAGAACTAGCAAGAAACTTCACGGATATATTTTTTTTCAAAATAAATTTACAATGTCTCTTTATGTCTAAACAAAATTATTTTTATCTGCACCTGTTAGCCGGCAAGCCCGTTTTTTTTTTTTTTTTTTTGCTGCCGAGGCACCCTCGCGGGAGGTAGGTGGAAGATGCGTCATGCATACCCGCCCGCAGGTAAATTCCTCTGCGGGGGGGTTCGGGTTCCACTCGCGAACGGGTGTGGTTTGAGAGTGTTTGTCGTTTGGATAAGTTGGGGGAGGGAGACGGGCTTGCCGCAGTCTCGGTCTGCGTGCGTTCTCGAGCGCACGTCGATCGCAGACGCCCCTGCTCTTTTAGCCCCCGCGCTAATTGAGCACCCAAATTTCATAGTTGTTTACCGTATTAAGTTTCTAACGCCGTTTTCACGGCGGACAGTGGCTCGTTAACCGTACTTCTAATAAGTTTCTAACGCCGTTTTCACGGCGAATAGTGGCTTGTTAACCGTACTTCGTGGAACGTGAGCTTCGTCGACGGGAATTCGTTGTTCCAGGACTTCAAGTGCCGTGTTCGAGTAAGTTATCCGCGTCGTTCTCAACCGCCCTACTGCGTGTAGGGTGGTTTTAGGAAGTTAGTCATCGTTGTTAGGTTCATATATTGTCCCTACCCAACCCCTCCGCAATGGCTTCCCTAAGCTCTGATGAGATTAGGAAGAAGTTACTTGATAGTACCGGTGCTGAAGGCATGAATATAAATGCTGACAAGTTCCGTTTCTTAGATTCTCTCATCCCTCATTTCATGACGATAATGTCCACAATGGCCCCTCAGGCCACCCCAGTTCCCCAGACCCCTCAGGTCTTAGGCCCTCCCGCGTCCCCTTCCTCCAGTGACATGGAGTGCGAAGTAGACGCCCCTCTGCGCCGCAAGCGCGCACCCGCGACTGAGTCTTCCTCGGACGCCACCCCAACTGGCCCTGAGCCTCCCTCTTTCACCCTTGTTAAGAAGCGCTCTAAGAAGCGCTCGAAACAAGACCCGGTGCCCTCCACGCCCGTCCCTACACCCCCTGCGGCGTCTTCAACGCCAGCTGCCCCGGTGTCTTCAACACCCGCTCCGGCCCCAACTTCTGTCAAGGCCAAGGTCCCACCACCCGTTTTCCTTCGGGAAAAGGGTAAATGGACTGAGGTCTCGACACTGTGCAATGAGCACAAAATCCATTACACCCGAGCGGTAAACTCGAATCTATTAAAATCACTGTCTCGTCGATAGACGATTTCCGAGCTTTGACTAAGCTCCTCACCGATAAGCAATATGCTTATCACACTTATGCTCTGTCAGAAGAGCGTAAGATCAGAGCGGTACTCAGGGGAGTCCCGTTCGAATTATCGAACGAGGCTATCCTTGAGGATCTGCAGTCCCAAGGCTTCCCGGCACTCGCAGTGCATAAAATGCACAGCAAGTACGGGAGGCAACACCCTCTCGCTTTGGTGATTCTCGCCAACGTCCCCAAGTCCAGAGAGATCCTGAAAGGGGTTAGCTCTATTTGCGGCCTCTCTGGGATCTCGATCGAGGCGCCTCATCGCCGCGGTCATCCCGGCCAGTGCCATCGGTGCCAGTTGTACGGGCACGCGGCGGCCAACTGCCGCGCACCGCCCAGGTGCGTCAAGTGCCTGGTCCCGCACTTCACTAAGGAGTGCAATCGCACTCCTGAAACTCCCTCTCCTCCCGATTGCATGCTTTGTGGCCAGTCCGGCCACACCGCAAACTACAGGGGCTGCCCTCGTGCACCCCGTTGTATGCGTTCCAATCCCAAGAGGTTGGCACCCAAACAGGCCCCGCGCCTTTCTCAAGAAAACTTTCCGCCGCTGCGTAGCCGGGTTCCTCCGGCTGCAAAGCCTACCCAGCCCAAGCCTGCTCCAGAGAACTGGAGGCACCGCCCCGCTGCACTAGCGAATCCCAACCTGGCTCCTCGCCCATCCAATATCACTCCTCAACCCTCCGTAGCAGACGATATGCGTATCGTCTGCGACGCTATCAAAAGTGTCGATGTTAGGGAGATTGCAGTCTTAGCCCGTAAACTTAGGGCTTCACGTACTCCGACAGAGCGTTTGCTAGCTCTGGCGGAACATAGTTCCCTTCTCAATTCATTGTAGGTTCATTTAAATGAATTGATCCCTAAATCATGCTTCGGCCGACCTCTGCCCAGCCCCGGCTTCACCGGAGGCTGCCCAGAACGGCCACCAACTCATGTCCCTTTGAGCACCTTCAGTGCAACTTTCACTACAGGCGGAAGACCCGCTAGCGGGTCTCTGCCAGCGCGCCCAACTTCCCGACGGGTGTCGCTTCCGATGAAGGCTAACGGTAATAACTACAGCCAACAGGTGATTTTTAGTGGGTAGGTGCCATTCTGGTGAGTCCCACATAACCCCCCCGCAGAGGAATTTACCTGCGGGCGGGTATGCATGACGCATCTTCCACCTCCATCCCGCGAGGGTGCCTCGGCAGCAAAAAAAAAAAAAAAGCCTGAACTAAAGCAAATTTCTATAATAAAAGGTTTAGTTAATCGTAAATTAAATAACAAAACAAATATTTACAAGTTTATTACCGATCCGAAAAACAAGATACATTATTTTTACGCTAAATTTTCGTGCAAAAACGAATTAAAAGCCACCCATGTTTTTATTTCACAAGTATAAAGCGTTAATTTTTCAATTGAAATAAAAGGGATCGATATTGCCTCAGCATTCAAAACAGCTTTTATTTTTCCACGAATGTTCCACGCCTTTTAAGCAATTTTTAAGAACGAAGCTCTGAAAAAATACCTACTTCGTAATACCTACTTAAGTCGACACCAAGGAAAAATAACGTTCAAGTATCTCCAAATTATCTATTGATAAATAATTTTATGTATGGTAAATACTACCTGTATATTCATGACTAAAAAATGAACTTTATAATACGTAAGCTTGGTGCTGGTAGGTGAGGCATTAGTATCGTAATATTAGGTGTACAGACTTTCTTTATCTATGAATTTGATCAACTCATTAGAGATCCACTAGCAGTTTTTGTATTCAAAACTATACAACTGTAACAAAAAATACATATTTCTTTGCTTAAAACAATTTAACATAAACTTTATAAAGACTTAATTCGTTATTTCCCTAGACAAACACTAAAGAAGTATGAAGGGCTTGTTTTAGAGATGACCATCATACAGCGAACTGAGAGGAACCCAGAATATACATACTTATATAATTATCATCAACCAAAATCCAAGAATAACATCTGTGTTCATCATACAAAGGAATGCCCGACTAGGATTTCCGGCGTATGCGGCTAAGCTACCACCTACTACGCCACTCGGCAAAGTTTAATTATATTTATGTTTTAATTAGAATTGGTATCGATATTTAAATAACGTTAAAAGCCTAACTTGCTACTCGATCCCGATAAAAATTTAACACTCATGTTCAATAGCGAAAAGGAATCTAAATGGTTATTATAAGAGCATCTCTTTATTGATCTCATACTCTGTCTGATGATTCCAAAATGATGTCAATAAGTCGTTTACGTACTTTAAAATATTATTTTTGATTAAAAACGTGTGTTAAATGGATTCGCCCTCTTTACAAGAAAACCAAATTATAAATTAATGCATTTTTCTTTGCCAATCGGTCTCTCGGTGGGGCGAGATTTACCGATTTTATTTTTTTACTTAACAATGATCATAATAATAAAAAAGAGGCATAGATATCATACCATTTATTATTTATATATTTTCTTAAATTTTCACGATTCATACTTTAAATAAAACACTTTTTACCGGATATTATCGCGTATATTTTAGTTAATTTTAAAATTATTTCGACGTTTCGGCATCTTTGCAGTTGCCGTGGTCACGATAGACTAAGGTGTTGTTCATCTATTGCCAGTAATAAAAACTACATTACTGGCAATACATATTAACGCCATCTGTTTCTCAGTCTTCTCGCATAACGTCCCGGATTGACACAAAAGGCACTGACTGTGTCCTGAGTTTGCAGTCTAACAGTTTGCTGGTTTTTCATTTTGATGTTTTTAAGTATTGGATCCCATGTTGATGAAAGTTTCCAACCATCTTCTCTATTGAAATTTGGATGTTTTTTAATTTCAATAGTTTCTCTGACCATCCTAGGTATAAAATGTTTCTCTTTTGCTAGGATCTTCACGGTATCAAATCTTAAATAATGGTTGGGCTTGTCTATGGAATGTTCACAAACTGCAGATTTTGAGGTTCGTTTATTTTTAACATCAGAGATGTGTTCTTTAATGCGAGTTGACACATTTCGTTTGGTTTGACCGATATAAGAGAGCCCGCAGTCACAGTCGATTTTATAAACGCCTGGATCTTGTAAAGGGATGCTTGATTTTATTGGACGAAGATGCTGGCTTATCTTTGAGTGCGGCTTGTAGATAGTTTTGATTGAAGCTCGCCGAAGAATGCCTCCTATCTTGTCAGTAACACCCTTTATATAAGGCAGGGCATTGTGTCAATCCGGGAAGTTATGCGAGAAGACTGAGAAACAGATGGCGTTAATATGTATTGACAATCATGTAGTTTTTATTACTGGCAATAGATGAACAACACCTTAGTCTATCGTGACCACGGCAACTGCAAAGATGCCGAAACATCGAAATAATTTTAAAATTAACTAAAATATACGCGATAATATCCGGTAAAAAGTGTTTTATTTCATTTATTATTTGACCAATTACAGCCTTATTCAGGCTGCATAGTTCGAGGTTTAAGCTAACCCAGCGTAAAACTGCATATTAACGCCATGATAGTAAACATTGTTTTTTGAGTTATAGATAAGCGTTAGTGCCTAGGTTACCTATGGTCTAAACACGAATCAGTGCTTAGGTAACCTAGGGCAAGTTTAAGGATGGTTTATGTAGATAGTTTGACGTAACGATTGTCATAACCTGTTCTTCTAATCAACAAACATATACTGAATAAAACTGGTGTTAAATTAAAAATAATATGCAAAATTTGATGAAATGGAATCATGGAATATTCAAAATCAAATCAAAATCAAATATTTATTTGCTTAAAATATGGTAGGTACAGATTTAGGTCTTAAAGGTAAATAGATAGAACATACATATTTTACCACTTTTAGGGCATGCAAATATATATATATATATTTAAATAATATATCCTATTCTCTAATACAACATATTTATAACTATCAATTTATTTCAGATATTATCTATTATAGACATTGAGAAATAGTTTTACAATGTAAAAATTTTTTTCGAGTAACCATTTAAAAAATTTTTTTTGAATTTTATATGTGGCAACAATTTATATTAGTGGCACCTTTTTGGACTTTTAACTTCTAATTTGACGGTCTGTTTGGTATGGAGGTAAGTAGTGCCTTTCATGCCAGAGGTCCCGGGTTCGAATCCTGGTAGGAGCAGATATTTTATCATATTTGCTTTCTAGGTATGTATGTATATGTATGTTTATTCAAGTTTATTTCTAATATTTATATTTAAAAAAATATATCCATGTGTGTTTATATATTTCTGAAGTTTATTTATCCGTTATCTAGTATCCATAACACTAGTTCTTAGTGATACTTAATTTGGGCTAGATCATGTAGTGTGTCAGTTAGAAAATATTTATTTATTTATAATGAGAAGATTTATATAAGTTTAATATATAAGATTTGTATATAAGATTTATATAAATAATTAATATAAGTGGAGGATCAATGATAATTACAGTAAATATCTACCTTAATATTCACGACATTTCCTTTAATTACGACTCTTGGCGACAGCTTTCCGATCTTCGCATCTTTATATATATATATATATATATATATATATATATATATATATATAAATATATATATATATATATATATATATCTTTATATATATATAAATCACATCATATATATTAGGCAAAGGTGACTGTCATTAGAATACTATTAATATATACATTTTGCAAAATTATTTACTACTACATACTTTCCTAAATAAAAAGGAATGACTCTTCATATAAAATTGGCGAAATACCAATATGTAGGATATGCGGCGACGATGTCGTTAGTAAGAAAGTTGCCCAGACTTGTGGCCTGCACCCATGTGCCCAATTTTATATGCCCATTGAGTCATATTAAAATAGTCACATGGTATATAAGCAAAACTTTTTTCAGTCCAACATTAAAAAAATAAGCCAAATTAGACTTGCGAACAAAGTTTATATCCAACTTCTCCCTTTGTTTTGCAGTTTCATCTGTGTGTGGATTATCGAAAGGTCAACGAAATTTATAGTAGTAAAAGGTTTCCATGCATACTTATAAACGTATTGGTTTCTGCGAGAATTGTGAAGATAAAATTAAGTTATCGTAGATAAGTTTTATAAGGTTTTACCTTAACCTGTTTACTGTCTTTTAATTCACTTTAACCAATTGGATATTTGACATCACTTGAAAATGAAAATATATAAAAAAATATATGTTAAAAAATATTTAATTCAAAAACAATTTCTATCACAACAGTATACATGTAAATCTACGCATCTAGAATATATTTTATCCGACGTCCGTTGCGACGTTTCGGGACCGTTTTGTATGGAGCGTTTTTCGGCTACTCGCAGCAACTCCTCAAACACATTGCTGTATCTAGAAAACTATTGATTGTAAACATAGTGTCTTCTGCAATATTTCTTTACTGTTGATAATTTTTTTTAATTTCAAACGCAAGGTAGAGGTTTTATTGTTATAGAAATGTTCCAGAATAGCTGTAAAGCGAAGTGGCAAAGTTGGAAATTAGTAGGACAATGTACATTTATTAAGACTTTTTACACATCAAAAAATATGACAAAATATATGTAAGACCTTAACATGTGCTCCAGATGATTCATTGTAAAGTATTTGAAGATATCGCTAGACATCTATGGACTGAAAAGCTTGGGGAAGTTTGCGTTGAACTTAAATATTATATCAGTATCTACATTTCTTGTTAGAAAATACTGGAAACAAGGCATTTTTTCGTTAAGACAGTACATGTAGATAAGCGGTGTTAAGGTATACAAGTGCCGTTAAAGCACAATAGATAGGTGCCTTAATTTTAACTAAATTTCTTCACATAGTTTGTGAAATGTGTAAGGACAAATTTTAAGGTTATAACTACTAGTCAAAGTTTTAAAAACATTTTATTTGCCCCCTAATCAGGAAAAGTGCTTAGTTCAAGGCGGAACTTATTAATCTACGGAACGAAAGGCCAGACTTTGTTCCTCTTGTACAACCACCGCTCTCCCAGCATTATTAAAGTCGAAAAAATATAAGTAAATTGCAAGGTGATAAAGGGATGGAATATTTGTGAAAACTTAGTCTGAACAGTACTGCTGCCGGGAGAGTCATATAAATTCTTTTCCGTTAAAAATCTGTCCAGTAATCCAGCTTCTGTCACTTTGAGGGCTCTGCAATGATCAAAAACGACGTTACTAAGGAACGGTGAATTAAATATTAAGTAGAATAAAAGTAGGTGATAAGTGATAGATATAATATGTTTCAAACAATATCATTTTGGTAAAACGACATCTTTTATATTTGTCAGCTTTTCAATTTTTACTACATCTTATTCAGTTATAATTATTTGCGTAGTGATGTTAGTAATTGCCTCAAGTTCCTAAGCCAAGAGTTTCCAAGTTCAAATCTTGGTAGAGTTAGACATTTGTCAAAGAACAATGCTTCAATGAGGTAGTACATGAATTCTAATTAGAAGTATTTATTCTCGCTATTCATCAGATCGCTCCTTAGTCATGCATGCGAAACACAGAATTATTGGACCAAATTTTTTTGTTTGTGTCATTTTTGACATGATCTTAATTCTGTTTATTTGATCTGTTTAATTTTACCCGATTTTAAATTCTTCTGTGTAAGAGAAGTCCTTCGAAGTGAAAAAATATTTATGGACATTCGTGAACACATCCACTTCCATTAATCTGCGTATGGTTTCTTGGTCGAACACTAGAACATAAAAACGAACATTAAATTAGCAACCAAATCGAAACTATCGTTCAAAGACTGTCTAAAGAAAGATTGTTAAATGGTGATCCAGAACTAGAGCACATTTTTGAGAATTTAAATCACTTCCATACCGCCCCATACCACCCCATAAACTCTGCGGGGGGGTTCGGGTTCCACTCGCGAACGGGTGTGGTTTGAGAGTGTTTGTCGTTTGGATAAGTTGGGGGAGGGAGACGGGCTTGCCGCAGTCTCGGTCTGCGTGCGTTCTCGAGCGCACGTCGATCGCAGACGCCCCTGCTCTTTTAGCCCCCGCGCTAATTGAGCACCCAAATTTCATAGTTGTTTACCGTATTAAGTTTCTAACGCCGTTTTCACGGCGGACAGTGGCTCGTTAACCGTACTTCTAATAAGTTTCTAACGCCGTTTTCACGGCGAATAGTGGCTTGTTAACCGTACTTCGTGGAACGTGAGCTTCGTCGACGGGAATTCGTTGTTCCAGGACTTCAAGTGCCGTGTTCGAGTAAGTTATCCGCGTCGTTCTCAACCGCCCTACTGCGTGTAGGGTGGTTTTAGGAAGTTAGTCATCGTTGTTAGGTTCATATATTGTCCCTACCCAACCCCTCCGCAATGGCTTCCCTAAGCTCTGATGAGATTAGGAAGAAGTTACTTGATAGTACCGGTGCTGAAGGCATGAATATAAATGCTGACAAGTTCCGTTTCTTAGATTCTCTCATCCCTCATTTCATGACGATAATGTCCACAATGGCCCCTCAGGCCACCCCAGTTCCCCAGACCCCTCAGGTCTTAGGCCCTCCCGCGTCCCCTTCCTCCAGTGACATGGAGTGCGAAGTAGACGCCCCTCTGCGCCGCAAGCGCGCACCCGCGACTGAGTCTTCCTCGGACGCCACCCCAACTGGCCCTGAGCCTCCCTCTTTCACCCTTGTTAAGAAGCGCTCTAAGAAGCGCTCGAAACAAGACCCGGTGCCCTCCACGCCCGTCCCTACACCCCCTGCGGCGTCTTCAACGCCAGCTGCCCCGGTGTCTTCAACACCCGCTCCGGCCCCAACTTCTGTCAAGGCCAAGGTCCCACCACCCGTTTTCCTTCGGGAAAAGGGTAAATGGACTGAGGTCTCGACACTGTGCAATGAGCACAAAATCCATTACACCCGAGCGGTAAACTCGAATCTATTAAAATCACTGTCTCGTCGATAGACGATTTCCGAGCTTTGACTAAGCTCCTCACCGATAAGCAATATGCTTATCACACTTATGCTCTGTCAGAAGAGCGTAAGATCAGAGCGGTACTCAGGGGAGTCCCGTTCGAATTATCGAACGAGGCTATCCTTGAGGATCTGCAGTCCCAAGGCTTCCCGGCACTCGCAGTGCATAAAATGCACAGCAAGTACGGGAGGCAACACCCTCTCGCTTTGGTGATTCTCGCCAACGTCCCCAAGTCCAGAGAGATCCTGAAAGGGGTTAGCTCTATTTGCGGCCTCTCTGGGATCTCGATCGAGGCGCCTCATCGCCGCGGTCATCCCGGCCAGTGCCATCGGTGCCAGTTGTACGGGCACGCGGCGGCCAACTGCCGCGCACCGCCCAGGTGCGTCAAGTGCCTGGTCCCGCACTTCACTAAGGAGTGCAATCGCACTCCTGAAACTCCCTCTCCTCCCGATTGCATGCTTTGTGGCCAGTCCGGCCACACCGCAAACTACAGGGGCTGCCCTCGTGCACCCCGTTGTATGCGTTCCAATCCCAAGAGGTTGGCACCCAAACAGGCCCCGCGCCTTTCTCAAGAAAACTTTCCGCCGCTGCGTAGCCGGGTTCCTCCGGCTGCAAAGCCTACCCAGCCCAAGCCTGCTCCAGAGAACTGGAGGCACCGCCCCGCTGCACTAGCGAATCCCAACCTGGCTCCTCGCCCATCCAATATCACTCCTCAACCCTCCGTAGCAGACGATATGCGTATCGTCTGCGACGCTATCAAAAGTGTCGATGTTAGGGAGATTGCAGTCTTAGCCCGTAAACTTAGGGCTTCACGTACTCCGACAGAGCGTTTGCTAGCTCTGGCGGAACATAGTTCCCTTCTCAATTCATTGTAGGTTCATTTAAATGAATTGATCCCTAAATCATGCTTCGGCCGACCTCTGCCCAGCCCCGGCTTCACCGGAGGCTGCCCAGAACGGCCACCAACTCATGTCCCTTTGAGCACCTTCAGTGCAACTTTCACTACAGGCGGAAGACCCGCTAGCGGGTCTCTGCCAGCGCGCCCAACTTCCCGACGGGTGTCGCTTCCGATGAAGGCTAACGGTAATAACTACAGCCAACAGGTGATTTTTAGTGGGTAGGTGCCATTCTGGTGAGTCCCACATAACCCCCCCGCAGAGGAATTTACCTGCGGGCGGGTATGCATGACGCATCTTCCACCTCCATCCCGCGAGGGTGCCTCGGCAGCAAAAAAAAAAAAAAAGCCTGAACTAAAGCAAATTTCTATAATAAAAGGTTTAGTTAATCGTAAATTAAATAACAAAACAAATATTTACAAGTTTATTACCGATCCGAAAAACAAGATACATTATTTTTACGCTAAATTTTCGTGCAAAAACGAATTAAAAGCCACCCATGTTTTTATTTCACAAGTATAAAGCGTTAATTTTTCAATTGAAATAAAAGGGATCGATATTGCCTCAGCATTCAAAACAGCTTTTATTTTTCCACGAATGTTCCACGCCTTTTAAGCAATTTTTAAGAACGAAGCTCTGAAAAAATACCTACTTCGTAATACCTACTTAAGTCGACACCAAGGAAAAATAACGTTCAAGTATCTCCAAATTATCTATTGATAAATAATTTTATGTATGGTAAATACTACCTGTATATTCATGACTAAAAAATGAACTTTATAATACGTAAGCTTGGTGCTGGTAGGTGAGGCATTAGTATCGTAATATTAGGTGTACAGACTTTCTTTATCTATGAATTTGATCAACTCATTAGAGATCCACTAGCAGTTTTTGTATTCAAAACTATACAACTGTAACAAAAAATACATATTTCTTTGCTTAAAACAATTTAACATAAACTTTATAAAGACTTAATTCGTTATTTCCCTAGACAAACACTAAAGAAGTATGAAGGGCTTGTTTTAGAGATGACCATCATACAGCGAACTGAGAGGAACCCAGAATATACATACTTATATAATTATCATCAACCAAAATCCAAGAATAACATCTGTGTTCATCATACAAAGGAATGCCCGACTAGGATTTCCGGCGTATGCGGCTAAGCTACCACCTACTACGCCACTCGGCAAAGTTTAATTATATTTATGTTTTAATTAGAATTGGTATCGATATTTAAATAACGTTAAAAGCCTAACTTGCTACTCGATCCCGATAAAAATTTAACACTCATGTTCAATAGCGAAAAGGAATCTAAATGGTTATTATAAGAGCATCTCTTTATTGATCTCATACTCTGTCTGATGATTCCAAAATGATGTCAATAAGTCGTTTACGTACTTTAAAATATTATTTTTGATTAAAAACGTGTGTTAAATGGATTCGCCCTCTTTACAAGAAAACCAAATTATAAATTAATGCATTTTTCTTTGCCAATCGGTCTCTCGGTGGGGCGAGATTTACCGATTTTATTTTTTTACTTAACAATGATCATAATAATAAAAAAGAGGCATAGATATCATACCATTTATTATTTATATATTTTCTTAAATTTTCACGATTCATACTTTAAATAAAACACTTTTTACCGGATATTATCGCGTATATTTTAGTTAATTTTAAAATTATTTCGACGTTTCGGCATCTTTGCAGTTGCCGTGGTCACGATAGACTAAGGTGTTGTTCATCTATTGCCAGTAATAAAAACTACATTACTGGCAATACATATTAACGCCATCTGTTTCTCAGTCTTCTCGCATAACGTCCCGGATTGACACAAAAGGCACTGACTGTGTCCTGAGTTTGCAGTCTAACAGTTTGCTGGTTTTTCATTTTGATGTTTTTAAGTATTGGATCCCATGTTGATGAAAGTTTCCAACCATCTTCTCTATTGAAATTTGGATGTTTTTTAATTTCAATAGTTTCTCTGACCATCCTAGGTATAAAATGTTTCTCTTTTGCTAGGATCTTCACGGTATCAAATCTTAAATAATGGTTGGGCTTGTCTATGGAATGTTCACAAACTGCAGATTTTGAGGTTCGTTTATTTTTAACATCAGAGATGTGTTCTTTAATGCGAGTTGACACATTTCGTTTGGTTTGACCGATATAAGAGAGCCCGCAGTCACAGTCGATTTTATAAACGCCTGGATCTTGTAAAGGGATGCTTGATTTTATTGGACGAAGATGCTGGCTTATCTTTGAGTGCGGCTTGTAGATAGTTTTGATTGAAGCTCGCCGAAGAATGCCTCCTATCTTGTCAGTAACACCCTTTATATAAGGCAGGGCATTGTGTCAATCCGGGAAGTTATGCGAGAAGACTGAGAAACAGATGGCGTTAATATGTATTGACAATCATGTAGTTTTTATTACTGGCAATAGATGAACAACACCTTAGTCTATCGTGACCACGGCAACTGCAAAGATGCCGAAACATCGAAATAATTTTAAAATTAACTAAAATATACGCGATAATATCCGGTAAAAAGTGTTTTATTTCATTTATTATTTGACCAATTACAGCCTTATTCAGGCTGCATAGTTCGAGGTTTAAGCTAACCCAGCGTAAAACTGCATATTAACGCCATGATAGTAAACATTGTTTTTTGAGTTATAGATAAGCGTTAGTGCCTAGGTTACCTATGGTCTAAACACGAATCAGTGCTTAGGTAACCTAGGGCAAGTTTAAGGATGGTTTATGTAGATAGTTTGACGTAACGATTGTCATAACCTGTTCTTCTAATCAACAAACATATACTGAATAAAACTGGTGTTAAATTAAAAATAATATGCAAAATTTGATGAAATGGAATCATGGAATATTCAAAATCAAATCAAAATCAAATATTTATTTGCTTAAAATATGGTAGGTACAGATTTAGGTCTTAAAGGTAAATAGATAGAACATACATATTTTACCACTTTTAGGGCATGCAAATATATATATATATATTTAAATAATATATCCTATTCTCTAATACAACATATTTATAACTATCAATTTATTTCAGATATTATCTATTATAGACATTGAGAAATAGTTTTACAATGTAAAAATTTTTTTCGAGTAACCATTTAAAAAATTTTTTTTGAATTTTATATGTGGCAACAATTTATATTAGTGGCACCTTTTTGGACTTTTAACTTCTAATTTGACGGTCTGTTTGGTATGGAGGTAAGTAGTGCCTTTCATGCCAGAGGTCCCGGGTTCGAATCCTGGTAGGAGCAGATATTTTATCATATTTGCTTTCTAGGTATGTATGTATATGTATGTTTATTCAAGTTTATTTCTAATATTTATATTTAAAAAAATATATCCATGTGTGTTTATATATTTCTGAAGTTTATTTATCCGTTATCTAGTATCCATAACACTAGTTCTTAGTGATACTTAATTTGGGCTAGATCATGTAGTGTGTCAGTTAGAAAATATTTATTTATTTATAATGAGAAGATTTATATAAGTTTAATATATAAGATTTGTATATAAGATTTATATAAATAATTAATATAAGTGGAGGATCAATGATAATTACAGTAAATATCTACCTTAATATTCACGACATTTCCTTTAATTACGACTCTTGGCGACAGCTTTCCGATCTTCGCATCTTTATATATATATATATATATATATATATATATATATATATATATAAATATATATATATATATATATATATCTTTATATATATATAAATCACATCATATATATTAGGCAAAGGTGACTGTCATTAGAATACTATTAATATATACATTTTGCAAAATTATTTACTACTACATACTTTCCTAAATAAAAAGGAATGACTCTTCATATAAAATTGGCGAAATACCAATATGTAGGATATGCGGCGACGATGTCGTTAGTAAGAAAGTTGCCCAGACTTGTGGCCTGCACCCATGTGCCCAATTTTATATGCCCATTGAGTCATATTAAAATAGTCACATGGTATATAAGCAAAACTTTTTTCAGTCCAACATTAAAAAAATAAGCCAAATTAGACTTGCGAACAAAGTTTATATCCAACTTCTCCCTTTGTTTTGCAGTTTCATCTGTGTGTGGATTATCGAAAGGTCAACGAAATTTATAGTAGTAAAAGGTTTCCATGCATACTTATAAACGTATTGGTTTCTGCGAGAATTGTGAAGATAAAATTAAGTTATCGTAGATAAGTTTTATAAGGTTTTACCTTAACCTGTTTACTGTCTTTTAATTCACTTTAACCAATTGGATATTTGACATCACTTGAAAATGAAAATATATAAAAAAATATATGTTAAAAAATATTTAATTCAAAAACAATTTCTATCACAACAGTATACATGTAAATCTACGCATCTAGAATATATTTTATCCGACGTCCGTTGCGACGTTTCGGGACCGTTTTGTATGGAGCGTTTTTCGGCTACTCGCAGCAACTCCTCAAACACATTGCTGTATCTAGAAAACTATTGATTGTAAACATAGTGTCTTCTGCAATATTTCTTTACTGTTGATAATTTTTTTTAATTTCAAACGCAAGGTAGAGGTTTTATTGTTATAGAAATGTTCCAGAATAGCTGTAAAGCGAAGTGGCAAAGTTGGAAATTAGTAGGACAATGTACATTTATTAAGACTTTTTACACATCAAAAAATATGACAAAATATATGTAAGACCTTAACATGTGCTCCAGATGATTCATTGTAAAGTATTTGAAGATATCGCTAGACATCTATGGACTGAAAAGCTTGGGGAAGTTTGCGTTGAACTTAAATATTATATCAGTATCTACATTTCTTGTTAGAAAATACTGGAAACAAGGCATTTTTTCGTTAAGACAGTACATGTAGATAAGCGGTGTTAAGGTATACAAGTGCCGTTAAAGCACAATAGATAGGTGCCTTAATTTTAACTAAATTTCTTCACATAGTTTGTGAAATGTGTAAGGACAAATTTTAAGGTTATAACTACTAGTCAAAGTTTTAAAAACATTTTATTTGCCCCCTAATCAGGAAAAGTGCTTAGTTCAAGGCGGAACTTATTAATCTACGGAACGAAAGGCCAGACTTTGTTCCTCTTGTACAACCACCGCTCTCCCAGCATTATTAAAGTCGAAAAAATATAAGTAAATTGCAAGGTGATAAAGGGATGGAATATTTGTGAAAACTTAGTCTGAACAGTACTGCTGCCGGGAGAGTCATATAAATTCTTTTCCGTTAAAAATCTGTCCAGTAATCCAGCTTCTGTCACTTTGAGGGCTCTGCAATGATCAAAAACGACGTTACTAAGGAACGGTGAATTAAATATTAAGTAGAATAAAAGTAGGTGATAAGTGATAGATATAATATGTTTCAAACAATATCATTTTGGTAAAACGACATCTTTTATATTTGTCAGCTTTTCAATTTTTACTACATCTTATTCAGTTATAATTATTTGCGTAGTGATGTTAGTAATTGCCTCAAGTTCCTAAGCCAAGAGTTTCCAAGTTCAAATCTTGGTAGAGTTAGACATTTGTCAAAGAACAATGCTTCAATGAGGTAGTACATGAATTCTAATTAGAAGTATTTATTCTCGCTATTCATCAGATCGCTCCTTAGTCATGCATGCGAAACACAGAATTATTGGACCAAATTTTTTTGTTTGTGTCATTTTTGACATGATCTTAATTCTGTTTATTTGATCTGTTTAATTTTACCCGATTTTAAATTCTTCTGTGTAAGAGAAGTCCTTCGAAGTGAAAAAATATTTATGGACATTCGTGAACACATCCACTTCCATTAATCTGCGTATGGTTTCTTGGTCGAACACTAGAACATAAAAACGAACATTAAATTAGCAACCAAATCGAAACTATCGTTCAAAGACTGTCTAAAGAAAGATTGTTAAATGGTGATCCAGAACTAGAGCACATTTTTGAGAATTTAAATCACTTCCATACCGCCCCATACCACCCCATAAACTCGATTTTTTGGATTAGAAGTTATGCCGCATTTGTCACTTTTTTTTATTTTCGACTTTTGAGCTTGAGGTAAATATTTGTTCTTTTCTTTATTAGTTAGCCAAAGGTTGAGACTTTGCCAACACAAACACGATTCAATCCAGAAAACAAACTTACATCAAAAGAATAAAATTGAAAAAAAAATTCAAATCTTTCTTTTGAAATCTAAATATTCAAGCAAACTCAAAAATTATTTAAAAAATTTCTTTAGTCTATCAGCATCTTACCGTAAAATTTTTATTGAGCTATCTAACTTATCACCTTAAATTTAAGTTACAGGTTTAAATGATAACCTAAACACATTCAATTTAATAACTCCCTTTTTAAGATTTTGGCAATAATGACATTGGTTACACAGTAACTTTAAATAAATTATCATTAAAAACCGCGGTAGATGGAATATAATTCTGGTAATAGTTTTTTTTAAATATGCTTTATAGCTAACCCTATGCAAAAAATATTTGTATAAAATAGTTGTCATAGACGAAAATGACTTGTAACATAATAATACTTGTGACAGCGTAAGAAAAGAAAAGGTTAAGTACTTCTAAATAGAGTAAAATTGTACAAAATATATACATACAACAGTTGTTTAACCTTGGGACCACTGTTTGACAGTCCTACCTGAGACACCCTGTGTTTTTGGTGTCATTGTTGTGTGAGTTAAAAAGGTGTTTCAAGCACTAAAATTTAAAAAATCTGCCAACAGAGCCTGTCTGTCATCATCAGTTGCGAATACCAACATGTAATTGCGTGCTGACCATAATCCATAATTGTAGCGAAATTTACACTCAGGTCATGTAAAAATTACACAGGGAAACCCATTAAACAAAAATCTAGCATGGTATTCAATCCCAATGCTTCAAATTTCATTTTTGATTAATAATACTAGTTTTGAATACATAAACATGGGACGGGACTTTGATATTACATTCTCGCTCCAATCGCCGCCCGGTACGGACGGAAAAGACCCCGTTCTCCGTTGATCGGTCCCTTACCGATATTCCGTGGCGCTCAGTCTACTGACGTCACAGTTTAGCGTGTTGGTTCCGTGCTACGGTTTTCAAGGTTTTTCTACTTCTTCAAAGTGCTGTGCTAAGTTGTGTTGTGCTTGTGCTGAGTGCTGTGTAGTGCCCAGCGTAAGTAGTCTGGTTTCAATACAAAGGATACTTAACGGTGAAAACGAATTTGTACTGATCCAGTCCATTTTATTTTATTTATTATTTCCTTCTACTATTTTATATTTTCTCTTCTATTTTCATGGGAGGGAGCGACTCCGATTCCGATTCCGCGTCCGAACCGTCTTCGGGCGCCGCTACTTTAACCGGCTCTCCCGAGCCCCCATTCACATTGGTCTCTAAACGCTCCAAGAAGCGCTGAAAGAAAATCGCGGTGTCTTCAACACCCGATACCACCCCAGTGCCTTCAGCACCCGTCCCCGCGCCGCTTATGTCACTCGAAGTGACCGCGTCTCCGTCAAAGCCAGCGACGCGCTGCGCTCCCATCCCACCGAAGCCTCCGCTCCCTCCGCCTGTCTGCCTCCGCGCAAAAGCGCGCTAGACCGCGGTTTCTAACTTGTGCAAAGAGCACAAAATTATTAACTTAAAAGCCGCCAATGCTGGCGAATCAATTAAAATTCAGGTCGCGGCCATCGACGACTTCCGGTCTTTTACTAGGCTTCTATCGATCAAACAAATCGCGTATCACACCTACGCCCTCACGGAGGAGCGTAAGATACGCGCAGTACTACGGGGCGTCCCGTTTGAACTCAGTAATGACGACATTCTCGAGGTCCTTAAGTCTCAAGGCTTCCCGGCTGAAGCAGTGCACAAGATGCATTCTAACTGCGGTAGACGTTTTCCACTAGCTTTAATTATCCTCACCAACACTCCCAACTCGAGGGAAATCCTCAGAGAGGCTCGCACAATCTGCGGACTTTCGAATATCTCCGTCGAGCGTCCTAGCCCCCGCGGCCACCCTGGGCAGTGCCACCGCTGCCAGCTCTATGGCCACGCAGCGGCTAACTGCTCAGCTCACATTACAAAAGAGTGCACTCGCACACCCGAATCCACTTCCCTCCCTGCCTGTGTGCTGTGCGGCCAGTCTGGCTTCACAGCTAACTGCAGGGGTTGCCCGCGCGCTCCGCGCTCCACCGTCAAGAGGGTCGCGCCTAAACCGGCGCCGCCGCTCACTCCCGCTAACTTCCCGCCGCTGCGCAACCGGAGTCCCCCGGAAGCAAAGCCCGTACAGCCGACGCCTACTCCGGCTCTGTCCTCGAGACAGCGTCCGGCCGCTCCACCTGCACCTTCCCGTCCTATCCCAGCTCCCGTAGCTCCCGTAGGCCTGCGTCCCGCTCCGTCGTCTTCACCTCAGTCGTCGTTGGCTGAGGTCTCCAGACCGTGTTCGACATCATTCAAAACGTCGACATTAAGGAAATTTCCGTATTTCCGCTCTCCTCAAGAGCGTTTATTTGCGTTAGCCGAGCATCACTCGCTTCTAAGTTCGTTATAAATTTAATTTTTTGTATAAATTCGTAAATAAGCAATATAATGTCTAGACCCGCAAATTTTTTTTTTTTTTTTTTTTATTAATAATTAGCAGGCGTTTGTCTTCCATCTCACCTGATGGAAAGTGACGATGAAGACGAGGATCGTACACGCCTGTCTAAGAGGTACCTATTCACTCTACACTTGAAAGCTCCAGGGTTATATTTGTCTGGAAAAACAGACGCAGGCAAATCGTTCCACTCTTTGGCAACACGAACCAAAAATGAGCTATCGAACCGTTTAGTTCGGCTCATCGGCACGCTAACCACAAACGGGTGAAACTTCTGTCTGCGCCTGGTTGACCGGTGGAGAAAGGGGGAAGGTTCGATCAACTGAAAAAGAGCATCGCGTACGGTCCGGTCGTATCAAACCCAAGGGCTTATCCCTAGTATCCTTTAACGTTCGTAGCCTTAGCACCAACCTTCTTGAGCTCAAACTGTTCCTTCAGAATAACGCGCCAA
The DNA here is from genome assembly GCA_923062675.1 of Marasmarcha lunaedactyla. NCBI lineage: Eukaryota > Metazoa > Arthropoda > Insecta > Lepidoptera > Pterophoridae > Marasmarcha > Marasmarcha lunaedactyla. The sequence goes on from OV281353.1 coordinate 16,451,166, forward strand.
TCTTATTGCTTCTTCAAGAGACGTGGCTAACTCCAAACCGCTCCAGGGGATTTGCTATTCCCAAGTACGCGTTTATTCGTAACGACAGGCCCAACACCGACGGTTTCGGCGGCACTGATATTTATTACAAAAGAGGAATCCATTGGTGTCCTCTCCCTACCCCTCCTCTCCTCAACATGGAAGCCACTGTGTGCAGATTGACTATGACTGGTCATCCGACCATCATCATAGCTTCAATCTACATACCTAGTGGCACCAGACCAATCTGCAGCGACTTTGAGGCCATTCTCGCCCTCGGCCATTCTATCATTATGTTCGGAGACTTTAACTCCAAACATACTGACTGGACGTGCCTATCAACCAACACCAGCGGTATCGCTCTCCTCGACTTCACAACCTCACTTGACTAAGATGTCATCTCTCCCATCACTCCCACTCACTATCCCGACAACCCGAACCACTGTCCTGATATCCTCGATTTTGCAATTGTCAAGCGAATCAACCTCGACCTCAGGTCGATCGAACCGCTCGATGACCTAGGTTCTGACCACCGCCCCATCTCCCTCGTGCTAGGACCGCCTAACGATAACGTCACATCTCCTAAGACCTTTACCAACACACCGTGTACACCGTGTAAACCAACGACATTCCCATCCCGCCGAAAGGCGTCGAATTCGCCCTCTTTGCCGACGACACCGCACTCTATACCAAAGGCCACAGTGTTCCGCACCTTGTAACCAGACTCCAAACGGCCGTAAACGCCCTTGGTGTATGGTTTTAAAAACCACACACCACGACCAAAAACGCCGTCGTCCCGTTGGCGATCCCCACGTTTGAATGTTAGACATTCCCATCTCCTGGAAGCGCAGTACTAAATGCTTAGGCGACACGTTAGATCCGACGCTTTATTTCAAGCCACACGTCGAAAGAGTTTCGAAACTCGCCCGTCACTACTTAGACCGCCTAAATAGCATGTTAGGTAGAAAAAGTAAAATGTCTTTCAGAAACAAACGTACACTTTACAAGGTCTGCGTTAGACCCGTCATGACATATGCCTCGCCAATCTTTGCCCACGCCAAACCCTCCCTCCTGCACAAACTGGTAGTTCAAAACCTCTTTTGCCGCAGGGCCACAAACGCACCGTGGTACGTGCGTAACGCGGACTTGCACAGAGATCTTGAACTGCCTACAGTACAACAACACCTCAAAACACTCTCTGAAGCGTTTTTCAAACGCTCCGAAACCCATCCCAATCCTCTAGTTCGTGATTCAGTCTCATATACTACTCCTGTCTTAGGTTCGAAGTTCAAAGTCGCTAGGCCTAGGAATGCACAAGCGTACTCATCCACCAGACTGTCAGCCGATCTCGAAGCCCTTCTGGCCGCAAATTCTAATTCTAACGTAAATTCTCATCTAACGTAAATTCTAATTCTAACATAAATCTTAATCCTAACGTAAATCCGAATTAATTCAAATTTATTTTTCAATTTTTCATTTTCTTAATTATTTACTTTTCATTTTGAGCACCCTCAGTGCTATGTATTCACCTTCGGTGCTATGTAAATCCCAGCGCGTGACCCCTTGTGGGTCCCGCAAGCGCGGCCTCTTTCTCCAATTGGCCGTCGCTCAGATGAAGGCTGAGTGGCAAAAAATTGCACGAGCCGACAGGGAGTTTTTTAGTGGGTAGTGGTTCTGGTAGGTGTCGGAACGAGCCCCACATAACCTGGATCGCGCGAGAGCATTTTTTATCCTCCTGCCCTTCCCGTGGAGGGGAACAAAATAAAAAAACTTTGATGTTCCACCCGCGCTGCCTTGCACCTTCAGAACAATACTCGGATGCTTGACGCGATGGAAAACAGAATTTACGCATTTACCATAAAACTAGCACATGACGGTAAAACACGTCTAATCACCAAATATGCCTTAGGTTTTAAATATTAATTAATTGAGAATTACGCAAATTGCTTTTTATTGTATTATGTATAAAGGCAAGTTTATTTTGTGAGTAAAAAAATTTTTATTTATTTATTATTTACCAAATCAACAGCACTTGAAATTTACATTAAATATAACACATATAAAAAAAAACTTATATTTATTTATTATTTACCAAATCAACAGCACTTGAAATTTACATTAAATATAACACATATAAAAAAAAACTTATAGCCATTTATGGATTTACATTATTTTTTAATAGTATAATTTAGTTAAAAAGTTATGCATATCATAATTTCACTTCTCTAACATACGCTTTAAAAGTATATAAGCTTATGTAACGTTTTTTATTTCTTGAAAACTTAAGCCTGTTTACCTATGAAATTGCCGTTTTTCACGAAATAAATGAAGCGTATTTTTTTTATATATTTTTTATTTCTATTAATCAAAATAATCACCCATGCAATCAATGCATCTTTGCCAACGCATTGGTAGCTTATTGATTCCTTTCTTGAAGAAATCAGCTGGACGGGAGGCAACAAATTCTTCAAAGGCATTTTGTACTGCCTCTCGGGTATTGAATTTTTTTCCCGCCAAGAAGTTATCCAAATTCTGGAAAAAGTAGAAGTCTGTAGGCGCAAGGTCTGGTGAGTACGGCGGATGACGGAGAACTTCCAACCCCAACTCTTGTAGCTTGGAGACCGTCTGCTGTGCAGTATGAGGTTGCGCGTTGTCGTGCAGGAGCAGTGGAGCCGAACGATTGACCAAAGCTGGTTGGAGACGTGCGAGCTTCTCCATCATTGTGTTCAGTTCTTCACAGTACACATCTGCGGTAATGCTTGTCCCGTTTGGCAAGAAGCTGTGATCAATCACACCCGCGTTAGACCACCAAACAGTGACCATCACTTTTCTAGGGGTAAGTTTTCGTTTAGGGCATTGTTTGGGTGCTGAACCAGGGTCCAACCAACTTGCTGAGCGCTTACGATTGTCAAACAGGTTCCATTTCTCATCACAAGTAACAATGCGGTTCAGAATTCCTTCATTTGTATGCCTGCTGAGCAGTGCAAGGCACGTCTCCACGCGTACTTCGAGCTGGCGGTCATTGAGTTCGTGGGGTACCCATTTGTCAAGCTTTTTTACCTTGCCAATTTGACGCAAATGGACCAATATTGTTTTGATGCTAACGTCGAAAGCTGCTGCTAAATCAGCCGTGGATTGAGTTTCATCAGCTTCCACAATTGCCTTTAATTCGTCATTGTCGACCAAAGTTTTCGGACGACCACGGGGTTCATTTTTCAGGTCAAAATTTCCAGAACGGAAGCGGGTAAACCAATAACGAGCGGTGCGTTCGTTTGTAGTGTTCGCTCCGTAAACGTCGTTGATGTTGCGTGCCGCTTGTGCCGCTTTGCTGCCACGACGGTACTCATACTCCATAATTACACGAATTTTTAACTTATCCATGATGACGAAAAATGTTCGAATGCGTTGAAAACAAAATACTAACTATTAAACAAATGACGATTTTAGAAAAAGAATTCCATGTTTGTCAAATAAAATTAATTGGAAATTAGAATTATCAGTCAAAAAAAAATATTTTCATTTGAAATGGCCAGTACGGCAAAACGGCAGTTTCATAGGTAAAGACCTATTATAAGAATCTTTACGTTGTTATTGTGGTAAACCTTTACGTAGCGATCTGTTTAGTGTATGGTTGGTTATAATCCGTTGCAGTTAACATAAGTTATGTTTATATTAATATTAAGAGACCAATGCATATTAACTATTATAACACCTAAGTAGGAATAGTCTTGAGTTTAACAAAAATTAAATTGTTATTGATTCGAACATTTACTGTGTACACTTTTTTTTCAAGTTCAAGCTTTATAGTATGAACGTAGGAGTACAAAAAAAAAATTTAAATGCCACAAAAAAATTATTCTTAGCCAAAATTATTATTATTTACTATAAAGTTAACTAAAAAAGTTTTGATCTGGAAAGCTGGCAAGTTATAACTTATTTTCAAAATTCGATTATTTAAAAATATAAATATGTTTCTTCTAAATATAAACTTCCCACTACATTTTTTTACCAGCGTTATGAAACTATTGTCTGTCATAGGAAAATGGATCTATGTCACGAACATTATCGTGCAAATCGTTTAATTGACTACAGTTAGTTTGATGAACAAGGCGTCTTGTAAAGCAACTGTGTACCGCTGGTACAACAAATTTAAGTGCAGTCACTTAAATTTGAAGGATGCAGTAAGAAGTGGTAGTCCTTTACTGCTGTTACGGAAGAAAAGTTGCTACAAGTTAAAAATTTGATTTAACAATACCGGCTAATCACATACGAAGAGATTGGCATCGGGAATCAGAGATGATATTGTACACAACCACCTTGGCATAAGGAGGATTGTTTCGCTCTGGGTACCCCACAACTTCACTGATGCTCAGAAGGAGGTGCGCGTGGGATGGTGCTATGCTATTATTAATAACTTCAAACTAGGTTCTTTCCGCCATGTTTACCATAACAGGTGACGAATCTTCGATTTATCAATATGATCCAGAAAAAAAGCGCCATCTACACTATGGATGTTTCAAAACGACCCAATGCCTACTAATTTGGAATGATCGAGAAGCGCTGGAAAAATGTTGATCGCCAGTTTTTTCTCCTTAACGGGATATTTAGTTTAAATTCCCTTAGGAAAATGAACACCAAAAACCTTAGATATGTAGTTATAAATCTGAACTTAGTTCTTATGATAATTACGTTTATCAAAACGCATCATGTTATTGTGCATACAACTACGAGTACATGCCAAATATTTGTCTTTCGTTTACTTAGGTACACTGCTCCCAAGGCAACCAGATCAACGTGCACACGTGTTTAACCTATTGATTCAATTATCTTATTAAATGAAATACCTTACTGATTCATTATCTTATTGAATTAAATTTAAGATTTTGTTGAAAAGCTAGCGTAAAACTCAACACTCAAAATAATCCCTAATCTGTCTTATTCTGAGCGTAACTCAGCACAGTGATACTTTGTGACAGTTTTCTTCCTACAAATATAGCTCATACTTTATCCTCTGGTATGCGTTGTTATTGGCGAAATCTTTATTTTCACTAGTGACTCTTATTTTAAACATGTCTAGTTTAAAAAAAACATTAGTTTAAGTAAACCGTTAAGAACAAAAACAATTATTTAAAAAAAGTTTATTTTTTATTATTTTTCAACTTATTCCGTTAAATTGAGAATTTTGAGATATAGACAATTTATGTTTAATGAATGTTTTCTGTTATATTACGCTTGTCAATTGTAATCGCTCTTCTCAATTTCCAGCGGTAGTCCGCTAACATACCGCTAGAATGCCATCGGCCCTGTTACTCTTTTGAATTGTCAATATATTTTTGCTAATGTTCACCCTGATTAACATGAATCACTTAATATTTCTGAATAGAACTTATTATTACTCTAAGGCTATTTAGATTTAAGAACCTTACTTTGCTTTATTTCTGGATATAAGTTGTCATAGTCAGTTAGAAGAGCCGTGTTCTCCTCTTTTAATGCTTGTAATCCAACAGAAATATTCACAACTTTAGTGTTTACAAGACGCGACTTGACTAAGCTGAGATTATGACTGAATGCAAATATCTGAAAAAAAATCCAGTTCATTCATCGATTAAAAAGAGCTTGCAGCTTTGCAAAGGACTGAACACTACTTACACCGGTAATAACCCATTGCATGTCTTCTAATACCATCAGTTCGACGTCAGTATTGATCAGTTCATCTATTCCAAATACTTCCTCTTCCTTGACCACGAGGTGAGACAGCAGTTGTGACGTGAAATACGAGTGTATCACGAAAGCGAACATGAAAAATACGAAGTATGAAAGCCGACGTGAAGATAGCCTCACTTCCGTCGGCAGAGCTGAAAGTTATCAGAGATGAAAAACTCGTTATAATGGTCCTTTTTCATTAGGCGATAACAAACTGAACACTCGACCAATAACACTGGTCTATAATATTAAAATGTTTTATACTTATTTGGGGTTACTCAATATGTAAATACATATATAGTATTTATGAGTACTATAACCACGTTATTTAATTTATCATTGATAGTTACAGCAGCGCCCGCCAGATAATGACTTTTATAGTGACATAACTGTAATTTAAAAATAAAATATAGTCCATGTTACTCGCTGATAATATAGCTTTCTAAAGGTGAAAGAATTGTTCAAATCGGTTAAGTAGTTTTTGTGTTTATCCATCCGTATCCGTTACAAACAAACATATTAAACCATTCTTCTTTATAATTTTTGTATAAAAGTATAGATATGACATAAATTTACAAAAAGAGCTAACAATGAATTTTAAATTGTATGTTTTGATCCAGCGAGGAAAATACTATATAAATTCGTATCATGTAAGGACAATTTTCGGGTAGACCATAAATCGGAGGAGTGTGTACGCCCTCAAGTAACCACAGGCATTGGCAGAATCATCCGCGTTGTTGCAACAACATCAAGCTGAGCCAAATAGCCTATTTACTTACTGCAAAAGTTAATAAATTAGTTAAAAGTTTTCATGTATTCAATTCATTGTTATTTGTTTCTGTTTGCAAATGTGTTGTGAGTAAATAAATAATGTTTCTTTCTTTTTTTCTTTCTAATCGGAGGAATATCGAATCCTGTTTTAATTATAAAACATGTGATAAGATGTTTTAAGCCCTTAACGTAGTTACATAATCACTAACAAAATAAGCATCCATTTTATTGCGAAAAAAAAACGGATCTTATTAAATCGAGTTCAAGGTTGTTTAAGATTAGCTATTATGCTCATGTTTTTTTGCGTTGCTTTTTGATTTCAATACAAAATAGGCGGTAAAATAAACCTTCCTATATATTTTCCTGTGTATTGAACCTTGGTTTATTCACTAAAAAGCGCCTAGTATTAAACAACTTGTAGACTTCACAATACATTTATTAACATCTAGGTAAACTGCAAATAAGTCCTTCGTAGAAGTGTCAATAATATATGTATTCCTAATATATGTTCCCAATCAATGCCAACAGCTGGACATGTCTACTAGCTGAAATTCCAGTTTGTTGAAAATTGTGTAAATAAAATTATTAACTCTGCAGCACGTAAGAGTTTTGAACTGCATATAATGATTACTTACACATATGAAAATACGCAGCTATAGCAATCAACATTTCGTATCCTACAGAACATTCCCAGCATCCTCCAAATATTTTCCTGTCCCACCACGCTTGTATGAAGAAAATAAAAGACACCAGTATAACCATGGCATAAAGTGAGTTCCATACAGGCCTGGTGAACGGGTCGCTGTAGTATCGTCTGAAGATGTCTTTCTCCTCTTTTTTCACAAGAAAACCGACTCTGAAGTAGAGATGCAATTTCAAATATGTTTTTGTTTAAAGTAAACGAATAAGTATCAAGTTCTATTTTACCTCCACATTAGAACCTGTATTATCGGTTCAATATTTAAAAACTTTTGGTCTTCCAAAGTCATTGGAAAAGCGTAAATATCAATTGAAGTATTTGGAAACATGCTGGCGTTGGGAAACACAAGTAGTTCCATCGATGTATTTTCAGGAATCACATAATCTATCCTGTTAAAAAAATTATTTACCGATAAAATTTGTAAGTTAAAAGCGACAAATATTGTGATAATTATATACTTAAATAAAATTTTAAACCCCGACCCACATCTTGAAACAGATCCAGTTTGTGCGTACGCTTCCGACGCCAATGAAAATGTAACTAATACCTATTAAAATAATATTTACCCTACTACTACAATTATACTGCATAATAATTATAATACCATGAAGTAAACTACTACTATACTACTTTCCTTAACCTATGAAGGTTTATTAAAAATGTTGAAATTTAGAATATATTTAGAAATTATCTACTTCTTTTTGTATTAAACTTGACAACTCTTTGGTACTTGGGGAGCGAATAAGCTAATCCCAATAGGTAATTCAAATAGATGCAAATAAAATACTTACTGAAAGTGATACATATCCTTCAGCAGTCTCAATAAATAACACGTTATAAGGTGTTGCTGCCACAGTGAACAATGTTTGTATGCGTCAAATTTTTCGTATAAATGTTTACATCTAAGTAATGAAAATACTGTAAAAGTTTCATTATTCATTTTGTATACTTTGGTAATTTTTTTTAAATTTTCAGTTTAATTCGTTGCAAAGTAAAGACTCGTGCGAACTAACTGAAATCTTATTTTTGAATGAAAAAGAAAGCATCCAACCAAACGTCAAGCTAAGTGTTTTGAATAACGATGTTTGCCAAGTCTACAACTAACAATAAACAAATATTTTGATTGAACCTAGTATTACAGTACGTTTACATACAACTTGACTTCGTTTATGATGATGAATTTAAGGCAACAAAATAGTTTTACTAAAAATAATGTATACAAGATTCTTAACACCTACATTACGCAGATGGCGAAAAAGTTTATTTGAAGGTTAGGTCGGACTCTGACTGGTCAATAATTCAACGATTTAGGTGCTTTGTATGAGTAATTAGAAAATAATATCATAACAGTAAATATTCAAAAATGTCAGTGTATTAGTTTTCGTTGCAAAACAGGATACAGATTTTCCGTTTCAATTCGATGGTAGAGTAATTGCAAGGTCTTAGGAAATTCGGCACCTGGGGATTATATTAGACCTTAGGATATTGTTTAAAAAGGTCATGTATAGTTATTACTAAATCTATGCGAAATCTAAGTTTTAATACAAAAACATGCAAACCTTTTCGAGTTTGCAGTGTCTGAAAGTTTGTATATGGTGCTACTAGTATCTAGATTATAGTTGCTCAGTCTGGAGTCCAATATATGATGTTAACATTCAAAGGTTAGAAAGAGATCATTAGACACCTCAACTATAAATCCCATAGATGACATCAATTATGCAATGAAGACTGCCATCACTAGCATCTTTTGTCATTACAAGCTAGACGTGAAGTTTTTGATAGGTTGTTGCCATATAACATATTATGCATCTACACCACACGGCACCGTACCATACATACTCCAATTTTAAAGTCCTTTGCACCATTATAACTATGCTAAACACAAAATATTAACTCGTATCGTAGAAACCTACGGTAATCATTATAACCATCTTACCACCAACTGTAAGGCCCCAAAGTAAGCAAAGCTTGTGTTATGGATAACTAGCGAGCTGGAGGGGGAAACCCAGTATAAATATACATATATAAATTAAAAACCATGACCCGAGAACAAACATCTGTGTTCGCCACACAAATAAATGCACGGAGCAGGACTCGACCCTGTTACTTCTGCCGTATGAGGCAGGGCCATTTCGCCACTCAGCCGTCAAAGCTAGTGTTCAGACTGACGATGCTACGAGTAACATAACGTCAGAGGCCTCTGGTTCACAGTCTCGGTTTGCGTGCGTTCTCGAGCGCACGTCGATCGCAGACGCCTCCCGCTCCATTAGCCCCCGCGCTAATCGAGCACCCAAATTTCACTGGTTGTTACCGTAATAAGTTTCTAACGCCGTTTTCACGGCGGATAGTGGGTTGTTAACCGTACTTCGTGGAACGTGAGTCTTCGTGTTCGAGTAAGTTATCCGCGTCGTCCCCAACCGCCCTACTGCGTGTAGGGTGGTTTTAGGAAGTTAGTCATCGTTGATAGGTTCATAGTATATATATTTATATATTGTTGTCCCTCCCCAACCCCTCCGCAATGGCTTCCCTAAGCCCCGAGGAGGTTCTGAATAAGCTGATCGCTGATTACGACGCCCAAGGCACTCATTGCCCCCCTCATATGATTCGCACGCTGCAATCCTTTCTCCCTCTAATCATGGCACTGATCACATCGGCCCCTCAGGCCACCTCCGTCCCTCAGACCGCTCTGGTCTTAGGCCCTCCCGCGTCCCCTTCCTCCAGTGACATGGAGTGCGAAGTAGACGCCCCTCCGCGCAGCAAGCGCGCACCCGCGACCGAGTCATCCTCGGACGCCACCCCAACTGGCCCTGAGTCTCCCTCTTTTACGCTTGTTAAGAAGCGCTCTACAGCTCTGCAGCGTCTTCAACGCCAGCTGCCCCGGTGTCTTCAACACCTGCTCCAGCCCCAACTTCTGTCAAGGCCAAGGTCCCACCACCCGTTTTCCTTCGGGAAAAGGGTAAATGGACTGAGGTTTCGACATTGTGCAATGAGCACAAGATCCATTACACCCGAGTGGCCAACTCGGGTGAATCTATTAAAATCATAGTCTCGTCGATAGACGACTTTCGTGCTTTAACAAAGCTCCTCACCGATAAGCAATATGCTTATCATACTTATGCTCTGTCAGAAGAGCGTAAGATCAGAGCGGTACTCAGGGGAGTCCCGTTCGAATTATCGAACGAGGTTATCCTGGAGGATCTGCAGTCCCAAGGCTTCCCGGCACTCGCGGTGCATAAAATGCACAGCAAGTACGGGAGGCGTCACCCTCTCGCTTTGGTGGTTCTCGCCAACGTCCCCAAGTCCAGGGAGATCCTGAAAGGGGTTAGCACTATATGCGGCCTCTCTGGGATCTCGATCGAGGCGCCTCATCGCCGCGGTCATCCCGGCCAGTGCCATCGGTGCCAGTTGTACGGGCACGCGGCGGCCAACTGCGCCGCCCCGCCCAGGTGCGTCAAGTGCCTGGTCCCCCACTTCACTAAGGAGTGCAATCGCACTCCTGAAACTCCCTCTCCTCCCGATTGCGTGCTTTGTGGCCAGTCCGGCCACACCGCAAATTACAAGGGCTGCCCTCGTGCACCCCGTTGTATGCGTTCCAATTCCAAGAGGGTGGCACCCAAACAGGCCCCGCCCCTTTCTCAGGAAAACTTTCCGCCGCTGCGTAGCCAGGTTCCTCCGGCTGCAAAGCCTGCTCAGCCAAAGCCTGCTCCAGAAAACTGGAGGCAGCGCCCCGCATCGAATCCCATCCCGGCTCCTCGCCCATACAAACCCACTCCTCAATCCTCCGTAGCAGACGATATTCGTATCGTCTGCGACGCTATGAAAAATATCGATGTTAGTGAAATCGCAGTCTTAGCCCGTAAACTTAGGGCTTCACGTTCTCCGACAGAGCAACTGCTCGCTCTGGCGGAGCATAGTTCCCTTCTCAATTCATTATAGGTTCATTTAAATGAATTGATCCCTAAGTCAAGCTTCGGCCGACCTCTGCGCAGCCCCGGCTTCACCGGAGGCTGCCCAGAACGGCCACCAACTCATGTCCCTTTGAGCACCTTCAGTGCAACTTTCACTCCAGGCGGAAGGCCCGCTAGCGGGCCTCCGCCAGCGCGCCCAACTTCCGACGGGTGTCGCTTCCGATGAAGGCTAAAGGTAAAATTTTACTACAGCCAACAGGTGGTTTTTAGTGGGTAGGTGCCATTCTGGTGAGTCCCACATAACCCCCCGCAGAGGACGGTATTTTCCTGCGGGCGGTATGCATGACGCATCTTCCACCTCCGTCCCGCGAGGGTGCCTCGGCAGCAAAAAAAAAAGGCCTCTGGTTTCTAGAGGCGGTACGATCAACTCGAGGTTGTTACACTTGAGGTGGCCCTAACCTCACATGGTAAGGAGTACTCAGTCAGTAAAAAAGTAATTGAGACAATAACTTTGGATTTTGTGATAACTTTAAAACGTGTTTGAATTCATTAAAAAAAGTTATAGAGCTAAACTAAAATATAATGGAAAAAATAATAATAAAATTGTATTGTAAAGTATTCTTAAAATGCTGCATGTACTAACATATTCATTTTCAAAACAGCAAGACGACGCGGGGCGAGGTCTCAAATGAGGTACAATGTTTGTTGACTTGACGCGTAATGTCCATGGTAAAACCTAATTAACTCAGTTTAGTTTCTTGTTTCGCAGTTAATTACATAATTTATTTTAGGTTTACATTCAAAAAGAGTTTAGATTTGTCAGCACTCGCTGTGCGTTCGTCTCAGCATAATTTAAATTTAAAATTAAATTGGGATTAGCATAATTTATTTAAGTACAATCTAATATTCATACTTGAATTCTGTATATAACGAACGAATTTGTAGATTTCTTTATAAATTTAATAAAATTAATTCAAAAATAAATAAGTTTGTCTCTTATTCTGTAACCTGGAATAATGTCCTGGATACCGGATGGAACGACCGGATCGAACAAATCCCACGTCCAGTTAAGTTCTCTAATCACTATTATACATATTATATTATACACATTCAAATTTAAATGATCTCAATTTTATTTTAATACATGTTACATATTTAAACCTGTGCTATGAATAAATGAAGTATAAATCAGATCTGAATATGATGCAAATATAAACCGTGTTTCTTTAACAACCAGACCTTAGCATACCATTTTCTAATACAAAAAGGTGAACTTTTCAGTAAAATTTACTTAGTTTTTTAAACTTTACAGTACAACGTCAAAGAAAAAGTAATTTAAAGTTTCTATTGCCGTTCAAATACCGTGTACTGAACTAGCATGGAACTCTACGTTAGAATGCCAATGAAAACGAAAACTGCGTTTTCGTTGGTTTGAAATGAAAAGAGTTTTGTTCAGAGTACATATCAGGCCGTCAGCGTAAAAATGTCCTTAAATTGAAATAGGTAGTATGAAAATAATGGGGTCTGTATATTTATAAATTTTACATCGATGCACATAAATTATATTATGGTTGATTTTAGTCCAGATTCATATTTTCTTTTGCATTTACAGTACTTTAATATTCCCACAAGGGCAAGGTTAGGCCAACTAACTAGGAAATATACCTTTATACATATTTTAAAAATACGGAAAATTGAAAATTACTATTTTGACAAAGTAAATATAATTTAAACCAGTCATTAATTCGGCGATCATTAAAAATTATGTCACTTTCTGCTGCTGAAGTTTACTGAAGACATTCAGATACTTTTAAGACCACAGAGGTGGTCTTCTTGGACTGCTGTTACGGAACAAACCGAGCTACTAGTAAAAATTTGATTTAACAAAACGGTGAATAATATATGAGGAGAGTCAGCACAATCTGCAGATTCGATCAGGAGTATTTTATCCACTTGTACCACCCATTGTAACCCACAACCTCACCGATGCTCAGAAGCAGGCGCGCGTGGCCATTCCAAGGCTTTTGATAGGGTCTAGCATGATGGTCTCTTGAGTAAGCTTCCTGCATACGGAATACCTAAAGGGCTCTGCGACTGGATATCTGATTTTTTGAGGGAACGATCGATTCGAGTAGTCTTAGACGGCTGCTCTTCTGACCTAATGTCAATTAATGCCGGTGTACCTCAGGGATCTGTTCTCCCTGCAACATTATTCTTGCTGCACATAAACGACCTGCTAACCCCAGGCATTATTGGTTACGCTGATGACAGTACCGTTGTAGAGATGCATGTGTAATGCGCGGGCGAGTCCTCAAGAAACCCGGGCTTTGAGAGAGTCCATAATTAAGCGGGTGGATATGACCTTAAAGAAAGTGTCCGATTGAAGCGAGTCCAATTTGGTCAAATTTAACCAGTCAAAAACACAGGCATGTTTATTCTCCACTAAAAAGAGCAGTTTCAACTTAACGCCCACATTTCAAAATATTTCTGTGCCCTTAACAGACCACCTAGGGCTTCTGGGCGTAACTATATCGTCCCATCTGAACTTCAGGCATCAAATTGTGTCCACAGCTCAAACCGCTTCAAAGAAGTTGGAAATCATCTCGAAGGTCCGGCGGTACTTCAGCCCTGAACCACTACTTAATTTGTACACAGCTCAAGTTCAATCTTATATTAAGTACTGTAGCCACCTTTGGGATATTTCTGCAAAGTACCAACTTGAAGCGATGGACGCAGTTGAACGAAGAGCCCAAAACGAAGAAAGAAAAGAAGAAAGCCTCGACCATCGTCGGAAAGTTGCCAGTTTAGCAGTCTTCTACAGATTACATTTTGGATAGTGCGCGAATGCTCTTTTTGATCAGGTCGAACCCACTCCCTTCTTATATCGGACTACTAGACACAGAAAGGCCTTCCATCCCTTTATAGCAGACATCCCAAGAAGTCGAACCAAACGCTTCGATAGTTCCTTTTTGGTGCGGGTCGCAAAGGTGTGGAATGAATTGCCTGTGTCTGTTTTTCCAGAAAACTATAAACCTAGTTCTTTTAAGCCTCGAGTGAATAGGTATCTCGTGGATAGACATGTAACACCTTCGTCTTCATCGTCACTTTCCATCAGGTGAGATAGAATACAAACGTCTTATCCTTTTTAAATAAAAAAAGCAGATTCTTCCTCTCTTGTTTACGATATCGTAACATAAGACGAATCTTGAATTTATCAATATGATCTAGAAATAAAGGACCATTCAACAGTATGGCTGTTTTAAAACTAACGTTTCAGATCCAGAAGCGTAAATCTTAAACACCAAAACAAACACGAAAAGCTTTCATATGCTGTTAGATCGTACGCTGTCTACATTTTCCATTGAAATAGGTTGTAATAATTCAAAGTACAAAAAATAATATGCAATATTTTATAAGTTTGGAGTTTTGTAAGTTTGGATAAACAAAAGGCCTTATTTCAAAAAAATTGTCAGCTACCAGTATGGTCCCTCGTTAACTCGTTAACGGGTGCCGTCTGAGGGATACTTGGGGAGAGAGACTTTCCGAGCTAACAGCCGGTTTAACAAACAAATACTTAAGTTGTCGTATTTATTTGACAGACCCGATCTGCGTCCGGCCCCGTTCGGATGTGTTGACGGTCGCTCCCAGCTGCCGACTCACGATTGTTGTCTCACCACTTCTCTCGTAGCAATACTCAAACGCTGAGATTCGAATCAATATCTCGCTTTATCCCCGACGACTTGAGATAAGCCTCTGTATGACTTACGCTGCGGCCGGTTACGACCGGTCGTAACATAGTCAGTCTCGCACTTCCGTGCAATCTCGAATAGATACCTCACCTCGGTGTGAGCAGTAACAACAGAGTTGAGCTTACTTACGTCGGTATCCGACGTTCGTTCGCAATGCTCGAGCTGATTTTCTGGCTACGTACTTGACGCTTGGCGCTAGTTACGTTAGTCAGAGAGTCGCTCTGCGAACGGTCTCGGCTGGTAGTAACGTGGTCAATTCCGCAATTTCAGGTCAACGGCCGGTTTTTGTTTATTTATTTAACAATTTATGTACACACATTAGAAAATATAAAAAATAAACTAAAAATAAGTGAAAGATAATGTACAAAGGCACAGCTTATTTCTAAAAGAAATTTCTTCCAGCTAGCCTGAGGCTGGAAAGTGTGACAGATTAACAAATTTAGTGTGTTCTGCATACATACAACAAACATAGTGCGATTATTAATTATTACAATTATAACAATATTAAAAATATAAATACATTCAAACATACATAAACATACGTATATATTATATAATATTAATACATACAAAATATCAATGAAAAGATAAACATATTCGTTGATACTGAAATACAAACTTAATTTGTTGGTCATCAGTGATTATCAAGGAAGGTACATTAAGAACACAAGTTGGAAATAAAATGGTAAAAGTAAAGTAAGTCTTACGTTTGAGACAAATAGTGTTCTTTAACTCTTTTTTTAAAGATAGGCAATGATTTTGACTCGCGTATATGGTAAGGTAAAGAATTCCACAATCTGACAGCATGAACAGTGAACGAGTAGGAGTAGAAATCAGTTTTATGAGATTTAATTTGAAGGAGAGTACGTTTATGTGCTCTACAAAACACATCATTAGAATGGGTAAACGAGAACCGCTCACACAGGTAAACTGGAGAGGATGGATTAAAAAGGACATTGAAAAGGGTACAGAGGAAAGGGGTGTTTCTACGCAAGCGGACGGGGAGCCACTGAAGCTTTTTGCGGTATTCTGAAACATGATCGAATTTTTTAAGCCCGAAAATGAAGCGGATACAGAGATTTTTTAGGCGTTCCAATTTATCCAGAAGCTCTTCAGTGACATCCAGGTAAGATACATCAGCGTAGTCGATGATAGGTAAAATCAGTGTTTGTGCCAAAGAGATCTTGGTTTGTAAGGGCAGAAAAGTCTGAAGGACCTTTAATTTATGCAATGAGTAGTGCACTTTACGGCTGATTTCACAGACGTTAGCACGCCATGTAAGATTTGCGTCAAAGAGTACACCTAAATTCTTCTAATTTCTTTGTTGCCAATTTTTGACAACACACTCTGTAGTAGACCTCCGCGTTGAGCAGGTGGATACTTAACGGTGACAACTAAGCCAGCTAGCGTTGACCCGGTGCGCTTCCAAGGCCCTTCTGGTCTTGGAGAAACCTGCAAACCGGATCAGGGTGAAGGTACAGTGCTTGTCCAATAGGGGCAATCCTTCGCGTTCGTCCCCAGCCCCCCCTACCGTTGGTAGGGAGGTTAGCCGCTAGGGTTGCTAGGTTGGTAAGGAACTTAGGTATATATCTACTACCATATCTATGCACTACCCATCATGGATCCTTTGCAAAGCGTGGTAAACTTTGCGAAGGCGTTTGCCCAGGCGCTCGCCGCGTCGGGCATTTTAATCCCTGACGAGGTCTTCACGCAGGCTTTATTAGCACTTAACGGGTGCCCGGCACCTCAGGCCCCAACCCCGGCTCCTCAGCCCACCAACGCTTAGAGCCCTCAGGTCTTTAGCTGTCCGCCATCTCCCGTGCCATTCGGAATGGAAGTGCACTGCTCCTCGGGAGCGACTCGAAATCCCAGCTCCCGTAGCTCCCGTAAGCCCGCGCCGTCCGTCGTCTTCACCTCAGTCGTCGTTGACTGAAGACATGAAGACCATGTTCGACGTTATACAAAACGTCGACATTAGAGAAATCACCGTACTCGCACGCAAACTGCGAGCTGCCCGCTCTTCTCAAGAGCGACTCTTCGCGTTAGCCGAGCATCACTTACTACATAGTTCCTGTTAAATTCTATATTTAGTATAAATTACTTAAATAGTAAATATAATGTCTATAATTTAATGAATTTACGGGATTCTTACCACGATTTTCGATTTTTTATTCGCGTGTCCGTTGCAAGCACCATGGTCGCGGACTGGTAGATGTAGGTAGGTGGCGATGACAGTTAGAGGCAGATAAATCGATCTACCCCGTTCGTTTTGATCTGCTACTACTGGAACTCACATTTTTGTCGTCTTTGCAGTACACGCTCACCGTATAACTGAGTTTTTGACCGAACATACCACGATTGTTGTTTTTTCGTTTCACGAATGTCCTAACCACTGGGTTTCACGTACTAGATAATTTAAAACCGTCTTCTCGATAAAAGTTATTTTCACACTTTTTTATTTCTAAGGTTTCTTATACGAGTCGCAGTATGTAGTGTCGTTCCGTAGATTAAAGCCGAGTATTATAGGACTCAATCCAATGGTTAGGGCCCGATTCTAGCAAATGTTCGGCGATGGCTGACTAGTTCGTGTCTGAGTTTTTATGGCCTTTATAGGTTCCTTAAGACGGCACGAAATGGTTTTTTTCTTCTGGCCAATGTAGAAACTGCCACAGTTGCTGCAGTAAATTTTATAAACACCTCGTTCTAGGACCGCCTCACGATAACGTCACCTTTCTTTAGACCTTTACCAACTGGAAAGGCTTTAAAAATACGTTAGTTTCTGCCCTAGAGGCCCCGAACCCTCCGCTCACGAATTCACATGACTCTCTAGATAGCCCGGACAAAATAGACTCGTTAGTCGATTCCCTCACTTTGCCAACGACACCGCCCTTTACACCAAAGGCTTCAAGGTCCCGACGATTGTCACCAGACTCCAAAAAGGCGTAAATGCCCTCGGTGTATGGTTTTAAAAATGGCGTATCGATGTGAACCCATACAATTATTCTGCGGTTTACTTCGACTTCAAACGCCGTCGCATCGCCGACAATCTCCACGTTCGAATGTTAGGTATTCCCATCCTCTGAAAGCGCAGTACCAAATACCTAGGCGTCACCTTAGATCAGACGCTATCTTTCTAACTACACGTCGAGAGAGTAACGAAACTCGCCCGTGTTTACTTAGGCTGCCTATATAGTATGTTAGGTAGACAAATTAAAATGTCTTTAAGAAACAAACGTACGCTTTATAAGACCCGCGTTAGACCTGTCATGACTTATGCCTCGCTGATCTTTGCCCACGCCCAACCCTTCTTTCTGCACAAACTGCAGATGGTTCAAAATCTCTTCTGCCGCAGGGCCACAAACGCACCTTGGTACGTGCGCAACGAGGACCTGCACAGAGTCTTGAACACTTTTGAACTACCTACAGTGCAACAGCACCTCAAAACACCCAAATCCTTTAGTTCGAGAATCAGTCTCGTATACTACCCCCTGTCATAGATTCGAAGTTCAAAGTCGCTAGACCGAGAAATGCGTAGAGAACGTAGCCACGCAACTGTCACTAGATGTGGAAGCTCTTCAGACCGCAACTTCTAATTCTAATTTAAATTCGAAATAATAAAATTATTTCTCATTTTGAGCACCTTAAGTGCTATGAATGAATTTTCAGTGCTTTGAGCACCTTCAGTGCTATATAATTCTCATCTCATCCTTAAGGGCCCCGCTAGCGCGGCCTTTCTCTCCAATTGGTCGTCGCCCAGATGAAGGCTGTAAGGCAAAAAAATTGCACGAGTCATTCAGGGGGCTTTTTAGTGGGTAGAGGCTCTGGTGTAATCGGAGCGAGTCCCACACAACCTCGATCGCACGCGGCGGTGTATGCGTAAGAGCATTTTTTAGCCCTCTCCGTGGAGGGGAACAAAAAAATATTATTTGACGGTCACTGGGATCGAACTCGGGACAGCAGATTGGGATTAAAGCGTCTAAAACATTCTGCTACTGAAGCACGTATATTAAAACACCATAAACGATATTTGCTGATTTAATAATAAGTAGAGAAGAATGTCTTGAATTGGCACTGTTACAGTCCTTTCTGTTTTACTTGCGGTAACAGCCACGTTTGTCGCTGTGCGTCATAAAGGGAAGAAACAGTCAGTTTAGTTAACGTTTCGTTAATCGATAATCAATAAGTATCGATAAAATTAATAATGTATATATATTTACAATTAATATCCAATAACATCATAACATCTACAATTCATGATGGCTACAATCAATAACGGATGCCACTTACAAACAAAGATAAAAAAACTAATATTCTAAATAAGCGCTTATTTGTTTTACCATCCAAATACGGCATAGTCGTCAAAAGCTAAGAGAAAATTGAGAAATACTATTCTTTTCTTATTTCCTCTTGATTAAAAAAATGTTTCCTCTTCACCGGGCTTATGCAGAATCGTTCACATATACGGATTTGGAATTCAGATCCGTTCAAAATGTTTCATCGCAGCGGGTGCAAAAAATGTATGTTCACACGTTCAGTCTGGACGGCGAATTGTAAATGTCTTCACTTTATATAAAGCAGTTTTTATATCGGCATTCAATTGATTAAATCGTGATAATAGAAAATATCTAGCCTTTTAAACATCGTCAATTGAAAAAACAATGCATTGAGCTTTTGAAATTCAATTCAGCCCACAAGAATAAATATTAACTTATTGTTAACGGCACGTGGTTCCTGGGCGTTGTAGGTACTCTAATTAAGGGTAATAATAAATAATAATAATATATCCCCAGACAAACACGCCAACTGTGTGGTCCCAAAGTAAGCAGAGCTTATTTTATGGATGACCCAGAATAAATATACATATATAAATAACAACTACCATGACCCGAGAACAAACATCTGTGTTCATCACACAAATTAATGCCCCGGCCAGGACGCGAACCTGGGACCCCAGGGCTACGAACCACTACGCTACTGCTAATAGTTATTAGCATATTTAAGTATCTGAGAAAAAACAATACAAATAAATCAACAAAAAGATTTTATTATCGTGGAAACTTAAATGTTTTCATCAATAACATGAATAAGACTGCTTTTCTTCGTCTAAACACAATTTGCTACAATAACTAGGTTAAGAAAACCCTTAATGCTGAAATAATACGTCAGTTCTCATAAAAATAACAAATTGTAGATCAATTAACATTTACAAATGAATCTTCTGGATAATTCTTGTGTATTTTGAATTCAATGAATATATTTTATTATCATTGAACAGAGCTCAAAACATATTGAACAATAATTCATTGAAATTTGTAAAAGACAAGATGTTAGTACACGGGCTTTTGTGGTTTTGCTCAAAAAACAATTATACAATTGTATACAACCTAAGTTAACCTATTTACCTAGTTAACCTATTACCCTAAGAATTTAATTTGCCCGCATTCTACAAAGTTTTTACTCAACTTCAATATAAAATAAAGAAGGAAAATATTTTTATTTTTTTAACATTAAAACGTTTTTAATTTAATACAGTATTTAAAATCTTTGTTGTTTTTGCAAATATTAGGTCTTTACCTATGAAATTGCCTTTTTTCACGAAATAAATGAAGCGTAATTTTTTAATATATTTTTGATTTCTATTAATCAAAATAATCACCCATGCAATCAATGCATCTTTGCCAACGCATTGGTAGCTTATTGATGCCTTTCTTGAAGAAATCAGCTGGTCGGGAGACAACAAATTCTTCAAAGGCATTTTGTACTGCCTCTCGGGTATTGAATTTTTTTCCCGGCAAGAAGCTGTGATGAATTACACCCGCGTTAGACCACCAAACAGTGACCATCACTTTTCTAGGGGTAAGTTTTCGTTTAGGGCATTGTTTGGGTGCTGAACCAGGGTCCAACCAACTTGCTGAGCGCTTACGATTGTCAAACAGGATCCATTTCTCGTCACAAGTAACAATGCGATTCAGAATTCCTTCATTTGTATGCCTGCTGAGCAGTGCAAGGCACGTCTCCACGCGTACTTCGCGCTGGCGGTCATTGAGTTCGTAGGGTACCCATTTGTCAAGCTTTTTTACCTTGCCAATTTGACGCAAATGGACCAATATTGTTTTGATGCTAACGTCGAAAGCTGCTGCTAATTCAGCCGTGGATTGAGTTTCATCAGCTTCCACAATTGCCTTTAGTTCGTCATTGTCGACCAAAGTTTTCGGACGACCACGGGGTTCATTTTTCAGGTTAAAATTTCCAGAACGGAAGCGGGTAAACCAATAACGGCTGGTGCGTTCGTTTGTAGTGTTCGCTCCGTAAACGTCGTTGATGTTGCGTGCCGCTTGTGCCGCTTTGCTGCCACGACGGTACTCATACTCCATAATTACTCGAATTTTTAACTTATCCATGATGACGAAAAATGTTCGAATGCGTTGAAAACAAAACACTAACTATTAAACAAATGACGATTTTAGAAAAAGAATTCCATGTTTGTTAAATAAAATTAATTTGAAATTAGAATTATCAGTCAAAAAATATTTTCATTTGAAATGGCCAGTACGGCAAAACGGCAGTTTCATAGGTAAATACCTATTATTATATCTTTTTAAATTAAATATCGCTTTATTACTCAATTGTCTTTTTAATTTTAAAATTTTAGAGCTAACTGTCGCCAGTCATGAGCTAACTTACTTAACCCATGGAATCTCATATAGACCACGTGGTAAATTATATAATAGCTAAAGATTAGTAAATGTCGAAGGTAACCGTTCTGCGTTTTATATTATTAATAGATATGGCCTGAAGGTTAAGCGATATAAAGGGTGACTAGATATTATTGAACGATAGCTCATATATCCATGAGTGTGCTTATGATAACAAAGCAATTTCCCTAATAAACTTTGTTGTTTTAATAATAGGTACATTTTAACAAGCCGGGCATGAAAAGTTGTAGGTACTTTACTAGGTGTTAGTAACTCATAAGATTTAACAGAGATTCTAATAGAAGTTAATGCAAGAGCTTTAACTTGAAACTATTTCAGTTCGTTGCTACGTATCCCAAACTAATACGGTTTATTCAAAAGAAGTGGAAATAAAGTTGATTAAATTAATTTTATTCAAGCCTTTCTAGAACAAAGATCAAATCTTTTCATCTAGAATACGTTTACGGGCCGACTCTCCTTTCTTAGGTATTTAAATTGACTAACTAAAAGCTATCTCTCTCTGATTTAATACCGTAAATTGCACGTTGTAGACAACACGGCAAAGAAAGTAGCCGTTTGAGTGGTCGGTACAAGGAGATGCGGAGAGCGGTTCATGTATTTGGAGAGTGGTTTATAAATCGTCGCTGGTATGCGTGTCCATAAAATAGCATGAAATAAAAATAATACATAATTTTAAAAGCAAGATAAACTTGAAAATTTGTTTCAATTTGAACTGAAAATACGCTCATAGGAAAGTTTCTGTGCTTGTGTTAAGACCACTTATATCCTGCTTCGGGTTAAAAATTAACTCAGGGACTGCGTTTGAAATTGGCACCATTGGAGAATCTAATTTATTGCTTCTCACAATTTTAAGAATAACTAGTTTTGATTTGTTATACGTTTCAGAAAATTTGTACCTCTAGTTTTAAATTCTTTAATGGTTTATTATATATATATTTTCCCTTACATACCTTCTTAACAATTACTTTAAAAATACCTGCAAAAATAGGTGAAGTAAGATCTAGTTCTAGTTAGATAATCGAACTTTCGTTTTTTTCCTTTGTTAATATAAAATTATCATGTATGATTTCTCATAACTGAAATTTTTTTTAATGTTTTTCTTGTATATATTTGTATACGTATAATAAAATTTGCCTTTGCACGAGCGCCTACTCTAAAGTAGCTCACTTATCTAAACCTTTCTTTCCTTACTAATTCACTTTCTTATTGTGAGAGACCTTAACCTCAATCTTTTCTTATCTGGTGCATATTTAAATATTAGTTAAAACTTGTATTTAAAAATAGCGTGTGGGTAAAGCGACACGGTAATAAACTTTTTCTTTTTACGGGCCCAGAAGAGTTCACCCGCTGGGATTTACATAGCACTGAAGGTGCTCAAAAATGAAAAATAAAAAATATAATTTAGAGCTACATTAAATATATATTAAAGAAGTTAAATTAATTCGTTACGAAGTAAAGAATTAAAGTTACGTTAGAATTAGAAGTTGCGGCCTGAAGGGCTAAGAGATCTAGCGTCAGCTGCGTCGCTACGTTCGTATGCACGTTTCTCGGTCTAGCGACTTTGAATTTCGAATCTAAGACAGGAGCAGTATATGAGACTGAATCTCGAACTAGAGGATTGGGATGGGATTCGGCGCGTTTGAAGAACGATTCTAAGAGTGTTTTGAGGTGCTGTTGCACTGTAGGTAGTTCAAGATCTCTGTGCAGGTCCGCGTTACGCACGTACCACGGTGCGTCTGTGGCCCTGCGGCAGAAGAGATTTTGAACTACCTGCAGTTTTTGCAGGACGGAGGGTTTGGCGTGGGCAAAGACTGGCGAGGCATATGTCATGACTGGTCTTACGCAGACCTTATAAAGCGTACGTTTGTTTCTGAACGACATTTAACTTTTTCTACCTAACATACTATCCGGCCTATACATACGGCCTAAATAAAAACGGGAAAGTTTCGTTACTCTATCGACGTGTGGCTTGAAAGAAAGCGTCTGGTCTAAGGTGACGCCTAAGTATTTGGTAGTGCGCTTCCAGGGGATGGGAGTACCTAACATTCGAACGTGCAGATTGTCAGCGACATGACGTTGTTTGCAGTCGAAGTAAACCGCAGAACACTTGTCTGGGTTCACATCGATACGCCATTTTTGAAACCATGCACCGAGGGCGTCTACAGCCTTTTGGAGTCTGGTGTAAAGGGCTGTGTCGTCGGCAAAGAGGGCGAGTTCGACGTCTTTCGGCGGAATGGAAATGTCGTTAGTGTACACGGTATACAACAGAGGGGCGAGGACTGAGCCTTGAGTGACTCCAGCCTTTATGGGACGAGGCGCGAAAAGCATGCCTTCATGTTTAAATCGAAACGTACGGTCTTTGAGAAACGACGCGATTATCCTAACTAGGCGAGCCGGTGAGCCTATTTTGTAGAGTTTATAAACGAGACCGCTGTGCCAGACTTTGTCGAAAGCCTTGGCTACGTCAAATAAAACAATAAAACTGCGATCGTTTTCTTTCGTTTCGGATAGAAGCCATTGAGTATGTACTCGACGATTCGGTGGACTTGCTGAGGGCAGGAGTGCTTAGCGCCGAAGCCGAACTGGTGGGAAATGATGAGGGGATCGCCATCCGTTAGAAACAGATGGTTCCGCATTCGAGAGAGTATGACTCTTTCGAGAAGTTTGGACATGGCCTTGAGGAGGCTGATGGGTCTGTGATTAGCCGGGATATTCAGAGGTTTACCCGGCTTGGGAATGCCTATGACTGTCGCTTCTTTCCAGGCTTTTGGAAAGTAGCTGTGGTCGAAGCAGGCATTGAAGATGATGGCTAAGAAGGTAAGAACCTGTTGAGGCAGGTGTTTGAGTGCGTGGTTAGAAATACCATCCGCACCCGGAGCCTTTTTGGACTTTTGACTTGTAATGAGAAGCAAGATTTCATCATTAGAGACTGTAATGGGGTCGTCGGTGATGGGGAGAGATTATCTGCGGAGAACTTCGTCCTCCACCACCTGGATGTGGGAGGGATCCGCGGGTTGCGTGCTGGGCGAACATTGTGCCGCTATGCTGTCGGCGAAGCATTCGGCTTTCTCTTCGGCTTCAAAGGCAATAGTGCCGTCGGGACGAGTGAGAGGAGGAATGTGAGAGGCAGCGTCTACGCGTAAGGCTCGGGCCATACTATAGTACGCTTGGTGGGACGGGGAGATATTCTCCATGAGATCGTTAAACTGAGCGTCTCGGAGTTCCGCGAGGCGAGACCTAACTTTACGTTGTAGTTTGTTCGCAGCTGATCTATAGGCGGGCGTGGGATATTTCTTGGCTCTCCGGAGAGCCGCGTTCTTAGCTTTAATGAGATTGCTAACGGCTAAGGGTAGATTTGGTATACTTCGCTTAGCAACCTTTTCGTTTACACTGATGGCTGAGTTGATAGCATCAGTGAGGGAGTCGACTAATGAATCTATTTTTTCCGGGCTATCTAATTGGTCGGGTGAGATCGCGAGTGGAGAGTTTGGGGCCTCTAAGGCTGAAGCTAACGTATTTTTAAAACCTTTCCAGTTGGTAAAGGTCTTAGGAGGATTGACGTGAGGTAATAAACGTAAACTAATAGGCTTTTATGTAATTATCGAACGGGTATTGCGGCACCGGTAAAAAATGTCATAAGCTATTAAATAATTGGCGGGTAGTGACTATTGAAAGCCATTTGGTCAGCCTCCACTTGATGTACTTTAGAGGTTTACTGTAATTGTATGATTTTTAATTACCAGTTATTTGATTAAATTTATTATTTTAGATGAAGTATGTGAAGCATGGAAGTATATGTATGTATGTAGGGAGCAGCTATAATGGGAATATTTATCATTGTATATTTCTTTTTCATATCAACCACTCATCTTCTGGTATATTTAATGTTACTGTACAGCCTGTATAGTATTTCAAAACTAAATATTTAAAACTAATAAATGATTACCTTTTGAATCGAAGTCAACGTGTAAAACTTAATAATGTACAGCGATTTAATTTTTTGCCATTTTGTCACAGCACTGAAACCTCGCTGCCCCTTTCCTAAACAAAATCCAATTTTATAACATTTTCTAGTTGCAATTCAAACTCAGCCAGCTCCAAATATTCTAATAAAAACCCATTCCTGCAGATTGCTCTTGTAAATAGAATAAAAAGTCTTGGCATTATTATTCAACACAATTTTCTTTTTGGTATATGTTGTATACTTGTTTACTGATATTAGTTTTTTAACGAATTGTAAAACAACGTTTATCTCTAAAAAGTAAAACATCCATGTTTTATGTTAGGTTTTTACTATTACTAAACTACTGTTACAATTTACTAAAAGGAAAATACTTCACCCCTAATACAGCAGGTCTAACATGAAGGTATATCAAGCGAAGACAGCCAGTCTGACAGCTAAATGAAAAAACTTTTCTACGGTCATGTGACTTGTCGACTTATGATAGCGTAGGGTGACGGGTCGCTCACTTCCCTCTAATATGGTTGAGGTGGGCGATGGCTGGATCCCACGTTAACTCGTGAACGGGTGCAGTTTGAGAGTGTTCGTCGTTTGGATACTTGGGAGGAGGGCGACTTGCCGAGCTAACTGATGTAGATAAGAATAATTTTGAATAAACACTAAGAGACATTGTAAATTAATTTGAAAAAATATACCCGTGAAGTTTCTTGCTTCTTTCTTTCTTCTTCTTCACGAAGGTTTTTCTGAACTGGTGGTAAAGTCATGTTTTATTGGACGTCAATAACAACAATTAATTGTCAATGTTGAGGAATTGAGTTAAATGAGTAAGTTAAATATTTGAATTTGAATTTTGGTATTTTCTTCCTGACATGAGACCCCAAGACATAGTCTCATGACACGATTATGCACATCAAAAAGACGTTAAGTATAAGAAAAAAATACGTATGAATATATTAATAAAATAAAATTAATTGTAACTGGACTAACATTTAACAGTGGAGGATAGTTATAATATTATAAAATGTATTAATCTAAATCAGTTCAAATAAGACAGATACCTGGTACTACTACAATAGGCAATACGCACTGCTAATGCCAAAGAAAAGAGGTTTCGGAACCTCTGCAGACATAATATAAGGTCAGTTTGAGGTCACAAATACACATAACATCTGTCTTTTACTTCAGATGCCAGTTCCGGCTCCCAAAGGGTCTAAACAACCCTGTACCTCGAGCATGTTCATGTGGATAGCATAATATTTTTTCCCCAAGGGATTTTCCTAGAATTCGTTTTACCTTTTGTTACACTACATATTGCCTCGAATTTTGTACAAGTATTAAGGGCAAAAGAAAGACGACTGTTATTATTATTCATTGCAGATTTGTCAATACGGATTGAAATTATCTAGATTAGGAAATTAATATAATAATAATTATTATTATTATTAGGTATTAATCAAATGTAATGCAAGTCAAGTTCATGGAACGATTCCGGCTTATGTTACAGCTTTACATCAAAAATTATTGCTTCATAGGGTTGTAACATCTACTTTACTTGTCTTAAAGCAAACTCGAAGTTCGTTGTATAAAAAAAAAGTCGGTAATAGTATCACAGGCGACAGGTACATACAGGTACAGGACACAGGTAAATACAGAAAAATTTTATAAAATTTTTTCAATATATTTTTATTGTTTGAATAGGTCATTGCGAATATATTGATACGTAAGACATTTATTTTTAAACCAAAAATTTTTAATATAAAAAAGCTTTCAAAATGAATGGCGTGTCACATAAATCAAAGTCTTGAGTGAGCTGAGTGAAATTAGTCTCGATAAAAAGGCAGTGTTTGTAAATACTAGTTTCGACTTTTCGTATATATGGATGGCTTCACGAACAGAAGACCTGAAACTTGAATATTTAGCAGACCTTCTTTAGTCAGCACACGTATTGTCATTTGTTATAAAAATTGTGGATACATAAAAATGTTTCGTGCCAGAGATAGTATAAGATGTTATGAGATGTCGTTACTGCCCTTGCCTTTGTTTAACCATATAAGAGCAAAACTTGCCCCATTAATGGAGCACCATTGTGAAGAAAGTTTAAGTTTATTTCCAGAAATTAAATAAAAACAGTTTTGTTGTTTTAAATAAAACAGTGTTAGATTACCACTATAACTATGCATAAGATTGCGACTTATTTGAAGCCGCGTGTGTCTATACCATGTTCCTTTTAAAGAATATTCAATATTTTTGTTTTTGATTTTTTTCAAAATGTTTGTAATAACTTTGTTGTAAGAAATTATTTTATATTTTGCAATAGATAAATTATAAAAAGAGCTTTTAATTTTACTTGGATTGCAATAATGTTTCAATCTATAAATTCAAAAATATTAAATGTTCGTGTAAATTCTAATAGAACATTAAATCTACCAACAAACTTGTCTGCAAGGTTATCGCTGTTATTCTGTAAGCCGCAGTTACAGTTTATCATATAATTCGAAATTAGCATTAAGACCAATTCAAATTTCTATATTGTGATCTCAAATGATAAAATCATGCCTCATGAATTATCTGTAATTTTAGATAGTTGTGACAACCCTAATAGACTGTATTATAGTACAGTCGGAACCAAAATTTAGTACTATTGAATTTACAAAATTCATGTTTGGAAAACATTAAAGTCACAGTATTTACGGTACACGGCAAGTAATACACAGAAACGACATATGGGGTACTTATGGGATTTGTTACCTCTTTTCAAGTCAAACGTTTTTTTTTAAATCTGCTTTTATTAGAGGCTTTTTCGATATGTCATTTAAATTAAAATACAAAATAAACTTAAAATCTACAAAAATTAAAATGAAATAAAAACTTTCAAGTCATCGACGTGGGGTGGAGTCACGACGCGAAAGCAATTCCTCTAGATTTATGACTATGGTGGAGGTGGGCTCTGGAAGAATTAAAATACATCCAAAGCTTTTTATCAATGCCGTACTTTCACGTAAATGCCGCCTGCCTTACAAATTCAGTGATAATGTGACGAACAGCATTAGAAACGCCGGAAACATCACAATTTGGAGAACCTTTTATTTTCAAAAACATTTGTATACTGATGCTGCTTATACAACCACGACTATTTTAAATACCAACGTGTGTAGACCAAAAATTAAGAAAGGGAAGCGAATCAGTTCGGTCTTGCGATTGTAACGAGACAATCACAACCAATACTTGCCCCATATGAGAAAAATGCCTAGTCTGCATGCAAAAATAAATGCAAATGTGTTTTTTTTTGGTTTATGAGCTCTTTCCTGCCATTACTTAAATGATTTTAAGTTATCAAGTTAATAATTAAGTAATGGCAGTACTTAAATGACCATGAAATATTTCACACACATTGCCAGGAATATGTAATGGACTATTCCGTCTCTTTCATTCGATTTTGCCGTGAGTAAAACTTATTAAAATATAAAAATAAATCTCAAACAGAACATCAAATGGCCAAGATATAGTTTTTTTTATTGTAATTTTAATTATTTTTTATTATTATATATTATTTTATATTATTCACCTATTATATGAAAATAAGTTGTATCCATTCCATAGCACAAAATATTAAGATTTCGCGTTAAGTTTACATCTCTCGCATTGACTGTCCGCTCTTTAGCACTCTGTAATAGTTGCAAAGTTATTACGATCACGCTAAGCATTTAAAAGGCCTTTAAAAATACACGTACCTCCCGTTGTTGACTTTATAGTTCCCCATAATCTCGTAAGTAAACTTCCGGTTAGTAACCATCCTAGTTATCCTTTACATAGTCATTGTCCATTTCTAGTGTTATTTCTAAAACCTTTATATTTTTATAAAATTAAATATTTAAAATGTAACAAGGTAATATTATTAGTTTTGTTTCAGATGTTACAACTACCTTCAAAAACAAATGACACCATGTCTGAAATAACCTTTAAAATAAATGGAAAAAAATATACAGGTAAAATGTTCTTTTTTTGTGTAAAATTAAAATTGCGTGCTTCGTGCGGTACAGTGCTATCAAAACGTAGATGAAGTTAATTTTACTATGAAATCAGGAACTTGACAAATTATATAAAAATGGGTAGTAATCCTGTGAGTTGAAAGAGTAAATTTAAATATTTTTGATATGATAGTCTAAACTGAGTGGTTTTAAAAGGCTTTTGAAAACCGACAATACTTTTGCTTTGCTACATTTATATCGTAACAGTTATTTATTATTTGTTATTTATTTGTTTACATTTTTTACGAATATCCAACTATGAATAAGAAAAATAAAGCTTCATGGCAAGTTTATAAATATCCATAAGCCCATATCAATATAGAAACTTAAATCACTCTCTGGCATTTTTATCTTATACCTTAAATATTATACACAATTCAATGCTAACAACAGACAAGTGCTCAGTCAGAATTGTCAAAAGTTCTCTTAATAAGAAAAATATTGAACAAGCAAACTGAGCAGATATTTCTAAATCGAAATTCAAATAATAATAAGAATGATCTATTTACAAATGAAGTCTAAATTCATTCAGCTGGCGTTTGTCTCTATTCTAAAATAATTAAGGAGTAAATTTCATTTTCCTTACATTTGCTAATACTTAACAGTGGATCCAAAGCTGGGTCCTGATTTCACCCTCAACGAGTACATCAGGAACGTGGCGGACTTGCGTGGCACCAAGGCGATGTGCCACGAGGGTGGTTGCGGCGCGTGTGTGGTGGCGGTGTGTGCCGCCTTGCCGCCCAACAATCAACGCAACACTTTTGCTGTTAATTCGGTAAGTGACCATTGCTTCGCTAAACGAACACATCATTAGCGTCAATAGGAAATCCAAAGCCTGTTACAAATCTAAAAATTTTATATCAAAATATCTGCATACCAATTTAAGTGTAAAAATTTCTATCTTAGTTGTAAGAGCCTTTTTTATGGTAGACTGCTGCTAGTGGATATATGTTACGATTATGAGCGGTCACGGAGTGGAGAAAGCCCATTCTTTAATATACGAACCGATCGCAATATTGCATACCTCGAAAAAATAACGAGTCATTATATGTAGGTAGTTCTTTATTCCGTGGGTGTCTTGGTTTACAAATAGTTAGAAAAGTAGCAGAGAAAATGCACCTGTGACTTTTAATTATGGTTTTGTCTAGCTGAAATGACAAAATTGAGTTTATATCCGAAAAACTAACACCCTGTATTTTTATGACATCAATGAACAAAGTTATTCATAAGGAGCAAATGTATCTAACAAACTCAATAAATTAAATGATCAAATAAAATCTGTGTTAAAAGTAATAAAAATAATAGCAACTCGGATTACATAACGAAGATATCGATGCCGTTATCGGAGAAAGTTGATGGATAGAGCACTAATATCACCAAGGATAAAACAAAATGTTGCCGATAAGGGGTCAAACGATATTGGAATGCATTTTACTAATCATAGTATGTATAGTAATTCCTTATTCAGAAACGGGTGGTAGTACGTTCTACGCAAAAATTAAGTATTATATTTAGACACTTAACAAATTCTTTAACTTAAATTTTTGCTACTCAACAAATAAGTTGGTAGTGCCACTACTTATTGAGACACCTACCTGTCTGAAAACTAAGATTTATGTTTCTCATAAATGTATGTCAACTTAACAAAAATCGAATAAAAATTATTCATTCGTAACTAAACGTTATTTTAATGTGTTAACTTGTAGGTTAAAGACACTGTTAACATAATTATGTCATCGTCAGTCATACGATACCGTTCGAACTCAAGTTTAAGAAGTTCCTTTGTTATA
Organism: Marasmarcha lunaedactyla; assembly: GCA_923062675.1. Taxonomy (NCBI): domain Eukaryota; kingdom Metazoa; phylum Arthropoda; class Insecta; order Lepidoptera; family Pterophoridae; genus Marasmarcha; species Marasmarcha lunaedactyla. The sequence goes on from OV281353.1 coordinate 16,482,510, forward strand.
TATAAAAAAAATACATTATCAAATGCTATTTATAATGAATTACCTATTATTGTTTTTAGTGCCTTGTATCAGTGTTATCTTGTAACAGCTGGGAGGTAATTACAGTTGAAGGAATTGGAAATAGAACTTTCGGCTATCACGAGATACAAAGAAGATTAGCAAAATTCAACGGGAGTCAGTGTGGTTTCTGTACTCCTGGGTGGATCATGAATATGTATAGGTAAAAAAAAAATATTTTCTAAAAATCCCTTAAAACAAAACAAAAATTGGCAGTTAAACAACAGTTATAACAATGTCACTTATTATTTAAATCAAAGTTTAACAATTTAAACCTAAAGAAAGGTATTTAATTAAAATAAACCATGAAGCAAATTGTTTTCTTTACAGTTTGTACGAATCAAAAGATAAAAAAATATCAATGACTGAAGTAGAAAACTCTTTTGGTGGCAATATCTGCAGGTGTACAGGCTACAGAGCTATATCAGACGCGTTCAAATCCTTCGCCACTGATGCAGACGAAAGGTTACTAAATAAACTAACTGATTTAGAAGATCTATCAATCAGAAAGTGCGGGTCGACATGTAAACAAGAATGTCCACATAAAAATAGAGTCGAAGAAAATCATGCTTTCAGCAACTGGTGTGTTCTTGAAAATGTCAAAAGTAGAATGATTGTTCTTGATTGTGGATCATATAAATGGTATAGCACATATACACTTGATGATGTTTTTGAAGCTATGAGCCAGGGAGATCATAAATTAATAGCAGGGAACACAGGTCAAGGTAAATGTCCAATTGGCAAACCAAGCAATTGCTTGTTCGTTGCTCAATCAACGCATAAGAGTAAACAATTTTTCGTTCTTTTAAACTTTACAGGAGTATACCACGTTACAGACTTACCACCTCATGTTATCGATATATTTAATGTTTCTGAACTAAAAGGTCATATGAGGGACATAAATTTGGTGATTGGCGCTGGAATGCCTCTGACTGAAATGGTCGAATTATTCACTAAACTATCAAAAGAAGATGACTTTATATATCTCCAGCAATTTTGTGAACACATGGATTTAGTGGCTCATATACCTGTAAAAAATGTAAGAACGACCCGTAAAGAAGTAATTTATACCTAAATATATTATCGATATATTAGACTTTAAACTGATGTTTTACAGATAGGTACAATCGGCGGTAACTTATATTTGAAGTACTGTAACAATGAATTCCAGTCAGATTTATTTCTTCTTTTTGAAACTGTAGGAGGTATGTTAACTTTAGGTAAGTAAAAAAATTTATGTGAATAATTATTTGAGAGGATTCTTGAACAATAATTTTCAATTTAATCCCATAATTATTGATTTTAACAGCTAGCCGCAATAGCAGAGAAACTGTCACTCTTCCAGAATTTCTCAACTGTGACATGAAAGACAAACTGATTTACAATATTTTGCTTCCACCATTGTCAAACCGTTGTTTAATTAAAACTTACAAGGTATGTACAGTAAAAAAAATTGATTAATATTAAAGTATGCTTATATTTTAATTATAATGGTGGTGTCCAGGCCCTGCCTCTAATACTTTGAGCGGAACATAAATTTATTTGAGTTTAGATCACAAAATATTGGTCAAATTGGAAAAATTGGTCTTGGTCAAAATTTACTTTAATCTATTTAAATTTAAAAACATGTAATAATTTTTTTTCTTTAGATAATGCCACGTTCCCAAAATGCTCATGCAATTGTCAACGCCGGATTTTTATTCAGATTCCATCATAACTCAAATCTGATTGAAAAGGCTACGATTGTTTATGGAGGAATATCTCCTAAATTTATTCATGCATATAACACAGAATCGGTTATTGTTGGAAAAGATCCATTTACTAATAATACTTTACAACTGGCATTACAAATGCTATCATCAGAAATATCCCCACTTGATGCACCTCCTGAGCCTTCTGCAAGTTTCAGGAAAGCGCTTGCTTTAAATTTGTACTATAAGGTGACTATAACAAAGCAATTTTTGTATGAAATAATTATTTTTTTGGTTTTTGATATCAAATATAATTTTATCCTTTACCATGTTTTTGTGCAATAAAGTGTTTACAATGCAATACAATACAAAAATATATTTTTAAATTAATTTATATTTCAAATGCATTATATTAAAAATGCATTGTTTTTAAATTGCCAGGCAATTTTAGCACTATGTCCCAATGACAAAATTGATCCAAAATACCGTACCGGTGCTGAGACTTTAAAGCGATGCATTTCAAAAGGAACTCAGGTATTTGATACGGATAAAAACTTGTGGCCTTTGAACCAGCCACTTCCTAAACTAGAAGCTTTAGTTCAATGCAGCGGAGAAGCAACATATTCAAATGATTTACCTAAAATGCATCACGAGATCTTTGCATCATTTGTTACTGCAAATGTGAAACCTGGCAGTATTATCAGTGGTTTTGACGCTAAAGAAGCTTTAGTGAGTATACTTATCCAACCTATCTTTAAAAAGTATCATTATTCAAAAATCATTTTAAATGATAATGCTTTGCAGGAAACTCCAGGTGTATTAGGGTTGTATACAGCAAAACATATACCGGGTGACAATACATTTATCCCCTCCAATGTATCGTTTTTGACAACAGTGCCTGAAGAAGTTTTATGTCCAGATAAAGTCAAGTTCTATGGACAACCCGCGGCTATTATCGTAGCTGACAGAGAGAAGACAGCCAACAAAGCTGCAAAACTTGTAAAAATCAAGTATTCTTTTTTAAGTAATGATAAACCTTTACTTAATACTGAAGATGTGATGGCATCTCCCCAAAAAGACGAAAGGATACAAAATGCTTTAATAGTTCATCCATCTGAAACAGGAAATGATGTAAAGTTTGTAGTTACTGGAGGTCTTAAGATAGAGGGTCAATATCATTACCACATGGAAACACAAACATGTGTGGTGGTACCTACTACAGAAGGCATGGAAATATACTCATCGACCCAGTGGCTCAATGTAATTAACGTTGCTGTAGCGCAGATGTTAAAAGTTCCAGTTAACAGGTCAGAAATATTTTTTACACAATTTTTTTTAAGAAGTTCGTTAAAATACTTAATTTAAGATTAAACGCCGAATTCACAAAATTATTTTGTTTTTGAAATAAGGAGACGAAAAGTTTTTATCGAATCTCTTTATTCGGATTATATCATGGATTACGGCTACATGACTTTTTATTTCAACGTCTTCAGAAAAAGTACGTAAATAATACGTACCTGACACAAAAACCTAGAAAAACAATAAAAAAAACCTCACTAGTCACGTCAAGCCATTTCGTTCTATGAGTTCGTGCGTAAATAATTTTCTCCGTACGATACTGATCTTTACTAAAAACCTATCTTGTAGTGATTCAAACATAATTTGTACTTTTAAAACGAAGAAGTTTTATTAATAAACGATGCATCTTTGCATTTTTTTCTAAATAAATAAATAATAGATTCGGAGACAAACACAACAACGGTTTCGGCTTTTTTTTTTTGCTGCCGAGGCACCCTCGCGGTAGGGAGGTGGAAGATGCGTCATGCATATCGCCCACAGGTAAATTCCTCTGCGGGGGGTTATGTGGGACTCACCAGAATGGCACCTACCCACTAAAAACTACCTGTTGGCTGTAGTTATTACGGTTAGCCTTCATCGGAAGCGACACCCGTAGGGAAGTTAGGCGCACTGGCGGAGACCCGTTAGCGGGTCTTCCGCCTGTAGTGAAAGTTGCACTGAAGGTGCTCAAAGGGACATGAGTTGGTGGCCGTTCTGGGCAGCCTCCGGTGAAGCCGGGGCTGGGCAGAGGTCGGCCGAAGCATGATTTAGGGATCAATTCATTTAAATGAACCTATAATGAATTGAGAAGGGAACTATGCTCCGCCAGAGCTAGCAAGCGCTCTGTCGGAGTACGTGAAGCCCTAAGTTTACGGGCTAAGACTGCGATTAGATATTTTTCATAGCGTCGCAGACGATACGCATATCGTCTGCTACAGAGGATTGAGGAGAGGGTTTGTATGGGCGAGGAGCCGGGATGGGATTCGATGCGGGGCGCTGCCTCCAGTTTTCTGGAGCAGGCCTGGACTGTGTAGGCTTTGCAGCCGGAGGAACCCGGCTACGCAGCGGCGGAAAGTTTTCTTGAGAAAGGCGCGGGGCCTGTTTGGGTGCCGCCCTCTTGGAATTGGAGCGCATACAACGGGGTGCGCGAGGGCAGCCCCTGTAATTTGCGGTGTGGCCGGACTGGCCACAAAGCGCGCAATCGGGAGGAGAGGGAGTTTCAGGAGTGCGATTGCACTCCTTAGTGAAGTGAGGGACCAGGCACTTGACGCACCTGGGCGGTGCGCGGCAGTTGGCCGCCGCGTGCCCGTACAACTGGCACCGATGGCACTGGCCGGGATGACCGCGGCGATGAGGCGCCTCGATCGAAATCCCAGAGAGGCCGCATATAGTGCTAACCCCTTTGAGGATCTCCCTGGACTTGGGGACGTTGGCGAGAACCACCAAAGCGAGAGGGTGTTGCCTCACGTACTTGCTGTGCATTTTATGCACCGCGAGTGCCGGGAAGCCTTGGGACTGCAGATCCTCCAGGATAGCCTCGTTCGATAATTCGAACGGGACTCCCCTGAGTACCGCTCTGATCTTACGCTCTTCTGACAGAGCATAAGTATGATAAGCATATTGCTTATCGGTGAGGAGCTTTGTTAAAGCACGAAAGTTGTCTATCGACGAGACTAAGATTTTAATAGATTCACCCGAGTTGGCCGATCGGGTGTAATGAATCTTGTGCTCATTGCACAATGTCGAAACCTCAGTCCATTTACCCTTTTCCCGAAGGAAAACGGGTGGAGGACCTTGGCCTTGACAGAAGTTGGGGCCGGAGCGGGTGTTGAAGACACCGGGGCAGCTGGCGTTGAAGACGCCGCAGGGGGTGTGGGGACGGGCGTCGAGGGCGCCGGGTCTTGTTTCGAACGCTTCTTAGAGCGCTTCTAAACAAGCGTAAAAGAGGGAGACTCAGGGCCAGTTGGGGTGGCGTCCGAGGATGACTCGGTAGCGGGTGCGCGCTTGCGTCGCGAAGGGGCGTCTACTTCGCACTCCATGTCACTGGAGGAAGGGGACGCGGGAGGGCCTAAGACCTGAGGGTTCTGGGGAACTGGGGTGGCCTGAGGGGCCATTGTGGACATTAACGTCATGAGATGAGGGATAAGAGAATCTAAGAAACGGTACTTGTCAGCATTTATAGACATGCCTTCAGTACTTTCAAGTAACTTCTTCCTAAACTCGTCAAAGCTTAGGGAAGCCATTGCGGAGGGGTTGGGGAGGGACAATATATGAACCTTACAACGATGACTAACTTCCTAAAACCACCCTACACGCAGTAGGGCGGTTGAGAACGACGCGGATATCTTACTCGAACACGGCACTTGAAGTCCTGGAACGACGAATCTCCGTCGACGAAGCTCACGTTCCACGAAGTACGGTTAACAACCCTCTATCCGCCGTGAAAACGGCGTTAGAAACTTATTAGAAGTACGGTTAACAACCCACTGTCCGCCGTGAAAACGGCGTTAGAAACTTATTACGGTATACAACTATGAAATTATATATTACGACAACAACCAGTGAAATTTGGGTGCTCAATTAGCGCGGGGGCTAAAAGAGCGGGAAGGCGTCTGCGATCGACGTGCGCTCGAGAACGCACGCAGACCGAGACTGACGGTTTCGGCCAAAAAAAACAGGAGTTGTATTACGGGTGCCCATACAATTAAAAGGAGAGGGAGCCCAGAATAAACATACTTATATAAATATAAACAACCATGACCCGAATCATACGAATGATTGCCCCAATAAACACTCGAACTCCGCCGTCGTAGAATGGGTTTGCGCCTGCCTTCTTTACAACCTAACAATTCTCAATCATTCATATTAATCTCGTGGTGTAAATATTTTGATTATATGTAATTAAATTGGTTAAATTAATTGAAAGATTATAATTATATTTTTTATGAACTAATTTTCATTCAACACTAAATATTAAGTTCTTACATATGAAATTGGCATTTTGTTTGTATTATCTCCTCTTTGGTTAAGAATTCAAATTTGAAATTTATACAGCTATTTACTCATGCATTTGTATTTTGCAAACCGTAATTCATTTGTTATTTTCTCATTTGGTTTTTTCTTTGCGTCACTTAGTTCACAAAATGGAAAACTTGAAATATCGCGTTATTTAGAAGTACGAGTTCCACCGTGGCACCAGTGCCGCAGAAACGGCTGGAAGTATTAATTCTGTGTATGGCGGCGGTGTCACAAAAGAAAACACAGTACGTTTTTGGTTCCAACGTTTTTGTTCTGAAAATTTCAACCTGCAGAACAAACCCCGTGGACGGCCGGAGACCAAAGTTGATAATGAAGAATTGAAAGCTATTGTGTAAGCGGATCCATTGCAAACCACGTCCGAGTTAGTTGTAAGCTGCAGTGTTAGTGAAAAAACTGTTGTAAACCACTTGAAGCAAGTTGGGAAGGTGCAAAACTTGAGAGGTGGGTACCTCATGAATTGAGTGCAGCTAACCGACAAACGCGCGTCGAGTGCTGCGTTACGTTACTCAACTGGCACAAAAATGAAAGGATTTTAAATCGAATCATTACCTGAGATGAAAAATGGATCCTGTATGACAATTGGAAAAGCTTATCGCCATGGTTGAACCCTGGCAAATAATACTACATCAGATTGCCCTCTGCCAATATCCAGTCAACCTGAGGAGCCATATGTCACTAAGCATGTAGTATCAAACTCAGGTAGTAGCTTAGATAAGAAGTCAAATAAAAGTGAAATAAATATAATTATGTATAGCGATGAACTTGGTTGCTGATAAAATTACATCCCGTACATTTAACCCTAATACAATATTGATTATATTAGTAGGCAGATGTAAGCAACTAAGTAGGAAAACAATGACAGCATGTTTTGCTAGATTGAATTGCAGGCAAAATATTAGTAAAATTATTTTGTTTGCATTTCCATTTACCCAGAGCCCCTCAGAAAATAATATGAAGCATCGACTAAATATAGATGTACAAAATATGACATGTCGTCATAGTGAAAAATTTCAGTTTATTGATTTAAATACATTTATTAACAAGCCATATTTGACCAATGATAGGTACAATTTGTACAGTACAGTGACCTACGACATATAGCATACTCGCTATCATATATTTTATTCATAACAGTCAATTCGTTGACTACAACCGCTGCTTCTATTGAGCAGTCACTTTATACTTTTGACAACAAAAGTATAAAACTAAAACTTTTGAAAACATAGTATTAGAAATAATTTAAACATAAGTTAGTGACAATAGATAATACATCTAGCACCAGTATTCTAAGTAGTAATTTAAGCAATAAAAATGTTAAAAAATAATTTTCTGAACATAGTCCATCAAAATATGCAGGGCATTGAGTGTAAGGAATTACAGATCGAACTATTCATAAACTGTGAAAATATTCATATACTATGTATCACAGAGCACTGGCTCACACAGTGTCAAATTATGTCTTCTTATAAGAATCATGTAATTGCTAGTTCATTCAACAGAGAACAAACAACTTGCGGCGGCTCAATGATCATCACTCATAAGAGCCTAACATTTAAAGAACGCACTGATATTGTAAGTCTGTCTGTTGAGCGATCAGTTGAAATAGCCTGTATTGAGATAGGGAATATTGTTATAATAAGTGTATACAGACCCCCATCCTCACCATTTGAAGTATTTGAGAGGTATTACTATGGATGAGGTATTACATAGAGTAAATAACAAAAACAAAGAAATAATTATTTGTGGCGATTTTAATATTGATTTATTAGTAGAGACATCACTAAGTAAACGATTCTTGAATCTTTTTAATTGTTACAACTTAAAAAATCTTCAACTTCTTAGAGCCTTCGCGAATCACAGCGACCTCAGCCACATGTCTTGATAACATATTTACAAATTTAATGCCATGTACAAAGTCAGTAATTAATAAACTACAATCAGATCATAGTGGGCAGTTGGTTACTTTTGATATTGGTCTAAAAAAGACTCTAAAAAGAGAAATTACCTTTATACCCATAAATGAGAGACGGCTTGAAACATTTAGGAAAAATGTATTTGAAAAAACATTTAAATTAGATTACTGTGGAGATCATATTACTCAATATAACTCTAATCATTATATAATTAGAAATGAATATGACTCTGTTTTTAATAAAAAGAAAATATGTATTAATAATAATTTATTTACGTTTAGTGACTGGGCAACAGTGGGAATATGCAGAAGTAGAAATAGATTATATTATGAATAGTACAGTGAAAGAACTTATAATCATAATAAGACATTTTATGAATTTGTTAAAAAGTATTCAAAATTATTTAAACGAGTTTGCAGTGTAGCTAAATCTAATTACATTAATAATAAAATTAAATATAGTACTAACATTTCAAAAAATGCATGGAATATAATTAATCAGGAAACTGGGAAAGCAAAAGTACCACACACCAAATATAATTTAAAAATTAATGATAAAGTGTTGTCAACTGACAAAGAAGTTGCTGAAGCATTTGAAAATTTTTTTACTGCCATCCCTGTGTCAACTACCTCGAGTATTAATTCATGTTCCACTCTTGCACAGTCACTGCTAACGGAAAATGTAAATTCATGCAATATTGATTTTATTTTTAAACATGTTACTGTTCCACAAGTTTTAAATGCATTTAAAAGCATTAAAGTAAAAAATACTGCCAATTTAGATGGGATTTCTGTTAAAATTATTGAATCTGTCATTGATGGTATAGCCCCGTACTTAGCCAGTATATTTAATTACTGTGTTGATAATGGTGTTTTTCCTGATTTAATGAAATTGAGTAAGGTCATTCCAATATTCAAAGCAGGTAGTATGTCTGACCCTAATAATTTTAGACCTATATCTATACTACCAACGCTCAGTAAGATTTTTGAAAAATTAATTTTAAATCAATTACTTTCTCATTTTTACGGTAATAGTTTAATGAATTTTAAGCAGTTTGGTTTCACGCGGGGTCGCTCAACAACCGATGCCGGTGTTGAGCTCATAAAACACGTATTCAGCGCCTGGGAGGAGTCGTGTGATGCTATTGGTGTCTTTTGTGACTTGTCCAAGGCGTTCGACTGTGTGGATCATACTACTCTACTCATGAAACTGCACCATTACGGCATTAAAAACCGAGCGCTTGCCTTGATTAAATCATATATTTCTAATAGAAAACAGAAAGTTGCAATAAACGGAGAAAAATCATCAGGATCGGCAGTGACAATGGGTGTGCCCCAGGGCTCAGTTCTTGGTCCTTTCCTATTTTTAGTTTATATTAATGATCTGCCATCGGTCGTTAAGAATCAATGCGAGGTCATATTGTTTGCTGACGATACTTCCTTCTTGTTTAAAATCAAAAGACAAGAAATTGACTATCGAGCGGTGAACAAATGCATCTCCAACACAGAGCAGTGGTTCTCAGCTAATAATTTGCTCCTCAATGAAAAAAAAACGAAATGTGTTAAATTTACATTGCCAAATGTCAAACAGGTAAACACAAACATTGTAGTTAAGAGCCAGGAACTGACTCCTGTAAACTCAACTGTATTTCTGGGCATAACCTTAGACGCCAAACTGCAGTGGGGACCGCATGTTGATGGTTTAGCGAAAAGGCTTGGCTCTGCCGCATATGCTGTTAAAAAAATTAGACAAATTTCAAATGAAACAACTGCTCGATTAGTCTATTTTGGTTACTTCCACAGCCTCATGACATATGGTATTCTGCTGTGGGGGAGTGCTGCCGACATCGATGCTATATTTATTCTGCAGAAAAGGGCTGTTCGCGCAATCTATCAGCTCGGTCCAAGGGTGTCACTTGGAAGTAAATTTAAGGAAATAAATATTCTTACCTTCCATTCACAATATATTTTAGAAAATTTAATGTATGTTAAAAAGAACATAACCTTGTTCAAAAGAAAAAAAGATCTGCACAATGTTAACACAAGAGGAAGAAATATGCTGGCAGCTCATAATAGCAGGCTTCATAAAGTCACTAACTCATTCATGGGTCAATGTATACGCTTTTATAATAAGGTTCCTGAGGATATCCAAGGTCTTTCTATTGACAACTTCAAAGAAACTATAAAGGAGAAGTTGTGTGCTAGAGCATATTATAAACTATCCGATTATTTGGATGATAAAAGCCCTTGGGTATAATCCCCTCATTAACAGGATTGTACTAGTATTTGTAACAAAGCATGTGTAATGTGTCTGTTTGTGCGATGAGTTCTTCGTCCCGATGAATATCTAAAGCGTCATTGTCACTAAAGTACGTCTTCTTATGGTAGCGTCGGGTAACGGGTCGCTCACTTCCCTCTAATATGGTTGAGGAGGGCGATGGCTGGATCCCGCGTTAACTCGTGAACGGGTGCCGTTTGAGGGTGTTCGTCGTTTGGATACTTGGGGGGAGGGAGACTTGCCGAGCTAACAGATGCAGAAAAGAATAATTTTGTATAGATATAAAGAGACTCTGTAAATTTATTTTGAAAAAAAAAAATATACCCGTGAAGTTTCTTGCCAATTCTTCTTCACGAAGGTTTTTTTCGAACTGGTGGTAGAATCATGTTTTATTTGACGTCAATAAGAACAAGTAATTGTCAATGTTGAGAAATAAACATTTGAATTTGAATTTGAATTTGAATTTGAATTTGAATTTGGCGAACCAGCCAAATCCTGCCTCAAGCGAAAATTGACTCAAAAATGTTTCTTGTGAGCGTTTGGTGGACTAGTGCCGGAGTCGTTTCTACAGCTTTCTTAAATCTGACCAGACGATTACGGTAGATGTCTTTTGTCAGCAACTGCAAACCATGATGGAAAAGCTAGCTGCTAAACAACCGAGGCTGGTCAATCGCTGTAAGCCACTGCTGCTTCAGGATAACGCTAGACCACACACTGCACGACAGACGGCTACCAAATTAGAGGAGCTTCAATTGGATTGCTCAAGACATCCACTGTACTCCCCAGACCTTGCTCCAACAGATTATCATTTTTTTTTACGAAATTTGGATAACTTCATGCAAGGTAAAAAATTCAACTCCGATGGGATCCAAAACGCCTTCAAAGATTTTATTGTTTCCGGTCCGAATGGTTTTTTTAGTAAAGGGATCAATGAACTACCTATGAGATGGCAAAAATGCATAAATAGCAATGGTACATACGTTGATTAAATATATTATATTTAAAAAAAATTGACTTTTTGTTCCTCCCTTACAAAACGCCAATTTCATATGTAATGACCTTACATAAACGTTGCCAATTTTTTAATTTTATGGACAACTTTCCGTTGGATTTAGACATCAGTTCTTGTCCACAATAACAAAATTCATCACCTCAGAGAAACAAATAAAATAATAATATACCGTGTTTTCACGAAGAACTTGACGCACGCTTACCAAATCAATTAAATAAATAATATCAATAACAGAACTACTTAATAAATAACGTATTACTTTTTGATAAACGAGCTAATATTCAAAATATTAAAAAAACCAGATTTATTGAAAACAATTGCCACCCAAATTAAAACAATGCTTTTTTTAAATTTATTACAGTATAACTGTTATAGTCAAGAGGGTGGGTGGTGCCTATGGCGCAAAAATTTCTCGAGCTGCGCAAATAGCATGTGCAGCATCTCTTGTAGCCCACCTGACTGGAAAACCTTGCAGATTTATAATGCCTCTTCAAACAAACATGGCAGCAGTCGGAAAAAGAGTCCCAGCGCAATCCAAATTTGAGGTAGTAACTTCGAGATTTGTGGATAGTTTTTTTTTCATGCAACATTATTATGACTGCTGGTTTTTATTAACTAGGTTTCAAGTTTAGGGATTTCTTTGGAGTAATTTAATTCCACTGGGATAATGGAGAAAATATATTTTGAGTTTATATATATATTAAGAATTTATAATACTAAAAATAAAAAAATTATGTATGTCTTATGCCATATTGTAGGTTTATATAACAGCTGTAATATTACATACGTGCAGGTTGGTGTGAATAAGGAGGGAGAGATACAGTATTTGAAAAATACATTTCATCAAGATCTAGGATGTTCAATAAACGAAAATGTACCACCACTTACAGCTTATACTATGAAAAACTGTTATGACAGCAAGAGATGGTATATTGATGCAAATAGCGTCATTACTGATACCCCTTCTAATACTTGGTGCAGAGCGCCAGGTGAGATAAAGAAACATAAATATTCTTATAACCCAGAAAATTTGATTTATTTTGTCTTTTATATTTTAGCTTCAACAGAAGGTATAGCTATGATTGAATATATCATGGAGAAAATTGCTTTCACCACAAACCAGGATCCAATCTCAGTCAGGTTAAAAAACATGAATAAAAAAGATAATCCTATACCAGAACTTATTGAACAATTGAAGCAAGACTCAAACTATATCGATCGACTAGAATCAATCAACACTTTTAACAGCCAAAACAGATGGAGAAAACGATCACTAAAACTAGTACCGTTAACGTACGAACTGTCATACTACGGTAATTTTAATGCTCTTATTTCGATTTATTTTGGAGATGGAACCGTAACAATTACTCATGGTGGTATAGAAATGGGTCAGGGCATTAACACGAAGGCTGCACAGGTATGCGCCTATCTTTTTGAAATTCCTTTAGAAAAGGTTAATGTTAAATCAAGTTCAACGCTAACGTCACCGAACTCTATGCCAACGGGTGGAAGCATTGGTAGTGAATGCGTAGCTTTTGCTACCATAAAGGCTTGTCATATTCTTTTAGACAGACTGAAGCCTATAAAAGAAAAAAATGGTAATGCCTCTTGGGAACAAACAGTTGAAGCAGCTTACCATGCAGGTATAGATTTACAAGCTTCGTATATGTTCTCAACGAATGATGATCTGAAACCTTATAATATATACGGGGTGGTAGCCCTAGAACTGGAACTCGATGTGTTGGCTGGTAATCACGAAGTACTAAGAGTTGATTTGCTGGAGGATGTTGGTCGTAGTTTAAATCCTGAGATAGATGTCACACAGGTAATGAGTGCTTCTATGAACAAAAATTATCCTTTTTCTAAAAACAACAGATTGAGTTTAAAAACTGTACTATTATTCAGATTGAAGGAGCATTTATCATGGGTCTTGGTTACTGGTCGTCAGAAAAATTGATATTCGATAAAAGTACAGGAAAACTACTAACAGATCGAACCTGGAATTACAAACCGCCAGGGATCAAAGACATTCCAGCCGATATAAGGATATATTTTAGGCGAAACGGACGGAATGAGTCAGGAGTGTTGCAATCGAAAGGTATTAATTATTTTTCGTTTATTAAGAGAGTAGATCCTAAAATTTAAAAAAAAAATTGGCGTTGTCGTTAATTATCTAATGAAAAATGTACTATTAAAAACGTGGTCAAAGAAGATATTCGCTAATTAAGAGAAACACTTAACACAAAAATATGATTTATAAGAATATTTCAAGACTGTGGAAATAGTTGTACTTAAATAATAGTATCATTTATTTCCTTCCATTACATTTCCTTTTTCATTTAAGCTACCGGAGAGCCTCCACTAGGAATGTCTACAGTGCTTGTGCACGCGCTGCGAGAGGCCATCAGGTCCGCGAGGTTGGATGCTGGATACCCAGACGAATGGATTGATATTGGTAAATATTATTATGTAGTGCGTATATCTCCATAGTTTTGTATTTTATTAGTAACGATGACAAAAATTATTCTTTGATTGAGATATATTTTTAATGTTTTTTATTTCAGGTATGCCTTGCACGGTGGAAAACATTTTCACAGCTGTCCAACATAAACTTCATGATTTTAAACTGAAATAATATTTTAAATATATTTATCAGAAATAAAAAAGTATTTATTATATTTACTAGAAGGTTACAGACTCATTACAACAACAACAATTATCCCACTGTATGTACTTCAGCGTCGCACTACTAAGGGGGGAAGGAGCAATTTATTGTCTACCACACTTACCTACTGCGGGTTGGTAGGCTTACATCTACCTTCAAATAATTTCTTAGTGTGTGGGTTCGTACGGATATTTCCTTTGAGAACTCCATTCAATGACACCTACATCGGACCTATTAAACTAAATATTTTTTTGCCTTATGTGCGGTTTACATGTATTAAGTAGTTAAGTTGGTAAATAAATTTTAAATAAATTTTAAGTTACTACAAGTTACTTGTAGGTCCAAACGGATTAAGTAGTTAAGTTCATAAGTTCAATGAAGATGAGCAGTGATGAATGTCAAGGAATTCGTCAATTCTGTTCTTAGATATGTAATAAACGTGATTTTGTACAAATTCAGAGAAGAATTTGATTTGAAATCTTTGCAAGAGTATGCATTTTTAAAAATTTTTTACGTCGAATGATCGACGTCAGTTAACGGACGATCGATTGATGTGGTACCTTTACTAATTAGGTACCCTTAATAATCACTGGAGGGATATCAGACTCTCCCAACACAGGGGTGGCGTCCGACAATTGTAGGCCATCACGCCTACTGCGGGTTGGCAAACTTACCAACTCAGGGGTGGCGTCAGACTATTAAAGGCCATCACGCCTACTGCGACGTCGACTGTTCTATTCTGCCAGTTTTTGTTTTTTGCCATTTCAGTTGTTTTGGAAATTAATTTTTTTGCTAATTTATTACCTCGTTTATTCCACAAGCATTCCTATTTTAAATATTCTTCAACAAATGTTTAAATATTAACTAAACTCCACTCCGACATTTAAAAAAAAGAGAAAATGCGACATAAATACGTGCTCTTGTCGCTACCCGCTTTGTCAACTTATGCACTTAACTAAAAAATCACGTCCAAACGTGTTAAGTGAGAAGCCCCACCCACCTACTTATACGAAAAATAGAACGAATCCTATTCTACTTAATCACTTGTGTACTAAATTTTAAGTTACCACTAGTCACTTAGTTGACTGTTTACACGCAACTTTTAACTTAAAATTTTGTAAAAATTTTGTTACCAACTTAACCACTTAACGAGTGTAAACCAGCTATTAGGCCAAAAAATCAAGTAGATGAATAACTTGCTAAAATAGGGAAATGCTATTTTAACATTAAATATGACCTACGTTCTATGTTCTATTATTATTATACTGAAATCTGTGGGAATGTCTGTGCATACTAATTTTAAACAATATTTTCGCTACCAGCCATATTTTTTACTCTTTGTATAATAAAGTTTAAGCAATGTATTAAATGTATGCTATATTTTGCTCTTTTAAATTAATAAATTTTTTTGTTTTTAATATGATTATTTTGTTATATTTTTTTCCTTTAAATTATCTCGCGTAGCTTCTATCTTGTTGAGATTATGATAAAATTTAAAAAAACTTCCTGATAATGGAGCATATAAAAACAGATCTTAAATTGTTTTAGTATACAAAGAGATTTATGATTTAATGTTTAAAATAAATAACATATTTAAATGAATTAACTTTTATTCCTAATGCGAAATAGTCAAAAATTATTATTGACTCGTCCTATTAAAGTCGTTACCACTAATTAGGTTACTACTAGTAACTGTGAATACACCAAACGAGTTATTTTATGGTCGACTGAAAATTACGGGAAACGTAAAATTAACAGACGATTATTACCTTCGTTGATAATAATAATTAGTCGATTATTGATGGTTAGTATACGGCACTAACATTTAGCTAGACTTAGGACTGATTTTTTCAATCGACGGATAACTACTTGTGTTATTTGGAGAACAACCTTCCCAATTGACAACATTTTTCATACAATTAATCTTAAATTCTCAATATTAATCTACAAAAAAAAGTTATCTGAGTACTGACAGATCAGCCCGTATTATATAAATAGCCGTTGTCAATCTATTTTCGCATAATCGATTGCACGTCTCCTTAGCGTGCCATATGTTCGTCTTGCGATTGTTTGCATAAGGACCCTCGCTTTTGTTCGAGGCATCTCTCAAGTTTTTCAAAAAATCCTCCATTTTTGTATAGAGAGAATTTTTTAGACAACACATGTTTTAACATTTATAGCCTTCGCTAAATTTAATTTTAATAAATTAATTTAAAATAAGTTTAATTTGAAAAAATTTACTAAGTAGGTATTAATAAAAAATACACATATTTATTTATTTCGCCAAGTTGCTGAATTCTGCATATGTTGTCCACGTGTGTCACGCCCTTTTTGTTCTTTATTCCGCATGATATACAATTATCTTATTTAATCGTGTTTAAACTGATAGAGAACATTTCAGCACCTACTTTTTGTATCGTTCGAAACATCATACACAAAAACCGTTTCTTTCTTGTTAAAACTTGGGGAATAATTATTATTTCGAGATGCCAACAGTTTCACCGCTTTAATGTGGTGTAAAGTATAATCGTACCCACTTGTTTATGATAAATATGCGTCGCAAACGCCATCTAGTGTGTGGCCAATTTGCAGGTAGAGTGCTGCCGCCCTATCTGTCAGTATGCAAAAATGTGAACTAAACTTTTGGAACGGAACTTACATTTAAACCGTTATGGACGCGAATAACGTCAACGTCGACACCAATAATACTAATTAAAAAATGAAACAAAGTGCATATTTATCATAAAACAATAATAAATAAAATCAATAAATAAATATTTCTAACAATCACAACACATTATCTAGCCCAAATTAAGTATCATTAAGAACTTGTGTTATGGATACTAGATAACGGATAAATAAACTCAAGAAATATAAATACACAAATTGTTTTTTTTTTATTTAAAAATATTAGAAATAAACTTACATTAACATACATACACATCGATGTAGAGTGCAAATATAATAAAATATCTGCCCCTACCAGGATTCGAACCCGGGACCGCTGGTATGGAAGGCAAGGCTACTTACCTTTACACCAAACAGGCTGTATTGTACATTTTATTGAGATTGTACTTTACAACAAAATAAAGCAACAACACTATTGGCATCTTGAAATAGTTATATCATTTTAGTACTGTATTAAATAAAACAAATTATAAGAAATCAAAACGTTTTTAATTTGACCACCACCTTTATACAGCAAGTCTGTTATAATGTTTTCTATTATTTCCTATCTGTCCTAATCTATCAGACAGATATTGTAAGCATATTTTGCATGTTTGGCCACTTTTAGAACTTTTGTTAGGGAAAATGTCTTAAGATTTTTTTTTCGTTTATCTTATTCGCCAATATATAAGTTTGTTATAAATATATCAGCAGCGCGTAGCGCGTTTGGTAGTCCTAGCACGTTGGAATTAAGATCCCGTATTTGAATCCGAGTAGGGATGGCATAATTAATGCTAACCACTGTTGGAGTGACAAAAACCCATTTATTATATCAAAGGAATATAACTTTCTTAAACTCCAACAAAGACTTTACGACATATTGGTTTTTATTTTATTTATTTAATAGTATTCCAACAGCGTTATTTGCATTTTATGAATTCAAAAATACAATCCAAATAAAAACAGTTACAGAAATACATAAAGATAAACTACCATGAACAAATTCAAATAAATAATTCAATTTAAACACTATATCATTAAACTCGACAAATATAACTAACTCAGTTAAATTTGGTATAGGGAACTTAAGAGCGTAAAATTATTAGTAATACCTAGTCAAAAAAACAAAGGGGGACTTTTGGGGAATCTTATTGAAAAGAAGTGACTTTAAGGCACATTATTTACTTTTGAATGAATTGAAATTTATAACGAAATTAAGATTATAGAAAATATTGATTGATGAGTTAAAAGAGCACATATTGAGCGCTGCGCAACAAATAAAGGAAATATAAAACGTATCCTCTCGTTTTACCAAAAGAGAAATGCTAAAGCGGCTCTCATTTTTAAACAAGACCTGTTATCCTTTTATAATTCTGTTTAACATTGATTATGTGGAGTTTTTACTTCTTCCCAATAACTTTTCCCAAAAAGCTCCTTCCTGTGGTTGTAAATATTTCTTTTGAATAGGTACTTGTTTGATTTTCTTAAAAAATTTGCTAAATAACAATGTAGGTAGCTATTTAAGTAAGGAGTTTATCTAAGTATTTTGTACGATATTCCATATATTTTTTTTTGCTGAAACTTAAGATTAATTATGCTGCTTAACATATTTTTTGTCCTAAGTTCTTTACATCGAGTTTTTATGTTTTACCTTAGTTTAATGTCATTGCGAATAAGTGCTGAAAATGTGCAAAATAATGTTTAAATCATAAAAAAATAAAAATAAGTTACATAAGAAGCTTATATCAAAAATCGGGATTATTTTGAAAGACCTAAAAATTTAAATATCTTCGAATCTAGACATTTTTCCGTTTAGGGTACTACGCGAAAAAGTCTTTATGCCAATAAGCTTTACTTTGCCTCCCGAAATGAATGTATTGAATTACCAGAAACCCTGCAAATAAACGAATATACATCTGGGATAAATTCTAAAACTGATCGTTTTTCTATCGAAGATACACAGTTAAAAATTTTTCTGTATCATCTCCCTAGTATAGCTTACGACGAGCAACAGTTTGATCAGGTTTGGCATGAAAGCATTACGAACATATTAACTCTCAACAATCAAGTAACGGGAAATTATAAGTCAAGCCACAGATTCCTTTATTAGCCACGTGATCAAACTTCTAAATTTATAACTTAGGCCCCGGGAAAATGAGGTAGCCTCTAATAAACTAATTCGTCTTTTTCACAACGCCTACTAAATATTCTATGGAAAGCGTAGTAGTTAAATTTGGGTAAGTTTAATGTTAGGCTCTAATTATCGCATGCGCGAGCCGAACGAGCGAAACGAGCGTGGTGCGGCAGCACCCGTCGAAGCGCCATATTCGCAATTGGATGATAATTCAAAATTTGGTAGCAAAAACATCATCAGATATTTTTAGTTACTAGTAATATCGTTCAGACGCTCGCAAATTGTGGCTGACTTAGTAATTTAGAAGGCAATGTAGATTTTTAGAGGCGAATAATGCTATTAAAAAAAAGTCTGTTTAATTAGCACCCTTAAGTAAGTATTAAAATTGGTTCTGTGAACAGTAAAAAGAAATTATAGCATTAAATTTAAATAAAATCGAATTATTGAAACTTATTTAAAATTATTTATTGAAACCAAAGAAATTATATACATATACAGGTAACTAGAAGTTCTACTCGATTTTAGTACAAAAATAAATTTTAATCTTATGGTTAGTGCGTAAAGTCTAATTTCTATTGATAATAAATCTAAAGAAAACATGGTTTAGAGAGGGACATACAACTAAGGCGTGGCGCCCCGTTTGCTTAACTGCTGAAATCATGGAGTTAATACGTGTACTATTGGAAGGTTCACTTTTGTTATGCCAGCCTAACACATCGGAAAATTGGTAAGTACCTTAAATTTTGATAAATAAGTCTATTCGTTGCGATTAGTTCCAGGATAGACATTAGATTTATAAAAATGATAATATACCTACGCGCTTTATCTCTAGAATTTGATTAAATAAGTTTATTTTATATGACAGAAAAGTTTTTATTTCTATAGAGAGGTTAAAACCTGATTTTATAGAAATCATTACAGAAAAAACTCTTAATATCAAAAAATGGCTTGCTGTAAGTAAAAAAGATGCACTGCTTAAAAACAGAGCGTATAATAACCCTTTACATAATTTTTTTATTGAGTGTTAGTTGTTACTAAGAATAGCAATAATATCATAACATTTCTTTGTAATTTAATTATGATATGTTTAAATTATAGGAATTCACTGATAGCAACCATTACAGTGAAGTTATACGATGTTAAAAGATCTGGTTTTCTACCTTTATGTACGTTTTTAATCTGCGAATTGGGTTGTTTTGTTTCATTCCTAGGTGCCGTGATATTTAAGTAAAGCAAAAAAATAATATCCTGCCCTATGTAATTTTGGGAATTTTAGGTCAAAAAAATACTTATTAACTTAACTACATATGTTCCTGCAAATTTCAAGAATCTTTTTCCAATTAAAGCAATAAAATAAAACATGTATACATGGTAATACTAAACAAGCACACAACGACATTTAAAAAAACAGTACATTGGTTTCAATGCTAAAGAAAATGTTATAGATTTCCAAAATTATTATATGAAATTATACACCTTTACCCCTTTTATAATATTATGTGTAAAGGACAGTATTTTTAATGACCTAAAAGATCTCAAACCTTTGTCTGATAAAATTTTATTAATTAATAAGTTTGTAAATGAATGTTTAAAGAATGCTTACTATAACTGAGACAATTACAAACTCTTAAATCTGTAGAAGCTTACAAATTTAAACCTAATTTCTAGAAAAACTTAAGCATATGTGTTTCCTTGTATTCAAACAATTTTGAACATTTCAAAATTTTCATCGTGAAGTTTTCATAATTAAAATCACAAAAAATAGATTGATGTACTTTGCTGTCATCATTTTATTTGTAACGTTTTAAAAGAACATTTCTTATAGTTTCCTTGAAGTTACTTTTATACAAATAAATGCCCAATGAAAGGTATATCATATTTATTATAGACTTAAACAATAAGTTCCGAGCGTCATTTTACCGTTTTGCATTATCTAAATAAACATAAAGCATATCTACGTACATCATGCAAAAAACAAGTTAAAATGTTCTTTACTCATTTTCCACGCCATTTCTCCACATGGGACCCTACATCGCGTCGGACGCCGCGTCTGCTCCGCGCCCCTCGCTTCATTCCAACAATACCACGAGCGCCGGGGTCCTCTTTCCTCGGCGGTTCGTGCAGAGAGCAACACTTCGGCGAAGACACTCGTCGCTTCATCTCGCTCACCTATTACTTATTTTGTTTGTCATGTAACTTGCCCAGTTTTTGTTTAACGTAAACGCTTTGTATTGTAAATCCCTTTCCATTTAATTTTATTTTATTAGCTCTTTGTGACCGACCCCTATAAACAGAAAGAATTGTTGCAGCGTACTCTATTCTAAATAAACATGTGTTTTTAACAAATCGCATTATTATTCGTATATCCAGGTCGCTGCTCGTTCACTTATATTAAAATATAGTCAATCTTACTTTAGATTTAATTATTTCTTACTCTAAGAGAAACGTTCTTGTCTTAACGCACCCAGAGCAACATGCGCGTTTATGCCTAAGTAATTGAAACTCAATGTACCATGCAAATAGAATACATGATTGTTACTTCTTTTTTTTTTTTTTTTTGTTCCCCTCCGCGGGAAGGGCAGGATGATAAAAATGCTCTGACGCATACTCTGGCGCGATTCCAAAGTTATGTGGGACTCGTCCCGACGCCTACCAGAACCATACCCACTAAAAACCCCCTGTCGGCTCGTGCATTTTTGCCACTCAGCCTTCATCTGAGCTACGGCCAATTGGAGAAAGAGGCCGCGCTAGCGGGGCCCTTAAGGGGTCACCCGCTGGGTTTTACATAGCACTGAAGGTGCTCAAAAATTAAAAGTAAAATAAAAACATTAAAAATGAAAAGTAAATAATGAAAACATTAAAATTGAAAAATTAAATTTGCATTAATTCGGATTTACGTTAGAATTAGAATTTACGTTAGAATTAGAATTTGCGGCCAGAAGGGCCTCGAGATCGCGTGACAGTCTGGTGGATGAGTACGCTTGCGCATTTCTAGGCCTAGCGACTTTGAACTTCGAGTCTAACACAGGAGTAGCATATGAGACAGAATCACGAACTAGAGGATTGGGATGGGTTTCGGAGCGTTTGAAGAACGCTTCAGAGAGTGTTTTGAGATATTGTTGTACTGTAGGCAGTTCAAGATCTCTATGCAAGTCCGCGTTACGCACGTACCACGGTGCGTTTGTGGCCCGGCGGCAAAAGAGGTTTTGAACTACCTGCAGTTTGTGCAGGAGGGAGGGTTTGGCGTGGGCAAAGATTGGCGAGGCATACGTCATGACGGGTCTAACGCAGACCTTGTAAAGTGTACGTTTGTTTCTGAAGGACATTTTACTTTTTCTACCTAACATGCTATTTAGGCGGACTAAATAGTGACGAGCGAGTTTCGAAACTCTTTCGACGTGTGGCTTGAAAGAAAGCGTCGGATCTAATGTGACGCCTAAGTATTTAGTACTGCGCTTCCAGGGGATGGGAATGCCTAACATTCGAACGTGGGGATCGCCATCGGGACGACGGCGTTTGTGGTCGAAGCGCATCGCAGAACTCTTTTCAGGGTTCACATCGATGCGCCATTCTTGAAACCATGCACCAAGGGCGTTTACGGCCTTTTGGAGTCTGATTACAAGGCGCCGAACACCGTGGCCTTTGGTATAGAGTGCGGTGTCGTCAGCGAAGAGGGCGAGTTCGACGCCTTTCGGCGGGATGGGAATGTCGTTGGTGTACACGGTGTACAGCAGAGGGGCGAGGACTGAGCCTTGAGGGACTCCAGCCTTTATGGGACGAGGTGCAGAAAGCGTGCCTTCGTGTTTAAATCGAAACGTACGGTCTTTGAGAAACGACGCTATTATCCTGACTAGGCGATCCGGTAAGCCTATCTTGTAGAGTTTATAAACGAGACCGCTGTGCCAGACTTTATCGAAAGCCTTGGCTACGTCAAAGAAAACCGCGACTGTTTTATAACGACGCGGATAGAAACCGTCAAGTATATACTCGACGATTCGGTGGACTTGCTGAGGGCAGGAGTGTTTAGCGCGAAAGCCGAACTGATGGGGAATAATGAGAGGATCGCCATCCGTTGGAAACAGATGGTTCCGCATTCGAGAAAGTATGACTCTCTCGAGAAGTTTAGACATTGCCTTGAGGAGGCTGATGGGTCTGTGATTAGCCGGGACGTTCAGAGGTTTGCCCGGCTTGGGAATGCCTATGACTGTCGCTTCTTTCCAAGCTTTAGGAAAGTAGCTATGGTCGAAGCAGGCATTGAAAATGATAGCTAACAAGGTAAGCATCTGTTGCGGTAGGTGCTTAAGTGCGTGGTTGGAAATTCCATCCGCACCCGGAGCCTTTTTGGACTTTTGATTTCTAATGAGAAGCAAGATTTCGTCATTAGAGACTGTGACAGGGTCGGCGGTGATGGGGAGAGAGTCTCTGCGAAGGACTTCGTCCTCCACCGCTTTGATGTGAGTGGGATTCGCGGGTTGCGTGCTGGGCGAGCATTGTGCGGCAATGCTGTCGGCGAAGCATTCGGCTTTCTCTTCGACTTCGAAGGCAGTAGTGCCATCGGGACGAGTGAGAGGAGGAACGTGAGAGACGGTGTCTACGCGTAAGGCTCGGGCCATGCTATAGTACGCTTGGTGGGACGGAGAGATATTCGCCATGAGATCGTTCATCTGAGCGTCTCGGAGTTCCGCGAGGCAAGACCTAACTTTACGTTGAAGCTGATTCGCAGCTGTTCTATAGGCGGGCGTGGGATATTTCTTGGCTCTCCGGAGAGCCGCGTTTTTAGCTTTAATAAGATTGCTAACGGCTAAGGGAAGCGTGGGTTTGCCTTGCTTAGCAACCTTTTCGTTGTCACTGATGGCTGAGTTGATAGCATCAGTGAGAGAATTTACTAATGAATCGATTTTATCCGGGCTATCTAATTGCTCGGGAGAGATCGCGAGTGGAGAGTTCGGAGCCTCTAAGGCTGAAACTAACGTATTTTTAAAACCTTTCAAATTGGTAAAGGTCTTAGGAGATGAGACGTTATCGTTCGGCGGTCCTAGCACGAGGGAAACGGGGCGATGGTCGGAGCCTAGGTCATCGAGCGGTTCGATAGACCTTAGGTCAAGATTGATTCGCTTGATAATTGCAAAGTCGAGGATGTCAGGAGAGTAGGACGGGTTGTTGGGATAGTGAGTGGGAGTGACGGGGGATATGACATCTAGGTCAAGGGAGTTAGTGATGTCGAGGAGAGCGATACCGCTGGTGTTAGTCGATAGGCACGTCCAGTCAGTATGTTTGGAGTTAAAGTCTCCGAACATAATGACTGAATGGCCGAGGGCGAGAATGGCCTCAAAGTCGCTGCGGATTGGTCTGGTACCACTAGGTATGTAGATTGAAGCTATGATGATGGTCGGATGACCAGTCATAGCCAATCTACACACAGTGGCTTCCATGTTGAGGAGAGGAGGGGTAGGGAGAGGACAGCAATGGAAACCTCTTTTGTAATATATAGCGGTGCCGCCGAAACCGTCGGAGTTGGGCCTATCGTTACGAATAAACGCGTACTTAGGTATAGCGAATCCCCTGGAGCGGTTTGGAGTAAGCCATGTCTCCTGGAGAAGGAATAAGTCAGGTTCTTTGTTCTGAAGGAACAGTTTAATCTCGGGAAGGTTGGTGTTCAGGCTACGAGCGTTAAAAGATATTAGGGATAAGCCCTTGGGTTTGATACGACAGGACGCGGGATTCGCGGGTCTAGACATTATAATTTATTATTTACGAATTTATACAAAAATAAAAGAATTTACAACGAACTTAGGAGCGAGTGATGCTCGGCTAACGCGAATAAACGCTCTTGAGGAGAGCGGGCGGCTCGCAGTTTGCGTGCGAGCACGGAAATTTCGTTAATATCGACGTTTTGAATAACGTCGAATACGGTCTTCATGTCCTCAGCCAACGACGACTGAGGTGCGGATGACGGAGAAGGACGCGGCCCTACGGGAGCTACGGGAGCTGGGATGGGTCGGGAAGGTGCAGGCTGGACGGCCGGACGCTGCCTCCAAGACAGAGCCGGAGTAGGTGTCGGCTGAACGGGCTTTGCTTCCGGGGGACCCCGGTTGCGCAGCGGCGGGAAGTTGGCAGGAGTGAGTGGCGGCGCCGGTTTAGGCGCGACCTTCTTGGTGGTGGAGCGCGGAGCGCGCGGGCAACCCCTGTAGTTAGCTGTGTGGCCGGACTGGCCGCACAGCACACAGGCAGGGGGGGAAGTGGATTCGGGAGTGCGAGTGCACTCCTTAGTGAAGTGAGGATCCAGGCACTTTACGCACCTGGGGGGAGCTGAACAGTTAGCCGCTGCGTGGCCATAGAGCTGGCAGCGGTGGCACTGCCCAGGGTGACCACGGGGGTTGGGACGCTCGACGGAGATATTTGAGAGTCCGCAAATTGTGCGAGCCTCTCTAAAGATCTCCCTCGAGTTGGGAGTATTCGACAAGATTACCAACGCTAAGGGAAAACGCCTACCGCGGTTGGAGTGCATCTTGTGCACTGCTGTGACCGGGAAACCCTGAGACTTAAGGTCATCGAGGATGTCTTCGTTACTGAGTTCGAACGGGACGCCCCGTAGTACTGCGCGGATCTTACGCTCCTCCGGGAGGGCGTAGGTGTGATACGCGATTTGGTTTAATCCGAGTAACCTGGTAAACGCGTGGAAGTCGTCGACGGTCGCTATTTGAATCTTGATTGTATCGCCAGCGTTGGCGGCTTTTAAGTAATTAATTTTGTGCACTTTGCACAAGTTTGAAACCGCGGTCCAGCGCGCTTTTTCACGCAGGAAGACGGGTGGAGGGAGCTGAGGCTTCGGCGGGACGGGAGCGCAGCGCGTCGCTGGCTTCGATGGGACCGACGGAGACGCGGTCACTTCGAGTGACATGAGCGGCGCGGGGGCGGGTGTAGAAGACACCGGGGTTGGCTCGGGTGTTGAAGACACCGCGGCTTTTTTCGAACGCTTCTTAGAGCGTTTGGCAACTAATTGGAACGCGGGCTCAGGAGAGCCGGTTAAGGTGGCGGCGACCGACGACGTGTCAGACGCGGGTTCGGAGTCGCTCCCGGGAGCGGTGCGCTTACGACGCGACGCGTGAGAGGATGCGACCGATTCGCAGTCCATCTCGGACGAGGCGGAAGACGCGGGAGAGCTTAAGACCTTAGGGGTCTCGACGTTGGAGGCCTGAGGGGCCGGGGTTGGGGCCTGAGGGGCCGGGGACGCGATTGATGCCTGCAAGGCCTGCGTTAGGATGTCTTTTGGGATGGAGACGCCTGCCGCAGCAAGCGCCTGGGTGAACGCGTTCGCGAAGTTAATAACGCTTAGTGAATCCATTAGGGAGTGTTGGGACAGTATTATATATAAATATAAGTATAATAAAAGATGCCTAGTTCCTAAAAACCTAGCAAAATCCTAGCGGCAAACCTCCCTACCAGCGGTAGGGGGGCTGGGGAGAATAAATTAAAACTAACAATAGTATGCCGAAGGCCGCTACCTAGAAACCTAAAAAGGGTGCGCAGGTAAAGAGTTGACCGCGTTAGGGTCAACCTTTACCGACAGAAAGGACAAATACACACGAAAACACACAAATATGATAAAAATAAATATGAAAATAGGAGAAAAATAAATAAAATAGAGAAGAGAAATAAATAAAAATAAAAAGGACTGGTTCAGTACAAATTCGTTGTCACCGTTAAGTATCCTTTGCACTGAAACCAGACTACTTACGCCGGGCACAACACTGCACTCAGCACAAGCACAACACAACTTAGCACAGCACTTTGAAGACTAAGAGGCTTAGTCGCAAAGAAAAATCGCACTTCGAAAGCACTCAGACGGAGTAGAAAGACTTAGGAAACCGTAGCACGGAGCCAACACGCTAGACTGTGACGTCAGTAAACTGAGCGCCGCGGAATGGCGGGAAGGGACCGATCAACGGAGAGCTGGGTCTTGCACGTCCGCACCGCGTGGCGATCGGAGCGAGAATGAGTTACTTCTTGGCACAGGTCTGAGTTTGTAACGTGTCAAAGGTGCCGAGAATATGTAGCTAGCATTAGAGAGAGAGAGAGAGAGAGGTCCGCCTTTCAGGTCAGAGGTCCAGTTTCTTTCGGCTCGCGTTCCGAGCAAAACTGGACCTTCCAGTAGTATATATTAAATCCATGATTGAAACATTTCAGTAGGATTGTGACATCAAAACATCAAATTTATTTTAGCTTAAAATCTTCAATTTTATGCTGAATCGCAGTAAAAATATTTTCTACTGTACATGGCATACCTGAAAATGAAAAAAAGTTTTTTTAATAAACACCAAATACCTGACATACACCACAGATAAAGGAAATTAACTCTGTGTGATATTTAGTAAGACTTGCTTCTTGACCTTCCAGGCTGGTGGCTGCCAAATGTACCAATGAGGTTTTACAACTTTTGTTTTTTAAATGACTGCTCTTATGAAAAAGGATTAGAGTTATTTTGTAGGTTGTTGTGTAAAATCTGCCAATTCATCTTTATTTTTATCGAAATAAAACAGTCAATAAAATACTGGATGCAATTTTTTTAATTTTCAAAAATATTAAGACGCACAGATGATTCATTTCGTCCCGCTAGCCTTTATAAAAAGGTATGTTGTTTGATTTTTTATTCACGGACCTTTTTAATTTGTTAAATCTAAAAAAACTTGTTAAGGTTAATAAAAATCTATATTTAAAAATTTATCTCACCTATAAAAATTATAATGCTGATGATAAACTTTTAAATAATTAACAAAAAGCCAATTTTGTCGTTTAGATAGTTTATGGGGAGAGAAACTGCTATCAGGTGCAGGTAAGTATTATTTTGTATAGACACAAGAGCTATTGTAAATGGAGTGAATAACCCGTGGAGTTTCCTGCCGGTTCTTCCGCACGAAAGTTTTTTTTGCCACTGGCTTTTTTCCTCTTAGTCTACCCATAATATCTTTTAAAAGACGAAGTAAAGTTGTATTTACGCAATGTCAGTGAAGATGAAGAAAAAGAAGTCTTTCACCAAGTGTGAATTTTGTTACCTATAATGAAAGAAAATATTTTGAATTTGAATTTAAATTTAAACAAATTTGACAAATGTCCTTTTATATTTCTCAGAAACATATGAGCCTACTCGGATCATGGTTTAATTTACCTCCGTATATGCTTTTTGGTCTAACAGTTTACTTTCATTAACAGCTGTTTCTCACTCGCGACACAAAAAGAGGTGTGTATTAAGTTTGTCGTGTGTATCTGTGTGTATTCCGTGCGAATGGATCGATTTTCATAAGTATGGATGAAATCTGAATGAGCTGACATTGTTCTTAGCCATGTTTGAAGATAAACGGTTCAGACATGCAAAAACTATGCGTATTTTCCCTGTAAGTTGGGTTTTTTTTTTATTTTAAGTTAAAAATTACTTTTTATTTTTTATGTTATAACTGTTTTTCTAGATCTTATCGAGGCTTACGTGGTTTTCAAACGGTGTAATAATGTAACCCATAAGCTAAAAGAATTTCAGTATAAAATAAAGTGTAAATAATTAAAAAATAAACAATTTTCATCCCCATAATTTTTCTCTAAAAGTTGTAAAAATTAGAATAATGAGGAAAACAATTCACACTTAAAACCAAGATGAATGCATCTCATCAGTATTTAAACTTATACGGCTATACAAAAAAAATACTGGAGATCGAAGTTGTACGAATTTTGATTCTACGCAACTTTAATCGATTATACTAATTATAACTTCTGAATAGTAAATTTTAACAGATATTTAAAATACCTTACCTAATCTAAACTTTAATTATTAAGTTCTATGTAGCAAACAACTCTCTCTTCAACTCCGTACCCGACTTGTACAATCCTACATTTGACCTGTTATCCTCTGCGGGTGTGAAGTCTGGACCATAAAGGAGGATCTCCGCAAACGACTCAAAGCATTCGAAATGTGGACATACCGCCGTATGTTGTGCATCAAATGGACGGATAGAGTAACGAATGTGGAGGTTCTGAACCGTATGAACAAAAATGTGAAGCTCGTTAAGACTGTCAAACAGCGGAAGGTAGCATACTTAAGTCATTTACTGCGTCATGATAGATACCATCTGCTGAAAACCATCATGATGGTTATAACAGAGGGAAAGAGAAGGGTTAGTAGGAGAAAGATGTCATGGCTAAGAAACATCAGAAAATGGACCGTTATCAAAACAATCAAAAAAATGTGGAACAATTTTTTGCCAGGGAGCCAGGTTCAGAGACAGGTTCAGAAGCTTGACTGCCGACCTTCAATGGAGAGAATAAAGAAGAAGGTAAAAAGGTAAATACAATAAAGTTTGAAAGAAGATCATTACTTTTCACCAGGTGAGATGAAAGAGTAACTTGTGCCACTTTTATCAATGAACAATAAATAATCATTATTTTCACCGTTTCAAACCATATATCAGTGATGAAAAAATGTCACTTTTGAGTTTGTTCATTGTTTTTGTTAACATGTCAATTTTGTTAAAGTGAGGGGTATAAGCCATGAATGAAAATAAATCAATGAATGATGGATGAAAATAAGAATAGTACTTCAAGGTTTATGAGGCATTTTTGGGTATTCTATTACTTAAGAAAGAGTAAGGTAACGTCTAAATGTTCTCGATGGAATCAACTGTACTAACCTCGTTGTTGATTTTACATTTATGGAAAGTGTTTCCGGCCTTTACCTCCATAGAGTCACAAACATTAAGAGGACTAAGAGGACTAATAAATTTCTTTTGTCAGTTCTTGTCAATTATTTATTTTATGTTGGAGACTTGCCGAGCTAACAGATGCAGAAAAGAATAATTTTGTATAGACATAAAGAGACTGTAAATTTATTTTGAAAAAAAACAAAATATACCCGTGAAGTTTCTTGCCAGTTCTTCTTCACGAAGGTTTTTTTTTTCGAACTGGTGGTAGAATCATGTTTTATTTGACGTCAATAAGAACAAGTAATTGTCAATGTTGAGAAATAAATATTTGAATTTGAATTTGAATTTGATGTGTCCGTAATACCATATAGAAATTGCATACTCTAAAACCCTTTTCACGTAACATTTGTTAATTATTTTGCTCATCAGCGTGCACAACAAGGCACAATTTTCTATACGCTTTACTTGTATAACGTTTATAAGGTGGTCAGAGAGTATAGTTTTTAACAACAACCCAAGTATAAATACGTATTTACCAATATCAATCCATTCATCTGGATGTCCAGCATCCAACCTCGCCGACCTGATGGCCTCTCGCAGAGCATGGACAAGCACTGTAGCAAGACATAGAGCAGGCTCTCCGGTCGCTGAAATATGATAAAAGTATATCATTTTGCTTTTGGAAAATAAGCTATACATAATCGTATTTATGGGAATAAGTTTACTGATCGGTCCATCAATTGTAATAGAAATAAGAATTTGGGTAGGAATAAGGGTCATCTAAACCCCAAAAACTAGATCATGAACACAAAATGAAACAAAAGTTCAAAAAAATCGGTATAATGGTGTAACACCTCCATAAATATCGTAAACTATCCTTTCCAAGAATCGCACCCCAGACCTTTTATAAGGAAAGGCTAGTATACTACTAACAAAAAATAATACAGTATTAATAACTATACTAGTCGCAAAGACTCGTGGCAGATGACGCCATAAATCACTTTTGTTATAGGGATGCGCACGCGCAGACTTACAAAACTGTCGATAAATTTAAAACGAGTGAGTCATCGCTGCACGAACAGATCACCAAATTTTATGATCACTAACTAATGACCATAACTCATAATAGCTGACGTGGAAAGATTGACTAATGATGCTATCGAAAACGTGACTATAGAGAATTGGCAAAAATGTGTTCGTCACGCAGAAACTCTGCAAGAACAAGATTTGCAGAAGGCGTATTTATCGAACCCCTAATAATACATGTCGGCGACGACGACAGCGATACTGATGACGATGATGACGATGTTTATTTACTCATTTTTAGTGTAATTACTTGGAATTGTGTTTGTTTTTTTAATTTTTATTTTGTTTAACTAAATGAGTTTGTAGTTGAGTTTGTATATTAATTTGTTACACGAATAAACGTAAAATAATACATATATTTTGTTTACATTAAATGCCTCACTTAAAACCTAATACTATCGACATACACTCAAAACCAAACGAAACGCATCTCTAAATCGTTCTGACGTCACCCATAAACAGTTTGAGTGCGAGCGAGATAATGATGTGCGCTATTCACACGTTTTATGACCGCGTCTGCCACGAGTCTTTGCGCACAGTATAAGTAAACATTGTATATTTAATATTTAAATTAATTAGCTTGCATTACTATGTAAATATGCACCGTTTTGTTTCAAAATATTTAAGGCAATTAAATACAGAAATAAAGAATTTAATTAATTACCTCTATTTTTTATTTTATTATGAAATTAACGCAGAAATTAACCTATGAAGGTCTTATGTGAGACCTATTTTAAATTAAAAACAAACTCTCATCAAGCTATCTATCTGTTCCTACGTATATTCGTATTCGTATATTTATTGTTATTAATTTTGAAATGCATGAGTTCTTACTAAAATTTAAAAAAGGAAATTTCATATAAGTACAAGAGATATTATTAAAAATATATTAATATCTCGTTCTCTTACCATGATATCTATTTTTGTAATGAATAATTATTGAAAATTACAATCTAAAGAATACCTTTCGACTGTAAGACTCCTGCCTCGTTGCGTCCGTTTCGCCTGAAGTAGATCCGCATATCGGCTGGAACATCTTTAAGTCCAAGAGGCTTATAATTCCATGTTCGATCTGTTAGTAGTTTTCCTGTACTTTCATCGAAAATCAATTTTTCTGATGACCAGTAACCAAGTCCCATAACAAACGCTCCTTCAATCTGATATTGGGTAAATAAGAAATAAAATTTTAAAAGTAGTAAGTAAGTAACAAAATGTTGGTTCGTAAGTTAATTATTTCATTTGTTGACGACATCTGAAATTTGTATCAAAAACATACCTGTGTGACGTCAATTTCAGGATTTAAACTCCGCCCAACATCTTCCAACAAATCTACTCTCAGTACTTCGTGATTTCCAGTCAACACATCGAGTTCCAATTCCAGGGCAACTACTCCATAAATTTCATATGGTTTCAAATCATCGTTGGATGAGTACATATAAGATGCTTGCAAATCAATACCAGCAATATTTGCAGCTACGATCGTTTGTTCCCAAGAGGCATTACCATTTTTCTCTTTTATAGGTTTGAGTCTTTCTATAAGAATTTGACAAGCCTTCATAGTAGCGAAAGAAACACATTCACTGCCTATACTTCCACCAGTTGGAACAGAATTGGGTGACGTTAATGTCGAACTTGGTTTAACATTCACCTTTTCTAAAGGTATACCAAAAATGTAGGCGCATACCTGTGCAGCCTTTGTATTTATGCCCTGACCCATTTCTATACCACCATGTGTAATAGAAACAGACCCATCTCCAGCATAAATTGATACAAGAGCATTAAAACTACCAAAGTAAAATAAATCGTACGTTAAAGGTAGAAGTTTAAGAGAACGTTTCCTCCATCTATTTTGACTATTGAAAGTGTTGACTGCTGACTGTCGATCTACATAGCTTGATTCTTGTTTCAACTGTTCTATAAGATCTGGCATAGGATTATCTTTCTTATTCATGTTATTTAACCTCACAGCAATTGGATCTTGTTTTGTTGTAAATGCAATTTTCTCCATGATATATTCAATCATAGCTACACCTTCTGTGGAGGCTAAAGTAAATATAATGTTAGTCAGATAAAGTATTGATTATTTAAAAACACAACATTAAATTTTCTGTTTGAACTTACATGGCGCCCTACACCATGTATTAGACGGAGTATCAGTAATAGCGCTATTAGCATCAATGTACCACCTTTTGCTGTCATAAGAGTTTTTCAAGTGCATGACTGTTATTGATACTACATTTTCATTAAGAGAACATCCACAATCTTGGTAAAATTTATTCTTTAAATACTGTATTTCTCCATTACTGTTTACGCCTACCTGCAAAGTATTATTGATCGTGTAACTTATCGGCAACACGACCGAATTAATTGAGCAAGTAGAAAAGGTCATACAGAGAATTGGCACCGAAAAATGATCGCAAGTTTTTACCTAGGTTAAATACTACGTTTCAACAGGTCTCAGTGAGTGCTGAGTTAATGAATTGTGCCAAGCCGTGAATTGCCAATACTCATTTTGATTTAACCTCAAGAAACAGTGTAAATAAAAACGACCCATTCACACATAGGTTAGTCAAAAACTAGACTTAGTAATTTTATATTAAACATAGTAATTAGTTTGAAGTAGTTATTTTTTCCATTTGTATCTTCCATCTGTGGCAAACGCAATTATTCATCATCTTGTTCGCAATTAGTAACAAATCTTATTTTCCCAGACAATCACAAGAACTATAAGCACTTTGTGTTATGGATGACCATATAAAGAACTGGGAGAACCCAGAATAAACATAGATATATAAATTCAAACAAGCATGAGAACAAACAAACAGAATTTGTTGAAACAGGTAAGTAATCGGCAACAAAACAAATGTAAAGATAACTCCAAGCAGGGCCTTGTTATAGTTAATCATTTTACCTCAAAATTGGATTGAGTTGGTAATCTTTTTCCTACTACCGCCATGTTCGTTTGAAGAGGCATTATAAATCTACAAGGTTTGCCAGTTAAGTGGGTAACCAAGGCTGCAGCGCAGGCTATTTGCGCTGGACGTGAAATTTTTCCGCCATAACCACCACCAACTCTTCGTACCACAACATTTATACTGCAATAAAACAAGTATCAAAGTAAAAAAAAAAGGTTGATCTACATTGTTTTTTGGAATTATAACTTAATTTATGCTTTTCGCTCGTTTGTTTTACTTTCCCAATAAAATTTTTATTAAAAAACATGAAGTTAAACGTATAAATGGATCCATTCTTCGTAGATATTTCCTATATGTAAATAGTACATGTATAAACAAAACCAGATAGTATCAAACATGTTTTTGATACTGAACATTTATGTTTTTGGAGCTGTACCTACTTTTATGATTATTTCACAGCTAAAATTTATATTGTTATTAATTTGGTTTATTGTTATAATGTTTTATTTAAATTAAAAAAACCATAGACGTGCTATCATATGGAGCATGTTATTAATAAAGGTCACAGAAGACTTTTTACGTGAATAATATTCGTATATGAGTATTTGTTTAGACTTAACAGACTCTATATCTTGCGGAAGGACTCTATGTAGGTGATCAAAGATCTGTATTTAAACAGAGAAATCAATAAATATTGAATTATTGTTTACCTATTAACCGGAACTTTTAACATCTGTGCTACAGCAACGTTAACAAGATTCAACCACTGAGTTGCTGAGTGGATTTCCAAGCCTTCTTCGGTAGGTACAACTACGCAAGTTTGCGTTTCCATATAATAATGATATTGTGCCTCTATTTTAACATCCCCAGTAACAACATGCTTTACATCACTGCCAGTATCACTTGGTTGAACTATGGTGACATTATGTAATCTTAAGTTTCGTTGAGGTGATGCCATAACATCATCTATATAAAGTAGCGGTTTATCGTTACTCAGAGTAGAATAGTTTATTTTAACTTGCTTTGCAGCTTTGTTGGCTGTCTTTTCTCTGTCAGCGACAATAATAGCTACTGGCTGCCCATAGAATTTAACTTTGTCCTTGCACAAAATTTCTTCTTGATCTGACATAAATGGTATATTAGAAGGGGTAAATGTATTATCTCCAGGTATATCTTTTGCCGTATAAAAAGCTAGTACACCTGGAATCTCCTACAAGAATTTTTTGTTTTATTCAGAGAACAGATAAAATAAATTTATACAGGAAGTAAAATACTTACTAAGGCTTTTTTCGTATCGAAACCACTAATTACACTCCCAGGCTTAGCGTCAGCAGTAACAAATGAAGCAAAAACTTCGTTACTAATCTTAGGTAAATCATTTGAAAATGTTGCTTCTCCAGTACATTGAACTAAGGCTTCTAATTTCGGAATTGGCTGATTTAAAGGCCATAAGGATTTGTCTGTATCAAAAATTTGAGTTCCTTTTGAAATGGCTCGTTTTATAGGTTCAGCACCGGAACGGTACTTGGGGTTTATTTTATCCGCGGGACAAAGGCTTAAAACTGCCTGAAAAAAAGTGCTAAACCTTATACACTCATCAACAGAATCTAGGGATGTCATAATCCTTAATAATTTACGACTTTAAAGTTTAAATTCTTTGTTAGTTTCCATACAAAGTTTATATACAGATTGAAACCTCTTTTATTTTACTTTCAAAATTAAAAATGTTAATAAAAAAATAAAAACAAAACACGCCGGTAAAATTGTCAGTAATTCGTTTTGTTAAGGAAAATTAAAATTGTTTTATTAAAATTAATTAATGGATGTTGATTAGATGGTTTTTCTTTTTTAATTTAACGTGCCGTGTGAGCTTTAACGTGCCAAAACGTGCTATCAAGGTTGTGGTCACGTTATCGCAGTACTGGGGATGTGGCTAAACGGCATACATGTAGAAATCGAATTACTACGCAGAGACAAGATCAATTTCTCCAAAAACCGCTAGAAGACAACCCAATAACACAGCGATGCAACTAGTACAAAGGCCTTATGAGGACCACCAGCTGCTGGTAAGCAACCAAAATGTGCGAAGGAGATTGCATGGATCTTCATGCTCGAAGATCGTTACGTGTTTCTAGCATTGCGACGTAGCAATCGTGGTCGGCGGCTTTCGTAGGCTTGGGAGCATTTACCAAGGAGTGACGAACAATGGTATTTGGTGCTGTTCGCCGATGAGTATCGCTTTGGGGTTCATCTAGATTCACAAAGTTTGGAGAACTCCAGACAGACTTAGCCAAAGCGGGAAAATCATGGTGTGGGCAGGAATTCGGCTTGGCGGATGAACCCAGCTCTTTTGGATCCAAGGCAGCATGACTGCACAAAAACACCTCGAGGAGGTAGCAAGACTCTGTTATTGTCCTACACAGATCTAAATGGGCCAGGAATTTATTCTCATGCACCTTAATGCTCCTACCCATATGGCGCGGCTGGTGGCGGCTGCTCTCCGTGACCACGATATTCAAGTTTTTGATTGGCCTGCACAGTCGCCCGACTTAAATAATAATGGGGCATGCCTGGGACATGTTACAACGAAGCGCTGTGAGGGATTTCCCGCCAGGTTTTACGACGTAACAACAACTTTACGAACACTTGCAAAGAAAATGGGACTTCATACCGCTGTAAGGCAACACTGATTATTTTTAAATCTATTTACAAGATGTTTGCAATTTTAATTAAAATCGATAGTTCTATAAAAAGAAATGAAGTTTTTTTAACAGACAAATTTTCTACGGTGAATTAAAAAATAACTTATAATTTAAAACACAACAAAAAACAAGAAATAATTATTTATTATTAAAGAACTTAAAATATTCTTTAATTCTTCCATTTACAATATCAAGAAATTCTTATAGTATTTTAGTTATTCGATAACATATAAAATATCTCTAGATTCTGTTGATGTGCAAATTTGTTATATTAATATAATAATACATATATTTTAGTGAAAGATGTTGTTATTACCTTATAAAATAAATTAATTGCAAGTGCTTTTCTAAAACCTGCCGAAGGCTCTGGAGGTGCTTCAACTGGTGATATTTCCGATGACAGCATTTGTAATGCCAGCTGTAAAGTATTATTAGTAAAAAGGTCTTTTGCAGCAAGAGCCGATTCCGTTTTGTAAGCGTGAATAAATTTTGGTGATATTCCACCATAAACAATGGTAGCCTTGTCAAGAATATGTGAATTTTTGCGAAATTTAAACAAAAATCCAGCGTTAACTATAGCGTGTGCGTTTTGGGATCGTGGCATTATCTGAAAAGAAATTAAATTGATAGTTTAATCGTTTTACGATAAAGCGGATAGTCGTTGCTGAGTTTGAGCTTTGTAATTTACTATCTTAAAAATGTAATAATGATCACATAAAAATTATATGCAATCTTACATACCTTGTAAGTTTTTATTGAACAGCAGTTTGATAATGGTGGAAGCATAATATTGTATATTAGTTTTCCTTTCATTTCAGTATTGAGAAATTGTGGAAGTGTTACAGTTTCTCTGCCTTTGCTACTAGCTGTTGAAATAAGGTACTATTGTACTACCAGATAATATTTTAAATGAAAAGTTAAATAGATTTTAATCGTATCAAAATTTAACTCACCTATAGTGAGCATAGCTCCAACGGTTTCCAACAAAAGAAAAATATCCGATTGGAATTCATTGTTACAATATTTTAAATATAAATTGCCTCCTATTGTTCCAATCTGTTAAAAAAAAGGAGACTGTAACTTTATTTATGTTTCGTCGCTTCATTCTTCAGATAGTATATAATTAAACAGGTAGTCCTTTTAAGGTACTAGGTGACTTCGCACAGTATTAGAGTATGTCATTTGACTTATTCAAAAAACTTTCCATCTTTTTACTTGATCAACCCTGGTCTCGGCAAGTCTTCTTTCTTTTTTCGTGCATGGTACAAGCACACGTCTTATACCAACGAGTAACTTAACAGTTTAATATTAAATATGCTGTAAAAGTTGTACTTAAGGTGTACTAAAAGTTCGAAAACTAGAACTGACATAAAGAATAAACGATAGCGACTGGTTATTTCTTCCGATGAGGTAGGCCATTTTTTATTTTTTTCATAAGTGATCGCGGGTATCTATAAACCAAGTAGTCTTTCACCTGATGTTTATTATTATAAACTCTAATTTTCCTTTATCGAAAAGATGCAGAAAATACGTGTAATCTAAAATAGATATATCACGCTATCTGCAAAAATTCCTGGTAGTCTTCTACCTGATGTTTATTAATATAAACTTTTATTTCGCTTTGTCGAAAAGATGCAGAAAATACGTGTAATCTATAATGGATATATCACGCTATCTGCAAAAATTCCTGGTAGTCTTCTACCTGATGTTTATTATTATAAACTATAATTTCGCTTTATCGAAAAGATGAAGAAAATACGTGTAATCTATAATAGATATATCATGTTATCCGCATAAATTACTGGTAGTCTTCTACGTGATGCTTTTTTTTCAATAATGTTTAAAATTTTAATACGAATACAGAAAATGCGTTTAGTCTGAAAGGGATTTAACACGATATCTGTATTTAATATTTTATTACTCCCCAAACATCGACAGGCAACCGGTCCACCCAGTCGGGAAACTGGATGGGACCTCCTCGTTACCCGTCAAACAGAGGGGGGAGGGCGACGTCAATGGAAAGTGCCAGTGCCTCCACTTCGGCGTCCACATTTGAATTCGGCGTTCAACGCAAAATTCAACCAGTCCGGAACTCGTGCATCGAATCAACTATAATTCAGGTACAAGCAGGTCGAATTCATTACTTTTACGATTATTGGCCTAAAATAACAAATAATGAAAAGATTTGAAAATGGATAAAACTCTGTTTCTCAATTCCATTTCATAGTAAAATTACACCAGTGTTACTCCCAAACATATTTTGTCGCATAGTGAAAGACGAAATATGATAATAGCAATTAATAAATTGTTGGACTTAGAGGCTATAAAACCTTATTATACCTCAAGTGACCAGTTTGTATCAAACAAATATAATGAATAAATATTTTTAGCGCCGAAACTCAACAAACCGTTTGGAAACAAAAAAAAAATAATAAATAAAATTATACAATTTTGTAGAAAAAGTACTCTTCTAAATGGAAGCTAATAAAACAGCTTCAAAATTAATTCCCCATAATGGTTTCTTAGCTAACATAGATAAGAAAGATCATACCTACTCGTACCTATATTTGTTAATTACAAAAAATACCTACGTTTTGAATTTCAAAATAACGATATGTTTGAGCTAATCAAATACGAGTTTACGGCCATGCCGTATGGATTATCCGTTGCTCCGGGGTATTTACTAAAATCATGCGCGAAGTTATGAGTCACTTGCTGTGAATTTGGACAAAAATCGACTAGTACCAACAAAGTAACATTGTTAGTCTTTATGTTTAACACCGAGCAGATGTCTCTTTCTTTAACAGACGATAAGCGTTATAATAATAAATAAATTTATGAAACTTCAAATATGCTCAATACGAGATTTTGCCAAACATATAGGTGTACTGGTGTATGAGGCAAAAATTAAACTCCCTAAATTACTGCTAGAAGATTTAATCCGGTAGAAAAGTATAAGTAAATATACCATTTTATGTTCAATTACTGCACAAATTTATAAGATATATACAGATGCATTCAGAACAGGCGCAGTACTCCAAAACAATACATTTTATGGTTTTCGGAAACTTAGTGAAAAAGAATACCATATCAGTTACCTAGAATTACTAGCCGTTTCCTTAGGCTTCAAAAGTTCAGCCGGGTAGGAAAGAAATCGTCCAATATTATTACGTATTGAAAATACCACCGCTATTAGTTACGTCAATAGGATAATTAGTATTCAATTTCCACATTTAAGTACTCTAACTAGACACATTTGGCTATGGCATTTAGCGAGGAACGTAATTTATGGATTTTTGCTTTAATGTTTGTTTGCAAATGTGACGCATTTGTAACTAGGTATCCTGAACCGGATGCAGTCGCAGTCAATGCGTTTACGATTAATTGGGCAGCTACGTATTGTTAACCGTTTCCTCCATTTTCCACTGTCTTAAAATGTGTAAGAAAAATAATTGATTTTAATTGAAACAAAAGATTTAATTAACTCCCATAACGGCACCAAAGCAAAGCAGTCCAGCCTTACCCTGAGTGCCGCGAGACGCTCCGGGCGGCGTTCGCGCGGCGCGCCTGTCCGCCAGAGATCCTGACGTTGGTGCTCGCTTTTGTGGCATCCATGACTATTTGTCAATACAACATCACTTCGAGGTCATGGTGGGAGTTTTGTACGTTACGTAATACTGATATGTTCAAAAACCTGTTTTATTAGTTCTCTGTTTTTTAAATGAGCAATTTAATAAGGGTTGTTCATTCGGTCCATTAAATTCAAACCGTTCAGCTTTGTCTCTATTGTTAGGCGAAGATATGGGCAATGATGAGGGAAATTTTACAAGAAGCCTATAAAATTAAACCAACTACATCGAAGAACACATTTTCTTGGGATCCAAATTAGTTCTTAATCAGCTTCCTCTGTGATATCCTTATATTAATTAAACTTTAGAAAAAATTACCAAAAAGTTACCGTTACATCGTCAGCTGTATGCACCAACATAGGGTCCAGACATTAAGTTTGAAAATATAGTTTTTGCATCCGTACACATAATCATAATAAACATCATTAAAACCACAGCTGCAAATCGTAAACAACCTATGTTATCCTTGCCAATCTTTAAAAATAACATAATGATATGTCCTGTATCAACTCTAAAAGATTATATTTTTTGTGAGAAAATAAAAAAGCTTCAAACTCAGGGTTCTTGTTTGTAACGTGAAAGGCCCCTCACAGAGCCGCGTAGAGTCAGACGCTAAGTCGGTGGATAAAGAGACGCTAGGTAGGAGCGGCGTTGACATGAGTGTGTTCAGCGCACACAGCACACGGCACGTGCTCAGTACAAGTTATCCAAGCAACGGCTGGGTGGGCCTAAAACTCTCAGGCCTTTACAAAATTTTCCCATAAACCTATATTAGACCCACTAAACGACTTTGCCTTGTCCGTACTCAATAAAGGTACAAACCGCCCAATATCTTCCGATAAAGAGATTAAGATTAAATTATTCTGTTTATTGATTTAATTAATTTGGCAATCACCAAGTGTATAATAAATGCCTAAAGGTTACTGGATTCTTAAAGTACGTGCTAAAGTTAGAAATTTA
Organism: Marasmarcha lunaedactyla; assembly: GCA_923062675.1. Classification (NCBI taxonomy): domain Eukaryota; kingdom Metazoa; phylum Arthropoda; class Insecta; order Lepidoptera; family Pterophoridae; genus Marasmarcha; species Marasmarcha lunaedactyla. The sequence goes on from OV281353.1 coordinate 16,523,283, forward strand.
ATGAATAAACGTATTTAAATAAATTACAATTTATAAAAACAAAATAAAACAAAACTTAGTCTCTAAAAATCTACCTGTTTAATTTTAAAGTACCTGAAGAATGAAGTGACGAAATATAATAGATGATTAAACGAACTTCTAAGTGAAGTTATATCGCTATTATATGAGTCGCTTCATTCGACGATATATAAAGGACCCGTCCCTCCCAGAACCCATACAAAAGTTTTGTTTTGATCCCTAAAAAATTAAGACTTGCCGGGACCGGGGTTGATCAAGTAAAAAGACGGAGAGTTTTTTGAATAAGTCAAATGACATACTCTAAAACTGTGCGAAGTTACCTAGCACCTTAAAAAGACTACCTGTATATACTATCTTCGAATGAAGCGACTCATATAATAGCGATAGAACTTCACACAGTTCGTTTAATCATCTAGTATCTATGCATTAAATATGACTTATCAGAATTTGCCGATCGATCTGACTTTTTAGTGCGGACTTTGATTACTTAAAGTTTACTTACATTTTTTACAGGTATATGAGCCACTAGATCCATGTGCTCACAAAACTGTTTGAGATATTTAAAGTCATCTTCTTTCGAAATTATTGTGAACAATTCGACCATTTCAGTTAGAGGCATGCCAGCACCAACAATTAAATTTACATCTCGAGTGTGTCCTTTTAGTTCCGAAACATGGGATGTATCTATTACGTGAGGTGGAAGGTTTGTGACGTGGTATACTCCTGTAAAAGACAAAAAGACGATTAAAAACTGCGGTCTAATAGGTTTTAACCGTAATGAAGAGTTAATTATTTAATTACCTTGACCTGTATTCCCTGCTATTAGTTTATAGTCTCCTCGACTCATAGCTTCAAAAACGTCATTGAGTGTGTATGTTGTATACCATTTATGTGATCCACAATCAAGAATTATCATTCTGCTTTTAATTTTTTCAATGAAACACCAGTCCTCAACATCGTAATTGTCGACTAATTTATTGTTATGTGGACATTCATGTTTACACGTTGATCCACATTTTCTCATCGGTAAATCTTCTAAATCAGTTAGTTTATTGAGTAACCTCTCATCTACATCGACGGCGAAGGATTTGAATGCATCTGCTATAGCTCTATAGCCTGTACATCTGCAGAGATTTCCAGCAAACGAGTTTTCTACTTCCGTCATTGATAGCCTTTTCTCTTTTGATTCGTACAAGCTGAGTAGAATAAAATTGGCAATAAATAAATTACTATACTTTTCAATATGCTACTTTTCAAACATATTTTTTATTATTTTATCGAAGTTGATCTCAATTTATATAATATTAAAAACGACTCCTTTATTGTAAAATTTATTACAATTCCGTTAACGAAAATAATTTGTACTTTAAATATATCGGAGTCTTACTAATTCACCTGTACATGTTCATAATCCATCCAGGAGTACAAAAACCACATTGGGTTCCGTTAAACTTCGCTAATCTTCTCTGTATTTCGTGAAAACCGATAGTCCGGTTGCCAATTCCTTCTATAGTAAGTACCTCCCAGTCATTGCAAGATAATACTGATACGAGGCACTGAAAATGTAAAAATAAAATGATGGTACGAGAAAAAAAGCGTTGTGAACAAAAATCTTATGTGATCAAAGTTCATCCGTATTGTAGATTTTTTGTTACATGATGTTAAGAGCTAAATTATTTTATATTCGACCTTTGTCATAGATAGACTTATTGTATATTTTATTTTTGTTATTCAAATGTTGATATTGTGTGAGAAGTACTTGTGAATTATTTCGTAAAAGCGCTATGTCACGCGGTGCCAAAGATGTTTGTTTACTACATGCAAAATTTACACTCCGAGGTCTTTCACTCCGTCCATGGTTCCGCGCACTGCGACTTAGCTTTTGAATGATTTAATACATATGCTGTCTTTTCATATAATTATTGGAATTTTATTATCTATTTCATAGAAATCCTTTAGAGGTCCCGTTATAACTAAATGGTTAATGTATTTATCATAAAAAAATATTTGTAATTTGCATCTCTTATGAACTTTATCAAGTTTTACCCAAAACTTGCTAAATATAAGAGCAAAGAAAGTTTATCTTCGTCCTTTACGAAACTTTGTTATAGTAAGTATATTTAAACTTAATTTATGTATGCATATATGAACCGTAACCACACTGCCATTTTATAGTAAGAACCTACTCCCGGGTTAGTGACGGGAAAAAGATATATATATTTTTATTTATTTTTTAAATCTATTTTCAAAGTGCGAGTATCATAATAAGAATCAAATAATAAAACGAAGGAGATCTAATAATAAATATAGCATTCAAAGCAAGCTGCAGAATTTGACAAATTATTTATTTATTTATTTGGAGAAAAAAAGGTGCTTTTAATAAAGTTAAATAAAAAAAGGTTTTTTTGCTACGTAATTCCTGTTCCCACAGGATCTAATGACACCTTATAGCAATAAGTTGAAATCCAACAAAAGGTTAAGGCTGTAGAGCGGGACAATGAAATATATATGCGTACACACATATAGTGAGTGTCACGATGTCGCGACCCACTACTCTTTTTCCCGTACACTCAAAAATTATCCTTCTGACTGTCAGGCAAAAATGAGAAAAACCTTTTCCCCGACATATTATAAAATAGTTGCTACCCTAGAAATTACTCGGCTGCTTCGTACTATTAGGATGGCTGTCTGTGGGTCTTTAAAAAAAAACACTTTTTTCACTGTCAATTATTTATTTGAGATGTTACTCCAACAACAGACAAACTGCTACTAAAATTAAAATAAATGCAAGTATGGCTTAGTTAGCATTAAGCAGATATTATTTTTAAACGTAACAGTACCTTTACCTGCATACTCCAATAATGCAATAACGTCGCAGCACGTTAATAGGTTTATTAAAAATATTAATTGTTAAGCGGTAAATACTTTTGTAAATTGGAGTGAAGAGAGGGAAACTTAGCTAGAAACACATAACGAGTGGCAAAATGGTGCTGGCTTCTCGAACCTCCCAGGTTCGATCCCCGTAATTACCAAAAGTACCAATGAGTTTCTACAAGCTTTGTACATGAAGCCATCGGCCATGAACATCGTGCAGTCATGCTTACAACCACTTATTTTTACATTGCCCGACACCGTTGTCGGGATGTGACCTCGGTTGGGCATAACGGGCATGTCACTTCAGTCGGATTATTAAGGCTGTTTTATGAAGTCATTATAGTATGCACTTAAATATCATATAATTTTGTAAGATGCCGTATCAGTTTTATATACGAAGGTTAAGCTGGTGCATATAACGTGTTGGTAATTATGGTCTACATATGCAGAAGTGACAGATGAGAAAATGTGTTATCAGCGCTATGATTACGAAAGAAAGAACAAATAACACAAATTCTGAGATAATTTATACGTATGAAAATATCCTTATTTTAGAAATATTAACACATACCATGGCCACTATTGATCATGAGCTGTTTATTTGATTACGTGAATTTATAAAATAAAGTTATATATTATAAAAATCCATGGTCACTAATGTTCAGTAGAATTTTCGTAAAAATATTTTTCACTACTTACAGAATTAACAGCAAAGGTCTTCAGTTGATTGCCGGGCGGCAAGGCGGCACACACCGCCACCACACACGCGCCGCAACCACCCTCGTGGCACATCGCCTTGGTGCCACGCAAGTCCGCCACGTTCCTGATGTACTCGTTCAGAGTGAAATCAGGACCCAGCTTTGGATCCACTGTTAAGAGACGATTTGAGTTAGTTTAAAACCAGACAGAACAAACGCGTTTATAAATTTAGTTTTTAAAACGAACAAAACTTAAGAAGCATTTACAAAGAAAAATGAAACGGACGCGTCAAGGACGCTCGTGTCCAGATAATTTAGTCTTATTCATCACTCTAATAAAATTGACCGCAAATTTTTTTCACAGAACCTTTACTGATTCCATTACAATTCCGCGCGTGAGGAAACAAGAACTAACTTAATCATTTTAGAAGTAAGGAAACAGTGGCATTACCTGTATATTGCTTTCCATTTATTTTGAATTTTATTTCAGACATAGCGGCATCTGTAATTTGTAGAGTTATTAGAATATTGACGACCGAGTGGTGTAGTGGGAAGTAACTCTGCCTCATATGCCGAAGGCCTGGTTCAAGTCCTGGCCGGGGCATTCATTTGTGTGATGTGATTGTTGACGTTTGTTCTCGGGTCATGGTTGTGTATGTATTTTTATATGTATATTTATTCTGGGTTCCCCCCAGTTCGCTGTACGGTCATCCATAACAAAAGCTCTGCTTACTTTGGGGCAACACAGTTGGTGTGTTTGTCTGGGGATTTCTTAATTATTTTTTTTTAACCCTACATATATTTCGTTGTTGGATATTTGACATGTTCCTTATGGGATGACAAAATTTAGCTTATTTCCAATAGATTTAGTCATATAACTCCCTAGCTTTTAATAACTAGTTTCTGAGATATTATTTTTTTTATGATTGTAGGAAATATGATATCGCTCTTATTTTTTCATTTGAATACATCTTTTGCAAAATTTCAGCACTTCCCCAATAAAACTTTTAAACAAAAATCACAAACTCGTGCTATTGAATGTACACAAAAAATATTAAGCGATAAGAAAGTGAACATGGAAGATATTTTAAAAAATTACTTTTCTTTATAAATGCAACAGAAATCAAACAACAATATTATGGCATGTTTTTCATTTTATCTGCATGTTTGTGCACGCTAATTTTGGAACTGATGCGGATACATTTTACACCTCTGTAAAATGTATCCGCATCAGTTCCAGGAAGCTTGGGACACAAATAGGCTATACATTTTTTAAATTAGTTCACAAATAAAAAGTAATATGAGTTATAATATATATTTGTAGGATATGAAAAAATAAATATATTAAATCTAAACGTTTTATAAGGGGGTTAAAAAGTATATATCGCTGCTTTGGAAGAATAATGTTGTAACTCAAATTGAGTGAATTTTACAGAACAGCAGGTAGAAGTTTTTTTGTAAGTTTGAAGTATCACAACTTTTTATCTATTTATCCAGAATTAATGAAAGATGCTGAAAATTAAAAAAATATGTTGCCATTTATGTTTATTGAACATTTCAAGTAATTAACCCTCATTTAGTACTAAATATTGAACAAAAACTACCAGGTCTCAGAGTTACAACAACAGATCATCTACAAATTTATGACTATTACTAGCTCAATACAAAAAAAAAACTATAAAGAAATGTAGTTTTTTTAATAACAGTGTCTATTTTTTTAATAATACTGAATTTCCATTCGTATTTTTCACTAATACTGTTACATTTTGTGTTATGACATATTAGCATTATTTATTTTTCAACAATAACGATTCACTTCTTATTCGATTATTCTTTTACAAAATATTTGCTATTTGTAACACCTTTTGTAGAAAAACAAAGTATTAACTGGTTTTATGACACACAAAAATACCAAAAATTATAAAATAAACTAAGAAAAACATACATTTTAGCTTCGTTATAGAAAATACAAAGCTTATTATAAAATTTAAAAAATTCTGAAAACGAAACATAATAGTAAAATAATCTAACAATAAAACTTACTAGTTTTATCCAACTTGGCAAAACTTAAACGAATTTTATAAATTCTAACAACTTAATAATGTTTTCAAAAACAATGTCTCAAAAAACGTACAAAATATCTATAATATTTTGAGATCATAATTAGTACGTAGATTTTACATCACTTATATACTTAGACTAAATTATTTTAATACTAGTTGGTATCTAATGTTTTATATTATCGCAGTGAGCTACTTAAATATACTTAAACATTAACAATTTCTTATGTTTCAACGAACTATGTTATAAAAAACCTTAAAGATTTTCATAGAATGATGAATATCATTTTGGAATTGTATTCTTTCGTAATAAACCTCAAATCATCGTTTCTTTTTTTTACACACTTCTATATTATTTGTGTATGCTTGTGTCAAAACAAATTTATTTTGTGTGTTTCTTGTTTTTCCTATTCTATCGACTATAACTTTGTTAAAATATTCTTCTTGATATGATGTTTTGTAGAAAAAGGAATAATTTTGAGTGTCGTCTGAATCAACTTTCAAAATTCATATATCAGTTAATTTTAATAACTCTTTATTTGAATTTTTTAAAAATTCTTGCCAATAGCAGAGGCTAAACTTTTGACATCATAAAAATCGGAATGAGTAAGTTCATGAACTTTGCAGGGCATGGCAGACTTCTTTGCAATTCGTATAATTTGTGTATATTATTCTGGAGTATAATAGATCGCTCCGGCTTTAAGGCTTCTGTTAATTTGACACAGAGTGAACACTGTCACCCTCATGTTGAGTGTAACCCTTAATGAGGAATTTATGACAAATTGAATTAATGAAATCAAAATGAAGTACGGCATATATGTAAACAGCAATCAAGTAATGAATTTTTTTGCTGACCGCAACAATTATATGACTAAAAAAAAATCTAGCTTCTAATCTAGTTTTCAAGGAAATTTCTTTACACTTATATTTCGAATTGGCGAATGTTGGTCTCGATCATTTGATACAGTACTTATTTCTTGTTCTGAATCTGAGGAGGAAGTTGAACTGTCAGAGGTATCTGAAGAAGAGCAACTAGATGAACTACTACTCAATGGGTACTACTATTTTAGAAGGACTTGGTTTGGGGTTGATATAATTAACATTGTTTTGGTTAGAAATGGGTGTACTAATTTGACCTGAAAATTAATTTTTCGCCGCAAATGAAATCATGGGATCGATGTTTTTGAAAGACTTGAAGACTCTTTGGAGTTTATTTATGGGTTTTTCATTTTTACTCTTGCAGTCACTAAGATCTGAATTAGAATAGTTATCATTACTATTTACGTAATCCGGGTCCTTGGCACTGTCATCTGAACAAAAATCCTGATCTTGCTGGTTTTGTGTATGAGTGTTATTGTTTTCGCACGGTAAAGGCGATAGTATAACGCGTTCTCTTTGATCTAGTCTGTCCTCTGCTTAATTTAACTGTAATTTAAATAAACCTTGAAAATATATCACATACACACAAAGATACACACATAAGCACTACCTATTGTGTAAATATATTTTATCATAGTTTTGATTATCACTTATTTTGGAGATTCTAGATAGGTCAGTATATATATTTATTTATTTTATGTTTTATGTTTGATAAAATGCAAAATAAAATAATGATATCGAACCATTAAAAATACGTACCACTTCAGACATTCCCTTGAAATTCAAAGTAACATTCATATTCCGAAACATTTGATTTGTTCTACGGTTTGGCACTAAAATATAAAAACAAGAACATTGTTAGTTTACTCAAGTTTCACGCTGTATTTAATAATTGCTGTAGAAAAATTATTGTTATTAAAATATTGTGTTTTTTTTTCAAAGTATGATGTTGGTTGACTAACTTAACTTTGGCTTTGGCAACTTTTGGGAAGTTAGGTTAGGAAGTATACCCATAATTAATTTTTAGGTAAGCTATACCCGCATTTTGTAAAAAGTAACTAATTTAGTATCAAATTAAATAATAAAAATTAAATGATTTATCTATCTATTTATCTAAATTAGAAATATAATTATAACTAAAAATTAGTTACAATTATATTTACATTATATAAATTTAACAGTACACTTAAATGCTCATTGAAAAATAGGTATTTGACTTACAAAAAAATTTGAAAACATTTTCAAGATGGCTTTTTTCTGAAATACTGATTCAAGTCTTATGAAATGACATAGTTTTTACTGAATAAAGACTTTTAACAAAAAAGTTATTGTACATTCACGTAATATTTATTTAGAAAAAAGTCTTAATTTGAAATGTACAAAAGCAGTTGTACTATTTTTTATTACAAATAGTAATATTTAATTTTAGTACATATATTTCGTAGTTACTTTTTAAAGAAGCACGTAGTATGTCAAAATGATACTCTATTTCCAAGAAATATGGAAAAGTTCATACAGATTTTTTTAGAAAATATCGTTACAACACTAAGTCATACGGTGTTCTGTATATAGTACTATTCACAACATGTATTATTTCGCGATATGACTCTTAAACGGAAAATGTAACTTATGCTCACTTCGAATGCTGCGTTGCAACTAGCAAAACAACGCTGTCCATAAAAATTGGCGGCAGAAATTGACTAATGGAATACAGTCTTTCCGTGTCGCCACGATCGTAAATATTGCTTTAGAAATATGAGTTTTACTGAGTATACAAAACAGATCATTTTGTATCAAATGCTGTGGTTAACTCAATTTTGAATTATTTGGTAATAATACCCTATTCTTCCAAAGCAGCGATATACATTCAAATCTAATACAGTCATGACAAAATCTTTTAACTACAAGAGCTTCGAGTTTAAAATGATTTTAATGAAATCAAATTTATTCAATGTAAAACTAAAGTATGAAATACAACATATTTTATTTCATTAGAAGAAAGATTTGGTTATACAACGTGTAGTTTTTGCTTTACCCTAACTTTAGGCAATTAACGAGACCACTATACCAATAGCCAATATTATTACCAAAAGCAATAGTATTTTTTTTTATTGAATTTTTTTAAAACTTTAAAATAAATCATATTTAATGCAAATGCCAGTATAAATAGTCACCAAAGTCTTAAGGTTAACTTATCATAAAATTGTCGACGTCGCATTTAAAATAAAAAGGGTCAGGAATAAAAGTTCTTTAATAGCGTACGTGTTATTTTGCAGTAGTGTGCCAGCGTTTAGGTATATGTGTGCATTCATGAAGGCTTTAATTAGTGCACAATATGCAATTTTTTTTAAAACTCATTATCTTTGTAACAGTGGATTTTAGAGCATAGGTTGCCTAGACTTTTTGTTGTTTAGGGTTCATGCCATAAGTTATGGAAGATTCAAAAATACACATTGTAAGATAATATTTACAACTCATCTTATTTAACGTGAGTGAAACCGTGGGCAAACGCTAAGTAAATACATATTTTTTTATCGTAAACTGAGCAATAAAGCGCCCTTTTTTATCTTGTTTGGCACTGAGAGTATTTTAATGAGTAATTAACATTTTTTGTGAATTAAGTCGACTGGTCTAATAATGAACGAAAACTACTTTTTGGTAATTAGATTTTTAATTAGAGAGAGAATATGGAGTGTACTTTGTTTTCAATTTCTTTCTTCCTTTCTAGTCAAAAAATTTCCACAAAATGATCTTCGTGCCACGCGATTTCGTACGGCCGGCATCCAGACTGTGGGTCCATCTTGTGGGGGGCCTGCCTATACAGCGTCTTCCAGGTCGTGGTTGCCACTCCAGAATTTTGCTGCCCCAATAGCCGTCAGTTCCATTGCTACTTCAATTGCGATATTCCGGGCTTTGTCGGTGAGCTTGATTGGCCTGCGAATCTCCTCATTTCTGACTTGATCTTAGAGGGAAATTCCGAGCGTAGCCCTCTCTATACCTCTCTGACAGACTTTGAGCTTCCTCATAAGGTCCGTAGTTAGCGGTCACGTCTCAGTTCCGTGCGTCATTACTGGCAACATACATTGGTCGTAATCCAAATTGCTCCACTCTCAGCTCATCGCTGCTACCTTCGCCCCATTTTACGTTAAAATCTCCCATGACAACCTTGTAATGAGTCTTGAGCTATGCAAAGCTTGGAATATGTCCTCATACATAGCCTCTACCTCATCTTCGGGGTGTATTGAAGTTTGACCAACAGACCTGAATTCCTAAAGGTGTTCGCTGAAGAATCCCTTTCGGTGATTCTGAGTATCAGGTACGCTATCCCATTGACACAATCTCGACTTTTATACTGTAGTTCACGAGGGACCTGTGGACGAGAAACCCTACACCACCTAAGGTTTTTACATTTAGACTGAATTTTTGAATTTTTACTCTAATGAATTTTGAGAAGTTAATAAATTTTTGAAATTTAATTAAATTTTACCACCTAAGGACAGTTATTACTTATATCTATTGGAGGACATACCTCGGCCGACCACCCTCAGAGCCTCGTCTGTTGGACAACTTATTTTGGAGAGTCTTGGTGGTCGACACCCCCTTACACTCTGAATGCTACAACTTACAACCTTAAATTTGCAACATATTGTTGTATTATTTATTCCTGCATCTCATATCATTGTACGCACTTAAACCAACGTCAAATTTATTTCGTATAGATGCAATACTTAGCCAAATAAATTATAGAAACTTGTTTGTATCTTTCAAGTTAATTGACCTTTGGCCTTCAACGTTGGTCTTGAGTATAATAAATTATTGAAATCGAAAATAGCTGCCTAACTATGGTTTTGTCATATAAGGTTGACTTGCGTGGACCTGAGTTGAAAATATTATAATATAATAATAATAAATCCCCAGACAAACACTCTAAAGGTATGGCCCCAAAGTAAGCAGAGCTTGTGTTATGGACGACCATACAGCGAACTGGGGAGAACCCAGAATAAACATACATATATAAATATCAACAACCATTGCCCGAGAAGAAACGTCTATGTTCATCCCACAAATGAATGTCCCGACCAGGACTCGAACCTGTGACCTCCGGCGTATGAGGCAGGGCTACTTACAACCCACTACGTCACTTGGCCATCTTACTTGAGGTAAATTGGGTAAAAATATTGCAGTATGTCTCTGTCAGTCCTATACGCCTGGGCAGTGATAGAGTGACATTATAATTCACTAACCAGCTAACTCCGAAGTAAATTGTTAACTTAATTTAATTAGCTGTTAAAGTTAACGACATATAGCTATTTACAAAATCTGCTACAAAGAACCTGAACATTACAATGTTTTTGTGTTTTCTGCAAAACATATGTTCGACATTTGTATTTTCTAAATTGTATTGTAACGGTATCAAAGTATAAATTTTCTCAAATTACAACACATAAGAATGCGCTATGAAAGGTGCACAAATAAAATGCGCTCTATATTACGGTCTTTGAGAAAGGTATACTGTAAATGTTATTTTTTTAGATTTTTTTTTACCTCTTAGAAATTAACAAATATTGTTTATTTGTGGTTATTGAATTATATCTGTAAGTACTAGACTTTTTATTTACTACTCAAAAATTTGCTTATGTCTTTAGTTAATGAATTTTTAAAACTCATCTCGAAGGTTTCAAGGAAAACAATTGCACATTTAAAACTACTACTTAAAAATGCGTCACATATGGAATATCTAACGTATTTGTACCTTACATTATATGTACATTATCATAAACAAAGCAGGAAGTAAAAAAGATGACCTACTAATAGTCAGTATATCTATAAAAGGGCAATAAATATAGATTATCATACATTCATTAGTTTCAATATATTTATTTTTTCCTTCCTACCATTGTAAGATGTTTTTAAAAATATATCTATTCCCCGATTTTTTTAGAGTCACTCTAGGTAATTCATGTGAAAAAAGTACTGACAAATTTTTGATTGACTGTCAAAACTAATCCGTCAGTAACGTCAATTACTTGTGGGTTCATTCGACATCGTTTTTTCAACTCAATTATGCATTATTTTGATATAGTTATGTAATTTTTTTGACATTGACATTGATACATACAAAAAAAAAACAAAATGGCAACTTATAATTGATTTTTCGCAAATTATTTGTTATTTTTTACAAGATTTTTAGATTTAAAATTAGGGAAGTTTAAGGGGGAAAACGTTACTCATAAGTTAATCTTTCATGTGTACTACTGACCATTAGCAGGTCAAAATCCCATATTGAGTTTGTCCATCACCTTCTATAAAATGACAATAATCAAAGAAATTATTTTTTATAGAAAACCCAATAAACAAGTTTAATACGAACCCTAGAATATACACAGGAGTAAATATTAATTAAAACCATGACGGGAGATTAAATATGTGTTCACGGAACAAGATCCTCAGAATTTGTTTCATGAGGTGTGAACACAGCGCCAGCGAACAGAAATGATACTACGACTATTTTAAAACTTACCTACTTCAAGAATAGTTATAATGCGTTTCTCGTTTTCTACCAACATTATTATATAATTGTACTTAATACCGTTATTACTACAGCAAAAACAGACACGGCACAAAAACCTTTCACAACACTTAGAAACACGATTAAACATCATTAAAATATTAATTTCAAAAAACTCAAAATAAAAAAGTTTATAATATTTTACCCAGTTACTTACACGATTTAAATTGTTTTATCGTTTTATAATATATTACAAAGATAGCTTCTATCCATGCATCTCCTTTAAAAGTAACCACGAAACTGATAATCAAGTCGGGCTCCGAAGACTAGAAAACAACAACATACAGTCCAAACGTGTATTTCAAAAGACCGGCTTGACGCGGAGAGCCGACATAATGACCGCTGCTGTTGCATTGGTGTTAATGCGCGTACACTTGACGAGAAAACTGTGGTATTTTATTTTGTGGTGTATTCATTTATTGAAGCATTTGTTTTTTATATTAAGACCCAACATTTAAATATCATGCTTTTATTATAGCATTTTCTAATGTTCTATTAAGAAAAATATTGAGTGGACTTGTTTCCCTTTTTTACATCAAAAAAAAAATTAAAAAATATTACTTTAATTAAAGCAACAGTAGGATAATTGAGTTTATAGCCTTGGGCGGCTAATTTATAACCTGACAAATTTATAAATTTTTTATTGGCTCACCACCGCTTACTTTTTAGATTTTTGTGGCACAAAGGTTGTCTGTTAGAAATCACTACTAGCAATAAGGCCGCATTCGCTCACCTTCTATTTAGAGCTACGGCTTATCCCAAGTATACTAATGAGCTGGGGGTACCAGATAATTGTGTGTAGTTTGGGTTACGTATGTATTTTCTTGTGTTTCCTGGGACGATAGTATATATGTAATTTTTGTTGTATTTTAAATATAATTTTTATTAATTACTCAGAAAATAACACCACAGTTATGGCCCCAAAGTAATCAGAACTTGTGTTATTGTTGACCATACAGTGAAAAGCGAAGACATCTAGATACAAAACAGATACAACCCACATAAATCACAGCACTCAAATAACACTTGACGGAAACTCAGACTTAACTTTCCATAAAGTATCAAGAAATAACCTTCCCTATTTAACTCCTACTACTTAAGTATACCACAACGATTACAAATGTAAATCTAAACAATTCTATATGTAAAAAAAAACATTTGGATATATCACTTTTCTTTAATATAGTTTACCAGTAACAACTCGCATAATAATGGGATTGGGTTTATTTTAACGATAACACGCAAATTAAATAAACTCTCATTCAACCTCTATGAGACATCCTGGACTAGCATCAACTTTTTATTACTCTTTGCTTAAACTGACAATCGGACGAGTTGTTTATTCCAGTTATTATAATGAACTTTGTAATGCGATTTAAAAAAGATAACTACTTCCTGATGTCACCATAAACATTTTTTTAAACTGATTAAAATTTAAATACGCATAAAAATCTGAAATATTTGGTCACACAGAAACTTTATGGACCTGATGAAATAATCGTAAAACGAACTAGTCTATTAGGGTATTATGAAGAAAACTGACTGGATTTTATGATTTACGGCTACTCAGTCGGACAAAGTTATCAAACACAAAAAAAATATGTCTTCTCTAAGATTAAGTAATGTTTATATTTTCATACTTCTCAAAATTTTTCAAAAACTAGATTGTAGGAAAGATCTAAGGTCAATCCTCAGTCTCATGGAAAAAAAGGCTAAGAAATAGTCCTGCAATCAAAATCGTGATATAGTTTTTCGTTAGCATTCATTTGTTTTAATGCCCCGAAAAATAACATTTTTCTTTACACAGATGTAATTTTTTGGGTCATTGTCATTTGTATTTATTTATATATTTATCGTCATCGATAACACAAGCTTTGCTTATTTTGGGGCCATACAGTTGGTGTGTTTGTCTGGGAATTTATTATTATATTATTTAACTGGGGCAAACGCTGTAAAAGCAGTGCATTTATGGGACGCACTGCCAATTCAAATAAAGAAAGCTCCTAACAAATATCAATTTAAAATTCAATTGAAAGAGCTTTACCTAAAAGACGTGCAAAGGAAATGATTTTCTTCTAAGATTAACTTTGAGAAGTTATTAGGTGATCCCCAAATTTATACTATTATATATATCTTCATCCTTATTTATATTATATATATTATATTTATATATATATATATATATATATATAATCAATCCGTCACTCTTCACAGAACTGTCAATTATTTTTCGAACAGGTATATACGACGAATAAGAATGTGGTTCTCATTTTTGAATTCAAAGTGATACTTTGCTAAATTTGTGAAAATTTAGAAAATAGGTAAATAAAAAGGATTTTCTTAAAATGACAATGTTCTTACGAAAATAGGCCAAACAAAGCCAAAAGAAATAAATAATAGTACCGAAAATTCTATTCTAAAAACATATTCTGTAAACTTATGCATCGTGAATTTTACAAAAACAAAACGTGTTCAGACTAAAGCAGCTCTGCTAAAAATTCCATTTGAAACAAACGGGTTGTTTTTTATGCGATGTGTTACATACTAAGTAGTAAGATTTATAATACGAAAGGTAAAAAAAATGCAATAACAGAAAGAAATATTCAAACAAGGCAGGTAGGTATACTTGAGTTGCAAAAAACCTTGGAGTACACGTAAATATTTATCTATACATTCTGAAGCATTGTGTGTTTATGCTGGCTGATTCATTTTCTAATGTACTAGCTTTGGACTAAGACTTTGTTCGCTTTGATAACTGTTCCCACCCCAAGTTTTAGATTGATGTAATCTATTGCTTCACACTGTAAATTAAGTTTACAATGCAATTTAAATTTGTTTAACCGTCGGAGTACATATAATATTCACACAAATTTTCTCTTTTACGGAAATTTTGAGAAAAAAATAATAATCTTTTGTTTTTTGAGGGAGGTGGAAGATGCGTCATGCATACCCGCCCGCAGGTAAATTCCTCTGCGGGGGGATTATGTGGGACTCACCAGAATGGCACTTACCCACTAAAAACAACCTGTTGGCTGTAGTTATTACCATTAGCCTTCATCGGAAGCGACACCCGTCGGGAAGTTGGGCGCGCTGGCGGAGACCCGCTAGCGGGTCTTCCGCCTGTAGTGAAAGTTGCACTGAAGGTGCTCAAAGGGACATGAGTTGGTGGCCGTTCTGGGCAGCCTCCGGTGAAGCCGGGGCTGGGCAGAGGTCGGCTGAAGCATGATTTAGGGATCAATTCATTTAAATGAACCTCTAATGAATTGAGAAGGGAACTATGCTCCGCCAGAGCTAGCAAACGCTCTGTCGGAGTACGTGAAGCCCTAAGTTTACGGGCTAAGACTGCGATTTCACTAACATCGACAATTTTTATAGCGTCGCAGACGATACGCATATCGTCAGCTACGGAGGATTGAGGAGTTGGTTTGTATGGGCGAGGAGCCGGGATGGGATTCAATGCGGGGCGCTGCCTCCAGTTTTCTGGGGCAGGTCTGGACTGTGTAGGCTCAGCAGCCGGAGGAACCCGGCTACGCAGCGGCGGAAAGTTTTCTTGAGAAAGGCGCGGAGCCTGTTTGGGTGCCGCCCTCTTGGAATTGGAGCGCATACAACGGGGTGCACGAGGGCAGCCCCTGTAATTTGCGGTGTGGCCGGACTGGCCACAAAGCACGCAAACGGGAGGAGAGGGAGTTTCAGGAGTGCGATTGCACTCCTTAGTGAAATGAGGGACCAGGCACTTGACGCACCTGGGCGGTGCGCGGCAGTTGGCCGCCGCGTGCTCGTACAACTGGCACCGATGGCACTGGCCGGGATGACCGCGGCGATGAGGCGCCTCGATCGAGATCCCAGAGAGGCCGCATATTGTGCTAACCCTTTTGAGGATCTCCCTGGACTTGGGGAGAGCTAAGCGAGAGGGTGATGCCTCCCGTACTTGCTGTGCATTTTATGCACCGCGAGTGCCGGGAAGCCTTGGGACTGCAGATCCTCTAGGATAGCCTCGTTCGATAATTCGAACGGGACTCCCCTGAGTACCTCTCTGATCTTACGCTCTTCTGACAGAGCATAAGTATGATAAGCATATTGCTTATCGGTGAGGAGCTTTGTTAAAGCACGGAAGTCGTCTATCGACGAGACTAAGATTTTAATAGATTCACCCGAGTTGGCCGCTCGGATGTAATGAATCTTGTGCTCATTGCACAATGTCGAAACCTCAGTCCATTTACCCTTTTCCCGAAGGAAAACGGGTGGTGGGACCTTGGCCTTGACAGAAGTTGGGGCCGGAGCGGGTGTTGAAGACACCGGGGCAGCTGGCGTTGAAGACGCCGCAGGGGGTGTGGGGACGGGCGTCGAGGGCGCCGGGTCTTGTTTCGACCGCTTCTTAGAGCGCTTCTTAACAAGCGTAAAAGAGGGAGACTCAGGGCCAGTTGGGGTGGCGTCCGAGGATGACTCGGTCGCGGGTGCGCGCTTGCGTCTTCGCACTCCATGTCACTGGAGGAAGGGGACGCGGGAGGGCCTGAGACCTGAGGGGTCTGGGGAACTGGGGTGGCCTGAGGGGCCATTGTGGACATTAACGTCATGAGATGAGGGATAAGAGAATCTAAGAAACGGTACTTATCAGCATTTATAGACATGCCTTCAGTACTTTCAAGTAACTTCTTCCTAAACTCATCAAAGCTTAGGGAAGCCATTGCGGAGGGGTTGGGGAGGGACAATATATGAACCTAACAACGATGACTAACTTCCTAAAACCACCCTACACGCAGTAGGGCGGTCGAGAACGACGCGGATAACTTACTCGAACACGGCACTTGAAGTCCTGGAACGACGAATCCCCGTCGACGAAGCTCACGTTCCACGAAGTACGGTTAACAACCCTCTATCCGCCGTGAAAACGGCGTTAGAAACTATATATATATTATATATATATAGTTTCTAACGCGTTATAGCGTTATATATATATATATTATATATATCAAAATGTTCTTCCCACTGTGCTTTCGATACTATTAGAAGTGACGATACTTGGTATTTTCAGAATGACCCAAAAACAAAGCGCCAATCAACGGTATGGCTGTTTCGCGTCGTTTTTCAAAGACTGCACGTTTCGTTTCAAACATGTAGGCACGCTTTCCGCGCCTCGTCCCATAAAGGCTGGAGTCCCTCAAGGCTCAGTCCTCGCCCCTCTGTTGTACACCGTGTACACTAACGACATTCCACACAACCATTCCGCCGAAAGACGTCGAACTCGCCCTCTTAGCCGACGACACAGCCCATTACACCAAAGGCGTCAGTGTCCCGGGTCTCACCACCAGACTCCAAAAGGCTGTAGATGCCCTCGGTGCATGGTTTCAAAACTGGCGTATCGACGTGAACCCAGACAAGAGTTCTGCGGTTTACTTCGACTGCAAACATCGTAGTGTTGCTGACAACCTGCACGTTCGAATGTTAGGTATTCCCATCCCCTGGAAGCGCTCTACCAAATACTTAGGCGTCACCTTAGACCAGACGCTTTCCTTCAAGCAACACGTCGATAGAGTAACGAAACTTGCCCGTTTTACTTAGGCCGCCTACATAGTATGTTAGGTAGAAAAAGTAAAATGTAGTTCAGAAACAGACGTACGCTTTATAAGGTCTGCGTTAGACCAGTCATGACATATGCCTCGCAAGTCTTTGCCCACGCCAAACCCTCCGTCCTGCACAAACTGCAGGTAGTTCAAAATCTCTTCTGCCGCAGGGCCACAGACGAACCATGGCACGTGCGTAACGCGGACCTGCACATAGATCTTGAACTGCCTACAGTGAAACATCACCTCAAAACACTCTCAGAATCGTTCTTCAAACGCGCCGAATCCCATCCCAATCCTCTAGTTCGAGATTCAGTCTCATATACGGCTCCTGTCTTAGATTCGAAATTCAAAGTCGCTAGACCGAGAAACGTGCACACGAACGTAGCGACGCAGCTGATATCTTAGCCCTTCAGGCCGCAACTTCTAATTCTAACGTAAATTCGAATTAATTTAACTTCTTTAATATTTATTTAACGTAACTTTAAATTTTATTTTTCATTTTTGAGCACCTTCAGTGCAATGACCCCTTCTGGGCCCCGCTAGCGCAGCCTCTTTCTCCAATTGGCCGTCGCTCAGATGAAGGCTGAGTAGCAAAAAATTGCACGAGCCGACAGGGGGTTTTTTTAGTGGGTAGTGGTTCTGGTAGGCGTCGGAACGAGTCCCACATAACCTGGTTCGCGCGCGCCAGTGTATGCGTCAGAGCATTTTTTTTCCTCCTGCCGTTCCCGTGGAGGGGAACCAAAAAAAAAAAGAACTGGACAAAATTTTATCGCCATTTTTTCCCCCCAACGGGGTATTTAATATTAATTCCCTTGTAGTGTGTACCTACATCAACTATATGTATCAATGTAATGTAATAATCAGTCAGTCAATAAACGATCGTTGCGCATAAAACACGCTTCCTTTTATTATAAGTTAAGGCCCCAATCGACCATCATTGCATGGCGACCCTGCCAGTGCTGCCTTGCGGCAGTACTTCAGCACGGGAACATGTTTATAATGTTATTAATTTTTTGTTATGAAATGATAGTTTAAGAAGATTTGTGAAGTGTTAAGACAATAAAAAAAATATAAGGTGTAAAATGAAAAGGATTTTGTGAAAAAAAGGGAACTAAAAAGAGACCGAATAAAGTACTAGTGCCAGATTGGAGAAATAAATTCAAAGGATTCTCTGAAATTAAGTGCTAGAAACTAGTGCCAGATTGGTGGCTCGCAGAAGGAGCCTCTTGGCTAATGCTGATGGTGGCTGCTGGCGGACCAGCCTCATTAATCTTCTGGCTGATGCACAGAGAGGCTATCAAAGCTGCAGGAGCTCCAAGCACCCAAACTACGGCTACAGGAGCCTCATGGATGCCCACGATTCTAGTGTTTGTGTGTTAAAGTGCTGTTAGTATATTATTTAACCAATGCTATACTGACATTAAGGTCATTTCATTTTAAACATAATATGTATATTTGATAAAACGTAAGTAGTTATTGAAACTGATAATATTAGATTAGATCAGATATTTTTGAATTTGCAATCTAAATTTTTTTTTACTAGCCCATGAAATATTGCTTATAATATAATTTTAATTTTAATTATAATTAAAATAATTTAATAATATAATATAATTTCTTGCAAATGTTGCTTAACTTAACTTGCACGTCGAAATTGATAAGAAATTTTAAGCAGTATAAAAATTAATTTTCAATAATGTTATATGCTTATTTCAGGGGTTAGGTACTTTATAATAAAATAAAGGTCATTAACATTTTTCATATATTCATAATTTTAAACTTTACTCGTTGGCATTACGAAATTGCTACTATTTAACATGTTATGCCGAAAGTAGATTTTTTTTGCAATTAGCTTCATAGATGAAATGAGCAATCAAAAGCGATGAAATATATAATAATAACTTCAAAAAAAAAACCGTTTTAAAAAAAACCTAATCATTTTACAACATGAGAAAAAAAAAAATTTCCTGTTACAGAAAAATTGTTAAGTTTATTTAAAATAAATATACACTTTACTTTACATTTACTTGACATTCTAATGATCAGAATTTGCTCAGCAACAGAAACCACGAGTTTCTTTAGAAGTAGAGTCAGCAGTTTGTAGTTTGCAGTTTCATACTTCTCCACTGTGTGCGCGTTAGGTTACGTTTCTTCAAACGACTATGATTTATTAGTTGCTTACTTAAATAATTCATAGAAAATTTTTCCAAGAATATTCTATGTCATATTTATTAAAAAGTATAGTTATAACAGCAATTAATCGTTCAACTTAAGGTTTCTATAACTATCACTTAAATAAATTATCCAGCAATCATATTTTTTTTTAGTGTTCTTGAAGAAGTTTTTGAAGTGTTTTCTTTTTGTTCAGCAAGGTACCTAGCAGCGGTATCGCTTGTGTTTCCCCTAGTTTTATACACTTGCTATATCAAGTGGCAGTTATAACATATTTTATTAAGTAATAATTAATAATTATATTATAAAACTATTTGATAGGTCCCACTTAGCTTGATGATAATGCTATTTTTTCTACTTTGATTAGGCATTATCGTATAAAAAACAAAATAAACTAAAAACCTTATATGTAACTATAAAAATAATTATAATTTTATTTTTATTTTCGTATACATTGTAAGGCTTATCATTGGACTATTTTAATTAGTAGGTAAGTACCGATTGTGAACTATTTTGAAGAAAAACTCTTACTAATTATAAAGGTACTCATATAACGTACTTATTATTATAAGGTATAAGGTATATGTCTTAAAAATATGGACTAAGCTGTTTGTTTGACATTCTGATGAACATAAGTATCGTGAGTTTTACAGAAATGATTTTCTTTTTAAGAATTAATAAAGGAATTATATATTTTTTGTTGTTGTTGTTTGTAGCTAAGTAAAAACGTACGACAGATCTTATATAGGACCGATGTTGAAGATCAGAAGAAATTAAAATCACGGTTAAGACTGCTTATGATTAAAAGAATTGATACATCGTATAGGATTGAAAGTATTGGGAAAGTAAACAACGTTGAGTTTAATATGTAGATATTTAAGAGATGGGGTGAAATGCTAATGGCGTGTTAAGATGGTCATGAATACTTTGTCTATTAAGTTATCCTTCATGTGACTAGCCTGATCAACTAGGAACTAAAGATACCTTAATAACCCAGGGATTCAATTTGGTCGTTAAATGATTAAGAGTTTGTGGAAGAAATGTTTTGGTTGTTCAATGCTTGAGAGTTTGTGAAATGTTTTGAATTGTTTATGAAAATGTTAACAATAAATAAGTCATCATGGTACACTAGTAGGTACGCAGGGTGATGGATCCTTCGTTGTAAAATAGCACGTTGGAGACTCTTTAGAAAAGTCTTAAAACTAGACCCTCGTGCACAGGGACATGTCCTTCATTTCGATCATGGCCGAAACGAGATTTCCCCGTGAGAAACGTTGGAGACTTTAAAGTCTTAAATAAAATGTATCCCTTTTGTTTAAATATTATGAAGTGCACATAAATTATCATTGTGTATAGGTTATGATAACAACTAAAATAAGGAGTCGCGACTCATAAAATGTTGACGTACCTACTTATTAATACAAAAAAAATAATAAGGGACCGGCCGGCCCAAAAAGCAATTGCATATACACAAAAGTGTGAAATAAAGAGTACCAATAAAAAAGTCCCTGAATTGGACATAATGGGGATGATGGCTAAGTCGATAAGTATGTTGGGCTTTGAAACATGGCAATATAGAAGAAAGTAAAGAAGTAAAGATGTGTAAGAAATGTGTTGTACTATATATACTATACATAAAAAAAAGTCTTAAATTTACTATGTGTTATTTTCAAAGTTAATAAATAATTGTCATTATTATATTGTTCGTTAATTATGCATTGATAGTAATTGTTACATCTCAATTTCTTGCCGCATTAGTACTGGTTCAAATGCTGGGTAGGCGCAACCACAGAGTTTGTTCTTGTAAGAATGTAAGTGTATCTCATGTTTACCTTTATATGTAATATCTATATGAAGTAAATGTATCTTTATAGTATGTTTGGAATATCCTGAATAAATATATTCAGTAACCTACAAAATATTACTTATGTAAAGTGAATATTGAAACTGATATTGTTCGGCTCGATGGTTTTGTAAAATAAAGCTAATTAAGATTTGTTTTAAAATAATTGATATATTTTTAACATATACCTTTATAAAATTTATGTTATTAATGACATTTTGAATCAATATAAGTTTTGCTTAGTATTCGTTAAATTTTTATATCGTTTAAATTTTAACTGTCATTCTTACTAGTTGACTCTTGTTGTCTCAAGTAAATAAATAAATAATTAATTTTGTAAACGATACTTTGTATTACGTTGTAAAGAATTAACTGTTATTATTCTTATGTAAACTTTATATCATTATTCTACTTTATGAATTATTTTTAACTATTTTAATATTTTGTGCTGTTTTTAATTTTTTTAAACTAAAATTTTCGGAATTAAAGTTGAGTCATATGAAATTAAATTCATAGGAAGAATCTATATAAAATAATAGAAAAAGTCCATTATAAAATTTATTTTTAACCCATATATGCGCAGAACTATTTTCATCTCCGATTTTTATGATTTTTACATATGTAATTTATTATGGGCTCTAAAAATCAGCTGTGATGGTTATTTTTCATTTTCAGTCCTGAAACTAGTGTTTTTTTAATGTGGCGAAAACGACCCCTTGCGCTTATATGGTCCTATACTAGTATAATGGCAATTACTAAATCAAACACAATTTTATTGCAAATTAGGCTTTAATATTAAGGTTTTATCAGTCTCAATGTAAAAAGAAACTATGAAATAATAATGAAAATGAACAAAAATGTAGAAAAAGACATTTTAAGAATGAAATTGGGCAAAACATTTGGCATGAAGATTTACACCACATTTGGTGCACATTTTGACAGTTTTGTTTTTGCATAGCGCACATCTTTTTCTGGTCTCTGCAGCTTGAATAATATGCTCAGCTGCATGTTTTCTCACAGAAAGAGGTACAACCGTTTTTATTGGTTGCCGTGGCCCTGGACGAGATGAAGCAACTCCATATTTCTGAAGCAACGTCCTTGCAATCGATCGACGAAAGTTCAGTGTGTCCACGTTTGCCCCATATGATCGAGCGAGCAAAAAAGCGTTGTTGACAACGACGTCAATTAACCACATCAAGATGGGAATGTACCATTTCTTTCCCCTGATGGCTATGCGGTAAACACCGATATTAGCATCCAGTCTGTCCACACCCCCCATAAATTGGTTATACCGATGCACAAGATTTGGTTGGTCAATATCAATTTTCCGTTTGGCAGCAACTGAATATCGGCGCGCTTTTTGGATGGGGTTTACCCCGAATTCATTAGACAATAATGTCACTACGCTATTGTCGTTCCATCGAACAGCGCAAATATTATCTTTCGTATCTAGTCTATAATCATAAAATCCTCTGGGCTGTTTTTTGCAAGAATTAATATCCATCAGAGGACACTTGTCGACTCTGTTTTGACGAACTGTTCCAGTAATTTTCACGTCACTTTCTTGCAAAGAACTAAGCAATCCAGGAGACGTAAAAAAATTATCACAGTAAACCGAAAACTGTGTTTCCGGTATTCTTTTTTTACCAAATTAGTCAATTTGGTAACAACGTGCTCTCCTAGTCCAGTTTCTCGTACTTCAGATCGTCCCTCATATAAATCAGCTTGAATACAATACCCCAAACGTGTGGCTGCAACCCATGCTTTAAATCCAAACCGTATAGGCTTGCCATGAATATGCTGTTTACAGCCGTGTCGCCCATAATATGGTATCATAGATTCATCGATACTAAAGTTCTTTTCGATGGGGGCATACATGAGAAATTTCTCGTTCAAAATTTTGAATAATGGCCGTATTTTTGCCATTTTGTCACCACTGGGAAGGTTGCTGTTATCAGCGACATGAAAATATCTAAAAATTTCTTCAAAGCGCTTAGACCGCATCGAATTAGATACTAAGATATTCAAAGTATCTTCGTTGGACTCCCAGTACATGCGACGTCTTGGTAAGGGCACGTAGCCACTGAGGATCAATATACCCAGAAAACAGTACATTTCGTCCCTTGAAAGGCTGAAACTGGTATTATGCTTTTCAACTGCATACATTACCGAATGTCGAACTATATGTCTTACAACATCTTCGTTGAAAAACAGTTCGAAGAACTCTATTGGTTCGCTGTGTTTGTTAAAGGTGAGCACTACTCGGGGGGCTGGAGAAGGCCAGTGGATTGGTTGGTGACGCAAATCCCTTTTAACCCAATTTCGTGGTCTACGGTTTCGCTGCTCTACACGTCGCGTTGATTGCGGATGAGAATTCTCGTCATCAGTCCTAGCAGGTTGCGTGGTTGTGGAAGACTCACCATCATGCTGGCGTTTTCGTGGTCTGACAGTTGTCGCGAGTGGAGACGAAGTAGTGACACTGACCTCAGGCGTGGTGGTGTCGTCATCATCACGTTCTTCCCGATGTAACGTAACAATTTCAGCAGGAGCAAGTAATTGATTCCGATTCAACCTGTTAACGTCATTGCAGTCCTCATCTCCGGAATCACTATCAGACGCAATGCCGTTGGCAGGAGGGTCCATGAAAACATCGATGCCCTGGAAATTTTCCTCAGGTTCCAAGTCTTCCAGGACTTCGAGTATCTCATGTATTTGGAGAACACGACGAGACCTAAAATATAAAACTTTTAACCTGAATCATGTTACATATGTGGGCAAGGGGTCTTTTTCGACCCCGCAAAATATTTTGATGGATTCCAACAAGAAAAATAAATGTTATCACTTATCACTAATTACTAATCACTAATACATACATTCAACTCAATGTAAAACAAATTTGACAATAAAACAACAATAAACAAATGAAATACTTACATTTGTATGCGCGCCTAGAGGTTTCTTTTCGAATAAAAATCGCGTGCCCATTTGTTTTGTCAACAAAAAGTTAAACACTAAAACGATCGCGTAATGACCAATGCGTGTGACAACTTAGTTCATTAAACTAATAATTGATGGCGCAAAAAGGTAAAATTGTACCGTTTCTTATGAGCTAGACTTCCTAGAAATGAGTTGGTCCTAGAGGCACAAAAACGACCCAATACGCATATATGGGTTAAATGTCCGTTAAGATTTAATCATTAGAGTTTACTTGTTACATTGTCATTTTAGTGAATCAATATGCAAAGTAATTTTTTAGGTATATATTTGTTGTTTTTTTTTTAAGAATTTGGTATTTTGGGAAAACAATTTGGGAATTTTAACACTTTTGATCGAGTAAGGTATCAAGGCATAAAAGTGCATTAACCATATCAATGTTTGGCATTATGTAATCGTTTTATAAATAGGTACCTAGAATAATAAACGATGATTATTTTTATTATCATATTTGTAACACTAGTAATATAGCATTCCTAAGTAAAAAAACAAAATCATTTAAAAAGATAAGTATGTAAAAGGATTATTTTTAACCAAGAATTAAAATCTGTGCAACGATTTATACATTTTCTGTTTTTTTTAATACATCCTGAACATATCGTAAATATGTTTCTGTTCGTTTAATGTAAAGACACCTGTAAATTGAATAGTTCGGTGATAAAGCGTTAATTATTTGTAAAAGATATGAATCTTCCTCACTCTAGTTTAGAATAAAATTGTGATTAATGCAGACCATTTTACTGATATTTGTAATTTTATAAATATATAGTTTTAAAATTGCTAAACATATATTTTAATTTAAAAGTGTTAATATAAATTATTATTTAAATAGTTCTTATTCTCAGAAATGTTCATGATATTTTTTTTATTAATATTTTAATTTATTCAGAAACCAAGTTGTATTGTAACTAAAACACGGTATTCATGTTACCTTTAAGACCTCGTTCTACACGTGTGTCCTATTTTTGCTGAAGGCACAAATCTTATTAATTGTAAACACCTTTTTGCAACACAAGACATTGTTTGGTCTTGCTTGAAATGTATGCCTATCCGACTTAGGTGATGGATGACATTTAATTAAGAGTTCGAGTATTCATACATTGTAACTTTACAAATTAATGTTATGGTGATAAAGTTTTAATTTAAAATGAATGGCAAAACAGCATACTTTAAATTTTAAAAAATAAGGGGGTTGGTGTAGTGTGTACCTACATCAACTATATGTATCAATGTAATGTAATAATCAGTCAGTCAATAAACGATCGTTGCGCATAAAACACGCTTCCTTTTATTATAAGTTAAGGCCCCAATCGACCATCATTGCACCCTTAAGATACAAAGTAGAACCAATACGAAGCGGTCCACTACCGATTGCTTGCCAGAAGTTTTGGATGCTGCGAGCAACATGCGACCGAACATGGGACTCCGAGGCTTTTTGCTTTACCACAAAAACGCGTTGGCGCACTCTGCGATCAAGATGGAGGACTAACTAAACAGCATATCAGTAAAATTTTTATATCATCCGCCTCACAGGCCTGAGTTGGCACCATGTGACTTTTTCTTGTTCCCTAAAAAAAAACCAGCTCAAGGGGATACAGTTTTCGCCACCAGAAGATGAGCTGCGAGAAAGCCATTGAGGAAGTATCTGTTGGTGACTAGAAAATATGCTTTGAAAATTGGTTCAGAGGCATGAAACTTTGTATAGACACTGGTGGGGAGTTCTTGAAAAAAGCGTCATATAAAAAAATAATCCATAGAAGATTATTATTCAACAGTCTCGGTCTGCGTGCGTTCTCGAGCGCACGTCGATCGCAGACGCCTTCCCGCTCTATTAGCCCCCGCGCTAATTGAGCACCCAAATTTCACTGGTTGTTGTTGTAATATATAATGTCATAGTTGTATACCGTATTAAGTTTCTAACGCCGTTTTCACGGCGGACAGTGGCTCGTTAACCGTACTTCTAATAAGTTTCTAACGCCGTTTTCACGGCGGATAGAGGGTTGTTAACCGTACTTCGTGGAACGTGAGCTTCGTCGACGGGGATTCGTCGTTCCAGGACTTCAAGTGCCGTGTTCGAGTAAGTTATCCGCGTCGTTCTCGACCGCCCTACTGCGTGTAGGGTGCTTTTAGGAAGTTAGTCATCGTTGTTAGGTTCATATATTGTCCCTCCCCAACCCCTCCGCAATGGCTTCCCTAAGCTTTGACGAGTTTAGGAAGAAGTTACTTGAAAGTACTGAAGGCATGTCTATAAATGCTGATAAGTACCGTTTCTTAGATTCTCTTATCCCTCATCTCATGACGTTAATGTCCACAATGGCCCCTCAGGCCACCCCAGTTCCCCAGACCCCTCAGGTCTCAGGCCCTCCCGCGTCCCCTTCCTCCAGTGACATGGAGTGCGAAGACGCAAGCGCGCACCCGCGACCGAGTCATCCTCGGACGCCACCCCAACTGGCCCTGAGTCTCCCTCTTTTACGCTTGTTAAGAAGCGCTCTAAGAAGCGGTCGAAACAAGACCCGGCGCCCTCGACGCCCGTCCCCACACCCCCTGCGGCGTCTTCAACGCCAGCTGCCCCGGTGTCTTCAACACCCGCTCCGGCCCCAACTTCTGTCAAGGCCAAGGTCCCACCACCCGTTTTCCTTCGGGAAAAGGGTAAATGGACTGAGGTTTCGACATTGTGCAATGAGCACAAGATTCATTACATCCGAGCGGCCAACTCGGGTGAATCTATTAAAATCTTAGTCTCGTCGATAGACGACTTCCGTGCTTTAACAAAGCTCCTCACCGATAAGCAATATGCTTATCATACTTATGCTCTGTCAGAAGAGCGTAAGATCAGAGAGGTACTCAGGGGAGTCCCGTTCGAATTATCGAACGAGGCTATCCTCGAGGATCTGCAGTCCCAAGGCTTCCCGGCACTCGCGGTGCATAAAATGCACAGCAAGTACGGGAGGCAACACCCTCTCGCTTAGCTCTCCCCAAGTTCAGGGAGATCCTCAAAGGGGTTAGCACAATATGCGGCCTCTCTGGGATCTCGATCGAGGCGCCTCATCGCCGCGGTCATCCCGGCCAGTGCCATCGGTGCCAGTTGTACGGGCACGCGGCGGCCAACTGCCGCGCACCGCCCAGGTGCGTCAAGTGCCTGGTCCCTCATTTCACTAAGGAGTGCAATCGCACTCCTGAAACTCCCTCTCCTCCCGTTTGCGTGTATATATCAAAATTTTGCGAATGGTGTGTTTGAGAAACACTACCAAAGTCTACCATTAGTATTTGTATTCATTAGTATTTGTAAAAAACCTCTAGTAGCAAAATATACCCGAGCCGGTAAAATATTGTTTGGCATATGTTCTGTGGTATTTGATGACTAATATATTAAAAGCAACATAATATAATGTATTTTCTATTTCTAGTTGTTCGGATCTATCCAAGATGTAAATCGCTTTGTACTGCTTTCGGTAGTAGCCCGGCTTCATGCACTGGAAGTCCCAGGTTCGAGTTCTGGTTAAGGCATTTGTTGGTTTTCAGTCATGGCTGTTAATATATTAATGTTTATTCTGGGTTCCCCCCAGTTCTATGTATAGTCGAAAGCAGAAGTTTTGCTTAATTTGGGTTCATACGGGTTGTGTGTTTGTCTGGGGATTTATTTATTATTTATTTACTCTGATCTTATCTTTGCTTTACTTATAACAATAATTATTTTAACATTTTCCATTTTATTATTTCTCAACAAAAAACAGAACAAATAAAACAACGGGTTCCTGTGCTAAAAAAAACTTAATCTTTCGTTAACGTACAAGAAACTTAACATTTTTTGTCTTATTTATTGGTTTGAAAACCATAATGACATAAAAATTGTGAAATATAAGCATGTCTCATATTAAAGCAACAGTTGTAAAAACCTTACCGAATCCAACTCATCAGGTCTTGTAGGTAGGTGTAAAGAAAGTGGAACTAGTAACATCTAAACTATGAGTTGGTCGAGGGCTCAATAAACAGACAGTGTTACTGTTTGAAATAACAAAGAACAGTTTTTTTCAAAAATATAATGCACTACCACAATATTTTCACTTGCGCTTGTGTCTAGTGCCATATTATTATAGCTTGGATCTCAATGATAGGGACTGGCTGTGCTAGTCATCTTACGCTAAGTAATTTCAGTTAACATATGATATTAAGACTTAAAGACTGAAATTTCATTGTGCAAGGGTGTCATGTGTGGATGCCGTGTATGAAAGGTTTTGATTTCATTAGTAACACTGTTTATATCCTGTTTACTGAGTAATATTAGTTATAATAGTAAATTGTTCTGTTTGTTTATAGAAGTATATTATGGTTTTAAAAATAAAATAATATGAGTATTTCATTTTTATTTTTTACATGCTCTGAAATATAGTTACTAATTTGCCTTTACATGTCGTGGGTAGTCTTAGTTAACCCATTTGTTTGATGAAATATGACCAGCAAAATTATTCCGGCTGATCGCTTTCAAGATAAGTAAGAAGGTAAAGTTCAATGCGGCTTGAATGTTTTGCCTGTTTCTGTCTTTTTTTGCCTTGTCCCTTGCATTGGCTAGGCTTGTTGGGATAGCCGGGACTTTTATAGTTTTACAGTAAAGTTATATAAATATTGGTGCTAATTAAACAGACATCATTTTAATAGCATTATTCGCCTTTAGAAATCTACATTGCCTTCTAAATTACTAGGTCAGCCACAATTTTCGCCACTAAAAATATGTTGTTAAATGGTTTTTTTGCTATATAATTTTCAATTATGGTGCTTCGCCGGCTGCTCCCGCACCAAGTGCGCTTCGCTCGCTCGGCTCGCGCATGCAAAAAATGCAGCCTAACATTAACCTAACCAAAATTTAACTACTACGCTTTTTATAGAATTTTTAGTTGGCGTTGCAAAAAAGACGAATTAGTGTTTTAGAGGCTATCTCATTTTCCCGTAGCTTAGTTATAAAATTAGAAGTTTGATCACGTGGCCAATAAAGAAATTTGAGCCTTGACTATAAATAATATTTGTTATCATTCCATTGTAAACAAATAACAAATAAGCAAAATAAAATCAAGATTATCGCATTACTATTAATTACGTTACTATGTTTAATCAAATTTTGACCTGATTGTAGTATCTCAAGTATTCTTGATTTTTGGTTGTGTTTTGGTTTGACACACACACACATCTTATACAAGGTTAATAATATAGTGTTCCATGAGGTAGATTAGGTTATTTTATTTTATACGTTCCTATATGGACCTATGTTCCTATACAGGCACATTGCACCCGTACACATAGCAAGAACCAGTGACGAATAATGCATATTCAAAAGAAGCCCTTTCGGGCGCATATTTTTTATGTCTATTACTCACTCAGTCATCGCTGTCTTGTCATACTTTTTTTGACTCTTGAGTTTTGATCAGCGCAGATCTAATGTTGAAAAAAGAACTATTTTTATATTTTTAATCGTAGAATTAAAACCCCTCACGAAAAAAAGAAATCGGTTGATAATTATTGTAAAATTAAATAAGTTTTATGCAGTTATACTCACAGATCAGTTGCGTTAATAAAGCTCAATTTTTTATTAGTTTTGGTGATGCAAAGATAATGTATCAAGCTCATGGTATCATTATTTCAAAAATGTGTCAAAATTTTAGTTTTCAATCATATTATTTAATGTCTTATCTACTTCAATTGAAAATATTATGGGAAAACATAAAATAATTGTGTTTGTGTTGCAACAATAAAAATAGTTTTCTTTTTATAGCTTAACTTTTGCAGCATTGAAAGTCAGCTTACTTTCGCACACTGAAAATTGTTGAATACAATATAATACACACCGAAATAAACATATTATTATTTCAGTTTCGTCCAAGCCGTCCAATTGTGTACTTTTATAAATATGGTTCTTCATAAATATTCTCATAGAAAGTAATCAATTTAACACATAGCAAAATGAATGTAATGCATATTTTCAAATAATTTAATTTATCTGTATTTGTAAAACAAGAACGTAGTGAAATAATGGACGTAAAATGGAAGAATAAACTAAAGAATTTACGACAATTTTACATTTCCCACCTGTGTAGACGTTGTAGGAAAAGTACTTGACTCAATAACTTCCAACGCTGTTATATCTTCTTATATCTTATCTATCATAAACTCCTTTGCATTGTTAACAACTCAGGCTTGTATGAATGTGTTGTAGGCAAATGATCCTCCCTAGCTCGACCACCGTTTAGTTCTTTAACACATTATAGCGTAAAGGTAGTGCTATAGATTCGTATCAAAATTTAAATTACTTTAATAGACTTCGAATTATGTAAAAGTTAAGTGGTCCTGCCGCCAAGCATTGTTCCCGACCGTGCAACCTGAAATTTCTAAAAGTATGATGCCTATGATATTACCTAAGAATTACTTATTACAAAGTAAAAAATATAAAATTTAATTGAATTCTGAGAAAATACTCTGCAGCAAGAAGTACTTGTAATATTGGTAGTCGCTGAGTGGACTTGTGTACAAGAAATTCATCTTTTTTCTACTTTTTGCCGATATTTTTTTTACTCTCGTACAATTCTTCATGTATTTCTAAATTACAAAGTAGTTGGCGCGGCCCGAAATCATTGTTTCGGTTGAATAGTTTTTCGTATTCATAGTTTTACAATTATAAAAGATTGATTTTTGTATGATTGATGGATAAACTCAAAAACTATGTGACTGATTTTAAAAATGCATTCATCTATAGAAAGATACGTAATGAGGAAGTATTTAATATATGAGGATATACTTTATTTTCTTACATTACAGGCTGATGGTTGAATTAAGATTCAACTAAAAACAGCTAGCCGCTTAGACTATAAACGTTTGTTGATTGTTTTAAAAATTGGTTTTTCGTTGCTCGAAGCGGCTCAGTACTTCGTTATGTTTTCATTTTTTAAAATATTGGTTACAGTATTAGTTAATTTTATTTATTTAAAATTTTTGTTTAAGCCAAAATTTGTCATTGTGAAATGGGGTTTTATTGGAGTTTCAAATCATTTTTTCCTAATATATCTTTCAAGAAGTTAATTTCTGAACCAAAATTTGTATTTTGCCTCATAATTACAAGTAAGTAAAATATATCAGTATTTAAATTAAATAAAGGCAGTCTACAAAAATATTCGAATGATAACACCAAAAAAGCTATTAAATCTTCCACAAAAACATAGCACGGTCCAAAAATCATCGTAACAACCAGTTTTGGTAATACAGCGAGAGACGTACAATCATGCACAAAATAACTTTTACCATAATGTAATGGTTTTAAACTGCGACTTTAAATAACAGGCAATTAAATTAATACTCTATACTTATCTAAGTAAATTGTCAATTTACCCAAAAGTTAACCATGTGTTAACGTTCTTTATCCGGTGTATTATTATTTTATAAACGCTGACGTGTTTAGCATGCTTTTGAATTTTTTAACGCAAATTAACTCATGAAATGCATCAAGTCAAATCTATAAGTGGCTATCATGAGAAACATTTTATTGAAACTACAGTTATTACTTCACAATACACTTTAAAAATATGTTCACATTACAGCATTATGGGACAAAAGATTAAGCGTCGCTCATTGGTTTAAAAAATATACCACAGCCACGTGCTTAGATACGACAGGATCTGCTTTAATTGATATTGATGGAAATCGAAGAAAATCTAGGCTGCGCAACTTCCGGGTGTAAAAAACTTACTTCAAAATAATTCTCTCTTCATCCATTACAGTTAACAATATTAAAAGGATAAAAATGCCCTGACGCATACTCTGGCGCGATTCCAGAGTTATGTAGGACTCGTCCCGACGCCTACCAGAACCATACCCACTAAAAACCCCCTGTCGGCTCGTGCATTTTTGCCACTCAGCCTTCATCTGAGCGACGGCCAATTGGAGAAAGAGGCCGCGCTAGCGGGGCCCAGAAGGAGTCACCCGCTGGGATTACATAGCACTGAAGGTGCTCAAAGCACTGAAGGTGAATACATAGCACTGAAGGTGCTCAAAATGAAAATCAATAATTAAAACAAAAATTAAAAATTGCAAAATAAAATTGAATTAATTCGCATTTACGTTAGAATTAGGATTTACATTAGAATTAGAATTTACGTTAGAATTAGAATTTGCGGCCAGAAGGGCTTCGAGATCGGCAGACAGTCTGGTGGATGAGTACGTTTGCGCATTCCTAGGCCTAGCGACTTTGAACTTCGAATCTAAGACAGGAGTAGTATATGAGACTGAATCACGAACTATTGGATTGGGATGGGTTTCGGAGCGTTTGAAGAACGCTTCAGAGAGTGTTTTGAGGTGTTGTTGTACTGTAGGCAGTTCAAGATCTCTATGCAAGTCCGCGTTACGCACGTACCACGGTGCGTTTGTGGCCCTGCGGCAAAAGAGGTTTTGAACTACCTGCAGTTTGTGCAGGAGGGAGGGTTTGGCGTGGGCAAAGATTGGCGAGGCATACGTCATGACGGGTCTAACGCAGACCTTGTAAAGTGTACGTTTGTTTCTGAAAGACATTTTACTTTTTCTACCTAACATGCTATTTAGGCGGCCTAAGTAGTGATGAGCGAGTTTCGAAACTCTTTCGACGTGTGGCTTAAAAGAAAGCGTCGGATCTAATGTGACGCCTAAGTATTTAGTACTGCGCTTCCAGGGGATGGGAATGCCTAACATTCGAACGTGGGGATCGCCAGCGGGACGACGGCGTTTGTGGTCGAAGCGCAACGCAGAGCTCTTTTCAGGGTTCACATCGATGCGCCATTTCTGAAACCATACACCAAGGGCGTTTACGGCCTTTTGGAGTCTGGTTACAAGGTGCCGAACACTGTGGCCTTTGGTATAGAGTGCGGTGTCGTCGGCAAAGAGGGCGAGTTCGACGCCTTTCGGCGGGATGGGAATGTCGTTGGTGTACACGGTGTACAGCAGAGGGGCGAGGACTGAGCCTTGAGGGACTCCAGCCTTTATGGGACGAGGCGCAGAAAACGTGCCTTCGTGTTTAAATCGAAACGTACGGTCTTTGAGAAACGACGCTATTAACCTGACTAGGCGATCCGGTAAGCCTATCTTGTAGAGTTTAAAAACGAGACCGCTGTGCCAGACTTTATCGAAAGCCTTGGCTACGTCAAAGAAAACCGCGACTGTTTTATAACGACGCGGATAGAAACCGTCAAGTATATACTCGACGATACGATGGACTTGCTGAGGGCAGGAGTGTTTAGCGCGAAAGCCGAACTGATGGGGAATAATGAGAGGATCGCCATCCGTTGGAAACAGATGGTTCCGCATTCGAGAGAGTATGACTCACTCGAGAAGTTTAGACATTGCCTTGAGAAGGCTGATGGGTCTGTGATTAGCCGGGACGTTCAGAGGTTTGCCCGGCTTGGGAATGCCTATGACTGTCGCTTCTTTCCAAGCTTTTGGAAAGTAGCTATGGTCGAAGCAGGCATTGAAAATGATAGCTAACAAGGTAAGCATCTGTTGAGGTAGGTGCTTAAGTGCGTGGTTGGAAATTCCATCCGCACCCGGAGCCTTTTTGGACTTTTGATTTCTAATGAGAAGCAAGATTTCGTCATTAGAGACTGTGACAGGGTCGGCGGTGAAGGGGAAAGAGTCTCTGCGAAGGACTTCGTCCTCCACCGCCTGGATGTGTGAGGGATCAGCAGGTTGCGTGCTGGGCGAGCATTGTGCGGCAATGCTGTCAGCGAAGCATTCGGCTTTCTCTTCGACTTCAAAGGCAGTAGTGCCATCGGGACGAGTGAGAGGAAGAACGTGAGAGGCGGTGTCTACGCGTAAGGCTCCGGCCATGCTATAGTACGCTTGGTGGGACGTAGAGATATTCGCCATGAGATCGTTCATCTGAGCGTCTCGGAGTTCCGCGAGGCAAGACCTAACTTTACGTTGAAGCTGATTCGCAGCTGTTCTATAGACGGGCGTGGGATATTTCTTGGCTCTCCGGAGAGCCACGTTCTTAGCTTTAATAAGATTGCGAACGGCTAAGGAAGCGTGGGTTTGCCTTGCTTAGCAACCTTTTCGTTGTCACTGATGGCTGAGTTGATAGCATCAGTGAGAAAATTTACTAATGAATCGATTTTATCCGGGCTATCTAATTGTTCGGGAGAGATCGCGAGTGGAGAGTTCGGAGCCTCTAAGGCTGAAACTAACGTATTTTTAAAGCCTTTCCAATTGGTAAAGGTCTTAGGAGATGAGACGTCATCGTTCGGCGGTCCTAGCACGAGGGAGACGGGGCGATGGTCGGAGCCTAGGTCATCGAGAGGTTCGATAGACCTGAGGTCGAGGTTGATTCGCTTGACTATTGCAAAATCGAGGATATCAGGAGAGTGGTTCGGGTTGTCGGGATAGTGGGTGGGAGTGATGGGGGAGATGACATCTAAGTCAAGTGAATTTGTGATGGCGAGGAGAGCGATACCGCTGGTGTTGATTGATAGGCACGTCCAGTCAGTATGTTTGGAGTTAAAGTCTCCGAACATAATGACTGAATGGTCGAGGGCGAGAATGGCCTCAAAGTCGCTGCGGATTGGTCTGGTACCACTAGGTATGTAGACTGAAGCTATGATGATGGTTGGATGACCAGTCATAGCCAATCTACACACAGTGGCTTCCATGTTGAGGAGAGGAGGGGTAGGGAGAGGGCAGCAATGGAATTCTCTTTTGTAATATATAGCAGTGCCGCCGAAACCGTCGGAGTTGGGCCTGTCGTTACGAATAAACGCGTATTTAGGTATAGCGAATCCCCTGGAGCGGTTTGGAGTTAGCCACGTCTCTTGAAGAAGCAATAAGTTTGGCTCGTTGTTCTGAAGGAACAGTTTCAGCTCAGGAAGGTTAGTATTAAGGCTACGAACTTTAAAAGAAACTAGGGATAAGCCCTTTGGTTTGATACGACCGGACGCGGGATTTGCGGGTCTAGACATTATATTGCTTATTTACGAATTTATACAAAAAAAAGAAAAGAAAATTTATAACGAACTTAGAAGCGAGTGGTGTTCGGCTAACGCAAATAAACGCTCTTGAGGAGAGCGGGCGGCTCGCAGTTTGCGTGCGAAAACAGAAATTTCCGTAATGTCGACGTTTTGAATGACGTCGAACACGGTCTTCATGTCCTCAGCCAGCGACGACTGAGGTGAAGATGGCAAAGCAGGACTCGGCCCTACAGAAGCTACGGGAGCTGGGATGGGTCGGGAAGGTGCAGGTGGGACAGCCGGACGCTGCCTCCAAGACAGAGCCGGAGTAGGCGTCGGCTGAACGGGCTTTGCTTCCGGGGGACCCCGGTTGCGCAGCGGCGGGAAGTTAGCGGGAGTGAGCGGCGGCGCCGGTTTAGGCGCGACCCTCTTGGCGGTGGAGCGCGGAGCGCGCGGGCAAGTTAGCTGTGTGACCGGACTGGCCGCACAGCACACAGGCAGGGGGGGAAGTGGATTCGGGAGTGCGAGTGCACTCCTTCGTAATATGTGGATCCAGGCACTTAACGCACCTGGGGGGAGCTGAGCAGTTAGCCGCTGCGTGGCCGTAGAGCTGGCAGCGGTGGCACTGCCCAGGGTGACCACGGGGGTTGGGACGCTCAACAGAGATATTTGAGAGTCCGCAAACTGTGCGAGCCTCTCTAAAGATCTCCCTCGAGTTGGGAGTATTTGACAGGATTACTAAAGCTAAAGGAAAGCGCCTACCGCGGTTGGAGTGCATCTTATGCACTGCTTCGGCCGGGAAACCCTGGGACTTAAGGTCCTCGAGGATTTCTTCATTCGTGAGCTCGAACGGGACGCCCCGTAGTACTGCACGGATCTTACGCTCCTCCGGGAGGGCGTAAGTGTGGTACGCGATTTGTTTAAGCGAAAGTAAACGAGTGACCGCGTGTAATTCGTCGATAGTCGCGACTTGGATTTTTATAGTGTCGCCTGCGTTATTTGCCTTGAGGTAATTGATTTTGTGCTCTTTGCACAGGGTAGAAACCGCGGTCCAGCGCGCTTTATCGCGGAGGAAGACGGGCGGAGGGAGCTGAGGCTTCGATGGGACGGGAGCGCAGCGCGTCGCTGGCTTAGACGGGACCGACGGAGACGCGGTCACTTCGAGTGACATGAGCGGCGCGGGGGCGGGTGTAGAAGACACCGGGGTTGGCTCGGGTGTTGAAGACACCGCGGCTTTTTTCGAACACTTCTTAGAGCGTTTGGCAACTAACTGGAACACGGGCTCAGGAGAACCGGTTAGGGTGGCGGCGACCGACGAAGCTTCGGACGCGGCGGAGTCTGAATCGCTCCCGGGAGCGGTACGCTTTCTGCGAGATGAGCGCGAGGATGAGACCGACGCGCAGTCCATATCGGATGGAACGGGAGACGCGGGAGAGCTATACACCTGAGGGGTCTGGACACTAGAGGCCTAAGGGGCCGGGGTTGAGGCCTGAGGGGCCGGGGACGCAATAGATGCCTGTAAGGCCTGCGTTAGTACGTCAGCGGGTATGCTTACGCTGGACGCAGCGAGCGCCTGGGCGAACGACCTAAGAATATTAACAAGGTCCATTGGAGGGCTTGGAATTACAATATGTAATATATAAATATATAATGTATGCCTAGGTTCCCTAGCAAACCTAGCACCTATTTATATAACAAATGCCTAGGATTCCTAAATAAAAACCTAGCGAACCCTAGCGGCAAACCTCCCTACCAGCGGTAGGGGGGCTGGGGAGAATAACTTAAAACTAACCGTAGTACGCCGAAGGCCGCTACCTAGAAACCTAAAAAAGGGTACGCAGGTAAAGAGTTGACCGCGTTAGGGTCAACCTGTACCGACAGAAAGGACAAATACACACGAAGAACACACAGATATGATAAAAATAAATATGAAAATAGGAGAAAAATAAATAAAATAGAGAAGAGAAATAAAATAAAAATAAAAGGACTGGTTCAGTGCAAATTCGTTGTCACCGTTAAGTATCCCTTGTACTGAGACCAGACTACTTACGCTGGGCACAACACTGCACTCAGCACAAGCACAACACAACTTAGCACAGCGCTTTGAAGACTAAGGGGCTTAGTCGCAAAGAAAAATCGCACTTCGATAGCACTCAGAGGGAGTAGAAAAACCTTGAAAACCGTAGCACGGAACCAACACGCTAAACTGTGACGTCAGTAGACTGAGCGCCACGGAATATCGGGAAGGGACCGATCAACGGAGAACTGGGTCTTGCACGTCCGCACCGCGTGGCGATCGGAGCGAGAATGGGGCTCCAGATTCTCGACATCCATACATCTATATACTCAATCTTTGCAATGTGTTTGAAACCTTTCAGGGCAGCTTTTTAGTGCTTCAACGTTATCGTGCCACGTTCTTACATTCTACTTTTAAAATAAAAAATAAAGAAAACATAAGTTCTTTTTTAGGCTTAGTAGAGCAAATTGTTAAAATTTTTCTTCATGATACTATTATTGGTTTTTGTTTTTATATATAGCAATTACTTGCAATTTTTAACCCGTTAAAAAAAGTGAGAAGTTTCTCGGATCGCCTGTGAATTTTTTTGTGTAATTTGTAAAAAACATTAGTGACAATTTTTTGAACAGTATTGAGTTCAGCTTCCTGTTGGCCCCATTATAAATTCATTAACCCTGGACCTTGCAGATATACTATGAAACTTCTCAAAATAAAATAGAACGTGCTTGTAAATTATGTTTTCTTAAGATTATGACAATCCCAAGCCAGAAAGGTGAGTAACTAATGTCAAGGATATCCTGGACAGTACCGGGACTCATACTATATACCCTTCAACCCCCAACACGAGTTCATAAAAACTGTTTTGATCGATTCGGGCTAATGTACATCGGGAAGTCACATGAAGTATTTAGTAAGTGGTATGTGGTAAAGGATATCTAGGACTGAACCTGGACTCATACAACGAAACTCCTTAAAGCTAAACAGTACGTGCATAAGAGTTGTTTCGATTTATTACGGATTATGAATTTTGGACACTAGGGATTATGTAAGTTAAGAGGCACCTATTATTTTGAGCCACTGTAGTACAAGATATCTTGGACGGGACCTGACGCATACACGCATAACGAAACTTCTTAAAATCACACGGTATATTCGTGAGAAATGTTTTCCTTCAGTCGATTTTGTCTTATGATCCTACGGATCGATTTGGTTTCACTTGGTTCATTTTGAGAAGTCCAACACGTTATATTTGGTGATGAAGGTCTGATGATGAAGACACGAGCTGGACTTGAATGGCTACTCGTGACCCTATCTTATTCATGATCTTTTGGTTTGTCTTGGTAAGTCAATTTATTACTCATAATTGCGAGCTTCTGATTATGAAATCTTTAGATGGATATTGAAATTCTTAAAGCTAGTAGTAAAACTCTCAAGTCT
Source organism: Marasmarcha lunaedactyla (assembly GCA_923062675.1). Classification (NCBI taxonomy): domain Eukaryota; kingdom Metazoa; phylum Arthropoda; class Insecta; order Lepidoptera; family Pterophoridae; genus Marasmarcha; species Marasmarcha lunaedactyla. The sequence continues at coordinate 16,562,354 of OV281353.1, forward strand.
TAAATAGATTCTTTGTTTTGATAATTTGAATTCAATCAATCATCTTTATTCGTTATACCTCACGTTACATTTTACCTTATTACTTGAACTGTGGAATAAAGAAATTTTATAAAAACTTCAAAAAGGCATTTTTTTGTAACTACTTAGATAGACATTATAAGTTACAGTACATGCATTGTAAGTTATTATTTTTCTCTTTTTACTGTCTTGATTTTTTTATTACGTTATATGATAAAAGAACAACAAATACGCTCTGAAGTAAGGGAAACTTAAAAGTTTTGTGAGTTTAAAGGATCATTAAGTCCAGACAATCTTGTCGGTTACTTTGGGCCGCCTCGGGAAAGGTTTTAGCAACACCTTCAACACCAATATTGAGGGTATTATGAAAGGCCACCGGCATCTGTTGATCTGGGGTTATCTTTTGTGCGCCTACATACATAGGAATACATGCTGATCTAGATGAAGTAATTTCAGGCTAAAAAAAAATTATCTACAAGCTCAAAGTCTAATAGTATTGAAGACAGTGGATTAAGTAAAAGTGTTCGCTTAATCATTTTTAATCAACGAAGGCAAAGTACTTAAATCGATATTAATAATTCACCACTGTGTTTTTGCCATTGGACTCGATTTTGGCGCCACCATACTATTTTCATTAAAAATCATTTAATGTAAAGTATGAAATAAAACAAAACCGTTTTAACTTTTAATTTCATCAACTTTGAAATACATGGCAGCGTTATTTATGCATTTCCTATATTCTTAATTTGGTCGGTGCAAAAGCAGTGCATGCAAGTCGTTCGCGAAACCTGATTTTTAGGTAAACATCATACTCGTACACATGCTGAGAAATATTTACTTTAATGCTTTGTTTATTTGCAAAAAACTTAAATGTTTTTGAATAATTTTTCCTTGTGCTGCTTATAAATAATTTATATTTAAACTTATAATTAATTACTATATTGATGAGATCATCTTGAAGGGACATGCATTACTTTTACCTTCTTATTTAGATTTTATATAGCTAGTGAAAGAGCACGTGATCTGCCTAAGGGTAAGTTATTTCCGTACCCATCGACATTATTAATCCAAAGTCCTGTTAAATAATTATATTTATTGAATACTAATTTATAATGCAATGTCGATTGTACGCTTCAATCGGGATATCCTTGGTTCCTGTAATAGCTAATCATTCCCTTTGACTAGAATGCAACCACGTTAACTAGTTTATTATAGAGTTTACAACCACAGTTTTCCCCGGTCGAGCTCTTAACTAGTACTAACTCTGTTTTACCTATTACCAACTAAACTATATTTCCAACAAAAGTTGCGATACACCCGCAGAGATCCTAATAGGAAGTTCTCGTTAAAATATACTATGCCATTTAAACTTTGCACATATTCTTATTTAAAGGAGTGCTTAATGCCATGCGGCGTTCTCTACTAACCAACATTTAGGTGGTAGATAATTAAGTAACTAAAAAAACTTTATTATAACTTAAGATAATTTAAATAGATTTTTGATATTATAGTTTTATTGGTCAAATAAAATGTGGATCGTAGGCAATATGCTTCGAGTTTTCCCAAATAACGTCAAACCACAAATGAAATGATTTGACTTCATTTGCATAGGTAAGTACTGCCTTTTTGACAACATTAAGTTTCCTGTCATTATCAGTTTAAATTGCGCTAAAAAATTATTTCATTCTCATTTGGTCCATATATAGTTATCATGGGTGATCCAATTAGCGGTAACGACTGTGTTAGAATATGTGAAAATATATATGTCCCCCATAATATTTACTATCATCAAATTGCTCTTATTACATTGACGAGCCTTAAATAGATTTACAAATTATAATATCATCAAGCAACAGCTAACTGGACGATAATTAATGACACTGAATCCTTCCAAAGCCATGAGCAAAGAGCGATGGGTATCAGCGCACTTCCCTCTGATATGGTTAAGGAGAGCGATGGCTGGGTCCTGCGGGCATTGCGCCCGTGAACAAGTGCTGTTCGGGGATATTCGTCATTGACAATTAAAAATTGACACCCGTGAAGTTGTTCTCCACACTGGTGGAATCATGCTTTATATAACGTCAACAAGAATTAGCAAATTTCAATGTTGAGAAACACATAAACCGGGGGGAAAACTTTAGGCAACAAAAAATGTTTCCAAATCATTTGCTATATTTTAAATGTATCTTTTAAATACATTGCATGTATCGTTGTCATTAAAAAAAAAATATCTAAAGCCTCTTCCTAGTTTCAGGAATATTAGCCCAAAAAATGTTTGAAAAACAAGATTTGCAAAATTCTGATGAATACCGTGAAGAAATACATGCTGAAATATTTTTGGATCATTTTTCTGGCCCACAGAATTGAAATAAAAATTTTGACTAAACCGTTGTATGGACCCAAAAAGTTGTTTATGTTCATCGTTGACTTCAATACGACCACTTCTCGCTGAGCTATCAACTTTGAATAGAAAAAGATATGTTTGCCTTTGGTTACGGAAATCTCAGCAGCCAATGATTGCAAAGAGAATTGAAAGTGGGTTTTAAAAACTGGTCACTGGCCAGCAAATTATTTACACTTACAAACTTACAATTGCTTTGGATTTTTTTAACTTTAAACTGTTAAATTTATTTTACATTATGGAGTTTGCAGTAAGATTTCTAAATTTTAAAAGAAAACAATGTTATAAAACGTTTATTTATGTAGTCTTTATTAATCCTAAGCCAAAAGGTGGCGATGAGGTGGTGAAGAAGTAGTAGCTCCCAACAGTTCCCTGGCCCTGCGTTAAGCCAAAGTACATCATTTCGTGGCCAGCACATTTCCCTTCTTGGAAATTTTTCCAAGACTCACAGAGATAAGCTGAAATAATATAAGAAATACAGTTTTATATTTTGAAGTATCTGGAGCAATATATTAAATTGTTTAGCAGTGGATAAAAACTTTGAAAAATTGATGTTTTTGTCTAGTACATGATTATAACCTACATTATTATTTTTGAGAACAAAGTGTTTCTGTGCTTCTGTGCTTACTATAAGAATCGGTAAGAGGTTTTGAGTGTTTGCGTCCATTTTTCCTCACAAAAAAGCTATTGACCTATTAAACTGAATTAAATAGCTACCTCGTATAATATTAGTAACTAAATAGTCACTTTCGTTCAGGTAAGCAAAAAAAAAATCCTATATAAACATTTCAACTGTATGACCCCAAAATAAGCAGGGCTGGTGCTATGAATGTCGATTCAGCGAACTGCGGCGAGGAACCCAGAATAAACAGACTCGAACCTGGGACCTCCGGTGTGAGAAGCAGGGCTACTCACTACGCCACACAGCCGTCGATTTAAAAGACTTCAACTTCAATGAAGACGAGATAAAAGCACTGACGCGCACCTGACTGATCACAGTTCCACAGTATTGCAGAGAAAAGAAGGTCAAGAAACGAGCGCAGGCTGCGTTTATTAGTCAGTATACTTCATTTACAATTTAGCTCTTTATTAAAATTTCTATTATTAATATTTTTTTAAGTAATTTGATCAGTTGAGTTCAGTTGTTATTAATTTGCAATTTACAAAAAAATTTCTCGAAGGATCAACCTCAATAAATGAACAAAAAGACTTTATACAAAATATGTTCTATTGTCACTGTAGTAAAAACCCATTTTAAATTAAATGTACAAACCCGGAAAATGTTTTGGATTATACAAAGCTTCAACTAAGTATTCCCACGAACGGGTGTGATCGCAAGTGCTTAAAAAGCAGCCCGGTTGGTCCATCCCACCATTGGGGTAGAAGTCATAATCACCTGGAAGTAATCATGTGGTCAATATTTATGTCAATTAACATTATATAGCTCACTTCCGTTTACTTTCTAGATTTCCGTCGCACAGGGTTTGTCTGTAAGAGATCACTTTTAGCGATAAGGCCGCCTTTGCCCACCTTATATTGAAGATGAAGTGTTTTTTTTGTATGTGTTTATTAAAGTGTTTTTATTATTTACGTTTCTCCAAAAGTACATATAAAAATAGCAAATATCTTACCAAAATCTGAAATTTATGCCTCAGGATTTTTTTAGAAAGATCCATTATTATTATTTTAAGCCAAAATATGAGTGGGACAAATTGCTTAAAATATGTAGTTGTAGTTTCTTGTGTTAAGATCTTGTCTGGGGCGACATTCATTCCTGTTTTGTCAGCCGTTACAATCGAGTTAACCTGGTTTTGGTCCGGCAAAATAATGGAACGGCCAATTTCTTCAACAAAGGCAATTCCAGCCGAAGCCTGCAGTCGGCAACGCATCACTTCTCGTGAACGGCTGCCGTTTGAGGGTGTTCGTCGTTTGGAGACTTGCCAAGCTAACACATGCCGATAATTTTGTATAGACATAAAGAGACTCTGTAAATTTATTTAGCAAAAATATACCCGTGAAGTTTATGGCCAGTTCTTCTACACGAAGGTTTTTCCGAACTGGTGGTAGAGTCATGCTTTATTTGACGTCAATAAGAACAAGTAATTGTCAATTTTGAAAAACAAATATTTATCATAGTTCGACATAATAATCACAATTAATATGAATATCAATAAAACACTTACGACTAATGATGTCCACGTGTGTAGAAAGCTACTTACCGTTAGGTGGGTCGCGTGCTCGTTTGCCGGTTATGAAAATAGTAAAAAAATATAAAATAGGTATAATTCGAAAGGTTAATTATTTTTTTATTGCATTCAAAAATCTTGGATAGGTATCAAAGTGAATATATATATTTAGGTTCTACATAGATTTACAACTTATTTTTATTCTAGATGGATGGGAAAAAGGCGTGAAGTGTTTATGGGATATTTTCCCGTAAACTGTAGTGTTTCTTTTAAATTTTATCGGTTTTCTTCACGTTTCCTTAGCGAGTGTAGTTAATATTGAATGATAACGATGTACTTCTACGACGAACTACTTCAAATCGTGGGGAACACTCCAGTTGTTTACTTTACTCCTAGATGTTGTCCCTTAACCCTAGGAGTTGGTGCATGAAGAGTTTAAAGGTAAATCCAACGACTATTCTTTTATTTCCCTGGATGCAAGAGCAAAGGCTTTCATTGAACATTCACTCCCAGAAATCGACTCGTTCCTACACGAGAGTTGGCTTTATAATTAGAGTGACAACTTCCATTCCCACCTGCAATTAATCTATTACTTGAAACTTAAACAATAATAGAAAAGACTTTGTATAAAATCTGTAACTGCAGAATGTTTCTAATTGAACTTATCGAAGTAAATTGTTTTTTTTTTTAGAATGAATTGCCTATTAATGCCTGGGTCATATGTTACTATAATCATAATTTAATGGAGATTTCCACTGGAACATGACTCAACACTATATTTAAATTGCAACTAGTTTGACTGAGTAATTGCAGGGCTTCTATTCTAATTGGGCATTCGAACAAAAAGCAAAGACACACAAAACCATCTGGGATAAACGTACTGAATTATGACAGAGTATTTAAACAAGATAAGTACTAATAAGAGTGTAGGGTCTATACCCAAATGAAATGGGATTTAATTTAATCAAATCCATAAAAATATATTTTTTTAAAGGTAGGTGAATATGACCGTATTAATAATTTAAAATTAAAATAATAACTTCATATAGGTATGTACTTTCAAATAATCTTCTAAAAATTTACTGATATTTTTTAACCGTACACAGTGTTTTCTGCACGGTACCTTTACACAAATAACCGTTATTTTTGACGATAGCAACACAATCAAGTTGAAGCATTCAATATATATTAGGTCTTTACCTATGAAATTGCCGTTTTTCACGAAATAAATGAAGCGTAATTTTTTTATATATTTTTTATTTCTATTAATCAAAATAATCACCCATGCAATCAATGCATATTTGCCAACGCATTGGTAGCTTATTGATGCCTTTCTTGAAGAAATCAGCTGGACGGGAGGCAACAAATTCTTCAAAGGCATTTTGTACTGCCTCTCGGGTATTGAATTTTTTTCCCACCAAGAAGTTATCCAAATTCTGGAAAAAGTAGAAGTCTGTAGGCGCAAGGTCTGGTGAGTATGGCGGATGACGGAGAACTTCCAACCCCAACTCTTGTAGCTTGGAGACCGTCTGCTGTGCAGTATGAGGTCGCGCGTTGTCGTGCAGGAGCAGTGGAGCCGAACGATTGACCAAAGCTGGTTGGAGACGTGCGAGCTTCTCCATCATTGTGTTCAGTTCTTCACAGTACACATCTGCAGTAATGCTTGTCCCGTTTGGCAAGAAGCTGTGATGAATTACATCCGCGTTAGACCACCAAACAGTGACCATCACTTTTCTGGGGGTAAGTTTTCGTTTAGGGCATTGTTTGGGTGCTGAACCAGGGTCCAACCAACTTGCTGAGCGCTTACGATTGTCAAACAGTATCCATTTCTCGTCACAAGTAACAATGCGGTTCAGAATTCCTTCATTTGTATGCCTGCTGAGCAGTGCAAGGCACGTCTCCACGCGTACTTCGCGCTGGCGGTCATTGAGTTCGTGGGGTACCCATTTGTCAAGCTTTTTTACCTTGCCAATTTGACGCAAATGGACCAATATTGTTTCGATGCTAACGTCAAAAGCTGCTGCTAATTCAGCCGTGGATTGAGTTTCATCAGCTTCCACAATTGCCTTTAATTCGTCATTGTCGACCAAAGTTTTCAGACGACCACGAGGTTCATTTTTCAGGTCAAAATTTCCAGAACGGAAGCGGGTAAACCAATAACGGGTGGTGCGTTCGTTTGTAGTGTTCGCTACGTAAACGTCGTTTATGTTGAGTACGCTTGTGCCGCTTTGCTGCCACGACGGTACTCATACTCCATAATTACTCGAATTTTTAACTTATCCATGATGACGAAAAATGTTCGAATGCGTTGAAAACAAAACATTAACTATTAAACAAATGACGATTTTAGAAAAAGAATTCCATGTTTGTCAAATAAAATTAATTTGAAATTAGAATTATCAGTCAAAAAAAAAATATTTTCATTTGAAATGGCCAGTACGGCAAAACGGCAGTTTCATAGGTAAAGACCTATTATTTGGTTTTATATCCCGAGCAGTAACAAACACAATAACCAACAATGAAAAATCAAGTTTATAGGGCAAAGAAAATCCTACAGCAACTAGAATTTTTGTAGCATTCCACTCATGATGAAGATTATTTTATTTTTGTTATTCTGGAAATCAAACAAAAACGGAAGAATTGATTTAAGTAAATAATACAAAATCTGTCTTTTTAGTACGAGAATAAACAATTGTAAGCTAGTTCAGGAAACCCTGCTTTATACGTAATGTCCTAAGAAAACTGTCAAACGGTGGTTCTTTAGATAATCTGAATTACTAACATACTTGTAACCTCTTTTTTAGTTAAGGGGTTAGAGGCTTTATAATAACTAAGTAAACAAGGTTATTATTGGTAATATCATTTAATAAAGCAAGTTTTAAAATTCTTAGGTTAAAAACCGATAAACGAAGGAATTTTTTTTTAAATAATTTTGGTACACGTTTTTATTTCTAAAACGCCCTGAGAATGATTGGGAGTGACTTGGCTAAATGGTATACGGGCGACTCCCATGATAATGTACAAACATTAAACTTGGTATCATGTTCGAAGAATTGTCAAAAAATAAAGGAATTTGGTACAGAACTTTAAATAGTGAGCCTCTTCGGGTACCGTGGTTTGTAGAAACTAAAATAAAAAGAAATATGTTAAAATTAGCATTTAGGAGCCGTTTAGGGCACATTCCATCAAAACAGTTTGCCTTTTTGATGAAAAAATCAGAAACACCTAACTGTGACGTGTGCGGTAAAGTCGAAGACGTTTACCATGTTTTGATGGAGTGTGTCAAAAATGGACACGAGAGAGACAACATTTTTTCTTTGTTTAATTTAAATAAATTAGATATAGGTTTAATCCAAAGTATCCTCAGCCAACCTTCTTCAAAGGTGGCCATAGCAATGTATACATTACTAAACTAAGTTAATTTAAGTAAAATGTTAAAGTAGATTAAGGTATGATAGGGTTGGCATATCTTAAAAGATAAAAACCCTTACAATAAATAAAGATTAAAAAAAAAAAAAAACTTGGTATCATGTAAAGCTAAATAAAGGAGTAAATATTTGTTGTTTGTTTGGTTATAAATAATCGACAAAGCTTAGTCTTACTGAATGTCTCTTGTTTTTTACTACATTCATAGCCGGAAGGGCTATAGTAAAACGTTGAACATACGGTGGCTAACATCTTAAGTTTCACTTTTTTTTCTTTTGTGTATTTTTGTCATGGTTACATGATAATTTTGTTTCCCAGAATATATTGTATCTGTGTTAGTAAGTATCCACATATAGTAGACCAAAAAAAAAATTATGTAACTTACTTACTAAGCTATTGTCAAAATGATGTCAAAATGATGTCAAAATCCAGAAACAAATTCATATAAAAAAATTACAGTATTTCCTGTAACACCCTATACCAGGGGTCGGCAACCTTTTGAATCAGAAAAGTCGAAAATTACAATTCACATAATTTGTAAGTTTTAAAAGTGCCACAAGTATGTTTCAAAAACAAATAGCACTTGCATAAATAAAGTTTTTTTTAATAAAAAAAACTAATCTATTTATTTATAAGAAGATTATTTATTTTTTCATAAATAAGTAGTGTTTTTTCACAACAAATTAGATAATATATAATATGGTATTATTCAATAATCACTTATTATTTAAGTAAAAAATTAGAACAAGTAAACATTTACGACGCGTGTCATGAGGTAGGGGTGCGATGAAAAACGAATTCAAGTGGCTGAGAGATAGAAATGGTGCTTAATCCTCGTCAATTGATATATTGATTGATTAATATCTAAATGCTAGTCTTCACATTTAACCGAGCCTGATATCACTGGTACTAACAGCCACGCTAAGATTGCAGCTACAACATTGTTCATATCAACATAATACGCAACATGACAATATCTTCTAATTTAACGCTTAATAGGCCGTAGAGGATATTTACTTTTTCTTGAAGTTTTGTGTTAATAACGTACCTCATTCCTTGTCAGAAAGCCCTTGAGCGTTTACAAGGGTAGTAGGAGCTACATGAGCACCTGTGTTACATTATAGTTAAAGGATAATTTGCTGAGAACAATACAAAGGTCCTTTGTAAATCCTTTGTAAAATAATAATGATAGGTTCTGAGATCTTCTTGTTTGTTAGTTTTAATACTTTATGTAATGAATGGATTTTTATGTTTTCTCGACAGTTTTATATATTTGTATAAAATTTCACGATGTTGAACGTAACAACGAAGAAATTATATTTTTTATTTGTTTACAACTAAAGTAAGAATGTCTTATTTAAGGTCAGGGAAAAGGTTTGTTCGTATTTTTTATACAAAATAAAATTTTAGTAATTTTAAATTGAATTTGAACCAATTCTTCGATCTTTCAGTTAATGACAAGATGTAGAAGCTGTATAAGTTTTGAGATTTTGATTAAAAACAACGGTAAGTAGTTTTGGCAGCGCTCTCTGGGTGGCAACCTTAACATAGATAAAAAAATTTGGTGTTCCAAAACAAGTGTAAATATACATGTACTAAATCACGGCTATATGTGAGATGCATTAGATAACAAATCCAAAGTTTGTTTTGCCACAGTTTACGGCGCTTGACTACTGTTTGACCATGAACTTTTCAGCACGTTTTTGTTGCACGAATAGGTGATCCATAGTTGTAGCACCAGTATAGTAATCTTCAAAAATTATTAATTAATAATTTATTTTAAAAATGTATATAATTATACAATATTTACCTACTTTCGTACCTTCGTTTTATCCGTAACAGGACGACACCATTGACCCATCAAAATTTCCGGATTCAAAACGCTTGAACCAAGTTTGTGCTATTCTTGCCAACACTGCATTATATTCACAAAAGGCAAAAATTTTTTTCGCGGCTTATGTCGCATTATTCTTTTTTTTGACAAAAATTCTCAACATGCAGCAAATTTCTTTAGACTCGCCCATTTTATCGAACTATCGGTTATCGGTTATCGATCGGTTATTTATTTTAATTTAACTTAGTATGAGATTTTAGTTCCATAGCATGATAATCAGCCAGTAAAGTAACAAACAATACAACCAAAGCAAAAGACCTTTTCCCCGACTAATTATTAAAGTTATCCCGAATTCTGAACCGTCGTGATTACATGCTATAAACGAGACAATAAAATATAACGAAACGCACTTGAGATTTTGACTATTGAATAAAGATAATCCAGAAGCAATATTGAGTAAGCAACCATAAGTAAAATAGTAAAAGCAATTTACCTACAGGCTCATTCAAGCCCAAGATCGCTGCGCTTGTATGTATTACATCAACCCTTTCTGCGTCGGTCCGGTCTAAACGACCAGCGAGGCTCACGTTACTAAAACACGGTCCGGCTGGGTCCAAGGCTATTATTCTACCAAGCAGCTGACTGGTTAAACTATTGAATTTCTTCCCAGCGATGCCGGCTATGTGGGCGCCTAGACTGTGTCCGATAAGAGTTATGTTTTTGGCTGATCTGTTATCTGAAAACAAACACATCGAACATGTAATGTGTATACATATATTTGAAATAAAACTGAGGACATCCTTGAAACAAAGAAATCGGTAAAGTCAATAAATTCACCATTGTGTCCCATGAAATATATAACGTTTTATATTTTTATACTTGTATAATCTGTAAATTGTAAAACTTCAGAAAGTTCTCAATCGCTTTTTTCTGATTCTTTTGATGTTTCTTCATACACAATATGGTGAAGCGTTTAAGTAACAGGGGTCTCTCCGACAATGACTTACAAACGAATCTTGATCTTGTAACGTAACAAAAGATAAGACAGTTTCTGAGAATATCTCAAGACATTTGAAAATGTCAGGATTTCTACATGCACAAAGTAGAAATAGACCTTTCGGGACTCGAGATCTATCGACCGAAATATATGATGGCTTCTGGAAGCTACCCTAAGCTGGAATAATAAACAAGAAAATATTAATAAAATAAAATAAAAGTTAATAAAAAATATATAAATTCACATTTTATAATCCGTCTTATAAATATATAGCATAAAATATTAGGTCTTTACCTATGAAATTGCCGTTTTTCACGAAATAAATGAAGCGTAATTTTTTAATATATTTTTTATTTCTATTAATCAAAATAATCACCCATGCAATCAATGCATCTTTGCCAACGCATTGGTAGCTTATTGATGCCTTTCTTGAAGAAATCAGCTGGACGGGAGGCAACAAATTCTTCAAAGGCATTTTGTACTGCCTCTCGGGTATTGAATTTTTTTCCCGCCAAGAAGTTATCCAAATTCTGGAAAAAGTAGAAGTCTGTAGGCGCAAGGTCTGGTGAGTACGGCGGATGACGGAGAACTTGCAACCCCAACTCTTGTAGCTTGGAGACCGTCTGCTGTGCAGTATGAGGTCGCGCGTTGTCGTGCAGGAGCAGTGGAGCCGAACGATTGACTAAAGCTGGTTGGAGAGGTGCGAGCTTCTCCATCATTGTGTTCAGTTCTTTACATTACACATCTGCAGTAATGCTTGTCCGGTTTGGCAAGAAGCTGTGATGAATTACACCCGCGTTAGACCACCAAACAGTGACCATCACTTTTCTAGGGGTAAGTTTTCGTTTAGGGCATTGTTTGGGTGCTGAACCAGGGTCCAACCAACTTGCTGAGCGCTTACGATTGTCAAACAGGATCCATTTCTCGTCACAAGTAACAATGCGGTTCAGAATTCCTTCATTTGTATGCCTCCACGCGTATGTCGCGCTGGCGGTCATTGAGTTCGTGGGGTACCCATTGGCAAGCTTTTTTACCTTGCCAATTTGACACAAATGGACCAATATTGTTTTGATGCTAACGTCGAAAGCTGCTGCTAATTCAGCCGTGGATTGAGTTTCATCAGCTTCCACAATTGCCTTTAATTCGTCATTGACGACCAAAGTTTTCGGACGACCACGGGGTTCATTTTTCAGGTTAGAATTTCCAGAACGGAAGCGGGTGAACCAATAACGGGTGGTGCGTTCGTTTGTAGTGTTCGCTCTGTAAACGTCGTTGATGTTGCATGCCGCTTGTGCCGCTTTGCTGCCACGACGGTACTCATACTCCATAATTACTCGAATTTTTTATTTATCCATGATGACGAAAAATGTTCGAATGCGTTGAAAACAATTCCAATGAAAACAAAGAATTCCATGTTTGTCAAATAAAATTAATTTGAAATTAGAATTATCAGTCAAAAAAAATATATTTTCATTTGAAATGGCCAGTACGGCAAAACGGCAGTTTCATAGGCAAAGACCTATTATAAGCATACATTTTGGGAAAGTATAGTTTCAAAACTTTACGTTTTTACGTTTAAAAAAAAAATAATAAGTATTTATTCTATTTATGGCGCTTTATTTATTTTTGCTGTCACAATGTAAGATTATTTTGGCGTATACGATAAAAATCTCTATGAAAATTACTATGTCGAAGAAACTATATTTGACAAATAAGTAGGTATTTCAAAAGGTTTTTAAATAAAAATGTCATATTATAATTGAAAAGAATATTTATTCTTATTGAGCATTTGTAATAATGAGATCAATCAGTTTAATTAAACTTATATAAGTAAAAGAGGACATAAAGTATTTCTTCTGGAGAATCATCTTCGACGTCATGAGGTACCCACCTCTCAAGCTTTTTCACCTTCCCAATTCGCTTAAAGTGGATTAAAACAGTTACATTACTAACACCGCCGCCATACACAGCATTGATACTTCGAGCCGTTTCTGCAGCACTGGTGCCACGGTGGAACTCGTACTCGTAAATAACGCGATATTTCAAGTTTTCCATTTTGTAAACTAAGTGACGCAAAGAAAAAACCAAATAAATTACGGTTTGCAAAATACAAATGCGTGAATAAATAGCTGTATAAATTTCAAATTTGAATTCTTAACCAAAGAGGAGATAATACAGATCAAAGTGGCCAGTACGACAAAACGCCAATTTTATATGTCAGGACCTAATATTTTGTTCAATGATATTTTTGCATGGTCATGCTGATTTTTAATAAACTTTTGTTGTTCACTGCAATACCCAAGTTATAATTGAGAACTTTAGTAAAAACGAAGGAGTTTATTTCTGATATATATTCGGTTGCTTTGCTTTTTTGATTTTGCTTTCGTTTTATTATTTCCTTGCTATATTAGCTTGGCGTAAAGACAAATGGGCGGTGGGTCTAATACAAAATTGAAGTAAAGTGTGTCTTGCGTTAACCCACGCATGAACAGAATTAAGAATAAATTAAATCCCTTAAAATGCATTTTTTACTTGCCCCAATTTTTCACTTTGTATAATTGCAACTAGGAAGTTGAGTATAAAATCACTTTACGCAGCTTCTATTACAAGAAGCGTTCAAGTTTTGAAGTTTTCACCAGGCAGTAATTTTGGTCGCAAATTCAAATTGAAATTTTTTTACTCAACATTGACAATTACTTGTTCTCATTGACGTTAAATAAACTATGACTCTACCACCAGTTCGGAAAAATCTTCATGAAGAATAACTGGCTAGAAACTTCACGTGTCTCTATATGTCTATACAAAATTATTCTTTTCTGCATCTGTTCTTGCGTTCTGCACGCGTTCTCAGACGGCCGAGCAAATGAAGACCGCTGTGATACTCATACAATTTTGCATTTGCATTCCATTTTTGCTCGGAATCTATTAAACGCAGACCTAAACTCCATTTATTTGTGAGTCAATGGTTTATCAGAATTTATCTTTTTTTCAAGGTTTTGAATTTCGTTTCTTTTGATTAATTCTTTAACGTTACAAAAAACACGGTGTTTTATGTTTGTTAGTTTATTTTTTAATAATTTTTGTTTTAGTTTCATTTAGGTAGAATATTTGCTTACGGTGTTTTGCTTGGTAATTTGATTCAAGGGATGGCTGGTTCGCAATTACGAAGTGTTTATATTGTAGATAACATTGATATTTAAGATTTCCTGAATAGGTTATCTTACTACTAGAAAATGTTACATGGATTACGTGAGCCGCAGGAAAAATCTAGTATTTTATAAATTTTAATGTCTACTGCTAAATGGAACGCAAAAGTTACAGAAGCATGAAACAATCATCAATATTGATAATTTCACTATACTGTTAAAATGATAGCTTATAGTATACAATTAAATATGTACTGAGTTTTGGTTGCTTACATATGTTAATAATTAAAATGCTCAAGCTGAGCAACTTATAGACGTATTGCTGCCTTAACCAGGTCACAAAACCTGCAACTTTGCACAGGGCCTCTAGGTCCTGAAATCGTGTAGAGGCGCATAAAGATATGATTTTTGAAAAATTATATCCAAAAAGAGTAAAATCAACTTCACATGAAAGACACAAAAAAATTAATTTTAAAAGCGTTCTGCAACAAATCTATACTTGTACAAGTACTTGTTAAGTGATAATAGAGCTTTTTATGTTAAGCTCTCGCCTGGGGTGGTACTACAGTCCCTCCTATTGTAACTACCATAATATCCACGTTGACGTGGATCTATTCCGGATAAAAGGATGAAATGGCCAGAGTAATTAATGGAACAAAAGCAATTCCAACTCAAGCCTACAGTTTTACAGATTAAGCTCAATCCACAGTGAATAGTTTATTTACGAAATGTGAAACGCTTGCTAGCTAAACAGATCTCTATAAAATAGCCCTCCAGATATTTCTCTTAGATAGTTAGTTTTTGTTATGTTGTAATATTGTTTTGTAATAGCTTCAGGTTGAATTTGCTTTTGTACATTAATTAATAATTCCAAAGTATTATTATCTCAAGTTAAAATATGATTTTGCGAATCTTATACAAACCATATTTAATTATACTAATCACATTGTTCATAGATCGATAGCTCATAAAATGCACCTACAAGTACGCCTCAAAATCAATCTAGGTTGATAAAAACATAGTCTTCTTTTGTCCCGAATGTCAATTTCAAGAAATGGAACGAAAACAAAAACAAGATCGCAGACAAAGGCAATTTTTGAATCCAAGCCGAAACCTTTGGACTTATTACTCTAAACTTTAGCGCTGGGCCATTGCAGAACAGCAAACTGCTAGGCTAATCTTTAGCTGAAAATTTATTATTGGGAAAGAATGACAATTGTGTTTTGCAATATTAAGTATATGAAATATAATGACCACGACACGAAATCTAGTATTTTAAGTGCAGCACGCTAATATTCAAATTCAAATTCAAATTCAAATATTTATTTCTCAACATTGACAATTACTTGTTCTTATTGACGTCAAATAAAACATGATTCTACCACCAGTTCGAAAAAAAACCTTCGTGAAGAAGAACTGGCAAGAAACTTCACGGGTATATTTTTTTTTTCAAAATAAATTTACAGTCTCTTTATGTCTATACAAAATTATTCTTTTCTGCATCTGTTAGCTCGGCAAGTCTCCCTCCCCCCAAGTATCCAAACGACGAACACCCTCAAACACCCTCAAAAGATATATTATCAACATTCAAATAATTAAATACCACCCCCTAAGTTGGGTGAAGTTTATGCCCCTGCAGTGGGATTATTAAGGATGTCATGAAATCATTTAATGTAAACAATAAACAAATATAATAACCATTTTTATTTATGAATGGTACTAGTACTTACCATTTACGATATCACTCAAAAATTTCCCAAGTTTTTCGCCAATGAACCTGACATATGAAGTTGCTCTAAAGTACTCAAGAGTTATAGCATTTCGTCCATCTAAAGCCATTATCCTGTGATTGGTTGTGTTCAGCAGAGCTGAGCTCAAAGTCTGCACCATAAGGCCATCAGAGCTCTCCAAAAATCCATGAATTATTATTATTATGGACTCTGAGTTCCTGAGCAATGCTTTGGTTGATTTCATGTTGTATTTAACACTTCCTTCTTTCGTGATCAAGTCCAGATACAAGAGTCTACTCCGGTCCATATTCTTTTGAAGCAGTTGTTCGTAAGTTAGTCCTAGGAATCGTTTAAAAGTCTCACCTGAAAAAAAGGGAAAATCATACCAAATGCATATTTATGTTATTTCATAGAAAACGTATGGTTTTCAGTTTTCATTTTAATCTGGCTTTATTTTTATATGATGAAAAAATATGTTGGTATTTACAGGCTTTGTATTATTAAATACTTAATTATTATATAATATTACAACTAAACTCAGCCTTCTCAAATATTTTTTCAATGTTTCATTAGCTCCAGTTTGCTATTTTCAAGAATCAGGTTTTATCTTAATTGAATTGTATATAAACATGAAGTTTGACATTACTTTAAATACAATAGAGCCAATTGATGTATTTTAAAGAAGTTTAAATAATGTCAAAGCCCACTGGCAAGATAAAACCCTTCTTCAGAATTTGCGAGAGCGAGTAACTAAATTGACAGTTTTCCCATACAGATTTCCATTTCATTCCACTTTGCAATATCATAAGGAAACCCTCTATTATCATCAAAGTTCAAGTCTTGGTGACTTTGATGAATTTAATCGGTCTTTTACCAAGTGAACATCTTTAAATATAGATTTGAAATATTATCGAATTCCAAAAATCTTACTTCCAAAACTACACCAAGGTTCCAAAACAGCCTAATGCATTTCACCGAGCTGGAATCTGTAACTGCGGTTTTAGATATGGTGCCAATTCAATACAAGCAGGACTCCAGTTTAATTGACGGTTTAATTTAAGATAAACATCTTCTGCTCTGATGTTAGTTTCTTCTGAATATATAACAAGGAATAAATACTGTATTCGTAACTCTGACGAACTCCACGATTGAGGAACAATTTCTCGCTTGGTAAAAAGAACCAAAACCTATTTTAAACAAATTTTTGTTCATTTTGTTCGGTAAAATTATTATTGTAAATGTAAATAAAGCGTCAGATGTTTCAGAGCTTACAATTAAAAAATCATTGTAAGACGGCTAATGCTAAATTATAACAGTATTCGGTATGCATATTTCACGGTTTATTATAGATTTATTTATGAGAGCAATTGAGTCGATCTGCAGATAAAATTTTTATTTTATAAACGTTTTGTGTATCGATTTTGGATGTTATGTCAAACATTTGTAACTTAATAATAATAAAAAAAGTTCTTACATCTGTCTGATCCAGCGGATACGATGGGTTGTACGACTGATTCGATCATTGCACTAAACGTGAACTCTGGAGTACGACGATCCATATTTATATAACTAGGGGTTGCAGGTATATTCAAAGTTCTGCATAATTGTGCCATGACTAAAACTGCGTATAACTGCAGATTTTTTAAGACTGAAAAAATACTATGTATGAAGGAGATATATACAAATTAGGAATTAGTATAGAAACAATGAAGAAAAATAGTGAATGATAAAATAAAACATCGGACAAAATAGTCAAAAGCAGTTAAAATTTAACTACTAATGATAATTATAATAATACCTGTATTCATACTAAATTAATTAAATGCTTAAGTATATAAATCGTCAACTTCCAAATTGCACTCAAACAGCAAGATAATACTGAAACATAATGGATATATAACCACGTATCCTATTCAACTATATAAAAATTCAATGCAAAAAAAAACCGTTTACCTTAATGCTATTTTACAACTGAAATAAAGAATATGACTGATCTATGACGTGGATGTGCAACAATAAATTGAGAATAAGAAAACATGACTTCTTAGAAAAATATTATATGACGTAGTCATGTATAAAATTCTTTAACATAATATTGTGAGTTTACTTAAAGGAAAAGTAGTTATGAGTTATTTAAACTAACAGAAAAATAATCCCGACCTAGCACACGCAATGTATGTTTTTCATTAAAAGTATGTTTGTGTGACTAAGGGTGTTACCACACCAATCGATCGACGTCAATGGTAGAATGGAACAGGCAAGGTCGATCAATTGGTGTGGTCCTAAGGCCGACTCGCGCAGACCTGAGCCATCAACTTCACTATGAGTTAGTTGGTTACGAGTAGTCAAAGAAAATCTTCATCCATCTCTGCCAATTCGTTAAATTGACAGAGACATAAGCAATATTTTAACCCAATTTATCTTAAATTTGAAGTCGTGGATACACAATCTAGAGTATGAATAATGACTTAACCATATACATTTGAATTCCATTTGGTTTCTACCAGTCTATCTGTGAATAAATCTTAACAAACTGAATGAATACAAAAACATGTTCGATTGGCAAATTTTGTAAAATTTCTTTAAATTTTAAAATAATGGATATGCTATTGAAATATAATAAAACAATTAATACATTAAAATTATTGCACATACACGATTAAATGTTTCATTAAGCTCAGAACACAAATAACACCACACGATAAATTTAAAAAATGTAGATACTTACCCTGCACCATATCACATCATACAATAATTACTACAGACAATGACTACTGTGACCATATACCTCTGACCAGCATTGATATTGATCTCAAAATACAAAATACTATGTAACTACTACCACTTTATGTAGTCTTTTAGGCACTTTATTAATCAATGTTCAATGCTCAAAAGAATTGTTTTTTTTATTAACGAGAAGTCGTACATTTATTTATTTATTTGGAAATTAATACAAGGATGCATCTATGTATGAATATTTCAAACGCATTACAACAATTGGAGAACGTCAAAAACCCGTGAAGTTTTTTGCCAGTTCTTCTTCACGAAGGTTTTTTTCGAACTGGTGGTAGAGTCATGTTTCGTTTGACATCAATAAGAACAAGTAATTGTCAATGTTAAGAAAATAAATATTTCATTTAATTTTTTTTTCATTTCAATATTTCATTTTATTTTATTTCAATAATCCACATTATTCTTCATTGCCTAAAGATTGACCGGAGTCTTTGAAAAAATCTTAACATAATACAAAAAGTGTGACTAGACAAATACTTTAGTATTTTTTAGAGTTTTTGTCCCAACTTTTTTTAATAAGCTCTAGTTTCTTTGCCTTGGTGAATTGAATGTGACGAGCATTTTACACGCCTATGCAAGATTTACTCTACTGTTAGGTTTCGTGACTATAAGTTTTAGGAAAAATAGACGCAGGCAGCTAGTTCCACACAGGCGATGTGAACGTAAAATCATTTGTCAAAATGTTAGGTCCTGAATGGGTGGAATCCCTGCCTGCACCTCGTAGGAACCTCGTAGGCCGTTGGAAAAATAACCGTTTCATTTAATATTTTGTTAACACTATTTAGGATTCACTCACTTCCCTCTAGTATGGTTGAGGAGGGCGATGGCTGGATCCCGTGTTATCTCGTGAAAGGGTTCCGTTTGAGGGTGTTTGTCGTTTCTATAGTTGGTGGGAGGGAAACTTGCCGAGCTGACAGATGCAGATAAGAATATTTTTTTTATAATAATAATAATAATATAATAAATATCACACCACATTATCTAGCCCAAATTAAGTATCATTAAGAACTTGTGTTATGGATAGTAGATAACGGATAAATAAACTTAAGAAATATATAAGCATAAATCGATTTTTTTTCATATATAAATATTAGAAATAAACTTACATAAACATACATACACATCCATGACTAGAAAGCAAATATAATAAAATATCTGCCTCTACCAGGATTCGAACCCGGGACCTCTGGCATGGAAGGCAAGGGTACTTACCTCCACACCAAACAGGCCGTCCGTTGTTTATATTATAAAGAGACATAGTACATTTATTTAAAAAAAATTATACCTGTGTAGTTTCTTGCCAACTAGCACTCTTCTTCACGAAGGTTTTTCCGAACTGGTTGTAGAGTCATGCTTTATTTAAAGTCCATAAAAATAAGTAATTGTCAATTTTGGAGATAAATATTTGAATTTGAATTTGATTGCCATAACGGTCGATTTTCACAATTTACAAAGAGCATAATATACTTTACAAATTGGATAACGAAAAACAATCAATTGAATTACAAGTGCGTACCAGGAAACCATTTAACACATTTGTAAAACAAAAGTTCACTTCATTTTATGATATTCCGACCGTCTGGGAGGGGTATTAGAAGATAGTGCAGTATGTTTCTTTAACCTGAGACCCGATCTGCGTCCGGCCCCGTTCGGACGTGTTGACAGTCGCTCCTAGCCGCCGAGTCACGATTGTCGCCTCACGACGACAATTCGTAGCAATACTCAAACGCAGAGTTTCGAATCAATATCTCGCTTCGTCCCCGACGACTTGAGTTAATCCTCTCTGTGACATGCTTTGCGGCCGGTTTCGACCGGTCGTACCGTAGTCAATTCCGCACTTCCGTGCACCCCTTGTACCTCGTTAGGTGGGAGCAGCAACAACAGAGTTGAGTTTACTTTCGTCGGTATCCGACGTTCGTTCGCAAGGCTTGGGCAAATTTTTTGACTACGTAATTGACGCTGGGCGCTTGTAACGTTAGTTAGAGACTCGCTCTGCGGCCGGTCGTAACGTAGTCAACTCCGCACTTCCAGTACAACCCAACTTCGCGACTGGTTCACATCGTGAAGCCGTCAGGTCTACGACCGGTTTTTGTTGCCAATTTATTAACACACTCCGTAGTTATCCCCCGCGTTGAGCAGTGGATTCTTAACAGTGAAAACTAAGCCTGCTAGCGTTGACCCGGTGCGTTTTGGGCATTAGAGAAACCGGCAGACCAGAACACATTACAAGGGCCTAAATTCCCAGGGTGAAGGTGCAGTGCTTGTCCAATAGGGGCAACAGTTCGCATCGTCCCCAGACCCATGCCGCTGTTAGGGAGGTTTCGTTGCTAGGTTCGTTAGGACTGTAGGGATTTCCCTCCCAATCATGGTTCCTTCGGAGAGTTTGGTAAGCTTTGCGAAGGCGTTCGGCCAAGTGCTCGCTGAGTCGGGCGTTCCTTTATCGGACGAGGTCTTCACGCAGGCCTTACTAGCGCTTAACGCATCCCCGGCCCCTCAGGCCCCAATCCCGGCCACTTAGGCCTCTAACGCCTAGACCCCTCAGGTCTACAGCTCTCCCGCGTCTTCCGTGCCATCTGATATGGACTGTGTGTCGATCACATCCGCTCGCGTTCGCGCCGCAATCGTATCGCTCCCGGGAGTGACTCGGAAATCGCGTCCGTAGCTTCATCGGACGCCGCTACTTTAACCAGCTCTCCTGAGCCCCCATTAACATG
The DNA here is from genome assembly GCA_923062675.1 of Marasmarcha lunaedactyla. Lineage (NCBI taxonomy): Eukaryota > Metazoa > Arthropoda > Insecta > Lepidoptera > Pterophoridae > Marasmarcha > Marasmarcha lunaedactyla. Next base: position 16,583,599 of record OV281353.1, read on the forward strand.
AGTCTCGTCTTAGCGCTCTAAGAAGCGCATAAAGCAAGCCCCGTCTTTAAGACCCGATCCCACCCCGGTGTCTTCAACACCCGCCCACGTGCCGTTACTGTCACTGCAAGTGACCGCGACCCCGTCGGTTTCGTCCAAGCCAGCAACGCGCTGCGCTCCCGTCCCCGCTAAGCCTCAGCTCCCTCCTCCGGTCTTCCTCCGCAAAAAAGCGTGATGGACCGTGGTCTCTTATTTGTGCAAAGAACACAAAATTAATAGAAGAGTCTCGGTCTGCATGCGTTCTCGAGAGCACGTCGATCGCAGACGCCTTCCCGCTCTATTAGCCCCCGCGCTAATTGAGCACCCAAATTTCACTGGTTGCTGTTGTAATATATAATTTCATAGTTGTATACCGTAATAAGTTTCTAACGCCGTTTTCACGGCGGACAGTGGGTCGTTAACCGTACTTCTAATAAGTTTCTAACGCCGTTTTCACGGCGGATAGAGGGTTGTTAACCGTACTTCGTGGAACGTGAGCTTCGTCGACGGGGATTCGTCGTTCCAGGACTTCAAGTGCCGTGTTCGAGTAAGTTATCCGCGTCGTTCTCAACCGCCCTACTGCGTGTAGGGTGGTTTTAGGAAGTTAGTCATCGTTGTTAGGTTCATATATTGTCCCTCCCCAACCCCTCCGCAATGGCTTCCCTAAGCTTTGACGAGTTTAGGAAGAAGTTACTTGAAAGTACTGAATGCATGTCTATAAATGCTGATATGTACCGTTTCTTAGATTCTCTTATCCCTCATCTCATGACGTTAATGTCCACAATGGCCCCTCAGGCCACCCCAGTTCCCCAGACCCCTCAGGTCTTAGGCCCTCCCGCGTCCCCTTCCTCCAGTGACATGGAGTGCGAAGTAGACGCCCCTCCGCGACGCAAGCGCGCACCCGCAACCGAGTCATCCTCGGACGCCACCCCAACTGGCCCTGAGTCTCCCTCTTTTACGCTTGTTAAGAAGCGCTCTAAGAAGCGGTCGAAACAAGACCCGGCGCCCTCGACGCCCATCCCCACACCCCCTGCGGCGTCTTCAACGCCAGCTGCCCCGGTATCTTCAACACCCGCTCCGGCCCCAACTTCTGTCAAGGCCAAGGTCCCACCACCCGTTTTCCTTCGGGAAAAGGGTAAATGGACTGAGGTTTCGACATTGTGCAATGAGCACAAGATTCATTACACCCCAGCGGCCAACTCGGGTGAATCTATTAAAATCTTAGTCTCGTCGATAGACGACTTCCGTGCTTTAACAAAGCTCCTCACCGATAAGCAATATGCTTATCATACTTATGCTCTGTCAGAAGAGCGTAAGATCAGAGCGGTACTCAGGGGAGTCCCTTTCGAATTATCGAACGAGGCTATCCTAGATCTGCAGTCCCAAGGCTTCCCGGCACTCGCGGTGCATAAAATGCACAGCAAGTACGGGAGGCAACACCCTCTCGCTTTGGTGGTTCTCGCCAACGTCCCCAAGTCCAGGGAGATCCTCAAAGGGGTTAGCACTATATGCGGCCTCTCTGGGATCTCGATCGAGGCGCCTCATCGCCGCGGTCATCCCGGCCAGTGCCATCGGTGCCAGTTGTACGGGCACGCGGCGGCCAACTGCCGCGCACCGCCCAGGTGCGTCAAGTGCCTGGTCCCTCATTTCACTAAGGAGTGCAATCGCACTCCTGAAACTCCCTCTCCTCCCGATTGCGTGCTTTGTGGCCAGTCCGGCCACACCGCAAATTACAGGGGCTGCCCTCGTGCACCCCGTTGTATGCGCTCCAATTCCAAGAGGGCGGCACCCAAACAGGCTCCGCGCCTTTCTCAAGAAAACTTTCCGCCGCTGCGTAGCCGGGTTCCTCCGGATGCTAAGCCTACACAGTCCAGGCCTGCCCCAGAAAACTGGAGGCAGCGCCCCGCATTGAATCCCATCCCGGCTCCTCGCCCATACAAACCCACTCCTCAATCCTCCGTAGCAGACGATATGCGTATCGTCTGCGACGCTATAAAAAATGTCGATGTTAGTGAAATCGCAGTCTTAGCCCGTAAACTTAGGGCTTCACGTACTCCGACAGAGCGTTTGCTAGCTCTGGCGGAGCGTAGTTCCCTTCTCAATTCATTATAGGTTCATTTAAATGAATTGATCCCTAAATCATGCTTCGGCCGACCTCTGCCCAGCCCCGGCTTCACCGGAGGCTGCCCAGAACGGCCACCAACTCATGTCCCTTTGAGCACCTTCAGTGCAACTTTCACTACAGGCGGAAGACCCGCTAGCGGGTCTCCGCCAGCGCGCCCAACTTCCCAACGGGTGTCGCTTCCGATGAAGGCTAATAGTATACGTTTACTACAGCCAACAGGTGGTTTTTAGTGGGTAGGTGCCATTCTGGTGAGTAAAATAAAATTAATAACATTAGAGCGTCTAACGCAGGCGAATGCATCAAAATTCAAGTTGCGACCATTGACGACTTCCGCGGGTTTACTAGGCTTTTGTCAGTCAAACAATTTGCGTACTACACCTACGCCCTCCTGGAGGAGCGTAAGATCCGCGTAGTATTACGGGGCGTCCCGTTCGAGCTAGCGATATTTTCGAGGACCTTAAGTCCCAGGGATTCCGGGCAGAAGCCGTGCATAAAATGCACTCTAACCGTGGCAGACGTTTCCCGTTTGCACTAGTTAGCATAATTTGCAAATAATAATTAGCAATATCAAACACAAGGGCTTATCCCTCGTTTCATTTAATGCTTGTAGCCTTAGCACTAAACTTCCTGAGCTCAAACTTCCAAACAACGAGCTAGACTTACTGCTTCTCCAAGAGACGTGGCTCACTCCAAACCGCTCCAGGGGATTCGCTATTCCCAAATACGCGTTCACCCGTAACTATATGCCCAACTACGACGGTTTTGGTGGCACTGCTATTTACTACAAAAGAGGTTTCCATTGCTCTCCTCTTCCTACCCCTCCTCTCCTCAACATGAAAGCCACTGTGCGTAGGTTGGCTATGACTGGTTATCCGACCATCATCATAGCTTCAATCTACATACCGTGCAAAACCAGACCTATCCGTAGCGACTTTGATGTCATTCTCGCCCTCGGCCATTCAGTCATTATGTTTGGGGACTTCAACTCCAAACATACTGACTGGACGTGCCTATCGACCTACACCAGTGGTATCGCTCTCCTTGACATCACTGAGTCACTCGACTTAGACGTCATTTCTCCCATCACTCCCACCCATTATCCCGACATCCCGAACCACATCCTGACATCCTTGATTTTGCGATCGTCAAGCGAATCAACCTCGATCTCAGGTCTATCGAACCACTCGATAACCTAGGTCACCGCCACATCTGCCTCGTACTAGGACCTCTAAATAGACCTCTGAATATCCCGGCTAATCACAGAAAGTCATACTCTCTCGAATGTGTCTCTCTTATCTGTTTCTAACGGATGGTGATCCCTGCATCATTCCCCATCAGTTCGGCTTTCGTTCTAAGCACTCCTGCCCTCAGCAAGTATATCGCATCGTCTAGTACATACTCGACGGCTTTGATCTGCGCCGTTTACTTTGACGTAGCCAAGGCTTTCGATCAAGTCTGACACAGTGGTCTCGTTTATAAACTTTATAAACGATATAGTAGTAATAGTAGTAGTAATAAACTTTATAGGGTTTCAAAAATGGCGTATCGATGTAAATCCGGACAAGAGTTCTGCGATTCGATTCGACCACAAACGCCGCTACCGCGTCGACAATCTCCACTTTCGCATGTGAGCCATCCCCTGGAGGCGCAGTACTAAATACTTAGGCGTCATCTTAGACCAGACGCTTTCTTTCAAACCACACGTCGATAGAGTTACGAAACTCGCCCGTTTTTACTTAGGCCGCCTACATAGCATGTTAGGTAGACATATTAAAATGTCTTTGAGAAACAATAGTACGCTCTTTAAGACCTGCACCCGCCATGACCTAATCCTCGCCAATCTTTGCCCACGCCCAAATCTCCCTCCTGCACAAACTGCAGGTGGTTCAAAACCTCTTTTGCCGCAGGGCCACAAACGCACCTTGGTACGGGCGTAACGCGGGCTTGCACAAAGATCTTGAACTACCTTCAGTGCAACAGGACCTCGGATGCGTTCTTCAAATGCTCCGGAACCCACCCCAATCCTTTAGTTCAAGTCCGTCTCGTATACTACGGTTTTTTAGTGGGTAGTGTCTCTCGTAGGCTCGGAGCGACCCCCACATAACCTCGTATAGCGCGCGTATAATCTGTAAGAGCATTATTTAGAATAAATTTTTTTTATAGCAAAATTTTATTATATTAACAAACAGTTGCTTTTTTCATAGTTTTAGTGTTTTTACATAGACACATATGATTTTTACATAAGATAAGATCTCATGGGCAATAATAATTGGTCTGTCATTGTACGTCGCTCAGCTGTGGTTTAGTTCCACTACATTATTGCGTAAACGGTTTAACTAAGTTAAACATGTATTTTAGTTACGATTGAAGAAATTTTAACAACTACGCAAATAACCTTTGGCCTGCGTGGTGCTGCCTAGTCACGTAATATATTTGTTATACATTTTCTATAAAAATCTGTTCATTCAAACTTCTTCTAAAATATGTCTGGCGTGATTTTACGGTATACTGCCTTTGGAAATAACAACTATAACTTTTCGTCAACTGTCTTTTTGTACGTCCTTTCACGCGTTAGCAAAGTTTGTTTTGTCCTTATCGGCATAGAGTGCAATACGTTTTAGATTAAGAATCTTCTTTTTTTCAATTATTTCCACATCCTTTTATTAATTTACATCCTTACTAATGTAGGGTTTAAAAAGCGTATTCCTTTTTTCTTGTAACGCGGACGAACTCCGCACTTATACCTAATTTATTTTCTACAGTATTTGTACGGCACTGGAAACTTTAAATTACTTTTCTTTGACGCAACATGTAGGTACTAGGTAAATAACCCGATTGCTATTGTAAGAACTTGGTAAACTTTGCGGAATACAATGCAAGCAATTGCTTTTGCCATTCGAATATGTCGTTATTAAAGTTTGAACCACTTTTAAAACCTTAAAGAAGAGACTAAACTCTATAATAATAATTTTTGTTTTAATGTTTTCCCTTTAGCTGTCTGCTTTTGATATTTCAGAAACGTAGCATGGTTTTAAAGTTGTAACAAGCTCGTTGGGCTTGTACTGTACCATGTTTTCATATTCAGCTCTCAATAATTAAAATATACACCAAATGCGAATCAAATTAAAATTTAAGAATACAGTAGAGCATAATATCTGACATTGTACATGATGCGGTTAGACAAGTTCTAAAACGTCTCTTTTTAAAGGTTAGTATTAATTTAAATAAGGTAAGTATTTTTCTAGCATGTTTTAAAGGACATTTTTAATGGGTTTGAGGGGGAAAAAGATTATGAAGAGTTAGTGATGATTAGTTACCTAATTAACTAATCATCACTAACTCTTACACACTTAACACTAAAAATAATTACCTTTCGTTAAGTGAAAAGATAAGGTCTCTTAAGATGGCTTCATAGTCTATCATGCTGTAGAAAAATGTAAAAGTATCTAATCCACACAAGCACTCACATATTCATCACAAGAAACAACTGAGGAAAATCACACACTTAACAAATAATTACGACATTATTTATAAATTCCGCAGGCCCATAGTTGGTGAGCTTAATGGACTATAAATTGCCCAGTTGGCAGCTGTGATGTTCCTGCAGTGAGGTATTAAGGCTTTTCAGGAATAAAATAGCGATTTTAAACAAAGGTTTCCATAGAAATATTTATTTTGGGTAACGGTCACAACGGTCTTAATTTCTAAATGGTGTTAAATAACTTTTGAAAATCTTTAAATGGAGTTTTTGAGAACCCTTAAATCGACATGGTTCCTTTGAACAAATCTTTGAACAAATCTTTGAACAAATCTCTTTCTCTTATAGTTTCCAACTTTCTCATACTGACCCATCTCGATGAATCACCTTTTATTTTAGCTCTGTTTTGAAGCAGATTAGAAGCGAATAAAATATTATTTAATGTCATACGTACTGAGCATACAGTTTATCAATAAGTAAACAAAATATTATTATGAAAATTTTATAAGACCATAAAGTAGCCATCATCAAGTGTCAAGACGTTACATGTGAGAGTATTACTATAGTTATTATTTAAGTTTAATTTGATCAAATGTAGGTTTGCATCTATAAAATATTTATAATATTTATATATATATAATATTTAATATTATATTTAAATATTTATATATATCTATTTGATTTTAAACCTTTATGAAGTGACACTGAAAATTGGATATTCCAAATTTTAGCATTGAAATTTGTAAGGCCACTCAAAACATTTTTTTTATATTGGATGTAGATTACAATGTCATTATTGTAAAAATTGCCTCCATCATCGATGCGTATTTTAAAAGTTTAACTTTAATTAAATAAAATGAATATTTCAAAAAATATAAGCCGCTGCCAGCCGAGTCACGAGCTTCGAAGAGCTGGCTGGCTGGTTTCCAAAAACAATGATAGTAGATCTGCGATGCAAATTTTGCACTAACAGTCAGATTTTTTTTTATTATGATGTAGTTTGGCATAACAGTCTCAGCATAAAGTTTTTTCGCATAAATTGAGATAAGCAGAATATTATACACGCAGAATGGTTTCATTGCCATAAGTTTCACTTACTCTAATTTTCTTTTTCATAATTTTATACAGCATAAATATAAAGGACATAACTGTAATACATATAGATAAATTATCATGAAATACAAAACGCATAATGGAAGTATCCATTACCTCTAAATTCAGAAATAAAGTAATAAACAAAGTTTTGGTGCCTAATTTATCTAGTACAGATCATATGTACCTACTTTATATTGAGTCTTGATAGTAACAATTAATAATATGAGGTGCGACGTCGAGCGCAGTGAGGAGGAGCAGGTTAATCAGTATGTAGGTCATGCTAAAAAGCGACTTCCACGTGAATAATAAATAAAAATATTTGATCAAGATTATTTAAGAAATGATGATATGAATTGTAAATAATCATCTCACTATAATCAAAGTATATAACACAATAATACAGAACCCAATTGGCCAACCCCGAACCACGCGGTACTTTTCTGTCCCGCCCTTGAGTGTTTCTATAAACCCGGAGGCGCGGAGGGAGGGCTGCCCCCACCCACTGTAACGAACCGTAGACACTTTGTGCGCCGTAGTGGCTGAGGCTACGAAGGCGCGCACGAGTGCCTGCGCTTTATTACGTAAGCGCGAAGGGGCTGCACATCTCCAATCCCAAGAGGTCGGCACCCAAACAGGCCCCGCGCCTTTCTCAAGAAAACTTTCCGCCGCTGCGTAGCCGGGTTCCTCCGGCTACAAAGCCTACACAGACTAGGCCTGCCCCAGAAAACTGGAGGCAGCACCCCGCATCGAATCCCATCCCGGCTCCTCGCCCATTCAAACCCACTCCTCAATCCTCCGTAGCATACGATATGCGTATCGTCTGCGACACTATAAAAAATGTCGATGTTAGTGAAATCGCAGTCTTAGCCCGTAAACTTAGGGCTTCACGTACTCCGACAGAACGTTTGCTAGCTCTGGCGGAGCATAGTTCCCTTCTCAATTCATTGTAGGTTCATTTAAATGAATTGATCCCTAAATCATGCTTCGGCCGACCTCTGCCCAGCCCCGGCTTCACCGGAGGCTGCCCAGAACGGCCACCAACTCATGTCCCTTTGAGCACCTTCAGTGCAACTTTCACTACAGGCGGAAGACCTAACGATGATGAAGGCTAACGGTAATAACTACAGCCAACAGGTGGTTTTTAGTGGGTAGGTGCCATTCTGGTGAGTCCCACATAACCCCCCCGCAGAGGAATTTACCTGCGGGCGGGTATGCATGACGCATCTTCCACCTCCCTCCCGCGAGGGTGCCTCGGCAGCAAAAAAAAAAAAAAAAAGGCTGCACATCAGTCTCGGTCTGCGTGCGTTCTCGAGCGCACGTCGATCGCAGACGCCTTCCCGCTCTTTTAGCCCCCGCGCTAATTGACCACCCAAATTTCACTGGTTGTTGTCGTAATATATAATTTTAAATAAAACACTTTTTACCGGATATTATCGTGTCATATTTGCAGTTGCCGTGGCCACGGCAACTGCAAAGATGCCGAAACGTTGAAATAATTTTAAAATTAACTAAAATATACGCGATAATATCCGGTAAAAAGTGTTTTATTTAAAGTATGAATCGTGAAAATTTAAGACAATATGTAATATATAATTTCAAAGTTGTATACCGTATTAAGTTTCTAACGCCGTTTTCACGGCGGACAGTGGCTCGTTAACCGTACTTCTAATAAGTTTGTAACGCCGTTTTCACGGCAGAAAGTGGGTTTCAACCGTACATCGTGGAACGTGAGCTTCGTCGACGGGGTTTCGTCGTTCCAGGACTTCAAGTTCCGTGTTCGAGTAAGTTATCCGCGTCGTCCTCAACCGCCCTACTGCGTGTAGGGTGGTTTTTAGGAAGTTAGTCATCGTTGATAGGTTCATAGAATATATATTTATATATTGTTGTCCCTCCCCAACCCCCTCCGCAATGGCTTCCCTAAGCCCTAAGGAGCTTCTGAATAAGCTGTTCGCTGATTACGACGCCCAAGGCACTCACTGCGCCCCTCATATGATTCGCATACTGCAATCATTTCTCCCTCTAATCATGGCACTGTTCACACCGGCCCCTCAGGCCACCTCCGTCCCTCAGACCGCTCTGGTCTTAGGCCCTCCCGCGTCCCCTTCCTCCAGTGACATGGAGTGCGAAGTAGACGCCCCTCCGCGCCGCAAGCGCGCACCCGCGACCGAGTCATCCTCGGACGCCACCCCAACTGGCCCTGAGTCTCCCTCTTTTACGCTTGTTAAGAAGCGCTCTAAGAAGCGTTCGAAACAAGACCCGGCGCCCTCGACGCCCTCGACGCCCGTCCCTACACCCCCTGCGGCGTCTTCAACGCCAGCTGCCCCGGTGTCTTCAACACCCGCTCCGGCCCCAACTTCTGTCAAGGCCAAGGTCCCACCACCCGTTTTCCTTCGGGAAAAGGGTAAATGGACTGAGGTTTCGACATTGTGCAATGAGCACAAAATCCATTACATCCGAGCAGCCAACTCGGGTGAATCTATTAAAATCTTAGTCTCGTCGATAGACGACTTTCGTGCTTTAACAAAGCTCCTCACCGATAAGCAATATGCTTATCATACTTATGCTCTGTCAGAAGAGCGTAAGATCAGAGCGGTACTCAGGGGAGTCCCGTTCGAATTATCGAACGAGGCTTTCCTGGAGGATCTGCAATCCCAAGGCTTCCCGGCACTCGCGGTGCATAAAATGTACAGCAAGTACGGGAGGCAACACCCTCTCGCTTTGGTGGTTCTCGCCAACGTCCCCAAGTCCAGGGAGATCCTCAAAGGGGTTAGCACTATATGCGGCCTCTCTGGGATCTCGATCGAGGCGCCTCATCGCCGCGGTCATCCCGGCCAGTGCCATCGGTGCCAGTTGTACGGGCACGCGGCGGCCAACTGCCGCGCACCGCCCAGGTGCGTCAAGTGCCTGGTCCCTCACTTCACTAAGGAGTGCAATCGCACTCCTGAAACTCCCTCTCCTCCCGATTGCGTGCTTTGTGGCCAGTCCGGCCACACCGCAAATTACAGGGGCTGCCCTCGTGCACCCCGTTGTATGCGCTCCAATTTCAAGAGGTCGGCACCCAAACAGGCCCCGCGCCTTTCTCAAGAAAACTTTCCGCCGCTGCGTAGCCGGGTTCCTCCGGCTGCAAAGCCTACACAGTCTAGGCCTGCCCCAGAAAACTGGAGGCAGCGCCCCGCATCGAATCCCATCCCGGCTCCTCGCCCATACAAACCCACTCCTCAATCCTCCGTAGCAGACGATATGCGTATCGTCTGCGACGCTATAAAAAATGTCGATGTTAGTGAAATCGCAGTCTTAGCCCGTAAACTTAGGGCTTCACGTACTCCGACAGAGCGTTTGCTAGCTCTGGCGGAGCATAGTTCCCTTCTCAATTCATTATAGGTTCATTTAAATGAATTGATCCCTAAATCATGCTTCGGCCGACCTCTGCCCAGCCCCGGCTTCACCGGAGGCTGCCCAGAACGGCCACCAACTCATGTCCCTTTGAGCACCTTCAGTGCAACTTTCACTACAGGCGGAAGACCCGCTAGCGGGTCTCCGCCAGCGCGCCCAACTTCCCGACGGGTGTCGCTTCCGATGAAGTCTAACGGTAATAACTACAGCCAACAGGTGGTTTTTAGTGGGTAGGTGCCATTCTGGTGAGTCCCACATAACCCCCCGCAGAGGAATTTACCTGTGGGCGGTATGCATGACGCATCTTCCACCTCCCTCCCGCGAGGGTGCCTCGGCAGCAAAAAAAAAAAAAAAGGGCTGCACATCCCTTAGCGATGGAGATGTCGCATGTCTATCAGTATCCAGAAATACTTGCATGGATGCATGCTGTTTTGCTTGCATGCAAAGTCTCATCTCATAATACCAACTTCGCAAAATGCCAACAATGTTTGCAGTGGAAAATTTCGTTGCAAGATTTAAGTTAAATTATTAATTTACGTGCATACTGATATCATTCAGGTATTTCTTCTGAACGTGCCAACTCTCCAACTAGTGTAGATTGGTGATCAGCATGTTGTAGCCCATTTTGTTTTTTTGCTATTTGCTAGTATCACTATTTGCTGATGGGAATATCACAGTCCAACCGGTTGCTTCATACATTAGAAAAAAACGGCGGCAAACGTAATATGGTTTCAAAGTTCCTATTTTATTACACTTTATTCGTCGTTTTAAATAAACACATAGATACCTACAGCCAAATATTGCCTGTACCATTTCAAAAAGTTACTACATTCTTTTGATTATATTCGAAAAATACAGGATATCTTGTGAAGGACAACGAGGTATTTATGTAAATGGCGTTTAAAATACACATCCAGACAATTTATGACATATACTATCTTAGCTAGACCTATACCGGCGGTGGCGAAGTGGTCCAGGACCATCGAGGTACCATCCCGATGATCATATACCCAAAATTAAAACATATAGATCTAAACTAAAATTCATTTATGTTTTTCTCAACATTGACGATTACTTGTTCTTGTTGAAGTTAAATAAAGCACGACTCTATCATCAGAAGAAAAAACCTTCGTGAAAAAGAACTGTCAAGAAACTTCACGGGTATAGTGGGCTAGACATTGCCTAAACAACGACCCCTTTATTATTGATTATTCAGGGTGGCCATCCTAGACTTTACCATCACTTACTAATAGTTGAGTTGACTAATAATTGTTACAAAAACCATTTGTTTCATTTTGAGAACTATATTTATACTACTATTGTTATCTTGAAATTTATATACTCAAGTTTTGTGGCTTGTGAGGAACCGAATAGACTGCAGAAAGGGTCAATGAAATTAAACCAAAATATTGTCAGCCGTAGAAGCATCCTTTGTTGTTATGGGATATGTAAATATCTATGTTAATTGGATTATTTCTCAGGTATTGTATCCATATAATTGATATTCACAACTACAACTCTGCGTATAAGCTAACAATCTGTATCCTGTATCAAGTTAAAATTGTTAATTGTGTGGTTGGATAATTGTTGTTACCCGAATGCGGAAAGCCAATGTCAAATAAGAAACATTAATGTCAAATAAGAAATAATTCAACTACTCAGTAGTCAACCAAGTCAAGAGTAAAGGACGGGAGTTCATTTTTTGGAAAAAATTAATGTTTGTAACGCCGCAGGAGATTAAAAAGCCGCACTGCCCCTCTGGGACTGGATCTGTATTACAGTCATTTTCCGAGCCTCTTATTGAAGAGATTATTTGTTATTAATAAAAAGATTAATATATTCTCTCGGACATGAGTGTAACATCCTCGCTTCATCTTTACATCAGGTGAGGAAAAAAAAATATAAAGGTATATGACGACCGAGTAGCGTAGTGGTAAGTAGCCCTGCCTCGTACGCCGGAGAATGAACACATATATTTGTTCTCGGTCATGGTTGTTTATATTTACATATGAGTTTTTATTCTGAGCTCCCCCGAGTTCGATGTGTGGTCACCCATAACACAAGCTCTGCTTACTTTGGGGCCATACAGCCAGTGTGATTGTCTGGGGATTCATTCAGTCTGTCAGTGTAATTTGGTTTTAAAATTTTATGGGTTTTATTAAGGGGCCATTGAGTTGACACATTTGTCTAAAAAATATTGGTACGCAATAGTAGTTTTTTTTAAGACAGCGGGAGGGTTTTATCATAAAATGTTAGATTTTATAATACTGGCAATATTAAAATGACGAAATAATAAATGGAAATAATACCGTGAATTCGTTAAGTTAAAGATTTGTTTGTTTAGACGTAATCAAAACTAGTGAAACAATTTTTTTTTTAATTAACTAATATATAGGTATAAAGTCCACCTTGATCTTTTCATTTCTAACATCGGTCTCCACGAGATTAGGAAGTAGGGTGAACCGCGCAAGGCCAACAAAAATCTCAAGATTTAATTATAATAACAATTCATACTTTAAAAGTCGGGTTTTTCACTTTGAATTTCAATAATCCTGTATATACACACCTATAAATAACACAGAATACGTTACTAGAGGAGTCAATTTAAACCACATTGTTATTTTAAATAGGTTCGATCATAAACGCAATTAAGATAAATCTTAAAATACAATTCATTCAAGTTTGCCAAATTCATCAAGATTCCATTTAAACATAATTCATCAGACAAATGAATGCCAAGACCTTCTTACTCTGCAAATACCTCTAGAGTATTGACGCAGAAACAAGTACACTTAAACGTTCTGGAAGACAATAGAAAGATCTTAATAACAGGTCGCTCATGCAAAGACAAGTAGCAGCAAGTTGATGTATTATGTTCAATACAATGGGAACTGCTCCATTTATTTGCAGAGCGGGTAACAACGTGTTCCACGAAAATCTGAAATGAGGCGGTTTAAAACTGGTAATTGCTCGTCGATTTTATTTTTTTGTACAGAATTTATTTTATTTTACATAACGTTTACGTTTGCACATTTTTGAACTGAATATCCTCAGTACATTTGTTATTTATTTCAATGACGATCAATTAGGTATGCTTTTCAAAAACTTATCTTTAATTTTGTAATATCTCTGTATCTTTTTCAAAATCTTTTAGGTTTATTCAGACCTATTTATGGGTACAAACGGTAATTACTTTCTTATAAATGTAGGTCAATGTACACAGGCAAACGGACTCCAGTACTAACAGATAATAAATTACATTCAGGCCCGTGGATACCGTAGTTGTAGATGCAATATATAACTGCTAACTCACGTAATTTAAAAAAACATCATGTGCTAGTGCACGCAAGTCTAATTTAAAATGGTTGTGAAATTAAATCCTAGCATTCTGGCATTTTTTATTTCAAGAATTATGAATGTTTTTTTTAAAATAATTATTATGAGTCTGCGACCCCCATTCCGCTTTTTTATCATCCATTGCATCACAGCCAGTTCAAGCAATTCTGTAACGTTGCACGACTACTCAGACACATTCTCCTATAACGGCTACTCTTCACATCATGCCGGAATGCGACTATGTCACAACAAGCCACGGTTACAACTTACCTTTTGTTAATGCTGCTGTTTCATGTAACCATAATATTTTCGATGTTTTTCTTTTCTCGAGTCTCGGGAATCCCCGGGAAAAAATTCTCGATAATTCTCGAGACGACTACGTTCTAAATTATTGAATGTAGTCATAAACTTCTTAAATAAAATGAATAGAAAATGTACGTCTTTTAATAATCATTTAGAATTATTTATAAACGTTTTAATACTTATCAACAAAATAAATTATTGTTTTCTTTTAGCAAGATTGAATAGCAAAACTTAAGAATAAAAATTGTAATAAGTGCAAGAAATTAAAAAAAACAAAAAAATTCATTAACCTAAACTTTACATTAAACAATGTTTTAATTACATCAGAACAAATAATTACATTTCAGAATGTGGCCTATCTATTTATAATTAAATTTTAATTTAATTTATACATAATTTAATATAACGATTTTTTAATATTAGGTCTTTACCTATGAAATTGCCGTTTTTCACAAAATAAATGAAGCGTAATTTTTTTATATATTTTTTATTTCTATTAATCAAAATAATCACCCATGCAATCAATGCATCTTTGCCAACGCATTGGTAGCTTATTGATGCCTTTCTTGAAGAAATCAGCTGGACGGGAGGCAACAAATTCTTCAAAGGCATTTTGCACTGCAAAGGAATTTTGTACACATCTGCAGTAATGCTTGTCCCGTTTGGCAAGAAGCTGTGATGAATTACACCCGCGTTAGACCACCAAACAGTGACCATCACTTTTCTAGGGGTAAGTTTTCGTTTAGGGCATTGTCAAACAGGATCCATTTCTCGTCACAAGTAACAATTACTTTAATTGGTTCAGAATTCCTTCATTTGTATGCCTGCTGAGCAGTGCAAGGCACGTCTCCACGCGTACTTCGCGCTGGCGGTCATTGAGTTCGTGGGGTACCCATTTGTCAAGCTTTTTTACCTTGCCAATTTGACGCAAATGGACCAATATTGTTTTGATGCTAACGTCGAAAGCTGCTGCTAATTCAGCCGTGGATTGAGTTTCATCAGCTTCCACAATTGCCTTTAATTCGTCATTGTCGACCAAAGTTTTCGGACGAACATGGGGTTCATTTTTCAGGTCAAAATTTCCAGAACGGAAGCGGGTGAACCAATAACGGGTGGTGCGTTCGTTTGTAGTGTTCGCTCCGTAAACGTCGTTGATGTTGCGTGCCGCTTGTGCCGCTTTGCTGCCACGACGGTACTCATACTCCATAATTACTCGAATTTTTAACTTATCTATGATGACGAAAAATGTTCGAATGCGTTGAAAACAAAACACTAACTATTAAACAAATGACGATTTTAGAAAAAAAATTCCATGTTTGTCAAATAAAATTAATTTGAAATTAGAATTATCAGTCAAAAAAAAAATATTTTCATTTGAAATGGCCAGTACGGCAAAACGGCAGTTTCATAAGTAAAGACCTATTATATTTTTACTTATTGCTATAAGGGTTATGTCAGAATATTTCAAGATGTGAAATCTACCTACAGTTTGTGTTTAGGCGTCGTCGAGGGAGGACCCTTGTTGCCCGTGGGTTGAGCATGACAGCTAAAAACATTGCTGTACGTACACAATTTATCACGCCAAACAAGACATGATACTTTGTGAATACAGATTGTACTTATGACACATAATCAAAGATGTGTTTGTTAGTGAGCTGAAGGTATTTTGAAGGCTGTTACTGAAACACCTAGACAGGAAGAGCTAGATGTATCAAGATTGTATTTTCCTCCCTTTCTTGGGTTTAAAGATTCATGCTGGAACTCCTAGATGGGCAGTGCTTATAAAGTATCCTTAAATGAACAGAGCCGGTTTTATAGACTTTAGATTAATTTTCTTTGTTGAAACGAGACCATTCTACAGACATGGTGAAACTGAAGCTAACTTTGAAGGTTGCCACAAGTATACCCAGACAAGCAAAGCTAAATGGATCGAGTATGGATTTTCTTTGTTGAAATAAGGTCCTGCACTTTGAAGGCTGGTAACTACCTTTTGACTCGCAGAGCTAGTTTTATAGAGTTTAGGTTCATTTTATTTTTCGAAAGATAGATGAAAGCGGAGATACTGCCGGACCTGGTGAAAGAGCTGAAGTTATACTTTGAAGACTACTGATGGGTGCCCTTAGACGAGCAGAGTTATATTTTTAGAGGTTAGATTCATTTTCATTGTTGAAATGAGGCCCTACTATTCGCCCTGATAGAGAACTGATGGTATAGTTTGAAGACTGCTACAAAAATTCGTAGGCGAAGAAAGCTAGGTGAATCAAATTTGACTTCATTTTCTTCGTCGAAACGAAACCGAACCAGCGGACCTGATAGATAGCTCAAGGTATCGATAAACTGTAACTGGAACTCATTGACAGGCAGAGCTACATTTATTAAGGATTTCTGAGGTTACGCAATGTATTTGGGTTTTTCCAAATGGATCCCGACCAGACATGTCCCGTATCTGCGCAGCCTTGTCTAAAGTAATAATTAAAATTTATGACTTTTAGTCTTATGATTGGTTTCGGTTTTAACTGAGTTAGTATCTACAAAGTATAAATACTAACTTTAACATTATTGTCAAATAATACTTGACAAATATTAGTCGTTATTATCGTTGAATGAACATGGCATCACTTTAACATACACTAGCGACCCGCCCCGGCTTCGAACAGGTCTATGTCCCTGCATTTTAAACCTGCAATATCTTCGAAAATATTCATTTAAATTATCTGATGTAAAGGGCCATATTCATCACATTACATGCACAATGTATTTAAGGTACTTAATTAGATAAGGATTAATGCTGTTTTGCTTAAAATCGCTTCGTAAATAAGCCATTATTTCTCGTAAAAAGTAAAGGTAAAAAAATTAATATTGTAGGTTATCCCTACGAGATTACGTATACCATTGCTGTATATTTTGTAGACCTTTTTAAGTTGTACAATATTGTAGTACATTAATTTGATCTATCTCGTAGGGTTCAGCCAGCGTTTGTAATGTAAGCGAATAAAAATATGTTTATTTACGACATCACATTAGAAACCTTTAAGATTATCAGTGTATGTCTACTATATTATGCATTTATTATACATATAAACCTTCCTCTTGTTTCACACTATCTATTTAACAAAAACCTCATCAGAAACCGTTGCGTAGATCTAAGAAAGATCTAAGCATACATAGGGACAGACACACAGAGGGAAGCGACTTTGTTTTATGTAATGAAGCTTAGGCACACACGAAAAGGAGCCCATCAGTGCCCGTCGCCATCACGTGAAACAATTCAGACGAACCATGCGCTCACGCGTACATACGCACATTTCATTTCTCATAAACTAGTGATTGACGCTAAATTTTATAAATATCGAAAAAAATATATATCAAGTTTTGAAAAATTCTCATAAATTTAAAATGTTTACACTTAAATTTGATTTATAAATTCTCTTTACATGCACTTAATCAAAACTATTAAAAAGTACTCTAACATAATATTGTAAAATAAATTAGTAACTTGTCTTATCAACAAAAATTTTGAAATTTATATTGAAAAAACTTTCATTTGCTTATATTTTATTTCTAAGTCCATTAAATAACAAGTTTTTCATTTTTAATATCCATATTTTAATAACTACTATATTATTTCTATTTATCGATAAAATGCATTAGTGGCAATAGAATCACTGACTACAAGGTGCAACGGTCGAAGAACATCATGAGCTTTACATAACGCGCTTAACACGAAGAACTCTTTTGACACAATTTTGTTAAACATTTAGTACATTTTATTAAAAACTAAGAAATTCTTTAATTGTCAATCAATTATTTAAATTAGAATTATAAAAAAGGCTTCATAAATAGCAATGATTTGAAATTTTTAAGAACAACTTTTTGTAAACGGTGGGCTAATTACGTAACTTGTTATAGCAAAATTCGAGAAATGATTGCTCTTCATCGATAATCGCTAATCGTCTGATCGAATCTGAACAACCAAACGTACATTCGATTTATTCTGTAAGCTTGCGGATGGCGCGAAAAAATTGTGCTGTGTTTACTCCTAGCAACGAAAAATGTATTTTGTAACTCGGTTTTGCTTTTGTTTTTGTACTCTTTGAGTAAGAAGTGAAAAACAGCATAAACTCTAAAGCAATTAAAATAATGAAGCTTAGTCAAAAAACAAACAAAAAAGAAAACATTAAAATCACAAGTGATAAAATACCTCACATAAGTATATGTATTTAAGTTAAGTTTTAATATAGTTTCTAAATAATTACAGATATACTTCTTAAAAACAACAAAGCACTTGCACGTTTAATTTTCTTGAGTTTGCGCACTTCCTTGGGGACTTATTTTCTTTGTAGCTGATTTAATAATTTCACCTGAAATAACAATAAACACTTTTATTAAATACATGAACATTGGGAGACTATAAATTTATTTTACGCGATTCAAAACATAACTAGAGCTAGATAATCGAACTAATCAAATTAATGCTCGTCACAAAACAATTTACCGGCAACATGATTCGCAGCTCCTCCTGCTGCGACACCCAAGCCCACTACGGCAATCACAATGCTCAACACGAACACCACCTGCTTCGGGGTGAAAAGCGACTTTTTCAAGATACCTATAAAGTCTTTACTCAATGCAATGTCCTGTAAATTGTAAAAGAGTAATTAGTCAGAACGATGAATTTTGCATTTTGAAAACAAATCAATCTGCGTGTTTGATTACTAAGCAAAGTATACAAGGCGTTTGTGCAACGACGGTACATACTTCAAGCTAGTAGTACATCTATTTTTATCTATAAAACTATATAAAATGAGGGATAAAACTCAGACTACTCCATATCTTGATCTCAATAATTTCTAAAATAGCACTTTACTGACAAATAATTTGTTAGGCATCCTGAAGTTTGGGCTTAAATTATTTGCGTGAGTTGTACCTTAAAATAAAAATGCCAAGACCTAGTTTCGGGGAGACATCTTCCATATTTTTGAAATTTAACGATATTTTACATAAACAGCTTTATTTATATGCTTTTTTATTAATCTGTCGAAAAGTAGATTATGAAA
Source organism: Marasmarcha lunaedactyla (assembly GCA_923062675.1). Lineage (NCBI taxonomy): Eukaryota > Metazoa > Arthropoda > Insecta > Lepidoptera > Pterophoridae > Marasmarcha > Marasmarcha lunaedactyla. The sequence continues at coordinate 16,602,404 of OV281353.1, forward strand.
GGCATACAAAACAATCTTTATTGTAAAATATTTTTAAAATTATTAATTCTTGAACTTAGTCAGCTCTTCAATAAAGTGAAATAACCCACCCACTATTATAACTTGGTTTAAATTTAGATAATAACCTAACATTGGGTTTGAGAGAGCTAAAAATACATAAGCTTTGACTGTGATGTTCTTATTTAAGGCAGTTGTCACACGGGCCGATTACTTATCTTGTGACTTGAGTCACCCGTGCTACGCCTACTAGATATCCATTAATGTGGATTTTTACTTAGAAACCCGCCGAGTTTCATGACAGCTTAAGATTCTACTTTGCTATATGCTACTATCAAGTTTATATGAAATGCCAGTTCGTAACTTCATTCGCGAATTTCCATCACCGTCAATATTTTGTGATTTAAAAGTTCATGTCAAGTAATTTAAATTCTTAAGTTCTTGTTCAGTTGGTTTAGCGTAAAAAAATAATAAACTTACTGACAACACACACAATTTTGCATTTATAATTTGAATGTTATAGGTATTACTCAATATAATATAAAAGCTTGTTAAGATGAATATGTGAATAAGTAATGACAAAAACTTTAAAAAACTTTTAGAATGCCTCTGCTGCAAATAAATAAGCATAATATTGAGTTGATAATAAGCTTACCTCCTTTATCCAAAACAACGGAACAATTGTATCTGTTAAGTTTGCAAAAGCTTGAAGTTTCTCACATTTAATAAGCTTTATGCTGAACATAATCCTATTTCTTACATTCAAGGGCGAACCAGTTATCTGAAAAAATAAAGAAATGGATTCTACCTTAAGCAGGATTACGACACAATTTTAGATATATATTAAGGATATGATCCTCCTCCACGTTAAGTCTATCGGATTTTCACAGAATACATCTTAAAGATCGTATAATAATCTGCCTGGATTTTTTTACCAAAATTATATAAATAACATTACGAATTTTAAACTTGAAATTCTAATATACCTTAAGTTTAAAATTCTTGTTATTGTAAGTTGTAATGAGTTTTCTGAACTTGTGTGAAAAATATCCCAATAATAAAAACGTATTTTTTAGGTACCGTCTATTTATATATTTGTTTTGTTTGTAAAATACATTTGTTTGTATTTTTGTTGGGCTAAACCTGTTAGGATTTGAAAATTGTGCATATTAACTATTTACCCCATCAGATATATTGTATGTACTTATTTTCGTTATTACGAAAAAGTCATAGGAATTAAGTTTATTTTATTAGTTTATTCAATGTGAAAACACGTAAATAGTTTCTCGTTATGTTAAGTTGTGTATATTTAGCTATAATATAAATGTTTGTTTTCCGAATACAATAAAATCAAATAAAAAACTCGTAGATGGACCGGCGCAAGCTATCGCCGTCTTTATCACCACTTTTCTTTAGTTAATTAAGGGTATAAAGAACCGAAGAAGCTGGCATTTCAGCGGCAACCTCAAATTTATTATTATTATTACCTTGAACCTGAACAAAAATCATTATTTAGTTTGAAAACTCATTAAGGTTCGTTCTTTAAATAATATACTTAAATACAAAATAGGCAGTATAATACTTTCTATCAGTAACAATTTCTACAGATAACTCTAAATGTAAATAGTCAACGAGTAAAATTTTTGCTTCGAGTCGATAAGGTACCCCTAATCTTTTAAAATTCATAAATAAGTTTTACACAGTTCAATACAGTGACCTCAGATCCATACAATTTATCCATCGTCCTTGTGCTATTTAGCACCAGAAGCCTTCGCAATCTCGATGCTGGGACACCAGACTTACCCAACAAAGAAGCGGTGTCAGGCAATTTATTTTCCATCACGCATGCCTACTGCGTGTTGGCAAACTTCACACATAATTTCGAAATAATTTCTTAGCTATGTGGGTAACCTCCTGACGTTTTCCACTACGGTTTAGAAGTTCTTTTAATAGAAGTAGTAGGTATTACAAAAAAATATTTATCTGTTGCATTAGAATAACAAGAGTTTTAGTGCTTGGAAGTATCGTAAAGATATATGAACATGCTCTGTAGAAGTTCAAAGTAAATATTTACAAAGTATTTATACGTTGAAATTACCGTAAAATGTGTTTAGAACGCAAAGTACGGTAAAATAAGTAAGATAAAATTTTATAGCCAATATAATCCAATTTGTTTAGATTCAAGTACTGAAATAACTTTTCTTTTAGACGCTTGTTTTAGTATTAAGTACGAATTAGAAGTAAAGTACAATTGGAAAGCATGAGCTAATGATATGTCAGTTCTGGGCCACTGTATTTGCATTTAGGGTGAAGCGTGCAAAACATTTATGATTGGCCTAGAGCACACAGATCTATCCTAAAAGTCATGTTCACTCCAAACAGGTTCCCTAAGATAACTTCTTTGTGGTCTATGTAAGTGCTTCACGCATTTCAAAGTATAAATAAACAACGTCTTCGTATCCAGATTCTTCATAATAACTACTCTGGATGACGCAAAATTCAAAGGTTCTCGATGTTTCATGTTATTTCATGTTATTTTATTTATTTGTTTCATAATTACTTAATAGCACACGCATTCAAGCTACAAGTTCAACCTCACACGTTCGCATGCTTAATATTTAGAATTATAAAATATCACTAAAGGTTAAATAAATCCCCAGACAAACACACCAACTGTATGGCCCCAAAAAAAGCAAAGCTTATGTTATGGATGACCATACAGCGAACTGGGGATGAACCCAGAATAAACATACATATACGCATTCAGTATTGTTTGTTTTCTTAATAATTTTTGTTTCGATTTTGTCTCGGCGTTATTTTAACTCATGTTGTTTTTGTCACGATCGTTTGTTCTAGGAGTTCCTATCCCCGAGGAATCTCTCTGTCGCACATATAGAGGCTACTGCTACAGTAACCAGAACTAACTAACCAGAGACCCCCGGAGTGTAGTTCCTCAACTGACCACACCTTGAGAGATGTTGTATGGCGCTGAGGTGAATTATAGTCAGGCCATTTTAATAGGTAACATTTGACACCTGTCAGTTTTATCTTCATAGTTTGGTGACCTGCTTTAAAACATCGATTAAAGTATATACATATGTGAATTTTAAAAATCATCATGCGAATCCCTGTCCCATTATAACTTTTTCTTTCGTAAATTTAAGAAGCAAAATAAAACAAGTACATAATATAACAAAAAAATTTGCATTTATTCAGTTGAACTATCAGAACTGTTATTGATATCTGTATTGTTATCTTCATCACTGCTTCATCACTGCACATTAATTCATTTTCAATGATATTGTCTATTCTCACATCTCGTTCAAAATCTTGTAAAATTATTTTTTTTGTTTGCTCTACGACTTTTCTCCAGTGTTCTGTAGTGACTTCTGCAAACGCAGTTTGTAGCAGAGTCATCATTTTGGCTGTACTGAAGGGTGGTTCAATATTGTTCCGCGCTGCATGACCCTTTATTGTGCCCAAATAAGCTCGATGGCGTTATACTGGCAATGGTAGGGAGGCAATCGAATAACATCGTGTCCATGCTCTAGGGCTAGTTCATCGATTACATAGCGGAGCTTGGACGGCTTAGTTGCTTTTACAACACAACTTTTAATAAAATTGGACTTGCATCTACACCATTTCTTCTCAGCCACGAGACAATTTCTTGCTTTTTATTTGCTTAAGTTGGTGGTTTATCAACTTGTACAGAATGATACGGTGCATTGTCCATTATAATTTTCGATGGATTTTCTAAGCTCACTAGCAGCTTCTCAAACCACTCTTTAAAAACCTCAAAGTTCATTTTCTCATGGTAATCACTTGTAGTTTTAGAGGCGAATCTGGAGGCAGTCTGAAATAAAACCTTAAGAAGCTGATCCCGCGTGACAAATAATAAGTCGGGCTCCTTTTCCCGGTGGAACTTTTGAGGTAGCACCACTGTATCATTGGTCCATGTCCGCGAAACCGTATGGTTCGCATTCAACCATGTTTCGTCAATGAACACGACATTGTCCCAATCTGTAATTTTCTTTACTTGACGTAAGAATGTTACTTTCTTCAAAATAATATCGTAGCGTTCTAGCAGGACTTCAGCTTGTCAGGTTTTTGAATCTAAAGCCAATCGATTTCAAAATCTTTGATAGAGACAATTTACCGCCAAAAAATAAACCAGCGTCTTTTAACGAACTCATTACCTTTTCCCATGCAGGATATTCTTTTCTCGAGTTATATCCATAAATGTGGTTGCGAATTGCAGCAGAATCAAAATTATCAACGCCAACAATTTTCTTGTCCCTCTTTCTTTTTTTCCGTGTACGTAAAGTTTTATCTTCTGAGCCTGATGGTCCGTATTTCTCTTTCAGAATTTGAGTTACTGTCTTCTTCCCTATTCCCAATGCTTCCTTCTCTCGGTTGTGTCAATGGTAAAAGCGGCCCATCGTTAACTGATTCACGTTCAAAATAATTGTACAATTTCACCACTAGTTCGCGAGATTGACTGTTTAGCGTTTTCCCCCGTTTTGGCATGGTAAGACTGTAATGTTGTTCTTGTTTACTAATCGTAAAGCAATCGGAGTCCAATTTATAGCCAGGTAAACGTAGTCAGTAAGATCAGTCCAATAAAAAAGCCGGGTCAGAAGAAAATAACAGAGAGCACATCAAAAATGCACAGTCACTTCGCATAACGACAAAAGACTGCGTCATGTAATGGCGTCATCGACAGGCACCGGTGTTGCCAGCAACATCCCATATCAATGATTTTCTATTTAGTTATTTTTTGTATTTTTATAGTTAGTTTAAAGAATAATAAATATAATTATGTTTTATTATAATCACAACGTGGTTATTAATTTATGGTGATATTTCTTCACAAGTGATCATTGCATTCGATTCAACTTATCAGCTTCCGATTTTTACAGTAACATCCCTAGTGTTTAAAAAGAAAAAGGGTTAACTGACGCAACATTGTAACGACGTTCAGTTCTTTAGATCATAAATTGTTATTATGAATATAATGGTTTATTAGTGAAAGCAAATCGTAAAATTACTCGTATCGGTCATTATTACAATAAATATGTAATCGTAATTGGAAAAAGTTAAGTAATTGTGCAGTTCTAACAAAACGAAAAAATATATTATTTTATGCCCGCCGTTACAAGGTAACGTTGTTGAATTTTGATGAATTGTCAAATGTTACCTAATGGCCTGACATTAATTTTTTTTTTAGAATACGTAAAAATTCCACCTGTTGTGGGGCTCGAACCGACGTCGCTTGGGTCGCGCTGTTGAGAAGTGGACGTGTCTCTAACAAAATAGCTACTTATAAATCATAATATGAAGTGCAATGCATGCAATAATAAAGTTTTCAAGATTTCATATTCATTAAACTGTGTAACTTGTGGAAATAAGTATCACTATAAATGTCTAAATATAAATAATGACAAATTTCGTCAACTTAGCTCTGTTTTCCTGGAATCATGGGAATGTCCTGAACGTACTTGTTACCGTTACTTCCATCGTTTAAAAAAAAAGCATGTTGTGTATCCTTGGAAGAAATACGGGCAGTGATAATCAAGGAGAATGAAAAACTGCGCAGTGAAATCAAAGCCGGTTATATTAAATTCATAAAAATGGACTCAGCACCTATAATTATAAACATTGCAGAATTGAAAAATCATATAACTTTATAAATAGGGTCATGTAACGTACCTATGGACATTTCGGACTACCTCAAATGTGAAACGACCTATCTCTGTGTATATTCAACGTACGCAAATAATAAAGATCTTATTTTGTAGGGCATATGGTCTATTATTACCGGATTTTTTATTATGACTTTATTGTTGCCATATTTTTATTTTCTTAGATTAGTTTTAAACATGACATTTTGTCCTCAGGTACGTTACTTGTATGTACCTTTGGACAGCTTTGAGTGTACCTTGGGACAAAATCAAAGACAATAATATTTCTGTCTAATCAGTCTTGTAATCACCACTTAATTATAGGATATGAATAAATGTAACAAAATATCTTCTTCTAAATATACAACAAAATCAAATATTAGTCTTATTAGTTAACAATAGGAACATTTTAATAAAATTAAGAACTAACAATGAATTAATGAGATCAAATCTTGGACGTTTTAATAATTTGAAATATCTCTCCAGCAAAGAAATCATCATCACTGTCATCCAACTTAAAACAATCTGCGCACATAAACAACTCAGAATCTTCGTTATCTGGAATGTTTTCTTCGAAGTTTTTAGGGCAACATCTTTGGTGATAATAGAATTTGCATGAGCTGCATTGTAGGACTTTTTCTTTCAAATCTATTCTATTACAGGCTTTACAAGTGACAAATATTTTTTCACTGAGAATTGATACTTTTTTTGCAGGATTCTTCATCATTTTAACAGCTATAGGAGCATCCAGGTTTAGTTGAGGATTACTATAGCTTTTTCCTTTGCCTTTTCCTTTTCCTTTATTTTCTTTTTCCATCATTTGCTTCAAAATCGCTTCCTTTTCCGGTGTGTTAGTTAAAATACGAGAACTTCCTTTCTTCCTTCCTCTTTTACTTTCTTTTCTAATAAATTTCGGTAATGGCCGTATCATTTCAGGAGTAATTGAATGTTTTGTTGTATTTTGTTTTTCTAAATTTGCCATGAATCCTTGAGAAGTAGATGGCTGATTTTCTGGCAGAATATTTTTTTCTGGAGTCAGTTCAATATTAAGAAAAACTGGCTGAGATTCCAAATTGACTATTTCTTCTTTATTTGTGTCGTTTGTTGGTGGTTCTGGTTGGTCTGTGACTGAAGAAGGGGCAAAATCGTCTTCACTAAAGATGTTGTCATTAAAAGGATAAATTCCTGTCGATTCAAATCCTTTGATAATATTTTTTGGAATAAATGATGCTTCAAATGCTTTTTTTATTAATTCTGCGGAGTCATAGATTGTTATTGGAATACCAGGATGATTAATCATATGCAAATCAGCCGCTTTATTGTAAGCAGTTTTAAAGGGACCAAATACGGCCTTATCAAGTGGTTGTAAACGATGAGACGTGTGTGGAGGTAACGTAAGTAGGTATGTGAATCCCATTATTTTTGGCAATGTTGATAATTTCGTACGATATGTGGGTCTCATGATTATCCAAAATAAGAAGCACAGGACATTCAGGAGCTGGCTTAACACAAGTGATGAAATGCTGCAAATATTTTCTAAAAATAGGTTCGGTAGACCAACCAGAACGATTTGCTTCAGCGATAGATCCGGGAGGGGCATTTTTCATCATGTTATCTTTAAAATGGACCCTAGGAAATATAATCATCGGTGGCACGGAGTTTCCTGAGGCGTTAATACAAGCAATCATTGTGACATTCTCGCCACGTTCACCTGATGTCATTTTACCTAATAATTTTAATGATTTCGGAGCTAAAACTTTTTTAGGTTTATGAACAGTAGAACATCCAGTTTCATCTAAATTATAAATCTTTTGTGGGGTAAATTCGAAGCGATGATATAGTTCTTTCAAATTGTTGTAAAACTTCTGTACATTAACTTTATTAAAGCAAATTGCACGCGCTAGGCTCGTAGCTTCTGGTTTACGCAATGATAGTTCAGGGTATTTGCTGCGATATCTGAATAGCCATTGACGGCCAGCCATTCTATCACGATGCCAAGCTTCAGGAATATTAGTTAGATTTTTTCCAACAGCAAATTGATAGGCTAAAATACATGTTTGCCTTGCTGATAAACCATAGTTCATTTTCGCTGTTTTTACTATGTATTCCAATAAAAGCTTTTCTTCCTCATCAGAAAATACTTTTTTTACTGCATAGTTTGGGGTAAAACTTATTTTTTCTATAGAAGAAGAGCTCTGAATAGATTTCGCATACCTGTGTAAAGTTGACTTTTTCAATCCAAATTCTCTTGCAATAGTACGCACCTTTCCTCCATCTTTTACTTTGTTTAATGCTAGTTTTAATCGCTCTGGGCTAACTGCTTTTCTTTTCATGCCAGTTTTACTCCTTGGCACTGCAGGCAAACAAAAATTGAACATCATCAAACAGTGTCCATAGGTACAAACAATGTTTATACCTCCGGACGTGTCCGAAGGTACAGACAAAGTAGTGTCCCAAGGCACAACCAAAGCAATATTAAAATAAAAACTAATTATCGTGATTTAAAGGTTAGAATGCGGTATTGATTATTATAGAAATATAGACGTTACTAGTTAAAGATACAGAAATTAATTCATTTTCAAAAATATATGCATGCATTTCATATATAAACAATTCTTAAAAACACAACAAAAACTTACTTTTGAACATAAAAAATTTCACAACGACTTCACACCTCACTGACGCCACGTAAAATCACGCCACTCACCGGTGTTGCCAAGTAGGAAAAATACTATCAATTGGGTAGAATTTCGTAATTTTAATGTAGGTACTTTTCAAAATATAATCAATGTCCTTAGGTAAAAACGTCCATAGGTACGTTACATGACCCTAATCAATTCGAAGATATGAAGAATCGTATAACTACATGTGAGTGTGAAATGAAAAAACTATAATCAGCTTACAAAGAAGTTGTGGAGTTTGGACAATCTATAAAGACAATAAACCGGGATAATAATATTCATGAGCAGTCGTCAAGACGCTCTAACATTGAAATCTCAGGATTACCTTGTACTAAAAGTGATAATTTAATTGAATTATTTGTTAAAGTCGCTGATTTTGCAAAGTGTGATCTGGACATAAAAAATGATATTTACTTCATTACAAGAGTTGCCAATATGAATAGCACATCAAAAAAACCGAAATATATAATAGTCAAATTTATAGCGAGATACAAGAAAGATATCATGTTGACACATCTACGTAACATCTACTTAAAAGCCTCAGATCTTGGCATAAAAGGGAGAATAGTGAATCCCGTCTTTACTTTAACGACCACTTGACCCAACGAAATAAATTACCATTACAAGAATGTTAAAAACTTGCGAAAGAAAAAAATTACAGGTATGTGTGGGTTCGAAACTATGGAATAATGGTGCGTCGAAATGATAACTCTGAAGTCATTTATATATCCTCATCATAAGATTTTAAAAAAATGAAATAGGTGTTATACAAAATTCTGTGGATTCCCCGCATCTTCTAGCTAATATAAGGCTTAAAGTGCAAACTAGGTCCTGCAGGCTGCATGTTCCCCTACACTTTACCAACAGCTCTACCAATTACAGGCAAAATTCATTTTTTATCAGGTCCCCTAATCAAATCAACAAACTTAACTTACCACAATTCGACCTTTTCAATTCTTCCACAGCCCAAGTTAGAAAAGCTATCTCTAAGACTTGGTTTGATTCTATTACCTAATTGTATTCAGGCAACTTTCATTATATCTGCAAAATCTGTTTAAACACAAATATTGTTTATATTTAGCTAATCCTGTCCTTGTCTGTTTGGTTTTGTATGTATATTTTGTGTGTCAATATTGTTTGTTTCTTAGAGGTTTGTTTTTACAGTAACAACTATAATGTTTTATTGTCATTGAAGCGGTTCTGAATGTTATGTTATTTATTTCTCGAAGGTTGTTTTTGTTGTATGCTATAAAAACATGTAAGCTTTTTCAACTTAATAATCGTAATTATTGATATTTATATGCGAAAACTTTTAATTTGTGCATAGAAATGTATTGTCTGTCTATTGAAGTCTGTTATTTTTAGTTATGGAACACTGTTTGTTTTCCGAATAAAATAAAATAAAATAAAATATAACATATGTGGCACATATAACATATGTGGCTACCTTCTCTGTTGTACCTTGTTTTTTAAATTATTTTGTTATTTGAACATTTTGGACTTTCTCTAAAAGAATACATTAATTTATCTTTTATTTCGATGTAATAATGTGATTTTGATTCGTTTAGCCTTATTTCTACTTGGGAATCATATGACGCTTTTTATGATAGATTTATTAAAACAAACATTTTATATTTGTTTCAATAAATCTATCATATAAAGCTTGACAGTTGACTTACTTTTAAGTCACATACATACTGTGTCTGCTTGGGAATTGACCGGATTAAAATTTTTTAATTTAGCCTTTAAATTTTATAAAGGCTCGATTACGGTTTTTCATGACCATCCGAACATCTTGGTAGATCTAAGGTGCAGGAGGCATTTTGATTTTCACTTTGTGAAACATGTGTCACATGGCGATCAAATATGGCGGTAACGATATCGCAAAATGTTTTAAACTTATCGTCAATGGTAGTTGCTTCAAGGACTGGTGACCAAACTTTACATTATGGCGTTATGCCATCTTTCTGAAAGAAGTCATTCGTTGTACCCTTATTTAAGTCAGGTGACAAACATAACATCTTAAATTATCGACCAATATCAAAACTATCAACAATTCCAAAACATTCCGAAAAAATCGTGCGTGACCATATTTACCCAAAAATTAGACCTAATCTGGTTCAGGAACAACATGGTTTTGTCAACAAGAAATCATCTGAGTCGAATCTTTGCAAATTTGCTGACCAAGTTATAACCTTCATGGATGAAGGAGTGCAAATCGACGCCATTTATACGGATTATTCGAAGGCTTTCGACAAAATCTCGCACAATATTTTAATTAAGAAGGTAGCGTCACGGCTAAGCCTTAGAGAGCACGTCAGAATGCCGCGACATTTGAGTAAAGAGGTTATTATGAATTAAGAAGTAAAGATATTTAAATATACGGTTGACAGAATAGAAAGAAATAAAGCAATAGATTCTGACTTGCTCCGTCATCGGAGCAAGATGTACCAAATAAATTATATCTATTAAAATAAATAGATTAAATTGATTTGATTCGTATTAATTTATACCACAAGGGTGGTCAGTCGCGTGTTCACTTCTACAACTGAACAGAAGACGCCATATGTAGCGGCCCGCCATTCAGAAATGACTACATGCTCGTGCCATCAACGGGCGGGCAGCCTCATGTAAGTCCGTTCCATATATGCGTTCAGATACGCAACTGGGAGGTCGAGAAATGGCCGTCAATGTGAATCGGCTGAAACCTTTTAACTTGCGATAATTTTGTTAAGTTCATTATAATAAAAAAAATCTATGTAAATTATAATTGTAAATATATAAATGTTGTAAAGTGTCAAAAGTAAATAATTGTTATTTTCTGGTTTTTAGGGTAAAGTGAGGTGTCATTGGCCTGACATATATCAATCTCAAAGATATATGACTAATGTGAATATGTTGATAATAACGTAGTAAATGTTATTTTATGTTATCATTAAGAATATGTGTTGGCATATATGTGTTAGTGTTATATTTTAATGTACTAATATGTTCTTTCTTTTTCATATTGTGAATTATAACGGAAATGAGATGGCAGCCAATAGCAGATGAGATGGCAGCCAATAGTTGATGAGATGGCAGCTACTGAGGGATGAGGATTGATGACAACCCTCCCTTGGCGATACGAAAAAATATGAAATTAATTTTATCTTGTCTTAAAAGTTGTTATGTGTAATGATCAATAAAGATTTTTTTGCGTTGTGTTTCACTATGTCCTAATCTGGTGATGGAACCGAGGGGCGTTCATTTGTAATCAGGCGGTCACCAACACCATACATTCTCTTGAAGAATAGGTGGCATGCTTTGCTCGCTACAGGTGACAAGCTAACCTAATCGACAGGGGTAGTCTCTCCTGAGGCCGTCGTACAAACACATCCTCGTTCAGGCAGGTAGTTAGAATAATTTTTGTAAGAAATTTATCCACCTAACCTTGTTTGTGTGAATAAATTTCATGCGGGCGGCCGATCGTCACGGCTAAGCCATAGAGAGCACGTCAGAATGCCGCGACATTTGAATAAAGAGGTTAATATGAATTATTATGAATTAAGAAGTAAAGATATTTAAATATACGGTTGACAGAATCGAAAGAAATAAAGCAATAGGTTCTGACATGCTCCGTCATCGGAGCAAGGTGTACCAAATAAATTATATCTATTAAAATAAATAGATTTAATTGATTTGATTCGTTTTAATTTATACCACAAGGGTGGTCAGTCGCGTGTGGGCGTAGAACGCCAGTGCAGAATCTATGGGTATAAATGGTGAACTACTCCGTTGGATAGAATTTTATCTGCATAAACGAAACAAAAAGCAGGTTTTTCGCACACCAAATCTAAATAGTTCTAATATGAATAAAATAACGGATTCTCCTCTTTCTTTAATATCAACACCAAGACGCAGCTTGCCGGATCTGTTAACTGGATTAGATGATGAGGTAGATGATTTACGCCGACTTAATCTAAAACTCACCAACAAATTACAAATGCTGAACAGGAAATTGACAATTTAGTAATAGAAAACCTATCTCTACAAAGAAAACTGGTAGAAAAAGAACACACTATATCTACTTTTAAACAAATCTGCTGCAGCCCAGCCACAAACATGGATAATACTAGAAAGGATAGTCATGATAATAATCACTTTAGTCCAAATGATTCATGCAACGCACCTCGACAAGTAAATTCCCAAAAAATATCTAACATTGACTGTATGCTCGATTCAATAAATACAAAACCACCAACACTATTTGAAAAATACCAGAACACAGAAAATCACAAGGAGAAACGAATAACAGTTCTTGGCTCACATTAGTGTGTGGGTTTAGCTGCGGCTCTACAACGCTCCAGACGGAACACCAAATACGACAAATACCAAATCACAGCGACGACGAAACCCAACGCTTCGGCTAAAGAAATTCTAAAAGATTGCAATAATATTTTGCAGGCAACGGACATATTTATAATTTTCATTTTAAAAATGAAAACTATTTAACTCATTCCTTAATAAAACAATGTTAAATAACGAGATTCGGCGCGTTTGCAATCTACATCCAAATTCACGTTATTTTGAATGTCCAAAAAGAATGATTTATTCTAATTTTACTTATAATATTAACTTACATCAACTTTGTTCTAAAATAAACTTTGTATTAGATTGTATGTATTACACTAATAACTTCCCGCATTTTACGAATAAAGGCCCAACACCAAGAATTCATAAACTTGAGTCTAAAAACAGTGCCATTAAACAAAAACAGCTTACCAGCTTAGATTTTTTGCTAAATACAAAAAAAAATTCAATCTACTAAAACAAACAAAAATTACAAGAACGAAATTTCGCCTCCTACCACAACACAGCATACTTTTTTTCTAAAATAACCTCGAAGGTAAAATAATAAACGTGCGTGTGGTGTGAGGGCCACTCCTTCAGAACAGTCTGAAAATCTGGTAAGGATTTAGTGAACATTCCAAAACAATTGTGGAACTTGAAATCAGAATTTGTGAAAATCAATTGAGTTGTAAGCTTAAAAGTTGATCACATCACAAAAGGATGATATATATTACTTTCACAAATTTTGTTTGTGATTGACTTACATTTTGTCGTAAACACTTTCTCTGTAGTGCGCGTAGTTTGCCAGATACAGGTGGGCCCTCAATCCTCTATGTGAGAATTGAGGGCACAACTTTTAAGCTTACAACTCACTTAATTGATTTTCACAAATTCTGATTTCAAGTTCCACAATTGTTTTGGAATGTTCACTAAATCCTTACCAGATTTTCAGACTGTTCTGAAGGAGTGGCCCTAACACCACACGCACGTTTATTATTTTACCTTCGAGGTTATTTTAGAAAAAAAGTATGCTGTGTTGTGGTAGGAGGCGAAATTTCGTTCTTGTAATTTTTGTTTGTTTTAGTAAATTGAATTTTTTTTTGTATTTAGCAAAAAAGCTAAGCTGGTAAGCTGTTTTTGTTTAATGGCACTGTTTTTAGACTCAAGTTTATGAATTCTTGGTGTTAGGCCTTTATTCGTAAAATGCGGGAAGTTATTAGTGTAATACATACAATCTAATACAAAGTTTATTTTAGAACAAAGTTGATGTAAGTTAATATTATAAGTAAAATAAGAATAAATCATTCTTTTTGGAGATTCAAAATAACGTGAATTTGGATGTAGATTGCAAACGCGCCGAATCTCGTTATTTAACATTGTTTTCTTAAGGAATGAGTTAAATAGTTTTCATTTTTAAAATTTCTAACGTTGTTCTCCGATGAAAATTATAAATATGTCCGTTGCCTGCAAAATATTATTGCAATCTTTTAGAATTTCTTTAGCCGAAGCGTTGGGTTTCGTCGTCGCTGTGATTTGGTATTTGTCGTATTTGGTGTTCCGTCTGGAGCGTTGTAGAGCCGCAGCTAAACCCACACACTATTGTGAGCCAAGAACTGTTATTCGTTTCTCCTTGTGATTTTCTGTGTTCTGGTATTTTTCAAATAGTGTTGGTGGTTTTGTATTTATTGAATCGAGCATACAGTCAATATTAGATATTTTTTGGGAATTTACTTGTCGAGGTGCGTTGCATGAATCATTTGGACTAAAGTGACTATTATCATGACTATCCTTTCTAGTATTATCTATGTTTGTGGCTGGGCTGCAGCAGATTTGTTTAAAAATAGATATAGTGTGTTCTTTTTCTACCAGTTTTCTTTGTAGAGATAGGTTTTCTATTACTAAATTGTCAATTTCCTGTTCAACATTTGTAATTTGTTGGTGAGTTTTAGATTAAGTCAGCGTAAATCATCTACCTCATCATCTAATCCAGTTAACAGATCCGGCAAGCTGCGTCTTGGTGTGGATATTAATGAAAGAGGAGAATCCGTTATTATATATAGTTATTATCCGATATCCGTTATGGTGTGCGAAAAACCTGCTTTTTGTTTCGTTTATGCAGATAGTCTTCAAAGTGCTGTGCTAAGTTGTGTTGTGCTTGTGCTGAGTGCAGTGTTGTGCCCAGCGTAAGTAGTCTGGTTTCAGTACAAAGGATACTTAACGGTGCCAACGAATTTGCACTGAACCAGTCCTTTTATTTTTATTTTATTTCTCTTCTCTATTTTATTTATTTTTCTCCTATTTTCATATTTATTTTTATCATATCTGTGTGTTTTTCGTGTGTATTTGTCCTTTCTGTCGGTAAAGGTTGACCCTAACGCGGTCAACTCTTTACCTGCGTACCTTTTTTAGGTTTCCAGGTAGCGGTGACAACGAATTTGTACTGAACCAGTCCTTTTATTATTTTTATTTTATTTCTCTTATTTCACTTATTTTCTACTTTTTTCATATTTATTTCATCATATCTGTGTGTTTTCGTGTGTATTTGTCCTTTCTGTCGGTAAAGGTTGACCCTAACGCGGTCAACTCTTTACCTGCGTACCCTTTTTAGGTTTCTAGGTAGCGGCCTTCGGCGTACTACGGTTAGTTTTAAGTTATTCTCCCCAGCCCCCCTACCGCTGGTAGGGAGGTTAGCCGCTAGGGTTCGCTAGGTTTTTTATTTAGGAACTCTAGGCATTGTTTTATAATTATATATACTATCATAGTCCCAACCCCTTCCCAAATGGATAAGCAAAGCGTCATTAACATTGCGAAGGCGTTCGCCCAAGCACTCGCCGCGTCGGGTGTTTCAATTTCTGACGACATATTTACGCAAGCTGTACTGGCGCTTAACGCGTCCCCGGCCCCTCAGGCCCCAACCCCAGCCTCTCAGGCCTCCAACGTCCAGACCCCTCAGGTCTATAGCTCTCCCGCGTCTCCCGTTCCATCCGATATGGACTGCGCGTCGGTCTCATCCTCGCGCTCATCTCGTAGGAAGCGTACCGCTACCGGGAGCGATTCAGACTCCGCCGCGTCCGAAGCTTCGTCGGTCGCCGCCACCTTAACCGGCTCTCCTGAGCCCGCGTTTCAACTTGTCGCCAAGCGCTCCAAGAAGCGCTCGAAGAAAGCTTCGGTATCATCAATACCCGAGCCCTCCCCGGTGTCTTCAACACCAGCCCCCGCGCCATTAAAATCGCTCGAAGTAACCGCGCCTCCGTCGGTCCCATCGAAGCCAGCGACGCGCTGCGCTCCCGTCCCGCCGAAACCTCAGCTCCCTCCGCCCGTCTTCCTGCGTGAAAAAGCGCGCTGGACCGCGGTTTCAAACTTGTGCAAAGAGCACAAAATTAATTACTTAAAAGCCGCCAACGCTGGCGATACAATCAAAATTCAAGTAGCGACCGTCGACGACTTCCGCGCGTTTACCAGGTTACTCTCGTTAAATCAAATCGCGTATCACACCTACGCCCTCCCGGAGGAGCGTAAGATCCGCGCAGTACTACGGGGCGTCCCGTTCGAACTCAGTAACGAAGACATTCTCGAGGATCTTAAGTCTCAGGGTTTCCCGGCCGTAGCAGTGCACAAGATGCACTCCAACCGCGGTAGGCGTTTTCCTTTAGCATTAGTAATCCTGTCAAATACTCCCAACTCGAAGGAGATTTTCAGAGAGGCTCGCACAATCTGCGGACTCTCGAACATCTCCGTCGAGCGTCCCAACCCCCGCGGTCATCCTGGGCAGTGCCACCGCTGCCAGCTATATGGCCACGCAGCGGCTAACTGCTCAGCTCCCCCCAGGTGCGTTAAGTGCCTGGATCCACATTTTACGAAGGAGTGCACTCGCACTCCCGAATCCACTTCCCCCCCTGCCTGTGTGCTGTGCGGCCAGTCCGGTCACACAGCTAACTACAGGGGTTGCCCGCGCGCTCCGCGCTCCACCGCCAAGAGGGTCGCGCCTAAACCGGCGCCGCCGCTCACTCCCGCTAACTTCCCGCCGCTGCGCAACCGGGGTCCCCCGGAAGCAAAGCCCGTTCAGCCGACGCCTACTCCGGCTCTGTCTTGGAGGCAGCGTCCGGCTGTCCCGCCTGCACCTTCCCGACCCATCCCAGCTCCCTTAGCTTCAGTAGGGCCGCGTCCTGCTTTGTCATTTTCACCTCAGTCGTCGCTGGCTGAGGACATGAAGACCGTGTTCGACGTCATTCAAAACGTCGACATTACGGAAATTTCTGTTCTCGCACGCAAACTGCGAGCCGCCCGCTCTCCTCAAGAGCGTTTATTCGCGTTAGCCGAGCACCACTCGCTCCTAAGTTCGTTGTAAATTTATTTTTATTTTTTGTTTATTTTTGTATAAAATCGTATATAAGTAAATTATAATGTCTAGACCCGCGAATCCCGCGTCCAGTCGTACTAAATCCAAGGGCTTATCCCTAGTATCTTTTAACGCTCGTAGCCTTAACACCAACCTTCCCGAAATTAAACTGTTCCTTCAGAACAAAGAACCTGACTTATTCCTTCTCCAGGAGACATGGCTTACTCCAAACCGCTCCAGGGGATTCGCTATACCTAAGTACGCGTTTATTCGTAACGATAGGCCCAACTCCGACGGTTACGGCGGCACCGCTATATATTACAAAAGAGGCTTCCACTGCTGTCCTCTCCCTACCCCTCCTCTCCTCAACATGGAAGCCACTGTGTGTAGATTGGCTATGACTGGTCATCCGACCATCATCATAGCTTCAATCTACATACCTAGTGGTACCAGACCAATCCGCAGCGACTTTGAGGCCATTCTCGCCCTCGGCCATTCAGTCATTATGTTCGGAGACTTTAACTCCAAACATACTGACTGGACGTGCCTATCGACTAACACCAGCGGTATCGCTCTCCTCGACATCACTAACTCCCTTGACCTAGACGTCATATCCCCCATCACTCCCACTCACTATCCCAACAACCCGTCCTACTCTCCTGACATCCTCGACTTTGCAATTATCAAGCGTATCAATCTTGATCTAAGGTCTATTGAACTGCTCGATGACCTAGGCTCCGACCATCGCCCCGTTTCCCTCGTGCTAGGACCGCCGAACGATAACGTCTCATCTCCTAAGACCTTTACCAACTGGAAAGGTTTTAAAAATACGTTAGTTTCAGCCTTAGAGGCTCCGAACTCTGCACTCGCGATCTCTCCCGAACAATTAGATAGCCCGGATAAAATCGATTCATTAGTAAATTCTCTCACTGATGCTATCAACTCAGCCATCAGTGACAACGAAAAGGTTGCTAAGCAAGGCAAACCCACGCTTCCCTTAGCCGTTAGCAATCTTATTAAAGCTAAGAACGCGGCTCTCCGGAGAGCCAAGAAATATCCCACGCCCGCCTATAGAACAGCTGCGAATCAGCTTCAACGTAAAGTTAGGTCTTGCCTCGCGGAACTCCGAGACGCTCAGATGAACGATCTCATGGCGAATATCTCTCCGTCCCACCAAGCGTACTATAGCATGGCCCGAGCCTTACGCGTAGACACCGCCTCTCACGTTCCTCCTCTCACTCGTCCCGATGGCACTACTGCCTTTGAAGTCGAAGAGAAAGCCGAATGCTTCGCTGACAGCATTGCCGCACAATGCTCGCCCAGCACGCAACCTGCTGATCCCTCACACATCCAGGCGGTGGAGGACGAAGTCCTTCGCAGAGACTCTCTCCCCATCACCGCCGACCCTGTCACAGTCTCTAATGACGAAATCTTGCATCTCATTAGAAATCAAAAGTCCAAAAAGGCTCCGGGTGCGGATGGAATTTCCAACCACGCACTTAAGCTCCTACCTCAACAGATGCTTACCTTGTTAGCTATCATTTTCAATGCCTGCTTCGACCATAGCTACTTTCCAAAAGCTTGGAAAGAAGCGACAGTCATAGGCATTCCCAAGCCGGGCAAACCTCTGAACGTCCTGGCTAATCACAGACCCATCAGCCTCCTCGAGGCAATGTCTAAACTTCTAGAGAGAGTCATACTCTCTCGAATGCGGAACCATCTGTTTCCAACGGACGGCGATCCTCTCATTATTCCCCATCAGTTCGGCTTTCGCGCTAAACACTCCTGCCCTCAGCAAGTCCACCGAATCGTCGAGTATATACTTGACGGTTTCTATCCGCGTCGTTATAAAACAGTCGCGGTTTTCTTTGATAAAGTCTGGTACAGCGGTCTCGTTTATAAACTCTACAAGATAGGCTTACGGGATCGCCTAGTCAGGTTAATAGCGTCGTTTCTCAAAGACCGTACGTTTCGATTTAAACACGAAGGCACGCTTTCTGCGCCTCGTCCCATAAAGGCTGGAGTCCCTCAAGGCTTAGTCCTCGCCCCTCTGCTGTACACCGTGTACACCAATGACATTCCCATCCCGCCGAAAGGCGTCGAACTCGCTCTCTTTGCTGACGACACCGCACTCTATACCAAAGGCCACAGTGTTCGGCACCTTGTAACCAGACTCCAAAAGGCCGTAAACGCCCTTGGTGTATGGTTTCAAAAATGGCGCATCGATGTGAACCCTGTAAAGAGTTCTGCGATGCGCTTCGACCACAAACGCCGTCGTCCTGATGGCGATCCCCACGTTCGAATGTTAGGCATTCCCATCCCCTAGAAGTGCAGCACTAAATACTTAGGCGTCACATTAGGTCCGACGCTTTCTTTCAAGCCACACGTCGAAAGAGTTTCGAAACTCGCTCGTCACTACTTAGGCCGCCTAAATAGCATGTTAGGTAGCAAAAGTAAAATGTCTTTCAGAAACAAACGTACACTTTACAAGGTCCTCGCCAATCTTTGCCCACGCCAAACCCTCCCTCCTGCACAAACTGCAGGTAGTTCAAAACCTCTTTTGCCGCCGGGCCACAAACGCACCGTGGTACGTGCGTAACGCGGACTTACATAGAGATCTTGAACTGCCTACAGTACAACAACATCTCAAAACGCTCTCTGAAGCGTTCTTCAAACGCTCCGAAACCCATCCCAATCCTCTAGTTCGTGATTCAGTCTCATATATTACTCCTGTGTTAGATTCGAAGTTCAAAGTCGCTAGGCCTAGGAATGCGCAAGCGTACTCATCCACCAGACTGTCAGCCGATCTCGAAGCCCTTCTGGCCGCAAATTCTAATTCTAACGTAAATTCTAATTCTAACGTAAATCCTAATTCTAACGTAAATGCGAATTAATTCAATTTTATTTTGCAATTTTTTAATTTTTGTTTTAATTATTGATTTTCATTTTGAGCACCTTCAGTGCTATGTATTCACCTTCAGTGCTTTGAGCACCTTCAGTGCTATGTAATCCCAGCGGGTGACCCCTTCTGGGCCCCGCTAGCGCGGCCTCTTTCTCCAATTGGCCGTCGCTCAGATGAAGGCTGAGTGGCAAAAATGCACGAGCCGACAAGGGGTTTTTAGTGGGTATGGTCCTGGTAGGCGTCGGGACGAGTCCCACATAACTTTGGAATCGCGCCAGAGTATGCGTCAGGGCATTTTTATCCTCCTGCCCTTCCCGCGGAGGGGAACAAAAAAAAAATTAGAAAAAAAATTAGAACGTCAGTCTATTTCAAGCCATCCTACCGATAACATATCCAGTCTTCTGCAAGTAACTCTCTAAGTCCTCGAACTCATGCCTCTCACGTTCCTCCTCTCACTCATCCCGACGGCACTATTGCCTTTGAAGTCGAAGAGAAAGCCGAATGCTTCGCTAACAGCATAGCGGCACAATGTTCGCCCAGCACGCAACCCGCGGATCCCTCCCACATCCAGGCAGTGGAGGACGAAGTTCTCCGCAGAGAATCCCTGCCCATCACCGACGATCCCGTCACAGTCTCTAATGATGAAATCTTGCTTCTCATTAGAAGTCAAAAGTCCAAAAAGGCTCCGGGTGCGGATGGAATTTCCAACCACGCACTTAAGCACCTGCCCTAGCAGGTGCTTACCTTGTTAGCTATTATCTTCAATGCCTGCTTCGACCATAGCTACTTTCCAAAAGCCTGGAAAGAAGCGACAGTCATAGGCATTCCTAAGCCGGGTAAACCTCTGAATGTCCCGGCTAATCACAGACCCATCAGCCTCATTATTCCCCACCAGTTCGTCTTTCGCGCTAAGCACTCCTGCCCTCAGCAAGTCCATCGAATCGTCGAGTACATACTCGAAGGATTCTATCCGAAACGAAAGAAAACGATCGCGGTTCTCTTTGATGTAGCCAAGGCTTTCGACAAAGTCTGGCACAGTGGTCTCGTTTTTAAACTCTATAAAATTGGCTTACCGGTTCGCCTAGTCAGATTAATTGCGTCGTTTCTTAAAGACCGTACGTTTCGATTCAAACACGAAGGCACGCTCTCCGCGCCTCGTCCCATAAAGGCTGTCTCCGTCCGCAAATAAACTCCGTCCCGCTAGGCTCAGTCCTCGCCCCTCTGCTGTACACCGTGTACACTAACGACATCCCCATCCCGCCGAAAGGCGTCGAACTCGCCCTCTTTGCAGATAATACCGCCCTTTACACTAAAGGTCAAACGATCCCGTATAACATCACCAGACTCCAAAAGGCCGTAAACGCCCTCGGTGTTTGGTTCCAAAAATGGCGTATCGATGTTAACCCAGAAAAGAGTTCTGCTATTCAATTCGACCACAAACGTCGTAATCGCCACAACGATCCCCACATTCGAATGTTAGGTATTCCCATCCCCTGGAAGCGCAGTATCAAATACTTAGGCGTCACCCTAGATCAGACGCTTTCTTTCAAGCCACACGTCGATAGAGTAAAGAAACTCACGCGTTTTTACCTAAGCCGCCTATATAGTATGATAGGAAGAAAAAGTAAAATGTATTTTAGAAATAAACGTACGCTTTATAAGGTCTGCGTTAGACCCGTCATGTCATATGCTTCGCCAGTCTTTGCCCACGCCAAACCCTCCGTCCTGTATAAACTGCAGGTAGTTCAAAATCTCTTCTCAGTCTCGGTCTGCGTGCGTTCTCGAGCGCACGTCGATCGCAGACGCCTTCCCGCTCTTTTAGCCCCCGCGCTAATTGAGCACCCAAATTTCATAGTTGTTTACCGTACTAAGTTTCTATCGCCGTTTTCACGGCGGACAGTGGCTCGTTAACCGTACTTCTAATAAGTTTCTAACGCCGTTTTCACGGCGAGTAGTGGCTTGTTAACCGTACTTCGTGGAACGTGAGCTTCGTCGACGGGAATTCGTTGTTCCAGGACTTCAAGTGCCGTGTTCGAGTAAGTTATCCGCGTCGTTCTCAACCGCCCTACTGCGTGTAGGGTGGTTTTAGGAAGTTAGTCATCGTTGTTAGGTTCATATATTGTCCCTCCCCAACCCCTCCGCAATGGCTTCCCTAAGCTCTGATGAGATTAGGAAGAAGTTAGCTGATAGTATCGGTGCTGAAGGCATATATATAAATGCTGACAAGTTCCGTTTCCTTGATTCTCTTATCCCGCATATCATGGCGTTAACTCCACCAATGGCCCCTCAGGCCACCCCAGTCCCCCAGACCCCTCAGGTCTTAGGCCCTCCCGCGTCCCCTTCCTCCAGTGACATGGAGTGCGAAGAAAACGCCCCTCCGCGCCGCAAGCGCGCACCCGCGACCGAGTCATCCTCGGATGCCACCCCAACTGGCCCTGATGAGCCTCCCTCTTTCACCCTTGTTAAGAAGCGCTCTAAGAAGCGCTCGAAACAAGACCCGGCGCCCTCGGCGCCCGTCCCTACACCCCCTGCGGCGTCTTCAACGCCAGCTGCCCCGGTGTCTTCAACACCCGCTCCGGCCCCGACTTCTGTCAAGGCCAAAGTCCCACCACCCGTTTTCCTTCGGGAAAAGGGTAAATGGACCGAGGTCTCGACATTGTGCAATGAGCACAAAATCCATTACATCCGAGCAGCCAACTCGGGTGAATCTATTAAAATCACTGTCTCGTCGATAGACGATTTCCGAGCTTTGACTAAGCTCCTCACCGATAAGCAATATGCTTATCACACTTATGCTCTGTCAGAAGAGCGTAAGATCAGAGCGGTACTCAGGGGAATCCCGTTCGAATTATCGAACGAGGCCATCCTGGAGGATCTGCAGTCCCAAGGCTTCCCGGCACTCGCGGTGCATAAAATGCACAGCAAGTACGGGAGGCAACACCCTCTCGCTTTGGTGATTCTCGCCAACGTCCCCAAGTCCAGAGAGATCCTGAAAGGGGTTAGCTCTATTTGCGGCCTCTCTGGGATCTCAATCGAGGCGCCTCATCGCCGCGGTCATCCCGGCCAGTGCCATCGGTGCCAGTTGTACGGGCACGCGGCAGCCAACTGCCGCGCACCGCCCAGGTGCGTCAAGTGCCTGGTCCCGCACTTCACTAAGGAGTGCAATCGCACTCCTGAAACTCCCTCTCCTCCCGATTGCGTGCTTTGTGGCCAGTCCGGCCACACCGCAAACTACAGGGGCTGCCCTCGTGCACCCCGTTGTATGCGCTCCAATTTCAAAAGGGCGGCTCCCAAACAGGCCCCGCGCCTTTCTCAAGAAAACTTTCCGCCGCTGCGTAGCCGGGTTCCTCCGGCTGCAAAGCCTACTCAGCCCAAGCCTGCTCCAGAAAACTGGAGGCAGCGTCCCGCATCGAATCCCATCCCGGCTCCTCGCCCATACAAACCCACTCCTCAATCCTCCGTAGCAGACGATATGCGTATCGTCTGCGACGCTATAAAAAATGTCGATGTTAGTGAAATCGCAGTCTTAGCCCGTAAACTTAGGGCTTCACGTACTCCGACAGAGCGTTTGCTAGCTCTGGCGGAGCATAGTTCCCTTCTCAATTCATTGTAGGTTCATTTAAATGAATTGATCCCTAAATCATGCTTCGGCCGACCTCTGCCCAGCCCCGGCTTCACCGGAGGCTGCCCAGAACGGCCACCAACTCATGTCCCTTTGAGCACCTTCAGTGCAACTTTCACTACAGGCGGAAGACCCGCTAGCGGGTCTCCGCCAGCGCGCCCAACTTCCCGACGGGTGTCGCTTCCGATGAAGGCTAAAGGTATACGCTTACCACAGCCAACAGGTGGTTTTTAGTGGGTAGGTGCCATTCTGGTGAGTCCCACATAACCCCCCCGCAGAGGAATTTACCTGCGGGCGGGTATGCATGACGCATCTTCCACCTCCCTCCCGTGAGGGTGCCTCGGCAGCAAAAAAAAAAAAAAAAAAAAAAAAAAATCTCTTCTGCCGCAGGGCCACAAACGCACCTTGGTACGTGCGTAACGCGGACCTGCACAGAGATCTTGAACTACCTACAGTGCAACAGCACCTCAAAACACTCTCAGAATCGTTCTTCAAACGCGCCGAATCCCATCCCAATCATCTTGTTCGAGATTCAGTCTCATATACTGCTCCTGTGTTAGATTCGAAATTCAAAGTCGCTAGACCGAGAAACGCGCACACTGGCGAACCCACGCAATTAACTTTAGATCTCGAGGCCCTTCAGGCCGCAAATTCTAATTCTAACGTAAATGGGTGAATTTCCCAAACGACTTTTTTTTTTGTCTTCGTTGAAATTCGTTTTTTAAAATAAAAATTTTGTATTGAATTATTTATTTTAGAATAAAATAAGTAGTAATTGGGTTGTGGCATAAATATATTTTTTAATTAGATTATATTTAAGGGTAGAAATAAATACATAAACTCCAAATTTTCCCGTATCGGTGCTGTCCCTCAACTTTTTTTACAGACGTAAAAGCTTATAGGTCTATAAACATAACAAAATCAAGTTTAAAACCTATTCTATTTCATGGAGTTATAGTTTTTTTATTGAAAAATAATTTATTTTGTTCTATAATTAAACGTTTATTTTTATAAAAGGCACAAACGTACTTGTCCTGGAAAATGCTGTCTTGTCGGTGACCCAAAGTAATTTAGATCTAATTTGGCATAGACGAGTCCCACAATGTCCCCGCCCCCAAATTTATTTTACGTTAGTAACGTGCTACTACGCAGTCAGGAAGGATGCGAGCCAAATAGCTGCTTATTCCCGCCAAACACGTAAGTAGGCCTTTTTATTTGCTCGCGGACATTTTTTTTATAATATCGGTGATGGCTTTATCTAGTTTAATGATTAGTTAGTTTGTGGTTTTTTGCTTTTAACAAAGGTAATTAGTGGATTAGTTTGATTAACTGTTATTGAATTTATCCTAGGTATTGTGGTTTTTTTGTAATATTTGAAAAAGTGTGTCTTTTATCAAGACGGTGTTTTCAAATCGGTGAAATCGGTGGTCGTTTATTGCCACCGTTGTGATAATTTTCACCGATACTGTCAGAAAAATCGAATCGGTGACTTATTTCTCATATCGCTGTCTCACTTCATGATTCAACAGACAGTTTTATCACATCGGTGGATTGCTTTATAGTATCGGTGACTCTTGTTATCAGTTCGGTGAACCGTTTTATCATATTGGTGGTTTCCGTCATTTCGTTGCGGAATACGTATGCCGAATTTCATAAGTGTATGTATGTTTGTTTGTTTTACTACATCCCAGGAAATACTTTCCTAATATATACTACATTCTTTTACTATTAGTTTGAGGATCTCAACTTAGGGAATGGTAGATAGATAGGTAGATAAAATCTTTATTGGTACTACAAACTCACATACATATTACATTACATTATTATTTGAACACCTTATTAT
Source organism: Marasmarcha lunaedactyla (assembly GCA_923062675.1). Classification (NCBI taxonomy): domain Eukaryota; kingdom Metazoa; phylum Arthropoda; class Insecta; order Lepidoptera; family Pterophoridae; genus Marasmarcha; species Marasmarcha lunaedactyla. The sequence goes on from OV281353.1 coordinate 16,627,798, forward strand.
TATAAAAATCAATAAAATCAATAAAACCAATGGCATATTACACGACGTGCGTTAAGTACGTGTCAGCTCAGCGATGACATTTGCTCGGAGGAGCAAAACGCTGATTTTCAACCGCATCGTACAAGTTTTATTGATATCGGTACACTGTATCAAAAGTTTATAGCTAAAAATAGTGAAATAAAAATGTTTAAATAAAACATCTAACCGACTTCAATGAAGCCAGAGCCCTGATGATCGTAAAATAGGGAAGACTTTATTTAAATCGGTTATATTACACATTCTTAATGTTATTGACTTTACATTAAACCAGTAATTTATATTGACAGATGTATGCACAAACTCGTCATACACGCCCGCGTTCGATAGCTATCTCTTTTAATACAAACACACGTGGTAGCATGCACCTACAACGAGCGACCTTCAAGTGCATGTCATTTGGGAAGGTATCTATTCAGTAAAGCTAACATAATGATGGTGAGCTATTTTTTAATTCATTGAAACCAGCAAACGAACACCATCACACCATGGAGCCATATGATGGTAAGTAGAATCCAGGACATCGTTAAAGGGACGTGCAATGCTTAACGATGCGTTGCTGACCCAACATTTAAGATGGTCAAGTCTTATGTTCCTGTCATTTCACTGGCTGGCCCTCCCCTTCATCCGGAACACAACTACACTTACACGTAGTTATTTAGCGGCTAAGATAGGGAGGATGGTACCTACCCAGGCATTTCTGAATATGTATAGCAAATATATATTTTAACTAAAGATTTTTGGAGGAATTTTGTTTAAGCATGCCGAGGCAAAAACTAGACGAGGAGGAGAAAAAAAAGGAAGAGGTTAAGCGAAACAAGAAGAAAAGCTAGAATCAAAAGCGACCCAATTTTGAGAGAAGAGTTTTTACGGAAAGACAGAGAACGTTTAACCAGACGAAAAGCAGCTGGACTTATCCTATCGCGAAGCCAAATGACTACACATGCTCGTCGGCTTGCACAAAAAAAAGACCAAATTTCTGCTCGCGCATATTATCAAAGGAAAAAAGCTAAGGCGGCTGCTGCCCGAAACAAAAATAGTGAAACAAGTGTTCCAGAGGCCAATGATGTAATAACAGAATTACTACCGAAATATTACGAATTACTTAGTAAGTTTTTGACCAAATGAGGAATTTTTTTTGTAGACGTAAGTTTTGACCAGTTGAGGAGTTTACTTAGCAAATGTAAGTTTTTGATCAGATGAGGAGCATATTTCTATTGTGATTACAGTTTAATTTAAAGTCTGATTAACGTTAAAACTAAAATAATTATGCTGATCAGTAACGGTTATTATTTTTTTATTTAAATGAGTAAGTTTAATTAAAATAATTATATACTGTTACATTAATAAATACAAATATGTCAATTTCAAACTCTACTAGTTTAGGCTAGACTTTACTTATTTTAAATAAAGACAATGATAATGAAAATAACCATATTTTTATTCTTTATAGTATAAAACACTTGAATTGGATTACTAAGAGTTCAGTTCTCGTTAGATCTTATGTAAAAAGATCACATCTAAGTTTCTGTTGTCAAAATACATAGGTACCACCTATGTTTTTCACGCCGTTTTGGTACATTTAGGTGCATGGTTTAATGATATCGGTGGGTCAAAATATCATTTCGGTGGAAAAACTTATCACCTCGGTGGTCACCCTTCTCATATCGGTGCCCAGAAAAATTTGTCGGTGGCTGGTTTATCAGATCGTTGGCAACCAAAATTCAATTTTAATTTTCTCCTTGGTCTTTAATGGTAGGTTGATATCCATAAATCTGGAAATATATAATGTCCTAAAGAATACATAAAAACTAAAAAATACACAAAAAACACAAAAATGAAGAAGTTCACCGATACGATAAAAAAAACACCAGTTGTTGAAATTCACCCAAATTCTAATTCTAACATAAATCCGAATTAATGCAATTTTATTTTTCAATTTTTAATATTTTAATTATCTGTTTTTCATTTTGAGCACCTTCAGTGCTATGTAAATCCCAGCGGGTGGGTGACCCCTTAAGGGCCCCGCTAGCGCGGCCTCTTTCTCCAATTGGCCGTCGCTCAGATGAAGGCTGAGTGGCAAAAATGCACGAGCCGACAGGGGGTTTTTTAGTGGGTATGGTTCTGGTAGGCGTCGGGACGAGTCCCACATAACTTCGATCGCGCGCGCGGAGTATGCGTCAGAGCATTTTTTATATCCTCCTGCCATTCCCGTGGAGGGGAAACAAAAAAAAAATTTAAAAAAAAATCGAACTCATGCTCATGCTGAAGCTCTGAAGCTGCCTCATGCTGAAGCTACCTGACGGACGTCGAAGATACCTCGTTCTAAAGCTACCTGACGCTAAAGCTGCCTCATGCAGAAGCTACCTGAAGCTGTCTCATGTTGAAAACCCCGACACTGACGCATGATCCTCCTCCTGCTGCTGACCCTGATGATCCTGCCTACGACCTCTTCCTGCCTGCTGATCCAACCTGCTCCTCTTATTCCTGCTCTTGCTGATCCAGCATGCGCCAGAGCGCCAGTCGGTGCCTGAGCGTCTGCCACTGACCCTGCACGCGCCTAAGCGTCTTCACCATGGAAGCCTTCGTGACGACCCCTCCGACTAATTCATATCCGTGACAGCAGTTTTTGGAATAAAAACTTTTATTACGTGACAAACTCATGCTGAAGAAGTTTTGAGTATCATTAGCTCATTAAAAGATACCAACTCAGTAGGTAGCGATGGAGTACCAACAAAAATAATTAAAAAATGTAAAAAGCAATAGCACCGCTTATTTCACACATCATAAACCTATCGTTCACACAGGGAACTTATCCAGAAAAACTGAAAACGACCGTTATAAAACCTTTGCACAAAAAAGGGCCTAGGGACAACCCTGAAAATTACCGTCCTATTGCAAACACAACTAACCTAGCAAAGGTATTTGAAAAATGAAATTTGGTATAAAAAAGGTATTTGAGAATTGAAATAAATGGTTTCAATACAAATTCCACACATCAAGGTAAATTCGAAACATTTTCATCTTCGATAAAATATAATAGGGTAGGCGTGCCCAAAGGTAGCATGTTAGGTCCGCTCTTATTTCTTTTATATAATAATGACTTACCCATTATCTCATTACATTATATGCTGATGACATATCAATTTTAATTCCTAACGATACAAATAAAAATATCAATGACATTATAAATTCTACTGTAGCGAACATAATTCATTGGCTCGGCGTTAATAATTTAACCGTAAATAAAAACTTTAAAATACTAATGAAACAAAAAACATCCAATTTTCTAACAAAGGAGCAAAGGATATGGACTTAAACGTTACATGTGATAATAAAAGAGAGGGTAGTTCCACATTGTTGATAACAGACGTGTTTATTTTGCCTCATCGTATTTTAATTCTGTAACAGCGGAAATAATAATACATTCCATCGTTAAAAGTCAAATAATCACAGTTTACATAGTGAATAATACAAGTGTTACCATCTTAAAAGATATAGTGTCCTCAAATTGCAATAAAACAGTGTTCTAAAATCAGTGTCACACGCTCATATCAACCGACCATAACTGTTTGTGTCATACGTCATCCCCGGCAGGATTGAAAGTACTATTTCGCAGTGATTATCAGTTACTTGGCGGACGATTGGATATCTAATCCGTTTCTGTCCGAGCGATCCAAGTTCGAACCCCACAACGGTTGCGATTTTTTAGCATTTTAAGATTGGTTTATCCTTATAGTACTCTGAGAAAATACTATCATGGCACCGGCAAATAAATGCGGAGCATGCGGAAAGTTCCTGTCTGCAGCGACAGGTGGCGCTAGCTGTGCTGAATGCAAAATTAACTATCATCGCATTTGTGTTAATCTGGCCTCAAGCGCTGTAGCGAAGGATTGGATGTGTCCCGCTTGCAGGGTTAATAAGATACCTCGCCAGGGCACGAACGCTGAGACACCGGTAAAAGGTATTGTAAATGTTGATGTGTGTACGGAAAGCGAGACTAGTCCGCCATCTTTTAAAAGTGAAGACTTCTTAAGCCTTATAGCGGAATTACAATTGTTTAAAAATGAACTTATAGAAACAAAGGAAATCATTAGAGGTTTTAAGTCAGAATTAACAGATCTAAAAAATAGTTTATCAAAATGTAATAATAGGATAGATGTCATAGAAGAAAAGGTTTTAAAATTGGAATCAGAGGGCAGTGATGCTAACACTAAGAATCTAACATCATTAAATAATACAATTATAGATTTAAAGTCCGAGATTAACTACAGAGAGCAGGAGACATTGGCAAATGATCTAGACATCACAGGAATCCCTGAAACTAAGGGTGAAAATATCAGTCATGTATTTTTAACCCTAACCAAAAAATTGGGCTGTAATATTAGCAATCAGGATGTTGTTTCTATCAAACGATGCGGCGTACCTCGTCGAAATCAGCAAGAAGGGGAAAAAATACCTCGGGTCATTTCCGTACGGTTGCTAAGAAAAGTTTCACGAGATGAAATCTTGAAAAACGCCCGTGTTCGCCGTAATATAACGACAAAGGATTTAGATTTACATGGCGAACCCAAAACAATTTTCGTCAATGAAAGGCTCACTTCTTTTAATCGGAAACTATTCCAAAGAACTAGGGAGCGCGCAAGAGCAACAAAATGGAAATTCGTTTGGTCTCGGGATGGGTCGATTTTTACTAGGAAAGTGGAATCAAATGCCATATTTCGAATTAGAAACGAACAAGACATAGAGCGTGTTTTTGGTGGAGTTAACACGGATTGCTCTGGTACTTAAGTTAATGTACTTTTCTGTCTTGATTACTTGTTTATATTTATATTGGAGCTTATTTGTTTTTTTAATTTTAATGTCTCTGTTATCAATATTTATGTCATGTTCTTGTTACCATATACACTTTGAAAGATTTTATGAAAGTTTTGTGGCACGACAGTCTATGTATTTATATAATTCTTTATTTATATGTTTATAAGTTTATTATAATGTTTATTTTCAATTATAATCAGCAATAAGTATTTACTCACAAATTTATATATTTATTTTTTGTTCTATCGAAACATATATTGACAGTCTATTTATACGCTTATTTTTCATACTTATTCAGTCCTTGTTTAGTCGTTTTTCAAAAATAGTGCGAACTCATCTAAAATGGTAGGTAAAATGAAGTTTTTAAACGTTTGTTTCATGAATTGCGGTTCAATCAAAACTAATTGTGACAATTTCTGTGCTGCCGTTTTACAACGAGCTCCTGATGTTATGGCATTGAATGAGACGTGGCTGAGACCCGGTGAAGATGATTTAGCTCCACACTTACCCTATTATAAATTAATTCACAATCCTCGCGAGTCTCACATCCTAAACGGTCGGGGCGGTGGAGTAGGATTTTTAATCAAACGAGGAATTAAAATTAGAAAATTAAATCACCTCAAAACCTCAACTGAACAATTGTGGATTCAAATCAATACTCATCTAGCGTCTAGTTATAGGTACTGCGTACAGACCGCAATGGTTAGATAATGATGACTTCTTTGAATCCCTCACTAATACGATATCGTCCTTCAAAAACTTTGACCATATGATAATACTGGGGGACTTTAACATTAATTTCCTTAATCGAGGAAGCAGCGCTGTTAAGAAGCTCGACCTTTTTTTGGCTTGCTTTAGTCTTAAGCAAATAGTTAAAGACTATACCCACTACACTGACCACAGTGAGTCATTAATTGACGTTATATGTACAGATGCAAGTATTTTGACATTCAAAATACTTTTATATCTGGGTCTAGACATGCTATCCTAGACGTAAAAATTAATGTAAAAATAGAGAAGTGTAAGCCTCGCTGGGTTGTGAGTAGACCGTTAAAAGACATAAATTTGGAATCGCTTAATCGTATAGTGAATGAAATTGATTGGGAAAACCTGACGAATGACACTGACTTAAATATAATGGTTAATAATTTTATTTTTTTAATTAATGATATATTTGATACAATTGCCCCTAAAAAATTCGTGTACCTGAAAAAGTTATCTGACCCATGGATAACCAGCAATATTCGCTACATGATGAAGCTTCGAGACAAGGCACTTACTAAGTTTCGCAGAACTGGAAGCAACTCTCATAGGTCTTATTACCAAGAATCAAAACATTTAGTTTCATCCTCACTGTTGAGTGAAAAACAGGCATATTTTGACGCTAAACTCAATAAAAATATTAATAACTCTAAAGCCCTATGGACGGGTCTGCAAAATACTGTCTTAAAAACTCAAAATCGTAATGACTATTTGCCTGCAGGTCTTAATGATCCCGAATTGTTGAACAGCCACTTTCTCGATATTCCTGGCAATACCGAGGTGTCCCTGTCACAGTTAACGTATTATGAATTTCATCGGTATAGCTCCTCATCTTTTTCGTTAGATGCTGTATCAGAGAGGTTGGTCGGTAAAATCATTATTCAAATTACTTCTAATGCCCAAGAGATAGATGAAATATCTAGGGACATGATTCTATTGACGCTACCTCGAACCCTAGGCATAATCACTAAAATCATAAACCTATCCATAGAAAGTGGTACATTTCCATTAGCTTGGAAAACCGCAAAAGTTAGACCACTGCCGAAGGTTCCCAATCCTTCTAGCTTGAAAGACATAAGACCTATTAGCCTTCTATGTTTTCTATCCAAGGTGCTCGAAAAAGTAATTTATCTGCAACTTATAGCTTACCTAGAGCGCAGCGCGATACTAAACTGTTTACAGTCTGGTTTTCGGAAGGGACGAGGTACAACTACTGCTTTGTTGGATGTCGTAGATAACATATTAACTGCACAGGATCATGGATCGGGAACCTTACTTACTTTATTAGATTTTTCACGAGCTTTTGAATCCATCAATATTGACTTACTAATATCAAAGTTAGCGCATTACGGTTTTGATAACAAATCTTGCAAATGGTTCGCTAGCTACCTAACTGGCCGATCTCAACTGGTTGAAGTATCGTTTGAGGGTGGTTTCGCAAGAAGGTCAGAGAAGAAGAATGTAGAGCGCGGCGTTCCTCAGGGCTCAATTCTTGGCCCAGTCTTGTTTATTTTATATAGTTCTGACATCATAAATGAAATACAATTTAGTAAGTACGACATGTATGCCGATGACATCCAAATATATACTTCCTGCAATGCTAGCAATATACTTGAAAAGGTCAATTGTCTGAATATTGACCTTTCGAATATCAGTTATTGGGCGCAGAGAAATTGTCTAGTTTTAAACCCATCAAAATCAAAACTAATGATATTAGGATCTAAAAAACAAATCAGCGAGATTCATGATAGTAAGCCACTTGTATCAGTTCACGGGAACACGATCGAAATAGTAGAAGAAACTAGAAATCTGGGAGTAAGACTTGACTCACACCTCAGATTTGAGAAACATGTTTCTGATATCGCAAAAAACTGCTTTTTTCGTCTAAAGGTACTTTATAAAGTTCGTGACCTCTTAAGCGTCAAGCTGCGAGAACGTCTTTGTGAAGCTCTTGGCCGTGTCTATTACGTAAAACCCAAAAAATACTACAACGAGTGCAGAATGCGTGTGCTCGGTTCTGCCATAAAATACCAGCACGGGCACGAGTCACACCTTTCATAAACGAAGCAGGAGCACTACGCATAAAAAACCGGCAATTGTTACATCTCGCCTGTCTTTTATTTGATGTTGTGAATCGCCAGGCACCAGAATATCTGTTTTTAAAATTGGAGTGGCTCCGGTCACACAACTATTATAACACAAGAGCATCTCTGTATAGATTAGCTACACCAAGCCATAGGACCATGGCGTTTAGAGGTAGTTTCCGTTACCAAGCTAGCAAATGTTGGAATAACTTGCCACCTCCATTAAGACGTTCAAAATCTCGTCAAGTTTTCAAAAATAATTTTCATAAGTATTTACTTAAGTCACAACAACAACATAGCTAGTTTGGTAGTAATATGTTATATATGTTATATATGAATAAGCGTAGGCATGAACTAATTTATCATTTATATTATTATTTTTATTTCGAAAGTACAGTGAATCTGCAGAACTATTTTTACAGTTCAATATTATCGCTAATTATTATATTATATTATATATTTTTATTTTATTATAATAATAATTATTTATTTATTTATTTAATATTATTATTGTTTTTTTTTTTTTACCGTGCCACATATACATATACGTATATATAAAGTTGCTCCTAATTTTGTAAAGTAACTTACCATAATAAATATATTCTTCTTTGTTTCATGTTTAAGTAAAAAAATTATGTTATTGTGGAACTATCCAAGTGCATTTTTCCCTCTCCCAGAACATCTATGGGATTCAGGGTTCGACTGAAAACCAGCGTCGGGGATTTAACTGAATCCTCGAGATTTTGTTGAGTCGAGTTCCCATTTTATTTATTGTCGAATTACTGTGTAGAATTTTTTATAAATTTGTCTTATAGTGTGTGAATATTATTTGTAATTTCGACAATTTTGTAAAATAAATACATTTCTTATTTCTTTCTTTCTTTCTAAAAAGATTCGAGAAACCGAAATTCATACATTGCTTGGCATAGTAATGGACAAACATTTTACCTGGAACGACCACATAGAAAAAGTGTCCTCAAAAATAAACAGATTCGCTTACGCACTCTGGCGGTTAACAAAACTAACAAATCCAGAAACTGGTCTGAAAGCATATCACGGTTAAGTAGCCTAAGTATTGAGATATAGTATTCTTTTGTGGATACACTCTGTGAAATTTAATAAGGCCTTCATAGCACAAAAACAATGTATCAGAGCTATTGCAAATATTAACTCTTGGGAATCATGTAGGCTTCTATTCAAATCTATTAGACTATTGACCCTACCTAGTCTGTATTTATGTTTTCAAAGAATAAAAATTATGTTAATTTTAATACAAGGTTCCCTGATAGAATATAATACATAAACAAAAACAGACATATGTAAACGCAGTATTCTATCGACGGCTGTAAAAATTTTTAATAAACTTATTAAATAATTTCAAATGTTTGACTATTAAACAATTTAAATCCGCCTTGAGCCACTTTCTAATCGATAAATGTTCTATAGTATTAATAAATATTTAAATTCTTATTGGAACTCTGTAAAGTGTAAAAATATATAAACTATTAGGATTGCATGCTGCACGACAGTAAAATATGAGATCCTATTTATATCAAGTACTTGACCTGAACCGTATTTTCTGCAATAAAGGATCATGATTTTTATTTTTTGATTTTCTTTTGTTGAAATTTACAATAATTCTTAAGTTAAGGTATAAAACACTATTTTCTTCTCGATGTTTAAAGTCGTTGATTAGACATATATTTTTTTTGTTTTTGTTTTTGGTTATGCATACCGCTTTAATATGTATAATCAAACAGTGAAAACTTCACTGGTTAGTATTTGAAACTGTGAAATAGAAATAAGTGTTATTTGTAACTGTTTGTTTCCTAAATAAAGAAAAATAAAATATTAATATCAACAAACATGACCCGAGAATAAAATCTGTGTCATCACACTAATTAATTTCCCGGCCAGAACTCGAACCTTGGACCTCCGGCGTATGAGGCAGGTCGACTAACCACTACGCTATTCGGTCGAAAAAGTACAGATTTCGTTGAATTTATAGGTTCTACGTAGTTCTAAACCAAACTGTTTAAATATGTGTTAAATATTGAATAGAACGAGAGTGCCATACAATAACATTTTTGTAATCATTTTTAATATAACATTTATTCAAGGTTTTCGATTACTTAATTTATGTAAAATAATATATACAGGCCACTCCTAGAAAATGAAATTTATTTTCTTCGGTCGATCATAAAGCTACAAATTATAACATAGCATATATATAAGTCGTGAGCTAAACCTACGCTTTAATTAATTAATTCTGACCTTATTTTTAAATTGAAAGATCCATTCGGCCCTAAACGCATACAAAAGCTAGTCTTGTATAAATCTTAGTGAGCGGTGATTACTATTGCACATCGGAGAACTATCAAGACATCAAAGGTCCCGGGTTCACCCCTCGCATATGCAACAATAACAATTGTTCATTTAATTAAGGAGGTTCAATTAATTTAATAATTAAGGAGAAAACATGTATTTTGCATGTTTCCCTTTAATTTTCTACTTATTTTGGTGGCTTTTCTGGGAACCTACACGAATTTATCAACAAAGCATTACAATATTATTTTCAGCACTTACCGGTTCGAAATCGATCACGATCGAATGTTCTTCTTCATTAGGACTCAAACCTTTTACATTCTTTAGAATTTTTGGGTCTGTTTCATAAAAATGTGGCATCGAAATGTAAAGAGGAGCGTTTGTACATTTTGTGGTATCCATGAGTCCTGTGACACAGTTGTCTGATGTTTCACAGTAACATTGAAGGTCTGGATCACGCGGTAGGTCACCTATTCCTGCTTTGTATCTATTTGTGTGAATGCCTTGGTATTTTGTCTTCTTGACAAATTTGCTTACGATTGGTCTGTAAACCGTAAAATCAAGTCAAGTATGTAAAAAATCTACTACACAGCCCGCATACAAGCTCCAAACAATCTGAGCTGTAAAGTTATTGTTTAATATTGGATAATCAGAAGGTACTTCGTTACAAAATTCGTGGACTAAAAAATAAAAACGACGCACAGCTTATTTCGAAGAACACGTGAGCTGATACGTTATTTAAAAGTTCTTGAATATAACGAAAGCTCTTTGAGAAATATTTTTAAATAACCTGCAAAAATCATCTGCATAAGAAACTAGATCATCCTGTTCTGTAAGGTAAGGAGCGAATATTGTTCCGTCAGTGCCCTCAAAGTTATTGCACTTATCTTTCCAGACACTTTGAGCAGTCATGTTGTCTATTTGTACAACTTTGCCAACATCATTGATATTTTCGATTCCTCGTTTGACAGTAATGAGTTTATGACCTGCTGTTCCATTGTTCTGAAATATTAAGAATGTTTATATTTAAACTTAAAAATGTGCTTTGACGTGCCGTAATATTTAATGCAACAACGGAGCTATTGTGGTTTTGGGTACAAATACAATGAAGGTCGAAGAGTGATAAGTTATATAGAAGATAAGTTTTATTCCAGAAATCCATGTATTCTTAAGGGAAAAGATTATTGTATTTTTAAGAAAATGAGCAAAGTAATATGTGGGTATTTAGCTGTGGGGACTAATAAACACTTATAGTTAGGGAGGCGAATAGGGGAATTTTCGGTAATACTCGAGCGTGGCAGTTTAAGATATGAGAGATACCTTAGACCTAATAGAACAACCTTGTAAAGTATTTAGCTCTATATGTAGTGACGCGCGCCTAGGATAGACGATCAGATTAGTAAAAAAAAATCGATAGTCTGAAATACTCGAGCGCGTCAGATTAAGATATTGGGGGTTTTTTTTTGTGTTTTAAGACTAAATTTAACTAATCTGACGATAAGTCCTTGACGCCGCCGAGTTATAGGGTCGGGAACTTGTAAAAAAAAAACGTTAATCCGGCATTCTCGAGCGCGATTTTTTTATTTTTATTTTGAAGAATATAATCTAAAACATACTAAAAATACAAAATCTGCCGGTTTCCGCATGACCGGAAGTGTGGAGGAGCAATTTCGTCTTCCGAAAAACGCGTTGCGGCATATAAGTCGCGAACTATACATTTAAAAAAAAAATTTAAATAAACAAATAAGGTAATTTTGTTTTACACAAAAAAGGTCTTCACATTTTTGTCCAAAGTTAAAACTTTTTGACTTGAAGCATCATAAAAACTCAAACTCCCGGTTTTTTGAGTATATCTCGAAAACTGAGGGTGTTAAAAAAAATTGATATGAAATAACGATGATTAAATTATGTGACTTTTATTATATCTTAAATTTTTTTTTTTCTAAAGCTTCTCGACAATTTTCGTGGACTCCGAAAAAGTTACGCGTATCTGTATACAAAAGTATTATTGACATGTACAGTTCCATATATGTATATTATTCAATAGCCTGTTGATCCTCAAATTGTTTTTTGGACGTACCGTAAGCAAAACGAAGTGAAGAATTGAAGCAAAAAAGAGGAATTTGCCATAAACATGTAATACAGACTGAGCACTTCGCGGAAATATGCCGTCCTACCAGTATTTTTCCTTTATTTCGCAACATTGATGGTGGGAAAATAAGCGGTAGAAGGGAATTTTCGGTACACCCTATATATTTATATATATATATATATATCTACATTTACGTTGGTTGTATCTATCGCTTTATTGTCATTCTTAAATTCCCCGTTTTATCAAGGAGAAAGAAAGGAAAAAAAAGAAACCATAAAACCTTTTTCGGTCAGATTAAGAGAACCCACCAACATTTTTGTCAGATTAAGAAAATATGCTTTCAGGATACCGAGATAAACCTCCCCTATGAAAATCTGACGCGCTCGAGTATTGCAAAAAAACTTTTTTTTTTTGCATTTTCAAAAATTCATCGTAACCTATCGTCACGCCGAAATCGTAAGTTTTTTTAAAGGGAGCTTCCTTGGGGCCTACTTAACACCCCTTCCGAAAATCTGACGCGCTCGAGTAAATTTTTTTTTTTTGCATTTTTGACTACTTTATATGCCTACCCCCACCACGCAAACCGGCAGATTAGTATACCGTTGTTATCAGAGGCACTTGGGGCATACGCAGTATGAATATCTGACGCGCTCGAGAATGCCCAAGTAACTGTTTTTTTTAACATTTTTGAAAAACCGTACACGCCAAACCCACCGCTAAAATGGTTTTTACCATACGAGCTTTTCTTTTCGAAATTATTTTATCTTTCGATTTTGATAGGTCTCGACGGCGCCGTTGAATTACGCCATTTAGCTACCTCGCCTCCCTAACTATTATATAGTTTAAATATTTAAATGGTAAGGAAACATGGCTATTAAACTATGTAATTTGAGCTCATGAAAAAAAAAAATATTATTCCAGGTAATAAAATTATTATTTGTTATAACCAAGTACCTAAGTGTTAGAAATACCAAACTGGTGGGATCCCAGAATAAACATACTTATATATATATATATATATATATATATATATATAACGTACGGAACTCAGATGTTTCAGCTGACTATGGGCTTTATAAGAAAGCTTAGTCATTCAGAGATCATGGAGAAAGCCATGCTCGGAGTTTTCGGGCGAGATCAAATTTAGGAATATCCCCAGTACCAAAACCGGTCGCCGACCTAACCCGGGTGATTGCAATTCTTAAGTGGCTATAGGCTTTGACTGTGAATGGAATTTTAAGTACTAGTACTTACAATTCCAAACAAAGAGAACTTAAACTGATTATTTGGTCCAAAAACCAGAGCATTCGCTGCTTCCTTTTTTAATTGTGTACATAAAGCTTTCGCTGCGAATATTTGATGATCGCAGTTAATATTCACTCCTTTGAACAAAATATCCATGACTTTCACTTTCATGAATACAGATTCCGGGTTATCATATATTGCATCGATAGCTTTCTTTAAGATTGGTAATGCATGCGGTCGTTCTCGAAGTGTGAGCGATACTAAAGTCTGAAAAAGAAATTTCATTCTATTTAGTCGCTGAGCTACTTGTCAAAAAGGGAAAGAATCATGTCTACAGAGAGAACACTAAACCTAAATTATATTAACTTTAGGTGACAAACTACCTCACTGGATCGTATTCGATAAGCGTTGTTCGAGTTAACGTTAAGTTATCGGTATTTTTTTCTCACTGGCTTGCTCTCGATGGCTTTAAAATATCAGACGTTGGTGAGAACCTCGACTATGGTAGACCAGGTCATTTATTTGTTTCTTAAATAGAATGATTACCATTACAGTGAAGGTTAATCGGTAAGTGAAACGAAATGAGCAATTACTATAATGTATAGTCAACTTAATATTAAGGAAGTTTTAAAAAATATATTTAAAACGTCTTTCTATCATTATATAAACGTCTTGTAGGTATATTGTATTTATTCTAACTATAAATGTCAGGAAAAAATTATTTCGTCTGTTAATTTTTAGGTCTCTTTATTTGTTATACGTTTACGTTTGAACTGCGTAACCGACCATTTTGAATCTTTGTACATTCACGTTGTGAAGTTTACAAAAAAGTGCACAAGGTAGCTTTAATTTCACATAAAAACACCACTATTCCTGCAGGACACGCGAGCGATACTATGGAGAAAATGTTTATAATTTTCTTTTAGTTTATTTGTGTACACACCGATGTTACTTAACTCTAATATTCTCTATACTATTATTATAACAATTACTCTAATTATTCATAAAACAAGTTTTAAATAAAAGTAAGCTTGAAATTGAAGGCAAAAAAAGGCGGTCTGGTATGAAACATCCCCAAGTGACCTTTTTTTATGGGGACTGGAACTGCTCGCGTCCGCAAGGTTTAGCCCTCGATGCCTTGTACGTGGTCCCTGGGTGGTGCTAAACGAGCAGTATCTTCTGGTGGTAGGCTTCGGCCGTGACTTGTCACCATCCACTAAACAAAGCCACGCCGCCAAGTGACATGGTCGCGTTCCGGCATGATGTTTAGTGTAGCCATCGAGGAGGGTAGGTCTGAGTAATCGTGGTGCATCAGAGAACTGTCTTCAGCTCGTAATTTATTGACTCGCTGGGTAACTGGTTTTAGAGGGTAGTGGGATCCGAAGAAACGGTGCACCGCTGGCCGACCGCAGGTAGTAGGGGGCCCAAGTAGTGTGCTAGCCACATGCGAAAGGCTGCCCCGCCACCTCGCGAAAAATCCCGGGAGACTTTATCGTGCCAGATGGCAACTGGTTAGAGAGGACCCGATGACAATCCCCAGGGGGGGTTCGGCCGTCCCCGCAGTCTCCAAGCCAGTTCCCCATTGGTGCGTTGTTTATTGCGGGCTGCTTGGTTCCATTTGCAGCGCTTTACTCAACTTCTGTCCTCCTCCCTATTCACTCACACAACTAATATGAAAAGTCACAAGAAGAGTAAGGTTCTACAGCGGTTGCACTTCCTCTCTCTTAAAGTGCACTTCTGGAACATCAGAGGAATGCACTCAAATATCAACGATGTCCACCACCATCTTGAGCAGTCTCGGTCTGCGTGCGTTCTCGAGCGCACGTCGATCGCAGACGCCTTCCTGCTCTATTAGCCCCCGTGCTAATTGAGCACCCAAATTTCACTGGTTGTTGTCGTAATATATAATTTCATAGTTGTATACCGTATTAAGTTTCTAACGCCGTTTTCACGGCGGACAGTAGCTCGTTAACCGTACTTCTAATAAGTTTCTAACGCCGTTTTCACGGCGGAAAGTGGGTTTTAACCGTACATCGTGGAACGTGAGCTTCGTCGACGGGGTTTCGTCGTTCCAGGACTTCAAGTTCCGTGTTCGAGTCAGTTATCCGCGTCGTCCTCAACCGCCCGACTGCGTGTAGGGTGGTTTTTAGGAAGTTAGTCATCGTTGATAGGTTCATAGTATATATATTTATATATTGTTGTCCCTCCCCAACCCCCTCCGCAATGGCTTCCCTAAGCCCTGAGGAGCTTCTGAATAAGCTGATCGCTGATTACGACGCCCAAGGCACTCACTGCCCCCCTCATATGATTCGCACACTGCAATCATTTCTCCCTCTAATCATGGCACTGTTCACACCGGCCCCTCAGGCCACCTCCGTCCCTCAGACCGCTCTGGTCTTAGGCCCTCCCGCGTCCCCTTCCTCCAGTGACATGGAGTGCGAAGTAGACGCCCCTCCGCGCCGCAAGCGCGCACCCGCGACCGAGTCATCCTCGGACGCCACCCCAACTGGCCCTGAGTCTCCCTCTTTTACGCTTGTTAAGAAGCACTCTAAGAAGCGTTCGAAACAAGACCCGGCGCCCTCGACGCCCGTCCCTACACCCCCTGCGGCGTCTTCAACGCCAGCTGCCCCAGTGTCTTCAACACCCGCTCCGGCCCCAACTTCTGTCAAGGCCAAGGTCCCACCACCCGTTTTCCTTCGGGAAAAGGGTAAATGGACTGAGGTCTCGACATTGTGCAATGAGCACAAGATCCACTACACCCGAGCGGTAAACTCGGGTGAATCTATTAAAATCACTGTCTCTTCGATAGACGATTTCCGAGCTTTGACTAAGCTCCTCACCGATAAGCAATATGCTTATCACACTTATGCTCTGTCAGAAGAGCGTAAGATCAGAGCGGTACTCAGGGGAGTCCCGTTCGAATTATCGAACGAGGCTATCCTGGAGGATCTGCAATCCCAAGGCTTCCCGGCACTCGCGGTGCATAAAATGCACAGCAAGTACGGGAGGCAACACCCTCTCGCTTTGGTGGTTCTCGCCAACGTCCCCAAGTCCAGGGAGATCCTCAAAGGGGTTAGCACTATATGCGGCCTCTCTGGGATCTCGATCGAGGCGCCTCATCGCCGCGGTCATCCCGGCCAGTGCCATCGGTGCCAGTTGTACGGGCACGCGGCGGCCAACTGCCGCGCACCGCCCAGGTGCGTCAAGTGCCTGGTCCCTCACTTCACTAAGGAGTGCAATCGCACCCCTGAAACTCCCTCTCCTCCCGATTGCGTGCTTTGTGGCCAGTCCGGCCACACCGCAAATTACAGGGGCTGCCCTCGTGCACCCCGTTGTATGTGCTCCAATTTCAAGAAGGCGGGACCCAAACAGGCCCCGCGTCTTTCTCAAGAAAACTTTCCGCCGCTGCGTAGCCGGGTCCCTCCGGCTGCAAAGCCTACACAGTCTAGGCCTGCCCCAGAAAACTGGAGGCAGCGCCCCGCATCGAATCCCATCCCGGCTCCTCGCCCATACAAACCCACTCCTCAATCCTCCGTAGCAGACGATATGCGTATCGTCTGCGATGCTATGAAAAATGTCGATTTTAGTGAAATCGCAGTCTTAGCCCGTAAACTTAGGGCTTCACGTACTCCGACAGAGCGTTTGCTAGCTCTGGCGGAGCATAGTTCCCTTCTTAATTCATTATAGGTTCATTTAAATGAATTGATCCCTAAATCATGCTTCGGCCGACCTCTGCCCAGCCCCGGCTTCACCGGAGGCTGCCCAGAACGGCCACCAACTCATGTCCCTTTGAGCACCTTCAGTGCAACTCTCACTACAGGCGGAAGACCCGCTAGCGGGTCTCCGCCAGCGCGCCCAACTTCCCGACGGGTGTCGCTTCCGATGAAGGCTAACGGTAATAACTGCAGCCAACAGGTGGTTTTTAGTGGGTAGGTGCCATTCTGGTGAGTCCCACATAACCCCCCCGCAGAGGAATTTACCTGCGGGCGGGTATGCATGACGCATCTCCACCTCCCTCCCGCGAGGGTGCCTCGGCAGCAAAAAAAAAAAAAAACACCATCTTGAGACAGAGAGGCGTCACCTACTTTTCTAAACGGAGACGCAGATCTGTAATCCGTCAGACTCGGCATACCTTTGTTACCCAGGGTACATCCTGGAGTCCAATTTCCACTCGAACGGTGGGGTGTGCATGTATGCCAGTGACGAGATCTGTTGTCAGCGTCTCCGTTACTTGGAAGATCTGGACTTTTCCGTTATGTGGGTTCACATTGATACCGGCCTTGACCAATTGGTCTACGCCAGTATATACCGGTCACATAGCGGAGATCGGGAGGCAACGAGGCTCATGGAGTATCTCAGCGATGCAGCAGATAAGGTTCGGCAACGTTTTCCCTCAGCGCAGTTGGTGTTCCTGGGGGATTTTAACGCTCATCAAGGGCAATGGCTATACCCGTATCAGGACACTCACCACGCTGGAAGAGAGGCTTTTAAGTTTTCCGTGACTCAAGGCCTCTCACAGCTTGTGCACGAGCCCACGCGCATCCCCGACGTTGCCGGCCACACTACATATTGCTTAAACCTTCTGCTGACAACTGATCCTGACAGGTTCTTGGTCTTCATAACTGCACCTTTAGGGACATCCGAACACTGCGTGGTGAAATCTGTGTCGCAGTACTCGCCGCCTGACACCAGCCCAAAAGGCGCTAGGCGAGTATGGCGAAGTTACTTAGATGGTAGACCTCATTGATGCATTTGACTTTCCCCTGGTGCGACCCAACTTTAAGAACTTAAAGCCAGCACCTAAACAACTGTGCCACCGACAAGCTTTACAAACAGTTTATACCTATAACAGTTTTAGAAATCGATGGATTAAATATTAGTTTACATGTATTAATTAGATATATGTTATTACACTGGACGACTATACATTTCTTTGAAATATAAATAAATTAAACACGATAGTTTCAAATTGAATCACATTTTGAATCTTTTTTATCGCCCACGTAATGCCCGCGTTGGACGATGGGCAAAAAATGGCCTGTAACCTAAACCCGTCCCTATTTATTTCCATAAAATAAACAAATTCATACCTTTTGTTTTTACAAATTACGCAATATGATAGAACTGGCCATCCCAGAGGCTCTAGTTTAGAGGATACTTATTAAAATTGAATTAAACTTACAAGCATAAACATATTCGGCATATAAATTTCTTCTTCTCCGGTAAGACCAGGGGCCGATAAATCTGGTCTAAAGATGAAAGTAGTTAATTTCTTGTAAGTTATTGTATCATTCTCCTCGCTTTCTGCTACTTCCACTTTTTGTCTCCATTCTCTGGATAAAACAGAAAAAATAACGAATGGTTAATATTTTTCTACGATATTAAAAGAAATCTGTAAATTTATTTTTATTTTAAAAGTGGTACATTACTTATTAAGTTAATTTCCGTATGAAAAAATACATTCAGTGGAGACCGCGCTATGCTAAAAATATCGACAAATAGGAACTCTTTTTTAGCCCTTAAAGGCTATAAAACACCCAGGTCCATTTGGTTTTTAGCCGCTACACTCTTGAATTTTTGTCACAGCGCTTTGCGTTTTCTTGTATTCTCCTGAGTTGTCAGTAGCCTTTGAACGCGCGGGAGGAGCGATCGGTCGCACGCGCAGTTTTTGCCACACGTTGCCCGGGAGGCAAGGGTGTATCGACACCCATAATAGTAATAGTGCGCTATTGATTAACAACGTAAGTGTTTACCTTTTTTATGCTTTTTATCGAATTAAGCAAGCATAATGGAGATTTTTATATGTACATTTTATTTTTAGATGATGCGACACCGAGCAGATCTAAACAAGGCAGATGTGGTCTTTGCAAGCAAAAAAAAGGAAAAAAAGTTTTCAATAATGTGCTTGAAGTGTACCAAATACATATGCAAAGAACATCGCAAGATTATATGTGATAATTGTAACAAAGGATGTGGTAATTGTACCTAAAGATATCATAATAATTTTATACTGTTATAAGTGTTGATTTACAGCATGTAAAGGTTTAAAAAATTATTTGAAAATGACTGAGTGTACAAAGTACATATTTTGCATTATATAGCGAAACGCGAAATAGTTCACATCAGCAGTAATTATCATTTAAATAGACGCAAAACTGTACGATTTTTCACTTTTACGAACAATTTCCTACATGTGCACACTTTGTAACTACCTATCAAGAAAATAAATCAACATAATTTATCTAGTATCAAGTTTTATTATTTATCAAGACATCAGCATCGTACGGACCAACAAGGGCCCGTACACTGAGAAACCAAAATTCCTAAAAATTTTAAGTTTTTTTTTGTCTCACCTGCGAGGAAAAAGTTCTATATTTTTTTTAAATATATATTTTAGTTAAGTAAGCTAGATTAAGGGCAACATATTGTACTAAACAGAAACAAAAACATTTGATTTGTATTTGGTTTTCATTATTTTATAAAAAAGAAAATATTATGGTTCCCTCTTATATAGTTTGTGGTTTGTCATAATAATTTAAGTTGTTTAAGTCATATTTTCAAAATTATTATTTTTTTAATTTTTAACAGAAATGTGCACAAATAGTTTTATTAAAAACGGTTTACATTAACTGTTAAAAGTAGGTTGTTCACAATTTCTTAAAATTCATGAATAATTTCATCATTTTTAATAATTAAGGTGTTTTTACACCCAGTATAGTCTTAGTGGGTTATGTAATTCATTATAGCTCTTAATGGGTTAGTTTTCGTCATCCGGGATGTGAAAATAACGTAATTTTATTGGGATATATACTTATGGACTCCAAATTACACTTTGATAGTCATGTAGATTATATACAGGGAAAAGCATTTCAAATGTATGGGTTTGTCATGAGAATGGGAAATCAATATAAGCGATCGAAGACCCTTATTTATCTATTTAAGACTTTAATAAGAAGTCAACTAGAATATGGTTCAGTTATACCGAATCCGTTATACGCCAAATACATTGACAGTCTTGAATCTGTGCAAATAAAATTCCTACGTACTATCTGTAATAGATACTTTCACACTATACTTCAAATACTTCTATATACTATACTTTAAATTGAAACGTAGGCTGGCATAGCCCTACGTGTTTGAAAGTTTCAGTAAACCACCGTAAACTATTTCCTTTAGCTTCGCTATGCCTTTCCCGGGTGTAGTTGTAGAAATAAGTAATTTATCAGCCTTTTTTATATTATTTTATACAATAAAATGAAGTTAAAAATTTGGCTTTCCTTACTCAAAAAAATACGGTCCAACGTCCTTTACCACCGGAACTCCACCATTTTGTATTTCTTCTGGGTTCGTAAAGTTGAAAATGTAGACCTTAAAGTCAATGAAAAAGGGCACTTTTGCCCACATTGATCTAACGTCGTTTTTACTGGATAAAGTCATTGCCTATAAAATGGAAAAAATATAAGTAAATTTATAATCGTTACAGTTTCATTTTAGATACGAGTTATTTTAGTGAGAAGGAAGGGTTACTGGCTTACTTTTAACTATTATGACGGAAAAGTCTAGGTTCGAGGAGCTTAAGTATTGGCTGCGCCTCGTATTTACTTATTGCGTTCTATTTACTAATCTCAAATAGAACATTGACAATAAATAGAAGCAAGTCAGTATTTAAAAAAGTTACGATCTTTCATTGCCATTGTTTATAACAAAATAGTATTTGAACCTGAACATAGAAAGCGGTCAAATGCTTTGCTGCCAAGATATTTAGCACTCAATACAGGATGTTACGTTTATGTTGTATCAAATTTTTTTAACGAATATTTAACAAATCGATAACATAAAAGAGAACATAAATGTTATGTATACGTAGAACATAAATGCAATTAACTATGTACTTACTGTGTAACCCATTGCTGCATATTTTATACCTTACCTTTTTTAATTGACTCTTTAGAAGTTTAGGAAATATACCGAATCCAAAAATTAAAGCGAACAAAGCTAGCCCCAGTCCGCCGGCGGCTATTTTCAATTTTAGAGGCATGCTTTTAGGGTTCATCTCCAAAACATCTGAAAACAAAAAAAAATTATGCTGAATACCGTTTTTAGGAAGGCGATTCAAAGTAGTACCTATATGTTGAATAGAACTTAAGATTTTTACATATCGGAGTAATAAAATTTTGATTTATAACGAAATTTTAAAGGAACTGTGAGTAAAAGACTCAAAACTTATAGAATAAACAAGCATAGATCTAATTCATATAAACAATGTGATTTATAATCCAAATGTTTTCCAAAAAATCCAGAGCTTGTGTTATGGATGACCATACACAAATTTTGGAGAACCCAGAATAAACTATCTTAAACAACATAAACAACCATGTCCCGAAAATATATATTGGTGTTCATCACATATATTAATGACTGAACTCGAACTTAAGACCTCCGGCGTACGAGGCAGGGCTACAACTACTGCCGTCACTCGTTCGTCATAAATACGAATGATTTTTGGACTATCAAATTTCTGTCAAACATATAACTTCGTATCGTGTTTGATAATTAATGAATAAAGCCTACTGAAATTTCTTGGCAATGTATATTGTCCGTGTTCTTCTTTGCTAAAGTTTTGTTCAGTTAATGTACGAAATCTTAAAGTTTGATGTAGTTCGATTCGTCGTTTGTAAACAATTTTTGTTTACAGAAATTTTTGTTGTATTGCTTTCTGTTTAATTGAACATTACTAAACTAATTTTACTGTAAGTGCACAAATTAATGTTAATAAACCGAGATTCCAATATATCTCACCAATAAGTGCAAAAAGTACAGGTGCCTAAAAATACCTATCTCGAAACTGTCAAGTCCCCGTTAATGTCAGAATTAAGATTGCCAAGCTGGTAAGATTTATGATTTCGTTTTATCCCAGAATTTTCATAACGATAGAGAAACAGACACCAGTAATTGGATTGTCCTTTATAAATATACCCATACATGTAAATGATGTTGGATCTATCTTAGTCAAAGTTTAATAAATGGGCTAAAGATATTATACTGGTTGTGTTCTATTTGTGCAGAAATGATTTTTTTTTATAGCTAGAAGATTTAGATCGTAGCGAACTTGATTCGAAACAAGACTTAAATTATGAAGCAATTTTTTTCTATAAGGTTCCTAAAATACAACTTTACAGTCTCGAGGTTGAAATCATCTATTCTAAACGATTATATCTAAGAAACAACAAAAATCAAAAATCCCTAGAAGGAACTCAAAGTTCCTTTATTACTGTGAAAACCTTAATATCTTACATGAAATATTCTCACTGGTTTAATATGACGAAGCAAACCAAATGACGGCGCAATTTTGATGATAAAATTGCCGATGAAAAAAGTTTGTAATAACGTTTTGCCTTGAGGGTAGTTCCATATAACACACTAATTATTTATGCTTACATAATTAGAAGACTTATTCCAGTTTGAACTTTTATATTTCAAACGCCGCACAATGTATAAAACATGTAATATTCTTCATTTTAATAGCATTATTCGCCTTTAAAAATCTACATTGCCTTCTAAATTACTAAGTCAGCCACAATTTACGAGCGTCTGAACGATACTATCTTAGTCACTAAAAATATGTTGTTACATGATGTTTTTGCTACAAAATTTTGAATTATCATCTAATTTCGATTATGATGCTTCGCGTGCTACCACACCACGCTCGCTTCGCTTGCTCGGGTCGTTTTGCTCACTCGGCCCGCGCGTGCGATAAATACAGCCTTTTTTTTGTTCCACTCCTAAGGGAAGGGCTAAAATTGCTCTTACGCATACCCCGCGCGCGATCGAGGTTATGTGGGACTCGCTCTGAGCGTACCAGAGCCTCTATCCACTAAAAAAACCCCTAAATGACTCTGGCAATCTTTTGCTTCACAGCCTTCATCTGAAGCGACGGCCAATTGGAGAAAAAGACCGCGCAAGTGGGGCCCTGAAGGGGTCACCCGCTGGGATTTACATACCGCTTAACATTAACCTAACCCAAATTTAACTACTACGCTTTTTATAGAATATTTAGTTGGCGTTGCAAAAAAGACGAATTCGTTTATTAGAGGCTATCTCATTTTCCCGTGGCATAGTTCATTTGATCACGTGGCTAATAAAGAAATCTGTGGCTTGACTTATTTCCCATCTATAACTACTTTATAGCAGACTTTTTGAAAAGTTGTCTGTTCGTATAGAGAATACTATTATAAGAGAATACTATTTGTCTTGGTAAAGGCTAGTCAAATTAATGCAAATCACTTAAAACTAAAGCTAGACAAATGAAACACTTCGTTAAAAATCGGAAATAACCTTCATTGCTTTTCAATGAAAACATCATTGTCTACAGTAAAATATCGCATTCCTCTGTTTGAACTAGGCCTAAACTTATGTATCCATATGCTCGCATTCAACCTCTATCAACCGCTCTATTCGATTGTCAATCAACATACTACGTTTGTTCAAACGGTTTCCACCTTGGTACTTATCCACCCCGTCGTCGTATAGTAGATCTGTTCTATTCCTGTTTAAAACTTTACTAATATCTCTGTGTTGAAGTTACATCTGTTTTACATACAGTATATAAGTTATACTTTGAAGTTTGTGTAATATTAGCATATCGACTCCTGCATTTGCAATACTACCTACCTACGCGTTCAAGAGTTTCACCTCAGATAAATGTTGTTTGCTTATATTTGTGGGAGTTTAGTAACAAAGGGAAGTAAGTAAGCAAGTTTTATTTTTAGTGACGTTTCTTTTATATTCTGTCAAGATAATATGTTATACAAGTTTAATGCCTCAAATATCTAACTAAACTATAGTTTAATACGTATGACGTAAATTTATGATTTAGGAGATTTGTGAAAACGGTATACTTATTTATACAGATCGGAATCTACTTTTTCAAACATTCCTATATGTTACCCTTAATGCGTATTAGTTTCCTTTTCTTCTTTGAACCATAAAAATGAAAATGTGTAATTAAAGGACTTAACAAATAATAAAAATCATTACCATTTCTCTACATGGCTATGATATTTTCTAAAAAAGAAGCTATTGGTTGCAAATTATGAGAGAAATTTTGAAATCGACCTCAAAATAAAATCCTAAGAAATGATGGGAAAATCTATGATTGGCTTAAAAATGAACTAGACACTGGTTCAAATTATTTCTTATCTACAATTCACTAAAGTTTCATTTATACGGCTGTTTTAAAACCGTATTTGAAATTAACTTTGGCCTATTTTTGGACATCATTATTAACTGACGACTATTTTGATCTGAACAGTCAAAAGTATATTCAGATGTTAAGCTCTATAAGTAGCGTCTTAGGAAACACCAATAATTGCGAAACCTAATCCGACACTGAGTGCGACATCCACAAAGTTCGTAAGCAAGCATCTTCATGCTGTTTTCATTATGGACGCAAAACGTTGGGGACGATAAATGAAAATGGACGTCATCTTTTGTTTGGTATCGTAATTTCGTAGACAACGTACAAAAACATCAATAGAAGAAAACATTTCCAAATTTAAATGTGTCATAGAATTTTCCTTAAAAAATTTTTCTTTTAGGATTTTGCTTTGACAATACTAAACAACGATAAAATTTTCGCAGTTTTACCCTCTCAGGTTTTACCTAGAATTTTACAGAAAAGACACATAAGGAAAACATCATTTAAAAAATATGGAAATAAGTTGAAACATCACATTACTTCAGTGTTTCTCTTGTTCTTTTGAATAAATTTGTTTTATTTTATTTAAGAACAAGTTAAACACAAGTATTTGATCGAACATTAACCAATTTCCCCAAGGAATTAAAACTGATAACATTTCTTATAAAATCTACATTTAAGATGAAACCAGCATAACTTTAATTTACCAGTACCTACTGATATTTTATTTAACAAAGTTGTCTAGACGTTATGATGGAGCGGTGATCATCAAATCAATATATGTAATTATAAAATAAATCCGTAGACAAACCCAGCAAAATAATTATCTGTACCAAAATTACAAAAGACGTATAATTTAACGCACTTTTTGTTATAATTACCTTGATACGAATGATCTAGATATGATATTATGTTTTTTACGACATAGCGGTGATGTACATAAAATAACATCCATGGTTCGTGAACGGATAACAATATTCATCACAATTGTTCATCGTATTTTCACAAACATTTTTGTCTACGTAGTCAGTACCCACTCTATGTAAAAAAAAATTACTTTGGTTCAAATCTGTGGGTTTGATACTATTTGTAAGGTTATTTCAGATTCGTACAGATTGGAAAAGTTAACTAGGGGTAGTTGAAGTGTTTTAGAGCTTTTATGTATACATCTATATTATGAGGCTTTGACGAATTTCCTTTTTTCCTAGGTATCAATTGGCTTTAACCTCGGAATGAAGGGAGCTCAACAAAACCGTCGCAGGATAGGTCATACGGAAAATAATGTCCTTTATTTTAAAACTAACAAACAAAACTTCTTTCATATTTGTTATTGAAAAGGAATCAATTTTTTATTTATAATTACATTGCAACGCCATTATGTAGGGTGGTACCGAGGATTTAAAAGCAACTGTAAATTCTCGTACAAACGCGATAATTACCGCTTCTAAATATGATTCCATTTTCTTTTTCATTATATTCCATGTTATTTTTAGGTCGATCGTGATATTTATTATTAGAAATATATCTTATATTTCAATTTTTTTTTCGTATATTATTTTAGGGATTGAAAAGTACATCAGTCTTTATTGATTGTAGTAGCAAGTTCAACTCCTGCTGAGGACTTATGTTTAAATTGTTTTAGAAGCTGGTTACATATCCGGTTGACTTAAAAGTTAAATATTTTGCTATTCTTTTCGTGCCTACGTGCATCTAATTTGCCTGGTTTTGTGTAACACATTTGTCTTTATTCACTCCATAACATTAGAACTTTGTTGTGGGTATCCAAGAATTTATTTAAACACGAGTATAGCATACCTTCACCCGCGTATTCAGTGGTAAAGAGATGCCATGGTAAAAATATACTACGATATATATATATACATATAACTCAAGGATACAGTCTGTGGTTCATCGAAATTAATTTAGTTTCACACCTACTAGGTGGTGATTATACGAAGGTGCGTGATTATTATGATTAGGTCAAGTTTACAAGGTGGCCAACGACCACGGACCGCCACGCACCGCACACCGTTGGTCTGTGTGCATCTTGAAATTATTTTTTTATTTCCTTAATAGACATCTTTTCTACCATCCTTAAATTGACTTTTTGGTTCAATGCATCATATCAATCGTTTCTGTTCTTCTGTTCTAGTGCCGCAGAATTTCATAGCGAGGGTTCATTTAAGTATTGATCTAAGTAATCAAAAACAAGCCCATTTTAAGTCAAGCCAAGTCCACTCAAATTGCACAATATTATAAGTACTCTTAGTATCCGAAGAAAACTCCAATATACGCGTACACGACTCTCAGCGTAATGAAAAGATTTTGACATGCTCGTCTGTGCTTACGCGGATGTCCTTGCACCACCTCGCACGAGCTTACATTGCACCTGCAGATACCGACTTGCTGCACATCAGTTTGGTCTGTGATACCTACCCGTCAAAAGGTTCGAACTTTCCCTCTTTGCCGATGATACTGCCCTTTACGTCAAAGGCTTGTATGTATCGATCCTCTTCACCAGACTCCAGAAGGCCGCCACCGACCTCAGAGCCTGGTACAAAAAATGGTGTATCGATGGATCCAGAGAAAAGCTCTGCGATGCGCATCGATCACAAACACCGTCATCTCTGCGACCTCCATATCCGAATGCTACCATACACCTATACCGTGGGCACTTACCACCAAGTACCTAGGCGCAAACCTGGATCGTACGCTTTCTCTCCGGCCTCACATTTTCCGCCTAAACAGTATGTTAGGCAGGCACAGCAAAATAGAATTAAGAACAAGCGACCGCTTTTTAAGGTTTGCGTCAGACAATTCATGACGTATGCCTCCCCAATCTTTGCCCATGCCAAACCCTTCGATTTGTATAATCTGCAGGTAGTCCAGAATCTCTTCTGCCGCAGGGCCATGGACGCTCCGTGGAATGTGCGTAACGCAGACCTGCAAAGAGATCTCGACTTACCTACAATACAATAATATCTAAGGATGCTCTCGACCGCTTTCATTCGCGAGACAGTCTCATATACTGCTTCGTCCCTGCCGTCGAGGTACACAGTACGTAGGTCTCTCGGATCACCCCAATCAGCTCTCGGCAAATCTGGACCACCCTCTGGCTGCCCCGGCCGAATCAAACCCCAACCCTACACTAGCACCATAAGTGCCATTTCATTCACAGTGGCTGACCCGCTAGCGGATCCCCGCTCGCGCACCCCCTTTCCCAATCGGGTGTCGCTTCGCTGAAGACTACTTCAATCCCTTGCCACAGACATGAAGGTGGTATTTAGTGGGCAGGTACCACTCTGGTGAGTCCCACATCATCCTGCAGACCGGCTGGGGGTATGCTTGACGTCTTTTTCCGCCACCCTCTCCGCGGAGGGTGCCTGCTTAGGCGCAAAACAAAAAAAAAGGGTGGTCTTAACTACTTTAGCGTGAACAACTTTTTAAGGATTTTATTTTAAGGATGTTGTATAAACATACAAGGATATTAAATAGACCAATAATCTATATTGGTCTATTTACCAAAAACACCATAACGAAAAGGTTGTCAATTATTTTGCACGAAACGAATGTAGAAATGAGTATTTTGCGTTTTATTTACAATAAATTATGGACTAAGAAATAGGTTTGATATGTAACAAAACTCATATTCGACATTAAATGTTTTTGTTTTTGTTTTTGGCTAGCATTAAAACAATAATTGTAAGAGTACACATGGATTGGCCGAATAATCGATTCCATATGAAATGAAAAGATTATGAAAAAATTAACTCTGTCAAACTGTCTATAGATTTATTTATTATTATTAGTAAGGCACACATACAGGTAACAATCAGAAAGAAATAAGTATGTGTATTAATATGGATGTTAAACAATCAAGACCTAGATCGGTACCCAAAAATTGTGTGCACAGCATTATGACTTGTGCGTAAACTTTACACAAAATAAAGCTAAATGATAATAGGAATTACAATATTTCTTAATATAATTAAAACAAGGATTAAAATTATAATATTTCAGCACAACAAAAATTAAGTTTCATAACAAAATTACACAAGAAAAAAAAATTGAACAAAGATTGAATTTAATTCTGAAGTTAAACTTCTTTGTAAGATTAAAATAAATTATAAAATAAATTTCATTAAATAAAATTACAATATTACATTACTAATTTCTTATTTAAGAATAGGATCAAGTTGAATTAAATTGTGGGATCAGATTTCATTAAACATTGAATTAAAGTTGAATTAAAATGCAAAATTGGATAACATTACAAAATTCTATATATTTAACTGGATTACAATGTGAATAATATCAATGTCAGGACTATATATATATGTAATAAAATAATAGAGAGTGATGTCTTTCTGTATCATATATTGTGAATTGTGTGCAATAGTTAAGCAAATGAAGGGTGTACACTCAGTTGAGAATTTGTTTGACCTGGCGTGTAACTGTCGCAAAATACATCAAGCTCTTGAGAGGATGTTACTAGATCGTTGTACAGCCTACACATTCTTACAACGGGGTTGAAAAATGAGGTATTGTTTTTGTAGATTTGAAGAGTAAAAACCTTATGTTTCCGGATCCTTTTTAACAATCTAGTATTGAGGTTGAGGTGTGAGAGTAGGTTAGTTGAGTCAATTCTAGCGTGAAGTAATTTGTGCAAATGGAGAAGATCCTGCTGCTTACGACGAATTTCCAGAGAAGGTATTTTGAAGTGAAGCAATCTGTCACTATAAGATGGTATCTTCCGGGCGAGGCCGCATCGGTAACTTAATGTTTTTAAGCACCTTCTCTGCACACTTTCTAAGCGTGAGGAATGCACTTCATAATAAGGTGACCAGATTACAGATGCATACTCAATTGCACTCCTTACCAAACTAAAATAAAGATAGAGATAACTATCATGTCGTTTAAATTGTTGTGTCGATCTTGTTATGAAACCAAGAGTTTTAAAGCTTTTATTTATTACTGTGTCATAATGGTTAGTGAATGACAAACCTGTATCAAAAATTACGCCTAAATCTTGGAGGTGGTAGTTAAAAGTCATCTTATGTTTTTTCTTTGTAAAAGATATGACTTGACATTTGGTAATGGACAGATGCATATTGTTTTTTGTGCACCAATCGGAAATTTTGTCAAGATCATGCTGGAGAGAAACACAGTCTTCGATATTCTTTATGGCAGAAAATACTTTTAAGTCGTCGGCATACAGAAGACATGGGTTCAATAAGGAACTTGCCAGATCATTAATGAAGATGAGGAACAGCAACGGTCCTAAATGCGATCCCTGGGGCACGCCTGACGTTATCAATACGGGTGTTATCAAGACGGTATCAACAAGATTTGTTGCATTGAGTCCTAGGTTTCAAATTAAACAGGTCTTGGATTTGGAAAGCAGCTTCTAATGATTAAAAAACCAATTCACTCTGTTTTAATCACAAAAAGTGGCTTCATATTCGTTTCCAACTAAGATGACATACTAATTTAAAAAATGAATGCGGAGAAAATAGTTCTAATTTGGATTAATTTCAAGAATAACCTTGCACTCACAATGCACTCCTGGACGCTTTTTGACTCTTAAAACTAATATTTGAAAGTCACTTTAATGGGACATTGAATACGAATGCCGCCTTGGGTAACAGAAAGTTATACCTAAACAAGTTTGACAATTCATTAATTAAGTTAATTGAATTGATTTAACTACATTTATCAACCATTAAGGATTTATGTCATCCTCAAAATTGAATTATACTTACTGCAACTGGGTGATAGTAAACCTAAGTCAGCCATTATTTAAAACATTAAATACGCTATAAGTACTTAATATGCCTGGTCAGAAATCTGTAAGTAACTTAAAATAATACTTTTATATTCCAATGACTAGTACTTGTTAGTAGTACGTCTCTAAGTTGTGTCACAATACACCTGCTTAAATAAAAACTTGATTTTATTAGCTGCATCGTATAAAACTGAGACAACACTTAATTATAAAAGACATTAAAGATCCCAACTGAGAAAGCCGTAGGCTGAAGAAACTGCGGAACTTCAACTTCGTTGTACAGAAAGTTCACACAACTAAAACTTTAAATTTAAAAACTCCGTGCGAGCCGTGAATTAATCTGTGCTCTGACAGCTAATAATGAGCTCTAATCAGTTTTGACGCCTAGAAGTTTAGTCCGAGCTTTCTTTGCCCCGGTTTCTGCGTATTTGCAGCTATTAGTTTTAGTTCTAAATAGTTGTTTTACTGGTATGTTAAAACTTTTGCTTTAGAATGAAAGGGGATAAGGGGAAATATTTTGTCCAGGTGAACTATCTATAGACGAAGATTTCATGCATGGCCTCCATATTGAAAAAAAAATCAACATGGCGGAAGTAACGTTTTCAAAAGAAACTAAAAGTTCAAACCCTTTTTCAATAATTACGCATGTAATAAATGTATCTACTTGTGCTGGATTTAAGATTATAATATTAATTAAACAAATAACACATTAACTATCTACATCTTATGCTCATTCAACAATACTTTGAACAAAGTTCATTAAATTTTTATGAATGTTTTTTTTTTAATAATATTATTATATTAATATTATTATTATATAATAATTATAATATTATTAATAACTATTAATTATTAATTTTTATTATATAGTTAATTTTAATAATTTTTTGAAGTAACTTAGTAAGAAAACCTGGTTAATATTTGGTAGCATATAACTATAAGTACTACCAAAAGTGTTAATACTTGAATATTTTAAAGAACGAGCATAAATCAAGAATGTAAATATGAGTCCTTGACACAAATACATGGTAATACCAGGATTCGAACCGGAATTCAATGTCGCCTTAAAGAAAAAAATTTCCTTCTGCCACTTGTACTAAAAGACCATAAATAATAGGTCTTTACCTATGAAACTGCCGTTTTGCCGTACTGGCCATTTAAAATGAAAA
Organism: Marasmarcha lunaedactyla; assembly: GCA_923062675.1. Taxonomy (NCBI): domain Eukaryota; kingdom Metazoa; phylum Arthropoda; class Insecta; order Lepidoptera; family Pterophoridae; genus Marasmarcha; species Marasmarcha lunaedactyla. The sequence goes on from OV281353.1 coordinate 16,659,311, forward strand.
TATTTTTTTTTTGACTGATAATTCTAATTTCAAATTAATTTTACTTGACAAACATGGAATTCTTTTTCTAAAATCGTCATTTGTTTAATAGTTAGTGTTTTGTTTTCAACGCATTCGAACATTTTTCGTCATCATGGATAAGTTAAAAATTCGAGTAATTATGGATTATGAGTACCGTCGTGGCAGCAAAGCGGCACAAGCGGCACGCAACATCAACGACGTTTACGGAGCGAACACTACAAACGAACGCACCACCCGTTATTGGTTTACCCGCTTCCGTTCTGGAAATTTTGACCTGAAAAATGAACCCCGTGGTCGTCCGAAAACTTTGGTCGACAATGACAAATTAAAGGCAATTGTGGAAGCTGATGAAGCTCAATCCACAGCTGAATTAGCAGCAGCTTTCGACGTTAGCATCAAAACAATATTGGTCCATTTGCGTCAAATTGACAAGGTAAAAAAGCTTGACAAATGGGTACCCCACGAACTCAATGACCGCCAGCGCGAAGTACGCGTGGAGACGTGCCTTGCAATGCTCAGCAGGCATACAAATGAAGGAATTCTGAACCGCATTGTTACTTGTGACGAGAAATGGATCCTGTTTGACAATCGTAAGCGCTCAGCAAGTTGGTTGGACCCTGGTTCAGCACCCAAACAATGCCCTAAACGAAAACTTACCCCTAGAAAAGTGATGGTCACTGTTTGGTGGTCTAACGCGGGTGTAATTCATCACAGCTTCTTGCCAAACGGGACAAGCATTACTGCAGATGTGTACTGTGAAGAACTGAACACAATGATGGAGAAGCTCGCACGTCTCCAACCAGCTTTGGTCAATCGTTCGGCTCCACTGCTCCTGCACGACAACGCGCGACCTCATACTGCACAGCAGACGGTCTCCAAGCTACAAGAGTTGAGGTAGGAGGTTCTCCGTCATCCGCCGTACTCACCAGACCTTACGCCTACAGACTTCTACTTTTTCCAGAATTTGGATAACTTCTTGGCGGGAAAAAAATTAAATACCCAAGAGGCAGTACAAAATGCCTTTGAAGAATTTGTTGCCTCCCGTCCAGCTGATTTCTTCAAGAAAGGCATCAATAAGCTACCAATGCGTTGGCAACGATGCATTGATTGCATGGGTGATTATTTTGATTAATAGAAATAAAAAATATATAAAAAAATTACCCTTCATTTATTTCGTTAAAAACGGCAATTTCATAGGTAAAGACCTAATATGTACCACAAAATAAACTTCCAAATTCTACCTTGACCAAAAGTATCCTAAATTTTGCTATAACCTTATAATAGCCGTATACATATTTTCTTATAAATGTAGACTGTTGATACATAAACTCATAAAAAGTAAAGAAGCCAAAACAATTAATTTCTATAAGGGTAAACAAAAAAGCAAACTTTGCCTGCCTCGTCAACTCCCGACAATAATGGCCCGGTTTCAAAACTGTCAACAAAAAGCTACAAAACTTCGCGGAGTTTTGCGAAATTTGTAACCTTTAAAGTGTTCTTTGAAATCTGGCTTAAAGCTTTTTCGAACATGTAGCTTTTGAAGTTTTGTAACCTTTTCTCCGGACACTATTTACGGATATTCACGTTTTGAAAGTTTATTGATACTCCATGCTACTGGAGCATGAAAAAGGTTTTTTTAATTTTTTCTTCTTATTTTTGGTATTTTTTTGTTCACATATAAGACGTTTAATATTTAACACAAATTTTCTGTGTAATATTTAGGTATCTTTTACTTAATCATAAGTGTTTGGTAAATTATCTTTGAAGAAATAGAATGTAGCAAACAACGATATAAAAATGAATGATATATTTTCTAGATCATTTTATATTGTGTTGAATCTAATACAATTAAGCCAAGCGCGATCCAGAGTTATGTGGGACTCGTCCCGACACCTACCAGAACCACTAAAAACCCCCTGTCGGCTCGTGCATTTTTGCCACTCAGCCTTCATCTGAGCGACGGCCAATTGGAGAAAGAGGCCGCGCTAGCGGGGCCCAGAAGGGGTCACCCGCTGGGATTTACATAGCACTGAAGGTGCTCAAAGCACTGAAGGTGAAAACATAGCACTGAAGGTGCTCAAAATGAAAAGTAACTAATTAAAAAAATTTAAAATAAAAAACAAAATTGCATTAATTCGGATTTACGTTAGAATTAGAATTTACGTTAGAATTAGAATTTGCGGCCTGAAGGGCTTCGAGATCTAAAGTTAATTGCGTGGGTTCGCCAGTGTGCGCGTTTCTTGGTCTAGCGACTTTGAATTCCTAATCTAAGACAGGAGCAGTATATGAGACTGAATTTCGAATTAAAAGATTGGGATGGTATTCGGCGCGTTTGAAGAACGATTCTGAGAGTGTTTTTAGGTACTGTTCAACTGTAGGTAGTTCAAGATCGTTGCGCACGTACCAAGGTGCGTTTGTGGCCCTGCGGCAGAAGAGGTTTTGAACTACCTGCAGTTTGTGCAGGACGGAGGGTTTGGCGTGGGCAAAGACTGGCGAGGCATATGTCATGACTGGTCTAACGCAGACCTTATAGAGCGTACGTTTGTTTCTGAAGGACATTTTACTTTTTCTACCGAACATACTGTAAAGCCGGCCTAGGTAAAAACGTGCGAGTTTCGTTACTCTATCGTCGTGAGGGTGGAAAGAAAGCGTCTAGTCTAAGGTGACGCCTAAATATTTGGTAGTGCGCTTCCAGGGGATGGGAGTGCCTTGCATTCTAACTTGGAGATTGTCGGCGATACGACTGCGTTTGTAGTCGAACTAAACTGCAGAGCTCTTCTCTGGGTTCACATCGATACGCCATTTTTGGAACCATGCACAGAGGGCATTTACAGCCTTTTGGAGTCTGGTGGTGAGACCCAGGACTCTGCGGCCTTTGGTGTAAAGGGCAGTGTCGTCGGCAAAGAGGGCGAGTTCGACGCCTTTCGACGGGACGGGGATATCGTTAGTGTACACGGTGTACAATAGAGGGGCGAGGGCTGAGCCTTGAGGGACTCCAGCCTTTATGAGACGGTAGACGTATTTAAATCGAAACGTACTGTTATGCGAGAGTCTTGAAATAGGTTTTTAAAAAAAACTATTTATTAACACTAGAAAAAGAATTATATTCAGTTTAGGAAATAGTAACACTTTACACTTGGAAATTGAACTTGATATAGAAATAGGAACTAGAACTAGAAATAGTATAAAAGATCTGAGACGACCGACCCGTGACGAAGGCTTAGGAACAACTGACTTCTGTCGGATTATGAACTGTTACTCATTAATATCATTTAGGTTTCCTTTTGTACAGAGTTGCTGATGCGGCATCGTGGTCAGCTATACAGCTTACATAGTAAGGGTATAACAACCCCCCGCAGAAGACTGGAATTCGGGGTTTGAGCTGAATTTCAGAGATAATAAAGTTCTATACGATTTCTAGTAGTCTAGGTATTGGTATACTTTCAGTGGTATCTTTTAAACTAATGGCATCGTCGTTACGGGTTGGTTTCACACAAGGTATAGTAAAATTTGAATTACAGAAACATTTATAAAACTTATAAGCTAACAAACATGCTACAATAATAAAGAAAATTGAACTTAAAGTTAGATAATGAGTCTCATACTTTTGTAAAATAGGTTTATCTTCGATCATTTTATTTAAATCAGAAATCAATTTATTATTCTGATTTGATGTGCTTAAACTTTCCAAATCAAGGTTTTGTAATGGAATAGAAGACTCACTAATATTAAGAACGTTAGAACTAGTAAGGTTACAACACGAATCATTTATAATACTAAAATCTAAATTAGGAATTGGTACAGAAATGTTCATAACACTTTTAGACGATAAAAGTTTCACATTGTTCGTATATGCCGTGCACTGATTTGGAATACGTAGAACACCTGTTCCAGATATGGTCATTTCGTAAACGTGTGAAATACCGCAATCGACAGAAACTTTGTTCATTTTTGATTGCACAAAAACCCAGCGATTATTCACTAAAGGTTTCCATAAATCTAATTTACCAATAATTGTTTTAGTTTCGCACTGATTAGGAAGGACCTTTATAGATTTGGTTAACAATTCACTTTCACACGTAGGGTGTCCACTTGTTAATAACTATGTTGGCACTTCGCAAAGATAGAACTCAGAGTTTATCGTCTTACAAGTACCTAAATTATTTAAATTACAGAAATAAATTTTATCCTTAGAAATAGCAGTATAAGAACTAGAAGGTATAATAAAACTAAAACTATTTGGGACTTTGGAGTTATGTGGGGTTGGCAAGGGTAAATTATGATATAAATGAAATTCATCACTAGAGACTAAAGGAATTTGTAAAACAAACACAATCTTATGATTAAAATAGTAACAGGCTACATTGGAAATACTTAGAATTAAATGAATGTTATTAAGATTAATCGATATAGGAATCTCAGTGTCTCTAGGTAAATGTCGGTTATTATCGACGAGTTCTCAGTGTAATTGAATTGGCGATAAAATATTAGGATGGAGGATATTTTGGCTACAAAGAATAATCGCATTGGTAAGGTCTTCTAACTGAAACGATAATGTCAGCAATGAGCTTTCGAGGTTGGTAAGTATGGAATCGATTTTCATATCGATTACTAAGGTATTAGTTAGATTTGAAATATTTTTCATGTGGACTATAATATTATTAATTGAATGGTTTAAATTAATTTCATTTGTTTTAATGTTGTCTAAAGTCCTTTTAAAGGATTCTAACGTGGAAGTAGTGATGAGGATATTTTCTTTTATGATTTGTTCTAGCTTTTTCTCATCCTTTTGAATAACATCTATGGCGATGTCATATTTCATTGCATCGTCTTCGTCAAGAGTACCGAAAATATTTTTGAATACAGTGCCTATCCCTGCAAACCAAGCAGAGCGCTTATTACGTCTAGAAATTAAGTGAGAAATGGATTCATACTCTCGAAGGATATCATGAAATCTAACAGAAAACGGGGAAAGATTATTTAAACATTGGAGGTTTTAGTTTGTTTACATATTTGCCTTGTGATTTCTAAAATATTATTAAGGTTAATAAGATGAGGATTAACGTAGGATATATCTATATGACTTATAACGTTTAGTTGTCCTTTGACTAATTTAAGTTTACCGATGCTGTCGAAGAATATTCCAGGGCTAGAGGATATTGATTGGATATAGTCCGGCTGTGCATGGATTGGAATGCTGAAATAGAATGAATAAGGAAAATATATAAGTTAAGTTCATTTATAAACTAAGTACTTATTGTTACTTTACTACCGAAAGAGTAAAACTTGGAAATAGTAAGTTAGAATGCTTCAGCGGGTTTGAATTGGTCGAAATGATGAGTAATATGTCTCCTGTTTATTAATAATGTAGCTGTGTGGTTGTTATGTACTTTAATAATTTTGTATGGTCCCTTCCAGAGGGGTGAGTGTACCTTTCTGAGCCTTAAATGATTCTTGAGATAAACGTAATCTCCCGCTTTGTATTTAGGAGGAGTTTTTGTGCGAGTGTCATAATAGGATTTGGATGATTCCTTGGACTTGGTAATGTTTTCTAAGGCTTTCGCACGAGAATAAGTAAGTTTGTGTCGAAGTTTGTTAATATAGTCTGAATATGTTGTGCTGGAGTTATCTTCGTATAAGGAATTAGGAATAAAGGGTTTTTGGCCAAAAACTAACTCATAAGGAGTGAACTTAGTAGTAGTATGTATAGTAGTATTGTATGTCAACATAGAGGTATAAACGTAAGTGGGCCAGTTATCTTGGTTATCGTTAATAAAGGATTTTAAATATTCTTTAAGGGTTGAATGGCTCCTTTCTAAAGCCCCTTGGGTTTGAGGATGGTAAGGTGATGACCATAGTTGTTTGATTTTAAGAAATTTGCATGTGTTTTTGAAAAGGTCGGAAGTGAAATTAGTACCTTGATCTGTAAGAATGGATTTAGGAATTCCGAAAAGAGATATGAAGTGAATTAAACAATCGCTTGTTTCCTCGGCTGTGGTGCTGCGTATAGGATATGCTATTGAATATTTAGTCAAGTCGTCTTGTAGAGTTAGAATGTACTTTAATTTTGCAGGACCGGATTCGGGCAGAGGACCAACGATATCTAAAGCGATGCGTTGAAACGGTGTCGTGAAAGTAGTAGTTATTTCCATTGGAGCTTTGTTTACTTTCCTAAGAGCTTTATTTTCCTGACACGCTTTGCATTTCTTTACGTAGTCTTCGACGTCGTTTCTCATACCTTTCCAGTAATATTGTTCGTGAATTCGGTGGTACATTCGGGTAGACCCTAAATGTCCGGCTACAGGGATATCATGATTTTCACGAAGAATTTTAGGAATTTCGCTCAAGGTTGGATATATTACTTTATTGAGGTAAATATGAAGAGTTAACTTTAAATTGTGGAATATATAGGTAAGGATATTGTAGATTTTGGTAAAAGAGTGTTTTTCAAATGGATTTTTAAAATCGGATATAGCAATATCTGAGGTTTGTTCAGTTCTCAGGATTTCGTCTCTTACGTGTTTTAACGTATTAAAGATATCTGGATAAGGAGATTCGTCAAAATGGTGAACTTTAGTAAATGCGAGGTAGATGTTTTTATCTAAATATTTAATTTTAAGAAATTGATATAATTCCTTTTCGGAATTAAGAATGAATTCAGAGTTTTCAACATTTGAAAGTAATTCAGCGATGTAAGGATTAGATTCGTCTAAATCGATTGAAGTAGGAATGATTAGGACTTTGAATGGAGATTTAAGAAGATTTTCGTTGTGTTCTTTCAATATAGTATTCGCGATGTTTTGCTTGGAAATAGTAGATTTTAAGAATTTGGAATAATCGTCATTATTAGGAACAGTGTGTAAATTTTGATTTTCGTTTATGGGCGAAGGCATAGTAAGGTTTTCAAGATCGAGATTAGTATCAATACTTCGAGGACTAAGGTCAAGTTGTCCTAATTCGATGAGGTCAGAGGTAGTTTCAGGTTGTATACTTTGATCTGTTACAGGATTTAGGATTTGATCTTGTAAGGGATTTGTAATGTTTGGTAATTCTTGCTCAAGAGAGGATGGGATTCCTGTTGGGAGTTCTAAGAGAGGGTCTTCTAAAATGGGTTCGATATCATTGGATAAGTTTTGAGTTAAGGATTTAGGAGATGTTTCTATAGGCATAACTGGATATCTGGACAGAGTGTCAGCATTAGTATTAATCTTACCCTTCTTATGAATTATATTATATTCGAATTCTTCTAACTTCAGACGCCAGCGTACAAGTCTGGATCCTGGGTCTTTGCAATTAAACAACCATTGTAATGGTTTGTGGTCTGTGACTATAGTAAAGCGATTTCCGTAGAGGTAAGGGCGAAAAACTTTAGTACCGAAAACGATTGCCAAACATTCCTTTTCTGTGACACTGTAGTTACACTCGGCTTTGTTAAGTGTTCTGGAAGCGTAAGCGATAGGACGATCTTTTCCTATTTGACCTTGTGAAAGGATTGCGGATACAGCGAAATTAGAAGCGTCACACGTAAGAATAAAAGGTTGGGAAAAATCAGGGTAAGCTAGGACTGGAGAAGTAGTAAGTTTGTTTTGAAGGATTTCGAAAGCGAGCTGTTGTTCATTTTTCCAATTGAATGCTGTGTCTTTCTTAAGGAGGGCTGTTAGAGGTTTTGCTATTTTTGAGAAATCAGGGATGAATCTTATATAATATGAAACGAGTCCGAGAAAGGATTTTATGTCTTTTGGACATTTAGGTACAGGGAATTCAGTGATTATACGGATTTTATCGGGATTTGGTTTTACGCCGTCGTTATTAATCAAATGACCTAAATACGCGACCTCTCGGCGTAAGAATTCGCATTTGTCTGGCTGTATTTTCAAATTGTATGCCCTAAGTCTATCGAAAACAGCGGTTAAATTATGAATATGGCTAGATAAATCAGGGGAATATACAAGTATATCATCTAAATATACGAAACATCTGGATCCTTGGAGACCAGAGAGACATGTGTTCATTAGTTTTTGAAAAGTAGAAGGGGTATTTTTCAGCCCAAACGCCATTTTAGTGAATTGGAAATGACCTTGAGGAATAGAGAATGCAGTTTTAGGAGCGTCTTCTGTGGAAATAGGAATTTGGTGAAATCCGGATGCGAGGTCCAGTGTAGTAAAATATTGGCTTTTGCCCAATTGATCTAGAATTTCTGTTATTTGAGGAATTGGATAGGTTTCGCCTATGGTGATGTCGTTTAGTTTGCGATAATCGATCACGACTCTCCATTTTTGTTGGCCCGAAGCATCTAGCTTCTTGGGGACAACCCAAATGGGTGAAGACCACGGAGAATTAGATGGAATTATTATGTTTTGTTCCAGCATATTATTGATTTGGGATTCTACTTCACGCTTATGGCATTCTGGAAATCTGTACGATTTAGTTTGTATTGGGACATCGGTAGTTGTTCTGATTCTGTGTTCAGTAGATGTTGTATGAGAGAGTTGGTCATTTGGTAAGTGGAATATGTCAGAATAATTGGAACAAATTTGTACAAGGGCTTGCTTTTCCTCGTGATTTAGATGAGAGAGTCTGAGTTGGTCTATCACTTTATCGGTTTTAGAAGAGATATTGAACATAGGAATTGGACAGAGACTGGAAACGGGTTTAGTATATAATGGTTCTAGTTTAAAATTGAGATTAGGATGAATAGCAATTGGATTATCGGATGTATTTGCGACTGTGATATTGACTCGATTGTTTTCTTTCACTTTGACTATACAGTTAGCGACAAGGAGAGATTCAGAGATATGTTGATCTAGTACGGTGCCTTCTTTTATTTCCGGATTACTGATTGTGCATTCAATTACGGCTTCGGATCTAGCAGGAATGATGTATACTGGTTCGGAGAATTTAAGGTTAATAAGGGAATTTTGAATCTTTAATGTACCTTTAGAATAGTCTATCTGGCATTGTAATTCTTTTAGTAAGTCGTTGCCAATAATACCATCATGGCTAAGGAAAAATATATCTTCAATTACATGGAAAGTGTGTGAAAATGTTTTATTTGGATTAAGATAAATGTTCATTTTTAAGCTACCGATTGTAGCCGTGGAGTCGTCACCTGGGTCGATGCCTTTAATAGTAATGATTTCGTTATTAAGTTCAGATTTTTCCGTAATGGACTTGAGTTTCAATAAGCTAACGGAGGAACCAGTGTCTATTAAAAAGGATAAAGGTTGGTTAGAGACGGAGGTTTTAATAACAATGTGAGGTAAGTATCTGTTTTCAGAATTTGAATTAATTTCGTAAATTTTGGTATGTCCAAATTGTTTTGATTTTGGGTTAGGTAAAAAATGAGATTTTGAAGCCGATATTGAATTAAAAGCAACAGATGGTTTCGAGTGAATTCTTGAACGATTTTGATTTATAGGAACAGTGGATGCAGAGGTTTCAGTGGGTACAGTGGATACAGTGGATGCAGTGGATACAGCGGATACAGGGGATTCAGAGGATTCAGCGGATACAGTGACTACTTTGGACGCTTTGCGTCTATTGGATACAGTGGATACAGCGGATACAGCGGATACAGGGGATTCAGTGGATTCAGTGGATACAGCGGATACAGGGGATTCAGTGGATTCAGTAGAAACAGTGGATACAGTGGCTACTTTGGACGCTTTGCGTCTATTGGATACAGTGGATACAGCGGATACAGGGGATTCAGTGGATACAGTGGATACAGTGGCTACTTTGTAGCGTAGTTTCAATAAAACACAAAATTCTCTTCTGTGTTTATTTTTTCGGTAAAATTAAAAATATACAAAAATGCCAACAATTTTGGCTACGCACACTCGTGAACGTAAAAAATAAATATAGGTTTCTTAAAAAGAACTTTGATTATCGATAATAAAATATCTTAACTATGTAATTTGGAATAATAAACTCGGAAAATAATAAATAAATAGATTCAAGTTGCTTTGATGGATAATTTTTCGTGACTGACTTGTCAAATCAAAACATTGCCGTTCTCCGACACTACGTAATTCCTAGTTTAAAATTACGTCGGGAACAACAAAAAAATAAAATTTACTGACAAAAAGAGGTCGAAATAGACAACCGTCACAATACCCCGGGGGCCGGGAAAAAAAAAATCTGAAAGATTTTTTTTAGTAAAATTTCAAATTCAAACCAAATCAAAATAAACCGCATATACATATCGAATTTTAATATTTAATCTGCTAAATGAAAGAACAATCAAAAAAAAAAAATAATAATTAAAAGCAAAATGAAAATTAATATTAACATCCTATAGAAGAATTTTTTTGAAAAAACATCCTGTATATATGAAAAAAAAAAAAATAATACTGATATATTGCATAACAACAAGTTATTTAATAGAAAAAGAAAACAAAACAGACGAGAGAGAGAGAAGAAAAAAAAAATCCTAAATAATTATCTTAAATTACATGGTTCATGAATGATAGAATTTTTAACATGTTCCTGGAATATACAATGTTAATATACATCGTTTAACTCCATCAACGTACATTATAATTACAACATACATTCTCTATCATACTAGTCTTATTCCAACTACTGGAAATAAAACGTCATGCAGTTAGAGTTGCTTATGAGGAATCGTATCCTAAATAAGTCAACTCAATAGAGTTGAACGCAACGGCAAAAGGCTTTAATAGTTGCCATCCGCTGAAAATATTAATAGCTTATGGCTTCTTTAACGTGTCGCTAACTCCCGCACGGTGATTACTATAAACAAGTTTCAGTTAAAGACTGAAATAAATATGCCGGAAAGAAAAGAAAATCATAGCCAGTCGTGAAACATTGACTTTTAAATAAAATCCAAGGGTCTTTTGTGAAGTAATTAAAATATTTATGTAATAAACATATGAAAATAATTCTCACGGGAAAGTGATTCAAGCGTATAAATAATACACATAGGTATGGTTTAGTTTAACGAGTTACCTTAATAAACGCTCGTGCAGAAGGCTTAATTTTACAAGTTGCAAACCGCTTGAAAAAAAATTGAGAAAAAAAAATTGATAACATTTAACAAATTATACTATAAAGTATAATACAGATATTGAAAATAAGAGTTTACACTCCTAGAATTGCAAATATTAAATAAATTACACAATAAGTTAACCTAATACTACGATGATGATAATTAATTATAAGTTTTGACCAACGTCAATGTTAATGGTATAGCCAAACGATAATGAGGTGCATAGAGAAAAAAAAAATAAGACAAAAAGAATCGGCTTATGCTCGCCGTGAGATAATTAGCAATAATTCTGTTTTGTCTTCTTTTAATAATAATGATCGTAGTTCGTCTACAGATTGCGTCGAAGAAAAATTTATATTTCTGATTTTTAATTCATAAATTATTTCAGGTTTATTTAATTGTGAAAAATTCATTGCAAAATCAAAAAAAAAATGTTAAAGTGAAACAAATTTGTTAATAGTCGTTATGCAGAATAGAGCCTTAAAAATATACGTATTTTCGAGTGATGAAAATGAATAGAAAATGTTATTTAAATAGTGAAATTACTGGGTTATAGAATGTTGTGTCTTCAGAAAATTTCTTCAAGGATATTATAACGACAGAAACTAAAGAAACTTAAATGTCTGAATAATTTAGCAGTATTTTGATATATTATAGTAGATATATTATAGTAGATACATATATAAATATATTATAGTGAATGTTAATGATTGAAAATGGTAACAAATAAAGTTTTATGCCTGACCTCAATAATAATTATAAAAAAATTATTTTTAATGTTGCAATTCTTCTGTTCCTTTTGTTCCTTCTGTTGCAATTTCTCCTCTCTTCTCCATAAACTACGTTTGAATATTCGGGCGCCAGTATGTAGCGTAGTTTCAATAAAACACAAAATTCTCTTCTGTGTTTATTTTTTCGGTAAAATTAAAAATATACAAAAATGCCAACAATTTTGGCTACGCACACTCGTGAACGTAAAAAATAAATATAGGTTTCTTAAAAAGAACTTTGATTATCCATAATAAAATATCTTAACTATGTAATTTGGAATAATAAACTCGGAAAATAATAAATAAATAGATTCAAGTTGCTTTGATGGATAATTTTTCGTGACTGACTTGTCAAATCAAAACATTGCCGTTCTCCGACACTACGTAATTCCTAGTTTAAAATTACGTCGGGAACAACAAAAAAATAAAATTTACTGACAAAAAGAGGTCGAAATAGACAACCGTCACAACTTTGGACGCTTTGCGTCTATTGGATACAGTGGATACAGCGGATACAGAGGGATGTTTGGCATCGGCTTTGATTTTGTATCTGTGATTTCCAGAGCGATGCATATCAGGAAATCTTACTCGTTTAAATTATCTACTTCGTCTAAGCCATCATCATTATTTGGATTGACGGTAAACACCTTGTGAGATGAACTTGGAATAGGATTAGTAAAAGTATTTTGTTGACTTCGAGAATTTGAGGTGTTGTTTTGATAACGATTAGAATTATTGTATTGTCGTTTGCGACAATTTTCTATTGTGTGTCCAACATTTTTGCAATACCGACAGACCGTGTCATTTGAGTTAACATGCCTTGTATCTGTTCGGTAATTAAAAGAATTTTGAGGATGATATTGCCGAGGTTGAGACTCACGGCGCGATGTGAACCTAGATCTGTCTGAAGGACCTTGTGTTGGTTGGGTAATTCTTTTATTTAAACTTGAGAGGATTTTTTCTTCGGCTACTGCGAAACTAACCGCTGAATTTAGGGAATCTGGATCTCGACATCTTACTATTTGAGATAGTCGGGGTTGTAAGCCTATAACGAATGTGTGCAATGCTAGATCCTCCATTGCTGCAATACGCCCGGTTAATTCTGTTTTTCGTTTTGTTGGTATAGAAATATTTATTTCCGTTAGTAATTTTGCGAGACACGTTTCAACCCGGAGGGCAAATTGATTAACCGGTTCTAGAGAGTTTTGCTTACAGTCTTGGAGTTCAGATAGTAAATGAGCGTAGTGTTTTCTCTCCCCAAATTGTTGTTTTATGAAATCGATGAATTGTTCGAAAGTCTCGAATTCCTTAATGCTGCATACCGATTCAGCGCGACCCTCCAATTGACTTAATACGTATCTGAATAGAATGGGTTTCTGAGATTTGTTTGCTAGATTATATGCATTTTGGCAATTTGAGATGAACGGGTTTAATTTTTCCCTCGTCCCATCAAAAGTTTTAATAAATTTCAGGAGTACATTAAGTTCGACTTTTTCCTCGATTTCATGACGTGCTGACGTAGTCCTAGAAACACTGGGAGTTTCCTCTTTCGATTCGTATTTAGAAGTCATTGTTTAAATAATGGTTTTAGGAACTTAGGACTAATACAATGTATCACAGAATTGGAAACAAAGAAATAGCGAAATAGGAATAAGAACAAGGCGTCTTTGTATGTATGGTTTAACAAAGAACAGTGAGCGTTTAAGAACAGTGGTTACTGTTTGACGTCAACCGTCTTACATACAGGTGAGATTTGCAACTATGTTGCGTTGAGGCTAAAAATAGAACATCGATAAGGTTAATATTGTAAAATTGGTAGGAGAATATTGGACGAGACTCTGAGTTCGGAATTGATAGTTTTTCACTGGGTTTCTCCTTTGAACGTAAAATCACTTACTGCTGAAACGCCAGTAGAGTGGTGATACAGGAACTTGTAGATACAGGATGCGCAGGATCAGCAAGTCGTGCTTGTCCTCTTGCAAGCACAGTGGGTATTAAAGATGCGTCTATATGCTCCCAGCAATTGCAGGAGACCGATTGATGCAGAGGTTTTGAGTTCGTAAATTTTATGCACTTGCACTTGCACTTTCACTTTTCTTTTTACTTGTAACTTTGAAAAACTTCACTGCATTTGATTGTTTCGGAAACGTATTCGGGTAGGTAGGGATTTTCGTATCCTACCGCTGCCACCATTTATGTTATGCGAGAGTCTTGAAATAGGTTTTTAAAAAAAACTATTTATTAACACTAGAAAAAGAATTATATTCAGTTTAGGAAATAGTAACACTTTACACTTGGAAATTGAACTTGATATAGAAATAGGAACTAGAACTAGAAATAGTATAAAAGATCTGAGACGACCGACCCGTGACGAAGGCTTAGGAACAACTGACTTCTGTCGGATTATGAACTGTTACTCATTAATATCATTTAGGTTTCCTTTTGTACAGAGTTGCTGATGCGGCATCGTGGTCAGCTATACAGCTTACATAGTAAGGGTATAACAGTACGGTCTTTAAGAAATGACGCGATTATTCTAACTAGTCGATCCGGTAAGCCTTTTTGTAGAGTTTATAAACGAGGCCGCTGTGCCAGACTTTATCGAAAGCCTTGGCTACGTCAAAGAAAACTGCGATCGTTTTAAAACGCCGCGGGTAGAAACCTTCGAGTATGTACTCGACGATTCGATGGACTTGCTGAGGGCAGGAGTGCTTAGCGTGAAAGCCGAACTGATGGGGAATTATGTGAGGATCGCCATCCGTTGGAAAAAGATAGTTCCGCATTCGAGAGAGTATGACTTTCTCGAGAAGTTTAGACATTGCCTTGAGGAGGCTGATGAGTCTGTGGTTAGCCGGGATATTCAGAGGTTTACCCGGCTTGGGAATGCCTATGACTGTCGCTTCTTTCCAAGCTTTTGGAAAGTAGCTAAGGTCAAAGCAGGCATTGAAAATGATAGCTAACAAGGTAAGTACCTGTTGAGGCAGGTGCTTAAGTGCGTGGTTGGAAATACCATCCGCACCCGGAGCCTTTTTGGACTTTTGACTTTTGATGAGAAGCGAGATTTCATCATTAGAGACTGTGACGGGGTCGGCGGTGATGGGGTCTCTATGGAGAACTTCTTCCTCCACCGCCTGGATGAGAGAGGGATTCGCGGGTTGCGTGCTGGGCGAGCAATGAGACGCAACGCTGTCAGCGAAGCATTCGGCTTTCTCTTCGTCTTCGAAGGCGATAAAGCCATCGGGCCGAGTGAGAGGAGGGACGTGAGAGGCGGCGTCTACGCTTAAGTCTCGGGCCATACTATACTACACTTGGTGCGACGAGGAAATATTCGCCATGAGATCGTTCATCTGAGCGTCTCGGAGTTCCGCGAGGCAAGATCTAACTTTGCGTTGTAGCTGATTCGCAGCTGTTCTATATGCGGGCGTGGGATATTTCTTGGCTCTCCGGAGAGCCGCGTTCTTAGCTTTAATAAGATTGCTAACGGCTAAGGGAAGTGTGGGTTTGCCTTGCTTAGCAACCTTTTCGTTTTCACTGATGGCTGAGTTGATAGCATCAGTGAGAGAATTTACTAATGAATCTAATTTATCCGGGCTATCTAATTGATCGGGCGAGATCGCGAGTGGAGAGTTCGGGGCCTCTAAGGCTGAAACTATCGTATTTTTAAAACCTTTCCAGTTGGTAAAGATCTTAGGAGAAGTGGCGTTATCGTTAGGCGGTCCTAGCACGAGGGAGACGGGGCGGTGGTCAGCACCTAGGTCATCGAGCAGTTCGAAAGACCTGAGATCGAGGTTGATTTGCTTGACAATTGCCATGTCGAGAATGTCAGGAGAGTGGTTCGGGTTGTCGGGATAGTGAGTGGGAGTGATGGGAGAGATGACGCCTAAGTCGAGTGAGTTGGTGATGTCGAGGAGAGCGATACCGATGGTGTTGGTTGATAGGCACGTCCAGTCAGTATGTTTGGAGTTAAAGTCTCCGAACATAATGACTGAACGGCCGAGGGTGAGAATGGTCTCAAAGTCGCTGCGGATAGGTCTGGTGCCACTGGGTATGTAGACTGAAGCTATGATGATGGTCGGATGACCAGTCAGAGCCAATCTACACACAGTGGCTTCCATGTTGAGGAGAGGAGGGGTAGGAAGAGGACAGCAATGTAAGCCTCTTTTGTAGTATATAGCAGTGCCGCCGAAACGGTCGGAGTTGGGCCTATCATTACGAGTAAACGCGTACTTGGGAATCGCGAATCCCCTGGAGCGGATAGGTGTGAGCCACGTCTCTTGAAGAAGGAATAAGTCAGGTTCTTTGTTCTGAAGGAGCTCAGGAAGATTGGTGCTAAGGCTATGAACGTTAAAGGCAATTAGGGATAAGCCCTTAAGTGTAATACGACCGGATGCGGGATTTGCGGGTCTAGACATTATATTCACTTATTTAACGAATTTATATAAAAAAAATTAAAATTAAAATTTATAACGAGCTTAGTAACGAGTGATGCTCAGCTAACGCAAATAAACGCTCTTGGGGAGAGCGGGCGGCTCGCAGTTTGCGTGCGAGTACGGAAATTTCCTTAATGTCGACGTTTTGGATGACGTCGAACATGGTCTTCTAGTCCTCAGCCAACGACGACTGAGGTGAAGATGACCAGGACAGAGCCGGAGTAGGCGTCGGCTGAACGGGCTTTGCTTCCTGGGGACCCCGGTTGCGCAGCGGTGGGAAGTTAGCAGGAGTGAGCGGCGGCGCCAGTTTTGGCGCGGCCCTCTTAGCGGTGGAGCGCAGAGCGCGCGGACAGCCCCTGTAGTTAGCTGTGTGGCCGGACTGGCCGCAAAGCACACAAGCAGGGGGGGAAGTGGATTCGGGAGTGCGAGTGCACTCCTTTGTTATATGAGGGTCCAGGCACTTGACGCACCTGGGAGGAGCTGAGCAGTTAGCTGCTGGGTGGCCGTAGAGCTGACAGCGGTGGCACTGCCCAGGGTGACCACGGGGATTGGGACGCTTGACGGAGATATTCGAGAGTCCGCAGATTGTGCGAGCCTCTCTGAAGATCTCCCTCGAGTTGGGAGTATTAGACAAGATAACTAAAGCTAACAGAAAACGCCGCGGTTTGAGTGCATCTTGTGCACTTCTTCAGCCGGGAAACCCTGGGACTTAAGGTCCTCGAGGATATCTTCGTTCGCGAGCTCGAACGGGACGCCCTGTAATACTGCGCGGATCTTACGCTCCTCCGGGAGGGCGTAACTATGGTACGCGATTTGTTTAAGCGAGAGTAAACGAGTGATCGCGCGGAAGTTGTCGATAGTCGTGACTTGGATTTTTATAGTATCGCCTGCGTTATTTGCCTTGAGATAATTGATTTTGTGCCCTTTGCACAAGTTAGAAACTGCGGTCCAGCGCGCTTTTTCGCGGAGGAAGACGGGCGGAGGGAGCTGAGGCTTCGGTGGGACGGGAGCGCAGCGCGTCGTTTTTGTGTGGATTTACCCGCGCCCGCTGCATTTGCAGGCCCGCACCGGTGGGCAACTAGTAGAATCGCTCTTTGATAGGTTGGCCCGCAATGACTGGCGGGCGGCGGCGGGGTACAGAAATCCAACACCACTTGTTATTACACGTGGCAATTGGCATTGTAATGTGTCTGTGCACGTAATGTTTGTTACATTAGAAAAGGGATATTGAAATCGATCTAATAATTATTTTGGTGCAATAAAGGCCAGTTGTGTGGGAATAACATACAGCATAGAAGAACAATAAATACAAGAGTTTGACGCTTAAAGCATGGGAAGAAATATGTGGTATTTTAAATAAAGATATTGAAAATTTAGACAAGAGAAATAAAAAAGAAAATGATAAGTATGATATAAGATTATTTTGAAGTGTTTTTGAAGTGTTGAAGTGCCGCCATTTTAGATTATTTTCTATATTGACTCGGGTTACCTACAATAATTTATTTCGTAAAATTTTGACAATTGCCAACTTAAGGCTCCAGTGTCACTCATAAAATAATGTTGAAAAACATCTCTAATGTTATTGGCTTGTCTTCCACAGCGTATTGGTTGAGCTATGTGTATACTCTCAAGATTATGACTAAAATCTTCGTCACTAATGTGATTGACGTCACGTATCGTACAAAATTGTGAAGTATGCAACAGGCCTTCACAATATCTATTGATAAAGTTATTGATACACCTAAAGTACGATGCAATATTCAGTCAGTAATAGGGTTTGTACAGACGCCGACGAAAGAAAAAAACCCTATCTCAAGTAAGTTCGTTCCATTTATTTGCGTTCAGATACGTGGCTGTGACACTATTGCTTTACTAGATACAGAGTCATCCGTGTCGGTGGTGTCTGACCGACTTTACAAAAAACATAACTTAACAATGCAAAAAGCGGACGATCTGTTTATCAAAGCCGTAAATGGCAATAAATTAAATTACTTGGGAAGCACGAAGACATTTATAACGATAGATAATAAATTACATATTCAGGAATGCGTCTTCCTGAAAGATGTTGACCAAGATTTAATCCTCGGACAGGATTTCCTACGAAAGGCAGAAGCCACAGTAGACTTTAAGAATAATAACGTAAGATTCTGCAAATGTCTTTGTAATTTTCTATGTAAAGATAGTGTAAAAAGTATATGTAACAATTATAATTCTTTACAGCTGATTCAGCAATTACCTAAGATGTGTGAAAGTGAATATGTTTATTTTAGTAATCTTGTAGATAATTTTAAAGATAACTTATGGAGTGAGGTGGTGGCAAGACAAAACAAGGATTTCGATTTGTCGCCGGAATTATCTGATAGTGAACGTAACTCTTTGTCATTATTGTTAAATAAATATAGGTCCACGTTTGCTTTCGATAAAAATAGCTTAGGTCGGTGCAATATTGTCGAAGTAACGATAGAGACTACGGACGAAGCTCCTGTTCATAAAGCGCCTTATAGGGTTTCTGCTGAACAACATAGAATCATACGCGAACAAGTGTCAGACATGTTACAAAATAACATAATTCGTAAATCAAGAAGCCCATATGCATCCCCGGTCGTGTTGGTTAAGAAACCCGACAACACGTGGAGATTTTGTGTTGACTTTAGACAACTTAATAAAAAAGTTATCACCGATGCATATCCATTGCCAATAATTGATGATATTATTTCTCATTTAAACGGTGCTAATTATTATGCCGACCTCGATTTGAATTTTGGTTACTAGCAATGTGCCATAAAGGAGCAGGACAAACACAAAACTGCATTTATTACCCCATCAGGGTTGTATGAATTTAACGAATTACTTTTTAGCTTAAAAACTAGTGGGGCTATTTTTCAAAGAACGATGGACGAAGTGTTGGCTTGGCTTAAGTATAGGAATGTAGACAATGTAATTATCTATGGGAAGACTTGAGGAGTTTATGAAAGCACTCAGTCAGGTGCTAAAAAGATTAAGGGGTGCAAATTTATTTTTAAATCCATCAAAATGTAGTTTTGGGTGTAAACAAATAACTGTATTGGGGCATACTATTTCAGGTCAAGGCATATTGCCTGGTCAAAATAAAATAGAAAAGATTAGGAATATGAAAATTCCCAAAAATGTTAAAGAGTTAAAATCAACATTAGGTTTATTCTCTTACTATAGAAAATTTATAAAAAATTTTCATCACTAACTTTACCATTAACAAAACTTTTAAAAAAGACGGAAAAATTTGTTTCAACTAAATGCCAACAAAAGGTTTTCGATAAAATTTTATAATTAATTCAAAAGGCACCACTTTTACGTCATTTTAGTAACGAAGAAGGTATTTGCAATAAGCTTTATATTGATGCAAGTGATCTAGCAATAGGTGCGTGTTTAATGCAGGGATATAAAAATGAGATGTTGCCGGTATATTTCACTTCACGAAAATTAACCGATGCGGAAAAGAAATATGCTATAACAGAAAAAGAATGTTTAGGGTTAGTATGGGCTTTGAATTATTTCAAACATTATTTATGGGGTCTTAAATTTCAAATAGTGACAGACCATAAGGCATTATGCTGGCTTAGAGAACGGAAAGATATGTCCGGTAGGTTAGCTAGGTGGGCTTTAGTAATACAAGCGCACGACTTTGACGTTATACATTGCTCAGGAAAGCAGAACGTTGTAGCTGATTTTTTGAGTCGGAATCCGCTAATTGAACAAGAGCTTCCTCCGAGTGAACCGGTGGACAACGGTTTACAAGTGTATAAATTTCGGTAATCCAGGTATCTCGCGAGCAGGGATTAGATGATTATTTTCGTAGATGGCGAAATGCAGTGGCGAGAAATAATCATTGTAAATATAATAATTTATTGTACAAAAATATTAGAATGAATAATGTAGAAAAAAAGTTACTCGTTTTACCTAAGTCATTGTTTAATAATGTAATGTTTGAACTACATGACAATCCATGTACAGGAGGACATTTCGGCCTGATGAAAACATTGGTGAAGTTCCGTTCTCGATATTTTATGCCTAATGTAATTTCTGAAGTAGAAAGGTACGTGAAGAGTTGTGTTTATTGCCAAGAAAAAAACCATATAATAAGGTTGTGCCGTTGCAACCTATAAAAGTTGAACGTTTATTTGATAGGGTCGAAATTGATATTTTAGGTCCTTTTAACAAGAAGGAATAAGAATAAGAAAAAGGTAATAGGTATGTCATAGCTTGCGTTGAATGTTTTTACGAAATACGCTGTGTGTAGAGCAATTCCTAGAGCTACGGCTCAAGCAGTAAGTGATTTTCTGGTACAGGAAATTTTCACGAAATTCGGTAGGGCGCGAGAATTCGCGAGAGGTAGGCTCGATTTTTACGTCGAGATTAGTTAAGAATACACTGAGAGAGTTCGGTGTGCAACAATGTCTTGCGATCACTATGCACCATCAAACGTTAGGTTAGGTTAGTAGAAAGATTTAATCAAACTATTTCTCACATGTTAGCTAAATATGTTAACTTAACACAACGTAATTGGTGTCAATTTTTGCCATTAGTAGTGTATAACTGTGCCAAACAAGCTTCCACAAAGTTTTCACCATATTATTTAATGTTCGCTAGGGAGCCTGAAGTTCCGTCCGATGAAAGATTAAATCCCAACTTAAATATTGAAAATTTCGAAGTCAGGAGGAATAGATATAGAAATAATGTGAATTTGGCACGAGAGAACTCTCGTAAAGCTCATTTGGCACAGAAAAGGCTATATGATAAAAAAGCTTTATGTATTAATCTTCAGACAGGTCAATTTGTATTGTTGCATAACCCAAAAAGAGTGTCTGGAAAGAGTAAAAAACTTAGCCGACCACATTGAGCTACTATTACTAGCGTATAGAACGGACACCGCGAACCAGTTTTTTGTCGCAGTGTTTTGTTGCCGACCGGCAACAACTCATTCAGTAACTGGCTACCGCTCTTAGCGACCGGGTGTCGAGTTAATGTCAAAACAAATATTTAAAAATGCCGTCTTTCATATTAAAAATTGTAAAAACCAATCTACTGTGAATAAAAAGAGAGTGGAGTGAGTTATTATCGGAAAGTAAACAAAATAATTAGTTAAAACCAATAAAAACTGTACAAAAATACATTATTTTCTATTAAGCCCGGTATTTTGTATGAAAATCATAGATCAACGGTCACAGATTAAGAAAAATAAACCGCACAGAATGGACACGTAGTACTAACGGTGGTGAACTATAATATAGGGATGACTTAGATGTTACTGATCATTCCGACTGCTTCAGAAGGAGGGTTATGTAAATCGAGCGTTTGTATATATATATATATATATATATATATATATATATATGTGAACCAAAAAAAACTAGTTCATGAGCTCATACACAGAACTTACCTTAAATATAGAAATGGCTTTGTGTCAATTCACTAGCAGTACCACTGACACCGCATTTATCTATATACTATAATATTTTATTATACTATATACGACGCAAATAACTATAATTGTTCTCTACATCACCCCACCCGTACGTTTACAAGCTCATTTTATTACAAGAGATAATGAACATTATTACCGTGACATAGTAAGAACTGCCAGCCCTAAAATGCACTTACATTTATAAGTACCATATTAGTAGTACACAAAAGAAATAAAATTCTCATGTGGGTTAAAGCTCGACAAAAAAAATATCTATAAAAATATCGATATGGAATATTGTTAATAGGTAATTTGTAATGAAACACTGTTGTAATGTCTTAATTTAATAAATCAAATTTTGCAATTTACAAATTAAAAAAAATAAAAAGCATTTTCAACAAGATTTAATTGGATAGTTTTTTTTAAGTCTGTTACCCCACTTCTCCTTCATCTATGAATCGATTTCGATAATTCTTTTTTTACTGCAAGATTTGTCTCTTTTTGATCAAAAGTTAGATTTGATTATTATATCTAGACACGCGGGATCGTGTCAAGTTCCAGCCAAGAGACGCACCGTGTGTAATAGTAAAACTACGGTTATAATATTTGAAGTTACGGTGGTAGGTTAAATAATAGTTAAACATTCTTGTTGTATTTTACACTGTGTGCCAACCCCGAAAGTACTCTTTGTTGTTATTTAATTATGTAATAATAGTTTGAAATACGAGATATCTTTTACGAGAAATTGAATCAATGTCTTAAAATTTGCTTTCCTTTTTAATTTCAGAGTTTACTTTTAAAGAAGGATATTTTGAAGAAATGTTAAAATAACTTTCTATATCAAACAAATAGTAATGAAAAGGTGATTTGTTTTATCTGAAAATCTTCCTAAATAAATTAATAAATCCTACAAAACTATAAAAGTACAAAACTTAATGCCTTGTGAACTGTCTATAAACTATCCTATTCAGTTTATAGGTGTGTTTGTTGGAGTTGCAATTTTACATTCGCCATTTCTTAAGTACATTTTTTAACTTCTTACTAGTTTTTCACTTTTTAGTTGAACGCTAGGCAGTATGGTTTTTTATTTTCTAATAATTATTTTATGTTTATATTTTCAGTGTTATTTCATTTACTCCAATTGCTGCGCTAGGCGAACACCACCCCTTTTGTACTTAATTTATAGCTTGTCTGTTGAGTGCAACAAATCGCCAGTGTCTGCCATATACCGCTAAATAAATATACCACCTTGTTTTCGGATTTTTTTTAATTATCAGATTAAATCTTACTATATAAGTTTTATATATATTTTGTTATAGCCTCTTAAAGTTCTTTACTTTCATACTCCACACGATAGGTTTAGAAATAACAAGAAAATTACCCCATGTTTTGTGGGCCCCACTAGCCGCCATTTTGTTTCTTTTTTCTTTACCATGTAACTAAAAACATTTGGGTTGCCACAACAAATCTAACGAGGCTTTGATCATAAAAATTCAGCCAGCCGATTCTCCAATACGAGGTAAGAAAGAATATTACATACATAGATAGGCGTGAAAAACTAGTACAAAGAGTACAAAGATAGTGGTAAAATTAGTACAAAAAGTGACGGAGGCCTGCTTTTATCTCAAAAAATCTGATGTATTGGCAAATCTAGTTGTGTATAATACCAATTTATATATAAATTGGTATAATATATATATAATGATATATAAATGAGGAAAATAAAGTTAAAATAATCTTTTTACTCAATTACGCCTACGCTATCGTATATAAAGTGGATATATATCCACTTAAATGTACTTTACTTATATAACAAAATATATATTAATTTTCTATGCAGTTAGGTAAAATTTAAATATTTGGTCCATTCTGTACCACTCGTATAATCTATTGGCATGACAAATTGCAATTCGTTGATTGGTCGACAGATATTACATATTATTGTAGCAATCCAAGCGCTGCATGTTTGAATCATTTGACTAGACAACTTAAAATTGTTGTAGCGCTGCATCTAATAATAAATGATTGAATAGGAAAAAATGGATTGTGACACAAAATTTGTTTTGAATAGCTTTTCTAGTACGTAGTACATAGTAACTCAATAGCCGACCATTTAAAGGTCTATATCAAATATGTAGAGGTTTGAGAAACAACAATTATCTAATAAAGGCAGTGAATGGAGGTCGAGAAATAACTGTCCATGTCAATCGGCTGAAACCTTTTAACTCGCGATAATTTTGTTGATTTCATTAAAATAAAAAAAATCTATCTAAATTATAATTGTAAATATATAAATGTTGTAAAGTGTCAAAAGTAAATAATTGTTATTTTTTGGTTTTTAGGCTAAAATAAGGTGACATTAGCTTGACATATATCAATCTGAAAGAAATATGATATGTTATCATTAAGAATGTGTGTTGGCATATATGTGTTAGTTTTATATTTTAATGTACTAATATGTTCTTTCTTTTTCATATTGTGAATTATAACGGAAATGAGATGGCAGCCACTAGCAGATGAGATGGCAGCCAATAGTTGATGAGATGGCAGCCACTGAGGGATGAGGATTGATGACAACCCTCCCTTGGCGATACGAAAAAATATGAAATAAATTTTATCTTGTCTTAAAAGTTGTTATCTAATGATCAATAAAGATTTTTTTTGCGTTGCGGTTCAATATGTCCTTATCTGGTGATGGAACCGAGGGGTGTTCATTTGTAATCAGGCGGTGACCAACACCATACATTCTCTTAAAGAATAGGTGGCATGCTTTGCTGGCTGCAGGTGACAAGCTGGTTATCGATGCGCGCAATAAGGTGAAGTTATCTGCCAGGGACGTGAAACAATGAAATAACATCTCTATAACGGTTCTGGCTCGTATCTCGACATTCCGTAAGAATATTTTACATGTGATTAGGAAACATTATATTGAAAGTAGCTTAGGCGACGTTCGCTTGCATTTTGTGCGGTTTTACTGGCGGGAATTCCTCTCGAAGCAGTTATTCATTGGATCATGGTAAAGCCATTGTTTTTGTAACGTTGTATTTACTATTTGTACGTAAAGTATTCACACCAACCACCAGGAATAACCTAATCGACATGGGTAGTCTCTCCTGAGGCCGTCGTACAAACACATCCTCGTTCAGGCAGGTAGTTAGAATAATTTTTGTAAGAAATTTATCCACCCAACCTTGTTTGTGTGAATAAATTTCATGCGGGCGGCCGATCGTCACGGCTAATCCTTAGAGAGCACGTCAGAATGCCGCGACATATGAGTAAAGAGGTTAATATGAATTATTATGAATTA
The DNA here is from genome assembly GCA_923062675.1 of Marasmarcha lunaedactyla. Lineage (NCBI taxonomy): Eukaryota > Metazoa > Arthropoda > Insecta > Lepidoptera > Pterophoridae > Marasmarcha > Marasmarcha lunaedactyla. The sequence continues at coordinate 16,684,290 of OV281353.1, forward strand.
AGAAGAAAAGATATTTAAATATACGGTTGACAGAACAGAAAGAAATGAAGCGATACATTCTGACTTGCTCCGTCATTGGAGCAAGATGTACCAATAAAATTATATCTATTTAAAATAAATTTATTAAATTGATTTGATTCGTATTAATTTATACCACAAGGGTGGTCAGTCGCGTGTGGGCGAAGAACGCCAGTATACTTTGCAGAACCATCCCAAAGGTGGCTACAGTACTCCATACAAGATCGAACTTGAGCTGTATACAAATAAAGTAGCTGTTCAGGTCTGAAGTACCGTCGGACCTTCGAGATGATTCCCAACTTCTTTGAAGCTGTTTGAGCCAAGGACACAATTTGTTGCCCGAAGTTTAGTTGGAACGATATAATTACGCCCAGAAGCCCTAGGTTTTTTTGGAAAGTGGGCGTTAGGTCGAAATTGCTCTTTTTCGTGGATAATAAACACGCCTGTTTTCGACGGGTTAAATTTGACCAAGTTAGACTCGCCCCAATCGGACACTTCCTTTAAGGCCAAATCCACCCGCTTAATCATGGACTCTCTCAAAGCCCGGATTTCTTGAGGACTCGCTCGCGCATTGGACATGTATCTCTCTGCAACGGTGTTATCATCAGCGTAACCAATATTGCCTGGGGTTAGCAGGTCGTTAATGTGCAGCAAGAATAACGTTGCAGAGAGAACAGATCCCTGAGGTACCCCGGCATTAATTGCCATTAGGTCAGAAGAGCAGCCGTCTAAGACTACTCGAATTGACCGTTCCCTCAGAAAATCAGATATCCAGTCACAGAGCCCTTTAGGTATTCCGTATGCTGGAAGCTTACTCAAGAGACCATCATGCCAGACCCTATCAAAAGCCTTGGAAATGTCTAAGAATACAGCTATAGCTTCACCGTGACCTTCCAAGGCTTCGCTCCATAAGTGAGTGGCATACACAAGAAGATCCCCAGTCGAGCGTCCACTGCAAAAACCGTATTGGTTATCACTAAGGAGCTCGTTGGACTCAAGGTATGCCAGGAGACGATTGTTCATTACACGCTCCATGACTTTGCAAAGTATGGAGGTGATTGCAATAGGTCGATAGTTGATGGGATCTGCACGGCTTCCCTTCTTTGGTACTGGTTGCACGTTAGCCAGCTTCCAGGATTTAGGGACCTTTCCAGATTCCAAAGACAGTCGATACAGGCGCGTTAGTATGGGAGACAACTCGGCTGCGCAGTGTTTTAACACAACTGCAGGTATGCCATCGGGGCCGCTGGCCTTATTCACGTCTAAATTCTGCAAGCATTTAAAAACCTCCTTTTGGCGAATATGAACGGTACCCATTTTGGGTCCGAACTGACGTAACCGGGAGGGACTTTACCTTGACTATTTAGACGTGAATAGTCTGCAAAAAGCTTAGCAAAGAGGTCTGCTTTCTCTTTTGCACTGTGGGCCAGTGAACTGTCAGGCTTCCTCAGAGGTGGCAGCGATGGGCGACAGAAGTTCGACTCAACCGACTTGGCCAAAGACCAGAAAGCTTTGCTTCCTGAAGGATATGACGCTATCTTGTCTCCGATGTAGCCTATGTGGTCAAAGCGAGCTTTTCTGATCACCTTTTTGCAAGACTTGGCGGCAGCATTGTATCTTATCTTCAGTTCATGCGAATCCACGGCTTTGCTTCTGCGAGCTTCAGCCCAGGGTTTGTACGCTTCTTGCTTAAGCTTTTCAGCTGTGAGGCAAGCAGCATTAAACCATGGGCGACCTTTGGTTTCAAGGCATAGATCAGCGTAAGGGATGAAATACTCCATTGCTAGGCCTATCACACTTGATACAGCATCAGCGCAGCACGATGGATCGGTTGATGTAAAACAAGTCTGCCGCCAAAGATAAGACGCGAAAAAGTGCCGCATCTCATCCCAATCTGCTGACTTGTATCGCCATACTCGCCTAGCGCCTTTTGGGCTGGTGTCAGGCGGCGAGTACTGCGACACAGATTTCACCACGCAGTGGTCGGATGTCCCTAAAGGTGCAGTTACGGACACCGAGCACTTGTCAGGATCAGTTGTCAGTTGAAGGTCTAAGCAATATGCAGTGTGGCCGGCAACGTCGGGGATGCGCGTGGGCTCGTGCACAAGCTGTGAGAGGCCTTGAGTCATGGAAAACTTAAAAGCCTCTCTTCCAGCGTCTTGTCCTGATACGGGTATAGCCATTGCCCGTGATGAGCATTAAATCCCCCAGGAACACCAACTACGCTGAGGGAAAACGTTGCCGAACCTTATCTGCTGCATCGCTGAGATACTCCATGAGCCTCGTTGTCTCCCAATCTCCACTATGTGACCGGTATAGACTGGCGTAGACCAATTGGTCAAGGCCGGTATCAATGTGAACCCACATAACGAAAAAGTCCAGATCTTCTAAGTAACGGAGACGCTGACAACAGATCTCGTCACTGGCATACATGCACACCCCGGCGTTCGGGCGGAAATTGGACTCCAGGATGTACCCTGGGTAACAAAAGTATGCCGAGTCTCCCGGGATTTTTCGCGAGGTGGTGGGGCAGCCTTTCGCATGTGGCTAGCACACTACTTGGTCCCCCTACTACCTGCGGTCGGCCAGCGGTGCAACGTTTCTTCGGATCCCGCTAACCTCCAAAACCCGGCGAGTTAATAAATTACGAGCTGAAGACAGTTCTCTGATGCAGCACGATTACTCAGACCTACCCTCCTCGATGGCTATACTAAACATCATGCCGGAACGCGACCATGTCACTTGGCGGCATGGTTTGTTTAGTGGGTGGTGACAAGCCACAGCCGAAGCCTACCACCAGAAGACACTGCTCGTTTAGCACCACCCAGGGACCACATACAAAATATTAATGATTGCTGGATCAAAAACAACAAGAAAGTTGAAACAGAAACAAAATCTGGATCGGGAGGTAAAAGAACAAAAAGTATATATGAAAAAAAATATGCCTATTGCAAATACCTTTCAACCTTGACAAGCAGTACAACGTCAGATACTTTTGCTACCGGTCTCTTCTGAAAGAGCTGCTAAAAAGTAAAAAAAAAGGACGACACCGACAAAGTTTTAATAGAGTTGTTATCTAAGCGCGAAGATGGACATTTGTCACTTTTTCGTGGAATTTTACCTTCATTGCAAAACTTTGATGAATCAAAAACAAGAACTTTCAAATGGCAGTTCTACAAATTATTGATAATATTGATAATAATCTTCCAGCAATTTTATCTTATCAATATACAACATATAATGACAGTAAAGAAAATAGCAGTAATAACGCTTGCGGCTAACGTGCATCTTCTTACCAGGTTACTCCTGAAAGCAATACCCAAAGTCAACAAAATCTTCTCTTCAGTTAATAGTAATTTGTCCAATTTGTCAGATGACGTGTATTTTGAATAAAGAAAAACAATAATTTCAATATTACCACTAGTTTTATTAAAATAAGGATACCTTAATGTTACTGCTACTATTTCCTCCGGTGATTTCCTCCCATGTTGGTTTTGAAAAGCAGTTTCCATTTGTCTTAGAAGTTCTGAGTAACTAGATACCGACATTCGAAAATAATTAAAGAATTTTTCTTCGACTTCTTTAATTCGCTAATAAGAGTAACAAATAATTCATAATGTTCACGCCATTTCTCCTCATCGGGAACATTCCATCGCCGCGAACGCCGCGTCTACGCCGCGCGCCCCGCGCCCCACGCATCATTTCAATAAAACCACGAGCGCCAGCGCGCTCGCTCTCTTTCCTCGGCGGTTCCTGCAGCGAGAAACACTTCGAAGACCGTCTCGCTCACTTATTACATATTTAATTATCGTGACGCTGCGTAGACATCTGGCGCCCCCGGCTGGGCCCCACCTCGCCGAATACGCCGTCGAGACCACGTGGACTGGGTGCGCGTCTCTGCCGCCATCACCGGAAGTGCGATGGCGCCGCCGCCCTAGACGCGCTTGCCTCCTACCACGCTGCGCCCGCGGCGTGCCTTGCTTGCATTGGCGTGCTCCCTCGCCGGTGCCACCACGCCGCCACGTGCCATCCATGCGCGTGCCACCACGCCACCACGTGCCATTCATGCGCGTGAATCACCACGCCGCGTGGCCTTGCTGAGCCGCCGCCGCCGTGGCTTAAGCCGCCGCCTTTTGCACCGCTACTTGCACGTGTCTCGCTTGCCAAGGGGAGTGTCGTTTTCCATATTCCTATTATTCCAAATCATTTCCCGCCTAATCAGTGCGTTCCTACGGGGCCTACCTCATTCACCTACGTTTTCAAATTCTTATTTCAAATTGCATTCTATTCAATTATAATACAATCAAATGTGCTAATCGTACTTAATAACTGCTGTCGGGGAGAAGCCTAGTTTGATTCAATTTCGTTAAACCTCTTCTGTTAATAGGGTTTCTTGTGTTAAACTAGTTTTTTAGGCAGCCTCTTCTTTATTAGGCTGTTCTAACAATAATCGTCTAAAGGGCCTAGTTTGATACACTGCAATAAAACTCTTCTGTTTATAGGGTTTCTTGTGTTAAACTAGTTTTTTAGGCAGCCTCTTCTTTATTAGGCTGTTCTAACAATAATCGTATTTAATTACTCAAACATTAGGACACCTCTTCGTTTATAAGGTGCCCTCCAATTGCAATATTCTAGGCTACTCTTCATTTTAGCTGGTTGTCCTAGCAAAGTTATTTATGTTGTACGCTCATGGAAGCCTCTTCTGTTTACAAGGTTCCAGTACTAAATATACAATTATTGTGTTTAATAGGCAACTCTTCATTTTAATTGGTTGTCCTAGCAAGTTATTTATGTTGTGCACCCGTGGAAGCCTCTTCTGTTTACAAGGTTCCAGTACAAAATATTCAATTATTGTGTTTAATAGGCAATTCTTTATTTTAATTGGTTGTCCTAGCAAGTTATTTATGTTGTGCACCCGTGGAAGCCTCTTCTGTTTACAAGGTTCCAGTACAAAATATTCAATTATTGTGTTTAATAGGCAACTCTTCATTTTAATTGGTTGTCCTAGCAAGTTATTTATGTTGTGCACCCGTGGAAGCCTCTTCTGTTTACAAGGTTCCAGTACAAAATATTCAATTATTGTGTTTAATAGGCAATTCTTTATTTTAATTGGTTGTCCTAGCAAGTTATTTATGTTGTGCACCCGTGGAAGCCTCTTCTGTTTACAAGGTTCCAGTACAAAATATTCAATTATTGTGTTTAATAGGCAACTCTTCATTTTAATTGGTTGTCCTAGCAAGTTATTTATGTTGTGCACCCGTGGAAGCCTCTTCTGTTTACAAGGTTCCAGTACAAAATATTCAATTATTGTGTTTAATAGGCAATTCTTTATTTTAATTGGTTGTCCTAGCAAGTTATTTATGTTGTGCACCCGTGGAAGCCTCTTCTGTTTACAAGGTTCCAGTACTAAATATACAATTATTGTGTTTAATAGGCAACTCTTCATTTTAATTGGTTGTCCTAGCAAGTTATTTATGTTGTGCACCCGTGGAAGCCTCTTCTGTTTACAAGGTTCCAGTACAAAATATTCAATTATTGTGTTTAATAGGCAATTCTTTATTTTAATTGGTTGTCCTAGCAAGTTATTTATGTTGTGCACCCGTGGAAGCCTCTTCTGTTTACAAGGTTCCAGTACAAAATATTCAATTATTGTGTTTAATAGGCAACTCTTCATTTTAATTGGTTGTCCTAGCAAGTTATTTATGTTGTGCACCCGTGGAAGCCTCTTCTGTTTACAAGGTTCCAGTACAAAATATTCAATTATTGTGTTTAATAGGCAATTCTTTATTTTAATTGGTTGTCCTAGCAAGTTATTTATGTTGTGCACTCGTGGAAGCCTCTTCTGTTTACAAGGTTCCAGTACTAAATATTCAATTATTGTGTTTAATAGGCAATTCTTCATTTTAATTGGTTGTCCTAGCAAGTTATTTATGTTGTGCACTCGTGGAAGCCTCTTCTGTTTACAAGGTTCCAGTACAAAATATTCAATTATTGTGTTTAATAGGCAACTCTTCATTTTAATTGGTTGTCCTAGCAAGTTATTTATGTTGTGCACTCATGGAAGCCTCTTCTGTTTACAAGGTTCCAGTACAAAATATTCAATTATTGTGTTTAATAGGCAACTCTTCATTTTAATTGGTTGTCCTAGCAAGTTATTTATGTTGTGCACCCGTGGAAGCCTCTTCTGTTTACAAGGTTCCAGTACAAAATATTCAATTATTGTGTTTAATAGGCAATTCTTTATTTTAATTGGTTGTTCTAGCAAGTTATTTATGTTGTGCACTCGTGGAAGCCTCTTCTGTTTACAAGGTTCCAGTACTAAATATTCAATTATTGTGTTTAATAGGCAACTCTTTATTTTAATTGGTTGTCCTAGCAAGTTATTTATGTTGTGCACCCGTGGAAGCCTCTTCTGTTTACAAGGTTCCAGTACAAAATATTCAATTATTGTGTTTAATAGGCAATTCTTTATTTAAATTGGTTGTCCTAGCAAGTTATTTATGTTGTGCACTCGTGGAAGCCTCTTCTGTTTACAAGGTTCCAGTACAAAATATTCAATTATTGTGTTTAATAGGCAACTCTTCATTTTAATTGGTTGTCCTAGCAAGTTATTTATGTTGTGCACCCGTGGAAGCCTCTTCTGTTTACAAGGTTCCAGTACAAAATATTCAATTATTGTGTTTAATAGGCAATTCTTTATTTTAATTGGTTGTCCTAGCAAGTTATTTATGTTGTGCACTCGTGGAAGCCTCTTCTGTTTACAAGGTTCCAGTACTAAATATTCAATTATTGTGTTTAATAGGCAATTCTTTATTTTAATTGGTTGTCCTAGCAAGTTATTTATGTTGTGCACTCGTGGAAGCCTCTTCTGTTTACAAGGTTCCAGTACAAAATATTCAATTATTGTGTTTAATAGGCAACTCTTCATTTTAATTGGTTGTCCTGGCAAGTTATTTATGTTGTGCACTCATGGAAGCCTCTTCTGTTTACAAGGTTCCAGTACAAAATATTCAATTATTGTGTTTAATAGGCAACTCTTCATTTTAATTGGTTGTCCTAGCAAGTTATTTATGTTGTGCACTCATGGAAGCCTCTTCTGTTTACAAGGTTCCAGTACAAAATATTCAATTATTGTGTTTAATAGGCAACTCTTCATTTTAATTGGTTGTCCTAGCAAGTTATTTATGTTGTGCACTCGTGGAAGCCTCTTCTGTTTACAAGGTTCCAGTACAAAATATTCAATTATTGTGTTTAATAGGCAATTCTTTATTTTAATTGGTTGTCCTAGCAAGTTATTTATGTTGTGCACTCGTGGAAGCCTCTTCTGTTTACAAGGTTCCAGTAAAAAATATTCAATTATTGTGTTTAATAGGCAACTCTTCATTTTAATTGGTTGTCCTAGCAAGTTATTTATGTTGTGCACTCGTGGAAGCCTCTTCTGTTTACAAGGTTCCAGTACAAAATATACAATTATTGTGTTTAATAGGCAACTCTTCATTTTAATTGGTTGTCCTAGCAAGTTATTTATGTTGTGCACTCGTGGAAGCCTCTTCTGTTTACAAGGTTCCAGTAAAAAATATTTAATTATTGTGTTTAATAGGCAACTCTTCATTTTAATTGGTTGTCCTAGCAAGTTATTTATGTTGTGCACTCGTGGAAGCCTCTTCTGTTTACAAGGTTCCAGTACAAAATATTCAATTATTGTGTTTAATAGGCAATTCTTTATTTTAATTGGTTGTCCTAGCAAGTTATTTATGTTGTGCACTCGTGGAAGCCTCTTCTGTTTACAAGGTTCCAGTACAAAATATTCAATTATTGTGTTTAATAAGCAATTCTTCATTTTAATTGGTTGTCCTAGCAAGTTATTTATGTTGTACACTCGTATAAGCCTCTTCTGTTTACAAGGTTCCAGTACAAAATATTCAATTATTGTGTTTAATAAGCAATTCTTCATTTTAATTGGTTGTCCTAGCAAGTTATTTATGTTGTGCACTCGTGGAAGCCTCTTCTGTTTACAAGGTTCCAGTACAAAATATTCAATTATTGTGTTTAATAAGCAATTCTTCATTTTAATTGGTTGTCCTAGCAAGTTATTTATGTTGTACACTCGTATAAGCCTCTTCTGTTTACAAGGTTTCTAGTACTTAATATTCAATTTTCATTCAAGAATTTTACTGTTTCAAACAATCTAACAATATACATTTGTTTTCTTTGGTTCCAACGTTGCATTTAAATTTGTTTGCCCTAATTTCTATTCAATTAAGTTAATTTCCACTGTGCTTTCTTGTCTAATTTAAATAATATAAATAAGTTTGAATTCTGCTTGAGTCTTGTTTGTCAACAAATAAATTTTCTTTGCCTAGCTGTGCATCATTTTATTTTGCCGTTTGCTCATACATTTTTGCTTTACATTTCAGCCTAATACACCTTGCCGGTGAAACCTGCTTCCTTCTCTGCTTGCAATCTTTGCCTCTGCACAGCCTGCTTCTAGCTACAAGCTGCAACATCCTATACAAGGGGCGTAAGAGTTTTTATTTGATTAAGTGAAACAGAGTTGTGATTTGCAAGGTGTTGATTCCAAGACTTTCTAAGTGTTACCTTTAAGCTTTGAACAATAAACAAACAGTAGTAAATTGCAAATTTCTATTAACTTAAACTTTGTAATATGAGTAAAATAGGGTCTGATAGTGAAGAATTTCTTGCATTAAGAGCTAAGCGTAGCTCAATCAAAGGCCAAGTGACAAATTTCAAAAACTATTTGAGTCGCTTGATTGCTAAATTAACAGATCAAGTTGAAATTAATAAATTAAATTTGAAGCTTACAAAGTTCTTGGAACTAACAACTACATTTGAACAGCTGCAGACTCAAATAGAGGTGCTCAATGAAGATTCACTCTCCGATGAACTTCAGGAGAGGGAATTTATAGAGGACTCTCTTCACACTACTATAGCGACAGCTCAGCAGATTCTAGAATTATCTAAGCCTTTCAGTCAAGCCTGTGATGACATAGACAGGTCAAATTATTGTAATGGAAGTGACCACAATTTAATGGGATTCAAATTGCCCCAAATTAAAATTAATAAATTTGATGGTTCATATTTCAAATGGTTGGAATTCCACGACACCTTTGTATCTTTAATTCACAATAATCCTAACATAAAGCCAGTGCATAAGTTTTACTATTTAAATTCTTATTTGGAGGGTGAGTCTGCCCGCATAATTCAAAATCTTGAAGTTTCTGAAAATAATTATACAGGTGCATGGCAGCTTCTCTGTGAACGCTACAACAATAAGCGTCAATAAACCTTTTATTACCTGAACTCTTTGCTAAACATAGCACCCATGCAGCGTGAATCTGATAAATCATTGAGACACTTGAGTGACCATATCTCTAAAAACTTAAGAGCGCTCAAGACTTTAGGCCAGCCTACTGAGCACTGGGATAGTCTCATAATTCACATTGCAGCTCAAAGGCTTGATCAATCCACCCATGTTAAGCCATGTTAATTTTGCCTAAGCTGCCCTCGCTTGTTGAATTTAGAGAGTTTTTAAGTTCACGCGCTGATGTTTTAGAAGTAATTTGCAGGTCAAAATGAGATAGGCCATCGCCACCCAGAAGGGTAGTAATTCCTTTGTCGAAAACAATTCTAATTATACCAGTCAACCTGGAACCTCAATTCAAATTAAATCATTCTCAGTTTCAGTACAAAACTGCGGGCCTTGCGTGGTTTGCCAAGGCCATCACCTAATATTCCGGTGCAAGGCATTTGGAGCACTGAGTACCGAGGAGCGATGGGCTTAAGTTCATAAACATAAGCTGTGCCATAATTGCCTGCGCACAGGTCACATCACATCAAAATGCCGTCTGTTGGGCCGCTGCAAGGTATGTAAGAGGCGACACAACACCTCACTACACACCAACACCACAAACACACCCCCGCCTCCCTCTTCTTTGGGTCAAACTGACCACAGGGACGGTGCAGAGGGACCTTCAACCACAGCCGTGTCGTCACTGTCTAATAACGAGACACTTCTGTCCACCGCAGTGATAGACATTGTGGATCCTGAGTTTAACAAAGCATTTTCAGTCAGGGCACTGCTAGACAGCGGAAGTCAGTCTTCTTTTTTTTACCGAAGATTTCATTCAGGTGCCTCTAAAATAATAGGTATTGGAGATACAAGGCTTGATCTCATACCAGAGCGATGCTCTGCCATTATTCAATCGAAGAATAGCAATTATAGTCGTAAAGTAAACTTCTTAGTATTACCTAAGATATCAAGTAAAATTCCCAAGTCTCGTATAAATACTAGTTCTTTTATAATTCCACCTTCATTCAAATTAGCGGATCCAAATTTTCACAGTTCGTCAACTGTTGATATTCTTTTAGGTGCTGATGTCTTCTGGGAATTAATCAATCCTGAGCAGCACCAACTCACTCCTAATGGCATGTTGTTGCAAAATACTAAGCTAGGTTGGTTGATTGCTGGTTCTGTTCCACGCAACCAAACCCTAAATACAATTGAATGTAATCTTTCCACAAATTCAGATAATTCAGAAATTACTCGTTCAAATCGAGATCTAGAACTTCAGAGTTAGAAGCTAGATAATAAAAATAATGTTTCCATGCCATTGTTGGGTGGTTGTTTCATTTTGAAAAGGTATCGTTCAAACTCTGAGGTTGTTATAAATACTGAATTACCCTCTTTGGAGTCCAATAGTTTAATGTTAAGTCAATCTTTTCAAACTTTAGGTCTTGGCTGGAATCCCACTCAAGACACTCTTCATTTCAATATTAATACTGATTCAAATACTGTAGTCACCAAGCGTTCAATTTTGTCGTCTTCTCAAATATTAGATTTTCTGGGTTTACTAACACTCAACAATTAAACCAAAATTGCTCAATCAAAAATTGTGGATTCTCCAATCTGACTGGGATAACCCAGTGCCCCCAGATGTTCTTTCAGATCTGGGGCTATTTGTTAATAATCTTATTGTCTTAAATCTTTAAGCATCTCTCGTGTTGTGTACTATTGTATGTTTCTTATTTGGAGTTGCACATATTTTGTGACGCTGCGCACAGCAGTTCATAATGAAATCAGGAACAGTTCGATAATCAAATAAGTTTGCTAAGTGAAAAGGTTATAAGTCTAAGGTCTTCTCTATCTTCCTTGACACCATTTATTGACTCTCAGGAAATCCTGGGAGTAGCGGGGAGGTTAGGTAAGTGTAATTTAGATTACGATAGAAAGCATCCAGCTTTACTTTCATCAAAACACTACCTATCAAAACTCATATTCACACATGAACACACTCGCCTCTTACATGCAGGTCCACAATTGCTATTGTCATCTGTGCGCGAGCAATTTTGGGTACCAGGAGCTCGCAACTTGGCTCGACGTATGGCCCGCGCTTGCACCACTTGTCGCAATGCTAAAACTATGTCTAACATTATGGGTGATCTGCCACCACAAAGGCTGATACTAGATTTTCCATTTCTTAGTATTTCGTTGGATTTTGCTGGACCATTTCTAATAACTGATCGTAGAGGCAGAGTTTGTAAAATCACTAAATGCTATTTGTGTCTATTTATATGTCTTCAATACAAATGTGTTCACTTAGAGGCTGTAAGTGAAGTATCTAGAGATTCCTTTGTTCCTGACTTTCAAAAGATATATTTCTAGAAGGGGTAAATAATTTTCCAAAACACTCTGCACCAATATTAGAGTTTGCATCTGATCAAGACATAAACTTTAAAACTCTCCCGCTTACGCCCCTTCACTTTAACGGCTTTGCAGAGGCTGACATTAAGTCTTCAAAATTTTACATTTAGAGAGTTTTGGGTGACACCCACTTAACTTTTGAGGAACTCTCCTCACTGTTCGCTCAGGTAGAGGCCATCCTTAACAGCCGTCCCTACCCCTTTCCTCATCTCCTGATGACTATTCGAAACTCACCCCGGGACACTTTCTCCTTGGCAGGTCGTTGATGTCGCTTCTGGGACCAGATCTACTCCTAGAAAACCTAGGAAGACTCGACCGCTTCAAGCTCATCGAACAATGAAACAAATGCCCCACTACTGATTTGATTGGAAGAAAGTTGAAAGTCAAGGCAGCCTTTCAAGGCCCCGGAGTATGTTCACGCCGTTTCTCCTCATCGGGAACATTCCATCGCCGCGGACGCCGCGTCCGCCCCGCGCACCCCGCGCGCCCCGCGCACCCCGCGCGCCCCGCGCACCCCTCGCGCCCCGCGCACCCCGCACGCTCCGCGCACCCCGCGCGCCCCGCGCCCCACGCATCATTTCAATAAAACCACGAGCGCCGGCGCACTCGCTCTCTGTCCTCGGCGGTTCCTGCAGCGAGCAACACTTCGAAGACCGTCTCGCTCACTTATTACTTATTTAATTATCATGACGCTGCGTAGACACATAAAGATATCATTCCTGAATCAGTGGATGCAACCAGAACCTTTTGGGCATTATACACTCGGCGTCACAAAAATCGCACCTTTCGAAAAAGCAACTTTAAAATACTTTTACTCAAACTTTGTCCATAGTAAGGGTATGATTGTAGGATATCATTGGAAAGGTTATTTAACTGCCTATTAGAAATTACAAACATGTGTATATGTTTTAAAGCTTTTAATAAAAAATCTTAAAAAGGATAAAAGTTACAAAAACTAAATTTAAAAAAACATAAAAAAATCTCAAATCAGTCCTTAAAATCTAGTGTTTCCTCCCCTTGCTTTGATCACAGCTTCCATCCGATCCTTCATGGACCTCACGAGGGTCACCACTCTCTCTTGGGGTATGTTCTCCCATTCTTCCTTCACAGCATCCTGAAGCTCTTGGAGAGTGGTGGGAGCAGGATCACGTGCTCGTACGTGTCTCTTTACATCGTCCCAGAGATGCTCGATCGGGTTTAGGTCTGGGCTTCGTGCTAGCCACTGCATAACAGGAATCTCAACCTCTTCCAAGTAGTCCCGCACAGAAAACGCAGTGTGGCAACGTGCGTTCTCGTGCATTAACATGAAACCATCGCCAACAAAACCGGCATACGGGACCACATGGTCTTGTAAGATTTCTGTTATTTACCGCCCAGCATTCAGCGACTCTTGCCCGCGACCACCGCCAGTTCGAGAGACGCACACAAGTTCCGTTTTCCCTTCAACGGATATGCCACCCCAGAACATACAGGAACCACCTCCGTATTCATTCGACGGATTCCTCTATACACACTTGGGTAAAACGTTCCCCTCTTCTTCGGTATACCATTCTGCGTCTATCGTTGCAGAAAAGACATACTCGTGTCTCATCGGTAAAGAGAACGGCCCTCCACTGGTCAAGCGTCCAGTTGACATGCTCCTGAGCAAATTGTAACCGCTCTCTCCGATGTCGCACGGTCAATTTTGGGCCTCTAGCAGGTCTGTGAGCTCTTAATTCCTTTTCTTTCAATCTTCTTCTAATCGTAGAGACACTCACAGACGTTCTACGAGCTGACCGGAGCTCTTGTTGCACCTCAACAGCATTGCTGAAGCGGTGGCGCAACGACGTAGACACAATGAAATGGTCGTCTCTTTCTGATGTACAACGTTTTCTTCCGGATCCACGTCTTCGGGTATAGCCACTAGTCTCACGGAACCGTTGGTATACTCGTCGTACTGCAAATCGGCTAAGGTTCAACTGTCGAGCAACGTCAACCTGTCGCAGTCCTGTTTGCAATAGAGCAACGATTTGAGCGGCTTCTTCAGGGGTTGTATCCATCTTCAGGTACAGTTCTTTTGCGTATGTTGTTCTAGTGTGTTCACTCTAAAGTCTGAGTAGCGACTGACCCATTTCTTATTTTTTTTTTTTTGGTTCCCCTACACGGGAAGGGCAGGAGGACATAAAAAATGCTCTGACGCATACTCCGCGCGCGCGATCGGAGTTATGTGGGACTCGTCCCGACGCCTACCAGAACCATACCCACTTAAAAACCCCCTGTCGGCTCGTGCATTTTTGCCACTCAGCCTTCATCTGAGCGACGGCCAATCGGAGAAAGAGGCCGCGCTAGCAGGGCCCTTAAGGGGTCACCCGCTGGGATTTACATAGCACTGAAGGTGCTCAAAAAAGAAAAGTAAATAATAAAAAACATAAAAAATTGAAAAATAAAATTGCATTAATTCGGATTTACGTTAGAATTAGAATTTACGTTAGAATTAGAATTTACGTTAGAATTAGAATTTGCGGCCTGAAGGGCCTGAAAGGAAAAGTTAACTGCGTGCGTTCGCTCGTGTGCGCGTTTCTCGGTCTAGCGATTTTGTAAATCGAATCTAACACAGGAGTAGTATATGAGACTGAATCTCGAACAAGATGATTGGGATGGGATTCGGCGCGTTTGAAGAACGATTCTGAGAGTGTTTTGAGGTGCTGTTGCACTGTAGGTAGTTCAAGATCTCTGTGCAGGTCCGCGTTACGCACGTACCAAGGTGCGTTTGTGGCCCTGCGGCAGAAGAGATTTTGAACTACCTGCAGCTTATACAGGACGGAGGATTTGGCGTGGGCAAAGACTGGCGAAGCATACGACATGACGGGTCTAACGCAGACCTTATAAAGCGTACGTTTATTCCTAAAAGACATTTTACTTTTTCTTCCTATCATACTATATAGACGGCTTAAGTAAAAACGCGCGAGTTTCGTTACTCTATCGACGTGTGGCTTGAAAGAAAGCGTCTGATCTAAGGTGACGCCTAAGTATTTGACAGTGCGCTTCCAGGGGATGGGAATACCTAACATACGAATGTGCAGATCGTTGTGGCGATTACGACGTTTGTGGTCGAATTGAATAGCAGAACTTTTTTCTGGGTTGACATCGATACGCCATTTTTGAAACTAAACACCGAGGGCGTTTACGGCCTTTTGGAGTCTGGTGATGTTATACGGGATCGCTTGACTTTTAGTGTAAAGGGCGGTATCGTCTGCAAAGAGGGCGAGTTCGACGCCTTTCGGCGGGATGGGGATGTCGTTAGTGTACACGGTGTACAGCAGAGGGGCGAGGACTGAGCCTTGCGGGACTCCAGCCTTTATGGGACGAGGCGCGGAGAGCGTGCCTTCATGTTTGAATCGAAAAGTACGGTCTTTAAGAAACGACGCTATTAATCTGACTAGGCGAGCCGGTAAGCCTATTTTATAGAGTTTAAAAACGAGACCGCTGTGCCAGACTTTGTCGAAAGCCTTGGCTACGTCAAAGAGAACCGCGATTGTTTTTTTACGACGCTGAGAGAATCCTTCGAGTATGTACTCGACGATTCGATGGACTTGCTGAGGGCAAGAGTGCTTAGCGCGAAAGCCGAACTGGTGGGGAATAATAAGAGGGTCGCCATCCGTTGGAAACAGATGGTTCCGCATTCGAGAGAGTATGACTCTTTCGAGAAGTTTAGACATTGCCTTGAGGAGGCTGATGGGTCTGTGATTAGCCGGGACATTCAGAGGTTTACCCGGCTTGGGAATGCCTATGACTGTCGCTTCTTTCCAGGCTTTTGGAAAGTAGCTATGGTCGAAGCAGGCATTGAAGATGATAGCTAACAAGGTAAGCACCTGCTGGGGCAGGTGCTTAAGTGCGTGGTTGGAAATTCCATCCGCACCCGGAGCCTTTTTGGACTTTTGCTTTCTAATGAGAAGCAAGATTCCATCATTAGAGACTGTGACGGGGTCGTCGGTGATAGGGAGAGATTCTCTGCGGAGAACTTCATCCTCTACCGCCTGGATGTGGGAGGGTACCGCGGGTTGCGTGCTGGGCGAGCATTGTGCCGCTATGCTGTCGGCGAAGCATTCGGCTTTCTCTTCGACTTCGAAAGCAATGGTGCCGTCGGGACGAGTGAGAGGAGGAACGTGAGAGGCGGTGTCTACGCGTAAGGCTCGGGCCATTCGATAATATGCTTGGTGGGACGGGGAGATATTCTCCATGAGATCGTTAAACTGGGTGTCACGGAGTTCCGCGAGGCGAGACCTAACTTTACGTTGAAGCTGATTCGCAGCTGTTCTGTATGCTGGCGTGGGATATTTCTTTGCTTTCCGGAGGGCCGCGTTCTTGGCTTTAATGAGATTGCTAACGGCTAGTGGAAGCGCGGGTTTGCTTTGCTTAGCAACCTTTTTGTTGTCGTTGATGGCTGTGTTAATAGCATCAGTTAGAGTATTGACTAATGAATCTATTTTATCCGGGCTATATTTTTAAAGCCTTTCCAATTGGTAAAGGTCTTAGGAGGTGTGACGTTAACGTTAGGCGTACCTAGCACGAGGGAGACGGGGCGATGGTCGGAGCCTAGGTCATCGAGCGGTTCGATAGACCTTAGATCAAGATTGATTCGCTTGATAATTGGAAAGTCGAGGATGTCAGGAGAGTAGGACGGGTTGTTGGGATAGTGAGTGGGAGTGATGGGGGATATGACGTGTAAGTCAGGGAGTTAGTGATGTCGAGGAGAGCGATACCGCTGGTGTTGGTTGATAGGCACGTCCAGTCAGTATGTTTGGAGTTAAAGTCTCCGAACATAATGACTGAATGGCCGAGGGCGAGAATAGCCTCAAAGTCGCTGCAAATTGGATTGGAGCCACATGGTATGTAGACTAAAGCTATGATGATGGGCGGATGACCAGTCATAGCCAATCTACTCACCGTGGCTTCCATGTTGAGGAGAGGAGGGGTAGGGAGAGGACAGCAATGGAAGCCTCTTTTGTAATATATAGCGGTGCCGCCGTAACCGTCGGAGTTGGGCCTATCGTTGCGAGTAAACGCGTACTTAGGAATAGCATATCCCCTGGAGCGTTTTGGAGTAAGCCATGTCTCCTGGAGAAGGAATAGGTCAGGTTCTTTGTTCTGAAGGAACAGTTTAATCTCGGGAAGGTTAGTGCTAAGGCTACGAGCGTTAAAAGATACTAGGGATAAGCCCTTAGGTTTCATACGACTGGACGCGGGATTCGCGGGTCTAGACATTATAATTTACTTATTTACGAATTTATGCAAAAATAAAAATTTATAATGAACTTAAAAGCGAGTGATGCTCGGCTAACGCAAATAAACGCTCTTGAGGAGAGCGGGCGGCTCGCAGTTTGCGTGCGAGTATGGAAATTTCATTAATGTCTACGTTTTGGATGACGTCGAATACGGTCTTCATGTCCTCAGCCAACGACGACTGAGGTGCAGAAGACGGAGCGGGACGCGGCCCTACGGAAGCTACGGGAGCTGGGATGGGTCGGGAAGGTGCAGGCGGGACGGCCGGACGCTGCCTCCAAGACAGAGCCGGAGTAGGCGTCGGCTGAACGGGCTTTGCTTCCGGGGGACCCCGGTTGCGCAGCGGCGGGATATTAGCGGGAGTGAGCAGCGGCGCCGGTTTAGGCGCGACCCTCTTGGCGTTGGAGCGCGAAGCGCACGGGCAGCCCCTGTAGTTTGCTGTGTGGCCGGACTGGCCGCATAGCACACAGGCAGGGGGGGAAGTGGATTCGGGAGTGCGAGTGCACTCCTTAGTGATATGGGGATCCAGGCACTTAACGCACCTGGGGGGAGCTGAACAGTTAGCCGCTGCGTGGCCATATAGCTGGCAGCGGTGGTACTGCCCAGGGTGACCGCGGGGGTTGGGACGCTCGACGGAGATGTTCGAGAGTCCGCAAATTGTGCGAGCCTCTCTGAAAATCTCCATCGAGTTGGGAGTGTTGGTAAGGATTACTAGAGCTAAGGGAAAACGCCTACCACGGTTGGAGTGCATCTTGTGCACTGCTATGGCCGGGAAACCCTGAGACTTAAGGTCCTCGAGAATGTCTTCGTTACTGAGTTCGAACGGGACGCCCCGTAGTACTGCGCGGATTTTACGCTCCTCCGGGAGGGCGTAGGTGTGATACGCGATTTGATTTAACGAGAGTAACCTGGTAAACGCGCGGAAGTCGTCGACGGTCGCTACCTGAATTTTGATTGTATCGCCAGCGTTAGCGGCTTTTAAGTAATTAATTTTGTGCTCTTTGCACAAGTTAGAGACCGCTGTCCAGCGCGCTTTTTCACGGAGGAATACGGGCGGAGAGAGCTGAGGCTTCGGCGGGACGGGAGCGCAGCGCGTCGCTGGCTTCGATGGGCCCGACGGAGACGCGGTTACTACGAGCGATTTTAACGGCGCGGGGGCTGGTGTTGAAGACACCGGGGAGGGCTCGGGTATTGAAGATATCGAAGCTTTCTTCGAGCGCTTCTTGGAGCGCTTGGCGACAAGTTGAAACGCGGGCTCAGGAGAGCCGGTTAAGGTGACGGCATCTGACGACGTATCAGACGCGGGTTCGGAGTCGCTCTCGGGAGCGGTACGCTTACGACGCGACGTGTGAGAGGATGCGACCGATTCACAGTCCATCTCGGACGAGGCAGGAGACGCGGGAGAGCTGTGGACCTGAGAGGTCTGACCGTTGGAGGCCTGAAGGGCCGGGGTTGAGGCCTGAGGGGCTGGGGACGCGATAGTTACCTGTAAGGCCTGCGTTAGTACGTCATCCGATATGCTGACGCCGGACGCAACGAGCGCCTGGGCGAACGACCTAGCAAAGTTTACCAAGCTTTGCTGGTCCATTGGAGGGCTTGGTCCTACGATATATAATAAATAAATTTATAAGAATTCCTAGGTTCCCTAGCAAACCTAGCACCTAAACCTCCCTACCCGCGGTAGGGGGGCTGGGGACGACGCGAAGTGGTGCCCCTAGCTCGGACAGCACTGTACCGTCACCCTGGGAAAGGCCCAAGTGCAATGGGATCGGGTCAGCCGGTTTCTCCTTGGCCTGAAGGGCCTTGGAAGCGCACCGGGGCAACGCTATCAGGCTTAGTTGTCACCGTTAAGTATCCACCTGATCAAACGCGAGTCTACTACGGAGTGTGTCGCCAATAAATTGACAACAAAAACCGGCCATAGACCTGACGAAGTTGGGTTGCACTAAAAGTGCGGGATTGACTATGTTACGACGGGCCGGAGCCGGCCGCAGAGCGAGTCTCTGACTACGTACAGGCGCCAAGCGTCAAGTACGCAGCCAGAAAGACAGCCCGAGTCTTGCAAACCACTATCGAATTTAATCGACTGCGGTAAGCTCAACCCTGTTGTTGCTGCACTCACCGAGGTGAGGTTTTTAATGCGAGGGGTGCACAGAGTGCGGGATTGACTACGTTACGACCGGCCAGGGGCCGGCCGCAGAGCTAGTCTCTGACTACGTAGCAAGCGCCAAGCGTCAAGTACGCAGCCAGAAAAACAGCCCGAGCTTCGCGAACCACTATCGAATTTAATCGACCGCGGTAAGCTCAGCTCTGTTGTTGCTGTGCAAGAGACCGACTTACTTGCAGCCGATCGAAACCGGCCGCAGCGTAAGCCCTGAAGAGGCTAACAGCGTATGAGTTTTGCGAACGAGTTGTCGTCGTGAGACGACAATCGTGACTCAACTGCTGGGGCGACCGCGAACACGTCCGAGCGGGGCCGGACGCAGAACGGATCTGAGAGTGGCGTTTGAGTATTGCTACGAGAGAAGTCGTAAGACAACAATCGTGACTCGGCAGACGGGAGCGACCTTCAACACGTCCGAACGGGTCCGGACGCAGATCGGGTCTGTGCCCATTTCTTATCTGGACATAACATTTTATACCCTTTTAAGGTAGCCCAACTAGCGCTCCTTAAGTGAGCATTTTTTCCAATATCTTATTGATTGGTCCCTGGTTAGAAATGTTAATTGATTTTTTAATGATACACGTAATGAATGTAAAGGTATTGAAGTGCTTTTTACAATGATATTTCTTTTTCACGCGTGGTATTTATGGGCCAGATTCTAGGAGCAATTTACTGAAAAAAACATAAAGGTGCGATTTTTGTGACGCCGAGTGTATATACTATTTATTAATGTACCTAATGAAATAAAAATCAAACTGGAATTAGCTGTGAAAGAAAATCGCTTCAAAATTTTGCAATTATTCTTGTGCCTGCAAAACATTAAAAAATCAGTCGATTATCCGAAAATCATTTTGTGTTAAATATTCCCTTCATAGTAAGTTGCCGTAGTTGCCAAAAAAGCAGTACAATTGTGTTTTTGAATAAAAAAAGGAATTCTATTTTTTGAATATTTGATAGATATATCATCTGTTACAATAAATATGGTGTATGGAAAAGGAGAGAGATTTAACAATAAAATTATATTTCAAGTCACAGATTTTCAGAACTTAATACGTACCATTAAACAAAAAAAAATGTTCAACTAGTCCTTCTTATAAATGCTTTTTGATTAGTTGTAATGCAGAAACGCTGGCAAAAAAGTTTGTTATTTCACAACAATAATTTCTACGGATTGACGTAATATGACTTACAAATTTTTTTGAATGCTCTTTCTTGAGACCATGTGAGATATGAAAATTTTAATTATTGAGGAAGGTGACACTGGTATAATATTTTCAAAACTTTGTAAAAAAGCGTTCATTGTCCACGTTCAAATATTTACACAGAAGTCCTTACGTGAGCGGAGCGATGTTCGTGAATCCATAGGAAAGAGTTTCCACAGTTAAATTAATTAGTTTTTGGATTTTCCCCCATAAAAGATAATGAATAATTTTATCATAATAAAGTGAACACCAAGTTTTTTCCTCCGACACACTGTACCTTTCACAACAATGCATAGTTTGCATACTTTGTATATTTCCAATACGATGCACAGAAAAGGGTCTTGTTAAAATATATTATGTAGATTGAGCTAGATATTTGAACAACAAGGCCACAGTAAATTATAGTAGATACCCCAAGAAAAAGAATAGTGGATAGACTTGTAACACCTTCGTCTTCATCGTCACTTTCCATCAGGTGAGATAGAAGACAAACTCCATTATTTTCTACTGAGCTTTTCATCACTATCAGTTTAAATCAAACCCGCTTTTATATTGACCATATAGCTAAACATACAATCTTAGCAAGCTTTATTGATTTCTACCTTAGACACCTAGCCATTAAAACTAATTTAATATTCTTCTAGATTTTGCATTTGAGTATAATAAAACTACGGTTGATAATATGGTTCAACTTATCAATCTAGAAGAGATAATTCTATGAATGCGACAAAATGTCTTTTTATGCTGATTCCCGTTTTGAATCGATAAATGTACATTTATAATTTCTATAACCATGTTGTTTTTATTTCAGCCGACAATAGAGCACGCGTTAAATTTTATGAATTTAAACGAAACAATGAGTGTATGCATGAGTCTAAATATCGAAGACTCGTGCCAAAACGTGCCAATATTATTTATTTATAACATAAAAACCTTAGCCCCTTTTTTTGTAGATTTATGTTGCACACTGCACTACAGTACTGTGCCGGATTAGAAGTTTAATTTAGTGAAAAACATAACATTTGTTTTTGAGAATTCAAATAACTATTGTTTTTATAAGTTTCAGGGTTTAACTAAAATTAAAAAATCATTTATAAATATTACAATTATTTTATAACAAAAGTTACTAAAAATGCATAATGCTTTTTTTTAAATATTGTTATAATCGTGTTACGTTTGCTCTGAGAAAATAATAATCCTCTACGAACAGGATTTTCTATCAATCTGACTTTATGCCATTAATAACTTAAAATTATTATATGCAAGTATGTATGTTACCTGCGGGTACGTCGTCTGCTCAGCCCAAAGAAGTCTACTGCGCTGCGGTGATACTTCAACACCGCATTAAATTGTCCATATTATCAAAACAAACATCCGTAATTTAAAGCTTTACTGCTACATAATTTAATAACTATTTATTTACTAGATTTTTATACTTGCAAACCTTTTGAAGCAACAGTACTAAACATTCAAAAGTAGTCAAATATTCATCAAAATACGATTTCCTTTTATATCTAATCAAACATAAGTAATAATTTAACAGTCACTACTTAGTATTTTGATCCACCTATTGCTACTCAAATATTCAACACCTTGAACACTTTTATTTTGTAAATATCAACTTAGTAGTAGTTGTTATAATGGTTTAGCTGTATTTCTGCTACATCAGATTTGTTTTTTGGTCTCAAATTATTACAGACACGTGTAGGACATGAAGGAAAACTGCAAAGCCTGTTAGTATTATCGCGATGATCAATGTAGTACAAGAAACGTGTTGTGGTAGCTGTGCTTACCACAGCTCCCTAGTTCGAATACTTGTAAAGAAAGCCCATAGTGGGAAACCATGATCGTGTGATTGAACCGTGTTCGCGGTATGTTGAACTTTTATAGAAATTTTACTTGCTTGAAGAGTAAACCATAATTACATAACGAAGCAAATTTATTATGAATTGTGAGTTTTTTTCGTAAGCATTTGAAATTATCGTATGGAATGTGTTCATATAAAATGATGTGATCTACAAGTTTATGCGTCACCGATTGTAGTTTTCAGTTGTAATGGACTTTTTTCCTGTAAATGCACTGGCTGATCATTGTGATAATCTGGAAAAATACTGAGTATGCATACCGTTATTATGAGGATAAATAAGATAAATTTTACAACCGACGTCTCTAAACAAGAAAGAAATAACCAGTATATTTAATGTGAAAATCGATAACGGTATATTTGGTAGGCACACTAAGCAAGCTAACCATCTCGTCACGTTCATTGGTCTCAACCCCGAGAATAAACGAGCCCTACATCCAGTTCTCCCGAGCTCCAGATGGCGTCATGTATGTCCAATTAGTGGTATTATTAATGCATGCAGCTCCACATATATCTCCAAAGCTCTGTCGTAGTCGAATTCATGATTAACTCTTTGTCGAGTGAGCACTACCTATGCTGAAATAGTACTGTTAGCGACGAACAAATAAATTATTTAAAATTTGTTAAAAATTAAGGTTAAATTAGCCAATGTAAAGGGAGCACGCGGGGTGCGTAGAGAACCGCGGGGGGAAACCCACATTTAAAAAAGTCAGTCGTTGCACCACTCCTACGCACGACGCACGTTCGCTGCTCTCCAGTTTTTTTTCTGTGTACCGCCTTTTCTAAAAAATAAATACACATCGTTTCCAATTCAAGACCTTTTTAATTTACTTGCGCTGCACCAGTGTGATCTTCAACAGTGGTCATTCGAGCCAGATTATGTTTACAACTCCACCAGCGAAGAAAATGGTGAATACTCGCAGCACGGCAAGTAAACGGCTGGAAGAGGAAAAGTCTCAGTCGAAACAACTAACGGTTACTGGAACACAGCAAACGCCACTACCTACGCCTACAGCAAGCAACAATGATGAAACCAAAGTGCTAAAATCTTGTGCCGGCAGTGTTGTGAAATCGGAACTATTGGTTATTAAGCCGCCTTCACAAACCTCGCGTAATTCCGCCAAGACAAAGAAATCTTCATCATTGACGTCTATACAATGCCAGAAAAAGAAGCTGGAACTGGAAGCAGCAAAGGCGAAGGCACGCATTCAGATGGAACTCATAGATAAACAATTAGCTGCGGACCTTGCAGACCTGGAAGAAGAATACAGTCCACCATCAGAGATATCGAAGCAGAATGATATTGAGAAGTGGGTCGAGCGAAGCCAACAAGAGCTGGAATTGCAGCAAGCCACGATAATCGGAAACGACAAAGGCATGCCGCAGACGTCGGACAAGACCGACACAGATGGACCAGTTCAACAGCTGGCTAGCGCGCTCAAACACTTGGTTACCTCGTCAACCAACCAACAGAACACTCATCTACTCAGCCGCCTCAGTACGCCGAGAGAACTACCTGTTTTTAACGGAAATCCAATGGAGTGGCTCCAGTTCAAACAGGCCTACTGGGAATCTACTGAAGTGTGCACGTTTACTGAAAAAGAAAACTTGTGGCGGTTGAGAAAATGTCTTCGCGGTCCCGCACAAGAAGCCGTATCAGCACTTCTTATTAGTGGTACCTCGCCAGAAGTAGTGATGTCTACGTTAGAACTACAGTTTGGTAACGCGGACGTCATCCTGTCTTATTATATGACAGACATAAAGAAAATGTGTAGTATGTCAGCTGACTACTATAAGGAAATAGTACCATTTTCCATAAAAGTGAAAAACTACGTCGCGGCGGTACAAGCCCTGGGCAGAGAAGAGTACCTACAAGGTATGGAAGTAGCTACCGTTGTATTGTCCAAGCTACCAACTACTCTGCTGTCCAAGTGGGCTGATTACAGTTACCCGCTTATCACCGTCGGATCATCTAAACCTAGATTAGGTATGTTATCGGATTTCCTAACCGAAGAAGCCGTAAAGATTTCTACGTGTAGTGTCACTTTATTACAACCTAAAACGGACATTTTCAAACGAAAACACTGTGATAAAGTTAATAATATACAAACAGTTTCAACTGTAAACGAACAAAGTGAACAAAAGTGTCGTTTTTGTCGTACTCACAAACATTCGTTACCGGAGTGCAAAAGATTTAAAAAGTCGCTACGAAAGGATAGGTGGTTACATGTTAAGCGATTCGGTATTTGTTATAAGTGTTTAATAGCGCACCACAACCGTGAGACGTGTCCTGCCGCGACCTGTGATGTAAATAATTGCGGACAATCTCATCACCGTTTACTTCATTACGAACCGCGTAAGGACCCTAGTGAACATGTATCAGTGTAAGTGTCAGAGACTGAAATAGTGAGTAACATAAACATTAGCGGTTCAGTATTGTTAAAAGTTATTCCTATAAAAATACAGGGACCGCGCGGAATCGAACACGCGACTGCTTTACTGGATGACGTTTTTTTTTTTTTTTTTTTTTTGCTGCCGAGGCACCCTCACGGGAGGGAGGTGGAAGATGCGTCATGCATACCCGCCCGCAGGTAAATTCCTCTGCGGGGGGGTTATGTGGGACTCACCAGAATGGCACCTACCCACTAAAAACCACCTGTTGGCCGTGGTAAGCGTATACCTTTAGCCTTCATCGGAAGCGACACCCGTCGGGAAGTTGGGCGCGCTGGCGGAGACCCGCTAGCGGGTCTTCCGCCTGTAGTGAAAGTTGCACTGAAGGTGCTCAAAGGGACATGAGTTGGTGGCCGTTCTGGGCAGCCTCCGGTGAAGCCGGGGCTGGGCAGAGGTCGGCCGAAGCATGATTTAGGGATCAATTCATTTAAATGAACCTACAATGAATTGAGAAGGGAACTATGCTCCGCCAGAGCTAGCAAACGCTCTGTCGGAGTACGTGAAGCCCTAAGTTTACGGGCTAAGACTGCGATTTCACTAACATCGACATTTTTTATAGCGTCGCAGACGATACGCATATCGTCTGCTACGGAGGATTGAGGAGTGGGTTTGTATGGGCGCGGAGCCGGGATGGGATTCGATGTGGGGCGCTGCCTCCAGTTTTCTGGGGCAAGCCTGGGCTGTGCAGGCTTAGAAGCCGGAGGAACCCGGCTACGCAGCGGCGGAAAGTTTTCTTGAGAAAGGCGCGGGGCCTGTTTGGGCGTCGTCCTTTTGAAATTGGAGCGCATACAACGGGGTGCACGAGGGCAGCCCTTGTAATTTGCGGTGTGGCCGGACTGGCCACAAAGCACGCAATCGGGAGGAGAGGGAGATTCAGGAGTGCGATTGCACTCCTTAGTGAAGTGCGGGACCAGGCACTTGACGCACCTGGGCGGTGCGCGGCAGTTGGCTGCCGCGTGCCCGTACAGTTGGCACCGATGGCACTGGCCGGGATGACCGCGGCGATGAGGCGCCTCGATTGAGATCCCAGAGAGGCCGCAAATAGAGCTAACCCCTTTCAGGATCTCTCTGGACTTGGGGACGTTGGCGAGAATCACCAAAGCGAGAGGGTGTTGCCTCCCGTACTTGCTGTGCATTTTATGCACCGCGAGTGCCGGGAAGCCTTGGGACTGCAGATCCTCCAGGATGGCCTCGTTCGATAATTCGAACGGGATTCCCCTGAGTACCGCTCTGATCTTACGCTCTTCTGACAGAGCATAAGTGTGATAAGCATATTGCTTATCGGTGAGGAGCTTAGTCAAAGCTCGGAAACCGTCTATCGACGAGACAGTGATTTTAATAGATTCACCCGAGTTTACCGCTCGGGTGTAAAGGATCTTGTGCTCATTGCACAATGTCGAGACCTCAGTCCATTTACCCTTTTCCCGAAGGAAAATGGGTGGTGGGACCTTGGCCTTGACAGTAGTCGGGGCCGGAGCGGGTGTTGAAGACACCGGGGCAGCTGGCGTTGAAGACGCCACAGGGGGTGTAGGGACGGGCGCCGAGGGCGCCGGGTCTTGTTTCGAGCGCTTCTTAGAGCGCTTCTTAACAAGGGTGAAAGAGGGAGGCTCATCAGGGCCAGTTGGGGTGGCATCCGAGGATGACTCGGTCGCGGGTGCGCGCTTGCGGCGCGGAGGGGCGTTTTCTTCGCACTCCATGTCACTGGAGGAAGGGGACGCGGGAGGGCCTAAGACCTGAGGGGTCTGGGGGACTGGGGTGGCCTGAGGGGCCATTGGTGGAGTTAACGCCATGATATGCGGGATAAGAGAATCAAGGAAACGGAACTTGTCAGCATTTATATATATGCCTTCAGCACCGATACTATCAGCTAACTTCTTCCTAATCTCATCAGAGCTTAGGGAAGCCATTGCGGAGGGGTTGGGGAGGGACAATATATGAACCTAACAACGATGACTAACTTCCTAAAACCACCCTACACGCAGTAGGGCGGTTGAGAACGACGCGGATAACTTACTCGAACACGGCACTTGAAGTCCTGGAACAACGAATTCCCGTCGACGAAGCTCACGTTCCACGAAGTACGGTTAACAAGCCACTATTCGCCGTGAAAACGGCGTTAGAAACTTATTAGAAGTACGGTTAACGAGCCACTGTCCGCCGTGAAAACGGCGTTAGAAACTTAATACGGTAAACAACTATGAAATTTGGGTGCTCAATTAGCGCGGGGGCTAAAAGAGCGGGAAGGCGTCTGCGATCGACGTGCGCTCGAGAACGCACGCAGACCGAGACTGCGTTGCACTGGATGACGGCTCGACGGTGTCTCTAATAAGTTCCTCCCTCGCCGCACGAGTGGGACTAACGGGCCGACGAGAATGCCTACGTGTGCGTGGCGCGTTTGACAATAGCGAATTAGTGTGCGATACTCAGCTGGTAAACCTGTCTTTATCGGGCGCTGATAACAAACTATATACAATCCGTGCGCGTGTGATAGATAATCTTAATTTAGTTAAACAAAACTTAGCTAAAATTAATTTAAGTATCTTTAAACATTTAAATACTATTAGTCAAAATTTATGTTTAAATCAATTAGAACCACAAGTGTTAATAGGCCAAGATAACTATCATTTACTCTTACCGCTTAAAACGAGGGTCGGCCGACCTAATGAACCCTGTGCCAGTCGAACTCCACTGGGCTGGTGCCTACATGGAAGGGTACCTAATAGCTTACCTAGTTCTGAACGTCACTCCACTCTGTTCGTCACCAATGAGGGCGATGAAGATGTATCGGAAGCTGAACGCGTTCTACCAGATATACAGGAAGAAGTACGCAGGTCGTTTTTAATGGAGTCCATGGGCATCTCCTCCAAGCCACGGCAGAACTCAGAAGATCTGCGCGCTGAGAATATTTTGAAACAAACTTCAAAGTTGGTTGATGGTCGATGGCAAGTTGGCATACCCTGGAAAGATGAAGGAAGTTTAATGCCAGATTCCTACCCGACTGCGTTATCCAGGCTGAAGGGTGTCAAACAAAAAATGAGGAAAGATCCTGATTATGCACAGAGATATAACGAACGTATAAACCACTTATTTGAAAATAACTATGCTGAACGACTTAGCAACTTAGAGTATACACCAAAGACTTGGTATTTGCCGCATTTTGGTGTTAACAACCCGAATAAAAGTAAATTGCGCTTAGTTTTCGACGCTGCTGCAAAAACAAATGGATTATGTCTTAATGATTACCTACTGAAAGGACCTGACCTACTGGCGTCATTGTTTGGCATTATGTTACGATTCCGAGAAAACCCGATAGCTGTAACAGGAGACATAAAAGATATGTTCTTAAGAGTTAAGTTAAGACCCGAAGATCGAAATGCCTTTAGATTTTTATACAAAGATCAAGTCGACGGAACCTTGAACACCTACAATATGACGTCATTAATCTTCGGCGCAAACTGCCGTCCGTTTATAGCTCAATATGTAAAAAATAAAAACGCTCAGCTATACGAAGAGACTATGCCCGCAGCTGTCGAAGCTATATACACACAACATTATATGGACGATTATATAGATAGCCTACCTGACGAAGAAACAGCTAAAAAACTAGTCCGTGACGTCACGTTAATTCACAAAAAGGGTGGCTTCGAAATTCGCAACTGGACTAGCAATAGTAAAAGTGTATTAAATAGTTTACCTAAACATACTCTAGGAGTTGTGGCAGTAAAGTTTAAAATCGGGCAGCAATTCGACGGCGAACGAACTCTCGGACTTATCTGGAACCCTAGCGATGACACATTAAGATTTGACGTATCATTTAAAAGAATACCCGAGTGCCTAATTAACGGAACACAGAGGCCTACTAAAAGACAAATGTTATGTGTAATTATGTCTATATTTGACGTGTATGGTTTTCTATCGCCTTACGTTATCAATGGAAAAATAATTATACAAGATACATGGAAACTTAAAATCGGCTGGGATGATTACGTGCCTGACGTAATATTCAATAAATGGGTCAAATGGATAGCATTGTTGCAGTCGTTACGTTTTTTTTTTTTTTTTTTTTTTTTTTGTTCCCCTCCGCGGGAAGGGCAGGAGGATAGAAATGCCCTGACGCATACTCTGGCGCGATTCCAAAGTTATGTGGGACTCGTCCCGACGCCTACCAGGACCATACCCACTAAAAACCCCCTGTCGGCTCGTGCATTTTTGCCACTCAGCCTTCATCGGAGCGACGGCCAATTGGAGAAAGAGGCCGCGCTAGCGGGGCCCAGAAGGGGTCACCCGCTGGGATTACATAGCACTGAAGGTGCTCAAAGCACTGAAGGTGAATACGTAGCACTGAAGGTGCTCAAAATGAAAATCAATAATTAAAACAAAAATTAAAAAATTGCAAAATAAAATTGAATTAACTCGCATTTACGTTAGTATTAGGATTTACGTTAGAATTAGAATTTACGTTAGAATTAGAATTTGCGGCCAGAAGGGCCTCGAGATCGCGTGACAGTCTGGTGGATGAGTACGCTTGCGCATTTCTAGGCCTAGCGACTTTGAACTTCGAGTCTAACACAGGAGTAGCATATGAGACAGAATCACGAACTAGAGGATTGGGATGGGTTTCGGAGCGTTTGAAGAACGCTTCAGAGAGTGTTTTGAGATATTGTTGTACTGTAGGCAGTTCAAGATCTCTATGCAAGTCCGCGTTACGCACGTACCACGGTGCGCCTGTGGCCCGGCGGCAAAAGAGGTTTTGAACTACCTGCAGTTTGTGCAGGAGGGAGGGTTTGGCGTGGGCAAAGATTGGCGAGGCATACGTCATGACGGGTCTAACGCAGACCTTGTAAAGTGTACGTTTGTTTCTGAAGGACATTTTACTTTTTCTACCTAACATGCTATTTAGGCGGACTAAATAGTGACGAGCGAGTTTCGAAACTCTTTCAACGTGTGGCTTGAAAGAAAGCGTCGGATCTAATGTGACGCCTAAGTATTTAGTACTGCGCTTCCAGGGGATGGGAATGCCTAACATTCGAACGTGGGGATCGCCATCGGGACGACGGCGTTTGTGGTCGAAGCGCATCGCCGAACTCTTTTCAGGGTTCACATCGATGCGCCATTCTTGAAACCATGCACCAAGGGCGTTTACGGCCTTTTGGAGTCTGGTTACAAGGCGCCGAACACCGTGGCCTTTGGTATAGAGTGCGGTGTCGTCAGCGAAGAGGGCGAGTTCGACGCCTTTCGGCGGGATGGGAATGTCGTTGGTGTACACGGTGTACAGCAGAGGGGCGAGGACTGAGCCTTGAGGGACTCCAGCCTTTATGGGACGAGGTGCAGAAAGCGTGCCTTCGTGTTTAAATCGAAACGTACGGTCTTTGAGAAACGACGCTATTATCCTGACTAGGCGATCCGGTAAGCCTATCTTGTAGAGTTTATAAACGAGACCGCTGTGCCAGACTTTATCGAAAGCCTTGGCTACGTCAAAGAAAACCGCGACTGTTTTATAACGACGCGGATAGAAACCGTCAAGTATATACTCGACGATTCGGTGGACTTGCTGAGGGCAGGAGTGTTTAGCGCGAAAGCCGAACTGATGGGGAATAATGAGAGGATCGCCATCCGTTGGAAACAGATGGTTCCGCATTCGAGAAAGTATGACTCTCTCGAGAAGTTTAGACATTGCCTTGAGGAGGCTGATGGGTCTGTGATTAGCCGGGACGTTCAGAGGTTTGCCCGGCTTGGGAATGCCTATGACTGTCGCTTCTTTCCAAGCTTTAGGAAAGTAGCTATGGTCGAAGCAGGCATTGAAAATGATAGCCAACAAGGTAAGTATCTGTTGCGGTAGGTGCTTAAGTGCGTGGTTGGAAATTCCATCCGCACCCGGAGCCTTTTTGGACTTTTGATTTCTAATGAGAAGCAAGATTTCGTCATTAGAGACTGTGACAGGGTCGGCGGTGATGGGGAGAGAGTCTCTGCGAAGGACTTCGTCCTCCACCGCTTTGATGTGAGTGGGATTCGCGGGTTGCGTGCTGGGCGAGCATTGTGCGGCAATGCTGTCGGCGAAGCATTCGGCTTTCTCTTCGACTTCGAAGGCAGTAGTGCCATCGGGACGAGTGAGAGGAGGAACGTGAGAGACGGTGTCTACGCGTAAGGCTCGGGCCATGCTATAGTACGCTTGGTGGGACGGAGAGATATTCGCCATGAGATCGTTCATCTGAGCGTCTCGGAGTTCCGCGAGGGAAGACCTAACTTTACGTTGAAGCTGATTCGCAGCTGTTCTATAGGCGGGCGTGGGATATTTCTTGGCTCTCCGGAGAGCCGCGTTTTTAGCTTTAATAAGATTGCTAACGGCTAAGGGAAGCGTGGGTTTGCCTTGCTTAGCAACCTTTTCGTTGTCACTGATGGCTGAGTTGATAGCATCAGTGAGAGAATTTACTAATGAATCGATTTTATCCGGGCTATCTAATTGCTCGGGAGAGATCGCGAGTGGAGAGTTCGGAGCCTCTAAGGCTGAAACTAACGTATTTTTAAAACCTTTCCAATTGGTAAAGGTCTTAGGAGATGAGATGTTATCGTTCGGCGGTCCTAGCACGAGGGAAACGGGGCGATGGTCGGAGCCTAGGTCATCGAGCGGTTCGATAGACCTTAGGTCAAGATTGATACGCTTGATAATTGCAAAGTCGAGGATGTCAGGAGAGTAGGACGGGTTGTTGGGATAGTGAGTGGGAGTGACGGGGGATATGACATCTAGGTCAAGGGAGTTAGTGATGTCGAGGAGAGCGATACCGCTGGTGTTAGTCGATAGGCACGTCCAGTCAGTATGTTTGGAGTTAAAGTCTCCGAACATAATGACTGAATGGCCGAGGGCGAGAATGGCCTCAAAGTCGCTGCGGATTGGTCTGGTACCACTAGGTATGTAGATTGAAGCTATGATGATGGTCGGATGACCAGTCATAGCCAATCTACACACAGTGGCTTCCATGTTGAGGAGAGGAGGGGTAGGGAGAGGACAGCAGTGGAAGCCTCTTTTGTAATATATAGCGGTGCCGCCGAAACCGTCAGAGTTGGGCCTATCGTTACGAATAAACGCGTACTTAGGTATAGCGAATCCCCTGGAGCGGTTTGGAGTAAGCCATGTCTCCTGGAGAAGGAATAAGTCAGGTTCTTTGTTCTGAAGGAACAGTTTAATCTCGGGAAGGTTGGTATTAAGGCTACGAGCGTTAAAAGATACTAGGGATAAGCCCTTGGGTTTAATACGACTGGACGCGGGATTCGCGGGTCTAGACATTATAATTTATTATTTACGAATTTATAAATTATAAAAGAATTTACAACGAAAGCAAATAAACGCTCTTGAGGAGAGCGGGCGGCTCGCAGTTTGCGTGCGAGCACGGAAATTTCGTTAATATCGACGTTTTGAATAACGTCGAATACGGTCTTCATGTCCTCAGCCAACGACGACTGAGGTGCGGAAGACGGAGAAGGACGCGACCCTACGGGAGCTACGGGAGCTGGGATAGGTCGGGAAGGTGCAGGCGGAACGGCCGGACGCTGCCTCCAAGACAGAGCCGGAGTAGGTGTCGGCTGAACGGGCTTTGCTTCCGGGGGACCCCGGTTGCGCAGCGGCGGGAAGTTGGCAGGAGTGAGCGGCGGCGCCGGTTTAGGCGCGACCCTCTTGGTGGTGGAGCGCGAAGCGCGCGGGCAACCCCTGTAGTTAGCTGTGTGGCCGGACTGGCCGCACAGCACACAGGCAGGGGGGGAAGTGGATTCGGGAGTGCGAGTGCACTCCTTAGTGAAGTGAGGATCCAGGCACTTTACGCACCTGGGGGGAGCTGAACAGTTAGCCGCTGCGTGGCCATAGAGCTGGCAGCGGTGGCACTGCCCAGGGTGACCACGGGGGTTGGGACGCTCGACGGAGATATTTGAGAGTCCGCAAATTGTGCGAGCCTCTCTAAAGATCTCCCTCGAGTTGGGAGTATTCGACAGGATTACCAACGCTAAGGGAAAACGCCTACCGCGGTTGGTGTGCATCTTGTGCACTGCTGTGACCGGGAAACCCTGAGACTTAAGGTCATCGAGGATGTCTTCGTTGCTGAGTTCGAACGGGACGCCCCGTAGTACTGCGCGGATCTTACGCTCCTCCGGGAGGGCGTAGGTGTGATACGCGATTTGGTTTAATCCGAGTAACCTGGTAAACGAGCGGAAGTCGTCGACGGTCGCTATTTGAATCTTGATTGTATCGCCAGCGTTGGCGGCTTTTAAATAATTAATTTTGTGCACTTTGCACAAGTTTGAAACCGCGGTCCAGCGCGCTTTTTCACGCAGGAAGACGGGCGGAGGGAGCTGAGGCTTCGGCGGGACGGGAGCGCAGCGCGTCGCTGGCTTCGATGTGACCGACGGAGACGCGGTTACTACGAGCGATTTTAACGGCGCGGGGGCTGGTGTTGAAGACACCGGGGAGGGCTCGGGTATTGAAGATACCGAAGCTTTCTTAGAGCGCTTCTTGGAGCGCTTGGCGACGAGTTGAAACGCGGGCTCAGGAGAGCCGGTTAAGGTGACGGCATCTGACGACGTATCAGACGCGGGTTCGGAGTCGCTCCCGGGAGCGGTACGCTTACGACGCGACGCGTGAGAGGATGCGACCGATTCGCAGTCCATCTCGGACGAGGCGGGAGACGCGGGAGAGCTGAAGACCTGAGGGGTCTGGACGTCGGAGGCCTGAGGGGCCGGGATTGAGGCCTGAGGGGCCGGGGTTGAGGCCTGAGGGGCCGGGGACGCGATAGATGCCTGTAAGGCCTGCGTTAGTATGTCATCGGGTATGCTGACGCCGGATGCGGCGAGCACCTGGGCGAATGACCTAAGAGCGTTAACAAGGTCCATTGGAGGACTTGGGCTAATATGAGATATATAAATATATAATGTATGCCTAGGTTCCCTAGCAAACCTAGCGCCTATTTATATAACAAATGCCTAGGATTCCTAAATAAAAACCTAGCGAACCCTAGCGGCAAACCTCCCTACCAGCGGTAGGGGGGCTGGGGAGAATAACTTAAAACTAACCGTAGTACGCCGAAGGCCGCTACCTAGAAACCTAAAAAAGGGTACGCAGGTAAAGAGTTGACCGCGTTAGGGTCAACCTTTACCGACAGAAAGGACAAATACACACGAAAACACACAAATATGATAAAAATAAATATGAAAATAGGAGAAAAATAAATAAAATAGAGAAGAGAAATAAATAAAAATAAAAAGGACTGGTTCAGTACAAATTCGTTGTCACCGTTAAGTATCCTTTGCACTGAAACCAGACTACTTACGCTGGGCACAACACTGCACTCAGCACAAGCACAACACAACTTAGCACAGCACTTTGAAGACTAAAGGGCTTAGTCGCAAAGAAAAATACGCACTTCGATAGCACTCAGAGGGAGTAGAAAGAACCTTGAAATCCGTAGCACGGAACCAACACGCTAAACCGTGACGTCAGTAGACTGAGCGCCACGGAGTATCGGGAAGGGACCGAACGACGGAGAGCGGGGTCTTGCACGTCCGCACTGGGCGGCGATCGGAGCGAGAATGAGTCGTTACGTAATGTAAGCCTACCTAGATACTATCCGAGCGCAACAGCATGCGCGGGCGCAAGAGAGACAGACAGAAAACCGGTCCCCAGTCGTTCGACGTAGGATACAGCGCGCGGAGCTCCGCCGCCGGCCGGCTATACATGTCTAGAGCTACATATGTTTTGTGATGCTAGCACGCAAGCGATGTCTGCGGTTGGATATTGGCGTTGGAAGGATAACGATCGCGCTTTCTCGCTCCGATCGCCACGCGGTGCGGACGTGCAAGACCCAGTTCTCCGTTGATCGGTCCTTTCCCGCTATTCCGTGGCGCTCAGTCTACTGACGTCACAGTTTAGCGTGTTGGTTCCGTGCTACGGTTTTCAAGGTTTTTCTACTCCGTCTGAGTGCTTTCGAAGTGCGATTTTTCTTTGCTACTAAGCCCCTTAGTCTTCAAAGTGCTGTGCTAAGTTGCGTTGTGCTTGTGCTGAGTGCAGTGTTGTGCCCAGCGTAAGTAGTCTGGTTTCAGTGCAAAGGATACTTAACGATGACAACGAATTTGTACTGAACCAGTACTTTTTATTTTTATTTATTTTTCTTCTCTATTTTATTTATTTTTCTCCTATTTTCATATTTATTTTTATCATATTTGTGTGTTTTCATGTGTATTTGTCCTTTCTGTCGGTAAAGGTTGACCCTAACGCGGTCAACTCTTTACCTGCGTACCCTTTTTAGGTTTCTAGGTAGCGGCCTTCGGCGTACTACGGTTAGTTTTTAAGTTATTCTCCCCAGCCCCCCTACCGCTGGTAGGGAGGTTTGCCACTAGGGTTGCTAGGTTTTTATTTAGGAACTCTAGGCATTTGTTATTTAAATAGGTGCTAGGTTTGCTAGGGGACCTAGGCATACATTATATATTTATATATTACATATTCAAGCCCTCAAATGAACCTTGTAAGCGTTCTTAGGTCGTTCGCCCAGGCGCTCGCGGCGTCCGGTTGCCCCATCCCAGATGACGTACTAACGCAGGCCTTACAGGCTACTATCGCGTCCCCGGCCCCTCAGGCCTCAACCCCGGCCCCTCAGGCCTCCGACGTCCAGACCCCTCAGGTCTTCAGCTCTCCCGCGTCTCCCGCCTCAGCCGAGATGGACTGCGAATCGGTCGCATCCTCTCACGCGTCGCGTCTGATACGTCGTCAGATGCCGCCACCCTAACCGGCTCTCCTGAGCCCGCGTTTCAACTTGTCGCCAAGCGCTCCAAGAAGCGCTCTAAGAAAGCTTCGGTATCTTCAATACCCGAGCCCTCCCCGGTGTCTTCAACACCAGCCCCCGCGCCGTTAAAATCGATCGTAGTAACCGCGTCTCCGTCGGTCACATCGAAGCCAGCGACGCGCTGCGCTCCCGTCCCGCCGAAGCCTCAGCTCCCTCCGCCCGTATTCCTGCGTGAAAAAGCGCGCTGGACCGCGGTTTCAAACTTGTGCAAAGAGCACAAAATTAATTACTTAAAAGCCGCCAACGCTGGCGATACAATCAAAATTCAAGTAGCGACCGTCGACGACTTCCGCGCGTTTACCAGGCTACTATCATTAAATCATATCGCGTATCACACCTACGCCCTCCCGGAGGAGCGTAAGATCCGCGCTGTACTACGGGGCGTCCCGTTCGAACTCAGTAACGAAGACATTCTCGATGACCTTAAGTCTCAGGGTTTCCCGGTCACAGCAGTGCACAAGATGCACTCCAACCGCGGTAGGCGTTTTCCCTTAGCTTTAGTAATCCTGTCAAATACTCCCAACTCGAAGGAGATTTTCAAAGAGGCTCGCACAATCTGCGGACTCTCGAACATCTCCGTCGAGCGTCCCAACCCCCGCGGTCACCCTGGGCAGTGCCACCGCTGCCAGCTATATGGCCACGCAGCGGCTAACTGTTCAGCTCCCCCCAGGTGCGTAAAGTGCCTGGATCCTCACTTCACTAAGGAATGCACTCGCACTCCCGAATCCACTTCCCCCCCTGCCTGTGTGCTGTGCGGCCAGTCCGGCCACACAGCTAACTACAGGGGTTGCCCGCGCGCTCCACGCTCCACCACCAAGAGGGTCGCGCCTAAACCGGCGCCGCCGCTCACTCCTGCAAACTTCCCGCCGCTGCGCAACCGGGGTCCCCCGGAAGCAAAGCCCGTTCAGCCGACACCTACTCCGGCTCTGTCTTGGAGGCAGCGTCCGGCCGTCCCGCCTGCACCTTCCCGACCCATCCCAGCTCCCGTAGCTCCCGTAGGGCCGCGTCCCGCTCCGTCTTCTGCACCTCAGTCGTCGTTGGCTGAGGACATGAAGACCGTATTCGACGTCATCCAAAACGTAGACATTAAATTTCCATACTCGCACGCAAACTGCGAGCCGCCCGCTCTCCTCAAGAGCGTTTATTCGCATTAGCCGAGCATCACTTGCTCCTAAGTTCGTTGTAAATTCTTTATTTTTGTATAAATTCTTAAAAAAGTAAATTATAATGTCTAGACCCGCGAATCCCGCGTCCTGTCGTATCAAACCCAAGGGCTTATCCCTAATATCTTTTAACGTTCGTAGCCTAAGCACCAACCTTCCCGAGCTCAAACTGTTCCTTCAGAACAACGACCCAGATCTTTTACTTCTCCAGGAGACATGGCTCACTCCTAATCGCTCCAGGGGATTCGCTATTCCTAAATACGCGTTTACACGTAACGATAGGCCTAACTGCGACGGTTTCGGCGGCACTGCTATCTACTACAAAAGAGGATTCCATTGCTGTCCTCTCCCTACCCCTCCTCTCATGGAAGCCACCGTATGTAGATTGGCTATGACTGGTCATCCGACCATCATCATAGCTTCAGTCTACATACCCTCTGGCACCAAACCTATCCGCAGCGACTTTGAGACCATTCTCGCCCTCGGCCGTTCAGTCATTATGTTCGGAGACTTTAACTCCAAACATACTGACTGGACGTGCCTATCAATCAACCAAAGCGGTATAGCTCTCCTCGACATCACCAACTAACTCGACTTAGACGTCGTCTCCCCTATCACTCCCACTCACTATCCCGACAACCCGAACCACTCTCCGGACATCCTCGACTTTGCAATCGTCAAGCATATCAACCTCGACCTCAGGTCTATCGAACCGCTCGATGACCTAGGTTCTGACCACCGCCCCGTCTCCCTCGTGCTAGGACCACCTAACGTTAACGTCACTTCTCCTAAGACCTTTACCGACTGGAAAGGTTTTAAAAATACGATAGTTTCTGCCTTAGAGGCCCCAAACTCTCCGCTCGCGATCTCGCCCGGTCAATTAGATAGCCCGGATAAAATAGATTCGTTAGTAAATTCTCTCACTGATGCTATCAACTCAGCCATCAGTGTAAACGAAAAGGTTGCTAAGAAAGGCAAACCTACGCTTCCCTTAGCCATTAGCAATCTTATTAAAGCTAAGAACGCGGCTCTCCGGAGAGCCAAGAAATATCCCACACCCGCCTATAGAACAGCTGCGAATCAGCTACAACGCAAAGTTAGATCTCGCCTCGCGGAACTCCGAGACGCCCAGATGAACGATCTCATGGCGAATATCTCCCCGTCCCATCAAGCGTATTATCGAATGGCCCGAGCCTTACGCGTAGACGCCGCCTCTCACGTCCCTCCTCTCACTCGTCCCGATGGCTCTATCGCCTTCGAAGACGAAGAGAAAGCCGAATGCTTCGCTGACAGCGTTGCGTCTCAATGCTCGCCCAGCACACAACCCGCGAATCCCACTCACATCAAAGCGGTAGAGGATGAAGTTCTCCGTAGAAACTCTCTCCCCATCACCGCCGACCCGTCACAGTCTCTAATGATGAAATCTCGCTTCTCATCAAAAGTCAAAAGTCCAGAAAGGCTCCGGGTGCGGATGGTATTTCCAACCACGCACTTAAGCACCTGCCTCAACAGGTGCTTACCTTGTTAGCTATCATTTTCAATGCCTGCTTCGACCTTAGCTACTTTCCAAAAGCTTGGAAAGAAGCGACAGTCATAGGCATACCCAAGCCGGGTAAACCTCTTAATATCCCGGCTAATCACAGACCCATAGGCCTCCTCAAGGCAATGTCTAAACTTCTCGAGAGAGTCATACTCTCTCGAATGCGGAACCATCTGTTTCCAATGGACGGCGATCCTCTCATAATTCCCCACCAGTTCGGCTTTCGCGCTAAGCACTCCTGCCCTCAGCAAGTCCATCGAATCGTCGAGTACATACTTGACGGCTTCTATCCGAAACGAAAGAAAACGATCGCAG
This sequence comes from Marasmarcha lunaedactyla, assembly GCA_923062675.1. Classification (NCBI taxonomy): domain Eukaryota; kingdom Metazoa; phylum Arthropoda; class Insecta; order Lepidoptera; family Pterophoridae; genus Marasmarcha; species Marasmarcha lunaedactyla. The sequence goes on from OV281353.1 coordinate 16,722,811, forward strand.
TTTTCTTTGACGTAGCCAAGGCTTTCGACAAAGTCTGGCACAGCGGTCTCGTTTATAAACTCTATAAAATAGGCTTACCGGCTCGCCTTGTTAGGATAATCGCGTCGTTTCTCAAAGACCGCACGTTTCGTTTCAAACATGAAGGCACGCTCTCCGCGCCTCGTCCCATAAAGGCTGGAGTCCCTCAAGGCTCAGTCCTCGCCCCTCTTTTGTATTCCGTATACACTAACGACATTCCCATTCCATCGAAAGTCGTCGAACTTGCTCTCTTTGCCGACGACACCGCCCTTTACACCAAAGGCCGCAGAGCCTCGGGTCTCGTCACCAGACTTCAAAAGGCTGTAAACACCCTCGGTGCTTGGTTCAAAAAATGGCGTATCGATGTGAACCCAGAGAAGAGCGCTGCGGTTTACTTCGACTACAGACGCAGTCGTATCCCCGACAATCTCCAATTGAGAATGCAAGGCACTCCCATCCCCTGGAAGCGCAGTACTAAATATTTAGGCGTCATCTTAGACCAGACGCTTTCTTTCAACCCTCACGTCGATAGAGTAACGAAACTTGCACGTTTTTACCTAGGCCGGCTTTACAGTATGTTAGGTAGAAAAAGTAAAATGTCCTTCAGAAATAAACGTACGCTTTACAAGGTCTGCGTTAGACCAGTCATGTCATATGCTTCGCCAGTCTTTGCCCACGCCAAACCCTCCGTCCTGCACAAGCTGCAGGTGGTTCAAAACCTCTTCTGTCGCAGGGCCACAAACGCACCTTGGTACGTGCGCAATGCGGACCTGCACAGAGATCTTGAACTACCTACAGTTCAACAGTACCTAAAAACACTCTCAGAATCGTTCTTCAAACGCGCCGAATCCCATCCCAATCCACTAGTTCGAAATTCAGTCTCTTATACTGCTCCTGTCTTAGATTCGGTATACAAAGTCGCTAGACCGAGAAACGCGCACACAAGCGAACGTAAATCTGAACAATGCAAATTTAATTTAATTGTCAATTTTGAATGTTTATTGTTTACTTTTCATTTTTTGAGCACCTTCAGTGCTATGTAAAACCCAGCGGGTGACCCCTTAAGGGCCCCGCTAGCGCGGCCTCTTTCTCCAATTGGCCGTCGCTCAGATGAAGGCTGAGTGGCAAAAATGCACGAGCCGACAGGGGGTTTTTAGTGGGTATGGTTCTGGTAGGCGTCGGGACGAGTCCCACATAACTTTGGAATCGCGCCAGAGTATGCGTCAGAGCATTTTTATCCTCCTGCCCTTCCCGCGGAGGGGGACAAAAAAAAAAAAACGATCGCGCATGAGTAGCGTTTATTACTAGTCGATGTCGGGTCGCACCAATTAAACCAGTATCTGTACCGCGTTTAGAGCTCCAAGCAGCGGTGATGGCGGCGAGATTAGCTGAAACAATAATTAAAACACATAAAATAAAACCGGCTAAAAAATTCTTTTGGTGTGATTCTAGTACGGTACTTACCTGGGTACGTAATACAGCGCGCAACTATAAACAGTTCGTCGCGCACCGGCTCGGTGAAATTGACCAGCTAACTGAAATAACTGAATGGAGATACGTACCTACTAAGTTTAACGTTGCCGATATTGCTACTCGAGAGTGTTATGACTTAACTATATTGGAAAATGAATGGATGTATGGACCTACATGTCTACGCAGTGAGGAGGACCAATGGCCGCGTGACTTTTTGCTTTCAGAGCTGGAAATAAAGAAAACAAAGTTAGATTTGGAATGCATAAATTATGTACAAATAGAAAATAAAGATAGTGACCTTCCTGTACCTCAAACTAATAGGTTTTCATCTTGGCTTCGCTTACTTCGGGCTACTTCTATGGTACTTAGGTTTATAAATAAATGTAAGAAGCTTACTTACACGTACGACGACACCATGGAGGAAGCTGAAATACTCATACTGAAACAATCGCAAGCACAATCGTTTGAAAAGGAAATATATGAAATAAAAAACAACAGATGTGTACCGAGATCTTGTAAACTACTTACCTTGTCACCTTACCTCGATGAACACGGAACCTTGCGCGTTGGTGGCCGCATCGGCGCTGCTGGTGGCATCCTACCTGAAACAAAAACCCTGTAATATTGGATGGACGAAATCATATTGCTAAGTTAATAGTAAAACATTACCATCATCAATTTGCCCACGGGAACCAGGAGACGGTCGTAAACGAAGTTAAACAAAAATACTGGATTACACGGTTGAGACCTGTGACAAAGACTGTGACGTCACAATGCATGCTGTGCAGAATAAAGAGGTGCAAACCGGAAGTACCCAGAATGGGAGACTTACCCACTGCCAGGATGGCCCATCACCAACCCGCCTTTACTTACTGTGGCGTAGATCTGTTCGGCCCAATGGAGGTCACTGTTGGAAGACGCCGAGAAAAAAGATATGGAGTACTCTTCACTTGTATGACAGTTCGTGCCATCCACCTAGAAATCGTAACGACACTTACTTCCGATTCTCTGATAATGGCGATACGAAGGATGGCTGCTAGACGATCATGGCCTAAGTTTATGTTTTCGGATAATGGAACCAACCTGAAGGGCGCTGACACAGAACTTAAACGTTCAATTCAAGGTCTTAACGAAGATTACCTTAAAAGTGAGGCCTTAAACCACGGTACCAAGTGGAGCTTCATACCACCCGCAAGCCCACACTGGGGTGGGGCCTGGGAAAGGCTCATCAGAAGTGTGAAGACTAGTCTGAAGGTCGTGTTGAATGAACGCGCTCCCCGTGATGAGACGCTGAGTACGCTAATGGCTGAAGTGGAAAATATAGTCAATAGTCGACCTTTGACTCACGTCTCTGTGGACCCACACAGCCCCGAAACCTTAACACCCAATCACTTTTTAGTGGGGTCGAAGTCCAGCCTACCCATAATAGGAATGTTCGATGACTCAGACCTGTTTCTACGTAAACAATGGCGAATCTCGCAAAGATTAGCGGATATGTACTGGCAACGATGGGTGAAAGAAATACTGCCAGACATGTTACCACGCCCGAAGTGGCAGGAGGAGCAAAGGAACCTACAAGTGGGCGACCTTGTTTTGGTGATAGATCCAAATGGACCGCGCAATCTATGGCCGAAAGGCATAGTCAACGAAGTTTTTTCTGGCACAGATGGCAGAGTAAGGAAAATAAAAATTAAAACTGGCACTGGGGTACATATTAGGTCGGCTGCGCGTGTCGCTAGAATACCTGTAGGAAATGAGTGATGCTGACGCACCACTAGGGTGGGGAATGTTAGCGACGAACAAATAAATTATTTAAAATTTGTTAAAAATTAAGGTTAAAATACTGTTTAAATTAGCCAATGTAAAGGGAGCGCGCGGGGTGCGTAGAGAACCGCGGGGGGAAACCCACATTTAAAAAAGTCAGTCGTTGCACCACTCCTACGCACGACGCACGTTCGCTGCTCTCCAGTTTTTTTTCTGTGTACCGTCTTTTCTAAAAAATTAATACACATCGTTTCCAATTCAAGACCTTTTTAATTTACTTGCGCTGCACCAGTGTGATCTTCAACAAGTACATCCCATAATAAAAAGAAATTTAAGATCAAGTCAATTTAATACGCTTTTAACATGAAATTGATATAAATATAACCGCTTTTAGATCTTTAAAGGAATATTTGTAAAATCAAAATCGTCATAAGTATGTGGTAGCACCGTCACGTGTTTATTTCCTTATATTATAAAAGTTATACTTGAACACCTCAAAGTTTAAATTTACAACACTTGACATAACAAACCATGCAATATTTGTGAGCAACAAAGCAGCATTATTTGTATTATTGTATACAGGCTTTTAAAATCCTGTCATTTACAGAAGAATTCCATAGACATTAACCAAACAATTTATCAGACAGGATTTCTTTCTTCAGACTTTTGACAGTTTATTATAAAGAATCATGACTACAAGATAGTGAAATATTTCTGGCTGCAGCTATCTACACTCGTATTTCAGTTGGGCGTAAATTAACAATACAAGTACATTTTGTACAGTAAGTGTTCTGCTTTAATTAGTCGACACGTATAAAAGAGTGACCCGGTAGTACCTCTCGTAAAGATGGCGTTGAAATGGCCTCCATGTCGTAGAAACTTGGGAAAGGGACTGTTCTGCCAGTCGTATCTTTGCTTTTGGCTGAAAATAAAATTGTTTACGCTTGAAATAAGTTCTGAGTAGCTTTGAGAAAAAATATAAATTTTCTTTAAGCAATGTATATTTCCATGAGTTAGTATTTATAGTAAAATCTGAAAAAACGAACAGTTTTGATACAAATCAATAAAACTTATCTCGTCACTCAAATATTAGGTCTTTACCTATCAAATTGCCGTTTTTCACGAAATAAATGAAGCGTAATTTTTTTATATATTTTTTATTTCTATTTATCAAAATAATCACCCATGCAATCAATGCATCTTTACCAACGCATTGGTAGCTTATTGATGCCTTTCTTGAAGAAATCAGCTGGACGGGAGGCAACAAATTCTTCAAAGGCATTTTGTACTGCCTCTCGGGTATTGAATTTTTTTTCCCGCCAAGAAGTTATCCAAATTCTGGAAAAAGTAGAAGTCTGTAGGCGCAAGGTCTGGTGAGTACGGCGGATGACGGAGAATTTCCAACCCCAACTCTTGTAGCTTGGAGACCGTCTGCTGTGCAGTATGAGGTCGCGCGTTGTCGTGCAGGAGCAGTGGAGCCGAACGATTGACCAAAGCTGGTTCGAGACGTGCGAGCTTCTCCATCATTGTGTTCAGTTCTTCACAGTACACATCTGCAGTAATGCTTGTCCCGTTTGGCAAGAAGCTGTGATGAATTACACCCGCGTTAGACCACCAAACAGTGACCATCACTTTTCTAGGGGTAAGTTTTCGTTTAGGGCATTGTTTGGGTGCTGAACCAGGGTCCAACCAACTTGCTGAGCGCTTACGATTGTCAAACAGGATCCATTTCTCGTCACAAGTAACAATGCGGTTCAGAATTCCTTCATTTGTATGCCTGCTGAGCAGTGCAAGGCACGTCTCCACGCGTACTTCGCGCTGGCGGTCATTGAGTTCGTGGGGTACCCATTTGTCAAGCTTTTTTACCTTGCCAATTTAACGCAAATGGACCAGTATTGTTTTGATGCTAACGTCGAAAGCTGCTGCTAATTCAGCCGTGGATTGAGTTTCATCAGCTTCCACAATTGCCTTTAATTCGTCATTGTCGACCAAAGTTTTCGGACGACCACGGGGTTCATTTTTCAGGTCAAAATTTCCAGAACGGAAGCGGGTAAACCAATAACGGGTGGTGCGTTCGTTTGTAGTGTTCGCTCCGTAAACGTCGTTGATGTTGCGTGCCGCTTGTGCCGCTTTGCTGCCACGACGGTACTCATACTCCATAATTACTCGAATTTTTAACTTATCCATGATGACGAAAAATGTTCGAATGCGTTGAAAACAAAACACTAACTATTAAACAAATGACGATTTTAGAAAAAGAATTCCATGTTTGTCAAATAAAATTAATTGGAAATTAGAATTATCAGTCAAAAAAAAAATATTTTCATTTGAAATGGCCAGTACGGCAAAACGGCAGTTTCATAGGTTAAGACCTATTATATCAAATATTCTATTATCAAATATATAAAATTTTATCAAAGGTGGATAAATAGTGTAATGTGTGAGAATTAATAAAACACAATTACGAAAAAATTTATTCGACTCTTTGAAATTTCTAATAAAAGCGTACGGAAATACGTAAAACAATATGAAAATTTTAATATTTTAACTATTTTTCAAATAAAATATACAACAATTATTTGTTTTAGATTATATCCTTTGCATCTCAACGGCGATATTTACCCCTTCCACATAAAGGGAATCCAAAAATGTGCAATACAACCAATATACCAAAAACACAGACAACGGCATTTTTTCGGGCATTTTACTTAACTGTGCCAATTTAAGATCCTGTAGAAAGATCGTGGATGATCACTTTAGTCAAAGTATTTTTTATAATGAAACCCTCAAACTGAGGAATACTGCCAACGGTTAGTTCTAATAGCATACATACGTCTTTATAAATCCATTACTTAGGACTTGGGCATGCCCTTTTCAAACTTAGACCTTCTTTCCTTCATCGGACTACCCGACGCTGGCAAAAGTATCATCCATTTATTGTGGAACCACAATTTTTTTTACAACGATTTAATTTTTCTAACTATATGTATAAACACTATAATCCCGGATTTTTCAAAAGTAAAGTTAATAGGTTCTTTCTGAATAGGCGTGTAACATCTTCGGCGTCGTACAGCAATATATTTCTACAATTAAGCATACCGAGGGAACGACACTAACTTTAGATATTTAATAGCACAAGTGACCTTTTGAACTTGATATAAGTTGATATAAGACACGTAATCACTTCCTAACTTCTAAATATCACTTGTAAAATAAAATATCTTTACTTTGGTAAACTTGTAAAACTTGACAACAGAAACATAATCGCCTTAATGTCATCTATAATCTCAGGTTAGGAAATGAACGTGAATAGCCAGCATCAGATAAGGTGGAGGAAACAATCGATTAGTCTTTTCACATAAATAAACCAAGATTAAATAGGTACCACCAAACTTATATAATAGAAGCCGCGATATCAAGAATACTTAATTTTATTTAAAGTACCTAATAACAAAACCTTCTTATTTTTCGTTTTGATTGAAAAGCTATGACCCTGATAAAACTTTTATTCAAGTAATTTAGTATAATTTCTTTAAACGTTTGACTCAAAGGCGTGTTGGGTCGTTGTTAACTCATGACAACTGTTTATTAGGAGGCGGTGTAGTACAGTCAGGCAGAAATGGCTAGAAATATATTATTAACTAATTTACTTATTTTACAATAAATCCCATTTCGAAAAATAAGAAATGATCACTGTAAAAAAATTGTATTTAGCAACTTATTTATTTAGTTTATTTTGTTCCCTTCAAAAAGATTTAATTAACACATTTATATTAATACTTTGTATTGTTGACTAAAACTAAAGCTCAGACTTAACGCCGGACGTCCCAGGTGCAAGTCCTGGTCGGGGCAGTCATTTATGTGATAAACACGGATGTTTGTTGTCGGGTCATGGATTTTTACTTTGGGCTGTAGGTGTGTTTCTCCGGTATTTAAAAAAGCAGCTATCATGTTATTATAAATAGATAATAATCAACATTCAGCATTATTTTTTTTGGCAAAACCAACCCGCAGTTGTTGAACCAAGCTATATTTGAAGTTACTGTTACATGTTCTCAGTTTTCTTTGTACAAAATAAAAATAGTGGTTTGTTCCTCATGGGTAGCTAAACTATCCGTCAGTTTGTGATGAAGTTTTGGTAAGTTGTTTTACGTTATTTCCTCGCGCAAATCTTAACACCAGCAAATTCGCTGACAAGACTCTCTACTGGATGCTCCACTGCTATTGACTCACACTGGAAATTGCTCATCTTTATGATATATGTCAAAGAAAAATTATGTCCTTATAATTATTTGCAAAATAAAATGGATGCAAACAAATTTCATTTATTTTATAAAATACTCGTCCCAATAAGTATCCTTTTAGAATTTATGTGAAGTTTGTTAGTAAATAAAGTTTTAAGAACACATGCTTTAAGTTATAAAAGTTGCTCCAACACTTTAAAATAATAACGAATTGATTATTTGAAATTCAACTTAGAAGTTTTGTTCAAACCTATTTTGAATTCATGATTTGATAGCAGTATATTTTGAGGGACTTTTCTTCAAAGTATTTTATATAGTTCCAGGCGCTCGTACTTCTAGCATAAAATTAATAAAAAAACATTTATTGCAGGGTTACATCTTAAGCGATAAATATTATAATTTTTCATAAATATTTTAGGTATTATGCATATCTACAGATAGAAATACACGTTATACTATTAAATAGGAAAATTATTAATAAAACTTTTCGCGTCACCTGTGCGCAGAAAAGAAACATGACGTTTTGCTGCGCTTAGCCACGACGAGTATCAAACTGACTGTCTACAATCTCGGTCGATTGAATACCATGTACGTATGCCTTTTTTCGTTAATTTCTTGATTAAAATAATATCAATACAAACAACAATCTGAATTCTATTGCTACTTTGAGACGCCGAAAAGTTTTTACTTATCTTGCTTTTACTTAAGTCTGCATAAAATAAAGATAGCAAGGTATGATGTTTTCTATTTAAAATTTTAACATATAAGGGTATATTTAATATTATAAAGGTAAAAAGTTAACATAATAAATGCGGTTTATATTTTGTGCGCACCGATTGGAAAGGTTTAAATCAAAAGTATAAAGCAACACACTAATAGACTAATTTCTGTAATACTAATAATACTGAAAACAGGATTTACACCAACGAGTTTGCTGACAAATCTTTCAGTTAGGACATATTTCAATTTGGAAATTCACTGGATAATAATACTAGAATCAGCGGAAATCTTCTAAAGAATTAGCAGTGATTGCAACATCAAATCTGCATTGTTTTGTACTTGTATGGTATGTTTAGGTATGTAAAATTGTAATGTACATACCTAGATGGCGAAATATGGCTGAACTATTTTGTTTTTATAACTGTAATGACTCTACACCTGTATATACACATATTTGTGCAAATAAAATGATTTCATTTGATTTGAATCTTTATCCTAATCTTTACCTCTTTATTTTAACCAGAACCTACATAAAATAAACTTAGATCCCGACTAAGATTTAATATTATTAATTATGTTTTTACACCAAGTTACAGAATCAAATGATGGTAGAAATAGAACATAAATTACGCTCGGTGCCTGCCTGGGGTAATGTGAGTTGTAGATATTGTGTATGATGAAATATGGTTCCCTTACATTTAAGTAGGTAGCTTCCTTGTAAATAATTAATCACAAATTCCCGGGATAGCTTTTTTTTTGTTGGTGCGTTGCAGACCGTAGGCGCCGTAACTGTTTTAGAATCGTAGCTTTTGTAGTTTAAGATAGTTGCCAGCGTAGTAGTAAGATCTAAATCTTAAATGATACTTAAGAAGAGTAATTTCTCTAACCCACGACTAATTTAAGAATTCATTTAAAAGGTCCCTGCGCAGTTTCACGACAGTCGCCTTCGTTACTACTAAACTAATGGTCAAAGGATTTTTATGGATTAAGTAGTTCATCGATAATGGATAAACCGACTAACAAATCTTGCCATTTTTTTATACCTCACAGAGTATTATGTGAAAGATTTTGCAATGTTTGAACACCTATCAAGGTCAAATTTGTCTTATATGTCAAATATACATACGAAGATTTGTTGAAAATATATGTCAGTGTTTCTCAAAGTGGGGTACGCGAACCCCCAGGGGTTCGCGACAAGATTTACGTAATAGCAGCTTGATGATGTCTTTGATAGATTTTTGGGCTGCTAGACAGGAAGAGTATCCAGAAATCTCACGCAAAGCGGAGAATTTTCTTTTATCCTTTGCTACAAATAACTTAAAAATAAATGTGTCTAAGACTAAATTAATACAATAAATAGAAAATTGGCGACATTAAATATAAGTTATAATGGAATAACAATTGAAAATGTACAATCGACAAAGTTTTTAGGACTGGAAATCCACAAGTCGTGCAACTGGAAAGCACAACGGGCTAGGATCGAAAAATATGTGTACGTATTAAGAAGAATCAGAGAAGTTGCGGGAGCAGATACAGCGCTTCTATCTTACCACGGATTTGTTTCCTCAATCTTAAGATATGGCATAATATTATGGGGCAACTCTGTTGACACAATTAACATATTTCGTGCACAAAAAAATGTATATGCGCAATTTGTGGTGCTGGGTTTTTAGACGGCTGCAGGCCACTGTTTCAAAAACTAAACATTTTCACGGTTCCCTCTTTGTACATTTATGAAATTTGTGTATTTATGCGAGGTCATACGCAGTCGTTCAAAACTAATGACTATATGTTCAATGGTACAGGGAAACAGAAACAGAAATTATATATACCAATGCAAAGATTAGGATTGTATTCGAAAAATGTTTTCTGTATGGCAATCCATATTTTTAATAAATTACCAAAAAACTTGAAAACATTGCCATTGCATGTATTTAAAAAAAGATTGAATGTTTTCTACTAGAAAAAATTATTATTGCACATATGAATTTTTAAGAATCACGTACCTAATTATGTAATTGACATTATATAATTTTATTCTATGCCGACTTTTAAGTACATTATAGAAATCGAATTGTTATTTTTGTGAATTCAGACTAAATTTAATAAAAATTATAATAACCAGTAATTAAAATGATTTAATGAAATTTAAAAAATTCAGTCTTGTAATTAGACTTTATATATGTTAACAATTTTAATTTTGTTATTTACTAATTTTATTGCTTATGACATTTATTTATATTAGGGACATTTAATACTTAAAAATAAGGACATCTAATTTATAATCTTTTAAATTGGAATAATCTAATAAATAATAATAATAAATGTTACATTACTAGAAAATTATTATAAATATTTGCACGCCTGTAAATTTTTATTTCTCAACATTGACAATTACTTGTTCTTATTGACTTCGAGTTAACACGGGTTCCAGCCATCGCTCTCCTCAACCATATTAGAGAGGAGTGAGTGACCCGTCACCCGACGCTACCGTACGGGTGTTATCACACCAACCTATTGTTATAGCTCAGAAGCTAATTAGTGTGTTTCTTTTTGGATCTCTTTTCATTTTCTCTTGGTACATGATATTCAGGGCCATTACACAATATGGCAATGGTCCTTAAGATTACTCATTTCTTCAAAAATTTCACGTGTTATCGTACGTCATCTCGAATATTTCACAATTATTGCACCATAAATCATCTGCAATAGACGTAAATTTCTATTTTGAAAAGACTTACTACAAAGGACCTATTTGATATGCGGTATCTAGACGAAACGCGCACAATTATATGCAAAGTAAAAAATAATTGTCGTTAAATAAAAATAATTGAGATAAAAATCTTACAAACCTTATTATTTGATTAAAATTAAATTTTTACATAATATAATGAAATCAAAGCTTTTTTTATCAAAAACCAAAAATTTTACTCCTCAGCCCAAATCTATTTCATAAAACTCAAATGCACATAATAAGTCTTATTAAATAAAATATTAATTTTATATTTCAAAATAATTATAGTTAATAATCTTCATAATAACTTTTGAAATGTGGTTTCGCACTTGACATTCGCAAGAAATCACACGTGCCGTGGGATTCAAACATCAGGCAGAAAAAGGGTAGAACCTGTTAGGGTATGTTCACATAATACACTAACTTGTCTTCTCGATTATATTAATTTAAAACGATAAGAGCAATACGATACAAGGTTATCTCATCAAGATATTTTTTGTACAAAATAAGAGCCGCATTTATTGCAAACAAAAGTGCAACTATTCGAAGCACAATTTGGAACAAATTATTTGCTGGCCTTAATTTGCTGTTGTTATTCGCTTATTTGTTAAGTTGTGCTTTTGATTTAGAAATCTTTGATCAGGTTTGAAAAAGTATTGTTTTATATGTTTGTATGTTTGTATGTACGGCCTGTTTGGTATGGAGGTAAGCAGCCTTGCCTTCCATGCCAGAGGGCCTTGGTTCGAATCCTGGTAGGGGCAGATATTTTATCATATTTGCTTTCTAGTCATGTATGTATATATATGTTTATTTAAGTTTACTTCTAATATTTATGTATAAAAAAAAATCAATGTGTGTTTAAATATTTCTTAAGTTTATTTACCCATTATCTAGTATCCGTAACACAAGTTCTTCATGATACTTAACTTGGGCTAGATAATGTGGTGTGATTGTTAGAAATATTTATTTATTTTTTGTTTATATGTTTAATATTTTAACCACCGTAACCATATAACGATTGTGGCAATTAAAGGAACAGCCAGTTAAATCACAGGAACAAAGTTTACACCAACTGAAGCCTACGGTTGATCAGCACCACTTATCGATATATAAAATAATTATTTATTAATTAAATATCAACGATCAATGATGTTCATAGGCATGAATGCCACATATCAACCGGTGAATCGCGTGCTCATTTCAGCTGTAATAAGAGTAAAAATAAAACATCTAAGAATATTGGTAGAAAACAAGTATTTATCGTCAGAGCCATCCTAAAACAAAACTTACAGTATCTTCTATCATTTTGTGGTCTCATCAAAAATAAACACAGAACAGCATCGAAAATGGTACGTTTGCAAGCACCATAATAAAAATTACCATACTTAGCATAAACTGATTCGTTCAGGGTTGAAAGTTCCTCATTAAATTCTTTATTTTATGAGAATTCAGCATATGTTAATCTAGTTAACGCATTCATTACGAAGCATTCAATTATAAAAATTGGTCTTGGCCTCATTACAAAAGTCGATTTAAACTACAAGTTCTTTTTTTAACCCGGCTCAGATAAGGTCGATTCAAAATTACCCATACTGTTTTTTAATGTGGTTTTAAATGTGGGTAGTTTTGTGATAAGTATAAGACGTCGCGACGAATGATTTTGTTTTAAGAAAAATACAATAAAAATACTCATCATAGCTTGCCAAACACTTTGACACAACGGCAAACAACATAAATTTAGACAATGTATGTTTTTCATAAATTGGCTGTCGTGGAATATTCCATTAATTTTTATTTATTTCCTCCATTAGAAAAAATCATTTCATCCCAGTTCCGAAATATATTTTCCATACACAACAAATCCTTTGGATGTTTCGCTCGGAATATCCGGATGTCAACTATGGGTATTCCTTGATAAAATTAACTAATTTTTTATTTTATTAAAAAGTTTACCCTAAAATGCACCTACACCTTAAAAGCATTAAATTCCTGTTGCTAATACTTTTAAAAATCATACTCCTACTTTGTAAATGAAGCAGTTAGTGGAAATCTATTTATGCGTAACTTGTTTTTATTAACAATAATTATTTACGCATCAATAATATTCATGTTTATACAGCATAACAATTTTCCTTTTTTACAGAATCATGCAACTACCGAAACATTTGAAGATCGCCGCCGGGTCAGGCGCGGCGGCCATCTTTGGAGTCCTATTTGGATGGGTCATGTTTCCAGCAATATTGAAGGGCCAGCTCAAAAAAGTATAACTATTTATTACTTTTATTACAGATAATTTACGGAAGTAAAAATAGCCAATGTGTACTCTAGACTTTGCACAATATTTTATCAAAACTAGAGTTGTTTTAGGACGCTGTAATAGGATGAAAAGATAGAGATTTCGAATAAACAAAAATATTTTATGAAATATGATTGATCTATCTATTAAACAAAGATTCAGGCTTACGCCCAAAAATATTTCTTCATGTATTAAATGCAACGAATAAAATATTCTGAAAGATTCAAGTACCTTACATTAAAAAGAGGTTTATCTTCTAACATTTATTTAGATTAACGTTACGTTATGCTTTGACAATATTCAATGTGAGTTTTGTGCTTAACACTCACGCAAAAACTACCGTTATATAAAGTGTCATGTTGTTTAAGGCTAGTTTAAGATGACGATGTGAAAATGTAATTATAGTTTACACAATCTAATGACTTACGGCCTAACTCATTGATGATAGATAATAGTTTCTTAAGGCGCTCTTTATTATAGAATTTACTTAGTAACTTTGGGCACAGAGAATAAATAAAGTACAAAATAGCTAATTATATCTTTACTTACGAGCGTAAAGTTGCAATTTGACGTCTTAATGAGCGGACTGTCATACTTATTTTTTATGTTTTTACCAGAGCTACCACGATGATACTTCCCGTCTGAGCTTATTTTCCAGTTTAGTGGATTTTAGTTTACACGCCCAAAATTGCAATAAAATAGTATTTCAATTATACAGTATTAACTTCTAATAGGAATAGAGATAATTAAATAAGTTTAATTAAGATCTCACAATCTGAAACGATTTAAAATGGGTCATCAAAACGTACGTTAGTATGTATAGATGAAGTTTTTGCAAATGTATTTGGATAATGATAGGTTTTAAATGGTCACAATATTGTTGAAAGTCCGATGGGAAATAGATATTTGATAAACGGACTCTATTATCACTTACTATAAGGTATTTGTAAAGTATCTACTGCATAAGATCCATGATGCAATGTATAAGAAACATCGCTTTTGATGGCTAACGACAAAAACAACTGATATTACCTATATTTTTTGAATTTTATATACAAATTAAAGTTCTTGTGTTCGTTCTATAATCAGGAAATGGCACTCTCGAAAAAGACCGATGTACGACAGATGTGGGAGAAGATACCATTCGCTCTAGAGTTCAAAGTATACCTGTTCAACTACACCAACGCCGAGGAGGTCCAGAAAGGGGCAATTCCCATAGTCAAAGAAATTGGCCCCTATTACTTTGAGTAAGTGTTTTAAAAAAAACCGAAGTTGAATAGATTGAATTTATGCAGCAATTAAATGCATAATTGTTACATTCGTAACCAAATAATGAGTTTTTCGAAACCCACTATAACGATTTCGATGAAGTTTGCAAGAGAATATGTCTACTTAAATTTCATGTCTTAAAAATTGTGCGTGTCATCTGAGACGCAAATTTTTTTTTTAAACCCAATATTACTAATAATCGTCTACAACATAATCAATTTGATCACCGATAGCAGCCTATCAGTTGTAAATGTTGTAATTATCCAATTTCATGGTAGATTCAAAACCAAAAATGCTTTTTTGAGAAATTATTTCAACTATTTATAACGTGCTAGCTTTTGCCCACGGCTTCGTTCGAGTATGTTTTGGAAACAGTCCTACTCTATCAACATAAGTCACGTAACAAACAAATCTGTACATCTTAAACAATTAAAGTTAATTGAATATTGACAAACTAAAACTTTTCTTGTCTGTTTCCTGGAAATAAATTTTTTCGACAGTAGTAAAAACAAAAAGTCCTCACAATTATACGTCTTATTTCAAAAAATGTTGAAACAAAGGAGAGACAATATAGCCTATTTACTCACTACAATAGTTATTTAGATTTCCATGTATACAACTCATTGTTTGCACATGTGTATGTTTTGTGAGTAAATACATTTTTTTTTCTTTCTTTTTCTTTCTTTCTTTACAATTCTTTACAATAGTATTTATGATTTCCAACACTGCCCAAGTGCTTCTGTTTTCAAATGCTATCCACATTTTTGGTTTATTTTACATAAAGTTTAGCTGGATGCCATCAAAAACATATGTGCTTTGTATATTTCCTTTTTGTAGAAATCATCAAAAGCAAAATATCTGTTACAAAAAGTTACAAAAATTCTTTTTGGTTTTTTATTTGAATCCTGGCATTATATTTTTTATCAGTCCTCAAAGGTTGCTAGGGGATTTTTTTCTTCGTTGGCATATAATGGTATGGTTGGTATGATAATTTTAATTTTACTCGTATTAATTAGAATTATAAACAATCTACTTCATCAATCTCCAGCCTCCAATTCTCACACAATATTTAGGCAAAAGTCACGTCGAGTTATCTTTCTGCTATCGCTTTAAATTAGTTTCACCAAACTATCCTACTTTTTCCACTCGGAATAAATATTAACTTTTATTTCGTCGCTAACAGAATTTATATCACACAATTACCAAATTATCAGTTACTTATTCCCTTGAATGAGCTTTAAAAAGCTTTTTTGTTATGCTTTTCAATTGGGCTTTTCAATTGGAAATGAACTTACGGCGGATTTCCGATAACAAAACCGAGCCAATTAATTATTATTAAATAGAAAATCAATCACTCTAGACAAATTTATAATTACTTATGCAGACATAATCTAGTTTTTTTTTCATTAAGAAGTAGTAGATGTTATTTGATGTATTTGTTTATGAAAAACTTAGAATAAAGAAAGAAAAGACACTTCAAAATTCTGTTTGATGGTAGACTTTTAAGTAACTAGAGTCCCTCGCGATGGAACCCACCTAGCTCCGTGTTCCAAAAGAATTTCGAAAGAAATTAAAGCTTATTTTTCTCCTGGATGCTGAAGTTTTAACAATGAAAATATATTTGAAAATCGGCCCAGTAGTTTTAAAGTTTATAAACAAACAAGGAAACAAAATCTTCAAAACAAAAAATAAATAGATTAGGTAACAAATTATGTTCACCCACATGTGTTGAATCGTCAGTTACGACGCTTACCGACAGTGACTTTAAAACATAAAAGCATATTAGCTAGAGACAAGCTACAAACATTCTCGCTCCGATCGCCGCCCAGTGCGGACGTGCAAGACCCCGTTCTCCGTTGTTTGGTCCCTTCCCGATACTCCGTGGCACTCAGTCTACTGACGTCACAGTTTAGCGTGTTGGTTCCGTGCTACGGTTTTCAAGGTTCTTTCTACTCCCTCTGAGTGCTATCGAAGTGCGATTTTTCTTTGCGACTAAGCCCCTTAGTCTTCAAAGTGCTGTGCTAAGTTGTGTTGTGCTTGTCTGAGTGCAGTGTTTTGCCCAGTGTAAGTAGTCTGGTTTCAGTGCAAAGGATACTTAACGGTGACAACGAATTTGTACTGAACCAGTCCTTTTTATTTTTAATTATTTCTCTTCTCTATTTTATTAATTTTTTCTATTTTTCATATTTATTTTTATCATATCTGTGTGTTTTCGTGTGTATTTGTCCTTTCTGTCGGTAAAGGTTGACCCTAACGCGGTCAACTCTTTACCTGCGCACCCTTTTTAGTTTTCTAGGTAGTGGCCTTCCGCATACTACGGTTAGTTTTAAGTTATTCTCCCCAGCCCCCCTACCGCGGGTAGGGAGGTTTAGGTGCTAGGTTTGCTAGGGAACCTAGGCATTTTTATATATTTATATATTATATATCGTAGGACCAAGCCCTCCAATGGACCTTGTCAACGTACTTAGGTCGTTCGCCCAGGTACTCGCCGCGTCTGGCTACAGCATACCCGATGACATACTAACGCAGGCCTTACAGGCATCTATCGCGTCCCCGGCCCCTCAGGCCTCAACCCCGGCCCCTCAGGCCTCAACCCCGGCCCCTCAGGCCTCAACCCCGGCCCCTCAGGCCTCCAACGTCCAGATCCCTCAGGTCTACAGCTCTCCCGCATCTCCCGCCTCGTCCGAGATGGACTGCGAATCGGTCGCATCATCTCACGCGTCGCGTCGTAAGCGTACCGCTCCCGGGAGCGACTCCGAACCCGCGTCTGACACGTCGTCAGATGCCGTCACCTTAACCGGCTCTCCTGAGCCCGCCTTTCAACTTGTCGCCAAGCGCTCCAAGAAGCGCTCTAAGAAAGCTTCGGTATCTTCAATACCCGAGCCCTCCCCGGTGTCTTCAACACCAGCCCCCGCGCCGTTAAAATCGCTCGTAGTAACCGCGTCTCCGTCGGTCACATCGAAGCCAGCGACGCGCTGCGCTCCCGTCCCGCCGAAGCCTCAGCTCCCTCCGCCCGTATTCCTGCGTGAAAAAGCGCGCTGGACCGCGGTCTCAAACTTGTGCAAAGAGCACAAAATTAATTACCTAAAAGCCGCCAACGCTGGCGATACAATCAAAATTCAAGTAGCGACCGTCGACGACTTCCGCGCGTTTACCAGGCTACTATCATTAAATAAAATCGCGTATCACACCTACGCCCTCCCGGAGGAGCGTAAGATCCGCGCTGTACTACGGGGCGTCCCGTTCGAACTCAGTAACGAAGACATCCTCGATGACCTTAAGTCTCAGGGTTTCCCGGTCACAGCAGTGCACAAGATGCACTCCAACCGCGGTAGGCGTTTTCCCTTAGCGTTAGTAATCCTGTCAAATAATCCCAACTCGAAGGAGATTTTCAAAGAGGCTCGCACAATCTGCGGACTCTCGAACATCTCCATCGAGCGTCCCAACCCCCGCGGTCACCCTGGGCAGTGCCACCGCTGCCAGCTATATGGCCACGCAGCGGCTAACTGTTCAGCTCCCCCCAGGTGCGTAAAGTGCCTGGATCCTCACTTCACTAAGGAGTGCACTCGCACTCCCGAATCCACTTCCCCCCCTGCCTGTGTGCTGTGCGGCCAGTCCGGCCACACAGCTAACTACAGGGGTTGCCCGCGCGCTCCGCGCTCCTCCACCAAGAGGGTCGCGCCTAAACCGGCGCCGCCGCTCACTCCTGCCAACTTCCCGCCGCTGCGCAACCGGGGTCCCCCCGAAGCAAAGCCCGTTCAGCCGACGCCTACTCCGGCTCTGTCTTGGAGGCAGCGTCCGGCCGTCCCGCCTGCACCTTCCCGACCCATCCCAGCTCCCGTAGCTCCCGTAGGGCCGCGTCCCGCTCCGTCTTCTGCACCTCAGTCGTCGTTGGCTGAGGACATGAAGACCGTATTCGACGTTATCCAAAACGTAGACATTAATGAAATTTCCATACTCGCACGCAAACTGCGAGCCGCCCGCTCTCCTCAAGAGCGTTTATTCGCGTTAGCCGAGCATCACTCGCTCCTAAGTTCGTTGTAAATTCTTTATTTTTGTATAAATTCGTAAAAAAGTAAATTATAATGTCTAGACCCGCGAATCCCGCGTCCTGTCGTATCAAACCCAAGGGCTTATCCCTAATATCTTTTAAAGTTCGTAGCCTAAGCACCAACCTTCCCGAGCTCAAACTGTTCCTTCAGAACAACGACCCAGATCTTTTACTTCTCCAGGAGACATGGCTCACTCCTAATCGCTCCAGGGGATTCGCTATTCCTAAATACGCGTTTACACGTAACGATAGGCCTAACTGCGACGGTTTCGGCGGCACTGCTATCTACTACAAAAGAGGATTCCATTGCTGTCCTCTCCCTACCCCTCCTCTCCTCAACATGGAAGCCACCGTATGTAGATTGACTATGACTGGTCATCCGACCATCATCATAGCTTCAGTCTACATACCCTCTGGCACCAAACCTATCCGCAGCGACTTTGAGACCATTCTCGCCCTCGGCCGTTCAGTCATTATGTTCGGAGACTTTAACTCCAAACATACTGGACGTGCCTATCAACCAACCAAAGCGGTATAGCTCTCCTCGACATCACCAACTTACTCGACTTAGACGTCGTCTCCCCTATCACTCCCACTCACTATCCCGACAACCCGAACCACTCTCCGGACATCCTCGACTTTGCAATCGTCAAGCATATCAACCTCGACCTCAAGTCTATCGAACCGCTCGATGACCTAGGTTCTGACCATCGCCCCGTCTCCCTCGTGCTAGGACCGCCTAACGTTAACGTCACTTCTCCTAAGACCTTTACCGACTGGAAAGGTTTTAAAAATACGATAGTTTCTGCCTTAGAGGCCCCAAACTCTCCGCTCGCGATCTCACCCGATCAATTAGATAGCCCGGATAAAATAGATTCGTTAGTTAATTCTCTCACTGATACTATCAACTCAGCCATCAGTGTAAACGAAAAGGTTGCTAAGAAAGGCAAACCCACGCTTCCCTTAGCCATTAGCAATCTTATTAAAGCTAAGAACGCGGCTCTCCGGAGAGCCAAGAAATATCCCACGCCCGCCTATAGAACAGCTGCGAATCAGCTACAACGCAAAGTTAGATCTCGCCTCGCGGAACTCCGAGACGCCCAGATGAACGAATTCATGGCGAATATCTCCCCATCCCACCAAGCGTATTATCGAATGGCCCGAGCCTTACGCGTAGACGCCGCCTCTCACGTCCCTCCTCTCACTCGTCCCGATGGCTCTATTGCCTTCGAAGACGAAGAGAAAGCCGAATGCTTCGCTGACAGCGTTGCGTCTCAATGCTCACCCAGCACGCAACCCGCGAATCCCACTCACATCAAAGCGGTGGAGGACGAAGTTCGCCGTAGAAACTCTCTCCCCATCACCGCCGACCCCGTCACAGTCTCCAATGATGAAATCTCATCAAAAGTCAAAAGTCCAGAAAGGCTCCGGGTGCGGATGGTATTTCCAACCACGCACTTAAGCACCTGCCTCAACAGGTGCTTACCTTGTTAGCTATCATTTTCAATGCCTGCTTCGACCTTAGCTACTTTCCAAAAGCTTGGAAAGAAGCGACAGTCATAGGCATACCCAAGCCGGGCAAACCTCTTAATATTCCGGCTAATCACAGACCCATCAGCCTCCTCAAGGCAATGTCTAAACTTCTCGAGAGAGTCATACTCTCTCGAATGCGGAACCATCTGTTTCCAACGGACGGCGATCCTCTCATAATTCCCCACCAATTCGGCTTTCGCGCTAAGCACTCCTGCCCTCAGCAAGTCCATCGAATCGTCGAGTACATACTCGACGGCTTCTATCCGAAACGAAAGAAAACGATCGCAGTTTTCTTTGACGTAGCCAAGGCTTTCGACAAAGTCTGGCACAGCAGTCTCGTTTATAAACTCTATAAAATAGGCTTACCGGCTCGCTTAGTTAGGTTAATCGCGTCGTTTCTCAAAGACCGCACGTTTCGTTTCAAACATGAAGGCACGCTCTCCGCGCCTCGTCCCATAAAGGCTGGAGTCCCTCAAGGCTCAGTCCTCGCCCCTCTTTTGTATTCCGTATACACTAACGACATTCCCATTCCATCGAAAGTCGTCGAACTCGCTCTCTTTGCCGACGACACCGCCCTTTACACTATTGTGTACCTACTTTGCGAGTGCGTGACAGTTGTTTGGAGACAAGAGAAACGCTCGAATATTCAAAGCCAACTGTTTATTAAAATCATATTCTTATCACACGCGTCGTCATTCGCACACCTATGCAATACCCCACAATATTCCCCCCTTTTAAAAAAAATAATATATTTTTATAGAAGTTACACTCCTTACTGCATTAAGTAGGAACATTATTTTATTACATCGTGTATTTCAAAAACAAACTCTACATATATAATAAAGATTTTCATAATAAACATTTAACACATTTCATCGTTTCATATTTCTATCGGTTTTATAATGAGTATGTGAACAAATAGCAGATACATAGGTATATTGTCAATTCTTATCACTATTGATGAGTTTCTTACAAATAAGGTCCAAGGTAGTGCATACGTTATCTTAAATGATGGTTCAAAATTACATACCATGTGTTATAATAGTTATTTACTAAGATTCAACTACATTAATTGTTTCATTATAACATGTTGTTTAATTTACCTTTTCATTTCTTATTCACGTTACACTTTTATAAACACACCACTTTATCACTTGATTATACAATATTATGACGCGGTGGCGCCTGCTGCGGCGCCATTTGAATTCCCGTTGCACTATGCCAGACTGATATTTCCTTTTGCAATATTTTTCTGGTATCTTGTTTACATTTTTTATACAGCATATATGCTAAGTAGATGCTAGCCAGTACTATAATGATTATAGCTGTCCTGCCATAATTCTCCCAGGTTTGCTCATGTTGCGAAGTGGTGGCACCATTCGCTCCGTTTTGAGCAATAATTACTTCTTCAGACTTCTTTTCAACACTGTATGATTTACCCATTTTTCAAATTACAATTTACAGTTTGTAAATAGAATAATTAAAATGTTTACGTAATGTTGCTTCTAATCCTTAATATGTAATGAATGATGCTTAATATGAGTGTTACAAAATAATATAAAGAACCTAATTACATTCTATGTCGTAAAATCCAATTCATACATTTTCATGTCTACTCAGCAATTACATGTTGTAACGACCTTTGTACATTCTAACTTAATCATGATAACATTGCTACGCTGTATATTATATTTTATAAGCTACTTGAATAACCAGGATTTGCCTGATGATTTTTTATTTTATACATTTATGAATCTAACAGGAGTTTTAACCATTCTACCAGATTTTGTGACCTTCATATTATTTTGTACTGTATCGTCCTGTATTGACATATTTTTTACTAATAAGTATGCGGGTTTTAATCTGTCTATCGAAACCAAAATAACTCTATCTTCTAACTGAATTTCAAATGTCTTTTCCGATTTCTTTATCACCTTGTATGGACCTTCATAAGGACATATTAAGGACCTTTTATTCCTGTCAGTTCTCAAAAATACGTGTGAACAATCTTTAAGATCCGGATGTACAAAAAAGGTTTGTGAACTATGACTTTTTGTATTAGTAGGCTTATATTGTTTAATGGTGTCTCTAATGTTTTGTATTAAGGAATGCGGATCGTAACTATCAGTACTTTCTACAAAAAATTCGCCTGGCAATCGTAATGACCGACCGTAAACCATTTGCGCGGCGCTTACGCCCGTTTCGTTTTTTATGGCTGCGCGAAGTCCTAGCATTACGCTAGGAAGTTCGTTGTTCCAATTCTTGTTACCATTTAGCCTTGCCATTAAAGATGCTTTCATACACCTATGCCACCGTTCAACGGCTCCATTGCTCTGCGGGTGATACGGAGTCGTTCTTATTTTTTGTATACCTAAATACGACATTAAACTAGAAAATAATTTACTTTCAAATTGCCTGCCCTGGTCACTTGTTAGTTTAACAGGGCAACCAAATCTACATATCCATTCTTTATACATAACATTTGCTACAGTTTCCGCGGAAATATCTTTTAAAGGGTGCGCTTCCGGCCACCCTGTACCTCTGTCGATAATTGTTAGACAGTACCTGTAATCATCTGTCGTGATCGGAAGCGGGCTGACTAGATCGATATGTACATGATCGAATCTGTCAACCTGTGGATAACTACCATAGCCAGAAATTGTATGCCTATTTACCTTAGACTTTTGACATCCTATACATGTTTTTGCCCATAACTTAATGTCCCGATTCATATTTGGCCAAAAAAATTTTTCTTTAATCAAGCGGCACGATGCACGTGTTCCTGGGTGGCTAAGATTATGTATAGCACTAAATGCATTTTTTCTAAAGACTTCTGTTAAATACGGCCTAGCATTCTTATTCGATACTTCACAATAAGTAGACTGACTAGTATTCGGAATCACCAGTTTCTTAAAATTGAATTTGGGGTCGATTAAAATTTTTTTTAATTCTATGTCTTTACTTTGTTCTAAGGCTAGTTTTTCGTAATCTATTATGTTCGATGTACATTCTATAGTCTGTATACGTGATAACGCATCCGCTACAATATTATCCTGCCCAGACACATGACGTATGTCCGTTGTAAATTCACTAATAAAACTTAGTTGTCTAACGCGTCTAGGGCTTTCTTTCTTGTTGTTTTTGCATAATTTGGAAAAAGCAAATGTCAGAGGCTTATGGTCTGTAAAAATGATTAAGTCACAGCCTTCAAATAAACTTCTAAAATGTTCTACACCTAAATATATAGCAAGTAACTCGCGGTCATACGTGCTATAATTTTGTTGTGTTACCGTTAACTTTCTAGAAAAGTAACCTAATGGATTCCACTTGCCTTCGACATATTGTTGCAATACTGCGCCTACGCAATTATTTGACGCGTCTGCAAAAAGTGCAAGTGGCACGTTGTTTACTGGAAATGACAACGTGACTGCATTCTCGAGACCGTTTTTGCATGCCAAGAAAGCTTTGTCAGCATCCGGTGTCCAATGTATCAATGTTTTGTCGTTCTTTTTGGCCTTATGAATATATTTATTTAAAATATCTAAATATTGTATTGCTTTAGGTAAATGATTACGGTAAAAATTTACCATACCTAAAAACTTTCTTAACTGACTAATGTTTTGGGGTTTCGGATATTCTATGATTGCCTGTACTTTAGCTTGCAATGGCTTAATACCGGTTGTAGTAACTCGGTAACCTAAAAATTCTATACTGGTGGCCTTAAAGGTACACTTTTCTAAATTTATTGTTATTCCGTAATTGTCCAAACGCTGAAATACTTGTTCTAAATGTTTATTATGCTGATTAATATTAGAAGATCCTATTAAAATATCATCGCAATAACAGTAGAGGAAATCTAAGCCTGATAGTACAATATTTGTCATAAAACGTTGAAATGTTTGTGCCGCATTTTTAAACCAAAAGTCATACGTTCAAATTCATATAAACCGAACGGCGTTGTAATTGCGGTCTTACAAATATCCTCTGGATTAATTAAAATATTATGATACGCTTTTTTTATGTCAATTTTAGAATATATTGTTTTTCCAGCCATTAAGTACGTAAAGTCTTGTACACGAGGGATAGGGTACCGGTCAGGCTTGGTGACGGCGTTTAACGCTCTATAATCGCCACAAGGACGTACGTGACCATCTTTTTTAGGTACTAAATGTAGTGGGCTTGCCCAGGCCGATTTTGATGGCCTACATATACCTGCTTCCAACATGTTATTGAACTCCTCTTTTGCAATTTTATAGCGCTGCGGAGCTAAAGGTCTAGGTTTACAAAAGACGGGTGGACCCGTGGTATCGATGTAATGATAAATTGAGTGCTTCGGTACCTCTTTAAATGACATGGGCTTAAGGATATCAGGGTATTTTTTTAATATATCGTACACTGGGTGATCATTCCGTAACGTAGAAATCGTCGGTTCAAACTGGTTTACGATCGTTCCACTTACGGCAAGATTAGTCATCTTATCTATTAATAAACGTCCATTAATATCTAAAAGTAACTTAAAATGATTTAAAAAGTCTACACCTAATATGGCCTGTTTGACATCGCAAACAACAAAGGACCATTTAAAAGATCTTCTTAATTTTAAATCTAAGCTAAGGGTCTTTGTGCCATATGTCTTAATACTAGAACCGTTTGCTGCATATAGTTTATAACTGGAATTTATATTTAAATCGGATCTATTTCTTATATGACTTTTAGGTAACACAGAAATACAGGCTCCTGAATCTATCAAAAAACTTATGTTATTTAATCTGTCACTTACAATAAGGCGGTAATCCTTGACTGCATCACTTTCCGCCACCGGTTGCAGTTCTGCTAGTTTTCCGACGTTGAGGCTTGGCTCCTGTTCATCCAGCTGCACGGGGCGATACACCTGCGCGCTCGTCCTCGAAATTTCCAGTGGTACGTGCACAGCCAATCTGGACTCTCCGGTGTTCTGCGTGGCCTGGACTGGGACCCGTCACGTGAGAAATTCCTGAACCTGCTCCTGCTCCTGTTCCTGCTCCTGGATCTGCCTCTTTGTGCGTCCATGTTTTTTATTTTTAGGTTGATTTTTGCAATTTCCGCCATAATTGTCGCTAACTCGAAGCTGGTTGAAGGTTGCTGCTGACTACGGGTGACTTCACTGACCTGCACCGGCTGGTGGGTATCCATGATTTTGTCTGCTATGACGGCCAATTCCTCCAGGTCGCTCGTGGAAGTTACGGTGAGCACAGCTTGGACTGACGATGGTAGGTGCCCCTGCCACAATATTTTAAGGGTCTCGTCTTCTATCTTTCCTCTTGCCAATTCTTTCATTCGCCGTAAAAGTTGACTAGGTTTCTGATCTCCTAGCTCTATTTCAGTTATTAATTTTCGCACTTGTTTGGCTTCCGACTCTTCATATATTTGTAGAAGGCGTTTTTTTAGTGTCTCAAATTTGTTTATTTCCGGCGGGCTGGCTAATATATCTGCAACTTGCTGTATAACTTCTTTGCTCAGCTTGGCTACGACCATGAAGTACTTGTTCGCATCCGATGTTTTTTGCGGTGCTAAGATTGCTTCTACTTGGTAAAACCAAAGTCGCGGGTTTTCTGGCCAAAACGTCGGTATTTTATTTGTAGCCGATAGTGTAGCTATGTTCGCTTCGTTCTCTTCAGTCTTCATGGGGGCTGGAGTTGGCGGCGCTTGCGAGTACATGCTACGATCACGTCGGGGTCGCCACTATTGTGTACCTACTTTGCGAGTGCGTGACAGTTGTTTGGAGACAAGAGAAACGCTCGAATATTCAAAGCCAACTGTTTATTAAAATCATATTCTTATCACACCTACTTACATACATTAACACAAATACATTTTGCACGCGTCGTCATTCGCACACCTATGCAAACCCCACAACACCAAAGGCCGCAGAGCCTCGGGTCTCGTCACCAGACTTCAAAAGGCTGTAAACACCCTCGGTGCTTGGTTCAAAAAATGGCGTATCGATGTGAACCCAGAGAAGAGCGCTGCGGTTTACTTCGACTACAGACGCAGTCGTATCCCCGACAATCTCCAATTAAGAATGCAAGGCACTCCCATCCCCTGGAAGCACAGTACTAAATATTTAGGCGTCATCTTAGACCAGACGCTTTCTTTCAACCCTCACGTCGATAGAGTAACGAAACTCGCACGTTTTTACCTAGGCCGGCTTTACAGTATGTTAGGTAGAAAAAGTAAAATGTCCTTCAGAAATAAACGTACGCTTTACAAGGTCTGCGTTAGACCAGTCATGTCATATGCTTCGCCAGTCTTTGCCCACGCCAAACCCTCCGTCCTGCACAAGCTGCAGGTGGTTCAAAACCTCTTCTGTCGCAGGGCCACAAACGCACCTTGGTACGTGCGGACCTGCACAGAGATCTTGAACTACCTACAGTTCAACAGTACCTAAAAACACTCTCAGAATCGTTCTTCAAACGCGCCGAATCCCATCCCAATCCACTAGTTCCAAATTCAGTCTCTTATACTGCTCCTGTCTTAGATTCGGTATACAAAGTCGCTAGACCGAGAAACGCGCACACAAGCGAACGTACGCAATTAACTTTAGATCTCGAGGCCCTTCAGGCCGCAAATTCTAATTCTAACGTAAATTCTAATTCTAACGTAAATCTGAATTAATGCAAATTTAATTTTATTGTCAATTTTTAATGTTTATTATTTACTTTTCATTTGTTTTGAGCACCTTCAGTGCTATGTAAAACCCAGCGGGTGACCCCTTAAGGGCCCCACTAGCGCGGCCTCTTTCTCCAATTGGCCGTCGCTCAGATGAAGGCTGAGTGGCAAAAATGCACGAGCCGACAGGGGGTTTTTAGTGGGTATGGTTCTGGTAGGCGTCGGGACGAGTCCCACATAACTTTGGAATCGCGCCAGAGTATGCGTCAGAGCATTTTTATCCTCCTGCCCTTCCCGCGGAGGGCAACAAAAAAAAAAAAAAAAGACAAGCTATTTATCTCTTTTTTTAAACCATACTCCATAGGTTCTTGCATGAAAAAGTTATAAATATTTTTTTCTATTACCTATGTTCAACGGATCATACAATGTTGGGATAAAACCACTTGATTTTGATAATATCTGAGGAATTTTTGAGGAATTGATTATGTGGTACATTTCAGGGACTTCATTTGTTTCACACCATCCTGTCACTGGACCAGCTTGAGTTTTGAACTAATGGGTGAACCTCCACGGACAGTCCTGCACTTTGTAATCAATTGCAACAGCTCTCGGTTTAATACTATTGAATGAATATAGTTTACACTGCGTGGTACATCAGAGGTTTTATTAAATCTAAATGAGTTTGACCACGTGACATTGTGTCCTACATGGCTTGTAATAAATTAAATTTTCCTTTTGCTTATGTTTTCATACGGAAGTTATAATACAAAATAATTGGACATTAGAGTCTAGATACCGGGTGCGGAGATATAATATAAGTCAATGTGAATGCATTATTCTGAAGTGAAATACTTATTAGCTAATTAAAATAATTAAGGTAAAATAATTGTTAAACTTCTAGGACCTATCATTTAGTACCCTTAGTCACTAATCTTCCCTAATACTAATTAATAGTAGCTCTAATACAAAACTTTCAAAATAAGTGCCATAAGTATTTTTTTAAATTAAACATTTAATGAACAGCTGGTTATTATTTAAACAGTTTTTCTCTTTATGCGACTTTGGCAGGCTTTTGAAGAACCTGGTGTAAGAATCAAAGTAATGTAATACAAATACTTTGATTCTTGTAATACAACTACTTGACAATACTACCACATAAAATTTGTTTTATAAAAAAAACCTATAGAAGACCCTTTTTAAGATAGTCACTGACTGAACAAACGGTAATGTTACTTGATTTCATTTTGACTTCAAGCCTAGAGTTCAAAAACTCCTAAACCATTTCATTCGTTAAAAAATTCAATCACTGTCCACCACTAAATGGAAAAAATATACGCGCAACATGTATTTTGCTAACTATCAAAGAAGGGCGTATTCAGTTGTTAGCCGGGTATGCAATAATGGTTTGAAATAACACGAAAAGACTAGTTAAAATTTTATGTACATCTGTTTCGTTTCCAACAAGAAAACGCGTTAATCATGTCAAGTGTCAAGATTCTTTATTCTGCCACGCCAAGAAACACCTCTGTATAAAACATGCAGCGTTCATAGCAATCGATGATAATAAATAAATCCAGACATGCGTGTTTTTCTGTCTTTAGTTAGAGACATTAACAAAGTTATAAAAAGACGTATGTTACAGCAGTAATACTTGGAAATGGAGGTCGAGTTTCGCAAGTTAAAGTAATTTTTCTTTTATTCATTGATATGCAGATTGATGTTTGTTCACGAATTGAACATGTTTTTTATTTCTATGTATGTACTTATTATGGATTCGTCCTAGTTCACTAGACATGAGATATCACAACACAAGATTTGCTTATTTTAGCAGCGTACGGTTGATGTGTTACTTTGGAGAACTTTAATTTAATTTTATATGATTTTAATATAAGAACGTCTTAAGCAATAAGCACAACAAGCGTTTCGATTCTTATGCGTGTACTCGGGTGCGTATAAACAAAAGATTTGTGACTTTATTGATAAGCGGAAGCGATATCATTACTTTTAAAGAACCAGTCGTTATGTATACAAAATTGTCTTTTGGGACTTTTGTCTATCTCAGTTACGGTAAAAAACAGATTTTTCAAATAAAAAATACGTTATTCTTATTTATTCTTAACTGATAACCTTTTATCGCCGGTAAACAAACATACCATGAAGCTGGTGGAAGATAAAGAAATCCGTTAGCTTTTTGTTTATTTATACTGATTAACATCAGTCCACCCCTTTAGTACACACCAACGAAGTTTTTAGCACAGAAACTCTATTATCCTTTTTAGCAACGAAAACTTGAAACAGTCGAGATGTCGTGGCTAGCAAAAACTTCGTGACAAATTAAAAAAAAAAGTCAAATACATAACATACAGGGATCTTGAAATAATTTATTCTATTCTTCAGGGAATGGAAAGAGAAAGTAGAAATCCAAGACCACGAAGAAAATGACACAATAACGTACAGGAAAGTAGACAAGTTCATCTTCAGACCAGATCTGTCGGGGCCAGGGCTGACCGGTGAAGAAACGGTTGTCGTGCCGCATATATTCATGCTTGTAAATATTTTATTTTTTTCACTATTCATATTATTTACGTCGTAAACAACGTCGGTGGCGCAGTGGCACGGGTTTCTCGATGTGAAGGTTCTCGAGATCGATCCCCGACGCCAGCCAAATGTGTCAATGAATTTTAACTACTGAAGCCGACTGTTCCAACGGTGAAAGAAATCATCTAAAAGGAAATTTACATAACTTAGAAATGATTTAGATTGAGAACTTAGAAAGATAGCTTGAAACAACCCTCTTAGTTGGGGAGGCTGATGCAGTGGGATTAAGGATATCGTGATTATTTAACTTTTGTCAACTGCAATATTATCTCGTATCCTACTTTTATAATAAACTATATACAGAGTGTCCGGTAATGAATGGATAACCTTGAAACGTCTAATAGTACAACTTATGGCCGTTCTGAAAAAAGTGCGAAAAATAATTTATCATAATGTACCTCTGATATTGCTTTTTTAAAGAAAAGTCTTTTTTTTCAATATTATTTTACTCTCTTAAAAACTATGACCAGAAATGAATGATTTCTATTTTTTTTGTTGTTTTAATATTATAGACTAACTGTGCTGATAGATTAAAAGTAAATAGTATGAAAAGCTTACGCAGTTTTTTTTTTAGAAATACGCAAAATAATTTATTTTTGAAAAATATGAAAAAAATATTTTTTAAGCAAAGTTCAAACCTCTTAGGCATGAAAAAAATTTATGAATACATGGGTGGCCAATAATTTTAAAATAATGTCCATTTTAAGTAGATTTTATAATGGTACAATTCAAAAATGTATCTTTCATAAATAGTGACTTATTGCCATTAATGTAGAAAAGGAGAACATTTGACTAAATAACCAAATTTGTAATATGGGAATTTTTTTAATTGAATTGTGTCTGATCATTGGTGAATAATAAAAAACAACATTTAATATTTAAAATAATTTATTTTACAATAATTTACAGTAAATGTTCTAATTGTTTGCCTACCACTCTTATGCATGCCCTACATCTTCGGATAAATGCTCTTCTGAGCTGTCTAGTGTACCGTCGCTCGCTTATTTTTGATGCGGCTGCTCTGACACGTTTGCGAAGTTCGTCCAAAGACCGTATAGGCTTACGGTATACTTGCTCTTTGAGGCAGCCCCAGTAAAAAAAATCCAATGGATTTAGATCCGGTGAAGGTGGAGGCCTCAAAATTGGCCCTAGACGTCCGATCCACCTATTAGGGTATCTGCTGTTTAAATATGCACGAACCGGAACAGCATAATGCACAGGACAGCCGTCATTTTGCAGCCAATACGATTCCCTCAGCTCCTCGGGAACCTATTGTAATAAATTGGGGAGATAGTTTTGAAGAAACTCCAAATAACTTTACCCCGTCAAATTCCCCGGTAATTCAAATGGGCCAATTACCATACCATTTAAAATTCCAGTCCGAATATTTTTGCGTCGAGCTATTGCTCGCGTAGAGGTTGAACGTTCATTTTCAATCTCCTCAAGCACCACGTCTTCTACATCAGGAGGAGCGATTCTTCCAGTGATATTACCACCTACACCAGTACCCGGTATTCTTCCTTCTGAAAAACAACCGTGGACTCTTGTAAATACACGGTAGTCTGGATGGCGCAAATTAGGGTATCGTCTCTCCCTATAAAGAGATGCGGCTACATTTGCATTGCCTCTGCGTTCTCTATAAATAAACTGCATGTTTGCATATTCTTGAGCCGTGTACTGATGATGTGGCATTTTGATACACAAAAGTACAGTTCAGTCCAGAAACAAGCCAAATCGTCGCAAATATCACCAAGCAAAACAAGTCCAAATCAGTCTCCTCTTCCCCCAATTCAGACTCCTCTTTGTCTAACATAACACAAAAGACGGTCGGTGTGGCATGCGCGCAGGTAGCAAATATGAAGGTCGTACGGCTCATTTCACGCTAGTAAAGTAACCATTTTAAACATTTAAATTGGTTATTTTATTACATTCAAATTAGTTAATTTCTAACAATTTGGTTTCAATTTGTTTTAAAATAGCTGTTTTCATGTTTGATCAATTCCTGATGCGTTTTTTATTAATCCCCAATGATCAGACACCATTCAATTAAAAAAAAATTCCCATATTACAATTTTGGTTATTTAGTAAAATTATCTCCTTTTGTACATTAATGGCAATAAGTCACTATTAATAAAAGATACATTTATGAATTATACCATTATAAAATCTACTTGAAACAGACATTATTTAAAAATTATTGGCCACACATTTATTAATAAATTTTTTCATACCCAAGAGGTTCGAACTTTGCTTAAAAAATATTTCATATTTCTAAAAAAAAACTGCGTAAGCTTTTCATACTATTTACTTTTAATCTATCAGCGCAGTTAGTCTATAATATTAAAACAACAAAAAACTAATAGAAATCATTCATTTTTGGTCATAGTTTTTAAGAGAGTAAAATAATATTGAAAAAAAAGGCTTTTCTTTAAAAAAGAAATATCAGAGGTACTACTTATGATAAATTATTCTTCGTTCTTTTTTCAGAACGGCCATAAGTTGTACTATTAGACGTTTCAAAGTTATCCATTCATTACCGGACACCCTGTATAATATAGTATAAGCGAGATTTTACCTGACAAAATACAAAATATAGTTATAAATACATTAAATTAGCTACCTTACTTCCGTAATGTATGTTGCATGAGTTTCAGAGCTAAACGATTACAAAAGTTTAAGTTTTAGTTAAGTTTAGGTTTTATACGGAGATTGTCTCCACCGTATAAAAGTTATAAAATATGACGGATCCCGTTCCGGATCTTATGCAAAGGAAAATTACTTTCAAAGAAAGAAAATAAATTGATTCTTTGATCGCTCATTAAAAAGCACTAAACAAAAGACCCTAATGATTTATGACCGTAAACAGTTGTAGAAGACTTAAGAGTTAATAAATCATATCTTTTGTTAATTAAAGTAATTTTGAAAACAGTTTATTTTGCGGAAAACAAAAGAATCGTTAACAATTTTTTTCTTTTTGCTTATACAATAGTTAGCGGCTTTGCCAAGTATATAAGTGGCAGTAGGTGTAGGGTAGTACTTGAACCAGGGGTTCTGTGTTGGGATCCCGATTGAGGCAAACATTTATGCGATGAAATCCTAAAGTTCTCACGATTAATGGTGATTTTTGAATGTATTCTCACTTACAACGGTCCGTTCTTCTTTGTGGCTACTAATATAAAAAACTTTGTTGGATTTGGTATCACAGTTTGTACATTTTTCAAAGATTTTATCTATGTAGTTTTACCTCTTAATCAGAAACTCCTTTAAATTTAAATTCAATTTCAATTTTAAATATTTATTTCTCAACATTGACTATTACTTGTTCTATTGAAGTCAAATAAAACATGACTCTACCACCAGTTCGGAAAAACCTTCGTAAAAAAAGAACTGGCAAGAAACAGCGATTTTGTATTATTTGCTTTGATAACCTTAGCTAGCTTCCAATAAGTTTCGAAGTCTATTATCACCAAAAACTAGTTTTTATATTAATTTACAGAGTTTAATCACTACGGTGTACCGGGATAAACCAGCTATGCTGAGCATGATCGGAAAGGCGGTAAATGGAATATTTGACAACCCCTCTGATGTGTTTCTTCGCGCCAAAGCTTTAGATCTACTTTTTAGGGGTATAAATATAAACTGCGCAAGGACTGAGTTTGCTCCAAAAGCAGTCTGCACGGCTTTGAAGAAGGAAGCCGCAGATCAGCTAATATTTGGACCTAATAATCAATACACATTTTCTTTATTTGGAATGGTAAGTTTTTAATAAGGCTTTATTTCATTTAATGGCCTCGTGCACGCGGATTTCTATTTAAGTAAAACTAAAATATAACACCAAGATTTGTTATTAAATTGCATGCCTCTGACAGCATATATGTCGTTGTGTTATATTCAATTTGGAAAAACAAACATTATTTGGCTTTTAATTTGGCAAAAATGTTTCGCCTTGTTTCTTAGTTTTCTGGACGTTGTCACTTTAATAATTTTGTTTGAATAGCTTTTGTTAGTTTATTTCAAATTTACTTTTTTACAAACATAAACTTAATTGCGTACATGAGTTCGTACAAAAACATGCTTAAAATTTTCAATCAATCACTTTCATTATTAACAAGCCTTGACTGGAACATATTAGCACATTGGTTGAAAGTTTCTTAATTTTCACGTTTCGCAGGAGTTCTGTATGGAACCGTAAACTAATTAGCAAACTTTTAGATGACGTTGGTAACGAAACGCATTCTGTCAGCGAGAGGAGGGTCTGATTCAAAAATATATATCTTTATTTTAAAAGTTATTTGAATTCTTAAAATCTGATTATCTAACTGAATTGATGTGAAATATACTGAATCTGAAACAGCCATTTGGTTGGAATTAAAGTACACGTACAAGTTGAGGAATTATCCTTTGTTTGAAAATATTCCTAAATATTTTGTAATTTATATATTAAATAAAATTAAATAATATTGATTGAATTTGATTGATTAATGTACATTTCCTCCGTAAGGTTTACGTTAATTACATGTTATCTGTACCGGGTAACTTTTTATACTGTTAGAGAAATTGACACAGGATTAGACCCCTATTCCGAGCAAATAAAAAAAAACTTGTAGCTGTAATAAAAAAAAAATTTCAAATCTTCATACAACATTGACAGCTGACTCAAATGTAGAGTATAAAGAATCGATTTTTTTTTCATTTTTGCTATATGGTGCCTTTGGGAAGGTCCCTCAGTGTCGTCATGGGTTTTCATGGGTTAAAGGTTTTGTACAAGATTCCACACCTACTGACTGTAAAACCAAGAATCACTGTGTGTGAGTCACTAGTTCTGTCTTGACTTAAATATGCCGATCTCACATACGGATCACGTCACATCACACCATTCCTCAACGAACGATGCGTCGATACTCTACATGAAGTCACGCAGACTGTTGCATCTTGCATATTTAATTAATAAATTGTCATTACACACTACGTGAGCCCCCCTTAAGCAAACTACCACAGCACTGTATTTAAAGGTAGTTTTCGCAGTGCAGCAAAGTATTGGAACAATACCCCAGCACCAAAAAGATCATTCCAATGAAAATTGACCTTTAAAAGAAAACTAAAGTCACTCGTTAAAACGAGTTTTACTAAAGTAAAACAGAAACTAAGAGTTCCTGAACACGTTGCTACAAGATAATGATATTATATTATATGACATACGCAACGATATTCGTTAATTTCAATTCGTGTGCATAGTATGTTATTTCAAGTATCTTATATCAATTATTTCAACTTCAATCATTAACTATCATTTTTATGTAATAAATCCTTTTTTTTTTTACCTATGATATAAAATGTATTTTTATTTACATATTACGTTTATATTTAATAGGTTATTTCAAATCAGATTTAATATATATTTTTTTATAAATACAATTGTTTTATGTATTTCCCTAACATTACATTTAATTTTCATTCACTGTTACTATGATTACTGTTGATATGAGAGGTTGTAGCTGACAACTGGTGTCTTCTTCCCGGCGCTGAACTATTGTTCATTACCATATAATTTGGAGTATATTTTTTTCAGCACTAATATTTACCTCCATATGCAAATCCCACTTACAAAATTTTAAACAATCTTAATTCGTAATTGCCTTACAGCGCAATAACACCATAGACAAACACGTAATAACAGTAAAACGAGGCATCAAGAACGTGATGGACGTGGGCCAGGTGGTGGCCGTGGACGGCAAGCCGCAGATGGAATCCTGGCGGAACTCCTGCAATGAATATGGCGGAACCGACGGCACCGTTTTCCCGCCCTTTTTGACTGAGTTTGATAGATTGGAGTCTTACTCGGGAGATCTATGTAGGTGAGTTGCTTTTTGGTTTGAAAGATAAATAAACTAATATATCTTTAAGAGTTAATAAGCTCAGTTATATTGTACTAGACGCATGAAATATTTCGATTTCTTCCGTTTAGTTTTGTAGGACTTAGCATGATGTACAAAATGTTATTTGGGTGTTGTTGCTTAATATGTAGACAGAGAGCAGATTAGTTTATTTTAAAAATAGATAAAAGCTTTTCTTTCTCAGGCTCGTTTTTCTATTAACAGATCCTTCAAACCCTGGTTCCAAAAGAAGTCATCTTACAAAGGCATCAAGACAAACCGATACATAGCCAACATCGGTGACTTTGTCAACGACCCGGAACTACAATGCTTCTGCGACAAACCAGAGAATTGTGTGAAGGGTCTTATGGATCTTACCAAATGCATTAATGCCCCGCTATACGTATCTCTGCCACATTTCTTGGATACCGATCCAAAGTTACTGGAGAATATCAAAGGACTGAGTCCTGATGTAAACGAGCATGGCATTGAAATAGATTTTGAACCGGTAAGTCTTATTTTACTCACGATGATAACGGTGATGAGTGAACCTGCTTCATGTCCTAATAAAATTGTGAAAATGTGTATTTATTATATGTACAATGAACACTTTTTACACAAGAATTCCGAGTGAGTTTTTCCTGTCTGTATATTTTCCTCTTGGTTTATCTATAATGTCGTTGGAAAGCCGAAGTTATTAGTACTAAGTCCTGACCTTCGATAAGGGTAGTGTCAATAAAAAAGGATAAAAACATTTTTTTTTTTATGGCGCCAAAGCTTGGTGATTTCTTAACTAATTTCAATACCATATCATGTGTGAAAATTTGTATTTTTGAGTGAAAATTTAGTGGGGAGTATTTTTGTCTGGGGATATGAAAAGTTTCCATTGTGTGAAATTTTATCTTCTTTGAATTATATAAATTCCCATACTGTCAAGCTTTTATCTACATTAAAAAATAAACCTTAGGAGTGTATATGTGACTTCACGAATATTTCAATTTAGAAATCCATAGCTAAGAAAAGTAACTTGGTTACACTTCTCCGTCTTACTGCAGTATGATAGACCTAAGTCACCCTTTATACCTAGTCATACCTTTTAACATTAGATCAACCGAATAGCAGTGTTTTTATGATTCCAGAACTAGTTATATTTTATTTCATCCCCATCGATAATCCGTATCCATTTACATGAATAAAATATTTCAACTCAATTAATTTGTTCTGCTTACCTCTGAATATGATAACACAATTTTAAAGGCAAAAGCTTTTGTACTCGTATTTATTCTCAATGTTTGCTCGCAGTTCACATTTGCATATGAAATGGAAATTGAAAAATTTAAAATACAATGAATACATTCAATCAAGTAATGTATTGGGGTTAGGCTATCCTGTTTTATTAGTATTTTCGTGCATGTTTGTTTTAACTGCTTTTTGAACATTGGTAAATACGGATGGTTAAAAATAATTATATGTACCTATATAGTAATGTTTAGATTTTTTTAAATCGTAACATAATACAAACTATCTCCATGAATTCACAGGCATTATCTTTGAAAATTTATATTTAGAAATTAAATTAGAGAAAATGCTCGTCCATGCCAATATTTTTTTAAACTTTTTAAAAAGTACTTATAACGAGTTTCGGCTCTAAAATAATTGGATTTTGATAACATAAATACCAAAGCCATACGTTAGGTATTATGCAGTTTTGGCATTAAAGGTGAATACACTTTAGCCGGTGACTTATTCTGTTTGCGTTAATTCGATCTGTTCATGCCTTCGACGCTGATCTCAACATTTTGATCGAGCTGCACCCACTGCAATCTTTAGTAGTCCAAGTTTTATCAAATAATTCACGTTTCAGATATCTGGAACTCCAATGGTTGCAAAGCAGCGAGTACAGTTCAACTTGCAACTGATCAATACTGAGAAGCTGGAGCTCTGCAAGGACCTAACGGGAACCATTGTACCGGTGTTTTGGATTCAAGAAGTAAGTAAGGAGCAGTTTAATTGCAACTTACAAATTAATGCCAATAGACAGAATAAGTCATAATAAATGAAACAATTTAGAAAAAATGGATATTATTGCTAAGAATAATATTCCATGCATACCTTATTTTAGACAAATAGGAGTTTATTTGATAAGTCTAACATAATATTGTTTATTTTGATATGTTAGTATCTCATATCTAGTATGTCATTCTCATATCTAGTATGTCATATCTTGAAGTGAAGTTTGTGATAACGCCCGACAACTACTAAATATTTCTTTTAAAACTACTTAGCTTTCGTCCAAATCACACCACTAACTTTTTTTTTATTATTATTATCATAATTAAAAAACTTAAATAAAATAAAATAATAGACAAATTAGCATAAGAAAACCACTAAGGTTTGTAAGATAATGCTAACCTAAGTTTACATTTGTGGTAATGATGAATATTAAGCTTAAAATACAAGTATACATATTATAAAAAAAGGGAATTTAAACTGTGATAATCAGCAATACACGTTCAATAATACACAAATCAGCTACACATGCTGTTTATGAAAAAGGATTTGAGCTTAGATTTAATATTTTTCAATGTTAGGCAATTGCGTAATTTCGCGGGTAGTTTATTAATTAGTCTTGGAACTATGTAGGCAGAAGTTATTATTTGCTCATTTCGTGCACATTCGACGAAATTGGGGTTTAAAATTATTTTATATTATGAGAATAAAATAAAATTATTTTTATCCTAGCGATCGAAAGGACAGCTATAAAAGGAACTAGTATTATCGATTTGGCTTTTCCACTAGATAAGAAGAAAAACCAAAAATAAGTAACGAGATATATTTTGATGAAATAAAATTATTATTATTATTATATTGTAGTATCTGTTTTGAGTCCAAATTACAATGTAACGTTTTACAATTGCTCTCAAAAATGGTTCGTTTTTTATTACAAATCCCAATAGTCACACTTTTTATTATATGATGAGATGATATTTATACAAATTGACATCATCTTGGCGTGGTTATAGTAGTCCTGTCTATATCGAATACCAGAGGCTGTAGATTAGTAGCTAAGTGGATTTTGTAATAAACACAGGAGCTTGCTAGGACGTCAATAAGAACAAGTAACTATCGCTGAATTGATCGCTAAATGTTGAGAAATAAATATTTGAATTTGATTTTGAATTTGCCTTTGGTAAGCGTCGTTAAAAGATATTCTGTTATGGTGTTACAAGCAAAATAAACATATACATATACGAATCCGTGGGCACTCCCACTTAACCTCAGATAAAGCTTGAGCTCGATAGCCGGCTATGGAAATAGTATCTAAAAGAAAGAAAGTCTCGTTGAGACAATGGAAAGATATATTAGTATATGGGTAGTTTCATAGGCAAAATAAAAGATGAGAAATGTCGATAAAATCTATGTCAAAAAATTCTGTTTGTATAGCCTATTTAGTTGTTATCACTACTAAAAATGTTTCCAGTTTCTTATCTTATTTTCATTATGAGAATGTATAATGAATTCGTTTAAATATGTTTTACTAAATTTCTAAAAAGTATGTTCATCCCAAAAATTTTCTTAGTGGCAAACCTTGGTAAACCTTTCCGTTCCATTTTTTTTCGGAAGTATTTGAGTCTTATAAAAAA
The DNA here is from genome assembly GCA_923062675.1 of Marasmarcha lunaedactyla. Classification (NCBI taxonomy): domain Eukaryota; kingdom Metazoa; phylum Arthropoda; class Insecta; order Lepidoptera; family Pterophoridae; genus Marasmarcha; species Marasmarcha lunaedactyla. Next base: position 16,761,676 of record OV281353.1, read on the forward strand.
GGTTAATTATTTTGGGGCTTTTACATGACAATAGTATATTTATAAAATAAAGTAGATAAAGTGATATTGTTTATATATGATAGTTTAAGACACTCAGTAAAAGGCCAAGTGAAGACCTGTTATAAATCTGTTCATCAATCATGAGCAAGTAATAAACTAGCAAATAAAACTAATGCATTTTTTTTATTGTTTTTTCAATGAAGTAACCAAAAATATTTCGAAAAGAGCCATTACACTAAAATTGTATTTGCAATGTAATCATGCAAAATAATTAAAGTTCCACTTCGATTACACTATTCAAATTTAGCGCCATTTGTCTCAAACAAAAGCTTCTAACGACAAGCTATGAAATTCGGAAATGCTGAGAAACAATAATTAGCCTTTGTGCTTTTTGGATGGCGTATTTCGAGAAAGCTTTAGAAATGACTATTTAATAGAACTCATTTTATAGCATAAGAGTATTAAAAGGATGGCTAACACATGTACTTGCACTTGAATCAAACATCTGAAACCCCTTTCTTGTGAGTAAAGAGATATTAAAACCTAGCCTTCACTCGCGGCTTCAATTTGTTCGTAACTTCGCTAATTGGTAAATATGAACTTTGAGTAATGTGCAAAAACGTGCTACATATTGCAAAAAATATGCTGCTAAACTGAATGACTGACTGAATGGTTATAAGCTACGGTCTACGAAGTTTCAAGACTACTTGTTTTTAATGTAACTGTAGTTTTGTTTAGAACTGTGAAACGTCTGACCTATGGCGTATTCTAAATTGTTCTGGACATTGCCATAAAGTTAATAATAACTGGAACTGAAATGAACGAAGTTATGAGCTACGCGATGGTAAAAATAAGGAGGGATGTAGTTAGTACCTAGCCAGATATATCTGGTTATTATAAAACTTCTGTACAACGTTCAGTTTGCATTTTTATATTTTTCAAGGTTTAAACGCATTAATTATCCTAATGGATTACGCGAGCACCCATGCATTTTAACCCTTCATATACCTAGTTAATTTAGCAACTAATTGAATAATTAAAGTTCTACTACCTACCTACCATAACCGTCGACCCTAAGCACTGCAAAGGTTATATAGGCTGCAAGTTTGAAAGGTCAAATTAATCGATCGATGCGCTTCCACTTTAATCTAGAAATAAATAGATAATGGTACAATGGCTAAATTACCTGTCTTGGGAAAAAATACATATGCGACATCAACGACCGGTGATTTATTACGCTGCAAATCCTTTCGTTTTTCGTTTTGTAACATCTGAGTGCTTCCCAACAGTAACTATAAATCAATCTTGATAATATTTAAGTTACAAGAAATCTGCTTTAGATAGCATTTCAATGTAAAGTCTTGGTAGTTTCAGATAGTGAAATACAGTAGTTTTCCTTACGATTTTCCTGTTACAAAGAAGTAAGTTTGTTATATTGAAGGTTAAGTAGGGAAGTCGCGGAACGCTCGCAAGCGTTTTTAAGTTCGCGGAATGAGGGATATAGAATAAAAATAAAAAAACCTCTTGACCTCTTCATCGGTGGAAAACTTTTTACCCCGCAGATCTTTTTTCATCTTTGGAAAAAGATAATAATCACTGGGGGCTAGGTCTGGACTGTAGGGTGGGTGATTCAAAATATCAAAGCCTACTTCATGCAGGGCAACCAATGCAACGCGACTCTTGTGAACGGGGACGTTGTTGTGCAAAAGCAGCACACCTTTCGTTGAAACGTAGTATTCTCCGGTTGTAGAAAGGTGTTTGTCTTTATAATCTATTAAAAGAATCCCTCCTGAATCCCAGAAGACCGTCGCCATGAGTTTCCCAGCCGACTGTGACACCTTAAACTTTTTAGGCGGTGGTGTGCCCTACTTATGCCACTGCGTTGAACCTTGTTTAGACTCAGGTTCATAGTGATGAACCCAAGTTTCATCTCCGGTAACAATCCTATTCTAAAGTCCTCCTTGTCTTCAGTGCAGAGGTCCAAATACGCACGAGAACACTTTAGGCGCTGTTGTTTTTGCGGCGGAGTGAGCATTCTCGGCACCCATCTTGCGCTGACCTTATTCATGCCACGATGATCATGTAAAATTTTAAAAATGCTTGTATCGGATACTCCAACCATTTCCGCGAGTTGTTTCTCTTTAGTCGAGCATCGTCAAGTACTAATTTTCGACTTTTTGTATAATTTCTGTGGTGGTCACCTCGACGGCCCTACCCGGCTGAAATGAAATGAAATGAAATATTTATTTCTCAACATTGACAATTACTTGTTCTTATTGACGTCAAATAAAACATGATTCTACCACCAGTTCAAAAAAAACCTTCGTGAAGAAGAACTGGCAAGAAACTGTGGGTCGTCTTCCAATGAGTCTCTGTCTTGGTTGAATAAGCTGTGCCACTTGTAAACCATGGTTTTTCCTGGGCAAGAGTCTCCGTAAACCGAAAACATCTCATTCAGTATGGCCTGAACAGATTTTCCTTGCTTGGTAAGGAACTTAATGACGGCACGATATTCGATTTTTTCCATATTTAACTTTTTACTCCCAATATATTGCTTGATCGACGACAGTTTAAAGACTTATGGTCTAATTGTGTTGAAACTTAGTATTTATACTTATTATGAGTCACTAAACACGTTACTATACAAAAGAGCATGAACACCCCCTTCCAACCCCCTATTCCGCGAACATAAAAATGCTCCCTCGTAAGTACCTTAAGAAAGTCTTATAACGCTCACGATGTTGAGAAAAATAATACATACCATAGTTTCAAGATTACATACAATTTAATTCTTTTTACTACCAAAATGTGTTTTATAATATTTACTGTGTGAAATCGTAAAGAATATATTTATGGGCCTAGAAAGGTACAACATGAATCAAGTTTATATGGTAGAAATGAAATCTCCGCAAAGCAAACATAAAGTTGAAATGTAACAATGCCAGATATCTAGTCTTGTTAAAGGGATGTTATCATCCATATACTGCGATCGGTAATTTGTGTTTATATCACAAGCCAAGACTGCTACTGTACCTATGTCAGTGTTACTACCACTCACCCCATCTTCAAAAGTAGTCACTTGAGCAAAATGCACAATTTATTAGAAGCTTAAAGCTTATTATCGTAAAAATCTTTTACATAAGTGATGAATATTCTTTTCTCCTTGAATACTTTTCTTTATTGTTGCATGATGAATCTTGGAAAAGTACACTTAGTATACACAATAAGTACACTTATTACATACAATTTTACAGCTCAATTAACACAGTTGAAGAAAAAAATTCTGTTGTTAGTTCTTTCAACATGTGTATTTATTCCTTACTTCCAGGGGCTCGCACTAAATAAGACATTCGTAAAAATGTTGAAGCACCAGCTCTTTATTCCGAAGAGAGCAGTTGGCGTCATTCGTTGGCTGCTGGTGGCGTTCGGATCGCTTGGCGCGCTTGGAAGCCTGGTGTTCCACTTCAAAGGTAGAGGCGTCAAGGCGGTGGGTCCTTGTATTTTTACCTTTGCAGTAATCTTAATGCCTATAGTATCGTTATTTTCTTGCTGCATACTTGGTTATAAAAAGTGGGAGCGGTACCGTGAGTGTTTCTATCTCTTTCCCACTCACGAGCCATACGGGATGACGAAGTCGCCGCGTAGTGCTGTGTATTATTCGTGTCGATGAGTAATATCGATAGTGTATTTTTATAGGTGGCTGATAGAAATTAAAAACATGTGTCATTTAATATGTTTATTAAGTAATTAATAATTTAAAAAAAAATAATTTGTGTATAAATTATTAAAAATTAAAAATTAAATAATAATTTGTATATAAATTGGAAAACAATAACTTAACACTAGCGAGTCTAGCCTACTAAGCCTAGCGTAAACCTACTTCAACAAGTACATATCGAAATATAGTCTATGATTAGAACTTTTCTTAGAAAGAAACAGTCTTTGATATCGATAATAAGGTTTTGTCGATAACGGCGTTGCGCACGCGCCGCTAGCGCTCAACCCTAGCGGACCAGACCCGAACTCTGCAGCGAGAAAATAATGAAATTAAAGTAACATTTTTATAAAGTAGGATTTCTTCTTCACTGAATAAAATTACTTTTTGGACTTAACATCAGCACATTCATTATTTAAAAAAAGATTGACATTTTACACTTATTTTCCAATGGTACGTGTGTTATAACTTTTGTATTGACAGAAGTAGGTAAAAATTTATTTTCATAATATCAAGAAAGAGCTTCTACAATCTGGATAGGGATATTAACAATATCTCAGTATATGAGTCGTTTTTTATATCAGATATTCTACAAGGTTTAAAGTCTTATATTATATGGCTTACTTTGTGGTTACGGTTAGGTTTGAAGCCCAAAATTCACATCAGATTAGTTTTTAAGATAGTTACTTTGTTAATATTTACCTTACCGACATATTCTGGAATTGTCGAGCCGATTCTCATTCAATTTTTTATTCTTAATTTATATCTACCTCTTTACTGAAATATCGTAGCATTCTGACGTGCTTATCTTGACGTGATAATACTTGGAAAAATGCAGTACTTCAATATTAAATTTATTATTTATAATAAAAATAAATATTTATACCAAAAGTATCAAAATTGGGCGAAAGCGCGGGAAAAAGCGATACGTCCACACTCTGGAAGGCCTCGGCCGGTACTAAATACAGGCAGCGCGTGCATTATAAATAATAAACAAATAAAATAAAATAAAATATGTTAATTTCAGACAAAGTCCATATTGTGTTAAAGTACAGAATCTTAGTGCCTATGTTAGTAAAACAAAATAAAATAAAACAGTAATAAACAAAAGCTTAACTAAAGTATCTACCCTGAATGCTTGTACCGGGTAAGTGTACATGAATGTGCACCCAGTGACGCATTATAGGGCAGTCGGGCTTCTCGCTAATGATTCTGAGGATGCTATTGGCACTCGCACGCACTCTGCTTAGCAACGACGCAACGCGCTTGCGGATAACAGTATAAAAGCCGTCAGTGCGCGCATCCGCAAACATCCTAGACGTACTGCAGTAGCGAGGGAGCCACAACAGCATTCTCAGACCATTATTATATTGTACTCGGAGAGCGTTGAAAGACCTCTGCGTGTAACTGAACCACAGATTGCAAGTATAAAGCGTTCGGCAATACGCTTTAAAAAGTGTTAGTTTTACCTCTGCGCTACACCGGGCAAATCTGCGAGCCAACATGTTGCAGCGGACTGCCATCGCTCTCCTCTCCCTCTCTATGTCCGCATCATCCCGTAAATTCTCAGTAACGACGTGCCCGAGATACTTGAAGGACGAAACTCTCACTAGCTCCTCTCCATTTAAAATTACAGGGGGCAAGGAGATCACCGTGCGTTTTCTCGCTTGAAAAACTAGTAGCACGCTTTTTTTACTATTGTACAAAAGGCCGTGTGACTTCGAGTACTCATCACATAAAGCAATCAGCCTTCTGAGCGCAGCGATCGAAGGACTCAGCAACACAATATCGTCTGCGTAGCTGATGCTATTGACACAGTGTCCGTCAATTGAGCAGCCAACACGGGTGTTGCAGAGCCCAACGATTAGCTCGTTAATATACAGGTTGAAAAGTGAGGGAGACGTCAGTCCACCCTGTCTTACCCCACACTCCAACCTGTACACATCAGAAAGCTGATTTAGCCATTTGACCTGGTTAGTCTGGTGGCCGTACCAAAACTTTAAGATTTTTATGAACTCTCCGGGCACGCCACTATCAGTTCGATTACTCCACAAAATATCATAACTCACCAAGTCAAATGCCTTGGACAGGTCGAGAAAAGCTGCATATACTGCAGTTTTTCTCTCTGTGTAATACTTGACTGTGTGTTTGAGAGCCAGTATAGCACACTCTGTTGACAGATGAGGCCTAAATCCAAATTGTGCGTCATGCAGGACTAGGTGACGCTTGAGCTGTCTCTCAATCAAACCGTCAAGTACCTTAGAGGTTACAATCGCCAATGAGATTGGTCTATAGTTATTTATGTCAGCAATATCACCGGTTTTATTTTTAACGATTGGAATCACCAACGATTTCATCAACTCACCCGGCAGGTATGAGTGGACTTAGCTCAATGGATCCTAGCTCGAAGCAGTTCTAGATTAAGGGACTCACTTTGAGTCAGTCTGTATCATACCTCCACTGTATCAACATCAAACATTTTTCTATTTCAATTCTAATTTCATTTAAGTGTAATTCTATTTTAATAAGTTGTGTAATAAAAACCTTGTGTAAAAAAAAAATTTTTAAAGTGATTTGAGTTTTCCATTATAACATTTGGTGGCAGCGGTGCGATATATTTAAGTCCCCAGGACAGCCTTAGTGAAATGAATATGTGCGAAAGATAAAAATCCCAGTGTGTGAAAAGTGCTATATCATATTATCGTCAATTTCGAAACCAGAGTATTCGAAAGACCCGCTGTTTCTCGCTGCAATAAAAGGGTTGTTCCCTTTATCACCGTGTCCTAAGTTTACCATCTCCTATTAAACTGTACACAGTAGTACAGGCCATACGCTGTTTTCGGATATCTAGACGTTGAATTCCTACAAGCCTGGTAAGGCTTGCTAACCTGACGCCGTAGTACTCTGTTTGGAAGCAGGATACCTCTACCACCTTCTCACCATCCGTGTGCTTATCATGTTGCTGCATTTTCTGTAAGTCATTTTATTTTGAACAAGTAGACAATTACCATAACATTTTTTCAATTGACGTTTTTAATGAGTGAGACTTATAAACAAGTGCCATAACGGAATCGCCCATATATTCCCAGACATAATTCTGAGAACTGATAATACGTCCAGACTAGTGAAGCTGTGTACTACTTTAAGCAACTTTTCCTAAGTTAAGTTTTAAACCTTGCTCTGTATTTTATAATTTATAGTTTTACATTTTATTTATTCAACTTCTATATTTCTATATGTCAAAGGTGAAAGACGAAGAAACGACTACTAAAATGTCCGATATTGATTTAAATGTATTGATAAAATTTATCGGGACCTTCGATGGGTCTCGAGAAAAATTAAGCCCATTCTTAAATAATTGCCGCAACGCAATCAGCCTTGCTTCTTCCAGTCAAGCAGACATTTTATTAAAATACATACTTAGTCGCCACGAAGCCAAAGCTGAAACAGCCTGTGCCATAAAAAATTTTCAAAATGGACACAATTAGAGGATTTTCTAAAAGCTCAATTTGGAGATAGGAAGCACTACGCCTACCTACTCTCCGATTTACAAGATTGCAAACAGGGTCGCTATGAGTCCGTTAGCCAATACGCCTTAAGGGTTGAATGTTGTTTAGCCAAATTATTAACGGAAATAAATATTTCAATTCCAACTAAGAAAAAAGATGAACTAACGGGTCGCGTCGCGGCAATGCAAGACCTTGCCTTAAATGTGATTATTGTTAGGTTACAGCCTCAACTTTCATCAGTGGTTAGATGCAAAGATCCCAGCACACTTAACGAGGCCATTAACTTTGCTACCTCGGAAGAGAAAATATTAGGCATTACATATAAAAAGCATAGTAGTACCGCAATCCCCTCCACTTCTAATTCGAATCAACGAAAATGGGAAAGGCCTAGCTTCAACAATTCACATTTCGTTAAACCTCAAATTCAAGGTCAAAACCAGCCTAATAATTATCCACCGGTTTGCCGGTATTGTAAAAACGTAGGGCATACTATAGAAAACTGTAGGAAACGTGAATATAACAATAACTGCCCGCGAAATATTGAACAACCCTCCACATCAGGGTTCAGACAACAACCGCGACACCGAGTTAATTTTATTGATGATGATTGTGATCAAGGCGTTTACGAGGTTGATAACATGAATAATCAAAAAAACCTTTAATAGTCTCGCAGAGGTGTCGTGCGAGGCACCAATAACTACTAAATCCAACACCGACCCCAAGACCTTTTCTATACCTACTAATTCAAATACGATATCTGCTAAGTATTCTAAATCCAAATCCACTGTTTCTATTAAATCAAATTCCACTGAATCTGCTACATCCACTGAATCCCCTGTAACCACTAAACCTACTAAATCAAATTCCACTGAATCTGCTATATCCATTGAATCCCCTGAAACCACTAAACCTACTAAATCTCGTAACTCCTCTAAATCAAGCCAACTCTCTAAATCGAGCCAATTATTTAGACCTAACAGTTCCCATGCAAAGGAATTTATCCCTCTACTGTCTGAGCCACAAGAGTTGGCATCTGTTCAACCACCGCTCTACGCTCCAAAATCTAAAGCTCTAAGAACTAAAAACAATATTCACGAAGCCTATGAATTAAATATAAATCATCTCAAGAAATAATTGCCTTATATTGTAGTCGAATTGTCAATTTCTTCCGAACCTCTAAAATTACTTGTCGATACCGGTGCAGCTATCAGCTTAATAAAAAAACATTATGTGAATAATCTTAACAAAAAATAAATAAAAACCGTGAAAATTAAAGGAATAGATTCAGTTCACCCTGTTTTAGGTTTACCCAGTTTACCCAGACATTAGGATTATTGCCAGTTTCCTTATTTATAGGTAATAAAAACATGGAACACCATTTTCATGTGATTGATAATATTGACTTCCCTTATGATGGAATAATAGGCACCGACATACTTGACTTAACAAACTGCAACTAACAACTTGACTATAAATTTAAATACATATATAGATACAACTTCATGAAGAAACAGTAAATCTCAACTTTAATGAGCCTGTCTATACAATCCCTTCCAGAACCGAAGCTATTATCGAATGTACTGTGTCAAACCTAGAAATTGGAGAAGGAGTTATCCTTGATGTTGACCCAATAAATTCTCTTTTAATTGCGAATTGTATCGTGAAAGTAAAAAATTATAACCGTGTTAATATTTCTGTTGTGAACACATCTGACCAAGATACAACTATTAATCCCGATATGAAATTTACTCTTCTTCCATTAAATTATATTGAAATGTCCAAATCCGTAGCTCCATTTTATGATTCGTTTTTCGATTTCGAGAATAAAAAATGTTCTTAATTCTCTCCGTATTTCACATCTTAATCTTGAGGAAAAGGAACACCTTACTAATATATGTGCGAAATATAGTGACATTTTTCATCTGCCCGGGGAACCACTTTCGACAACTTCAGTTATAAAGCACGAAATCAATACAACCACAGAGCAACAGATACATGTTAATCGTACCGATTCCCCGAGTGCCATAAAGATGAGGTAGAAACCCAAATAACTAAAATGCTTAACGAAGATATTATCAAACCCTCTACCTCTCCATGGTCTGCACCAATCTGGGTGGTGCCTGAAAATCTCGATGCCTCGGGCCAGCGTAAATGGCGCGTAGTCATCGACTACAAAAAAATTAAATGACGTAACCATTGGTGATTCTTACCCTATACCCAATGTCACTGAAATTTTAGATCAGTTGGGGAAAAGTAAGTATTTTAGCACTCTAGGTCTCGCTTCAGGATTCCACCAGATAGAATCGTATGCCATTTGGCCTGAAAAATGCGCCCTCAACATTTCAACGTCTTATGAACACTGCATTATCTGGATTGCAGGGCTTACAATGCTTCGTCTACTGGGACGACATTGTTATCTAATCATACGATCTTCCGTCACATATGAAAAACCTGTTGAACATTTTCAACCATCTAAGAGAATTTAACCTGAAACTGCAGCCTGACAAATGCGAATTTCTTCGCAAAGAGGTCTCGTATCTAGGGCATATCATTACGGTTAAAGGCGTCCAACCAAACCCCGAAAAAGGTCTCCTAAAGACATAAAATCATTCCTTGGACTAGTTTCTTACTATAGACGCGTCATCCTCGACTTCTCGAAAATCGCGAAACCTCTGACTAATCTTTTGAAGAAGGATGTCCCATTCCTCTGGCAAAACGAGCAGCAACTTGCCTTTGAAACTTTAAAAAATTCTTTCCTAGGGCTTGATTGGCCACGACCGCCCAATTGCTTATGCATCTCGAACTCTGAATATAGCTGAAACAAATTACAGCATTACCGAGAAAGAATCTTTGGCCATAATATTTGGAACCAAGATGTTTAGACCATACTTGTATGGCAGACGTTTTAAAATTATAACTGATCATAGGCCCCTCAAATGGTTGTTTAATCATAAGGATCCCGGTTCAAAACTTGTCAGATGGAGGTTAAAGTTAGAAGAACTTGATTATGAAGTAGAGTATAAAAAAGGTAAAATAAATAGTAACGCCGACGCTTTATCTCGTTTTCCAGTAAATCCAATTATAAATCCACAACCTTCAACCTCAAACGTATCCTATGATCCAAACTTGGGATAAGAATCAGAAATTCCTAAAGAGGTCCTTGACGAACTAACCGACCTCGGCACTTTAGACTTTAGCCCACTGGAAGAACAAGAACAAAATATCGAAAATATCGAAAATTAATACATAATTATACAAATCCAGCTGAAGAGACAACCCCAGATCCTGTAAATCCCAATCCTATCCATGATATTAACGGTTATTCCAATTTCCTTAAATCTTCTACCGATAAAAACAAATCTTGTAACACACATATAAAAGAACACAATGAAAGCCTTCTCAAATCCTCTTCATAGACTATTTTAATCCCAGTATCAATCGATTTTGATGAGTCAAATCCTTACCTTTATGACGTAATTTCTATTTCTGAGAATCCAAACACCATAACCAAAGGTGAACGCAAACTTCATTGGTTTAAAAAAATCGTAATTAAAGATAAAATATTCTATCTCCTCTTTACTAAAGTATACTATTTTGACAATTGCACTTACCCGGATTTATTTAGAACTATAAAATCAGTGAGAGACGATATTTTACTCAGCGGCAACATAAATGAAATCTCTATATCCGACTTCAAAAGTCCTTTTGAACAACATTCGTTTGTCAAAATATATGGTATGATTATGTACTTATTCGATAATTCTAACGTGACAGTTAATATACATCACAATACCGTAATTTGTCCAGTTCCTACAGAATATACAAAAATTCTCAAAGAAAATCACGATATTCCAATAGCAGGGCACTTACGTTCTAACAGAATGTTTAATCGAATAAAAGAACGGTACTATTGGAAAAACATGCAGACAGACATAGACTCTTCCGTGATGAACTGTAAATTATGCCAGACTAGTAAGGCCCTAAGAAAAGTCAATAGATCCCCAATGCAAATTACTTCTACATCTAGCCGTCCATTGGATAGAATCAGTCTTGATATCGTCGGCCCCTTGCCAGAAGCAGGATTACAAAAGCTTAAATTCATACTCACCCTTCAAGATGATCTTACTAAATTTTCTATTGCATACCCAATCGCAAATGCCACTGCTGAAGAATCCTGCGAATGTCTTGTCCATTTCATATCATTGTTCGCAGTTCCCAAGTAAATTTAAACAGATCAAGGAACTAACTTTACAGCAGAACTGTTTAAAATTACCTGCCAGTTCCTAAAAATTAAACAAATTTGGTCTTCACCATACCATCCCCAAACTCAAGGTGCACTTGAACGAAGTCACTCAACCCTCAAAGAATACTTAAAATCCTACGTCAACGAGAATCAAACTAATTGGCATAAGTATGTGTACACTGCAATGCTGACATACAATTCCACTATCCATTCTACCACGCAATTCACTCCCTATGAATTAATATTCGGTCATAAACCACGCATACCAGATTCTGTTTTCAACCAAGAAAATAATGCTACTTATTTATTTATTTATTTATTTATTTTATAATTACCCTGAATATGTAAAAATGCTCCAACACTGTCTTAAAATATCTAGGGAAAATGCATGCCAGAATATAAATGCGTCCAAAGAAATATCTAAGACTTACTTCGACAAACACTTCAAACCAGTATATTACAAAGTTGGCGAATAGGTGTATATTACAAATCATGTCAGACTCCGTAAAGCACTCCTTCCACTTTGGAAAGGTACATACAAGATCGTCAAAATTCATGGAAATAACACTTTAACACTTCTGATAAATCGACGTCATGTAAAACATCACTATGACGAAGTGAAACCAGCATATGACGTCCATGAAAAGTTATTTCTATTATTATACATCGTTTATTACAAATTTTTTTGTTTGCGGCGTTTAACATCTTGTCGAACAATACGTCAATTACATCACTGAAAATCCTGGTATGCTCTTCGACTCCATTGGTAGTGTTAGGATTATAAGCGATCAATTCCATATTGTAATCCCCATAGACGTGTCCTCGTTTAAAGAATATATTGAAAACGTTAATGACATATTTAATTTAATTCAAAGCCAATGCCGACAAAACGAAGAAATTGATTACTCTCTATGCCAAAATATGTTACAACCCCTAGAATCACTTTACAAGGATTTACTAGGTGATTACAATTCTATTTCGCATATTGTGTCAAATAACCCAAAGAAAAGGTCTGCCTGGTTATCAGGCGTCGGTGTCGTATTTAAACACATTTTCGGAACATTAGACGAGGACAATGTTGAAAATTATAACTATACAGGGTTACAGGTTAAGTCGACCTAGATCCTTTAAAAGGTTGTAGTTTCCATCATTTCTGACTAATTTCACTATGAAACACCATACCCCAAACCTAACCGTTTCCAGGATTTTGGACTTTCAAGGTTTTTAAAAAAAAACCAGTCTTTTTTTCTTTAGACGTATTTTTTTTGGGTTTCTATTATCTAATTTACGTGTGTTTGCTATTGTTGTGTAGAAGATAAGTTCTGTTATTATTATCAACACTAAAATTTCAGATACAGGAACCGACTGGGTTGTAGTAGACGATTAATTGTAATAAAATTTATTAAATCTGTAAAAAGTTTATTTTTCTCTCTAAAATATTGCAAAAAATATCTACCAAAGATAATCGGCAGATGTGTTTAAATTTAAATTTAAATAAGTTTCATTAGCTATCCAACAAGGTATAACAAGCTAGGGTTTTATCAAAATTCTTGGAAAAAACATTGATGAAAGGCTGGTTACCTGCTACGCCTATTGTCTTTCATGTGGTTCTAGTGCATGCAAGTGGGACAGTACTTATGTGAATTTAGCAGGTGTGAGTGAGAAAAAAGATCCGGCCATGTTGTTGCTATTGAAATCAGTGTTGCCACTTCAGTGATTTTGTCACTAGATTTAGTGAATTTTCGAAGTTAGACAGTGATATTCTGAAAAATAAATCACTGAAAAATATTTTAATGACTTTTAGTGATATTTATCAAATCTCCAGGAATTTAGAAAATACATATTGGCAACGCCCTTAACCGTCAGAAAATGAAAAATGTATATCTTTGTTTGGTTATGCTAGGGGATTTCCCGACTAATGAATCAAATCATGTTAGGTTTGATTCATTAAACGGGACATCCCCCGTACGTATTTGTATGAGTGATTACTGCATTTATTATTGTTTTTATTTAATTAGTTGCTAGTTTAAGTTCGTGAAAGTAAGAGACAGTTCTAAAATAATTCAAAAGTTTTTGTGTGAGTTTTTGTAGTGTATTTATTTCGCATTACCATGGACGTGCCACTGAAAAAAAAGACTGTTTATTCTCATAAATATCGGAAAGAATGGGAAACTCAAGAAGAGTTCAAGACTTGGTTACGACGAGAAGTTTTTGAAGTTGATTTTTAATTTTGTCGTTATCTTATTCATTGTTTTCACAATTAAAGTATAATTTTTTAGTTGCCTTGTCATTCATTTTAAATTATTTAGTGTATTCTGGAGATTTTTTAAGTTAAAAATATCCCTAAATCTGGTGAAATTTCAGATCAAAACTAGTGAAAAAAAATTCTGCTAGGTGGCAACTCTGATTGAAATTGGTGTTAGTCTGCTAACGCGATTCGTCCGTTGTAGATGCGATTACTTTGTGCTCTTGGTGTTTTTACTCGACTTGGCTTGGATATCTGGACTGTTTGATTCGATTCGTGATTTGACTGTGCTTGCATACTGGACTTTGGTTTTTGCTTCCGACTTGGAACTGTTGAAGATGACGTCCTTTACGAACGAGGAATATGCTGACATTTTGATTTGTTATGGATACTGCAACTGTGTATCCGCTCGAGCCCGCGATGAATACATATTACGTTATCCTGGCCGCCGAGTACCGGATGTTAGTGTCTTTGATGGAGTTTACCGACGACTTAGAGAGACTGGCTCTGTCTCGAGGCGACTATCAGACCTAGGTAGACCACGCGTCATTGATGAAGATGAACAGCAAGACGATGAAATACTTCAACGGTTTAGATTGGATCCAACAACGTCAACCAATATCGTCGCCCGAGAACTTGGACTGACGCAGTGGAAAGTGTGGTTTACGGTGAACACTGCCGGATTATACCCATACCATTACACGCCGGTACACGTTATCGAAGAAGGAGATCCTGTCAGGAGGTTGGATTTCTGCAGATTCATGCTCAATGCGGATTTAGAAGACCCATCGTTTTTGAAAAATATCTTGTGGACAGACGAGTCGAAGTTTGATATTTATTTATTTATTAAATTATCAAATGCAAATACAAGGTACATATTTAGCTTTTAATGCCTTTAAACCAAATTAGGTTTTTCTAGGCATTCATTCTCGATTACAAACATAATATGTTATTTATTACTCTTTCTTATCATAATGAACATGGAAACAAACATAGATCAAAACAAGAACAACTCAAACAAAAACCCGTCAAGTAAGTTTTTTTTTGCGAGGGATGTTCCCAGTCATGCAAACTCATTCGGTAATGTAATGTGAGTGTGGTAACAGAACTTTATTTTATTTTATTATTATAATAAGTTACCACATATACATACATAAATATAGACAAATATACATAATAGTACTACGAAGATTTATAATATTGTCATAATTGGTTAAGAAAATGATTTTTTAATTGGTTTTTAAAGTTTTTTATTGTAATTTTGGTTTTGACTTCAGTAGGTAAGTTATTGATAAGATGTGGAATAATGTAACGCGAAGTCCTCCTACCGTATTCATTATGGAAATTTGGTTTCAATAACTTTTTATTGGTGATACTTCTAGTACCAATTGAGTGGGTCTTTAGATCTTGTATTTCAGTGCGGAAGTATTGTTCTAGAAGTAAATTAAGTTCTACTTGTTTGAGTATAGGTATAACGCCACAATATTTAAAAAGTTTTGTAAAATTCTTAGGAAAAGTATTTTGAATTTTTTTCGGAATAATTAATTTTAAAAATCTACTTGTATGGAATATATTTGGTCTAGATACGTTTTATATGTGCGCCCATAGCTGCTTAAGCCGTATGATATTATACTTTGCACTAATGATTTATACATCATTAATAGTATGTTAAACGGTATTTTATTTTTGATTATATAAAATTTGGCTAAAATAGTTCTTAATTTATTGCAGATCTTTTCAACGTGCTTAGCCCAGTTAAATCTGTTTCTCTATGACTAAACCTAGGTAGGTGTGTTCAGGCACCTGCTCAATATTTACACAGTTTTGTTTACAATTTGAGTTAATTGTATGGAGGCAGTGTATTGTAGTGTAGTGGATTGTATGAAGGCATGACTATGCGCTACTATTTTTAGTTGAAAAAGAAAATGACTGTGACTAGAGTGTACATGTATAAATTTTGTCTTTTTAGGATTAAGAACTAGGCCTGAGTCATGTGACCATTTACAAATTGCAGTAAAGTCGTTCTGTAGTTTGCGTTGTGCAATAAGTGGATCTTCATCAGCTGCTAATAGACACGTATCATCCGCAAATTGGTAAACCTTGCATTGTTTGATAGCGTTATTTATGTCGTTAACGTACGTTAGGTAATGCAATGGCCCTAGTACGGATCCCTGTGCGGTGCCTTCAGTGACATCGATCTTATTACTGTATGTATTTTCAACTTTAACTTGGTAGCATCGGTCCCTTAGGTAATCTTTACACCATTCTAGTATATTACCTCTTATACCACTATTGTCTAACCGCTCTATTAAAAGGTCATGTCGAAGGGTATCAAAAGCTTTTCCGTAATCAATGAATAGTAATATTACGTGTTTTTTGGTATCAAGGTATTGGTTAACGTCGTCCGTAAAGTGACATAATAATTGCGTGGTACTTTTCTTTGGTTGAAACCCGTATTGTGTTCAAGATATTATATTATTTGTTGAATAATACGTCTGTATTTTTTTGCAGACGTATTTTTCGACAACTTTATCTATGACTGACAGATTTGTGATTGGACGGTACATAGCGTAGTCATCTTTAGCGCCACCTTTGTGAATGGGACGAACGATACCTAATTTTAGTAGTTTTGGGTAGCAGCCGGCTGATATACTGGTGTTGATAAAGTGTGTTATAGCGCCTGCTATTCTATCTGACAACCGTATTATGTCTATTGACCTGATACCATCTATTCCTGGAGCTTTCTGGGGATTAATTTTATTAATAATTTTATATATTACTCTATGTTGCGCTTTACGGAAATACATCGATTTATCTATTATATTTGTAAAGTCGCCTTTATTTAGCAAA
Source organism: Marasmarcha lunaedactyla (assembly GCA_923062675.1). Lineage (NCBI taxonomy): Eukaryota > Metazoa > Arthropoda > Insecta > Lepidoptera > Pterophoridae > Marasmarcha > Marasmarcha lunaedactyla. The sequence goes on from OV281353.1 coordinate 16,778,238, forward strand.
TTATGAGAACAATTTGGAATTATAGATTTTACATTCTGCTGAAACTGATTTGCAAAATTATTAGTTACGTTTTTTAAATTATCTTTTTCATTAAACGCCTTCATTTTAACATTATCTATAGTATCTATTATTTTACCAGATACCTTATTTATAATTTGCCATAGTTTCCTGGGGTTATTTTTAAATTTATTGATTTCAGATTTAATATAGTAATTTTTACATTTTTGTATTACTTTATTAGTTTTATTTCTCATTTTATTATATTTTAGTCTAAGTTCCTTATTATTCGTATCCTTTATCCATTCAGAAAAAAGACTGTCTCTCATTTTTATTAGTTTTAGAATATTTTTATTAATCCATTTAAAGTTATTTCGCATTGAATTATTTATTCTTTGTATATGTTTAGATTGATTATAGCAATCGTCAAACTTTTCAGAAATATAGTTATATATTTTGTTAGGGCAATTCATAGAGATAGAAATATTCCAGTCAACATTTTGTAATAATTGTAAGAGTTTATTATTATCAAATCTAGTTGCATAAGTGGGAACATGCCGTACAGCGACGTTACTTACTATCGTAGCTACTGTGGCCCTATGGTCGGCCAGTACTGTACAGAGTGCGGCGGTGTGCGCTTCTTTCATGCGGGATCTGATAAATATGTGATCAATGCAACTTTTAGTTACCAAGCCATTATATAATTCAATTCTGGTGTAATCCGTAATGCCGCATGATAGACCGTGCCCGCTGAGTATGTTTATGTATGATTTTACAACGGGGTTAGTTAACTTTAAGTTTATATTTATGTCTCCGATATAAATGAGTTCAGTGTTATCAAACCTTTTAAGCATTTCTTCCAGTTCAGTAACAAAGTATTGTTTACTATTTTTTGGAGGTCTATATATGGCACACAGAGCAACAGAATAGGAGGAACGTTTCCTAACAAACATTCAAAATGCCTTGCAGTAAATCTAATTTTTTTGAATTTAAGACCATGTTTTGTGTAAATAATTATTCCGCCACCTCGTTTTTTTTCCCGCAGCTCTGACAGCATAGTATAGCCTTGTATGTTATACAATGATTCAATGTTTTTAGAAATGTTTACCTCAGTGAGTACTATACAATCTATCGAGTTATTTGATATTTGCACTAGTTGTTCAATTTTACAAAAGTTTTTTATTAAAGATCTCACATTTACATGAATTATGGTGAAGTTAAACATATTTTTGGGTAATGATATTTTAAAATCAGAAAAATCTTTACAATTAAACCGCTCCGTGATGTGATTATTATTAATACAATCCATAATAATTTTAGAATATACATAATATGAAACTTTAATTTAGTAGGTAATAATTTAAATAATCTACTTTGAGTTAGATAAAATGTTATGTATATCAGATTTGTTTCTTATTTTTAAAATTTTAGAGTTATCATCTTTACGAACCAACACTTTCCCGTCTTTGACCCAAATATATTTAAAGGTACCTTTCATTCCCTGTTTAGTTTGCCATAGTAGTGTTTTATTATACGAAGATAAGGCTTCTCGTCGATAAAGAGGTATAACAAATTACCACTACGCTCACTATTGGACTCCAAAAAATCAAGGCAACCCCAATAAGAAACGGCCACAAGGATCACAAAGACAATTCAGTTTAAATGTATGGATGGGAATAATATCTAACCATTTGATTGGGCCTTTCTTTCTCCCTAGAAATTTAAACGGAGAACACTATGAAAACTTTTTAAGAGAAGACGGGTAACCGTATTATTAGAAGACATACCACTCAACCTTATTCGAGATATGTGGTATCAACATGACGGGTGCCCTGCACTCTACAGGAGAAGTGTCAGAGAATGGTTAGATACTAATTTCCCTAACAAGTGGATCGGAAGAGGTGGACCCATACCGTGGCCAGCAAGAAGTCCAGACCTGACCCCCATGGATTTTTATGTTTGGGGAATTTATGAAGACTTTAGTCTACAGTGAACCAAACCCAATCACCTCTGTTGTTGTTTTAAGACAAAGAATTATCGACGCAGCCAATAAAATGAGAAGCACTTTAACAACTTGCGTAGTAAAGACTGGATTAAGACACAGAATGAGAGTATGTGTGCGAAACAGAGGTGGACATGTGGAACATGAACTGTAGACAGTAAACATGTTTGCATTTGATGTAAAATAGCAATAAACATGATTTTTTAACCATTTCATTATTTTATTTTATTGTCTGACCCAAGTAATGAATTTGACTTTATTCCTTAGTTCTCTACCTGGGATCCTTTCATCAATGTATTTTCCAAGAATTTTGATAAAACCCTAGCTTGTTATACCTTGTTGGATAGCTAATGAAACGTAGATATTTTTAAACACATCTGCCGATTATCTCTCATAGATTTTTTTTTGCAACATTTTAGAGAGAAAAATAAACTTTTTACAGATTTAATAAATTTTATTACAATCAATCGTCTACTACAACCCAGTCGGTTCATGTATCTGAAATTTTAGTGTTGATAATAATAACAGAACTTATCTTCTACACAACAATAGCAAACAGACGTAAATTAGATAATAGAAACCCAAAAAAAATACGTCTAAAGAAAAAAAGACTGGATTTTTTTTTAAAAACCTTGAAAGTCCAATATCTTAGAAACGGTTAGTTTTGGGGTATGGTGTTTCATAGTGAAATTAGTCAGAAATGATGAAAACTACAACCTCTTAAAGGATCTAGGTCGACTTAACCTGTAACCCTGTATATAGGCACTTTATGACAATGATAAAGTGTTGGCTAACACTCAAAAACAATATAATAATTTCCCAAACTACTATTTCAAATATTAATAATTCACTTATATGTATATGATATACATAAACCAAGTGCCGATTCTGTCTCCACAAAATAAACTTAACTAAAATAAACTTGAACTAAATTAAGTTTATTCTTGTTTGCTAGTCAGAAAACGAAGGACTAGACCAAAATTTAGTTTGACAGGACTATAACTATTTTAGATACTCAATTTAGTTCAGACTGCACATTTGCGCCTATTTTACATCAAATTCTGACTAAAATTAGAGTTGTCAGACCAATTTTAATCTACATGTCGAGAGGTGTGGAATAAACTAAACAATGTAAAAAAGTGTCGCGACGAACGTGTAATTTGTTGTAAAGATGGAATAGTTTATAGTTTCGGCTTTTATTAGCTTTAAACAGATAAGAGCAATATATATATCATTCTCATAGATATAATGTACAAATTGACTTTTATTTTTTAAACTCTGCGCATTCCACTGTAAAATTCTTAGCTGATCCATAAATATTAAATAAAGATAGAAAATGATGCTACTTAGATTTTATATTTTCTATGAGAACATATTTTATTAATTTTGAAGATATAATTTTTTCTTTAGATTTATTTAGGGTTATTAATTTTGTAATAGAATTTAAAATTTTATTTAAAATATCTTCACTGTTTAATAAAGTTTTTAAAGTCTCTGTTGGATTCCTTTCTTTTATTCAGGAAAAGATTCTTTGTCAAGTATGTTAGCAAACGAACTTTTTTGATACTTAATCAGGATTTCTTTTATTTTTTGCTTTTTAACAGGGCATTGTCCAGAAATACTAATATGGTTTCCTTTGCAGTGGACACATACCTACTGCATTTTCTGATGCTATTTTACATTCTTTGAAGTTATGATTTTCAGCACAAATGGAACATACAACTGAGTATTTACAGTATTAAGCTAAGTGGCCATATTTTAAGCAATTGTAACATTGTTTTACTGGGGGTATATACTGCCTAACCGCGTGGCGCCAGCCGTGAAGATCAATGTATTCCGGCAGCACGTTTGAAGCAAAACTGATAATTACTGTGCGTGTTGGCTGCTCCACGCTTCTTCCATTGTCTCCTACTCTCTTTGTGATGCGTTTCACGCAAATAATTTTTCGGAAAGTGGAAATCATACCAAAGTTTCGTATCAACATTATTAATGACGCCAGTTACTTCTATTCCTGTTACTGGTTTAGTTGCTTTCATCAGATATTCACTTAAAAATGTTGTATTATTTAAAAAAGCTTTTCAAAATGTACACCTATTTTATATTTATTTATAGATTGTAAGAATTTAATCCCTTTATTAAATCTCTTTAAAACTGTAGACATGGAAATTAAATCCCGCGTGCCTATTAGTCTCTTTTCATCGCCTGATTCTACAATTACTACAAAATATGTAAGAGTAGAATCCTCAGGATATCTTCTGCTATAATCAGATACATAGTAAGTAGGGTTTGTACTTCCTGAAATTGTCAGTATCTTCTTTCGTTCTGGTCTCTTCCTCGGTACTAGCTTCACACTTCTCATCATCTTTCAACTTCTTCTTTTTTCGTTTTCCAATTATGTAAAGTTATTAAAACACGAAAAAGTAGTAAAAATAAGTTAAAAATATAATAATTTGGAAAATAAAATTTAAATTGCCACCTCTCTCTTTCGAGGCTCCCGCGCTTTTTTCCAACGTCAACCGTAATTTTATTTTTAAATTTGGCAAAACTTTTGGACTTTAGTGATCATTCGTTCATTTTTGACTAATGACCACACTTCTTTACGTGATTTTTGGAAAATGGTGGCAATACCTGAGCATTTAATTTAGAAACGTCAAAATCAATTTATTCCTGCCATTTCATGAACTAAATTTAGTTCTAACTTAAAAACAGAATAGTCGATCGATTGGTGTGGTACTTTTACTAATTAGGTACCCTTAATAATCACTAGAGGGATATCAACCTCTCCCAACTCAGGGGTGGTGTCAGACAATTGTAGGTCATCACGCCAACTGCGGGTTGGCAGACTTACCAACTCAGGGGTGGTGTCAGACAATTGTAGGCCATCACGCCAACTGCGGGTTGGCAGACTTACCAACTCAGGGGTGGTGTCAGACAATTGTAGGCCATCACGCCAACTGTGGGTAGGCACACCTACCAACTCAGGGGTAGTGTCGGACAATTGTAGGCCCTCACGCCAACTGCGAGTTGGCAGACTTACCAACTCAGGGGTGGTGTTAGACAATTATAGGCCATCACGCCTACTGCGACGTCGACCGTTCTATTCAGCCATTGATCGACGTCGACCGGTTGACGTCGACCGACGGTCGATCGATTGGTGTGGTAACACCCTTAAATATTCTTCCACAAATTTTAAAATTGAAACTAAACTCCACTACGACATTTAAAAAAAAGAGAAAATGTGACATAAATACGAGCTCTTGCCGCCGCCCGCTTTTTCAACTTATGCACGTAACTAAAAAATCACGTCCAAACGTGTAAAGTGAGAAGCCCCGCCCACCTACTTATACGAAAAATAGAACGAATCCTAATCTACTCAATCACTTGCGTACTAAATTTTAAGTTACCACTTGTCACTTAACTGAATGTTTACACGCAACTTTTTACTTAAAATTTAGTTACCAACTTCATCACTTAACGCGTGTAAACCAGCCATTAGATTTTATATCAATTTTAGATATTTTTAAAATGATATTTCTAGACGTATTTTTAAATGGACTTGAATAATATTTCTGTTTAATTTCATTAGTTACATCTTTGTTAGTAACAAGAAGTAAAAATTATTACTTTTGTAATAATACAAGTGTATCGAAAACTGCGACAAACTAGACTGAAATCCAACTTTTCCACGCTTTGATTTTTATTTAAAACATATTTTGTACTATTTTCTCTATAGACGACCAAACAGAGAACATTTCATTTTCTGTTTGTATCAGTTATTTTTATACTTATCAAACAGCAAAGTACGCATGTTTTGTCGGATTACAAGAAAAGGCGTATGAACAATGAATTCCAACTAAAAACTATCTGAAGAAATGAAAATTTCCTCAATACATGTTTTGGACCATAAAATTTCTAATAATTTGAACTCATATTTCGATACATACGTGTAATATTTTGATCGAAAATGAACACTGAAAACTCCTAAAATTGCACGATTTAATATTAATATTAAAAAATATGGGTAAAACATAAAAAAACTTGAAGTAATCCGTTTTCATGCGAATCCAGTTCACTTAGCTAAAATGTTTTTCATTCGCACCCACTATTTGGTGGTCCTTAATTTTACGGCAGAATGATGAATGATGATGAGAAAGATGGATTGTGGAGTTTGGAAAGGGTCAATGAGACAGATAGTGACGCTTCTTTTATCAAAGTCAACAAGAGTAAGCAAATTGATAAAATAACAAAAAACCCTGACCTAGACCTAACTTAGTGACTTAATTTTTGTTTAAGTTTATTGAAATTAAAATCTCATAGGAAATTCAAAATTTTTATTAGAACAAATGTTCGAAATGTTTTCCATCAACCTTAATACACGCCCTACATCTTCTTAAAAAAGATCTGGCGAGTTGATGGGCATATCCTTGACAGTTAATCTCCTCAGCAGCTTCAAAAATTATTTCCCGCAGCTCGTCTATGCTCTCAATGGGCTTAGAATATACTTCCTCTTTGAGAACGCCCCAGTAAAAAAAATCCAGGGGATTTCAATCCGGTGAACGAGCTGGCCACGAGATTGTGTCTGAGCGCCCTATCCACCTTCTTGGGTATCGCTGGGCAGCCATCCTGTTGATACCACATGTGCCTTCGATCACTCAGTGGTACGTCCTCTAACAAAGTTGGTAAATCGCCTAGTAAAAATATCAAATAATTCGTGGCATTCAAGTTCGCAGATAATTCAAAAAGCCCAATAATTCTGTCCTTAAAAATTCCGGTCTACAGGTTTATTTTGAAGCGATACTGCGATCTGTCTTCTCGCATTAAATGTGGATTTTCCATATGCCACTCATGAAAATTGTGTAAATTTAGTATCCATCTTTTTTACATGTGAATTCATCTGACCAAAGAATTTTTTGTAAGAGTTGTGGATCTTCCCTATGCATTTGTAACATCGTCCTATAAAATTCATTTCTTCAGGATAATCTCAAGGGAGAAGACTGTGCACGCGTTGTACGTGAAACGGATGGTACACGTTGGGTTTTAAAATACGATGTGCTTTTGGGTATTCTCATTCTTTATTCAATTCCACGAACTGAAATACTTGGGTCCTCTACGACCTTTTGCAACACTTCTTCCTCGTGAGACACTTGGGGTGGACCTGAACCGTACACTCGATGCGGGCATCGGCCCTCCAAAAGTGAAAGGTGCACATTATTAAACACGCGGTGATCTGGATACCGCTCTTAATCTGGATATCTTTCACGGTACAGTCTAGCAGCAGCACTTGCGTTGCATTTGCATTCCCCGTAAATTAGGTGCATTCGCATACTCTTCTGCAGCGCGTAGGCTTGGCAGATAATAATAAAATAATGCCAACTCAGTTAAAAGTCTAATTGACAAAAACAGGTCCAAAGAGAGAAGCTAAAGTCGTCAGTACTAAATCAACACAAGCGAATACGAAGACGTGCCCAGTAGACGAATGAGCGAAACGTCCAAACTGAAGCGTGACTACTAGCGGTAGAGGTAGCTACTACCATTTACTTAGAGTGGCGACAGTATCTGTTTCATTCACACTAGTTTCTCAACTATTTCCACAATCCATCTCTCTCATCATTCTGCCGTAAAATTAAGGACCACCAAAGAGTGTGTGCGAATCAAAAACATTTTAGCTGAGTAAACTGGATTGTCATAAAACGCCGTCGGTGCCCCGTGTTTTCTATAAAGGAAAATAACATTATTTTAAACATTGTTTTCTTTTAAATCTAGCCTTCGAAACCACGTTGTTGCGGTGCCTTTAGTAAAACCGTTTTGAAAATCGTTTTGAAAGAGTCCTGTATAGGAGCTCTCGAACTGAGACCCTGTTAGGAACAAATGGTTTTACAAATTAAATCTATTTACATAAGTTCGCACTGAATTTTCCTAAATACTCGTATACACAAGCTTAGCTTTCACTAGCGTTAATAAATGACATGACTTTACACCTTTTCTACGGTAATAATAATATTCTTCCTTTTCCTCCAGACCACATAATGCACTTTGCTGTCACTTCAGGCTCGGCCTCCGTCAAGAAAGTGAACCCTGAAGACGCCCAGAAAGAAATCAGCATTGTCAGCCAGGCTCAAGAACCAGCTAAGATTGACATGTAATATTCAGTTCTTCGGTTTCTTTAGGATTTATCCAGGAACCGTCTTAAGTGGTCATTGATGATGATTACTGTGTGGATCAGGGGTAGTTTTCTTGTTGTAGGAGGTTCACGTAGATAATGATGAAGATGAATAGGTAATTAAAATTGTTTTACGTGCGTTAAACATACGAATCAGATGCGACCTTCAGCCATACGCTATTTGTGAAATGTATAAGGAAATAAATATTAAGTCAGTAATTATTTCACCAAGGACCCATTTTCTATACTTTTTCTAATATTTTATTTATTTTATTTTATAATTACTAAAAGATATGTTATCCTCTAAGTAAGAGTATGGGTTAAACGCAGTTCTACTTTAAATTTATACTTTATAGGTCGGTTACCTGAAGCTAGCACGTTCACAGGACTCAATTCTACGATATAGTTAGTTAAAAATAAATTATTTTGATTAGAAGTTTATGAATCTAAAATATGAGAGTAGAAGTTAGTCTTGGTTTTAGAAAGGTTGGGTGAGTTCTGGTTGTTGTGAGTTAAATGTCCACCCCAATCAAACTTTCATCGCTCGAAGCTCTTTATATTTTGCTGCTGAAACTTATATTTTATATAACTGAGTCAATGAAAATATCGACTTTTGGGAACCAAATAGTGGAGTATATTTTTCTTCGCGTTTTCGAGTCTTTTTCCAAACGTCAATAAATAAGAGAAATAGACTCTGTTTCTTTTCTTTAGAATTCCTCCACATTTATCAAGTTAAACTGGCAATTTTATAACGCAACAAAACGCAATTTTTTTGTATTTTATCTTTACCCGGCGCCAATGACGTGAAAATAATTACGTGGACTATGACGCCGGGTAACATTCAATAATAAGAGCCTGATGTGACTATTAATGTATTAGTATGTGTTATTATTAGGCGGATAAAATAAACCTAAATACGTTTTTTAAAATAAATCAACTTTTATTAAACTTGTTTAAAACACATGCAAAATCAACTCTAAAAACACAACTTACGTAATTATCACAATATTTTACCAATAAACTATAATAGTATTCAACAAAAACTACTTATTCAATACACAACAGATCAAATCAACTTAGGAATATAGATTTTACTCATCTTGCTAGTCTTCAGCTTCTTCATGCCTAATCATGGAACTGCTACTATTAGTGTAGTATGGAATGGTCATATATAAATTTGGCATGCGTTACAAGTAGGGTTAGTTTTTTTATCTTTTTTTTCGAAAGAAACACCTGACATCTCCTACGAGTTCCAGGAATCTTTCGTGGAGTCTCTTCAAGGGGTGCCCCTGAAAAATCTGCGATTCTTTTAGGTAATGGTCGAGACAAATTCACACGAGTTCTTCGTTCCTGCAAATGATCCTGAATGAGGCTAGGTCCCAAATTCTTCAAAAAATGACGCCTTTTCATTCGTGTCTCATAATAAGCACGATATATGATATTCAACATTGCAATAAAACCGGAAGTGGCCATCTCTTTGAATTTGTACTCACATCATATGTAGCACAAAGTTCGTCAACTACGTCTACTCCGCACTTGGTAGAATTGTAATATGTGATCATTTCGGGGTTTTGGCTATCACCTGTAGGAAAATCGATGTTTCCGTCGTGATTTAAATTTTTAATTTAAATAAATTTTAAAACACAACAAAAAAATAACTAATAAACAATGTACTGACAAAAAAATATATATGACAAAAATATGTCACGAAAACCCAACGCCGTAAATGACGCTGGGTCATATTTACCCGTATGCACTTGAAGCTCGTGTTTCTTCTTGCGCAGACGGCTTCACACTGAGTTCACTAGCGGTACGAGTTGAGGAGGACTGTATCTCCAGCTACTAGAATATTCGGAACCATAGAATACGCAAAACTCAAATTATAGCCATTCGAAATAAGCTCGGGTCAATATGACCCAGCGTCATCGGCGCCGGGTTAATAATATCTACCCCACAGTGATTCCATTGGGTTGAGTTCTGGATAGAAGGGTGGTAGCCGCAGTACACTTCGTCCGTAATCTTCGAAGATTGTATTAAGTATTGGTTTTTTTCTTGTGTTTCTTTCTGGACCTGATATATCCAGTGGCTAAGGCTAATGAAGGAATGCAAAAGAAGACATCATTTTGTGTTTAAAAACAGCAGCCACGGCAATACTTTGACAATTCCTTGACCGCGCGCAAGTTACATGATCAGACTTTTCATGATGCGCATGCAGTACGACATCACGCCGCGCAGCGTTCTTTTTCATAGACAATACATAAACGCAACATATGTGTTGAACGTGCCAGCTTTAGTTAACTGGCCTATATGTAATTATTACAAGTAGACAATATCTGTACTCTGTAGATCGTCATGTAGTAGCTTGCTAACGTACCTAGACTGGTACCGTTGTTATAAAGCAAACTGTAATATTTTTTTTGTATTCTTTTTGAGAGATTCAAATATAGATGACTAACATGAACAAATGTCCTACTGTTGCAGTAAATGTCGAATACTGAATTGAAATTGTTTTAACAAACAATGAAGAGTAATTTTTATAAAGGTACACAAAAGCCTTAGTTCGAAAATTTCTATTAAAAAAAACAATAAAAGTCATAATTTCAACCTTAATTATCATGATGCCTCTTAATCAGTATCAGATAAAACGAGCATATATTTTTGCTAATAAACAACTAAAAAGATTGAACCAAGCTTGGCAAATAGACCTGCAATAAACAATAATTTTAGATACCAAGTATTTATTATGCAATAAATAAATTTGAATAAAATAAACTCATCGCTTTTAAATTCAAATAGGTATGCTAATTTATTTATGACAATAGTAGTAAGTGAGATAAGCGGAGTTCTTTTTCACTAAAAAGTACAGAAATGCAAACAGTATTTGAAATATTGTCCTATTTGCGTGTAATTTATGTAAGATATTGTGACATCTAAACATACGAAGTTGGTATTTCTCTGGGGTCACATTCATTTATTTATTTTCAAAACTGAACTAACATTATATGTGTGCACTATTTTATATGTATTTAGGTATAAATAGCATTTTATCATAAATGAAATAAATAAATAATTATTGTAGAAGTTCTGTACTTTCATTTCAAGGTATAACAATTGGCCTTTTCAACTGAGGCTGTAGCAGATTTAACATGTCTAAGTTATTTTAAGCAATCGTGTTACACGAATAAATTGTACCGATCTGACGCTTTCATCTTTTTTCATTTATTGTTCAACCTTAATAAAATGTTCAGCGCTACGATACGCGCAATCATACCCATCAACATGGTGCAAAACATCCCTTTGTCCTCCTTATGTTAAAAATATGAAAGTTTGTATGACTATTTATACTCAAAGGTTCAAAAGAATGCTTTTTATTAACTTCTTCATATGGAATACAGAGTAAAACAAGTTTCCTGAATTCAGCAATTTAATATAAAACTAATTTCACATAATAAATTAAAATATATGTAGGTATATTCATTTGTGAGAAAACTTCTTAGACGGATAATTCTTATGTACAATCTATATAATTTAAAACCAATTTAGCCGAAAATTTTGTCTTATCAATTATAACAAAACGTATTATAATTCATTTTCGTCACTCGTTAAACTAAAACTTACATACTATGAACGAAGTGAAAAAAATATTTACAAAATTGTATGTCATGAAAACTTTTTTATATATATATAGACCTTTTTTAATTCAACACATTTTTATTTCGTATCACAGTTTATTGTTCCTCAGCATACCTATTGCATTATTAAAATCACAGTCAACCTTAGAAACATTTTCTTTGTAAAATACATTTTTGTATATAAAACTTTGTATTTCACTAAACGATATCAACCCTCTGAAAGAATCTCTAACGGTAACTTTAATGGTAAATTTTTTTACTACAATAATTAATACGTACAAATGTTTACAATTTCTTTTTCACTAAGGCAGTCTTATTGATAAACTTTTGCGATAAAAACTTCGATTTGTCAAGTAAATTATCTACTTGTTTGTTCTGAACATAGTCCACTATCATTTTGAAACTGAACCTCAAAGCGTATGATATAAGAGCAGAAACAGAGATAGCTGCAACAATGAAAAGTAAAGCGACATCTAGTAGGTAATACTGAAAGAAGTTTAAGTTCTTCGCTGGAGACTGGAGGTGATAAGCGCCTTTATGTCGTATGACGTATTCAGTCCAATATACGGCTCTATCTAAGGGGGATTCTTTTTGGTCTCGCAGCAAGAGTTGTCGCTTTTTGACTTGAACCTTGTACTTAGGCTCGCTGATGACTTCTAAGATACCTTTGTAAAGCTTTTCTGAGGTCAAACGTTGGAGGTCTAGTTTCTTAGCGTATCCGTCGACTTCGGCCTTGGCGGCGTTGGAGTCGTGGTCGCAGAAAACTGGGATAGTGACGATGGGGACTCCGTGGTAGACTGTCTCAAACATGCTAAGTAAACCTCCGTGGGTGATGAAGGCTTTGATTTTCGGGTGACCTGCAAAAGACAATAATATTTACTTCAATATTGCTATTTAGAACTTATGGTTATTAAATTATTCCAGTACTAACACGATATTAAAACTATTCGCCTCTAAATTAGAACTACCAATATGGCAGCAATTTATTAATATACTAATATGAATGGAATTTTTGATTAATACGATATCAAATAATTTATATATTTTTAATTTATAATAATCCATCTGACATATATTTTTAATGACATATTATTTTCTTAATGACATATTATTTTATAAATTTTGAAATACAATTGTTGATATGGAATAACTGAATTTAAATTGACATTTTCCAGTTTTCTGACATCTTATTGAAATAGCAAATAATTATTTTTATTTATTTATAATTGTTGTTTATTATTTACTAATCTAATTGAATATGAGATATTTTATTTATTAAATAGACATAGTCAATAATTGAATATTATTTAATTTAGGTATTTATCACTTCTAAATTACACAAAAGCCCTTTACCGCCATCACAGACTTAATTTATATTTACAAATTTGTTTTGAAATAGTATTGAAATAAACCTGCTTTGGATTTTGTGTTTTATTTTTATTATTGTTCTTTTTGTCGTGTGTTATATATGTGTGAATTTTAATGATAAGGATTTGCAGAACATTTTTGTTACATTAAAATAGTTATTAAGCTTTGTAATATTAACAAGTGGGCCTAGTTGCCACAATAAAGAAATTTATTACTATTATTATTATTAAAGATTTACGACCGCAGTCTCTGAGAGAAGTCAAATCCTTAATATAGATTTTGCTTAACGATCTCAGGTGTAGTATAGATAAGTTAAAAAATTTGCTCAACTATCTGGAATGCTTAAATACCAACTGCTTGAATGGTTAGTTTATGTTAATGATATTAATGAAGAATCTTATTTACTCTTCATCCAAGCCATAAATATGAATATTTCTTTTAATTTAGAGATGTATTAACCGCAATAAAGAAATATGGCGTGCTAAATCTATTATAAAAGTTAAATAACCTGTTTTACCTACGTATGAATAAAATAGTTATAAAATAATAATTTGAAGTCTCATAGTATTGTATACTTATTTTTTAAAAGATTTTTAGAAATAAATAAAAAAATGTGGTCTACGAATATTTGTCGCTACATTTCAATATGACGAGGCAAATTACGTCTATTTCTTGAAAGATGGATGACACATATATAGACCTTTTCTTATGATAATATTGCAAGCATTATTAAATACATTCAACAAAAATACTATTAGTACAACTAAATCGTAAAAAATGAAATTTACCAAGCAAATCCTGCTGCGGCAACCATTTATACAATCTAACATTGGAAGGCACATCAGTCATATTTTGGTCGGCGTCTTGTTTCCACAAAACTCTTTGGGGCAGTCTGCCGAGGGCGTTGATGAACAGTCTGTGAGCTGCGAGCGGCATGGCAGTGGTTCTGACTGAGGATCCCATGGAAACGTACACGAAACCTGCGTCGCCTGCGCCCATGATCCATTCTTCTATGTCCTGAAATTGTAGTGAATGGTTTTACACTGACGTTGGTAATATTAGGGTAAACAAAAGGTAAAATGTATGAGGTTTTAGTAGTAGTTTTATGTTTATGTGAGTAATTAAACAGTAGATAATAATAGTAACCCTTTGGATAAAAGCTTGAAAAAATTTTAAGAGCACATAGTTACGCAAAAAGTTTAAGTGACGAGGTAGTAATAGTAAAATTATTACAATTTTAGATAAATAATTTCTATTACATGATTTAAAATATTCGTTTAAATATATTCTATAGAATAAATTCCAGACGTAAATTCCCATCCAAAAGTATGACAAAAATTAAAGTCATAACTTTTTGCTGTTTTTGACATAAATTAAAAAATAGACCGCAACAGACGTTAATCTTCAACCCTACTTGAAGACCAACATACATACATATTTAATATTATCCAAGAGACATATTCATTCGATTCGGGGATATACCAATAGTAAACATTTTGGGCACGGACTTACTTTCAGGAATGCTAATCTCAAACACACATATTCGTGAATGATCACCAAATACGAGTATAACCCAACCCAAAGCCATTTGTCTTTGTAAGGTATTAAAACAACACATATAATTCGGTTCATAAGACAAAACAAACTAACAGGATTTTAGTTGTACACTGACCCAAATAAATTCATCTAATTAAAACTCAAATAGTTTACTGGGTTTCTAGGAAAATAGACAAAGTTAAAATATCTGAGAAGTTTCGTTACAGAATATGGAAAATACACACGAGCTGAATTGGTAGCTTTGCTCTCCTTTAGCAGGGCTCCCTAGAACTCTATCAAATAAATACGTTGCAATATCTGTTCAAATGGTTTAACGCTAAAGTCAGAAAATCTAATCTCAATAAGATTGCATGAAATATATTTTAGTCAAGTATATTTTAATCAGTATAAAGTTTTCTAATAGGTTTTACAGACGATTATCTAAGACAGCCGGTCTCACATAAGAACTCTTCGACGAAAGACGGCAAAAAGTCTGAGTGATGTAGTCAAAATTGACGTATATGGAGAGACTTACGACTTCGGGTCTCATGTTAGGAGGACCAGACGTCACGTGGTTACAGAAAAGTGTATTGCATTTATTGTCAAAATGGCTATGTCTAGCTTCGAGTTAGGCCTACAGAAACAAAAAAGATATTAGTTCTTAGGTATATGTAGGTACATATATCATAATATCCTTTAAAAACGGACCGAAATAAAGTAATATTTGAATAAACAAACGTTATTTTCCGAGTTTTCTTACAGCAGCCATACAAGAAATAATTATGCGCAACTTTATTACTTTCCACAGAAATCTCGCTTCGACTGGCAGCTTCTTAGAAAATGTGTTTTCTTTGAAATATGTTTTACGAACTATTGAAACAATGATTTAATCACTAAACAGTGCAGATTTCTGATTGTTTTGTTGCATTTCTAGTTACATAATATCCTTGTAAATTAAATGAGAGCAAGGAAACTTGATGTATAAAAAAACCTCTAAAGGTTTACTAATTTTTAACATGTACCTACCCGGAGTTTGTTTTAACGTACAAAAAATAACTTACATCATCCAATCTCTTCGCTTCTTTACAATGAATACACGCCACTTCAGCCACATTAGGCAAATAAGGCCGTGGGTAAGACACCACATAATGTCCATTTTGCAGAATAAAACTAACATTCTTTGACAAATCGTAGACATGGGGCATCTGTTGACCAAAATGCTTCCTCAAAACTGTTTGCAGAATGGCCATACTGACGCTGTGGGCAAACATTGCTCCTATATGCCACGCTGCATTCATGCCTCTTTCGAGTAAAGTCATTTCATCCGTGAAAGATTTGGCAAAGAACGGAGTGACTGAAAATGGCGTTGGACTACCCGCAGCACTGAATGGAGCGGAATAGAATCCCACTGTATTGATGTACATGAAAGGCACTTTCAGTTTGTAGACGATTCCGAGCGCACATTCCGGGTATGTGCCGTCTAAGATGATGAGATCAAAGCTTCTTCCGGATCGTAGGAAGGACCGAGCCTCGTAGTCACTGAGGAAGGCGTCGCAAGCCTGGAAATAAAGAAAATCACATAAATAAAACGTTAAAACGACGTAACGTAGATCAAACTTATGTTATAATTCCTTGAAGCAGTAGCTAATTGTCCGGTAGAAAACTGTCTGTGTTCTGCTTTTTTTATATTTGTTCCTAGTAATTGAAAATTTAAAGTATGAATAAATTCACCGCTTTCCGTAGATATAGTCAGTACTTATTGGAACAAAAATTGGGCTAGGACCGCCCTACTGGATTTGCCATTCGATTTTTGTGTTTAGATACTTCCAACATCATTAGATTGAGTTAGAACTAGGTGATCACACTATGTTCATCCCTTCTGGGTTTGCTTTACGACACAAAGCTGTACCGAAACTACATAAACTAGCTGACATCAATTTTTTTACTTGCTTTTACAGGAAATTCGTTTTTACTCTTGGTACTTTTCCACAGCCATATTCCAAGATATTTGTAATATCAATTTTAGAAAATGAATAAACACAATCAAGTACTGCTTGCGTATTTTATTGGAAGAAATACATTCCTTTAGGATCCAATAATATCTCATTTACAGACGAGCAAATTTATGAAAATAACAAGAACGAATCCAATTAATTAGCTGAGATTCTACCATGTCATATTTACGCTCAAATTAAAATAATATGTTACGTCAATAATGTTTTTACTTCTCAATTAATTTTACAGCAGTACGTTGTGTTGATTCAAATGCTAATACATTAACATTGTTTATATATGTATAAAGAGTTATTTTATATATAATTATTTCCACGAGCACGCCACGTACCTATCTTGAATACCCATGTATAAGCGTATCCTTGTAAAGATACTTGAAAGAAAGCAAGAACTGATATAGTTCCCCAGAAATCAGGTATTTATCATTTAGTAGTAACTATATTTACAAAGGTATTAATTATCATTATTACTTTTCTCTATAATTTTACTAACAAAATCAATCCCGAATCTCCTCTCGTGGTGTCAAATGTACGTCACAGACATTGTCCAATCCACGTTATCGCCGCGATTTGAAAGCAGTACCGTCTCTATATATTTTAGAACTTCATTAGGCGTAACTGAGTATTCATTGAACAACGAGTCAGTCGAAGGTAAAAAAATTACAAATTTCATAGTCCTTCCTCTAATTTCCATAATAAAGTCCAAGGAGGGATTTTCTGATTGCTCGGCAAAATAGTAAATGAATATTACGATAGATGTCACTAGCAAAAGTTTCCCCTGTTTTTTTAGTACACACTTCTCGGCAAACTATGCTATACAAGGAAATTACACAATACAGCCTATTCTGTCGTAAATATTTACTAGGTATTTTTTTAACATTTATTTAATTATTTAAGCAATTTTAAACAATTTTTTCGTGCCGTCATCTATCGAGGTAACTGGAACAAATTTTTTTTTCTTAAATAAAATTGATAGAGTAAAATCCCTCATTGTGCTCTTAGTCGCAAAAATAGACGACTTTGGAAATGGTTGGCACATAAGATCTGTTCACGACACTCTACAGATGGTTTGCTTTGACACAGTCCTTATTCTATGAATAATTAGCCACATGGACCATCAAATCCTTGTAGCAAAGCGAACCCTAAAAGTAAAACACCAGTAGCGTTCCTTTGAAATTCGATACAATTTTAAATCGAGCTGGGTTGTATTTTCCTTTGTTAGATTTTGTAAAACAATATGGCAGTCGTTTTTATGATTTAGAAGGAAGCTATATTATTCACATTTTAGTAGAGCTAATTCTGTTGTTTTAAATCAAAGTTTATTTTAATGAAATACAGACAAGTATGTATTTTAGAGTAAAGCCGCATGCATGGATGCGTCGTACTACGTTGCGACGACTAAGCTAAGACCAAAGGCACACGGTATGCTGCGACATCGACGCAGTATGCGTCTGACATAAAAAAGTCTAGGGAGATGAAGAAGAGGGGTAAAACCGTACACTGAAGTATTGTTTATTTAACTACTTTGCGTTGAGACACCACAAAGCTTCTGCGATACTCAACCCGAGGTAATCATAGAGTTGCGACGACGACGCATTGCACTGACAACGTCCCTGTGGCCACACTTTTATCTGCTGTGACAAGATCTCATTAAATAAGGTTAACCCAAAAATAATTCAGATCTCTTCGACACAACAAAACGGCAACAAAGAGGCACAAAATCAAAATATTTTGTTACAGTTTACCCAGACTAGAAAATAGGCATCTTTAATTTTAAACAGGTAATCTATCCTGTAAGCCTGACTTGTAATTCATAATCGACTATAAGTTTAGATATTAACTATATAATTTTACTAATCTAAATACACCTTATAAGACATGTATTAAAAGAAAGTTGAAAAAAAAATGAAATTATGACTCGTTTAAAATATTATCTATACAGTTTACTGTAAGAGATTAAATTTTTCGAAACTTAAAGGGTATATAATATATCTCACACATATATCTCTCATCAATATGGAACAAATTTTGACAAATCTTTCTCTTTCCAAAAACCACTCCCTTATACCTTTTTACCTCATATCCATATCGAAGTATGTTCATCCAAGGAAGCGGTTCCTCGCCCCTCATCCTAGCTCCCACCAGATCCAAGGACATATATCCTCGAATGTAGGAGACAAGAGCTTCGGGAGCAATCTCTTCTACTCCGTCGATGTGGAAGTCCGGTGGAAACGCGCTGAAGAAAGTTATGTTGTGGCCTCTGAAATTAAGAACAATTTTGAGTTATGTTTGCCCAGTGCAAACATGGGGTGCCAACAAAGTGAACTTGGGTCAAAATTTTATTTTATTGAAACCTTTCAATTCAATTAGTCGTAGTCTTTATTTATGAACAATATTTATCAGTTCGTTTGCAATGTGAAGATGGCCCAGTGGATGGAGGGATGGGGTATCCATTTGGTAGAGGCATACATTTAAACTGGTGTCTGTAGGTCTCCTGTGACAGATTACAAGCCTCTCCAATTCTGGAATGGGTGGATAACATGGTTACCTACCATGAAACCGTGTTATACGTAATTTTACTATAAATTATAATAAGTTTATTTTTTAAATAAGGTATATGTTATAAATGAATGTGTGTATGTGTGTGTGCGTGTGTGTGTGTGTGTGTGTATTAGTGAGTAGTACGCATGAGTATGTGTATATATGTGTGCGTGTGTCTATGAGCAAACACGATAAAATCTTGAATACATCCTCAGTCTGAGCATAATGGAGCTTTTTCAACCAGGCAGTTAAATATGTATTATGTAATTACATACATCTAATTTTACATACATACATATAAATATGTATGTATGTAAAATATAATATGCCTATTTCATTATTATAAATGTACCTGTTTATATGCCTTCTTTAAATCAACAACGTATGGAATCTAACAAATACAATTTTATCCTAACTTTATTGACGCGTAAACAACCACAGCATCCTACCTTCGTGTAAGCCCTCTGGCGAGTTCCCAAAAGGGCATTTTATGTGATTTGGTGCCTCCCAAAGTGATCATCAGGATATCGCTGCCACAGACCGACGCGGCCAGCAGGATGGGAAGACACAGGATAGGCCATCGCCCCAGCTGGAATAAAGAAGATTGTGTGTCAGAAGAAAAAGTTGTTAGTATAACTTAAGTGAAAATTTAGGCATTCAAAAAAGGTTGAATCAAAGTTTTAATGTGTGTTAACGTATTTGTTACTTCTTTACATGCTTGCAAAATAACGCAATAAATAAAATATTAATGATAAATAATAAATCCCCAAACAAAAATATGACCATACAGGTAACTGGGGGGAACCCAGTATACAAAACATAATTATATAAATATATACAACCGTGACCCAAGAACAAACATCTTTGTTTATCACACGGTTTGAAGTTTCTTGCCAGTTCTTCTTCACGAAGGTTTTTTCGAACTGATGGTAGAGTCATGTTTTATTTGAAGTCAATAAGAACAAGGAATTATCAATATTGAGAAATAAATATTTCATTTCATTCCATTTCACACAAATGAATACCCCAACCAGGACTCGAACCTGGGATCCCCAGCGCTTGCGGCGTAACCACCGACGATATTCGGCCGTCGAAAGTTTGACAGATTTTTGAACATGCACTCAAATTGGACGAATTGTATTGCTTTTTTGTTTTAATTCAAATCATAGTAACTACTGGCATACAGTTTTAATTGGAACTCCATCCTTTAAGTGAAAGAATCGAAAAAAATATTTTGTACGAACGTCAGTTAGTTTACTAAAAACTGTCGAAAGTGAGTAAAAACTGCTCAAACTCCAAATAGACGGCGTCGGGCAAAAGTTACTAAGATATTGTTTGAAATTCAATGTAAATCTTTATTTAAAACTGTCATGTAATGATTAATTTTAACCATGTCAAAGACGTTCATCTCCCACGGCTCAAAACAATAAGTTAATTGAAGTGACCTCAATAAAAGTGGCAACGTTAGGAGGTAACTTATGATTAACTTAGTGGTAGCCTCAATCGAAAGTTGTTTATTGAGGTCCTCTGCGGTTTGACTTTCAATTAATAGACTTTTTACACAATTTTCATTCAACATATTTTAAGTTCGATAGAAAAATCACGTCAGGTAATTTGTCAAATTGTCAAAAATTTTATTGTAAGATAAACGATCATTAATTTATTGATGGTTAAATTCATTTTACGTACGGTCCAAATTGCGCATGTGCTTGTAAATATTGGCAGCCGCCATCTTGTTTAAGGCTTGTTCTCGTCGCTTTAGCGTGCCTTTACAAAGAGTACTTCTTGACACGCACACACAGTACCTTGGCGCAAATTACTTTAATCTATTATAATGAAAGTCCTACATATGAAAGTCTTTTCTTCTAAAATATAACAATTGTTTAAAACGTTAAAACGTAACATAACAGTTAAAAAAAATTATAGATCTATGCCCCGAAAATACACTTCGATTTAGAATTCCATAGAACTATTGGGATTACGAATTCGCATGAAGATAGTAGAGCGCATTCAACAAAGGCCGAGTTATGTTAGATCACCCTAATATTGATAGGAAAACGTGACTGGTCTAGCACGGTAGGGATCAAGCTGATTTCGGCATGCAAAAATGTATTAGAATGATGGCATCTGCATAAAAAATAATTTTAAAATTCTGACCATAAAAATAAAGAAATTAAAGTTTTGTAAAGAAAGTAATTGTTTTTAGGTAGGAGTTTGACAACTGGTTCCAGGGAAGTTGCAAACTTAACTCCGTACATCACATGACTATCGTAATATCACGTGATGCTCCATACAGCTTACACGTGTTCGATAGAGTTAACCATTGTAGATCGCAACTTGGCTAGGCCCCCTGGGGTTAGTTCAGCAAGGACTTATTTTAAATTATAGGTGGACGTCAAACTCTACTTAATTTTCAAGAGAAGACAGGGATGTAAGGCTATGTCACAACCAGAACTTTTCATTTATTAATGAAATTAATAAATTATTCACAAATAGAATCGCAAGTTATTAACTTGTTAGCGCCACCGACTTTATTTCGTAAGGATAAGTAATATTTAACATGTTTTTAAAATTAAAATAAACTCACTATCACCGCCGCAAAAAGAGGAGTGTTATAAGTTTAACGTGAGCTTATGTGTATCTGTGTACTGGTGTGTGTACTGTTGCATCGTATCTTCCCAAATAATCGACAACGTTTGATGCTGGATGAATCGGGAGTGAAGCCATGTATGTACGAACTTAGTTTCAGAAGTTGTTTGTGTTTATAAAAAAAAATCCCCAGACACATACACCAAAGTAAACGAAGGTTCTATTTTGAATCACCATATTATTATAGCGAACTGGAGGGAACCCAGAATAAACATTGATACCTAAATATAAACAACCAAGACCCGAGAACAAACATCTGTATTCAACACACAAATGAAAGCTCCATCCAACTTACTTTTATCTTTAACATTTTTATTTATGATCCAAAGCTTTTTTATTATAACTATTTTGTACTTGAGCACAAAATACGTAGCATATTTTGCTCCTAAGCAGAGTGCTCAGCCGTGACTTAATTAAAATCCAAGTACATAATACATAAGATGGAGACAAATCTAGTGCTCTCTGGTTCATAATTTATTTACATACATTTACACATTATATATTCATAAGAAGAAGTATAAAAGGATACTTGGCCCTTAGAAGAACTTAGTACAGGTATATTTCAAAAAATTATGCTTTTTCCCGTTCCTGTTTCTTAAAATGTCTTTAGTTTCATTTAAGTTTAAATAAACAGCTTCACTGGTCTACCAGTGCAGGCTAAGTCGCAACATACCATTTTGAACTTAATTGAACAAATTATTCTTGTAATATTTATTTTTTATATTTTATCGATTATATATGTTTTCACGCCTGTTGCTAAGTTTGCTAACCTTTTTATATAAAAAAAATTAAAGAGTTCTAAGTATAAACAGTACATATTGTTTGATGAAAAGATATGTAAAAATCACAACTCATTCTCGCTCCGATCGCCGCCCAGTGCGGACGTGCAAGACCCCGTTCTCCGTTGTTTGGTCCCTTCCCGATACTCCGTGGCGCTCAGTCTACTGACGCCACGGTTTAGCGTGTTGGTTCCGTGCTACGGTTTTCAAGGTTTTCTACTCCGTCTGAGTGCTATCGAAGTGCGTATTTTTTCTTTGCGACTAAGCCCCTTAGTCATCAAAGTGCTGTGCTAAGTAGTGTTGTGCTTGTGCTGAGTGCAGTGTTGTGCCCAGCGTAAGTAGTCTGGTTTCAGTGCAAAGGATACTTAACGGTGACAACGAATTTGTACTGAACCAGTCCTTTTTATTTTTATTTATTTCTCTTCTCTATTTTATTTATTTTTCTTCTATTTTTCATATTTATTTTTATCATATCTGTGTGTTTTTCGTGTGTATCTGTTTTTCTGTCGGTAAAGGTTGACCCTAACGCGGTCAACTCTTTACCTGCGTACCCTTTTTAGGTTTCTAGGTAGCGGCCTTCGGCGTACTACTGTTAGTTTTAAGTTTTTCTTCCCCAGCCCCCCTACCGCTGGTAGGGAGGTTAGCCGCTAGGTTGCTAGGTTTTTTTTAGGTACTAGGCATCTTTTATTATACATTTATTTATTAATATTAGTGCCCAACCCTCCCTAATGGATCCGCTAAGCGCTATTAACGCGTTCACCCAGGCGCTTGCTGCGATAGGCGTCTACATCCCGAATGACATCATAACGCAGGCCTTGCAGGCATCAATCGCGTCCCCGGCCCCTCAGGCCCCAACCCCGGCCCCTCAGGCCTCAACCCCGTTCCCTCAGGCCTCAACCCCGGCCCCTCAGGCCTCAACCCCGGCCCCTCAGGCCTCAAACCCGGCCCCTCAGGCCTCCGACGTCGAGACCCCTCAGGTCTTAAGCTCTCCCGCGTCTCCCGCCTCGTCCGAGATGGACTGCGAATCGGTCGCATCCTCTCACGCGTCGCGTCGTAAGCGTACCGCTCCCGGGAGCGACTCCGAACCCGCGTCTGATACGTCGTCAGATGCCGTCACCTTAACCGGCTCTCCTGAGCCCGCGTTTCAACTCGTCGCCAAGCGCTCCAAGAAGCGCTCTAAGAAAGCTTCGGTATCTTCAATACCCGAGCCCTCCCCGGTGTCTTCAACACCAGCCCCCGCGCCGTTAAAATCTCTCGTAGTAACCGCGTCTCCGTCGGTCACATCGAAGCCAGCGACGCGCTGCGCTCCCGTCCCGCCGAAGCCTCAGCTCCCTCCGCCCGTCTTCCTGCGTGAAAAAGCGCGCTGGACCGCGGTTTCAAACTTGTGCAAAGTGCACAAAATTAATTACTTAAAAGCCGCCAACGCTGGCGATACAATCAAAATCCAATTAGCGACCGTCGTCGACTTCCGCGAGTTTACCAGGTTACTCGGATTAAACCAAATCGCGTATCACACCTACGCCCTCCCGGAGGAGCGTAAGATCCGCGCAGTACTACGGGGCGTCCCGTTCGAACTCAGCAACGAAGACATCCTCGATGACCTTAAGTCTCAGGGTTTCCCGGTCACAGCAGTGCACAAGATGCACTCCAACCGCGGTAGGCGTTTTCCCTTAGCGTTGGTAATCCTGTCGAATACTCCCAACTCGAGGGAGATCTTTAGAGAGGCTCGCACAATTTGCGGACTCTCAAATATCTCCGTCGAGCGTCCCAACCCCCGTGGTCACCCTGGGCAGTGCCACCGCTGCCAGCTCTATGGCCACGCAGCGGCTAACTGTTCAGCTCCCCCCAGGTGCGTTAAGTGCCTGGATCCCCACTTCACTAAGGAGTGCACTCGCACTCCCGAATCCACTTCCCCCCCTGCCTGTGTGCTGTGCGGCCAGTCCGGCCACACAGCTAACTACAGGGGTTGCCCGCGCGCTCCGCGCTCCACCGTCAAGAGGGTCGCGCCTAAACCGGCGCCGCCGCTCACCTCCGCTAACTTCCCGCCGCTGCGCAACCGGGGTCCCCCGGAAGCAAAGCCCGTTCAGCCGACGCCTACTCCGGCTCTGTCTTGGAGGCAGCGTCCGGCCGTCCCGCCTGCACCTTCCCGACCCATCCCAGCTCCCGTAGCTCCCGTAGGGCCGCGTCCCGCGTTGTCATCTTCCCCTCAGTCGTCGTTGGCTGAGGACATGAAGACCGTGTTCGACGTCATCCAAAACGTCGACATTAACGAAATTTCCGTACTCGCACGCAAACTGCGAGCCGCCCGCTCTCCTCAAGAGCGTTTATTCGCGTTAGCCGAGCATCACTCGCTCCTAAGTTCGTTATAAATTCTTTTATTTTTGTATAAATTCGTAAATAAATTAATTTAATGTCTAGACCCGCGAATCCCGCGTCCAGTCGTATTAAACCTAAGGGCTTATCCCTAGTATCTTTTAACGCTCGTAGCCTTAATACCAACCTTCCCGAGATTAAACTGTTCCTTCAGAACAAAGAACCTGACTTATTCCTTCTCCAGGAGACATGGCTTACTCCAAACCGCTCCAGGGGATTCGCTATACCTAAGTACGCGTTTACTCGCAACGATAGGCCCAACTCCGACGGTTACGGCGGCACCGCGATATATTACAAAAGAGGCTTCCATTGCTGTCCTCTCCCTACCCCTCCTCTCCTCAACATGGAGGCCACTGTGTGTAGATTGGCTATGACTGGTCATCCGACCATCATCATAGCTTCAGTCTACATACCTAGTGGTACCAGACCAATCCGCAGCGACTTTGAGGCCATTCTCGCCCTCGGCCATTCAGTCATTATGTTCGGAGACTTTAACTCCAAACATACTGACTGGACGTACCTATCGACCAACACCAGCGGTATCGCTCTCCTCGACATCACTAACTCCCTTGACTTAGACGTCATATCCCCCATCACTCCCACTCACTATCCCAACAACCCGACCTATTCTCCTGACATCCTCGACTTTGCAATAATCAAGCGAATCAATCTTGATCTCAGGTCCATCGAACCGCTCGATGACCTAGGCTCCGACCATCGCCCCGTCTCCCTCGTGCTAGGCGCGCCTAACGTTAACGTCACACCGCCAAAGACCTTTACCAACTGGAAAGGCTTTAAAAATACGTTAGTTTCAGCCTTAGAGGCACCGAACTCTCCGCTCGCGATTTCGCCCGACCAATTAGACAGCCCGATTAAAATAGATTCGATAGTCGATAATCTCACTGATGCTATCAACTCAGCCATCAGCGACAACGTAATCATTGCTAAGCAAGGCAAACCCGCGCTTCCCTTAGCCATTAGCAATCTCATTAAAGCTAAGAACGCGGCTCTCCGGAGAGCCAAGAAATATCCCACGCCCGCATATAGAACAGCTGCGAATCAGCTTCAACGTAAAGTTAGGTCTCGCCTCGCGGAACTCCGTGACACTCAGTTTAACGATCTCATGGAGAATATCTCCCCGTCCCACCAAGCGTATTATCGAATGGCCCGAGCTTTACGCGTAGACACCGCCTCTCACGTTCCTCCTCTCACTCGCCCCGACGGCACCATTGCCTTCGAAGTCGAAGAGAAAGCCGAATGCTTCGCCGACAGCATAGCGGCACAATGTTCGCCCAGCACGCAACCCGCGGATCCCTCCCACATCCAGGCGGTGGAGGACGAAGTTCTCCGCAGAGAATCTCTCCCTATCACCGACGACCCCGTCACAGTCTCTAATGATGAAATCTTGCTTCTCATTAGAAAACAAAAGTCCAAAAAGGCTCCGGGTGCGGATGGAATTTCCAACCACGCACTTAAGCACCTGCCACAGCCGGTGCTTACCTTGTTAGCTATCATCTTCAATGCCTGCTTCGACCATAGCTACTTTCCAAAAGCCTGGAAAGAAGCGACAGTCATAGGCATTCCCAAGCCGGGTAAACCTCTGAACATCCCGGCTAATCACAGACCCATCAGCCTCCTCAAGGCAATGTCTAAACTTCTCGAAAGAGTCATACTCTCTCGAATACGGAACCATCTGTTTCCAACGGATGGCGACCCGCTCATTATTCCCCATCAGTTCGGCTTTCGCGCTAAGCACTCCTGCCCTCAGCAGGTCCATCGAATCGTCGAGTACATTCTCGAAGGATTCTATCCGCATCGTAAAAAATCAATCGCGGTTCTCTTTGACGTAGCCAAGGCTTTCGACAAAGTCTGGCACAGCGGTCTCGTTTTTAAACTCTATAAAATAGGCTTACCGGTTCGCCTAGTCAGATTAATCGCGTCGTTTCTTAAAGACCGTACGTTTCGATTCAAACATGAAGGCACGCTCTCCGCGCCTCGTCCCATAAAGGCTGGAGTCCCGCAAGGCTCGGTCCTCGCCCCTCTGCTGTACACCGTGTACACTAATGACATGCCCATCCCGCCGAAAGGCGTCGAACTCGCCCTCTTTGCAGACGATACCGCCCTTTACACTAAAGGTAAAAGGATCCCGTATAACATCACCAGACTCCAAAAGGCCGTAAACGCCCTCGGTGTTTGGTTTCAAAAATGGCGTATCGATGTCAACCCAGAAAAGAGTTCTGCCATTCTATTCGACCACAAACGTCGTAAACGCCGCAACGATCCCCACATTCGAATGTTAGGTATTCCTATCCCCTGGAAGCGCAGTATCAAATACTTAGGCGTCACCTTAGATCAGACGCTTTCTTTTAAGCCACACGTCGATAGAGTAACGAAACTCGCGCGTTTCTACTTAAGCCGCTTAAATAGTATGATAGGTAGGAAAAGTAAAATGTCTTTTAGAAATAAACGTACGCTTTACAAGGTCTGCGTTAGACCCGTCATGTCATATGCTTCGCCAGTCTTTGCCCATGCCAATCCCTCCGTCCTGTATAAGCTGCAGGTAGTTCAAAATCTCTTCTGCCGCAGGGCCACAGACGCACCTTGGTATGTGCGCAACGCGGACCTGCACAGAGATCTTGAATTACCTACAGTGCAACAGCACTTCAAAACACTCTCAGAATCGTTCTTCAAACGCGCCGAATCCCATCCCAATCATCTTGTTCGAGATTCAGTCTCATATACTGCTCCTGTGTTAGATTCGAAATTCAAAGTCGCTAGGCCGAGAAACGCGCACACGGGCGAACCTTCGCAGTTAACTTTAGCTCTCGAGGCCCTTCAGGCCGCAAATCCTAATTCTAACGTAAATTCTAATTCTAACGTAAATCCGAATTAATGCTATTTTTATTTTTCATTTTTAATGTTTTTATTTTTACTTTTCTTTTTTGAGCACCTTCAGTGCTATGTGAATCTCAGCGGGTGACCCCTTAAGGGCCCCGCTGGCGCGGCCTCTTTCTCCAATTGGCCGTCGTTCAGATGAAGGCTGAGTGGCAAAAATGCACGAGCCGACAGGGGGTTTTTTAGTGGGTATGGTTCTGGTAGGCGTCGGGACGAGTCCCACATAACTCCGATCGCGCGCGCGGAGTATGCGTCAGAGCATTTTTTATGTCCTCCTGCCCTTCCCGTGGAGGGGAACCAAAAAAAAAAAAAAAAAAAATATGTAAAAATTGATCAACCTTTGAAAATCGTAATGGAGCACCATTGCCTTTCATTAATGTCAGGATTCTAAGCCACGGCCTCCGCATAAAGCAAGATCACTTGTAACCGACAAGAGTCAAAAAATTAAAAATACTCTGGAGTAGTCAAAGTAACAAAAATCCATACCAATATTCTAAATAGCATCGAACAGTTTGTGGCAAATGCTAATTACAGGAAACTTCAAGATACGGCTAAACATATTCGTTAATAAATGTCCTTAAAGTAGACAATTAACTTCCGAAAGCGACAAAATTATAATTTTAGGTGCAGGTTTAACCAGTGCTGCCAGGAAACGCGTATTAAGTTCCTGCCCTAGAATCTGGCTGACACAGTTGCGGAATTGAAAGGAATTAATTTTGCGTTGCGAAATTTGGCCCTTTACTTAATAAGGTGCACAAGTAGAGCAATGAAAAAGATTACGGTTAAATAAATCTGTGATGAGAATCTTAGTGTTAGTTTCTCGAGAGAATATTAGAGTGGTGATTTTAGATATAACATTTGTAAAAATAGCTACTCCTAAAACATCCTTTACGAAACACATTACATCAACGTTTCAGTTTTGCAATTGGAGGATATAACATCATATATATCTATACTTTTATTTCCAAGAAGTATTCTTAAATGTCAACTAAATCAACAACAAAATGACAAGAATTAATTATGGCTAGTGTTTGCGTGTGGATTAGTGCGAAAATTATCATAATAACATTCCTAACACTTAACAAAATATTAGGTCGTAATAAAAAGAGGCCTTAAAATGAGCCGACGATCAACCTTCAACCGACTAGACAAATATTTTTTTAACAAAGTAATGTGAACATTTGACGGTGCCTGGTCATTGAACTTTCATACTTAAATACCTAGGAGCGAAAGAATTAAAAAAAATAATAAGAACAAATAAAAACAAAAAAAAACAACTTGATTGATTTTATGTAAGAAATTTTTGACAAAAAATTTACAAAAATATTATTTATGTACGAAAACATACTTTTGTGTCTGACTCATGACCGTATAGTCAAAATGAGTGTAGGTTCCAAAATTTAAATTTTCCAATGACATTCCAATGACAATAAACGGTCAATATTTCGGTTGTCCTATGTCAATATTAAACAAAGATTTTAACTTTTAGTGTCATTTTTGCGAGTATTTAATTGTATTCAAAAGCTCGAAAACTTGTTTTGTAGCTCATATTTTTTGCAGATGTGTACGTATCTTGCAACATTGATATCAGCATGCAATAATATAAAAAAATGCATGCGTATTTTTGTTTATAGGATTCCCAAAAATTTACAAATACATTTTTTATTTGAATTAAAATAATGTTGATTTCATCTGAATCGGCACGTCACACAACCATAGCTATTCATTAAAAACATAAACAATAACAAACATAACTTTTTTAAAAGCTAAGAACACAACATTTGAATTATATAATTATAAAGGAAGTTGGCTTGACTCCTATCTTAAATTTGGATGGGATGGGATGGAGAGAGTAACTTTTGATAGGTAATAAGTATACATATATACCTTCAAAGTGGTATCGTAACAGAATAAAATACCACTGAAACTAAATTATAAAACAAAATTACCCAAATTATTTAATTTAAACTTAATTTTGGAAATTGTAGTATTCTGTAAAATAATTATATACCTCAGTCTGAAGCGCAAGGTTTGTCGAGCAATGAGCATATATTAGCCAGCTCGTGCATCTCCAGCAATTAGTACTCATACATTATAAATTACAGTAATTTGCTGGTAAAGTGCTAAATATAACAGATTCCAAATAAAGACGTGTTGATGTCAGAAATATTGGAAATAAGATACTTAAACTCATAAGGAGCTTATCGCATAGCAACGACATGCGATGTTTATAGAAACGATTCTCAGATTGAGTACTTGTACGATCTATTTAAAATAAAAAAAGATCATTGTTAACAATAGTACCTTGACAAATAATCTGGCTATTAAGCACATGTAGTGAATATTTTTTTATATCGCGTTATGTATGTTGCACTGTGTCCAAAATGTGAGCAAATCGGGCGTTTATATAAGCATCACGGAGAGCATTGTTTTGACTTTTTGTTCGACTCTCACTTCTCAGCGGTAAAGTTTGTATTCACTATAACTAGTGACTTAATTGTTTTTATTATTAGTTACACAGAATTTTGTAAAATTGCAAGTATCAGAAATATAAAATTTTATTTCCCTTAGTGGATAAATTAAATATAATTTTATTTACTATTATTATATATTGCGTCGTCATGAAAAGATGAAGATTGTGAGAACGATTTAGATTTGGATTGAATACATAATTTTTTAGGATATTTTTTAGAGCCTTTATACAAATCAACGCTCTCCCGAATTGGTAAACTGCAACACGCACACGTATCCATTACATGCACACATCTGCAGTGCTGTATGATATAGTCACTGGCTGTCAATTAGTGCGTCCGCAATGGTTTTGATACTTTTTCAAATATGTTTGACTTATTTTACGTTATTAAGTTTTACTTTTGATTTACACAATATAAATTTATGTAATTTATTACTTGAGTTATGTTTTGCAAAGTAAGATATTTAAATACCTGGTGAGGATAATATGGGACGAAATAAAATTGGGGTACAATAAGGGCTTAACGAAGAGATTGATGTCATTAATATATAGACGTTCGTTATGGTAGTTATGATTTCAGATAAGAGTGATTACTTAATAAAAATAAATAAAATTTGGTGATAAAAATATTATTTATTATTATACAATACAGTGACAAACTTTAATTTGGGACCCACTTAAGGTGCAATATCGTATAGTAAATTGAAAATGACTAGAGCTATTAAATTTACTGATTAGGTTGACATATTTTTTACACTGACAAAAAATAGGGTTAAGTACCCTATTTCTAAATATTAAAGTTAACTCTTAAATAATGTCATGATGAATATATCAAATAAACGTTTTCTTTCTTTATTTCTTTCTTTCAGTGGGTCGACAATGAGCTGATGATGATTACTTTTTTACCTGGTACTTAAAAGTTCAGAGTTTTAATTAATATACAGTGTGAACTATAAGTGCTATCGGAATATACACACCTTCTTCACCTTAAGCTCATTATGTGAAGGTATGCAATTATGTCAATCGTGTCATTTTCGGTATTGTTTTATAGATTAAAAATCATTATGAACAAGGAGCAACCAGCGACTACTATAGTCGAATGTAACGAAGATCTTCCCGGTTATTATCTTGTTAATTATTTATTTTAATAATTTTAAATATTAAATAAAAAAACTATCTGTTGCTGTTTGTTTGTTGTTGTGTTTGTTGTGTTGTTTATCTCATATATCGATGCATATATCGATGCGTCTAATATTTTGGTCGGAAACGAACACTGAAAACCTCAAAAATTAAACGATTTTGTATAAACGCTCTTAATACTCTGAAATCTCAATACAGTGCTGGAATGGTCATTTAACATTGACAAGCTGTGTCAGAATAATTACCTCATTCGCCTTCGGTAAGAATAGTAATAATAGAAAATCAAGTTTTGTTCAGTTTTCTTATTTTAAGTGATTTTACTTTAATGTAGTGGTAATAGATCGCTATACCTGTTCATAACGGAAACGTTATTGATTTATGCAATATTTAAGTAGTCATTTTTAAAAGGCTTTACTTTAACGATGTTAATTAACGTTTATCAAAACCTAACCTAAAACTTTTTAGAATTTAACTAAACACTTTTAAAAAATTATGTCACTGCTGACGCGATAATAAGGACATATTTATCACATGCGTAATAAAATTATGTACAAAAATATAGATATTACAGCTCATTTTCGGGGTACTTTAAAATAATACGCTCTTAATCTTGACCACAGAAGTGACATTATTATCGTTTTTAGTTACTCTACAAGAATGACCCCGCTAATCGATTTATGTAAAATACAAAGTGACAAATGACAAACTCCCGACGCACGGATCTCATAAATCTTATAATAATAATAATAATATCAAGTTAATTCGGAATTGTTCCATATTGTGTTAGTAACACAGTTCCTAAAAACTATCTTAGTATTATAAAATTCATGTCATAACAATTCAAGCATGTATATGATTCTAAAATAACTGATGTCCAAATTTAAAATAATGTCTAATTTAACAAATTAATGTCTAAATTAAAAAACAGTCATTTAACACTCGACCAGCACGCCCTGTGCCTACTAACCCAGTGATTCAATATTTCTGAGTCAAACCGGTCATTGAACGTTTCCAGAAGCTCACAGGCTGCAGGTGTAGAAGATTTGACAGAATGATCTAAATAAGGACGACTTCACTTCTTTAGTGCAGCGTGCAAACCTGCGGACCAACATATTACACCTGACTGACAATGTTCTCCGCTCCCTATCTATATCCAAGTCATCGTTTAGCGACTATGTGACCCAGTGCCCCAAGTAATTAAATTCCGAGACTCTTGCTAAAGGAACACTATTCAAAAGCACAGGTGGAATATTAGCGTAAGTTTTATATCGAGATTTAAAAACCATTAGCTCGCTTTTAGCTTAATTATACTTGAGGCCATGGGCCTTTGCCTATCGCTCACAAATAGCAACCAATTTACGCAGACCGCTAATCGATGGGCTCAGCAACACCATATCATCTGCATAAGATCATGCCGTCATGAGATCTAACTTGATCGCAATCCGGCATTTAATACGCGAAATGAACCGAGGCGATACAACACAACACGTCACGCGTCACGTTATTTCGTCATTCAGTCTTAATCTGCCGCGGTTGCTGTAGCGGGCTATTTCTGCCAGCGTCGCGTATTTGTGGAACACGGTACAAAAAATATGATAAAAAGTTGCCAAAAAATAAATTCCGCTGGGCATTGATATATGTTATAGGCTAAAACAAAATATAACTCACTAACAGTGTTATAAATACTTGAGTGTATCACCAGATTCGCTTCTTTAATTTAATCAAAGCGCCACCATTATATGAATTCAAGAACTTAACCATAGTTTGTCTATTTGTAATGTTTTCTAGGTTACTCCATCCAAGTCTATTCAAAAAATAATTAGACGATCACAGGCTTCTGTTATAGTAAGAAACATGCGTGTAACGAGTATCGTGTAACCTATATTGTGGTAGTAGAAGTTGCTTTGTTAAGATCTCGCCTTTTTTGTCGATATGGACATGTTATTTATGGCCCTTTTAGCCTTTTAAATTTCACCGGACTTAGTACCTTAGCGCCGAGGGATAGAAGATATTTGGTCAAAACTCAGTACTTTTGCACATAGCTACATACAATGATTTTATTCAAAATGTGCATTTCTATTTCTGTTCTTCAACATCATTAATAAATAAAGTTTTATAAGTTTTATTTGAAGTAATCAATCAGAATGAAACTCTGGAATCCCGATCCGTTTGAATCCTCCGAAACTAAATTTAGTTTTATTTATTTTTTCCTCATTTAAATGTTATTTTGGCTTCGTAAGATGCTTTCTGGGTATTTATTTAAATAACCATTCAAAAAACTAAACGTCAAATCTTCTCCAAACTGTAAAACTTAAATTACCTACTAAAAATATCGTAAATGCAAACGTTATTTGTCGTTTAATACTACAGAATCCTAAACCCTTAGTAACGATGCCACTTAACTAATTATAACAATATTCACAATAGGAAATAAATAATAAGGCTGGGCAACGTTTGTCGGTTCTGCTGCAGTTTACAATGCAGCTCTGGAAAAAAACATTTCGATAGTAAGCATTGGCAAAGAACATTTTAGAAATTTTTAATAAATTACAAAATATACCATACGGAAACTAGACAACCTCACTTTGTTTATACTCATGAGGATGATGCTTTTCTATCACTGATGCAATCTCGACTGAAACCATTCTTATTGAATGACAAGTTCCAACTCCAATAAAAAAATCATGTTCCCTTGAAACTTGAATCTATCAATAGATTTAGAAATTTATTTTCAATCCGAATTAAGGAAGGTCTCGTAAACATACTTAAGCATTCCTTTCTACAGAAATTTGAATAGGGAAAAAGAAAACAAGCCTCGTTTTATGTTTTTAATATATGTGCCAGGGCATTTATGGAATTTCTTCGGAAGGATTGATGGTATAAAATAAATAAATATTAAGAAAAGCCGATATCTTTGTAACATAAATAACTTTTACTTTAGTTATCTAATAAAAAATGGATCTGCCATGGGTTTTCACGTGTTCAGAAGATGGGTTGGTGAAGTTCTTGACTTAGGGACAAGAGCTGGAACTTATTTTTCACAAACTTCGTCGATTGCAACCCAGCGAGCTGATTATCGCAGACATTTTTACAGATGTAACGTTACGATCCGAAAAAAAGATACCTATGCCCTTCTAAATTTTATTAATTTCATCATAACATTCTTAGGACTTTTGGAACTATCCAAATCGATTGCCGAAATACCACGATCGTATTTGGTTTAACAAACCACAAAGCAAAGAAGCCGCGCCACGATATTTTTTTGTTTCAGTGTCAACATCGTATGAAATTTTGTTCAGCTATGTAATTTTAATCGAAAGTAAGGTATTGGCGAATCTAAATATTGCATAACTTTTTGTTACTTTTAGTAGCTGCAATGCATTGCTCCACAAAGTCTCTCAAGGTGTTTTACAATTATTTTAGTGAATGTATAAAGGATTATAATTGAAGAAAAAAGACGTAACAAGGCTATTACTTCGCAAGGTATGTTATGCTCGTGTACGAATAAATCTATGTCACAGAATTTATTAAAAAGTAAGTTAATCGTATTATCTTAATAATGAGTAATTTATTGAAGTAAGATATAATAAATCAGCAATGGAAAATATAGAAAAGTTAGTAGTAAGTGATGTTTGGCTCAAATTACCGCGAAGGGCCAAAACCCATGTCTTAGGGCATTGTTTCCTAACCTGTGGTCCGCGGACCCCTGGGGGTCCGCGAGCATATGTTTGGGTGTCCGCGGTCCCATACGCATCTATCTTACTTAGAGCATTAACAAAAATAAATAAATTACCTACGCCAAACATCTCGTAATTATTACGCTAACTGAGCGCAGCAATCAGGCGCCAGCGGGCATTGTCCGAGACTGACTGAACTGAAATGTGCAGTGCAAGCGCGCCGGGCGCGAGCCGTACCTAAGTGACTTTTCCCCCCACCCCACCGCACTGCCACGCGCTCGACTCTAATAAAATTTACGTATTAGTTTAGTCGTGTGATTGATTGCGCCCATACGTACTGTTTTGTATTGCAATGCCTTATAATTAAAACTAAATAACGTTAAAGTTATTGGACTGTGACAATGAAACGCTGGTTAAAACCAAATAATTCCGCTACAGACGAAGCAAATGAAAATCCTTCGACTTCAAAGTCTAAACGTCGTAAATTTTCCGACGAATACTTAGCTTACGGGTTCACAAGTACCAATTTAAACGGTGAAGAAAGACCTCAGTGCGTCATATGCTACGAAGTTTTGTCGAATGAGTCGATGAAACCGGCCAAACTCCGACGTCATTTAGAAACAAAACATCAAGAACATCGTGAGAAATCACAATCCTTTTTCAAAATTAAAGCCTCGGAATTAGAACGAAGCAAGAAAATAATAAATAAGACTGCTACTGGGACCAACAACGAAAGTGCTGTTTTAGCGTCTTACCAAGTATCCTTGTTAATTGCAAGAAAGGGTAAGCCTCACACCATTGCTGAAGAATTAATATTACCGTGCGCTAAAGTTATGGTTTCTGCTATGTTGGGAGAGAAAGCTTCAAAAGAATTAGACATTATATCGTTGTCCAACAACACAGTGAAAAGTAGAATTGATGATATGTCAGGAAATGTTAAAGAGCAGTTAATTATGAATGTTAAGGCGAGCTGTTTTTATGCTTTGCAATTAGATGAGAGCACAGACATTAGCAATGACGCAAATTTGCTTTCTTATGTTCGCTACGAACACAACGACAGTATAAGTGAGGATTTATTCTTCTGCATGCCTCTGCCTACGCATACTACAGGCGAAGCAATATTTGAAGTTTTAAACAACTTTATGTCCACTCATGAAATACCGTGGGAGAAATGTGTGGCAGTTAGCACTGACGGCACTCGAGCTATGACTGGTACACGAATCGGACTTCAGGCGCGCGTTAAGAAAATGAATCCGTCTATTATCTGGCACCATTGCTGCATTCATAGAGAGGCATTAGCTGCTAAAAATATGCCAGAAAAATTAAAAATGGTGTTAGACGACATAGTGCAGGTAGTGAATTTTATTAAAGCCAGGCCTCTAAATTCCCGTATTTTCGGTAAGATTTGTGAAGAAATGGGAAGCGTTCACAAGCAGTTACTATTGCACGCTGAAGTGCGTTGGTTGTCTCGCGGCAAAGTTGTGTCGCGTGTTTTTGAGCTGAGAGATGAGATCAGAATGTTTTTTATGAAAAATTCTGTAGGAGGCGCTAATAAACATGCTGATCACTTCAATGACTTTGAATGGCTTACATTGGTAGCATATTTAGCTGATATCTTTAGTGCCCTTAACGAGCTAAACTTGGGTCTACAAGGGAGAGATAACAACATCTTCGAAGTTGAAGATAAAATAGAAACAATGCTTAAAAAGCTTGACCTGTGGACTAATCGTACCATTCAAAAAAACTATAACAATTTTCCTACACTGGCAGCGTTTTTGGCATCATCTGATGGAGCACTGCTGCCTACACGTGTACAAGACGAGATAATAAATCACCTCCGCGCTTTGAAGTCTTCGTTTCGGGATTATTTTTCAGTACCTGACAAAAATAAAAATTGGATAGCAGACCCTTTCACCACAGATGTTTCTGATATAACTGGCTTGACAACGGTGCAAGAAAACCAATTAATAGAAATATCGTGTGATTCTGCCTTGAAACGTAATTTCAAAGAACGCTCCTTGTGTAGTTTCTGGGTGAATATAAAAAAAGATTATAAGGAAGTCTCAGAAGAAGCCCTGAAACATTTGCTGCTTTTCTCCACCACGTACCTATGTGAAAAGGCATTCTCTACTCTTGTATACGTCAAAAACAAATACAGGAACAGGTTACATGTGGAATCTGATTTGAGATTGCAATTGAGTAATAATATCAACCCAAACATTTCTAACTTAGTTGCAAAAAAGCAGCACCAACCTTCACATTAAGGTTTTTCTACAAAAAAGTTTGTTTGTAGTTTTTAAATTTAATTAAGGAATATAATATTGTCCGAAAATTACACCTCTTTTTTACTCAGGGGTCCTTGGCATTTTGCTTGATTTCCTTGGGGGTCCGTGGCTGAAAAAGGTTAGGAACCGCTGTCTTAGGGGATAGAAATTTAATTATATTCAACACGAACATTTGTTTAGGAAGTCTGGAGTTTACCTTTCTTTGTTTATTTTGGATTTCACCCCCTCCGTTGTATGCTCGACACAAGTTCTGCTCACTTCAGGGATGTGTTATTATAATTCGTTGTTATTATTACATATACACGCTGCAAAGATATTTCTGGGTCAAAATTTATAACAAAGTACAAAGTTTCAAATGCTAAATCTAATAAACTTCCGACTCCTACACTTAACACACTAATACACTTACGCTTACAAATACACTTAACAATAAGAAAACAAAAATTAAATAAATCAATATTATATAATAACTATCAAGAAAAATGTTTACTAAATATAGAAAAAAATGAATACTTTTGTGCATGTGTACAAGTTACGTTATAAATAATGATTTTGGTTTGTACAGCTATTGCATGACGCGTGCTTACATTTAAAATACGCGATCATTGTTCCGTTTCTAACTAAACTTGATGTAATAAAATCCTAATGTCAAGTCAAACTCATTAAGAGTTTTATGACATTAGATCACAAATGTTGTAAATGCCATTAGTAAATAAACATTATAAAAAACAAATTAATAATGTAAGCAAATATGAAATTACTAAATGTTTTTCAAATAGCAGTCGTTGGGCGAACTTAACTGTAATTATTAAGCGGATGACACCATTATTTATAATTTACAACAGAATAATTAATTGCACAATAACAACAGCGTTTGAACAACTGCTTACTATACTATTTCCATTTCTTTATTTTCTCGATGACAGCTCCTGTGTAGCCTTGTGCGAGCGTTTTTTTACATTACGTATGCATTATTTTATAAAAACGTGACGTTTACACACGTACAAGGTTATATAATACCAGAGTCGGAGAAAATGATAGGGATGGAGCTATTGGATGGAGCTAGACAGCATTATATCTAATTAGAACTGTCATCGAGAAAATAAATAAATGGAAATAGTATAGAATATTACAAGGATAGTAAAACTCTCTACGGAGGGATGGGACCTATTTATTTTATTTCAAATTGATTAATTTAAACATGTCTAATTGAAACTGCTTAATAGTGTATTTCATTATTAAATCCGTAACATATGCGCTCATCAAAAAAGGCAGATCATCTACAAATTTGATACTCATACATTATAACAGTATAAGCGACAGAGCCGCAATTTATTATAATATTTTATTGAAGTATATTCATCCATCTCACGATATAACTTTAAAAAGGCCTGGAACATTACTTAAAGAAACAGAAAGGAATAGAATGAACCTGCTTATCTCTGGAAATAACCAAAAGAAATACTTGAAAAACGACAAACGCTACAAAACTGACTGGCTGGTCTCTTCGAATTACATTTACATTATATTAATTCAGTATACCCAGAGTAGGACTAGCTGGTGATCTGTCACAAAGGCCGACGTGGGTAGTCTTGAATAATTTTTTCAGTTCTAGTGTCTCAAAGTGTAATAGTTGTGATGTATTTATGTGAGAGAAAAATAAATTAACATATATTTATTATTAGATGTTGATAACATATTATTATCTAGAACAAAACAATACTTTTACGGGATATTTTGTCATTCTCTTTATGAACACGAGCAAAACAGTGATGTAATGGGGTCACCCCCAAGATAGTGAAACGCTATGAAACTTATCAAGCCATCTTATATTTTAAGTTATTTCTTTATAAGATAAAAATACTTTTTACGATAGCAAAATGAAGATTTCGTCCTTTTTTTTAATGTGTAATTGGCCATACGCACGTTACCCCATATCCCTGAACCGTATTTAGTGGGACTTACGAGAATAAACCTTTAAAAGCCTTTTACGGGTCAAATACGAAATTACGGTACCCATTCGAATATTAAGTAAGAATAAAGGGTTTAACAATGCTTTTTTTGTGGAAAGTTATCTGGTTTTTGAAGTCAGTATTTACCAACAGGATTTTTATTTT
The DNA here is from genome assembly GCA_923062675.1 of Marasmarcha lunaedactyla. Taxonomy (NCBI): domain Eukaryota; kingdom Metazoa; phylum Arthropoda; class Insecta; order Lepidoptera; family Pterophoridae; genus Marasmarcha; species Marasmarcha lunaedactyla. Next base: position 16,817,874 of record OV281353.1, read on the forward strand.
TATTTTTGTTATCTTTTTAGTGTATGTTAGTAGTATGGTTATGGAATGAAATTGGCTGTAAATATTAGTTGATTTTTCCAATAATTGTAAAGCTATATATATGTATAATGAACGCAAGAAGATTAATGAAAGAAACTTAACAAAAAGAAGTTGTTGATCGTGATGTAATCGAAGAATCCTATTTGAATATCTTGTTTTTGTGGTCATGTTTTATTTTGTTTGTCGTGTTTTCCAATAGTGACGAGTTCATCCATAATGATATGTTTAATTTTTTTTTATGATTTATCAATTAAACGGTGCCCATGGGCAGGGATTACCATTACCATATAAGTGTACCACAAATATACGACAAATAAAAAAAATGTTTTAGGTATACTACAAACATTGAAAATGAACTGAAAATCTTATCCGTAGCATAAATAAGTGTAAAAAACTGTCGTCCTATTTCGAGTTATTTAATGTCGTATTTCGTAAAAAATAACGAGATTTTTTCCCAATTTTTTTTTCTTAATACCAATACTTTACTATCATTATCATAAACGCCGGGACATTTTAGTTTTGTACTCCATTTTATGTGTTGTGTTCATTTATGTTTCTTTTCTGAAATGTTATAAATAACATTCTCGTGTAAGTAAATTTATCTGTAATTTTTTCGAGAATAAATGTCTTTTTGCCAATCATAAAATCCCTTTATCTAATATAACGCCAAATTGCAAAACTTATTGCATTCAAATATTTACGTAATTCTTACTTTGAGGTAATTCTGTCTTACCCATATTATACAACGACCCGGTCTAAGGGTTACCAAGCAACAGGTACAGTACTCGTGTGATACCAGTGACACCCAGTAACCGATTTCCTTGAAACTGTTCCTAGTCTAGTATCATGGGCTTATTACGTCGCTACGTTATGCAATGGCAGACTCTCCTCAAATTCTAGGCTTTTCTGGTGTAGGACTTGGGTTTAGGTCTCTCTGATGGCATTTACTAAAGCGATTAATCTTTCGATATTTATTGAGTACGTGTTTATCAGATTAGTTTTATTTTTTTGATATGTAATACTTGTTATTGTTTTCAACATAATGATATTTCAAAATCAAAATAAATTTTAAAAAACATTTTATCAGAACTTCAATCTTTAAATGTGAAAATTTTCCCTATCAGAAGGTATCATGTGGGCATCAAAGGTATCGAAACAGACACTCGTAAAACTGTCAAATAAACCAGCAGCGAGAACATTTAAACATAGTAAAAAGATAAAATACCACGTTTTTATCCTTGTAACTTGTTTTCAAATATAAAAGTATCACCCTCAAACGACCGTGTGAATTATTAATAATAAAAAATTTTTCATTAAGCACTATCAACCTTTTTCAATGTAATTACCAAAACCTTAAAAAACCAATGTATTTATGATATAAAAGATTTTTTTTAATAGCAAATTTGACATGAAAAATAACATTAAGTGTTAAATAATTGTGTTCTGTAATAAGGAATGAGTATCATGTGATTATTATAAATAATAATATAATGTTGTAAATATAGAATAATCAACTGTAGAGTATTTTTAGATAGTTTTAGGATAATATTGCATGCTGTAATACAGTAAAATATGTGCTCAAATATGTGACCAACAAATGTTACCATATTTCTGCAATAAATTGATTTTGATTTCATTTTACTTAATATCTTCGATAGTTTTACTTCATAAAGGCCAACTTGCGCAAACCTTAGTTAAACATTCAACCTGAATTTAGCATCAGTTGAAATGTTTCTTAATCACCAGAAATATTTAAAAACGAGGTAGATAGCTCCGGGTTTAAATTTTAACCTAAGTCTGAGCCAAATCAATTAAATGTGGCGGACTAGGATACTAGTAAATTGATACCCTATTTTAAAATATTTGATGTATTGCGAAACCTTCTGTAAAAATATTTATGAATACATGTATAAAAGAAGTACTCGTAAGCTTTTAATTATTTTCAAGCAAGTGGTGACTTAAAAAGCTAGGGTGGTAACTTTTGAACATTGTCTATATTTTTTATATTTAAATATGCGGTCCCACATCGTAGAAACCCGTCAGACTCGTCTCAGGAACTAGTTAGAACATTCGTGATATTCGACACGACCCAGAAAGTTACGATACTACGACACCGTTCCATCTGTTGTGTTTATATCGAAAGTATACAAATTTTACGTTTTGTTACTTAATAAATGTCTGCTTTTTGTAATTAATGAGAAGGAGACAGAATAATTAATTACAGACTGTTCATTTTTACCGCTATCTTGTCTTAATTGACAGTTGGTTGTTTTGTTAACAGTCTTGTTTAGTTTTGGTTTCTGCTTTGAATATAATATTTAGTTAGTTACTAGAAATATCGTGTTATAAGGGCCAAGGAAAATGATACGCACTATTCATAATTCCATGTATTGAGCATAACTTGCAATGCTTCACGCAAGAAATTTGTGAAATTAATTTGTTTTATGTGTAAGATTGGATTTTCCAATCAAGAAATGTAGGTACAGCCAATATATTTTGCAATGAGGAAAATTAATTTTAAATAGATATGCGTATATGAAATTTTCTACTGTATTAGGTATTAGTAGTTTATAATGTTTGCAAAATTATTGATTATGGTTGTATTTTATACGTGGAATCATAACGTTTGTCACGCGATATGACAAATAACCAATTTAGACGATGTCCATTTGACTGAAGTCTAAAATCTTAAGCTATATCTGAGATATGACAACTCAACATATAAGAAGTTCTACTTGGTTGAATAAAATAGATCAATGTTATCTTGATTTAAGATATCTGTTACCACGTTCCAGACGTTTAGATGTGAAATTTCCAAGTAAATGCGTTTCTCCTAGAATATCCATCCAGAATTTAGTTATTTAAGATAAGCATCCCTTTGGTTGTTGAAAGGCAAAGTAATTTTTACTGGATTACTCGTAGTAATTCGGACAGGTTCTTCCTTTTCAATCTATTGAAGCCGACAAATGTGCCGTGAATTGGAATAAAGCTATTTTGTTATACAAGAAAGAGCAGTTTTTTACTTCAATTATGAAATTGTAGAACGTAGTAGGTAAGCGTATGGATATAATAACTAATTCCGTCTAGAAAACCAAAATAAGGAATCGTATCAAAACAGAAACAATAAAAGGAACCAATAAATGTTCTTAATAGAGACAATTACCTTAATTTAAAGTGAGTCGTCAAATTGTAAGATGAAAAAGAAATAAAAATCTCAACTTACTTACTTGTAAGATAAAACGCTTCATAAAACACAAAGTGAACTTCTGCAGTTCCAAAATCTCATTAAATTTGACGAACAATAGACTCTCTCTCAGGTTTACCCTATTGACTAACCGAAAAGAAAGGGTTTATCCGATATTTAAATAATATCTTACAATTAATAATTATGTTCCTTCAGACGAGATAAAGATAAAGTTGATTTCAAAAAGTTCTATTGGTGCCTACTATAGATTTAATGTTTGTTTGAAATACTACGTACTATATGTATTTTTGCAACAGCAGTAAAGTCACAATTTGAATACACCAAGTCTCTGAAATAATGATATTAACGTCTGAAACTAATAGAGAACGTACACCAAGGGCATAAAGAGGTATGTTAAAACACAGACGGCGTATTGAATCCTAAACCTAATGAAGGATTCCAAGGTTAATTTACGAGCAGAGACAGAGAACGCTTAGTAAAGCGAGGGATTCAAGCCTGTCCAAGACGAAAGCACTTGTATCTCCGAGGAATATACCATATTTTTCACACCCAGTGAGACAATAAAAATCAGTATTACTACAATTAAAACACACTAACAGCACCGATTTAGATACAGACTTGGAGCCTTTATTATCTTGTCATTAGTTCATTTGTTCCAAATCTTCAGGAAGAATATTATTAATAATAGTTTCTGATTTAATAGCCTCTGAAATCAAATCACTGTCGTCGGTAGACATTTTTCTTGAGATTGCAGGTTTTTGGAACTGATCTCACAGCAAAGAATAAAAAATCGCGCTGTTTTAAGTTTTTTTAATCTATAAAAATAGAACAATAGAAGCAAGGATTAGCCATACAAACATGTCAAGTACGTAATGGGTTAAAATTAGAGCATAATCTTTTTGGATCATTTGAATCTGTGAATTTATTTTTGCATAACTTTTTTGTTGACGTTCATCAAACCTCATTATTAACTGGATGAATAATATTATGTACCAGGGTGCCTTAATGACTTGCATGACACAAATGGCCATCAGAGTCGTCAAATGTTCACGTTACTTAAGGCGGTACTGAGTATTAATTTTGTTTAGCAAATTTATACGTAATCTGTAGTTTCATCTAAGTCCAGATTCGCTAAGCAGAATCTGTTATCCGTCATCTTAAAATTGCTAAATTGGGTCTAAATTATTAGCCCTGTTATACATTCTATTAGCAGACAACCTAATGCAGATAAACCCAGGATATTTGATCATGAGCTTTTCATAAGTAAACAAATTTAATAAAAATCCTTTTACAAATATCCTGTTTAATTTTTTTTTTTTAATTTTTTGCAATTGTTTTTTTTTATGTTTTATCAATCAAACGGTGCAAAGATTCCCATTACCATTAAGTTTATGTATACTAAGTGCCTGAGAAATGGCATATCTCCTGACAGTCAAAATTGCCACACTTTTTTATTATTCCTGTCTCTGGATACAATCGCATCCAGGAAACTATCGTCCTATTTCCATCTCGCCAGTGCTATCCAAAATTTTTGAGAGAGTTATGGAAAAACAATGAGATTTTTTCAAACCTTTTTTTCTCTTTTTTTTAATACCAATACTTTATTATCATTATCATAAACGCCGGGACATTTTAGTTTTGTACTCCATTATATCTGTTGTGTTCGTTTATAATCTGTTCGTTAATATTCTGGGTTTATCCTCTGCTCAATAGAATATATAACAGGCCTAATAGTTTAGTCCCAGTAATTTAAAGATCCTTAAGTAACCATATGACTTCTACGATTGCGGCTGATAAAGTGGCAAATCTATGAAAATGTGAATGTGTGTGTGAAAAATATGAAGATCGGTGAATTTTTCCTAGCGCACTGTCCTTACACAGCGTTGGTGGGTTCGTATTCTGCACTTCGGTTATATTTAAGAGCACAAGTACGAGTAGGTACAGCCTCCGAGGAGCAATCACTCTCCGCAACTTTAAGATGTACACAAACGAACCATACAAACGGCTGTGTATAGAACTGTTTATTTTCCGTTATTAGCAACAAATTATGTTTGATAGTCAGAAACTTACTTTTGTTACCGCAAGAGGTTTATAAGTTTTACGTATATTAGTTTTTCATTTTAAAGCGATATAACGAAAGCGAAAGAAATCTAATAATATTATCTAATACTTTTCTTTATTTTCTGACTAAGCTGTGAACGAGCCCGCAATTCGCCTGAAGACAAGTATCTTCGTTTTGGGTAGGTTCAGGCTTTTTATTGTTTTATTATATGATTCCGATATTGAAATATTAGATACGTGATTATTATGGCGGACAAAATAGAAAGGACTGTGGTATCTACTGCTAAATACGTAATAAAAATAAATTATAATTTACTACCACTACACACTTATTCCAAAATATCCTATGAATCTGAAAATTCGTGAAATAATTCACGAACTTGTGAGGCATAGTAGGCAATCCGGTGATCAGAAAATAAAACTTTAATCGGGAAAACTTCGGCAACCCATCTTTGAGTCATGATTAACCCTCTTTATGAGGCTTAAAAATTAATTAATAAGTTACGAGATAACGGTGCTCATTAATTAAATATCTCAAATCATTATTGATGATATTTTAAGGTATTTATTCGATTTATGTATTTCAATTATTAATGATTTTTATTGGTGTGTGCATAAATTATTCTATAAGTAATGTTTTGGTTTGTACAGCTTACATTAAAAATTCGCGATCATTGTTCTGTTTCTAACTAAACTAGATGTAATCAAATCCAAATGTCAAGTCAAACTCATTAAGTGTTTTATGACATTGGATCACAAATATTGTGAATGCCATTGGTATATAAACATTTTTTTAAACAGTTATCTATAATATAAATATCTATAGTACAATTATAAAAATTCGAACCCACAACTTCAAAAATAAAAATAGAGACTAAAAATCTTAATTTAAACATAGATATGCATTATGCATACGCGTATGGTAATCAAGACTACTCAAATCAAGAAGCGTTTTGGATCTAAGATTCGAATAAGATAAGTTTTAACGTTGATTTTCTAATATTAATGGTTACATTTATTTTATATGAAAATTAGCATATTAATAGTTAGACAAACACTAGCTAGGGGTTTTAGATACCAAAATACAGTAATAATATTCTCAGACAAATACATGAATCCACACGATGTACTCGACCCCAAAGTAAACAAAACGAAAAGTATGGCTAACGATTCAGCGAGATTGTGGAGTAGATGCATAGGTACATTATTTATTTATGACTCTGACTAACATATGTCTTTCTCGCACCACGCCACAGCTTCTCTTGGTATAGTTGTATACGTAGATTTGTATATTTAAGCTTACATCTCTGAAACGATCTCTCTATTCTTATCGTAATACGTTATATAATGTTTACAAAACAACATTATACGTAGACATTTTTTGGATTAATTATTACTTGCGTGATACTTTTCACTCAAGGCGCCACCTTCATAGATACGATATCAGAAAACATTTATTTTAAAGGTGAACAACACATAACTTCAGATTGATACAATGATTTTACAACATGTGCTATTTGAATTCAACGCGTGTTAAAGTTAATTAAATCCTTTCTTTTTCAATTGCAATTCAATCGCCTTTCCAAAGGTTTCGAGGCGAAACTACTCGTACATTCTTAGTTTACTAAGGTGTGGGTAGATAATAGTTAAGTCGAGTTATATGAGAACAGTAAAGAGGAATATAAGTATTGTCGTCTTCGAATATGTTCGCTCTTTTAAAACTTATCACGACAACCTTCATACCACATATAGATATCAACTTCACGCCACTAACTGTCTGATAATCCATGACAATCATGACTCCACCACGCTTAAAATTAATGTTATTATAAAAAAATGTTAATATAATAATATAATAAAAATAATAAGTTTGTTTGTTTACATTTAATCGATAAACTCTGTAACTGCTTCTATTAAAAATAATTAAAACAGTCGCAATATATGTAAGTACAATTTATTCCGGAATCCCCACACGATTAGGAGTCACGCGCAGGGCTTTTTAGTGAGGTGATGACATGCTACTCAAACGACGAATCACAACGCGTGATCTACATGGCAATACCAACTTAATTTAAGCCATTAGCCTAGTCACCACATTAAGTTACCTAAACGAGTAAAAATAAAAGAAATAACTTTATCTCGAAACATTTTCTAGGCTTCTACGAAATGTATCTTCGCTCCACTGTATTTAGAATGAAATAATCCAAAAGATTCTGAAACTTGACTCCGACAAATTTTTCTCTGCCGGATGATAAGCCGACAGAATCTTTCGCTAACGGGTATTTCAACGACAGAACCTTACAACTACGAACGATTCAGCATCAGAATATTTCGTTATCGGGTATTTTGACGACAGCACTTTTCAACTACGAACGTTTCGCCGACACAACGGTTCATTCATGAGTGAATTAACGACAGAATCTTTCACCAAGGAAGGATTCGTCGACAAAGCGCTTAGGCATGGTTTGATACTACTAATGACTAAATCTAAAGTTTATGCGTTTTGGAAGGTTAAATATTTGCATATTCAAAATCAATAAATGTTGCGTTAAATTACTAGCTAAATTCAAAATTGTTTACGAGATTTCATAACGTAATGAAAAAATTTAATTACAGAGAGTAATATTACCCAAAAAATATTTAATTCATGACAGGCGATGTTCCACTATTGAATGTATTTAGAATTGAATGGGGAATGGAAGGTTAAATAAAAATTTTAGAATATAAAAAAAAAACTTTTATCAACTTTTGCCTACCCAAAATAAGTATATATAAAAACTACTATTATTAATTAAAACGATTCTAAAGATCAAAGAACTCATTATTTTTTAATAATTAAATTCGAAATGTGTCCCAGCCATTCAAATAGCTTTTTATGTATATGAAATCTGACATTGCTTACATTTATGATTATTCAAAATTAAATGCACAATGCATGCTAGTATTATTAGTAATATCCAGTTATATCTTTTATTTCTAAACGTAAACATCAAATATGGAAAAGAAGATTTTACCTGTCAACGTATCTCATTTTATTTTATGTCCACCCGGAATCTGTTACCAACGTATCAAAATGAGTGATTGTGTCTTGTAAAATCAAAACGCGGCAAAAATATACTGATTCACGAAGGTTATTCCTATCATTTAAACAGAATACGAAATTTAGAAGTTCTACTGGCAGTGTACGAAAAAAGATTCTTCTCGGTGCAATGTGGCTATTTCAACAGTGTGTGCGAATAATTCTCAAATTGTTATTAAAAAAAATTTGGAACATGATCATTTACCGGATCCCAAAAGGCACATAGAATTAACTGTAAAAGATAATATCAAAAGTTTCTTTCATGTTCTAAAATTTTTCATTTAACTTTTAAATTCAAATTCAAATATTTATTTCTTAACATTGACAATTACTTGTTCTTATGTCTTGTCAAATAAAACATAATTCTACCACCAGTTCAGTACCACAAAACCTTCGTGAAGAAGAACTGGCAAGAAACTTCACGGGTACATTACTTTCAAAATAAATTTACAGTATCTTTACGTCTATACAAAATTATTCTTATCTGCTCGGCAAGTCTCCCTTCCCAAGTATCCCTCGAACACCCTCAAAGGGCACCCGTTCCATTCCCCATTTCCCAAATTTATTCTAAATACACTGAATAGTGGAATAACTCCCGTCATGAATTAAATATTGTCTTTGTAATATTACTTTCTGTAATTAAATTTTCTCATAAAGTTATGAAATCTCGTGTAAAATTTCGAATTTAGCTAGTAATTTAACGCAACATTTATTGATTTTGAATATGCAAATATTTAACCTTCCAAAACGCATAAACTTTAGATTTAGTCATTAGTAGTATCAAACCATGCCTAAACGCTTTGTCGACGAATCCTTCGTTGGTGAAAGATTCTGTCGTCAATTCACTCATGAATGAACCGTTGTGTCGACGAAACGTTAGTAGTTGGAAGGTGCTGTCGTCAAAATACCCGATAACGAAATATTCTGTTGGTGAATCGTTCGTAGTTGAAAGGTTTTGTCAGCGAAATAACCGAAAGCGAAAGATTCTGTCGGCGGATCATCCAGCAGAGAAAAATTTGTCGGAGTTAAGTTTCAGAATCAATCCAAAAACTGAGACACGATTCCAAAACGGACACCAACACATCTTGATTTACTCTAGCTTACAAAGAGTATTGAAACTTACCGTTGAAATTTTAAACACAAGAAACTGTGTCAATTCCGCTTGCTTTGATTGGCCACAAAGTAAAAGCAAGCAATGACCGTTTACCTCTGTATATGATTAAAATATCATATCCCTGTTTGTGCATCGCTGTACAAATCCAGAAGTTACTTACTAACGGCAGGAGGGCAAAACGTCAACCAATAGTAATGGTTTCTACGATCGGCTTTAACGTAGTTTAATTGTCCTTGAAAATGTGGACGAGCCCACTTTTACCTGTGTGACGTTCCAGCAAGTAATTGCTAACTTATTTAGTGATTATTTCATTCGCATTTGAATCTTGCACAAACAATTCTTTTAACCTAAATGTCACCCGTAACGAATGTATAGTTAGCGGTGACTTGGTGAATCTTCCGGTGAATCTAAATCTGGATGTATATAAAGGTACTGGTCCTCATGGAGTACACCTTATTTTCCTAAAACGGTCAGAAGCAATGTTTTTGTTTTTTTAGGCTTTAACCTGGAAGCAATCTATAATGACACCTATCTGTATAAGTTGAGATAAGCAAAACATTGAATGACACAATAAACTGTACAATTTTAGGTCGTATGTTTGCAGAAATAAATAAAAAGAAGGTTTGATAATAACTAAAATGATAATTCCACTAGGTTATTTTTACTACCTATCGAAAATTCATAACAACGGTAACAGTCTAACGTCTACAGACCATAACGTTTCTCTTCCTCGGGATAAACAAGACAAACAATTCAACAAATTACTTTTTTTCCATATTTCTTCAGAATAACAAAAGAATTACTACAGTACGTAACTTAAAATCACATTACCGGAGATTCATATCTGTAACGCGTTACGTAACAAGTTATTAGGAAAAAGTTATTGCGTGACGCGCGCGCCGGTACGCGTAATGTTTATTTTCTTTTGCCTACTTACTGCGAGTTATTTACTCTGAGGTTAAGAGTTATGGTTTAATAAGTATTCTGTATGTGGTTTTGTTACATTTTTTGGACACTTGCTTTGTTATGGATTTTACATGAATTCAGGACTTTTTGAGCTTGTAAAATTACACAATAATACAATAGATTTTATTTAAAAATATAATATACTATAGCTAATCGCCTTAGTTCCTGCGTAAGTATTCTAGAGCAAAGTCCACTTTTCAAACATAATTTAATTTATTGGCTTTTATAGTTAACATTTATAAGTTTTTAATTGAATAGAATTTATTTTCCATTTCAGATGTACGTACTTTTTATAGCTTGTTGTATGTGTATAGGTATTATAAAAAGTACAATGGTTCCCGCTGTAATTCCGATCTTGAACAACAACTGGCACCAAGATCTACGTAAGACAATTTTTACACTCACTTTTTTATTGTAGATTTGCGAGAGCCAATATGAGACTGTATCTCAAACATTGGTGACATACAATCATTAACATGCTCTCGTCAGCCATTGCCCTTCTCAATCAATCAGATACACGCACTTAATTTTTTTATTGAAACAGAACTGTATTTAATCCAGGGTTCACTCAATACGGATATCTAAATAACATCTACATTCAAACTGTATCTAGCATTCGTTTTTAAAATTATATTATGAGTTTAAACAAAACTGTACAATTCTGTATTTAAATTAACTTCAGAGTATAATTAATATGCATAGTAATGGTTTTCATTTAATCTCAATACCTTTTACAGGGTCTGGCTACTGAATTCAATGGGAATATTAAACGAAATTATTATTCCGTCGTAAAAAGGTAAAGGAAACAAGATGGTAAATACACAAAATCTACCGACTGTATGACTGATAAAAAATAAATAGTGTATTATGGTGAGCAGACAGACTATGGTAAAACAAAATATCCATTGAGAACAAAAAAACCACACGAAACCCATAAACAAAAATAACTGTTGATTACCCAATATGCAAGCAGCGTTTGAACCCTCCACGGGTACATTTTCTTCATATAAATCTACTTTATATCGCTACATAAACTAAATTGCAAATAACTTCTTACAAAATTTCATTACTGCACGAACATTGCGTAGCAAAAGTTTGCCAACCACCAAACTAGACTAAAAGAAAACACTCTTCAAACTGTTAATTATTATCAGTTACAAGGTTACATAAAACTAATTATAACATCAGCTCTTTAAGCCTTAATTGCCAACCATTTACTCACGCCGATCGTCTGAACCGCCTCCGCGAACTGTTGGAAGAAAGCTGCTAGTTAAAAACGCAGTTAACTGATTTAACTAGACACCATGGAAGAGACACCACTATTGCCGTTATACTTCCGACTGCTTAATGCTCGGTTATAGGTAGAAAGTGAATAGTAATGGATGACCTTTCACTTTACTTTTTGACTGATGTGATTAGTGTGATTAATCAATTGATTTGGTTACGTTACACGAAAAGATTCGAACAATTAGAGTATATTTATAATGTCATCGATTATAGTTTAACACAAACTATTAATATGCGAAGAAACGTAGAACAAAAATGTAATATGTCAATTTAAATAATCTTTATGCTTCGCCTATGGTGGGTTGCATTAACATTCAAAAAGTTAAATGTATGTTATTAAAAAATTCTTATCTATTCCCAGTCAGTTCAAATAGGCCTTAAACATTGAAAATACATTGTAAAATAAATTTGATAGTTAGATTTTTTTTCTAACTTTTCCTTTAACTTTTTTAACTTTTCCTAAAACTAATTACGTAATTATCTTACAAGCTGAGAATTAGGTAGATACGTAATTGAAACTCGATACTATTTGTAAAGTTAATGTATTAGCCATACTTTCAGTATGGATTCAGATTTAAAAGGGCACGGAAAATGTTTCTACATACAAAATGTAAACAATCTTTTTGTGCTTTTGTGGAAAAACACAGAAAAGTAAAAATCTAACCTGCGGCCCTGTCAATAAATATATCATACTCTCACAACGAACATATCTTGATGCTTTTAATATCAAGTTGTTTTAATTGTAACAATTAGATGCTTTGTAAATGTTTTATTCGGAAGTTGGAAATTTATAATTACTTATAGAGCCTTAGTCTAATTTAACGAAATCTAAAACTCATTTGGATTCAGAATTAAAAAATATTAAATCAACAATAGGACCTTTATTGCAATTTGCTACAACGAACGCTAAAACAATAACAGCTTTTTTAATTTAATCAATTTCTTTCCAAATTTGAATTATACATTCGTGACTAAAAAGATCTAAAATTCTTCAAACGTACAATGAAGTATTTGACCAGGTAGGCTTATTCCATTTTTCATCAGATGCTTTTAAAACAAGTATTTTACCATGCTTGTCCAAAATATAAAATATACGTTTCCTTTAAAAAAAGGCATTCAATTGTCAAGTTAACTTTTCATTTCTAATACGTAAATATATAAGTGTTTTTCTTTTAATTTTTAAAAAAAGGTCACATGTAGAAAACATCTTCCGCGTTATCCCATATAAAAAAAATCTAGTATCCTCTGGATAATGTTGTTGCTCTGCAGTAAGTGTTAAGAATAAAAATATTTAAGTGCACAATTATTAATTGTCCCAAATATTAAATAAATAAAATGCAGACTGCTTGAACTTTCAGTCAAAATCTATATCCATAACTTGACGATGACGTCATGTTTACTTGCACACTTGGTTGTACGAGTAAGGCCATCAACTTGCAAGCTCACAGCCAAATAAACAAGAGAAGTACAGGGATGAAAAGTGATTATAATTAAATGGGTAGCGAAATTCAGTTTTAAATAATTCCCTATTATTTACATAGTTTTATTCTCAAGCTTTAGTACATACATCATTGATTTAAAAAATTTAACGTTATTTTAAATCTTATCAAAAAAGTTATTTAACGAAACTAGATAATGTAGTTTCGTACAAAGTAATTTGCAGTAAACAACAAAAAGTATTTTGCGTGAGGTGTTTTTTCATAATGTTATATTTTGTAGAAAGCCTAAATCTTCTTCATCACATGTTCGTAATATGAATTTGAAAAGATTCTTATTTCATACAAATACAAGGATCGAAATGTTACAGGCACGAAGCATTTGTAAAAACAAGGTTGTAAACCTAACGCGTTCCAAATTAGCGATGTGAATTCGATCGCGTGTAAGGCCAGTTTTAATTAGTTTATACACTTATATGTACATTTAAAAAACAATAAAAATATATTACTTTATATTTGGGTATTATGACGGGTGAGGCAAAAATTTAATGTAGACAATGCGTAAACGAAAATAAAATCATGATAAATCATTCTAATAATCCATAAAAGTGAATTATTCGCAATTAGGTAATTTAGGTAACAAATTATTTAGTTAGCCCGTAATATTGTTCCAGTTTGACCTCGCTAGGTCAATTTGGTATAAAATTCATTAACAGTTTAATTTATTACCGAAATTTAAGCTCTTAAAATCTGTATTGACAGAATAATATTGTATGCTTTATTTCAGTTCTTTATGTTCTGTCTAAATGTATTTCTTAGCAGCAATTTTTTCTTTTTATCTCATATTGTACGATCGCGTACTTACTATAAATAGTTCTCTAGGGGACTTTTCAAACAGTCTCGAATCAGCAACGTATATCTTCACTTCGGTATTCGAAAAGTACCTAATGTCCAAAGGCACGCCCACTCATTATACAGTTTTCACTCAAAAATACTTACATAACGCTAAAATATAAACATATTCCATAGTAGAATAAAAAATAATTAACGTCGGTATCCAACGTTATTTGATACCGGAACTACGGCATGCGTAGTACCTACTCCACGTGCTAATACCGGCCATGACCGAAAATAATAGGGAGAGTAAAGAAGTATACCCGACGCTCGATAAAATACGTCATTACTTTCGCTAGTGATTTCCTGCGAAACCTGACTAGGAAAATCAACTTTATCACTCGTATAGTTAAGCTCAAAATCTACTGACAACTTAGTCATCGCATGTTCAACGCGCGGTGTAATCTTGCGCTTAGAAATAGGATTCGCAACTAATCTTTCAGTATAAATACGAAATTGAACTTTAAGTATAATGTTAAGTTAAATTTATAAAGCAGAAATCCGTCGGTAATAAGTGTTATATAAGATGAATTTATAAAGATTGAGTAATAACTGCTTAATTTATTCACGGATGGCTTTGAATGACAGTTAGTTGGTTAATAGAGCACTTAACAGACGCATTATGGCCATAATAAATAAATAACATTTACAACAAAATGTCTTGCTCGCCAAAGCTTGTTGTCGTAACTAATTGTGAAATGGATACTAAAATATGTAGGTATGTAGTAAACTTAGAAAATAAAACGCTAATATTATATACTCGATTGCTTTGATTTTTTTAATATTCTGAAATACCAAGAGTACTTGCAGCGTGCAACGCATGACGCGATCGATGATTTGAAATATTTTAATACAACAAATCATAGTAAACCCAATGGAATTGTATCACAGTAGATTGAATTCAAATACACCTAAATTCTCAGCGAGTTATTTTATTAGTGAAAATTTATTTATTCAACAAACTGACATTGACATACTTAGAAGAAGCTTTTATCAAGGAAAGTCAGCTTGAATTATTCATCTTTAATTATGTATCAAAATCTGTATTTTACGTCAAAACCTAAATCAAAGATAGTGCCAGCGGTCTTAGGTTTGAACTATCAAAATTACCGTCTAACATTTCGCTGAAACGTCTTTTGACTCCCACTCGCCACAATTATTTTGAATAGCCTTTAATATTTAAACTTGATTTCTTTTATGTACTATTAATATATTACAAAGTTTCCAATTTATACGGCTTAGTGACGTCGGGAACAAAATTCTGTATATAAATTCTGGTTGATATAGAAATGAATGTTAATTATAGTAAAATATACTTTTCAATATTTCATTTATTATGGGGCTTTTATAACAATGTTAGCCCCATTCAAAATATACTTCCAAGCTATAATAATGATTACATTTATTCATTTTATAACAGAGAAAAGGTATAAATAGATCAAAAAATGTATGACGGTACCTAGACAAAACGAATCTTCCTCTAGTTACTAAAATTTCATCAATCGCTATTTTTTGTTTATATAGCCAGTCATAGCAACAGGGTGTTTGACAAAATTTATTTTATTAAATATTTAAATAGTTTATCAACAGTAAAGAAATATTGCAGAAGTAACAGTATGTTTAAAATTGAAAGTTTTCTTAATACAGAAATATGTTTGAGGAGCTGCTGCGTCGCCGAAAACGCTCCATACAAAACGGTACCGAGTTGTGACGTCACATTTGGATAAAATATACACATAATTACTACGTAGATAATTCATTTACATACATACTGTCATAATAAAAATTGTTATATTTAATGTCAGTAAGCTAACAATATTGAAATAATTTAACATATTTTATAATAAGATTTTGCTTCTTTTTTAAGATTTCTAATTTACATAATTTCGATAATAAATAAAAAACTTTATTTTTCAAAAAAATTTTCGGCTCGAAGTTTCTTAGATACCTATATTTTATAAATAAATTTTAATTTTCAATGTTGTCAAATACCCAAATCTAAAGCCAGTAAAATTATTTAAAAAATACATTACGATACTTATTCTGCTCCCAGTATAGGTACCATGAAGTTCATGTGGCCAAATGGCGCGCGCTAAAATACACAAAACGACGACAAAATACATAAGAATAACTTTCATATTAACACAAAACACACTTATAATACATATTTTCAAATGGTGTCATTCTATAAAAATATGTCACATCATATATTTCTACGTACATAAGAACAATAGATCGATTTCATACAACTTCCTACAGCTAACGACATTAAGAAGAAAACATGTTAATCCTTAAAGGTCCTAACTGCCTATTGTGACATAGGACATTATTGTTCGAAAAGTCATTAATTGTGATATAAGGAAGACACGTGTATAGTTTTGGATCATTTTAATGTTTTGTTTTAATAAAGTATTGTGCACACCGATAGAGCGTCTTGTGGGGGACAGGAAAAATAGTGCATTAATTATCGTTTAGGATCTAGAATATAGCTGTTCCTTCGCTCGCATAGAATAAGATTTGAGAGCTGTTAGTATAACAATAATATATAATAAAAATAATAAGATAAGTTCATGCTGGAATCGACTGCGATCCAGCTAGTAATGTCTATGCCCTATGTAAATTATAATAAAGATTATTTATTTTTTATCCCCATACAAATACAGTAGGCAGAGCTTGTATTGTGGATGACCATACAGCGAATTGGGGATACAATAATATACATATATGTTAGAGTGTCGATAAGATTGGGTTTTAATAAAACAACTATTTTATTTGATGTGCACTCAGTGAAGTTTCAACACAGACTGACTCTTTCCGTCAACAAAACTTTTTACGAAAAGTGGATCACGGACAATATGACGTCAGTCTAATTTGCAACTACTTTGTGCCTTTTAATAATCCAATAACTGTTAACATAAATTCATAACACCTGTTTTTACGTAAGAAGTGAGTCAACCTTAAACATTTAAAATACTGGATAGTTATTTATTTGATTATGCCTTAAGTTACCTACAGTAAATCGTTGATCTAACAATGCGCTATCATATATATATAAATATCAACAAACATGACCTGAGAACAAACATCTATGTTCATCACTCAAATGAATGCCCTGACCAAGACTCGAACCTGGGATCTCCGGCGTGTGATATGATATGAGGCAGGGCTACTAACCACTACGCTCTCGGTCGTTTAAGGGATGATGAATTAGGGGAATGGCTACTGCTTTATACATATTAGTCTGTAGCTAAGAAAAACACATAGACTAATATTATTTTTCTACCACTAGAAGAACCGCAAAGCCCTGAACAAACGGAAAAAAACTTAACGAAATTCAAATACTAAGTTGACTTCGATAGAAAATTCATGCTTGGCCTCTTATACAGCATATAATAAAACTTTTTTACGATTACATAAATATTTTATTTCATACAGCAGGGATTTGAGTACGGGTTTAGATCCTTTTTGAACCCTCTGATTAGCGTCACTTGTTTGACTCGTTAGGACTAATTGCTAGAGGCCGGGACTGGAACAGATTTTTTTCCTTTACGGTAATGGGTGTACTAACTACGGTACTTTTAGGGCCATTTATCTCCCCTTTGATAAAATATGTTCGTATATGTATATATAATATCTCGATAGTGCCTTTTTCTTTTACATCTTAAGGGTCGCGGAAGTTTGAGCTTAAGGCGAAGCTCTCCAGCAAAAAGCGATTAATTGCCCAAAGTGTATCGAATATCTTGCTAAACAAAAGCAAGTACTTATATTTCAATTATTGATTTTGAAAACGCTATATTTTACATATGACTAGCAGTCCCAAAAACCCGTATACACCTATATTGACAGTGACAGTAATCGTCATCTGAGGTTATTGGTAAAGTTTATCAGAATATTGGCCCCAAATAAATTTTTTATCAGTTAGTAAATGTATCCATGTTGGCAGCGTTGTATCTAGTTTGATATCTTTAGTTTTATAAAAACCGTCACATCGCTCTGTGGTAGCTCGAAACAAGATTTTGTTTCAGTGGATATCAAATATTAACACGTGTCATATAAAAATATTATAGTAATAAACAAAACAAAATATATGCAACAATCAGTTATTTTTGGGTAACTACAGATGTTAATTAGTAATAATTATTTGCTTAACAAACGAGGTTGAAAGCGTGAAGTGTTTTGTTTATTCCAAAATAATTTCAGGAAAACAATAATTGACTTAGTGAAAATATTTACGAACTTCGGGTTTCATTTAAAAATAGAATTATAAACCTAATGTGGATGGTTTTTTTTGGTTTAAAGGTCAAAATTAGTTAGAATTAGTTAAAGGGTCCGAAATGCAAAAGTGACGAAAAATGTCTCCATTAAAATTTTAGGCTCAAATAGAAAAGATAAATGGGATGAAAGATGTATGACGATGAAGATGAAGTAAGCGATGACATTCGTTAAGTGTAATTCTTTTTACATATGATCTTAGAATATTTTGACTTTGAATTTGAACACAGTTTTAGAGACGCATTTTTTTAAAATTCTTATTAATTATAATAAATCCCCAAAAACACACTAAAAAAAACTAAACTAAAAAACACACTAACTGTTTGGCCGCAAATGAAGCAGAGCTTGTATTATGGATGATCATTCAGCGAACTGAGGGGGAAACCCAGAATAAACATATATAAACACATATATAAATATTACCAACGGCGACCCGAGAACAAACATATGTGTTCATCACACAAATGAATGTCCCGACCAGGACTGGAGCCTGGGACCTTCGGCGTATGCGGCAGGGTCAATACCCACTACGCCTCTCGGCCGTCTTAATTAATTCTATTTTGTTTTCAGCACAATCTTTGCTTCATCAAGGCGCTTGGTGTGTTAGTCGAGAATATTCGTTTTTTTTTAAATCGCATATCATTTTATAATGAATTATGATGTTTCTTAGAATTTCAAGTCACTCACAGTTAAAACATTGTTTTTGCATAAAAATAATAATCGCAAACCACTGAATCAAAAATAATTTACATTAGATGAAAGTTGTAACATTTTACCATCTTCATGTTACTTCAATATAATAAAGTTAACATAAGAATTTCCTAGAATTTATGTAACATTAATTATGATATTTTAATATTTCCACGCAAACTCTCACTGTAGCAGAAGAGTCAGAGCGACTTTTCAAAAACTTTTAGCAAAGGGCATATTCATTATTTCCATGCCACGTGGTTTGTTACTTTGTGAAAGCTCGGCAGCTAAGCAACCTGCACGAACTGAAAGTGTATGTTTTTAAGATTATGTTTGTGTAAAAATTATTAGTTTTGGCTCAGCCAATATTCTGAAATAAAATATTAAATATTACCTAGGTAAATAAATAAAAATGATTTGGCAGCCCAGTGCCATTCATAAATGTCGCAATTTCCGATAGATATGACGTTTTACCTGTGCCAAACCGCCATATTTGATTATTTGAAAACTACAAACTTCAGTCAGACGGTTTTCGGACTCCACTGGCGTTGGTGATATCGGCATTGACACTGACATTCCGGACATATTTCATTTCGACAATGACATTTTATTATTCCAGTTTTATACACAAAATAAATTACTATAAAAAGTAAAATTTCATGAAATAAAATGTTGAGTAGTTTGTTTTCTTGTGCTGAAATATAAATAACACTTCAGCTACAGCTAGAAGCTTATGTGCAAGAGCGTAAATGATAATATCTTTATGCTTAAAAATATGAACGCAGGTTTATTACTTTATTAAATAAAATAAAAAAATGGCTGAGCGACAAATTTTTTAAAATTATTAAATGGTAAGGTGACTTAATGGCTATATATTTAAACAAGTTTCGTCACTGCCGATAATAGTTGGAAAAAAGACCTCATCTGAATATGCCCTTTGAAGAGCAATAACTAATTAAACAAAAATTTATTATGGCAAAGAAACAATTTTTTACAATAAATATAGTACCTGCATAAAGCTTAGTTAACGATAAGCAACCATGTATTAGACGATTTAGGTGCAGTTTTTTTTAAAAATAAATAACCATTTGTTATATCCATGACTTAAATTTTAATTACTTTAAAACAATAGAATTCGTATGTCCGTCATGTGAGAATTACTATTTATCTATTAAATACTTTAAATAAATAAAAATGTAGTTAATCCCCAGACTGGCGAAGGCTAAGTGGCGAAGTGGGTAGTAGACCTGTCTCATACGCCGGAGGTACCCTAGGTTCAAGCCCTGGTAGGGGTATTCACTCTGTGATAATCCGGTCTCAACCTCGTACAACTGCTCGATATTCTGAGAGTTTATTTGATATGGCTCCCAAAATTTTCAGTAAATTGCCGAATTGTATTAAAATATTAATATTATTACTGAGTTTAAAATGAAACTAAAAATTTTTTTTACATTTAAGTCTTACTACACTATTTTTGATTATTTAAATGACAAGTTGGTACCTGTGTAAAAATAATTGTATTAATTTAAGATGGATATGTTATTGTAAATTGTGATATATGATAATATATAAATGACCTTTATTTGGTAAATTGATATTTTAAATTTAGTAGCAACATTTTCTACAAGTATTGTACGAACCTTCTAGGTTAGATATGGTTTGAACTGTACCTTTTATAATCTAACATTTGTAAAAACCCATATTTGTACAAATAAATTGATTTTTGATTGATTTTGATTGATTGATTGATATATTTCAGTAACTTTAAAATTCTCAAAAAAATCTCTATACAGAGACTGGTTTTAAATAATAGATTCAATTTGGATAAGCCGCAAAATCTTTTCCACGGGCAAAATAACAACAAAATCTGGTTTTAAATCAAACTTCCCATCTAGTTACTATGAAAAAATATCACACATTGGTGTCAAAAGTAATGACATCATTGAAAAATTTACTCACCATTTTGCGCGCCTTCACACTTTTTTTTTAATTTCGATCACAGGCACAGACACAGAGCACTGGTTACACGGGCACTTCACCACAGGCCATGCACAACGTTTGTAAGCAGCACAGTTCACTTCTTGCCTCCTGAGCTGTAAAAAAAAACATTCGCCTTAGTGAAAGTGAACGTTTTGAGATGCTGGCTATTTTATTGTAGTTTAAGACCTAACTGCTAAATGATTGCTGTAATATTGTGTATTATAGCATAGGTTTATACAGCGACCTTAATGAGTACACTTAAAATATATGATGAAAGAAATCGTAAGTTTTTTCACTATAAAATTAGTTTTACTGCTTTTTTAACAAAAAATTTATAACTAAACAATATTTCAGTTTGGTTTGATAACTTTTCTGGATTGCCAAAATACCTATGAACGTAATTTAATATACTATATGTAGTAACGTTTTACTAACTCAATTTCATGTAAACTTTAACGAAATCAGCTCTCGAACTATTTTGGCGTATTATGTCAGATTATTGCGAATTTTAGCGCCGTTTTATTATTTTTTAGGTCTTTTTTAGTTTTATGAACTCACTATTTCGCGAGGTTTCATATTTCGTGTGTAAATAATATGTTAATCCAAAAAAATTGCGTTACTTATTTAACCTGAAATTGGAATTTTTCTTCGAAATGTATAATGTAATAATATATTATAATACTTTATATCTTACTTATTATCTCACTCGATGTGAGAATCTATCTCACATACACTGTAAAGTCTAAGGCAAGAGTGGTATAAAAGCGTCAAATCCTTAAACCTTACTGGCAGCAAGATATACTTATAAAATCTCGTGAATATTTTTCTCTCAAACAAACAATATTATTAATAGTGAAACATAATGCAGTGACAATAAAATTAAATACTTAATTGATACTAATTTCACAGCAAAGGATACCATATTAAGATCAATAACATTTTATCAACCTTGAAAACAAGTTTTATCAATAAATTGCATAATAACTCTTTTGCCCGCCAAAAATCCGCAAAATAAATATCTCCATTAATTTTACTACACATTAAATCGGTCAAGGATTAAACTTTTTAAATATTATTTAATAAAATGACCTTAAAGTGTGACCAAGTTTTCTGCGCACATGTTAAATAACGTTACATAAGTGCGTTCATTAGTAATATCCATAAAATAAAGTTATAAGATCGACCGGCGCTCGTTATCGGAGAGTCTTTCAGAAGACAACGGTTAACATATTTTAAGTTTAATGATTAATTCAATCTGTTAAGGTAGCGCCAGAAAGAACGTGTAAGATGATAACGATCTTAAATAAACGACTGGTTTATGTAATCTTCGGCGTTATGTATGGAGAAACTTAAATCGAGATGAATTATCTTTTACTAACATTACAAACCATCACAAGATCTTACATATATATTACTTATTTTTAAATCCGCAGACAATCACACCAACTGTATGGCCCCAAAGTTAACAGAGCTTGTGTTATGGATGCCCATACAGCGAACTGGGGGGAAACCCAGAGTAAGCATACTTATGTAAATATCAACAACCATAACCTGAGAACAAACACTTACGTTCATCGCACTAATGAATGCCCCGACCAGGACTCGAACCTGGGATCTCCAGCGTATGAGGCAGGGTCAATACCCACTACGCCACTCGGCCGTCTTCATTCTATTTTGTTTTCAGCACAATCTTTGCTGCATCATAAGTCTATATATAAGCAGCTAAGTCTATATTTGGTAACCGAAATCTACAGTTAAGAGCGCCCTAATTAACCGATTGATGTTTCTTAGTGAGGCCGTACACATAAGAGATAATAATGATGTTACGTGTCGTACCGCTTGTAGTCAGTATTTAGATAGATATATGAAGTGTTCAAAATATTAAATACAGCCGGCTTGGTATTGTATAGTCTATTTGTATGTATGTATCTTACAAATAAGTAGTTTTATTTTGGTTCCTTTTGTTCTGTATAAGTTTAATTAACGGCAATAAATACATTTCTACTTACAAAAATATTACATATGAATGTAAAAATAAAATGTACACAACTCTTTGTTTTTGTTTATGTAATACTTGAAACTAATGAGCCGATTTTGAAAATTCTTTTACCATTTAAAAAATAAACACAGTAGAAATGTTGTATGACAAACTCCTACAGGGTCAGGAGTGATGAGACCTCACACAAACTACACACAAATGAAACTAGATGAGTTTCATTTGTGTGATTAGCTTGTTATGTAATGTATCTATAAAACGAAACCTACCCAAAGTGTTTCAATGTTTTGTTTTCGAAAGCCTTTGCATTTTATAAGCGATCGTCGAAATCAAACCGGTATATTTTAGATGAAAAGAATCGTAGTTGGCTACCGATGTAATGTGGTAGATAGATCTAAAAATTTTGATGTTATGCAGTTTAAGAAATGTCAACAAAGAGATTTTTTTTTATTTGGCAGATGAAAGTTAGAAACTAAAGATTTGTGACGGCACAATAGACAATAATGGCAAACATGGCTATTAATCTTGTAATTTGCTTGCCATTTTTATAATTTAAAAGTCTTTATACATTTTCCGACATAAGGATACACTTCAATAAAATGGCAACATTTAAACGATACTAGCGACACTTGTCAGTTCACAGATAAGTTGCTAGGTCTATCTATACCTAAAATGACAAACGTTATATATCGCAGGCAGGTGGTTAAATAAGACATTCAACTATACAGCTAGCCGTTTGGTTGAACGTTTTATGCTTTATTCATAGTTTTCAATTTTCATAATGGCACTTCGCCGGGTGCCGCCGCTCTACGCTCACTTTGTTCGTTCGGCTTGCGCAAACCGCACGACCTTAAGTAGGTTATCAGAAAATAACAAATAAATCGCTAATTCCTTGCTTAGTAATTAACTGTTCAACCTAACAGCTAACTTTAGTCTTCTAATTCAATCGTCCGCCAGCGTCATATATAATATAAACCTTTCACATGTGTCCATTGTCACTATCGACTCCCAATTTAAGTATTCCAGATTCAGGCTCTTACAACGAAAGCGCATATGTCTTTTTCCAACAGTACCTTACTCCAACTGAGCACCTATCATCATTAAGCTCATGCACGACACTGTGTTCATTAAAATCATTGCCAGTTAAAAAAACTTCTTGGGAGGCGGCGGAATGCAACAAAAGGTGATAAATTGACAGCAGAGAAAAGCATTCGTGTCTTTAATTTAATTAATGACACGAAGCTGTTTGTTTAAAAAATATTACACATTATTAAAATAATTAAGACTTAATATTACCAGAGAAATATTTTTTATAGTGTTTTAATACTTGTATGAACCCTTGCGAACCAGTGGTAGTTTCAATATACGAGGTCCTAAGCCAAGGTTCGTGCCCTCTCGTGTCCTTAGGCGTATCGTATGTAGGAGTAGTTTAAGATCCGGCTAAGCGCCCTCAGCGCTAGGCCACAAAGTCCGGTGAAATTTAAAAGGCTAATAGGGCCATAAATGAACTTGTATGAATACTGTTAGTTAGGAATAAGCTCTGAAATTAATAAAATATTTTACAATTTAAAAGCTGCGTTATAAAGTATTATTAAAAATATTATTAGTATTATTAAATACCTACTTGTATTTCTACGTAAATTAATGGAAATTCTTTACTTTGACACAACTATTAAAATTATTACAAATATAATAAACATAATAATTTACTATTATAAAACTTTAAAATACATGTGGATACAATATTTTACTTCCAATATGGGTACGCAGACCTATTTTTCAGAACTTAGTTTTTTTATTCGTCGAAACCCTTACACCTCGAATTCACCAACTGTGATCAAGAAGCTAGTTTATACTTATTTTTAACTGCACAATAATAATTGTCATGCAAAAAGTATGAATATGTTTTAATAAATTGTTTTTCTTAAGAAGTTTTTATTTAAGTATATGTACTCACTTCTTAAAGAAACCTCCTTGCTCTAAAAGTGTGAAGTAATGAAATGACACCAACGTGAAATACATTTTGTAATTAACGATTTCATAAATTAGAGCCAAATATAGAAATTCGTGCCTTAACCACAATACCAGAATGTAGTAATGTTGTGGTAATGTACATGCAAACTCGTTGTAAAATATGATAATTTTTACCTTTTTACTAAACAGAGTAAAAACCTCGTATTTTCGTGTGGAAATCCCTCGGATACACGTAGAGTACGCTGGAGCAGCATGTCCCGTACTAGAATTAGACCGGCTGCTGTGTTACGTCAGACAGCAACAACAAAGCAGTTTTCACGCGATCATGGCGAAAACTCACGTTATGTACAATTTGTTTGCTATTGCATTGCTATTGCGGGTATGTCATAAAGTTTTTGACAATGTGAAAATTATAGATTAATGGATACAATTTATTCAAGGACGGTTATTTAATGTTTTAGTGAAAAAACTCAACAATGCAAATTTAATATACATACCTGAGTTTCTTTTTTTTTAATTAAAATGAAGTAATACTGTCAAGTAGTACTATCAAATGTAGTACTATCAAGGCCTTAACATACTTATGGCACTATCATCAAATAGTTCGTTCATTGTAAATTCTTTGAACAAAACGATTTTGGTGGATTGTCTAATTCAGTTCTTTTATACAAAGAATAATAACTGAAATGTGAAAGGGTAATGAGAACGTGATATCATAAAATAACCGTATTTAAATTTATTATTGTTTTATTTTAAAATATGCTTCGTTTAATTTCAGAACTGTAATTTTTTTATATACAATCTTATTTTTGTCTTGTCTGTCTGTGTAACATATTGTTTCATATCGTTTGATATTTAATTGCCCTGGTACAAACGAAACGAAGACTAAGATGGCACCCTCCAACATTCTTTCAAGAGCTCTACAATCGAAACAATATACCTGGGTTACATTTTTGTGAAGAAACAGACGCATACCAAACGCTGGCAAAAAAGGCCCTTTTGGCTCCCGTCGTTTTGGCCTTTAATGTTTACTCTTTTAGACTCTTGAAATAAAATGTAGTCAGTTAAATATTAAAATTAAAACATAGCTATTGATTTTTGAATTTTATGTCGTAATAAAATTTAAATTTAATTCATTAAACTTAATTTGACTTCCCGGTATTTACAAGAACAGCATATGCAGCTTATTTCATAAAGTAAGTTCAACTGCCAACTAGGTAGAATACTAGTTTTCCTCCATCTATTGGAACGTAAGAAACAAAATGAAATAAATGTGTATTGTCATATTTTCGTTTTCTGCGAAGCTACGTAATAGCTTTACTTACATTGACATTTAAAATTTATGCAACTAGTTCCAACGTAATAAACACTAATCATGGCAATGGACAGCTAACAATCCTTAACACCTTATTCAACAACTCTATAATAAATAATCACTACGCATACTAGAACTTAAACTGTAACAGAGCATGTACTTTTATTAACATTTTGACTAAGAGCAATAAGTATAATGATACTGACCTATTTAATGTCTCCAAATCTAAATTAAAACAGATTATGAGTGATAAGTTTTTCTTGGATTAGGCTTAACTTCATTTTAGTATTTGATTACAATTGTTGATTTTTTTTTCTCTTCTTATTTGTTTATAGTATTTAAATTTCACTTTTATTTTTTTATTTATCTTCTCTCTTTTTGTAAACGTATATAATAACCCTACCTACAATTGGAAACTTGTAATTGGTCATCAGCTTCAATACGTGTTTTGGACGTGTTGTTATGAAAGAATATAAAAAATGTACCTAGATGTAAGTTTCCTTAAAAGTCATAAAATAAAATAAATAAACAGCCACACTCTTTAGGCTCTCCTAAGTTTAGATTTTGCTTTAAGAAAAAATACTTCATAAATACTTTAAATAAATCTATATTTTCTATATTTGCATAGCAAAATCTATAATTAACAGCATCCTAAGTAACCGTTTGATTTGTCTGAATGCGGGCATGAATGAAATTCAAAAATTATTTTTTTCTGGTTTACGAACGTTTACCCTCGTGTTTCGACTGTCTATTCTGATTTACAAATATATTTTTAATTTACACTATTTCAGCAATAAATCAAGGTTGGGTTTTTTTTTATCTGGGAAGACGATAATAACTGGCAAAACTTGTCTGATTTTGAGTTTTAAACACAGATTTAATTTTATTCCCCGATAATGCGAGAATAATATTTTGTAGCTGAGAAAACGATTAAAGTTTTATTTAATTAGTCAAAATTCATCTCCACACTGATATAAAATTTGGTATTGCCATTTAAAGTGGAAATCATATCCCGATTAAAATAAATCGATAATCTTCAGAGTGAATAATGAACCCATAACGAATAATTACCGACCCTATCGTAATATTGATATAAAAAATATCATTTATCGTGATGTTATAATTTACAATCAAAAATGAACCTTATGATGCTTACGTTAATGTTCAAACTATACACTGTACAAGTATGTTGGTCAATTACATACCACGCAACAAAACATGCGTGTTAGTGTGTCATATGATATTTGGCCAACGCTTGGCAAACGTGCGCGGATAAAGATACTATGATCTTTCGATTCTAAACATAAAAGCTAATATCATTTGATTGATTTTGACAATATAATAAGGCTAATATGTAATATGCATAATGAGATTAGCATTACAATAGAATATTACACGTAATAAATAAAGTATCCGGGTATACACACACAACACCGACGTGCACATATTATAAAACGCTTTTAATTTTTATCTAAAACAAAAAGCTTTTCTTTATATTTCGGCATTATTAATATAATAGTTTAAAGAAATGTTTGCTATATATTATAGAAGCAAAGAGTTTTAATCTTGTTTGAATTAGTTTGTTTTTCCGAAATGGACAGTTTATTTATGGGCCTTTTAAATTTCACCGGACTTTGTAGCTTAGCCTTGACGGCTCTTACCCGGAACTTTGTTTGAAGTTGTTATGGTGTCGTGTATACATATTTTAAATAATTTCAAGTGCATTAAGCTTGTATATACCAGTATACAGCAACTGTATGTAAATAACAAAATGTACGGATTTTACACGTAAACCAAAGCAAAAAGGTTACGGCTGTATTTCTAACAACAAGGCACGATTTATCCATACTAAAGCATTAGAGAAAATCCCTCAACACGTACACAGCTAAGCTGTTATACCAATAGCTTCAAGATTATTGAACATAATTATTACTTCGAAACAAGAAACGCAGTTCCAACCATACCGCTCAGCATTCACAACACCCAATCACTAGACATTTTAAAGACTCATAGGTACTGTATAATCAACATATTTCGCGCCAATTAGAATTTACATCCATGTCCGGCCAGGTGTCGTATAACATCGGAAAATATGTAAAAAACTTCCTGAGACTGCTGGTTTTCTCAAACATTGAAATGCGATACTAAAATATCTAGATTGCAAAATTAGGCTTTGATTAGAGTTTGTAAACCTTAACTTGTAAAAACTTCGCGAAAATGGTTGGCGATTAGGAAACTCCGAGTTTTGAAACTCCGTTTAATGATTTAGCAGGTTTTAGTCACAGATGCTATTCATTTCAACAAAATATCGCAATTAATTCTTAATAGACACAGGCTTATTTTTTACATATCATAAAACGATTAAATAAAATACATTTTTGATTTATGAATAGTCTATAACTACGATGTATTTTAAGATAACCTATCATAATCGTATATTCGGCATTGATTGCGAATTATTACAGTTTCTACTAGCTTATGTCCACGAGTTCATTTGCGTAAACCAATTGAAACGTTTAGTCAAAGAGTACATACCCAAAGCATTATTCATCCTGTTCCAAAATCTTTGCTTTTTTGGCTGGAAAATTTATATATGAAATTCAGAAGTCAAGAAAGTTGAAGTCTTTTGTAATGCGACGGGCAAACTTTAACAAAATGCGAAACAAAACTTCATTTGTATAATAAATTATTTTTCATAGGCCCATCTTATGAGTAAATTATATGTGCATATTATGTAAGATGGACCGGCACTGGTTGTGAACCGCACAAAACAGAGAGGCATGGAGATCCTTGTGGGAGGCAGTGGACGTCTTTCAGCTGAAGGGAAGCGAAGGGAAGCATTTTTCGTATATTTATTTTTAATGCTTTCCAACCGGGAATAATCTATTTAATTAACCCAGTCGTAACAAGCAAATCTTTCTTCTTTGTGAAATCAATAACTGACTGATATTTATTTTGAGTTTTAAGTATATTAATTAGTCAGGTATTAAGAATATTTTTACTACTTTTAAAATGTGATAAGCCGTCGATGGGGTCCGTCAAGCTATTCTTGAGAGTAAAGGCATTGAGGTACATATGTTTAAACAAATATAACAAACTGAACTACGACCAAATTACACATTCATGAAATGTTGTACCTCTACAAAACAATATCCAGGAGGTCTTTTGAAAATATCCTAAAACCAGAAGTCAAGGTGACTTTAAGAGTTAATTTTGACATTGACAGGACAAGTCACCTGCTGCCCTTGTGTTTTGTTCCGCAAGCCAAATTAATTGCAGGTAGACCCCTTCATACTTTGTTCATATCATATATTCGGCAATGATCAGACCAGGAAATATATGGAGTCATAGTACTTAATTACAATGATTAAATAACAGGTCAGTTATGCTTGGTCAGTCTTGAATTTTTCCTCTTCGTCCTACAAAATCAGTAAAATATTGGTTAAAGCTGGATTGGGTAAACCTGGGTTGGCTCCTCAATCCAACTCCAAGTCCAAACTCAAGTAGAGCTTGAAAATCTCATCAACAAGCGCATCTATAGTTGCAAAGAAAATGGACAAAATGAGTTTAAAAAACAGAAAACATTAACAACAAGTTTAAGTAGCAAAAACTGGAGTTTCATGAATAAAACTTAACTTATATGTTAAATGTGGACTTATAGCTACATTTTTCTAATTAAAATTGTTATTTCAATTTCAGGTTTGAACTAATTTATCAGTAGCAAATTAACAACTTTTAGTAAGCCAAAAGTCAAGCGAAAAGCCAAAAACGTGCGCATCTCTCGAGCGAGAACAGTTAATATTTTCGAGATGAAGTTGTCTGCACCTCTGACAATATGATCAGTTGCGCAATTCGGACGTGCAAGGGTTTAGTGATGAGTTAAAAAAAAAATAAAGTTACGGAACATTTTATCTATTGAACTTTATTTGAAATGTTACTGTTAGTTTCTTCAAACCTCCTTAAGCATAAGACATCTCACGCTTTTTAGTACATCATTACTAATTAAGTAGAAGAAAATTATGCTACAATTATATTATTTATTTGCAGTCTGTTTAAGTTATTTGCGAAGAAATCTGATTATGCAATTATTTACCTCAATTGCATGTAAATACTTTAAGCTGTTGCTTGTTAGCGTGAATTTACCTAACATTTTCGGTGTGAATGGTTAAACTTCTATTATTAAGGACCCTAGTGTCGCAGTAAAATACTGTTAGTTAACACGACCTGTCTATTTCAAAATTTCACACTATTTTTCCACCATAAAAATCTTCTTCTTATGAAATCAACATTGTATAAGAATTCATTTTTCTGAAGCACAATTTGCGTAAACATGCAGTGAATTGGGCACGTAAAATAGCATTACATCTAACATTTCTCCCATGTACTACCAACTCGAGTGTATATTTCAGTAAAAACTTATTTATAAAATAAGGAATATCCGTGAACGACCCCTTCAGGACACTTTCAGCATAGGCAACTTTTGTCTAAGGACTAGCATTAGAGAAAAAGCCAAGCAGTACCTACATAGGTAAAAGCTACATATGAATACGACTATATTTCTAAAATATGTTTCGCAACGACAAGGTTATTTTTTCCATCGAACTTGACGATAGTAAAATAAGAAACCCCTGAATTGCGTATCTTTATGTCCAAAGATTAAGTCCAAACTAGGAGACTCATAAATTTCACTCTCCTAACGAAACATTTTTCAAATTTGGAATAATGCGTGCGTTTTTAGGTAACCGAATGGTATGTTTGTCACATAAACTAGATGTTAACAGTATGATATGAATCTAAGTATTATTCGCCATTTCATATCAATTAGTTCTCCGTCCAATGTTACGTCATGCGTTACACCAGTTCATCGCAGTTTACAATTTAGTTGACTCTATAGTCGTAGTAAAAGTCAATTCATCCAATTTTCGAATTTTCGTTTCATTTTAGATTTTTATTTTGTCAAAAATGACTTCTGTCTATTGTATTCATACATCTGTACTTTATAGTAATTACGAAAGAAATATCACAAAACTATAAATGACGAAATCGTGGTGTACAGAATTTATTTATTTTATTTATTTATAAAAAGCTTACCAACAGTTTTTTTAATAAAACATTTATAAAAAATATTTAAAACAAAACAAAGATCAATAACTAAATACAAAAACTAATTAATGGTAAACACAGCATGCAATATATATTACAATAATAAAAATAAAACAATTCCGATTACAGTAGATACTTAAATAGGTAATAAGTTTTCAATTATACAATTTTATTTTAAATTAGGTCACATAATATGTGCGCTTCACCTTCACATTAAATAAATCAAGAATTGTGCTATAGCGGTTGAATATTCTAAAGACCTAATCATACTCCGTAGGAACAAAAACGTACTCATAGAAAGAGTAATTAAAAAGATGTTTGCATGTTTGTGACAGGTAACGTGTGCCCACCGTACGTTCTTTGAAAATAGAAGGCCTGTTGTCTGCGTCAGGCGTTTTACGTGCATGATGTGCTGTCAGCGGGGCGTGTGACGTAGGAAGTAATGTAGCTTGGTTCTCTTTATTTATTTTCAGGGACTTTTATACAATAGTACATGCCAGCCCCATGTAATGTAACTTGAAAGTGTGGACATGCGCGTAATTTTTATATTAATAAAAGGCGAAAATATTCTTAAAGCTGAATAACAATATCTATTAAATGATCAAATGAAATAAGAGATATAAACAAAAGTTGATACATTAAAACAAAGCTAAAAACAAACCCTTCGACTTTTTTCTTTCTAACCCTGGAAGGGTTCACTAACAACTGTCAATAACTCCGAGATTTTTCGTCCTTGAGGAATTGAAAAATTCCCTTATTATAGTGAAGGTACAATATTTTTTACAATCAAGAATATTTAAAAATTACTAATAGGAAAAGACAAAATCAAGGTAAGAAAGATAATTACGCAAGATGGCGCCTAGAACGCTTAAATTACTTTTGTGCATACGGCAAAGTGGCTATCGATAAACGACGTGCAAAATAAGTTCCAGTCTGAGGGTCACGAGTTTCACTCATTTTTTAAAAAAAAAATTACCACCCTGACTAAATATAAAATTAAAAAAATGAAAGGAATCCCGTGAAGGTTCCTGCGAGTTCTCCTTCACGAAGGTCTTTCCGAACTGGTAGTAGATGTGACGTCAATAAGTGCAAAAACCATCATTTCTGTAAAATCTAGGGCATAATAGGATTTATTTACGCCTGTCCACAAAATAGAAAAATGATTTTTGTTACGACAATCTCAAACTATAGAAACATTTCGAGAAATGTGTGCTAACGTGCATTAGGCAAGTGGTGCAGAGTAATTTACCAAAAACCTTCTATGTTGAAAATGCTAGGCTTAATGATGTGTTTGTTATATAAAAAGTTACGTAGTATTATTTCTTTATAATCTTTATAATTATTTCTTTACAAGTTAGCATCTAGGTCTCTGTACAGCAATATGGTTTAAAGGTATTACTGATTAGCGATGTCTCCTTACCAAATTTTTCAATTGCAGTTGCATTTGTTTCTGTTATTATAGAGCTAGTACTTAGCCCCAAAGTATGCAGAGCTTGTGTAATGGATGACCATACAGCGAACTGGGGGAGAACCCAGAATAAACAAACATATTTGAATACCAACAACCATGACCTGAGAACAAACATCTGTGTACATCGCACACATGAATGCCCCGACCAGGACTCGAACCTGGGACCACCGGCGTATGAGGTCGGGCTATTATCCACTACGCCACTCGGCCGTCATGAAATGTGAGCTAAAACTTACTAACACATGACTGATGACTGCTCTGCACTCGGGCAACTCAATATTACCACACGCATTACGTTGAAGGTAAGGTGACCCATTTAAAACGGTTGCCACTCGAAACTTTTCTTTTTTGTTATTTAACTTTTAAAAATGTTTAGTTACTCCGCTGACAATAACACACTAATAATTATTTTATAAGAGAGGTACAATAATTTTTGTGTTTTGTTTCAGTGTGACTTTGAAAAAGAACTTAAAATGACAAAAAACGGAAAAACACTATCTCAAAACTATATCAAATGTAAACCGCGCTTATGAGTAAGAAAGTATATATACTTATAAGACTATCTTTGTAATCTTTAACATCTGTTATAATGCCACTCTATATTTATATACTGACATTTTATGATAGTTGGTAAGTGAACTCTGTGGCCACTTACCAACTATCATAAAATATCATTGGGATTAAAAAAGCACAATATAATATGTGTTATTTTTCATATATAATCATCTACTTGCTGTGTATCATAGTCATGATAAAGATCAATATAAAACGCCGAAAATAAAATTCTGGTTGTAGGCAAATAGTTACTAATCCGAATAATTTCATGCAATTTAATTTAAAGGTTGATTACTTATTAATATTCATTATGCAAAATTAAACTCGAAGTGGTTTTGGTCCTGGGTGTCCTTGTGTACAAGCAAATGACTGTTCCTATGAAAACTTTTGTAATTAAATGTGCATACAGCGCAGTGGTGCCATGTAGAGAAAATATCACTACATAGTATAAAACAAAGTCGCTTTAATAATAAAATCAAACGGAACTTGGAAAATAATTATGGGTTAAAATTTGAAATCCGAGTTTCATATACTCGTCCAAAAATTACGAGTATATGAAATTATATAATATATTATATAATATATATTATATATATATAATATATATATGTTTGCAATCACTGAGTTCTATCGTTTGTCTCAAAGTCTCGTTAGGGTATAAATTATCACTAGAAAGTCAGCAGTGTGACGAGTAATAATATAACACTAATCCAAATTTAAACTACTACATTTTTTTTTATTTTTCTTTAAATTATTTTTTGTTTAAGTTCATTAATGATAGCCTTGACATTTATAAAAAGTACATGATTTATTTGATTCATTAATATTTTTTGCGTGTTACGCAGTTTATTATTTTTAGATCCATTTGTTTCCGATTGGATTGCATTTATCAAGTATTTGCAAATATTGAGTTAGAATTTTTTTAGGTTTCGTCAAATATGGATTTTTGTGTAATTTGTGTTGTACCTATATAAATGTAAATGTTATCAGTTTATCAGTTGTCTTTAATGAAAAATTATTGCTTTGCAAAAACAGGCTGTATTTTTTTCGTAACAGCCATATATCAGAACGGCATAACATAAAAATACATTATCCAAAAAAAAACTATAATTGTTGAAAACTATAAAACTAAAATTGGTTATTCATTGACTCACGTGGTTCGCATGGCGTTTTTTTCGTTTTTGTATAATACAAAATTTTTATAGGAACATTTACAGAGAACAGAAATATGCTTTGAGTATAGGTACCAAAATAGGACTAATTTCTCAATCGCCTCATAATAATATGTTCTTAACGCAAAATATCCTCCCATAGTTTAATTTACACGTTTAAGAAATAATAAACAGGATTTATTTCAATACCATTTTAATATCAATTTATACAGCAGCCAGTGAATGGGGGCAATGCAACACTTCTGACAAAGAAAGTGTGATACAAACTGTGACGCATGGACCGTGGGCAAAAAAGTCGAAAGTAAAAATAAACTAGTTTGCAACAACTAGAACTATTGACATCTATTTTTAGCTATAAGTTACATTCAATATTAAACATACAATACGCAAAAGATTGAGTTGATAGTAACGGGGCACTGCCCGAAAGGCAGGCATTAATCGGCACAGCAGCCGGGTAATTGAATATATTACGCAGATGAATGTTCGGGAAAAAAGACTCTCGGGTTTGGCCACCAATATTATTTCAGAAGTGATAATGTGGGATTAGGACGACGTGTTGTCAATTTCCACTCCTTCAAAATCGTTACTGTGTAGATTTTTTAAATATATTACTTCCGAACCGAATATTCCGACATTCACATATCGATGCGCCAAACCGATCCGATCTTTTGGAAATTCTTCAAGATGCCTTTAGGCGGCACTGGCTGAATGTGCACAATAATAACGTCGGGCCGGCCTTGTCATTAGACAAACATGTGGGTTTACTGAGGTTTTGTTATAGGTTTTGTATAGTTTTGATATTAACCATACATAAACACGTACTCGTATGTATGTGTATGTTGTAGGATATTTCGGAGTTTCTGCTATTACCGTTAAAGTGCTACTACAGTAACTTCATAATTCGATATTAACATTAACTACAGTAAAACCAATTTTAAACTTTTTAACCGACGCAAAAAGAGGGGTAATGTTTGAGGTGTCTGTGTGTGTAACTGTCTGTGGCACCACAGGTCCCATATGGCTAGACCGATTTCGACATTTTTTTTCGCGATGATGAATCGAGAGTATTAGATTTTGTGCTTACAAATAACTTGTTTCTAACACCATCTTCCGGAATATATAAGAATACAAACTTTCGATTAGTTAAACTCTATCTAGTTAACCATTATGTATCTACTTCCTAGATATTGGTAGAGAATGCCTAAATAGCATAAAATATATGCAAAGTTTTAAATAAGTCCAAGAATTAGCCATTGCCGTTTTTTATCATGCCTCGGAAGATTTATGATTTTAAACGACTACTGACTAAATGCCATATTTTGAAATTTTAGAGGCAGGTTTTTATTGATAAAGCTCAAATTATAAAATAAACCTTACTTTTAGATCTGTTTGACCACTTGTAATCTATGAAGACATGGCAACAACAAAACAATTAAGACTCGGTTTCAATGAGTAAAAGTATTGAATTTCTTTTGCTAACACTACCTGACATAGCGTATGCAAATACTTACATAATTGAAGTAAGTATAGTTTATTTTGTTGTAAACAAACGACATTTATGTAATAAATAGAGCGACGTATTTTTGCAACGATCATTTATCGAGGTAAAGTTGACAAAATAAGTTTTTGAATTTTGAGTGTTGTGGAATTGTGTGATAAATTGGAAGGAATAACAGTGATTCACGGATTCGCGACGAGAAAATACACAAATTATGTTTGTTTATAAGTAATCAGTAACCTCTGTATCAATCTGTATAATAATTGGACTCTATATTGCTATCTACTTTCAAAAATGTCCACGAAATCAAAAAGAGAGACTCACTGATTGTGAAATAACGAGAAACTGGTAGTTTAGAAAATACCTCGAAAAGATTAAACAGACATTAAATTTGAAAACATACTGCCATGTTTTTCTTTTCAAATCTGTAACATATATTAACTATTAAATATACCTACAGATATAAATATTAAAAAGTTAATATATGTTTACTATTTAATTAACTGAACCTAAGCTGCGTCATATGAGTATAGGTTCTGGTAAAAATAAGCAACACAGTTCAGTAAAGGATTTAAAATTATATATTTTCTTAAATTTTCACGATCCACAATTTAAATAAAACACTTTTTACCGGATATTATCGCGTATATTTTAGTTAATTTTAAAATTATTTCGACGTTTCGGCATCTTTGCAGTTGCCGTGGTCACGATAGACTAAGGTGTTGTTCATCTATTGCCAGTAATAAAAACTACATGATTGTCAATACATATTAACGCCATCTGTTTCTCAGTCTTCTCGCATAACGTCCCGGATTGACACAAAAGGCACTGACTGTGTCCTGAGTTTGCAGTCTAACAGTTTGCTGGTTTTTCATTTTGATGTTTTTAAGTATTGGATCCCATGTTGATGAAAGTTTCCAACCATCTTCTCTATTGAAATTTGGATGTTTTTTAATTTCAATAGTTTCTCTGACCATCCTAGGTATAAAATGTTTCTCTTTTGCTAGGATCTTCACGGTATCAAATCTTAAATAATGGTTGGGCTTGTCTATGGAATGTTCACAAACTGCAGATTTTGAGGTTCGTTTATTTTTAACATCAGAGATGTGTTCTTTAATGCGAGTTGACACATTTCGTTTGGTTTGACCGATATAAGAGAGCCCGCAGTCACAGTCGATTTTATAAACGCCTGGATCTTGTAAAGGGATGCTTGATTTTATTGGACGAAGATGCTGGCTTATCTTTGAGTGCGGCTTGTAGATAGTTTTGATTGAAGCTCGCCGAAGAATGCCTCCTATCTTGTCAGTAACACCCTTTATATAAGGCAGGAATGCTGGTCTTCGTTCAACTGTGAGTGGCTTTACGCGGTTTCTGCGACGGCGACGCGGTGTTTTTAAATACGTCGAAATAATTTTAAAATTAACTAAAATATACGCGATAATATCCGGTAAAAAGTGTTTTATTTAAATTTAGGATTTAAAATTAATCACAATAGGAGACTGGAGAGCCAGCAGAACCTACTTCTTTCGTTTCTGTATTTTAAAACAAAGGAGCCAGCCTACTATTGTATTTAGCCTACTATTGTATTTAACTTTTATTTATTTCATCTACACTCGACCAAGCGAAGGAGACGAATAATTTAGATTGAGCTTCCCTTTCAGTTATTTATTAGCAATAAAGAAAAAAGTTCTACGAAAGAAGAAATACTATGGCATAATTACAGCCGTACATAAATACTGGCATAAAATACCGAAATAAGTTAAAATAACAGTGCTGTTTTCTGTTTCCCAGATTAATGACGTCATGTTTGATAGTAGAATAATTGGCATGGTTGAATTGTTTGTAAACGTCGATCTAAGGGGCGCGTCATGCCAATTCGCCCGGGATTAATCAGCAAAGACGTGCGGCAAAGTCGAACATATGCAGATTAATGTTCGGCAAAAAAGCCTTTTGCGGTCATTTAGCAATCAGTATTACCACGAATTCTACATCGCCACTAACCGAATACCATTAAATACGCGTAGCAAATAGGTCGTCTCTGTCCAACACATACTGCAAACCGAATGTGCTAGCTAGATATGGGTAGCGCTCTTAACATGCTCTTCCTAGAGCTTCGCTGAGTATGACTGTACGTAGGTACATATGACCATCTAAAATTATGTTAAGAAAAAAAGGGAACTGGCAATTGTAAGGTCAATTTTAACGTCCATCGTTGGCTGTAAGAACGTGTACTCAAGACTTCAACGCTATCGGCTAAATCCTTCTAAACCGTATATTCGTATGTATAACCGTATATATATTCCAGTTGCCTAATTCTAGTATAAAAATAAAATAATATAAAAAAGGTAGGAACAACGCGTTGAAGTTTTTTATATGGAAATCAATATAACTCTATAATTATTCACTTTTGAACTAGTCGCTCGAGAATTTAGGTTTTTTGCAATTCCTTAGTGATTTTCAATAGAAACTAAATGTCATGTCAATCAATAACTTTCTGTACTTATTTTACTATTTTACAAAAAAAGTACATATATATAAAATAATTTAAAAAATTGCAAATTAGTAAATATAATTGTTATAAGTGCATACTAGCAAACAGTTCAAACCCGTTTCAAAATTTATAAAACGGTGCAGAGCGTATTATAATAAAATTTATGCTGCACTATATGGCCAGTAATAAGGACGACCGCTTTTTCATTTATTTTTTTTAGAATACTTTTAACTGGTTGTCAATAAAAACCTACGGAATATTTTTAAAGGTCTCGATAGAGTTGAGGAAAACCCAGTACTACTGAAATTCATTTAATGTTCGTCATATTGCTATTGCTGTTTTTATTGTGCCGTTAAAAAAAAACTATAATTATTTAGTAGCTGTTCATGCGCGACATGTTAAAGTAAGTTTTCTAGTTTTTTTTTTTCGCTATTTACTCCGAACATCGAATTAAACCGATCGATTTTTAGTAAATTTAATACAAACTGCTCCAAGTCATAATAATAATTGAAAATATCAATAGATATTTCTGTTCCATGAGTCATAATAAAAAAATTACTTTGCCTTGATTAATTTACTTAGTGAGAAATTGTAGATACGCATAGTTCTGACAATATACATATAAGTACCAAATAATAGTTTTTTGCTGTACCTAGTGTAAAAATCATTAAAGTTTTATATAACTCAGATTCGATGGTTAAAATCAAAGAATACTTTACTTATTCTAGCAGTAACCATTTTCAGTAATCATTTGCTAAGTACTTCCAAATCCGCTATGAAACCTATTATTGCCTAAGCGAGAAACAGTCAATAATTAGAAAATCAATTCAAGCGAGAAAATCAATATGTTACTTCAATACATATTTAGATACCTTAGGTCTACAAATGATTCATTTTTGAATTTTTTTGAAAATTGTAAAATATAGCAGTAAGTAAAAACAGAAGGGATAGCTAGTAGCTACTCAAATTATCTTCACATCTGCATCTTCTCTATACTACTACTAATAAAGATGAAAGATCCATAATTTCTAAAAATACTCATCCAATTCTGTAAAAATAATTTTATACCATCAATAATCTTCACAAATCAATTTCTTCCGAAAACTATTAGGTAATATAACGATCAAAGTTTTTTATTCATTAAATTAGGCCAGAAATATTTACAGATTCAGGCGCTACTCGAGCGACACCGAGCTATTCTTACATGCAATAGTATAATATCTTATATACTTAAAAAGCGTAATTTAACGGCCGAGTGGCATAGTGGGTAGTAGCCATGCCTCATACGCCAAAGTTGCTGGTTCGAGGTCTGGTCGGGGCATTCATTTGTATGATGAACACAGATGTTTGTTCTAGGGTCACATTTTTCTGGAGATTTATTATTATTATTATTGATTTACGTCATTTCAAAAATAACAGAGGAGATATTACAAAACCGCAAATATTTACAATCGTGATACTAAAAAGGCCTAAGTATTGTAATGTTTTTGTCAC
Organism: Marasmarcha lunaedactyla; assembly: GCA_923062675.1. Taxonomy (NCBI): domain Eukaryota; kingdom Metazoa; phylum Arthropoda; class Insecta; order Lepidoptera; family Pterophoridae; genus Marasmarcha; species Marasmarcha lunaedactyla. Next base: position 16,857,966 of record OV281353.1, read on the forward strand.
AAGCCGTGGGTTAAGGCTGGAAGTGGTTTGTGGTAACTTATGTGAGGATTATTTAATGCGGTTCTCGATGGGTTTTCGAAATATTTTTAGCAGTGTTATCGTTACTTTTCATTTATTTATTTATTATATAATAGGACAACCAGCGAGTAATACATTAGGACTTACAACTAAATATTTTTATAGTAAAAGAAGAGATAAATGTACACTCTATTTAAGGCTGCCACAACATGTATAAATATGAAACTGTGACAAAAGTTACCAAAATTTTTAAAGAATGTTTACAAATTGGATAATATAAATCATAGATTATGCAATAAAAGTGTTTAAGGGTATAGATGTTTAAGTGTATGATCAGAGCTTAAAGAATTTGATTAGTGTAGTTGAGTGGGAGATTTTTAAGATTGATTGATATATGTCAATGATAAGAAATAAAAAAAAATTGTAATTTCAAAAATTATTTAATTAATTTAAATACTCTAATTAATTTAATTTAATTCGCCTCTCTGGTCAACTTCTGGATATTCTTTCAGTTCGCAGTCAAAGAATCATTAAATAAATCAACGTCCTGTCCAAGAGAATTATAGGTCACATACTTATAATTCTCTCAATCGGTAGATGGCGTTATGTTGTCGTGTACGGGCAAAGGGAGTATGCAGTAAATTGACCGGATTGCGAGGAACTCGACGTGGTACTTTGATTTGGAATTTTTCCAGAAGCCCGGGACAGTTAATGTATCCTCTGAATAATTTGTACAAAAATATTAAATCTAGGAAGATTCTTTTATTGACTAAACTGTCCATGTTGAAATGATTCAGTCTGTCATTATAGCTATGCAAAGTTTTATGTAGAACGCATTAGTAAGCTAGGTGCCTAGTAAAGCGCTTTTGAATCCGTTCGATACGCAAACAATGGACATTATATTGTGGAGACCACACTACACTGCTATATTCCAAAAGACTTCGAACATAAGCGTTGAGCACTGTAATTTTTGTAATTGGATTTTAAACCCTTTTCCGTTTCTAATAACAAAGCCCAACATTCTTGATGTCTTCGAAATTATTGCGTCAATGTGGGGTGTAAATGTCAATTTAGAGTCTACAATGACACCCAAATCACGCAGATTGTTATGCTCTTGTAGGCGGATATTATTAACGCGGTAAGCTGTACACCTCGGATTTAATTTACGCGTAAATGAAATGTCCCAAAAGGCAAGGAGTCTGGGCCAGGTCTTTGTACACTTTATCAAAAAATTGTTTAAGATGCTTAAAACACTTTTCGATTGTAAAATTGTTATTAAAAATCTTTATTTATTGGTAGGAAATGAAATTGTGCATTATTAGTGTGCAACACAAACAAAAAACCATAATGGCGGAAAAATGTCATTTTGACAGTTAAGGTTTACTTACATCTTTTTTTTGTGTTTCAAGTAGTATCGACGGCTGGTTGCCATTAAGTCCACAGAATTGAATTGAATTGTTTTGTGTATTTTTAGCTTATTTAACAGTTGTAAAGTTAAAATGAAACCGAAAGAAAGAACTCAAGCGCAACGACCAATCAAACACACAGACAGACAACTATCAATGTGATGTGAGTGAAGTGTGCCGTGAGTGAGGTGGCTGTCCCTCTGCTTAATGAACCAACTTCACTTGACAACTTCCGCCATAGAAAAGACACATTGTCAATGTTGCCTGCTAAAACGAACACAAATAGTGTTGACTTTTTTTATTTTCTTACCATCTAACTACTGATTAAATCAAATTATTTGTATTTCTCCTATAATTACCATTAATTTGTCTATTTTTTTAGATGGTGCACAAAGACCTAGCCCAGGTTGTGACATTTCTTTTAATGTGAACATTTATCAGCGTTTAGTTTCATTTTATTACGAACACACCAATCTGATAGATTATTCAAATCATACTGAAGAAGTTCAGCGCCATGAGAATTTTTAATAACTTTGGTTATTTTAAGATCATTTGCATACAAAAATACCTTGCTATGTCGTACAATGTCTGAAATATCGTTACTACAGATATTAAAAAGCAATGGCCTCAAATGAGAACCTTGTGGTACTCCATAACTGATAGGGGAAAGGTTTGATTGGAAACCCTTCATTTAAAAAATAAAACTGTTTTAAACTAAGGTTTCCCCCTTGTGGAAATTTCGAGAGAAAATATAGCCTATGTCAACTGTCAGCAGCTTATCGACCTACCACAAAATGTCACATTTCGCAATCAATTTTTAACCTAGAGTTTGTCACGGAAAAAGTCAAAATCAATTGAGGAAAACTGAATTTTTGTGACAGGATGATGAGCCATTGACTGTACTTCTGGATAACTTAACTTTCTAATAAAGAAATAATTTTATAACTGGTTTAGTGGTTTCATACATAAGAAACACGCAATTATTGTAATGAGAATAATATAACATATAATATAATAAATCCACAAACAATCACACCGACTGTACCGGCCCCAAAGTAAGCAGAGCTTGTGTTATGGATAACCATACAGCGAATTCGGGGGAACCACGAATAAACAAACATATGTAAGTATGAACAACCATGACCCGAGAACAAACGTCTGTGTTCATCACACGAATAAATGCCCCGACCAGGACTCGAACCTAGGACCTCCAGCGTGTGCGGCTGGGCTACTACCTAATAAGCCACTAGGCCATCAGAGAAGTTTTTATAATATAGTAAATAAATTATAAAGATAGTAAACCAGTATACACAAACAAGTTACTTAAATATCGCGGTAGTTTATTTTAATGGAAACTGGAACTCTTTATTACTAGTCATTCTTTGGTTTTTATTATAATACAATACAAAGTGTAGATTAAAAAATTGGCATTAAAAAAAGCCTCATCGTTCAAGGGCGATCTTTTCCTCAATAAGAAAAGCTTATAATTTTATCTATTTTAAACCAAAACATAAACTACTACTGATTTTGCCTTTGATATTATCTGTCTAATATTTAAAAAAACTAGATAGCTTATTGGCAAATATTTTATATCACTCTGTGTTAATCGCAAAGGCCGCATCAATAAACAAATATTTTGGTTTCGTTACAAATTGTAATACTGAATGTTCGTTCACTTTTATGCAACAGAAATGTATAACCGCCAATTAAAATTAAATGCAATAACTATTGCATCGATGTGTAATTCAACTCATGTAATCCGTTTTTTTTTTATTTAAATAATATAACATATATTTCTTTTTTCCAAAACATTCCAGGTCGACATTTTAAATAAAGATTGAAATTGAGTAAATGTTTTATGTACAGTACAGATTCAAACTTTGTAACATTTTCCGACAGCCACTTAAGTGTATCGTAAGACTGAGTTTGTAATCCATTTCTAATTTGGTCATAGCCGGCAAACGAACACGCGGCCCACATATTCAGCACATTTGAATTCCATGTGAAATTTTCTTATTTATTTGTTCTCTGATACTAAACCGATAGTATTAATGTTAAATTTATAGTGTAATAAATTAAATAAATGCTTGTCCCCATTCCCAACTTTTGGAGTTTTCCTCTCAGTTTTTCTTGCAAAAATTATGTACCTACGTATAACTTTATAACACCATTACCTGAGGTTTCTAAAAACAGGTGTTATTCTCTACAACTAAAATTGGTAATGCAATCATAAAAGGCGGCCTGTTTATTTCGTAGGGATAAATTACAAAATCTCGTAAAACTTTATTCTATTGGTTCTTCTTATGTTTACAATTATTAAGTACTCGTCGGAAGTTATTTAACTGCCTAGTCACAAAACGGTGATATGAATGACTACATTTTGTATTTTAAACAGTTTATAAAAAAATTTATTAATCATAATCTTTAAAATTTATAAACCTTCTACAATAAACAAACACATTCCGAAAAACATACAAATTATTTTTATTTTGTGTTAATACGACCACTAAGAATGTTTGATTATTTACTTCGCACCAATCCCATAATTGATCACTTAATTAATTTTCTAGAGATAAACATTGCAAAAATAAAATATCTCAAAAAGTAAGTTCTTTCAAGTTTATCAATTTCTAAAATAATTTATTGAAAAACCTCATATGGCAAAAAATAAAAGAATTTAGACTCACATTTTTAAAGTGCTCGAAATCCAAAAACAGAAACGCGCAGTAAAGTTGTTCCGAACTATCGATAGGCAATGGAAAGTGCGGTGCGGCGCAGCCTAAACAATATTTTAATTCTGTGCGCGTGAGTTTGACGCCGACTCAAATCGAACTGTGTTGCCCTACCACTATTACTTGCCTTTGCTACGCGTGGTTTGGGTAGAGGCAGGTTGTCACATGGCTCCTGTAATCTGGAGGTAATATGAGTTTAGCAAGTTATATGTGTGGATAAATTTGACGATGAACGATGAATGAGAATTGAATTTTATATTGAATTAGCATATTGTATACATAAGAGAGATTGAATACGTCAGTGTGTAAAAAAAAATCAGTACAGAATTTTTCAATCTTGCATTGTTTTTTGATCCTTACGTATAACGTAACTCCTAATTAACCTAGGAAGACATTAAACATTTACGAACGAAAATATAATAAAATAGATTAAGTGCTCTTCACATTATTTTTCCATTTTCCTTTGAGTTTTGCTAATCAAATGGTTTTAGGAAATGTAGGGGAACGGGGCCTAAAGCGGTAATGGTGCCTGAAGCGCATTTGTATTTTTAAATCAACGCAAGAATAGCTTGAAGCATCAGACGGGAGAGTCGTTTATAAGTAGAAAGCTTGAGGTATTTGTGGACTCTGCGAAAACGTTACGAAGTGCAACAAAAATAATTGTAGTTTGCTTTCTTTATTCATGGTTTAGGTTTATCTAGTTCAATATTTAATAATGAAATACATTATCTAGACTTGCTTTGTCACTAGTCATCAATATGAATGTAACTACGTAATTTAAGTGAACAAACTGTAAGAACTTAGTCCACTTAAGATTATTCTGCTCCGCGGCTAGTTTTTTTTTCCAAAATAAATAAAGCTCTTAATTTGTAATAGGGCTTTAATTTTTGCTAATTTTTTAGGCATTGTTGAAGTTCATTACAGTTAGTAATTATTTAGACTCAAAATTGTGAAGATGTTTCGCCTAAGTACCACCTAAGAACTTGAAGTAAGTACGTGATTTTGAAAACTAGCCGAGCCAAATTGTGCTGCCTATACTACAGACTATGAGCATTTCACCAGCATGTTATTATCGTAATAATAAACGTATTGTAAAATCAAATTAGTCTGTGGTGCGAACTGGGAAATCAATGAAAAGCATTTTATTGTTTAAAGACGACCCTGTTTAGCATGTTTTAAATAAAAACATTTTATAGCTACGTGGCATCGCATCGTGACTGATTATTTAAAAAATACATTTGTTAGCCGAAAATCTATGGTCAAGGATTTAAAACAAAACAAAAAGATTTAGAAGTTAAACTGATTTGACTAATACTTTTACTTTTTAGCTACATCTTTTCAATATAACTCATTATTTTAGCAAAACACTATCCATAGGACTACATAAGAATGCAGGTAAGATGCAAACTAGGTACGGTACTGAATTTTTATTTCGTAGTGAATTTGTGATTGGGAAGGCGTAGAAATAATTAAAGGTTTAATAATAAAATAAAACAACATAATGTAGTAAAAAAATCGTAATAATTTATTAGCATGTTGAAGACTCTTAAGAAATCAAGTGTAGAATTGAAACCCGACAGAAAATATTCTTGTTTTACCACCACAGTCGACACTAATAGTCGACTATTTTTGCATGAGAGTATGAGAACTTTAAATAAAAATGTAGTGAAAGAGGTTTGTAGCTAGTTAATTTTAGGGAAAAAACACTTCCAGAGTTCTCTTCTTCATTGTTGCAAATGTTCCGAACTGCAGCTATAAATAAGCGTGAAGTCCACCTTCAAGATACAAATACAAATAATTTATTTTCATTAAAATCTTATACTTCTGAAATGTTACAAAACATTCGTTATAGAATTAGTTTTAAAGACTTTTATTAGCTTCTACTTTAAGACTACTGTCGAGCAACCTGTTTTTATAACAGTGCAGAAGAGAATTTTTTATTCCAAATTCATAGTTACATGCCTCATGGGGAACTAGAATACAACGGCTAAAAACTTCCTGACACAAATTAAATACTAAACCAAAGCAAAATTGCACTAGTTGTAGCACTATCATGGCAGGCACAATGGCATCTAATGGGCGAGAGAAGAAAACCTGCCCATACTATGTTCAAAACATCCCTACAATAAGAAGTTACTACACTGGAGCGCCGAATTGCGATTTCTCGTGGAACAGTGACAAAGCTTGAGTTTTGCGGGACTGTTAATTGAAAGATGGCTGTTGGATGTTGGGGGTAGGCCAAGAACCAATAACAGTAAAATAACAAACCAACGGAAATCGTCACGGTACATTTATGCAGACTTTAGATAGTCGCTGATATTATATAACAAGAGGCACCAGAGCTGATGAAACGCCTGCCCAAAAAGCTTCAGTCTCTGGGTTGGGGTTTCACGACTGAACTTGACAGTCAATATAAGGATAAGAAAAGGCGGCAATTTAATCAATCAGCAGTTCTCCCATTTAGAGAGTAGAGAAACATGCATAGCTAAGCTTAAATGAAATACCTAATACTTATTTCATCAGTTTACGGCGACAAAAAAATCCAACTCCAACAAATCCAACAATTCGTAAGAACTCTTCGCTATCCTTGCGGCGATCAAATGGATGTGTCCTTAATGCTTTATAAAAATATAAGGCCGCCCTAATTGTGTAACGGCGCCCGATAAGACGACGGGCAAAAACGTTATTATGTCGTCTAACACCGAGTGTATTTGTGTCTGTGTTTGATGACTCGCCGGCACCAAACGAAATACATCAACAACAACGTTCTAGAAGCACATTATCGAAGTTGGTAATATCTGAATCAGATGTCCGTCTTAAACTCAAAAGCCCACAAAAGGACCTGGTACTGATGGGTTACCTTATATATTCCTAATATGCTGAACAACTTTGTGTTCCTTTGAGCATTTTTTTAACATTACATTGCTCTTCAATTGGGTGTTTTTCCAGCGTTGTGGAAGACTGCAAATATTATACCTTTATTCAAAAGTGATGATTACGGCTTATGCGAAAACTACTGCCCCATTAGCATGCTATCCGGCATTGCTAATACATTTGAAAATATTGTGTACGCCTGCATTTACAGTCAAGTAAGCCCTTTTATAACTGAGTGCCAGCACGCCTTTGTGAGGCATAGTCAACACTCACCAGATTTCTTGAGTATAAACAATATTAATGCTCAGCTTTTGCAAGAGGAGGTCAAGTAGACTTCACGTATACCGATTTCCGCTAGGCTTTTGACAAAGTCAATGACTTCCTACATTCTGAAAAGCTTACCTGGTATGGTGTACATGGTGACATAATGCAGTGGATCCAGTCATACCTGTCTAATCGTAGTCAAATTGTGGCAATGAAGGGTTTTGAGTCGTCACCGAGGCCTGTTAATTCTGGCATGCCTTAAGGTTCACACCTAGGGCCACTGCTTTTGAACATCTTCATAAATTTCCCGGCAGACAATATATACCTCGTATAGTAGTAGTATACACCTCAATAGTATATACCTCGGTGACCAATGAAAGCGACTGTGAATCTAATCAAGAAGATGCGCTCACTATAGCCCGATGGTGCAAATGCAAACATGTGCATCTCAATGTCGATTAATGTCGTGTCATATCTTTTACTAACAAAAGAAACACAAAAATGTTTGAGTAAAGGTTGGAGGGCAGAATCGAAAACGTAACTCAGTGGAGAAAGACTTAGGTGTTTATTTCTTCACTAAACTCACTTTTCGAGATCATTTTGACTTTAAAAATACGTCTAGCTTTATTTACATTTTAAATAAAGCTATATATCTATATCCTCATAAGAACCGTTCTGGAGTATCCTTGTTTCATTTGGTCACCTCGCTACAAAGTCCATATTGATAGACTTGAGCAAGTGCAAAATAAAGCCTTAAAAATTATTGCATTCAGAAAGCACCTTGGCCGCAAGCTTACTTCCTGTGATGAGAGACTATCAAACACGGACTATCAATCAATCATTATCAAATTTCTACATTGCGTTCGCGTCGACAGGAACAGGATCTATTGTATCTATACAAATTAATACATAATAGAATTTCTTCTTCTCCCTTATTGTCTTGCCTTAACTTTAACTGCAAACCCAACCCAAGACGTCTAAAATCCTTTGTATTAAATGTATACACAAATAACATATCCTTCTACAACCCTATCACCCGCATGAGCTTACAATGGTTTCTTCCGCTGGTAGTCGCAGGGATACAACTATCGATTTAGTTTATATAACTTCAGTTTCAAACTTTTGTTAGGAATATAGCTATGTGTAGACTACATGCACTAACTTTTAATCGTTCTGAATATTTTACTATACAAACTTCTATTTTTATATAAAAATCAATAATAATAATAATAATAAAACACTTTATTGCCCACATACAAAGAAAAAAAAACATTATAACTTTAAGCATATATACAAAAAAATATTAGGTGGGTAAAGGCGGCCTTATCGCTACAAGCGATCTCTTACAGGCAACCTTTGTGCGACGGAAATCTAGAAAGTAAGCGGGAATGAGCTTATATAAGAATACATAGATATACACACAATATGTAAGTTTTATAAATATATACAAAGTTATAATAATCATTTAGATACTCTTATGTTACAAGATTATAATAAATAATATAATACCACTGGATGCAACTTTTATTGTTCCAAAAAATTATTGTGTAATTTAGACTTGAAAATTTGAAATGTTTTGGCGTGTCGTATCTGATGCATCCACTATTCTTAGTCTGTTTTATGAGTTTTTAAAAAAAGGTTGTAGTTGGAAATGGACGAAAGAGCACGATACGGCTTTTAAATCAATTAAACAGTTAATTACTTCGGAACAGGTTCTAGCTCATTTTGACCCAAATGTGAGAATTATATTGACTGTAGATGCCTCGCCAACTGGCTTGGGGGCCATGCTTTCACAGGCGGGTAAAGATGGTGGAAAGACCTATTTCGTTTGTATCTCGCACAATGAAACACAGCTGAGAAGCGATATGCTCAGATACAAAAAGAGGCAACCGCCATTATTTACGGCGTGCGACGATTTCACTAATATTTGTACGGTCATTTATTTTAAGGACGGATCACAAGCCTTTATTGTCTATTTTTGGACCTCAAAAGGGAGTACCAGCAATGTCGGCAAATCGGTTGCAAGGGTATGCTTTGTCCTAAGTAGTTACAACTACAAAATAGAATACGTGCGTAGTGCGGCTAACGGCGCTCATTGTCCCGCATCAGCCTGGCGCGCGCGGTACATGCGTGCGCGTGCACCGAACAGTGTAGCTGCTGCGATTGTGAAGTGGCGTACGATCGTGCGACTTATGTTTGCTTCGTGGGAGACGGATCAATGCCGTGACGCTTAAAAAATTACGCAAGGAAAAAAAAGTGACGTTATTTTTAGTAAAGTAATACAGTTAATTACGCATGGCTGGCCACCGAAAGTTAACGATTTGGGATTAAAACCATATCTTTAAATAGATCGCAGCTATCTTTTGAAAATGGATGAGTCATGAGAGGTCACAAGGTTGTTATTCCGGTAAGTTTACACAAAAATATTTTAAATGAATTACATACCTCCCATTTAGGTATAGTCAAAACAAAAGCGGAAGCGCGGTCGAGATTTTGGTTTCCAGGGATCGATCAAGCTATAGAATCTATGATAGTCACATGCGATGTATGTATTCAGTTACGCCCCTCGCCCCTGCGAGCTTCAGTCGCTCATTGGCAGTACCCAACTCATCCTTTTCGTAGAATACACATCGATTTTCTGGGCCCGATCAAAGGTAGGTAGTGTTTATATGGTAGCAGTAGACGCTCTGACTAAATGGGTAGAAGTATATAACATGAATACTGCTACGTCGTCAGCTGCAGTAATTGCTAAATTATGCGATTTTATATCAAGGTTTGGAATTCCGAAAACAATAGTAAGTGATAATGGCACAGCTTTTTGCTCTCGAGAGTTTGAATTATTTTGTGAAAGAAATGGAATTTCACATACGTCACCGGTGTACCATGCACCTAGTAACGGACAAGCTGAAAGTTTTGTAAGAATAGTGAAAAAGAAATAAAATCTTGTATTATGTCTAGTCAAAGCGCGACAGAGGCTTCAGTAAAATTATTAAAATATTTGATGGATTACCGTAACTCAATGCACTCTACTACGGGGCTGTCTCCTGCTCAGTTAGTATACGGTCGCAAGTTGAGATCGCGGTTAGATTTAATCGATCCAAAGCCATCGTCGCCCTCGTCACCGTTTTTCGTATCTGATTATGTAAAAAATCAACAGTGTATGCAAACTGACAAAAAGAATGAAAGAAAAGTAAAGCAAAATGATTGTGTACTCAATAAAAAATATGTTAATAAATTAACTTATTCGTGGTGTAAGGGCGTTATACAAAAAAAATCTTGAAGTTAATTACAGGATTGTTAACAAAGTACAGTGAAAATGTAGACTTTACAGAAGCATTGACAACGTGGAGAGTGATGACTCAACTGAACAAATTATCCCATTGTATAAATAGTTTATTAACAGACTCTTTCAGGAATGCTTCCGAACATATTGACGTTCTGAGTGTGGTCATGCCGCAGTGTAACTTTATCACTGAAAGGATTGTGAAATGGGGCACGCTTAATTATATATAACAAGTGTGAATGACCAAATTCTTAATAACGAAATCCGTATAAGTTGCGCTTATAACTGGCGAATGTTTGTATCTTCCTCGGCTTAATTTATCTCCAAGGCAAATTGAAAAGGTCAATTACAAATGAAAAAGCTATCGTTCGTTACGACAATAATTTATATGGCAATTGGGTATGTGACAAAAATGTTTTTATAACATATTCAAATAGTTTATCAACAGAAAATAAATATTGCATAAGTAACAGTATATTTACAATCAATAGTTTTCTACATACAGCAATATGTTTGCTGCTGTGAGTCGCCGAAAAACGCTCCATACAAAATGGTACCGAGTTACGACGTCACAACCCGTAAATCATACTAATAATTGTATGGGCGTTTGGATATAATATATAATAGCTACGTAGATAATGGGTTAATATGCATACTGTCATAATAACAATTGTTATATTTAATGTCAGTACGCGAAAAATATTACAAATATTAACATATTTTATCATAACTTTTTTACTTCTTTTTTAGTTTTTCTAATCTACTATAATTTCGAGGATAAATTAAAAACTTTATTTTTCAAAAAAATATTTGGATCAAAATAACTTACATTTTATAAATAAATTATAAAAACTTGCATTTTCAGACGGTGTCAAATACCCAATTATAATGTAAAAGTGTTACCATAGGAAGCAGTCCCGCCCTTGACTGTAGAGATAACTTGGGAGGAATTGTACACTCGAGAACGTGTGAACCGTAGCGCACCAAATAGAAGCGTAAATAAAGAAAAAAAAGCATGTTTTTCGTGAAACCAGAACATCATTTATAGATGTGAAGTAGGGCTCCAATATAAGTAATACAATATAATAATCCCCTATAATTTATCTAACCAAGGTTTGATGGACAATATCCTCTGGTTCACCACATAGTATAAGTGTGGTTCCTACAAATAATATTTTAGCGGATGCCTGAATGTGTCACTTTGAATTTCTCCAAAATCGAATCCACAAAAACATTTAAAAAAACGCAAATATGACAAGCAGGATATATAGACGTTATACGTGGAAATTTAAGACATCTCATTGTGGAATAATGAAGATGGAATTTTGAAATTGCTTCTTTTACGCGTATGCCGTACATTATGATTTAGTTAGGCATTTACAACTTTTTCTGAAAAAAAAATAGTATTTTTATTTTATAATTATTAATTTAATACACTTATGTGTACCTACATTGTAAATATTTTTACTATTAAAAGGACATTGGCAGATCGCCATACATGGTTTTAGTTGGAGTTAAAGTGGAGCGTTTAGAAGTCAAAAATATCTAAAACTATAGGACATAAAATCTAGATCAATTTCAAAAAATATATATATTATGGAGTATGTCTAGGAACAATAATAATTGCATTTTCATTATGTACTAATGTTGAGGTTATGATTTCAAATTACCTACATTCACATAGGTAATTACTACTATCACCAACCGACCATGATAATGACACGTTCATCAATATCTTTAACTTAATCAACTAATCCTAAAATCACAGCAATAAGTCGCCGTAAGCGCAATCCGTATCAATATCGGAATCCGTAGGCACAAAGACTTATAAAGTCACGTTATATAAAATAACTAAAAGAATCGCAAATCCTTAGTACAAAAACCATGGCACTCACACACACACAAGTGACAAGTCCAAAAGTTACGAAACGGTTTCGTTTTCAAGTTATGTTTTTTATCTCAAACGCGCCGGCTAAGGCAAAACCTATACAGCCAAGGATAAGGACTCCAGTGAGTAATAAATCATTTCCACTATGAGGAATATAAAAAATATATATATTCTTTCATAAAATTGAGTCCTTACATTCTGAAGTAACTATAATTTCCTATTTTTAAAATCTATATTACAAAATCAAATACTTGTGCCTGGACACAATCAATGCTACGTATCGTAATAAAAAATGACAGGAGCTAAAACAAACTGATCAAGTCAAATCAAGCTTCATAAATCAACAATTTTTTTGGAGACTTCTACACATGAAGCTAATAAAATGGAAATTCACATTAAAAAACAGAATAAACAAATGTACTAGTTCCTTTCCTAAACGCTCACTGTTTACTTGAATAAGGATTCGCCAATACTCTTTATGAGAATGAGATCTCATTTCAATTCCTAAGTAAAAAAAGAAAAAAGATGGACTTGCAAAATTAAAAAATTGGAATGAAATGAAAATGAAAAAATTATTTTCATGAGAATGCAAAAAAATAAAACAAAGTGAATAGGAGCTTTCAAGAACATTTTTTAATACATAAGACGACATGTATATGGATAGCACATTTTTTAAAGCAATACTTGTAGGTACTTCTTATAATTAATTAAAAGTAAATGGCAAAATATAAGAAAATCGTACCTATAAATTATCTCAAGCTGAAATAAACTCTCAGATTTCGTTAGTTTTATTTAAAGAAAATAGTTCTTAGAAAAAATTATATGAATGTCTGAAAATGAAAAATTCAACAACCCGGCTTCTATCCATACTAGCGGTTCCCAAGGTACAAACTATGATGATAAAATAGATTTGAATACCTAGTTACCTTTATAAGGGCTACCTTTTCACCTGTATAACTAGCACCTTCTAACTGTTTTGGTTAGTATTGAATTTATGTTGGTACTTTTACAGGCTGTTTCTTCCTGTGTTAAGTTAGGATAGACTGTAGTTTACCTCTAGACGAAAACTGTCTACTGAGGCAGAATCATTTCGGGAGCCCTTGAACGAGACATAAATATTCTTGCCAAGAAAGCTATAGTTCACTTTTTCTAACAGTTTCCCTTAAAACAATGCTATCCCCCACTTCAATAGATTCTTTTTTAACAATAGAATCTTTTAAGTAATGCTCTGAGATGTGGTCGCGAAGTTCTCGCTTGAATTTGAAGGCTGCTTCGCAGTGTTCACACCTGAAATTTGTAAGAGTATTTTATTTTATTTTATTTTATTTATTTGCTGTACAAAACAGTTTTACAGTAGATATACATAAATAACTTAATGTTACACTACGATACATTGATGGACTGTAATCCCATAGTATGTACAGACTGCATGTTTTACATATTTTTTGAGTAAACAAAACATTATAAACTTTGTAAATTATTAATATTATAAATGCATTCTAATTAACAATTAAATTATAAATATATTAAATTATTAAAATTCTCTAGAATAATACAATGAAATAGAAATAGAATTGATAAAGTTTTTATTTACTACTTATGATAATTACTTAATAATTTTATGTAGCTCACATTTCCAAATCCCTACAGTAGAGCCATAAATGTCAGGTACACTGTCTGTTTTATTTAAAAGTATGTTATACTCTCTACACATTCGTAAGATGGGATTGTGAAAAGAAACATTGTTATTTCAAAATGTTACTGAAAAGGAAAATTTATGTCTTGACGATTTAGTGGGAATTTTAAACTGTATGTCTGACAAAAGTGAAGTATTTAGAAAACTGTGCGAGGTGTTGTAAAGAAAGTTTAAATCGGATATTTTCCGTCGGTCTTCCAGTCTTACACCTATAATAACGTAGGCGTAAATAACATTTGAGCTCCTTTTTCTTTCTATATCCCAAAATAACCGTTTCTCGTGAAATATTTTTAATATATTTGTTTCAAAATAAAAAAAGTATTGTACAGACTGACTCATGTGTTATGACTAGTCAGGTTTTGTTTTAGTCCCTCTACAAACATATCGCTTGTTTGCGAGTACAACGTGATATCACGAAAAATACTTTTTGTAATGACAGTGTAAAATACATAATTCGATTTATCGCAATCTACCTTTCTGCAAAAACATGGTTATCTCTAAACCAATCATAACTACTTTTATGACAGAAAGAGACAAAATATAACGTTGTCATGCTCACTAACTTCCAAGCGGTCAAATGGAGAAGAGCTCCCAGATTTCTTCAAAAACGTGACAGCAAGATATTATCTCATTCCTTTAGTAAAGTTAAGAAACAAAAATCATTTTGACATTATTTTTTAATATTGATATTTGGAAATGTTTCGGTTTTATAGAAAAATTTGAGTACTTCTCTGTAATAACTTACTGTACTTATTACGTCGTTCTTGCAAAACATACTCGTTTCAAGGAATTTTGACCTGAACTATGCGTATAATAACTTACTTTTTTTTTATTATCCGTTGTCACGTTTTGAAAAACAACGTGACAACGGATGCTTTTTCGTTTTGTACGCATTTTTATCAATGAAACGTTTCGTAAAGCTTCTAGTAAAATATACTAAATGGTACTTTATTAAATTACGCATCTTTTGATGGTAAAGAACACAGATTTGGAAGGCTGACATTTTAAAAATTAATTTTTTAAGGACGTAAATTTTCAAGTGCTTGTGTATTTATAAATAATTGTGAAACCTGTGATTAAAATGTAAGTAATCATTTATTTATTATGTGACATTATTAGTGTTATATGTTTAAATAAACCTCAAGATTCAATCTTTCGAAATATCGAACTATATTATGTAACCCAAGTTTATTACGATATTTTTACATGCGATAAAATGGACATGCAATTACTCCATTTTTGTAGGCCTATTTTATAATTAAGTTTTTGTATGATTTATTGCATTTTGAATCAAATTTCCTCTTGTTATTGGAAGAACAAGTCATAACTAATATAAATATAGAATTAAGCGCAATAAATATATTTAATATAGGTAGGATTATAAGATTTTATATTTTCTTCTTCAGGTGGGCACCAAAGCGCCGCCCGTGTCGCCTACGATTTTGTTAAGTACTAAAATAAGGGCTTGGTACAGATGGAGGAATCATGAGTAAATTTAACATGATTTTGAAGATAGCAAACGGCAACAAAGTACGTAATTTCCTTAAGTTATTTTTTTTTATATTCTGCTACATTTATTATAGTTTATATTCAATCGCTTATTTTTTTTTTCACGAGGATATCTCCAGAGGTGCAGCCGTGCATTATGGTTCCCATATTAGTGCAGTATTCAACAAAATAGCTCTGTGTGTCTGTTTGCAATTCAGAGAATGGAGAATCTTACAAAAACTTTGGTCAACAAAATTCGCGGAAATATTTTTATCTTTTACATATTACAAAAATAAATGCTATTTCAGAGTTACTTTAAATGGAACAGTATTAATTTAAAACGATAATTACGTTGTGCATGTCATTGAAATTATTCGTTTCGATGTACAAATAAAGTGAACATATTAGAAGATAGTAGAGATTTAAAATGGAAAGAAAAGTAATAAATGCGTTTTTTACCAAACAAACCATTTTTTTATAGATTTTTTAATGTAAATATTTATTTATAGAAAAAGACGCTAAAATGACGATTGATTTTGATGAATTATGAAACTAAGGTAGGTACCTGGATTGATACACAGAATGCTATTTATCCCAAAAAAATGACAGGATTATCAAACATGACATTTTTCGCGAGTGAAGCCGCGTGCACAGTGTAATTATGATAAAGTATTTAATTTATCATTTAAAAAACATAATACATCATTGAACACACATGTAACAAGTTTCCACATTGTTACATTGTTGTAATTGTATTTATTCATTATGTTGTAATTGTCATGTGTAAGAATTATTTAATGGTCATTCCAAATAAATATTACAAAACATAATAAGTATTTGTCTTTATTTTTTAAATATCA
Source organism: Marasmarcha lunaedactyla (assembly GCA_923062675.1). Taxonomy (NCBI): domain Eukaryota; kingdom Metazoa; phylum Arthropoda; class Insecta; order Lepidoptera; family Pterophoridae; genus Marasmarcha; species Marasmarcha lunaedactyla. Next base: position 16,874,475 of record OV281353.1, read on the forward strand.
ACTAAAAATTTGCCCAGTGTGTCAAAATTTTCTGCTAGTACCTACATTATGTAAATACATATCTATGTGAAATAAGGCTACATCAACTTCAGTGTCACGATATTTCAAATATAATTTTTAGTACATATGAGAATATATTTTACGTAGTGGGGTTTTTCTGGATAGCAATTGTTTCACTTGTTGTAGATGGGCTCTAAAGCTAAAAAAATATTGGAGTAATTGTCATACGACCAAATAAAACCACAGTCGCTAAAAACGTACAATGTGGTATTGGTGATGATGGTCGTAATAACAATCTCCGGAGCTCGGGGATTAGTCGATCTTGTAGTATTTCTCTTAGTATATCGTCTAGTTTCACTGTAGTTTTGTTTGTTTATAGTTCCACTGTATTCATCAGTCAGTCATCAGTCACAATATTTCTAGGACACCGATGATTCGGTTTAAGATCCTTATTTTAAGCTCTAAGCGAATCTACCAGACGATCTGATGAATAACTTCGATATAGGAGAGTGTAGCAGTCCAAATATTAATTACTTGACCCCATAAATAACGCAGAAACTTATTATATATTATATGTATAGTCTAAAACTCCCTCTGGAAAGTAAATGCTAAATAAAATAAAATAAATAAAAACAGCAAGATTATCTACTGCTATACAGCAATTTATACCATATGACAAGGGTTTTCGCGGCAACAATTATTTTTCTAAAGTTAATAATTAAAATTCTATGCCCATTTCAAACTTTCAAAACGCGTTTCCCACAAAAACAGTGATTTTGAGATACCCCATTGTAGCAGCAAGCAAGTGAATGACAAGTGAAGGGACTAGAATCTTTAACCATAATTTTTTATTTCATAGTCGACCAATTAAGTTATATTATGTTTCTCAATTCTTAGTTAAGAAAATGATGACTATTAAAATCCTAACTTTTGACATTACTAAATTTAATCAATTTCTCAACCATGAAATAAAAATCATTGCCTAAGTTGTTACTTTTGCTCAAGCAATTACTTAGAGGGTTAATTACTTGTTTATGAATACCCATGTAAGACTAATGTTTGCGTGTTATGGATAATAATAAATACTCAAATTGCAAATAGACTGGACAAAAAACATCCATGACTTGTCTGTTCTAAATCGGGACTTCAGGTTTGAAAGGCAGAGTTTCCTCAAAGGCTATGCTGCTGTCATAAATGACAAATCAATGCGCGAATATTTTAAATCAAATCCAGAGACAAACATAGTAAGAAAAACTTGTGTTATGGATGCCCTTTCTAGGTCCAAACTTTAGAGGTAGGTGTGAACGAGTGAGAGACCTTTTATATTAGGTCTTTACCTATGAAATTGCCGTTTTTCACGAAATAAATGAAGCGCAATTTTTTTATATATTTTTTATTTCTATTAATCAAAATAATCACCCAAGCAATCAATGCATCTTTGCCAACGCATTGGTAGCTTATTGATGCCTTTCTTGAAGAAATCAGCTGGACGGGAGGCAACAAATTCTTCAAAGGCATTTTGTACTGCCTCTCGGGTATTGAATTTTTTTCCCGCCAACAAGTTATCCAAATTCTGGAAAAAGTAGAAGTCTGTAGGCGCAAGGTCTGGTGAGTACGGCGGATGACGGAGAACTTCCAACCCCAACTCTTGTAGCTTGGAGACCGTCTGCTGTGCAGTATGAGGTCGCGCATTGTCGTGCAGGAGCAGTGGAGCCGAACGATTGACCAAAGCTGGTTGGAGACGTGCGAGCTTCTCCATCATTGTGTTCAGTTCTTCACAGAACACATCTGCAGTAATGCTTGTCCCGTTTGGCAAGAAGCTGTGATGAATTACACCCGCATTAGACCACCAAACAGTGACCATCACTTTTCTAGGGGTAAGTTTTCGTTTAGGGCATTGTTTGGGTGCTGAACCAGGGTCCAACCAACTTGCTGAGCGCTTACGATTATCAAACAGGATCCATTTCTTGTCACAAGTAACAATGCGGTTCAGAATTCCTTCATTTGTATGCCTGCTGAGCAGTGCAAGGCACGTCTCCACGCGTACTTCGCGCTGGCGGTCATTGAGTTCGTAGGGTACCCATTTGTTAAGCTTTTTTACCTTGCCAATTTGACGCAAATGGACCAATATTGTTTTGATGCTAACGTCTAAAGCTGCTGCTAATTCAGCCGTGGATTGAGTTTCATCAGCTTCCACAATTGCCTTTAATTCGTCATTGTCGACCAAAGTTTTCGGACGACCACAAGGTTTATTTTTCAGGTCAAAATTTCCAGAACGGAAGCGGGTAAACCAATAACGGGTGGTGCGTTCGTTTGTAGTGTTCGCTCCGTAAACGTCGTTGACGTTGCGTGCCGCTTGTGCCGCTTTGCTGCCACAACGGTACTCATACTCCATAATTACTCGAACTTTTAACTTATCCATGATGACGAAAAATGTTCGAATGCGTTGGAAACAAAACACTAACTATTAAACAAATGACGATTTTAGAAAAAGAATTCCATGTTTGTCAAATAAAATTAATTTGAAATTAGAATTATCAGTCAAAAAAGAAATATTTTCATTTGAAATGGCCAGTACGGCGAAACGGCAGTTTCATAGGTAAAGACCTATTATACAGATTACTAAATAAAAATATGCAGCAAACAAAAATTAATTTTGCCATTTATAATTAAATTATCTTTTGAAAACTTAACTTACTTATAAATATTATCACCGAAGTGCTTTCTTTTATGTTTAACCAGATCACATGCTTGGTAGTAAGCTTTGCCACAGGTAAGGCATTTATATGGCCTTTCACCCGTGTGTTTGCGTTGATGTGTTTGTAAATGGTTCTTTGTGGTAAAACTGAAATGTAATAGAAACAACATTAAGAGAGCAAATAAAATAAAACCAACCTTGTTTTTTAACATTGCAGGAAGATACTAAAATTGCTTTTATTAGGCATCATTATGTCATTGTCATGATTAAATATAAGAAAAATGCTGCTAAAAATAGATAATCTACTAAAAATGTAAAGGCCAATTTCACCAACACCCCCTTTGTATAAAGATGTGTGACAGTTGTTTGTGCATATATTATATATTTACAAACAGTTGAAGCTATCTGCCACGATATTTTTTTTAGGCAAAGGAAAATTTGACTTGAATGTTTATAATCGCGTATTAAGTATAAACCTTGAATTTTTCTTTTTTTTTTTTTTTATGTATTATAAACTCGGCTAACTCACGGTCTATGGTCGGATTAGTCCGACTAGTTTCGGACTCGTATGGAGCCCTTCTTCAGGGAATGAGCGGTCACGGCGCGGCGGCGTTCCGTTGCTCACTGCGCTTCGCCGCACGCAGCGCGCGGGCGCTCTGCGCGGGGCTGAGGGCGGCGCCCGCAGGAGGCTGCGCGGGGGCAATGGGCAGCGCGGCAGGAGCGGGTGTGGGGGGTGCCTTAGGTATAAACAGGGTGCAAACAGAACTAACCGTAGGGAGAGCTACATCATCGGTGGTGCGTTTATGTGTATGTACTAAGGGCTTCCACGCAGGCTTCCGAGTTTATAATACATAAATAATATGTCTCACGTTAGTCTTGAATTTTTCATTTATTTGTTACATCTGACTAATGATTAATGTCTGTCAAATACCGAAGATGTTGCCCAATAAATTATTTTATTGGAAAATATGGCCATGGTTAGATACATCACCTTGCTATGTAGTCACTGGTTAGGCATGATGAAAAGGAATTTACGATAATGGTAGGGGATCACATACTTAAGTAATACATAGCATAGATAGTATAGGGGTAATTGGTGAAAAAGGACATAATAGCTGCAAACGATTCGGTATACTCATTATTGTAAAACTGGTTGAAATATTTTAATGCTTTCATGTTTATCACAAACTTTGACTGAAAAACTATATAACAATTAATAATAAAATTAATAAATAAGTAACCATTAAATAGATTGTATTAAAGACGATTTAAGAAGAGCTCATTTTAGTAGCTTTTATTTGTGAATGCTAAAATCTCTTGATGAAAAAATATTTATTTTTATTAAAACAAAAACTGGATAGGTAGTGCCTTGTAGATAATCTAAGTTATAAGTTATATAATTATAATAAATTAAAATATAAGAATTTAATTCAGGAACAGTTAATATAAGGAATTGTGACATTTGCAAAGAATTTAAAACACTTAGAAACAACATTAACTGTAACACATCAATTTACCTCAAAAGACATGTATCACATTTATATGTTTTGACATGTCTGTGTTTCTTGCGATGTTGCGTGAGTGAGGTACATCTTGTAAACTTAACACCGCAGTCATTGCAGGAGTAGCATTTTTCTTTTGTATGAACAACTATGTGATTTTTCAGCTCCCCTGAAATATACAGAAAGTATATTTTGAGGTGTTATGAGGATAATAAAACTTAGTGGTGAGTAACTTGACGTGAGAACGTGAGAAACTTAGTAACTAGAATGAAGGCATTAAACAGACAACATGATCTTCTCATGATCCTTGATTTCTTCATGAAGAGATGTATAAGAGACCTTACTCTATTATATTGTAACATGAAACAATGCATGCCATCAAAGTTAGTTCAAAACTTAGTACCACTTTTCAGATTTTAATTGAATTGATGACTAAAAAAATTTATTTCATTTTTGTAGCATTATAATAATTCATAAAATTTGCCAAAAAAATAAGAAGTCTACATTGAACAGTTTACAGGATACATTGATATGTACGGGAAGTATTTGCAAATGCCCTCAAACAGCTTTATAGACAAAAACACTGAGCTGTGATGGGACAACTCAGGAACTCTGAATGTATGGGAATACACAAAATATTGTTAATACTAAAAATATTTAGCATTTACCATATGTATATATGTTGTTAATGTTTTTTACAAATTGTGAAATAAATATTTTTTTAATTGACTATTTTTCTAAGCCATTTTGCATTTATCAAACATTTTTGGAATATAAGCTGAGCTTTCAAAAATGTCATCTTTGCAATTGCCTTCTGTTAACTCACATGTAACAACAACAACTAGTTAACAACACCAGTTAACTTAAACCATACATAGAATTTACACAAAATCTTTAAATATATCAGTTTGAGAAGTAACAAAATAGCTAAAGATGCCAGGTTTTAATTCTGATTTATTTACAAATCATGGATATTTTAAATAATAATTATATGTTCCTTAGTTTGGAGCCATATAGTTGAAGTGTGTTACCACTGGTTCCATTTTTATTTCCTTACTATTATATTACATATTATTTTATCAATTTATATAGTATTAACTATAATAAATGGACAAAATATTACCTTTTGAGACAAATCTCTCAGGGCAAAAAGAACAGCAGAAATCTTTTTCACCATAATGTCTTTTTACATGCTGCATTAAATTTCCTTTTGAATAAAACTTTTTACCACAAGCCTGGCACAGATGCTTAGGATCTTCAGTATGAATCTTCATATGTGAATATAAATTTGCTCTACTAAGAAACTTTTTATGACAAATTGGACATACCAAGGTGGGTATACTTTCATTGTGCTGTGATTCTACTATATGTTTATTATATTCATTTTCATCTAAAAATATTTTCTTACAACAATTACATTTAAATCTATTGTGATGTATCAGTTCATGTCTTTTTAAATGACTTAGCTTTTTAAATGTTTTAGAACATTTGGTACATGTCAAATTTCTTTTATCAACATGTTTACGCATGTGGGCTGATAAAGCATTCATATTTATATAAGTGTCATTGCAATAAACACATTTGTATTCAGTCTCAAGTTTAGTGGTACTAGGGGTTTCTTCAGGATTTTTGTTCACTTGTTTCCTTTTAATTTTCTTCCATTCTATTTGGTGAATTTCTGTTAAATGAACTTTAAGTTGTGACATTTTTGAAAAAACCTGTCCACATACAGTACATATATGATTCTTATTTTTTTTGTCGGATACATTAATTTTGTCAGGTGTGTGCAACGTTAAGACTGTAATATCATCAAAGTTCTTAATAGGATAATCTGTTTCTTTTGTTAAATCTTGGATTTTAGGGTTCTTTTCTATGTTACCAATGTCTATGTTATTGTTACATAGAATTGACTCGTTCATGATTTCTAATGGTAGTGTAGAAAGTAAATTAAAATTCTTAAAGTCATGTTTCTTTAAATTATGAAGTGCCTCATTAATTGAAAGTGCTTTCTTCTTAAACTCTTGAAAGTTTTTCAAGCATTCAAAACAATTTTTACAAATTATTCTAGGAAAATCATAGTCTGCTTCATCCACCTGTAATAAGGTTTCATTATATTTATTTTAAAAAAGCATTATGAGCATGAAATGCGGTCTAGTTATTGTGCGAATCACTTACTTTAATGGATGTATTAGCATAGATAAGTTCTGCAATGCTAATATTATTTGTAGATTTTGAAAATATCTCAAACATTTGAAGAAAGTTATTAGAAAAACAAGTCCGACAACGTTGCAACAGTTTACCAACATCCACTTCCATACTTCAAAGCAGGGCAGATGAATAATTTATATTGACCGTATAATGCTTGATTTAGCACAATACGTTTCTTGATATTATATTATTGTAAGAAAAAAAACAAACGATTAACAAAAAAGCCAACATCTAAAACCACTTATTATAAGCGATGTAGTATCAATATCAATCAATCAAGTATCAACAGAACCACAGTCCACACGTCTTCAGAGGTACAACTTTTCTTCTACTATTGCTACTGTTACGCCATCTAAAGTTAGTCACCGGTTATAGAAGAAATGAAAAAATACCTACTACATGACTTATGCGCGGTTTACATGTATTAAGTAGTGAAGTTGGTAACTAAATTTTAACTAAATTTTAAGTTACTGTATGTCACTTGTGTGTCCAAACGGATTAAGTAGTTAAGTTCATAAGTTCAATGAAGATGAGCAGTGATGAATTTCAAGGAATTCGTCAATTCTGTACTTAGATATATGGTAAATGTGATTTTGGACAAATTCAAAGAAGAATTTTATTCGGAAATTAAAATCTTTACAAGAATATGTTTTTGTCTAAATGTTTATTCTACAAGCATATCTATTTTATATATTCTTTAACAAATTTTAAAGTCAAAACTAAACTCCACTCCGACATTTAAAAAAAAAGAGTAAATGCGAAATAAATAGGAGCTCTTGCCGCCACCAGCTTTGTCAACTTATGCACTTAACTAAAAAATCACGTCTAAACGTGTTAACTGAGAAGCCCCGCCCACCCACTTATACGAAAAATAGAACAAATCCTAATCTACTTAATCACTTGCGTACTAAATTTTAACTTACCACTTGTCACTTAACTGACTGTTAACACGCAACTTTTAACTTAAAATTTAGTTACCAACTTAACCACTTAACGCGTGTAAACCGGCTATTAGTCGACTAGATGACTGTAAAACATGACGTCATTTATCTCAGCCGTGCTAACGAGTAGGTTCTACAAATATTTTGCAGTACTATTTATTTACCTGACTGAATTATCAAACCGAGCAAGATTTCTTTCGCAACGATGAAAAAAGGGAGGCTGCCTTCCACTCGTTTGTCAAGTTGTTTTGGTCAAGAATTATACATTATGTCATGTCAACAACGTTTCACATTTTAAATTGACTGTATTTAGAATTCGAGTATTTTGGTTTCGAGCAATTCACAGGTATCTGAAAGTTCCACACATTTTACATAAAAATAATTTTGAACTGTATGATAAGAGGTATTTCTGTGGAATTTAAAAATAAGGAGAGAGAGAGAGTGACAGTGTACTAATTACACTGTTACTGTTAAATATAGAATAAACGTTTCTTTTCATGCGTAAGTACTATTTTTTTATAACTATCTTATATTATTTTATTTTGCTATTTAAAACGACGTTTTAAAATTGACATGGCTATTCATTTCAACAAACTCGAAGAGCGAGATGTAATATGCTTTTGTATGTGGGAGTAAAGAGACAACGCTATAGAGTTGTGACAATTTACGTATTACGTCACGTGCGCTCGCGATCAATTAGTGCGAAGCAACGTCACGAAGTACCGTTTTTTGAGAGAAGGAAAGAATGAAAGGTATTATTCTTTCCTTCTCTCAAAAATTATAATACTCTATATATCGGGTACGTATCTATAGTTACGGTGACGCCTTTTTTGTACGGTAATGTTTGGGTATGACTTGTTTATATGTAATTTGTCATTGGAGTTATGGCTATTTGAATTTTTGTGTTTCATTGTTCGACACATGTACACTACAGTATTTGGGAATTAAGAGGGTATGTTGCGGAGATTGATCAATGCAAACTCTTCACTTCAACAATAAAACCATAATGGCAGATCGAGCTGATTGATTGAACATTAAATTCAATTTTGCGTTTCGTGGCACCCAGCTGTTGTTACTACACAGTACCTATTTCTGCCAATTTCAAGTATTAATATAATAAAAGTAGTTTTAATAAAATTAAAACCTTGAAAGATAAACTAAAACCGTACATTATTGATTGAACATAGTGTTCTCGTTCACATTGAAGTGACATATATGACAATTGTACGCTCGAGAAGTAGCAACGGGGCTGTCAGAATCAAAAAGTTTCAACTATAGACATAAGTACTAGTTTTGTTTTGGAGAGACCACCTGCTATGCATCTCTGCCTCTGTCTTGTTCATTTGTGTTTGTTGGGATACCAAGTTAGCTTTGTCATCACTTAATTTAACGAACAATTCAGATGTTGTTAAACAGATGACATTATTTTTTTATTATAAAAAGAAATATAATTTAGATGATGCTTTGAAATAAAATTACTGTCTAAACCTTACAAAAATAACTGTACAGATTTTGTAAAAATAAAGCATTTTTAGTTATCCCATTAAAATACGAAATATTTCAAATTGATTTAAAAAATATCATATAAGTTCATATTTCTTACACATTGCAAATTATATGAATTTTGTTTTTACAAAAAAAAATTGAACTGTTTTTCCAAACCATTCATGTCTGCCTTTTTAGGATCGGCAACATTGTTTGATTGTTCATTCATTCATTGTCATTCATACATATTTTCTTTCTGCCGCCTGCGGACGTTGGACGTTTTGCGCGAAGCGGTGCTTGCTAGCTTCGAATGTGTATTATTTCGGGTACAGACGTAACTTGTGCATTTTTTTTGTGAATGCGTAATCAGTGCAATAATAGTGTAACTACGTGGTAAAGCAAGGCTGTAAGTTTAATTATCCAATTTATTAAGCTTAACTTTTCTGTTCAAGCTTATTTTCATGAATATTTACTTGTCTTCATTTAACACATACCTACGTATTTTTAAAATAGAACGATAGTTCGAACAATATGTTATGAACTTTATTAATATTCTTTAGTGGCTTATTTATATTAGTTTTATTAGTTTATTAGTAAATATCACTTTATTGATTAGGTAAATTGAGTTCATAGTTATTTTTTTTAAGTTAAAATCAAGTTGGCAATGTAGTTCAAGGTGGACCAGTTACTATTCATCAATATATTTTTTGTTTCATTATATTAATAAACTACCAACATATTATATTCGAATATGTTATGTATCAACATAAGTTCCTTATTAGCTATTATAAACTTCTAAAAAGTTATAGGAAAATGTAAAAAATGTGAAGTGTTATTCTAATTTGTAGTACTTAATTTTTGTGAAAGTTTTTTCAGTTAAAGAAAATAAAAATTACTTAATTTAATTTCCAATTTAAATAATTTGTGTTTTATTCTATAGATACATTACTGCCAATTATATTTCAATGACATTTCAAAACTTAATTTTTCTAATTTTTGAAACCACACAAAACTTTAAACTGGGCTTAATACTTACTTATTTGGTAAAATATTTTATTTGCAATAGTTCTATTTGGACTTATTAGAAATAAGAATGGATAATGTTTATGTTAAGCAAATAAAAAAAGTATGCCCTATAATTATTCAATAAGTACCTGTTTTATAATCCTTTATCACATAAATACTTTTAACCCTATATTGCCATTGAACTTTTGATAAGCTATTCTCAAGGTCAGTCTGACCTGAAACAATGACTTTAGTGGTCAGTCTCATGTAAACTTTTGGTTTGTGTGGTTGTGTAAACCTTCAGTCTTCACTTCAACATTGTAAGTTTTGATTTATATTTGCATGAGGAAAAATAAATTAATAACAATTTTGAATAATTTTCTTAATTATTTAAATTATTATTGAAGAAATAAAACTAATTTTTTTTTTACTGAATTTAATACTTTGTTTGATTATGACTAGTCATTCTTACTTCAATAATTACAGGTTTTAGTGAAGTTATAAGTAAAATGATACATTTTATCATAAAACTTTTCATATATGTTTGAAATATTCCTAATAAAACCAGGTGTCTTACTCTAGGTGACTCACTAGGCACTTTAGATTTGTATTAATAAAAATAAAAAATTTTTTAGCTAACTTATATGATTGACTTTTAACTAACCTTTGTTAAAGACTTAGACACTGAGGTGGGGCCTTCGCAGGGGTTAATTATATAATAATGTATTTTTAATAGTTATCATACTTTACAAGTGTACTGGTTAGAGATGTGTTATATAAGTTAGTATGCACACAAGTACTGAACTAAAACTATTTAAAGAGGTTATATGCACTAAAATTAACAAAAGAAATTTATAGAGTAAGACTAATAAAATCAAAAATAAATTAGGTATATGATATTTACAGATTTACTTATAATTTTGTAACTATGTAGTGATAAAGTTTGATTATTTGTGTAAAAAAACGATTACATAAGTCTGTGATTTGAAGTTTTTAATACCTCTCGTAGATAATTATAAAAATAAATTTAGGTACCAGGTTATACAATTTTAGTGCTTGGAATGTTCTTTTAGATTTTGATGCCAGTACTAGAAAGTTCCAATTTTTTTTCCTTAAACAGAAAATCTAATAGTTAAATGTATAGGACTAGTGTTTTCAAACACAACATTTAGGTAAACTCGTAAGCTGTTTCAAGTCATGTTGATACTGTATTAATTTAAAACTATTATAAGATCTTAACCATAACAAGTATTTCTCGGTAGGTTGTGACCTTGGTAATAAATTACCTAACACACTCATGTTCTATATTTTGTATGATTAGTAAGCAGAGGAAAATGTTTTATAATGAGTATCAACCAGAAAGACTTTTCTTCTTGTTTATTTCTAAAGTACCCGTATTAATAATATAGTAGTTTTATTTTATAGTTTATATCCTTGGTGAATTGTCACAAAATCCTGTAGTACATAACTGCAGGTCACTGGCCTAATTAAAAAGTTTGCTGATGGAATAAATATTTTTCCTCACACCATTTATTAATTAAGGAAATATAACCAAGTGCATGAATAAATTCTTACAAATAATTATATTCATTCAAATGATTTAGCGTAAAAAGTATCAAATACCCATTTGAGATCTCCTAAAAAGCATTCATTCTTTTCAACAATCTAAGGCATTTTCTTGAGTTTATTACACTAACAGACAGATAATTAATTTATATCATTAGAGCCTAGTTAAAGTATCTCCTTGGCCAAAATCGTAATAATTTACGCATACCAAAGTCTAAACTCGTTTAACACGTTTTTCAAATATAAAAACCAGTTTTTTTTCTTTTTAAAGTTTCAACCATATGACTCTTGCAATAAGCTTCGTATTACCAAGACATTTTCGAAGTGTTACGCGTATGTTAATTATGCGAGTTCAGTAAACTTTTGTGATGATATTTGAGATGTAAGCAAATGCATTAAGAATTTGAAAAATTTTATTTATAAAAAGGAAATAAATAAATTAGATTAATATACTGAAATAAAAGTTCGTGTGCAAATTGCATAAATATAGTTTTTCTAACAAAGTACAAGTCAAATTATGTCCATGGCTCAAACTGATTCAAAGAATTTGGGAATCATCTCGAAGGTCCGACGGTACTTCAGCCCTGAACAGCTACTTAATTTGTATACAGCTCAAGTTCGATCTTGTATGGAGTACTGTAGCCACCTTTGGGATGGTTCTGCAAAGCACCAACTAGAAGCGATGGACGCAGTTGACCGAAGAGCCCGTAAAATTATTAACAACTTTGACCTCACCACCAATAAACTGCAAAGCCTCGACCATCGTCGGAGAGTTGCCAGTTTAGCAGTCTTCTACAGCTTACATTTTGGAGAGTGCGCGAATGCTCTTTTTGATCAGGTTGAACCCACACCCTTCTTGCATCGGACTACTAGACGCAGACAGACCTTCCATCCCTTCATGGTAGATATCCCAAGAAGTCGAACCAAACGCTTCGATAGTTCCTTTTTGGTGCGGTTCGCCAAGGTGGAATGAACTGCCTGCGTCTGTTTTTCCAGAAAACTATAGTCCTAGTTCTTTCAAGCGTCGAGTGAATAGGTATCTCGTGGATAGACGTGTAACACCTTCGTCTTCATCGTCATTTTCCATCAGGTGAGACAGAAGACAAACGTCTAATCCTTTTTCAATAAAAAAAACAAAATAAATAATGAACTAATAAAGTAAGTAGTTATCACATTAAATAAACATAAGTGTATATTTTTAATTATTTAAGTTCGACATAGATCAGAGCTATACAAAGGACTAACCTTAGAGTGTATAAGAGTATTATGTATTTACTAATCACGTACTTGCTTTATTTATGCATAGCAGGTGTTATAATATACACTTAACATATAGGGATAAATCTAGATGTTGCAGTAAAACTTACTATTTAAAAGTAGGCATTTAGCTAGTCGTTGTATTGGAATAATAGAGTTTGAATTGTTGTAATAGTCTTGTTTAGTAGTGTGAAACTTAGGATGTGTCGCTATCCATAGCCTATGTAGGTAGGTATGTAGGCTAAACTACAATTAATGTAGGCTACATACCTACCTATATACCTATATACATACCTACCTATGGTCCATAGGTATGTAGGGTATTTTTAAATAACAGTTTTAAATGCTTAATAAATATAGTTCTCGTGAAGTTTACGCTTAATTCTTGTATAATACTATCCCATTGTAAAGTAAATGGGCGTGTGACAAATAGACTATGAGTTAAGAAGCAATAAAAAGCGCAAATAAAACACTAACAATTTGTTCTCAAACTTTTGTGTATATTTTTATCTAATAGATGGCATATGTTCGTGATAACTTAGTCGTGAATAAAATCAGTTAAGTAGTTTAGAAGTTTAACAATTACAAATATAAAGAAACAAATATTTTGTCTGTTAATATCTATTAATATACGGGGAATGAAAATACGACCAACACGAATTTTTATATCAGATGGCTAATTTTAAGAAATTGCCACCTGCCTGAAGGCTGATTTTAGCCACAGTAGTCTGAAGCCTACTTAGGAAACATGGAGTCACCTACGTAGAATTGTAGTTTAAAGTTGAAAACTTTAGTTAATTATATATCACTGAACGTAATTTTTCACTATTTCATAACTTTCATCAAAGTTACAAAGCTTTTTATTTTTTAAGTTGATTAGGTCGAAAACTATGAAAGGTCGTGGAATATACATCGGGGTGATTCGGATACGACACGAGGGACAGTTTATTTTTTTGAACTTCAATATTCCGGCCAATGTGATTATCAATTGTTATCTTAAAATGATCAAATCCAGGTTTTACCTAAAATTACCTATAATTAAGCATGTAATAAATGGCGTATCTGAAAAAAAAATCATAATATGCATTCAATCCGAACCCAAACACTACTTACTGAAAAGTAAATGGCGATTTAGTAACTTTTCTTATTTGAAAATTTGAGCAGTCAGATTTGCATTTTACCGTTTATGAAGTGACTGCAGCATAATGTGATAAAATGTTAAGGTCGATGACCGACATTGGCACCATTGGAGTATGTTAGTACCTCTATATTATGCATTTACCATGAAGGTTAATAACTTTCTTATACCATATGTTATGTTAACGTAAATAAACATATACCCTTGTACTAACTGAACCTTGGAACGATTCAAGCAAAATAAGTGTAATGGGTAAGTATATACGTACCTATTTGAAAGAAGCAAATTTTATAGACGTGTGTGTATTTTTAACTTGAAATAATTTATCGCAATACTCCTTTTGCATTAGTGGCATGCTAATAACCATTGCAGGGAAAGCAATTAGAATTTTATCAGTATCGACATGAGGACATCAAATAACGATTAAAGTTTCATAAAATTATTAATTTATTTTTATGTTACAAGTAAAGCTAAGCCTGGACTTTTTAAGTTAATCTCAAATTTTTTGCTACCGTACATTATGAGCCTCTGGCGCAGAATCATTGGCGTAAAACGAGAAGCATGCGCCTGACAGACAGCGCATAACAAAAAGATTTTACCCACTTGGCGTCGCTTGTGACAGCACTAGGCGTATTATATCGGCGGATTTTTGGCAAAATACCAACATTTTAACTTTAGATGGATTTTTTTTTCGTTTAAGTCGTTTTGCTGTAAGTTTTCCTTTGTATATCGGGTCATCGGCCGTGTGTTATGAGAAATTTTAGTCGGTACACGATTTAGACTCGTCTTATCTAAAGTATTATGAAATAAAAGACGGATATTTAATTATTACGTATGTTATTTAAATAATGCATTAGATAACTAACCGATGGACTGTAGGACATAATAGTCGTTCTTTTCCGTAGCAGTCTTGTTTTTCTATAGTAATTGCTCTCATCGGTATCTACTATTCATACTTCCTTTCCAATACACCAATCCAATGATTAATTATTCATCGTTGTACAGCCAAAACATGTTAAAGTTACCGGAAGGAAGTGACTAGAGTGTGGGGGTTTGGGGTTGCACTTTGATACAAGTGGTAACACATTTTCACAAGATTATACAAATATGCTAATGCTTGACTTAATTTCGGTCAATTTATTGTATATAAGGTCTTATATACGACTAAAGCAACGATCTTATCGTTGTCTATCGTATCAAGAAACTTCGTATCCAACAAACATTCCATGTTTTATCTCCGGTAAATGTTACTCTACAATAGTGATGAAAGAGACTCTCTTTGTAAAGTCTACAAACAGCTCTCTCGTATTGCGTTCAAAGCAAATAAGACCAATTAAACAAGAAGTCTACTATAGGTATATTAGATAATCAAGCGCATTGAATGACTATAGTGCTATTGACTGACGTCCTTATGTTGTACCGCTCAAAGTGCACTGTGTTAATTTACTATGCTATGACTGTGTTGACGACACTACTAGTCAGTAATTTAAAAATTGACTCGAAAAGTATCTTTATACCATGTTTAAATTCCAATATTATCAACCTTAAAATATTGCTCAACCTTAAAATGTTGTGTTGATGTTCAAACTTTATGTGTATTATGTAGAATATTAATATAAATCATTCGTTTATAAATGTATGTATGTATATAAATATTAGAATTTTATGTATGGGTTTAAGTTAATTTATATGTTTATTTTATGATTATTTATTGTATTGTATTTTATTTTATATTATTTGAATATAGTTGTACACACTAAATTTGTTCTGTACTACTTTGTCCAGTAATAGGTCTGCTGGTAGAAATTTCTATTAGAAATAAGCTGTACCTTTGTACTGTATTAGTTTATAAGTCATTTTTATTATTGTGTTTTCCTGTGTGTACATAAATTATTAAATATCGTTCCTTTGTTTTGACGTACTTATCTGAGATAAGCGCATGTCATAGTCCAATTCTTTACGGAGATACGAGTAATATGCTCTATAGCGAGTAACACCTACATACGAGATGGTTTCACGGTCATGAACTTGCAAAATAACTTCTTACATTACATAAGGCAACTGAATTTTTCTGGGTGTATTGGTTTAGACTGTGCGTTTTCCGTCATTCAGTCAGCAGTAGCGTTTAATTAATTAAGTCTGCATTCATAAAAAAACTTTACTTTAGTAAGCCCTTCTTAATGTAGATGTTGCTTAGCGAATCTATACACTATCTATTTTCTGTCAAAGTCTAGATTTCTTAGTCATTTGACGACTACGTGCGGCCGTTAAATATGAAGATATCTGAAGACACGTATAATAATACCTTTACTTATTATCTCTGGCCACTTGTCTACATCGAACGCACTATACAATGAAAATAATTAGTTAGGCCCGTTGATAGTGACATAAAGCAGTAATTAACTTGTTACGTGTCTCTTATCATGACTTTAGTTCAAAACAACGTAATGAAGTATATTCTTTTGGTATTTTTATAGCTTGACTAGCTTCGCGCCCGTTGTTTCACTTGCTTTGAGTTTTTTATTGACGTGGTGGATATCATACATTGAGGCCTTTATACAAAGCTTCGTTAGCTTAACAGATATTTGTGCTGGAAGTGTACCATCATTCGAAAGTTACCTTTATCGCTTTTTCTTCTGGCGGAGTTCACGAGTACCACATGGGTATCTTTCTTCTTCATTTTAAAAATTTGTGTAATTAAAGCCTCATCATAATGTTGAAATAATTTTTAGATTATTTCTATCGTTTGTAAACAAGAGACCAGAATCTAATTGTAGGATATGATAACTCGTTCAGTGCCGGATTAATTGAAAGCTATAAAATTATCGTAAATTATTGAAATAGTCGACAAAGGGAAATAAGTCAGTTATTGTAGTGGCATAATGAATTGTGCTGTAAGTGTATCATGGTTGCATGTGTTGATAGATAAGGTTAAGACATTTCGGTTTCCTGTGTTTTAATTTTTTTTATTTAATTATTTATTAAAGGAAGACTAACAGCCAATATCACAATAATACACATCTATGATAGCAATAGTGGGCCAAGTATAGGTCCTCACCAATATAAAAAAAAGTACAAATTTACCACCCAATTATGTTCTTTTAAATCACACTTAAAAACTATTTACAGTTTCTTCGATAACCTAACATTTCCTTCACTATACAAACCTATTTATTATTAGAAAAAAAACATTGCTCATGACACGTCTCGCTGATGCAACGTTGGTATTAAATAAATCAAAATCAAATTTTAAGTCAATTTATTAAAATTATTGCTCGCTCGCCAAATAAAGGTATTTTGCCTAAATTTATTTATTTATTTATTAGGTCACCAACAGAGTGTACATCAAAATAAGCATAGTATAACATAAAACAAAATTACATTCTAAATGCCACAATTACAGGTGACGTCGACATGCTTAAATTATACAACTGTAACACACTCTATAAGTAATTGTTGATTATTATTTAAACTTAACTAATTTATTTATTTATAAAAAAATTTTTCAAATACAAAAATATACAATGAACAAGTGAACAGGGATGAGGTTATCAATATTAATTTAAAGTTATTTTGATAAAATTATTTAAATACAAAAATAAATAACAATATAAAAAGATCAAGAAAAACATGTGTAACGTTATAATTATTTATTTATGTTACTTTGTTTGTTGTCAGTGTAAAATTATTGTTTAAGTTATTGTTATTGAAAGGGTTTATTAGATTTGATTTCGAATTCGAATTGAAATTTGTAGATGCTTAGGGTAAATACAAAAGTGAATTATTTCTTGAATAAGAAGTGAAGAGGTTTGGCAGGACAACTAAGATGAAGTTGGCTGAGAAGTTCCGGGCTATCAATATAACCAGAGGCTATCTTCAGCAGGAAAATTTCGTCAGCAATTTCCCGTCTCTTAGCAAGAGGGAGAAGGTGGTGCTTTCTGCAATAATCTATGTAGTCGTCAGAAGTATAATTATAATCTTTCGTGCGAAAGGCACATGAACTTTTTTTGCAACGATTCAAGACGGGCAACATGCGTTATGTATCTAGGGTTCCAGATATGTGATGCGTAATCCAAGTGGTGCGTTAATCTTTTCCTTTGATATTTTTTACTTTTCTATCTATACAATGAAAATAGATATTGTTTATTATTAATATGATTGATCAACTCTAAAAGCTAGAAACTGAAAAGGTAAGGCTAAAATAGAAAGGTACGTTCCCCCAAAGAAAGTGAGGAATTTTTTTATTCCGTAACCGGTCACGAGTTTGCAACCGGGAGGGATATAATAATACAAGGAGGACCTCGAGTATTATATAAATATATATTTGAGAAAGATGATGTATAGTTTTGGTCTATCGTGTAGGATTTCAAAGTGCTTACCCAGATAGGAACCAGAATTTTGACTGTTATAGTGGAGCCATCCACGAAGACGCGCCCCACAAGTCTTGGTCTATCCGGCGTAGTGTCAGACTACAGGAATCGGGGATGACGCTCTCTATAACCCTGTGATTAAACAAAATAATGTTGATAGACATCTGTGTCTTTACAAGAATACATCGTCTTAAAGTAAGGAACAGCAAAAATTCTGCATTTGGATATGCAAAATGAAATAAATAGTAAGTCGAGCTTTGTTAAATTAACACCGTGATACCTAGATTATGTCGCTCGAAACGTTAACGTCACAGGAATTATGAAAAAGATAATTAGAAATGCCTTTTTTTAATTAACTTACAGTGACACTTACGCCACATTGCTCTCAGTGGGTCACTTCTAGCCAATAGCTAACACATGCAATCAATTTCAACCAATCACACCATTTCTATTTCTCTCTCTTAGATGTTCTGTGGTTTACGCAAATGTTTACATAAAGTTCGTGCGTACATTTAGAAAAATCTCCAATCTTCCAAAATTTATACTAAATTGCCAAATTATATTAAACACTTTAAAAACAAATTCAAATAAATTTTTTTAAGATAAGTGTACACGATTACACCGTACAAGATTATTTTAATGACTAATAAAAAAATACGTATAATTAAATATTAATTGATATAATGTACTTAAAACGTGTGATATAGAATTAATGTCGGCTTATGTATATTAATGATTCTCCTGAACTATTATTTTATCTGATACTAATGACCTACTATCTGTATGTATGTGTCCCCCATCCCATCCCATATGTGTGTAAATAAAATTATTTGATTTGATTTCATGAAACGTATTTAAAAAAGCATAATAATCATTTCTAACTAAGGGCTAGGGGCGATCGATTGGTGTGGTAACACCCTTAAGTAACGAGGAAAATAATTTAAGTCAATTTGGGTTGTTTTACCCACGCAATATAATTAACATTATGTTCACAACTTGAGGAATGATATAATTTTAATATGTATTATTTTATCAATTTTAATTTCCTCGAAATGGCACATTAGAGAAAGAGGAAAAAGTGATCAAATATAGTTTCGTTGCTTTCTGCCATTTGTAGAGTTACGGAATATTCTCATTTTAAATCTGCAGAAATATATCATTATTATTGAGTCATCAGCCATAAATAAATAAAACAATGCTTTTGATGCTTATAACTAGGTATTTTTATTTGGACAGTTTATAATATTTTTAACTATCGCTTCTTATTCTGTATTTTTACTTAATAAATGGCGTTTTTAGCAGTACTCTTATGACTAAAGGGCTTAACATTACAGGGCTTAACATTTGACGACCGAGTGGTGTAGTGGTAAATGGCCTTGCCTCATACGCCGAAGGTCCCAGGTTCGAGTCCTGGCCGGGGCATTCATTTGTGTGATGAACACAGATGTTTGTTCTCGGGTCATGGTTGTTTGTATTTATATATGTATGTTTATTCTGGGTTCCCCCCCAGTTCATTGTATGGTCATCCATAACACAAGCTCTGCTTACTTTGGAGCCATACAGTTGGTGTGTTTGTCTGGGGATTTATTATTATTTATTATTATTATTATTATTAAACCACTTAAAAGATCTGACTGCATGATGCTTCGGTACTTGTTATTTTAAACTTAACTATTTTGCGAATAAATAAGCAACCTTGACTAATTTACGCTTCTTAAATGAATACAAAAAAAAATAATTTCATTCGTAATAAAAACATATTTTCTTACGTTCTTAATTATGAAAACATCTTGCGACGGTATAAACTATCAGTGCACATTCCAAGATAACGCTCCCTGGTAGTGCATTACTAGTTACTACATGCATGTGAAGAATACAAAACTCAAGTAAAATATATTTAATTATTATTATTTTTAAAAGAAATATGTTTTTAGTATGTAAAAATGTCACAAGTACCTCGTGCGACCCCGCGCGGCTAATATATTGCTCCATCTTAATAACGTATTTTTATGATGCCTTGGAAACAAACAAAGTTTACTACTTGAGTCTATGTGCTTGTTCACGTAGAACGCGCGGGCGCGGGCGCGATAAACTTGGCGAGCTCGTGTTCACGTTGGCCGCCAAGCGTTTGCGCGATATGACATGTTGTCAGAGGTTCGAAAGACGGTCGACGATGTTTTATTTTTAACCGAAAACTACCTAAAGTGGGTGACGATAAAATTAGAATTGGTGTACACGAAATGAATAAAGAAAGAGAACGGTATGGTGAATTTCGTACTTTATATAGTAATTTGAGAGAATATCCTTTAAGATTTTTTTAATATATACCAGGATGACCGTCAAATTATTTGATTACAGCACTAATCAATTCTTCTGTATTGAACGACATGATGAATTGAGTGCTATCGTCTCTAGCGAAAAGTTCAAACTGGTTGAACTTACCTGACGTCGCGAGTGAATCGCGCGCTCCGCCGCTAGTTTGACGTGAACACGCACAAACATCTCACGCGTTTGATAATGTCACGAGCGCGCCGCGCGCCCGTCGTTAGCTTGCCCGCTACTTAGACCGCACGTGCGTTTCCTACGTGAACACTTGCATATAACGTCATATGATTAACATTTCGCGCCCGCGCCCGCCACCGCGCCCGCGATTTAAGGTGAACAAGCACTATGAATAAGCCCATAGTTAACCCGCACCTAGAATACAAGGCACAGTAAATGAAGGAGACCTGCGAAAACGTGTTTAGGGTTTTAAGATGTGGGCCTATATAAGAATGTTATTAAGTCACAATTACTACGAAGAGGTTGAAAAACGCCAATTATTTTTGAGCATTCAAACCCGTTGCTTATCTAAGACACGACAGCTATTTCACTCATAGTGATGGGTAAAAGTCGTGGTTGCGTAATAGGAGGTGGAAGTTCGCGGCCTAAATAAGAAAACACAGGAATAATGCAATTTTTTTATATTTATTGTTCTACATACTCTCCTCCTAGGTCGCAGCACTTAGTCCAGCGGTCCTCCAAAGCCTTCATCCCATTTAAATAGAAGGTCTCGTCATGGTCTTCAAAAAAGGCATCTACGGCCACTTTGATCTCCTCATTGGTAGAAAATTTCATTCCACCTAAGTGTTTTTTTAGTTTTGGAAATAGTTGAAAGTCAGAAGGTACCAAGTCAGGTGAATAAGGGGGATGAGGAAGCAATTCGAAACCACAATTCACTATTTGAGCCATCGATTCTGCAGATGTGTGAACACGAGCATTGTCCTGATGAAACAAAACTTTCTTGGTCAACAATCCTGGTCTTTTAGACTTTATTTCTTCGCGTAAACGACGTTATAGTGTGCAGTAGTATGCAGAATTTATAGTTTGACCTCTTTCTAAGTAATCAACCAAGATGACACCCTTAGAATCCTAGAAAACCGATGCCATTACCTTGTTTACTGAAACTTGTTTACTTGGGGGTCGAAGACCCGGGTCTCTTCCACTGTTTGGTTTGTTGTTTGGGTTCAGGAGTATATGATGAACCCATGTTTCGTCCATAGTAACAAACCTTGCCAAAAATTCGTTTGTATCACTTTGAAAAAGCTCTAAACAGTCTCTAGAAATCGTGAGCCGAGTTCGTTTCTGTTCAACTGAAAAGAGCCGCGGAATCCATCTTGCAGACACCTTGTGGAACCCTAATTCGTTAACGATCATGTTTTGTGTACGTTTATATGAAATATCTATAGCTTCAGCTATCTCAGATACCTTCAATCTTCTGTCTCCCATGATGAGATCATATATTTTTTCGATGTTTTCCGAAGTCGTAGCTGTAGAAGGCCAAAAATGGAACCAAAACACTGTGTTTTCTTTTGCGACACCGCCGCCATACACATCAGCACTCGTAAATAACGCGATATTTCAAGTTTTCCATTTTGTAAAATAAGTGACGCAAAGAAAAAATAAAAGAGGAAAAAGCAAATGAATTACGGTTTACGAAACACAAATGCGTGAGTAAATAGCTGTATAAATTTGAAATTGGAATTCTTAACCAAAGAGGAAATAATACAGATCAAAGTGGCCAGTACGATAAAACGCCAATTTCATATGTAAGGTAACGCCAATTTCAATGCATTTTAGGTATATGTAAATAATTAATAAAATTATGTAATATAAAATATACCATGATACATTAACAATTTCGTTTATGCATAATACTAAGAGAATGTCCAGCATAGTTTGAATATGGATGAGCCGAAGCGTGTAACCCCGAGGAACTGACCACAATGAATGGTCAGCTTAGACGATCGGAAGAGCTTGACAAGTTTTTGATTACAAATAAACAAGAGATATGGCCTGTCATTGAGTGATAGTTGATTGATAGTCCTGACGCATCTTCTTCATGGGACATATCATAAAAAATCAAATTTATTGCTTAATTACATGCATTTACTGAACGACTCAGACGTGATCTGGAAAATGTATTGAGCTTACAGACATATACGAGAAATACTTTCATGAACGCAGCCATTTTCTAACATAAACTCTTAATATATTTCCTGCTAAGTATTTTGGTCTAGAGGGAATTTCACAATATTGATAACGTCATGCAATAAACATGCATTTGAAAATATAGTGAAATTAAGACGCGAACTAAATAAGAATATAATTGATAGGTTTTTTTAATGTATGGAAAGTGGCCTTCCTTCTTTTCCTCTATAAAATATGCCATTTTACTGATACTGTCTGTATCTTTCCCTTTGAAAATCCCACGCAATAGTAATGTTTAAGTACTTAAGTAATATTATACCGTTTCATTAGGTCTAATAAATAACTATTATCATAGGAAAGATAAAACTGCATGCTCGTGGCCGACTGCTGAATAATTGTGATATAAATAGACATAGAGTTCACATACTGGACGTTTTCTGAATGTATTTTTATATTTACAGATGGTGGCAAGTCTTGAAAAGTAGAATAGTTGTCATGTGCAGCGGGTAGTATCTACGTGCTGCGCCTATTTAAATGTACATTTTCTTTAATTGAATCCAGATAATGTGATTATATTTTAAATTGAGGCATTTTAGTCTGTTCCTAACTTTAATACCTTATTAGATATCTATCTGTATATTTAAACCGATTATATCTTTTTCTATGAGAATTAAAAGACACAAAGTACAGCCAGTTTCCTTATAATAATATTAAAAAGTTTTACTTTTTGAAATGCGGCTCTTAAATTATTTTGGGATTGGTTTTGTAGGTACTAAATTGTCTCTTCGACATTTTTACGTTAAACTAGTGTTATAAACTACCCACGTTTTTATTTTACATTTACACTGGATGATAAGAACAATACATTGATTAAACAAAATTTATAATATACGATATAAATCGCGGCGGCGGCGATATTAAGAATTGCATACAGATTATTTGGACACACGCCATTCGCTCTATCGTGAGTGAGACATGTGCAAATACGCCTAATCGTAGTACTAAATTGGAGAACAAAACAAATGTAAACAAACACTAGCCAAGCCGGTTTAGTGTATAGCTATAAGACTACGAAACGACGGGCAATATTAGTAAACAACACATGGTGTGCCACAGACGTGAAAATCAAACAAAACCTTGTATCTGATTAAAATGTCCCACGGTTGTCATAAATAATGAAATATTTATAAGAACAATGAAGGTTTTTGCAGTGTCAGAAGAAACTTGTCGACTGGAAAAATGTATTTAATCCGTTAGCATTTTAAGTTAAAAAGGTGCTCAGGATTTTTCTGGTAGGTGCGCAACACGTGAACTGCGCAGTCAAGAATCAAGAAAATGTTTAGCATTTGGGAATTCCGCAATTTGACGCTTGATTTGATAAAAATGAAAATGTATCATATTTTTTAATGTAGTGTTCTACTATAATTACTATGATTGCGATAAGGAACGGATGTGGAAATTAATGTCCTACACAGCCTACGTGACGTGCCAAGTCTCCAATGGCCATCGTATGTTATAATGAAATAGAATCGGTATAAATGTAGCCCGAGCTAACAAGTAAACAAGAATAAATTAATGAATCCTTATAACAATGAATGTCTAGTTCATTCCACGGGTCTAATAAGGCTTCAAGAATAATTTGTTAGCAGGTTTTGAAACATAATAGTTCTGGTTTGCTGCTTATATTAAATTTAATTTGTGAATATATGATGAAAGTATAAGGTATAACTGCTTTAATTTGAGCTATTCATTTCTAATACCAAAAGCTAATACCAATGGTATTTGTTAAATATCGTAATTAATTTTATATTACGAACGAATACCAAATTTTAAATATTTCAATGAAGTACTTAATCTATTCCTAACGAATACCAAAACGTAGCTTTTGGTACAGTCACAGAAACAGTTTAATTTGCTTTTTAATATTATGATTATAATGCAATCCTAAATCTTAACAAATTCATTTGATTCCGGCATTTTTACTGACGAGCAAGTTAAGTGAATTTTTTGCCAATTTTTTTTACTTGCACAAAAAATATGAGTTTGCTCCTATTGTTTTCAAATCCGAAGCGACCAATCACAGTAAAGCGCCATGCAAATGAAGCGATGAAATGTATTATTGTTTTAGCATTTGAAACTAAACACAACTGTGCCGAAAATCGCTAATTTATATCAGCTTCTTGTAGCGCTGAAAGAAAGCGCAAACTAACAGACAGTGGTTGCTACTCAGATCGAGAAAAAGGCACCACTTGTGAAACGGAGTGCAGCAGAAAGTGTAATAATCAATCAGTGGATCAAATGTGTAACTGATCAACTGGTTGACCAAAAAATTACTATTGGTAACTGCCTGGAAAAATTAAAAATTAGTTATTAGTTGTCAAAAAATTTTGAATTATGATTTTTGCCAAAAATTAGATAATTTTACAAAGTAAAAGAACAGGCATATAAGTTTTTTTATAAAACGTTGATTTCTTGATATATTTATAATAGTTAAGACTCTAAGCAAACTGTTAAGATTGTCATGCTAAAAATTATATTATTTTTACTATAGTAAATAAGTTTATTATTTTTATTATTATTTTATAATAATTAGACTCTAGTTATGATTGTCATGCCAAAAAATTGATTATTTTAATCAGTAAAAAATTTGCTGCCTTTGAATTTAAAAAGTTGACTATCTGATATTTTATAATCGTTATATTTCGTTAGTCGTATAATTTATGTATGCACCTAATATAATATTAATCGTTGATCGTTTGTGATATACTTTAAATGTTTCATTTTGAAGACTAAATGAATAATTGTGATTTGTTGAGAAAGCTTTATTTTTAGGTATATAGGTATTTATGCACTTACATAAGTGTGTCTGTGTGTCATATCTTAAGTATTTGAGATTATTTAAGACTAAGTATTTAAAAATATATTTATTTTTTATTTTTATTGACATATTGTGTACATATAATAAAGGTATTCTATTTTATTTAAGAGTTAAATAGGATTATAACTGTTGTATTATTTACAAAATATTTTGGTGACCTAGTGCTGATTCTTCAATGCTCAGTAATCTTTTATCCATAGAATAATTTTCAGAGTTAGGCGTAATTTTTATGGACGTAAGTCTTGCCATGTCTCAATGTTATTCTTCACATAAAAATTTCTGACCATTGAAAAACAGCCCTTGGTATGTACTAATCATTTTTAGTAACAAAATACCTGAGGCTAGAATTAGTTTTTTTTTTATTTGTAAATTATATTTACCCAAGTCTTTTATACATAAGGCTTGATGACCGAGCTAGTCTGAAATTGTTTCAGTTTTGTTTGTAACACTCTCAGTAAAACTATCTTAGAATCTGGTTGGGCAAAGACACATCTTAAGTTATGTATGAGTATGAGTGCAAGCATATTTAAAGTTTTGGCTATCCGTGTATCCCGTATTTTGCGAAAACTCCAAGGCCGGCCTTGTCTTTTGTTTTGACTTTTTTTAGAAATGGACTTTAGCTTATATATATAAGCTTTTTAAATTTCATTGGATTTTGTGGCCTAGCGCTGAAGACGCTAAGCCGGAACTTAAACTACTCCTACATACGATACACCTAAGGGCACCCGAGAGAGCACGGACCTCGGCTTAGGACGTCGTATATTGAAACTACCACTTGTTCGGTTGTTTTGCACGAATACATTGTTTACAGTTCAAAACTAACAGATAAACGCAAACGCGTTCTATGATGCGTGTGAAACCGTCTTATTCAGTAAAAGATATATGGTTATCATTCGTCTCGGATTTGCTCTGCAATGTCAAAGAGGACGACTGAGGGTCATTTTACGAATTGTGTTGTGTGATTTCTATGAGTAAATTAATTGATTTTTAAACATTTTTAAATACAATAATAGTAAAATAATAGGTAGTGAATGTAGTACTGTTATTTAGGTATCAATCTTGTTTACTATACGGTACTAGTTGAAATAGTTATGTATTTTTATACTATATATAAAGGCATATATAGGTATAGAGGCAGGATATTTAAATTATTCATATTTGTTTTGATGTGTATTTTATGTTGTGAAGTTCTTTCCGGGTTATCAGAAGTTAAAAGACGCACAGATAACCCTTTACTAGTACCTTTTGCTCTACTTCCTAAAGATACATAATACATAATTATGCAACAAGTACTTTCTAGGGCAAGTATGTAAAAACCAAAAATACAGTGTCCAGGATATATTTAATAACTTTAATTTCAATTTGTCTTGCACCTACTTTAATTTTGTCAGGTGTAAAAAAGGTAGTTTAGAGTCGAAAATGTTTCTTTTCTCTCTTTTAACTAGGCTGTACATAATTTGTTATTATTCTATATTTGAATCATATGATGAGTACCTACCTACGTCGTTTTTCGACTCGAATTGTACGCATTTTCAATGATTGACACGGATTTAAAAATATAGCTAGAGGACAAGGCGTTTCTTTTTTATTATTCATTGCCACCAGAAGGTAGGCCTTTTACCTTTAATCTAAGTAAATGAAATTATGGAGATCTATCAGTAGTTGTGGTAGAGCGGAAGAACCCCAAAAGGAGTGTTTGTCTTCGTGTTATATATCAAATAAGTATAAAATTGAATATAAGTCAAAAATTGAAATTGCTTTTTCTTCAAGTTTTCCAACTAACAGACAAAATTCTTTGAATGTTTTCAACCATAAAAGCACTAATTAAATAATTCCAATTTCAAATTGATACAGCTATTTACTCACGTATTTGTGTTGCGCAAACCGTAATTTATTTGTTTTTTCCTCTTTTAGTTTTTTCTTTGCGTCACTTAGTTTCCGAGTACGAGTTCCACCGTGGCACCAGTGCTGCAGAAACGGCTCGAAGTATTAACGCTGCGTATGGCGACGGTGTCGCAAAAGAAAACACAGTGCGTTTTTGGTTCCAACGTTTTCGTTTTAGAAATGACGACCTGCAGAACAAGCCCCTCATGAATTGAGTTCAGCAAACCGACAAACGCGCGTCGACTGCTGCGTTACGTAACTCAACCGGCACAATAATGAAAGGATTTTAATGCGAATCATTACCTGTGATGAAAAGTGGACCCTCTACGACAATCGGAAGCGCTCATCGCAATGGTTGAACCCTGGCGAACCAGCCAAATCGCTCTAGGCCACTGTTGCTTCAGGTCAACGCTAGACCACACAGACGGCTACCAAATTAGAGGAGCTTCAATTAAAATGTCTAAGATATCATGTATAACAGATTACCATCTTTTTCGAAATTTGGATACCTTCCTGCAAGGGGAAAAATTCAACTTCGATAGGGCAGTCCAAAGCGCCTTCAAAATTTTATAACGTCCGAATAGTTTTTTTAGTAAAGGGTGCAACCTATGAGATGGTAAAAATTCATAGATAGCAATGGAACATACTTTGATTAAATAAAAATATTGAAAAAATTGCCCTAATTTTTTTGTAAATTTATATAATTTATGTTATTTCAGTTATTAACCATAAAAGCACTGGATAAAAAATATATTTGAAAATGTATATAATATATGTAATTTTTTTTATTTTGAATATGCTGATAATATAGTTTTATTTATTTTGAGATATTTGTGGGAGGCCTTATGTTGTTAATACATACAGATTTCTGTAGCTTTGAGTAGCTTGTCGCCTATCTTCCGCTATTTTGATTTCATCAAAGCTTTTCTAAGTAATTGCATGTCTAAGTAATTATGACTTATATAAGGTAATGTGTCCTACGTAAACATAAACTTAGTCATTACATAAACATACATTAACAAAAATAAGTATTTTACATTTGGGTACATATTATTTGTTGTTTATTATTTTTATTGGTCTCATAGTATATAAACCCCAAAGTACATATTTACATCTCAAAGGTAGGTAATTTTTGATTCAAAACAAAGTCGTTCGTTCGTAACAAGTAATTGGCTTATCTTTACGTAATTCACTAGCGTAGTTTGCGTTAGTGAATTTCGTCACCGTTTCTGTCAATTAGACAGATGTTTACCACAGAATGCAGAAAGATGTGTTTACTGATAATCTGTAGTCTACTTATTATTTTTTAAGTATTCGTTACCAGAAATTATGAAAAAATTGTGATTGCCCACACATATCAAATAATTGTATGTGTTTGTTCTGGAAATGTATATTTTTATAGAGCAGAGATTAGCTGAAAGGAAAAACATGGTATAAATATGGTCTTGCTTAATGAGTTAACTTTTAATTTTTAATAAGTGTCACATTAAACTATCTATTACTATTTAGAAATCAAATTTAAAATTGTGTTTTATATATAATTATATTGTTTGTCATTGAATTTATCATTTTAAAATGCATGGGAGCAAAGTTCTCCAGCTTTATGTTGAACTTTTTTTATGCCAGATTACATTAGTTGAATCTACATTAATGTCCTGGGGAATCATACAAATTGGAAAATAACTGCAAGATTGTCAATAATGCAATGAATATCTGAACAAAGTATTTTTCTGATAAACTATACAGTTATACTGATTAGTATAACCTTAGATGAAATTTAACCAAAATAATATTTAACTAAATAAGGATTATTAAGGTGTTTTTACACAATTCAAAATTAATAAATTAACTCGTATGTTATTGGCCGACAAAATTGTTATCTGAAAGAAAACCCAGAAATACGATTAAATGTAATCTTAAATTATTTTGCACAACGTTTATTGATAGCGATCCAACGCGACAATTTTGCCTACTTTACCTTATGTACAAAGTAATTAAGGCGTTGTATTCTATCTTTAATTATATTTGTTCCTTGTGTTTCTTTTTTCCTATAGTTAATTTGTAAATATACAAAAAAAAAATTATCGTACAAATCTTAGTATATCAGGAATCAAAATCAGTATTGTTACAAGCTTTTCTATGTAAAAAAACATCTTAAGTTTATCAAACATTAGGCATCATAATTAGAGCAATATGTAACCGAATTTAATTTTCGTACACTTAATTCTTTACTTCACTTTAGTTCACTTAATTATTGCTGCGTTCCGTTTGCCGATTACAGCGCTCACAGCGCTAAAAGTGCTCAAAACCGTTACGATTCGTTTGAGCGCGCTAAAAGTGTTATTGCAATCGGAACGGTAAATATCGCGCTAACATTCTGATTGTTCGTCGCTTAAGTCTAAAGTTACAATTTCATTAAGATCTTTGACCCTGAATGAAGCAGGCGCCATTTTTTTATATTATTACAAAAGAAAATTAATGAGCAAGCTTTTAAAATCTTTAATCGACTAATAAAAACATCAACAAAGTAACGTCATGTGTCAGTTTTGACAGGCCACTCACAGCGACCATGCTCCGTAGCTTGGGCACTGAGCGGGAAGATGGCGGCGTTTATGACGTCATTGATGACGTATCGATATCGCTGTGAGCGCGCTCACGGGCAATCGGAACGGGTATATGAGCGCTGTGAGCGCTGTATTCGGCAAACGGAACGCAGCATTCGTTTAATTAATCGTTTACTCGCGCGAGCACACAACTAAACTTGGTTTTATCTGTGTTTTATCTTATTGTTATTGTAAGAAGTCTATGTATTTTGTGTTGTAAACTAAATTATCTAAATAAAAATAACGAGGGGTTTTAATTTTGCAATTTTAGGATAGGAAGAGGATAGAGACTAGAAGAAAGGTTACGTCTATGTCATATATTTTACACAAGAGACATTAAATGTTAGAGGGATGCCTTGGTTTTAATACTGTGTGATATGTAATATTATGTTGCCTGGAACAACGGCAGTTCCAACTGATGCCTACGGTCGGCAACGCATCATTATACTATTTCCATTTCTTTATTTTCTCGATGACAGCTCCTGTGTAACCTTGTGCGAGCGCTTTTTTACATTACGTATGCATTATTTTATAAAATATGACGTTTACACACGTACAAGGTTATATAATACTAGAGTCAGAGAAAATGATAGGGATGGAGCTAGAGAGCATTATATCAAATTAGAACTGTCATCGAGAAAATAAAGAAATGGAAATAGTATAGTTGATGTACCTAATAATCACATGCAATATTTATACATAAAACCTCTACAAACTTTACTACGAAAAAAATATATACCTGCTAGATCTACCTAGCAATTATAACGACCTAAATAGCGAATTATATGAAAAGTAATTACAACTATTATTTTTAACACAATATCTTTAGAAATAACGTAAATACTAACATATATTCTCGTTTTGTTTCAGATCGAGAGACCAAAACAAACGACTCGAAACGAATTTAAAAACAAATCTAGTCATACATATTTATTTGAAAATGAAATAATTATACATTAGTTAGTCAGTTTTAATCACTTAAGCTTGTACTTATTTTTTTATACATCTTTATACATATTTATTTTAAGTGAGTAGTGATAATTATTTGAGTGAAAATGCAAATTTTGAACGCACGTTTGGCGCTGCGGGCGGGTGCCACTAAAGTGCAGGCTTGGAGCACGTCGAGATCACGTACGGCCACAACTGTGAGTATATTTATTTATCTATAGTACACTTGTGTACTGTAACAATATAAGTACTTATTGTAAAATATAATACAGTTCGGTTAAGGTTCAATTTGGATAAAAAAAATCATATTGTTTTACAAGGAAACATACGTTTACGATATGGCATTTATGACACTGCAAAAAGTGACAAGCGTTATATCGAACTTTTCCTTGAAAACTTTATCCTCAATATTTTTGCAATAGATTTTTAGTTTTTTTTTTTATTGAAAAAAAGTATTTTTATGTTTTAATTAAATCTAAATAAATATTAGATTATCGGTCAAAGAATATCAACAAATCTATGTCAGTTTATTTAAATGTTTGCTTGATATATTGGAAAGGGTACCTATCCCAAAAAAAGTTACTGTTAATCTAGCGGGAACAAGTAATGAGGAAATAGGTATAATAATATGTTTATTTGTTAAACTTTATAACGGCTGAAAACATTTTACTACAAGTCACCGCTATAAAGCTAGATTATACTATAGGGCAGCGTTAATCTTATCGGTAAAAATCTTACCTTCGGGTTAGTTAGTAAAAAAACCCAAACAAACGCCGTATGGATCGAAAGTAGATCTCAGAATAGAATTTTGCGACACCTTACAAAAGATAATTAAAAATTCAAGTGAGGATTGCGATCGAAACCTTGAAACTATATAATGTTTCCGTTCTGCCGGTCGTTCACCCAATTGTTTATTAATTGCGAATTTATTTGCAAATTTTCGATATAAGGAACAAAAGATTAATTAAAAAAGTAGTGCTTAACGAAAATCAAAGTTTTTTTTCTGATGTCTTCATATACACATATGTCTGAATAAGTAGTTTTGATATTATGTAATGTCTGACTAATATGATTTTCACGTAGTTATAGTCATGCTTAACTTTACACTGTATTTTAAACATTTAGTTGTAAATGTTGTTTCATCCATAATAATTAAAGTTTAAAGTTAAGATGGTTTTTTCTTAAAACTAGTTTATATAAAGAGTATTGCTTATGATATTTATAATTTTTCATAAATAAATCTGGCATCAAAAAATGTTCTGTTGTCCCATCCGAATTATATTATTATAGTTACAACCGTCAGCCCAACGCCGTGTTATTTTATTCGTTGTATATGTCAATTCAAGTTTAAAAATATGAATAGCGCTACAGACCGTAAACTTCAGGTAAAATGGACTTTGATCCAGTAATTGCACTGGCTGCTCCTTCCCTTGACCAGAAACTTGACCACGTAAACGTGATTACTACGGCGGTCAATATAAGAACTGTTATGTAGTACCACTCCATATGAGATCTGAACAAAAGAATCTTTTGCACCACTCTAAAACCTAATCAGGTAATTTAAATATCTAAATACCTAACACTTCATAGTTTGACATATTTTGTTTACCTTGTTATCATATCTGCTCGTAATTAATTCCATGATTATAGTTAAACTCTGTACTTTGATATTTGGTGTATAACAGAAAATATAGGCAAAGATCAAATGATAACAAATACGATTAGTAATGTACGTATCGAGGAAAGGTAAAAATAAAAGGAAAACAGAGTCACCACTTTTGAAGTAGGTACTTTAACACACATATTTAGGTTACGCCGCAATTACATGTTGATTTCCACTGCTATGCGTTAAAAAACCAACGATTAATTTGCTTTCATTTTAAAATTAAACGCGAGGCATGAGGTACATTTTAATTTTCCTTTGGTATTGTAGAGGTGAACCATTAAAAATGTCAAGGTCAGGAATCTTTGAGTTCAGCATATTGTAGAGAGAACACATTCTAGGCAGAGGGGAATGCACTCCTACATTTATTTTATATTTAAATTTAATTCTAATATTTATATTTAAAAAATATATTTATGTGTGTTTATACATTTCTTAAGTTTATTTATCCGTTATCTCTTATCCACAACACAAGTTCTTAATGATACTTAATCTGGGCTAGCTAATGTGGTGTGTTAGTTAGATATCTTTATTATTATTATTTATTTATTATCTGTCACGATAAAGAGGTGCCACTACTATCACTATTATCACTGTATCATTGGAGGTCGCCTTACTAAGGCGTGTATCACCTAAGAACCATTCTCATGAAAATGTTATATTACTGAATCAAGTATGATTCCGAATTATCAATTAACACGCGGTTTTATCACTTAGGTGATACGTCAATATTTATTTTACACTAATTACTGAAATGCGAGTAAAATTAATTTATGTCTTAGTAATTAAAGTTTATGTATGGTATAATAATAAAATACTGATTAATGGCCAAGCAGAGTTTTATATTCTTAGCCCTATTTATTAACAAAAAGGAATGCTTACATGTTTGTTTGTCCTTATGGATGCTTAAATCAGTCCTCTGAAGTTTAGATATTTGTTCACCGTACGTCTGCCAAGTTTTCTGACCCAAAACTTATGTATGCTCAAAACCAAAGATATCTATAATCTGTATTTCATCCAGAAAATCCTACGGGACCGATAAAATATAATTACTTAATTTTTAGCATACATATCTTTCTAAGTTCTACTATCCATCTTATTACAGAGCTCAAAGAAAATAGAATACAAGCCAATACGGAGCGTATTAGTGGCTAATAGAGGTGAAATCGCCATTAGAGTGTTCCGAGCATGTACCGAGCTGGGTATCAAATCTGTGGGCATCTACAGCGAACAAGACAAACTGCAGATGCACCGGTAAGTCGTTGTTAAGAGTTAATTTAAAATGGAAATCGTTTTGTAGGTAAATAATTGATTAGTTGGTTAGAGAGCAGAGGACATACGAAACAATATATACAAAAAAATGCTTTGAACAAATGTGTTCTTATTGTAGATTAAAATAGTTATAATAATCCAAAGCTTACTTAAGAGACCACCAAGGCTTAATTTGCAATCTGTATGTTTTTATGACTTTACTTTAATCACTTTTAGCCAAGTCACTCTCTAATTTTAACCAGGGCCTAGTTACCTAAAAGTGTTAAAACTGGACAATTTAGCATGTGGTTTGTTCTGTTAATATGTGTGTACACACTGTCTGTGCTTGTGCATGTAAGAATAAAACTTAGTCCTCGTCCTCTAGTCAGCAAGTTCTCATCGCTCTTGCGTATGAAATACACATCAAACAAATACGAATTATGATAACGCCATGCGCACAAAGTACTTGAAATATCTACATTTTTAGTAATATGGATTCTGCTGAAAACACAAAAGAAACCTTTTTTGTAACTTATCCAGTCACCTTGGTGCGTGCAACGCCTTCAAATAATCAATACCTTTATTTGTTCTAGAGCTCTTTCTCGTAATCAGGGTTGCTAAAGCTACTTTACGAAGGGCTTTTTATTTTCGAAGGTTCTATCAACTTAAAATCAACTTAACTCTGCAAATAAAAACAAACTGTTCAGCGATTAAATATTCTGGCAATAAATAAATTAACTACAAACCGAATTTATTATAAAAACCAAATTATGGCTGCTACTTTAAGGAAGCGAACATATTAAACTAGTTAATTAAACTCATAGGTGAGGTACTTATAGTACCTTAAAGGCATGACGACTAATATTAAACCATCGTATAATAATATATATAGGCTTCCAAAAAAACACTTTCAAGCTCTGGGTAGCTGTAAATATTGAAATACGTACTGTGAATAAGCATAAGGAGTTAAATTTTTCGGTTTAAAATAAAATAATTAATGAAAACGGCACAAAACGCTTAGCATTTTGAAAAATTTACTCCCTAGGGCATAATGAAAGCATATGCAATTGTCCTTCTTCAAAATAACCCGGCGAAGCGCCAGTGTGAAAGTTGAAGATTACTTAATTTATTTATTTTATTCAGATTGCTAATTCGCTTTGTTAAAAAATAAAAAACTATAGACAAACAGTATTTTTTAGTATGTGCAAAATGTGCACAATATTTATTATATATTATCTCGGTCATATTTTGTTTTTATCTCAATCAATTTTATATATAATCTTAATTGAATAATGTAGAAATGCATTTTCTACTTTTTATCCGCCGTCACGTTTCCTCTTGACAATAAATTCAGTTAGCAAAACAAATTCTCGATGACAGTTTAAATTTAAAACAAAGACTATAAGTGATCACAGCTGCTACTTTTTAACACTATCCTCCAAAATAGCTATTATTTTTCCTAGCCCCTTTAATACTTTTTAATGCCTAATTCAGACTAATTTGACGCCGCGTTAAGTAGGTCTCCAACACAAAAATGGAGGTATTGTAAGTTTATCGTGTGTCACTTTCTGTCTGTCTGTGGCAGGTTTCATGTCCCCTAGAGAGTTTTCTTAGCCATGTTTGATGATCATGGGTTCAGCCGTTTATAAGTTATGTTTAGGATGTTTTTTCATTTGTTACAAATAACTTGTAGATAAACACACTGGATATTTTATAAGGACATGACAGTATCTTAGTTCTTTCATTTTTTTAAACAGTACTTGTCTCGGTGATGTAATATTATACACTTGTGATAAATATACGTAAAAATTTCAAGGCTAATAAGTTATTACTTCGTTTTAGTTATTTACAGATAAGTAAATTTACTTTTAAAGAGTAGCAACCCTTACTATAGTGTAGTGTAGTAAAATGGTAGTAAACCATTTTAAGACATACTTAAGTTTCTACTCACATGACCGTTGGCCACCACCATTGAATATAAAATATTTCTCATATAAAATTTGTGGTTCTGTCTGAATTGATGCTTAACTTCGAGTAACAGAACAGTTGGTAACAGAATTCAATGACTTAATTTTTTTTAATATCTTTTTTTATTTATGAATATATCTTCGAAAATGCTTCTATAATTCAATAATGTTGAAACAAATAAATGAACGTAGCATTTTCTTACCCGAAAAATACTTTGAAGTAAAAATTTACCATAAATTTATTTTATTTTATGTAAAGCTTACAGCTACAATAATTAATGATATAATAAAAATACACATTGATGGCCATTTACAGGCTTCCACCGATATGCATGATATTTATATCTAAATTTTGAACATGATTTAAATACGTGTTAAAAAAAATAAAATAAAATATGAAAAAACAGAAAACCTGTTGCTAATTCTGAATTGAAAACATCCAACATTCAATGTTTTTAAAATACAAAAATTAGAAACACACACGCACACATACACACACACACACACACACACACACACACACACACACACACACACACACACACACACACACACACATATACACACTATACATACGTTACACATACCCTTTTATATTCTTTTTACAAATACACACGCATATTATTGAATCATATCTATTTGTAAAATAATGTATTGATTTTCTATATATGTTTAAACTTAGTATAAGTGATAAATTAATAAGTTTCTCTTGTTTTGTGAATTAACTGACTGCCGACAAACAGCTTACGCTAGTTCAGCCGTCAGGGCTTGTACTCTCAGTGTATTATTATTATGTTACAATAAATAAATAAATAGAAAATACGTTCTAATTTTTAATTCAACCTTATAATTACAGGCAAAAAGCCGACGAATCATACTTGGTCGGCAAAGGGTTAACTCCCGTAGAGGCGTATCTCAGCATCCCGGAGATAGTCCGAGTGGCGAAAGAAAATGATGTTGACGCCGTACATCCTGGTTACGGTCTGCTTTCTGAGAGGTAAGATTGAACTCGGTTTAAAATATGGAGTGGCTATACTTCTATTGTTGGGTCAATGTAAATAAAGGTACTATCATGTTCCTACACCAGATCAAAAGTAGGCAACTTTCAGCAGGCTTACTCTAAAAGTCCGCACAATAAGCCTAAAACAAGTAGATTTTGTATTCAGTGGCTGTTAAATTAAGATACACCATTTCAATATGTCGGGTTATTTAAACATACAGGTGCCTGTGCTCATTTGACAATACCCGACAGTGGCGATATTTTTACTCAGATCTTTAGAGAAGGAGAAGTAGGGACTGTAGTTAACTAAAACGTTAGCTAAAATGTTCCCCGTGAACTTGCAAAAGACAACCTAGAACACTACTAATCATTATACTACTATCAGACGCGGTATATAGATCATTTAACTCATCTTTGAGCGCGGCTCTGTGTGTACGATAACTTTGTTTATATACAGTGACTGTGTGCGTGACAAAATGTACCGATTGTACCCGCACACCAAAGTGACAAGAACATGACGTGTTGACACGTTCAAATACAAGATGGCGGTTGCCGCACAAAATAAACTGTTATATTTCCATATAGTACCCCGCGCAAAGTTGAGTTGAAGGATCTCCGTGATAGAAACACCGATAAGTAAAGTTCACTTTCGACTTCACAGTAGTTTTTTACAATAGAGTGGACTGTTCCTACGACTCAATCAAATATTAAGGCAAGCAAGTACAACTGGAACCAATTGATGGTCTGCGGTAACCCGATCCTTGGATTTCTACTCCTCGCTGATCTAAATGACAATCGTTGCGTATCTTTTTGTCGTCAGCGGTGTTTACTGAGAAAATTTGAAGTGTTTAAATAGTACAAAACCTTTTGAATAATTACGAATTTTCAGATTGCACTTCGGCTTAAATGTTGAAATTAAAAGATATTCATTTATTTGTATAATTTTTTATTTGTGTTGAATTATATTACTCAATTTTCATTTTACATTAACGCTACTTACCCAAGGCTTGTATAATAATTGGTTGGTATTTAACTGCTCCATGAATAGTGTCAGTAACGACACTGTCCAAGAACAGTCTCCAAAGAAAGTTTGTCTGCCACTTCATAAAACTTCCTGTAGCTGTAAGGTTGAGGCCACAACTGACAGAATATTATTACAAAGGAAAATCCACCTTCTTCAATGACGAGCAAATTAAGTTACCCGTAGGATAACAGACCACATTTCATATTTATTCACAGGTCATATTTATTCTGATACATAGATGTAACTGCTACAGTGGTATTACTTCTTATCCATCAAAACAAAACTCTGTTTTGATATATTATGATTGATGTATCTTAGAGGCCAAATCTTCACCTGTTTTACGTAACGATTTATTACTGACAAATACAATTTTGTCTGGTTATAATTCTGTGAAATATATTTATCTTGACCTTCGCAATAGAGTCGGATGAAGGTAGTATTTCGTCTATTATAAGATCTCCTGGGCGCTAACAACCGCCGAGAGCTCCCATACAAGTTTTTACGGATAGGTATTTGCAGTGATATCTAAAAACATACAAAATAGTTTTTAAAACGATGTATTTTCACTTACAGAGCAGACTTTGCGCAAGCCATCGTCGATGCCGGTCTACGATTCATCGGTCCATCGCCTAAGGTGGTGCATCAGATGGGTGATAAAGTAGCCGCAAGGCAAACTGCCATTGAAGCTAGTAAGTATTTTCTGTTATCAATTACTTTGCACATCAAAAGTGTCGAGAGATCAAGTAAAGCTTTTGCAAAAAAAATGTATCCAATAAATATTTACCATATTTAGTCTAGCATAATGACTTTATTTTATTTCCTATGTTTAAAATAAAAACAATTCTTCTTCTAAAAATTTTGAAAAATTGCGGATTTTCAATCTTTGAGAAATGAACTCAAATTTCTCTATTAACACAATCAAGTGGCGAATAAGGATAAAAGTTAAGCTTTTTATTGCATAGAGAAAATAATAGTCTGTTTTTCGATCAATAACACGAATAACACAATCGCAAGGATTTGGCATGTTTAATATCAGTTCATCCCTTTGAGAAGTGGCCACCCACGTGCTTTCTAACAAGTAAAAAAGTAGTTGTGGGGTGTGCATAATTTCCTTTGTTGATTAAACCAATGGTTAGTTAGAGATTATAAAAAAAATAAAATACGTACCATTATTTTTCAATGCTGAATAGACACCTCATATTCTACTCGAATTAAAATAAATTGCGTTTTTATCTTACGAATTATTATGTGAAATTTACCTTTTTGTAGATGCAATGTAGTATGACTAATTATTATTTACAAATAAACTTTCCACATACATACTTACTAAAAAAGAACACTTGTTTTGCAGAGGTGCCTATCGTGCCGGGTACCGACGGGCCCATCACAAGTAAACAGGAGGCGGTTGACTTCTGCAAGAAACATGGGTTACCAGTTATATTCAAGGTACGTTACTCATTTTAACTAAAAGTTGTGCGCGACTGCGTTCGCTACGTAATATAAGTTACGAATATCATCTAAACGCAAAAATAAAAATAAGCTCAGAAGTCTCAAACTGTCACAATAACACACAAATTTATTTTAAGTATGATTAAATAACCACGAAAGTTTATTCGTTTTTCTAAAAAAATAACACATCCTGATATCAAACGCTTCACTTGCAATGGCATGCCCACGCCCTTAACAAAATCCAATTAGGTTATAGGCTAAGTACTATTAAAAGAAACATTATAAAAAAAAGACTAATTGAGCACCTATGGTGTAACCATAGAATATATTTATGTCCCATAACTCTATAATACTGATAAGTAATAAAAAGATAAATGATTAATTATTAAAACCCTAGACAAACACACCATCTGTAGGGCCCCAAAGAAAGCAGAAGAATAAATATACATACATAATAATACATAATAAACAACCATGACCCGAGAACAAACATCTGTGTTCATTACACAAGTGAATGCCTCGACCAGAATTCAAACCTAGGACCTCCGGCATATGAGGCAGGTGTACTACCAATGACGCCGCTCCGCCGACAAATGGGTTCGACGTTTGTCTTCTTGCTTATAAACTATTACTCGGACCTACAGATCCTTTAGTGCGTTATAGTACTATCGGTATAATTGATATCAATATGTTTATTGTGCATTAAATAACGATATGCATCTAGATGGTATCTTAGCGTCCACTAATCTTTTGGCATCTGTTTGATAGCGTTTTGTTTTTGATTTATGACCATGCTTGTGACCTCTGTATGATAAACTCTCTATACTTATTTTTTTATTAAATTACATTAACTCAATAGGTAAATCGATTAATAATCTATGTTGATTAACTGAACATTTAGAATTTTACAAATATATATAATTAAAAGTCATTATGAGGTTTCATTTTTATATATTTTGTTCGAAACAGCTCATAAAATAATGTGATTAAGCTAAGTTTATCGAAAATGCGCATAAGTTATGTGGCGCTCATTTAACCTTTGTATGACGTCATCTAATTGCATTATTTTCTAACTTATCTTTGGTAAAACTGTAATTTAGATGTTTGCAATAAATATCTGTCACAAGAATCCATACAAGTTCGCCAATCCAGAAGTTAAAATTAATTTTACGATTTAGAAAGGTAATCCGTGACATCATCATACAAATTTCTTTAAAAATTGATTTAAATTTAGAAAAGCGCAGAAATTAGAAATATTCTATTTGATTTCTCAAAGTTATTCATTTTCAGAAAAAAATATTACACGATGCTGAGCTCAAAATTATATTGCTTTGTAAATTGGCCAGTGAAGTTTGTTTGTTATTGTTATTCTAAGAGTTTGATACCTTCATAATATTTATATTGACTTTTCCTTTTTTATCTGCTGGTCATGTTGCATCATAAAAATGTTGAAATTTCAAACAATTCGGATACAAATGCTCTCCAATATCTCTTAACTGTCCCTAAAATGTTTAATCATTCATACATTTTACCTACCGTATTTTTTATCAGTCAAAAATAATTTTATAACGGATCTATGCTGATAAAGTTATCATAGTAATAGGTATAAGGTTCAAGGATAACAAGCTTGTAGATAAAATACCAAAACTCCAAACACCCATTGTAAAGTAAAACAAAATTGATAAAGAACAAAATATTCGTCAAAATGTACTTCGTGTCGCCATAAATTGATATCTTTCCAAGTACACAGTAGTGAAACAACCATATCTAGTGCTGTTTAAGTTTAAATATACAGATAGTATAAACAAATCTTTATTAATATACTATAGTTCTGTCCGGGGACAAGGCCAATAGACAGTAAAAACACTTGAGTGTTTAAGAAAATAACTTAAAACCTAAATTTATTAATTTTAATTAAATATGTACAGAACAATTGAAGCTAAAATAAAAGTAATATATTCATAATATATTTATAACATATATTTATGCAAATAGACTTTATATAAAAATTTGCAGAGTTATAAGAAAACAATACATAGTAAAAAAAATTTATAATACAATTATACTGGCATAGTTCCATTGTATGGCTAAGCTAAGATGCTTTGCGTGGGGTAACTTCCAGCACTATAGTCGCCGGAGACCTGGACCAATCCTGAAGAAAGTTGTCTGATGAATTTATTCGTGTCTGCGCTACAAACTCGTGATTACCTAATAGGTTCGCGTATTTACGGCTCTTGAATTCCTGAGCCGACTCTGCACAACACCGGCCCTAACACTTGAAGCTCTCAGATGAGAAAAAGTGAGTGTTTCTCACACAGATTGTGTCCCAAATGAGAGATCGTTTGGAGCGCCAGAAAAGCAAAGTAGGATTGTATCTCTAGAAAACAAGCCGACATAAAAAAGTAAAATAATAGATAAATAATTATTTGCTTTATTTATTTATTTAATAATTAATGTACACACAGGTTGTAATTACAGTATATAAACTAGTGACAATTTAAACAAGTACTGCTTATTTTTTGCTTTTACAAAAGTACTTCTTATTTCTAAAAGAAATCTCTTCCAATATCCGAATATATACACAGTATACTTGACTTTTACAAAAGATTCAAAGAAGTGAACAATAAGAAAGTAATAATACTACGGGGTTACAAAAACAAGAACGCAAGATAATAGGCTCAAGAAAGGTAATGTTCTCTTACTCGCTTTTTAAATGAAGATAACGTTTTCGATTCAGGGATTATGTAAGGATGTGCATTCCACAACCTAACTGCGTGTATGGTGAAAGAATAATAGAAAAAGTCAGTTTTATGCGGTTTCATTTTGAGAAGAGTACGCTTATTCCTTCTGCAGTGAGCATCATCAGTGTGCGTGAAGGAA
Source organism: Marasmarcha lunaedactyla (assembly GCA_923062675.1). Lineage (NCBI taxonomy): Eukaryota > Metazoa > Arthropoda > Insecta > Lepidoptera > Pterophoridae > Marasmarcha > Marasmarcha lunaedactyla. The sequence goes on from OV281353.1 coordinate 16,916,662, forward strand.
AAACGCTTACTTAGGTTACGAGAGGAGGATGGGTTAAACAGTACGTTAAATAGCTGGGATAAGATACGAGAATCTCTACGGTACCGAATAGGAAGCCATCGGAGTTGACCGCGGTATTCAGAAACATGATCAAACTTTTTAAGACCAAAGATGAATCGAATACACAGATTCTGTAATCGTTCCAGTTTATTTAATAGCTCTTCAGTTATGTCCAAGTAACAGATATCTGCGTATTCGATTAATGGTTGAATGAGTGAGTGAGAGCGATCCTAGTCCGGAAGGGTAGGAAACTCTGAAGACTTTTTAGTTGATGGATGGAATAGTGCACTTTCCTACTAATTTCGTTGACGTTAGCGTTCCACGTAAGATAAGAATCTATAACTACTCCTAGGTTTTTGACAGTGTCAGAGAAGTTAATAGGAACACCATCCAGGACGACAGAGGGCAAATTGGCAAAATCGATGCAGCCGCGCATATGCCGACTACCAATTGATTTAGCCCAGTCACTTATAAGACTGAGGTCCTCATTGATTGCAGCAATAGCAATTACTGTATCTGAAAATGTGAAATGGCGACAGACCTGCAAGTTATCAGTGTAAAGGCGAAAATTACAAGAAAGGACTGTAGTAACGGAGTCAATAAAAATTGAAAAAAGCAATGGGGAGAGGACGCCACCCTGAGGCACGCCGGCAAAAAGATCGCATCAATTGGAGTGAGACTCACCATAGCGGACCCGCTGCGACCGGCCCCGAAGATAGGAGCTGAACCAGGCCACTGCAGAAGAGGAGAAGTTGAGTGAAGTTAAAACTCCGAGAAGGATGTTGAAATCGACTGAGGTAAACGCGCTACTGAAATCCAAAAGTACCATTATAGTCAGAGATTAATTCTCCATCGCCCATCGAATATCGTCAGAGTGCGAGAGAATTAGGGTTTGGTATTTTGGGTAATGGGATAACATGAACAAGTTTCCATGACGTGGGAAAGGTACAAGTTGTGAGGCAATAATTGAAAATGTGGGTGAATATTGGTTTGTAGTTTTATTGTTGTAATTGTTTTAAGTAGCCCGTTTTTAAAGCACCTATTACTAAAATGAACAGTAAAGAGCCCTAGATAAACATTGGCATAAAAACAATATACAAGGTGTTTCACATAACGCGTTAAGCTGATCCCAAATGATTGAGGACTGCCATATCTATCTATTGAACACCTATGCATATTCAGCACACAGAGGCCGCAAACACTACTTAAATTGTTTGTGTAATTTTCTTAATAAATAATTTTTTTTTAAATTCTTGTTGCAATATTAACTGTTTTGCATTTTACTTTCGTCAAGCGACCTCAAATAATGCTTAACAAAATTGAATCATTAATTACCAATAAGTCAAAAATGTGCAAAAACTATGACGTAAAATAAAAGGTTTTACATGTTATGAAAGAAGCTGTACAAAACCTGATCGAAGAGATGCTTAAATGATTTTCTCTCCATGTATTGACAATATTGTCGTCCTATAAAGATAGATGCATCATCAACAGAAGGTCATCAACTGTAGGATATACCAGTTGAGTAATTTCTAGTTTACGTTTCCTCTGTGCGGAATAAATTGTCTGTATCTGTTTTTTCTCAGTGAAACAGATTTCCGAAACTTCCAAAATTCGAGTACCTATATTGTATATCTTTTAATTTTATACTTGATATAAAATTATTTTTTATCTCTTACAGGCCGCATACGGTGGTGGCGGTCGAGGTATGAGGGTAGTCCGAGAAATGAGCGAAGTCGAGTCGTCTTTCGAACGGGCCTCCTCCGAAGCGTTGGGTGCGTTCGGCAACGGATCGATGTTTATTGAGCGGTTTATTGAACGACCTAGGCATATTGAAGTTCAGTTGTTGGGTAAGTGTATTCAATTAAGAATAGTAAACACTGGTATGCGTGCAACAACTGCTGTATACGGGCAAGGGAATGATTGTCTAGGAGTCGAAATTATTTTTGTTGGGGGTACTAGAGTTTCCATTGCTTAAAGCTCCTGTGAAATGGTACTACAATCCTACCTGTATTAACAATATTTCACAACATACTTCTATTTTTAATTTTAGGTGACAAAGCTGGCAATGTCGTACATTTGTACGAACGTGATTGTTCAGTACAGAGAAGACATCAGAAAGTTGTTGAAATCGCACCGGCCCCCAGATTGGACCCCACGGTAATTTTATAATACATACACACGGGACAACAAAGATATATGCAAGGGAATTTTTCGAAAAAATATTCTACCAGTAGAGTGATGGTCAATTAATTACTTAAAAATTATTATTTAAATCCAATGCAAAACATTATTACATTACTTACATAAACGTGTCACAGTCGAATTATTGGCAGTACCTTTAGTTTTTTAGTTGTTACCAAAAGTCTGGATGTGGAGTGACATATTTGCATTTTAGATATTACATTTGTATGACCTAATGACAATATCACACTGTGATCTGGCACTTTACTTTTGGATTTTAATGGAACTGCGCGCCATAGTTAAGGGATGGGTTCCATATAAATAAATAATAAATAATCCTCAGAAAATCCTTAAGCAATTCCTGGAATTAGTGGTATATTTCTGAATACTGGGTGATTTTTTGCCATTCTGAAAAGCAATTTTTACCCCAATCTTAGAGGTCAGCGGTCAGTTTTTTTAAAAATTTTTGTTAATGGTATCTGTGGTCCGAGCCCATGTCTACTTAGAAAAATGCCACTAATACCGATTTTACTAATTTACTACGGTAATTAAACCAGCACCCATTTTCAATTAATTATATGTCTATTATATAAATAATTTTATTTTTAGATCCTTGCTTGATAACGAGCCCGTCCCTGAGCTATGGCACGCAGTTTGATTAGCATTTTGTATAAGCGGTGTAATCAACACGTTTTCTTGCAGGCTCGTCAAAAAATGTTGGACTGTGCCGTCCATCTCGCCAAACACGTGGGATATGAGAACGCTGGTACTGTGGAGTTCTTACTCGATGATAAAGGAAACTTTTACTTCATTGAGGTTAATGCAAGGTGAGATATAATCATAATTTTATAAATGTGAATTGTATATTTTTGATATGACAAGTCATATCCAGGTTATATTTGTGGCAAATTTTATTGGACTTTGACTTAAATTGGGTTACTCAAATTTAAAGTTAAAAGTCAAATTTTGGGATAAGATATTGTCGCTATGCTGACAGCAATTGTTACTTAACTAATCCAATCAGTAGACTTTTATAACAATTAATTTAAATGTATTTGATAATGCCGCTAAGCTCTAATGTTTCGTGTTTATTTGGGAGTCACTTAGTCAAAAAGTTTTTTTGATTAATCTTCAATCGCAAATGAGACTAAATAAAAAAAATTACTAAAAACCATTTTTCTAACAGATTACAAGTAGAACACACCATCACAGAAGAGGTAACCGGAATAGATTTAGTTCAATCGCAAATTCGAGTAGCCGAAGGTATGACGTTACCGGAAATGGGATTGACGCAGGATAAGATTTCTGCTCAAGGATATGCTATACAATGTCGAGTTACTTCTGAAGATCCAGCGAACAACTTCCAACCTAGCACCGGAAGGATTGAGGTTTTCAGGTACATATAATTTAATTAATTACTTACATTTTAAGTTTTATTTAGAAAACAGTTATTACATTTACTTAGAATTAAAACACATTAATTTATGCACAGTTAAGTTTATATGTATGTACACTTGTTCACTTTACATATGTCGCCCCGATATTCTCGTTATAGCAATCTTACAAAGTGTTAACTTAACGGTACATTCAGTAAAAGTCATCCACCAACTTACTTCTGATCACCGACCGGTAGTCATGCAGCTAGGTATCTCAAGTGACCCCGTTCCTTACACTAGGTCACACATCGATTGGGTCAAACTAATTTAAGACAGCCCGATCTAAACACCTTTCCCGATTCGCTGTCATCCATCGAGGAGACCAATGCAGCCATGGTGCTTTCAACAACCACCTTCGAACTGCTATCAGTGCATATTCCAGGCAGGGAATCTAGGGTATGAGGGCCCTACAGCGAGATGTTAAATACCGCATACGCGAACTGCGGTCTAACAACTGGGACGCGCTTCTTGAAGAGATTTCGCCTTCGTGTCTGGCTTACTGGAGCATGGCGATGCCTCCGCTCCTTAGGCCTCGGCCCATGACTCCCGCCTTCGATGACTCCGAAAAAGTACACCAATGTACACCGAGTACAGAAAGCACTAACGCCCTCCACATAAAAACTGTGAATAGCACAGTAGAAACTAAATGCGGCAACCCACTGACTGACACCCTCCAACCGGTAACGGTGGAAGAGGTACAGGCAATATTGAAAAACCTAAGACTGCGGAAAGCCCCAGGTCCAGACGAAATACCAAACAAGGTTCTGAAAGCTCTCCCACTCGCACTCATATAACTGTTGATAGTTATTTTCAATAACTTACCAACAAACTGCTCCTTTCCGCAAACGTGCCAGGATGTGATTGTCATATGTATTAGGAAACCCGGAAAACCTTGCTTAGCGCGATAGGCAAATTATACGAAAGGATCATTTTGAACAGGCTTTGAAAGGTCATCCATTAGAAGCACCTGTTACCGGATGAACAGTTCGGCTTTAGGTTCCGTCACTCCTGCGTCCAACAGGTGCACCGCATCACGGAGCACACCGTATCACAAAGGAACGTACGTCGAAAACCGATAGGCACGGGCGTACTTTCCTTTCACGTGGCTAAAGCCTTCGACAAGGTCTGGCACAACGTCTCTTTGAACTAGGTGTGCCAGACAGCCTCGTGCACATCATACGAGACTTTCTACATTGTCGAACCTTTTGCTACAGATTGGGAGGTGCACTCTCCAATCCCCGTCCTGTATTAGCCGGGTTCCCACAAGGCTCGGTGCTTTCTCCAACTTTGTTTTCTTTATACACTAGTGACATGCCAAGGACAGAGAAAGTAGACCTCGCACTCTTCGCAGACGACACCGCGCTATACACACCTGATAGGAATCTACGTAGGTTAACAAGAATGCTCCAATCCGCAGCCAGCGCATTAGGCGCTTGGTTTAGGAAATGGAGAATAGAAGTCAACCCAGAAAAAAGTGCAGCAGTGTACTTTTCTCTCTCAATCTGCTCTAGAACAACCTTTAGGAAACCCCCAAAAGATTAGGTCAGATCTCTCCTTGGTACTCCGATCCCCTGAGTTAAAAAAGTCTAATATTTAGAAATCATTTTAGATAGTGGACTTACATTAGCAGATCACATAAAACGCGTCCGGCACCGAGCCGCCTTCATCATGGGTAGGCTGCACCCTCTAATCTGCAAGAAGAGTAAAATGGCGCCCCATCATGAGTTATGCCAGTGTGGCTTTCGCTCACGTCATCAAGTCGAACCTCAATCACTTGCAAGTTATTCAAAATAGGTTCTTACGCAAATGCCCCGCCCTATGTCCGCAACTTAGAACTGCACAAGGAGCTGCTTACCATTGCCGCATTCATGAAGTTGGCGTCGAGATGCCACTTCGACAATGCTTCCCACCAACCCAACCCGCTGGTCAATAAGTCAGCTGACTACACAGCCAATCCAGACGCGGCGGTTCATTATACGCGTCGTACGCATTTGTACTGAGTTTCTTGCTGGTTCTTTGGCAGTACATAGATTTTCTTCCGAACCAGTGTTTGTTTCAATATACGACGTGTCTAAGCCGAGGTCCGTGCCCTCTCGGGTGTCCTTAGCCGTCAGCGCTAAGCTACAAAGTGCGGTGAAATTTAAAAGGCCCGTAGGGCCATAAATAAGCTGCCTATTTCGAAAAAAAACTTTACATATGTACACTTTAACCAGAAACATAGGGAACGTAAAAATGTTGGCAATCCTTATTAGTTAAACGCTAGGTTAATAATAATTAAATCTACAGGCTAACAACAACTGTTTGGCATTCAAGTATTAAATTACGTAACTAAATGGGACATTGGGAGGAAACTAAAAATAAGCATACATATACAAATATTACAAGTTAAACAAATATCTCAAACACAAAAGGCCATCAAAAACAGGTTTATCGTTTTAAAAGTTTATATTCAACACTACTTTGTATTATAGGTTAAAATCATTATTATAAACGATTGAACACTACTTAAGCAAAACAAGGGAAGTATTATTGACAAATGTCGCTCACTTCCCTCTAATGTGGTTGACGAGGGCGATGGCTGAGGGCGATCCCGCGTTAACTCGTGAACGGGTACCGTTTGAGCGTGTTCGTCGTTTAGAGACTTGCACTTGACTTGTTTAGAGCTAACACACGCAGATAATAATAATTTTGTATAGACATAAAGAGACACTGTTAATTAATTTTGAAAAAATATATTCGTGAAGTTTCTTGCCAGTTCTTCTTCACGAAAGCTTTCCGATCTGGTAGTAGAGTCATGTTTTATTTGAAGACAATAAAAACAAGTAAATGTCAATGTTAAGAAATAAATATTTGAAATTTGTCAAACGTAACCACATTACCGTTCAAGCGCGATCGCGCACGCACGTGCGATGGCACGGAACACGGTGAAATGTAATAACTGCAATGTTGTGATATGTGAATTACTGGCTTTTGTACAAAACAAGGCAGATGTGATGGACGAAGACAGTATTATACGCTTGTGTAACGGCGGCGTTAGCTTATTATAGAGAAAAGACTCGTTTGACTCGGTATCTGTAATTCAGTGTGTGAGTGAACGTATTATAGCTGTTAAAGTGCGTGTATCGGACTGATTTATGTTATTTATTAATGTGTATATGCCTACAGATGAGCAGTGTAATTTAGTAGCATTTGTTGAATGTTTAGGTGAAATATACGCAGTCATTGAGATTGAAAATATTGAAACTGTTTATGTACTTGGGGACTTTAACGCCGATCCTTTTAAGATGTTTGGTAAGGAAATGTTATTTTATTGCCAAGAACAAAATTTATTTTGTGCTGACGTTGAAAAATTGTGAATTGACTCCCATTCTTATACCTACATTAGTGACGTACATGGTAGTTGTAGCTGGCTTGACCATTGTTTGACAACGGAGGCGGCATGGAAATCTGTAACTTCAGTTAAAATTCATTACGGTGTTTTTTGGTCGGATCACATCCCGTTAGAAGTAAATTGCGATCTCAAAATGGTCAGGCGCAGGTCTCTGCCAGTTCAATCAGATATGACTAATAAAGTCAAATGGGGTGAACGCGGCATAGAGCAGATTGACATGTACAATAAATATTGTAATAGTAAATTAAGAGAAATACATTCCCCTCAGGAATTGAGTCTGTGCTGTGATAATTTAGGTAATTGTTTAGCTCACAGGGGTGTCATAGATAGATTATATTTCTCTCTATCATTAGTATACTGTGTGAAGGTTCTGAGCTCAGTTACGACACTGATCTCAACCGACAGAGGGTTAGGAGGGGAGGTCGGCCTATACTAGGGTGGAACAAGTACGTGCGCAATGCGCACCGGGATGCTCGAAGTAAGTACCTTAACTGGGTTTGGCACGGTAAACCGCGTGATGGTTATATATATAATGAAATGGTAATAAGTAAAAGAATATTTAAACAAAAACTTAAGTTCTGTCAAAATAACCAAGACCAAATTAAAATGAATATTATAGCCTCTAAACATAGAGCCAAAGATTTTCGTGCATTTTGGAAAAATACTAAAAACTTGAGTTCCAGAGAGGTGTGTCCCGGTGAGCGTTGCCGACGCAAATGCTCCTGATCAGATAGCCAATCTTTTCAGGAATAAGTTTATAACACAATCTCCTTTAGAGCTAACTGTAAAGGTCGATGCTGAGGCTGACGTGACTGATACCCCGGCCCTCATTCCGGAACGCATTACTGCGAAGCAGATCGCCTGCATACTAAAGGGCATGAAGGGAGGCAAATCACCTGGCCATGACAGCCTCAGCATAGAACACTTTCAGCATGCGGGCCCACACTTGCCTAGATTGTTAGCTCTTTTATTCACAATTTGTATAAGGCACTCTTATTTGCCGGATGAGCTGATGAGAACGGTCGTGGTTCCGATTTAAAAAATAAGAATGGTGACATCTCGGATATAAATAACTACCGACCTATCTCTTTAGCAACAACTATAGCTAAGATACTTGACGGTGTGCTTGAGAGATATTTAAATGAATATATTAAACCAAACGATGCACAATTTAGTTTTAGACCAAGACTGTCCACGGAAAGTGCGATCCTGTCATTGAAGCACATCGTTAGGTATTACACAGATAGGAATACACCTGTATATGCGGCCTTCCTACACCTCTCGAAGGCATTTGACCTGGTTAGGTATAATATTTTGTGGCAAAAACTACGGACTACCGGGCTTCCGGAAGCGTATATAAAAATGTTTAGTTATTGGTATGGAAACCAGACTAACCAGGTCAGATGGTCTAATGCTTTGTCGGACGAGTATAGGTTGGACTGTGGGATGAGGCAAGGGGGGTTAACCTCACCTGCGCTTTTTAACCTATATATAGATAAGCTGATTGAGGAGCTTCGAAGCGCACGTGTCGGCTGTTCGATTGACGGTATTCAGGTAACTAGCATCAGTTACGCAGACGACATGGTGCTGCTGAGCCCGTCAGTCACTGCACTTAGGCGACTATTGGTCATTTGTGAAGCTTACGCGGAGTCACATGGTCTTCGGTATAATGTCACCAAGAGTGAACTCCTTGTGTTTAAAGTAGGCAATAAAAACCTACTTACGTCCCGCAAGTGACACTAGGAGGCATTTCATTAAAACGTGTCACTGAATTCAAGTACCTGGGCCATGTGGTAACCGAGGGTTAAACAGATGATCAAGACATAGAAAGAGAACGGAGGGCGATGGCTGTCCGCTGCAATATGCTGGCCCGCAGGTTATATCGCTGCACGGCGGAAGTAAAAATTACTTTGTTCAAGGCCTTCTGTCAAACTTTTTACACGTGTGTGCCTTGTGGGTTAGATACACGCGGCGGGCATACGACGCTATCCGTATTCAATACAATAATGATTTCAGGCTGTTGTTGGGGCTCCCACGTTACTGTAGTGCATCAGGTATGTTTGCAGACGCCCATACCGATGATTTTTACGCCATCATTCGTAAACGAATCGCGTCGCTGCGGCACAGGGTGCATGGGAGCGCCAACAGCATTCTGGGCGTTATATCTGATAAACCTGAGTGTCCTATATTGAGACACTTGGCACATGTGCATGTCCATGTGCCCAGTGCTTCAAAAAATCTGAAAAAATTTATGAATTAATATTATATCTACTAACATAGTCTTTAAGTTCATTGTGTTACTAACCAAGATATGGATTATGGTCCGCAATAAAAGATTTTATTTATTTATTATTATTATTTATCTTGGCTACTAATAGCTAAAAACTCAAAACGTATTTTGGCATTTATGTACAGTCGGGAAATTTGATGCCGGCTCAGATTCGCAATCGAATCCTCTGCACTGCCGTCGGAGCGCCTACAAAAGACCGAATCACCAAAGTATTGAGCGGCGCTTCTTTCGTAGCGTTGGTTTTGTAATAGGTCTTTACCTATGAAACTGCCGTTTTGCCGTACTGGCCATTTCAAATGAAAATATTTTTTTTTTTGACTGATAATTCTAATTTCAAATTAATTTTATTTGACAAACATGGAAATTTTTTTTCTAAAATCGTCATTTGTTTAATAGTTAGTGTTTTGTTTTCAACGCATTCGAACATTTTTCGTCATCATGGATAAGTAAAAAATTCGAGTAATTATGGAGTATGAGTACCGTCGTGGCAGCAAAGCGGCACAAGCGGCACGCAACATCAACGACGTTTACGGAGCGAGCACTACAAACGAACGCACCACCCGTTATTGGTTTACCCGCTTCCGTTCTGGAAATTTTGACCTGAAAAATGAACCCCGTGGTCGTCCGAAAACTTTGGTCGACAATGACGAATTAAAGGCAATTGTGGAAGCTGATGAAACTCAATCCACGGCTGAATTAGCAGCAGCTTTCGACGTTAGCATCAAAACAATATTGGTCCATTTGCGTCAAATTGGCAAGGTAAAAAAGCTTGACAAATGGGTACCCCACGAACTCAATGACCGCCAGCGCGAAGTACGCGTGGAGACGTGCCTTGCACTGCTCAGCAGGCATACAAATGAAGGAATTCTGAACCGCATTGTTACTTGTGACCAGAAATGGATCCTGTTTGACAATCGTAAGCGCTCAGCAAGTTGGTTGGACCCTGGTTCAGCACCCAAACAATGCCCTAAATGAAAACTTACCCATAGAAAAGTGATGGTCACTGTTTGGTGGTCTAACGCGGGTGTAATTCATCACAGCTTCTTGCCAAACGGGACAAGCATTACTGCAGATGTGTACTGTGAAGAACTGAACACAATGATGGAGAAGCTCGCACGTCTCCAACCAGCTTTGGTCAATCGTTCGGCTCCACTGCTCCTGCACGACAACGCGCGACCTCATACTGCACAGCAGACGGTCTCCAAGCTACAAGAGTTGGGGTTGGAAGTTCTCCATCATCCGCCGTACTCACCAGACCTTGCGCCTACAGACTTCAACTTTTTCCAGAATTTGGATAACTTCTTGGCGGGAAAAAATTTCAGTACCCGAGAGGCAGTACAAAATGCCTTTGAAGAATTTGTTGCCTCCCGTCCAGCTGATTTCTTCAAGAAAGGCATCAATAAGCTACCAATGCGTTGGCAAAGATGCATTGATTGCATGGGTAATTATTTTGATTAATAGAAATAAAAAATATATAAAAAATTACGCTTCATTTATTTCGTGAAAAACGGCAATTTCATAGGTAAAGACCTAATATATATTTCGCCTATTCGTATAAATCGCTTGGTCATCTAGTATATAGTAGTTTTTACCCGCCTGTGGGAAAAACAAAAAGTGAGGGGTTATAAACTTCATTCAAGATTGTTAATGACACAAAATATTTAAAAAAGCATTTTTGCATTTCAGATCTGGAGAAGGTATGGGTATAAGACTGGACTCAGCCGCGACTTACCCAGGAGCCGTGGTATCGCCTTACTATGATTCTTTGCTTGTTAAAGTATGTATTCAAAATCTTCCTACTAATATTGTAAATGTGAGAGTTTATATGTTTGTATATTTGGACGTGTGTTACTCAATCACTGAAAAATGGCTGAACCGAATTTCGTCGCATTTGGTCTACTAGACGAAAATGTGTTATTGCGTTTTTGGTCCACTTCGCACTTAGTCCTTTTCGCATCTGGCCCACTTTGGGTGTTTGAGGTTACCGTCATTCTGTCTGGTTACCATAACATAAGGAAAAACCTTTCTTTGGGACCAGGACAGTGTATTATGAGATGTTGTCTTAATTGATTTAGGTATTGGGTTAGGTTAGGTTTGTATGTAGTATGTAGGTACTTAAAGCTCTCACTGTCAAAAGTGGATCAAATGCGAAATGGACGTTTTGAGAAGTGGACCAAATGCGAAATTGACCAAGTAGACCAAATGCGAAGTGAACCAAATGCGACGAATGGCTGAACGGATTCGAATGAAAATTGACTTACGGATCATAGATTTAACGCAGGCTATCGAAATTTTTATAATAAAAAAAAATACTATTTCTGAAGAATACGCAATCGAAGACGGAGGCAGAAATTAGTCATTTTTTTTTTCTATCTGTGTACAGACTAATAATATATAGACGTTTTTGTAATATATAATATTACATATATTGTACATAAAGTAATACATAAAGTGACTAAAATTGGAATAAACCCGTTTGCAAAGGTATGCGAATTCCTAGCATGCGTTTTTGGTAGTGTGTAATTCACGTAATAAACCTTTTACGTAATACTTTACTGTAAAATACGAGAAACATAAATTAATCGTCATTATAATAAATTTGCGAATAAGACTGAAGTAACCAACTTGATTTCTAGTTTTGTAGTAATTAGAGACCTTGACGTACTTCCACACCGCATAACTTCAAAACCATATAACCGTCTTTGTCTTTCCATTCTCAAGATGGCGCGCACATTAAATTGACCTTTATTAATAGCAATCTTTTAACTACAACCAGTGAAAAACTACTTCTAAGTCCATTGAAAACGGAATTAAATATATATTTTTTACTTTTTAGGTAATCTCGCACGCAGCAGATTTACCAGCGTCTGCCGCTAAAATGAACAGAGCTTTGCGTGAATTTAGAATTAGGGGAGTTAAGACTAACATTCCTTTCTTGTTGAATGTACTCGAAAACCAGAAGTTTTTGAATGGTATGTACTTTTATTTATTGTGGAGTAGTGCGCTGGTTGCCATATTTTCATTATATAGCAAATATTGAACAAGGGTGAAGCGATAGTATGCAAAATACATGAAAATAAGTAACATTTCATTTAGATTCAACAGTCGGTACAAAAATGCTAAAATCAGTTATATAATGTTTTATTTTTTTATTTAATATTTTTTTAAATACAAATTCATCTTAAACATAGTTAAAATTGTAACCAATAATTGTAACTATTAACTTATAATTAGACGACCGAGTGGCGTAGTGGTAAGTAGCCTTGCCTCGTACGCCGAAGGTCCCAGGTTCGAGTCCTGGCCGGGGCATTCATTTGTGTGATGAACACAGATGTTTGTTCTCGGGACATGGTTGTTTGTATTTATATATGTATGTTTTTTCTGGGTTCCCCCCCAGTTCGCTTTATTGTCATCCATAACACAAGCTGTGCTTATTTTGAGGCCATCCAGTTGGTGTTTGGCTGGGGATTTATTATTATTGTATTATTATGATTTTAGTCGTAGAGTATCCTATGTTAAGATCTCGCTCAGAGCGGTACTGCAGTCCTTCATATTGAAATCGATATTCATCCGCTCTCAAAAATGGCAACGCAAATGTAAGGCAGTTGCCGGCTATTTGACTTGTGCAACCCAGTGTCACTGCTAAACATCAAACAAAACTTATTCCCTATTCTGTGTTTTTAATACCGTACAATAAATTCTTGTGTGTTTATACAGTGTACTAGTTACACTGTTACTGTTAAAGATAGAATAAACGTTTCTTTTCATGCATTTTTATAACTATCTTATTAATTATTTTATTTTGCTATTTAAAATGACGTTTTAAAATTGACATGGCTATTCGTTTCAACAAACTCGAAGAGCCAGATGTAATATTATTTTGTATGTGGGAGTAAAAGACACGACGCTATAGAGTTTCGACAATTTACGTACTACGTCACGTACGCTCGCAACCAATTAGTGCGAAGCAACGTCACGAAGTACATAGGTATCTCTTCCTTACAGCAAGTGAACCGTATCATTTTTTCCTTCTCCCACAAATTATATTACTGTTTAGTTACGTTGACGTTGTTTTTTTGTGCGGTAATGTTTGGGTCTGACTTGTCTATACGTAATATGTCATTGAGTAAAAAATTACTGTTTTACAGTTTGGATTACTGAACTGATGAAAAAATTAAAAGACAGATTATGCTGGCTGACACAGCTAGCCTTAAAGCAACTAAGATAACATTGTTCCTAAAAAGGCTGTATGAAATATAAAAGATATTATCCATTCTTTGTAAGCTGATAATCATCCACTGATATTAACATCAAATCTCCACTTACACCATTTTGTTTCTCAATTGTAGGCCATTTAGACACCTACTTCATCGATGAAAATCCGCAACTATTCATGTTCAAACAGTCAAAGAACAGAGCTCAAAGGATCATAAACTATCTTGGCCAGGTATTGGTCAACGGCCCGGCTACGCCATTAGCCACGAAAATACCGCCAAGTGACGTCAAACCTTATATCCCGCCTGTGCCTTTGGGTAAGTAAAACTATATAAAAATACATATAAAAGTATTTAAATTTTAGTTGAATTTGGTGAAAATTTTGTGGGAAGTCGAGACAAATGAATGGTATCCGTGTGAGTGCTGGTTTTTAGAAATACATGCTTCAGTTTGATAGATAATATGTTTTAAAGGATAGTTTAAACACAATTTGCGTTTAGAAAAATATATATATCTCATTGATATATTACGTATTGTTAATTGTCCAAAATGTTAAATAATCAAGGAAATATGGTAGTTTTTAAGATACTTAGTTTGAAGCGTCTGAAATCGTATTATGTACGCTTTTATTTCAATCGATCTGTAAGAGTGAATCTCACAGAATTAACTAAACTCTAACAAAACTCTTTCTTTCAAGTAAAACCAAGGAACAAAGTACAAAGGAAACTGTAATGTTTAGAAGTTATTAATAAAATAGCTAACTTTCCTAGACATACTTTAAAGTGTTCCATTTAACTCTGTGAAAAATATCCTTTTCTTGATATTTACATTTTTATTATAATAATTTGATGGTAATTGGACTAAATCAGTTGCCAAAATTCCCAAAATCAGATCAAATTGGGGAATAACTTTTTTACTCCTGTTTTGTGTTTTTTTTTTTCAGGCCCAAAAGGTCGTGGTAGGTCCAAATTCTAAAATACGACATATTTGGTGTTCATTTGTTGTCATATTTTGGCGCTTATTAAAAAATAATCGGGCTGTAGATTTTGTTACAGCTTAAAACCTCATACTGCATTTTTGAGGACGCGACTGCTTAAAGGCATAGTTTATTTCACAATGCATTAGCTATCCAGTTTATTTATATATAGGCTATTACGAATTAGTTTTTTTTTTTATAAAGACATGCGTTATCACTTGTCTACATTTTAAACGCTGTCTATCTTTTTTTTGTAAGTTATTGTTTTTTGAAACATACTATATATATTTGTTTAAGTAAATGCATTTTGAAATATGCTATCAAATCAATGTTAGTTTGTAGATAATTTTATCGTTTAACTACTTATCCTGATAAATACGATCAGGACATCACCAGGATGACGAAAAAACGATTACACTGTTCTATTTTATGAGAGAATAAACAGTTTCTATCTTACATTGTAATTTTCATTTATCAAATTCTGACTTATAGGTTTTGCGTTAATTTATGATTGTATTTGTGTAAAGTTTCATAAATATTTAATCAATTCACGAAATAAAATTATTGGTTTAATGTTTTTTCGTTTACCTAGTATATGTGTCTCTCACATCGCACTAAAACGTACATTGTAACACGGCTGCACTTTTTATTTCTGTACCAAACAATTTCAGACCTATCCGCTGAGGCACTTGAAAGAAAGGAAAAGACGGGGAAAAACACAGGTATTGTCTCATTTGATAACCATACTTTATGATGTTCAATGGTTGTTTTTCGTGGTTTTTCTTGGTTAGGTGCTCTCTTACTACAGTTACTGTAACTTACGATATAAAGATTTAAATACACGATTTCATTTCGTTGTTATACCTACGTACCCTTCATATTCTAATCTAAGGGGTGTTAACGACAAAGCCGGCTGAAAGCAATTACCGATCTGGTAGTACATTTTGGCTAAATGCAGGTCGGCTAATTTGGGTCATCTCGTCACAACCCGAACAATACAAGCAGGGCGGCTTCTTTCCCGAACATTCATCTACACACATTCGCTTTGCTGCTCGTCGACTGTCAAGGACATTAATGTCGACCCCTATATGCGGTAGCGTCTCTTATATGCGGGTATAAGCTATAACAACGTATAATATAATTGTTAAAGTTCGAAGGAGCTATTGGCTAATATGATTTGATTAAATATCATCAAACTTTTAGTTATAAAACGATGAGTAACATTTTATAACTGAAGTGTGAGAGCACTTATACATATCATGGTGAACGGTTCCATTTGAGAAAAAGTAACAGCATGTTGATCATTGAACATTTTTCGAAGAAATCGTGGGAGTTAAATTTCTTTATATTCAAGAATTTGTTCTCTTATCTGAAGTAAAATCTGATTTAATTTTAATTTGCTAAATTATATTTGAGTTACGTTTCGAAATGTATAACTTGTAAATAAAACGTCATATTTTACTATTCTTCAGACATTTCACAAGGTTTATCTGTATGTGATTAAAAAGTAATAACGTCCATTAACATAGAAGTATATCACTCTTAGCGTGCTAGAGGAAAGGTGGTGGTGGTTCCAGAAAGAAAACGGTAAATAAGAGAGGGTTATCTGTGTGAAGAACTCGATAATCACTTTGGTGACTTGAAAATTCCATATCTGACGGTTTCAATTATCGCGTCATCAGTTGATTAGAAGATTAAAGTAAAAAATATAAACCGAAGAAGTATTTATGCCCAACTACTATAAATATGGATTATTAATAAGGTAAACTGAATCAAGCCACGATGTGACCCATTTTACTAAGAATGTTATCGCTCAAGAGTGAAAGTAACATGCTTCGTAATGTTATCAGTAAAATTAAGTAAATATATCGGGATTTGCTAACACAGAACACCCTCTTACATTTTTTTGCTTTCGTACATGTTACAAAATCTTAGCTATACTTATATGCAATATTTTTTTAAATTCTATTTTAGACCTGCTTGTATTCATGTTAAAGTTACAACACTACGTTGATATTATTCTTGTTTTACAACCAAATAGATCTTTACATATGAATCTGATCTGAACACATACTGCCCTCAGACATTTTCAATAAAAAACAAACTAATAAACTTCGTTCTACTAACAGCGGTAGAGCCTCCAAAGGGTTACAAGCAGATCCTTAAAGAAGGCGGCCCAGAAGCCTTCGCCAAGGCAGTTCGTCAGCACAAAGGGCTTCTCCTAATGGACACTACCTTCAGAGATGCTCATCAATCGCTGCTGGCTACAAGAGTGAGGACACACGATCTGTTGGCGGTGTCACCATATGTGGCGCATCACTTCAATAATCTGTACTCTCTAGAGAACTGGGGAGGAGCGACCTTTGACGTCGCTTTACGGTGGGTTTAATGCCTGTATTTGTGAAAGTAGAAGGAAAAATTATTCAGTGTAGTGTAGTAGTGCTAATTTATCGAACTCATATAAACAAACAAATATTTCCTGTTTATGATAATAGCAACGATTAGTATCTCTTTTAAGCTATTATTACAAGAAATTTTACCATGCATTTTGGTGGCTCTGTTCGTTTTTTTTATAATTCGATCTATCGTACGCATCGACAACGCATAGGAACAATGAAAATTTCATGGTGTGACGAACGTAGATTGTATGTCGAGTTATCTATTTATATTGAGTTTTCTTACTATATCAACAACACCTTACCTCAATGTTTAGTTTTAGTAGTAACCCAAGGCCGATTCGAACACTCGATTTTATGATCGCTACACATTGCACAAATGTTGACTTTTGTATAATGTATCTTTGTAACTGAGAAAGCATTATTAGAATCGGTTGATTTAATCCAAAGCTTCATTATGTAGATAAGACTTCTCTATTTATTTGTTAAATTATAAATACGCCCGTCTCCAGGTTCCTCCACGAATGCCCATGGGAGCGTTTAGAAGACATGCGTCGTTTGATCCCGAACGTTCCATTCCAAATGTTGCTGCGAGGCGCAAACGCCGTCGGGTACACCAACTATCCCGATAATGTCGTTTATGAGTTCTGTGATATGGCTGTGAGCATTTATTTTATTTATATTCTTTATTTATTTCTTGGCAATCTCATAGACAATAAAGTAACAATAGGCATTACAAGTGTTAGGTAAAAAGTTCGCACTTATAGCTAAGGAGTAAATAATATTTGAGCACAAATTAACATTGCTGTTGAAAATGACACTGCTTATTTAAACACATATGTAATGAAATAACACAAATTACAATAGTACCACTCCAAATTACAATTATATTATATATTCCTAACTATCCTAGATAATGTGGTTTGATTAAACCACATTACCTAGCCCAAATTAAGTATCATTAAGAACTTGTGTTATGGATACTAGATAACGGATAAATAAACTTAAGAAATATAGAAACGCACATAGACCTTTATTTTTTCATATATAAATATTAGAAATAAACTTAAATAAACATACATACACATCCATGACTAGAAAGCAAATATGATAAAATATCTGCCTCTACCAGGATTCGAACCCGGGACCTCTGGCATGAAAGGCAAGGGTACTTACATCCACACCAAACAGGCTGTCAATTGAACCTAATCTTAACTAAACAAATAATTGCTAATTAAACGCCTCGCTTTGGCAACACTCGTATTGAAGATGTCCATGTAACAATTGCATTCATATTATCACATACTCGCCAGAAGAATGAATTTTGTCGGTAATTCGATAAAACTACTGGTATAGAAAATATTTTTTTGGTGCGTGCATAAAATTTGACAAAGAAATGTTTAGCTTATAAAGTAACTCCGGACAATCAATAGTACCCTATGCAATTATCATAATATAAACGGAATCAGCCACTTCTCTTGGTACCGACAATGGAATTTATATGTGTATGTAATTGCATATTCATATGATGAGTGTCGACGGTGCTCTGGTCGCTGGCTTCTCAATCTTAAGGTGCCGGTGACTGCTAAATATACTAATGAGTGTACATAAGGTAGTTCTTACGGTGGAGGACTACATAGTGAGGAAATCCACATACCTAAGTAACCAGTTCGATTCTTGCTTAGGAAATAATTTAGTGTCATGTACACAGATGTAAGTAGACAAGTCGTTGGATGTTTTGTAAATTATAGATAATGTGTGAAGAATTTTACAAAATATTAGGTACTTTAGTATCTTGCGGGGTGGGTAGCCGTAATTTAAAAAATATAGTCTTCATACTTTTTTACTTTTCTTGTGCCTAAACAAATCATTTTACCCCAGCGCGGAGCTCATCGGAATGTGTCAACCGTAGTACAAATTTGTTTTATTGTCATGTTCTATTTTTAAATTTCATAATATAAATTGCCTATTTCCTTTAAATTCTAGCAAACCTTTTTAATAGAACGTACGTAGAAGGTTTAGCCGTCACGGTACTTCGTTGAA
This sequence comes from Marasmarcha lunaedactyla, assembly GCA_923062675.1. Taxonomy (NCBI): domain Eukaryota; kingdom Metazoa; phylum Arthropoda; class Insecta; order Lepidoptera; family Pterophoridae; genus Marasmarcha; species Marasmarcha lunaedactyla. The sequence continues at coordinate 16,935,632 of OV281353.1, forward strand.
ATAAACAACAAACTCTTTATTTCATGACCTCCGTATAAACATAGTATTGATATTGGGGCACGGTATACTTAAGAAAGTATGACATCTAGACGTATATTTATTACCTAAAAGGTTTGTTTTTTAGGTAAAAACTGGTATGGATATTTTCCGAGTATTCGACTCGCTAAACTATCTGCCCAATTTGATCCTCGGTATGGACGCCGCGGGAAAAGCCGGGGGCGTAGTGGAGGCCGCTATCTCTTACACTGGTTAGTATATATTTTTTTACAGTTTTATTTTGTTGGAACAAATGATACTTTTATTTTTCCAAAAACATAATTCATAAAAATTTACTGTACTCACTTAAATAGTTTTTAAAAGTTTTATCTTTCTTATCAATTTTAATCAAAGTAGTTAACAGTGGCATTTTTGATTAAATATTTTATTGAAAATGTGATGTGTAACCTGATATGGCACTTTGAGTTTTATCAAGCTCTTAATAGATGTTTTTGCGTGCAACACTTAAAAGTGACGTAGGACGTTTGTAATTTTACTTTGTTACTCACTTTGTAGTGATTTTTTGTTTCAGGTGACGTCTCAGACCCCAACAAAAAGAAATACGACCTCAAGTACTACTTGAACTTAGCCGACGAACTGGTAAAAGCTGGGACTCACGTTTTGGCTATCAAAGACATGGCTGGATTGCTAAGACCTTCTGCTGCTACGTAAGTACATTTTATTAGCCAAGAAAATTATATAATTTAGTTTATCTTGGGATCCAATTCGAGTAAGCGTAGGAAAAGGTCATATATTGATTTAACGACATTAATATTGTTGACGTTATCGGGCAGTTGGATAACGTCTTTCACATCCTTTGGTGAAAGATAATGAACACGTGGAATAAAGATATAAGTTTAGAAAAGAACTGAGAACAGCAGAATAAATAAATTATTATTACTATATAGAGGATACGTGTTGCACATGCGTTTTTATAATCTCGCATGATTATTAGACATTTTTGAAAATGCTTCCTCAATATTTTGTATTTTGTAAGTTTTCCTCATTTCAGAATCTTTCAACTATATTTCTGGATTACTTAAAATCTGTGTAAAGAAACAACTTATATCTCCCATCCCAGGCTCCTAATCACAGCCATCCGTGACAAACACCCCGACATCCCGATCCACGTGCACACGCATGACACGAGCGGCGCGGGCGTGGCCGCCATGTTAGCCTGCGCGCACGCCGGCGCTGACGTCGTCGACGTGGCCGTAGACTCCATGTCCGGCATGACGTCACAGCCGAGCATGGGAGCTTTAGTTGCTAGCCTCGCGGGTACCAAGGCTGACACAGGTAGGTCCATGCTAAGGGTAAAATCTCTTGGTCTCGGTCTTTTGCAGGCATTTTTCATACTAGGAGACAAGGGTACTGGGGGTTCGATTGCGATTCTGAGCCTTCTCAGTGCACCCGAAGGTACATGGTCAAGTAGGGAAATGACAGTGTCAAATCAGCTATGAATGAAGTTTTGTGAATATGAATACAAACAGAGAGCACAATCACATGATACTAAATAAGCAAAAGCTAACTTAATATGCGAAACTTACAAACTGAAACGAACTCAGAATAAATACGCCAAACCACGACTCTATTTTATATATGTGTAATTCATAAGGACTACAAAGAAAATGTTAGCAGTTGTAACAACTTATCATCATATCTCTATAGCGATATAGAAATTGTATTACAATAATACAATATAAAAATAATTTCCAAATTTTTTACTTCACAGGCATATCCCTAGAAAAAATTTCGGAATACTCCGCCTACTGGGAACAAGCACGTACTTTGTACGGACCCTTCGAATGCACCGCCACTATGAAGTCAGGAAATGCTGACGTATACTTGAATGAAATCCCTGGAGGACAGTACACTAATTTGCAGTTCCAGGCGTTTTCACTCGGCTTGGGAGCGCAGTTTGAAGAAGTTAAGAAGGCTTATAGGTAAGAATAGGTTTTAAAATTTTGGCATCATCTCCGATCGTCTTTTGTTTTTTTTTTCCTATACAATAAAGCTTATGATGATATCAATTAGAAATACTCTAAACATATTAAACAAATGAAACAACAAATCCAGATTAAGATTTCATCTATTTCGTAAAGAGGGGGTTTACATATTTTTTTCACAATATGACGTTTGATGATGCTAAAACCTTTCATCTATGAATTTTTTCACGCCCTAAATCAAGGAAGCCCTTAGAGTTGCCCAAAATGTCTTGATTTAAAATAGCATACAATAATTGAACCATTATACCTATAAAAATAAAAAGTTCAATATTTTTACAATATTACAATACAGTCTACTATTTAATTCCACAGAGAGGCCAACCTCCTCCTGGGTGACATAATAAAAGTCACACCATCATCTAAAGTGGTCGGTGACTTAGCTCAATTCATGGTACAAAACAAGTTGTCAACGAACGACATTATGGAGAAAGCGGAGGAATTGTCCTTCCCTAAGTCTGTGGTGGAATTCTTGCAGGGTGCCATTGGCATACCTCATGGTGGATTCCCGGAGCCATTGAGGTACGTGGAAATTGTAAACATACTGCTTTATTATTAAACGAAAAGGATTTTCTACAGGATAGCCTGTAGAAAAATAAATGTATGATTAAATTGGATGTAAAAATGGCAGTTATAATTAATAACGCAACGATGATGTAGATTGTTCGCACATCTTTACATGCATTCATATTTTGCAAACAAAGAAAATAAGCGAGAAATGAAATGGATAAATGCTGAGAAAATCTAAAATGTTTGAAAAAATTTCGAATAAAGTTAATTGAATAAAATGAAACACGTAATGTTTGTAAAAAAAGTATATTATTTAAATTTTCTGATCACGATATTTTTGCGTTTCCAGAACTAAAGTATTAAAGAACATGCCGCGGATCGAGGGTCGTCCGGGCGCCGAGTTGCCGCCGCTGGACTTCGACGCGCTTAGAAAAGACATTGAAGAAACTTACCCTGAAGTAAGTATTTGTTTTGAATTTATATTTTGAAATACTTGTATGTGTGAAGTCTGCCAACCTATAAATTGCCTAATACCTGGCTGATTCCACTGCATTGGGATTATTAAGGGTGCCATGATGATGATGAATACTTATATGCTTTTAAATTTGTCATTGGGAACAGTTATTTTTTGATAAACTTAAAATCTGATTTCTATCCAAAAAAATCTAGTTAAAATTTTAATTTAAATAGTTTTAAGTTAGTCGAATTATACTTACGATTATATTTAAAGCGTATCCTGTTATTGATTAAGATATTTCATTAAAGCATTTCAATTATCTTCAATTCAATTTCGATTCAATTTTAACTACACAAACAAAAGTTAATTAAACCATTTTTAAATTATTTGACTATTTTTTTCATATTTATTATTTTGTTAAACTTTCAGATATCAGACCACGACGTGATGTCGGCTGCGATGTACCCGCAAGTCGCTAAAGATTTCTTCAGAATTCGCGACAAATACGGACCTGTTAAGAACTTGGATACTAAGACCTTCTTGACTGGGCCTACGGTTAGTATTCGTATAATACTAAATAGTTATAAAATGGTAAAACAATTATATAAAAATAATGATGTTTACTCATATATTTTTGTAAATCTTTCTCCGAACTCTTGTTTGTGTGAAAGATATGAGGACACTTAACTTTAAACAAATTAAATCCTAATATTGTTCGTAATAAGTTGCGGATTTATAAATGTATGTTTATTCTGGGCCCTCCGTGTTTGCCAAGTTATCCATGACGCAGGCGGATGGTTGAATTTGCAATTTAAATAAACGGCTAGCCGGCTTTTTGGATGGCTTGCTTCAGCTAACCGGCTAGCCATAATGTAGAATAGTTAATAATAAAACAAGGAATATGCAGTTATTTAGTTAGTTTCTTAAAAACTTGTTGATATCCTGTCATTCGCGCGAGCCGAGCGTGGTGAGGTAGCACCCGTAGAAGCGTCACTATGAGAATTGATGACTATAAAAAAACTGTTAAACGTTCAATTATACGGCCATCAGCTTAAGTCAATTCAACCATCCGCCTGCGAGATCCATAAAAACAATGTTTCGATGCGGTCTTCTAATTGGTGTGTTTATAATAATTTTTAAATTTCCCTCTCCTTGTAGGTGGGAGAATCAATCGAAGTGACAATAGAGCGAGGAAAGACCTTGGACATAAAGACTGTGGCAGTTTCTGAAGAGATGACCGCCGCCGGCGAAAGGGAAGTCTTCTTCGAACTCAATGGACAGCTGCGGTCTGTGTTTATTAAGGATGAGACCGCTAGTAAGGTAAGAAAAGTGTATTAGAAAAAATGAAATTTGTATAAACATCCCTATCCACGAGGGCACATGGTTCCAAAAGAAATGTCACAACCTGGGCTAGGTCTTTGTACACCATCTAAAAAAATTAACAAATAAATGGTAATTATAGGAAAAATACAAATAATTTGATTTAATTAGTAGTTAGATGGTAAGAAAATAAAAAAGTCAACATTAATTGTGTTTGTTTTAGCGGGCAACATTGACAATGAGTCTTTTCTATGGCAGGAAGTTGTCAAGTGAAGTTAGTTATGCAGAGGAGACAGCCACCTCACTCACAGCACACTTCACGCACATCACATTGATAGTTGTCTCCTGAGTGTTTGATTGTTCGTTGCGCTTGAGTTCTTTCTTTCGGTTTCTTTTTAACTTTACAACTGAAAAGCTAAATACACAAAACAATTCGATTCAATTCTTTAGACTAATGGCAACCAGTCATCGATACTACTCAATACACAAAACAAAATGTAAACACTTGATGTCCGCCATGATGTTTTTTGTTTGTGTTGCGCACTAATAATGCACAATTTCATTTCCTACCAATAAACAAAGTGTTTTAATAACAATTTATCAATCAAAAAGTGTTCTAAGCATCTTAAACTATTTTTTGATAAACTGTACAAAGACCTGGCCCAGACTCCTTGCATTTTGGGACATTTTCTTTTATACATCGAACTATAATCCTATTATTCGTACGTGTCGTGATTATAACGAGCTTGCAGCGGCATAATACTCTGTGTTAAAAGTACCGGGATCAAACGGGAATTCATAAATAATAGAACGCGAGGCAAACTTACGAACCTTTTTTTTTCTATAATTTGGGAGTACTGTAATAATTACCGCGCGAATGTTGAGCGCCATCCGACTCTTAGTGTAATTGCAGCGATTTTACTATGAAAACATTTGTCGAACAAAGGGTTTGCCTTAACTATATTGCAAGCGAAGGGGCTTACTTTGAAGGCGACAAAGTAAATTTCGACAAACAAACTACGTTTTTTATTATATTGTACATATCCCGGTACTTTTATATATACAGAATGCAAGCAATTAGATATATTTTCTGATAAACATAGCACCTTTCTGTCGTGAATAAAGAAAACCTAGAAAAGGCTTTTTAAACACAGCAACTGTAGTCTTTTTTAGGTCCTTTTTGTAAAATTACGCTAAGGTAAAATTACTTTACAGTTTTTTTTCTTGGTAAAGCCATAAAGAACTCTTTACGCACACATGTTTGGGTTGTGATTTAGTTCAATGCCGCATATTGACAATTTTTATTTAAGTCTAATCCTAACTTATTTTGTGAGCCTATTAAAATGAAACATAATAAGCGCAGTAACGGACGTACTAACGCGTTATTCATTGGTATTCTATTATACTTGTATTATATTAGTAAAAAAATCGCAACTTAACTATTCCTGCATTAGGTATACAGCAGACACCTGAGAGAGTAAAAACCTTTCCCATACTAAATACTATGGATAATATTACTAGGTGTATCTGTGCGCATTAAATTGCATACATTTAATATATAAGTATGTAAAGAGTTTAATGAAAACAAAAGGTTTAATATTTTTTCCTTGATATTTTTAGGAGATGAAGATTCATCCCAAAGTAGTGAAGGGTGATAAGAACCAAGTCGGAGCTCCCATGCCGGGAACTGTTTTAAGTGAGTATCAGCGGATATTATTACATTTCTAAATTGAAATTTTCATTCATGTTTCTCCCACGTGCTTTAACCCGCGCAAATTCTTGGTTCACGCAACGCAACTTGTGAAAATTTTCTCTATACCTAGCCCATTACATTCTTCAATCACAGATTTATCAAACACAATTTTTTCTTTCTAAACATATGAGGCGATTGCCATTTTGAAATATAATCTTCAAATTGTTTTTGGCATTCAATTTGCAAGACCTTAAAGTATCTTCAGATATGCTTTTACACGAATGCCTTTGAAGGCCGAGTGGCGTAATAGGCCTGCCTCATACGCCGGAGGTCCCAGGTTTGAGTCTTGGTGGAGTAATTCGTTTGTCATGTGTTTGTCTGGGGGTTTATTTTTATTAATAATACCCACGGAGTATGTGTATTTTTATATTCTAACCACGAATTTCGAAATAAACTAACAATGTATTCAAGAATCTTCAACATAAAAACACATTCACATTTATAATATTAGTTCGAATACTTACTGGCCTAATACGTCTTTCATCCTACAGGTATCAAAGTAAAGGAAGGCGACACAGTCGAAAAAGGACAGCCGATTGCCATTATTTCTGCCATGAAAATGGAAATGATTGTCCAAGCACCCAGAACAGGAAAGATCGTTAACGTCCTTATTACGAATGGACAGAAATTAGAAGGAGATGACCTCATTTGCTCGATTGAATAAATATAGGTACTGTCTGTGAGCTTGGGAGTATAGTTGTTAATATGATGCGTAATTGAGAGTTAAATTATAGTGTAGTAACGGAAATCGTTTAAAACGAATCCAGTTATTGTCTTAGACAATAGGAACCACTTTATAAAAAGAGATAAACATTGCCACGCTTACCGCCGCAAGGGCCGTCAAATTGATACTAAAGACGCTCCGAACTATAGATTTTGTTAAGCGAATTTATACTTTATATGTATTCAACAAAACAAAAATAAAGTTTTTTTAACACAATAAAAATGTACCTATTCACAAATTCGGTTACAAATTCAAATTGTAATCCTAAGCTTAGAGACTTAGAGATATGGTCTGTCAATTCATATGTGATATTCTTATTGATGTTATAAATGAAAAGTAATGTTGGATTCTATGTAAAATGTTTATTTTGTTGTACCTGTGATATGATCACTATACAATAGTGTTGGTCGTTGAAAATTATGTAATTCAGTACAAAGAAATGTCATGCCCTAATAAAGTCTGAATATTTGGATATTATGAAATTTCTCTACCAAGTAGTTTTAGGTCATTCCATAGAGTTAATGTAGAGTAAAAATGTTATGTTCCGTTTTAAGGGAATATTTTAATGAGTATCTGGGGTTCGTTTTGTGAGGGATGATTTTTATGTGTAAGACGTACGTTTTTCAACATTTTGTACGTGGTGCTAAACTATATTAATTTGTTTTGATTTTTGTTTGTACTTTTAAAATATACGTTTTAATAAATATATTGTTTTTTTCTTCTTTAATCTATAGTTTCATAACCATAGGGCCAAAATTTATTTTTTATTTTTCTGATAGCTGTTATGACTTCTTGCATCTCCAGCTTCCGGTTTATCGTCGACTTTTGGGACACCCTGTATAAGAAAATATTAAAGATTTTTTTCTGTATGATAAGAAAATACATACCGACAAAATCTCCTCGAAGGAATTGGGGGAGTCCTTTTTCGAGCAGTGGGACAGTATAAGCTGATTAAAAAAATAACGTTCGTTATATACAATTAGTTTTAAAATAGTCGTTGAATTATTCCTCTTCACTGCGCTTTTAGAATTAATTTAAAGCTTATTACTATTTACTTACCCTTGTATTTATAAGACAAGTGTTACTCCTGTGTTATCTTGAAGTCAAGTCCTTTTAACGTATGTAGACAGTGAAAATTCTAAATCTATACGCAAGGGCACGAAAATATACGAAGATTACCGAATGCGATCCGATAATCGACGGTGGCGGAGGAATCCAAACCGCCATATATTGTAATATAGGTAAAAGTTAGTAATCAATGTTCGCACGCCTGTTCTTTTTTTTAATTCTATGAATGTTAATATCTGGACTTTTCGGGGGGGGGGGGGGGGTTGAACCCCCAAAAACCTTTTTTGTTTATTTATTTTTTATTTTATTAATTTAATATTTACAAAATCCACAGCACTTAAAATTTACATTAAATATAACTCATATAAAATAAAACTTATAGCCATTGATTTTTGTACACATCTTGTTACGAATTAGTCCAATATCGTTTGCAAAATAGAAACAAAAATAATCAACAATCAAATCAAATAGTTACTGAAAGCGTCTGTACTGCACATTTACCAGACTTTTCAAATTTGTACTCAGAACAAGGAATTTGTTTAGCTATTTTAATTTCAGGATTTTTGGAAATTTGCCCCTTAAGGTGTAAAAAAGGGTTAGTTTGTATAAAACTCCGTCAGTTTTGAAGCTAAATCGATAACATATGGTATTTAGCTATGTGAAACCGAGTAACACGCAGACGAAGTTGCGGGATACAGCTAGTCATACCGTTATTGAATGTTGTTACATGATTATAAATTATTCGAAAACATTTACTTAATTTGTAAGGCCCTACTTGTTTTGTAAAATAGAAGCATAAATCGATAAATTGATAAACAATAATACCTAATTGGTACAACACTCTGGTCCGCCATTTTTGTATCGCATAGGAATACACGTTTTTTTCGTTGGTATGGCATTTCCACATGTTTCCTTGTTCTGAAAATTTGTAGGATTAGTTAGTTAGTTAATTAAAAATTGCAATAAAGGATTATACCTATGTAACGAATCTTGACGACTACCAAAACCATGTTGACTATTCCGTACATTGACATTTCAACTGATGAGGTACTGAACATATTACGCGGTCAGCTTGGCGTTTGTGGTGCAAACACGGTTTAAGTCATTTATTTTTGGATAAAAATAATTATTGGAGTCATTGGGATTATTATAGTTATTTCACAATCCAGTTGTGGTAAGTAGTTTAAGTAGGTAGATTTAGCTGTAGTTTGTATTTGTACATTTCTTATTTATTTTCGGATGTATAATGGATGGTGACGTCATTGCCCCAAAACCTCCGGATCCTGGCGTTCCGCGCGGTTCGTCACCTCTGGACATTAGGGACGTCTCACAGGATTTGTTCAGCCATTCTTCCCTCTCTCAGTCCAGGAAGCGGCCGAATGCCCTTTCGAGTGATCTTTCAGATGTTACTCCATTCCCCAAGAAAGCAGTTTTAGATACTCCCAGTTTGTCTCGATCTGTGTCCCCAGTCTTACTGAAAGTAAGATTTATTCTGTCAACGATTCAGGGCCGTTTATTGTACATGTCTCCAAGGCTGAGGCTAACCCTTCTGCGGAACTACTCTGAACCCCCTAACTTTCGGTAAATTTTTATTTAACAACAAAATTAATGGCATTAAATTAGACGGAGTAAAGAGTGTTGGTAGAAACCGGGTCTAGGTTGAGTTCACCTCCGCCGGGGAAGCTAATGATTTTATTAAGAATCAAAGTGTTGCGTCGAACAATTTCATCGCCATTATTCCAACGCACAATGTCACCCGTATGGGTCTTGTGCGTGGCGTGCCCTCCTCATAGTCCATGGAAGAATTTGTGTTGGCAATTTCTCTCCCACAGTTGCGGTGTAGTGCTTAAAGCTAGGCGACTCAATCGTAAAGCTGTAAGCTCATCCGGTACAGTTTGGTTACCTACAGGTTCAGTTGTAATCTCATTTTCTGGCCAAAAACTTCCAAAGAACTTACTTGTTTTTAATTCTTCAATTCAATTAGAACCGTACATCTTACCTACTATCCAGTGCCTAAACTGCTGCAGGTTTGGGCACATAAAAGCACAGTGTCGTTCTAAGCCACGCTGTTTCCGGTGCTGTCAGCCTCACTCCGGTGATAGCTGTGTAGTGCCTCTCGATCAAGTTTCATGTTTACTTTGTTCAGGTTCTCATTTGGCCACAGATAAATGCTGTCTGGAACATTCTAGGCAAAAGCCATAAAAATGGCCATGTCCCAAGACAATATTTCATTTAAAGAGGCCTCCTCCCGATTCCCTGCCGTGCGTAAATCGATATCGATAATCGATAATCGGATGTCACAAAATCTTCTGTACCATTCAATTTACCCCCGTCAACTTCTGTTTCGCCTAATCCATCAGCGATTTCATACAGAAAAACTGTTTTCACTTCAGCTAAACCCAAAGCTCCTCGTGCCCCGGGCTTCGATAAAGCCGCACACGAGGCTCTCATTAGGGACTATAATATGCCCCCCTCTAAATCTGGTTGTGCTCTCTCTTACCTTCTACCTTCTCAGCCTAATGACAACATCTTGGATCTTTTGATCACCCACCTTATAAATATGCTTTCCATATGAAGATCTTAACTTACCGTCCTACGTAGCAGATAAACTCTCCCCTCTCTCTAACCTTTTTTTTTAAATGATCAAACTTCTACAGTGGAATTGTAGGAGTATCCGTCACAAAACTCACGAGCTTTCTTACCTAGCTCACCATCATGACATTTCGGCTATTGCTATCTCTGAGACTTGGCTAGTCCCGGATAGCCGTTTCCGTCTTTCAGGCTATGCCTGTCTTAGGGATGATAGGTCGGATGGTCATGGCGGTGCGGCGATCTTCGTAAGAAGTGCTCTGCCTTATTCTCGTATCGATATACCTCCTCACTCTTTCGAATTAAATGTTGTTGCTGTAAAAATTTTAAACTTTGTTCTACTATCTGTATATATTTCCGACCCTTCGGTAGCTCTTATTAATGAGTTTCAATTTCTACTATCGTCACTTCCTCACGCCCCAGTCATTACTCTCGGTGACTTCAATTGCCATCATTATCTCTGGGGTTTCCACTGCTCCCAATCAAACGATGCCCCTGGTCTTCAGTTGGCAGATTTGATTGACAATCAAATTTTTTGTGTGCTCAATGACGGCCCGCCCACTAGGTCTGTTGGTCCGCACCAAAATCCGAGCGCAGTGGATCTTTCCATGTGCTCATCTTCCCTGGGTGCGTCCCTATCTTGGAACAGGCTTAACTCACAGCATGGGAGTGATCACTTTCCTGTTGTAATATCCTTACCATCCTCTACTTTTGTTCCTACCTTCCTTCCTCCTCTTCTAAAATATAAGATCTCCAAGGCAGATTGGCCCAAGTATGCGGCGGATACCAACATGTTATGTTCTTCCATACCTTCTGCTAATCAAGATAATATCATGGAGTATTATGTCAACCTTATGTCTAGTGTTCTCTCAGCAGCTAATAACCATATTCCGCAGAAGCGTTCGGACTCGTAAGGCAGAGCTTCCCCTCCTTGGTGGGATTCTGAATGTACAGATATGATCCGAGTAAGACGTTCGGCTGAAAAATCCTACATCGCGAGCATGCTTCACCCTTCATAACTTTTAATAATATAAGAGGGTGGCAGCACTAGCGAGAAAGTTATTTAAAAAGAAAAAGAAGGTAGCTTGGCGTAGTTTTTGCGAGAGTTTATCTCCTCGCTCACCTTCGTCCAAGGTGTGGGGGGCTCTGAAACGTTTCCGTGGTTCTGTGTCTTATTCTCCATCTCCAAACTCTAATATGCCGTCTCTTTGGCTTCATCAGTTTTTTGATAAAATTTCCCCGCCTTTTGTGCCTTACTCCGATCTTCTTCCTGTCCCCTTTTCATCGTTAGTGCCTTCAAACTGCACCTTTGACAGTTCCTTTTCTATGCAAGAACTGAATCTTGTCCTTAATGGTCTTCATGATTCGTCCCCCAGCCTGGATGGTATCCCGTACTCCCTTATAGCTAGAGCAGGGACAGTCTTTAAAGAGTCGCTCCTTAGTACTATTAATATAATTTTTCCTACCGGTCAGATCCCAGATCCTTGGAAAGTATACTTAGTTATCCCATTATTAAAAAGCGGTAAAGACCCTTTAGATGCAGACTCGTACCGTCCCGTTGCCCTGGCCTCTTGTCTGTGGAAAATGATGTTTAAGCATGATGGATAGCTTGAGCATTTTCACGGCCGATTTAAGGTTAGCCCTATCTAGCAATGAATCGGTCGTGGGGGTGTTCTTGGATGTTTCTTCTGCTTACGACCATGTCCAGCTTCCATTGCTTAGGCTTAAAATGCTTTCTTTAGGTATTCCTACAAGGCTTACAACTTTTATTTTCAATCTATTAGTAGAACGCTCTGTTCAAATCAGACACTCTCACGCCAACTTCCAGCCCCGAAAAGTTTGGCGAGGTCTCCCACAGGGGTCCGTCTTAAGTCCCCTGTTATATAACATCTATACGTATGATTTGGATAGATCTGTGTCTTCCTTCTGCGACGTCTTACAATATGCGGACGACATTACTTTATATTTGCGCGTTATGAAAATAGAGGAGGCCCCCTCTCGTTTGAATAATGCCCTAACTTATTTAGGCATCTGGCTAGGTAATCATGGTTTTTCCCTATCTACATCTAAAAGTAAGGCTGTAATTTTTACTAGGAAAAGGTTTTATCCTCCCATTTCAATTGTTTTCCAAAGTCAACCAATTCCGTTTTCCAATGAGGTAAGGTTTCTTGGTGTCTTTTTTGATTCAAAACTTTCCGGGACACCACACCTTAACTATGTTTTCAAAAAATGCGAGGCCAACATCAACGCCATTCGGGCTCTGTCTGGCGTATGGTGGGGTTCTCACCCCTATACCCAGAAGCTAATATACAACGCATTGATACGGAGTCTAATAGACTACGGCTCTTTCTTATTGGAACCCTGCCATAAACCAGGTTTAGACGCTATTACTAAAATTCAAAGTAAATCACTTCGCATAGTTTTAGGTGCAATGAAGTCTTCCCCAATTAATGCCATGCAGGTCGAATGTGCAGATTCTCCCCTGCATCTTCGACGTCAATACCTCTCGGATCGCTTTCTAGCTAAGTCGTTACAACTTTCATCTCATCCCCTTCATCTTACACTCATTTTACTAAAACGGTCCATCGAAAACTCTATGTATTGGTTAAATAAAATTACGCCCTGTCTCATAAAAAGTTGTGCTGGACATCTCCCGTACTCCAGTTTTTAAAAGCGCCCGTCCTTTTCTTTTTACTTTCCCTTATAATTCGTTGTTTTTACCCCGACTATAGACACAAGTTTTGGCATTGCCAAGAACGATCCAAACGCCAATTCCGCATTCTTGTGTGCTGTAGACAGAAAATATAGGGACTGGCTTCAGGTCTATACGGACGCCTCTAAATTCTCCTCTACGGGAGACGTAGAGTCAGCCGTGTGGATTCCACGATTCTCGGTTCTGTTGTCCTTCAGGTCTCCTCCTCAATCTACGGTCTTCACAGGTGAGGCTATTGCGCTTTTAGAAACAGTTAGGTATATAGCTGAAAACAACTTAAATAATTCCATTGTATTTACAGACTGTTTAAGCTGTCTTCAAGCTTTGGAAGGCAACCCGTTTAAATTAGGCTCAACATTCCCTATAATAAACAAAATTAGACATGTCCTATTCCGTTGCAGTTCCCGGGCTATAAATATTGTGTTAGCCTGGATTCCTAGTCACTCTGGTATCACTGGTAACATTACAGCTGATGGCTTTGCGAAAGATTCCATCCAAATCGGTTCCGCAGATTACTACATGTGCTTCGCTCAGGATTTGTGTCTCCTAGCTAAATCCCACCTACAGGCCGTGTGGACTGCCGAATGGGAGGCGTCCCGGAAAGTTAAAGGTAAGCACTACGGTGACATCCAACCTTTAATTCCCGATAGACCTTGGTTTTTTAAATTTAGAAAGGTAGATAAAAGAACAACATCAGTTATCTCTAGACTTCGCTTAGGCCACTGCTGTTCCCCAATTTTCCTTAACAGGATTGGAATTCGCTCTTCCCCGTTCTGTGACTGTGGTCAGGATTTAGGAACAGTGGACCATATATTTTTGAATTGCCCGCTCGTTCCGGTATCATTATTTGATTTCCTTCCCCCTAAGATTCAGCGCCCAGCTAATATCAAGACTCTCCTCTCTACTTACAGCCCCAAGATTTTAATTATATTATGTAAATTCATTCATCGATTTAATATTAGCCTTTGATTGACATTGTTAGTAAGTATTTTGTTTAATATATATTATTATTATTATTTAATTTTTTTTTCTTTTCCTTTTGGTAAGTAAGTTTAGTTTAGTTTGAGCATGAATTATACCATATAAATAATTAATCATTCTTATAAGTTTAAGTTATTGTACGTGTGTTTTATTTTGTTTTAGCCTATAATCTATATCCCAATGCAAAACGGAATTTATTTTTTGGCAATTTTTATTTTATTTTTTGTACTTTGTCCCACCAATACGCGACACTGGCAGAAATAGCCCGCCACACCAATCGCGGCTGATTGCCATTTTTCAATTAACTAACTAACTAACTAACTAACATATTACGCAAGCTTGACACAAAGAAGTCGGCCGGACCAGATTATTTACCTCCTATATTTATAGTTCGGTGCGCTAATAGCCTAGCGCTACCCTTAACTCTTTTATATAGACGGTTTATAGACACAGGTTACGTGCCATCTATGTGGAAAACGGCGTTTATTACACTTATTTTCAAAAAGGGTGTAAAAAATGATATCACGAACTACCGTCCTAAATCTAAACTATGCATTATTTCTAAAGTATTAGAAAAAAATCTTTATAATCAGATATATGCAGCACTTAAGCATACATTAATAACCGGTTTTTGTACCGGTTTCTTCAAAGGTCGATAAACCGAATTAAATCTCTCGGTATGCACAGGGTACATAACAGAACATATGTCAAAACCATCGCAGGTAGACGTAGTATATACAGATTACTCTAAATGTTTTGATCGTATTGAGCACAGCATCCTTCTCCGCAAACTGCGGGAATCAGGAATTAGTTTAATTAGTTTATTTCTCCAAAAATCATATACAAATCATTTATATGTTTAAGAATAAAAAAATAAAAAATAATTTTTTGCAGTAGCATCAATCATCAAATACAACACATTATATAGTTAGTCAAGGAGACTGGTGCCTAAACTAGACCTAGGGTCGGTATTTCAGGACACCAGGACTCCACCCCGATTACAATTTACAATTCAGGAAGTTATATAATTAATGACTGGTACTTACAGGTGATAAGGATAATTCGAGTTACCAAGTCTATAAAAACAGTAAAAACATAAATAACGATTGATAACTTTACAAACAATAGTTCAGCTATTGTAGCTTTTAGCTATGTTCAATGTCAGCTCATTGATTAGTAATGTCAGAAGATAAAAATTTTGTTAAATGTTTGGTAAGTTACTTAAGTCGGTTTATACTTTACAATGTCAGAAATAAATAAATAGAGTAATAATTTTGTTTATTTAAAGTCACACAATTAGGATTATATGGAGTTTGTATACTATATACATAATGTTAATTAATTTATTTTTATTATATTAAAGTTTAAAAATTAATTAAATGCGGTTCCAGCAGTTATAGCCGGTTTACACGCGTTAAGTGGTTAAGTTGGTAACTAAATTTTAAGTTAAAAGTTGCGTGTAAACAGTCAGTTAAGTGACAAGTGGTAACTTAAAATTTAGTACGCAAGTGATTAAGTAGATTAGGTTTCGTTCTATTTTTCGTATAAGTGGGTGGGCGGGGCTTCTCACTAAACACGTTTGGACGTGATTTTTTAGTTAAGTGCATAAGTTGACAAAGCTGGTGGCGGCAAGAGCTCGTATTTATTTCGCATATATACTCTTTTTTTTTTAATGTCGGAGTGGAGTTTAGTTTCAACTTTAAAATTTGTTGAAGAATATTTAAAATAGATAAGCTTGTAGAATAAAAATTTAGAAAAAAACATATTCTTGTAAAGATTTTAATTTCCGAATGAAATTCTTCTCTGAATTTGTCCAAAATCACATTTACCATATATCTAAGTACAGAATTGACGAACTCCTTGAGATTCATCACTGCTCATCTTCGTTGAACTTATGAACTTAACTACTTAATCCGTTTGGACACACAAGTGACATGCAGTAACTTAAAATTTAGTTAAAATTTAGTTACCAACTTAACTACTTAATACATGTAAACCGCGCATTATAGCCGGTTTACACGCGTTAAGTGGTTAAGTTGGTAACTAAATTTTAACTAAATTTTAAGTTAAAAGTTGCGTGTAAACAGTCAGTTAAGTGACAACTGGTAACTTAAAATTTAGTACGCAAGTGATTTAGTAGATTAGGATTCGTTCTATTTTTCGTATAAGTGGGTGGGCGGGGCTTCTCACTTAACACGTTTGGACGTGATTTTTTAGTTAAGTGCATAAGCTGACAAAGCTGGTGGCGGCAAAAAGCTCGTATTTATTTCGCATTTACTCTTTTTTTTTTTTATGTCGGAGTGGACTTTAGTTTCAATTTTAAAATTTGTTGAAGAATATTTAAAATAGATATGCTTGTAGAATAAAAATTTAGAATAAAACATATTCTTGTAAAGCTTTCAATTTCCGAATAAAATTATTTTCTGAATTTGTCCAAAATCACATTTACCATATATTCAAGTACAGAATTGACGAATTCCTTGAGATTCATCACTGCTCATCTTCATTGAACTTATGAACTTAACTACTTAATCCGTTTGGACACACAAGTGACATGCAGTAACTTAAAATTTAGTTAAAATTTAGTTACCAACTTAACTACTTAATACATGTAAACCGCGCATTATGTTAGGTTAGGTCCATCAGGTAAAAACAATATAAATACTTAGTGATTCATTTAAATATTATTTAGGGACTATCAGAAGTCCTTCCGTCTCTGTGTAATTCAGTTTGAGAAGCCATTCTCGAACCCTTACTTTACATTTCAGTTTCGGTAATGAATATATGTTAGTTTTTTTGTTTATTGTTTTGTAAAGGTATTTACCGAGAAAGCAAAAGAAGCGACTTGAAAATTGCGTTCTAAATTTCGAACCATTGGACACAAGGACACATCTACGTATTTTATTTTACGATATTCTAGTAGTACGTGCTGTTATATTATACAGTTCACTATAAATAGTTGGCGCACTGTCAGTACTTGTTCTCTTTCATATAAAAGTGTAGTCGAATAGCGAAAGGGTAATCTATAAGTAACTGAAATGAGAGGTAACTTGTACCGATGGTTCACTTCTTATGTGGAGAATAGGAGCCAACTTGTCGTTCTAAACAGATAAACATCGCAGACTAAACAGGTGCCATCGGGGGTACCACAGGGGTCTTTGTTATGACCCGTACTTTTCTTAATATTCATTTAGATATCATAATTTTTTTACATTGTAATTCTATTCTATAATTGTATTCTACTACTATTAAAAAATTTTTGCGTAATGAATGACATAAATGAAACTCCAACATGACTTAAATAATTTCTACACCTATTGTGTACCTACATAACAAGCTTGACCTCAATATCAAAAAACGTTACATTTGTTCTTTCTCCAAAAGGAAAAATCTCGTCACCCTTGATTACAAAATCAATGATCTATTTTTTATCTAGAGGTTCAATAGTAGGCTTAGTGTTCGACTTGCATATTAACAACATAGTGAAAAGAGCATCAGCTTTAGGTTTTGTATTAAGACTATCGCCTGAATTCAATGACATTAAAACCCTGTAAATACTCTACTGCAGTTTTGGCCGCAGTCACCTTGAATATGCTTCATCTATCTGGAACCCTAGGTATGATCTATATATATATATATAATTATATCACGTATTAAAAAAATTCAAAGAATTTTTTTGAAATATTTACAATTTAGGTGGGTGTAGGATCAGAGATGATGATTATTCTTCACGATGTCAACGGTATCACATCCTTCCTCTATATAGACGTAGAGAAATCTTTTGTAATCAATAAAACTAAATACGAATTTAAAATCTCCATTTGTGTAAGTTTGTTTTGTATGTATGGATATATATTATTTGCTTATTTTGTATGTGTTGTTTTTTTTTTGTTATTGCCTGTCTATGTTAGTTATTGTTATTGTAATCTTTTATATCCCTGTAACCTATATGTGAAAACTTACATGTCCTTTTCCTTCTACATGTAATATTATAGATATTATTTCTAGCTGTTAGTTTTCCGAAAATGTGAAAATAAATAACTAAAACTAGAAAAGACGATGGTCTGTCATATTTCCGTTAAGTAAATTATACTTTGATTACCTTAAAGCATTAGTTTGCTTTACAACATATATGTATTTAACATACATTTACATGAATCTAAAACAAATAATGAAAACTAATGTACTTACACGTCCCTTTCTAACACGATGAGCATATACATAAAAAAGAGATCAGTATATGTCGACTATATCTAGAAAAATGATTGTAATAAGGATGCTTAAACGTAATAATCCAACAGAAAACCACCGTGTCTGCTGATATTTTTTTTAGTTATGTACATAACTAGCAGGCATTGGAGGTCTTAAAAAAAACAGATATTCTATCATTGCTTGTATGTAACTCATATTTTTCATATATACTTTGAACACAGCACTAGCCAATTTTTATTTTATTTTAGATTTCTTAAAACATTTCAAATTAGTACAAAACATACGAATTTAAGTCGATTTTCCCACATGAATCCAAAAAATTTATTGTTCCATCTTTTTGTATTGGGAATTGAATACAAAATAAAAAATATAAGTGTACGATTTAATTCTAAGTATACGATTTAAATAACATGGGATAAAATGTAAAATGAAAGCTACTCCCATATTTCTAGTCATGTCAAATATTCAATTTAACACTCGAAATAGTCAAAGCTGCACAAGGTGCTTTTTATAGTTTTAGCTACATAAGGTGTGAAATTGTTGCAAGCAACAATCAGCTGTAATGTAATGTGACACGATTAAAATTTCTAGTAATTTTAAACATGGGATTTAACACTTTTTATGTCAATTTTGTTTTAGACCCACCGCTCATTTGTTTTTACGCCAATTAAGTGCTTGGAATTTGGACTAACATTTAAGATGTGTACGAAAAGTTATAAAAGTCGGATCAAGTTTCAAGAATCAGCAAAGCCACAAACCAGCCGTAGCAATTTTTTTCACATTACTACTTAACTAATAGACGAGACAGATTTAAAAATTAGCAGTCAAATTACAAACACTTGTAAACAAATTTTTTGCTGGAATGAAATATTAAAATGCGACATGTTGCTGGGGTAACGCACACCGGGTAACTTAGGAATTCGTATTTAACTTGCATAACGTTAATTTATATTTATTTTATTTAACAACAAAATTAATGGCATTAAATTAGACGGAGTAAAGAGTGTTGGTAGAAACCGGGTCTAGGTTGAGTTCACCTCCGCCGGGGAAGCTAATGATTTTATTAAGAATCAAAGTGTTGCGTCGAACAATTTCATCGCCATTATTCCAACGCACAATGTCACCCGTATGGGTCTTGTGCGTGGCGTGCCCTCCTCATAGTCCATGGAAGAATTTGTGTTGGCAATTTCTCTCCCACAGTTGCGGTGTAGTGCTTAAAGCTAGGCGACTCAATCGTAAAGCTGTAAGCTCATCCGGTACAGTTTGGTTACCTACAGGTTCAGTTGTAATCTCATTTTCTGGCCAAAAACTTCCAAAGAACTTACTTGTTTTTAATTCTTCAATTCAATTAGAACCGTACATCTTACCTACTATCCAGTGCCTAAACTGCTGCAGGTTTGGGCACATAAAAGCACAGTGTCGTTCTAAGCCACGCTGTTTCCGGTGCTGTCAGCCTCACTCCGGTGATAGCTGTGTAGTGCCTCTCGATCAAGTTTCATGTTTACTTTGTTCAGGTTCTCATTTGGCCACAGATAAATGCTGTCTGGAACATTCTAGGCAAAAGCCATAAAAATGGCCATGTCCCAAGACAATATTTCATTTAAAGAGGCCTCCTCCCGATTCCCTGCCGTGCGTAAATCGATATCGATAATCGATAATCGGATGTCACAAAATCTTCTGTACCATTCAATTTACCCCCGTCAACTTCTGTTTCGCCTAATCCATCAGCGATTTCATACAGAAAAACTGTTTTCACTTCAGCTAAACCCAAAGCTCCTCGTGCCCCGGGCTTCGATAAAGCCGCACACGAGGCTCTCATTAGGGACTATAATATGCCCCCCTCTAAATCTGGTTGTGCTCTCTCTTACCTTCTACCTTCTCAGCCTAATGACAACATCTTGGATCTTTTGATCACCCACCTTATAAATATGCTTTCCATATGAAGATCTTAACTTACCGTCCTACGTAGCAGATAAACTCTCCCCTCTCTCTAACCTTTTTTTTTAAATGATCAAACTTCTACAGTGGAATTGTAGGAGTATCCGTCACAAAACTCACGAGCTTTCTTACCTAGCTCACCATCATGACATTTCGGCTATTGCTATCTCTGAGACTTGGCTAGTCCCGGATAGCCGTTTCCGTCTTTCAGGCTATGCCTGTCTTAGGGATGATAGGTCGGATGGTCATGGCGGTGCGGCGATCTTCGTAAGAAGTGCTCTGCCTTATTCTCGTATCGATATACCTCCTCACTCTTTCGAATTAAATGTTGTTGCTGTAAAAATTTTAAACTTTGTTCTACTATCTGTATATATTTCCGACCCTTCGGTAGCTCTTATTAATGAGTTTCAATTTCTACTATCGTCACTTCCTCACGCCCCAGTCATTACTCTCGGTGACTTCAATTGCCATCATTATCTCTGGGGTTTCCACTGCTCCCAATCAAACGATGCCCCTGGTCTTCAGTTGGCAGATTTGATTGACAATCAAATTTTTTGTGTGCTCAATGACGGCCCGCCCACTAGGTCTGTTGGTCCGCACCAAAATCCGAGCGCAGTGGATCTTTCCATGTGCTCATCTTCCCTGGGTGCGTCCCTATCTTGGAACAGGCTTAACTCACAGCATGGGAGTGATCACTTTCCTGTTGTAATATCCTTACCATCCTCTACTTTTGTTCCTACCTTCCTTCCTCCTCTTCTAAAATATAAGATCTCCAAGGCAGATTGGCCCAAGTATGCGGCGGATACCAACATGTTATGTTCTTCCATACCTTCTGCTAATCAAGATAATATCATGGAGTATTATGTCAACCTTATGTCTAGTGTTCTCTCAGCAGCTAATAACCATATTCCGCAGAAGCGTTCGGACTCGTAAGGCAGAGCTTCCCCTCCTTGGTGGGATTCTGAATGTACAGATATGATCCGAGTAAGACGTTCGGCTGAAAAATCCTACATCGCGAGCATGCTTCACCCTTCATAACTTTTAATAATATAAGAGGGTGGCAGCACTAGCGAGAAAGTTATTTAAAAAGAAAAAGAAGGTAGCTTGGCGTAGTTTTTGCGAGAGTTTATCTCCTCGCTCACCTTCGTCCAAGGTGTGGGGGGCTCTGAAACGTTTCCGTGGTTCTGTGTCTTATTCTCCATCTCCAAACTCTAATATGCCGTCTCTTTGGCTTCATCAGTTTTTTGATAAAATTTCCCCGCCTTTTGTGCCTTACTCCGATCTTCTTCCTGTCCCCTTTTCATCGTTAGTGCCTTCAAACTGCACCTTTGACAGTTCCTTTTCTATGCAAGAACTGAATCTTGTCCTTAATGGTCTTCATGATTCGTCCCCCAGCCTGGATGGTATCCCGTACTCCCTTATAGCTAGAGCAGGGACAGTCTTTAAAGAGTCGCTCCTTAGTACTATTAATATAATTTTTCCTACCGGTCAGATCCCAGATCCTTGGAAAGTATACTTAGTTATCCCATTATTAAAAAGCGGTAAAGACCCTTTAGATGCAGACTCGTACCGTCCCGTTGCCCTGGCCTCTTGTCTGTGGAAAATTACAGAACACCTTGTCAAAAATAGGCTGGAATGGTACGTATAATACCATAATATTCTTAGCAACACGCAATTCGGCTTTCGTAAGGGTTTAAGCATGATGGATAGCTTGAGCATTTTCACGGCCGATTTAAGGTTAGCCCTATCTAGCAATGAATCGGTCGTGGGGGTGTTCTTGGATGTTTCTTCTGCTTACGACCATGTCCAGCTTCCATTGCTTAGGCTTAAAATGCTTTCTTTAGGTATTCCTACAAGGCTTACAACTTTTATTTTCAATCTATTAGTAGAACGCTCTGTTCAAATCAGACACTCTCACGCCAACTTCCAGCCCCGAAAAGTTTGGCGAGGTCTCCCACAGGGGTCCGTCTTAAGTCCCCTGTTATATAACATCTATACGTATGATTTGGATAGATCTGTGTCTTCCTTCTGCGACGTCTTACAATATGCGGACGACATTACTTTATATTTGCGCGTTATGAAAATAGAGGAGGCCCCCTCTCGTTTGAATAATGCCCTAACTTATTTAGGCATCTGGCTAGGTAATCATGGTTTTTCCCTATCTACATCTAAAAGTAAGGCTGTAATTTTTACTAGGAAAAGGTTTTATCCTCCCATTTCAATTGTTTTCCAAAGTCAACCAATTCCGTTTTCCAATGAGGTAAGGTTTCTTGGTGTCTTTTTTGATTCAAAACTTTCCGGGACACCACACCTTAACTATGTTTTCAAAAAATGCGAGGCCAACATCAACGCCATTCGGGCTCTGTCTGGCGTATGGTGGGGTTCTCACCCCTATACCCAGAAGCTAATATACAACGCATTGATACGGAGTCTAATAGACTACGGCTCTTTCTTATTGGAACCCTGCCATAAACCAGGTTTAGACGCTATTACTAAAATTCAAAGTAAATCACTTCGCATAGTTTTAGGTGCAATGAAGTCTTCCCCAATTAATGCCATGCAGGTCGAATGTGCAGATTCTCCCCTGCATCTTCGACGTCAATACCTCTCGGATCGCTTTCTAGCTAAGTCGTTACAACTTTCATCTCATCCCCTTCATCTTACACTCATTTTACTAAAACGGTCCATCGAAAACTCTATGTATTGGTTAAATAAAATTACGCCCTGTCTCATAAAAAGTTGTGCTGGACATCTCCCGTACTCCAGTTTTTAAAAGCGCCCGTCCTTTTCTTTTTACTTTCCCTTATAATTCGTTGTTTTTACCCCGACTATAGACACAAGTTTTGGCATTGCCAAGAACGATCCAAACGCCAATTCCGCATTCTTGTGTGCTGTAGACAGAAAATATAGGGACTGGCTTCAGGTCTATACGGACGCCTCTAAATTCTCCTCTACGGGAGACGTAGAGTCAGCCGTGTGGATTCCACGATTCTCGGTTCTGTTGTCCTTCAGGTCTCCTCCTCAATCTACGGTCTTCACAGGTGAGGCTATTGCGCTTTTAGAAACAGTTAGGTATATAGCTGAAAACAACTTAAATAATTCCATTGTATTTACAGACTGTTTAAGCTGTCTTCAAGCTTTGGAAGGCAACCCGTTTAAATTAGGCTCAACATTCCCTATAATAAACAAAATTAGACATGTCCTATTCCGTTGCAGTTCCCGGGCTATAAATATTGTGTTAGCCTGGATTCCTAGTCACTCTGGTATCACTGGTAACATTACAGCTGATGGCTTTGCGAAAGATTCCATCCAAATCGGTTCCGCAGATTACTACATGTGCTTCGCTCAGGATTTGTGTCTCCTAGCTAAATCCCACCTACAGGCCGTGTGGACTGCCGAATGGGAGGCGTCCCGGAAAGTTAAAGGTAAGCACTACGGTGACATCCAACCTTTAATTCCCGATAGACCTTGGTTTTTTAAATTTAGAAAGGTAGATAAAAGAACAACATCAGTTATCTCTAGACTTCGCTTAGGCCACTGCTGTTCCCCAATTTTCCTTAACAGGATTGGAATTCGCTCTTCCCCGTTCTGTGACTGTGGTCAGGATTTAGGAACAGTGGACCATATATTTTTGAATTGCCCGCTCGTTCCGGTATCATTATTTGATTTCCTTCCCCCTAAGATTCAGCGCCCAGCTAATATCAAGACTCTCCTCTCTACTTACAGCCCCAAGATTTTAATTATATTATGTAAATTCATTCATCGATTTAATATTAGCCTTTGATTGACATTGTTAGTAAGTATTTTGTTTAATATATATTATTATTATTATTTAATTTTTTTTTCTTTTCCTTTTGGTAAGTAAGTTTAGTTTAGTTTGAGCATGAATTATACCATATAAATAATTAATCATTCTTATAAGTTTAAGTTATTGTACGTGTGTTTTATTTTGTTTTAGCCTATAATCTATATCCCAATGCAAAACGGAATTTATTTTTTGGCAATTTTTATTTTATTTTTTGTACTTTGTCCCACCAATACGCGACACTGGCAGAAATAGCCCGCCACACCAATCGCGGCTGATTGCCATTTTTCAATTAACTAACTAACTAACTAACTAACATATTACGCAAGCTTGACACAAAGAAGTCGGCCGGACCAGATTATTTACCTCCTATATTTATAGTTCGGTGCGCTAATAGCCTAGCGCTACCCTTAACTCTTTTATATAGACGGTTTATAGACACAGGTTACGTGCCATCTATGTGGAAAACGGCGTTTATTACACTTATTTTCAAAAAGGGTGTAAAAAATGATATCACGAACTACCGTCCTAAATCTAAACTATGCATTATTTCTAAAGTATTAGAAAAAAATCTTTATAATCAGATATATGCAGCACTTAAGCATACATTAATAACCGGTTTTTGTACCGGTTTCTTCAAAGGTCGATAAACCGAATTAAATCTCTCGGTATGCACAGGGTACATAACAGAACATATGTCAAAACCATCGCAGGTAGACGTAGTATATACAGATTACTCTAAATGTTTTGATCGTATTGAGCACAGCATCCTTCTCCGCAAACTGCGGGAATCAGGAATTAGTTTAATTAGTTTATTTCTCCAAAAATCATATACAAATCATTTATATGTTTAAGAATAAAAAAATAAAAAATAATTTTTTGCAGTAGCATCAATCATCAAATACAACACATTATATAGTTAGTCAAGGAGACTGGTGCCTAAACTAGACCTAGGGTCGGTATTTCAGGACACCAGGACTCCACCCCGATTACAATTTACAATTCAGGAAGTTATATAATTAATGACTGGTACTTACAGGTGATAAGGATAATTCGAGTTACCAAGTCTATAAAAACAGTAAAAACATAAATAACGATTGATAACTTTACAAACAATAGTTCAGCTATTGTAGCTTTTAGCTATGTTCAATGTCAGCTCATTGATTAGTAATGTCAGAAGATAAAAATTTTGTTAAATGTTTGGTAAGTTACTTAAGTCGGTTTATACTTTACAATGTCAGAAATAAATAAATAGAGTAATAATTTTGTTTATTTAAAGTCACACAATTAGGATTATATGGAGTTTGTATACTATATACATAATGTTAATTAATTTATTTTTATTATATTAAAGTTTAAAAATTAATTAAATGCGGTTCCAGCAGTTATAGCCGGTTTACACGCGTTAAGTGGTTAAGTTGGTAACTAAATTTTAAGTTAAAAGTTGCGTGTAAACAGTCAGTTAAGTGACAAGTGGTAACTTAAAATTTAGTACGCAAGTGATTAAGTAGATTAGGTTTCGTTCTATTTTTCGTATAAGTGGGTGGGCGGGGCTTCTCACTAAACACGTTTGGACGTGATTTTTTAGTTAAGTGCATAAGTTGACAAAGCTGGTGGCGGCAAGAGCTCGTATTTATTTCGCATATATACTCTTTTTTTTTTAATGTCGGAGTGGAGTTTAGTTTCAACTTTAAAATTTGTTGAAGAATATTTAAAATAGATAAGCTTGTAGAATAAAAATTTAGAAAAAAACATATTCTTGTAAAGATTTTAATTTCCGAATGAAATTCTTCTCTGAATTTGTCCAAAATCACATTTACCATATATCTAAGTACAGAATTGACGAACTCCTTGAGATTCATCACTGCTCATCTTCGTTGAACTTATGAACTTAACTACTTAATCCGTTTGGACACACAAGTGACATGCAGTAACTTAAAATTTAGTTAAAATTTAGTTACCAACTTAACTACTTAATACATGTAAACCGCGCATTATAGCCGGTTTACACGCGTTAAGTGGTTAAGTTGGTAACTAAATTTTAACTAAATTTTAAGTTAAAAGTTGCGTGTAAACAGTCAGTTAAGTGACAACTGGTAACTTAAAATTTAGTACGCAAGTGATTTAGTAGATTAGGATTCGTTCTATTTTTCGTATAAGTGGGTGGGCGGGGCTTCTCACTTAACACGTTTGGACGTGATTTTTTAGTTAAGTGCATAAGCTGACAAAGCTGGTGGCGGCAAAAAGCTCGTATTTATTTCGCATTTACTCTTTTTTTTTTTTATGTCGGAGTGGACTTTAGTTTCAATTTTAAAATTTGTTGAAGAATATTTAAAATAGATATGCTTGTAGAATAAAAATTTAGAATAAAACATATTCTTGTAAAGCTTTCAATTTCCGAATAAAATTATTTTCTGAATTTGTCCAAAATCACATTTACCATATATTCAAGTACAGAATTGACGAATTCCTTGAGATTCATCACTGCTCATCTTCATTGAACTTATGAACTTAACTACTTAATCCGTTTGGACACACAAGTGACATGCAGTAACTTAAAATTTAGTTAAAATTTAGTTACCAACTTAACTACTTAATACATGTAAACCGCGCATTATGTTAGGTTAGGTCCATCAGGTAAAAACAATATAAATACTTAGTGATTCATTTAAATATTATTTAGGGACTATCAGAAGTCCTTCCGTCTCTGTGTAATTCAGTTTGAGAAGCCATTCTCGAACCCTTACTTTACATTTCAGTTTCGGTAATGAATATATGTTAGTTTTTTTGTTTATTGTTTTGTAAAGGTATTTACCGAGAAAGCAAAAGAAGCGACTTGAAAATTGCGTTCTAAATTTCGAACCATTGGACACAAGGACACATCTACGTATTTTATTTTACGATATTCTAGTAGTACGTGCTGTTATATTATACAGTTCACTATAAATAGTTGGCGCACTGTCAGTACTTGTTCTCTTTCATATAAAAGTGTAGTCGAATAGCGAAAGGGTAATCTATAAGTAACTGAAATGAGAGGTAACTTGTACCGATGGTTCACTTCTTATGTGGAGAATAGGAGCCAACTTGTCGTTCTAAACAGATAAACATCGCAGACTAAACAGGTGCCATCGGGGGTACCACAGGGGTCTTTGTTATGACCCGTACTTTTCTTAATATTCATTTAGATATCATAATTTTTTTACATTGTAATTCTATTCTATAATTGTATTCTACTACTATTAAAAAATTTTTGCGTAATGAATGACATAAATGAAACTCCAACATGACTTAAATAATTTCTACACCTATTGTGTACCTACATAACAAGCTTGACCTCAATATCAAAAAACGTTACATTTGTTCTTTCTCCAAAAGGAAAAATCTCGTCACCCTTGATTACAAAATCAATGATCTATTTTTTATCTAGAGGTTCAATAGTAGGCTTAGTGTTCGACTTGCATATTAACAACATAGTGAAAAGAGCATCAGCTTTAGGTTTTGTATTAAGACTATCGCCTGAATTCAATGACATTAAAACCCTGTAAATACTCTACTGCAGTTTTGGCCGCAGTCACCTTGAATATGCTTCATCTATCTGGAACCCTAGGTATGATCTATATATATATATATAATTATATCACGTATTAAAAAAATTCAAAGAATTTTTTTGAAATATTTACAATTTAGGTGGGTGTAGGATCAGAGATGATGATTATTCTTCACGATGTCAACGGTATCACATCCTTCCTCTATATAGACGTAGAGAAATCTTTTGTAATCAATAAAACTAAATACGAATTTAAAATCTCCATTTGTGTAAGTTTGTTTTGTATGTATGGATATATATTATTTGCTTATTTTGTATGTGTTGTTTTTTTTTTGTTATTGCCTGTCTATGTTAGTTATTGTTATTGTAATCTTTTATATCCCTGTAACCTATATGTGAAAACTTACATGTCCTTTTCCTTCTACATGTAATATTATAGATATTATTTCTAGCTGTTAGTTTTCCGAAAATGTGAAAATAAATAACTAAAACTAGAAAAGACGATGGTCTGTCATATTTCCGTTAAGTAAATTATACTTTGATTACCTTAAAGCATTAGTTTGCTTTACAACATATATGTATTTAACATACATTTACATGAATCTAAAACAAATAATGAAAACTAATGTACTTACACGTCCCTTTCTAACACGATGAGCATATACATAAAAAAGAGATCAGTATATGTCGACTATATCTAGAAAAATGATTGTAATAAGGATGCTTAAACGTAATAATCCAACAGAAAACCACCGTGTCTGCTGATATTTTTTTTAGTTATGTACATAACTAGCAGGCATTGGAGGTCTTAAAAAAAACAGATATTCTATCATTGCTTGTATGTAACTCATATTTTTCATATATACTTTGAACACAGCACTAGCCAATTTTTATTTTATTTTAGATTTCTTAAAACATTTCAAATTAGTACAAAACATACGAATTTAAGTCGATTTTCCCACATGAATCCAAAAAATTTATTGTTCCATCTTTTTGTATTGGGAATTGAATACAAAATAAAAAATATAAGTGTACGATTTAATTCTAAGTATACGATTTAAATAACATGGGATAAAATGTAAAATGAAAGCTACTCCCATATTTCTAGTCATGTCAAATATTCAATTTAACACTCGAAATAGTCAAAGCTGCACAAGGTGCTTTTTATAGTTTTAGCTACATAAGGTGTGAAATTGTTGCAAGCAACAATCAGCTGTAATGTAATGTGACACGATTAAAATTTCTAGTAATTTTAAACATGGGATTTAACACTTTTTATGTCAATTTTGTTTTAGACCCACCGCTCATTTGTTTTTACGCCAATTAAGTGCTTGGAATTTGGACTAACATTTAAGATGTGTACGAAAAGTTATAAAAGTCGGATCAAGTTTCAAGAATCAGCAAAGCCACAAACCAGCCGTAGCAATTTTTTTCACATTACTACTTAACTAATAGACGAGACAGATTTAAAAATTAGCAGTCAAATTACAAACACTTGTAAACAAATTTTTTGCTGGAATGAAATATTAAAATGCGACATGTTGCTGGGGTAACGCACACCGGGTAACTTAGGAATTCGTATTTAACTTGCATAACGTTAATTTATATACAAACTTAACATATACAAGCTCTCATTGACCTTTTTTATAATTTTTCTAATATCAGGATGACTGGTATTAACCACTCATCCAATTTATGTTATAGAAATAATAAAAACATAACGTCTTTAATTATAATTAATATATTTCAACAATTCAAATTATACAATTACTATATTAACTATGTACACCACATATTTTTTCTTAAAAATACTTTTAGCATTAAGTACTAACAGATAGTTTATTTTCGTTAACTTTAGTTTAGGTAGGCAGTTTCATTCGCAAGAATATGACGGTACCTCGAAAACACATACATTAAGATTGATTTATTTATAAATCATTTTAATCTTAGAATCAGAATATTTGAAAACATTTACAAACGTATTAGTGTGAATGTATTTATTGTCCTAATACCTATTAATGATGAACTAAGGTCATATACAACATATTTGGGGGACTGCAAACACAAACTGAGGTTTCCTAATATTAAAAATACACAGCCACTTAACTTTTAGTAATTGCACACGCGATACGGAATTTTTGGGATACGGCTAAACGGGAGATAAATTATTTTCAATTATTGCCAAATAAAAGTTTTCACCAATAATTCCACTTTAGGCGTTTGCCTAAAATTCCGAGTTCATTACATTGAATCTCCTAGATAAAATCTAGATCTGTTATCTGAGTTAAATTCTGCTGCTATTTTCTTGTTCAGTAATTATTCAAATGTAGCTTTAACATACGTTAAGTATAATCACGTACATTTGTAAAATTGACTGAACATATCAGTGCAATAATAAGTTTTAGGTTTATAGGTCTTTATTTATTGTCTCGATAGCAAATTTTTATGTAATTGGATGTTACATTATTGCATTATTTATAAATTAAATAATAAATAAATGTAAAATTATTAAATGAATATGTTTAACACACATCCATTCGATACTGAGTTTTGCATACAGTGCTCTTACAATGGGGGCAAAATATCGTAACTGAAACTAACACATACATAGTAAATGTCTCATTTATACCTTATGTTAACTTTTTTTATCTTAGGCCTAAAATTATACCTGGTTCTTAGTGAAACAATTTAACTGTATTGTCATATTCTTTATTTGAGTAGATACTTTACCAGGAATGAAACTTCGTTTCGAAGTTATAACCCATATTCATACAATTAGCTGACTTTAATTTTGTGACATTTATTAAACAATACACATCTTATGACATGAAGCTAGTAAATATAAAACAAAATTAACATAAACCAACAAAATGAATATGTAAACCCTGAACTCCTAAATGGTCACATTTTATGCTCAAGAACAAATTATTTAACTTTTCAAAATTAATGGCATGTGTGCGTGGATAACTCAGATTGCATAAATAAATCGGCCTATTGCCTTCCTTATGTCTAGACACAATATCAAAGATTTAAATACATACAATTTTATTAGTAAAGTTTTGAGAAATATTAATCATTATTTAAATACTTAATACATTTATTCAAATATTCAAATAGGTGCTGGTTTAAATTACTTGTTTCTCGGCTTTTTACTGACCAGAATGTATATCTAAATAAGTAAAAATAAATGAATGTTTTCATGAATGGGTTTGTGTGAACGACATAATGTACTAAATAATATGAATGATGAACCAAAGTATAAAGCTCTTACTTTCTATGGCATGAAATATATATATAGCATTGTTATTGAACAAAGAAGATTTACTTGTAGCCACAAATAGTGACAACCCCAGGAACAATTCTAAAAACACTAGGAACTATCGCTATTATAGCTCTCAACACTTTGTTGTTGAGTTTTTAGCATACATTTACTTCGATATTTCTTCATACTATATGCTTCATTAGAATTGCCACTGAAATAGCTAGTACTTGGACCAGGGTCCAAATTATCTTTACCATTAGAATATTCTCGATTTACGTAATCACTGTACATCTTATTATTTATAACTTTCGATTCTTCATCATATTCCGACTTCGTTACAGTTTGTATCATATTCTCACTAAAGCTAACAACCTGCTTTCTCAGGGTAATTTCTACCATAGCTCGGCCGAGATCTTCATTTAAGCTTACAACTTTTCCGTATAAACCATTATGTATTCCGTATATTACTTTTACAAATGAATGCATCTTAATTGGTAATACTTCTTCCTTTTGAAACATCTTTTGATGTAAAACTTTATCAGCTCCTAATCCAAGGCCTTTTGGTCTAAGTTCTATTCGTTTAATTTTGGTGGTTTGCTGATTTGGCTCCCATCCCATACCACGCAACATTGCCAAACCAAATTCTTCCACGGGAATTAGCTCATAGTCCTCTAATGTAGGTTCTTCTACACCTTCAGAGTTCGACTTATTCAATACAGGAAGAGCTATTTCTTTGGACTGTGTAACAACTTCTTTTTTAGCTTCATTTAATAATTCACGAACAGCCATCTGGTCTAGTGATTGGTGTTCTGTTATGTTGCTGTCTTCATCTACTAGTGTTTTATCATCACTTTTGTTAGATGATTTTTCTGCAACCTTCTGAAATTTCTGTTTATTTTGCTTCAGAGGAATTACAATTGGCAATATGCTTAGTTTATTTTCACTATGTTTAACTTTAATTGTTCTATCTTCAACACTTTCAATATATTCTTTATTTTCTACAGCTAAATATTTTTCATTCTTCTTCGTCTTGATAAAACCAAAAGATATCTTTTTATTTTCCATAATTACTATATGTATCATAAAATATAGAAATAAAGAGATTTCGTAATTAAGGAACATACAAAACTTTACAATATTATTTCCAATTAATCTATTTAGCTTATTTTAAATGGTATGTTATAGTAATAATTAGATCAGTCTATATCACCCGGGTCTAATAAAGATTTGTCCACTAATGTGCTTGAGAATGTGTCTGCTAATTCTTGGGCAGTGGCATCAGAACCTTTCTGGACGTCAACACAATCCACTGGGTCATCCAGTTCATTACCAGAAGTAACTGAGTTTGGTTCGCTGAAACTTGAGTCCTGGTCTTCACCGTAACATCGACGTTTGTGGTCCGAAGGGAAGGTGTGGTATGTTGGCTCTACCCGGGTAGCTTGCATAGTATTGCTGAAATAACATAAAATATGGGTGAAAATTAATTTAAACATTCTAAGATAAAAATCAATACATACTAGATAATTAAAACAAAACAATTACAGAAACTCAAATTGTTTAGTAAAGTAAAATCTAAAACAGACATGAAGTAAAATCAGAATACAAGTCATGATATAAAATATATTCATGAGTTGTAAGTAAACATTTGCCTTCATCACAGTTAAGACACCAGGATTAGAATTGAAACAAGGACCGCTGGTCATGAGACATTTAGATTTTTTTCGAAAATAACCTCAATTGCGTTAATTAAGTGAGGAATAAATAACGAACGCACAAAGTAAAAACATGTCACAATACATGTGTAATTTATTTTTCCATTCCAAGATTAAATAATCAGAGTAATAATACATGTTTAGGCAGGACTAAGACAGAAATGAATGAATTTACTGATATTTAAAATTCAAAATCACCTTGTCTTCCTTAAAACGGGTCTTCCCAACTCTACTTTCAGCTCCAAAGAATACAATTTAGCTAATGACTCTAATTTTTCCTTTTCTTTAGGATCATTGAAACTTGGCAGTTTTAGTTCTCGTTGATAGGAATCTTGGAGGAATTTCGATAATTCTTCGTTAGCAGCACTGAGTATGAGGAAACCAGGCCTTTCGTTCCTGATGCGTCGGCAGCCGGCTCTGATTTCTCTAACTTCTGCGACTCCCGTGGAGTTTCCCATGGAATGTTCACTGAAGTAATGATCGCTCTGCGGTGACTTCTCACTCACGTTCAAATCACTGGAGGACGTCTTCTGCAACGAAAAATTCGTGCGCGGCGTCTGATTGAATTCAGTCTGCTTACTCGACTTCTCCTGGAAATCCTGAAAGGAACGAAAAAACGTTTCGTTCGCATTCTGACCCGACATCCCAGCGTTCTTTACATCACTAAAACTTGAAAATGACGAATGCGGTTGCAGGATATCTCTCTCATTAACGTCGTTTGCATCGACCACGGTTTTAGAATCGGACATCATTGCATCGTCGTCATTTTCAGAATCAATTTTGACTCGTTTTTTCTTGTATTTATTTTTGCAACTTGCCCAGCCACCTTTTACAAACACCTTTTCCTTTTTAAGTCGTTTTGGAGGAGGCATGTTACTTACCGATTTTGGCGAGTTATTGTTTACGGATTTAGATGATTTGAAGGTCAGGCTCTTGTTGAATACTTTGAGTTCCTCGATGCCCGGCCAGTCCGTTAGTTCGTCATCACCCTCCCTGTCACTGTCATTAGTGACCCCGCCGTCGGAGTCACTGCTGCTGAGCGAACTAGACTCATTACCGGGCCCCTCCATGCCGAGAGCCGAATCATCAAACTGCAACGGATTTCGCAAGCCTATTGGATGAGTTTTATTCAAAAACTTATATTTCTTATTGAACTTATCTAAGCAATTCTTCCCGGTACTTGTAGAAGCGTTAAAGAAAGGAGGCAAGTCTGTAGCTATTGTGTAACCGGTCATTTTAGCGAAAGTAGGATGTTTAGAGTTTTTGTAGACAAAGTTGAAACTAGAACTGCCGGGTATAGAGGGAGTAGTGGTGAACGTTGACTTTAGGTCTTCAATATTTTGTGATTTGAGTATAATTTTGCTTGGCTGGACTAGAGATTCTCTTCTTTTCTTTTCAAGGTTTTTGAATTTGAAATCGTTTTTGAGGGGTTTAGATGAGCACCCTCCACTGAATGATCGCTCTCTCATCTCACATCCATCACCTTTGTCTCTATGTGACCATTTTCGTTTGCCACAAAATGAATTCCTAGAACAATAATGAGATGTATGACAAAGGAACAATATATTTCATATTTGAAAGTACATTGAATATGGTTTGTACCTGTCTTGTTTGATAAAGACTTTATGCTTGTCCACTTGGATAATTGGAGCCAGTGCTGCGCCCTGTCGAATAATTTTTATTGATATTACTTTTCTGAAATATATTTAATTCAAGTATTCAACAAGGCATTTCTTTATGCAGTTTTTGTTATGTATAATAAAAAGACTGCAATGAAATAAATTACGTAGCCACTGTATGTATTACTGTAAATTAGTAATACATACTAAATTATTGTAGTAATTATGTTGATGTTGCTTTTAAATTCAAGCAATAAAAATTATCCAGAATTATAATGCATTATTAAAAAGTACTTCCAAATTAAATCTGTAATTGTATTTATACTATAACCAAGCTGATTTCTCTGAAAATAAATTTACATGTATGACCAGAGAATATTTACTTACTGAGGATGGGGTAACAGTAATAAAACAATTGGACTCATCTAGTTTGTAAATTCGCATAAGTACGCACATCAAATAATATCCGAAGAAACCAACTTACTTCAGTAGTAACACTCAAAATCTCAATCGGTGGAGACCGTTTCCCGTCACCATATTCAACAAGCATCTTTTTATACTTTCTCTTTCTTCTTGCATTCGCGGGCCTTGTTGGGGAGAAGTTTTCATTGAAAGAGTCCGATTCAAAGTTGCCAATCTGGCAGTACTGTCTAGACTTGAGGTTGGATGGATTATGGATATTGAGAAGGGGATCGTCGGAGTCAGATAACGGCTGTGTGATAAGCGGAGCTTGTGGTGGACTGCTGGAGCTTCCATCTTCTACAAGTCCTATGGCAACACTGGCCGCTGAAATTGTTAGAGCAGGTTTTTAGTTTACTATTTGACATTGGTGACGTTTTCAATGACTGGGTATAGTGTGGGAGTCCACATTTTATTAAATATTGCACTTTATACATTGCATTTTATGTATGAAACACTGACAAGCTAGAATTAAAAGATGAAATTCAACTATTGCTTGAGGCCATAAAAATACAAGATGTAATATTTCCAGATTTTAACTGGTTCGATTTCCAGTTGTGGCAAGCTTGTTTTCAAATATCTTTGAATGCAACTTTTCTTCTTTTTAAAAATAAATCAATGTTTCAATACAATAACAAAAAATTTTCTGCTGTATGTCCAGTCGGCCGCAAAAGTCGCTTAACAGACTCAAAAGTGCAAAACAACTGAACACCCAACGAACCATAAGTCTTTTGCTGCGTTCCGTTTGCCGAATACAGCGCTCACAGCGCTCAAATACCCGTTCCGTTTGCCCGTGAGCGCGCTCACAGCGATATCGATACGTCATCAATGACGTCATAAACGCCGCCATCTTCCCGCTCACAGTGCCAACGCTACGGAGCATGGTCGCTGTGAACGGCCTGTCAAAACTGACACATGACGTTACTTTGTTGATGTTTTTATTAGTCGATTAAAGATTTTAAAAGCTTGCTTATTAATTTTCTTTTGTAATAATATTAAAAAAATGGCTCCTGCTTCATTCAGGGTCAAAGATCATTATGAAATTGTAACACTAATAACACTTTAGTATTAACTTTAATTTAATACTTAAAACATTAATTTAATAACACTTTTAGCGCGCTCAAACGAATCGGAACGGTTTTGAGCACTTTTAGCGCTGTGAGCGCTGTAATCGGCAAACGGAACGCAGCATTTGATTGATATATTTTCGTAATAAAATAAAACGTAATTTTTTAACCTTGGAACAACATTTTCATAATTTTCATCTAAGAAGGTGCTCATTTTATGCATAAAAGTACAACTCATGAAAATTCAGTTGCAAAAACAAACATCTTAAAAAGTACTCAACTTTTTTTTGTGGAAATTTCTTAAGCAGTTCACGTGAAAATTTCTCAAAAAATAAAAAAATAGATTCATAACTCGAAAACTATAAAAAATCGCGTAAACATACATAGGGGTGATGCGGATACCCCACGATATGGCGATCCAAAATTCTTTTTAAGACGTCAATTGATCGGCCACCCGGTATATAATAAAATATCAAAATCCATTAAAGAAATTTATAATTATAATAACTTTTAGAGTAGACTGAAATGGTTTTTACTAGATAAATGTTATAACACTGTATTCGATTATATCAATGACAAAGAATGTTACACTGTATTCGATTATATCAATGACAAAGAATGTAGGTATAAACAAATTCAATTGTATTATGACTAAGTTATCATGTTTGGAGCCATAAATAAATTGTTAAATGACTGTGTGTAAAAGTAACTCTCTGTAAATAAATAAGTTAAAATGAATCTGTGTAAAATGACATGCTTCTAGAAATCCTAAAAATGACTGTGTAAGTAATACTACTTATGTACATGCCACAATGGTAGAGTATGGCATGAGCTTAATATAATAATATGTTAACATTATAAAACGTCTTATGTATTTCCCTATACTCGCACAAACAAATAAATGATGATGATGATGGAATACCTCATTAATAACCCCTATAATACTGGTTGTTGAATCAAATTAGAAACATAAACTGAATTTAAAGTAGGTACCCACTTACTGTCTGTAATGAAAAATTTCTGCTTAAATCATTTATGTATATACAAACTATTTCACATTTTTAGGTATATTAAGTACTTACCAAACAATGCATTTTGTCAAGGGCTTTTATGCCTTGCATTGTTTTACCTATTAACATATATAATAAGTGAATAGTTTGTTAATTGATGTTTTGAAGTAAAAAACTTTGCCTCATAATTGTTTTGTCAAATGATTTATTTATAGAACCATTAGTTTGTACAAAGATGAACTTATGAATAATAATTTTGCCAAACATTGTTTGTGAAATGAATATTTGACGGGATACCAGAAATATTACTTAATTTTAAAAGAAAATAAATCATTTAATATAAATCTATAAAATTAAAAATATCCAAAATGTATAGGTGTGTTATGCTTATTATGAACGTTTGTAAGTTAAGTTTATTTTGCGCCCTTGTCATGGCAAAGACTTATGGTTTGTTGGGTGTTCAGTTGTTTTGCACTTTTGATTCTGTTAAGCGACTTTTGCGGCCAAATCTCCATTACTTTATGCATTATTGTTGTTTAAAAATAGTGTGAGCAAAAGAGAGGCCTGTATGTCTCAAAATAATCTAACATCTTCTAAGGCTAAAATAAATTCCAAACAAAATTAGAAACGACTCTACCAAGCATATTTTCAATCCGGAGATAAATAATAAAACAGGTTTTCTTAATGTGTTACGTTCAAAGGGAAGGTTAATCCTAACTAAAATGAAATCCTTTTTTTCTTTATAAATGCCCAAATCAAATTCTAAAGTTCAGCTCGGTAATGCCAGGCCCTAAGTTGTGTGAAAACTGGATAAGTCCCTTTGTGTTTTTTTTATATCAATTTCAGTTCATGGTTACAAATGAATGAATCATTTCTTTTTGTAAGTTTCTTTGGTTATGCATAAATTCCCCATGCCATAAAATTTTTGGAATAAGTGTTTATTACTAATATTATTCCAGGTTATGGATAGAATATTATCTATATGAAACTGTGCCTGCTTACATTAACAGTGCACATCACAATTACACATAACTAAGAGCAAAAGTAATTTAGAGAAAATAAAAAATATATAAGGACATAATTTAAAATATCTTAAAATGTTTATTATGTTCCACAGTATAAATTTTTATAAAACTTGCCGATCTTAATTTCAGATGGGCTATTGAATACTGTATTCTGATTTGCTTAGTGGATTTTACCTGATGCTCTAACAAACATAATGACAAACTATACATTTTCCAATTTTATAATACTTTAGAAGATATCAGTAGTTCCAAACAAGCATTGCTCAGAATCACTATGTAAGGTTAAGTGATCCCTTAGGAAGGGAGCTAACTGAATATAGCATAGTGAATTAATCACAGAGTTCACCATTTGTATGTTTGCAAAAAACTTACACAATCAATCTCAGAAGAATCAGCATAAGCAGCTCTGGTAAATACCATGTGTCATAAACCAAATTTTACAGAAATTTAATAAAATGAGTTTTCCAAGCCTGACAATATAGTTGTACCAATGTATGAATTGGAATACTAGCTTATATTTTGTCTATTGGCCGATTTCAAAATGAGGTGTTTTGAGCGAGTGCCAATCAGCGTCAAGATTACGCTCGCATGAAAGTTCATTTTGGCTACATGTGGTAGATATCCAGTATTTACCAGAGCTAATTATGTGCTATTGCACTATCCTCGACGCTATGTTAAAAACAAAACTATAACTTAGGTATATGTCTACAGACTTTATTAAAGGCTTGAAGACATTTTCATACTCAACACCAGTTATTGGAAATAAATATACTTGATATTTAAATTGGCGAATCTAGGTATACTTACTTGGAAGTATAGTTCTCAGGCTTGTATATAATTTATTGATCTAATGAAAAATGTTTATTTGTTTATTTTGAGTATATATGTATAATATATTACAAGCGTTAAAAACTTCATAAATAACATATTTTCAAAATAACTACATATTTCATCTCAAATTATTCAAACAATTGTTTTTGGTAATTGGGATAGTTTCTGCTTACATATTCAAATTAGTATAATTGGTATCTTATTCCTTAAAAACTTGTAATGACATGCAGAAATTTCTAAGCTTCATAATGTAATAGCATACAGTTATCAAATATATCAGGATTGTGGAAGCAACTTCACTCTTTAGGTTCACATTTTACAAAAATTAAATAAAAAATTTTACAAGTATTAATACAATATCAAGCATATATTGTGAACAGACTATTCAAAAACATACAAATATGTAGGTACATCAATAGTACCAAAGAGCACATAGAAAACATTTAATACCCGAGTGTTTATTAGACCTGTATTTGCAATACTGTTTAAGCATATCCAAGTTTTATTTTACTAGAAGACTCCTGATCTCCTGGGAATTACAGGATAAAATATAGTTATTTCTGGATAGTTTTGCAAGAATAAAATCATCAATCCAATCATTTCAAAGTTTATCAATCATATATAAACAAACAACCAGCAAATCTTTACTCTTTTAAATAAAAGTAGGTAAAGATAAATTAATCAAAACACTTTGATCAAAACTTTATTGTATAAATGACTTAAATAAGTAAACTAGTTAGTCTTTTGTGTATCAATATAGCGTCAACCAAATAAGATAAACAGTTTTGACTCCAAAAACATGAACGACCCACCACTAGCACTTACTCACTGACATGGAATACTTATAAATGTAACTTACGCAAGTTTCCAGCGGATCTGGTCCGACGGCGCAGACCCAGTTTCCGACGCTCTTGCCGGCCACAATTACTCTCTTCTAGAGCCAGATTTAAGTCATGCGACAGCCTTTCCATCGTTATTAGGCGGCGACCCCACCGCAAAGTTTACAAACATACATTATCAACACGAGGAATGATCTAGAACTTAGTGTCATGTCAATTCTATACCGGTGCACAGAATGTTTATTTACGACACTCAAAACAACCATAACCTGGTTTAGATTGACGCTCTTGAAGCCCTTACACAACTTAAAAGCGCTTCTTAATCAACATACTAAAGAAAAATAATGTTTTACGAAAGCACCTGTTATATTTTCGTGATACAAGTATTAAAATATAACTCAAAGGTCATTCATACGAAAATTCAAGGCTGTTCAAATTACTTTCTACCTGAAGTATATTTGAAACCTCGCTTTTAGTAAAACATAAAAACAATTTGTAAGAATCATGGAAAACAAAATAAAACTAAAAACAGCGCATCACGAATCACACATTTCACATCATGACCTCGCGCATAGATAGGAATAGATCATAGCAGGTAGTCTTCATACAAAAAAAACTAGGACTTATGTCTATGGTTAGAACTTTTTGATGCTGACATCTCTTGCTACTTTTCGAGCGAACAATTGTCAAACGTCACTTCAATGTGAATGATGAATGATAACACTATGTTCAATCAATGATGTACGGTTTTAGGTTATGTTTCAATGTTTTAATTATGTTAAAACTACTTTTATTATATTAATACTTGAAATTGGCAGAAATAGTTATTGTGTAGTAACTACAGCTGATTGCCATAAAACGCAAAATTTAATTTAATTTTCAATCAATCAGCTCGATCTGCCATTACGGTTTCAATGTTTGACGAGTGAAGAGTTTGCATTGATCAATTTCCGTAACATAACCTCTCATTTACCAAATATAGTAATAAATACGTTTATTCGGTGATTCACAATGTACAACAATCTGTTTTATTATTTTTGAATTGAAAAAATCTTTTGAAAATTTGTATGCTAACTGTACTACCTGTCAATGCAAGTACAGGCCGCCATTTATGATTACTTTCTTTAATGAACCATGTTATAGCAAAGTGGCGCTATCGCTTTACTATTGATTTTGCCTTTCATCGTCCTCACTTACATTCATAATATTATCATCATAATAATCATAATCATTATTATTATTATTATTATTATTATTTTCGAAATCTTCGAAGCTCGACTAAGTCGGTAAAATAAACATAGATTACGGGCTATGCCAAGTACTCTGGTTAAGTCATGAACCTAATGCAGGATTGTTAGTGTGTCGTGAGCTGTTGTTTTCAGGAGAGTGTAATGGCAGAGAATTTGGGTTTAGGAAACGGCGAACTATGGAGCAGGTGTCTAAAATTATAGACTTTTGTAAAGGGATATATGTGGTTTCTGGCAGCAGCAGTATTCTTAAAGCAGTATGTAGGGTTTATTATTATTATTATTTATATAATAAAACTAAGTTGATAAAATGTGCGTGCCGATAAAACTTAAAAAAGAGTCCCAACACGACAAAGGGACCTATACAACGTTGATAAAAGTGAGAGGCATTTAATGAAACCACATATACTTAAGTGCCTACTGGTAATCCGAAACTATTAAAAAAAAGTTTACGAGAAGTATACGAAAAAACGTTATTCAAAGAACTTAAATAGCTTAATAATTAAGTTAAAATGTAAACATCCTTTGTTGAGTAGCCTGCCGCCAACTGCGTAACAAATTGGCAACGTAGCATTTGAGTAGCATAGCGCGTGCGGCGGCAGGATCACCGGCTCGCACATCTACCTACACAGCGTAGTGCCCGGGTTTGATGTGGATGATAATGTAAACATGTGTTGTAGGTAACGTTGGAAGGTATGATCAATGAAAATAATAAACCCAAAATAATTAATTGTAACACTTACACATTTAATCTTCAATTGTTCGAAATGTCCACCGTTTGCAATGGTACACAAATTATAACGACGTATAATATTGTTATTTAATCGTGCAATAAGGTCACTGTTTGTTGTTAAACCGGTCCGGTTTTTAAGTTCCTCTACGGTATTCACGTCTATCGCGTACACTTCACCTTTCACTAACGCCCAGATTAAAAAATCCATTGACATGCGTGGCTGTCTCCATACCTTTCTCGGTAAGTTCGCAGAGCTAGAGCTGCGGTTCCGTGGGATTCCCCGTAGATTAAAATCATGTCAGTATATTCTGACGCCGTGTATGTAGCACGAGGCATTGTGGATGTCTTACGTACTTACAAAATAATTAAAAACTACTCACAAAACTAAACCGAAAATACTCAGTTACGTGTCCTATCACAATAAAAACTTAACATTAGTAAATGGGACGCGTGAGCGACAATAATCCGTGCTGAATTGCGCAACGTGCATCCCGGATGCAACGCGTCTTCGCACTAAACAAACAAAGTAAAAATTGTACCCTTGACCTAATTAGCCGAGCCGCCGCTGGCGCCATAGCAATATACTGACCTACTTCTATTTCTGCTACGCTTATTACATTAGAGTGAGATAACCGTGATCTGTACTTTCTTGTAAGAAAAGATTTAGTACAAGTACTTCCTTGTTTGTACTGCAAACTTACGATGCGAACTGGCAACGTCGCATCGCTCGCGTGAATTTTGTCGTTTAGATAACTACGCATGCCTATAGTACAAACTTACGATCAGGTGATCGGGAACATACAGAGTGTTTAAATGAAGCTAAGTAAAAACTAAAAAACATTCCTGTGACTAAACTATGGCTTACATTGATCTGATTTTTGTTGTGTAGCCTGATAATGACACACAGAATATGTGGTTTCATTTAATGCCTCTCGCTTTTATCAACGTTGTATAGCGTGATAGCCCTTTATCCCCCCTCGAACAAGAAAGTTCCCGTTTTAACTTAAAGGGCGTGTTTTTAAAGATATAAGGGCTTTTAAAACCTTTCAACTTGGAAATTAAGTGGCGCCATCTGTTGTCAAGTATTTGAACTTAATTAATTGTACAATATGGACTTAAAAGAACAACGATTATTTGGGGTGCATTTCGAAAGGCGCTGCGAGCATTTGCAGCATGTGTAGTAATGGCGCGAAATTTAAAATTCCAATTTCAATAAAGTCTTAAATTACATTTGTTACTATAATAAAGTTTTTAAATTTTGTGTATTTATACACCAGTAGCTAACTTATATTTTCGAGTTAAAGCGACATAATTTTAGTCATTCAAATTATTTCTGAAAACATTTTAAAATTTAAGTTTTTAATTTTCGCGCCTCTACTACGTATGCTACAGCTGCAGAACCTATTGTTACGGCGGACGATAATGTCGAGAGCATTCTAGAAGGTGGGAGAAAGAAAATATTCCCAAACTTTCTCGAATTTCCTAGAGCCTAGCTCTCTGAATATATAAGAGCCCGGTGTCACCCGCCAGAGTTAGTTCGATTTAAACAGTGAAATAAGCGATTTCGAAACGAAAAAGAAAGAAATTATCTGTGAGCCTTTATTTTGAAGTATCACGTGTGAGTATTTTTAATAATTTGTTTAATTAATGCTCGATTTCGAAGCGAAGAAGAAAAAAGTTGTCTGTGAGCCTTTATTGTAAAATATCAAATGTGAGTATTTTTAATACTGTGTTTAATTAATTCTAATGGTTTTTTTTCTTTCCTGTTGATTGAAATTCCCTCAAATACATTTTTTTTATTTGTTTCAATGTACCCCACGTTTACGTAACAATATATTTGTCTATAAAATGTTTATTTAATTTATATTTTACAGAATACAAGGCCTAGACGTAAAAGAGGAGGAGATTTTGCCAGTTCTGCAGTAAAACTGGGGAAACAAAAAGAATATCGAAGAAATGAAACGGAAGAAGAGCACGATGCACGT
This sequence comes from Marasmarcha lunaedactyla, assembly GCA_923062675.1. Taxonomy (NCBI): domain Eukaryota; kingdom Metazoa; phylum Arthropoda; class Insecta; order Lepidoptera; family Pterophoridae; genus Marasmarcha; species Marasmarcha lunaedactyla. The sequence continues at coordinate 16,979,077 of OV281353.1, forward strand.
TTACACAATCAACGAACCAGAATGAGCACCCTGAGAAGCAGAATAAGCGAAGAAAAAAAAGAAAGTGAAAGTACTGAAGGATCGAAAATTTTAAAAAATAATCTAACTAAGGAAGCATTCCACTACGAACCGAAGAAAAAATATTATAATCATAAATATGTTGTAATCGGAAAAATGAATAACATTTGCCAATTAGCCACGCGAAAAAATTCAGTAAAGAAACAACAGGTCTCTGTTGCATGAATGGAAAAATTCGATTACCACCACAGGAATTTCTACATTACATGTCCGGGGAAACACTAGAATCAAAACACTTTCTTCAAAATATAAGATCATACAACTCCTGCTTTCAAATGACTTCTTTCGGTGTTACTTTGACTAACACTGATAGAGATAAATTTGAATATGTATTTTCAATTCAAGGGCAAATTTATCACAAAATAGGATCGTTACTACCAATTTCTAACGAAGACTATAAATTTCTGCAAGTATATTTCATCGGAAATGAAGAACAAGAAATTGATCAACGATGCACAAATTTTAATGGATTGAGACGCGAAATAATCCAAGATTTACAGAGAATCTTACACAAATACAATCAACTGATTTACATATTCAAAACATCACTAGACCGCATGATTTCTGATGACTATAAAATTGTAATTCGAGCCGATAAAAGACCACGCGGAGAACACGAACGTAGATTTAATGCACCTCAGTTAGATGAAGTCGCCATCGTAATTGTGGACAGTGAAAATACAAGCCATGACATAATTGTACAACGAAGAAGAAAAGGACTACAACGCATTGCAGAGACACACCGTTCATATGATGCTCTTCAATATCCGTTAATATTTCTGCACGGAGAGGACGGATATCATTTCAATATAAAACAAATTCATCCTGAAACAGGCATAGAAACAAACAAAAAAGTCACTTCCAAGGAGTTCTATGCTTACCGCTTAATAATCAGAGACAATGAAATATACAATCACATTCTCAACACTCACCGTTTATTCCAACAATTTCTGGTAGATATGTACGCAAAAATAGAAGCAGAACGGATGCTTTACATAAGACTGAATCAGAAGAAACTACGCACAGAAGAATACATCCACCTTCGAGACACGATCATAAATGACGGCAATATTGACGATAATCTTACCCTCATCATACACAGAAAGTCCAAGACATATGCACGAATATACTCAAGATGCCATGACCTACGTAAGAAAATATGGACGACCTGATCTCTTGATAGCCAGAAATCAAAGAACATCTAGAATACGGACAAACCTCCATGGATTGACACGACATAATAGCCCGAGTTTTTCGACAAAAACAAATAAGATTTATTGAAGTCATCACAAAATACCACATCTTTGGAACCGTTAGATGCTGGATGTATACAATCGAGTGGCAAAAACGAGGATTACCTCACTCACACAATCTCATATGGATACACAATAAAATTTATCCCACGGATATCGACAAAATCATCCAAGCTGAATTTACCAATCCACAAAAAGTTCCGGAACTATACAACATATTAGTGAAAAACATGATTCACGGACCATGTGGACCATTAAACTTCAATGCGCCATGCATGGGTGATGGAAAATGTAAAAAAAAATATCCAAAACCATACTTGGACGATACAAAAACTGAAGATGACGGCTATCCCAAATATAGAAGACGATCAACGGGAAACGGTGGCTTCACATCAAAAATATGAATACAAGGCAGAGACGAACTGGAAATAGATAATCAATGGGTAGTACCATATAACCCACTACTTCCCAAAATGTTCCAAGCACACATAAACGTTGAATACTGCAATTCCGTAAAATCTATTAAATATATATGTAAGTACGTAAATAAAGGTAGTGATATGGCAGTATTTCAAATAGTTCAAAATAGCGAACAAAATAACAGAAATGATGAGATCCTCATGTACCAAATGGGAAAATACATCAACAGTAACGAAGCAGCGTGTAGAAAAATTGCAAGCGAACTACCTCAGAACACAACATTAACAGCTTTTTTCCAACTGTGCCAAACGGATCGATTTATTTATTTATTTGGGTTTCTAACGAAAAATACACATTACAAATTAATTAATATAGCTGCAGTGTTGAGTCGTGTGCTTTTCCAGTTACAAGAAACCACAGCGTGCAAAAACAATAAACATTTGAAGTTAAAACAAAATACGACTACTCAAAGTTAATACAATTTAAAATTAAAAAAAATTTAGGTAAAAATAAAATCTAAAAGCAAAGTTCAGCAAATACAGAACTTATATAAAGGTCTAGGAACCAGCCTGTAACTTAGTCAAGATGTTCTTCTTGAATTTATGCAAGTTGTTACAAAAAATGTCTATATCCTCCGAGTCCCTGGATATGCTATTGTAAAGGTTACTAAGTCTTGCAATGGTGGAGTGTTTTCCTAGATTAGTGCGGTATCTTGGCGGTCTCAGAAGAGCACATTGATGACGCAGTATTCTACGCGGGACTTTAAAAGTTATTTTGGTCAGTAGACTTGAGCAGTCAATGTGATTATTGAGTAACTTGTGTAGGAATAAAAGGTCTGACAGTATGCGTCGTGTGCTCAGAGAGAGCATTTTGAAATGTATTAACCTATCAACATAGGAATTGAGAGATCTGTAAGTTCTCTGTAAGATCTGTGCTGCAGTATTCAAGCTTGCTTCTGACAAGACTGTTATACAGAAGGATTGAGGTAGAAGATTTTCTAAACTCCTTTGAGTTACGCAAAACAAACCCTAGTGCCCGATTGGCTGCAGTTACTGCAGTATTAATGTGTTCCAAGAAATTTAGCTTACCGTCCAGATAAACACCCAAGTCTCTAATCACAACAACTTCTGTTATGGCAGTGCCTTTGATATTGTATACTGATTGGAATTTATTACGTTTGCGAGTAAATTTGATATGGTTACATTTGTTACAATTCAAAGGCATTTTATTGTCATCACACCACTGAAGCAGGTGATCGATATCTGCTTGTAGGAGTTGTGTATCAGACTCACATCTTATGGTGCGGACTATCTTTAAGTCATCGGCAAACAAATAAGGAGTAGCATTAAGGAAAATATCCGACATGTCGTTAATGAATATATTAAAGAATAAAGGACCCAGATTAGAACCCTGCGGAACACCCGAAGTTGCAGTATACCACTCGGACCGTTCACCCTCCACAACAACGGATGAAGGCCGTGAATGTAAGTATGATGTACACCACTCCAAAGCCACGTTAGTGATACCAAATATGTTTAATTTACTTAGCAGAATATTGTGATCAACTTTGTCGAAGGCCTTCGCAAAGTCTGTATATATGGCGTCAACTTGAAAACCTTTATCTACTGCTGATGTTAAGTCAGTTACGTAATCAGTCAGGTTCGTGTTAGTATATTTCTTTGCCATGAAGCCATGTTGGTTTTCAGACAAATGATTTTTAACGTGTTCATAAAAAATTTAGTACACTAAAGATTCGAAGACCTTAGACAAAGTTGACAGTACTGATATTGGACGGTAATTAGATACTATTTCGCGTTTACCACTTTTGTGTATTTGCACAATCCTGGCGCGTTTCCATTCATTTGGAAACACACCTGAGGTTAGAGATGCATCAAATAGGGCCGTTACAGGTGCAGATAATGATCGTGCACAACGTGACCAGAAATAAGGTGGTATATTATCAGGGCTCGCTCCTTTAGACAGATCAAGCTGAACAAGTCTTTTTTCTACTGCGTCTTGAGTAACAATGAATCCATTAAGTGCACTTACTGTAGGATTTGGTATATATGCTGGGGCATCAGCACTTGCAGGGGCGAACACCGACGAGAATTGTTCCGCAAATAAGTTAGCAACCTTAGAGTTTCTGGCTGATTTATCACCTAGCATCATAACAGCTGGGGTGGAATAGTGTGATGTTCGAAGGTTCCTTATATGGGTCCAAAAGTTCTTAGGGTATTTTTTAATAGCCTCTTCAATGATGCGTATGTACTGGTTGTAACAGTGTTTAATGAGTGTGCTGCATTCTTTTCTTAAATAATTGAATTCAATAACATCTAACGGATTATGATAATTTTTAATCTTTCGGTGAAGTTTTAATTTTTGTTTAAGAAGTCTTTTTAATTGATATGAGTACCAAGGTGGGTATTTATCAGCATTGCACAGTTTAATGGGGATGTGTCGGTTAATAACATTTCTAATTATTGTATAAAATTTTTCTAATTTGCTATCAACTTCACTATAACAGTCCAGTTCAGATGCCCAGTCAATTTGGTTTAATAGCCCTATCACTTTTTCATAGTCCGCCCTATAAAAATTATGCTTTTTGGCTATTGCTGGTTTCTTTTTGAGTTTTACAGATATTGCCAAAGAAAATTCGATAGGTGGATGATATCGGTCTATCTCCCTAATTGGGTTTGAACTATGACTAATTGTTACTGCGTTCGCATCGGAAAGAATCAAATCGAGAGTTTTGTTTTGAAAATTTTGATTCCAATCAAATTGTTGAAGATCACTAAAAGAAATAAAGTCAGAAAATAAATCTTTGAGCACACCAGAACTAGTTGGTGACATAATACATGGTTCATCAATATTCTGTGATATCCAATCTATGCAGCCTAGGTTGAAGTCACCTGCTATTATTGTTGAGCTAGAATAGTTAGAGCCTACTATCATACTACAATTTTCAAGGAAACCCTCAAGTACGTCGTGACGTAATGGTGGTGGTAAATAGACCGCGCATAATTTTAAAACATCTTGCTTGGGTTTACCTTTATCTAATTCTATAGTAACCCACAGATCCTCGCATTCCGACTCCCATTCTTGCATACGACATGACTTAATATTATTTGAGACGGCTATCAATACGCCTCCTCCACTCTTTTTAAAATTATTGAGATTAGATGTTTCACGATCCCTTCTGTACACTGTGTAGTTGTTATCGAAAAGTTCTGAATCAAAAATATCACTAGAAAGCCAAGTTTCGGTAAAGATATAGACATTAAAATCGTTTTTAAGTATGTTTTGACATACGTTTGTAAGATTGGTTCTAAGGCCCCGAGTGTTTTGATAGTAACATTTAATAGAACTGAATTTAAAAATACACATCTATTTAACATGCCTTACTAAGGTTACTAAAAAAAATATCACGTAATAAACAATAGTACAGTTTAAAATCTATGTCAGTTGTTTCAATTTTTCTATGTTCGTTATTACAATGGTTTCAGCAGTTTCACTTTTTTCCATGAGGACTTTTCCATTGCGCACCCATGTGAATCTATACCCTAGCTCCTTGGAGCGGGCGTGAGCTGCGGCGTGTATAGCCCTTTTCTCCGGCGATAGGTGCTCAATTACGTATATCGGCTTGTGGGTGTCACTAGCGATGCCCAAATGACTCGAATTCAGTTTGTCATTTTTATTGTTCTTGTTATAATTGATGGCAGCAGCAAGAAAGTTATCACACATTCGAGAACTGTTGAATTTAACCAGTATGGATCGTGGTCGATTGCTCTTGTTATCTTTCTTGGCAATTCTAGTACAATGTTGAATGTCGTTATCCTTCACAGCAAACTTAATGACTTGGCTCAGTTGAACTACTAATGAAATAAGATTCTCTGACCTATATTCAGGCACACACTGTAGTTCGATATTATTGCTGCGTGCATGTTGTTCAAGAATGTTCATTACGTAGGGTTTGGTTTTCTTTCTCTAAATTATTTATGGTTGATGTCTTTTCAGATAGAGCACATTTGATTTGAGATCCATTCGCAAAGACATTACTGTATGTCGACGTCCCTATTTATTATACGTGGGACAAAACAAGGAAAATTTTTCAACGATGAAGACAAGGAATCCTAGAGGAGGGTCATCCAGAAATCATGAAAACTAACGCAAAATGGGTCGAGTATACACTGTACATCCAAACAATGCCGAATGTTTCTATCTCCGGATGCGGGGACCAACAAGTTTCAAAGATCTCAGGACTATTGACGGCTACCTATGCCAGACGTACAGAGAAGCATGTCAACGCTTAGGATTATTGGAAAACGATAACCACTGGGAATAAAAACTACAAGAAGTCACACTCACAGTTTCAGCTGAACAAATTCGAGAGTTATTCGCCATAATTCTAACAACATGTAACCCATCAAACCCAAAGCTATGGGTCTCTTTCAAAAGGAGTATGAGTGATGATATACTGTACCAAATCCGACAAGCTAATCCAGAACTGACTATAGAATTCAATGACAACATCTTCAATGAAAGTTTCTGAAACACTCATTCGCTTAGAAGATAAATGTTAAGCAATAAATAACCAGGCCTTAGTAGAACTTGGAATGCCAGTACCACAAAGAAATGCTTTCAGTGTGCTAAACTACGATATTATAAAGGAAAAAAGCTACAACGTCAATGAACTACTGAATTTGAATAATAATAAATCTGAATACATTGCTCACAACAAACCACTCCTTAATGACAATCAAAAAAAAGTTTACAACGTTATAATGAACCGGATAAATAACAACACCGGTGGAATTATTTACTTGGACGCACCAGGAGGCACCGGTAAAACGTTTCTAATAAATCTAATACTGGCGGAAATACGTGCTAAAAAACACATTGCACTGGCACTAGCATCATCCGGCATTGCAGCCACACTTATGGAAGGAGGACGAACTGCCCATTCTGCCTTACAACTACCGTTAAATATAGCCAAACAACAATTCCCGGTATGTAAAATCTCAGGAACATCTGGACGGGGTCAACTTCTAAAATAAACTAAAATAAATGGTGGGATGAATGCACCATGGCCCATAAAAAATCACTAGGAGCCATGGACACAACATTACAAGAATTGCAAAAAAGCTCTTCCAGTTCCACAAACACTTCCAGTTATTCCCATGTCAACACCAGCAGACGAGATCAATTCATGCTTGAAAAATTCACATCTCTGGCCACAAGTTCAAATACTGCAATTAACAAAAAACATGAGAGTTGAATTATCAAAAGATGAAACAACAGCACATTTTGCTAAAATACTTTTACAAATAGCTGAAGGTACATATCCTATTGACCAAACGACCGGCCTCATTGAACTCAATAGTGATTTCTGTACATAGCCACTACTGAAAACGAACTAATCGACAAAATTTATCCAAATATTGGTCAGAACTATACAAACGTAGAGTGGTTATTTCAAAGAGCAATTTTGGCCACTAAATATAAATACCTGGTGAAGAGAAAATATATTTATCGATCGACACGATGGTATCCATTGTAGAAAGTGTCAACTTCCCTACTGAATTTTTAAACTCTTTACAAGTACCAGGAATGCCATTAAACTGCCTTCGTCTGAAAATTGGATCTCCAATTCTTAGAGGTTCTATTTTAAGGGACTGGGCTCTGGAGATATGCAGCTAAAACACTTGTATTATGGTTATTTTAATTTATTTTATTACACACACTAACACTATTTCATATTTACACTAGGTATTTTATCTTTTTATAACTATCAGATGTTACATCGTTCGTGTCTAGAAGAGAAGTCATTCATAACAGAAAACAATCATCTGTTATGACATTTAAAAGAACAGTTTAATATTAGAAAAACTGTCACTTCATGTGTGACAAGTGTTGCCTGCCAAAATTCAGATATACAACCTCCAACACACCCCCTCAACACTTGCACACATTCAACTCCCTGTATATAATTTAATCATTTAACCCCCTGTATATAATTTAATACAACATACCAACAAACAAATAACTCACCTACTTAAATTAAACATTACCTTCCATACATACCTAATTATACATTAAAATCTCACAACCACTTACATTCAAATACTTCCACTTAATTCCATCTATTTAATAAAGAAATATTCCTTCTTAATTCAACCAACAACTATTAATTCAATCTTTCAAACTTAATACCAACTTTAAAGTTGCTACCTCTCTAAGTTTATTTAAAAACCTTAAACTCCTTCTCGACTACTCACTACATTAACTATTTTAAGTTTATTTAAAACTTTAAACTCCTTCTCGACTACTCACTACATGAACTACTCTAAGTTTATTTTAAAAAAAACTTTAAACTCCTTCTCGACTACTCACTACATAAACTACTCTAAGTTTATTTAAAACTTTAAACACCTTCTCGACTACTCACTACATAAACTACTCTAAGTTTATTAAAAACTTTAAACTCCTTCTCGACTACTTAAATAAAGTACTTTAATCATTTCTACTTCATACATAAAACATAGGGAACCAATACTCTAATTGAGTATTGCCATTCCTACTCAAATCAGTCAAAAACAACTCAACTCATAAACCATAACATAACTTAATACAAACACAACAACCTCACATAACTTTAGACTCAACACTTGAATTCAAAAAACACATACAACCTTACATTATGTTCAATTATTTGAATTTTCATTATCTTTTATTGTCTTTCATTTCTTAAATTTTCTCACTTTTTCCACACATTAACCGTTCAATTATTTTATTATAAAATCAAAATACCAAATAACTATTAAAACAAAACAACAATAAAACAAAACTATAAAAGAGACATAAAAGGATTTTAAAAAAACAACTGTAAATATTTTTGTATCTAAATAAATGAGTACTTCACTTCTTGCACGGCTTTTATTTTAATTAATAAACAATTATATTTTTATGATAAATTATTATATTTTTATGATCACCCCCTTAATTGTTTATTGAAAAGCACCCCCTTAATTGTTTAATTATCCTTGTCTCTTTTCAGTTATTTTTGTTGTATACTACATTGAAATTCCCCTATAAAACTTATAAACACAATAAAGAAAACAACCATTTCCCCTGAAACACCATAAGTTCACATTTGATAATTACCACACTCCTATCTTTGTTCCGCTGCAGTCTTCCAGTTCTTGTATTTTCTAAAATTCAGTATTTTCACTGTCAATAAATTCTTCTCTTTTATCCATATCATCATTACTTCTTATAGTCATTTTCATTTGTTAATATTGGCATTTGTTCCGCTGTAATTTGTTTCACCTTGAATTGTTTCATCTTCATTTATTTCACTAAATATATCTCTTTCTTCAATACTTATAATTAGAAATATTTATGGTTGTCCCAAGTGGATAATTCAATTCGACCGCAAAGATCAGTATGAACAATTTCTAAAGGAGATTTCGCTGCTATCCTTTCTTTACCAAACGGAAGTCTACACATTTTAGCCTTAACACAAATCTCACAAAAATTGTCCGAAAAACCTCCCTCAATTTTCATCCCATTTAAAAATTTTGAAAAACGTTGCACTCCGGCAGCGTGACCAAGACGACGGTGCCACAAATTGCAGCTCTCAGTTATATGTATTTCTTTCTTAAACTGAGCTCTAATTTGAACTTCATATAAACCAATTTTATTTTTAATTCCAGTTAAAATAATTTTTCCTAATTTTTTAATAATAACTTTATCATTTTCGAAAATTACAGTGGCTCCATTATCTGTTAAACAGCTTACTGAAATTAGGTTTCTAGAGATTCCTGGTACATACAGAACATGTTCGAATTTCCCAAAATCTGTATTAATGTATCCAACAGCTGTTGCTACTAAATTTTCTTTATTTGCACATTTATTTTCTACTTCAATTTTTTCTGTAAAATTTATGAATTCTTTACTCGAAAACTCCATTAACTCCATTTGTATTATTTCTTCCAATATCACCTTCTCGAACTTCTCTGACTACATCTTCACGATTTCTTTTCTAAGAGGTTCTATTTTAAGGGACTGGGCTCTGGAAGCTTAAACACTGATATGATGGTTATTGTAATTTATTTTATTACACACACTAACACTATTTCATATTTACACTAGGTATTTTGTATTTTAATAATTATCAGATGTTACATCGTTCGTGTCTAGATAAGAAGTCATTCATAACAGAAAACAATCATCTGTTATGACATTTAAATGAACAGTTTAATATTAGAAAACTGTCACTTCATACGTGACAAGTGTTGCCTGCCAATATTCAACATATACAAACTTCAACACACCCCCTCAACACTTGCACACATTCAACTCCCTGTATATAATTTAATCATTTAACCCCCTGTATATAATTTAATACAACATACCAACAAACAAATAACTCACCTACTTAAATTAAACATTACCTTCCATACATACCTAATTATACATTAAAATCTCACAACCACTTACATTCAAAACTTCCACTTAATTCCATCTATTTAATAAAGAAATATTCCCTCTTAATTCAACCAACAACTATTAATTCAATCTTTCAAACTTAATACCAACTTTAAAGTTTATTTTTTTATTTATTTATTTATAAAGTTGCTACCTCTCTAGGTTTATTTAAAAACCTTAAACTCTTTCTCGACTACTCACTACATAAACTACTCTAAGTTTATTTAAAAACCTTAAACTCCTTCTCGACTACTCACTACATAAACTACTCTAAGTTTATTTAAATCTTTAAACTCCTTCTCGACTACTCACTACATAAACTACTCTAAGTTTATTTAAATCTTTAAACTCCTTCTCGACTACTCACTACATAAACTACTCTAAGTTTATTTAAAACTTTAAACACCTTCTCGACTACTCACTACATAAACTACTCTAAGTTTATTAAAAACTTTAAACTCCTTCTCGACTACTTAAATAAAGTACTTTAATCATTTCTACTTCATACATAAAACATAGGGAACCAATACTCTAATTGAGTATTGCCATTCCTACTCAAATCAGTCAAAATCAACTCAACTCATTAACCATAACATAATACAAACACAACAACCTCACATAAGTTTAGACTCAAAACTTGAATTCAAAAAAACACATACAACCTTACATTATGTTCAATTATTTGAATTTTCATTATCTTTTATTGTCTTTCATTTCTTAAATTTTCTTACTTTTTCCACACATTAACCATTCAATTATTTTATAATAAAATCAAAATACCAAATAACTATTAAAACAAAACAACAATAAAACAAAACTATAAAAGAGACATACAAGGATTTAAAAAAAAACAACTGTAAATATTTTTGTATCTAAATAGATGAGTACTTCACTTCTTACACGGCTTTTATTTTAATTAATAAACAATTTTAACGTTGTGAAACCTCGTTATGTTCTAGAAAGTTAATGAAAACAACACGTTTAAAGTTCCACCGTTTAATTATAGCACCAAACACGGCTATCGTTCAAAATCACAATACAAACGGTCTTAACTTAACGACTTAGTCTATAGTAATCATATAACATCAACGAATGAAAGAAATAACGTAAAGTTAGGGCTCGCGTGACATACGTTCGGAGCACAGAGCGACGTGAGCTCCGCGTCAAGACATCCATCCGACTGACCGGCCGTGGACCGCGAGGGACACGGGCGGCTAAAGCCTGTCGCACGGAGCGGCGCAGGCGACGGCGGGGTGCGGGGTATCGTACGAGCGGGAAGTGAGGAAAGACACACAAGGACGTAGACGCTATACACTCCCCCTTTTGACCAAGAAGGGACCCTCCGAATGGTCAAACAATAAAAGTAAAACACTAACAAACATCCTTTCGCGGACGGCCCCTACGACGCTTAGGAGCGACCGGATCCGGACACCCACCCTCTCGATCGTGGTACCTGCGTAAATCCGACCTGTGGTACATTTGCTAGAATTACTCAGTACATGGGACTTCATCAGAACAAAATCACCTTCCACAAAAGGGTCTGGGTTGCAGCGACCTGCATCCGCCCTAGTCTTTCGAATATCCTGGTGATGTTCGATGGATTCCTTAGCACTGGAGAGAGATTCGGCGAGTTTAAGAAGATAAGGTGTAATCTGAGGCACATAATTCTCAGCTTCTATGAGAGCTCGTAAGTCAGCCTGAACAGAGATAGGAGAACGAGGTTCCCTACCAAAAGTAAGAAAAGCCGGGGTGTATCCTGTAGAAACGGTAAGAGAACAGTTAAGGGCAAATCGGACGAAAGGTAGCATCTCCGGCCATTGTCTATGATCTCCTTCGACCAGAATAGCGAGCTGTGCCTTGAGGTCCCGATTCTTCCTTTCCACGGGATTGGCCTCTGGATGGTAGAGTGGAACTAAATTCTGCTTCACACCTAAGACAAACATTGCCTTCTGCATGACATCAGCTACAAACTGTACACCATTATCAGATATCATACGCCTTGGCAACCCAAATCTCATAAAAATTTCACCTACGAGGGTTTTAGCGCAGACTTCAGCTGTAGCTTCAGAAAGAGCAAAGAGCTCGACCCATTTACTAGCTGTGTCCTCCACTATTAAGACCCACCTTTCACCTAGGGGTCCCTTAGGTAAAGGTCCAAAGAGATCAACAGCGATTATCTCAAAACGCTGAGCTGGAACTGGAGTCTGAAGCAAACCCGGTGGATTAGTATTAGATGATTTATACCGTTGACACTCGGTGCACGTCTTAAGATACTCAGTGATATAACGCCTCATGCCAGGAAAGTAGAACCGTTGAGATATGCGATGAATTGTACGCCGAATACCCCCATGAGCGGCGGTGGGCGAATCATGACACTCGTACATAACTTTGCCCCGTAAGCTCTCTGGCACGACCAACTGAGGTTCCTCCGAGTCTGAATCCTCTAGAAATCTATACAAAACTCCTTGACTGAGCAGATAACCTCTGTCCGTCCATCGATGAACGGAGAGTTCATTGGAACTTTCGAGATCCTTAAGAATTTTGGCTACTTCCGGGTCAGCCAATTGGGCTTCCCGGGTCGAAGTAGCGTCCCATCGTGGCAAGTCCACAGAGACAGGACAAAGTCCACACTCAGGCAACTCAGTAGAGTCCGTGACTGGACGACTAAGAGTATCAGCTAGAACGTTAGCCTTACCTGGAGTATACTCGATTAGCAAGTCAAAAGACTGTAACTTCAGCGCCCATCGAACAAGTCTGCCACTCGGCGACTTCAGTGAAAACAGCCACTTCAGAGGTTGGTGATCACTTCTGACCCACACCTGATGACCATCTATATATCCACGGAACCTTTCAACTGCCCAGACGACGGCCAACGCCTCCTTTTCTGTAGTGGAGTAGTTGCGCTCAGCTGGGGTAAGAAGACGGCTGGCATACTCAAGAGGATGCTCATCTTGAGGTGACTCCCCCTGGAGTAAAGCTGCACCTAGAGCGAAATCACTTGCATCGGTCCTAAGTATGAATGGCTGCGAATAGTCAGGTTGAGTTAGAATGGGAGGAGAAGCTAGCAGAGTCTTCAGCTGCACGAAAGCACTAGATTGCTCTTCTCCCCACTTCCAAGCCTGTGACTTTTTTGTAAGGCGCGTAAGAGGTTCAGCTACCTTAGAAAACTGTGGTATGAACTTTCGGAACCACGAACAAGTTTGAAGAAAAGTACGAAGTTGTGGAAGACAAGTCGGTTCTCTCATCTCCAGAACTGCACTTACCTTATCCTGATCAGGTGATATACCTTCTTGAGATATTACGTGACCGAGGTATTTGAGCCGCTCACGAGTAAAAGAACATTTCTCCCTGTTCGCTCGTAGTTTGAAAACGCGAAGGCGCTCGAATACCGCACGTAAGTCTGAAAGATGGTCTTCAAAACTCCCTGATATCACTAAAAGATCATCAAGGTAACCTAGAATAGTCTTATCAGCTAGAGAAGGGCCTGATCTAAAACGATCAATTAAACGCTGAAACGTAGCCGGCGCATTCTTAAGGCCGAAAGGCATACGTCTAAAGCGATACATCCCAAATGGAGTGACAAAAGCAGTTTTGTCACGATCTAATGTGGAAACCTGCCAATACCCACTGCGGAGGTCCAAGGAACTCATTACACAACCCTTTTTAGTCGACTGTAATAGTTCGTCAATGCGCGGCATAGGATATGCATCAGTCCTGGTGATGGAGTTTAGCTTCCGGTAATCTACACAAAACCTGTAGGTATTATTAGATTTAGGTACCAAAACACACGGCGCTGCCCATGCGGACTCACATTCCTCGATTATATCCTCTGCCAACATCCGATCTAACTCGGCGCGCATAATCTCCTTCTTAGCAGGTGTGACGCGATACGGGGGTACAGCAACAGGTGGGTGATCGCCCGTGTCTATGTGGTGCTCAGCAAATGGTGTTGGTTCCCCGGCAACATTAAAAATATCAGAATACTCACCTAATAGACTCTCGAGGCGCGATCTCTCCGACTGTGACAGCGTGGTACCCTCATCCTCACGCAAGAAACTCAGCGAAGCGCACTGAACCGGACCATGTGGCCTTTCCCACAGAAAGGGGTGAGAAATCCGGGGCCGGTCGGCTGTATACCAAGATAAGCTAGAAAAATCTAAAGTTAACTTCGCGTTAACTATAAAATCTATACCCAAAAGTGTGTCATTATTAACCGCATCCGGTAAAATAATAAACTCAACCGGTAAAGATATCGTTTCAAGTCGAACGTTAACGTTGGTCAATAATACCCTAGTATTCCTAACCTGTCCATCAGCAAGTTTAATTGACATGGTGTCCGCGCGGAAGTTCAAACCATTTCTCTTTAACAACGCATAAAGTGAACTACTCGCAATACTGCGGCGTGCGGCGGTATCTAATAACGCGGTGCCAGTATATCCCTCAATACACACCCGTACGATAGGCCGACCATGTTGCTTACAAGTTACAGAATGAGAACTAGACTTATTAAAACTAATATCAACACAAGAAAAGGTATTTTCTGCTTTAACATTGTCTACTGGGGTTTGTTTATCTTTAGTACAATTAATTCTAATGTGGCCTTTCTCACCACATCCATAACAATAAGTATGTGTACTCATAATAGGCTTTTTACTAAGTTTATCACAATTGTCTCTAACATGACCCCTTGATTTACAATAAACACAAAATAACTTATCGACACGTGGCAACGATGACGAGCAGGCGCGAGCAGTTGGCGCACCAGGCGATGACCTCCCCGGTGTACACGGCGGCTGCGGCGCGGCGCATCTAGCCTCGATGGACCTCGGCGACTGCGGCGGCATGACAGGCCCCATGGCCTGTGACGGCAACGACGAATTCTCCGTAAGGGATTCCTCAATCCCACGAGCGACGTCGATCAGTGACTCGATACTCTCCACCAAGTCCCTCGGTAAACGTTTCCGGATCCGCTTGTGCAAGAGCCCATAAATCACATCCAACTTTGCCTCTTCTGGCAAGCTATAGGGTAATTTTGCAATCAAAGCTCTAATCCGAACAATAAATATGTCTGCGCGTTCCACTCCTTGCTCTTTAGCGAAAATATCACGAAAAAGTTTGTATGCGGGGCGTGGCACACCGTACATTGAACGTAGACGCTTCACGGCTTCCTTCCATGTCATCTTATCACTTCGGATACCACGCCACCATACAGCTGCGTCTCCATGGAGTAGCATAGGTAGCCCTCGTAAAGCCATATCATCGCTAACTGACGCACACTCTTTGTATATTTCCACGGAATCTATGAATGCTTCGACAGCTTCTGGATGTTCCGATGAACCATCAAATCTCGCCGAACACTTTGATAGATTGCCCATAGTGAGTAACAGCGGCGACGGCGGCGGTAAAACAGCGGCAGCGGGGTCTCCAGCAGGCAGCGGCGCTCCTAAGTGTGATGACAGGAGGGACTCGACGAGCTTCTGATTGGCCTCTGCCTGCGCTTTCGAAAAGGCGGCAAGAAGCGAAGAAAGCTGGTCCCCAGACATTAACACAGGTGCTGCAGGTGCTGGTGTAGCTGTGATCACCGATTCGTCCCCTGAACTCGACTCATCGTCTTTGTTGTTCCGAACTTTCTTTGGCGGCATTGTTCTAACACGTTATACTCTTTAGCACTAAGTCAAACTAACACAGGATTCGCGGCTAAACGTTGGGACGCCAGTTTAACGTTGTGAAACCTCGTTATGTTCTAGAAAGTTAATGAAAACAACACGTTTAAAGTTCCACCGTTTAATTATAGCACCAAACACGACTATCGTTCAAAATCACAATACAAACGGTCTTAACTTAACGACTTAGTCTATAGTAATCATATAACATCAACGAATGAAAGAAATAACGTAAAGTTAGGGCTCGCGTGACATACGTTCGGAGCACAGAGCGACGTGAGCTCCGCGTCAAGACATCCATCCGACTGACCGGCCGTGGACCGCGAGGGACACGGGCGGCTAAAGCCTGTCGCACGGAGCGGCGCAGGCGACGGCGGGTGCGGGGTATCGTACGAGCGGGAAGTGAGGAAAGACACACAAGGACGTAGACGCTATACAATTATATTTTTATGATCACCCCCTTTATTGAAAAACACCCCCTTAATTGTTTATTGAAAAGCACCCCCTTAATTGTTTAATTATCCTTGTCTCTTTTCAGTTATTTTTGTTGTATACTACATTGAAATTCCCCTATAAAACTTATAAACACAATAAAGAAAACAACCATTTCCCCTGAAACACCATAAGTTCACAATTGATAATTACCACACTCCTATCTTTGTTCCGCTGCAGTCTTCCAGTTCTTGTATTTTCTAAAATTCAGTATTTTCACTGTCAATAAATTCTTCTCTTTTATCCATATCATCATTACTTCTTATAGTCATTTTCATTTGTTAATATTGGCATTTGTTCCGCTGTCATTTGTTTTTGTTTCCCTTTCAACTGTTCCGCTGTCATTTGTTTCACCTTGAATTGTTTCATCTTCATTTATTTCACTAAATACATTTCTTTCTTCAATACTTATAATTCTTCCTCTTTCTTCTCGATTTTCATTTCTTCCTCTATTATTTTGCCTTATAACAACATCTTCTCGAACTTCATTAACTCCCATTTCTATTATTTCTTCCTATATCACCTTCTCGAACTACATTAACTCCATTTCTATTATTTCTTCCAATATCACCTTCTTGAACTACATTAACTCCATTTCTATTATTTCTTCCAATATCACCACTGGAAGCTTAAACACTGATATAATGGTTATTGTAATTTATTTTATTACATACACTAACACTATTTCATATTTACACTAGGTATATTATCTTTTTATAACTATCAGATGTTACATCGTTCGTGTCTAGATGAGAAGTAATTCATAACAGAAAACAATCATCTGTTATGACATTTAAATGAACAGTTTAATATTAGAAAACTGTCACTTCATACGTGACAAGTGTTGCCTGCCAATATTCAGATATACAACCTCCAACACACCCCCTCAACACTTGCACACATTCAACTCCCTGTATATAATTTAATCATTTAACCCCCTGTATATAATTTAATACAACATACCAACAAACAAATAACTCACCTACATAAATTAAAAATTACCTTCCATACATACCTAATTATACATTAAAATCTCACAACCACTTACATTCAAAACTTCCACTTAATTCCATCTATTTAATAAAGAAATATTCCCTCTTAATTCAAACAACAACTATTAATTCAATCTTTTAAACTTAATACCAACTTTAAAGTTGCTACCTATCTAGGTTTATTTAAAAAACCTTAAACTCCTTCTCGACTACTCACTACATAAACTATTTTAAGTTTATTTAAAACTTTAAACTCCTTCTCGACTACTCACTACATAAACTACTCTAAGTTTATTAAAAACTTTAAACTCCTTCTCGACTACTCACTACATAAACTACTCTAAGTTTATTTAAAACTTTAAACTCCTTCTCGACTACTCACTACATAAACTACTCTAAGTTTATTAAAAACTTTAAACTCCTTCTCGACTCCTCACTACATAAACTACTCTAAGTTTATTTAAAACTTTAAACTCCTTCTCGACTACTCACTACATAAACTACTCTAAGTATATTTAAAACTTTAAACTCCTTCTCGACTACTTAAATAAAGTACTTTAATCATATCTACTTCATACATAAAACATAGGGAACCAATACTCTAATTGAGTATTGCCATTCCTACTCAAATCAGTCAAAATCAACTCAACTCATAAACCATAACATAACTTAATACAAACACAACAAATCACATAACTTTAGACTCAACACTTGAATTCAAAAAACACATACAACCTTACATTATGTTCAATTATTTGAATTTTCATTATCTTTTATTGTCTTTCATTTCTTAAATTTTCTCACTTTTTCCACACATTAACCGTTCAATTATTTTATTATAAAATCAAAATACCAAATAACTATTAAAACAAAACAACAATAAAACAAAACTATAAAAGAGACATAAAAGGATTTTAAAAAAACAACTGTAAATATTTTTGTATCTAAATAGATGAGTACTTCACTTCTTACACGGCTTTTATTTTAATTAATAAACAATTATATTTTTATGATAAATAATTATATTTTCATGATCACCCACTTAATTGTTTATTGAAAAAACACCCCCTTAATTGTTGAATTGAAAAGCACCCCCTTTATTGTTTAATTATACTTGTCTCTTTTCAGTTATATCTATTGTTGCATACTACATTGAAATTCCCCTATAAAACTTATAAACACAATAAAGAAAACAACCATTTCCCCTGAAACACCATAATTTCACATTTGATAATAACCACACTCCTATCAGTGTTTTAGCTTCATACCTCCAGAGCCCAGTCCCTTAAAATAGAACCTCTAAGAGGTTATGGGCAGCACAATTTTAAAGCTAAAATTTGGCTTGAAGACGAACAGAAAATTATAAAAGCAAGAGTTGTAAGAATTGATGAAAGGGAGAACACCAACAGAAGTAACACAAATGAATATAAGAAATTGTGAATATGAAGTCAGAGAAGTTCGAGAAGGTGATATTGGAAGAAATAATAGAAATGGAGTTAATGTAGTTCGAGAAGGTGATATTGGAAGAAATAATAGGAAGAAATAATAGAAATGGAGTTAATGGAGTTCGAGAAGGTGATATTGGAAGAATAGAAATGGAGTTAATGTAGTTCGAGAAGGTGATATAGGAAGAAATAATAGAAATGGGAGTTAATGAAGTTCGAGAAGATGTTGTTATAAGGCAAAATAATTGAGGAAGAAATGAAAATCGAGAAGAAAGAGGAAGAATTATAAGTATTGAAGAAAGAGATATATTTAGTGAAATAAATGAAGATGAAACAATTCAAGGTGAAACAAATGACAGCGGAACAATTGAAGGGAAACGGAAACAAATGACAGCGGAACAAATGCCAATTTTAATATGGTTATTGTAATTTATTTTATTACACACACTAACACTATTTCATATTTACACTAGGTATTTTATCTTTTTATAACTATCAGATGTTACATCGTTCGTGTCTAGATGAGAAGTCAAGAACAGTTTAATATTAGAAAAACTGTCACTTCATATGTGACAAGTGTTGCCTGCCAAAATTCAGATATACAACCTCCAACACCAATCATACTAATCAGAAATCTCAACTCCCCAAAGTTATGTAATGGAACGAGGATGATCGTAAAACAGCTATCGAATAACGTCATTGAAGCTGATCTTGTTTCTGGAAAGAATAAAGGACACACAGTATTTATACCTAGAATACCACTGTTCTCTTCTGAATTGCCATTTCAATTTAAAAGATTGCAGTTTCCAATTAAATTAGCCTTTAGTTTTACAATTAACAAAGCGCAAGGGCAAACTTTAAAATATTGTGGCATCAACCTCGAATAATCCTGCTTCTCTCACGGTCAGCTATATGTAGCTTAGTCAAGAGTAGGAAATTTGAAAAATTTATATATATATATATATACAACAATAAAACGAAAAATGTTGTTTTTAAACAAGTAGTGTAAATAATGAGAAAATGTTTTTAATAATTTTTTTACTTTTTACTTTTTACGTCATAGTTTATTCTTTATTTCAACTCCCGAGCGAAGCCGGGTATTATAGCTAGTTAAATAAATAATTTACGACAGCCCAAGCAGTCTGGTTTATCACTTACCTTGCTTATAAGATAAATATTAACCATAAAAAAAAAATTATAAGCACAAAACTGTCAGATTTAAGGACTTGTATCCATTGCTATAAATATATAAATCTGTCAAAATTTGCGCCAAAAGTTCGTTGTAGATTGTAGATGGTTTGGTTACATTTTATTTTACTTCAATTTTTGACTCTCTTTTCGTTGAAAATTCAAAAGCGATCAAACTACAGTTAATATTCAACGGCCCCTAACGTTGGTAAGGTATTTTTTTTTTATAACTTCATGCTGCAGGTTTTGTTTAATAGACACTAACAAGAGCCATGTACATTACAATAACTTTCAAATTTAAATGGGTTAAAATTCAATTCATACATCCATTCCACTGTTCTCGTTTATGAAAAATCTTCTTCTATAAATTATATGGAAAAAAAAATGTGAATTGCTTTTTTAAACTTACGAGTTAAGCGTATCTAAAGTGTAGTTATACACGCGGAGGAACATTTTTGTACAAAGTTAACTAGCAACATTTATTTTTTTAATTGGTTAGGTGAACTTTTAAAACATTTTAAAGCAGTGCTTTTCTGTATAAAAAAAATGGTATCGTGTGTATTAGTCAGATCTTTTTAACAATCATATACTATGTTAGGAAAAATTTGTGTCATTCACTATAACTTCAAAACTTCCTGTGATTTGTAATAAGTTTCATTCATTTTTATCATTTAGTGTACTTGATTTATTGCCTTTTTTGTTCACTTACATATTTAAATTGATTTTATTTAGTTTGAACTACTACATGCTGTTTCAGCCACTTATGAAATGGTAAATAATATATTTTTTAAAGATATAGCATATTGTAACGATTTATCATGAACTGATGTTATTATAACATTCGGGACATGCTGTCCTTCTTATTCATAGTTCTCTTATCACCATTAGTCAGTACAATTAGACAAATTCTAATTCATCAGTCTTAATTTTTAAATCAGTAATTTTTGAGAATGCATAGCCACATGGTGAACCTCATGTGGGTGATGGGATGGCTGTTTACCAACCCATTTGTTTTAATTTGCTCACCCTAAATTGGAAAGTCGATTGAAAAGGGTCACTACGACAGCCGTACAGTGGGCATAATGCGTGCTGTGTTTACATTAACATACACATATTTTGTTTATAAAATTTTGTTATTTACTGGCGCTGCTAATTTATTATAGATACCATGAAAGGATATATTTATTTCTAAACATTGACAATTACTTGTTCTTATTAAGGTCAAATAAAACATGACTACCACCAGTTCAGAAAAACCTTCGTGAAGAAGAACTGGCAAGAAAATTCACTGGTATACTTTTTTTCAAAATAAATTTACAGAGTCTCTTTATGTCTATATGAAATTATTCCTATCTGCATCTGTTAGCTCGGCAAGTCTCCCTCCCCCCAAGTATCCAAACGACGAACACCCTCAAACGGCATTACCCGTTCACGAGTTAATGCGTTATCCAGCCATCGCCCTCCTCAACCATATTAGAAGGAAGTGAGCGACCCGTCACCTGACGCCATAGGCGCAGTCACTGGGCAAGAACCTCAAAGTTTGTACATTGTCCCCTGGGTAAAGAGTTTTCTGCAGTCTGAATGTTTTAAAGTTAACAACTAACTGGTACTTTATTGTAACTACAGAAAAGGATTTTCTTTGTTCCAAAATAAAGCGCAAAATTAATAATATGCTAACGAAAAATCCTGTGTCAAAGTTTGCTGTCATTTTCAAGTAATCCCCTTTACGGGTGTGGTCGTTAATTTTATATGTTCCTTATTGACTATAGCTTTTACATTTGAAGTCAGCGGACTTTAAAAATCAGATAAAATTTTAATCGCTGGAAAAAAGCTATGTACCTTTTTCCATTGATTTTTTTTCAAATTTTACACTTGTCCTTGGCCTCCGCAGGAGCTGGATATGTCAGTGTTACATTACCGGTACAGCAATTTCTTTTAAATGTTTTTGTTTTGTTGGGTAAAATTTACTTAATGTAACAGCAACTCTGTAAAGGACACCATTAGAATAAAAAGTATAACCATGGTCCAGTCAACCATTTTTTAAAAGCCAACTTGAATGAAGGTGGTATGTAATTTGGTTATTTTTATAGTTTCCACCAAATTATCTATTCATATTTATAGGTAGTTTCTAACAAAGAATATTGACTTAGTCATACTACTGAGCAGTAGGATACTTTATATTCCGATTTCTACGCTAGTTAAGCCGCGGTGAAAAACTAGTTAAGAATAAATAAATAATGTACGTATATAAATACGTATATAAATAAAAAATAATAGGAATAAAAAAAAAAAAATATTTACAAAAAATTCACGCTTCGAATTTGTTATCTTTATCATTATCATTTTTGGTCGACGGTACCAATTAGCGTGCCTGTGACGTCATTTTATAACGGTCATCGACGGCCAACTCGAAGCGAACGAGTAATATAACTCATTAAATATATAGAATTTAAAAATGTAATTACAATCTTAAAAAATCAAAACAAACATGAAAGGCATACCTTACCTTCCTCACATGTTTCACTAATTAACTAAATAATATGAAAAGAAAGAAATTATTTTTTGTGTCCCAATAAATTAATTTGCTTTCTTTCTTCCTTCTATATTCATGAAAACAGGTAACAAAACATTAGAGCCAAATAATACATTTCCAAAAATATAAAAATACTTAATCTGGTACTGTAAATTTGAAACAGTACAAATTTTGACGTTCTTGCCGAAATAAATAATATACAATAGAATTGACAGCCGGCACCAAAACAATGGACTGCAACAAACCAACAAAAGCTAACCACCCTTATTGAAAGAACATGTTTTAATAATATTTATAATAATAAATCCCCAGACAAACACACAAACTGTATGGCCCCAAAGTAAGCAGTGCTTGTTGAATGGATGACCATAAAGCGAACTGTGGCGACCCCGAATAAACATACATACATAAATATAAACAACCATGACCTGACAACTAACATCTGCGTTCATCAACACAAAGGTATGCCCCGAGCAAGACTCGAGCCTGGGACTCAGGCGTGTAAGGCTTAACCTACTCCTACCACTGACGCCATTCGGTCGTCAAACAGTGAGATTGAAACAGAAACAATTGATATTTGTTTCAGAGTTATGTATATTTTTTGCTTATTTATGTATTTCTTGTTTTGAGTTCGTTGACTCAGTTCGTTGTATACTTATAATCCAAGCTTTGTATATATTTGGGTCATACACTGGGTGAGTGTTTCTGGGGATTTTATCCTAATCCGAATGAAATTAATAATGGGAAATTAAGTTTGTTTCTTTGTTATTGTACAATACAATTATCTCTTTCGAGATATGCGAATCAAACTAGCAAAAATTTTTTGTCGACAAATAAACAAAATTGTTTTCCAACATCCACATCTTCTATCCACAGCAGCACCATGGAAGGTGCAGTAACTCCGGAAGGCGGCCGTCGCACTCGCGCCGCGCTGGCCGAGATTCCTGTACGCTTGGACCTCCTGCGCGTTACGCCACTACAGCCAGTGACTAATACGCGCGAAAGGAGTCCGGCCCTGCCCAATGGCTACCTAAGTCCGGCCCCGTCGCCTGACGAGATGTTGATTCAGCAGAGAGGTTAGTTCGACCTTTAGCTAGAAAAGCGTATTACATTTTGAAAATTTGTGGGTACTAAATTTTCTCACGGCATTAAGGCGATTGGCCAAATTCACGAAAGAATATACAATGTTGATAAAAGCGAGAGAATTTTAATGAAACCACATATACTATAAGCGCCTACTGTTAATCCGAAACTATTAAAAAGAAACGAGAAGTATACGAAAAAACGTTTTTCAAAGAACTTAAATAGCTTAATAATTAAGTTAAAATGTTAACATCCTTTGTTGAGTAGTAGCCTGCCAACACCTGCGTAACAAATTGGCAACGTAGCATTTGAGCAGCATAGCGCGTGCGGCGGCAGGCTCACCGGCTCGCACACCTACCTACACAGCGGAGCGCCCGGGTTTGATGTGGATGATAATGTAAACATGTGTTGTAGGTAACGTTGGAAGGTATGATCAATGAAAATAATAAACAAAAATAATTAATTGTAACACTTACACATTAAATCTTCAATTGTTCGAAATGTCCGCCGTTTGCAATGGTACACAAATTATAACGACGTATAATATTGTAATTTAACCGTGCAATAAGGTCACTGTTTGTTGTTAAAGCCTTTCTGCGATCCTTGGCCGTCAAAAGACTTTCTTGAACAGAAATTCAGGAAAAAACCGTTAGTGTCATAATTTTATTTAAATTGATTTATATATTTTAAGTACGATTGCGTTGTATAATACAAACTGTCAAAATTAAAAGTACTGTTATGACATTATTATCAAAAATCATATGATTGCGCCATTTTGTTTTATGTCAAAATTTTTAAAGAGTTGCCGATAGGGCCCTATATATTTGTTTTACTATATACAAGTTTTACGACTACCACTACTTACTTGCACTATTTGAATAATCTGAATTCGTCAAATATTTGAAAAAAATGTCATATTTTTTTCTACAGATAAAAACCATCTGTCGATCGAAAAATCTGCCATAATTATTCATTGGACAAATGTCTAATCTAATCATTATAATAGCAAAAATAAAAAATAAACAAATTGAATGGTGGATTTTATTTACTTATTAGCAAATTGAAAATGTTTAAAAAACATACATGCATATATTCATAGCCTGCTAAAATAATTAAAATTCCAATAACAAACAAGAAGAATAATTAACTATGATACCTCAGCAGAAATATGGTCTAAGGTAAACTTTACGGTACTTTTCTTAGTTAGATTATTTCGAAATGTAGTATTATTATTAAGTTCCATATGATAGAACCGTTTATTAAATCACAAAATGACACAACAATCACAAAAAAAATGTTTAGTGACGGACGGATTCAGGGTGCAAACTTGAGGAAAATTGATATTAAGACCTGACAACACTGAAAGATCATTCGCGCCTGCTTTTGGCGTTGTGAATGTCTACTTGGCGATTTGTGTGCACCATAATATGGTACCTAGGCTGCACAAGGCATGCAAACAATAGTATATTGTTGATGATTGGAGAAATATACTATTAGCTGCCATGCAATTGGATAATGTGTTGATTGTGTATGATGATGAATAAATTATTGTAAATCTATTCTTTTTTTTCACACGCTTAATTTCATTAAAAAAAAGTATACAGTCATTTATATTTACACTTAATAACTAATATTATGTATTTTGGAATAGGTTTCCTAAAACAAATAAGTCATTTCTGAATAAAAAATTAAATGTCCGCCTCATAGCCAACAGCTGATGTATGAGAAACGGCAGGAAGCCTTTTTAATTTATTAAACGCTAAAATAATCCGGTTTTTAAGTTCCGTTACGGTATTCACGTTTGGCACGTACACTTCACCTTTCACAAACCCCCAGATAAAAAAAATCCATTGGAGTGAGATCCGGGGACCGCGGTGGCCATCGTACTGGTCCAAATCGATCAATCCACTGCTGTCCAAACATTTCGGTGAGTAGCTCTCTGGAAGACATCACTGAATGTGGAGGAGCTCCGTCCAATTGGTACCATAAATGCCGATAATCGGCTAAGGGTAGTTCTTCGGTATATTCAGCAACGGGACCGGATAATATCTCCAAAAATTTTGCCGCGTTAAGGGTGCCGTCAATAAAAACAGGGCCAATAATCTGGCCCCTGTGTATACCCGCCCACACATTAACAGAGAAGCGGTACTGATGCTCTGACTCCCGAATCATGCGTGGATTTTCAATACTCCAGTATCTGAGATTTTGTTGGTTCCATATGCTATTGCGTGTAAATGTGCTCTCGTAGGTCCACATGACATTTAATAAAAAATTCGGGTCGTCAGTAACTTTGTCAAGTATCCACTGGCAGTTGCCTGACTGGCAAATCCCTTCTTAAAAGGGCTTGAACTTTTTGAAATTTGTACGGTTTGCGTTTATTCCTTTTTAAAATGTTATGCACGGTTCTATGGCAAACTCTAAACTGGCGTGCGGCTCTATGCAGACTCGATGTGGGGTTGTCAAAATAGTCAAAAATCTGTTGCTAGCGCGCAGTAGGTATCTGCTGCGGTGGGACTCCCTCCTGATGCGCTGCTAATGGTTTGTTTTCCCGTGCCCGTTGTACTGCGTTGTACTTAATACTATGGTGCGAGAATTCCTAGGGCACGCGCGGCTGTCTCCATACCTTTCTCGGTAAGTTCGCAGAGCTAGAGCTGCGTTTCCGTGGGATTCCCCGTAGATTAAAATCATGTCAGTATATTCTGACGCCGTGTATGTAGCACGAGGCATTGTGGATGTCTTACGTACTTACAAAATAATTAAAACCTACTCACAAAACTAAACCTAAAATAATCAGTTACGTGTCCTATCTCAATAAAAACTTAACATTAGTAAATGGGATATACACCTCATATACACACACAAACACACATACGCACTGCTATCGACCTATAAAAACAAAAAAAACAATAAATTCTTATTTTTTTTTTGTAATAACTATGTAAAAACTGTTTTAATAAATTATTCCTAACATTTGTTTTACTTGCTGTCTGCTAAAATAGTTTTAAAAATGTAAATCCATAACAGGCTGTCAGTTTTATATAGATATTATTTAATTAATGTATTATTTTAAGAGCTGTGGATTTTGTTATAATTAAATAAATAAATAAATATTTTTATAACATAATGCATACATAATGTAGAAAAAACGCTCGCACAAGGTTACACATGCAGGAGCTGTCATCGAGAAAATAAAGAAATGGAAATAGCATACCACTATACATTTGCGCAATAAACATGATAACATTTCTAGAACAATTTTTTAGACTTGTCGCTTAGTTACAGTTTTTTAGATTTTAACTGAAACACAGTTTATTTCAGAGTGTTTACTACTTATGGATTAAACAAAATTATTATTATTAAAAATTAGTTCGTTTTTCAATTCATATGTTCTACGTTCCGACACGAAATTTGCATTTTTACGGAACCAACTTGTTCTGTTTGTTCTTAATTTATGTTGCGACACAATACTTTGCTTTTTTATGGACTCAGCTGTTTTGTTTAGTATAATTATTTACCTTTTCGTAAGAAATTCAAGTGAGAATAATTTTACTTTAAATAGTTTAAATTCCAAAGGGAAAAGTTAATCTTTATTTACAAGAAGTTATTTAGTAAATGTATTTCAATCATGACGAATATAACCATGAATACAATTAAAATTTTCTTTCAGTATTTGATAAACTTAAGATTTGAAGATTATTTTCATGTTTCCAGGTCGCAAACGTCTACCGGTCACCTGGTCTCCTGATATCGACTTAAAACGCAGCGCTTTCCAATCGACAGTGCGAACGCCAACCAAAAACAGTCCTGGACGCCCTTCTCCTCAAAAGTTAAGTGTTACCCTGCGATCCACGCCAAGAAAGCGCCTCTTACTAGACAACGAACGCGTGCCTTTAACCCCTGAGAAGATAGACTTTAGCGACATCAGCACTCCTCAAAAATTCAAGATAACAAGCCCAATAAAAGGCACTCCGCCGATTAAAAGATGTCGGCTTGATACGTCGCTTACATCATCAGAGCATACAGGGCCGATCGACGTCGCTCTTAAAGGACTCAGCCCGGTGCAGCTTGTCAATATGATCAAAACTATCACTCATAAACATCCAGAAATAGAACAAGAAATCAGAAAGGAGATGCCAGTGCCTGATCTAGCACCGCTAGAAGAAAAGTTGAGTTATCTCAAGTCCAACGTTTTCAAAAGTCTTCCATCTTCTCGTTTGACATCTAAAACTGACTCTCCAGCATATTCGAGAGCTTCCATCCATTTGGCTGCGTTTAAGAAGTGCCTGATTGAACAAGGAAAGATTTTAGTTGAGTCGCAACATTGGGAGTCAGTTATTGACTATGTCTTCCTTGCTTGGAGTTATGTGAGGGCTACTCCACTATGGGATAACCAGCCACACAACATATTAAGAAAGCAGTGCTTCAAAGCATTGACAAGCTTTTGTATGACGGCTTTGAAGAAAGGTAGCTTGAATACGGAGCATCTTATCGACGTCCAGGATAAGCTGCAAGCAATGATCGCTGACAGTGAAGATATACAATCGTGCCTGAAATTCATTCAGACTCAAGTTTCAGAGATGTACTAATCATAAATCAGGCTTCCTATTAAACTTAAGTATAATATATTGCCAATATGTATGCAAGGAAGTACTTATTTTAGCTTTATTATAAGTGCATTTATGTCATACCTGTGTTGTTTCAAAATAGTTTTATAATTGCTCAAAAGTTGTAGCTTTTCATTCTACTATGTCTACAATAAAACGCTTTTTACTCTTTTTTCTAAATGTATTTTTAATGAATATTTCAATAAAAATGAAGATTTGATACTGTAAAGCGAAATATATTTAAATTTGGTGTCTATGGTAACTATATCTTGAATGAAAGAAAAATTAAAATTGTATAGCTGTGAAAATGCCAAAAAACCAAGGCTGCTATTTGTAGATCACAAATATTTACAACCCCTAAACTAGTATTATTTTATTGTTAAATGATTTAATCAACCATGTATTGTTGACTGTAAGGTCTAAAATTATTTGAAAAAGTTTTAAGTAGTGGTTGATTGTGAATGAATGGTACATATGATAATACTTGGCCTAAATATTGAATGCTGAAGTTTAGTTTAAGTAAAACCGAACTGATTTTAACAATTAATTTCTATAATATGTTAGTATAATTTACTTTTTTATTGTAAGATAAAAATGTGCCTTATGTAATTGTTATAAGACTAGATCAATGGCATTTTCATTGACAAATTATTCATTTGATATTGTATCCCAGTAAGTTAGGTATGCTTTGTCATACTCAGATTTTATTAAATCATGGTTTTTATTAAATTAAAGTGTTTTATTAGACTCGAACTTGAAGCAGACGGTTTTTCGTCGTTAGCATATCTGCGTAAGAGTGGTCTTTAGCAGGCCACTCCTACAGCTCTAACATACAGCCCTAAACATTTGCCAATGCTGGTTTTGGCAAGCCAATTTGACAGAGACATGGAGATATATTACTACAGTTCGTTAATATATGATATTACTACGATATTTCACATATCTGTGAAATTACAAGACTGATGACAAGAAGGAGTGGCTAGTGTTGTTTAAATTTGTCATTTTATTAAACTGTATATACTACTTTCAGAAAAACTATAAAGACCAAAGCTAGTAAAATATAAAAATAATGATAGCTGAGTTCAAAAAACATGCCGTTTCACAGACAGCTTGGTCCTACTGTAAAAGGGACGTCGACCAAGCAAACTGGACTACTGCCAGACGTGCGGATAGCGGCACTATATTTTTTTTGTTTAGGATGCGAACTATGGACTCTTGCGACGCATGAGTGTGCAAGGTGGTGACCGAAAGGAATGAGCATAATTGTATGGAGCCCGTCCCAACCCTGGTAACATGTTACGAGTCGTATATAGATATGTCAGGGATGCTCACGGGAGGGCTCGACTTTGTTTCGAGAGGTGGTTAGCATATGGTAAACCTAGACTAGGAAAAATATATGAAGAGATGTGTGAATCACGCAGAATATTCAAATCAAAAATAAAGTTTTGCCAGAACAATGAGCAACAGATTAAAATGAATATTCTAGCCGAGCAACATAGGTGTAAGCAATTTGGTAAATTTTGTTTATTTGAAACCAATGGATATGCGGGTGCTGGGGACTGGGACACGTGACTTGAAAATGAGATTTTCTGCTACTCAAATATCTTATATTATACGCAATATGACAAGCGGGAAATCTCCGGGTCACGATGGTCTTAGTGTCGAGCACCTAAAATATGCCGGAATTCACGTACCGAGGGTACTTGCCTTATTTTTCAACCTGTCACTATCACATGGCTACCTTCCTGAAGATCTCATGGGTACACTGGTCGTACCTATTGTTAAAAAAAAGACGGGCGATGCATCAGACTTGTCCAATTATAGGCCCATCTCTCTAGCCACTATCATTGCAAAAGTATTGGACAGCCTGCTTGACAAACAGTTGGAAAAACATATTAAACTACATGACGCACAGTTTGGGTTTAGGCCACAGCTATACACTGAGAGTGCTGTCCTCTGTTTCAAGCAGACTGTCCACTACTACACGGCTAGAAATACGCCAGTCTAAGCATGTTATCTTGATCTCTCAAAGGCATTCGATCTAATCAAGGTGCTATGGAGTAAACTCCTTTCTGTCCTGGAGCTTCCTTCCGAAGTTTCCATGATACTGAAGCACTGGTACAGCAACCAACAAAACACTGTAAGGTGGGTAGGCACTTTGTCTGAAATGTATGGGTTAAGGAGTGGTGTGAGGCAGGGGGGGTTGTTTTCTCCGCGACTCTTTAATTTTTATATTAATGACCTGATAGAGGAGCTTAGCAACACCGGCATTGGTTGCTCTATCGATGGCACTTGTTTAAATAACATAAGTTATGCAGACGACATGGTACTGCTGAGCCCCTCAGTAGGTGCATTGATGCGTCTATTGGACATGTGTGAGCGGTATGCGGTGACCCACGGACTCGGATATAATGCCACAAAGAGTGAATTTATGATCTTTAAAGCTGGCAGAAAACAGTACAAGGCGCCTGCAATCACTCTTTGCGGCACCTCACTAAAACAGGTAAGTAGTTTCAAATATCTGGGTCATTGGGTAACTGAAAACCTATCTGATAATATCGACATCGAGGGGGAAAGGAGAGCGCTGTCCGTGCGTTGCAATGTGCTCGCCCGTAGGTTTGCACGATGTACTAGAGAAGTAAAAATAACATTGTTTAAGTCTTTTTGTCAAACACTGTACACGGGCGGGCTATGGGTGGGATATTCGCGGCGAGTGTGCGGCGCGCTTAGAGTCCAGTACAATAACGGGTTCAGGGCGATGTTGGGGCTGCTGTGGTGGTGCAGCACCTCCGTTATGTTCGCGGAGGCGCGGACACAGGATTTCTTCGCAGTAATGCGCGCGCGCAGTGCTTCTTTGATGCATCGACTTTGCCGCAGCACCAACGCCATCCTGAGCACATTGGCGGAAAGATGGGACTCGCCCTTCCTACAGGCGTGGATGAGGTATCATACTCGAAAAAATTTAAAGTGACTGATGCCTTACCCCAGCCTCTTCTTGTTGTGTTTATTTTATGTTGTGCCTACTAACATTAGTTTGTAAGATATTCTGTGTTACTAACAAATGGAACTTGATTTCCGAAATAAAAATTTTATTATTATTATTGTTATTAATATTTTGCGTTAGGTCCTTTTACTGCATATGAGCATGTTTGAAGATGACATTCTGTGCAGCTATAAAAAAAAATTGATTTTGTAAGAGATATGCTTAATTAGTCAGGTAGATTAGCGTTTTACCCATTGTTTTGATATTGGGGCTTGCATGCGTGACATCATCGCCATCTGTGTCGTCATTACCAAACTCGAAAGGGGCCTATCTAAGCAAGTACCTACATACAACAAATATTTCTTTTTGGGGTCGGTGACAGCATTTATGGCGACATTAAAGCGGGCACCGCGTACTGTTTAAAATATGTTTTTTCTGTTTCGTTTGCTGCACAAACAGAATTACTTTAATAATAAGACACAATTTTATATTTATACATAGGAATTCCAGTAATACGTACAGACTACATGATTTAGCAAATTTAGACAACAAAAATTAAATAATGCACACATTATTTAACTAAATTGAGTTCTATTGAATTCACAACTATAATATTATTAGCGGACAAGAAATAGTATAATAGTCATAAACACAATAAATTTTAAATAAATAATCACGAAAACTGCTATTATATTATAATTTATACAACATCAATAAACACAATTTACATATAAAGGCTACGATCTTTTTACCTATGAGTTTCTACTTCTTGTATTTCTCGCTACAGATGAGTACAGGTACAACAGATAATAAATTCTCTTAAGACAGAATCTGGGATCGGTGTTCTTGGTATTTCAACCTCTTTTATTAAAACGTACAAAGATAGTTTAGTTCCCCCTCAAACTTATATATTTAATCGATGTATATCCAAGGGTACATTTAAATCTTGTGAAAGATCCCACGCCAACAACTACTACCCAAGTCTAAACCCGGCACTACACTCGCGTGTGAAGTCGCGTCGTGAATTCACTCTTTCACTCAAGCTTCACAGTCTTGTTCGCGATATCATGTACGCTACTGCGGAAAACTGCGAGTGTATATGCGTTCACGTCGCGTTCTCGTCAACGCGTCGCAAACCCTTTGTCGCGGAACAAAAAACCGACACTGATCGGGGAACGCCGCAAAGCGCGAATGCGAAGCGTGAACAACATCTACACTCGTGTTTCGCGGTTTTTACGGGCTTTCGCAGCCGTTCGCACCGCGAGTATAGCGCCGGCTTAACGTCTCGCCTAGCATTTCTGAAACACTCAAGAGAATTATGAATCGCCCGCCACCTAAAGCAATACTTACCTGGAACCAAACAAGCTTATCTGTAATAGACAATGTGGTTTTCGTCTTGGGAAATCAACCGCTGATGCTGTTCAAGATTTGAAAGCAATGATTGTTAGTGTATTAGACTCTGAAAAGACGTGCGTAGCCATGTACCTCGATGTTCAGCAATGAACTCCACGTTGCATGGCGTACCACAGGGAAGTGTACTTGGACCTACATTGTTTTTGGCCTATATCAATGTGCAATTTGAAATTAGGCTCTAGAGAAATTTTGCTTTTTCTGACGATACGGCTTTAGTTATTCACTGTAAAAACTTAAGAGGAAAAATTGTGAAAATGTTCTCTCTTTGAATGTGAATAAAACTAAATGAATTACTTGTTTTCTCCGGAATAAACTACCACCTTTGGTATAATTTAACACAAAAGCCAACATTTTGTCACAGGGAGACTACATAACTTGTCCGTGTCCCATAATTAAAAGTTGTTGTACCTTTAAATATTTAGGAGTCACGATAGATGCGAAATTAACTTTTTAGCTCCATGTCACTTCACTGGTTGGATGGATACGCAAACTCATCTTTACTTTAGAGCACCTGCGACATGTAGCAAGGTTTGACAGAATAAATGTGGTTTACTTTGCTCTATGTCAATCTTTACTCCCCTACTGAATTGGGGTATGGGGTGGTACTAATAAGACTAGCACGTACACAAAGAGCTGTACTCAAAGTTGCTCCGTTTCAACATTTTAAGTTTCCCACTGAAACTGTGTACGCTGGACTGAAGATCCTTAAAGTTAGGTAAGTTTATACTGCATACTGTTCTTACACAACGTTCACACATACATAACGTGCCAGCTTTGGAAAATCACATATCCCTTAGACCACAACTATTATATAAGAATCCCCTTAAAATAAAGATATAGTTTGCTCAAAAATTATTTCTTTTCCTTGAATTATAATCAAACAGAAAATATCCTTTAGCTTTTGCACTTGTAACTATGGCAACCTTTAAACTTTTGTATAATGTTTTTTGTTATGCCGAGCTTTCACAAAATCCCTCATTGACGAGTTATGGGAGTTTTGGTGCAGTCGGTAAACAAGCACACAGTGCCCCTATGGATAGTAGTATCCATGCCCGCGCACATAATCAATCGTAGGTGTTTAATGTTTTTGAGATATTGTGTAGGTGGCGAAAGGTTAAGGCGCTGTCTTCATCTTAGGTACATTAAGCCGACTGCTTCGACGGGGAAGGAAACTGTCGTTAGAAGACCTACTTACCTAAGGTTTTATTTCAAAGGTCTATCAAAGCTGTTTTAGTAAAAAGAACAAGAATATTGCATAACGTTGCCTTCATCAGTATGCAAATCAACGTTTTAACTATTGACTGATGGTAGGAGTCGATTGGTATTTCCTACGTTTTTGTAATTTGCCTTCGTGTCCAGGACAAAACCAAATAACGTGGTTATCAATTGTCGTATATTAAAAGAAAGACTAGAACCATTCTAGTCGAAATCTCAACAACACCTAGGTACTATTAAATAGCTAATATTGGTAAAGTATGTTTATTTGGAATATGGAATTTCACAGATACTTTTTTGGTTTATTCATTATATTTTAGTTTTTATGTAAGAGAAATTATTTAAGTCTGATTTCTTTAACGCCTAGCGTTGGGCGGCTGCAGCGCTGGTTTGATGGGTCTGAAAATTTTATTTTATATGTTAAATGGCTTTAAAAGTACTAGCCATTTTTAATGTAATATTGTAATCGTTCAACACTAATTTTAATAAAAAAAAACAAGCAATTATTTTACCATGTTAATAGGTAATTAAATTTTACAACAAATCCTACACACTTAAATTACACTAAAAGAATTATTGTAGACTCTACGATGGCGAAAGTTGTCCGATTTTAGAGCTGACAACCAAGCAAGTGCTAGAAATATTTGAGTTTTTTTGCATTTTCAAACGCAGTGTTATAGCAACACAAGCTCAACGAAAGAAACGTTTCAAGGCATTATGACCCTTACCGAGCATACGCCTGTCCCTGATTTGATATGCAACATACATATAAAGGATAGAGTACCTACCCAGTAGATTACATATACGCGTGGCATGGTTAACCATCGGAAAAAATACTTACAGATGGACGGATGTCGTGGAGGTTAAGTATACTATCTATAAATTGCTCACGAACATTCTAAAGTAAATTCCTATGTCTAGTCTTTATCTATTGTGTACCTAAGAAGGTGAAATACACGTAGTGGAGTCAACTGTGTAGTGTTCGTTGAGTGACGCAATAAAAGACATGCTTTTTATTAAATACTCAAAATATTTCTAAAGGTAAATGAATCAAGAAATTTGTCTTGATAGCTCCGTGATAATTCTGAAGACTGAAAACAACATACAGACATAATTATGCCCGCCGCGACTTGAATACCGTAAAGATAAATTAAACATGTTTAATATTCAAATTCAGAAACGCAAACTGAAAAGGTTTTCTTTAAAAAACAGACGTTTTTCAAGAGGTCGATGGTGAATAAAACTGCGATAGATCGAAATGCTCGTTCCAGTTCGTGCTGAATATCCAAGAAGATACCATGTCTAGTGTTCAGTTTACTGTTAATGGGAAATTATGTGTCGGTACGTATATTCACATATATAAGGGAACTTAGGAGAATATTTTTATTTTAGAGAAATTTATTTTATATATGCAATCTGGTACTGGATATTGGGCGAAAAGAGCAATAATATGCACGTGTCATTTATATATCTTTACTTACGTTAATAAAAACCTAGATACATATGTGAATGCTAGGTATGTGAGGTAACAGGATATCCTACTTTTTCCTTTGTTAAGTAAATTGGTGGTAGTAGAGTTTCTTTTGTTAAAGTTTCTTCTGGGGCGGGACTACAGTCCTTCCTATTCTGACCGCCAAAATAATCACGTTTACGTGGTTGCGTTCCGGACGTAGTAACGCAACGCCAGTGCAATTATTGGCGCAAAGGCAATTCCAACTGAAGCTTACGGTCGGCAACGCATCATTACTCGATATAATATTCACGCTTAATATTAATTAACAAAACATCTACGACTAATGATGTCCATGGGTGCGGGTGCCACTTACCATCAGATTGGGTCCCTTGCTCGTTTGCCAGCTATGAAAAAAGTTAAAAAAATTACATGTCAAATTCTCCACTACCCACTGTATACATTTTATTGGTAAATCGATATTTTTGTAATAATGCAACCCAAAGTGCAATCTTAGATAGATTAAAAAGCTAAAGAGTTTTAAATTCTTGGGAATCCTTAGTGTTATGGTAATTTAATATGTCCGATATTTAAAATAAGAACAGAAGATCTATTTAATTATTATTATTATTTGAGATTAGATCTCTTTCCTTTTCTGGGGACCTCATACTTTAGGCGCGGGCTATTTGCCAAACGGCAAGAATAGTTTGTATATTATATATCGGATGCGTTTTTAAGTAAACCGCGCATTAACATAAAACTGCGGAGTTTAAGTACCGTTACTCATAAAATTGTACATCCAAGTTGTCAGTTAGGTACTGCGCAGAAAAGAATACACGCAAGTGAAGTCGCTAGAGCGAAACACTAGAGCGTTTATTGGCAATAGAAAAGTTTCCAAGCTTCATGATTATAATTCTAAATTTATCACAAAAAATTATAAATAAAAAAAATATATAATTGGTTGTTCGTAGACCTAATTGATAATGTTAACTTTACGATGAATGTCTACGACTAATGTCAAAAGTGTAAACGTCTTCTTACGGTAGCGTCACTCACTTCCCTCTAATATGGTTGAGGAGGGCGATGGCTGGATCCCGTGTTAACCTCATGAACGGGTGCTATCTGAGGATGATCGTCTTTTGAATACTTCGTGGGGAGGAAGACTTGAGCGAGCTAACACATGCAGATAAAGTTTATTACGTATAGATGTCGCAGGTGTACAGTTCAATTAGAAATTCAATTAAACAGCTAGCCGTTTGGTTAAATGGGTTTGTTCAGCTGAAAGGTTGAATAGTTAATTATTAAACAATAAATATGCGATTTGTTAAACTTCGCTGTTGTGTCGCTAAACTTACATTGACTAAGTATCTCAATTGTGGCATATTAATTCCCTAATAAATAATCATTAGAAAAAACTTCCCGTAAGGTCTCTCCGCTTACGTCGTAGAGACAAAAACTCTACTCTGTTGTTATGAACATTGAATTTATTCGAATTATGAATATTTTGTATTCGTTGAGGGCTCACCATAGCTCGCTGTATCGACAGTTAGTTATTATGAGAATTTTACTAACGATCTTAATCTGTAATGTCGTTCCATACGTTTCCTTCCTATTGTCAGAAAGTCACAAGGATCATTATTACTACTTTAATAACACCCATTAAGGACTCCGTTTAACTTAACACAGTTGCTTTCACTTTAAAAGAGAGAGAGCAGATCCGAGAGACTGAGGTTAAGAGTTACTAACAAGGTCGAAGAGATAAGTGGATGGAGAGTAGGTCTAGCAAACTGCGATACATACAATAATTTCTTATTTTTTTGATATCCTGCGATTTACGAATAAAGTAGGCGAAGTGTAGCTGCAATTAATAAAGTGCCAGTAAATACCTAAGAATTCGAGTATCACAATAATAATATTTAACCAAAGCTTCAATAATTACAGGAAATGAAATTACAAAGTTTCTCAAAAAAATATTTAAAACACATTTGTAAATAAGTGTCAATATGAAAAAGCCTCATTACTAGGGTGGATTGAAAAGTTCGCGGCCTTACATAGATAGCGTGGTCATATTATTATAAAACTATCCTCATATGAAACCTAGACTCTTTGTCAGTCTCTGTGCAATTTTTCTCTGCGATACATGCGTAATTATTCATTTTATTGAAAATTAAGTGAGAGTAAGTTTCATTAATTTTGATATTGGATAGTTAAGAGCACCGTGCCGTGATCAAATACCTCCACAAGAAACACTTAACTCCAAAGCAGATTCATGAAGATATTATTATGGTGGCTACTTTAGGAACATCTGCTCCGTCGTATACAATGATAAAAAAGCGGACAGCTGAATTTAAACGTAAATTTAAATTTTATGAAAGTCACTTTTAATAAATGTAACATTGGTCTACATCCCTACACTCAAATATGTAGATAATTATTTTTTTACTTTTCATTAATCTAATTTTGACCAGATTAATAATGCACTTTATACAGCTATTTTGACAAAATTTGCCAGAACACACTTTTGACAAAGCTCTGGCGACGTGGTGTACACGGCGATCTGTTCAGATGGCTCAAGTCTTAAGTTGAAGTTGAGAGTCAATCGGTAGTCCTTTGTCGTTACACGTCATTGCCAAAACTGGTCTGTTCTGGGGTACCCTAGGGGTCACATCTAGGGCCCTTGTTATTCAGTCCTTACATATGAAATTGGCGTATTTACTCACGAGTTATCCAAATTTCGAAAATTTCCAAAGTGGTAATCTGTTGGAGCAAAGCCAGGGGAGCATGGTGGATGTCTTAGACATTCTAATTGAAACTCCTCTAATTTGGTAGTGTACAGTAAAGTAAAGCAAAAATTAAAGTAGTATTATTTACATTTTCTATATCATTGAGTAAAGTTCATTGACTTTATTGAAATCAACGATTAGAGTTCTCATAAAAAATAACCATCATAAAAAGGTACGTTATATTTGTGCTGTAGAAAAGTGTAATGCTAAAAAAATATGATTAATTTTTTAGCACCTATTTTTAAGACATTACGACTTTTTCTCTTAATTTGGTACGACTCTATTCTACTGTGGGAAATAGGTTGGCTCGTAATGTGGGATGCAACCTGCGTAGACACTGGCGCGGTTTTCCATCTTCCTACGACGAGCGTTCAAGCTGGCTCGACTGCCGACCACGTGGAAAGCTTGAACATAGAAAATATCATCATTTAGGCAATGGATTTATTTTTGAGGCTTGTGTTAATGAGAGAATTGTCAAGATTAAGTTGAATTCTGAAATTTCTTCCGGCCCAAGTTGGTTAAGCCGAACCTCGGTGTAAAATGCACAGCAAAATACTTTTTTCATTACTTTTGAATAAAAACTATGCAATGCATGCTAAATAGGAAATCGATTGCTAAATTCAAATTATGTCATTTAATACGTTAAATTTGCATTATATTCTACTACTGCAATAAACAAATACATTACAACAACAAATATGCAATCAAAATGTAAGGCTAAAAAGCACAGAGTTTACTGATAGTTAGCACGTCTCCTTCTTCCGCGCACTCGTCATTCAACATACATTGCCAGTTGCGCATTCGGTATTGTATAGAATACCCACACAAAGTATAAAATAAACAATATTTCATACATTACTTGAACCTTTTAAGTATTCTGTACATTACCGAGGTACACATGAGGCTGCGCTCAAATGACTTAAATCATGTATACCTAAATCTTAATCCCAACATTTTGACTCCAAAGTGTAAAAAAAGTGCGGAAAAAACATTACCGCAAAGTATGTCGAGACTCGTGGCTAATGCTGTACAATTCAGCAAATACCTTATAATTCCTCTTCCTCCCAACTAGTGGACAGCAAAATCCCTCGGGACACGTCCCTGAACGTGTACATGCGGTACTACCTAGGGTTGACCGGCCCCAAAGCCATGTGTCGGGAAGGAGGCTGCGGTAGCTGTATCGTGATGGTGCGCGGCAAGCGGCTCACTACCAAGAAGGTGGAAACTTTCAGTGTCAACTCAGTGAGTATATTTTAAATATTTTTGTTGTGTATAAGCCAGTTGTGTTGTCTTCCATTTCTATCTTACATTAATCATATTATGCCATTGCCAAATCTATTATAAAGTTTGTCAACATTCATTCTGTATCAATGTATCACTACACAGTATAAAATAAAGTCGCTTCCCGCTGTATGTATGTCCCTATGTATGCTTAGATCTTTAAAACTACACGACGGATTTTGATGCGGTTTTTTTAATAAATAGAGTGGTTCAAGAGGAAGGTTTATGTTTATTATACATGCATAATATATATGAGGAACATTGATAATCTTAGAGGTTTCTAATGTGATGTCGTAAATAAACACAATTTTCTGCACTTACATTGCCAACGCTGGCTGAACCATACTAGATAGATCAAAATAATATGCTACAGTATTGTACACCTTAAAAAGGTCTACAAAAAAGTCCGCGATGGTATATGTCTATCTATTAGAGATAACCCACAATAACCATTTCTGATCCTTTACTTTTTACGCGAAATAATGGGTTATTTACGAATCGATTTTAAGCAATACAGCATTAATCCTTATCCAATTAAGTAACTTAAATACATTGTGCATGTAATATAGATAAATATGGCCCTTTACAGCGTGTAATTTAAATGAATATTTTCGAAGATATTACAGATTTAAAATGCAATGACATAGACCCGTGCGAAGCCGGATTGGGCGGGTCGCTAGTAATAAACTAAATAAACTCATTCAACAGGTGTATATGTGTTACAGTACCCGGCTATTATTACTAAAGTCCATGCTGGCCAGATTGAAATCCAATAAAGAACTATAAAAATAGTTTTGTAATGATAATAAACAGTCTTTAAAACGACTAACTAATGGAACGATTTTCAGTGCCTCGTCTTAGTATTCTCGTGCAACGGCTGGGAGATAACCACACCGGAAGGAGTGGGCAACCGCGTCGATGGGTATAGTGAGGTGCAAAAACGCATCGCTCACTTCTTTGCCACACAGTGCGGTTACTGTACTCCAGGATGGGTTATGACGATTTCAAGGTAAGTTTGAAACGGGTCCTATATTAACACGCTCTAAACCAAAAATATCGAAATATAATGTATCAATATCCTATAAGAAAAATCTTTTGTGCACTTATGATTGTCTAATGCTGAAGGCATATTTGATATCTTTATACATCAGTACGAGGTATATTTCAACTACGAGGAAATAAATCAGTGGTTTTCAAAATCGTACAATACTAATTAAATTTACAACACAATAGTTATCTAATAATTTCATATAAATTACAAAGTCATAAAATGGCTGTAACGATTTATGCGGTGTAAGTTGCAATGTCTTAACTTTTTTTTTACTTTTTCCGCTCACAGCCTCCAAGACAAGCACCTAACAATGGCTGAACTCGAGAAATCAGTCGGAAGTAACACCTGCAGATGCACGGGATACAGACCCCTTTTAGACACCATCAAGTCCTTTGCAATCGACGCCAGTCCCAGCCTCTGCCAAAAAGTTAAAGACATGGAGGATATGGAAATCTGCAAGAAAACCAACAAACCTTGCGATAGAAAATGCTCAATAAAAAGTATTGGCAGTGATTGGACTCTTATTGAGGAAACTTCTCAATTAAAACTCGATGAGAATATGATCAAACTGGATTTCGGGCAAAACCGTTATTACTATAAAGTTTTCGATGTGGATTCCATTTTTGAAGTGTTTGACCGCCACGGTGTTAATTCATATATGCTTGTTGATGGTGATACCGGAAAAGGTAATGTCTTTT
The DNA here is from genome assembly GCA_923062675.1 of Marasmarcha lunaedactyla. Taxonomy (NCBI): domain Eukaryota; kingdom Metazoa; phylum Arthropoda; class Insecta; order Lepidoptera; family Pterophoridae; genus Marasmarcha; species Marasmarcha lunaedactyla. The sequence continues at coordinate 17,020,189 of OV281353.1, forward strand.
CATTTTCTAATACCATAACATTCGCAATTCCTCTCGTTTGTAAAAATACCTACGGTACTTACGTACGTACTTTTCATTCAATTCAATATTTCTTGAATTGGCTATAAAATAAAATAAATATATCATATCTAGGGCTTGCCAAAACCCGACTTTTTCAAAAAACCGAATTACTCGGTTTTTATATTGAAAAACCGGGGAATTCGGATTTTCGGGTTTTTCGGTTTTTGAAGTTAATATAAAAAAAAGCGAAAAACATTGATAATAATTTTTTTTAGTATTTTCCATTAATGCTTATGCTCATAATAACGTTTTATTAAATGTAAAAAATAAATTAACACACTTTAGCAACAATTTTCTAAAAAAACTTTAAATGAAAAGTAATTATTTATATTTAGAATTAAAAATATTAAATATAATTAAATTATAATTAATATTTAGTCTTCAAAATGAGATCAACTAAAGAAATATTTATTATTAATCTAACGAATAAAATTAAACGTTCTTTACGTAAACATAAAACATTTACATTAAAAACAATCATTGAGATCAACATGTATTTTTTATAACTACGTTATAAATAATTTTAGAAAAAATATTAATAAAAATTTACTTTTGAGAATTATAAAATAATTAGAGTATACGTGTTACACGACTCATATTTCAGTTTGTTAATTTAATTTAAAAATGTTTTTTTTTTGTGTAAATGAAATACATAATAGAATGCAAGCTACCCGTACAGCAAGTTTAACCAGAATGTGCCCATATTCCCTCACAGAAACTGACTTTGTCTCCAATTACTGAGAAGTCAAGCACGGCGTTCCTCGAGGTAGTATTTGAGGGCTGTTATTATTTCTTTTTTATATAAATGACTTCCCCAGTATAACTACACATTCCATGGTATTATTCGCAGTTGACAGTACATTAATTTTATAGAATAAGGACATAAAATGACATCCAAAATACATTGAATTCAGTAATGAACTGGCCAATGATCCATCATCTAACAATTAATTTGAATAAAACCCATATAATGAATTTCACAAATAGACATAATAACTCAACATCATTTAATATTGACTTTTGCGGACATGAAATAAAATTTAAATGTACAAAATTTTAAGGATTAATATTGACTCTAATCTGAAATGGAAAGAGCATAAAGAGAGTGCGTGCAGCAGAATAAATAAATGTTCATACGCACTACGTAAGTTGTCGAAAGTAGTCAGCGAGACGTCCGTACTATCGGCATATTATGCATACGTCAAATAATACGTCAAATAATATTTTGGGGGTATTCGACAGATAAAGGAAAAATCTTTAAAGCCCGAAAGCGTTGTATTCGTTCTATATATAACCTTCAAAGCATAGAATCCTGTGAACTCTACTTCAAAACGTTAAGAATTCTGACTTTCCCATACTTTTATATACTTGAAACAGCCCTATTTGTAAAAAAGAATCTCAACTAGTTTGACAAACTAAATAGTAGAAGACACAAGGATGCTATTTGCGCTCCACCTCGGAGTACCGCATTGTTTGCTGAAAGTTTCTTCGGGATAGCCCCAAATATATATAATAAATTACCAAAATCCATTAAAGAAATTAATAATTATTATAACTAAGAACAGAAGAAGAAAGAAAGAAGAAATGGTTTTACTAGATAAACGTTATTACACTATTATCGATTATATCAATGACAAAGAATGTAGGGAAAAACAAATTCAATTGTATTATGACTATTTATCATGTTTGGACCAATAATTGTTAAATGACTGTGTGTAAAAGTGACTCTCTGTAAATAAATAAATTAAAATGAATCTGTGTAAAATGACATGCTTCTAGACATACTAAAAAAGACTGTGTAATACTACTTATGTACATGCCACAATGGTAGAATATGGCACGAGCTCAATTTATGTTAACATTATAAAACATCTTATGTATTTCCCTATATTCGTACAAACAAATAAATGATTTGATTTGATTTAATTTGACATGCATGATACAAAAACCCGAAAAATCGGAAAAACCCGGTTTTTATGTAGAAAAAAACCGAGTTTTAATTCTGTCGGTTATTCGGGTTTTTCGGTTATTCGGTTAATCGGGTTGCAAGCCCTACTCATATCCGAATGGTGCTTGCAGAGATGAGTGGGTCCTATTAAACTCTTCAGTTTAGTTTATTAAATTATATTTACAATGTACCTATACCCACTTTATACGCTAAACAGGGTCTCAGCATGTTTAATTTGAATTAATTTCTTAAGAAATGGCTTATTCATGAATTGATTCGACTGCACGGTAATTTGTTTATAATCACTTTACATGGGAGCTTTCCGGCTCCGGGCTGTTTATTTACGAGGGATACCTAATTTTAGTTTAGATATGTATATTTCTTCATACCGCACCTACTACAGCTGTTGGATTATTTTGGGTCTATCCTTAGTGAGAACAATTCCATACTTTGGAGGGCGCATTAAGCTTTGGTCCGGTTGATGTCGTCAGTTAACACTCTGAACCTGTGGGGCATCCAGAGACGGCTTGGTTAACAGCGATACAATAAGTTGCCAAACCATTGCATGACAACAAGAAACAAGTATGTTTGTTTAAAAATTTTACAATTTTTATATTTTATTTAAGGTGTACTGGAAGACTTTGAATACCCTCCATTAGTCATAGACATTAAAGACATAAAGCCCTTAAAGGAATACTATTTTGACCAGAATTTGAACCTTGGAGCGAATATTAGTTTGGAAGACTGCATCACACTTTTCAGAGAAATAGCCAATTCTAAACCAGAATTTGCATATTTGGGGGAATTTGTCAAACATATTCGTTTAGTCGCTCACATTCCTGTCAGAAGGGTTAGTACACATATGGATTTTATTTTCTTTTTGCTTTAGGCTGAGCTTCCATACAAATTACTCTTCTCATTGAGCGTCAGCGCAGTCTGGTCCGCGTCTGCCCGGAATATGACGGTCTATGTGGTAACGTGGACTTCTTTTTCGCTTTACATTTTAGAATAAACATTTTCGATATGGCGCCGATCCTCAAGGAGAGGCCCCAAGAAATACGCACCGTGGGAAGCCACCTTTACATAATCACTGAAGGCCTACCATCAACTTTTAATTTGCCATTCAATTCCGATGCAATCCAGTTTAGGTACCTAAACTGAATCGCTAAGATTCGTACCATGAAGTGCCTTTAGCTAACTGGCGTTTGAATCGCTCACGGAGGAATGAAAGATCGAGATTTTTCTGTGGTCCGCGTGTGAGAAAGAGATGACGCTGTACACTCGTTGCATAAGTCTGTCTCTTTTACTCGAACCATATGCGTTGCGTTTCGAAATCTAATTTATATGATTTTAGCGGTGTTTTTTTGTGTAAAAATAACAACAAATATATTTTAAAATTGCACTTTTTAGTGTCAAATTATATACCATAAGCCCGTTTTAGTACTCATGAAATGATAGCAATTTATATAATTCTTTAAATTACAAATAATTAAAGGTTTCCTTAGTGTTGTCGTAAAAATAAATTGATTATGACGAGTTTAGAACGCACCCAATTTGACTTCTACCTTTGTCTCTACTGATAAATCAGTTGATTTTGTTCATTTTGTTGGATTTTTCAACAATGGGCTCAGCTCATCACACATTTCTAATACCAATCGTTTAGACAACCGATATCCTTTTTGTATATTCTTCATCTTCCAAATAAAAGGGGTCCGATTGTTTCCGTGTTGTGTTTATTTCATTATCATTTTCCAAGAAAATAAAAAAGACTAATTCGTCAGACATCTACAATAAAAAATAGCTCTAGAACTCACTTTTTCACATTAACACATAAGAAACACTAAATATCCAACTGAAATACCTTAAATTACCTATACATATACATTTTTTTAAAGATAAACCGAAACGATTCACTTCACGCCAAGAAAGTAGCAACTTTTTTTGAATCGCTCACTTTGACATTTAAGTCATCCAATATAGGTTGAAATATCACCTCATGGTACGAAAAATGAACGAACAAAAACAGTTTGCGATCCAATTGCTGACTTGATTTGGCGTCAACCTAAACTGGATCGCTTTAATGACGTCGTGGTATGAAATAGCAAAGCAGTTTATTTTAGGTCGTCAATTGAATCGCAATAATAGTTCACAGTAGGCCTTCTGGTCGTATAAAATTTGCCTTTTCTTTAACTAGGTACTCCATTTTACACCATTTTGTCTTAGCATCTAAACAGAGCAAGTGTACGTAACCAATTGTAATAAAATATGTGTTTCTAGTGTTTTGTTTAATTATGCTAATTGATGTTTGATTATTTCATTTATAATTTAGAAAATTTTAAAACAAATTAAGGATGGATAAAACAAGAATTTTTACTTCGGTTTTTTTAAAGTACCAAGACGAGAATAGAATTGTTTAAAATTAACATGTTTGATGAAATACCTAGTGCCAATTACTGAATAATTATCTGTTTATACGTATAAAGATAGCACTTTTTATGTAAACAAACTGCTATAGTTAAAGTTCAATCGTAGCTATTCAGGTTCAAAACCCTTTGAAAATTTAAATTTAAATAGTCTTGTTAATTCAAACACTTTTCAAGCCAATAATGAAACTTAAATTATAGGGAAAATTTAATATAACACTTAAATTCAAATTTCATTTCCTTGATATCTAGAAAAACTAAGTCTAAAAAAGTTTTCCCTTAGGAGTTTAGTAATGGATACAAAGAGTATGTTTGTGTGTTAAATAATGCTCATAATCTAATAAGCCAATGTCTGAAAAAATATCCCTTTTTGAGTATTGCACAGCTGCAAAAAGCAGCCCCTAGAATCGTAGCGCCCAGCAAGGTCCTACAATCTAATTTATCGGAACGTACATGTTTTTTTTTGCAATCGGATGTTTAATTTTTAAGAGACAATAAAGACTTCAATTTCGGGTTTATTGCAACTTCCTAAATAAAGAAAATCGTGTTTCTTTAAACCTATGTTTGTTATGTTATGAAACTACTATGCATGATACACATACATTACCATTAATTTTTACATCAATCTTTCAGTTATACTTTTAATATTCGTTAGTAAATAAGTGGAACTAAAATAACTTTTTCAGACTCCGAGATCGGATAATGAAACTTTAAAAAAATTATATTTCAGTTGAAGCTTTTCAATACTTTAGTTTGGACAATAATTTCTTTGTTTTTAATTTTGAATTTTTTTCAACTGACAATAAAAGTGCTTTGTATTCTATTGTATTTTTTTTTCTTTTTCCAGATAGGATCTCTGGCAGGAAACCTTATATTAAAGCATATGATTCACGAGTATCAATCAGATATATACCTGATTTTCGAATGTATTGGTGCTATGCTTACTATCAGTAAGTTATCAATTTCGATTTCATTTCATTTTGATGTTTTGAAACTTCTTATTGGGAATCACAGGTACAACTGAGACACAGACATTCGTTGTATTTAAATCTTATTTAAATGTTTAAAAAGTTTTTTGCAATTGTTTTTTATTTTATCTTAAGTAATTATTCCAAAAGCTCGGCCATGATTCTGCCGGTGTGCGTAGAAGCATGGTGCAAGCCACTTTTTTAGATTTTTACCGACAAACAAATATGCAATCTACCTGCTGATACATGCGATCTGATGGTATCACAGTAAGTAATAACTAGAACAGAGTTTGATCACCTAAAGACGCATAGCAGACAACCGTAGGCTTCGGTTAAAATGCCTTTGTTCCTGTAATATCCCTGGTCGGTCCTTCCTCGGAAGCATAACGCAACCAGATTAAAGTGGTTTATTTATATATATTACACTGAAGACACTGCCACTGTGCTGTGAAAAAAATTGTATCATAAAATATAAGTTTATGACGTCATAATATAGGAGTGACATATAGAAAAATTTGCAGGAAGCAAAACTTCAGTAGACAACAATGTAACACTGAAAAAGTTCCTGGAGTACGACATGACTGGGAAGGTGATCACCAACATTGCTCTGCCTCCTCTCAGCAGTTCGCACATCTTTAGAAGTTACAAGGTAGGTGATGTTTTCCAAATATTTATCTGTTATCATTAGTTAAGTAATTTCATGACTAAATTGATGACTAGGTACTAGAGCAGAAACATATGTCAAAGTTGTATGGCACACTTTTAACGTTCAATGCTTGTGGATGAGGGGTAATTTGTAAATATGTACGCATGTTCACGACGAAAAAAAATTCTTGTTTTCCTGCGACAAAATCCTATAAACTGTTTTCTTTTAGATAATGCCTCGAAGTCAAAACGCTCTGGCGATAGTAAACGCAGCTTTCCTCCTGTACATAAATAGCGATACCAACGTCGTTGAAAGTGCAAAAATTGTCCTCGGGAACATCAGTAAAACGTTTGACCATGCCAGCAATACTGAATATTTCCTGGAAGGGAAGAACGTGTTTTCCAATACAGTGCTGCAGGCAGCTATGAAGGTGTTTTGGGATGAGGTGCAGCCAGAGAGTGATCCTCCAGAACCTTCTCCGGAAGCTAGGAGAAAACTCGCTGCTGGTCTTTTGTATAAAGTAAGCTTACTTACATATAACTTTGCTGAATAAGTGAAACTGATTCAACTCTACACTCTTTCTTTCTTTCACTTACTTCTAACACTGTACCGTACTAAAAGACAGTTTATAAAAGCTTAAGATAAAGTTTTACTAAGTACGTAAGTTTGCTGCCCCGAAAACATAAGAAATTTCTAATATCAGATAACAGATTATTCAGAATTGAATCGAAAATTGAAATTGAAACATTTTATTTCATACAACTTAAAATTCTCTTTATTTCCTAGAAAAAATTAAATTATTCTTGATAAATCATAATTTATTGCAGTTCTTCTTAAATATCGCTCCAGTCAATGCAGTTGACTCATTTTATCGCTCCGGAGGTACTAATCTAGAACGACCAGTCACCTCTTCTCACCAAGAATATCAGTCTGACAAAGATTTGTATCCTTTGAACCAACCTCTGCCTAAGTTGGAGGCAATCATTCAGAGCGCCGGAGAGGCAAGGTATGCCAATGATACACCAGTAATGAAGAATGAAGTCTTTGGCGCTTTCGTTCTATCTACTGTTCATGTCGGTGAAATTGATAATATTGATGGTACGGAAGCTTTGGTAAGTCGTTTTGGATATTACAAGTATTTTTTTATTACTTCTTTTTCCTTGTACTGAAGAAAAGTTCTTGAAATCAACAACTATTTGAATTAAACCATTATTGTTACAGCTATTTCTGCTAAATACATTAAGGTTCTCTTTTCTCATATATGTCTCATAATAGTTGGTTCATGAATTCCTGACACTTGTTGAAAATGTTACATTATGTTTGTTGAATTCGATATAGTTAATTTATATATGTTAATTAGCATTTATATTTGCACAACTGTGTACTATAATATCCTGTCAATGTTTTACCATATACGTATGTAATATAATAGTGAATTAGGTAAAGTACACCAAAAATACCTACATTTCAGAAAATTGATGGCGTCCTCAAAATTTTTACTGCGAAGGATATTCCTGGCACAAATTCATTCGGTTTCCCAGGCATACAGTTGCAATCACAGCTAGAAGAAGTTTTGGCTGAATCTACCATTAAATTTTATGGCCAGCCTGTTGCTATAATAGTTGCTGTAGCAGAAGACTTGGCTGCAAACGCAGCGAAAAAGGTTAAGGTTACATACAAGAATGTAAGTTCAAATGATCCAGTCTTGACGATAGATCAAGCAAAAAAAGATAGCAGAAGATACTTGCCGGGTGACGCTAATATTACACCGTCCGGTAGAGGCACAGATGTAACGCATGTCATTAAAGGCACTTATGAAATTGAAGCACAATACCATTATTACATGGAACCTTTGACTTGTGTCGCCATTCCTGTTGATGATAAATTGGAAATTTATGATGCTGGTCAATGGATGGATCTTACTCAGATATGTGTAGCTAAAATGTTAAATATAAATGAAAGCAAGTAAGTACTGATGCGTTTTACATACTAAAAATAGAAGTAAAAATTTTTTCACAGTTTTCGAAGCCGGCCGCCGGGCCCCATGGACATTTTTAGTCGTAGGTGTTTCATTTACCAATATTGAATGTATCACAGTATCGACTAATGATTCGCTGCTGATGGTAGGCTTCCGTTGAATTGCCTGTGTTCCATCTAGTGATTGCACTGGCTGCTCCTTCACTTTGAACGGAACACAACCAAGCAAACGTTATTGTTATGGCAGTCAAAATAGGAAGGACTGTGCCCTTGACGAGATCATAAAAAAATAAACTATACCTACTACCACGTGAGACTTAATTCTTTTTGGCATGTGATAAAAATATACCGTGTAGTCCCGTGTGTATAATGGGAACGTGCTAGAGACCTGTTTTATGTTGTAGGTTTAGTAAAATTTGTTATAACTATTGAATTATAAATACTATACGTGAGTATTTTATCTACGTTATTTATCTGGGAACACCCAAAAATATCGAATTTGAATATTCTGATTTTTAAAATTCCGAATTTGAATATTCCGATTTTTAAAATTCCGAATTTCACAATCCCGAAGAGTCTTAATTCCGACTATTCAAAACACGATTCTTATTTTACCGAAATTCATAAATACGAAATTTCAATTTTCCGCCTTTCATTAGTACGAAGAATTAAAAACCCGCTGTGTTACTACTCCGAAATACGGTATTCCGAATTTGAATTTTCTGAAAATTCAATGCTTACATTCGGATTTTGTATCTAAAACGGGTATGTATTAAAAACTATAATCTAAATCTCCTGTGACACAAATTAACATTAATAAGGCACATTTTGAAATTACACAAATTAGGTGCGACGACGAGTGAAGCGAGGAGGAGCAGTTATTCTGTAAGTAGATAATGCAGCGTGAGCCGAGCGAGCGCAGCGAGCGTACCGCGGCAGCGGCCGGTGAAGCGCCAAAAAGGGATTTGCATTTTAGTACATAAACTACATACTCAAGAAATAACTCGGTACAAAAAACTAAATAACTTTCTCATTTCCAGCTGACTACTTGAATGCTCGAACGTATAAATTGATGTGCTCATGCAGCTTTACAATGCGTTTGTTATTGCGACTAATATTATTCGGAATTTTGATATTTGGGATTCGTATTTATGATATTGCGGCGGATTATAAACGTTCGGAATTTTGAAGTTTCGAAGAAGAAAAATTCGGAATTCGGAATTATGAAACACGGAATTTTCATTTTCGGAATTATGAACCATTCGGTGTTATAAATTCGGAATTTTGAAATTCGTGATTATGACTATTTTAGAATTAAGTTTTTCGTACTTATGTAGTCTACCCTATTTATCTACAGAACGCATAGAACTATATATAAATTAAATGATCACCCTTTTTATTCTTATAAAAAATAAAACACAAAGCTTAAAAGTAATGTGTTAATCAATTACAACACTAAGGTAACCCACTTTCCAAAATAAACAAATATTATTTAATTATATAATAAATATGCATTCGGGTTTTTTTTAAACAAGAACATTCAAAAAATTAATTTACATACACATGTTTCTTTTGTAATTTATTTACATTTGTATTGTGATAAAAATCGAGAGTCTGGCTTTTTATCATTTCTTTAATTTCCCTATTTTAGCGTTTTGGTGAAAGTTCGTCGTGTTGGTGGAGGTTTTGGTGGCAAAATTTCTCGTAACGTTCAAGTAGCTACGGCGTGTGCTTTAGTTGCAAAGAAAATGAATGTTCCATGCCGATTTATTCTACCAATGAGAACTAATATGACAATGGCTGGTCGCCGACTTCCGTGCCAGTGCGATTATGAGGTAAAACAAGGACACAATTGCAACCAAAGAATATATTTCTAGCGAGACTTTCAGTAAATAAACACTACAACACCATCAATACTATTTCATTTTTCACAATTAGTTTGTAAAATTAGTAGTAGAAAGGTAAAAAGAGTAAAAAGGTTCACAGCGAATCATCATATTTCCTGATTCATCTGTCGATGGACTCCAGTGATCTAATGTACTTAGGCTCTTTGTACATGAAAGGTTTTGACGCTTTCATAATGAAAAATATCAGAAGATTTGCTAATTATCATTTATATCAATAGTATTATGTGTAGGCAGAATCGCTTTAACCTTTTTTTATTTCAGGTCGGTGTTAATGATAATGGAAAAATACAATACTTACAAGCTTCTATAATAGAAGACGTGGGTTGCAATTCCAATGAAGATATTTTAGCATATACCTCTGGTGGTTTTGCTAACTGTTACGATACCAGTTACTTTGATGTTAAGACTGCTAATGTTTTGACCGACCTACCGTCTAACACATTTGCTAGAGCCCCAGGTCAGATCAATTGTGAATGCGCAACGTTGTTTACATACTTTTTAATTACTCTTGTAAATTGTAAATAAACTCATACTCGTAATTACAGGAACGTCAGAGGGAATTTCTTGCATTGAGCAAATTATGGAGCACATAGCTTTCACCGTGAAAAAAGATGCAACTGAAGTCCGTTTAGAAAATATGAGGAAGGACGATAACGACATTCCTGAACTTATTGAAACTCTTAAACAAAAAGCTAATTATGATCAACGTCTCAATGATGTCAATGAATTTAATGCTGCCAATAGATGGATGAAGAAAGCCATTAGAATCAGCGTAATGAGTTTCCCCGTTGAATACTACGGAAATTTCAGTGCTATGGTATCCATTTACAGGGGTGATGGTACAGTGACAGTTACTGCTGGAGGTATAGAAATGGGCCAAGGTGTAAACACTAAAGCGGCTCAAGTATGTGCTTACGAACTTGGGGTACCAGTAGAAAAGGTAACGGTTCTTCCAAGTTACTCATTCGTTTCTGCTAATAACGTTTTTTCAGGATCAAGTATTGTAAGTGAGAGCGTTGGTTATGCCGTTATAAAAGCTTGTAAAACGCTGAAAGAGCGTTTGAAACCAGTGAAAGAACAAATGCCGACTGCGACATGGGAAGAAATTGTGATGGAGGCAGGGAATCAGCAAATAGACCTTGTTTGTGAATATATGATGAAAGATACGGAAGAAGATTTGAAGAGCTATAGCGCATTTGCAGTAGTGATTTTAGAAATTCAACTAGATGTGCTTACTGGAAGACATGAAATACTGAGAGTAGATATTCTAGAAGATTGTGGGCTGAGTGCTAATCCTGCTGTGGATATTGGTCAGGTATTTATTTTTCATTAGCTTAATTAATAAGTAATATTATTTGATTGTTTGTTTGATGCGTTATGTATTGTTAAAATTTAAAAAGCTCTGTATTTATTTCATCATATTTTATATACAGGGTGAAAGGAAATTTGATACATTCCTTTTAAGGGGTTGTAGTTGAGCTTATTTCCAATAGATATATATATATATATATATATATATATATATTCCGATAGATATAGATATTCCAGTAGATATACATACCTACTTTAACCAAACAACAGCAAATCAAAAATCGAACCTGTTATATTTTAAACATATTAAAAAAGCAACTTCAATACCGCTGCTCATATCTTGGTGTTCCAGATAGAAGGAGGCTACATTCAAGGCATCGGTTACTACACACTTGAGAAACTTGTGTTTGACAAAAAATCTGGAAAATTGCTTACAAACCATTCCCTGAACTATCACGTACCACTTGCAGGGGACATACCTATAGACTTTAAAGTTTATTTGCGTTTCAATTCGAAAAATCCTAACGGAGTGCTTAGTTCGAAAAGTAAGTAAATAGCTGTGTTCCTTCTTACTTAGCTATTTGTTAATTAAAGGGGCAATCTAGATTGCTTGCTACCCAACTAAAATGTATACTTACTTAGCTTTCCGAGATGGTATAGCTAATTTGTGTATTGCTTTACGATTAGCACGCGTTTAAAAATATGTCTATTATAAAATAAATATTTTATAAATTATACTTAGTTATTAAATAATAAAATTTAACTGAAAATTAAAACATATTGTGACTTGCATTTTGCTGTAATATGGCTGTCTTCTGTTAAATAGTTTTTATCTGTCTTTTTTACACAGCTCACTTTGTGTCATTAAATCAACCAATGGTGCCTTTACCTATTAAATTCAAATTGAAAAAAGAATAAGATATTTGCAAAAACTAAGGTTAAACGATGGCAAAGCGAGATGTGCGCAGTTTGTAACAGTTTGATAAAGTCTACAAAAATTTAAAATGGACGTCAAACGATATAAAATTTTTCATTAACAGTTTTATGATCTAGTTATAACCTTTTCTGTCATGATTGATTTTGGCTAAAAAAGAGCCCACTGTTCCATTTCTTGGTAATTTAGTTAGCCTTTTATTAAGTAAATTATTCTAAAAATACCTTACCAAATGAAGAAACATGTCAATAGACTATTTATATAGTGGATGAAAATTTTAAACCAATCCTCACAAATTCAATCTTTTTTCAGCTTGTGGAGAAATGGGTATCTGCACTGCTTACGGCATCCTGCACTGCATCAGGAAAGCTGTTTACGAGTCTAGACGTGATTCTGGATATGATATTTCAGAATGGATAAATATTGGTTAGTTTATAAACTGAATTCCAAGACTTTGTTCCACAGTCAAAATTTTTCGAGTCAACTGTGATATAAAACTATGTGTTATATTTTAAAAAAATTCCCTTGTAATAAATGTAAACAGCCCCACGGATGGAGCCAATCTAGTAAGTCATTTATGTGCACGCTTGATCCGAACGAGCTTAATGTCAATAAAGGGCCAATTTAAAATTAGAACGTTGTTATAAAACAGAGATCTCGCAAAACTTATCATTAATCACAGTGGTGTCGATTGTTCGATTTTTTCAAATTATAATTTCTGCAAGTGCATATAGGTGTATGTAGAACTTACATATAAGTAGGCCGGAACAGAATGTCAAAATAAAATTGTAGGTAATGAATAAAACAACATTAATTTATAAAAAATAAAGTTCAGTTAGGGCCAAAAAAGTTTTCTTTAGTCCAATGCTGAATATCTTATTCCAGGTCTAAATGCCAAATCTTATCCGAATTTTCGCAGTGGTTTTAGTATGACCGAGTAGCAAACATACTAATTTTGTAAATATTGCTTGTGTGATTTATTGTCCTCTATTTTTACAGACGTGCCCAACGATGCAGAATCCATTCTGAAGGCTCTAGATGTAAAGTATAGTGAATTTCTTTTCACTAAACCATAAGGTGTTTTCGTTTGTTTTTACGAAGTCACGACGCGCAAAGCTTCAATTACTGTTACTACTATTAGCCCTTTTTTTGTTGTTTTATGTTATTTTTGTTTCAATTTTCAATGTATCTTATTATCTACGAACTCACATGGTGACTAGACATTGCAAAACTTTATTTCCTAAAATGTTACCAAACGTACCTACCTACCTAAGTATTGAAAGTCAACCGTTGCAAAGAGATCAAGAGCCATCATTATTTGCGTGTAATGTCTAGTACCTGAATAAGTAAACTGCTAAATTGTATATTTTTGTTACCTATATATTACGTGTGAATAAACTGTTCTAAAAGACGTTGTACTTTTTGGTGCTTTACGTTCCCATCTCAGATCCGGTAACTATGGAAACATATCAAGTTAAGTATATGTAAACACAAATTAAGAAACCACCTACAAATAGCAAATGGCACGCATAACCTCTAGCAGCTGAACCAATTTTCTCCAAATGAAACTGCATCAAAATCGGTCCATACGTAAAAATATTAGATGCCACAGACTGACGAAAAGATACACTGATAAGCGCGTAAAACTGATACAGTCAATTTGGGTAACTTTGAATATTTTTTACAGTATTTGAGACATAACATCTGATTTATATTTACCACACCTTTATTTTATTGAATGAACAATGTCCTTTTGAATTGGTTTATTTTTACAACACGATGAATTTACGGAAAATACAATAGAATTACCCACAATTTTCCTCAAGTCAAATTCAAAGTTAGCATGAGTTTTGGGTAACTTTGAATATATTTTTTATAAGGTGTAAAAACCTTTAATATTGGAATATTGTAAGGTTTGGGTATAATTAAATGATGTCTTTTTATTAAGGAAAACCTAATCTATGATAATTACATCTACACTGATGTATAAATGTGATGGATCGCTTTGACTTCCCACATAAATCAAAGTAGACCAATTTATTCAAATTCAAAAATTCAAATATTTATTTCTCAACATTGACAATTACTTGTTCTTATTGACGTCAAATAAAACATGATTCTACCACCAGTTCGAAAAAAAAAACCTTCGTAAAGAAGAACTGGCAAGAAACTTCACGGGTATATTTTTTTTTTTTCAAAATAAATTTACAGAGTCTCTTTATGTCTATACAAAATTATTCTTTTCTGCATCTGTTAGCTCGGCAAGTCTCCCTCCCCCCAAGTATCCAAACGACGAACACCCTCAAACGGCACCCGTTCACGAGTTAACGCGGGATCCAGCCATCGCCCTCCTCAACCATATTAGAGGGAAGTGAGCGACACCCGACGCTACCATAAGAAGACGTAGTGGGAAAAATATCGTTATGAGAGTTGAGCAACATTCTGCACATATTTAAAGTTACACAACATAGTATTTTTAGGATACAGGTAACTTTAAACCATTCAATATTATCCAAATAACTTCGATTTTGAACGTACTCAAAACTTCATCAGTTTCACACAATATTTAACATCAAAAACGGATAACGATTTCACAATGTTAATATAATATAAATTACATTTTACACAGAAAAATACCTGTTTACAGTAAGTTTTATATTTTTAATCAAGATTTCAAGCACTAAACACCTCCAACAACTTCACTAGGGAAAGGTGGGAATTTTACAAAATTATGACATTAAGAGTTTATTTTTTTACTTCGCATTTGCTGCAAAACATTTTAGACATTCGATTTACGCAGTCCCAATATTGAAATATCAAAACGTTTCCATGTAAAAAATTATAAATCTTTTTCACAACTTTGTTCAAAGCTAGACCTCAATTCAAAGTTACCCAACATATACGTAACACGAGGGGTGTTTTTGCTTCCGGGTTTATAAAAACTTTTACTTCTGGATTTTGTTAATAAATAAATAAACGTGACTTTACTACCAACTCTACTATTTGCGTTTCGTACGAGGGTGGATTGAAAAGTTCGCGGCTTAATAAGAAAACACAGGAATAAAGCAATTATTATATTTATTTTTCTACATACTCTTCTCCTAGGTCACAGCACTTAGTCTAGTGGTCCTCCAAAGCCTTGATCCCATATAAATAGAAGGTCTCGTCAAGGTCTTAAAAAAAAGCATCTACGGCCACATTGAACTACTCATTGGTAGAAAATTTCATTCCTCCTAAGTGTTTTTTTAGTTTTGGAAATAGGTGGAAGTCAGAAGGTGCCAAGTCAGGTGGAAAACAGGGGGATCAGGAAGCAATTCGAAACCACAATTCACTATTTGAGCCATCGATTCTGCAGATGTGTGAACACGACCATTGTCCTGATGAAACAAAACTTTCTTGGTCAACAATCCTGGTCTTTTAGACTTTATTTCTTCACGTAAACGACGTAATACTGTGCAGTAGTATGCAGAATGTATAGTTTGACCACTTTCTAAGTAATCAACCAAGATGACACCCTTAGGATCCCAGAAAACCGATGTCATTACCTTGTTTACTGAAAAGCACATCTTGGCTTTCTTGGAGGTTGGAGATCCGGGTCTCTTCCATTGTTGGATTGTTGTTTGAACTCAGGAGTATAGTGATGAATCTATGTTTCGTCCCTAGTAACAAACCTTGCCAAAAATTCGTTTGGATCAGTCTGAAAAAGCTCTAAACAGTTTCTAGAAATCGTGAGCCGAGTTCGTTTCTGCTCAACTGAAAGGAGCCGCGGAACCCATCTTGCAGACACCTTGTGGAACCCTAATTCGTTAAAGATCATGTTTTGGGTACATTCAAATGAAATCCCTAGAGCTTCAGCTAACTAAAATACTTTCAATCTTCTGTCTCCCATGATGAGATCACATATTTGTTCGATGTTTTCCAAAGTCGTAGCTGTAGCCGTCCAGAGTGGGGGTCATCTTTGATGCTCTCTCGTCCACGTTTAAATTCAGCTGTCCACTTTTTTATCATTGTATACGACGGAGCAGATGTTCCTAAAATAGCCACCATATCTTCATGAATCAGCTTTGGAGTTAAGTGTTTCTTGTGGAAGATTTGATCACGGCACGGTGCTCTAAACTATCCATTTTCAAAATTAATGAAACTTACTCTCACTTAATGTTCAATAAAATAAATAATTACGCATGTATCACATAGATTAATTGCACAGAGACTGACAAAGAGTCTAGGTTTCATATGAGGGTATTTTATAATAATATGACAACGCTAACTATGTTAGGCCGCGAACTTTTCAATCCACCCTCGTATTTTATGCACAAGTATATGAGTATTCACTGCATAATAGACTATAGATGATTAAACGAACTTCCAAGTGAAGTTCTATCGCTATTATATGAGTCGCTTCATTCGAAGATAGTATTTAATTAACAAGGTAGTCCTTTTAAGGTACTAGGTAACTTCACACAGTTTTAGCGTATGTAATTTGATTTATTCAAAGAACTTCCCGGTAAGTCTTCATTTTTTAGAGATCAAAACAAAGCTTTTGTATGGGTTCTGGGAGGGACGGGTCCTTTATTATCGTCGAATGAAGCAACTCATATAATAGCGATAGAACTTCACTTGGAAGTTCGTTTAATCATCTATTATATTTCGTCGCTTCATTCTTCAGATAGTATATAATTCAGCAGGTAGATTGTTAGAGTATAAGTTTTGTTTTCTTTTGTCTTTACAAATTATAATTTATTTAAATACGTTTATTCATTAAATTCCTTACTTTAGTACATAATTTAATAATCCAGTAACCTTTAGGCATTTTTCATACACTCGGTGATTGCCAAATTAATTAAATCAATAAACAGAATAATTAAATTTTAATTAATTGGTTTGTATCTTTATTGAGTACGGACAAGGCAAAGTCGTTTAGTGGGTCTAATATAGGTTTATGGTAAAATTTTGTAAAGGTCAGAGAGTTTTAGGTCCACCCAGCCGTTTCTCGGATAACCTATATTGAGAACGTGCCGCGTACTGTGTGCGCTGAACACACTCATGTCAACGCCGCCCGTACCGAGCGTCTGCTTTATCCACCGACTTAGCATCTGACTCGACGCGACCCTGTGAGGGGCCTTTCATGTTACAAACAAGAACTCCGAGTTCGAAGCTTTAATATTTTTTGTCAAAAAAATATAATCTTTTAGATTCGATACAGGACATATCTTTATGTTATTTTTAAAGATTGGCAAGGATAACATAGGTTGTTTATGATTTGGGGCTGTAGTTTTAATGATGTTTATTATGATTATGTGTACGGATGCAAAAACCATATTTTCTAATTTAATGTCTGGTGCGCTTACGGCTGACGATGTAACGGTAACCTTTTGGTAATTTTTTCTAAAGTTAAAGTAATATAATAATATCATAGAGAAAGCTACCAAGAAAATGTGTACTTCGATTTAGTTGCTTTAATTTTATAGGCTTCTTGTAAAATTTGCCTCATCATTGCCCATATCTTCGGCTAACAAAAGAGACAAGGCTGAACGGTTTGAATTTAATGAACCGAATAACAACCTTATTAAATTGCTCATTTAAAAAACAAAGAACTAATAAAACAGGTTTTTGAACATATCAGTATTACGTAACGTACAAAATTCCCACCATGACCTTAACGTGATGTTGCATTGACAAATATTCATGGGTGCCAGAGAAGCGAGCATCAACATCAGGGTCTCCGGCGGACAGGCGCGCCGCGCGAATGCCGCCCGTGGCGTCTCGCGGTACCCAGGGTAAGGCTGGACTGCTTTGCTTTGGTGCTGTTATGGAAGTTAATTAAATCTTTTGTTTCAATTCAAATCAATTATTTTTCTTACACATTTTAAGACAAGGGAAAATGGAGGAAATGGTTAAAAATACGTAGACGCCCAATTAATCGTAAACGCATCGACTGCGACTGCATCCGGTTCAGGATACCTAGTTACAAATGCGTCACATTTGCATACAAACATTAAAGCAAAAATCCATAAATTACGTTCCTCGCCAAATGCCATAGCCAAATGTGTCTAGTTAGTGTATTTAAATGTAGAAATTGAACACTACCCATCCTTTTGACGTAACTAATAGCGGTGGTATTATCAATTCGTTATAATATTGCACAATTTCTTTCTTCCCCGGCTGAATATTTGAAGCCTAAGGAAACGGCTACTAATTCTAGATAATTGATATGGTATTCTTTTTTAACAATAAAATTTATTGTTTTGGAATACTAGGCCCCAGCCTGTTCTGAATGCATCTGTATAGATCTAATAATGAATATAATAATATAATAATAATATTAACAGGAAATGGTATATTTACTTATACTTTTCTACCATATTAAATCTTCTAACAGTAATCTAGGTAGTTTAATTTTTGCCTCATAGTTGTACTTTTTTGTAGCTAGACCGGCTGCGACCAGTGTACCTTTATGTTTGGCAAAATCTCGTATCGAGCATATTTGAAGTTTCATAAACTTATTTATTATTATTATATTTCGTCGCTTCATTCTTCAGATAGTATTTAATTAACAAGGTAGTCCTTTTAAGGTACTAGGTAACTTCGCACAGTTTTAGAGTATGTCATTTGACTTATTCAAAAAACTTCCATCTGTTTACTTGATCAACTTTATAGTAATTTATAGTTTAATATTAAATATGTTGTAAATGGTGTACTAAAAGTGTACTTAAAGTTTGAAAATTCGAACAAAAAATGAGGAAAGCCATTTTATATTTTTTCATAAGTGATTGCGGGTATCCATAAACGATAATTTCGCTTTGTTGAAAAGATGCAGAAAACACGTGTTATCTATAATAGATATATCACGTTGTCCGCTTGCATTCCTGGTAGTCTTCTACCTGATGTTTTTTATTATAAACTAAAATATCGTTTCATCGAAAAGATGCAGAAATTCGGGTTATCTATAATAGATATATCACGTCGACCGCCCAAGGAAGGACCGTACCGTCAGGCCAGTGTTCCCTACCTACCTACCTATTTCTATCTGCAAATCTTAATGTGAAGCGGCAACTAGTAGATTATAAATATATCGTATGTGAAGATCATTCCATCTTTTATTTCTAAGCCACGACCAGCGGCGGGCCGGACAGCTAACTTCAGAGCCGGACACAAAGTTGCGGAATAGTACTGTAGCCGACAGTACCAAGTTCAAATACCAGTCTGTATACAGTTGTCTGTGTGCCATTTTTACCATCAAACGCGCGTGCAGAAACTGTGAAGAATAAAAAATAATAAAAATAAAAAATAAAGTTACATTTGTGTTCTACTAAAGTGCAGTGCCCTCTTAATTTCATGTCCACAAACAGACATAATTAACTGGCGTTTAAGCAGTATTCAAGGTGAGTGGTTGATTTTGTTCTACCCAATTGTAGGGAAGGTTACCTCTTCATCTCAGCACTTCACACACAACCAATTTCCAAAACATACAGTCAACTAATTATCAAAACTTCAGCGGCCATAAATAAGGTGTGCAAACCGCACAGTTTATAATAAACACATAAATACAAGACTACCAGGAATGCATGCGGCCAACGTGATTTATCTATTATAGATAACACGTGTTTTGTGCATCTTTTCAACAAAGCGAAATTATAGTTTATAGATACTGCGATCACTTATGAATAAACATAAAATGGCTTACCTCATCAAAAGAAATAACGAGTCACTTTCGTTTATTCTGTATTTTTTGTTCTAAATTTCAAACTTTTATTACACTTTTAGTACAACTTTTACAACATATTTAATATTAAACTATTAAGTTACTGGTTGGTATAAGACTTGTGCTTGTTACCACAAACGAAAAATGTATGTAGACTTACCGGGACCGGGGTTGATGAAGTAAACAGACGGAAGTTGTTTGAATAAGTCAAATGACATACTCTAAAACTGTGCGAAGTATCTTAGTACCTTAAAAGGACTAGAGGAAGGTGGCCCAATACGGGTAAGCTAACAACAAGGCTAAAAAAAACAGAGTTTTTTTAAATAAAAGGAACCTTTTTTTACATTGTAGGGTGGGATATTTATCGATCTTCGAAATAAAACATAAATATTAGTTATTTGAGTTTCAATTATTTATTTAATGCAATAATCAAAAACCCTTACGATAACCCATTTTGCCCGCATATAAGCCTAAAACGAGTAACGCTTTTGGGTAAAACGGGTAGACCTAGGTTTTGAATTTTGGTTATACACACAACAGTTTTTATAGCTTAAATAAGTAAGAAATGTAACAAATTGACAATATTTTAACAGTTTGGCATATAGTCTATAACATATTCAGTCTTAAATAATAAAATTAACATAAAAAAATGTTTGGAGATCGGGTGGCAAAAATAAAAGTAAGTACTTCAAATAATCTCAACTTTCAAAATTACCTCTACGCTAACACGCTATCAGTCTTATTGAGATCAAAGTTTCATTTTAAACGTAGAAAAACATAGGGAAATATATAATTAATAAGGATTTACTTGCTCAAATACACTATTCCTGACACAAATCACAAAAATAGGAACCTATACCAGAATAAGAGGTACAAGCTTCATGAGCCCACTCTTTACAGTCTCCACATTCAATCCAGTCTTCATCAGGTGGATCCACATACGGGTCACTACAAACCAAGCAAAAATATTTTGCTTTTTTAATACGCTTAGTTATAATTTTCTTTGTTTTGCTAGTGGAGGGCTTATTCTTTATATTTGTTTTTTTTTTTTTCTTTTCACCTGGCTTCACGCGTTTCTTCTTTTCTTCTTTCTCTTTTTGTTGTTCTTTAATCGGTGTGCTTGTTAACACTTCAGCTCTTTGGATCTTTCGTTTACGATTTGTTTTATTTGGGCTCAGTTTTGGCATAGGTCTTATGTCAATGGATTTCATATGAATCAAAGGTGGCGATGGAGAAGACACTGGCCGAAGGGAAATACAATCAACTGGTGTAGAACATGAAATTCTGTTTTCAATGGTGTTTTCAAGATTATTAAAAACTTCAGATGGAATGGGGTTGTTCTCTTGCACATCAGCCACTAAAATAGAGATCAAACACTCATCATTTTCTAGCACTGACGGAGAAACAGTGCAGTCTGAGTCAAGAGATGGACGAATACTTGAAGATATTTCACCATTTATTAGAGCACACTGGGCTAAATCAGTTGTTGTTGAAATTAAAGCTCCTGATTCCAATGGTTCGGGGCGGTCCGTCAAAGAAGAAGGCAAAAAATCAGACTCATCAAAAATATGACGATTTGTTGGCCAAATCCCAGTAGTTTTAAAACCATTAATGGCATTTTGTGCACTAGCTGCTCTCATATATGATTCGCCAAATAGTCTTGATACCTCGTATTGGGAAATTATTCGTCCTACATGGCTTTTTTGAAAGGCACCAACTGCTTGCTCAAAATACGTCTTTAAAGGACCGTATACACACCGATCTAAGGGCTGCATACGATGTGTCGTGTGAGGAGGGAGTGAAACGAAAATGACATTATTTTTTGAGGCGTACTCCAAAGCACCGAGGTATTTGTGTGATTCGTGGTTGTCCATCACCAGAATAACTTTTCTTTCTGGTGTTGGACGAATTACTTCAACAAAATGTCGAAGCCATTCCAAAAACGTAGGTCCCGTTATCCAGCCATTGTCTGTGCAAGTAGCGTTGGTGCTAGGTGGAGCTCCATCCAACAATCTGGCAACCATCCTCTTCCTACCAAAAATGAGGAATGGAGGAACAAAAGATCCAGCTGCATTACAGCAGCAGACAACCGTAGTTAATTTCCCTCTCTCAACGCTTGAAATTACGCCGACCTGTTTTTTTCCAGTTCTGGATAAAATTTTGGGTGGCTTATTACTGGTAGTTTGTATCCCGGTTTCATCGACGTTATAGATGCGCGTAGCATCGATGCCATGTTTGTCTATCTCAGCTTCTAAGAGGTCGTAGAACCGCAAAACTTGTGGTTTATTGAACCCTCGGGCACGTGCCACAGATGTTGGTTCTGGCTGTCGAATGGAAAGTTCAGGGTGACGCTTTTTAAAACCAAGGTACCAATCGTTCCCGGCACAGTTATTTTTGAAAGGATTAGTTATCTTATTTTTTACGGCATACTGGTAAACGAGCTCTAAAAATTCGTTTTTGGTTAATCCATAAAAAATATCGTCCATCTGAAACACATACTCAAGTAATTCTTTTTCTTGTGACTTATTAAATACCGGCTGATACCTTCCCAATTTCTTTTCGGATGTTCCTTTTTTTATATGCCGTTGTAAAGTAGACAACGTAAGGCCATACTTTTTTGCAGCAGCAGAAACCGACGTAGTTATCGCTTCTTCCATTGCTTGTTGCATCGTAGTTTCACTCCAGGACGCACGATTTGTTTTTCGCTTATATTTATTCACCATCTAGAAAAAGACGTAGATTTTAGAAGAACAGTTAATTCCGGGCATAACGGGTACCTACCCGTTTTGCCCTACCTGTTTTGCCCCTTGACACATTTTATCGCAAAGTAATAATAACCTCAAAATGAAAGCAAAGCAAACAAATATTTTTATTCCAATTTAAAGTTAGATAGTACTTTTATAAAACTGTAACACAAACAACATGTCAACTATAAAGAAATCCCACTAATCATAAAACCCTTACCTTTTTATTTTTTAATAAAACCACTTCAAAACGTTTGTCACACACACCTTCGCGATTATGCGACTCCAGCGCCGGAGTGAAACTGATTGAAACTCGTCAATATTCGAGAATGCTCGGCACACGCACACATTCACACCAATGCTTCACATAGCGGTGTACGAGTGCTTACCCGTCTTAGGCGGGTCACCCGTTTTAGGCTACCTTCCCCTACCTGTTTAATTATATACTATCTGAAGAATGAAGCGACGAAATATAATCACCATTATACACTAAACTCAATCTTAGGCATACAAAAAATAAAAATAAATGAAGAGCACGACTTGAGTTTAGAAATAAATCCAGTCAAGATTCAAATTCAAATATTTATTTTTCTATTTAGACAATTTTTTGCACATATCTACTATGCGTATGGAAAGTCCTTCATGAAGAAAAACTAACAAAAATCTTCACGGCAGTAATTTTACCTTATAATGTATTTCATATCTAAAAAACAAAATGTTTCATAGCTGTACATGTTAGCATGGTAAGACTCCGTATCCAACGCTGACCAAACGACAGACCTTTTTTTTCCAAATGGACAGTTTATTTATTTAACACCGGACTTCGTAGCTTAGCGCTAACGGTGCTTAGCTGGAACTTAAACTACTCTTACATGGGTACGATATGCCTAAGAGCACCCGAGAGGGTATGGACCTCGGCTTAGGATGTCGTATATTGAAACTACCACTGGTTCGGAAGGTTCATCTACTGCCAAAGAACCAGCAAGAAACTCAGTAGGAATGCGTACGGCGCGTTCGCCTGGCCCACCGGTGGGTCAGGCGATTTGAACGCCGTGTTACCCTATTTCTAACTGGAACACCGGCGTTCCCCTTTTGTAATATCATCGTCGGGATCTGTTAAGACGTTACGCGGACGCCTATAACGAACCACCGCGTCTGGGTTGGCTGTGTATTCAGATGACTTATTGACCAGCGGGTTGGGATGGTGGGGAGCATTATCGAAGTGGCGTCTAGACGCCAACTTCATGAATGCGGCAATGGTGGGCAGCTCGAGATCCTTGTGCAGATCTAAGTTGCGGACATAGGGCAGAGCCCCGACGCATTTGCGTAAGAACCTATTTTGAATAACCTGCAAGTGATTGAGGTTCGACTTGCTGGCGTCAGCGAAAGCCACACTGGCATATGTCATGATGGGGTGGATGCAAGTTTTGTAAAGTGTAAGCTTATTTCTAAGCGACATCTTGCTCCTCTTGCAAATTACAGTGTGCAGCCTACCCATGACGAAAGCGGCTCGATCCCAGACGCGTTTTATGTGATCCTCGAATGTTAGTCCACTATCTAAAGTGACTCCTAAATATTTGACTTTTTTAGCCCATGGGATCGGAGTACCAAACAGGGTGATCTGACCTCATCTTTTGTAGGGTTTCCTAGAGGTTGTCCTAGAGCAGGTTGAAAGAGGGAAGAACACTGCTGCACTTTTTTCTGGGTTGACTTCTATTCTCCATTTCCTAAACCAAGCCCCTAATGCGTTGGCTGCGGATTGAAGTATTCTAGTTAACCTACGTAGATTCCTATCAGATGTGTATAATGCAGTGTCGTCTGCAAAGAGCGCTAGGTCTACTTTCTCCGTCCTTGGTATGTCACTAGTGTATAGTGAAAACAAAGTTGGAGAAAGCACCGAGCCTTGTGGAACACTGGCTAATACAGGACAGGGATTGGAGAGTGCACCTTCCAATCTATAGTGAATTCGATCGATTTGACACCTGAAAAGCAGACAATCTTGTAAGCCCTTTTTCAAAAAGTTAAGGATTCTGACTTTTCTCTGTTTATACATTCTAGAAACAGTATTGTTTGTTAAAAACAACATGCAAATGTTTGAAGCCTTAAACAGTCAAAGGCTTAAAGGCAAAATCCGGTCTCAACCTCGTAAAACTGCGTTATACTCTGAGAGTTTCTTTGGTATAGCTCCCAAAATTTTCAATAAATTGCCGAATTGTATTAAAAAAATTAATAATGTTACTGAGCTTAAAATGAAACTTAAAATGTTTTTAGCAGATAAGTCTTACTACACTATATTTGAATATTTCAATGACAAGTTGGTAGATACCTGTGTAACTATAACTATATTAAGATGGAAATGTTATTGTAAAATGTGATACGTGATAACATGTAAATATCGTTTATTTAGTAAATTGAAATTTTTAATTTAGTAGCAACGTTTTCTACAAGTACTGTACATACCTTTTAGGTTAGATATGGTTTGATACCTATTATATTCTAACCTTTGTAAAAACCCATATTTGTACAAATCATTGACCCCTAACTAATGGACAGGCCCTAAGTACGAAAAAAACCTGCATACCTAAACTTGAAATGTAACATAAAATGGCGTCCATTTTTAGTGTTGCATAGAGAGTATCGAATCTACTATCGATATTTTAAAACTAAATATAGAACTTGCAATATAATATTGTAATTTAATGAACTTTTGCGAGAGATTGACGTAAATAAAATAATCATAGTTTATGGTTTATTTACTTTCATTATAATTCTTTTAATATAAAAAATAAAGAACTATACAGTTTATTTTCTTATTCCTGATATAGTCCCGTCAAATTAGCCAGAAAAATAGCGGTCAGTTTGCATTAATTCCCAACATGCTGAATTTTGGTACAGACCTGGGGTACACTATTATAAATAAAACACCGAATGATCCCATGTTTGCTTAAAAAGTTATTCAAGGTCAAGCATCAAAGTTTTCGGTTCATTCAATTAAAGTCTGGCTTGTCTTCAATAATTACGATTCATAAATAGACAAAACAACTACCAATAATATACTAATATTCAATAACAAAATTAACAATTCTAAGCAAGCTTAATTCCCTCTTTCTTCACGCCTTTTTGATTCAAAAATACTCGCACAACGGCAAGCAAAGCAAATACCGTTTCGATATGATTTACTGCGTAAGCCCCTGTTATCATTTACATCGAAAGTATGAAAAATAAAAGCATATTAATAATGATCATCGATATCTGGTTAAATAATCAAAGCTCCGGAACATCACTTTTGACAGCTTTTTTTGACAGTAATGTAAAAATAAATGGCGATTTGTGGCACGCTAGCCACCTGCTAAGACGTCACTACATGATTGATATTTTAGTGACAACATTCAAAAATAGTACTATCTCTTTCCTTTATTAGCATTTTTGTATAAGTAAAGGAAGACAACCAAGTTCTTCCTCTTCTTCCACGTCGATATACATAACTACTTATTTATATAGGACATTACGGCTACTCCATGTATTTATCACCTCGCTGGTACAAATTGAATTTGATTGATGTTTAGGGATGTTCCGATACCTGTAAGGTATCGATACCTACTCATATAAATAGTACTCATATCATTTTGCGATACTACTCATATAAGTAACCAAAAAGTATCGATACCTACTCATATCGATAGGTTTCAGGATTTTTTTTTTAATAATATAAAACCAGGTTTTCTTTATGTTTTATTATTGAAAGCTATACAAAAAATTCTTCCTTATTTAAATTTCCTAAAAAGAGCAGTTGCTCAATATATTTAGGAGATAATCGGTTCCTTGCTTTGCACATCGTAAAACCCGCTTTGGAAAAAAGACTTTCGCTCGGCACCGACGTTGCTACTACAGGTAAATATTGAAGTGCATATTTATACAGGCAGGGAAACACAAACTTCATCTCATCCCATTCGGCAAATGGATTTTGTTTTAGAGATACCACAGGGTTTGAGAGGTAAAGTGACACCTCGTCTCCTTGGTGAGTCTTCTTCTTCCTTTTGTGACCGTGAGCTAATTCCTTGTGATGCTGCCAGAAATCATAATCAGGGCGTTCGATAGATGTAGCATCATCCTCTGATTCATTTGGGCTACTCTGTTGATCGGTGACCATGTTTTTAAGTTTATTTATGGCTCTTCCGCATGCAGCTGGGTCTTGAAAGTGAAGATTTTTAAACCTTGGGTCCAGTAGAGTGGCCAGGGCTGCATGGTCATTGTATTCAATCAACCCATATCTTTTTTTTATTTCTTTTTGTAAAACTTCCTTGCATTCTTTAACGACTGTTGAGTTTGGTGTCATACTATTAAGTTGTGTATTCAAGCAACTAAGCATTGGTATGATTTTGGAAATAGTAACATACTTCTGTCCAGATGCTTCTCGCGTCACATACTCAAAAGGTTTCAATAACTCTGTGAGCTGGTTAAGTGTGTCAATTTCTACAGCACCAGGCATATCTGGTGCTGTTAAACTTTCAATTATAATTTCTGACACCACTCTTCTCAATTTTAAGAAACGCTCCAACATATAAAATGTGGAATTCCATCGCGTTCTCACATCGGCTACAAGTTTTAAAACTGATGCCTCGGCCACGTTATTGCGGATTTGAATCATTCGTAATTTGTCTGATTGCACAACACTATTTTTTATCCAATTAACAATTTCTCTGACTTTAGATACAGCTGCTTTTACACTGGGTAATTTTAGTGCTGCTTCAACTACCAAGTTGATAGTATGGGCAAAACATGGAAGATGTTTTGTTTCGCCTAAAGCTGCTTTTATGGCAGCCAACATAGAACTAGCATTGTCTGTTACAGCTGCACGTATTTTTGTGAGTGGTATATCCCATTTGTTCAGAATATCAAGCAGTGTTTCTGATATATAGTCAGCAGTGTGTCTTTCATTTAATGCACGTGTCGCAAGGTAATACATACACATATTACCATTTTCTTGAAAATGTAATGTGACACCCATGAATGCCACTTCATTCATGGTCTCGGTCCAAATGTCCAGCGTGATACAAAAATGTTCTATTTTCGACAACCTTAGTTTTAAAACAGCCACACATGCGTCGTACTTATCTTGAGTTTGTTTTTTCAAGAATTTTGCGCCGGGAACCTTAAAGGTCGGTGCCAGTTCCTTCATAAGGCACAAGAATCCTTCACCTTCAACCACATTGAAAGGCCGCATGTCCTTACAGATAAAAAACAGCAGTGCCTGAATAATCTTTCCGTATTTTACACCACCAGCTGAAAAGAAAAATCCAATGATAATTCAAGTTTATGAATTATATATTTTTATTACTATGTAGTTATGAATATGAACCCGAAAATTTGATTTTATACCTTGGTTGGATTTAACTCGAGCAAAAGCCTCCTGCAGAGTATTAAATGTATTGTGATCGGAAGTTTTTGATGTTGATGGTCCTGGGTGACAATGACAATCGCTCTTAGGGTCGATATCCTTCTGAGGGTCGATATCCTTGACGGGCAGCACGGGCATCACTGACTCAGTAGTCGTGGTCGTGGTGGCATTTTTAGAACTGAAACATTGATATTATACCATAAGAATTTAGATCAATATTACACTATCCACCAAATAAATCGATAATATCGACAGATGACAGTTTCCCATCACTATTGTTCTATAACCACGAATGGACATTATGATCGCTCGCACTCGCAGAAAAAAATGTGCTTGAATGAAACGGATTTGTCGTCCGTCAATGAAATGCTTGTCGTGGACAGATCCGCTGAGCATAGTGAGCATGAACGTGAATGGGGTTCCAAAAAACAATAGCAGTTACCTTTCAGTTGTTTCAGTAGTATTTTTGTTTGTTTGCTTTTGCACTTCTATTCCATGTGTTTGCGCATGTTTTAACAAATTAGATGTGTTCCCACAGTATTTCACCATTTTAAAACATTGTTTACACTTAGCCGCCTTATCATTTATCTTCGTGAAAAAAGTCCACACTTTGGATTTAGGGGGCGCCATTTTACTCCTCTTCATTCACTTTTCGCTAGCAAAACGATGTAAGTAAAGTGCCACATGCAGCGAGGTGATAAATACATGGAGTAGCCGTAATGTCCTATATAAATAAGTAGTTATGTATATCGACGAGGAAGAAGAGGAAGAACTTGGTTGTCTCCCTTTACTTATACAAAAATGCTAATAAAAGAAAGAGATAGTACTATTTTTGAATGTTATCACTAAAATATCAATCATGTAGTGACGTCATAGCAGGTGGCTAGCGTGCCAAAAATCGCCATTTATTGTTACATTACTGTCAAAAAAAGCTGTCAAAAGTAATGTTCCGGAGCTTTGATTATTTAACCAGATATCGATGATCATTATTAATATGCTTTTATTTTTCATACTTTCGATGTAAATGATAACAGGGGCTTACGCAGTAAATCATATCGAAACGGTATTTGCTTTGCTTGCCGTTGTGCGAGTATTTTTGAATCAAAAAGGCGTGAAGAAAGAGGGAATTAAGCTTGCTTAGAATTGTTAATTTTGTTATTGAATATTAGTATATTATTGGTAGTTGTTTTGTCTGTTTATGAATCGTAATTATTGAAGACAAGCCAGACTTTAATTGATTGAACCGAAAACTTTGATGCTTGACCTTGAATAACTTTTTAAGCAAACATGGGATCATTCGGTGTTTTATTTATAATAGTGTACCCCAGGTCTGTACCAAAATTCAGCATGTTGGGAATTAATGCAAACTGACCGCTATTTTTCTGGCTAATTTGACGGGACTATATCAGGAATAAGAAAATAAACTGTATAGTTCTTTATTTTTTATATTAAAAGAATTATAATGAAAGTAAATAAACCATAAACTATGATTATTTTATTTACGTCAATCTCTCGCAAAAGTTCATTAAATTACAATATTATATTGCAAGTTCTATATTTAGTTTTAAAATATCGATAGTAGATTCGATACTCTCTGTGCAACACTAAAAATGGACGCCATTTTATGTTACATTTCAAGTTTAGGTATGCACGTTTTTTTCCTACTCAGGGCCTGTCCATTAGTTAGAGGTCAATGGCCACATGTATGAGAAACAACAGTGACTGACGCCGACTCGTTCACTCACCAAACAACGTCAGAAAATAAAAATATGGCGAAATATCTGGCTTCCTGCCAATCGAACCAATAAGGCTTGCTCAACCAAACAAAAAATGGCTGCTATTGGCTGGCTGGTGACGGGAGTTGACCCGCCGAGGCTGGAGAGAGATAGAGAATAATAACAACAACAAGAGCGAGCGAAAAAGATTGCTTTTTTCTTTCAGTTCGTCCATTACGGACAGGCTAAGGTCATAGACCATGCTGCCTAGTCTTCAGTAGCTTTCAATCTTGGTTGGGAGGGATTACGGCGCGTTCCGTTCATAGATCATAATTATAAGATGCGTTCAAAAAAATAGTTCCGTTCATACAACAAGATTAGTTTGAATTTTGATTCGATTCGATTCAAGTACATTTCTTTCGATACCAAGTAGGTACTCGCTAGATTGATTCGATGCTAAAAGTACTTGGTATCGAAAGAAAAGTATCGAGTACATACTCGTATTTACTTGAATCGGAATATCCCTATTGATGTTATCTCGGAAACTATGCACTATTGAACCACATATTCTTTGGCAAAAAGACCTTATTTACGGCCTTAATTACTTTTGTGGCGGTACACTACTTCTGTAATATTTGTTAGCAGTAAAGAAATAAATAGCCTCGGCCTTAATTACTTCCACGTCCATCGCAAGTGTTTCGCCAGGCAGCAATGAGCCAAATAGTCTGAACACCAACTGATCGAGGCCTACAGTTGTGCATTTCAGAGCATGGCCCATCACAGGCCATTGTGTACTGGGGCTTTAACATTTTAACGTCAACTTCCAGCGAGCGATCAGCCGATTTGATTGAATAGAATGAAAAACTTTTGAAAGAAATAACCTCAAATATGGTATTTATTTAAGTCTGGAGATTAAAGATTATCCGAAAGAATTAAATATATTATTTATCTAACAAAACATATTCTAAGGTAAGTTCCAAAATAACTGTGATAGAATATACATTTTATTTAGTGTAAAAATCATAGTTTACGTATAAATTATTTTAGGTATACTCCACGAAAATGTCTTTCCCTGACAGACAGCAAAGAAAGTCATGTTGGGATTCCAGAGATCGGTACTGGGAATGTTTAGATAAGCTTGATATTAAAGATAGCTCTCAACGTCCTAAAGAATGTGCAGAATTAAGAAAATTATTTGAAAAGTCTTGTCCAATACAGTGGGTGTCACATTTTGATAGGAAAAGAGATTTCAATTTGTACAAAGTAAAACTACAGAGAGAAGGGTATGAACCAATTCCGGAAGCAAATTAATTATTATAATTTTATGTTTGTAAATAGACAAGTAGTTATTAAATGTTGTTAATTTATTTTGTGTTTTATTTCCTAGTCGTTTATAAAAATGAAATCAAAATGTCATGCCTGCTTGGATATAAAGGTAAATAATAAAATTTGTTTGGTATAAGTTTTGTATATTCATTATTATAGAAAATTTAATCTTATATTGTTACAGGGCAAATTTTCTGTTATGGAGCTTCTAAATTTGTTTAATGAACTAAAAATACATACATGTAAGGTGTCATCAGATCTAATTCAGGTATATTATATCATATGACTAATTCAATGAATGTTAATTTGTTTTTCTTTTTAAAATACTACTTAATACAACTTGCTAAATAGTGAATGTGTACCAATGAGCATTATAATTTCAGAGAGTAATGCGAGAAGCAAAGTCTTGTAAAATTCGAAATGGAAAGGAATGGAGCCAAATATCTGATAAATTATGGATACATTTAAATGAAGGGTTTGTGAACTATGATGATCAGCTTTTATGTTCAACATGCTTTTACACGACAATTTTGCTAACTAACAATCAAGAATTATACTTAAAAGATGTATGGAAAATCATCAATCATGAACAAACTATGAGAAGTGATATACCTAGAGTGAGTCATAATATGGCATTGTCAGTATCTCTAATGTATGGTATATTTCAATCTTCATACTTTACAAAAAGGATAAATGAGAATTCATTGGAAACTTTAAGATCACTTTTAAATTCAATGTTCGACTTATTATTACAAATGGCATATGAATATACAAAATACACCTTTATTGTTTTCAAGACCATGAAGTCTTTCCAAAAAGTTTGTGGGACAGATTTAGAAGATACCATTTTCAGTGAAAAGAAACAAAAAATGTTGTTAAACATGATAAATCATAATTGGGAAAATCCTATTACAGGCATTAGAGACTTAAATAGAGAAATTATGCAAGTTGTGTTATCTGCAATGAATCAAGATTTGATTGAAGAAATATTTAATGAAATTAATGATTTTTATTGGAGTAAAGCTAAGTTTTTAATGCTTACATGTTTTTTAAAGCAAAGTCGAATTTTAGTTCCTGAATTGCTTAGTCGAAAAAGTTGGATGCAAGGCTTAGTTTTAAGTCTGCATAAACCTGGGATGGTTTCGGCTGGAGCTGATATGTACTTTGAATTATTAAATAAAATGAGAACATCTGATGACTGGAATGATTTGTTCTTAAAAGATGTAATGAAAGTCTTAACTGGAGCTTCTAGAAAAGCTATTGAAAACTTTAATAATTACTGGTATTTAACAACTCTTAAAGTGTTCCCAATAATTAATGAAACATTACTTGGTGAATTAGAAATTTTGTGCAAGACGGATGATACATTGTACAGTATGCTATTCCTGATGAAACAAAGCAATAAACTTGGCTTATTAGACAAAGATTGGACAAAAGAAACAGTCAGAATGAAAAATATAATAAATGGATTAGATCATTGGGATAGTTCTATTAGAATGTTGTCATTTGAAATATTCTCTGTTTCTCAGAAAAAGTTTATACCAACAAAGGTTGAATGTGATCTGGTCATAAAATACCTTGCCAATAATTTAAACTCAGATTCAACAGTTTTAAGAATAAATATGTTGAATAGTTTAAGTATGTTTTTAGCACAGATCAACTCATATTACACAAATCCAGGCAACAAAAATGAAAATGCTTTAATAGTCATTTTATACTTTTGTAATGAATTGCAACAATTCATTTATAAATCTATGAAGATCAATGGAAACTATCAGCGTAAAATCAGTACTGTTAAAATCTTGAAAATTGTTTTAAATTGTTTCAATAATATTTCTTCAAGAAAACAGAAAAGTAAGTCCGAAGATGCGTTACTGAAATATTTAGTTGTGAATGGACATTGGCTTTTGTACAAAGAGAATATCACTGATTTATTGGTGGAATTCCTTAAAGATCCATCTGATGATATTAGAGATGATGCTGCACATATATTACTTACTTTTTTCTTTGATGAAATAAGAAGTGAATTAAAATTCAGTAGGTTAATAGATAATGCTTTAGAAAATATAAGAAGCAAATTCTTCTACAATGTTGACTGTGGAAAAACTATTTTTAAATTAATAACAAATATTCTTATAAAGGAAGAGCAAGTGACAGGAATATTTAAGAAATTAGAAGACATTTTTATATTTGGTTTAAAGCAAGTACTTGATGTTAAAAATTATAAAGAATCAGTAGTTGATTCTATATTTGATGGAAAACAGCAACATTCATACACGAGTATAATGCTATGTGTCCTAGAAAATTGCAATAAAAACAAGCATAAACTAAATATCAACCGCAATGAAATAGTCAAATTGTTGAATGTCTTAGATGGTATCTCAAAACAATTTGCTGCAAGTGATGAAACTAATATAAGTACAGATTTTTCTCAAATGAATGATATGGTTGAACAGTTGATAATTTTGTCAAAATATAATAGTTCTGAAATTGGGATGAAACATGAGAATGCATCTAACATAACTGGATTACATCAACTTGTATTGAACTGTTTATGGCTTAATGTCAAGGTATGTTGCAAATTTTCTTTTCTTAAATATTTACCTAATAAAATAACATTTATCTAAGAAAAAGTATTAGGTACTTTTAAAAGCAATATACTTATAATGGCCCTTTAGATTTTTAAACACCTAAAGGGTTTATCTTGTCTTTGGCCTTTAAATTGATTATTGAGTAAGATTGACTTGTGAATCCGGTTCATTAATAACTAATATTGACCACCATATTTCAGGGTGCATGTGACCTATCAGCACAATTGATTAAATATTATCAAGACGACGTTGACATATGCAAGCTAAGTCTTAACATTATAACACATGTTCTGGAGACATCCAGGCATAAAGGAGCTATAGAAGCCGCTGGGTCAGCTCTTGGTATGTACATTTTTCTTTTTGTAAAACTTCAGTGTGATGAGTTCAAACAGGACTGTTCAATCTTCAATGTGCAAGTTTTCGTAGTATCTTGAATATTTGTAAGTAAGCAATAAATTGAGCGTAGAATAAGTAAATTAAATAAAATATTCAAAGGCCATCTTCATATAGTTATGAAACAACAAAAAGCATTAATTTACATAAAAAAATTAGACCAGAAGCTTTTAAGGGGTGAACTTAAATGCTGTAATAAAACTAAAAAACCATAAATAAATAAAATCTCTAATATTGTAGAATTATGGATAATACACATTGTGGCAAATTCGTCAAATAAAACATGACTCTACCACCAGTTCGGAAAAGCCTTCGTGAAGAAGAACTGGCATGGAACTTCACATGTATATCCTTTTCAAAATAAGTTTACAGTGTCTCTTTATGTCCATACAAAATTATTCTTATATGCATCTGTTAGCTAGGCAAGTCTCCCTCCCCCGAGTATCCAAACGACGAACACCCTCAATCGGCACCCGTTCATGAGTTAACGCGGGATCCAGCCATCAGCTTGATGGCATCAAGCCAGGATAATAGCCCTCCCCTCCACTCCCTTGCTTTGAACATACGTAATTTAGATTGGTTCCTGATTTGAAGCACCTATAGTATTTGTTTGCAGACCAACCTGACCTTGGAGTTACCTTTAGAGTAAGAGTTTATTAGTAGCTACAGTCTTAGTCATAAAACATGTAAATGAGTTATTAAGAAAATTTTGTTTTAAAATTATTTCTTTTTATCTTTCGATTTTCAATGCTCAGATAACTTTTATCAGACAATAATTTTGAGAACTTATATAATTTCTACGGAAGTCTTGTCAAATGTCACTCATATATAAAGAAAATCAGCACTTAATATAATACTTTTAATTATTTTAGGACTGGCCATCCAGCATCTCACTTCACTGCCTCAAGAGTCTGAACTATCGAAAATGCCACATTTATTGCTTCAAAGTAAGTTAAACGAACTTATTTTGGAAGCAAACAATATGGCGTCCGTGACGAGACGAGGCGCGGGATTGTCTATAATGGTGCATAGGATTGTGTCTAGTGATGTTCAGAAAGAAAAAGTAAGCATGCTTTATTCATATGCTAAATAAATAACTATATCTACCATGCAAATTAAATAACCAAAATCAAGCAAGACACAGGAAAATGAGTGATACGTACCCAAAACACTCATATATAAATTAAGGAACATTACTCTTGCGTTCATCACACAAATGTATGTCCCTTTTAGGATTCGAATCTAAAACCTGTGGCGTTTGCTGCAGGGTTGATACGACTTGCCATGGATAAAAGTTATTTTCATTATTTCTATTAAGGTGCGTCCAAACTATTCACAATAACAATGTTTTACACAGTAGGCTCTAAAAACCCGACCGATTTTAACCACCGAGCCTAATTGGAGTAGTACATAAAGTGGTATAATATGTAGTCACAAGTTGTATCACTTTAATGAGGTTACAAGTTGAAAAGTCTTAAGTGTAACACCCTAAGGATGCGTCGTAGACAGATCCATGTAATACTTTTATATTATTACTAAGTGCATGCTTTTTGACCAGTTTCTATTAATTAATTTTGGTATCCAATTAAAAAGTTTCATTATCCAGAGTATTTTTATAGTATAATGAAGATGTGACTTAAAGCAGAGTGACAGCGTAGTATATATAGCCTTTGATTAAAGTCAAACAGTGGTAGGTAGGTGACAAGCCCCGTAAAAACGGATTTCGGAAATCTCGACCCCACTCGCCTGATTTCACTTGTCTAATGGTTTAGTCACTATGTCAACTGAACCGACTATCTATACATATACGACAAGACACGAATACAAAGCAAATTATGGTTCACATTTTGAAAACCTGTAGTATCTTGTACCTATAAATTATAATTTACAGGTACTAGGTAAATATATAAATTACCTATTATCAACAAATTGAGAATTCAAAATATGGGCTGACTAAGCATGATAGCTTTTGGTGACGAATCTGAAATTTATTTAGATACGTCAATAATTAAGATTTTTTTAGGATTGCGTAGGGCTATTATTTTATTTTCTAATTTTTGGAAAACTTACAGCTAAGTACAATTGATTAAGTTAAAAATTATAATTATAAAGAAGGCCATTTACAAAGTTCTCACATGTAGTGTAAATCACGTTATAATATAAATAAGTCGCTAGTATAAGTAGATATATGCATAAATACAAACATAATATTTTATTTGATACAGACACAAGAAGAAGATTTAAATTGAATATAAATACTAACAATAAATATTTTTAAGAAAAGAATGCTTTGGCCATGGCTGACTTGACACTTGAAATGCTGGTACAAAATAGATCAAAGTTCTCGAGCTCGTTGTTTAACTCATTTATTAAAGTTGGTGTTCTGCACATAAATGAGTTCTGTCTGTAATAGGTCATTGCGGTGGGTGCGTGCAGTAAACTAGGGTTGCGATATAACTTTGTGTGCGCGCAAATATTAATTCCAGACAGAAGCTCCGGCACATCTACTCTATTATTCGCAATTTTTATTAAATTAACGACGTCGGATATTTGCTTTCGCTTACTCAGAGGTAATATATGGTGTCGTTTACACCTTGTCACGCTTTAGAGCGTAAACATAAATAATAGAGTAAAACAAATAGAATAAACAAATCGATGAGTAAATTAAAAGTTTGTTTATTTAAAAAAAAAGAAAAGATAAGGGGGGTAAGGCCGATCTTTCAGTCGTCCCTCCTGGCTGGTTATGGTACCACACTCTCCTTCTCCTTGCGTTGTCCTCCGTTGCATGTGAGTAAGTAGCCTTGCGTCATATATATGTCAGCGTAGTCCAGGGCTTTGTATATTCCAGTATATATGTATGTATATATTTTTATTTCAATCCAGCCGGAGTTCCTGAAAGGTAGCGAAGCGACGCAAATTAAATTGGTGGCTTAGGTACGTAATCCAGGTACCAATGTTGGCAAGCAGAAAGGATAATGAGGCAACCAAGCATTCAGTATCTACGAGGTGAAAGGCAATCAAGGCGGCCTTTCTTTATTTTAAATGCAAAATTACTCAGAAACGGTTACAAGTTTAGTGCTGGGCTTTTACTAAGAAAATCACTTTAAACCATCTACCTACTTATTAGGCATTAAGTAAGTGCTTTAAATAATAGGTAAAACACACAATAAATCAGTTTAAATTCTAGCGAGATGATTCATTATAGTTTTAACAACATATAATTCAGGTAGTTTTAACATTCCAGAATCTACTACTGGCAAAAGCAAAGGCAAGATGAAATTGTATTATTACGAGATTAACTAGGTTCTTTTACTTATGTACAGCTATTCAGAGTTATATATAATTTATAATTTAACGATATAAAAGCACAACTTACCTACCCAGTACGGGAATAATGTTACAAGTAGATAATAATAATCTGTTAACTTTTAATTCCATTTAAAACATATTATGTTATTAACACTGTAGTTTTTTGACTTGATATATTATTAGTTCATAGATAAGTATAGAGATAACGTTTAGTGATCAAGGATCGTCCGCACAGTAAGAAAGCAAATCGCTGTCTCCTCGATGACGCAGGCCCGCCGCTCCGGTGCGTGGCCGCTTCCAAGTCGAAACCGGTCCTAAACCACATTCCTAAGCTGTTCGGAGCGCGCCACTGCTAGCTAATATGAATTAGGATGTGTTTGGCCTTCCGTTTATTGAACGTAATAAAAACGTTATGTTTATTTTAAGTTATATTTATATAGTAAATGTAAAAACGTATGTACTTAGAATTTAGTTATTTGTTGAATTATTATTATATCATTAAGTAATAAATATATTATTATAAAATAAATATATTAATTTAGGTACTTTGTAACCTACGTTTCAACCTTGAAATGTAGTTGTTGTCGTAGGTTCTACACCTGTACTGAATTATTTTTAAAAAGCGTCTTTGTATGCTCTCAATTCGTTGAACGTAAACGTCATATTTTGGGTTCCATACAGACGAAGCGTATTCGAGGTGACTTCGTACGTAAGTACAATACAAAATTTTAAGAGTTTTTACATTGGTGAAGTCTGAGGATATGCGTATTATGAATCCTAGAGCTTTTGAAGCTTTGCTAACTATCTTATTGACATGGGTGTCAAATAGAAGTTTGGAATCGAAATAAACCTCCAAATCCACCACAGTAGTTACTCGCTGCAAATTTATATTATTTATAGCATAATCAAATGTCATTGGGGAGGCTTTCCGGGTAAACGAGCATACGCAACATTTAGCAACATTTAGTTTAAGTTTGTTTGAGATACAATAGTTGTAGAGGTTATTTAAGTCAGATTGAAGTTTGATGCAGTCATTCATATTATTAATTGGATATAAGATCTTCATATCGTCCGCATACAATAAAATTTTTGATGTCTTAATATAGGAAACAATGTCATTAATAAAAATTATAAATAATAAAGGTCCGAGCAAAGATCCTTGAGGGATTCCCGACGGAACTAGTTTCACTTGAGAATTGAAACCATTAAGTACAACTATTTGACTCCTGTTGTTGATGTATGAGGCGTACCAACGAAATAGGTTTCCCTTTATACCTATAGTCTGAATCTTACGCAGTAGAATAGCATGATCAATCCGGTCAAAACATTTGGTGAAGTCTGTGTATATAAAGTCTACCTGGGATCGGTTCGACATATGTTTAGTGAGGTATTCAC
Organism: Marasmarcha lunaedactyla; assembly: GCA_923062675.1. Taxonomy (NCBI): domain Eukaryota; kingdom Metazoa; phylum Arthropoda; class Insecta; order Lepidoptera; family Pterophoridae; genus Marasmarcha; species Marasmarcha lunaedactyla. The sequence continues at coordinate 17,058,936 of OV281353.1, forward strand.
TACATATCAAAAGATTAGACTCGGTAGACCTACCCTTGAGAAAGCCATGTTGCTGCTCAACAAAACTCAATCTGAGAGCATTGTATATCTGATTATATGCAATTTTTTCTAAAAGTTTGGATAAAATACATAATTTAGAGATAGGACGATAGTTAATAACCTCATTCTTGGCGCCTTTTTATGTATAGGCGTTATGTATGCAGTTTTCCACAAAGAGGGAAATTGTCCAAGTTGAAGTGAAAGCCTGAATAACAAAGTCACAGGCAAAGTGAGGCTTTTAGCACAGTTTCAGATAAATAAGGGTGGAATGCGATCCGGGTCAGCCGATTTTGTCATATCTACAGATTTTAATAAATTATAAACTTCAGATTCATTAATTTCGATGCTATGTATGCCGGATACAGTGTTAGTGGTGGACTGATGGTTAGTACGGTTGTCTGGTAAGGAAGGATTCTGGAAGGTGGAAAAGAAATAGTCACTAAACATATTAGCGATGACACTACCCGAGTCTGTCTGTCGAGAATTACACGATTTTCTACTCTTAACGTACGCCCAAAGCGCTCTTGGATTGCTATTAATATTATTTTCAATATTCATTATATATGTTTTAAACAGTTGTTCCTCAAGATACTTTGCACGGCTACGTAATATTGTGAACCAATGAACCAATAAATGAGATAGTTTCAGTTGATTGATTTCAACACAAGCGTACTGTACCTACTTCACATTATTTGTCGGTCATGAACTACTAAACGATCACATTGTCACATATTGCACTCGCCGTTCGTCGTATGATGTCGGAGTAATTCGTAAAGCGTCTATTTCGCTTACTCTGTTTCTTGACTAGGGATTTGTTTCTCTTACACTCTCTCAATTAAAAATTGGTTCACAAGAAAGTGCTACTTAAACTTATTTTCTTTTAAAACTATTTTGATTTAACATTATTTACTTGTAGTAGCATCAGAAATACGCGGTTAAATCTGTCGGGTTATTAGGGCCCACGGTGTATGATAATAAAACAAGTCACTGAACTTATGCAACAACCTTTGCGCTTTGTTACTAATGTTTTAGCATATTATAAATATGCAATATAATATTTTGTAAATAGTTTGGTCGCGCCTTTATTTTATTTGAGGATAGTTTTAAGAATGCACTCTTAACGTTTTTTATGTACTATTGTTCCAACTATATAATATAATATTATGTCGAACCTAGTTGGGTTTAGTAACACCTAGTTGACCTAAAATATGTGTAGATATTGTTAAATTATAAAATACAAATAAAATAAATTTTAAAGCTACAATTATTATTATTTTGATGCCTACGTCCTCTACAGTGTAGGTCCTATCAAACTGGTTATGGCACTATAGGTTGCATAACAAGAGCTTTGAGCTATTCTTGGTTTCATTCTAAATTCAAAAATATTTGAACTGTTAAATGTAAAAAAAAATCTTTCAAATGCTATTAATAGTATATTAAAACAGAGAAACAAACTATTTCAAAGATATATAGGCACAAAAGTTTACAATTCTTATTCATATTTTCAGATCCTGTTCCACACTTTCATGAAGAAGCTTTTAGAAGTATGCAATAGCAAGACAACTCAAGACTACCATAATACAGAAAGCTTAGAAAAAGACCTGCCGAATGCAATCTACATACATTTCTTAACAAAAATTGTAACGGACAGCAGCTTGGCTTCACATACATTATTCTATTCTACTGAGTTGGCAGAAATAGCATTTCAGAATCTGACAGATCCGCATTGGCAAATAAGGTAAAATGATTCAGTCATATGATGTTTAACCCAGTGTTGAAATGTAAATACAATAAGTATATGTTGAAAATTGTACTCAAAACTCCAATAAAACAAGCAGCTATCAAGCAATCAAACTGATCAAGGTTTTCTTGAATATTACCTTGGAACTAAGCACTCATTAAATGAAAAGAATTAGTCAAAATCATTTAAGATCATTTTATGCCATACCATGCCATATATCAACCATAGCACATTTTTACGTAAATGATAATAAACTTTTATATACCTTTTGTGGGTTTCTTTAAAACAAAAATGTTATATACGCAAAGCATAATAATTAATTTGTATAATTAAGTATAGAAATCAAAAAATCAACCAAATTTTTATTATAGTGTTTTAAGACCTAGTAGTAGATCGACTCAGAATGTTTGAAATAAGATGTTTACAAGTGATTTTATTGTTAGTTATTAAAATGATGTATTTTTCAGGAATGCAGCTCTACAACTGTACGGCGCATTGGTACCAAAATTAATTGGACAAAAGAAGGCATCCGGATCTGAAAGTGAATCTATAGCCACACTTGCTTGCGACGAATTCCGAACACATTTCCCTAAATTATGGACTTACGTCAAAGAGCAAATAACTACTGAAAGACAAAACACGTTGATATCGGACTCAAACTTAGTACCAATATTGAATTTGGTGGCAAACATGGCAAAAAGATACAACTTTTCGTTTGATGCAAATGATGATATGGAAATATCATTATTCAAAAGTTTAATGCAACTGTTGGGAAGCCCGATTTATGTTGTAAGGCGTTTAACAGCAAAATGTATTTGGAATATGTATGTTTTTAAGGAAATATATGAAGAATTGACAGAACAAGAATACAGTTCTGAAAACTTACTGCATGGACAGTTCATGTTAATGAAAAAATACTCTGATAGTCACCATGGCTCTAAATTATTGAACAATTTGGAAAATAAGTATACAAGTATACTTTTAAATCGGAATCATTCTTATTTATGTAAAGAATCCTTTGAGGATGTGTTTAAAATTATATATAGCAATAATTCTTTAAAAGAAGCTCTGAAATCTCATCAAAGTCATAAATATGAACCAGGAATCTTTTCATGGATAAATTCTTGTATTCATAATTACTTAATGAAGGCCTTCAATTGGTCTGAATTACTCGAAATTTTAAAAGAGCTTTTAAAAATGGACGATTGTGATCAGCATTTAGTGAATATTGCTAAAAAAGTTGCAAGTCAAAATGATATATCAGTAGAAATATTGCAAGACATGGCATGTCTATTACTAAGTAATAAACAAAAGTATGAAACATTTGGTTTGTGGAAGACTTTATATAATATATCATTGAGAACTGATATTTCTACCGAACATATAGAGCAGTGCTTTGATCATTTTTCTCTTGAGCAGTACATTTCTTATAAGACAAGATACATATTGCCATTTATGTCTAGAATTGCTTTGAAGATTAAAGATGCCAATACAATAATTATTATTTCTAATTACATTTACAATTTACTGCAAAGTCAAACTGACGATGATGTGAGAAAAGTAGCAGTGATTGCTAATAATGAATTGGCATTCCACTTTTTCCAATTCCCAGATTCTATTAAAATTGTAATATTAACTAATGTGATCATATTTCTACAAGATGAAGATGAAGAAATCAGGAATTTAAGTGTGAATTTCTTGAAAAATTTAAATGGCCAAGAATTTGCATTGAATCCTTATATTTGTCTTACTCAAATATTCAACATACAGTTATTAGATAACTTATTTGTAGATCCTGAAGCGTCTTTGAAAATATTGTATCAAAAAATGATGAGGATAGTTGCGCAAAATGTTCCAGAAAAAGATGATGATTGTAACCCATTTTCTAGTGACACTAAAAATATTTATATGGAGGTTCAGGTATTGAAAGAATTTGTGAAAAATATAAATAAATAGGCAGAGCATAGTTTTATTGAAACTTTTTTTGTATTTGATAACATAAAGGGGTTTGAATTGTTAATTGACTGATATGAATATCAATTTTGTGGTAATACTGTTAAAACTAAAGGTTAAACAGAATCTTTTAAACCCCTTTTGACTAAATAATAAACTCTTTTCATTGGAACATGTGTTTTTCATTTAATATAAATATGATATGGTATGATTAGTGTAATTACGAAGACTTGCACATTTAAAAACATGCACTGTTTCGAAAATCTTCCTCTTTGTAGTTATTAACACGTTCAACGCCGGCAACGCGCCAGGCGCGTTTTAATGTTTTCGTAAAAGTAACAAATGCAATGACTATTGATACTTCAAAATCATAGAGTTGAACAAGTACACCACAAACATAACATTTTTGTGGTGGCCCGGGTGTAAAGACCGCTTTTAAATGTAGTGAAAAAACACCCTTCGTGCGACGCCATGAACGCGCTGGGCGCGGTCAGCGACATGGGTTCTGAAACTGTAGGTTAGGTACCAACTGGGTCCACAGTTAGGTCCATAATATTACGTTCATATTTTTATCGATATAAGTCATCGATTATGATATACTATGATATATATGATATACTGAATTATTGATAAATTTGAATGAATTTGATACTAGATATATAATTTACTTAATTTTTTCGACACTTTTATTTGGGTATTTTGTATTTTTGCTAATTTTTAGGAATTCTTTATATTTAAAATTCTAAGTTTATGATTCAACTGTTAATAGTAGGTACCGCTTTCACGTTATAATATACTTACAAGATATGAAAGTATTAGTTATTTTTTAGTGTTCCATAACTCAAAAGGAAAACGGAACCCTTATAGGATCACTTTGTTGTTAGCCTATCTGACAAGGACCTTTTTTCAAGGAAACGCGTGAAGGTGCTGTAATTTACCAAGAATTTATTTGGACCTAGCCTAGGCTATTGGTTAATGTGTGTATTTAATTTTATATAGTAATAAGGTGCAAAATTATTTATTTATTAATAACTATAATCGGTACTAAAAATTTACTGTGCCGGCTGGAATTACTATTGGAAAAGTTAAGGTACCTACAAAACCTTATGTATACCTTAACCTTTATATAAAAAGATTGAGAATATCTGCATAAATTACGAAAAAAACTCAGTTTTTATGTTATTTCTTGAGTTGTTTGACATGATTTTGAGTTTCAAATATCACTGAACATTAATAAAATCGCACCTTGTATGTTACAAGCACTCAAACACTGTTTATGACTCAAAAAATATGAATCAAAATTTTTACCTTCAAGTAATGCCACCGATCGCGCACGACGCGTTCGTTTATTTCCTCTAGTAGTGCCGGCAACGCGCCTAGCGCGGTCACCACATTTTCAGGCGGCATCGGCATAGTCATGATCAAAATCACAGTGGAACTGAATGTGTTAAATTGTTTATATAATTTTTGGTACAGATCAAAATGAGGAAATAAAAATCTTCTTGTGCCTAACTTCCGTAGATCCATAAGTATGTCTTGGAGCTACAAGATCTCATGATCCGTATTGTGGCATGGACATATTATACGAGATACAAAATTGCATTGTCTTTGTTATTACGAGTGAATTTAAATATTTTGAATGAAACATATGGTAAAGGTGACTGTTTATTTACAGTCAGGTATTAATAAAACATCAACTACGCATTAGTTTTAAGCTACCTGAATTGCACATTATTTTAAAAACTAGGGGTCCGTCCATAAATCACGTCACACGAAATTTTTCCTGAACTTGTATCTTTGCCGTATGTCTGTATAAAATAACGACAATGACCATAATAATTCATTAGGTTTTCACGATTCATTATATAAAAAAAATCTTGATGAAGTAAAGTGTCGGAAGTTCTTACAGAATGTACGTCAAAAATAGCTCTGCTACTACCACAATTACATTTACTCACACAAAGTCAACTATACTGCTCCCTGACATAAAAGAGATAGAATGATACAACACAAGGGCTTGTGAGCGAGACAAAGTAATTCGATTCCGTATAATTTCGTTTGTATTCGAGTAGTTTCATATTTTGTCGGTTAGGTTCGGTACTAAACCATTTGACAAGTAAAATCAGGCGACTTTTGAGGGGCTTCTCGCGTATCTTCCGCTATTTTGCTTTCATCAAATACTTCTTAACTGGTTTTATAGCCTTTAAATAATTCATAACTCGTAGTCACTCGTGACCACGGGGACTGTAAAGCGCCAAAACTTCGAGTTAAAACGTACAAGTATATTCAAACGCAATCATTCCAGTTAAAAGTGTTTTATTTGACGACAGTGATCTCTACCTCCAACCTCAAGCAAGCTTTAGCAAGCTCAGTTATGTTTTATAAAAATCAACCAATAGAATTGCTTAATTTCATAATCAAAAACAAAAGTTTAAGTGTTTTAAGAGTGACGTAAAAATTACTGAATGGCTCCTATAATAACCTCTAAAAATAATCATATCATAATTAGTAGTAAAATTTCTGAGACGGCGTTGTATCATCGATTTGTATAGAAACAATATGGCGGCCGGGGACCATCACTAGACCCAACACTCTCGGTTCCTCTGTTTCCCCTTCACTACTTTTAAGGTATTCTGAGCACGCTCCTGAAATGCAATTTAAAAGTTATGTGCCATTATATATATTCAACTAATATAATTGTTTTATTTCACCATCTTGAATCACTTCAGTTATCAAATTTATTAACATGTTAGTAACTATATTTTATAAATACACATGTGAAGATAAATAATTACAAGGGCTTATGTCTAAAAAAATATATAAGTTATTTTCTTTTATTGCGCAAAACAATTCAGTGGGCCGGAAGGTATCCAGTACTCATAGCAGTCTTTTGGGAGTATTTTAATGAAATATGGGCGAGTTTGAGAATTAATTTCATGATGTTAAGATACTGCATTAGAACACTAGTGACTTATATTAGCATACACTTGATAGCCTGCCTGCTTATGGTACAGCGGTTAAGGAGCTAGCTTTGAATGTACTGGGTTCCATTCCGGTTACTGCATTAAGTCAACTACTTTAACGGCGAAGGAAAACCTTGTGAGCAAACGGAAGAAGAAACTTTAAGAATATCCGTAAAGATTGCCAAAGTCGAAAGGCGTGGGGTGGATATAACAAGAATGAAACCCACTCTTTAGTTGTATAAGGCTGTAGTTATTAATGTATTAAAATCCTTACCTAGAATAACATTAGCATCTCTGTCTGTACACAGGAATACACCAATGAGAACTCTTCCGTCTGTCATCTCTATTCTAAAGTTCATATTCAACCATTTTCGGAGTTTCGTTTTACCTTCAGTTGTTTCAACATCCTAGAACAAAAACATTAAAATGTTAGGTACAGGCTTTGCGTTTTACGAACGTGCTTATTTGTCTGTCATTTTATGTACATACTTCGAAACTTTTTTGAAAAGCCAAAACAACTTTATACTGATATACTGTTAGACTAACTGGTCTGTCCGGCTATTAGGTTTGGTGACCTGGCAACCCTACTATTAGTACTCCATTGATGGTATTTTGACCTCCAATATTTTTTACCTTCAATAACATGAAGGTAAAAAACCTTGCACATAATACTCATTGGTATAATTTTTAATTTTCAAACTTCAAATATCTTCCTATAAGCAGTCTACTTACTAGCAACAACATACATTCCTTTCCATGCTGATTATAATCCTAAAATACTTGATGCAAAGAATATCTACGCATTGTCATTTAGGCTGCGTTCTGAAGCTATGACAGGAACCTTGGCTGTCCAATAGGACATATCATTTACGCTAGGATGATAAAGTTTAAAGTTGGAATATTACTTAGTCCTGAAAACTAAATTTACATATTCATCTACATCTTAAAATTTATGATAAAAACATGAAGTTATTAGTTCCAAGAACTTAAATTCTTTGAATTACTAATAACTCTTCTTAAAAGCTTGTTTTTCCTACTTTTGCTGTAGCTTGTCATTCTATTTAAAGACTAAAACTTTTAATATGTTAAGAATAATCTAAGAACTTTAAAGAATATGGGCATGTCCATCACTACAGTAAAAAAAAAACATTTAGAGATTGATTAGTAATGTAGGGGACATTTTCAATAATTAATAATATTGAGCCCTTGATGCAATGACTTAGTCTAAAACTTGCTTCAAACTGCCAATTTCTTTGATTTGGTAGAATAACTGGCTAGACATTATTTGGTATATCGGGTTCTGTAGACAACAGTTCTTGACTAGTTGAATTTAGTTGTAGAAGTCTTGGAGATGTGGATAAAATCGTCTTGATTGAATATGAACTGCTTAATTATGTTATTCATGAGCCTCAATCAATCTACTTCATGAATTTTTCTTAGCTTCTGCACTAAGAGTTGTCCCTACAGGTCTATTTAATCAAAATAATCGTCGAAAATCTGAATAAAACTTACATACACTTCATAATAATTTCCTAATAATATGAATACTGATATCAAAAATCTCGCCAAAAGGGTCACGAGTTGTGCCTGTTCCTTTGGGTATAAAAGGTCCAGATAAGGACAAATGTCACCTTCACACTCCGATTGCCACCCGGTACGGACGTTCCAAGACCACTCCGATGGATCGGTCCCTTCCCGATATTCAGTGGCGCTCAGTTTACTGACGTCACAGTTTAGCGTGTTACGGCTGAAGTACGGGGGCACAAGATGCAATCCAACCGCGGTAGACGTTTCCCACTCGCGTTAGTCATCCTGTCCAACACTCCCAACTCGAGGAAGATCTTCAGAGAGGCTCGCACAATCTGCGGACTCTCGAATGTCTCCGTCGAGCGTCTCAACCGTCGCGGGCACCCTGGGCAATGCCACCGTTGCCAGCTCTACGGTCACGCAGTCGCTAATTACTCAGCTCCCCCAGGTGCGTTAAGTGCCTAGATCCACTTATAACGAAGGCGTGCACTCGCACTCCCGACTCCACTTCCGCCCTGCATGTGCGTTGGCCGAGGACATGAAGACCGTGTTCGACGTTATTCAAAACGTCGACATTAGGGAAATCGCCGTACTCGCACGCAAACTGCGAGCCACTCGCTCTCCTCGAGAGCGTCTATTCGCGTTAGCCGAGCATCACTCGCTACTTAGTTCCTTATAAATTCTATATTTAGTATAAATTCTCTAAATAGTTATAATGTCTAGACCTGAAAATCCCGCGTCCGGTCGTATTACATACACCCAAGGGCTTATCCCTAGTTTCATTTCCAAGCTCGTAGCCTTAGTACTAACCTTCCTGAGCTCAACACTTACTGCTTCTCCAAGAGACGTGGCTCACTCCAAACCGCTCCAGGGGATTCGCTATTCCCAAATACGCGTTCACTCGTAACGATAGGCCCAACGCCGACGGTCACGGCGGCACAGTTATTTACTGTAAAAGAGGTTTCCATTGCTCTCATATCCCTACCCCTCCTCTCCTCAACATGGAGGCCACTGTGTGTAGGTTGGCTATGACAGGTCATCCGACCGTCATCATAGCTTCAATCTACACACCTAGTGGCACCAGACCTATCCGTAGCGACTTTGAGGCCATTCTCGCCCTCGGCCGTTCAGTCATTATGTTCGGAGATTTCAACTCCAAGCATACTGACTGGACGTGCCTATCGACCAACACCAGCGGTATCGCTCTCCTTGACATTACTCAGCAACTCGACTTAGATGTCAATTCTCCCGTCACTCCCACTCAATAATAATAATAATTCTTTAATTGCAAGTATATGGTAACAATAAGTTCATAAAAATAGGTACATAAATATGTTCATACATATGCTGCTGATTTCTCAGCGTGCAAACTTGTGGAAAAAAAAAGATATTTATTTTTTGATTAATAGAACACAATAAAATGTCAGACTAGTACTTAAACAATGTATTTTTTAGGTATATAGTATGTCCAAAGTAAACTAAATTCTTTAATTAAAATTTTTTAAAATAATGAAATCAACAAATTAACAATAAATTCAACAGGATGTCATAAAGCGTTATCATTTAAAAATATTTTCACATCATAATAAATTTTTTCCAAAAGTAACTTACATAAAGACATTTTAAATTTGTTTACTGGTAGCTCCCTTATTTTTACCCTTACAGCCATACAGTGCACATTATTACTGTAGAGAGTAAGTTTCTGTTGCGACACGGATAACTTGTCCTTATGTCTACCACGCCGTCCAATCATATCCTCATTTTTTTCAAACAAATGGGTTATTTTGTTTCACAAAACAACAGATCTCAAAAATCAGCATTACATATTTATTGCCCGTATACATTTTTTTTGAACGATAAAGACCCTATCAGCTTCGACCGAATTACCCCATAGAATTAGGCCATACCGTGTAACACAGGACACATAGCCGTGGTATGCCAGTAGAGCTGCCTGAACTGATACTAATTGAACCAATCGTTTAAGGGCCTAAATAAATCTGCCAAGTTTTAGGCAAACGTTATCTATGTGTTCATTCCAGTTAAGATGTTTGTCAACTGTAATGCCTAGGAATTTTGTTGATCCTACTGTACCTAAAGTAATACTTAATTAGTGGTACTTAAAAAATAGCTTATCTCAGTTAAATTTGAGTTGCTTTTCGTCTGAAGACGCTTGTGACTTGCGGAGTGCGGGGCACGCGGCGGTCCCTACACACTTTACCCCTCAGCCCCGTAAAAGAACGAGAAGCTATAGTTGCTGTCCCCTTTCTCTGCGTCATCGAAAAGCGTCGCTCTCCATACTACCTTCATCTTACTTGGAGAACAAAAGGTATAATCGGCCAACTGCCTCTCTTATTACTTAAATTAAAAAAATTTCCATATCCATTACCAGTATAATATGTCGAACTGCAGTGCTTGTAAAAAGTCAATTAAACAAGCTGAAAAAATCACCTGCTCTCGTACTAATTGCTCACGGCCGTACCACTACCTGTGCGTTGGACTCGAAAGCCATAAGAAGTCAACTTCGTGGACCTGTCCTTTATGCGTTAATAAACAACCGAAGCTCGGGGACAATTCGGAGACTCCCGTAAAAAGTATAGCTGTATCGGATAATAGTGCCGTGTGTGTTGACCCGGACTACGTAACCACGAGAAAGACCAATCATGCAAAGGGAAGTCATGACTACAGTCCACGGCCGCACGAGACCATCCTATGTACTCAACAGGAGCTACAGGCATTAGTGCGAGATGCCGTAAAAAGCGAACTCAGCGATATTAAAAGTAAATTTTCTACAATTGAAACAGCCCTTAAATACATCAGCGCAAAATATGATGATTTCCTTAAAACTATAACCACCACCCAAACGGAACTAAAAGCCCTCAGCGATGAAAACGTCCGTTTGCGAAAGGACGTCGACATTAGCTCAATTAGAATTCAGCATCTCGAATCAGAATTCGCACGTCAAGAGCAATGGAGTCGGTTGCAAAATATCGAAATCGTCGGCGTTCCGAAAACTAAGAACGAGGACACCATTGACATCGTCGTTAAGCTCGCTAAGACAGTGTCTGTCGAGCTGGACAGGGCTGATGTGGAGTTTGCGCACCGTGTGCAGCCACAGCGGCCGCTCAGTGCCGGCGCCGGCCGCGCCATCGTCGCCCGGCTCCGCAAGCGCCGCACCAAGGATTGCATTATTGCAGCCGCTCGCAAACACCGTGCCATAAAACCCTCAGACATCGATGTAGGAGATAACCGTAAACATGGGACCAATATATACATCAACGAACATCTCACTAAATATAACAAAAACCTTCTAAAGGAATGTAAAATAAAATGTAAAGAAGCTAACATAAAATACGTGTGGACAAAAAACTGTCGAATATTTATTCGCCGGAACGACACCTCTCCGCCTATACCTATAATATCATCAGCCGACTTGTCAAAATTATTGTAATATTATTAGTTTTCGGTAATCGTATGTTAGTATTAACCTCCCCCTACATAGTACGCATCTACACAAAATATCACTACATAACTTTCTTTACACATACACTTTTTTCAACACACTTACATTTCACACGCAAGTATTTAATTGCCCCTGTTATTACACACCTTATTCTATTCATAGTTACCGTTATCTTAATTTCAAAATCCTATCTTAGCTATTATCACTACCTACAGAAATCAACAAATATTCTTTCGAACATGCTAGTACATTGTAAATCACATCTAAATTATCTAAACTGCATTACAATTTAACAGTATTTTACCAAAACGTACGTGGTTTACGGACAAAAACCATTGCATTCTACAATAACCTACTTTTAAGCAGCACTGATATAATTATGATCACCGAGACATGGCTGTGTGAGGGCATACTAGATACTGAACTGTGTAGCAGCGACAGGTACGATGTGTTCCGTGCGGACCGCGGCGCGCGCGGCGGTGGGGTGCTCATCGCCTGCGCCTCCCGCCTCGGCGCTCGACTCCGCCACGACGTAACTCATGCGGACGTAGAATGTATCGCGGTGACAATACCGGCGCGCTCGCTCGGTTCGGCGCGAGATTTGAATATTATTTGTTCATACATTCCGCCAAAGCGCGCGCTACCGATGCGTGTTCAAATATTTTTGGATTTAATAACAACCTTTTTTTGTGTCGAATCCTAATGATTATTTTATTGTAGCCGGTGACTTTAATCTCCCTTACATAAACTGGAATAATGGTATCCCCACCATTCTTAAGAAAGGTTCAATAGAAACTCAAAAAATGGCCACTGAGCTAATAAACACTTTTACATACTATGGCTTAACAATATAATAACATTAAAAACTCGAGTAGTAACACTTTAGACTTGATGTTTTCTAATACACCACTGGTATTACAAAGTCGGAGTCGCCACTTGTAAAAGAGGATATTTATCACCCCGCGATTGGCATAAGTGTAAGTGACATCTCAGTTAAATGCATAAAACCGACCAATAGACTTATTAAATTATTCCGTAAAGCTGACTACCACAAATTAAACACTTTTTTCTCAAATTATGACTGGACATTTTTAATATCAATGAAGTTACATTTAGCTATAGATACAATGTATGACATTTTGAATTTAGGTATAAGCAAATATGTACCAAATGTAAGAATATCTCATTCTTATGTTTACCCACCGTGGTATTCGAATACCTTAATAAAATTGATAAAAGAAAAAGCAAAATATCACAGACTGTGGAAGAAACATAAAAATCCTATGGATTATTTATCTTTCACAACACTAAGATCCCGCATAAAAAAATTAGAACCTATCAGTTATTCAACTTATATAAAGTTGTCAGAAGAAAAATTAAAATCATGTCCGAAGCTGCTGTGGTCTTATGTGAAGTCAAAGCGAGATAACAAATCCAATTATCCTAACATAATGCAGTATAAAGATACAAATTATTGTAATGAATTTGACATTTGCAATGCCTTTAATAATTTTTTTTGCGCAAACTTTAATCCTCCAGCTCATAACTACCCAGTTTTTAAGGGAAAATGGATGTATATAGTGACATTATCGTGGACATTAAATTAGAAGATTCTGAGATACATAAAATATTAAATAGTCTTGACAGTTCCAAAAGCGCAGGATGTGATGATTTACCACCCTTTTTCTTTCTCAGGTGTGCTGAATCACTGACCACCCCTTTAACTGTGATTTTCAATCGCTGTTTTTGCGAGGGCTATTTCCCGGACATATGGAAGACAGCTTATATTGTACCGGTTCATAAGAAAGGAGCAAAGACAGTTGTTGAAAATTATAGACCAATCTCTAAACTTAATGTCTTGGGGAAGGTGATGGAAGCGGTAGTTCACAAATACACTTTTCCAATAATTATACGCAATATACCTTCACAACAACACGGCTTTGTGCGGCGCCGTTCTACTAATACCAACTTGGCTATCTTTGTAAATGATGTGCTCCGAGGAATGGACGGAGGCTTTCAAACAGACGCCATTTACACTGACCTTGAGAAGGCATTTGATCGCGTTGATCATGACATTCTTCTCCGAAAACTCCAAGAGCTTGGAATTTGAGGAAACCTGCTTCGGTGGACTGAGTCTTACCTACGTAATCGATCACAGGCTGTGATACTGGCTGGACATCGCTCCAATTTCATAAGTGTATCATCGGGGGTTCCACAAGGCTCAATACTAGGTCCTTTATTATATGCAGCATATTTGTACGACGTCGGTGGCTGCTTCTGTTTTGCAAAATTTCTTATGTACGCCGACGATACAAAAATCTATGCCAACATAAAATCAGTAGAAGATTCTATTAAACTTCAAATAGACCTCAACAACTTGTGTCTGTATTATGAGACCAACCGTATTAATATAAATGTAACAAAATGTCTTCAAATAACGTTCACTCACAAGAAGAAAAAGCTTTTGACTCAGTACACTCTGCACGGTGAAAATTTGACTTCCGCTAATATTGTTAGGGACCTGGGAATCCTTCTAGATTCAAAATTGTCAATGACGGAACACATCAACGCCATTGTTACAAAGGCTTACAAAAACCTTGGGTTTATTTTACGTGTGACTAGGCCTTTCTCAGACTCTGATTGCATAAAATTGTTATACTATGCATATGTTCGGAGTATGCTGGAGTATTGCTGTGTAATTTGGAACCCACAGTATGTATTATACGTCCAAGAAATCGAAAAGATCCAATCCAAATTCCTCAAAATCTTAAACTATCGCACCCAGCTGAAAAAAGGGAATTACGATATATTGTGTCGCAATCACAAATTATTACCCCTAAAAGACAGACGAATATTGTTGCAAATGTTGTTCCTGCATGACATCTGCAGCAACCGTATTGATAGTCCCGAGTTAACCTCTCTAGTCATGCAACTAAGAACACCAACTAGGCGTACGCGACACTGCTCTTTATTTGATGTTCCATTTAGTCACTGTAACTATGCTAAAAACTCTGTAATTTGTCGAATACTGTGTTGTTATAATAAACAATTTCAGTCTCTCGATTTGTTTCAATTATCAAAACAGTCATTAAAAAAGCAAATCACAATTACACTGTCACCTGATAACAAATAAATATGGTATGTTTGGGTTGGTATGCTTGCAATGTAAGATTTGCACCACACTTCTGATTTCTCTCACTCTCACACACACTCATACAAACTCACACATACACAAACACATGCACTTTATCCACACACTATATTGCGTACTATAGTTTCAATATATATATAACTTCAAAACATTTTTCATTTCCTCATAAATACCGTTAATTTTATAAAACCTTTAATAATTTTGTATAATTATTCTGCTCGTTACTGTTTAATTAAAAAATTGTGAACCTATTATTGGCAGTATGTATATTTAAATTTATTATCAGTGTAATATGTTTTAAGTGCTGTTGGTTCTGTGAAAATAAATAAATAAATAAATAAAACTATATCAAATTTGGGGATTTTTGAATTATATGTTTGAAATTGCATTTTTTTAGTTCTGTCAATATTTATTAAAAGTTCGTTCATGTCTAACCATTTAGTAATGTCAAGTAATGGTTTATTAATTTATTTCTCAGCTTCAATATTTTTTTTATCACATTCTATAGTTATTGTAGTGTCATCTGCAAATAGGAAACAATAATGGTCAACATGATTTGGCAAGAAATTTATAAAAATTAAAAATAGTAAGGGCCTAATACGCTGCCTTGCAGTACCCCACGGTTGTTGGGGGTGTAAGAGGACTGAAAGTGCTTCAGTGTGTTACCATATATACGGCTAACTTCAACGCACTGTGTTCTATCAAATAAAAAGCTTTTGAACAATGGTTTGATAATTGAAGCCCTGAGACAGTGATAGGTTGATTATATGCGTAAAAGGGCCGACAACAGACCTAGCACTAGCCTTTAAAATTTGTGTAGAAATGAGATCATATCCTACAGAGCGAGTGTTTTTTAAACCCATAATTATTTTAAAAACGTCTATTTCAGTAATGGGAGTCATAAAAATAGAATTACTATTATTTTTTATATTGGGTACATAATTATCATATTTCTTGTTAGCGTCGTTTATTTTTGCAATATCAATAGAATCTTGATTGAACTTTTCACATATGTCCTCAGGGTTTGAGTAAATTGTATCATTGAATAAAATTTTTCCTATTGATTTAAAATAGTTATTTTTATTTGTTGTATCTTTAATTAGTGACCAACAGGCTCTACACTTATTTTTAGAGTTGGCTAAATATTTAGCATTTTCTCTTTTTTGAGCACTAGAAAAAATTTTTTTTAATATTTTTCTATAATTCTTATATTTTGACTTATTAATTAATTTATGGTTACGAGAAAGAAGGTATTTTAAATATAATTTTCGTTTTACAAAATATGATTTTTTTAATCCCTTGGATATAAACTTAGTCCTAAATGGTGTGTTGATTATTTTAACTGTTATCAAAGGGAAACATAAATGATGAAAAAGGATCAGGTAATCATGGAAAATACCAAATGCCTTTTCAGTATCGTTTTCATAGTAAACATCATTAAAGGATAAACATTATATACATTCAACAAATTTTCTTATATTTTCTAGGCTAAAATCTCTTTTTATGTCAAAATAATAGTATCGATGTTGAAATAATTTTTGTTTATCATGTGTTACAGAGAATGTCATAGTTTGAGCAGTTTCGTGGTCAGATAAGCACAATGTGTGTATGTCACTTTTTAAATTATTTAAATTACTATTAAGTCCAAACATGCCCTTTTTCTTGTAGGTTTATTTATATGGATTTTAATATTGTATTGGGATACACCACACAGTAATTAGCGTAGTAACCTTTACTACGCTTCTTTGTCATGGTTTGTAGAAGTGTTTCAAGCTCATGAAAAACTCTTCTAAGCTAGAAGTAGGCGTTCTATAGATACAAACAACGTATATATTTATTTCTAATAGTCGAATTGCACAGTATTCAAAGTAAAAAAGTTGAGGTTTTTGTGTGTTAATTTGTTCGTATTTTATGCCGTTTTTTAATAAGATACATGATCCTCTTCTTGGCTCAAAAGATCTAAAGTAGTATGACGCTATCTTATAGTTTTTTAAACATAAATTAGGTTCAGAACCACTTTTAAGGAAAGTTTCAGTTAAGCAAACAATATCTACGGAACCAATTTGCAATATTTTGGCGAAGAACTGTAATGTTATGCACGAAAAAGTTTTTCCTGTTGTACTATCTGTTTTACTACTTTCTACACTAGGCATAATGTATAGAAATGATCTATTTAATTTGAGTTATCAACGATATTGATTGGTCGTTGGTACGGTGTCAAGAATTTATATTTATAAAGTCTATCTCTATGTTTAATTTGAAGCAGAAATAGTTTATTGAATAGTAAGCATTGCCTGAGTTTGTATAAGATAAATTTAAACATTCAGAGTTGATGTAATTTTTGCACAGTAGTTGTATATGACTATTTAATAATCTCACATTCAAAAACATATTACGTCTAACATTTAGCACAAATACTTTACAACAGTTTTTCAGTGAATAAAGAGCATTGCACAGTCCTGAATATATATGGGTTTTTATCATTTGAACCGATTGCTAATATTATTATGTCTTTTTGTGATACACTTTTTGAGACCTCTATACAACTTGTTAGTATTCTATCATTCGAAGCATTTGGCTTTATTATAGCGGTAGTGTAATAATGTTTGCTCCACCTGTTATCTCTGTTCTCAATTAGTTTGCATGACAGTCCTCTACATTGCTGATCACCAATTATAATGATTTCAGGCTTATTTTGCTTCAACTTATCATAATTATTATTTTATTTCACTGTAACGATTATTGCTGGTTTTACATACGTAAAAGGTTGTGGTGTGTGCTGAATAAGAGGCCATTTTTTTGTAGGACTAGAGGCGTTTGTAGACTTTTGGCTCAAGTATAAGAATTCAAATAGGCTAAGGGTGTTCTGGGAGTTTTAATATGACAATTTGTCAGTCGACGTTTTATAGGAGTTAGTCTTTACTGTATTTTCTTTAAGTATTTACTGTCCTGATCCGGCCTGGCCGCACAAGCCAGGCTGAAGGGACGCCGGGAGTCCTTGCGTGTGCGCGGTGCCTGGGACAATACTGACTTAGTGTGTGAAACCGAGATTGTTGACGTTACGTTGTGCGGATTAAATGATTTTATGTGTAATATAAGTGCTCGAGTGATAAATAACCTAAATCTGCCAAAAATAGTTAAAAGTTTATTAATTTAGGTAATTTTAAGCATTTAGAAAGTGTCAGTCACAGCCTGTGTACCGAATGGCGTCAGCCACAAATTTTAATTTGTGGCTGATTTTAATTTTAATAGGTAAAATTTTAATGTTTTAATAGGTCTGTGCCACACGGACCCCTCTGGGCTGGTGCCTACATGGTAGGGTACCACGCAGCTTATCTGTACAGGGAAGTCACTGTACCTTGTCCATCGGCCATCAAGCTGATGATAAAAACCTGAAATCCGAACGCATACTACGGGACATCCAGGAGGAAGTCAGGAAATCCTTCCTGTTGGATTCACCGGGCGTCTCCTCCAAACCACGGCAGAACTCGCAGTGGATCCACGGTCGATGGCAGGTGGGCTTGCCCTGGAGACACGAGGTAAGTGTAATGCCTTACACTTATTTTACAGCTTTATCTAGACTTAACATAAGATGACAAAAGACGTCAACTTCTCGAACCGATATAACCGAGCGAATAAACCATTTATTAGATATTAATTATGCGAAAACTAAGTGACTTAAATTGTAATGAACGTAATATTTGGTATTTACCGCATTTCGGTGTCGATAACCCTAACAAAAATAAATCGCCTCTGCTAAAACCGACGGATTTTGTCTAAACGATAACCTGTTAACAGGGCCTGACCTACTTACGTCTTTATTAAGTATTATGTATAGATGCCGTGAGAATCCGGTAGCCGTCAAGGCGACATAAAAGATATGCTTTTAAGGGTTAAATTAAGACCGGAAAGACCAGGGCGCGTTCCGATTTTTATTTCGCAGTGTACCTCACGGCCCCGTTGATACCTATGTAATGATACCACTCATATTTGGCGCTAATTGTTCCCCATTCATCGCGCAATATATAAAAATCAAAAACGCGTAATTGTCCATGCCTACTGCAGTCAACGCTGTTGTTCAACAACATTACATGGACGACTATATCGATAGCATGCCAGATGAAAAAACCGTTATACAATTAGTTCACGACGTCACAAAAATACATCAACACGGTAACTTCGAAATCTGCAATTTTACTAGTAACAGTGCGACCATATTAGAAAACATACCTCAGGAAAAAGTAAGCAAGGCAGTTGAAAGTTTAAAATCGGACTACAGTAGGCGAAGGAACTTTAGGTTTATTGTGGTATCCTAGCAGAGACTTACTTAGTTTCGACGTATCTTTTAACGAATTAACGAAAATATATTGAACGGGTAATCAGGCCAGGTAATTTTTTGCGCTATTTATTATCAACGGTAAAATAATACTGCAAGATACATGGAAATTCAAAATCAGCTGGGATGATTGCGTAACAACTGACATTCATAATAAATGGGTTATTATGAATGTCTGTTGTTACGCCGTTGTATGTCCGGAGTCCTGATATTTATTGTAATTAATTGGTTGATTAAGTTTTGTCAGTAGTTGAATTTTATTGTCTTGCTTTAAAATTGTCTTTTTTAAGTTTTCATTATTTATATTCAAGTTTTGTATTTCTACATCTGCAATTTCAAGTCGTTTAGATTGTTCCTCTATTTTTGGCTTCATGCCATCTACTAATGAGTCATTCAGGATATTGGTGATAGGTAAACTATTGTTACTATTGTGAAACTAAGAGGAATTTTCATCCTCACTTAAACTCGTATTGTTTGATATACATTCGGAATCAGAATTTTCGTATTTATGTTTGGTTCTAACTGTTACGTTTTCCAAGTTGTAAAGCTGTAGCTCTAATATATTTAAAATTAATAAACGTTATCATTTATTATTCAATATGAAAGGAAAAATATTTAAACGCCATCTATTGAATAGTGTGCATACTTATTGGTAATGTGTATGTTTTGATGTATATAAAGTTTTGGATATACAATACTAGATGAACGTTGTTTTCTACTTTACGATAACAGACGTCGCTAGTTGCCTTATAGTGTTCAATATTGAATCAGCTAATCAAGTTTCGATAAAGTCTAGCAAAGCGATCTCGTTTATAAACTCAACAAAATAGGCTTACCGGATCGCCTAGTCAGGATAATCGCATCGTTTCTTAAAGACCGTACGTTTTGATTTAAACATGAAGGCACGCTTTCCGCGCCTCGTTCCATAAAGGCCGGAGACCCTCAAGGCTCAGTCCTCACCCCTCTGTTATACACCGTGTACACCAATGACATTCCCATCCCGCCGAAAGGCGTCGAACTCGCCCTCTTTGCTGACGACACCGCCCTTTACACCAAAGGTCTCAGCAGCTCGTCACCACACTCCAAAAGGCCGTAAATGCCCTCAGTGTATGGTTTCAAAAATGGCGCATCGATGTGAATCCAGCCAAGAGTTCTGCTTTTCGCTTCGACCCCAAACGCCGTCGTCTTGCTGACGATCCCAACGTTCGAATGTTAGGCATTCCCATCCCCTGGAAGCACAGTACTAAATACTTAGGCGTCACCTTAAACCCGACGCTTTCTTTCAAGCCACACGTTGTTAGAGTATCGAAACTCGCCCGTCTTTACTTAGGCCGCCTAAATAGTATGTTAGGTACACATAGTAAAATGTCCTTTAGAAACAAACGTACGCTCTTTAAGACCTGCGTTAGACCCGTCATGATATATGCCTCGCCAATCTGCACAAACTGCAGGTAGTTCAAAATCTCTGCTGCTGCAGGGCCACAAACGCACCCTGGTCCTTGCGTAACGCAGACCTGCACAGAGATCTTGAATTACCTACAGTGCAACAGCACCTCAAAACGCTCTCGGAAGCGTTCTTCAAACGCTCCGAAACGCACCCCAATCCCTTAGTTCGAGCTTCAGCCTCGTATATTACCTCGTATATTATATATTAGGTCTTTACCTATGAAATTGCCGTTTTTCACGAAATAAATTAAGCGTAATTTTTTTATATATTTTTTATTTCTATTAATCAAAATAATCACCCATGCAATCAACGCATCTTTGCCAACGCATTGGTAGCTTAAATTCTTCAAAGGCATTTTGTACTGCCTCTCGGGTATTGAATTTTTTTCCCGCCAAGAAGTTATCCAAATTCTGGAAAAAGTAGAAGTCTGTAGGCGCAAGGTCTGGTGAGTACGGCGGATGACGGAGAACTTCCAACCCCAACTCTTGTAGCTTGGAGACCGTCTGCTGTGCAGTATGAGGTCGCGCGTTGTCGTGCAGAAGCAGTGGAGCCGAACGATTGACCAAAGCTGGTTGGAGACGTGCGAGCTTCTCCATCATTGTGTTCAATTCTTCACAGTACACATCTGCAGTAATGCTTGTCCCGTTTGGCAAGAAGCTGTGATGAATTACACCCGCGTTAGACCACCAAACAGTGACCATCACTTTTCTAGGGGTAAGTTTTCGTTTAGGGCATTGTTTGGGTGCTGAACCAGGGTCCAACCAACTTGCTGAGCGCTTACGATTGTCAAACAGGAACCATTTCTCGTCACAAGTAACAATGCGGTTTAGAATTTTATTTTTTTTATTTTATTTTATTTATTTAGGAAAACATACAGCATTATATAAATACATAGGAAAATATTACAAGCAGGTGGTTCACAAGCCAATTAAGTTTTCACTGTTAATTGTAATAAATATTGGGTAGATTAAACAGAAGTTAAGTAACAATTTAAAGTTATAATACGTTATGGAAAAGTCAATAGAAAGTTTTAGTTTTAAAGCCATTTTTATTTAAGCTGCTTGATGGTAGATATGAATTTGTGGGGTTTCAGATTAAATATATCTAAGGTTTGATAATTCTGGTTATAAAAATTACAGGCTCTAACAATAAAGCGATTTTTACTGTAATTAGTCTTACAGGCTGGAAGAGCAAAAGTAGATCTTAATTTTAACCGAAGATTGCATCTCTGACATTTAAAGTAAATATTATTTAGTAAGTATGAGGAATCAACAAAGTTATTAAGTATTTTGTAAAGAAAAATAACATCACGGTGTTCACGTCGCGTTTCAAGGTCTGTCAATACATCGGATGGGATTGTCTTAAATCTATACACTAAACGCTTATAGAATTTGTCCTGAATACGTTGAATTGCATCCCTATATACCGAATACTGCGGGTTCCACACAGTAGAGGCGTATTCAAGATGCGACCTTACAAGGGAATTATATAAAATTATTAATGTATTCACATTTCTAAAGTCTACTGTTTGTCGAAATAAAAATCCCAACATTTTATAGGCTTTTGCAGTTATTTTATGAATATGCGACCGGAATAATAAATGATCATCCAAAAACACTCCCAAGTCTCTCACCTCAGTCACTCTATTAAGTGGTGTGTTATTTATTGTATAATTGTGATAAATAGTATTTTTTTTTCTAGAATAGGAGATAACACAACATTTTTTTATGTTTAAATATAATTTGTTACACAAACAGTAATCGTAAAGAGCAGTTAAATCATGCTGAAGATCAAAGCAGTCCTTAATAGACTTAATTTTAATATAAATTTTTGTGTCATCTGCAAACAATAAACCCTTGGAGTAACCAAAGCATTCTAAGACATCGTTAATAAATATGTTAAATAACAGTGGGCCGAGGTGAGAGCCCTGAGGCACGCCCGATGTAATAGGAACAAAAGATGATGTATATCCCTTAACCGCAACAGCCTGGGATCGATCCCTGAGGTAAGATGTGAGCCAACGTAGTAGGTCACCGTGTATACCAATTTTCTCAATTTTATTTATTAACAGAGAATGCGAAATTTTGTCGAAGGCTTTTGAGTAGTCGGTATACACGGCATCAACCTGATAACCTTTGCTCATGGCCTCAAGAATTATATCCAAAAATTCACACAAGTTAGTTTCTGTGGAACGTTTATTAACAAAACCGTGCTGTTGTGTAGTTAACAGCGGCCGGATAGCGGGAAATAAAGAGTCGTAAATAATTTTCTCAAATAACTTTGGCAAAACGGAGAGTTTGGAAATACCTCTATAATTCGTTATATCATGTTTATTGCCGCTCTTAAAGATAGGTACCACAAAGGAGCGTTTCCAGACTACGGGCATTATACCACTGGACAGAGACAATCCAAAAAGGATACTTACAGGGTAAGAAAGTTCTTTACAACAATTTTTTAGAAAAATAGGATGAAGATCATCCGGGCCGCTACCCTTATTTACATCGAGGCGACCTAAATAGTTTTCCACAATATATGGAGAAATATCAACGGAGGTAATCAGTGTTTCATTAGCTTCCTGTATCGTAAAAGGTACAGAGTACGAGTCTTCTTCAAAAACTGATTTAAAATATGCACTAAAAAGATTAGCAATAGATTCACCGTCAGAAGAAGTACTACCTTCGTAATGCAAAGTATCGGGGATAATGTTGCTAGACTTTTTTGATTTAATGTACGACCAAAACTGCTTTGGGTTCTTATTTATATTATTTTCTGTCCTAGATATAAATGAATTATAACATGATTCAATTAAATCTTTGGTTTGTTTACGAAGTTCAGAAAAATTTTTATAGTCACCTAATCTATTATAGCATTTCCATTTTTTATGTATTTTTTTTTTCTTTCTAATAAGTCTTATTAAAAGTGGCGAATACCAAATCGGATACTTGTTTTCCTTGGCTACATTTTTTGAAGGGACAAACTTAGCTATTATCTGGTTAATAAAATAATAGAATTTTTCAACTGATACATTAATGTCAGCGTTCTTAAGAACACTCCCCCAATCTACATCACTTAGAACACTCCTTATTGCATCGTAATCGGCCGCGGCGTACCTCCTCACAACTCGCGGTGCGGGCCGCAACTCGGCGACCCCACGCACAGGTGTACACGACACGCGTAGCGCCGGGTGGTGTGCGTCCTCCGGCAGAGCCAGTGGTGCCGCGCGCGATACTGAGCATGCGCAGCTACTAAACACAAGATCTAAACATCTGTTATTTATGTTTAAGATACTGTTGTACTGTGACCAATCCGTATAACTCATAATAAGATGCATTTGATTAGTAAATACATTAAAAAATGGATTATGTAAATCCTGGATACCTAGGCCATCAATGCGCGATTTCCATACTGCATCAGGAATGTTAAAATCTCCCAATATAATAAATTCACTATTCGGCAGATCGATGCTTAAGTCTGACAAGTAGTCAAATAGTAATTGCTGAGCTAAAGCTTGATCTTTATTTTGTGGGAAGTAACAACAGAATATATATAAAAAGTCAGAAACGTTATGTGCACTATCAAGCGCGACTCCTACGCAAACAATGTCGGGCGCGCCGGGCAGCGGCGGCAGCGCGCGCGGCGGCGACACCTGCAGCGCCAGCCCGCGCCGCGCCGCCACCAGCGCGCCGCCGCCGAGCCGCTGTCCCAGCCGCTCGTAGTCGCGGTCCGCGCGGTACACGCTGTAACGGGGATCAAATAATTCAGAATCGAATATACCCGGCAACAACCACGTTTCGGTCAAACATATGACGTCATAATCAAAATTAAGAACATTGTTAAAAAACGTTTTAGTTTTTGTGCGTAATCCTCTAACGTTTTGATAAAATAAATTTAACGAATTCACAGCGACAAACAAATAAAATAATAGTTATTATTAATATCGTCAAATAATCGATTAACTATTACAGTCCAAAACGTTCTTAAAATACTAAAAACAATGTTAATTATTTTAAATAATTTTACGATAAAATACAATATAACATCCGCATATGAATACGCATACCTTGATTGAATGAATGTATGTATGTAAAATATATGTAAATAAAAATTCGACATAAATACGCCCACTAAACAATAATATTTAGTGAAATTACCCAAAAATATTAAACGGTTACATATTATCACTAAACGTGAACTGCAAGTTGCCTTCAAAAATGTTTGAAGATATATTTCAATGTGACATAAATTCCACAAAACACACTTGTTTATGCCAATTGACAAAGCGCTCGAACTGCGTAACAGTTGAATAAGTATACTAGTTTTTTGCCAACTACCATGAACACTATGAACGTAATACATTGCGCGCGTCGAACATCCAACGTCTAAGAAACCAGTAACGAACCGTGACATGAACACTAAACATAACGAAGGAAAACTTATCCAATATATAAGATAACAACAGCTAAAACACCTCAAATTAAGTGTCTCAAAACGTGATTTACTTAAGAAAATATTTAACGAAAAATGACAATGTATACTATTAATTATATTTAGAATAAAAATTAAAAAACATGCATACCTAACATCAAGCTCACACTGAATTAATATTGATAATGGCAAACTAAAATTTGAAAGTAATTTTTTAATTTTTTTTGAACAAAAGCATACAAATTGTTTAGGAAACTGAATATTACTTATACTATTTTTTTTAATGCTTCTTCCGAAGTAATATGCAGTACCGGGGAATTGTCAGTGCGCCGCACCATGACCGTGCAGTTGCGCACCCAGCAATAAGCGTAGTTCTTCTCCTTCGCTTTAGTACGTGCTTGTTGTAAAAGAAACTTGTTGCGGGTTGATAAATGGTCATTTACGTATATGCGGTTATTGTTGCTGACAAATCCTAGATCGCTTGCTTTGAGATCTTTAAGTTTTCGAATTGCTGCCAGAAAATCATCCTTTTTGTATCTCGACTGAAACTTCAATATGATTGGTTTAGGTTTTTTATTGTTGTTATCCGTGTCATTTCTTACCGCAATCCTGGTCACAAAGTCGATATCCGTTGACAAGTTCAGTGGGAAACTACTACGTTCTGACAGTTTCTGGACTATTTTCAGCAGGTTTTCACCAGCATTATGAGGAATACCATTTATTTGAACGTTAGATCGCCGCACCCACTGCTCATTTCTGTGATTATCCTCCAGGATGCCATTCACAACATTCCTTAAATCATCAAGATCAGTTTTGGATGATTCTACAGCTTTTACCCTGCTTTCAATTGTGCTAACACGCTCCGAGATCTCATCCATTCTTGTATCCTTCATTTGTATGCCTGCTGAGCAGTGCAAGGCACGTCTCCACGCGTACTTCGCGCTGGCGGTCATTGAGTTCGTGGGGTACCCATTTGTCAAGCTTTTTTACCTTGCCAATTTGACGCAAATGGACCAATATTGTTTTGATGCTAACGTCGAAAGCTGCTGCTAATTCAGCCGTGGATTGAGTTTCATCAGCTTCCACAATTGCCTTTAATTCGTCATTGTCGACCAGTTTTCGGACGACCACGGGGTTCATTTTTCAGGTCAAAATTTCCAGAACGGAAGCGGGTAAACCAATAACGTCTGGTGCGTTCGTTTGTAGTGTTCGCTCCGTAAACGTCGTTGATGTTGCGTGCCGCTTGTGCCGCTTTGCTGCCACGACGGTACTCATACTCGATAATTACTCGAATTTTTAACTTATCCATGATGACGAAAAATGTTCGAATGCGTTGAAAACAAAACACTAAATATTAAACAAATGACGATTTTAGAAAAAGAATTTCATGTTTGTCAAATAAAATTAATTTGAAATTTTTTTTTTGACTGATAATTCTATCAGTCAAAAAAAATAATATTTTTATTTGAAATGGCCAGTACGGCGAGACGGCAGTTTCATAGGTAAAGACCTATTAGGTATATAGTATATTCGTTCAAAGTCAGTAGGCCTAGGAATGTGCAAGCGTACTGTTCCACAAAGTTGACATCCGATCTCGAAGCCCTTCTAGCCGAAAATTCTAATTCTAATTTTAACTCGAATGAAATGAACTTCTTTTAATTTTATTTAATATAACTTCTCTTTGCAATTTTGACACCTTCAGTGTGCTCTCCGTGGCGGGAACAAAAAAAAAACAAATGTCAGCCACTCGTTAGCCAGAAGTCGAAGAGAACACATCTAGAAGCTCCAGTGAGAAATCAACCTTAAAAGATGGAAACCACCACCACTTAGTCTGCTCAAGTTGTCGCACTGCTGCAAGCAGGAGTTCGCCGGTATGATGTCGCTCGGCAACTGAATTTAAATCGTTATGCAGTCCGCCGAGTATTTCAGAGGTTCCAGGGCACTGGGGGCTACATCAGGAGACGTGGAGCTGGTCGGCGACGCTGCACATCCGAAAGAGATGATCACTTCATTGTTTCTCCAATGCTGTTCAGCTATAACAACGCGTCAGGGAAGCTCGGACCACAGCAGTTAGCATCTCTACGATTAGTAGAAGACTACAGGAGAAGAACGTCGTGGCTCGTAGGCCTGCTACTGGCCCCATGTTGACCGCACATCATCGCAGAGATCGCTTGCAATTTGCCCGTGACCACGTCGATTGGACGTTTGAGCAATGGACGCGGGTTCTCTTCTCCGATGAGACTAGAGTCTGTCTTTATAGCAACGACAGACGTGCCAGAGTGTACAGAAGACCGTGAGAACGATTTTCGGATGGGATGCACACCCGTGTGGTATGCGGGTTAAGTTATAGGCGGTTTGTAGGATCTAATACCTATTATATAAGGGACTACACTAAACTAACCTGGAAGGAGGCACCTCGCTCTCACCCAAACACACGACCTGGAGCAGCGGTACTTAGACCTTTTTTTCTTCCGGGCCCGGGTTATTCCAAATGTTTTCTTCCAGTAGGTATATCACTGCAGTCCAGTAAGCGGGTGTGGGTCGCTAGTAAGCGAGCAACCACGTGCGGGGTGGTCAGGGAGCTCAGATGAAACTTCCCTTCTACAAAATAGGTGGTACACAGCGTCCGACGCACGTGAGGGTTCGGATCGTGCGGTGCGTATCGAGAGCGGCTATGTACCTACTATTTGGTAGCGAATGATGCGGCGCGTTTGACAGCTAATGTCAAAGAAATATTAAATTTATGCGGGTAGCCTAAACAACATATTGAGCGCAACATTGGCGCGAACATCTGCGTTTCCAGGACTGACGGTTCTCGCGGCCAAGGGTCGACGATACATTGCCGAGATCCTGGAAGAGCATGTGGTCCCATATGCGGGATACGTTGGCCCTGGATTCATGTTAATGCACGTTCGCTCCCACACTGCATTGATTGTTCGAGATTATCTGGAGAAAGTTGAGATCCCTGTTTTGCCGTGGCCAGTTCGGAGGACTTAACCCGATCGAACACCTTTGGGACGAGCTAAAGCGACGGGTTCAGTCACGAGATGCCCCCCATACTACTCTACAAGACCTTCAGGATACAGTCATTGAAGAATGGGGCAACATTCCACAAGAAACCATTGTTATGTTGGTAGGATAGTTGAAGGGACATTTAGAGGCTGTGATAAGGTTACGTTAGGTTTTAAGTTACTTTTAAGCACTTTTTGTACATTTTAAATATCCATTTATTGTTTCGATATTAAGTTTCAATAAACATTTTTCAACTGACCATAATGTTTGTTCTTTAATTTTTTTACCCATTAAAGTACCATAAAAATTTTACCATAAAAAGTCTATATTTGTTTAGTTTTTTAAAAAAAATAGGCTTTATTACCTCTCACTCATACCTTTGCCTTTGATCAAATAGCATTTAAAGTTGGTTGCAACTATTTTTCGTGGAGGGGCGATATTTTTGACGCCGAGTGTATTATGCACAGTTCTTTATTTATTGAATAGCTCCTTTTGTCGTTCTGCTATTAATACATCTGGTATACTGTGTATCATTTGTTAGTTGTTGAACTAGAGTGAGATTCATTGTTACTTGCATTTGACCTGCAAGGAGTGTATGTGTTTTCGTCACTTTGTTCATTGTATGGCCGTTATATTCTTCCAAGTATGCTGTCTTGAAATTCTGAAATAACTCAGCTAAACTTACAATACCATAAAAATGTCAATAATCATAGAATAGTAGTTTTTTGAAAACATGGCAATAGTAATTTTTATTAGATGTAATTCATAAAAGAACATGTTTAGTAAAGTTTTGTGCACTTAAGACTGAATATCAGTAGTGTTCATTGCATGTAAATGAGCATTCTCAAAAACACTCTTTACATACTGCAAAAACGTTTGATACATTTAAAACTAATTTAATTAATTATTATCTCTCTCTATGATAATTAATTGATACACTTTTTTA
The DNA here is from genome assembly GCA_923062675.1 of Marasmarcha lunaedactyla. Taxonomy (NCBI): domain Eukaryota; kingdom Metazoa; phylum Arthropoda; class Insecta; order Lepidoptera; family Pterophoridae; genus Marasmarcha; species Marasmarcha lunaedactyla. The sequence goes on from OV281353.1 coordinate 17,087,936, forward strand.
ATATATTTTATTAGAAAGATTTATGTATATGTGTATATATTTTTATATGTGTATCTTTATTGGTAAATGTATTTATATAAAATGCATTGCCCTACAGTAGTTCTGAATCACTATTTTCAAATCATGAACTTCAAGGTTGCCTGGAAGAGATCACTCTTAGTTATAAGGCTGTATATATTGTCATTCTCTTTTTGTTGGTTAATTTAAATTTTTTTGTGTATTTTAATTTTTGTAACTGTTACAAATAAAGTGTATTTTCATTTCATTCTCATTTATGGATAGGTTTATTTTTCACTTCGCCATTATTGAGATGTCCTATGTTGATACTGTTGACATGGGACATCTTCTTAAGAATTAAAGGCTTTTATGTTATAGATCACTGTCTAAACCAGACCCAGTATGGAAATAAATAGTTCCTTACATTTTATAGCTACTGTAAATAATGCATTAAGTTTTTTAAATATTTAAAAACAGGTGGGATTGCTTACCTCTGAATGAACTGAAGGTTCATACAAATCACGCAACAAGCTAATTATAAAATCAAATGCAAAGTATGTTGGTTGATATGTGTCATCTTTTTAAGATCCTGGTTCCTTGAATCATTCGTTTTCTTTATAAAGTCTCCATACAATGTAAACAGAGTATTGTTTTTTCTCTTCATTTCATATACAACGTTGATAAAAGCGAGAGGCATTAAATGAAACCACATATACTATAAGTGCCTACTGTTAATCCGAAACTATTAAAAAAAAGTTTACGAGAAGTATACGAAAAAACTTTTTTCAAAGGACTTAAATAGCTTAATAATTAAGTTAAAATGTAAACATCCTTTGTTGAGTAGCCACTTTGCCGCCACCTGCGTAACAAATTGGCAACGTCACATTTGAATCACATAGCGCGGGCTCATCGGCTCACACACCTATACAGCAGAGTGCCCGGGTTTGATGTGGATGATATAATATTGTTATTTAATCGTGCAATAAGGCCACTGTTTATTGTTAAACTTTTTGATTCATTAAACGCTAAAATAATCCGGTTCGTAAGTTCCTCTACGGTATTCACGTCTGTCGCGTACACTTCACCTTTCACAAACTCCCAGATAAAAAAGTCCATTGGAGTGAAATCCGGGGACCGTGGTGGCCATCGTACTGGTCCAAATCGACCAATCCACTGCTGTCCAAACATTTCGGTCAGTCGCTCTCTGGAAGACATCACTGAATGTGGAGGATCTCCGTCCAATTGGTACTATAAATGCCGATGATTGGCTAAGGGTAGTTTTGGTTTTCAATACTCCAGTATCTGAGATTTTGTCGGTTTAACATGACATTTAATAGAAAGTTCGGGTCGTCAGTAAATTTGTCAAGTATCCACTGGCAGTAAGTACGCCTGACTGGCAAATCCCTTCTTTAAAAGGCTTGAACTTTTTTTAATTTGTACGGTTTGCGTTCTATGGCAAACTCTACACTGGCGTGCGGCTCTATACACACTCGATGTGGGGTTGCGGTCAAAATAGTCAAGAATTTGTTGCTCGCGCGCAGTAGGTATCTGCGGCGGTGGGACTCCCTCCTGATGCGCTACTAATGGTTTGTTTTCCCGTGCCCGTTGCACTGCCAATACTATGGTGTGAGCGTTCCTAGGGCAAATCCCTTCTTTAAGTTGTTGTCTTCTAAAGTTGGCGCTACTGTGCCACTGTTTACATCTTTTCCGGAGTAAAAAATAATAAAAAATAGTTAAGTGACTTATAATATATAAAATTGTGTTAAATCAGTATATTGAGCAGTTTATGCGTCGAAAGTGAAAGAGCATTCGAAACTCTGCAGTGATTAGTGCCTGATAATAGATTTTTTTTTATATAATCACAACATCTTCAGTTTTAATGAAACGTTACAATAATATTTCCCAGTTTTAAAGATAATCGCCGTTACATCTATCAAGTTTAAGTGACCCCGTGCTAAAAAGTGATAAAATAAAGTGACCTAAACTGTGCAACGTTATAAAGTATGAGTGCCGTTATCTGATTAAAATCGCTTTATCACTCTGCATTGTCTAACTAAACACGTCATAAATTTATCACGTAAATATAGTGACATCTAGTGAATTGCACTGATAACAATACACAATATCGATAACAGACGTCAAAATAAAGACGTTCTTGAGATTTTTGTAAAAGTTTAGCAACTTGCCAAAAGATGGGGTAATAACACAATAATTTGAAAAGTTCAGTTACTCGCCAATAGATGGAGTGAGGCTAAATAATTAGAAAAATTAATTTGACTTCTAGAGACAGAGAGCACAACTTTTTTTTCCTTTTTTTATTTTTAAATTAAAAAAAAAATATCTTTTTAATTCCAATAATGTCCAACGAAAAAGATATTACTTGTGAGGGTAGTCGCCATTCAATGAAAAATAATGATATTTTAATTTGCGTTTTATGTTATTCCAACTTTTGTAACATTTGTTCATCGTTGTCAACAAAACGTTTTGAAATAGAAAGGAAACGAAATGAATGGGTCTGTGTAAAATGTAAATGTGCCCAACCGAAGAGTGATAGAACCAACACACCAATAAGAGCTACACAAAAACATGAAGCAAATGAATCGGCAGTTCTCCCTCTAAACGACTCGGACAAAATAAATATCACACAACGGGACCGCAAGAAAAAGTCTCAACCCCCACCAAGCAAAGTGGCACCACCAATCAGCATTACGAAGATAGTCTGAGGGCTATAATAAAAGAAGAAATGACTGACATTATAAAGAACCAAATATCTGAACACTTGCTAAAAATTACCGAACGTTTGTCTTGCTTCGAGGAATCCCTTAACTTTTTTTCATGCTAAGTATGACGAGTTAAAAAGCGACTTAGACAAAAAGACAGCTGTTATTCAAAATTTAGAAGCGATTAAATTAACTCTTTGCAGAGAAATTAAGGATTTAGGATTTAGAGTGAAACAGATAGAGCAGCGAATGCGTGTAGAGAATGTCGAAGTCAACGGAATCCCCGAACACAAAACCAAAAATTTAGTAAATACTATCACACAACTCGGCAATGTTGTAGGATGTCCACTTTCAAACGATGATATCCGGCACGTAACAAGGGTGGCTAAGTTCAACAGCGACAGTAATAAACCACGTACTGTAATTTTGAAGTTGCAAAGCCAAAGGCGTCGTGATGAACTGCTAGCCGCAGTTTTACGTTTCAATCGAAACAAACCCAATCCTGAGAAGCTCAACACGAAGCTGCTTGGCATTGGCGGTAATTCTGCTTCTGTATTTGTGGCTGAGCATCTCACAACGCAGCAGAAAAACTTACATGCTGCCGCACGTCAAAAGGCCAAGTCTTCGTCGTACAAGTTTGTTTGGGTACGTGATGGAAGAATTTTTGTCCGTAAAAATGAATCATCCCAGGCTTTATTAATTCGAGACTTAGATAGCCTAAAAAAATGGAATAATTTACTAACATTACATACGTTTTATCAATGTAGATCTTATTTTTAATTATATAAATGGCGTTTAAAATTTACTATCAGAATGTGAGAGGTATGAGAACCAAAACATATACAGTTTTTAATAATACTTTACTTTATTCATATGACATTATTGTATTTACCGAAACATGGCTTAATTACAGTTTAATAAATAGTGAATTTTTTGACTCTAGATATATTGTATATAGAAAGGATAGAGTGATATTAATAGGGGGATCAACCAAAAAAGATGGAGGAGGCGTGTTAGTGGCAGTTTCCAAGAAACTCATGTCTAGAAGGGTGCTTATTTGGGAAACTGACACGGAGGATGTCTGGGTCAGCATCGAAATCAAGGTTGGAAACATATTTAAAAAGTTATGCTTATGTGGGATTTATATTCCTCCCCCCGTAAAACTAGTGCCTTTTTTGGATTGGCTCAAACACGTAGACATTATTCTAATTCAGATGGACGCCGTTATCATTCTTGGCGACTTCAACCTAAATTTTATCAAATGGACTAAAACTAATGGCGTAGTACCTACCGTCCCATCAAATTTCGATTGTCCTTTGGGAAGATCTCTCATCGATTTTATTTTCTCTAATAATCTTCAACAAATAAATTATATTTCAAATGAAGACGATAGAATTTTGGATTTAGTTCTTACGACCATGAGTGACATTAACTGTAACATCTGTACAAGCCCCATTAGCAAAATTGATCCTAAGCATCCTTGTCTCACTCTTACTCTTACAAATTCTGCACCAATTATGTTAGACCCCGCTAATACCTTGCGGTTAAATTTTCACAAAGCAGATAATGAGTAAATTCGCAAACACTTGGAAACTATTGATTGGTCACAAAAGTTGTCATCAAATGACGTTGATAATAATCTTAATACGTTGTATACTGAACTTAATTTAGTCACTAATAAATATGTACCTAAGCAGAAGGCTAAGAGTAGTAAATATCCAAACTGGTTCTCAAGAGCGCTCATAAGGCTTTTATCTGAAAAAGATAAACTTCGCTACAAATATAAAAAATATGGCAATCCCCGTGACAAATACGAGTATCAGCTACTTCGGGAGAGATGTCAAAAGCTTACTAATGAATGCCATACCCGATACAAACATAATTTAGAAGCAAACATTCAAAATAACTTGCAACTTTTCTTCTGCATTTTCTAATAAGCAAATAGATAATAATATAGATCTAGAGGAAAAGAATATCAGGACAGGGCAAATGAAATTTTCTGAAAGAATGGTTGCAGACAAAATGAAAGGATTGGATATGTCCAAGGCTGCTGGACCCGATGGCATACCTGCGGTGTTCTGGAAGCACTGTGCTGATGTCATAGCCACCCCTGTGTGTCTCATATTCAATCAGTCACTAGAAACATTTCCGAGAAAATGGAAAAAGGCAAGAGTTGTACCAGTTTTCAAGAAAGGTGACAGAAGTGATGTGAGTAACTATCGCCCAATATCTATATTAAGCTGTCCAGCTAAGATTTTTGAGGACTTACTATGTCCTATTATCACCAGTCACGTAAGCTCCTCAATTTCGAACCAACAGCATGGTTTTCAAAACCGACGGTCGGTAGTTACAAATCTTGTCCAATTCGTTAATGACTTATCTGCAAAGTTAGATAGAGGCCTCCAGGTGGATACAGTTTATACCGATTTTTCAAGCGCTTTCGACCGAGTAAGTCATTCAATACTCTTAAGGAAATTGGAGGCAGTGGGCGTCATTGGTTCGTTGTTGTATTGGTTTTCTTCTTACATAACGAAAAGACCGAATATTGTCGTTGTGCGGGGTTTTGAGTCGTTTTCTTATCACTCAACTTCTGGGGTCCCCCAGGGGTCACATCTGGGACCCATTCTGTTTTCGCTATTTATCAATGACATCTCAAACTGCATCACTGTGATTACTGTTTATTTGTAGATGATCTAAAAATTTACAAAACTGTGAGATCAGCTGCCGACGTTTCATTGTTACAATCTGACCTTGACCGAATAACTGATTGGTGTGAACGTAATGGAATGTCTCTCAACCCTCGCAAATGTAATCACATTAATTACACACGTAAGAAGGAGACAATTCAAAGTGTTTATAGGATCGAGGGCGCAGTGCTTGAGGAAGTAAATAGGGTTCGGGATCTGGGTGTGATCTTGGACAGCAAACTTTCTTTCATACCACATTATGATCACATAGTAGAGCAAGCTTCTCGTATGACAGGGTTCATCAAGCGCAATTCTAGGGAATTTAAGTTTCCAAAAACAAAATACTTCTATTTAATGCACTCGTTAAAAGTATCCTTGAGTTTGCATCTGTGGTATGGAATCCGCAATACTGTGTACATTCACAAAGAATTGAATCAATACTGCGTTCATTTACTAGATACTTAGCCTTTCAGTCTACTGGAATTTCACATAGAGCTCCATATGAGAACAGATTATTATTTTTTAAACTTCACTCACTGCAAAACCGACGACTGGTCCATGACCTTAAATTAATTTTTAAAATTTTTAACAATTTAGTAGATTGCTGCCGTCTTGTTGAAGATATCCAAATTTCCGTACCTAGACGGATACCACGTCACCCTATAACTAAACCTTACACATCCCATTCTGTAGGTCCAACTAGCTTGCCCACTCTCCCCTTCCCAGGATGATTGCATTGTATAATTTAATGTGCTCTAGAATCCCTGACCTGGACATTTTTCACGACTCTTTTCATGCTTTAAGCAAAAGATTTATAATTACCTCTCACATGACCTTAATGTTGCCTTTTAATAAGTGTAATTAAAATAAAAGACATTTAATTGTTATATTATTTAATTTAATTGTAGTTTAATTTATTTAATTTTATTGACTTCATTGTAAAATTATAATTAAAATTTTAATATATATATATATATATATATATATATTTGTTATTTAATTGTGTTATTGTATTGATGTTATTTAATTGATTGTGATGTGCTTTTATATTGAAAAAATTTTTTATACTGAAATTTTTGTATATTTGTGTGATACCATTTTATTTTAATTCGTTATTTTTAAGTAATTATTCCTGGACTGTGTTAGCCAATGCTGTGCATGCCTGTAACTGACATTAATAATAGCCCATACTCAATCTTAACTGTATTTGACATGTTTTTTTTATTAATGTTGTTGGCGTGTCTTGTTTATAAATAAATAAATAGGGCACGTACGGCTGTCTCCATACCTTTCTCGGTAAGTTCGCAGAGCTAGAGCTGCGTTTTCGTGGGATTCCCCGTAGATTAAAATCATGTCAGTGAATTCTGACGCCGTGTATGTAGCCAGAGGTATTGTGGATGTCTTACGTACTTACAAAATAATTAAAAACTACTCACAAAACTAAACCTAAAATACTTAGTTACATGTCCTGTCACAAAAGTAAAACTAACACTAAATAAATTCCGTGTCCTATCAAAAAAAAAAACTTAACATTAGTAAATGGGACGCGTGAGCGACAATAATCTATGCTGAATTGCGCAACGTGCACCCCGAATGCAACGCGTCTTCGCACTAAACAAAGTAAAAATTGTGCCCTTGACCTAATTAACCGAGCCGCCGCCGGCGCAATAGCAACAAACTGATCTATTTCTATTTCTGTTAGACTTATTACATTAGAGTGAGATAACCGTGATCTGTACTTTCTTTTAAGGAAAGATTTAGTAACAGTGTACTTCCTTGTTTGTACTGCAAACTTACGATACAAAGCGGCAATGTCGCATCGCTTGCGTGAATTTTGTTGTTTGGCGGTGACCCTTAGATAACTATATATGCCTATAGTACAAACTTACGATTAGGTGATCGGGAAGATACAGAGTGTTTAAATGAAACTAAGAAAAAACTAAAAAACATTCCTGTGACTAAACTATTGCTACTACTAATAAATATGTGGTTTCATTTAATGCCTCTCGCTTTTATCAACATTGCATAGGGAATGTGTCAGAAAAAGTATTTTGATTTCTAGTCCATGCTTCATTTTATGTCTTTAATTTAGTGTTTCCTAATGGCTGGTTCTTCTTCAAATTCTAATACCTTTGTTCTTTTTATACTTTACAAAATAACTTGAGCATCACATCTCATCAGGTCATAAGGGTTAATATAAGTCTCTGGTCTTTCTGGTCTTTCCCCCCGCAGAGATGAGTAGTTTAGAAACATTAAATTTTAAAAATTGTATTTGTCATAATGTCTAGGATTAAAACAAAGGGGACCCAAAACAAACTAGTATTAACAGACTCGAGCAATTTGTTGTGTTTGTTAAACAAATATATTTAAGAATTGTGAAAAGTGTATATTTAAAAATTGGTGGCACATCGGGGGGCACGGCCGTGCCCCTGACGAATCGAGCCCGAAGCAAACACTGCCGTACCATCCTTTACTGGATACGCTTGGAGAAGTTAAAGAAGGGTTACTCCCATCCACCTTTGGACCTCCCTTTACCCCATAAACCCCTATTTAAAGAAGCGAATTTCTAATGCAAGTAAAAGTATTATCAGAAAATGTTTATACTTGCTTATGAAATAAATATTTGCAAAGAATTCGTGTAACTTACTTTAGGAGTATCTTCAGGTATTTCCATCTTCACAATTTACCGGGCCTTGAGAACGGCAAAGTGTGGGTCCATTAAAAAGAAATAATTTGGAATCTGCAAGAAATTCACACCACAAAATCAAAACAAACATTGACTGAAGAACTGTCAATCATGGCTTTACAGTATGTAAACGCATTGATACTGGCAGAAATAGTTATTGTGTAGTAACAACAGCTGATTGCCATTATACACAAAATAATAATAATAATAACGCACACGACAGACTATTATTGCCAATTTCAAGTATTGGAAAATACGTGGCTACATATTTACAAAGGTTCAAGTATATGGATTAAAGCCCGAACATTCGAGATACCCTTTCCCAACTCAGAAGTATAATCAATAATGAATGAGTTGTTTCTCAGGCAGGTGACTGATAGGTGACTATCGGTTGAGTGAGTGAGAGGAGAGAGATAAATATGAAAAATGTAAACAGACAAATAAAATGTTTTGTATGGTGCTTATTTATCATTAGTTATTTTTAATCTGAGATAATGTGTGAACATGAAAGCACAGATGTATTCAGAGATGTATTCAAATACTATAAATCAAAAAGTCCACAGCCTTCATTAGAGAATGTTGTGAATATTGATAACATCGATACAGGCAAGGTGTTTTATTTTGTATAATTAAGACAGTAATTACGACAGATCTATCCCTAGATCTACTTGAAACGTAAATTAGTGCATGGAAAATATATGCAGAATGCTTGAAAATATACGCACGGTGCTTTATAGATTTTTGGCTTATGAGTCATTTTGAATGTATTTTATATTGTGAAAAATTTTATATAATCTTTTCAAAAATTTGCATATTCATGATATCAAAACTATACCTAATAAAACACCATGTTTAATGACAAAAGATGTTTACATTCATGGTTTTGTCTTTAGACAAGTTAGATTATGAATTCAAATAATAATTCTTAGAATAAAATAGGCTAATAATAGTATTAATGACAATGTTAGGACTAACACAAAACTAATGTATTGTCATATTCTTTATGATTTTTAATAATTTTTCAGGTTTTACCTATCCAAAATAATGTGATTAATGACACTCTTCATACACAGGCTTTGGGATTGCTAACATACTCAAAATGGAATTCATATACTCTCCCCAAAAACCCTGGCCTTATTTTTATCAGGAATCCATTCACAGCTCTTGGACAAAGATATTGGATAAGAAGATGTCTGGAAGAATACCCCAAAAAGCCGAATAAAATAAACATTGATGTAGAAACTCATATTAAGGATTGGTGGTCTGAATGCCACATTAATGATGAGTGTGATGAAAAGTTAAGGAAGAAACTTAGATGGACAACTCTAGGGTATCATCATAATTGGGATACTAAGGTAATATACTTACCCTTTACAAGGTGTACATACTGCAAATTTATATTATTCATATTAGAACTAATATCGTTGCTGTGCCTCCAAAAATCGCTGTTTTTTTATGATTTTTTGTTTTGATGCCATTTTGATCCTTATTTCAATCTACATAGGGTGTAAAAATATTTCTGTGATCAAAGTTTATTTAACAAGAGTTACGAAAATCACTAAGTGTTGTTCATACATTGAATGCACCTTTAAATTCGCTAAGTGTTTAAAATCACATAGCTATAATACTTTGCTGTGCGATGTAGTCTCAAATTGCGCCCAATATGTATTTATCTACACATAGCGATATTTGTGAACGAGTTCAAACCTCTTTGATCGTGGCTAGTGCTCGTCGACCATCGCATAACGGATCAGACATACATGTAAACCTGAAATGTTTATACCAAGAATAGTTAGTTAAGTAAATAAGAAATATAATATCGCAAAATAAGTAAATACAAACATTTTTCTTTTATAATATTATATTCTAAGTATGGCTACTGGCTTTTGTGTTCAATGGTTTAGTCTTACATACAAATTATTTCTTTTATTATGTATCTAAACAAATAATAGATAAATATTTCTAATTTTAATTTGTCTCTTGGTCTACTGTAATATCTTTAAATCTTTGTTAAAGACGACATGACATTCATAAAGTGTATGTTCGTTTAAGTGGGTACCTAATACGAAAATAAACATCTTTGAAATCTTGTGTTATGGAAACTAGATAATGGACAGATATACTAAAGAAATATATAACTATACTTATTACATATAAAAATACTCGTGGTTTTTTTTTGTAAAAAAAACTGTGCATTTAATTGAATTTGGTGATAACCGTTTGTTCTTACATATGTAAAGCTAAAAAAATAGAATTGTTTTTGGAAAATGTCCAAATTTTTGGGGTTAACAAAAAATTAAAAGTACTTTTTCATAATGAAAATATGCAGTATAACCATACCCCAAAGTAAGTGGAAGCGGTCTTGATACAACCTGTATTATACAATAGTGCAATATTTTTACATACTAAAATAAGGCTAATTATAGGTGTCGCTTAAACATAAATTGGATGTTACAACTTACATATACTTTTATAAATTTTTAACATTTCATAAGGCCTTTGTGCTGTTTTAAACATACTCATTAAGTAAATTTGATAGGACATTGGCAGATTGCCATACATGGTTTTAGTTGGAGTTACAAGTGGAGCGTTTAGAAGTTAAAAATATCTAAAACTATAGGACATAAAATCCGGTAACATTAAAAAAAAATATATATTATGGAGTATGTCTAGGAACAATAATAATTGCATTTTCATTAAGTACTAATTTTGAGGTTTTCATTTCAAATTACCTACTTTTACATAGGTAATACTACTATCACCAACCGACCATGATAAAAATGACACGTAAATGTTTATCAATATCTTTAACTTAATCAACTTGTCCAAAAATAACAGCAATAAGTCGTCGTAAGCGCAATCTATCGGAAGTTTTTTATCTCAAACTCGCCGGCTAAGGCAAAAGCTATAGAGCCAAAGATAAGGACTCCAGTGAGTAATAAATCATTTTCCTATGAGAAATATAAAAAATTTATTCTTTCATACAATGCCTCCTTACATTCTGAAGTGACTATAATTTCCTATAATTAAGATCTACTTATATTACAAAATCAAATACTTGTACTTGGTCACAATCAATCCTATGTATCGTAATAAAAAATGACAGGAGCTAAAACAAACTGATCAAGTCAAATCAAGCTTTATAAATCAACTATTTTTTGGAGACTTCTACACATGAAGCTAATATTATGGAAATTCACATTAAAAAAAAGAATAAACAAAAATGCTAGTTTTTTTTCTAAACGCTCACTGTTTACTTAAATAAGGATTCGCTAATATTCTTCAAAAACGGAACTTATTGTAAATTTTATTGTGTATGTATTTCATTGATTTGTCATTTTTTTTGGCAAATTGGAAATTGTCACGTCAGCATAAATTTAACGCGAGAAAATTTTGGTGCAATGATTTTTTAAGGACTTTCGATGTCATTTAAGTCAACAAGAAAGTTGTGATAGACTACGATTGGCACTTCACGATACAGCCCCATCTCGTGCCACTGTTTACAACTGGTTTATGAGTTTAAACGAGGTCGCACTAATCTCACCGATGATCTGCGTGAGGGACGACCTTCTACGGCGACGACTGAAGATAACGTCTGTGTTGTACGGCGTATGATAGAGACTGACAAAAGAGTGACCTATCTGCAGATTCGGACAAGCTCAGACATCGGTATGAGTCAAGATCACAAAATCCTCCGTGAACATTTAGCGGTTAGGAAGTTTTGTGCCCGGTGGGTACCTCATAATTTGACCGAGGGCCAAAAACTCCGCCGTGTTGATTGGTGCCGTGAAATGGTTGAAAGATTTAACGGAGGTGATTCAAATGCTGTGTTCGACATACTTACGGGTGACGAAAGCTTGATTTACTGTTATGATCAGTGGGTGTTTCATTCCGTGGAGTTGCCAACTAAAGTGAAGAGAGGTCAAAGCATGGGAAAAAGATGAAATTAAATTACTTATTCTTATTGATGTCAAATAAAACATGACTCTACCACCAGTTCGAAAAAACCTTCGTGAAGAAGAACTGGCAAGAAACTTCACGGGTATATTTTTTTCAAAATAAATTTACAGAGTCTCTTTATGTCTATACAAAGTTATTCTTATCTCCATCTGTTAGCTCGGCAAGTCTCCCTCGCCCCAAGTATCCAAACGACGAACGCTCTCAAAGCTGGAAGCGTTTGAACGCTCTCAAACGCTTCCAGCCGTCGCCCTCCTCAACCATATTAGAGGAAAGTGAGCGACCCTGAAGAAGGTGAAGATGGTTGCTCGTTCTTCGGAAAGGCAGGTCATTTCGCGACAATTGTTTTAGTTAGAGGATCGAAAAACAGTTTCTGCAGAGTGGTACACTAACAATTGTTTGCTACTTGTCTTGGAGAAAGTTCGGGAGAAACGACCTCACAGTAGGATCCTCCTTCACCACTCGTGACAATGTCTCGTCGCACACCGCCAGGCGAACGATCGACTATTTGGTGACGTCAAACGTGGAATTACTAGGTCACCCGCCGTATAGTGCCGACCTTGCGATTTTTATTTATTCCCGAAAATAAAATAAAAAGTTTAGAGGAAAACGTTTGATGGAAGCCGCGGAAGCTGTGGCTGCCTTTCAAAAGGCCGTTGAAGAGACCCTTAAGGATGAGTGGGCAAAATGATTTTCTCAGTGGTTCCATGGGATGCAGCTATGTAATGACGTGAGTGGACACTATTTTGAATAAATATAATAAAACCAATAACTAGCTAGTTTAATTGATTTTCGATTTTTAAGAACTTTGAGTTTAACCCTTGGACAAGTAGAAATATTATTAAAACTTCAAGTACAGTGGTAACTTCAGGGATCACAGAAACAACAGAAAACCTTATAACAATTACTTCTAATATGAGTGTATCTAACTCTTTTTTTGAAGAACAATACAATACTCCTACATACACTACTACTACACCAGCCCCTTCTCATGCCTTAATAAAATTGAATGACCAAACTGAAAATTTTGAACCTGTTGTGGAAAAGGAAAACATTTATAATAAATAAATATAGAAGACCAGAAAACTAAACAAGGACAAAAAATTAAAATCGAATCGAAAAATTATACAAAAGCCAAGCAAATGTGGTGCAACACAAAACTGATAGACGTTATGCTAAATACTATATCTAAGTATGAAAATTAACTTTTATGTTGGTTTTTTATTTTATTTACTGTGGATTTTATTAATAAATATCTTTTAAATCTTTCTAATTAGTTTTATGTAATAGCTATGAACCAAAACAGCACAGTTTTTGATTTGTATAATGATTTTAATATAATAAAAAAAAATCACTATGTGTCCTAAAAATAATTTTTTCACAGCTTTATGTTATATGTTTGGTCAAGGAAATATGCTTTAAACTATATAAATATGTTATGACTACTACCATATTTATATTTGTATAAAATTCAATTCGACTCAAACAGAATACAGAGATAATCAGTTTTTTGTCTCTCCTGAAAAGTAGGGTAAAAACACATAGCGACCATTGGACACGCAGCGACGATATACACACTATCATACATTTAATGTACTATTACTACACTACATACTTATCAATTATGTTAGGTTTAAATTGCTACTGAAAAAAAAGTTAGATTCAAAAGTTTTTATTAATTATGCAATGCTTTGTGCATGTTACCTGTTGTAATACTTGATAGTTGATACTTCTAAGTGTAAGTTTTTTAGTGAAAGTAATAGTATAAAATAAATATTTGTAATCAATTTTGAAATTTTTACTAATGTTGGTTTGGATATTATTATTAAAAATAAACAAACATGCGAATCTTATACATCTGTATAAGATTCGCATAGAGAAGATTGGTCATATTAATAATAATAGTTTTGCAAAACTTTTGCAGAGTCAAAACAAATAAGTTGATCTATATTGACAGTTACACTACACTTCTGATGACATGTAGGTAAAGAATAATTCAGAATAACCTGCAGTTGTGATATTATATTAATAAACAGCCTATTCACATGTTCAACTTGTCACTGTCTATCAAGCATGTTAAGCTAGCATTGGAGAGATACACCTTTACATTCCTTAGTATTCACCTTAGCCACAGCATTCAATCTATTTGATTTTGACCTTCCAGTAGTATGTATTAATTCCATGGAGAATCGTCATATAATCTGTGATAAGGCTTGTTTTGGTATGCCATCCTAAGCTGTAGCATGTGGTAGCATTGAAACTAGGCTTACTCAAAAAATCTTATTTCACCTTTTTAAATTTTACTTTCAGGTATATAGCAAAGATAATAAAAATGAATTCCCTGAGGACTTGTCTGAGCTCACAAATGTTCTGGCAAAATATCTTAGCTTTGACAACTTTAAAGCTGAAGCAGCCATCGTTAACTACTACCACATGGATTCAACATTGTCTGCACACACTGACCATTCTGAGGTCAACCAAGAAGCTCCCTTGTTTTCATTTAGGTAAGGTTGCATGTGGGAAAATATTGATCATATCTTTACATTTTTACTTGTGTAATAGTGCCAGACCCATGAAACAGCTACTTGCCAAAATTACTACATAGACTATTTGTTTGATGTTTTTAACTAGTAAAGTAAATTTCATAAAGTTGCAAATTAGTGCACTTACTATTATACATATTTATGAGTTCAAGGAATTGTATAAAACTTTAACACATAATTTATTACTTATAATAATTAACATTGTTAATTTTGGTTGTATACTGTATAGGCTATATATCTATAAATTGCATAGGCAACTGCTTCCCTAATTTTGATGAGCCACCTAAAATTTCAACATCACAAGCCAACACACTTTAGTCCTCACTAACCAGATAATCTTTACTATAAAGAAGGATCATGGTCCATACAAAATTACATCATAAACATCCTGCAGCAAAGAGCAGTATTTCAAAAATAATCATTTGAAAATGAGTTTAAAAGTGTCTGGAAATATTCTTATTTTTTTTGAGGTACTTCTCTGTGTTGTGCTGCATTAAAGTTGTAACCTAACTTAATTTTAAGGAAAAACAAATCTATATTTTTGTAATAGTTAGAATAAAAAAATTTATTAATAATTAAAATAGCCTGATAGCAGAGTGTTGTGAAAGTTTTCAATATTCCTTTACTTAATTATTGATTCTGTTTCAGTTTTGGTCAGTCTGCAATATTTTTGATTGGAGGGACAACTAAATCTGTGGAGCCCACTGCAATTTTAATACAAAGTGGTGATGTTGTTGTGATGTCCAAAGAATCAAGACTAAGTTACCATGCGGTTCCAAAAATTTTACCTGCATTATCAAGCCCTTGGAATAATTATGAAGAAATTATATATAATCACAGTATTACACAATTTAACTTTATCTCTAACAGGGAAAAGTTTATAATAGACTTCAATAAGAATGTAAATGAAAAAGAGTGGAGTAAATTTGAAAACTATATTCAAGAAAGTAGAATCAATACAAATGTAAGGCAGGTTCTATTAGAAAATCAGAATAATTTGAATGATAATATATGATGTTTTGTATTATTTAAGTGTTTTTTCTGTCTAAATAAATTTTGTTGTCATATGTCCTTCTTGGCTGCTCAGTTATGACTGAAAGGAAAAATGTTTATTAATCCGAGTTCGTACACTAATGGATACAAGCCCCAATGCAAAAGAGTTCATCTAGTGGCAAATATTACAAGTGTCTGATATTCAAGAAAGTAGAATCAGTACAAATGTAAGGCAGGTTCTACTAGAAAGAAAATCAGAATAATTTGAATGATAATATATGATGTTTTGTATGATTTAAGTGCTTTTTTTGTCCATATAAATCTTGTTGTCATATGTCCTTCTTGGCTGCTCAGTTATGACTGAAAGGAAAAATCGTTTATTAATCCGAGTTTTTACACTAATGAATACAAGCCCCAATATATTACAAGTGTCTAATATTCAAAGTAAAATTAAGATAAATAAAGAATATAGGCAAACGTGGTATCCATTAAAGTGGGACATGTAGAATGTTGACTTTTTTATATTTTGTGCTTAATACTTGGCTACATCTTTTCTACATATGTATCATTTTCTACAACTATTATGAGTAAAGAAATATCAATATTTCATTTCCAGTGAAATACTGATAACAAAACGCATAAGTAACTGATTTGCAGTAACTAAACGCAACAGGCGTACTGGTAGGTAGGCAGGTACTGTTAGTGCTGACTGTAGCTTAAAACAAACAATGTAATGGCAGATCGAGCTGATTGATTGAAAATTAAAATTAATTTTGCGTTTTATGACAATTAGCTTTAGTTACTACACAATTACTATTTCTGCCAATTCCAAGTATTAATATAATAAAAGTAGTTTTAACATAATTAAAACAATGAAAGATAACCGAAAACCGTACATCATTAATTGAACATTGTGTTGTCATTCAACATTCACATTGAAGTGACATTTGACAATTATTGTTGTTTGCTCGAAAAGTAGCAACGGAGCTGTCAGCATCAAAAAGTTCTAACCATAGACATAATTCCTAGCTTTTTTGTATGAAGACTACCTGCTATGATTCTACTTTTTGTTATTACATAAGAAAAACAAAAGCAATTCGTGACGTGCAATGACATTCGCTGACTGTGAGTGAGTGAGGCTAGGTATGTCAATCAAAAATGACAATCGACGTTCCTTACGTTTTGTTATCCTCCATTTTTGCGTTTAGTAATCTCTTTATCCCTTGCTCCATACTAACTTCAAACACATATATCTTTTTACTGAAAAGTTGTAGAAATGTGATATATTTAATATTTTTTAAATAATTCATGACAAATAAATTGATAATACTTTCATGATCCTACACTTCGTCCTTAGTGTATAAAAGATGATACCAGCGATACATAGATGTTTGCCATTGTTCTTTAATCTTATTAGTTCAATAAATACACAGTGGTTTTGAACACTTAAGAAGTTTATTTTCAATTTTAAAAAGTAACAAAATATTTCACAATTTAAATAAAATATAATAAATTCTTGGAGAACCATCCACGCAATAAATTTCGTCTACTACTCAGTGGCGTCATGTTTAGCATCGATTATGGCCTTTATTCTTCGTGGCATCGTAGCTATGAATTTGTTATTTCTTATTGTTGTGTAGTTATTGAGTCCCAGACAGATTTAATATTTTCCTTTAGATTGCTTATCGACGGCCACTCAATTGTAGGGGTCTGGTTCCGGTTAAACCAAGCCTTGGTTGTCCTCGCAGTGTGACAGGAAGCACCATCTTGTTGAAAGGTGTAGGTATTACGATGTTTCAACGTTGGAATCGAGGGCACGAGACTTGTTTCCAGAATGTTTTGGTACTCTTCTGCATTAATAGTTCCTCCTACAAAATGTAGACGACCCGGACCTTGTGCTGACATGCAGCTTCATCTTTATTTCTGATAACTTTTTTCCGTACATCACCGATCGTCACCTCAAATTTAGATTCATCACTCCATATTATTTCACGCCACTGGTCTGCAGTCCAGTTTTCATGACCTTTTGGAGGCGTGAGTAAAGGTTTCTCTTTAGCAGTATAAAATCGATAGCAAATATATATAGATAGATAGATAGAAAAATTGAAAAATGAGTAAAATTCGGTAAAATTGAAAAATGACCAAAATGGTAGAATTGAGGCATGGACGAACTCTTTTGCATCGATCCAGAACTAGACGAACTATTTTGAGTTAGTCGTAGCAAATTAAAGTGCCCATAAATACTTATTGTAGTAAAAGAAGTTTTTCTTTAAAAGTACCTGATTAACAACAATAAGATGGAAAATTTTACCCTATACTATTTTTTTTTCAAAGGCCTGTTTTATGAAAAGTAGTTAAGTTGAAAACAGGCAACCTTTGCAATATATGACTGGACGAACTCTTTTGCATTGGGACTCGTATAAGTCGGGCTAGTCATTTAGAAATGTGGAACTGAAAATTTTTTGGAAATTTGCTGAACTTGATTTTTGCATCCGGTACACTTGGTGACATATAAAGAAGAGGTTGAAACTAGTACTATAGTCACACCTAGAATATTCCAGCTAGGTAGCTACACGATTCTTCGTTATTCCTATGCTACAATATTAAACATATTCTGGCCTTTACCCGTTCAATGGTAAGTTGTAACTAAAAAGGAATAATTTCGTACACTTTGTTCAGCCCTCTTAGACAAGTGGCAGTCGATGATGTGACATATGCCTTTGACCTTTGATATTGCGTTTTCAATATCATACATTTATTATTCTATTCACTTTTATATTCCATCGGTGAATTGGGGATTTAATATTTACATGTCTGGAATGCCCATTGTAATTTTCTCAATTATTCTCTTAAAGCATCCGATTCGATTCGCTCTATTATCAATATAATTTTAAAGGAATTAATATTAGACAAACTAATAAGCGAGTCTGAAGAAAACTATGAAACTTGAACTTGCCAGTGATTCGCTGGTTGGACTGAAAAGTACGCCTGAACAGTTAGCACGTTTAAAAACGCGTAAGTACAAAGGAATACACACCTTTTTGGTTAACCTAATCTAAACTTGATAGAGTAATCAGAAATGAGCATAGGTATCCAAATGAATAGACGGCATACCTACCTAAAATTTTTACTGTAGATATCAGCTTGTTTGGGCCGTATTTATTTATTTATCATTCACAATTGTAAAAACATGTAATCTAGCTTCACTTCCTTAAACCATTGCTGGTTTGCCTGGAAGTCGCAATTCCTCTTAAAGGCAACTTAAGTCTAGGTTTTATTAACGACACAGTAAGTAAGGCAGTTTTGACTATTTTTTGCATAGCTTTAAAAGAAACAAAATCATCTTTATCAAAACTCTGTCTACTTACGAATTCCATCGTTTTTAGGTTTGAAACTATGGCTGGAGTAGCAATCTAAAGTGCACCAAAAGCATTCTAGGTACTTTTCGGCGAGGCTCGATTTCTGTTTTTGTTCTTCCAATTTTGTGTACGGTAAAAACTTGTGGCCTGTTAGTGTGAACAAGTCATCACATTTGAACCAACTGCTGTTAATATGCATGATAAATTTGAATCCCAAAATATGTTACTATAATGAAAAAATAATTTGAAATTTTTTACATCTTTGCATGTAAGATCTTGCTGTCTGTAGGTCAGGGCTGTAGGGTATTGACAGTCATTGTTTTTTGTACCTTGACGTTTACGTTTTAATGCCAACGAGATTGTTATGGTAGTTGCATGATATCGATTAATTATCAAAAGGTACAAAAAAAAATCAAATATAAAACCCTAAAGGATCTAGGTGCGTAATGGATGCATAGGATACACGTCGTTTCGATACTTGGGGGGAGGCAGACTTGCCGATTTAACAGATGCAGATAAGAATAATTTTGTATAGACATAAAGAGACTCTGTAACTCTGCCAGTTCTTCTTCACGAAGGTTTTTCCGAACTGGTGGTAAAGTCATGTTTTATTTGATCGTTTCAATAAGAACAAGTAATTGTCAATATTGAGAAATAAATATTTCATTTCATTTCACACGTTCAGTACTGTTATGGTTTTACAGACCTGACGGGCGTTTGTCGATTTGTTTACAGCTTGGATTTACACTCGGCATTGTAATAAGTTCCAAGGAAGACTAGCAAAAGGTTGAGTTCAAAATGTTCGTGCCGTCGGCCACTTATGTTTCAGTAAAATGTACAGTTATAATTATTTTTATTATAATAATCAATAAGGTTAATACCATATTTTTTAATCACATGAGCTAAATACTAATTCTTTTTTTTTATTTTAGTGTTAAAATATCATCAGAGTAAACTTATAATAACTATATTGTATTGCACCACAAATTCTTTAATCTAAAAATATTTGTTTCTTCATTTAATAGGGAAAAAAGGAAAAATAAGCAATTAACTACTAATTAATTTATTTATTGTGTTAGTTTGCTCTCTTGTATCTCATTAGTAAGCAGGCTGCATTAGTCTAAGATCCGGCTGCAGGATTAGTGCGTTCATCGGTTTTTTGCTGAAAACCGAATTTTTATGTATATTTATAATTAGGAGAATATATATTTATCAAGTTGCCTATCAAAATTTGGCCGTTAGTATTTTTAATTAAATTATTTTTAATTTATTTTTGGGAAAAAATATCGTTCACTTGTTTTTTAAATAAAATAACGTCTACATCACGGCAATTTATATGAAGATTCAAAAAAATCACGGTTGCCGTTGCGCACTTGGCCGCACCTCTTCGCAGCCAGGTGTAAACAGGTATGATTTCGATACATTTATACGTTCACAGCGTTTATTTATTAATTATATATCAATTTAAAGCTAATTTTTTTCTATTTATTATCATATATGGTTGCCTAATTAAATCTACACGCAAATAAAAGTTGCTGGCTTTTAAAAATTATAAATATTTAAGGTAGAGTGAAAGAGAGTTAGCGCGTAACATCATTTGTCAGACGAGGATAGCGATTGCCGGCTGTGCGACGCAATATACAAATTGTAAGTCCATAAATGGCCGTCAGGATTTCACAATTGTTATTCTTCTTATGTCTAAGGGCTGTGGATTTTGTAATAAATAAATAAATGATTTCGACATTTTTAAAGTTAATTTAACTGAATATCTATGTCATCTGTTTTAAATCATAAAGATTACCTCAAGTATTTCTTTTTGCATAATTTTATTTTTATTTTATTTATTTATTAGATCACCAACAAGTTTACAACAAATAATGCACATTTGGACCATAGTTTTAACAAGTTATTGTAAGTCGTAGACTCAATTATAGGTGACAACAGCATGCAATGTTATGACAACAATCAACATATTTAAGTATATAAAGAAGAAATACATAGTTTCTTTTTTTTTGGTAGTTATTACATTATGTTAAAAAAAAAAATGAATGAGACTGTTCTTATTACTTATACTTATACCTACTTATACAATTCCTAGATAGATCGTCCAAATATAAACACTCACTCGTGCATTTGACCAAGGACCAAGGACTTAAACTGATTTATTGAGTTACAGAAAATATCAATATTAATAATACCAGATTTAGACATTGAATTATAATAAGAAGACATTCTGTTTAGGGGAGAGAATGAGCCTAAGTTTGTTTTGGAACTCCAAGGTATTATTAAATTGTAACGAGAAATTCGAAGCAGTTTAAAAGGAACGTTAATGTTTATCCGTGATAGTAATTGTGGACTGTCAATGAAGCCATTTATAAGTTTGTGGAGAAATACCGAGTCTAGCATGTTACGTCGACTTTTTAGGGAGTTCATTTTAAAATAACTCAACCTGTCATTGTAGTGAGATAGCTTTTTTGCTAAATTGTGGTTGTACGTTAAGTGCCACAGAAATCTTTTTTGAACACGCTCAAGCTTTTTGATATAAACGTCATAGTGTGGATTCCATACCACACTACAGTATTCCAATCCACTCCGCACGAGGGCGCTATATAATGTTATTTTTGTTTTAGGGTTTTTAAATTCTTTACAATTCCTTAAGACGAATCCGAGAGTTTTAAAACCTTGTGTGACTATATTTTCTATATGTGTATTAAAACGTAATTTAGTATCTAAGGTAACTCCCAGATCGCGAATATATTTTAATTTTTTTAGTTTTTCATGTCCAATAGTGTATTCTCTACTAGAGGTTATCCTGCTGCTAGAAAAATTGACAGCAAAACATTTATTTGTATTTAGAGACATATTATTCTGTTCACACCATTTAACTAAGTTATTCAAATCACTTTGTAGGAGTAGATTATCGTTTGGCAAGTCAATTTGTTTATGGATTTTGAGATCGTCAGCAAATAAATAAAATTTAGAATAATTGAAGCATCGGTAAATGTCATTGATGAAAATGTTAAAGAAGACTGGTCCGAGAATTGAACCCTGAGGAATTCCAGAAAAAGCATGAATAAGGTCCGATTTGTATCCGTTCACCACCACCATAGACCCACGATCGTTCAAATAGGATTCACACCATTTCAGCAAGTTACCAGTTATACCAATAGAAGATAATTTCTTGATTAATAATTTATGGTTGACTTTATCAAACGCTTTGCTAAAATCGGTGTCAATAACGTCAACCACTTTTCTTTGGTCGACTGCTCTTGAAAGATCCTCCATCAGAGCAACTAGGTTTGTGGAAGTTGATCTTGTCTTTACAAAGCCATGCTGATGTGGTGACACCATCTGCCGAAAATGCCAAGTAATTATAGGCCGTAACAATGCCTCAAAAACTTTTGCAAATGTAGAAAGAATAGATATGGGTCTATAATTTTCAATACTACCGACGCGACCTGTTTTGTGTAATGGTATTATTAACGCGGTTTTCCAACTTGAAGGAAATATACCTGTGCTTAGGGATTTATTGAAGATGCGCGAAAGTGGATATGCAATAACTCTAGCACATTTGTTAACAAAAACTGATGGTAAACCGTCTGCACCTGCCCCTTTGCGTAAATCAAGTCTTTTTAAAGCTTTATAGACCTGATCCCTAGTGAAAGAAATAGAAGCAAGATAAGTATTTCCAACATTTCCGGCATAAGTGGGTAAGTCATTGGTACGTTCTGGAAAATCGTTACAATATACGGATGAAAAATGATATGCGAAGAAATTACAAATATCAGAGCCATTCGAAGCAACCCTTTCTCCAAGAGTCATTTCCGCGGGGAAAGTACTTTTGTTTTTTCGTTTACGTTTTATAAAAGACTATAAAAGTTTGGGATTACTAGTTATGGATTGTTCTAAGGAACTTATATACCTATTATATGAGACTTTCTGTAATTTTTGAACTCTAAGTTTTAATAAGTCATGCTAAGACGTCTCGTGGATTATTATTATGTTTCTTAATCTTCATTCTGTATTTATATTTTTCTTTAATTAATTTTATCATACCCGAAGAATACCACGGAGGAAAGTTATTGTTGGGGGGGGGGGGGATTTGGGTATATGTTTATCTATTACTGAATGAAGTATACTATTCAGCTCATATGTCATCAAATCAACGTTTAAACAATCTGGTAATACGCCATCCCAAGATATTTTTTGTAATTCGTCAATAATTTTGTCATAGTTCGCTTTAAAAAATACCTGACTATGTTATTTTGAGTGAGAGTAATGGGGGTCACAGCAGATATGAAGAATTGAAGCGGTGGATGTAACTGGTCAATTAAAGACAAGGGATTCACGTCTAAATCCAAGTCATTTATATCTATATTACTAAGTACTAAATCTAATATTTTTCCTTTATTATTTAAAATAAAATTATATTGTTTTAGTGAATTTATGGCCATAAAATTTAATAGATCTTCCCCGAATTTACCACCATTACTACAACTTTTTAAACAGTTCGATTGTTCGCATTGGCTTCAAATAATATTACTAAGATTGAAATCGCCTAGTATTATCGTTTTACCTTGGTTTCTCTCCATGGATTGGTTTGAGTTTTCAATAAAATGCTCCAATATGTGAGATTGCAAAGGTGGAGGTAAGTAAACACAACAAATGTATATTTTCTCAATCTCATTTTGAGAGTTTACTACATTTATGGAAATCCAAAGATCCTCGCACTTCGACTCTAAGTTATCCAGTCTCATAGAATTCAATTGGACAGAGACTGCTATGAGAACTCCACCACCGTCTTTATGAGAGTGGAAACCAGTGCTTTCTCGGTCTCACCTATACTATATAATGATCATCGAAGAGCTCGGAATCATAGACACTAGAGTTCAACCAAGTTTCGGTACAAATTACAACGTCATAATTGTTACAGACTACATTATTAAACAAATCCACGGTCTTAGTTCTTAAACCTCTTACATTTTGATAATATATTTTAAGATTATTGAATTTTGAAGAAAGATATTCCAACTCATTTTAAGAAGAGTTAACTAGTGTATCAATTTAGTTTATTAAGTGTCTCCAAGTTACGTATAAAAATGTAGTTCGATTCTTCATTTTTTCTCATAAAAATTTTACCATCCCTAACCCATACGAATTTATAATGTAGTTCTTTTGATTTACGACGAGCAGCAGCGTGAAGTTCCTTATTTTCTAGGGTTAAATGTTCCATAACGTATACTGGTTTCTTTTTCTCGCAACCTAAGCCGAGGTGACTTGTGTTTAGCTTGTCAGTTGGGTGATTTTTGTTAAACGTTGATGTTGCTGCTAGGAAAGTATCTCTTAGCCGTGGGCTTTTGAATTTGAGTAGAATGGAGCGCGGTCGCGGGTTATTAACGTTTAACTTAGCTACTCTAGAACAGAAGTGTATGTCGCTATCGTTAATGGGGCACTTGATCACTTTTCCTAATTGTATGACCGTGCTAACTTAATTCTCTTGCTTATACTCTGGTACGCACTGAATTTCAATATTGGAGGCACGACTTTGTTGATCAAGTTGTCGAAGTTTAAGTGACAAATCTTGCGTAGTATTGCGAAGCAATTCGTTTTCTTTATGGAGGTCATCAATCACTTTAGTCTGAGCAGAGGCTGTGGTACGTATTTTTTCAAATTCTGCATTAAAAAAAGACATTGTTGACTCGAATAATGATAAACCTATAGTTCGAGAACCTGGTCTGTATCGGTAATAATGCACGCAGTTACATATTGTTTGGTTTGCTTTTATGTCTTTTATATATTTATTTACAAAATTTGGGTCTGACTTTCTTTTAAGTAATTATTATAAAATGTTATAAAAATTAAGGTATAGTCATTTTTTGCGTAAAGTACTGAAATCAAAAGATTATTGAGGGCCTGGAATGAACTCAACTATTTATTTACCAATAAGCATTAAGCATTGCATCAGTCTCCCAGATTTAGGTAGGGATCAGTAACCAAGATTTATTGTTTTAGTTGTCATTATTTTCCAAGAATACTTAGATATATAATTTATATTTTAAAAATATATATTTGTATAAATAAAAATAGGACAAACAGTAAGACATGGTCGTGTATAGTAGACGTATTGTTTGAAATGCCACGCATGTCATATTTAAATACTCACAAACAATATAGAATCAACAGGTCGCATCGTCTGTAGTGTACAAGCCGTCTTTTACGTAATGAGTCGAAACATAAACTGAATTCGGAGCCACACAATTCGGTATGTAAAGTAATTTTGAAGAAGAATTCCTTATGATGACGTAACCAAATAGTTATCTTTTTAAAATCGCATTACAAAGTTTAATATTATAGGTACCTGGAATCAACCTGGAATGCACAACTCAGTGCATTTTTCAAATACAGTTTTCCACGGATTCTCGTGACAGATATTTATTGTAAACTTGTAAACATTGATATGACAGTTTCACCAAAGAGTAATTAGAAGTTGATGCTACAAGATGAGGTTATAGAGGTTGAATGGGAGTCAGTGTATTTTGCGCATTATAGTTAAAATAAGCTCAACCGCATTATTCTGCGAGTTGTTACTGACAAAATATTTTAATGATTTTTGAAATAGAATCTGAAATTTTATCGTTACATACCGAATTTCACACAAACAGCTACAAAGTACTTAAGTGAGCTGGAACTTTTACAATTCCAAATTGTTCGATGAATTGTATTCAGTGATGGAAGCGGCGACGATGTACCTTGTTAACATCGATATGAAAAGCGTCTATATGCCGATAACTTCTTTGTGTCTAGCCTAGGCATTCATGACAGGCGAGAGGCAGTAAGCTAACCAAGCCACTGCTGACGGTGACCATACTATCATGATACACCGCGTGCAAAATTTCTTGTATTTTTACGAACTTTTATGTTGTACTAATCTAGTTTTTTCTAATTTCGTTGAATTGTATTGTTGGCGTATTTAGTGTTCCAATTTTGAATCTATTATATTCTAATCGATGTTATACAGGTGGCCAGAAAAGTGACGTCCAAAAATTATTTTAGGTGCCTCATGTTGAGAAGTAGGTATCTGAATAACCCCTAATGAGTCATACGATTTTCCATAGTTTTCGAGTTACGATTTTTTTAACAAGTTTGCAAAACTGCGACCGACCCAGTTTCAAAAATTTAAAAGAAACATAGAAGGTTTCTTTGGATTTCTATTTTTGCTAATAAATCTCGATGAACTGTGTGTTTATGCATTAAATAAACAGCCTCATAAATTTAATAAAAAATACCTTAAGTTGAGAATTTATGTTATGTGAGTTATTATTAAAATTACCAACTTAAAATTAAAAATCTAAGAAGGCAATGTCTTAGTTCTGAATTGTCTTAATAAAATAAGCCATTAAAGACAAGCGAGGTGAACATTGTATGAAACATTTTTATTAAAAATAGCTTATGAGATTTGGTACATTGGATGAATTGATTCAATAAAACAAAGATAATTGTAATGAAATAAAATTTATTTACAATAGGTTTTTGAAAATGCCCCGTCCCACAGAAATGCGTAATCTACACCTGCGTAAGAAATTATCTTTTCAATGTCTGAAGGCTTCACGATTCGCTCTTACTACTCTTTCGGCTTCTTCAATCTTCCCTCTAAGCTCTTCTTCGCTCGAGAAATCTCGGGCGTATGTTATTTCTTTGTAGTAGCCCCAGATGAAATAATCGATAGGATTGAGGTTAGGAGAGCGTCCATCTGATTGGTCCGTTGCATCCGGTCCATCGATTAGGGTACGTTTCATTGAGATGATGTCGGACTTACGTTGCGCGGTGACATGGCGCACCGTCAATTTGAAACAACATTGTTCGCCGAAGTTCCAAATTGACGTCTTCTAGCAACAATGGTAGGTCATTTTCTAAGAAATTTTTGTAAGTTTCTCCACTAAGTCTCGAAGGCATGTTCAAACGGACCAATTAGTTGAGCGGACCATTGAGGATCCCAGACCACATGTTTACACTGAAACTATGTTGGAATGTAGAAGGTCTCGCTTCGTATGGATTTTCAATCGCCCACGTGTTCAGATTTTGCATATTGAAGATTCCAACTCACTCAAACCGTGACTGATCAGTCCATGACATTTTATTTAAAAATCCATGATCCTCTTTCTCTCTCCTTAATATTGTTTGGCAAAAATTAACCCGCAATTGGTGATCTGCTGGCAGTAAAGATTAAACTCGTTGAATGTGGAACGCGTGGTATCCTTCTTCGTGCAGAATGTTTTGAATAGACGTCCTTGGAATGTCCAGTGTACGAGTCATATTTATTGTACTTGTGGATGGATTTCGTTGAATTTGTTCAAGCACCATTTCTGCGCGATCTGGATCAACTCTAGGGACTCCTTCACGTGGCCCATCTCTACCAGGAATGCGACCTGCCATTAACGTGTTGTGCGTATTAATAAAAACGCGATGGTCAGGATATCGCTCCGGTTGTGGTCCACCTCGGCGTTAAAGTTGTTCACGATACAGTCGTGCTGCGGCGTGGCCGATGCCTTGTGCAACTCCATTAAAATAATGCATTTCTGCATATTCACTTAACGTGTAACTCATCTCTAACTAAGTAAGTCCAAATCACAATGCGAAACAGAGTCCAATAAACGAGCAGTGGTCAGATAAGTAGGCAGCGGAGTCTGTGAGCAAAGCGAATTTAGTGGTGGAGACAAAATGGTTACATGAGCAGCAGTAAACACAAGGTGAGAATGTTTACGTGATTTTTGTTTGTGGTGGCTTCGGTTGTTTGCCGTCTCTCTCATTTTAGACCGGTTCAAAGCCGACAGTGAGGGAGTCAGGTATACTCTTTATCTGGTCCATTGTTAACGCAGGTAAAAAAGGAGTAACATTGAACGCTCTAGCCGCGAGAGCGGGTAAACTTAAAATTAAATAAACTTTCAAATTATATTAGATTTCAACTTTTCTAGAGTTATTTTTGGTTAGTTAACAAATTAATAAAGCTTACTGATAAAAGAAGGAGTTTGTTTTATTCATGATGGCTGATTTCAGCGATTAATAGCCTATGAAGTACTACTTTACTATTATTATTATTATTATGAAAGATTAGAGTCTAACGCATTCTCTGAAGCTACTTAGAAACGAAGAAACTACCTTTATATTTTAAATTTTACGTTGAAAATTTTAATGATAACTCACTTAACATAAATTCTCAACATTAGATAATTTTTTTAGTAACTTTCATTAAAGTTATGAGGCTGTTTATTTTGTGCATAAACACATAGTTCATAGAGATTTAGTACACAATCAGACCCGATCTGCGTCCGGCCTTGTTACGTAGTCAGAGACTCGCTCTGCGGCTGGCTTCGACCGGTCGTAACGTAGTCAATCCCGCACTTTCAGTGCAACCCAACCGAACAGAAATGCATAATCACATTTGAATGGCAGGTCTACGGCCGGTTTTTGTTGTCAATTTATTGACAACACACTCCGTAGTAGACTCGCGTTTGATCAGGTGGGTACTTAACGGTGACAACTAAGCCTGATAGCGTTGCCCCGGTGCGCTTCCAAGGCCCTTCAGGCTAAGGAGGATGCTAACCATGGATAAGTTAAAAATTCGAGTAATAATGGAGTATGAGTACCGTCGTGGCAGCAAAGCGGCACAAGCGGCACGCAACATCAACGACGTTTACGGAGCGAACACTACAAACGAACGCACCACCCGTTATTGGTTTACCCGTTTCCGTTCTGGAAATTTTGACCTGAAAAATGAAACCCGTGGTCGTCCGAAAACTTTGGTCGACAATGACGATTTAAAGGCAATTGTGGAAGCTGATGAAACTCAATCCACGGCTGAATTAGCAGCAGCTTTCGACGTTAGCATCAAAACAATATTGGTCCATTTGCGTCAAATTGGCAAGGTAAAAAAGCTTGACAAATGGGTACCCCACGAACTCAATGACCGCCAGCGCGAAGTACGCGTGGAGACGTGCCTTGCACTGCTCAGCAGGCATACAAATGAAGGAATTCTGAACCGCATTGTTACTTGTGACGAGAAATGGATCCTGTTTGACAATCGTAAGCGCTCAGCAAGTTGGTTGGACCCTGGTTCCAAATGGACCCAAACAATGCCCTAAACGAAAACTTACCCCTAGAAAAGTGATGGTCACTGTTTGGTGGTCTAACGCGGGTGTAATTCATCACAGCTTCTTGCCAAACGGGACAAGCATTACTGCAGATGTGTACTGTGAAGAACTGAACACAATGATGGAGAAGCTCGCACGTCTCCAACCAGCTTTGGTCAATCGTTCGGCTCCACTGCTCCTGCATGACAACGCGCGACCTCATACTGCACAGCAGACGGTCTCCAAGCTACAAGAGTTGGGGTTGGAAGTTCTCCGTCATCCGCAAAAAATTACGCTTCATTTATTTCGTGAAAAACGGCAATTTCATAGGTAAAGACGTAATATTATATATTGTAGTCCCAAGCCCTCCAATAGACGAGCATAGCTTGGTAAGCTTTGCTAGGTCGTTCGCCCAGGCGCTCGTTGCGTCCAGCGCCAACATTTCCGACGATGTCCTAACGCAGGCCTTACAGGCAACCATCGCGTCCCCGGCCCCTCAGGCCTCAACCCCGGTCCCTCAGGCCTCCAACGTCCAGACCCATCAGGTCTGCTGCTCTCCCGCGTCTCCAGTCCCATCCGAGATGGACTGTGAATCGGTCACATCCTCTCGCGCGTCGCGTGGCAAGCGTACCGCTCCCGGGAGCGATTTTGAACCCGCCTCCGATGCGTCATCAGATGCCGTCACCTTAACCGGCTCTCCTGAGTCCGCGTTTCAGTGAGCCGCCAAACACTCTAAGCGCTCGAAGAAAGCCTCGGTGTCTTCAACACCCGAGACCACCCCAGTGTCTTCAACACCCGCCCCCCCGCCGAATGTGCGGCCAGTCCGGCCACACAGCAAACTCCAGGGGTTGTCCACGCGCTCCGCGCTCCTCCGCTAAGAGGGCCGCGCCTAAACCGGCGCCGCCGCTCACTCCTGCCAACTTCCCGCCGCTGCGCAACCGGGGTCCCCCGGAAGCAAAGCCCGGGCAGCCGACGCCTACTCCGGCTCTGTCCTGGAGACAGCGTCCGGCCGCTCCACCTGCACCTTCCCGTCCTATCCCAGCTCCCGTAGCTCCCGTAGGCCCGCGTCCCGCTCCATCGTCTTCACCTCAGTCGTCGT
Source organism: Marasmarcha lunaedactyla (assembly GCA_923062675.1). Taxonomy (NCBI): domain Eukaryota; kingdom Metazoa; phylum Arthropoda; class Insecta; order Lepidoptera; family Pterophoridae; genus Marasmarcha; species Marasmarcha lunaedactyla. Next base: position 17,118,104 of record OV281353.1, read on the forward strand.
TTGCTGAGGACATGAAGACCGTGTTCGACGTCATTCAAAACGTCGACATTAAGGAAATTTCCGTACTCGCATGCAAATTGCGAGCCGCCCGCTCTCCTCAAGAGCGTCTATTTGGGTCAGCCGAGCATCACTCGCTACTTAGTTCTTTATAAATTCTATTTTTCGTATAAATTCGTTAAATAAGTAAATATAATGTCTAGACCCGCAAACCCCGCGTCCGGTCGTATCAAACCCAAGGGCTTATTATTTCTAGTTTGTTTTAACGCCCGTAGCCTTAGTTCTAACCTTCCTGAGCTCAAACTGTTCCTTCAGAACAACGAGCCAGACTTATTGCTTCGCCAACCCGCTCCAGGGGATACGCTGTTCCCAAGTACGCGTTTACTCGTAATGATAGGCCCAACTCCGACGGTTTCGGCGGCACTGCTATTTATTACAAAAGAGGATTCCATTGCTGTCCTCTCCCTACCCCTCCTCTCCTCAACATGCAAGCCACTATGTGTAGATTGGCTATGACTGGTCATCCAACCATCATCATGGCTTCAGTCTTCATACCTAGTGGCACTAGACCAATCCGCAGCGACTTTGAGGCCATTCTCGCCCTCGGCCATTCAGTCATTATGTTCGGAGACATTAACTCCAAACATGCTGACTGGACGTGCCTATCGACCAACACCAGCGGTTTGGGGTCCTCGACATCACTAACTCACTCGACTTAGACTTCATCTCTCCCATCACTCCCACTCACTATCCCAACAACCCGAACTACTCTCCTGACATCCTCGATCCTGACATCCTTGCAATTGTCAAGCGAATCAACCTCGATCTCAGGTCTATCGAACCGCTCGATGACCTAGATTCTGACCACCGCCCCGTCTCCCTCGTGCTAGGACAGCCTAACGATAACGTCACCTCTCCTAAGACCTTTACCAACTGGAAAGGCTTTAAATATACGTTAGTTTCAGCCTTAGAGGCCCCGAACTCTCCGCTCGCGATCTCGCCCGATCAATTAGATAGCCCAGATAAAATAGATTCATTTGTCAATTCTCTCACTGATGCTATCAGCTCAGCCATCAGCGATAACGAAAAGGTTGCTAAGCAAGGTAAACCCACGCTTCCCTTAGCTGTTAGCAATCTTATTAAAGCTAAGAACGCGGCTGTCCGGAGAGCCAAGCTCTATCCCACGCCCGCCTCTAGAACAGCTGCGGATCAGCTACAACGTAAAGTTATATCTTGCCTCGTGGAACTCCGAGACGCTCAAATGAACGATCTCATGGAGAATATCTCCCCGTCCCACCAAGCTGAGCCCTGAGCTCGAGTATGGCCCGAGCCTTACGCGTAGACACCGGCTCTCACGTTCCTCCTCTTACTCGTCCCGATGGCACTACTGCCTTCGAAGTCGATGAGAAAGCCGAATGCTTCGCTGACAGCGTTACTTCACAATGCTCGCCCAGCACGCAACCCGCGGATTCCTTTCAAAGTTCTCCGCAGAGACTCTCTCTTCATCACCGCTGACCCCGTCACAGTCTCTAATGATGAAATCTTGCTTCTCATTAGAAGTCAAAAATCCAAAAAGGCTCCGGGTGCGGATGGAATTTCCAACCACGCACTTAAGCACTTGCCTCAACAGGTGCTTACCTTGTTAGCTATCACCTTCAATGCCTGCTTTGACCATAGCTACTTTCCAAAAGCTTGGAAAGAAGCGACTGTCATAGGTATTCCCAAGCCGGGTAAACCTCTGAATATCCCGGCTAATCACAGACCCATCAGCCTCCTTAAGGCCATGTCTAAACTTCTCGAAAGAGTCATACTCTCTCGAATGCGGAACCATCTGTTTCCAACGGATGGCGATCCTCTCATTATTCCCCATCAGTTCGGCTTTCGCGCTAAGCTCTCCTTCCCTCAGCAACTCCATCGAATCGTAGAGTACATACTCGACGGCTTCTATCCGCGGCGTAATAAAACGGTCGCAGGTTTCTTTGACGTAGCCAAAGCTCGTTTATAATCTTTATAAAATAGGCTTACCGGATCGCCTAGTCAGGATAATCGCGTCGTTCCTCCAAGATCGCACGTTTCGTTTGAAACATAAAGGCACGCTTTTCGCGCCTCGTCCCATAAAGGCTGGAGTCCCACAAGGCTAATTCCTCGGCCCTCTGTTGTACACCGTGTACACTAACGACATCCCCATCCCGCCGAAAGGCGTCGAACTTGCCCTCTTTGCTGACGACACCGCCCTTTACACCAAAGGTCACGTGGTCCCGAAGAACATCACTAGACTCCACAAGGCCGTAAACGCCCTCGGTGTTTGGTTTCAAAAATGGCGTATCGATGTCAACCCAGAAAAGAGTTCTGCTATTCAATTCGACTACAAACTCCGTAATCGCTACAACGATCCCCACATTCGAATGTTAGGTATTCCCATCCCCTGGAAGCGCAGTACTTAGGCGTCACCTTAGACTAGACGCTTTCTTCCAAGCCACACGTCGATAGAGTAACAAAACTCGCCCGTTTTTACTTAGGCCGCCTATATAGTATGTTAGGTAGAAAAATTAAAATGTCTTTCAGAAACAAACGTACGCTTTATAAGGTCTGCGTTAGACACGTCATGACATATGCCTCGCCAATCTTTGCCCACGCCCAACCCTCCGTCCTGCACAAACTGCAGGTAGTTCAAAATCTCTTCTGCCGCAGGGCCACAAACGCATCTTGGTACGTGCGTAACGTGGACCTGCACAGAGATCTTGAACTACCTACAGTGCAACAGCACCTCAAAACACTCTCAGAATCGTTCTTCAAATGCTCCGAAACCCACCCCAATCCCTTAGTTTGAGATTGAGTCTCGTATGATACCCCTGTCATAGATTCGAAGTTCAAAGTCGCTAGACCGAGAAACGCGCACACTGGCGAACCCACGCTATTAACACTAGATCTCGAAGCCCTTTAGGCCGCAACTTCTAATTCTAATGTAAATTCGAATTAATTCAATTTTTTAGTTTCAATTTGAGCACCTTCAGTGCTATCTTTTCACGTTCAGTGCTTTGAGCACCTTCAGTGCTATGTAAATCCCAGCGGGTGACCCCTTCTGGGCCCCGCTAGCGCGGCCTCTTTCTCCAATTGGTCGTCTCAGATGAAGGCTGTGTGGCAAAAAATTGCACGAGTCATTCAGGGGTTTTTTAGTGGGTAGGGCTCTGGTAGGCTGGGAGCGAGTCCCACATAACTCCGATCGCGCGCGCGGAGTATGTGTCAGAGTATTTTTTATCCTCCTGCCCTCTCCGTGGAGGGGAACAAAAAAAAAAGATTTAGTAGCCAAAATAGAATTCCAAAGTAGAAACCTTCTATTTTTTCTTTGGAAATTTTTGAAACTGATTCGGTCGCAATTCTGCAATAATTGATTAAAAAAATAGTAACTCGAAAATTATGAAAAATCGTATTACATACATAGGGGTGATTCAGACACCTCTCAACACGAGGCACCTAAAAAAAAGTTTTTACACGTCACTTTTCTGGCCATCCTGTATTGTTGTATTATTTTTTATAACTAGGTATGGCTATGTTTGTTTTTAATTTAATTTTTTTTACAGGATCTAATACACCGTACAACTGACTTTTATCACTGGTATGCATGCAATGTCTAAAGCAAATGCGATAAGATAAGATGAATAATAAAGCAAAGAAGAACATGGTTAAAGTGAATAATTGGTAATAATTGTGCGTGTTCTCGTTGTAACGATAGGTATAGGCAGTGTCGTCTACGAAGTCTCTTCTTCCTCATCGCTTATAGCATAGCATCGCAGCGTGTAACCTCGATCAAGAAGTGGTGGGGCATCTTCGTGGACAACACTCATTCCACAGCTAGATGTTTCATTTATACTGAAAACTCCCAGTCCACTGCTTACTTTCCTGACTATGCGTCAGGACCTTAAGCTTTGCTAGTTAATTTTGGCTATAAATGTCTACTAGTGATGCGATCGTTGGAGTAAACCAGCTATACCAGCCGTTGGGCGATATCGCATGCATCAACACAATAGAAGCTCTGCGAATATTTGACGACAAAGAATTGCTTTCACGATTCTCTGAAGTCTGTACATTTTTCGTTTTAGACTGGATCTATATTGATTGCCTTTTTTATGTTTTCCGACAAGTGGATGTTCAAACGTAGCTGTGGCAAATTAAACTACAATATTTAGGAACAACTACATATTTTTTACTAATACTTTATACTATTTTCATTTCTTTATACTTTGACGCAAACAATACGACCCGCTTGATAGAAAATGTTATCCGCGCCCATGGCCATTTATTTTAGACATTGTTAACAAAGTATTAAGTTATCGATTTAAAAAAAATATATTCAAAAAAATTTTTCTCGTCATAGGTAAAAACCATTTACACTTTTTTTTAAATCTTTATTTATTATAAGGATTTTATCTTTTAAGATGTGCCAAACCTATCGTACCTTAATCTTCTTTAACATTTTACTTAAATTAACTTATTTTTATAATGTATAAATTGCTATGGCTGCCTTTGAAGAAGGTTGGCTGAGGATACTTTGGATTAGACCTATATCTATTTATTTAAATTAAACAAAAAAAAAAAATTGTCTCACTCGTGTCCATTTTTGACACACTCCATAAAAACACCAATTACACTTAATTAATAACATCTTTTACTTCATCTTCATTTCCACAATATTATAGCGTATATACACTTTGTCTTCTGCTTTTAAAATATCTTATGTCTACCGAGTGCAAAAGAAGCCGGCAGAAAAAAAACTTCTCTGATCTCTTTTGTCAGTATGTTAAATAGTGGGTATACAATTTGACTACGACATGAAAGAAACAAACACAAGAGAGCTACACACGGGTGTTAGTCTCACGTCGCAGCCAAGCTCTTTATCGATTATCGACTTCGAAGTTCGAATTGATTATCGATTAATAATGCGTAACCTTCGGTTATAATTGGGCATTTGAAACGATTTGAAAATGCAAGTTTTACCATTTATTTAGAAACTATAAGTTGTGTTTAACTATAAATTGTTGAAATTGTGAAACTCGTTATTTTATAATATCACTTGAATTTTTTTCGGAAAATTACAATCGGACGGTCCATATATTGTAATTTAACGTAACCTAGTTAGACTGAAATATTACAATTCTGAAAATTTTACGGCGACACTTGCACAACGGCGTACATTATTTTTAATACAGAGGTACAAAGCCCTGACGTACCTGTGTAAATATATTTGTAAAGATTTTTTTTATATGTATAAGACTGAGTTACTTGGTATGAGCATTGGGTATCTTCTTTTCACAAATGTATTCACAAATATTGCAATGCAAAGTACGTTCCTGTCATAACCTTAGTTTCGATCAACTTTTAACCAAACAACCAAGTAACCAAGTACATGTTTTCTAAATTGGTAATCTTGTAGATTTCGCCATATTCGTAGGTTACAAGGGTAATCCCCTGATAGAATAACACGAAGGTAGGGTAAATGTAAATATTTTGTATTTCCCAAAGTTCCCGAACTTGAAGATTGTACGTCCTTTCTAACAACGTGAGTTTCTCTAGGGGTTTATATTCAGAAATATTGTATCTAAGACGCTGAAATAGAATTTCCTTTTCAGGGCTTAGGTTAGTGGGTCTTAGAGTCTGGAGGGTGATTTTATTAAACTTTAGGAGAAAACTTGCACAATCTTGCAGAGCGATGATAGCCGATGGATGTTGCGAACGACTTCGTACATAAATCTGCGTCTCGATGAGATTTCTCTATCTTGGTTTTAAAGTTTTCTTCGAAACTTAGTCTGTACTTTATTGTATTGCTTTCTTAATGTGGACTTTACTGTAGGTAGATAACTATGTAGGTAAAATGTATTGTTTTCAACAATTTCATGTTTATAAAATTCGATCAGTCTGCAACGATAATAGTTCGGGGTTCAGCTTGGAATAAACAGGAATGCCTACTGCAGCACGTGAACCTGGTTTAAGATTTTATGAAGTTTTCGTTTTGAAATAATTAGAACATATTTTTTACTTTATTCATAGCCAGAAAACGAGCACGAGCAAGGAGATCTGATGATAAGTGGCAACCGCACTCAAGGGCATAATCTCTCGAAGGTGTTTTATTTATTAAATAATTTTTTATTTTACACCCTGTATATATAATTATATAGTGTGTGTGTATGAAACGATATTAACTAGGACTCGCTAACGTTTCATTTATCGACAAACTGTGCTGAATCGAGGAATTTTCAGGATCAGTCCGTACATTTTCATCTCGAGACTCCCATAGCCATAAGTTAAAGGCTTCTCTGCAGCATCAGTAAGAAGATCGATGGTATAGCGAAGATGGAACTTCCGCAGCCACCATTAGTTCGAGCCAAGAGGCTCCCGCTGGCGGCTCCAAGGGCTCCTGGCACTCGTAGGTCTTTATTCGGTATTTTTTATTCACATTTTTGCACAATAGTCTTTTCATAGATTTCGTTTATTTGCCTCATACATAGCGAATTAAGTGGTAGTTAGTTAGCCTGGGGTGGTACTTCAGGCCTTCCTATTTTAACCGCCATTAAAGCGCTTACATGGTTGTGTTGCCGTCGATGAACAAAGGCAATTCCAACTGAAGCCGACGGTTGGTAAAGAATCATTCTTCCGTACAATCGAAATAAAAGGCCAAAAATACGAGTTTTTTTATTTATTTGAAATCATTAAAGTAACTAAAATCGTGTCCAGTCAAATCGCATTACGTGATGCTCGATAGGTAGGTAAGGTACGACGGCTGCGCTGGCCTCATGCATAGGTAGATATGAAAACCACTCAGGGCTGTCAAAGATGTTGAGTAAAAAAATTGAAATAAAAAATTATGGAAGTCTTTACCAGCCCCTATAACTCCAATTCTTTTACAGTATATTCTAACAATGGTATACTAACTGACCCTTTAGTATTATGCTTCCTTTATTTTACACCCTGTATATATAACTTAAATTAAAAATATAAATTTTTGAATCCAAAATGTATGCTTGGAATCAAGAGAAATGCTTTCTTAGTACATAATGCAGGTGATGTAAGTCGATACATACACACTACAAGACTTTCTTTTGGTTACTAAAACATTCATTCGTACTTGTAAAATTTACTCCATATTTAATCTATAGAACGTGTTTCTTTTTCTATGAAAGATGAATGATTCGAGATGCGTTGTTCAGTTATGTTTAATGTAAATCTGTTTGGCCATGGTTCAGCCGGTGAATTATAAAACACAAACAAAACAAATGAATGAAGCTTTAAGTCTGTAATTATACTCGTAGTGATAAATGCCTTTAGTTCCACTTATGTACTTAGCGGCTGAATTTTGGGTTGCCGTTTTTTTTTTTTTTTTTTTGCTGCCGAGGCCCCCTCGCGGGAGGGAGGTGGAAGATGCGTCATGCATACCGCCCACAGGTAAATTTCTTTTGCGGGGGGTTATGTGGGACTCACCAGAATGGCACCTACCCACTAAAAACCACCTGTTGGCTGTAGTTATTACCGTTAGCCTTCATCGGAAGCGACACCCGTCGGGAAGTTGGGCGCGCTGGCGGAGACCCGCTAGCGGGTCTTCCGCCTGTAGTGAAAGTTGCACTGAAGGTGCTCAAAGGGACATGAGTTGGTGGCCGTTCTGGGCAGCCTCCGGTGAAGCCGGGGCTGGGCAGAGGTCGGCCGAAGTATGATTTAGGGATCAATTCATTTAAATGCACCTACAATGAATTGAGAAGGGAACTATGCTCCGCCAGAGCTAGCAAGCGCTCTGTCGGAGTACGTGAAGCCCTTAGTTTCTGGCTAAGACTGCGATTTCACTAACATCGACATTTTTTAAAGCGTCGCAGACGATACGCATATCGTCTGCTACGGAGGATTGAGGAGTGGGTTTGTATGGGCGAGGAGCCGGGATGGGATTCGATGTGGGGCGCAGCCTCCAGTTTTCTGGGGCAGGCCTAGACTGTGTAGGCTTTGCAGCCGGAGGAACCCGGCTACGCAGCGGGGGAAAGTTTTCTTGAGAAAAGCGCGGGGCCTGTTTGGGTCCCGCCTTCTTGAAATTGGAGCTCATACAACGGGGTGCACGAGGGCAGCCCCTGTAATTTGCGGTGTGGCCGGACTGGCCACAAAGCACGCAATCGGGAGGAGAGGGAGTTTCAGGAGTGCGATTGCACTCCTTAGTGAAGTGAGGGACCAGGCACTTGACGCACCTGGGCGGTGCGTGGCAGTTGGCCGCCGCGTGCCCGTACAACTGGCACCGATGGCACTGGCCGGGATGACCGCGGCGATGAGGCGCCTCGATCGAGATCCCAGAGAGGCCGCATATAGTGCTAACCCCTTTGAGGATCTCCCTGGACTTGGGGACGTTGGCGAGAACCACCAAAGCGAGAGGGTGTTGCCTCCCGTACTTGCTGTGCATTTTATGCACCGCGAGTGCCGGGAAGCCTTGGGATTGCAGATCCTCCAGGATAGCCTCGTTCGATAATTCGAACGGGACTCCCCTGAGTACCGCTCTGATCTTACGCTCTTCTGACAGAGCATAAGTATGATAAGCATATTGCTTATCGGTGAGGAGCTTTGTTAAAGCACGAAAGTCGTCTATCGACGAGACTAAGATTTTAATAGATTCACCCGAGTTGGCTGCTCGGATGTAATGGATTTTGTGCTCATTGCACAATGTCGAAACCTCAGTCCATTTACCCTTTTCCCGAAGGAAAACGGGTGGTGGGACCTTGGCCTTGACAGAAGTTGGGGCCGGAGCGGGTGTTGAAGACACCGGGGCAGCTGGCATTGAAGACGCCGCAGGGGGTGTAGGGACGGGCGTCGAGGGCGCCGGGTCTTGTTTCGAACGCTTCTTAGAGCGCTTCTTAACAAGCGTAAAAGAGGGAGACTCAGGGCCAGTTGGGGTGGCGTCCGAGGATGACTCGGTCGCGGGTGCGCGCTTGCGGCGCGGAGGGGCGTCTACTTCGCACTCCATGTCACTGGAGGAAGGGGACGCGGGAGGGCCTAAGACCAGAGCGGTCTGAGGGACGGAGGTGGCCTGAGGGGCCGGTGTGAACAGTGCCATGATTAGAGGGAGAAATGATTGCAGTTTGCGAATCATATGAGGGGGGCTGTGAGTGCCTTGGGCGTCGTAATCAGCGATCAGCTTATTCAGAAGCTCCTCAGGGCTTAGGGAAGCCATTGCGGAGGGGGTTGGGGAAGGACAACAATATATAAATATATATACTATGAACCTATCAACGATGACTAACTTCCTAAAAACCACCCTACACGCAGTAGGGCGGTTGAGGACGACGCGGATAACTTACTTGAACACGGAACTTGAAGTTCTGGAACGACGAAACCCCGTCGACGAAGCTCACGTTCCACGATGTACGGTTAAAACCCACTTTCCGCCGTGAAAACGGCGTTAGAAACTTATTAGAAGTACGGTTAACGAGCCACTGTCCGCCGTGAAAACGGCGTTAGAAACTTAATACGGTATACAACTATGAAATTATATATTACGACAACAACCAGTGAAATTTGGGTGCTCAATTAGCGCGGGGGCTAAAAGAGCGGGAAGGCGTCTGCGATCGACGTGCGCTCGAGAACGCACGCAGACCGAGACTGGGTTGCCGTACAATCCGAGTCAATTTAATGATCTTGTCCTCGTTACAATTTGCTACGTGCTGTGTTGGCCGAGAAATTGGCTAGTTTATGCAGATTTGGTTTTTGAATAGTTTTGTGCTCTCAGTTCAAAAGTTTATTAAAAAAAAATGGAACTTATCTACATTATAATGTGTTCTATGTTTGGTATTCATGAGTATTTCCATGAGTTTCCGATGACTCAGTATATAAATTAATATGTTTTTCCGCAGTTACAACGTTAACATAACAATTTTTATCTGAATTACGTTAATGGAATTATAACTGGTAATTCATTTGAAATGGAGGTGTATAACGGCCTTAATGTTAGCAGAGCTACCTTCTTCCGTGAGGTTCGAATTTCGGAACAAGAAGTTTGTGTGATGGTATTTATATGTTTAATTAATTATAGATTTTTGGGGGTTTTTTTGCAAGAGACTTAATTGAGGAACAATAATTGTCTGCATAAGTATTTCAGCACCTTTAAAGATAGTATTTACAAATGATTTTTACATAATCAGTCTTCATTTAATCAGCCATTATGATAAAATAGTGACAATTTTTCATTATTTTTTAAACAGAAGTTCCCTATCTGCTATCCTGCTAGCCTACTCCTGTTCACAAAATCTCCCTGGCACTGAGCCGTATGAAACCAAGCACCTGCATTTAGACTGCCTACAAAAGCGTTAGTTACCGAGTGTTTAGCCATTGAACCGATTAGTCCAGGCCCGGTACAATGCGACCAAATGGAGTGGGTCTTGTGCGAGTAACAAGCAACGCAATTTGCAATGTAGTGGTTTTTGGCAGACTACATGTTGTGTTATTTGGGATACGTGGAAGCATTTCTGGTTTTGCCTACACCCGTTAAGTGGGTGGAAAAATGATTAATCGAGTATCGAGTTTTTATTTTATTTTTATTTAATTTATTCAGGAAACAAACGGTTACAATAAAAACCTTTCACATTTATCCTATTTAGTAAAATCCATAAAACATCATGAACTAGTGCAAATAAATTTCATACAGAAAATTTACCTAGACACATTCAGTTTATGGAAATAAAAAGTTTTACTTGTTACTTATGCTATTTTTACTGCATTTGCGCACAGGTCTCTGCGTAGGTATTGTAGTTGATATTCGCCCTATTTTCGGAGATTCCAGGTGCCAAAGCTGATCCAGGTCACTCGGAAGTGTCCTTGTACAAGCCCCACCAATAGGATCACTTAATTTTCCTTATAAACAAAGACGAAAATAAATGAACTAAAAGCGGCAATTTGTTATTATAATTTTTCTTAATCTTAATTTTTTTATTTATGTAAACTAGATTTATCCTGTAAAGTCTGTGCCGCATAATCCACACCGTATCCCAACATAATATACTACTATTTTCTAAAATTGAGGAATCAAATTTAAACAAATTAATGTCCGCTGTAATTTATTACTCGACAGCTTTAAATCGAATTTTAAAATATGCAGGATTCCTGATGAATAGATGTGTATGCGCAATGTTAGTGTAGGTCAGTACATCTCGAACTGTTTAGAAAGATAAATTGAACTGAAATGTTCACTAAACATTTTAATTGAAAAATAGTTTGACTCTTAGTACTACTCATAACTAATCTAAAAAGTACGTTATCGTCAGGTTGCTGTTACGGCACATGATGAACTACCAACACATTCATATTCAAATATTTATTTCTAAACATTGGCAATTCACTTGTTTTTAAAAAACGTTGTTTCGGAAAACCTTCGTGAAGAAGAATTGCCAAGAAACTTCATGGGTATAATTTTCTCAAAATCAATTTACAGTTTCTCTTTATGTCTGTATACAATTATTCTTATCTGCATCTGTTAGCTCGGCAAGTCTCCCTCCCCACAGACCATCCAATCGACGAACACCCTTAAACGGCACCCGCTCACGAGTAAACGCGGGATCCAGCCATCATACCATTAGGTACTTCGAGAACAAGTAAAGCGTATTAGATACACGATTTCAAATAAATATGACACTTTAAGCTGTCCTCAATGGTTTAACCGTTTGTCAAGTAATAATAATTGGTACATAACAACCATACTATTGCAAATTCAACCCTACATGCAAGGTGAAAATATAATTTAGAATGCCGATGGCAATTTCGTTCATAGAATATTTTTATGAATGAAACTCGACTGTTGGTTCTTAGTTGGAACTAAACATAAAAACAAGATTTCTTGACTAAATTAATAACAATTCTTATACATCGTAGTAGGTAATTACAAATATACTTTCCGTATTCATAGACATTCAGAACTAGACAGGTAATTTTCATATTTATGTAGGTACAGTCGAAGTGACGAAATGCTACTAAATTGCAACTCAAATACTCATTCGGGCACTCTTTTGGTGGGACAACATTTAATAATATCAATAATAAACCCCAAACAAACTCTTCAAAAGTCCCAAAGTAAGCAGAGCTTGTGTTATGGATGACCATACGGCGAACGTAACCCAGAATATACATACATAAACAACCATGACCCGAAAACAAACGTCTGTGTTCCTCACACAAATTGCTGCCCCGACAGGACTTGTACCTGGAACATCCAGTGTATGATGCAGGGCTATTACCCACTTCGCCACTCGGCCGTCAAGTAAAGTTGAAGTTTTCTGATTGATAGGGTGAAAAGCAAAATCGACATATTTTTGGTATTAAAATGTCAATAAAACTTAGTACATTTCATATGCAAAACTTAGCGTATGAGTCCATTACAAATAGATGACAAAATAGTTGTACCTACGTGCATTAATTGGAGCCCAAAGGTTTCTACCAAATTTCAGCTCTATGTGATTTAATGCTAATTAAAATTAAAAATGAAAATTATTTTTTGACAGAACTAACGGAAGGGAGGTAGATGTGTATTTATTTTCGTGTTTGCAATCATTTATTTAATTATGATTGAGTGTATAAAACGAATTATATTCATTACGCGCGCAGTGGGACAACGATCAATAAGAACATATTTTTATTATTTTTGTTTCTTACACATGTGCCGGTTAGGTTAGATACATTTTTGAGAGTTACGAACAAAATCCGTTCGGCAATAAAGATCACGAATTTGTTTTATCAAAAAAGCTATATATCCGCTCTGCGTATAAAATATGTTAAAATTGAAAATGCTTATCCTTAAAGATACGCACTTGATTTAGCCGTTACGCAAATCCTATAAAAAGTCAGAAATTTAAAAATCGTCCGTTATTTGCTAAAAACAAGTGCGACCTAATATTAAATGCTTCTTGCTTCTAAGAAACACACTTTGAGAGCACCTGACCCAGCACACCCACGACCCAGCATAATCCTGATCATTGACGCTTCGCCTTTGTATGTAAAATGAACGCAATGACATTTGGCAGTAGGTAGGCAGTTCAGCGGACCTTCAGCAAAAAGCGCTGGCCGTCTTTACTTCTATATTGACGTTAAATGCACGATATAAATTCCTGAGGCGGATTACGAAATTTATTGGTTTCAAAATTAAAAGAGACCGATTTCAATGGAACAATCTTGACATTATTCGTTTATGGGCGAACGGCGATGCTAAAAAGTTTTGCTGAGACTGAACGCTCGTTGAAAAAGTTAACGTTTAAATGAAGAGTTTTTGCGCGCTAGTGTTGTTTAATTTAATGTATTATTGGTATCGAATCTATTTGTTTAATTGTGTTCATGACGGCAAATATTTTCATGAAGATTTTGATTTCATTTTTTGCAAATGAAATCTTCGTGCACAATTTTATAATTAAAGAAAACTCTGTCCTTGATTATTAAGGCTTTTGTTTTTTATTATGATTAACTTGCCGTGGTCTTATGGAAGTATGGATAATGTAATACACAGGGTGTCATAGAAATCAACGTCAAGCCGGAACCGACGGATAAGCCAAGTCGTTACAGCGATCAGAAAAATATTGAAAAAAATTATGCTCTTTTCAAATTATAAGTATCAAAAAATTATTTGGAAATCCTGACAGCCTGTAATTATGTTTATAGTCCTGTGACTACAAATATTAACTGTTCTTCGATCTTTTGATCTTTCGATCGGCATGAACTCTGATTTTATAAAAAAATTTTTTTCCTCAATCACGAAGTAATCTGCTTCTTGTCATACCATTTTGGGATCCCGACTAAACGTTATCTTGTAAAGCCTTAACTCGGTTAAATTTGAAAAAGAGTTGGCCTATCGCCCGATCCCTGCTTGACGTTGATTATTAGGATACTCTATATTTAAAAAAGCTCGATTTTTACAATATTACTTTATCAGAGGGACCTACGAACTTCTACCTCCTTCTTCTGACCTCTGAGTTCTACTTAACGAAATATTTTACATTCTGTTATGCTTATATTTCCGTTACATTACGTATTTAGTCACGACGCCTTGCCTTTTTGCAAAATTCACATATCGATGATTCTGCACAGCACTAGTTAAAAACGTTACAATATTCTATGATGGAACAGACATTTTAAAAAATTAAGATTAATCGGAGATAAGTGGACCGACAGGACTGTCATTGGTCCACAGCTCGATCTCAAAGTAAAACCCAACTTTATCCTTAAACAGTAAAGTTTAAAATGCAATGAGATTTTAAGAACAATTGACTTGCATGAGATGTGCAACACTTTTTGCTGAAGTTTGAAATTAAACCTTAGTTAGGTACCGTTTTCTTAATAAGGAGTAAGAAAGCTTTGTTTGTTAGAAGGGCGAGTTTCAAAGGAAAATAAATAAAGATTACAGCGTGGGAAATCCGGAGCAGTCTGAAGATAACATCTCAATGTTGAAATAGTTCAGACAGATTAAGCAATAAATTAATCAAGATCGCTCAAAAAATATTTCTTTAAAATTGTTGCTCACTTAAGAATGTTTTGTTGAGTGCAAGTAACTCTCATTCGTGTGTAAACTAAATAAAAACTTATCTAATATTTTAGCGCGGAATCCTATAAAATATACTTAGATCTGATAGCCGAAGAATTTATAGGCAGTTATATTCTACAGTGATATAACTGATTGGTTATAATAGTTAGTAAACTGAAAAGTGACACGTATTGTTAGAAACACAGCAAAATATAATAAGAAGCAGCGAACGTTGCGATAGATAAGTTAAACTTACAAATTAGGATAGCACCTAATTACTCTAAATACGCACATCTATATACTTCTATCAGAATCAATAAGAATATTATAATTCAAAGACAATCCCTTTATGTATTTTTGTAAAGGTTTATTATTCAAAATCAGTGTTTTTGAAGTTCTTGGCATTTTATTATATGTAATTATAATAAAATCCTAAGACAAACACACTAACTGTATAGCCCCAGAGTAAGTAGAGTTCATTACACAAGTGAATGCTCCGACTGTGACTCGAACCTGGGACCTCCAGTGTATAAGGCAGGGCTACTACCATTGACGCCGCTCTTTAATTATAAGTATTAATTAAAATGTGAAATGTACAATACAATAATTCTTTATTTCCATCACCACACAAACATATATAAATTATAATAACAAAATAACACTAGCATGTGACAATTTAGGCGGCCTTATTACTAAATTGCAATCTCTTCCAGGCAACCTAATAGGTGAAAGAGATATGATAATGACAGGATTCTGATGGGCATTGCGACAAATTTAAATAAATTACTGTTATTAGGATTAAGTTCAATAACTAATGTGGATAAACATGCATATACATAAATATACATACATACATATACACATTATACATAAAAAATAATACCTACATACATATGATATGATATAAATATTTTTAATCAACTAAAATAAAATCAACTGTCTCACATAGTGGTTGTTGATTCGCATTTTAAAGGAATCGATAGTTTTTGAAGAATGACATTGAATTCCAGGAATTTGAATTCCAGAGTGAAGTGGCTTCAACCGAATGCTGATAACAATGGGAAGTGTGACTAGGAGTAGCTAGCAGAAAATTGCTAGCTGACCTCAGATTACGTTCATGAGTTTCATGCCGAAAAGTGAACCGCTCTATACGATAGGAAGGCAGGATAGGGTTGAACAGTATATTATACATAGCGAATTGGGAGCCTTGAGTTTAGTGCGGAACTCAGAGACAGGATTATAATGTACTTCTATACTTGTTAATATTATCAAGATGGAAGCGGGGGGTGGCGGGGAGAACCCAGAATAAGCATAAAGATACAAATATAAACAACCATGGCCCGAGAAAAACATCTGCGAGGACCAGGACTTGAATCTGGGATCTCTGGCGTATGGCTACTTCCCACTACGCCATTATGACGTCGTGAACATTGAAAGTGAGAATCGATTAAAAATAATACTTGCACTTTTTCCTTATCTTGAAGTCTCAGAGACTATTTTAGATCGAAGTTACCACGGGTTCAAGAGCCAAGCGCATCGAGCCGCGCAGGCCTAGTATCATTCATATAAATGTTGTACGAGTAACTAATGTGAAACAAATACTGCACTGAATATCAGCACAGATATAACGTCGTAAACACCTTCAATTTTCATCAAACAAAACGTTTCAATATCCGACGTCCAAGATTCCAAGAATCCCTTCCACCTTTAGTCGGTTTTCAGCCACTGAGCACTTACAAGCATTAATTTCGCTTTGAGTCCTATAACGGTGCTATAACGGTGTTTACAAACAGCTTTTGTGGCCCATTGGCACACAAACAGTAGCCTCTGTTCCATTATTGCACTTTGTGCTACCGTATAGGAATGCCGTAATTAATATGCCTTGACGAACCAGCGTTTCTATAGTGTGGATAGGTAGGTAGACAGGCAGTCCTTGTTGTACGGTCAGCAATAAAGTCAAGATTGTTTATACTCGTAGCTGTATTCACTGTGTATTTTGACTGACTTGTAATATCAATTTTACACTATTTTCATGGGTTCTAAAACCATGGTGTTTGTTTGTTGTCGAGTCATAGATGTGTTCTTGTTCTGGACCTGTGTGGGGCGGCGAAATCGATGTATGTTATACATAACACAAGCAATGTTTGCTCTGGAACAATGGGAATATATGTTGTTACCTGTATTTGCGTGAGGTGAAACAATGTGCTATTTGAATGGTTATCTGGTAACTAAAAAAATACAATACAACATTAGAATCACATATGGAATTGATATTTAACAGGATGGTTCATTCAAAATCATTATCGTTTTAAGAGTTAATTATTATGATACCTTTTGTTATATTACGACAATGGTTAATAGCCTAGATACTAAATTTTGTGCCCTATGAAAACATATCTTCAATTATGGTGTTTTATAGTGACAAGCAAACAAAAATGGACTAAGGGTCTGCGTTCAATGGCGTCCGAACAAAAATGGAATGAAAATGCAAAAGTGTCGATAACACGTCCAAAACGGTATATTACTTGGTTAAAACTGTTCAAAAATTGAAATTTCGATATAGTGAAGACTGTGTAAGGTGGTTTTATTTTCAAAGTTGCAGCTGCATAAGGTGAAAATAAATTGTGGCGAGCAATAATCTGCTGTAATACATTTATACACAATTTGAATTTCAAGTAATTTAATTGTTTCATAATTCTGTACAGGTGTGGGATAACTGGGAACACTTTTTACGTCAATTTAAAATTTTGTATAAAAACCACCATCTATTTCTTTTTACGCCAATGGTCTTTTACTTTTAAATACTACGCTGGAACGTCTGTAATTATATGTCATCTCATTTTCTAGAACATTCCTGAAAACCTTGTCACTTTACCCCTTACATTACCTCAGTGGTACGTACCAGAACCTACCGCTATGTGACGGACAATCCTTTTGTTCAAGATAAGATTGTTCGAAGCCATTGTAGAGAAGTCTTTGTTGGTTTATCATTTGAATGTTGTCTGCAACCTGTGGGAACTGATTAGCAGTATTCGTCATTAGGTACCTATAGATATGAATTATTAATACCATACAAGTCAAAGATGTTCTCACGGTGAACGTACTTTTATGTTTATTTTTACTGATTTTATAAATGAATCAATAACTCCATCGTGTAGTTATTTTTTTTTAAAGTTGAGCCTAAAATAGATAAATTTTGCAAAATGGCAAATTGAAAAGACCTTAATAGCTTTTAAAGTAAAGGCTTTTGATCGGTGTGATAAAAATTTCAAAATCTCAGCGATCGTTTAGCATCGAAAAACGCTATATAATGTTGGTTTTTCGTTTGTTTTCGTCCGCGTAACGTCTTAACAGATCCCGACGATGCTATTACAACAAGGAACGCCGGCGATCCAGTCAGAAACACCGCATTCGAATCGCCTAACCCACCGGTGGGCCAGACGTACGCATTCCTACTGAGTTTCTTGCTGGTTCTTTGGCAGTAGATGATCCTTCCGAATCAATGGTAGTTTCAATATACGACTTCCTAAGCCGAGGTCCGTGCCCTCTCGGGTGCCCTTAAAGAAACTGTCCATTTTGGAAAAAAAAGGTTTGTTGTCGGTTTGATCATACATTTCACAACGGTCTTATAAATGTCCTAAAGGCTCACTTTACTACCATAGGTTTTGTTAATACGAAGAATAATTCCTTTCTTTAAGGGCTGATTGTTCAAGGCTCAGATAACTTTCATTAGTATAATAATATTGATAATTTGACATAATTTATATGAAAAATCATGTCAAGGGTTAAAGTTATTCTCAAGATAAAAGTTATCTGAGCGTTGGACAATCAGCCCTGAATCTCCCATATATGATGTTTTTTTGCAGCTTAGCTCACTGTAACACATATTGTGCGTATTTAAGCTGTGCGTCGATATACAGGGTGTCCAGTAAGAGTAGCGGGTGTTTGTTTACTGGTCCACGGCGTCAAGCGAAGTAGCAGAGGCGCGGGGAGGGCATCGTCGCGCGCGTCGGTTCGTGGAATTTTAGTTGCCATGGAGCCGAATCCCGCGACTCACCGCACTTTTTGCGTGCGAGTGTATTATCGTAATAATGATTCCATTGCTACTGCTCACCGTTTATATCGCAGAGAATATTGCACACGTACAGCGCCAAGTGACGACTTCATAAGAAAGTGGATTAAAATATTCGAAACTACCGGGTCGACTGATAAAATTCAATACAAAGGTCGCCCGTGAAGCGTTGGAGATGCAGAAACAATCAAAGAAGTGAGAGTTTCAGTACGTGAAAATCCGTCACTATCAATTCGCAAACAAGGACAAGAACTTAACAAAAAATCTTCAAAAAAATCTTCACTGCAGGTAATTTTGAAGAAAAATTTGCATCTCACAGCCTCCAAAATCCAGTTAGTTCAAGAACTGAAGGATTATGATAATGAAAGTCGGTTAAATTTTGCTACTGCAGTGCTAGAGAAATTAACAGCTTTGACAACATTCTGTTTAGCGACGAGGCCAACTTCCACATAAACGGTCACGTTAATAAACAGAATTGTCGCTACTGGTCCAAGGAAAACCCTAAAACAAAACATCAACGGCCACTTCATAGTCCAAATCGTTTTCGTCCAAGGTCATCGTTTGGGCTCCATTTTCTGGTAGAGGTATTATCGGCCCTTTTTTCAATGAAGACGGACGTGGGCGAACAGTTACGGTGAATACAGACAATAAAGATTGTGACATGTTAAGGACTTTTTTAGCGCCCGCATTACAAGATTTCCGAGGGTTTAATTTACGAACATGGTGTCAGCAAGATGGAATCACATGCCAAACCGCAGGGGCGTCAATAGAAGCTGTAAACGAATTGTTCCCAAACAAAGTTATTTCGCGTAAGGGCACCATTAACTGGCTCCCCAGAAGTCCAGATCTTAGTCCTCTCGACTAAGTTTTATGGGGATACCTTAAGGGTAAGGTATACGATAACCACCCAGCGAATCTAAATCAATTGAAAGAGAAGATCACGTCAGATATAAGGGCAATCCCAACTTCACTATGTCAACGCATCATCGCCAATCTGCGATCTAGGTAAGAGGAGTGCCAGCAGCGTGGGGGTACACATTTGGATACTGTTATATTCGCTAAATAAATTTCCAACAAACTATTTTTTTATAAAAAATAAAGAATATATTTAATTAATTGCAATACTCATTTTATTTAACTAACAAATACCCGATACCCTTACTGGACACCCTGTATAAGCCATACCCATTTTAAGACTAAACACATACTTCTGAAAAGCTACTACAAAACCTACCCCTATAAACTAGTGCTGCTGTCTGTACCCCTCTGTTCTCAAGTGTAATTAAAATTTGATCAATTCCTGCTAGTGAGCCGGATTCAAGTAAATATTCAGTATATGAACAACACTACACTGCAGACTTTCGTTCACTCCATCCAAACTAGTTGAATCAAGGAGCGTTTTCAAACAAATATTATAGACTCATATTTACAGCAACCATCTAGACATATTGCCGTGTTGAGAAGCAGTGTTTGAATACTCAACATTTTCAGATATGTTAATTTAACATGGACGATTTTGGTCATGACGACTATTTTTATCCATTTTTTACCCGCAAAAATATTGTTGATGGGGATGTTATAATTTTGACGTGACTGTTTGTGTGTCTGTCTGCGGCACCATATCTTCCAAACGGATGCACCGATTTTGATGAAGTTTTTTGTTTACAAGCTTTATTTATAATCCTCAGCATTAAACTAAATTTTATATAAAGTAATAAATGTAATCCTTACAGTACCTAAGGAACATACTAAACAAAAAACGAGTTGTTAAATAATATATTACTCCGGAAAAAAAGACGAAATTAAAACTTTTGATTCTTTAGCCATGTTTGAAATTCGAACCGACAATCGGTTCAGCCATTCAAAAGCTAGTAATTTTTTCCGTCAGTCGGGGATTTTTGTGTGCTTACAAATATTAGGTCTTTACCTATGAAATTGCCGTTTTTCACGAAATAAATGAAGCGTAATTTTTTTATATATTTTTTATTTCTATTAATCAAAATAATCACCCATGCAATCAATGCATCTTTGCCAACGCATTGGTAGCTTATTGATGCCTTTCTTGAAGAAATCAGCTGGACGGGAGGCAACAAATTCTTCAAAGGCATTTTGTACTGCCTCTCGGGTATTGAATTTTTTTCCCGCCAAGAAGTTATCCAAATTCTGGAAAAAGTAGAAGTCTGTAGGCGCAAGGTCTGGTGAGTACGGCGATGACGGAGAACTTCCAACCCCAACTCTTGTAGCTTGGAGACCGTCTGCTGTGCAGTATGAGGTCGCGCGTTGTCGTGCAGGAGCAGTGGAGCCGAACGATTGACCAAAGCTGGTTGGAGACGTGCGAGCTTCTCCATCATTGTGTTCAGTTCTTCACAGTACACATCTGCAGTAATGCTTGTCCCGTTTAGCAAGAAGCTGTGATGAATTACACCCGCGTTAGACCACCAAACAGTGACCATCACTTTTCTAGGGGTAAGTTTTCGTTTAGGGCATTGTTTGGGTGCTGAACCAGGGTCCAGCCAACTTGCTGAGCGCTTACGATTGTCAAACAGGATCCATTTCTCGTCACAAGTAACAATGCGGTTCAGAATTCCTTCATTTGTATGCCTGCTGAGCAGTGCAAGGCACGTCTCCACGCGTACTTCGAGCTGGCGGTCATTGAGTTCGTGGGGTACCCATTTGTCAAGCTTTTTTACCTTGCCAATTTGACGCAAATGGACCAATATTGTTTTGATGCTAACGTCGAAAGCTGCTGCTAATTCAGCCGTGGATTGAGTTTCATCAGCTTCCACAATTGCCTTTAAATCGTCATTGTCGACCAAAGTTTTCGGACGACCACGGGTTTCATTTTTCAGGTCAAAATTTCCAGAACGGAAGCGGGTAAACCAATAACGGGTGGTGCGTTCGTTTGTAGTGTTCGCTCCGTAAACGTCGTTGATATTGCGTGCCGCTTGTGCCGCTTTGCTGCCATGACGGTACTCATACTCCATAATTACTCGAATTTTTAACTTATCCATGATGACGAAAAATGTTCGAATGCGTTGAAAACAAAACACTAACTATTAAACAAATGAAGATTTTAGAAAAAGAATTCCATGTTTGTCAAATAAAATTAATTTGAAATTAGAATTATCAGTCAAAAAAAAATATTTTCATTTGAAATGGCCAGTACGGCAAAACGGCAGTTTCATAGGTAAAGACCTATTATCTTGTAATCAAATATTTCAAATCCTATGTCGTTTTCAGGTTTTATTTTGCACTAAAAGCTCCGTCACAAAATTTTACGACTTTCATAAAACGCCCGGAATGAAAAGCTAATTCCTAGATAATTCCAATTAAGAGAAATGGTATTTGATGAAAACAATGAGGTACACCTAGGAAGTCCAACTTTTTGGCAGACTTTCACTTGAACAACCTAGTGCATGGATGAATTTTTGAAGTTGGAACGATACGAAAATCAATACGCGAGCGCTTATTGCTCAATTGACGGTTGGTGGGCTTGTTCGAATTTTAATTGGCTTCTTTTTGAAGTGTGGTAGATCTATATTTGATACTTTATTCGAAATAATTGTAAATATTTTTTCGGAATCGAATATGTTTAATCAAAAGTTTTAATTTCGTCTTTTTTTCCGGAGTACCTAATAGTATTATTTAACAACTCGTATTTTGTTTAGTATGTTCCTTAGCTGCATTAAATTACATACTGTAAGCATTAACTTTATGACTTTATAAAAAATTTAGTACAATGCTGAGAATTATAAATAAAGCAAACTTTGTAAAAGAGTCCTCCTCTCTTTCGGATATATGATTGTACGTGAGCTACAAGGTAATGTAGCTGTCGCAGGCGGATACTTAAATTAACAATTATGTAACATTTAAAAAAGTTAATCAAACCCATAACTTTAACACTCGTCATAAAAATAGACTATATATGCCTACTGCAAGAATTAATATGCTGTCGAATAGCCCATGTCATACGGCTGTAAAAATATTCAATAAATTACTTCGAAATATAAAACAATATAATGTCGTCACTAAGTAAATTAATATTTAAGTAATCCTATTAAAATATAGTCTTAAAGTATGTATATTAAATACAATTTACAAATTTATAAATATAATACAAAGAATTATGCAGTGATATGGTAGATCTAAATATAGTAATAAATAATATTGAAATTAAGTAGGTCGAACATTAATATCACGTCTGTAATTAAATTAAATATATGCAATAAAAATGTCATCTTTATGTTAAGAAACTAAATGAATATTTCATTCTATACTATTTGTAATGCCCTCTAACATTTGCAATACCCAATGTATGGGTGATTAAGTTGTAAGTTCTATACTGTTACAATAAGACCTCTGTACAACACATATTATGCAAATAAATAAATAGACATTCAACTACACAGCTAGCCTTTTGGTTGAAAGTTTTTGTTCAGCTAGCCGGCTAGCTGTCATATTTAATAGTTACCTAATGATTAACCAAGGAATATGCAATTTGTTAGTTATTTCCTTACAAACTAGTAGGGCGTGCCAATCGCGAACGTATGAAGCCAAAAATTGGTCTGATGCGAGTTTTCCTTTGAAATCGTGTGTCAACTCACAGCACCGTAACTTCTCGCTTATTTGTTCACAATGCTGAATTGTTCGGTGATAGTTTGCACAAATACTAGTTCACACAATTTTTTGAATCAAATAACAGACTATCTAGTTTAGTTAGGAACAAAAACAAATATATATATATGAATCTAGTATTCTAGCTATGCTATTGATAAATGTTTCCATGGCGACACCCACTTATTTCATATAGTTGTGGCCGCTGCTTACTTTCATGACCTAGGGTAGTAAATGATTAGTCTACTGGTCGATATTTTGACAAATATACTTTCACCTATTAGTCTTTCACCGATACATAATCACTAAATAATCCCCCAACCAAAACCACACACCAACTGTATGGCCACAAAGTAAGTAGAGCTTGTGTTATGGATGACCATACAGTGAACTGGGGGGAACCCAGAATAAACATACATTTATAAATAACAACAACCATGACCCGAGAACAAACATTTAAGTTCATCACACAAATGAATTCCAGGACTCGAACCTGGGACCTCCGGCGTTTGCGACAGGGCTACTAACCACTACGCTACTCGGTCGTCAAAAAATAGTAAGCTAATAAAAAAACTGTAATGGAAAATACATAATTTTAATGTATCACGCAAAAAGTATTAAATAAATATTTGCATTTTACTGGTCAGTGATAAATAGTTAATTACTGAATTTCTTGTTTTATTTTCAATTAAACATAAAAATAAAAAAACTTATAAAAATTCAATAGTCGATAAAAAATAGCATGTTCGTTAAATTTTATCGAAACTCTTTTATCGACTAATTTTGCATGCACTAACTCTAGTGGTATATGATATGTGTGTGTGTATACATGTCAGCTGTAGCTACGGGCTGATGCACCACCTTCTTTTTGCATGGTGTACTATTAGTTAATTTATTGGAGCTGTAATCAAATTATTAGTGTACGTAAAAACAGTCTTATGTGTGCCATACTGATTACTTTTACTTTTATATTAGTAAAATTTGTGAGAGAAATGTGGAGACATCTGGACTCGAACATTTTAACGCAGAAGGCATAGCTCTTCGTTTGTATTGACTGAGATTGGTACCTAACCTATTTTATTGCAAATAAAACCCTACATGCATGATTTCAAATATTAATTTTAATTTTAGGGCCGAAACTAGGCTTTTGATTTTAATCGGAATCACACTTAAAAACATGATTACATAGGTACTGTTTTCTTGATGAAATTCATAAGTATATTGATAATATTTATAAATATACTTCCCGGATATATGATAATTCATTATTTTTTAGTTAAAGTGACCAAATGCTTCTAAACTGAAAATAATCCAAGTAGTCATTTGGACTATCTCTTTCTGAGGACATTTGTCTGACACTGAAAAGTTTTTATATTTGATTGATACTTTTTAAGTATTGTAGTTTAGATTATAAGTTAGATTACCTTCGTAATTAGGTTCCCCGTATCAGCCTTAGTTCGACACGTAAGAAACTATCTATGTATAATTGTCCTCAAGGTAAACGTAACGAATTTACATTTCCACTATTCAAATTATCTTCCAAGATACTTGAATATGAATCGCAACTAACTAAGTAGGTATGTAAGTTTGTTTCAAAATATACCCACTTGTTCTCAGAGAATCTGCATTAGATTTGTAGAATATAGTAGCTTTGAATATGTAGATCTGTACTATTTAATATGCATGAAGCAGTAACTTGTTAATTATATACGGAGTTTGGGCTGCCTCGATGAGAGCGTTACCGGTTCCAAGAGAGTTTTGAAGATTTCTCGGCCGCTTGATTTGGCTAATGTTTCCAAATGTAAATTTATGAAAACAATATCAGGCAGGCCCAGTACTAGTGGTAGTAGCAACTATAATAATATTCGTTTTTACCCAGAAAAAGCCTGCAAATCAAGCCCATCTAAGTATTGTATTTATTTTCATCGATTTTCTAAATCCAAGGTGGAAAAACAACTGATGTTTTTCCACCTTGAATTCTAAAGGAAACGCTTCGGGATTCAGTCTGGTTTGAATACGCATAATCGCAATCCATGATCTACAAACTTTTCTTTATAAGCAGAACATCACTCCACAGATCAAAAGCAAGTGTTTTAAAAAACTCTTACAAGCCAAATAGCAAAGTTAACGTACATATTTTCACAAAACGGAAATAAATTAATAGCTCCAAACTTCCTCCACCTGACTTTTAGCAGATTAACATTATCCAGCTCTGTCAACGTCGAACGCAAAGTTTAAACGAAATCTCGCTATATCTTTGTAATTACAAACAACCTTAAGGTTTAAAATCCCTTGAACCATGTAATGGACTTTTCAAGTATTCCTAAGTTGCAAACTTTCACTTGAGCCGCCTTGAGCGCCACCGACAATGTGCTTAACGATGTTTTTAACTACTTCACCCCGTTTCTTGAGTTATTGCAGGTTAAATTAATTACTTGTGTTCTCATTTTTGGCTGCAGTTTTGGTGAAATGTGTTCATTTGATAGGGTTTCCCTTGGATTTTCAACGGTGTTGATTACGCCTGTTGGCAATGGCTCTGCATTGAACGTTTTAAGTTTGTCTTAAGAATTTTGGGGGTGCAGATGACCATATTACTCTCTTTTCTGAAGACTTATCTATTTTATTTCACTTTTAAGAGCTTCAAGAATGTTTTTGTCTGTAACAATACATAGAATAAGTTCGTTCCATACACTAGCTGTCCAAATTAAACGGAATTTGTTCGTTAGACTTTTTGGTATCTCTTCTATAAAAATGTAGCGTTCGCCAGTATTCCGGTACAATAATAGAGGTTCAATAAATTCGAGAGAGCATTACAAAACGTATCTACGTTCATCACACAAATGAATGCCCGACCAAGACTCGAACCAGCGTATGGGGCAGAGGTACCACGTATGTCATGATGGTTCATGGAAACATTTACTGACTGTCGGTATCAATATTAGGAATATTTTCAGTATTAAGGTTAGGTGTAACCAGCCACTCTGAAAAAGGATATCCATACTAAAATCGATTTATAATAATCGAAACATCGTGAAAACGCTATCAATCGATCAGTGCCCTCTAAGTGTTTGAATGTATTCGTTTGATTGATTTATTAGCTCAAATTACTATAAAAACAACTTGAGATTTTCTTCTTCAAAATGATATAGGCCAAAATTAGAAATCTATATCTTCAATAGATATATTATTTAAGTTTCCATTTTATTCTACTAAAACGAAAACGTATTTTGGAATCGAATGTAAATTAAACTGCAAACTAAATTAACCTCTGGTTATGGTCATGTTCGCGAAGTACCGTCGTCTGTGTAAGTTTATGACAGCGCGCAGCGCAAGGAGTTTGTTTTTGTTTGTTATTTTCTATTTATTACTCCAGGCACACTTATATTGTGATTTATTTTAGGAGCCAGATAACTAATGAAAATATTAAGCCATTTTTTATGAGTGTCCTGTATATATTTTTCATTCCAGAGGCATCTGATTGTGGCTATTACCTGAAATTCGACAGGCGCTAGAAATAGTGTACTTTATTATTCTTTTACCAATTAGATTTGAACTTTTTTATCATACCTTGATTCACAAAGATAAGTACTGTCTGTTCATACAAAATTTACGTATGTCTAATTGGAAAATAGATTTATATAAGAGGAAAAAATTGGAAATAAATTTACACACACTTACTACCTCAGCTCGCGAACGGTATAGTTTGAAATTGAAAATCGTTTTATTATGTTGGTAATGAAATTTTGACCGGAACGACAAATGTGTATGGTTCATTCGTTTATTGGGAATACATTTTAAACCATTTTAAGTCTTTTTTAACAGCTAATACGATATAAAATCGAGGAAAAAGTGATAGAGGTAGTCTTGGCACATATCTGCGCCAACACACATAACGTGGTTGCGCAGATCTGCGCCTATACAGACCAGAGGCAAGTCAATCCTTCAGTATTTTTCTTCTTGAAATCGACCCAAAAGACAAGTCCTGACAACAAAACTCGCAATTTTCATTATCTGCTATTGAACATGAACTTGCCTCTTCACAATTAATTTACCAACAACGATAGTGCGCAACTAACAGATTTTATTACGCAGCTCACGTTTTCATGAATCCCTATTGCAATTTCATGTCATTCCAATTACCCGTCCAATCAAAGATGGTGTTGCTATCGTTGTAACTTTCAAAATCCATTGAGCGACTGAGATAACGCTATAGAATAAAATACATCTATTTCTTTTATTGAACTGATAGTGGACGGTAACTGAATAGTTTTGGGAGGTCATAGTGGATTGTCATAGGTCTCTGTAGATTGAAGGGAAGAATAAATCGAACTGATTGCAGTCTTTTAGAGCATCTAATTATATTCTTGTTGTATATGTCTCTAAAAGTATTGTACCTATATAATGAAAAGGTTCGGAAGAACTATTTTAATGAGGGTTTGGAATTTTTGCACGTTTGATAGTAGCTAGTTAGAGCGAGGTGCAAATAATAAAAAGGACTGGCATTTTAAGTTTATTTAATTTGAGATAATTAATAAAATGTTTTAATAATTGTAGAGTATTTATGTAGTCCTAGAGACCACCAGCTATTGCACGCCTTATTTAAGTAATAATTGTATTGTTACAAATAAACGTATTAATTACTGTTTGAGTTTTATCTCCTCCCTTTACTGTGGATCTAAAATTCTTAGCACAGGCGTTTGCCCAAACGGCTCGATATGTTTGTATAGATACGTCAATTAATTTAGGGAAATTCTATATAATAGCTTATTGCAGTCGGCTGCGTGTTAGAGGAGGAGAGAGAATCCAAAAGTTTTAGACTATGTGTAGAATGGGAGTATTACATGTGCGGTTGAAATTACTATAGGGTCTGCTTTGGATATTTTTATTGATCATTATCTATTATTATTATTATTTTTAAGTAGTCTGTATTAGTTGTAATTATAGGCAATTAGAATTTGACATATTACTATACTATATATTACAATATAGTAATATCTCTAAACCAGTATCAGTTATATGATTTCTAACTAGCAAAGCTATTTAACATGGTCGAACACCATGAATCGTACATTATAACAATCGTACATTATAGCTTCTGTCTCATCACACCAGCGAATGCCTTTATCGGGATTCGAACTCTGGTGCGTACTGCAGGGCTTGGAGGCTTGGAGATGGTGGAGGCGCCGGGTATCGATCCCGGTACCTCTCGCATCTGGGGGGTCGGGACCCTGGATGGACCTAATCTAACCTAGGGAGGTCTTCCTAATCAACAAAGGAAAAACACTTATAACTTTAAATTACTTTTTATTTATGGGGAATCTATTTTATAACAATATAATTAATAATTCTTAGACTATTTTGGGGACGAAGCCCGCAATAGAATTCCGTAAAGGAATTCCTTAAAGGAATCCCGTCAAGGGATGCCATGGAACAATCTTCCATATTCTATATATTTTACATTTTACAAATAAAATCAAATAATGACAGAATGTCGGCAAGTTTGTTTGTGCAATAACCTCTTTTATTAAATACGGCACAAGCAAACGTTGCAATCGCCCCTCTTGTTTAATTTATTTAATCAGTGAAGCTGATTAAATAAATTCCTATATACATTTCATTCTTAAATAACGACCCTACTTAAATCAGGACCATATACATTAATCGGGATTACTCTCAGATGAGCCCCCTACCGATAGGAATATATATACTTGATCATGTTTAAATTACAACATCTTATTACACCAAAAATGTTCTTATAGTATTTATTCTCCATCAATAGAGCCTTAGCCACAAAACCTGATGAAAATCAGCCAAGATCCCGGCTGGTTAATTTATATCTAAATAAAACAATGTAAGTTATTATAATTTCTCATACAATTCATGAATAATCAACAACCCCATATTAATCATTTACGTTACACAATCATACGCAAATTCAAATAACCAATATTTATTATTAAATTAATCAACAATTGTTAAAATAACCCATTGAATTGTATTCAATATAATTATAATTTATATATTCTATATATTTATATTCTTATAATTAATAATATAATTTATATATTGAATATATATAAATTATATATTCAATATATTTATAAGTAAATTATAATTATAATTAATTGATAAGTAATAAATACATTAATATCCCCATAAAAGTAAATTTAATTATTCCTATTTTTATTAAAATTAATACTAAATTAATCAAATTATATTATCAAACATTATCATTCAGTTGGCAAAACAAACACGTTTGACATGAACTGTCATATTAACTTTAAACTTTTCTGAATGATTAAAAGTTTATTTGAAAGTTTGTAACTTTCGAAAGTTTAAATATTACCTACCTAAATATAAGGATTTTACCTGCCTAACTATTACCGGACAAACCTTCCTATGAATAGATCATAAAATCGGATCCAAAGTATTTTACTTAACCCAGAATGATACCTATAAATTAATGAATTTATATTTCACAACGCAATGCAGAGAACTTTTTCAAAATGCACCGAAATACACCTGACAAAATTCTATACCACTAACGTTTAAAATACATTACCTATTCCATCACAATCCATATTTTACCCCACTGAGGATCCTAATCTACATCCGCGTGTTGACCCACAGACAGCAATATCACAATATTATATATACTCGTAAACTTTGGCCGCATAGCTAAATCGGCTATCACCTTCTCTCTTATGGAGATTATTAGGCGTGGCTCAAATTGAACGTGCACATTATCAATAGTGTTATTTTAGTCTTTGAAAATTGACTTCTTTAGAGCATTGGCACCACACGTATATTCTATGATTCGTAAATAAAATGTAACGCGGTAAATACGTGCCACGTGTACCTGCCGCCCCCTAGACGTTTCTCTCCGGGTATCTAAAATTAATTTATTAAATCATTAAATAAAATATATATAATAGGTCTTTACCTATGAAACTGCCGTTTTGCCGTACTGGCCATTTCAAATGAAAAAATTTTTTTTTTGACTGATAATTCTAATTTCAAATTAATTTTATTTGACAAACATGGAATTCTTTTTCTAAAATCGTCATTTGTTTAATAGTTAGTGTTTTGTTTTCAACGCATTCGAACATTTTTCGTCATCATGGATAAGTTAAAAATTCGAGTAATTATGGAGTATGAGTACCGTCGTGGCAGCAATGCGGCACAAGCGGCACGCAACATCAACGACCTTTACGGAGCGAACACTACAAACGAACGCACCACCCGTTATTGTTTTACCCGCTTCCGTTCTGGAAATGTTGACCTGAAAAATGAACCCCGTGGTCGTCCGAAAACTTTGGTCGACAATGACGAATTAAAGGCAATTGTGGAAGCTGATGAAACTCAATCCACGGCTGAATTAGCAGCAGCTTTCGACGTTAGCATCAAAACAATATTGGTCCATTTGCGTCAAATTGGCAAGGTAAAAAAGCTTGACAAATGGGTACCCCACGAACTCAATGACCGCCAGCGCGAAGTAAGCGTGGAGACGTGCCTTGCACTGCTCAGCAGGCATACAAATGAAGGAATTCTGAACCGCGTTGTTACTTGTGACGAGAAATGGATCCTGTTTGACAATCGTAAGCGCTCAGCAAGTTGGTTGGACCCTGGTTCAGCACCCAAACAATGCTCTAAACGAAAACTTACCCCTACAAAAGTGATGACCACTGTTTGGTGGTCTAACGCGGGTGTAATTCATCACAGCTTCTTGCCAAACGGGACAAGCATTACTGCAGATGTGTACTGTGAAGAACTGAACACAATGATGGAGAAGCTCGCACGTCTCCAACCAGCTTTGGTCAATCGTTCGGCTCCACTGCTCCTGCACGACAACGCGCGACCTCATACTGCACAGCAGACGGTCTCCAAGCTACAAGAGTTGGGGTTGGAAGTTCTCCGTCATCCGCCGTACTCGCCAGACCTTGCGCCTACAGACTTCTACTTTTTCCAGAATTTGGATAACTTCTTGGCGGGAAAAAAATTCAATACCCGAGAGGCAGTACAAAATGCCTTTGAAGAATTTGTTGCCTCCCGTCCAGCTGATTTCTTCAAGAAAGGCATCAATAAGCTACCAATGCGTTGGCAAAGATGCATTGATTGCATTGGTGATTATTTTGATTAATAGAAATAAAAAATATATAAAAAAATTACGCTTCATTTATTTCGTGAAAAACGGCAATTTCATAGGTAAAGACCTAATATATGTATATAGAGAGACCCTCTTATCTCAATATATAAAAACCTTTTCCTTATTTTCTTTTATCTGCATCGTCCATCCATTGCATCTCCTTTTTGGTGATGCTGTTTGGATTGGCTTTGCAGGATATATCATCTCGGAACATTGCGTTGTGAAGTGTACATAGAATTTGAGAAAAAAAAAAATTAGTTTCTTATATTATTCTTAAACCCCAACGAAATTCTAACCGTTGCATATCTACAAATGAACGATTTACATATTCGTACACCTAAATGTGTACTTTTACTCTATTAACTCTAAGAATAAAGAAATTATAATAATATTATAATATTTCAAGAAATAAATGTATTTACAAAAACTTTGTTTTATATATATAAATATAGACATAATTTTATCATTAGTTTTATTTTATCGAATATTATATGGTTCCAATCTATTCACATGCACAATCAATTCTTGGTTATTTTGTATTTTTTTTACAAGATAATTGTCACATACTATATATCGCAATACTCGAAATAAACCTTCATTTGGTCGACCAAGTTTTCGACTTCCACCCGATATTCTTTCTGGACAATGTAACGCAACCAATTGTCCTACACGATTTAAATCCAAATGATAATACGTTAAACTCGTATAATCCAGACGGTGTGATGATTGCTGTTTCGTGTCTATCCTTCTCCGCTATCGATAATTACCAACAGGCACAGTTTAAATCCAAATTAGCGCAGAATTTCGCCCCATTCAGCTGCACTATCATACCTTCGATGATAAGCAAATGATACAAATCTGTGATTACCTTCTTATTTAGCTCCATATAACATTGTCTTGATCAATCGGCATCAACAATGTCCCAAGCTGTCTTACTGACGCCGGTTGAAGTTTGGGAAATTCCTTCCTCGCCCGTTGGATGAATCACCTTCTAGAGTCTTTCCTTTACTCTTGGTATTCAGATGGCTCTTGCCTTCTAAAATTTTCTTTCCGCCATTCTCAGTAGCGTATATGGCTGAAATAATCTGAAAAATAGTAAAACACTACAACAGTACAACAGTACGCGGCGCCTCCACCATCTGAGGGGGTCGGGACCCTGGATGGACCTAATCTAACCTAGGGAGGTCTTCCTAATCAACAAAGGAAAAACACTTATAACTTTAAATTACTTTTTATTGCGGCCATCTAACCGTACATCTGATAAGTTTCTAACGCCGTTTTCATGGCGGCATTGGGCTGTTAACCGTACTTCGTGGAACGTGAGCTTCGTCGACGGGGTCTCGTCGTTTCAGGACTTCAAGTTCCGTGTTCGAGTAAGTTGTCCGCGTCGTCCTCAACCGCCCTACTGCGTGTAGGGTGGTTTTTAGGAAGTTAGTCATCGTTGTTAGGTTCATATATTGTCCCTCCCCAACCCCTCCGCAATGGCTTCCCTAAGCTCTGAAGAGATTAGGAAGAAGCTACTTGAAAGTACCGATGCTGAAGGCATGTTTTTAAATGCTGATAAGTTTCGTTTCCTTGATTCTCTTATCCCGCATATCATGGCGTTAATTCCACCAATGGCCCCTCAGGCCACCCCAGTCCCCCAGACCCCTCTGGTCTTAGGCTCTCCAGCGTCCCCTTCCTCCAGTGACATGGAGTGCGAAGTAGACGCCCCTCCGCGACGCAAGCGCGCACCCGCAACCGAGTCATCCTCGGACGCCACCCCAACTGGCCCTGAGTCTCCCTCCTTTACGCTTGTTAAGAAGCGCTCTAAGAAGCGTTCAAAACAAGACCCGGCGCCCTCGACGCCCGTCCCTAAACTTCCTGCGGCGTCTTCAACGCCAGCTGCCCCGGTGTCTTCAACACCCGCTCCGGCCGCAACTTCTGTCAAGGCCAAGGTCCCACCACCCGTTTTCCTTCGGGAAAAGGGTAAATGGACTGAGGTCTCGACACTGTGCAATGAGCACAAGATCCATTACACCCGAGCGGTAAACTCGGGTGAATCTATTAAAATCACTGTCTCGTCGATAGACGATTTCCGAGCTTTGACTAAGCTCCTCACCGATAAGCAATATGCTTATCACACTTATGCTCTGTCAGAAGAGCGTAAGATCAGAGCGGTACTCAGGGGAGTCCCGTTCGAATTATGGAACGAGGCTATCCTGGAGGATCTGCAATCCCAAGGCTTCCCGGCACTCGCGGTGCATAAAATGCACAGCAAGTACGGGAGGCAACACCCTCTCGCTTTGGTGGTTCTCGCCAACGTCCCCAAGTCCAGGGAGATCCTCAAAGGGGTTAGCACTATATGCGGCCTCTCTGGGATCTCGATCGAGGCGCCTCATCGCCGCGGTCATCCCGGCCAGTGCCATCGGTGCCAGTTGTACGGGCACGCGGCGGCCAACTGCCGCGCACCGCCCAGGTGCGTCAAGTGCAATCGCACTCCTGAAACTCCCTCTCCCGATTGCGTGCTTTGTGGCCAGTCCGGCCACACCGCAAATTACAGGGGCTGCCCTCGTGCACCCCGTTGTATGCGCTCCAATTCCAAGAGGTCGGCACCCAAACAGGCCCCGCGCCTTTCTCAAGAAAACTTTCCGCCGCTGCGTAGCCGGGTTCCTCCGGCTGCAAAGCCTACACAGTCTAGGCCTGCCCCAGAAAACTGGAGGCAGCGCCCCGCATCGAATCCCATCCCGGCTCCTTGCCCATACAAACCCACTCCTCAATCCTCCGTAGCAGACGATATGCGTATCGTCTGCGACGCTATAAAAAATGTCGATGTTAGTGAAATCGCAGTCTTAGCCCGTAAACTTAGGGCTTCACGTACTACGACAGAGCGTTTGCTAGCTCTGGCGGAGCATAGTTCCTTTCTCAATTCACTATAGGTTCATTTAAATGGATTGATCCCTAAATCATGCTTCGGCCGACCTCTGCCCAGCCCCGGCTTCACCGGAGGCTGCCCAGAACAGCCACCAACTCATGTCCCTTTGAGCACCTTCAGTGCAACTTTCACTACAGGCGGAAGACCCGCTAGCGGGTGTCCGCCAGCGCGCCCAACTTCCCGACGGGTGTCGCTTCCGATGAAGGCTAACGGTAATAACTACAGCCAACAGGTGGTTTTTAGTGGGTAGGTGCCATTCTGGTGAGTCCCACATAACCCCCCCGCAGAGGAATTTACCTGCGGGCGGGTATGCATGACGCATCTTCCACCTCCCTCCCGCGAGGGTGCCTCGGCAGCAAAAAAAAAAAAAAAAGAATTTTGTCAGGTGTATTTCGGTGCATTTTGAAAAAGTTCTCTGCATTGCGTTGTGAAATATAAATTCATTAATTTATAGGTATCATTCTGGGTTAAATAAAATACTTTGGATCCGATTTTATGATCTATTCATAGGTAAGTTTGTCCGGTAATAGTTAGGCAGGTAAAATCTTAAAATTTAGGTAGGTAATGTTTAAACTTTCGAAAGTTATAAACTTTCAAATAAACTTTTAATCATTCAGAAAAGTTTAAAGTTAATATGAAAGTTCATGTCAAACGTGTTTGTTTTGCCTACAGAATGATAATGTTTGATAATATAATTTGATTAATTTAGTATTAATTTTAATATAAATAGGATTAATTAAATTTACTTTTATGGGGATATTAATGTATTTATTACTTATCAATTAATTATAATTATAATTTGATTGTATTCAATGGGTTATTTTAACAATTATTGATTAATTTAATAATAAATATTGGTTATTTGAATTTGCGTATGATTGTGTAACGTAAATGATTAATATGGGTTGTTGATAATTCATGAATTGTATGATAAATTATAATAACTTACATTGTTTTATTTAGATATAAATTAACCAGCCGGGATCTTGGCTGATTTTCATCAGGTTTTGTGGCTAAGGCTCTATTGATGGAGAATAAATACTATAAGATCATTTTTGGTGTAATAAGATGTTGTAATTTAAACATGATCAAGTATATATATTCCTATCGGTAGGGGGCTCATCTGAGAGTAATCCCGATTAATTTATATGGTCCTGATTTAAGTAGGGTCGTTATTTAAGAATGAAATGTATATAGGAATTTATTTAATCAGCTTCACTGATTAAATAAATTAAACAAGAGGGGCGATTGCAACGTTTGCTTGTGCCGTATTTAATAAAAGAGGTTATTGCACAAACAAACTTGCCGACATTTATGACTGGCAACTTATAAGTCTGTCATTATTTGATTTTATTTGTAAAATGTAAAATATATAGAATATGGAAGATTGTTCCATGGTATCCCTGAACGGGATTCCTTGACGGAATTCCTTTACGGAATTCTATTGCGGGCTTCGTCCCCAAAATAGTCTAAGAATTATTAATTATTTTGTTATAAAATAGATTCCCCATAAATAAAAAGTAATTTAAAGTTATAAGTGGTTTTCCTTTGTTGATTAGGAAGACCTCCCTAGGTTAGATTAGGTCCATCTAGGGTCCCGACCCCCCAGAGTACTATCTGCATGTACCGATAGTTGTGTTTTGAATAAATAAAGTAGCCAATAATTGCATCTACATGGTTCCCACAACAAACCCCGTGACCCATGCTTTACAAATTCTTACATACTTATACACAGTAAACGAAAGTCCAAAAGTAACAATCAAATGTCAAGCCTCAAAAACCATCTATAATTCTTCAAAATTTGTCACCCTTTTGATACCAAAGTAAATGTGTCACAATTTCCTAATTAAAACAGCCATTCATTGCCGATTCTTCCAGCGGAGACTCATCCCCTTTTTCATAAAAGATAACACTCAAGATGGGCCAAGATGAATGTGCCATAAAAACGTTGTGCATATATTTCATTTCCCTTTCATATCCGGTGCCGTTTGTTATATGAAAATTATATTTTCTTTTACACGTAGATTACCTCAGGTTATGAGTTTTTGTTATGAGTAATGTGGAGATGCGCGGCTTAATTTTTGACATAAAAAACAAGAGTGGGCTTTGTATATGGATTCAAGTAACGTGTGGTGCGAAAGTAAACATGATTTCAGTTTATATTTTTTTACATTTGCTAATACGTTCTGAAGTGAGGAAAACCTTTTAAAAGCATAAACTTTTCAATTATATTCAATTCACGCTGTTGCATTTTGAAAATAAATGAAATGAATCGAGTTCTGCGAAATAAAAAATGTCTGCGTAGGGTTTAAATAGTTGAAAAATAATTTTCACTTTCTTTGGAAATGGATATGATTTGGTATTCAGAATGTTTAAAATGTAGAAATTTTCTAGTTCAGAGTTTTTCCTTTAATTTATTTCATTAGGTAAATTAATAATAAAGGGCGAAAACTACCACTGTGTAACATGCAGCTCTTTATTTCATATTAACGAGTACAAATATTAATCATGAATGGCAAAACCTCCCTAAGAATAATTACATTTGAGATAACAATGCCATTTCATAATACACTATATGAGGTATACTTTTACACGAGTGTAAAAATAAACTTTTGAGACCTGTCTGTATGGAAATTACGTGGATTATAAACGAAAAAAATAGATTCTTTTTTTCGTACTAAATATAAATACTTAATATAAGTCATCTTAATTTCACTTAAAATAGATTTCCATTTATTTAACTTTCTCTAGTCCGCCATTAATTTAGTGAATTAATGGGATCCGTAACATTAAGTGGGCTAATTGGAGTATTATCCCAAAAATTTGCATATTGAGCTGTTGCTCACTGAAGGTATGTCTATAGAACATCGACTTAGAGTTCATTATGTTCATTAAAATGATTATTTAGTAGGAAATTAAATTAAGTTGAAATAGCGTGGTCATGAAGATTAGATCCTTTCCAAATACTTTTATATTTCACAGGACTCCGATTTTAGAAAATTAGCTACTTGTGTATACTTCTATATTTATATTCTATATATATAAAGAACAAAGATTTGTTCGTTTTAAATGTAATTGATTACGTCAGAAAGTACCAAAACTGTTTTTAAAATTATTTTGCCCCGTGACGTCATCCCTGATAATCACACTGAGAGAAATTAGCCCCACGCAACGATGGATGTGGTTTCAGGTAATATATAGTCCACCACTTATTACTAGGGGTTGGCAGACTTCACATATAACTTCGAAATATTTCAAAATTTTCGGGATTTCCTCACGATGCTTTCATTCCTCAATGTAAATAAGCCGTGAAGTTGTTACCGGGATTGAAATCGGGACCTTCATCGAGATATTGATCAGGAGTTCAGCGCCTTAACCCCTGCGCTCGCGATGGTTTTTTGGGTCTTATGAGGAATAAGAGTGTAACAGCCTCAACTTCATCAACACTTTCCATCAGGTGCGATGGAAGACAAGCATCCAGCCAATAAATACTATGTTTATCGATTGAACACTAAAGACCGTGATAGCGTTAATTCGCCATTGAGGTATATATTATTTTATGGAAGACTGGGATATTTTGTGAAAGCATTTTGAATATTTCCGATTTCTGTGCAGTATTTAGTTTTAAAGCAGTTTTTAAAGAAATTTTTATGCTGACGTCAGGGAGAAGTTATCTTTTAAATTCTCATTGCAAAAGTTTGTTTTATTACCCGAAATGAACAACTCTACAACTTTCTATGGATTCTTGATAACATATTATTAAAAACATTGACCTGACCGTTTTAAAAAAAGAGAACAAAATGGTTTTTGAATTAGAATCACTTTTTTTTTCTTTACATATTGAAATCGATACATATTACGATCTCTATTTCTATACGCATGTTTATAAAGGATTGTAACAATATTCGGACTCATCGATCACAAATTAAACTTACACGCCTTCGCGCACGACTTAATTGTAGAATAATTAAGAAAAAACAAGCTAAATAAATAATGTAATCAGCAAACAAGCCAATTTTGGGCGACAAGCGCGTGTTTAACCAAATTTAATTAAATGAAAAACTGATATTTACTTTTCTACTTGTATGTAGAATAATATTCATAGCTAGCAAACATTCGATATCACAGAGGGTTCCAAAGAACTTTAAATAGGCTTTAAACACCACACATTTTTCAAACTTCGCTTGTAGCAACTGTATGAAGTTGACTAGTTTTTGTGTAAGGATTATACAGGGTTTCTGGTAATTCAATAGATTGTCTTCGGGAGGTTAAACTAGAGCTTATCTGCGAGATTTTGTCATGTAGCAGCCTAGTCGGATATGGCTAGTTTCTGAGATATTTTAATTTATAAGTTCTACGAGTAATAGTCCTAATGTTTGGCAAAGAAGTTAACTGACTTTTCAGTACTTAACTGAAATAACATTATGTAGCATAACTAAGTTTGATATAGAAAACTTGAGAACGTTTTCAAGTGTGCTGCTAAAGCTAAATGTCGCTATGAAAAAGTGCTAAAATGTTAGCTACCAGGAAAAGAGCAAAATAATTTATTTCAATAAAAAAAAAAGAGTTACTTACATAAACTTTTTCAAAAACCTAAAAATTGAAATATCTTGAAACTAGCCATTTTTGGCTATCGTGTTATATGACAAAACCTATTGTAAATAATCTTTTGAAAGGTACCAGAAACATAGTATAAATATTACTACTACACAAAACAATTTCTGCGTACCGGGCTAATTCACAATTGACCGTTTTATGTCCGTTTGAAAGAGGAATATTCGTTTGACAATTGTACTGACCAGCTGTAGACACTAAATCCAATATGTGTCGGCCCCGTCAATAAAGCTTCAGATAGATTAAGTTTATTTTTACAGCAGAACATAGGCACCGGGCAGTGGAACAATGTTGGGAACATGGAAAATGTAGTTAAAATTACATGTTTTAAACACGAAGTATCAAAAAAATGTTGTTCGATTCTAATTTAAAAATATGTACATAAGTAGCGTTAAGAAGTGAACATTAACAATACGTATATACCTACTGAAATAAAATCCAGCATTCATCTTAATGAAAGTCAGTGCTGTGGTTTCGTGGTGCTAGTTACGTTTCGTATAATGAAGGTTCCGCGTTTGAAGTCATTGAAAATGACATTTATGCTATGAACTCAGATTGCTTACAAGTCATGGTTGTATTCTTGTTTAAATACATTTATTATACAGGGTGTAAAAAAGTACTAACAATCCTGAAACAGCTGTAAGAGTGTTTAAACTGAACAACTTTTCCAAAGAATCACAGTGTCCATATAGGAATTACAATTAAAAATGCAATGTATATTTTTTCGAAATGAACTGTTTATTTGTGGCCCTATTGGCTTTTTAAATTTCGCCGGTCTTTGTGGCCCAGCACTGAGGGTGTACCTTAGCTTATCACGTCGTATAATGAAACTGGTTCGGAAGGGTCATCTACTGTCGAAGAACCAGTAAGATACGCAGTAGGAATATGTACGTCGCGTTAGCCAGGCCCACCACCGGTGTGTTAGTTGATTTGAATACCATGTTACCCTATTTTAATTCAATAAAAATGCAATGCTGATAATGAATTGCAATGCGTTTTCGTCACGCGCAATGAGAACGCCAGCGCCCCGCTATTTGCTGCTGCGTATCACATTTGACAGACTTATTATATCAAAAAATTTGTCAAAATATATTTTCGGGTATTTTAAACGCCATGTTTCTTTTTTTAGGCAGGAAAATAGTTTCATTTAAGCAACTCTTTTAACCAATTACAGGATTGTTGGTAGTTTAGTTTTTTTAACCATCTGTTATTAAAAAAATCGTTTCTTTTTCCGAAGACGGAGTGGGTTGCCGTGGAAACCAAAAGATGAGGTAGACTAGTCACGTGTATTATCACAATGTGTTGCTGTCCATAGGATTCCAATTAGTAGGCCATTGTTCCTGTAATTTGACGGCCGAGTAGCCTACTGGTTAGTAGACCTGCCTCATACGCCGGAGGTCCCATAGGTTCGAGTGCTGGTTGGGGTACTCATTTGTGTGATGAACACAGATGTTTCTTCTCGGGTCATGGTTGTTTATATTTGCCCCCCCCCTAGGTCGCTATAGAGCCATCCATAACACAAGCTATGCTTACCTTGGGACCATACAGTGGGGTGTGTTTGTCTGCGGATTTATTATAGAAAAAAAAAAATATTGGTTGCCTTTAACCCTTAAACCAGAACATATCTGCCTCGGTGATGACGTGATTATGGCAGTTAAAATAGGACGGATTGTACTAAGAAAACTCTATTACAACAAAAATAATACAGTCTACGTTGACTTTTACTCATGTGAAACGTAACCGCCATATTTTGATTGCCACTCATAATAGGGACATTAATGTTATAATTCTATACAAAATTATGGCTACCTTAAGTGTATAATTAGTTGAGTTCACCTCGTGCTAACAAGTGCATTTTATTACATATTTAATTACTCTGCCTGACGTACAGCCTGAGCACAGAACTTACGGCAGCACCAATTTACGACTCATTAGGGTTATTTCACATAGAGGAGTAGTAATATCTATAAATTTAACAGTACAAAAATAATAAAGGTATCGTTAAGCTTAATAACAACACCAAGTTTCACCATTATGACTTTATTTTTGTACTAATAATTATACTTTTGAAATTTATAAGCTTTCGTAAGTTTCAAAAATATTTTCTGTGTTCGATTAGGTTAATAGTGTAAAATACCCAGATAAACATTCCAACTATATGGCCGAAGCTTAAACAAACTATTATATTATTGAGAACCGAGTGGTGTAGTGGTAAGTAGCCCTGCCTCACATGCCGAAGGTCCCACGTTCGAGTCCTGACTGGGGTATTCACTTGTGTGACGAATACAGATGTTTGCTCTTGGGTCATGGTTGTTTATATTTATATATGTATGATTGTTCTGGGTTCCCCCCAGTTCTCTGTATGGTCATCCATAACACAAGCTCTGCTTACTTTGGGGCCATACTGTTGGTACGTTTGTCTGGGGATTTCGTATTATTATTATGGACCATATAAGGAATTATTCGGTTGGTGGGGGGATACAGAGTAAACATAATGAAAATAATAGGTACCTATTTAGAGTTGGTGGATTGCACATTACGTTTCATTACTCTTTCACTAAGTCAAGTGTTTAATTGATTAATTTAACCAGTTGCTACGTAGGCGTCGAAAAAAGCTGAAATTGCCTTGATTATTTTTGTTTTTGTTGTAAAGAAGATACAAAGATCCTCATATTTTATTATTTTTAAAACTTGCCATTGTATGCGA
The DNA here is from genome assembly GCA_923062675.1 of Marasmarcha lunaedactyla. NCBI lineage: Eukaryota > Metazoa > Arthropoda > Insecta > Lepidoptera > Pterophoridae > Marasmarcha > Marasmarcha lunaedactyla. Next base: position 17,159,683 of record OV281353.1, read on the forward strand.
CTATTTATCGAGATAAATATCTTACTTTATGAACAAAAAATTTATTAACTGAATATAGAATGCATTAATTTTCTCTTAGTGAAACAATTATTGCAATAAAAAATATTAGTTCTAATTATTTTAGGTTCTTTAACCTGGAGTCCGTTTGAACTTTTTAATAAAACTTGCTCGTCTCTATAATAATTCTTTCTAATAAAGTTTCAAAAAATAAACAAACTTCATTTTAATAACGTTTAAACACCACAGGTACCTAATTGAAATGTTCTGCACATTCACACGTACCAATTATTTAGATAATTAAATTAGCTAGCGGGTCTCCGCCAGCGCGCCCAACTTCCCGACGGGTGTCGCTTCGGATGAAGGCTAACGGTAATAACTACAGCCAACAGGTGGTTTTTAGTGGGTAGGTGCCATTCTGGTGAGTCCCACATAACCCCCCGCAGAAGAATTTACCTGCGGGCGGTATGCATGACGCATCTTCCACCTCCCTCCCGCGAGAGTGACTCGGCAGCAAAAAAAAAAAAATAACAATACATTCGGCCAACACAAATTACATATATTTAATAGATAAAAATATATACACATAGTTTGTCTTTTACTTTTTTCTTTAAAGTTGAAAATTCTTAAAAAAGCTCTGAAATATTATTAGGTTTTTGCGCAATGGAACATTTAATGTATTGGAAGGTATGCACAATTGTCACTTGCGTAACGTAACACTCAGAAACAATACTTTTTTCTGATTGAAAGATATCCTATTTTCTTTTCTGTATTCTGACATGTATATAAATTCCATGACTATCGGAGTAGAAGGTTAGCATTAGCTTATCGAACATAAACAAACTCAATTACGCGTCTATTATATTTATTGGGATTTTTCATCGAAACAAGCATGAACTCGCGTAATATAGTAGTCTTAAAAAAAAAAAAATCTTTGCTTTACCGAATATTCCGTAGATGTTTGTTACGAGACATCAGAGGATCTACTCTATTGAAAACGCGAAAATTGTATGAAGCGTCACGTCATGTAACAATAGTACCGTGATATGCTTCATACAGTTTAAGTGTTTTCTATAGATTGCAACTTGGCTAGGCCCAGTAGAATTTAAGCCACGTATGTGTACTCTACAAACAATGACTCGTTGTTATGAACAGAGCCCGTTGTTTTGTGAAATATACACGCAATTATCCACTGCCAGCACAAAAGTTGTGAACTGAATCACAAATAAGACGATGAAAGTATGAAATTTTATTTCGTGTCTATTAGGTTGTTGCTGTCTCGTTTCTTGGTATTTGGGAATATGTGAGCACTGCAAATATTGATTTGTGAGGGATACTTCAAGTAAAAACTACTGTTATTTGGCAATATTTCAGATTCTACTACTTTTTGGGTTAATGATTCACTAAATGCCTGTAAATTATAAAAAAAACTATGTAAAAACTAATAACGAGTGCATCCACGAAAACGCACTCTATACATTTTTGTTCGAAGTCGTCGTGATGTTAAGATGAATAGACCAAAGTATAAAAGTACAGGGGCGCGCCATTCGCATACGCACGATAGTGTGGTCTAATATTTTCCTCACTTTTTACACATCCGATCTATATCCACAACAGTCATAATCATAAAAACAACATTTTATTGCCGAACGGGGAACATTACCAATACGCGTCGGCACATATCATCAGGCGTGAACTAACGAAGTGGGGAGCGTGACGATAATTCCGTCCCTCGAGATAGCTTTGTGCAATCAGTGCGGTTTCTTCCAACTAACCAATGCTGATATTTTATACCCACAGAATTTTTATATTTCTCGCTTTTGGATTTTCTTTTTTTTTTTTGGAATAGATACCGATGTCGCTGTGGCGTTTAGGAAAACGAAGCACGTACGTGTTTGTGTGTGAAATGGTAATTTTGTTATTTATTACTTTTTTGTTTTATGAGTTCTGGTTTTTGTTTGTTGCGGGGCATTTAATGTATCAAAGAATTATATATTTGGTGCTTACCACCTAGCGTTCCTTTGGGATTATTGCTTTAGTAACTTATAGCGTTAAATTACCTGATCGTAAGCTCAAGGTTTTGCCTTGAGTATCGAGAGTTCTTTATCTTCCTAAAGTTTACATTTTTTTCAGTCCAGTTTTAAACTTTAATAATAATAGTAATTCAATCCGTAACCTAAAATGCTTTAATGGCCGTCCGACCAATCCCTTATTCGAAGACTCATTATTCATAAAATATGTGGCCATAGTTAAATTGTCAACTGGATTGTTGAATGATAAATTACTTTTTGAATTGAATAAGTCTTCTCTGTCATTACTTAACAATTGCGACTTGTAGGTCGCACCTGTTTTTAGATATTAAAAATTCTTACTGGGAGCTAAATAAATAATACAACAATACCAAATTTATCTTTGAATCCTTTGTGAGTAATTGTCGCTAAAATGTGAATAAAAATATTCAACAAACCAAAGAACTCTAAAGTCAAAAATTTTTTAAATTTTTAACCGTTTGGACGACCGTAGTGACATTTTCTCAGTAGTAAACTTCGCTGTGACCGGGAATAAACTCCAACTGTCCTTTACGAACATGGCTTACGTGCCTCCACAAAGCATGTAAGCTATGCTAGACATTGGTCGGTTTAAGTATCTTGACGAATGCCAGTGAGCTAATATCTAGTTCCGTATTGTCCTGCCTGATAGCCTAGCCTGAGTTTCGAAATAATAACCCACGTAATCAGGATTTATTACCCTTTTACGATGATTAAATGGAAGAGCTCCTCATTAAAGCTGCATGAGAAATGGTTACCATTGAAATCATTCGTAATATGAATAAGGATTTCTATTAGAGGCATGTAATTTAGTTTTAAATAGATTTTGTTTGATGATGGTTGTAAAGGGATTTAATTATCGTAGCCTGTAGTTGAATGGAAGCTAAGAGTGATAATTTTATATTATTTTTTCGATTTTTGCAACTAACTTTGAAAAATAGCTGTGGTATTAGTTTGTGGTATTTAAAGTCAAAAAGGCAAACATATTTGTACCTGTTTTGTTCGCAATGAGTACACTTCAACATCGTGAGAATGTTACGTTACAATACCTAGTTTTAATAAAATTATGACAAAAATAATTGTTATATTAGAACAATAATATTGTTAACCAATACAATAATATTGTTAAAATATCTGATGATGATATGATGTATGTATTCAAAGTTATATAATCCGTCCAACGCTGCAATGTACTACAATGTCTCTCTAACACTAATTTAAGATAATTAACTTCTTTTAAATCCAACCTACCAACGAAAGCCAAGAACATTATTTACAGGGTGTCCCGAATCAGGGCGCTACTCGGTCCGGCCAGAGCAGTTTCTAGCCGTCAATTAGACACTCGAGAGATTTATACGGGCAATCTATCTTGCCCGTAGAAAGTAGGTGCCCGGAAATTGTTTTCCAAAAGGATCTCTTTTCGAAACACCCTGTATTGGTTAAGTCAGTTAAGAAGAATTAGATTGGACGGTTTTACTTAGTAGTGAGTGAAGAGGACTGGAGAAACTATGTGGGGTATTAGTTGTAAGTTTGTTTTTATACATACATATAACTAAGGACTTACTAATTAAATATCTTCAGTAAAGGATTAAGAAAAACTATTGTACTATATATGTAAAAAGATTCCATTGTTTTCATGAATAAATAATATTATTATTATTATTATTATTATTATCTTCTGCCCGGCGTAAAAGTAATGCTGCCTTAAAAATGGCCTACAATTTTTAATAAACTAATAACAAAAATTAACAAAGAATATTGTGAATTTGTTTAAAACATACACTTAAATTAAAATGCTATGCCTGCAACTAGATATTTACAACTAGGTATAATTTAGATAGATAGTAATAGGAAGGAGACACTTGTTAACACTTAGTATTAATTAACTTTTGAAAGTTTAATACATTTTAAATAATAAATGCCAGTATCATACAAAATACTAGGTACAAAATGAAATAACTAGAAACTAAATGTTTACCTAAATTTACAGAATTTCGGGGTGGTGGGTAAATGTAAAATATGGCGTTCAAGAAAATGAGTTAAAACAATTTATGTGCACACCTTAAGACGAAGATTTCGCATAATGGCGTAATAAAGAACTTACGTGATACGAATGTTCCTGTTTCCACAAAGTTTACTTTAAATTAATAAATAACTTCTAGGGTAGGTAACCGAGTTACAGCTTCCACCTGTTAGATGATTTACCTATTCTTCTGATTTTAGGTTTTTGATAAACGTAATAATAGACGAGAAATTCAATAATTTTATATCCTTTATCAAATAATTATAAATATTTTATTCTATTTAAACTTCCGCATTTGGTAATTGAAATAAAAGTTATTGCCTGGTCGGATCGGTGGAAGGAGCCTTATACGGACAATATTAATTTTCTTACATTAGTCTTATCAACATAGAACCATTTATCAAATTTAGGCCCGCTTGCGCGGTTCTGAATTAGCTCGTACTATTCTAATTATTGCTTTTCAGTTCAATAGAAATGGAGACAGGGCAGGGTTTAGAGGTCTGGAGGCCCTGGGGCAATAAAGGAGAGAAGGCCCCAAATTAACTTCCGAATAAAAATAAATCAAGTACCTAATGCGAAACAAACTCAAATTATTAGTTTGTGGACATATCTGTGTAAGTTTTTACTTTGTAGAAGTATTAATGGTTACAAAACCCCTGTTTTAAAAAAAAGACAGAAAAGCTTTCCGAAATCAATTTTCTTATTAATCTCTATTGTGGTGGCCCCATTCTTGTGGAGGCCCACGGCTGCAGCCCCGGTTGCCCGCCCCTAAGTTCGGCCTTAGTTGGAGGGACATTTTAACTAACTTATCGGCTACCTTAGAACTGCGCAAGTGGGCTTTACTCCTACTAAACGGTGTTTAATATCTGGCCAAAGGGTTTTCACATGAATTTTGATTTGATTTCAGAAGAATGATTGAAAACAAAAAAGCTATACTGGAAAAAGGTTGCGTGTCCGCCTCAGGGGCTCTAGCCAAGTTGCAATTGTGATCGCTAACGCTATAGAAAACGCTTAATCGCCATATCACGTAACTATTGTTAAATCTTTTCAGGAAACTCGGCGGTCTGCTGGAAAAAAATCGACTACTGGGAAATGGAAACGACTTCATTTATTTTTGGTTGCTAAGGTAACGGGAATAACGCAATCACATTTATGAATTTTTTTTAAGCACAGCGACGAACTTTTGTCGTATGGTGAATGCACAGCCGTAAGGCATCGCTCGATGTCTTTGTCCGCGCTAAATACCTACCGACCACTGGGTCGCCGACGGCCCTTATCGAAACCGATTGCCTTATCGCCTTTGCATTTAAGTTCAATTTTGTATGCAGTCGTCAGGGCACCGAGAGAGTAATGCCCGATTTCACCAGTAGCCCCTAAAATTTGTTCAAATTTGTAAAATGTCTCATATGCCAATTTAAGGGGCACCTAAAGCATTAGGGAGCCCTTATAATTTAGGGGATGAATTGATGACCCGTAACAGGTGACGTATATTTTTTGATATATCCTTGCGAGTTATCCTTCCGACTTCCGAACAATAATTACTCTTAGTGATAAAAATGGATAGTGACCATGATTTATTTGAAGAAATAGAAGCAATTGAAGGTATAGAATTTTTAAGTGACCAAAATTTATTTTATTACTACTCATTTGTAGCCCCATCTGTCTTTTTATTTAAAATGATTTCTTTGTGCTGGAGCAGTAATTTTATCAACTTATCTCTATCTTGTAGTGAAAAATTTGGTCCACGTTTCCTGTTTTCTGACATATTTAATTGTAATATTATGCACACGCAACAATCAACAACAACCAAATATTGTGAAACGACAAGACCTCAGATTAAAATGTCACAGTGATTTTTTAGGCACTGACAAAATTCGCCATACAGCCAAAAAAGTAATTTTGCAATTTCTTTTTAATTTATTTATATACGAGCCGTAGAACCTCCTTTTTAAAAATAAACTGGAGTTAATAACGTTAATTTAAGTGTTTTATTTGTTTTTTTCAGCTAAATATCAATAAAATCGTACACTCAAATATTTTATCGTTTTTTTTTTTGCTGCCGAGGCACCCTCGCGGGAGGGAGGTGGAAGATGCGTCATGCATACCGCCCGCAGGTAAAGTCCTCTGCGGGGGGTTATGTGGGACTCACCAGAATGGCACCTACCCACTAAAAACCACCTGTTGGCTGTAGTTATTACCGTTAGCCTTCATCGGAAGCGACACCCGTCGGGAAGTTGGGCGCGCTGGCGGAGACCCGCTAGCGGGTCTTCCGCCTGTAGTGAAAGTTGCACTGAAGGTGCTCAAAGGGACATGAGTTGGTGGCCGTTCTGGGCAGCCTCCGGTGAAGCCGGGGCTGGGCAGAGGTCGGCCGAAGCATGATTTAGGGATCAATTCATTTAAATGAACCTATAATGAATTGAGAAGGGAACTATGCTCCGCCAGAGCTAGCAAACGCTCTGTCGGAGTACGTGAAGCCCTAAGTTTACGGGCTAAGACTGCGATTTCACTAACATCGACATTTTTCATAGCGTCGCAGACGATACGCATATCGTCTGCTACGGAGGATTGAGGAGTGGGTTTGTATGGGCGAGGAGCCGGGATGGGATTCGATGCGGGGCGCTGCCTCCAGTTTTCTGGGGCAGGCCTGGACTGTATAGGCTTTGCAGCCGGAGGAACTCGGCTACGCAGCGGCGGAAAGTTTTCTTGAGAAAGGCGCGGGGCCTATTTGGGTGCCGCCCTCTTGGAATTGGAGCGCATACAACGGGGTGCACGAGGGCAGCCCCTGTAATTTGCGGTGTGGCCGGACTGGCCACAAAGCACGCAATCGGGAGGAGAGGGAGTTTCAGGAGTGCGATTACACTCCTTAGTGAAGTGAGGGACCAGGCACTTGACGCACCTGGGCGGTGCGCGGCAGTTGGCCGCCGCGTGCCCGTACAACTGGCACCGATGGCACTGGCCGGGATGACCGCGGCGATGAGGCGCCTCGATCGAGATCCCAGAGAGGCGGCATATAGAGCTAACCCCTTTCAGGATCTCCCTGGACTTGGGGACGTTGGCGAGAACCACCAAAGCGAGAGGGTGTTGCCTCCCGTACTTGCTGTGCATTTTATGCACCGCGAGTGCCGGGAAGCCTTGGGACTGCAGATCCTCCAGGATAGCCTCGTTCGATAATTCGAACGGGACTCCCCTGAGTACCGCTCTGATCTTACGCTCTTCTGACAGAGCATAAGTGTGATAAGCATATTGCTTATCGGTGAGGAGCTTAGTCAAAGCTCGGAAATCGTCTATCGACGATACAGTGATTTTAATAGATTCACCCGAGTTTACCGCTCGGGTGTAATGGATCTTGTGCTCATTGCACAATGTCGAGACCTCAGTCCATTTACCCTTTTCCCGAAGGAAAACGGGTGGTGGGACCTTGGCCTTGACAGAAGTTGGGGCCGGAGCGGGTGTTGACGACACCGGGGCAGCTGGCGTTGAAGACGCCGCAGGGGGTGTAGGTACGGGCGTCGAGGGCGCCGGGTCTTGTTTCGAGCGCTTCTTAGAGCGCTTCTTAACAAGGGTGAAAGAGGGAGGCTCAGGGCCAGTTGGGGTGGCGTCCGAGGATGACTCGGTTGCGGGTGCGCGCTTGCGGCGCGGAGGGGCGTCTACTTCGCACTCCATGTCACTGGAGGAAGGGGACGCGGGAGGGCCTAAGACCAGAGGGGTCTGGGGTACTGGGGTGGCCTGAGGGGCCATTGAGGGAATTAACGCCATGATATGCGGGATAAGAGAGTCCAAGAAATGATACTTATCAGCATTTATAGACATGCCTTCAGCACCGGTACTATCAAGTAACTTCTTCCTAAACTCATCAGATCTTAGGGAAGCCATTGCGGAGGGGTTGGGGAGGGACAACAATATATAAATATATATACTATGAACCTATAACCTGTTGGTGAAAACGGGCATAAGTCTAGTTAAAAAGGCGGGAACTCCATTTATTGTACGGGGTGATTTATCTGTTTCGTGTAACTTTAGTTATCTGTCCTTCAGGTGAATAAAATAGGATAAACCCTAAAATTACTAATATCGTAATACTTAATTTCCCAAACTAGTCAATTATTTCTGTGTAAGTATAGAATTTAAGATTATTTTATTTCTACATACTTTTCTTTGAAGAAATCGGCTCTTTTTTTAATTACCTCTGAAGTCGTAATTGTTTTATTTTATCTTTCATTCTTTCATGTTTCTGTGGAATCGTAAAACTAGTTGAAAACGACGATTGTTATTTCTTAGACCGGGTACTTAGGGAAAAGCGTTTTTTCGTTTAGATTGAAAAATAAATGAGTTGTAAATAACCAAACATATGTAAGTTTAAGGGTGAGATGCACCACAGGCTCAGTTATTGTTATACGAGTTTTTGTTAAAACAGTAGCCAATGACGTTAGAACTCAACAGTTGTATGTTGCACCGTGTTATTATTCGTTCTTGTTAAAGTCTATACTTTACCAAAACTAAACATTAACCGGTCAATATCGAACGGTTAGCGTTAGTTGTGACGTGATTATAACCGTTTCTAAAATGTACAGCCCATATTTGCCTAAATCTGATATTTAATAGCTTTGTTATGGTTACAGTTAAACGATGGAACCCACCCTTAGTAATGCTCTTTTCAAATTAATAACTTTCTGAAGACGTTATGAATTTAAAAGTAAAGGTGTTAGAATACTACATTTGCCTGTTCGAGACTTCCACTTAAGCCAAGATGGTTTTAGATTTATTTATTATTATGGCATACACAACAGGTTACTATCATATCTGAAACTACAGAATTCCTGAAATAATGAGTTGAATGCCACACTAGCCAGATGGGATTGAAGCTAACTGCGATCTGTAAGGTTAGGATACGGGCTGATTAACTGGGCATATTATTTCCATCTCTTACTTTATTAAATTGAAGGCAATCTAAGTTGGAGTCCCTAAATAAATTATAATAAATTAATAAACATTAACCATAGAGCCCCAAAGTAAGCAGAACTTGTGCTATGTATGACCACACAGCGAGCTGGGGGAACCTAGAAAAACATACATATATTAAAACAATCAAACATGACCCGAGAACAAACATCTATGTTCACCACACGAATGAATGCCCCAACCAGGACTCGAACCTGGATCCACCGGCGTATGAGGCAGGGCTACTATGACTAACAATATCTTGTGTATTAGGCGAGCATCTTCCATATAGCAATCTGGGAAGAACTCAGACAATATAAACAATAACACCCATGACTGGAGAACAACAAATGTTTATTCCAATCAAAATACGAAACTCCCGGGTTTCGTACCTTTCCGTGACTCTGTAGCAAAAGGCAGGGCCTCTACCGCCCACACCACGAGACTTCATTAAAAACTAAAATAGGTTTAAGCTCAGTTGTTCAAAAATACCAAGCAGAAATAAGCACGGATATGTAGGTATATTCCAAATTTTCCCGCGCCAACTCCTCTTTTCATTATTCATCTCTTAAATAAACAATAATCTCTTTTGGAGCCTCTTTTAACGTAGCTCAGTATTTAAAATTTAATTTACGAACAAGTGTTAACTCATGTTGACTTCTAAAGAATTCGTAATGTTCAGTTCAAGTATAAGCGCTGTATACAGCGCAGTTGCGAGCGTGTGGCTGTAAACACGAAAATTCTTGAAGAAGACAGCAGTTTCTTTGAATAATTTAACAGTTATGTCTCTTTATTCGACGCTTGGCAAATCTCTGAATTAATAAAGTGCGCCCTGGCTTTTGGGCAAGAGTCGAAACCATTTGGCGGCTGGGAGCTAACAAGCAACGTTCATACATATTAAGTTAGTGTCGATCTTATTCCATATTCATGTGTTACTTGAGCGAGAAACCTAACCGGGTTTATTTTATAAAATGTATTATTTATCAAGGACTGTTTCTGATTGGCTGGAATCACGCCTTTTTCTTTAAGACTCTTGGTAGGTAATTATAGGGTGCGGTTGGTTTTGTCTTTCTTATTTTATTTTTGGATTTTCCTTGTTATAGGGTGAATCTGAGGAAGAAAATTTATTTTGAATCGATTTATTTTCAAGTTTGAGTTTCGACCAGTGTAGAGGATTTAAACTTGTTAATTAATTTTCTTTCGGAATTGTTCTCGACTATGAACTGGCCATACATTTTGTATCGGAATTATTCTTTTTTACTTAACTTATTAAACACAAATGCGTCATAACAGTTTATATTTCAACCAACGTACAACAAGTGGAAAGATTTAGCTTATTACTCTGTACTTTAGAAATCTTCTGTCGTCACTGCACTAACTGTTCCTCGCTCTAACAATCTAAACCTTTTAGGTACTGGTATAAAGTTGAAAATGCTTTAACAATGTCTAGAATTCAACATTTCGTTTGAGCCGTAACGTAAAACCACTTACACGAGATCTGTGCCATAGCTCGTGTGTTTCAGTTCAGAAGGAATCTTTAGAGATATCCATTCAAGGTGGCTTTGAGTGGTTTCGCAATTGCAGCGAACGAATCCGTGAAAATACGTTCTGGAGTATATGTAGAACTATTCCTATGGTTATTTTCGCGCTGACTTCGAATTTAGCATTCCAATTTCTCTCTCCATAATTTTGTGTGTTGTGTTCAGCCGATAAGCACTTCCAGAAGTTGAAGCTATTTAAATGGACACAAGCTCGCTACTATTAATGTATAACAAATGTATAACGAATTAAAATCGTAACATATGAGAGACTTTTCGCCACTATTTTCACGGATTTCAATGAGATGCAGTGAGAAATGAAATAACTCTCAGCGTCTCGTTTGCGAGGAAATCCAAAGATAACTTGGCGCGACTTTGCTTTGAAATATCAAAATATTAGAGTCACGGACTTGGTGGCTTCTACATTGGCTTGAAATTGAAATTTGTAGTTACCGATACGCGATGTGATATATAGCTATGTAAGGTGTATATGTTTGCCCAGTTTCGAAGAGACATTTTAGTTTTTGATGTTTGATGACCATGAAAAATAACACTGTGAAGTTCTGTAATCAATAACTGTTATCATATATAATATAAAATATAAATATAAATATAATAACGGTATATCAATAACTGTAGGAATATGTAAACTTAATTATGTAACATTACGAATTTGTGTCTTAAATTAACTTTTTAAAGTTGCTCGAACTTTTTTACGTGGACGGAATTTTTTTAGCGCACCACCCCGATTTGAAATCCAAACATTAGGTCTGGCTTATACCAACACCAATCCCAGCGCTTAGACAAAGAGAGATTATGTATATAATTTTCGTCATTTAGAGATCATGTTCAACATTGTTTAACGTAAACTATGAACTATTTGTGATCTAGATAAACAAAACGAACGATGACTAGACATTTTTCAACAAACCAAAACAAAACAGACTGACGGGAGAAACCCTGTTTATCTTTTATACGGTTCGACTGATTTTATTCAGTCATGGCTAAGAACACTCACAATTCATTCAGCTTCAAAACTAAAAACAATTTATCAAAATCATGCGCTTGTACGAGCTACGAAGCCACACACAGGTTTACAAGTTAATCTTAAAACACCTGTCATTTTGCGTCACTCATTTTGCGTCGGGGTCAAAAAAGGTAAGGTTATTTAAATTTAAATCCACCTACATCTGTTTCATGTCATATGTGTTACGATGTACAATATAGTGTACTATATGCTGTCCGTAAACAGTTTTCAGTATTGTACATATATGTTAGTTGTGAAACAAGGCGTAGTTTAACATTAATAGTTAGTGAGTGTTCGCCGGGAGTTCCACAATATCAGGGGACGCAGTTACTATCTATCGCGGAGTGCTTTTACATTGTTCGTGTGGTACAAAACTGAAATGGAAAGCTTATTTACGATAACCTGGTAACAAATATTCCAACTATTATTTATTATATTTATCTCGCATCTCATATATAATCGGTAGTCTTTGAAATGTTTAGATGGCTTATTTTTTGAGCTATGTTGGTACGGTAGTTCTTTGTCAGATTACTTTACTTTGGTTTCTAAGAAAGAGCTTACTCAGCCCATTCTTTCGTATTATGACCCTTTAAATAATGACAGAATGTCCTATGTTAGCATCAAAGAGGTAGACGAATTCAAAACCTTCTTTGGTCAAACATGACACTTGAACACAGCTTTTTGTTTCAGTTGTTAAATTATAATAGTTCCCCAGACAAACACACCAACTGTGGCTCCAAAGCAAGCAGAGCTTGTGTTATGGATGACCATACAGCGACTGATCATAAAATAAACATACATATATAAATATAAACAACCATGACCAGAGAACACACATCTGTGTTCATCACTGGGACCTCCGGCGTATGAGGCAGGGCAACTAACCACTACGCTACTCGGTCGTCAAATCGTAATCTAGACTCCTTAGAGACTTTGAACGCTTTCCCTCTATATCTCATGACTTGTTCTACCCATAAAGCCCAGTAGTTAAGCCACTGTTACACGAGATCGCAGCGCGAGCGCCGCTAGTTCTCAGCATGTGCGGCTGCAAATTGGAAACGTTACAAGTATTTGTTCACCCAAACGGACGCCAAGCTTTTACAGTAAAGGATAAAGGTGTAACGCTATTTGTAACGGTAAAAGGTAACGGAATTATTGGTGTGAAGTTTTGGCGGCTTTCGAATACAATCTGATACATTATTTTTTAAATAAATGTTTGTAATGTTTTACGTATGATGAAAACTATATTTTGTGAATTTTTTTCTTTCAATAGGTCTGAGAGAGTATTTCACCATAATGTGGCTATGTAAATTAAAATAGTTTTAGCCTTAAGATACGATTATGTCACTGTAATGTGCAGTATGTTCGATCAATACACCATAGTAATTATATCTTAGTTCTGCTGGCTCTGTGAAAACTAAATAAATAAATAAGTTTACAATTCATATATGCAAGGTAATTTTTTTGTGTATCTAACTCCTAAACGTATTTCCTTGACCAATCTGAAACCTAAGAACCTAACTACTATTTCCCGACATCGCCGGTCAATAAAAACTAAAACCTGGGTCAGAATATCGCCCCAGAGTCCCGTATTCATTTCCCAACAGTGTCCTAGGGAAGTTTCTAACACAAATTCCTGGTTTTATTTCTTTCCCTGGTTTCATTAGTTTCCTATCTAACACCCAGAGGCTTAATACTTGCTCCTAAAGAATAAATATAGTTAGAAAACTTCGTACGTTCGAAGTAATGTTAAAGTTTTTTGATTATGATAAGTTGGACTGTTCGTTTGAATTAGTTATTTAGATACTTTATATTTTTGTATCAAAGACTTCGGAGTAGGGATGCTGGTGGCTCTGATAGAAAATGTGATGACGTATCATTATATATATTTTAGATTTTTGGTCACATTAAATTTATTATGGATTTTTTGATTATTAATGTTATACGATGTTTACATATTCTACGACCCACGTGCCCGTTATGTTTAGTGCTATAGTCTGGCCAGCGAGTCGTGGCTGTCGAATTTTTAAGAATTCTGAATCCAGCGACACTATTTCCTTGTCAAATTAACTGTCAGAGTTTATAATTGTAACCTTGCAACGTTGTGTTATTAAAAGCGATAATCGCAGTTTGGTACTATGAAGAATGACTACGATGGTGTTAAAAGTAATAAAAATATAACACAAGAAGAGAAATATCGAATATTCGACGAAATTATTTCATCGGCAGGTGCGTAACTCAGAACATGTTGATACTTGGAATTTACATTCTTTATTTTTATTTATTTATGACAATATATTGTTTCAGATAGTGTAGTGATCAGCCTTTAAAAAGTTTATATCAAACATAACAGGCATTAAGTATTACTTGTACTAATAATTAATAAACAAAATGATTCGCAAAATTATTTGAAGTATCAACCTACCTATTATAAACAAAATTAGTTTTTGTCTGTAAAAACTCGTGACGATAGAGACTTTCTTTATACAGGGGTGAGTGTAAAAATTTGACTTAGAATTAAATAGAAAGTTTTTTAATAATACGCCAAGTGGAGTAAACAAGGGAAAAAAGACTGCGTTAACGCACTGTATTCAATTTAGACTGTTTTGATGTATCAGGGATATGTAAAATAAAAACAAATTTTAATTGAACTGCAAACACTCCGCAAGTTATTGCATAAAAATGAGTTTGAATTTAAAAACAATCCAAGTGAGAGATCTCTTCTAGTAGAAAAAACTGAAACAAGTGCCTGGAGACATAAGATTCTCACAACAATCAACTTTTGAGCTTTTTTCGAAAAAATATAGTTTATATTGATGCAACTTATGTACACCAGCGATGTGTTCGGAAACATATCTTCAGGTACGTTTACTGTAATGTGCTGTTGGAAGTTATAGTTCATGCTGGATCAGAAAAAGCATTTCTTCTTAATGTGCTGTTGAGATTTAGCACAAAGTCATAAATGGCAGATTATCATGATGACATGAATAAAAGTAATTTTATGAAAGGGTTACGTGAAAAAATAATTCAGTAACGGATAATACTAGTTATCATGTGACACAAATCTCCTTCATTGCAAAATTTTGAAATGGGCCTCTTAAAAATAATATACCATTTGAAGAATGCTAAGGCACCTTTAAGTTCAAGAAAACTATAAAGGAAAAATTATGCCAAAAAATGTCCCACCGGCTATTTCTGTTCAGGTTTTTCAAAAATAATATATATATAATGTAAACAGCTTGGCATTTCATTAGTACGCTCAATTAGCTGCCATGAGTGTGTCTCTTCATATCGTCGTCAAATTGTATATCTTCTAACCCAAGCATTTTATGAGAGATTTGTTTACAAAAGCGTGCTGAAGGGTTTTATTTCCCTTGCTTTCTTTACTCTCAGTATATCCGTAATACGTTTTAAAGCCGAAGTTAAGTTGTACAAATACAATAAATAAATTTACGCAATCTCGACGAAGATGAAGAAGAAGTAGATTTAAACCAAGTGTACATTTTTTAACCTGTAATGTACATAAAGTATATTTTTACAACCAATTTATTATTCTAATTCTATTGTTTAACTGCAAATGAGGTACAACCCAACGACTCTCTGTAAACCATTTCTCAAAATAAAACGAAAAATCCGCATTAAGTTGCATTTTCCAAAAATAACCTTAAACAAGTACCATTCTAATCCAAAGGCTAAAGGTTTTGTCCCAGAGATTTTCTAATATCATAACTGAAATGAGGAATCATAATGTCACTCCTTGGGACAGTAAAAATATGGAGTTATAAACCTGTAGAGTTCATAAAGCAAAAGGCTAATTAAAAAAAAACAATAAATAAAAGAAATCGTACTTAAGGTACTTAAAATATTGGAATATAAATTCAGATTGATCTCAAAGTAAACCTTAAGTTATTCAGTTTTTTAAAGTCCAGGTGCTCCATTGTAGCAGAATAAATAAACATTTGCGGAGCAGACGAGCTACTATTTCTCAAAGTCATGAGAAATAGTATGAATTGTCTGAAACTTTTATTAAAAGAAAACATAAAATCAGACAGTCAGGCTGATAGGTAGGTGGACAGACAAAAATGTTACGTTCACATATGCATAAAAAACCGTTATTTTAAAACTACAAACTGACACTCCATTTTAATTTGATCATGTCAATTTAAATACTGTACAGTATAATAATATTAATAAACATACGATTATTTTTTGGGGATTATAAAAACAAACAAGCAGTAACTATTAAAGTAAGTTACTTTTAGTAAACTATTTTGGTATGGTCGACGGCCATTGCAGTCTTCGCCAATAATTTGTTATTTATTACTCTATAGATCGGCCCTCCACGAATGAAAAGAATAACAAAAGAAAACAGCCTTGAAAATTATGCGACCAAGTAATTTTGAGGGCAAGGCCTGTCCTAAGGGATGGACCAGGGTACTTTCCCGATTATGTCGTGGTTTTATAAGCTTGTTATATTTTACGATGGGAATAATTACGTGCCTTGTTCGCCTACTCAAACGAGCGAACATGTTTCTTTTAATTAAACCATTTTGAGGTAAGGTTGTGTCGGTTTTTGCGGGAGATATGGGGGTTGTTTGTTTTTATGAAAGTTTATAACGTTTTTGTGTTATGTCTGTTTCAAGGTCAATGACGAGTGTACGCACGATGTTTTAATTTAACTACCTTAAACTGAGACATTTTATTGCGAATATTTTGAGAATGTTGTTTTAGTTTTAGTTTGAAATAAGTTTGGTCGAATTCGTTTGCACAAATTTCTTTCCTTTATCGTAAACAAATAACAGGCACTTGAGTTCCAGTTTAACTATGAGTGAATTGTGTTTCAATAACTTCTGTACGAACTTTCTGAAACTTCAAAGTGAGTGAGAATTTTGGAATTTCGCTGACAAGGCCGAACAGTCATTTTCGATAGATAGATAGGCCTAAAGTCCATCTACCCCCAGTGTCACGTGTCATTTCTGGGTCACCCTGTATAAATATTTGAAAGGAGTCATTTCAATATTTAAGGGGCACTTGGCTATATTTTGTACGGGTGTTCATAGGATTGCATTAAATAAATAAAACGGGTACTATAGGACAATATTTCATAATTTCATTTAGTGTAGTCCTAGGAAAACATTTTCAAATCCGTAAATCAGCCACACAACATAATGCCAACATGGCGCTATCTATCATGTTGATGTTTTATTAATTCTGTTGTTACTTTTATTTTCCAACTCTTTGCTTCCATATTACGACCTCCTTTGGAGCTTTTCGTTTTATTTAATTACTGTACTATAACCGTTATTATTATTTACCATTGATATAAAAGCAGCAAACATCTTGCTTTATAATTGAGTAATTGGTAGTGAGTAAAAGTACATTTTGTTTATTTCAGGTAGCCAAAACGTCAAAATACGTCCAAAATCATTCAAATGTTAGTTATGCCTTAGTTTTAAATATTTTTGGATTTGTAACTCGCAGTGTGTATCGATTATTGAATCCATATAGTCAGCTCTAGTCATAAAGACCTGAACAAACCACAGACTAGAGATACAACAACTTATCACAGACTCAATGGTACAAGCATACTGTTTCATATTTTCTTTCAACAATGCGGAGTATGGAAAAGGCACCTCGGTGTGGCCATATGATGTTTCGTTTTTTATTTCAAAGTAGAAAATAATGCAGAGTATAATTTTTTAAACACCTTTATCATGTCTACCACATTTTCGAACTGTTGTACATCACGCTAGCCGAAAATGAAACGTCTCCTTTGTAATGTAGCCTTGTTATAATAAGGTCTGTACATAAAAAAAACAGCACTCTCTAGTCTACTAGTTTTGTCCACGCGATAAACCTGACTAAACTTCTAATGATAATAAAAATTATAAAAGATTTCACTTTTACTTAATAAAAAATTTAAGCTCATTAGATTTTTCTGAATTACCCAGCAAATACAAAAAGTTGTTTACCGAATACTTTATTATGTGAATATAAAAAAAAAAAAACTGTACTATGTATAGTTGACAAAAAACTATTTTTTATTAAAACTATTTAGAAGAACTTAAGCATGTCCTTTTTTTTGCTGTTTAGGCGGTTTACTATCAGCTTTTCTACGTGTTTCTTTACCTAAGAAAGTTTGTTCTCAACTAACGTGGGGACTGAAAGGCCTACAAAATAACTAGTGGCCTAACAGCTTCATTGCACATTTTCCTAAGAAATTGAATTTGCGTAAATAATACAAAGCGTTCCTACGTTCGCATAGCATGTTAAAATAGGTTAAAAGTTTGATTTCTCGTAATGAAATGTAGCCTTGTGGAGATGTGTGGAGCCCTTGATTTTTACCTTTACAAACTTTACAAAACAGATTTATTTAATAATGTAGTTAAAAAAATGCTAAAAAGCAGAGAGTTATGCAATTAGATATCGTTAGGATAATTTTTATCGATAACTTAACGATTGAGTGATTGGGAACAAACCTACTTGTAAAACACTTGTCATTTAAGACACTTGGCTACACTGTGCAGTAGGCAACCAGACCAACGGCCGGCGCGTAGCAACAATGATGACTGCTATCATACAAGATTACGCATAGGGCCGCGTGCACATAAATGAATTTAACTATCTATAACTATATAGTTGATGAAAATTTAAACTAAAACTAAGGAGGTCTCAGTGACTATCGACATAAAATGCTTGGGGTTACCTTCGCAAGTGATAGACATTTATTGAAAAACTTGTGATATCAAAGTTGAAATTTTTCTTAAAAGCGGTGCTTATATCGTTTTCGAATGATTAAAAACGTCCTGTATTATAAAATATGTGCTATTACAAAACAAAGTAAATAACAAAATATTTTGATACAAAAATATGTAAATCTTTTCTTAAGTTTTCACGATACATACTTTAAATAAAACACTTTTTACCGGATATTATCGCGTATATTTTAGTTAATAAACAAAAATATGTGTCACAAAAATGTTTGTTTCTTCCACAATTTGAACCCAGGATCTCTGCTGAATAGGAACAGCTTTGCCTCATTTTTGTACGTTAAACTTACCTAAAAACACGCTACGCTTTTATGTTACCTACTGTTTCATAGTCGAATTCATCGAATTGAATCCAATACTGAAATCAAAAACGATCGTACGACCCCTCTTTAACCCTACAATTGATATTTCATCTCCGCAGGGGTTCCTATCTAGTTTCTAATATCCTCAAGCTGAACAATTCCAATTATGTGTGATTAATTGATACTTAAAGTATTTTTCTGTTATTGCTAAGCCATGGCTTGAGATATATATTCTTAAATGATTCTTAATTGATTACTACGTCATTATTATGACTAGAACGGGCAAGGGAGGTTTGACGTCAGTAAAAACAAGTAATTGTCAATGTTGAGAAAAAAATAAATATTTGAATTTGAGGGGGGATACATACCCCATGAGGCTTGCATTTTAAATTATAGGCAGGTTGCAATGAAATGAAATGAAATATTTATTTGGTAAGATTTTCAAGTCCATATATTTAAACAGTAAAATGGAGTAGGTAGAAAATCTGCCATTAAGGCGTTCAAATTAGGACAATTTTACTTATTGCTAGTTTCAAATTTACATTACATTCATAATTACAATTTGTTTAGTTTTATTATACTTACTCATTCAAAATTACATTTTAGCGACATGTCGTAGGGATTGAATAAAATATACATATTTAACAATATTATTAATTACATTAGACGTAAGGGCATGTCATTATAATATAGCTAGTTTTTCAATTGTCAGTAAATATTAAGTATGTCAAGGGTTTATTATGCTTGCTCATGCATTAGTGAATTAAATTAAGTTATGTATATTTTACATTATTTTTGTTTTCAAAGTATTCCTTTATTGAGTAGAAACACTTTTCAACCAGCCATGTGTGAGTTCTACGTTTAAATATATCGATTTGCAGATCTTTGAGGTCATCCGGTAAAAAATTATACATTTTAATGGCCTTGTAATGAAACTTTTTTGATATTAGGGTAAGTTTGCATTTGGGAATTACAAGATTTTCATCGCCTTAACTGTCTGTGTCTAACTTCCTTGTGCTTTTGAAATAGTTCAGGATGCTTTTTGACAAATAAGCATAATTATTTAATGTATAGCTCTGACAGGGTTAATATTTTGACTTCTTTAAGTTTGGTCTTCTACATGATTCTGGGACCTGGATATTTACCATTGCTCTAATGCACCGTTTTTGGGTTTTATAAACATTTTCTATGTCGACAGAATTACTCCATAAGATCAATCCATACTGTAAAACTGAGGCAACATGGCCATGATAAGCTTTTACAGCTACTTCCAGTGACACTACTTCTCGGAAGTGGCGCAAGGCAAATACGAACCGGTTTAGTCTAGAGCAGATGGAGTCGATGTGGGGTATCCTCTTAATATTGCAGTCGATTGTGATGTCGAGAAATTTTTACGAGTCGACGTGTGAAAAAATCATGGTTTTCATATTTTGTTTTAAGTTTGGAGAATTTAATACCCATTGTATATAGAGAAAAAGACTACACGAACCTGGAAGCCACCACATGGCCTGGACCGGTACTTAGACTTCATTTTTCATCGGGGTCGCGCTAATTCATGCTTTGCTTTGACATATCACAGCAATCCAGTGGTGTTCCGCAAAGCCGCACATTCAAGGGGATCAGACGGAACTCCTCTTCTACCAGAAAGGTGGTACACACTTTCACAAATTTAAAACTACGGCAGAGAAACAAGTGCTAGATAAATCTGAGAGACTGCTACAGTCTCAGTACTCGTGCCCTGTTCCTAGCCTTGTAAGAGACCCAAAACCCATAGGAACTCATATTTGAAGTATATGACATCAATAAATATACATATAAATGCAAACCGGAAAATCAATCTTTCCATAAATAGAATAAACAAATAAAAATAACGAGCTAGATAGGAATTCTTGCCAGTTTCTTATATAAAATTGTTGTAGAATTTTCTTTATTAAGATCTTGTTTGGGGCGATACTGCAATTCTTCCTTTTTCGACCGCCAGTATAGTTGTAGTTTTTAGGCTTTCGCTTAAAGGCAAGGAACGGTGCAAATACTGGAACAACTCTGGTTCCATCTGAAGCCTACAGTTTGCAAGCCTCATTAGTCGATATAATTAATTATGTATGAAAATAGTTTAAAAAAACATAGTAAGTATCGTATTTGCTGTTTACTCTAAGATATTTTAATTACGAAGCATGACTATAGAAGTGGTATTCTTACTATCACAATTTTTCCTTTCATTGTTTTCTGATTTTATTTTTATATAATTTACAAGAAGTTTCACTTCACAATTCCATCAAGCTATTGCATCATTAGCCAAGTACAAAACAACAGTTTAACATTCAACTCAAGCCATACAGACACAAAAACTCACAAAATTAAATTATACATCGTAGTTTACAAGCACAAGTCAGTTTTTACATGAAACGCAGAAGCCGTTGTGCATACAAAATAATTTAACCGAAAACATTTTACATTTTAGAGAACATTAATACACATTCAATCTACTAATGCTCGCGTGTATTTTCTCCCAAACGTAAGTACTTTAAAATATGTAGCTAGGTTTATAAAGCCCGTTTCAGACTATGCTAAACTTTCTGTTAGTTATAGGAAGCGTCATACACAAAGCCGCGTCAAAAAAATATATAAAATATTTTTTCAATAAAAGAAAACTTTTTTTTTTGGTCTGTACATGATAGTGCGGATGGCACGAAGTCGTGGATGGCATTGACTATGTAGCTAACTGATTGGCCTAAGAAGACCCGAAACAAATGCATCCTGCAAGTTTTTTTTTAATGAGGTTACCATTTATTTGGGTCACCAATCTAAGTGAAGTAATAAAACATATTTATTTTTAATAATTATATAAAAGTTGTTCCTGCAAATCAAATGTCTAATGTGTTGTTATGTAATGTTTGGAGCATTTGATTCGCATAAAGTTCCATTGAACTGAACAAACGGCATAAATCTGTCTTAATATGAAGACAGACTAATGCCAGAAAATCGTTCCTAGAATAAATAAAATATAAGCTGAGGGACATTATGTCATACTATCAAAAACATCAATTATATATAACCATATACTTACGTTAGTTTGTCAGATAGTAAAATATCTAAAATGTGTTAGACTAGTCTGCCCAAACCCTTACCAAGTTCAGTGGCAGCGAGCGTGGGGTACAAATGAGTCTGTTGGCGCAGTGATGTTGCCCCTTGACCCATTTCGGATGTCACCTTGTCGGTTCCCGAGACAACGTGCAGTAGCTGACGACAGACCTAAGCTATAAGAGAATCAGGGTTTTAAAGATTTGAAAAATTAGAACTAGTCTTCGTTAAAATTTTCATAAAAGTTTTGTATTAAATGTTACACGTGTCATAACTTGACGCGAGATTTCACTTAAATCCGTTCAGCTATGATTTAATTTAAAATTAATAAGATAATGCGGGCTACGAAAAATACCACCATAGTCCAAGGCATGAAATGAGACCGTTCTCATTCTATGACTCAGAATTATTTATTCACTTATTCAATTGTTCATGTAAATACAAAAATATAAACGTTAAAAAGAAGCACAAAATCGTGTAAAAAGGCATAGCTCATTATTAAGGAAATTTTTAATTATTATTATTTGTTTAACTAAAATGTTAGATTTTTTAGTATCTGTCTAATGGGAATGAGAACGACCCGTGAATGACCCGAGAGAGATCCAGCTTTATAATAATTATAAAACTGGATCTCGAGTTTCATGGGTCACAAACACTTCTTCGCTCTTTATACTTTTATTATTTTTGATAAATACCTATATATACCTATAAAATTAATATAATATATCTCCAGCCAAACACACCAACTGAATGGCCCCGAAAGTAAGCAGAGCTTGTGTTATGCATAACGATACAGCGAACTGAGCGGGAAACCAGAGTAAACATACAAATATAAATAACAACAACCATGATCCGAGAACGAACATCCGTGATGATCACACAAAAAATGTCCCGAAAATGACTTTAAACTGTCACCTTCGGCATATGAGACTACGGCCAAAGACGCCAATCTGCCTTCGTGTAAGTCTCAGACAAAGCGAGAAATCGCTTAAGTTCGTACTTTGATGCAACCACCTACGAAATTTATAGCGCACAAAATATTTTCAGTGTTTGCATTGCAACCGAACTAGGTCACAACGGCAAGCTTTACAATGCCACAAAAAATACCAAAATACAACATGCAACATTTTAATTATGCTGTTTGCGTAAATATTAAGTAAGAAAATATGTGGACTTTTGAATAAAAAAATCATATTTTTGTTAAATAAATTACGTAAGTAGAAAACTAAATAAAAAAGAATATATCAAAAGCAAATGAAATAAAATAAATATGTGTCAATTTTTAGAACTAAATATGACATCATGATTTCGGAGACAAATAAAAATCACAATATTTTTATAATTGAAATATGATCTAGGACGTGAAAAGTCATATGTCACCTGATCTTATCATCATAATTTCATCCTCTAAAGACTTTTAACAAGCGCTCTCAAGCAATAAAGTTAATGAAATAACAACTACATGACCGTTAAGAAAGGTGACGAAGTTTCCAACATTGATAGTTACAAGTTACAGTTACCTCTAACTAGACTCCACTGCGTTTTGTGACAAGTTTGTGACAAAGTTGTAGGATGCTCGTTAGGTTACGAGACTCAGGATATGTCAACTTGAGTTCCGGTTACATACCAGGGTGACAATGAAGTTAGTGGTTAGAAGATGGTGATAAATGTAAGAACAAGTTCACTGGACGCTTTGTACTAAGAAATACCGAAGTTGCAATGCAAGCACCTTTTTGTAACATAAGGCCTGCTGAAAGTTTTTTTTGTTCCTCCCACGGAGAGGGCAGGAGGATAAAAAATGCTCTGACGCACACCCCGCGCGCGCGATCGAGGTTATGTGGGACTCGCTTCGAGCCTACTAGAGCCACTACCCACTAAAAAACACCCTGAATGACTCGTGCAATTTTATGCCTAACAGCCTTCATCTGAGCGATGACCAATTGGAGAAAAAGGCCGCGCTAGCGGGGCCCTCAAGGGGTCACCCGCTGGGAATTACATAGCACTGAAGGTGCGCAAAGCACTGAAAAATAAAGATTGATTAATTCGAATTTAAATTAGAATAAGAAGTTGCGGCCTGACGGGCTTCGAGATCTAGTGTTTGTTGCGTGGCTACGTTCGAGTGCGCGTTTCTCGGTCTAGCGATTTTGAACTTCGAATCTATGACAGGAGTAGTAAACGAGACTGAATCTCGAACACTCGAACAGTGTGCTGTGCATGACAAGAGGATTGGGGTGGGTTTCGGAGCGTTTGAAGAACGCTTCCGAGAGTGTTTTGAGGTGCTGTTGCACTGTAGGTAGTTTACGACCTCTGTGTAGGTCCGCGTTACGCACGTACTAAGGTGCGTTTGTGGCCCCGCGGCAGAAGAGATTTTGAACTACCTGCAGTTTGTGCAGGATGGAGGGTTGGGCGTGGGCAAAGATTGGCGAGACATATGTCATGACGTGTCTAACGCAGACCTTATAAAGCGTACGTTTGTTTCTGAAAAACATTTTCCTTTTTCTACCTAACATACTATATAGGCGGCCTAAGTAAAAACGGGCGAGTTTCGTTACTCTATCGAGGTGTGGCTTGAAAGAATGTATTCCCATCCCCTGGAAGCGCAGTACCAAATATTTAGGTGACGCCTATTTCCAGACGCTTTATTTCAAGCTACACCTCGATAGAGTAACGAAACTCGCCCGTTTTTTCTTAGGCCGCCTATATAGTATGTTAGGTAGAAAAATTCAAATGTCTTTTTAAAATGTCACATATACCTCGCCAATCTTTGGCCACGCCAAATCTTCCATCTTGCACAAACTGCAGGTAGTTCAAAATCTCTTTTACCGCGGGGCCACAAACGCACCTTGGTACGTGCGTAACGCGGACCTGCACAGAGGTCTTGAACTACCTACAGTGCAACAGCACCTCAAAACACTCTCGGAAAGCGCGCTTCAAACGCTCCGAAACCCACCCCAATCCTCTAGTTCGAGATTCAGTCTCGTATACTACCCCTGTCTTAGATTCGAAGTTCAAAGTCGCTAGACCGAGGAACGCGCACACGAACGTAGCCACGCAACTTACACTAGATCTCGAAGCCCTTCAGGTCTCAACTTCTAATTCTAATTTAAATTCGAATTAATTCAATTTTTATTTTTCACCTTCAGTGCTTTGTAATTCCCAGCGGGTGACCTCTTAAGGGCCCCACTAGCGTGACCTTTATCTCCAATTGGTCGTCGCTCAGATGAAGGCTGTGAGGCAAAAAATTGCACGAGTCATTCAGGGGGTTTTTCTGCCCTCCTGCCCTCTCCGTGGAGGAAAACAAAAAAAAAAAGAATAAAAAAAGTCAAGGGTATGAATCAGAGGTATCAATTGAAAGGTAATATAGCCTATTTTTTTTGAAAAAACAAAATAAATATAGACTTTTTACTGGGTAAAAAGATTTAAGAACAAACTGGTCCGTTGAAAAATGTTTATTGAAACTTAATATCGAAACAATAAATGGATAACAAAAATTTACAAAAAGTGCTTAAGAGTGACCTAATGTTACTCCCTCTAGCCCTTATCACAGCTTCTAAACGTCCCTTCATCGATCCCACCAACCTAACAATGGTGTCTTGTGGAAGCTTGCCCCGTTCATCAGTGACTGCATCCTGAAGGTCTTCATCGCTTCAGCTCGTCCCAAAGGTGTTCGATCGGGTTCAGGTCCAGACTCCTGGCACGGCAAAACAGGGATCTCAACTTTCTCCAGATAATCTCGAACAATCAATGCAGTGTGGGAGCGAGCATTGTCGTGCATTAACATGAACCCAGGGCCAACGTATCCCGCATATGTTCGATCTGCATATGATCTCGGCAATGTATCGTCGAGCAGTCAGGGACCCTTGGCCGCGAGTACCTTCAGTCCTGGAAACGCAGACAAGGTCGGTTTTGCCATCCATGCTAATACCGGCCGAGAACACACACGAGCCGCGTCCGTAGCCAACTGTTTCTTTGATACAGGCTTGAGAAAATCGTTCTCCCGGTCTTCTGTACACTCTGGCACGTCCGTCGTTGCTATAAAGACAGACTCTAGTCTCATCGGAGAAGAGAACCCGCGTCCATTGCTCAAACGTCCAATCGACATGGTCACGGGCAAATTGCAAGCAATCTCTGCGATGATGTGCGGTCAACGTGGGGCCAGTAGCAGGCCTACGAGCCACGATATTCTTCTCCTGTAGTCATGTACTAATCGTAGAGATGCTAACTGCTGTGGTCCGTGCTTCCCTGAGGCGTTGTTATACCTGAACAGCATTGGAGAAACAATGAAGTGATCATCTCTTTCGGATGTGCAGCGTCGCCAACGTCGCCACGTCTCCTGATGTAGCCCCCAGTATCCTGGAACCTCTGAAATACTCGGCGAACTGCATAACGACATAAATTCAGTTGCCGAGCGACATCACACTGACGAACTCCAGCTTGCAGTAGTGCGACGAATTGAGCAGATTCAGCGGCGGTGTTCTCTTCGGCCTCTGCATAACGAGTAGTTGACGTTTGTCCTTATCTGGACCTTTTATACCCAAAGATATAAAAGGGTACCACAACTCGCGACCCTTTTAGCGAGATTTTTGACACATTTTTTTTAACGCTTTGACCTGGAAACCACGTGGCTTTTATATTCAAATTAACGAACTTTAATTGAAAGGTTATTAAACGTGCTTTTATTTGATATCAGTATTCATATTATTAAGCAATTATTATGAAGTCTATGTAAGCTTAATTCAGATTTTCGACGAGGGACGATATTTTTGTATATTTAAAAATAAATTTAAACTTTTGAAAATGGAACACTTTGGTTGTCGAATACAGTTTGTTTAACCTGAACAACGCTTGTTTTTATTTTGTGGTGTCATATTGAAAATTGCGTCGCCAGGGTTTGAACTCGTAAAATCGTACTTAGTATGATTTTGTACGATTTTAAGTATTTTTAAAGCCGGTAAACGGGTATGTTATGAATCTGGTTGTGAGTGACAACCATGCCATTGGAGATTATTAATCGTAGGTATTGTTATATTATTAATACTATGACTTAAATAATTTAAATAATAAATGTCGCAAGTAACTTTTAAAAACATTTGAAGACGTCATTACTTACATAACAAGAATACTTTACTAAAATATAAATGACAGGTATTTTCTTAGAAACCTTTTACGTAACTTGCAAATTGAATAGCTGTGAACATAATTTATTACTTTTCGTAGTCAACCTCGCTAACTTTTTAACGTAAGGGCGACTAAGGGATTGCGAAGGGCGAGATAACTTCACTCCCCTTCTAAAATGGACCCTGTATTGGTTGAGAAATGCAATTGCAGACTATACCAAGCTATATCCTAGATAATACCACCAAATAGGAAATTCCAATGGAAATCGGCGAATGGCATCGAAAGCGAAATGTTTTTGAAGGGTGCACGAGTGGTTTTGCATGAAACATCCATTTTGCGATTTAAATATATCACCGAGTGACAAATTCGAAGAAAATACATTATGCTGAAGTGTATTTGGTAAAAGATATATTGGTCCGTGGAGTGTTTTAACGGCTTTGGGAGTGTAATCGCCTTTTATTTTTGGGTGTTTTATTCGTTTATAAAATGTCTTGTTTTCGATTGAAGTTAAGTGTGCTTTTATAAGTTGTCTTGCAACTCGTGTAAATATTCATAAGGACTTTGAAATTTCTTTACATTTTTCATACAAACAAATATAAGCTTGTTAAAATTGAATTAACTAAGAAAAGTATCATCTTTTTTTTAAAATTTACATTTGCTTAATGTTTTTTTGTAATAATATTTTTCCGTGGTCTGCTAATAATGGTGAATTAATAGGTTTGGTGACCTAAGTTTAAAAATTTATCCTAACTCGGCTTAAAATATTGCTAGAGGTCTCTGTCAATTCAATAGACTGTGATGGGGGGACAATTTAACGGAGTAACCGACTAACTCCGAGTTAAACCGGCCTTAGAATTATAAAATATCTTGGTAACAAGACTTAGATGAGTACTTGCTGACTGTTGCTTAAGTTGTACTAAGTTGTACTAAGTACTGAGTTGTTCCTTAAGTACGCGTAATATATATTATTAATATTGCATACAATGAACACAATATTACCTAGGTGTTTAACTACTTCTTTGAGTACCTTTGGTTCAATCTCATCTTTTTCTCTCTCAACTTTAGACATTCACAGGTTAGATTTCACTAAACTTACTAAACTTACACCTAGTTGTAGTAAACTTTTGCCACTATCTATATCTATATCTATATCATTATCTATATCTATATCTATATCTATATCTATATCTATATCTATATCTATATCTATATCTATATCTATATCTATATCTATATCTATATCTATATCTATATCTATATCTATATCTATATCTATATCTATATCTATATCTATATCTATATCTATATCTATATCTATATCTATATCTATATCTATATCTATATCTATATCTATATCTATATCTATATCTATATCTATATCTATATCTATATCTATATCTATATCTATATCTATATCTATATCTATATCTATATCTATATCTATATCTATATCGATATCTATATCTATATCTATATCTATATCTATATCTATATCTATATATATCTATATCTATATCACTAACCACAGAAGAGAAAAGAACCGGGAAGGTTCTACAGTACAGTTCTACACAATGGCCTAACTCCCGCTGACTATCACACGGATGAACAGTCAAACAAAACCGGTACAGTCCATAACGGATTTGTGAAGTAGTGGTCAGCCCTCTGGTTCCTGCTATCGCCATCCTTCTTACGTTTTACTTTAACATTGTCATAGTCTATTATGGCGCTGTTCTACTTCGAAAAAAGCATTGTTACCAAATGTGAAAGATATCTATTAATGCTGAACGCTAAATATTATAAGCCGTATCGCGTAGATTGTAATTTAAAAATAAAATTGTTACAAAAGCCTTTTTGTGCTTAAGCACATATATGCTTAAAAACAATCTTTATTTTGTCCCTCGGAAATTGATCATTTACACTATTAGGTTAGCTATCATTGATGGTGAGGAAAATCCGTTACTCAGTAATACCTTCACGGGAAGCTATTATCATATACAGCTAATACCGATTGATAAAAACAGCTTTTTATAAGTTTAGGGTTCACTGGAAATGATATCCAAAATTAAGAACGCAACTTGTGCCTATATCTTTCTTACCCGAACTTTTTGTACGGTACACAGGGCGATATTGCCAGTGAAAACTTTTCAATTGCATTTTAATTTTAAGGTTGTTTTATTATTGTGGTATTGTTGCCAAAGAATAATAAAGGGGATAGATTGCGGCACCAACTCGACACTGAAAGTAATAAAGTATTCTGAATCTAATAAGTCAGGTTGTTCTGTTGTTACATTAGTTACATAGTTTGCAAACATAAACACAAAATAAACACAAACTATGTACTGAACCATACTGCCTTTTATATTCTACCCTAGGTGATAGCGTCACAAATTTGGGGATTACCGCGAATTAAGCTGCAATCTGTTTAGCAAGTCTAGATATAGTTTCATAAGACTTTTTATTTTTAAAAGATTTTTTCGTGACATCTTTACTACAGACCTACCTATATCACTACAGATTTCTAAAGGTTAAACATCAAGGTCTTAGAAAATTATATAGCTTTACTGTGTTTACGATTGAAATTTATTTGTTTAAAGAAAAAACTCTCTTATTATAATTACCTTAAGGTCTTTAAAAACACCTCGGTAATACCTAAATTTACCTTAATTTTACTGGTTATTATTTATTATATACTATGACGGTTACTATAGGAAGCTCTGCAGTACCACTCTAGACAAGATCTGAACAAAAGGAACTCTCCCACGCGCCAGTTTCGAAGCTTGATTGTTTATTTTTAACAAAAAACTATCACCTATATTCATACTAGTTAGAATGACTAAACGATTGTAACAAAGCTTGACCTTTATAAAGAACATCTTATTTCATATAATTGGAATATGAACCAATCTTGCCATGTGATTGTTAGCATCCGTGTACACCAAATTCCAGTTTACAATTCGTGGTATTTGTGTGTTAACATGACCATTGGATATTAATCATGTGTTCGAATCATTAACGTTATTTTATTTAGATGTACCTATATTATTTTACAGATTTGCTCTATCCAATTCAATGGCTACCCTTGGCTTGAGGCTATACATTGGGAAATTTATTTATTTCAAAATTATTACTTCTTCATAACACTAGTCTTACTGCTAAAATAATCCTAAACCTGGGGCAGGTTAAAGGGTACTAGTCCTAAACATATAAAAAATCCTAAATATCATTAAATATTCGTACCAGCTCAGTTTGTTTCCAACAAAATTATAATTGATTTACTGAACACTCGTTTAGTATATTTACTTCAAATATTTGGAGTCTTCTTTATGAATATTCATAGCTTCAAACGATACAGGTGAGTTTGCTCCATGTATATTTAAAACGAAAATGTGTCGACATTCGTTATTTAGTTTGCTTATATTTGTTAGGTAATTTGTTTTGAGTAAGAGCACTTGTATATCTACAGATTTTGGTACATTTTAGGTTTTATGGATGTTGAAGAAGAAAAAACATGTATTTATTGTTAAGTTTTTGTTTCTTCGATAATATTATTTTAAGACATATTTGTTAAAAACTCAGTTTCTCTACAGTTCAAGTAGCTATAAATTGTGTTCATTAAGTCGTCTTTAATAAGTAAATAAACCTGAAACTATCCGATACAATTCTTTAAATAGTTACATAGTTGTCATACACGATAAGTTGCGCCATTTTACACCCAAAAGAATAACAATTCAAATAATAAGTCAATATGACATGTAGAGCTCTAGTAAAAATTTCTTTTTAGTTCTGCCTCAAACGGAGATACAAGATGGTGGACTGCTTAAAAATAAACGCTTAGCAGATAATTAAAACTAAAATACCTAGAAACCAATCATAAAACCCATACAAAATATTGCTTGAGCAATAAATCGCTTGAGCATACAAAAATCATTGTTCATGCTACTGTTAGTAATAAGCGATAACATATTAATGGTGTTCTGTTAACTTCTGTTCTGTTAATTAAATCACTGTTATCCTACGAATAAAAAATAAAAATAATAATCTTAGATTAAATTGAACAACACAATTCTAATCGTTACTCCCATCAAGCAACTGTGTATGTAGTAGTGGCTGTAATGGTTCCATCAATTAGATATCAGCCTGCACTCAGGACTCAGATTGTTCCCAGCGGAAGTTGTGCAACTATCAGCCCGTTTACCCTGCTCGTTTATTTATACCTGCCTGTAGATACTTTGCTTCTGTCGAAGTATATGAAAGAGAGTATGGGGTTTTTTTTTATTAAAAGATGGAAAATTGTTTTAACAATCATTAAAATTTTAACAGCACGTTTTTGTGTAAACATGACTTGTTTACACAAATTGCAACGGAACGAAAAGACATTTTTATAGCAGTCGTTAAGCAACGTCGTATGTCATTATTAACAAGAACATCTTTCATATAGTAGAATAGCAAAACAATATAGCATAAAGCACCGTAAAGGAACTATAGGACAATATAATTTAATGAATTTACGGGATTCTTACCACGATTTTCGATTTTTATTTCGCACGTCCGATATTTCGATGCTGTTGCAAGCACCAGGATCGCGGTAAATATCCTGTAAATTCATTAAATTATAGTGAAAATAACCGCGATAGTTTAAAACAGTTATTATAGGACAATAGTTTGCAATTTCATGAACACATAAAATGTGTATGGCTTAGTCTAGAGGGATGCAGACTAGACGCAGACAGATTAAAGGGTTCCAAAGATTTTTTATTAACATCTTTATTTTATAGCATAAAAAGCATAAAAACAGTAACGCAATTAGCCCTTTGTAAAAAAAATTGTGATGGTTGCAAAATCCTTTTCAAGTTGCCGACTTCAATACTTTAATTGATACCTAGAGCTATAAAAAGCGAAGTTAATTATACTAAAATGTTGCATAAAGTGGATTCGCTTTGGTGTTGGAATGGAAAGAAAATTAGCTTTTGCAAATGCTTCCAGTAATACATTTTGTATTCCGTTAATAAAATAGAACAGATAACCTGAGGTTTCTAGGAGAATCCTCATTGACCGCGAAAGCCAGCGGATCTAAATACTATGTTTAAAGGAGTTTAAAGCTTATTTTATTCGCAGTAAGTCCTGAAATGCTTCGGGTATGTGTTCAGAGGAGTTGAAAACTTCATTAAGACGCCACGGTTTGCCTGCATCGGTCAAAGTTAGGCTTTCAGACACGGTCGAGCACCTTTGCTCCCTGGACTAAGGTATGCCCGTATTTTAAGCGTCTAAAACATCGGTACACCACTATAAGATTACCTCGGCCTTATCTTTATTTTTGCACCCATGATATTAGAGGGATTTCACCGATTCGTCTGTGCTAAAGTTCCGTTAATTGTAATTTTCGTTTGTAATTCTGTTATGACGCATTTACTCGGCATCCAACGCACGACCGCAATGCGAAGTGATATCATGCATCAACACCACATAAGACATTTCAAGCAGTTTATTCAAATCGCACTGCGTCGCTTTTGCATAGAGATGGCTAACACTGAATTTCCTCGTTCGACTATACCGATTGGTAATGCTGAAATGTATATGAAAAATCATCAGGCGAACACACCATCTGTAAAGGCCCGAAGTAAGAAGAGCTACTGGGTGGAAGCCAGAATAAGCACAGGTACTCGTAAATATAAACCACCACGGCCCGAGAACAAACATCTGTGTTCATCAAACAAATGAAAGCCAAGACCAGGA
This sequence comes from Marasmarcha lunaedactyla, assembly GCA_923062675.1. Lineage (NCBI taxonomy): Eukaryota > Metazoa > Arthropoda > Insecta > Lepidoptera > Pterophoridae > Marasmarcha > Marasmarcha lunaedactyla. The sequence continues at coordinate 17,192,258 of OV281353.1, forward strand.
CTCGAACCTGGGACCACTGGTATTTGAGACTACCCCTGACGCCATTCGGCCGTTTAACGTATTAAATATATAATTTAAACAAAAAAATATAACGAAACAGTCTCCGCGATCAATCCACGAGCACCTTTACCAGCAAAGTGAAGACGTAGGTATCCACAAATTCCTCCGCGAAGATATTTCGGCTCCGCTCGGCTTAACAAGTTTGATCCTCCGGTGATCCGACTTCATCATTACTTGTTCTTTTTATCTTAGGGAAAGTTTTCTTTTACGCTTCACTTAGTGTTGTTTCATTTCGATATAAAAGACAGAAAAACCTGTATCTATTTACTTACCGATACTGTATTATCATCAGTTTCTAGGAAGTTCGTCTATGGAGAATTGATATATTATTAGGATTTCTGAGTAAATTAAATAAATGAAACCTTTTCTGTATAGTTTTACGTAATTAAACACTTATTCTAAAATAACAAGATTAATTTTATATCTTCACTAGAATAAAAATAAAAGTAAGTAATTTATTTATAAAACGGATAGTTTTTATTTTAGACGTTGAAATTATATTCGCCTGCCAATTGTAATAATAAGTTTATTTATTTCTTCTCACAAAATACTTAATATTAAATCATCATAAGTAAAACATATTTATTTATTTTCATCTTCGAAATCTTTCATCTTATGCATACATTAAATAGGAAAGAGAGGGCCAATAACAAGTTTCCACTTTTTTTTTTTTTTTTTTGGTTCCCCTCCACGGGAAGGGCAGGAGGACATAAAAAATGCTCTGACGCATACTCCGCGCGCGCGATCGGAGTTATGTGGGACTCGTCCCGACGCCTACCAGAACCATACCCACTAAAAAACCCCCTGTCGGCTCGTGCATTTTTGCCACTCAGCCTTCATCTGAACGACGGCCAATTGGAGAAAGAGGCCGCGCCAGCGGGGCCCTTAAGGGGTCACCCGCTGGGATTTACATAGCACTGAAGGTGCTCAAAAAAGAAAAGTAAATAAATATAAAACATTAAATATTGGCAAATAAAATTGCATTAATTCGGATTTACGTTAGAATTAGAATTTACGTTAGAATTAGAATTTGCGGCCTGAAGGGCCTCTAGATCTAAATTTAACTGCGTGCGTTCGCTCGTGTGCGCGTTTCTCGGTCTAGCGATTTTGTAAATCGAATCTAACACAGGAACAGTATATGAGACTGAATCTCGAACAAGATGATTGGGATGGGATTCGGCGCGTTTGAAGAACGATTCTGAGAGTGTTTTGAGGTGCTGTTGCACTGTAGGCAGTTCAAGATCTCTGTGCAGGTCCGCGTTACGCACGTACCAAGGTGCGTTTGTGGCCCTGCGGCAGAAGAGATTTTGAACTACCTGCAGCTTATACAGGACGGAGGGTTTGGCGTGGGCAAAGACTGGCGAAGCATATGACATGACGGGTCTAACGCAGACCTTATAAAGCGTACGTTTATTTCTAAAAGACATTTTACTTTTTCTTCCTATCATACTATATAGACGGCTTAAGTAAAAACGCGCGAGTTTCGTTACTCTATCGACGTGTGGCTTGAAAGAAAGCGTCTGATCTAAGGTGACGCCTAAGTATTTGACAGTGCGCTTCCAGGGGATGGGAACACCTAACATACGAATGTGCGGATCGTTGTGGCGATTACGACGTTTGTGGTCGAATTGAATAGCAGAACTCTTTTCTGGGTTGACATCGATACGCCATTTTTGAAACCAAACACCGAGGGCGTTTACGGCCTTTTGGAGTCTGGTGATGTTATACGGGATCGCTTGACTTTTAGTGTAAAGGGCGGTATCGTCTGCAAAGAGGGCGAGTTCGACGCCTTTCGGCGGGATGGGGATGTCGTTAGTGTACACGGTGTACAGCAGAGGGGCGAGGACTGAGCCTTGCGGGACTCCAGCCTTTATGGGACGAGGCGCGGAGAGCGTGCCTTCATGTTTGAATCGAAAAGTACGGTCTTTAAGAAACGACGCTATTAATCTGACTAGGCGAGCCGGTAAGCCTATTTTATAGAGTTTAAAAACGAGACCGCTGTGCCAGACTTTGTCGAAAGCCTTGGCTACGTCAAAGAGAACCGCGATTGTTTTTTTACGACGCTGAGAGAATCCTTCGAGTATGTACTCGACGATTCGATGGACTTGCTGAGGGCAGGAGTGCTTAGCGCGAAAGCCGAACTGGTGGGGAATGATGAGAGGGTCGCCATCAGTTGGAAACAGATGGTTCCGCATTCGAGAGAGTATGACTCTTTCGAGAAGTTTAGACATTGCCTTGAGGAGGCTGATGGGTCTGTGATTAGCCGGGACATTCAGAGGTTTACCCGGCTTGGGAATGCCTATGACTGTCGCTTCTTTCCAGGCTTTTGGAAAGTAGCTATGGTCGAAGCAGGCATTGAAGATGATAGCTAACAAGGTAAGCACCTGCTCAGGCAGGTGCTTAAGTGCGTGGTTGGAAATTCCATCCGCACCCGGAGCCTTTTTGGATTTTTGCTTTCTAATGAGAAGCAAGATTTCATCATTAGAGACTGTGACGGGGTCGTCGGTGATAGGGAGAGATTCTCTGCGGAGAACTTCGTCCTCCACCGCCTGGATGTGGGGGGGATCCGCGGGTTGCGTGCTGGGCGAGCATTGTGCCGCTATGCTGTCGGCGAAGCATTCGGCTTTCTCTTCGACTTCGAAAGCAATGGTGCCGTCGGGACGAGTGAGAGGAGGAACGTGAGAGGCGGTGTCTACGCGTAAGGCTCGGGCCATTCGATAATACGCTTGGTGGGACGGGGAGATATTCTCCATATCGTTAAACTGAGTGTCACGGAGTTCCGCGAGGCGAGACCTAACTTTACGTTGAAGCTGATTCGCAGCTGTTCTGTATGCTGGCGTGGGATATTTCTTTGCTCTCCGGAGAGCCGCGTTCTTGGCTTTAATGAGATTGCTAACGGCTAGTGGAAGCGCGGGTTTGCTTTGCTTAGCAACCTTTTCGTTGTCGTTGATGGCTGTGTTAATAGCATCAGTAAGAGTATTGACTAATGAATCTATTTTATCCGGACTATCTAATTGGTCGGGCGAAATCGCGAGCGGAGAGTTAGGGGCCTCTAAGGCTGAAACTAACGTATTTTTAAAGCCTTTCCAATTGGTAAAGGTCTTAGGAGGTGTGACGTTAACGTTAGGCGTACCTAGCACGAGGGAGACGGGGCGATGGTCGGAGCCTAGGTCATCGAGCGGTTCGATAGACCTTAGATCAAGATTGATTCGCTTGATAATTGCAAAGTCGAGGATGTCAGGAGAGTAGGTTGGGTTGTTGGGATAGTGAGTGGGAGTGATGGGGGATATGACGTCTAAGTCAAGGGAGTTAGTGATGTCGAGGAGAGCGATACCGCTGGTGTTGGTGGATAGGCACGTCCAGTCAGTATGTTTGGAGTTAAAGTCTCCGAACATAATGACTGAATGGCCGAGGGCGAGAATGGCCTCAAAGTCGCTGCGGATTGGATTGGAGCCACACGGAATGTAGACTGAAGCTATGATGATGGTCGGATGACCAGTCATAGCCAACCTACACACCGTGGCCTCCATGTTGAGGAGAGGAGGGGTAGGGAGAGGACAGCAATGGAAGCCTCTTTTGTAATATATAGCGGTGCCGCCGTAACCGTCGGAGTTGGGCCTATCGTTGCGAGTAAACGCGTACTTAGGAATAGCGTATCCCCTGGAGCGGTTTGGAGTAAGCCATGTCTCCTGGAGAAGGAATAAGTCAGGTTCTTTGTTCTGAAGGAACAGTTTAATCTCGGGAAGGTTAGTGCTAAGGCTACGAGCGTTAAAAGATACTAGGGATAAGCCCTTGGGTTTAATACGACTGGACGCGGGATTCGCGGGTCTAGACATTAAATTTAATTTATTTACGAATTTATACAGAAATAAAAGAATTTACAACGAACTTAGGAGCGAGTGATGCTCGGCTAACGCGAATAAACGCTCTTGAGGAGAGCGGGCGGCTCGCAGTTTGCGTGCGAGTACGGAAATTTCGTTAATGTCGACGTTTTGGATGACGTCGAACTCGGTCTTCATGTCCTCAGCCAACGACGACTGAGGTGAAGATGACAAAGTGGGACGCGGCCCTACGGGAGCTACGGGAGCTGGGGTGGGTCGGGAAGGTGCAGGCGGGACGGCCGGACGCTGCCTCCAAGACAGAGCCTGAGTAGGCGTCGGCTGAACGGGCTTTGCTTCCGGGGGACCCCGGTTGCGCAGCGGCGGGAAGTTAGCGGAGATGAGCGGTGGCGCCGGTTTAGGCGCGACCCTCTTGACGGTGGAGCGCGGAGCGCGCGGGCAACCCCTGTAGTTTGCTGTGTGGCCGGACTGGCCGCACAGCACACAGGCAGGGGGGGAAGTGGATTCAGGAGTGCGAGTGCACTCCTTTGTTATGTGTGGATCCAGGCACTTAACGCACCTGGGGGGAGCTGAGCAGTTAGCCGCTGCGTGGCCATAGAGCTGGCAGCGGTGGCACTGCCCAGGATGACCGCGGGGGTTGGGACGCTCGACGGAGATGTTCGAGAGTCCGCAGATTGTGCGAGCCTCTCTGAAAATCTCCTTCGAGTTGGGAGTATTTGCCAGGATTACTAATGCTAAAGGAAAACGCCTACCGCGGTTGGAGTGCATCTTGTGCACTGCTGTGACCGGGAAACCCTGAGACTTAAGGTCCTCGAGGATTTCTTCGTTCTCGAGCTCGAACGGGACGCCCCGTTGTACTGCGCGGATCTTACGCTCCTCCGGGAGGGCGTAGGTGTGATAAGCTATTTGATTTACCGAGAGTAACCTGGTAAACGCGCGGAAGTCGTCGACGGTCGCTACTTGGATTTTGATTGTATCGCCAGCGTTGGCGGCTTTTAAGTAATTAATTTTGTGCTGTTTGCACAAGTTTGAAACCGCGGTCCAGCGCGCTTTTTCACGCAGGAATACGGGGGGAGGGAGCTGAGGCTTCGGCGGGACGGGAGCGCAGCGCGTCGCTGGCTTCGATGTGACCGACGGAGACGCGGTTACTACGAGCGATTCTAACGGCGCGGGGGCTGGTGTTGAAGACACCGGGGAGGGCTCGGGTATTGAAGATACCGAAGCTTTCTTAGAGCGCTTCTTGGAGCGCTTGGCGACAAGTTGAAAGGCGGGCTCAGGAGAGCCGGTTAAGGTGACGGAATCTGACGACGTGTCAGACGCGGGTTCGGAGTCGCTCCCGGAAGCGGTACGCTTACGACGCGACGCGTGAGAGAATGCGACCGATTCGCAGTCCATCTCGGACGAGGCGGGAGACGAGGAAGAGCTGTAGACCTGAGGGGTCTCGACGTTGGAGGCCTGAGGGGCCGGGTTTGAGGCCTGAGGGGCCGGGGTTGAGGCCTGAGGGGCCGGGGTTGAGGCCTGAGGGGCCGGGGTTGAGGCCTGAGGGGCCGGGGACGCGATTGATGCCTGCAAGGCCTGCGTTATGATGTCATTCGGGATGTAGACGCCTACCGCAGCAAGTGCCTTGGTGAACGCGTTAATAACGCTTAGCGGATCCATAAGGGAGAGTTGGGACAGTAATATTAATAAATATAAGTATAATAAAAGATGCCTAGTTCCTAAAAACCTAGCAAAATCCTAGCGGCAAACCTCCCTACCAGCGGTAGGGGGGCTGGGGAGAATAACTTAAAACTAACAGTAATACGCCGAAGGCCGCTACCTAGAAACCTAAAAAAGGGTACGCAGGTAAAGAGTTGACCGCGTTAGGGTCAACCTTTACCGACAGAGAGGACAGATACACACGAAAACACACAACTATGATAAAAATAAATATGAAAATAGGAGAAAAAAAAAAAAATAAAATAGAGAAGAGAAAATAAAAATAAAAAGGACTGGTTCAGTACAAATTCGTTGTCACCGTTAAGTATCCTTTGCACTGAAACCAGACTACTTACGCTGGGCACAACACTGCACTCAGCACAAGCACAACACTACTTAGCACAGCACTTTGAAGACTAAGGGGCTTAGTCGCAAAGAAAAATACGCACTTCGATAGCACTCAGACGGAGTAGAAAACCTTGAAAACCGTAGCACGGAACCAGCACGCTACGCTGTGACGTCAGTAGACTGAGCGCCACGGAATAGCGGGAAAGGACCGATCAACGGAGAACGGGGCTTGCACGTCCGCACCGCGTGGCGATCGGAGCGAGAATGATGAAGTTTCCACATATAGAACAAACAATATATATGACTATTGTTAGTACAGTCTAGTATATGAGAGGAGCTGGTGCCCGAAGAAGGTTACATGAGTCTCGGTCTGCGTGCGTTCTCGAGCGCACGTCGATCGCAGACGCCTTCCCGCTCTTTTAGGCCCCGCGCTAATTGAGCACCCAAATTTCACTGGTTGTTGTCGTAATATATAATTTCATAGTTGTATACCGTAATAAGTTTCTAACGCCGTTTTCACGGCGGAAAGTGGGTTTTAACCGTACATCGTGGAACGTGAGCTTCGTCGACGGGGTTTCGTCATTCCAGGACTTCAAGTTCCGTGTTCGAGTAAGTTATCCGCGTCGTCCTCAACCGCCCTACTGCGTGTAGGGTGGTTTTTAGGAAGTTAGTCATCGTTGTTAGGTTCATATATTGTCCCTCCCCAACCCCTCCGCAATGGCTTCTCTAAGCTCTCATGAGCTTATGAGGAAGTTACTTGATAGTACCGGTGCTGAAGGCATGTCTATAAATGCTGATAAGTATCGTTTCTTGGACTCTCTCATCCCGCATATCATGGCGTTATTCCCCTCAATGGCCCCTCAGGCCACCCCAGTCCCCCAGACCCCTCAGGTCTTAGGCCCTCCCGCGTCCCCTTCCTCCAGTGACATGGAGTGCGAAGTAGACGCCCCTCCGCGCCGCAAGCGCGCACCCGCGACCGAGTCATCCTCGGATGCCACCCCAACTGGCCCTGATGAGCCTCCCTCTTTCACCCTTGTCAAGAAGCGCTCTAAGAAGTGCTCGAGACAAGACCCGGCACCCTCGGCGCCCGTCCCTACACCCCCTGCGGCGTCTTCAACGTCAGCTGCCCCGGTGTCTTCAACACCCGCTCCGGCCCCAACTTCTATCAAGGCCAAGGTCCCACCACCCGTTTTCCTTCGGGAAAAGGGTAAATGGACTGAGGTCTCGACATTGTGCAATGAGCACAAAATCCATTACATCCGAGCAGCCAACTCGGGTGAATCTATTAAAATCTTAGTCTCGTCGATAGACGACTTTCGTGCTTTAACAAAGCTCCTCACCGATAAGCAATATGCTTATCATACTTATGCTCTGTCAGAAGAGCGTAAGATCAGAGCGGTACTCAGGGGAGTCCCGTTCGAATTATCGAACGAGGCTATCCTGGAGGATCTGCAGTCCCAAGGCTTCCCGGCACTCGCGGTGCATAAAATGCACAGCAAGTACGGGAGGCAACACCCTCTCGCTTTGGTGGTTCTCGCCAACGTCCCCAAGTCCAGGGAGATCCTCAAAGGGGTTAGCACTATATGCGGCCTCTCTGGGATCTCGATCGAGGCGCCTCATCGCCGCGGTCATCCCGGCCAGTGCCATCGGTGCCAGTTGTACGGGCACGCGGCGGCCAACTGCCGCGCACCGCCCAGGTGCGTCAAATGCCTGGTCCCGCACTTCACTAAGGAGTGCAATCGCACTCCTGAAACTCCCTCTTCTCCCGACTGCGTGCTTTGTGGCCAGTCCGGCCACACCGCAAATTACAGGGGCTGCCCTCGTGCACCCCGTTGTATGCGCTCCAATTTCAAAAGGGCGGCACCCAAACAGGCCCCGCACCTTTCTCAAGAAAACTTTCCGCCGCTGCGTAGCCGGGTTCCTCCGGCTGCTAAGCCTACACAGCCCAGGCCTCCCCCAGAAAACTGGAGACAGCGCCCAGCATCGAATCCCATCCCGGCTCCTCGCCCATACAAACCCACTCCTCAATCCTCCGTAGCAGACGATATGCGTATCGTCTGCGACGCTATAAAAAATGTCGATGTTAGTGAAATCGCAGTCTTAGCCCGTAAACTTAGGGCTTCACGTACTCCGACAGAGCGTTTGCTAGCTCTGGCGGAGCATAGTTCCCTTCTCAATTCATTATAGGTTCATTTAAATGAATTGATCCCTAAATCATGCTTCGGCCGACCTCTGCCCAGCCCCGGCTTCACCGGAGGCTGCCCAGAACGGCCACCAACTCATGTCCCTTTGAGCACCTTCAGTGCAACTTTCACTACAGGCGAAAGACCCGCTAGCGGGTCTCCGCCAGCGCGCCCAACTTCCCGACGGGTGTCGCTTCCGATGAAGGCTAACGGTAATAACTACAGCCAACAGGTGGTTTTTAGTGGGTAGGTGCCATTCTGGTGAGTCCCACATAACCCCCCCGCAGAGGAATTTACCTGCGGGCGGGTATGCATGACGCATCTTCCACCTCCCTCCCGCGAGGGTGCCTCGGCAGCAAAAAAAAAAAAAGAAGAAGGTTAAATCCTGTACTCACCCTCATATTTAATAAAAGAAAGTCATCAATTTCCAAGTCACTTGTTTAACAAAATAATAAAGGTAAAACAAATATATATATTTGGGCATTTCTGTATATAAATTGTAACAAAATTTTTCTTCAGGACTAAATTAGATGTAAACACGCTTTGACGACCGAGTGGTGTAATGGTAAGTAGCCTTGCCTCATACGCCGAAGCTCCCAGGTTCGAGTCCTGGCCGGGGCATTCATTTGTGTGATGAACAAAGATGTTTGTTCTCGGGTCATGATTGTTTGTATTTATATATTTATGTTTATTCTGGGTTTCCCCCCCCAGTCTGCTGTATGGTCATCCATAACACAAGCTCTGCTTACTTTGGGGCCGGACAGCCCCGAAATAATAACAGCCCTAAAATACACACAAAAAAAAAACTATATAAATCAAAGACTTAAAAGCAAGATGATAATTTACAGGCTCGAAACAAAAATGCCAGAAAAAAAATTATATGATACACAATAAGCTAGTTGTGAGTGGTATAATGCAAGATAAATAATTTTGATCAGCCCTTGGTCCGCTATATACCGTAGATTCTTATAGATTACTATCAATTTACGTCTTATGGCCGCAAGTGTTTCAATGTGGCTATTAAAATTAAGTTTATTATCAATTGTAATACCTATATTAAATATTTATATTAATACCTTACCAGTGCTACAAACTAAATATACGAGTATAATTAATAATAATTTAAACAATCGTTTACTTTATTTTCATCTTTATTCATTCTCATACTGATTTCATTCATTCATTCTCATTCTCATACTCATCATAGTGAGTTATTAAGTTACTCTTATGCGTAAAACTCGAAAGTACGTATATTTTTTATTTGTTTGCTGCGAAATAAATATATCTCATATTTCAAAATACTCCTATAACCCAAAAGACGAGAAGACCGACTAACTCCACTTTAACAATTCTATCAATATATTCACAGCTCGAAACTGCCTGAACTTGAACAAAGGCGATTTTTCCGCTTAACGAATACCTTTTCTACGAAAATTCTTTTCGCATAGTTCTGATAAAGAGAGCTGGAAACTTCAAATTAAGATTCTTTGAGATCCTCGCAGGGGGAGCAAGATTAATGGTGGAGCCACCTGGGGGTTGATCGACCCCTAATGATAGGGTACAGGTCAGAAATATTATAGAGAGCTTTATTCAGGGGGTGCGATTTTTAGGATCAGAGGTTTGACAGTTGGGTTGAGATATTTAGATAGGTTTTAAATTTGAAACTTTTCGATGTAGTGGTGACGTTAGCAAACTGACTTATCAGACAACAGCGAAGCAAAAAATGAATTTCAATGAAAAGATACATGTTTGATTGTGTCAATGATATTTTATATCTAAGACATGTGTTTATTTTGGTGTACCTGCAATTTAAATTTAAATTTAAATTACAATTTTGCTACAATATTTAAGTATGAGTTACGGCCAAATGAATTATTGCAGTTTATTAGTAGCGCTTCGGTCAATGTAGAGCTGTGGGTTGTGTTTTGGTTAAATTTTGGTAGTTACATGCTGACTATAAAATAAAGACTCTTTATGTGACGAAACCCGTAAGTAAATTTAGTATAAATATGTAGACGTATACCAGTATATCTATGAAATCATGAACTCAATATGATGACATCACTTATTATTGTTTAAAAATATAATGTATAAAATATAAAGATAGAATCACGCCAAAAGTTTATTATACAAAATACTTAAAACCTTCATGAATCGATTATATGTACTGTGCCTGTATAATAATTCCAACACTGCATTTATTTTCTCTTGAGAGACTTAGTTACCTAGTAGTATAGAGAATGCCATCCACAAGGACGCCACAAGTTTTTGGTCTATGGCTGCACACTACGATGCATATAAAAAAGCAGTGCAATGGATTGGTAGGCAGGTGCACGACATATTATATAAGTTAGTTTCAGGTGTGTTACTTCCATAGGAAATTGTTAAAGATCATAATTTCTCAGGTTCTTCATATGTCTAGGTAACTAGATAAACTATACAGTGTTCAAGGTCTTAGGGTCAAAAAGAACAACAAAAAATAGGCGCTTGACGTAGTTCGCTGTTAATTATATCAGATATCTGCTACGTATCTTACGATAGCTGTTTATTCTATCGCGTAATTCTGATAAAATAAAGCCTAATACTAATTTTTAATATACTGTGGACTTATATTTTTAGTATTTTGCAATTAATTAAAATTAAATTTGATTATTTTATAGATAAAATAGTCTACTTATCATGACGTCAGGGAGCAAAAATACGATTAACTATTTCTTGTGTATTTACTTTTATTTGCGACTTCACTCGAGCAAAATAGTAGAAACTTAGATTATTTGAATGACAAAAACATTTATTTCGTTAGATTTCGCCGATCCAAATAAGTCCAAATATTTTTTTACTTATGGTGACTAATACCTTAATTTTGTGAATAACGTGATGTGAGCGACAGATAAGACGTGTTTTATTTAAATATAAACACTGCATGCATGTTATAAAACTTGAAATAATTAATTATTTGGAATTTTCTCTGTTATCTTTCATTCTTGCATTTATTACCAGAAAATATGAAATACGCTAAAAGCCAGAACAAACCTTTAGTTTAAAATTCACCAATCATAGCTAGAAACATTGCGTTAAGTAACCAGTTAATTGAAGAACATAGGCCCTTACCGCACTATAAATCTGAGTCGACTTAACGTCTGAGCGTGAAATATTAACCGCGCGCCAGTCCTGACGCTGACTCCACACCAAATAAATAATAAAATCATGCTGGAAGCACTACGTTTTATGGCATGCAGTGATGAGGTCAACTTATCGATAAGATATCGATGTAAAGTCTTTTTGTTTACTTTGTAAATTTTTTTTTAGGCGTGTATCTGTCACGCCTCTAACACGTGAAAAATCACAGATGTAAATAGACTAGATGGAACACAAAGCAGTTTTTAAAATAGCAAATCTATAGCTATTAGCTTTTCTTATCAAATGTACCTGGTTAAATTAAATTTAACACACCACTTTGCATGATTAATTTGAATTGATTAATTCGTCATAGTTTCATTTCAAAAACTTTCAAAAAGTTCGTATTTGTCGCCATCACTGACACACAAAGACATAAAATATCGATTAATTCTCCATCTACAACTCTAGTAGTTGAAAGGAGCCTGTATATCATCCCATATAAGGTTCTAAAGTAAATTGCTAGCTTAGTGCACGCCGCGTCTCCTGCTGACTGCTGCACGACTGACAAAGTATTCACTAATATTGCGAGAGAAGTCGGGGTAATAGTCTTGTGTAATTTATTCGTTGGGAGGTCGAAGCTTAATAAGGAAAGCTGAATAGTCTTTGTAAAATAGTTAATAATACTTGTACCCTACTTATTATTACACAATAAAACAATACTTATTATTTATAATATAAAATATAAAAAAGAGAAGCTTTTATTTTAAAGTAATATATTCTTTTAAATTAAGTAGTACTTTTTTAACTGGTTGTAAGTATTGAAACTTTTTGTAGACTTATTTTTTATGTTTTTTATGATTATTAAATTAAATTCATTTTTCATTCGTTCAATAATTACAAGCTATATAAATATAGTTATTTAAAGTAAAGGTACATTTCTTTGTTCGTAGTTTTATTGCAGTCTGACTATTGTAATAAAGAAAAATGATGTCATGCAGCAAAACCAATGGCACATTAACAACCCAAAACGTTCCTAGTACCTACATCCCATATTGAAGGTTAAGCTTAGTGACATTTGTCGTCTTATAGTAAAAATATCAAAAAAGGAAATGATATAGGTACCTTTACTTACTGAGTTATTTCAAAAATGGTATCACTTAATACTTAAAAATGGTATCTCCAACACGAATTTTGATTCCATGAGACCTTTGATTCCAAATCATAAACCATAAAAATCCGTCGAGTGATGTTCTGTTCAAGATTCAATGGGCATAGATATGACGTTAATTATTCATAGTATCCTGTTAAGCTGAGTAAAGTGTTCTTGTAACAATTTCAGCTTCTTGGTTCATTATTATCAGTAATTTTTTAAGTCCAAAGAAATTAATTACAAACTCTTGTATTCTTCAGAAATTTAAAACTTCATTTACAATTCATAAATGTAACTCGATGAAAGTGACGGTTACCATATTTTTCATTACCATGGTTGAGGAGGGCCATGACTGGATCCCGCGTTAACTCGTGAACGGGTGCCGTTTGAGGGTGTCCGTCGTTTGGATACTTGGGGGGAGGGTTTGGAGACTTGCCGAGCTAACAGATGTAGATAAGAATAATTTTGTATAGACATAAAGAGACATTTTTTTTGAAAAAAAAAATACCTGTTAAGTTTCTTGCCAGTTCTTCTTCACGAAGGTTTTTCCGAACTGGTGGTAGAGTCATGTTTTATTTGACGTCAATAAGAACGAGTAATTGTCGAAGTTGAGAAGAAAATATTTGAATATGAATATAAAACAAAACACAACGCAATAAATAGTGATCATAAATTATTTTTTATTGTTAATTTCGTAAATTCCTCTCCCAAAATATAATAACATGTCACTTCCACAAGTCACTCCCTACATCTTCGTTCACAAATTATGACATTACTATGCGTAGTAGCGGGGTGTTACGGCATCAATCATAGAATTAACCCCTAATCCGTCCGTCTGGCTGTGCCCGGCCAACGTATGACAGTACCTAAGCATTTTGCTGCTTGTGCATACTAAATACGTGAAATTAGGGACATGATGCATTGTTAACAATTGCATGCATTCATTATGCTTATAAGGGGTTAAGTTACATGTGCTTTTGTTTGAAGTGAATTAATTTTTTGTGGGTGTAAATGTTTTAGCAAACAATAGGTCTTTACCTATGAAACTGCCGTTTTGCCGTACTGGCCATTTCAAATGAAAATATTTTTTTTTTGACTGATAATTCTAATTTCAAATTAATTTTATTTGACAAACATGGAATTCTTTTTCTAAAATCGTCATTTGTTTAATAGTTAGTGTTTTGTTTTCAACGCATTCGAACATTTTTCGTCATCATGGATAAGTTAAAAATTCGAGTAATTATGGAGTATGAGTACCGTCGTGGCAGCAAAGCGGCACAAGCGGCACGCAACATCAACGACGTTTACGGAGCGAACACTACAAACGAACGCACCACCCGTTATTGGTTTACCCGCTTCCGTTCTGAAAATTTTGACCTGAAAAATGAATCCCGTGGTCGTCCGAAAACTTTGGTCGACAATGACGAATTAAAGGCAATTGTGGAAGCTGATGAAACTCAATCCACGGCTGAATTAGCAACAGCTTTCGACGTTAGCATCAAAACAATATTGGTCCGTTTGCGTCAAATTGGCAAGGTAAAAAAGCTTGGCAAATGGGTACCCCACGAACTCAATGACCGCCAGCGCGAAGTACGCGTGGAGACGTGCCTTGCACTGCTCAGCAGGCATACAAATGAAGGAATTCTGAACCGCATTGTTACTTGTGACGAGAAATGGATCCTGTTTGACAATCGTAAGCACTCAGCAAGTTGGTTGGACCCTGGTTCAGCACCCAAATAATGCCCTTAACGAAAACTTACCCCTAGAAAAGTGATGGTCACTGTTTGGTGGTCTAACGCGGGTGTAATTCATCACAGCTTCTTGCCAAACGGGACAAGCATTACTGCAGATGTGTACTGTGAAGAACTGAACACAATGATGGAGAAGCTCGCACGTCTCCAACCAGCTTTGGTCAATCGTTCGGCTCCACTGCTCCTGCACGACAACGCGCGACCTCATACTGCACAGCAGACGGTCTCCAAGCTACAAGAGTTGGGGTTGGAAGTTCTCCGTCATCCGCCGTACTCACCAGATCTTGCGCCTACAGACTTCTACTTTTTCCAGAATTTGGATAACTTCTTGGCGGGAAAAAAATTCAATACCCGAGAGGCAGTACAAAATGCCTTTGAAGAATTTGTTGCCTCCCGTCCAGCTGATTTCTTCAAGAAAGGCATCAATAAGCTACCAATGCGTTGGCAAAGATGCATTGATTGCATGGGTGATTATTTTGATTAATAGAAATAAAAAATATATAAAAAAATTACGCTTCATTTATTTCGTGAAAAACGGCAATTTCATAGGTAAAGACCTAATAAAACTTATGCTCAAAAACTTCATAAACAATACATTTATGAGTTTTCACTCAAAGCATATGTATAATATGTGTTATTTCTTTTTATTCGCATAAATACTTCTTCTGTAATACCTTACAAGTAGAGGATGAACATTAATATTAATTGCCTACATTCAATTAATAGTTTCATATATTAAATTAAACATGGGTGTGTTACTTGTGCCCACGGTGCGGTGTCTGTAAAGGCACCGAATCGCCGAGTTAAAATGTAAAATCATGATTAAACGAACAAAAAATCCGGTTTTATTAAAAAAAATTGTTCTTTAATATAAAGGATTAATGTAATAAAAGCTTCATTCAATACAAAACATGAATAATAACAATAATGATTCATTCCAAAAACAACTTTTTACATTATAAATTAGTGATCGAAGTCACCTAGTACGCAAATTTTGCGAAAAAAAGTTTGTATGTATGGAACGCTGGCGAGTTATAATATTTTGAAAATTCGATCATTTAAAAGTAAAAATATTTCCAAATTTAAATTTCCAAAATAAAATTAAAATTTGAAGAATCAGGAATAAACTGGTCGTCGTTTGATTGCTGTTATGGAAGAAAAAGTACTACACGTGAAAAATTTGATTCAACAAAACCACTGCATCACTTACGAGGAGATTCACTACAATATAATAATCTACACAACCACCTTTGCGTAAGGAGGACTGTTTTGCGCTGGGTACCCCACAACCTCGACGATGCTCAAAAGCAGGCGCGCGTGGAATGGTGCCATGATATGATTAATAAATTCAAAGCAGGTTCTTCCCGCCATGTTTACGATATCATAATGACGAATCTTGAATTTATCAATGTGATCCAGAAACAAAGCGCCAGTCAATAGTACGGCTGTTTCAAAACGAACAAACACCTACGAAAGTGAAACGAATGAGAACCGATGAAAACATTTTAATCGCCAGTTTTTTTCTCCTCAACGGAGTATTTAGTATCAGTTCCCTTAGGAAACCAAAGTAGCATCAACGCAGAGTCGTACACTACCAAATGCTTGCCAGTAACTGCTGCTAGCAACAAGCGACCGAAACGCATCGCCAGAAGATGCGATCACTTGAGGAAGTACCTGTTGCTGACTGGAAATTGTGGTTTCAAAATTGCTTCAGAAGCTTGAAAAAATATAATCTATAGGACATTTTTATTTTTTCCTCACAGCTTTCTGATAGATGACATCGCTCTCGCACAGCTACTAAGGGTACAATGTATTTAACAATTTCTTTACATAATATATGATATATATATATAAAACAACGTATCTGTCTTATTCTACCAGGTTTCTTCACAATTTCACTAAGAAATAACGTAACATTTAGAAATCCTCGTTGATTGAAATAGCCATCAAAATGACAGGACACCAACATGACATATCCGTATTCTAGATCGATACTGCTTCTAATTCTACATTCTAGTCTAGTATAAGAAAAATGGCCCTTGGCTTGGAAGGTTTTAAGCTTCTATTGATAGAAGAGGTCATCAAACTGGCTCTGAAACGAACAACCGCACATTTCTCTAGTCAGACTCGTGGTAGATTGTGAACTTTAGGCCGTCGATCCAGGATATATTTGCTATTTTACGTAGGCATTCAAATTATTGTTAAGGAACTGAAGCGGAGAGTCAAATGTTTCATCACTCAATCAGGTAGTAACTCGCGATTAATTAAATTCTATTTTTGAACAAATATGGAACTAAAGCTTTTGAAATAGATCGATTTAGCGTATCTCTTCGTTTTTCCTTCTCTTCCTCGAGATGAAAGCTAAATACCCAACTAATGATTGAAAATGAGTAAGTTATTAAATACAAAGGAAAATAATTTTCATGTATGCAGCTGAATTTATGATTAACTTTGCGCTCTGTTTCGCCAGTCCTACGTACGTAACAATTACCTAAACCAAAACGCAGAAACATCATATAATGAAAATAACCGCCAACCAATAAACTAAGTACTACTAATTTACTAAAATGTTGCCAATAAATTGACGTTTACCGTAAAACCACAGGCGCAATTACAGTTTCTATTCAGCGAAAAATGTATTGTGAATCATAAGAGCATTATTAAGACAATATGTATGTGTCTCTAGAATAACAAAGGGAATAATAAAAGTGCATAATGGTGAATGTGAAAATAGCTCGTTGAGTGAATATCACAGTACTGAATGCGAGGCAACAATGGACATAGTCTGCGCCCTGCCTATGCACCGGACTAAATGGAACAAAAACCTCTTTGGGAAATGAAACAAAAATGGAGGCAAGTCGTTGCTACGTAGATTGTACATAATATAGATAGCATGGTTAGTTAGTAACTAATAAAAAAAATTTACATTATTGTTATGCATATATCTATTTCTTAGGTTGGTTTGAACTTAAATATTGAATCGATACATCGGGTTAAGTTAATTAATAATCGCGATACTCTTCGAGTTGAAAGTAACTCTTAGTAGGAACTTCAAATAGAAACAAACTCCAAATGATATAGTTATTATATACTATGGTCAACGTAAGAACTTTTACAAATTTGTCCATAATTAGCTTTTGCCCACGGCTTCATTTACGTAAGAATACTGAAAGGTGACAATTAAATTTCTCTGTCATCCAAAACTTGAGTCATCTGACTTTAAACAAAAATTTTTTATAAAATTTTCACCCCCGTGATATGCCTATTATCCAGCCAATTAGAATATAACTTCTAATCGTCCGCAATGGAAGTTTTGTAAAACAAAGATAATAAATAAATATAAGATAGTATTCATCATCATATTGTCCATAATTATAGTAAAAATCACTGGAATACTTAGCATCAAAATCGGAAACTCAGATCAAAAAGTCATTGTCAAAACCCTTCTAGCTTCACTCTTACCACTACCCCACCGACTCAAATGTCTATCCCTACCCGGAAGGATTCAAATACGGGATCTTTGCACCACAATGCCTTAACGTGAACAATGTCGTCACATGCATGCAATTATGGAGATGTAGATATATAGATAATCTAAATATACAATTTTTTGCAACAAAACATATTAAAGATTTTGCTCTCAATATCTGTTTGTATCAGCATTTTGCAAAAAAATCAAAATGTTTGTGTTTTCATGACTCTTTCTTCTTTCATTGTTCTTAATTGTTTTTAAATTGCTTGTATTTGTTCTCTTCTAAATAGACGCATATAAAAAGTATAATTCAAATAAAGACAAAATTATCCGCGCCACGCAGGGGCCAAACCTGGAGCCCTAGATCAAATATACATATTTGGTCTGCATTCCCAACATACAACCCACGTTGAAATTAGACATTTTAAAAAAAACAACTGTAATTTTTGACAGCATAAAAGTAATTATAAGTTAAGATAAATGAACTAACAGCAACTTACGCATCTTGTAAGTCTGTCCCTGCTAAGATTTGATCCCGGACCTTTAGTCTTATATCACAGCCACCGATGTATTATGTATTGATTAATCTAATAAAGTACTTAGGCTCTTTTTATCGCGAAATCAATACCGATTCCACCAGAAACACGGACAAATCCGCGAGCAAATTCTCGCTACTAACAACAAATATGTAAGTAGATTAAACCACTTTGTCACTACCTACCATTTGAGCCATCAATTTTATGACGTATATAAATAACAACTCCGCAGGATAAACTAAAGGCACTAAAACTGACTATCGATCTAGCGCAACGCAGTAAGCTTTATTTTGATCGCCATCATAAATCGCTGGTTATTTCCATAATAATTGTGAACATAAACTTTGCGGTTGACATGCAAGAGTAATAAAAGTATAGTGGACACAATTGCATACAAAACTACTGAAAATGTTGGCTGTCTGCGGGTAGCTTATTGTTATATTCCTGATCTTTTTATTTACCTATATTTTTATAGGCTTAAGTAAAAGAATAAAGAATAAAAGTCACAATTTTTGGAGCCACCATTTATGACAGATAAAGGCTTGTCTGACGATTAGTTTGCCGATTATTTTCTATCGGGCTTGTCTTGAATATGCCTGCTTTCTGTTATGTTGTCAGAGTTTGTTTGTTTTAAAACCTTTAGAAATAATGCTTTTGAAAGTAGAATACATTTTAAATAAAGTTCTTCTCGTAACCTTATGGTGTAACGTAAAGTATTAATTTTTTTAATAAATATGACTTATGACATAACAGTTTTGAACGGCGAAAAAAAATTATACATGGTTATTTTGTGGCTCCTTTACTGGCAAAGACTAGTTTCCTTACATAATTTTTTTATTAGAATTTATAGCATAGTTCCAGAATTAATTTTTAGAACTTCAACTGGTCCCTGGTAATGAGTACAAAAATTTCCCCGGCCTTTAAAAATATATAATTATACGTTACTTAAACCAGACATAAAATTATGTATAAGTAACGTTAAAATAAGTAACGTTAAATGAAGTAACGTATAATTTAAACATAAAATGTTATTTTGTTTTAGCTAACCTAGTTATTTAACTAACTTAATCATAAGAGGAGTTTTATAATTTTTCTGTATATTTTTCAAATGTATATATGTACATGTGCATTTTCGTCTAACCGAAGATATTTTCGCTTCTAAAACTTACTATGTATATGAACACCATTCGTCTTAAATTCAAGGAATTTGAATGAAAAGAAAATTTCGCGCAAATAAAATCATTATTTTGAGCGATACATAGAACGGCGAAAAAAAGGACCTATCCTCGGAATAACTTTAGGCCAACATTTTATTTCACTAGCCTTTTTGGGGGTTGTCACTGAGAGGGTTAACTTAAGCCAAATTCGACTGATGCGTAGTCTGAAATCTTGATTTTAAGATAGGAACTGTTTTCCTCGATATCAACGGCCGAGTGGCGTAGTGGATAGTTGTCCTGCCTCATACGCCGGAGATCCCAGGTTCGAGTCCTGGTCGTGGCATTCAAGTGTGAGATTATCACAAATGTTTGTTCGCAGGTCATGGTTGTTTAAGTTTATTTATGAATGGTTATTCTAGGTTGCCTCCAGTTCTCTGAATAGCCATCTACTTACTTTGGGGCTTCAGGTCAACTGTTTTAAACAGCCCCATTTGAAGCGAAATAAACGTTTTAATAGCTGGTTGGAGCGAATGGAAAAGTGTATGTAGTGAACGAGGTGCCCTTGAATAATATCACATTTTAGATCACAGACTAAAGAGTAACTACTACATAACGTTTAAATAAGTATTAAAATGAAATCAAAAAATGTATAGTTGCGTGAATAAGTATTTAAAAAAAATCATGTTACTCAATATACAATTTATTTATCAATGATAAAAATCACGAAATGTCTCTAGGGCTCAATAGTTAATGATACTGATGTTTTTCATGGTTTGGTTAAAACAAATATATTTGAAAATTAAGTTAAGTTTTTATTATGCAAGGCTTTTTTCTGTGCAATGCCACAAAAACATCACAATTTTTTTTTTGTTTTAATCGCCTTACTTCCTATATTTTGATTTTATTTTTTTATAAGACTGTGGAAGTTTGATGAGATGGCAACTGCAATGACAATTAAACTTAATTAAAAGTAACTCAAATCACAAATTTCTAAACGTTTGTTTGAATTATCAATGTTATTGTGAAGATAGTAAAAATTATTTTATATGAGGTGAAAGTTTTAGCGAGGAAATACTGAAACTCATACAAAAATGCATTACAAGCCGTTCTGACTTTTTGCAGATTTTTTTTACAATGGGGTCTCGCTATTTGTGCGCACAGCTTCTTTACAAAAACTCAAATTAATATATTTTTACAAGTCCTGGTTTTTACACGCAATAATACTAGAAACATCGTTTGCCAGGTTAAGATTCTTTCTAAAAAACCAAAGTTGTACTTTTTCATGAAACCTGTATCTACTAAGAAGGGGTCCGAAAGAATTCTACAATACACTTTTAGGGGAAGACAAGACAAAGCTTTTAAGACTAGGATCTTGCTCATGTATTTTCATATGTGGATCTACTTACCTCCCTTTACGAGTTTATGGTATAAGGGGGGATGTTTTATGATTAAAAAGTGGAAAGAAATGCAATTTCGTTAAGGAAAGTGTAGGGAGCTGTGGTTTTATGTCTTTCTTTGTTTTAATATAAAATAAGCTGTCATTTATTTCACCGTGTGAATTTTATGGGTAATCTTTTTTAGATAGAAAAGTTATAATAATAATGTAAACTTTTGTTTTTTTATTAAAAAATCCAATTTAGTACTGAGGCAAGTATTTAACTTGTTTTAATACGTTGGTGTTCGAATCCTGTAATTGGAATACATACGTTTAGTGAATTGTTCGTGGTGTGTTTGAGTTAAGAACAAAAATGTGTGTGAACAGTGTGTTTTTTAAAAACCTTATTAAACTTAATTAGTAAACTTTAAGATTTTAGTCAGAAAGTGCAGTTATGCATAGCTCGTGGTATTTCAATATTTACCACCAAAATAATCTGTTGTTGATCGATAAAACTTCAACATAAATTTCGAAGCTGAATTTTCACCTAATAAAGCGCTCTTGAGTTATATGACATTGTTGCATGAAATATTGGACATTGCTCCGTATTAAAACAGTAAAACCGGCCAAGAGTAGCAATTTTTTTGCCCTCATCAAACCACACGCATATCGGTGCATCACCTTTATTCAGTAACTTTATTTTTATGTGTCACGTTTTTTGTTGTCATTTTTGTATTGGGCAGGCTTGAACATCAACGTTTTTGAGTAACTTAAACTTTTATCGTCATTAATTGAATTTAAACAGAACAAATCTATCCAAAATAAAAGTTACTTATTCACAAAAACTTATTAACACTTTACAAAAATAAACTTAAATCATTTTATTTAATGTTTATATACTTAAGTGTGTATATTTGGTTATTTATGGTAATCCTCCCCACAGTTTGTAGTCATTCATAGGTTTTTTTTTTTGGTTCTTTATGGAAATATCGTTTGTCTTGATTGCTAGATTGCTTTTAAAGTCGGTGTGATTTGAATATAATAGGCTGACAATTTTTTTTTATATACGAGTAATATACAAATGTTAGGAACTTCAAATTTTTTTTAGTCAAGTCTTAGAAGTAGTTGTCGTTTCAGCTCTGTGCTCTATGCAAGACTGTTTAAATTTAAAAGGGCTATTGTTTGACATTTCAAAAATCAATTAAATTAAATTAGCCTCACATAATTGTGTGTTACCTATGCAGTTTATTCGATTACTTTTTACTTTTCAACCTTAAAGTATAAACATCGGTAATCAATATACAAACCAATTTCAATTTCAAATCAATTTTAACAATTGGTGGTCATAATAAGTATAACTTTGTTAATTCAATTATAAAAAATAGTGCAACCCTCAATATATCGGAGTCATTATTTATTTCTTTTTTCAGACATTATTTATATGCATATCCACATTTAAAAAACGAACGTGTCGTGAATCCTTAAAGCCAGAGAGAATTATTCTTTTAAATTATTTACCGACCAAAGAGGTTAAAACCTGCTAGAGTTCCCTCCCTGGAGCACTCACAAGAATCAATAAATTCTCTTAAATCTATCTTAAAACTTTGTGAATACTCCACACTCGCTACTTGAGTAATTATTTTTGCGGTACAATCAAATTGATTGCAAAATTTTCATGTAAATAATTTGCATGTTTATCCGGATTCTTGTAGGCTATGTAAATTCACACGTCTGCCTTATGATTTATATTGTAATGAACCGTATGAATCAAACCGTCGTGACTTGGTGTAATTGCTTTACCGATCGTACTAATTCTGCGTTTAGTGTTTTATGATACGATTTTTGTAATTGATTTCAATCTGATCAGTATTGCTTGTTATTTTATTAAGGAGTGATCTGAGAGTACGTTTTGTATGGATTTTTTATAGCACGTTTAAATGTACGTAGGCAACAGAATTTGTTGTAAAGATTTAAGGCCCAAGGGATTAGGGTTTCATACTGATGGAGAGTAAATCATTTATGGTTTAAAAAAAGTATTTAATCAAGAAATTTTTGAATTGAAAAAATTTTGAATGATAAAAAATTTTTACACAAAAACGTCTTACTAGTGCCTATTCTAAAAGAAAACGTCAAAACAACAGTTAACATTGATACAAATATTTGTATTTTTCCCCAACAGAATTCAAACTCGGATTTTTGTGTTACAAAGATGTACTTTTATCAACCACACCGCAAAGACAGTGGTTACCAATGAGTTTAGTTACACAAGTAACCCGCCTCCGGTAACGTTAAACAATATAGACTTAAGCATTTCTTTTCCACAACCCCTAAAACCTTGCCTTTGAAAACATTACCTCGAATTCCAACTGTGTTCATAAAAAATGCTTTCAGGCAAAACCCAGGTATTTTTATTACATTTTTTTATAGAACAAAAAAGCAAAATCTTGTCGCTATGCAGTAATAAAAGGTAATGTTGGACTCTGAGTGTGCTAGGGTCTAACCGGGGCCGGAGGTAGTCTCGGAGGGACTGTCATATTGTGGGATTACAAGCACAGTCCAACCAGCTTCTCTGTTTGTTCAAGGGTGGCGCTAGGTTCAAGTTAGTCAAGTATAAAATGATTTAGTTCCAGTTTTTGCTACTGTACATATAAGTTGGAGGCAAAGTATCTGAAATAATGGGGTATGGTCGTATGGGTGATATTTTAAATTGTACGATACTCCCTTATTTTATTAATTTGGATGTATAGTGGTTGGCGTGTTCCTGGTAACATACAATGTATTGTGCGTGTCGACAATTTAGATGGATATTATTTATTGTCTTTTTAATTTTTTTTTAGTGTCGAAGATTTGAGAGATTTGCAAGTCAATGTACATTTGGTACTTGAAGTGTGATTCGTACAGAAACGTGTTTAGAATACTTGAGTATTTACCATGTTTTGTCATTTTAGAATTTTTTGTAGTTGGATTAGTTAATATTCTATTAATTAAAAGCCAATGTTTAACCCGAGCGAACGCCACCACGACGAGAAGTTATTTGTTGTTGCTGAATTATTGAAATTCTTAAGTAAATTAAACTATGTTTTTCTTAATCAAGATAAACCTCCGTCAAAACGACTCTAAAATGTATGATTATTTTAAACGAAGGTTAAGTAAGCAATATAACCCTTATAAAACAAATTAGCTTAATTAATTATTAGTGCTGTAGAATTTCTTAAGTAAGAAGGTTAATCATTTGAAATTTGAAACCCAAATCCGAGTTTTCCAGAAGAGCTTTAGGTCATTTAAGACGGCACATTAAAACCTGTCAGATCTATCGACCCTTATCTATATACTTTAATGCCTTACGCAAGCTGTAGAGCTGTTTTTTGACTATATCAAAGTGTTTTTTGTTCAAGATACTCGAACCCCAAAACACTATTAAAAACCAAAAGTACGAAAGAAAAACGTTGTTAACGCCATTTTCTGAATTCTGAAGGCATTTGGGACCGGCAGACGGACGAATGGCGTAGTGGGTAGTAGTCATGACTCATACGCCGGAGGTCCTGGGTTCGAGTCCTTGTCAAGGCAATTGTGTGATGAACACGGGTCATGGTTGTTTATATTTACATAGTGAATGTTTATTCTGTGGTCCCCTCAGTTCACTTTATGGTCATCCATAACACAAGCTCTGCTTGTATTGGGGCCATACAGTTGGTGTATTTGTTCAGGGTTGTATCATTATTATTTAAAGTTATTTTCAAACTGAAAGATAGGCGTTTTAATGCTGCATAATTTCTCATAATTTTGGCGCTAACGTCGTTTTTAATCGCGATTAGCAATTATCGCAATCTTCCTTACTCTCTAAAAAGCTATGTTTATTTACTTTGTTGTGTTGAGATTACGAATAAAAAATATGATTTATCCGTATTATAAGATAGCCTCTAAAAAATATATGCTATTCCGTGACGTGAATAATGCCTCCGTTTCTGCACCAATGGTACGGATCGTCGTGATGCGCAAAGGTGAAAGAGTATTTACTTATTTACTATTTATCATGAAAAGTCAACATTTTTGTTTGTATTCGATAAACTGTCACTTTACAATAGATTTAAAACTTTGATTCGACCCATACCGAAGCATAGGCCAAATTTTATTCAAGACTTCCCAAGGGATCAAGAATTACTCGGGTGGACGGTTACATCTACTATGATATTTCAACGGAGGATAGAGGTTTACAATACAGCACAGCTCCGAACGTTAGCTTTTATTGCTTGGAGCCATGCATACTATTTGTGTTAGAGGCTCTACTAAACTAGTGCCTCCACTTTATTTCGGGTGAAAAATGTGGGGTCAAAGAAGAAGCCTTGCAGTCGCTCTGATGGGACCCCACCGTTCTTTTTCTGTAGTTCCAGGAAATGTGAGTACTGACGTTTATAAACACAGGCATATACTCGTAGTTATAGTAGATTTTTGGAACCTTAATTTTAGCATATTGATGTATGGCAATTCATAACACGAGTTCTACTTATTTTGAGGCCTAACGACCCGTAAAGAGCTCTGTATTGTTTAAAATTTTTTTATTGATATATTCCATTCATTTTTCGTTTCACATGAACATGATATCATTAATCTAATCATTATACTAAGGTAGAGCAAGCGTGTGATTATCTACATTCAACCACAATCTACTGGGCAATAAACTAAGTTTTTCCGCTATATATCACTAAGTTTTCTAATCTTTCGAAGAATCTAGATGTTCATATCGAAGGCATTACCCTTTTGCGAAATTCCCTTTACATGTCGAGATCCTATAAAGATAGTAGAACGAGGGCTTCAGCTCAGTTATCCAGAGAACCCTTTTGCCAGCTCGTAATCCAATTTTAATGTGTTTTTTTTGTGGTATGTAAATTGTATATAGTGGGAGAGTTCTTTTGACCAGTTGGTAAATATAGTTTGTTTTGTATTTTTCTTCCCTTACTGTCTGTAGTCTTAGGATAAGCATTGCCTGGGATATGGGTAGCGGTCCATTACAACAAATAATAAGAGTTGATCCTTGATATAACTAGAATATTGACTATTGTACAAAATATTGATCATTTATGGATGATACTTACTCTAATTCTCAGATGGATGTGGTAGAATTTATGTGGCTCATCCTACAATCAGCGTTATTTTCTTGTTTTATAAAGACTTTAATGAAACGCAAAGAAAAACAAGTTAAATTGTAGAATTCGTTATTTTATTCATTCACTTATAAATATGGTTTAAATGCACTAGAATGAACAAATGTTGATATAATTTTGATATGATTTTCAATTATTCTTGAAATATTACATTAGTAATATGACAATGTCACTCAAAAATTTGTTTTTATTTTCATTTCTTTTATCTTTTTAGTTATTTCATTATATCGTACTAGTTTTCAGATAACTTCCATTTCTTATAAAATATCTTGTATTCGATCTCCACTTTCACACTTCTCACCATGCACTCATGCGTTATCTATACATATTGAGATTATCTAAATATTCAACTTTTATCTACATCCCTTTGTTACCTTCTTAAAGCCAAAGATTTTTTATAGAAATTCGCCAGCGGTGAAAGTATTATGATACCTACTACAACAACTGTGAAACCTATAAAAGTGTTGGCCAAGCTTTCTGTAAAAGCGTTAATGAAGGGTGTCTTGCGCATGCCAATGCAAAGAACGATGTTGGCCGAGCAAAAGGCCACAGTTCCGAAGCAGATGTGGCCTAATTTCGTCAGCTGGTTAAGTTTCCCGGGAAGGAATCGACGGAGTTCGTGGCTGTATAGGGAAACTAGACCATTAACAAGACTCACTGAGGTGAACACAAGGGCAACCAGAGCTGTAACAAAAGGAAATGTGTATTAGTGAAAAGAGTGAATCACTCGAATGCATTGAATTTAAGAAAAAATGGATACGCCATGGGGTGTAAATTATAATCATAATTATTAATTAGAATATACTCTCGCATGTTTAAAGTGCCTATTAAATTGTGCTATCACGATGACCTTAATATATTTGTGATGGAAGTGTCTAAGTTCACATCTACGGAAACAGCTCAGTGGGTTCTACGCTTATTTGAGTTTCCAGGATTTGAATCCTCCTCATCCCATAGATTTTCCTGTAAATATTTAATTTTATTATGATCTTCTGCCCTCAGTCCATTATTTTGACATTTACTTATTTATATGACAAAATTTCGTAACTTTTAAAACAAGCAAGATAATTGATCGATTCATAATGTTGTAACTGTTTCATTGGTTATGATGTATGATATAAAATACTTTAACAGAGAAAAATGAATATTTTATTTTATTAAGTCATCCCGCGTTTATCCAATTATATTGGGTAAATCTCAAAATGTAGATAAAGATATCCTGGTGTTTTAGTGATGTCACTACTGATAAACTGAAAATATCGATATACTTCTCGACTAGACATCGGACTTTTCGGAAATACTCTTAATTGAGAATCGTTTTGCTTTATAAATATGTATTACATTACAGTACCAATTTAATGCATATTGGAATATGATAATGTTCTTATTTAGTAATGATAACTTTTAATACTTGATATGACAAGTTAATGGAAGAATAGCGGAAGAAGAGAGGTTGATGAACCAATAAGAACATAAGAATGACCGCGCTATTGAATGCACAGCCAAAAGATTACTTTTGTTTAAAGGACTGTGTTTGTATATATGCTTTAGGGCTAAGGTATACTAATAATAGTATTTATAGCAACACACATTTAAAATAATAAAACTTGTATAATTCATGTTCTCTTTTCAAGAACTTGTCAGATGCCAAAGTTTACTCAAATTGCTTATCCGTAATCGAGTTAACAGACGTCGTTTCGAGAAAATTATTAAAGACACGTCGTCGAAGCGTGAACATGTGTTGATAAACTGATTAAATGATTAGTTATCAAATTACGTCAAACGCAAAGGACTGTTATGCAAATTTTTGATTTGACTGTTGGGTAATTTTACACTAAGCCGATAATAAAATTAGGTAATAAAAATTACTTTATCTTTTGGCTCTTTCCGGAACATATTAAAATGAATGACGTTGTTTATATTTTACTAGAATATGATACGTTCACATAAACAATACTTTCCAAGAATATTCACTTTATAAATTTTGTTCTTAAGGTGCCACTCTATTACTGCGGATTTTGGAGTCATTTTGGAGTACTTTCTCTGTATATGGCCATGCGGAATAGTTCAGATTCCAGTCCGCTCCCGTATGATACAAAATCATGACTATAAACGTCTGCTAGTGCGTCTCTTGCCTTTAATCTTTTCTACCGAAATATGTTGAAGAAGTAGATATTTTATATCAGAAAATAACACTTGGGACATCAACTCTGGGGACGACGTAGACATTTTAACTTAGCTTTAAAAATTCGACTAAATAAGTAATGAGGCTAATGCAAAGGCGAGGAATAAACCAAGTTGTCTATTTTTTTTTTTATTTATTTATTTTGATATTCATGATTTATGTTATCTTGGTTTTGCTGTGGATCCGTATTTCGGTGAAGCATACAATAAATAAATGTCGTCTTCTTAAAATGATCTGTTTTTATATTCTTTTATTTAATCACAAATTTTTCTTTGTTAAAGTATTACCTGGTGGTTGATTGTCTTCGAGCTGAATAACATATTTAAAGGCAGATGATATAGATACACAATGTGTGGCTAACACAGCCTTAGGCCAAAATTTTAATGCCTTTTCCCAAAACACGTGCGTCATGTTTTTATGGTTATTTTGGAAGTTAAAATAAAAAGGACTCCGAGGACTAAAAAGGCACCTTCCCAGTTAGCCTTAAGCTCGATGGTAACCACGACGTTTCAGTACTGAAAGACTTTTAATTTATTTCTTACCGAATTTTCCATGAAGAGTATTCCAATGTTCGGCTTTGTCCAATATTTTTATGAAGCTTCCAGTGATTGCAAGGGTGGACCCTGCCAACTGGAGGCAGGTGTGAACTCTCTTCTTATGTACTAAACTTAGCTTAGACGTCCAACCGTTATGCTGCGCTAAGCTAAGAATAGCTTGGCCCATTAAAAGTTGATGCTGAAATATTAAAAAAAAAATTTGATAAAGTACATACCTGACCGCTCAGAAAATTTTGTGAAAAGAAGTTTAAATCTATGAAACGTATAAAGTAAAAGTTTTTCCAGCGTTATGAAACTATTGTGTATTATAGAAAAATCCGTTGGAAAGATTTTCATGCAATGAATTTTACGACTTCAAGTCCAACTTGAAACCTGATGAATCGGTTAATCGACTTCAATTAGCTGTTATAAACAATGCGCCTTCTTAAGCAATTGTGTACCTCTGGTATAACAAGATTAAGTGCGGTCGCTTACATTTGGAGGATGAAGAAAGAAGTTTTTGTTGCGTTGTTTCACAAGAAAACGTGCTACAAGTGAAAAAATTGATTCAACAAAACCGGCGAATCACATGATGGAATGGTGCCATGATGTGATTGATAAATTCAAAGCAGGTTCTTCCCGCGGTGTTTACGATTTTATAACAGGCGACGAATCTTGGATTTATCCCCAATTTCAACCCAAACAACGAACCAACGCCTTTGAAAGAGAAAAGGAAGCGGTTTTGGTCCTTAACGGGGTATTTAGAATCAATTCCCTTAGGAAACCAAAACAGCATCAAGCAGAGTGGTAAACTACCCCACAATCAAGGCGAGGGACTTCCTAAACACTACATCGGAAAATCCTTTTGGACCGCATGGTTCTTACAGCCCTGATTTGGCACCGCGTGACTTCTTCTTGTTCCCTTAAATAAGAAACCAGCTTAAGGGGAAGCAGTTTTCATCGCTAGAAGATGCGCTCACTGCGTTCAAAAAGGCCGTTAAAGTACCTTTTGCAAACTGGAAATGTGCTTTGGACATTGGTTCAGACGCATGAAACTTTGTATAGAGGCTGGCGTACAGTTCTTTGAAAAAATATAATAAAAATAAATGTAACCTGTGCAACATATATTTTTATCAAACCTTTCTTAGTGTCCCCCGAATGTAGGATATGTTAGAAATTAAAAGAATATTCGTGTTCTGAATCTATGATGTGTTCAAAGATGTTCAATGTTCATAAATAAAAAAAATTGTGTATAGGCTGCGTCTTGCAATTTTTTCTGACGTTTTGGCGGATCTAATGTTTTTAAAAGTTTGAGTTTTTAATACCCTCTCTATAGATTTAACAATAGTAAAATTACGACTTTCGTAATTAAAGATTCTTTCTAAAGTATAATTCAACTTAAAATAACTAAAGTTAATAATATAAACTTACTCCTGTAGTGCACAAGACGGCATGTAAAGGCGTTGCACCCAACGGCATGGTCTGTCGGAAGGCATAAATATATACCGCGCTGACAGTTGCCCCCATCAAAATATTTGCCACCATAACCAGCCATGACAGCAGAAACCCAACCTTGTCCAAGGAAACCACTTCAACATGAGTCAAAAAAGGAGCTGGCCTACTTTGACTTTCGTTTCTGTCATTTGTTTTGTTAAAGTCCTCAACATTTTCAGGATCAACCACATTAGGATCAGCAAAGTTTGGCGGCATTTCGATATCTTGATCACTTCACCACTTTTACTTGAAAGTGAGTAAAGGCTTACCTGACATTTTATATATCGATCGGTATAGATAAGTTTAGTATATTTCTTTTATCAGTTGGTTTGTTATCAATAGATTATTTTACGTGCGAAGTTTTGAGAGGAATGTAAAGTGAACTCACATGTGAATCATATAGTAAAAAGTCATAAAACTATTATTCTTTACGATTTACAGCTTGTTCATACATCCTGTTAGTAATAGATATAGAGTTTGTCATGTATTTCTTGAAGGTTCGTTTGTGGTATCAATTAGATCAAAATGGTAAGTAGTGAAAATTGTAATTTCTCAGCTCTTTATTTGGATTGCATTTACGACAGTAACCAAGAATTATGGCAATTTAAACTTATGGTACTTGTGTTTTAATAAGTAGTTTGCAAGTTCTTGAGCAATGCAACTTTTAAACAATTTTTAATGCAGTTAATAGCTTGGTTCCGACTGAGTGCCTTCAGCGCTAAGCCACAAAGGCTGGTGATATTTAAAAGGTCAATAGGGCCACAAATAATCCCTCGACTTCGGAAACAATACGAAGAAGCTAAAAACTTATTTTAGAAATGAAATTTTATATCTACGTCATATCAATGCATTAACTTATACTTCAGTTCACGTAACTTTATTTACCATATATTTATTTTTTTATATATAACTTACGTAACTTTATGTATTATATACATAATTATATTTGATAATTATATATTCACATTTGATTAAATAGGCAAATGATGACCAGTACAGCACTATACCACAGACTATACTTGTTAACAATGTCTGTGGCGCTTTTAAGCATTTCGTTATGTTTCTTTATTTCTGAAGAAGTATAATAACACCAATATTATTAACAACAACCAACCAACAGTATTCCCAAGAAAAAAAAAATTAATGAAAATGAAAATATTTCTAATTCTATCTATTCTTTCTAAATCTTCTCTTTTGACGGCCTGTTTGGTGCAGAGGTAAGTACCCTTGCCTTCCATGCCAGAGGTCCCGGGTTCGAATCCTGGTAGAGGCAGATATTTTATTATATTTGCTTTCTAGTCATGAATGTGTATGTATGTTTATTTAAGTTTATTTCTAATATTTATATATGAAAAAAAATATATCTTTTTGTGCTTATATATTTCTTTAGTTTATTTATCCGTTATCCATAACACAAGTTCTTAATGATACTTAATTTGGGCTAGATAATGTGGTGTGATTGTTAGAAATATTTATTTATTTATTAATTCTAACTTATAAAAAAATATATTAAATATTATGGCTTGTAAGAAATATAGTGTTCTCGAAGGTAATTAATTAAATTTGCCGGAACAGTGTTTTTACGTTTTTATGTGAATTCTAGAATAAATAGACAGTGAAAAATAAATTTGATGTTTATTGGCGAATTATCACGTACTTCTACAACATTACGATACGATTCCTACTCAATATTTGTCTTATACTATTTTTTATTAATATTACTAGTCTTAAATAACTAATACACATTAAAAATAGGTACTAACATCATACTTTCAACAAAGCTCGTGATTTTCTATAGAACGTTAAAGTAGGTACAATCATGACGATAAAGGCAAACATGGCGGTTAAACAAATGACAGTTTCAGTTAAAGGTTCGAACTGTAGCCAAGTCCTGAAGAAGTTCTTGTCGAACCCGTAACAGAGGCTGATGGTCGCAGATGCAAATGCTACTATACCGAAGCAGATGTGAGTGATCTTGGAAATGTTGCCTGGAAGATATCTTCGAAGCTCGTAGGCATATAGAGATGTAAGGCCGTTTACGAGACACACTGATGTGAACACTAATGCCACGAGAGCTGGAAAAAAAATAGTTTTATGATTTCACGGCGTTGTTTAGTGCCTGTTTCAAAAGTTTTGTGTTCGAATCATGACAGTTAGACATTTATGTAATTAACACATGGTTTGATTGATAGTCTTGGTTAGTTTCTATTTACAAAATATTAATGTAGGATATATCTTTTTATTTTTATTCTTTGATGTTTTTCAAGTGCAATTATTTTTAGTAGCATTATTTACTTCGGAGTCCACTTCATGAATGCCTGTGTATTTTCTTAAACATTAGTTCTGCTTATATTTAAGTGTTGTGTTCGTCAATAAATGTATTTGCTTTCTTCCGTTATTTTGATTTTAGCTTGTATATTGTTTAATTGTTATTTTTCGTTTTATAATTATTTGTAGTCAGTTTTGTAATTATGTGCAGCGATTTTAGTATGCAATTTATAGGCACATAAATTGATACTTTTTATAATCTCTTTACTGCCAAAATCGCTGCAAATAATTACAAAACTGACTACAAATAATTATAACACCAGTTAGTCATAAACAAAAATACAGAGCAACAGATATTTTCCTCCGCGGACTTTTTTCACGTTTATCGATCTGTCGTCAGGCTTTAAATAATTTTCTGCAATTGCGGTATTAAAAAAGTAAAAAATGTTATATAGTTCCTGGTGTTTCTCTTCACATTGACTTTGGATTTGTTATATTGAATCAAGCAATAATACGAACACTAGCTGTACATTACATTTTGTGAGTATTTTATGAAATCTTTAAGCTATAGAAATTATTATAATCCTATACTTATGTTTGTTGAATATTAACCATTGTTTTTTTATTTCATATAATCAGCTAAATGGTGAGAAAACTTATGCTATACCTATATTAGATTTTACCCGTGGTTGCGCTCTTGTGTTCCTTGGGGACAGTACTTTTTAGGTTGAAATGTAACCAGTAATGAACCTACGCAAACATTTTAATTGACTATAGCTAGTATAGTTATATTGACTATTCTAACTTTAGTTTTTGTTAATACAGAACTTAAGCGATCTGAAGTCTGTGGTGTTCCGCCTCTTACCAAACCTCGTCCCGCAACCAAAACGTATGGTGAACACAGCCTCGTGCTACGACGGAGAGGGTCGGGTTGCTCCGAGTAATTCAGCAACATTCAGATGCCAAAACTACTTGCAGAGGATGCAAGAAAAGTCTTCATGAATTCCTACTGCTTTCAGCGTTTGGAGCTTATTGGTGGGGTAGTTCATTTCTCGTAATTGTTAAGAGAACAAAGAAAATGATACCTAATAACACTTCGTATGTGCACTAATTTCCAGTTGACTAAGCAAGATATCGCAAGCAAGGGATAAAACGAAATATGTAATATTAATTCTTACAAAAGAACTAACATGCATAAACTAAACAATCCTTCTTGTAAAATGACTAGTAAAGAAACAAACGAAAAGAAAAAGATATGTTCATATGGCATAGAAAGCGTTAATTCTTATAAGGCAAGTAAATCACCGTAAGAGATAAGTAAAAAAAAACTAAAAACAGAAGTAAAATAACCCAGGCATTGAAAAGAAAAACAAAAGGATAGTTAATCTGAATTCACCAAAATAATGATTATTGTACGATACAATGAATAATTAAACAGTCAACAATGAAAAGTATGAATAGTTTTATAACTTTCTTTGATGATTAATTAGTTCCTGATCCCATAAAAAATTCGGGATATAAGTTAGCTGTATGTTATGTCAGGTTCTATCCATATACCAAAATATATTTAAATCCATTCAACTGTTTTTCCGTGATTGAGTTACTCGTTACTATTACCTGCCCAAACATACAAACTTTTGCATTTAAAATATTAGGAGGCAGGTGTTTTGATTTGAAAAACGATCGCACTTATTAGATATTTCTTACCGTATTTGGCTTCATAGTTGGTTTTTAGGGGAATCCATTGAATTAATAATGCAAACTCACCAAACTGTCCATGTAAACTAGTCCAATGCACGTTCTTGTCTACAATTTTTATGAAACATCCAGCTATTGCTAATATGGACCCTATTAGTTGGAGGATCCAATGGACTCTCCTTTTCTCTACTAGATTTAGCTTACGCGTCCAGCCACCTTCTTCGGCTAAGCACAATATTGCTTCTGCCATTAGTAATTGAAACTGTAAATTGAATAATAGGGTCAAATAAAATAATGAAAAAACACCTAGTAACAATACTGCAGTCTTGAGTTATCAGCAGATAGGAAAGATATTCAAGTTTCGGGTCTGAAACTTGGTCTGAAACGGGGATGAAACTTCATACATACCATGTATGAAGGGTTGCAAGAGCAAATACTTTAAAATGTTAACATTCGTAAAATTAATTGCGTTATTATAATTGAATGTTAGTTAGGGAAATTACGTAATTTCAATATTTTAATTAACATAAGAGTAAAGAATATGCATATTTAGTTTAAAAGCAAAAAACAAAAACACAGGGTTGAACCCAACAGTTATACTCACTCCGGTGACACATAAAACAATATGAAGATTCGTTGCATTTAAAGCCGATCCATTTCTAAACGCAAACGCATA
This sequence comes from Marasmarcha lunaedactyla, assembly GCA_923062675.1. Classification (NCBI taxonomy): domain Eukaryota; kingdom Metazoa; phylum Arthropoda; class Insecta; order Lepidoptera; family Pterophoridae; genus Marasmarcha; species Marasmarcha lunaedactyla. The sequence goes on from OV281353.1 coordinate 17,226,966, forward strand.
AGAGATTCCGACAACAGCTCCGATCAGTATACGAGCAAACAACGATAATGCAGACAAACAAACTGCAATCCCCTTATTCTCTTTATTGGATTCCACTGCAGCATCAGATGGTGCAGAACCACCAGAAGGCGGCACGGTAATTTTAAATTGTTCCACTTGTACATCTTCAGGACTAGCAGTTAAAGTTGGATCAATTACGTTCGGAGGCATTTTAAAACACCAATTATTTCTACACAATGCAAACCAAGTGACATAAATTTGCGGACTGAAGCTTATAAGCAAAGGAAAAGGTTATAAAATGGTCGAGGTTATTTGGATATTGCATTATCATTGAACGCCTGCTTGATTTTTGGAGTTTATCTAGTCACGTCATTCGCGTGCCAGACACGATTAATTACTTATCGGATTTATTAGGTATCTACCTATATACAGTTGATTAGTGCCTACTGCTGGAATGAATTCTTTGTTGGGTATACCACAGAGTTGAACTACTTTACTACAAATTATTCGATTACTCCTTTTTAGTGAGGGTGCTAAAGGAAGTTGAGTATGCAAAATGTGAGGTATGGCAACTAAAATATTTAAAGCTTGGAACCCAAGTAACAAAAAACAGAAGGTATCGCGGGAAGTTGTCCTAGCCCATTTATATAGATTATTGTTGACATCTGGATACGTAAGGATTAAAAATAGATTTCAAAGTAATTAAACAAAAATCAGATGGTAGGTTGAAAAACGTAATAAGCGCATAATATCATATATGCTAACTTCTCATCCTAAACTTTTTTATACTTACGAGTGAAAACGCGTTACAAAAATACAGACAAGTCTAATTTTAAGTCATACATATAGTTCGCTGGATAAGACTTATTTACTAAATCTACTGAAGATTGACACTATGCGTAATTTGAACAACGGATCGCTTTCTATCCATAATAGCCATTTAGTATTTTTGTCCCTTTCGAACCCAAACTCGACAGTTCCAATTGAAACGTACACCAATAGTGGTTTGCATATTTTGAGCTGGATGACCGTAGCTAATGAAGTTAAGCCTCTTTGGTCGTGGTACAGGGCACAAGTGGACGACCCAATTTAGTCTTGGAGGCTTATGGATTCCTCGAGTTTGAATACATTTGGAGGAACGGGTTTTCTAAGTTTTTTAATAATATGAATTTTTCACAAGTTAAATGGTTTCTTTATTTACACAACATATAGGTACAACCAGCTTAAAAAAACAAAAACCTTTAGTAATATTGACAGATCCTTTATTTAAAAAAATTATAAGAAAAAAAAACACTACAAATAAAATATACTACACCTAAACGAGAATCATGTGAAGGCAAGGTAGCCAAAAGGTTGGCTGAATTACCACGTTGGATCGCTATACAGAGGCTGTACGTGGTAATTGCCAGCCTTAGGGTAAAAAACACACCAACTGTATGGCCCCAAAGTAAGCAGAGCTTGTGTTATGAAGGACCATAAAGGAAAAGGGGCCCCCCCAGAATAAACATAGATACTTAAATATAAACAAACATGACCCAAAAACAAACATTGCTGTTCATCACATATATTAATGACCCGACCAGCACTCGAACTTGGGACCGCCGGCGTATGGGGCAGCGTTACTACCCACTATGCCACTCAGTCGTCATATTTTGGTGTAAACTAATATAAATGTATATAAAAGTCACTTTTACAGCAATAAAAAATAGAACTATCTCGTTACGGACATCTAAGTGAAGAAATATTTTGTACCTTTGTCCATTGCTCCCTGCATGTCTATGCAAGAGCGCTCCTAAGATCGAATCAAATGTATTTGTAGAGCTCGTCGACTGCGCCGAGTGCTCGTCCGGGGCAGTATTGCACCTAACAAGGAGCAAACGTTGTTGTGATCTTGGTGAATGCTACGTGGGTCTTGAAAGGAGGAAGTATTCCGAATGAAGATCATGCGCCAGTGTGTATTTCTTGATAAATTTGTTATCTCTCTAGAAAAATAAATAAGCGCTTGAAAGATGATTAGAAATGAATATCTTAATAACTTCTTTCTTGAGCACTTTTGAGAGTCCTGCAAAAAAACTTTTTATCAATAGACCTGGGAAGATAGTCAAGAGTACCACTCAGCTAGCAAGAGTGAAGACTGGTATTAGAGGGCTGGTCGTGGTTTGGTTTAACGAGCCGATCCAAACTGAAATTTGGAGTATGTTAAAATTACAATTCAAGATTGTAAATTCCAACGGATACCTCCGTATTTCACTTTATATCATGTAGTCAACATACAACACCACAATATATAGAAATATTTTCTCTATATAGGATTAGCATAATTCATGTTCATAATGAATGTAAATGAATTTAAAAAGTATTCTGTTTTCTGTATTTGCGTTTGAATTTTAACTATCTGTCTAGTTTAAGTATTTTTATATTTTTATAACACATATGCAATATGCGATATGCAATATTCAGTATTGTTTTATTGCATGCAATAAAATAGTGATTTTTTAAGAAGATAACCTTAGTAGTAACTCCCTTTGAACAACCACCAACAAGATTTCCAGAATGTAGAACTTTGATAATTGAATGCATTCAAATTACTTGTACTAGTCTTAAAGTTAATAATCATATATACAGGGTGCAGATTTGCATTGCCACCTGGAGGGAATTTGCTAATTATAAAATTAGCTGGCGAGGGGGTCAAACCATTTAAGATACGAAAAATTGTTAAATTGTATTTTTGCATTAATCAATAGAGTCAACCAAAAGGATCAAATCTCTTTTACAACCTTGATAAATTAAATGAACAGAAAACCATGAAATTGAACATATCTCAATGAATAAAAAAACCTCATAAGAAACAAATAAGTTAAATACTAATACATTATTTTGATGAGTTTTATTTAATTGCAGGGTGTGGTGATTATTTAAAATTGTACTTTGAACTTTGCTTTTTAATACATTAACAATTGCATTGTTTCTTTGGTGTCGTACTCAATTGCACACCTACAATTACGGGTATTTTACAATTTTGACAAATGACTGTCGAAAGGTTTCTTCCGCCAGATTTTTCTCTACTTTTTGAAAGCCAAACTTAAAGACGTAAATACGCTATGACGACGAAGATGAAGTAAAGAAAATGTGTATTACACACTTTCGGCAAGCGTAAAAGTTCTGTAATTACTTATGAAGAAAATAAATATTTAAAATATTGCATAATTCTTTCTGGCAAAACGATTTTTTGGATGTCCTCATTAAAAAATCTTATGGGTCTAGTGCTATCGCAGGCTATCCGATTGCGCTGTTTGTACCAATCCAGGTAGTGCAATGTTTAGTTACGTAGGCAGTGGAGATTCTGCTATGAAGGGCCGGAGCACTATCTTTTCAAATGTACCTTTTCATATTTAATATACTCATATTTTAAATGGAACGCTTGCATTTAAATTTGCCTATAAATAAGTGAAATTTTTTCGAAACTTGAATAAATAAACTAAGTCAGATATAGTAGTTAACTATAATAACAAGTAACTTGTTCTTGTTTTGATTATAAGTTAAGATTTCATGGTTTTTCTTTCATTTAAATCATCGTGTTTGTTAAAGAGATTTGGTCCTTATGGTTGACTCTATTGATTCATGCCATAAAAATACAGGATGTAAATTTTTCGTGTTTTACAAGGTCCGATTGCCCTGCCATGGCAACCTAATCGGCAAATATATTATATGATCGCATTTTTTTTAAAAAATAAAGTGATGTTTCCTTCAAAAATCAAGTATTAAGAGTCTTTTCCCTTCAGGTGGCATTGCAAAGTTTCACCCTGTACCTATACTCCAAAACGTTCCACTGCTCTCACGTACAAAAAATTAACAAAATTTCAAATAAATACATATTAAACCCAAAAATATCGAAGACCACTTTATTATTTTTAAACTCGAGTAAAACGCATTTCATTAAGGGCGTATCACCCTATTTTATACATTTAATGAACAGTCCTTTCTGTCCAGGGCCGGTCAGCACAAATTAAAGCAACCATTTGGACCTTTGATAATGGAATTAAATCCAATTAGATTTTAGGGTTACGAGGTGAAGTTTGTCGGCTGTAAACAAATGGAACCCTATTAGGCACAACACCTGCTAAGCAGACCCTATTTTGTAAGTAGCTATCTGCCTGTTTTGCATATCCTAAACGAGTCTGGAAAAGACCGTGGGTTGTTTAGGGTATCGGTTTATATTAATATGCTTCTGGCTTTGTATTCAAAACTTTTAAATTAATGTCTTTACCAATACGATAAGTGAGAAACAGGGTTTTATTCCTTCCATGTTATGTTAATGCACCTTAACTTTTTAACCGAATTTCTTAAAATTTTACATACACTTTTAGCGGTAGTTATTTTGTGAAGATCTCGTCTGGGGCAGTACAGTCTTTCCTATTTTGACTACCAAGCAATCATATTTATCAGCAGGTGTTTAGTTATGGTTATAGTTTAAAAAATATAAAAGTTGCCTGGGGTAACGAAAAAAATGTACTATACTTTAATAAAGGAGATAGAACGAACTAGTCAAGCGATTCGCGGTAGCTACGTTTGCTTACTCATCATTGCTTAGTATCGTAAGTGACGATTTTACGAAACTAAAACTGAACAAGCTCTATCACAAATGTCACCCAATCGCTTAATCATACTGTCCTTTCTCTCTTCAACTATATCGTAAATACCCATCAGAACAATTCTCCTCCAGTCTTTTCCTTGAACAGAAACACTTTCTCCGTCGACAACAAATTATTGATCTCCCATCTACCACGAGCGCCTCATGCAAACATTTCAAGACAGAATCAATCAGTAATCACATCACGACCCTCTCATTTCAAATATGCGAAGAGTGCTCCGAAGTTAGCAGTGGGCTGGACCTCGGATCGAGTGGAGTACTAAAACTTTGGAAGCAAAAGGTATTTACAATCAAAAATTTAAAGTGAAATACATTTTTATGTATTTTCATTGTAACTATAACTGATACAAAAATATTGATATTATGTGGAAATGTAGTAAATAAGACTCTCAATAAGTAGCAGACAATTACTTTAACCAAATTAGTATTCAGATAAAACATGTTATGGTATAGTTTTTGAAGATTTAATTAAAACCGTTTACCTACATGAACAATACTTACGCTTATTTTGTATCTACGTTAGTTTGCATACACATGGACATTCTGCCACTACGCGGCAAGTGTGAAATTAAACAGTTTTTGGAGAAGTATGTATTTTCATTTATATAAAATAAACATACGCCATTTTTTTGTTATTTAAAACGTACATTGTATGGTATCATCCTAGTTAAAAAACCTATGAAATGAAAAAGATAAGCCATTAAACCGCATGCATAAGAATTCTACCTGTTTTAAATCTGAACCTGCATGTGATTAAAATTATTTGTTGGTGGAGCATTTCCATTTAGAATAATTTAATGTTTAAGATCTGTGAAAATGAGACACATAACATTTATTAAAAGTTTAAAATGTTTTATAGATTTAATTTGAATTATTGATTCAAGAAATGTAATTGAAACTTTAGTACTCTACAGCGTTCCAGCTGACTGACTGCGCATATTCAATAAAATTCAGGAAAGTTACCAAGAACGAGGAAATTTTCTCTAGCTGCAGCGTTTCTTACTACATGTGAGGTTTTCGATCAAAGTTTCTCATTCTAGTATAATGTCTGCAGTTTACAACAGTGGGTATGTTAAAACTTGAACGCTGTGAGCAAATAGTGCGCGAATAGTATTGACGGAGTAAATGAATCTGGAGTAAATAATCTTGCTTTAAATCAAAATCTTATTTAAAATAAATAATCTTGGTTGGGATGATAAACGCCCGTACAGAGCATCAATTGGAATTTACCTAAATCCAACTCTAAAAAGCAGACCTTATTTAATGCATGATTATACAGCCAACGGGGACACTTGAAGTAGATATACGTTGGAAATATCCATTACTCATTTAAATAATTAATACCTTTATTTTTAAAACGTACAAAAATTAACCCTTAAAGGCTGGGTGTAAAAACACCCAGGTCCATTTGGTTTTTAGCCGCTACACTCTTGAATTTTTGTCACAGCGCTTTGCGTTTTCTTGTATTCTCCTGAGTTGTCAGTAGCCTTTGAACGCGCGGGAGGAGCGATCGGTCGCACGCGCAGTTTTTGCCACACGTTTTTTATATGTCATTTTATTTTTAGATGATGCGACACCGAGCATATCTAAACAAGGCAGATGTGGTCTTTGCAAGCCAAAAAAAGAAAAAAAGTTTTCAATAATGTGCTTGAAGTGTACCAAATACATATGCACGGAACATCGCAAGATTATATGTGATAATTTTAACAAAGGATGTGGTATTTGTACCTAAAGATATCATAATAATTTTATACAGTTATAAGTGTTGATTTAAAGCATGTAAAGGTTTAAATAATTATTTGAAAATGACTGAAAAACCAAAATTCTTAAAAATTTTAAGTTGTTTTTTTGTCTCACTTGTGAGGAAAAAATTCTATATTTTTTTTAAATATATATTTTAGTTAAGTAAGCTAGATTAAGGGCAACATATTGTTCTAAACAGAAATAAAAACATTTGATTTGTATTTGGTTTTCATTTTTTTATAAAAAAGAAAATATTATGGTTCCCTCTTATATAGTCAGTTGTTTAAGTCATATTTTCTAAATTAATTTTTTTCCACAAATAACTAAACATATTTATTAAAAACGGTTTACATTAACTGTTAAAAGTAGGTTGTTAACAATTTCTTAAAATTCATGAATCAAATTCAAAAGTTCATCATTTTTAAAAATTAAGGTGTTTTTACACCCACTGTATTCTTAGTGGGTTATGTAATTCATTATAGCTCTTAAGGGTTAAAAATGTTCTATGTCTGTAATAGTTCACAAGCTGCAGCTAGCTCTTCTCATGAGACTTCTAAGTGTACCTAGTGTTGATACCATGATCACTTTCCTGGTTTTAATTCATATTTCTGAGACGCGCCAATAGGTTTTACATGTTGTAATATTCAAACGTTTCGACAATGTTTACAAAATTGTAAGGTGCTTACCTAAACTCTACTAATGTAGGGTCTATCTGTATCGGTGGTGATCTAATGTACATCCTACTAAGGTTCTAGCGAATTAAATTTATAACGTAAAGCCAACTTATTTTAACTACTAAATGTAAATCAGCGGTAAATGTTTATTACGTTTTATTAATTTTAGTAGATACTCAAAAATTTTTCACATTCATTCATAACATGTAATAAAAATCTTCTAAGACTGATTAAGAATATCTAAACGGCAATATTGCGCAGTAAAAGCAACAACTTTGATCCCGCACATTCCCGCAATCGAGGAGAGATAATCGTAGATAGACAAAGTAAATCGCCCGTACACTCCAATTACCTCCTCTGTTTTAACAGTGAAGAATTCAATAACACTGCGTTTAGACACAGGGGGCTCTCATTTGAACTCCCCTAAGGCTCCGGTTTGCATCAAAATCGGCCAAGCGTGAAATTGAGCTTTTAGTATCATCCCTCAACGAAAGTATTCATTGCCATGTGACGGTATTGATGTTTAGACATGTTGCGTAGGTTATTCAATAGAAATTTTAGTTTAAATTGTTTTCTAGATAGATCTGGAAATGATATATGTACGTTATGGCAGAGTTCAAAGTTAGGTTTCACGAATCCATCAGCGGACATATTCATCAATGTCAAAGTTTTAGAAATTTAACGAAAATAATTTTATTTATTAAAATTTTTTTGCTTCTTTGTTTTTTACGGATATTAGTGTTTAAAAAGTGTATGTAGGTTAATTTATTTATTATTTATTATTATTAAGGCACACATACAGGTAACAATCAGAAAGAAATAAGTATATGTATTAATATGGATGTTAAACAATCAAGACCTAGATCGGTACCCAAAAATTGTGTGCACAGCATTATGACTTGTGCGTAAACTTTACACAAAATAAAGCTAAATGATAATAGGAATTACAATATTTCTTAATATAATTAAAACAAGGATTAAAATAATACTATTTCAGCACAACAAAAATTAAGTTTCATAACAAAATTACACAAGAAAAAAATTGAACAAAGATTGAATTTAATTCTGAAGTTAAACTTCTTTGTAAGATTAAAATAACTTATAAAATAAATTTCATTAAATAAAATTATAATATTACATTACTAATTTCTTATTTAAGAATAGAATCAAGTTGAATTAAATTGTGGGATCAGATTTCATTAAACATTGAATTAAAGTTGAATTAAAATGCAAAATTGGATAACATTACAAAATTCTGTATATTTAACTGGATTACAATGTGAATAATATCAATGTCAGGACTATATAATATGTAATAAAATAATAGAGAGTGATGTCTTTCTGTATCATATATTGTGAATTGTGTGCAATAGTTAAACAAATGAAGGGTGGACACTCAGTTGAGAATTTGTTTGACCTGGCGTTTAAACGACCTGTAACTGTCGCAAAATACATCAAACTGTCATGTTTTGAAACTATTGTAATATGCAGAGTAACTTAAATGGGGAGCTGTGCACCAACTCGCATTTTGCAAATAAGGAATTACTGCAAAAAATCCTAAGGTATTAACAAAAAATTCAGTTGTTTTGAATGTGTCTTTACATGTTCTTATCGTTTTAATTTTTGTCATCTTAGGATTTTAAATAGTTATTTATTCATCAAGGTAATTGAGAGATTACTGAAACAGTGGTACTTCATGATTAAAGATTTTGATGAATCTATGAAAATGAATAATCAAACGTGTTAAATAAGCATGTAGTTGCAAAATAAAAATCAACAAATTATTGTTATTTTACCAGTTATGTATTTGGGGCAGTAATTTGGCGATTACGACGAAATTTTGTTTTCATAATATCGAACAGTTTAAAAAAAAAGAAAACATGCAACTTGTCATCTATAGTTATTATTTACTTATAACGCAGGACGTTACATTGAAGTTTGGCACAAACATTCATATATTGCTATGTATGTTATGTCAGAGTATATCTACGAATCAAAAAGCAATACCTGCGATTGAGACAAAAACAATTCTATAAAACACAGTTTTTTTTTTAGAGTAATATATGGAGTATGCCAATAGAATAACAGGGGATAGAAAGATGTATAATCCTGTAAGTAGCGTAAGCCATAAATATAAGTCAAAACTGTTTTTGAATTGCTTTACACACTGTAATTACTTACTTAAACTTTGCACATATTCTAATATACGGGAGGGCTTTATGCTGTATAAGGTACTGTCTACCGGCCAACCCTTAGGTAGTAAACATATAGTACAAATATGGATAAAATGGGTTATTCGCAACACTACACGCAATGCTATGCATTTCATACATTTTAATAAAATTGTGGACACCCTTACAATAACTGCACGCTCTGTTACTAGGAGAGCGTTGATAGCACAGACGCTATGTAGGGCTGAAGCTTAGAGTCAACGCCATAAACAAATAATAATACGGCAACCCTAACGCCAGCTATGAATGTTGCAAATAAATCTCTATCGATGTTTATAATATACTAATATAAAACTCGTCCCTTCCATTTCAACATAACGCGACACGTATTTCTCTCGAAGTGAGATTTAATCAAGGATTAATTTTCTACGTGGATTATTTTCAATCCTGTTCAAATGGGATTCGGGATGAGGCTTCAATTTAAAGGGCGCTTCAAGGTGGCTGACCTTGAAGATATTTCTGAGAGAGTATGGGGTTTATAAAGAGATTGAGGTGTATATCCTGAGATTAATCCTAGTTTTGTAACAAATTGAGTTTCTTTGTGAATAACGTGTAAATAAAGACGATAATCATCAAGAAAACAAAATATAGATAAATGTGAAATTTCTGTCAAATATTATGTAACTAAATTTTTAATTGTTTTTGTACTAACATAGATATATAAGATTGTATACTAACAAGTGGGCCAAGTTGCTACAGTAAAGAAATTTATTATTATAATTATTATATCGCTAGTGGCACAAATAAATCATTCAAGACACCTTTTGTATAGAAGATTTTTCCACTACTCAGTTCTAATTAAATCATAAAATGCTTAATTTTTATTTAATATTTTATTCCAAAGTAATGCCTTAACAGATTTTATTACCGATGTGTGTGAGGGGAGATGTTATCGGTATGAAATAACTTATAAGTAAAATTGATTTGGGAAAAGTATATCCACAGCCATGTCAGTGTTTCCAAGGAGGAGCTCAATACTAGTTGAATAGAGTCATAAGGGTCATGCAAGGATGGTATATATATATATATCAGTATTGACAAAAAAAACATTCACTATACGTGATTATAATAGTTTACAGTTATTTTAAAAATGCCCTGGACAGAGTAATTGGAAACAATATTTTTTTGTTTTTTATTCTTTCATAACAAAGTGCCATGATACACAAATAAAATTTTTTTTAAATACACAAATTCACATTTTTTCACAAAACTTGTTCATTTGTTATGAAAGCGTGAATTTATACTTAAATCTCAAATGGTCTCCTTTTTTTCCGAGTCACTTCAAAACCGGATTGAGCTGAAAAAGTTCTAATTTTTTAAGTATGCCTCTACATTTAATATGTACATCTTCGTTGGCTCATGTTTGTACATCCCCAAACAACTCTAAATTGCAAATGGAATCCTGAGCCACTGGAACATTGAATTTAGAATAATATTTTTCGAATATATTTCAAAATAGATTCGAAATATTGCATAAACGATTGATGTGATTGACAAAAACTAGATTTAGTTCTATTTCAGTTTTTGATTAAATTGACAGTGAAATGGTTTTCAATTTACATATGTGATTAGTTTTTTTTTGATACGTTTTGAAATGTTTACTTGATCTTCGTACATAGTATTTTTCATACTTTAGAAAAATGTCCCTTAATTGAATAGTTTCTTGTAGATTTGCGTATTGTACTAGCGTCTTTCTTGTCGTTTTGAATTGTGCTAAGAATAGATAATTTTTATATATAAAAATAGTTACAGTGTGGTAATCCTAGGGTTTATTATGCTGAAGATCAGCAAAGGCTTTGCTTACATTTGGCCAAAACCATAATTTCGTTGGTAACTTCAGATATTACTAGATTGCAAATTAAAATAATATTAAATTAGGAACTAATCTTAACCCTTCCTATATCCTTAGCTCAATCTTGCCAATCTTTCTTTCAAGGAACTTCTTCCTCTAATATAATTAGACGTCGCTATAAACTGCGCAGTTCGCATTCTCTCTGAGTTTCCTACATGCTGGTCAGTTGGTAACTTTGAAATTAATTTCGAAGTTCGATACAAAAATGTAGCAAGTGTCGTCGTACGAAGTTGGACTTGGAACCCGACGCTTAAATAAAAGGTGAAGTTGGCAGTCGTATGTCTGTGGTTTTGCTGACTTCAAATGGATTTGATTGGATGGGGCTTTTAGAGAAGTTAACGGTTATTTGTTTTAGTTTGTAAATTTGTAAAGATTATCCTTCGTTCCTTTTATCCGTGTATCCGTTTTATCCTTCAGGTTTATATCAAGTTTATTCAGGTTTATTTCATATATGTATAATTTATTTCACCTGTGTACACAAAATGGTTTAATACTTTTTGACAAAAAACGTATAACAAAAGATCATTTTACAAACAACGTTTGAAAAACTAAGCATTTGACAAACTTTAATTTCGCAAACATATAACTTTAACAAGAATCATTTGACATAATACAGCTTGCGCAAATGTTTTACTAAGGAAACATTTCAATTGTTAAATATTAATTATAAAACACCTCGTGTCGTGATGTTTGTTTGAAAGTCGCTTTTCGTGAAAAGCTGGAAATGGTACTTAATATGGTCCTGGCGCATCGCAACACAAAATACTGTAGTACGGTTAAAAGTCATATGCAATTCTGTAACACCCATACTGAACTAAATAGTAAATGCTTCTAGGATTGTTTCCCACAGGTCGCAATAATTTTGTTGTAAAAATCACCTGTTATGTTATTGGCACGCAATTAATGCAATTATATTTCAAATTCATGCTGTATAAAAAATGAGCCAAAAATTAATAAAGTAAAAGCATATTTAAAAAGTTTTCGTTTAAGGCATTGTTTGGGTGCTGAACCAGGGTCCAACCAACTTGCTGAGCGCTTACGATTGTCAAACAGGATCCATTTCTCGTCACAAGTAACAATGCGGTTCAGAATTCCTTCATTTGTATGCCTGCTGAGCAGTGCAAGGCACGTCTCCACGCGTACTTCGCGCTGGCGGTCATTGAGTTCGTGGGGTACCCATTTGTCAAGCTTTTTTACCTTGCCAATTTGACGCAAATGGACCAATATTGTTTTGATGCTAACGTCGAAAGCTGCTGCTAATTCAGCGGTGGATTGAGTTTCATCAGCTTCCACAATTGCCTTTAATTCGTCATTGTCGACCAAAGTTTTCGGACGACCACGGGGTTCATTTTTAAGGTCAAAATTTCCAGAACGGAAGCGGGTAAACCAATAACGGGTGGTGCGTTCGTTAGTAGTGTTCGCTCCGTAAACGTCGTTGATGTTGCGTGCCGCTTGTGCCGCTTTGCTGCCATGACGGTACTCATACTCCATAATTACTCGAATTTTTAACTTATCCATGATGACGAAAAATGTTCGAATGCGTTGAAAACAAAACACTAACTATTAAACAAATGACGATTTCAGAAAAAGAATTCCATGTTTGTCAAATAAAATTAATTTGAAATTAGAATTATCAGTCAAAAAAAAAATATTTTCATTTAAAATGGCCAGTACGGCAAAACGGCAGTTTCATAGGTAAACCCCTATTATAAACTGCGTCTAAGAGACTCAAAGGCAAATAAGTTCAAAAGACAGTTATCAAATTTCAGACTGTAGAATCTTATCGAATGTACGTGATCGTTTTTGAGCTGCATATATCATATCTGTGTATACTTATAAGATACATATAGATGCACTTTCAAATCCTTTTAATTTTTTTTTCAATACATTAGAGATCATTAGTTATCTATCTATCGTGTTTCATTGCATTATTATTTAAGGAAATAACGAGATTATTATTACGGTTTAGATCTTTACTATCGAGTTTGAGTTACTTCGGCACCCTTGAAAACGCCATGACGACGGAGACTGATCGGGGGCACTTGTAAAATTTTGGTCCGTCAATAATTGATAAAGTAAAAGTTTTAAACAGATTGTTTCAGAAAACGTTATCATTTACCTACATTGTCAACGCCAGTGACGTCCTGTTTAGATAAGTGTTATTAGTAAACCGATAATATCTTTTTTAAAATTTTATCTCATTTCCTTAATCTATTTAGTATCAGTGCTAAGATAAGGCTGATATTGGATTATTATCATATATTAAAGTAAAATGAATTACACTTTTTACACACTTAATAAAAATATGTTGTAACGTCTACGTTTCGCGTGACAGATCACCTTTGAATAAAGTGTGAGAAAAACACATAATCTGTCAATTAATATCCGTGCGTAAGAACACTGTTATAAAACTTTATATAATAAAAAGAAACATTTGATTGAAACTGAGTTATAGATCTATTTGATACCCATGGATTTACGAAATCTTAACTGGATATTATCAACTCACCAAGCTCATTTATTTATTTATTATTAATTCGGTGTGTACACCTAGGACATCATTATTCTATCCTCAAATATTTAAATAGTGAATGGAACTTAAGGTATCGATGTAAGCATTTTTTATGCAATTCTAAACAATGAAATGTCTATCATTAATCTTTTGACTACCGTTAAGCGAATGTTGATATTGTCAAAGAATAAACGAAGGCAGATGTGAAATGAATACAAATTTTTCAGAAAAGTATAATGTGTTAGAGATAAAATACAATAGGTTTTGTACTAATTGATTGTATTAATTTCACATCAAATAAATGATCGTTTTGAGAATAACCATTATAGTGTTGTACTTACGATTAACTAAGGTTTCATTGTTAACACAATAATTTGTATACCATATGAAGAATCCTGTAGGTACCTATAGTAATAACTTTATTCAAAATTTAGTGCCATCTTAACATAACTTTTTTGAGAGTAGAATAAACAAAAGGGAGTAATCGCATTAAAAATATGCTGTGACTCATCTACAATACCTATTCATTGAAAAGAAAATGGAACAAGACAAACAAGCACAAAGATTGCATCAAAATGGTGCCAATCGCTTCTCAAGTATAAAGTTGACTTTCATTTCAACTATTGGGTCGAGTATCAAAACTGTTAGATTAGACTTTGATAAGTTGAAGCAAAGTTCGGTTACACTTGGCACATTTTGTTTTTCGTGGGAGTGATAATTATAATTAATGTTATTAAATTATTAAATTTTTAACAGCCTGGAATTTTTTTTTTCAATCATTTAATATAAAAAGTGCCGCATGATACTCAGGTAATTTAGTCAGGTTAATAAATTCTGGAATAAATATCGACTAAAATAATTATAGCGCTGCCGTATTTAAAACAAATGTCATTTGACGTCGAGTAGTAAAACTCGCATGAATTCCCGCATTAAAACAATAATTAGAATAATAATAATAATAATGAAATTAAACAAACGCCAATGGAACTAGTAATGACAATGCATTTTCGTTTTGTATACTTAAGGCTGAAATTACTTCTCATTCAAATTTTCACGTATGACTAAACAAAAAGTTCTCGTTATTTTCGAGAAATATTATCGGATCAAAACAATTTTCAACCTCATTTATGAAATGCATTGTAAAAAACGATAAGGATTTTCCGAGGTTTTATAAATTTATAATTATTGAATACTCATAATACTTATGCCATTTTTACAGGTTACACCAATTATAAAGTACTAGTAAAAGGTTCAAATCCTCATTCGATTGCAGACAATAATACTTAAAACCTTGGCAAGGTGTCATGCGCTCCAAGCTATACAGTTTGTAAAAAAAATTTTAGTTCGATACGTACACTTACAATCTGAGAGCCGTGAATTTTCCAACGAAGACTCAAGGAATCAAAATTATATTCCGCTCCTCGTGTTATTAAGCAGATTTTTTCCTTATACTTTTTGGAAAATGAACAACGGTTCTTTGCGTGGTCAAATAAAAATATTCAAGCATTTTACTATATTTTTCAGCGATAAAATGATACTTGCATTACTTTACCTAGACTTGGTTATTATGGAATTCCTACTAGGAATAAACATTGGTGTGTAAATACTTTCGAGTCGTTTATATTTCTAGTTGGAGGGGTTGTTTATTTCAGTTCCCTAGTTATCAGTAGCCGCACAAGGTTCTAATACTGCATTTATGGTATTATGGTTTACATTCGTGAATGAAAACAGTTTTTGCGTTATATACCTACATTGATATGTCATTTTAGTGGATTTTTAATATAATCTTAAACGTATTACGCAGCAGATGCTACTCATTATTTACTTCTTTAGATTCCAATAATTATCAGTCACCATCAACCAATCAATCACGGCAGTAATCGAATGCATATTCAAGAATGATCATTAATTTAATCTGCGCGTAGGCAGGTTTTTGATTAACATCGAGTCTCTATGGTATGATCGAATTGATTTTAAGTCTGATACATCGATACATTGGCTAGCGATTGATTGAAGATCGTATAAGACGCGCTTCCGCATATTGAATGCATGGGTGAATGTGTGCTTGCGAGTTAAAGGTTATGTTATTTCTGTTGGATCTTGCTTTTTTTTATAACATGCTTCTTAATGTATTCAGGTCAACAAATTCTTAGGGGGTAATTCACTAATGTATTTTGTTAATTACATCAAGTGCCCGTATTTTTGGTAATAATTTATCTCTAATATTTGCTTGATACAAAAATTGATAAACTCAGTGACTAGCAACAACAGAAGCTAATATTTACTATATATTATATGACAAATATTATCGAACGGCTTTTATATTTTTAACTAACAACACCTGGGGCATCTAGCGTATGAGGCAAGGATACTAACCACTACACCAATCGGCCTTCACAATAGTCTTTGTGTAACATTATTGTATACATATTTAGTAAAAAAATGTGACACATTTTACATCGTGTATAAAAATGTGGCTGGTGTTTTCAATCACTACGCGGTGCAGAATAAAATCGATTTTATAGATTTCTTTAGAGATCAGCCTAAACCT
This sequence comes from Marasmarcha lunaedactyla, assembly GCA_923062675.1. Taxonomy (NCBI): domain Eukaryota; kingdom Metazoa; phylum Arthropoda; class Insecta; order Lepidoptera; family Pterophoridae; genus Marasmarcha; species Marasmarcha lunaedactyla. The sequence goes on from OV281353.1 coordinate 17,243,180, forward strand.
TTGAATTAATATTGTTGTTTAAAACAATGGAATGTGCTCGTGTCAATATTCCTAATTGTAGTTTATGTAAACAAATATATACTGTCCCGTGACAAACAACAACACTCCAACTCTTTGGATCATTACAGGTGTTAACGATCGTACATATAGTAAACGGTTATTTACATATCCAAATTAAATAAACAGAACATTTCTATAGAAATGCATTACGCATAGACTCACAGCGATTTATTCTTTTAGACAAACTCCGACAATATTCCCATCCATTTTAATGTTATGGAAGTCCAGTCGTAAGTCTCAGCATCAGAATCATTAATTATCAAAGAATTAAATCAAGAAGTAAACAGAACAACTTCAGTTTCGTTAATAAGTCTATATAAACCATTCATAAAATATATTAAACGCCCAGCCACATTACCGAGCAGTCAATATAACATTCAACAATCTCATTACGAACATCAAACAAAACAATATTGAAACCAATATAATACTCGATTTCCTATCTCATTTATATCCAAAACAAAAAAAAAGGAAATAGTAAAATAGCCATCTATACGACAGAGCGTCATTGAAGCGCGCATCGTTCGGAAATGGGACCATGTACCCGAATAAATAAAGTTGCCAAATCCCTGCTGGATGCTATGAATCAAGAAACTTGTATCATCCGAATTGAGATGGATTTATTTTATTTTGTTGATTGAAAGATATATTGTGTAAGGAAACGTGTAATTGGTTGTGTACATGATGTACGGCGCCCTGCCTCAAGTCGAAGGCTGTTAGAATCCAATTTTAAAAGGAACAAACATTTATGTGATCTACTTCATCAGCCAGAAGTCAGTTTAGGCTGTACACTTGCTTTAGGCTTAGACATCCAACCAACACTACCAAGTAAAGGACATTAAAGCATTTGGTTTACTATTTTACTATCTGCGAAGGCGATCACATCAGAAAATACTCACTGTACGAAGAGCTTTTATAAGATTTACATTTCGCTGTAAGGGAATTGATGTGATTGCATAAGTCATTGACAATTACTTGTTCTTATTGACGTTAAATATAGCATGACTCTAGCACCAGTTCGGAAAAACGTTCGTGAAGAAGAACTAGCACGAAACTTCACCGGTATAAAATAAAAATTGTAGATCCATAACTGGCTTTCAGTATTTCATAGATAATTAAGAACTGTAATTAAATTAAATTAATAAATAAATATTCCAAAAATAAATTTACAATGTCTCTTTATGTCTATACAGGATTATTCTGATCTGCATCTACTAGGTCGTCAAGTCTCCTTCCCCCTCCCTCCCCCACCATCCAAATGACAAACACCCTCAAACGGCACCCGTTTACTAGGTTAACGCACAAGTCTCGCTCCGATCGCCGCCCGGTACGGATGTGCAAGATCCCGTTCTCCGTTGATCGGTCCCTTCCCGATATCCTGTGGCGCTCAGTCTACTGACGTCACAATTTAGCGTGTTGGTTCCGTGCTACGGTTTTCAAGGCTTTTCTACTCCCTCTGAGTGCTATCGAAGTGTGAGTGTTCTTTGCGACTAAGCCTCTTAGTCTTCAAAGTGCTGTGCAGTATTGTGTTGTGCTTGTGCTGAGTGCTGTGTAGTGCCCAGCGTAAGTAGTCTGGTTTCAGTACAAAGGATACTTAACGGTGACAACGAATTTGTAATGATCCTTTTTATTTTATTTATAATTTCCTTCTACTATTTTATATTTTCTCTTCTATTTTCATATTTATTTTTATCATATTTGTGTTTTTTCGTGTACAATTGTCCTTTTTTTTTCGGTAAAGTTTAACCCTAACGCGGTCAACTCTTTACTTGCGTACCCTTTTTTAGGTTTCTAGGTAGCGGCCTTCGGCGTACTACGGTTTGTTTTAAGTTGTTCTTCCCAGCCCCCCTACCACTGGTAGAGAGGTTAGCCGCTAGGGTTCGCTAGGTTTTTAGGAACTAGGCATCTTTTATATGCTTATATATACATATAATTGTCCCAACCCCTCCCTCATGGATTCGCTAAGCGTTATTAACTTCGCGAAAGCGTTCACCCAGGCGCTTGCTGCGGGATCCGTCTCCATTCCCAACGACATCATAATGCAGGCCTTGCGTTCAATCGCGTCCCCGGCCCCTTAGGCCTCCAACGTCCAGGTCTATAGCTCTCCCACGTCTCCCATTCCATCCGATATGGACTGCGCGTCGGTCTCATCGTCTCAAATGTCTCGCCGTAAGCGTACCGCTCCCGGGAGCGACTCGAAATCCGCGTCTGATACGTCATCGGACGCCACCACCGTAACTGGCTCTCCTGAGCCTCCATTTCAATTAGTTGCCAAACGCTCTAAAAAGCGCTCAAAGAAAGCCTCGGTGTCTTCAACACCTGAGCCCACTCAGGTGTCTTCAACACCCGCCCCCGCGCCGTTAATGTCACAACAAGTGACCGCGGCTACGTCGGCTCCGTCCAAGCCAGCAACGCGCTGCGCTCCCGTCCCACCTAAGCCTCAGTTTCCTCCGCCCGTCATTCTCCCCGAAAAAGCGCGATGAACCGCGGTATCTAATCTTTGCAAAGAGAAAAATATTAATTATATCAAAGCAACCAACGCTAGCGATTCAATTAAAATCCAGATCGCGACCATCTACGACTTCTGCGCCTTCACTAGGTTACTTTCATTTAAAAAAATCGCGTACCACACCTACGCACTCCCGGAGGAGCGCAAGGTCCGCGCGGTATTAAGGGGCGTCCCGTTCGAACTCAGTAACGACGACATTCTAGAGGACCTTAAGTCTCAGGGCTTCCCGGCTGAAGCAGTGCACAAGACACTAGCTTTAGTTATCCTCACCAACACTCCCAACTCGAGGGAGATCTTCAGAGAGGCTCGCATAATCTGCAGACATTCGAATATATCCGTCGAACGTCCCAACCCGCGGCCACCGTGGGCAGTGCCACCGCTGCCAGCTCTATGGCCACGCAGCGGCTAACTGCTCAGCTCCCCCCAGGTGCCAGACATCACAAAGGAGTGCACTCGCACTCCCGAATCCACTTCCCCCCTGCCCCTAACTACAGGGGTTGCCCACGCGCTCCGCGCTTTTCAGCTAAGAGGGCTGCGCCTAAACCGGCGCCGCCGCTTACTCCCGCTAACTTGCCGCCGCTGCGCAACCGGGGTCCCCGCGGAAGCAAAGCTCAAGCAGCCGACGCCTACTCCAGCTCTGTCCTGGATGCCCCACCTGCACCTTCCCGTCCTATCCCAGCTCCCGTAGCTCCCGTAGGCCCGCGTCCCGCTCCGTCGTCTTCACATCAGTCGTCATTGGCTGAGGACATGAAGACCGTGTTCAACGTCATTCAAAACGTCGACATTAACGCAATTTCCGTACTCGCACGCAAACTGCGAGCCGCCCGCTCTCCTCAAGAGCGTTTATTTGCGTTAGCCGAGCATCACTCGCTTCTAAGTTCGTTATAAATTTTATTTTTTGTTTAAATTCGTAAATAAGCAATATAATGTCTAGATCCGCAAATCCCGCGTACGGTCGTATCAAACCCAAGGGTTTATCCCTAGTTTCTTTTAACGTTCGTAGCCTTAATACTAACCTTCCTGAGCACAAACTGTTCCTTCAGAACAACGAGCCAGACTTATTGCTTCTTCAAGAGACGTGGCTCACTCCAAACCGCACCAGGGGATTCGCTATTCCGAATTACGTGTTAATTCGTAACGATAGGCCCGAAGGTTACGGCGGCACAGATATTTATTACAAAAGAGGTTTCCACTGCACTCCTCTCCCTACCCCTCCTCTCCTCAACATGGAGGCCACTGTGTGTAGATTGGCTATGACTGGTCATCCGACCGTCATCATAGCTTCAGTCTACATACCTAGTGACATCCATCATACCAGACCTATCCTTAGCGACTTCGAGGCCATTCTCGCCCTCGGTCATTGAGTCATTGCTGACTGAATTACGAGACTGGAAGTGCCTATCGACCAACCAAAGCGGTAGAGAACTACTTAAAATCACTCAGTAACTCAACTTAGACGTCATCTCTCCTGTCACTCCCACTCACTATCCCGGCAACCCTAACTACTTCCTGACATCCTCGACTTTGCGATCATCAAACAAATAAACCTCGATCTCAAGTCTATCGAACCGCTATATGACCTAGGCTCTGATCACTGCTCCGTTTCCCTCGTGCTAGGTCCGCCTAACGAAAACGTCACCTCTCCTAAGACCTTTACCAATTGGAATGCTTTAAAAATACGTTAGTTTCGCCCGACCAATTAGATAGCCCGGACAAAACAGATTCATTAGTCGACTAATGAATCTGTCGAAAAGGTTGCTAAGCGAAGCATACCCAATCTATCCTTAGCCGTTAGAAATCTTATTAAAGCTAAGAACGCGGCTCTCCGGAGAGCCAAGAAATATCCCACGCCCGCCTATAGATCAGCTGCGAACAAACTACAACGTAAAGTTAGGTCTTGCCTCGCGGAACTCCGAGACGCTCAGTTTAACGATCTCATGGAGAATATCTCCCCGTCCCACCAAGCGTAGACGCCGCCTCTCACGTTCCTCCTCTCACTCGTCCCGACGGCACTATTGCCTTTGAAGCCGAAGAGAAAGCCGAATGCTTCGCCGACAGCATAGCGGCACAATGTTCGCCCAGCACGCAACCCGCGGATCCCTCCCACTTCCAGGCGGTGGAGGACGAAGCTCTCCGCAGTGAATCTCTCCCCATCACCGACGGCCCCGTCACAGTCTCAAATTATAAAATCTTGCTTCTCACTAGAAGTCGTAAGTCCAAAAAGGCTCCGGGTGCGGATGGTATTTCTAACCACGCACACAAACACCTGTCTCAACAGGTTCTTACCTTGTTAGCCATCATCTTCAATGCCTGCTTCGACCACAGCTACTTTCCAAAAGCCTGGAAAGAAGCGACGGTCATAGGCATTCCCAAGCCGGGTAAACCTCTGAATATCCCGGCTAATCACAGACCCATCAGCCTCCTCAAGGCCATGTCTAAACTTCTCGAAAGAGTCATACTCTCTCGAATGCGGAACCATCTGTTTCCAACGGATGGCGATCCCCTCATCATTTCCCACCAGTTCGGCTTCCGCGCTAAGCAGTCCTGCCCTCCATCCTCCACCAGCAAGTCCATCGAATCGTCGAGTACATACTCGACGGCTTCTATCCGAAACAAAAGAAAACGATCGCAGTTTTCTTTGACGTAGCCAAGGCTTTCGATAAAGTCTGGCACAGCGGTCACGATTATAAACTCTACAAAATAGGCTTACCGGCTTGCCTAGTTAGGTTAATCGCGTCGTTTCTCAAAGACCGCACGTTTCGTTTCAAACATGAAGGCACGCTTTCCGTGCCTCATCCCATAAAGGCTGGAGTCCCTCAAGGCTCAGTCCTCGCCCCTCAGTTGTACACCGTGTACACTAACGACATTCCCATTCCGCCGAAAGACGTCGAACTCGCCCTCTTTGCCGACGACACAGGCCTTTACACCAAAGGCGTTAGTGTCCCGGGTCTCAACACCAGACTCCAAAAGGCTGTAGACACCCTCGGTGCATGGTTTCAAAAATGGCGTATCGATGTGAATCCAGACAAGAGTTCTGCGGTTTACTTCGACTGCAATCACCGTAGTGTTGCTGACAACCTGCACGTTCGAATGTTAGGTATTCCCCTCCCCTGGAAGCGCACTACCAAATACTCAGGCGTCACCTTAGGCCAGACGCTTTCCTTCAAGCCACACGTCGATAGAGTAACGAAACTCGCCCGTTTTTACTTAGGCATACTTATAGCATGTTAGGTAGAAAAAGTAAAATGTCGTTCAGAAACAAACGTACGCTTTATAAGGTCTGCGTTAGACCAGTTATGACATATGCCTCGCCAGTCTTTGCCCACGCCAAACCCTCCGTCCTGCACAAACTGCAGGTAGGTCAAAATCTCTTCTGCCGCAGGGCCACAGACGCACCGTGGTACGTGCGTAACGTAACGTAACCTGCACAGAAATCTTGAACTGCTTACAGTGCAACAGCACCTCAAAACACTCTCAGAAGCGTTCTTCAAACGCGCCGAAACCCACCCCAATCCTCTAGTTCGAGATGCAGTCTCGTATACTGCTCCTGTCTTAGATTCGAAATTCAAAGTCGCTAGACCGAGAAACGTGCACACGAACGTAGCGACGCAGCTGACGCTAGAACTCTTAGGCCTTCAGGCGCAACTTCTAATTCTAACGTTAATTCGAATTAATTTAACTTCTTTAATATTTATTTAATGTTGTATTTAATGTAAATAATTAAACTTTAAATTTTATTTTTCATTTTTGAGCACTTTCAGAGCTATGAATTTACCCTCAGTGCTTTGAGCACCTTCAGTGCTATGTAAATCCCAGCGGGTGACCCCTTCTGGGCCCCGCTAGCACGGCCTCTTTCTCCAATCGGCCGTCGCTCAGATGAAGGCTGAGTAGCAAAAAATTGCACGAGGCGACAGTGGGTTTATTAGTGGGTTGTGGTTTTGGTAGGCTCGGAACGAGTCCCACATAACCTGGATCGCGCGCACCAGTGTATGCGTCAGAGCATTTTTTATCCTGTTGCCCTTCCCATGGAGGGGGGGAAAAAAAGGTTAACGCGGAATCCAGCTAACGCCGTTCCGTACGTTATGAAGATCCTTTGCAGTGAACGTCTGACGGCTGAAGAAAGGAACAAACAGTGCGTCCCATATTACGTCCCATTATCATTAAACCTAATAACATTTATTAAAAAACGACCTCCGTTTAAAAATAAATTCAATATACTGATGTGATAGTTCTGCCTAATTTGGTTCCTAAGAAACGGAATTTTTTTAGGTACCTATGTTTTGCATGTTCATTTATATAATTTACCTACCAAACGCCGGGTTCCAATCCTGGTATAATAGAAAAAAAAAATAATATTTATGTCGTGGCCATATCATAGAGTTGCTCATTTCATTAAATGCATTTTATGAGGTAGCCAACTTTATTTGACAATATCGTTGAATGGCATACGTTTCAGGATTTGGTCATCGACGATTGGCCAAATCGTGAATGTTTTTCTTACCGCCTAGTTGATATCCTAAGATTTGCGCGAGCCGAGCGAACTATGTAAGCGTGGTGCGGTAACACCCAGTTACGCGCCATAAGGAAAATTAAATTAAACATTTTTTAAACAAAACTTCCAATTATATCACCGACATTGGAACATAAACAAAGCGTTTCTAGTACCATTTCATGAAGTAACCACGCGTTAGTTGGCCATACTGACAAACAATTTCTTATCATTGATCTGGGCAAGCAACAAAATGTTAGATCAGTCTATGATCTAACATTTTATAATTTGGGTAATTCTTAGATATGCCACCGATGGCATATATATTTTGTTAAGCTACATCATGATGTGGCTTGGTCAGATTTAATGATGAGAAATCGTTTTTCGATATGGCTAATGCCATTCCGTAAAATGGTAGAGCATTTCATGAAATGAGCAATTTTATGATAATGCCACGCACAACATATATATCATAACAGATTTAGTGTGTCTTAGGTAAGGCTGGTACCATAGATGCCACGAAGTAGGTGAGATCGTATCGAAACGTGTATGCATACATAATTTGTAAAAATAAATATACGTATAAACGAAAAAAAGTTTACTTTGTAATGCAAGCAGCAACTGGCATGAATAATCATGGTCCCAGTACACACTGAAATGTAAATCTTCAGTCAACATCCGATCAACCCATAACTCTTTAAATGGCTTTTATCCAGTAACCTGCTTGACTGAAAAAAACAAAAAGGGCGTTTTTAATACTACTATATTACGCGAGTTCATGCTTGTTTCGATGAAAAATCCCAATAAATATAATAGACGCGTAATTGAGTTTGTTTATGTTCAATAAGCTAATGCTAACCATCTACTCCGATAGTCGTAGAATTTATATACATGTCAGAATACAGAAAAGAAAATAGAATATCTTTCAATCAGAAAAAAGTATTGTTTCTAAGTGTTACGTTACGCAAGTGACAATTGTGCATACCTTCCAATACATTAAGTGTTCCATAGCGCAAAAACCTAATAATATTTCAGAGCTTATTTAAGAATTTTCAACTTTAAAGAAAAAAGTAAAAGACAAACTATGTGTATATATTTTTATTTTTTAAATATATGTAATTTGTGTTGGCCGAATGTATTGTTATCTTAACACATGATCTTAAAACACTATGGTCATTAGCTTTCCGGCGGACGGATACTTTTAAAATGTTTAGGGCGCGTCTGCAGCATTCTTATCCCACTGTAAGGAATGTTGCTCATTTTCAGGGTTATAGTAATGCGTCCAGGGTTTGCCTCCATAAACAATCTATTTGGAAATATGTATAAGATTTCAGCAAACATCAGAAACAAGCAAACTAAATGTCGCAAGTGGTCACAGCACTGACATTTAAACTCCACTACAAATAGCTCAACGTTTTCAGATACTCTTCTGTAGTGGCAGGATTGAGATCCTTCGAGCGGAATTCATCTTCAATTATATCCCTACTCGTTTGAAATTTTTTTTTGTTTTTTTTTAAATTTGTGTCACAAAACTGGTACATAATATAAATCATACAACTAAAATACATGCTTCGAACAGTTTTCCTAATTATGACCTTTTAGAAGTGAATCTAACAGTACAAGATTTAAATATACATGTATAATAACAGTAATGGGTATTTATGTTAACCCGTTCAAGCTATAATGGGTGGAAATCAGAAAAAAAAGTTAAATTAATGAAATTTTGGTATAAAGTAACTAGTGTGTGCCTAAATACATTTTCAGTTTCTTTTTTAAAGAGGCCAAAGAATCACCAAATATATCTGAATAGTTTCTGAGACAATTGGCTAGATTAAACATACGGTGCAGTGGAGCATGACTCCCAACATTAGAGTTCACTTTATTTACATTGAACACCTTACGATTCAGCAGTCTGCTCCCTTGACGTGGAACAGCTATATTTATTTGAGATAAAATCTCTGTGGAATCTATTCGACCATGAATGACCTTGTGTAAAAACATTAATTCCAAGGTTTTTCGTCGTTTGTATAATGGGGTGACTTTGTAATGTTTACATCTTTCCTCATAGGAACGCAACGACCTACATTAATTATCGGAGAAAGCTAGATGGTAAAGAAATTTCTTTTGAACCTGCTCAATGATGTTGATGTGGAATTGATAACTAGGGCTCCAAACTTGACTGCAGTATTCTAGGCTACTTCGTATCAAACAATTATACACCGATATCGTCGCAGTTGGATCCCTAAATACCTTCATCTGACGCGTTATGAATCCTGATAGTTTATTCGCCTTAAGTGTGATGCTCTCGAGGTGACTTTTGAAAGTGAGAGAGCTGTCGACCATCACACCGAGATCCCTAATAACAGAAGCTTCTTTTAAAGGACATCCATTAATACTATATACACATGGTGCTGAATTTTTCTTTCGTGTAAACTTTATCTGCTAACATTTTTCAGAATTAAGGATCATTGAGTTCTTAATACATCACTCCTGTACTTTCTCTAACTCCATTTGCAACTGGTTAACATCTTGGGTCGAAACAATTGTCCTATACATCTTTAAATCATCAGCATACATTTTTAAATTTGGATGTTATTACCTTTCCTAGGTCATCTATATATATAAGAAAAAAAGAGGGCCTAAATGTGAGCCTTGAGGAACTCCTGACGGGACAAAAAAGACATCTGACGAAAAACCTTTGATGACTGTCATTTGCGATCTATTAGTCAAATAAGATTCACACCAGCGTAAAAGAGAACCATGAATGCCGAATATTGATAATTTGGTTATGAGCGATTGATGATGAACAAGGTCGAAAGCTTTACGAAAATCAGTGTATATGGCATGAACCTCTAGCCCTTTATCTAAAGCGTTGGCTATATCTGTAATATAGTTCGATAATATAGGTCGATTTTCCAGGTCTAAACCATGTTGATGTGCCATGAGTTGTGTTTTGACATGAGCGTAAATCACTCGCTGCACAAAAGACTCAAGTATCTTTGCCATTGAACACAGCATCGAGACGGGTCTATAGTTCTCAATGTCATTAAAGTTCCCGGACTTGAGTATAGGAACCAAAAATGCAGTTTTCCACGCCTCAGGGAAAGTTCCGTATGAAGTGAAGTATTAAATATTTTTGTTAATGGTACTTTTAAATTATCTACGCATTTTTTAGAAAAATCATAGGAATAAGGACCTTTCTGCATATCAAGTTTTAAAATATGATCCTTCACCTCTTCTTCCGTGACCACTACTTGAGAAAGAACTTACTTAATTTTTTTTACTAGATATTGAAGGACATTTGCATACAGTTGATTTCACTATCCCTGCTATGCTTTTCAATGAATTTGATCCCAGCATGTTGTTAGATTTTATAGAACATTAGCCAGTCGCAGTTCATTTCTTTTATTTGCGACTATTTTATAACAAGCAATTATAAAAAACGATTTTTTTTTCTTTTTTGTATCTTTTCCTTGTCAAAAAGTATTGAATTGTAACAAATACTTGTAAAATCTATGCCTTCAAGGAATCCAAATAATTACCGTACATTATGATATAAAAAACTTAGTAGTTGAGCCTTGCAGAGATTCATTCTTAGAAATCTTATACAGGAGACCAAGTTTTACTTCTATTATTGAATAGTACTGACGGCGGGTTTTATTTTCGATAGCTAAGTAAAATATAAATTAAATAACTGGTTACTTTTTTTTTAGCCACCTTCGCAACAAAAATAATTTTTAACTTAATGTGTGTTTCTGTTTTTAAGCTGTATGTAAGCTGAACAACTCAAGATTGTTCTTAGCTTAGTGCCGTGAAAAACGGTTCAGCGATTCCAAAGTTTCCTGTATGTCGTGTATTTTTTAATTTGTTTTCATTACTAAAACACTAGAAAACTGTAGCCCAAGCACCAAGCTTGACAGAACTTTTCGAAACACATTAGTTAGTTATATCGTATGTATATACTCGTATATGTATTTTAATATGTTTGCAGGCATGTGTGTTCTTTCTCTGGTGAAGAGATAGAAGAGCACGCAGCATCAAGAGAAACATATTCACGTTTTAAAAGCCAGGGATTTTAAACATAAAACGAATTATGCCTCCTTTGACACCTCTAAAATAAAACTTCTGAGATTTCTACAATTGGGTATTTGACGACATTTGAAAATGCAAGTTTTATCATTAATTTAGGAAATAATAGTTATTTTGACCCAAAAAATGTGTTTTGAGTTTTATATCGAAATTATAAAGATTCGAAAAATTTTAAAAGAAGCAAAAATACTTATAATAAATATTTTGAGTTTTTTAATACAAAAATTTTTATTTTGCCAGTTTGCATGTAAACGCAACCTACCTAGCTATATTTAAAATTCATCCAAACTCCCATGCAATTTTTAGTATGATTTACACGTTGTGAATGACACTCGGAACCGTTTTGTATGGAGCGTTTTTCGCAAGAGCAGCTCCTCATATCGCTGTATCTAGACAAATATTCATTGTAATCATACTGTTACTTCTGCAATATTCCTTTACTGTTGATTAATTATTTCAAAATTAGTAAAAATGTCAGTCAAATACCCAATTGAAGCGACCCAAAAAACATTTTACTAAAATCCTTCTATTTTGACCGTCCAATAATCACTTTTCCGTGGTTGTGTTCTTGTGTATGGGGAGGAATAGACTGTGTAATGGAACAAAGGAAATTTCATCAGAAGACTAAGGTCAGCATGAATCATTAGTCAAGATAATAATCACAATCATTATTAATAAATAAAACACCTTCGACTAATGACGTTCATGGGTGTGGATACCATCAGATGGATCGCTTGCTCGTTTGCCGGCTATGAATAGTAATAAAAAAACCCCACCTTTTTTGTTTGTTTATCATCATGTCCACCAAGGCGTATATAATAAAGAAACAGAATACTGGTCACAGAACCTTGGGACCTCGTTATTTTATATTTGCTTTTATCTAATTTAATTGTTTGTTGATCCCTTTTTGCCCACAAGTTATTGTCAACATGTCCTCAGCCTTTGTAAATATGTACAAGCATGTTGTATTTCCGAATTAAACGTATAAAACTTTATTAAATTAGGTATTTTCGGATCAAAATTAGAAAAGATTTATAAAATTAAGCTTTGTTTTCAATGTGCAACATTTAGGTGAATCAAATCTTATATCCTCAACTCAAACATTAAAAATTTTCGCTGTTGCAGCGTCTAAGAGAATCAAGACAATTATTATATAGTTAAGAAAAAGTTTGGAAATTTGAAATACTTGGTTGCGTATTGATTTTATTAGCGATCTTCATATTCATATTTTCACATTATTGGTTGTTTGACAGTAATTGGCAAAAATAATGAATGAAGTTATTGGTCGGAGTTTTTGAAAGATTGGATTTGAAGGTACAAGCAAGACTAGATTTTTTTACAAAATCGAGTGTTGCAGGAATGTCGCCCTAACAAACTTAACGCTCAGCTTAAAAAGCCGTATTCAGAGACGTTAATGGTTATTTAAGGTCTTTTTAATTGTAGATTTTGCTCAGCAAATAAACAGTTACAAAAAGTATAGACAAAGTATAAATTCGCTAAGCAAAATCACTACTTAGGAGTGCCTTTACCATGTGGCGTCTCTGGGTGTTTGTTCTTTTCTTTGGTGACGGTTGTTTATTAACACACACATACGCCCCTGTCTGTAATATTCCCTACTATAACCACATGAGTAGATAAACGAAACAGAGACAAAGCTTCTTAAGAACGTGAAAAATTATTTTGGTAGGGTTGTCACAATAGGTGACACAAAACATTTGTTAAATAGTTTCATTATTCAGTATGATAGAATACTTTACAAATTACTTACTCTAATAATTTTCTTTTATAATTTTTGTTTTTTAATATATATTGTTTCTTTTGATGGTGTGGTAAATTCTGAATCTAACATATAGTTTTTTCAAGTAATCTAAAGGGAAACACTCACATGACATATCAAATTTACAATCTTTAATACGTTTAATTATTTCATTGCAAATATTGCCAATATTTATTTCAAGATCGAAAAATTCGCTAAACTTTTGCTCGAGCATTTGAATTTTCTTTTTTCTAGTATTATTCATACACACAGTACAGTAAACAACCATTATAAATAATAAATTACAATGTTTTTACATTAAAATATTTAAACTTGCAACTAACCAAACAAACAACGTGCGTCGCAATGACCCTGAGATTGTCAACTGGCTGTGCCTTTTAAAAATCTCTTTTGACAAGTCTCGCCGCGTACGTGACAGTGGCCAGTGGTCACGCACACATGCCCCACGTGCTTGTAGTAGTGCAACCGATTCGTGCGGTTGTATGAAGCTTTGTCTCTGTTCCGTTTATCTACTCATGTGCTACAACCAAGGAAAACTTTCTTCTTGAAATAGATAAACTGTAGTTATAACCAGGACGACGTTCAATGTTATAAAAATGTTAGTAACTTATTACGAGAAAAATTTGAATGTAAAAATGTTCAATCTTTTTAATTCAAACTCAGTTTTTATTATTTAAAAAAATACCTATCTATGACGGCTGCGTGGCTTAGTGGGTTAAAGCCCTGCCTCATATGCCACAGGTTCCGGGTTCGTGTCCTGGTCTGAGCATTCATTTGTGTGAAGAACACAGATACTTGCTCTAGGGTCATGGTTGTTTATATTTATACGAGTATATATATTTTTATGCTGAGTTACCCCTCTAGTTCAGCAAGTATTCTATATTGGTTCTGCAAGTATGTGCGTGCAACGCTGGATTGCCCAAGTAAATCGGTTGCCGAGTAGCTGGGTGGCCCAACTAAAGGCCGTCATTACGCCGGCCCTGGAGCCATCGTGCCGTCTGTTCGCCATGATTGTCCCGACTTAGGAGCAGTTACCTTGGAATGCGAGAAACTGTAATTTTTGCATTGCGTTTGTTCCGTTTGTTGGTTCGCGAAGATAATTTATTGGTAGATAGTTCTGGGTAGGACTTTTCAAAGACAAAAGTAAATAATTCACATATACTACAAAATTTTTTGACACTTATTTTGCCTGTATCTTTTGTAGTAATGAAAATAATCAAACTAATGTTGAGGCTCTCAAATAATCTAAGCTTGTATTGTGATCAAAATTAAATTGAATTGGGTGGCTCTAGGAATATGTTTTAACGAAAAAACAAAAGTGAGAGGACCTTTTGACACTTAGCCTGCTTGTATCTTTCTATTGTAGTAATGATAAAACTCTTAAATAATCAAACTAATGTTTTGAGAGCCTCAACGTTAGTTAAGTTTTTATGTTATGCTTAGCTTATGATAAGCTTGTGTTGTGATCAATATGAAATAGAATTGAGTGGCTCTAGGAATACGTTTTCACGAAAAAACAAAAGTGAGAGGACCTTTTGACACTTAGCCTGCTTGTATCTTTCTATTGTAGTAATGACAAAACTCTTAAATAATCAAACTAATGTTTTGAGAGCCTCAACGTTAGTTAAGTTTTTATGTTATGCTTAGCTTATGATAAGCTGGTGTTGTGATCAATATGAAATAGAATTGGGTGGCTCTAGGAATACGTTTTTAACGAATATTATAAAAGCAAAAGTGAGAGACTTGGTTCTGTCAGGATTTTATACATTTGGTTGCACATATTATATTGTACAGGATGGCTTAGTACCACAAAGCGTTCTCTACCAGTAATCTTCAAAAATTAGAAAAGTGGTTTTGAATTATGTGAGCCCTGACATAATACATAGTTTTAGGACTTATCTGTTAAGATCTAAAAAATAAAAATTATTATTAATATGTATAAATACAATGAGAATTTACGATAAATCTACAAAATAACAAAGTAGCAAATCATTTGTTTCGTAATCACTTTTAGAAAAAGGTATTTCTTGTAAAAGTTTTTTAAATTAAAGTTTATCAAAAGTTTACTGAAAAAGAATTTGCAGAATTTGCTCTTACTTTAACGGGCTTCAAACAAACGTCATTCATATCAAGGCTGCACGATAATGAATACGCATTATAAAAATCTCACGTGTATTGAATCTGCGTAGGAAAGTAATGGCAATCAAATACAAAAATATCTAAACCAATATGCCACAGCAAAAATAACATTAAGTCAATCAGAATATAACAAAAGTCAACATTTCTAAACAACAACGGAAACCCTAACAAGCAGTTGGAGCCCCAAAATTACCAGCCAAGAATTAATTAGACAACAACCCTTAAGGAAACTTTAGAATTGTCACCACCTGGCAATTCCAAATATTCCATGTTTACTTTCGCACGTGGCTTTGTTCATTGGTGATCTTAATAATTAGATCAGAAATGCTTGAAAAATTTATTGTAATTGCTGTAATGAGTTTTGTAGGTATCAACTTTTATTTTGTTACTATAAAATTCAACGTCTTGTCGGCGACATATTTCAACGGGTCTGGCTTACCTTACAAGACCACACTTTCTGAAAAAAAAAAGAAATGAAAAATATTCAACTTATTTATAAAAAAATATCTTCGATGTAATTTGCTAAAATTGACAGAATTATCCAAATCACTTTTGCTACAGATACAAAATAACTGTTTAGAAATGAACAAACAATATCTTCCTTTTATGAAATAACGCTGAAATTTTCCTTCAGCTGTTTTACCAGTTACATCTCAACTCGAAACATAAAAGCTTTGCTTTATTTTGGAATATATAAATTCCATTCTGAAATTGAAATTAGTTTGTTTTATTGTTTTTGGGTCTCCAGGTGTTTCGGTTGTTGATAGAAACGTGTTTCGGATTTGTTGTAAGTTGAGTTAAGGTGCCAACTGTTTTGAACATGTTATGAAACAATAATATCTGTCTACGCGACAAATATTATAAAACTTCTGAAGTCGTCAATGTCGGGAAGTGTGCTCTCATTGCGTCTTTTTGTATTGGCTTTGATTAATGGTAGTAACTGAAAGAATGTGACTTTGAAGAAGAATGTATCGACCGCCCTTTGCAGGTGAATATTTTTACAACTATGTATATTTTGAGTTTTGTTTTTCGTATCATTGTTGGATTAGTGGTATTATTTCCTGCACCAAGTCCAGCAGTATATACATTTTTGTCGTAAAGATGTCTGTGCAATAGTTACAATAGTTACTGTGTAAAACTTGCACGTTTGTGTACCTCAGTTATGATCATTTATGATCATTTGACATGAGTCATTTATGATCTAAATGCTAATGTCGCAGGCCGATGGTACAACTAACCAGCTAGCTGAGAACAACAAGAGAACAAAATACATATTTAACCACTTTTATAATTTGATTTGTCTAAACACGGCCTATTACATCAATGTATAAAATTATTTCAATACCAGGTATTAATATAATATAATGGTAGCTTGTGTCATAAGCAAACAAAATTATATTTTTGAGGCGTGAGCGCTAATTTGAATTACGATCGTAGGGAAGGATCCAGATACACTATTCTTTATTACCCTCTTTGAAAAAAATAAGCAAGTGCAACTTATGAATAAGAATAGTATGTTTATTGTATTCTCACTACTTGAGGAAAACATACATTTTTTTTAAAACTAAGCAAAATGCGAAATATTTTGAAGTACTATCTCTTGATTATTTTTTTTCCTGAAAGGATGAGGTATTTTGAGAAAACAATTTCTGTGCAGTATTTTAATTGTAGATAATTTTTTAAAGAATAACGTCTGATGACGTCACAAAGTTATCTTTTTAAAATCGCATTTATAAATTTTTATAATTTAAATATTGGAACGATTTTTTTTACGACCGAGTGGTGTAGTGGTACGTAACCTCTAGGAATTAAAGAGCTATTGTAGTAAAAAGAATAAATAAGTTCTTTTTGCATAGATGTGAGAGAATTTTATTTTCTGCCCTTAATTTTATTTTTATTTTACGTGAAAGCAGCCAAAAGTTGGTTTATAATATTAGTGTAATTTGAAACTTATACGATAATTTCAAGCGAAAAATATACAAGCAATAATGTTTCTCATTGCACACATAATTGTATGATAAATCCTACAGATGTCTCTCTAATTACCAAATGAAGCAATGCGTAGGGATCAACGCCCTGGCAGTGTAATGGAACTATTAAACACATTATAATATGAATATTCATGGCGTTCGGTGGATTTGACCCAATTTGATTAGTTCTATAATGGAGGATAAAATTAATACCTCCCAGTTACAATATGTCTAATGATGTAATATAGTTTAGGAGTCATTATAGCGATCTGCTATCATTTAAAATGAAACATATTTCGAAACTTACACATACTTGTAACTTATGTATACCTGGAGCCCTATTAGCAGACTTTTAGGCCTGTAATTGCAGATGTATAGAACTTCGATGGTCGAGTGGCATGATGGGTAGTAGCCTCGCCTCATATGCCGGAAGTTCAAGGTTCGAGTCCTGGTTGGGGCTTTCATTTGTGTGATGAACACACATGTTAGTTTTCGGGTCATGGTTGTTGATATTTATACATGTATGTTTATTCTGGGTTCCCCCCTAGTTCGCTGTGTAGTCATACATAGGTAACACAAGCTCTACTTCCTTTGGGGCCAAACAGCTGGTGTTTTAATTTGTCTGGGGATTTATTACAAAAAAAACTAATTTCAAAAAGTCATAAGTACTTTTCTCTGCGTCTGAATTTCCTTTTCGTTCCTGCTTACTAACTTTGTTATTAAAAAGTTCTCTAACTCAATTACTTAATTCTTCTTTCGTTCAATTAGTTAACAACACCTATGTTTAATGATGTCTATGGGCACGGATTGCAACTACCATCATGTGGATCGCATTGACATATTTTAGTTAATTTTAAAATTATTTCGACGTTTCGGCATCTTTGCAGTTGCCGTGGTCACGATAGACTAAGGTGTAGTTCATCTATTGCCAGTAATAAAAACTACATGATTGTCAATACATATTAACGCCATCTGTTTCTCAGTCTTCTCGCATAACGTCCCGGATTGACACAAAAGGCACTGACTGTGTCCTGAGTTTGCAGTCTAACAGTTTGCTGGTTTTTCATTTTGATGTTTTTAAGTATTGGATCCCATGTTGATGAAAGTTACAAGCTGGCCCAGCACTTAGCAATTGTGCTCTCACAACTGCGAGGAAAGACAAGTGCATTTGTAAAGGATTCTTACCATTTTGTTAGTGACCTTAAAAATCTCAAGTTAACTAACAATGAAACTATGGTTAGCTTTGATGTGTCGTCTCTATTCACCTCACTACCTGTTAGAGACTGCATTGATATAGTAAAAAGGAAGCTAAGTGAGTCAAACTTGCCCGAGGAATATGCAGAACTATTAGAGCTATGTTTAACATCTGGCTACTTCATGTGGAATAACAATTACTACATTCAAATTGATGGTGTTGCCATGGGGTCTCCGGTGTCACCTGTTGTAGCTGACATTTACATGGAGAATTTCGAGGAGCAAGCGCTCCGAATGGCACCTGTTGTGCCGAAGATATACAAGAGGTACGTTGACGACACCTACACTATATTACCTAAGCATGAAGTGACTGCATTCCTAAACCACCTCAATTCCCTTAATTCTAAAATTAAATTCACTATGGAATTGGAGCAGGAGAACAAATTAGCTTTCTTAGATGTCTTAATACAAAGAAATCCTGATGGTACACTTAGCCATACTGTTTATAGGAAACCCACCCACACTGACCGATATCTAAATGGGAAATCCCATCACCACCCGAGCCAATTATCTGCCGTAGGCAACTCTTTGTTTCAGAGAGCACATGGAATCTGCGATCCCCAACACATTAATGAGGAACTCAACCACCTGGTTAAAGTGCTGCGGGATAACGATTTAAAAACACCGCGTCGCCGTCGCAGAAACCGCGTAAAGCCACTCACAGTTGAACGAAGACCAGCATTCCTGCCTTATATAAAGGGTGTTACTGACAAGATAGGAGGCATTCTTCGGCGAGCTTCAATCAAAACTATCTACAAGCCGCACTCAAAGATAAGCCAGCATCTTCGTCCAATAAAATCAAGCATCCCTTTACAAGATCCAGGCGTTTATAAAATCGACTGTGACTGCGGGCTCTCTTATATCGGTCAAACCAAACGAAATGTGTCAACTCGCATTAAAGAACACATCTCTGATGTTAAAAATAAACGAACCTCAAAATCTGCAGTTTGTGAACATTCCATAGACAAGCCCAACCATTATTTAAGATTTGATACCGTGAAGATCCTAGCAAAAGAGAAACATTTTATACCTAGGATGGTCAGAGAAACTATTGAAATTAAAAAACATCCAAATTTCAATAGAGAAGATGGTTGGAAACTTTCATCAACATGGGATCCAATACTTAAAAACATCAAAATGAAAAACCAGCAAACTGTTAGACTGCAAACTCAGGACACAGTCAGTGCCTTTTGTGTCAATCCGGGACGTTATGCGAGAAGACTGAGAAACAGATGGCGTTAATATGTATTGACAATCATGTAGTTTTTATTACTGGCAATAGATGAACAACACCTTAGTCTATCGTGACCACGGCAACTGCAAAGATGCCGAAACGTCGAAATAATTTTAAAATTAACTAAAATATACGCGATAATATCCGGTAAAAAGTGTTTTATTTAAAGTATGTATCGTGAAAACTTAAGAAAAGGTCGCATTGACATAGTTTGGCGGTTATGACAAAGTTAGAAGAAAAGAAAAACATGTCGCATATTATTTAGATTATTTTAGTTTGATTACAAAACGAACAAGCAGCCTTCATTTGTCGTAATTTCTGACTGTACATTAAGTACACATATAGAATCTACTTCACACTATGGTAACAGAACGCTTGCAAGATGTTTTAAAAATCGTGCGGAATAATTTAATTTAGAAATATTTAAAAGCCTGTGGTTGGAGCGCCTAACAGAAGTTATTTGTTACCACAAATGACAAATGTTTTTTCCTGAATGTCCAATTCTTAAATGGCTGACCAGATATTCATGTAACATGGCTTCATTTATCGATTTAATTTTATTCGATTTGATTTACAGCATTAAAACCAAAATTTCGCATCGAATTTAGTCATTTCGTATGGAATATGTGATGCTACAGACAGAATCATGATACAAGCTTAAAAGAGCTCAGTTTTTTCGTTGGGCTAAAGTTAAAAAAACAAGTGTCAATTTTCTGTTTATTTTATAATTTTGTTTAAATATGTATTTTGAACAAACCGAGGCCCCTTTAAACTTCTTTGTAACTAACCAACAAACCTCTTTTAGACACACAAACCGCAGGAAAGCTAAGTAATGAGGCTCGAGTCCTCATTAAACATTACACATAGAGAATCATTGAAAGGGCTTTGTTCCGTAATACGTCAGATCCGTAGGGCATCTTCAAAGGGCGTCCCTAACGAGAGATTCTGACGACCATTGCCGAATTTCTAAGCCCTTTGATCCTGCCCTAAGGGACTGTCAAATATTTAAGGTGATGTGTAAATGACACATCACGTTACTACCTGTGTTACTTATATGCTATTTTTCTAGTGAATGAGGCCATGTCGTTGAGTTAATATACTTATTTGTATTAACGGCGGCCGAGTAGCATAATGGGTAGTAGCTTGCCTTATACGCCGGAGGTCCCAGGTTCGAATCCTAGGAGGGGCACTTATTTGTGTGATGACAAAGATGCTTGTTCTCAGGTCACGGTTGACTATATTTCTTTATGTTTATGCTGGGTTCCCTCCAGTTCGCTGTATGGTTATCCATAACACAAGCTCTCCTTACTTTGGGGCCATATAATATATATAAACTCAATTTTCTTTTCTATAGTAGTGTTGCATCAGGTGAGTTTAGCATGTAGATTATATTTAAATATATCGTTTATATATCCCACTTCGAGTATTTTCAAGTATTTATTTTTTATCCTGCAAATATTTAAAAACGTAAAAAATCATTGCATATAAAAAAAAAAACAAATAACGAATTTATGGATCTTTGATGAAATATACTCAACGAAAGGTATTTACTACTTTATTTATAAAAAAAATTTATACCATAATGGATGTTGCAAGCCATCCTTACGCCATTGCAGACTTTTTTGTAGACTAATATAAACGTTTCCACCATACATTGTTTTTTTTTAACTCAAAGGGATGAACCAGCGTTTCCGTTGAAAGCTCCCAGTCGATAGAATTTTTCCAATATTTTGAACAAATCCCATCATATTTCAGCCAATTTACACTTAATTTAAAGAATTATATACAAAAGTTTCTTCTTGAATCACTCCGTCTGTTGGTGAAAACTTCATGGAAAACCTAGTTTTGGAGTTCATCGCGTTTCAGACACACAGACATACAGACGCACCGACGCGGCCGAGGGACTTTGTTTTAGTATATGAATTGATATTCATGATATTGACTAGGTGACAAATTTCAAAGTTCCAAGTGTATATTATTTTTGCCTTCGTCACTTTTCATCAGGTGATATAAACGTATCAAGTATATATCAATCAAGTAATTACTTCACGTGAATAACTTATGTTTTTGCATTTGTATAATGAGATTACAAATCTAAATTAGTTGTCACTTGATATTTTACTCAAATCGTTATTTACTCTCAAAGAGACCAACAGGATTACAATTAACGAAAATTCATAGTTTTGTTCGTGGAATTTTCCACGCGGGGTTCAAGTTTAGATATCCGAGGGTAGTGTTGTTTATATTACAATATTTCACATTAAAAACTTTTCCATCCGTCTCGTTTGGGGCTACATTTACATTTAAACAGTTAAATATCTTATTTAAGTAGGACTTCTCAAAAGGTTCAAAGGTACGAATAAATAATATTTTTGTATTTACATATTCCCGTTTTAATTTCAAGTCTTATGTTTCTAAAATGAAGAGTATTTTTATCAAGTCGTATATGAATTAGATAAAATGTTTTATTTTTTTTACAGAATAACGTTGTGACGAAAACTTGTTGAATATTGTATGTTTTGAGTGTTTGTATGTATATTGCTTTGGCACGTCCTACAGCCTTAATTATTTTACGGATTCTAACAAATGAGGTGTCAATAGATTTGACTCAGTTGTGAGAGTGAAATAGTTTATATTTTTCCCCGGAATCCCTTCGGGAACAGGAATTTACACGAAAACCACTTCTTGTTGGGTTTTTTATTCGTCAATTTCAACAGCTTTATGTGTTTTTTAAAAATAAAACTAACAAATGTGTTATGCGCCATGTTCGTTGATTGCAGTTGGTAAGGTTAACGTCAATTCTCACTTCGGACCAAAAAATTGCCTGTGAGTATAACATCTGTGTAAAAAGCTTGATAGAAGTAATAACATAGGAGCCCCTTTACAAAGTTTCATGTGTCTAGGGCCACTGCGTTATCCATCATTTAGTAAGTGTTAGCGTTTATCGAGCAGATATTAAGTTGATAGTATGACTTATCAAATATAGTATTGAATAAATCAAATATAGCATTATACTAAGCTGCGATTTGTGCAGCCTTAACACATACTTTTGAAATAACTTCACAAGTAGGTTTTTTAATAACTTCATAGCCGGCATAATGAAATTAAATGAAATATTTATTTCTCAACATTGACAATTACTTGTTCTTATTGACGTCAAATAAACCCTATAATGACTATACCACTAGTTCGGAAAAACCTTCGTGAAAAGGAACTGGCAAGAAACTGTATCGGTGAGAATGGCAGATTTTTTGGCCCATTTACGTTTAGACTGAGCACGTGCTGGAGCTTTTAGCAGAAGTCTTACCTCATGCATGCCGTATGGCCCAACTACCGGCCTATTAGATATGAGCGCAATCATTTCACTCTGCAAGTCTCCCTCCCCCAAGTATCGAAACGACGAACACCCTCAAACGGAACCCGTTCACGAGCTAACGCGGGATTCAGCCATTGCCCTCCTCAACCATAGTCACAGGAGCGCGCATCCCACCTGGTGGTAACTGGCAATCGCACCCAAGGACTTCATAAGTCGTACGTGTTTTATTTATAGATATTGAATGTTATTATTCTATCTAATTATGCGCTGCCGACCACAGACTTCAGTTGGAATTGCCGTTGTTCCAGTAATAAGCGCTGACTGTTCCCTTTAACTGGAAAACAATGATGTGAACATAATTATTGTGGTGGTAGAATTAGGACTGTAGTACCACCCATTATCTCTATTGCCACTGGTGGGCTTTCTCAGGATGTTTCCAATCACTGTTAGATCACTCGCCTTAATTTATTTTCTTGCAGAACTCATTGGTGACTTTCATAGTCCCTGGCATCGAATCCAGCTGAGAAGCTTGGAAATCCAGCAGTTTACAACTGCTCTACGAAAGTTATGTATTTCATATAAGTTACAAAACATATGAAGCGAAACCATTTTACACATTAATTCTTATATAGCGGGATAATGTATAAATAATCCCCAGACAAACACACCAAATATATGGCCACAAAGTAAACAGAGCTTGTGTTATGGATGACCGTACAGCAAACAGGGGGGGAACCCAGAATAAACATACATATATAAATATAATCAATCATGACCCGAGAACAGACCCCGACCATGACTCGAATCTACGACCTTCGGCGTATGAGGCAGGGCTTCTATCACTGACGTCACTCAACCGACAAGACAACAGCAAAGAGAGGTACAGTGATTTTAAAACATGTTAACTTGTACTCTTTAAAGTTGCAGCTAAACCATTTTCGTTATAATTTTGACTCCGAATGCGTAAATGCCTAAAAAATCAAGTGCCCTCCACCCGAGTCACAAGCCTTTATAAACACAGAAAGTCAAGTAAAATATCAAATTCAGTATCCTTGTCAAGTAGATGACATTATTCAGAAGCTGGCATCTGTCATTGTAAACAGTACTTATAATAAAAACTTATTTTTAGGATTTGGGAACCTGGGACTTGGGACCTCCGGCGTATAAGGCAGGTCTAGTACCCACTACGCCACTCGGCCGTCAATAAATCTTTCAGTTCACTCTAAATTTGTTGCAAATTAGTGCACATTACCTATTCATAGGGCTATTCAGGGTAAATTACAAGCCGATAATTCAACCCCTCGGTTCTTACCCCCACTTAACGCGTACTAAGATATGATTTAGTTCCGGCCTGTGCACCTTAATCATTAGAAATTATGATAATGGCTATGCCAAGATACACAGGTGTGGAATCTACAATCCTTGATAATATTTTAAACGCGAATGGAAGTTCTTCACGTCGGAACTAATTATCTTCGTAACATTTTGTTACAAAACAACAGGTATCCAGATAAGGACTTGAGAATGGAATCTATGAAGCGTGTATAGACTTATCTCAGCTAAATCGTCAAATAAAAAGCGACTTTGTTTTGTACCTTATAGTATACGTATTCTGGAAAGTTACACCGAATCTTGTCATAATTGAAGCCTTTTTTACTGAACTTTCATGACTATGCAGTATTAATCAAGGTCACTTATTATTAATACAAGATTGCTTATTTTGGGGCCATACAGTTGACGTGATTGACTCTGGATTTATTGTTATTGTTATTATTATCACTATGCTTTAAACTATTAAACTAATTTTAATAATTTGTACAGAGAGCTAAAATAACGGAAAGTAACATATGAAAAAATACATCTTTTTCAAACTTGTGTGGACGACGTCGCGCGAAATATTTTATGTTAACTCACAGTTTGTCGTTTTTAATATTTGTTTTTATTTTACAGTTCATTATAAATACGATCACATGATATTAATACATTTTGTTCTCATTTTTTTCTTTTATATTTATGTAGGTATGTGGATCCCTTTGTTCCTTAATTTAAAAAAATGTTGTCTTCCATAGGTATTTATTTTAGTATATATATCCAAATATTATTATTGAATATTATTGATAATATTGCACAAGGTTTTAATACGACCTTAATTAAAAATTATTATTATTTAAGTTAGTGGAAAGGTTTTGATGGAAAGGCAATTCAGCCCTTACTGCCTTTTAATTTGTTTTCTTTTTATATAATTTTATCTTGTAAATAAATTACATTATATGTTTTATTTTTTAGCGTAGTTAGGTCAATCGACAGCAAACATAACGTACTCCAGTTACGTTTATTAACTAAATATTTAGGTAAAAGATCACCTTGTATAACGTCGTCAAATTGTATACTTTCCATCCCATGCATTAAATATATTTTTATAAAAGAGAGCCGAGAGGTTTTCTTTCCGCCGACTCTTTTCCCTCTGAGTTTACTTATTATACCTTTTAAAAGCCAAAGTTTTATGTTGCTCGTGTTTGACTGAATTTAATTGAGAGTTTCTTTCGTAAACCAATAATTAAATAAAATATTTTCATGTTCAATTCCAACAAAAAGGCTAACGTCATCATTGTGAACTAGTAGGTAAAATATAAAGCATAGTCTAATCTCTATAAAAATATAAATCTGAATCTCACGAGAACACTCATTTAGTCTTGACGAACGTTTCAAAATGCATTAAAATCTCTATTTGCCTAATGTTCTGTGCATTGCGTCCAATTTACGACTCTCATGGCACCCTGATGAGTCCACAATTCACCGTTTGTGCATAAATTAGAGGTAACCGGGTCGTAGGTCGGTAAAGCTGAGCCGGTACGTCAAAGAAACGCAAACGTTCGTCATCTTGCAAATGTACAACATCTACTAGCCAAAGAGATCATGTGTCGTAACACCGGTCAACTTCTTTGGGGCTACGTGAAATATCTGTTTTATGAAGACAAACCACAGAGAATTCCCGCCCTAAAAACTTTCGTTATTTTAAAATTTTTGTGAATATGTCGTCCAAGATCACCATCTACAGTGGAGCCGCAGCGGCTCTGGCCGAAATTGTATTCGATACATAATGTCACAGTAATTGCATGTACTTTAAAAGGAAAAATAAAATATGGGTGGCATTACCACTTGGAAAACCCTTTGTAACCGTATTTGTTTTTCTGTCAGCATTCACTTCTTCAAACTTATACGACTTATATGTGTTATAATTATACACTGCTTTTTTTTAAGGAAGTTGGAGGGAAGTTTAGATGCGTTTATGTACTTGTCTGCCATCTCCAGACGAATATCTTAAACCTCTGTCCGAGAGTTGCCGAATCGCTCTACTTTTGCATATTCCAGGATTATAAAAATCTCATTCCAAATTTTTGTAATACTAACCAAAAAGGAGCTTATCTAGAGACTCATCTTTTAGTTCTAAGTAAATACTCAACATAGTGTTATGGAGTAGGAGGCAGATCTGCTACCATTTATGCTACAACCCACAAAATTTAGTCTCCGAGTCCTTCTGATTAAAATCAAGTTAATTAACTCTTAACAAGTAATTAAGTTCCCTCTACAACCAAAGAAGGACAGACAAAAAAGAGAAAATGTACCAAAAGTAGCACGCGATCTTCCAAATTCACACACAAATTAGACCAATCATGAAATATAAACCATATAAATCACAAGTTGATAAGAATCATTGCGCCAAAGAATGAAATACACGAATCGCATGATTGAAAAAGAAAAAACAAGACAAGAAGGATACACGAACGAAGGATCACAAAGGCAATTGCATGTAAGTATTATCTCAGAAATTCCTGTTACTGGCTTTAATGTTTTAATTAAACCGTGCGCGATTTCAAGTTTAAAAAGGAAAAAATAAAAGGTAATAGTTAAATACTTTTTGGAGACTGGTCACTAGGCACTGCCCACGCGTCTAAAGAAGCTGCATATATTTGCAACCTCTTTGGTTACTGAATTTAGCATAAAACAAGCTTGACATGCAAAATTAAGGTGGTTTCCACAGTGGTTTCGGTCTGTGTTTTTTGTAAGTCGCGTAATTATTTAATTTTAAATGAAACGTGAGTGTGAGGTCTTTATATTCTTAGTTTGAATGTAGGTACCTTCTTGGTTCGTACGCTGAGTATAAGCGAATAAGTTATAATTTGCTCAATAAGATGACTATAGTATACAACAAAATCCATATGTATCTATACGTTTACCATTAACTGATAGCTAATAATAATGCAATGAAAATATTTAGTTATACAAGTGGAATAGTTTCTTGGTTAAGATCTCATCTGGAGCGTACTATCAGTGCCTCCTATTTTGAAGGCAATAATAATCACATTTACGTAGTTGTGTTCCGGTCAAAGGGAAGGAACACCCAGTTCGATTACTGGAACAAAGGAAATTTCAAGCCTACTGTTGGAAAAGCTTCATTTCTCAAAATAAAAATCACAGTCACTATTAAAAAAAATCAAATCAAATATTGGCACGTCTACGACTAATGATGCCCATGGGCGCGGATGTCACTTACCATCAGGTGATTAGCGTGCTCGTTTGCGGGCTATGTATATTTAAAAAAAACACGATGATTGTCGTTGAATAGAAATATCACAGTAAATTCAACTTTATTTCACTTCTATCACAAACAACCACCTTATGCTTATTTTCGAGTTTGGCATAAATTTCCTCTACTATCGAATCATCAGCACCAAAATGACGGTAAACTGGCTGGAACTGGAACCAGAAGCTTCCGTTAGGATTCATTAAGGCACGCAACGCGTATTCCTAAGATAAAATGCCGGTTGCATGGCAGTACATTAAGTCCCCGAAGGCTTTGGGTCACTCACTTGAGGCCCGCACGAGAGATATTGTGTAATGGTCTATTACTGGCTTGCAGGTTTGATTCTAGGTACTTCGGTTTGCCTCAAAGTTGTGAATTGGTCCATTACAATGCAGTGTAACGTCTTATGGTATGCATCAGTTTCTTGGAAATGGTATATTTACTTGTATGAATATGCAGTGTTTATGAGATAGCAGTACTTATATAGAGTCCAATAAAGACGTTATCTCTAGTAATGAGAGTTTCGTTGCTGAACTGATTCCTAAACCATATAAATCACACCAGTTTTTGGAGTGAGACAAGGTTCCCATCAAATGAGGCCTAGAGTTTACAGTGTCTTATTTAATTCTTTTTTGGCTCAAACTTTTAAACAAAATGCCTGTTTTCACCGTTATATAAAAAAAAACTCTTATATTAGTCTCTTACTCTGTCCAGTCTTAAAACTTGTATAATGGAAATTCTTCCATAATATACAATCTCATTAAGGAAGAAGAATACCAACTGTCAAGGCGTATACTCGTATTTGATATTAAAGTATATTTTTTTGAAATAATTTTTAACTATCAAATTATAAAAATTTGAACATGATCTTATTTAGATTTAGGTTTTTATTTTACAAGATTATAGTTTATAAGATTATTTTACGGCCGGCCGGATTATTACAACGGCCGAGTAGTGTAGTGGTCAGTAGCCCTGTCTCATACGCCGGAGGTCCCAGGTTCGAGCCTGGCCGGGGCATTCATTTGTGTGATGAACACAAAAGTTTGTTCTCGGGTCATGGTTGTTGATATTTATATATGTATGTTTATTCTGGGTTCCCCCCCAGTTCGCTGTATGGTCATCCATAACACAAGCTCTGCTTACTTTGGGGCCGTACAGTTGGTGTGTTTGCCTGGGAAGTTATTTAGTATATCTTTTTTTGTAAAATTTGTGTAAAACAGAGAAAT
Organism: Marasmarcha lunaedactyla; assembly: GCA_923062675.1. Lineage (NCBI taxonomy): Eukaryota > Metazoa > Arthropoda > Insecta > Lepidoptera > Pterophoridae > Marasmarcha > Marasmarcha lunaedactyla. The sequence goes on from OV281353.1 coordinate 17,271,828, forward strand.
AATCCTTTTTAAACACTACTCTTTTTATCAAAACTTTTTGTCATATTTTTAATATGCCAATTGGACTTCAAACCCAACTATATCAGGACATAAAATTAACAGACCGAAACAATGTTTAATACAATCAAAATTCCACTTACACCGTGCACTATAAAATAAGCTAAGCAAATTGCATAGCGTTCATCGCCAGCGTAAGTCACCGTCCCAGGGCAATGCAGTTATTACGTCATTAGCACGTTATGTGACGTCATAACTCTCTTCGTATCTTCCTCCTGTCGACAATTACGGCGATAGATGGCGCCACATATGACGTAAATGTGCGTTATTATTTAACTCCACGGTTTTAAAGGTAGGACCTGTCGGATGCAGAAGGCTATGGAAGTTAATTCTGGCAGCTAAATGGGTACAGTTTTATTGATTTTTAAAATTTTTATCATTTGGAAGTAGATTGTGGGTTTCGGGGTTTGTGCAAAAAATGTGTAAGAAGGGAATTTAGGTATGAAATTCTTGGTATCTTTTAATCCTTAGCATAAAAAATTAAAGTAAATACGTGAATGGGAAAATATACAAGAATTGCAAACGCACACCTGATTTCTGCACATGTGCATTCGTATTTGGGATCTAGTTCCAGGAACGTTCCAAAATCATGGTTCTTTTTGTTTGATTGAAACTCAGCTGTTACCTTCTGTGAGTACATCGAACCGTTTGCAATAGACAATAAAACGTATTCTGAAAACGACCAACAAGTAAACAGTCCAATTGATTATAGCACAAAAAATAAAAACATATCAAAATAATATTTTTGCATAAACATAAAGTTTTCTCAGTCAAAGGTAATGGCTCTATGGGTAATGAGTACCCCGGAGTCCAGACAATGGCTACATAAATTGAATGATCGTATCTGAGCGCAAAACTGCTAAAGTAAATACAGTCCAGACATTTATATGTGTATTTATTCGGTTTGTAATGAACAGGCTTTGGCTACCAAAACGGGTGTACATTATTGTGTCTTCGAGAAAATGTAGAAGCTCTGCAAAACCTGGTCTGGATGGGACGTTTGGCTTGTTAGGTTCAAATCAGGAAGAAAAACTTGTAGCTGATGTAGTTGGCACTTATTTTTGATGCGTTTTGTTTGTAAACTTTAAGCTTATACGGGGTGTATGATAAAAAATCGAATATAGTCAAGCCATTTTTCATCCAATGTTACCCTTTAACTGATAAGAAATAATGGTTCTTAACATAACGTAAATTGGCATTGTGTAAAAAATATTAATATTTGAGATAATTTTTTGTGCCTTGCCGTGACAACGTTTTTATGATCGATGCTTATTTGCCAACGACTCGAAATATGCACAAAACTCAAAAGAAAGGCTTTGTTGAAACTGTCTTTCTATTTCACCCATTGATTTCACCGTGTTTTTCTTGAGTTCTTTTATTTTTTACCTTAAATTTTTCATTTGCAGTTGTAGATAAGAACGTTATGAATGTCATTCATTCACTTATCAGGTGTGCAGCAAGTTTTTTTTTTCTTCCCCTCCACGGGAAAGGCAGGAGGATAAAAAATGCTCTGACGCATACACTGGCGCGCGCGATCTAGGTTATGTGGGACTCGTTCCGAGCCTACCAGAACCACTACTGACTAATAAACCCCCTGTCGGCTCGTGCAATTTTTTGCTACTCAGCCTTCATGATGTCAGGAGAGTAGTTAGGGTCATTCAGAGAGTAATATTTACAAGGCATGTAAAATAGATTGCCACTGGTACAATTAAGTTGTTTTGTATGCAATATGTTATTTTATATATTTAATAGAGAATAACAATTGTGTTTTTGCATATTATAAATCAAATTTATTCATAAACATGACTGATGCAATTTATTTATGATCGACGAATTCAAATTATTTCAGGATAAAATTAATGCAGGGTAAGAAAGCGTTCCTGACATGAAAGCTTCGTTGAAAAGATTCGATCTGATGTTCCGAGCCGCATCAACTGCCAGGTGTACCAAGTAGTTTGTATGACGATGTTACGAACTGCTCTGTCGGTGAAAAAAAAGACACCATGAGATTCTATTGTATTGGTTTACTGGCAGGAAGTGTGTTATGTCTGCCAAAACGTAGGTGTTAAACAAGCAGGAGTATACATTGCCGGAAACACCTTGTTGATTATTTAGTGGTTATAGAAGAAATTGTTCTACGCTGGCAGCGATTAACTTAAGAAAAAGACTTTGAACATCAGTATAAGATAATAAAATAAATATAGCTATTATTACAAAATTATATTTAATATTGAAGACGCAACTACCACAAATGTTTTACAAATTAATGTATCAATCAATCCAATCGATATTATCAACCTGAAATCTTGATTGATAATATAATATCAATAGTTTTAATTACCAACCTACCTGAAATTTCACGACTGGATTCCCCATGTTTATTTTCAAATAATAAAATCAAACAAAAATACCACACATTTCTGGAAACTGCAAAACATTAACGGCTGATTACCGATCTTTTATTGAACGATGCTTGTTAAATTTTGTCGAAACCACCACCAAATTAACTTGCTGTCCTTTTAAAAAGTTCACAAAATCAGTATCATATAAAATGTATCGTTTAAAACTATAATCGTGACTCAGTAAATAAGCGTAATAAACGTTAATGTGTCAGCAAACAAGACGACTGATGGCAATTATTCAATATTCACGTGCGAATTATGGTGGTTGTGCATTAATTGCGATATTAAGGGCTTATGGTTTTATATATATGTCTGCCTAAGATATTAAGTTTTATTCGGATCCATTTTAGAAATTCGATTGATCAGTCAATACTAGATATTGGTAAAATAAATTATAATAGTAAATTACGTGAATATTCCAGCACTCCCCTTTTAGAAACTTATACAAAAGAAGCTTCAGTATTTCTGTATATATATGTAATATTCACTATGACATCAACATTTTATTAATCTACTTTGTTTAATCAATTTTTTAAAATTTTTAAAAATTTATTTATCTAAACAAAATGCATGAGCACAACTCTTTGATAAAATTTATTATTGTGATGATGTAATTTCAAAGTTAATTTACCTTTAAAGTACCGCTGCAATAATAAAGATGCGATATAAGGAATAAAAATTTGGGTACTTTTATAATTCTACTACTATATTGAGATGAGCACAGGTTAATCAAACAATAACATTATAATCCATTTTAAGATAAAGAGATTATAATTAATGTACTTTAAGTAATTTACAAAGAATTGAACCAAGTAAGAGTCCTTAATATTGTTTCAAAACATCAGTCACAATTTCAGTAAAAATTAAATTATGAAATTAGAATCTAAATAAGTTTTATGTAATATTATTGAGTTTTCGAGTTAAATAGAATATTTGTTTGTCAAATGTAAACGTTGAGCACAACTTTAATAGGTTTGCAAACTTACAAATGTTGTATTATGTAAATGTAGTTTTTAAGGTATTAGTTTGTAAACTGTGGTTGATCCAAAATAAATAAAATAAAATAAAATGAATAATTATATAAAAACGACGATAAATTAATACATTAACTGGAAACATTTTAAAAGAACTTAACGTATTAACATAGTCAACGTAGATAAATTAAAAGCGCTTTTCTCGAAGATTTTAAATTCGAGATCACGCCAATGTGCAGATGTTAATGAAATTATTTCTGGGAAGTAACATCCCGAGTAGTGCAATGCCCTGAGTGGCAACGATTTGCATTTTGTATAATAATGACCTACCTTCAATATGGCGACAACTGTTCAGCCACTTACTTTAATGGAACGCGATTAAATAGCTTTTAGCTGCAACAAATTGTTGGTAAGCTTCAGAAACGAAATCTTTGTGGTAATCGAGAAATTCTTTTACGTGTTTCGGGAGCAATTTTTGTAGAAAAGCTTTTTCTTCTAAGTGGGTAGAATGGCATTTTATGTAGTTATCGTTATATGCTTTTGGCTACGACAATAGTAATAATTTGGAAGATATTTTGTTGGAATTGAACAAATAACACTAAGAAGACAAATTTGAAACAAAATGTTTGAGATTCTGATCATTGTTTTAGATATTATACTTTGATTGTTCTTATTTCCAGTTCTTTCTTTTTAGTTATTTTAGGATGGCAAAATGTTTTAGAAACATTATCAAATAAATACTTAATCATTGGAGTTTTAACAAGGCCAATAATTTGAGTTCCCGAATTTTTTAATTTTTATACGTAAATATGTTTATGTTGACTAATTCTACTAAACACTTCGTACTTCTTTTTTATGTCCAGTTCAAAATTTAAAACCTGGACAATTCCTAAATATTGTACGATAAGAAACTTTCATCTTATCAAAGTGAATACAAATCACTGAATCTCGAACAAACTCAGCGTTTTCTCGCTTGCTCAGAAAAAGCAGGAGCGGCAAAAACAGGCAGTGACTGTGACAACGATCACCTGGCGAATGGAGGAATCAAAAATATAAAATTAACTGCTTAGCTAAAACTCGCAATTTTTTGTTTCTTTTGATATTAGCAAAACTACTTTGGCATACTAAAAGTTAAAGTTTTACACGTAATCCAAAAGACTTAGCCTAGTCACTTATGCGTCTGAGATCGTCATTAATAGTTATTTTACTTATATCGAGTAGTGTTAAAATAAATAGTAGGTGGTATGACCAAAAGACTTACGTTTTTGATATTTTTACATGCTTCTTAACGCTATTGGATCGGATTTTAGTGGTTCATAGTCGTATTGGTTGGTACTTCACTTATAGTTATTTTAACCGTCAAAAGAGAAACCAAAGAAATTGCCAGAACATATGGCTATTTTAATGATAGCCTCGGGTCGTTAACATTCTATAAACCCACACAATTAATAGGTTCGGCACAATCCATAAAATCTTACAAGGTTTTTGGATCTTCACTATTATTACATGTGTGGGGTATGATCACCCAAACATTATCAAGCTAAAACTGCGAAAATATGGTATAAGCTCTTGGTCCGACAATTTTGCACGGTTTAAAAAAAGCGCATTGAATATGCACACATCGGCTGTAAAATGATTATATGAATGAATGAATGAACAGTGCAAAAACATAATATGAACACAAAATCACATAAAAAACAAAAACAGAAATTTGGAAGAAAAAAAAAAGAAAAACTAAACTTAAACACATTACGAACTTAAATTAACAATACTTCTAAAAATACTTCCAAATCAATCTTGCATGCACTGCAGCAAACAAACGGCAACTCAGTACAGCTCAGTAACGGTCCTGGTGACACCAGACATCAAGACACTGGTTTTTAGTGTAGCCTAAATTCAACTTTGGAACGTTAACTGTGTGTGTGTGTGTGTGTGTGTGTGTGTGTGTGTGTGTGTGTTTGTATACAAAATAAATAAAGTATTGTATATAATGTATTTGTATATAAAATAAAAAAACCTCGTAAATATACTAAATATAATATAATATATATTTTAGGTTTGTATTATATTAAAAATAAAATTAAATAAGCGAATGTACAGAATGCATAAATGAAGTAAAAAAAGGCAAGACCTAAACCAAAAACCAAAAAACAAAAATCAATATACTAAATACATATGTCTTCAAGTACCCAACAAGTAGACTTCAAGTACCACCTAAACCCAACGATGAACTGGCGTCGAACCACTTGACCACAAAGTTCGAATTGTTTATGAAACAATATAATTTTATATTTTCTTTTGAAAATTTCCTTTGACAGATATAAATTGATTTCCTGTCATATAAAAAATACATACTTACGTCGCTACCAGTGGGCCGTCAATCCTCCATTTGACGACTGAGGGCCCATCTTTTCTGCCCATATCGCGCCCATTCGACTGTAACAAAATCTGCTTCCTGTTTTTAATTCTTTTAAAATTGTAGAAATGTCACGAAATCTTAAGTATATTTAAAAAAGGATTTAATTAATCTCTTAGTTCTCACACACGTCTATTGTTAAAAGGAGGAAAGCTTTTTTTTGTATATACATAATCTATAATGCCTATAACCACAGAGCTAGTTTCAAAAATTATTTTAGAAACCTTAGAAAGTTACATTATCCAATTTACTAATTACTTACATAATCTTATAAGGTAATAATTGTCGTTATGTCTCGTAATGCCTTTTAGAAAGAGATTTGCTTCCCTTTTGTTTCCGTAACAGTCGTGCATAACGTCATCGTTTTATATGCAAAAAGGGTTCAATCCTCTATAAACTACAAGCTCTTCATCTGAAACGAATGAACGAACGTCTGTCCGAACATTCGTGCGAATGTCTACGAAGCGATAAGAAATGCTTTTATTAAATTTTCCTGCCTCGACTGACTAATGCCGTCCAGCTGACGCGAATCCCCTGAGTTACTTTCGCTTTTCACACGTTTTGTGAAATTTATTTCCTCAGATTAGTCCTTGGTATGAGAACGGGTAGGATTGGTTCGTGAGTTTATAGAAAACATTACGAAAATGGGGTACAGATAAGTACAGTGATATTTGAGAACAAATAAAGATAACCAGAGTATTATACCGAAAATTTCAACATGCCTACCTACCATTTCCTTTTAAAGGCTATAAAGCCTTTTACGCTTTAAAGGAATTTTTCGGCATTACACCAATCTTGGTAGGTCGTACTGAAAGAATGAAATAGGTATATCAAAAGTTTAAAGACACGCGAGTGGTAGTCGCCACTTCTAATTGTATTAACGAAGACACTAAGAAAAACCCAGCAAGAAAGTAAGTAGATATTTTTGACAATTTGTCCTCCCGTCGTACTCGTAAAATCTTCTGTTTCTGTTTAAATTAAGAAATAATCAATTTAAATCAAAACATTGTGATCCAGTTTGCAACAGAACGATGTTATTATGCACTTGATACGGCCAAAATTATCAAACTTTATAATAGTAATTGAAGTAATAACATTTCTTAATTATCACATCCGCAACAGACAATTAATTATAGATAACATTAATCAATCATTAAAGCAGATGTCTCTCGAAATATTAATCTCAACGACAATAATTTTTAATCACCCGTTCAACCTTGTACAGGTAGAAGAGAAAATAAATAAATTAACAAATTGAAAAGGACTTTAATTGAAGTGTACTATAATTAAGCATGAATGTTTTAAATTAATTAATGAATTCCGTCCGATTGACGGCCGCTGTACTGCGCCTCGGCGTTCTACACCAATGAATATTCTTCATTAAAATAAATGAGAACAAATACTTCGTATTGTAGATGTTCAATAATGTTAGCCAATTTCCTTGTTGTTCAGTCCGAATTATTTGTTTTCCTTTGCAAAGTTTCAATTGAGTTAAGCTGTGTTTCTTTGGTAGACTAGAAGTTTTCCACTTAACTTTTAAATGGCTATTAAAATAATTTGCTGATTTTGAATTTGGTCTTATTGGGTCAGTAAATATTGTTGAAATTGAATTAAACAGTCAATATTCGGAGAAGCCAGGGTTTATGTTGATCATTTCAGTAAATGTTTGGGGAATAAATAAAGTAGCTGTATTGAGGATTTTGAATAAATACAAACATCAGAGTTATTAATTAGTTATGATTTAAAGAATGATGAATTTAAGAATTCTCATTCAAGTTTGAATTCGAAAATAAAATTAGAATGGAAACAGTAGGATACTCCATTGCATGCTTTAATCGTGACATATTACCAGGTCAGATCTCTTCAAGCATCTTTTACTTAGGTTTTTGTTACTTTTAAAACTTTAAAATTTGTAAAACTAAAATAATGAAACAAGACACAGTTGCAACAAATATCGCAATTCCAATAGTTTTAATACAGAAAAGACATCCAATAGTTTTAGTACACCTTGTTATGAGACTCTAGTTTATGCTTCTTAATAACACCTCAGCGAATCGGCAAGTTTTAATGGAGACAGTTCGATCTGATTTTAAAATAGCTGCTATTAAGTTGTGACTACGCTGAACACTGAATTAACCACGGAATTGATAAAACGGAGATTTAGGAGACCTACATCGAAAACGAATGTTGTTTAAATGCTACGGAGGGTTAAAGTAAAAGGCAATGTACTCGTGCTTGTAAAATAATATTAAATCAACACTCCAACTGTATGGCCCCAAACTAAGCAAAGCTTGTGTTATGGATGACTATACAGCGAACTGGAGGAACCCAGAATAAACATACATATATAAATATAAACAACAATGAACCGAAAACAAACGCCTGTGTTAATCACACAAATGAATGCCCCGGCCAGGACTCGAACCTGGGACCTTCGGCGTATGACGCAGGGTTACTTACCACTACACCCACTCGGTCGTTTACTTTATTTTCAATAACAAAAAATTTAACAAGGTTTTGTTATTGCAAATAAAGTAAATGTCTGTAATAAATGAATAATAATAGAAATACTAGTCGAATGTTAGCAAAATTTATGTAAGTTTTTAATGTTGAACTAACGATCTTTGCTGGATCCAAAAATAGACTATTACAATATAATAATATAAATAACATTATATAAATAGAAACTGTGTTCATATTCATTAAATAGACAACTAATAATGGATTCCAAGCCTTCTTGGTCAGGGGATAAAAGGCTTTGATACTTGAAAAAGGATAGTCACTGTTGGACCTCTTTTTACCAACTTTAATGTTTCCTCTGTTATTTTTCTGCACGCAAACATCAGAAATAATAAATCCAAAAATGTATGAGTAATTCCATCTTAAAAATGATTTCACACAGACAAAATTTTGTTCAAAGCTATAATCGTTTTCTATTTATGCCACAAAACAAAATAGTTTCGAAAAAAAAATCAATTGCTCGGAAACAATTTCAAAAACCAATAATTAATCTGAGTGCTCTCGATACATAAATCAGTCAATTAGCTTAAAATCACATTATAAAGCATCGGCGTAGACATTAAAAGGGATTTATTGTAAAGGGGGATAGCGAAATAGTATTTTTCCAATCACTTAAAGTAATCAATTAGTTGTTTTTCACGGAAACGTAGCGTCAGCGAGTGTTCGCTTAATGAAACATGCCGTAAAACAACCCCAATTTGTTAGGGTTGCTTCTTTACTGTTGGGTAAATTATTAATGATTTTTGTATTCGTTTTAATAAATATCTAGGCTGTGTGCATCTTTGTGAATAAGTTGCGGTACGGATAATTTCAAAACACCATAAGGCGTTGCAGTTTAGTTTTATTATGGTAATATAACTTGAGTTTCCTATCAGCGTAGCAAGTTGGTACTAAAAACACCTTACTTAAATAAATGGCTAGTTCCAGGTAATTTGTTTGTGGTAGCCATCAACGACTGTGCAGACTTTACACATAATTTTAAAAGAATCTCTTAGGTTTCCTCACGATTCCACCTTCACCTATAATACAATCGGCTTGTAATGTACATAAGTTGTAAGTGTTTGAAACGTATCCAATCAAAACGGTATCAAATCCGGGAGAGGTGATGGTATAAATGCGCCTTGAATACTACACCACCGGCGCTACTCTTTAACCGAGGGAATGAATTTATACTATGCCACATGCAACTCATATATTGCGTTTTTACAAAGTGTTTTATTTTTTATTAATAATTAGCAGGCGTTTGTCTTCCATCTCACCTGATGGAAAGTGACGATGAAGACGAGGATCGTACACGCCTGTCCAAGAGGTACCTATTCACTCTACACTTGAAAGCTCCAGGGTTATATTTGTCTGGAAAAACAGACGCAGGCAAATCGTTCCACTCTTTGGCAACACGAACCAAAAATGAGCTATCGAACCCTTTAGTTCGGCTCTTCAGCACGCTAACCACAAACGAGTGAAACTTCTGTCTGCGTCTGGTTGATCAGTGGAGAAAGGGGGAAGGTTCGATCAGCTGAAAAAGAGCATTTGCACACTCTCCAAAGTGCAATCTGTAAAAAACCGATAGACTAGCAACTTTTCGACGATGTTCGAGACTTTGCAGTCTCGAAGAAGTAAGTTTGTCGTCACTTGTGAGTCTACGGGCCCTTCGGTCGACAGAATCCAACGCTTCAAGGTGGTACTTCGCGGAATCATGCCAAAGATGGCTGCAGTACTCCATACAGGATCGAACCTGGGCTGTGTACAGGTTGAGCAACTGTTCGGAGTTGAAGTGCCGCCGGACCTTTGCGATGACTCCCAATTTTTTGAAAGCTTACTGTGCCATGGTTTCAATCTGTTGACCGAAATTAAGTTTCGACGTGATGGTCATGCCTAGAAGCCCTAGATGGTTTGTGATCGGTACAGATACACCTTGGAAAGTGGGTGTGAGATGTTTTTAAGTAATTTTGAAAGATTGCTTGGACGGAGCTGACGCGTGAGTGAGGGTCCGTCACCCGCCGACGGCGATGGCGTCGGCGACGGTGACGGCTGCGTGGCCGCTTCACTAACCACCGGCGACCCGCGGAACTCTGAACACGATGGTGGCTCGACTATTCCTCGTTCACGTTCCTCTCCCAAGCAATCCTTCCATTCTTCCTCAACATCAGCATCTACCGTACTCAAGCCTGCTTCTCCTGTCTCCTCCGGACCTGTCTCAATAATAGGCAATGTATCTCTCATTTCATCGCAGGCTAACGTTATGGTAGGTACAGAGGAAGCCAGGATAGGCAATTTATTTGTATTATTTTGAACATTTCCTTTAAACTTGAGCATCTGATCTACATGTCTTATACAGTTGTTATTAAAATCAAAAACATATATTTTAAACATTCTAGTTCCAATTTTATTTTCTACACGCCCCTTTACCCAACTCTCTTTTCGATTCAAGTACCAGCGAACCCAACAAATATCTCCTATCGTAAAAAACCTAGAATTCTTAATATTTTTACACAGATTTTTAGTTATATTCTCTTTTTGTGGATTTATTAAATCGAGTCGAGTACGTAGTTTTCTACCAAACATTAACTTAGCCGGCGTTTCGCCAGTTACACAGTGCTTAGTGTTACGATAATCAAATAAAAACCCTAATAATTTTTCATGTACAATGTTACTTGCTGAATTATCACACAATATACACTTTAACATTTTTTTAACAAAGTTTGACGGCATTTTCAGCTTGACTATTACTGCAAGGATGGTAGATGGGTGAAGTAATATACTCAACGCCGTTATTAGAGCAGAATTCCCTGAATTCCGCCGAATTAATTTTCGTATCAATATCTGAAACCAATGATTTAGGTAAGCCAAAAATAGAAAAAACTTGTTTTAATTTTGTTATCAAATATTGCGTAGTTGTTCCGTTGTGCATATAGGCATTCTATCCATTTGGAGAACGAATCGACAATAACGAGGTACACGCGCTGCCCTATAGTCATATAATCGATATGAATACGGTTCCACGGATGGCGGGCGGAGGGCCAGGGTGCGGGGGCGGCCCCTGCCCGTGCGCTAGCGCAGCACTCACACGCGCCCGCTCGCCGCTCGATACCCGCGTCGATGCCAGGCCACCACATTCGACTCCGCGCGTTACCTTTCATTTTTACTATGCCTAAGTGTGTGCTATGTAACTCGTCTAACATGCGTTATCTTAATTTCGTTGGAATAACAACCTTATGGCCACGCATTAAGCATCCGTTTTCGACCTGTAAATCAACTTTACAATAAAAATAAGGATTAATTAACTTACAATTGATTTTACGCAGCCAGCCATGTTCCATATATTTTATAACCATTTGTAGGACCTTGTCGTTTTTTGTAGCAATTTGTAACTCATCGAGGGTAACTGCTGGACTACTTGGATCTACAAAATTCAGCGAATATAGCCTATCAAATGCTGTGCTTGTTTTGTCCGACGTCACTGGCAAGGGCGAGCGCGAAAAGTAGTCTGCGACTAAATTATTCTTACTCGACGCATACTCCACCACATAATTATATGCCGGCAATATTATGAAGTAACGTTGTAAACGCAGGGCTGTCTTTACGGAAATGCCAGCTTTATGATTAAAAATTGACACTAACGGCCTATGATCCGTCTTCAAAATAAAAGGTTCACTACGTCCATACAAATATTGATGAAAATATTTTACACCGAATATTATAGCCGTCACCTCTTTCTGGATTTGACTATAATTACGCTCACTGGAATTCAACGATCGTGTCGCGAAGGCCAGTGGTCACTCACGCGCACCGTCGGCACCGCGTTGCGCCAGCACCGCGCCGAGCCCATCCGGGCCCGCGTCCACCGCCAGCACCAGCTGCTGGCGCGGGTCGAAGTGAGCCAGCACGCGCTCCGACGCCAGCTCGCGCTTCACGGCGGCCACAGCGCGCTGCTGCCGCGGGCCCCACTCCCACGTCACGTCCGCCCTAGTCAGCTCATGAAGGGGGCTCAGAACACTAGACGCATTTGGAATAAAATTCCTATAATAATTTACGACACCCAGAAATCTTTTAACGCTACTTACGTCAGTCGGATAGGGTGCATTCATTATTGCTTGAACTTTTTCTGTTGATGTTCGTAATCCGTCCTTATTTATAATGTAACCCAAATAAGTTACGCTGGGCTTAAAAAACTCGCACTTATTTAATCGTAAACGTAATCCTGCACTATTAAGCCTGTTCAGTACCTCATGCAATGTTTTAATGTGAGCTTCCCTATTGTGCCCGGTAATACAGATATCGTCTAACCAGCAACTTACCCCGTCCAACCCAGATAAAAGTGTTTCCATGGATTTTTGAAAAATTGCGGGGGCGTTCGCTAGACCGTAAACTGATCGCGTATATTGAAATAAACCTTTTGTTGTATTGATTGTAGTTAAAATCTGAGAGGAGCCGCTTAGCAAAAATTGGTTATAGGCATTTTTCAAATCAATCTTTGAATACTTTTCACCCCCCCTAACTTGGCAAATACCTCTTCTATCCTAGGTAACGGGTACTTTTCGACTAAAAGGTCTTTATTCAGTGTAACAGAAAAATCGCCAGCTATTTTGATATCGCCATTTTCTTTTAAAACCGGTACGATCGGTGTGGCATAGTCTGAATAACTAACTGGTACAAGAATACCTACATCTACTAAACGGTTCAACTCTTTTTCTACCTTATCTTTAAGGGCAAATGGTACTGTTCGAGGTTTGAAAAATTTCGGCGTTGCATTGGGTTTTAATTCTAAATTAACTTTAAACTTATTGAACAAACCTAACTCATCTTTCCATAGATTAGGAAACTGTTCTAATAAACTGTTAACCTCTTTATCTGCACATGTAACGTTATGGTTTATTTTCACAGTCAAGGTCAAACCAAATACCGACATAAAATCGCGGCCAAGTAATGGTGGCCCACCATTACTTACAATAAATATATTAAGCGTTTTAACGGTATTGTTAAAGTAAATCATAGTCACAAAATAGCCCTTAGGCTCGATTTTATGTCCGTCATATAAGCACATTTTAACACTCGTTTGATGTATTTTGTAACTTGAGAATAATTTTTTATACATTTTATCCGAGATTACAGTAACGCCGGAGCCTGAATCAAGTTCCATTAATAGTTTTAACGTACCTAAAATAACAGACAATTTAACAGGTTTATCTGAACCATACCTCAAGTTAAAATTCTGACATTCTTCACAATCCGATTCTTCACTTCCACCGCACTGGATGTTATAAACTCGCGAACGCTTTTTATTGCATATTTTTTTAAGATGACCTTTTTCACCACAATTAAGACATTTATAGCTTTTGAATCTACACTTATTCGAGTCATGGTTTTTCATTCCGCACACAAAACACTGCGACGAAAGTCGCTCACAATTCGGCGCCGGCCGCGGCGGCGCGGGCGCTGGGGACCGGTGCCCCCTGTCGCCTGGCGCGCCCCTGCCACGGCTTGTCCTGTCTCGGTATCCTCTCATTTTGTAGATCGGCTCTTCTTTAACTGCACCGGCTTCTCCACTGCCGAGTACCTTCGTGGCCTCCCGGGCACAAGCAGCCTGCTCTGCAATTTCCAGAGCTTGAACCAGGTTCAATTTCGCCGCGTTGCACTCAAACAGTTTGGAGCGCTTGGGGCCCTCACCCAAGCCGAGAACAAAACGGTCTGTAAGGTTTGATTCCAAGGCGGCACCAAAGTCGCAATGGCTTGCTAACCCTCTTAATCTAGCCGCCCAGTCTCCCAATGATTCGCTAGGTTCTTTAAAGGCACCGTAAAACTTTGCTTTGTCAGCAAATGAGCACTGCTTGGGCTTGAAATGCGTGTCCAATTTGTCTACCAGCGTCTTGTACTGTAAAACTTCAACATCTTCTGGGTATGTCAGGTTGCGTAGCAGGCGGTATGAGTCATCACTCAAGTCTGTGAAGAGTACTGCTGCTTTATTCTCTTCAACCACGGTATTCACTTTAAGGAACTGAGTTAAACGACTTTTGAATATCACCCAATCACTATTTTTATAGTCAAAAGTAGATAAATTCCCTAAATACGACATTTTAAAGATAAAAATACAAGAAGACAAAAATACAACATTTATATATATATTTTTATATATATATTTTTTTTTTTTCGGGTAATTATATCCCAACTCGTCGTCAATGAGATGTTTTTAAGTAAAACACGACCTACATAGTGTCCAATCAACCCGTTCTATCATCGACTCTCTCTGAAATTGGATCTGGTTTGGACTCGCATGCGCATTGAACACATATCGCTCTACAACAGTGCTGTCATCAGCATAACCAATAATGCCTTCCGATAAAAGAAGGTCATTAATGTGCAGCAGGAATAATGTTGCAGAGAGAACAGATCCCTGACGTACGCCGGCGTTGATCGCCATTAGGTCCGATGAGAAGCCATCGACGACAACTCGAATTGACCGACAGGAAATCAGAGATCCAGTCGCAGAGTCCAGATGGTATGCCATACGCAGGAAGCTTGCTCAAGAGGGTTTCGTGCCATACCCAGTCAAAGGCCTTGGAGATATCTAAGGATACGGCTATTGCCTCTCCGTGCCCTTCCAAGGCCATGCTCCATAGATGCGTGACGTACACTAGAAGGTCTCCTGTTGAGCGTCCTTTGCGGAAACCATATTGGTTGTCTCTGAGGAGCTCATTGGTCTCTAGGTACGTCAGGAGACGATGGTTCAATACACGTTCCATAATTTTGCAAATAATGGAAGTGATTGCAATAGATCTATAGTTGACTGGGTCGGCTCGACTGCCCTTTTTTGGTACGGGCTGTACGTTTGCAAACTTCCATGATTATTTGGAACTTTTCGATACAGGCGTGTCAAAACAGGGGACAACTCGGTTGCACAGTGCTTTAGAACCACTGCGGGAATGCCATCCGGACCACTGGCTTTGTTCACGTCTAGATTTAGTAAGTATTTGAGTACCTCTTTCTGGTGAATTTGGACGGCCTCCATCTTGGGGCCGAATGGGGGTAACGTGGGTGAGCTTTTACCTTTGGAATCTAGACGTGAACATTCTGCGAAGAGATTTGCGAACAAGTGTGCCTTCTCTTTTGCGCTGTGGGCCAAAGACCCGTCAGGCCTTTGCAGTGGTGGCATCGATGGGCGACAGAAGTTCATCTCAACCGACTTGGCAAGGGACCAGAAAGCTTTACTGCCCGTGGGATAGGATGCTAACTTGTCCCCGATATGGCCAATGTGGTTGAAACGAGCGCTTCTGATCACCTTTTTGCAGGACTTGGCAGCAGCATGGTACGCCTGCTTCTTAGCTGGGAGATCCATAGCTTTGCTTCTGCGAGCGCTAGCCCAGGCTTGGTATGCTGCATGCTTACGCTTTTCAGCTAGGAGGCAATCAGCATTAAACCATGGGCGGGCTTTGGACTCCAGGGATACATCAGAGAACGGTATAAAGTACTCCATACCTAGACATATCACGCTGGAGACAGCATCAGCACAGCATGATGGATCATCGGAAGTAAAGCAAGCTTACCGCCAAGGATAAGAGGCGAAAAACCGATAGGTTTCTCTGCCAGCGTGGTCGGTGTCCTTGAACGGGTACAGCCACTCTCCATGGTGGGCATTAAAGTCCCCAAGGAACACCAATTGCGCAGAGGGATAGCGTCGTTGGACCTTATCTGCAGTATCACTAAGATATTCAATAAGTCGAGTTGTCTCCTGAGCTCCCGTGTGTGATCGGTAAATACTCGGAGACGCCGACAACAGATCTCGTCTCTGACATACACGCACACGCCCGCATTGGGGTAAATTTGGTCTCCAGGATATAGCCTGGATAATGCAGGTATGCCAGATCCGAACGATCACAGATCTGCGTCTCTGTCAGAAAGAATAATTGCGGCCTCTCTGTCTCAAGGTGGTGGTGGACATCGTGGAGATTTGAGTGCACTCCTCGGATGTAAAAGAAGTTTACTTTTAGGGAGAGGGAGTGCATTCGCTGTCGGCACTTATTTTTCTTTTTTATGACTTTTCCATTACGTGAATAGGGTGAATAGGGGAGAGGAATAGAAGTTGAGTGAAGTGCAACGTTGGTACCAAGCAACTCGAGTGGTCAGACCCACTGGTGGGGGACTCACATGGAGACCGCGGGGCCACCCAAAACCCCCCGGGGATCGCCATCGGGCCCTCTCCATCCGGTCGCCAACCGGCACGATGGAGCAATCCCGGGATTTTACACAGGCGGTGGGGCAGCCTTTCACGAATGGCTAGAACGCTAGTTGGGCCCCCTACAACCTGCGGTCGGCCAGCGGTGCACCGTTTCTTTGGATCCCGCTGCCCTCCAGAATGAGCCACCCGGTGCATCATAACCCTTCGAGTTCAAACGGCTCTCATACGTTGCGCAATTACTCGGACCTATTCTCCTCCAATGACTACTCAAGACACCATGCCGGAACGTGACTAGGTCACTTGTCTAGAGGGTGGTTGCAAGCCGCGGTCAAAACCTACCACCTGCAAAATGGTTATCCCGCCATTCATCGGTCGCCAGAGCCTCGTCTGCTGTCCGGCAGGGTGCACCACGGGCAGGTGAGGTTGGCATTTGGAGAGTCTTGATGGTAGGCGACTCCCCCTTACACCCCAAAAAATAAAATTAGTATAAATGTTTATGTGTTAAATTTTTGTTCAGGGAGTCTTTACGAAGTTTTGTTCAGTTTGGGATATCTGTCAGTGATGAAGAAACGGTAAATAATATCACGCACTAGTACATGTACTAACAATCGTTCATTTAAATTTTTTATCACAAATTTGTACCACACATTTTCTCATCTATTTACCTTTGTTTACCTAAAAATTAAACTTATCATCTTCCTGGCTAGAAGACAAAAATATAGAATAAACGAAATACCATACTAAATTTAATTTCTTCCAATGGGAATAGAACCTGATTCATAAGCAGCCCTGCACTTCTCAGTTTGTTGAAAACAAGCTATGAACACATTTAATCACTGAAATGTAGGTTTCAAAACTTTGAAACTAGATAGTTGGCAGCTTCTTTAGCTAAGCGCATTTTTGTATTTGTTTTAATGAACGAGAAAAAGTTGCTGAGTTAAAAATTAATGAACCAAGCTAAAACCAAACTTTCATCTTTCAAAGATATGGATTTTTTATTGTTTGCATATGAAATGAAATGAAATGAAATATTTATTTCTCAACATTGACAATTACTTATCTAACTGGAATATAATATCTAAATATATTCCAAAACAAGTAAGAATGAATACTAGAATATTTTCAAAATTGATTCGGAGCGGAACAATCAATTATTAATTTTATGACCTGCTCTGAAAACAACCAAACGGAATACTCTGCGCTGGACCACAAAGGGTAAAGAATGTTTGGTTCAAGTCATAAAGGTAACCGGAATTATTGAATATCAATTATTTGTAGACGGTTTGTATAATTGCTGCCAAAGATTCTTGATATAGAAAGAAAAACCGCGAATTAAACCATAAACCATAAAGAACTACTAAAATGTTTCTTGTATTAAATAATCGTTACTCATTTTATAATTTAAAGTTACTCAATATGGTCTGAATAAAGTTTAAAGATTTAAAACAGACTATGCCTTTTTATAATAATAAGATTTATCAATAACTTGATTCATTTCAGGAAAATGTCTAAATAAAATATGTGGTATTGTCGTATTCATGGTCTATTCATACCATGCTATTGTTTATGCCTTTAGGTTGTTTTTACTGCTATTTTAAATCCAGTACGATTTCATCGGCGTAGTTCCCAAATCCGGAAAATTATTTTTAAAATTTCGAATGTAGCTTTCTAATGATAACAGAATTTTTGTAGTTTTAGTGTTTATCAGTTATATACAAAACCAACAAAAAAATAATCTTTTTCTTTAAATAGTAGTAATATTCTCGCTTTCAACTTAAAACTTGTCGAAAATTATAACCACAACAACGCGATGGTCACCAGGGCGACGGCAAAAGGAATTTACCGGTGGCTGGTGCAAAAGTTTCAGCCAAAACACACCTTTACAACATTTTGCCTGTATTTAGTATTAATGGTTGTTATAATACTGTTTCTGTTTCATTTGTAACCTTGAAGTAATTAAGAGCGAAATGACTTTGTAATAGGCGCAGTTTAACGTATGGTACGGGCGTTTCTGAGACTGGACCTTTTTTATAGTAACAATTATTTTTGCCATTTATTCGTTTTTAAGGGTTAAACGCTTTTAAGGTTACGTACTTTTCTTGGATCTTCTTTAGGTTGTATTTTTTCTTTTTGCATCTTAGACCAAGAATTTAAATATATGAATATTATATTATTCGGAAAAGCATTGTTATTTTCTTTATTTCAGTTTGCACTAGTTTCATCTTAATTAGATCAAAAAGTTTCACCTAATATACATATACAGCAAACAAGGTTTAGATGAAACACCTTTGGACTTAGATTTTTTAGATTGTGTTTTAGCAAATAACTGTTATTATACTTTAATAAAAGCGTTAGGCATATTTCCAGTAAGCCTGCAGTTCAAAGTTTCCCATACCTCAGCCTGTCTGTGTTTGCTAAGGTTCGCCACTGATGTATTAACGACCTCCGTGTGTGCTGCTCCCACGTTGAATTTAATCGCATTTATGACCTTTAGACTGTAATTAATGACCACTTTGTAAATAAGGGACATTTTGTAAAAGAAAGGGGACATTCTTGATTTAGGAGGCGTTAGACAAAATACAGTTTGGTCTATGAGGATACAATTGAGATTGAAAAATAAAGAAATCATTTAGAGAGACGAACATTTTTAGTCTTGTCTGAGATACCCGAGTACAGGTAAATTACTTCCGAGACGTTTTTCCATTTACGGTCAGCACATAAATAAATAAACCACTACTTTTATATTTTTTATAGCCAGGAGCCTCAAATGGAACTAATAATACTAAACTATATTAAAATAGTGAATATTAATATTAAACATAATTTTTAATTTTAAATTTCATCAACTCCAGACATTTCGCACTCGTCCTCATCCTCACTTTGATCCGATGAATCATTTGTGTTTACTATAATTTGTTATGATATTATATCTAAAGTCTCATCCGTGGCTTGAAATTTCTTTTCCTCTTCAATAGCAATAGCAATGCTATTAAATTTTTCTTAGCTATTGTCATTATAGAACTCATATTCACTGTGACATTTTTTGCTACGTAATTTTTCACTATCACCTATGTATTAACAAAATGTAACGAACCTCTTTTTTCTGACTGTACAAGGAAATTTTAATTTAAGTTAAGCATTCCTGTAAATATACAAACACTAATACAAATGCAAAAACGTCTTGAAAGTAATTTACCTGTATATATTTTCTTAAACTATACGTATAGTAATTTTAAAATGATATATTTTTTTGTGAACTTTGAATGATTTTTCATGAAATGAAATGAAATATTTATTTCTCAACATTGAGAATTGCTTGTTCTTATTGATGTCAAATAAAACATGACTCTACCACCAGTTCGAAAAAACCTTCGTGTAGAAGAACTGGCAAGAAACTTCACGGGTATATTTTTTTAAACAAATTTACAGAGTCTCTTTATGTCTATACAAAGTTATTCTTATCTGCATCCGTTAGCTCGGCAAGTCTCCCTCCCCCCAAGTATCCAAACGACGAACACCCTCAAACGGCACCCGTTCTCGAGTTAACGCCGGATCCAGTTCACAATCCACAAATTCTAGTAAAATCCTGTTATTGGGGCATTTTTCATCCAAATAATCGGATAGTTTATAATAAGCTTTAGCGCAGAACTTTTGCTTTATAGTTTCTTTGAATTTTTCAATAGGAAGACCTTGGACATCCTCAGGAACCTTATTATAAAAGCGTATACATTGACCCATGAATGGGTTAGTGACTTTATGAAGCCTACTATTATGAGCTGCCAGCATATTTCTTCCTCTTGTGTTAACATTGTGCAGATCTTTTTTTTTTTGAACAAGGTTATGTTCTTTTTTAAATACATTAAATTTTCTAAATTATATTGTGAATGGAAAGTAAGAATATTTATTTCCTTAAATTTACTCCCAAGTGACACCCTTGGACCGAGCTGATAGATTGCGCGAACAGCCCTTTTCTGCAGAACAAATATAGTATGGATGTCGGCAGTATATTTTGTCTTTTTTCATCGGCCATGTCCTGTAAGTACATCCAAGCATACTAGATTCGTTTTGAAGTTCGTCGTAGCCGACACACCAGCTCTCGATCACCCTGGTGGTAAGTAACATCCGTACCCATAGACATCTTTAATCACAGGTGATTTTATTGGATATCTTGTCGTTTATTGATTTATCGAATGAATTGCCTAAGCTTAAAAATAAATACTACTATAGTTAGTTCGCGTTAAGAATACAGTGAATCATCGATGCAACTACAAATACTAGCCAATGAGATTGCAGTATTAGAAAAAGTTTTCTTTTTGTCGTTGACGCTATTGGCTATAACCTAATGCTGAGACGAAACTTCACTGTATTTGATATTGATACGCTATTGATGACGCGAACGAACTGTATAAGATATTGATACTCCTGTTGCAAAAGACCAAAACTTACAGTTAAATGCTTAAATTATCATGTATATCGTATGCCTAACACGAAGTATGCTTGTTTGATGTTTTTAAAAAATGCTAGCTCTGCTAATTCAATTGTCATTCTATGATGCTTTTGAAACCTTTATAATAATAATATAATAATAAATCCCCAGACAAACACACCAACTTTATGGTCCCAAAGTTAGCAGAGCTTTTGTTATGGATGACCATACAGTGAACTAGGGGGGATCCCAGTATATACATACATATATAAATACATACAACCATGACCCAAGAACAAACATCTGTGTTCAGCACACAAATTAATACCCCAGCCAGGACTCGAAACTGGGACCTTCGGCGTATGAGGCAAGGCTACTTACCACTACACCACTTGCTTTGTCTGTTGTCTTAGTAAAATATGTGCCGTTAAACGAGAACAATACAATGACACAAAATAAAAGTAAAACTCATTTATTTCATTTAACATGTAAACATAGTGTGCAAGTCCTTGGAGTATCCTTTTAAGTTATGCAATGCCTGTAATAAGATCCTCCACTCTTCCATTTATATTAGTTACTTATAAAAACAAAATATATATATACAATGTGTTGTATGTAGTAACTAAAAAATAAATATTAGCTTAAATAATAAATTAAAAATTAAAAAAAATGGACTTCAACTTAAATTTAGAATTAATAAATTCTAATAAAAATACATATATTACGTTTACGTCAGAAAACGCCTTACGATTTGTATTTCTACTGTCTTTTGCATTTAAAACAATGCTTCTATTTCATCAACAAATAATTTAAGAAACTGTAAAGAATACAACTATTCATCCAATTGAGCTTTTATTACATTGTAAGACAAAACCAGTTCCATCTAGCAAAAAAGCCAAACTATTCAAATTTAATACATAATAATGAACTTGATATCCCTAAAGGGCACATGCGCTGTTTTCATACAAAATTTATCACTGTAGCAATAGATAGGAAACAGGTATAACAGCCATAAATTGCACGTAACCTCATCTCACACGAAATATCTCGATTACCTATAATGGTACAATGAGGTCGAATTGAATAGGAAACCTTGCCACCTGCAAACACGTCCGAGAAACTCAGAGTGGGGAGTGTTAAAGTAAATAGAGCTTATATTCGATTAAAATTTACTTATTTTTTTCATTAACAGGTATTCATGTCAGTCAAAGGAGTTTGAATCTTTTTGTATGGAAAATGTCCCGGGCGCCCAGCGCCACTGAAATTTTTTTAATAAAATGCTGGCCTCGTCTGAAACTTTCGTAAATCAAAAATTCACATCAATACAAACATACAGTATAGGATGAAAAAATCTCGTAAAGAGTCAAGTTTCAGAGCTATGAGCACTCAAAGATGTACAAGTGGCGCCTGGGACAAAAGAAATATACCCCTTTACAGAAGGTACAGTTGTTACATAAATGACATTTTAGTAAAATGTCATGCAGCTGTAAAGTCGAATTACAATTAATTATATCAAAAGTGAATCAAATCTTTGTTTGATCTAAGTTTGTTAAATTATGGTACAAAACTCACCGAATAAAAGACCGCTGCACTGGAACAGTTTCTGAAATATGCATCATAGTCATTTACGCTAAAACTTATTATCGATCTTGTTATACCTTGCTGTAAAGATAAGAAATTTAAGCACTAGATGGTTCAATGCAATCAAAAAATAAATGTGGTAAGCGTCTGTACGTGTATAAATGCTTTTACGCGATGCACCATAAATCTTCTACACAGTACACAATTTGTACTTGATTATATTATAAAATAATAACTGCAACTTTATCATTTTATCAGTTATTTCCAATTAATTATATAAATGGCATGACAACTCTATTTCATCATTCGTAGCTCTAAATTTAATACTGTTACTCACATTTGCAATGTAAAATATAGCGAACGTTTCTAAGTATGCATTTAATATCACTTTAGCGCGCTCCAAGTAGGCTGGAGAAAGGGCGGTAGCCCTCATAAGTAGTGTAATTGGCATAGAGCTCATTGTGTTTGCTTGTTTATGCGCGGTTATTGTATTCACATTTATAGAAATTGAATGAACACTTTATAATAGAATATTTTAAGTTTTATTTATTTGTATGGATAATTTGTGACGTAATAAAATGTTATATAATGAATAAGTTCAAGTATAGCTTACGTTCTGTTTTATACAGAGCTTAAAAATTAGCACTGTTAATCTTGCAACAGATGAAATAGTTTTTTAAAATCGTTTAACTGAAAAGCTTTCCTAAAGTATCATAGCTTCAAAAATTAAAAAGGGCTAAATTACTTAACAATACTGTGCGTGTTCGGCACGTGCAACAATAACGCCCGCGCCTTGCCATAAGCGCAAACTGCGCGCGCGCTCTTTTTTTTTTGTTCCCCTCCACGGAGAGGGCAGGAGGATAAAAAATGCTCTGAGGCATTCTCCGCGCGCGCGATCTAAGTTATGTGGAACTCGCTCCGAGCCTACCAGAGCCCTACCCACTAAATACCCTCTGAATGACTCGTGCAATTTTTTGCCACACAGCCTTCATCTGAGCGACGACCAATTGGAGAAAGAGGCCGCGCTAGCACGGCCCAGAAGGGAGATCTAGTGTTAATTTCATGGGTTCGCCAGTGGGCGCGTTTCTCGGTCTAGTGACTTTGAACTTCGAATCTAAGACAGGGATAGTATACGAGACTGAATCTCAAACTAAGGGATTGCGGTGGGTTTCGGAGCATTTGAAGAACGATTCTGAGGGTGTTTTGAGGTGATGTTGCACTGTAGGTATTTCAAGATCTCTGTGCAGGTCCGCGTTGCGTACGTACCAAGGGGCGTTTGTGGCCCTGCGGCAGAAGAGATTTTGAACTACCTGCAGTTTGTGCAGGACGGAGGGTTTGGCGTGGACAAAGATTGGGGAGGCATATGTCTATGACGGGTCTAACGCAGGTCTTATTACGCGTACGTTTATTTCTGAAAGAAATTTTACTTTTTTTACCTAGCATACTATAAAGGCGGCCTAAGTAAAAATGTGCGAACTTCGTTACTCTATCGACGTGAGGTTTAAAAGAAAGCGTCTGATCTAAGGTGATGCCTAAATATTTGGTAGTGCGCTTCCATGGGATGAGAATGCCTAGCATTCTAACGTGGAGATTGTCGGCAATACGACGGCGTTTGCAGTCGAAGTAAACCGCAGAGCTCTTCTCTGGGTTCACATCGATACGCCATTTTTGAAACCATGCACCGAGGGCATTTGGCGAGGTGAGACCCGGGACACTGACGCCTTTGGCCTTTGGCAAAGAGGGCGAGTTTGACGCCTTTTGGCGGGAGGGGAATATCGTTAGTCTTCTTTCATATTTCTGGGGAAACACTCGCAACAACGTTACATATCTGAGGGTTCCTCGCTTTCCTACGGAATTTTATTACTGCTCGATCATTCAAGGTCCTCAAACATGGCCCTGTTCTGATTTCGTAACGCTTTTAAAATCTTATCGTCCGTCAAGACCCCAAGTACACCTCTGAGTTGCAGGAGGGGGTCTTTATTGCTTACTTCTTCGCACTTCAGATTTTCTATTACTAGATTATTTACTATCTTTTCTTTGACTATACTACGTCCCTCCGCCATCCTGCAGCTCATTATTACTTTTTGGTCTCGGGCTTTCCGGGCCCTTTCCACTTTTATCCATCCTTCCTTGGCGTCCGTTGCCTCCCTCATCTTGCTCAAAACATTTTCACCCGTATCAATTATGTTCTCGGATGTTATCAATACGGAGTGCAGTGTCATTTTTTCGAAAGCATCAACTGTCGGTCGGTGCGACACCGCTCCAGCGTAGGTGGTTGGATTTTTGTTTGGCAAGGTCTCCTTCAGATGATCAAGGGCATTCTTAAATTCTTTCATTTGCATGTTACTTTCTTTTAGTTGCTCAGAAGCCATTTGTAATTGGACCATTAATTCTTTGTTTGATTTGTTGAGACGTTACGCCGACGCCTATAACGGACCGGCGTGTCTGGGTTGACTGTGTAGTCAGCTGACTTATTGACCTACAGGTTGGGATGGTGGGGAGCGTTGTGGAAGTAGCGTCTAGACACCAAATTCATCAACGTAGCAATAGTGGGCTGCTTGAGATCTTTATGCAGATCTAAATTGCGGACATAGGGTGGAGCCCCGACGCATTTGCGTAAGAACCTATTTTGAATAACCTGCAAGTTATTGATATTCGACTTGCTGGCGTGAGCGAAAACCACACTGGCATATGTCATGATGGGGCGGATGCAAGTTTTATAAAGTGTAAGCTTATTTGTAACCGAGATTTTACTCTTGTTGCATATTAGAGGGTGCAGCCTACCCATGACGACGGCGGCTCGGTCCCGGACTTGTTTTATGTGATCCGTGAATGTAAGTCCACTATCTAAAGTGACTCCCAAATATTTGACTTTGGTACTACCCCTGGGAGTACCAAACAGAGAGATCTGACTTAATCTTTTGGAGGGTTTTCTAGAGGTTGTCCTAGAGCAGGTTGAAAGAGAGAAGTACACTGCTGCACTTTATGCTGGGTTGACTGCTATTATTGTTTAGCTTCATTGACAATCATGTCAACGCATTTTTTAAATGAGAGCCATAGAAGCTGCCTAGCTGGCTAAACCTGCTACACACGATTCTCTCTACTATATTTTATGAAAATATGATTTCTGGCTGGCAAGAATAATTTTGAAACTTCAAATTGTGGTTCCAAAAGCATGCGAGCCCGGCCATATAAGCTGAGGGCTGGTCTTAGAACGGCAGTTTATTGCAAGCAAGTCTACTGAAATCATCTAATCAAGAAAGAAAGTCTACTACAAGCGTCAAGTAACAACACCAGTCTACTGCAAGAAGTCCTCATGCTGATGCTGCCTGCGACTGATGAAGCTTGCAACTGATGAAGCCTGCAACTGATGAAGCCTGCAACTGATGAAGCCTGCAACTGATGAAGCCTGCAACTGATGAAACCTGCAACTGATGAAGCCTGCAACTGATGAAGCCTGCTACGGATGCTGCTCGCTACGGATGCTGCCTCTGTGCTGATGCTGCCTGCGCCAGAGCGCCAGCCGGTGCCTGAACGTTCTCGCCGTCGAAGCCTTGGCGGTGACCTCGTTTAAGTCCGTTAATAAAATCGATTGCGTGACAGTATAAAGCAGATACTTAGTGGGGCGCGTCTTTGTGGATAGACCTCACTATACTATGTACATTTGAATAGAATTGAAATTTAAAACCACGTAAAAGTCAACTCTCAGGTATACCCTGTAGATCTTTAAGGGTATTTAAAATTTGTATATGCCCATTTACCTTGTCCTGAATCGACACACAAGGCCAGTTGCATTGATATACTGGTTTCACTCGAATGCTAATTATACGTTTTACACAGACGATGTTTATTTATTTTTCAAAGAATTATTTATTTGGTTCACCAGTAATAACTTACTGTTTCTGTTTCACATTAGTAACTAAAAAAAATTATTGGTGAAAAACGTAATTCCTATTTAATTCCTTCCTTTTAGTATTTTAACACCTTAAAGCAGGGTACATGTATAGTTAAGTTCATTGTCATTAAAGTTTCAATTATACATGGAGTGTATTTTACATACTAATATTTTTTACAAACAAGAATATTTACAAATTAACAATACAAAAAAGGAAAACAAGGAAAGCAAAATAATTAAAGGCTGATTACAACGCCTCAACTACTTTTTACTTGAAGAAGAATTGCCAAAAGGCTGGCAGAAAAGAAATATTTACACGTTTAAATTTAGATTTTGATAAATGGCATTTCTTGAAGATCTTTTGCGTCATTAACGTTTTTCTGAAGTCAGATTTGTTGTAAAGTTGACTACAGCAAAACAAGATTGAGGTAACACAAGATTTGTTTAATTTAAGATCATATAATTGTTATGTTTGTGTGGAAACATCATTATATTTGGTTTGGTTGTACTTGTAAACCAGAACCTAAGCCGGTCTCTAGAGTCATATGCTATAAGGGGAAATCCATTAAATTTACTAACGAGTTACTTGCAGCATAGGGGTCAATGTCAAAGTGTCACAAATGTGTGGAAATAGGGTAAAAGAGTATAAGTCGTCGTTCCAAAAACAAAATCCATTCGGTATCCCCCAAGGTAGTGTGTCAGGGCCGATTTTATTTATTTTATTCATAAATGATCTTCCTACTATTACCAAACATGAATGTGTACTTTTCGCTGACGACATAACAATTAACATAACAGCGAAAGATACAAAATCTCTGGAATATGAATCTAATAAAGCACTCATCTCTGTTACTAATTATTTGGATCAAAATAATTTAGTCATTAATATGAATAAAACAAATATTATGCAATACCAGACATACAGAAGTAGAGCTGATGTAAATCGGTTAATATCTCGAGGCACGGAAATAGAGCAGGTACATAGTACCAAGTTTTTAGAAATAACCCTATATAAATATTGTGACTGGAAACCACATATAAGTAATTTATGTAAAAAACTAAATAGTTTTGTTTTCGTCATAAGTAGATTATCAAGAACTGTAAGTCAACAAGCAGCCAAATTAGCTTATCATGGTTATGTTTCATCTATCTTGCGCTATGGTTTATTTTATGGGGAAATTTTGTAGACGTCCAGAAAGTATTTTTGTGTCAGAAGAAATGTGTTAAAGCACTTTGCAGAGCAGATTTCAGAGATCCGTGCAGGCCTCTTTTTTCTCACTTTGCCGAGTTTGTATATATTCGAAATGTTATTGTTTGTAAAAAAACATAAGGAATACTTTAAGGAACTAGGTAGTGTCATGATTTTAAGAACTAGAAATAAAGATATTTTGAGTAAAAAAATGTATATGCCGCCTCGAAAATTAACATTATTTAGTAGAAATGTTTATTGTATGGCTATCGATATACATATAATAAGTTGCCCTTTAATTATAAAAAACTCAAATTTTAATGAACATAACCGAAAAATATATGACTTATTGATACAAAAATGTTACTACACAATTGATGAATATTTAAAAGACACTGAATTGTAATTAACTAAATCTATATGTGTATAAGTTTAGGAATCATAATATTTTGTAAAATTTTTAATATTAATAATTGTAAATCCTGTTTTGATATTAGGTATTTAAGAATAGGTTTTTAGATAGTTAATCATTTTGTAATTAGCTTCTTATAAATATTTGCACGCTGTTTAACAGTAAAAAATGTAGAACTGTCAATTTTAATTAGGAACTATTTGTACACATTTTTTCGCAAATAAATTCATTTGGTTTGATTTGATTTGAAATAATTATTTGTTATTATTATAACTTTGTATTTAAAATAAAAGCCCATACCTAGTTTCTTCAATAAAACGGTCATAAAAACTACTTAATAAATCCCAATAGCAAATAACAACTTTTTTAATCCCAAAAATATCAAGGAAAATATCTCTTTTAACATCAAAGCACCAAAAATGGTTTTCAGTTATTTATTATTATTTTCCACTCGTTAAGCTTGTAACGTTGTATATCAAAGTTATTTTCGTTCTCGAAACACCCCGGAGCTAAAGTATGTTCTCCAAATATAACAATCATTAAATTAATAAGGGAAAATCGGCTCCAAGTCTTGTTAGTCTTCTTCAGGAAAAAAAACATATTGATAGTGTTATTATGGGTGAGTTGCATCACAGACTGTTGAAGTCGACTCTGATTTTAGCAAAAACGATACCAATAAAGTAAGAACTAAACAGTTGCGTGTTGCATATATATTATACGTATGACATAGTCAAAGCCTATACTTTGACAGCTGACTTGACCAAAAATGACCATTGACCAGTCAAATCGAGCGGTTACAATTAGCGTTAGTTATGAACTAATTTTAACTATTGCTAAAATTGTGTAACCCATATTTGACGTAATCGGAGATTTGATGGCTTTGTTATGGTTATAACTATATCGTGCAACTTATCCTAATTGTATAAAAGATGCAACTTGGCAAGTAATCACGGAACCAGCTCTACTAATGAAATTGGGTGTATGTTTGGTACTCAATCGTGCCAGAATAGGCTTTGAATGTCATTTATACATTTAAAATCAGTCCTCACTGTATCACTCGTCATTACTTAGCCCAATAACGCTAATTTTGCGTGAATTTTCGACTTATAATATTCACAAGTAATTAGAAATAATTATTCAAACTTTATTTTTAAAAAATGTTGAAATGGTGCGATAGAGTTAGTTTTATAATTACATTTTGTTAAAATGGGAATTTATCAAAATGTAATTACAAAGCTTACGCGATCGCAGTCGTTGACGAAAATAAGTTTAGTATATGAACAGAACGTGCCAAGGGATCATATATAGAGCAACTTTTTTTAAGAAATTTAGATGACAACGTATATATGTGTACTAAATTTCAGGGAAATGCTACTAAATTTAAATACATTTTTAACCTCAAAGTTATATATTCCTTTTCTCTGAACTTAACGAAAGTCTGTAATAAATAGTTCCAAGCGTGTTAGCATCTGTAGTAACGACAGCATAACAGATGTTAATTGGTGTTTCGTACTCAACAAATAATTAAGTTGTAAGCTACACAACACAGGCTACGAACAGCTTGCATAGCTGCGACGTTGCGTGCTCAGCATCACCAAAGGACTCTCAAGATCGCTAAATTCTTAAGTAATTAAGTGTTGGAAAACAACATTTTGCGTCGCTTTATGTAAATCTTCCAAGATAAAATACTCTTGTATTGAATATTTCTTTGAATTGTATTGTTCCTTGAGTATAAATCCTAGATACCATGCTGAAAATATCTTTGTCAAATCATTAAGTATATTAGGTACCTTACCATTTTAGGTATGACAATCATAGAACTAGGAGGTAAGATATCCTTAATTTGAAGGTTTTTACTCAATCAATGATAAACAATAAAAAAATATTTATTTAAACAATAATAGGAGCATTATATCTATTTATGCCTAATTGCAAAAACAAAATATTAAATGCACTCGATCAAAACTGCTTTAAACTTTAAGCTCTGTAGCTTTTTTGACGAAACTGAGTTTTCAACTTTCAAAAGTCAAAGATGTTGACCGATACTTACTTTAGTTTAGTATCGATCTTTCAATATACTGGTTGTACAAAGGACATAGATGCCATTCCATACTTTTTTGGGCCAAGGTATAACAAAATGCCAGTTGTATTTATGTCAAATATAATCAAAATTCTTTTTCTCCATCAAGATTGCGTAAATACAACTTAACTTCGGCCTTTTGAAGGTAGGTTATCGGTAGACTGAGAGGAAAAAAAGCCGGCGGAAAAAAAATTCATCACTCTTTATTATTAACTATTTGACATTTATACACAATTCCATGTCAAGATGCACAATTTGGAATCATGTAAACCAAATTCACAATCTAGAATCTAGTTCTCAGAGTCTGATAGGTAAGCACAAAATAATCGGGTAAAAGAAGTTAATTGGTTATTAACACGGATATAATACATTAATAGTAAGGCGCAAGGAAAAATATCAGACAAACGAGTAAACGAGTGTATAAATCAGTCAGTCACGTTCAATTCGTTGTCCGCTTTGAGTGAATGAATCGGTATTACCAGCTCCGATAACTCAATTCCGGCTAAATTTAAATAGATAAAAATTTATTACTAATGATTCGATAATGTCGTTGCATTCATTGCTCACACTATTTTCGATACAAAATGTTCGTAATCACTCACACTCACTTACTTTGGTAATGGATTACAATGAGTTCACTTACCTTGGATATTTTTTCTTTTTTAGAAACTAGATTTTTTGAGGTTTTTGTATTTGCAATAAGAAACGTATAACCTATTTATCAACACAAATTTCAACTGGTTTACCCTTAAGCCTGTCACTACTCTACTGTAAGCCTACACTACTACTACAACGTTCTTTAAAGGAGGTTTCGGAAAGGAGGTGGAGGAAGTTCATAAGGCCGTAATCAAACATCACATAAAATAAAAATTTTAACAACGCGTGAAAACCAAATAATTTACTCAAAATATCCAAAACAATATTAAAATATAACACTAATTCGCTAACTTAAAAAGCTGTGGCTTGTTTGAACAAGAAACTCCGACCAGGCAGAATTCGTAAACAAAACTCGACAAAAATAAAATATGAACCACAAAGCCTTCTTGCGGTTGCTTTGTATAGTTTTCAATCTACATTATGAAAGCCCCATGTAACCGCTGGTCGTCCACAAAGCAATATCGTTGAAAGCTTAATACTAGCTTTAAACAGAATTACGAGATTTGCAGTCTGCGTTCCAATGCCACATTCCTGACTGTATGGACTGTATTTTATACCGATTGATGGATTTATTAATTATTATAAGTACCCTTTATTAATTGGGCTCTGGTTTTAATTAATTTAAAATGAAGTTTACATAAGAGGTTTATTTGTTAAGCTGGTTTCAATATTATCTTTTTTGTATCGATGATTGTAAAAAGTACTTTTTGAAATTGACTAAATGACTTAATAAAAATTAAACTATGGTGAAATCTATAATTTTAATATTTGTTAATACACTTTGATGCAACAATCAATAACGTAATTTAAGAACAGTTTTAGATAGTTAAAAGTATCTTATTTTCAAATACACTAACTATGCACAAAAATTTGCAAGTTATCCAAAAGAATAACGATAAAACAATTGCAATACAATAAAAATCATAAAAAGGATATCCAATGTCCTTTTTATGATAACTTTTGAAACATTTAAACTCTGTTTATAAAAATATCATTTGTTCACAATGAAACGTTAAAATTTAATTTAATTTAATTTAATTTATTTATTTATGTAGAAACCTTTTGGTAAAATGTTTTTTAACTGCAAAATATATTATAACCCTCAAGCACGTTTAAAATGTTAAGAAACATTTTCTCGTTACCGCTTAGCTGGGGCGGTATGCACAGGGTGGGTGCAAAGTCCATCAGCGTATTTCTAATAGAGGACTGTAATAATAAGAACAAAAATACGTTTCTAAATTTAAATTTAGAGGAGGTCAAAAAGGTATCGTTTTATCCGCAGAAAAAATACGTATTAGTAGATACCTTTTCAAATTTTTTTTCTGTATTGGACCCTGTAAGTTAAAAGGCTCAATTCCCACTCTTGCACTCTGGGAAAAAAACTTCATGAAACATATCGTATCGAGTTTTAAAGGTGAAAAATGAATTAATATTTTGATGGATGCCAGCATATGAGTTAATATTATTTCCAGTGAAAATAACCTAGCTGTTTACAGGCATAGGAGTGTTTAACCGTTTATTTTATACACAAATTTATTGAATAAATTTAGAAGATTTGTGGATTTATATAGTATAGCATTTAAATCTATCAAAAAAGTAATAGATTTCACATCTTTAAAACTTGATACAAATGATTCCAAACGGACACAAGCTATCCTCTTCGTGCATCATCACTTTCAACCGGGAGTGTTGGAGGAAAATCGCTTGCCAATTTAGAAAAAAAAACACTAAATATGAATATAGATATTTCTTTCATACAAATGATTCGAATTCTTTGTATAAGAGTTTCATTTGTTCAGTCCCGTCTAGGGGAGTATTACAGTTCTTCCGATTTTAAGCGCCACACTTACCATGTTTTTTTTTTGTACTGGCTAAAGGAAAGCAAAAGAATAAAGGCAAGTTTAACTGAAGCCTACCGTTGTCAGTGCATCTTAAAGCGATATCCTAATGTAATACCAGTATTAATAAACTAAACCCTTATGCTTCATGATGTTATGGGTTTGTCTGACACTTACCAACAGGTGTATCGCTAACGCGTATACCGGCTATGAATAATGTAAAAAAGAATAGCTAAACTGTGAATTAAGTACCCTACCAAAAAAATTAAATTAATTAAAAAAAAAGATAACCGCAACATAGTCTATAATTTCTAATAATTACCCCTCTAAACGAACTACTCCACACGCTTACAGCTCTGTGGCAAAAAGTAAGAAGGGCATGAAGAGGAGGACATCAAAGCGAATTAACGAATGTTGTCTGGAGGCGTCCGTTTGTGCCCGCTTTGAAGTCAACTGTTGCTTAGAACTGAAAGGTACCAAGACTTATTTTTACGTAACTTAAGGCCCACTTTGAATATTAATTTTGCCTTAGATAGGCCTTGTTGCGATGATAGCGTTTTTGTACCTTTATTGTTAGATGTGGTTAATTTATATCACCCTTTGATTTATTTTGTTTTCCAAAATGCAATTTCGCTCGTATTTCTTTTACTCAGCCAAATTAAATATATAGGTAATAATAATATTAGTAATAGTAGGTTCATTGTGTTTTAAGTATATAGCCTACACATTTTGGATACTTTATTTTTCGTGCTGCGTTTCTATTTTCATCCGTGGATGTTTCTAGATAGCATATGTTATTTTATAGAACAGATTATGAATTAACAACACCGCACTGTAGGCGGTAGTAGCCTTCGTTACTTCGTTATCGTCGAATCCAAGTTCAGGATCTTTTACGATAAAGGAGATTTTGTACCGACCAAGTTCGAAAATTTAATATTCTATCGTATTACATCCAAAACTCAAGATTTGGGTTCAGTTTGGGGCTTCATATATTTCTGGATGTCTTATTTATCTATTTATTTACTTCCACAGAGACTTAGTAAACAACGCTATCAGGGATCGAAATACCTTCATGCAAAATGCGCCCTAACGTTAAAATGGATAGAATAAACTGTTTTCTTTATACGTTTACGACTAAAATATGCAAAAGGGACGTGAATGTTTTTTTGCATTGTAGTTTTTGAAAAGGATGCCGAAATTTTATACATGCTTTTTACGACAACCCTTTGTGAGTCGAAGATATCTGTGACACAGCTAAAGTATGTGCATATAACTATATCATCAACCCTAAGGAAACGAAAAAAATATATTAGGAACAATTTTTTTTCCCGTATTTCTTAGAATAATTGTAACGAAGTTCATTTTGTTTGTTTGTTTATACGCTTTCATGATTTATTTACTGATAAACAGGGGTAAAGAAAAGGACACAGAATACCTTACATCAAAAAAAGTACAAAAGGAGTAAGTAGATTTTTTTTGTTAAAATCTCGTGTGGGGCGGTACTACTATCCCTCTTGTTGTGACCGGCATACAAGCCACGCTTACGTGGTTGTTCAGGTAAAATAGAAGAAACAGCCACTGGAACAAAGGCAATGTCAACTGAAACTGGAACATTATTATTAATATGACCAATAAATAAACCAACGATTAATAACGTTCATGGGTGCGGTTATCGCTTAACACCAGGCGAGTTCACTGCTCGCTTGACAGTGATGAAGATAGTAAAAAAAAACTTACTGTTACCGAATAATATGGTAATATGGTATATATTACAGTATCTTAGTTTTTGGTTCTCCTCCGCGGGGAGGGCAGGAGGAAGTAAAAAAATGCTCTTACGCATTCCCCGCCGCGCTTAGTTCATAGCGGACATATTTATTCTGGTGCTCTTGAGAAATAGTCGATAATTATATTTTTGTTACAAATTAAATTAATGTCGGGTAACGACGATTTAACTATTTGAAAAAGCGATAACTGCGATGGATAGTTAGCAAGTAGTTAGGTGCAAAAAACTGCAAGTTGTGACAATAAAAAAAATATATGTATCATTAGTAGATTCCAAATAAAAATAATATAAGAATTCTTCTTCGTACATAAAACTGTTTTACATTTCAATTCCAAATCTTAAGTGTTCATTGGAAAACTAAAGTGATGCAGAAGGTGTTCTATCCAAACTCTTTCAGAAGAGAGTGTAGCAGACCAGTCCGCTCTGAATGCAAATTCAGAAGAATGGTACATGTTATAAACGAGAAACCAAAATTTCGATCAGAAATGAAGAGGGTTCGTGAAAATTTATGAATTAATGGCTACACTGATTTTGGTTAAGTAATGCACATAATATGATTGAACGTTGTACAGTTGACATAGCCAATATCCACAAATAAAATAATTAATTTACACTGTTATATAATGCTTGTGTTTCGTATAACGTCAAGAAAGAGATGGCTGACAAAACATAATGTAAAACAAAACAAATTAAATTTGTTATAAATATTGCATTATGAAAGCATGATTAAATATAGCTATGCGTAACTGATTAATTAATTAAAGTTATTACTTATCAACATACAAATAGGTAAATTATTATTTTCAATTGGCATATTTGTGAGGAAGAAATTTGACAAAGTACACAGTTTTGGAAAGTCAGTTTACTTTTTTAACAGCTGCGATGCTAGTTATAGTACATATTAATTAGATTTTTCAATCGTTTTACAGGCTTACTAATACAAGCAATTTCAAAGTTCCTTGTATTGTCAAGATGAAACATAATGAAAACCCTTTTTGTATTCATGTTTTGAAGACATGTACCCCGGTAATAATGAATTTCTTGTAACTTGCACCACCCACTAACCCGAGGCAAGTTGACTATGTATCTTCAGCGGTCTCGGACTTTCTTTATGCCCTGTAAACAATATTGGAACATTTATTTTTCATAAACTCGCGTTAAATAAAATTATGATTCATCCTTGTAGGTTGAAAGCTTTTGCAGTTGTATGTTGCTTTCCTTATAATGGTGTTCAAATTATATTTATTGGTTAATGTAATAAAAATGATATAAATAAATGGCACCCTTTTTAAATAATTCTTAGTTTAGAAAATAAACATATTTCCTTGTATTTTTTAATAAATTATTCAGACACCTTTTCTTCGACAGATTTAAGTTTGAACATAAATTTGTCTCATGGTGCAAAATCGTAAGATGATCCCATTATGATCGATCCCTAAATGCAACGCAACGGGATAATTTGACGTATTGTCAAACAAATTGAAAATACCTGCGTAATGTTTTTGACTTGCTCTTTTATCACTATATTTTTTCATAGCCTATCTTTTGAAGAATGGTATGAACTTATTAGTGTAACGTTGGATTCGATACAATCTATTTGTAACCTAACTAGAAAATAAGTGTTTCATATTTAAAAGTCATCACTTATATAATTTCACTATATCACCTAGTATCATCTCTTACACGCTTCTGCTGTTTTACATAATTGCGAATATAAGTTTTCTTTTTGTTTCACTTCGAAAAATAAATTCCTAAGTTAAATAAGATTTCTAAAACCTATAAGCTCACTTCAAATTATTTCTCATGAACTTTGAAATTTATAATAATGAATAGTACCTTTCCACCTTACTTCTTGACTAAAAACAAGCTGGAGACAAATTAAAAAGTAATTACATTCGACAAGGAAGGCTAGACAAAGTCGCAAGGAGTTAGTTTTCATTAAGACTTTAAGCAAAGTTGAAAGTTGCGTTGGCGTACAATTCTTAGGTAAGGAAGTACAAAAATCATTTAATAAATAGACAAATTATCTATATTATTATTACTATTTTATAAAGATACTTGTATTACTCGCACTACGGTTAATCCCAAGATTTTCCATCTTATTTCACGGTAAAGGTCCCTAATCCTGACCTAACCAATAAAATCCTAACATTTACTTACAAACGGGTTTTACAGTAGCACATACATACATTAAAAATACACATTACTGTCAGTACCTATTAAAATTTTAATGATAGTATATCTCCCTTAGAAATCTCATTGAAGGAGGAATCTCACATTTGCTTTTCTACTACTAGTGCCTAAATATTTCATATAACCGAAAGCAATTTACATCTTCGATGAGTTTTGTTTTTATTAATTACAAAAAAAAAAACATTAAAGACGTGGTATGTTTTACAACGAAGCAACAAAAAGTAGGTAAACCTTATTCGAAAACTTAATAGATATTATGGTATCCGTTTTAGTTGTATAAACTAAAGGAACACGAAGTTTCAATTCTCACTAGACAAACCAACCGCATGATCACATTCTCCTCTTCAGCATTTTGCCAAAAAAGACTATGTGCTCTACCAGGAGTCCAGCGAATATGTTGCCATGGGTATGTCGTGGGCTGTGTTTATTTTATAGTATTCTTAATTATTTTAAGGTATTCTTGATACTTTGATAGTAACGTATGCAAGTTTTATATTTCTTTTGACCATAATAGATTATTCTTAACTGATTGTTGAATATTGATGTCTAAAAATTTATTTGAACATTGACAAAACCATATAAATGATTAATTTAACAACGCAAGTTCTTATTTAATTTGTTCATCTTATTGCCAAGTGATGATGGAAGCTGTTAAATCTAGAAGTCACTTAACCAACTCAAAGGACAAAGACCTTTCTAGGGTCTTTCGGGAGCTACTACTAAAACCTTAGCAGTGTTTGGCATTAACATTGACCTAACTCAAAAACCGTCACTACACAACAATATTAAAACATTATAATACTTTCTTATTGAATATTGGTCACTTTTAGATTAATTTCAGAAGGCTCCGTATAGAACCCGACATAAATACAAATTCTTCACGAAACGTCATAAAATTAAAAGACAAAATATTTTATTATAAAACAAAATATGCTTCTCCATTATGAGATTAAAATCCCATCTTGAAGATTTAATAATGGAAAGTACGCTTTTTGGTTTTTGTCGAGGATTCCACAGTAAAAACAGTTTATCATCTTAAGAAGATTTTATTTTTAGTTTTCCATTAGGAACTTTGCAGGATATACAGATTAGCAACATTATGTTGGCATACTTTAACCTAGAAGATTGGACAAGTCTGCTTGGGTTTGTAGCTCATTATTTGGCCTGCTTCCATTTTTCAGGACACACATAGAACTGAATGTTTTAAGATAATAGGAAAAATTTTCTTATAAGCTTTGTCACTGTTTTACATTAATCCCTTTGTAACATTATATAAAAATAACAACATATAGGTACCAAAAGATTTCAAACATAAGTGTCTGTTTGGAGTAAAAGATCAGGAAAAGGGAGAAGGATCAGCTGTGATCAATATAGGAATAGAAGTTTAATCTTAGGTTCGTTCCTCAATTTTCAAGGATATATATTCAAGGATAATCAGACCTTCACGAGTCTGATTATCAAGCTCAAATACTCGATATATTCTATTGCTAACTTCTAAAATTCATCAATACAAAGTAAAACCATTAAGTGCCTAGAGCTCAACAATCAATTGTTCCTTAATTAGCAATCCTCACCGCAATTCTCTAAAGATCGAAACCGCATTCCTAATAAAAACCGAGATTCAGGTTTATCTGCGGAACCCTCGTCAGACCAACTTTCATCAGGTCGCTCTTCGATAGCCCGTTTTTGTCAACCCTAATAAACTCGATGGTTTACAGTTGAAACTAATATTGGTTTCATAGATAATTGTTATAAGGTTAACATTTGTGCTGGAGGTTCTTGTAGACTGCAAATGTAGTTTATGTGTTAGTTTGAACGCTGTTAAATTTAAGTGTTTATATCGATTATTTCATGAAAAAGGCAATGTATAAAATAAATTATTAAGAAGTTAAAAATAATATTTCTTTTATAAATTTAAAAATATAATAATAATATTTTCCCTAATGCACGAAATTTTTAAATTGGATAATACCACTATTACAGATTGGATAGACAAAAAATACCTTTGTGAAGGTTATCTATTTAAGTCAATTCTCTTAAATTAAAATTTTTATTTATTGTAAATTGAAGTTAAAACTAATCATACAAAATAATCAAAAAGTATAACATTACAAAAGAAAAATGAATCAAATACATCCAATTATTTTATGATTCGAAAAGCCCACCCCGTGCCCTACCAGATGCAAACTCGTTGGGCAGCTAAGGATAGGCTTTGCATCAGGTAAGACCCGGACACCCATCTTTACCTGTCTCCATCAATCGACGGCCCACTTCTTTACAGAAATCAAAGCTTCGGAACCCCAACTGCCTGAAGTTTCGAATGCTAGCGGCGATAAAGTCGTAATGTATCGTCAACATTGCGTTTTTTTCTTTCTTCTTGGAGGCTGCTGCTTCGGCGGCTGGCCCAGCTGACACTAGTGTCCGACTTAAATGGGAGGCTGCATAATGTATTTACACAGGTAGCATCCCATATGAGACACTGACCACTCTGCCGTGGCACCAGAGTTAATCCGTCTGGTCTTTACCATCGGAACGACTGAGGCCCGGTGGGTTCTAACACGCAGGGAATGTCGGCAGAAACCAATGCCCTGCGAAAAATGTCATTCAGAGCATGGTGTTGCGGAAGTCTACCTGACCACTGAAACCATCTTAACGCGTGATGGCCATTGGCCTCGACCATAGAACCGCAGATGCATCGATGTTGTAAAAATTATGCATGGCTAATTACTAAAAGAATACAAGTGTCTTCGCGACGATAACAAAGTCATAAAACAGTTATACAGCTAGGTACTTATCCTTAAAACACGACCTAGCTAACCCAACATTTTAACAAAAACAAACGAGTTAAAACAGAATCCAAGAACTCGGAGCAAAACTTTAATATTACTAATGCGAAATCTTCAAGTCATAAGTTAACATTAAAATAGAACGACAGGGGCGTAAAACAAATTTCAATTACATGGCGGGAGAGCTCAACGTATTTTCCTGTCGCAAGGCATCTCCAACTTTCTGTTTACATTTTGTTAAGAAAATTGAAAATTAAAACAACATTTTCCTTACAGTTGTGCGTAAAAAGGCACAATCCGTAAGAAACGGTCCAACCGTGAAATCGTGCCATACAGTTTTGGAGCTTTCTTGAGCAATTTAGATTTCGTTGAGAGTGCAGCAAGTTGAAATTGTTTTAAAGTTTCGTTGATTCGAATTATCGACCTCTTTAGAAAACTTTGGGATTGTTTACAAAATACGCAAGCATTTAAATGCTCAAAAAAAAATTGCTTATTCGTAGATATCAAATAACGAAGTGTCATGAAATGAAAAAAAGCAGTTCTAGAATCAACTTGTTTTTCTACTATGCATAATACCGAAGTTTTACCAGATACAAAATTTAGGGGACATAAGAGTACGTAGCATAAGAGTTAATTTTTCTAGGGTAGACATAAAAACTAACAACTATTACCTGGAATGTGGAAAGCGAGAGCAACGTTCGAAGTCATTTCAGAGCATACAAAAATGCTTGGCTAGTATTTACCAATTTAAATGTAAGCCTCAGTTTCCAAAATAATTATATTTTTATCTTCAAAACGGTTCATGGGGTTACTTATGATCACTGATTATCGTGATACTCATGATGGGTTAGTGATGCTCCTGAACCCCATGATGTTTCCTCCTTTCATTGACAGTCATTCAAAGATACTATTCTACTAGCCATATGGCAACTATGCTCTATGTGAAATATTATTAAGGCGTTATATTCTTTTTAAAGTGCATTTGATTGTTTTGCATATATTGGTGATTTTTGATATATATAAATAGATAATGAAGACTTTTAATTAAGGTCCTAATTTAAACAGCAAGAATACATTGTTCATATTTATTAGGTAATATGTATCGTGCTAATATTATTTGCTCGTTAGTAATTTCGTTTAAATCTTACGAACTACATTTAAACCATTTGAGACATTTGATCCTAAGAAATAACTCTTTAAGTCTCTTGAACTAAACTCTTTAAAGCTGGAAGTTTAATAACTCCTACATTTTTTTTCTTTACACATAAAGCAAACGTCAATAGACATACTAAGTACATAAAACAAAAAAATCCACTTGCAAAAAATCCACAATATGAAAATTTTTAACAATCTAAATCTAACTTTTTCAAAAGGGGATCTCTTTTAGTTTTTAACTAGCGAGGTGAAAGGGGATTGAAATGAAAAATAAAGTTACGCCGAGTTCACCGTAACAAGATTCAACTTAATCCATTCAAGTAAAACTAGGCTAAGCCATCAGGTTGATAGTAACTGTTTTTTCATTTAACGTTCTGTGGCTTAATGTATTTTGCGCTTAGGAGATAAGGCTTACATTAGAGGCTCGTCTTATCTAGTGAGTAAGTTGCGAAGTTAAAGTTAAACTACTTAGTTTATGATCACTGTTAAGGTTAAGTGTTGCTTTGTTAGTAACTTTAATTGTAAGTTGCTGTTTAATATGTCTTTAAAAGATAAACATAATATCAATAAATTCAACAAATAATGTTATAGACAAAAGAATAGCTTGTAATACGAGAATAGCAAACTCTATCATCCATTGTTAGTCCTAGATTAGATCGTGGGTCTCGAAACAGTTGCAAGATTAAGTCGTTTAGATTTAAGATTACGAATTTTTTATATTATTGCGATTATCATCTACCTTTACGTATGATCCTAGCTCATAAGCTTACTTATACTAGTTTTCAACAAAATCCACTACGCTGTCTTTGCATTGTTGCGTGACAAACATCCAATCGAACAAACTTTTATACATATATTATTCTTTAAGCTGGTTGTATAATAGTATCTTTTATTGACAAAGATGAAAAAAACGTAGTTTACTATAATTGTTTTACATTATATAGCGAGGTAATTTGGCAACACCTATTGATGTATACATTTATTGTGGGATGCCGTTATTTATTTCCTGATCATCATAATTATGCACATATGCCTTTTTTAATTACAACATTTTTCCTACATCGCCGAAAAAAGTACCCAACCAAAGCCGAAATAAGTACTTTAATTAGCCTCATATGACCAGAAACGTTAATTTTCCAGATATTTCTGGTGTATTTTGGCATGTACCCCAAACTCGTTAGTGCTCCACTTACCTACGCCCAATTATGAACCTAAGCTCGATTGTCAAATGTGTACCTACGATAGCAAACCCATTAACCTAAAACCTCAGGCTTAATCTAAACCTTATGTCTTTGGAATAGGAGTGCTGAAATTTTGTTAGTTTGTGGTGTGCACCAATTATATAAATTCTCGGATTTACATGATAAGTTGAGATTTTGAGTTAGGCTAGATAACAAGGAACTAATATATGAGGATTTCTGAGAACTTAGAATACTTAATTCAAGTCTAAACTTATATTAGTAGATACATAAATAATGTACCTACATTGTGAATTCAGTAAAAAAATGCGATTTTTTGTTCCCCTCCAAGGGGAGGGCAAAAGGAACTAAAAATGCTCTTACGCATACCTCGCGCGCGCGATCGAGGTAAAGTGGGGCTCACTCTGAGCCTACCAGAGCCTCTACCCACTAAAAATCCCCGTAAATGACTCATGCAATTATTTGCCTCACAGCCTTCATCTGAAGCGACGGTCAATGGGAGAAAAAGGCCGCGCAAGTGGGACACTGAAGGGGTCACCCTCTGGGAATTACATAGCACTGAAGGTGCTCAAAGCACTGAAGGTGAATTCATAGCACTGAAGGTGCTCAAAATGAAAAAGAATTTAATTAATTCGATTTTCAATAAAAATTTGAAGTTGCGGCCTGAAGGGCTTCGAGATCTAATGATAGTTGCGTGGCTACGTTTTTCGGTCTATGACAGGGTCTATACTACCCCTGACATAGACCGGACTCTCGAACTAAAGGATTGGGGTGGGTTTCGGAGCGTTTGAAGAATGCTTCCGACAGTGTTTTGAGGTGCTGTTGCACTGTAGGTAGTTCAAGATCTCTGTGCAAGTCCGCGTTACGCACGTACCAAGTTGCGTTTGTGGCCCTGCGGCAAAAGATGTTTTGAACTACCTGCAGTTTGTGTAGGATTTGGCGTGGGCAAAGATTGGCGAGGCATATGTCACGACGGGTCTAACGCAGACCTTGTAAAGTGTACGTTTGTTTCTGAAAGACATTTTACTTTTTCTACCTAACATGCTATGTAGGCGGCCTAAGTAGTGACGGGCGAGTTTCGAAACTCTATCGACGTGTGGCTTGAAAGAAAGCGTCGGATCTAATGTGACGCCTAAGTATTTAGTACTGCGCTTCCAAGGGATGGGAATGCCTAACATACGAACGTGGGGATCGCCAGCGGGACGACGGCGTTTGTGGTCGAAGCGCATCGCAGAACTCTTTTTAGGGTTCACATCAATGCGCCATTTTTGAAACCATACACCAAGGGCGTTTACAGCCTTTTGAAGTCTGGTTACAAGGTGCGGAACACTGTGGCTTTTGGTATAGAGTGCGGTGTCGTCGGCAAAGAGGGCGAGTTCGACGCCTTTCGGCGGAATGGGAATGTCGTTGGTGTACACGGTGTACAACAGAGGGGCGAGGACTGAGCCTTGAGGGACTCCAGCCTTTATGGGACGAGGCGCGGAAAGCGTGCCTTCATGTTTAAATCGAAACGTACGGTCTTTGAGAAACGACGCGATTAACCTGACTAGGCGATCCGGTAAGCCTATTTTGTAGAGTTTATAAACGAGACCGCTGTGCCAGACTTTATCGAAAGCCTTGGCTACGTCAAGGAAAACCGCGACTGTTTTATAATGACGCGGATAGAAACCGTCAAGTATGTACTCGAAGATTCAATGGACTTGCTGAGGGCAGGAGTGTTTAGCGCGAAAGCCGAACTGATGGGTAATAATGAGAGGATCGCCATCCGTTGGAAACAGATGGTTCCGCATTCGAGAGAGTATGACTCTCTCGAGAAGTTTAGCCAAGGCCTTGAGGAGGCTGATAGGTCTTTGATTAGCCGGAATATTCAGAGGTTTACCCGGCTTAGGAATGCCTTTGACTGTAGCTTCTTTCCAAGCTTTTGGAAAGTAGCTAAGGTCGAAGCAGGCATTAAAAATGATTGCTAATAAAGTAAGCACCTGTTGAAGCAGGTGCTTAAGTTCATGGTTGGAAATTCCATCCACACCAGGAGCCTTTTTGGACTTTCGACTTCTAATGAGACGAGAGATTTTATCATTAGACACTGTGATGGGGTCCGCGGTGATGGGGAGATAGCCCCTACGGAGGACTTCGTCCTCCACCGCCTGGGTGTGGGAGGGATCCGCGGGTTGAGAACTGGACGAGCATTGTGAGGTGCTGTCAGCGAAACATTCGGCTTTTTCTTCTTCTTCGAAGGCGGTACTGCAGTTGGGACGAGTGAGAGGAGGCACGTAAAAGGCGGCGTCTACGCGTAAGGCTCGCGCCATTCTATAATAAGCTTGGTGGGACGGGGAGATATTTTCCATGAGATCGTTCATCTGAGCGTCACGGAGATCCGCGAGGTAAGACCTAACTTTACGTTGTAGCTGGTTCGCAGCTAATCTATACGCGGGCGTGGGATATTTCTTTGCTCTCCGGAGCGCCGCGTTCTTAGCTTTATTAAGATTGCTAGCGGCTAAGGGAAGCGTGGGTTTGCCTTGCTTAGCAATCTTTTCGTTATCACTGATGGCTGAGATGATAGCAACAGTGAGAGAATCGACTAACGAGTCTATTTTGTTCGGGCTATCTAGAGAGTCGGGTGAGATCGCGAGCGGAGAGTTCAGGACCTCTAGGGCTGAAACAAACATATTTTTAAAGCTTTTCCA
Organism: Marasmarcha lunaedactyla; assembly: GCA_923062675.1. NCBI lineage: Eukaryota > Metazoa > Arthropoda > Insecta > Lepidoptera > Pterophoridae > Marasmarcha > Marasmarcha lunaedactyla. The sequence goes on from OV281353.1 coordinate 17,316,248, forward strand.
GTTGGTAAAGGTCTTAGGAGACGTAACGTTTTCGTTTGGCGGTCCTAGTACGAGGGAGATGGGGCATTGATCGGAGCCTAGGTCATCGAGCGGTTCGATAGCCTTGATATCGAGGTCGATATGCCTTTTTAGGGAACTAAACCACGCGTTCCCACTGATGAAAATGGGTGAGCAAGCCGTGGCCCACGGTGCGATTTTTTTTTTGTTCCCCTCCGCGGGAAGGGCAGGAGGATAAAAATGCTCTGACGCATACTCTGGCACGATTCCAAAGTTATGTGGGACTCGTCCCGACGCCTACCAGAACCATACCCACTAAAAACCCCCTGTCGGCTCGTGCATTTTTGCCACTCAGCCTTCATCTGAGCGACGGCCAATTGGAGAAAGAGGCCGCGCTAGCGGGGCCCTTAAGGGGTCACCCGCTGGGTTTTACATAGCACTGAAGGTGCTCAAAAATTAAAAGTAAAATAAAAACATTAAAAATGAAAAGTAAATAATGAAAACATTAAAAATTGAAAAATTAAATTTGCATTAATTCGGATTTACGTTAGAATTAGAATTTACGTTAGAATTAGAATTTGCGGCCTGAAGGGCCTCGAGATCTACGGTTATCTTCGAACGTTCGCTTGTGTGCGCGTTTCTCGGTCTAGCGATTTTGTATGCCGAATCTAGGACAGGAGCAGTATATGAGACTGATTTACGAACAAGAGGATTGGGATGGGATTCGGCGCGTTTGAAGAACGATTCTGAGAGTGTTTTTAGATACTGTTGTACTGTAGGCAGTTCAAGATCTCTGTGCAGGTCCGCGTTGCGCACGTACCAAGGTGCGTTTGTGGCCCTGCGGCAGAAGAGGTTTTGAACTACCTGCAGTTTGTGCAGGACGGAGGGTTTGGCGTGAGCAAAGACTGGCGAAGCATATGACATGACTGGTCTAACGCAGACCTTATAAAGCGTACGTTTGTTTCTGAAGGACATTTTACTTTTTCTACCTAACATACTGTAAAGCCGGCCTAGGTAAAAACGTGCGAGTTTCGTTACTCTATCGACGTGAGGATTGAATGAAAGCGTCTGGTCTAATATGACGCCTAAATATTTGGTACTGCGCTTCCAGGGGATGGGAGTGCCTTGCATTCTCAATTGGAGATTGTCGGGGATACGACTGCGTCTGTAGTCGAAGTAAACCGCAGAGCTTATCTCTGGGTTCACATCGATACGCCATTTTTTAAACCAAGCACCGAGGGTGTTAATAGCCTTTTGAAGTCTGGTGACGAGACCCGAGGCTCTGCGGCCTTTGGTGTAAAGGGCAGTGTAGTCGGCAAAGAGAGCGAGTTCGACGACTTTAGCTGGGATGGGAATGTCGTTAGTGTATACGGTATACAAAAGAGGGGCGAGGACTGAGCCTTGAGGGACTCCAGCCTTTATGGGACGAGGCGCGGAGAGCGTGCCTTCATGTTTGAAACGAAACGTGCGGTCTTTGAGAAACGACGCGATTATCTTAACTAGGCGAGCCGGTAAGCCTATTTTATAGAGTTTATAAACGAGACCGCTGTGCCAGACTTTGTCGAAAGCCTTGGCTACGTCAAAGAAAACTGCGATCATTTTCTTTCGTTTCGGATAGAAGCCGTCGAGTATGTACTCGACGATTCGATGGACTTGCTGAGGGCAGGAGTGCTTAGCGCGAAAGCCGAACTGGTGGGGAATTATGAGAGGATCGCCGTCCGTTGGAAACAGATGGTTCCGCATTCGAGAGAGTATGACTCTCTCGAGAAGTTTAGACATTGCCTTGAGGAGGCTGATGGGTCTATGATTAGCCGGGACATTAAGAGGTTTCCCGGCTTGGGTATGCCTATGACTGTCGCTTCTTTCCAAGCTTTTGGAAAGTAGCTAAGGTCGAAGCAGGCATTGAAAATGATAGCTAACAAGGTAAGCACCTGTTGAGGCAGGTGCTTAAGTGCGTGGTTGGAAATACCATCCGCACCCGGAGCCTTTCTGGACTTTTGATGTGAAGCGAGATTTCATCATTAGAGACTGTGACGGGGTCGGCGGTGATGGGGAGAGAGTTTCTACGGAGGACTTCGGCCTCCACCGCTTTGATGTGATTGGGATTCGCGGGTTGCGTGCTGGGCGAGCATTGAGACGCAACGCTGTCAGCGAAGCATTCGGCTTTCTCTTCGTCTTCGAAGGCGATAGAGTCATCGGGACGAGTGAGAGGAGGGACGTGAGAGGCGGCGTCTACGCGTAAGGCTCGGGCCATTCGATAATACGCTTGGTGGGACGGGGAGATATTCGCCATGAGATCGTTCATCTGGGCGTCTCGGAGTTCCGCGAGGCGAGATCTAACTTTGCGTTGTAGCTGATTCGCAGCTGTTCTATAGGCGGGCGTGGGATATTTCTTGGCTCTCCGGAGAGCCGCGTTCTTAGCTTTAATAAGATTGCTAATGGCTAAGGGAAGCGTGGGTTTGCCTTTCTTAGCAACCTTTTCGTTTACACTGATGGCTGAGTTGATAGCATCAGTGAGAGAATTTACTAACGAGTCTATTTTATCCGGGCTATCTAATTGATCGGGCGAGATCGTGAGCGGAGAGTTTGGGGCCTCTAAGGCAGAAACTATCGTATTTTTAAAACCTTTCCAGTCGGTAAAGGTCTTAGGAGAAGTGACGTTAACGTTAGGCGGTCCTAGCACGAGGGAGACGGGGCGGTGGTCAGAACCTAGGTCATCGAGCGGTTCGATAGACCTGAGGTCGAGGTTGATATGTTTGACGATTGCAAAGTCGAGGATGTCGGGAGAGTTGTTTGGGTTGTCGGGATAGTGAGTGGGAGTGATAGGGGAGACGACGTCTAGGTCGAGTAAGTTGGTGATGTCGAGGAGAGCTATACCGCTTTGGTTGGTTGATAGGCACGTCCAGTCAGTATGTTTGGAGTTAAAGTCTCCGAACATAATGACTGAACGGCCGAGGGCGAGAATGGTCTCAAAGTCGCTGCGGATAGGTTTGGTGCCACAAGGTATGTAGACTGAGGCTATGATGATGGTCGGATGACCGGTCATAGCCAATCTACACACGGTGGCTTCCATGTTAAGGAGAGGAGGGGTAGGGAGAGGACAGCAATGGAATCCTCTTTTGTAGTAGATAGCAGTGCCGCCGAAACCGTCGCAGTTAGGCCTATCGTTACGTGTAAGCGCGTACTTAGGAATCGCGAATCCCCTGGAGCGATTAGGAGTGAGCCATGTCTCCTGGAGAAGAAAAAGATCTGGGTCGTTGTTCTGAAGGAACAGTTTAATCTCGGGAAGGTTAGAGCTAAGGCTACGAGCGTTAAAAGATACTAGGGATAAGCCCTTAGGTTTAATACGACTGGACGCGAGGTTCGCGGGTCTAGACATTAAAATTTATTTATTTAAAATTTACAAAAATAAAAGAATTTACAACGAACTTAGGAGCGAGTGATGCTCGGCTAACGCGAATAAAAGCTCTTGAGGAGAGCGGGCGGCTCGCAGTTTGCGTGCGAGTACGGAAATTTCGTTAATGTCGACGTTTTGGATGACGTCGAACACGGTCTTCATGTCCTCAGCCAACGACGACTGAGGGGAAGATGACAACGCGGGACGCGGCCCTACGGGAGCTACGGGAGCTGGGATGGGTCGGGAAGGTGCAGGCGGGACGGCCGGACGCTGCCTCCAAGACAGAGCCGGAGTAGGCGTCGGCTGAACGGGCTTTGCTTCCGGGGGACCCCGGTTGCGCAGCGGCGGGAAGTTAGCAGGAGTGAGCGGCGGCGCCGGTTTAGGCGCGACCCTCTTGGTGGTGGAGCGCGGAGCGCGCGGGCAACCTCTGTAGTTTGCTGTGTGGCCGGACTGGCCGCACAGCACACAGGCAGGGGGGGAAGTGGATTCGGGAGTGCGAGTGCACTCCTTGGTGAAGTGAGGATCCAGGCACTTTACGCACCTGGGGGGAGCTGAACAGTTAGCCGCTGCGTGGCCATATAGCTGGCAGCGGTGGCACTGCCCAGGGTGGCCGCGGGGGTTGGGACGCTCGACGGAGATGTTCGAGAGTTCGCAGATTGTGCGAGCCTCTTTGAAAATCTCCTTCGAGTTGGGAGTATTGGACAGGATTACTAGCGCTAACGGAAAACGCCTACCGCGGTTGGAGTGCATCTTGTGCACTGCTGTGACCGGGAAACCCTGAGACTTAAGGTCCTCGAGAATGTCTTCGTTGCTAAGTTCGAACGGGACGCCCCGTAGTACTGCGCGGATCTTACGCTCCTCCGGGAGGGCGTAGGTGTGATACGCGATTTGGTTTAATCCGAGTAACCTGGTAAACGCGCGGAAGTCGTCGACGGTCGCTACTTGAACCTTGCTTGTATCGCCAGCGTTGGCGGCTTTTAAGTAATTAATTTTGTGCACTTTGCACAAGTTTGAAACCGCGGTCCAGCGCGCTTTTTCACGCAGGAAGACGGGCGGAGGGAGCTGAGGCTTCGGCGGGACGGGAGCGCAGCGCGTCGCTGGCTTCGATGTGACCGACGGAGACGCGGTTACTACGAGCGATTTTAACGGCGCGGGGGCTGGTGTTGAAGACACCGGGGAGGGCTCGGGTATTGAAGATACCGAAGCTTTCTTAGAGCGCTTCTTGGAGCGCTTGGCGTCGAGTTGAAACGCGGGCTCAGGAGAGCCGGTTAAGGTGACGGCATCTGACGACGTATCAGACGCGGGTTCGGAGTCGCTCCCGGGAGCGGTACGCTTACGACGCGACGCGTGAGAGGATGCGACCGATTCGCAGTCCATCTCGGACGAGGCGGGAGACGCGGGAGAGCTTAAGACCTGAGGGGTCTCGACGTTGGAGGCCTGAGGGGCCGGGGTTGAGGCCTGAGGGGCCGGGGACGCGATAGTTGCCTGTAAGGCCTGCGTTAGAATGTCATCCGATATGCTGACGCCGGACGCAACGAGCGCCTGGGCGAACGACCTAGCAAAGTTTACCAAGCTTTGCTGGTCCATTGGGAGGGCTTGGTCCTACGATATATAATATATAAATATATAAGAATGCCTAGGTTCCCTAGCAAACCTAGCACCTAAACCTCCCTACCCGCGGTAGGGGGGCTGGGGACGACGCGAGGTGGTGCCCCTAGCTCGGACAGCACTGTACCGTCACCCTGGGAAAGGCCCAAGTGCAATGGGATCGGGTCAGCCGGTTTCTCCTTGGCCTGAAGGGCCTTTGAAGCGCACCGGGGCAACACTATCAGGCTTAGTTGTCACCGTTAAGTATCCACCTGATCAAACGCGAGTCTACTACGGAGTGTGTCGTCAATAAATTGACAACAAAAACCGGCCGTAGACCTGACGGAGTTGGGTTGCACTAAAAGTGCGGGATTGACTACGTTACGACCGGCCGGAGCCGGCCGCAGAGCGAGTCTCTGACTACGTACAGGCGCCAAGCGTCGAGTACGCAGCCAGAAAGACAGCCCGAGTCTTGCAAACCACTATCGAATTTAATCGACCGCGGTAAGCTCAACCCTGTTGTTGCTGCACTCACCGAAGTGAGGTTTTTACTTCGAGGGGTGCACAGAGTGCGGGATTGACTACGTTACGACCGGCCAGGGGCCGGCCGCAGAGCGAGTCTCTGACTACGTAGCAAGCGCCAAGCGTCAGGTACGCAGCCAGAAAAACAGCCCGAGCTTCGCGAACCACTATCGAATTTAATCGACCGCGGCAAGCTCAGTTCTGTTGTTGCTGTGCAAGAGACTGACTTACTTGCAGCCGATCGAAACCGACCGCAGAGTAAGCCCTACAGAGGCTAACAGCGTATGAGTGTTGCTACGAGTTGACGTCGTGAGACGACAATCGTGACTCAACGGCTGGGCGACCGCGAACACGTCCGAGCGGGGCCGGACGCAGAACGGATCTGAGAGTGGCGTTTGAGTATTGCTACGAGAGAAGTCGTGAGACAACAATCGTGACTCGGCAGCCGGGAGCGACCGTCAAACACGTCCGAACGGGTCCGGACGCAGATGAGGTCGACGGTGCGACAATCATGGTCGGTATATATTCTAATCGCTTAAGTAAAGTTGATATTGCAATGTAGAACACGCGTTGTGATTGGTCGGTCGAGTAGCGCGTCACCGCTACATCACTCCCCTCCGAGACCGAAGGTCGTAAGTAGTGTCCATTTTCGGTTTTTGCGTAAGGTGAAGTTTGCCTGTGTCTCAGCTGATGGTTCCAGTGAGTCGGAACCAGATGCCGCGTAGTAGTCCACGGTGAGTCGGGACTAAGGCGGTGAATGTCCGACGATCCTCGGTGTGGGTCCGAGTCCCGTGGAGTACGGAACAAGTTGCTCCAGTGAGTCGGAGGCTGCCTCAGACTTCCCCAGTGCGTCGGGGCAGCGCAGTGTCGGTGCGTACTGGCTGGCAGCTGCGTCGGCCAGGAGAGTAATGCTTTGCTTGTTGACCTGCCGAAGGCGCAGCGCTGCGTGTCAACCAGGAGAGAGGTGCTCGGCTAAGGACCGGCCGAAAGAGCAGATTCTGTGTCAAGTCGCAGGTGGAGGATGAGGCGCTGCAAGGTCTTGGTCGTTTATGCCCGTGTTGCTGATGGTGTGGAGAGTGATGATGACAATGATGATGATGAACGCTGCTCATGTGCTCTGCTCTAGGTACCGCTTTTCTCTTCTATTTGTTTTTCTTCTGTTATACAAAATCTTAAAACAACGACAGTCTGCTTTAATTATAAATTTGTTTGTCCGTAATTGTGAGTAAGTTGTAAATAAAAATACTTATTTTAGAGCTGTGGATTATACGATAAAGAAATAGATAAAAAATAAAAAAATATATATGTATTAATACAAGCACGAAAAATTATGTATTCCATTGTTTAATGTCCCTCGCAACACCACAATGAAAGGATCCTTGTATTTTAAAATAATATCCCTGAAAACCAAGTGAAACTCCGATCAGTTGAGACTTCCACCGAATACCAGATTGAAGTGAGTCATACTCTCCAGACTGAGGACGAGAATTTGAAAACCTCTCGTTTAGGGTTCCTTGATTTCAAAATATTTAATTTTATATTTCTTGGGTATTTTGAATGAAAATTTTGAATGAAAATTTTGTGTGTGGACTTGAAATCCTGGTTTTAACATATTTAACTTAAATTTAAGTGTTAAGTTAAATTGAAATAAAAAATTAAGTGTTTGATGCTTGATTTGAACTTTGATGTGAACTGATCGAGATCGAGAAAGCGTAATATAGGTAAACAGTTCCGGGGCAGAAAAACATGTTAACCTCTAAATTCTAAAGAAAAACTTTGTCGCTTGAAAATAGTGAAATAACAACTAAGTAAAATAGATTCTGAAAAGTCAGAAATTATTGATAAAAAAATCTTAAAACAATGTTTATACACATTAAATTTTGTAGTATAATATACAAAAAACTACTAATAGTGTGCAACTGTAGAGCAAAACGTGTAGTGGGGTGTATATAGCAGAAATTTAATTAATGTTTTCAGGTACATTAGGTCAGGTTATTTATGTAACAGCAACGAGATTTTCCAGCCACCATTGTGAAACACGAAAAGTTCTTTCACTTTACGAACAGTAACGAAAGCGATAAATATATCCTATCGACGGAACCTTACTAGCAAGTGTTCAAATCAACCTTCTCTATTCTTTTATTTCTCAGTCCGCCGTCTCCAGGTTGTTTTTCGGAGTCTACAAAAATAAAAGTAAAGGTTTTAATGACGCTGCCAAGTCACATCTGTGACGAAAAATAAATCAAAAGAAACTTCTTTGTTTCTGAAACTTCTTTGTTTCTGAAACATGAATGTTTCGATATGTATGCAGGGTGACGTGACATGAAACTGTGAAATTTTTCATTTCATTAACAAATTTTTAGTTTTTGCTGGTAGGCAAATAAATATATGAAGTTTAATGTATAATGACAGATTTTTTTAGATTGCCCACTTTGTTACACAAGTTTTATTTATTTCACTGCACTTTACTTGCAAGTTGTAGTAAGTTTGCAATATAATACTCAGATATGCGATATTTTTTATTGCAAATTATCATAATAAAGTATATTAAAAAAATATATTTTTATTACTTAATATTGAACAATAATACCTTTTTTAATAATAATAAAATAATATTTAATAATATTTCTAACAATCACACCACATTATCTAGCCCAAATTAAGTATCATTAAGAACTTGTGTTATGGATACTAGATAACGGATAAATAAACTTAAGAAATATATGCACACATAGATAGATAGATTTTGTTTTCATGTATAAATATTAGAAATAAACTCAAATAAACATACATACACATCCATGACTAGAAAGTCAATATAATAAAATATCTGCCTCTACCAGGATTTGAACCCGGGACCTCTGGCATGGAAGGCAAGGATACTTTTCTCTTACTGTACTTAGTAGTAAAATTACAAATAATCACGGAAGATTGATGTAATAGGGTTTATTAAATTACTTGTTTTTATTTAATACTTTTGAAAGTATGTAATTTAATATACGACAGTAAATATAAGTGTTCGTTTTATATAATGTTAGATTGATATTACTTATCGAGATTGCATTATTATTCGCTTGGTTGTCTCGTCATTTTTCTTTGAATTTTGTTTTTCTTTGAATTTTGTTTCATTCACTTGTTAGTGCGCCTTCCCGTCTTAAAGAAAATAACTAAGTACACGGCACTTGTTATATCAAAATGAACACAGCCAAAACTACTAGACCGATCGAGCTTAAGACTCGGTTTTTCAAGGGCATATAGACTTTAAGAAATACTAAGCTTTTGTTCATAAAATAGGAGAAGTAGTATTATTTTTCTTTATCTTACTCTTTCTACTTTTCTTTAAAAAAATTATTGATCGATGTTCATTTGTTATGTGACTTAACCTGGTCGACCTTATACACTATACATACATAGTACTAAAATGTTGTTTTGTAACCTAGTGTGAAAAGAAGATACACTGCTTTATGACAGTAGTGGTGTTACTAGTCATACAATGGACTGCCACTTGCATAATTTACATTTAGTTCCCCTGAATTCCGCCGAATTTAATACGTGGAAGATTTTGAGAATCACTACTTTCTTACGTATTTTGATAGTTGATACTAATGGCTTTTCATAGTTATTACTAAAAACACTTCAGATAAACTCTACTACGAAATTATTGTTGACAAAAGAAATTAATTTTCTTTCACTGATTATAATTTAATTGGAAAAGCAATGGCCATTCCTATCATTGGTTGGACACATAAACTTATGGAACTATGATTATTTTATTTTAATATAAAATGCTCGTCAAAATCAGCAAACAAAAAATACCGCAAAGACCCATGTGTGTTTTTGCTAGGATTCGAACCACGTCCATCCAACACCTACTTGAAATTACACCAAACGATATCCTGACAATACCAACTGAACCTCAAGTTTCCAGGATTTATTTAAGACAAAACTTTAATTAATAAGGAAGGTAATAAATAATAACAATAAACTGCCATAATATACACAGCAGCTGTAAAACCCCAAAATAAGCAGATCTTTTGTTATGGATAAGCATACAGCGTACCCAAAAAATAATAACTATGACCCGAGAACAAACATTATACTCGTTTAGAGGTGGGAATTTCGCAAATTCCCGTTTCAACGGACATCTCCTTCCTAATATGAATTTTTATGAGTAAGCTTAGACTCTTAGCTCCTGTATTTTCAGAGATTTTGTGATTAGTACTTAGCCAGAGTTTTAACCGAGTTGAATAGTCTAGATTTTTTTCTTAACCCTTTACTTCGCAGACAGAAAAAAACTTTAAAATTTGCTTGTTTTTCAATTTGGGGGTATTTAATATAGTCTAAAGGGCCCTATAAAAATATTGGAAAAAATCCCTACATTGTACATTTTTAGAAAACATATGTTGGTGTGGTACAACCCTGCGCGCTACACTAAGTAAGGATCAAAATTTACGTTGTACGTCACCCACACTGCACAGCACATAGAGGTTCATATTTAAAATAAAAAAATACAAATTATTCGTTAAAAAACATTTAATTATGAAAAAAAAAACGTGACACTAGTTACTACAAAAATAATAAACCACATATCCTAGGCACAGACGTGATAATGGTAAAAACAATTTCTTTTTTCAATCAATCACAACCTCAGGTTGCATTTATAGCAACACACACTAGTGTAACCTTTTTTGCAATATTTGCACCTTCCTTTCGGTATAAAAGTCGGTACATGGCCAACAACATCGTAACGCACAAAATCTGGCCATTCTGTCTAGGAGCGATAGAAGCCTTTATCTTAGCAGTTGTTGTTAAATCATTTTCCTTCAAACCTGATGGTTCACAAGTTGAAAGCGAAAGTTTTCAAAGCCAATGTTTTTTATCGTCTTTGCGGTCTTTTTTTGTATTTCATCCATGCATTATTGACGCAAATATCCATAGCCTGAGAGAATATGGCCATATACCATCTCTTTGTTTTGATGTTTGACGGGTAGAGGGATTTGAGTATGTTGGCTATATCGAAACCACCCATGTGAGAATTATACTGCTTTACTATCGGGGACAGTCTACATTAACTCCTGATTTCATTTCTTCTGAGATTATCTTAATTTTTTCTTTGGGGAATGAGTCAACAAAAGAACTCGCCAGTGTTACAACTTTGTTGTCGTACCATTCCACCACTACCAACTTGTTTTCATTGCAAACCAACTACTGGCTTGCACCTCTGCCTTTCTTTTTCAGTACCTTATCTGATACAAGTTTTGACTGACACCCTCTAAGGCGGTTACTTCTGATGGTCCCCAAACTAAAAAATCCATATTCATAGCGCAAGTTTTGTATCAGCTCAAGTCCGGTGAAAAAATTGTCAAAATAAACTATGGCTGGCTTTTCTTTAATTGTGCTACATAGAGATATCACTACTACCTTGGCCCCAGTCTGTAAAATAACATCCTCGGAAAGTATCTTCTATATATTTTTGGCTTGTTTGGTAAATATTGGCTACCTATTCTTGTGCCTTGGTACGGGACCATAATTTTGTCTACACTGTTCAGTCCTTCTTCTACGAGAAGCAAACAATTTTGTAAAACTTTTTCGAGGATGGGTCTGACTTTGAAATAGCGGCCATCGTTTATATTAGTATTTTGTCTACAAAAGGAAGATACCTTCGAAATTTCTTATAATTTTGTCTAAGTCATCACATCTGCAATCTGCGGATACCTCAGCGTTTGTTACAATAATCGCGGTAGGCTGGCATTTGGACAACTCCCATCAACAAAGTGATTGCAATTAAATCTCTTATCATCGATGATTGTGCACGTTTGGGTGATGCCATAATTGTGCGAGTTAGCTGTCATTTTGGCTTTTCTGAAGCAAGCAAAAAGCAGCAGCAACAAACCATAAAAATATTAATACATATAAAAAGTGATTTCAAAAATCGTATAAAATAAATTTAACAAAATATTAGTAAAACCAGTAAGAAATTATAATTTTGTATTAAAATTACACGCAAAGTACGTAAGTATTTTATAACTTACTATTAAATTAGCAGTGTTGTGTGTAAACAACGTGTAATTATACAATTACTTCACAAACAAAATGAACAAACAAAATTAACCACATGCAAAATGTTCAATAGTTTTCCAAGTACTTCGCAACGTCGGAAAGCAACAACATAACTATATAAGTGTTTATAAATTAAACAGTTATCAATTAGATCACTTTGTTTACACATATATCAAAATATACGATATTTTAGAAAGTACTTCATATATCAATTCATACGATTATATCCATTTGCGATCAGTAATCAAAGTTATTTACCTTCCATCCGCGGCACACTGGTGTTCTTGACACCGTTATAGGCAAAAGAAACGTAGAAAGTGCTGTCACTTACGTCATAAATTTTTTTTTGGGATGCTTTTCGTTCTAGCTTTGTTATGATAAAACAAAATTTTTAAAGAAGCGAACACATTATGAAAAAATAATGTTGAAATATTATGTTGAAGAGTTACAACACTGCGAATTAAAGGGTTCTGGATGTACTACGTCTATGTACAGATTTCTTACCTAATTTTAACCCTATTAAATATGCTCACCTATATTGTTGTGAGCTCAACTAAAATTAGTTATTCATATCTCGAAAACACTCCAATTTTTCAACATTGGTTTAAATAACGCTAAAATCATTGTCATTTGTGGCCTATGGATATGTTCCTTAATATTTTTAAACTGAAATTACTGTTTTATTTTTAAATAAATAAAAAAAAACCTACCGTTATGCATAAATGAAAACTGCATCCGGATCAGTATGGCCATTTATCAGATTAGCGTGCACTAACAGGTAGACAAGAGTGGTGTAGTGGTAAGTAGCCTTGTCTCATACGCCGAAGGTCCCAGGTTCGAGTCCTGGCCGGGGTGTTCATTTGTGTGCAGAACGCAGTTGTTTGTTCCCGGGTCATGGTTGTTTGTATTTATATATGTAGGATTATTCTGGGTTCCCCCCCCCCCAGTTCGCTGTATGGTTATCCATAACACAAGCTCTACTTACTTTGGAGCCATGCAGTTGGTGTGTTTGTCTGGGGATTTATTAATATTAATAATCCTTGTGGAGTGCTGTTACGTTATTAAAGATTTCCAGTAAGAGTCTTTTTTTCAAATATCTTCCATGCACATTTTTCGATTAGTTACCATTTTATTATGTCATAGGTTTGACTATCACCGGAATCCAACCGGGAAACTCAGATTGGAAAGCAGAAATCATTACACCACAGACGCAAATTGCCTTACTCGTATTCGAATATGGAACTTTTATTCGAATTTAACAAAATGATTTTAACAAGAAAAATATTATGTGCATGTAAATCAGTGACACAATTATTATAGCCTCGAGTATTGGCAATCACGTTTCGTAAAAAAATAAAACATGTTAAAATGTTTTTGGTAACTAAAAGGTTATTAAAGATTGCCTCAACTTTGATAGTATACTCACAATACCTGATATCTTATAAAAATCTTAATATTCTTTTGAAAATTTAAACAGTTTTGTTTTTTATAATACATTATTTGTTTTAGATACCAGAATTATTTTTAAGTTGTTTTTTTTATTTTGTGTTCATGAATATACTAAAAACTCTTTAGATTTGCACCTGGGACGCAATATGACACTCCAAACAAGCTAAATACTCTTCATCAATTATATCACTTATATTACCTCGACTTTATTGGAACTGGCCGTAGTTTCTAAGATGAGATAGGGGCTGGAGGATGCTGTGTACAATATTCTAATAATTTTAACGTGATGCCGTAACAAACAAACTTTGTAATTTTAAATTATACAATGCTCATAGTATAAATAGATTACCATAAAAGTTATCATAGAGTCAGTTAATTTTAAAACTAAATATATGTGTTTCATGAACTACCTATACAATGGTTACGCACTTTTAAGTTAATCCCTGCGATTTATAAAATGGTGCCTAATGACGTTATAGTTCATCAATAGTGCTACGAAGAACGGACAGATCTTTGGCATTTGTCTCGCTGAAGACCTTTTTTACTCCAAATTGCACAGATGCAGTGACGATGAGACCCAAACCTTTGTATTTAAACAAACTGAGAAGGCTTTCGCTCTTGCTACCTACACCAACCCGTTCCCACCTCAGTGCGTGTATCTTGGTATGTTATGCAAAACAATCGACTATATAAATATGCATAGGTAAGAAGTTCGAACAACAAGCTCCTAGTTATCCCACAGGGATTAACGAGCACTACAGGGCTAGTTGCGCAAGTGTCAATTTTATTTTAATTTAAATTTTATCTCGATTGCAAATGTATGCAGATTGTTTGCATGGAACATGGCAGCAATCAAATTAAGCGACAGCAAAAAGAGTGGCAAATAGCTTGTTAAAAACGACCCATTTTAACGGTTTTGCATTGTTTTTGGGTTTTCCGAATGCTGCGGAGGAATAAATAACAATGTCGTTTCGTGATTTAAGTCGCTTTTTGACCTACAAAGCCTATTTTGTGCGAAAAATTTAGTGGACGCAAATCTGGTATTTTGTTTCATTTCAGTACTATAAGAATCTATTTATATTGTATGTGATGATATTAGGTCTTTACCTATGAAATTGCCGTTTTTCACAAAATAAATGAAGCGTAATTTTTTTATATATTTTTTATTTCTATTAATCAAAATAATCACCCATGCAATCAATGCATCTTTGCCAACGCATTGGTAGCTTATTGATGCCTTTCTTGAAGAAATCAGCTGGACGGGAGGCAACAAATTCTTCAAAGGCATTTTGTACTGCCTCTCGGGTATTGAATTTTTTTCCCGCCAAGAAGTTATCCAAATTCTGGAAAAAGTAGAAGTCTGTACTTTTCTGTCTGTAGTCTGTAGGCGCAAGGTCTGGTGAGTACGGCGGATGACGGAGAACTTCCAACTCCAACTCTTGTAGCTTGGAGACCATCTGCTGTGCAGTATGAGGTCGCACGTTGTCGTGCAGGAGCAGTGGAGCCGAACGATTGACCAAAGCTGGTTGGAGACGTGCGAGCTTCTCCATCATTGTGTTCAGTTCTTCACAGTACACATCTGCAGTAATGCTTGTCCCGTTTGGCAAGAAGCTGTGATGAATTACACCCGCGTTAGACCACCAAACAGTGACCATCACTTTTCTAGGGGTAAGTTTTCGTTTAGGGCATTGTTTGGGTGCTGAACCAGGGTCCAACCAACTTGCTGAGCGCTTACGATTGTCAAACAGGATCCATTTCTCGTCACAAGTGAGCTGTGCAAGGCACGTCTCCACGCGTACTTCACGCTGGCGGTCATTGAGTTCGTGGGGTACCCATTTGTCAAGCTTTTTTACCTTGCCAATTTGACGCAAATGGACCAATATTGTTTTGATGCTAACGTCGAAAGCTGCTGCTAATTCAGCCGTGGATTGAGTTTCATCAGCTTCCACAATTGCCTTTAATTCGTCATTGTCGACCAAAGTTTTCGGATGACCACGGGGTTCATTTTTCAGGTCAAAATTTCCAGAACGGAAGCGGGTAAACCAATAACGAGTGGTGCGTTCGTTTGTAGTGTTCGCTCCGTAACAGTCGTTGATGTTGCGTGCCGCTTGTGCCGCATTGCTGCCACGACGGTACTCATACTGCATAATTACTCGAATTTTTAACTTATCCATGATGACGAAAAATGTTCGAATGCGTTGAAAACAAAACACGAACTATTAAACAAATGACGATTTTAGAAAAAGAATTCCATGTTTTTTCAAATAAAATTAATTTGAAATTAGAATTATCAGTCAAAAAAAAAATATTTTTATTTGAAATGGCCAGTACGGCAAAACGGCAGTTTCATAGGTAAAGACCTATTATTATTAGCGTGTAACGTTGTGCGTTGCGTATAACTAGTTTAGTTGTCAATTTAAATTAACTACAATAAACAAGTCTAAGAGTGATTTCACTTGTTTTATGGAATTAATATTAGGATTCCCCTAGAATACTGCAATATATTGTGCAGCCATGATTCTTAAACTAAGAAAACTTTGATGCCATAAATAGTTAGTTCTTTCTTAAGGAATACTTAAGTTATAAAATAAAAGTTTTACAAATGCATTAATATTTTACCCCTTTTTGATGACTATCATTTGATCAGCCGTTGGTGGAGGTATAAATTAATCATATCAGAAATATAAATACTGAAATCAAAAATTCACTCTATAAATAACCTGAAGGTCTTTTTCATCAACAAAACGAATTATCCTCAACAAAAAAGACAGAAAAAAGAAAAATAAAACATTTTTCCTTCACAACACCAATTCATTTTTACCAATCGTCTTTCATCAACGCTATCGCCATAAATGAATTATTGTCACTCAATTTTATTCTCTCGTAGTTGGTAATAAGAATTATTTCGTATTTTATATTGATGTTTTACTATTCGTCACACGGAAAGTTTCAGTATCGCTGTCACGTAGTGTTCCGTAGAAAAGTTTTATTGCTTCACTTGACCGTAATAGATACGACAATAAAAACTTAGTTTTGATTAGTTTAGCGAATTTCCTGAAACGAAATTTTAAATTGCTCTTCAAGTTCTGACGGGTTAAAAATGTAATCGATAATAGTTTGCGCAAATGTTTCCGGTTTTTATCTACTTTTTCAGGAAATAATGTTTGAAAAATGGAATAAGAAAATAAACCGAAAATACATAACGAATAAATTTAGATAATCCGATTTTAATTTAAGCAGTTCTCTTAAAGATAAATAAAAATAGGGTCTTTAGGTTTATAATTATAATAATATCGTAATCCCCAGACTAACTAACACACCAACTGAATGGCCCCAAAGTTAAGAGCAACCCGATTTTAATTTAATCGGTTTTTTTATCGGCATAAAAACAAAACAGGGTCTTTAGGTTCATATAGTAATACTATAAAATCCCCAGAGAAACACACCAACTATATGGCCCTAAAGTAAGCAGAGCTTGTGTTTTGGATGCCCATACAAGGAAACCCAGAATAAATATACATGTACAAATACAAACAACTATGACCCGATAAATCAACATCTGTGTTCATCACACAAATGAATGTCCCGACCTGAGACCTCCAGCGTATGAGGCAGGGCTACTATCCACTACGCCACTTGGCCGTCATCATGTAAACAAATATCAAAAAAGTCTTCAGTAAACAACATTTCAATTTCATTGTTATTTGCTGTGGATAAGAAAGTTATATAATTTATAGAGGCGAAAACAAATAAATAACGTATGTTTCGTCTTCTGCGGTACAACCAGAGCCGAACATATTATTTCGTTCCTGAAAACTTTTCAAATAAATAGCTGCTTGCTTGATTACAAACTTTTCCAACGAACGACCCATTTGACCGACCATTTACACAAGACCACCAGTCTTGGCATCAAATAATAAGAAACGTAATAACAATATTATAAACATTTGATTACAAATTTCAAAATAAAAATAAAATGAACCATAAATTCAAAATATTTTATTTCATCAAAGGTGAAAAAAATTTTACGCTTGGTCAAAGTCTTTTTTTTCATTATATTCATCGAAATTGCGTAATCAACTTAACTTGGCTTTTAAAAGGTATTACATTGGTGCGATATTACGCAAGAAAAGAGATCAGAGATCTAAGCGCGGTTTGCTATCATGCTGTTATTGCTGGTACTACCTACGGTTTTTTTAAATAAGCGAATGAAGAGCAAATATTTCGTGTTCACGCAAGTAACGTATTGGTTTTCCCCTCCGCGGGGACGGCAGGAGGTTCTAAAAATGCTCTTACGCATACCCCGCTGCACGCGATACGAGGTTATGTGGGACTCGCTCTGAGCCTACCAGAGCTTCTACCCACTAAAAAACCCCCTTAATGACTCCGGCAATCATTTGCCTAACAGCCTTCATCTGAAGCGACGGCCAAATAAAAAGGCCGCGCAATGACCCTTTTTGGGTCATCCGCTAAGACATATCATAGCACTGAAGGTGAATTCATAGCAATGAAGGTGCTCAAGGACAATTAGAAATTGCGGCCTGAAGGGCTTCGAGATCGGCTGGCAGCCGCTTGGCTTAGTACGCGAGTGCGTTTCTAGGTCTAGCGACTTTGAACTTCGAATCAAGGACAGAGACTGAATCTCAAACTAAAGGATTGGGGTGGATTTCGGAGCATTTGAAGAACACTTCCGCTTGTGGCCCTGCGGCAGAAGAGATTTTGAACTACCTGTAGTTTGTGCAGGAGGGAGAGTTTGGCGTGGGCAAAGACTGGGAGGCAAAGGTCATGACGGGTCTAACGCAGGTCTTAAGCAGGTTGCAGCGTTTGTCTGTTACGAAAGAACTTTTTTGCTATGTCTACCTAACATACTATTTAGTCGGCCTAAATAGAGATGGCCGAGTTTTGATACACTATCGACGTTTGGCTTGAAAGAAAGCGTCGGGTCTAAGGTGATTCCTAAGTATTTAGCACTGTGAACTAGAAACCATACACCGAGGGCGTTAACGGCCTTTTGGAGTCTGGTGATGAGGTGCGGGACACAGTGGCCTTTGATGTAAAGGGCGGTGTCGTCGGCAAAGAGGGCGACTTCGACGCCTTTCGGCGGAATGGGAATGTCATTAGTGTACACCGGTACAGCAGAGGGGCGAGGACTGCGCCTTGAGGGACTCCAGCCTTTATGGGACGAGACGCGGAAAGCGTGCCTTCATGTCTAAAACGGAACGTACGATCTTTGAGAAAGGATGCGATTATTCTAACTAGGTGATCCGGTAAGCCTTTTTTGTAGAGTTTATAAACGAGGCCGCTGTGTCAGACTTAATCGAAAGCCTTGGCTACGTCAAAGAAAACTATTACGCCGCGGATAGAAGCTGTCGAGTATGTACTCGACGATACGATGTATTGCTGAGGGCAAGAGTGCTTAGCGAGAAAGCCGAACTGATGGGGAATGATGAGGGGATCGCCATCCGTTGGAAACAGATGGTTCCGCATTCGAGAGAGTATGACTCTGTCGAGAAGTTTAGCCATGGCCTTGATGAGGCTGATGGGTCTGTGAGTAGCCGGGATATTCAGAGGTTTACCCAGCTTGGGAATGCCTTTCCAAGCTTTTGAAAAGCAGCTAAGGTCGAAGCAGGCATTGAAGATGATAGCTAGCAAAGTAAGCACCTGTTAAGGCAGGTCCTTAAGTGCATGGTTGGAAATTCCATCCGCACCCGGAGAATTTTTGACTTTTGACCTCTAATGAGAAGAGAGATTTCATCATTAGACAATGTGACAGGGTCGGCGGTGATGGGGAGAGAGTCCATGCGGAGGAATTTGTCCTCCACCGCCTGGATGTGGGAGGAATCCGCGGGTTGAGTGCTGGGCGAGCATTGTGTGGCATTGCTGTCAGCGAAGCATTTGGCTTTCTCTTCGTCTTCGACGGCGGTAGTGCCGTCGGGACAAGTGAGAGGAGGAGTGTGAGTGGTGGCGTCTACGCGTAAGGCTCGGGCCATTCTATATTACACTATGTGGGACGGGGAGATATTTTCCATGAGATCGTTCATCTGAGCGTCTCTGAGATCCGCGAGGCAAGACCTAACTTTGCGTTGTAGCTGATCCGCAGCTTATCTATAGGCGGGCGTGGGATAGAACTTATCTCTCCAGAGCGCCGCGTTCTTAGCTTTAATAAGATTGCTAACGGCTAAGGGAAGCGTCGGTTTGCCCTGCTTAGCAACCTTAAGTTACGTAGTAAGCCGTATTACGTAGTAATTCGGTTAAGTGCCAAAATCCAGATTCTGTTACAATTCCTCGTCAGAAACTCCCTCCTACGAGGATTTCAAGTCAAAACACATACCGTATGTACCCCTTCTAACATACGGAAAGTAGATCACTTTCAAACTCGCTGCATAGAAACTTTGTTGAATTATTCATACTATATTGATAAACTTCCTTCAAAGATCCATCTCCTTCTTATCTTTTATATCTTTCCTCGAACATTTCGCAAAGATACCTCATTTTCGTGTTACGGTTAATTTTCCTGCTTTACGATGAAAGTTTTATACAAAATTGTTATTTTACTGAGTTCCTGAGGGATGCGAGTTATCTTAATTTGAGTATTAGGTTAAGGGGCGTATTTATGAGGGCAATATGATTGACTTGAAATATTTTATGATTTAAGGTCGGAAAAAAGAACTGATACAAAAAAGGTTTTTTTTTGTTTATCTTTCTTTTTGGTAGGCTTTTGCTCCTAGTTAAAGACATACCCAAAAAACAAATAATGTTTAGTATTTGACAATAGTTAGTATTTGAAGAAAAGGGATGACTTCATACTAAACTTTGCTACGTAAATAAAAAGCTGAAAAATTTATTTGTAAATACTACTTCTAATAATTTTAATGAATACTCTTTCATCCGAATGCAATTAATTGTCCTTTCTTGGACATTAGGATATCTAAAAATATTAAGTTTTATTTGCTTTTAAAATTTTAATAACAAAAAACTATGATTAATTTAGTTTTTTGACTAATGTCTATTGATATTCGTTTTTAACATCAAAAATCCAATTTATTATCTGTGTAGCAAAAATCCGGACTATAAGACATTCTAAGACGTCCCTTCGAAAATGCCGAATAGGTTACCTTGGGACAAACGATTCTAAAAGTAGCAAACACCCACTCAAAAATTTATTCGATCTAAAGAATAGGCAAACAAGTCATCACAATGTTTTTATGTTTGTAAACTTTATATAAATAGTCTATTTATTCAACAAATGTTTTAAAATAGTCTTTCTTCTTCTGAATTTCTTTTCAATGTTAACTGGCAGTATTCTAAGCAAACTAATATTAGAATACTGCCAGTTAAATATATTAAGGAAACTAAGTGCCCAGCAAAAAAAAAATCTATACTTATTGTATTAAAATTTGTCGAAAATAATGACCGTGTTGTTTTTTCCTTACACAAGAAAACTTCTAAGATTATATAATATATTTTTAATGTTATTATGTTTTATAATCATTATTTAAATCAAAGTGCTTAAAATAGCGAAAAACTAATGTCATATGTAAACAAGAAAAGATTCTAGTTCGTGAGGTTTTCCAAATAACTTCAAGTCAACTACTACTCGACAAACTTATAATTAATATATTTATAAA
Organism: Marasmarcha lunaedactyla; assembly: GCA_923062675.1. Lineage (NCBI taxonomy): Eukaryota > Metazoa > Arthropoda > Insecta > Lepidoptera > Pterophoridae > Marasmarcha > Marasmarcha lunaedactyla. The sequence continues at coordinate 17,336,888 of OV281353.1, forward strand.
GCAAGTATATTTTAAGAAAAAATCAGTAATTTCAGTTGTAAGCAGAAGCGAAACTAAATTTACATGGAAATTTATCTTTGACCAACTAGTAATTTTTACAGGAATATCTTATGGCGGCGCTTGAAATCGCAATTGGAAATTAATTTTTTGTCTGCTTTTGAAGTTGATTTTCGAATAACATGAACGCACCATCCACATATCTAGGAGGATACGGGTGTTCGTGTATTTGCGTATTCAAAGCGTTTTTTGAGTTAAGGCGAATATAGAAGTATTCTACTGCACATTATCGTATTCGAGCGAATAAGACAAATACGTGAACACGAATAGCTATGTGTAGTGCGACATTACTATGGCTGCGTACAAATATAAACTTTGTAGAATCTAGTACAGTAGCTGTCACAAATCGAAAAGCTACAGTTTATAGTTGTGTTAAAAACCAATCACAGATTCAACCTTTTTCTATCGAGGCTTTGATGTTTACAGACATCCTTGTTTCTTCTTTTCGGCTCCTGTTTCAACTTTAATTTAAAATGTTTAATCTTGTCGGTCGAGTTATCACCATTTTGTTATGTACGTTACTAGGTAAAGACTACCTTCTTGTCTTTTCATAATTTGCTTGTTCCATAATGATAATTAAGACTTTCATTTTTATTTGTGGTAAGTAAATAGAAAGTATTGTGAGTATTGTGTAAACTTTAACAAAGTTTGTTAGAGTACAAATACAGGTACCGATGTTGTAGCGTAAAGCTGCATCCGCGCTCGCTACTTTCAGATAACTTTTCTAAGAAACGTATCGCACTTATGCAGCATAAAAAAGTTATCATTACAATTCTGACATGTAAAATTTTTCATAACATTATTCTATAAATAAGAATCGTTGTACATAATATTTCCTTAAGTTTTCACGATTCGTTATATTAAATACAACACTTTTTTACAAATAACATAGTCTCAACGTCGAGATAAAATGTAAAAATATAACTAAATGCGATAAAATCTGGTTAAAGAGAGTTTTATTTAAAACTGTTTATAACACCAAAGTCTTTTCCTTATAATATCCAATTTCTGCAAATAAAAAAGTAACGTATTTTCATCAATCATGTAAATGTAAATCGAATATTGAATCGAATTAAATCTGCCAATTCCGTATTCAAAGCGTCACTGAAAAATAGAGCTAAAAGAAAAGTTATTATCATTCGGAATAAGCAATCGATTCAGGACGGCATCATTCAAATAATATGCCAAGTAATTTTGCGAAAACCGGATTCTAAAATAAATTATTCATTGGTAACGAAACGCCTGAAGCCTTGTATTCCTTTCGGATACGGCATTTCCATTTTTCTCTTTCGCCTTTTTCTTTATCAAATCCACCTTTAATAAATTTTAAATAAGAACGCGAATTAATACTGGGATTGGAAAGGAAAGTTGCCAATTCGTTTGCAACTTGTTATGATGGCTTTTCTTATTCTTGTTCCAAATTTATTGTAGACAGTTTTTAGATGATTACTGGGAAAGTTGTACAATTAAAAAAAGGAAGTCTTTAGAAATGGGTAGAAGGTAAGAGTTTAGACGATGCTTAAAAAATAAAGCGATCAACTAGATTGATAGTACTATAACTGTTTGTTCCAAGAGCTTTTCTTTTATAATTTTAGTACCTATCAATACATTTAAAAGTAAGAACCACTGGTACTATAATTCATACACCAATTGGTACAGTTTAGACACAGTTGTTCCGTTTTCACGACGATTCAGAAAATATGCGCGCCATCCAGACGCACACGGGTAACTCGCAATTCCTTCTATGTTTATCTTCTTTACTATTACTTATCTAAAGTGAAAAAGTATTAATAGAAAGTATGTGCCTAAAAATAAACAAACGTTAGCCTTCCTAGTTTTATATTGTTTATTTAACTAGCATATTAGTAAATACGTGTATAATAAAAATTGTAATTATATCTGGAGCTGGTATCAAAGCTTTTTGTTTCACGTTTTTAAAAGCTTATTCTTCTTATATCAACATATAATTATGCTGACATGTAGTTGGACAGTCAAAATTAAAAGGACAGTAGTTGGTACTCACACAGACATATTTGTTTGTTTACGTAGATATCTTATAGGCCACAACTCACTACTTGGTTTGCTCCTTTACCCGCCGCGGATAAAGCCGAGCAGTTTTGTCAATACTAAAGTTAGCACCGATTTTTGTAGTCCTGCAACCGCCACGTTGGCAGTAGCATGTGGTTCAGTTCCGTAACATAAGTCTGCCGCTAATGCCATGGATGCGAGCAACCGCGACGGCAGCGCCCGTAGAGCTTGTCTTGAAAAACGCTTGACACAAATCTGTATTCTATATACATTGTGATTAAATGTTAAAGTCTTGTCTGGGGCGGTATGGCCCTTTATATTTTATCCGCTTAAAAATCACGTTACCGTGGTTGTGTTCCGGAGAATGAGAAGGAACATCCAGAGTAATTACTGAAACCAAGACAATCCCAATTAAATCCTATGGTCGGCAACGCATCGTGAATCGATAATCAATAAATAACAATATAATTAATCAATAATTTCTAGGATTTATGATTTCAATGATCACAGATGCCGCTTACCATTAGGTGTACCGAGTGCACGTTTGCCGGCTACGGCAAAATTAAAATTTTGTCATAACCGGCAAACGAGCGAATTAAAATAAATAGTTGCAGGCATGTTCTAACATCTTGAAAAAAAAAAACAAATATATACTTCGATGAACATTTCACATATTTTTATACCAGTAATCATGAAGCCATTTTGTCCATGCTTATATTATTAAAAAACATATTTAGCCTGAAGCAAGAAAAGGTTGTTTGTTCTTGTATAAAGTACCTAATTGTGATGTCATGGACATTGCTTATCATTTTGATACGAAAAACAATATTCATTTTAATTTTTTCATTCGGATTTATTTTTCTGTCTGTCGAAAACACAAAGCGGGCTGTTTCGAAAAAATTAAAGCACATGTATTTATTTCATTTCCAATAACAAATGCACTTACCGTCATTGATATCCAGTACTCTAGTATAGGATTGAATAAAAAAGCATTATAACACATTTAAGTGTGCTTTCAATTTAGAGGGCTAGTGCGTACTGTGACGCATGGTTGTCACTCTACTATTAAGACTGTGAATTGGCCCTGCATCTCACAGTAGCAGTAATGTCCGAATGATAGCGTTGAGACATTTATGCGGCTGAAAAAACGAAAGCTAAGTTTGGTTTTACAAATAAAGCTGGTGATTTTTATATATAATTTTACCCAAAGTTAAAAAAACGTGGGTATGTTGTAACCATTTCACATTTGTGCGATGAATACGAATGTTTGTTCTCGGATCATGGTTGTTGATATTTATATATGTATTTTATTCTGCGTTCCCCCCTGTTTGCTATATGGTCATCCATAACACAAGCTCTGCTTACTTTGGGGGCCATACAGTTGGCGTGTTTGTCTGGGGATTTTTTATTATTTTAGAACGTTCAGAAATCCCGTCAATGAATTATACGAATTACTTAAAAAACGGGATTCAACGTTATATACTCGGTACAACAATTTTATATCAGACAAACTAGACCGGCTTGTTAGCGTTAAGGTAAATATTGTAAACAATTAGCATTATTTTTATTTTTATTGAAGTGAAAAAATACTTTTATGATTCAAATAGTTTTGTACGATACGCTACATAGTTTTGTGAACTAATACACACAGACATTGATAATAGATTTTGACCACCACTTTTCAACCGACCCAATTTAAAGTACACTGCGTATAATAAGTTTATAGCATTAGTTTTCAAGTATAAAATCATACGAAAATACTTTAGTAAACTGCAAAAAACCCTCAATTTCATATGACCACAGCCTACAAATAGTTTAGTAAACCAATACTCTACGTATCCTAACTTTGGAGCGGAACGAACAAAGTTTTTCGAATAAACTAGAGCCGATAGCGTTAATTACTGTCCTTTTGCCACAGAGTAATAACAGTGCTTTTTTTAATAGCAGAGATTTTCTCCTTAATGTAATGCAAATCAACTGGTTTTATTTTTATTTCTGTTAAAGTAAAACAAACTTCTATTGTGGAAACTGAACAAAAATTATATAGTTAATAAGTAAGTAAAGGTTCAATTTTTATCCTCTTATATTTTATATATTTTCTCTCAAGATTTGTACTTTACATTCATAAAATCATATTTAGTTTTTGTTCATATATTTATACAAATTGTTAAATTTTTTTTTGAATTCATGGTTTAACTTCAAGATATAAATAAATAAAGCGGCAAAGTGATGGAATAGGTATCTCGTGGATAGACTTGTAACAACTTCGTCTTCATCATCACTTTCCATCAGGTGAAATAGAAGACAAACGTCTAATCCTTTTTCAATAAAAAGTAAAAATATCTATTTGTTCAAGTATGAAGTATATTTTATAAAAAAATAAGAACGGATAATTGATTAAGTTTTGTATAATAAATGGCAAACTTACGAAATGGGACGATTGATGCATATTTTCTGCTGCTAATAATATACCATACATTACTATTGTTTTGTTGCATTCTGATTAATAATTTCAACAACTGCAACTTAGCTATACTACGAACGTTCAATAGTCAAGCGTGCTAACTTTAGGGATCAAAATATTACTCCATACTCTATATTCGCTGATAAGATAATACGACTGAGAAACGTTTACTACAGTTGGAAACTGCTTTTATTTCGCCGTCGGCTATTACAATGTATCGGAGGCAATTAAGATCAAGCACTTACAGCAATAAATTATCAATATTATGGTAATGGATATTGGAATCTATTCGACTATTATATGGTTGTTTTTAGAATGTGAATATTTTATTTCAGCCATAGGCTTAGACTTTCGTACCTACGCTCTTCTACAAGCGGACTTCAGTTATGACGGGCATAGTTTTGAGGAGGTGACACGCCGGTAGAAGGCAGAAATCGTGGCTCCGTAATGTAAGAGAAATGATTATTTAACATTAACTGAAGTCACTTGCAATTGTTCCGTTTATCGTCTGACAAACTCTCTAGATAGACTAGTGTCCCACCCAGCTTCTCATGAGTTGTCTCAATTATCAGTTGAAGTGATAAGGGTTGAATATTTTAAAAAATCATGGTGGGACTATCACTACTGTATATGTTTATTGTTGTTTTAATAAATTGATTTGAATTGCATTGAATAATACATTTTTCTTTACTTATTTTCAAAACTGATCTCGCTTATACGTAAGGAAAAGACGCTGAAAATGTATTTCTATTTTGAGAAATATAAAGTATACTAACTAATCTAAACAGCTCAGTTAATAATGACTTTTTTCAGTTTAGCCATCTCTTAAAATTTAAAATAGTCTTACTTTTTTGCAGCTCAACGTATTAAAACTGACTACGCAACGGATATTTAGGTAAATAAAGATTTTCATATTATGCTATTGACTTTAAAACTTTTTCCCCCGGAATCAATCCAAAATCTAAACTAAGGTAACAGTTATTACGAAATTGCATTTGGATACGATTCTACACGTTCCTTTAAGATAGGTGTGTCAAACTGTTGCCTTCATCATCACTTCGTATCTGGTGAGTTGAAATGCAAATAAATTGCCTTGAAGTCAAAGATTTCGAGATCTTTGTGTACCTGATTCAACTTAACTACATATCGTATCTTCAAATACTTAGATAGGTTGCAGGTAACAAGAAACCTAGTAAAAAGCAACACATAACTTGATAGCTACCTAATGAGTAGATATGCTACTAAATCCCTAAATCACAACACATATTGCTTCGTAAAAAAAATATTAGTCTAACATTTGGCGAATATCTTTCAAATAAGTACTTCAGTACTTCATTACTTCAGTAAACCTAGACTACATTGCAAATAATTGCTTACTTAGCTTAGCTTAGCATTTTGTAAGTTCGTTAACACTATGTTGGACTGACTAACACTATGTTTCACAGAACCCCGGTATAGCGTTTGTGTTCATAACATACTTTACATACTGTAGAAATTGCTATACATCCAGAATTATGCTTCAAGAAAACGTTAGTTATGTACCTTACAAGTGTTCGTTAATAAGAGCTAGTACTTGCTACAAAAGCTTGAATTAAGAGGTTAATTATCTCTTAAATCGATAGGTCACTAACAAATTTAGTTTTAGATACAACTCAATGGAAATTTTTTTGTATTTGTTCTGCAAGAACGATACGTTTATTTTTTATTTTAATTTTAATTGGATTTGATTCCTCCAAATCACCTCATTGAAAGTGATGATGAGGGCCAGGATGTCACACGCTTACCCAAGAGGTAAAAACCCAAAGCTATTCACTCTATGAGTGTACTTGCAAATAATACATGAGTACACTCACAAGAGCTCTCTATTTTAGTATTTTTTTTTTTACTAAATTAGGTGTAACGCTCAGTAGTCAACCTGTTGACGTTAGTACAATAAACGAAAAAAAAAGTATTAGTAACTGGTAGAATATTATTACAGTGGAAAATCTACCTTGTTATTTTATGACGTGCAAATGAACTACAATCGTAGTGAATTTTTATCTGACTGTACATACACATCGCTTAGTGAGCTGCCAAAGCATGTGGCCATGGTTCCTTGGAGGTGAAAGTATTTGTAATGTAATACATGTAATACAATGTTATACAAATATTAAACATAAATCAGCGCACAAGGTTTTATGTACTTAAAACTTCTGTAAAATGTATATCACTTCCCTTTAATATGGGTAAGTAAGGCGATGGTTGGATCTTGCTTTAGCCCAGTGAACGGATGCCGTTTGAGGTTGTTCGTCGTTTGGATAGTTGGGGGGACGGAGACTTGCTGAGTTAACAGATGCAGATAAGAATAATTTTTCTAAAGACATAAAGAGACATTGTAAATTTATTTTGAAAAATTATACCCGTGAAGTTTCTTGTCAGTTCTTCTTAACGAAAGTTTTTCCGAACTGGTGGTTGAGTCATGCTTTATTTAACGTCAATGTTGAGAAAAAAATATTTGAATTGGTATTTGAATGAACCGAATATCAAATAAAAATCAGCGCACAAGGTTTTTATGTACTTATATAGTGCATACATAATATACATTTATATTGGGGCTATATTGTTGTTGCTTTTATCTGGACATATTTTATTTATCTTCGTGAAAATTTAATTAAAGCAATCAGCATTTAACACCTATAAGCAAGATAAAATACGGCTCGCAGCGTCCCAAATACGTTCACCAGCTACGTCCGTGTCACGCCGTAAACGGGCAGAATTATAACAGACGCGGTCCGTGTTTTGGCCAAAATTGTTAATTAAAACCAGCCAATGTCAGTAATGTTATTAATGGCAAAATAGTGTCATAAATTCATAAATGAAATTGGATTATTGCGAAATTAAGATTTATGACGTAAAGCTTTTTGCCCGTACGCCGGCTATTTAGGTTTACAGGGAGTTTGAATTTTAAGTATTTGTTATAAGCGATAAATAAATATCATTATTTTTTATAGGTATTATCAAGATCAAACGATAAAAAAGTCATATGTTAAGTTAGCGTAATTAATAAAACGAAACATTTCGTTGCAAGGAATCATAAAAATCAGTGCAGAAACAAAAAAGTTATGCCAAAAAAAAAAATGTTACGATGTTGGATCCTGCTTGAATCAAGCAATGCAGTAATTTTTAGCAGTATATCGATCGATGTGGAATAAAAGTTCATATTATAATCCGTTCAAATGCTAACTGGCATGCGATTCACCTGATGGTAAGTGGAATTTGCACCCAGAGACATCAATATTCGTCACTTATCATGATTTCTTATTGATTTATCGATTAATGATTCGTTGCCTTAGTCCAACTGTTTCTTCTCTTTCTCCGAAACACAACCACGTGTATGATTTGTGAATTACAAAGTTAAATTACGCAGACAAAGTCGCTAAAAGCAAGTTTCTTATATTTACAACGAATTTTGAGCAACAAATTTAATTTCTGTGGTTAGAAAAACTCACAAACCTGTTCCAGCCGTGAACTCAACTTAAACTTAAAGGTTACTTTCCCTTAATTAAATAACTCAAACATAAAGAATTAATTTCCGATACCTATCCCGTCGAGTACGTCGAACTGGCTTGTTTCAGAAAACCGCAAATAAATATTCTGGAGTAGGACTAATTGGTACCCGGTGGATTCGACAGCGTCCGGGCCGCGGTCCACCACGTAATTTATTGAGTCCTATGTACCGTACGGGAAAATCTGCTTGCTTTATTTACGATAAACATTTTTCCTTTTTTGCGAACGCTATCGTGGAAAAAAGAAATTGGTGAAAGAGGTTCGTTTTGAAAAGGAACGCTTTTGGTTTTTTGAATTGGTCCTTGTTTTTTATGTGTGGATTTATTTTTAGCAATATATTTTTAGGGAATATTAACGAAATACTGTGCAAATTATATATTGAGCAGGTTTTAAATGCTTATATATTTAATTCAATTGTACATTATGAGTTTTTTTAGGTATTTAAAATTTTCTGAGATATTAGATATAATTAATATTCCTCCAAATTAATTCAAAAAAAGTCAAATTAATTTAAGTAATAATGTACTTGTCTTTTTAGAGGCGTCTTACTTTATAATTTAAGATTTTGTGAAAGTGTTTGTTCTTTTAATATCTCGATCATTTCATATCAAATCAAATCAAATTAAATCAAATCAAATCATTCGGTTTCATTTGATTTGATTTGATCATTTCATAATTGAATTTTACAGTCATATTTGTGTAAACATTTAAACAGATTTTTAAAAACTGACCAATTGAAAAAGTTACAAAGATACAACAAAAAAGATAAACAAAACTATAATTCTGTTGATTTCAAACGTATACAGGAAACTCTGAAACTACAGCATCAAGGGCACTGCTCTCAAGCTTCTGCCTTCATACCTGATTAGTAGAACTCAGAAGTTTGAAGTTAACCATAAGAGATTGTGTTGGTTGGCAATTTAAACAATATAGTGCCAAGAGGTTTTTTCTTCGCCAGATTTTTTTCTTCTCGGTCTTTACTTTACCTTTAATACTTTTTCAAATCATTTATTTATTATTTTATTCAGCAAATACAATGCTTACTTACAGATACGTTCCACAGCGTTAACACAGTCATTAAAATAATAATACAAAAAGAAAATAATACAAATTAAATGAAAAACAGTAATATAAATGTCACAAAGTTACATAATGAAATAAAATTGTAATAAAAAGAAAAAAAATAATAGAAACAATAAAAAGTCCATATCTTATACAAATATTACGCAAATGAAACAATTAAATTTATTTAAAATGTTAAATTAAACTAATTAAATATAAAAAGAAAACATGTCAAAGAAAGAGAAAAGAGAAAAGCAAATAATACAAAACCCGAAGTTAAGGTTAATCACGACGTTAATGAATAAAAAGACGTTCATTAAATCAAATTTTTTTTGCCGATGACGAAGTAAAATATTTTTGTAATTTATACCTTATCTTTTCAATACATAAATTGATTTTTATTTTGCACAATAATAGCACAGTAATGTTTTGAAAACGAAATAAAGAATCATAAATATGTACAATATCTAGATTTTCCACCTAATTCAAATCTGTTGGCAAAAATAAATTGATCGTTTGAAAATCCGGTTTTCACTTAAGTGGGCAGCGTTTCTGCCTATTAGAATTCCAGTCGGGTTCTAGCTAACTCTGTTATCGACTAACTTTGCCGTCGAGCCGTTGCTCTGAAAAACTGCTATTATCGTAAATATCAATTTGTATGAAACTGGAAGGAGGAGTTGCTACAACTGAGACTTAATTCTCAAACCAACGTAACCGATTCCGATATCAACATTTCATCAATCTCTTTCATCGTGAAACTAAAGATAGAGAAAGCCTTATAGTGATTTCAACTTTTGAACCGAAACCGCGATGCAGTTGAGAATCAATGGTTCAAAACTTTTCTGTAACAGTCAGTTACAAATTGAGGCCTTTTAAAAGGATTTAGGATTTTCAAATGTCGTTCTTCAAAGTTTTGAACAAATTTTAAACATGGAACGTGTGCTTTAGTTGAGAACTGGAAAACGGTGTTATTGTAAGTTTAGCTGCATTGCTCATTGATATGAAGTAGATAATAGTTTTATAAACAACTTTAAATAGAAGATCAGTATTGAAATGAGCGTATTTGATTGGTATTGAATCTAGTATGTTTTGCTACATATGTTCCGAACTGATTACGATGGTATTTTAGTTCAGTCCCTTGTAAATCTCTTTCTCAAATTGGTGCGTAAGATTCTGATAAGAACATGATTAATATTAAATTAGATGCATAAGTCAGATAAAAACAGCAGACTAAAAAATAAAGAAATATCTACTTTGGTTTTAAATATAAAATAAAAACGCTTTATAAAAACATTTTTTGTTTGACTCGATTCGATTTAAAGAAACAGATAAAAATAAAACGCCATCCTTTGTTTCGCTAAGTACTGCCAGCTACATAGTAAATCTAACGCCTACTCGTAAGTGCTGTCTAAAAGCCAACTAAGTTTTTGCGAGTTCGGAAACACTGCCCGGTCGGGGTGGCCGTAGCGCCATAAATTGTTTGGCAACACTGAGTCCGCACATACAGGCAACACTCACTGTTTCTTGATTAATTTACGTGTTCTTTTTATTTTGTTTTATCTGCGCTTTTGCTTGGTCTGTTGTGGGTTAGGTGCCGTTTTGAGTTATAGTGTCGGATGCGGTTAAACTTGCTCCATTGGTTTGTGCAGGTGAAGGTTTAATATAAATTTATTTGTTGCTGACTTTTAAGTTTAATTTTAATTCTATTTAAGTATGCTTTGGTACCTATTTCTATTATCAAGACACATGGACGTAAGAATTCTTTCAGCCGTTGAAGTAATTATTTTAAATTCTAAATAAGAAAGATTTGTTTTTTTTTTAATTCCTGTTGAGACATTATAAAAAAGGTTGTTATAAGTTTTCTAAAATTAATATTAACAATATCCTTATGCTATAGTAATTAAGGTTTTATTTTATATAGATATAACTTTGGAATCAAACAGGTACGCTTTCTAAACATCTAGATAAATAAAACTTGTCAAGTAATAAAACAGCTGATTATTTTAATTACCCAAACAGTTTTTAAAACATGAAGACGGCAGTTTCGTACCAAACTCCTTAGTACAAACTTCATAACTTATTATAGAGATTACATACGAGTATAGAGCTTCAAAGTTTACTATTTCTGTCCTAATAAAGAGCTTTTGGTGATCCGTTGCAACCCTTGTCAGCAAACTTTAAATATATTAAGCCACTTGCAAAGCACTTAACTCAGCCCGATTTTGTAGTAGAATTGACGGGCATCACTGTGTGTTATGATTATAAGTGGATTGTTAAACTTGTCTGAATGAGTGTCAGAACTCATGAAATTTGGTGATTTCTCTTTGTTTTACCAATCCTAAAGAGCTACAATAATAAGGAGAAACTGGCTTTATTTTATCCCATTATTCCCACGGCTGGGTATTAGGAGGTGCGCGGGAAAATACGCGCAGATCTTCTGGTGTACAGCCTAGTGGCGTAGATGCCTTCACATGGTGGAGGTCCCAAGTTTGAGTCCTGATCGGGGCATTCATTTGTGTGATCATCACAGATATTGTTTCTCGGGTCATGATTGTTAATATTTATGTATGTATTTTTGCAATTTAGTCATCGCTAACACAAGCTCTACTTACTTTGGTGCGATACACTTTATGTATTTGCCTCGGGAAAATAAAAAGTATATTCTATCTTAACATAAGTAAAAAACAAATACCACAAAACCACCCACAACAAGTAATTACACAGAGAATGCTTTACTTTTATGGTAACAATTTTACCCATTGTATTAAGTAAATTCCGAAGAAAATGCTTAATTTGTTAACCTGCTCGGGTCAAGTTTTGCTTCATTTAAGTTCTGCACTTAAATTTTTCCATAATGGTATGAAGTTAGGCACTTGAAAAGATTTAACAACGCTCATTTTGAGGGAAGCTTTTCTGTAGACCTTGTTTTTGTTAAAGCTTTTGTAAAAAATTATTTTTAATTTGTCTTTGCGTATAATATTGTTAATATTGTTAATATAATATTGTTACTGTAAACCGAATTAAACACAGGCAAGGATATCTAGGATATTTCAGTTTCTTCCAGAAAGTGAAGCCCTCATGTCAATTTTGTTGGAGACTGAAGGCTCTTGCTCGAATCGGTATTTAAAATAATATATGGCTCTGAGACATTTTAGCAAAAATTATGTTTTTATAATCTTAGCATTATAATCCGTTTCTTCACAATTCATACTTTAAACTTAAACAATGTCACTATTGTACTCTGTAAAATGAGTTGCTTTTATTGTAACAACCCTAATCAAATTTCCTCGAGCAATCGATACGTACTTTCTGCGCGTCGGCAACGCATGAGTCATAGTAGTGAACAAGTACAGATTTTTGAAGACTATACTAAACACATCAAAGTTTGGTCTTGTGAACACAGCGTAACTTGGATATTGTTCATACTTAAATTTTCTATCTATTAATTTGAATTCAAAGTGATATAATTCTGACTTACAGGTGAGGTGCACGATAAATATCATATTTACTCATTTGTTGCGTTTGCTGTAAAGAGGTTTATTAATTATTTACTTTTTTAAACAAAATTCAAATTCAAATTCAAATATTTATTTCACAACATTGACAATTACTTGTTCTTATTGATGTCAAATAGAACATTACTCTACCACCAGTTCGGAAAAACCTTCATGAAGAAGAACTGGTGAGAAACTTTACGGTAACAATAATTTGAGTTCTCCAATGCAGAATTTATAAGCTGATATATCCACTAATTGACAAGTAGATGCAAAGCTGCAAAACAGCAAGGTCAAATGCCTCGCTTAGCTCGGCCACGCGCCTTTCACGACCGTTTAGCTACATTTATAAATCTAGAAATATCAGGGGATTCATCACATCATTAAAATTATAGGCGTAATTAAAATATTAATTCTATTCTATGATTTAGATAGTCAAAGGATTGTTTTATGAAATCTATAGTCTTACAAACTCCATATTTTTTAATTATTTGTTTTGTTTTAAACAAAAGAATACTATATCATTTGAAATTACAAAATGACACAGCACTGCCAGCGCGACAAGCTTCCACGAGTAGCTAGCTTGTTTTATTGATTAAGGGCGATTGTTCAATGCTCAAACAACTTTTATCGGTAGATTAATTTTAATACTTTGACATTATTTCTATGGAAAGACTTGTCAAGTGTAAAATTTATTCTCCAGATAATAGTTATCTGACTATTGAAGAATCAGCCCTAAGTTGAATGAGTAGAAAAGTAGTTTTTCAACGGTTCTTTAATATAGGGCTAATTTTTCAATGCTCAGGTAAATTTAATGAGTAGATTAATTTTGAGAATTTGACATAATTTCTATAGAAACACTTGTCAAGCTTCAAATCATTTTTTAACTGATAAAATTAGCCCTTTATGCTTGCGATGAAAGAAACTAAGTCTTTTAAGGAATATTAAAAAGACTAGCCTCTATCTTAAAGGACTTGACTCTAAAATAAAGACTAAAGGTTCGAGTTTTTATTAATAAGACTTAGTCGTTATATTTAAAGACTGAGCAACTTAAACGACTTGAAGTGTTTTCTTAAGTCTAAAAGACTAAAACGACTGAAGTTGTTTTTAAAAGGACTCGCGGCTGAGTATTATACATGAACATCCATCATCTTACATCTTCTTAACCACAAAGATAGACTTAAAAAAAAACATAATATCTATTCATAATTATTTAATCATTCTGTATTATAATAACAGGTATGTAATAATATATTTGATTTGATTGATTTATTTTTCAAAAAATTTGAAAAAATATATTGTAGGATTATAGGAAAATTAAAAAGAACTTAAGTAAAAATAACAATCGTAATTTAAAAAACAATTAACAATGTTGCTGCTTCCGATTTATTTTACCCGTGAGTTATCAAAACATTCGATTTCGTATGTGACACGCCAGCCCAAGGCGATAAAGCGTTTTTAGTCCTTTTAGTATTTTAAGCCTTTTACGTTATAAGGTTAAAGACTACAACTGAAATTAGTCGTCGGTTTATAGTCTTATGACTAAAGATTAAAGGGTTACAACACTAATTTAGTCGTACGGCATTAAAAAGACTAAAGTCTCTTTCACCCCAACTTTATACTGTTATGTCGTTCGTACGTCATAAGTAAGGAAGAACAGGCTACTTATTTTGAAGGTATTGTCAAAGTTGATAATGATACAATTTCTTTAATAGTACCTCTCCATATTATAATTAATAATCTTGTGAAACTGTATTCATTACAGATACATCGTTTACAAATAATACCAGAGAACTTATAAAAATATAGTTTCAAAGATTACCCACTCATAAAATCACAAACAATAAAATAAAATGACATGAAATAAAAATAAAATCATGCAAAAATCCAATGCGGCCAAATGTATGGACTCAGTATATTGTTTCATACAAAATACAAAATTTTTAAAAGAATAATCCTCATAAGCCCTATTACTTTTTATCGATAATTAGTGATTAAACAAAAATTTCATTGGTTTATTTAAAAAAGAAACAAAGTTATGTATCCATCCATTATATTTAAAAAAGGCCTTACCGAGATTTGTCCTAATAGACATAGTAGTTTAGTACTTACGCCCCAAGGCCGGATATCACAAAGTTTTTCAAAGTCACTTCAGCAGATTAAACTCAGTTCCAAGAACTGTGAATAATAAAGAGAATGAGACTTGAGACTCCCTGGAAAGTCATCTTGAGGTAGGATTTAAATTTTTCATCGTACCGACCTAATTAACTTCACAATTAAACTTGGAAAATCTCGAAGTGGCTGCTTTAATAAGATTACCCTGGAAACTGATTAAAGGTTAATTTTTGTAGGGTATAATCATGCTTAGATCTTATAATGGCATCAAGTTATTTAACAATTGTATTATCTACACTTGCACGTACTCTCATAATATACACGTAACAGGCCACTCAGAAAGTTATTCGAAAAAAAGTTATTAGGTATGTATGGAATGGAATGTTTGGAACGCGCGAGTTATAGCGAGTTTTAATATATTTCGAAAATACGATTATTTAAAAGTAAAATATAACCTCAAAATTTTTACCAGCATTATGAAACTTTTGTGTGTCATAGAAAAATGGATCTGTTTTGGGAACATTTTGTGTAATGATTTTATACGACTTCAAGTTCAATTTGAAATCTGATGAATCGTTTAATCGACTTCAATTGGCTTTTAAGAACAAGGCGCCTTCTATGACAACTAAGTACCGCTGATATAACGCGTTTAAGCGCGGTCGCTTAAATTTGAATGATGAAGAAATAAGAGGTTGTTATTTGACTACTGTTACGGAAGAGCACATGCTACAAGTTTATTCAACAAAACCGGCGAATCACATTCCCATTCAGCACAGTCTGCAGATTGGATCGAGAAGTGTTCATGATTCACACGACCACCTTTGCGTAAGAACGATGGTTTCGCGCTGGGTATCCCACAACCTCACCGATGCTCAGAATCAGGCGCGCGTGGAATGGTGCCATGATATGATTGAAAAATGTCATGCAGGTTCTTCCCGCCACGTTGACGATATCGGAACAGGTGAGGAATCTTGGATTATCAATATGATTCAGAAAGAAAGCACCAGTCAACAGTATGGCTGTTTCAAAATGAACATTACACCTACGAAAATGAAACGATCGCGAACCGCTGGAAAATGGTTTTATTACTAGTTTTTTTCTCCTTAATGGGGTATTTAGTATCAATTCCCTTAAGAAACCAACGTAGTCTCAATGCAGAGTGGTACACTAACAAGTGCTTGCCAGAAGCTTTTGCTGCTGCGAGCAATGAGCGACCGAGCACGGGACTCCAAGGCCTTTTGAATGAACATTGTTATTTATTCTCGGGTTATGGTTGTTTATATTTATGCATGTATATTTATTAAGGGTTCCCCCATTTCACTCTGTATTGTCTATAACACAAGCTCTGCTTTGTGGCCCAAGAAATGGTGTGTTTGTCTGGGGATTTATTTATTATATTCATTCATTCTATTACAGACTATATCGACACGAAAAAAAATATTCATTTACTTTTAGCCAGATTGGTCCTCTCCGATTTGAGACCACAGGACAAAGACTAAGAGATTTGACACTAGACATCTGTGGTGGAAATCAATTATTTTCATACAACACTTATGGATCAATGTCTTAAGACGATATAAATTTAATATTTATTTTTTTCGATTTTTATCACTTTTATAGAAGATTTGCATGTTTTGATGTGGCATCTTTATTTAAATGTTTTCATATGAACAATGTGAAAACATTTGATACATATCTATAATGATATGTATCTTGGTTCGATGGAAAATCTCTTGGAAATAATCCTGACCAATTGTGTGTGGGCTTGACATGTGCCTCATCGCTTTGTTATCGAATATATTTTGATTGAGTTTTCAATGCCATCGGAGGGTTTACATAATTTACCACAAAAATACTATTCTCCATCGTAAACTATTCTATATCATTCATAGAAATAAAGTCTATTAATTAGAATTGATCCACTTTATCACTTTAGCGACACTCGCTAACACGCCTGACAGATTTATACTTCGTTATTCGTGTTCTACTTTGTATGGCACCTCATAAATATGTCTTTGGATAGCATTCATAATTTACTGGTGAATTAATTTTCAATTATAATTTGTAATGTGAAAGTGTAGGTTTATTGCATAGTAAATTAAGTTATTTATTGATAGGTGGAAGTTGTTTTTAATAAGTTGTTGTGTTGGTTTATTTGTATGTTTGTTCACAGTAGGAAGCGTCTAACTACAATATTGAATATTAACTTAGATGTTTCTAGTTACTTTGCATATTTTGTAAGTAAAATTTTCCAGGGCATGCTATAAAACATCTCTGTTAATTCCACAAAACAGAATCATTTAGAATCTTAGAACGGTCTTTCTACAAAAAACTTTAACACTTTTTGAACCAAATCTATCTATCTATAATCTAAATGAAAAAATGTGTGAAATTTCGAATAACCAACAAGGAATTACCTTTTAATTTACTTGTGTTTTTACATTTTGAAAGTGTTTAAAGATAAACAGGTGTTTAACTTTTTTTGTGACAACACCCTAAAAGGGTCTCTGAGAAAACATAATTACATTATTAAGGACATGTTTTTATATTAATTTTATTAGGCTTTTAAAGGTTTTATGTATATATCATATACACGATTTATAAATGGATTCAGAGAACTGGCTCATTTAAGAAACAACATTAAATTGATCATATCTTAGCATAATCAAATTACGAAAATCAAAAACAAAAGAAAGATCTCTTTGACACATAGAGTAATCAATACTTTACAGCTTACATGAAATCAATTGACCCAGTGTATTGGCAGTCAGAGAAAACCAACACTACTCTATTTCCCAAGAGCCGTAGTTTTCTACTTACTCAAGGTAAAGGAACCGGAAATCTCCTTAGGGCCGCCATTTTAAGATGAGAATTGAACTTTTACTGAGAGAATTGGTTTCTTCTGGGATTCAGCGGTACCAATTGTTTGACAAAGTATATGTTCTCGTGGTGTATAGCTTGATTGAAAGTAACTTGGGTTTCAGACGAGATATCTACTAAGTAGATATCACTAATTTCGACACTCTTTTTATAAGGTTTAAATTTAAATTTGGTTTTGCTTTGATTTAAGAGGGGATTCTGGGTAGATCCAGCGTTAGACTCGTGAACTGTTGACGGGAGCCGCGTCATATGACAATTATTGGACTGGCTTTTGCAAAATAGTTGATTATTGCGTAATAAAGTCGGTTACTTGTGATATATTTTTCTAGAACTGGGTAGATGAGAGCGTAGCATTTAAATGTGTATGATATTGATATTTGATTTTGAAAAAACACATAATAATCACTTAAAAACTAAATTCTAACATCGATATATATACACACTAATACAAGAAATACAACAATAAATTCATATAAATATATGTACCCAACAATAATACTAACATACCAAGAACATTAAAAATAACAAAAATTACCATGACGGTTTTATACAGTAAACGCAATTTTTTTAGTTTTGTTATATTCTGCATGTTCCCATACATTCAGAGCCTCCATTACTAAACTGTGACGTCACAACTCAGTACCATTTTGTTCGAGGCGTTTTCCAGGTATTTGCAAATGCTTTCCGTACATAACAATCTATCGATTAAACTATTGATTGTAGAGCTATTGTTCTTCGAGCAAGTAATATAAATTATTATTGGTACATATGAGATAATATTTCTTTAGTCATATACCCAATTTCAATAGTTTTAATGTACGATATGAATTAATAGTTATGAATAACGTGAACAAAATAAGTAACACTTCGGGCTTCCAGACAAATGATTTGGGTATTAATACTGTTAATCGCATTATTTTACAATTATACCAATTATCATATTTTAGTTTGCGAAATAACTGTAAGATTGTCTTTTTATGAGCTTAGAAAAAGAGCACCAAAATGAAAGCAAAGTCATCTCGCCGGATCGCAATCGAAATAAGAAGATATACCTGAATGTCATATGCATCGTTTGAGGTACAAGATTTGGGAGGAACTGACAAAGAGCACTACAAATCAACAAACTATTAGTAAACTTAGTTTACTCTACTTATAAACAACTTATCGAAATATACTTACATTAACTGAAAAAACCCAAGTCAGCGGACACAAGACTCATCCCATACACCCATTCACTTATCCATTCAATGCTATCAGGCATCGTCGCCCAATTCTGGCTGATAACGTCGAAATATCATTCGTTCGTTCTAAATGCAAATATTACGACTCCCTTGAGAGGTGTTACCGCCACGACTTTTGAGGTAAAAAGGAATGGTGTTGCCATTTAACCAGTAAAATAGGTTTATGTTTACGCCGGCTCCGATAGTTTAGATAAAATTGTGAAAGAAGAGCGCCTTAATTTGAATTTCTATCTACTGATAGTGTTTTATGGTCGCTTGCTTTTTGCTTCTTTTTCGTGGAATATTTTGGTATTTAACTGTTTTGTTAGTATTCAAATAATGATATAATTACTATAGGATCAGATCAGTCGTATTTATGTACGTTGAATATGATTGGATATCGACTAATGAAGCGTTGCCTACCGTAGATTTTGGTTCGAAATGCCTTTGTTGCAGTCATTGTACTGGTTTTTCATTCGAAAACAACCACGTACATGGGCTTATTATGGCAGTCGAAACAAGGAATGACCTGCCCAGGTGAGATCTTAGCATAAGAAAATCTAACTACCTCTACACACTCTTTTAAGAGATATCTATTCATATTTATATTTGAAAAGGAGATGCAGGCGATTCGTTTTCCAGCTCGATCGCTGAACGAAAAAGAACATTATTTTTTGGTACGATTTCTTAATTGTCCCAATCGACATATTAAAACTATTATTTTTTTAACATCTGGCGTTCAATGTCATAAGAAATTCCAGGAAATAAATAAATGTACAGATTTGTTTTAGTAACATCCTAGTTACATCCAAAAGTGGTACTCCACTTAGGTACAAGTAGTAATATAATAATATAATGTAGTAATATATAATAATAATAATAAATCCACAGACAAACACACCAACTGTATGGCCCCAAAGTAAGCAGAGCTTGTGTTATGGATGAACATACAGCGGCGTATGAGGCAGGGCTACCACCCTCTAGGCAACTTGGCCGTCATACGCGTACTTGAAATGTTGTATAGCACTAGTAACAATTAAAAATTACCTACGACATTAATCGCAGAATTAACACAGTTAACATAAACTTGTGTGTAATAATCAAACTTACAGATTTACAACATTAGCAGGAATGTATTACTTGGTGACAATCAGAGCAGACGTAGGATGGTTTTTTTTTGCATTGAAACAAGATGAAACGTAATAAACTACGTTTCACTGTTGACATTCACTCTTCAAGTACCTTCTTCAGACCATATGTTCTTCAGTTTGTGCACATTTAGTCTACTTTTTTACAGTTACTTTAACTTTTTCATTGCCGGTAATATTTTGCCGACGGTATGCTTCAATCGACAGAGCCCTTACCCAGCATATAAATATATAGGTAAACCTTGTTATTCTACTATCACTCTTTACAATATAAACTCTGTAAACTTTAGGCACTTGTGATTAATTATATATTTATATATGTTCTTTCATTCTGCGTATTTATTTCGGGAATGTTATAAAAATTCAATAATTGTATAGGTAGAATGTCTTGCGATAGTATTTATCGTGTGTAAATTCAAGGCACAAATAACCATATTTAAATCAAACTGAGATGGAATACGTTATCATATTATTCCTGACTGATTCATCAGCAGTCGACGTAAGCGAAACTCCTTTCATTGCTAATTAAGATTTATGGTTCAACTTTTGAGTTTAAGCAGTAGCATATAGAGATTTTTACGGCTTTTTGGGGTGTTGAGTTTGAAATATACAAATTTTGAAGGGTTTTAATTTAATTTAATTTTTGAATTTTTCATAGTAGCTCAGTTAAGGTTAATCCAAGACCTTTCGGTTAAACATAGTTAAATTTTTACCATAACATTCTTCAAATATTTTTATAAGATTCCTCCGTTTGTAATTCTACTTTCTAGTCCACGGTATCCAATAAAATTTTAGTAACATAGAAATATACAAAAATATATCATAGAAAAATATACAGAACCGTTCAACAATTCTCAGTCCAACTCCCTCCGTACCTCAGCAAGGACCAACTCTAGCTCTGTAAGATTAATTGCTGCATTTATCAGACTTTCGTTTGTTTTGAGTGTCGTCAGGGATAACTGGTATTAGGTTCGCAAAATACGACGTCGCAGTGAAATAAAAACAATTTCAATTCGGTGATAAATGTGCTTGAAGTTTATTTAGAAGTACTGAGTTTTTTGTTATAATTTTTTTTCTGATCAGGAAAAGTGCTAGCTGTTGTGAGCGTAAGGTTGGTGATTTTAGGTTTTAACGAGGATTTGCTATACTGAATGATGAGCATTTTTTTTTGTAAATACATATAATAAACTATTTAAGACAATTCACAAGTGTTTTCGAAAGCGTTTTTTTTCTTTTTCCGGGGGGTTAAATAAACAAGATGTTTTACAAAAATTCTACGAAAAACTTTACTATAATTGAGTTTTGCAAATCTAAGATAAAATAGTCAATGCCACATACACACACAACCATTACATTATGAAACTCTATCATAAATAAAAAAAAAAACCACAAATAATTGTCATTGCAAACGTTTCAAAGAATTTGATGACATACCTGTTTATTCCACAATAATAATATAAACTTTTATTGAATTGTCGTTCTTGAGTACTTAAGTTATCTTTGTTTCACAAAAATGAAATATAACATGTTATTCAAATATTGAACTCTGTACAACTTTATATTTAAACTCTATTTTCATGGTCTTTTTGTTTATCTTAGCACATAATGGATCTGGAACGTTATCCGGACAACTAAGCATTATACGGATTCATCCGGATGGCCGGAAAAAGGGTAAAAACTCGTAAAAGAGGACAATCAATTTTATGAATTGTGTTGTTTTAGTGACTTATAAGGGTTAAAAAGAATAATAGGCGGAATAGTTGAAAGGGATCTTTTAGTAGACTGCACATTTGTCAGCACCCTGGCTTGATAGGTAAAGTCACATTTCGATTTAATGGACATGACACTGAAAATCATTATAGGGAATGTCAAAGATTGAAATTATTTTTCACCTTTTGTTTGTTGGTATCCAAGCTCATGGACACTAATAATTGGACATGTTTATTTGTTACTATTGGTTTTGAATATTGGTATTGAAATATTTAAAATGATGCCTTGCCGACCGTAGGCTCAGGTGCGATGCTCTTTGTTCCAGTAATTTCACTGGCTGCTTCTACCCTTTAACCAGAACACAATCGCGTAAACGGCGGTCAAAATAGGACTGACTTAGACTTAAATAGGCTTAACAAAACAAATCTACTACTACCACAAGATGCTTGTAAATAATCAACAATGTTTTTACCAGCTTAGGGCTTGAGTTCCATAATTTAGTTTTTTGTACACTATCGAGCCAGCCCTGCTTCATATGGGTAGCAGAACAATTATGCCTACATTTTGTTTCTGTCGAGGTGTCGCATCAGATGGTTACAGATAATTTTTAACTAATTATTTTTCCTATCCTAAGCTGTATGGTTTAAAAGGCTTATCATATGCATTAAATGCTTAAGGTAAATTAATATCGCATCTCGCATCGCGTTTAAATAGCTTTCCATTTAGGTACCACTTTATGGGCACCATTTTCTGAAACATTAAAATTGATAGAGTAAGCTATCCTAAGAAGATAGACAAAGGCCACAATAAACTTATCTGAAGAAATATAAAAGAGTAAAAATTCCTACATACACTGTTTGTAAAATAACAGGGAATTTTGCAGTTTCCGTTCAGTTTTCACAGATCGTTTAATTGTTTGATATCTTCAACAATTGTGAATCATATACTTATTCCGTAAATTGGTGAAACCTGCTTGACAGTCCGTGCTGCAGTTTTTGAGTGTATCGCGTTCAGACTCACCCGGAGACTTTGTATTTAATATACATATAGTGTTTTTAGAGCAACATTAAATTTGATTGGTTGATATTCTTTTTTGAAATAGAGATCAAGTAATAAATGAAGTAGTTTTCTTCTTTTCTTCTCATTGTTAACTTACTTTTGGTTTAATTAAAATTCATAACATTGTTTTAAGTACTTTAAAAATATTATTCATGATAATATTGCAGTTAACACTAGTAAAATAATAACTACTTATTGCAAAAATTTTACTATATAATTCTTACAGATCCTTTAATTCTAAGATGGTATAAGAAGCCTTCCTCATAAAATGCACTCATGTTCTCAGTTCAATAAACAATTCAATAAAAATAGAACACATATATATACAGGCTATCAAACACCAATAAAAAAGACCAAAATGACCATCACAACTAGGGCTGTGCAAAACTTGGAACCACATAGACTTATTCTATCATACGCTGGTATGCATTAGGTCAATATTTGCTTTGACATAATGACAAAACCGCAGTGGATGGGATTGTCGGCCGTGTGGCATACTGATTTCAAATAGGTATTTACTACAGGGTTGTCAAAATTTTCTATGCTTAATGCTTTTGTAGATTTTATTTAATCAGTCTAATTGTCATCGAGAACAATTTAAAAAACGGTAATAAATATTAAAACCGTTAACTTTTTTTCATCAATATTAACTCTTTTCAGATTTGGTTAATTTTATGTTACTTTTACACAGTACAGCACAGTATTTATTACGTAATATTCTGAAATACTAATTAATAAAATATTATGCAAACTATTGCTTTGAGGTCTTAAGTTTACTGTGAAATCGTTAAGTAACATAAAATTAACCAAATCTGAAAAGAGTTAATATTGGTGAAAAAAAGTTAACGGTTTTAATATTTATTACCGTTTTTTTAATTGTTTAAATTTATTATTTAATGCTTGTGCTTAGATAAAGATGGTAAGGTACTAAACATATTATTTAAAAGTTAATGACGTAAGCCTACATCTCTAAAGAATTATGTAAAATTTATTTCAAAAACAGAAATATGTTTTAAATTTAACCGCCTAGCGGCCGTTCCATTTTTCTTTTAAAATTTGATGCTATCGCGATATTGGCGGAAAAATTGTTTCCGCCTTGCAACTGTAAATTGAGGTATTTATGTAAGTGACATAGTATGTGTGCGAAAGAATTACTGTTGATTGTTAATAAATGTGTGTTTTTGTATAAATTTATTGACAGATTTATTTTCTAGATAAATTTATTTCTACTCTTCCAGGAAATTCAAGCGTACCTTGAGTTTAAAATTAATAATTACAAACGTACAGTATCAATTGATATAAATCATGTATAGTCATGTTTAGTCAATAATTTTTATATCAATTGATTAATATAAACTTGAGGATTAAATTAGAAGTCACAAAACCACTTATTTCTAGAGACGTACAATAAAAATGCTCTGTGTTTCCTGGCCCTAACTAAACTGTTCAATTAAATGTTGTGCTTCTTTCTTTCTAATAAAGCAGCTACTTATCGTCAATACTGAAGTTTATTACAAGAAACAGAACCAAATGTAACAATAATAAATCATTCCTTTTTATAATATTGGACAGGAAAAAGAAACTTCGGATATGCTTTTGGCAACCCTAGACCAACTTTATGGTATTGTAATGTTCTGTTTAATCAACATGGTGATTGCGCTTTATTGCATCGTCGGTACTAGGAAGGTATCGCCTGGATGGCAATTTTCCCTCCATACCACCTATCCGCTGCCTGAGTACTGAATTTTAATGCATTTAGCCTTTGAAAGTATATTTAGTAGTTATTTTTCAAAATTTTGAAGATTTTTATAGGAGAGGTTTTCACATGTTCATACGTTTAAAAGTATGGTACGGATGGTTGATGATGATTTCCCCATTGGTCTCTCTAGCTTTTTAAAATATGTTGAAAAATTGTGCTATAGGTTCAATTTGAATCATAGAAGAAAAGAGTGATACAGCTAAAATAAATTATAGCATCAAAGTACTTGATTCATTCTCACAATGTGTGCATTTTAAGTGTGTAATGTTTTTTAGGGAACTAATTTATTTTTGCATCCAGTTAAGCATGCACTAATGTCTCGGAAATAATAATGAAAATAGTTCTCATTCTGTACATAATACACAATTATTCAAGAACGTACAATGACAATAAAACATACCTACACACATAAACTCCTACTCAGCTACCTAGTTAAGCCCATTAGTAAAACCAAAGAATAATCTTTTTGTTACATCTGTATCCACAGCCTACCTTATGACCCACCAAATAGAAGTCAATTTCCCTTAACTCCAGATTAGAAAATAGGGCGGTGAGAGGGATGACAACTAGATCGTAACGAATTGTTATTTTGATGCATTCATTTGGAAAAACAATCGCAATCCCATTGTTAGGATTTCTGTGCATTGAAGAGATAAAAGCACGCTTAGCAGGATTCGTACGATTAAACTTTTCATTATAAGAAATATGAGAATAACTTTTTGATTTACCATTTTCAGCGAATATATGACGTTTTCAGATATTATGAGCCTTTGTATGGTTCATTGTGAATTCGAGAATTGTGTAAATAAAGAAATTTATCACGATGACGTAACTCTGTAATAATTCTCATTTGGGTGTTAAAATTGCTACTGATACAAAATTGCCCGTACGCAATGTCGAAAATTACATCTGATTCAATATTATTTAAATTTTTAAACATACGCGAACGATAAGTGTTGTGAATTTACCTTTATCTTCAAAAAGTTAGTATTTTCAGTGCTTAAATTAGTAGAATTAATGTAAAAAAAGTGTAAATATAAAACATACTTTTACCATTTTCAAAGCCGTTTGACACGAGCACGCGGCCTAGCTGGTGGTGAGCAGCATCCGCGCCCACGGACATAATTAAACGTAGATGTTTATTTATTTATAGTAATTGTGATTATTATACAAATTAATGATGCGTTGCCGGCCGTAGGATTCAGTTACAATTGCCTTTGTTCCAGTGATTGCACTGGCTGTGCCTTCCCTTGGACCGGAACACAACCAGATAAACGTGATCATTACGGCGGTCAAAATAGCAAGGACTGTAAAGAAACTCTGATAGCACAAAAATTTAAATTATTCGATATTAATGAAACAATTTCAGCAGATATTTCAACATGAAACCCTTTTTTGCCAGTCTCGACACATTTAAAAGTAAATCCTTTAATAAAACATATTCCTCGCTTGGTGTATAATAATATTTCTAAGAAACATTGTAGCAATCCGTATAATAAAGTAATCGGCCACAAGAGCTCTCTCCTGAGGTACCAGTTAACACCTCTGGAGGGTTAAGTGAGGATAATTTGCCTTTGCGTGCCCACTCGTAATGACGAAAGGGGGCTTCACCCCTCGAAGGGGCTGAAGGAAAAACGCCATTATACGCCCCGACTTCTTTCGGAATCTTGGACGAATTTTTATATTAATTGTTACGTTTCTGGGAGGGTGATAAATGTATTTTTTATGCAGAGGCGTGGGTGATGTTTTTATTAATCGTTTTGTTTAAATTATGATTTTATTTTGGCCAGTTCTGTTTTTGTGACCTTTATAAAAAAGAATTAATATTTATGCTTAAAACAGAGTTTCTAAAACTACATTCACATTTTTTAGGAGTTAGGTCTAGGCTTAAAGATGATTCTTATTTAAAGTTTCACTAGTAAACTAGCATTGCACTAGTAAGTAGTAATGTTATATATGTTCAAGGTTTATGTGCTGTTTTATTGGTATTTGTTTAATTTATTTTAAATTTTTCCCCACAACTAAAAAATAATAATCTGGATTTTTACAGTAACTTAACTAACCAAGGAGCTAACTAGCGTATTCGACCGTACTGTACGCTATTGAACAACTAAGGACAGCTTTAATTAACTTAGCGACAATATCTTGACAGCAGCGTCGTGGTGGAGGTGATGCAAAGCTACCAGAGGCTGCTTACATCTGGTAATGGTAATTATTTCTGTTTTCAACAAAAATCATTAATGTCTTTTTGTTTATTAGTTTATAAGTTTATTTGTTAGTTTTCCACAAGGTCAAATCCGAGCCATATTTGTGACTGTTACTGTTACCACGACAGAGCAAAGTGGAAGAGATAAACTAGAAAGGCAGACCCCACCATCAGACGTGAATAATATAATGCCTTGGAGAGAGGAAGAATCAAGGTTATCGAAGACAGATTATCAGAAAACGGATTTAAGTAACCAACTTAGCAACCAGCCTCCACACCTGTATAATGGAATATTATTCCAACTTATCGACACAAGTCTTTGAATACCTGAGTAAACACGATACGAGTAAATTGGCAATGATCTCTCTCTAACCAAACACGCCGGCCACTTGGAAAACCAATATTGAAAGCGACGAAACGTTCTCATCCATGATTTTCATTATTCTGGGCTAAACATTGCAGAGGGCCATTTATACGGTTACTTTGGATTTTTGGAAGGTCCTAGGGACTGTCATTTTACATGGGGTAGTGTTATTTTTGTAGGTACTTGTGACTGATCTTTTGCAAGCAGAATTGTTCGGTATGTTCATTTTGTAATTAATTTATAAAATATTTTGAATTTTTGGAACTGTATTCAGATGTGTCTACTGCAACCCTGATCTGATCGAGATATTTGACATTTTTTATAAACAATTCGTCTAAGAATCTCTTTGCTTATCGAATAATCTATAGAATACAAATAGATTAGCAGTAAACTTGAAATCAAAACACATTATTTTAAATACATTTATATTTATATTTGTCTCGTGTGATTTACTAAACCAACAGAATGTGAATCGAGCCTTAGGTAATGTCCACATCGCAATCCCGTGTGAGGCATTTGCCTTAATTAAAACTTGCCCAAGTCCGCTTACAAAATGATACTAAGATTCTGGAAATGTCAAGATGTAGGTAGTTCTAATCTACGAGTTTAATGAGGCTGGCTTATACCAGATGTAAGGCGCTTTCTATCGTGAGCTGTGTAAGTACATTTAGGTACTGGATTTGCTTGCTAGGAACTGATAGTATGAATGCTGATAATACTTGTCTAGTCGTGATTGAGTTAAAGTTTTTCTATGTCGTGCTTGCAGTGAAAAATAGTTGTTAATGGCTACGTATCTAAGCTGTAATTTGTGAGATAGAGTCACAAATACTTGTTTACTACAGTCAAAATGGAAATCAGAATTTGGTCATTTATTTTGTTAAATAATTCTTTTGGAAGCCAATGCGTATATATTCAGTAAAATTAAAGTCAATAATATTTATTCTAAGTTTTTCAAAACATGCGTTGTATGGGAAAACATGTCTTGCTTTGCAGTGAAAAAATTAAAGTTGTCGTGTGGAAATGTTAAATTATAATCAGTTTTTATGTTTAACATTGTCACCGCATCGTTTTACTTTCACAAAAAGGTTCTTCATCTAGAAGAAAAAAAAATCACGATACAATCTAAATGTATACCATTTCAGGAAGATACAAATATAGCCTAAATATAATGATGAGGTGAACAACTAGCTTTGAATCTTACTAATGGTAAAATTACTTAGGCATAGTGTAGAAATAGTAAGTACAACGTATTTGCACGTTTGGTCCTATGTGTGCGTGTACGCTGACTGAAAAATTAATGACTTAAACCATCTTTATAGGTAGCCTACCATATAAGTAGCCACCAGATGTTATGAGAATTTTCTGATAAAAATTGCATATTTCACTTTTGAATAAAAATAAAATAAAAAAATTAATTAAGTTATGTCAGAATTTATAAAATTACCGATAAATATATAACTACTTTACTCTGTAACTTCTCATAATAACACAAAATTAAAAACGCAATTCAATGTTAAGCTAGCATGTCGCATCCAGTACAATTTACCACAAACCCTTGGCCAGTGGTAGAACAGTTTGTCTTACAACAGGACTCATTAAAATACTACCAATATCGGCCCGAGCAAACTTCGATTCTTAATTGGAGAACCGACGATTACATAATCGCTCGATTTAATTTGTTTAAACTGGGATGTAGATATTTCGATAACTCGGTCCTAGTTGTGTTTGTTTTGTTTAATTTATTGTTTAATGACCGGACTTATAAGTGGGTAGTTCGAGATTAAGAATATTTTGTTGTTTTGGTCTCTGTATGGTTTTTAAACTAATGAAGGGTTTACAAGTGTAAGATAGTAAGATAATGTAAATACTCGCTTGATCACACTGTATATGTGATTGCGGAGTAGCTTCTGAAACAATGGGTCACATTTTGTCCTGCCCAGCAAATGCACCTTAAGAGACCTAATGTAGTAAAAATAAATGCTCTAAGAAGATCATATTTAATTAGTATTGGTTCATGGAATTATTGTCAAGAAGAAAAAGCACACTTTTTATTTTTGAGAGTTTAGATACTGCACTGACATTATGCGTTTTATTATTTTTGTAATATCATTTTTGGATACTTGGGGGGAGGGAGACTTGCCGAACTAACAGATGAAGATAATAATAATTTAGTATACACATAATAATAATATTTCTAACAATCACACCACATTATCTAGCCCAAATTAAGTATCATTAAGAACTTGTGTTATGGATACTAGATAATGGATAAAAAACTTAAGAAATCTATAAACACACATAAATATTTTGTTTTCATTTATAACTTACTTAAACTTAAATAAACATACATACACATCCATGACTAGAAAGCAAATATTATAAAATATAATAATAATAAAAACACTTTATTGCTCACAAAAACATAGTACAAATTTACAATTGAAAACTTAAAACTAAAGTGGGCAGAGGCGGCCTTATCGCTAGCAGTGATCTCTTCCAGACAACCTTTGTGTGGACGGAAAACTACAAAAAAGGAAGAGAGGTAGTGCATTATAAGGAAAAAAATACAGTGCAATAAATAAATAAATATATAAGGAATAAATGCTAAATACACAAATATGGTAACATAACACTGATATATAATTAATTGTAAACTTATAATAAAAAATTGTAATTGTAGATAAGTAATTGTAGATCACAACTTGCCCAAAAGATATTTATGGAGTTTGGATTTAAAAGTGGTTATGGACTTCGACTGCCGTACAACAGCCGGTAGTTCCACAGATGAGCGGACCTGACTGTGAAGGATTCGTGAAAATATCCTGATCGAGTAAATGGTGCCTAAATGAGGTTATCAACATCAGATCGTTGGTCAAGGTTGTGTCGTACACCAAGAAACCTGAAGCGCTCTTTAAGGTAACAGGGCGTGCGGGGGTCATAAAATACTTTGTATAACAACGTTAAAACATGCTCCTCCCGCCGCAGCCTGACTGGCAACCATCCAAGCTTGCGTTCGTGCTCTGAGACATGATTGAACTAGCGCAATCCATAAATGAATCTGATGCACAGATTCTGCAGACGCTGAAGTCTGTCAAGTAAGTCTTCGTAGAGATCGATGAGGCAGACATCAGCATAGTGCAGAGTCGGCAGAAGCAACGATTGGGCAAGCTCAATCTTTATCTTGATGGGTAAAAGATTCCTCCATCTTCTCAGCGAACTATATGCAGCATATACTTTCCTGCTCACCTCGGTTATGTAAGGCGTCCATTAGAGAGTAGAATCAAGAAAAACGCCCAAGTTTCTTACTGTACTGCTAATATTTAAAGAAACATCACCTAAGTAAATGCGTGGCATAGTACGTATCTTCAGCTTAGCAATTTGTTTAGTACCGCCAATGATGATAGCTTGCGATTTCTGAGGGTTTATTGCTAAGCCATGTGATTCACTCCATTCAGTTCCTATTGTGGCGAGGTCATCGTTAATTTTGTCAATCATGCTATCGATTTCCTAGGGTGTAAATTTGTAGGTCGTCAGCATATAAGTGGTAATGACATGAGATAAGGGGTGTCACAAACATTTATAAAAATTGAGAAAAGGAGAGGTGAGAGGACACCTCCGTGAGGTACTCCCGCGATTACATCAGAAATTATTGGGGACTGGAATTGTCGCGTCCGCAAGGTTTAGCACTCGATGCCTTGTACGTGGTCCCTGGGTGGTGCTTAACGAGCAGTATCTTCTGGTGGTATCCTTGGCGGCAGACTTGTTTTACATCAACCGATCCATCGTGCTGCGCTGATGCTGTATTTGATCCCTTAGGCTGACCTACCCCTTGAAACCAAAGGTCGCCCATGGTTTAATCCTGCTAGCCTCACAGCTGAAAAGCTTAAGCAAGAAGCGTACAAAGCCTGGGCTGACGCTCGCAGAAGCAAAGCCGTGGATTCGCATGAACTGAAGAAAAAATACAATGCTGCCGCCAAGTCTTGCAAAAAGGTGATCAGAAAAGCTCGCTTTGACCACATTGGCCACATCGGAGACAAGATAGCGACATATCCTTCTGGAAGCAGAGCTTTCTGGTGTTTGGCCAAGTTGGTTGAGTCGAACTTCTGTCGCCCATCGCTGCCACCTCTGAGGAAGTCTGACGGTTCACTGGCCCACACTGCAAAAGAGAAAGCAGACCTCTTTGCTAATCTTTTTGCAGACTATTCACGTCTAAATAGTCAAGGTAAAGTCCCACCCCAGTTACCTCAGTCCGGACCCAAAATGGGTACCGTTCACATTCGCCAAAAGGAGGTTCTTAAATGCTTGCAGAATTTAGACGTGAACAAGGCCAGCGGCCCCGATGTTATACCTGCAGTTGTGTTAAAACACTGCGCAGCCGAGTTGTCTCCCATACTAACGCGCCTGTATCGACTTTCTTTGGAATCTGGAAAGGTCCCTAAATCCTGGAAGTTGGCTAACGTGCAACCACTACAAAAGAAGGGAAGCCGTGCAGATGCCATCAATTATCGACCTATCGCAATCACCTCCATATTTTGCAAAGTTATGGAGCGTGTATTGAACAATCGTCTCCTGGCATACCTTGAGTCCAACGAGCTTCTTAGTGATAACCAATATGGTTTTCGCAGTAGACGCTCGACTGGAGATCTTCTTGTGTAGGCCACTCACTTATGGAGCGAAGCCTTGGAAGGTCACGGTGAAGCTATAGCTGTATCGTTAGACATTTCGAAGGCCTTTGATAGGGTCTGGCATGATGGTCTCTTGAGTAAACTTCCAGCATACGGAATACCTAAAGGGGTCTGCGACTGGATATCTGATTTTCTGAGGGAACGGTCAATTCGAGTAGTCTTAGACGGCTACTCTTCTGACCTAATGGCAATTAATGCCGAGGTACCTCAGGGATCTGTTCTCTCTGCAACGTTATTCTTGCTGCACATTAACGACCTGCTAACCCCAGGCATTATTGGTCACGCTGATGACAGCACCGTTGTAGAGAGATACATGTCCAATGCGCGAGCGAGTCTTCAAGAAATCTGGGCTTTGAGATAGTCCATGATTGAGCGGGTGGATTTGGCCTTAAAGAAAATGTCCAATTGGGGCGAGTCGAAAACACAAGCGTGTTTATTCTCTAACCTAACGCCCACTTTCCAAAATGTTTCTGTACCCTTAACCGACCACCTAGGGCTTCTGGGCGTAACTATATCGTCCCAGCTGAACTTCGGGCATCAAATTGTGTCCATGGCTCAAACTGCTTCAAAGAAGTTGGGAATCATCAAGAAGGTCCGGTGGTACTTCAGCTCTGAACAGCTACTTAATTTGTACACAACTCAAGTTCGATCTTGTGTGGAGTACTGTAGCCACCTTTGGGATGGTTCTGCTAAGTACCAACTTGAAGCGATGGACGCAGTTGACCGAAGAGCCTGAAAAATTATAAACGACTTTGACCTCACCACCAGAAGACTGCAAAGCCTCGACCATCGTCGGAAAAATGCCAGTTTAACATTTTGGAGAGTGTGCGAATGCTCTTTTTGATCAGGTTGAACCCACACCCTTCTTGCATCGGACTACTAGACGGAGACAGACCTTCCATCCTTTCATGGTTGACATCCCAAAAAGTCGAACCAAACGCTTCGATAGTTCCTTTTTGGTGCGGGTCGCCAAGGTGTGGAATGAACTGCCTGTGTCTGTTTTTCCAGAAAACTATAGTCCTAGTTCTTTCAAGCGTCGAGTAGATAGGTATCTCGTGGATAGACGTGTAACGCCTTCGTCTTTATCGTCACTTTCCATCAGGTGAGATAGAAGACAAACGACTAATCCTTTTTCAATAAAAAAAAAAATCTTATAAAACACATCATCTACACGTACACATTGCTGATGACCTACTAGATAATTCCTAAACAAAGCTGTTTCCTTTTCTGAGCCAAAAACCCTACGCAGCATAGCCAACATGATATCGCAATCAACCATGTTAAATGCATTGCTATAATACAATAGTACCATAGCAGTCAGTTGTTGTCGAGAGATGTCGTCAGTTACATTTACTAATGCGGTTGTTGTGCTGTGCCCAGGACAAAACCCAGACTGAAATTTGCTAAGGAAGTTATTGGAATTCAAAAAGGCATTTAGTTGATTAGAAACAAGTTTTTCAAGAACTTTAGAAAGAAAGGGAAGGATAGATATGGGCCTAAAGTGAGAAGGCGGCGAGGGATTGGGAGTCTTAGGAATAGGTAAAATAACTACTGCCTTGCGTCAGCAGGTCGGAAAAGTACCAGTACTGAGCGAGAAATTGAAAATGTGGCAAATTATAGGCATTAGAATCTCCGAACCAATTTCAATCATTCTGCGGCTTACACCATCATAGCCTTCAGCATTTGGTTTGATTCCTGATACGCTTGCCGCAACCTCATGCTAAGATACTGTTCCAAAGGAGAAAGCAGGATATTGAGGGCAGGACGCGGCAGGCAGAGATTGCAGCGTAGCAAGTTTTTGATTATGTGGAACGATTTGCCTGCGTCTGTTTTTCCAGACAAATATAACCCTGGAGCTTTCAAGTGAATAGGTACCTCTTGGACAGGCGTGTATGATCCTCGTCTTCATCGTCACTTTCCATCAGGTGAGATGGAAGACAAACGCCTGCTAATTATTAATAAAAAAAAATTAAAAACTGTGCCCTTATCTGCCCCTATTAGGATTCGAACCCGGGACCTCTGGCATGGAAGGCAAGGGTACTTACCTCCATACCAAACAGGCCGTCAAACATACGTAGGCCGTAAGACATAAAGAGACTATAAATTTATTTTGAAAAAAATATACCCGTTCTTACCAGTTCTTCTTCACGAAGGTGTTTCGGAACTGGTGGTAGAGTCATGCTTTATTTGACGTCAATAAGAACAAGTAGTTGTGAATGTTGAGAAATAAATATTTCATTTCATGTTCTAGTAGTTACACTGGCTACGCTGGTAGTAATGCACTTCAAAGCGAGGAGCATCCCGCGCGAGATGACATAAAGTATCTAATTATAAGCCGTATGTGACACGCAAAAGTCATATGTTCTTTATTTTATTACTTTACGTTATAACGAATTTACAAACAGGACAAACTTCATGTTTCTGAAAAAAAAAATACTTTTCACGTGATAAATAAGAAAATTAATCGCAGAAATAAATAAACAAGAAATACAACGACTCCGAACGAGCTACCGGAACGATGTGCGATATCCGCCGGAAGTTGTGGGAAAATCTTTTTCTCTTTTCCGCCATTTTGATGTTTTGATCATTCTTTATAAAGGTTGAATATAATTCATATATGAAAAACAGTAATTAAGAATTTCTTTTGTAAATTTGCTTCTATGATCACGAGTAATTAAGTTGAAATAATTTCATTATTTCAAGTTTAACTAAAAATGTGTTGGTTTCATTTTTAGGATTTTACACTCTCAAGGTTTATTTCTGAAAAAGTAGGTGTCTTACAAATGAAACAAATAAAAATTTATGGTTCGTCATCTCCGAGTATTAGATTAACGTAAGTAGTTTTAGTTGTAACCTAGTATTTAACACATTATGCAATGAACATAAAGGGACCTAAAACGTGATATTTTAATACTTATAAAAATAATAAGTTGTAAATGGCATAAATTTTTTGTCTATTATAAAAATACAACAGTTACAAAAAGAGGCTAGTCTTCTCGTGTACAGACTCGGATAGTTACAGTAGTACCAGGACTATGTCACTAGACTTAGTTGTGCGCGATAAAAACCTACTGGGGCTGTTAATTTTTGCATGGTTATATAAGTTTAGGTAAAAAAGGTTTTTTAACTAAACTTACATAAATTTTTTTTGTACCGAGTGACTTATCTGTCGCAAAGTAACTTACGTAATCTGTGGTAGTCCATTGATTGAAGTGAATGTATAATATTCAAGTAAAGGTCAACCCTATATTTTTTTAGATTTAATAACAAAAAAAAACTGTTGTAGATGATAAAGTAAACTTTAATTGAACCATTTTATTCCTATCGGCAGGTAGTTTCAAAAAGTTATTCTGTACTGTTGTGTAAATTGTCGAGTTTATTTCCAGTAAATTGGAAGGCTTTAGTCCCGTGACTGCAGTAATCCAGGCCGTATGTTGTGATAGGAACCATATTAAAGCTATCGGGTGCAAAGTTTATTTCGAACCAGTATAATTCTCGCATTTAGTAAATCATTTTTGTATGCTAAAATGTAAGGTGTAGGGAAAATAAACATGGCATGTTTATTACGTAAAAAGAACGAATTTTATATACTGAAAGTGTGCTGGAAAAGGCTTTATTCAAGATTCCGTCAAAGGTGTTAAATACACCAAATGAGATAGCTTTGACCTGAGAAACCGAAGATTCGAATATGGCCTTGCTAGCCATTGCTACTTTGTTCACAAAAACATCTGTGTTCTGTATAACATACAATTGTTTGTTACGTATGGCTTTGAAATAAAAGTCTAATGGAAATAAAAGTCGTTTGATAGACTGAAAACCAGAAAATTCTAATAAGGTATAAATACCGGGTGACTTTTTTACCATTCAGAAAATCGGCACATAGCCTCAATTTACAATTCCGTGCAACAAAATTGGCAATTGACTTGAATTTTTCATTTTCGCTCTATATCTGTTTCAACCTACTAACAATTAATGCATCAATGTAGGAATACCTTTATTACAAACATAATTTTTATCAAATCTATAAAATTTACTTATCAAATTCAGGGTTATTTGATTTATTGAACAAAGAACAAAGGCCTGCCCAAGGATCTTTATGGGTACCAATCCGTTAACGGCTCGCATTTAGTTATCATATCTCAAATAATTAACATTTAAAAGTTAATACTAAAATTTATATTACAGAGGATTATTACTACGAATTCCATTCTCAAAAAAAAAATAATTCTATTCTTTAGAGGCCATTTTAAAGCTGCATAAAGTTAAATACCTAGAGTAATTTAATTTCCAATTAGTTTTAAAATAAGCATTGAAATACTGCTTAACTGTTTTTTCCATATTAATTTTATAGACAATAACTATAATGTTAAATTGAACTACCTTTATGAGCCATTAAAATAGCTTTAAGTTGTAAATAAGCGTTTTAAAAGGATTACACATGCTTATACGTAGATTTTGGAATGCTAGTTATGGATTTAATCGAACTGATATTAATAATAGTGAGCGCCACCACGAAGGCTCGCCCCACCACTTTTTTGGTGTATACAAATAGTGGGCGTGACGTCATGGATGGCAAAGATACTCACTATACTTCATACTGTTACAATGCACGACGTAAAAATTAAGTTTGAAAATGTGTCGAATTTCGTAAATGTATGTTTACCCACGTATTTCTCAGAATCTTGGAACTTGTTAATAAATGTATACATTATTTAAATTTATTGTTTATATCTCACTTAATGGAAAACGTTGATCTCATGAAAACTTTCTTGACGAGGAAGTGGACACTGTATTTGGAGAGCCAATCACAAATCCATCGCTGCGGATTCGGTTGACAAAATAACAAATTTATAACACGAGTCATTTGTAAAAACAATAAACTGTGTATTAAAAATAAATGTAGGTTACCAAATAACGAAGACTTGACAACTTGGAAAACTCCATGCATCAATTACTTGTATCGAAAATGAAAACGAATTTGTCTTTACAATTTGCAATCGAAATATTAACTCCCTGAGTTTATAAGCAATAATAACTTTACTATCATAAATAATCTTGATTGTTTATTAATATCAAAACCAAGTATTAAATATTTCAACATATCTTGCTTGGAAACGTTATTTATTAAACGTATTATATTAAAGCTTTTGTAAAAGTATTTCATAATCAATAGTAATAAATCCCCAGACAAAAACACCAACTGTATGGGGATTTGGAATAAATATACATATATAAAATATCAACAAACATGACCCGAGAACGAATATCTGTGTTCATCACACAAATGAATGCTCTGGCATATGAGACCGGGCTACTGGCCTCTCTGCTACTCGGCCACAATAATCAAATAGTTATACAGAAATATGAGTACATTGACATTGAACGCAAACTCAGACAATACCGTCCGTTAATAAACTTCACAAGACCATAACTAAAATAATTTATCAAGTTAATTTATCGCAATACCTATAATAAATTTATCACTTAACTTCGCCAAGTATATCCATAATTCATATATTTCTAGCATAAGACATAAGCCACTCTATTCATCTTAATTCATTATAGTAAGATAATGGAAAAATGGTATAATTGGAATCTGCTGAGAAAACCCATGGAACAGCTTTGGAAGGGCACAGGAAGCAATGAAATATGCGTTTTGCGTCGTGCTTAATAAATGCGTTTTCAGCATGTACCGTTCCCTGGAGATCAGTTTAATATTTCACAGGTTCGACATTGTGTAAGCACAGGAGATGTCACGTGACCGTTGGAAAGATTAATGTGGCCTTGTTGTATTTTGCTGACATCAAACTATGGCCGCTAGTGGAGTGAACGGGTGAACTTGTATTTACGGACATTTTTTATAACGGTGTTACTACTAACTTTTTTCCAGGGTTTGCTCAGGTACAGCGACCTCAATAAATTACCTTAATAACACTAGTACAAAAACTTAAGACCCCGCATATTTGGTGGAGGTGGAGAGAGGCAAATTTTTAGTCTTCTTTGAAATCAAACCTGTGATATGTCAGTTGCCAGACGTTGTTTTCTTACACTATCACAGCACTTTGCTTTTTTGTATACGTTGGGGAATCTCATCGATAAGACAGCGCCCTAACCACTGCGCATCCGACGTCATTTTAAAATTGGATATTGAAATATACTAATCTAAGGCAAATCTTAATTAGACAAAAAACAAATAAGTTCACCTTGATATGCATACGAATTAATGGCATTTTTGGGAAAATTTGTTACAGGAGGATTAATTTTGCAATTTGCATGGCATGGAATTTGAAATAGCTTCTGATTTAAGTCAACTTTTTTGGTCCTTTTGTATTTCCCTCTCCTTAATTTTAAAATACAAAACATTAGGAAAGATAAGAGCAATATCAAATTCAGTAAATTAATTAAGCAACCCGAACGCCACAGAATCTTGCAATTTATTTCTCGACTAAGTCGAAGGGTGATGCGCTTACCAGCAACAAATCATAGCACAAACGACACCAGAAACCGAGTGAAAAATATTAATTATAATTTATTCAAACAGTAAAACCGCTTCGGTCGGTAGTAAATTAAGTAAGCGGAAGAAACCTCATTTATTTTTGGTCGGATGCGGTGAAATTCATATCCGCGTTAAATACACAACTCCAGGACCCTGAATACTTCCCCGTTTCAAGTGTTTTCGAATAGAATTTAATTTTTAAAACGCAAATTACGTCTTTTTGTTGTTTATTCACTTTTTCTTTTGCAAGATAGAGCTGTTGTTTGAATTAATAAGCAATTGCTTTGAAGGGCGTAGTTGGAAATTATTAAACCAGAAAACAATAACGTGACCCGTTAAAAACTATTAGTGTTGCATAATAACAGGATTTATTCTGTATCATAAAGATGTTCCTACGTTACTTAAGTACCACAATTTTAGTGAAAATTTCATGACGTGTTGCAAAATTTGTACCTAAACTTCTTGTCATTGTCATACGAGTAAACAAATCACTAAATTTACGAAACAAAACGTGTAGGAAAACAAACAAAAATATCCATTGAAATTGTACCAAAGCTACTTAAACTTAAATTAGGCCCATAAATGCAAAGACTTCTCAGAAAAAGTGCGAATCGTCTTCCAACCGACCTACTGCACTTGTGGGGTCCATTATCACCAAAATCTTTCTCCATTGGCATATCCACACGTCAAACTTCATTACTCTACGCGTATCGCTCATCTAAAATACACAGCAAGCCAATTAAAGTTGACCTCCGTTCCACTACTGCACTGTTAATCAGCCTGCAGAGATACCGGGTTAATTACTGAGGATCCGCTTTGTAAAATTCGTTATTTATAAAGACAAGTCTAGCTACAGTGCATTTTGTCTGTGTATGTGGAGGTTTTGTGTTACAACTGTCTTGAGGATAATTAGATTCGTTAAATGGAGTTTAAATGCGTCGTTGTTTTTAGTATTGAGAAATGGTGGACGAAGTTATAAAATGTCGGTGTCCTTTAAGATCCCACGCAGGATTAGGATTGCTTAGTTTTTGACTGATGTGTTAGAGCAGAAAGTTCTTGAGAGCTAATGTTATAAAACATGGCAGTTTACGATGGAAATGCTAAAATTATTTGGTACTTTTTACTTACACCTGTCATGATACTCGACTTGTTTCCCAAAACGAAAGAAACATTTTAAGCCAAGATATTAGCAAGATTTGAGGGCAAGGAAGATGCACTGGCTGCCTATAATTTGGAAATTTCTCGGGTATCTGAAAAAGAGTAGAAATATTTTAAAAGTGGTTTTATTTTAACTGTTTATATGCTCAGGCTGAATAATTTAAAAATATAGATTTTAAATAAACATTAAAATTTTTAGTATGCAGGTTTTTCGCATAACCCTCGTATGGTCGCGTAACACAAATGTTAAACTTACATAATTCATAAATTATAAATGTTCAAACATCAACAACTAGATACATATGACATAAGTTGTATTTTAAATTCAATAAAAAGCATGAACATTAAGTGTTTACTACATAGAATTACGTACGTAAATATTATTTATTTATATTATAAAAACAACATTCCATGGCTAATGAATACAAGTATCTGTTAACACATGACACAGATAGGCACAAATTAAACTTATAACTCTCCTCTTTTTGGTTTGGGGGGTTAAAAAATTTGAAATGCAAGTAATTTAGAAAAAAGTTGAAAGAACTGAATTACTCCAATAGTTTACTGCCAAACTTTAGAAATATGGTTTCTAGTGTGCCATGTAAATTTAAACTTCTAAGAGTTCTACAAGAAAATCTTGTGCAAGTAAAATATTTGAGTTTTATTCTGTTTTAAGCAAATTGGAAGAATTCACATGAGCTCAGTGGTTTTACAGTTTGTTCTTCTGCAGGTTAGCTTTTATTATACTCGAGGTGAATGCGAGAGTAGTTCATAAGTTAGTTTTATATTCAAATGGTTTATTACGTTACAAATTTTACCATCGTTTTGTGGAGGTTGCGATCTGAAGTTTCTTGAATTTTTCTGATACTTTTGAGTTCTTGCGCTAAGCTTACGTTATATAAATATTATTGAGAATACAGAATAAATCGATATGCAGCTGTAGTGGTTAGTCTAATTAGTAATTTATTTCAGGTAAATGCTTAATGTCCATAAGCTTAAAGGAAAATCTGATAGTTTAAGTGCACTTTGCATTTCGATAAGCTTATTTGGTAGAAGTAGGAAAAAAATACGTTTTCACCAAAAAATTATAAATATGAAAAAGTTTCATATTATCGCGTGCTAACTAAATCGCAATCAAACTTCATACAAACTTGTCAATATTTACACGCGCAAAGAAAATTTTATATTTCCGAGCAGTTCAATTTCAGTTGAGTGAGGGAGAAAGATGCATGCGAATTGTACGGCTACTGCTTGGTTTTGAATGGTAATTGAGTAGTTTACGTAGGGTCATCACCCTTCAGAACTTGCACCATAGAAAGGGTCTGTCACTCAAATGCTTCGTTATTACTACGTGACTGCAATCCCTGAAATTGGAATATTTGACGTCTGGGGGAACGCGTCTAGTATTTGAATATTATTATGTCACAAAAATTGAATTATGCTTTGAAAAAAAATGACGTGCTTTTTATATTGTATATTCTAATTTTGCAAACTCCAATTCAATTCTCATTTAGGATTCCATTTGTATATTTTGAAGTGCAAAATAAAAACTGCTTAATTTCTGTGGTTTCTACGAGAAGAATTCAAATAAGAATTTGGAAACATTCCATAATGTCTTGTGCCTGGTGGAATTCTGTATTTTTCTTTAGATTTTCGTGTGTTTTATGGAGCAAAGCTACCAGAAACACATCAATTGTGTTTATCCTTTTTTATCAATGCCGAATATGTGGACTGCAATAATACTTACGTATAAGTGAAAAACATGACAAAGTCGTCAAGAGAAATAATAAAATTGCTATTATTATACAAATATTGTTGGTTGTTAGTTGTTACAACTCTTATTAACTCAAAAACTCCATGATCTATTTACAAAGGCTTTGCGTATAAAGACGTATATTAAATTGTTTTCTCTGCAACAATTCAAACCAAATAAAGAGGTACAATATCATATTAAAGTATGCATACAAATGAAATATAATAGTAAAATTTAAACAAGTACCGTAGTGAATTATGCTCGGTGCATCCTTCCATATATCTTCGTAGAATCGACATGAGTTCCAGCTCACTGCATTGTGTACACGTAACTATCGAGGGCTGACTTACTGTTCCAGGGTACCGTGGCTTTCGAAAAATGCCAGTTGTTTTGAATATTATATTGTCACCAAAATTTTTTTTTATTTAACATTGTTTAACTAGATCAGACTATCTAGTCATGAAATACCTACCTTTTCATCTAATGCCCAAAGAATCGTAGGTAATTTTTTAAAAGACTATGCCCTTTTTTGCATAACAATACGTGCGAAGTTTAAATTAATATTGACAAAAAATACGGAAAATATGGAAATTGATGTGTTTCTTATACACCCGGTTTCCTTTGATATACAAGTGTAGAATAAAGGAACCATAATAAAGCAAATAAAGGAACCGCGGCACTAAC
The DNA here is from genome assembly GCA_923062675.1 of Marasmarcha lunaedactyla. Lineage (NCBI taxonomy): Eukaryota > Metazoa > Arthropoda > Insecta > Lepidoptera > Pterophoridae > Marasmarcha > Marasmarcha lunaedactyla. Next base: position 17,378,776 of record OV281353.1, read on the forward strand.
GTTTGCAGTCCGTGCCCATTCCGAGTTAAATAAAAATAATGAGAGTGATAAAAACATGATTTGTATTTGTGTAATTTTGCCCAGTACTTATTAATTCTTTTTTACAAAATTGTAACTAAAAGCAAGGTGTGGCCACCGTAATTTTCAGATTAATTTGAAGATTTCGGTTGAGCATATCGTTGTGGATTTATTATGGATCAACTAGGTACGTTCCTCACTGTTACCTTTTTCTAGTTTTAAACGAAGCCATGGTACTAATTCTGGATGTCATTAAACAACAATGAATCGTTTTGATGCAGTCCGAATATAAAGTTATCTTAAAGAAAGGATGCTGAAAATTAAATCTGTATAATTTTATAAATGTGCAAATTCATAGATAAAATGAGCGAGCAAATGTATATAACACAAAAGCTATGAGTAGTCTAGTTAAAAATTAAGCTGAGAAATGGCTGAGAAAGAGATTGTCACTTGAAAGTATCTTCTAAGGATGACTTCTTGTAATAATTTCAATAATTTCCCTTAATAACTATTTGATTTTCTCTCTAAAGATTCAGCGTATTGAGCATCAGGATTCAGTAACCAATTTATTCATTTTTAAAATGGGTGTGCCTCATTTTACCAATGCCTGCAAATTTTGTTGCACAAATTTTTTGGAAGCTTTGGTTAACCATTGGAAAATTACATCCAAAATCTGGTTATGGCCGCTCAGTTTTGAGGCTCATATAAAAATAATATTATATTACTTCCGATTTCAAGATTGAATTCATTTTAACAGATATGCTTTCATAAAGGTTTTCTTTAATTTGAACTAAGATAGGGAAGATGTGATAAATTTTATAATGACGTCCATACATGGTAGTATATGGACGTCATTTATCTTAGATTTAATAATTTGTACCACCATAAAATATTGCATTAAAATGCAACATTGCCTTCTTTCTAATTATTTTTTCAAAATTACCTTTATTAGTCACGCACATATCTTGTTTCCGAAATTAAAAACTTTGAACCTATCCCTCTAAAAACCTTTTGTACACAGATTTCCAAATCCTCAATTTGAAATCCGATTTCTGCGGAACTAAAATATCCGTCCGTTCCACGCTTTAGAAATATTCTATTGACATTTTAACGTTAATGTAGGTTATGAAGACATAACTTTGCGTAGAGTTCAGAGTTTAGTTTTACATTATTTTGCAATTCTCTATTCTATAGTTGTATAGAAAACTTTATGATTCGCAAGGCGGAAAGGTTAATGTGTGTTTCTATACAAGTTTATGGTAAGTGTCGGTTGGTTTTTGTCGGCCAATGATTAATTTGGGAAGACTTGTACCTATTTTTAGAGGTCTAAAAATTATATTACGTTTTTGTTTAAATATGGAGAGGCATTCAATTATGTTATGTTATAAATCAGACTGTACTGAGGAATGAAAATAATAACTTTAAGGCAATGTTTTTAATGTCTATGCTGTTTTTTACACATGAAGTGAGTTGCTTATATTGTATATACGCAATGACGATAGAATTTATCTGCAATAAAATTATTAATTTAGCAGATTTTGCTTAATTAGAAAAGAAATAGTAAGTAACAAAAACAAATTACAACAAATTGTCTAATTTATTTTGGTAAATGTCTTTATAATATTATAATTATATTATTGCTGATCATGCGATTGTTATGAATGTTTGTTAGTATTGTTAAACTTGTTTTAAAAACTGTTTCAGTTGCTAAACTTTTTATTATTTTGGAAATGTTTCGCATCTTTAAACTTAAGAACTTCAGAATATTGCTTTGAAACATAGTTTTTTTATATAAAATCGACCTCGTGGAAAGCATTAAAAAGTTATTGTTGAGATTTTCAATGCAATCTATAGTGAAATAGCAGTGATAAGAGTTATAAAAATATTATACATGTTTTAAAAATCTGGCAACCAAGTATCAAAACATTAAAAAACTAAGGACTTTGTTGTAATATATTGGTTGCACATTATTTCTACCTGCTGATTCGAGCGAGTGTAGTCCATTTTTCTTTTTGATGAGATAAAATGTTCTTATAATAGACCCCAAAAAACGATTAATTAATAAACTTTCATAACACGCTTGAAAGCCACCTCACGAAAATTTAATTTAAAATCACATTACATTTCTACTACAAAACCCTTCTAATTATCTTACAAATTTAAAGCTAACTGGGCACGTGTGCTTGTTATTCCAAACCAGGCCATTTAGATATTACTAGCGTAAACCCAAAATTGGACTAAGCCCAGTTCGCTAGCTGTAACTTGGAATACTAACATGTGTTTATATATTTTGTGGGAAACTAGCGTTTTGTTTCTAGTAGGTTTTACCCAGTTGGGTCTTTCAAAATTAATTTTGTAGTAGAAATTTGAACTATTGATATATAATACATGACGGCTAAGTAGAGACGGTGGTAGTGGCCCTGCCTCATACGCCGGAGATCCCAGGTTCGAGTTCTGGTCGATGCATTAATTTGTGTGATGAACACAGATATTTGTTCTCGGGTCGTGGTTGTTTGTATTTATATGTGTATGTTTTTTCTGGGTTCCCCCCAAATTCGTTGTATGGTCATCCATAATACAAGCTCTGCTTACTTTGGGGACATACAGTTTTGTATCGTATTATGTATCGTCATCATCTCGTCTGAAGGAGACGGACGATAAAGCACGGCCAAAGCAGAAAAAATCCATCAGAAGATTTAATTCAGTTCCCTAACCTCGCTTAGCAAACTCGTCTCACCTCGTCTGTGGTAGAAAATGATACAAAATGTCCTCAATAGGAGTGTAGCGAGTATCGAAGGTATAACTTGACCAGCATACATGAAAGTCAAAAAAGTCCGCTACACATCCTCATACCACTCAGCTTCATGACACAGCTCAGATCTTCACTTAGCCCATTCTTTGCATAACTTTGGTGGACAAGCAGTCTGAAGATGAGGATTTAACACCTTCCTCCGAAACATACATTTAAGTTTATGTGGTGATTCATCAACATGTTCTGGAATAAAATAGTAACATATATTTTTGTTTTTATTAAAAATAGGGTTCCATATAAAATTTTATTTTAGTTAAGAACACACCTTATATTTTATTTATATTAACCAGAATTTGTTAAACTAACACGAAAATCTGAGTAGAATCCCCTGCCCTTTTCACGCAAGCAGTTTCAGTAGCAATTTCTTGGTAGTTTTTTCATTTCTCCGCCAGCAAAATGCTAAATTTGCGGTAAAGCTGTAATGGAACCGCTCTCGGTAGTGAGAAGCATGCGTTTTGAATATCTAATCCGCAACCTGAGCCAGGGATTTTGTTGATTTGTAGTATTTTTATAATAAAATGTTCAGTTTTAAATTAAGTACATTAAAATTACAAAAAAAATCATCTTAGATCACAAGCGACTTTACTGCTGTAAAAAAGATAAATGCAATAACGATTATGAGGTTGTCTGAGCGGGCTATAGAACAATAAATTATATGCACATTTTGAATACTTGAATCATTCATTCGGCCTCGTTGATTTGTCGACCGATTCATCCACTTATTCATCCCGATATCAGGTGAACTTCATAAGAAAAAAACAGTTTTTTAAATCACCTTTTTACTTATTTTCTTAACAAACAATAATGTTTTGCTTGGCGTCGCAAAAAAGCTCTTTTTAATAAACTTAACAAATATTAAAACACAAAGCATTCATTTATTCATGTTGGCGACTGCAACAATGCAAACCATTAGATAGTTAATATTAAAACTTAGTTCACTAAAAGTTGCTTTGTAAATGTTACAACTTTAAACAAATGCGGTCGGAATACAATGATAATATTGTAGTAGTGTCCCAAAGCTTTACTTAATTATGAAAACTAAACATTCTACATTGTGTGTGTTTTCAAATTAATTTTATTTGTGATGGCTAAGTATTCGCTGGCGTAAACAAGTTTTGTTTGTTCGTATCTGCTGTGAGCAGTTTTCATACTGAGTAGGTTTCGTACACAACATGAATTTTATGCTCCCAAATTGGGTGCGTCATGTTTCCATTAAATGTTGACATATATATGTGGAGGTTTGTTATTAGCCTTAAGCGATTAAATTGTTAAATAAAGTAACTAAAAAAATAAATTGACATATTCGTATTTTAGTATTTATTACTAAAGGATAATTTTGAAACATCTTCGCAAACATCGTTGATATAAATGAATGCGATGGATTTTTGAGGCCAATTTCAATTTTTGTATAAAATTAGAGGCCAACAAAACTTAATATATATATTTTTAAATTAAAACCCTTAGCCTGAGTGACAATGAATTTTAAGAAATTCCAAATATATTCTTGAATTCATATATACTTTCGGAAATATACACAAGTTCTACATATTTTGGATCTTTATTTTAAAATTTAAAGACTAATGAATAACAGAGCACCGAAACTATGAATTATATCTTATTAACTTATATATGTAAAAATATACAAATTTGTTCTATATTTTCAATAAGCGCTCTTTTCTATGAAAATAATTCGGGAGAAATATATTTTCATATTTTTGTATATAATATTCTGTAATTATATATCTCTGGTTGCTAATTATTGTTTCCAGCTAATTTTGTTTGATAAAATAAGCGATGGTAAAGAAGAAATTCAAAGATATATTCTGAAATAATCTAAAAATTTAAAATTAAAAAAAAATCTGAAATTAAAAAAAATTTAATGAAATTATTTAATAATTTAAAAAAGAAAGGAAAGTTGTCATGTCAAGTCTGGACGTTTAAGGACATAACGCTGTGTCAGTAAGAGCGTGGAAGGGGAAGTGGAGTAGAAACTTAATATGCCTTGGATCAAAACCTAAAACAATAATTACAAAACATTATTTCACAACAAATCAATACAAAACATTTTACTAAAATGAAGGGATAGAAAAAAACCAACTACGAAAAGATAACTACAACTGTTATTAAACATAAATACAATTTAAACTCACCATTAGACACGTCCAGAAAAAAAAATCGGCCTACAATTAAACAACCTACATATTTATAACCATTTTCAGATTACGTTACGTTTACGCTTTTTCTCTTTCAACATTTATCCGCCATCATAAATATAAAGAATATAATAAAACAGCCCGAATTTTATTTATAAATGAGTACGTGTTCGGTCTGAATATGTCCCATTAATAATAATACTGCTGACAAAGGTAAACAAAAATAAGTTTGTGTCCAAACGTTTTTAGTTTCAAAATAAATGAACCCACGAAGCGTATTTTGCCAAAAAGGTTTAAGTTGACAGACGGACAAGACAAGAGTAGCAACGTTGGTTCAAGGGTTTTAAGTCCAGAAATGTTGATGTTATAGATGCCACGCAACTAGTTTGCCCTCCAGCAGATAAAGCTGGCGCCATTGTTGCATGTTACGACATAGTTCATGAATAGGAAATTGATCAGAAGATCCCATTTTAACACATGAGCTTAAAGAATGAAACTAAATGAACCGCGTTAAGTTACATATCAGTGTACTCATTAGCGATTCTATACTAAAACGTAATAAAAATTATTCGAAATCTTTGACTTAAAACTGAATTTGTTATGAAAATAACTATAACTGTTTATGGAAAGTCGTAAAAAAGGCATCGATTAAAGATCAGAACAGACTGTGGCTTAACCCGGATTAACGCAAATAATGTTCTGGCGTCGGACACGTTTCGATACACACCCTGTATAATAATTAAATTTAAATATACCACAAAGGATGGTATTATTTTTTTTTGTAAATAAAAATAATGAAAACATCATTTAATAAAAGTAAGTGACTAAGTTTGTAATTCACCTTCGTTCTGAAACTGGCCACCACAGTAAATTACTGAGTTCTATACATGTTTAGTATACATTAAATTACTCGCCAAGTTACTGACAGCATTGCAGCAACTTGAAGCAACTGGATGCGTATTTGTCTTACAGCGAGTTTCTCACGTCGGTGCATCTTGCGAACATTGTGATTTAGCTTAGTCGCCTTTCACACAGATTTCATTTCATTTGTTGCTTCTGAACTAAAGGTTCTAGTGTTTGGCCTTAGAAGGACTAGATAATTGTTTTATTAATATGTCTGTACATTAATCATGGACGTGCTGTATCCATATCATAGTACATATATTTTTATTTATACAGATTTGCCGTGTTTAGAATTAATTTCACAATTTTTTGATCAACCTTAACATGGGCTATAAAATTGAGTAACTTTTTGATTACATCTACTTTATTCTGGGTGATAAAGTAATCACGAAGGCTCTAGTGTAATCGGGTCTTAAGGGAGTAAATTCGAGCTAGCAAGTAAATGACCCAGTATGTCAATGTAGGAAAAGATAGATGTACCACGTACTATTGAACTTTGTAATTTTAGATTTTCCAAATTGTCATATAATATAAAGTATATAAATATATATATAAGTAAATTTTAAACATAAAATTGAAAAGCTTTTATTACTATGTACAGGATTCACAGCGAAAATAACCAAATCAGTACCTTTACCTTCCAAAAAAGGGACTCAATTGGAAGTATTTATAAGTAATTTTTCAAAAATTTCGATGTCTTGCAAGAATCCAAATTAGTATCTTGCTTGACGTTCAATTAAACTAACAAAGTAATCCTAAATTATCACTTCTAACTAAAAAAGCCTGTTGCATGTCCATCTAATGAAGTCAACAGCGCTGTTGCATTTAAACCGCCCCGCATAATTAATCTAAAGTGGGGCATAAAACATTATAATGTTATACACGACCATTCCGTACAACTCCATTAAATTGTTGAAGAAAAAAGAGAGTCGGAAAGCGACTACTCAAGAGTCCCTTAAGATGGGACCAGGGCGCGAAATTTCTTTTACTCAATCGAATGGCTTTCATGAATACTAATGTGTAGGGGAAACGCAGTGCAAATGCCAAGATAGATAATGGTTGTGCGGTGGGCCTGAAATAGTTTTAAAAGTTAAGGGAAATATATTTCGCTTGTTTTGGTCTGCGGTTCTTAAAGGTACAGGTGGCATGGAGTTAAATAAACTGGATATTGTGAATGGGGTGTGGCTTTCTTTTAATGGCAATAGATTTTTATTTGGATTATATATTAAAGATGACGAAGGCAAAATACATCTGTAATAGAATTACTTTATTCTCTAAATTTTTTAATGCGAAAGTGTGTGTTTTTATTTACGTATCTTTAGTTATCAAGGTTCAAGCCTTAGCAATAAGACCAAGCAAACTGCCCATACTGACATTTGCGCAAGCCGTAAAAGATATCCTTCATCCGGAAAGCACCTGCTGGTACCAAAACTTTAGTAACGAAGCTGCATAAAAAAACCTAGTTACTGTGTAAAATGTTAATGAGCCTATTTTGACACGTCGAGTGCAAGTAAAATACAGGTACAAATAACGAGTTAAACTTTGGATTTTCGGTTTTGTAAATTACTTGTATATTAGTTAGAAAAGAATGATTGTATTACAAATAGAAGCTGCCTAGTACCAGTTGTTATTGGCATTGTTCGTAATATTCATATTGTTGTAAGTGGCGCAAATTATAATGTTTTGTTCCAATTTTAATTAAGAACTAAGTAAATGACTGTTATATTCCATCGCTTCAGAGAAAAAAAGAAACGAGATATACAAATGAAAATAAAAAAATATAATTCATATTTAAAATTAATCAAAAAAGCTTCTTTTTAAACGCTGAGAAATCATTTTCAAAGTAAATATTTAAACCTACAAACATAAGCTTTTTACCGAAATATTTCTTCGTAACAGTGGTGGAACGTGATGAAATTTACCTCAATTTCCATGCAGAAAGCTGTATGAAAATGCGCAAGAGAAAATGTTGTTCTTATAATTGAACAGGTGCACCGCCTTACACGTGCGTTGCAGTGCTAAAGCTGAGCATTAGCATATAAATAACCTTCACCCCTGAGACTCAACAAGGGCGCTGCTATACGATCCCACATTTTAAATTTTTATAACCCAAAACCCAATTATCGCAAGTAATTATCGAGTCAGTTTCGCACCGAATAAATTGTCCTTATGCGGATGCAATTTAGATTCCAATTACTTTTGGACGCTTTAATTCTGAATTTTGTTTTGATGGCGTCGTCAAAAGCTTTGATTATTGTAATAAAGGGACTCTCGGAATTTGAATTTTATTATTGTTTTGAGAACTTAAGTCGGCTACCTACTGTGTTTTTAAATTTAACAGTTGCAATAAACGATCCGAAATAAGAACTCGTTTACGCAAATTCTTTTCTTTTAATGTTTACTGTTTTAACGGTATGTGGCTAAAACATGTTAAAAATTGTTAATTGAATATCAAATGGATGTCAAACGGTTTATTTTAGTGTCTTTAATTAATACTCGATTAACTTCCAGTGTGAATACACGACTTTTAATGCGTTGAATTTCAGAACGTGTTGTTACTTTTTAAAAGCGAATTTCTCTTTAACCTCAATATGTGAAATGAAAAAATGCATAAAATGATATGAAATTGTGATTTTAAAAAATACCGGTCAGGGTTTATTTGAAGTGAAACATTATGATATAACGATCCTAACCATTTGAAAAGTTCATTTGTCCTACGTTTGGTATGAAATGAAACACAGACAAGTAAGAAATTCTAATTGACGTAGTGGGAGAAGTGAACTAGTTTGTAAAAGCATTACTCATACATACATTAACAATTTTTTAACCAAACATTTTTTTACATAACCCTTAGTGTACCTTTGTTGTTATAACCAAGCCCTGTCACATTTAAAATTAATCGCCTTTATTACCAAAACTGTCCAACAATGGAAAATCAAATATGTGCAAAGGTGTTGCCATACATCAGTGCCAAGTTACATAATCTAGTGATTCATTGTATGGCCCACGCTTTACTGTCAGATTTTAGGTTAAGCAGGGTGACTCACGGACTTTGGTACACCTACGATCATAATTCAATGTTTGTATTCTATGTTACTAGTAGGAAATAAAGTTATATACGTGTTTGGTAAAATAATGTTATGTTTTGGAAGGTTTAATATATCTTTTTAATAATGAAAAAAAAATTGATTCAACTTGAAAATCATGACGTTAGCTTTCCTTATGCATATCTTTGTTCAAGTAAGCATATATTATACAAAAATTTAAGTTTCGTCAATCTTCGTTTCCATAGTAAACAGTCTGGCATAAGAGGTCGGGTACTAGATCTCTTTAGCGATTACTAACGAAATCGTAGCCAAATAATGAGAATTGGCTCTTCTTTCAGTGATGAGCAAAGACTTTCTTATGAGTCCCTCAGGAGAAGTATTCTAGGCCCCACACTCTTTCCCCTGTACATCAACCAACTTTGTCAGCTGTCTCTTAAGGACTCCAACATCACTGCTTATGCTGATGATACAATCATTCTAGTTTCTGGGTTAGACTGGGTAAGCGTAAAGCGTAGTGCAGAAGAAGCACTAAACAAGGTAATGATTTGGCTACGTTTAAATCTATTAACCTTAAATTTGATTAAGACTACCTTTGTTCCTTTCTCAATCTCTCTGAGGACGGCAGCCACTAATAATTTTCACTTAAAGGCCCATACATGCTCATTATTATTTTCAGATAAGGTTTGTGATTTTGATTCGATTGCACGGTCACCAAAGGTTAAATATCTGGGTGTAGTTTTGGATGAGAAGTTAATCTGGCCACCCCATATTCATGACGTATCATCCCAAATAAGGAAAACCCTTCATGTTTTTAGGGCTCTCAGAAGCTGTGCTGACTTTTCCACAGTGAAATGCGTCTATTATGCACTGTGCCAGTCGATTTTTAGCTACTGCATAGTTGCTTGGGGAGGTGTTAACAAGTCACTGCTGATCAAGTTAGTGAGGGCCCAGAGAGCGATCCTAAAAGTTATGACTTCGCGACCCATGCGTTTCCCAACATTTCACCTTTACCAGGACACCAAAATGCTGACAGTTCGCTAACTATACATACTCAGGGCTATGGTTCGGAAACAGTCTACAATCTCCCCATACCTTAACCTCGAGAAACGTTCACATTATAACTCATGCACTCCGATATCTCATGCTGCAACATTTGCAGAGCGTCATTTACATGTTCTAGGTATTGTTTTATATAATAACTTAAACAGAATTCTACGCAACCTGGAGAAACTCAGTAAGTTTCAACTAAAAAAAAACTAAAAAAACTAAAAAAAAAACGCGGAGACTGAAAGGTTTATAGTTCTGCCTACACTACTACGCCTACACACATACGTTCACACAAACACACACACACGTTCACATAAACACACACACATACGTTTACACAAACACACACACACGTTCACATAAACACACACACACACATACGTTTACACAAACACACACAAACACACAAATTTTTTATATTTACTTGTTTTTTTTGTTAATTTACTTGCTGTTTTTTTGTAAATCTTAATTTTACTTCACTTTTGATCTCCTTATGTCAAGGTATGTTTAAATAAAGAGTAAATCTTTAAAAGTGGCGGGAGGCAGGTCTCCCTATTTCGGGTGTTTAGGGTTTTTCAAAAATATGTATGCAGAAATTTATGTACCTAACTGATTATTTCCATTTTTGTCCTAGTTTTAAGTAATTTCTGTAAAATATGGTGACCAATAAACATTATTATTATTACTACACAGTGTTACCGTTAGAAGTATAACAATTAGGTATATTTCCTATATAACTTTTAATTAGGTATTCACTCTAGATCAAACGTTCCGACTCAACTTTGTTCAGCAGACCGAGATCATGGCTCAAATGCTTCGAAAAAGCTCTGAACTCCTAGTACGAGATAGCACATTCTGATAAAGTTACAAGTAATTCGGTATTTTCCAGAATACAATTTTTATTCATCATTACATCAGTTAAAAGCGCTCATGGCCAAACGGTTGTCAAAGTTTGAGTTGTCACATATTGAGTTTGGTGTCAACGTTCGGCGTGGCAGACCTAGGATGGGTGACCGTGGCTTAACAAATTGAGGGCACGTTATGCCATCGGTCCCGGATGTTGTCGCAGATAGCAGTCGTGACGCCACGTCAGAAGCCTATGAAGTTTCCAGAGGCGGCCATTCCCTCACACATTAAGACTAATAAGAAGAAGGATACATTTTGAAGAGGGTGCGAATCCTCAGTTTGCACAAGTGAAACTATTTCTCCTCTGACAAAACTATTGGTTCACATTCACATAGCATGGAATGCCCAATGACCTGCCTGAAAAACACAACGCCGGAATTATCAAACGTCGACTGACCAGGTTTCTCTTGGATAGGCGTGTAACATCCTCGACCTCATGTTCTCTCTCCATCAGGTGAGATGGAAGACAAACGGTTGTAAATTTAAAAAACAATATATATTGTACTGTAAAATTAATTTAGTAAAACAAATAGAATAGTTATGAGGTAAAGAAATAATAATAGATACATACCATATGGTATTAAATTTAGTTAATGTAATGTATACGATATAAATAGCATGTTTGCTGTATTTATTTATAATTAGTAATAATAATTCAATTAGGGCAAGTAATATAATCTAATCATGCATATTAATGATTTTCCTATCGGAATTCAACTTATCCTCTGTCTCGCCGTAGGCTCTCAACAAAGCAATAGTAATTCAATTATTTAATACATAATCTATGAGCATCAATTTGTACCTATAGTATCAAATTGCTTCATATTATTTAAGTATTTCGATTGTGATAATGAAATGAAGTCTAATGTAACGTTTAATAGATTCACCTGCAACTCGGTCATTTTATGCTTAAATTATGTGGATGACTCTAATAAATTTAACCAAAATTAGATCAGTTTTCACGAATTAAAGAACTATCCTACATACTTCATCAGATTTTAACTCTCGATGGAACATTAAAAAATCGATTTAAGAATGTGTTTCTTATTGAGCTGAAAGTTCTCGTCTACAAAGGTGAACTAGCAAAATAACCAAATCAGAGAAAATTGCTTGATTTTGCGAGAAGACGACTAGTCGATAAATTAAGTGGTTTGTTCGACTTGGATTTTTTTAATGAATTGCACAAATAAATTGGTACAAGTAACAAATACTTTAATTTTTAATTAGAACTGTGTTGTAGTTGTATTGATAATAAGTTGCATTAGAGTAATAAATTTATAAACATGTGCAACAACGAAGGCTATATTTATATATGTATAAACCGACTGTCTAAGCAATTCTAAATTTGGACAAGCAAAAATACTAGAAGTTGAAAACTGAAATTATAAATGCCGATTCAAAAAAAAAAAAAAACTAAAATTACAACAATTTTCAAAAATTGTAAATATTTTATTTTCACGCTAGTTAAAAATTTGACACTTAAAGAATGTCTTCTTTTTCTTCGTATTCATCGAGATTGTGTAAATACACTTTAACTTCGGCTTTTAGAAAGTGTTTTAGTTAGACTAAGAGGGATCAAAGCCGGCGGAAAACACCCCTCGGGAAGCTTTTTTATAATTTTTTTAAAATGAAATACTTGGAGTATACAATTTGACGATGACATGAGAGAAACACACACAAGATAGCTAATTGTGCGTGCTAATGTAGTGCCGCAGCCAAGTTGTTTACATAGTAAGTATATTTTATTTTACACAAACAGAAACAGAAATAACCTGTGAGGACTTCGATCTCACGCCCTTTTGTCATCCGAATAATCTTTGATCTTATAGTAAGATTTTTGGCATAGTGTTTCCTTAATAGTATTCTTGAACTTATTGAGAGACAGGAATGGAACTGGTTCCGGTACATTATTGTTACAACGTATTGATATTCCAATAAATGATTTGCTGCTTTTAGCCAGCTTAAATTTTGAAAACGCTAACTTACGGTCGTTCTTAGGTCTTACAGAGAAATCATTGTCATGATCATCTTACTTAGTTTTTTTTTATTTCTATTCTTGTGAATTTACAAAACATTTTCATTAATATATTGTGATGCAAGGGCTAATATTTCAATTTCTTTAAACTTTTTTAACTAATTCATATATTCCACGAATAGCCCTTTTCTGCATGGTGAAGATGTTTTCGATGTTTGCGGCATTTTCCCACAACAGGATACCATAACTATGAAAATAACTAAAATATATCATCTTGGATGTATGCACATAAGTCTTCTCAACCACCACAATCTATTACCTAGAAATCCAGATAATGAGCCGCAGTCCGATGTAGCATTTAGCAACATAATAGACAGACACTCAAATGTGCTAAAGATTTTGTTTTATATCGCCTGTCACAAGTTATTCTAGTAGAATGTTGGTGGATGAGTTTCGGCTAAAAATGTAAAGCTTTGTAGAGGGCTTCGAACCTCTTTGGCAAACCTCAACTTGCAAGTACCAAAAAGTTTCACTTTTTCGCATGCAGCTATATAACCTACAAAATTAATTACAAACAACCAATACAGTATTAATACTCTAGCACTTACGTCATTTCATCCAAGAGTATTTTATTTTAGGATTATGATGGATAATAAATAAAAAAATACTCTGTCTTAAATCTTTTCTTAAGTTTTCACGATACATACTTTAAATAAAACACTTTTTACCGGATATTATCGCGTATATTTTAGTTAATTTTAATACTAAAATTTTAATACTTAAAAACATCAAAATGAAAAACCAGCAAACTGTTAGACTGCAAACTCAGGACACAGTCAGTGCCTTTTGTGTCAATCCGGGACGTTATGCGAGAAGACTGAGAAACAGATGGCGTTAATATGTATTGACAATCATGTAGTTTTTTATTACTGGCAATAGATGAACAACACCTTAGTCTATCGTGACCACGGCAACTGCAAAGATGCCGAAACGTCGAAATAATTTTAAAATTAACTAAAATATACGCGATAATATCCGGTAAAAAGTGTTTTATTTTAATTAAAATACTCTGTCTTACTTTATCTTAGGATTATTAAGTGTTTCTGAGCTGTAGGAGAAAATGTGACATTTAGCTACTTGGAAGTTTAGTTATGCCAGACTCCTAACGAAAGTGCTCGAACATTTTAATAGGTGTTTGAATTAATACAGAGAAAAGATTTGATAGTTATTTTGTTGATTATGACAAACTCTGATACTACTTGTTTTTTGTGAGGCATACAAATCAGCCAATGGTGTCAGTCAATGGTGTCAGCCTTGATCCAGCTGCCTCTGAAACGCCACAGGCTATGAAAATAGTACAAAAGTTGTATATATGTATAAAGTTAATACATACGCATAACGCTAATATAGGATGGCGTTCACGATTTACTTGATCCATTTATTACATTTATCCGTATTCTTTACTACAAAACAAGGAAAAAGATCTTTACTATAAAATACCAGAGATCCAAGTTTGAACGTTTGTGCGATTGTGCACTGATGTTTTTATGAGTCGTGGATGATTTAATAATTTTATATATTTTCTGCCCCCTTCTCCCTATTTGATTTTTGGTTGTCTGAACCAATAAATTGTAAAAATTAAATTTCCAAAAAGTTAAAAAAGTGAAAAGAAGGAGACAATGAGGCGTATTTGTATGCGCGTGTTTTTTACCAAACTCAAAAAAACCTTACCAAAAACATTTGACTTTTTTACTATACTTACTAAAGAATCTCAACAACAAACTTTGTACTTTTTCATAATCGATTCTATGACAAAGTAAATCGTAAATCAACGTTTATCAACATTTTTCCAACTGGAGTAAATCATTCGTTTCCGGTTACAAACTTGGCAGGACTTCGTTCTTCTTGTGTTCTGTTTTCTTTTTGTGACGAATGAAAATAACTTTGATACATTTATTTTGAGATTTATATAACTGCATTGATAACTTGGATTACGGGTTCCTAAGTCTGCCCGATTGTGATGTCCAAATAATAAAAATTTTATGTCAAAAAAAAAAACAAAACTCCATAACCCCATAATTAAATTATAATAAAGGAAATTCTGAAAAATGCTGACCTCATTACGCATAGTTTTTCAATTGCCTTAAGTTCAAAGAAACTTCTAAGCATAGCAAAATCCTGACGATCACACAGCAAATTATTAGAAATCCAGTACTTATAGATTGATAGAAAACTACTTCATAATAAATCATCAGGCTCCATCATAAACATTTTCGTCTCTTTCAGGATTCTAACCCAAGCACTAAATGGCAGCGGTGCTTCCCCCAAAATGTATGAATTTGCGGAAACCCTCAAGGTGTTCCTCTTCATATTAACCATCTTTTCTCACCAAACAAAATAATCAAACAAAATAATATAGCGATAACTTAAATCATCAAAATTCCCTGATGCAAAAATGTATATTAATAATATTTGCAAATGAACATATCTGGAACCGAAAATCTCCTTTGTTTTATTGTTACTTGATAAACAAATTAAAATATTTTCTGTTCTCTGAAATGTTGTGTACAGAGAAATTCTTAATTACCGAGTCGCTTTATTCATTCAACTTGATGGCTGAAGAGGAGCTTGGTCTTTAATTATAAATACATTAATTGTAATTTGATAATAACTTTATAAAATTGCTTTACAAAGTTCTTAGAGCTTTGGAGCCTTAAAATGTTCAAACAGTAAAATCACATCGAGTTTACTTCAAGTATTTTTTCGTTCTTAATATAAGTTCAAGATTTATTTATTTTTAACATTAAAAAACGTGTAAGCCACTCTATATGTTAAAAATGTATTAACAGATTCTGAAACCCAATCTTTTAAACATTTTTCGGAAAATTAGAAAATGATTTCAATTTGTAAATGAGTAAAATAAAAAACAATGTAATTTTGAGAAAAAGGTAAGTTATTACTTTAAAATTAATAATATTTTTGGGTACTCAAGGATTATCTATTATAATTTTTTATTCTTGTGATGAAGTCACGAAATCGTGCGCAATCGGTTCCAGATGCATACTTGTAAGATTTGTACAGCTTGAATTTCTCTATGTCTTAGACTGTTTGTATCACTTTTAGGCAAACATTGTTATATATTATCCGAATTACAAGAAAAACTCAATTTCTTTTATAAACACCTCTTCTTTCCTACCTAGTCTGCCTGACTGATTTTTTAAGTAAATGCTTGTCTCTAAGCTGCTCACTTTTTATAAGATCTTCAAAATGGAACATTGTTCTAAGTTTCAGCAAAATCCGTTGACAACTCAAAAGGTTCTGAGGATCCAATATACAGAGTGTCCCAAAACACAGTCAATCCGTGGTCCAGAGATAGGATACCCTTTGGGAAACCTGAATCACCTCCATATATGATATCCTTTTTAGTTCAGAAGTTATAAAGTTTTTTCCAAATTGAGCTTATTTTGGCTATAACTTAGTAAAACGAAGTGATCTATCTGTGAAGCACCGATTGACTATATTTTTGGGAAAATATTAAGATTTCTTTGAAATTTTTAGGTTCATTCACTTAAAAGTTTTTAGTTCCAACTTAAAAATTAATAAATAAAACACAAATTAACTTACTTATAGATGCATCATCTAAACCACTAGAAAAAAAAATATAATGACAGGAGTAAGATATGGCATCAGCTTTATGTTCCGTCATCCAATCTACTTTTAGTACCTATACACACACGAACTTTTATTATAAAAGAATGTTTGAAACAATGTTTATTATCAGGGATATAATTTCGCCTTTGACGTATAAACAAAGAACCGGGGGATCCTCAGCTGAGTAGCAAATTTCAAATTTTATAACCGCCATAAAAATAAAGGTTACGTTTTGAGTCAGTCCCGCTAACTCGGGTTATGTCTGTAGCTCGGCCTAATGAAAGCAACCTTCCATGTTTTATTATCCACTTTGGTGGAGCAAGGGGCGGTGAGGGCCTTTTCATATTAGCTGGTTTGGTATTTCATATTGTCACTTTGAGTCTGGTTCACCTTTAGTGAAGTTCGGTTTTGCCTGCTGTCATTTCATTTAATAATAACATATTTGGTATGAAATATTTATTAATAACCTTAAACTGTTCATTTGTAGTTTTGATGATTTGTTTCTAAAGGTTACTGCTACAATTGTAAATTCACCGTCTTCTATTTGCCTTAAGTAAGGATACTGTAATATTCCCGGATATGATTAAAAAAAATTTTTATATGGAAATATTTATTTTGAACGGCCGCAAATGACTAAAGAATGTCTCACTGTCAAGAACATTGCAAAATAAACTTGTTTTCAAGCACCGGCTACTGAAATTGGCTAGTTACTTACTATTAGGAATTTAAAAAAAGTGCTATATGCGTATGTTGTGCACGCTTCGGTTTGCACGTTATGGATAGCACATTTTAGAAAATTTTACTCCTGACTTAAAATTAAAAATTAGTAATAGCTAATATTCGACAGCTATTCAACAATTTCTGTAGACAATGCAGTATAAACATAGGATAAAGCCAATTTACGCATAATGTGAAAAGACCTCGACGTCAGCCCGTACCACGCAAGGGGGGCTTAAGCGCTGAACGCGTGATCTTTGCCTCCGTTGACAAACTGAACAGCAATTTCAGTGTAGTTTACTTTTACGATAGATTTCGTGAAGTCACCGACCTTAGTAAAATACAATAGCGTTAGATGTAATATTTTTAAACCACAAAAGACTAGTTATTAAGGGAGCTTGTGTCAATGAAGCGAAGGAAATAATTCAATTGTGAGCCTTTGATCAAACTTTCTAGTCAAACAATTGGTTTTAGATCTATTGTTACAGAAAAGTTGTGATGCTAAGATATCATTTACTGATAATCAACCTTTTTCAACAGTTACAAGAATTTTTATTATTAAAAATATGATTGTGGTCCAAGCAGTATGTTGTAGTGTAAATGTTATGTGCTAAACATTTTCATTATTTCTTGGTGTAAAAATATCATGCATATTTAGTTATAAACATCGTATCTGTACCCAATAGTACACCTTACAGTCCTCACAGACATGTATAGTTACTGATCACTGAAATTTGTTATACATTAGCTGATTTACTACAGGGTGACTTTACAAATGCTGCTCAAATAATTTGCCAAAAACCTCTTGCACAACCTGAGTTGCGCAAATATTTATCTTTATGCCATGGTAGCAAAAGGTCATTCATATGCATCCTTTATTTTACTATGTTATAATCCCAGATAGTTTAGAGTAAATTCTTTCTCCATCAACTAAGTTTAAGAAAGACTACTAACTTAAGAAAGAAGTGTAGGCCTGAATTAATGATATCAATTTTAGCTGATGGTTTTACAGTTGTACAGAGCAATATCAAAGTCTGTAGTATTTTGTTACTTTGATTTTAAATAGTAATATACATAAACATCTTGCTAGTTAAGCAGTTATTCAGCATTGTGATTGCCTTAAAGAAAAAACTTGAAATCACTACTAATATTTTAATGTCACGATTAAGTCTGTTATTTTTTTCTGTTTTCCTTCGTTTATATAGAAGAAATCTCTTTTTATTTATTTAATTTTTTTTAGAGTTGCCAACAGATATTACACTTTGCAAACAATATGTAACTTAAACATTAAAAAAAACATAGTGTACACCCAATTATAGGCTGCTACAGCTTAACTTTAAACAAAACAACAATAAGTATAAAACAACAATCATGTAACAATGCAAGGTAAATAGTTATACTTGTACGTTTGATATTATAAGAATTAACAAATAATAAAAACAGATCAACTTTTACAGATATACAAAAACAGATAGAAACCAATTACAAATGGCAAAAGATTATTGGGCTCGTACTCGATTAATATAATCATACAAAAACTTTTTTTTCACGGAATTTTTTCATTTTTACTTTCTTTGCAATTAAATGGATATAAAAATTATCTTAATGTGTACTAAATTTGAGTTATACAGTCTGTTTTACACAAAACATAATTTTATTATAAGAAAAACAAAAAATCCTATATTGGATGGAATCCCGGATGGATGGTCAATCCGGAGCTATCAATATTTGTAGAACCAATGAGACAAAAAAAAAACTTAACTTTCAGCTTGTTGGTTCCGGCAGCAAAATATTATTCAGTTATTGACAAATAAAAAAAAGTAATTAGTTTACTGTTAATATGCATACATAAGCAATACCTAGTGATAGGTAAAATGTGCTTACCAAATGTTAAGTAAGTCAAAAGACTAAATCGTTCGTATAGAAATCTATCGACGGCTGTTTAAACAATTTCTTAGACATGGAAACTGAGAATTAAACAAGCATAAAAATAAATATAAGTATCAATGAGTATCATAAACTTCTGTATTTATTCTAACTTCTTCTTCTTCTTCTAAAGTCTTAAATCGTATAATTTTTAAACAGGCATTTAACGGGTTTTAAACGACTTTTCTTGAAAAAATTGATCGTAAATGAAATGTTATTTGCGGAACTATCAAGCATGAGGTAGTTTTTAATTACATCAAAAGTAATAAGTTTATCTTCCAAGATAAAGTTGAAGACAAATATTTTCTTTTATTAACATTAAATCAATACGTAATCTTGTTACAGACGCCTATGCAAAAGTGCCAAACAGAAAATCTGATTACATGTAATTTGAATAAAATTCGTATGTATATTAAAATTTGCTGTCGCTTGTGAAACAGTCCCAGGACGTTGACGTACAACTTCCTCGAGTAACTTTGCTAAAACTATGCAAATTTTAGTTAACACTTTATACAAACGCGCTTTGGCAAATAATTTGGGAGAGAAGTTTTTCATTTGTTATTTTTGGCTCTGTAACCAATAATGTACAGTGATTTCTTTTCTTCTAAGAATTCTATATATAGAGACTAATTTTATTTGGGAAGTGCGCAAATTATGTTGAAATTGTCATGGGGAAAATGAAATTGGGAATTTTTGTGAGTAAAATAATTACCTACACGTCCTAGACAAAATAGGTCTAAATTATTTTTGATTCAAATTTTTTTCGAGGTGTACTAATATAAATGTTCCCTTTATATTCGTAAACAGATATATTTTAAATTACCTAAATAAATGCCTATGGGGTTCGAACATGGAGCCTCCAGTGTTTTGATAAGACTATTTAAGAACATACTATGAACCCTTCCCTTAATATTATTCTAGTTGTGTTGTGTATACGAGTAAATAATTTTACTTCGTGATGCAATGTTTTTTTTTTGTATATTTTGCTGCTTAGGTGGCATAATAGTTAAATATTTCTGTAATTTTTTAAATTTAGAAAATAATCAGCAACCATTTATTTATTGTTATAATGAAACCCAAGCTTATTTTTTGTCAAACAATAGAATATAAAATTTTAGTTCTAAAACTCCTTAAATGCCACTAAAATATTAACCCAACAAACCAGACGAGGAAGTTTCTTGTCACAAACAGAGGCAGGTAATAACTAAATGTGGACGCAACTTCAACATCTCGGCGAAAGACAAATATTGGGTTAAGAGTTTCTTCGCTGAGACAAGAACATTCCAGAATAGTGATTAACTATTCTATTTAAGACGAAATTGTGTTTATCAACGTTTGGCAGGAGGATAAAAGTTTCTGCTTAGACTTGAGAATTGTGTATACATGAATCATCGAATAACTTTAGTTCATAAACGTGTATTTTTGTCAAATTCTTAATATTTGGGTGATTTGATATTTGAAATAACAATCCAATTTTTAAAGAAAGAAGAATTTTTTTCCAAAAACAAGCTTACAAAATTATAATTGTCGACACACGCTTTAATCCGTGCAGTTGATGTTTGGTTAGTTCTAGTTATTGTAATCGCTTTTTATTATTATGTTAACTCTGTAATGATAGTACAAATTTTTACTGTACAATAATAATAAACAGGCTTTTATATGTTAGTCTTTACTACTAATTTAAATCTTATAAACTCCTACCAAAGTTATAATTTTGTCATGTTTTAAGCTAGGTAAGCTCCCGTCAGCCACACGGACCACCCTATGAGTCACACGAACTTTTCAAAACTCAAACAAAAATTGCCAATTTTGATAAAATATTGTGAAAACAGTAATCGCTCTATTACTTTTAATCAATCTTTATATTAATTTTTTTCCCATAGATAGGCGAAAATTTGCTATAAACACTATATCTAAGAAAAAAAAAGATAAAATTCGCATTAACTTAGCATAGAAATTAGCATACAAAACCTGCTTTTTAGAGATTATAACTATTCGAAAGGTTATGAATATATAAATGAAATAAACTTCTACTTAATATTTTAATAACGTATTATTTACGTATACTAAGGCTGAAATGTATATAGAGAACTTATTACGACTTATTTTATACTATATAGAATACAGATTCTGGAAACAAGTGACACCGATCTTGTCAAATGCGAGATTCATCACTATGGAGTATAAAACAAAGTGGATTTTTATTTGAATATTGAACTGAGGTAAGTCTTAGACAAGTCTAAGCAATTGTTATAGATCTAAGCCTAAATAACGGTGTTTTGTCTTCCGTGAACAAGTCTCCACGAAAAACAAAAAAAATTAGGAATCGGTTTTAACGCACTGTTGTGGCTATATTGGTGTTTAAGGGGTTAATACTAAGGTGCAATTCACCAAGCACTAAGTTTCAGTTCTACGCAACGATCTAATGAACAACATAAATCTTCGAGCAGCCGAGAAACAAACTTTTACTGTCAACAAAATTAATCCAGTTCAGACAGAAGGATCATTAGCTAAAATATACGACAGTAATACTATACCCCAGCAAGAGCATATGGTGCACTATAACCATAAAATTTTATAGTCTTCGATGTTGAAATGATACACGAAACAATATAAATTATAGTTACGTGTCCTGGCACGTAGCCAGTAGTGGCTATGACAGGATTTCTCCAATTTGTGAAGTTTGTGTGCTGTCAAAAAGTTCGGTTTTTGCCAGGTTGGCTTTATTTATTGAGTCTGTTGCAAGTGGCGTCTTGCTGTGAAATTGAATTAGCAGTACCTACTTTGCGAAGGTTTATTTGAGTATTTGAATTTAAAATTAAAATGCTTGAGAATCACTTTCTTTTAATATTGTAAAACGGATATGTTTGTAACGATGTATCTAACAATGAAAAAAATATGTACCGAGTGGATTTGAATTTAGTTTTATATACTAAAACAAATATATAAAACAAATAGGCTCGGGGTCAAAAGCTATCGATTATTTACCACACTCATTGCACAAGGCCTTATTTATAGCTATAAATAAATCAATGAACACTTACAGGATTTGAGCTTATTCCTAGAGGTTTTAAACGTTCAGTTATAATATTACGTTTTCAAGGCGCTTGTTCTGTGATATTTAAACATGCGACGCTTACAAATAATTATTCCAGTAATATTGATAAATAAAAACATGTGATCTTTTCATGAAAGATGCACATGCATATATTTTGTTAGCCATTTATCCTTAAATTATAAAATATCGAACGCAGTCACCGAAACGCAGAATTATAGATAATGTATTTGGGAGTGTTCCTTTCGCACTTGTTGAACGCTTGCTTTCGAATGCCGGTCTGCGAATCGTAGACCGATATCATCAAAATAAATATTTTTCACTCAGCGACTTCTTTCCATTCATAATCAACAAAAATTTACACAGATTATTTACCTACTACTGTTAAGTATCTAATAAGCTACTTAAAACGTAAACATTACTTAAAAACATTCTTCGAAAACAATGTGAAGAATTGCTGCTGTTCCTAAAACAGGGTATTTTAAATTTGCAACGTTATCAAGCAAAGAAGGTATCGGTTTTATTAAAACTTGGTCTGAAGTTTTCACCACTAAAACGAAGATATTTATTGAGTCCAGACTTTATATTGAAGGGTGGCTATCCAGACAGTCCCAGAAGGTACCTAAGTAGAGGTCAGACTGGTCAATCACCCCACATGATACGTACCCTTACCCAGGGGTGCTATGATTTAAAGACTTTTATGGTATGCTGCGAAAACATATACTAAAATCAGGGTAAAAGACTATTTGTTAATACATATAAAAATACACTGAAAACTGTGTGCATCGCTAGACGATTAGTTTCAAAACAAAGTTGTACTTAGCTTGGTGTAACTTACCTTGACTATGTGAAAAGGTTTTCTCATATTCGTACTTTCGACTGGCCGATACAATTTGCAACACTCGGCTGCAACTACTTAAAGGATCAGCTTTTATTTCAAATTCTAAAAGGTTATTATAAAATTACAATTATTTACAGAACCGCGTATTGCCTTCCGACGATACACCGACACAGGTCATCAGTCCATCTCATGCAGGGCCTGCCTATACTGCGTCTTCCTGGCCTCTATCGAAATTCAAATATTTCGTTTTAATATAGGTACAAAAATGTTACATTTGGTTGAACTCTTTTTTTTATTCATCTTCATCGAGATTGCATTAATACACTGCGGGTTTTTAAAGGGTATTATGGGTAGCCTGAGAGGAAAAAACCCGGTGGAAACAAAACCTCTCGGCACCCTTTTGTAAACAAATTTCAGTCGTTGCGTAATAACCCAAACGGTCATCAGTTTTTCAAGCTATTTGTACGTAAGTCTTGAAATCCTTCAAACTATGTAGGTGATCTGGGTTCGCCTGCTATATCTCATTCCCGTATAGCGTATATTGCTTACTGTAGGAGTTTTTGAATCGTCTGAGTAATGTCAGGTTTTATCTATTACAGATAAACAAACAAAAACATTTCCTCTTTATATTAATGTTTTAAATAAAGATTAAAACTCTATCTTCATATTGGAAATAAGCAGCCTTTTAAGTTAATATGGCAATCAAATAGTAAAAAGTACCATCCACCTGAGGTCACTAACGTATTATAAAAATATCGTTTAATATTAAATCAACGGCATCCAGCTACTAAACAGCGTATTTAGTAGAATATTTCTAGATTTTATTGCCACGGGAAGCGAGCTAAGCACTACTTTGAGCTTTTATTTCTTTTGTAGGTATAGTTACTTTAACGCATTACTAATTACGTATAACATTAGTACCAATAATTATAAAGTCTGAATCTTAACTAAAATAACGATTTAAAAAATTTTGTCCTTTCTGACATTACCATAAATTCATAAATTCTATTATATGATTAATATTTGTATGCAAATATATAAAACCTAAATAACACCAAGCGAATATAAGTAATGATACTGAATATATTAAACAATGTCTTAAAAATTACCTACTAGTACCTACCTACCAGGATACTCAGAACGCTGGCGAGTTGTATATATATATTTCTTCCAAATTTGAATTCCTTCAAATTTTTTTACCAGTGTTATGAAACTGCTACGGGAACTTTTTCCTGCAATGATTTTTACGATTTCAAGTCCAACTTTAAACCTGATGAATTGTTTTATCGACTTCAATTGAACAAGGCGCCTTCGAAAGCAACTGTGTACCGCGGGTATAGCGCGTTTAGGTGTGGTCGCTTTAATTTGAAGGATAATGAAAAAGTGGTAGTCATTTGACTGCTCTTACGGAAGAAAAAGTGCAAGTGAAAAATCTGATTAAATTGGATCGGGATTGGATGAATGGTGTTTATGATTTTCTACACAACCACCTTTGCGTAAAGAGTATTGTTTCGCGCTGGGTACCCTGCAACCTCACCGATGCTCACTTGTGTGTGACTTCTTCTCGTTCACCAAAACTAAAACCAGCTCAAGGGGATACAGTTTTCATCGTCAGGAGATACGGTCACTGCGTTTGAGAAGGCCGTAGAGGAAGGACCTGTTGCAGACTGCAAAATTTGCTTTGAAAATTGGTTCAGACGCATGAAACGTTGTATAGGCGCTGGTTATTTGAGAGTTCTTTGAAAAGTTGTAGTAAAAATATATATAATCATTTGAATTTTTTTATATCAAAATTTTTTGGGTGTCCCACGTTTGATTCGTCCCTGGAACTGAAATAAAGAATCAGCAAATTATAACTATTTCCTACCATCACGAAACGATTAAAAAAATATTTGCACGAACTCACAGCCAAACAAAACACTATCATTACCCCATACATTTCAAATCGCACTTCCACACTCGAAGGGTTAACAGTAACTGTTTACTTATCTATAACAAACAACTATTGTACACAACATGCCGCAAGCTTTCAAATCCGTACTGTCGATTAACCCCTAAGTCGTCATTAAAAATAGATAGCTTGCGACGCTACTCTGGTCTCAGGAGACCCCAGCACGCGCACACTCTATCCTAGCTCTTGTAATTCAATTTTCTCTATTATAATGCTTATACGTTATGTGTAAGTGCGCCTTTGTAATTTTGAGGTGAATTTTTAATGTAATGGATTGTAAAGCGTATGGGAATGGGCAAAGTGTACAGGCGTTTAAATAAATTAGTGGAGTATCGTTGTAGTAAAGAGATAGAGTTTTGGCTGTTATAATACTGAATAAAAAAGTTATCCTACATTTTGTGATAATACACATAGAGAGTGCGTTAATTGGGTTCAACAGGCACAGAAAAGAACAATAATTACAGCTGGATAATGATTACAAAAACAAAAAGAAGAGATAAATTAAAACTGACTGGAATATATATAATACAAAAACACATAAACATGGGAATGGCGTAAAAGTAAGGTCCACAAAGACACTTTGAAAAGTAATATTTTAGATATGAAAGAATATAATATTACAATGGTATCTACTAATTAGAATTAAAATTCAATACTGCTTTCTTATGGTTAAAGCCACCTTCTTTATTTCTCTACATAAAGAGAGCTGCAGATATCTCTTCAATTATTCAATCAAGTTTTAGCCCTTTATTACAGTAAGACTAACATTATTACAATACTGTCCTTAATTAAATTCTTCTAAACCATCTTCGACCCAACAAAACAAAATGGTGAATTAATTTTGCATCACACAATCTGTGGATGCATCCGCTGCGATGCCGTCAGCTGTCCTGACATCGACTGATTTGATATGCACCCTACACTGTGTTTTGAAATGTTGCCGAATATTCGAGAATGTAGCGCAGCATTCCACAGTATCGGCACAACTGCTGTAAATTATAAATTGTGATATTGGGATGTTTAGCATAAAAATATTGGCAATTTGTGATGATTTGTGGAAAATTATGAGCCGTCTTTTTTATTCCTTACGGCCTTGTATTTTTGATGATTTCGCGAAAATTTACAATTTGAGGTCTTTTTTACGTATAACGTATATAAATAACACATGAAGTGTGTAACGGTACACATAATAGACAATTGCTTTGATTGAAAAATGTTACTTAAATTTCGGGTTGCTAGAATTTGGATGTGGGTAAAGACGGGAGGGGTTCTTTTTCATTCGAGTTTAGAATAAAAAAGCTTTCAAATGCTTACTTAACTGAGGGTGATCAATACGGGAAGCTTAGTTCATAAAGATATTAAGAATTAAGGTAAAACTAAGGAGAAATTCACTGCGTGTTTGACAGTAGCATTACCCAGTAGCATTGTATTTTTATTAAAGCACGCTAATATCACGTGAAAATGAAAACTAACGTAGCCCCTTCTTTATTTCCTACATACTCGTAGTTGCCAGCGTGAAATATCAATTAGCTTCAATAAACTATAAATGAACACTTCAAAAAACATCAATTAAAAAGACTCTATAAATAATAATTCATTCTCGTAACGAAAGATTACCCAAGCAATTTAAAATCTATTGAAGTGGCAAAACAAGTATGAAAAGCAATGTACGAATTGCATTTATTCAACTGCATAAAAATTAGCCAATTATTCAAATATGCCAGAGCTCTGGACCAGACCATATCAATGAATGTTAATTGTTTTCGATCCTATCGATGTGAATAAAGTGGCAAGAACAGGATATTTTAAGAATGGGGTTCTGTGTGTTTCTTTAACCATTTTTGTCTGCGATGAAAAGTTTAGATAAGAGCGAATCTGACTGACGAAGACTGCCTAAAAAAATATCGTGAGGCATTTTTAAACTGCTTCTGGTAGTAAAATTGTGTGTAATAATTATATTATCTCACTAATTTAATTATGTATGTCTTTTCAGGTTATATTGAATTGACTTCATACTCAAGTTTGAGAAGGCAAAAATAATATTTCCGAAGTAAAGCTATATCTACAAACCTCCAATTACTGAAGCTACAATTACGTGCGCTGAAAAATCTATTTAAATTACGATCAAAAACTGTGGGCCTTGCTAAGTTTTAGTTTAGCAAGATCTAAAAATAACGTTATTGCTTGTTAATTAGCACATCTACTGTCTTATTCTTGTTCAAAACATGAATGTATATTACACGCCGCATTATATGAAGTCGTTATTTTTTCAATGATAACTCAAATTAAAACATTATTGATAAACATTAAACTGAAACTAAAATCTTACTCTAAGTTTCTAATGTAAAGTGAACTTCGACATAAATTGATCTATTAAAACTTCGTCCATGATAAAGTTATCTAAGCATTAGTCAAGCTAACTGATTAAACAGTTGGCTTTTAATGGTGGATATCCAAAAAACACAAACGCTCCAGTCATTGCTGTAATCAGTTTCATATGAATATTATAATTTCGTTTATTTCGGTCAACAACCATATGTAGAGGGTTAGTAACAATGGTACTTATAAAACTAGTGTTAGTAAAATAGTACAGATATTATCAACGTTAAATAAGTTCTGATTAATCTTAGACACAATAAAAACAATAAACATTAAAGTAAATTGATTTTCATATTATATATTATTTTCATATTAAATATTACAATTTCAAAGCGGTAAAAACTTTAACATCCATAGACAATAAGTCACAAATTGGATGAATATTATATAAAGATGATAATAAGAATAGTAATGTGCTACTGACACTTTTGTAATAAATTTTGAACATGTTTTTGCCATTCCGTTATTAATTGTTATAATATTAAGTATGCCCGTGGGAGTTTTTAACACAGAACGAATTGCCTCGATTGTCCAGAGTCTGGCGCTCGGAAGCGCAAGTCTGGACTCCCACGTTTTGGTAGCCCGTTGCGCAGCTCAACTCTGTGCCCCTGCAGTGCAGGCGGGTGACCCCTGGCCCGAAGTGCCTCCATGCGTGTCATGTAGAGCAACGCAAGGGCTCTCGCTTCCAGGTCCCAGAGAAAAGTACCTGCCAGCGCGCAGGATCCCTCAACCAAGATCATGCGTTAACTCCGTACCACCCTGATCGTCATCATCCAATGTACTTGCGTTAAGCCGTCGATTTTGCTGCGAGTCAGGGCGCTGCCAGCCGATCCTAAGGGAGCCCCTCCCTGATACAGCTCTAGGGGAGGGAGTTAAATATCCAAAGACATCGCCAACACGACTTTTCCCCGGGGGATCGCGTCCTGTGCCAAGGATCACGTCAATCGTAGACCTACTCCTGCGGATTCCAAACTGGGAGTCTGTCAGATCCTAGGTGCTAAGCGATCCGGAAAGCTACAACTCTCTCAAAAAATTTGGCACCCTCGTTGAGCACTAATGGGCAGTATGCAGATGGGAATTCCGTCGGACGCCCTTCTTTCCTGAGTAGAACGAAACGGCCCATCTTCCAACGCTGTGGAACCTCTCCTTGAGCCAGGCATGCGTCGAAGAGTCAATTTTGATTTCACTGCTTCAATTTCTCGTAATAAACTAAAAAATTATTAATACCATTGAATAAAAAAAAATTATTCATAGGATTCAAGTATTTCTAATAAACTCACTATAAATAGTAGTAATATGAAACACATTATTCATAAAACAATTTACACTGTTGCTTAAATACATGCCATGCCCTTCATGTGCATATCATGGTGACTGAAAATCAGTGATTTGCATATCAATGCAAATAGTACATACACTGAGGCACCACCTTTTTACATTTTGCACAGTTTTGTTAGTTTTTTTTAATGTTTTTATTGTTACCTATATACAAATATATTTTTTCTTCTTTTCTTGTAATTTTTATCATTATGTTGTTTTTTCTTATGTTGTGAACTTTTAAGTGTGTATTATGTTAACAATGTTTCTGTACCAATTATTTGTATTGTGTGAAGTGTAAATAAATAAATGTCTATGCCTAAATGTCTAAATGTCTATTATGTGCTCGATTACGTGCAATATTCTCTACAATAACATTTCAGCGTACATATATTAATCTTGCAATTACTTTTAAATTGATCCCTAAGCAAAGCTGCCAATGAGAGGGTGGCAATTTAAATCTACGACAAAACAGGATCTCTGGACAGACTCTCGAGCCTCAAGAATATTTGCTTCAAATCAACCACAATGAAGATATAGGGTATAATTTGTGATTCAAATTTGGAATTCAATGGCGATTAATGGTAATACGGTAAGTACTTAACGCTTACTTTTTTACAGACAAAAAGAGATTGGAATTAAAGAGACATTTTTTTCTTTTTAATTTCAAATTTAAGTAAATATCCTTGAAATAGAGTGACTGATTTTTTTACTAACATAGATGTATTTTTACACAAAAGTAATTAGTTTTTTCGTTGTTTATTGTTAGGTATGTATTGTCGACGTGTTGATGTGTTTGGAATTTTATTAACTGATATATACCTAAATGGGATATCCCACCACCATCCAAGCCAATTATCTGCCGTAGGCTCCTTTTTGTTTCGGTGAGCACAAGGAATCTGCAAACCATAGCACATTAAATAAATAAATAAATGAAATAAATATTTCTTACTAACCACCACATTACCTAGCCCAAATTAAGTATAATTAATAATTTGTGTTATGGATACTAGATAACGGATAAATAAACTTAAGAAATTTATATAAGCACATACAGATATTTTTTTCATATATAAATATTTGAAATAAACATAAATATACATACATTGGGTATGTATATTTATGTTATTCCACGACTAGAAAGCAAATATAATAAAATATCTGCTACTACCAGGATTCGAACCCGGGACCTCTAGCATGGAAGGCAAGGGTACTTACCTCCACACCAAACAGGCCGTCAAATGATGATTCACATTGATGATGAACTCAAGCATGTCGTCGCTGCTGTGCTTGCACGGTGCTTGAACGCAGTGCTAGAACGGCCTCAAACCACCACGTCAACGTCGCAGAGACCGCGTGAAGCTTACTAATACAGGGTGTTTGGTAGAGGGTCCACATTCCTCGCTCCGATCGCCACCCGGTACTGACGTGCAAGACCCCGTTCTCCGTTGATCGGTCCCTTCCCGATATTCCGTGGCACTCAGTCTACTGACGTCACAGTTTAGCGTGTTGGTTCCGTGCTACGGTTTTCAAGGTTTTGTGTGCGATTTTTCTTTGCGACTAAGCCCCTTAGTCTGCAAAGTGCTGTGCTAAGTTGTGTTGTGCTTGTGCTGAGTGCAGTGTTGTGCCCAGTGTAAGTAGTCTGGATTCAGTACAAAGGATACTTAACGGTGACAACGAATTTGTACTGAACCAGTCCTTTTATTTTATTTCTCTTCTCCATTTTATTTATTTTTCTCCTATTTTCATATTTATTTTTATCATATCTGTGTGTTTTCGTGTGTATTTGTCCTTTCTGTCGGTAAAGGTTGACCCTAACGGGGTCAACTCTTTACCTGCGTACCCTTTTTAGGTTTCCAGGTAGCGGTGACAACGAATTTGTACTGAACCAGTCCTTTTATTATTTTTATTTTATTTCTCTTCTCTATTTTATTTATTTCCTACCATTTTCATATTTATTTTTATCATATCTGTGTGTTTTCGTGTGTATTTGTCCTTTCTGCCAGTAAAGGTTGACCCTAACGCGGTCAACTCTTACCTGCGTACCCTTTTTTAGGTTTCTAGGTAGCGGCCTTCGGCGTACTACGGTTAGTTTTAAGTTATTCTCCCCAGCCCCCCTACCGCTGGTAGGGAGGTTAGCCGCTAGGGTTCGCTAGGTTTTTATTTAGGAACTCTAGGCATTTTTTATATAATTATATATACTTATCATGGTCCCAAACCCTTCCCAAATGGATAAGCAAAGCGTCATAAACATTGCGAAGCCGTTCGCCCAAGCACTCGCCGCGTCGGGTGTTTCAATTTCTGACGACATATTTACGCAGGCTGTACTAGCGCTTAACGCGTCCCCGGCCCCTCAGGCCCCAACCCCAACCCCTCCGGCCTCCAACGTCCAGACCCCTCAGGTGTATAGCTCTCCCGCGTCTCCCGTTCCATCCGATATGGACTGCGCGTCGGTCTCATCCTCGCGCTCATCTCGTAGGAAGCGTACCGATCCCGGGAGCGATTCAGACTCCGCCGCGTCCGAAGCTTCGTCGGTCGCCGCCACCCTAACCGGCTCTCCTGAGCCCGCGTTCCACTTAGTTGCCAAACGCTCTAAGAAGCGTTCGAAAAAAGCCGTGGTGTCTTCAACACCCGCGCCAACCCCGGTGTCTTCTACACCCACCCCCGTGCCGCTCATGTCACTCGAAGTGACCGCGTCTCCGTCGGTCCCTTCGAAGCCAGCGTCGCGCTGCGCTCCCGTCCCACCGAAGCCTCAGCTCCCTCCGCCCGTCTTCCTCCGCGAAAAAGCGCGCTGGACCGCGGTTTCTAACCTGTGCAAAGTGCACAAAATCAATTATCTCAAGGCAAATAACGCACGCGATACTATAAAAATCCAAGTCGCGACTATCGACGACATCCGCGCGATCACTCGTTTACTTTCGCTTAAACAAATCGCGTACCATACTTACGCCCTCCCGGAGGAGCGTAAAATCCGCACAGTATTACGGGGCGTCCCGTTTGAACTCAGTAATGACGACATTCTCGAGGACCTCAAGTCTCAGGGCTTCCCGGCTGAAGCAGTGCACAAGATGCACTCAAACCGCGGTAGGCGTTTTCCGTTAGCTTTAGTTATCTTGTCTCATACTCCCAACTCGAGGGAGATCTTCAGAGACGCTCGCACAATCTGCGGACTCTCGAATATCTCCGTCGAGCATCCCAACCCCCGTGGTCACCCTGGGCAGTGCCACCGCTGCCAGCTCTACGGCCACGCAGCGGCCAACTGCTCAGCTCCTCCCAAGTGAGTCAAGTGCCTGGACCCTCATATAACAAAGGAGTGCACTCGCACTCCCGAATCCACTTCCCCCCCTGCCTGTGTGCTGTGCGGCCAGTCTGGCCACACAGCTAACTACAGGGGTTCCCCGCGCGCTCCGCGCTCCTCAGCCAAAAGGGCCGCACCTAAACCGGCGCCGCCGCTCACTCCCGCTAACTTTCCGCCGCTGCGCAACCGGGGTCCCCCGGAAGCAAAGCCCGTTCAACCGACGCCTACTTCGGCTCTGTCTTGGAGGCAGCGTCCGGCCGTTCCACCTGCACCTTCCCGTCCTATCCCAGCTCCCGTAGCTCCCGTAGGGCCGCGTCCTGTTCCGTCATCTTCACCTCAGTCATCGTTGGCTGAGGACATGAACGTGTCACATGAACATGAACGGACGTGTTCAACGTCATTCTAAACGTAGACATTAATGAAATTTCCGTTCTCGCACGCAAACTGCGAGCCGCCCGCTCTCCTCAAGAGCGTTTATTTGCGTTAGCCGAGCATCACTCGCTTCTAAGTTCGTTATAAATGTTATTTTTAATTTTAATTTTTTTATTTTTGTATAAATTCGTAAATAAGCAAATATAATGTCTAGACCCGCAAATCCCGCGTCCGGTCGTATCAAACCCAAGGGCTTATCACTAGTATCTTTTAACGCTCGTAGTCTGAGCACTAACCTTCCTGAGCTCAAACTGTTCCTTCAGAACAACGAGCCTGACTTGTTGCTTCTTCAAGAGACGTGGCTCACCCCAAACGCACCAGGGGATTCGTTGTTCCCAATTACGTGTTCATTCGTAACGATAGGCCCGACGGTTACGGCGACACAGCTATTTATCACAAAAGAGGTTTCCACTGCACTCCTCTCCCCTCCTCTCCTCAACATGGAGGCCACTGTGTGTAGATTGGCTATGACTGGTCATCCGACCGTCATCATAGCTTCAGTCTACATACCTAGTGACATCCATCGTACCAGACCTATCCTTAGCGACTTCGCGGCCATTCTCGCCCTCGGCCATTCAGTCATTATGTTTGGAGATTTTAATTCCAAACATACTGACTGGAAGTGCCTATCGACTAACCAAAGCGGTAGAGAACTCTTTAAAATCACTCAGCAACTCGACATAGACGTCATCTCTCCCGTCACTCCCACTCACTATCCCGGCAACCCTAACTACTCTCCTGACATCCTTGATTTTGCGATCGTCAAACAAATCAACCTCGATCTCAGGTTTATCGAACCGCTCGATGACCTTGGCTCTGATCACCGCCCCGTCTCCCTCGTGCTAGGACCACCTAACAATCACGTCACTCCTCCTAAGACCTTTACAACTGGAAAGGTTTTAAAAATACGTTAGCTTCAGCCTTAGAGGCCCCAAACTCTCCGCTCGTGATTTCGCCCGACCAATTAGATAGCCCGGACAAAATAGATTCATTAGTCGACTCCCTCACTGATGCTATCAACTCAGCCATCAGTGTAAACGAAAAGGTTGCTAAGCGAAGTATACCCAATCTACCACTAGCCGTTAGCAATCTCATTAAAGCTAAGAACGCGGCTCTCCGGAGAGCCAAGAAATATCCCACGCCCGCATATAGAACAGCTGCGAATCAGCTTCATCGTAAAGTTAGGTCTCGCCTCGCGGAACTCCGTGACACTCAGTTTAACGATCTAATGGAGAATATCTCCCCGTCCCACCAAGCGTATTATCGAATGGCCCGAGCTTTACGCGTAGACACCGCCTCTCACGTTCCTCCTCTCACTCGTCCCGACGGCACCATTGCCTTCGAAGTCGAAGAGAAAGCCGAATGCTTCGCCGACAGCATAGCGGCACAATTTTCACCCAGCACGCAACTTGCGGATCCCTCCCACATCCAGGCGGTGGAGGACGAAGTTCTCCACAGAGAATCTCTCCCCATCACCGATGACCCCGTCACAGTCTATAATGATGAAATCTTGCTTCTCATTAGAAGTCAAAAGTCCAAGAAGGTTCCGGGTGCGGATGGTATTTCTAACCACGCACTCAAACACCTGCCTCAACAGGTTCTTACCTTGTTATCTATTATCTTCAATGCCTGCTTCAACCATAGCTACTTTCCAAAAGCCTGGAAAGAAGCGACAGTCATAGGCATTCCCAAGCCGGGTAAACCTCTGAATGTCCCGGCTAATCACAGACCCATCAGCCTCCTCAAGGCCATGTCTAAACTTCTCGAAAGAGTCATACTCTCCCAAATGCGGAACCATCTGTTTCCAACGGATGGCGATCCCCTCATCATTCCCCACCAGTTCGGCTTCCGCGCTAAGCACTCCTGCCCTCAGCAAGTCCATCGAATTGTCGAGTACATATTCGACGGCTTCTATCCGAAACGAAAGAAAACGATCGCAGTTTTCTTTGACGTAGCCAAGGCTTTCGACAAAGTCTGGCACAGCGGTCTCGTTTATAAACTCTACAGAATAGTCTTACCGGCTCGCCTAGTTAGGATAATCGCGTCGTTTCTCAAAGACCGCACGTTTCGTTTCAAACATGAAGGCACGCTTGCTGCGCCTCGTCCCATAAAGGCTGGAGTCCCTCAAGGCTCAGTCCTCGCCCCTCTGTTGTATACCGTGTACACTAACGACATTCCCATTCCACCGAAAGACGTCGAACTCGCCCTCTTTGCCGACGACACAGCCCTTTACACCAAAGGCCAAAGTGTCCCGGGTCTCACCACCAGACTCCAAAAGGCTGTAGACGCCCTCGGTGCATGGTTTCAAAAATGGCGTATCGATGTGAACCCAGACAAGAGTTCTGCGGTTTACTTCGACTGCAAACAACGTCGTGTCGCTGACAATCTGCACGTTCGAATGTTAGGTACTCCCATCCCCTGGAAGCGTACTACCAAATACTTAGGCGTCACCTTAGACCAGACGCTTTCTTTCAAGCCACACGTCGATAGAGTAACGAAACTCGCCCGTGTTTACTTTAGCCGCTTATATAGTATGTTAGGTAGAAAAAGTAAAATGTCGTTCAGAAACAAACGTACGCTTTATAAGGTCTGCGCTAGGCCAGTCATGACATATGCCTCGCCAGTCTTTGCCCACGCCAAACCCTCCGTCTTGCAAAAACTGCAGGTAGTTCAAAATCTCTACTGCCGCAGGGCCACAGACGCACCGTGGTACGTGCGTAACGCGGACCTGCACAGAGATCTTGAACTACCTACAGTGCAACAGCACCTCAAAACACTCTCAGAATCGTTCTTCAAACGCACCGAATCCCATCCCAATCCTCTAGTTCGAGATTCAGTCTCATATACTTCTCCTGTCTTAGATTCGAAATTCAAAGTCGCTAGACCGAGAAACGTGCACACGAACGTAGCGACGCAGCTGACGCTAGATCTCTTAGCCCTTCAGGCCGCAAATTCTAATTCTAACGTAAATTCTAATTCTAACGTAAATCCGAATTATTGCAATTTTATTTTTCAATTTTTAATGTTTTTAATTATTTACTTTTCATTTTGAGCACCTTCAGTGCTTTGTATTCACCTCCAGTTCTTTGAGCACCTTCAGTGCTATGTAAATCCCAGCGGGTGACCCCTTCTGGGCCCCGCTAGCGCGGCCTCTTTCTCCAATGGGCCGTCGCGGAGTATGCGTCAGAGCATTTTTTATATCCTCCTGCCCTTCCCGTGGAGGGGAACAAAAAAAAAGAGGGTCCGACAAACTAAGTGAGCCTGCTCGGGAACCCATTTGGAGAATACAAGTTACAAAAAAAATCTTTCACCCTCTATTTCTTTTTTAAAAGATTTTTTTGTTAATTTTCACCGGTTTTCACCAAAACTGTACACACTTACCTCCATAACATTTTAAAATCTGTTTTAGACTGAATGTTTTATCTTTATTTTGGTCTCTGATGCATCTTTAAGCCACGTAAAGCAAAATTAGATACAATCAGAGCTAACTAACTGATGTAGAGCTCATAGAGTGAAAAAGTCAAAATAAATTTTACATTAAAGTACAACTTTGACAATGATTTAAAAAAACCACTAGCAATGCTTGAGGTAATATGCCTTTAAAAACTTCTCTATTTATCACTTATTACAACGACATAATAAATTGCTATAATACTTACCAGCTTGTTGAGTAAAGATAACATTAAATGTAACAACCATAACAATAAACAAATGTGTCATCTACGTAAAGTAAGGGACCAAGTTCGACGAGCAGTTATAAAACAATTGTTATTCTTCTTTCTCTGTCTCTCAAAGAAGGCAGAGGCGGCGTGCTAAGGCTAAGCTACCGGTTATTTAAACAATAAAATGTGTAAGTAATCAGTCGAGCCTTGACTGCTACCACTGTTTGACGCGTGTACGATCAATCATGATTCTCATTTGTTTTTCCTTGTTTTTTTTGTTTTGTTTTTACTTTGATTTGTTGAACTGTTACCGTTGTTAACTGTTATCGTTGATTATTATTGTTGCTGTTGCTGTGTGGATTCTTTCTGTGCTGAAATGACGGAGTTTAGTAACGAAGAATACGCCGACATGGTTTTTGTCTACGGCCGAGCTGATGGGAACTCCCATGCAGCACAAAGAATGTACAGAGAGTCGTATCCGAACAGACGTGTATCACACCACATTTTCAAACACTTTTCGGAGACTGCGGGAAACCAGTACCCTACATTTAAGGGAACCAAGACTGACCACTAGACAACATAGTGTTGTTCTAGATGAAAGTATTTTACAAGAGTTCGATGCGGATCCAACCACCAGCGTTAGAAAAGTGGCCCGTAACTTGGGAGTTTCAACATGAAAAGTTTGGACAGTGATCAATGCAGACGGAAGGCATCCTTTTCACTACACTTCAGTGCAGGTAAATTTTATTTATGACATTAACTCAAAACTGCATTCTGGCGCTTGAGATTATTGTGATCACTCTCACTCTTATGATTTTTCAAACGACAGACACAATTACCTAAAATAAGAGCTCCTGATTTCTCAATGAAAACACGAACTCATGTTCTCAAACGTGCTTGCTTTGGTTTCAGGTCTAGTAGAAGGGGACCAAGAGCGGCGCTTGCAGTTCTGCCGTTTACTTCTACATTTGGACGCAGATAATGATGGATTTCTTAAGACCATACTCTGGACGGATGAATCTAAATTCACGAGAGAGGGGATTTTTAATCAACATAATCTACACAAATGGGAATCACAAAATCCTCACGCGACCAAAAAGGCCTCACACCAACACAGGTTTTCAGTGAACGTGTGGGCAGGTGTCATTGGAAGATACCTCATAGGACTCCATTATCTCCCAGATACACTAAATGGGGAAAATTACCTCGAAATTTTAATAAATGACCTGCCGGAATTAATGGGCCACCTGCCGAATTTTGAAGATGACCGAGCAATCATATTTCAGA
This sequence comes from Marasmarcha lunaedactyla, assembly GCA_923062675.1. Classification (NCBI taxonomy): domain Eukaryota; kingdom Metazoa; phylum Arthropoda; class Insecta; order Lepidoptera; family Pterophoridae; genus Marasmarcha; species Marasmarcha lunaedactyla. Next base: position 17,416,153 of record OV281353.1, read on the forward strand.
ATGACGGCTGCCCGGCTCACTACCGGAATATCGTACGCGAGTATTTAGACAACTGTTTGCCTTATTCATGGATTGGGAGACAAGGCCCGATTGAATGGCCCGCACGTTTCCCTGACTTAACACCGCTCGATTTTTATGTTTGGGGACGTGCTAAAGAGTTGGTGAATGAGGTAGAAATAAATACAAAACAAGAATTGGTGACGAGAATTGAGGAAGGTTTTTCAAAAATTAAAGCAGAATTTACGCTAAACACGACCACAAAATAAATACACCGTAGGTGCCGGGCGTGTATTCGTAACAGAGGAGCTGTGGTCGAACAAGATTTGAAATAAAAATAATTTTATATTTATTGCTGTTGTTTCACTTTTCCTTGATACCTCATTTATTTAACAAGCTGGTAAGTATTATAGCAATTTAGTATGTCGTTGTAATAAGTGATAAATAGAGAAGTTTTTAAAAGTATATTACCTCAAGCATTGCTAGTTGTTTTTTTTTAAATCATTGTTAAAGTTGAACTTTAATGTAAAATTTATTTTGATTTTTTCACTCTATGAGCTCTACAACAGTTAGTTAGCTCTGATTGTATCTTAGTTTGCTTTACGTGGCTTAAAGATGCATTAGAAACCAAAATAAAGTAAAAACATACAGTCTTAAACAGATTTTAAAAATGTTATGGAGGTAAATATGTACAATTTTGGAGAAAACCGAAAAATTAACAAAAAAGTCTTTAAAAAAGAAATAGAGGGTGAGAGATTTTTTTTGTAACTTGTATTCTCCAAATGGGTTCCCGAGCACGCTCACTTAGTTTGTCGGACCCTCTACCAAACACCTTGTATAATAATACAGTCGTAATACAGTCGAACGGAGATCTACTCTTCTATCTTATGTAAACTGTGAACTGACAAGAGTGGAAGAATTTTTAGATGCGCCTCAATATAAACAATAGACAAACCGCTCAAAAAAATTGCCAACATCTTCGTTCAGTTAAACAAAGCATATACAAGTTCCAGGTGTTTACAAAATTGACTGTCGCTGTGGGCTTTGGACAAACTAAACAAAATGTGTCAACCTGCGTATTCACTTTGCAACCAAACACTACTGAATCAGCATTTTACTTTAGTACCTAATTTACATTTTAGTAAACCGGTTTTTATCCTTGATTCTTAGCAGTAAATATCAAAGCACCAGTCCAAACAACTTGGTCTTTCGAGCTTACCGTACAAGCGGGACCATTCATCGCCCGCGTGTGGTATACACTTGGTGGTAAAAGTGTTTGTACAGTGCCGTTGTGACCTAGCAGTCTCTCATCATAGTATAGTGTAGTTGATTAGATTTCCGTTAGGGGCACATGGTTACCTAACCTTCGAATTCAAACTGGGTCACCTAAGGGGAGCCTAGACCAGTAGAAACCTTAAAGGCTTTCGTACCTTCATCAAGTAGACACATTTGACTTCATCCAGGATACCTTGGGGAGCTTCGACTTTATTGAGTTGATATCAGGACTAAAGGCTACTTGCTGTCATTAAGCGTCTACCTTGCGGCTTATTGCCTTTTTTAGCAGCTCTAAAATTGAGAGAAAACCCATATCCCTAGCAGCAGCAGTGGCAGTTATCAAGTACAAAATTTCCATTTACAATACCATATGCCTTTGCTATTCCAACAATCCATGTGCCAGTATGTCTAAATAAAAGAAAATCCACATAATATAAACTCAGAATATGAATTAGCAAAGCGTTCATATGAGTCCGCGAAGTCATACAAGAAATAATGTAAAAGGTTTTTAAAACAACAAATTCCGGCAGCAGGGGTTCTAACCTACATGTACCAACAATATCAAGAACCACTACAGCACAAATTCAAAGTCCAAATTTTGAGAAAAACAAGGGTGTTGCACCAACTTTTTTAACACCAATATAGGAGAATCAGCATAAATATCCTAGATCAATCATACTTGAACCAAGAAAAGTCAGCCACTGTTGAGATCAAGCTTCTAGAACTTCTCAAAACAGCAGTCACTTCTTAAGCAATGTCAACAAAAGTCATCGACATTGATATATACAGCACCTCTGAGAAGTGGGAATGTGATAATTCCTTAAAAACTCTCCATTCTCGGTGGTTTACAATCGATGCATATCTTTGGGAAATAGAGGATAGGAAGGGCAAGATGAAGTTTATCAAGAATTTTTTTCAAAACATGAGGGTGCATTTAAATTGATTATCAAGTCCCTTAATAGGAAACTCTGGTCAGCAGCGCATAGAAAGCAAACAACGCGGGTAGTTGTCAGGATTGGGTATCCTTTAATCTCTTCACACAGGCTATTCGTACGAACCTCGGTCTGCGTGCGTTCTCGAGCGCACGTCGATCGCAGACGCCTTCCCGCTCTATTAGCCCCCGCGCTAATTGAGCACCCAAATTTCACTGGTTGTTGTCGTAATATATAATTTCATAGTTGTATACTGTATTAAGTTTCTAACGCCGTTTTCACGGCGGACAGTGGCTCGTTAACCGTACTTCTAATAAGTTTCTAACGCCGTTTTCACGGCGGAAAGTGGGTTTTAACCGTACATCTAATAAGTTTCTAACGCCGTTTTCACGGCGGACAGTGGGCTGTTAACCGTACTTCGTGGAACGTGAGCTTCGTCGACGGAATTTCGTCGTTCCAGGTGCCTCGAGTCTTCGTGTTCGAGTAAGTTATCCGCGTCGTCCTCAACCACCCTACTGCGTGTAGGGTGGTTTTAGGAAGTTAGTCATCGTTGTTAGGTTCATAGTATATATATTTATATATTGTTGTCCCTCCCCAACCCCTCCGCAATGGCTTCTCTAAGCTCTGATGAGTTTATGAGGAAGTTACTTGATAGTACCGGTGTTGAAGGCATGTATATAAATGCTGATAAGTATCGTTTCTTGGACTCTCTCATCCCGCATATCATGGCGTTAATTCCCTCAATGGCCCCTCAGGCCACCCCAGTCCCCCAGACCCCTCAGGTCTTAGGCCCTCCCGCGTCCCCTTCCTCCAGTGACATGGAGTGCGAAGTAGACGCCCCTCCGCGCCGCAAGCGCGCACCCGCGACCGAGTCATCCTCAGATGCCACCCCAACTGGCCCTGATGAGCCTCCCTCTTTCACCCTTGTTAAGAAGCGCTCTAAGAAGCGCTCGAAACAAGACCCGGCGCCCTCGGCGCCCGTCCCTACACCCCCTGCGGCGTCTTCAACGCCAGCTGCCCCGGTGTCTTCAACACCCGCTCCGGCCCCAACTTCTGTCAAGGCCAAGGTCCCACCACCCGTTTTCCTTCGGGAAAAGGGTAAATGGACTGAGGTCTCGACATTGAGCAATGAGCACAAAATCCATTACACCCGAGCGGTAAACTCGGGTGAATCTATTAAAATCACTGTCTCGTCGATAGACAATTTCCGAGCTTTGACTAAGCTCCTCACCGATAAGCAATATGCTTATCACACTTATGCTCCGTCAGAAGAGCGTAACATCAGAGCGGTACTCAGGGGAGTCCCGTTCGAATTATCGAACGAGGCTATCCTGGAGGATCTGCAGTCCCAAGGCTTCCCGGCACTCGCGGTGCATAAAATGCACAGCAAGTACGGGAGACAACACCCTCTCGCTTTGGTGGTTCTCGCCAACGTCCCCAAGTCCAGGGAGATCCTCAAAGGGATTAGCACTATATGCGGCCTCTCTGGGATCTCGATCGAGGCGCCTCATCGCCGCGGTCATCCCGGCCAGTGCCATCGGTGCCAGTTGTACGGGCACGCGGCGGCCAACTGCCGCGCACCGCCCAGGTGCGTCAAGTGCCTGGTCCCGCACTTCACTAAGGAGTGCAATCGCACTCCTGAAACTCCCTCTCCTCCCGATTGCGTGCTTTGTGGCCAGTCCGGCCACACCACAAATTACAGGGGCTGCCCTCATGCACCCCGCTGTACGCGCTCCAATTTCAAAAGGGCGGCACCCAAACAGGCCCCGCGCCTTTCTCAAGAAAACTTTCCGCCGTTGCGTAGCCGGGTTCCTCCGGCTGCAAAGCCTACACAGTCTAGGCCTGCCCCAGAAAACTGGAGGCAGCGCCCCGCATCGAATCCCATTCCGGCTCCTCGCCCATACAAACCCACTCCTCAATCCTCCGTAGCAGACGATATGCGTATCGTCTGCGACGCTATGAAAAATATCGATGTTAGTGAAATCACAGTCTTAGCCCGTAAACTTAGGGCTTCACGTACTCCGACAGAGCGTTTGCTAGCTCTGGCGGAGCATAGTTCCCTTCTCAATTCATTATAGGTTCATTTAAATGAATTGATCCCTAAATCATGCTTCGGCCGACCACTGCCCAGCCCCGGCTTCACCGGAGGCTGCCCAGAACGGCCACCAACTCATGTCCCTTTGAGCACCTTCAGTGCAACTTTCACTACAGGTGGAAGACCCGCTAGCGGGTCTCCGCCAGCGCGCCCAACTTCCCGACGGGTGTCGCTTCCGATGAAGGCTAACGGTAATAACTGCAGCCAACAGGTGGTTTTTAGTGGGTAGGTGCCATTCTGGTGAGTCCCACATAACCCCCCGCAGAAGAATTTACCTGCGGGCGGTATGCATGACGCATCTTCCACCTCCCTCCCGCGAGGGTGCCTCGGCAGCAAAAAAAAAAAAATTCGTACGAATCTATCACTGTTATGAGCCCAAAAGATGCAATATCTTAATAGCGAAGTTAAGGGAGAACCAAAAGCTCTGATTCGCCATTTACCTTTTAGCACGGATACTTATAATATATATTGGGACATCTTAATCAATAGGTACAGTAATAAAAATAAATATTTTCTCCCTAGATGAATTTGAATTGAACCATATCATTCTATAAAGAAATGCACGACACCGTAACTGAAGCGCTAATGGAATTAGGAACCTAGACATTGACGTGAGAGCTTGGGACTAATTTGTTTAACTTGTTCATATTTTGCAGCAAAAATTAGATTTTCAATCATTATCAGATTATGTAGAACCTGTCAGCAGTCCTAAAGATCTACCTTTACTGCAAGTATTCATATATTTTCTAGAACAAAAATTCACCAACCTAGAATCGGACACATGAATCCAATTTACCTAATTACTTATTATATAATAAATTATTACAAACAAACTTATTCCAATTCCAATGATTTTTTACCACTAACAATAACAAATACCGTAATAAAATAACATATTTATCTTCGACCCCCTGTAAGAAGCTTCGTACCCCACCGGGCAATTTTGGATCAGTACGTAATCGATCAAGAATTCTCTTAGGATATTGACCAGAGCTAATTGAAATGGCTAAGAATTTGGGCTATATAAAACTCGTTTAATACCTATAAAAATATTTTCCTTGCCGTCTTTTATATTAATTCACAAAGCTTTAGCTGTCAAGAAACCCAATAATGTAAATCTTAAGCTAAAAATCATTTTTGGAGACTCTTCAAAACAGTCTTAACAAACCCATTGCAGACAATTTATAAGTAGTCCACCATACTAACACGAGTTCAGAGACGTCACCCATACCTTCAGAATAAGTTGTCAGGTATGTGGGCCTCCTTCCGGTGTATTCTATTACCGTTAGAGGAGTCAGCTTAATATGACTTGAAAAAACTCATAATGTATTCCCATTATAACTTACATTTGATTTTCACCAAAATCAAACCCAAGACCTCGATATTGAGAAGCCAGTGCCATATCTACTCTGAAACCTATGCTCGATAGATCGACGGTTAGTTAGGCAATAAAAACTAGGTAAACTCAAACCAATAAATACAGTAAGGCTAGTCAATATCAAGCTTTAAAATAAGTCTTGAAAAAATCAGATCAGGACTTGACAATCGAATATTCTTCGAGTTACTGCACGATTTCATTGGATTTCAACTCGTGTAGAACTCTTTAAAGCCTTACCACAAAGCAAAAGAAGCCGAGCACACCGAAATGAAAGTCAGTCTTTGGGAAGTACTCTTTCATGTAAATAATTTTATCTATGAAGGTCTTTCGGTTACAGAAAATGTAACGCAGTAAATGAATATGATAAAAACTGATTTTACATTATCCGTGGACATGTCTAGGAATTCTATTTTAATTTCGTAAAGAACATAACACTCACTGCCTGAAAATTTAGCAGTGGGCTTATACTCGTAAGTAATAATTCATTATTTGCAAATCTTAATTTACATTTATATGCTGATTTTGCTGTAAGTAACTTATTTTAGTCTATTATTTTAGGATCCAGTCTTGAAATAGTCTGTGTATATGTAACCGCTCTCAAGGTTTAATAATAATTATTTAAAGTGTACACTTATAAAGAGATGAAACTGCAGAATAATTTGAGTTTTGATTAAACCAAAAATTTTATCAATGTTCCGACCTATCTTAGATTGCAATTTAATGTAAAATTAATTTAGAACTAAAAATGCAATAATTATGTAGGGGTTAGATCAATACAACAAGTAAATCACACAAAGACCTTTTTTGTTGTAAATCAAAATTGAATTGTAGAAAGAGAGCCGAATAATTGGATTTGTTTCTTTTTATATCTATTTCAAAAGTCTTCTTCACATTTTTAGAAACACAACTTTCACGTGAATTTATTTTTCAATGACAGTCAAAACAACAATAAAAATAATCACAGGGTTCTGAAATATGAAAATGACCCGTCCTTGTTATTATTATTATTACTATTTGTGTTATATGGCAATCAGCTGTTGTTACTACACAATAACTATTTCTGCCAATTTCAAGTATTAGTGTCATAAAAGTATTAATAAATCACCCGTCCTTATAAAATTCAAACTTTTAAAAGTATGACATTCTCAGCCAGGACATTTGAAATATTGTAAAGTTTGAGCTTTATTTGGAACGAAACGTGTCATAGACCATATATTTGCTGGGCGCGTTCGTGGCTAACCAAATGTCAATAAATAACTATAAAAAGAAAACCCAATAAATTTTTTTGTGGATTGTAGTTTTTGACATGAAATAAATTTTATGGTTTAGCGAAAAATGAGTAATTTTTCGTACTATATTACTTATCTATACATAATACGAGTTGTCAAAATGTTGACAGGTCAGGCATGGTCTTTCATCTTTTTAACACGAATTATATTACTCTTGCTCACTCTTGCCGTAAATTGGTAGTTTATACGGGGGTGTACAAAAATCTGGAATGCTTGTTTCCCACACATGTGTCATTTGGTCTTCGAAAAATATATTTGAAGAAAATACAACTAAAAAGCCATAAAAGTTTATTATAGAGAGAACTGGAGAAACTAGAATACAAAAATATACAGAAGATAAACATCCAAAACAGAAATATTTAACTGATTCTATTTATTACATATTGTATTCATTGATAAAATCCGTTAAATATTTCTGTTTTGTATGTTTACAGTAGCAAATAAATATTTAAAAATTAACAAAAAGATAATAAAAAGAAAAAAGAGACCTAACTATAAGAGGCATAACTACGTATAAGAGGCAAAATGGCCAAAGGCTGGCAGAACTGTCACGTTGGATCGCAATTGATAAACGTTGAATAATATAGGTAAAAACATGTGTCCATCTCTAATAAACTCCGACATACATAGAATTAAAAGGACTCAAAAACCAGAAGAGCTTCTTCTAGGTCGAATAAAAATAACTAAGACTTCTCACTACTCCGCTTACTTCGTTTAAAAACTATCCCGTATTAAATTTAACTTGTACAAAGTTACTTGGAACAAGTGTACTCAAAGCTATTGCAAGTAAATGTACAAAGGTAACCATTCTTGGTATTTAAGAGTCAAGTTCAAACTAACTTTAAATGGGTGCTCCCCAACTAGAGTTACTGAGGTCCTTTCTGGAGAAGAGAACTTGATACTTACTTAGGTATGTAACTATACACTGATCTTGTTTATTCCAGATTTAAGATATTACTTGTGAACTAAGCTATTTATAATTGTATGGTGCTTCATTTGTATAAAAGCTATATATAAATAAGGCACGTAAGAGAATATTTGATATGCAATATTTGAGATATGTAGCCATTGGTGGTTGAAAAAAAATGCAACGAAAAAGCAACAAGTAGTTTGAATAAAATCTGCTAGCAGGAGCAAATTATTAACAATTAATAGGAAGGATATATCGCCCAGGCGAGATGTTAACAAAATACACTACTACTAATAGTCTATGCTCTACTACCTCTACTACATTATACTGAAAAAAATTCAAATTATTAATTTGATCCCAATCAATAAACAGGCGTTTATGGAATGACTTCCAAGCTGAGTAAGTGCTACTTAATTACTATTTTTGTTTTCTGTTAACATACAGATGGCATCACTTGAATTTGTAAGTACACCGAATAAATGTAATGTTCATTTCATTTCATTTAAATATAACCCTGATCAATAGTTTTGAATGCGCGGCGCTGTCAAAACGGCCGTGTCGCTTCAGATGATGATGAAAATTGATTGCCAAAGTCATACAGGTGGTTTTTAGTAGGTAGAGGCTCTGGTAGGCTCGGAGCGAGTCCCACATCACACCGTATGGCGCGCGGTGGGGTATGTGGCAGAACATTTTTATTCACCTACACAGGGGAACAAACATTCAGACCCGATCTGCGTCCGGACCCGTTTGGACGTGTTGAAGGTCACTCCCGGCTGCCGAGTCACGATTGTTGTCTCACGACTTCTCTCGTATCAATACTCAAACGCCACTCTCAGATCCGTTCTGCGTCCGGCCCCGCTCGCGTTCGCGGTCGCACCAGCTGTTGAGTCGTTGTTACGTTAGTTAGAGACTCGCTCTGCGGCCGGTTTCGGCCGGTCGTAACGTAGTCAATGCCGCACTCTGTGCACCCATCGAATTAATACCTCGCCTCGGTGGGAGCAGCAACAACAGAGTTGAGCGTACTACGGTCGATTAAATTCGATAGTAGTTCGCAAGGCTTGGGCTGATTTTCTGGCTGCGTACTTGACGCTTGGCGCCTGGTACGTAGTCAGAGACTCGCTCTGCAGCTGGCTTCGGCCGGTCGTAACGTAGTCAATCCCGCACTTTCAGTGCAACCCAACCTCGTCAAGTCTACGGCCGGTTTTTGTTGTCAATTTATTGGCAACACACACCGTAGTAGACTCGCGTTTGATCAGGTGGATACTTAACGGTGACAACTAAGCCTGATAGCGTTGCCCCGTTGCGCTTCCAAGGCCCTTCAGGCCAAGGAGAAACCGGCTGACCCGATCCCATTGCACTTGGGCCTTTCCCAGGGTGACGGTACAGTGCTGCCCGAATTAGGGGCACCACCTCGCGTCGTCCCCAGGTAGGGAGATTTAGGTGCAGGTGTTTAGGCATATATTATATATATATTAATATTATATATTACATATTGTAGTTTCAAGCTTTCCAATTAACCAGCAAAGCCTGGTAAACTTTGCTAGGTCGTTCGCCCAGGCGCTCGCTGCGTCCGGCATCCCCATCCCAGATGACGTATTAACGCAGGCCTCACAGGCAACTATCGCGTCCCTGGCCCCTCAGGCCTCCAACGTCCAGACCCCTCAGGTCAACAGCTCTCCCGCGTCTCCCGCCTCGTCCGAGATGGACTGCGAATCGGTCGCATCCTCTCACGCGTCGCGCCGCAAGCGTACCGCTCCCGGGAGCGACTCCGAACCCGCATCTGATGCGTCGTCAGATGCCGTCACCTTAACCGGCTCTCCTGAGCCCGCGTTTCAATTAGGCGCCAAACGTTCCGAGAAGCGCTCGAAGAAAGACTCGGTCTCCTCAATATCCGAGCCCTCCCCGGTGTCTTCAACACCCACCCCCACGCCGTTAACGTCGCTCGAAGTAACCGTGTCTCCGTCGGTCCCATCGAAGCCAGCGACGCGCTGCGCTCCCGTCCCGCCGAAGCCTCAGCTCCCTCCGCCCGTATTCCTCCGTGAAAAAGCGCGCTGGACCGCGGTCTCTAACTTGTGCAAAGAGCACAAAATTAATTACTTAAAAGCAACCAATGCAGGCGACACAATTAACATCCAGGTCGCGACAGTCGACGACTTCCGCGCGTTTCTTTCTTTAAAACAAATCGCTTATCACACCTACGCCCTCCCGGAGGAGCGTAAGATCCGCGCAGTACTACGGGGCGTCCCGTTCAAGCTCGCGAACGAAGAAATCCTCGAGGACCTTAAGTCCCAGGGTTTCCCGGCCGAAGCAGTGCACAAGATGCACTCCAACCGCGGTAGGCGTTTTCCCTTAGCTCTTGTAATCCTTACCAACACTCCCAACTCGAAGGAGATTTTCAGAGAGGCTCGCACAATTTGCGGACTCTCGAACATCTCCGTCGAGCGTCCCAACCCCCGCGGTCACCCTGGGCAGTGCCACCGCTGCCAGCTATATGGCCACGCAGCGGCTAACTGTTCAGCTCCCCCCAGGTGCGTAAAGTGCCTGGATCCTCACATCACTAAGGAGTGCACTCGCACTCCCGAATCCACTTCCCCCCCTGCCTGTGTGCTGTGCGGCCAGTCCGGTCACACAGCTAACTACAGGGGTTGCCCGCGCGCTCCACGCTCCACCGCCAAGAGGGTCGCGCCTAAACCGGCGCCGCCACTTACTCCCGCTAACTTCCCGCCGCTGCGCAACCGGGGTCCCCCGGAAGCAAAGCCCGTTCAGCCGACGCCTAATCCAGCTCTGTCTTAGAAGCAGCGTCCGGCCGTCCCGCCTGCACCTTCCCAACCTATCCCAGCTCCCGTAGCTTCCGTTGGGCCGCGTCTCGCGTTGTCATCTTCACCTCAGTCGTCGTTGGCTGAGGACATGAAGACCGTGTTCGACGTCATCCAAAACGTCGACATTAACGAAATTTCCGTACTCGCACGCAAACTGCGAGCCGCCCGCTCTCCTCAAGAGCGTTTATTCGCGTTAGCCGAGCATTACTCGCTCCTAAGTTCGTTGTAAATTCTTTTATTTTTGTATAAAATCGTAAATAAGTAAATTATAATGTCTAGACCCGCGAATCCCGCGTCCAGTCGTATTAAACCTAAGGGCTTATCCCTAGTATCTTTTAACGCTCGTAGCCTTAGCACTAACCTTCCCGAGATTAAACTGTTCCTTCAGAACAAAGAACCTGACTTATTCCTTCTCCAGGAGACATGGCTTACTCCAAACCGCTCTAGGGGATACGCTATTCCAAAGTACGCGTTTACTCGCAACGATAGGCCCAACTCTGATGGTTACGGCGGCACCGCTATAAATTACAAAAGAGGCTTCCATTGCTGTCCTCTCCCTACCCCTCCTCTCCTCAACATGGAAGCCACTGTGTGTAGATTGGCTATGACTGGTCATCCGACCATCATCATAGCTTCAATCTACATACTCAGTGGCACCAGACCAATCGGCAGTGACTTTGAGGCCATTCTCGCCCTCGGCCATTCAGTCATTATGTTCGGAGATTTAACTCCAAACATACTGACTGGACCTGCCTATCAACCAACAACAGCGGTATTGCTCTCCTCGACATCACAAACTCACTCGACTTAGATGTCATCTCTCCCATCACCCCCACTCACTATCTCAACAATCTGAACTACTCTCCTGACATCCTCGACTTTGCAATTATCAAGCGAATCAATCTCGATCTCAGGTCTATCGAACCGTTCAATGACCTAGGCTCTGACCACCACCCCGTCTCCCTCGTGCTAGGTGCGCCTAACGATAACGTCACATCTCCTAAGACCTTTACCAACTGGAAAGGCTTTAAAAATGCGTTTGTTTCAGCCTTAGAGGCCCCGAACTCTCCGCTCGCGATCTCACCCGATCAATTAGATATCCGGGATAAAATAGATTCATTAGTCCACACTCTCACTGATGCTATCAACTCAGCCATCAGCGATAACGAAAAGGTTGCTAAGCAAGGCAAACCCACGCTTCCCCTAGCCGTCAGCAATCTCATTAAAGCTAAGAACGCGGCTCTCCGGAGAGCCAAGAAATATCCCACGCCCGCCTACAGAACAGCTGCGAATCAGTTTCAACGTAAAGTTAGGACTTACCTCGCAGAACTCCGAGACGCTCAGATGAACGATCTCATGGCGAATATCTCCCCGTCCCACCAAGCGTATTATCGAATGGCCCGAGCCTTACCCGTAGACACCGCCTCTCACGTTCCTCGTCTCACTCGTCCCGATGGCACTACTGCCGTCGACGTCGAAGAGAAAGCCGAATGCTTCGCTGACAGCGTTGCTTCACAATGCTCGCCCAGCACGCAACCCGTGAATCCCGCTCACATCAAAGCGGTGGAGGACGAAGTTCTCCGCAGATAATCTCTCCCCATCACCGACGACCCCGTCACAGTCTCTAATGATGAAATCTTGCTTCTCATTAGAAGTCAAAAGTCTGAAAAGGCTCCGGGTGCGGATAGAATTTCCAATTACGCACTTAAGCACCTGCCTTAGCAGGTGCTTATCTTGTTAGCTAATCATCTTTAATGCCTGCTTCGACCATAGCTACTTTCCAAAAGCTTAGAAAGAAGCGATTGTCATAGGTATTCCCAAGCCGGGTAAACCTCTGAATATCCCGGCTAATCACATACCCATCAGCCTCCTCAAGGTAATCCCTAAACTTCTCGAGAGAGTCGTACTCTCTCGAATGCGGAACCATCTGTTTCCAACGGATGGCGATCCTCTCATTATTCTCCATCAGTTCGGCTTTCGCGCTAAGCACTCCTGCCCTCAGCAAGTCCATCGAATCGTTGAGTACATACTTGACGGTTTCTATCCGCGTCGTAATAAAACAGTTGCGGTTTTCTATGGTTTGCCAAGGCTTTCGACAAAGTCTGGCACAGCGGTCTCATTTATAAACTCTACAAAATAGGCTTACCGGATCGCCTAGTCAGATTAATCGCGTCGTTTCTCAAAGACCGTACGTTTTGATTTAAACACGAAGGCACGCTCTCCGCGCCTCGTCCCATAAAGGCTGGAGTCCCGCAAGGCTCAGTCCTCGCCCCTCTGCTTTACACCGTGTACACTAACGACATCCCCATCCCGCCGAAAGGCTCACAGGAAACTTGCCCTCTTTGCAGACGACACCCCCTTTTACACTAAAGGTCACGTGGTCCCGAATAACATCACCAGACTACTAAAGGCCGTAAACGCCCTCAGTCTTTGGTGTCAAAAATGGCGTATCGATGTCAACCCAGAAAAGAGTTCTGCTTTTCAATTCGACTACAAACTCCGTAATCGCTACATCGATCCCCACATTCGAATTTTAGGTATTCCCATTCCCTGGAAGCGCAGTATTAAATACTTAGGCGTCACCTTAGATCAGACGCTTTCTTTCAAGCCACACGTCGATAGAATAACGAAACTCGCGCGTTTTTACCTAAGCCGCCTATATAGTATGATAGGTAGAAAAAGTAAAATGGACCTGCACAGAGATCTTGAACTACCTACAGTGCAACAGCACCCCAAAACACTCTCAGAATCGTTCTTCAAACGCGCCGAAACCCATCCCAAACATCTTGTTCGAGATTCAGTCTCATATACTGCTCCTGTGTTAGATTCGAAATTCAAAGTCGCTAGACCGAGGAACGCGCACACTGGCGAACCCACGCAATTAACTTTAGATCTCGAAGCCCTTCAGGCCGCAAATTCTACTTCTAACGTAAATTCTTATTCTAACGTAAATCCGAATTAATGCAATTTTATTTTTCAATTTTAATGTTTTTAATTAGTTACTTTTCATTTTGAGCACCTTCAGTGCTATATATTCACCTTCAGTGCTTTGAGCACTTTCAGTGTTATGTAAATCCCAGCGGATGACCCCTTCCGCTAGCGTGGCCTCTTTCTCCAGTTGGCCGTCGCTCAGATGAAGGCTGAGTGGCAAAAAATTGCACGAGCCGACAGGGTTTGCGTCAGAGCATTTTTTATCCTCCTGGCCTTCCCGTGGAGGGGAACAAAAAAAACAAGGGGAACAAAATAAATTGTTTTGACTATCTAAACAATCAAACAATAGTACTTTAATAATAATTCTTTTTTTAGGTTGTATATTAATACCTACCATTTTCAGAAAATACTGTTTAACCTGCCGTTATAAAATAGCTAAGTAGGTGGATCAGAAAAACTAAGCCACCATTCAGTAATTGTCAAAGGAAGAATGAGTTCAACCGCAGCACGCACTTGCAGCTGTAAAAAAAAATATTAAAACAACAAACAAAACTTTTCCTCTTCATTACAACGAACAGACTCAATTTGAAAACATTCTGGAATAATCTAACTGCGTCCCACATTCTAATGATAATTGTACATTTCACTGTCAGTTAACCGCGTTAATTTAACAAGAACTTTAACTTAATGGCGCTGGTTTCACTAATAGCAGGTTGAAATAATTCGAACAGTTAAACGCATGTGCGTTTTAATGTGTATTTACACATTAATTTTACGTGAACGCTCATTATGACTTCGTACTTAGTTACATAAGGTGAATGTTTTGATTTTGTTTGTTTTCAGATTTCAGGCTGTTGAAAGGTACTAACTACATAAAGATCTTACTTTGCAAAAATGAATTTAATTTAGAATCTAACTTAACTTACCATAATAGGTAAATGCAACAGTGTAGGTATAAACTTGGTTTAAAAACAAATTAAAAGTGTTTAATTTTTCAGATTATCGCTTTTAATGAAAAGAGCTGCAAAATATCTGATACTTGCGGTATGTTAATTTGAATCCATTTCCTGAATATCTTCCACGGTGACCAACCAAGAAAGTCGCTTCGAATATTGGTTTGGTGACCTGGGAGTCCATAGACTTCGCACTTGGTGAGACGCCGCCTGGAACATCTGGTACGCTGTGATCTGGCCACCAAAGTAAGCATTTGTGTATGAACCGGATTTCTAATAAATAGAATAGTATGAATTTATGTGTTATAATTTTTTTTCATTGGTATCAATAAAGTATTGCGCTATTTCAGCAACATGTTTTTTAAAACATGATAACTGTATCGTTTAACATTTAAGTTGAATTTGTTAATAGTTTCAAGAGCCATATTGTTTTCCAAACAAAATAAAATAAAAATGTACAAATTTGATCGGCACCTATATTACTTTAGTTATAAGTAAACAGAAAATCTTATGTAAAACTGAGCTCCAGCAAACAAGCGTAGCCTTATAAATCTAAGCTTGAAAAAATATATTAGAATGGAATATAAAATAGCATCTTTCAATATATATTGCTTTTTCGCGTGACGCTCGTTCGCAGTTACTACCAGCTGTTACCGTACTCTACGTGTTTTTACCACCAACAATTTATGAAAACTGTGCAAATATTACCACTTTATCATTCTTATTAATTGTTTCGCGTACAACTGTAAATAAATTATAGTATACTTATTGAGAATATTTATAGTGAGTTAAAACACGTCTTAAGTTCATTGAGCAGGGCTAAAATTAAACTTAAATTTTTATTGTAATTGTTAACAACCAAACCAACTGTAAGTACTCTAAAATGGCGCCCATATCACGCCACATGATCCGAGAGATCATTTGTGCACCGCGCGTTGTAAGACTGAGTTGTGTACCGGCTACGTTATTCCGCAGGTAACGAAATTTTTAAACTATAAATTATTATTTGGACATTAATTGATTTGTGGTCAAGTTATAGGGCGTTATGATTACAATAATTATAAATCCCCAGACAAACACATTAACTGTATGGCCCCAAAGTAAGCAGAGCTTACCTGGTAATGCTATTGTAACTCGATTGAGTAACTATTTAACAAATATTTTTTTAAATGTTATTTACAACCTTTTTGGTTTTGAATAATCTGCCAAAAGTACCTTTGAGGCTAAAATTAAAAAAGTCGGTGGTCGTAATACGTACTCTACCCCAGTTTAGAGGCTAGTATTCACAAGACGGTGTATGATAATTGAATGTTCTTTTTCGTTACATTTTATTGCAGCATGAGGTCTACGAGTTGGCTCCGAGAGAAGTGATGTAGAAAAAAAGACATAATCAAGATGTAGCAAAAGAACTAGAGCTATGTTTTACTCTTCAAATTGTGAAAAAAAGAAAATTTCGAAATCACCGCGCTTTCGAAGGTGATTGAGAGAGCAGTTTGCACACAACTTACAAACCTGGAGAGAAAACATTCTTCCAAACGTACAGTTAGGATTTCGCGCTGGACAAGGAAACGGACACAGCCCTCGCACACGTCACTGATGAGCTCTTAAACGCTTCTGATGCTAGACTAGGTAGTATTTTGGTCTTGTTGGATTACTCTCGGGCTTTTCTCTGTTTGAATACGGAACTTTTACTTGCCAAACTTAACTATTATGGATTGTCAGAGGATTCTATTGGTTCGAGTCATTTTTGACAGGTAGGAAGCAGTTCGTAGAGATTGAGAACGAGCGGGGTGAAATCACTACGAGCCAAACAAAAAATACCGCTCGTGGCTGCCCACAGGGCCGATTCTCTCACCAATCCTGTTTATTCTGTTTACAGCTGATCTTGTTGACACAATTATACAAACGGGACATAGCTCAGTACATCTCTACGCAGACGATACTCAATTATACACTTCTTTCGAGCCCAACCAGACAAGAGAAGCTGTAGACAGAAATAAGGATCTCAATATGATATTTAAATGGTCGCAGCAAAACTGTTTGGTTATCAATCCTATCAAAACTAAATATATGATACTAGGGACTAAACACCAGATTAGTCAATTAGAATCTTTTAACCCACTGTTGTACATAAACACTGAAAAAATTTAACTAGTCCAAATGACAAAAAACTTAGGTCTGCTCATGGATTCTGAACTTCGACACATGTAAATATGAAAGTGAGAACAGCATTTTATAGGCTACGGGTGCTGTACGGGCTTAGGAAACATTTGACTGAAAAAAGTAAGAACTACTCTAACAGAAAGTCTCATCTTGTCACTTTTTTATTATACGGATACCGTCTATGGACCTAGGCTTTATGAAAAAACATCGCGAACCATACAAAGAGTTCAGAACGCCTGCGCCCGTTTCTGTTTTGCGGTTCCGAAGCGAGTGCACGTTAAACCATTTCTAAATGACCACCGTATCTTAAAAATGTCAAAACGTCGAGATTTGCACTTGGCCTGTGTGGTAAACTAAGTAGTAATTAAAAAAAAACAATATATCTACGTGATAAATTTGAATGGAAACCGACTCTACGCGAGGAGAAAGCTAGGTAATTCCACAAAAATAAAATGATTTTACCGTACAGTAAATACTCTAGAGAGAGTTTTAGGGGCAGCTGTAGATACCGTGCTGTGAAGATATGGAATGACCTTCCTCCTCCCTTACGTGAAAATATGTCTCAAATGTCATTTAAAAGTAGACTTAAAACTCTGTATATGCAAGCCGAACTCGGCAATGATAATGCATCAGAAACGTTTTATAGTACAACTACGCTCTTATTCCATAATCATACTATCTATATTTTTAAATTAATTTTGTAATTTACACCACGTAATTTTATGTTCTTGACTAGTTATTTGAATTATTGATTTATTTGGTATATTTTAGGTTAATTAATTTTGATTGTTCATTTTTTCTAATTATAAATTTCTTATGTGCTTACCTATCTATCGGGTTGGCTAATAAGTATTGAGCGTTTCAGTTTTTATTTTCTGGAAATTTCGGGTAATTTCGAGAACGTTGTGTTGCAGGCGGTATATAAAAAGCCGGTCGTGAGCATGCCGTCATTAATGTTTCGATTGTCATTGCGTAAAGAACCACGAGAAAAATGAGCGATATTAAAACACATATTCGGCTCTGTTTATTATATGAGCACCAATCTGGGCATTCGGATGCAGAAGCTGCACGTAATATATGCCAGAAGATAGCTGATGATGCAGTCTCCGAGGCTACAGCAAAGCGGTGGTTCCAAAAATTCCGCAAAGGTTTCCTTTCATTCCTTGATCGACCAACCAAGGTCTGGGCGTCCGTCATTAATTGAAGAAGATTAATTGGCTCTTAAGCTCGGATGCTCTCATGGCACGGTGGAAAAGTATCTGCACGGTTTGGGGAAGATGTACAAATATGGTGTTTGGGTATCCCACCAGTTGAACAAAGATCAACTGACTCACCGTGCAGAGTGCATACCTTTTATCGTTCCGTCGCACATTTAGCTGGCTAGATAGTTACATGAAGCATTTAGTGAATTTAGTAAAAAAAAAAATTAATTGAAAAAAAACGTAAGTGAAATGATTAAGCTCATATCTAATAAGCCTGTAGCTGGACCATCCGGCATGCATGAGGTAAGACTTCTGCCAAAAGCTCCACCACGTGCTCAGTCTAACAGTCTAATCGTAAACAAGCCAAAAAATATGCCATTCTCACCAAAACACAAGAGAAACATGCTTTAAGCACAATATTAAAGAAGTGAGAAAAAAACAGAATCCCTTGCCAAGACAGGGTGCATCAAATATCACATCTTTCACTTTCTTGAAATGTAATTTGGAGGTGATGAGTACAAATATATATCTTTTGTTATGCTTAATTTAGTGTCTAATTGTTGATAATTTTTATTAGAACAAAAAAAACTATTAATCAATATTGTATTAGTTAAAAAAAATGTCATAAACAAACACAAACAATGATTAGTTAAAAGTTAGGTAAAAATGTGCCATTTTCTACTTCACATATTTATAAGTTGTTTGCCCAATTGTTTAATTTTTAGTATAGAACCGATAGCTGGTTATAATATTACTTCTATTCGTGTTTAGATATTTTGTCACGGCAACTCGTATGAGGAAATTTGCTTCGTACAAGTCTTATTGATTACATGTTTTTTTTTATACTAGTTGGTATTATAACATAACGTTAACACACTGCAGAGCTTTTAATTCTAGCCCCAAACACGGGGTAAGAATCTCTATTTAAGAAATCGTTTATTATATGTTTGATATTAATAGGTGATGTTAATAGCATAATATAATAAACTTTTTATCTTAGAAAAAAAGTATTTCTCTCAATCTCCGCAGAATTCAAGTCACTGGAACCACAACCAGGGCATCTAATGCGGAACTTTTACACGAACTTTGGAATTCCATTAAACGTGCCTATAAGATACTTTCTCGAAACGTTCTTCAACTAGTTTTTGTTGTTTTTTAACGAATCGATGTTATTCAAAAAATAATTTATAATTATAATCATCGTGATACTTAAATTAGTATACTTATATCGTCATTAGATATTGTTTTTTAGGTAGGATTCTTGATGGTTTTCCTTTATCTTTTTACTCTTCAAACAAGGTGGGATCACCCTGATATATCTATGTCTCGGTTTGTATAACTCGCTCGCTGCTTTCTCGTACAAATTTCTGTTATCTTTAAGGTTTAAAAATCAGTGATTTTTTCCGAAAGGGTTCACAATCAGTTTAAAACAGTATAAACAAAATACTTATACACCAAATATGACTAGACAACTCTCTTTAGAAATTTTTTCACAAAATACATCATCATACTTTAAGGAAATTAATTTAGACAGCAAATCCATCTAAATTTAAAGCAATTTATCGAAAACAAAGCAAGCTCGAAAAAATAGGTTTAAAGAATAATCTCTTATTACAACGAGCCTTCAAATAATTATAAATGGAGAAGAGATTTTGGGTTCTTTGGAGAATTGACAGCATGACTTAATTTTGATAATAAATTTTTTAAAAGCATTTTTGGATTTTTATTATACTCTAGGGTCTGCGCATTGACATTATTATCATGTTTCCAAAATTGATTGGAGTTTATCTTTGCTTACGTCTTCTAATAGCACTTTTAGATAATAATAACTTAATAAAAAATATTAAATCTATTTACTTCAGAATTAAGCGAAAAAAAACAATAGAATATATGGATTTTCTACAGTCTCAGGCCTTACAGGGTCAAAGTGTACAGCTACTACGCGGACAGCCGCACTCATAGACAAATAGTTACTAAAGGAGCGCCTAAGTAAAGGTTTTTTAGTGAATATATATATATATTACCCAATATATATAATAATCTAAACCCATATTTCTTTATTTGCTAACAATCAATCTAATTTTGGTGCGGCCGAAAGAACATCTTGCGTACCTTACCTGAGTTAGAAAAACCGCTTTTTTTGAGAGTCATCTATTAAAGAGACATAAAATCTAAAAAATTATAAAACGTGGAATACTTAACATGTTTACTACTAAGGGAGATAATTAACAAGATCTTACATTATACATACGATACTTTACCGACCTCATATCACAAACATATAAAATAGAAAAAACTCACTTTATACAGGGTGAAAAGAAAACACGGCGGCTAATGACAGAGTGGCTGGCAAGGTGTGATGACATCGCTATCGCGTCCCACATCTACACTCAGTTACTCAAGAATATAGTGACGTCGTATATTTTTATCCCTCACCTAAATACTAGACTCTGTTCAGAATAAGGTTTATACTTCTAGCTTTCAGGATATGTCTTTGTTTAGAGGAAAAGGGAGGGATGGTAGATAAATCGTATCAGATAAACTGTAAGACTTACTGATTACAAGCGAAATAAAAGAACACAATTTTAAGAGTAAATTTAAAACAAATATATATTTTATTTTTATTTATAGTATGCGGATTGTAAGAAACTGTCTGAGAAAACAGTAGAATCTGTTTACATGAAAGTTGCACTGTGTCAGTGAAATCGTATGTGACACAAAGTTTTGTTTTATATAATCTACTAAATCTACGATAGGATATGCCTACCAAGGGGTAGGCATGGTCGCTAAATTCCTAATACAGGTATACCTCATATATAATAGGTTTTATTCACCAATAGGATTTGTAACGAATGTATAGATGAGAATAATTAAAGGAAAGTTTATGGGAATGATTAATATTTAAAGTTAAACTCAAACCGCTGTAAGACATCACTAAAATTTGGCATGTACTTTTATAACGTATATACTGTAAGTATTATATAGATTCTTTTTTTGTTTTACATAGAAGATTTGCAATCAATGAAATTACTTTCTGCATTACTTTACAAGTGTTGTGACTCGGTTGGCAACCTGAGGAAAGAAGCTACAACTAGATAAGGTTAAACCAAAGGTCATCTACTTTGACATTCATCTTGATAAAAAGTTGCCTCAAGATTTGTGTAATTTGTTGTACAGCTTTGATGTGGGTTTAAAAACAACTAGCTTATCTTAAGACCTGAAATTCCCTTACTACAAATTAACGTAAAAAAACTTTTCTCATGGTAGACCAAACACTTTTCGGTCGTGAAAGCAATCTGTTAGTTGTGGAGTAAAAAGCTAAATTAAATTTATTGTTCAAACATTATTCTACTTCTATTTTAGTATTAGGAAAATAACTTGGCATACTTTGTTTGTATTAGGTTTTTTTTTAATCATTATTATTACAAATTATTATTATAAGCGCAGGTTTAATAAGAGTCTCTGTGTGTAGCGGTCTCTTTTTTTAACTGTAGGTTTTTGACACTAGTATACAATACTACTATATTTGGCCAGCGGAACGAGCCCAATGTGCTGAGTCAGCAGCTGACCTGCATTAAAGCCGAATTCAATACCCTTTCTGCGCTTACCGAATACGTGTACGGCTTCGGGCCGGTTCAACAAATACTTCCAACCCGTGCACCGGCAAGACCATGTGGGTAGAGACTTAAAAATAAGCTAGCTTAGATCTTGTATTATTCTTATAAGAGTGAACTCGCAACAATAGACACGTATGCCAATAAAAGACAAACAGATCGATGAAAAGAACCTTTGTAATCCAAATTTAAATAAATGGTCAAACAACATTTCGTTTCCAGTGAAGGTCACAAAATAATGTGCTAAGTTGTAACAGATAGTGTGGGTAGAGAAAGAAAACTAATATGAACTATTAATTGTTATTATAACATTCTTTCTTCGAAGACAATATGAAAGTTAGATTATTAGAACAGCTTTGACAATAATTTCTGAGAACACATTATTAAGAAGAACAAGGTTATACAAACATTTATTATTTCTACAGCTACCCAATAGAGAAATAACTAAAACTTATAATTTTAGACTAAGCGTTCTAGATGAACTGATGCATTCTATTGCAATTTCATCGAGACGCCTGATATATTCTACAAAAATATGCTGCGATTGCGTGGAAGTGACTTAATGTAAACAAACACAGCAGATAAGTTTTTATTAGTTCCAGTGTTCTATCAATATCGACCTCAAATATATACATAATTACATATATATATATATATATATATATATATATATATATATATTATTGATTTATTGATTACTATTTATTTATTTTCAATTTGCAGGCGTTTTACCTATACCTAGGCGAGGAGGCATGGCAACAGCCAGCATGTTCTACTTAAGTGGCACAAGTAACGAAAACTGTTATAGTTTAAATTGCTTTAAAAACTCCAATTCATTTATAATACTTTAGCTCCAAATATACTTCGGCTTATGAGATGCTCTACTAACAACTTTACTGCCTAATCTTTAAAAATAGTTTAGAATTATCTTTACCTTTAAAACTATTATGAATAGGTCAAACTAGTACTGTTTTGCCTAAGTAAATGTTTGCATGTCGATAATGAACGCCAACATAATGTATAGAGCCTATAAAAAGTAAGTTCGGGTATTGGGTTCTTTTATATTTAGATGTGTGGACATAAATTGTATGAATAAGAAAGAGAAAAGAGTTTCACATATTATCATCGCATTATTTTAATGAAAATGAAATAAAATCCATTTATTCATTACCAGAAGAATTGGGTAGTTGACAAAAAACTATTATTTCATAGTTGAGTAATATTATAATAATGCATAAAAGTTGCCCAAAGAAAAATAGGTCTAAAATCAACCGTTTGCAAATGCCCTGAAAATGCGATATACAAAATGGTGGCGTTACAACTCAGTAACATATTATTATTACATATAGAATTAAGGTCATACAGAATACTTTTATAAAATAAAAAGATTAAGCGTTTACCATATATATCTATCATCATAATAATTGTTGTAATTTTTAATACCCCCGATGTGTTAGTAGTAATGATTTATCAATTTTCGAAACTATATTTAAGCTTTATTTCTGTTTTTTCAAAGCGACAAAAAGTTATGTTTTCAAAAAGATATCAATTTCATACAAATTCAAGTACTGAAGTTTCTTGTTGAAATAAACAATGCATATATCGTTAAATCTGTAATAATAATAGTAAATGTAAATGAAACCTCCAAGCAAACTCACTAACAGATTTTCACAAAATATCCTTTCTTGTTCTGAATCTACCACGCAGGATACAAAACAAAAAAATACATACATTCGTTTTAGAGATTCGTTTGTCTAACGAACAGGACGAACAGTAGGAATGTGGCTGCTCTTTCAATCCTTTACTAGTAATGAACAAAACAAGCGCATCTAAAGAAAAGCCCTTCAATACTTATATAAATTGCTCAGGTAAATAAAATCAAACTTTAAATAAATACCGAAATAAATAATGATAGTTCTGTTGCCCGTATTCGGAATAAATGACGTTAAGTTTGCTCGATTCCATAATCTCGTCTCATATCTTCTTCTTTAAGTGCCTCTCCATTATTGAACGTTGGCAGACAAGCTTCTGAACCTGTCTCTGTCCCTGGCTAGTGTAAAAAGTTGTACCACGGTTTTGATACCGGTCCATTCTCTGATGTTTCTTAGCCGTGACATCTTCCGTTTTAGGGTGTTCGTCGTTTGGATACTTGGGGGGAGGGAGACGCGTCGAGCTAACTGCATACGTTAGCTCGACGAGTCTCCCTAAGATAAGAATAACTTTGTATAGACATAACGAGACTCTGTAAATTTCTTTTGAAACTGTTCACGGGTTAATGTACCCGTGAAGTTTCTTGCCATTTCTTCTTCACGAAGGGTTTTTCCGAACTGGTTCATGTTTTATTTGACATCAATAAGAACAAGTAATTGTCAATGTTGAGAAATAAATATTTCATTTCATTTCATTTCCTCCCAGCCTTTGTCTTCCCCTCTATTTCACCTCTTCACCTCATATGGTGTTCCCAAATAAAAAAATATCCTAAACTTTCAAAGATCTTAAAATGATTTCTTTATAAAGCTATACGATTGCAAATAAAACAATTATGAAATCAAATTTTTATTTTATTTCAATTTCACGTTCAGATAAAATCATTACAATATTTATATTCAAGTGGAATTTTTTTGCGCCATGGTAATCTCTGCAGCGGTTCCCAAACCTTGACCTATCCTTTTCATAGTGACAGTTCTTTGTTTAATTTCGTGATACGATGTTATTTAATCGAATATAGTTGACTTAATCTAATGGTGAGTAACTTGTGAAGCAACGTCGATGAAAATCGGTTTTGACATAATAAATAGACAGAACAAAAACAAACACCAACCCAACAATACAAAAAGCTTCTACAGTTGACCTCAGCACCCCTGTGTGATAGAACAGTAAGATCAATTTACGTTTTGGTTACTCTGAGTTTTCCACTTTCATGGTTCTGTAGGTTGATTTTCATTGAGGGATATCCCTTGATATTTCATTTCAAACCAACGCTTTCACTTTAAAAGACACGTCTGATTTTTACTGAAGCTTTTCCTGTAATAGTTGAGTGATATTCGTAAAAGTTTAAGTGTAACTCTGGGGTATGATAATCAAACTTTATACTTTTGTTCAAAGGCAAACAAAACTAACCTAGTTTGGAGTTTTGTTTGCAAATAAACTGATATTTTTTGATGTTGTAACAGCAAGCATGCCATGTACATTTTTTGATATGTATATAAAGTATGTATATTTCAGATTTTTCCAGGTGAAATTATTTTCAATAAGGAGAGCAGTGATTATAAAACCAAAAAAGGTGATAAACTAAGGTAATAATCCGCTCATAAAAGTTACCAATTGTGCAGTAGGTACTTAAAAGTCTACTACTAGTCAAAAAATTAACAGCTTACAATTAGCAAACGTTTTGCACGATCCAGGCTAACCTTTTTAAACCAAGGTCACTTCTGGCCTAAAGGTCAGACCACACTTATTAATCACAAGTCGGTGGCACCATGTGTGCTATTTATCAGTCACTACCTTACATTAAGCTTTAATGGCGTAGAGTTGACAAACCAGGACTTGAACATTAAAACATTTTTTGTCTTAAATATAGTTCTTAAAACGGGTACGACTAAAATATTTATCTTTCAAATTAATTTTTCATGGTTATTTTCAACGATGATGCTTAGTGTGGAAATTATTTTTGATTTGTTAAAAATAATTTTCGATGCAAGAATACCAAGTATAAGTTTATATTTGAATAATTGATACCATTCAAAACCTTTATTTAATATTTTCATAGCCCACAAACGAGTTCGTGAATCATTTGATGGTGAGTGGCATCCGCATCTATGGACATCGTGAATCGCTTAGGTGTTTTACTTATTATTATTGATTGTGATTATTATATTGAAATGTCGAATAATGATGTAATACCGACCGTTAGCATTATTTGGAAATGCCTTTGATTCTGTAATTTCACTGGCCTTCCCTTTAACCGTAGCGCAGTAACATAAACGTGATTATTATGGCGATCAAAATAGTAAGGACTGTATTACCGCTTAATGAAGAAAACTATATGGCTACTAAACATTTTAAAAAGAAAAATGATCATCTTGCAACACGTAGCGTAACCTTGTTATTATAAATTTGGCTCTACTACAGCAGATAATATAACATAATTATTTTATCCACCGATATAAATTCCTTCTTTTATTGAATTATTTTCAAACACATTTTTCCAGACGTTTACTCTATGAAATATTTCATTAGCGTAACTAAATACAGGATTGACAACACCATTATGTCTACAGCGATATACGCTCATGGTTACCCTACAACGGTATAGAAACGTGAACAGTTGGCAGTAATATGTGGCGCTACCCTAGGGAAATTGTTCCTTGATTATGTCGGCTGTAATTTTATGTTAGAAACCTATTGTAATCACCATTTTAGAGATAGTGTGTGCTTATTATTATCATTTAGATTTATAGATTGGTCGACAACAAAAAAGATAACTTATTTATTTGTTTATATATAAGGTTTGGTATTTCATTTCCTTTGTGAAAAATAATTGTTTAGTAAAATACCTACTGATAAAGATACTCGTCGAGTAAATTATGAATGTCCTTTGGTTTTCCAACTACAGAAGATTGTATTTAACAATCACTTTTAATGCAGAAATTTAGTAACGTAATAATTTTTACTTTTAGCTACTTTTCAAATATTAACAATATTTCGGTATCAAAAAATTTATAAAATTATAACCACCACAACTAGTGAGATAATTTTTTAAAATTTTATAATCTACCTTCTCAGGGTTGGGAAACTTTGAATCTTTTTACAGACCTTTTTTTTCTTAGATTAGTAGTATTAAACTGTATCCAAGTTAATGTTTTAAATTACTTAATATAAACAAAGCTCTAATCACTATCATAAGTTAAACTTGATAAAGAATTCGTTCAATGTGTACTGTCTTCAAGCATTATATCTTCGTGTTTTTTAAAGTAAAGATACCTACAAGAAGTCAAATTATTTAAGTATCGTTGAGATCAAAGGGAATTTTATCTTCGTAATGAATGAATAGATAATTGTGAATCCTCTTTGAAGCTTACAGAAATAATGTTATGCGTTAATCAAAAGATAAGTCTAACAAGGAAAAGTTCTTTGAGATAAGCTCCCCTTCAGTTAAAATGAACATTTAGATGTTTTTTGGACATATGTTTTAGGTTTTGTTATCATAAAAAATAATATGATTAAAATAGTTTGACTTTGTAGATAAGTTTGTTAACTTTAGATGAAATATTATTTATGTTTTCAAAAAAGCCACAGTACTTGCTATTTTAGTCTAATTTTTAACTAAATAAGTTGGGTTTTTCTTGTGTCTGAAAGATACTGACAAAAAATACAAGTGCTATACGCTTTTGCCCGCAGCTTAGTTCTATTTGCTAGTTTTCATAGAGTATTTTGTCTTTTTCCAAATGTATATATGTATATACTGCTTAAATTTAAAAACTACAGCTTTTACTCACGCGTCGTAAAGTTCCGACTAGTTTCGGACTCGTAAACTGCGTAGTGAAGTTCAATTCAATCCGTACAATAAATTTAAAGTAAATAAGATGTAAAAAAATCTAGTACTTAAAATATAAAAAAAAATCTTGTACTTCTAGACATGAAAAAATAATAATTTCGCGAGAAGCTCATCTCTGTCGGTAATGTAAAGGAAATGGTGGTTTTCCAATGGTTGAGGAGGGCGATGGCTGGATCCCGCGCTAACTCGTGAACGGGTGTCGTATGAGGGTGTTCATCGTTTGGATACTTGGAGGAGGGAGACTTGCTGAGCTAACAGATGCAAATAAGAATAATTCTGTAAAGACAAGAGGCTATGCAAAATTTTTTTTTTAAATATACCCGTGAAGTTTCTTGCCAGTTCTTCTTCACGAAGTTTTTTCCGAACTGCGGGGTAATGTCATGTTTTATTTGACGTCAGTAAGAACAAGTTATTGTCAATATTGAGAAATAAATATTTGAATTTGAATTGAGACGAAGAAAAATTAGATGAAATAATCGATATATAAGCAATCCTAAGTGAGTCCTACGATTTCATTACGACACGTGATAATTCAAAACTCAATCTTTCTCTAGTATACACAAACCAACTAGTGATGCTACGCATCAGACAAACGTCTTCCTAATTACAACACTAGGAACCCGAGTTTTCATTTTGACAACTTTCTTTTTAAATTAGATTGTCCTTCGTTTCTTAATTTTAAAATACCTGCATTGGATTTTGGCGTAATGCCATTGTGGCAGCGCGAAAGCCCCTCTTCTATTCTACAAGATATTTTAACAATCTAAAAGATAAAGAAGGTAAAATAAATAAAAGACTTGTATATTCAGGAATTTTTTAATATTTCTAAACTCTTTCATATTTTTATATGCTTTGTTTGTATTGCATGGGAGGCAAATTTTTTCTTTCTAGACGCGATACATTAGTACCTTTTAATATTCTGTTCATTATGTACTCTGGCGGTACGGGACCTTAGATGGACCTAATCTAACCTAGGGAGGTCTTCCTAATCAACAAAGGAAAAACACTTATAACTTTAAATTACTTTTATTTATGATGAATCTATTTTATAATAAAATACAAGAATAATTCTTAGACTATTTTGGGGACGAAGCCCGCAATAGAAATTCCGTAAAGGAATTCCCTAAAGGAATCCCGTCAAGGGATGCCACGGAACCATCTTCCATATTATATATATTTTACATTT
This sequence comes from Marasmarcha lunaedactyla, assembly GCA_923062675.1. Lineage (NCBI taxonomy): Eukaryota > Metazoa > Arthropoda > Insecta > Lepidoptera > Pterophoridae > Marasmarcha > Marasmarcha lunaedactyla. Next base: position 17,444,454 of record OV281353.1, read on the forward strand.
TACAGATAAATAAAAATAATGACAGACTTATAAGTTGCCAGTCATAAATGTCGGCAAGTTTGTTTGTGTAATAACCTCTTTTATTAAATACGGCACAAGCAAACGTTGCAGTACCGTTATTCTTATTGAGTAACCCAGAAAACATTTCTTCTCAAAATGTTTGAGGCTTACAAACAATTTACCAAGTTCTACCACACTTAAACCTTGCAAGATAACACTATTAGCACAAAGACACGGTAACCAATGTTAAGTCCGATCTCAGTTCTTGGAAAATGACGTCCTTTCGCCTACTTTCTATTTACTATACAGCACTTGTTGTAAATTGTGAAGCACCATAAACGCAAATTAATTACTATATTTGGGAATTGAGAGGTTATGTTAGGGAAATGATTAATGCAAACTCTTCACTCGTCAAACATTGATACCGTAATGGCAGATTGAGCTGATTGATTGAAAATTAAATTAAATTTTGCGTTTTATGGCAATTAGCTGTAGTTACTACACAATAACTATTTCTGCCAATTTCAAGTATTAATATAAAAAAGTAGTTTTAACATAATTAAAACATTGAAAGATACCCGAAAACCGTACGACATTGATTGAACATCGTGTTATCAGTCAACATTCACATTGAAGTGACATAAGACAATTGTTCGCTCGAAAAGTTGCAACGGAGCTGTCAGCATCAAAAAGTTCTAACCATAGACATAATTCCTAGTTTTTTGTTTGTATGAAGACTTCCTGCTATGCCGGTATATAATTAATCAATAACGGTCACGATTCATGCGATCCATGGGCACAAGTGCCACCAACGTATCTACCGTAATGAAATTCGATATTCAGAATCTTTATTTTAAATAGAATAAATTATCCGTGTAAACGCATTGGTTTGAGTTAAGTTTGCTTTTGAGTAATAATATACAATATTTTTAGTTTATTTTCGTTGATATTAACTGCAAAACATAAACAATCTAACGGAACTCTTTAGTTATAAACTTCAAAAGCTTAATATTTACTCGAAGGCGGCATTTCACATCATTATTGCTTTCATACCTTTTACACTCGGTTCAAAGTTAAATAAACTTTAACGCCAACAGAAAATATGTGTATTGTGAAGATGAGATCTGCCATAAACACACATAATACAAAATAATATTCGAAGACACTTGGCAAATAACTGACGTAAGCTTTTTGTTCTCATGGGCATAGAAACCTTTTAATATAATTGCATAGAATTTTGAAATACTTATTTTAAGCTGTTATTTGGAGTGATTAGCATATTTGTAGCTTTTTCGTATACCTACTCCAGAGGTGCTGGGTCCAAATCTTGATTAAAGCAATAATTTTGATTGATTGAAGCAATAAAATGATGATTAAATAAATAGAAGCGTTATAAATGGTTCTAAATTCTGAAAGTTTTACTCTCACGTCTGCATTCTCTACATATAAACGATGTTATCAATATTAACAATGTAAACTTCATAAACAAGCATTTGAACAGCCAAAAATAAAAATTTTGTATCAATAAATATAAACCTTTGAAAACTTTCTCAATCAGTAACGAAGTATTTAAAACAACATACTTACTTTATATTGTATCTGAAACAAAACCACTATTTATTTAAATCTGCTTCGGATAAACCTCCATGATGCCTAAAATATGACCTTACATTTTAACCTTAACACGATGGAAGACTAACCATAATAAAATAAATAAATAAACTCAGTAATATGTATAAAATAAATAAATGTAGATAATTTATGAATCATACACACACAGCAAGCATCCAAGTATGAAAGCTGGAGCCAGGATGACCGCGCTACAAGCATCACATTATTTACATATGATGTTTCAGATTCACAAATTGATCAATAAAATGGAAACGAAGCTGCGCCTATTGACATCAATAACAAGCTGACCTGTTCCTAAGGGGGCTTAACTATAGCAACATAATTAGTTTAGAGCTTAATGTGTTTTCAAACAAAATCTAAACTGAGTAGACAAAACGGCAACCTACGATTCTAAGTTTGTTTCCTTTATATTCGTAGATATCTAAGTTTAACACTGAAAATAGATTTGAGTAAAATCGTTTTAAAATTATCAACATACATCCATAACTTCTACGTTTTTTGAAAGTCCATTAAGCATAATTAATTTTATTTATTGTTGTCTCTAGAAACATAACCTCTATTCAATTCACAAGTAAAATAATAAACTTTTCACGTGATAAGATTGTAGTTAATCTGCTAAGAGCTTCGTCTATAAGTTGTCAATAAAAGCTTTGATAAAAGCTTACTGTATCAAAAGGTTGACTCTCTTATGTTTTTGACCTACATATGTTTTTTTGTCAGCAACAAAATATAGTTTGTTTTATCACCCAAAAATGAGTATTGTGATTTTTTTTACTTTGAACTTTTCTAATTCGTTTCCTTTGCTTCGCCAAAAAATGGTAAACGTCGATTGGTTTTCAAAAAATATACCTGGATATTTTGGAATAGGTATAGAGATTTCCCGAACGGACGTGTGTAATAGTAATTTATCGTACACCTAGTGAGATGAAAGACGAACACCGATTGTCATTCAAAGAAATTATTGATTCAATATTAAGGTCTTGAACCTGCGCACCGCAGAGGCGTTTTTAAAATATTGGCCATTGCGCTAACGTTCCCTTAACAAAATTACTACACTTGATATTAATGATCAAATATACAAAGTTATTAAAAGGACGTTTCTACTGCAATAAACTCATGTATAGTAAAAGTTAAATGTTGTAAGGGTAATATTACTCAAAACGAGTACCAAGGTAGCAATGTTATTTTACGTACGAAATAATTTGTAGGTTCTAAAGTAAAACAAATAAACTTAATTTTCGACAAGTTCCAGTTAGCTCACACTGTTCTCTAATGATAAATGACCTGCGGTTTGTCTGTTTGTCTTACGTGAAGTTTGCAACACTGATCCTTGATTTTAACAGTCAAACAGTAGCAATGTTTACGCAAACAAAATATGCAAAGTAGGTGCGGGTTGGTGCGATACGGGTCTCATAAAAGGTAGTTCTCATTACCATAATTTTTATGTTGCCCATTTGAATATACTTAAAATTAATATCACTTGCTGATGAGACAAGTGCTTGTAGTTATTACAGTCTCATTATTGAACATTAAACTAAGCAGTTTTACTGTTATGTGTGTATGTTAGCGTAAAGGTTGTTTTTAATAAGAAAAAATATTGCAAATTGTTTAACCCAATACATAAGTTCGTAAGACTCAGAAACTTATTCTTTAGCATAATAAATTAAGCATACTTATGATAATTCATGTATAATTAATTACAGTGCATGCAATTTTTTTTAGTGTGGTTGTAAACTAGATAAATTGTTCGCTATTCGTATCAAGACTCTTCAAATACCAACCTCACCTGCACGTGGTGCATCCTGCCGGACAGCGGACGAGACTCTGGCGACCGATGAATGGTGGGATAACCATTTTGCAGGTGGTAGGTTTCGACCGCGGCTTGCAACCACCCCCTAGACAAAGCCATGCCGCCAAGTGACCTAGTCACGTTCTGGCATGATGTCTTGAGTAGCCATTGGAGCAGAATAGGTCCGAGTAATTACGCAACATATGAGAGCCATTTCAACTCAAAGGGTGGCTCATTCTAGAGGGCAGTGGGATCCAAAGAAACGGTGCACCGCTGGCCGACCGCAGGTTGTAGGGGGCTCAACTAGCTTTCAAGCCATTCGTGAAAGGCTGCCCCACCGCCTGTGTAATATCCCGGGATTGCTCCATCGTGCCAGTTGACGACCGGATGGAGAGGGCCTGATGGCGATCCCCGGGGCGTTTTGGGCGTCCCCGCGGTCTCCATGTGAGTCCCCTACCAGTGGGTCTGACCACTCGAGTTGCTTGGTTCCAAACGTTGCGCTTCACTCAACTTCTATTCCTCTCCCCTATTCACACTACCAACAACAATGGAAAAGTCAAAAAAGAAAAATAAGTGCCGACAGCGGATGCACTCCCTCTCCCTAATTGTACACTTCTCTAACATCCGAGTAGTGCACTCAAATCTCCACGATGTCCACCATCACCTTGAGACAGAGAGGCCGCACTTATTCTTTCTGAGAGAGACGCAGATCTGTGTTTGTTCGGATCTGGCATACCTGCATTACCCAGGCTATATCCTGGAGACCAAATTTCACCCCAATGCGGGCGTGCCCGTGTATGTCAGAGACGAGATCTGTTGTCGGCGCCTCCGATACTTGGAAGTTCCGGATTTTTCTGTTTTATGGGTCTATGTAGATACAAGCCTGGACCGAATTGTATACGCCAGTATTTACCGATCACACACGGGAGCTCAGGAGACAACTCGACTTATTGAATATCTCAGTGATACTGCAGATAAAGTCCAACGACGCTATCCCTCTGCGCAGTTGGTGTTCTTTGGGGACTTTAATGCCCACCATAGAGAGTGGCTGTACCCGTTCAAGGACACCGACCACGCTGGCAGAGAAACCTATCGGTTCGCAGTAACTCATGGTCTCTCCCAGCTCGTCCACGAACTTACGCGCATTCCTGACGTTGTTGACCATACTGCGTATTGCTTGGACATTCTGCTGACAACCCATCCAGACAGATACTCGGTGTCCGTATCTTTGTCATTAGGGACATCCGACCATTGTCTGGTGAAATCTGTGTCGCAATACTCGCCAACCGATACCAGCCCAAAAGGCAATAGGCGAGTATGGCGGTTCTAGTCAGCAGATTGGGATGAGATGCGTCATTTTTCGCCTCTTATCCTTGGCGGTAAGCTTGCTTTACTTCTGATGATCCATCATGCTGTGCTGATGCTGTCTCCAGTGTGATATGTCAAGGTATGGAGTGCTTTATACCGTTCTTTGCTGTATCCCTGGAGTCCAAAGCCCGCCCATGGTTTAATGCTGATTACCTCCTAGCTGAAAAGCGTAAGCATGCAGCATACCAAGCCTGGGCTAGCGCTCACAGAAGCAAAGCTATGGATCTCCCAGCTAAGAAGCAGGCGTACAACGTTGCTGCCAAGTCCTGCAAAAACGTGATCAGAAGCGCACGTTTCGACCACATAGGCCGTATCGGGGACAAGTTAGCATCCTATCCCACAGGGATTAAAGCTTTCTGGTTCCTTGTCAAGTCGGTTGAGATGAACTTCTGTCGCCCATCACTGCCACCACTGCAAAGGCCTGACGGGTCTTTGGCCCACAGTGCAAAAGAGAAGGCAGACTTGTTCGCAAATCTCTTCGCGGAATGTTCACGTCTAGATTCCAAAAGTAAAAGCCCACCCACGTTACCCTCATTTGGCCCCAAGATGGAGGCCATTCGAATTCGCTAGAAAGAGGTACACAAATGCTTACTAAATCCAGACGTGAATAAAGCCATTGGTCCTAATGGCAATCCCGCAGTGGTTCCGAGGCAGGGGCAGCCGAGTTTTGACACGCCTATATCGACTCTGTCTAAGGACTGGAAAAGTTCCAAAAACATGGAAGTTTGCAAACGTACAGCCCGTACCAAAAAAGGGCAGTCGAGCCGACCCAGTCAACTATAGTATTGAACCATCGTCTCTTGACGTACCTAGAGACCAATGAGCTCCTCAGTGACAACCAATATAGTTTCCGCGGAGGACGCTCAACGGGAGACCTTCTAGTGTACGTCACGCATCTATGGAGCATGGCCTTGGAAGGGCACGGAGAGGCAATAGTCGTATCCGTAGACATCTCCAAGGCCTTTGACCGGGTATGGCACGAAGCCTCTTGAGCAAGCTTCCTGCGTATTCCATACCATCTGGAGTTGTCATCGATGGCTTCTCATCGGACCTAATGGCGATCAACGCCGGCGTACCTCAGGGATCTGTTCTCTCTGCAACATTATTCCTGCTGCACATTAATGACCTTCTTTAAAGGCATTATTGGTTACGCCGATGACAGCACTGTTGTAGAGAGAAATGTGTCCAATGCGCGAGCGTGTCCAAACCAGATCCAATTTCAGAGAGAGGCAGTGATCGAACAGGTTGATTTGACATTATGTAGGTTTCCGATCGGGGTGAAGCCAACCTCGTCAAGTTCAACCCTTCCAAAACCCAGGCGTGTCTCTTCGCCGGTAAAAAGAGCACATTCAACTTGACACCCACTTTCCAAGGTGTATCTGTACCGATCACAAATCATCTAGGGCTCCTAGGCATGACGTCGAAACTTTATTTCGGTCAACAGATTGAAACCATGGCACAGTCAGCTTTCAAAAAATTGGGAGTCATCGCAAAGTTCCGGCAGTACTTCAACTCCGAACAGTTGCTCAACCTGTACACAGCCCAGGTTCGATCCTGTATGGAGTACTGCAGCCATCTTTGGCATGATTCCGCTAAGTACCATCTTGAAGCGTTGGATTCTGTCGACCGAAGGGCCCGTAGACTCATAAGTGACGACAAACTTACTTCTTCGAGACTACAAAGTCTCGAACATCGTCGAAAAGTTGCTAGTCTATCGGTTTTATACAGATTGCACTTTAGAGAGTGTGCGAATGCTCTTTTTCAGCTGATCAAACCTTCCCCCTTTATCCACCAGTCAACCAGACGCAGACAGAAGTTTCACCCGTTTGTGGTTAGCGTGCCGAAGAGCGGAACTAAACGGTTTGATAGCTCATTTTTGGTTCGTGTTGCCAAAGAGTGGAACGATTTGCCGGCGTCTGTTTTTCCAGACAAATATAACCTTGGAGCTTTTAAGTGTAGAGTGAATAGGTACCTCTTGGACTGGCGTGTATGATCCTCGTCTTCGTCGTCACTTTCCATCAGGTGAGATGGAAGACAAACGCCTGCTAATTATTAATAAAAAAATAAAAAATTTAGTACAATGAATGAAATAAAACACAAAAAAAAAATGTTTCATTCTTTTTATAGAAAACATTAAACCCTTCATATCTCACAAACGATTACCCTTATATTTATTTCGTATCGGTGTGAGCTTCAAAGTGTAAAATGGGACTTGAACCCGCTAATTATGTGCGAGCACGGCGCGCTGTGTCCGACGGCCTCGCGTCCTACATTCAGAGAAGCTAATAAAAATTCAAAAATGTGGCGAATTATCAATTATAATTAGCCATTTGCTTCGTCTGGTCTATGGTGATTTCTTTAGAAAGAAAAGAGTTTTGATGTAGATGTTTATAAATTGTGAAACTTAAATATAGAGAAAATGGTGTTAGTGTTTTTTACTATGGATTTCTTTTGTCATGACAGATTAAGTCAGGGATTTTCTTGAAAAAAAAATTACTTTCTAACTAATTCGGTTTTGTCTTTCTTGAAGATTTTTATTTTAGGGGAAAATAATTTGTGGCGTTTTTTTTTTTGGCATGTTTGCTCATTAAACGTGTACGACTTGGTTGTGATGAGTGAATGAATGAATCTCAAATATTTATTTATTTTTTGGGTTTTACAAAGATATATAATTATCCTTGAAGTACATAATAACTCAAAGTACTCGTATTTACTAGTTTTGTTTTATAAAATTACCGTAACAACGAATACACAGTATCAAAAACAGTCCCTCATCAACCCTTATCTAAAAAGGCTCAAAATTTAACACCTAAATATCGTTTTTCTACCGGATGACAACAAGATTTATTGTTTGTAAGTCGAAACTCAGTTATAGGAACTGAGTTTTATCTCCCCCCTGGCCTTTATACAGCCACAGAACTTCTAAGATATTTCAATAAATCTGTGGCGTATCGAATTTCAAAAATATCGCTTCATTTTTTTTTCTTTTTTTCTCTTGAAGGGGAGTTGGGCAAGGGGATCCCGTCGGAATGTTAATCTCAAAAGCTTAGGTCCATTCACGTTTGACGTTTTAAGAGTGAGACAAGTTTTGGGAGAGCATTTACAATTCTAATCGGATTTAATTTAATATCAAACTTTGTATGGAAGAAGTTTTAGGAGCTTTTTTGATATTCGTTTCGATTATACAATTAATTTAAAGCAAAAAGCGCGATATGAATGTTCCTTTTCTCTTTCTTCTCTAAGCAAATACTTAGTACTTATCAAAGTACAAAAACTAATTTATCTTTAATTTGCATATTAGTAATCCTACGCTTTCGTTTGAGACTTTACATTTCCAGTAATTAAATTCAATTACTTCCTTACTCAGCTTGGGTAAATACAGTAATAATTTCATGTATAGCACACATAATCTTAGGTTAATTGCAGACTAATGCATTGAACACTGCGCAATCTTGTGAGATAAATCAGTACAGCGCAATATAGGCGTCTAAGGCGATTGATCAAGTCCAAATAATCCTAAATTACGTTAATAGCCAGAGAGAGAGAGACAGGGACAGAAATTGATTATCATATAGGTTTATTTCACTTTGGGAATCAAAATAATGACTTAGTAGGGGTTCCTTAGAGTAAACTCGATATCGTGGGCGGTAATAACCAACATAACAAAGGAGTGTTAAGTGTTTGTCTTGCACTTACATAGATTATTTTGTGTGTGTCACGTAGGCAAATATTTTATTGCTGTCTAAGGCACGATATGATTTACATGCGTAGGTATTTGCTTCCAAGAAGCGATTTGTGTCGTGGCTCGGGATTGTTTATTTGTCCTGTAACAGAAAACAAGCAAAACAAACGGTGGAGGTACAAACCTACGCTTATCAATGTGGAGGTTGATTCTTTTTATGTTTGATTCTCATTGTTAGATTTGTTTTTTGTTTTAAAAGAGGTTTTTATTATACATTTAATTGAGATTTGGATTTTTACACAATAAAGTTAGTCGACTCTGAAAGTGTAATTTTTTTGGAACCTCTAATGTGTTGCGAATAAGCAAGTAAATTTTTCAACCTACTATACCAAAATTGAATTAATTTAAATTGAGCTTTTTCATTAAGATTATTAATTGTGAAAGACCAATCATATTGGCAATCAAACGAAAATCAATTACGGAAATCTTAACTTTCATCTATATTGATTAACAATAATTTGGCTAGGAATATTGAGAGACGAATTCTAAGTTAATACAATTCTATTTATATAAATATTATTATTTTAATGTTAAGTTGATAATATCTTTAAATCTAAAGCTTCACTATCCAAGAGTTTAAATTTACTTCTGGATATTAAATTATATGATAACTCCAAGATCATAAGTTCATATTAGGAGCTATCAAAAACAAAACAAATTATGGATCTCATAAGCACGGATAGTCTTATAGTAAAGACAAAATATTTGCATAACTACTAACCAGACACAACCGACAACTAGTCACCAGTAAATGTCCCCCGCAATCAAGAATTAATGATAAGTCGTGATTGACTTTTAAAAAATGAGAAATTAAAAGAATTTAGCATGGTTTTCATATCCCCGTGCATCGTGTACGTAATGAATACCTGTCAAGCGCGCGTGTGGGCGAACCGTGGACTCTAAGTCGAAGGTAAATGTTTACCTTCGTCCAAGTTAATTGTTTAAAATTGAGCCTAACTGTGTGGGCCCTGCCTTATCCCCGCAGTAACTTGCCAGCTCTGTTTGCTATCTGCTGTAAGCACCTAATGACTGACGGCTGGCTTTTTTATGGACACAGATTTGCATTGTATGCAGTTTTTTGTTTGCAGATTTGTTGATGTGTTTTTAATTATTATAAAATATTGTTTTTTTTTTGTGTTAGCTGATATTTTTAAACCTCTAAAAGTTTCTGATTGATGACGATATTGTAAAGTTTAAAAAGATTGTTATAGAAACAAAAAACTGATGATAATGACGTAAGTTTTTTTCAATAAGAATCAATAATCAGATAAGTGCTACTTTCTTCGTGCGCCTATTAGGTGCATGCACTTTGAACAATTATTAAATTCATAAATATAATTACTGTACTTATATACAGTTACCTACAATAATATACTAAAATAATTTAAAAAAAAACAATGCTTGTTTGTTTCAGTGTTATATTTATTGTATGTTTTTTTTTATCATTTCAAAGGTTAACCACAATAAATATAGGCAAATTTTTATGCCAAAACGGGATCCGGAGTTGGTGAAACTCTCGTGACTAATAAAATAAAAAAGTAATATTTCAAAAACAGTGGTTTTTAAATATAATAAATTTAAGTACAACTGTTTTTGCTGCTTAAATCAAAGAAATTAAACCTATTCTATTCGTCGTAAATTCAGTTTATTATTTCAACTATTTAACAGTAACACCGTCTGTAATTGAACGTATTAATTCCGCTACATAAATTGTTAATTTTAAACCTCAAATTCTGTACCAAATCGAAGCTACCAAACCGTGATAGTAAATTAGGGTGCATCGTCACAGTGGCATTTGGTTTTGCTGACGGTAGCACAATAGGTCTACTGCTAAACTAGAGAGACCACCGCAGTTTGAAAGAAAGTGACAAAGCTATCTAAAACTTATTTTATATCCTTTTCTTTATCGGTGTTTGCTATGCTGTAGTGATTTACGATAGGTTTAACTGTCTGATTTATGTCGTGCTGTTATCGGGATTATTCTATTGGGATTATGATGTTGGACCCCAACTAATGATTCGGCTATAAAATGAAAAACTGTTAAATCTGTGAACTTTGATTCCTGTAAACTTGTAGATTTTTTTTAATTGCTGACTACATTTTAGTCCTGAAATCAAAAATTTTTGATTGAAAGTTGACACATACATATTATTCCAGGGAAATGTAGTAACTGATACAAAATTCAAACAATAATATTTTAACGACACAGTCTTAACAGTCATGCATAGGGAGACCCCCATAAAGTATATAACAACGAAAAATAAAAGAAATAAACCAATCAATTGATGAAATAAAACAGTATCGAACTTTGTTGCATAAATTGAAAATAGAGCAACAAAATTAAGGGATGTAAAAAGTAGTACAATAACGCGGAGCCGGCGGACCGGAGCGATTGCACAAAAGACTATTGTTCCTGCTCTATCGAATGTATCCATGGAAGCCAATACGTGAACTTTATTAAACAATTTTGCCGAAGAAATTGGAACAAGTGACACAATAAGGAAACCAAATCTTGCTACTCTATATACAGAAAGCATCAAATAAATTTCTAAATTGAATTCAGCGACACAAAAAGAGGATGTCAAGTTAATTGAAAGGAATATAAAATTGAATTTATTATTAATAAATGCGTACAATTATTCAAATGTCCAGACTAAATCGGCTTAGTCCATTCCTAAGCTGAATTTACAACTCAATCCAATAATAAAATGGATTAACGTGTACTGTCTTGTGAGACGCTATAACTTCGGAAGTTAATGGCGCATACATTAGTATTATGACAAGTATATCTCTGCCAATCTTTTGTTTTAATCGTGTGATTTTGAGTTGAAAATGAGAGATTTAAAATTTTTCTGATTTGGATGAGACAGAAAGTAGGTTTAATTTTCAGATGTTGTTGACCCTACCGTAGCTGTTTGGCCGGGGGCTCTCGGTCTTGCTCAAACTTGGGTAATGACGTTACAACGTCCCCTATGAGCCCCAGGGCAGCAAGTGTCCCCACATCTGCTGTACAATTTCATATAAACCAGAACGTTTACTCGGGGCAATTTAATTTTATAGACATTGCACAATAAATCAAGACGACTAAGACTTTAATTTATTTTCTCTGTGGCTAAGTCGGCCATGAGACTCAGGTTTAAAAACTGCAGCTTCATTTTCTCAGAGACTATTGTTTCGTCTCGATTTCAATAGCGTTTCCAGTTTTTAATATTACGGTTGTGATTGTTTTCACTGCGGAGATATCTGTTTTTGTTCAACAATAACAAGAACTGTGCAGATTGACCGGGATTTCTCAATTTACTCGAGCAGGTGGTGGTTCTCAACGGATAAGGTTTTTTCTGTTTACCCCCTGAGTAGTTCAATCTCTCTGGAGAGCAGAGCAGTCGTCTTAATAGACTTATACACGTTCTGCAGAATGTAGCCCCTCGGGGGTAACATGTCTCGAACCCCGTGTTAGAGGCAGTTTTGGGAAAAATAAGATTAGCTTTATTTTGTGTCGACATTGCTTTATTTACTCAAGAATGAAGGTATTTATAAATTTAATATATTTTAACAATGGAAAGGATACCTTTATTTTAATATACTTCAAAATGTTTTAACATAAGTAAAATTCTATGTTTAACATAGCCATCTTTGAGCATAAACATTAATACCATAACATTTTTACGCCGTCGTCGTTATGTTGCAAGTAATAAGTATTTATAGCCATGTTAATCCCATTGGCTGGAATAAACAAAATTAACGTAAATCCCTAAAAACGCAATTATTAATATGCGAATTTCATGTAACCATTATGACAGTTAGCACGTGCGCGTCATAAATATTCACATTATTACGTTCTCGGCTTCTGTAACGTATTTTGAAAATTTCGGGGTTCCGTGAACCAATTTGAAAACTTTTGACGGTGAGGGTACTGCCTTAATTACAATTTATGAGACAACGTTGCTAATAAATTGAACAGGAAACTATTTTGTATTTAAAATTTTAAAACTATCAATCCATTTTTTTGTAGAGAAAATATCGAGGCTTTAGTTGTTTACTTGGAATAAATGAAGTGTTTGTGCTAATTCTAATAAAATGTTGTCAAATAATACTTTCAAATTAAAGAACGCGTGAAATTTAGCACAGAAGATTTGAAAACAAAAAAAAACAATTAGAAGTAACTTTACATGTACAGATCCCATTTTAAAATAGCAATTCTAATTTACGAATTATTTTATATGCGCTGTGCATTTATCGACAATAGGGCTGGCCGTAACATATCGATGCATAATAAAAGTGGGGTGACACGCACGTTGCCTACTGTTTGCTATTATTTGCTATAATGTGGGTGAAATTTAGCTTTGACGTAAAAGGGCTATTCCGGTTACGTGCTCCGACCCTTCTCATAATTATGATAGAAGGTTACTTTACAATAACTACTGTCGGTAGTTACTGGACATAACTTATTTGACAATAGGCTTTTGTAATTTGGATCTTGATATTATTACTTAACTGAAAATGCCTTAGTAATTAATTATATATTATTGAATTTTACAAATATATTAGAAGATAAAGGCCAAATTTATGCAAAATTGAATTATTACGTTACGATCACTATAGAGAACAACTAATAATATCCATCATATAATTTCTGATTTTATTTATCTTAATATGAATTTCAGTAGCTGAACTAGAAATGTGTCTGATTAACTCAAAAAATCTAATATTACAATACCTATCTCACAGGACTATTCATAAACTACTATTTAGATGATTTTTTTATTATGTTTTATTCATCCTAATAATATATTTTATGAAAATAGCAATAGTTTGAATAGAAAGTAAATTTTTTTTCATAATTAGTTCAAGATAGGAATAAACTTTTTATAGCAATAACATCCAATAATTGTCTCCGTTCTTTTATATTACTGTCGGTTTTATTTATAAGTCGTGGGGTTCGCAACAAAATCCCGGATTATTTAGCTAACAAATTATATCGAATCTGTTAGAATAGGACGCGCCTGCCAATAAATCAATCTACTGATTTATTGATGAAATGTGACGATGTGAAAAAATATATAATGTTTTGGATCCATTCGCGAAATTTATTTCGAGGATTATTTTAATTCGAGTATATTTTTAAGCTGTATTATGATTGTTCAATGGCATCTAAGTGTCTTTAGTAGCCATTCGGTATATTTTTACTTTTTTCATAGTCACCATAAGACACACGATCAACCTGATGGTATCATTAATCGATGCGGTGCCGACCGAAGGCTTTAGTTGAAATTGCCTTGGTCCCAGTATTTGCGCTTGATGTTACTTCCCTTCAGGGACTGTAATAACTGTCAAGACGAGATCTTAACAAAATAAACTCTACTAGCTAAAGTATATATGAAGTTCTGGGTTTTAATTAGGGTGAGGTCAGGTTAGGTTGTATGTTTTCGTAATTTTATTATTGATTACTCCCATTTCTAATTACGATCATCTGTTACACGAGGTTTGTTTATTTTGGGGCCACATAGCTATGTAGCAGCTCTACACAGCTAAGAGGTTTTTCTATTACTGTAACTTTGTATTATAAGAGAAAGAGTCAAAATTCGAAACTCTTAGCATGGATTCAAGTTAACAAAATGAATAAAATATGCATATTGTGACGAAAATTGCATTATTCGAAAGATTATCTGAATGTTTTGGACAGCATAAAGTTTTTCCTTGTTTAAAAAAAACAACACAATCATTACAAGGCCCAAACCAGACTAACCCACATAAGTAAAACTACGACACATGAGCAAATTGACCTACAAACTTAATGCCATGTTAATGGTGACAATTTGTCATAATTTGTCTTGTCGCTGGCTGCTCTTAACCCGTCAATATTACTAATGAGGTGGCATTAGTGGAACCTCTGGGATTTGTGTAGGAGCCTTTCTTGCTCAAATAAAGTATGAATCTAGGAATTTAAGATTTGCGAGTTTTATTTATTAACATTTAAAAAAATATAACGATTTATTATCGTTATTTAATATTTTGTTTCTAATTGTTATTTTATATTTATTATATTGATATTGTAAAGATAAAATTTCCTAACTCTGGGTTCAATATCTCTTAGATAACTAAAAGATTGTGCTTCATTTAGTATATAGACAAAATGTGAACTGGATAATGGAAACTTGACGTTAAACACTTTTTTCGGTGGTTACTTAAACGCAACTGTGAAAGTGCTAACTCGATAATGTATAACAATATAAATGTTACTTGTCAAATAATAATTAATGGTCCAATTAAAAAACCTTTACCCGCATTTATTAATTACCTATCAAAAATGTTACATAAAATATCATTAAAATGATGCAGAAAAGTAATTTCAAATAATTAAAAAGTAAAAATTCAATAATGTATACATGTTCTTAATTGATAAATCCATGATTAGAATTATTTCAAGCAAAACGGCTAAACTGAGTACAAAAATAAAAAGATTTAAAAAACCGTTAATATATCAAAATTGAACAAGACAGACAAATTCACAAATCAAAGCAAATTAACTACCCAAACTTAGTTAAAATTAACTAAAACTTGCATCCGACAAAACAAAAGTCAAACTACACGGAACGAAAAACAATAACAGAGAGCACAATTCGAAATTTCAATTTCATAATTTGCGGGTAGCAAACAAAAAAAGGCCACAGACTAATAAAGTGCCATCGTAAATTTCCAGTATGCCCATGCCGTGATGTTCCACAGCATACATCATATACAGTGGACGCACCATTACGCAGCAAAATTACTACTGGGACTAGGTATGTGTCACTGGTTTTATTATACAAACATACACCAAAGAATGTGCTCTGACAGATCAGAGCTGACATTAAAGCCAGACTGGATAATAAATTAGACAAGGAGGAGCTTTTTTCTTGGACTGATTTTGGCAAAGAACACAAAGGATTTTTTGGTTTTCTTTTGAATAAGACAGGGCAGCAAATTCTGTAGGCAACATAAGGATATTAGTTAAAACGAAAGTATTTCGTGCTCGTTTTTTGGCTGCAAACGCAGTAAAAAGTTAATGTTAACCCATAACGTTATATTTTATTGACATAATATATAAAAAAGAAGCAGTCTTAACTTATAAAGTGCAATAACTCTAATAAAACAGTCTCCGTTTTAATATACTCAATGTAATTAGCACTATGCTCCAGATACTAGAATATCAGAGTAGCAAAAATTTTATCAATTTTGCAAAACTTGCACTGTGTCAATAACTGTCTGCAGTGCCAAAATATTTTTGTGTTCCATATTTGCTATTTTTGCACTAAAATAGCATGAAATATTACGTCCGAGAATATCGACACGTATCAGCTGAAAAATGCATAAGTTACCCTGGATTTTAGTATCTATTGATGCTTTCCTATTTCCGGATTTAGATTTTTATAACCCTATCCCTCTGTTTTTATAGTGTGTGAATGACTTCGTAGCATCTGTGGTAGATTTATTTCAATTTCCTTTACACCTACTGCTTCCGGTATTTTAGTAATAAATTTATAAATAAAAAATAATGATTTCTCTTTGTGGATTTTTATCGTTATCATTATCGAAATGTGTAAACATATAGTTAATACACTAGCTATTTTTGTCACGTTCAACTATTTTTCTTCTAGTTCTGTATTAAGGGACTCTCTTTAGGACTCCCTGGGGGAAGTAGATCATTTTTTATTATTCGTTATTTCACCAGATGTATAAGAACATTATTTTTGATGTTTCAAAAAAAACCTTAAGAGGTATAAATTTAAAATATTTGTGTTAAAAGAACCAGAATCAAGAACTAACAAAACCAACCAAAATTCAATAACAATCAGATAACAAAATTAAAGTACAAAATAATGATCTTCCATAACATTAAGTTGTCTATCTAAACTATTCTCATCACAAAAAATAAACTTAACGATTTCGTTGACAAAATTATCCTGTCTCCAAATGTTTTGTGACGCAGTTGTCAACATCCACAGAACATTCGTTTTGAGACATGTGGCACCAATTAAAGTTCTTTTTCAAAGAGGGATAATAAAGATAAGATGTGAATAATGATCTGTGGAGAACATTTCACGAATGAATGCCACTTGTACAAGTGACATACTTATAAATATTTCGATAGGAAGAACCGAAAATGTGTTTCGTTTTAAAATTATCGATCGTGTTTTAAACACTTATGAGTTGATGGTTTCAAATATAAATAATAATATACTTGGTTTATACACAAATTAACATTTTCGGTTTAGTTTTCGATAGAAAAGTATATATGACTTAAGCCTAAGGTTGAACAAAAATTATTCTTGAAACTCTTACTTTCATCTTGAATTCTAAGTACACAAATCAAAAAATACGCATTTACTTGAAAAAGTTAAAATATCTTTTCATTAATGTACAGATTATTTGTTCTTTTAACATTTAAATAACCTCATTTTAATATGAAAAATCTTAAAATTATCTCTGTAAAATTATAATTTAAAGAAATGCGTAGATTTTACTAAGGTAAATAATTTTAGTAATTTTATATGCTTTTATTTGCCGGCAGGCCAGTCTAACCAAGTGAGGTCGTACTCCCGGAGAGCAGTGTTCACTCGTTGAGTTCTATGGGCCGGCGCATTATTGTCGAACAACACGAACTGGTTACCATAATTCCATCGATAACAGCTGTTTTGTACAAATTAGCTGTCATAAAGCCTTGGTACGGAATCAAATGCGTCCGGCTCCAATCATTAATCCGTCCCAAAAAGTTACCACTGTGCCACTTTGCTAAAGTTGCTGACTGGTTTCTGAGGCAGTTTTTTGCCTTTCAGAATTCCCAGGTCTTCTCCAGACACGGGCACATCGCTTATCAGGTTGCGTACAAAACCGTGTTTTGTCAACGAAAAGACCATCACCCCAGATATCTTCTTCTTCGTCTTCATCCTTTTCTGGCTCAATGCAGTTTACGTCGCCGTCATTCCCGTGTATTTAATAGTGCTTCCCAAGATCTTCTTAATTGTAATCCGAAGTAGTATTAATAATAACGAATGGTCTGAGTGCTAATATCCAGTCCTGTGGCAGCTCACACCTCTCATATCAGTTTATAAGCGTTGATTTTTTGATCACGGGTGGCATGGAGTCTGATGTAGCGCTTCTGAACATCACTAGGGACACGATGTGGATCAGCCAGATTACCCATGCAGGTTTGAGAAACAGAGACTTGTACAATATTCTTCTTACACAATAACACTACTCTCGCTCGCAAGGTAACAGACGGTCCAACTGGCATTTTATAAATGAAAATTTTTAGACAAATTGATTAAACAGCTTTCAGGCATAAAAAAGAAGGTTATCTATCATTGACTTAATTTTTATACAAAAAAACTAAAGAAGATTTTATGATTTCTACGTTTAAATGATGTATTCGTAAATAAAGAACACATGCACAATTATTTTTGAATATTACGTATAACGTAACAATCTATTTTGAAATAGTTAAGCATATTCAAAATATTAGACCTTTTTTCGTGAACGCGGACTATTTTTGATGTGTGTATGTACTGAGAGAAGCTCAGAGAATTAGAGAAAAAGAGAAACAGAGAGAAGCCGAAGTAATTTATCTACGGAATGCTTTTACACCACACGAAACTTTCTTTCGTGAAACTCATCTTTTCTTTGCTGCCATAAAAAAATTAAAAAAATAATTACCTACATAAAGGTCCTTACAATAACCTTATCTAAAAAAAAAATTAAATTTATCAGATGTCGAATATTTGATGTTTCTAAATTAAATAAAATTTGAAAAGTCTCCGTAAGTGGTTTCTTCAAAAACTTCAGTCCCAAAGACGATATGAATAAAAAGGTTTGGCTAATGACATAAAATATGTCCATTATAAAAATGATCACAATTTTTAAAGACATTTCGCCTATTTAGCATTGCGAAACCATTTGTCTCAACTACGCTGAAATAATGGGCACTGACCCACAAAACTATGCCAAAATATGATCTGGATAAAAGCCATTCTGCTGATGAGTGCAAAGTACTGGATAAGTTTAAAATTGAATAAAATGCCAGTATGAGTTCTATTTTGTAAATCGCTATACATCAACTTCAATAATAAAAACTAATGTACTGATATAGTTAAGTGATTTTATATTGTGCATATACAACCCAGTTTTTATAACATTATTTAAATAATTATATAATATATTTGTAAAACTAAAACTGTTTAACAAGTTAATTTTATGTCCTTAATGTTCGTTTTAAATAATATAAATAAATTTAATATTATAATTATATTTAAGCTCTACAAGAGCAACACATAAGAATGTAAAATTGTTTAGCAAAGAATCTTTAAACTATATTTGTTAGTAATAGTTAGTAACTGCTCTTTCCCGCAAGCATAATTTTGCATAACAACTTATAACAATGAGTGTGAAAAAACGTAGTGACCTTGACAGTTGAAAACGGTTCTTCCATAATTATTCGAAAACACGTAACTGCTGGTATTGAAAGTACATTTCAAAATTATTACCTACTTAATGATTGATTAATTTCTTTTTTGGTTGATAAACTTTTATTTTTCTAATGAACAAAATTCTTTAACTAGTACAAGGGGAATTACTCCTCATTTTACTCTAATTTTACATTTTTATAATGACTTTCTTACTCGTTTTCTGTTATTTTATAAAACATTTATAATAAATAAGAAAAAAATTCAAAGTTCAAAAGTTTATTACTAATGTAATGTTGTGTGAATCGCTAAGAACGTTCAGCCTTACCTTTATATAACTTCGAAATGTCCTTTACTAAAATGAAACCTTGGAAACTTTCATTCGCCGGAAAAATTATAACAAAGGCTTCGCACAAGGTCAAATATTCCTTTATAAGGAGGTAAGTAAATAAGTATCAAAAGAACTTTATCCCGAAGAATAGATGGGATTGATTGTGTCCTTTTTTAAAGGCATTATCAGCACATAGCAGCCAGGAATTGAGAGGTATCCCCATTTATAAAGCTGTGTTAGGCTTAACCTATTTTTGAAGGCAATATGGTGTCCGGAATAGATACCGGCTTCTTAGAAGGAATATCTTTGGAATTGGTCTTGACAAAATGTTCACAAAGGAATATTAAGGATTATATTTGATGACATATCTGAAACCCCTTCGAAACGGAATAAAAAAGCAAAGCTTTGTTATGTGTTTACAATTCTAGTCAAACAGATCAATGGACGATCCAACACAAAAACTGGTATCTGCATTCAAAAAAGTTTCGACCGATACAAATTTTGCCAGCTACGCTCCGCAACCTATAAATCGCGAGCGAAAAATACAGTTCCTGTCAAAAAACTTCTTTTAGCTATATTGTTCAATCAAGCTCTGACATCACTCAATAGATGTTCCATCAATTTCCCTCACTAAATCGTTCAATCTTGTATAAAATTCATGGGGTGTAGATCTGAGTAGAATGATAAATAAGTCGGAGGCTTGCCTGAATATTCTCATTTAATACGTGACTTGTTTCGTGAAAATATCACCAAATATGAGTATCGGAGAGGAATGCCGGTGCGTTATCTATCATACACTTATATCCCTGTGGAATTACACGACTTTATTATTATTCTCAGCTGCAAGTCATTTTGGTAATGATGTTCATTGTCGTGTGGTATAACGTACATCCTTACACGAACCGGCTAAATATGTTTCAATATGAGTTAAAAATTCTAATGTTTGATCTGGAATATTAGAATAACTCCCTAATTTTCACCGAAATATTATTCGCCCTTTCGGGTGGCAATATTAAGAAAGACTAAATCTGTTTATCACTTTCCATTTATTTATTACTTAATTTTTATTAAGTGTACTCGTAACAACTTTTTTGCATTATGAAGCTAAACATTATGAAGCTAACTGCGCCATTATTTCAGTTCAAATCTGACTTGTACGGTTATATATTTTTTCCATTCCTGTGAAAAAGATTTAATGAAAATCTATCACGTAATTTTGGCAAGACTCAAATATTTGTTGATGCCAAATCGGACATGCCGACAAACTTCCTTCTTTCCAAAATGGCTGACTTTGCGTTTTGTAATCTTTTTCGTTTTTCTGAATTTGGCAAATAAATACAATGTAATATTTTTTCGTACTAAGATATTTGTTAATTAATTATATCAAAGTCAAACTTATAAATATAAAAATAATTTGTTATTTTTGAAGTTGAACCGAATAATCAAAGTTGTTTGTAATAATTAACGCTTCAATCGGAATGCATGTGTTTATTTTAAAAAAGATTCTTATCAGTTCCGCGAAGGTGTCGCACTGTTAAGGATAGAACATTTCATGTAAACGACGCGCTAATGCCGCGGTTTTTATTTTAAAATTACGTAAATTTCGATGTCTTAAAGATTAAATCAGTGAAAAAATATTATCATGTGGTTTAAAGTGCTTGAGATAATGACTGAGATCCTTGGAAATTTTATAATTGCTTTAAACAATTGACAAAGATTGGAAATACAGCGCTTTTTACTTCGAACCTTGCATAAAATAAGTTTAGTCATAATGGCTGTACGTAATCCACCTAAACCATTCTATATTGTGAATTGTGCTTATTCTGTTGAATGTGTTATTTATTTATTTACTTGAATTAAGAATTTTAACACAAATGTCTCTATTCCCATATTATTATTCATAATACGACTCGCACATAAAACAAAATAATCGCAACTTCTTTACATTCACGAAAAAATGATTATAAATAATTACAGAAAATGAACTTCAAGCTGCTTCTGCGCAAGTCGCTTCTGGCCATCGGCAATCACAATTATCACAGCAAGTTTCTCCGCAACCGAATTCTTGCAATTGATTATTATCGTGACGACTTCATAACTACACTACAAGATAAACACCAAAATGTTATTATACAGCCAGTTTGAGAAATGAAAACTTTTTTTGCAGATACGTTAAGCAATCCCATGTCAATTTTGTATGTATATTTTAGTATTTGATGCACACATTTAAAATGTTTAGCTTATAATTTGTGGTTAGGTCTTTTTTGCTTGTTTATAAAATTATGAATTTTTTTGTTCTTAGTAAAAATATATTTTACTTATATTATGCAGTCAACATGATGGTCTTCTGGCAATTTTTGGCAAATAATTTCTTGGAAATTTTCGAGTTCTGTCTCCATTTTTTAAGTCACAAAATACACCTAAAGTTCCCGACCAATTGCAGTCCTTGTAAATAATATAAAAATAAGCGATCCCTATTTAAATTTTGGTTTTTTATCTATGTGGCAAGATTTAACCTTTTTACATTATTCTCAAAATAAAAAGTCTTTATTATTATAAATAAGAATATTTTTATTCTTTGGTTTACATAGTCAGGTCTACAAAAGATTTCAATAGTTTATTTTGTTACTATATTTTTTTTACAAATCAAGATGATATTAATAAAGACAAAGACTGGTTTTGATTTTGAATCCATAATTTCATCGTTATTCAAACAAGGCCGCCATTGTTATAATTGATAAAATATTCATTTTAAATTATGTCGGTCTTTGGATTGTGGACAGGGGGTTTTTCCAAAGTGCGTCGGATTTTTTGATAGAACATTGTAATGATTTTTGATAGAAATTTTCTAAAATTTATGGATGTTTTTTTAGTTATCCGTAAAAAAATAGCTTGATATGCGGCTCATATTCACGATTTTTCCACGATAGCTTTTATAAACCCAATGCAGGAAAATCAGCTTTTTTACAATTTATAATCCACCTCGTATGTCTACTGCGGGTTGGCACATAGTTCATTCGACATTTAAATTCTTAGATAGGTATGTCGGTTTCCGGTAAGTACAATGTTTTCTTTGTCTGTTAGAGAATTCGGTGAAAGAGTCACCGGGATCGAACTCGAGAACTTAAAATTGAGAAGCGCGCGCTTTACCATAGCAGCACGACAGTTTAAAGAAATATACTCCTACCAAGCCATGTAATATACAAGTCTTTACCTACATTTACCCAACTACAAAAGACTTGGAAAATCTTGCAGCTCTACTAATTTTGCTTTAACACCACCAAAACCAATTCAGTAAGAAAGCACGTAACTAAAGATACCGAGTTCTGAAGAAGGCTTCTAACTCAGTTGAGAAGGGACGTTTTTAACGAAATTTATGTATCAAGTTTCGCACATTACTTTTACTTATCTTAAGCGCACTATGCAATACACCACAATCTATCGCTACTTTAAGCCATTTAAGCGTAGATGTTGTAAAGATTAACAAGATTGGAATATTCATAATGCTTTTAGCGTTAAATATAAATAACTAAGTGTTGTCAGATTTGCTCATAAACTGCTTTAGTTTAACATTTAGTACATAAAATTTGTGGATAAACGCCTACTATTATATATTGAAAATGTACAAAACATATTGATGTATAGGTTTGGAAATAAACATTCATTTTTCGCTCCAAATGATGTTACAGTCGTAAATTTAAAATTCGTTGCAAAAACATTTGAAACAAGATTGAAACAAAAATGTTTCATTGTATTTTCGACTGTTATTAAAGTTTTAAAAAAGTATTTCGTGTTTATCTCTTATATACGATATATTTATTTAAAGCATTGACCACTTTGGTTGTGGGGCCTTTTCAATGTGATTGGTTCATATTATGATTAGTCCAAAAGAACACTGTATCAATAAAGACGATTAAAACAGAATTTGTTATACATCAACTACATGATTCCGCTGATTTTAATCGTAACTCGTAATCGTAACAAGAAACATTCGAGAAATTATAAAATTTTTGTTTACAAATCGATGAATAAAAACATTTTTTATCTAAAGTAGCCCATTTATTTTTGCAATAAGACAGTAATAACAACAAATTAACTACAAAAGTCCTCTCAGTTAAACGTAACTGGTATTTACGTCGATCTTTTCAGATAAGAGGTATAATCGTGATATCAAAGCAATTGTGTAACTATTTTACAGTTTACTAGATCCGACGTCGTGGGTGGTGGCCGTTCTTATCGCGAACCGTTCTATGCCAGTTATTGGGTAAATCAGGCACAATTTACGTATACTACCACTTTTATGGTAATAACTACTAAGCACCCGTATTTTCTCGTTTAACCTCAAATTATTTCAATGATTACTTTATTGAAACGACGTTAGTCAATAGTCCTGTTAGATATACAAGAAAAAAAATGAGTTTATTTAACAGTTCTAATAGAGCTGTTAAGTTCCAGTATTCATAAGAATGCTGTTAATAAAGTAGAATTGAGAAAAGTCACGTCTCCTTTCATTGAGTCTTTGTTCAATTATTTCTATTTACTGTTGTGTAAAGATAGACTTAGAACAATAGAGCGCGCAGAAAAGAAACATTATCTTAATGATATCGAATGTACTAAATTGCGGCATGGAACATCATCCGGGCATTAATGATGATGTTGGTGATTTTTCACAAATTTTTTCACACGTTATTTGGCACAATGTGAGCTAGACAATACAGCTAGATAGCAGTAGTTGTTTTATATTAGGGTAAATAATTTAGTTAGGATACACATTCTTTTAATGAAATTGAAATGAAATGCAATGAATATTTATTTCTCAACATTGACAATTACTCGTTCTTTTTTTTTTAATTCTTTATTTATTATTGAGGTTTTCTTCTAGTTTAGAAGACTTCACCCTCATAGTTCTTTCAAAATACAATCAATAAGAATAAATTAACCTAACTTAACCTACGTTTTAAATAAATAATATTTACTTAATATTTACTTGTTCTTATTGACGTCAAATAAAACATGACTCTACCACCAGTTCGAAAAAACCTTCATGAAAAAGAACTGGCAAGAAACTTCACGGGTATATTTTTTTCAAAATAAATTTACAGAGTGTCTTTATGTGTATACAAAATTATTCTTATCTGCATCTGTTAGCTCGGCAAGTCTCCCTCCCCCAAAGTACCCAAACGACGAACACCCCCAAACGGCACCCGTTTACGAGTTGACGCGGGATCCAGCCATCGCCCTCCTCAACCGTATTAGAGGGAATCATGAAACTTGCACCCTATTTTCCTACAACAAAATCATCTTAAGATTTGAGCGATCATATTTAATAAACTATTTAAAATAGAAACGAATAATTACGCACTTTTTTTATTTTTATAAGTAAATAAAAAGGTTCTTTGACATATTATTCGATGTGTACGTGAGACCAAGCAACTTATGTTAGGAACTTTATGCAATTCTTTTATTCAATTTCTAAAGTAATAGCAGCAGATTTATTTTCGTCACAGCTTTTAAAACTTTACGAACTCGTCCAATACAAGATCCATCTTATACCGATTTCTTATTGCACCAACTCTAACAGTAGCACAATACATCATGCTTCTTACAGTCATTTTCTTGCTAAAGTTCACGATAAATGTGAGTAAAAATGAAAACCATTATAAGCACATGTTACCACCTTTATATCACAAAATCATGTACTACCTACATCTTAGGAACGATAATAATAATGGTTGATGTTGCAGATATCTACGCGATATTTTTTTCGTCGAAATTGCCACATGTTCGGAGTACAGTCATTAAAATATTATAAAACAAGTAGCTGCAGTAAAAAAGGAAATGAGGTCGGCTCGACTTTACACAAAAATTGGGTAATATATGCTCACAAGAATAAATTATAAAATTTTCGTGCCGCAAAAATAAGGGTTACGTTGTTAAGTTTGTTATTCAAATGTTAGGAATTTTTAATTATACAGAGCGCGTTTTTTTCATTAAAAAACATTGTATTGATGGCAGATACAGGTCTTTGTGTCGGAATGTTTTTCAGTGTAAATTGTCCCGAACATTTTTCTAATATCAAATTGAAATTAACTACAGTTGTTTTTAAAAAAATTTATAAGGAACCACTCAGGTTGGCACTATAGAAACATTCTTGTCCTTTAGTGTACTTGATAATCATAAGTTTTGTTTTGATTCCACAAGTAGAAAATATAGGTGAGTGTATCGAATTGTTTCTTAAGAATTACTTGCGAAAATCCAATATCTTTAGTATTGTATTATGGTATGAAATTATTTTAGTAGGTTCAGTATTTTTTAGGTCCAGCAAAAAATCATCTTTTTTCATCTTGACGGTGGTAGAACATGTTTTTAATTACTTAGCTAGTTTTTATGGGATGTTACGATCTAATATGCAAGTTTGAAGAAAGTTGGTATTTATGTGGTAAAAAAGGAATATTTTTTGTAAGTATTTCAAAATTTGAATGATATGTATAATTGATATATAATATATATAATAAATGATATGTATAATTGATGAAAGGTTAATTACGCAACAGACAGCCATTTAATTTTGCATACACCTTGTCAAGGGTACAGACAAAAGCTTTCATCCAAAAAAAAAACACAAAAGCGAATAGCATTGCGTACCTATATTTAATGGCGGCACACACAAATTGACGATACTAGGTTTAAAGTTCATATTCCTTAACAATAACTTTTTAAGCAATTTGCAAGCAAACTGCTTAATAAAGAAATATTCAAAGATACAAATAAAATTACTTCCACATGAGCCAGTTGTAAATCATTGGTAAAAAGATGATAATATAGCTTGTATTGTTACCGACCAATGAGTTACAAACTCCTACAGTAGGCAGTGGAGCAAACCAGAACAATGTTAAACGATAAATATTCAATGTTATTCATGCAGCTAAAATTACTGAAACTCACTAATATTCAAGCGTTAAAAGGTAATTATTGAATTTATCACAATTGGCTGTGATGGTTATATTCTATAGAACTAAAACGGAACACAGTTATTGCCAAAACTATCCTCCATGTCTGCAAGATTCTTTGACAGTTTGATTTATTGAAAAAAATCCTTTTGATTCACAATATATATATTTTATAATCTATTTACAACATATACGCCGTACATGCTATGCAAAACAATACTTAACACATACACTCTTTAATGACCAGCGAAATAATCGCATGGATTAAAAAAATTACTAACAGTGTTTTAAAAACGGTTTTTTACATTGTTTTCGTTCCATGAACTAGGCTTTACATCACTCTACAGAATATCCGTTCGTAGTTTATGGATGACGCGACTTAAGACACGTCATAATTCATAGAGATTTGGTTTGAATAATTTATTATACGTTATTTTCTTAGTATATTGTATTATTTCATTTCAAGTTTAGGATTATAATATTAAACTATAAAGCTTAACAGAAAAATAATGTTTATTATTATGGAAGTAATATAATTTTCTCGTGAGATTTTTTAAAAATGAAATGTGTTACTTCGAAGGTTGATAAGGTATCCTTATGTGATAAACGTGAAAGTTATTATATGTATACAAGTTTGTTCATGTTACTACATAACACATATAGTGCAAAGGTGGATGTGCTTATTACTTGTCTAAGTTGCGTGTTTATTAATAAGTAAATTGTTATCTTTACATTTCGTAAATAATTTCAAAACCATATGAATATTGTATATAAAAAAAAATTTAATTACCTTGTAAGAAGAAGACCACGTAGATGTCAAATACGTAACTACTCTCATGGCAATTACAATATGGCAATTGCAATTACAATACAAAATACTGACCATCGACATTTGACAATGGCGCCTTATACCTAAACAATGTATCTGATATACAATGCAATGTGTAGTAACATCCATTCTCATCCAAAACCAAAAAAATTGCATACAAAAAGTAAAGTTAGTTAGTAGAACTAAAAGACATCCAAACCGACAGCACTTAGCGTTCATTTTCCATACCCATGAATGACATGTATCGTACATCCACAAGTCTACAGAAACTCTCCTTTAACAGTCCTCACACTCTTATGTTACAAACATAGAGTTCAAATTAGCCTGAAACATCTCTGTTTTAAAGGAACTATCCCGAACTAGTAGCGGTCAGTTTAGCCATATGGTGGCGACGGCTAATTAAGAACATAACCTCTAAGCTTGAAGCAGCCTAAGGCCCAGTAAAGGTTTAAGAGGGTCCTGGGAGTGAAGCCTTGTCATAACAGACTCTGTATTAACATTTTCCATTGCCACCGAACGTTTCAACTCTCTATCATTTTGCATCTATTGAATGGCAAATAGTAAAGTTGCTACGTAGACAACAGCACTGTCTATCTGTGATGGAGTTTTGCTGATTAAATCATACTGTATTATTGAATTTCAAAATGTGTTATCGTTTTGTTTAAAAACAAGGTGAAATTATAATTCTCACAGATGATGTGCATACATTTTGGGAATAATTCGTATTTTATTCATTATTTTGTACGATACATTGTAGGATACCTATTCTTACTGTTTTGTCAACGCGTATGCAGATCAGCATGTAGTTTGATATGCATCTATCCCATTCGAACTGAAATTAAAAATTAAAGAGTAGGTAAGTAAAACTCCGTCTATTATTTTGCTCAAAATTAATTCAGCCGCAGCCAACCTAAAAGGTAAGTTAAAATAATAATAATAAATCCCCAGACAAACACACCAACTGTATGGCCCCAAAGTAAGCAGAGCTTGTGTTATGCATGACCATACAGCGCACTGGGGGGAACCCAAAATAAACATACTTACATAAATATAAACAAACATGACCCGAGACAACATCTTTGTTCATCACACAAATGAATGCCCCGGCCAGGACTCGAACCTGTGACCTTCGGCGTATGAGGCAGGGCTACTTACCACTACACCACTCGATCGTCTAAATTGTAATCAAAATTAAAATATTTCGTAAATTTTTCAATTTTGCAAGAAAGAAATCTGCATCAATTTTAATCTGGATTAGACAATAAAACAACCAAACAGAATATAAAAACCTTGTTCTGATAATGGGTCTGACCTGTATCGAGCTAATATTTAATCGCACCGAGTTCACAAAAACAACGGATTCCTAAACGATTATACGGAATTAAATCAATAAAACGATAAAGATCGCGATCGTGGGTAATCATAACCATTAAAACTCCTGCCACATGGAAAAGCTCTTAGCATACTTAAATTTAATGTTTTTGCGAAACGATCAGGCTTTTTCTATAAATTTCACTTTTTTGAGTAAAGCTACAAGAGAAATGCTTTAAAGCAACTTTGTATTAATCGTTATATTGTGTTTTTCCTTTAACGTTTATTTCAGTTTAATGGTTGGTCGTTAATACTTTGACAATTATATGATTTTTATGACGCTTGTTTTTATAATTGCGATGAGCAGGAGTAATAAAATTAATGTAATGGCATTAAGTAGCCTCGCTGGTGGCGTCCTTAGTTACCGTTTATATCACTCTGTTACTAAATATCACTGGAAGTGGTAATTTTCTTTATTTCCTCCTTTTGATAATTTGATTGGAGTTAGTAAAAAGACTTATTGTTTAAAAAATATAGCAGTTTACTGTATTCATGCAATCATTAAAAATTTTTAACGAAATTATATAAAACTTGCTGCGATCATGTAAAATATTTTCGTACAAAAAATTTCAAAAACAAGAGTACATATGATTGTGAAAACTATTAAAAAGATATTTTGTTCAAAATAAAATAATTGGTTTTTTTATATGATACTAGTAAAGTTAATTTAAAAATACTCATATTTTGGATGATAACTACTCCCTACGTCAATACTTAGGCCAAATAGTATTTAGATTCATGTCTTTACCGAATTAGACATAATAAGGATTATCATAATAATTTGAGTTTCGGTTAAAATACATTAAGATTTTATCCTCGAAAATGATGTTGGTATAAATAATTGATAACAAAAAATATTGCCTTAAACGGTTTTTAATGGTCTACAATATTGCCCTGTACATGAATTTGCAAATTAAGGTCAATAAACCCACATTATTATTACTCTTTTGATGCCCTTGTTATATTAGATCACCCCTGGTACCACTCAAAACAGATTTATTATATGTTTTAGATCCTTGAATCACATTTTCATATACGTGAAAATCTCTGAAGTGATCTTTACAATTAGCTCTCATCGTAGTGCGTTAGAACACCATAAACCAAATTATAAATTGATAAACTTCCTACGATTGACTTCCAATACTTCACTTATACAGAGAACTAAGCCATGAAGATCTACATATTCTTGTCAACATACATTGCTTTCCATATCAAGAAAAAATACTGACAATCGGCATGAGAATTGCATAACAAAGGCCAGCAGATTTATTCGTATAAAACGCAAGCCTTACCTCAGGAAATAAAAGAGGGATATACAGTGAGTAACACATCAAGTTTAACGCTGTTTACTAATCTAGTTTTTACTGCGTTAGTAGTAAGAGTCATATAATGTTCAGTCATTGATTCTACGTCGTAAACCTCAATGATACACAGCCCAACAATAAAATGAACCATCTATATGGTGTTTGTATTGAAAACTTTGAAAAACGCGGTACAATTTCCGCTTGGCGTCGGTCTGCTTTGTATGTATCAAATTAGGATTTATGAGCGCTGTGTCTTTGAGTTGTAGTTAGATTAGCTTGTTTGTTAGTATTGCATTAATTGGTTTTTTTAACTGGCAGATGGATGAAGTATATTTTATTGTGTACATTTTAATAATATATTTATAATACTATAAAATGATATGGAAGACTTTAAAATTTAAATGAGATTTGAACGGCAAGATGTAAAGCATAATTTATTTACCAAAGCAGTCTAGTCTTTCTGTATTTTACTCCATATTTTTTACAGTGTTGAAAAAAGAGTGATGAGAAGAATTTTTCTTTCTTTCGGTTTATCTTTGGTACCCTTTGAAACTTAAAGTTAAGGTGTATTTACGCAATCACGACGAAGTTGAAGAAAGAAGACATTCATCATGTGTTTTTTTTAGCTCTGATAAAATCAAATGATTTGATTTCGATTTTGAGACTTTGACATAATTTCTATGGAGAGTCAAAATTATTATTTAAAGATCTGATCGTTAAATACAATCAGCCCTGAGTTATAAATAACATACATTTATTTAAATTAGTTCTATCTTAGCATTCTTACCTGAGTTCAAATTCAAATGAATAACTTCGCAGCATTGTAACTAGATTCGGCAACAAATTGTCTAACAACCACATAATTTCCAAAACATGACAATACAAAAGGAAAGCGTAGTGATGTCCTACCTCAGTAGAATACATTATCTGTTGCGACGAACGATAAATTTGCCAATGAAATAGTCGTGCGTGCAGTGCTCGCACAGTAACAAATACTCGACATTTTGTAGAATATCGGAGATATTTTCATATTTATTGTTCTGTTTGTATCGAAAACAATGTTATGGTACTATGTGTTTTGGTTTAATAATGCGTCATTTGGGAATTGAATTACGAGTTTCATTGGATTTATAATTAAGAGGTATGGTCTTATTGTATGTTGTGTGTGTATGTGTGTGTGTAGATTAGATTATTTTGAAGTACCGTTTCTTTTTTTATACGTTTGTACCTCATTGCAGAACTATTTAAATATGTTTTAGAGATGAATCATGCATATACAAATTCAATGCAAAAAATGTTCCAAGGACTTTTCTGAACAGTGTTTTATTTATAATAATAATTATTTATTTATTTATTAAGTTGCCAACAGATAAGACACCTTACGTAACTAAATTAAACATATAAAAGAACTTAAAATGTGTGCCCATCCAACTAACTTACTCATTTTTAAAACATCACATTTCAAATGTATATTCAAATCAAATTCTAAAACAAAACTAAAATGAGCATACTTTTGACATTCAAGTATGCAGCAGAGCTATATACTTTTGTTGGTCAATAAAAAACGAAGAAACGTTATAAAGTTTTCGTTCCTAATAAAAAATAGACGAGAAGAACACATGGATGGGAGTTAGAATAATACATATATGCATATAAAATGTAACATGCAACATGTCAGCTGTCCATCTGTGACAAATAAATTTGTAGGTTTTATGACTTCCAGTTGATTCTTCTTCTATTTTGGTCGATTGATTAATTCATGCGCTGATACATCTTGGAGAGTTAGGAACATCACTATTTTAAGTTACTTTGTCATCTACTCAAATGTTTTGTGGATGTTCTTGTGAGTTTTGAAGTGTTTATAGAAGGTCTGGAATTGACTCATGTTTTTGTTCAATACGCATAAGGTTTGCACACTAAGCTTTAAAAGTGCAGTGTTCGCTCTGCACACAGCACTGGACATCGCAGCGATATGCGATACTGTAATTTTAATGTTGTACCGTACAATCTTCATTTAAATTGAAAACATTAATTGATATATAACTCACTAAAGTTGCAACGGATATTTGTTTAGAAAAGACGCACTATGGAATTGCACACGGTGTTTCAAGACCTGATTGTATAAAAATCATACTGATTATATCATTGCATTGTTCTGAAAGAGTTCGGTATCCTTTGTATCAAAAACTGGGATCTGTTTTTGCCGAATTGAAATCTCTGTCTGAAGTAAATAAAATTGATGTTAAACGAATTCGTGCTTTTTGTCTAGTTTGCTGAAATAAATGTGTTTCTACAAGGGTTAACATAAGAAAACCATAAACCACCCCATAGTACCAACATACATTTTCCAAGTAGTAATTAGACCAAATAACATCTCTAAAGCTACAGATTTCAAGTCTAAAATCTATAATAACTAGTACGAGACGCCGTACACTATTGTTTATGTAAATAAATCATAGAGTGGTAATCTAAGGCTTTGTCGCAAATTATAGGGTAGGGCCTCATATGAGCAAAATGCTCTGACAGTCCTTAATAGTGGGTCAGACCAGATCTAGACGCAGCTTGGGGCAAATTATGCAGGTCTTGAGGCAGATTGGTCTTGTGAGATTGTAGGCGAATATGAAACGTGAATATGTTAGAAAACGTAGAGGTCTAGGTTAGAAAATATAATTGTTAAGTTACAACTCCTTTAAAGCGTGTTGGTGATAGAGCCGATTAGACACAATTTAAAATGAGATCTCATAGTACAATGATTATAGCTGGCTAGGGCTTTTTCATTTCAGATTCTTCATTCTTCAGATTTTTTTAATTAGCTAATCATTTAATTGTTTAAAATGACACCGTCTATTTCTTGAACAGTCGAATTTTTCATGACTAACTAAGTTAAGAAATGATTTTCGAGTAAATTATCACATTTTCAGAGAAAATATAAATTTAATTTGCTAAAAATCTTACTTTACGAACATGTTCTGTCTTATAAAATGCAACCTAGCTCCAAAATTTTGAGGTTCTTTATGAATTTATATTCTACAATTTCTGTTTATTCAACAATAACTGTAAAGTCATGCAGATAATAGTTTAATTACTTTATACTTTTAAAAGTTTATTCCGACCGTATAAGCTGCTGTTTACAAAATTATATGCTCAAAGTGTCTTCTGTTCCGCTTTATGAATACCTACTTTTGCTTATTTTAGCCACACGAAATGTTTTCAAAATAACAATATGTACAAAATAAATTCGAAAATGACTTAACAAATTATTTGACAACATTTCAAAATGCAGTGGCTAACTAAACTATCGTGAAATACACATACACACATAATTACGGCAAGCGTTTTATAGTTTTCTAAAACACTCGTATCAAAATAACTGGATCATCTATTTCCTGAATATTAAATATCCCTCTCTACGAGACTATAAAATGTTTAATAAAAATGCAACTTAAACGATATGTCAGTAAGCACATGCATACTTAAAAATACAAGTAAAACAACCCGAGTGATTCAATTCAAACAAGTGATCGACAAGCTTCAACCGCTATAAAGACATGAGTACAAGTCGTTCGATAAAGATATTGACATTAAATAAGCATTTTACGACCTAGGCACTATTGATTCGAGTTTTATACTGAATGCGATTCGAGAAGCTTATTATCCTGTGAAAATTCACACCTAGTAAGATTATAACCTATCGTTAAGATCGTCCGCATGTTAATTTCAAACCACATATTATACTTCGACATAAAGTTAACGTCAAACATTGTAAAGTTTTTGCATATTGCATAGGACATGATGGAGCTCGATGAAAATTTGTAATAATTTGTTATTGTAATTGAGATGGGACGCCGTGGTACAAGACATAAAATTTTATGAGTGTTGTCATTCGTCGGAGTTTACGATATGAGTTGAAATATACTTTCTTACATTACTAGAAACCGAGACCTGTTCACGATGAATTATTTATTTGCCAATTCAACTTTGAAAATTCATTACGCTGTACCCATTGTTGCTGAGACGATGGCTCTAAGGCCGTAAAGTTGGCTTTTGTGTGAAATTGTAAAAAGCGTCCGTACTTGAGGCTTTCTTAAGACGTAATTATTACAAGATAGGTGTTTGCTAGCTATAATTTTCAGCAATTTCTGTTTTGCCATCTATTAGAATTGCGTTTTATTGACGATAATAAAAATGATGCTTAGCGTATATTTGCAACAACAGGATTATACGGGTTTATGGCAGTACCTAAGGAATATTTTAGGTCTTTGTCTCTTCTTCGTCTTCAGCGTATGTTTGTGTCTTGAGTTTTACAGAAACAATATAGTTAAAGGTCCTGAGCGTTTTTTGTTGTTATTTTAAACTAGAAATGTCAGGTGAATAATGAAACATTCAAGGAACTTCCGATTCCCGATCCCGTAGAAATTTGTGGAGAAATATCGCCTATTTCACTTTGTAATATGTACTGTAATAAAACTAGGTAATGTGAGTGCCATTTTCAATAATTTTGTGGTATTTCTAGAGCTATTTCATTATAAATGAACAAAAACGGAAACAAATTCTTGTTATAGTGACGTGATAAGATTAATCTTGCTAATAATTTGTTTATTTTCATTGGGAATTGTGTAGATAATTATTATATTACATAGTAAGTCATGGCAATTACTAATAAATGATTTATTTTATACATTTCTATTCTTGCCTAAAAGGACTTGTTTTTAATAAAGTAAGTACCTACAATCATCTGGGTATTGATGATAAAAGAACATTAATTAACAAAATATTAGGATTTTTTTAAAACACTACTAACGACATCCAAGTTTGCTGCATAAGAATCTCAGATTTGTACACGTTTTGTCCGACCGAAATCTTAATGACAGTTTTAGCAATGAACATGCAGAGCTGTACACAATATTACGTATGCCAAAGTAGTTACTTCAATAAAAATAAAGAGGGTCTTTAGATATACTGACATACCTCTCACCCCTTCATAAATAAGTCACGTTAATTCCGTTCATACATGTTTACCTATTTGATAGTGTGCGTACGTATTTTGGTCACTTGGCATAACCACAATAGACATCTGTGTGATGTACAAGACTCAACCATTAGTGCTGGCGATTCCTACGTAAAATAAAACAATCCAGTCGCGACTACCTTTACCTACCTTCTATTGTACACTATACTGTATTTATAGTGACCCAAAATTTGTCTGTAAGTGTATACGTAACTTTTTCATAATTGTTAAAAACATATTTTGTTTAAGATGAATTTTGAAACTTGTGAAATGATTAAAAGGAACTTTCTCCTTTAATAAGGTAAGTTACCCAGGAGTATCAAAGTAAAATCTATCCCAAACCCTCTAAGAATTTATTTAAATTTATATATATATATTAAAATTCGTGTTTTTATTTAAAAAAATGCATCTACATAATCTTTTCACGAGAAGAAGCTTAAAGCTAATGATCTTTTCAAACCTTAACATATGGGTTTCGCAACAAAATGCCTCGTGTACTGTCGTTGAAGGAAAATTTTCAATATCCTGAGACATCCCACAACGCATGTAACTAACCACGGCAGGGGTAGGAGAGTATATTGAATTTTTATCTGCCCTTACGACAAAAGGAAGTGGCTTTAAAATTTCTTGAAAAATCCTATAGATTAGCTCGGGATTATATCTGTCTGACGCAGATATGAATTATGTACTTTTGTTGGAAAAGTGCTTTATACGTACAATATATTTTAAAGGGCTAATTTTTCAAGGCTCAGATAACTTTTATCAGCAGAATAATTTTAAGAATTTGACATAATTTCTATTTTAATTTATTTATTTCTTGTCAAGTTTCGAAGTTATTCTCCAAGTAATAATTATCTGACGATTGGAAAATCAGCCCTTTGTCTAATAATAATATACTACTCTGAATCTGGTAGTGAGCATATTGTGTAATTTTCTTCCAAATAATATGTTTTATTTGGTACTCTTCAATTAGTGAAATAAAATTTTTTAATCTACATTAAGTGTTATTAGGAGTAAGAATAAGCTTAATAATGTATGAGAAAACATAAGTTTGAAATATAACTATTCGGTGCGACATGCGGAAGGCTCAAGTGCGATTACCGTACAAAGGCTCAATATAAACAAAGGCATGATTGGCAAATATTCATTTTTGCTATGGTATATTTTTAATACAGGTTTCATTATATAGTTCAAATCATACATGGTTATTGGAATATTTTTGTGCATTTTATTTACGTGAGGAGGTCAAAAGGTGAAGTTGAATGGAGAAGAGAGTTATGGGAATGCGTCCACCCTATCTGAATATGTGTTCGAAATAATTAAACACCCATTATTTGTTTCCATAAATTATAAAAGAACTTCGAGGAAAACAAATCGAGCTATGATGAAGTGAGATCAACAATTTTAAAGTTTTTCGAAGGGCAGGAAAAATCTCTTTTCAGACGTTATCAACAAGCTGCATAAAAATCTGAGAAGTTAGACTTAGAAGAATTAGGACTAGAGAAGAACATATTGAAAAGGAAAAATAATAACAATTCTCCCCCCACTTCACGAACTTTTGTCCTCTCGGATTATTAAAAAAGAAACTCACCTATTGCGTCTACAGTACGTCTCTATATACATCTTAAAATAAATATTCAAAGAAAGTAATATCAGCGACTCAGTACTTCTGTACCATAGGTAAGTAAAGAATAAACCATACAAAATTGTACCGATTATGGCCAATGAGGCAAATCGCTTTATGATAAGTGGACCACTCACTTTGCCGAGTTCTATATTCAAATAGTTTTATACTTACTCTAATGCACTTTTTCGTTGCGGTGTGGTGGTAATCACGCTACCATTAGGCTGGTATCTTTGAAGTGCCGCCGTGTAGCTGGCTAGTAAGAAGTAGGATATAGTTTTTATTCGAATTTATGTTTATTTTACTTTTCTATTCTGTAATAAGTTTAAGGTTTTATTTCTGTTACGACTAGAGAGCTTATTTATTTTAAAAATAAGAGTATTTTTATATTTTTAGGGTAAGTATTTGAGGCTATATAGAGATTTGGGATTATAAACAAAGTCATAGTTGTACGTTATCTCTCTAAGTATACTTATGCACGTGTTTAAAAATTTTGCTTAAGTATTCAAATTTTAAAAGAGTAGACGTTGAAGTCAAAACGTTATTTTTATATCATAGAATTTCATAACAAAACGTTGTTTTCTTTAAATATACCACAGCTTATTTATTTGCTTTTTGTTTAAAATAAATTAATGATTTGAACACAAACGCACTTACTGTATGGCCTAGAAAGTTAAGCTTTTGTCCTTGAACATATCTTAATTACTCGATGAGTTATCCTACTTATTTAGGTAAAAAAAAATATCCATTACTTGTGAACAAGCTTCCAAGTTATTTCACAAAGGAGTGTACCTGCCAGGATTTGAACCCCGTGGACCTGTAGTGCATGCTGCAGTGGTTTCCTCCTATCGCACTAGAAGACCATCAATCACACTTAACACCTAGGCTACCAATGACCTCTCAAGAAACAACACAACTTAAATAAAACCAACAATACTTGAGCCACCTCTAAGACAACAAAGTAAGCAACCACTTAAGCATTAATCACAAAGTGAATTTCAGTAGAACTTGAACAAACAATTCCACTCACATACAAACTTTCTCACAGCATACTTTCAAAACAAGAATATCGTTACGCGCATGACATTAGTCTAACATTGGAGGTAAATACAGTGCTACCAACTTATCTCTCTAGTTGGCAAAAATGTGAACTAAACTTTTTGTGTGGGTTTACATTAAAAACGTCATTAACGCAGATAATATAGCGCTTACTTTGACTGCACAGATAAGTTAGTGAGTCTGCATATACGCGCGCTTCTAAGAATCAAAACCATCGACAATACGATGCACAGAGTATAAAGCAAATAAAATAACAGAGCTAGAGTTGTGCGTCACATGGCGCAGCGTATGATACTCTTGGGTGATATGAACTGTATTCATTCGATCTTTTTTTTTAATTCGATGTCATGTATGGTTTGATTATGAAATTCCTTGATAAATTGTACAAGTTAGCAAGGCTTATGTTTTTCATTTTGACTAACCCCAAAAGATTTTTCAATATACGAATGTTTCAAAGAAATATCTTAAAACAATTATAAATTAATTAATTAATCATCATTCATGTAAGCTAATGCTTTTTTAACAATTAAGATTACAGGCTTCCCTACCTTATTAGGAAAAAGAACATTTATTATTGAACAGTTCAACAAATACCTAAAATAACCAAATAGAGTTAATAAATATTAAGGTCTCGTTATGTATGAGGTATTCTTCACTTGTAAGTAAATGATCATCAAAGAAATAGGTATGGACACAGTAAGTATTAGAACCACGAATCTTGGTTTGCGAAGACTGTGGGCGGTAGCTGAATGTGCGTATGTCAATTCGACTTTGGGATAACTTTCAGTATGAAGGCTATACATATATAAGTTAAAAATTTAAGCTAACCCGGGTTAAAATAGTTGTATCTCTTTCTCAGTGCTATATAAATTAACTGTGATGGAGGGATATTTTAACTGACCAATCGGATAACTCCGAGTTAAGTTGTTAACTCCGGTTGGCGCAAGAAAGTTTAAATTGACAATTTGACTTCAATGTGAGCTTATCTTGTTGAAAATGAAGTTTCTGCTGACACTATTCTTTGCAAATTTATCGAGATTAAAATTAAGTTGTCAAAAACAATGAAAATATTACACAAAAAAGTACAAAGAAATGGTGTTAATAAATCAGAATATTGTTGGGGTTTCTTCAACACTCAACTTTATTTGAGTTGTAATGGCTCAGGAACATTATGTCAAAAATATGTACTATATTATTAAATCAAAAATACGAAGGAAATTATATTTAAACTGTATATCTTTAGCTTTTACTGTTAACCATTATCTTAATGAATCTAAAAAAGAGTACCAACAATAACCGACACCA
This sequence comes from Marasmarcha lunaedactyla, assembly GCA_923062675.1. NCBI lineage: Eukaryota > Metazoa > Arthropoda > Insecta > Lepidoptera > Pterophoridae > Marasmarcha > Marasmarcha lunaedactyla. The sequence goes on from OV281353.1 coordinate 17,483,205, forward strand.
ACAGCCAGTGTTACTGAACTCAACTGGTCCTAATGCTTACCTAGAATGGTCGATTGTCCTACGGGTTTCGTATGCCTTTCAATCATCTTCTTTGCTTATGTTGCCCAAAGCACTTTGTAAGAGTCTGTGACCTTTTTTTGACATCCCCTAGCAAACTGCATCCATTGCTTCTTCCAGATCTACCAATTGTCATTCTCGCAGGGTTTGGATCGTATAGTCTTTTGATATGGGCGCACCATTTTTAATCATCTGTAACAATAAGAAAACAAACAAAAATAAAAACATAACCTAACCTCACTTTCGAGACACAGGAATGAACAAGTACGAATTGTGTTCATTTTGCCCCGGGGTGTCCAAGAAGTCCCGCTGTAGTGTTCTACTCCTACAAGAATATATCAAGTGCAATAAATATTTTTTTATTTGTTACTCATTAACTCTGAATCGAATTTCTGAAAAATTTTAATTTACTCATTATTTCAGAATAAATGTAAAAAAGTATATTAACGTGTATGAAACGCATACTATGTACAATCCACAGCACATAAACCTACCACAAAATGTAAAATTTTGTGAACAGATTTTCAATCTAGAGTTCACAACAAAAAGTTTAAAATCGATAAAGCAATAAATTTTGTACTAAGCTTTTTTTTAAATGTAATATAATAAAGTCGTATCATTACTAAAGCTACTGGAGACGCGGTTCTCCAGAACTCTAAAAACGGCCGCCACCCGTGCCCTGTTAAGTGGACTGTATTGCGGAAGATGGTAACGATAATTAAACTTCGACTGGGATGCTAATGAATCATGCCACGTACCTTAAGTATGTACAGCTACCGGCGCTCTCAGATATGGGCAGGGGCTCCTGCGCTCCTTGCTTTCTTCTGGTACATGTGGATCCACTATTCCCCTTAAGACGCAGGTGGTGCAAGCTCAAAGAGTTCATACACTAACAAATATAACAGTCTGATTTACGAGACACCATGAAGTAACTCGGAGTACGCGCGGATCAATCAATTCACACGTCCTTCAAACGCAAGACGCATGGACGCACTGAAGATCCATTTCTCCAGTAGATGGCGCGGCGGCGACATCCTAAGTACCGTGGACGAAACAAAGCGATCCCAATCGATTAGCTAACTAGAAATTATGAAGATTACTAATAGGGCTAATAGATGGCGCTAACATTTCCCCCGGCCTTAATGGGTTGCCATTAAACAAACAAAATTCTATTTACCTAATTAACGCGGCGGTAATCTAAACACAAACATCGCGGTTATATCTAGAAATACATAATCTAAACCTAAAGCTAAACACTAGATACATAAGCATCAAATGAACGCGGAATATCATATTCTAACTTTCTTACTCTACAGTAAAACTAAATAACTAAACTACAAATGCTAATATGTAGGTAACCTATTGGTTCGGCAATGGACATAACCGTACTACCGGACGCAAAAAAGTACCCTTCGCGGTTCGTACCGTGACGACGCGTACAGTACCATCCTTGGAAGGATGGAGCTGCTCTACGACTCCAAGCGGCCAGGCAAGAGGTGGTGCGGAATCAACAATTATCAAAACAACCGTGCCCAGAGCTACAGGGACAGCGGGAGTGTTCCACTTCTCTCTGGTTTGAAGCGCGTGCAAATATTCAAGCCTCCATCGCCTCCAGAACGACTGGACTAACTTATCCAACAGCCTATATCGCTGAGGTAGACTACCAGGCTCCACTTCAGCCGCGGGAAAAGAACACAAAGGCGCGGTATGCAAAAAATGACTTGGAGTCAACGCGGTAGGTTCAGCAGGATCTGAACTCAAAACTGTGAGAGGACGCGAGTTAAGAAGGCATTCCACCTGCGCGAGGACAGTTATAAGTTCTTCATAAGATAAAAGTTGTTGTCCAATAACCTTAAAGAAATGATTTTTTATAATCTTCACCATGCTCTCCCAACATCCTCCAAAATGCGGAGAAGCCGGTGGAATAAACTTCCACTCGATACGGCTCTCTAACAACTCTTCTTGAAAACGCGGGCGATACTCAGAATTAAGGAACTTGTATAAATCCTTTAGGTACGAACTGGCTCCAACAAAATTCGTACCGTTGTCCGTAAACATAATCTTAACCGGACCTCTACGAGACAGAAATCGCTTTAGTGCACCCAAGAAGCTCACCGTGCTGAGATCTGAAGCACACTCAATGTGCATTGCGCGAGTAGTCAAGCAAGTGAATACACAAAGATAAGCTTTGAGAGCCTTAGCACCACGGCGCCTAATTGGTGTATAAGATATCGGACCTGCATAGTCACAACCCGTGTATGTGAATGCCTTGACCACCCGACGAACCCGAATGTCCGGCAGATCAGCCATCAGTGGAAACGATGGACGAGGTTTCCGTCTAAAGCAAACGTTGCACTTATGAACGCGTTGTCTTACTATGCGTCTTGCGGACAAAATCCAATAACGTTGCCTTAGTAAACTTAGCACTAATTCAGGACCGGCGTGCAGATACTTCTTGTGATAGTAATCTACAATTAACTCAATTACGTGATCTTGACGTGGCAATACAACAGGGTGTCTATGATTAAATTCTAAATCTGAGTTCGACAAACGACCTCCAACGCGAATTAATCCGTTATTCAAAAACGGTCTTAGTTTTATTAAAGCGGGTGAACAATTCTTTTCAAGTTTCAAACAATTCAAATCACTACTAAAATATTTTATTTGTAAAGTACAAACCAACTTCCTCTCAACAAACTCTAAGTCTGACGCCGTTACACAAAATTCATCCCTACGAGGTAAAATCTTCAATGCGCGGTAAACAAAAACTAAACTTCGCAGCAACCTACTCCACGATGAGCAGCGGTTGGCTAGCGAGAGTATTTCACTTTCTTCGTCGTTCACGGGTGTCACTACAGGATGGGCGAGAACCTTGCGTTCAGGAACATCCGAGCGAATGGACTCTATATCCTTAAGCGGCCACTTCGTGGGATCCAAAGCGGCCCAAGGAGGTCCATGATACCACAATGGGTGTGAGGCTAGCTTAGCCGGAGTCAAGCCTCGAGACAGACAGTCAGCGGGATTGTCTGCACCAGAGACGTGAAAAAAGTCTTTTGCGGGTATATTATCGGTCAGCTTAACTACGCGATTAGCAACAAATGTTTGCCAGCGATGTGGAGAGCTTTTAATCCAGTATAAAACGACCTTTGAATCCGTAAAGGCATAAGCTCTTAAGCCGGAAACGCGGGGGGAATAGGTATCTATGACAGTGCGGAGAAGCTGCGCCAACAGGACTGCGGCGCACAGTTCCAATCGCGCGATGGACAAAGGTTTAATGGGCGCAACCTTGGACTTCGCGCACACCAAGCGCACATTATCACCGATGCCAGTCGATACATGCAGGTACACTACACCACCATACGCATGCTCGCTGGCGTCGGAGAAACCTAGAAGAGTGACGTCACTATCAGCACTTACACCTAGATGTCGCGGAATTCTAAGTTCATTAAGAGATGGCAATTCCGAACAAAATTGATGCCATTGTCGCACGACATGAAGGGGCGGTTCGTCGTCCCAATCGAGCTTCAGCTGCCATAGTCGTTTTATTAACAGCTTAGCGTATAAGATCGTAGGAGCTACGAATCCCATTAAATCCCAAAGGCGGGCTACAGTGGACAAAATAGAACGCTTCGTGCATTTTTCTGTCGGAGAAGATACCTTAAAGCAAAATGTGTCGTTTTTTGTAGACCAATGCAAACCTAAAACCTTGTGCTGGTCTGACTTATCAAATTCTACATCGCGACGAAGTACATGAGACGCGGGCAAACTATCTATAACGACCGATGAATTACTATTAAATTTAACTAAATCAAGTTTGGCAAAATTAAACAATTCAATAAGTTCAGCGGCTGTCGCAGCGGCCTCACCGTCCGCCGGCAATGACAAAGCTACATCGTCCATAAACAGCGCGGGCATAAGCAGAGCGGCGCGGGCACGCGGCCACAGCGCACCGGCGTCAGTCACCAGCTGTGACACCGTGCGGAGCGCGTGGAACGGACTCGACTTCAAACCGAAACAAACTCTATTAAACTCATACACGACCAATGGGTCGTCCGGACTAAAACGATAAAGAATGCGTTGAAATCTACGATCCCTTTCATTAACAATTATTTGTAAAAACATCTGTTTACAATCTGCGGTTAATGCTACAGCGTGTAGCCTAAAATTTAAAATAATTTTAAAAAGATCGCCTTGCAAATTCGGTCCACTATGTAGAATGTCATTCAAAGACACTCCCGAGCTAGTTTTACAACTAGCGTCTAACACAATACGTAACTTTGTCGTGTCCTTATCTTCGCGAATCACTCCGTGGTGCGGGATGACGTACATCGGCGCGGATGTGTCGTCGGCGGGAGCGGGCGTCAGGTGACCTTGACTAAGGTGATCGCGTATCACCTGATCGTAAGCGGCCCGAAGTCTCGGACTTCTCCGAGCTACCAGATAGAAGATACCAGCTTCCTTTCTAAGCAAAGAAAGCGCTTACGCGCGGTTTCTAAAGATTCACCCAACTTATCCGCCGAATCACGGAACGGCAAAGACACGATATATCTACCACTGGCGGGATCGCGGGTTGTAGTAGTACGGAAAAATTCCTCACACTCGACATCATCGGGGTGTTGAGGACGCGGGGTTGGAAGCTCCTCTAGCTCCCAAAACTTACTGACGAGCTGGTCTATAGGCGGCAGCGGCGCTACAGAGCAACAGCAAGCAGTTTTATTTGAACAATCGCGGCGAGTGCGTGCGGTTGCACTCTCGTTGCGATGCAGAAACGTAGGCGCATTACCTAGCAACACGTACCCCAGCGCGGTTTGGAGCGCAGTCAGGCCAGCTAGCGGGCGGCAACGTGCGCGAAGCAGCCGCGGTAGCAGCGCCGCACCCAGCAGCGCGTCCACCGCGCCCGGTACCGCCCACGCCTCGTCCGCCAGCTGCAGACCGCGCAGCGCCCCCAGCGCCGCAGCGTCTACAGCTTGCGTCGGCAGATTGTCCGTGATGCGGTCAACTATTAAAGCGTCAACTTCAAAATTCACGTTCTTCTCAAACCGTGAATGAATCCTAATATTCGCGGAACCTCGAATAACCTTTTCCGAGCCACCTATTCCTTTTACTACTACGCGCGGTATATCGTTCGGTCTCATACCTAAACGATTCAAACATTCAGAAGTAACAAAATTGCTCTGAGATGCACTATCAAGTAAACATCTAACTAAATGTTTACGACCTATACTGTCAAAAACAATTACTTGCGCCGTCGCAAGCAAAACCGTCGAATTCGCACTACATTGCTGGCTATCAACGGCCGCGGGGTCTAGTATAGGCGCGGGAAGTGAGCTCGAAGCGGCAAGCGACGTCGTACACAACAACACGTCGGCGCGCTGAGTCACGGCGGGTGAACGAGTATCACTATCTCTCTCTCTCATAGGTACCGAACCCGATGGCACGGTGGAATGTGGCGCGGAAGCGTAACTGTTGGGGTTTATGTTCGACTCTCGTCCGGGTAATTTCTCAAGGTGAAGCGAGCTGTGGTGTTTGCGTTTACAAATATTACAAACTGTGTTCGAATTACAATCAGAAGAAAAATGCTTTAAACTTAAACAATTAAAACACGCACCTAACTGCTTCGCGGATCTAAAACGGACTTCGGGGGGACTTTTATTAAACGCGGGACACTTATACAAATGGGAATGTTTAGTTGAATCACACAAACACCTTTTACAATCTACAATATTAACAAATGTGTGTAACTTCGGAGGCGCATTAATAGTACGATGCTTACTAATTTCTATCTTTCTATTAGAACTAGAATTAGAAGCCGCGGAGGAACGTTGTGAAATCTTAGATTGGTTTACAATAAAATCAACAAAGCTTTCAAACGTCGGTATTTCATTCGAACCATTACTCATCTCAAATGAACGAACAGTCTCACAATCAATTTTCTTTAGGGCAATATGTAACAAAATATAATTCGACAAATCTTTTAGTTTTAAATTATTCAAAGCGCGAGCGGCTGTTACAAATTTATCAAGGAATAAATCTAAGCTGTTTGCAGTAGCACAAGTTAATGATTTAAAATCTAACAATTGATTCAAATATGTTGAAGCTAACATACGCTTATCTTCGTACTTATTAATTAGCGTTTGTAAAATAAGCGAATAATTATCCGCGCTGGGTGTAAGTCCAGCACAGACAGCTTGAGCCTTACTACCAATTTTTCCTAATAAATAATACAATCTCTCCGAGTCTGTAAGCGATGGATTATCATGAATAGTTGACTTGAAACTTGCGTAAAACAACGGCCACGAGCGAATGTCGCCGTCAAATGACATTAAGTCTATGGGAGGCAGCGAGGGCCGACCCTTTACTGGATGTTCATGCGGAGATGATTGCGAGGTCGTGGAGAACTGTGCCTTGCAGCTCCTGACACGGCTATACAACTGTTCAAACGCGATCATACATTTATAATTAGGTGTTGCGTCAGGTTTCAAAGACAGTAATCGTCTGTTATAACTGTCTAATATCTCAATATACTCTGTTCGTAAGCGATCAATATTAGATACGGAACTCAAAAACCTATCCTTATCTGATTTATCACTACAATCAACCTTATTTAATGAGTCATAAATCTCCTGAAAATGTTCAAAAATTGCGTTCCGTTTACTTTCCAAAATAGTTAACTCGGCGTCAACTACGTAGCCTCTACTACGCTCAGTCATCTTGAACCACTTCAAAATGCACCTGAATAAACCTAAATAAACCTACAACTAAACTAACGATTCCCCGAATTAAATAGTAACTACGCGACAGCGGAGTTCAAAGTCCACAAGCGTGTTCGGTGATCAAGCGCAACTCGACGCACGAAACTACCCTCAACAAGAAAAACCAAAACAGTTTAACTAAGCGAATTTATCGAATCTAATACAAATTACAAATGCGGTTTTAACAAAAAACTATTTATGAACTATCGCAATACTAGCCTATGTATGTACGAAGTTTGTAAAATAAGTACCTAATATAGTACCTAAACGGTTTCTACATATACCTACGGGATTACACCTAACACTACCTGTTGGCAAACCCAATAAGAACGCGGGAAAATAAGGATAATCCTCTCAATGGGCAATACCTATCGTAGGCCCTATCAACTAACTGGTCACGTCACCAGCCTAGCTACCTACAAAGACCTGCGGAGGTCAAATACCTACTACAAACTAATTCGAATAGACTCGAGGGGTCACAAATAATATTCAATCGCGGAAAATCCTTATCAAGAAAGTACCAAAACTTATGGACAAGCCTGCTCGACAGGACCAAACTTATGGACAATCCGGCTCGACAGGACCAAACTTATGGACAATCCGGCTCGAAGGACCAAACTTATGGAGACGCGGTTCTCCAGAACTCTAAAAACGGCCGCCACCCGTGCCCTGTTAAGTGGACTGTATTGCGGAAGATGGTAACGATAATTAAACTTCGACTGGGATGCTAATGAATCATGCCACGTACCTTAAGTATGTACAGCTACCGGCGCTCTCAGATATGGGCAGGGGCTCCTGCGCTCCTTGCTTTCTTCTGGTACATGTGGATCCACTATTCCCCTTAAGACGCAGGTGGTGCAAGCTCAAAGAGTTCATACACTAACAAATATAACAGTCTGATTTACGAGACACCATGAAGTAACTCGGAGTACGCGCGGATCAATCAATTCACACGTCCTTCAAACGCAAGACGCATGGACGCACTGAAGATCCATTTCTCCAGTAGATGGCGCGGCGGCGACATCCTAAGTACCGTGGACGAAACAAAGCGATCCCAATCGATTAGCTAACTAGAAATTATGAAGATTACTAATAGGGCTAATAGATGGCGCTAACAGCTACTTTAAATATAGTTATTGGGAATTTATTGTAACTGTAAAAGCTGTACTGGCCTTTACAATACTGAGGTTTCAATTTTGAATTCCGAATGCCAACGGTTTGTAGGATTGGCCAGTTGGGGGAAGTCTCAGTAAAGTTGAATGATATTAGTATTTCTTATAAAGTTTAATGATATTAGTATTTCTTATGTTAAGATCTCGCCTGGAGCGGTACTACAGGCCTTCGTATTTTAATCGCTTTAACAATCACGTTTACGTGTTTCTGTTCCATATGAAAGGAAGGAACAACTGGGACAAAGGCAATTCCAACTTATCCTACAGTCGGCAATGCAACGTTAATCGATTATCAATAAATAATTATATAATTAATCAATAACATCTACGATTAACGAAAAAACGTAGAATACTGTGATTCCTTTAACTGTACAACAAGGTTTTATTGTTTATAAGCTTTAACTTAAGTAAGATAAGGTTTGTTTAAAAGCTCAAAATATTTTTATATAATAATAATAAATATTTTTGTTAATTATCTTTTGTTTGGAACTTTATTTAGTTGAATCCAGATGTATTTGTATAATATAAAAAAACATAATGAAGCATTTCATTTTATTGCTAAATTAATTAAGCGACACACACTTCCGTCTAAAAACTTGTAAAATATTTATTTCGCTATCACTAACTAACAAAATATGCAAAATATCGTTAAAAAACAAGACCCAGAACTTGTTCACATTATCATTACGTACCAACTAACATCAATCAATCCGCATGCGAAGTTGTCACGCAGGACTTATAACATCCTTTATAAACTTAATTTTAAATGATTTTGAATTCTAAATCCATAAAAATAAGAGTGTCCGATTTTTATGATACGGGGTGTTACGCATCAGCACGTTTGTTGGTCTTACACCAGTGTTTTAACCCCTGTTCGGTCAGCAGGCGAGAGTTGTCAACTGTAATGACACTATCGGTTGCCGTGCAATCTCGTCACGCGAAATTTGAATTTGATTTATGAATTCAAAGTTCCTGGCTGTATCTTTTTTTTATTTGTATAATTAATAAGGTCCCTTGACAAGGAAACCTTTGTACAACAACCTAATTTTGCAAATCAAATGAAAAAAGTAATGATAAATTTTAATTTCAAATGTAGGAAAATAGCTGCATCTATAACATATACCTGACTGTTACTCGCAGATTAATAAAGTAACATTTATTCATACACTGCTTTCATACGTAAAATTAAAGGATGATTTTCAAATCGTATTTTTAGTTTATCTGACCCCAACTCAATATGAAGTTCACTTCACTATAAATATTAACTCAATTAACTATTCTGTGTTTTACTTTATTTGTTGTTCAAAATATACTCACATGCGACCAATAATCAACCAACAAATAATGTGCTTCATTTATTTTTGCAGTTTTAAAAATCAAAAAATATTTAATTTTTCTAAAATGTCGACTCTATAAATGAATAAAATATTTAATTACTTTTCTAATTTATTGAGCAATAACTTTCAAAAAAGGAGCTTGTTTTCTAACCCATACGACAAACATTCGAAATTTAAAGCGTAACCGAACGAGTCGCGTAATTTATCGACATATTCATTAGTGAACTATAAATTTGAAAAAAGAATTAGATAGCGTTCGTTATACATATTTTCATTTATTTTTTAATATTTAGAAAAATATTTGAGCGTTCATTAATGATTTTGTGAACATGGTGGTATGCTTTTATTTAAATCCATCATAAATATATGTTTTAGCGTCGGATAAATCAGTTGAGTCTTAATTACGTTTGATAATTTATTTTCCAGTCAGTACCAACTGCAACAAAATCTATAATCTGGTACTTGGTGACAAATGTACGCAGACGCCGTTCAGATGGCTTGGTGTTGTGTAATTTTTATCATTTTAGTTAGAGTAACGTCCACTCTTCACCGGCATTTTGAATAACCTTTGACAAATGTTTAATCGCCGTAAAGGATATAAGGCGATTTTGGTTTATTGTGAAAAAATGATTTCTTCCAGATATCGAAATGTATGTGATGATAAGAGATTAGATTTTTAAATATTCATAATTAACAAGAAAAAGAAAGCTTTACACTAAACAAATAGTTAACAATGAGTTTGTAGAAAGTAGTTTACAACTACTTTCTATAAACTTTTCGTAGTTTGTTCAAAACTCAGCCCACGCCAATATCCGCTAATTTGATTAGCACTTAAACCTTTAAAACCATTTTTCAGGATTAAAAATGCGCTTGTTCATTTAACAAACAGTCATTAATAAAATACTGGCTGGACACTAATAACATAGGCGCTGAAGATTAATCGTTCAGATTTCTATCATGGTTTCCCATGATCTACCTAGACGACAATAGTCCTCAAAGAAAAACAGAGACGCTGCTATTCAAGATCATCCTCTGTCTTGCTTTTTCAATGTGTTTAAATGAAAAATACGAAACAAATTTTAGTAAAACGAGAGTAATAGAATATCCTGTCGCGCACGCAAGGTAGAAGTTATTATAAAATTGAAGCATGTTTGATAAATTAGAGTTATTCGTCACGATTGGTCACGGAAGTCGAGTTCTTGTGAAAGGAGATGGAATATGGCTTTATAGAGTGGAAAATGTAATGTTTAATAGTTTGTCCTTTACGAAATAGTTTGTAGTGTATTTAATTTATATTAAGTCTTGCAAAATTTATTAATGGCAACTCTACTCAAAATTTAATGGTTTTGTATAAATTGTAGTGAATTTCGAATATACCTACGAACTCACTCATTAATAACAATGTAAAGTATCAATTTAAAGAATGATAATAAACTGTTTTAAACTATCGTGGTTATTTTACTATAATTTAATGAATTTACGGGATTCTTACCACGATTTTCGATTTTTATTTCACGCGTCCGATGTTTCGACGCTGTTGCTAGCAACATGATTCCGTTTTTAAATCGTGGTAAGAATCCCGTAAATTCATTAAATTATAATAATAATAAATTCAAATTAAAATATTTACTTCTCAACACTGACAATGACTAGTTCTTATTTACGTTAAATAAAGCATGACTCTACTACCAGTTCAAAAAACCTTCATGAAGAAGAATTGGCAAGAAATTTCACGGAATCAAGAAACTTCATTTCACAAAATTCAATTAATCCAAAATAAATTTATATATATCTTTATGTCTTTACAAAACTATTCTTATCTGCATCTGTTAGCTCGGCAAGTCTCCCTCTCCCAACTATTCAAACGGTAAACACCCTCAAATGGCACCCGTTCACGAGGTTAACACGAGATCCAGCCATCTTCATCCTCAACCATATTAGAGGAATAAGAGCGAGTCGTCACCCAACGATACTGTAAATAGGCGTACTGTAGAGTCAATGACGCTATAGACATTAGCAATAACATTAATTATAACCTCAGACAACAGTGCCAGACAAACACATCAACACAGCTTGTGTTATGGATAACCACACAGCAAACTAGGGGGAATACCCAGAATAAACATACATACATAAATATAAACAACTATGACCCGAGAACAAACATCTGTGTTCAACACACAAAAAAATGCCCCGACCAAGACGCGAACCTTTGACCTATGCATGAGGCGGAGCAACTACGAGTACTACTGACACCAAGACTACAGGAAAAACACTCCTAAAATACTGAACTAGTTCAGTATAAAAAAAAATAATAAAACAGACTAATTTTAATCAGTAACGCTATTTTATGTGCTACTTTATCTGTGACCAAAGGGTAGGGTAATAGTTATTTTTTCCGGATGCGGAAGTACGGTTCGATATCCTAATTGTGAATAATGTGGGAAAGATAGTAATAAAAAGTATAGTTACTAGTTTGATTATAATAATATTACTTAATTATTAAGTTTTGTAAAACAAATATTTTGGTTCAACTTTAATTTTAACAGTCTATTAACTAACCCCGAAAATTTGGTCAAATCGATTTGTTTAGGGTTTTTTGTCTGAAATATTTATCGATTTTACAATTCAGATATATAACAGGATTTTTTTGTAGGAAAAAGTATACGTAATATTTTCCCGCCGCTTTTCTACTAGATGAGATGCAAGATAACGTAATAAACAATAGTTATATATAGTTATATATAACTTTCTTTTTAACTTTGTCATAGCCTGCGAACGCGCATCCTTTTGAAATAAGAGGCGTCGTGGACATTATTAAATGTAGTTGTTATTTATGTTTGATATTGATTACTAATGCGTCCACACGTCGTCGGCTTCAGTAAGTATTGCGTTTTTCCCTGTAATTTACCTGACTGTTCCTCAGCTACGACGCGAATACAACCAACGTGCTTATTATGCCCGTTCAAATATAAAATAGTGAGGTACCGCAACGTTTCAGTGCGCTTTATATGATGGAAGACCTAAATAAAGCGCACTCAAACGTTGCGATATTGTGCAAACAAACAATGCTGGCAACGTAGAATTTTGACGTGACATTTAAAGTTCCAAACTTGACTCGGAAACAAAAAGGAACGTTCTAGCATTCTTTTGAAGACAGCCACCTCGATAGTGTTAAGGATAATAAATGTATTCAAATTTAATTAAAATATATATATAATTTTTTAATGAAATAAATAAATAATATATATAATATTAAATATATATAATATTAAAGTAATAAAAGTGTTTATCCTTCCTTAGGTAAAAGTCCTCCTATAGGTTAGGGGTAACCAACCACAGGGTCCCGGACCATTGCCGTACCTTAACAGTATTTACGAACTACCCTAGACGAGATCAACAAGAAATCTTCTCCCACTACATGTTATTGGAATTGGCTCTGGTTTAAGCCAGTTCTACAGAAATTACTTCTTAATATCCTTAGTATAGTAGTATAGGATAGATATAGTACGCAATATAAATATTTGTTTCATTCTACTTACTGCCTACCTTAATGTACAACTGGGTGTGTACATCCGCCAGTTATGACAAAAGCCCACAACCGACATAATTTCAGCAGTCAGAACTACCTTTTACATTTGACTATGCAAATAGAGTATCTTAGGGACGCTACCCATTTTTCGGGCCGCCATTAATCGGCATAGCTGGATGACAATTCTAATAAATGTCTGGATAAAAGCCCATTTCGTTTTACCTATCGGGATTTGTGCGGTCACCCGAATGGATTGGCCGATCGGCTCTAGAAGAATAAATAGAATATGTGTATTAATTGGTTCGGGCCGCCCTTGTCGCTCTACAAGGATAGCCGGACCGAACGTGCCGGCCCGAATGTGAAAGTGGTTGGTCTTAGATATCCAATTGAACAACCGTAAAAATTAAATTATCCTTCTAAAAGTCTACTTTTCAGTGTGTAACTAAAATTTTTAATGATCTCTTGAATTCCAGTTTTCAATTAATTCGGAATTATATGGAATTCTTAACATTTGAAATATGAGCTTTTTAATTATATTGTCATAAATAAAATTTTATTTTTATTGAATTGAACTTTAAGAATATCATCTTTTAGCAAAAGTTTTAGCCGGATAGACTATCGTAAAATTAGTCAAGTACCAGAATTGATATTTTGTAAAAACATTTTTACTTCTTGTATACAAATCTTTGTTATGATGACCTTACGTATTAATTTATGTGATTTCATTTCAATTAGGTAACCGTCTTTAAATTTATTGAAAAAGTATTTAACCTAACCTAACCTAACCTAACCCTAACCCTTTTAACCTTTACATCATAAAAACGCCCAAATAATAAAACTAACATTTTAAGCAATTAAATACATAAATCCCCAGACAAAAACACCATTTGTATGGCCCCAAAGTAAGCAGGGCTTGTGTTATGGATAACCATACAGTGAACTGGGGGGAACCCAGAATAAACATACCAACAACCATGCATCGAGAACAAACATCTGTGTTCATCACACAAATGAATGCCCAGGCCAGGACTCGAACCTGGATCCTCCGGCGTATGCGGCAGGGTTACTACCCACTACACCATGCACCCGTCAATTGCATCCAAATAGGAAGTTTCTTAGTTTAAATAAGATTATATTCAAAACTTGTATTAAATACGTATTAATGAAAAAAGTTGAACCACAGTACAAGCAACATAAACCCATCCAGTAAATATTGATTGGAAACTAAAACAAAAGCTACAGTCATTCGATCTTTGAATCATAAAAACAAAATTTATCACTGTAATTCTGCCACAAATATACTGGTATAAACTTAAAAAGAAAAAAAAACTAGCAGAGAAAAAGGTTTATAGGCAACCAACCTCGTTAAGTCTTGAAATATATTTAACAAACCCAACTAGTTGACAGAATTAATTTGAAATTTCAATGTTTTGCTCCAGATTTGTTTCTGTTATTTATGATTGTAGACTTCTTAACACTTTTTTCTGTTTGAATAACAAATTCAGTGTTGTTTTATTCCTTGTTTTTGAATTGTTATTCTGACATATTTAATAATTATGTATTGGTTTGTTGGAAGCATAAAATATTTGGAATTGGTATGGTATTTATCAATAAGTTAAGATATTAATTAAAAAGCTTTTATTGGAAAATGCTGCGTCTATGATTTTATTTAAGAGACGTTGCTTCATTTGGAGCCAATTCTGAGTGAGAACGTTGCATATCATTTCTACAATTCTCATTTAAAAACAATTCTGAAAATCAACAGGTACGATATAGTTCTTAAATAAAAATAGGTAATAACGAAAACTGCCTTGTAATCAGATTCTCTATAAATGACAATACTTCAAAAATGAATCATTACATCGTCAACTTTAAATTTTTTAACCCGATAACCCCTTATTTGTTGTTTGTGACTATTTTTTTTTTATTTTCCCAACAAAGAGTTTTTAACCGACGCTAGACCAAAAAGATATTCTCATAGATAGATTTCACCAAAAACCTGCATGCCAGTCGCGCAGACGCCTCGTAATGGTTTCCTGTTTCCTGGCTAACGTACAATGCTTTATAAAAATTTATAAACGAAATATTCAAGGTAAGGTATCAAATTGGTGAAAATACTCGAGAAATATTTTTCTGAAGTAAAATTTTTGTAGTGAGATTTGGAATTTGGATATATGTAGTTGAATTAGAATATCCAATGTCCAACGAAGACACGTTATGCTAAATTTTATGTAATTAAAATTGTTGTAATTAAAATGCTACCGCTTAATGTATTTTAAAAAAGCAGAAGCATAGAAAACTACATATTTTGGTTTACATAAGCCATGTTGTGGCTTCACATATTCAAAATTTCGAATTCGATTATAATCGGTGGCTGGAGTAAGTTCTGAGGGTATTTATTCAATACGAAATTTGAAATACATATAAATAAAGTTAGTTACAAAGCAGTCGCCATGAAATTCTTGTAAGGTTAAATGGCGTACATCCACATAACCTTGCATCGAATACTCCAATTAAAATATAGTTACTAATACAGTATTATAGTAATATTGGCATTTAATTATAAGTTTTAATACCTGATCACATAAAGTTTTAATCGCCGAGTGGTGTAGTAGGTAGAAGCCCTGCCTTATACGCCAGAGGTCCCAGGTTCTAGTCCTGGTCGGGGCATTCATATGTTTGATGAACATAGATGTTTTTGTTCTCGGGTCATGGTTGTTTAGTTTGCTGTATGGTATTCCACAACACAACATCCGCTTAATTTGGAATCATACATTAGGTGTGTTTGTCCGGGGATTTTTTATGATTCTTATAACTGGCGCAAAATACTTTAATATCATGTTCGAAAAGCCGTTTCAATAAAACTCATTTGAATATATTCGTTTCGCTCAAGCTTACTCCACGCGCAACAACTACATCAGTTAAGCTTTAATATTTATAACTGCTGTGTAGCTACAAATTAAAAAAAAACTTGACACATTAATTTGGGTCAACCACAACAGTGAATTCAAATGAGGTATCGTAACTAATGTTGGACATCAGTCGACTTGCTACGGACATTTGTTACCAAGAGACACAGGGGGTCAGAATGGAAGCACGTTCTTGGCATTCTTTCTCGAATAACACCCTGTCGCGTATGTTCCGTGTTACATCGGCGATTCATCACTTCACACTTATCTTTGGGACGGAAACGTCTAGCTTCCAGCGTAATTTTTGTAAGGAATGTGATCGTGATTTCGCACGGTGCGCCACGTGGAGAATAAAATGCTTTTGTTTGTGTCTTTGCCGTATAAATTCTCTATGTAGTTGGTATTTTTTGACGTTAAATAATTGATAAATATAATTATCTTTCTCTTTGGATGTGTGTTCTTGAGCTTTGTATTAGCAAACAGAAATTGATGATCTTTATACAAATGAGTATAACTTTGTGCTTTATTTGCTAGATACTACTGTCAATAGTATTTGACCACTATTTATTATAAGAACTACTATTTGACATCCCTCTTAGCTTCAGATATAAAGATCTACCATCCCGATGAAACGAACAATTAATTTTCTTTAATGCCAGACGGCCTGTTTGGTGTGGAGGTAAGTACCCTTGCCTTCCATGCCAGAGGTCCCGGGTTTGAATCCTGGTAGAGGCAGATATTTAATTATATTTGCTCTCTAGTCATGGATGTGTATGTATGTTTATTTAAGTTTATTTCTAATATTTATATATGAAAAAAAAATCTATTTGTACTTATATATTTCTTAAGTCTATTTATCCATTATCTAGTATCTATAACACAAGTTCTTAATTATACTTAATTTGGGCTAGATAATGTGGTGTGATTGTTAGAAATATAAAAAAAAAATGCCTACTTAAAACCATATCACCGATATAAGTAAGTTATCTCTTTAGTTTAAAAAGCTTCAATTGACTATGATAGAAATAATGCAGCAGATCTTCTGTCATTTTTAATTACTGATATTGATAACCATAGACAAAACTCTTCAAAGAGTCTCAATCTCCGTATCATAGTGACTCAGCAGCAAGAAGCCGAGAAATGTACAGTCTACAAAAGTAGCAATGAAAAAATATAACGAAAACTACGAAACGTCACCTATACAAATGTTGTAGCTCGTTTTCAGTTCACATAATACAGTTTATTTGATCACTCACTGGGAAAATAAATCATTTGTTTTATTAAGCACTCGAGTTTATCAATCATTTTGGGTAAAGTTTGTCTAAATATCCACCCACGCTTTCAAAAGTTCATTGGCAGAATGAGTTTATTTTAATAATGAGATCTTATGGAACTTTGTAAGTTGGATTTAACTTATTTTATTTTTACGTGGCTGTTTTACATCAAATTTTCTCACTTGTAAAAATTAAATGTTTTATTTTAAAAGCAATCTCGCTGGTTTAATATTTCATGTTACAAAATTATTTGTCATTTCTGAAAAAAGACGATTTTTTTTATTTCTGATTGAATAATTCTCGCACCAAGCGTGTTTTTTTAGTTTATCCAAGCTGATAATGTGTTTTATTGATAGAACATACATTTTAATACTTTTATTTCTTTACTTGATTTGCTCTATCTGCAAGTAAGAGAATTGCATATTTTACAACAACATCCATCTGATTATTAAGATAATCCTAATTATTCATTCTTTCTGTATATTTAATGCAATTAAAACTAATATTTAATTGCTTAATTCACCTATCCTAAACGAGAACGGTCGTCAAAAGTTCCATTTTAATAATAAAAAGGGCCCCTATTAGCCGTTTTAAAATTCCTTTCGTAGAAATAATCGCGTTATTAATCAAAACTGTTCAGTGGCACAACGCGTTCTAAGTTCAAAACAATGATAAGCTCGATTCCTTGCTTTTTGTCTGTTAAATAATTCATATCATATTCGAAGTGAAATGCTTGACGTCCCAACCACTCGTCTGACAGGTCTAATTTAATACATGCATTTATTATTGGTAATGGAATTAACTGCGTCCGATTATCATATGATTTGATGGACGCACTATCTCCCATCGTCTGTGCCGCCCACTGAATTAAAAAAAAAACGAAGCCCACAGAAGATGGGTCATTACCGCTAATTATTGTTATCTTTATAGCGGCGACCTGCCCGGTTTACTGCCATCCGTCGATAAGATGCTACTTCATTAAGTATTTCTTCCAAAATTCTTCGTCATTTTGTTTGTCTCCCTAAAAAATGAGAACTTTTTCCTTTTTTTATATATTTTACCTTTTTTAATGAAAGACCGGTGCTCAGTGACTCGCTTTAATCAAAATCCACTTGCTTTCATTATTTGCCATGATTTGTTACTTTTTTAAGGTTGTATCTGATGCATCATAGCTGGCGGTGTGTGATCTTTCATTATGCTTAATTTTATTAAATTTAGAGTGACATTTAGTTTTGTTCTATAGATTCGTGTATATTTTATTCCTTATTTTAAATAAAGCTATTGTACATTGTGAATGCAAGTGAATAAAAATGTTTTGTTGATCCTGAATGTTAAAAATCATTCGTGATTGACAAATTAGAAACGTAATCGTTCTAAAAAGTAGTTGCTTAATACTATAGAAACAACTTTTTGCACTGAGTATAATTGGGTATATTATGTTTTCTATAAATAATAAATATGTGTAGAATAGTTGGAATACATGAACTGCGCTCAATAAGGTTATGTTTATAAATTTTTCATTACACGATAATATCAAATTCAATCAGACTTAATTTTCTATATAATTTCATGTAAAGTAAACCTTTCAGAGTAATTTCAAATAACTAATTTCATTGGCAAGAAAATGTGTCAGAAGCAGATAAAGTGTATACACAACCTTTTATAAAGAACCTGTTACTCAAAATAAAATAAATTATGTAAAAATGTAATATTTCCCTGGAAGGAACATTTAATGGAGTATGTACTCCGCGATTCAAGAGAAGTTTAATTAGTAAATATGTTTGGTAAAACTATGACGAAACTACAGAACGAAAACATTTTGAAATCTGTATTTTTTTAACTACTTCACATCTGGCACACGGTCTCGCGATCCACTCGATGGAAAACGCAAATGCAAATGGCATCCACACCCGTGGATGTGGATCTATGATTAATCGTAAGTGTTTTCATTGGTTATCTTGTTGTTTATTGATTTATCGATTAATGATGCTTTGCCGATCGTAGGTTTAAGTTAAAATTGGCTTTATTACATTCATTGTACTGGCTGATCCTTTATTTAAACCGTAACACGGCCACGTAAACGTGACAATAATGGCGATCAAAATAGGAAGGACTGTAGTACTGCCCCAAAAGAGAGCTTAACAAAGAAACTTTTCTACCACTACAGGGTGCTGAAATCGGGGTATATGAATTCCTATCGAAAGAGGAATTACACACAAAAATAACATTAGCAGTCGGGTTTTTTACATTGTCAAATCCCACAGCTAGTTCGATAGTAAATTATGAAACTACAACAAAATGAGGTACGTTTCGTCATGACATAATGAGAAATTGTATTACATACTTTAATGAACATTCTCCTTATCTACATATTAGCTTTCCTCGTTATTTACTTAACTTAAAATATTCTCTTTCACTTTTATTTTTTGTCTTCAATTAATTTAAAGCAGACTCATAATTAGAGAGTAGAGTTTTGTCCTTTTAATTTACAACTACCTTCATTTGGTAAAGAAGTAAGGTGAGCCTGCAAGCCTTTAAGTCTGCTCTAAATTTATGATCAATTAAGTCCATGTTAAAGTAAATAAAGTGACGGTTGTCGCTTAGTTAGTAGTAACATACGACTATTGTTGAGTCTGATAATTAGTGTAAAAGGGTTTTTATTCTGTTGGATTATTTTCATTTGTAGTATTGAAGGTTTCGTATCTATATAAGATAGTTATCCTGTTTATAAAATAAGGTATCCTGTAGGACTAACGTCAGGAATTTTTCGCAATGTGCTATGTGTGACTACATGAGCGGACGAAATGCGGCTCCACTTTCCATTATATACACACATCAAAAAAAGTTTGAGATCAAGAGCTAAACATAGATATTTTTTTGAAAATTATTTTTTAAAAGAATGTTGCTTACGTAACATCTGTTTTTAATTTAAAAAAGATACACTTTTTTAAATTAAAAACTTAAATTATTGTTTATTAACAAAAATTGAATTTCGACTAATAAATAATTGAAAGAAAAAGAGAATTTAACTAAATATTATCAACATTTATTATGAAATTGTTGTCCGAATAAATGCTAATTCTGGACTCGACAACGAAGAGACAAATCCGCCAAATGTTTTCCGCGTCGTCTTCTTCATTTTGACGTAGTCCAGTCAACTGGAATCTGCGTCGCTGTCGTTGCTGTGAGTTCAGGGGTGCTCGACAGGATATTCTCGCTCGTGATCCAACCTGGTGTAAGCAATTCCTGATGGTCTGAGTGCTGAATTCTAGTCCGGTAGCAGCCCGTAACTCAACTTTTATTTAAGTGGCATTGATTGTTGGGTCCTGGGCAGTCAGCATTTTGATGTAACGCTTCTGAGGAGCAGTAAGAACAGTTGGCTGACCACTGCGAGGTCGATCAGCAAAGTTATCCACGCCGCGATACCTCCGTAACGTGTTCACGACACAGGATTGGGATACAGCCACTCTGCGTGCAATTTCTCTCGTAGAATGTCTTTCTTCCCCCAAAGTAACAACTCTTCCTCGTAAAACTTCTGATAATCCCCTCGGCATCTTTTTGAATGAACTCCTTCCTCGAAAAGTGAAAAAAAAAACGCTTGAATCAAGTTGGTCAGATTTTTGAATGAGCGTAAACAAGGAATAAATCTCTTTTTATACAGAAAAAAAAAATATTTAAAAATCTTTTGTTATTAAAAGGTTTGATTTTTCAATAAAGAATCTTAGAAGAAAAAGAAAAAAGGTTTTATTCTACTGTAACAAAAAAGATTTCGTATTTTCAAAGTGATCTCAAACTTTTTTTGATGTGTGTACCTGTATAGATAAAAAAAACAAGTCAAAAGCTGCTTAAATACTTATAACTTTGGTTAATTAGCCTGGTAATAAATACTGGCGTTAATTACCAAAATTAATAAAAAAAGTGTTACTGTCCGTATTCGAAATAAAGTTTGAAAAAAGTTTCACGTTTGATTGATATCTAGTAGGCTTGGTCGAAATATGGAAGGATGCGTGGATACTTAAATATGGAAAGATGTCTTGATTTGGCTGCCAAATTGGCTATGTCTTCGCTTTTTGTCTGCTGGACTTAAGTAGTTTATCAATTACTTGTTTTGTATAATTTATTGACCAATGTTTTATATTGTTAAGATTATAGTGGTATATATTTTCTTGGAGTGCTCTCCAAGTGTTTCTCCGTTTTCTTTCGATTTGTTTCGGCCAACAACACTATTTAATGCCAGTGGTTAGAACTGTATCGGGCCGATTTTGTGTGATCTGCAATGAATGTGTTAAAAAAACACAAGTGAGAGAATTTGCTTCATTACAATAAAAAAAAAATTACCTAACCGGAAATACTTATAAAAAATTTGTAACACTCTTTCAAATTACCGTACTTAATGAATACTGGTAATAACTCTAAATAACTATGATTTTAAAAATTCAAATAAATTTCACTTACGACTATAGGCATCAAGTCACAATCCTGTATATTAGTAGAATCCAGAAGAGTAAGGTGATTTCGACAACAAAATTTTTACAATGACGGAGTAATTTAAAAAAATAAATTTTTTAAAGTACCTCTTTTTAATGTTGTACAATATTTAATATAAGGTCATTTCAGCACAACCCGGTTTTATTTACATAATAATTTATAATTTTATAAACATATTAACCGATCTAATTACTTATCTCTAGCAAATCAAAATCAATCAATCAATCAATTTATTACAAAAAGCAAATACTTATTTCTCTGCTTAAAACAATGCAACTTAAACTTAATAAAGTTGTACCGTTCATCGCTTAGAAACGGACATCGTGCGTAGATAATTGCTTTTTAAGAAACATACTTAATATCTTTAACAAACAAGTTCACGCGTTCATAATGAATATTTTTTTTACAAACCAAAAAACTGGTTTTGTGTAATTGTGATCGAGTTGTTGTGTATTTAAATCTTACAGGAATGCCACATGAAATAAAACTATGACCAAGAAACTATCAAATATTTTACGAGATAAACACAGCATCATAAAATTAATTATACGCATACCAGGAAGAGAGTATAACACCCAACGACCTTTTTGGTTTAGTATATTTTTAAAATAACTCATTCTGAAACTGGTTCGGAATGTTAACGTACATAATTTTAGCCAATCTTTTATTTTTATTATTTACGTATTTCAAACAACTTTCATAACCACAAATATAACCTAACTCCAAAATTAATACAAAACTAAACACGGAGTGTAACAATTTCAGATGGACACATGGTTTATTAATTAATTTTCCACTAATCCGGCAGCTGATTGACATTATCCGATATTTTATCGCCCGATACGAATCTAGATGTGGTATTTTGATATATAATCTGGGGTAACAAGAACGATAACCATGTAGTACGCTATGTCGCTTTGTCATTTTATCGATCTCTAACGTCATATGAAGCGTACGAACGAAACTTTTTAGTCGTTTTTATTTTAAAAAAGTTTCGGCAGATGTACTATATACAACCTCCTTGATTGTATTATATCATCAAATAGTAACTCAAAAAAGTTTTTATTTGGAATATTGTTTATTGAATAGGCATCTTATAAAAAGGTAAAAATAATGAATAAAGTTTCTTATGGGGCCCGATGTTTAAAATACAATTAGTTACTCTTCTTTGTAATCATAAAAAGGTTATAAATAAACCAACAAATATCAAAAATGCCGACATACAATGTCTAACACAGACAACTTGCTTTAAGCTTACAAAGCTTACCTTAGCTGATTACTTTCACCCGAGGCAATATAACCAAGATAATATTAATAAGATTTATAACGTTTAATCCTAATGGTTAATCAGTTTGTTTATTTTGTACATACAAAATAGTTAATTTGATACTTCAAAAGGTTTGAAATATGAACATGCGTCAAGACTGTAAAGTGTCCGTGAGGCGTGTAATAACAAAGGTACAATAAAACGAGGGCAAGCGCCTGCCCCGGGCGAAAGGACCCTAAGATTCGGTCGGATTAGCCCTAAATGAGACGAATGAAAGAAATAAAAAGAATCCTCGTGTAATTAAAAAACCAATTTGCGATGTTACAGCCATAAAGAAAAATGCTTTAGCTTGATACAGACAAAAAGTGTTGTATAATGTCAAGCTGGCTTTAGGTTTGGGTGTTTAAAAATGTAGTAGTCAAAATGTTAGAGCGCACAATCATTGTTTTAAAAGTTTTTAGATTTTTAGATTTTGTACCATTATAATTATTTGCATTATGTAATTAGCAACGAAACCTTTTTATTATTATTAATTGGAATTTAAGGGCTGACATCTCCACATTTCTCCAGCAATTAGTGTTATTTGACTGAAATTGTATTAAATAAAAATAAGTGAATTACGTTCAAGAAAAAACAAAGTGATATAAGATTACAAAAAATAATACATTGTTTTTCTAAAATATAATTACTTTTATACATATATATAATTACTATATATAATTACTTTATCACAATACATAAAACTCTATCTAGAATACTTTAGAATATTAAAATAAACCTTTTATGATGACTTTAATTATTATAAACGATGTCCGTTATCTACTAGAATGTACACAATAAAATTAACTTACAATAACTCAACTCATTTCAGACTTTAAATATCATTTTGGCCTGTATTAACATAAAGATGAATATGCAAATAGTTTTTTCCTCTACCGCACCGCCTGCTACCAAAATTGTTTGATTTGGCAAATTTATTTTTGATATAAACTTAAATTTAGAAAAGTACAATGATATAAATTTCTACGTATATGGAGTCAAAGTCTTCAAATGCAAATTAGTGGACGGGAAACAAATTTAGTAATGTGCGTCTAAATTGAAAACAAATAAATATTATCCAATTATGGCTGTGATTACTTGTCGATGGGCTATTAGCTTAGAAATTAGAAATAATAGGTTAAACTATGAAACAATAACACAACGGGGAGCCGGTTATTGTTTGTCCCGTTTTATTAACACAGCAGGACACTAGACTTGCAGAATTTTAGATAGATAGAATTAATATTACACGCGCTACGAGTATTTATGATCACTCGATTTTAACAGCATATTACTTTGCTCAATTCAAAGGACATAAGATGTAAAAAATAATAATTTTATAGCCTGTTTCTACTATTATGGTATATTTACATAAAGAGTCTCTAATTTATACGTATAATGATCTTGTTGAAAGCTGTCTCATTTAAATAAATAATTAATGTTGTTATGTAACTAATCTGTCTCAAGATGTGTAGTGAACTAAATAAGTTAAATTGTAACCAAACAATGAACGCATTAAAAATAACGAAATAAGTTATTTTAAGATAAATATGAAACTTTGAAGTTACAAATCTCAGAGTAAAAAAGACCTTCTCCCCATATTAGTGATGGAATGGGCATTGTCCCTTCAAATATGAAATATTTATGATAAGATTTATAACAGGTTGCTTAACAAAGAGTTACTTCAAAGGGATTTAATTATTTTTCAGAAAACGAAACTTTAAATTCCGAATAGCTATAAGCATCATTCGTGACTCAATCTTTATTTCTGTCTTAAAAATTGACTATATTGATACAAATGATTTAGAGAGAGATATATATATGAGAGTCTTGACTGTTCAGTAAACATTTCACACATTCGTGTGCTAAATTTTCAAGTTTAATCCGGGTTTTGAAAAATTTGTCACTCCGTAAACGTATTCATATTTAAAAAGTAATATCATGTCATTACCACGAATCGTAACCCAACCCTCACCTCATTGTGAAACCTAATTAGTTTTTGTCACTTCACATTGACAAATCTCGTTCAGAATCTATTGCAGATCAACCAGAACCGGGGGTACTTATAACACCGCAAACCGGTTCTTATCAAAGAGAATATTATTTCAATCACCCCTACTGATCCCAATGGGCATTTGAGACCCTCAAATCCAGTTTGTTGTGAATGAATTTACAGAAATCGAATAAAGTAAACACAACTGAGAGCTCACAAAGCCGGTTTCGAAAAAAAAAAGCTAAATTGAATTCAAATTGGTATCGTAGTATTTGGGGCAGACGGGGGCCGTAAGAAGCATGCAGGGGACGTAATTTAAAGTAACTTTTTGTCAAAGGGCGACAGCGCGTTGAGACACGGGACATACGACTATAAAATTATGTAGATTGAGTACAAGAATCGTGAATTTCAATAGAGTGTTTGCATTTCCATGGTGATTTTAAAATATATAGTGTGGATTTTATTTGAACATGAGTTTTAAATATTTTTTTATTTGTATGTAAATTTTTTTATCACTTATCACATAACCATTGGTAATATTTAATTGCGTATTACACAAGAGAATATTGTAGAGTACAACTCTTAAACAAATATATTTTTTCAACAACCAAATATTGATTTATCCATTTGGAAGTTACCATGTCACAGAAAGATAAAAATAAGTTCAACTTAATAATGTTCTGCTTATTGTAAGGTATTTTTTCGAGGCAATTTATTCCTATATATGTTATTCTATTCTATAGCTCTGTTATTATTTAATGGTTACGATAAGTTGTTGTACAAAAACCCCAAAAAGATGACAATCGATTAGAGCTCAGTTGTAAATAAAATATTTGCGCCAATATGTACGTGCTATTTACGTTTACTACAAACAGAGGAAAAACAAAGAAACTAGACTTACTTACAACAAATCACTATATTTTATTTAAAATTGTAATGTCTAAAAACTAACTAACCTAGGCCTGAATTGCTTCGATGTTGGAACCACACTAGTGCTCTTTTATTAAATCAATTTTACTGATTGATTTATCACAACAATATGATTTATTGAGGTCAAATCAATATGAGGTTATCAAAGTATTGGCCAGTAACGGCTGAGTGCGATTCACTGACTCTGCATCTGGAGCCTGCCATGACGTGGGTATAACTAGAGTTAATTCGTCCGTTGCCGAGCTCGCATTTTTCGGGTGCTAATTTTCTAGGTTACCTTTGCTACTTGCTCAATCGATTTGGTGGTAGTGCCGATAAGTAACGTACTTTAAGTCCGTAAAATTGATATTAAATAGAGTGTTTTTTTTCAATTATAGCAAAATCATTTATTACATAAGATAAAAACCTCTTTTTAGGTTATAGCTAGTACTGAATGATTTATAAAAATACTCCGTAACTGAATGAACGTCAAAAAAATCTTAACCTTTGAACCTTTTAACATATTTCAACAAAATATAATAAATAATAACATTAAATTCCTAATTTTAAGCTTTCATTGCTACGCGCTCTGTCTCTCTGACGCCTTAGAATAAATATGGGACATATACAAATTTTAACAAATGGATTAAATTGAAGACATACATTATAACATAAAGTTTTTGAATTGTCGTATTTTATATACATTATATGTATTTTATGTAATTCGTTTCAAAATAAAACATACTGCAATTTCAACCAAACTCTCCAGTACTAGGTCTTCTGGAAGAAATTTCTTATGCAAAAAGTAGTACCTTTGCACAAGTACTTTTTATTTTATAATAATATAATATAATTTTCTACAGTATTCTGTGTGTACATTGTAATAATAAATAATAATATGGACGCCATAATAGTTTATTGCAAAAACATAGCAAAAATCGATGGCTTACACTTAAAATGTCACAGTTCGCAGAATGGAATATTAAAAAGCAAAATTCTGCGGAAAATAGTTTTACGAATCAAACGTTGGTGAACCTGTTGAGTGGGGTTCACTGGTCTGGCCTGATATGGAGTTATTTTAATTCGCCTATTGTTTTTGAAAAATACAGTTGAGAACATATTTTGAAATGTTTGGATTGTTTTATTGCTGAAGCGTATCGGTTGGTTACTGCACCATCTTTACGATTATGAAAGTCTTTGGTCTAATAAAGATGATCATAGTGGCTACGTGTGGCTTGGCAGATAAGACTTGACCTGTGTGGTTTATGGCCTTGGTTTGAAATTAAAATTATATTAAATGATTGAATTTTTCTACAATGAAACGCGAATGTTAACTCTGGTACATGCTTAAGAATCAACTAGAAAAGTGATTATTTTTCAGGTTTTGTAACCAACGGTCAGGTTTTGTACTATGTCTCCATGTTGTTCTGCAGTTGTTTACACAATAAAATTAGTAACAATGCAAATTAAAACATTTCCTTAACAGATGGAAAGTTTTGAACGTAAGTCCGTCTCACCCTTGTCCCATTACTTCATATAAAATTATGAAACAAAAATCTTAATCATAAAAAAACTATTTTTAAAAGTTCACTTTCGACTGCACTGACCCTAAAAAATACTAACACAAATTTAAAATTCGGAATTTAAGTATCTGACAGAAATCATTGTGGTTAACCGCGCAAAACGTTCGACTTTGTAGCTTGCAGCTTATTTTATAACGGTTGGTAAAATTGAATTTTGCGGTTATTTAGGTATTTAACTATAATCATAAACGAGAAATGAAAACTTTGTCGGTATCGTAAAAACTTTTATCGTAATTAACCTTGAAGAGCTGATCAATGGTTAAGTGCTTTTATTTGAATTGTATAGCTTATATGATCGTATCATTTATTATGACATCGAGAACAAAACAATTATTACAAAAATACTGAATCTTCACCTCACACATAATGTAGATCCTTAGAATCTTAGCACTTGTTTTGTGTATTTTTTGGGCTCTATTATTTTTTCGTTCCTCTATGAATTTATGATAGTACATCTAGAAATCATTTGGATAATTCTTCCAAATATAAATGAGAAGTTGAACTTTTGATGACAACCAATTCCTTAATCAAATAAGTCTTGGACATCGTCGCAAAGTTCCTAGCCTTTGCTTTTTTATATTTTGTTTTATAAAAAATGTAATATAATAATAAAAACCTTTACTATCTCACTGATTGTAAGAATCGGCGCACGAGTATCTTATCATTTGGTCATCTTCCAGGATCAGTAGCCCTAGGCTTATTGAGTGCAGTGTAAAATTTCAAGCAATATTTTAATGATTTATTTCTATAAAGTGCCGATTAATTTAATCATAAAATTATTATTAAGGTTAAAACATTAGAAAGATATTCCAAATGAGCTTCGTATTCGTTCTTGAATATACATTTCATTAAATGTTGTCATCCGTTTCTATTATACACAAAAATTAAATACATTTTACAACAAAAAAAAAATAATCGACTTTACTCCAATGCAAGCTTATACGAGATACATTTTATATTTTAGCAAAATCGTATAAACTGGAATTAATACTGTTTTGTAGAAAACCCGAGTAGAGGTTAATATCTTAATGGCCATAAATTAAATTGTATCTCTTTTATAGTCAGTTTGAAGAGGTTAAAGATCGTTAAAATCGAGAATCCATTAGTGTAATCATTCGGAAGCCAATAACTTCATATGATCATGCAAAGGTGAACATATACTTAAGTTTTGTATAGGATTATCTATGCTCTTAATTTTTTTTTCCTAAATGGAAGCGGTGTCATTGTAGTTTCGTTTGTAGCTTTTTTTAAGCTACAGATATTAGTCAGCTGAATTTCGACCATTCAGTTGGAGAATCAGATTTTTTTTTACATCTCAAATAAAAAATATCTACCTAACGTAGATCTTTTTAATAGTATATTTTTTTATTCCAAATATTAAATCTGTAAAAGAAAATCTTAATTCATTTTCACATATTTGATTGAACTCTAACTCTATCGCCTACCAAAATATTCAGTAGATTATACAAAAAAAAATTGTTGTAACAGGTTAACACAATATTATTGTAACAGGTTAAGTACAAAAAAGTGTGAGTACTGTAGTGAGTAAATCTTAATGTCAAGCAAGCTAAATCCTAATATGTAGTAATGGTGTTCTTACAAACTCAATATGTCATAATAGTTATCACTTTCAATTAAAGAAACTTGTCAAAATTGTGCGCGAGCAATGCAGCACGACACGGCGCGGCGTGTTGTATCACCTCAAATATTCCGCGTAAAATCAGGCGAAGGGGGCAGTATTTATAAGGTAAATGCGCTAGAAGTTGTCACTTATATTTTGCTTTTTTTATTAAATCAAAGACCACGTGGATTACGTTCGTGTGACGTTATGGTTTACCCTATGTTTTTGTGCAACAAAGTACTATTTTGAAAACATACGATTATTGCATTCTATTGATAAACTATGACCCAATCATAGTAAAAAATATTCAAGTTTCTTACCACCATCACAATTTAAAAGTCATTCAAAAATTTAGAAGATGCAATTTATAAAATAGGAATGCTATTTTTGAAAATTTCTTCCTAGAATTACTATCTAATTTTCCTGCGAGAAAATTGTGCGATTCTTCACAGTATGAACATTTTTCTCTGTAAAATAATAAAGGGTACCTGCAAATTCGCGGTGCTATAAATTTGTAGTGTCACAAGCTCATATTTTTAAGAAGGATTTACGAACTTTTTAATATTTTCTATTCATTTTCTAGTCCACTTTTATACTTTTAAAATAAATCTGTTTTTATTTTATTATTTTTATAAGTGTATTTGGTAGAATATCTTTCGGGTTTTCTGTATTAAAGTATATATATTTATAAAGTTATTTATATTGCTTAGTATAATGGTTAAAGATGGCAAGTATTTCAGTAGGAACTAAAATTCTTTTCATTCCTTAAAATCCTATAGTTACAAAAAATACGAAAACGTAATACAAATTAGATGTCAGCTTTAGAGAACAAAGAAACTGTGCAGTGGCGCTGCAACGAACTGTAATTTTAAAACTTCTTACTGTAAATTGCTGACTATGGTTTTCTTTTGTTAAAATTCTATGGAGCAGCGGATCCGGTGAAATAAATACTGCAGTTGGTTAATGTATTCGAATCCTTAAAGCCATTGTGTGTTACTAAGAATCTGGAATTGCGAAAAATTTAATGGAAGGTTGTTATAAGGTGAATGTGATATTTTGTACTATCAATTATATTGTTTGACAAAAGGAGCAGGAAACTTATTTAAAATGTCAATGTTTTCTTTTGCCGACAAAATAATGAAAAAGGAAATTTTAAAGTAAATTTTAAAATAAGTTGGTCCATTAACAATCGTGGTGTTTTAGATAATGACTTTAACAAACCTATCTAGTTTAAAACTGCAGAAGGTACTAATCCCTTGATGGATCAAATTATCTTTTAATTTTTTCACACAAAAACTCTAAAATGGCTATCCAAAATTATACCAACATCTCAACAAACCTAACCTACTTGCAACCCAGGAAGTTCATTTCCAACGTCGCAATTCAATTGTTTCACTTGCCTACATACAACGTACGACTGTAACTCGGGCTATGAAATACTATTTGTTATCCAACCTGAAAGCGAGCCTTCAAGCGCTCGCTATTACACAGGCTGTACAGGTATGCACATAGGTACTTGCAGGCTATGTCAAATGTCAAATTCCAGAAATTTCCATAGTCCCGCATCGGCTCACCGCAATTGACTGCGGGTAGGAATTCTGTTCGCAAATAATTTGTACTATAATATTGTTATATTGGACACGAGTGTGCGGTGTATGCGGCGATGTATCTTTTTTATTTGTTGTAAATAATAGTTGTTTTTGTCGTTTTAGGATTCTAAAACAATAGTTCATTAATACGGGTTTTTGAGTATTAAAAAAAAGAAAGAATTATTGGGTTACGTAAAGATATTCAAGCTCACTTAACAGTCATATCGAGTGACTTTTTTACTATTTAGAGTGAGCTCATACCACAATAATAATTATAATAATAATCAATCCCCGGAGACACCGATTGTATGGCCCCAAAATAAGCCGAGCTATATATGGATAACTATACAACGAACTGAGGGGGGAACCCAGAATAAACATACGTATATAAATACAAACGACCATAACCCGAAAAAAAACATCTATGTTCATCGCACAAATAAATGCCCCGGCCAGGACTCGAACCTGGGATCTCCGGCGTATGAGGCAGGGCTACTAACCACTACGCCACTCGGTCGTCCAAAGTAAACAATCAACAAGCAAACAATCATAAACGCTTTACCTACAACCAAATGAACCAATGTAAATACATAAACTTCGAAAACATCGTGAGGAACTCCAGATACGTCGTCTGCCGACCCGCAGTAGGCAAGCAAGGTGCCTCTATATTGTCTAATGCCACCCCTTGGTTGGGTGAGGGTGATGCCCTGCAGTGGGATGAATGAATTAGATATTGTATATATATTATATGTTGACGGCCTGTTTGGTGTGGAGGTAAGTGCCCTTGCCTTCCATGCCAGAGGTCCCGGGTTACAATCCTGGTAGAGGCAGATATTTTATTATATTTGTTTCTAATCATGGAGGTGTATGTATGTTTATTGTTTATTTCTAATATTTATATATGAAAAAAAAATATCTATGTGTGTTTATATATTTCATAAGTTTATTTATCCGCTATCTAGTATCCATAACACAAGTTATTAATGATACTTAATTTGGGCTAGATAATAATGTGTAGTTGAAAGAAATATTTATTATTATTATTGTTTTAGAACAGTAACTCAAAATTATTATTGAATTATTTTTTTCTTTACAAAGGTTAAATAAAGCAAGATGCTCAAGATTTGTTTCATCTCTGTACATTATGATTATACCATAAAGTGTATATCATATAATCACAGATTTTTGTGATCAGTTATTCGATACTTTGCATATTTTAAGCACAATCTATCCTATAATTTACAATAATACATAAATTAATAATTGCTGATTGAATTAAATTGAATATTGATTGATGATTTAAACTAAAAGCCTATGCTTAATCCATCAATTGTAACACAAATTAATGGTAAAGTAAAATAATTTCAGCCATTACTCACATTAAACTGACAAGTCGAATGACCTAGTTGCTAGATCTTCTTCAGTCAGTTGCGGCGGAGTTATATAAATGAGTTATTTGGTAACCTTAAGAATACAATGCATAGGGTCTTATCTGCAATGATTAAAATATTATTGCATGATAATGTAGCTTACATCAACATATGACGTGTATCGGGAATCTATAGCGTAAGAGGTAGTAAAACAGTCGGTTTATTAGATACAAAAAAAGGAATACAAATAAATATATAAATTATTTGTTTAAAATATTATTTTATAGTGGTGAAACCAAAGGTGGAAGTATTTGCTTGTTCAAGCAAATTGTTGACTAAGAAATATCATTTTTACAATGCAGTTTAAGTAACATGCGAGTATTGGACCTTTTGGCATGAATCGGGAATCGGAAATGGCAGGAATAGGAATCGTGCTCTTAATTAATTTAATTTTTTGTGTGCCTGACTTAGTGTTTAGCGTATATAGATGATAGGGCATTGTGTGGGTACATAAAGACATGTGTATAGAATTGTAATCCCAATGCGAAGGGTAGACAGAGCTTTTCGTTATATTCCAAAAATGCTGTGTATTGATAGTAAAGTCATACTATCACTTTACTTTTTGATTTTCACCTTCATCGTCTTCATTATCATTCATAATATCATAACAAAATAAACAGAAAATTAAATAAAATTAACATATTTTAATTTCAAATATATACAATGTCTGTTTGTTTCCTGAATAAAATAAATAAATATATTTTGCTGCAGGTCACAACTTCGCGGATTGACACGGCTCGCTAAAATAAACGCATTTTACTCGACTGGACAATACTTTTAAACCAAGACATTGTTCCTTTCTTATATTTAAAAAAAGAACATTGTTTTCACACATTGAATCTTCCGTGTTTTCATATCCCAGAGCTGATACAAAGCACAACATGGAGTCTAACAATAACCATTATCATTTGCGTTACAATGGATATACATGTCCTGATCCTATTCAAAAGGAACCCATTTTAGGCCAATAACATTTACAATAAAGGCCCAGCAGGGTGCATCAATGTCACCTTTTAGGTTACTTTTACGATGTATAATCTGTAAATCTCCAACCGATTGAATCATGCTCGTAAATTGTGTTACTTAGTATCATATTCATTTTATTGCCATATTTATTTCACTTGATATTGCTGTTGTAATATTAAATTGAAAAATTTCTTCATTTGAAAGTTGCCCATTAAAAGTGTAAAAGTTTAACACAATTTATAAAGACGATGCGAATATCTTTTTCAGCATCAACAGCACTTAGCAGCAGATTATGAGCCTTAAATCATAAAACTGAAACTGCCTGAAAAACTGAATGTGAATGTCTGCGTGCTAGAAAATTATCTTACTTAAGACGTTTGGGTGCCTAAAAACATAAAAATCTATAAAATTATGTTGGAGGCCAAAATAACTAAATCTATTCCATTGTACCAAAAAAACTTTTGCTAAATGACCTTATGTTTGTTAGTAGGTTAATTTGCAAGATTTCTTAAAACAAAAGATACTTGTTTATGAAGTAATTTTTTGTAACACAATATCATGGCAATCGAAACAAAGTACGTCAGGTTGTTGCTTCGGGAGCAGTACGAAGTTTTATATAAAAAAAATCACATAGGCTTCAGCATGCTGAGAATTTATGGTTGCCAACTATCGAATATTACTTGACAGCGACGAAACTACGTCAATCGTATATTGAACATAATATGAATTTATTAAGAAAAATCTAGACCTTAACCAAACTTAACGTGAACTTAATTCTCTTTTACGACATGATATGAAACATTCCGTAAAATCAACATAAAATACAATATTAAAGAACAGTTTACTTTAGTTCTCAATAATGCCAAGGTATTGATACTTCCTACTGGTTGGGAGCAGGTCTCGAGGCGGTAACCAAATTGCTATTATTAATATACAATCTGGCGACGTAGTGAAGAATATTTGCAAGTCTGATGATACACTCAACTTTTACGGAAGATGTTATATTTCACAGTTAGATCGATATCAGCTAGATTGAAAGTTTTCAAGATAAGACGGAAGCTGCTGGGGTCTATAATTAAGGTTAGTTAAGATTGTTTTCCATGGTTATTTGTTTTATAATCATAGCTTTACTTTTTTATTTATTTATGATGGATGAATAATTTATATTCAAGTAAAACCT
The DNA here is from genome assembly GCA_923062675.1 of Marasmarcha lunaedactyla. Lineage (NCBI taxonomy): Eukaryota > Metazoa > Arthropoda > Insecta > Lepidoptera > Pterophoridae > Marasmarcha > Marasmarcha lunaedactyla. The sequence continues at coordinate 17,517,303 of OV281353.1, forward strand.
TGTAGTTATTGCTTTAGAATTGTATTTGTTGGCATTCTCTCTCATTCTCGGCTTCGGTGAACCTTTAAAGGTATTACGCAATAAGACCCTTTGACTCCATCTTTTAGTAAACGAAGTTTGTTTTAGTTTCTCTGCAGGTTTTTATTTCATTTTGAACACTTCATCTGGACTTGAGAATACAGTAACAGTATATAAAATGATAATTTTGAATAACAAAATTGTATTGAATCTTGGCTTTGCTACTATTGGATACTGAAGTTTATTTTAAATAAGAGTAAGAGACTCTTTGTATCTTTATTTTTAATTATATCAGTCTTGAAAATTGTATTGCGCTGAAGTCTTGAAGTAATATCCGGTAGAGTCGTAAATTATTAATTATATAAATAATTTGTATAAATTTTGGTATTTCAACTTATATTAGGTCATTACATCTAAAATTGACGTTTTGTAAGGGAGGAACATAAAGTCAATTTAAAAAAATATAATATATTTATTTAATCAAATTATGTACCATTGCTATCTATAGACTTTCGCTATCTCATAGGTAGTTCATTGATCCCTTTACTAAATTTTATATGTAAGGACCTAATATTTTATCCATTTATTTTTTATCTTTTATTAAAAGTAACTTGTTCATGACATTCCTCTTTTAAAACCTATGATTTCATTTATTGAAAGAAACTATCCACGGTTACAGTGGCTAGGAATTATATCTTGTTGCGTATTATGTTTTATGCCTGTCTATGAAGTTTACTCAAAATGCTTTTGAAAATTAGCTTAGCTACGCTTCATTTTTTTGTAGTACAAGAAATTAACAGACACGAAACAAATATTCAACCAAAACTCAAAGCTTTACAACTCAATGGACAGAGTATAATGATCTAAAAACTGGAACTTGTAAGTAAGTGAAACAAGACGTATTCATCACAGTGCAGAACGACGGGTTCAGAGCGGATCAATTGAAATCGTACTGTTTTTGTCGGTAATAGCCTTGATCTCAGTCTTTTTATTTTAGACTTTTTGTCCCTTTGTTAGTGTATGCCGAAGTAAGTAGGTTTATTGATACGAGTCAGAATATAAAGTTGGAACTAGATGACCTTTACTAGACCTTTTGGTTTTGGGTGATCTTTGAATAAACCTAGTTGCTTTATCCTCATGGGCTGTACTTAGATTTTCTCTCAAATTTGAAAAAAATACCTATGCACTGCTCTGTACGTGATACTCTATAAAATAATGTGGTATTGCAAACAGATACTTACGTTTTCATTACGAAAACATTTTTAGAAATCAAAATGCTTAAGCATACAAAATCGTATATGTCATGATGTCATAACTTTTTGAGTTTTTATGTACTATAAAGGCTAAAACAAATTTAAAATTTTGATATAACTTTTGCTCTTACAATAATACATCGTGCAATCATTTCACAGAACAATAAGAACTGACATAAGATCAATGAATTAATCTAGAGTCAACTCGATACATACCGGTTATCAAAACAAATTAATTTAATTTTCTACTACACGTTTCTCTAGCCAATGTTTACTCAATTTAAAATCCCTGCTCTTCTCAGTAGATAGTCACCATTCCATTCTATCACCCACTTTCTCTATACGATTACGACTCATCGTTTGATTTAGTCTTTAACTTATTCCATGTAGCTCCGTCTCGGTCTTCCTCTCCCACTTCTTCCTTCTACCTTTCCTTCTATAATATTCTGTAAAATGTCGCTAGTCATATTATTTTTTTCTGTACTCTAGCCGATAACTTTTTAAATAAAGTCGAAATCTTCTTGCTACCTAAAAGACTAAAATAATACTACTGAGTGAAAAAAACAAGCAAAATACATTGATTGCATTGTTACGCTCATATTGAATAGGGCTTAGATACGGTAAAAAGGTACAGAAAAGGTACGGAAAAAGGTATGGAGCTAAAAAATGACTAAATCCTCAAACAATCGTACCATAGAGCATGTTGAAGGAATACGCAGAATAAAACAAATTTATCAAATTCAAATTCAAACAATTATTTCTCAACATTAATTATTACATTAATTTTTAACATTAATTTATTATTATTATATATAATTACATTAATTAACATTAATTATAAAACAATTACTTGTACTTATATCAATAAGTCAAATAAAGCATGACTACCAAAAGTTCGGAAAAACCTTTGTGAAGAAGAACTGGCAAGAAACTCAACACCCAGATTTATAAACTAGGACCTGGTGTCAGGTGTCAAAGTACCTACACCATGAGGCTTTCAAACAAGGTTTTACTAAAAATGAGTAAAGAAAGAAGTTCCAATGACTCAGCCACGACAAAATTTTCTTTAGGCTCTTTCTTTTAATTCTGAGAATTGTTTACTATATCGTTGAGAATCAAGGATATAAGCGTTCCGATTGAAATACACTTTGTTTCGATTTAGACTACTGATATCCATAAGCACAACTGCTTACCATAAAGCAGACCATATTTTACCAGACCATATATTTCCATTTAACGAAAATATCAGATAGTAAAACATGTAAAATTTAAAGCTACATACAACTTTTGCGATATTGTAGAAACAAAATAGAAAAAGGGAATATTTTATTTCGCTTTGCGTATCCTCAATAAATATTTAGGTAGGGCGCTCCAGTTGAAATTCTGAAATTCAAATATCTCCTGGCCTTAGAACACAATCGGTGCTTTAACGCGCAGTTCCCTCGTGAACAAAGGGATTTTTTTAATTATATTCACATCTGTAGACAAAGAGTAGGAATGTTTGCTTAACATGTTCTAGGATTTTAAATTTGTGTCTATTTGTAGATACAGTTTGTTAAGGGTTTGAGAATACTTTACGAGTACATGTTCACATATTAATTAACTGTGTTTATCTAAAAAATATGATACCAAAACACTATTACATAAAATTAAGTTGCAATCAGTCCCAAATTATCACAAAAAATTTGTAACAAAGTGCGTACGGGACTTATTTTTTGGCTATAAATATATTTTTAAATTTTGGGCAATGTCACCACTTTATTGCTAGACTTCTAACAGATCTGTTTTGATATGGAGTTTTTAATATTTTATATCTTTTATTTTTCCATTTTAATTTTTATTGTAAAAATATAGTTAGGAATGTTTGACCTTCCGAAATAAAAGCGAATGAACAGCATAAAGGTGGATTCATTTACTTTTTAATACCTAGCTTGTTGATGAAGATAGTATTATCAACAGTTTGTAATGATTCTTCCCTACTGCCTATTATTAAACCTCATATGTTATGAAGTAATGCTCCAGCTGAGCTTAATGCTGTAAATGAGGTAAGTATGGATCTTCTTCAAACTTACCTTATACATTATATTTCAATTTTAAGATTGTCCTTTGAGTATGTTATTCTTGGATTAATAATACGGTAGGATATACTAAAGGCGATTATTTTTCTGTAAAAATACATGTCAAATTAAATAATGCCAATAGGTTTGCCTTTCCGTAATAAAATTTGTATAATTATATTAAAAAGACAGAGTGTTCTATTACATTTTTTTTTATTTGCCTGAATGTTGCTTTAGGCGTATGATGTCTTTCTAAATAATTTGGAACAAAATCGGACGACCAATTCCATGCGTGGCAAAAAAATATGTTGTAGTAAGAAAATTACAAATTAATATTTATTTTTCCTAAAGAGACTTCAAATAAATTTACAGTTAAAGTTAAATTAACCGTTGATTACGCCATGAAATTTAAAAGCCACTCCGCAATGAAGGAAACTACAATTCAGCACATCGGAATCAAGATGCTAACCGATTTTAACAATTATGCATCGCCCCAGGACGCAAAGAACGTGGAAACTTGATCAAAACCTCTTATTAAGATATCTCAGCCATATCAGGCTGCACCTTTTTAACCAGTATATCTCGCTTATGTAATAACCGTGACATCCATCAAATAATTTAAGATTGGAAATTTTTAACAAGGCTGTTTTAAAATTCATAAAGTTTTTATTACTGCTTTTAAGTGTATGACGTTATTCCGTGGTAAAATGAATGAAATAAAGAGTTGCAGTTTTATAGAGCCTTGTCATCAAATTATACAAAATATCTAGAAAAACTACGCTATCTTGTATTATAGAGGGCGTCGTGGTGTAAGTATTACGTGCAATTGACTTAAAACACTACCAGGTTCAAGCGTTAAATCAAGCGACAACGTCTATGTAATAAACACACTTATCAACAATTTAATATGCATTTTGCATTCGTTGCGGTCAATCTGGGTAACTTTGGCCCCGCTTTTAGACAATTTTACAAATACGTTTTTTGATTAAAACTATGAAATAATAAGTTTAATTAATCTGTATACCGCACCATCTCTTCATCATATTTTGCATAATTTTAAAATTTCTGCAACATTCAGATTACTTTAACCTCATACAATAAAAACGTTTGAAATTACACCATAGATACTTATTTTAAACTTATTTCATGTAATTTACGAAGTTATCACTTTTATTTTGAAAAGTAGTTTTTTACCCAAAAGTCAATCTTATTAAATTCAAAATTTTTAAAATTATTTTCTAATAAATCAAAAATATTAAAAAAACATTGTTTATATAAAAAACACAAAATTAATGTTGTATTTAGGTGAATGCTAAAGCAAAACAAAACATCCAATAAAATTGGACCAGGGTTCAACGTTAGACAGAGAGACAATATTACCCAGATTGACTGTATAGCGTTCACATTCTTCTGTGAGGAATTTTTTTTATTTTTTTTAATATATTGAGATTAGAAGTTGCTTTATTCATTAGCATAAAATTGTGTGTTGTTTAGGAATAATACAGTTTTTAAGTACTGATATAGTTTTTAAAATAGTACTAGAAGTGGGTCGAAATTAACATTAACTACGTAACGCTTTTTATATTGGCGAAGCAAAAAAATGTTCCACGACCAACAAATGGTTAAAAAAAGATATATATTTATATATTATCCTTGTTTCATTTGTAATTTTTAATAACAAAAACAAAGATGCACTCTATCAAAAACAACTCTAGCTTAATAACATTAGGACATCAATCAAATTGATATTAGTCCTCAGTTAGGTAACAATTCCATAGTTGACATGTGCGTGCGCACTCCCAGACGTCCGGCGGCGGCCAATTTACATCAAATTACGTTGAATGTCATTAACGGAATAAACTTATACATTATAATAAATTCAAGAAAAATGCAATACCAACTTTAAATCTAAATCTTTAGGTCTACATTTCTGTAAATTATTTGACATTGTATCAGGAGCGAGTGAAACTAAAAACTGCAGCAAAAACGGTGAGGTCCCACGAAAATGGACGTTACAGATGACACAGAGGTGACTGTAATGACAATATAATAGCTTTGCCTTCTGTTGTAAGAGGGGACGTGTAATCAGCGCAAATGATAAGATCCCATTACTGAAGAACCATTTTTTTATTCTACAATAAGCAGTTCCTAAGAAATGGCTTAGTTAATGATAGGCAGTCATTTTCGTCGCATTATTTGATCTGAGAATGAGTTTACGATTTCAAAGAAATATGTTGTTTGTGTCATTATTTTTAAAGGCTTGATTGCTACGGGATCTGTGATGATCCTTTGTTCCATTTTTTCGCAGTTCTTCGACACTTTTTTATGAAGTAATAAACAAAGCGGACTAAAAAATATATGGAATTACTATGGAGCGTATGCTTTTCAGTTTTTGTTTTCGTTTAACCCATGTAAGCTAATTTTACTCAGTAGGAACAATTTTTCAAGCTGTTAAATTTCAATAAACAACAATTTCAAATACACTGAGTTTATAAGTATTTGCTGAGGTTTCTGCCTGATCTAAGTGCACATCCCAGGAAACCACAATATCCATTGTGAAATCATACTTAAGTAAATTGGTATAAGAGCATTATAAAAATACGTAAGTTTTACTTCTTTTTTTATTTCTAATTATGCAGCGAGGTTCTCTTGTTCAAAGGTTATATAGATATGAGTAGATAATGATACCTTGGCTTTTCAATCACTTGTTTTCTTAAAAATGTTATAACTGGCTGCTTCCTTCATTTAGAGCTTTCAATGTTAGCAAAACCAAAACCCGTTTGAGTTTAATTGCAAAGGACTTTTGAAAACGATCTTTTGTTTTTTGATGAATATTGTAAGGGCTCCTTTACTATTTGACGGACTATTTGACTTGTCTTTGTACTTCGTCTTAGATTATCTAAACAATCTGGTATACGTTTTGATTTGAAATTCAACTGTGGTCAAAGTGCTTTTTGATATGCAGGTCTCGATGTCACCCTCATTAGGGACTTTCAAAAATTCCCGTCAACTCTCCAAAACTTTGAAAGAAATTGTACCAGCTTTGCTTCCATTTAAAACTAAGGCTCCTTATGTTTTATACATCGCTGATATTGGTTCTGATAAAGTGGTTTAAAGGAATCTTAAATTTAAAACACGATCGAATACTAATGTGGCTAAGGTTTTGTTTCAACGCTTTCATAAATATTTAGCTTATTGGATTAGGTGTGAATGCATTTTCTTTTTCTGCAAATCACTCTTTAGTTAACCAAATATATTCGAGTAATCCTATGGCTAATGCCGGTATTTAATTTAAAAAAACATATGGCCAGCAGAGCGTGTGTCTTTTTTTATTTCCTGCTTGGTTTTAAATTAAAACGTTTGTGTGATTTTTAATAATCTCTGTATTCAATTTAATATCATCAAGGAATTTTGTGTTCATCAAGGCACTGTGAAGATGAATATCACCACACCAGCCGCAAGTTATCCTCTACACCAGACAAATGCCATCTACAACGATCAGTCGCTTAAACTTTTTCCAATCATTTTGACCAGTTTCGGTCAAAAGCACGCTTCCTTTATGCTTTAAATGCAATGGAATTTGTATCCTATTTCTTGACACCTCAGCTTCACAATCCTGTTTATGTGAACTATGTAATTTTTTTGAATCGATTTTTTTGTTCCAACCTTGAAATTCTTACTTATTTACTCATTGGAAAAATCTTTTTTTAAAATAGGCATCAACCAAATTACAGATCCAACGTCAAAGTAACATGTCATTCAATAAATAAATAGAAAGAAATTATACGCACTAAATCAAAACAAATAATTTGAACGTCCACCATTGTTGTGACCTACAACATTGATGTAACAAGTTCCATGTAGACAGATAGGCCGTGTTCTTTGACAGAGAACAAGAAATGTTAATTCAATCTTGTATAATTTATTTTATATTGAAACAATTTTATTGGTAAATTTTTTTTTGTTCTGGCAAGTCATTGAGCAATGAAAAAAAAATTGTATTTTTATGTTTTCAGAATGCACCAAAATACATAATATTTCTAAATTTAGTAGAATATCTCAATTTGGCAATCGTAGCACTGTTCAAAGTTAAGATGAAAGGAGGGATTACAACAAAATGATTATTTTGATGGCTGAGCGGCGCAATGGGTAGTAGACTTGCCTCGTACCACGGAGGTCCCAGGTTTGACTCCTTGTCAGGGCTTTCATTTGTGTAATGAACACAGATGTTTGTTTTCGGGTCATGGTTGTTTATATTTATACATATAAGTATGTTTATTCTGGGTTCCCTCACAGTTCACTGTATGGTCATCCATAACACAAACTCTGCTTACTTTGGGGCCATGCAGTTGGTGTGTTTGTCTGGGAATTTATTATTATCATCCCATTTTTTTTACGTTTTCACCAAATTATTGGGATGTTTAGACCTTGCGGGCTTTTAAACACACAAGGATGGAAATACTTGTACATCTTATTATTATAATTATATTTCGTTTTAAGTAGTTTCTCTCTTTCATCTGAAATACTAAATAATACTTCACACGGGCGTTAGCCAAGTGTGAAGAGATTGTTGTGTGAAGAAGAATAATTTAAATTTTAAAATTTTTCGGTTGATTGAACATGTATGGTAGTATGGTGACTTTTTGTAGAGTATACGAAATGTAGATATGTGGGTAGATTTAATGCTTTCAGGCTATTTTTGAACGTCTTAGGAATTATTCTGGTTGATGACAACACTATTGGTACGATATGGATGGTAATTTATTAAAATTATTATTGCGATTTATTTATTTGATTTTTTATACCTATAAGTGTTTTATTATAAGGACGTTTATTTATAATTTCTCTTTTCACGTAACAAAGTTGCTTTGGATCCTGATTTTCATACAGGCTTAGTTGAGCGGCAGGAGGTTGAGAGAGGCTACTTTTAGAGAGAAACTTATTACTTATAGAGACAGGTAAGAGTGAGCAAACCTGTGGGCATAAGATTACAGTTATATTTTAAGCGGTAAAGCAGATAGTGCAAAAGATGACCTACTAATAGTCAGTATATCAAATTAAAGGCCAATAAATATAGATTATCATACAATCATTATTTTAAATATATAGACCTTCCTACCATTGTAAGATATTTTTTTTAATATATCTTTTCCCCGATTTTTTTAGGATTCACTCTAGGTAATTCATGTGAAAAAAAGAACTGACAGATTGTTGATTGACTGTCAAAACTAATCCACCAATAACATCCATTAGGTACTTGTGGGTTCATTCGACATCGTTTTGTTACTTTTTTGACATTGACATTGATACATTCAAAAGAAAACAACATGGTGATTGATTTTTCGCAAATTATTTAAAAAAATTTACAAAATTTTTAGATTTAAATTTAGGGAAGTTTAAGGGGGAAAAGGTTACTCATGAGTTAATCTCTCATGCGTACTACTGACCATTAGCAGGTCAAAATCCCATATTGAGTTTGACCATTATCTTTGTAGTTTAAAAATGAGCATCCATAACTGGAACATATTGTAGCTCTTTAAAATTGGCACTGCTTTATTCGCAGATCAGACTTGTAAGATCAACCACTACAATTGAAATCGGAAATCAAAATAATCATTTTGAAATACAGAGCCATATTCACGCAGTAATTCTTTGCACTGGTGGTACCTACACGTAGTTTTATAATAATTTTATCGATAATGCGAAAAATACGTGCTCACCAACGTTTTGCTCCGTACGTGAGCTGAACCCTATTACCAATTATTAAACTCAAATGAACCATTAAAATTGAAATTATACGAAAACGTTCCACTCTCGTTTTTAAACATTAATTATTGTTTACATAAGTATTCGTAATTACACATATTCTATCGTGAAAATAGCATTTATGTACTTATTTTCAAAAATACTTTTAAATTATTTATTGTATAGTGCACTGCTTATGATTAAATACACTTTTTTAAAACTTATGATAATAGCTTAAAGGCTGAAATAGTTGTCTTAAAAAGATGAACCCAATCAACTCGAATCTTGTGGTCAGTATGATTATTATGAGTCCAAGTTCATAGTTACTGAAATTGGACACATAGAAACGTGTGTTTGGGCAAATAGTTACGCATATTTGTAATTATCCATTGTAAGTTCCATCCAGTTTTAAGTATGTTCCCCATAATACAAACTACTTTTTGTGTAGGGCCGTACTTTCTGGGCTGTACTATCATATCATGAGAACAAAAAATGGGATCAAACAGAATAATCAAAAATAATTTTCAAGTGTTATTTTCTCAACAATATAAAGTTAAATCCATCTAATAATCAATTGAATTTTAAAGTTCGCATTTTTTACAATACAAAAAGTAATTATGGATTATTTTTCAAATATATTTTTGATATAATGCGTTATATTTAAATTCATGAGCCATCTAAAATAACAGATATAAATCAACTTGAGTAACGATCAAATAAAATATTTCGATGCTAAACTTTTTGTTTAAAGTCTATATGTCACTCTTAAAATAACAATTTATTACGTTTGAGATTAAGATTATTATCCGGTTGCCTCTTGAATCAACATTTTAATGTTATAAGTTTTAATAATTGTTGCACTGTTCCGATTGTTGACGTGGTTAGGGGGAGTCACAGTTTTGGAAACGTACATAGTTTTTAGATTTGTACAATCGCCTTTTGTGCTTGTGAATTTGAAGTTTATATTATCATCAAATGAAACTTCACTAATGCGAACAGGTACTTTCAAGAGGTATCAAAAGGAATTGGATTTATTTTACTTAAAACTATTATTGGATGAATAAAACCTGTTTCAATTTTATTGTAATATTTTGTTTGGAGACGTATGGGAATTGGCGCCATAAAAACAGTTTGATTTGTTGGATTTGTTTGGCTCATTTAGTGTGATAAAAGAAAAAACTTTCAGTTTTACTTAATATAATATAATTGTCAGCAACTACGGCATAAGCCATAAATGAATATCCATTGAGAAGAAAGACACTTACCATCAGGATGATGATGATAGGCCATATTTTCATAGTTATAAAAAACACTACTAAAATGACTTGTGTAGCCTAAAGTTAGAATATGTCATTCAATGTTGCATTATTTACGAAGATATTTACCCGCTGTGTTTTGTCGTGGTCTGTTATTATTTAAAATAACCACCGAACATACGGAAGAGGCTGTATAAGCACTTATGACTGAGTAAGTTAGCCGCGATGCCCAAATTATATACCTAAATTATATTAATTATAACAAAGAGGTAATAAAAATTAAGCATCATTCTCTTCTTCGCATTATCCAATTTAATATTATTAAAATTTTAACCGAAAAAATATAAACTCTCTGCAATAAAATTCATCTTTTACTTAATTTTCGGGTAATTAAAAATTGTATTACTCATAATCTCTTATTGCGAGTATATTGCTATTTCCATCTTTATTCATTTTTGAAAAGATGCTTGATGGAGTCCGTGTTTAATGAAGCAATTAAAATGTTGTGTGGCAGTCATATTTAGAATTAAAATTATTATTGTTACTATCCAAAACTCTGCTTTAGAATAGTGTCATGCTTGAATGGATCTGTTTTTCAAGGGATGAACGCAGAAGCGTCAGCTCCTAAACCTAAACTTTAATTTCAAAGTTGTAGTCCAACTTGCATTAATTTTTCTACACTTTATAGTGTTTGTTGGACGTGGATATAAGCAAGTGAGATTTTTATTTTAATATCACAATTTTAAAATGATAATCTCACTTTTGCGGGATAAATCTGTGAACTCTAAAATATACGCAGGGCATAGTAACTCATATTTTTTAAACAGTGATGATATGCTATTTTTCTTATTAAACAGTTGGAGAATAATGGATGGTACAGATTCGTTTTCATTTAGCTTTTAATGGATATAATACATTATATCTGAAACAGTCTTAATAAATATTTTTTCCTTAGGTGTGTCCCTCTTATAGAACCCATTATAATTTTCATAATTATTATTATGAGCACCTTTCCGGGTCACAAACACGATAGAAAAATTTACCATAGCAGTACTAGCAGATCTGTAACTCCACCCTTTACTCAGCCTCACTTCAATAGTTAAACTTCCTGTTTTATATTGACCTGCTTGACGAACGGAAACAATAAAATAGTTTTAAAAGTATCGAACTTTTTGTAATATGATGCGAATCTTTTGTAGAACATGTTTACTAATTGCTGACATTTGTTTGAATTGCCAAACCAATGAATGATTTTTAAAATGATTGCTTCTAAATTTAAGTAAAAGTCAAGTATATCAAGTGATTTTATAGTTTGTTTGTGACAATTTTATTTTGTATGCTGTAGTCAGAATTCCACAACAATTCATTTTAAATACATTGTGTTCCTCCTGATATAACCAGCCATTTGGAACTAACGAAACTGTTTTTGGTTTGTTAAATGAATTTGTCCACTACTATAGTTTAACGAGTAATATTTCAATTGCTCAAAATAATCCGCTCCTAGAAATCACAACAACGCTTAACATTCCCAGCAATCCGTCTAACAGTACCCTGGTCAATTAAATACGTATCAGCTTTCATCTAGATATTATCGTTGAATATTAATAGTTACATGTACCCGACGGACGTGATCGATTCGTCTAGTCCACGGCTTCTGTGTTGATGCAGAAACTTTACATTTTATTAAGGTAAGGAACTGTCAGCAGGTATAGTTTCTAATTGTTTTGAAGCGTCTGGGAACGGAGCTAATTTTAAGAAAATTTGAGTGCCACACATATAGTGAATCGCTGAAACGATCTCTATGAAATGTTGATTCTAGGAATCTAAGGATTAGAACAACGAAAACATGTGGTCGGTTATGGGTCTGGTCATGGGCTCGACTGCCTCTCGTAATGTCTTTCTTCAAAATTTTTATTATACACTTTTGGTAAAAAACCAAGCATTATTTTTATTAATATATTACAAAGTGTCACAGTAATTTTTATAACCAATTAATGAAAGACACAAAAACATCGCGGGGTTTTTATAGTACAAATAATGACTCGTATTAATTCGACTTTGTATGTCAATACAGTTATTACAGAACCTACTTATTACACACATAGGAATTTATAAACTTTTTTATACAAATAAGTTATATTTTTCATTATCCATTTGCAATAAGCTTATTGAAAACTTACCGGTGCAATATATTGTGTATGCCCAAAGTGCGCCAAAACCAACTATTCCGGCCGTGAACGGCTCGAGTTCATCCTTTACCAGAAATTATTTGTGTGTTTAATTAACAAGCATTCGCTTTGTAGTTTTCCACATAAACTTTTGTAGAAATGTCAATAATTGTAAATAATGATTTGGAACATGATAATCGACTCTTCGTAGAGTTTTGTTTTCTGTTAGTATAGCAATAAATTAAAGATGCTGCAAAATCTATGGCACAGCAAACTTCTACACAAGAATCTGATAAAATACAGAACAAATATGTAACAAATCGACACCAGCAAAAATTACACATGAAAAAAAGCTACATAATACGACTGCATGGACTGCTTGGAGGACCTAATGCATAAAATATGAATCCTCAACTCGAATTTGTCATATCAAAATAATACCAGTCGATATTTCTTATGTATTAGCCGCACCCGCTTGGAATATCTAAATATTCGAGTACGACTTTACGACTATCAAACGAGTAACCGAGGTAGTATCACAATATATTATCTTAGGTTTTTGCATCTTTTACTTAAACATGGTTAACCGATAAATGTCTCAGAGGCTTTGATCGTTGAAACAGCGATGTGATTGCGACATAATTTGCCAAAAGTCTGGCAAATGATAGCTTGCTGAATATGCCTTTCAATTGCCGGTATAGCGACCATATTAAATATGGTGAACTGAAAGAGTACCAAATTTGTAGTCTTTCAGTACCAAGACCCATCGCATAAGTTATGCTCATACACAGGTATGTATTTGTTTATCTTTAAAAACTCTGTTGTTTTGAACAGTGTCGTGGTTTTATTGGAAGTGTTCGATGTAAACGATTTTAGAATTTTTCTGGATGGCAGAAAATCCGCAGATTTAGGTAGATAGGATAGGGTCTGCGGTTCCGGTTTTCAGACACATTTCGGCACATGTGATCGAGCATGTCTTACTTAAGGTACGTCCATTTTTGGTCCAAGTTTTTTTTTAGTGAAGCATAATCTTCCCGATTTTGTTCTGATTATTCAATTAAGTTGAATTCCTACGTATTTATAAACTTAATCTTATAGTCTTCAAATTTTAATTTCCTTACTATTGTTAGATTTAAATACCAATTTTTAAAGTATAAACATTTAAATGAAAATAAAACCCAAGGACATCAATACAATACACTTTTTTAATTCAAAGCATTGTTTTAGATTAAGTGTATAGAGAGAAGCACGACCCTACTAAATCTTAACTTATTTATAACCTACACGAGAACATTGAGTGTAAATTATTACACAACGAGTATTAAACCATAAAACCTTCGGTAAAATATAGAGCGTCCAGCATAGAGCGTAAAAACCGGTAAGTAATTAAAATTAGCAAAACTGCACAACCGGCGACTTTTATCGAGACGTGAAATCGTAAAATCTGCCAATTTATGTTAACTATCGATAACATTAGGTCTGGCTAATGTTTCCTAGTTCCCAAAAAACCTGCTTTTGCGAAACAAAATATAATTAAAACTAATCCATAATTTACCTTCCAATTTCAACAGAATACAGATTTATAAAAGATCGTGTCGATGATAAAACTTTATGTGTTAATTAATTTATTTCTCTCATATTTTATTTATAAATAAAAAAAGACAAACGGTTTAATATATTTGCATGTAAATCGTTTTTGACAAATGAATGGCTTGAATTCCTAGAAAATCTGATATTTCAAAAAAACCTTATAAAGTTTTATATTTCTTGTACAATAATTTTAACTTTAGTTTCTTCAAAGAGAATGAACTATAAAATACATTAATGGTCGTATTTATATGGGTTTTAAATTATGGAAACGTATGGTAGGGCTCAGTTCAATTTAAAAGTAAATTATTACCGAATCAACGCAGTGGTAATTGAATATCGACTGGTGGGCAATGACCACCGTTTGTGTAAGAAATTCTGTACAACATGGACCCGAAGATCACTTCCAACTGGAACTTGTGAATATAGTTATTTCGCTGCAGAGATCTGAGTAAACGTGAGACTATGCAGAGTAGTTACTGGAATGTATTTAAGAACCTATTTTTCAAAACTGCAACGTAATTGAATACAACTCCTCAAAGTTTAGTTTTATATTTACTGACATCAAGAACACTTTAAACGTGTAAAAATGTGTTATAGAATCAATGATGCTCTATCAAATTCCATTTGTTACAATTAAATTGTTATTATAACCTACGTATGTTGTAACCTAAAACGGGTTCTTTGGGAGTTGGCACTTAATTTAATAAAAACATTACTGGATAAAACAGGAACAAACCAAGTCTAAAACTCAAGAACACATCCAATTCTTACCTTCAATTTGAAGGAACCTGCTCAGACGTCCTTATTCTTCCTCCCGATAGTTCGAGATGTCTGGTCCTGGGTTCGATTTTCACGGTTCGATTACGATCCAATTTCGATGTTAGTACCTGTCGGCCTGTCTTTTGTCGCCCCGTCACGTGCTCTCGGGAGCAGTTTTTGTGTAAAAATAAAAAATTATAAATGAATTTTCTTCTGAGTTGAAATTACATGGGAGGCGATAGCTTTTTGTTTGTTGAGTGAACTCTGTTCGATGATTTTTTTATGTTACGTTTATTTGGTTTATGAATTTTCGGTTACTTATAAAAGAGTTTCGTTCGAAAGTGGTCTTCTGGTCCTTTGAAATGTGTTTATTAGCTGGTATCGACTGTAGTATTTTAGTCGATTAAATTGCTATCACAATTTTTACAACTACCACATGAACTTTTATCATATTTTATGTTAGTTTTAGGACATATCTTATTAAATTACTCTTATTATTATAACATGAACTTATATTATTACTTCTGCTCGTTGTTAGACTAAAAAAATATATCAGCAAACTTAATGAAATAACAAAATTTATCTCCGAATCAAAGTCTCAACATATCGAATCAAACCGACGGCTATTTAATAAATTGCACAACTAGCGACTCATATTTCAAATACCAAGTCATTGAAAACCTGCGACTAGATTTCTCAAACAAACGAACGTCGATTCAACTCAAGCTGGGTCTAGATTAAATCAAATAAGTGATTAACGATTCTCGATTAAAATTCATATCGGAATATCGAATTCTGGTCTAACTAATGAGATGTTTAAGTTAGAGATATCCTGTTCTCGATCAACTTTTCATATGATTGGAGTGAGTTGTACATTAATCTTTTTGAAGAATTGTTTCATTTGTACAAAATAATGAAACGAAAACAAAATAAATATGGTTACTTTATATTTTGTATTTTAGATGAATTATTGAATTACTTTCTAGTTTCTATGAAATATAGATATAAAGAAGTTTTGGTAAGCATAATAAACATACCAATGAAATTTGCGTTGTCATTGTATATACTAAATTTTAGTCGGTTTTGACAATAATAACAGCATGCTTGCTCCAGGTATGAAGCTAGTAGAAATATTATAAAACGATCTAAATAAACTATTGTATGTCCTATTTTTTAAGGTTCAAAATTTCCTTTCTTATAAACACTTCAAAACACTGTTTAGTCTCTATTCAGGAACATAGGAATTTCCTAATGTAAAATTATACGTATGTTTTACCTAGGTACTAGGTAATTGCAATAAATAGTAATTGGCGCAATTATATTCCGATGTTTATATTTGACAAAAATATTTTTTTTTGTACAATCATACAAACTTTACATCATTTCAATGATACCTATCGTCACGCTATTACAAAAGGTCAACGTTAAACTGATATACATAGCATACCAAACTGACTGCCAAAGTAATTGCCACAGCCGAACTAATCTACCTACACACGGCTTGAAATTAATTTAAATTTCCTGCAGGTGAAGGATTAGCCTTATGACAATCTGCTTAGCAGGCATTCCCTATTCGACTAAGCCTTTTAAATTGGTGCACATATATTATTATAATGTGTATTAAATCCTATTATAATTAGTTCCATAGATGGTGTAACGCAACGTACACGAACAAACTTCAACTTAATCCTCATTATTGAATTTCAAATTAATTGAATTTTTAATACTAATGTGCTCAGTTGATTATCTTATCAAGTTGATCAATGAATACTGATTTCTTTTTGAATTAATTATAATTATCAGAAGCATTTTAATCGCATTAGATTTTATCTTAGAATTTTTCGAAGTAAATACACATTTTGTACAAATCTATTCGTAGAAAGAAAATATTTAGGAGACCATCAATAATGCATACAACCTTATCTTTATCGAGAATATACTACAGGGTTAAAGATTTTGAATATGTTATAAAATTATTAGCAAGCTGGCGCAAGATGAAGTGGGATTGTGTTGCGTTGCAATGGGAAGTAAAAAAAAGGTTGTCACTTAAACAACTCTGAATATAAAATACTCCATTATATTTCAGTTTCAAGAAATCAAATCAAATCAGAGCTCTTCTTTTGGACGTGGAAAATCATATATAAAACCTATTTTATGAAATGAGCCAGGTAATACTAATTCTCAGAGCAGTCGGATACCTTGGTGCTGGCTCCGATTCGCATTCGAATCCCCTGCAGTGTTGTCGCCCCTTAGTGTGCGGCGCGCCTACAAAAGATCGAATAACGCGCAAGCGATTTTCGCCTTAGCCTGGGCCTTCACCAACTACTTTGATTGTACCACATTTGCAACATTTTATTAAATATAGATGAAGAGATTAAAGTTAGCTACGGGACTCCTAAGTTGTAAGTAGACTTACAACATTTTAAAGAAAGTATCTGAAAGTTAGTAAATATTATAACCGCAAACTTGGAATTACTCTGTGATAAATTAAGTCATTCAGCCATAAATTGATAAAAAGGCCTTCGTGATGTGTTCCATAGAAATAGCGTGATATTCAATACCACTGCAGTGTTCATTGTGTTCTATCTTTGAAATAATCAAATACAGTTTTGTATTACCACGTGGGTGTATTATGACGTCTAGACAATATCTACGTAATCGACAGGCATCTTTATGGAACGTTCATGTAGAATTACTTACTGCAAGCAAAACTGGAGTTCCTTGGTTAGAATCTTGATGACATTAGAGATTTGATATACGAGATGATTTTGTTTAATTATTGTTGATTCTTCACGACAGCCTTAATAATCCAGCTGTAAAAACTCATTGAAACATTTTCCAGTCATGTGGTTCGAACCCGAGAT
The DNA here is from genome assembly GCA_923062675.1 of Marasmarcha lunaedactyla. NCBI lineage: Eukaryota > Metazoa > Arthropoda > Insecta > Lepidoptera > Pterophoridae > Marasmarcha > Marasmarcha lunaedactyla. Next base: position 17,535,013 of record OV281353.1, read on the forward strand.
CTAAAGATCGGGAAGCCAACGTCTTCTCCACTGCGCCACCTGTTGCTTATTTGCCAAAAAATCAACACATCGACAATACCTAATGTTACGTTTGGAACATAGCTCATAGAAGAAATCATCATCAGACTGCATTAGATGTGCAAAGTATTATACTAAGACAATACACAAGAGGCTTAGCTGAAAGAAGATATTGTGTCTTGATGATGCTAATTTTCTAACGTTTTAAAATTATATAATAGTTTAGAAGCTAAAAAGCTGGGAAGCTTTAGTTTTATTGTAGACAGTTTCTTTAGCGTTAGCAGAGTTGCAATTCTTGGGCAGTAGTACACTTTATTATAATACTGTTTTGACTGTCATAATTATCACGAGTACGTTGTTATGTTCCAGATAAAGAGAAGGAACAGGCAGTACGATTTCTGGAACACAGGCAATTCCAACTGAAACCAACCGCATCATTAGTCGATATAATAGCCACATTTAATATCGATAAATAAGCGCCTACGAGTAATAATGTCAATGGGTGAAAATGCCATTTACTACATCACGTGGATCGTGTGCTTGTTTGTGGGCTATGAAAGTGGTAAAAAAATCAAATCTCTTCTTCCTTCTTGCTTCCTTGTTTAGTTGAATACGCGAGCATTACTCCGAAAGCTCGGAAGCTTCCCCATATGCTTTTGCTATAGACTAAACAAATATACCCGTGCAATTTCTGTATACAATGAATTTTTAGATTTTGTTTGTGTTTTTTTTTTATATGGACGACCAATAAGTTAATGTTATTAAATACGTAAACGTATAATAGCAAATCACCTTTTTTTACCTTATCTATGTTTACTACTAATATTTTTTATATAAAAATAATTAAATCAAATAATTTGAAACCTGACAACATTATGAACTTGCAAAAAAACTGCAAGTTCGAGATACATTGTACCAGGACAGCATAAACGCATTACCGGCTGAGCGCAGGGGTAATCAGAATCAGTTGCGACGCAATGATCTATAGGACGCGGCCAACGGCCTGACGAGTGTTCCGCCTTGTCTCGCTAGATAATGAACGTAATTCTGTTATAGACTTTCAAGACTAAATGAGCAATTCTTTCAAGTAATATCTAATAGAGATGCTGTGAGAAAAAATTTCCTTATTATTGAAGTAACTGGACTGTATGTATTGTTCATGGTTACTCCAAGTCGAAATAATTTCAATATCACATATTTAAAAAAAAACAATGAAACTTTTTACCGACATAAGATTCCGTTAGGTTTATCAGCAAATAAATTATTTATAAATCATCAAATCAGCTTACATCTGAACATGGCAAATTGGATGGTCTTGTGCGAATTTATTATTATAATTATTCTCGTTTCAATCTCGTACAAAAGGTATAAAATGATACTGGTTATATTCTACTTGTAAGCCAAATTTCATTCAAAGCTATCTAGGTTCGTATTTAAGTACCTTTCTAAATAATAGACAAACAGATCAATCGTCCATTACAATTAATTGTTGCTTAAAGTTGGGAGTTTTTACATGAGCTCTCAAACTATTTCACTTCATTAATTACTTTCACATTACACCTATTTAATTATGCACTTTGTACTGAGCGAATATTTGAATAGTAAAAATCTACATTATTAGGTGAATTCAATTTGATCGCTTCGTATAACTTGTTCAGTTTTAAAAAGAAGATGCAAAATCATAAAAATCTCCATTTTATAGATAAAGACTATGAAAAGTAGTACTTTTAAAAGATTTTTTGATATAAAACTGTCATAACACTGTAATAAGCCATCAGTAAAAACATCTGAACAAACATCTCCAACCCAACACTGCAAAAAATATCATCCAAGCAAAAAAAGGGACATTACTTTCGGTCAATCTAGAGTGAAATAAGATTTTATAATCAAAAAATAAATTAAATCGAACTTCTGAACGACTTATTTTTATAACAGCTATAACGGTCAGACAATATTTTATTTCTGAATATTTTATATAACCAAGTTCCGCGCCCAGATTGATTATAGAGTGACTGCGATAAAAAGTACAAAACGTCAGCCATAGTTGAGCTCGTAGTTCGCCGCAGGCGCAGAAGCGATAGAAAATTATGAAGAAAATTAAATGATCTACTGTACGCCGGTTTATAGATATGCCAATTATTGATAGCATCTACCGGGGGAGTGAAAAATGTGTGGGTAGACCCGTATTTAGTTACTGAGTTTATGTATTTTATTCATTTCCTGCTCGGCTTGAAAAGGTTACGCTCTAAGGTGAATTATTTTGCAGTGAATCTTCGTATTTCCAATGATCAAAGCTTTAACGAGATATACGTACAGTGTTGTTTGACAAAGTCATTTTTTTATTTTATCATTGTTTTTGAATTATTTTGCTTTGTAAGATTTAGGAATATAGTGGAGGAGCTGAAACACTTCAGCTCTTCATTATAAAATAACTTATAATACTATAATGGACTTTATTAGTGTTTAATTAATTATTAAGTTATACTTACTTTATTTCTATAAACTCTAAATGAACAAGATTACTCTTTCACAAACTTAATTGCAACCATATACATTTTTTTATAAATCCTTTGATACTATAATTATATTTTCTAACTAGAAATAAAGATATTTTTAGTAAGAGAATATCTTTTCTTATTCCTTTGTTTTTCTTTAATCAACAGCCTCGCCTTGGTTGTACACGATACAAGACATTGGTGAATCACTTACCATCAGGTGAACCGAGTGTTTATTGGTCGGCGAAGTTACAACTTGTTTATTCTTAACTTTTACCAGACAAAATTTGAAATAAACTCTTCTTTGTTCATAAATCACAGCAGTTCATAAAAATATTACCAATTTTTATATATGTTCTTTTATATATATTTTTTTATATTTTTTATACTTTTTTATATATATTCTATTCCAATGCATTTGCAGAAAAAACTGAAACATAATAGAATTTTCCTTATACTAACTGAAGCATTAATTATCACGACATAAATAACTGCTCCACTAACCCGAATAATATTATATAATTAATATATATAATAATATATATTAATATAATACGAATAATAAGTTATAAAGTTATCACCTGCTTGTCTGCAGAGTTTGATAGGAATCTAATTCAAAAATACTTATGTAAATCACTCTAACCCTTTAAAGAATGTTTGAATTTTTAATTTAAATCATCAAGAACAAAAAATACAATTTAGATGTATTAGTAGGAGCCATAAATAATGTCAGTTTTTTTTTGAGATTGGGAATATCTATTAAAAAGATTTTGTTTTATGGTTTAATATAGAACTTGTTTTGTTTATAATTTATATTTTCGGCTTTATTTTTTGAGAATTCAACAAGGCAGCGAGAAAGCTATATTCACTTAATATACTCCTACTACTAGCACATCAATAATTAAGTGGTTATTTTTAAATAATAACTGTGATTTTTGTAAAATTTTAATTTAATTAAATAAGTAAAGTATAGGTACTTACTTAATTTCGTTTAAACCAAATTGTGTATCGCTAATGGATGGCGATGTTATAAACCTTAGTCGTTTACAACCGTTTCTTCGTAAGTCAATATAACTTCTATAATTATTATTAAAGAAACAATATACATCACAAATTTATATTTGCTATAATTTTGTGGAGGGATTATTTCCTAGGCGTAATAATGAAGTTTATAAATGGACATGACCAGAGACCGGGGAACAAGCGGGAGAGCACGGTTATGCACAGCGTCATAAATTCGGTAAGGGCCGGTGTAAACCAGGCACAAACCGTAAATAAACCGGTTCCCTTTGTGGCAATTTGACCAGAGGTAGTATTTTTTTTATTCTTGATTGTTGACCTTTTTTACTATTTTCATAGCCGACAAATGAGCACTCAACCCACCTGATGGTATGTGGCATTCGCACCCATGGATATCATTAGTCGTAGGTATTTATTTATCAATATTGAATGTGATATTATATTATATCGAGTAATGATGCATTGCCAACCGTAAGGTTCAGTTGGAATTGCTTTTGTTTCAGTAATTGCACTGGCTATCCTTTCCCCTTTTAAACTGGAACGCAACCAAATAAACGTGATAATTATGGCGGTAAAACTTGGAAGGACTGTAGTACTGCCCCAGACGAAATCTTAACCAAAGAACCTCCACCACTATTATATTAATTGGTTCAGTCTATGTCATATTCCGATTCGCTCCCGCTTCACTCTTGGGTGTTTTGTACATTAAAGACAGTATCGTATACGGTTTATTTTTGTTTTATTATTCACCTACTTTTGTGCCATTGCAGTAAAGGTGCCACAACTTAAACTGTAAATCTTTGTGTGTACATAATTTCAAAGACATCTGAGGGATACGAATTTCTACTTTGAAAGTTCCCGTCGTTTTGCACGGTGGTATGACACGAAGTGCATATAAAGATCTTTTCTGAGAAAAACTGCTTAAAGCCTTCAAAGTACCTGTGGCTTCGGCGATGAGTTGTATGGAGTTTTGTTGTTAGAAAACCAGATATAACAATCATTTTAGGAATTTTCATGAGCTAATCAATTTGATTCCTACAATATCAATTCGACGACCGAGTGGCTTAGTGAGTAGTAGCCCTGTTTCATACGTCGGAGTACCCAGGTTCGGGTTCTGGTCGGGGCTTTCACTTGTGTGATGGAAACAAATTTTTGTTCTCGGTTCATTATTCTAGGCTCCCTTTTCAGTTCAAAAATTTCATAATGCCAAAACGTCACTTCACAAATTGATTTTTTTTTCAAACTACATGCACGCATTTGACGCTCGCTCCAATGCACTCCGCTTGCTTTCTGCCTGGTCACAATACAGGTTCAAGAGGGTAAGCTTAGGTTTGTATGTAGTTAATACGCGCGCGAGTCGAGCGATCGAAGCGAGCGTGGTACGGCAGGACCAAATTAAGTACAATTTCCTGCTTTTTATGAAAAGCGACTTTGGTTCAATTTGATTCAATTTGATCCAAACAAACATCACGACACGCGGAGACGATTGTTCAATACACGCTCCATAACTTTACAAAGTGTGGAGGTGATTGCAATAGGTTGATAGTTGATGGGATCTGCGGCGACTTCAACACGCTGGCCTTGTTCACGTCTAAATTCTGCAAGCATTTAAGAACCTCCTTTTGGCGAATATGAAAGGTACCCATTTTGAGTCCGAACTGAGGTAACTGGGGTGGGACTTTACCTTGACTAATTAGACGTGAATAGTCTGCAAAAAGATTAACAAAGAAGTTTGCTTTCTCTTCTGCAGTGTGGGCCAGTGAACCGTCAGGCTTCCTCAGAGGTGGCAGCGATGGGCGACAGAAGTTCGACTCAACCGTCTTGTCTCCGATGTGGCCAATGTGGTCAAAGCAAGCTTTTCTGATCACCTTTTTGCAAGACTTGGCGGCAGCATTGTATCTTTTCTTCAGTTCAAGCGAACCCACGGCTTCGCTTCAGCGAGCGCCAGCCCAGGCTTTGTACGCTTCTTGCTTAAGCTTTTCAGCTGTGAGGCAAGCAACATTAAACCATGGGCGACCTTTGGTTTCAAGGGATAGGTCAGCGTAAGGGATGAAATACTCCATTGCTTGTCCTATCACACTTGATACAGCATCAGCGCATCACGATGGATCAGTTGATGTAAAACAAGTCTGCCGCCAACGATAAGACGCGAAAAAATGCCACATCTCATCCCAATCTGCTGAGTTGTATCGCCATATCATGTCGCATATTTTGGGCGGGTGTCAGGTGGCGAGTTAACGGTGCAGTTACGGACACCGAGCACCTGTCAGGATCAGTTGTCAGCAGAAAGTCCAAGCAATATGCAGTGTGGCCAGCAACGTCGGGGATGCGCGTGGGTTCGTGCACAAGCTGTGAGAGGCCTTGAGTCATGGAAAACTTAAAAGCCTCTCTTTCAGTGTGGTCAGTTTTCTGATACCGGTATAGCCATTGCCCGTAATGAGCGTTAAAATCCCCCAGGAACAATCTACGAATCTACACTGAGGGAAAACGTTGCCGAACCTTATCTGCTGTATCGCTGAGATATTCCATGAGCCTCGTTGTCTCCCGATCTCCGCTATGTGACCGGTATATACTGGCGTAGACCGACTGGTCAAGGCCGGTATCAATGTGAACCGACATGACGGAAAAGTCCAGATCTTCCAAGTAACGGAGATGCAGACAACAGATCTCGTCACTGGCATAGATGCACACCCCGGCATTTGGGCGGAAATTGGACTCCAGTGTGTACCCTGGGTAACAAAGGTATGCCGAGTCTGATGGATTACAGATCTGCATCTTCGTCAGGAAGAGTAAGTGAGGCTCTCTGTCTCAAGGTGGTGGTGGACATTGTTGAGATCTGACTGCATTCCTCTGATGTTGCAGAAGTGCACTTCAAGAGAGAGGAAGTGCAACTGCTGTAAAACTTTACTTTTCTTATGACTTTTCATATTTGTTTTGGAGTGAATAGGGAGGAGGACAGAAGTTGAGTGAAGCGCTGCAAGTGGAACTAAGCAACTCGCAATAAACAACGCACTAATGAGGAACTGGCTTGAAGACTGCGGGGACGCCCGAACCCCCCCGGGATTGTCACTGGGTCCTCTCCAACCAGTCGCCAGCTGGCACGATGAAGCCTCCCGGGATTTTTCGCGAGCTGGCGGGGCAGCCTTTGGCATGTGGCTAGCACACTACTTGGGCCCTTTACTACCTGCGGTCGGCCAGCAGTTGCTTCGGATCCCGCTACCCTCCAAAACCAGTTACCTGGCAAGCCAATAAATTACGAGCTGAAGACAGTTCTCTGATGCAGCACGAATACTTAGACCTACCCTCCTTAAACAAGTCTGCCGCCAACGATAAGACGCGAAAAAATGCCACATCTCATCCCAATCTGCTGAGTTGTATCGCCATATCATGTCGCATATTTTGGGCGGGTGTCAGGTGGCGAGTTAACGGTGCAGTTACGGACACCGAGCACCTGTCAGGATCAGTTGTCAGCAGAAAGTCCAAGCAATATGCAGTGTGGCCAGCAACGTCGGGGATGCGCGTGGGTTCGTGCACAAGCTGTGAGAGGCCTTGAGTCATGGAAAACTTAAAAGCCTCTCTTTCAGTGTGGTCAGTTTTCTGATACCGGTATAGCCATTGCCCGTAATGAGCGTTAAAATCCCCCAGGAACAATCTACGAATCTACACTGAGGGAAAACGTTGCCGAACCTTATCTGCTGTATCGCTGAGATATTCCATGAGCCTCGTTGTCTCCCGATCTCCGCTATGTGACCGGTATATACTGGCGTAGACCGACTGGTCAAGGCCGGTATCAATGTGAACCGACATGACGGAAAAGTCCAGATCTTCCAAGTAACGGAGATGCAGACAACAGATCTCGTCACTGGCATAGATGCACACCCCGGCATTTGGGCGGAAATTGGACTCCAGTGTGTACCCTGGGTAACAAAGGTATGCCGAGTCTGATGGATTACAGATCTGCATCTTCGTCAGGAAGAGTAAGTGAGGCTCTCTGTCTCAAGGTGGTGGTGGACATTGTTGAGATCTGACTGCATTCCTCTGATGTTGCAGAAGTGCACTTCAAGAGAGAGGAAGTGCAACTGCTGTAAAACTTTACTTTTCTTATGACTTTTCATATTTGTTTTGGAGTGAATAGGGAGGAGGACAGAAGTTGAGTGAAGCGCTGCAAGTGGAACTAAGCAACTCGCAATAAACAACGCACTAATGAGGAACTGGCTTGAAGACTGCGGGGACGCCCGAACCCCCCCGGGATTGTCACTGGGTCCTCTCCAACCAGTCGCCAGCTGGCACGATGAAGCCTCCCGGGATTTTTCGCGAGCTGGCGGGGCAGCCTTTGGCATGTGGCTAGCACACTACTTGGGCCCTTTACTACCTGCGGTCGGCCAGCAGTTGCTTCGGATCCCGCTACCCTCCAAAACCAGTTACCTGGCAAGCCAATAAATTACGAGCTGAAGACAGTTCTCTGATGCAGCACGAATACTTAGACCTACCCTCCTTAATGGCTACACTAAACATCATGCCGGAACGCGAGCATGTCACTTGGCGGCATGGCTTCATTTAGTGGGTGGTAACAAGCTATGGCCGAAGCCTACCACCAGAAGATACTGCTCGTTTAGCACCACCCAGGGTCCACGTACAAGGCATCTAGGGCTAAGCCTTGCGGACGCGAGCAGTTCCAATCCCCTAAATTATTAAACAATATATACAAAAAATTATTAAACAATATATACCAGGGTTTACTATTGCTACCAGGGTTTACTATTGTTAAATAGTAAACCCTGGGGCCGTACTATTGGTATGATTGTCTGGAGATTAAAAAAGAATAAAATTATTATTTATTTTATTATTTTTACAAATTTTGGGGAAGCTTATAGCTAAAAAACACTACAGTATGAAGACAATTGATTCTGATGGCCATTCAAAAGCTTCCGTTGTTATAAATTACAATTTATAATACAATTAGGGAAAATTACTATACGTTTAAACCTCAGAAATTGTAACAAGTATTGAGGTAAATTATAAGTATTCTATCGCGCGGCTTATAAAATAAGTCACGTAACCGATTAAACTATGAAACCTGGCACGATTTTTGTTTTATTACAAATGCTAACGATGGTGACGAAAACTAATGATGAAAACTAAGGATCTGAATATAGCATATTAAATAGTTAGTTTTTACTTAGAAAGAAATAGAAACAAGATAACGGCAATTTTTTCCGACTGATTGTTAAAAATACTGATGACTGTTATCGTACCTGAGGAGGTTCTCTGCTTTTTGTCATAGCACTTTATCTTATAGAAATTTATTTAAAAATTTATAAAAACAAATTGTACTACGTTATAACACTAATGTTTGCATCACTCGAAAGTCCCCGCTTTTTCAACAAATCTTTTGTTCCATTTGTTTCTAAACAAAAAATAACAGAAGCCTTATAAAATAAAGTCACGCGCGATCATCACGATCAAAATACGTTGTTTGAAAGACAATTGACTTATAATGTAGGATCTTTGCTCAATTACGTAATAGAGGTTATTCAACTGATGTCAACGACTACTTTACCATAGGACACCTTTTATATAGCGAATGTCATTCAGCGGATTAGTAAATGTGATCTAGTCGGCTAAAAGAGATAAATAAAGAGATAAAGACATAATATTGATAAATTTCTGCATCGCGTCCCAAAAAAAAATCAAACAATTTTTTTAAAATACAGCCTAAATGAATTCCTGCATGATAATCTTACCTGCAAAGTTTTATCAAAGTGTTAATTTAATTAGAAATTAACAAGGAAACTTAATTTAATCATAAACAACTTAAATTTAATCAGAAACAAAAAGGATATACAGGACGGTTGTTGGATTTAGTAGTACCAGTCCAGAAAATTAACATAGGGTTACGTTTTTTAAAGACATGTTTAAATTAGAACAGGGGTACAATTGAAAAAAAAGTTTCACATTGGTCATAACCTACTGTTCGATTGGTCGTTTACAAAAGTGGAAGGTTGGTAGATTATCTTAGCAGTCGTAAATAAATGTAGGTGTTGGCTTTATATTAGAAGCATTTACATAGTATACTGGATTTCTACTGGTTCTTTTCCATCTGCATTAGGTGTGGTGTGGGATGTTGTTACTTAGACGAAATAGCAATTTTCACCTACTTAAACGTAGGCAGCATTTGTGGTCAGAAGAATCTGATTTATAAATCAATCATGCTGTAAATCCTGTAATATCTTTAACATTACTATAATAATCTGTAAATTTATACAGATTTTAGATTTAAACAGAGGCTAAAATTACAAGAGAAATCTACTCGTGCTAAGTTTTAAAAACGCCTACTATTGTGTATTTGAGTCCATTTGAAAATGCAAGATTTTAACATTTATTAAAAAATATAAGTTACTTATACCCCAAAAAATTTTCCAAAAATAAAGCTTTGAATTTAATATTGAAATTATATAGATAAGAAACCATAAAAAAAGCAGCAAAAACGTATTATATTTACCAATTTTTAATATTATTAGCTTACTGGCATAAAGTATAAAAAATTTTATTATGACAGTTTACATGTAAACGCATTGTCAATGAAGCTACTGTATATTTTATCCACACGCCTATAAAATTCTTAGTATGATTTTCACATTGTGATGTCACAACTTGCAACCGTTTTGTATGGAGTGTTTTTCGGCGACTCACAGCAGCCCCTCAAACATATCGCTGTATCTAGAAAACTATCGATTGTCAACATTCTGTTACTCCTGCAATATTTATTAACTGTTAATAAACTATTTAAATATGTAATAAAAAAATTGTCAATTACCCAGTTCGGCTGTTGAAATATATTAACAACATTTTTTATAAATATAAATACAATAATAAAGCTACGATAGTTAAATAACCCATTAACACAACACTTGAAAACATACCTTATGAAATTCTGCAATTTACGCTTCAGCATGTTGAAATAGTACTTAGCAATAAACCTGTGAATTAAGTGGACCTGTAATGTAAATTCTACGAACATCCAACATAAGTTGAGCGAATCAATTACTGTTACCAATGGTAGTAATATTTCAGGCTCCGCAAGTAATTAAGGCTCTAACCCTTCGACATTTACACGGTAACATTAAACCTATATTTCTAGAAATTCGATGTTCAATTAATATATCGAATTGAATTCATTTCGCTGTAATGTGTACTGCTAAATGTACATAAATAGTAATTGCTTTTAAATCCAACGCGAATTTAACAAATCCCTGAACCATACAAAATATTTGTTCCTGTTTTTTGTTTTGATCGCTAACATTTAAATTTTTTTATTTTTGTACCATTGGAAAACCAACAGTTTTATAAAAATCACTAAAAACTTCATTAAAAAACAAAGAGCTAATAACAGAACCTTGCAGATAGAAACATATTAAAAGTAAGCGTGGTCAGCAACATACAGCATAAAATTTTACCAAATAATTAAACAAAAACGTGAGAAACACTATATTAAGAAAACAATACAACAAAGGTGAAAAAACCAAAACAGTAACCCTTTTAGTTTTTTTACCTTTGTTGTACCAAAACAATGATATTCTAACGATCAAAAATCTTTTTATGCCAGTAAAACTAAGCTATACACATAACTAACATACATTCGATAATATTCAATGTTATTTTAAGAAGGAATACTAAATCTAAAGTGTCACTTCTTCTTTGAAAAGTTACTGGGTGCAGAAGAGCACAGATGATGGTAATTTTCAGTTACATAGTGTTTCTTGTACGATGACACAAGTATAGCATTCTGTATTTGTTTTACGCAGGTAAATATACACATCAAAACTGAAGTTACCATAAGGAAAGTATGTCCAAAACTTGAACACCTTTAATACGCAATAAAAGTTAGTTTTTCTATAATAAAAAAAACAAGTGCTGTCAAAAACTATATATTTTTATATTAAAGTCAGAGCATCAATTTTTTGTACATTCGCATTGCCACTCATTGAGATGTAATACCTGTACAGAAAATATAATATCTGTTCTAAGTATTATAAAGGTCTTTGACTCTGAGCATATCAATGGTTAAAACTTAAAAACCTGCAAGCACATTTCCCATAGCAAAACAACAAACATTACCTAATAACAACGGCCAGTTAGCCATCAAACAAACATGAACTATCCAGGTCGAAGGACCGTTGCAATTATGAAATAGTTCCGTGCAAGTGGCGCTCCGGTCACTGGTTAATTACAAAGTTGTCGACGACCGGTTGTCATAATTAGCGGGAGGCGTCGGTAGGCGGTTTCTGGCGAGGCGGGGCATGTGAAGACACTCTTTTGTTTATATGATAATGTCTTTAAACAGTTTTTTTAATGGGGAGAAAGTCGACTTTTTTGTAAATTTTGTTCGTAACGTTGGGTTCACTATGTAGTAGTGTTTTAAAAAAATAGTTATGCTTACTTAATATATAATTAAAAATAAATATATGTTTTTGCATTCACATTTATGATATTTAGTGTTATTAAATTCTTAGTTTTGAGGTAATAGGTAAGAAAACCGTATTAAGTATACAAACGGTGTAACTGTAATATAAGGTTAAAATGTTTTCTAAATTATAATAATTTAAAGTTGTATAATAATAATAGTTAAAGTTAGTTATAAATTATTCCTGTTCTACAACCAGCAAGACTCAAGCTACACAAGCACAGTAACAAAAGCTATAAAAGTTTGTTTACCCAAAACTAAGAGATAATTTCCTAATACTGTTAAAACTAAAAATTAGAATAAATTTTTCCATTAACAACATATTTTTGCTAAAACTATAAAATAACAGCAAAGCTTTCCGTAAAATTAACCAGCCTTAATAGCCTAAGGTTTATCTATTCGCTTCTTGCACTTAAGCAATCTCAAAATAATATTGCGCACATTTATAAAACCCTGAACGGCAAGTTAACGTTGGCTGCAGTCAACACAGGAATTACTGTAATTACATTTAAGATAAATATTTACTATTTTCTGGTATTTACCCACAAGTTTGTTTAGCATTTCGCCCACACTGAGACAGGGTCTCATTAAGACGATACTCCCTTAGGTAGCAGCTATCATGGCTTAGTTGAACTCAATAATGCAAAGTTGAATGCTCTTTTCTATGGTACAAATTTTCTCGTTTACCGATTTGAATAAAATTTAACTTAATTAAGAATATAATATATAATAATTTTATAGCTTCAGTTCATAATGAAAAACTTTTCAACAAGCAAATATAATTTAGGGATCCGCTGTTATCGGTGGTAAACAATTTTATTCATAATATCGCAACAACAACACAATTTTTAACAATAAATTTAGCAATAATTTTTTTTTGACAATAAATATCATTTGGAAGCTGTCTTAAAATGAAAGTCTATTTAAGAATAGTAATGAAATGTCTTCAAAATGAAATGATATTTATAAAATGATTACATTGGGAATTTAAAAAACGTATGTTGGCTGATTACATTACATATTTTTAATATGATTGATGATATAATTCGTGTTCTTAGGTTCTTAGGGCAAATAAAACAATATTTGAAATACCTTAAATGTACGTACACCAACCAAAAACAAAACAAAAAACTATCCTAATTAAGTCAGTTCAGAAGTTCCTACAACTAGACTATGGGCACAAGATTTGCATATTCTCTCTGCATGGCCTTCTACCTATAACAGATTATCGCACATTGAATCAAACCTAGTTTTCTAAATGATAAAATCTTATCGCAACAGAGATATGTCATTCGTAAAGGCATAGTCTTTGTTTCGCCCATTTGGAATCCGAGGTTTAATTATATGAGTTGGAACTTTGTTACCAAAATGGGTTCTGAAAACAATGAAAACTAGAAACTGACTTGTAGAGATAATTGCACCATAATTTATATTTTTAATTTTATTTAACTTAGAAAAAAAATCATAGTCACCCTAGTCCAAAGTAAATAAAAAAGGTAAAAAAAAGAAAGTGGTGAGCAGGATTATTTTTGCGATTAAAACGCAAGTTTTCTTGACGATTACTTAACATACGATTTAGGTAAATGGCGACTTACACATACTTATACTACTTAAAAACTGTACAGTCATAAAAGATTCAATATATCATGCTTAAAAATTTACTATGTTTCGACTACACGTTATGAAGCAAATAATTTATTTCGGTATCGAAATCTCGTTGATCATCTTTAGGTACCGCAGTACTAGAGAAAGCTACGTATCAATTAAATTAAACTTTAGAAACCTGTTAAATATCGCTGGTGAACCTTCTGCGTATGCTTGCGTGAAACTAACATACCTTCGTTTTGATAAATGGTCTGTAGATAAGCAGACATCCTGCTGACTTCTGTAAGCCTAGTATACAATTCCTATGGCATGTTTATTATTTATTCCTGATTCAAATAATGCGATTACCGTGAGGAATAAAATGTGATTATCTAATATAATCCTTTTTTACTGGTTAGTTTGATGTATTCATATCATCAGAAATAAAGGCATATAAAGGTTATTTAAACATTTAACTTAAATACTATATTTTATTTTACACTTTAAATTACAGCCATAATAGAAAATAGAACTAGAATTTCGATCTTACAATGAGGTTCAATTTGGTCTTGTTGCCACTGTCACAGCAATATCTTCAACAGTACACTAAATCTTTAATTCATTTATTTTAGGTTACAAGATTTTTAAAGCTGTCTGAAACCGACTGATGGTTTGGTCCTTGGCGTGTTAAAGTTTGGTCTGATTACGTCGTTTTCGTTACTTTAAGTTGCTGTTTCTCACAAACACAAACCTTTGATACTAATTTCAACAACCTTAAGAATTGTTTTCTTAAATTGTTTTATACGTTATATAAGTCTTTCTAAATTTCATCTTATTATGTCCTGTAGTTTGAAACTAGAAATGTGTAAAATGATATATCCAGTCAGAAAAAAGTCAGTCATTTACATATTTAGATAGCTTCTATCTTTCTAAGAAGAAAAATTGTTTATTATTTATCAAATTGTTAAAGCAGTTCCACACAGTTTTAAACAAATACCCATTTTAACTGCAACGGTGTTACTCCAAGCATTTGAAAGCAACTCCTTTATCAAGGCCCTTTAATTATAGTATACTCCTATCAAATCTGCCCACTTTAAATTCAATACCCTATTTATGACATATCGATATCAATTAAACTGGTATTTCAAGTACAGTGATTGTAATCACAGAATCTAAGCTGGCATCTTTCTCAGTGTTCTATTAGTCGTTCGCTTACTGGTGAACACTGACGGGGCTGACGCAGGCGGTAAGTCTACTTTGTAATTACGGTGCCTTTCCGGCGTACGATCTTTAGATGACGGTACTTCTGTATCTGCATTAGATCTTTTGAGTGTTATCGGAGAGTTAGCGGTTTAACTTTAGTTTGAGATCGAATATGTACTCATTTGTTTTTTTGTTTAGTTGAACCAAAGCTCCTCGGTGTTATGACAGTATATAAACAAACTATGGATCCCTAGTGTAGTATTGGGATCGTAACAAAGCGAACTGGGGTAAAACCAGATTACATAAATACATGCATTAATATAAATTTATTGTTTTGAAAACCAGTTTTAATAAATTGTTTTCGTAGGCTATTGTTAGGTATTTAGTAATCTTGTAGTATATGCATTATTTTTTCTCTTTCTTCGTTAAGTCTATATTATATGTTACTCAAATTTATATTTTACGAATGACATGGAAAAAGTTATTAATCACCTTATCCATATACCCATCAATTAACCTCTTGCGCTGCTGCGTCACCCACACCCATGATTAGGTGTTTTTATATTGTATAAAATCCAGCTGTTTTAATGTTTTCTCTTCTTTTTGTTTTTAAATACAATTAATAATGTTCTTTAGTGTGTGCTTGAAGTACTGAATAAATATTCATTATTCTTATTATTATATTGTTATATAAAAATTAAAAATTTCGAATCTCTATACCTCGACTCGAAATCTCTATACCTAGCATATCGAAGGAGACCGAAACCACAACCCAAGCGATAGAAACAAGAGTCCCGCGCGAATTCACCCGGGTGTGTCCTGACCTTATTGGAATTTCTAATAAAAATATAAGCCAATGTTTATTCTGGATAATGTCGCTTTTGATGATATTTCAAAATCATTTCGGCAGTATCAGACTGTATCGACAAAATATTACAAATATTTATTTTCTCCTTTTAAAAAAATAATCTGCATAAAAGGTATAGATGTCAATGAATTACATGCGTTTTTATAAATCTATATTTTACTGAACAATTCACACATTTTAATGAGCTTGAAATACAGAGCTGTTCACTAAAATAGTGTTCAGGGAGCGCACATTAGTTAAGCAGTTTAGATAGCGCTAAAACCAATAAAAGCATATTTGCGTTTATAATTAATTGTATTCAAAACTCATTCCAATAATAGATTATAATAAATAACGACCACTGCCCGGCTTTAATTTGACTTTTAGTATTATGGTTGGCTTTTATTACGTAAAATTGTACGCATAAATAAGACCCAATTTCCCAGAGCGCTATTTACAATTTTTCACAACCTCACAAAAAGTATACATTTAAGGGACTATCGGATTTGAAGGCACATAAGGAATAAATAATGTGCTCAAGTTCTGTAATAAATCTTAAAAGAATGCTCTAGCCGCTCCCAAAAGGATACTCTTGTGGAAGCGTTCACTTCTATTTTCCCCGTTATTTATGAGCCTATGCTTTATGCTAGAACCGCGGGCCAAGAATAAAATGGGTAACTAAAATTAATGGTCGTATGTTACGATAATCATGAATACGAAGTCAAGACGTATTTTTCTAATGAGAACGGTAAGAGTGGCAGCTAATTCAATCGCTGCAGTGCATAATAATATGGTTATTCATCTACATAATCTTATCAAAAACGTGATTTATTAGGTCATGAATACAGCGGAGTCTGTTGAACTTCAAAATGTTAGTTCTGTCTTCCATTTACAAGTAATTTACATTAAAGCCGTCGGCGCATTTGCATCTCGGAATAACCTTTTCATAATCGTCACGTCGGGTGGCTCCCAACTTAGCGATTAGCTTAATGGATTTCTCAATTTAATGAAACCCAAACTTTGTAATTGGCTTTTAAAAAGATAGGACTAACTTCACAATTACCCCGTATTCTTATTCCAACGTTGCCGACGTTATACATTTTTTAGTTGATGTGATTTTTTATTGTTACTGCTTGTTATTTAAAAAAGCTTTTAGTGGAGTATTCGGAATTATACGGTCGAATGGTAACAATGATCGGACTTATTTTTTGTTCCGGGGACTATGGAATCTTTGTTTGAACATTCGTTTGGATGACACAGAATATCTGCTGACGTTAATCCTGCGACAATGGTAAGTAACGTTTTATCTGACATAAGATTAAATGACAGCACAAAAGTACCCCTTGTTTAATTAAACTAAGGCTCAACACAAATATTTGTATAGGTGTATTTATTTGTAAGGCTGTTGGGGTTTTGAACTAAGTTTAACATTTTATTTAGTGGAAATAAGTGATGGCGACTCTATAGTTTTATAAACACTGTATCATAGATACTTCTTTATCATAAATGCCATAAATACTGTGTAGTAAATACAGTAATGCAAAAAATTCTATGAACTGTTTAGCAGGAGGTTAAACAAAACACAGGATAATTTGGCAGACATATTTAATTATATTTGTTAAATTCAGCTTTTCAATTTATAGTAAGTAATACATATTTACAAATTTTAAGTAAAGGTACGAATTAAATCACAAAACGAAATAAATAATTTAGGGTCTAACTTATGATCTACTCCGGATTTTGGTCGATTAAAAACCAAAACTTTTTGTATTGAGCACAACTTGATTTTGGCTTCTTTGTATTACTAAATTTGTAAGAGATGAAATATTAAGTACAGTGTTTGGAAATAAAGCTTACAACAATTGGAAATAGTACGACAACATTTCCATATATAAAAAGTTTTTAGTATTACTAAGTAAAGAGAAAATTTGAGGAAACATCAAGACGTTTATCAAAATTACTTTCCCTCGTTGATTTCGGTACAAACACTGTCACAAATTGTGATTGATAACATGTATAAACACTCTCATGGATGTTCAAGAAAAATATATGATTTTCTCTGTATTTTTTTACACAAGTATACTTTTAAATATTTACATGTTATCTATAAATACATATACATATTTATTATGTTTATTGCTGAAGAAGACATTAGTTATTTCGCTTCAATGAGCCAAACTCTCACAGTAGTTAATGATATTACATAGATCTGATCTAAACATTAAATTGAACTAAACTGTAATAGGGACTAGTTGTAAAAATAGTTCTAATAAATTTACGGTCAATAAGTCTATCAGGAAAAAACATTATTTCTAAGAACGAACATACAGCTTGTGTAGCAATAGCAGCATTCTGTACAATAAGAAACATTTTTATCAATTCTTATTACCAAAATATGGCCTACTTATGACTTAATTTAATTTTCTTAACATATTTACACTACTGTTTTCTGGTGTTAATCTTACGGTGTTTCATAAATACATTTTTAAACGTTTAGGCATATTTTTAATAAATTTACATTTGCCTAAATCTACGTACACGGAAAATAAATCACATTACGTATTTATTATGAAGATGATTTTACACAAAGTGTCTTAAATGTTTTGTATATCAAATTCACAAATATCGAATTACGAAAAGATTCACGAAATACATATACTTATAGTTTTTTTTAACTTTCTCCATTCCCGAGTAATCAAAATTATCACATGACTTTTCTTATCTCACTCACTAAAGTGTCTTTCTTACACACCTTTGATTCTCCAAAATGTCCAAATAATTAGGAACTAAATGCGTGATCTTCCACAAAGAGCATATCGTAGCTATGACGTCACACAACAACATCACGTGACGCCGTCTCGTTAGCGGGAGCTTGAGGAGTAATCACAGGTTGAAAACAATGTGCAGATGGTGCGAAATCCTCAACCAGCTTCCTCTTGAGAACAGATGACGATCCAACGTACACATTAGTGCCTGGGAAAGTGCCTCTCCGCTTCCATCTCCACACAATAGCAGCAAGCACAGCTAATCCAAAAGCAATCATCGCTGACAGACAGCCCAATACTAATTCTGAGTCTGAAGTGCGTTCGGGGACACGCTCCCCTCGCATAGAGCTCACTAAAACAGACATCAGTCGGTCTCCTTCGCTAACTTGCACATCTTGGACACTCTCAGTCGAAACTCTCTGAGCTCTACTAGTATCTATTGTCATCGTTTCGGATCGTTCGTTATCAATTCCAGGAGTTCGAGATACTAACTCTACTTGAATGTGGTAAATCGTATCCGGCCATAAAGATAGTGTGACCCTAGTGGAGTCGGTAAATAAGTTGCCCTTTAAGCCGCCTCCGTCCACTTCCCATGTAACTAAATAAACCCCGCGAGCTATTCTAGGTTCCCAGGCAATCTCTCCAATAACGAGTACTTTTTGGTGGATGAGAGATATTTCTTTTAGAGTCCATTTGTGTTCGTCGTGGTTAGAGGTGTTTGTGTCGTGAGCAACCCAGGATTCGTCCGGGCTGTAGATGGTGACAAGGCCTTGTGGGTCAACGACGAGAACTCGGAGTAGCGCGCCTTCATTGTTAGATGGTACGCGGGTGGCTAGGGCTTGAGTTTGGATGATCTGCCGCCAGGGGCCCTCGGCCGCGCGCCGCATTACAACGTACACGAGAGGCGAGGGACGCAACGCGGCGCGAGGGGCCGGCGGGGGCCAGCGAGCCAGGGCACCGCTAACGCGCATGACACCCTCTCCTTTCGTGTGAATGACAGGCTGCGTCTGAGATGCCCTTGCAGCTTCAGCATGGAAATTGCAAGCAACTTTGCAACCAGGGAACTGTAAAAGAAATAAACATTAAAGTTTCTAAATATAAATGGCCACAAAAAGCAAGTGGTTGTCAAAATTTGATAAAATTAATGAAAAGTATTTTTAATATCTTTTTTATCATTTTATGAATACTTACGCAAATATCTCTTTCCTCGCACACAGCACCCCATACTTGATAATTGGACTGCAAAAGCTCACAATTTTCCCAACACTGTAACAAAATAACCTTGTTTTACAAAATATTCGAAAAAAAAATTAATCTTTCTGTAATATAACATCAAATTTCAGATAAAATCGAGCTATCATATTTTCCGATTATTGAATATCTTCTATAGTACGTAAAGTAAATATTTCGTGGGCACTTACCATAAAACAGTCGGGGCCTTGCAAACATGAAGACTCCCCACTGGTTCTGGGCGTCGCGAACTGCAAACAAACATGTCATCGTGAATTTCTTTGTGTAATTTAATATGTAACGCTTACGCTAACTTAGATTAAAAAAAATGAACTTAAACAGAGTTTATAATAAACACATTCAATTTAACTAAGAGATGTAAAATAATCTGCAGATAAGGTACTTCGTAATAATGTTGACAATAAAGCTTTTAAGTGCCACTAAAAAGTAATCATAAATGTAAAGTAAAGTAAAGTAGCAGCGGTATGAATAAACGACGTCACAATACAATCAAAACATTAACATAAAGTTGGTTTTAAAGAAACATCAACAAGTTTAATAATACACTTTAATTTAAATCGAACTTTGATATGGTGGAGACTTTTAATTATACACGAAGCCACCTCTACATTAGCGCTTATCTTTCGGCGAAGGTTTATTGAGAAGAAAAATAAACGTTGGATCTCAAGTAACCAGTTTAATGTATTTGATAAGAGTGACAGGCATCTGCTAACCGTTTCGTCTGGCGGTTCATTTTAATTGCCTGATATGCCAATGGGGACAGTGAATTAGGATGTAGGGACAGAGCAGTCTGCATTCAAATGTCCAATGTTTAATGTCAAGATAGTCGTAAAATGAAAGCAGTTGGACAGCTCAGAGTTTTAAGTATTCGGTTATGAAGGCGAGATTAATTAATGAATATTTAAGAAGAATATTAAAATATTTTTGTGAGATTCTTGGCAATTATATTTTTGTAGATATCGCAAGTATCTTGATGTTAGTGCAGCTAAAAATGTGTCGAACGATTTCGGAAGAATGTTTTTGATTGATTGGTTTGAGTATTTTGTGTCCGAATCTCCAATTTAAAGATCATACTTTCACAGCTATACATAAAATGATTGTTACAGAACTATGTGAGTGTAAAATAAAACAAATTGCACTTAGTGTCCACCATTATCTTGAAGCTAATGACGTCTGCGCATCGCGCGCCGTCATCAAGACTCGGTCTGTCCATTACCTACAGCAATCAAGGTGATTTTTCACACTTTTTTATCGTTACCGAGTTACGCTACATTATTTTAGAAAAAAAATGCTATAGTTGATGATGATGACAGTGAGAAAATATGAATGATATTATATCAGATTTAAGAACTAATTGAAACTGAAATAAGGTTTTTGATTGACATTTAAATGAAATTTTAAATTGCATTTTTTTGATTCAGTTGATCTAAATTTTTTTAATGTTCTTTAACGATTTAAAAAAACACGTGTATATTACAATTATAATATTAAATAAATAAAATAAAAGATGTAAAGTGTCCGTGAAAAAGTTATGGTAAAGTGTAAAGTTTGAAATCTCTGCATTTACCCACCACGATTATATGGCAATAGAAATAACAAATACTCAACCAGTAATTCAAGTTGAAAAGCTTATTTAAAAAAATTTCTAACCTCAATATCAACAAGTGCTATATCGTAAATATCTTAAATCTTAACTTTGAAATATGAAAGTTTAACAAAACAAAACGATCAAATATACCTCGGCAACTGCAAAGGGATTGAGTGAATAATGAATGAGCTTGATTGAAAACATGGCCGTCGAGTAGCCTCGTATTTATGATAGATGCCGCCACTGATTACTCTTTTGTTAAGCAAACAAAGCTTATTGAAAAATATTGGAATAATATCTTCTGTTTGACTTTAATTGTCCTTGAATCAAAAGCTTAAGTGCGTTAATAATCACCAGAACACTCTTCCGCCTTAAATATTTTTAACATACTTAAAACGTTCAAAAGAACCGTTATAAACATAAAAATACCTCAAATAACAGATAATGACCTAAATGTTAACGAGGACTAACACAAATTTTAAAAATAATCGTCTAAAGTGATCCTTCAAATAGAAAATAAGGGTCGGAAGATAATTTATATTTTTTTAGACCAAGTGTGGATCTAAACATTCCAATGTTTTAAAGTTTACAAAAACCCATTTAAGATAATCGTCCATAAGTCAGCCGCGGGCTGCGCTTGCCCAGGTATTAATCGATCGGTAACATACATGATCGCTTACAATCAATCCATCAGCGTTTATGTAATGCATAACTACCGACGATCTTCATTTATCATTTTGTTTTGTGAGTAGCCACGATCGCTCTTGGGGGTCACATTGAAAACAAATATCAAATCGATTACAATTAAAAACCTGAACAATTTTTTATTCGATGTTCACGATCAGTTTCCATTGTTATTAACAGAAGTAATCATGACAGGTAAATAGTACAGTGCACTTCATAAAAAAATTGCTGAGCAAAAATGATAAAATGAGCCGGGAACAGGCAACAATTTCCATCAATTAGGGGTTATCAAAAATCGCAATCTTATCGAGCACTATAAACAATGGTAAGTGCGACATTTACATGAAACGGAGATATAAGTAAAAACATTAAACACCTAACAACCTCTTTCGGAGAGAACAGCAAAAACAACATGAATTATGATTTCACATAAAGATAAAGTACAATCTAAGCTACCATGGTAAATGATAAAAAGGTCTTAAAAAAACTTGCGACGAGAGGAGTGAAGAAGATGCAAAAATGTTAAACAACTACATTTTTATCATTTAGATACATGTTGTGAGGTTTATTCAATGAATATAGGTTTGCTAATATTGCTAACGCATTGGAAGATAGTTAAGTTACTAATGGCGTATTTGTGATGCACAAAACTGCATTCTGATTGGCCGGCAAATTAAATCGATCTTTAACAAAAATAAACCTTTTAAATAAATAAATGTTCTTAAAAATAACTTTCCAATGAGAAACTATCAAAAGAAAACATATAAAAGCAAATATTAACTGCGTAAATATGAGCATTTTCAACGTCCGTATGTTAGTTGTTATTTTATTTGATCTGCAGTAAGTAAACTCTATTACAGGCCCGTTTTTAGAAGAAGCAATCGAGTTTCAGACCCACCCGTGTTTTTTGGTAAGTAGGTTATTGGATATTGGGAACGACAACATTAAATTTACCGTCGGAATTTAATCGGAGACTTAAGTTTTCCGTATGAAGCGTTTAGTTAAATACACTGGGATACAGAAATATGGTAAATATTTTTACTACTTTGTGTTTATTTTATTTTGAATTTGAACTTATAGTCGTAGTTTCTTTTGATTAATAATCTTTTAGTTACAACATTTTCCATCCAAATGCTAGTTAAAGAATGTGCGATTCATTCAGAACTTATATTTGTTTTCAATTGCAAATATGTCCAAATTTCTACTATTGGGTTTTGACACGTTTTATAGATTATATTTATGAAACGTGGGTTATAATTTTAATAACTTATTTATACACCATTATATAAATAAACTCTTAAAGATCGAAACACAGCATGATTTTTTCTCAACAACACTGCAAAAAGAAAATGATCCAGTAAGAGCCCGGAGGACATTTATATAAAATTTACTAGAAGCATCACAGATCTCATATTTATAATAGTCGATTAATGAAAAATTATGTCCCTGTTGGCAATAAGAGATGACATCGGCATCATTAGCCGACCGCCATGATATGAATTTTTCATGAAATATGTAGTCCGGTTTGCGGTGTTATTGCGACGCGTACGTTGCTCCGAAGCAACTGCGGTATTATTTTCATCGATTCCTTTCCTTTTACTTAGTTTTTGCACTCGTTTGACAGAGCTCCAACAATTTTATCTTGCCAATAACAAGGCCATAAACGTCTTTCAATGCCGTATAGAACGTGAGTTGGAATTTTACTTTTTTTTAAACAGCATCGTAATCTTAGAATTTGAAATCTCAAAAGTTCAACACTTTAAAGTCACTTGTTCAAAAAAACCAACAAGGAATCAAGCCGCATATAATGCTTAGTTTGGGTTAAAAATTGGATCATTCACTTAGGTGTTATTAAAAATGCATCCTGCCAATTTACTTTATTGATGTAGTATTATAACATCATTAGCTTTTTATAAGCATTGGCTTTCTGTCGAACCGCCTATAATTACGATACTCCGAAACTATTCGAAAATTACACCGACCGGTAATAAAAAATCTGCTCCAGTATTAAAATAAGGATCGTTTAGGTTATGAACTTAAATATATTGATTAATACTTCCAACATCATAAATTTACCAAGCTTTTTCAGACTCATTTTATATTCACTTAATTATTTGATCGATTGATATCAATCAACTAGTTCGAAATACGTTTATTTTTCAAATTTAAATTGCTACACTGTCGAATCGCGTTGAATGATACAACTGGAGAGTGCCCATGTAAAGTTAAATTAAATAAGGCTGCCACAACAGCGAGCTAACAATGATATAAATGATCACAAACACGTACCAAATTTGATCATGAGGCGAATAAATTAAATGGGAACACAATCAAGGATTAAATTACTGCTTCATTCTGCCTCCCACACGAGCGTTGCGACATATGTACTAGTATGTTGCACCGGTCGCGACTCGAGATGTGTGTGGAGGTGCCTTAACGTATAATTCTGTGGCACATTGTGCAGCTCGGAGACCGCATATAAATGTGCTGAGAGCAAATAAAACGGTGCTATAATTTCAAATCATATGGACAGAGAATGGGTGTGGACGGCGCTCTCATTGTGTGGAAATGATGTAACCACTATTAAAAGTGTGGGCTGTATCCTTTGAATATTTCTTACGACGAAGACGTCGTAGGATCATATCGGCATTTTATATCTCACCCAAGACAATGGCATATATATCCAGCAAGAACTGTCTCTGCGCTTTAAATAGTTATGGTTCTGAATTTCAATATTTGCCTCCATCGGTGATTATGTTATTGAATAAATATTCCAAATGTGTGGTCGTAAAACTACGATTATATTTCTCTTTGAAACTTGAATATCTAACGGTAAAGATATTAAAATAATGTTGTTATTTATAATACAAACCAAAAACACATCTAAAATTGATATTTATCGGTTTCCTAATATACGTGTCGAATAAAGCAACGGCATAAAGTTTATGTTAAATAAAATGGTCACGTTTATAGTCTATTAAAAAGTTTAAGAATTAGTACCGTCTAAAATCTGAACACAGAACCTTTTTTTTTGTAATAAAAAAATCCAATATTTCTAATTAAGCAAAGATTAGTATTTTAATAACAGGAAAATGGACAGATTAACGATATTATCAAAGAAGCTCGAAAAGTTTTACAACCTCATTTTAAATTTACCGTCGCATCTGTTAATACCTTGAAGCGACGTAACATATTGTCTTGTCTTTTAGTCCTGGGATTAGAAAACAATTTGGATGGCGGAGATTTATTTAAATCCTTTCATTTATTTTTAGTTTACGATTTATTTCAATGCTGTTGAACTAATCGACTTTTCTAGGAATGGGTAAAGAAACGGAAAAATCCTGTTTCAGTTTGCGTGGAAGTCTGATATTATTTGAAGTGAGATAAATGTGTTTTAAAATACTTTTAAGCTGTAACGAATACTTAGAATTGCTCACATCTGTCTATTTTTACAATGTGGTTACTAATTTTCCTGGAAAGCCTTTGTCTGAAGGTCATCCCGTATTTTCGGTTAATTTATTCTGTTTTGTATCCCTTTCTATTAAAGTTGTTTGTCTCGTTCTGTGGTTGGAACCGTCTGGTTGTATGAGGCTCAGAAACTACGTGAAGCGTGCGACAGAATGTGCGCTTGGCTGAGGTTACTAACGAACCATATTTCAATCGGTAAGTATAATCAATCAAATCTTTGATTGTTTGACCGCCAATGGGTTATTTGATTAGAAATGTCTGATCATGAATTGGAAGTAGACGAAGAATCAATAATTCCTTGTTACTGTGTTAGTGTTTTTATTGACTTAGGTTTCTTGTTACCCGCGTGTTTTTTAGTAATCGTTATAAAAGAGAAAACGTAGATACTGATTTTATTTAAGTGTATTTTTATGTATTTATTTACGATATTAAATAAAGGATTTAAAATTTTGCTCTAAGCATTATTTCTATAAAATGTAAAAGACTACCATCAGTTCAAAAGGCCCGTCCGTAAAGATTTAAATCCCATCTTTCAAAATCCAACAAGAAAAAAAAACGAAAGCAAACTAAAGAGGTTATCCTCTAAGAAGCGCATCTCTAGATAAACTTAACCGAGATAAGTTCCGATTATGATACGGAGTTAACGACTTTGTTCGTGTAAACAAACGAACCGATCCAGATAGTAGGGCCATAACCGAGATTCGAGAAGGTAAATGTATACAATGCATTCTCCATATAACCGTGAGCTTTCGATACAGAATACGATTGCCGCAATGCGAAAATTATCTGCAACCGGTAACAGTGCCACTGGGTACTGTGAAGGCGAAAAGTTGATGCTAATTCATAAAGTTATGTGATTGCGTGTTGGTTACTAGGCGGTTTCAAACTGTTTCAAGTTTTGCGCTAGTTAGATTTATTATCACGTAGTGTAGCGGAATATTTCGTGTTCTTTTTGAAATTACTTATTAATGTATTCTCTACCAGACAGAGAAATATAACAAAAAATTATGCACCAATACTTGAAACGCCATGTTTTATTCTTCATGACAGGCTTTTTCGTTTATGGAGAAAGCAAAAAAGACCAAATGCTAGAAAATATATTTACTATCAAAATTCATAGTAGAAGCATTAAAATATTATTTCTTTTTTTAACTATTAATTCCACATATAATAATAATAATAATAATAATACATTTTATTGCCAAACCAGTTACAAAATCAAAATACACTACTATATAAAACTACTGCTACAAAAAAGAGAATGACTATAATGAAACTTATGAGAATAAACTTAGCTTGAGTAATAAATGAGTTATTGTGCCTAAAATCAAAATTAATAAAAATAACAAAATGTTGTTCAAAAGCGATTCGCAAATAAAATACGTGAAAAATTGTTTATTTAGTTTACATATTATACAGTATTAAACATTAATGAATGCTTAAGAGGAAATCGCATAACCTACTGTATCTCTAGTTCTATCTATCTCTATCTCTGTTTTCAATAATACAAATACTTCTTACACTATTCATTCATTAAATTAATATTAAATGTAGGTACATAAAGTAGTTTACAAAAAAAATTACAAACAAGCATTTTTATATATTTATTTTGCATTTATCTAATTGTTATATGTTTATTGTTTATCTTTAAGTATATTTTCTGTAGATTTTCAGTGAACTTCCAATTTTAAGATTTGAGTCATTTTGAGATTAACATTTTACATTTTTATCATAACTTTTGCAGTATTTAAGCAAAAAGATCAGATCCAAAATAATAAATTCTCTACTCAACTGTACCTACGTAGCTGCTTCGATCCGAAATGAACAATACAGATATCATTAGACGTAAGTACAGACGCGCTGAAAGCTAGGGAGTTCGATAGGTTGCATTTCCCTCAACAACTACCGATTGAGAAATTGCGGGTGTCCCGTTAGGTATCCAATTGTTTTGTTATATTATAACCGGAATGAACACGGCCATACATTTCTTCCATTTTCTACCATCTGATTGTTTTACTTAGGTAAGGCTAAGTCCATAACAATATTTGATCTTGCAGATCTGAGTTTTCCGTAAGATTGTTCGATTTGTTTTTTTTTTATTTGTTTGTTTATTGTAGGACCCACAAGTTTTTTCATAACAATCTGTTTACCAAACATTTTGTCTGTCTGGGGATTCATTTATTTAACTAAGCAAATGGGAACCTAACTAAGCCGATTAATACATTATTAGATAACATTAAATCAGCCTTTTAACGGGCCGTTGTTCATAAACTAAATTAAAATTTTTACTATGTCCGCAACTTACTATCGATCAAAGCAAGATGCCGAAAGCTCAAAATAAGAAAAGCAATTAAAGGGCCCATAACCCCACAATGACCACAATCTTTTTCAAATATTTATACAGGCGGCCAAGCAAACAGTAGCGTTAAAAGCAAAAGACATACGCTTAATCCAAGATAAACAGACTGAAAGAATTACAAGAGCAGGACACAAACAACATCTGTCTCTGTCCTTAAGGGTAAACACAACGTAAAGTGAGGTAATCCCTTCTAGGCTAGCGCATACTAGAGCCCAGTTAAGGCGATGTTCATCCATTCAAGTAAATGGTACACTTCGAAACATGGTCTGGGTAACATGCGTTTACGCGATTCTCACTCTTTATTGTTATTGCGTTTATATTATATATATATTCGATTTACTTTGTAATAATTAGTTTATTTAACCGTAATAAATTGATTTTTTATTGGTTGCATAAAGTATCGAATGCAATAATTAAATCAAATTACTTCATCTAGACTTGATACGTTAGTCTATTCAGTAGCATACACACAAGTCGTCATATTTAGATTAAAACTTATAATAAAAACAGAATCTCTGACCATTGCTTGCAAGTACTAAAACATGATTTAGCAACTTAAGCAGAATGTGTATCTCCGCCTTAACGCGCTAGCTTCCCCCACGTTGTAAAAGTGGGCGTACATTGCAGTCACTTAATACTTTAGTGGTCTAATTGTGACTCCACCTGCGATGTGCGTCAGTGAGCCACGAGCGAGTAACGAAAGACAGGAGACAAAATGCGGGAGGACTCGCCTTACTCGTCTGTGACTGTGAGTCTCGTAACACTTTGTTATACGTAGCTGTGTAGCTATAGACTCAACTGAATCCGATAGCTATGAGAATAATAATTTATCTTACAACGATAAATAGTAAATATTAGGATATTTCTTAATAGATTAAGGTTACTGTGCATCCAAGCAAATCGAGACTGTCTTTAAACTGTTAAGACTGTCTGAAACCTCTAATGTTAGAGGCAAAGGTATTTCACCGATAATACAAATTATAAATCCATTAAAATGTGAAATACATTTTATACAAACATAATATCGCAAATATTTGCTCAATTAAAAACAAACACAAACTATACTCACATAATTCAACAGAGCTTTAAGCTAAACATTGTGAAAAAATTTCATTTGTGATTCACCAGAAAAAAACACAGATAGTTATTGATACTGTTATCGACCAGGTAATCATAAAATCAGGTAGGTATTAGAGTTCATACTTAACCGTTATATCTTTCTTAAGAAGACACTTAGACAAGTTATGCTTTAGAGTTGAGACACCATGTGCATAGTAACTTATTCAGTTTAGTGCTACGTACGATTTTAGGCTTGTTGCAAGTTTCGTGGTTAGTAACAATTTTGAGCTTGAGTGAGTTATAGTTTAAGTTGTTATCAAGTGCTGTAGTTTGTTGGTCTTGTCGGATAGCTATGTGCTATATTGTGGAACTATGTTTAATCCAAGGCTATATATTAAGCATATTGTCATATGTGAGCACGTGAGAAAGTATTTTCATATTTAGTTTCACTTGTAGTAATATTCTTAAGGGAGATACATAAACAGAAGATGATACATAATGAGAAGTAAGGTAGGAGACAGTAAAAATATATAAATAATAGAATAGTAATAAACAGAAATAAATAAAATATGATTTAAAGCTTCAATGTAAGCCTTTTCTCAAGTTCCTGCTCAAAAGCTACGTTCGTGCTGAATTGTAGCACCCGGCAACATTAAACACATTTAACAAGACGTGGAAGGGTATCGTATAGTAACTAGCTATCTTGGCGCTTAATTTATAGCCAATTAAGTTAGTGTTAAGCTAAATAAACTGACATGAAGATAGCACGAGTCACAGTAATGCAACCGCCCCCAGGTTTATAATAAACTAACTTTGAGTGGGCGATACATGCAAGTTAAGGCTACTGTCTGAGCTAAAGCCATTCCTTTTTAATCATATTGAATTGAAATTGTAATGTAGTTTATATCTTAAAGGCTCAATTTATATTTCTTAAAAATATGTTATAAAAATTATATGAATTTTAACTGACCTTACCTGACTTTAGAAATGTAAAATTTTGATTTAGCGGAAAATTACTTTTGGTTTGCCTTGAATTCAAAAAAAAAATGGAATTAATTTAATTTGCTTTATTTTTTAACTTTACAACTGTACTGGCGCATGTTGTAAATAAAAAGTTAGGCTCACGTAGTTTGTTGGCAGATCATGTTTTCAGAAAATTACGCTCACATCTTCAGCTTGATACTTATTAACGTAGACGCTCCTAATGCTAGGATTTTTAATTATGATTTTTAACTTAGGCTTTTCTCTAATTTTCTAATTTTTTTTTAAATTTAAATTTTTAATTTTTTCGTTAATTTTCTCAAGTAAACTATAATTATTAGATACTTGCAAAGTTAGGTATAAAATGTTTTTTCTCATTATTATAAAGAGAATATATCTTCAACTCTAAAACAATAGTATACATTAAAAACCATCTTCTGAGCGGAAATATATTCAAAAGAATAAAACAGATATTGCTTCAAGCGCAACGGATCGAGTGTTTCAAAATCTCGTTACACAAAGTAATTGTAAAGTCAAAGTTTAAAATGACGAAGTTTTCAAAATGGCAACTAAAAACTGAGCGCAAGAAGCCAGATGCCGCGGACAGTTGGGAACAACTGGCACCAAGGCGCTTTATAAAAAGTTAGCTTTTAAAACCCCCCTCGCTATTAATCAATAGAAAAGCGGAAAAGGAAACGCAAGAAGGATATTAACTGTAGTTGTGCTAATAGTACTAATGCTTTACATTGTCCGAGATAAATCTTCGAGATTTGTGGAGCCAAAAGATTTCATTGAAGTGAAATCTAAAGAATTTGTCGTTGCAATGGCTGATTTCGGCGAATGATTCATATGAGGTTGACGAAAGTTTTTTAAAAATATCTCTCAGTGTGATTCTTAAATACATTTAACTTTTTTTAATAAAGTTTCATCATTTAGTTTGCATCAAATTAAAAAAATTCAATTTGAAGTCCCGTTTTGAATTACATAAATCCATGTTAGTCGAAAAAAGAAGAATAATTTCAGATAGCTTTACCTTTCTCATGTCCAATAAAAATCCGGAGAAATATAAAGAAACGTAGGTAATTGTTCTCTTTTTTGGGATGAAATCGTCACGCTCCAATCGGTATCCAATTTACCTAGCTAAGTCCGGTCGTCCATCTTGCTACCTGACTCTTTGTCATCCGGTCACGCCCGCGCCACTCCGCCGTTTGTAAACGTAATAGCTTCTTATTTGTGTACTTTCTAATTAAAATTTTCAAGATACGATATCTCGGATCAAAAAGAACATACGATAGTCTTTGATGAGAATAAATTGGATTGAGAAAGACCTTTGACTCAAACATATGCAGGTGTCCGCTACAATTATTGTTACACGTTCCGACGTGAGATCGTTTCTAATGACGTCGTAAAAACGAAGAATTATTAGTCTATTCTCGTTCTGATTATACAGATAAGTATCAAGTTCATTTTGGTACAATAAATACTCAATGAATTACAAACAATTCAAAGAAAAGGAAACATAATTAAGATAAACGACATTAGCATACGCAAGGAGTCCACATAAAAAGAGGTTGAGA
Organism: Marasmarcha lunaedactyla; assembly: GCA_923062675.1. Lineage (NCBI taxonomy): Eukaryota > Metazoa > Arthropoda > Insecta > Lepidoptera > Pterophoridae > Marasmarcha > Marasmarcha lunaedactyla. The sequence continues at coordinate 17,566,376 of OV281353.1, forward strand.
CGTTTGTGACAGACATTATTTTTATTAATAATAATAAAGCAAGGTCTTGTAGAGAAATAAAAGCGAATGCTAGAAAAACACGAGGAAAAACAACGTTATCAGTTGCCAAGTCGGACGACCCACTTTGAGCAAGGCTACTTGGGTATAATACTGCAAAAACAAAAGCATATAAGTAAACGTTTTTGCTAAGGCCGGCAGAGCACTCAGTATTTACATTATGTCGGGCCTGTACTTATCCTGCACTAAATATACCAAGATTGTAGTGATTTAAAAGAACTACGTCGTTCTCTGTAGTAATCAGAGGAATAGACTGTATTGCAGATGTTCTTTATGTTTTGTTTACATTTTCTTTTATTTTTGATTTCCTTTGGCGGTTTCCATTGTGCTTCGTTTTAGAGGTTAACTAGTTTTGAAACTACGTACTTTTAAAATATGAAATGAGTTTCACGTAAATAAGACAAATAAACCAATGCTAAATTACAACGAAGTAAATAATATAAATCATTTATGTTTAAATATAACTTTGATTGCAAATATGTGAAAGGTTATACAATTTATTAATGGTTCATAAATCAGATATGTATGAATTGTAAAGTGGTAGAGCTCGCAAGTTGAAATGTTTATTACAGAACCGTTAAATATAACATATTCCTTTAGTATTACAGAGATCGTTATTGAAGCCGACGGCGGCACAAGGATAAGGAAGAAAGCCAGCAAGTTTAGATAAGCAGGGTTCAATGCAGTGTCGGCTAAACCTTGACAAATGAGTTGGTTGCTGCGATGTCAATTTTATAGTTTCAATAAAGTTCAGGTTTGATATTTTGTTAAATATTTACTGCTACAAGAAAGTCTAAGAGTTGTATTTGATTAAAAAAATAAATAGATCTCTTATCGTAACGTTCAAAATATCCTTCAGTTTTTGATTTGTATAACGAATCTTCGATACCTAACAATGATAATAAAATAAAAATAAATAATATTGACCCTAAGGCTGGCTCTAAACTACCTCGCAAAACGAATTTCTAATGCTATATAACGTGGTAATTCGGCCAGCCTTTTGGCTAGGTTGCCTTTAATAGATTCAACTTTAGATTCAGTTTTTAATTTGTAGCATATTTTTATCTTATAATTATTAATTTAGTACACTTATATGTACATTCTAGAATTGTAATTATTTTAATAGTTTGTAAATATTAAAATGAATAGTTTTTGACAAAACTATTTTTATATTCAAAATCATGTTTTAACATAAACCATTTAATTTGAAGCAATCACTGCTAATAAAATTAATCCAAATTAATTCAACAAACAATTAATCAGACCTAATCAATCAAAAATATAATCAGAGAGTAAATCACCCATGCACCAATGACCGAAATAAAAGTGAAAATATTATATCAGATAGTGATCCGTCAAGAGATATCTCGCGTCGCACCGTAAGAAACGTCAAGGAATAACTAACGGCAGTTAAAAAGATGACTTATCTTTGGATCCTGCAGAAGCCATTGTACAGAGTAATCCGACCACCAACCAGTTAGGAATTTATGAGAAATATAATCGTAGGTTATAGTAACGTGTTCTTCAAATATTTATTATAGGAAATCGAACTTATAGGTGTTGGTGTAAAAACTTTTGACCTATCTGCTTTACCTACATATAAGCCAACTGTAAGTAGAGGAAATACAAGTGTTGGTTTATGAATGGATAATTATACATTTTAAAACTACAGCTTTTACTCGCGCATTATTGTCGGAAAGGTCCGACTATTTTTTTAAATTAAACGAATGCATAATTGTTTATAGCGATGTAAATCTTTTGTAATTGAGAACTAGATTTCTTTTCAAAGCCAGAACGGGTGACATGACATGGCAGCTATTATGATGATACAAATATACTAAAATGTTATAAATCAAAACCGCACAATAATGTCCGGACCTGGAACTAAACTTCACCTTTCGTGAAAGGTGTCCATTTAAGCCAATTTGCAACACATAAAATCAGCCACGCGCCTCTGCATAAAAGCTGATCGGCCGCCGACGGTCCCATTCCATTAAACGACAACAATTGATAAATTATGGACAACCCACTTGCTCCAACACACGACCTCGCGTCACTTCCTGTGCCATTGTCAGGTTTCAATACAATAACTTTTATTGAAATGATCCTAGAACGTGTGTGTATTGCCAACTTTCAATGGGTTGGTGCGTTTCATTTTGTGGGTTCAGACATTGTTACCACCGGAGCCAATTTCAATTATTTTCGTTTCCTTTTTCATATGAAAAGAATCGTTCAGTGCGCCCAAAAAACGGTTGCGGAACGTTTTTCAAAGACGCGGACAAAATATCCTGTCTGTTGGGAACAAATTTCATAGCATTTATGTTGCTGTGATAAATTTGACAGCTATTTAATCTATGTTTATTATAATCTTACACATGTATATATTATGCAGAATTATTTACAGGAAGTTATGCTTCCTGCCATAACAAATTACCTGTAACAAGACATCAATATTGTTAGAGTTTTTTGCGATTAAAGAAGAAATGAGAATAAAAAGGTTATGCTTTTAAACCATAATTATTCCCATTTAATTCATTCAATATTTCATCCGCTTAATTTCATCTAGTTAATCGATTTATAAACTCGTATTTAAAATAAATAGTAATTTTAAATGCGAGTATACAAAAAAGAGTACCATATATTTATAATAGTTGCGAATCAGTTAATAAATATCTTCAAGGCTTTGCTACTTAAGAAGTTGTTGTAATTTACAATTACTAGTTTAGTGAGGAAGGTGATGAGTCTTTACTTATTCACATTTAATTCATTTGAGTAGTTTCATTTATTTATCTTGTTTAATTTTTCGATTCTTGGACCTCAAAAACGAAATTTTCGATACTACCAAAAAAGCACAATGAAAAAGTTTAAAGCTATCTTCCAAAATCGCAAAAAGGAACAGGTAAACAAAACCGAGTCAAAGTTTTAACCACATCCCTTTAATTAAAATAAAACCAAAAAATAAATGATACAGCCTTGCATAAATTCAGTACGAAGCCACAATAAGAATACCTCATTCCAAACTTAACGTCACATAAAATCGTGGGCGAAGACAGCGGGAGAACGAATACGACCTTTTTTAATTTAAAGTTAAACCGATGAGACAATGAGCAAACACAGATGGCGGAATGCAAAACGAAGTAACAGTAGAATGGAACAGACGTAGTGTTAGCCCGAGAAGTTCGCGGTAGCTGTTCCGTAAACCCGAATAATTTATGTGAAAACAAAGTGTCAGCGCTAAAAGAATTGTCACGTCACAGCCGATAAACGAGCCCTGCAACTGAAGAGAATGAGCTGGGTAGAGGCAAGAGGTCTCCACGAGTGTTTCCATTGTAACCAGGAAATGTCAACGTTGTTTTTCTAGAACTTGATTCTTTTAAATCACTTAACTATGTCGGAAAAATACGTTAAACGTGTTTTCTTTTTAATAGTAGAAATTATTACTTCATTGTTTGTAAACTTGATCCTAATCTAAAGCTTAGCATTCCTAATAATCTGCTTCTTTGTATACGTTATTACTCTCACGATAATAGGCTATTGTTTGCAAAAAATATAATTGCTGGATTTCACATCAACATTCGTATTAAGGTTGGGATCATAAAACGCTCACAGGTCGGGTGTAATCACAGCTTAAGAGTAAAGTAGAAATGGAACCGCGGATGTCAGAGGCACAACGCTCGATAGGCCAGCGAGATACTCGTTACAACATCAGATAAAACTTTGAAAGCGTCCTCGCTCGAGCGAGTAAGGGAAACGCGGCCGTTCAAGATATTTTATTGTTGCGATTATTGCTTTCTGACACTACCACTGATACGCCGATAGGAACAGAAACGATTCCCTCAAACGATAATGACAAGTATAAACTTTAGAACATCACTAACGAACATGGCTGCCAGTAAAGCTGAATTAAAATTTGGAATTACAGATTCTGGAACTTTCAAGTTACCAATTTTCTAAAAGTTAATCTTGGCAGAGTACCAGATGGTATCCTGTCTTGGAGAATCTACGAGTAGTATCTACCTAGTCTCTAAGTGGATTTCAACAATGAAAATAAAGCATGTCTGTTTTGTTTTACGGGCAATTTGGTTATTAAGGAGTTAATTTCTACGTATGTTGTGATCACCTGGCGCGTCACCGTGTAAGAGGGGCTATTAGCGTGGATGCCGCGTTATGGAACAGCAGGAAGCCGCGTCCAAGTGTTTGAGGCGTCGCACAGCAGGCTACGCCAATCTCGGTCGTGTTTACGACACCCCCAACGTTCTAATTGATTGAATTAAAACGCTAATTAAAATTCTAATTAAAACCCTGAACTCTATTGACAGGCTTTAAAAGCTTATTTAGTATTTGATTACATAAGTTTAAGACTGTTAGTAATATCTCGTTTCTTCACATATTTCTTTAAATACTAAGCGGATTAATTGAAAAGCGAATGATTCTAAAGAAAACCTTGTAAGCAAGAAAGAAAAATTTCTAATAAAAACACAATAGCAGGTATTGTGCAATGTGATACTATTTTACGACTTAAGAAGCCGTATGAAATCAACTGACCGTCAAGCATTGAGGTGTCGGTTTTAAAAATCTAAGTAAATATACTTAAATCCTTAATACCCGTGAACAATGTATTTTTTTTAATGAACGAATTTCTTGAAATGAATTGTAATGCTCTTATATCAAAGTTAGCATTAATTAAAAATAACAAGTTTACCGCTGTAGCTACGAGACGCATCAGATATTAAAACAAAGTTCAAAAATAAGAAGTTTAAAATACGTCAATTTTTTTACGGACTTAGCATATACTCCTCCCTTGCGATGGGACATCTCGAGCGGTGATCTTTGCTGCGACATTTCAATACAATTGACGATTGAGACTTAAATGGTGACCGTAATGAACAAGAAAGGGCTTACATATTTTTTCGTTAATGTTAACTTTGTTGTTGTAGAAGTTTTCATTATTTCATTTTCGTCTCTGACGATTAAGGTTTATAAAAATACTACTTAAACAAAAATGAAGATTAGGTATGATGTTCGTGTAACCGTTTGCAACGAACTCAAAATAAAATTACCAAGAGTGACATGGGCACATGCACGCAACATTGGTCCCTCTTATTGCCCATGACAGCTGAGTTGTCTACACGTGACATATTATTCGACACGTCCCCAGTATTGGTATTTTTGTCATTCGTTCCGTCTCCTACTTTTGTTGACTCAGATGACTCCAACGAATGGTATAATTAGCCACGTGATTTACAGTCTGAAACTGTAATAAATAATGAAACTAACAAACGGTGAAATCTCATAAAAAAAACTAATAAAGCTCTAAATAAAACCAAAATAAAAAAAGAAGCAGAATTATGTTCCGACTAATATCAAAACACTTTGCATATACATAAATTCTAAACGTTATGAATTTAACGAGTTTTGGGTTGTGTGTTCTTAAAATATATCGACGGCCGTACACAAAAAAGTTATAAAGCAGTATTTCATTTTTTTTTCTAAAACAACGGGGTGCCTCGTGTTTCTTTATAAAGAAAGTTGACTGTGCATCCCACGCAGCAACATGACATTTCTTTCACACTTGAAGCGACAAATAAAGTGTATTTAAGAACTACTTTTTTATTTATTTACATTTGTACTTGAATAATGTAGCAAAAATAAATATTTACTCATGTCTGTATTATTTTTGGTTTCAAACAGAATTCGACCAATCAAGATTGTACCTAACCTCTATAAAAGTACGTTTATACCTAAAATTGACACCTCTAAGAATTCGGATCACTCGTTTAATTTGAGATGACGATGAAGATAAAGGCCCACCATCAATTTCGTAAAAAATATTTAAGATATCCAAGGATTCTTTTTATGGTTTTTAAAAGATTAATGTTAAGATAAAGCGGACGTTGAAACAAAATAATGGAATCTTTCACGTCTAAAGTTTAAAATTATGGAAAAAGGTCCTTTCCCCTTTTCTTATAAAGATCTTTTAACAATTAAAGTGACACGGCATGAAAGATGTCAGTCTATTGTTTAACACTGAGAACTGAATTCTTTTATTCAAGTTAATATTTATTATGTTTTGTTAATTAAGATTTTAAATAATTAATTATTTTATTCTATATGTAAATATAACAAAATCATCTTTTTCCCGGACCATTACCGTATCGTTACAAACGGTTATCGAAATAATAGCAGTCTCGAGTTCACAAGTAATGGCGTAGCACAGCTGCCTATAATCGAACCTCCTTCGGGATTTAACTACCTATTTTAAACTGGATCGTAAAATTACTAATCAAAACTAATTATTTACGGTTCAAAATTCTTTACACATTTTATAACCTTTTAAGTTTATTCGTAACTGAACGTTCAGTACATTTTATTGTGATTAATAATGATGAAAGATGTATGTGTTATTATACCTACCAACTAACAAAAAGCATGAAATGTTTTTTCTCAAATTTATTTTATACAAATAGATAAAGAAGGGTCTTGTCAAAACTTATGGAGAACTCAACCATGGTTGAAGGATTAAAAGCCATTCGTTGTAGCAGTAGCGGACACATCATTTATCAGATAAACGTGTTCCCTTCCGCAAGCTTTGACTCTCATACTCTCATAGAAACAGTTGATAAAAGAATTATAACCAGTGATAGTATAAATGGACACCCTTTTAAACAGAAATGGGTACAAAACTACTTTTATCTACGAAACTTCATTTTTTTATAAATGGATGCTTGGTTCTCTGTTCTTGATAGCATAGACTTAAGAGTACTTAAAATTATGCTGGAACTTATTTTTGGAAGTAATTTTCTTAATTAACGAAGTAAAGTTATCATACCTAATAGCAATTCTTAATTCCACTACAATATCTATCTTATCAGCCTCCAGAATATATTACTAAAGCGAGAAACTAAGTTTAACGCGAAGCCTCTTCTATTGCCGAATCGCGTGACAAGAAACACTTTATTGTTAGAAAACTAACGAAACGTCATGTAATTCCTAGTAACCAGTGTTATTTCGTTGTCATATGGCACCAGTTCATTATAAGAAGCTTCGTTTTGTGACAAATTCGTTTGAAACTTATTTCCAAATTAGTTTTATGGATGCGAACAACAAAGATACGCCGATCGTTAATATTCATTATTCATAACTTATACAAACATGGAAACGTACTAAGTTTATACACGAATTAATAACGCTTTGCCTTTCCCTTTACGCTATCGATTCGTCACTGTCAACAGTATTATCACAGCAAAGGCTGGCTAGGTTACAAACGACTCCTATCAAGTTGTAATATGAAACCCATAACTTCACACTAAATGCGATTGTAACATCGCCTTATAGCCAGCAAAGAAATAAATTCCTACACCTTAGTTATCTTAAATCTTTAAGAGAAAACGGAAACCGTAAACATGCGCGCTGAGCTCACAGTGTTAACTATTCATTCGAAGTCTCAAGAGAATATATTGAACAAAAGACAGGCCCAGCATCCGAGTACACTATTTCTCACTACATTGGTGCGATGTAATCAGAGAAGACGACGTGTCGCGCTTATTTATGTATGAACGGGGCTTAGGCGAGGGTGGCCCAAACGCGTGGATACAAACAGAATAATATTGATGACACTGCGCTCCGAGGGGTCATGAATCATTAATCGTCTGCTCTCATGTACGACTCTATTACGACTGCCTACCCTGATAAGCTACCCTGCACTGAGCTGTACGGGCTCAGCGCTCTAATCCAAGAAAAGTCTTTCTGAGTGGGCCAAAACAGCTTTGTTTAGCTTTCAAACTAAAATAATAATGGTAAACATCAAAAGAAGAGCAAATGATAAAACTCTATTTTAAATTACAATGTTGAATCGAGTCAATCATAATTTGTTTCATCCGCTTTAAATTTCAACCACAGAAGTAGCATAAAGCAATTTTCTTAAACACAAAAAGCGAAGGCAATTTAAGTTAATTCAGTAAGCAACAAACATGGCTACTTCCAAATGAACTCAAACGTAACAAAAACGAAAACAAATCATGGACAAAAACGTAGGCCATTTCGGGTTCGACTTTCTCGTTTATTTTTTCTAAGCGCGCATCCCGACGTGCATCTAAAGCCTTGAGGGCACATTTTGTATTTTCATCGATGACTAAATTATTTAACCTTTCTTTGGTATCGTAGCTGGACGACGTCGAAAATACAAAGTTCAAAAAAGAACCGTAAGAAGCATTCTTAAGTTTCTAATCGCGATCTCATTTAGGATCTGCCGAAGCGTTCTCTATGGGTCTCTTTTTGTGTTGCTTTAGATTACAAGGTAATGGGGGTTTAATTTTATGCTAGTTCCGATTAAAGGTCGATTCATTCTTAATAACACTGTGATTAATGCCTTTAATAATATAATGATTAAAATTATTAGTTGAAAAGAGTTTTGTTCTAAATTTTGTATTAGAATTTTTTTTTTTTTGTTTAATAGAAAAGTTGAAAAACCTAATTTTGTCATCCATAACTTTATCTTACCATTTAGTTTTAAAATTCATCACATGTAGCGAGCCTGCTTACCATTGTGGGAAGCGCGCTTTAAACAAAAAGTTGCCTTCCAAAAAAAGTCAGAAGAAACTTAAAACCAAAGGCAATATATTTAAAAACGGTCATGTCACATTTAAGGACAATAGAAGAAAATGTTGTCAGAGAACATGTCAAGTCGAAAATGAATAACTCATAATTTTTTTTGTTTATTGACTTAAAAGGTAGAGTCAAGTTTAATACAATGTAGAGTTCACTTTTTACAAAAGTGTTTACTCACTAGCATTTGTTTTAATAACTGGTTTGTTGTAATCATAATTATATTATAAATGTGTGTTTAAATTTCTGTCACTCACGACAAAAACGCTGAACTGATTTCGATGAAATTTGATTTTACATATAGGTTAACATTGTAACATATTGGCAACAAGAAAGTACGTGAGCTAATTCACGTCTAAAAGCTTGTATTGAATAAAGGCATTCGAATGATCAATTAAATGCTACTTAGGAAGAAGGTAAAATCCGAAATTAGATCCAAAAAAGTATAACTGGGTGTATAATTTGCGCATTTCCTCACGATACACCATATTAACTCACACAAAAGAAACAACAGAGGAATTATCTATTCTTCCGGCCTTCGATACGTCACGCACATCCCTTGCAGACGAAAAAAAAACTAATATCGTTCGCCCCGAGTCATTGTGAGGCAGCCATCAACGCAGGTAAACTTTGATGAAAAAGTGAAGCCAATTGTAAAATGAGCAAAAAATGTTGAAGCGTGATCAAGCGAATGGAAGTTGGGATTATCTGCAGATGTCGAATTTTGATGCGTAGGATATGATATGGGTCGATTCTTATTTATTTATACCTGCGCTGAATTTAAATTTACAAGAAGGTAGCCCTTTTTTATTCCAAGAACAAAATTGTTTTCGTGAATTCTTGCTTATTCTAAATACGACGGCTCAACACAAACTTATTTTAATACTGGAAGTTAAAGTCTATTTTGTATAAAAATTTTTATAATCAAAAATTTTGTATCAAACGTAGCAGGATACATAATTTCACGCTACATTACTGTTGATAATGATACAAGATTTTTAATATGTTATCATTTGGATATAATTATGTTTTAGATTTCTTATGATCTCTTCATCTTGATGATTCCGGTCATTAACACAGGAAGCAGACATACTTGAGACAGTTTCAAGTAGATTTGGACATCATATATCCAACATTTTATCGCTAAATTATTAGATATTAAAAAAGAAACGATAACAACATCGCTAACGATAAAAAGTGTCGCTAATAATTTTCACTGTTAAAATAAGTCTTAATTTTCAAATGGATTAAAACCCGTTTGGATAAATAGAACCTATTAAAAGGATCAATTTCCTAACGATGGCTTATCAGGTAGTGATTCAACCTGTAGTCCTGATTGCACTAGAGAAATAAAACAATGTCTTACGTAATCTAAGAATGCAATCCAAAGTGATTTCAAGGTAGATTTGTGGTTCAATATCGGAAAGTAATAATTCGTGTTCCAATTTAAAGCTATTCTCAGTACAAATTACATCGAAGCATGGTTGCGATATCGAGAGAAACAACCTGTTTCAAATGGTACAAATAAATAAAGGTGACAGTTAAGATAAATTATACCTGTAAAATATTTATAGATTTCTTACAGAAACCAAGTAAATCATTTACACTCGTAACTAAATTGGTTTGAATTTTCAATTCGACATGTATTTTGTTCGATGTAAAGATTTAGTACTAATTGGACTCAATCACAACTTGTAAAATTATGGAAAGTTAATATAGTTTTTATTGAAAGAAAATATTTTTTTTAAATGAAAACCTGTATTTTACGTTATTTGAATTATGGACTGTAGAAAACATCTTGTTTTATTACTATTTCGTACTATTATAATCATGTATTAACTCAGGTTAATATGATAGTTGTAACCTTAAAGGTTGAGGAATATAGAAAAAATTCCTGTCAGTTAATCTAAATCCCCGTGTTAAACTTTGAGCCGGAAGCAAAATTAAATAAATTAATAAATTCTGTTTACTTACTTATAGAAGTTGTTTTTAATTTGTCAACTTAAATACATCTTACATATAAATTATATATGGTACCGCTTATGCTCATAATAACAATTAAAAAACAGAAAAAAAAATTAATAACTTGATTAGGATAACTAGTTCATGAATAGCGAGCATCTAAGAAATCGAAGGCAGAATTCGAAATGAATACAACAACGCTAACTTACAAGTAACTTTATAAGAAGCTTCAGTAACTTAAGAAATATGATTTATTACCTTTTCTAAGCACGAAGCTCTACACTGCGCAACCCTCAAGGGTGACGACACTTCTTCTTCAGCCGCTACTTCAATCCAAGATAGTAAAACAGAAAACAAGGAAAAACTAAAAAACAACATTTTGGCACACATCTTCTTTGGTATTCCTTGTGCTGCAACGTTCTTCAGTTACGAAATTCCTATATCATAACCGGCACAGAAATCCAAGGGACATAATAATTTAACTAATTCTTCAGTTCTATGATTGATCCCCTTCACGATAACATATTTATTTTTGTTTTTTTTTAATATAACAAAACAAAAAAGGTTTTATTCGGGATTTATCCTAAAAAAACAAACATATTGTTTTGAAACGAAGAAACACAGAAAATAAAAACAAGGGAACACAGAATATTTTTTGCACAACTTGAATCGTTCGGTTTGAATGAGCTCGAGCGCCGAGCTCACGGCGCCACGGTCGGATACGTACTAACCACCCCGCTGAAGAAGCTCACTTCCCCTCCCCTCCGATTGTAATTTCTCCGTCATCTCACTCTAGCACAAGGGGTTTACCTTATCTCTTTCACTCCCACTACAAAGTACGACCGCGCTTACTACAATGTCAGGCCCTCTCTTTCTATTCTACTGACGCATATATTTTATTCCATCTCGTTTTATCTCGGGAGGTTTCACGTTGTTTTTCCTTGATGCAGTTTAACGGATGGGAATGTAGTGGTTATTGTTAGACAAAGACGGTGGCAGTAGAAATTTTTAGGGTTGTTCAAAGGGGTGACAAAGAATCGAGCTAATTCAGGGCTTGAGTTTTTATGTGTACTCGGGTGGTAAAAAAGTATCCCGCCTCTCTCGTTTGTTCAACTTTATGGTCCTCGCGTCGGGAACTCGTGAAGCCATATTAATATTATTAATGGCTGCCGGTACCACTATAGTCCTATTTAACATTTTTGTAACACCCTTTAGAGCTTTAATTTTATTACTCTTTTAAATCACAACTTTGAATGTGGTTTTGAAATATTTATCGATATACAAATTGAATGTATTTTAAAGTTTTTTTAACGTCAAGATATTTTCTGTCATATAGCAAACATCTTTTAAAATAATGATAGAAACAACAATGAACTAAGAATATTTTCGCGCAGCATAAGCAGTCATTCACAAACTTGGCAAAAGGATTAAATAAGAATAAGGTCGGTGTACGTGACAGTACACAAGCTTTTCTTCGTAAAAGGCATTTTTCGTTTTCTTCCGTGTCTCTAGGCCTCTATTCAACTCACAATCTTTAATCTTTCTAGTCTGGCAGACTTTGTCTAGACGTGGCTATCAAGAGATGGTGGAATTTCCGATACAAATTATAATATTGTCAAAGGATGCTATATATAGCTGTATGATTATGCTTACACCTTTCGCTTTGAGAGATTATATTCAGTTTTCTTAAGATTTCTTAATGAGTTTATCTAGAATGCCACGAAATTAAACATTATTTATTTTTTTTAATTTAAACTATGTTTAAAAATTTTTGTCTCACTACACATTGTTTAAAAGTTTTATTTTAATAAGACTGACTTTTGGGTAAAAAACCATTGTTCCTAATAAAACTGTAACTTTGTAAAATTACATGATAGAAGTCGCAAAAAGAGTCTTATGGTGTCATGTTTCAATTTATTTTGATTACATGATTCTACAGATATCTTAATGCTTCCGTTTTTCTTAATAAAAAAAAAAGAAGGACTATATGAGGCAATATGTTACCCAAGTCGTCAACCTAACTTTGCTATAATTTAATGAAATTACGGGATTTTCGATTTTAATTTCGCAGTCCACGATCATGGTGCTTGCAACAGCATCGAAATAAATAAAACACTTTTTACCGGATATTATCGCGTATATTTTAGTTAATTTTAAAATTATTTCGACGTTTCGGCATCTTTGCAGTTGCCGTGGTCACGATAGTAAAATATACGCGATAATATCCGGTAAAAAGTGTTTTATTTAAAGTATGCATCGCGAAAATTTAAGAATAGCATCGAAATATCGGACGTGCCGTAAATTAATTAAATTATAGTGAAAATAACCGCGATAGTTTAAAACAGTTATGACCTTACTTTGGTCAGCCATTTTTTTCTTGATTGAGCGTACTTCAAAGCAGAGTAAAGATAAATTAAACTTAATTTGTCATAATTTCAAATTAAAAGCCACCAAAAACTTAAAGAATACTGTAAAATCTAGTTATTAGATCAACAAATTTTTGCAGAATTGTCAATTAGCGCCCTAAAATTACCCGTATTGGCTGACACATTTTACTCCTAGGTCGAGTTTATATCAAACGACAAACAGTCTAATAATCATACGATGCTAAACTTTCTACATGTCTAATTCATATTATCAAGCTTACCTAAAATATTTACAATTTTCTAAACAGCTATTTGATAACATATACAAAAGCATGTATTTAGCAGCGTATTCGTCGGTATTACAAGTTACTGCTGAGCTATCTTGGAGATCCCGGTAACTACTAATTAGGAGTCTTGTTCGGAAACAAATTACAATGCTACAGTTGTTAATATTGAAGAACAGACGAAGACGAAGTCAAGATGGATGATTTTCGAAATATTCTAGTAGTTGCATAATGTGCTTAGTAAATATTGTTCCTTTAAACTTGAGTCCTAGTAAAGCAAAGTAGATCTATTTATCAAATAACTTATCAAGGGATTTTCGGGATAATCCTGCTGATGTGTTGATGTATTAATCTTTAATGTAAAGTTATTTGCAATAGATTTATATAGTTAATAATAATATGGTTTGTACGGATAAGTAATTAATATAACTACTTTTTACTATTATTTACGGTTTTCATGGTCAGCAAACGAGCAAGACTTCCATCTGATGGTTAGTTGCATCCGCACCCACGAACATTTGCTTGTGATTCTTGTATCGACTAATAATGCGCTGCCAACCGTAGGCTACGGTTTTATTCCAGAAATCTCACTGGGTGTTCCCTTCCTTTGACCGGAACACAACCTAGTAAACTTGGTTATTATGGTGGTCAAAATAGCAAGAACCTCAGTACCGTGACGAGATCTTATCAAAATCTGCCTTAAGCTGAAGCGTTAAAGTTTAAATTGTTATGACAGATTTTGTTATGAATTTTGGTCTTGAACTATTTTTATTTAACTTTATACGAAATTTAGCGAAGCATCATTAAACCGAACAATGTATGATGATCATTTGCTACTATAGGCTCATGTTAACCAAATGGTCCTTATTGATGCAATCACTTGTTTGATAACTTCTTATATACTATACTATACTAGTCCTTGGCCCTATTGTAATTTTGTAATGATATATAACCTTTCGTTATTGTTAATAATTAAAAAGTAAGTCATGTAAACATACTTATTATGAGAGTTTACACGTGTTAGTCAAGATTGTAATAATTTTTACAGAAAATCCGTAAGAAATTAATTAGTCATACTAAACAAATATTAAATAAATTTCAGTATAAATGTATTTGAGCGTATATAAAACGGAGCAATATTAATATCAGACATTTGAACGATAACTTTGGTGATGTAATAATTTCACAATAATTAGTACAAAGTATTGCAGCAACGTAGGAGATTTGGTAAATACTCGAGCGCTGTCTACGACGGCCGAGTGGCGTCAGTGTAGCCCTGCTTCGTACGCTTGAGGTACCAAGTTCGAGTTTTGGTCAGGGCATTCATTTGTGTGACGAACACGAATTTTAGCTCTTGGGTCACGGATGTTTATATTTATTTATGTATATTAGGTGTTTACCTATGAAATTGCCGTTTTTCACGAAATAAATTAAGCATAATTTTTTTATATATTTTTTATTTCTATTAATCAAAATAATCACCCATGCAATCAATGCATCTTTGCCAACGCATTGGTAGCTTATTGATGCCTTTCTTGAAGAAATCAGCTGGACGGGAGGTAACAAATTCTTCAAAGGCATTTTGTACTGCCTCTCGGGTATTGCATTTTTTTCCCGCCAAGAAGTTATCCAATTTCTGGAAAAAGTAGAAGTCTGTAGGCGCAAGATCTGGTGAGTTATGCGGATGACGGAGAACTTGCAACCCCAACTCTTGTAGCTTGGAGACCGTCTGCTGTGCAGTATGAGGTCGCGCGTTGTCGTGCAGGAGCAGTGGAGCCGAACGATTGACCAAAGCTGGTTGGAGACGTGCGAGCTTCTCCATCATTGTGTTCAGTTCTTCACAGTACACATCTGCAGTAATGCTTGTCCCGTTTGGCAAGAAGCTGTGATAAATTACACCCGCGTTAGACCACCAAACAGTGACCATCACTTTTCTAGGGGTAAGTTTTCGTTTAGGGCATTGTTTGGGTGCTGAACCAGGGTCCAACCAACTTGCTGAGCGCTTACGATTGTCAAACAGGATTCATTTCTCGTCACAAGTAACAATGCGGTTCAGAATTCCTTCATTTGTATGCCTGCTGAGCAGTGCAAGGCACGTCTCCACGCGTACTTCGCGCTGGCGGTCATTGAGTTCGTGGGGTACCCATTTGTCAAGCTTTTTTAACTTGCCAATTTGACGCAAATGGACCAATATTGTTTTGATGCTAACGTCGAAAGCTGCTGCTAATTCAGCCGTGGATTGAGTTTCATCAGCTTCCACAGTCGCCTTTAATTCGTCATTGTCGACCAAAGTTTTCGGACGACCACGGGGTTCATTTTTCAGGTCAAAATTTCCAGAACGGAAGCGGGTAAACCAATAACGGGTGGTGCGTTCGTTTGTAGTGTTCGCTCCGTAAACGTCGTTGACGTTGCGTGCCGCTTGTGCCGCTTTGCTGCCACGACGGTACTCATACTCCATAATTACTCGAATTTTTAACTTATCCATGATGACGAAAAATGTTCGAATCCGTTGAAAACAAAACACTAACTATTAAACAAATGACGATTTTAGAAAAAGAATTCCATGTTTGTCAAATAAAATTAATTTGAAATTAGAATTATCAGTCAAAAAAAAATATTTTCATTTGAAATGGCCAGTACGGCAAAACGGCAGTTTCATAGGTAAAGATCTATTATTTTGGGTCCCCCCCTAGTTCGCTGTATGATGATAATAACATAAGATCTGGTTAGTTTTGGGTCATATTTTTCATTTGTATTCATTTGTATTTGGTCATTTCATGTGTATGTCTGAGAATTTATATTGTTATTGTGACTAATTTTCACAATAGCTTCAGTAAATAATAAAAATTTTCGAAAAATCATTACCTTTTTACTCACGTCTTTACTATAACTATGAAATATATTTTTTCTTTGCATGGAATCGATAATCTATGAAATTACTAAACAAAATAATAGAGATAAGTGTTAAATGGCTGATTTCTGGCAGAAAAACCTTTTGTAGGAAGCATCTTGCTTCTAGCTTAATGCTGCTCTTTACACAACCGTGATGCATGCGCAACAATAAGATGCATCGGCGCTAAAATCTACACGATGACCGCAAATGGTGAAAGCTGCTTCTTACCAACCCAGCAGTGGCAAGGGAGACTTACCAGCTCACATCTTCAACTCCCGCTCCGTCTAATCACTCTAGTCGCGCTGTCATCGCCATGATTAAAATGCATGCTTGTTACCTTGGACAATATCAATATACCACTGTAAAAAAAATATAATTAGATTTTCGACAGTAAGTTACTGATGTTTTTAGGAGTACTACGACTAAGATCGAGGTGAAGATTCTGTTTTTAGTCATAATATGTGCGTGGTCTATATACCTTCTAATAACTTGCTATGCGTCATAGCATCAGTGTGTGGAAAGGTGCTTTTTCTGTCTTTTGACAGCTATCAAGTAGGTTTCTACATATATTCCTTTTACTATACATTCTGGGAAATTAAGACTAGTATGTTGGATCTGCTCTACAGCAACCTGCCAAGTAGACTATACGTAGATAAAATGGATACGTATTTCTATTTACAATGTTATAGTACATTAAACTAGTAATGAAGACAAGATTGATTTGAAAAATATTTCATATTTAAAATTTTACTAATACGAGCAACTTGTTACTTAATTAGCAGAAATGAGTTTGTAATATAGAACACAGCAGACATCTTATTGAAAAAAATTAAAATTATTCCAACAAGGAGCGAGTTCTTTCAAGTTTATTTTCATATTCATTACGGTCGCGACGTTCGTCCATTTAAATGTAAATTTGTTAAGACTTTTTTTGATTAAAAACTTAATTAATGAAGTAGGTTTAATTATTATTTCGTATTGTTTGTTTGCTAATAAAACCTGTGGTGGAAGCAATGAGTGCGTTTCCATTTTTTCTTTTTCAACGTCCATTGTTCGGGTAAATGTTGTTTTTTGTCTTAAATAAACCAAGGTATAATAAATATTTAAACCAGAGATACACAATATACTTCCTCGTTTTGACAACCAAATGGCGCAGTGGGAAGAAGGCTTCATACGCCTATGAATCATTTGTGTGATGCACACAGATGTTTGTTGTCGGGTCATGGTTGTTTGTTATTTATATATGTATGTTTATTCTGGGTTCCCCCCAATTCCAGTGTTTTCACCACCATTTTGGCAACTGGAGAAATTGATAATATATTAACATGAAAGCGTTCACACATTTAATAAAGTGCACAGAGAAAATACTGGGTTTACTTTAATTATTGGTAAAAGAAAAATATAAGATTTATACAATATCAGAAATAACGAAGAAGTCACATTATTTTGTAAAATTGTGCTTCATTTACATCGATGATAACCGAATATAAATGTTTATAGATTTGAAAACACTATTTGTTTTTCTATATAACAAGTAAGCAATAATTTTGAAAATTATAGTGCTAGGTCGATTATTATCGTTTATGATATTTAAAGTATCATAAAAGTAGCTAAAACAATATTAAATCGTATGCAAAGCTTTACCTTTACCTGAAGTAAAGTTCTGTTTATGACACAATATGATAAGTAAGATCGAAAGATACAATTAATTGCAAATGTACTGGAATCTTTCCGAACACCCCAATAATTGCAAGACAGGGCACACTCAAATAATATTTCGCAATCATTCTAAATATCTTTTAGGATTCTTGCAAAAAAACGACATTGCTTTATCAAGATAAAAACAGACAAATATTTTTCTTCATTGTGAATTGAGGTGACTACATTATGCCATTTGAATGGTTGTAGAACTAAGCGTAAAAAGAAAACAGAAAGAATCATATTTATTCAATGTTCAAATAAAATGACATTCAATAAAAAAATATGAACTACATAAACTGCCATAACTCTTAAAGTTTAATGTTGCCTTTATTTAGTTTTATAATAATAAACGTACTAATAAGTGAACTCTGTTAGTAGGACGAGGTGATATGAGACTTGTATTAAATACAAGCCTGGGATTTTCTTAATAAAAAATATAACGCAGATAAAATGTATCGCAGAGTTAAGGAAATTGTACGATACAGTTATAACGAATCAGACTCAGCAACAGAGCAACTGATTTAGAAGTAGTAACAAGTGGTTAGACTTAAACTGCAGCAGTGCTGCGTTTACCATTTGGAATTTCCAAAATATGTAGTGTCATACGTAATTCGTAAATAGTAACTAGGGTATCAATCAGTAACAAAAAATATATCAAAGACTGATACAGTGCCAAAACGCCATCAAATATTTTAAATTTATAAGTACATTTATAAAGTACATCTGTAATGAGTCAACTGATTAAAGTACACTGAAATTTATTGACATCAATTTTGGTAATATATACCCTGGGCTCTAATAACACGACAGATCTTAACTGCACTATTTTATTTCTGACGCTCTTATGTTATAAATCGTTATGTAATATTATTATATATGTTATACACGATAAAACGTGTAATAATCGTATATTAAAGGTCAAATCATGTATCATAATTTAAATTATTTTTTTAAAACAAAATTAATTAATTAAGTTTAGCACTTCCTTGTGAACAAATCTTAAGTTAAGAGAGCGAGTAAGATAAGCCAATCCCTAACCGAGAAACATAGTAAGCAAAACACACACTTTACGAATCACTCCGACATCATACGATGCACTAAGGGTGTGTTACACTTGAGATTTTTCAACTTGTGATTTTGTTAAATACTTTATATTCTCCAATTAGGCTCTAGAACGGTTTAAATCTTTAGTCGGGTTATTAGAACCCACGACGTATATAATAATTGCATATTTAATCCGTATTATAAAAATTCCCCTTCTTTTTATACAGTGCATTTCGATTCAAATAAGCACTTATCGTCAGTAACAATATCTTACACCAATCACAGTATAAAAATATTTTACGTGTTTCCTACACAAATAGAACGCTGTCGGATTTTTTCAAAAAAACCACTAAAAGAGCGGTTACGTGATCTTCTTCGTGTGTTTGCTGTGTTTGCAATCACTGGATTATTTGCAAATTCTAGTACGCTTGCAATGCTACGTATTCTGACATACAAAAATCAATCATTTTATAGTAAAAAGATTCCTCGCGCAATCTGTATTTAACGCACAATGTTATTTTTTACTTTGTTCGAAGTGAGGGCACCCTATTATCAAAATCAAACTAAATAAAAAATATATTAAGTAAATATTGTATTAGTTTAAACTTTTTTCTCATCAACTTGCTAGTACAACATAATTTTAAGATTAAATTATGAGTACCCATAATCAAAAATCTTGTTTTACTATCCTTTGCTTCAAACTCTCAAAGTACAGCTTTACTGCAGATGAAAGATAGATTGGTACAGATTTTATTCTCTAGAAGCTTACACCCGAAATTACTTCGTTACTGCTTAGTAACTTAAATTAAGTTAGTTTTTATTACTCTAGAGTCTTAACATAGAAAGCGTTCGCTTAATGTTCTTTTTGCAAGTATAAATACGATACGGTTATAAAATTTTCTTTGAGTGAAACAAAATCACAACGCCATACATTTTTTATACTCAGAACTGCCCATTATATACGATTTATTTACAGCATTTGCCTTTGAAACAATAAGATTGCTTCTTTTCTGATATTTTGACAGAAATTTTTAATAAAAGGAAGCTAAAAAGATGCCACCCTGTATTGTTTCAAAACTACCTACGTATATAAGTAAAACGTGCAAAAGTGCCGTTATTTTAACTATCTACTGGGTCAAAACAATACATTAAAAAAACTCTTTGCACAAACAGAAATTCGCAATTTACTTCGAATTATTTCAAAAACAGCGGACTTTTTTACAATACGTACAACAAAGAATATCACTTGAAAGAATAGACATTCTATCATAATGACCCAACTCAGCGTTTTTACATTTTGTCCATACCGAAACGTCACCCTTACATTGAAGTAATACGGAAATGCAATTTCCATAAATTTTACACATTGTGAACATGGTCCCCATCCGAAAAGATTGGACGTCGCCACATCAAGTAGACGATTCGAGTAGATGCTAGAAAATTATGACAACCGAGTATGATTCCCTCCAAGAGTACCAAACCCTTTCGCATAACATACGCTATCTTATAGATCCATAAAAAGAACATAAGCACATTTATTAACAGGAAACATTGTCCAATACGAAAAGTATCTTATTTCTTGGAGTATCTATCGTGACCGGTTTTATAATAAACAATTTCATGTTGAAAAATGATACTCCACAATCGACCACGTATTCCTATATCTATTTGCTTGTATCGACGCTCACGAAGATAATAATTTAGATTCATAATAAGTTCTAGCGGGGAACTAAAAAGATGAAAGATTTTGAAAACCATTTTTCACTGTAATAACATGCATTCTTCCACGGAGACAAGTTTTCATGGGACAGTGTACGTAACAAACTAAATAAATTATAAAAGAGATCCTGTGAGGGAGACAAGGCTTTTCTCGGGACATGTCGTAAATTTAACGGTCGAAAGAATCCTTATTTCCTTGAGATATTCACGTGGTCAGGGAACCACAACAGAAACCATCTTTATGGGCAATAGGAAAACCTTGTTGCGACCCGAGCTTTAATTACATTCTTTGAAGTTGTTATTTCTGACGATGATTTCCGCAAAAGGTTTAATTCAGAATAAATAAATAAAAAAATTAAGAATAATGTTTTTTAAACTTAGTTTTGTTATAGAAATAGGAATAAATTAATAAACTAAGAACAAAAAAATAAGGACATAATGTGAGTGACATCTACGGAGGCGCGCTTCTTTTCTTTTTGGTACAGTCGGCCGCAAAAGTCGCTTAACAGAATCAAAAGTGCAAAACAACTGAACACCCAACAAACTATACGTCTTTGTCGTTACAAGGGCGCAAAAAAAAACTAACTTACAAACGTTCATAATAAGCATAACACAACTGATTCATAAGTTGCTAAAAGCTTTCATTCCAAAAGTCGAACTTTTGATTCTGTTAAGCGACTTATGCGGCCGACTGTACAAGTACGCTATGATTAAAAGACCCAAAAGTAGTGCGGCGAGTTCATGTACTTGCTTGTCCCTGTACATGTACTTGCTTGTTTTGCACATACTTTTATGACATTTTCTTTTCGAATGGATATTTTACAGCGACTTCCATAATTGTTACTTTTAAAGCACTGCGACATTTATTTCCGATTGTCATACGTTTTTTTGATAGATCAGACAGCCGGTGAGTAAGAAACGACAATCAGAATCCTGTTCAATAAACGACAATTATATTTGATTTATGAAATATAACATTTTCAAGATATTCTAGGTATGAACTTACATCATTAAAATACTAATTTATGTTTATTAATATTCTCTAAACACCGAGTGGTTTCAAAGGTTGTTCGACCAAAACAGAGTTATTAGAAAATAATTTAATTAAGACATAACACTACCTTTAATACCAATTAGTCGCGCAAGTCGGCCGCTTTGGGCGTGTTGGGTAATTCGATGCCTTAATAGGTTTATTGCGGCTTAGACACACCATGAACCTCCTACTTCGGCCTTACCAATCACAATTCAAATCCGACAGGCCGCATGGCTTCTCGGATAACTTTCATTAACACTTGTAGAGATTCTTAACGTAACTCATAGTTAACCTATTTCTGTTAAGAACCGCATTAAAATAAAAAAAGATCTATGCGAAGTAATTTTGTCGCTTCCCTAATCTACAATAAAACATTGTGATCTCGTAAGTTGGATTTACCTGTACTTTACTTTCTGCGATATGTTATTTAAAATGAAAAATAAACAGTCATACGGTTTGTTGCAAACAATGGAAGATAAAAGAAATCTCCTTGATCACTAGGGGGCGTGCTAATAAGCTTCTTACGTCAGTTGTCCCAAGAGTAGGTATTATTTTTCTTAAGACAGCATTGCGGGATTTTCAATGTAATTGCCCCGTTGCCTTCAAGTCGCTGACAGCTCAAAGGGCACTCAGTGACGTGCTTATTGTCGAGACGCCCACGGTTTTACCTTATTCAAAATTTTTCAGACTTTTTATAAATAAGCCTGGAAGTCAGACGGCAAAATACCGCGGAATAAACGTTTTATGCCCAATCTTTGATATCGGGAATTTTAAACGATTAAACGTATTCGCCTTTCTTTCAATTGGTTTTTGTCATTTTTCTTGGTTGGTAAGTTTGAGTTAGAACTTTTTTATTTCATGAACTTCTTAGCGTTTTATTTAGTATTTTGAAAAGTTTGAATTTTTAGGCATATAAAAATCTTGCGTGTGGTTAGTTGCAACACATGTTTTAAATGTCGCTTATCGAGTACGCTTTAAAGGATTATTTTTTATGACTCAAAATTATGGGATACAGTAACAATTCCTTTATGACTTACACTGCTGTGGTTCAGAACTCTCCAATAGGAAACGATCTACAGGCAATAAAACCAAATTGTGGCTGTAAAATTTAGTAATTAGTGAAACTAATAGGAGTAATTCACTTACATACAAGAATTAAAATCATTAAACATATTTTTTATCAGAACGTGGTACGGATTATTCAAATTACTAGATTTATCGCCACATGTGTCTAATCCAATTTACCTTGAGGAACCTCAAATAAAATTTATCCGAAAAACGCCGACAGTTTGAATAAAAAAGGAAGAAATATATATCCTTTTCTTTCTTTTGTCTTCGGTAACATGATCTTGCTCATTCAAATATTTTCTGGATGTTTGGGTTTAAGATTACAGGCAATTTATTTCAATATGGCAATTGAATTTACCAACAGCGTTCAGATTCTTCCAAGAGAGCGTTTTATTGTTCGTTATATTTTATTTTGCTTTACAAGACTGCCAAATATTTTTGGATGAATAGGTGGCGGATGGTTCATGGTGTATTTAATTGATATTATTCATCCATTGCCAGTTTATATTTAGGTTAACAATTTAATAGTGACAATAAGTTTTATGAGATTACGTTAACCAATTTTATTAATAAATAATTAAATCAGCTTTTCCTGCGATTACAACTGGTTGTATGATAAAAGCAACCAATCAAAAATAAATTAAAATATTCTGTAATTTGCAATGCACTATCGGTGGTATTGTCTCTGCCTCATTCACGGAACACCGAGTTCGAATCTTGGAAGGGACAGCTAATTTAATCATGCATGATGTTTGTAAACCAGACATGTAAATGAATATTTATTATAAATAGTTTTTGGTGGATTTTACTTATAGTCATCCATTATAATTACTAGATAGTTTTGCTATCGGGTTGAATGGTTTAACCATTCTGTGGGTTATTTATGTAGTTATTAAATTAAAAGAAAATAAAAACAGCGCCAAAAACTTAGCTAACTAACTTAATCATACCAACATTGACAAGCCTGGTATGTAAATTGCTTTTCACGATGTTCAAAGTTATGATTAACCTACACAATTAAACTTTCTTCATACCCTTTTTGACATTCGAACTAATTTTCACCTATCTTAAACGAGCTCAAATATTTTATATCCTTATCATAGATTTTTTCGTGGATAGTATATCCAGGCAATTATCGATAGCGGGACCGCAAAGATTGCAATCTTAAGATTGGATACTTTAATCCAACGATTTATGGGTCAGCTTCGCAACTTCATCCGTCCACAACTTAAGAAACAAGCTCACTAAGACCCAAGAGTTCTGAAAATCGTATATTACTTTAAATAAATGAAGTTATTACATGGTTATTACATATGTAAATTCAAAAATGTACTGCCAATTAGAGGTAAATTCAAATTTAATGTAAACCTTTATTTCTTTTAAAATTTTAATTGAATGTAGTTTTTATTGTATATAATTATTATAAGTGTCTGTCTGTCCGTTTCGAACTAATTCGAACTTTATTTAAACTATTACCTGCGAAGTCCGTTTCACCTCCTGTGTATTTTTGAATGCTTTCTATCTAAAAGCAATACAATAAATACATGCGCTTGATATTTATATTTTCGCATCAAACCTTTTTTACTAGAATTATTTAAAGTAAATTCTAAATGTTTTTGAAAACAATTTTATACAAAAAATAAAAACAAAAACACACAACAACATTAAGAAAACCATATGTGTACGTTGTGTTAAAATAATCGACAACGCACATTAAATCCCAAATGATAAAATTGCAGCGGCTGTTCCTTGCAAAATTAAATTATCCTAACTCCTTATCTTTTCACTGATTAATATTTTTTTGAAAGTCATTAAAAAATCTACAATACTTATCTTTTCACATCAGGCAGATAAAATTCTTCATCTGTTTGCTGTTGTCGTGAATCATGTATCTTATAGAGTTGTAAAAGTGTTGGCCATCTTGATCAATTTTTCGAATATTATCACAATATTATTAAATTTGAAATATTTTTGTGAATGTTGTTGACATATTTTTTAATGCACAGACATTAATATTTACTCATTTGCTTGTGCATTCCACGTTTTATAATCGGAAGCACAATCTTATCTCTAAGTCTTGTTGTGGAATGAAATGCCTGCGTCTGTTTTTCGAGAAAACTATAGTCTTAGTTCTTTCAAGCGTCGAGTGAATAGGTATCTCGTGGATAGACGTGTAACACCTTCGTCTTCATCGTCACTTTCCATCAGGTGAGATAGAAGACAAATGTCTTATCCTTTTTCAATAAAAAAAATAGGCGTTAAGCTGTAAAGTTAGCATAGTGTGTCTTATGTTTGTACAAACATTCATGAATATAATTTCTGTAACCGACCATACCATGTGAACATACACATGTAAATTCTGATTAGCAAGGTGAAAACAATTCGAGCTATGTTAGACTTGTTGCAACCAGGAGACCACCCTTTCAATTCAAAATTATTTTGTCTTTAAAACAAGTGATTATAAATAAATTGTCAGGAACCTCACTCAATGCACTCAATGGAAATTAGAGTTTTGTCATCACCACTGTTTCAACAAAAAGAAAGTTATCCTAAAAATAAAATATCGTGTATATAACTGGGAGACGATAAGCGTTCGCTATAATTTATAACTGTATTTGCTAGATGATCTACTAAAGTTTCTTATTGACATTAGCTTGTGGATTTTGTAAACGTTAACCAAAATTGTGTTTGCTTTTATAGTTTGCAAGATTAGGAAGTTTCGATACATCCGATTTGTTCATATAACGTGGATTCAAAGCGGTATCTTGTTTGAGTAACAAATGAGATGTAGTTAGCGCCCCTGTGTGGAAATAGATAAGCCTTTTAGCTAGATGTTGCCATTTTAAATAAGTCCTTACCTGTTATCTACCTAACATAATATTTTGGATGAAAAAAAATCCTTTAATAAAATTTTAATGTGGTTTAAAATAATAACTATAATATTTCCTTATTTATGTTTACAAAATAAATACAATTCTTGTAGCAAAAATTATATTACATTAAAATAATTTAATAATATGTATTTGTGGAGAACTGGTATCTGATTTTATCTAGGATAGAGCCCTAAATTTGAGGTCACCAGGTGCTCACCCCCCACATTATGACCTAAAATGATATAAAAAAGAAGGTTGGCGAACTTCTATGAAGCCTGGGTCCCAGATCTCGAGGCTGTAATTATGTATAAAGCTAATTGGATTGTTAACAACTGAATAAGACAAATAAAAAATTAAATACATTTCATAAAGCGATGACAAAAAATATTTTAGTAGTGTTATTTTGAAAAGTTATGAGTTTTTATAAAGTCTACAAGGATTTGGCGATGTCTTCGTCTAAGTTAGAAAATTCCGTGGCCGTAGGCAAAAAAAAAATCCAAACTGCAACCGAGTACGCAAAAAAAGAAGGTTAGAATTAAGGTTAGGAAGCGATATGAGTATATCACTTTTTATGACATTAATTGATTGTCATTTGATTGTACTTTTTACTGATCTGTCAAAACAAAAATAAATAAATCACTACATTGCAGCTGCATTGCTAAAAATTATTAAATTTTTTAAATCAAAGGTTCCTAATTTTTAAGTCAAGCTCCTACAACTATGTAATGTTTATTAAAAATAGTTTAACCATCTCTTTTTCATAATTTTTATAATTTCGCGTTTGAATGCCTTGTAAAACAGATGGATCTTATCTTATCGGTAGTCTCTACAATATAATTTAAAGATGAAGTTCAAGAACAGTCATTATGCAAAAGACGGAATCAGTTGAAATTGCAATAATACATAATAAGATTATAGAAGCACACCTTAAAGAAGTTAATTAAACATAGTTTTATTTTACACTTTCAGTACGACTAGTGAGTTTTGGTAATAGTCAACCTTTTAATTGCTTATTAATATCATTAAAAAAGGTAGAACTACTTCTGAAGTCAAATACAACATCTAAAGGTGACAACTAAAATTACAATAAAAAAGAATCACAAAAAGAGAAATTAAACTAAAAAACATATTTAAAAGAAAAATTTACCTTTTCTAGCAGAGCGTGGTTTCGATCCACGGACCTCTGGGTTATGGGCCCAGCACGCTTCCACTGCGCCACTCTGCTCCTGCATGTAAGGTTGAATTTTGTTATGCTATACTATGTACGCCGCATCATCTCGCGAAAATGAGAGCTGAAGTCCAACAAAACATGTCACCTTTTTATTTCTAGTGACCGGAGAATGTTTAAGATTCCAAAAACATTTAAAAAAGACAAATTTTATGATTTTTAATAGAGAAGGCATCATTGTATAAGTTAGTGTAAATAAAAAAAATGTAATTGGTAAAAATACAACCATACAAGATTCTCTATTTTTGGAAAGCTCGTTTCCAAAAATATTAGAAATCATATCTTAAATCGTTTCCAGAAGATTGATACTCACACTACTTCAATAAACCTGTATCAATGTTTCTAAAGGACTCGGTCGATAATAATTACAAAATGGATGTTGTCTTTGTTTCATCCGCTTAATTATTTTCTTCCACCTAAACTATTCCGGACAAAGAAAATCTATAAATATAGCCAGTTCTTTAATTCACAAGAAGCGTCGATGCGTTGATTGAGGCCATTGAAAATAATAATTTTGAACTGTTATTTGGGACAATATTTCGTTTTGACATCAATTTTATGAACCAATCGATTGTAAATTGCAAACGTTAAGAAATATGTATACCTACAGACGAACATCAAAACAGTTCATCAGATTTTAGAGTGCTATACCATATTTTAGTTGCTTTATTTATATTCAAGTAAGACAAATAAAATATGTATTTTGGTGGACTGTATCTACTTAGTTTTTTAAATGCTGATAGACTGATGTATACACAGTAGCATAGCCTACACCAGTGTACCTAGAAATGTGAAACTTGAAAGTCGTGTAGGGAATATATGCAGAAATTAAGAAAATTCATCTCTAAAAAAATTTAATTGACAGAGACGTCATAATTCAGGATTAACTCGAATGTCTAAGCAAATGCACCATTTTATTTCAATAATTTGCAAAGTACAATTAATATACCTATGTGCCCGCCCGAGTAAGTTGAAAGCGCCCCTAAAGTTTCAGTAGTGTTGTCAGTAAAAAGTGGCAGTATTTTTTTCACATTGCGCAAAAATAAAATATTCCTTAGAAAATCGACAAACAAACATAAAAACATTATTAAATAACTCACGAACGCCATTTCTTGACACAAATTTAAAACAAATCAATTAAAACTAGTACTACATGGCAACATAAACCGGGTGACTATTTTACCGGTTGGGAATTGGGCCCATAGGCTCAGTTTTGAACCTCACTTTCACGGAAGACCAACATATTGCTGTATTTCATACGGGAACAGTTCTCTATCTCCAAGGGCTTACTTTCGCATGACATCGTAGCAGTTGGCGTAACCTCAAAAAAAAAAACATTAGTAAATGTTTCGTACGCTTATGACAATTTCATACATTTAGCTTTCTATTCACTTTTCTACTCCATCGAATTCTATTTGTCTAGACCTGGAATGTTTTCGAAGCAAGTTGCTAGCTCATAGCAGTTCAAATTGCTTGCTTGGAATTTTGAATGTTTTCTTCGGTATACCGACACCGGATATTACGAATCCAGTATACCAATTATTGACTAGAAAAAATATTTACCAGCATTACTGTTAAAACTTGGATTATTCACAATACACCATTCGGAAATCTTATATAAAAACAAGTGACTTTTTAAAATAGATTTGACAAATATATGTTTCTGAAAATATGACGCATCTGGCATATTGGCACTGTGCCATAAACTAGAAACAGGTTGTATTGTCACACCAATTATTGTCATAGAAATAAAGTAAAATCTAACAGCCTACACTGCAAAATGTTTACAAAACTACGTAGCTTTGGCTGTACAGATAAAATAAACATATAATAGCTTATCACAATAATTTATCATATAAACACTTAAAACATGGATCGCCTTCTTTACCAAAATCTTAAGAAACATCCCGCGTAACAGAAAATCGCTTACGACCCAACAAAAATTTGAATATTGACCGCTTTTTAAAATACTAGGCCATTTAGTGTTGCCAATTTATAAAGATCATAAACCAAAGACTAATTTTTTTTCGATGGAGTACAGTCTGTGGCTTAGTTCTCTTATTTCTCAGAAAAACTTTTAGAGTAATTTTCAAAACTTTTAGTAGAAAAAGCATTGCATTAGAACTTGCCGTATAATGGTGATTGTTAAGTGGTTAATTACCAACCACAATAGTGATGGGGTGTATAATTCTTTGGTTTTCTTACTTCAAAGAATGACTACTATGTACATAAATAGTTACAGCTTATATAAAAAGTGGAGTAAATTATAAAGCTTATTACACATATTCTCTTATTAAAATTTACAAAATATGGTGTTAGTACATTCTAATAAAAGCTCTGCTACCGAAATAACAAGATCTAGGATTTTTCGCGCCAATTTAAACCTGTTGATAGAAAACCAACTGCAGCGACTTTTGTCTTAGTTTTAATTTTAAT
Source organism: Marasmarcha lunaedactyla (assembly GCA_923062675.1). NCBI lineage: Eukaryota > Metazoa > Arthropoda > Insecta > Lepidoptera > Pterophoridae > Marasmarcha > Marasmarcha lunaedactyla. The sequence goes on from OV281353.1 coordinate 17,595,644, forward strand.
GAATATAGTACAAATTTTCTAAATAAGTTTGAAACATCTCGGAACGTACTATCAAAGCATAAACTCACTCAGCGAGGCATGCTTATAACCTTGCGACTTGCTTGCGACCAATTTCTCTGTACTGTAAGAACTAAATACTCACCAGTAGTTGCTTATTCGAACGATCCACATTTTAAATGTTCCACGCATTTTCCCTGAACATATTTATTTCTCATCATGAAACTTACTTATTTTCATTGACGTCAAATAAAACATGACTACCACCAGTTCGGAAAAACCTTCGTGAACAAGAACTTCAAAAAACTTCACAGGTATAATTTTTTCAAAATAAATTTACAATGGATATTTATGTCTATACAAAATTAGTCTTATCTGCATCTGTTAGCTCGGCAAGTCTCCAAACGACGAACACCCTCAAACGGCACCCGTTCACGAGTCAGCGCGGGATCCAGCCATCGCCTTTCTCAACCATATTCGAGGGAAGTGAGCGACCCGTATTACTTTACCCGATCGGTATGTGCCGCCTGAATATGTGGGCAGCGCCCTTTACTCGTTCTAGTCTATAAGTTTCATCGCTTTTCGCTTATCCAGTAACACTAGTGCCTACGTCAGTGGACATGTCACTTCCAGACTTTGGGCTTTAAGGTGTTATATTTATCCTGGTTAGCCTTTTTTACTGAAGAGATTTGAGATTTATCTCTTGCTCTTATTTTACTTACTGGTGCTTCACGGAGTGCTGCTGCATTACGCTTACTTGGTTCGCTCGGCTAGCGCTAATAGCAGAATACTTACTAGTTTGTAAGGAATAATGCAGGCGTTGCATAAAGTGATCTTCATAATTAACTAGATTATAATGGGTAGCAATATTGGTGTGTTTGTGAAATAATCCGATCTGTCTGCACAAAAATAAATTTTTATGGAATTTCTTTATAATAGATTATATATTTTTATCGCTTATTTTGTCTGCGCAAACATGAGCAGAGTGGCGCAGTGGAAGCGTGCTGGGCCCATAACCCAGAGGTCCGTGGATCGAAACCACGCTCTGCTAGAAGATTGTTTTTATGTCTATACATATCTTTTGACTTCGTCTTCACTCAGGAACAGTGATCATTTCTAAGCTTTTTGGTACCCTACGAAAGGTACACTATTTACTTAAAGCACTTTCTACAATGACATCGACATTACATCGAGATAACGAGATATAGCTTGTTTTGGTGACCAATAAAGCCATTTTATTGAAAACCTATACAAAGCGCCTAGGTTGTCCGATAAAAAGCTTTCTCTAGTGATAAGGCCGCTCTTTGGACTTATCATGTAAGCTTCTTTGTTTAATTTTGTATGCGTTGTATATTATTTAAGTTACTGCTTAAATTTTTATTTTCTAAATAAACAAACTTTAATAACTAAAAAAAACCAAAACATAATGTAACATGACAAGAAGATCCCTCACATAAATTTTACCAAATCACAAGAAGAACTATTAAAGCAACAATTTGTGGAGCAAGGCACGCTTATAACCTTGGGACAAAATGTTTTGTATTAAGTACTCGCCCGGCAATCCTCGCTTACTCGTTTCTAGTCTTTATGTTTCATCACTCTCGCTAATCGTTATCGCTAAGACTACCTTTCGGTGCATATGTCTAGTTCGATATTGTGTTTCGCCATTTTTATCTTAACGCCTTTGGTTAGCCGTTTTGCGCAATCGTTTTGTGGCATGTTTATTTTTCTCTCGCTCTCTGTTTTACTTACTGGTTGCGTCGCCGGGTCATCACACTCATTAGGCTGATCGTAGGATAATCAACAAGTTTTTAAGGAATAATGCATACATTTCAGATTGTTATTAACTAGTCCACGTAATGGAACACCGATTTAGTGAGTTTTGCAAATTATTCAATCTGTCACGCACAGCAAGATTTGTTTACGAAATTCATTGTTTAATAAAGTATTTCGTGTAATATATTTTAGATAGAATATTTGAATCGCTTATTTTGTATGCATGACCGACAGCAGAGTGGCGCAGTGGAAGCGTGCTGGGCCCATAACCCAGAGGTCCGTGGATCGAAACCACGCTCTGCTATTTGATGTGTAATTTTTTTTACTGCAAAAAAAACAAAGATTTTTCTAAAACCTTTGTATAATTTTCATTTTTATAATAAAGACTATTTTCGAATGAATTAAACTCAGCAGTGCAATGAAGACCTATGATTTATTAAACCTAAATGAAATGAAATGAAATGAAATGAAATAAAAACCATGTACTCATAGTGGAGCCGTCATCAATAAGAGCTTGTTATATCTAATGTTTATAGAAATTTTTTTACATACATATTTACTTTGTTAACTATGTAAAATTGCTATTTACATAACTTCCATAGTAATGAAATTTTAAGTGAGGTTAAATTAATATACCTATTTTTTTTTCGTTACTTAATCATACCAAACTTACCTATGTGTTTTAAAGCTTCAATATTATTCAAACAATTTAAAACTTTACCATCTGTAAAATTAGTTTTAAAAATATAATTTCATATTTTTTTTTATTTATTAATAATTAGCAGGCGTTTGTCTTCCATCTCACCTGATGGAAAGTGACGATGAAGACGAGAATCATACACGCCTGTCCAAGAGGTACCTATTCACTCTACACTTGAAAGCTCCAGGGTTATATTTGTCTAGAAAAACAGAAGCAGGCAAATCGTTCCACTCTTTGGCAACACGAACCAAAAATGAGCTATCGAACCGTTTAGTTCGGTTGTTATTTTTTGTTTATATCTCTGTACAAAGGCACCGGCAAATTCTAAAACTAGTTACTACTCATCACCATAAGTTTGCACATTGATCTTTACGGCATTATTCAATTGCCATGTTTCTCCTAAACAGATGAACAAACCTTTGTAACAACAGAACCCAATAACTGATAAATATAACCCGTAATTGGATCATACTTATAAAAACCTATTGTCCATTGGCGGTCTTTAAGATCGCTTACACTACCTGGGCGGCGCGCATTACAAACATTTTATGATTACTGTGCCTACAATGTTTGAATAGAGTAGCGTTAAAGTTCAGAGAAATACAAAATGGCGGTACAATATGAAGGCTGCATTTTATTGTGTTTGCAGTGAATTCCCGCGATCCTGTTTTTGCGTGTGTTGTCTGGCAGCCGTTTACGTCAGGAGATCGTAATTATTGAGCGTCTACGAGTCGACCACCCGTGACATACGGAAGGTTAAAACCTAATGTTTTCTTTAGTTCATTGTGAGTTTCTAAAAATTTATTCTTCTACATAGATAAGATTATTAATATATTTTATAATCGAAAACGTAATAAAACCTCTAGACACACTCGTACAAACAACCGATATACTAATATATTACGATCTTGATGTCTTTAATGGCTGCACTTATAAAATCTAATTAACAAACGATTCGTAAAGCGTTCAAATTAAGACACATTTTAAAAACAAAAACATAATAACTGTAATTTTATCCTAACTAAACGATGATGACTTCGTTTCAATTATTAAATAACTTCAATAAAAAATTTGGGACAGATTACCAGGATCACAATTCTTTGACTGCAAAAAACGCTTATTATGAACCATTTATGTAACACGACTTACAGATATGTGTCATCAAACATACCGAAAACATTTTGTTGACTTTATTTCTTTAAGTCGGATAATGAAACACCCAATCATGTTTTTGTGTTGGTGGGCTTTGCCTACAGGGTAGAGCCGAGAGGACGACCACACATCGATTTGTTCCTTTACATTTTGGCACAAATAACATATTTTCTTTTGTATGGAATTGGCTGGGTAAGTTCTTTGTACCGAAACGACAATGATAAGCATTTATATTCCCAAAATACATACATCTGTATACATAATATCTCTGTCTTTACTGCTAAAGAAGTAGTAGGCAGAATCAGCTACCAAACAAGGTTTTTAAGAAAGTGTTTCAGCAGACAAGACTTGAAGTTTGTCGTAAAATGAAAACTAGATATTGTGATTGGCCTTACGCTAAGGCTTAACCTAGCCAGTTGAATGATTATGGGAAGGTACGGTTGTCTATACTATACCTTCCCATATAAAGAAGCTATAAAAGAAAGAAATAATATAAATTAATAGTTAGGTATTATAAAACCTACACCTTTACTTTTATATCCATTCTGTCACAGTATTGTTTTGTATCTGGTGCAACTTAACGACTAATCCAGTTCTTCAGTTGTTTGTGTTTAGTAGTTATTTGTGTAGTGTAAACACAAATAATTGACTCGTAAAAAACACTGATTTTCACTACTAACCAGAACTCTTTTTATACCAACTTCTGCGTATTTATTTCTGATACGGAGAATGTTTGCCTGTCTAGGTGGCCCTATGTCTCCTGCGCTGTTCGTTGGTGGGCTCCATGAAGCACAATTCCAAATATTTCACAAATTGCGAGATTGTCTCAGACGCGACATCACGATGCGACTGCGCTGCGCCTAGATTGAGTTTTTTATCACGGTGCAATTCATAAAGGGGTTCTTATTTTCTCTTAATATGATTGTAATAGGATTTTTATTGGATTTTTGAATATTTTTTATGTTTTTATTTTTTGATAAGATAAGAGTTGTATTGCGTGCTGTGGCGTATCATAAAATATGACGTGAAAAACATCTGTGTTTTACAGATAAAAGCACTGTTACTTATTCAATAGTTTAAACTAAAGATAATAGTTATAACCTCGTAACATGTAATTGTTTTCATCCTTACGAAATTTTTCAAAAACCAAACCACACAAAAGTCTTCTACGTGTGAAGATAAAACACAATAAAAAGATGAAGATTTCAAGATAGTCAGATGTCACTCAGCGTCTTTACTCTATTTAACTCAATTCAGCCGACAACTGAAAGGCATCCAGAACATTCATAGATAGGAATCAGAACATTGGTTTCTTGAATAAGATCTAGTACTCTAACCTCATGACAGCCTAGTACATCATTATTATTGGTTTCAACATTTGTAGATAAGCATCGGAGACATTCAATTTCATGGACAAGATCCTGGTATTCTTTTAGGTTCATGATACTCTGGTATATCTTCATTACGGGTTTCTTGTTGTGCGTATTCAATAGCTTCAGTTTGGAATAAATCAAATAACTCCGGCGGAATCGCTGTCGTTGGCAAATGTGTCTTCATTCATGACGGGACACAGAAGATAAGGAATGCGTAGAGTTGAACTCTTTGTTTGAAAAATAATTTCCAATAGAGCATGAAACATTATAAGAATCTATGTATAAATTAAAATAATGTTTAATTTTTAGTTTAATTTTTCCTTTATGTTACTTTTCTTGTAAACATTATTTTATAAAATATAACGTTGGTTCTCTTAAACCGACGGTTTTTTACATCCTCTATATTTACAGAGAGATATAGTTTTTAGAGAGACTTTTTTATTTTTAACAATTTACAGATACCGAGGCAAAATAACATGAAAATAAAAATTTTAAAATGCCATATGTAAACAGTAAGATGTTTGTAAGACAGAAATGCAAGATTAGCTCAAGATCACTCTGTAACTACATCACTTCAAAAGAAAAACCATTGAACACAGCTGCACCCCACTCATGTCCATGACAGACGCAGACAGGTTTAAGCAAAAATAGTTGCAAGCGGGATCCGTACGGATGGGCGGACAATGTGTTCATTATTGAACTGCTGCAACTGTGCATTTGTGCAACTGGTGATTTGCATGGAAAATCGTATTTTTCATGGGTTTTTAGCTAAGAGACTTTGGTAAACATGTTTGTACATGGGTTGTTAGAGCCGGCGGGCTTTGATTTTTATGTGTGAATAAAGTTTGGTTATTTATGTTTGTGTAGTATATTCCAGTCGGGGTATTAATAAAATCAAAGATACTAAACTTCTATGTATGTAGTACCTACATTTTTGTAGTAGAAATATTTCTTGCTGTATTACGGCCGTCTGCAATGAGGCACACTCATTCATTTTCAAGTGTGTGTGTGATTGTCTTTCTATGGCCGGTAATCGAAGGACGCGTTATCGAATTCTGCTGGTACCATAGTTTGGTTAGGTCCTGGTACGAAATATATCAATATTTAGCATTTAAGTTGCAAAGGGTTCAAAAGTATATCTAAATATACTTAAGATTTTTCAACATTTGCAATGGCTACATAGAACCTAATGTATTTCTTATTGAATTCCGTTAAAAACTATTCGAACTTAACAAATTATTCCTTAATTTTCTAATCAAAGAGAAACTTCAAAAGCAGAGAAATAACAACAACGACACAAAAACTGATAATTTTTCAAGCAATCAAAAGTCAAAGAACCCGAAGCTAATTTTATTTGCCATAAACTTTTCAAGCTCATACTAAAATAAGCTTCTTGGTCTTGTTGTAGATAAACCCACTATTCTATCGGTGAACTATCTTGAAACAAAACGAAACAGAGCTAAAGATCAGCGTGCGGACAAGAATAGTTTTGGACTCTATTCAAAACTCTTTGGAATTACTATACTATTTGTAAGTATCCTCCATTCAGTAACTCAGCGCGCCAGTATAATTTGTTACTCGAAGAATTCGACAGTTATTAGCTGATCATAAATATTTTTATATCTTCGAACGAGTGAGGTGTATGTTTACATAATATTTCTGTCAGGTCGTTGCGAGGATTTACTTGTATTTATTACCATATCAATCTCAAGCAAATTTCTTACTGGAATTTTTATTTTTGGGTATAATAAATCGATTAGGATCTGTAACATTCATTGCTTTGAGAGAATGTTGTTGCAATTTTTGGAGAGATTTATAAGTAATTTCGTAAATGATTTGTATTTATGTTATATATTTATAATTAATATTAATGTTATATATTTTGAATTCAACATAACAATTGTTATTTTACTGTTCACAGATCGTGAAAGGCCACCCAAATTTAGGCTGCCAATATGCTAACTCGAAGAGACAGTTTATTATTACGATTCTTAGTTGCTCTGAATTCTCTATAATGAAAATCTAAAATAGTACAGTAGTACTCATTTTTCTATGCAGTCAGGGCAGTTCATCTCTGGTATGCCTAACCTTTACAAATTCAGAAAGCTCCCAATAAACAAATAAAACAGCTTTTTACCAACGCCTACGAAATTGAAACGATCGAGAAGCGCTAGAAAAAATTTGATCGTTAGTTTTTTCTTCTTATATAAAGAGAGTATAAAGTATCAATTCCATCAAAAAGCCAACCTTGCATCAATGCAGAGTCGTTCACTACCAATAAATTCATTCTATCCATGGGCTTTGATTTTACACACATTCGAGCTTCCTAACACAGTTTTAGAAGAATCGTATACAAAGGTACGTCTATCTGGGAACACTGTTCATCTTATGATGACGTTTGTTTTGTACTTTCTTTATAAAAGACAATGTGAAGACAAATACTCCAAAATAACTTAGTTTATACTATTTTTGAAGTTTAAACAAAATGTAGCGAATACTGGAAGAACCAATGTTTGTTATTATCTATATTAAAATGACTTCCTCAAGTTTATTTGCATCCGGTAATAAGTTTTGCTGTTAGTTCCAATATTGTTTTCATTCGGCTACACAGACGTTTCGTCAATTCTAAACTCTATCTGCAACCAATTTGGCTCTGTTTTCTTTAGACTGTTATTTCTCCAATTTCCAATAGTAATCTAATATATATCATTGCAACAGTAATTCAGTATTGGTTAAGATTTATTACAAAAGAGCTGTTAAGGTCGCCATTCCTTTGAACAATCCATCGCCAGGTACAATCAGTACGAAATATAATGTTAGAATGTTTTAACCGAAGTATGATTTATCTGGCTCTTGTTTCTTTGACCTTCAAATACCAGGCAAAAGCAGGCGAGAAAAGGGGATACAGATAGATAAATTAATAGGTGCTTATTAAACTTCTCTTTCCCTCGAAGTTAGTTGGCTTGTGTTTAAGAATCTTGATATTGTTACGGTTCAGCCTAGGGAATTGATGCTTACGCGAAACATTGTGCAAAATGAAATTCTAGTTTCACACGCAACGAATGCACTGGATTATATCTGATGAACTCTGCTTTATTAAGTGTAGGTTAGATATAGATATGTGCTGTGGTGGGGTAAATACGTTTAATGACTTTTGAATGGCTCTCGTATTGTGTAAAGCTAGCAAGCATACTTGTCTTCGATAAAATGAATTTAAAATATTGTTATTCAAGTATCACAGTGCATTGTGGTAATACATTAATACTGTCGTACACTAGACTAGTTCTAAAATTTTTCTTTTTGTCGTATGGAAAATATTTAAAAAGCAAAATTACACAACATCATGTTATTCCGTTACGAGAAAATCGTTTTTGCATACTTAACAAGTAGAAAATAAGAACAAGTAATTGTCAAGTTGAGAAATAAATATTTCATTTCATTTAATTTCATTTCAAACATCACTGAAGATGTCAATTTGAAGCCTTAATGGAAACATAAGTAATAATTGTTAAATTAAACATACATTTAAATTACCTGTTTTTGTAATATAACCTATACTTGAACGGACCAATTAAACCAAAAATTCTCTTGTGGTCATAACAAAGTGTGTCTCAGTTTAAGTACAGTAAAGAAAATAATATTCACAAAGAAATTACTTAGCGTGCAAATTCATTTTCTTTGAATTAGACTACCTAATGATATACTTTTGTTGCGTTATTCAAAGAAAACACTAGCCATTCAATTTCAATACAAAAACAAATTGTCTTGGGAATATTCATAAAACATGATTAATACTGTTATTCTGCTGGCAGGCATTCAAAATTAGAACGTGTATTTCCAAAAATCTCGTGTTTTAATAATTGTTGAGGCTGCGCATAACATGCTCTTCACATGGAAATGACTTTGAATTACGTAAATTAGCTGAAATTATCATCGGAATGGTTACCTTGGATACTGGCTAGGCAGTGGCAAAGCATTAAGGCATGCCTCCAGGGCCTGCCTCGCGTGACAGAAGCAAAATATTAATAATTATAATAAGTAATTGCTGCTGATCACAATTTCCAGGCACCGGTTCCTCATATTATGCAAATATTAATTTGTGGTGCACAAGATCGATATTTCTTTTTTACGACGACTCGGGAACGCTTTTTTGTAAATTTAAATTCTGATAGCGGAACGTTTTGCTTGTGTTTTGAAATGTTTAATGTTGTTTAAAAAAACTTTTTATGTGTTGACAATAAATAAAAGTCCGTTGCGGCTTTAAATGTTTATATAACCTTACTTTTCTTTCAATGTTTTTTTATTTATTTTTAAACGGATACTATACGTCGATTACTAATATCGTTTAATTATAGTAAGCAGCTCGTAATACAATTGTTATATTTAGAAAACATTAATTTTAGTAAGTCTTAGGTCACAGGAAACGGTTGATAATAATGTATAAAAATATTTTTGTTTACAACCTTTAGCTACAGACAACGTTTACAATAGACACAACTGTGGCGGAGGTTAATGTAATTGATACTCTCGCCCTCTTTTAATGTAGCGTAAGGAAAGCTCAAGTTATGGTCACAGACGTTGCCCAGCGGTTTCTATTCAATAAGTATCAAATCATTTTATTTGTGTGGTCTAACCTTCAAACGCGTCGAAGATTTACTTACAAACACCGACCACATCGGGATTATGGACCCGGCTCAAATTTAAAATACAAAAACTTGTATGTAAAGATCACTGACAAATTTGTAACAGAACAATGATTTGGATATTAAGGTATCCGTTTTCATGACACGGACAAGAAGATAGATTCTTTAAGCCCAGAGCTTTGTGAGCGTTAAGTTATTATAAAAATATAAGAATTGTTAATAAATAGTAAGTGAGTGTCGTTTTTAGCATAGCCTCGGTGGAATTATTGCCACCAATCCAGGTGGCAATAATTCAGATTGGTTATTTTAAGGTATTATAATATATATTATAAGATACAAAACTTTCTAGTATGTTACAGAACAAAGTTGCTCCTTGTTTAATTTATACACGGTTAGTTAGCTGGATAATTTGATTTCATTACTTATATTGCAAACTTAGTAACGTGTTCGTGTATAAACTAGAAAGTAACCGACTAATGAGTACAAAGTTCTAATCTCAAGCATAATCAGAAACTAAGAACACATGTATGCAAGCTAAACATTATGCTAAGGAAAACAGAATTGGCGATATGGAAGCCAAGGTGCGTGATATCTAGTAGTCTTCATTTGTTTATGGGTGCGACAGAATTCGAGAATGTTTTAGCTGAGTTGGATCGCTCATCGCTCCGCCTAATGCTCAGGTAGCACGCGATTCTCGGGGCCTCTTGAACCTCTGTGGTGTTAAATGTATCAGGCTGGGTCGTATCGGGTTTCCTACCAAAGGCGTGGGCATTGACATGTCCAACTTGTTTTCTTTTGTTCATCAGACCGAGGAAGCAAAGGTTGACTTTTGCGCGCATTCATTTTTTTTTATGACATTTGTTTTTGGGTTGAATTATTGATGAATTTTTTAATAATGACATTTAAGTCGTTGTATATATTATTTTCGAATTGTTTGTTTTGAAATAATTAATTTCTATAGATTGAAATATTATAGTTATAATAAATACGTCAGTCAGAATCTCAAAGCTATAAAATAATAGTATCTGGTACGGGCTAAGCACTGCATTCACCGTTTTTCTCGAAATGACCACTGAATAAATAAAAATGTATCCACACAAACAAATTAATTTGGAAAATTTATCAAAGTTTGCAAAATTATTTTCGAAAGTTTATTTTCCCATACAATGTCACTTTGAAAATAATTACTGTGCGTATGTTTGAGAAGGACCACGCTGTGAAGACAAGAGCCTTTCATCGGCATTAAGACATTGCTCTTGCGCATCTCAAAAGAGATTATCTTCAAAACTCAATTGGTGTTTGCGAATGATGAAGCGTTATATCATTCGCGAGTACGGTTTAAAAATAAAGTCTTTTTATAATCTTTGATGTGAGTCATTTTTGTTTTAAAAGAGACTGTGTATTTTTAAAGATAAATTTCAAGAAATATTTATTTTTCAGCTTTTTGCATCGTTCAGGATACTAATATTTACATTTCAACAGTTCATTAAATCAAAACAGCAGCAAATAGGTATGTTTCTAAAGCTTCAAATAGTATATTGCCTTTTTAATTACAAAACAAACTAGCCAAAACAGCCGCAGAATTAATTATATTGCCTAATTATACCTGGTTAAAGAGTGAAATTTGTTGTTTTAAAACTTGTCGAATCCTAAACCTAAAACTTACAGATGCGACATGCAACAACTCAAAACTTTTAACAGGTATCCAAATTGCAAAGCTTTTTAAATATAATAATGAAGTTCATCTCATAAACAACGCAAATACTCAACAGAGCTTCAAAACAAATTTTTTTTCAAAAAATATTTTTTTTAAATGGACATTTCATTTATATTATTATTATTAGCCTATTAGCCTTTTAAATTTCACCGGACTTTGTGGCCTAGCGCTGCGGATGCTTAGCCGGAACTTAAACTACTCATTTCATTTCATTTCCTACATACGATACGCCTAATCCGAGAGGGCACGGACCTCGGCTTAGGACGTGGTATATTGAAACTACCACTGATTCGGAAAGGTCATCTACTGTCAAAGAAACAGCAAAAAGTTCGCCGCGTTAGCCTGGCCCACCGGTGGGTTAGGCGATTCGAATGTCGTGTTGCCCTATTTTTATCTGGAACGCCGGCGTTCCTTGTTGTAGTAGCGTCATCGGGATCTGTTAAGACGTAACAAGGACGCCTGTAACGAACCGGCGCGTCTAGGCTTCAAAACAACTAAAGAGGTTCGGCATAAAAAAAATTAACGCTGGCACAAAACAAAAAAGTAACAAAACATAATCACTTTTAGGTGCATCGTCATCCGATATCTACAAGCTATAGGCGAAATTTTCAATTTATTTCTGGTCAGATGTAATGCAAACAGATAATCGAAACGAACCAACTTGAATTGCGACTTATTCATGCCTGTCTGTTTGAATAAATGCCAATTTCATGGCGGGTTAATAATTAATAATTTGCGAGAAGATCCGGTCCGATTGTTTCTGTTACGAAGGTGAAGTTCGTATCTTGGAAAATTTATTAAAGTCATTTAAGTTAAGTTTAAATGTAAGTGATCATTTAGTATGTAGAAATTGATATTTTTTACTCTTCGGAGATTTTCTGTATAATCCCCAGACAAACAAAAGTAAGCAGAGATTGTGTTATTGATGACCATACAACGAGCTGAGGGGAAACCCAGAATAAACGTATCAACAACCATGACCCGAGAACAAATATCAATATCCATCACACAAATGAATGCCCCGGCCAGGACTCGAACCTGGGACCTCCGGCGTATGAGCTACTAACCACTACGCTAATCGGTACTCAAATTGCATAGTTTAGTTGCATATACGATACTTAAAAGTATTTCATTTTTGTTAATGGCAATTTATGTGTTCTAGCTGTTATTACTAATGCTTTTATTCAATTATTCTTCCGTCACTATATAGTATTTTAGTAAATTGAAGTATAACTATAAAAATAGTAAACTTAATTAACCTATGCATAATTTTTTTAACTTTTCTTATTATCAAATATACCTACCCTAATATGCTTTTAATGTTATACTTATGCTTTTAATAACGGTAAAATTATAGTTATAAAATGCATAACGACAAAATGTCGAAGCACGTATTTCCTGTAGTAACAGTTATTATAAATTGACTTATACAAGTTGTAGATGGCGCCACTAGAGCGTGAAAACATTCAACACAACAAAAATATAAGCTTAACGCCTAAAACAATAAAAAAGACTCTAATATGGTGAACTTAAAGTTCAAAATACAACAGCGTATGGAGGTAAAAATAAATGGGTGGGTGTCATTCTACACTTAAAGAATATATATTTTGATATTATGTTGATTTTGTACCACTAAATGAATAAGATAATAGTAGCTGCAGCTAATCGTATAGAATACATCATTATGGTTTACCGTTACAAAAACAAAAGATGTTGTGCGTGAAGAAAAGAAGAATAACCTGTCCGTTTTCTTTTCTTGTATAAATAACTTACAATTTTGCAGGTAAATAATTATAAAGTAGGTAAAATTATTGAGGGCCACATGAGATTGCGATGGCGGATTTTTGGCATCTGCCCCGAAATACACGGCTTATGGCTGAAAGACAATAAAAAAGATGAATTACAAAAAGATTTTTTTTTAAATATTTTTTCTGGAAACATGGGCATGTTTCCATGGCAATTTTTGGTTACTACAAACCTATTAAAAGTTTAAATCCTCATAGTCATACGCAAAGTTTCGCAATTGCTTAAGGGTTTGAACATAAGACCGAAAATCTGTAATAGAGACATACATTCAAATCCTACTTTGTAACAAGGACACGAAATTTCTGTCATGTTTAAAAAGAAAAGTCTCTTTATTAATATTTATTCTTACTATATATGTATTAGTTTTATCGATTTAAGAATACTAACTGAACACTTTTTCATACTTAATGCCTTAAATAAATCGTGAGATGGACTCAACGAATAAAAATCGTGCATGTTTAAATTGTGACTGTGCCTCAATTCATTCTCTACTTACTTATTCAATAAACGTTTACTCTGCGGCAACGAAATATAACCCACTTTGTTCTAAAGAAGCTACTCCTATTTGTCAAGGTGCACTCGTGTCTTGTGTTTTTATTTTATGGACCTTATTTCCTAAGTTATGGTAAGGTAGTCTTTAGGGTTCTGTATCTAAAGGGTGCTAACGTCCGTAGCTTTTTATCTTATAAACAGTTGATCTTTTATTGTCGTTTTACACACATTACAAATATTATGAAATAAAAAATAAAACAAAGCCTCCCATCTTTAAAAGGTGTGGAAACGTCAGAGAGTGAGTTCGATTTGCCCACTTGCTTGATTGATTTTTTAATAAAAGTGACACATTTAAAAACAATTATATTCGATTACTAGTAAAATTTAGTTGATTGTAGATTTCATAGAATAAAGATTTAAGTTCATAAATACCTATCTGCGTTTAATTTGTGTAACTGAGTATACCTACCAGGTCGTTCATCTAATATGTCCTTTTGATATTGGGACCATTTGCTACTAGGTCAGTTTGCTATTTTTTTTTTTTTTTTTTTTGCTGCCGAGGCACCCTCGCGGGAGGGAGGTGGAAGATGCGTCATGGGTATGCATGACGCATCTTCACAATATCTTCACAATATGCTCATCACACTTATGCTCTGTCAGAAGAGCGTAAGATCAGAGCGGTACTCAGGGGAGTCCCGTTCGAATTATCGAACGAGGCTATCCTGGAGGATCTGCAGTCCCAAGGCTTCCCGGCACTCGTGGTGCATAAAATGCACAGCAAGTACGGGAGGCAACACCCTCTCGCTTTGGTGATTCTCGCCAACGTCCCCAAGTCCAGAGAGATCCTGAAAGGGGTTAGCTCTATTTGCGGCCTCTCTGGGATCTCAATCGAGGCGCCTCATCGCCGCGGTCATCCCGGCCAGTGCCACCGGTGCCAGTTGTACGGGCACGCGGCGGCCAACTGCCGCGCACCGCCCAGGTGCGTAAAGTGCCTAAAGTTCACTAAGGAGTGCGATTGCACTCCTTAGTGAAGTGAGGGACTTCACTAAGGAGTGCAATCGCACTCCTGAAACTCCCTCTCCTCCCGATTGCGTGCTTTGTGGCCAGTCCGGCCACACCGCAAATTACAAGGGCTGCCCTCGTGCACCCCGTTGTATGCGCTCCAATTTCAAAAGGGCGGCACCCAAACAGGCCCCGCGCCTTTCTCAAGAAAACTTTCCGCCGCTGCGTAGCCGAGTTCCTCCGGCTGCAAAGCCTGCACAGTCCAGGCCTGCCCCAGAAAACTGGAGGCAGCGCCCCGCATCGAATCCCATCCCGGCTCCTCGCCCATACAAACCCACTCCTCAATCCTCCGTAGCAGACGATATGCGTACGCTGCCGTCTGCGACGCTATCAAAAATGTCGATGTTAGTGAAATCGCAGTCTTAGCCCGTAAACTTAGGGCTTCACGTACTCCGACAGAGCGTTTGCTAGCTCTGGCGGAGCATAGTTCCCTTCTCAATTCATTATAGGTTCATTTAAATGAATTGATCCCTAAATCATGCTTCGGCCGACCTCTGCCTAGCCCCGGCTTCACCGGAGGCTGCCCAGAACGGCCACCAACTCATGTCCCTTTGAGCACCTTCAGTGCAACTTTCACTACAGGCGGAAGACCCGCTAGCGGGTCTCCGCCAGCGCGCCCAACTTCCCGACGGGTGTCGCTTCCGATGAAGGCTAACGGTAATAACTACAGCCAACAGGTGGTTTTTAGTGGGTAGGTGCCATTCTGGTGAGTCCCACATAACCCCCCCGCAGAAAAAAAAAATAAAAAAAAAAAAAAAAAAGAAAGGAAATTCAAACAGTCTCGGTTTGCGTGCGGATTCGTTCGCACGTCGATCGCAGACGCTTTTTCCGCTCTCTAGTCCCCGCACTAGTTGAGCACCCCAAATTTCAGGGGTCGTTTTCACGACCCAGGCTTCGTACCGTATTTCCTAAATTTCATAGAAAAGTCGTTTTCACGACTAATCTTCGTTCCGCCTGCTGCCCGACGTCGCCGACTGCGTCGCCGTCGCCGCTCCGGCAAGATCTGCGTTCCAGAACTTCGAGTCTTCGTGTTCGAGTAAGTTATCCGCGTCGTTTCCAACCGCCCTACTGCGTGTAGGGTGGTTTTAGGAAGTTAGTCATCGTTGTTAGGTTCATAGTATATATATTTATATATTGTTGTCCCTCCCCAACCCCTCCGCAATGGCTTCCCTAAGCCATGACGAAGTTTGGGCTGGGGTACTTAAGAGTGCCTGTGACGCAGGTATGAACATAAATGCCGACAAGCATCGTTTCCTACAATCTCTTATCCCTCATATCATGGCGCTAATGCCCACAATGGCCCCTCAGGCCAACTCCGTCCCTCAGGCTACTCAGACCACTCTGGTCTTAGGCCCTCCCGCCTCCCCTTCCTCCAGTGACATGGAGTGTGAAGTGGACGCCCCTCCGCGCCGCAAGCGCGCACCCGCGACCGAGTCATCCTCGGACGCCACCCCATCTGGCCCTGAGCCACCCTCCTTCACCCTTGTTAAGAAGCGCTCTAAGAAGCGCTCAAAACAAGCCCCGGCGTCTTCAACGCCCGTCCCGGTGTCTTCAACATCCACCGCGGCGACTTCAACGCCAGCTACCCCGGTGCATACAACACCCGCCCCGGCCTCTTCTGCCAAGGCCAAGGTCCCACCACCCGTGTTCCTTCGGGAAAAGGGTAAATGGTCCGAGGTCTCGACTTTGTGCAAAGAGCACAAGATCCACTACACCCGAGCGACCAACTCGGGTGAATCTATTAAAATCACCGCCTCGTCAATAGACGATTTCCGTGCTTTGATAAAGCTCCTCACTGATAAGCAATATGCTTATCACACCTATGCTCTGTCAGAAGAGCGTAAGTTCAGAGCGGTACTCAGGGGAGTCCCGTTCGAATTGTCGAACGAGGCTATCCTGGAAGACCTGCAGTCCCAAGGCTTCCCGGCACTTGCGGTGCATAAAATGCACAGCAAGTACGGGAGGCAACACCCTCTCGCCTTGGTGGTTCTCACCAACGTCCCCAAGTCCAGGGAGATTCTCAAAGGGGTTAGCACCATATGCGGCCTCTCTGGGATCTCGATCGAGGCGCCTCATCGCCGCGGTCATCCCAGCCAGTGCCACCGGTGCCAGTTGTACGGGCACGCGGCGGCCAACTGCGCCGCTCCGCCCAGGTGCGTCAAGTGCCTGGTCCCTCATTTCACAAAGGAGTGCACTCGCACCCCTGAAACTACCTCTCCTCCCGATTGCGTGCTTTGTGGCCAGTCCGGCCACACCGCAAACTACAGGGGCTGCCCCCGTGCACCCCGTTGCATGCGTACTAATTCTAAGAGGGCGGCACCCAAACAGGCCCCGCCCCTTTCTCAGGAAAACTTTCCGCCGCTGCGTAGCCGGGTTCCTCCGGCTGCAAAGCCTACCCAGCCCAAGCCTGCTCCAGAGAACTGGAGGCACCGACCCGCTGCACTAGCGAATCCCATCCCGGCTCCTCGCCCATCCAATATCACTCCTCAACCCTCCGTAGCAGACGATATGCGTATCGTCTGCGACGCTATCAAAAGTGTCGATGTTAGGGAGATTGCAGTCTTAGCCCGTAAACTTAGGGCTTCACGTACTCCGACAGAGCGTTTGCTAGCTCTGGCGGAACATAGTTCCCTTCTCAATTCATTATAGGTTCATTTAAATGAATTGATCCCTAAATTATGCTTCGGCCGACCTCCGCGCAGACCCGGCTTCACCGGAGGCTGCCCTGAACGGCCACCAACTCATGTCCCTTTGAGCACCTTCAGTGCAACTTTCACTACAGGCGGAAGACCCGCTAGCGGGTCTCCGCCAGCGCGCCCAACTTCCCGACGGGTGTCGCTTCCGATGAAGGCTAACAGTATACGCTTACTACAGCCAACAGGTGGTTTTTAGTGGGTAGGTGCCATTCTGGTGAGTCCCACATAACCCCCCCGCAGAGGAATTTACCTGCGGGCGGGTATGCATGACGCATCTTCCACCTCCCTCCCGCGAGGGTGCCTCGGCAGCAAAAAAAAAAAAAAAAAAAGAAAGGAAATTTTTACATCAAAATCAGAATAAAAATGAATTCTATCCAGTGTTGTAGTCGTGTTTTCTGACCTTTTGTGTCCTTTTGCTACAAACGTGACCTTCGTATGATAAGGACGACATATGGTGTCAGCTGTGAGAACATCACATTAATCACTTGTAATCTACTCTGACAAAGAGATGGATATATTGTTTGTTTTTTTTTACTACTTTCGTATACTTAGAATTATGAAACATTTGAGGCTTGATATCAATAACTATAAATGAACCCATTATTAATTATCATTTTCTTTTTTCCCTTTTGTTATGTTAATATGTAAACATTCTTGTTTGTAAAAAAAAAAGGCATGAATTTTCAATAGTTGATTAAAAATAAAGAAACAAACGGACAAACCTCTCCTTAGTAATCGGCATCCTCGTATGTATATCTAAAGTATTATTCCACATAACCATCTGGTTTGGTAACCCCGAAGCATGCGTTTCAAATAGCGGCCATTTTATTCTAAAACACGGTGTCAAGAACATTCTTTTTCGTTGACAAATTCCGTGCTATCCCATTCAGGTAAGTAGGTATTACATCTAAATTTTCCAGTACATTGCGCGGCGAGAATTGAAAAATATTTCAGTCTTCTTCTTGGGTGTTGCGCATAATTTTGTTGTACGTTGTAAAGCTTTCACGAACAAATATCCACAAAGTTATAGACCATTTGGCAATTCGTTTACAAATTTTATAGTTCGCGATATGTTTTCGACGTGTGTGGTTTTATTTTGAGAAAATATTGGGACGTTTTTATTGAGATTCATATATTTTTGATAATTTGCAAATAGTAACTGAAAGCTCGTGTAAGTATTAGTTTAATAGAGTTGTAGGTACAGACTGGATTCAGCCAGCGCATTATGAAATATTTTTTCACAATCGGTTTGTGGGGTGTAGTTGTACAGGAAACATGAATCTTGAAAAATTGATAAGTAAATGAGGCATGTAATTATAATCTTATTAAATCTCAACAATTCAAACTCACCATTTAATGAAATAAATATTAAGAGTATATTTTGAGAAATACATTGTTCCATCGAATATCTATTGTCCAAAATATATTTATCAATACAAATAATAATATATTTTATATATTAATTATTATTTTTTGGTTGAAATCAAAGAATAATACTTTATTATATACTAACAACAAAGCTGACAAAGGTGATTTGCAAATTGACGTTCCAAACGTCTTAGTTTAAAAAAAAACCGCCAAGGTAGCGCACTTCCCAAAAAGGTTTACGTTAACAGAGAAGGCCAACGTATACCCATACACGTTTACAAGTGCTCCGACTTTTTGGAAAATGTTGGGAAAATGTATAATTACTTCTGTATGGGTATCTTTCAATGAATTAGGTGAAATTTTCAATAAGTTGCATTTTTATTGTATTTTAAAACAGAGTTTTGCGTGACAACAAAAACTTAAGTGCATCCTATGGCAATAATTTCCTGTGAAGTGATATCTATCTTTTAAAGTATATTTTCACTAGATTCTTATTTGCTAAAATGGTTATTGTTTTCACAAGTCTAACTTATTTCGAAGTCTGGTTAAAGTTATGGCTTTTTATTGTTCCTTTAACAATTTTACATTTATTTAAAAAACATTTTTGTAGTAAAAATAAATCAATTACAATGTAACGTTGATTCTTGTTCGTTAAAACTTGAAACCAAAAACAAAAAAATAAATTAAGAAAACTTCCACGACCGCTTTCTATTTATACACAATACACTCAAATCTGAACTTTCCGCAGTCCATTTTCTATTAGTTTCATTGTTTTGAAATGTGTTCATTTTCTTTAAATTCATTTATTTAGTTTCATTGCCCACCGCAGTAAGAGGTAGATGGGCACCGCAGGACGCCACTCTGAGACTAAGTGATTTTATTTGTGTCCAACTACGAATGTGTGTGTGTGTGTGTATCAAATTACGCTCTTGAAACCAGCTGCTTGATCAATTGTTTACACCGTTGCTAAAAGCGAAATATTGACATAAATTATTAACGCTGTTGGATAGTAATTATCCTTCCAGTAAAGACAAGTTAACTTATGGGAGTAAATTCAAACGATGTCCAAGACTGATTGTGGTAATTATTTTTATATAATGGGAGCTAATTACGCAATTTACTTTCTTTGTTCTAATTGGTATCCGGCTCAAAGAACTTTATTTTTAAACTGACTCTTTAAAGATTCTTATCTGTTGGCATTTTGTTATAGGAGAAACAAATACGTAAAAATCAATAAAAACAAACAACATTTATATCAATATCGACCCTCGAAATCTGATGTGTTAAATGATGCGAGTCAGAACGCAATAAAACGATCGCGGGTGGCATAATGTTGACTTTTGACATTTTTATGACCGTTTCACACAATTTACTTTTTTAAATACATATTTATGTCCATCAATGTTTGATTATGTGAAGTTATCTAATATTAAATTATTGACATAAAGGATAGACTAAATAATGCACCACAATAACCCATTACATTAACTTGAAATACCCAAATGCATAATGTATTTGAAATTTGTTCTCGTTTCACGCGGGTTAGATCCAACTGAGAAATTCTGGGAAGCTGCGTTGCGTTGTCTGTCACATCCGATTGTACCCAGTCACCGTTTTGCACAATCCTGCCACATAAATTTCGATGCTATCTCGGAACTGCAACCGACTTATTTGAACAAAATGTATTTCAATAAGGATTGACGGGACAAATTTCTCTGCTACAATTCGTTGTTAAGAACTTTAATAGGTAAATGAAATCGTTTATGAATGTTGAAGTTGTTGTTAAATATGTATGTCGCTCGTTAAGGCTATAAGGAATATGTTAAGACGATGAATAATAATATGGTTTTGCATCGTTTTTTTTAAACTTTATAGTGTCGTGTGTATTTTTGCTAAACTTGTTTTCATGTAGTGTGAAATGTAGTACTGAAAAAGCTATGGATAACTTGTTACATTTATTCGAGAATATCATCTTATAGCTAATAAAAGTGTAGTTTTTATGAGTTTCTCTTTCGGACTACAAAATAAATACTACAAAACTAAGCAGAATCATTTCTTTGTCAAATTATCGAAAAATGTATCATGAATAAATACAAAACGAAATCCATCTCGTATCACTTCCAAAATCCTTAGAAAAACCTTACAAAGAGTAGAATGAAATACAGAGCCATAAGCAAATTACAGATAGGAATAAACTTCAATAGAATCCAGCTTTCGTGTTGTCAAGTTGAATAAGCATCCAAATCGATTTCACGAGTGCAAGTGACAGGCTTGGATAAGGTTTGCTTCTATTCCTACATTTGCATTGGATCAGATAGAAGCGAAACAAAAATGTTGGAGCGATGTTGGAGTAACAACTGTTTAGTATTGGTTTATGTTTTCTAAAAGTTTCTTTTAGTTTTTATATTATATTATTGCATACCTTAAATTTTGTGATCTAGAGGTGGTATATCAACTAAATAGGAAGGACATTTATTATTAAGCCCATTATTATTTCTTCTGCTTAAACTTCCTTTTGGAATTCTTTTATACGGAAAAGGCAAGTGAACATTTCTGGATAAGTACAGAATGATGTTCGTCTTATTATTTTTAATTAGCTTTTAAAGGATAATGTAACGGTAATCTTTGTCATTAAATATAGTGGGAAAAACAAGTGTTATGAATTAAATGCAGAAAATGTTAGACAATAATTTATTTTGAATTTTGATGTCCTAAAATACTTAGGAGTGGTTCGAAAATTCAAGAAAAAATATATACTACTAATACTAAAAGAGGAGAAGCCTAGTTTGCGTCTGATTCGGCAGGCATGTCTTATTATTAATTGTTTTAGATTATCGCGGATTTTTAAACTATTATGCAAGAATCCCGTGAATACCTTAAATAATGTGTCTTACTATTTCTGAAATTTTTAAATGTCCTTTGGTTAGCAATCCTTCTAGTTTGTAACATAATTTCTTAAAGGACATGGGTGTAGTACACGTAAATTAAAATTACATGAAACTGATCGGTAGATTGTGAGAAATTCAATTCATTTTAGATCTGTTTTTTATCAGCAACCATAATACAAACAAAACATTTTAAGTTATTATATAATTCTCAAAAATTATGTTTCCAAAATACGTATTTCTAAATGTTTGCAGTATTGTCAACCTTTTCGCAGGAATTCCAACTAGAATTGCAACCCAGCCCCACTCGTTCTAATAACACAATTTAAGTTGTGGCTTTGAAAATAGAGTAAAAATCCATTTTATCAAAAATCATAATTATTTTAGATAAATATGATATATTTGATTCATTCCAAAAGGTGTGAAATATTTATCTTCATATGGGAAGTTGGTGTTAAAGAAAAATGTTTAGCTAAGAACATCCGAGGACCTACGCATGAATATATCTAACTTAAGTCTTTTGGCCACACGTAAGCTACATATACCTACTTATAGTAATTTTTAAGTTCATCATAATTTTACGCTACTGCGTCATATTTGTAGCTACGCCAGACTTAGCTCAAACTGATTATGGAGTCACTATTTACAACGACTGTACAGATTTCTTTGTTAGTCTTTAAAATTATTGTAACCAATAAATATCTTAACATGAACTGTGTTTAACTTTGTGTGCTTATATAAATTATGAAATTTATTCCAAACCTTATATAACATTAGTAAAAATTTACGTAACGCAAAAATATCGGTTATCATCGTCCATTTTGACATATTCCTAAGCCTAACTTTCTAGTTTAGATGGATTATATTAAATCCTTTTCGCTCTTTGCCTGGCCACAACATAGATCTGGGTGGGCCGCGCTCATTAAGCACTCACACGATTATCTCAAACTGTAGAGACTTAGTTTGATGATGCACCACTGCTAGCTATAAAAGTTCGCACCGGAGATTACGGGCATTTACATGTTGAGGGATATAGGTGCTTCATAAAAATAATAGGTAGGTAACTAAAGTTATGTGTTTCGCTACTTTAATGATAAAAATATGTTAAGCAAAAACAATGTTGCTTAACCAAAGTATGTTGGACAAGAATTTATTTTTCTTCTTTTGGTGTTTGTGATAGAAGTTGTTTATAAGACGCTATTTCACCCTATCGTGCATGAGCAGAGTGGCGCAGTGGAAGCGTGCTGGGCCCATAACCCAGAGGTCCGTGGATCGAAACCACGCTCTGCTAGAAATCCTCTTTTTTGTGAAATTATGTATCTGCTCAAGGCCGTACGTTTGTATTTATTAATTTTACATGTATTATATCCAATTTTTACTTATTACATTTGTATATTACTCAGAGTTAATTTGAAATTCCTATCACCCGTAAGTGTTTATACAACTATAAATGCTACATTCTAAAATTAGCGTTTTAATACTTTATCCACAGACACAGACACAATTTTTTCCGAAATAGTCTTTTATAAACTAATTTTAATTTAAAAGATTTACAAGTAAAACTGTAGATATGTTTGGTGCCTGCCCTTAAATTAAAACACCAAAGTATAAAGAAATTTATTTCTCATTACCTTCATTCACAATGCAACTGGACACACAATTTAACAAACACAAATGTATGTTCGTTATATTTTGAGCTGCCTCGTTAAGAGATTCTGTGCCATGAAAATGCTTTTCCGTAGCGCCGAAACTCATCTGGCAAAATAGCGTTAGTTTGTAATCTAAATGTGTTTCAATGGACATGCGTGTAGAATTTTGAGTGTAATTTGCAAAACATTGGATCATGCATAGTAGAGACACGAAAATGAGAAACGCTGCATTAAGTTCAGATTGTAAAGTAGGTAAGTTAAAAGTTTAGTAACATCAATTGAGAAATATTGCGCTGATTAATGGTGATGGGAAAATATTATTGATATAAAAGGTCTTTTAGCCTATTGCGGACAACAATGTAAATAACACAAAAAGTTAATAGGGTCCTGGGATCAGCGTGCTCATAAACTTTTCAATTAAATTTCAAAATGATTAGTGAGTGAAACTCATGGCCCTAAGGCTGTAACTTATTTTATTGGTACCGGCTCCAACCGGTAATTCTGCCAACTTGTTGGCCGCTTTGCCCTATGCACAAAGTAATTCAGGAGTTGTATTGTGAAGTTGCTTTCCAGTGCTTCTTCACGAAGGTTTTTCCGAACTGGTGGTAGAGTCATGCTTTATTTAACGTCAGTAAGAACAAGTAATTGTCAATGTTGAGAAATAAATATTTGAATTTGAATTTCAGTTATCGGTTATTTTTTTATTTCTTTGTCATCCATTTTTCAATTATTAATTTGTAAATATTCTTGTTAGGAAACAAATATGTATTATTTCACTAGCTTAATATTTCATATACAAGATAATACCAACTGTGATTTCTGCTGCGGTGCTAAAGAGGACCTGTACCATAGTGTACTACCGTACACTAATAGAATATATATAGAAAGAACCTGATAGGTTAGAACTTTTACAAGATACTTATCGTCGCAAAAGTCAATTTTATTTTAGATACGTAAATATTAGAGGTACAGAGATAGATTTTCTGATTTATTCCTTCAGAAGACAAAATAATGTAAATTGTTGCCTTAGTTATACTATTTAACGTTGAGTTATATTCTGACTGACTTAACCAAATTAGTGTGTGAGCTTATGAACTTTAGAAAAAATGTACCATTTTTTTTATGCCGCTTAAGCAACACCCTCACGGAAGGGAGGTGGAAGATGCGTTATGCATACCGCCGCAGTCAACCAACTTCCGCGACGGTGATGTGAGACTCACCAAAGTGGCACCTACCCACTAAAAACCACCTTGCCGGCTGTAGCATGGGAATGCTGTCAGCCTTCATCGGAGCGACACTCGGGTAGGGAGGTGGGTGCGCAATAAATGTACCTATTTCTATATTTATTTATATACATATTTCTGTGATTGCCGTGCTGCTGCCGCGTGATAAAGTACTCGCGAATAATTTGAATATCATGGCCAAATTTAGCTTTTGGAGAATAGCTAGAGTTAATGTATTATTAGAACTACCTAAAGACTTCGCGTTTCATGAAGGGAATACTTAATTTTTATCCTCTAATAAAGCTTAATCAAACATAAAGAAACCTTCAGATAGATTGGTGGGTAATTTCTTTTATTTGAAAATTTTACAGAACTTCTAGGAGTTACTTTCGTTAAGAGCTATGTTAAAGAATTATTATTAAAGAATTACTAAAATTAAAAGAAAAACAACGTGACAGTGTAATTGGCACGTCTAGCGAACGATTATATAAACTTTGTAAACAAAGACACATACAGGCTACAAAGAGTAAGATGGACGGCTTTTTAGGGTTCCGTAGCCAAATGGCAAAAAACGGAACCCTTATAGATTCGTCATGTCTGTCTATCTGTCCGTCCGTGTGTCACAGCCACTTTTTTCCGAAATTTAAAGAACTATACTGTTGAAACTTGGAAAGTAGATGTATTCTGTGAACCGCATTAAGAATTTACACAAAAATAGAGAAAATAACAATAAATTTTGGGGGTTCCCCATACTTAGAACTGAACATTAAATTTTTTTTTTTATCAAACCCATACGTGTGGGTTATCTATGGATAGCTTTTTAAAAATGATATTTAGGTTTCTAATATCATTTTTTTCTAAACTGAATAGTTTGCGCGAGAGACGCTTACAAAGTGGTAAAATGTGTCTCCCCCTGTAACTTCTAAAATAAGAGAATGATAAAATTTAAAAAAATATATGATGTACATTACCATGTAAACTTCCACCGAAAATTGGTTTGAACGAGATCTAGTTAGTTGTTTTTTTTAAGTCATAAATCGCAAACCGCCATTTACCTTTCATACAATTGATTAAGAACTTTTATGTTATGTTACTTGCTGCTTTGGAACCCTCCATGGGTAAGTCCGACTCGCACTTGGCCACGTTTTTCATTTTCAAATAAGTTGATGAAATGGTTAGCAAAAAGTATAAGGACGTTGACAAGAACAGAAGTTGCTATTGTTCGCTAGTGCGTGATAGCAGACTCAAAAAAAAAAAGGATTATATACTGGTTTATACTGATTAGATCTGTTAGTTCTATAGGGTTTTATCTACAAGCTAGTATATTATAACCTACGTATATCTTTAGGAGCTCAAGAGTATTACCTTAATTACTATGTAGTTTTAAAACGATAACTACTCCACAGATTCACAATGTTTTGTGAATGTCCTTGTCAAAATATCCGCGCTGGGGACTACACATGTTTTCTTTTGACAATCCGAAATAAAACATATAATATTTCAAGGATCAATTTTTGTCAATTGCCTCGTCACCCTTTTCCAGCGTTTTTAACGGTGGAGTAGTAGTAGATTTACTACAGCTGTTTCGAAATGACACCATTTTCTTACTTTTTCGAGAAAACAAGAACTTTTTTAGAATTGTCCTTGATTCTGTATGTTAAGAATAACAATTAGCCAAAATTAATTATGGTCAATCGAAAAATATCTGGTTCAAAAGTCAAACAACCTTACCAATTTGTAATATTTATCTAAAGTTATCTCAAGTAATTACCACCTCTATGCGGACGACTTGCAGGTTTACCGCCATTTCACTGTTAGCAATGTTGGCTCTGCCATTGCCGCGATTAATAAAGATCTTGGCCACATTAGTAAATGGGCTTCATCTTTTGGAATCCATGTAAATCCTAGCAAGTCGCAAGCAATAATTGTAGGCAGCCGATATATGAAGGGTTGCCTTGATATGGATGCTCTTCCAACTGTAATACTAGATGGTACTTCGATTGCTTTCACCGATACTGTAAAAAACTTAGGCGTGATAATTGACTCAAACCTCACGTGGCAAGCTAATGTCGATGAAATTGGTCGTAAAGTCCATTACTCCTTTCACGCTCTCAAGTGTCTCCAAAGTTTTTTGCCTTATCCAACCAAAACCACCCTTGCACAGGCGCTCATACAGCCAATCATAGATTATGCAGACGTGTGTTATTTAGATGATACAGAAGAACTTTTAAATAAGCTGGAGCGTCTGCAGAACCTATGCATTCGGTTCGTGTTCGGTCTTAAGAAATATGATCACGTTTCAGGATATCGAAAGCAACTCCGATGGCTACCAATTCGGTTACGTAGGAACACTCGCATTCTCTGTCTACTATATAATGTCCTTTACAACCCTTCCTCTCCCCGATATCTTAGTGAGCGTTTCTCTTTTATGGTTTCCCAAGATAAATTGTGCAGAACTCGCAAGCGCACTCTCCTTTACCTTAAACCTCATAAGACCGATTTCTTTTCCCACTCCTTTACTGTTCATGCCGTCAGACAATGGAACTCACTTCCTTATGCAATACGTGAAGCAAAATCGTTAACAATTTTCAAAAATAAAGTAAAATGTTGTGTTGATGTTCAAACTTCTATGTATATTATGTAGAATATGAATATAAATCATTCGTTTATAAATGTATGTATGTATATAAATATTAGAATTTTATGTATGGGTTTAAGTTAATTTATATGTTTATTTTATGATTATTTATTGTATTCTATTTTATTTTATATTATTTGAATATAGTTGTACACACTAAATTTGTTCTGTACTACTTTGTCCAGTAATAGGTCTGCTGGTAGAAATTTCTATTAGAAATAAGCTGTACCTTTGTACTTTATTAGTTTATAAGTCATTTTTATTATTGTGTTTTTCTGTGTGTACATAAATTATTAAATAAATAAAAATAAAATTTATAAAATAATATTTTTTTTAACATTTTTATGTTTTTTCCCTTTTTTCGGTTAAAGAGAATTCTGTGCAATTCAGGAACAAAAGCAGTTCCAACTGAAGCTTGCGACGCATCATTGCACTCTGCCTCATTGCAATCATATAAAAAGAGTGTTCTTACATATATCTCAATGGCTAAAATCTATTATCACCTTTTTATCTATTATATCTTTTTACCTTTTATCATCACATTTTTTTCCAAGTTTCCTTATTTGATTGTTATTGTTTGTTTGTTATATTCTTGAGCTAAACTAATTTCGTGTGTGTGTATCACAAATGTTATAAATTTTATTTTATTTTCTATCTTTATTTTTTTTTTCTTATTTTCATTTTTAAATTTTTATTCAAACATCCTAAAATTTTTGACTGCGACGTTACTTCATGTTATGGATGTGGTGTTTGCCTGTAATTGTCTGGGCACTTAGTCTATTTATTGTACCGCTAGCGTATGAGAACTTGAATGTATTAATTGATTGTGTCTAGTGTCTAAGATGTTGGCAAGCTTTAAATAAATAAATAATAATTAAGTCTACCATAATAATCGCAAGCAATATTCAAAGATAAAATACCTACGAATAATAATGTCCACGGGTGTGGACGCAAATTATTATCAGATGGATCGCGTGCTCATTTGCCGGCTATGAAAAAATTTAAAAAACCTCGTACTGTAAAAGTACTTAAAAAAACTTAAAACCCCTTTAAATGTCTTAAAAACGCAAATCAAAGCGCATCATTCAACAAATAAATTCCACTACGTAAAATAACAACTCAAATTTTATTACAGTAACAGGAGTAAAATAATTACTCAGTTGATGACAGAAATATTGTGGGACACGACTCAAGAAGTCTCACATGTGGACAATCAAGCTGGGTGGGAAGCGATCCTGTCCTAATGGAATTGTTTCTGTGAATGAGTTGAAGTATCTTTGTAGTCTGAATGCAGCTCGTCTGCAATGTGCACTCAATAAATTATTTGTGCTATAATGGCGGTTTCAGACATGTGTAAAAACATTTTTAGACTTGTCTTTGGAAGTGCGGTGGTAAAGGTGTTGGCTTCTTAATGTCAAGGTCCCGGATTCGATCCCACCGACTGCCAATAAGGTTTTACAACTTAAGTACAGAAAACCGACTGCTTTGACGGTGAAGTAAAACATCGCGAGGTTACCCACATACATTGGAAATGCATGTGGGGCATGTGTATACCTGCCAAACCACAGAAGGCAACCTTGGTTGACTATACATTTCCCTGACTATTTTTTTTTTGGTAACGCAGAGAAAAGTTGTATCCACTACCTGAGACCCTAACCTAACCTAACCCGTTTTAGAATAAAGCTGAGTGAGATAATAAAGGCAGCTGTGATGATAACATAGTTTCATATGATTTAATATTCTTGTATAGTGCCATAGTCATAAATAGACAGAAACGATTACCCCTAAGAGAACGCCTTTACATAACAAGAGTAGCAAACCGCGGAGTCCCGTATAAAGGTACCACGCAGTTCCTTATAACGATTTGTATGAATGTAATTTCTTCTTTTATGTCAATACACCGTCGCAAATATAGTTGTGGTTACAAGTCTTGTAGTATAAAATCAAAACTGCAATAAACGTAATTCTAAAATCTAAAATATAAATAAATTCTAAAACCCGCTCCGCATGGATGCAGTATATGATATGCAAGAATTCAATGACTTATTCAGCGTTGCACATAAAAAACTCGGTACGATGATCATAAAAATGAAATATTCTTTAAAATGTGAGAATAAGATATGAAATAATAGAAACGACACTTGTAAATAGTATATTTTATTAGATCAACACTTGCGATGGTTGCGGAGCTGACTTCAAATTTCAAGAACAATGCAAAAAAGTATTTTAACCGTTTAATGCTATAATATACTTTTTATTTATTTTTAATACTTTTTATACTATCTCAGTTACAATTTTAATTACACCATAAGCTTGTCATTGGTTGCTTTTGGAATAAGAGGGCTAAGTTTTTTCTAACGTTCACTTAAACCGAGTTGCATCTAATCAAGTGTGTTCTTGTTTCTTGAACTTATAAAATTCACTATTAACATAATCTGTCGCTAGCAATCTTATTCTTATATTACAAATAAAACAGATTTTGAAGTCATGGCGTAGTGGGTAAGCCCTGCCTCATAAGCCGGAGATCCCAGGTTCAAGTCCTGGACAGGGTACTCTTTTATTTATTTATTTTGTACATGTAATGTGTGTTCTCGGGTCATGGTTGTTTAAATTTATATTATGTATGTTTATTCCGGGTACCCCAAAGTTTGCTGTATGGTCATCCATAACACAAACTCCGCTTACTTGTCTGATCTCGTTGTCTGAAGAGATGAAGAGTAATTTAGTTAACTTATTTTCAATCTATTATTAATTTTTTGGGAATATGTTTCATGTATAAAAACTTTACTAAGCAGATTAATACTTTATAAGCTGTAATTGCCTTCAAGATAATATAAAATCCGCCTTTTAAGGCACCGACTTCTCAATTTTAAAATTAAAGAAAGAACATTTTGATTAGCAAAATCCCTTTTAAGTGCAATTCCGGTGTAGCATTACCACACTGCATCACATTTGTAATTTAATACTTAGATCCTTGAATGCAACCACCCTTTGTTAGGTAGGATATAATCTTGTTTATTTGCCTGAGACTCGGTTCAGATAAATACTTAATCGACTCCTTTGAGTTTAAGCGGTTAGATGAAATTGAGTACAATTCCTATGAATATAAGGGTGAAGTTAGTTTGATATGATACCATTTTTTCATTTAACTTGTACTTAAAATGATTAAATATATTTGAAAGCGTCAATATAATAGCTACTTTATATTTAATGATCCGCGTAGCTTCTAATCTCATGTTTTTTTAGATAGAATATAGTTACACCTTAATATTTTAATTTAATTTAGGTGAATGATAAATTAAAACATATTGAGTAGTTGTAGAGTTCATTATTTTCTAAGAATGGAATTATAAATCTTGATATAAGAACTTCATAAAGAAAAAAGTACTGATGACACCATCAAACATCTGATTTATATCAATCCTTAATCCCAATCTTGTTTTTATACGCTTAATATATCTAATTAAAACTGTTTTTACTAACATCTATTTGACCAAGCGAACATTTACGCGTTGCATATACATTGCTGCACCTACGTTTTATAAGCCTACAAATTTCAGCTGTCCACTCTCGACAACTGTGACTGATAGCCCCGGGTGTGGTGTTAAAATTTATCGCCATACGTGTTTATCTGGCGTCAGAGCACATTCGGATCGGACCCCACGAAACAAGAACAATAAATGGCGACCTCGTAATCTCGTCTGCGAAAAAGTTCGTAACCTTATAGGCAATTGACACAGACGCGCTGGGTCGTGATCGAGGGATGGGGCGCACCGTGCTAGGACGTAGGATGGAGCCTAATTATAATTATTCAACAAATAAACTTTTCAAAAAATCATTTTAATAATATTTTATTCATTATATGGCATATTCGTTGCGCATGTCAACTGGCATTAAGAATCTATACATATAAAGTCCGAGCAAATTTCATCCAATGGAGAAAATGTAAGGTAGACCGACACTATTAGAAAAGTAATAAACATTTAAAACGACACTTATATTTATATTTTAAGTAATACCAAAAGCCATTGATTGTGTTAAATTAATCATGTAACAGAATTACTGGTTTGTATGCACATCGAATGTTAAAAGATATCTGTGAAAACATTGTCTCATTTTCATTTTTTTTCTTTCTTTTTTTTATTGAAATAGGATAAGACGTTTGTCTTCTATCTCACCTGATGGAAAGTGACGATGAAGACAAAGGTGTTACATGTCTATCCACGAGATACCAACTCACTCGACGCTTGAAAGATCTAGGTCTATAGTTTTCTGGAAAAACGACGCAGGCAGTTCATTCCACACCTTGGCGACCCGCACCAAAAAGGAACTATTGAAGCGGTTGGTCCGACTTCTTGGGATATCTACTATTAAGGGATGGAATGCCTGTCTGCGTCTAGAAGTCCGATGTAGAAAGGGTGTGGGTTCAACCAGATCAAAAAGAGCATTCGCGCACTCTCCAAAATGTTATCTGTAGAAGACTGCTAAACTGGCAACTTTCCGACGATGGTCGAGGCTTTGTAGTTTTTTGGTGGTGAGGTCAAAGTTCTTAATAATTTGCGGGCTCTTCACACAACGGCGTCTATCGTTTGTAGTTGGTACTTTGCAGAACCATCGCAAAGGTGGCTACAGTACTCCATACAAGATCGAACTTGAGCTGTGTACAAATTAAGTAGCCGTTCAGGGCTGAAGTACCGTCGGACCTTCGAGATGATTCCCAACTTCTTTGAAGTAGTTTGAGCCATGGACACAATTTGTTGCCCAGTATATAGTTACGCCCAGAAGTCCTAGGTGATCGGTTTAGGGTACAGAAATATTTTGAGAAGTGGGCGTTACGTCTTTACAACTATCTCTCTTAAAAATTTTAAATATGTCCTTTATAGAAGATACTATATATTTTTGCGATAGGTACGAACTAACTGCAACTGTATTCGATTTTTTCATTCAAAATACTGAAATATTTATTTTTTACAATAACAAACAAAGGCAGAATTATTGTTTTTTAATTTAATACAGAAATTCATGTAAATCATACAAACAGCCTGCGCAAAATACTAAAATATTAAATACTTATTCCATAAACATTTTGAGTTGAATTTATTCATACAAAAAAATTACATGCACAAAATGCACTCAGATAACATGATAACATACTAGATACAATACATGCATTACTTCAGATAAAAAAACACATTCATGCATCCTATTCTTTTCGCATTCACTAACACCTATTCAAAACAAAAATATGTTTTGTAACCTCCAACGGCTTCTTAGATCACATATCAAGTTACGCACAGGACGAGCCCTGTAAAAGAAGTATCCATGATATTTGTGAGTCGGCGTTGGGCCATAAATGTTATCACTAACTAGCGATCAGGGCGTTTCGATCCCTGGATTCGCCTCACGAAATTAAGGAAAACGCTCATGGGCGTATTATACTGGAAGAGATACCATCTGCTCTGGATGCAGGAGATTTCCGATATATTTAACGTTTCGGTTTTGATCTATGGGTACTAAATGTGTTTTGTGTTGTTTAAATAAAATATATGTAGTTTTAACTTAAGTGACCGCTGTGTGGACCTTAACATCTTTTATGTGACATTTCTTAATACTTTTAAGACTCTTAAGACTTTAATAGAATAAAAATGATACCACAAGAGGATCAAATTTCGTTGTAAAATTGTATAGGTACAATGTTGAATATTTTATGTGCTCTAAAAGGCCTTTTGTTCAAAAATTAAGAGTTACTGGCTCAAGAAATTTAACCTAATAGAAAAACAAACCTAAAACATAGGATTTATTTTAACTTAACTAACAAAGCATTAAGAAATATCACATACCTAATGCATATTTTAAACTGCGGTATTTGTCATATAAAATGAAACTCGTTTGGACATAAAATATAAAGACAGATTAAGTAGATATAATAATATTTTCCTTTGCAATCAGTACAAAAAAAATTACACCCGTATTGTGAAGAAGGGACAGCTTTATCTAGGTTTCTCTAAAAATGCAGGGTCTACTATTAACTAGTAAAAATATCTCTCCAATGGTGAATTTAAACAAATTAATAGTACGGAAATTAACAACATTAACTTCATAGCTTCAGCCACTCATGAGCACTTCTCAACGTCATTTAAATTATGTTTCAGCTGCTTTATGTTTCACAAGTTATTAACTGAAATTATAAAGAATATAAATGCGAGTCGCATTCAATTCACTCAAATTATATTTATTCTGACGGACAATTTCCGTCTGATTTGGCCACCCGGGTTTTCGACGTAATTAGAATATGACAAAAACGAATTGTACCAAATTATACTGCGATGAAAGGTTTATACACCGTCATAATTATATGCATTCATATTTAAGCATATTGAAGACAGTTAAAAATAAATTTGAATATTGTGATAAAATTTAATGTTTACTGATAAACTTTTTTTACTGAAGAACGTTACAGTTACATTTGAACATAATATATTTAATTAAAGCTGAAAATGATATGAATATCTTCTTTATGTCTATTCCTGTAAGTGAGTTTTTTAAGAGCTTGACACCTCTTCTTCCTTGACATATTTACGAACACCTACTCCCAGACTCCATCTTTAATTCCTAATTATAATTAGTCTCAATTTATAGATTTTAGCCTTTAAGTCCTTCGACAGATAGATTCAATTGTAAAGTTTGTGTTTTTTGCAAATGTTCAGAGTTGTGAATGGCATAATTCAGGTTTTCCAAAAAATAAATCTCCTGGGCAACTTGCAAAAAAGTTGATTATTATTATCAACTTCAAACTTTTAGACAAGAAATAAAAAAGAATCTACGTTTCCTGTGCCATTAGTCTTTAAAGTTAGCATAGGTAAAAGGCCCGTATATTATTTTCAGGTTGTGTAAGAATGTCTTCACTCCGTAAATAAGACTATGTTCATTCTAATAAACTTCGAAGTATATCATTGTTAAATCATTATTTTTAAATTTCAAACTGTTAAACTTACGCAATATACCTAAACAAAGAACTGAATTAAAGTCTTATAAATGTATACAGACACACCCGTCCTAGATTTATTTCCATTATTATTCATCCGGAACTATAGACAATCAAACAAACGATTCTAACATTATGTTCTTAAACGAAATATTCGTCTCCATTACTGTGACAATGTAATGGGCTGAATTACTCCAATATTTGTCAACTCGCGCGATTAATCGATAAGTAATCGATTGATTTATCTAAATGTGTCTCGTAATATTGTATTAAATGATACTTTAATTTTAATCAGATTGCTTCATTACTCATTAAAGTAATAAACTATTATAAACTAAAGTATTATTATTATGTATAATGGAAAGAGGAACTATCAATCGTTAATCTAGTCGATTGATAAAAATCGAATTTGAAATTAACACATTATACAGTTTTTCGGTAGAGAAATGTATTCGTAGATACGAAATAAATGCTTTATTTTTGATCCTCACTTTGAAAAGTTTATTACATTTTTTTTCTTAAATGTGAGACTTGAAACTTTTTCACGAAACCTTATTTTTTATAGCTAAAATGAGAAAGAATTGAGCAAAACGTGTTGTTAGCCGAATGTTTAACAACCATCTTAAATTTAAACGATTTCTCGGAACCAGATCGATATCTTTTAATAAAGAAGTTTAGGTTAATTGTATAATTATTTCAATAAATTTCAATTGGGCCAGTTGTACGATATTTTCGGCTTCGTCTAATTTTTGTTTGAAGGCTCTGTAAAGTAAGGAACTTTGTGAGATAAATTCCTTATTGTGTTTTCATTTAATTTGTTTTTGTTTGCGAGCAAAAATGTTTGTTGATTTTGAGTGGGGAATTTATCGCGCTTCTACAGTGTTTCAATTCGAAGAGACTGTTGAATAAAATAAATAACTTTCCGTATAATTTTGGCATAAAAATGGTTGAGTCAATTCTCGATTTAAATGTCTCAGATCGAAAGTAGTATTTCTTATGACGATTGAGGATGCTAGTAACCAGGTGATCAGGGTTCTTTTTTACTTAGTTTCTAAGATACCTAGGTTCTGAAATACTAAATATATTTATTTTGGATCAAAGATATTTTCTAATTAGATTTTTATGTGTGTCTCGGGATTTCCCCAATTAAGCATTGAATTTAGTATTCAGCTTTAAGAAAAAAGTTTCGTCATCTATAAAAGGGAAATCGTAAGCATGTTTAATAGGTAAGTATATTATTATATTTTCACTAAACAGTGTATGATAATGTTTGTAGTGGTAATATTGGTATTTAAAATTTATTGTATTAGATTTAAATAGTATTATGGCAAAGTAATGTATACACCGTTATAGTTGTGTATATTAGAAATTATGTTAATTTATATTTTGAAACTATTGTATAACTGTAAACATGTATGATGTGGTGTAACTTTTTTAAATAAAAAAAATAATTGTGACTTAGTTCAAGGATGTACAATATGTTTACGTGTATTTGAGTGGCAGTTTGGTACTCTAAGGACTTATTTGTATATATGAATTTGTATATTTGAATTTATATATTACTCTTATAAATTAAAAAATAATGTGAGTACTCATGTTTGCAGATGACACAGTGATTCTTTTCCACAACACTAACTGAGCTTTTGTGCAATGTCTTGGTGAAACAGGATTACGCAGGTTTACAAGCTGGCTCAAAGAGAGTCTGCTTTCTATAAACTATAGATGTTTGCTTCTACAAAACAGCGGTTACATCGCGTCCTAAAGACTTTGTGATTAGAATTCACACTTATCCATGTAACACAATACTTCTTGACGATATGAACTGTAAATGTGATCACCTGGCTGGTACCTCAAAAATGAAATATCTTGGTGCCCTATTGGACTGAAAACTTAACCGGGCAGCACTCAAATATACTCTTATATAGTTGAGGAGGGCGAAGACTGGATCCCGCGTTAACTCGAACGGGTGCCATTTTAGGGTGTTCGTAGTTTGGACACTTAGGGAGGGAAGACTTGCCGAGCTAACAGATGCAAATTAGAATAATTTTGTATTGACATAAATTGACACTGTACATTTATGTTGAAAATATTATACCCTTGAAGTTTCTTGCCAGTTCTTTACGAAGGTTTTTCCGAACTGGTTGTAGAGTCATGCTTTATTTGACGTCAACAAGAACATGTAATTGTCGAGATTGAGAAATAAATATTTGAATTCGAATTAATTAGCAACCCGAATGAGAAGATGTATCGCAATATTTAGAAAACTTAGAGACATCTTACATCAACAGCTATTACTACAAATACATAAAACACCGTGCCATTGCCTAATTAACTACAGCATATAGGGTGGTGCATCTAAAACTTACCTCATAGAAGGCGCGCAACGTTCAGTGTTGAAGTTACTATTATCTTTACCATTCAGGCACCTAACAACAAATATTAACGAAATATCTAATATATTAAGCGTACCAAAAATATATCCTTCAATGTTTGCTCCTCGACCACAAAACTGTCGAGCCACCTGATCTTACTAAAAAGACAAAAAATATCTGTAAGTAACCTCTGCTCAAAAGTGCAGTAGCAACCCGAAGTTTCATTTTTAAAACTCGCCTGTAAAACAAAATTAGTAAAACAATAAAATTTAGAGGTTCTACGACATATCAACCTAAACTTTAAACAACATACAGCCAAACACCCATCAATTCTTTAGCAATTACAAACACATTTTTTTTTTTTGCTGCCGAGGCACCCTCGCGGGAGGGAGGTGGAAGATGCGTCATGCATACCGCCCGCAGGTAAATTCTTCTGCGGGGAGTTATGTGGGACTCACCAGAATGGCACCTACCCACTAAAAACCACCTGTTGGCTGTAGTTATTACCGTTAGCCTTCATCGGAAGCGACACCCGTCGGGAAGTTGGGCGCGCTGGCGGAGACCCGCTAGCGGGTCTTCCGCCTGTAGTGAAAGTTGCACTGAAGGTGCTCAAAGGGACATGAGTTGGTGGCCGTTCTGGGCAGCCTCCGGTGAAGCCGGGGCTGGGCAGAGGTCGGCCGAAGCATGATTTAGGGATCAATTCATTTAAATGAACCTATAATGAATTGAGAAGGGAACTATGCTCCGCCAGAGCTAGCAAACGCTCTGTCGGAGTACGTGAAGCCCTAAGTTTACGGGCTAAGACTGCGATTTCACTAACATCGATATTTTTCATAGCGTCGCAGACGATACGCATATCGTCTGCTACGGAGGATTGAGGAGTGGGTTTGTATGGGCGAGGAGCCAGGATGGGATTCGATGCGGGACGCTGCCTCCAGTTTTCTGGGGCAGGCCTAGACTGTGTAGGCTTTGCAGCCGGAGGAACCCGGCTACGCAGCGGCGGAAAGTTTTCTTGAGAAAGGCGCGGGGCCTGTTTGGGTGCCGCCCTTTCGAAATTGGAGCGCATACAACGGGGTGCACGAGGGCAGCCCCTGTAATTTGCGGTGTGGCCGGACTGGCCACAAAGCACGCAATCGGGAGGAGAGGGAGTTTCAGGAGTGCGATTGCACTCCTTAGTGAAGTGCG
The DNA here is from genome assembly GCA_923062675.1 of Marasmarcha lunaedactyla. NCBI lineage: Eukaryota > Metazoa > Arthropoda > Insecta > Lepidoptera > Pterophoridae > Marasmarcha > Marasmarcha lunaedactyla. The sequence continues at coordinate 17,633,363 of OV281353.1, forward strand.
GAACCAGGCACTTGACGCACCTGGGCGGTGCGCGGCAGTTGGCCGCCGCGTGCCCGTACAACTGGCACCGATGGCACTGGCCGGGATGACCGCGGCGATGAGGCGCCTCGATCGAGATCCCAGAGAGGCCGCATATAGTGCTAACCCCTTTGAGGATCTCCCTGGACTTGGGGACGTTGGCGAGAACCACCAAAGCGAGAGGGTGTTGCCTCCCGTACTTGCTGTGCATTTTATGCACCGCGAGTGCCGCGAAGCCTTGGGACTGCAGATCCTCCAGGATAGCCTCGTTCGATAATTCGAACGGGACTCCCCTGAGTACCGCTCTGATCTTACGCTCTTCTGACAGAGCATAAGTATGATAAGCATATTGCTTATCGGTGAGGAGCTTTGTTAAAGCACGAAAGTCGTCTATCGACGAGACTAAGATTTTAATAGATTCACCCGAGTTGGCCGCTGAGGACGGCGGTTGAGGACGACGCGGATAACTTACTCGAACACGGAACTTGAAGTCCTGGAACGACGAAACCCCGTCGACGAAGCTCACGTTCCACGAAGTACGGTTAACAACCCACTATCCGCCGTGAAAACGGCGTTAGAAACTTATTAGAAGTACGGTTAACGAGCCACTGTCCGCCGTGAAAACGGCGTTAGAAACTTATTACGGTATACAACTATGAAATTATATATTACGACAACAACCAGTGAAATTTGGGTGCTCAATTAGCGCGGGGGCTAATAGAGCGGGAAGGCGTCTGCGATCGACGTGCGCTCGAGAACGCACGCAGACCGAGACTCTTGTACAAACACACACGCACTTACGCAAATATCCCCAGCGTGTCTCTCACACTAACTCACTTTTTTCTTATGATTTCACTACATCTAGTGATAACAAAAATGTTTGTTTATTAAACTTTAACATAAAAATCGATATAGTAATGTTATAAAAAACTATTGTAGTATAATAAACACTTACTTGTCATGCTTAGTTTGCATTGCCAAACAACGAAGAGCCGTCTCCTGTCATACAGGTTTCTCTAGCTCAGGAGACATTGTAGAATATTTAATCTCTGTAAATATATATATTTGGTTGATAAAAATGTATTATTATTATCATCTAAATAATATAAGATTTACTTACATACAGTTGATGTGGTTATTTTGGGAATTATATTATATATTAACTTATATACTGGTGTGTAATAAGAAAACATTTTTGCAGTACTTTATCAATATAATAAAAAATAATAACATCATAATCTTTTATTTTTACTTATAACATCATCCACGAGATTTTCCAAAAAACCTAACATAGGAATACCAAAATTAATATTTATCCCAAATACAACGTAAGCCAGCGTTAATTATATTCACTCGGCTTACACGTTACGTCCATGCCACGTGCAATTTAATACATGATCAGTATCTGTTCTGCGAACGGTACTCTCGCATAATTTCTTTAGACGAAAATATATCTTCGTCGCAGATGAGATGACAGACGGACAAATGTTCGCAAAAACATTGGGTTTCATAGAAAGCTTTGCTAATTGCCAAGAAAAATATGTTATGGAATATGATGGGATATTATTTTATAAAATAAAATAATTAAGTTTTAGCTACTCGTACTGGTCGTGACATTTTGCGTACGCCTTGTAAGGTTTTACAGAAAAAGGCATAGCTTAAGTTTTGCAAAATTGATACGCACGAGTTGGACTCACGTACCATGGGTACCGTACAAACAGTAAATAAATTGTTTCCGAGAATGTTAAAGTTTCACCTCGAATCAAAATCAGCTGCGCCATTGTGCAAAAATTACAAATACGACATAATTCTAAAGTAAAATATTTGAATCGTTTTTATTAATTTATCTTTAATTTGTTATCCGTAAATTAAAAAAGACAATATTCATTACTTTTATTCATTAAGCGTACGTGCGATAGCAGTTTAGTAAATATTTAGGTAATTTTATGGGGTAATAGCGTCCCGTAGAGTCAGTAACTGCAAGAAGGTAACGAAAATGACGCAAGCAATTTAGAAGAAAATGAAAAAAATATATAACGCGAAATGCTCAAAATTACAAACATGCGCATGTAAGTAAATACTACGCATGTAGTATGAGAATAGCTTGTACACTAATTATACTGAAACATTGAAAAAATTATTCAAAAACATTATTATATATATTAACTATGAAAACAAAAAGGTAAACTGCTCAAAAAACCTTTTTCCTTTACAATAAAATAAAAAAAATGCATCTTGATCACTTCCATGACTTTAGTTCAACGAGAAGTTTTCAGGGGTGTAAACAATTGCAGACCAAAATTTTTTATATTTACTTTGACTTTCCTGACATATGAAGGGTCTTGCTAGACAAAGAATTCGGACAACGAATTGATACTATAGAAGTTCTTTTTCCTTTTAGGCCCGGAACCCTAAAAATATGATTCCCGCGGGACACGAAAGCTAACTGGCGGATAAAACTTACCTTTAGATATATTTTAGTAAGTCAATGATTTAGTTTCCTATAATTGTATAACATCACGCTTTTTCAATTTAAAATTAATTACTATCTTATAAATACTCCGCTTACTTGTTTTCATTCCTGCACAAAATGGAGGATCGTTTCTTTTAAGGATAAGGAAACTCAGCTAAATTTTTACGATCTTTGCAATGTGCATTTGGAGTTAAATGTGGGTACATCGGAATTCAGTCAGTAGGAGCAAGTAAAATTTTAGGACGTGATTTCCTAGCCACGTATGCCATTTTGACGACAGTCGAAACAACTTTTTTACTCATTTGCTAGATAGTATTTCTTGTTTCCACGTCTTTGCACACTGTTTTAATTTTTTTAAATATGTACAATCGCATAATGGATGTCTACTTTAATGAAGCGATGATTTCCTATTAAATATTTCATAGAAACATAGTCATTTTATTACATTATTTGTATAATGATTTTAAACTAAAAAGCAAGATGAACACCAAATATAGATGTTAAAACATTTCATACGAGTTATTATGAAGCCCTCTGCTCCCTAGATCCCAAGAGCAATTTCCTTCAAATTGCTAATGCATTATTTTGTATGAAAATAGACTATATGTTGTATTTAATAAAGAGAATGTACAGTTTTTTATTTTTATATGTGTTAATATAATATTTTTTCACATTATTTGGTATTTTCACATTAACAGTTCTGTGGAATACATTTATATTATTAACAGTCCCAAACATTATAGGATAAGTAATAATTTTAATACTCAAGTGCCTATTATTTTTATTTTGAGCTGCTTAATAATTACGTATATTATTTTATATAGCTCAATAATGAATTAGCTTTTCGTTAAATAAGCTAAATTAGGTGCTTTACCGACCGGTAAAATCGAATATGTGTACGAACTTTCGGAAAAAATGCCGCCTGGCTGGAGCCAAACGTTTGCTTGTATAAAGTTCCAATCGACTATCCGATCGTCTCTTGCCGAATACGTGTAGTGGGTGGCTCGGGTCGGCATTGCCATCGACGGCCTGTTTGGTGTGGAGGTAAGTAGCCATGCCTTCGATGCCAGAGGTCCCGGGTTGCAATCCTGGTAGGGGCAGATATTTTATTATAGCTGCTTTCTAGTCATGGATGTGTATGCATGTTTATATAAGTTTATTTATAATATTTATGTATTTAAAAAACATCTATGTGTGTTTATATATTTCTTAAGTTTATTTATTCGGTATCTAGTGTCCATAACAAACGTTCTTAATGATACTTAATTTTGGCTAGATAATGTGGTGTGATGGTTAGAAATATTTATTTATTATTATTATTATTAACAAATACTGTCGACCCGAACGTGCTGGCCTGGACATTAAGCCTGGTAGCGCCCTCCCTCATTAATAATTGTCTTCTTTTGGATCCAAGATTTTGTTTGTATCATCGAAATGAAAATCCAATTAATAATCCTAAATCGCCCGTTAGGCTCATTAGCGCAGTATCCGTTCGGAGAAAAAAAATATCAGCTTTTACTTTTTCTGGCAGAGGTGATTGATCAAGTTCAGTAAGAATTATCTTTTCTAGCGTTACTCCGATTTGTCACTGTGAAAGAGTGACAGAGGGCAATTAGTAAGACCACCCAGAGATAGCTGTCAAAACTATAGGCGATTATACCATTGTCAAGATTCTGGGACAATTTGTCACGAAAAAATAAAACAATGCGCTTGCGACGGCGGGGATTTTTTAAGGTGACGATGGATTATGAAACAATGGCATTCAGATAAATGGAGGGCTTTAAAGTTTCGTTCGTGATGAGCTTTATCTTCGAGGCGTATGGATTTAAATTTGAATATATTTGCTATGGATGTAAGTAGTTTCCGTGACAATTGTTGCTTTGTTATTTGATTCTGTGTTAGTTAGGGTCGGATTGAATGTAGAAAATTAACAGTCAAAGTGTTTAATTTGTTTGAACTTTATTATCTTTCTTTACTAAAAAAGGTTGTAAAAGCTTTTTGAATAGAGTTTCAGTCATATAATTATCATTAGTATTAATAAATACTCACTTATATGTTATACCGATGAATTTTCATTCACTAATCTGTACTTATTATTTTGGAGAGGAAATGTAATCGCAAATTTCTGATGATAAAAATAAATCTTGAAAATTCTTTAACGAATAGTAAGCGTAATTTTCCGGACACACAATAGGTTAGATTGTATCGAGTAGGTAGTTTCTTTGGGCAAAGAAGTTACTTATATTTTTAATGTTGTATTTTAACATTCAAGTATCAAGCACATCAATACTTTAAATATGCGTATGACAGTAACTTTTTACTTATGTTATGTCCAACAAAAAGGAAAAGCTGATAATTTTGATTGTTTCTATTCATAATAATTCTTATATTGTACATTATGCTTCTTTTCATCATGCGGGAATAAGCAAAAGATATATAAAGAAATCTATATTAAACTACAAGTATTTTCTCGGAAACTGTTTATTGAGAAAATAAATTAGAACTTCAGGGCCTTAAAGATTCATTAGAAATATGTGACAATAAATAAAACCAAGATGTTTGTTCAATGTAGAAATGTATTTTCTTACTGAGATCGAGAACCCCAATTTTTTTTCAAGTTCATTTTAGTGTTTGTCCCTAGTGTTCATCACAGTGAATAACTCCATCCAATATTTCAGCGATTCAGGGATTGTATTTGGGAGTCGATGAAAGAAATTGTAAAAAATATAAATATATCGTTACAGACTTTAGCTAAACCCACTATCTCCATCGTTTAAACCCACTATCTCCATCAATTAAACCCACTATCTCCATCAATTAAGTCCACTATCTCCATCAATTAAACCCACTATCTCCATCAATTAAGTCCAATATCTCCATCAATTAAGTCCACTATCTCCATCAATTAAGTCCACTATCTCCATCAATTAAGTCCACTATCTCCATCAATTAAGTCCACTATCTCCATCAATTAAACCCACTATCTCCATCAATTAAACCCGCTATATAATTCAATTAAACTCACTATCTCCATCAATTACTTCCACTATCTCCATCAATGAAACCCACTATCTCCATCAATTAAACCCACTATCTCCATCAATTAAGTCCACTATCTCCATCAATTAAAGCCACTATCTCCATCAATTAAGCCCACTATCTCCATCAATTTGGTCCACTATCTCCATCAATTAAACCCACTATCTCCATCGTTTAAACCCACTATCTCCATCAATTAAGTCCACTATCTCCATCAATTAAGTCCACTATCTCCATCAATTAAGTCCACTATCTCCATCAATTAAACCCACTATCTCCATCAATTAAACCCACTATCTCCATCAATTAAACCCACTATCTCCATCGTTTAAACCCACTATCTCCATCAATTAAACCCACTATCTCCATCGTTTAAACACACTATCTCCATCGTTTAAACCCACTATCTCCATCAATTAAGTCCACTAACTCCATCAATTAAGTCCACTATCTCCATCAATTAAACCCACTATCTCCATCAATTAAGTCCACTATCTCCATCAATTAAGTCCACTATCTCCATCAATTAAACCCACTATCTCCATCAATTAAACCCACTATCTCCATGAATTAACTCCACTATCTCCATCAATTAAGTCCACTATCTCCGTCAATTAAGTCCACTATCTCCATCAATTAAACCCACTACTTTTAGCCTATAAGTCCTTCGACAGATAGATTCAATTGTAAAGTTTGTGTTTTTTGCAAATGTTCAGAGTTGTAAATGGCATAATTAAGGTTTTCCAAAACATATATCTCCTGGGCAACTTGCAAAAAAGTTGATTATTATTATCAACTTCAAACTTTTAGACAAGAAAAAAAAAGAATCTACGTTTCCTGTGCCATTAATCTTTAAAGTTAGCATAGGTAAAAGGCCTGTATATTATTTTCAGGTTGTGTAAGAATGTCTTCACTCCGTAAATAAGACTTTGTAATTTTAACATTCAAGTATCAAGCACATCAATACTTTAAATATGCGTATGACAGTAACTTTTTACTTATGTTATGTCCAACAAAAAGTAAAAGCTGATAATTTTGATTGTTTCTATTCATAATAATTCTTATATTGTACATTATGCTTCTTTTCATCATGCGGGAATAAGCAAAAGATATATAAAGAAATATATATTAAACTAAAAGTATTTTCTCGGAAACTGTTTATTGAGAAAATAAATTAGAACTTCAGGGCCTTAAAGATTCATTAGAAATATGTGACAATAAATAAAACCAAGGTGTTTGTTCAATGTAGAAATGTATTTTCTTACTGAGATCGAGAACCCCAATTTTTTTTTCAAGTTCATTTTAGTGTTTGTCCCTAGTGTTCATCACAGTGAATAACTCCATCCAATATTTCAGCGATTCAGGGATTGTGTTTGGGAGTCGATGAAAGAAATTGTAAAAAATATAAATATATCGTTACAGACTTTAGCTAAACCCACTATCTCCATCAATTAAACCCACTATCTCCATCGTTTAAACCCACTATCTCCATCAATTAAACCCACTATCTCCATCGTTTAAACCCACTATCTCCATCGTTTAAACCCACTATCTCCATCAATTAAGTCCACTATCTCCATCAATTAAGTTCACTATCTCCATCAATTAAACCCACTATCTCCATCATTTAAACCCACTATCTCCATCAATTAAACCCACTATCTCCATCAATTAAGTCCACTATCTCCATCAATTAAACCCACTATCTCCATCAATTAAGTCCACTATCTCCATCAATTAAGTCCACTATCTCCATCAATTAAGTCCACTATCTCCATCAATTAAACCCACTATCTCTCTCAATTAAACCCACTATCACCATCAATTAAGTCCACTATCTCCGTCAATTAAGTCCACTATCTCCATCAATTAAACCCACTATCTCCATCAATTAAGTCCACTATCTCCATCGTTTAAACCCACTATCTCCATCAATTAAGTCCACTATCTCCATCAATTAAACCCACTATTTCCATCAATTAAGTCCACTATCTCCATCAATTAACTCCACTATCTCCATCAATTAAGTCCACTATCTCCGTCAATTAAGTCCACTATCTCCATCAATTAAACCCACTACTTTTAGCCTATAAGTCCTTCGACAGATAGATTCAATTGTAAAGTTTGTGTTTTTTGCAAATGTTCAGAGTTGTAAATGGCATAATTAAGGTTTTCCAAAACATATATCTCCTGGGCAACTTGCAAAAAAGTTGATTATTATTATCAACTTCAAACTTTTAGACAAGAAAAAAAAAAGAATCTACGTTTCCTGTGCCATTAATCTTTAAAGTTAGCATAGGTAAAAGGCCTGTATATTATTTTCAGGTTGTGTAAGAATGTCTTCACTCCGTAAATAAGACTTTGTAATTTTAACATTCAAGTATCAAGCACATCAATACTTTAAATATGCGTATGACAGTAACTTTTTACTTATGTTATGTCCAACAAAAAGTAAAAGCTGCTAATTTTGATTGTTTCTATTCATAATAATTCTTATATTGTACATTATGCTTCTTTTCATCATGCGGGAATAAGCAAAAGATATATAAAGAAATATATATTAAACTAAAAGTATTTTCTCGGAAACTGTTTATTGAGAAAATAAATTAGAACTTCAGGGCCTTAAAGATTCATTAGAAATATGTGACAATAAATAAAACCAAGGTGTTTGTTCAATGTAGAAATGTATTTTCTTACTGAGATCGAGAACCCCAATTTTTTTTTCAAGTTCATTTTAGTGTTTGTCCCTAGTGTTCATCACAGTGAATAACTCCATCCAATATTTCAGCGATTCAGGGATTGTGTTTGGGAGTCGATGAAAGAAATTGTAAAAAATATAAATATATCGTTACAGACTTTAGCTAAACCCACTATCTCCATCAATTAAACCCACTATCTCCATCGTTTAAACCCACTATCTCCATCAATTAAACCCACTATCTCCATCGTTTAAACCCACTATCTCCATCGTTTAAACCCACTATCTCCATCAATTAAGTCCACTATCTCCATCAATTAAGTTCACTATCTCCATCAATTAAACCCACTATCTCCATCATTTAAACCCACTATCTCCATCAATTAAACCCACTATCTCCATCAATTAAGTCCACTATCTCCATCAATTAAACCCACTATCTCCATCAATTAAGTCCACTATCTCCATCAATTAAGTCCACTATCTCCATCAATTAAGTCCACTATCTCCATCAATTAAACCCACTATCTCTCTCAATTAAACCCACTATCACCATCAATTAAGTCCACTATCTCCGTCAATTAAGTCCACTATCTCCATCAATTAAACCCACTATCTCCATCAATTAAGTCCACTATCTCCATCGTTTAAACCCACTATCTCCATCAATTAAGTCCACTATCTCCATCAATTAAACCCACTATTTCCATCAATTAAGTCCACTATCTCCATCAATTAAACCCACTATCTCCATCGTTTAAACCCACTATCTCCATCGTTTAAACCCACTATCTCCATCAATTAAATCCACTATCTCCATCAATTACATCCACTATCTCCATCAATGAAACCCACTATCTCCATAAATTAAACACACTATCTCCATCAATTAAGTCCACTATCTCCATCAATTAAACCCACTATCTCCATCAATTAAACCCACTATCTCCATCAATTAAGTCCACTATCTTCATCAATTAAGTCCACTATCTCCATCAATTAAGTCCACTATCTCCATCCATTAAGTCCACTATCTCCATCAATTATGTCCAACAAAAAGTAAAAGCTGATAATTTTGATTGTTTCTATTCATAATAATTCTTATATTGTACATAATGCTTCTTTTCATCATGCGGGAATAAGCAAAAGATATATAAAGAAATCTATATTAAACTACAAGTATTTTCTCGGAAACTGTTTATTGAGAAAATAAATTAGAACTTCAGGGCCTTAAAAAGATTCATTAGAAATATGTGACAATAAATAAAACCAAGATGTTTGTTCAATGTAGAAATGTCATCAATTAAACCCACTATCTCCATCGTTTAAACCCACTATCTCCATCGTTTAAACCCACTATCTCCATCAATTAAGTCCACTATCTCCATCAATTAAGTCCACTATCTCCATCGTTTGTACCCACTATCTCCATCGTTTAAACCCACTATCTCCATCAATTAAGTCCAATATCTCCATCAATTAAGTCCACTATCTCCATCAATTAAGTCCACTATCTCCATCAATTAAGTCCACTATCTCCATCAATTAAGTCCACTATTTCCATCAATTAAACCCACTATCTCCATCAATTAAACCCACTATATAATTCAATTAAACTCACTATCTCCATCAATTACATCCACTATCTCCATCAATGAAACCCACTATCTCCATCAATTAAGTCCACTATCTCCATCAATTAAGTCCACTTTCTTCATCAATTAAGTCCACTATCTCCATCAATAAAGTCCACTATCTCCATCAATTTAGTCCACTATCTCCGTCAATTAAGTCCACTATCTCCATCAATTATGTCCAACAAAAAGTAAAAGCTGATAATTTTCAGGGCCTTAAAGATTCATTAGAAATATGTGACAATAAATAAAACCAAGATGTTTGTTCAATGTAGAAATGTCATCAATTATACCCACTATCTCCATCGTTTAAACCCACTATCTCCATCAATTAAGTCCACTATCTCCATCAATTAAACCCACTATCTCCATCAATTAAACCCACTATCTCCATCGTTTAAACCCACTATCTCCATCGTTTGTACCCACTATCTCCATCGTTTAAACCCACTATCTCCATCAATTAAGTCCAATATCTCCATCAATTAAGTCCACTATCTCCATCAATGAAACCCACTATCTCCATCAATAAAACCCACTATCTCCATCAATTAAGTCCACTATCTCCATCAATTAAACCCACTATCTCCATCAATTAAGCCCACTATCTCCATCAATTAAGTCCACTATATCATTCAATTAAACTCACTATCTCCATCAATTTAACCCACTATCTCCATCAATTAAGTCCACTATCTCCATCAATTAAGTCCACTATCTCCATCAATTCAGTCCACTATCTCCGTCAATTAAGTCCACTATCTCCATCAATTATGTCCAACAAAAAGTAAAAGCTGATAATTTTGATTGTTTCTATTAATAATAATTCTTATATTGTACATTATGCTTCTTTTCATCATGCGGGAATAAGCAAAAGATATTTAAAGAAATCTATATTAAACTACAAGTATTTTCTCGGAAACTGTTTATTGAGAAAATAAATTAGAACTTCAGGGCCTTAAAGATTCATTAGAAATATGTGACAATAAATAAAACCAAGATGTTTGTTCAATCTAGAAATGTCATCAATTATACCCACTATCTCCATCGTTTAAACCCACTATCTCCATCAATTAAGTCCACTATCTCCATCAATTAAACCCACTATCTCCATCAATTAAACCCACTATCTCCATCAATTATACCCACTATCTCCATCGTTTAAACCCACTATCTCCATCAATTAAGTCCAATATCTCCATCAATTAAGTCCACTATCTCCATCAATTAAGTCCACTATCTCCATCAATTAAGTCCACTATCTCCATCAATTAAATCCACTATCTCCATCAATTAAACCCACTATATAATTCAATTAAACCCACTATCTCCATCAATTAAACCCACTATCTCCATCAATTAAGTCCACTATCTTCATCAATTAAGTCCACTATCTCCATCAATTAAGTCCACTATCTCCGTCAATTAAGTCCACTATCTCCATCAATTATGTCCAACAAAAAGTAAAAGCTGATAATTTTGATTGTTTCTATTAATAATAATTCTTATATTGTACATTATGGTTCTTTTCATCATGCGGGAATAAGCAAAAGATATTTAAAGAAATCTATATTGAACTACAAGTATTTTCTCGGAAACTGTTTATTGAGAAAATAAATTAGAACTTCAGGGCCTTAAAGATTCATTAGAAATATGTGACAATAAATAAAACCAAGATGTTTGTTCAATGTAGAAATGTATTTTCTTACTGAGATCGAAAACCCCAATTTTTTTTCAAGTTCATTTTAGTGTTTGTCCCTAGTGTTCATCACAGTGAATAACTCCATCCAATATTTCAGCGATTCAGGGATTGTGTTTGGGAGTCGATGAAAGAAATTGTAAAAAATATAAATATATCGTTATAGACTTTAGCTAAACCCACTATCTCCATCAATTAAACCCACTATCTCCATCAATTATACCCACTATCTCCATCGTTTAAACCCACTATCTCCATCAATTAAGTCCACTATCTCCATCAATTAAACCCACTATCTCCATCAATTAAGTCCACTATCTCCATCAATTAAGTCCACTATCTCCATCGTTTGTACCCACTATCTCCATCGTTTAAACCCACTATCTCCATCAATTAAGTCCAATATCTCCATCAATTATTCCACTATCTCCATCAATTAAGTCCACTTTCTCAATCAATTAAGTCCACTATCTCCATCAATTAAGTCCACTATCTCCATCAATTAAACCCACTATCTCCATCAATTAAACCCACTATATAATTCAATTAAACTTACTATCTCCATCGATGAAACCCACTATCTCCATAAATTAAACCCACTATCTCCATCAATTAAGTCCACTATCTCCATCAATTAAGTCCACTATCTCCATCAATTAAACCCACTATCTCCATAATTAAACCCACTATCTCCATAAATTAAACCCACTATCTCCATCAATTAAGTCCACTATCTCCATCAATTATACCCACTATCTCCATCGTTTAAACCCACTATCTCCATAAATTAAACCCACTATCTCCATCAATTAAGTCCACTATCTCCATCAATTAAGTCCACTATCTCCATCAATTAAACCCACTATCTCCATAATTAAACCCACTATCTCCATAAATTAAACCCACTATCTCCATCAATTAAGTCCACTATCTCCATCAATTATACCCACTATCTCCATCGTTTAAACCCACTATCTCCATCAATTAAGCCCACTATCTCCATCAATTAAGTCCACTATCTCCATCAATTAAACCCACTATCTCCATCAATTAAACCCACTATATAATTCAATTAAACCCACTATATAATTCAATTAAACTCACTATCTCCATCAATTACATCCACTATCTCCAACAATTAAGTCCACTATCTCCATCAATTAAGTCCACTATCTCCATCAATTAAGTCCACTATCTCCATAAATTAACTCCACTATCTCCATCGTTTGTACCCACTATCTCCATCTAAACCCATTATCTCCATCAATTTAACCCACTATCTCCATCAATTAATCCCACTATCTCCATCAATTAAGTCCACTATCTTCATCAATTAAGTCCACTATCTCCGTCAATTAAGTCCACTATCTCCATCAATTATGTCCAACAAAAAGTAAAAGCTGATAATTTTGATTGTTTCTATTAATAATAATTCTTATATTGTACATAATGCTTCTTTTCATCATGCGGGAATAAGCAAAAGATATTTAAAGAAATCTATATTAAACTACAAGTATTTTCTCGGAAACTGTTTATTGAGAAAATAAATTAGAACTTCAGGGCCTTAAAGATTCATTAGAAATATGTGACAATAAATAAAACCAAGATGTTTGTTCAATTTAATCCACCAATTAAGTCCACTATCTCCATCAATTAAGTCCACTATATTCATCAATTAAGTCCACTATCTCCATCGATTAAGTCCACTATCTCCATCGATTAAGTCCACTATCTCCATCAATTAAGTCCACTATCTCCATCAATTAAACCCACTATCTCCATGAATTAAACCCACTATCTCCATCAATTAAACCCACTATCTCCATCAATTAAGTCCACTATCTTCATCAATTAAGTCCACTATCTCCATCAATAAAGTCCACTATCTCCATCAATTAAGTCCACTATCTCCATCAATTATGTCCAACAAAAAGTAAAAGATGATAATTTTGATTGTTTCTATTCATAATAATTCTTATATTGTACATTATGCTTCTTTTCATCATGCGGGAATAAGCAAAAGATATATAAAGAAATCTATATTAAACTACAAGTATTTTCTCGGAAACTGTTTATTGAGAAAATAAATTAGAACTTCAGGGCCTTAAAGATTCATTAGAAATATGTGACAATAAATAAAACCAAGATGTTTGTTCAATGTAGAAATGTCATCAATTATACCCACTATCTCCATCGTTTAAACCCACTATCTCCATCAATTAAGTCCACTATCTCCATCAATTAAACCCACTATCTCCATCAATTAAACCCACTATCTCCATCGTTTAAACCCACTATCTCCATCGTTTGTACCCACTATCTCCATCGTTTAAACCCACTATCTCCATCAATTAAGTCCAATATCTTCATCAATTAACTCCACTATCTCCATCAATGAAACCCACTATCTCCATCAATTAAACCCACTATCTCCATCAATTAAGTCCACTATCTCCATCAATTAAACCCACTATCTCCATCAATTAAGCCCACTATCTCCATCAATTAAACCCACTATCTCCATCAATTAAGTCCACTAATTTCATCAATTAAGTCCACTATCTCCATCGTTTAAACCCACTATCTCCGTCACTTAAGTCCACTATCTCCATCAATTAAACCCACTATCTCCATCAATTAAGTCCACTATCTCCATCAATTAAGTCCACTATCTCCATCGTTTGTACCTACTATCTCCATCGTTTAAACCCACTATCTCCATCAATTAAGTCCAATATCTCCATCAATTAAGTCCACTATCTCCATCAATTAAGTCCACTTTCTCAATCAATTAAGTCCACTATCTCCATCAATTAAGTCCACTATCTCCATCAATTAAACCCACTATCTCCATCAATTAAACCCACTATATAATTCAATTAAACCCACTATCTCCATCAATTAAACCCACTATCTCCATCAATTAAACCCACTATCTCCATCAATTAAGTCCACTATCTTCATCAATTAAGTCCACTATCTCCATCAATAAAGTCCACTATCTCCATCAATTAAGTCCACTATCTCCGTCAATTAAGTCCACTATCTCCATCAATTATGTCCAACAAAAAGTAAAAGCTGATAATTTTGATTGTTTCTATTCATAATAATTCTTATATTGTACATTATGCTTCTTTTCATCATGCGGGAATAAGCAAAAGATATATTAAGAAATCTATATTAAACTACAAGTATTTTCTCGGAAACTGTTTATTGAGAAAATAAATTAGAACTTCAGGGCCTTAAAGATTCATTAGAAATATGTGACAATAAATAAAACCAAGATGTTTGTTCAATGTAGAAATGTCATCAATTATACCCACTATCTCCATAATTAAACCCACTATCTCCATAAATTAAACCCACTATCTCCATCAATTAAGTCCACTATCTCCATCAATTATACCCACTATCTCCATCGTTTAAACCCACTATCTCCATCAATTAAGCCCACTATCTCCATCAATTAAGTCCACTATCTCCATCAATAAAGTCCACTATCTCCATCAATTAAACCCACTATCTCCATCAATTAAGTCCACTATCTTCATCAATTAAGTCCACTATCTCCGTCAATTAAGTCCACTATCTCCATCAATTAAGTCCACTATCTCCATCAATTAAACCCACTATCTCCATCAATTAAACCCACTATATAATTCAATTAAACCCACTATATAATTCAATTAAACTCACTATCTCCATCAATTACATCCACTATCTCCAACAATTAAGTCCACTATCTCCATCAATTAAGTCCACTATCTCCATCAATTAAGTCCACTATCTCCATCAATTAAGTCCAATATCTCCATCAATTAAGTCCACTATCTCCATCAATGAAACCCACTATCTCCATCAATTAAACCCACTATCTCCATCAATTAAGTCCACTATCTCCATCGTTTGTACCCACTATCTCCATCGTTTAAACCCACTATCTCCATCAATTAAGTCCAATATCTCCAACAATTAAGTCCACTATCTCCATCAATTAAGTCCACTATCTCCATCGTTTAAACCCACTATCTCCATCGTTTAAACCCACTATCTCCAACAATTAAGTCCACTATCTCCATCAATTTAGTCCACTATCTCCATCAATTAAGTCCACTATATTCATCAATTAAGTCCACTATCTCCATCGATTAAGTCCACTATCTCCATCGATTAAGTCCACTATCTCCATCAATTAAGTCCACTATCTCCATCAATTAAACCCACTATCTCCATGAATTAAACCCACTATCTCCATCAATTAAACCCACTATCTCCATCAATTAAGTCCACTATCTTCATCAATTAAGTCCACTATCTCCATCAATAAAGTCCACTATCTCCATCAATTAAGTCCACTATCTCCATCAATTATGTCCAACAAAAAGTAAAAGATGATAATTTTGATTGTTTCTATTCATAATAATTCTTATATTGTACATTATGCTTCTTTTCATCATGCGGGAATAAGCAAAAGATATATAAAGAAATCTATATTAAACTACAAGTATTTTCTCGGAAACTGTTTATTGAGAAAATAAATTAGAACTTCAGGGCCTTAAAGATTCATTAGAAATATGTGACAATAAATAAAACCAAGATGTTTGTTCAATGTAGAAATGTCATCAATTATACCCACTATCTCCATCGTTTAAACCCACTATCTCCATCAATTAAGTCCACTATCTCCATCAATTAAACCCACTATCTCCATCAATTAAACCCACTATCTCCATCGTTTAAACCCACTATCTCCATCGTTTGTACCCACTATCTCCATCGTTTAAACCCACTATCTCCATCAATTAAGTCCAATATCTCCATCAATTAAGTCCACTATCTCCATCAATGAAACCCACTATCTCCATCAATTAAACCCACTATCTCCATCAATTAAGTCCACTATCTCCATCAATTAAACCCACTATCTCCATCAATTAAGCCCACTATCTCCATCAATTAAGTCCACTATATAATTCAATTAAACTCACTATCTCCATCAATTTAACCCACTATCTCCATCAATTAAGTCCACTATCTCCATCAATTAAGTCCACTATCTCCATCAATTATGTCCAACAAAAAGTAAAAGCTGATAATTTTGATTGTTTCTATTAATAATAATTCTTATATTGTACATTATGCTTCTTTTCATCATGCGGGAATAAGCAAAAGATATTTAAAGAAATCTATATTAAACTACAAGTATTTTCTCGGAAACTGTTTATTGAGAAAATAAATTAGAACTTCAGGGCCTTAAAGATTCATTAGAAATATGTGACAATAAATAAAACCAAGATGTTTGTTCAATGTAGAAATGTCATCAATTATACCCACTATCTCCATCGTTTAAACCCACTATCTCCATCAATTAAGTCCACTATCTCCATCAATTAAACCCACTATCTCCATCAATTAAACCCACTATCTCCATCAATTATACCCACTATCTCCATCGTTTAAACCCACTATCTCCATCAATTAAGTCCAATATCTCCATCAATTAAGTCCACTATCTCCATCAATTAAGTCCACTATCTCCATCAATTAAGTCCACTATCTCCATCAATTAAATCCACTATCTCCATCAATTAAACCCACTATATAATTCAATTAAACCCACTATCTCCATCAATTAAACCCACTATCTCCATCAATTAAGTCCACTATCTCCATCAATTAAGTCCACTATCTCCATCAATTAAGTCCACTATCTCCGTCAATTAAGTCCACTATCTCCATCAATTATGTCCAACAAAAAGTAAAAGCTGATAATTTTGATTGTTTCTATTAATAATAATTCTTATATTGTACATTATGCTTCTTTTCATCATGCGGGAATAAGCAAAAGATATTTAAAGAAATCTATATTGAACTACAAGTATTTTCTCGGAAACTGTTTATTGAGAAAATAAATTAGAACTTCAGGGCCTTAAAGATTCATTAGAAATATGTGACAATAAATAAAACCAAGATGTTTGTTCAATGTAGAAATGTATTTTCTTACTGAGATCGAAAACCCCAATTTTTTTTCAAGTTCATTTTAGTGTTTGTCCCTAGTGTTCATCACAGTGAATAACTCCATCCAATATTTCAGCGATTCAGGGATTGTGTTTGGGAGTCGATGAAAGAAATTGTAAAAAATATAAATATATCGTTATAGACTTTAGCTAAACCCACTATCTCCATCAATTAAACCCACTATCTCCATCAATTATACCCACTATCTCCATCGTTTAAACCCACTATCTCCATCAATTAAGTCCACTATCTCCATCAATTAAACCCACTATCTCCATCAATTAAGTCCACTATCTCCATCAATTAAGTCCACTATCTCCATCGTTTGTACCCACTATCTCCATCGTTTAAACCCACTATCTCCATCAATTAAGTCCAATATCTCCATCAATTAAGTCCACTATCTCCATCAATTAAGTCCACTATCTCAATCAATTAAGTCCACTATCTCCATCAATTAAGTCCACTATCTCCATCAATTAAACCCACTATCTCCATCAATTAAACCCACTATATAATTCAATTAAACTTACTATCTCCATCAATTACATCCACTATCTCCATCGATGAAACCCACTATCTCCATATATTAAACCCACTATCTCCATCAATTTAGTCCACTATCTCCATCAATTAAACCCACTATCTCCATCAATTAAACCCACTATCTCCATCAATTAAACCCACTATCTCCATCAATTAAGTCCACTATCTTCATCAATTAAGTCCACTATCTCCATCAATAAAGTCCACTATCTCCATCAATTAAGTCCACTATCTCCGTCAATTAAGTCCACTATCTCCATCAATTATGTCCAACAAAAAGTAAAAGCTGATAATTTTGATTGTTTCTATTCATAATAATTCTTATATTGTACATTATGCTTCTTTTCATCATGCGGGAATAAGCAAAAGATATATTAAGAAATCTATATTAAACTACAAGTATTTTCTCGGAAACCCCAATTTTTTTTCAAGTTCATTTTAGTGTTTGTCCCTAGTGTTCATCACAGTGAATAACTCCATCCAATATTTCAGCGATTCAGGGATTGTGTTTGGGAGTCGATGAAAGAAATTGTAAAAAATATAAATATATCGTTATAGACTTTAGCTAAACCCACTATCTCCATCAATTATACCCACTATCTCCATCGTTTAAACCCACTATCTCCATCAATTAAGTCCAATATCTCCATCAATTAAGTCCACTATCTCCATCAATTAAGTCCACTATCTCCATCAATTAAGTCCACTATCTCCATCAATTAAACCCACTATCTCCATCAATTAAGTCCACTATCTCCATCAATTAAACCCACTATCTCCATCAATTAAACCCACTATCTCCATCAATTAAACCCACTATATAATTCAATTAAACTTACTATCTCCATCAATTACATCCACTATCTCCATCGATGAAACCCACTATCTCCATAAATAAAACCCACTATCTCCATCAATTTAGTCCACTATCTCCATCAATTAAACCCACTATCTCCATCAATTAAACCCACTATCTCCATCAATTAAACCCACTATCTCCATCAATTAAGTCCACTATCTTCATCAATTAAGTCCACTATCTCCATCAATAAAGTCCACTATCTCCATCAATTAAGTCCACTATCTCCGTCAATTAAGTCCACTATCTCCATCAATTATGTCCAACAAAAAGTAAAAGCTGATAATTTTGATTGTTTCTATTCATAATAATTCTTATATTGTACATTATGCTTCTTTTCATCATGCGGGAATAAGCAAAAGATATATTAAGAAATCTATATTAAACTACAAGTATTTTCTCGGAAACTGTTTTATTGTACATTATGCTTCTTTTCATCATGCGGGAATAAGCAAAAGATATATAAAGAAATCTATATTAAACTACAAGTATTTTCTCGGAAACTGTTTATTGAGAAAATAAATTAGAACTTCAGGGCCTTAAAGATTCATTAGAAATATGTGACAATAAATAAAACCAAGATGTTTGTTCAATGTAGAAATGTCATCAATTATACCCACTATCTCCATCGTTTAAACCCACTATCTCCATCAATTAAGTCCACTATCTCCATCAATTAAACCCACTATCTCCATCAATTAAACCCACTATCTCCATCGTTTAAACCCACTATCTCCATCGTTTGTACCCACTATCTCCATCGTTTAAACCCACTATCTCCATCAATTAAGTCCAATATCTCCATCAATTAAGTCCACTATCTCCATCAATGAAACCCACTATCTCCATCAATTAAACCCACTATCTCCATCAATTAAGTCCACTATCTCCATCAATTAAACCCACTATCTCCATCAATTAAGCCCACAATCTCCATCAATTAAGTCCACTATATAATTCAATTAAACTAACTATCTCCATCAATTTAACCCACTATCTCCATCAATTAAGTCCACTATCTCCATCAATTAAGTCCACTATCTCCATCAATTCAGTCCACTATCTCCGTCAATTAAGTC
Organism: Marasmarcha lunaedactyla; assembly: GCA_923062675.1. NCBI lineage: Eukaryota > Metazoa > Arthropoda > Insecta > Lepidoptera > Pterophoridae > Marasmarcha > Marasmarcha lunaedactyla. Next base: position 17,653,426 of record OV281353.1, read on the forward strand.
CACTATCTCCATCAATTATGTCCAACAAAAAGTAAAAGCTGATAATTTTGATTGTTTCTATTAATAATAATTCTTATATTGTACATTATGCTTCTTTTCATCATGCGGGAATAAGCAAAAGATATTTAAAGAAATCTATATTAAACTACAAGTATTTTCTCGGAAACTGTTTATTGAGAAAATAAATTAGAACTTCAGGGCCTTAAAGATTCATTAGAAATATGTGACAATAAATAAAACCAAGATGTTTGTTCAATGTAGAAATGTATTTTCTTACTGAGATCGAAAACCCCAATTTTTTTTCAAGTTCATTTTAGTGTTTGTCCCTAGTGTTCATCACAGTGAATAACTCCATCCAATATTTCAGCGATTCAGGGATTGTGTTTGGGAGTCGATGAAAGAAATTGTAAAAAATATAAATATATCGTTATAGACTTCTGCTAAACCCACTATCTCCATCAATTATACCCACTATCTCCATCGTTTAAACCCACTATCTCCATCAATTAAGCCCACTATCTCCATCAATTAAGTCCACTATCTCCATCAATAAAGTCCACTATCTCCATCAATTAAACCCACTATCTCCATCAATTAAGTCCACTATCTTCATCAATTAAGTCCACTATCTCCATCAATTAAGTCCACTATCTCCATCAATTAAGTCCACTATCTCCATCAATTAAACCCACTATCTCCATCAAATAAACCCACTATATAATTCAATTAAACTCACTATCTCCATCAATTACATCCACTATCTCCATCAATGAAACCCACTATCTCCATAAATTAAACCCACTATCTCCATCAATTAAGTCCACTATCTCCATCAATGAAACCCACTATCTCCATTAATTAAACCCACTATCTCCATCAATTAAACCCACTATCTCCATCAATTAAGTCCACTATCTCCATCGTTTGTACCCACTATCTCCATCGTTTAAACCCACTATCTCCATCAATTAAGTCCAATATCTCCAACAATTAAGTCCACTATCTCCATCAATTAAGTCCACTATCTCCATCAATTAAGTCCAATATCTTCATCAATTAAGTCCACTATCTCCATCAATTAAACCCACTATCTCCATCAATTATACCCACTATCTCCATCGTTTAAACCCACTATCTCCATCAATTAAACCCACTATCTCCATCAATTTAACCTACTATCTCCATCAATTAAACCCACTATCTCCATCAATTAAGTCCACTATCTTCATCAATTAAGTCCACTATCTCCATCAATTAAGTCCACTATCTCCATCAATTATGTCCAACAAAAAGTAAAAGCTGATAATTTTGATTGTTTCTATTAATAATAATTCTTATATTGTACATTATGCTTCTTTTCATCATGCGGGAATAAGCAAAAGATATATAAAGAAATCTATATTAAACTACAAGTATTTTCTCGGAAACTGTTTATTGAGAAAATAAATTAGAACTTCAGGGCCTTAAAGATTCATTAGAAATATGTGACAATAAATAAAACCAAGATGTTTGTTCAATGTAGAAATGTATTTTCTTACTGAGATCGAAAACCCCAATTTTTTTTCAAGTTCATTTTAGTGTTTGTCCCTAGTGTTCATCACAGTGAATAACTCCATCCAATATTTCAGCGATTCAGGGATTGTGTTTGGGAGTCGATGAAAGAAATTGTAAAAAATATAAATATATCGTTATAGACTTTAGCTAAACCCACTATCTCCATCAATTAAACCCACTATCTCCATCAATTATACCCACTATCTCCATCGTTTAAACCCACTATCTCCATCAATTAAGTCCACTATCTCCATCAATTAAGTCCACTATCTCCATCAATTAAGTCCACTATCTCCATCAATTAAGTCCACTATCTCCATCGTTTGTACCCACTATCTCCATCGTTTAAACCCACTATCTCCATCAATTAAGTCCACTATCTCCATCGTTTGTACCCACTATCTCCATCGTTTAAACCCACTATCTCCATCAATTAAGTCCAATATCTCCAACAATTAAGTCCACTATCTCCATCAATTAAGTCCACTATCTCCATCAATTAAACCCACTATCTCCATCAATTAAGTCCACTATCTTCATCAATTAAGTCCACTATCTCCATCAATTAAGTCCACTATCTCCATCAATTATGTCCAACAAAAAGTAAAAGCTGATAATTTTGATTGTTTCTATTCATAATAATTCTTATATTGTACATTATGCTTCTTTTCATCATGCGGGAATAAGCAAAAGATATATAAAGAAATCTATATTAAACTACAAGTATTTTCTCGGAAACTGTTTATTGAGAAAATAAATTAGAACTTCAGGGCCTTAAAGATTCATTAGAAATATGTGACAATAAATAAAACCAAGATGTTTGTTCAATGTAGAAATGTATTTTCTTACTGAGATCGAAAACCCCAATTTTTTTTCAAGTTCATTTTAGTGTTTGTCCCTAGTGTTCATCACAGTGAATAACTCCATCCAATATTTCAGCGATTCAGGGATTGTGTTTGGGAGTCGATGAAAGAAATTGTAAAAAATATAAATATATCGTTATAGACTTTAGCTAAACCAACTATATAATTCAATTAAACCCACTATCTCCATCAATTATACCCACTATCTCCATCGTTTAAACCCACTATCTCCATTAATTAAGTCCACTATCTCCATCAATTAAGTCAACTATCTCCATCGTTTAAACCGACTATCTCCATCAATTAAGTCCACTATCTCCATCAATTAAACCCACTATCTCCATCAATTAAGTCCACTATCTCCATCAATTAAGTCCACTATCTCCATCGTTTGTACCCACTATCTCCATCGTTTAAACCCACTATCTCCATCAATTAAGTCCAATATCTCCATCAATTAAGTCCACTATCTCCATCAATTAAGTCCACTATCTCCATCAATTAAGTCCACTATCTCCATCAATTAAACCCACTATCTCCATCAATTAAACCCACTATATAATTCAATTAAACTCACTATCTCCATCAATTACATCCACTATCTCCATCAATGAAACCCACTATCTCCATAAATTAAACCCACTATCTCCATCAATTAAGTCCCCTATCTCCATCAATTAAACCCACTATCTCCATCAATTAAACCCACTATCTCCATCACTTAAGTCCACTATCTCCATCAATTAAACCCACTATCTCCATCAATTAAGTCCACTATCTCCATCAATTAAACCCACTATCTCCATCAATTAAGTCCACTATCTCCATCAATTAAGTCCACTATCTCCATCGTTTGTACCCACTATCTCCATCGTTTAAACCCACTATCTCCATCAATTAAGTCCAATATCTCCATCAATTAAGTCCACTATCTCCATCAATGAAACCCACTATCTCCATCAATTAAACCCACTATCTCCATCAATTAAGTCCACTATCTCCATCGTTTGTACCCACTATCTCCATCGTTTAAACCCACTATCTCCATCAATTAAGTCCAATATATCCATAAATTAAACCCACTATCTCCATCAATTAAGTCCACTATCTCCATCAATTAAACCCACTATCTCCATCAATTTAACCCACTATCTCCATCAATTAAACCCACTATCTCCATCAATTAAACCCACTATCTCCATCAATTAAGTCCACTATCTTCATCAATTAAGTCCACTATCTCCATCAATAAAGTCCACTATCTCCATCAATTAAGTCCACTATCTCCGTCAATTAAGTCCACTATCTCCATCAATTATGTCCAACAAAAAGTAAAAGCTGATAATTTTGATTGTTTCTATTCATAATAATTCTTATATTGTACATTATGCTTCTTTTCATCATGCGGGAATAAGCAAAAGATATATAAAGAAATCTATATTAAACTACAAGTATTTTCTCGGAAACTGTTTATTGAGAAAATAAATTAGAACTTCAGGGCCTTAAAGATTCATTAGAAATATGTGACAATAAATAAAACTAAGATGTTTGTTCAATGTAGAAATGTATTTTCTTACTGAGATCGAGAACCCCAATTTTTTTTCAAGTTCATTTTAGTGTTTGTCCCTAGTGTTCATCACAGTGAATAACTCCATCCAATATTTCAGCGATTCAGGGATTGTGTTTGGGAGTCGATGAAAGAAATTGTAAAAAATATAAATATATCGTTATAGACTTTAGCTAAACCCACTATCTCCATCAATTAAACCCACTATCTCCATCAATTATACCCACTATCTCCATCGTTTAAACCCACTATCTCCATCAATTAAGTCCACTATCTCCATCAATTAAACCCACTATCTCCATCAATTAAGTCCACTATCTCCATCAATTAAGTCCACTATCTCCATCAATTAAGTCCACTATCTCCATCAATTAAGTCCACTATCTCCATCGTTTGTACCCACTATCTCCATCGTTTAAACCCACTATCTCCATCAATTAAGTCCACTATCTCCATCGTTTGTACCCACTATCTCCATCGTTTAAACCCACTATCTCCATCAATTAAGTCCAATATCTCCAACAATTAAGTCCACTATCTCCATCAATTAAGTCCACTATCTCCATCAATTAAGTCCACTATCTCCATCAATTAAGTCCACTATCTCCATCAATTAAACCCACTATCTCCATCAATTATACCCACTATCTCCATCGTTTAAACCCACTATCTCCATCAATTAAACCCACTATCTCCATCAACTTAACCCACTATCTCCATCAATTAAACCCACTATCTCCATCAATTAAGTCCACTATCTTCATCAATTAAGTCCACTATCTCCATCAATTAAGTCCACTATCTCCATCAATTATGTCCAACAAAAAGTAAAAGCTGATAATTTTGATTGTTTCTATTAATAATAATTCTTATATTGTACATTATGCTTCTTTTCATCATGCGGGAATAAGCAAAAGATATATAAAGAAATCTATATTAAACTACAAGTATTTTCTCGGAAACTGTTTATTGAGAAAATAAATTAGAACTTCAGGGCCTTAAAGATTCATTAGAAATATGTGACAATAAATAAAACCAAGATGTTTGTTCAATGTAGAAATGTCATCAATTATACCCACTATCTCCATCGTTTAAACCCACTATCTCCATCAATTAAACCCACTATCTCCATCAATTAAACCCACTATCTCCATCGTTTCAACCCACTATCTCCATCAATTAAACCCACTATCTCCATCAATTTAACCCACTATCTCCATCAATTAAACCCACTATCTCCATCAATTAAGTCCACTATCTTCATCAATTAAGTCCACTATCTCCATCAATTAAGTCCACTATCTCCATCAATTATGTCCAACAAAAAGTAAAAGCTGATAATTTTGATTGTTTCTATTAATAATAATTCTTATATTGTACATTATGCTTCTTTTCATCATGCGGGAATAAGCAAAAGATATTTAAAGAAATCTATATTAAACTACAAGTATTTTCTCGGAAACTGTTTATTGAGAAAATAAATTAGAACTTCAGGGCCTTAAAGATTCATTAGAAATATGTGACAATAAATAAAACTAAGATGTTTGTTCAATGTAGAAATGTATTTTCTTACTGAGATCGAGAACCCCAATTTTTTTTCAAGTTCATTTTAGTGTTTGTCCCTAGTGTTCATCACAGTGAATAACTCCATCCAATATTTCAGCGATTCAGGGATTGTGTTTGGGAGTCGATGAAAGAAATTGTAAAAAATATAAATATATCGTTATAGACTTTAGCTAAACCCACTATCTCCATCAATTAAACCCACTATCTCCATCAATTATACCCACTATCTCCATCGTTTAAACCCACTATCTCCATCAATTAAGTCCACTATCTCCATCAATTAAACCCACTATCTCCATCAATTAAGTCCACTATCTCCATCAATTAAACCCACTATCTCCATCAATTAAGTCCACTATCTCCATCAATTAAACCCACTATCTCCATCAATTAAGCCCACTATCTCCATCAATTAAGTCCACTTTCTCCATCAATTAAACCCACTATTACCATCAATTTAACCCACTATCTCCATCAATTAAACCCACTATCTCCATCAATTAAACCCACTATCTCCATCAATTAAGTCCACTATCTCCATCAATTAAACCCACTATCTCCATCAATTAAACCCACTATCTCCATCGTTTAAACCCACTATCTCCATCAATTAAGTCCACTATCTCCATCAATTAAACCCACTATCTCCATCAATTAAACCCACTATATAATTCAATTAAACTCACTATCTCCATCAATTACATCCACTATCTCCATCAATGAAACCCACTATCTCCATAAATTAAACCCACTATCTCCATCAATTAAGTCCACTATCTCCATCAATTAAACCCACTATCTCCATCAATTAAACCCACTATCTCCATCAATTAAGTCCACTATCTCCATCAATTAAACCCACTATCTCCATCAATTAAGTCCACTATCTCCATCAATTAAACCCACTATCTCCATCAATTAAACCCACTATATAATTCAATTAAACTCACTATATAATTCAATTAAACTCACTATCTCCATCAATTACATCCACTATCTCCATCAATTACATCCACTATCTCCAGTATATATATTTTAACCTTAAAATTAACAAGTTTTTTGTAATGTTTGAGTTTCCGTAGGCTTAAAATTATTGCAAAAAAATAGTCATAATCGTCAATTACCTCACTTATCTTTATACGGAGGTTAGAACATAAAAATTTACCCTTATAATTAATAGCTACAAGCACTTGTGTTCTGATCTTAAGGGCCTTATCTTAATCTCCGCACTAAACCTTAGGTCGTTTTATAAACTACTTGTTGGAGCTACTTAAAAGGTACTTAGAACTCTTGTAAAGCAGGATGTTAAATTTACTATAAATGATTCTGATTAAAACTAAGATTCATTGAGCAATTTGGTGAAAAATAACTAAATTATTTAGTATTCTGACGAATTAAATAATATTCGCTATTGGTTTGAGAGTAAAAAACAGTAAAAAAGGCACGAAAAAATATCTTTTTTTTCTATGTCAATATATATTTTTTTTATGATCGACGGCCTGTTTGGTGTTGAGGTACCTAACTAGTTTTGTAGTAGTCCCGGGTTCGAATCCTGGTAGAGGCAGATATTTTATAATATTTGCTTTCTAGTCATGGATGTGTATGTATGTTTATTTAAGTTTATTTGTAATATTTATATATATAAAAAAAACAATATTTATTTGTGTTTATTTATCCGTTATCTAGTATCCATAACACAAGTTCTTAATGATACTTAATTTGGGCTAGATAATCTGGTGTGATTGTTAGAAATATTTATTATTATTATTATTTTCATCTTGGCGTTTCGATGAACTAAAACCTAGATTTCTACAAATCAATTGAGACATTTTGATACCGTATCAAGGCTTTCCTGACAGCTGTCTTTAGTGACGAATGCTGCCGCACTGAGAACGCAAAGATTCGCTTATATTTTGCTTCGTTGATACTAATGCTATGTGGAGGAAATTTTTGTTTGTTTGCTGTAATAGGTAAACTAAATGAGAGATTAAAAAAAAATATTCACCATTAGAAAGTGACACTATAAAAAAGTAACACAACCGAGAATTACCCGGGTAAAACCGCATTTAATCCTGCTATTAATGAATAAAAAGCGTAAAACTTAAGAGTTCAAGAGAGGTTCAAAAACCATAAAGAAACCTGACGAATTAGGTGAAGTCCGACATTTTCATAATTTCAGCGATATAAATCTGAATTACTAAATTCGTTCTTAGACTCGAGGTGGCGGAATTGCTACCTTGAAAAGGTTCCTCAAAAGGTAATCAAGGAGAATTAACGATCACAGAGGCACATTTCTTCCTCGTTTCATTCGTTTGACCTTTTTGTGGTTCGGTTCAGGAAAACTTTTCGATCATTGTCAGTTTTAGTGACAAGATTTTAGCATTTATGGTCGACCAAGGAAGTGCTTTGCCAGGTTCAGTAAGGCTTATTATTTATTAATGAGCGGTTTTCCAGAAGGCATTTTAGTATTCTTTATATTATGTCGCTTGATGTCATTGGCGACCACACTAATGGTAGAGAACTATAACATTCTGCGACATTTCTGACTTATTTGCGGGAAGTTATGCCTGTGAATTTATTGCTTGAATTATATAACAGTAGTATTTTCTATCTTCTCAATATGTAATATTATAACTTACAGCAACTGATAGAAAGAAAATGGATCGTTTATTTTGTTATTTTTATCTGCTTTAATGAAGGGGTAAATTAAGTCTGAGTACGCTGACACTGCCATAATTTTTATTTCTAATTGGAATAACTGAATAAAAAGTAAATATCAAAAGTTACATGAGCGCCATCTCTTGAAGATGATCAAACTTAAAACCAATCTTCAATTCATTACAGTGTCCAGTATCCAGCGCTCTACTCCGAACGAACGTCTATTTTTCTATCCAGTGACGCTCCCCGCGCACCGGATCTGTGCAACCGCTAAGTGCCAGTATAGAAACATACGCTGGCAGCTAATCGTATAGATATCGTATACATGAGATAAATGAGAGAGATCTGATAAAGAACTTATAAAGTTAAATGCCTTTATAACATATAATCCTGAGACAACCGCAACAAAAATATGTGGCCTTCAGCATTTTAGAATATTTGCGTTGGAATTAACGTTCAGGGCGTAGACAATGTTTAAAGTAAACGCCGATCTGCGTTGCCGTCGCCGCTCCGGCAAGCTCTACGTTCCAGGACTTCGAGTCTTCGAGTTCGAGTAAGTTCTCCGCGTCGTCCCCAACCCCCCAACCGCGGGTAGGGTGGTTTAGGAAGTTAGCCTTCGTTGGTAGGTTCATAGTATATATATTTAGATATTGCTGTCCCTCCCCAACCCCTCCGCAATGGCTTCGCTAAGTTCCTCGGACTTTTCGAAGTACTTAGTCGATGGCCTCACCGCTACAGGCGTTACATGCGACGAATGTCCTTAAGACATTAACCGCCCTTCTCCCTATTATCATGGCCTCAATGGCCCCTCAGGCCACCCCCGTCCCTCAGACTACTCTAGTCTTATGCCCTCCCGCATCCCCCTCCTCCAGTGACATGGAGTGTGAAGTAGACGCCCCTCCGCGCCGCAAGCGCGCACCAGTGACCGAGTCATCCTCGGCCGCCACCCCAATTGGCCTTAGCCTCCATCTTTCATCCTCGTTAAGAAGCGCTCTAAGAAGCGCTCGAAACAAATCTCGGTCCTCAATGCCCGTCCCGATGTCTTCAACACCCTCCGCGGTGACTACAACGCCAGCTACCTCGGTGCCTACAACACCAGCCGGGCCGGGCCTACTGATGTCACTCAAAGTGACTCCACCTCCAACGTCTGTCAAGCCTCAGGTCCCACCACCCGTATTCCGCCCTAACCAAGCTCCTCACCGCTAAACAATATGCTTACCACACTTACGCTCCAGAAGAGCGTAAGTTCAGAGCGGTACTCAGGGGAGTCCCGTTCGGATTATTGAACGAGGCTATCCTAGAGGATCTGCAGTCCCAAGGATTCCCGGCACTCGCGGTGCATAAAATGCACAGCAAGTACGTAAGGCCTCACACTCTCGCTTTGGTGGTACTCACCAACGTCCCCAAGTCCAGGACGATCTTGTTAGGGCCTTAAATAAAACTATGTGTAGTGGACTGTATGATATGTATTAAACGTTAAGACAAATGAATTATAAGCTCGTATTTCGAACTACAAATATAAAAATGCGCGAGCGCGGATTGTGCGTATGATAGTTGGTACGGCACTGAGCCGTCAGTAGCTCGGTCGGCGGTGCGGAGCGGGGCGACGCACCGTTATGATCCGCCCGCGCCCCGCTGTCTCGGTCATCGGCCGCTCCAATCTTCAAAGAGGTCAGCACCATATGCGACCACTCTGGCATCTTAATCGAGATGCCTCATCGCCGCAGTCACTCCAGCCAGTGCCACCGGTGCAAGTTGTACGGGCATGCAGCAGCCAACTGCACCGCCCCGCCCAGGTGCGTAAAGTGCCTGGTGCCTCATTTCACTAATTTCACCTTTGTGGCCAGTCCGGCCACACCGCTAATTACAGGGGCTGCCCTCGTGCACCCCATAGTATGCGTTCCAATTCTAAGATGGCGGCACCCAAACGGCCCCGCCCCTTTCTCAGGTAAACTTTCCGCCACTGCGTAGCCGGGTTCCTCCGGCTGCAAAGCCTACTCAGCCCAAGCCTGCTCCAGAGAACTGGAGGCAGCACCCCGTTGCACACGAGAATCCCATCCCGGCTCCGCGCCCGTTCAATTCCACTCCTCAACCCTCCGTAGCAGACGATATGCGTATCTCTGTCCGTAGTCTGCGACGCTATCAAAATTTCAGTCTTAGGCCGTAATTTTAGGGCTTCACATTCTCCTACAGAGCGACTGCTAGCTCTGGCGGAGCATAGTTCGCTTCTCAATTCATAATAGGTTCATTTAAATGAATTGATCCCTAAGTCAAGCTTCGGCCGACCTCAAAACCGGGATCAGGAGGATCCGGAGTTGGAGGCCACCAACTCATGTCCCTTTGAGCACCTTCAGTGCAACTTTCACATCCGGCGGGCGACCCGCTAGCGGGTCTCCGCCAGCGCACCCACTTCCCAACGGGTGTCGCTTCCGATGAAGGCTAACGGTGAAATATTGCCACAGCCAATAAAGTGGTTTTTAGTGGGTAGTGCCATTCTGGTGAGTCCCACATTACCCCCGCAGAGGTTGGTATTTTCCTGCGGCGGTATGCATGACGCATCTCCCTCCCGCGAGGGTGTTGCTTCGGCGGCAGAAAAAGCCCAAGCCAGTCCAGCGAGGGAAGTCATGCCATCTACTTAATAAAATCAGCCTTTAACTGGATATGTCTCAGTCTCGGTTTGCGTGCGGACCCGTTCGCACGTCGACCACTGACTACCTCCACTCCCTTAGCCACCGCGCTAATTGAGCAAAAATTTCACTCGTTGTTTTCACGATGCTGGTCTCACCGTTCTTCCTAAATTTCACTAACCCGCTGTTTTACGGCGTTCCTATTTCATTGGAACGCCGTTTTCACGGCGAGCCGTTCTTCGAGCTTCGTGCTTCGACCTCGGCGATCTTCCAAGAAACTTCGCAACTTTCGCGTCGTCCCTAGCCCCCCTACAGTGGGTAGGGAGGTTTAGATGCTAGGTTTGTTAGGGAACCTAGGCATTATTATATATTTTATATTTCACTCCCGCGCCCTCCCATGGACCAGCAAAGCTTGGTAAACTTTGCTAGGTCGATCGCCGAGGCGCTCGCCAGTGCCTTCGGGGTCCTTGCCATCCCAGATGAGGTCCTAACGCAGGCCTTACAACCAACTATCGCGTTCCCGGCCCCTCTGGCCCAACCCCCGGCCCCTCAGGCCTCCAACACCCAGACCCCTCAGGTCTTCAGCTCTCCCGCGTCCCCCATCCCATCGGAAATGGATTGTGTATCCGACACGTCCGCTCGCGCGTCGCGGTGTAAGCGTACCGCTCCCGGGAGCGACTCCGATTCCGCGTCCGAACTGTTGCGTCGTCGGGCACCCGTCTCTAAACGTTCTAGGAAGCGTTACAAGAAAGCCGCGGTGTCATCAACACCCGAGCCCGTTATGTCACTCGAAGTGACCGCGTCTCCGTTGGTCCCATCGAAGCCAGTGACACGTTGCGCTCCCGTCCCACCGAAGCCTCAGCACCATCCGCCCGTCTTCCTCCGCGAAAAAGCGCGCTGGACCGCAGTTTCTAATTTGTGTAAAGAGCACAAAATTAACTACTTAAAAGCTGCCAACGCAGGCGAATCAATTAAAATTCGGGTCGCGACCATCGACGACTTCCGGTCTTTTACTAGGCTTCTATCGATCAAACGAATCACGTATCATAATTACGCCCTCCCGGAGGAGCGCAAGGTCCGCGCGGTATAACGGGGCGTCCCGTTCGAACTCAGTAACGACAACATTCTCGAGGACCTTAAGTCCCAGGACTTCCCGGCTGAAGGTGTGCACAAGATGCACTCCAACCACAGCAAACGTTTTCCATTAGCATTAGTAATTCTAACCAATACTCCCAACTCGAGGGAGATTTTAATAGAGGCGCGCACAATCTGCGGACTCTCGAACGTCACCGTCGAGCGTCCTAACCGTCGTGGGCACTCTGGGCAATGCCACCGTTGCCGGCTTTACGGCCACGCAGCGGCAAATTGCTCTGCCCCTTCCAGGTGCGTAAAGTGCCTAGATCCCCCATTACGAAGGAGTGCACTCGCACTCCCAACTCCACTTCCCCCCTACATGTGTGCTGTGCGGCCAGTCAGGCCACACAGCAAACTACAGGAGTTGTCCGCGCGCTCCGCACTCCTCCGCTAACAGGGCCGCGCCTAATCCGGCGCGGCCCTGTTAATCCGGCGCGGTAGCTCACTCCTGCGAACTTCCCGCTGCTGCGCAACCGGGGTCCCCCGGAATAAAAGCCCGTGCAGCCGACGCCTACTCTGACTCTGTCCTGGATACAGCGTCTGGCCGCTCCACCTTCCCGTCCTATCCCTGCTCCCGTAGCTCCCGTAGGCCCGCGTCCCGCTCCATCGTCTTCACCTCAGTCATCGTTGGCTGAGGACATGAAGACCGTGTTCGACGTCATTCAAAACGTCGACATTAAGGAAATCTCCGTACTCGCTCGCAAACTGCGAACCGCCCGCTCTCCTCAAGAGCGTCTATTTGCGTTAGCCGAGCATCACTCGCTACTTAGTTCTTATTTATATTTTTATATTTAAATTTTTATATATTAATTCTATTTTTCGTATAAATTCATTAAATAAGTAAATGTAATATCTAGACCCGCAAATCCCGCGTCCTGTCGTTTCGAACCCAAGAGCTCATCCCTAGTTTCTTTTAACGTTCGTAGACTTAGTACTAACCTTCCTGAGCTCAAACTGTTCCTTCAGAACAACGAGCCAGACTTATTGCTTCTTCAAGAGACGTGACTCACTCCAAATCGCTCCAGGGGATTCACTATTCCCAAATACGCGTTCACCCGTAACGATAGGTCCAATCCCGACGGTTTCGGCGGCACCACTATCTATTACAAAAGAGGTTTCCATTGCTCTCCTTTCCCTACCCCTCCTCTCCTCAACATAGAAGGCACTGTATGTAGATTGGCTATGACTGGTCATCCGACCATCATCATAGCTTCAATCTACATACCTAGTGGCACCAGACCAATCCGCAGCGATTTTGACGCCATTCTCGCCCTCGGCCATTCAGTCATTATGTTCGGAGATTTTAACTCCAAACATACTGACTGGACGTGCCTATCGACTAACACCAGCGGTATCGCTCTCCTTAAGATCACTGAGCAACTTGACTTAGACATCATCTCTCCCGTCACTCCCACTCACTATCCCGACAACCCAAACCACTCTCCTGATATCCTCGATTTTGCGATCATCAAACTATCTCAGGTCTATCGAACCGCTCGATGACCTAGGCTCCGATCACCACCCCGTCTCCCTCGTGCTAGGGCCGCCTAACGATAACGTCACTGGAAAGGTTTTAAATTTTTTTTTCAACATTTAACCCATATTTCACAAGGAGGAATTTATTAAGTAAAAAATTGTGCATATATTTTCTATTTTGGTTATCATCATTTATGTCTGTTAACAATCATTTATTTTAAAAGTCACAAATACTGCTCACCTAATTGGTTGAGTAAACGGTTATAAAACTTTGAATATAACATAGCATAAATATACCTTAGTCTCATTAACATAGTATTGTTTTTGTGACTTATAGAACGGAATAACAAATATATCTTATCATATCCATATCATCTTAGTTTGCCAAATAATGTTCACAAAACTTAAATAAATATAAAACATACAAATCAAACTGCAGAACTTATTTCGATTTGGCACGACTCCCGCTTCACTCGATTTTTCTAATTGGCTCCCACGCCTCGCCACATAATTTGACCCGTAAATTGCTGAACCAAACGATTAAAGTTCACTCGCTGTCTAATTTTCTGGGACAATAGTTAAATAAAGAATTCAAGAAATATGTAAATTTCAATCAGTTTCAAACCGACAGAGCGGAAGATTATAATTATTAGAAAATTGTTAGCTGGGCGCACCTTGCTCCTTATCTAGATACAATAACCTATCACGGACGAATGACTGAGTTATTAATCGAAGAATTCATTTGTTTTTGTGATGAACCTAAAGCTGGGTGATCGAGCGTCAAGAGGAAATTGATTGGAAGTAGGTACAGTTCAGGGAAGATAAAAAAGAGTGTACGAGAAATTTAAAAACTAAATTGTTAATACGAGTACTGTATTTAACTATTTAGTTCACTTAGTGCATATAAGCTACTGAAATCAAGAATCAGGAAATCGTATAAGAGGATCGAAGGGCGTAGATCATAATTTTCGGTCTGGTTGCCAATAATTCTAAAGGAATCAACTATTTAGTTCTTACTGGCTATTGTCCCCATAGAGGGATTGTTAAGAGTGTCGTGATTGCTGTTTATTTCTGATTGCGAGGAGATAAATAAAGTTTAAGTTTGTAAGAACTTCGGTGTGAGAGACTATACCTATCAATGTACAACATCAAGCTACAAGGCACGAACGGTTTAACTTCGTCAGATAAAACATTCAATTTAAAACGTTTTAGATATAATGCATAATATATGGGAAGCCGCAAGAGTGTCTACCCATTTTCCACGAAACCAGAGTCATACCATCAGGCCGGTGGCCTTCGTCACGCAAAAGACCTGAAGCGGAGAATTGGAGGAGACAAGCATCTGGCGGATGCTGTTGTTTATGAATTTTATATATTTTAGTTTTATTTACTGGATTGCTGGAACTGTGATCGTGTTTTGAGTGAAGTAACCATTAACTGGTTTGTAGATACTAACCGATCAAGGGCTTTAGGCTGCAATCATCATAAATATAAAAACTAGATACACAATCAGTGACAGAAAAACGTCCTCACCAAATCAATGCCCAAATGAGTATTTGGGTTCCATTTCAATTAAGTAGCATTCGGTTACTACAACAGTCGACTACCCAAAAGAAAATTTAAAAATTATGCATCTATACTATACCGATACTAATATAAATTTATTAAAATACTTATGAATTTTACTTATGAATTTAGTCAATACATTTTTTTTTTCACTTTTAATCCCAGCTAAAATCAGCGGTTGAGTTTCGTTCATGAAACATTAAAATTGATGTAGTCTCCTATCTAAACTCTCTTTTAAATCAAGCATTTAGGGTTGTATTTCAAATAACATAGGTTGTAATGTACCAATTTTCATTCCTCGATAAACTGTAAACCGTTGTTGACTGTCAAATTTGTATGAAACTGTTAATCTAATTTTTATTTTATGATTGAAGGCTGAAAGGCTTAGACTTGTCTCAGACTGTCACTTGTCAGCTAAATGTTCGAATAAAAAGAGACTTTGTTTCATACCTGCATAGAGATGAAAATCGCATTCCACAAATTTTGACAGGATTTGTTTCACATGCTTCCGGAATATGTATTCTATATCTTAAAGAACAAGGTCACTTTTTATTTGACCATTTAGCTGAGATAAATCCAAAATATTCAAAGTTCACATTAAAGATCTCTGCTTTAGAAGGGATGGAATGCGACTTCCCCTTTCTATCCTTTACAAAATACAATCAAAACAAGCACTGCGCGAAAAAACTGTCACTCAAAGCGAATTCTTGACCCACACTCATACCGATGTAAAGCGAAACGAAAACATTTAAAAAATAACAGTTTATAAAATAATAAAAAGGAACATACGCCCTTTTTATAAAAGCAAAAGGACCTTCCAAATTGTCCCTACCCATTAATTATGAGGAAAATATTTGTGTACTAAGTAAATGTTACGGGTCAGGTGAAAATGAAACCGTTTGACCCACACAAACGTCCCTTCGGACACGGGTTCTGACAGCTCATATATTATTGTAGCAACTACAGTAATAATATTCTTTTGTTTAAGGCTCTGAAGGACAAATTTTCGATTTGTTCACGTTAGTTGTAGGGGGGGGGGCGGTAAGTGGTGACTATTTAACTAGCTAGGTATTTAAATATTTAATCAATAATAGCTTTGTCGGAAGAACAGGTTTTAAAACTAGAAATTGTCTTTTGCAACTGGGGTTCTTGTTTGTGGGTCGTACGTAATCGCTAGTTTTGCTTAAGGTCCAGGCTATTGGTTTATTGGATTTTCACACACGAATCTCACAAAACCTTACTATAAGATCTTTCAATCCATACAAATAAAATACATCAAATGCTTTAATTAAAATAAAACTTGAGTTTCAACTTTTATATTTTACGATTAAAAGAATTAAAAGGAGCTAACTGATTTCACCTTAAAAATATTAAAAAGTGAAAAGAAATATTTGTGATTAAATGTATCGTGTTATATGGCTTAATGTTTGTAGAAACTCGAAGAGAAGAGTCATATTTCACAATATATATCTGCGTTCTTAGTTTTATAATACTGCACCAACGTAAGCGTCTTTGTCGAGCCATTTACCTGGCTTGTTTCCGACAGACGCAGTTTGATGTTACGTAAGTAAATAAATTGTAAGTGAACAATAAAAATTCAATTTAGATTATGTAATTAATTTAGATGCAGGTTGTGCATTTAAAATAAAGTTTTTATATTAAAATTTAATTTATTTTGGTTACAATTATCATTTGCTAAGTAAAACTCGAACTTAAGCTGTGATAGATCGGACGACTAAGCACCTTTTATGAGATTTCAAAAACCACCGTCGTGTCAAAACAAAGCTACGTAAACCTAAGAAAATAATATTAACTATTGACTTCATTCCAAGACAAGGCTAGTCTGTTAAAATACATTTAAAATTTTCAATTTTATAATTCCCCAGACAATTTAATGTATTGTGTAAAGTAGGAGCGGGTTTCTGCTGAGGTCGTTTTTCAATAACCCGTCGGCTCAGAGAGACAGGGCGCTGTATTTCTTCGCATTAGTCTCTGTATCTATTGCTACCACTCGCCTAAGAATTGCTGGAAGATTAATGACTTGGGGTCTTACAGGTCATCTTTTTAAAAATAACTGGGGTCTTGATAAGTGTGATATATAATGGATACTGTACAGTTTTTTTTTATTGAAAAAGGATTAAACTTTTGTCAAAATCAGTTGGACAGGTACGTACAGGGTACAGGTACAAAAATTTTTATCGCAAAAAAGTGATGTTTATTGTAGCATTAGCTATATCCTACGCATATGTCACAAACGGATGGTAGAAGTAGCTATTTCATTAAACAACTTTTAATGGATTTTTTACCGCATCACTTTCACTTTGTTTGCTCGGCTCACGCAAATCGTAGGCAACAATGCAAGTTTGTATAAAAATAATATAGGAATCTCATTTTCCTTGCTATATTATTAAGTATTTTACAGTTAGCCTAATGAATGCACTTATCCAAACAGCTAGCTATTTAGTTAAATGGCGAATTCAACTATCCGCGTGCAACATATAGAAGTGCCTGGGTATAACACTATGAAGATTAGGTACATCTAGGCTTATAGATTTACTACGTTGTTGGGACTTGCGAAACTTTTTAGTTCTTGCCTTTTAAATAGTTAAATATTGTCATTATGCATTCGGTTTTATTACACGATTAACTTGAATTGCTTATTACATAAACTTGTTTTTCGTTTGAGCTTAAAATATCAGTAAATACTTTTAACTGTTATCCATCCAGTCGAAAAATCCAGCTCAAAGCTTAAAGTAATATTTAGCATTTAAGTAAGACCATAAAAATATGATAATAATGTATCAAGCTAATTAGGTTTCAAACAGAAAAGAGTTTTGATTAACTACTTATGAAAAAAATACAATTCAGTACTACTGATGTACGTGTAATAGAATATCTTAATCTAATTTCTTTGAACAAGAAAAAACAAAGTAGATAAATTGAAAGAAATTACTCCAATGAAGAAGAAGAATTGAAATCCCCTACTAAGAGTTACTTAAAATTTTAAATCTTATTATATATTACAGTTAATGGGATAAGTTTATAACAAATGTTTATTTTTTAAACATAAAAGATTAGAAAAAAGCTTTAAGTCCACCGTTTTGTAAATTCGCCTAAGAAAGTAGTTTACCACTTTCGACAGAATTCCCTGTGTAACGAAGATGTACAATAAACGCAGCATTAGTAACTGTCAGACTATAAAATCAATTTTTTTTATTTTATGACGTGTAAAATGGACTTAACCCATAGGCCGATGGTCACATTTTTGACCGAATGCACCTAATACGCACATAACTTCGGGATATGTTATATGAATCTCCTGCTTATCGATAAAATATATGTTTAAAGGAGAGCCTAAAAATAGAATCACTATGTCTTTGTAGAATATAATTTCAACATTATTAGATTCAGTAAAAAAAAATTACAATATTAATAAAATTTATTTTAAGTCTGCTTTGTCGTTAAGACTCCAGGATTACTTTTTATATTTATGCATATTCTAATTCACAAATGCGTGCAACGCTGTGCGGTTCGCTTTTTATTTTTTGCAAAATTTTTATCCGCGATCATGGTGCTTGCAACAGTATCAAAAAAATAGGACGCGCGAATTAAAAATCTAAAATCGTGGTAAGAATGCCGTAAATTCATTAAATTATATGCAAATATCAAACAAAAGACAAACCAGTTTTGGTTTCTTTTTGGCACCCATCGTAGCAAGCAAATAAACCATTGTATTCCTTAAAACAAGCTTAATAGTTATCTATCAGATAAGCGCGTAACTGTGTAACTATAGCAAAGACCTAACTCTATATACCTAAAAAAAACATGTTATTTTGTTATTTCGCTAAAAGTAAAAATTACCTATAAAATACTTATTACGTTTTCTACGTTATATGTGTTATACATGATACCTTAGTACCGCCAAGACATGGAGTAATATTACTTAATGATGAGTCACATAATCCCAGCCGATACTGTTCGCTTATTGCTCAGAGTTTTTGATTACTTCTTGATAGATTGGATCGGAGAAATCAATTGAATATTATTGCGAATCGTGCGTCTTATTACAGACTTATGCGTAAAAATGGCATAAATTTACAGACATGGTTTTTCGTTGTGGATGAATATATAAAAAACTTGAATAATGACTTACCTACTCTTATGGACATCACTTAAACAAGCGTTTCTCCCGATTATACCTGTTATTACCAGATCGGAATCAACGTTTTAATCAATCACGAATTAACGAAATTTACTCGTCAACATAAAGACCTAAATACTAAAGTGTAAAGTTATTAAAGATATGTTAGGAAAACCTCACTAACAGAATTGTATGGTGATAAAGATTATCTTGATCATAAATTCCTGATAAGGTACTAAAACAATTGTAAGCAGTAACTATTCAAGACAATAAAGATTTTGTGTGTGAATCACAATTCAACAGTACCTATCTTAAGCAAATAACTTCACGTGCAGTTATACCGAGGGCTTTCTAAAATTACATTAACAATATAAAATGAAATCGGTTAACTGATTTAAGAAAGAAGCCGTTTGAGGGTGTTCGTCGTTTGGATACTTGGGGGGAGGGAGACTTGCCGAGCTAACAGATGCAGAAGAGAATAATTTTGTATAGACATAAAAAGACTTTGTAAATTTATTTTGAAAAAATATACCCGTGAAGTTTCTTGCCAGTTCTTCTTCACGAAGGTTTTTTCGAACTGGGGGTAGAATCATGTTTTTTTTTGACGTCAATAAGAACAAGTAATTGTCAATGTTGAGAAAATAAATATTTCATTTCATATTTCATTTCATTTCATTTCATGATCTATAGGCTACTTATTAATTTCCTCTACGACAAATTATCAAATTCGTATATATTGAAAGTAATTTTAAAACACAAAAAAAACGCGCCTTTTTTATTCTCTCTCTTTATATCAACAGACCCTCGCCAGACACCTATCGCCAAGTTTGTGCATCGGTACTACCACCAAATCCCCACCGACACCCATTCAAACCTTAAGTTAGAAAGTAGACTTACGTTCGCAAACAACAAATGGTCAAACACATCAAATAGTTTTTTTAAGATTTTGCTAAGCAAATCTGGACTTAGCAGTTATATAGGTAAAGTATAAATTTGCTAAACAAAGTCATTAGACGTCTATTAGTGCGGCCGTTCATATTTTTAATTTTGCAATAGTTATACGTTTTTTTAAGTTTATTTTGTTCGCACCGGCTGTGGCTAATGTAATTGTAATGCATTCGATCAAAAAAAATCAAATGAGCCAAACTACAAGGGGGTTTTAAGAGCTATTTAAGAGTTCCACCACCAACCTTCCAGTTTCAACATCAGACTTGCTCGAGGAAACCAAATTACCGCATTGTCTTCGGTATTCCATAAAAATATAAGCAAAATTTTTTTGTTGTTCCCCTCCACGGGAAGGGCAGGAGGATAAAAATGCTCTGACGCATACACTGGCGCGCGCGATCCAGGTTATGTGGGACTCTTTCCGAGCCTACCAGAACCCTACCCACGAAAAAACCCCCTGTCGGCTCGTGCAATTCAAATAGTTTACTCTTATTGGGTCACCCGTAGGCTGAACTTGCACACTTAGACTAATCGCAGACATATCATATGTATAAAAAGAATGTATAAACAAAAAGTGGCTCTATTTTGTGGTGTGTGGAGTACATATTCTGGAAATATGAAATATTTTAATTATTTTTTTATTTTTCAAATTATTTTTTAAAATTTGTGAAAAGTGATTTTCGTCATTACATACATCACCACATAACAAAAGACAAAAGTCGCTTTTTATTTGACCATTTAGCTAAGAATAAGATAAGTATGAGACATAAGTAAGATAAGTATTTTAAGCACATTTCATAGTAAGCGTGTGAATAAATTAATCATCAAAAAAGTGATAGCAATGTCAAGTACGATCAAATAATTATATTCTCTTTGGCGTTTTAGTATGTTAGGTAATTTCGCCCTCATTAGTCAAGTTTCCGTAGTGTAGCGGTTATCACGTGTGCTTCACACGCACAAGGTCCCCGGTTCGATCCCGGGCGGAAACAGTTGTACGTTTTATCTTTTTTTGTTTTGTTTAATAAATTTGAGTGTGAATATTCTGGAATATCGATTTTTATACTGGAATATTGATTATTGAAGTGTTTTGAATTTTTATTTACAAAATGTTTAAAATTAATTTACTATCCAGACCAAAACGCATGTTATTTCATCTAAAAAAATGTAAACTGGGGAACCTCGTGCTAATTAAAAAATTAGATTCTATCTCTCGTAGGTATTTATGTAGTCCTTACGATGATTCATGAGACAAAGTTTTTGTCACAAATGTCCGTGGGTGCGGATGCCACTACGTTTTATCTTTTTTTGTTTTGTTTAATAAATTTGAGTGTGAATATTCTGGAATATCGATTTTTATACTGGAATATTGATTATTGAAGTGTTTTGAATTTTTATTTACAAAATGTTTAAAATTAATTTACTATCCAGACCAAAACGCATGTTATTTCATCTAAAAAAATGTAAACTGGGGAACCTCGTGCTAATTAAAAAATTAGATTCTATCTCTCGTAGGTATTTATGTAGTCCTTACGATGATTCATGAGACAAAGTTTTTGTCACAAATGTCCGTGGGTGCGGATGCCACTTACCATTAGATGACCTTTGCCGATTATAAAATGAAATGAAATATTTATATCTCAACATTGACAATTACTTGTTCTTATTGAAGTCAAATAAAGCATGACTCTACCACCAGTTCGGAAAAACCTTCGTGAAGAAGAACTGGCAAGAAACTTCACGGGTATATTTTTTCAAAATAAATTTACAGACTCTCTTTATGTCTATACAAAATTATTCTTATCTACATCTGTTAGCTCGGCAGATCTCCACCCTCCAAGTATCCAAACGACGAACACCCTCAAACAGCACCCGTTCACGAGATAACGCCGGATTCAGCTATCGCCCTCCTCAACCATGAAAAAAGAAAAAAAAACGACCTGTTATGTATAAGAAATAATAAATTCAACAAGTGTCTACTAAAAGTTGCCTACCGAGTATATTAGACGACCGTCAAATGTGCTAGTAATTATACACATTTAAAACAATGAGATCGTTAGAAAGTTCTGAGGCCCCGTTATATTCAGTACTACTAAAATTAAAAAGAAAAGATATTTGCTTGTTGATTGGTTAGCAATAAACTTGCATAAGTAACAATTCATAATAATCCCACTGGATGCGCATTAGTCTTGCCTATAAGGGCCATTTCAGGTCATTTATATTCCACAACGCTTGCCAATTGCGGGTAAAACTTTACACATACCTATCAAATAATTGTCTAGGGATGTGTGTATATTTTCAAACATAGTTTTCTTCACTGCAGGATTTCTCAAAAATTTTTATATTATTGGCAGTCATAGAAAGCAATCCAGAATTTATATCGAGAGTTTAATTTGAAACAAATCCATAGACATTCATAAATAATTTTGTATTAGAAACAACATGTTCTGAATGTAACTTTTTGAAACAACGCAGACCATGCCGCTTCAAGATTACAAAATTGGCCCGAACAAAGCTGCAAGTGAAAGAATTATCACTAAATAATTTTCCAAAAACTCCGGCCGTCGGACCCTTTGCAAATAACCGTTACATTATATAAAATATACATCGCCAACAACCATGTTTAACAAGCTTTCACTAGCATATGTTGCAGGCCTATATTTTATACATACTGATGTCGCCAAAGCTCTGGAGCTTTGCCAATAAAACGGTATCGTCTAAAAAGCTTCCTACATTCTTTGGCCCTCGCTTTAAGATACGCTGACATGGCAGATAAGTGAGAAACCTGAGGTTTGTAAACAAAAATATATTACTTAGTTAAGTATAAGTCGTTACTTTTGGTCTAAAGTTTAGTTAAGCAAGTAGAAAGTAAGAAAGTCCTAAGGTAATAATAAAAACCCTTATGTTATGAATACGCAAAATGTTAGTACGCGTATAGTAGATAGTTGAACAAAACTGTTTGAAAAACAAAACAAACATATATATTCTACACAAAGATGGCGGAATTTTAAAAAAATATCTTTAAAAGTGTAATAATTACATGGACGGAGGGTTTGTCAACTTTTAGTGCCACAAATTGTCCCACAAGCATAGTGACAATATACAACAGAAATATTACATTCTTGTTCCGTACACAGAAATGCTGAGATTTGTGCGATTCATAATGAGATTTCTAATGTGGATTTCAAACAAATTAAAAATTGTTCGAAATGTTCACAATAGCTCTACAATTTTTCGTATGAAACTTGCTGGTAGTATATTATCGAATATAATATTATGGCTTTTTCTTCGCGTGTTCAGATTGAATGATTCAGTAAATAAACTTTATCCTTTTTTGATTCTGGTTTCACAAGTTGTATACCTTAGTAAGAAGTTTTCACAGTTATTTACTAAATTCTCCCACAATTTGGAAAAGGTTGAATAAACTTTTGGAAAAGATCAATGAATCTACAAGCATGTCTAGGTATAGATTAGTAGTATACTATACCTACCTAGGTTCGTGAATTAGTCGTGGAAATGTAATTGCTATTCAAAGCACTTCATGGAGCATTATAATACAATTTCTTTACTACTTAACTACTTTAAAAGATACCGTTTATTTCCAAAAGTACTGAATTATTAACATTAAGTGCAACTACATTTTAGTGTTCAGGCTGCTTTCATTAAATTCGAGTGCTATCCCTACGAAAATCACAATTGAAGTACGTACAATTTTTAACTAAAAGCATCTCAATTTTAGTGCATTTCAACCATTTTGATATTAAAGTTATCTGAACAAAAAAACATGTATCAGCGAAAAAATACCTACAATTTCAATGCACGAAAGTTATTCAGAATTCTGAACCTTTTATTTTTTGCGATTCGGCGCTGGGCGCTTTGTAAAAAATTTAAATGTTTTTTTGGTTTATTCTCTGGTTATTCTTCCGTTTTCAGATTGAAAACATCCGCTCTGTTATGTATCGCTTCTAATTTTAAATAATTTATTCTTTGTGACTTGCAGCTGACTGATTAGACTGAGCGTACATGAAGTAGATTAGTATTTTCTAATTGTATTTTAATTACAAAGACATAAAGTACATTTTAGGGATTTTTCATAGTCTTTGAAATTAAGGACTTAAAAAAATTACTTTATGTGTTTCTGTATGACCTTAATGTAAAACTAAAATACTCGTATAGATAAATTATCGCATTTATCGATCGGTTCGGTTTTAACGACACGGCAAGTGATTCTTGTTATCGATTTTCCGTATAGGTTTTCCGAATCAATGTTAGATAAAATTATATAATCTCTGAGTTTACTTTCAAAACTACTACAGGTTATTTAAGTTATGTATGTAAGGAGTTAAGTCATAGCTTGGCATCTTTATTTTTGTTAACCAAGCTTCAATTATACAATTGCTAAATAACAGTAGTCAATTGACTGAAAAGTTTAACACATAAAAATAATACATAAATTACTGACGAATGCATGGCCTTAGAATTTTGGCACACAGGTAGCTATCATTCTAACATAGCTTAGAAGGAATTTTGGAGCGCTGCCATGAGAACACGAAAACGAAGTTTCCAAGCAAATAAATGCATATAGACTTAATAACAGGGCTGACCATCATATACACAACAATGAAAGTTAAAAATTTACGGGCTGCTTGAATAATCGATATAAAAAGACATTACCTATAAATCGTAAACAAACATGTGTTTTTTTTTCAGTGAAAATGTATGTCCGTTACAGAATTTAATTCCGAAACGTCTAGTGCACTAGACAAAGCCATTCATTTATGAAAATGGTTAGTGTCATGTATGTAGTTATATTAAATTTACACTTTGACACTATTTGACACTATTCTAACCAAGCCCGCCACTATCGGAGCAGTTTGCATTATTTGTGGTTTATTATTTATATATAAATGGTGGTTGCAATGTATGTTAGGAACAACATGACACGATTAACTTAAATAGTAAATCATCTCACCTAAAATCCAAATTATTCCGAAGTAAATATGTTTATTTTTAAACTCTAAGTCATCAACATTACTTTCTTTCATTTGAGACAAAAGACAATTGCTTGTATAATATCCAAGTAAACATATAATTATGAACCACATGCCAAGGTCTGTAGGTGCTGGTGTCATCGAAAAGTCATATATAAATGTCATAAAGATATCATAAAAATTTTGACATTATGTAACGATCCAATAAAGTTTTTAAGAATGTTCTAAATTTAAAAACTACATTGTCCATTTAGGTCAAGTTCTATGTCCAAGATGGTAATACGCCAGCTTACAAACAGAGTCATAAATATCAGCAAAATAACACAGGTATTGATTTGCTTTAAAACTTCTTGGCATCAGGGATAAAAGCCTTATACTGCTATTATATATAAAATATATATTATATAAAAAAACCTTCAACTAACTCAAAAAACTTTCTTTCCGCCCCTAATTAATCACACATTACTCATAAAACTATAAACACTTTTTCTTGTTTTCACCAATTCCCATTTCGAAGTTTTATGTGCTGGACATTTTTCCACGGGCACGCGAGGTCAAGCGGCTTAGAGCGAAGAAACGACTTCGGCCTAATCCGCTGACTTTTATTTATGCAGTGAATTAATCTCAACCCCGGGGTGGGACATTCTCTTCATTCCCTTTGCGATCTGCTAATGTTTCTCGACTGGACTGTTCGATAACTTGCTAGTTAATACGTCAGTGGGATTATTTGTGGTTGGGAAAAATGCTGATGTTGTAGGTTTGGTAATGGATTGGGCATTTTAGTTGGTACTTATTTGTAAAAAAAAACAATGAAATGTTAGAAAATATATAAGCATATATAAGTTTATTTTTGATTTTGATGCAAAAATAATTTTTGCAATTTATCGTTTATTTGTTACTAATAAATCACGAAACTTCGATTCAATTTAAGCGAACTCACCGTTAGACTCAAGAAAAACTGATTTTCTTTGTATTTGTTGTGATTTTGATAGAAAAGGTAAAGCTAAAAAGCTTTCAAGTGTAGAGTGAATAGGTACCTCTTAGACAGGCGTGTACGATCCTCGTCTTCATCGTCACTTTCCATCAGGTGAGATGGAAGACAAACGCCTGCTAATTATTAATAAAAAAAAAAAAAAAAAAAAGGATATTTGATCGTACAAGAAACAAAACAAAATTAATGCACCTTGGTAAAACGATTTAAGCAAATTCAGTATACTTTCTACTATGCTAACCTATCACCATGTAGCATAAACGTTCTGTATCTTTTGATGATAATCTATTATAATATATTTCGCTATATGTGTCGTAACCAAAGTTATAAAACCGCTTGATTTATCTAGATTTCGGTCTAGTTACTGAGACTAAGTCCAGTTAAGTTCCTTAACTAGAAATCAGAAGCCTAACATAAAATCCTACAGAGAAAGTTTACGATTCAAATAAATTATAACTAGAAAGCATTAATCGGGTAAATTTATATTAAAATAAGTAAATGCTATTCTCGTTATAGCCTTTTGTAATAGCTTGACTAACATGTTTTAAAAACGACATTATTTTTTTCAATGGAATAAACGATATATTTTTCATTTATGGAGGATAAGTAGAAATACTTCATAGATTTATCCTTAAATAAGAGGAAATTTAATGCTTATTTTCTTAAAAATATTTTTCTTGAATATAATTTTCCTTTTTTTTCTAGTAACTTTATATTTGTATAATTTAAGACATGTCCTTATAAAATTACTATTTATATAAACATATACGGGCACAATTTAGATTGCACCTACATCCAGCTGCTCTACAAATTCTTCGCCATGGCGATATTTGATGATGTTTCCATCGTAGAAAGTACTGTATAACCACACCGAAATTTAAGTTATATTAATTATTTATAAATAGCCCGCCCCTATTTCTAATCTTGGCACATACCATCACAGTATGAATTTTATCACTTTGTTGATCAAAAGCAATTTTATAAATCTAATTTCTAAACAAAATTCTTAAGGGACCTGTTACGAAAATCACCACAAAATGGTTTATGATCTGCATCAGATCTTTTCTACGAAGAAGATCGTTAAACCCATAGATTTGTAAACCGTTGATATGTTTATTATCACTACAACAGAAGACACGGTAAAAATCGTATTCAGCTATTTTCGAAATCGTATCTTTTATAGTTACTGCTTTATTCCTTTGTGGCGTTGGTCGTGTGTGGTCTATTTTATAGCTTCTCTAGCTTTTTTACACCCTGTTTATAATTAGCATGGAGTCTAAGATCGCTAATCTGATCGCAGAAACTTGTTCTGTACTCATTTAATTATTATGAATTCTAATTTAATGGCATGGGGATAAAAATTTATTAGAGATAATTAGGTTGCACTAATATGTTAAGATAAGTTCAAGATAAGTTTTAGGTTTTAATGTTTAATCTTGGTTCTGTTTATTTGTTATTATAAAGTGTAAGTCTTTTTAAGTCGATGAACCTGTTAATCTACGTAGTAATATTAGGATCATAAATTGTTAATATAATATATATCAGCCATATAAATAAATGATTTCTTGTAATTTACATCTAAATCTAAACAAAGCACTTATATCGTCGTAATTGAGAACTGACTAATAACTTTTTCCTTCTAAATTCATATTTTATCGTCAAGTTTAATTGTTCTTGAGTTTTCCAGCCATAAAAGTTATAGAAAACAAACATCTCTGTCCGTTTTATTGGGATCTTGCAAGTTCTGTGATCAGTGCAATTACTGCAACAAAGGCAACTCCAACTGAAGACACTACGGTCACTAACGCGTCATCAGTCGATATAAGGGTGTAACAACACCAATCGATCGATCGTCGATCGACGTCGATGGATGGGTCGCCTGCTTGTTGGTCGACTATGAAATCAGTAAAAAAAATCGTATAAGGATTCGATTTTAAAATTAAATATAATGAAATATTTATTTCTCAACATTGACAATTACTTGTTCTTATTGACGTCGAATAAAACATGACTCTACCACCAGTTCGGAAAAACCTTCGTGAAGAAGAATTGGCAAGAAACTTCACGGGTATATTTTTTTCTAAATAAATTTACAGACTCTCTTTATGTCCATACAAATTTATTCTTATCTGCATCTGTTAACTCGGCAAGTCTCCCTTTCCCAAGTATCCAATCGACGAACACCCTCAAACGGCACCCGTTCACGAGTTAACGCGGGATCCAGCCATCGCCCACCTCAACCAAGACCTTTGTTGTTCATTATATACATCGATAATAGGATTCAGGAAATTTTAATTCGATGTTCGTAAAAGTAATATGACAAATTTAAATACACGCAGAACATCAAGCATACAAATATGTATATAGACTTTCAATATTATTTAACCCGACAAAGACACGAAATAACATTAGTATTAAATAGGCGCCAAGGCACGATATCGTGTCAACAAAAGTAAACGTTTGATTCAACATATTATATTAAATATCTAAGTGACGTCGTCTGTATGTTTAGTGAAAAAAATATATAATTATATGTAGGTAGTAGAGTTACAAAATTCTATTATTTGCTTTTAAAAATAAAAAAAGTGGTTGGATTGCTCACAATCATTTTGAAAAATGTATCGGAAATACTCGTAATACTGACAGATTTTAACCTCATCTTTTTGACGCTATAATCTATAATGTTATGAAGTATATTGATGTATTCAGTATTCAGTTATGAAGTCATTATATGTTATTTACGATAAAACGTATAATAATGTTATATCAACGTAGGCAGGTCAAATTATGTGTCATAATTTAAATTATTTTTTAAAACAAAATAAGTCAGTTAAGTTTAGTTAGCACTTCCTTTTGAACAAATCTGTGGTTGGGAGAGTGAGTACGAGAAACATACATTTTACGAATCACACCGACACACTAAGGTTGAAAAACAACACAACGCTTAAAATTGTTTAACTTGTGATATTATTAAATAGTCAATATCTCGAAATTTAAGCGTTATTTTACTGCATGTGGTACCACTTTATGTAATTCATTTAGGCTCCATAAACGATGGTTATTAGGCCCACGGTGAAATATCAGAATAACCAACAATGTTCATTTTCAATCTATGATTAGTTCGCAACTTCCTTTGCGGACTTATAAATTCAATATATGAGAAACAAATAAACCAAATCTTAAATAACAGCAGAGCCTACGGAACGATCAGCCGAAAATAAAATAAATTCTGATCTTATGCATCTTTATGAAACTGAATATCAATTTCACAAATTTGAAATGTTATAACTAGTGCTGATTAGATGTAAAACTGTGCCAAATAAACCAAAGCAAATTTAAATTGAATCTTTTATTCATATTTGAATTCAATGTAACTCGGGCACATTTTCACCATGGAAACAACAATTATCTAAATAGAGGGGACCGGTCCTGGTCCTTAAAAAATTGTTAAGTCTGTGATGAATATAAATAATTCTTCAACTCTAATATTTGAGGATAAGTATAAAACACAAAGAACTATTAGAAAACTAATTAGAAAAATTCAACTGTTAAAAGCAATACAAAAATATCAAACGTAGTTAAATCAAATAACACCTTTATGTTACATCAAAAACCCGAAAATAAAGAGTCGCGATATCAATCTGAGAGATTTTTTTGAAATGTAATTCTTTAAACCTTTTTTTTTAATACATAATTTTATCTTTATCAGAACTTCACCATAGATTTACTTATCGCAAGTAAAACCACGTGCAACATTAGTGTAAGATACATTTACAAGCAAAGCGTAAACACAGGAAGCATTAGCCGTAATAGCCTGTTGCTTATGTGACATAAGCAATGAACGCCGAATGCTTGGTCGCAGCGGACACATTATAAAGGTGTTAAACAATGGCGGAGGAAGCGGTTAAGTGGAGGTACGTGTAACGAAAGAAGTACTCCATTTAATAGTTATGATTGGCCATTCTTATTAACGTTTATTGTTTGGTTACAACAGAAATTGTTGAATGGAGCCCGCTGGTGAAGGAAGCTATTGTTTTTAATTACTGGGTTGGAGTGTTTCTTAGAACTTTGGATGCTGAAATATTAACTTATGTATAAGGGTTTCCAGTGAGAAACATGTTTTAAAAATACATGGATGCCAATCAAATAAATTGTTACCTCTTACGTCATATTTATAAAAACTGTGTGACTTTTGCGATCTAAATATATATTGCTGTATTATAAAAGCTATTGCTGATTCCTTTTGCGCATAACATGCGTATAAATCGCACGTCTGGAAAATATGAAGTTGAATTCAATTTTATTCTAACTAGGGACAAACTTAATGCTTAACAGTTATTAACATAAAACCGGTTCATTTGTACTTATAAAATTACGTACTTCTGAGAAAATTAACAAGAAATTATTGGTTTTGTCAATCCGAAGCAATGTAGAGGATGTATACTTATTATTGGTATAATGTTGTGGATGTAAATGATACATTTCAAAGAATCTGAACAAATTATTTGAAGTATAATACTATTATTATATTTTTTTCCTAAGTATCAAATAACAAAACTCAACCAATATTGTCACAAAAACTTTGGAGTGGCTATCAAAACGAATCAGAACGGACAAAACTGTAGCCATTCAGATCTTCACTTTTGGGAAATTTAGCAATGTAAATACAGATGGAAGGCCTAAATCTATTGTTTTCTCTTTCTAATTTAAATATCAAAGCGGTCCGAAGAATGGCTAGCAGAAGTTTTTGAATCGGTAACGAAGCACGTTCAATGAGGACTTAATGAACCGTATTAAGATGGGGACTCTCTTCAAGTTATATAAAAGTTCTGACGGAATCTAGTTGAAAAGGAAAACAATTTAATTATTTTGTCTATTGAGTTGTTTCTTTCTATTGTCGATAAATTATGATAAGGTATTGATTTAAATTTTGTTAGATACCAAAATAAGTGCGGCTTTGCTATGTAGAGTAAAAAATTAAGGAGCTGAACTACCAATAGAAGTAGATTTCGTGGTTTTAATGTCCATTATTGATATATCAAACTTGGCTCTGATAAATGTCATCAAAATTAACATTAGTTTTAAAATTGCGAGAAGAAATTCAAAATAAATTACAATTCTTCTATCTAATACCTTTTTAGAATACAAAGAAGCTCAAAACAAGCTTACGTCGAAACCTCGTATAGAAACTATCTCCTTTAACTAATTTCCAACAAACTTTAGCAAGACACCTATAAAAATTTACCATCCGAAAAATTCGAGACTACCCAAGGCACTTTCAAAAATTGCACATTGAATAAGCAGCCATTTGGCAAAGATGAGTTTCGTTTATGTTGGTAACTCTTTAAAATATACACGGTGTGCCAACTAAAAATTAATAAACAGTGAATAACTGAATAACTTAATTTCGTATACCACTCGAGCGTGGTAGATTGGCCAATAAAGCGTTTTTATAGCCTTTTTATTATGATTCATAAATGTGAATCACCTATAATGGTTGTACGCCGTATGAGAAAATACAATACTCGGTGCATAACAGTTTATAATTAAATGAACTGTTAAAACATTGGTTTATATTCCAATTTAAAGCCGCTTTTATTTAAATGTCATTTGGTCATTATGCTTTCGTTGCATTTAATGAGATATATAAAAGTATATTATTATAATTTATTTGATATTTCTTTTGTTAAGTTCTCGTCTGGGGCGGTACTACAGTCTTGTTTAATATAATAAAATAAAGCCATAATAATCTTGTTTGCGAGGTCGTGTTCCAGTTAAAGGGAACTGCTAGTGCAATTTCTGGAACAAAGCAACTCCTCCTGGAGCCTACGGTTGGCAACTTATATTAGTGGATATAATTATAACTTCCAGTACTGATGAATAAAACAACTACGACGAATGATATGCATGGGTGCGAATGCCACTTACCATCAGATGGGCCACGTGCTCTTTTGCCGGTTCTGGAAATAGGAGTTGAAAACTACGATTTACTCACCACCAGAAAACTGTAGTTTTGAGTAGCGTCGTAATATTACTGGACTGTCGGTACTCAAATGTACCGGGTACAAAGATGGTTTATTCCTACTACAAGGAGGGCTTCTTAATTAAATGAGAACAACCACTTTACTTGATTAACTTTATATATTTAGAATAGAGAGACTTAAAGTAATACATTTAGTTATTATTATATTGGTATTATTCAGGCTGCTGCCTACAATAGAATGCCATAGAACAATCTTACGTATTCTATCTGTTAATCAAATTACAAATGATGACAGACTTGTAAGTTGCCAGTTGTAGTTGGCAGCAAGTTTGTTTGTGCGATAACCTCCTTTATTATATACGGCACAAGCAAACGTTGCAGTACCTTCTTTTTGTTGAATATCTTGTATGGGCTGTGTTAATGCTGCTTTTACACTTGTTGGTTTGTAAATTTTTCTAAACCGAAGTACTAGAAGAAGATGGAGACCTATGTGTACGGTTTGCACAAGCCGTTCCGCGAATCAGCGTCAGTCCAAATAATTTATTTTAAGTGTTAAAATCAATCGGAGATGCATTAGCCACCACGGCATCAACACCACTTCAACTGAACAATGCAGTTACGTTCTCAATCAAGAAAATCATCATCTACTGAACTCTTGAACTCAACATTGCGGGATGCTATTGCGGGACCACCATAATATTGTTCTAAGATGGCATTACAACAAGATTTACACGTCGTGGAACAAATTAAGTGCATTTGTTGATGCAGATTAATAAATTCATTCATTCATGTAATGTTATTTTTCATAGCAAAATCTGACTGCCAAAGATTTCAGGTACTATATCAAGTTGTAGATTACTTAAATATTATACTTGAATAGAAGTTCAGGTACAGTGTATACTTCTTTTGTAAAGTTAAATTGTAAAAAGGAAGCTTGTAAAGACATAAAACATGTATCTATTTGCTGTTCAACATAATAATTGATCATGGTATGAAATTTTAAAAGTTAACGAAAAATTGGCAAAAAAATTACGAGTATATTTTATTTATTAATCTTTGTCCTGTACTTATACTAAGCCCTCGCTCTTAATCGATTTCATTGAAATAACGCCTATAATTATTTGAATTTAAAATGAGTTTTGAATTATCATATTATATATTACGAACATATTATTCTTATTAAACTAAAAATTTTGACGCTTCCAAAAGTCAAGTTTAAAAGTATCTATATCGTCAGAAAAAGGTTTTAAGCTGGCAAAAGATGAATGCAACGCAAAGCGTTACAAAGTTTTGTCTATTACGAGTTTCTTGGCCCAGAGTAAGACCAACGACACGAAATAAAGAATATAAAAAATAATTCCCAGACCTTAATTTTATATAGAAAAGATTCCAGGTTCGAGTTCTGGTCGGGGCATTCATTTATACGATGAACACAGATGTTTTTTCTCGGTCATTGTGGTTTATAATAATATTTATATATGTATGTTTACTCTTGGTCCTCCCGAGTTTGCTATATATCCATAACACAAGTTCCGCTTACTTTGGGGCCACAGCGTTGGTGTGATTGTCTGGGGATTCATTTAAAAAAATAGGGTTAAATTTAATCGTGTAATGGTCATGGGCTTTTATAATGAGTCATGCTTAATTTATTTTATATTGAGCCTCATAAATAAACTAAATACATTTTATTTGCTTTATTTTGATACCCTAGAACCCTGTTACCCTTGTAGGTGTTAAATCGGGATTATAATATTTTAAACCACTTTTGTTGTTGATAAAAAGGTTCTAATGCAGATTACGGTTTTAAATAGATCAATATAAGATATAGTTTATGTCGCGAAGTAGACCACGAAGTGCACAAAAGTTCTTCAGTTCAGCTGTCAAGGTCACAGACAGAATGTGGACACGAGACATAACAATAATGAGGCTCTTTGCACTTGGCTTCTTTTGGACTGAATGGAGTAATATATATACAGATTACAGTCAAACATTTCAAATAAAGTCATAATTAAAAATTCATACAAATAAACCTTAAGAATAGATGCCCTCTCATGTTTAGTTTTCATTATTTATTACTTCGGAAGTGTTACTAATTATAATTAGAAAGCGAAGGTCAACGCATTAATTTTAACCACAAGTTGCTATACTGTTGCCTGAGGCAAGTATTTAAATATTCCAACTTTGTTCCTTTGATTTCTGTGATTATGTGATATTAATTTATGTACATTAGTTTCATAAAAAATTATTTAGTAACATTCAGTTAAAGTTGATTTATTTGGAGTAAAATAAGCTTTTTACGCTTATAAGCTAATAAAGTTGTTGCAGTAGTTAAGGGGTAGTAGAATTTCTAAGTTGAACCTTTAGAATAACCACGTTTACGTGATTGTCTTTCGAATAACAGGACGGCACAGCCAGTGTAATTCCTGGACAAAAGCACTTTCAACTTAAGCTCATGGTCGACAACGCATCATTGTCGATATCGTCGATTGTCGAACATCGTGGGCTTGTTTGCCGGCAATAACAAAGTTAAAAGCTTTAATTGATACATTAGGCAGAGTTTCGTCCCATATGAGTCCATACTAGGTGGGACTGCCGAATTTCTTCATTAGACCTCGTTTATTTCGTATGCACGGAGGGCACATCATAAATCAATAACGCGTCCGATTACTTTCAATCAAGTGGATTGCCATAACAGATGAGAACCTTAATACGTATGCTTTTTTATCTAAAACGTGTAAGATGTGCGTATAGTTAAATCCACAATTATTCAAATATAAAAAAGTAACGGCGTCCGTGTGGCGTAATGGGTAGTGTTATACGCAAGAGGTCGCAATCTCGAGTCATGGTCGGGGCATTTTTTTATGGAATCAACACACAGATGAACACAGTTCTCAAAACTAAAAAAAACCCCCCTGAATGACTCGTGCAATTTTTTGCCACACAGTCTCATCTGAGCGACGACCAATTGGAGAAAGTGGTCGCGCTAGCGGGGCCCAGAAACATATCACATAGCACTGAAGGTGCTCAAAGCACTGAAGCTGAATACATAGCACTAAAGGTGCTCAAAATGAAAATAAAAATTGAATTAATTAGAACTTACATTAGAATTAGAAGTTGCGGGCTGAAGGGCTTCGAGATCTAGTGTTAGTTGCGTGGCTACGTTCGTGTGCGCGTTTTTTGGTCTAGCGACTTTGAACTTTGAATCTATGACAGGGGTATTGTACGAGACTGAATCTCGAAATAGAGGATTAGGGTGGGTTTCAGAGCGTTTGAAGAAAGTTCAAGATCTCTGTGCAGGTCCACGTTAAGCACGCACCAAGGTGGGTTTGTGGCCCTGCGGCAGAAGAGATTTTGAACTACCTGCAGTTTGTGCAGGACGGAGAGTTGGGCGTGGGCAAAGATTGGCGAGGCTTATGTCATGACGGGTCTAACGCAGATCTTAAAAGCGTACGTTTGTTTCTGAAAGACATTTTACTTTTTCTACCTATATAGGCGGCTTAAGTAAAAACGGGCGAGTTTCGTTACTCTATCGACGTGTGGCTTGAAATAAAGCGTCTGGTCTAAGGTGACGCCTAAGTATTTAGTACTGCGCTTCCAGGGGATGGGAATACCTAACATTCGAATTAATGGAATTATGAGAGGATCGCCATCCGTTGGAAACAGATGGTTCCGCATTCGAGAGAGTATGACTCTCTCGAGAAGTTTAGACATTTCCTTGAGGAGGCTCTTGGGTCTGTGATTAGCCGGGATATTCAGAGGTTTACCCGTCTTGGGGATGCCTTGTCGCTTCTTTCCAAGCTTTTTGCAAGTAGCTAAGGTCAAAGCAGGCATTGAAGATGATAGCTGACAAGGTAAGCACCTGTTAAGGCAGGTGCTTGAGTGCGTGGTTGGAAATTCCATCCGCACCCGGAGCCTTTTTGGAATTTTGACTTCTAATGAGAAGCAAGATTTCATCATTAGAGACTGTGACGGGGTTGGCGGTGATGGGAAGAGAGTCTCTGCGGAGGACTTCGTCCTCTACTGCCTGGATGTGGGAGAGATCCGCGGGTTGCGTGCTGGGCGAGCATTGTAAGGAAACGCTGTCAGCGAAGCATTCGGCTTTCTCTTCGACTTCGAAGGCAGTAGTGCCATCGGGATGAGTGAGGGGAGGAACGTGAGAGGCAGTGTCTACGCGTTAGTCTCGGGCCATACTATAATACGCTTGGTGGGCCGGGGAGATATTCTCCATGAGATCGTTCATTTGAGCGTTTCGGAGTTCCGCGAGGCAAGATCTAACTTTACGTTGTAGCTGATTCGCAGCTGTTCTATAGGCGGGCGTGGGATAGAGCTTGGCTCTCTGGAGAGCCGCGTTCTTAGCTTTAATAAGATTGCTAATGGCTAGGGGAAGCGTGGGTTTGCCTTGCTTAGCAACCTTCTGGTTATCACTGTTGGCTGAGTTGATAGCATCAGTGAGGGAATTGACTAACGAGTCTATTTTATCTGGACTATCTAGTTGGTCGGGTGAGATAGTGAGCGGAGAGTTCGGGGCCTCTAAGGCTGAAACTAAAGTATTTTTAAAGCCTTTCCAGTTGGTAAAGGTCTTAAGAGAGGTGACGTTATCGTTGGGCGGTCCTAAAACGAGAGAGACGGGGCGGTGCTCAGAGCCTGGGTCATCGAGCGGTTGGATAGACCTGAGATCAAGGTTGATATGCTTTACTGCCGTTAAGTCGAGGATGTTGAGAGAGTGGTTTGGGTTGTCGGGATAGTGGGAGTGATGGAGAGATGACTTCTAGGTCGAGTGAGTTTGTGATGTCGAGGAGAGCGATACCGCTGGTGTTGGTTGATAGGCACGTCTAGTCAGTATGTTTGGAGTTAAAGTCTCCGAACATAATGACTAAATGGCCGAGGGCGAGAATGGCCTCAAAGTCGCTGCGGATTGGTCTGGTGCCACTAGGTATGTAGATTGAAGCTATGATGATGGTCGGATGACTAGTCATAGCCAATCTACACACAGTGGCTTCCATGTTGAGGAGAGAAGGGGTAGGGAGAGGACAGCAATAGAATCCTCTTTTGTAATAAATAGCAGTGCCACCGAAACCGTCGGAGTTGGGCCTGTCGTTACGAATAAACGCGTACTAGGGAATAGCGAATCCCCTGGTGCGGTTTGGAGTGGGCCACGTCTCTTGGGGAAGCATTAAGTCTGGCTCGTTGTTCTGAAGGAACAGTTTGAGCTCAGGAAGTTTAGTACTAAGGTTTGTTGTTAGTTGTAGGTTAGTAATACAACTACGAGCGTTGAATGAAACTAGGGATAAGCTATTGGGTTTGATACGACCGGACGCGGGATTTGCAGCTCTAGACATTATATTTACTATTTAAAAAATGTATACTAAATATAGAATTTATAAAGAACTAAGTAGCGAGTGATGCTCGGCTAACGCGAATAGACCCTCTTGAGGAGAGCGGGTGGCTCGCAGTTTGCGTGCGAGTACGGAGTTTTCCCTAATGTCGACGTTTTGAATGACGTCGAAGACGATCTTCATGTTGGCTGACCAACGACGACATAGGTGAAGACGACGAAGCGGGACGCGGGCCTACGGGAGCTACGGGAGCTGGGATAGGTAGGGAACGTGGAGCGGCCGGACGCTGTCTCCAGGAGAGAGCCGGAGTAGGCGTCGGCTGCACGGGCTTTGCTTCCGGGGGAGTCCGGTTGCGCAGCGGTGGGAAGTTGGTGGGAGTGTGTGGCGGCGCCGGTTTAGGCGTGGCCCTCGTAACGGAGGAGCGAGGAGCGCGCAGATAAACCCTGTAGTTAGCTATGTGGCCGGACTGGCCGCACAGCACACATGCAGGGGGGAAGTGGAGTCGGGGGTGCGAGTGCACTCCTTCTTATTGTGCGGATCTAGGCACTTTACGCATCTGAGAGTGGGTGAGTAATTAACCACTGCGTGGCCGTAAAGCTGGCAACGGTGGCATTGCAAAGGGTGCCCGCGAGGGTTGGGCCGCTCGACAGAGATGTTCGAGAGTCCGCAGATTGTGCGAGCCTCTCTGAAGATCTCCCTCGAGTTAGGAGTGTTGGACAAGATGAATACGCGAGTGGGAAACGCCTACCGCGGTTGGAATGAATCTTGTGCACGGCTTCAGCCGGGAAGCCCTGGGACTGAAGATCCTCGAGGACGTCGTCGTTACTGAGTTCATTCGGGCCACTCCGTAGTACCGCGCGGACCTTACGCTCCTCCGAGAGGGCGTAGGTATGATACGCGATTTGTTTGACCGACAGGAGCCTAGTAAAAGACCGGAAGTCGTCAATAGTTGCGACTTGGATTTTAATGGTTTTGCCTGCGTTTGCCGCTTTAACACAAGTTTTGCACAAGTTAGAAAGTTAGGGTGTTGAAGACATCGGGGTGGGCTCGGGTGTTGAAGACACCGCGGCTTTCTTCGAACGCTTCTTGGAGCGTTTAGCAACTAATTGAAATGGGGGCTCAGGAAGGCCAGTTAGGGTGGCGGCGTCCGATGACGCATCAGACGCGGATTTGGGGTCGCTCCCGGGAGCGGTATGCTTATGCCGCGACGTGCGAGAGGACGTGTCCGAGACATGGACGGACGGATGGACCTGAGAGGTCAGGGTTTGAGTGGCCTGAGGGGCCGGCGTTGGGGCCTGAGGGGCCGGGGACGCGATTTTTGCCTGAAAGGCCTGCGTTAGAACATTCTCGAATATGGAGACGCCTGACGCTATGAGCGCCTGGGCGAACGTTCTAGCAAAGTTAACCAAGCTTTGCTAGTCCATTGGAGGGCTTGGGACTACAGTATGTAATATATAAATATATTTAAAAATGCTTAATTTCCCTAACAACCTAAACCACCCTACCCGCGGTAGGGGGCTGGGGACGACGCGAAGTGGTGCCCCTAATTCGGACAAGCACTGTACCGTCACCCTGGGAAAGGCCAAAGTGCAATAGGATCGAGTCTGCCTATTTATCCTTAGCCTGAAGGGCCTTGGAAGCGCACCGGGGCAACGCTAGCAGGCTCAGTTATCACCGTTAAATATCCACCTGCTCAACGCGAGTCTGCTACGGAGAGTGTTGTCAATAAATTGACAACAAAAACCGGCCGTAGACCTGACTAGGTTGAGTTGCACTGAAAGTGCGGGATTGACTACGCTACGACAGGCCGAAGCCGGCCGCAGAACGAGTCTCTAACTAACGTAACAAGCGCCCAGTGTCAAGTACGTAGCCAGAAAATCAGCCCGAGCTTGCGAACGAACGTTGAATTTAACCAACGTAAGTAAGCTCAACTTTGTTGTTGCTGCGGGACAGACTATGTTACGACCGGCTGAAACCGGCCGCAGCGTAAGTCACAAAGAGGCTTATCTCAAGTCGTCGGGGACGAAGCGAGATATTGTACCAATCTCAGCGTTTGAGTATTGTTTCGAGTTCTCGTCCTGAGAGGACAATCGTGACTCAGTAGCTGGTGCGACCGCGAAAACGTCCGAACGGGTTCGGACGCAGAGTGAGTCTGGGGCTACGCTCAAGAGCGCAGCAGGAATGGCGTTTGAGTATTGATACGAGAGAAGTCGTGAAACAACAATCGTGACTCGGCACCCGAGAGCGACCGTCAACACGTCCGAACCGGGCCGGATGCAGATCGGGTCTGTTGAACATAGTTACGGTTGTTTATATTTAGCCCCTCCCCCCCAGTTCGCCTTAATTAGGGGCCATTCAGTTGGCGTGTCTATCCTGGGATTTATTCTGGGACATCTCGCTTTGAGCCGCATGTAGCCGCAGAGTCCTGGTGCTGTAAGGGTGATGGAATCAATTTAGCTTGCTAGCATAGTTATGGTCTATGGCAAAAGTACTTGGGACACCACCTCTTAGATATTAGATTTTTTTATACTTATTTTTATTTTAAAACAAAGATCAATTACAATATTTATTAATATTCCATATTTTTTTTCAAAACAAATTACTTGTATTGTTATTAGCACAAACAACAATTGTCTCTATTATGGCCTGTGCAGACAACGGACTTTTGTCCGCGGACTTTTTTGTCCGCTAAAATAGATCGCTTACAACTGTATCGAGTAACGCAAACGAGGAATTAAAAGTACCGCGTACAAAAAGTCCCCCGAAAACCCGAGGACATGCAGGGAGCGGACCGGACAAAAGTACGGGGGAGTCCCCGAAAAAAATAGAATTCGTGTGACTAGGCGAAGCAACGCACATGGCGGACTTTAGGGCATGGCGGGCAACAAATGATCGCACGACGTGTGCGTTGAGTTCACGGCGGACTTGTTATTCACGGAGCGTACTTTTTTCTCCGCCGCGGAGAAAAGTCCGTCGTTTGCGCAGGCCATTAATTTACTCACGTAGATTGAACAAAAGTTTGACCTCAGTATTGTAAGTATGAACACTTTCAGGGCTTCCATCGTTATCTTAATGGCAAGACTACAGCAAAAATGTGGTTTTATATTTAATGGTAGGCGAACTGCGTGTTTCTGGATAAACACGGATTAGGCAATGGACGTTAAATAGCAAACAAAGCAAGAACGGGCTCTTAATAATTACTGAATGTCAATATAAAATAACAAGAAAGATCAAATGATTAAGTAATCGCAGACTTAAGCTCAAGGAGGTTAATCGAAGAATGGCAGGTAGGCAGATGTTCGAGCAGCCCGGAGCCGCGCTGGTTCGCCTGTGACGTCACGGTGGCGGCGGGTTAGACGCTCGGGTCAGGCGCGAACACCTAGTAAATGATAGTACCACCTCTAACCTACAAGAAACATTTAAATTTTAAATCATATGAATTAATAATTATGCTCCGATTCATGGAAGAAACAGTAGGTAATTGCAGTGTACAAAAAATACTATTGATTTTTTTAAATTATTAGACCGAATACGCGTAGTCGTAATATTGACTTCTTTAGCTTTATTATATAATTTTATCTACAAAATCAAACATAACTTTATGAAACCAAACAGCTACCTTAATCACTCGCGTGCTCTCCAATGCAATTTCTCAAAATCTATTCCTAAGATTTATCTCACAGGAAGATCACGGGATAAAGGTATAAGCCGGGGAGTGCTGCGGTGTTATTCTAAAACCTTATCTATGAATTAAGATATATGCTGAACATTAAACTATGGGATTCATTTCAATTTTAAAAATAAATATTATACATTGTGTGGTATGAATATATTGTTAAGTTTGATTTATTAATTGAGATAATTAATGGTCTTATGACGTAGTATGGTGGAAAACCAAAAAATTAATGTGTGTGATAAACACAGGTTTCTTGGTTCATGATTCTTTATATTTACGTGTGTATGTTTATTATGGGTTCCCCCACAGTTCGCTGTATGGTCCATACCACAAGCTTGGGGCCATCGAGTGGTGTGTTTGTCTGGGATATATTATTATCGTTATTATCAATTGTTTGATTTTTTGTTTGTTTATGCTATGTAATATATGAACTTGAAACTTTCTTTAAAATCATAGGTACATTATCCGAGACATAATTAATTGACTAAACCTCAGCAATAATGTAAAATGTATAAAACATTTTTTACTGTTAGAATCTGTTTCTTACCTAAACAACCTATGTATAAATGCAATATGAGGTATATAAGGTAAGGTACGAAAGCAATTATTATGTTCACGTTATTTATTTAT
Organism: Marasmarcha lunaedactyla; assembly: GCA_923062675.1. Taxonomy (NCBI): domain Eukaryota; kingdom Metazoa; phylum Arthropoda; class Insecta; order Lepidoptera; family Pterophoridae; genus Marasmarcha; species Marasmarcha lunaedactyla. The sequence goes on from OV281353.1 coordinate 17,695,127, forward strand.
TTATTTAACACTCACAAAATCCACAGATCTTAATTTATATACTAACAGTAAGACTTGGAAATTAAATCCTACGCCCAATAACGGATTTACATTATATTTAAATATCCACATAGAGAGCAATTAATGAGTTAAAAAAATTAGTTAAATTAGTTAAAGTGTACATATTAAAAGATTAAATATTTAGGTATATGTAATATAGTAAGAAGAAAATGTACTGACGACCTTATGGCCTTTTATAAAGGCTTAATATTACTCAAATTGACTTAAAACACATATACGAAATAAACAATTGCGCACAATCAAAACTTGAATAATGGTTCTAAATAAAGGCTGTACAAAGGCTGTGTTCTCTAGATGGGTAATTTATCGCGCCATATGAAAGTGTATTAACTGCGTATCGCGCCGATTGCAATCGAGTGCTGTTGGCTGAGACGACGTGCGCACGCGCTTTCCACTTGGGGTTAGATATGCATCGTCGTTCCGGTTTCCATTGTTGGATACGATACGATGCTGGCTTTTTGCAGTTTAGTTGTTACCAAAATATTTATTAAAATATTTTTATGTATTTAAGTCTTGCATGTTTGCGTTGTTTTCTTCATGTCTTTAAATTGTATTCCTATTTAAAGTTTTTAACAACTTTGACAAAAGAGATCCGAGGATTTCTTTATTCCGCTGGCTATTTCTCCACTCAGTCTACCTATAATACCTTTGAAAAGCCGAAATTCAAAGTGTATTTTCACTTTGACGATGAAGATGATGCTCAAGATGAAGAAAAAGAAGACTCTCGTCAAGTGCAACTTTTTTTTATTTATGATGATTAAAATTTTTTGAATTTGAATGAGTCTAATGAATTTAGGTACTCCCGGCAGTAGGTCCGCTTACATTGCCATATCGGTTTTATTACATGTTTAATTTAATTTTTTTCTTCATTAGATAGGTATACGTTAAAGCTGGAAACTGATTTAACTAGCTGACTGCGGTTTAGTGAATCTTAAAAAATTAAGTATTTTATGTTATTGAAATAACTAATATCAAAAAAACAAAACACACAATGGATACAAACAATTACAACATATCTTGAACATAATTTATTTACTTCACCAATTATACTTAAAAATATTGATTTCATCTTTTTCCAATATTTCTGAGGGCACAATCATTTTTATACGCCATTTATAAACTACACGAATAAAGGGATTCAATTTTTTTTTCTTCAACTAATGTACTCAAAATTGACATGCTAAGCGCTATGAAATTCGGGACCTTAAATTATTTAAAACGAGAGAAAAGGGCACAAAATCCTCGCCTTTGAAGTTATTTAGCTTCAGTCACGTAATCCTCAGTCGCTTCAATTGGAAATGAATTTTTAACCAGACTTTGATTGATTAGAATAAGCTGAGATTTCAGATTGATTTTCAAGATCCAAAGGCCAGGATTATCTGCTGGGACTGATCCGAGAAAAAATGTTTACATTTGCGCAATTTTATTCTGTTGATGTAATTTAAGTGATCGTTTTTCGATCGCTGTTTGGATGTACAATACAGTACATCTTTTGATAATGATATTAAGGCTTAAGGTTTCACAAAATAATCTGCAACAAGGAACTGCTTATCCGGGATTTCTGTTTATATTTGTCTATACTACATTATTATGAAAAGGAAAGGTTTTTGCTTGAGTTTGCTTACTCATTTATATGTAACCATTAGAAAGATATAACATAGGCTATTCTTTAGGGAAATCGCGCTTATATATTATATAGCTTTTATATATACAGCAACTGTGTAAGTAACAAATATGGACTGATTGTGGACGCACACTAAAGCGATAGGAACACGTGTTGACAAGATGGCGGCTGCAATACAAAATCAAGTTGCATATTTACAAACACACGCACACATAGGGCCATGTGAAATGAGTTGAAACATTTCGGATCAAATTTAGTACACTTTGTAAAAGCACTAAATAAATAGTAAAGAAGTTGCATGACCGAGCTTATCAAAACCACTGACTTAGCAATAAATAACATTAGTATTAATGACAATTATCACCAGATAAGTAATTACTAAAACGGACGGCCGAGTAGCGTAGTGGTCAGTAGCCCTGTCTCATACGCCGGAGGTCCCAGGTTCGCGTCCTGGCCGGGGCATTCATTTGTGTGATGAACACAGATGTTTGTTCTCGGGTCATGGTTGTTGATATTTCTATATGTATGTTTATTCTGGGTTCCCCCCCAGTTCTCTGTATGGTCATCCATAACACAAGCTCTGCTTACTTTGGGGCCATACAGTTGGTGTTTTTGTCTGGGGATTAAAAAAAAATCAAATAGAACAAAGCAAGCCGCAACTATGATCCACATTAGAGATTCCTTTACAAAACTTCATTACCTTCGTTTGCATAATTTAGGCTCTTACGCCATTTAATTCCTGTACCAAGTGCACATGTTGGTGCGATGCCTAAATTACCTTGAACACGAGCTTAGTCCATTTACAAGACTGTGTTCACCGAGATGTAGAAGCTTGCTAGAATTGCCTTAGACTTTGGTGAAGTAAATTTGAAAGTAGTTTTTGGTAAAAAGCAAGTACTTTTTGTAAAATTCAGAAATCGGCGTGAAATATTTATTTCTCAACATTGACAATTGCTTGTTCTTATTGACGTCAAATAAAGCATGACTATACCACCAGTTCGGAAAAACCTTCGTGAAGAAGAACTGGCAAGAAACTTCACGTGTATATTTTTTTCGAAATATATTTACAGACTCTTTATGTCTACACAAATTTATTCTTATCTGCATCTGTTAGCTTGGCAAGTTTCCCTCCCCTCAAGTATCCAAACGACGAACACCCAAACGAATTATAAGTGTCCGTCACCCGACGCTGACATGTCTAGCGGTGAACTCGAATATGTGTTTAAGAACATAAAGGCCGGCCAATCCCAACCCCTTTCGAATTTAAGCGAGTCGAGCTCGAGCCGACTGAACCGGCTTGCATAAAGCCTGAATGGACTACCCAATCGGCCTTGCGTTCAACAAATACTACCGACCCGCATTTGCCGCCCCGAACATGTTAGTAGCGCACAGAGGCATTTCTGCAGCCGCCCTTACACACGTCAAATGGTTAAAGGCGCTCCTGTAGAGATCTTGGCAAGCGAATTTTTACTTTATATTTACATCATCTAAGTCTAAGTTATCTAAAATAATAAAAGTTTATTTATTTCAACAAAGGTAATATATATTATGATAGTTTTGGAGTCTTCTCAGAAAATAATTTAGAGAATACTTGGGTTGGGAATGACCCACTTCTCATTTATATATCTATAATTATTCTTATAATTTTTTACTAATTAAACTATTTTTATACAAAAGCAAAACAATAATAATGGTAAGTTTAAGCTACAGAGTGTGCGAATTGGTTTGAATGGGTGTGCAAAGAAAGTGTGAATGTGTTTGTTGTACCGAGAAGTATAAGTGAAGTATGTGAGTGATGTTGTGTGTGTGTGTGTGTTTGTGTGAGTGAGGTTGTGTGTGTGTGTGCGCGTATGTGTGTTTGTGTGTGTGTATGTGAGAGTGTGTTAGTGAGAAGATGGGTGTTTGTGACTAACAACAGTATTGAGAAAGTATATTTTTGTATATATGAGCAGATATTTAAAATAATTAAGAGTTATAATTATGTTAGTCTAATTAGTAAGACTACTTAATTTAGACTTATTTAAGTTACCTAAGTAAACTCTACTACCTCCTCTTATTACCTATCGTAACCACTTGATGCTGTGAATGCTGAAGTTAAGACAATGAAGCCTTCTAATGAAAAATGTTTCTATGGGTTTAGATTTTAGAAACTTTAAATTGACAAATGAAAATCTTTTTCTGTTAACAACGTTGATATAGTTTTCTTTATTTTAAAGTCAATATATAAGGTGTTTTAAATAGATGTCTTCATACGGATATACAGTTATCAGGAGTCCTTTAATATTTAAGGAATGAAATGTAATTTAAAATCAATATAATAAAGTATTGTACAGTCTCAATATTTTTCTCTTTTAAAATAAAGTAAACTTTATTTCAAAGACAAATACTCTGTGATGTTATTTATCAAGTGTTAACACACTATGTTTGCTCTCTTTTGGTCATTATTTAAAAAAAACTGGTCGTAGTTGTTATTTTTGACGGTGAGATTAATAAAAGAATAAATGTGATTAATAACATGTTTTTTTTTGAAGGGAGCAAACCACACTTTGTTTTCGTTCTTATTCTCATTGCAGTCTACCACCAGTTCGAAAATACCTACGTAAAGATAACCGGCGAGAAACTTCACGGAAGAAAAATAGAAACTAACGTCATTCCCAAGCCCATTCGGACTGACACATGTCGGCGCTTAATAACATATTTTCAGTTTTATTATTAAATTCAAGAAAGGAATTGTTTTAAAGCATTACCAAGTTCACTAACTTTTGAACTTTTAACGAATCTATTTGTATTGATAAATATGAAAACAGTGTTATCTCTTCTGATTTCGTAGCAAATCTAGACTAAGAAGAGTACAAATAAAGTTTAAATTCTCTAACCAAAGCTATACTTAAGTGTGCCTTGAGTGACCATTTAACATCTCTGTGGGTGGCTGTAAGTAGTTGAGGCAAAGAGCTTTGAGGAACCAAAATATTTCATCTTGAAAATACTTAATTGACATTTTTATCATGCCAAGTTTCTTTCGCGTATTCTCTCATGATTCTCTATATATTGGTACAAACTTTACTCCTGGGTGATGTATCGTGTATCGATTAGTATCGTAAAATAATATCAAAAGCAGTTTACTACTTTTAATAAAAGAAACAAACATATATTCCTCGTTTTATAACATAAGTGTTCAGTGGTAACAAAATAATTATACTTATAAGTATATTATGCTCAAAATACTATTGCTATAGATCTTAACATTTGTTTACGTGATTGTTGGAATTTATGGAATTCGGCAGGACACATCCCATCCCTCTGTAATACAATAAAAACAGAAATATGGAATTGAAAACATGCTGAGATTAACATTACAATAACAAATACGGCCACCTTCAAAGAGGGATTATTACTGTTCAATTTTTATTACATTTCCTTCCCATAAACCTTTTACAAAACTTCTCTAGAATCTCTATCCCGGAACCTCGATGTATGCGGTCGCCGCGCCTGCAGACCTGTCCAAAGCCGTAATTACAAGAACACCCTACAAATAGAAACAAACCGCACACATTCGGATAATATGTAAATAAGGGAGCTGTGCAAACATACATGTAGCCGGCAAAAAAGGAAAAACTTAAGTTTAAATTTTATCTTATGCGAATTTGCCGCGTATAAGTTACATTACAGTTTGTTTAAGTTTACTGTTGGACAACAGTAAACTTAAACAAACTGACTTAACGCTTTTTAAACATTGTTTGCCTTTGGTGTTATTTATTTTGATTATTTGTTAAGAACGTAATGTATAAGATTGAAAATGTATTTGTTTGTTTGGTTTATAAATCCATTTTACCATTTTACTAAAATGCTTTTTTATCCACATGTAACCTAATTGGTTTTACATAAATTTTTAGAATATCTCTTAAAAAGTAAGTATACAGGTAATTGCGTAGCAAAGAAATGACTAAATAACCAAAGTCAGTTTAGCACTTATATATAATGATATTTATTGCCCAGGATGTTAGAGGTAAAAGTTATATTAAGATTGTGTTATTTCTTTTGTTAGATCATTTGACCTTTCGAATATACCTGGCAAATAATAAAAGGTATTAAAATAGTTCTATTGTATCAATAGTAACACATTGACGACGTCACATGATTTGACAAGCCTGGGTATCAAGGAAATTCGCAAGGGTTTGAATAATCACATGGTACTAATATTCGCCTTGGACGCCAGAGTCCGAGGTTCTCGAGCCTTACTGTGGTCGAATATGTTTGTTAGTTTTTTTATTGCTACAGTTAAATAGATTCTTTCTTTCTTTCTTTCTAAATACACAACATTCTAGTTAATTTAAGAATTTAGAAGAAATTTTAACCTTTTCTAAAGAAGATCTGGCAGGAATGTAATAAAAGAAAAAATAATAAAGAAAGCCAGTCCTGGAAAAAAAGCAAAAAAGCAAAGAAAAGTGGTAGTTGAATTCCTTTTTTAAGATTCCGTCTGGGGAGGTACTACAGTCCTTCCTATTTTAACCACTATAATAATCACGTTTACTGGAAAAAAGGCAATTCCAACCAAAATTCCAAAACAGCCTGCGGTCGGCAACATAACATTTAAAATGTATGACATACGACTAACGAGATTCAATGCCACTTACCATCAGGTTGGTTACTTGTTCCTTTGGTGGCTATGAAAACAGTAAAAAAAAAAGAAAACCGCCTGGGTTGGTTTGTGACCCTGTGCGAACGAGCAAGCGGGATAGTCAGGGAAAGTAAGCCGAATGGTAAGGAGGAAGGAGAAGAGGGAAGCGAGGTGTGAAGCACCATTGGAACGAAGATAGTGAGTGCCAGTGCAGTGAAGAGGTGAACGAAGTTGAAATACGGTAGTCAAGGTCTGTGTATCGAAGTGAATGTCAACAGTGTCACCGTTGGTTAGGAAGAGTTGACCGAAGAGCCCGAAAAATTATTAACAACTTTGACCTCACCACCAAAAAACTGCAAAGCCTCGACCATCGTCGGAAAGTTGCCAGTTTAGCAGTTTTCTACAGATTACATCTTGGAGAGTGCGCAGATGCTCTTTTTGATCAGGTTGAACCCACACCCTTCTTACATCGGACTACTAGATGCAGACAGGCCTTCCATCCTTTTATGGTAGATATCCCAAGAAGTCGAACCAAACGCTTCGATAGTTCCTTTTTGGTGCGGGTCGCCAAGGTGTGGAATGAACTGCCTGCGTCTATTTTTCCAGAAGTCCTAACACCTTCGTCTTCATCGTCACTTTCCATCAGGTGAGATAGAAGACAAACGTCTTATACTTTTTCAAAAAAAAAAAAAAGAATAAAGCTGTATCTAACAGATACGGCTGTGCTTACGTTAAATTCTGTAACAATAGTACTGTATTGGGTTACAGAATTAGGCTATTAGTTTTGGGGTGCAATTGGAAAGCCTTGCTCAACTATAGGAGTGGGCTTAATATACCTTAGGCTTATATAGTTGACCATGCTAGCCTACTGTGAATTTGTGAATTTGGAGATGTTTCACAAGTCTTCAAAATAACTCCTTAGTTGCGATAGTTTCCTCACTAAATTTCCACAAACGAAGAAGACAGCTTCATGTACTCTTGTTGTAATAATAACTCGTTAATTGTTAATAATAACACACAAAAAAACAAAGCAGAAGCTAAAATGATAGAAATTAAATAACAAAATAATAATAAAATCCCCAGACAAACTTAGCAGCTGTATGGCCCCAAGAGTGAGCAGAGCTTGTGTTACGGATGATCATACAGCGAACTGGGGGGAACCCATAATAAACATACATAAATAACTATTAACAATCATTACCTGACAAAAAACAACTGTGTTCATCATTTAGGACCTCCAGCACCAGGACCTCCAGCGTATAAGGCAGGTCCACTCCCCACTACGCTATTTGGCCGTCAAATTAAGCTTAAACGCAGTACAAAATGTACCCTTAAGATCCTATAATATCTTCACAACCTGCAAGTATTCACAATGACGTAAGACGGTCTGCTAAAGTAAAATTATTTATTCAAGCCATTGAGATTGCAAACAAGCAATAGAGTTTCCAACTTGCTGGCATTAAATATACACCACCCATAGATCAACAGAAATTTCTATAAAATATTCAGATCTAACTTTCAGGCAAAGGTGAACAAATAAATAATATTGATTTTTTTTTTTTTTTTTTTTTTGGTTCCCCTCCACGGGAAGGGCAGGAGGACATAAAAAATGCTCTGACGCATACTCCGCGCGCGCGATCGGAGTTATGTGGGACTCGTCCCGACGCCTACCAGAACCATACCCACTAAAAAACCCCCTGTCGGCTCGTGCATTTTTGCCACTCAGCCTTCATCTGAACGACGGCCAATTGGAGAAAGAGGCCGCGCCAGCGGGGCCCTTAAGGGGTCACCCGCTGAGATTCACATAGCACTGAAGGTGCTCAAAAATGAAAAGTAAAAAAAATAAAAACATTAAAAATGAAAAATAAAAATTGCATTAATTCGGATTTACGTTAGAATTAGAATTTACGTTAGAATTAGGATTTGCGGCCTGAAGGGCCTCGAGAGCTAAAGTTAACTGCGAAGGTTCGCCCGTGTGCGCGTTTCTCGGCCTAGCGACTTTGAATTTCGAATCTAACACAGGAGCAGTATATGAGACTGAATCTCGAACAAGATGATTGGGATGGGATTCGGCGCGTTTGAAGAACGATTCTGAGAGTGTTTTGAAGTGCTGTTGCACTGTAGGCAGTTCAAGATCTCTGTGCAGGTCCGCGTTGCGCACATACCAAGGTGCGTCTGTGGCCCTGCGGCAGAAGAGATTTTGAACTACCTGCAGCTTATACAGGACGGAGGGATTGGCGTGGGCAAAGACTGGCGAAGCATATGACATGACGGGTCTAACGCAGACCTTATAAAGCGTACGTTTATTTCTAAAAGACATTTTACTTTTTCTACCTATCATACTATTTAAGCGGCTTAAGTAGAAACGCGCGAGTTTCGTTACTCTATCGACGTGTGGCTTAAAAGAAAGCGTCTGATCTAAGGTGACGCCTAAGTATTTGATACTGCGCTTCCAGGGGATGGGAATACCTAACATTCGAATGTGGGGATCGTTGCGGCGATTACGACGTTTGTGGTCGAATAGAATGGCAGAACTCTTTTCTGGGTTGACATCGATACGCCATTTTTGAAACCAAACACCGAGGGCGTTTACGGCCTTTTGGAGTCTGGTGATGTTATACGGGATTATTTTACCTTTAGTGTAAAGGGCGGTATCGTCTGCAAAGAGGGCGAGTTCGACGCCTTTCGGCGGGATGGGCATGTCATTAGTGTACACGGTGTACAGCAGAGGGGCGAGGACTGAGCCTTGCGGGACTCCAGCCTTTATGGGACGAGGCGCGGAGAGCGTGCCTTCATGTTTGAATCGAAACGTACGGTCTTTAAGAAACGACGCGATTAATCTGACTAGGCGAACCGGTAAGCCTATTTTATAGAGTTTAAAAACGAGACCGCTGTGCCAGACTTTGTCGAAAGCCTTGGCTACGTCAAAGAGAACCGCGATTGATTTTTTACGATGCGGATAGAATCCTTCGAGAATGTACTCGACGATTCGATGGACTTGCTGAGGGCAGGAGTGCTTAGCGCGAAAGCCGAACTGGTGGGGAATAATGAGAGGGTCGCCATCCGTTGGAAACAGATGGTTCCGCATTCGAGAGAGTATGACTCTTTCGAGAAGTTTAGACATTGCCTTGAGGAGGCTGATGGGTCTGTGATTAGCCGGGATGTTCAGAGGTTTACCCGGCTTGGGAATGCCTATGACTGTCGCTTCTTTCCAGGCTTTTGGAAAGTAGCTATGGTCGAAGCAGGCATTGAAGATGATAGCTAACAAGGTAAGCACCTGCTGTGGCAGGTGCTTGAGTGCGTGGTTGGAAATTCCATCCGCACCCGGAGCCTTTTTGGACTTTTGTTTTCTAATGAGAAGCAAGATTTCATCATTAGAGACTGTGACGGGGTCGTCGGTGATAGGGAGAGATTCTCTGCGGAGAACTTCGTCCTCCACCGCCTGGATGTGGGAGGGATCCGCGGGTTGCGTGCTGGGCGAACATTGTGCCGCTATGCTGTCGGCGAAGCATTCGGCTTTCTCTTCGACTTCGAAGGCAATGGTGCCGTCGGGGCGAGTGAGAGGAGGAACGTGAGAGGCGGTGTCTACGCGTAAAGCTCGGGCCATTCGATAATACGCTTGGTGGGACGGGGAGATATTCTCCATGAGATCGTTAAACTGAGTGTCACGGAGTTCCGCGAGGCGAGACCTAACTTTACGTTGAAGCTGATTCGCAGCTGTTCTATATGCGGGCGTGGGATATTTCTTGGCTCTCCGGAGAGCCGCGTTCTTAGCTTTAATGAGATTGCTAACGGCTAAGGGAAGCGCGGGTTTGCCTTGCTTAGCAATGATTACGTTGTCGCTGATGGCAGAGTTGATAGCATCAGTGAGATTATCGACTATCGAATCTATTTTAATCGGGCTGTCTAATTGGTCGGGCGAAATCGCGAGCGGAGAGTTCGGTGCCTCTAAGGCTGAAACTAACGTATTTTTAAAGCCTTTCCAGTTGGTAAAGGTCTTTGGCGGTGTGACGTTAACGTTAGGCGCGCCTAGCACGAGGGAGACGGGGCGATGGTCGGAGCCTAGGTCATCGAGCGGTTCGATGGACCTGAGATCAAGATTGATTCGCTTGATAATTGCAAAGTCGAGGATGTCAGGAGAATAGGTCGGGTTGTTGGGATAGTGAGTGGGAGTGATGGGGGATATGACGTCTAAGTCAAGGGAGTTGGTGATGTCGAGGAGAGCGATACCGCTGGTGTTGGTCGATAGGCACGTCCAGTCAGTATGTTTGGAGTTAAAGTCTCCGAACATAATGACTGAATGGCCGAGGGCGAGAATGGCCTCAAAGTCGCTGCGGATTGGTCTGGTACCACTAGGTATGTAGACTGAAGCTATGATGATGGTCGGATGACCAGTCATAGCCAATCTACACACAGTGGCCTCCATGTTGAGGAGAGGAGGGGTAGGGAGAGGACAGCAATGGAAGCCTCTTTTGTAATATATAGCGGTGCCGCCGTAACCGTCGGAGTTGGGCCTATCGTTGCGAGTAAACGCGTATTTAGGTATAGTGAATCCCCTGGAGCGGTTTGGAGTAAGCCATGTCTCCTGGAGAAGGAATAAGTCAGGTTCTTTGTTCTGAAGGAACAGTTTAATCTCGGGAAGGTTGGTATTAAGGCTACGAGCGTTAAAAGATACTAGGGATAAGCCCTTAGGTTTAATACGACTGGACGCGGGATTCGCGGGTCTAGACATTAAATTAATTTATTTACGAATTTATACAAAAATAAAAGAATTTACAACGAACTTAGGAGCGAGTGATGCTCGGCTAACGCGAATAAACGCTCTTGAGGAGAGCGGGCGGCTCGCAGTTTGCGTGCGAGTACGGAAATTTCGTTAATGTCGACGTTTTGGATGACGTCGAACACGGTCTTCATGTCCTCAGCCAACGACGACTGAGGGGAAGATGACAACGCGGGACGCGGCCCTACGGGAGCTACGGGAGCTGGGATGGGTCGGGAAGGTGCAGGCGGGACGGCCGGACGCTGCCTCCAAGACAGAGCCGGAGTAGGCGTCGGCTGAACGGGCTTTGCTTCCGGGGGACCCCGGTTGCGCAGCGGCGGGAAGTTAGCGGAGGTGAGCGGCGGCGCCGGTTTAGGCGCGACCCTCTTGACGGTGGAGCGCGGAGCGCGCGGGCAACCCCTGTAGTTTGCTGTGTGGCCGGACTGGCCGCACAGCACACAGGCAGGGGGGGAAGTGGATTCGGGAGTGCGAGTGCACTCCTTAGTGAAGTGGGGATTCAGGCACTTAACGCACCTGGGGGGAGCTGAACAGTTAGCCGCTGCGTGGCCATATAGCTGGCAGCGGTGGCACTGCCCAGGGTGACCGCGGGGGTTGGGACGCTCGACGGAGATGTTCGAGAGTCCGCAGATTGTGCGAGCCTCTTTGAAAATCTCCTTCGAGTCGGGAGTATTGGACAGGATTACTAGCGCTAACGGAAAACGCCTGCCGCGGTTGGAGTGCATCTTGTGCACTGCTGTGACCGGGAAACCCTGAGACTTAAGGTCATCGAAAATGTCTTCGTTGCTGAGTTCGAACGGGACGCCCCGTAATACTGCGCGGATCTTACGCTCCTCCGGGAGGGCGTAGGTGTGATACGCGATTTGGTTTAATCCGAGTAACCTGGTAAACTCGCGGAAGTCGACGACGGTCGCTAATTGGATTTTGATTGTATCGCCAGCGTTGGCGGCTTTTAAGTAATTAATTTTGTGCACTTTGCACAAGTTGGAAACCGCGGTCCAGCGCGCTTTTTCACGCAGGAATACGGGCGGAGGGAGCTGAGGCTTCGGCGGGACGGGAGCGCAGCGCGTCGCTGGCTTCGATGTGACCGACGGAGACGCGGTTACTACGAGCGATTTTAACGGCGCGGGGGCTGGTGTTGAAGACACCGGGGAGGGCTCGGGTATTGAAGATACCGAAGCTTTCTTAGAGCGCTTCTTGGAGCGCTTGGCGACGAGTTGAAACGCGGGCTCAGGAGAGCCGGTTAAGGTGACGGCATCTGACGACGTGTCAGACGCGGGTTCGGAGTCGCTCCCGGGAGCGGTACGCTTACGACGCGACGCGTGAGAGGATGCGACCGATTCGCAGTCCATCTCGGACGAGGCGGGAGACGCGGGAGAGCTTAAGACCTGAGGGGTCTCGACGTCGGAGGCCTGAGGGGCCGGTGTTGAGGCCTGAGGGGCCGGGGTTGAGGCCTGAGGGGCCGGGGACGCGATTGATGCCTGCAAGGCCTGCGTTATGATGTCATTCGGGATGTAGACGCCTATCGCAGCAAGCGCCTGGGTGAACGCGTTAATAGCGCTTAGCGGATCCATTAGGGAGGGTTGGGCACTAATATTAATAAATAAATGTATAATAAAAGATGCCTAGTACCTAGAAAAACCTAGCAAAATCCTAGCGGCTAACCTCCCTACCAGCGGTAGGGGGGCTGGGGAGGAAAAACTTAAAACTAACAGAAGTACGCCGAAGGCCGGTACCTAGAAACCTAAAAAGGGTACGCAGGTAAAGAGTTGACCGCGTTAGGGTCAACCTTTACCGACAGAAAAAACAGATACACACGAAAACACACAGATATGATAAAAATAAATATGAAAAATAGAAGAAAAATAAATAAAATAGAGAAGAGAAATAAATAAAAATAAAAAGGACTGGTTCAGTACAAATTCGTTGTCACCGTTAAGTATCCTTTGCACTGAAACCAGACTACTTACGCTGGGCACAACACTGCACTCAGCACAAGCACAACACTACTTAGCACAGCACTTTGAAGACTAAGGGGCTTAGTCGCAAAGAAAAAATACGCACTCAGACGGAGTAGAAAACCTTGAAAACCGTAGCACGGAACCAGCACGCTAGACTGTGACGTCAGTAGACTGAGCGCCACGGAATAGCGGGAAAGGACCGATCGACGGAGAACGGGGCTTGCACGTCCGAACTGGGCGGCGATCGGAGCGAGAATCAATAATATTGAGAACTATGGTTCAAATATCATGATATCTAACAAAGGCCGTTTCAATATAGTTCAATAAGTTTGTTCATAGAGCTTCAAGTTCTGATCGGTTCATAGAAATAATATAATTACCGCATTTCGTAGTGTATGGTATATATATGTTGGAAGGATTAAACCTTGCGTTATAAATATTTATGAAATGGTCGCCTCGGTTTTCATGGCACGAACAAGCAACCTTGCTCGTTTATATTATTAACTTTACCTTATTCGATACTTTTACCTTTGTAGAATGAATACCAGAACAAGTCTATTTATATTTATTTTTATATTTATTTGGCGGTTTTGAAAAATAATATAATAATAATAGGTAGATTCGCTTTTTTACAACTAGATGTGATATGAATGGTTGAAGTTCCTTTCTAGAGTCTGATGTATATTTGACATTATGCTGAGGTGGTAACACTTTTCAGAAATAAGTTTTAAGTAGCAATTATTGTGATTGTTAATATTATTTTATTGTGTTTGTTATATTGTACAGTTTATTAAATAAATTTATTTTCTGTCCTAATTTCTCGATGAAGAATAAGGCATCGTTGGCATGGCGAGGATATCTAAACCTGGCGTTGCAGAGTAAGAAAAATCAATACGTACCATATATTTTCTGTAACGCCAACTAAGACAAAAAGATCAAAACCAAACTAGACACAGAAAGAACGCTTTCAACAATTGATATATACAACTAATTGAGCAAGAAAGAAACGACGCCGAAGCGTATTTCCTGCAAATCAGCAGGCCTCCTCTTGAAAACGATTCCGTTGGATCGGCAACCCAATTTTTACATTTAGAACTCTTGAATGCGATACTAGCGCCAATTGTTTCATTCTTGTACGGCCATTTTGTAGAACTCATTGATTTTGAAATTAGCACTCGCTAACCCAACGATGTTTTTAGCTACTCTTGATTTTGTTTTGATATCTGTCAATTGTGGTAATATTAATTGTGCTTTATTTGTTTATCGATGAATACGTGATACTGGCAGAAATAGTCCGCCGCACCAGATGATTGCCATATTTCAATTAAGTAAAACACTTTTTACCGGATATTATCGCGTATATTTTAGTTAATTTTAAAATTATTTCGACGTTTCTATATATACGCGATAAAATATACGCGATAATATCCGGTAAAAAGTGTTTTATTTAAAGCATGTATCGCGAAAATTTAAGAAAATATTCAATTAAGTAATTGTTGATCGATGAATCTTATCCAGCTTCACTCGCAAGGATGCATTCGCAAACTAATCCCAACTTTAAAACAATGTTGACAAAACTGTTTTCAAGAGTAGGAAGTTACGTGACATTCAAATTGTCTTTCTTAGATTAGGTTTGAATTAGAATTAAAATAGTTTCAAGAATAACCTAATAGTAGTAATAAGAATAAAAATAGTCCTTACCAGGATTTGAATTTGGAACCTACAACACTCTAGGGTCGAAATAAGTGGCTTGATTCGTTAGAAGCATTATATCTCGGATCCTAGATAGATCTGGGATAAAATAATGGCGGATTTTTTTAAATTATCACAGCTGCATTACTGCTTATTTGTTTTGTACGAAACAAAGATAATTTAAACATTTACGTTGCATAGTTGTCTTGTTTTTCTTTTTTTGAGAATATTCATTTTCGTACGATGTAACTTCCAATTTATTCATCTACCTATTAGAACAGATTTTTTGCAAACATTCAGAGATTTTCGAATTTTAATAAAATTCAACTTATGAAACGCGTTGTTATTAGTGTAACCAACCCGTGGTTAGCATTATATAATTTATAGCAAAGACAGATCTTTCTTATCTAAGTAAGCTCCTTTGGGAACTTTCGATCAAAAATAGCTTATTTTACTCAAAGCGTCACAAAAAAATCAAGCAAAATCTTTTTTAAAATATTTTAAATATTTATTTAAAATAAACTGACTAAAACAAATATCTCAGGATTCAATAACAGGATTAATGTCATTCTGCAAGTTTATTTGAGCAAGCAATCTGAGTAAGCTTATAAGGTAATTATAAAATTATTCTTTTTTATAAATATTATTGAATGATTAATGAGTAAGTTTACAAATGCAATAAAAATAACCTCACATATTTAAAGAACTATATTTTAAAAACTTTATCTTATTTTTTACTTTAAACATAATTTCACAAAATACGTCGGCCATTTTGTTATACCGATACTCAAGCTCTATGACTGACACATGACACCGTCGTCAGTTGATCTCGCGCAAGGGTAGCTGCCCAATTATCGGCCTGCGATGTGTGAGGGCTGCAGTCTTTTGTTCATCAATCAAAAGAGGTCATGGCTAGTTTACTTAAAGATGAAATGGGCTGTGTTAATGTAGGTTTGATTATTAAAGAAACATAATGTTAAATGTTATTATGATGATAATAAGTTCACATCTTCATTTGAAGCTATTCATTTATTATTCAATGGTACCTTAGTGCGCATTTGTTTCTCTCATAAGATAGATGTAGGTTCTATAATAGAGAATTGTGTTTTTATGTTTAAACGATAGAAAAATTCAAAAGTAGAAGTAGAAACTAACAAGACCTTGTTGAAAAAAGTTCTGCAAACCAAATTACCTGTTAGGATTGAATAATATGGATTACGGCTGACCTCTCTCGGTTATATCCATTCCTTTATAGCCATTCATTTTCATAGAAAAATATAGTTAGATATTAACAGCCCTAAGAAGTAGATATATTTTATAAATAAAAATCAAAAAATACATTTTAAATATTAGAATTGCTTTTATTATCATTATTATTAAAGTTTTCAAGCTTTTATTGTGATCTAAGTAATTGCATTAAAATAAATATCACATTTTTCGAATGTACATTTCCCTTTGACTTACCAACCCTTTTTAAGTTAACCTAAAATAAATCTTATCGAAATCGTGGTACATATAAAATATATTTCACATTTGTAATATTATTAAACTTAACTGGAACTATTCACAATATGCATTGAGACGATTAAACGAAGAAACTTATCATTATGAAGCAGAACCTTCTCTCTTTAGGAACAGAACCAAAGTTATAAATGCTTTCGAAACCGTCCAGACGTCTTTAACAGTCTAAAACGACTGCAGATAAAATCTCTCCACACTATTTCACGACCTACAAGCGGACAATTTGTTTGACTTGACACACGTAGTTTCTAGTACGGAAATCTCCCTTATCTAAAGCATCATTTAACGAACTATAGCATCATCAAGTACAGGGAGTTGTATTCGATAGAGTTGCGTTTCTTTTTTAATTCCAGATCTCACAGTTATGATTAAAATTAGCACCCTTATTCAGACAATTTTTGCAAATACTAGTTCTTCAAATATTTGATCGCGATTCATTTCATAACAAAACTTAAATATTGAATAAAAATTATTATGTTTATTGTGGCAGACTGGTACTTTTTACCAATAAATTGCTTTTCATAAATATTTTACAGTTTGGTTTGCTTATATATTATACTGATAGTAATGTATGATGATTAGATTTTTGGGAAATCTGTCTTAATTCTTATTCCTTTCAGTCTTAAGTCGCAAGGAGACGGTATTTCTCTAAAATTAAAAGTACACATTTTGGGATACAACGGACTTTTTAGTAGGGAAAAATACAATTTTAAAATGTACCCGTAACTAGTATAGAGAAGATACAATAACATTATGTACTAATAAGCATTTATCATTCCATCTTTATTACAATAACGTTTGTGAATAACAAAAGAAATTTATTTTTGAGACTAAACTTGGACCTTACCAAAAAAAATTTTTGGTAGGAACGTAATAAACTTCAATTTCGGAACAATACGATTATTTATTTTCAAAATCTAGCTTATTCTACTACTTTCGATTATAACTAAACCCATCATAACTTTTCGGTAACCAATGAACATTTAAATTTCGTTACACTTTTTCTCCATCCACTAGACGCTTAAAGAAGGGGAGGCTCACAAGCTAGACCGTACAATAGTGACAAGGGACTCTCAGCAGCCAATCAGAGCACAGCAAAGGATTTCTAGTGCTCTTTGTTTTAATAGCAATATGTAGGATTAGTTTTTAAGTACTGGAGTAAACAATACTCAGCCTGCAGGGATGGCAGCCATGTTGTATTGCAGTACAATAAGGCTATTACGCACTTATGCCAGGATTTCGTCTAGGTAAATGTGTTGGGGTTCCGTGTTTGATTCGTGTATGTTGATGCTTATGTGATGTGCTCGGGTAGTTGGGTTTAGAGAAGGATAAATTGAAAGGCAGAGATAGTTTTGGTCAACGTTTTGCTATGTAAGTGTACGATTTAGAATTTTGTTTGTTACAAATAATATAAAATTTAAAATTTTTAGACTGATCAATATTGCATCTGTTTAGATTGTTTATGTAGAAATCATTTTCTATTGACTCAAGGAAAAGCCAAGTAAATTCACGTTCTCAAAGAAAAATAGGACCGTTCCACCATAAATCAATATTATGAATTGTTTTCGCATCAATACAGCGTGACGCGAAGTCAGCAGGGTTCAGATGTGTGGGTACATGACGCCAGGTAGAGCCCGCTGTCAATTCTAAGATTACGTCAAGTCTTTTAGCAATAAATGTTTTTAATCTGTCACACTTCATACCTAACCAACATGAGGCTATAGTAGAGTCTGTCCAAAATAAGAAACGATACATCTCAGAGCACGACATACGGCCTCCGCAAGCTGCGCTCTTTGAAGGCACGCACACAACTCTAATCTTGGAATATTCGTAGGCTTTACAGAAGCCACCCTAGCTTTCGCACACAGAAGACGTACTGTGTTTTCACTCTGATTATTTTTAGAATTTAAATAAATACAGGCTAACAAAATAGGCTAATAAAATAACAAACGAGTATATTGAAGATACAATGAAACAGTACAGTTCAAAACCTTCCGTGTATTGTAATTCGTGCCTCTCGTAGATAAGAGGCGTTAATGACGCTTCTGTATCTGTGTAGCGTTTCTAAAAAAATTACTATTAATGTATTTCCAATACATACAGCTGTTCACATTATTTGTATATTGTTTCTATACAATAGTGTATTTTTCTAATCGATATATGTATGTTACACTGAATAACAATACCGTTTCATTCGACACAGCAGAATATTACACCATTGGCCTTTATAACCCGATAGATTTTAACCACGGACTTCTGACGCAACTACGAGTCAGTAATGTAATTTCTATATAGGAAAAATTATCTATCTTAATTTAAATTGTTTTTTAAAACAAATTAAATCAACTAAGCTTAGCGCTTCTTGTGAACAAATCTTTACTTGAGAGAGTGAGTAAGGGTGTTACCATACCAATCGATCGTCCGTCGCTCGACGTCAAGCAGTCTACGTCGATCGATGGCAGAATAGGACAGTCGACGTCGACCGGTCGACCTAAGTTGGTAATATACATTTTTATGAAGGTATGTGTAGTCTGCCAACCCGCAGTAGGCGTGATAGCCTACAATTGTCTGACGCCACCCCTGAGTTGGTAATAGTAGTAAAATAATCCCATACACCTATACATTTTTATGAAGGTATGTGTGGTCGGCCAACCCGCAGTATTCGTGATGGCCTACAATAGTCTGACACCACCCCTGAGTTTGGAGAGGCTGATATCCTACCAGTGATTATTAAGGGTATTACCACACCAATTGATCACCGTCAATCGACGTCTCGTCGACCCGTCGACGTCGATCGATGGCAGAATAGACCACTCGACGTTGATAGAAGGTTTCTACCACACCAATCGATCGACGTCGATCGACGGACGATCGACTAGTGTGGTAACACCCTAAAGGAAACCAATCCGTAGTCGAGAAACAAAGAAGCGAAAAAGACACTTCAGGAATCGTTCGGACACACTTAGGGTGTGTTACACTAGAGCTTTGTTATTTTTTATTAAACAGAGTAACTCGATAATTATACGTTATGGTCTACATGTTAAGACCTTCTTATGCACTCCAATTAAGCTCTATGATCGACGGTTAAAATCGGTTGGGTGTTTAGGCTCGGTGCATAATTTCATAATTATTATACCACTTTAGTTGCAACTTCATAATAAAATTGCCGTACTCAGATGTCAAACTTAGATAACATGTAAATAAAGTATAAAATTCAAATTTCAATATTTATTTCTCAACATTGACAATTACCTACTCTTATTGGCGTCAAATAAAGCATGACTCTACTACTAGTTTGGAAAACCTTCGCGAAGGTTGAAGGTTTGAACAAGAAACTTCACGGGTATAATTCATTGAAAATAAATGTACACTGTCTCTTTAGACGGAATTATTCTGATTAATTGACGACCTGTTTGGTATGGAGGTAAGTAGCCTTGCCTTTCATGCCAGAGGTCCAAGGTTCGAATCCTCGTAGGGGCAGATATTTTATCATATTTGTTTTCTAGTCATGGATGTGTACGTATGTTTATTTAGGTTTATTTCTAATATTTAAATTTTTTTTAATAGTATGTGTGTTTATATATATTTCTTAAGTTTATTTATTCGTTATCTAGTATCCATAGTACAAGTTCTTAATGATACTTAATTTGGGCTAGATAATGTGGTGTGTTTGTTAGAAACATTTATTTATTATTCTTATCTGCATCTGTTATCTCGGCAGGTCTCACTCCCCATAAATTTACTAGGCAAAACCTACACTTAGAAGCATGTTAAGTAACCATTCGGGGTCTTAAAAAAATTAAAAGAGCATTAAACTAATACACTTTTAAGCTGGCTAGTCAAAATTTACCCAATAAATACAGCAAAGTAAGCACAAAAATTATCACTATTAATAGTAAGGTAAGGTTTTTATTTAATTTCCATCATATCCTAATTTATACTTCATTCTAATCTTATTATTATATAATACATTGACAAGTAACAGTCATAGATTTTTATATTTCTGTTTTCTTTTTGTCTCTAATTTTGTCGTTAGCGCCACTTTTAGTAGATCTGAAGGTATGGCGTGATGTGCTCCTCGAAGTAGACTGCTGTACAAAATCTGTATTTGGTATGTTTATTTTTACTTATGTGTTATTGTGAAAAAAAATGCTTCGAGGACTTCAATAGTGAGATCCATTTAGAGACTCTACAAAAAACGTAACGTCACCGCCACAGCTAGATACATTTCAATCGCATTTACTTAAATAGCAACACAAAACAAATTCATTATCGCGCGCAAAAAAAGACATCAATTTAAAATTCACCGCACTAATATTTTACCAAGGTTCATCCTCAAATATTTTACTCGTAAATAACAGTATTTTACCTTGTATTCGGTATAATATTTTCCATAATCCGTGGCTTACATGTGTTCGTAGAGGCAGAAGCTGAAGCGCTACTCCGAATCACGATACACGAACCTTCCCGAGCTTATTCATGAACCGGCTACTTACCACCAAGCTTCTTACCGAAGTTTAAATAGTTAACAACCAATAACAATATGGTTTGATGAGCATTACTGTTATCAATAGATTTATATTTAAAATGATTGTTTTTAATCCGAAAACAATATTTCTGATTTAATATTTTATCTAAAATAGTCACAAATTATAACACAAAATTATAGGGTAGGTTGCAAATAAACTCCATGTTAGTAACACTATAGAGATGGGACAATAGGAAGGAAGGCGTTCTATAGTCCCACTGGTGGGATGTCAGCCTCATCCAACTTAGGGGTGCTATTCGGCAACCTGAATGTCACCACGTGAAAATAACGTGATCGCTACAACTCGACATGATGAAAAAACAATCTTAAATCCTATTGCTTGCGCGTCTCGTCGTTGCATTTTTCTCTCTCAGTTTCATTGATTCATTCAATGAAACTCAGTTTCATTCTTAATCTAAGTTAAAAAAAGTAATTTTTCAATCTGGTTCAAAGTTCTGCGTTGCTGCCGAAGTCACGCCATAAACCAGTGAATGGCGTGGAGTATACCACTACCAAAAAAACGTGACAAAAACTACTATAATACACCAAAAATTTGTTGAAAGTGTGTAAAACAGTATTAACATTTATTTTATCACTCATATTGAAAACATTTATTCATCTAAGTTATATTCCTTTGTGCCTCTCAACCCTTCTCAACCCACGAAACCTTAGTAAGGCTCTCGAACTGGTGAACGCCAATGAAAACCGCATCGAGGTTTGCCGGGGATTAGTCCTTTATGCAACATGTGACGATGAGCTGTTCTTAATTAAAAAAAAGTTTGACAATTTCGGGAGATTGTTGAACGAATGTTTTCAAAATCAAGCCGTTGTTTATTGGAGAAGGAATGAGTGAAGCTGTACTTAAGGCCGATGAGCCTAAATTGCAGTACAAAGCTGAACAAACCAGCCAGTCACAGAAGTCAAAGCCATAATGTATGTGGAAAGACTGATAACCATTTTATTTGCAGCACCTTATAGGATGCCATAACTTACTAGTACATAAGTACTAATTCCGTTCCGTATAGTAGAAGTTCTCGTTAAGTCTGGTTTTTCAAACATTCATTTCATACGTAAGTTTCAGCTTTTTTGTAATTGTATGTGCCATTGCAATAAGTTGTACAAATAAATTATTTTGTAAAATTTACTTTACTCTTTTTATCTTCTGATTATTCAGAGTAGACTGCATCTTATATAGCGCCTGCTTCTATGTTTCCTTAAACGTATCGTCCTGGAATCTTCATGAGAAAAGTGAATATGCACCTCTTGGACAGGCGTCTAACATTCTCACCTTCCATTACATTCCATCAGCTCAGTACGAAGACAAAGGCAAATTCAATTCATAATAAAAATACAGTAAGCTATTGAAATAAGAAACTTGTTAAGCAGTATTTTCTCATGCAAATGAGCCACAAATTACAATAAAACACGACCGTACAATATGATTATTGATTACCATCCTACCCATGGTAGGATCAGGGAAAGTAGTGTTATCCTAACTTAATTATACCACGATAAACAGCAATTTTACCTTACCGAATCCAGATTTGGCTGCTGTTAAAAAAGACAACAACATCAAAATTTGAAATCGATTATGGTATTCTGCAACTGTTGTTCGAACGCCTCAGGCAAAGCATACAATTTTATAATCATACCCTAATTTGCTCACTTCCAGTTAATGTTACAAAATTCGGAACAGATATTTTACACAACATTGTGGATTTTAACTGGAAAAAAACACATGATGGGTCGCTATTAAAATGTACGAAATTTTAAAATAACAATGTCTTGGCTTGCGGCCAATGCAAAAATGAAATACACCTGTGTAATGCTCCGCAAACTCGTCTTGTATTACATGTTTGTGAATTTACTATGAAAATATTATTAAAATCTCGTTTAAAACGTATTATATTTGCGTTTTGTTTTCTTTAAACTTTATTTCTGGCACAGTAACAAGAAAAGTGAGCTCTATTACAAATACTAATAGAATAATAATAATAAAAAATATTATCAGAATATTTTAATATATTAGACGACCATTCTAATCGCAGGTATACATTTACATGTTTTTTTCAAAATGGCGATTCAGACGCTATTCTAAAAATCAACCTTGTTTAAGTATTTTGCTGTAATTTACAGTCTTACTCAGCTATCAACCAAAGTATTGTCTGACGTTGTGATAAATTTAATTCTCTTAAAGTTTCAGGAGCCAGCTTAAGCAGCTTTTTTCCTAAGGGTTATCCGAACTTGTGGATCGTAGAGACAGACTCTCATTACATGTGTAGCATTTGCATCTACGATAAGTCATGAAATATTTTTACATTTTCATAAAACAAAATAAATGCCGAAGAAATACAAAAAAGCATTAAAATTTCATCGATGCGTATAAATTAAATTCGTCAAAGATTATTTCATTTCGTTTAGTGATTGACGGCTGATTGGTGGCAGTGGATAGTAACCTAATATAGATAGTGCCTAATATACCGGAAGTTCGAGTCCTGGTTGGGGCAATCGTTTGTGTGATGAACACAGATGTTTGTTCTCGGATCATGGTTGTTTATATTTATATATGCATGTTTATTCTAGGTTTCTCCCAGTTCGCTGAATGGTCATCCATAACACAAGCTCTGCTTACTTTGGGGCCATACAGTTTGTTGTTTGTCTGGCTATTTCTTATTATTATTTCAATGACAGTTTACACACACACTACACACATATACACACCCACACATGTGTTTTACCATCGTAATTATTGTTATTTTTTACTTTAATTTATTGTATTAAGTAATCTAAGACACACATAATTTATAATGTATAGTCAAATGTAAATCCACGATCGAACACTTTCCCTTGAGAATCAGGACATAATCCTAGTTTAAGGGACAGGGTCACATATTTTGTCAGAGTCACTTTACAATGTAAAATTCATAGACATTAATTTTATGTAAAGTTATGTGTGAACAATAAATATTTTTTTTTTATATACAATACGAGTATTAACTCGTACAAAACCGACCATATACCTCCAGTAGAAAAGTTTGTGCCCAGAATACATTGGAACCACTGTAATATTATTTCACAATTTTGTCCAAGAAAACTAATTTTGTATTCTGTAGGGGAAATACACTGTTTTAAAAAGGACCTGGCGAAAGAGATTAGAATCTTTCGTACACGAATAAATTTGTCGTTAGCTGCCGACTCGTTTGATCTTAAGATTATAAAGTTTTAAGGGAATCTAACGTTTTAAGAATGTTAAAATTCTACGAACTAAATATGGATAATGACAGCTATTTTCGAGTATAAGTAGCTGTATAGGTAAACTATATTTAATTAAACATGAAAAACAAATTAGACAATAAACGTCACTGTAGCCAAATTTATGGAATCTTCTTATTCAATAAAACATTAATACAGTGATAAAGCTGATATCTTTTAGAATTTGCAATTCCTCGTTTAAAAGTTAAGGACATTCTTGCATAAAGTATTCAAAAATAAATATGTACAGTTTTTACGTCTTTTAGAGTGTGTAACTCCTTTTTGAAACTTAAGTACATTCTTGCATATATATCTTTAACTTATCAATTTATTATGGGTATAGATTTTTGTTTAAATACATCTTCAGTTGATATTTTAGGTTTTTTTTGACGTCTTTTCTTTAATTGTTTTAACTAAACCTATCGAATAGGAGCAAGTGGCAATATCCACCTTCGGTTCCGCGGCAACTGTGAAAGTATTTGTCAATTTAAGAGTTCCCACATACAAGCGGACGTGAGTTGATATCAAAAATATTTTGCTTCTTCAATAGTTTCAGTTTTTCATACCTCAACAGATAACATCTAACCTTAAATTAGTATATTTCCAAAGACTCAAACTCGACTATCATCTTATTAAAGCTAAGTTACGCCAAGATCCTTATGTTTAATTCTGGCCCCAAACAAACCGATGCCGTAAGCCACATCAAAGGTCTAGAATTTACATGAGTGAGCACGTTTGAAGATAATAAAGAGGTACTAGTGGATCCGTAGTGCACCTTAGGGGCTAATTTGGCTTGGCAGCTAATGATTATGAACCCAACTAAGGACCTTGTATGAGACCGCAGTATGTAAATGATCCTGGTTTTTATAAACAAGGAAGTTTTTTATTATATTATTACTTATTGTTATCATAATGGTGAAATATTTCAAATATACAGGGTTACAATAAATTAATTAACCCAAAATTGTATCCTAGCCGGTAGTTAATACTTTCTGACATATTTTAAGTCTTTTCTAAATTATTCCGATTTTCGGCAAAAAAGCTTTTGTAATTTCTATAGTTTGCAATCGTTATTAATTTTTTGCACGTTATCCTGTAACTAAAATGTTGGCACTCCCACGAAACAACAAAGTAATAGAGTTAAATATTATTACGGAACAAAGCAAAACATTTTAGAAAAGCAAACACATTCATGCTTCTAAATAACAAGTTTACACAAAACTATCTCATTTTATACCTCAAACTGCCTCGTGCTTTGACTGTCAAACGATTCTTGAGAAAAATATTATGTAAACGTAATTTTGAATAAATGATTTGCTACTGCGCTTGCTATAATAATTCCTTCAACTTCAGCAGCCCGTTGCCTTCCACTGCTAAACGTAGGCACACAGCCATGAGCACGCCAACAATAGCACCTATTAAAAAGAAAAATGAACTCATTTAATTCAATTCAATATTCAGAAACTAGTCGTTTCCGTCTAGGGCAGTCATGTCATACAAACGTCGCGCGGGCCGCATCCGGCCTCTGGGCCGTATCAATACGGCCCGCGATCGATATTATTTTTAACAACCGTATATGATATATAATATGGGCAATTCAATAAATAAAATGTTATAATAATTCAGTTCATTTTTTTTTCAATCTGGCCCGCTATGATATTATATATGGCCCTGTGCAAAATTGACTTTGACACCTCTGGTCTAGGGTGTTACGTGACAATAATTTAAAAAAGCCAGTATTAATTGATGTAGTGCTATCAAAAACGCAAACCTGCTCACTTACAAAATTAAGCAGGATTCCTGACAACTAGTTTTTTAGGGCTCCTTTATCTAACATTGTATATTTTGGTGTTAGAAAAATGATTAGGCGTTGTAAGTATTTTGTTAATATTTTATGTGTACTGCTAAACTAAAGTAATATTATGAATAGATACAATTTATCCATTTTTACTCACTCAATAAACTCTAAAATAAACGATTGTATTAATAATATTACTATTAGGAAGCTATGTTATCCAGAAGTGGCATAGGCAAGTTTGTTAAGTATTCTTATCTAAACCACCTGGTAACCCGAACCGAGAATAATTCCAGAGAATGTAGTTCAGAGAAACAACACACAACAGAAAAACAGAACAACAACATAGCATTTCTATTCCGAAAAATCTTCTCTATGAATTATCAATTAAGCGATAAATAAACAATCTGCTCCGCTGTGGCATTCGACGATGAAATATAAATTTGCATAAGTAAACGAAACATTCAGTCAAAGCTCTGGTCAAAGGAATTTGTAAATTTCATACATTTGCCATTCTATTTACTTTTCTATACCATTGTCAAATGCCGCTTGTCTAAGCTCATAGCAATTATACAGAAAATAAGTTCTCGTTGCGAGAAAAACTTGCATGCCAAATCCTATACATAGATATCTGTATAATTTAATTTACTGAAATTGCCACCAATTTTATTTCAAGAGCTTCCAAACGGCACTTCACATTATTCGAAAGTGGTGTTTAGGTAACAGGATTATTCCTCGTCTTTAGTAATTACCCCATCCCAAGAGTTAATATTAAGGAATTATTTGTCACCCCTTTGTTTAGCGCTTAGGGGGTGTATTAACAAAGGCTTAATCTCCAAATCGTTTCGTCTTCTCTTTGTAGAAAGACAACTATATCTTATTTATTTTGTTTCACGATGCCTCTCTCAGTTGGAAGTTTAAATGAGATAGCTTTGAGAGAATATGATAGATATACGGGACAAGATGAAGATAAAACTTGTATTATTTTCTTTTACTATTTGCCTAGCCGGCAGACGAGGACTCGGTCCACTTGGTAAGTGGCGTTCCCACCCATGAATATCATTAGCTTTTTCTTAGGTATTTCACTAATGAATATTAAATATGATTACTATATTGCCACGCAAACGTGGTTACAACGGCGCTCGCATAGGAATGATTGTAGTTACTCCCCAGACGAGTTCTTAACTCAAGAGACTCTAACACTAAAACATTATTTTGAAACATTTAATTTAGACATAATTTTTTTACTTTGTACTTTGTAGTTCGGCCGAATAACTTTTGACGTATTATTAATTATAATATCCCCAACCCGTCAATTAATTGATCTTCATAACATAGCTAAAATTAGGAAAAGGCCAACTTGGGCCGATTTGCACGGACCCGAGTTAAAAATTTAAGCTAACCTAGGCTAAAAAATATACCCCTCCTGTTTGACTCTGTTAGTCCTACAGACATTGATAGAGATGCAAAGGAAATTCTACCTGACTAACCGGCTAACTCCGAATTAAATTGCTAACTCGAATCTGCCTTAAAACTTTGGTTCATCAAGAGTCTAATTTATTCAAAATAAAATTCTCTACTACTCATCCGCATTCATCATGACAGTGAAGTCATACTTAATTATGTACTTTCGGATCAATTTACCCACATTCGTAGATAAAATCATAACAATGCAAGTGATAAAACTAAAATCACACTATGTTTATACTTTTTCTAACTACAAAGATGCGAACTCGATTATAACTTATGTAATTAGTTATAATAGTAGTTAAAATAAATAAAAACAATGGAATAAAAACGGTTTGAAAAAGAATGAAAGATATAATACAACATGAGCAAATAGCAGAATTAGGTGAACGCTGTTCAAAATGAGTTCCACCTTTATTAGGGTCAAGAGTTTCACTCACCAATCATATTGAAGTTTCACAAATTAAATTTTAGTAAACAAAAGGTTATTGCTATATTACAAAAATAATAATTTGACCCCGAGTGGCGTAGTGGGTAATAAGTCCTGCCTCATACGCTGGAGGACCCAGGATCGAGCCTTGGTCGGGGCGTTCATAAATATGTATGTTTATTTTGGGTTCCTCCAGATTGATGTATGGTTATCCATAACGTGTGTTTAAAAAAAAATTCAACTTTAAGTTGTTTAATGCCACATAGTTATTTAGTCGACATTAAGGTACATTTACCGGTTAGTATTAAATTTGCCAATTGTGTAAGATTAAAAGTACACCTATGTCAACATTCTTAGCGTGAAGAAAATTAAATAAAACGCAATTTTTCTGGATCACATTTTACGATGAAAGCCATTCAAAATAAAATACCTTTAAGGTTAACCATAAAAACATGGTGATCCAATATAAATATGCTATAAAATGTCGCATTAACATTACATTATAATGGAATAGCGTTATAATATACACCATCACAACCAATTTTACATGAAAACACAATTCGGTCGTCAGGGTGTGGCGAACGCGTGATTTAAGTGACCATTTTACATTAACTGCCTTTGTCACGCTTTTGTTTAATAAATTGAGACATTTTACTGCCCGCCGCATATACACGCTGACATTATACAAACGACAGGAGTACTATACAAATTACAGGCACTAAACCTAATTTAACACAGTTTATTTTGGGTCAAAAAAATACATATTTCATGATAAAGAAAAAAATTACATTTTTGAATAATTGATTTATATTATGGATTACAATTGCTTACTGAGTTTATACTTTATCTTTACTACAACTAAGTCTAGATTCGCAAAATGAAATCCAAACTAAGGAGTGCCTTAATTAACCATAAAACGTAAAGGTATACTTAGGTACATTGATTATTTACTTACCCATACTTGTTTTATTTTGCACGCAACTATACAACTCTAATAAAGGTAAAAAAACTTATAGCCTACAGACATGTCGAACAATGCGTAAACTTTTGCAATAACTGTATAGACGGAATATATGATGTGACAAAACGATTTTTCCAGGCTCCCAACGGACTCTCACGCCGACGATTGCAGAGCCCTCTACAATCTAACAATCGCATATATTTACGATGAAACAACTGAATCCATTCGAGGATTGCTGCCACCCGTGAAATTGCCAAAAAACTTGGAAATCCATCACGAATCAAACGACACTTTGAAAATTGTAAAAGCTAACTGAAGAGCGAGTGGGATGCACTGGATAAACAATTAACGCGAACGGCTGAAGCGGGAAATTGGAATAATCAACGGATGCCGTGTTGAATAACGCTCAAAATTTAATAAATGTAATTTTTCAAAAGCTCGCGCTACCGTTTATTTCGCATCTGTAAAACAGCCGTGAGACTTTACAAAAGCGGCGATGACCCACTAACAAGTTTAAATATTAAAAAAAGGAATTTAACACGAAAGGAATTCGTTTGTCAGTTTTTTATTAAATATTCAATAAAGATAAAAACTAGTTTCATCGCCTGTTTAATTTACAATCTTTAATATTTTAGTAAATCATATTTAATTCTATTAATCTCTAATACCTACTTATATTTTAAAACGATATATTAAAATTTAAAAGGGTAAAGTTACCCCCTGCTATTCGAAGCAAACCAGGAAATTGGGCATAACGTGCCCATTAATATTTCAACAACTTCCTACCGATTACCAACGAGGAACCCTCTGATCAATATTATATCCTACAGAACAGTGTATAGAGTTGTAATCCCTATGTGCTAATGGTCTATAAACATTAAGTAATGCATAGAGAATGTAATATGAAAACGCACAGACTTCAAGTATCGTATCCGAAAACTTTTACTGTGGAAATTTTAATACATCGTACCTAAAGGATCCAGGAGAGTGTGGTAATACGTGAATTAAATATTCAACATGAGTCTCTTAAAAATGTTTTTGTTTAACAATGACTACTTATTTCTCTTCTTATTCTTTTCCAGGTGGAAATTGAAAATTGTTTAAAATAACTGGCTAATAATTTAGCAGTTCTTATTAATCTTTTAGAGAAAGTTCTAGCTTTAAGTTTGACTTGGTCAGTTCAGTTGCAATAAAATATTCTATTGTTGTGTTTACATTGTACACCTACCTATTTATCTTTTCATATTATACCAAAATAAACTTATCTTTGTTTCCTATTTAACTATAATACGTTAATATAGTTAAGTACATTAAAAATGAACACAAAAATGTTACACGTGAATCCACGAGTCTTCTTTAGTCTGATGCAGAAATATATGTGTCTTAAAATGGATGCAGCTATGTCGTTTCACGCCGTGGACAAAATGAATTTAAGTATTTACCAATTAAGTAAGGTTAAGTTGTTGAGTTTTTGAAAACCTTTTAGTTTTAACCAATGAAAGGATCTTCAAACGTATCACTCTAAAATCCATCCCATGTCTACTTCATTTAAATAATTCCTAAGCTAACTAATCGTTTATTTTATATGTAATAAATAATGAAACGCTCCCCTAATGACTTTGTATAAACCAAAATGATAAAAATTAAGAGGTCCAGGGCACTAAGTAAAATCTCATTGTTATTTAAGTAACAATAGAAATGTCAACGAAATCTAAAATTAAAATCTTCCATAAAACCTCTGGCCTGTTTTCGAGGCTTTCCGTCGACATTTTCAGCAACGATGAAACGTTTAATACATTTTAAAGATATGAATGTACGGTTTTATTTTCTTATTAACAGATAAATGGGCAAAAATTTTATAAAAATAATCGTATCATTTTATTTACTTGTTATATCATGCTTATAAACAGCCTTGGTTAAATCAACGCCTATAAACAAAGTTACTTCATATTTTAACGAAGTCATAAATAGACTTTTTTGAAGTAAGTACATTAAGAGAATTTTCATTCAACTACAACAATACAGTTAGGTAATAATAAGGTTTTATATTTAGCACCTAACATTAATGACCTATGCATATACAGAATATATTTCTGGAGACTCTATATTATTTTAATTTGAGGCATGTGGCCGAGCAAAAGTCGCGCTAACCTTTATTGTCCCGTTTTAAGCAGCTACCTTCCCATTTTTTAATATTCTTATCAACATGCCAACACGTAGCAAGTGTCGAACGATTATTCAAAGTTATGGAGCAGGGCTACTGCACGCCGCTCGGCCGTCATCTTAATGTGTATTTAAATTCTAAGAGAATTGCTTAGCTTATGTTTTTTGTTTACAAAATAACTTTAATACTTAAACAGAAATTTGCCTCGCCCAAATAGCGTTGCAAATTATTGTAATCATCACCCTGAGTTAGAAAACGTTCCTCCAATATTCCATATTCACGAATCAAAATAACTTAGTTTTAACACTCAAAGATTTCCAAATGAAAACAGAATATTCATGAACAGTACAAGTGTAGTTAAATCAGTGCTAGTCAAACAAAGAACTTGGCGAGTTCTAAGTAAAGTCAACTTCAACTTGACCGAGCTTTAATTATAAACCAGGGAAACTTGTGGGACAATCAAGAACTTGGATCATGGCCCCTGTTATCGAATAGTTTGACGAATTTATATTGTTCAAGTTGTAATTTTACATTGGTTGAAGGATCTGGAGTTTAATGCTGTTGAGGGTTAATTTAATTGAGATTGTTCGAAGTTCAAAACTTTTTAAAAGATTTAAGCAATTATTTAAAAAATTATGGCAAGCTCTCCTACAATGTTCATTCTGGCAATAACTGAAGATGTCTGAAATAGAAAACAATTTTAAAACGTTAGAACATAATTAGTCTAATTGCAATTTAAAAAAAACAATTTTTTGAGATGACTAAAAAAACATATATTTTCATATATTGAGGTTATGTGAACTGTCAAGATATTTGAATTCATAGTTGTAATATCTGAATAATCGAATAGGACTGTCATTGTATTGACGCAACAACAAACAGTTCTTGAGCCAACCAAACAATTGCAACAATGTTCCTCAACGCCTGATCTGTTGGAATTCTCATTTTCTATTTCATCGTCGTTAAATTGTGCAAACCGTAATTTTATAACATCACATGAATTTTTATCGGACAATTATAATCGAACTGTCGTTAGTTTACAATTTCACGTAACCTAACCTAGTTAGATTGTAGTACTTGAGTTTTGGCAGGTTTGAGTTTTTTGAGGAATTATTTGCCCAGTACATATTACGATTCTATATAATAATAATATAAGAGCTCTATGTTCTAGACGAGGAAAGAAAACATTTCTATTTGCTTTACGTCTTTGGAATTTGGCTGATCGATGATTTGTATTGAGTTCCTCTACCAAATCGGCCAGATTGTTTTCTTAATAAAATTCTATGATTTATTGTACACAATAATATTCAATTGGCACACTCTATATTTCTTATGCGAGAACCAAACTTATTCAATAGGGTATCGGCTATTTTTATGTCTTAATATTTTGTAATAATTTTTAAGAAAACCATTAATAACATCTACGACTACCTGCAAATAGTGATAAAGCGGGTCCTATAAGGTTGAGTTGTAGTTAATCGGTGTTCACCTTCTAAAAGTGAAACTGGCATACATGAACCATAGTCAAATCCTTCTAATAAAGGGATACAGTCCCTAAATCCTCTACAAGAATTAAAACATTGTTTTCTCTGAAATACGACCTAAAGATAAAGATGACATTATTTCGGCATCTGAAGTTGCAGCTGCATAAGGGCCAAAACAATCGACAATATATCAATGGGATGGTTTAATTAATTCGTATATTTATGCAACTCACCATGTTTGTTAGAGAGATATTACCCTTATAATAATAATATAATAAAAAATCTTTAGAAGTTTTGCCGGTTCAATTTCCAGGCGTGGCAAGCTTATTTTCAAATATCTTTAAATGCAGTATTTCTTCTTTTTAAAAATAAAGGTATTTATCATCAGAGTAAGATTTGCAGTATTTAGAGTTCTTTCCTCTAGGTGGCATCGCAAAATGCAGCCCATGTACACCCTGTAATTTTTTTTTTTTTTGTCACATAAAACACATCGTAAACAAAAAGAATACACTATTTTGTTTACTGGCAATACTTGTGTAACCTTTCTACTTCTGGCTAAGAGTCTGATTCCAGGTCATTCAATACATTTATTTAAAAAAAAATGGAAGTCTTATAATTTTACAATTTATTCTGTTTTCCTCGCATGGAAAAGTAATGTATTGAAAAACCGACTAACTACAATAATTGAGTTTTGTCTGTCTCATAAGCTAAGACACTTAGTTAAAGGCTCAATGAAAATCCTGCCATTGTTCTTTAGGTATTTGTGGTATTACAAGATAAAGATTATAAATTCATTACTCGTGATAACAATCTATCTTTTATTAAAGTTGCTTTGAAATCTGTTAAAATATTCAAAATTCAAAATTTCTTTATTATGAAAAGATCAGTAACAAATGTTGACGGACACTCCTTTTAGGTATTCAGACCTGTGTTAGGAGCGAACACTCTTCCTTTGTTACACAATATTTTACCTAGTACTAAGTATTGTAAGATATATTAATATTACACAGTCTTTCGTATTTATAAAATTATGCTGATTCTTCTGTAGCTTGGGCGTTAGCTTCTACTTAGCTTCACTTTTCTCTATTCTAACAGCTGTTCGATGGAGTAATATTGATAGTGTTGTTAAATTATTTAAATGGCATTGACGTGGATATCATTCTTATGCTTTGGTAACGTAAGTTAGTTTTAATTAAAAACTTTTTGACCTACATCTGTAATAACAGAGCCATAATGACTGAAGCTCGAATTAATATTATAAATATTCTTTCTTCTTTTTATAACACATGTATCAAGTAAATATACCTTCAATGCAACAAAACATAATTCCTTATTCCTGAATAATATTATTTCGTTGTTTTACTAGCTTACCAGCTCGCTACCAACGAGATTTCATGAAGCTGTAAAAGTCCTTCGACGCGATCTCTCTACATTTTAGCAAGAAACAAACTTCTAAAAACACTCTGAAGCTGTTTTTTTTATTAGCACTTCTTCTAGAAAATTGTATTCAGTAGATAGAAAAAGTTGCAAAGATACGTAAATTTACAAAACACTTTCAAAGCACGATCAAGTGGCGACTGTTATGTAAATTAAGAAGTAAAGATATTTTTCATTCGATAGATTTGGTTTTAGTAATGCAAGTTTACAAATTATTGGATTAGATACCCAATAGTTTCCGAATAGGGTTTGAGTGGGGATGTCCATTGTAAGTTACTTACTGTCAAAAATCTACCCTTCAAATGAACTGAACAAAATGAACAACTATAAAAGAAATAACCTTATATTTAGGACGATGCAAAAGTTTTCCAAATGTATCATTAATTCTAATTTATCATAGTTATAATTTTTTAATAGTAGGCAAAGGAGGACGCGGACCTCCTGATCCTAAATGGCACCCGCAACTCCAAGGGTATCATTAGTCGAGGTATTTATCTATCAATATTAAATGTGATTATTATATCAACTAACGAGGCGTTGCCGACCGTAAGCTTCAGTTGGAATTGCGTTTATACCAAAATTACAATTCTTTTTTTTGGCCGCCTAGGCAGCACCCTCTGCATGAAGGGAGGTGGAAGATGCGTCATGCATACCTCCGCAGCTGATCTGCGGGGTATTGTGGGACTCACCAAAGTGGCACCTACCCACTAAAAACCACCAATACGGCTGAGACATGGGAATGCTATGCGAGCGACACCCTGTTAGGGAAGGAAGTTCGCAAATGAGGACCCGCTAGTGTGTCAGCCGCTGCCAACTAAATATTACTTAAGGTGCTAATGACAAGTTTGAGGTGGATTCGGCCTGGGCAGCCATAAGCTGGTCCAGATTTGCCAAAAGCTGATCGGGGGGATCGGAGAGAGCGTTTCTTGGCCTACGGACTTTTTCTACGAACTACGGACCTCGACGGCAGGGATGGAGCAGTGTAAGATACTGTCTCGCGAATGAGGGGGTTTGGATGCTCTTGGGATCTCTTGAACCGACCGCTTTGGTCCATAGTATCCTTAGTTGTTGTTGTACTGAAGGTAAGTCAAGATCCCTGTGCAGGTCTGCGTTACGCAGGTACCATGGTTTGCCCGTAGCCCTTCGGTAGAAAAGATTCTGGAGTACCTGCAGATTATAAAAATCAGAGGGTTTGGCATGGGCAAAGATCGGGGAGGCATACGTGATGAATGGTCTGACGCAAACCTTAAAAAGCGTTCGCTTGTTCGTAAGAGACATTTTGCTGTTCCTGCCGAACATAATGTTTAGGTGGGCCAGATGTAGGGGGGCCCTGAGAATGTGGGGTCGGAATGAAAGCGTACAACCGAGCGTTACGCCCAGGTACTTGGTGGTAAGTGCCCACGGGATAGGCGTACCTAGCATTCGGATATGGGGGTCGCGGGAACGATGGCGTTTGTGATCGAAGCGCATCGCAGAGCTTTTATCTGGATTCACATCGAGACGCCATTTTTTGAACCAGGCTCCGAGGTCGTTGGCGGCCTTCTGGAGTTTGGTGATGAGGGTCGATACATACACGCCCTTGACGTAAAGGGCTGTATCATCGGCGCGAAGGGAGAGTTGGACACCTTTTGACAGAAAGGTATGTCATTGGTGTAGGTGGTGTATAAGAGGGGTGCGAGTGTACGTCAGAGTATTTTTTATCCTCCTGCCCTCTCCGTGAAGGGGAACAAAAAAAACCGAGCCCTGGGTGACGCCCGCCCTGAGAGGGTGGGAAGTGGAGAGCGTACCTTCGTATAAAACAGTCGCGGTTCTCTTTGACGTAGCCAAGGCTTTCGATATAGTCTGGCACAGCGGTCTCGTTTATAAACTCTACAAAATAGGCTTACCGGATCGCCTAGTCAGATTAATCGCGTACGTTTCGATTCAAACATGATGGCTCCCGCAAGGCTCAGTCCTCGCCCCTCTGCTGTACACCGTGTACGCTAACGACATCCCCATCCCGCCGAAAGGCGTCGAACTCGCCCTCTTTGCAGACGACACCGCCCTTTACACTAAAGGTCACGCGGTCCCGTATAATATCACCAGACTCCAAAAGGCCGTACACGCCCTCGGTGTTTGGTTTCAAAAATGGCGTATCGATGTCAACCCAGAAAAGAGTTCTGCTATTCAATTCGACCACAAACTCCGTAATCGCTACAACGATCCCCACATTCGAATGTTAGGTATTCCCATCCCCTGGAAGCGCAGTATTAAATACTTAGGCGTCACCTTAGATCAGACGCTTTCTTTCAAGCCACACGTCGATAGAGTAACGAAACTCGCGCGTGTTTACTTAAGCCGCCTATATAGTATGTTAGGAAGAAAAAGTAAAATGTCTTTCAGAAATAAACGTACGCTTTATAAGGTCTGCGTTAGACCCGCCATGTCATATGCCTCGCCAGTCTTTGCCCACGCCCAACCCTCCGTCCTGTATAAACTGCAGGTAGTTCAAAATTTCTTCTGCCGCAGGGCCACAAACGCACCTTGGTACGTGCGTAACGCGGACCTGCACAGAGATCTTGAACTACCTACAGTGCAACAGCACCTCAAAACACTCCTCTCAGAATCATTCTTCAAACGCGCCGAAACCCATCCCCATCATCTTGTTCAAGATTCAGTCTAATATACTGCTCCTGTCATAGATTCGAAATTCAAAGTCGCTAGACCGAGAAACGCGCACACTGGCGAACCCACGCAATTAACTTTAGATCTCGAGGGCCGCAAATTCTAATTCTGACGTAAATTCAAATTCTAACGTAAAACCGAATTAATTCAATTATATTTTTCAATTTAAAATTTTTTAATTATTTACTTTTCATTTTGAGCACCTTCAGTGCTATGTATTCACCTTCAGTGCTTTGAGCACCTTCAGTGCTATGTAAATCCCAGCGGGTGACCCCTTCTGGGCCCCGCTAGCGCGGCCTCTTTCTCCATTGGCCGTCGCTCAGATGAAGGCTGAGTGGCAAAAAATTGCACGAGCCAACAGGGGGTTTTTTAGTGGGTAGTGGTTCTGGTAGGCGTCGGAACGAGCCCCACATAACCTGGATCGCGCGCGCCAGTGTATGCGTCAGAGAATTTTTTATCCTCCCGCCCTTCCCGTGGAGGGGAACACAAAAAAAAAACCTTAAGATATGATGCGCATTAAAATCCGAAAAAATGCATTCGCTTTAAATTTTGTGAAAAAAATAAATGATTAAAATGAAATGAAATGTAGGTAATACTGCACAATTAATAGGAAAACATTACTTTATTCCTCTTTTTTGTAAAAGCATTGGTTACATTTTTTTTTAATTTAGAAATAGCTTGTTCTTAGTACAACAAGAGGATAATTTGTTGTAACGCCTGACAATCTGACCATGAAAAATTTGGTAAATACACCTTGGAATCATCCGCATAAAGTAAAAATTTACTATGAACAAAACACCCACTAATGTCATTAAAAAAAGGATAAACAACAATGGTCCGAGAATAGAAGCCGACTAGTTTGATTAGTCGTTTGGGTAAACCTATGTTGTATAGCCTATAAATGAGACCCTCGTGCTAGATTTTATCGAAAGCCTTGGCCACATCAAACAATACCGCGACTGTTTTAAGTCGCCTGGGGTAGAAGCCGTCGACTATGTACTCGACGATTCGGTGGACTTGCTGAGTGCAAGAGTGCTTTGCACAAAACCCGAATTGGTGTGGGATAATGAGGGAATCACCGTCCGTTGGGGTCCTTCATGCGACCGAGTTTCAATCTCTCGAGAAGTTTGCTCATTGTTTTTAGGAGGCTGATGGGTCTGTGGGGATGTTCAAGGGGTTTTCCTGCTTAGGAATGCCTATGACTGTAGATTCTTTCCCAGCTTTTGAAAAATAGCTAAGGTCGAAGCAGGCATTAAAGATGATCGCGAGCAAGGTAAGCACCTGCCGAAGTGTATGGTTGTGCTTAAGTGTATGGATGGAAATTCCATCCGCACCCGAAGCCTTCTTGGATTTCTGTCTTCTGATGAGGAGAATAATCTTATCGTTAGACATTGTAACAGGATCGGCGGTGACTGGGCGGAAGTCCTTGAGTAGGACTTCGTTTTTCACCGCCTGGATGTGCGAAGGGTCTGTGGGTTGGGTACTCGGGGAGCATTGTGAGGCAATGCTGTCCGCGAAGCGATCAGCTTTCTCGTCGTCTTCAAAGGCGATAGAGTTATCGGGACGAGGCAACGGAGCGGTAAAAAGTACATTAAAACAATAGCTCTTTTTTCCCTTTAACCGGAATACAGTCACGTTAACGCGGTGATTATTGTAGCGGTTAAAATAAAAGAGAACCATCCCAGACGACGACTTAACAAAAGAAACTCCAACACCATAAATTTTGTATATAGCTTTATTTCTATAATTTCCTGGCTGCACCTTTCAAAGCAAAGGTTTGGTCTCGGTTAAACAAACCAAACACAAGCAATCATACAAACTATCAACACGTCAAGTTATTACTGTGACAGTTTAAAAAGAAAGGACTGAAGTACCGTCAGATCAAGAGATCTCTGCTAGGACTTTTACTTACCTTCATTTCTGCACATCTTATTTCTATGATTCATCTTGCTTAACAAATAATGACAAATAATGTTACATTGTAATTATTTTCCGTTTTCAACAGGATAGCAACCAGTCTGGATAACTCTGATGTCTGAAGTACCGAGAGTATAGCAAATAGTCTTACAAAACTCACACATCCTAGAATATATTACTAAAAACTTACAATAATTTACTTACACGGTTGTGAGCGATCTTATTGCTAGCCAAAGATTATTTCCAGACAATCTTATTTTGCTAACGGTATATCATATTACACTGTTAAGACTTGAAATAAATTAAACGTTTCATTAACAATACAATTTTACACATTATTTTATTCACCTACAAAGTAAATACCCATATCAAACGCAAAGCTGATTTACTTTAGCAAACACCAAGACTTCAGTCACGAGAAAGCCATTATCATTTCAAATTGAAGATAAATACGGCTTCTTTTGCTTATTTCAACATCAACATTGACTATGGCAGATAGAGAATCATTTTTTACTGCCTCCAGCTTTACAAAGCAATTTGGTTAAACAAACAATCCGTTTCATGTTGAATATTGGCGATATTTAAGGTAAAATATGAGGCCAGTGAATTTTTTTGGCTTTATACAAGTACAATTAGCTTTTATTAGGAAGTAATTTTTTCTTCACTAAGAATAAGCAAAATTAGATGTGGTCATGTCACTAAGCACACAGTTTATACACACAGGGACAATAAGGATACATTTATTTTTAATTCGAATATACTCTAATTTTTCTTCCCTATATATTGCAATATTATATATATCCAGATGTTTCTAACTATATGATTAGTTAAGATTCCAATCATACAGGTTTAAGTTATTTGAAATGTGTTCATTTTTATTTAAATTGAGCAGAAAGACATTTGACGTTTATCTAAAGTCATAATGTCTGGAAAAATAACTTAAAATTTAAAAAAACCTTTAAAAATCTATATCAACCCTGTCTACGGTATTCAACGTAGTAAACTTGTAGTCTAAAGCCAGTCCTGAGTGTTGGATCAGTTAAATCTAATACTTAATCCTTCCGAATTGGAATGTGATTGTCATGGAGGGGGCTCAGTACTCCGTTGCAATCCAGCAAACCCAAAACATTCCTGTGGTTGTGTGGTCCATTGAGGCACCCTTAATTAATCAGGTTCAGAGTTCACGGTCATAAATCAGGTTCCAGCGACCAGAATGTTCTCACCGAGGAGTTCGGCTTCAGTTCGGTGATGAACTTAGAAGAGGTCTTGAAAGGATCAGGAGCTTCTGGTACCGTTAGCGCAGCCGTTCC
The DNA here is from genome assembly GCA_923062675.1 of Marasmarcha lunaedactyla. Lineage (NCBI taxonomy): Eukaryota > Metazoa > Arthropoda > Insecta > Lepidoptera > Pterophoridae > Marasmarcha > Marasmarcha lunaedactyla. The sequence continues at coordinate 17,734,789 of OV281353.1, forward strand.
AGGAGGGCTCTGGGTTCGTTTAATGATGACAATGGCTCTGCGTCAGAGCCTTTACAGGCTTCTGCCACCCTCCCAGGCAGGAGTTGACCACCCAATACTGTGCAATACGTTGGCCATACCATAGCCAAGGTGGAGTTGGTAGCGGCAGAGCGCGTGGAGATGGAGGAGAAAAAATGGAGCAAGCAACCCGAAAGGCTCTCGTGGCTCGAGCTAAGCCGGGCCACGTCACCCGTGGCTGCACCGCCACCGCTGACCACTGTACTGTGTGCTCGGCAGCCAAAAAGCCTGCCAATCACAGACTTGGGGTAAATTGTGTCTAGCCCCCCGATATAAGAGGTGGCTACCACCTTGACTGCATCCTCAACGCAGTTGACTTGCGGCAGCTAAGCTGGAGTGTCGGGAGACGAAGTTGTGCCATGAAATCCTACTTATTGACCACAAACTTTGAATTCTCTAGGCCTCTTTGCTAGAATTCATGACCTCCTGTTCCAGAGCTTGGCAAAGATGACAGATAAACGTGACAATGATCTGCGAGCCGTACTTGGTCCCTTCCGGTAAGAACTGAGTGGGGGACAAAAACGGCTCGGTGGCAATCGTCCGATGAGGTGCGAGGGTGCAACTCCCCAGCCTTCAAAAAGGTAGTGAAGAGTCCGGGATACATCGCTGTGTGGATTGGAGATTTTGTAGTCGTCTGTGGCTACTTCTCTACAAACCGCACACTCGCTGAGTTCAAGAATTGTTTCGGTCGGGTGGCCTTTATAGGGCAATGCCAACCTCGCCAAGTTCTTCTGGCTGGTGACTTCAATGCCTGTAATACGGTTTGCCCACGGACAAGGGTTGGCCTTTCTCAACCGGGGATTGGTGAATCGATCGTGGGCACACGTTCGCGAGTCCCACCTGGCACGCCATGTAAGAGACTGGGAGTGGTGGCTATGGCGGTGTTAAACTTGTTTTTGAATATTTAACGTATTTGAAACAAAGGTGTTTGTGTTGTCAATTGATTCCTTGATTAATCCCTTAAATTTTATTCCCTGCTGAAACCCGTGGCAGGTGGTGCCTCCTTTGCGAAGCAGTAATGATCCAGGCGGTAGAGAGGGCAAGAGAAGATGCTGCATTCTCCCTTCCGCTTCGTTGCCGTCGCACGGGTCGCCGGAGGACGGCTTTCATCGCTTAGAGCTTCCGACCCCCGCAGTCCAATGGCGGTTTCGAGGAATTCCGCCACCAGTCCAGGGCTTGAGATGGCTCGTGCGCTTCCTGCGAACTATCTCATGAGTTACAACTAGAGAGGGAAGGAAGGTGCGTCCAGACGGAAGCCGCAGGTTTTTTTTTGTAGATTTTCCTGAGTCAAAAAATAAAAACGGGTTTAAACTTATCTATTATTGGCTGTCCACTGACATGCAACGTTTCCATAGTATATATTTATGATTATGTTGTACTTTTAAAAATTATCTTTAAGACATTAAACTTAGTAAACTACTTATAATAACAACGATAGCAAATTTAAATGAAATCATATGCAACCTACGTACAAATCCTTTTATACTTAGACTTACTTAGACGTTCAAAAACATATAATATTTTAAGATTTTTTACTTCAAAAAGAATAGATAAATTGTCGTATGCTTTAAATCTATAGAACAGGATATTTCAAGTACATCACTCGGCACTTAAGATTGGCAGCGCGACCCGTGTTTCATCAGCTCCATTCTCGGCGAAACAAAGTTGTCTCGTCGTTGGGATACAAGTACAGTCGTAGATTCAATGCTTAGTTGTCTCTATTATATGGGAATATATGGTCTAATATTATTGGAGTTCGTTGTTGAGAGAAGTTACGTAATAATAGATATGATGAAAAGCCAATGAACTTAATAATGAGCTAAATATCTGCTTAAAATTTGTCTTGATTTAGAGATTCTTACCTTAAAATTTATTTGACTTTGGTATTTCTATAAATATTAATTACATGGGAATAGAGCACAAGAAAGGGTTATTTTTGTACGATTCATATACAGACAATGTCCTCGTATGAAATAATAAAATTGATCATAAAGGAGGCAGATACCGTCCTATACATTTCTGGGCTATGGTGTTAACAACTTGAAAATAGTGTTTTCTATAAGAAACATACATTTGAAGTGTTCACCTAAAATTTGAAAACATTTGTATTTCTAGAAGTTAAGCTATAAGATATTTTAGTAGTGTCATATAAAGTTTCGTTAGGTTATGATAATGTTATTTTAAATTATTTCGTTGGACTTTTCAATAAATTACTTAAATAAACTATACTTAATGATGTCCCAAAACGAATCGTGTATGTATTTCACCCCTTGTATGCTCCCCAAAATAGCATAAACATTTTATCTTAACCACTATCTTGTTCACTTTGAAATTATTCGCAAGAATAAATTACTTACTGTTTCAGTCATACGCTATTGTCAAATCACAACCAATATTTCTTCATTTAAAACTCGTCTGCCAACAGTAGCACAGCGACCAAACGCAATGCTACAGTTAACACAACGATCCATGTCGAAATGCAAAATCGGGTATCCAAAGGAACAAATCTAATATTCGTCGTGTAAGGCGGGTTGTCGGGATCCGGTAGGCAAGCAGAAAGTATTCGAATAAATAAGAATCGTAATTAGTCCGTATAACAAGCGTAAGTCGTAAGAAAATAGGAAAACCACAAAACAACTCAAGCGCATGGAACAAACAAACGAGTATCAGAATGGCAGCCATTTGACCATTCAAATGGCTGCCATTCACAGTCACTCACTCAAAAATCGGCATGATTGAGTGAGTGACTCGTCAATTACGTACGTGGCGTTCGTTCTTTTCACTCGTTATTGGGGGAAAAAATCAGTGTTGCCGACGTTAAAACTAAATTCCACTCATAAAAATCACAGTGAAATTACATATTTTGAATTTATTTCATTTCCAGAAATTAAATCGTTCGCGGTTTATTCTATTTATAATAAGATTAATATAACTTATTTTTTGGCATGAATTTCCACCTATTAACTGTCTATCCCACGATTACTCAGCCTCCTTTCCATGACAAACTCTCATTATAGCTAGAAGATTATTAAAATTTAAAGCAAGTTGAATTTTAATAATAATATTATAAAAAATAAAAATATACAAGTTCAAAATCATTTCCATTTAAACTCAAAACCACTGGCAGATTAGCTTTTACTACAAGGTTATTGTTTGTAGATGATGTACAGCACATGCTGTACGTCATGCTGCTCTCGGCATGTGTAAAGTATCAGAGAGAAAGGGAATATGTGTAGCAAAAATATAATATTCATAGATTCGATGTAGGTATATTCTTGACCATATTAGCAAATCCAAATTCAGACTTTCTAACTCACATATGTTTACCAAAACAAGCGTCTCTTTCTGCTCCTTAAGTTATATTATAATTAGAGTTTTATTTAAGCTTAAGTATACGGTACGATGAGGCAATGGAAAAAAAGCCTGTTTTAAAAAAAAGAGATAAAAAAAAGGTCATAACGTTAGGCCTACTTACTGTGCGTTTATTCGCTTACTGTTTTTTCATAGAGTATTTCCATGATCTTTATGTAATAATTACGAATTATTTATATCAAGAATTTATTTTGTTCTTTTAACCTCAGGTAAGAAAACTGAGAAAATATGAAAAGAATACACGAAGCAATGAATAACACAAACAGAATGCTTCTTTCTTACAAACTAAACTTCAAACATCTCAAGTTTAAGTCTCTATTTACTATAAAGTGTGACTTTTGTGAACTTTAACTGGAGCCGGAAACGCAAAAATTTCCCAAGCATCTACATCATAAAAGGAAGAAAAATATTTTTCTGAACTGCAATATTGGGAACAAATTTGAAGTTCTAAAGTTTGTGTCTAGCAGTGTGGTCTTATTCAGGGGACGACTAGAATCTGGAAATTCTCATTGAACAAAACTTGCAGCAGGTGTTTGAGAATTCGAAAGAGAGAGAGGTAGGATATTTGCAGTTATTTTCAGTGTTTATATAAAATATAATTTGACTTTTCTGGAAATTATTTACGTATAGTTTTTATGCCATTTCGTTTAATTTAAAGCAAGGCAAGATTTGTATTAAATTTGGAGAACCGAATGATTTTCAAGCTTAAAGGATCCTCTTGGATATAAATAGATGTGAGAGCGACATCGCATGGACGTAAGTGTTGCGAACCAGTTAAAGTTGAAAAATGCCATGATTTTATACCATTCCGTTTATAAAGGGTGACTTTTTTAACCGTTTGGCGAATTGGCACGTAGGCTCAAACTACAATTTTCCCAATGATACATTATAGCAAATACGAAAAAAAAAACGAATTTTCACAGAAGTCCTACGTGTCAGCGGCCAATTTTGTACAGTTATTTTTTTTCATACCCTCGCAGCTCCCGTTCTGGGTATTCGCAAAAAAAAGTTAAAATGTCTGAATTAAGTGTAGTATATTTTACGTCAGGATAATGTAGCTTTTTAATAATTATAATAGGTCTTTACCTATGAAACTGCCGTTTTGCCGTACTGGTCATTTCAAATGAAAATATTTTATTTTGACTGATAATTCTAATTTCAAATTAATTTTATTTGACAAACATGGAATTCTTTTTCTAAAATCGTCATTTGTTTAATAGTTAGTGTTTTGTTTTCAACGCATTCGAACATTTTTCGTCATTATGGATAAGTTAAAAATTCGAGTAATTATGGAGTATGAGTACCGTCGTGGCAGCAAAGCGGCACAAGCGGCACGCAACATCAACGACGTTTACGGAGCGAACACTTCAAACGAACGCACCACCCGTTATTGGTTTACCCGCTTCCGTTCTGGAAATTTTGACCTGAAAAATGAACCCCGTGGTCGTCCGAAAACTTTGGTCGACAATGACGAATTAAAGGCAATTGTGGAAGCTGATGAAACTCAATCCACGGCTGAATGAGCAGCAGCTTTCGACGTTAGCATCAAAACAATATTGGTCCATTTGCGTCAAATTGGCAAGGTAAAAAAGCTTGACAAATGGGTACCCCACGAACTCAATGACCGCCAACGCGAAGTACGCGTGGAGACGTGCCTTGCACTGCTCAGCAGGCATACAAATGAAGGAATTCTGAACCGCATTGTTACTTGTGACGAGAAATGGATCCTGTTTGACAATCGTAAGCGCTCAGCAAGTTGGTTGGACCCTGGTTCAGCACCCAAACAATGCCCTAAACGAAAACTTACCCCTAGAAAAGTGATGGTCACTGTTTGGTGGTCTAACGCGGGTGTAATTCATCACAGCTTCTTGCCAAACGGGACAAGCATTACTGCAGATGTGTACTGTGAAGAACTGAACACAATGATGGAGAAGCTCGCACGTCTCCAACCAGCTTTGGTCAATCGTTCGGCTCCACTGCTCCTGCATGACAACGCGCGACCTCATACTGCACAGCAGACGGTCTCCAAGCTACAAGAGTTGGGGTTGGAAGTTCTCCGTCATCCACCGTACTCACCAGACCTTGCGCCTACAGACTTCTACTTTTTCCAGAATTTGGATAACTTCTTGGCGGGAAAAAAATTCAATACCCGAGAGGCAGTACAAAATGCCTTTGAAGAATTTGTTGCCTCCCGTCCAGCTGATTTCTTCAAGAAAGGCATCAATAAGCTACCAATGCGTTGGCAATGATGCATTGATTGCATGGGTGATTATTTTGATTAATAGAAATAAAAAATATATAAAAAATTACGCTTCATTTATTTCGTGAAAAACGGCAATTTCATAGGTAAAGATCTAATTTTTATAGATAATTTTCAATATCGATCCAGTAGTTACAGAGTTTATTGATTACGTAGAGAACAAATTAAACAAATATTTTATCTGTATAATAGCAGGATGGAAGATAGTTAGACCATATAGAGCGCGGGCCCCAGTATTCCGACAAATTTTAACCACGTATTTCTGTTACTACTACTAGTAAATAATGCTATATTAACACAAATTATGTATTATGTATCTTAATTTAAATGATTCCGTTAATTAATTAAGTTTGGCACTTTCTTATGAACAAAGGTTTAGTTGGGAGAGTGAGTAAGGGAAACCAATCCCTAGTCGAGAAACAGAGAAAGCGAAAAAGACACTTCACGAATTACTCCGACACGCTTAGGGAGTGTTACACTTAAGATTTTTCGATGGTTACTATCGGTCGGGTTTCTAGGGCCCGCACTCTATATGATCTAGCGTGGCATAAAATTTTGTGTTCAGGGTTAATAGGTGGTTGTATATTACGCGATCTCACACCTCAGTAATATCTAGGTACAACACTATTTAAGTCACATAATAGTATTTCTTTTTGCACATGTACGCGAATAAGTGAACGTTCAGGAATAAACTAAACCTTTTTTTATATTTATGTAAGTATTTTTCGTCTTAATATCATAAAAATCTACAAATTCTCGCTTTGAACAATCACTCTAAGATCAAAGATACAAAAATGATATTGGAATTAACTTTGTTAAACTACAATCATGCATTCTGAGTACTTAAAATAGATTGAATGAATACTACTGGGACACAAATCATATACACTGATTTATGCAGCAGACAGCTCTGAAATATTGTTGTGCTTACTAGAAACTGTATGATTTACTGTCAGTTTCAGCTATCGTAGAGATAGAAATAATCAGGAGCCATATTTATTTCGCTCTGATAAAATACTGCTCGTTCAGGTTCTTTTGATCCCACTTAGTGACCGTGTGGGTGCCTCGGGTTGGTGCTATGTAGTAATACTATAACAATGGTGCAGCTAGTTAAAGAGTTTCAGGTCATATTATTATTATCATTATTGAATAAATTAACGGATACATTTACTATTGTGTGGCTAAATCCTTTAATCTTGTTAGTCTCGGGATACTAGGAATTGGGAGATTTTTTTAAATTTAGCAATTTTTTAAATTATTTCATTGTATAAAATAATTATTATACATAATATGATTATATATACATAATTATATATTACTTATTAAAATAAAATAAGACCACGCAATTTTAAACAAAACCATTGCTTATGTTCACATTATCACATTAGATTTCTTTTCTACATAAATAAGAATTACATTAATATAAAAACATACTTAGCTAAGGTTGCATTATTTTAGGATATAAAATGAATTACAAATTCTAGAACCACCAAAAAAATGAATTTTAAATAATTAAAGGTAATTGCATAAAAAAAATTGACATTACAGTGAACAAGATTATAACAATTACATTTACAATTAACAGATGTATGTGGTTTATTTAGTTTAAAGAAGGCGCCTTTTTACCTCATAACGTCAACAAATGCACTTTTTTTTAAATTATTGATTTTAGCAGTAATAGTTTCAAACGAACATGATATGCCTGAACGACTTAATAATAATAATCCCAGCAAGGTCTTACAATGATATAGCGTTTCAGAATAAACCCCTAACACTAAACACCGAACGCTCTACATAGAGTTCCAAACATGAGGTCATTGTATCGAACCAGGTCAACTGCATTCAGCTATAAGCATGACTTACACTGTGTAAATTATTATGAAACTTGTGCAATGGCCGAAACGACTAGTGTGGACAGTAACAAATTGCTATGACATCCTAAAAAAAGTTTTTCCACAGTAAAAAATTCAAAATAAAATTGTGAACTCAAAATGGGATGTTCGAAACCATTCAATATTGTGATTTTTGGTTTTGTTGTAAACGTTTTATATTACTTGAAAGGAATTTTTACTATTATTTGAAGCAATCTACACTTTGTTTAATAATGTGTTATATAGATATGTACATATTACATAAGATGGGAATAACATATGCCGATTTCAATTTGCTTTGTTGAGGAGATTGTCTTCGGAGACATTGCAGTAACAAAAATATTATTAAAAAAATAGCGATTCATCATTTAGTTGTTCGAAATCAACCTTCGCGTTAGAGACAGAAGTCTTGTCTCATATAAGAAGTCCCAAATTTAAATTACTGAAGAAAGATACGTTCTCGTACTTACCCAATAATGTTAGTATATACGAATGCCTATTACTAAAATAACTTCTATTCATCTATTTAACTTAGTGCAGAAAAGTGCAGATAACTAACGGAAACTAAAGACTATTGTCTCGCAATAGTTAAATTGGTAGTAAAAACTTTTTTTGGAAATGGACAGTTTATTTACCTAAGGGCCTTTTAAATTTCACCGGACTTTTAAGTAGCAAAAAACTCAACACTCTCACTTATATGGGAAAAAGGACGTGCCTTAGAAATACGTATCTAGTGTACCTACTTATTATTATATTTATATATTTAAAAACTCTAGTAGGCTTTCTTTCATAAAAAGAACATCACAACATTTTATTGACACAAATGTATTAATTGTATTCAATAAATAAATGCTTAGGAAATAAATTTCCAAGCATTTATTTCGTTAATGAGCAACTTTTATCTACATTATAATATATGGTGATAAAGAAGATATAGAACTATTTTTTTTGTTCCCCTCCACGGGATGGGCAGGAGGATAAAAAATGCTCTGACGCATACACTGGCGCGCGCGATCCAGGTTATGTGGGACTCGTTCAAAACTCAACACTACAAAACCCCCTGTCGGCTCGTGCAATTTTTTGCCACTCAGCCTTCATCTGAGCGACGGCCAATGGAGAAAGAGGCCGCGCTAGCGGGGCCCAGAAGGGGTCACCCGCTGGGATTTACATAGCACTGAAGGTGCTCAAAGCACTGAAGGTGAATACATAGCACTGAAGGTGCTCAAAATGAAAAGTAAATAATTTAAATTAAAAATTGAAAAATAAAATTGAATTAATTCGGTTTTACGTTAGAATTAGGATTTACGTTAGAATTTGAATTTACCTTAGAATTAGAATTTGCGGCCAGAAGGGCTTCGAGATCGGCTGACAGTCTGGTGGAAGAGTACACTTGCGCATTCCTAGGCCTAGCGACTTTGAACTTCGAATCTAAGACAGGAGTAGTATATGAGACTGAATCACGAACTAGAGGATTGGGATGGGTTTCGGAGCGTTTGAAGAACGCTTCAGAGAGTGTTTTGAGGTGTTGTTGTACTGTAGGCAGTTCAAGATCTCTGTGCAAGTCCGCGTTACGCACGTACCACGGTGCGTTTGTGGCCCTGCGGCAAAAGAGGTTTTGAACTACCTGCAGTTTGAGTAGGAGGGAGGGTTTGGCGTGGGCAAAGATTGGCGAGGCATATGTCATAACGGGTCTACAGCAGACCTTGTAAAGTGAACGTTTGTTTCTGAAAGACATTTTACTTTTTCTACCTAAAATGCTATTTAGGCGCCCTAAGTAGTGACGGGCGAGTTTTGAAACTTTTTCGACGTGTGGCTTGAAAGAAAGCGTCGGATCAGCGTGACGCCTAAGTATTTAGTACTGCGCTTCCAGGGGATGGGAATGCCTAAAACTCGAACGTGGGGATCGCCAGCGGGACGACGGCGTTTGTGGTCAAAGCGCATCGCAGAAATCTTTTCAGGGCTCACATCGATGCGCCATTTTTGAAACCATACACCAAGGGCGTTTACGGCCTTTTGGAGTCTGGTTACAAGGTGTGGAACACTGTGGCCTTTGGTATAGAGTGCGGTGTCGTCTGCAAAGAGGTCGAGTTCGACGCCTTTTGGTGGAATTGGAATGTCGTTAGTGTACACTGTGTACAACAGAGGGGCGAGGACTGAGCCTTGAGGGACTCCAGCCTTTATGGGACGAGGCGCGAAAAGCATGCCTTCATGTTTAAATCGAAACGTACGGTCTTTGAAAAACGACACGATTAACCTGACTAGGCGATCCGGTAAGACTATTTTGTATAGTTTATAAACGAGACCGCTGTGCCAGACTTTATCGAAAGCCTTACCTACGTCAAAGAAAACGGCGACTGTTTTATAACGACGCGGATAGAAACCGTCAAGTATGTACTCGACGATTCGATGGACTTGCTGAGGGTAGGAATGCTTAGCGCGAAAGCCAAACTGATGGGGAATAATGAGGGGATCGCCATCCATCGGAAACAGATGGTTCCGCATTCGAGCGAGTATGAGTCTCTCGAGAAGTTTAGACATGGTCTTGAGGAGGCTGATGGGTCTGTGATTAGCCGGGATATTCAGAGATTTACCCGGCTTGGGAATGCCTATGACTGTCGCTTCTTTCCAAGCTTTTGGAAAGTAGCTATGGTCGAAGCAGGCATTGAAAATGATAGCTAACAAGGTAAGCACCTGTTGAGGCAGGTGCTTAAGTGCGTGGTTCAAAATTTCATCCGCACCCGGAGCCTTTTTGGACTTTTGACTTCTAATGAGAAGCGAGATTTCATCATTAGAGACTGTGACGGGATCGTCGGTGATGGGGAGAGAGTCTCTGCGAAGGACTTCGTCCTCCGCCGCCTGGATGTGTGAGGGATCAGCAAGTTGCGCGCTGGGCGAGCATTGTGCGGCAATGCTATCAGCGAAACATTCGGCTTTCTCTTCGACTTCGAAGGCAGTAGTGCCATCGGGACGTGTGAGAGGAGGAACGTGAGAGGTGGTGTCTACGCGTAAGGCTCGGGCCATACTATAGTTTGCTTGGTGGGATGGAGAGATATTCGCCATGAGATCGTTCATCTGAGCGTCCCGGAGTTCTGCAAGGCATGACTTAACTTTACGTTGTAGCTGATTCGCAGCTAATCTATAGGCGGGCGTGGGATATTTCTTGGCTCTCCGGAGAGCCGCGTTCTTGGCTTTAATGAGATTGCTAACGGCTAAGGGAAGCGTGGGTTTACCTTGCTTAGCAACCTTTTCGTTTTCGCTGATGGCTGAGTTGATAGCATCAGTGAGAGTGTTGACTAATGAATCTATTTTATCCGGGCTATCTAATTGGTCGGGCGAAATCGCGAGCGGAGAGTTTGGGGCCTCTAAGGCTGAAACTAACGTATTTTTAAAACCTTTCCAGTTGGTAAAGGTCTTAGGAGATGTGACGTTATTGTTAGGCGCACCTAGCACGAGGGAGACGGGGCGGTGGTCAGAGCCTCCGTCATCGAGCGGTTCGATAGACCTGCAAAGTCGAGGATGTCAGGTGAGTAGTTCGGGTTGTTGGGATAGTGACTGGGAGTGATGGGAGATATGACGTCTAAGTCAAGGGAGTTAGTGATGTCGAGGAGAGCGATACCGCTGGTGTTGGTCGATAGGCACGTCCAGCCAGTATGTTTGGAGTTAAAGTCTCCGAACATAATGACTGAATGGCCGAGGGCGAGAATGGCCTCAAAGTCGCTGCGGATTGGTCTGGTGCCACTACTTATGTAGACTGAAGCTATGATGATGGTCGGATGACCAGTCATAGCCAATCTACACACAGTGGCTTCCATGTTGAGGAGAGGAGGGGTAGGGAGAGGACAGCAATGGAATCCTCTTTTGTAATAAATAGCAGTGCCGCCAAAACCGTCGGAGTAGGGCCTGTCGTTACGAATAAACGCGTACTTGGGAATAGCGAATCCCCTGGAGTGGTTTGGAGTTAGCCACGTCTCTTGAAGAAGCAATAAGTCTGCCTCGTTTTTCTGAAGGAACAGTTTGAGTTTAGGAAGGTTAGTATTAAGGCTACGAACTTTAAAGGAAAAGCCCTGGGGTTTGATACGACAGGACGCGGGATTTGCGGGTCTAGACATTCTATTTAATTATTTTATTTATACGAAAAACGGATTTTTTAAAGAGCTTAGTAGCGAGTGATGCTCGGCTTACGCAAATAGACGCTCTAGAGGAGAGCGGGTGGCTCGCAGTTTGCGTGCGAGTACGGAGATTTCCTTAATGTCGACGTTTTGAATGACGTCAAACACGGTCTTCATGTCCTCAGCCAACGACGACTGAGGTGGAGACGACGGAGCGGGACGCGGGCCTACGGGAGCTACGGGAACTGGGATAGAAACAGCAGGTGGAGCGGCCGGACGCTGTCTCCAGGACAGAGCCGGAGTAGGTGTCGGCTGCACGGGCTTTGCTTCCGGGGGACCCCGGTTGCGCAGCGGCGGGAAGTTGGCAGGAGTGAGCGACGGCTCCAGTTTAGGCGCGACCCTCTTTGAAGCGGAGCGCGGAGCGCGCGGACATCCTCTGTAGTTAGCTGTTTGGCCAGACTGGGCGCACAGCACACATGCAGGGGGGAAGTGGAGTCGGGAGTGCGAGTGCACTCCTTCGTAATATGGGGATCTAGGCACTTAACGCACCTGGGAGGGGCTGAGCAATTGGCCGCTGGGTGGCCATACAGCTGGCAGCGGTGGCATTGCCCGGGGTGCCCGCGAGGATTGAGACGCTCGACAAAGATATTCGAGAGTCCGCAGATTGTGCGAGCCTCTCTGAAGATCTCCCTCGAGTTGGGAGTATGAGATAAAATAACTAATGCTAACGGAAAACGCCTACCGCGGTTGGAGTGCATCTTGTGCAGTGCTTCAGCCGGGAAATCCTGAGACTTAAGGTCCTCGAGGATTTCATCGTTTTTGAACGGGACGCCCCGTAATACTGCGCGGATCTTACGCTCCTCCGGGAGGGTGTAAATATGGTACGCGATTTGTTTAAGCGAGAGTAAACGTGTAAACGCGTGGAAGTCGTCGATAGTCGTGACTTGGATTTTAATAGTATCGCCTGCGTTATTCGCCTTGAGATAATTGATTTTGTGCTCTTTGCACACGTTAGAAACCGCGGTCCAGCGTGCTTTTTCGCGGAGGAAGATGGGCGGAGGAAGCTGAGGCTTAAGTGGGATGAGAGCGCAGCGCGTTGCTGGCTTGGACGGAGCCGACGTATTCGCGGTCACTTGTAGTGACATTAACGGTGCGGGGGCGGGTGTTGAAGAAACCGGGGTGGGCTCGGGTGTTGAAGACACCGTTGCTTTCTTCGAACGCTTCTTAGAGCGTTTGGCGACTAACTGAAACGCGGGCTCAGGAGAGCCGGTTAAGGTGGCGGCGACCGACGAAGCTTCGGACGCGGCTAATCTGAATCGCTCCCGGGAGCGGTACGCTTACGGCGCGAGGTTTGAGACGATGAGACCGACGCGCAATCCATGTCGGATGGAACGGGAGACGCGGGAGAGCTATAGACCTGAGGGGTTTGGAATTTGGAAGCCTGAGGGGCTGGGGTTGGGGCCTGAGGGGCCGGGGACGCGATGGATGCCTGCAAGGCCTGCGTTAGGATGTCGTTCGGAATGGGGACGCCTGCCGCAGCAAGCGCCTGGGTGAACGCTTTCGCGAAGTTAGTAACGCTCAGCGAATCCATTAGGGAGGGGTTGGGACAATTATATGAATATATAAGTATATAAAAGATGCCTAGTTCCTAAACACCTAGCGAACCCTAGCGGCTAACCTCCCTACCAGCGGTAGGGGGGCTGGGGAGAATAACTTAAAAGTAACCGTAGTACGCTGAAGGCCGCTACCAAGAAACCTAAAAAAGGGTGCACAGGTAAAGAGTTGACCGCGTTAGGGTCAACCTTTACCGAAAAAAAAAGGACAAATGTACAAGAAGAGACACAAATATGATAAAAATAAATATGAAAATAGAAGAGAAAATATAAAATAGTAGAAGGAAATAATAAATAAAATAAAAAGGACTGGATCAGTACAAATTCGTTGTCACCGCTAAGTATCCTTTGTACTGAAACCAGACTACTTACGCTGGGCACAACACAGCACTAGCACAAGCACAACACAACTTAGCATCGCACTTTGAAGACTAAGGGGCTTAGTCACAAAGAAAAATCACTGCGATAGCGCTCGGAGGGAGTAGGAAAACCCAGAAAAACCGTATCACGGAACCAACACGCTATACTGTGACGTCAGTGAACTGAGCGACACGGAATATCGGGAAGGGACCGATCAATCGGAGTGGTCTTGGAACGTCCGCACCGTGCGGCGATCGGAGCGAGAAAATGATAGAACTATTTATTTCTGTACTCATATATAGTTCCACGCTGTGTTTATCGTCGTTTAATGCTTTATCGTCTATATATTTAAACAGTGTTTTTAGATCAGCTTTTATATCAAAATAATTTTCTAATATTGACTAATTACTAAAAGTTGATTTGAAGTTTATTCAATATATAATAATAAATCCCCAGACAAACACACGAACTGTATGGCCCTAAAGTAATCAGAGCTTGTGTTATAGATGATCATGCCCTTACGCGCGAACATAGAATAAACATACCTACAAATACAATTAAAATAAACAATCTTGACGCAAGGAAAACATCTGTGTTCATCAAACAAAAAAATTTTCCCATAACCAGGACGTGAACTTAGGACCTCCGCCGTATGAGGCATGAGGCAGAGCTACTACCTCTGACGCCACTCCATCGAGATTCATTTTTTTTTTCTTTATATCGACAAGCTTTGTTCAAAGGTAATAAAAAAGAAAAAAATATATCCAGACGTTTTAAAGCGCCCTTTAACCACAGACTATAAAAGCTACAGCTGCAAACAACGGATGCGGGCTAAGGCAACTAAGTAATTATTTCAGTAACAATAGGCTCACGTACAAATTCGGTAGACATCATTATGTGTCGCTAAGCAATTCGGCAAGTACTCCGTAATGAAGTTTCCATATAACAAGCAAAACGTGCTTTGTACCAATGAAGTTGCTCTACGATTATCTCGTTCAAGATCGTGCAAATGCTTATTCGGGTTAACTAGCGTTAGTGTAGTGGCGGCTTAATGAAGTTATTGGAAGCTGAGCTAATTTGGTGTATGGATTAATTATTTAATGTAAGCATTTATGAATTATTTTTACGTAAATTTATTTAGTATAGCTATCGGTCTCGTATCGTAAGATGTAGTATTTTTGTATCCTCAATTTTTAGATAACAGAGTCAATCTTAATATATGTATATGTAGGAACACACAAAGATGTGATATGAACCTGCCATTTTGCTGATTTGTTACCACTTTCAAAGAAAAGTGAAAAGGGAGTTTAGTATGTGTATTTTCTTATTAGATATTGTAATATTTTGGTTTTTTTTTCATTTAAAAAGTATATTACTTAGAAGATGCTTCTAACTGAAGCATATTAAATAATTTATTCATTTTGGCTCACTTATTTTTAACCATAAGTGGAACTTTTTCGGAAGAACAGAGTGGATACTACCCGCATGTTTCATGAAGCTACTATACAATAAACTACACATATTGGGCTTATGCCGATTGGGAAGAACATTCAAGTTCTATGCAGATCGACACACTCGGCTCGTTTCGGCTTTGGCTGAGCGGCAGTTCTACCGAACGTTTGTTTATCAACACATATTTGGAGTATATTTCGACCGACCTAATGAATTGCAGTAGGTATATGTGAGAATGCACTCACTACATTTTCTATTCCCGTAAGTCCTTAGCGTACCTCACACATTTTGCCAAAGCTAAAACTCATCTAACAAAAGCAGTTCATTTTTTTTCTATTAATCAGAATATAGGTCAAACGATGCCGCATAACCAAATTAGAGTCGCTGAGCTTTCAAAGCATATATTTTTTAAATCTCGCAAATATGAATAATAAACATAGGGGTTGACAAGTCCTCTCGGTAGGGGTCAAACGCAAGGGGTCAGTTATTTTGATCAAAAGCACGAATGGACTGCTTCCACAAGAGGGTATTTCAATGCTTTATAAAAAAATGGTATGCATTTCAAGTCACTGGCTTTGATGTTTTTTGGTATATTCATGTTTTTATTGTGTGTTGAGGTTTTTCAAATAGATGAAAAGGGTTTAGATAGATTTTATTACTTCGTGTTTTGCTTTAATTGGTTTGAATATCTTCTTGAACAAGATGGTCAAAAACTGCATGGATTCTCTGTAATCCTTTCGCTTGTGATATTTGTGTAACGGAACCTGCCAGCTTATCAGAAGTTACTTTCGCAGTTATTTAAACTATTATTTAAGGAATTAATGGATTTCTTAGCACGGTTTTTACATCGACGGCATTTAGGCACTATTGCATGCGCCATTATCAGGTTGCATGTACTTATTTTGATAGTACATGGAGATTTTATTTATCTTTTTAACTTTCCTGAGTGAAGTGTTTGTTTAGCTTTTCGTGGAGGTATTTTGCAGTAAGAACTGAATAATCATGAAATTAACTCATCGGAAAATTTCTCGGATAAATCCTTAATGCAGTTCGTTGTAATACGTTAGTCTCTACTTTCAGAGAATGTGTAAACCTAATTATGAAAAACTAAGCCTTACTCAGGTAAATAACAAACTTTATAAGAAAAACTATGAGCTACCCTTGAGCAAATGATACCTTAAATTCATGATAGGTCTTTTGTTGACTGATTAATAAATATAATATTCATAATACAACTAACTATTGAATAATTCTGGTCGTTGAATCAAATTTAAATTTACCATACTTCTTATTATTTTTTACAAATATTCTTACTCTGGAGTTCTTTTCAGTGGTACTATCAAGAAATAAAAAAAACACACTACGCATTTTTGGAAAAAAGCAACCACAAATGAATTTCTCAATAACTTGTGCAGTATTCCAGAATATCCAGGGATTCGTAGCCTTGGATGTCTTTGTCTTGGGTCGTTTACCTATACAGCAATTGTCTATCTAGTCTTTTGATTATTGAATCTGTTTTTACTGTGTAAATAAATAAAAGGGTAATTAAATACTCCAGTTTAGTTGTAATTCTACTTTTAGTTCAAAGAGATAATTTTAATAACTTTGTATTTAAATTAATTGCTTGCGTTTATATCTATTTTGCGTAGAACTAAAATATTTCTTTTTTTGTTATTAATTAAGTTTTCTACCTAATTTTAGTAGTGTGCAATATATATAACTCTTGTAAATCTTGACTACATTTTGTATTACAATAAAAATTTTCCATAACCTAACTTTCAAAACAATAAAAGGTTCTATTCACGTAGTTGTAATTACCAAATTAATACATAAATACTCAGTGATATAAAAATGTATACAAATATGTCCCATATCATAATGTAATAAAAATCTCTACTAAACTTTAATACTCTATCAAACTATTTCCCGCTGACGAAATCATTAAAATCACCGAATTCACCAAGTTTTCATTACGCCCCAGTAACATTGAACCAGCAGTTCTTTGTCCTAGGTCGACTTTGATTGATAGTCACTTGGCATTTACTAAACGAGTGGCAACTGGCAACCGGCATGAGGAAATAAAACCAAATGTTCACAACCCCTGCCAGCGTCCTCTCACGATCGTTTTATTGAACCCTGAGTCGTCCATATTAATCATTGATGTGGAATTTTGTGGAGTATTTTTAATACTAAAAAGGCGTTACCTCAAGTTCATATTGTAAATCATTCAGATAAGTCTTAAAACAACAATACCATAACTTAAGATTAAACTTTATGAGATACAAATACATGTTAATGTTAATATAACTAACTTTTATATTGTCTTCTTTCGTTTCTGTTCCTCACAGTAGAAATTGTAATTTTTTTTCTTTGATGATTACACACTGTGGTTCATTGAGGTAGGGCTCAAAACTATAAGAAATATCAATAACAAAAGATCAGTAGCGATAATTTCTTAGAACAAATATTGATTTTTTGATTTATTTTTATTTCTTTATTTTGATATTTTTTACAGTTTCGGAATGTTCCATACTAACCCACCTTATATGAATCATACTTCATAATACCAGTTGGACCTAACAGACAGCCGCATCAAAAGAAATATTTAAATATGCCTCATGGAACATTTTTACTCTATTAGAATGTACTCTTTGCAACCTTCAGTGACGTTAACGTTTTGCAAATCTCATTTCGTTTATCACCGGTTTTCCAAGTGACACAAGGTATTTTGTGAAACACGAAAAATATTTTAAAAGTCATTGTTTAGTAATACTTCTCTTTTGCTCCAAGTTATTTTCTTTTAATATTAGTGTCAGCTTCGTGTTTTTAAAGCTTCGTGTCCTCTTCGGCTTACGAAATGGTTTAAAGATTTTTCAACCGATGCCGTATTATCGCGACAATGCTTTTATCTTTTAAATGATAAGTTTAAGTTTAACCTGAACGTCATGGTAAACTTGACAGAATAACATTTACAACGCTATGGTATTATTTGGTCACGCTGACGGCTGAAAAGTATTTTAATCTGATCTCCAAAATATAATGGATGCAGCTTTTTTCGTAGTTCCAACCGCTTGCTTTTTAGGCTCTTCTAGTATATCTAAAATACATATATTAACAAAATCTTCCACCCTGGTAAATCTTCCTGAATTTATTTTAAGCGCTTTATACCTACTTCATAATATGTATCTGTGTGCTTAATGTTAAGCCAATTTCTCTAATCCTTTTAGTTGAGATGAACTATGCACTAATAACCAATTTCAATCACTTAACAGATATCCGTACAGCCTTTTCAAACCCGGCTAACCATCTCAGAAAGCCTCTACATCATATTAATGATATCATAAGACGAGTTCTTGGCTTCTGTGATAACAAGCATTGTTGAAAGACTCTTAGCTTCCGACCCTTTCTTGCTTTGACGAGTCATCCGTGAAGATTGCTTAGATCCCAAGCCGCTGGCCTTCAGTTGAAACAGTCTTATATCAAAGATGGAACTAATTGAGGAAATGCCGCGGATGACGGCAAAGTTTTATTAAATTGGTCGTTTTTGTGGACTGGGTATTTTTGAGGTTAGAAATCTTGTCGGTAACGGTGTTGGTAAGGATAAGTGTGATTTAAAGCTGGATGTTAGTAAATATTAAGAACTACAAATAATAATAACAATCCTCAGAAAAAATAAAATTTTCAGGGATAGTTTCGTTTTTACTGTACGTTGATATTTCGATTTAACCTGTAAAAGAAAACATGATTAAGTGAAAAAAACAACTAATATAAATTCGTTGACAGGAACAAAAATAAAGCTACATACATATATATATACTTATGGCCATGGACAGGAATGCCATTTATAATGTGGTACTTCACTGCTTAGCTAGTATAGAGGGTATCCAGAAGGTCAACGTCCAAATGCAAGGGGTTCACGCACCATGGTCCAAATAGTAAAAAAAATATTTAAAAATATCTATGTAGATTAGTTTAGTAGATATAGAATGATTTCTAAAATAAGTGAAAAATCACTCCTTATAGCAGCAATTCTTATGCTGAATCTGTAAATGTTGATCGATTTTGATTTTTTTTTCGGTTATTAATTGGTTACTAAATGTTCTTATGTAATAAACCTTTGATTTAAGCAAATCTATTATGGTACGATAGAAAAAAAGCAATAAAGAAAAAACCAATTTGACGCAATTTTTTATACCTAATTTTCTTTGCTCCACCGTGTAAAAAACATGTACGAAATGAGGCTGGCATTAAGTCTCAGAAATTGGCGCATCTAATGCAGTTTCTAAAAAGGTCTAATACTTGGCACTTAAATTGATCGGATTTGTTGATCAAAACAAGTTGACGTCCTGACTGACTGATTTTCGGTACCTGGCATGGGGATGGGTGACAAGAGAAGGGAGTAACCAATTAATAACCGAAAAAAAAAATCAAAATCGGTCAACATTTAAAGATTCAGCATAGGAATTACTGCTATAAGGAGTGATTTTTCACTTGTTTTAGAAATCATCCTATACCTACTAAACTAATCCACATCAATTTTTTAAATATTTTTTATTATTATTTAGACCATGGTGCGTGAACCCCTTCCATTTGGACGTTGACCTTCTGGACACCCTGTATACAAAAACTAAATAAAACCAGGACGAATTAAAATGAAACACTAACGTAATAAACATTTTTTATGACACAACTTCAAATATATCTCAAAACGAATCTTCAACAATGTAGACCTTGTCAGTTGACTTGTGTAACATTGTCAACTGTACAATAATAAAACACAAAAAAAACAAACAATAGCAATACAAAAGATAACTACATCCAAAACAGTGTTGCCATAAACAGAAACTTTGTCACAATAAAACGTCGCTGATGAGATCCAGATAAGCAAATTTATATTACCCCATTATTTCTCCCTTTACTAAATAAATTCAAGTCACGATGAAGTTTCAAATTAATGAAATGGGCTCCCCAAAATTTGAAAGAGTCAACTAGGAATTTTCACGAGGCACAGTCTGACGAAAATTTCGCGGATCTTTTCAGTAAATTCATCGTAGCAGAAATTAAAATATCAACGTTTGCAACCGGTAGATTCGGACGCAGATGTTGCAGGATCCAACTGGGTAGAGTTAAATAAAAATCATTCAAATTTTAGTTTGGGAAGGTTTTTGAGGTTTCTGAAAAGAGGAAAAAGTGTATTTTTAAAGTAGATATTTTATTTCATGTTACTACATACTACAGTATCCTGACGACGGAGCGGTCGTATCATGATAACTAGCGTTCGTAGCTATTGATGTAAAACTAGCGTACCTATTTTTGCACACGTCATACCAGTGGTTATTAGATTCATTAGTTAGTTTGTTTCATTTATAATTTTTTTTGTAAATTTCTACTTTAATATATATTAGATTATTATTATACATAAAAATATTGACCTAGACGTTAACAATAATTATGAACTGTAAATTTCGAGAATTATAATTTTCATTTAAATTTAAACGTACACAAAATTTTTAAGGGCTTTCTTTTCAGAAAGAGGGTAACGTCAACATATAAAGCATTATCGACAAAAAACATGTTTATTTAACGCTCATTATTTTATCTTTTAGATTAAAAGTGCTGTGACATAAAGGAGACTTAGACAACAATGGAACAAATAATGCAATAATAACTCACGAATGAGATGCGTCCACACTTGTCACTAACTTCAAAGTCATCCTAATGCAACCTGAATGTCGTTATCTTACAACTCATAACTTAAATGCAAATTATTTTGACAAATGCACCCTTTACATACCCATGTCATTTAATTGGGGAATGCGTTTCCCAACCAAGAGGAAGCTCAATTTGAAACTACCGGTTTATTGCATATTCTGCACTAATTACAAATGGTTAAGTATATATCTTCCGTACGATTTTACTTTATATTCATCACCGTCGACACTCGTAGTGCGCCCCGTGTTCACCGCAAAATTAACCTATGTGGTATGGTTTACAAAACAATAAAACATGTACGATTTATAATTTCTTTTACTTGCTTTTTTTAGTTCTAATTCAAATTGAAGTAATTTAAGTCTATTAAAACTTCAGCAAATTAGTTTATGCAATTTATTTAACTTCAACAATATATCTGAAAATGACTATTTGTGATCAAACATTAACCAATAATATTCACTAACCAACAAAAAAAACATAGATTAAACTTAATCTTAAAGCTTCGATCCTACATCTAAAGCTATACAAATCAAACGCATACATTATTTTTGCGTTCGGGCTTGTAAATAGCTTTTTTTGCTAACCATACAGTTCAGGCCCTCGCCCAACACGTGACTACGAAATTTGCGTAGAGTCTAGCTAACTGCGTCTGCATACTTAAAAGCGAGGGGTTTAAAATACAGTTGTATTTACAAGACACGTGTGTCGACTGATTAGCTGATTGTCGGTAATTGTAAGTAGTAAGATGTCCTGTTAAGTTGGTTATACAGTTGTAAGGTAAGAGTGAACGAAATAAATTACTACTCAATTTACAACTATCTTTATTTACAACTGCCCAATTACTTGGTAGTGTTTGTTTAAAAAAAAGGTTTTTTTACCGAACATTCATCTACATATTTTAGATTTGGACGCCCGGCTGTGGCTCGAATAATTGGATAGCGCCCCCTACAAATGTGATATTTGTTTTTTTTTCTCTGTAAAGTTGCTCAAACAGTGGTCTGAGCCCGTGTGCCTTTTTTGCGAATGATAAAAAATCACCCTGTATATTGCCTTTAATTTCCAGAAATACTATCCCCAAACTATAAATATTTGTTACTTTTAAGCTTTAGCATCTCCTGAAATATTTAGCTTTTTGTCAGTGAGGACTAAAAAAGAGGATATTCAGCATCAATTTACCTATTAAAATCTTCGGCGAAATAGCTGTAGTTTATGTCTTTTGCAATAAATGTAGTCTTCAATGTATTGTTTTATTTAAATGAGTCCTTACGTAAGTGAGATTTCATATAATTTCTTAAGAAAATAGTGATTTACCTTTAGATATACTACAATACATTGGAAGGTTGTTAAAACCTAAACGGTTCGATAGCTCATTTTTGGTTCGTGTTGCCAAAGAGTGGAACGATATGCCTGTGTCTGTTTTTCCAGACAAATATAGCCCTGGAGCTTCAAGTGTAGATTGAATAGGAACCTCTTGGACAGGCGTGTATGATCCTTGTCTTCATCGTCACTTTCCATCAGGTGGGATGGAAGACAAACGCCTGCTAATTATTAATAAAAAAAAATAGTAATAATTAATTCTCCTGTTTGAAAGGGATTTCTTCTTTTAACACAAATCTATAGTGGTAGAAGAGCTTCTCATGTTAAGGTCTCGCCTGGGTCGGTACTAAATTCCTTCATGTTTTGTCCAAATAAGTAAGTAATGAAGTTTATGTGGTTTTGTTCCGATTAAAAGGAAAAAAACCCTCAGCGCAATTACTAGAACTAAGTCAGTCCCACCAAAAAGATGTATTCAATATTGATAAATGAAACTATCTATATCATATTTTATATATAATATTAATATTATTATATAATATTCAAAAAAAATTTTTTGTCATAAACTTGATCAAATATTTTACAAAGAGTGTACTTTACAAAAGCCGTTCAAAACTCCAGTAAAAAAAATACCGTTGACAAAAAAAGCTAACCACTTAATATTAAGCACCAAATAAATTTTACTTTTCCCTACCTCCTATAAATCCTGCTGTGGATCACGTTTTCAAAATCCACAACAGACGAAAAACAACGAACCACAGACCCCTAAATTATCTGGTTAACGTTTATTAAGTTCTCCGATACACATAGCTTTCGTTCAGTCAATTTACCATCTGGAAGTTAGAAAGGACGTACTGTTCACTCAATTAGTTAATTTTGTTAAATATCCTTGATTGAACAGCGGTCGGCAATCAGCCATGCAAATTTCATCCCGTCATTTCAGCGGCATGGACCGGAATTTTGCTCGGAGCTATTTTCAGAAGTAACAAGTGAATTTTTCTGAGTATCTTTTAGTGGGGTTGTTTTTTTCTAGGTCCTGACTATTTTTGTTATTTTTTCTGTGCGTTTACAAGACTTTTATTAGGTAAGGGTTATTAACATAACTATAATTACTATGCCCCATTCTGATATCGGAAAGACTATGTTTTACGTATTAATGTTGTCAAACATGCATCGAACTTGACAGGCGCAAAAGTGCTGAGATTATCGAATGTTCTTTTTCTGGATGCGTTTTCAATCTGAGACTTAAGCTAGAAAAGCATTCTCTCTATCTAGATCATATGCGTTGGATACTCAGAAAGTTTTAAAAAGAAAATCATTATGTTCTATGGGTAATTTGTTTTATTACATCTTTTCGAAGAACTCTCCACCAGCGTCTATACAAAATTGTATGCGTCTGAACCTATTTCCAAAGAACATTTTCCAGTCTGCAAAAGGCAGACTGGAAAACGGCCTTCTCGAACGCAGTGAGTGCATCTTCTGGCAAAAAAATCTGTACGCCCTTGAGCTGGTTTTTTTATATTAGGGAACAAGAAGAAGCCACTTGGTGCCAAATCAGGACTATAAGGCAGATGATCTAAAAGTTTTACCTGTGTGGTGTTTAGGAAGTCCCACGAATTGATCGCGGAGTGCTCGGGCACGTTGTCGTGGTGAAGCAAAAGGCCTTGGAGTCCCGAGTTCGGTCGCTTGTTGCTCGAAGCAGCCAAAACTTCTGGCAAGCATTTGGTAGTGTACCACTCTGCATTGGTGGTTTGGTTTCTTAAGGGAATTGATACTGGCAATCAAAATTTCTCCAGCGCTTCTCGATAATTTCGGTTTCGTAGGCGTTGGTTCGTTTTGAAACAGCTATACTGTTGACTGACGCATTGTTTCTAGATCATATCGATAAATTCAAGTGTCCTGTTTTGATATCGTAAACATGGCGGGCAGAACATGCCTTGAATTAAAAAAAAAAAACAAAGAAATATAGGGAAGGAAAAGAGAAGAGAAAAATAAGAAAAGACTATCATTTTGGATAGCTAAGAAAATAATAAAGAAAAGGAGATCATCTGAGTGGGTATGTAAAACCGCTCAAGCGGGGTAGTCAGTAAAATTGGGCTGAAGAGTAAGAGGAAAAAAATAGCGTATAGAAGGAAAAGTTTAAGTGAAGTGCGAAGTGAAGTACTAGTGGAAAGAAGATAGTGTCGGTGTAGTGAATGGGTGTACGAAGTCGAAATCCACAAAGTAAAGATCTGTGTGGAAATGGACCACGTGCGCCGCCTCGTCGTACAAAGATAAACGTTGTAATCAGATCAAGTTATGGTTGGTCGTTGATAAAGCTCCATCAGATCCTGTAGGTCTTGCTTCTAATCTCGTAAAAAAGTTCCACAACGATACCATTCATAATTTAAAACAGTTTTAATAGAAATATAAAAACTTACGACAAGAAAGCTAAATATAGCTAGAAGCTAAATAACAATACAGAAATATAAAAAATAAATCAATTTGCAATTTAAATAACACAACATTCAGTCACTTTTTAAAATTACTTCATTCTCTATCGTAGCTAAACAAACTCTTAAAAAGGCTGCGTTACAATATTTTATAGAAAACATTATTTGAT
Source organism: Marasmarcha lunaedactyla (assembly GCA_923062675.1). Classification (NCBI taxonomy): domain Eukaryota; kingdom Metazoa; phylum Arthropoda; class Insecta; order Lepidoptera; family Pterophoridae; genus Marasmarcha; species Marasmarcha lunaedactyla. The sequence continues at coordinate 17,759,511 of OV281353.1, forward strand.
TATCTCGAGAGTTTTATTTATTAAGATACAGAATTTATTTTATCAATATTAATTAGTTAAGATTAATGTAACTTGTCAGAACAAGGTTTTGGTAAGTTTGTTAATCAATAAATTCACAACAACATTAATTAGAGTAGAAATATATTAAATTATTTATAAAATATAGATTTTTAATCATATGCTATAAGAAATTTCAAGTTTGGTTTAATTAATTTTACGTACCTGTAAATAATGCTTCAGACGATCCTGAATAAGATATATTAAAAATCTAGATGATTATGACGACTGGGTTGAACCTAGTACACCTTACTTACACTAGTCAAACAAATAATGCTGTTGAACCGATGTTTTGATGAAATGAAATAACCGTTTTACCCGTTGCATCAAAAATGAAAAATAATTTGTTTTTATGTAATACATCATAAAATGCATATTAAGAAAGAAAGAAAGAAAGAAAAACGTTTATTTGATATATTCAATCATAACATTATTTAAGAGTTTACTTTAATATTTAGAAACATAATATCAAAAAGGCCTCCGCTCACATAATATCAAAAAGGTCACGACGCTGGTTTTCAGTGGATGCCTTTATTTACTTATACATAATTATTATTTAATTTCAATTTATGCATTGTTATACACGTATTCATAAATTTTAATATTTTATTTATTTATATTTAAGAAGCAATAATTTATTTGTTTAAATTTATTATTTTTAATCAATCTCAAATTATCTTAAATATGATTCATTTCAAATTACATATTTTATACATATTCATTAAATCTATCAAATTTAATATAATTTTTACATATTTATATAGTACCATCCGAGTCATACTTAAATTTAAAGATTCAATTCTAATTCTAATCAAACAAATAAATCAAAACAAAATATTAACATCACTTGACAACAAAGCATTCAATTACAATAAGTCTCCATTTCTGTAATTTCTCAGTCTTTACATTAAAATTAAACAAGTTTTTATACACCTATATGAATGGACACACATAACATTTAATATTCACTATTACTTATTCCAATTAACATAAATTATTCTATTATCAATATTGTATTTGTTTGCAATTTAAAGTTACTATACAAAGGTATTTATTATTACATCTTAATATATACATTTTAAGTTATACGTATTTATGAGATCTTTAATCTTATTTAATAGTTATTTAAAGTAGATCAATCAAAACAGTGATAGCACAGCACATCAAGACAACAAAGTATACTTTATCTAAAACAATCCAAACAACATCCGAATACAAATATATGAACATGAATAATCAGTAAACACCTACTATTCAATAAATATGTATTAATTTTTTTTGCATTTTTAAAATATAATCTTTATTTTTAATTTTGAAGTTGTGAACTGAGCTAGAATTTTTTATTGGTGGCTGTGAACTTAAAGCTGCCGCGGAAAGCAGCTGTTTTGTGCGGTGGACATATTAGGCGGTTACATCTTCTATGTTTGTTGTGTGAACTTTAACTTATCAAATAGATACGGGGGACTTCTGTGCTTTACGATACCAAAGAGTAGGGCCGCAAAGTGAAGTTTATGTCGCGATTCCATGTTCATTAGATTGCTATTATTTAAGTAAGGTGTAATGTGGGCTCTGGGTGGGATAGGGAGGCAAAATCTCGCGCAAGAGTTTTGTTTTTTTGTACGAGCCAACAGACACGATCCTGTCACAGTATCGGCGTAACTTAACTTTGACTTGATAAGAGTTTCACAAAGATGTATTCTTAGTTCCGTACTTAAGTGCTGTCTTATTCGTATTGTCGTATAATACTTTGAGCCGATAATAACATTTTTTTATAGTATCACGCACATGACTTTCGAATTTTAAATTCTCTTCCATTAAAACTGCAAGATTTCTTGCTGTAGTCACTTTTTTAACAGGGTTGTCTTCTATATTTATATGAAGTGAATAATTATTTATTTGATTTATGACCAATCGATAATACGATGAGTAATAAACAGACTTTTATCCTTATTTCTTAGCACATAAAAACGTCCTTGAATTACACCCAGTGTTGGTAAATAATTATTCTGCAAACTAATACAATCTGACGTTAAATCTACAAGTATGCAACAATTACTTTAATACAAAATGAAACTCTAAAATTCTTGAATATCCTTCGTCACTTGTACCAGGTTTCAAAAGATGCGCCGCTATAAATGTCTAAAGTATTTCTCGAAGACATCAGTCAATGGCTATCATCTCTATTTCAGTGATACCATTGCAATGTCGGTATTCTACAGAGGACAAAAAGTCGCTTAATCAACTAGCAGACGCAGTACGCTGGTATGTCAATAAAGACTTCCATTGATGGTGTGTGCTCGTGGATTTTCTAACGTGTATAGTAATAATTAGGGTTCTAATCATATTTAAATTCTATTGTGACAAATTTTTTTTTATTTAAAAAAAAAACAGATAAAATACAGAATTTTATGATATAAATATGTATAAATAATCAGCTTATAATCATTTGCTATGCTAAGAAACTTCATTACAACTAAGTTAAAAGAAACATAGTCCAATATTGCCAGGTATAAGACACAGAACTATTACAATAATATTTACTATTTTGGGTTCATCCCATTAGTGGCATGGAACAGTTTTACGAATTAATTGATTTTAAATGTAATGTCTTTAGCATTTGTCACAACTAAAGCCCAAACTCGAGTGATTTGCTCGTCGCACCCCGCTTGCAATCTCGTAGCTTTTGTGGAATATCTGATTTAGACAAGCCGTGGTCCGCACTCATCTGTCGCCAAGCTCGACGGCTGCATGATCACAACAAAACTGCAGTGTCGCGAGATTTCAAACAGATTTGAAACCGCTCTCCCGCAGCCGAGTTAACTCTTGTGAGTTAACTCTTGCTGGTATCTTCTATCTATACTTGCTATCGATAACCATTATCGTCTACACTTCCGTATGATACCATTAATTAAAATTTGAAAATAAAAGAAATTCAGTTGTACTTATAAATTTACACTTTGAGATAATATAAAAAAACAATAAGAAAAAATTGCCAAGACAAAAACTACTTATACTTATTATTTAAATTTAAGAAACATAACCCTATTTCTAGACATTCTCCACGCGATCAAAGCTTAATGTAACTAACGGATCTATCTTTTTGATCTTGCTGCGTACACGTCGATTCAGACATGCGTAACAATCGCAGGCAAGCCGCATGCCGAGAGATCGGCGCTCGCAGTTACGTTCGATGCATTCTTAATGCCATTCTACTTATTAATATTGTGTTGTTTATCTATAAGTATGTATAGTTGTATATGTACAGGAATTTTACCATTAAATAATAGTAACATTTGGAAAGTTACTTCCGACATTCTCGCTCCGATCGCCACGCGGTGCGGACGTGCAAGACCCCGTTCTCCGTCGATCGGTCCCTTCCCGATATTCCGTGGCGCTCAGTCTACTGACGTCACAGTTTAGCGTGTTGGTTCCGTGCTACGGTTTTCAAGGTTTTTCTACTCCCTCTGAGTGCTATCGAAGTGCGATTTTTCTTTGTGACTAAGCCCCTTAGTCTTCAAAGTGCTGTGCTAAGTTGTGTTGTGCTTGTGCTGAGTGCAGTATTGTGCCCAGCGTAAGTAGTCTGGTTTCAGTACAAAGGATACTTAACGGTGACAACGAATTTGTACTGAACCAGTCCTTTTATTTTTATTTTATTTCTCTTCTCTATTTTATTTATTTTTCTCCTATTTTCATATTTATTTTTATCATATCTGTGTGTTTTCGTGTGTATTTGTCCTTTCTGTCGGTAAAGGTTGACCCTAACGCGGTCAACTCTTTACCTGCGTACCCTTTTTTAGGTTTCTAGGTAGCGGCCTTCGGCGTACTACGGTAAGTTTTAAGTTATTCTCCCCAGCCCCCCTACCGCTGGTAGGGAGGTTAGCCGCTAGGGTTCGCTAGGTTTTTAGGAACTAGACATCCTGTGACATACTTATTTTATACTTATATTTGTCCCAACCCTCCCTAATGGATTCGCTAAGCGTTATTAACTTCGCGAACGCGTTCACCCAGGCGCTTGCTGCGGCAGGCGTCTCCATCCCGAAAGACATCCTAACGCAGGCCTTGCAGGCATCAATCGCGTCCCCGGCCCCTCAGGCCCCAACCCCAGCCCCTCAGGCCTCCAACGCCCAGACCCCTCAGGTCTATAGCTCTCCCGCGTCTCCCGTTCCATCCGATATGGACTGCGTGTCGGTCTCATCCTCGCGATCATCTCGTAGGAAGCGTACCGCTCCCGGGAGCGATTCAGACTCCGCCACGTCCGAAGCTTCGTCGGTCGCCGCCACCTTAACCGGCTCTCCTGAGCCCGCGTTCCCATTAGTTACCAAACGCTCTAAGAAGAGTTCAAAAAAAACCGCGGTGTCTTCAACACCCGAGCCAACCCCGGTGTCTTCTACACCCGCCCCCGCGCCGCTCATGTCACTCGAAGTGACCGCGTCTCCGTCGGTCCCATCGAAGCCAGCGACGCGCTGCGCTCCCGTCCCGCCGAAACCTCAGCTCCCTCCGCCCGTCTTCCTGCGTGAAAAAGCGCGCTGGACCGCGGTTTCTAACTTGTGCAAAGAGCACAAAATTAATTACTTAAAAGCCGCCAACGCTGGCGATACAATTAAAATTCAGGTCGCGACCGTCGACGACTTCCGCGCGTTCACCAGGTTACTTTCTTTAAAACAAATCGCGTATCACACCTACGCCCTCCCGGAGGAGCGTAAGATCCGCGCAGTACTACGGGGCGTCCCGTTCTCGCGAATGAAGAAATCCTCGAGGACCTTAAGTCCCAGGGTTTCCCGGCCGAAGCAATGCACAAGATGCACTCTAACCGCGGTAGGCGCGTTCCGTTAGCATTAGTTATCTTGTCTAATATTCCCAATTCGAGGTAGATCTTTAGAGAGGCTTGCACAATTTGCGGACTCTCAAATATCTCTGTCGAGCGTCCCAACCCCCGCGGTCACCCTGGGCAGTGCCACCGCTGCCACCCTGGGCAGTGCCACCGCTGCCAGATCTACGGCCACGCAGTGGCTAACTGCTCAGCTCCCCCCAGGTGCGTTAAGTGCCTGGATCCACATATTACGAAGGAGTGCACTCGCACTCCCGAATCCACTTCCCCCCCTGCCTGTGTGCTGTGCGGCCAGTCCGGTCACACAGCTAACTACAGGGGTTGCCCGCGCGCTCCGCGCTCCACCGCCAAGAGGGTCGCGCCTAAACCGGCGCCGCCGCTCACTCCCGCTAACTTCCCGCCACTGCGCAACCGGGGTCCCCCGGAAGCAAAGCCCGTTCAGCCGACGCCTACTCCGGCTCTGTCTTGGAGGCAGCGTCCGGCTGTCCCGCCTGCACCTTCCCGACCCATCCCAGCTCCCGTAGCTTCCGTAGGGCCGCGTCCTGCTTTGTCATCTTCACCTCAGTTGTCGTGTTCGACGTCATTCAAAACGTCGACATTACGGAAATTTCTGTTCTCGCACGCAAACTGCGAGCCGCCCGCTCTCCTCAAGAGCGTTTATTTGCGTTAGCCGAGCATCACTCGCTTCTAAGTTCGTTATAAATTTTTTTATTTTTGTATAAAATCGTAAATAAGTAAATTATAATGTCTAGACCCGCGAATCCCGCGTCCAGTCGTATTAAACCCAAGGGCTTATCCCTAGTATCTTTTAACGCTCGTAGCCTTAACACCAACCTTCCCGAAATTAAACTGTTCCTTCAGAACAAGGAACCTGACTTATTCCTTCTCCAGGAGACATGGCTTACTCCAAACCGCTCCAGGGGATTCGCTACAGGGGCCCAATTGTTTCGGCGGCACTGCTATTTATTACAAAAGAGGATTCCATTGCTGCCCTCTCCCTACCCCTCCTCTCCTCAACATGGAAGCCACTGTGTGTAGATTGGCTATGACTGGTCATCCGACCATCATCATAGCTTCAGTCTACATACCTAGTGGCACCAGACCAATCCGCAGCGACTTTGAGGCCATTCTCGCCCTCGGCCATTCAGTCATTATGTTCGGAGACTTTAACTCCAAACATACTGCCTGGACGTGCCTATCAACCAACACCAGCGGTATCGCTCTCCTCGACATCACAAATTCACTTGACTTAGATGTCATCTCCCCCATCACTCCCACTCACTATCCCGACAACCCGAACCAATCTCCTGATATCCTCGATTTTGCAATAATCAAGCGAATCAACCTCGACCTCAGGTCTATCGAACCGCTCGATGACCTAGGCTCCGACCATCGCCCCGTCTCCCTCGTGCTAGGTACGCCTAACGTTAACGTCTCATCTCCTAAGACCTTTACCAACTAGAAAGGCTTTAAAAATACGTTAGTTTCAGCCTTAGAGGCCCCGAACTCTCCACTCGCGATCTCTCCCGAACAATTAGATAGCCTGGATAAAATTGATTCATTAGTAAATTCTCTCACTGATGCTATCAACTCAGCCATCAGTGACAACGTAAAGGTTGCTAAGCAAGGCAAACCCACGCTTCCCTTAGCCGTTAGCAATCTTATTAAAGCTAAGAACGCGGCTCTCCGGAGAGCCAAGAAATATCCCACGCCCGCCTATAGAACAGCTGCGAATCAGCTTCAACGTAAAGTTAGGTCTTGCCTCGCGGAACTTCGAGACGCTCAGATGAACGATCTCATGGCGAATATCTCTCCGTCCCACCAAGCGTACTATAGCATGGCCCGAGCCTTACGTGTAGACACCGCCTCTCACGTTCCTCCTCTCACTCGTCCCGATGGCACTACTGCCTTTGAAGTCGAAGAGAAAGCCGAATGCTTCGCTGACAGCATTGCCGCACAATGCTCGCCCAGCACGCAACCTGCTGATCCCTCACACATCCAGGCGGTGGAGGACGAAGTCCTTCGCAGAGACTCTCTCCCCATCACCACCGACCCTGTCAAAGTCTCTAATGACGAAACCTTGCTTCTCATTAGAAATCAAAAGTCCAAAAAGGCTCCGGGTGTGGATGGAATTTCCAACCACGCACTTAAGCACCTACCTCAACAGATGCTTACCTTGTCAGCTATCATTTTCAATGCCTGCTTCGACCATAGCTACTTTCCAAAAGCTTGGAAAGAAGCAACAGTCATAGGCATTCCCAAGCCGGGCAAACCTCTGAACGTCCCGGCTAATCACAGACCCATCAGCCTCCTCAAGGCAATGTCTCAACTTCTCGAGAGAGTCATACTCTCTCGAATGCGGAACCATCTGTTTCCAACGGATGGCGATCCTCTCATTATTCTCCATCAGTTCGGCTTTCGCGCTAAACACTCCTGCCCTCAGCAAGTCCATCGAATCGTCGAGTATATACTTGACGGTTTCTATCCGCGTCGTTATAAAACAGTCGCGGTTTTCTTTGACGTAGCCAAGGCTTTCAATAAAGTCTGGCACAGCGGTCTCGTTTTTAAACTCTACAAGATAGGCTTACCGGATCGCCTAGTCAGATTAATAGCGTCGTTTCTTAAAGACCGTACGTTTTGATTTAAACACGAAGGCACGCTTTCTGCGCCTCGTCCCATAAAGGCTGGAGTCCCTCAAGGCTCAGTCCTCGCCCCTCTGCTGTACACCGTGTACACCAACGACATTCCCATCCCGCTGAAAGGCGTCGAACTCGCCCTCTTTGCCGACGACACCGCACTCTATACCAAAGGCCACAGTGTTCCGCACCTTGTAACCAGACTCCAAAAGGCCGTAAACACCCTTGGTGTATGGTGTCAAAAATGGCGCATCGATGTAAACCCGACACCGTAAAACCGAACACCAAGAGTTCTGCGATGCGCTTCGACCACAAACGCCGTCGTCCCGCTGGCGATCCCCACGTTTGAATGTTAGGCATTCCCATCCCCTGGAAGCGCAGTGCTAAATACTTAGGCGTCACATTAGATCCGACGCTTTCTTTCAAGCCACACGTCGAAAGAGTTTCGAAACTCGCTCGTCACTACTTAGGCCGCCTAAATAGCATGTTAGGTAGAAAAAGTAAAATGTCTTTCGAAACAAACGTACACTTTACAAGGTCTGCGTTAGACCCGTCATGACGTATGCCTCGCCAATCTTTGCCCACGCCAAACCCTCCCTCCTGCACAAACTGCAGGTAGTTCAAAACCTCTTTTGCCGCAGGGCCACAAACGCACCGTGGTACGTGCGTAACGCGGACTTGCATCTTGAACTGCCTACAGTTCAACAACACCTCAAAACACTCTCTGAATCGTTCTTCAAACGCTCCGAAACCCATCCCAATCCTCTAGTTCGTGATTCAGTCTCATATACTACTCCTGTCTTAGATTCGAAGTTCAAAGTCGCTAGGCCTAGGAATGCGCAAGCGTACTCTTCCACCAGACTGTCAGCCGATCCCGAAGCCCTTCTGGCCGCAAATTCTAATTCTAACGTAAATTCTAATTCTAACGTAAATCCTAATTCTAACGTAAATGCGAATTAATTCAATTTTATTTTGCAATTTTTTAATTTTTGTTATAATTATTGATTTTCATTTTGAGCACCTTCAGTGCTATGTATTCACCTTCAGTGCTTTGAGCACCTTCAGTGCTATGTAATCCCAGCGGGTGACCCCTTCTGGGCCCCGCTAGCGCGGCCTCTTTCTCCAATTGGCCGTCGCTCAGATGAAGGCTGAGTGGCAAAAATGCACTAGCCGACAGGGGGTTTTTAGTGGGTATGGTTCTGGTAGGCGTCGGGACGAGTCCCACATAACTCTGGAATCGCGCCAGAGTATGCGTCAGAGTTTTTATCCTCCTGCCCTTCCCGCGGAACAAAAAAAAAAAAAAAAGTTACTTATTAAAAAATCATGTCATGATTAAAGGAAACTTAATAGGGTGACATTTTTACAATTCGAGAAAAGGGCACTGAGCAACTTTCCCAAAGACACGAAAGAGAAAAGAATTTTTCATTGAAATTCTCAGCATCGGAATTCTCATCAAAATCAGCTCAACGTTTTGTGTATATTTTTGTAAATTATCTCATAAAATATTTTATTTGCACCAAGATTATATTCTATAGTAAAATGTTCAATTTAATATATGTTTATTACTTAATTTGGATATAATATACACTGTCAGACAAAGATACAGGCGTTGTGTGTTTAGGCTCTGAATTTATTCAATCAATCAATCAAATCATTTATTTCAATCAATTACAAGATCATACAAATACAGGTTTACAAAGTTTTAAAATACATATTAAAATCATAAAGTTTATACAAACGTTACACATTACAAAAAAAATTACAATATTAAAAATTATAAAAACTGTTAGACTAACAGTATCAATATCAATATCAGTAATGTCCAAACAATAAATAAATTTAAACTAAGAAATTACATTGTGTAATGTCAGTATTAAGCAATATAAGATTCATTATATAGGTACAATATTATTCAAACCACAAATAATTTCAACATAATACGATTATATAATAATAATGCCATAATATACTTACTTATAAATAATATACTTCTAAAATTATTTTGTATTAGACCGTACATGAATCATATGGCAATGGTTCATGTACTGACAGTCATACCGGTCAGCGAACGCCCTCAGGATGCTGCTAGAGCTGGCCCGCACCCGCCGCACCAGAGATGTGCACCGCTTACGCATAGTTGTATAGAAACAGTCTACGCGGCACTCGGCAAACATCCCCGATGCACTACAGAAGCGGGGCAGCCTCAGCAGCACCCTGAACGCGTTGTTGAACTGAACGCGAAGGGCATTATACTGCCTCTTAGTGTAGTTTACCCACAAGCTGCTTGTGTATAATGACGTACAGAAGCATTGAAGCATTTCATAACACAATACTTATAAAACGTTGTAATTATAACCAATACATTGCATTTCTTTTTTGGAACTGAAATTGTATTTAACTTAATCAAACCAAATCATTTTATTCATACAAATATGGGTATACACATTGTTGGGTTATAGTAGCTAAAGTTTACCCCAATTGCCTCTCATGTATGTAGGTACAATACAGAAAAAAATCCTCCAGTTTGCAGTACAGTGATTTTTGTTCCCGATTATCCTACATGCTTTTCTACAGCATGTTTCAGAGAATCACATGGATATTTCAGTGTAAATCCTTTCTAGGAAATAAGGGATTCTGTATATGATCATAGTGATAAAATACTGAAATTGAACAAAAGTCAGCACTCTGACTATCTTGTCTTCTGAAACATAAATGCGTTACAAGTTTCAGGTATTTTTTTTCATTACCTTACCTTTCTGTACGTTTTTCATTAGAACCCATTATTTACCGATTACGAGTATACTCCATACCAATATCATTTCGTTGACATAGTTTTTAACATACACTATTATGCATATAAATACAAACATACATACATAATACAGGCTAACCCTAGCTTAAAAGAATCCACTTTTTTTTAAATTGATTATTATTTAAGATAAAGAAATGATTGTGTTGATTATTATTATTAAATCTGTTATTTATTTAAGTATTCATTTCGTACATGTACCAGTAGGGCTTATCATTTCCCGTTATCGATTTATTTTTGTCATCCAAAATAAGCTGGATTCCTATTAAAACTTCACTTAGTATCACATTTCGAAACTCAGTCCCTTTTTGTCGATCAATGCAACAGAAGTTCACAGGAAATAGTTTATTTGCTTTAGTTCGAATGCAATGACATTTTTCTTTTCGTTTTAGTGCGTTTGAGCCACGTCGCCTGTTCATCCATTTTGGTTCGGTTTGAACTAACAAATACCTTACGAACGAAATGCGCTATGCCAGTAAAAACAGAATTTTATTTCACTGAATGTTGTAACTTTTAAGGTATGGTGATAGTTCGTTTGTTATATTTTTGTCATTATGCTTGAAAAATTTTAAGTATATTTTCTGTGCATGTTGTAAACTAAATTCTATAATGTTTATAGTTAGTGTCTACCACGAAGACGCTACACTGTTTTGGTCGAGTTCACACACCACCATGAATAGACCAAAATTCTCGTATAAAAATTAAAAATATTATGGAATCCCAATACCTACACCCCCAATTTTGTTACGCACGCTACTTCCAAAATCACATAACCGGCATAAACCCACCTGTAATACCGCCCCGGTACTTCCAACAAACAACTGCTTTAAAAACAGCCAAAATATTTTATTACCGAAAATAAAACAATGCGTAAGGACACTTTTCAACACAAATCTACCTTCTGAATGGAATAATGGAGTGCCCTCGACGTAGAAAGCAGTACTTACAGTCTGACCAAGCTATCTGTGCGGCTGGTGAAAATTGGAACTAAACTATTTGTTTGACCACCATATTGAATACTTTTATAGCGCATAGAAAGAATGAAACTCTAAACTGCACAGAGAAGTTGGTCGAACGGTTTTTTTTTTGCATTATTGGCCCTCTCATCTCGTATTGCAGTCATAGAGGTCGGCATAAAAGATTGAAACGTGAGCGGGTTATTTCAATAGCATAATTGCAAGTGCATTTTTTTAATTCAATTCATGTCGGCCACGCAAAGTTGGAATGCACTTCATTGATATTACTAAAGTTATGATATTTTTTTTTTTTTTTTAGTTTATGCATGACATTACTGTTTTTGTTACCTTTTTATTTTAAAATAGGTGTTTAGGTGTATAAATAGTTACACATATAGATTTGTATAGGGTGAACTTGTGCTGAATAGAATGATTAATAGATAATCTGAAGAAATTGGTTATGTGTATTTATTTTGTATATGTTCTGTGTCATTTGTTATATGTTTGTTGAGCATACAGTTCGCCAATCCCGTCATATATCTCTTACTTATTTATTTTTAAAATGTACTTTCCATTACTTAATTAACACTAAGATAACTTTTATACTCTAAGACGGTCCAGGCTAGAGTTTACATCAGAAAATACAAAAAAATATCAAACCCTTTCTAAATTCTACTGTTATTATTCTAGTTCCTAAAATTAACTCACCAATTTTTTTTTTTTGTAGATGGCGAGGAAAATGAGCAATTAGACGTCGGCGGTGGCTCGAGTTAAACGCCTAATGAAATTTAGAGTATGCCGAATGAAAATGAAAACTATGGAGTCGAATTTATGTTTTTAATTTATTTTATGGTTGATTGTGTTTGTATACGATATAGTGTTTATAATAAAATACAAGAAAAATATTCAGTTTTTTACGTTAATATCTATGGATCCCACCACTTAATTATTTATTTACTCACAACATGGCTGATTTTTTATTGTAAATATTATTCTGGGTGCATAACTTCGCAGAATTTGAGACTCATTGTACGAAATTCATGCAAACATGGCAGTTTAGAGCAGAGGGAGAATAATTTTTGTGATAGCGACTCTACAGATTAATTTGAACCGCATCTTCATACCGTCCCAAGGACTCAGGAGCTTGGAAAATTATACTGAAATACAATTAAAGTGTAAGGTAATTTATTTTAATTTTAATCCTTGCCTACTACGTTATGTTGTATGAAATGACAAAGTTGCTCCTTTTCCAGTATAATTTAAATGTTAGTTAATTTTGCGAGGATGTGTGTTGCGTAATACATTTTTTAATTTCAATGAAAAGTAGGATTTATTTGGATTTTGTTTAGATTTAATTAAAGTTTAACTTATAAAATTGGAGAACGATATACGTATTACGCTCAAAACATGTATGAATAATGAAAAAATTATCACAATTCAAGATGATTTTTTTAATTACCTTATTTCGATTTAATTAAACCATTGAGCATGGTATGAAGAACACAAGAGCTATTTAAAAACTATTCAAATTCAAAACAGTTTAAGAAAATTTTTCAAGTTGTTATAACAAATCAAAACAATATAGGACCTAAAATAAGTCGCAAAAAAAAAATATTTATAAATCCCCAGACAAACACACCAACTGAATGGCCCCAAAGGAAGCAGAGCTTGTGTTAGGTTGGTGCGGTAGCGCCCGGTGAACCGAGGTCATGCTTTGCTAACATTTCATTATTAAGTAATTGGTTGATTGATGATTTTAAAATCATGATTATGACATAGATAAATTAGACAACCTTGCTTGACTTTAATGCCTTCAAATTCAAATATTTGTTTGAATATTTTAATCGAGTGAGAAGTCGCTGTGATAGGCGTAGGCTCTAAGAAGATATTTTAACAAATAAAAAGATTTAAGAATCGTTGCGATGTCTCTACTAATAAATCAATATTAAAATCGCCACAAGTAATATATTTTTTTGTTTTTGTTATTTACTCTATGTAATACCTCATCCATAGTGTTCTCAAACACTTCAAACGGTGAGGATGAGGATGGGGTCTGTATACACTTATTATAACAATATTCCCTATCTCAATACAGGCTATTTCAACAGATCGCTCAACAGACAAACTTACAATATTCCGTACTGCAATTCCGTACCATCAATGTCATGCATATTTTGATGTAGGTGCTATAATCATAAAATTATTTTTTACATTTTTATTACTTAAATTTCTACTTAGGATAGTGTTTGCTCGCTCTAATCTATTGTCACTAACCTATGTTTAAATTATTCCTAATACTTTGTTTTGGAATATACATAACAGTGGGTCACCAAAAGTATAAAGTGACGCAGTAGATGCAGCGGTTGTAGTCAATGAATTGTCTGTTGTAAATAAAATATGTGATAGCGAGTATCCTATCTATTGCAAGTCTAAATTGTACGAATTGTGCTTATTATTAGTCACATGAGGCTTATTCATAAATTTATATGAATCAAAAAATTTAAACTTTTCACTAGGACGACGTGTCATATTTTGTACATCTACATTCAGTTGACGCTACATATTACTTTCTGACGAGTTCTGCGTAAATGGAAATGCAAACAAAACAACACTGAGATTATGCTTGCTTCAATCTAGTAAAGCTATCATTGTTTTCATGATAAGTTGCTTACATCTGCCTACTAATATAATCAAAATTTATATTAGGATTAAATTCACGAGATGTAATTTTATGTACTTTGTCATAATATGAAGCGCCGGGTTAGCAATTATATAAGTATTGGCTCCCCACCTAACCGAGTAAGTTGCAATCCCATGTTTTTACCTTGACGTTTGTACATTTCACGTTCATTCTCAGGTTAAAATTCCAAGAGGCAGCAAAGTCATATATACTCCTTGGTATTTTACACGCCGCCGTTGAAGACGTAGCTAAATTTTCCAAAGAGATAACAAGCCTAGTTCACATTGTTCTCAGCTGAGGCCTCTTTGACCCGCGGCTTGTACCCATTTGAGGCCACCGTGACCCGTATAGCCCGTGAACAAACATATTGAGGCTTGAGAATCCTGTTTCAGGTTTTTATAGACAAACATGAGTTGTAGGCTTTTGTATGTTAAGATTTTCCTGTTTGAGATATTTTGGAATTAATTAATTATAATTATACTGTAAAATTCCTGTTTTATGAGAATATTTATAACATTACTTCCTACCTACCAAATAAATAATAACATATATTAAATTCCATCAATTTCAAAACAACTCCATAAAAAGTCGCCAAGATAAAAACTGTTCACAAGATGCATTTCTCATAAATGTCATCACAATTCACAAAAAAGTATTTCATATTTCTTCACCGCATATCTAAATAAGATTATAACCAGTATCATAACCTAGAAAAAAACAAAGCAATAAAAGCTCACGCTCATTAATGGATTACAAAGAGATAAATGAATCATTTATGAATTCTACAATAATAGAGTCCTTGAAAAACAAGTGAACCGTTGCCATTCATACATCGACTGAGGGGCTACTCCCGTCAACGTTAAACGAAACTTCGGGGTTGACGAAACTAATTTTCAACTACTAATATTATAAACGTGAAACTTCGAGTGTGTTTTAGTTACTTATTTTTTCACTCTTGTTATATCTGAACCTATGTGTATGCAAATTGGTACTTCGATAAAGAGTGGATTAATACAAAGGCTGTATAATGTATAATGTATTGTAAAAACTCAAAATCGTAGTTCAAACTACTCAGTTGCTGTGCTCTACCGTTGGTACAATAAGCAGCAAGTCAAATTGCCATGCTTTATTTCTGTACCAAAAAAACTAAACATTCCTTTCAATTTTCAAATGCAATAAGTAAACTGTTTAAAAATAAAGCATTTAAAGTACATACGTATTGCTTGCATTACATGATTCTGAAAAACGACAGTTATCTATTGAATATGAAGGAAAGAAGTCAAATAACACTCGACAGACTCGAATGTAACAAATTCATAGTAATGTGCGATGGCGACATGATGTAGGGACGCTACCCCGTGTGTACCTACCTTAATACCCGTTCAGCACTGCGGGTGACAAAGTCGAATACGTGTATATGAACGATCAAGAAAAATGCCGCCCAGCCATTGCCGGTCGGGTTTTTGGGTGATGTGCCGAATGAGCCTAACTGTACAAAGCCCAAATCCCGATCGGCACTTGGCGAATATGTGTAGTAGTTGGTACGGGCCTGCATTGTTCAATAGATACTACCGCCCGAATATCCCAGCCCGAACATGTAGCTGCCACCCCTTATATAAAATACACGGTCTCATTTTAACTAAATGATGTATATCATGAACATAAAGAAAAAATAAACATTTTTTTAATCTTTGAAACTTTCCTCGATATAGTAAGCCGCGGATCAAAGTAGGTCCCTGTCTGATGTCCTTTATACACAATGGCAGAACAGGATTTCGAGTTCATTAGACTCGTATCTCGTTAGCGTGACATCGAGTGTTTTTCCAATATTGGTTGTATGGACAATGCATACTTGCACAGGTGCTTTTCCTCAACGGTTTGTAAATTTAAAGGTCCTGTTGGTCTGACTTTTGCTTGCTGTATGCTTAACGATACGTTTTGGTGACGGTTAAGAAACATAAATGATTTTCACATTCAAATAATTTTGAGGTGATTACCGGTAGCATGATTTTTTGAAGGTAAAAGAACTTTGGCAGAAGCTTTTCAGGTCGATGTGTATTGAAACAAGTTCAAGGTGGAATTGTTTTTTAATATCTAAAGGTGCTCTTTATGTACAAAATATTTAATATATGAATTGCTTGGTGCAGCTGTTCAGCATAAGTTCGACATTCTCTTATCGCAGGAGCCCTATATTCGAGGCAAAGGAGAAATGTCGAGCCAGAACAGTTTCCGAAGAGTCCAAAAAATTTCCCTTTATACACTTAGTGACGTGATTCATCGTTACCCAACCGATCAGATCGTCATTGGTGGTGACGTTAACGCGAAAAGTGCATGGTGGGGTAGTTCAGTGGACGACGCAAGAGGTGAAACTGTCATAGCCTTTGCGTAGTCTATGGGGCTTCATGTTGCTTACGAAGGCACGACCCCTACCGTTAAGTGGATCGAGGAGGCCAAAGAGTAGGGTTGATGTGATGTTGGTGTCGGACGCATTAATTACTGGAGTGATCGATTGGAGGGTGGATCGAACTCTGTTTCAACTATCAGACCACAATCCAATCACCTTCCAGCTAGATCTAAATGGCACTGTGGGATTGCGACCGGACTCCTCAACAAGAAAGCACAATACCACGAAGGCTGACTGTGCCCTGTTTAAAACTACCCTCAGTGCAAAAATGTATAGTCTGCAAGTACCCGTTCGAGGTTTATCTCAAATGGATGCTGCTGAACTGGACGCCTACATAGAATGACTCATGAGTGTGGTTGATCAGATGTGCGATGAGAATTCCCAAAAATAAACCACGATCAAAGAGACCGAACCCCTGGTGGACTAAACAACTGTCGGAAATGAATAGCGAGGTAGCGAGGCGGCGATGCCGCATTAAGGGTGCTAACTCTGCTCGTAAGCAGTTGGCAATCGATGAATACCTTGAGGCCAAGGACTTGTATAAAAAACCATACAGGAGACCCGTATTGCCAGTTGGAAAAACTTCTGCATGGGTATGTTACGTGAAAATGTGTGGGATGGTGCCTGGAGGGTCATAAGGCGCAATCAAACGACGTCTCTTAATGAGGTGTCACTGAGTACATCGGATGGAGACACGTTAACGCCGCAAGAATCGGCTATGTTTGTTTGGCAAACACTGTCCCCTGATGACATCCCAGACTCAGATTTGGAACTACAAGCTGAACTGCGCGAGAGCTACATGGCATTGACGAATCCGTCTGGTTTGTCGGCGCCGGGTCCTCCCATCACCATGGAGGAACTTTTGGATGTGGTCGCAAAAAGTTCCGACTCGAGGTCTTCTGTACCGTATATCAGTCGGAACTCCTCGCACTTCGACAAGCAGTAAGGCTAGCGTTGCAAAAAAAAGGGAGATTTAGCGAAGTAGACATTTTGAGCAATTCTCACTCCTCCCTGGATGCTTTAATCAATCTAAGCTCCACAAGCCCACTAGTTTATGTCATTAGGGGGGATCTTCACAGTGCGCATGATGCTGGAGTTAGCGTAAAGTTGTGGTGGGTACGTGCTCATGTCGGCTCTCCAGGCAATGAGCGTGCGGATAAGCTTTCCAAAGACACTGCCTTGAGGAAGAAAACTGCGCCTGACTATGACAGGTTTCCCTCTTTCATACACCAAATGCGTTACGCCAACGGACTATTGACGCTTGGCTTGACGAATATCAAAATTCTTTGTCAGGGGAATGTAACAAAATTATTCTTCCCTGACATCCGCCAAGCGTATCAGACTATTGGGAAAGCCGGCGTAAATTACTGATCAACGCAGCTGTGGAGTGGCCATGGAGGATTCGCACAGTACCTGCACCGATTTAAGCTCTCTAGTGATCCCAGAGCCACCGTTTGATGGCTCCGATCAAACGGTGGCTCACCTCTTGAACTGTTGCCCAATATTCGAATACCGCAGGTTGAAGTTCGAGTTGAAGATTGGACAAAAACTGTCTACTACACTTTGGAGCTCCCTGATGGCAGGCGGGAGTTCTGAAAGATCTCTTTTTACAACTTACTGCCATAAGGTGTGGTGTGGGAAGGCTGAATGAGGCCAAAGTCCAATAAAGAGTAATTCAGTAAGGTCAAATCAAACATGTTATTTAATCCTTTTGTTGAAAATCATGTAATTTATTGATATATTAATTTTACAGTTTGTTCTATAAATGTATTGTTAGATCTATCTAGAATCTGATATATGATAATATTTATTTAAATACTGTCCGAATTTATTATTATAGTTAAATTTTACAACTTTATAAATGAATTTATTGTTGGTTCAGTAAATGTGGTGTATTTGTCGTTTCCGTATTGAATGAATTTTATGAATTTTGATTTGTTTACAACTTTATAAATGAATTATTGAAACTGTCGTTATTGTATTGTTGTTTTTTGTTTGGTCTTGTAAATATAATTTATAGATATATGAATTAGTGTTGGCGTTAGCAGAAAATGTTGTTTGGTCTGCCCAAATGAAATTAATTTTATTTGTTATTACAAAGTATTAATTATTAAGATATGACATTGCCGTTATTTATTGTCTGTTAGTTTCATAAGCTTGAAACAATTCACTCAATTATTTATATGGTTTTAATAATGAATTAGTATTAACTAACATGTCTTATTATTTTTATTTATAATATTTACTCTTGGTGCGTAGATCGGCATTTATTAAATTAAAAATCGAATAGTCTGCAACAAAGTATTATTTAATTTGAGTTAATGTGAATAAAATTTGCACTAAATGATTAAAATTATTTATGAAATAAATATCTTTAGAGAGTTTGTTTAACAAGAATTAAATGAAGAATCTCTAAAAAATTATGTGTTACTATTAATTACTTACATATTAAAACTGTCCCTTTCCCTTAAATTAAATTTCTTTTTCAATATCTGTCGCGTTGAGACGGTTGTCTATTTCGACCTTTTTTTGTCAGTAAATTTTATTTTTTTTTGTCGTTCCCGACGTAATTTTAAACTACGAATTACGTAGTGTCGGAGAACGGCAATGTTTTGATTTGACAAGCCAGTCACGAAAAATTATTCATCATAACAACTAGAATCTATTTATTTATTATTGTTTCCGAGTTTATTATTCAAAATTACATGTTTATCAATTTTTTATTATCTACAATCAAAGTTTTCATGAAATCAATAATTTATTTTTACGTACACGAGTGTGCGTAGCCAAAATTTTTGGCATTTTTGTATATTTTTAATTTTACTGCAAAATAAACATAGAAGAGAGCTTTGGTATTTCCTTTCTGGACCCTCAATTACCACTCCGCAAACAACGTGTTACACACTGGCGCCGACCATTCAAACGCAGTTTATGGAGAAGAGAGGAGGAACAATATCAACAGAGGAATAGCAACATTAAAAATTATTTTTTTATAATTATTATTGAGGTCAGGCATAAAACTTTATTTGTTACCATTTTCAACCATTAACATTCACTAGTTAGGTTATATATCTACTATAATATATCAAATTACTGCTAAATTATTCAGACATTTAAGTTTCTTTAGTTTCTTTCGTTATAATATCTTTGAAGAAATTTTCTGAAGGCACAACATTTATTCTATAACCCAGTAATTTCACTATTTAAATAACATTTTCTATTCATTTTCATCACTTGAAAATACGTATATTTTTAAGGCTCTTTTCTGCATAACGACTATTAACAAATTTATTTCACTTTAACATCTTTTTTTTTGGATTTTGCAATGAATTTTTCACAACTAAATAAACCTGAAATAATTTATGAATTAAAAATCAGAAATATAAATTTTTCTTCGACGCAATCTGTAGACGAACTACGATCATTATTATTAAATATTAATGTAGATTCTGAAACAGAAATTTTACAAAATAGCCCTGAAGAATTTTCAGAGGATATTAATACCATTAAAAAAAATTTAAAACTTGTTGAAGCTTGTATAAACTCTTATCCTATTAGGAAACAAAAAATTTCACCTTATTTAACTCATATAAGAACAAGATTAGGCCTCATTGACATTACATCAGATTTATCTTCAGAACAGTTAGATTTAATAAATTCATGTTGGAATGATTTAATTCAATTAGACTCACGTTTTAAAAATTTGGAAAAATCACCAACACATTCCACATATCATTCCGCAGAATCCACACAAAATATTAATTTACAACCCCTTTCTTTTTTCGAAGCATTAACTGATAAGGTCAGTAAAATTACAGAAAATCGAACTAACAATGATTAAAAAAGATTTATTTATAAAGGTGAAGGTTGTCCAAAGGATTTTATTCAAAAACTTGAAGAATTTTCACAAATAAAAAATATTTCTGAAAAATCTTTATTCTCACATATTTATGATATTTTATCTGGATCTGCTCTTGATTGGTTTAGAGCTAGAAAGTCGACTATTAATGACTGGTCATCTTTTCGATCGGCATTGTTGAATGATTTTGCAATTACCGATTACGATTATAAACTAAAAAAAGTAATCGATGCTCGTAAACAAAAACATAATGAGAGAATTATCATTTACTTTGCTACAATGGAATCTCTTTTTTCAAAACTCTTGGAACCAATGTCCGAAAAAGAAAAAATTAATACTCTTGTTAGAAATCTTAAACCTGAATTCACATTACGTCTTTCACCTACTGATTTACATACTGTAAATTCCCTCTTGGAATCATGCAAATTTACAGAAAGCATTCTCCAAGTTTCTAATAATACATCTTACTACTCTTCATCATCACCACCAGATCATTATCATTCTTTTCCTATTCCTTCTACATCGAATTCTAATAACAAATCGTATAATAATACTCTATTTTCACATAATCAACCATATATTCCTGAATTTCCTTTTAAAGCTTGTACATATAATTCCATAGCAGCTGTAGCTAATCCATTGCCTAATACTGTAGCTGCAATTAATAAAAATCAGAATTTTTATAAATTCACTTGCCCACGTTGTAGATCTAATACACATCTATTAATTTTCATTTTGCTTTAAATTATTATTTTTTTTTTATCGTTCTTTCATTTGGCAGATTAAATATTAAAATTCGATATGTATATGCGGTTTATTTTGATTTGGTTTGAATATTTTTTTTTAAAAACTATACTGAAAAAATCTTTCAGATTTTTTTTCCCGGCCCCCGGGGTATTGTGACGGTTGTCTATTTCGACCTTTTTTTGTCAGTAAATTTTATTTTTTTTGTCGTTCCCGACGTAATTTTAAACTACGAATTACGTAGTGTCGGAGAACGGCAATGTTTTGATTTGACAAGCCAGTCACGAAAAATTATTCATCATAACAACTAGAATCTATTTATTTATTATTGTTTCCGAGTTTATTATTCAAAATTACATGTTTATCAATTTTTTATTATCTACAATCAAAGTTTTCATGAAATCAATAATTTATTTTTACGTACACGAGTGTGCGTAGCCAAAATTTTTGGCATTTTTGTATATTTTTAATTTTACTGCAAAATAAACATAGAAGAGAGCTTTGGTATTTCCTTTCTGGACCCTCAATTACCACTCCGCAAACAACGTGTTACTCACTAATAAAATTTACTGACAAAAAAAGGTCGAAATAGACAACCGTCACAGCGTTATTGGTAAAAAAATCGTCCGAAAAATTAATATTGGAGGAATTATTTAAAAAAAATGCTCCTTCTATTCCTGTACGAGTACCTTCTCGGCACTCCTACACAAGCGCGGGTCCGATTTCCTCTTCTCCAGCGCTACTCTAAGCCCCAACCCCTTTATGCGGCCCACCACCAGAGCTACACTCTCCTCCGCCCGAGCCGCTGACTTGGCAAACGTCCTCCCCTAGGCCACTATCAGGGTGTCGTCAGCGTAGCACAATACCACCCCACGTGGCAGAACATCCTATCGTAGCCTAGGTTCCACAAGAGTGGCCCGAGCACTGACCCTTGTGGAACCCCACAACTCATCGTCCGCCGAGTCAACGGCCCCTCTCGTCGACGTAGACGACGTCTTGTAACACTTACATCTTTTATGGTCCTTAATGTTCTATATTAGTAGTTTTGGATTTTCTTAATTTTTCTAAATATATTGTTTTCTTTATTGACAATCATGTCAATTCAATTTTTTATGATAGATAATAACCGTCCTACCGATGACATCTCCAATATTCTGCAAGTAACTCTGAAGCTAGGTAGCTGAATCTACCTGAAGCTACCTGACTCTGAAGCTATCTGACGCTGAAGCTGCCTCATGCAGAAGCTACCTGAAGCTGCTTCATGTTGAAAACCCCGACATTGACGCCTGATCCTGCTCCTGCTGCTGATTCAACCTGCTCCTCCTGTTTCTGCTCTCATTGATCCTGCACGCGCCAGAGCGCCAGTCGGCGCCTGAGCATCTCCACTGACCGTGCACGCTCCTAAGCGCCTTCACCGTGGTAACCTTCGCGGCGACCCCTCTAATTCGTGTCCGTGATAGTATTTTTTTTAATAAAAATTTTTATTACGTGACAGTGTCTGTACCGCAGGTAGTCCTCCAACAGCCACCGCAGGTACAGAGGAACTCTGTGGTACCGGAGTGCCTCCATGATTGCCCCGGATGGCAGGCTGTTGAAAGCATAAGCGATGTCCAATGACACCACCAAAGACCTGTCCCCCCTCGCGGTCGCCGACATGGTGAGGGACCTAAGGGCAAAGATGGTGTCTATCGTCGACCGCCCCCTAAGGAACCTGAACTGGGCCCCGGACAGGTCGGGCCCTACCTTCTCGAGATGCTGAACTAGTCGGGATGCCAGAATGAATTCCAGCATCTTTCCGACTTCGTCCAGCAGGACCAAAGGCTGGAACACTGACGGATTGTCAGGAGTCCGACCCTCCTTCTCAAGAAGGCAGAGCCTCCCGTCCTTCCACAGCTTCGGGAACTGTCCAGTTCTCAGCGAGAAATTGAACAGGTCCCGAAGCGTGCTTCCCAGGGATTCCACAGCAATCCCCAGGAGGTGTCCGGGTACTCCGTCCTGCACAGGGGCTGTCCGCTTCCTGCCTAAGTGGGAGTCAACGCCTTCCACCTCAGCCCTCGTGATTGATCTTCGATCTACCACATTTCTCCAGCTGGGGGAGGCAGGATGTGGTCCGAGCTGCCAGGGAACAGCTTGCTCACGAGCACCCCCAGGAATTCCGGTAGGAGGGTCTCAGTGACGGGACGTCCTACGGCCCGGAGTTTATTCCGAGTCGGGCATTGTACGGGCGTCCCTATGGGTCCCTCTCGAGACCCTCGAGGAGTTCCTGCCGGGCTCGCTCCTTGGCGACGCAGATTGATGCCTGCAATTAGTTTTTGGTGGCCTTGCAAGCAGCCATCAGCCTTGCCTCCTCCGCCGCATCGCGGTTGCGCCACCGGCGGAAGTGGTTACACTCGGGCCAGGCGCGGCCGTACAAGTCCCGGAGATTCGTGAGCTCCTGGGACCACCAGTACACGGCCTT
This sequence comes from Marasmarcha lunaedactyla, assembly GCA_923062675.1. Taxonomy (NCBI): domain Eukaryota; kingdom Metazoa; phylum Arthropoda; class Insecta; order Lepidoptera; family Pterophoridae; genus Marasmarcha; species Marasmarcha lunaedactyla. Next base: position 17,782,942 of record OV281353.1, read on the forward strand.
GCGACCACGGTTGGCCCTCGACCGCCCCAGTAAGAGCGCTGTGGAAGCGACCAGCCCCCTCGTCAACCGTGGACGGCTCATAGGGCGGCGCACACCATGCCTGAACTATAGCCGCCTCGATTGCGATATCCCGACTGATTGTCCAGCGCGAGAAGACAGGAGCATACCATGGAGGCCCAGCTGGTGGCTGGAGCGTGGTGACCTCGAACCGGATGTATCGGTGGTCCGATACACCTCATACTCCAGCAAATAGTATCCACTAGTCTATGTTATAGTAACTAATAGTCTAGTCTAAAAAAAATATGTCGATGATGCACCTAAATGACCTAACCAAAAAATATTTTTAAGTCTTTTACAATTATTCTAAGATTAACTTGTTGACTCTAAGACAATAACATTAAAACAATAAGAAACTTTAACTTCGATTATGTAAACACATAAACACACGAATGTCTTCCATGATATTGTCAATATTAGCTTTACACCGTGGTTTTAAGTTTCTCTCATTCCGATAGTTACTCAGTACTTTTAATTTCTTTTTTTTTTTTTGAGCCGCCTACGGGAGTAAGGTGGAAGATGCGTCATGCACACCGCCGCAGGAAAATACCGGCCTCTGCGAGGTGATGTGGGACTAACCACTAAACTAGTAGCACCTACCCACTAAAAACCACCTTGCCGGCTGTAGCATGGGAATGCTGTCAGCCTTCATCGGAGCGACACCCGGGTAGGGAGGTGGGTGCGCAAGTGGGGACCCGCTAGAGGGTCACCCGCTGAGAAAAATAATCACTTAAAGTGCTAGTGACAGTGACATGATGATTATACAGCCTGGGCAGCCTTAAGCTGGTCCAGATTAACCGAGAGCTGATCAAAGTAATAATACATTTTTACACATAGTTATTTATTCCAATTCTTACCTTGAGGGCACTGTCAGGATGACACCACAAAATATGGCACTTGATGAAATAACATTCAAATTTTGGATTACAGTTTTCATTCAAACTCAAATATTTATTTCTCAACATCAACATTGACAATTACTTTCTTTTTATTGACGTTACATAAAACATGACTCTACCAGCACCAGTTCGGAAAAACCTTCGTGAAGAACAACTGGCAAGAAACTTCACGGGTATAATTTGTTCAAAATAAATTTGCAATGTCTCTATGACTATACAAAATTATTCTTATCTGCATCTGATAGCACGGTAAGTCTATCCCCAACTATCCAAACGAGGAACACCCTCAAACAGCACCCGTTCACGGGGTTAACGCGGAATCCAACCTTATCAGATAGAAATAGCGATCCGTACCTGACACTACCGTAAGAAGACGAACTTTAGTGACAGTAACGCGCTCGACAAAACAAAATAGATCCAATTAATAATATTTTTTTTTTAAACGGTTATTCTGCTTTCCATAGACACAAATTATCGACTTAGTGTTGTAAGATTTTTCAGTGCTTACTTTTAGAAGCAATGTCTTTGCCATCATATTTCCAATAAAGCCTTGCTCCAATTTCGCTAAGTGTTAAAGTTACCCTAGCTTCATTCAAGTCTATGGACATTAGTGACATAAGCTGTAAAAAAAGGCACGTCGCTGCGGTTCATCCACGACTGGTTGGGGCTTTTATTGTCAAGTCAGCCACTGTATTCTTTGCCTCCTGCTGACATATATTGTTATTTTGCTTGTAAATAAAGTAAACTTAAATCGTGATAATTTTAAATATTCCGGGCCCATCTTATTGAGAAATGGCGCAGGAAATTCATTCTATAGCTTGATAATCCGAACCTCAACTGACTTGTTCACTAATTCGTTAAGACGATATTTTTTTTTTAAATACTGTAATTAATTATTTTTTTTACAAGTTCGTCAATACATGTCAATACACTGTAGATTTGCAAGCGTTCCTTATAGTTAAACAATGTCCCTGAAAATCTGTTTTTAGCGAAGTTGAAGTTTAAGTACAAAATGCAACTTATTTGAACTGCTTAAGAGCTATCTTAACTTTAAAGTGAAACGTAAAACTTGTCGAGTATTTTACTGTGCAACAATCTTTAGATTGCTTGGATGATATTTGGATTGTTTACTTAAGCTTGTTTTAAAGTTTTGAAGCCTATCAAAGTTAAGCTGTATCTAATGTGCAATGTTAGTTGTTTATTTGAAGAAAAACTTAATAATTTTCTATTAAAAATGGATTAGTTTCATCAAGACAATTATGCACATAGTGGTTTATTACATATCATGCATACATAATTCGTAGAGGCGTTTTAAAGATATACGGATCAACGAATGATATCTGTTTCTTTAAAAAAAAATAATCAGCCGACGAAGTTTATTTTTATAGGTGATTTACGGTAAAACGTTTTAAAGTTTATATAACATTGTTTTTTTCATAGTAATATGCTGGGACATCACACACAACCGGAACAGGTTAAAAACGCCGGGATGACAGGTTTTAAACAAACCGTAGAAATAATAGGGTTTTCGAACGATATTTACTATCAAAACAATAATGTACTCAAAATCAAGTATTTATTTCTCAACATTGACAATTACATATTCTTATTGACGTCAAATAAAACATGACTCTACTACCAGTTCGGAAAAACCTTCGTGAAAAAGAACTGGCAAGAAACTTAGGGGTTATATTTTTTTCAAATTAAAAATTAACAGATATCTGTCTATACAGAATTATTTTTATCTGCATCTGTTAGCTCGGCAAGTCTCTCTCCGCCTAAGTATCCAAACGACGAACACCCTCCAACGGCACCCGTTCACTAGTTAACGCGAGATCCAGCCATCGCCCTCCTCAACCATATTAGGGGGTATTAGAGGGTACTTTAGTTGCCAAGCCTTGAAATCAGTTAGAGTTGTGTCGGTTAGAGAACCACGATAAGATTACATAGGCTGTATTAAAAACAGCATATCTTTGATAAGGAAATTCTTACGGGGTCTACGTAGGTCCAAATAGTTGCTCAAAATTGTGATCTAGACCATGTGCCCATTTTCCGAACGATAAAACAGTCACCCTTTATGAATAGAATTTTTTATTTTATTTACCCTTTAGAATTTAATGTCACGTCGTCATTTTTATTTTTGATTCATTGACTTAAAATACTTAAAATACCGTATATTCATTCATTCATTCTTTACTTTTTCAATAGGTCTATATGCAATTTTTGGAAATTACTTAGGCTAATCTCGAATACATGAAAGCAAATGCAAAACACTTATCCTGAAATATCTTATTCCACGGTTTATCTAGGTGTTAATAGGAAACTGTCCAAATCTGTGGACCCCAATATAGGTATTTTGGGGTTGATGTCATAAATTGTCTAGCGCAAACTAACAATCCACAAGTCATCTTTCAAGAAACAACACAAAAACATATTTTTGTCGCTTCCAGCCATAAAAAAGTGTAATTTGCCGTCCGTATGAGAAAACTTTTCGTTTGATGAAAAAGTTCGTAGCAAAAAGTTGTCGGTCTAGTTTTCATTTATCGTTTAAACATACGTTAAATTAATGGTATTTTACTTAACTTTAGCTTGCTTCTAAGAGAAAGAAAAATAATAATTGATAAACTTTCTCCATTTTGGTACGCGTGCTTGAACTTTTTGAGAATTAATTTTGGGTCATGTTCGTGTTTCAGTACCTACTTACAGTTGAGTTCTGTGTATTAATCCTCAAGTTTGTGTAGGTTAACTTTTCTCGCATTCAATTTACCAAAGTTTACTTTCATTAGCGCATTTATGCTTTAGAACCTTGATTGGTAATTTCATTCTCGTAACTCATCAATATTTCTGTTAGTATCGTATCCATTAACAGCGTTTCAAAAGAAATCTGTTAACAAAAGTGCAAAATGACTAATCCTAATTCTACTTCATTACTGTTTAGTACGAAGTAGCGTTTTTAAGGATAAATCTCCTCTGGAGTGGTACCTTCCTATTTGACAGTCATAATAACCACGTATACCTGGTTTTGTTCCTGTGAAAGGGAAGGAACAGCCTGTTCAATTGCTGGAACAACAGCAATTTAAACTTAAGCCTTCGGTCGGGATCGTAGTCGCAACGCCTTAATAGCCGAAATAATTATCCCGATCAAAAGTCATAAACAAAACAACTACGATTACTTAATGATATCCGTGGTTGCTGATGGCAGTTACTCATCAAGTGGGTCGTGAGGTCGCTTCCGGCTAAGAAATTTTTAAAAAAAGTAGTAAAGGGCCCGTAGAAATATTAAACGAGTAAAAGGTGTTTCTGTTAGTTGTAGTATTTACAAAATGGACTCCGTAGTTTCGTGTATCTTAGGTAATTATAATTTAAAATTATAATTTTCTGATTATGAGGTTTCTGACTGTTTTACAAAATCGATTTCCAAAGCCGTCATACTGTAAACTGCTTCTATTAGGTCTTTACCTATGAAATTGCCGTTTTTCACGAAATAAATGAAGCGTAATTTTTTTATATATTTTTTATTTCTATTAATCAAAATAATCACCCATGCAATCAATGCATCTTTGCCAACGCATTGGTAGCTTATTGATGCCTTTCTTGAAGAAATCAGCTGGACGGGAGGCAACAAATTCTTCAAAGGCATTTTGTACTGCCTCTCGGGTATTGAATTTTTTTCCCGCCAAGAAGTTATCCAAATTCTGGAAAAAGTAGAAGTCTGTAGGCGCAAGGTCTGGTGAGTACGGCGGATGACGGAGAACTTCCAACCCCAACTCTTGTAGCTTGGAGACCGTCTGCTGTGCAGTATGAGGTCGCGCGTTGTCGTGCAGGAGCAGTGGAGCCGAACGATTGACCAAAGCTGGTTGGAGACGTGCGAGCTTCTCCATCATTGTGTTCAGTTCTTCACAGTACACATTTGCAGTAATGCTTGTCCCGTTTGGCAAGAAGTTGTGATGAATTATACCCGCGTTAGACCACCAAACAGTGAGCATCACTTTTCTAGGGGTAAGTTTTCGTTTAGGGCATTGTTTGGGTGCTGAACCAGGGTCCAACCAACTTGCTGAGCGCTTACGATTGTCAAACAGGATCCATTTCTCGTCACAAGTAACAATGCGGTTCAGAATTCCTTCATTTGTATGCCTGCTGAGCAGTGCAAGGCACGTCTCCACGCGTACTTCGCGCTGGCGGTCATTGAGTTAGTGGGGTACCCATTTGTCAAGCTTTTTTACCTTGCCAATTTGACGCAAATGGACCAATATTGTTTTGATGCTAACGTCGAAAGCTGCTGCTAATTCAGCCGTGGATTGAGTTTCATCAGCTTCCACAATTGCCTTTAATTCGTCATTGTCGACCAAAGTTTTAGGACGACCACGGGGTTCATTTTTCAGGTCCAAATTTCCAGAACGGAAGCGAGTAAACCAATAACGGGTGGTGCTTTCGTTTGTAGTGTTCGCTCCGTAAACGTCGTTGATGTTGCGTGCCGCTTGTGCCGCTTTGCTGCCACGAAGGTACTCATACTCCATAATTACTCGAATTTTTAACTTATCCATGATGACGAAAAATGTTTGAATAAGTTGAAAAAAAAACACTAACTATTAAACAAATGACGATTTTAGAAAAAGAATTCCATGTTTGTCAAATAAAATTAATTTGAAATTAGAATTATCAGTCAAAAAAAAAATATTTTCTATTGAAATGGCCAGTACGGCAAAACGGCAGTTTCAAAGGTAAAGACCTATTATTTTTACTTTTACAAATTTACCATACACTTTTGGAACAGGCAGACAAAAAACTACAACTAAGACTTTACAATAAATTAATGTTGCAACTTCATTCTTCATGGACTAACTCATCACAGAATTCCTAACCGGTGTTGACCCTCTTCGTGTTTAACCGCCCATCCCACGTGTTAACGTAAGCGACAATTATAATTCATAAGGGGTTAATTCTATACGTCATCATGAATTCAAGATGGCCGCCCACAAAAGGCCAAGCACGTACTAATTGCTCCTGGATAGCCGGGATTTCAAGTTAGATAGCCTATTCCAAGTTACGATATTATAACGGTTCCTAAACCGAAAGTAAGATTTATGTGAGTGAGGGTTGCCATAAAATTGGAGCTCCGCTTCAGCACTCAAGCACCGTCTAAGTTTGCCAAGAAGTTCAACTTTTTCGTATGTCGCGTATTAAAATTTTGTCAGAACGTTTGAATTACGTACGTCTTGGTTCAGTTATGTACTTTCATATAACTTATGTTTATTTTTTACAAAATGTAATATTCAATTCAATCAAACTGCCAAAATCATTCCTCTATTGAGATTTTTAATCGCTGAACAAGAGATTAAAGAAGTGAACAAGACAAAACTAATAAAGCTTACATTTGACTCGCATTAGTACCATTATGTGTTATGAAGATTTCTTGTATTATGAAAAGCAATGAAAACATGAAACCTTACCTTGTACAGGTAATAAATTGTAAACTTCGTAATTCAAGTCGTATAAAATTCAAAATCTTTAAATTCAGATAGTAACAATTGGAGAATATTCCGTGTAAGAGAATGACTACTCAATATTTCCGCAATATGAAAAAGGCTATTTTGTAGCATTTGAATGAGGTATTACTCTGCGGTCAGCGACATAAGAGGCTGAAACGACTCAAATTTAGGTTGCCTTAAGTCATGAAAGTTAAATGAAATCAGTCTGTAGTTGTTTTTAATGTTATGTGTCATAAATAAGCCACCTTCGGATCGCAGAACTCACTGTTTTGGCGTTTGTTTTTCCAATTTATTTCATGGTACAAAATAATAATAAATTTCCAAATAAGAGTATGATATTACAATGGGAAATTTCCTATGATCGTCGCACAAGGTGTGCCTGAATCGCGAGCATAGGTCTAACATGTAGATACAAATAATATATAATACTATTTTTCCCAAAAGTGTTCCTTGAAGTTGCAGTACCATATAATTTATTAAGACAAGTGTTTGCATAAATAATAATTACTTTCAAGTGGAAATGGAAAACGTGGAATACATTTTTCTAAAAGTATGTCTGTTCAAAAGTTTTTTTTCTAAGGAGCCTTGGAAAGTATTTTTCATTTAACAGTGACACAATAAACATGAAATTGTTTTTTGTAATCACAGTATTAAAGAATAGGTCAAGTGAGAAAGAAATGATTTGATTTTCATCCTACTTGCAATGAAAGAAAATGCATTCAACAAATATGTGCTAAATTATATTTTTTACTTTTTCTTACAAAAAGTGAAATATCATTTCCTTTTCCAGGGTTGCAGCAATGTTTTCTATTAAGATTTCATTTGTACGAGTAACTTAAACGAAGACGTTGACTCCCAAATGGACTCCCAAATGAATTTTTTGCCCCAGATGCTGTTCGCCATTTTGATTTTATTTTTAATGATGGCCAGGCATGAAACCAATATGAATACATTAAACACAAACTCGTAAAATTCGAAAAAATCGTTTCGTGACCGTGTAATGAACTGTCAAAGATGTAGTGGCGCCATACGTAGGTTTTTTTGACATAGTTTATACTTAATTTCATAAAACTTACGTGAGACATTTTTAATTAGGTATTTAATAACGCGGCTTACATTCGTTTTTTTCATGCTTCTCTACATACTATATTCAAAAATGTTTTATAACTTCACTCGTAATGTTATTTTAATTGTGTATAAACTCAATTTTAAAATAGAAAGTATATAAAGTATATATTGTAATCGGGACGAACACAGCGCTCCAAGAAGGTCCTCGAAACGAATATTTTATTAATTTTGTAAAGGTTAATTGCTTCTAGGCACATGCCTCTGATAACAAAGGAAAAACTCAACGGTGCCACCTCTACGATTGTTAGTACACCTACTTTAATAGCTCAGAAACGTAACGTTTAACGAGAACTTGTCTCTCAATACTTTACGTTTATATCTATGTGAACTTTCGATTCATAAAATTTCATTCGTGACCAACATTTATAAAAAAATTAATTGGCGGAGCGGTCCATTCAATATTTAAACCTTCTTAAGGATGGCTAGAAACTACTACAGATATCGATATATTTAAAGCCTTGATCCATTTAATTTGCAATCAAACAAAGTACATCATCATTTTTGCATCTGGGATCTATATATTTCAATTACTTTTTAAATTTCTTGTATGTCAATAAGGTTTTAAACTAAGAATTTAATGAATTAGGACTTGTTTATTAAAATATCAATGGTTTTACTTATTTGGATTGTGCAGAAAACCATCTCTGACATGAAGATATTTATTGGAAAACTAACAATTGGGCCAGTGTACCAGAATAAACAATTTTATTATAATCAATGAGTATCAAGGGCCTTTTAACTAAGATGACACATAGTGCATAGTTACCTAACAAAGCCTTTTTTAATACATTTAAAATGTAATTTACTATACTTATGACATGACGTCTATCATGCGGAAATGGCTTAAAGGTTTTATCCTGGACATAGGTAAAACGACGTAGGTCTATTAAAAATGGAAAACAGTAAATAAACTGCCAAACGAGATAGTTTGTTTAAACAAATCAGTCATGCAAATGCCACCGCCTAACTCTTAATACTTAGTCCACCGCCGCTAAGCTGTGGAAAGTAGCCACGGTCCGGTCCTTCTGTGAAGAGCGGCATTACGAACCTACTGCTCTTTCAACCCTTGTTCAGATCCCAAATTCAAATTCAAGGATACGTCTCACAATTACAGCTCACAATTATACTTCAAAATGTATACTCTCCATTTGAAGCTCGTGAAAATCACATGAAAGAAACACGTAATTGGAAAATATCATAATCATAAAAACTCCTTTAAGTCCCAAAAAAGGTAATAACATAATAAAATATAAGCTCGTATTCTCTTTCTAATCAAAACTTTATATATCTTTAGTTCTAAAATAATATTTTTTTTTTACAAGAGTCTCTTTAACATATCTCAACAATGAAATTGCTCGGGGCACACAAACTCTGCATGTTAAATACACGACAGATCTGGATTGTATGAGAAAAAATCATATATTATTCAACAAAGAAGACCCAGTTCGTTTCATCTTCTCATTGAACAAAGATTCTTCTGAAAAATATGATAGCGAAATTTAACACATATTTTTCCTCTTTGTTCTAGGAATCAAGGATCCGCAGTTACCAAATCATGTTCTTACTGAGGTTTTATGTTATATTGCCACCAAATTGTTTTACAAAATTCTCTATCGCTTTTAAACTAGTACTCACCAGTGACGTTACGTTATTAAGCATGTCATATTTATAACCTAAAAATTAAGTTTAGTTGTTATTCTATTTCCATTTCTTTATTTTCTCGATGACAGCTCCTGTGTAACCTTGTGCGAGCGTTTTTTTTTGCATTATGTATGCATTATTTTATAAAAATATGACGTTTACACACGTACAAGGTTATATAATACCAGAGTCGGACAAACTGATAGGGATGGAGCTATTGGATGAAGCTAGAGAGCACATTATATCAAATTAGAACTGTCATCGAGAAAATAAAGAAATGGAAATAGTATAGTAGAGGTTATTTTTAAGCGTTCTTCGGACTCGATATTTTAGCCCTTCTTTGTTAACCGGGATAATAACCACGTATAGATTATTGTGTTCGGATTTAATAAGAATAAGTTGGTGAAATTACAGGAACTAGGGCCATTCCAGCAAAGCCTATGTTAGTCAAAGAAATACCAATACTCTACTACTAATTCAAATTCAATGATTCTTCATCGTTTTGTTAAGCATTACTTTATGCTTTTACTCATAGAAAGGATTTGATTTTTTGGTACGGACACCCTTCGCAACCTTTTTACCACCCACAATTGAAAAAGGGAAAATATTCTGTAGCGTCGCTTGCACATCTTCGATAAATTTTATGATTTTTACTAGTCTGTGTTGATGTGAACTATCGGTTGATGAAGGCAAAATGTTCATACTGTTTAGTTATTATTAATATTACTAATAATATTAGGTTATATATTAATAAAGCAAATGAAGAAAATTCATACCAAATAAAAAGAACGTACGGTTTTATTCCTAAACCCTTATTAAATCCATGTATTAAGATACTATTTTCATAAGGAATATTGAATTCAAACCCTTTATTATTATTTGATTTATTTCTTCTAATGACCGTTTAAAAAACACTGAAGGATTTTCATAAGGCACAAATACTGGGGTTAGCTAAACACAGATGTTAAACCTAATTGTAAGGCAACAACATTGTTTAGATTAATTTAACCCTTGATTGCGATAACAGAGCTGTCTGAATAAACTCCAGTAGAAAATCAATTAATGTCAGAAGTAAAACAATAACAGTTTTTGGGTAATTATGTTTTCTCTGGTTTAGAAGGGTTGAAGGATGTATTGGTCGGGTTAATTGTGTATTTTTTTTACTAATTGAGTTGTTTTAAAATTAATATAATTTTTAAGAAAATTAAATACATTGACCCTCTCTGTAAATATTATATATTTAGTGTGCGCATAAAGTCCTAAGCATAATATTTTTTTTTCAAAATTAAATTTGTAGGAAATTTGCAGGCACTACTATATTACTTTAGATGACGGGTGAAGTTGGCTGTGGTGCATATACTTCTATAATACTTCTATAAATATACTTAATTTAATGATACCAATTACAGCACAATAATATATGTAATAATTTCATACACACACATACACACACATACACACACACACTCACATATATACACAATAATAAACACGCGTAGTATTATTATTTGTCACAATTTATCTCGGCTTCCTTTTCTGTGTTTAATGTGGTATTCTCAAACCAAAAAATGTAAAAAGTTACGTATTCTATCTACTCTTCAAGATAATTTAAACATTGTGAGCCTGTTATTGGCGGTCAGTGCAAGCAATTAAATAGAAAAAATTGTAAATTAGACCTAAGTGCAGTTGGCTCTGTAAAACAATAAATATATATACTTATAGATACATATTATATATAACGCAGGAATATTATATTGCGAAATTGTAACAAAATACATATCCTTATGTTTGTATATATGTGTATAGAGATAACACAACCGACGCGCAACACACATACCTTTCAGAATAGAAATCAAACTGTCTACTATATAAGGTGGGCTACTGTAGCTTGCCACGTACTATGTTGCCTGCATAAAGGCTTTAAACGAAGATGAGTCAAAAAATGAAACAAGAAACTTCCATACTGTTTGATACTCTTCATCCAGTGTTCCACCGCGGAAGAGAACAAGAACAAGCAATAAAAAAAATCGTCACTTGATGCAGCAGACAGCGACCCTTCAGACAATACAGTGCTCTTAAATGCCCGTATCGCGTACGATGAACACCTTCATTATTACATCATCATCTACTTCAAGGTCATTTGAACCTTGAATACAAGTCCCCAAGGCACAATTTCTAATAAAACCTACCCTCCATAGTTTATAACAACGTTTACTGTACGAACTACGCCAGTACAGATGTTCAAGTAATTAACAAGGCCGTGTGAGCAAAGACTTCGTTAATGAAAGCAAAGTTGTTTTAGAAATATGATAGTCCTCTATTAAGCTCGTACAAATTAATTATTTACTTGAAGTATAAGGTACAGGCAACTTCATGTCAAATATACATTAAATAACGCTGTATGTGTGTATATGTGACTATGTAATATCGCTAATGAGTTGTCTGTTCCTGATAAACTGATCGAGTCAATTTCATTTTAAGTCTCAATGTATCCATCAGAATTACAATTTAGTAAATTGGTTCAACGTAATTCCAAATTTTACTAAGATTATTAATCAAAATATTATAAAATAACATATAATTAACAATACAAACAAATACAGTAGGCCTATGGAACATAAAATGTTAGATTTGATGTCTAGGGTCAAGGGTGGTCAAACGGTGTGACTAAGTCCTCCTTTCCAGAAGCAAATCAAACAAATTGTAAATATTAATGATACTTGTGTTTGTTCGTTTTTTATATCACAGATGTCTGTCCCTACCAAGATGCAATACGCTGCGGTATTACTGCTATCACAATTAGCGACTGAAAAGCAAATTACGCGTCACAGTAAATAGATGACAATGTCGTAACTGTATTTATACTGTCTTTTATTTGATATCCCCTTCCGAATTATTTAAAAATATAAGGAGTTTCAAGACCTGGTAATTGATAATCAGCTTTTAATTGTTTCGGCTCTATTTTTATGATTCCGTTATTCATGACTTCTTTATAACCTTTTCCCTTATGAGCTACATAAAAACACCGATAAATTGCGATAAAACTTTACTGACTATATTTACGAGAGCACTGCTCCCGTATGAATAAGTAAAGCACTTAGTGCAGCAGCCTGTTTGATTTTTCATTAGATCGCCGAGTGATCCAAAGAGGTCCTTTAAGAAAAGTCTCGTCTGTGCCATGTTGATCTTTGTAATTAATTGGGTATTTGCCACCTTTTGAAAAAATCAATAAGCGTCATTTGTTTAGAAAATATAAGTTATTTTGACACAAAAAATGTTTTGAGAAGTGAAGTTTTGAATTTAATATCGAAATTATATAGATAAGAAAACTTAAAAAAGAAGCAAAATACTGCTGCTTAATAAATGCTTACTAACATTTAATATAACAATGTTTTAATGACAATATGCATGTAAACGTTTTATCTACGTAGCTATTACATATTTTATCCAAACACCCATACAATTTTAGTATGATTTACACATTGTGGCGGCACATCACAACTCAGAACCGTCTTGTGTAGAGCGTGTTTCTGTGACTCGCAGCAGCTCCTCAAACACATCGCTGCATGTAGAAAACTATTGATTGTAAAAATATTGTTACTTCTGCAATATTTCTTTAACTGTCGCTTAACTATTTAAATATATAATAAAAACTTTTTTGTCATGTACCCAATTGTATTGGCATCGGAAAGAAAGTGAAACGATATGAAAAGTAAGATAAAATGTTGTAATCTTGTGTCTAAAATAGTTAAAATTATACAGATTATAACTCCCAATTTTGTTGTAAAATTAATTTATAAATAAAATATATTTTTTCTTATTTTTCTTAAGTTAGACCACTGACGTCAGTTGGTCCTCAGGGGTGCAGTGGTTCCTGGTATTTATGATCCCAGTTTCGTCCCGTGACTTTCAAATGTAACAACCATATATTAGATCAAGCCTAGGGAAGAAAACATGTCGAGGAAACCCACGTATTATTTCGTACTTACGTTTCATGTTAAATCTACCAACCCCCAGCAGGCAAACAGTTAGAATGTAATTTGCCTGATATCACCCCTATAGATGTTTGAGGCTGATTAACGCCTTCTACCAGTAGACCTGGGACTGGAGAGTTTGATTAAGAACTCGAAAATTAGTGTGCTTTTTATACTAATTCTAAATTCATTAAAAATAACAGCAAAAAAAGATGAAAAGTATATTATACGAAATATACGTAAAGATGACATACATACACATAAACACTTTATATACATACTTAAATACATATGATTTATCATCATATCATCATATAATTACATAAATAATACTTACGGGGTAACAACTAAAATCATGTCTGAGAAAGATAATGCTCTTTCACTCTCTTTTTAAAAACTGACATAGATTTCGACGCTTGTATGTGGTAAGGAGTTCCATAGCCTAACTGCATGTACTGTGAAGGAGTATGAGTAAAAATCGGTTTTGTGTGGAGGCATTCGTAAACGAAATCGTTCACTTGGCCTTACCGATTCGTTCACAGAACGAACAAATGTAAAGCGCTCACGTAGATAGGATGGAGAAGCCGAGGAATGCAAGACATTAAAAAGGAGGCAGAGTATTAGTGTTCCTGCGAAGGTGAATTGGGAGCCACTGAAGCTGCTTAGGAAATCGGGAGACATGGTCAAACTTCTTAAGACCGAATATGAAACGGATAGATAAAATAACGATGATCGAACGGGTTGATTTGACACTATGTAGGGTTTCCGATTGGGGTGAAGCCAATCTTGTCAAGTTCAACCCTTACAAAACCCAGGCGTGTCTCTTCTCGGGTAAAAAGAGCACATTCAACTTGACGCCCACTTTCCAAAGTGTATCTGTACCGATCACAAACCAACTAGGGCTTCTAGGCATGACCATCACGTCGAAACTTAATTTCGGTCAACAGATTGAAACCATGGCACAGTCAGTCCAAAAAATTGGGAGTCATCGCAAATGTCCGGCGGTACTTCAACTCCGAACAGCTGCTCAACCTGTACACAGCCCAGGTTCGATCTTGTATGGAGTACTGCAGCAATCTTTGGCATGATTCCGCAAAATACCATCTTGAAGCGTTGGATTCTGTCGACCGAAGGGCCCGTAGACTCATAAGTGACGACAAACTTACTTCTTCAAGACTGCAAAGTCTCGAGCATCGTCGAAAAGTTGCTAGTCTATCGGTTTTTTACAGATTGCACTTTGGAGAGTGTGCGATTGTTCTTTTTCAGCTGATCGAACTTTCTCCCTTTCTCCACCGGTCAACCAGACGCAGACAGAAGTTTCACCCGTTTGTGGTTAGCGTGCTGAAGAGCCGAACTAAACGGTTTGATAGCTCATTTTTGGTGCGTGTTGCCAAGGAGTGGAACGATTTGTCTGCGTCTGTTTTTCCAGACAAATATAACCCTGGAGCTTTCAAGTGTAGAGTGAATAGGTACCTCTTGGACAGGCGTGTATGATCCTCGTCTTCATCGGCACTTTCCATCAGGTGAGATGGAAGACAAACGCCTGCTAATTATTAATTTAAAAAAAATTAAAAAAAATTGTAAGCGCTCCAGTTTATTTAAGAGCTAATCTGTGGCATCCAAATAGCACGCGTCTGCGTAATCGATAATAGGTTGGGTGAGGGATTGTGTAAGAATAATTTTAGTTGAGAAAGGTAAGAAATTATGTAGCTGTTTTAGAACGTGAAAAGAAAAATGAACTTTCCGACTGATTTCACAGATATGAGCGTTCTCTGACAGATTTGAGTCTAAAATAACGCCTAGATTTTTAGAAGTATCAGTAAAGGCAATCGGGACGTCGTTAAGAAGTACAGGAGGAAGGTGTACAAATCCAGGAAACTACGCTTTGCTCGACTTCCTATTAGCATGGCCTGAGATGTAGTAGGGTTTATACGCAGACCAAAGGACTTGGTCCATTCACCTATGCGGCATAGATCATCATTAGATGAAATTGCAGCATGAATTATGGATGGTAAGCAGTGAGTGTAAATTTGTAGATCGTCCGCATATAAATGAAATTTGGAGGAAATTACTGTTGTGACAGAATTTATAAAAACGGAGAAAAGCAATGGAGATTGAACGCCAGCCTGAGGGACGCCCGCAACAAGGTCACGCCAATCATATATTTTTTTATATATATTATTTTTATATTATATATTATTTTTTGGTATATTACTTCTCTCAGGTGTCTAATATCAAGTAAATTATTACTTCAGGGTTACTATGCTTAGATGAAATTAATGGAACTCCAGTCTTCTGAGGCTTAAACATTATTATTATTACTATATTATCAGAATACTCAGATTTTTCAATTGTTGATAGTTTATTAGTATTTAGATTAGTATATAGATTAGTTTAGTAGTATATTATTATATCTGAATTTAACTCACAGATAAAGTACACAGAAACTTCACAGTACATAGCGTAATCATACAAAGAGATTTTTCCTAACACCAAGATAATGTAGGTCAGACCTAATAGTAATTTAATCAGGACTTAAATTCCAATTTTCTGCCCCACAGGAAGGCACACGATGCAAAGATCTGAACATGGATCTTCCACGTATGAGACTTCATTACCTACTAGATGAGTGGGATAGAAAAACTCAGTTATACAAGATAAATAAGTTAATTTACTTCGTACACGGAAGAATCAGTAAGTAATCAACCTTAGACATTATACTAGCGCTACCTCCGGTTTCACCTGCGTGGTCAAAGAAGAGTTATAACGTGTTTTCCCGTGGGGATATGATTAAGGATAAGACTTCCGGCGTCAAAAAGTAGCCTTCGCCAATTTTCAGTCCTCTGACTATCTCAACACAAAAAATTTGACCAAACACTTTTATATTTACAATAATGATATAGATTCGATATAGATTATATCAATATTTTCATATAGATATGACGGTAAATTCCTTCAAAGAATTCCTAGATTATATGTTTAAATAACAAAAAATAAACCCAAATATAACCATCGCTCAGTGTCCCATACAATAAAATTAAAATCTTGCATTCTATCCAGGAAGATGAGAATTGAATGAAGTGGGCCTACTCCGTCCTCCGATGTCTTAACTAAATTAAACGCTTATCTTTTATGCCTTTGGCTTTAAATTGATCCATTTATATTAGTTTCCCTGAATAGGTTTAGTAATCTTCGCATTTTCAATTGGAATTTCTCGTGAGGTATTAAGTTGATATGGTGTGAAAACGTAAAATAAATGTTAATCTGTTTCCATGGCTAAAATTCTTAATTTGTTTCAATACGTTTTAATGCCGAATGTGTCTTGGTGTGTCGAATAATAAAGAAAATAAAGCAAATTACTAATTTTACATAACATTTCTAATAACGAGATTTATTTTTAAATATCATCAATGTTTTCTGGTACTTATATATAATTATCATTATTTTTTGTGTAGAAGGTTTTGCGGGAGACCCCTTACCTCAATGTGACCTGGAAGATCTATTGTGAATACTGTCCCTCTTCTATATATAATTCCTGTACCAGGTCTAGGTCAACCGCTTTAGGATCTTGGACAGTGCAAACTTGAAAATGTCTTTTGGTTTCAAGTAGTAGAATCCGAATGATTCGTTGCGTGCTTGCTTTTAAACCAAAGAATGTTTGTTTGTTTGGTCACAAAGTTCTTCTTTCTTCTAGCAGAATCTACAAATCCAGTTTATCTGTAAGCCCCAGCTGCATTTTGTGCCTGCAGTAACCTGTAAAAAATGTCGTCTCATCTCCATTGCTCCGTGCCATATTTTAGGGTCTATCTGGTTTGTTTTATATATAACTTATTCATATATTTTTATAATACGCAAGCTAAGCACGTTACAACTATCTTAGACGAGTCTATTGGAGCTAGTTAAATTGTATTTCAAAACTAAACATAAATAAAATAAAGATTTTGAAATAATACTTATAATGAAAAAAGCCAAGCTATCGTATATTACGTTCTTTAAAAATTAAAAGGAAAAACGATCCCACAAAAGGATCCAAAACTGAAGCTATAACTAACATCGTACTTTCAAATTCCACGGCGCGCTTTAGAAACATCCATTTTTACATTTTTCAATTTTCAAAGCCACCGCACGTTATTTCTATTCGATGAATCGGCGGCGGAGATAACTTACTATCTATATTCTTATGTTTGGCGGGTATTTTTCAATTTACGATTTTTTTCCGTCTATTCGTGAACGGGAACAATTTTCAGTTTCATTCGCTTTTCGGAATATACGCGGGAAGGCTACGGGCTCGATGTATTTGGCTGAATATTTCATCTCCGAATGTGCACTGTGATGCAGTTTGGTATGTAGTTGGTAGTGCAACTATGGAGGATTTGGTAGGTATGGAGATCACAAGTATAAAACGTTAACTGTGCTTTATAGCAAAGTAAGATTTGTTTGTTTTGGGAGAAAATTTGTTTTTCAAAATCTTAAATGAGAGGTCTAAAAAATAATAACTTATTTTTCCAGTGAAAGACAAAATTGATAAAATATATACCTATTGTATTATATACTGTACTGTAATTTAAAAATCTCCAGTATAAACAATTAATTTGCTGATTTAATTATTTCATAATTTGAGAATGAAAAAAATCCTTTCATATCACATTGAAAATCTGCGCTATCATAATTTCAGCTGTACTTTCTTAATGTAATTTCAGCTGTAAAATAATGTGAGAAAGTTTGTTTAAAAATATCTTAAACTACTTGAGAATAATTGTGAATCCCATCCAGCCAGCTTCATACCTCCGCGCGGCCTACGTCCCATCCTGCAACTTCTCTTGAACGCCGGCCAAGTTGAACTTCTTGGCTCTGAGCAATGGCCCCATTATGCGAGAGACTGATTTGTTATTTATTGGCCCCTTGTGAGCTCATACACTCAGGTACCTACAAGTTTTTAGTAAGTCATTTTTTGGTGACCGCATTTTGTAATGTTGGATCTTTGATATTTGTTGAGTTTTAATTGTTAAGATATATTTCACGAGATTTCCACTTTCAGAAGTAAAGCTGGTCTCAAATACTGACTATAATAAATATTATGAAAAGTCACCAAACCTAACTCTAATATTAAACATTATTCTAATATTAAATACTAAACAGAAAAAATGTCACTATGTAAAGTAGATTTTGTATAGAATCTGAAAAGACAACAATTTTGCAAAACATTAAAATAAATACTACTTAAGGCCTCAGGCATATGTCGGAATAACCAACAGAAAAAAATTTGGGTTTTGAGAAAATAAATAAATATTTATTTTTATTTTTGAGTGATTATTGTTTTTTATATGTAACTACATCTATCAGAAATTTCCCTTAGTTTCTTATCCGATCATTAATCGGAAAAGTTTCGTTAACTTTAGAGCCAAAAAGAAAGTTTTTAGAGAAGATGTTTAACAATGATTTACTTAGTTACATTTTTGAAATAAAAATGTAAGGTCTAACGGACTGGAAACTATTTTCTTTAAAACGATATATCATAAAAGTCAGTTTTTTAATAGAGCTTCACAATTCCTACTTTGCAAAATTCCGGTGGAACATATCCAGTGGATCGATATCACACATTTAAAGCGAAATGCCAATTTACCAAACACGAGTCTCGCATATTGAGTATTTCCGCCACTCACTTTGAAATGGTTTTGTATTCGGCCTGAGAACAGACACGTACTATATTGAATCCAAAAAAGTCTTTATGTATTGATCATTCTCTCTGAGACCAAAAACGAATCAATATACGTAAGTACAATTGTATTTCAAACTAAAATTCCCTTCCTAGATCAATAGAATAGTCACGTACGTAAAAAATTACTGTTCTAGGTACAGTCGGGGAACTTAGCGCAGGCTTAGAATCGCTTTCGAATGCCCTGTAATGTCGTCTACCCTTGTATGTGGGGCGCCAAAATACCGAGCTACGCGCAAGCGATTCCACCCGAATCCTGCAGGGTTTACGAACGTCCCTCTATCTGCTTGTGATATACTCATTGATTGTGCTGATACCTAACCATTTTTGTAACTTTTGAATTTATTCAGGTAATCAATTCTTAAAATTAATTATAAAACGCGTAATTAACTATCCATTTTTTGTTTTATTAACGTTTCAGAATTCATCACGATAGACTTCAGGATTCACGCCAGCACCAAGCCGGCATAGTCGCTGACAACTGACACATCAAGTAAAATTGAAAGCCTAGCCAATCAAAATATAAATATTCGAAACCAAAAAATTAGTTTCATGAAAAAACGAATATGTTTTCAAAAGATAAATACACGTTTTTAACGAAGCTAGTTTTCATTTGCGTTATTGCTTTTGTTCAGTGACACGAATGGATTCCCGCGCACCCTGTGTTCGGGCCGCACGCCGTTTCGCGCTGTAATACCTCATTTTTGAGGAATAAACAATGAATTTTATTCACCGACAGTTGAAATCGCTTTCATCGAATAGCCAACTGGCCACGAGTTGTAAAAAGCTATTGAAAAATGTAGGTACGTGTGAAGAGTGATGAGAGGATGGCGTGTATAATTTTCGATATTTATAAGTCAACTTCATTGTATGATGGAATAGTAATATATTAACACCAATTTTATTTTATATTATATCATCAGTACCCCGTGAAACACCGTGTAAGTTTCTTTTACTTACACATCTAACAGCCGTACTCAGAGGTCAAACGGTTAATTAAGGAGCTTCGAATTATAATAATAACGAATCCCCAGGCAAACTCACCATATAGATTTTGCTAAACAAATCTAGCCTTAAGTAACGAATAAAAGTCTCTGAGAGGGACTCAATACTATACTTTACTAGCTCACGACAGTTGTTCTAGTGAATCCTCGTTCTCGTCGAAATACCCCAATTCAACCCCTTCGGAATTGAATGCAGAAATATCCTTCCTTTATGCTCGTAAAGAGACGCATGCAAAATGTCAGCATTCTGGATTCAGAAGACAAAGCTAGACATTGATGAGTAAATTACAGTCATTAGTATAACTGTGGTTATATTCATTTTTATTTAAAAAAAAATATAGAAAACCTAACCTAATTATAGAATTATAAAAATTATAGAAAAAAAATTATAGAAACTGGCAATTACGCTGCTAAACAGCAAATTATAATTTTCTAATGACCTTACTTACTCTCTTTATCGGGAAATAAAATATTATATTTGCAATATAAAGACTCGCTACATTATAGTTGGTCTCATAGTCCGAAAATGCTTTTTTCGTCCACTAAGAAAACTTGACGAAAATTATTCGTATGGTGTATATGTAAATAATATTCTAAGTTTAATATGTTTTGATTAAGTAAATAAGTTAAAGTTTACTTACGAATACTTTTATCATAAAATATATTCACAAAGAATGGTCGTTTTATACAAATTTATATCCATAACTTTAATTTTACTGCGTGTAGATATCTCGAAAAAAATCTTAAATTACAATAAACAACAGGCTTGCGACAAAAATAAACCAACAACACGAAATACACTCAATAAATTATCCTAAATACTATCAATAAAACCAGCAATGAACTTACTTGAAATGCAGAAACAAGTGCCCAGTCTTAACACTGTTTAAAAACCATTAATAACTATAAGAAACTGCTGTCATAAAACCGTGAGCAGGTTTCGAAAAAATACATTTAGGAGGTACCGAACAATATCGCAAGTTAAAACTCTCTTTTATGTTTTATATAGGTTGTTGTAACGTGTTAATGGCTCACGTTGAGCTCAAGCGCATAAATTTTGGGGACTTTTACCCCATTTTTATACAGCTTTAGTGAGCAATTTGCTTCGAAATCCATGCTTATGTTACAGGAAAATAGGTTATGTATGTGCGGAGTTAATCCCTTGGGAAGTAATATTTGTGAAGCGTGTAGACATTGTGGAAATATCTAAAGAGTAATTATTTTTATTAGAATTGATTAAGCCGTAAACGAGAATTAAGTATGTGTTAAAATAAGCCTTTAAATTTTTGATGGTTTCATAGCCATCTTTTTCTCGATTCCAAAACTTGGTAGTAAATGTGTACGTTTTTTTTAATTAACTATTTATATGTGAATATTTAGACGAATATTTATTTAAATATTTAGAATATTGAGACGGCAGAGTAACGTAAGTAGACGTAGCCCTGTGTAAAAGGTTCGTGTCCTCGACGGGGCATTCATTTGTGCGATGGACATAGATGTATGTTCTCGGACCAAGGTAATTTTTTTTTGTTTATATTTTTATATGTATATATGATTATTCTGGGTTTTCCCTAGATCTCTGCATGGTCATCTGCGAGTATAACACAAGCTCTGCTTACCTCAGGGCCACACAGTTGGTGTGCTTGTCTGGGGATTTATTGTTATTATTATTATTATTATTTAGTTTGTTTTTGTTGTTGAGCATTTAGATAATCACGTTTGTAACGTGATAGATTTTCATAAAACTTATCATAGATATAATAGACCTTTTAACTAAAATAACAGCCTTTTGCGCCCTGTATCATGAGCTTTTCAGCTTCGTAAGTTGTTTCATTTGATTTTGTACTTCGTTGTCAAATTTCATAAAAAAGTAGCCAACATAAATTTTCCTTTTATACCTATATTAACATAAAAAAATCCAAACAAGAGATATAGCTGTCTAAACAGCACACTATTTGTCGACAGCGTTACCGGCCGATGACATCTCGAATAGCCACTTGGGAATCGGTAGAATCGATTATGCTCGATATATAGTGCGTTTTCCTACAGTTTCCACTGCAGTTTACGTTATATATTAGACAGATGAACAAACAGCCTTCTCATTTATATATGCATGGAAATATTGTCTTAGCAATACATGTACATATTTGTTAAGACTGTGTTGTTTTCGATCCAAGTATTTTAAAAACTTACATATTTAGGTTGCTTATACATATAGGTTTGAATCTCTTGATATAAAAAATAATTTAGATGGTGAAAGAAACCCAATTTAAAACGGACGATACACACGTAATCATCTCATACCTTATTTGCACTATATTTTAAATTCATATTTGAAATAAATAATAATTATACAAATCGGTTAAATAATTTTGTCGACCGAGATATACTATATCAGTAATCGGTTATTCTCCACTCGTCATTATAATAATTTATAATTTTTCAACATTATTTATTCGAAATCAATCAACGAAATGAACAGTATTAAGTTTTACAGCAAAACAATATAATTTTACACCGACTCGACAGTAAACTAAGAAAAATCTTCATGTTCACACACCGAAAAGTATAATAATTTGTTTCCCTGTCATGTAGAAGCGATTATTCACCGTTCATTTTAATTTCGGACCTGCCCTTTTACACCCCTGTCTACCCTTGATACATTGTTGCGAGAAAATAAACAAAATTCACATATTCTGTAAGTCTATGGCCTGTTTTCAGTTAATATTACGGAGAAATACATAAAGTGTTAATGTAGTGTATGCGTAGGTAAATGCCTACATTGCGTTTGTTTCTAGACAACGGTTTCTATTCTATCTGTTGATATGTGTACACAGGCTCAACCATTGTCTCTATGTCGATAGTCAAATTGTGGGCAATATAATTAAGGATATTAGCAACATTTCAAACGTAATTAAGACGTATAAAACACAAAAAATTTTAGAGAGTTTGGCTTGGAAGTATTTATGCCTACCGTACGGCACTGACTTGGAACCTTGAGATTTCTATTTGTTTCAGTCTCTATAAATTATTTCCGTAGTGTACAGCAATCATCAATACAGAACAGTCAAAACTACTTCTCGCAGTTGTTCAGAAGGTTCAAAATGTTATATCACCAAGACGGCTAGAAGTTATTGAACAATACGGTTCATAATACATTGTTAATAAATTAAAATATACTATGAAGGGTTTCATGCGTGTTTGGCCTTTTGTAGGAGCCTTAAGTAAAGGGGGCGACGACACTACAAGGAATTTGACTGTGAATCTGCGCCTGCGCCACTGCTACCGACCATTACTTAAAGACAAACATTTTTAATTTTTTCATATAGTTGCTACCACCAAACAATCTAATTGACCGTCGCAATGATTTTACCTAAGAACTCAAATTAATACAAATATACCTCAAGCTGGCACATCTTTAATATCAAATGATAAGGAATATTATCGTTCGCATAAATTCGGTATGTCAAATGATTTTGAGGTTATAGTTTTTTGTTTTTTTTTTTATCAGAAAGAATGAGGTATTTTAAGAAAACAATTGCAAATATTTATAATTTGAGTGCATTATTTAATTTTAAAAGAAATTCGTATGGTAACGTGACGAAGATGTTAAGCCCACACAGTTTATTACAACTCCTGGAAGGAGCGATTCATCAATTTTCTATGGATTCTTAAGGACAGATATTTCTTGTAAACATTGATTTGACAATTTAACCAAACAGAAATCAGAAGAGGATTCCGTTTGCCATTTTTCAATACACTAAGATGTTTCTACTAGTGGACGTCATTTAGGGGTTGATTGAGAGTCAAATTATGTTGCGCAATTCCGTTAAAATAAGCTTATATAAAACCTCAATAAAACCATAATAAAATCCCCACATTATTCTATGAGTTATCAGTAACAAAATATATTAGCGAAAAATTATATCTCTAAATAGTTTTCGAATTAGAATCTGGATTTTTTTCTTTACAAACGTAATTTCGACTATAGTGGGTATACAATATTGAATAAAATTTCACCAAGTAATGCATCAATTACAAACAGAACACAGCGATTCGACAAATACCTTCCATTCTACGTGCAGTGCGATTCAATTTAAATCCTCCTAGAGATCCTATTATTACGGTGAGGTGTCGAGCGCTAAGTAACTGTGCCATCTCAAAATGCCTCCAGACATAGCAATAAATTAGACAAATCGGATTTGCACGTGCTAGGGGCGGGCCTTATTACCTAAACATAGCAGCGCGAATATACGATACTCGAACTAAACACGCAAAAATAAACTGTAACTCTACGACAAATGACATACTTTTACTTGATAATTGTGAAGCTGTAATGTCAAATATTGTTTGTTTAAATGTATCACAAATAACTGTATTTATATTGCCTGTATTTATTCTGTTATTGTAAGGGGTGCGTAAAGTCTAATTAGAGTTTCATAATTATGTTCAATCAAAGGAAATAATGCCTTAAAGGAATATTTAGGAAATGTACAGACATAATCCTTTACGCTATAAAACGACTATTTTTATGTGTAACAAGAAACCAGATTCAAGTACGTTTTGTTTGCGGAGAAAATGAATAGAGAAAACTGAACTGTATTAATTACAGTTAGAACTTACTGTAATATTTGCTTTCGCTGCTATTTAAGTCAACGACCTCTACTACATTAAATCCTTTACTTTTACTTGTGTCAAGAACACTAAATATTTTTCTGTAAATAAGAGCCGTGAGATATGAAATACTACTTTTCCTAATAAATATAACAGAACCTTATTAACATAATTCTCTAGAGCTATTTCACTCACGCACGTAAAACAAGGGATGCAATAAACCTTATTTGACTACACCTATGAACAGGAGATTTTTTTATTGTTATCATCTGCAGACAAATAAAAATTATGAAAAGTCGATTATTTTATTAATATTTTCGCTATATGCTTTCTTTGGGAAAGTAACTCAGAATTGTGGTTTAAACCATTTTCCGAACGATAAGAAAAGTCACTAATAAAGTTTCATTTTCTTTTCTTTCATTTCATTCTATTTCAATATTCATATCAACCATTGACCAAAGTACTTTTATTTTTAACAACTCCACTAGCAACTAAATAATACGAACCTTTTTTTTACACCATTATAATCGTATTAAAACCTGAACTTATTTTCCATTTCCAAACCATTATTACAACCCCCAGATATTTATATCTCAAGAACACTGTAATTGCGCATCAAGGCATAAATTTTTAATATTTCACCATGAAAGAGGAAAAACCAGGAGTTGAGAAGGAAATAACCCCACCTTTTAATATTGGATGAGTACAAGATTGCCATTTTGCTGTAACGCAAAAATGAAACATAAGGAAGGTTCACAAATGGAATCGCGGTAATTTGCGAAGGGAAAATAAACTTTTTGTAGGACAGAGTGAAAAAAATTTAGAGAAAATAGTTAAAGATATTCAGGTGTATCACGGATTAGCGCACGTCACATGTTATTATTTTAGGTTATATTTTAAATACATAGCATACAGAAACCACAAGCCAGCAGCTACTTTAAGCAGTGACCACTCTCGCGCCATTTGTTCGTCATTGTGAAATAAGAAATAAGAAAATAAGAAATCTACAGTATCGCTGCATGGTTGCTACGTGGCAGATTTTTTTGTTGACAGTGCGAAAATGTAGTATTTATCTGCAATAATATCAAATTTTTTAATGTCCCAAAGAAATTACAAAAATACTTCCTTAAAATAAAACAAAATAAGACAACGTTGGCGGACTCTTCTTAAAAGTAACTCTTTAAAACACGTTCTAAATGACCTAAATAGCTGAATGGGCTGAACGATATACATTTATTAACTTATACCTACAAATCAGTTACATATACGTACATACATAACTTTCATTATATTAAAATGAGATAAAATAGAGGATAAATTATATTAATTTTGAAAGTTGTTACGGTTTTTGGACTACGGAGATGTGTCGGAAAGAAACTCCTTAAGCTGCCTGCATGAACATTGAATGGTTAAAGAAGAGTGCAAATTGAGATCATGATCTTCCTGTCAAAGCCTAAAACTCTCAAGGATGAACTCAAAACTCTATATTTGGTAAAAACTTATATGGCGCATAACTTTTACTTTGGGCTTTTAAAAAGTTTAAGTAAACGGAGAGGAAAAAGCCCAGCGGAAAAAAAACCTTGCAGCACTGATTTAGAAAAATAGTTTAATGCATGAAATATATAGCTGTACAAACTGGAGTAGGCATAACTCAAGTATTAAATGTAAGCTTCAATGAAATAAACTTAATGTAAATTTTAATATGATTCAATTTGAAATTATTTGCGGTGATTCCAAGTAATAATCAACAGCAAACAAGTCATGTGTCTATAAACCATAGCCTAAAACCTCATTTCAAAAAAATTTTCATGCAAACTGTAACCTTCAAGGTAATGCATCTTTTCAAAAAAGAACAGTATAAAAACCGAGCGCTACCTAACCACGCTCATAGACGCCGGTCGATTCCTACGTCACGTACAAGCCAAAGAGAACTTTTATTACTTCCGACCAACGTAATTGTTATGGAAGAAGCCTTATTACTAAACTTCAGCTTTAGTTAAGTAGTCACGGAATTAATTAAGGTGAAAGCTTCTGTCACTTGCGGACGAATGTGGAGAAAATGTATTTATTGTTTGGTGGTGATGACAGTGTGGTGTGTCTGACGGTGATTCTGAACGTATGTTTGATCATAATTCTTTAACATTGAATATATTTAAAATGAGAATTTGTCCGATTGAATTTTGCAAAGCAATATCTTGTAAACAAAATATATTTTTATTTAGCTTCTTACTTCAGGTCACTTAAAAGTTGTGTGATTTATTCAAGGAATAATTAAGTAATAGTTAAGATAGGAAACAAATGGCTAGTAAATTGATGTAATTCTGAAACAGCACAGCACCTGACACAATTGGTTTTTGCATAATATAAAAATATAAAATATTAAAAAATCGATTTAATTGCTATTACAAACGTTCACTTTATTTGTTGATGTATATAAAACGGTCGTCCTGTAAATCAAAAAGTATTAAACTAATGTAGAATTTTATTGTGTACGTTTCGTAATTTTTATATTTGTTCATCATATCGTTCATTTTATCGTGTTTCCCACAACATTGCTCTTTTTCTGGATAAAACGACTCTACTTCCCCTTACACCCTGACAACGGGTATATACATTTTTATAAGGAGTGGTTGAGTAGTAAACGCCTGAAAGTGTAAAAAAAATATTTGCTTTCATTTTTATAATATCAGGTTGATACGCCAAGTCACCGATGATGTAAGGACACTATACCATTCAGTCAAAGAACACCTTTAATTTTAAATGACTTAGATAATTATATCTTAATAAGCTAAGAACGGAAACTCGACTCAATTAAAATCCCAATTTAATTTCTCCATATCTCTAAAATTATTAAAATAAATATATAATAACCCACTTCAACAAACTTGAATCATAACTTTAATCTGAAACGTACTGATAAAATGTAGATGGAGACATTATTCAAAGTTTTATTATGCCTGGTTTTAACGAGCAATAAATTTCCAAGTAGCTAAAGCCTAATGGGCTTATAAGGCGTTGAGCAGTTATTAGAGGCATACAACCGAGTCACGCTTGACCCAAACTCTATAGTTTGATTAAGCAATTTTCTTCGACAGCCGCCCTAGCGATAACTTACTTAGATTAACACGTTGCTTAGGTTCCTATGCCGTGTAACTAATTTGAAAAAAGAACTGTGTTTAAGTGGGGAAATTGAGAGGTTATGGGATCGCGGAAAAAAGTAAAATGCCCGGCTTCATGGCAAATAGGTTGGTTTTGCATAATAACTCGACTAATTTATTTATGATTTTTTTATAATATGGAGTATTAAACTACCTACATAGTTAGCAACTTTCACGGATAAACTTCGTGATAATGTTTACTGTATGGAAGCGCGACAGATTCACTAATGCCCATTGGCATAGAAACAAATAAACTTCATATAATTAGTCACGACGTGAAGTATTTTACTTTACTTAATTTTAGCTAATTTTAACTACAGATATAATATTTAAAATATAATATACAGAATAATAAATTTGTAAACAAACTAAACCAGTGGTTAAAAAAACAGCTTAAACCACCCTATTAATCGGTAATAAAATTTGTACTAAATATTTTCCTACTCGTAGGCCTTGCAATGTACAGGGTGGAATTTTGGAAGAAAAGTACCTGAATTACTGGAGATAGTGAGTTTTACTCTTAGGACACATTTCTGTATTTTTAGAATGGTGCAAAACTGCATTCAATCATTTTCAAACGTTTGCTTCCTAAACGCGGGAATTCACCCGGCTAAAATCAGAAGCTAATCGGAAATCGGAATAATTCTCACCTTTTATGAGAACTAAACTGAAATATAGGGAACCAATAATAAACATACATATACAAATATCAAGAACCATAACCCGCGAACAAACATGTGTGTTCATCACACAATTTAATGCCTAAACCAGGACTCGAACTTGGGATCTCCGGCATGTGAGGCAGGGCTACCACCCACTTGCCAGTCGGCCGTCAATTGCTACTAAGTAACTCTGCTTAGTGCAGATTTACTTAGCATAACCTATACCTACTAAAAAGGGTCTTAAGTAACCATTTAAAGTCTCTGAGTGAATACTTTAATAATACAAGTTTCTATTTAAATTTATCTCTATTGGAAGTTCTTTGTTTGCATCTAATAAAACGTATGCATAGCAAATTTGGTCTTAATAGGTCAGATGATGACTTCCCTTGGTAGCGCTGCCGCCGTAGACTTTTTAAATATAAAAAAAATGAAATGACTGTAGTAACGAAGTTCATTTACATCAACCTGAAACTAAAATAAATCAAAAAGAAAAGATACATGCTGGATATGCTTTCTCTTTTCAAAGTTTTAAGAAACGAAATAGATTGCCCTCAAACCACCGCGCAAGTTGTTACGTTTGTTCCACAAGCCACGTGCTCCAACTAATGCCCGCATGCATGCTGCTTCTTACCGCCTGCCTGATGTCTTCAATAGACTTTCTAATAATGTAGATATTTTTCATGATTCCCTCAATGAGTTCAGAAAGAAATTAGGAGAGTTTTTCAGTGATGCGTCACATAGTATTTAATACTTTCAATTTATTTCAAAATTTACTTTCGAACAATTTTGTATTTAATTTAATTTGATTTTATTGTGCTAGAAGTATTCTAAATGTTATTATTTCGCTTTTGTTTTAACTAACTGATATTTTAATTTTATGTTTTGTTTGAATGATGTGGCTACCTTAATAAGAATTGCATTTATGTTATATAGTTGTAAGCAAGTTATGTTCAATTTATGAAATAATGTAATGTCTACTGGTGGTCCTGAGATATATAAATAAATAAGTAAATAAATAAATAAGAACCGCCCTTCCGGAATTACATCTATCTACAAAGTACAAAAAACAGTGATTTATAAATGATAAAGTTTGTTGGGGTTAAAAATAAAGTTATATTTCTCATATAATATATACCCATTAACATAGTAAATTACTAATCATCAAACGAAAATAACAAAACTACCGAACTTATTCTTTCGCTAGATTCCTCTGTATGCAAAATCTTGTCCAAGTTGTTTTGTTTCCTCTTAAGTTGTTTTCTCTTTCTCTCTTCTAGCGTTACCTTGGTGAACGTCATGAAATCAGAGTTACTTATCAATTCCCTCTGAAGTTAACGGAATTTCCGATCAGTTTCGATAGTACGGAAGCTTCTTGCTTGAAATGTTGATTTTATTTCGTATTCGTAAAGAGCACTATTTTGAAGATATTCTGTTGGGACGATCCATTCATTTGTTCAATTTGGATGGGGAAATATTTCCCATTGAATATTTTGTGCTTGTTGGAAAAATATTTATTTTTATGTCCTAGCACCAACCACCTTCCAATACACAAGATGTTAAAGTACCTTTCCTCTACATTGTTTCTTGATTATGGATTGAATGTTCACAAACGAATGCTTCATAAATATCTGTCTTAATTAAATAAAGTGTTTTGTTAAAGTGTACTGCAATGCCTCGTCACATAACCTAAAAAATATAAAACATTTTAACCGGATTTTAATATATAGTTATATACAGCTCAAAAAATATTAGAAAATATTAGTTGAATTTATCTAGATTCTGAATGAAATACCTATACTATATTAATTAAGTTCTTACTTAAAGTTTGCTAAAATATTTTTTCAAAGTACTGTTTTTAAGTTCGTAATTACTTTATAATTCAACATCCCGCAATTCTATCAAATTACTCTCTAAAAAAATATCAAATTCAGCTAAAAATCACTAACATCGACAAGTTCCTTAACCTCATCAACAAATCTTCCTCGTGCTATAATTTCATCCGTAGACGTGAGCTCTACAATTTCGTGCAGTTGCGATCATAAAACTCTGAATAATTAAAGTGAGTTCTTTTTTTTTCGGCGAACGCTCACCGCGGCGCTCTTCAGACGTCTTTCGGCGTTTTGCAAAAAGAAAAGTTGTCATATCCTGCCTCAAAGGTACGGACTCTTTGTGTCTGAACCTCTTTTGTTTAAATTTTTTGTCGATTGTGCTTAGAGGTTGTTAATCGTTCGTAGTTGGTGAAAAGTGACTTATACGTTTGTACATTTTGAACTAACTCATTTTTATTAGATTAATTTTGAAATAGAAGACAGACAGACAGCAATGCTCCAGTGTATGATCAAGAAGATTAAAGAAAATTTTATCAATATTAATTATACTTCCGCAAGCCTGACCGGAATGGACAAGAAACAAGGCAAGAAATAATTCCAGAGCGGGCGTTTTTAGAGAGATTATTATGAGATTATTTGAATTTAACCTTCAGTTTTTCAATTCATATCTATGTTGGAAAAAACAGAAGCATATAATTGTGTATCGCGAACGTCTTCTTGAATGTTATAAAAACCGAAACTCAATGAGTAAAATTTTCAATTATACCCAGACCAAAGTGGAACATAACCTCTCAAAGGATTCTGTCAGATACGATCTGACAGCCACGTCTTGAATGGCCAACGACCTGTCGCGATGGAATATCGATTCTTCACAAAAACATCGATATTAATATTGATCGAGACGTCCATTTGAATTAATGTTTTTCGATATGTTTATTCCGACGCTACCAGAGGAGACAAGAAATTATTATCTGCTTATTTTACTTCGTTTTACATTATATTGATGTTTTTCAGTTAATATAACAAAGTAAGTACGTATTTGGACATGGTCAGGTCAGCGATTGATGGTATTCTAAACAACTCCAGGTACAAAATAATTGTGCCTACTAGATTAGCTACTGGATGAAACATATGGAATGCCACTTTGCTAATAGCAAACCAAATAGTACATTTACTCTTTGAATGCGACTAAATATACAGTAACTGTTAGATTATTCATTCCAAGTATTATTCCTATTTTTACTAGTTAGTGTAAAGAACTAGTAAAAGAAATGAGTGGTAGGTGAGTTTATTTTGTCTAGATCTCGTCTGGGTTGGTCCTGCTTTTTTAACCGACATAATAACCACATTGACGTGGTTGTGTTTTGGAAAACAGAAATGAAAAGCCACTTTCATTATTGGAACAACGGCCATTCCAACTTAAACCTACAGTCAGCAACGCAGCGATAATTAATAATCAATCAATAACGTTATATTTAATCAAAAACATCTAAAATTAATAAAGTGTTTAGAAAAATGGCTAAAGCATTTTACAGAGTTGGAAGAGGGACTCTCTTGAGTTGCACTAATTATTTTGATTGCCACAGTTTACACTTTAAGATAACTGCTAGGGAGTTAGTACTGAACAGCCGTTCCTAGTTAAATTTTTGTGTAACGAACGAGAGTGTCAGAAACTATATCGGGGGGGGGGGGGGAGCGGAAAGTGGTCCGGAAACGATTGGATGCCTTGCCATTTACAAAAATTAATATAACATTATTTTACATAACCAAAATACCCCGCCCTAAAAGGGGGTTACTCCTTTTGACTAATATCGAACAGTAATTGGTATCTCACATTAACTAAAGAAATGAAACAAAAGGAAAATATATAAAACATATTATTCTTCTATAACTACTTTTTTTTTTTTTTTGCTGCCGAGGCACCCTCGCGGTAGGGAGGTGGAAGATGCGTCATGCATACCCGCCCGCAGGTAAATTCCTCTGCGGGGGGGTTATGTGGGACTCACCAGAATGGCACCTACCCACTAAAAACCACCTGTTGGCTGTAGTTATTACCGTTAGCCTTCATCGGAAGCGACACCCGTCGGGAAGTTGGGCGCGCTGGCGGAGACCCGCTAGCGGGTCTTCCGCCTGTAGTGAAAGTTGCACTGAAGGTGCTCAAAGGGACATGAGTTGGTGGCCGTTCTGGGCAGCCTCCGGTGAAGCCGGGGCTGGGCAGAGGTCGGCCGAAGCATGATTTAGGGATCAATTCATTTAAATGAACCTATAATGAATTGAGAAGGGAACTATGCTCCGCCAGAGCTAGCAAACGCTCTGTCGGAGTACGTGAAGCCCTAAGTTTACGGGCTAAGACTGCGATTTCACTAACATCGACATTTTTTATAGTGTCGCAGACGATACGCATATCGTCTGCTACGGAGGATTGAGGAGTGGGTTTGTATGGGCGAGGAGCCGGGATGGGATTCAATGCGGGGCGCTGCCTCCAGTTTTCTGGGGCAGGCCTGGACTGTGTAGGCTTAGCAGCCGGAGGAACCCGGCTACGCAGCGGCGGAAAGTTTTCTTGAGAAAGGCGCGGAGCCTGTTTGGGTTCCGCCCTCTTGGAATTGGAGCGCATACAACGGGGTGCACGAGGGCAGCCCCTGTAATTTGCGGTGTGGCCGGACTGGCCACAAAGCACGCAATCGGGAGGAGAGGGAGTTTCAGGAGTGCGATTGCACTCCTTAGTGAAATGAGGGACCAGGCACTTGACGCACCTGGGCGGTGCGCGGCAGTTGGCCGCCGCGTGCCCGTACAACTGGCACCGATGGCACTGGCCGGGATGGCCGCGGCGATGAGGCGCCTCGATCGAGATCCCAGAGAGGCCGCATATAGTGCTTACCCCTTTGAGGATCTCCCTGGACTTGGGGACGTTGGCGAGAACCACCAAAGTGAGAGGGTGTTGCCTCCCGTACTTGCTGTGCATTTTATGCACCGCGAGTGCCGGGAAGCCTTGGGACTGCAGATCCTCTAGGATAGCCTCGTTCGATAATTCGAACGGGACTCCCCTGAGTACCGCTCTGATCTTACGCTCTTCTGACAGAGCATAAGTATGATAAGCATATTGCTTATCGGTGAGGAGCTTTGTTAAAGCACGGAAGTCGTCTATCGACGAGACTAAGATTTTAATAGATTCACCCGAGTTGGCCGCTCGGGTGTAATGAATCTTGTGCTCATTGCACAATATCGAAACCTCAGTCCATTTACCCTTTTTCCGAAGGAAAACAGGTGGTGGGACCTTGGCCTTGACAGAAGTTGGGGCCGGAGCGGGTGTTGAAGACACCGGGGCAGCTGGCGTTGAAGACGCCGCAGGGGGTGTGGGGACGGGCGCCGAGGGCGCCGGGTCTTGTTTCGAGCGCTTTTTAGAGCGCTTCTTAACAAGGGTGAAAGAGGGAGGCTCATCAGGGCCAGTTGGGGTGGCATCCGAGGATGACTCGGTCGCGGGTGCGCGCTTGCGGCGCGGAGGGACGTCTACTTCGCACTCCATGTCACTGGAGGAAGGGGACGCGGGAGAGCCTAAGACCTGAGGGGTCTGGGGGACTGGGGTGGCCTGAGGGGCCATTGAGGGCATTAATGCCATGATATGCGGGATGAGAGAGTCCAAGAAACGATACTTGTCAGCATTTATAGACATGCCTTCAGCACCGGTACTATCAAGTAGCTTCCTCATAAACTCATGAGAGTTTAGAGAAGCCATTGCGGAGGGGTTGGGGAGGGACAACAATATATAAATATATATACTATGAACCTATCAACGATGACTAACTTCCTAAAAACCACCCTACACGCAGTAGGGTGGTTGAGGACGACGCGGATAACTTACTCGAACACGAAGACTCGAGGCACCTGGAACGACGAAATTCCGTCGACGAAGCTCACGTTCCACGAAGTACGGTTAACAGCCCACTGACCGCCGTGAAAACGGCGTTAGAAACTTATTAGATGTACGGTTAAAACCCACTTTCCGCCGTGAAAACGGCGTTAGAAACTTGTTAGAAGTACGGTTAACGAGCCACTTTCCGCCGTGAAAACGGCGTTAGAAACTTAATACGGTATACAACTATGAAATTATATATTACGACAACAACCAGTGAAATTTGGGTGCTCAATTAGCGCGGGGGCTAATAGAGCGGGAAGGCGTCTGCGATCGACGTGCGCTCGAGAACGCACGCAGACCGAGACTCTCTATAACTAAGTAGGCCTGTACTTAAATACATGTGTACTTCCAGTAAATAAATATAAATGTGGACTTTATCTTAAAAACATTAAACTTCTTATGTTGATAAACATAAACAAAAAAAAACTAAACTAAACAAAACTTCTGGTAGAAATCCTTAGGATTTTGTTGGGCCTTTGATTTGAATGATGTAGTATTTTTACCTTTTCCAATATAAATTTATACCCATGACACTAATAACTGTTGCTTAGATTAAGACATATTGAAAAGTTTTTGAAGTTTTACAATTCAAAAACATGGCGGCGACGCGTGTTGGATTATCCGGTATACATATTGGCGTGAAGGAAAATGGTTAATTGCTAATGGTTTTGATTGTCACAGTTTAAACTTTTAGATAACTGCACGAAAGTGTTTACTGAGCGGCTATTCCTAGTTCAATTATTGTGCAGCAAACGAGTGGTGTCAAATACTATTTCGAGGGAGGGGACAGGTTAGTGACCCGGAAACGGTTGTAAACATTAAAATAATGCATAAAGCATCATGATGTTTATGTGTAATTTACCAGTAGGTGCCACGCGTGTTGCATATTCGGCTATGATTACGTTAAAAAAATTGAAACAGTAGTAGCATACTTCGAGAAACTAAAGCCCAATTTACACCAAAATATTGGTATGAAAAAGACGCAGTATAATAATTTTTACGATGCAAATTCCTGTTCCAAAAGCCTTAACTATATCAAAGTCCTTAAACTTTGCCGCTGAAAATTTAATAAACAATACAATTAGAATTCTTTAAAACTTTGTTCGTTGCAATGCTTTAAATATAAAACTTTCTTCATTACGAAGAAACGTGGTTATCAAAGTTTGGAAAAATAATAAAGTATTTCAGACGTTCTTACTGAATGTTCCTAACAAAAGGTGACTAGGCAATTTGAACATGATACTCACTTTTGTTTGCTTATGCTACATGCAAGTTACAAGTTTTAATTGGTCGCTGGTTAATTCTAGTGCAGTTATGACATTTAGTTCCACAAGAAATGGTTGCAGATACTGCAACAGGGCTTTCACTACTAACCAATGAACAAACAGCACGTCATTACTACGGAATGTTAATTTAATTTGCATCCGAAATATAGTGTCTATATAATAATAAAGCCATATGAATTAGCTCAATACTCCCGGATTGTACCTTCTGACGATCTAGACCAATTCAACAGTCCGCCGTGTACAAGACCCGTAGATGAATTCGTTTTATTTTATTTGAACTAATTCAATTGCCGATTATTCAGGACCGATTATCATATGGTCAAAAATATTTAAGTACATAACTACTTAGTTTTGACATGAAGTTAAACTTTTGCTAAAATAGTTCAGCTAAAACAATACAATTTTGACTATAAGAAAAATGAAATACATAACAATTTGTAGCCAAAAAAGAACTAAAAGCCAAAACTAACAATTTCATCTCTAGACATTTCACACATTACCATATCAAAAATACGAACGATTTCCAAGATTCTTGACAATTTACAGAAGCATTTTAACACGCTTCGCGATTCGTGATTCTCGGCGCGTACGATTTTTATTACCACCCGAAATTCTTACGAACTTTTTACAAACACTTTATGAATCCAACGTTTCGTAACTCTCTGCATGAAGTGTAATTTAGCATCGATATTAGTTATAGTGAATATCATAACTATTATAATCTCATTTAAGAAATTAGAACTATTAAAACACAAGCTTAAAATGGGCCAGATAAAATCTTTTTATTTGCCTGTTATAGCAATAATTTGTATATTAATTACTAAATTTCATTAGGCTATTTATTTGCAATATTGTACTTACATAGGCATTTTGAATTCCCAACATTTACCTCCTTAAAAACCTTAATAATTTCTAAACCTACTAAATTATTAATGCTTAAATCATAAACTTACATCAAACTTACACAGGCCCACTTCCGCTGTAAGGTTGCCCACATCCCTGTGCGAGAGAAATTTCATCTATGAGCTACTAAGCAGTTGTTGTGGTTGGATACAAGACCTCTAACTAGCATACGACGAGCTCGGTGCTTATTTACCATACAAAGTTTCTACAAGCTGCTACCTAGTCTCTGGAGCCAAGTTTCATATGAAATTATGCATTGTCCTTTAGTTATGAAGTTAAAATATTTTTGGTTAGTATTATTTGTGTTTGAAGATGCATACGATTTTTTACTATGTATAAACTGTTCAGTATTATAATCTGAAAATGCAATGCCTTTTCTAGATTCCATGATAGATTAATATCTATCTAATGAACAGAGACGTAACTTCTTCAGGGTTTGAAATGCGTTTAAGTTCAACTGCTGATTTTGTAAAGTAATCACTATTAATAAAGGAAATAATCACATTTCAAAACAAAGTTTTTTTAATTTACTTAGCTTCCCCCGAAAAAAAGGGATTTGCATCAAGGCTGGAAAAAGATACATACGAACATCCCTTTTCATATCAAATCAAAAAAATCTAATATTTTCCTTTAGGTTCGTTGCGTCGTAACGATTCCCGAAAATTCCAATTTCGAATAATACTATTTTTCTTTTCCCTTTGATGTGTGTGGCCAGTAACGGCGAGAAATGCTTTGACGCGCCAAGGATACTCTCAAATTCCTTTGCTATTAAAATTCTTGGTGAAACTTGAGTAAACTTTCGTAAAATCTAACCATTTTCCAAATAGGCAAAGGCCTTTTCAAGTGGGTATTGAATAATGAAACGGATTCCACAAATTTTAATGATATTCTTCGTGAATTTCTCGAATGAAAATTAATCAATTTCAATTTAAGATTCCTTTGTTTATCGTTTGCAATTTATTAGGTTGCTAACAGTAGTTTAGTGATAAAAGTTAAAAGATGCTTTTAATTTTATAGAAAGGCTTGAAAAGAAAGGAACGTAAGAATGTAACGATCGGTGGTCATACAAACTAGATTCCAGTGTACTTGCTTATCGAAATGTTTTAATGAATTTGTTTTCAGGAAAGATAACTGCACTTTTAAAGATAGAATCACACAATTTCCCTCACGATGTGTGATGTAGACCAGGTTGGTATTTTACTTATCTGAAGCAATGTACTGCGCGAAGCCAACCTAGTGTACGCTATCATATAATTGTCAAACCATTTTCGTGATCATAACGAAAGAGATATAAAAGACTATATTTTTTTAAAGGTATATGAGGCAATGACAATGAGCAATTTTCTGACAGCTCGGCAAATTAGAAAATGAATTATACGATAGATGGCGCTAGTAAAAGTTGGTCCTGTTTTTTTTTGTTAACGTTTAGACTAGAGACTAGAGAATAGACATATTGTGGTAGGTAGAAGCTAAGTCTTTTTTTCTGCCTACCTATCTTACAGTTTGTATATTCGAACCAGTCTTTCTTGGCGCCATCTGTGGAGGTAATTAATACTAGTAATAAATAATAAATCCCCAGACAATCGCACCAACTGTATGGCCCCAAAGTAAGCAGAGCTTGTGTTGTGGATGCCCATACAGCAAACTGGGAAGAACCCAGAATAAACATACATATATAAATATCAACAACCATGACCCAAACATTTTTTTTTATTAAAAATTTGCAGGCGTTTGTCTTCCATCTCACCTGAAGGAAAGTGACGATAAAGACGAGGATCATACACGCCTGTCCAAGGGGTACCTATTCACTCTACACTTAAAAGCCCCAGGGTTATATTTGTCTGGAAAAACAGACGTTTTAACATTTTGTCAACTAACATTTATGTTCATCACGCAAATGAATACCCCGGCCAGGACTCGAACCTGGGACCTCCAGCGTGAGGCAGGGCTAATAACCACTACGCTACTCGGTCGTCGCAATAGGAACATTTTTATATACTTTTTAAAATGATGACACCTATTTGTGCTTATTAATAATCTACAAATAATAAAACTTATTTCCTTAATAATAAAGCCATATGTCCCGTTAACACTGTATGCTGTCCGACTTCATGTTCCTATTATGAAGTAGTTGAAGGAACAGTTTCTTTTATATGTCTCCCAAATTTCAAACAAGAAGCCATTAAAAATATATATATTCACTTACATTTTTATTGTTCGGAAAAACGAAAATATTTTCATGGAAGTTGAAAAGATTAATGCTTTGTTACTGATTCAAACTTATAACAAATGATATTATTTTTGTTTATAATTAAGCTGTTCGATAATGTCGTAACCGTAAAAATACCTCGTTAAGTGCGACCTACTTTCAATACGAGAGTTGTATCAGGTTTAATGAAATAAGTTATTCGATCGCAAGAGAAAGCCGCGAAAGAAATAACATGCTACAAAAAAGGAGTCTACCTGCTCGTATCTTTCATTGTCTTCTCATAACTTCAATGCCTAGGTACTGTCGTAAACAAAACTCATATCTGTTATATTTCTCAGCAGCCAGAGTAAAACTCGGGCAGATAAGAAAATTTATATTCATAAGAATAGTAAGATGTAACAAGGGGATGCCAAAATTCGGAATATTATCAGGGGTTGCTACCCCTCAGGTAATCGACTGACAAATGTCTAAGATATTTTAGCAACTTCATTTTGTTTAAGGCTAAGAAAAATGTGACGAATCTTTTGAACTTTTTTCTTCGCGCACGGCACGCTTCTTTTCTTATATTTAGCTAGGGTCAATTGAGAACGGATACAGTAGGAGTTATTTATTTCAATTAATACTTAATTAGACCTTTTACTTAATTAGGCTTTAAGTGTTTAAACTCATATTTTTTAATCAATAATCACTTGAAGAGTCGCTAGAACCAGGATTCGTTTTATTGCTTTGCTTTATTTGTTTTATTGCTTAATTAAATAATTCTGAACATGTAACGCAATGTATAAAACAACCTACGATCGGCACACTCGATGGAGGGCCAAGCTAAGGGCGGGAATCGCTTGCGCGTTGTTCTTGCATACTAGGGGGGGGGGGGACACTGCAGTAGATTCGAATGAACATTCTCGCTCCGATCGCCGCCCGGTACGGATGTGCAAGATCCCTTTCTCCGTTGATCGGTCCCTTCCCGATATTCCGTGGCGCTCAGTCTACTGACGTCACAGTTTAGCGTGTTGGTTCCGTGCTACGGTTTTCAAGGTTTTTCTACTCCCTCTGATAGCTATCGAAGTGTGATTTTTCTTTGTGACTAAGCCCCTTAGTCTTCAAAGTGCTGTGCTAAGTTGTGTTGTGCTTGTGCTAGTGCTGTGTTGTGCCCAGCGTAAGTAGTCTGGTTTCAGTACAAAGGATACTTAGCGGTGACAACGAATTTGTACTGATCCAGTCCTTTTTATTTTATTTATTATTTCCTTCTACTATTTTATATTTTCTCTTCTATTTTCATATTTATTTTTATCATATTTGAGTCTCTTCGTGTACATTTGTCCTTTTTTTTCGGTAAAGGTTGACCCTAACGCGGTCAACTCTTTACCTACGCACCCTTTTTTTTAGGTTTCTAGGTAGCGGCTTTCGGCGTACTACGGTTAGTTTTAAGTTAGTCTCCCCAGCCCCCCTACCGCTGATAGGGAGGTTAGCCGCTAGGGTTCGCTAGGTTTTTATTTAGGAACTCTAGGCATTTGTTATATAACTATATATTCATATCATAGTCCCAACCCCTTCCCAAATGGATAAGCAAAGCGTCATAAACATTGCGAAGGCGTTCGCCCAAGCACTCGCCGCGTCGGGTGTTTCAATTTCTGACGACATATTCACGCAGGCCGTACTAGCGCTTAACGCGTCCCCAGCCCCTCAGGCCCCAACCCCAGCCCCTCAGGCCTCCAACGTCCAGACCCCTAAGGTCTATAGCTCTCCCGCGTCTCCCGTTCCATCCGATATGGACTGCGCGTCGGTCTCATCGTCTCAAACGTCGCGCCGTAAGCGTACCGCTCCCGGGAGTGACTCGAAATCCACGTCTGATGCGTCATCGGACGCCCCCACCTTAACCGGCTCTCCTGAGCCTCCTTTTCAATTAGTTTCCAAACGCTCTAAAAAGCGTTCGAAGAAAGCCGCGGTGTCTTCTGCACCCGCCCCCGCGCCGCTCATGTCACTCGAAGTGACTGCGTCTCCGTCGGTCCCGTCGAAGCCAGCAACGCGCTGCGCTCCCGTCCCACTGAAGCCTCAGCTCCCTCCGCCCGTCTTCCTCCGCGAAAAAGCGCGCTGGACCGCGGTTTCTAACTTGTGCAAAGAGCACAAAATCAATTATCTCAAGGCAAATAACGCAGGCGATACTATTAAAATCCAAGTCGCGACTATCGACGACTTCCGCGCGATCACTCGTTTACTCTCGCTGAAACAAATCACATACCATACTTACGCCCTCCCGGAGGAGCGTAAGATCCGCGCAGTATTACGGGGCATCCCGTTCGAGCTCGCGAACGATGATATCCTCGAGGACCTTAAGTCCCAGGGTTTCCCGGCTGAAGCAGTGCACAAGATGCACTCAAACCGCGGTAGGCGTTTTCC
Organism: Marasmarcha lunaedactyla; assembly: GCA_923062675.1. Taxonomy (NCBI): domain Eukaryota; kingdom Metazoa; phylum Arthropoda; class Insecta; order Lepidoptera; family Pterophoridae; genus Marasmarcha; species Marasmarcha lunaedactyla. The sequence goes on from OV281353.1 coordinate 17,823,821, forward strand.
GTTAGCTTTAGTTATCTTGTCTAATACTCCCAACTCGAGGGAGATCTTCAGAGAGGCTCGCACAATCTGCGGTCTCTCGAATATCCGCGTCGAGCGTCCCAACCCCCGTGGTCACCCTGGGCAGTGCCACCGCTGCCAGCTCTACGGCCACGCAGCGGCTAACTGCTCAGCTCCTCCCAGGTGCGTTAAGTGCCTGGATCCTCATATAACAAAGGAGTGCACTCGCACTCCCGAATCCACTTCCCCCCCTGCCTGTGTGCTGTGCGGCCAGTCTGGCCACACAGTTAACTACAGGGGATGACCGCGTGCTCCGCGTTCCTCAGCCAAGATGGCTGCGCCTAAACCGGCGCCGCCGCTCACTCCCGCTAACTTCCCGCCGCTGCGCAACCGGGGTCCCCCGGAAGCAAAGCCCGTGCAGCCGACGCCTACTCCGGCTCTGTCCTGGAGACAGCGTCCTGCCGCTCCACCTGCACCTTCCCGTCCTATCCCAGCTCCCGTAGCTCCCGTAGGCCCGCGCTCCGCTCCGTCGTCTTCACCTCAGTCGTCGTTGGCTGAGGTCATGAAGACCGTGTTCGACGTCATTCAAAACGTCGACATTAAGGAAATTTCCGTTCTCGCACGCAAACTGCGAGCCGCCCGCTCTCCTCAAGAGCGTTTATTTGCGTTAGCCGAGCATCACTCGCTTCTAAGTTCGTTATAAATTTTATTTTTTTGTATAAATTCGTATATAAGCAAATATAATGTCTAGATCCGCAAATCCCGCGTCCGGTCGTATCAAACCCAAGGGCTTATCCCTAGTTTCTTTTAACGCTCGTAGTCTCAGCACTAACCTTCCTGAGCTCAAACTGTTCCTTCAGAACAAGGAGCCAGACTTATTGCTTCTTCAAGAGACGTGGCTCACTCTGAACCGCACCAGGGGATTCGCTGTTCTCAATCACGTGTTCATTCGTAACTATAGGCCCAACGGTTACGGCGGCACAGCTATTTATCACAAAAGAGGTTTCCACTGCACTCCTCTCCCTACCCCTCCTCTCCTCAACATGGAGGCCACTGTGTGTAGATTGGCTATGACTGGTCAACACCGTCATCATAGCTTCAGTCTACATACCTAGTGACATCCATCATATCAGACCTATCCTTAGCGACTTCGAGGCCATTCTCGCCCTCGGCCATTCAGTCATTATGTTTGGAGATTTTAACTCCAAACTCCTTAAAATCACTCAGCAACTCGATTTAGACGTCATTTCTCCCGTCACTCCCACTCACTATCCCGGCAACCCTAACTACTCTCCTGACATCCTCGATTTTGCGTTCGTCAAACAAATCAACCTCGATCTCAGGTCTATCGAGCCGCTCGATGACCTTGCCTCTGATCACCGCCCCGTCTCCCTCGTGCTAGGACTGCCTAACAATCACGTCACTCCTCCTTAGACCTTTACTAACTGAAAAGGTTTTAAAAATACGCTAACTTCAGCCTTAGAGGCCCAAAACTCTCGGCTCGCGATCTCGCCCGACCAACTAGATAGCCCAAATAAAATAGATTCATTAGTCGACTCCCTCACTGATGCTATCTACTCAGCCATCAGTGTAAACGAAAAGGTTGCTAAGCGAAGTATACCCAATCTACCCTTAGCCGTTAGTAATCGTATTAAAGCTAAGAACGCGGCTCTCCGGAGAGCTAAGAAATATCCCACGCCCGCCTATAGATCAGCTGCGAACAAACTACAACGTAAAGTTAGGTCTTGCCTCGCGGAACTCCGAGACGCTCAGTTTAACGATCTCATGGAGAATATCTCCCCGTCCCACCAAGCGTACTATAGTATTGTAGCGTAGTTTCAATAAAACACAAAATTCTCTTCTGTGTTTATTTTTTCGGTAAAATTAAAAATATACAAAGATGCCAACAATTTTGGCTACGCACACTCGTGAACGTAAAAAATAAATATAGGTTTCTTAAAAAGAACTTTGATTATCGATAATAAAATATCTTAACTATGTAATTTGGAATAATAAACTCGGAAAATAATAAATAAATAGATTCAAGTTGCTTTGATGGATAATTTTTCGTGACTGACTCGTCAAATCAAAACATTGCCGTTCTCCGACACTACGTAATTCCTAGTTTAAAATTACGTCGGGAACAACAAAAAAATAAAATTTACTGACAAAAAGAGGTCGAAATAGACAACCGTCACAATACCCCGGGGGCCGGGAAAAAAAATATCTGAAAGATTTTTTTTAGTAAAATTTCAAATTCAAACCAAATCAAAATAAACCGCATATACATATCGAATTTTAATATTTAATCTGCTAAATGAAAGAACAATCAAAAAAAAAAAAAAATAATTAAAAGCAAAATGAAAATTAATATTAACATCCTATAGAAGAATTTTTCTGAAAAAACATCCTGTATATATGAAAAAAAAAAAAAATAATACTGATATAATGCTTATCAACAAGTTATTTAATAGAAAAAGAAAACAAAACAGACGAGAGAGAGAAAAAAAAAAAAAATCCTAAATAATTATCTTAAATTACATGGTTCATGAATGATAGAATTTTTAACATGTTCCTGGAATATACAATGTTAATATACAACGTTCAACTCCATCAACGTACATTATAATTACAACATACATTCTCTATCATACTAGTCTTATTCCAACTACTGGAAATAAAACGTCATGCAGTTAGAGTTGCTTATGAGGAATCGTATCCTAAATAAGTCAACTCAATAGAGTTGAACGCAACGGCAAAAGGCTTTAATAGTTGCCATCCGCTGAAAATATTAATAGCTTATGGCTTCTTTAACGTGTCGCTAACTCCCGCACGGTGATTACTATAAACAAGTTTCAGTTAAAGACTGAAATAAATATGCCGGAAAGAAAAGAAAATCATAGCCAGTCGTGAAACATTGACTTTTAAATAAAATCCAAGGGTCTTTTGTGAAGTAATTAAAATATTTATGTAATAAACATATGAAAATAATTCTCACAGGAAAGTGATTCAAGTGTATAAATAATACACATAGGTATGGTTTAGTTTAACGAGTTACCTTAATAAACGCTCGTGCAGAAGGCTTAATTTTACAAGTTGCAAACCGCTTGAAAAAAAAAAAAAATTGAGAAGAAAAAATTAGAATTGCAAATATTAAATAAATTACACAAAAAGTTAACCTAATACTACGATGATGATAATTAATTATAAGTTTTGACCAACGTCAATGTTAATGGTATAGCCAAACGATAATGAGGTGCATAGAGAAAAAAAATAAGACAAAAAGAATCGGCTTATGCTCGCCGTGAGATAATGAGCAATAATTATATATGAATTCATATAAAGTAATTGGTAACAACCAATCTAGTCACTCAAAGAAGAAGTTAAACGCGGTAGAGGTTTAATGTCTCTGATATGCCAACGACCTAATGGGTTATTATTCATATCCACTAAATCGTAAATTAATGGTGAAACTTTATTTGAAACTTTACATTTAATAAATTTGGGTGCAAACTTAGCACAAAAATGTTTTTTAGAGGAACTTATTACATGGTTTCGCCTCCAAACAATATCACCGTTATTAAATTCTAAATTCTGATGATGTTTGTTATAATAAGTTGCATTATATTGATGTGCATTAAATAACCGTTTCTGTACTTCGGAAAAGATAGGTATTAATTGTCCTATGTTTTCAGCATATACATCTCTAGGACTGAAAATTAGTTCATCTCTGGAATCTTTATTTTTGTAGATAGATCCACATGTAACAGCTTCTCTACCAAATACTAAAAATGATGGAGTGAATTTTGTGGTTTCATTAACCGCAGTATTAATAGCAAACTGTATTTTGTTTATATAGGTATCCCAAGTTCTGTGATCTTTATCTATAAAAGCTGCAATCGCCGTTACAATAGTTTTATTGTAACGCTCAACGGTGTTAACCTGTGGACAGTAACGTGGGGTGTAATGTATTTTTGGTATGTTGTAAAATTTAAATAATTCAGATAATTCTGTACTTATCATTTGAGGACCATTATCTAATATAATAGTTTCTGGAACTCCATAAACCATAAAAACTAAATTGTCCAATATATGGCGAATAATAGAAGCGGTTGCATGTTTTATTGGAAATAACAAACAATATTTGGAAAAACAACAAGTAACTACAAATAGAAATCTATTCTGCTTACGTGAAGTAGGAAGTGGACCTATCAAATCTATGGATAAACATTGGAAAGGGCGTGAACAATGTTTGGGTTTGCCCATTAAACCAATTAAGTTTTGATTTTGGTGCTTGGTAGCTAAACAAGTCTCGCACTTAGCAATAAACATGGCTACGTCTTTATACATGCCAGGCCAAAAATAGAGGTTTTTTAATTCTATGGTATGTTTTAAAAATACCAAAATGTGCCGTTTGGGGAGTAGAATGATTTTGTGTAATAACAGATTCCCTAAATTCTAATGGTATTACTTGTTTCCAATTAAATTCAGAGTTAAATAATGTGTTAGATCTACAAAATCTAAACAATTTATTATTATGAATCATGTAATCCGGAGTATTAGAAGGAAATGATAAACATTTATTATAAATTGCTAAATACCAAGTGTCTTTAGTTTGAGAAGTAGAAAAATTAATTAAATCAATTGGTTTTATACGTGATAAAGTATCTGGTACGACATGATCTGAGCCTTTTTTGTGTTTAATTACGAAATTAAACATAGATAAACGAATACTCCATCGAGCTAATCTGCCAGTAGGATTATTTAAATGCATAAACCATTGAAGGGCTGCGTGATCAGTATAAATTGTAAATTGTAATCCATTATCTAAATAACAACGCCAATGTTCTAGTGCCGTAATAACACTTAAAAGTTCACGTTCAGTGACTGAATAATTCTTTTGAGCGCCTGTAAGTGATTTACTCATATAAGCAATAGGTTTATCAATATTATCGACTTCCTGAGTTAACATTGCGCCAATGCCGTAGGAAGAGGCATCACAATGAACAGCAAATGGTTTAGAGAAATCTGGACATGCCAGAACTGGTGTACTAATTAAAGCTTGCTTAATAGCCTTGAAAGCAATTTCAGCTTCATCAGACCACTTAAATGGAGGTGATTTTTTGCTTGTAGAAGTTAATTTAGTTAACGGTGCTGCAAGAGTGCTTAAATTAGGTACAAAACGTCTGTACCAGCTGGCAGTACCCAAAAAACGTTTGACCTCCTTAGCAGATTTTGGAGTTTGTATATCAAGAATAGCTTGAACTTTTTTAGGATCCGTTTTTAAACCATTTTCATTAACTACATAGCCTAAGTACTTTAATTCTTTCCGGAAAAATGAACATTTTGGAAAATTGACTGTGAGATTGGCATCTGAAAGTTTTTTAAGAATTTTAGTAAGTATATCGACATGTTGTTCAAAGGTTTGAGAAATACAGACTATATCGTCGATAAAATAGAAAACATTATTATCATTTGTAAGATCATTTAGTAGATTTTCAATGAATCTTTGTTGAGTAGCAGGTGCATTAGTTAAACCAAATGGCATAACTTTAAATTGAAACATTCCTCGGCCTGGAACATGGAATGCAGTTTTGAGTTTATCCTCTTTTTTTAAGGGAATATTCCAAAACGCTTTAGCAATGTCAATAGATGATATAAATTTAGCATCTTTAAGGTTATCTAATATATCAGAAATGAAAGGAAGTTTGTAAGCATCTTTTTTTGTGATATCGTTTAATTTACGACTATCAATACAAAATCGCCAAGTACCATCTTTTTTAGATGTAATAATAATTGGGTTCAGCCATGGGCTGTCACTGGGTTCAATGACATCTAATTGTAACATATCATCAACTTCTTTACAAAGAGCTTTTTGTTTCTCAGGAGAAAGTCTGTAACAGCGTTGACGAATAGGTGGATGGTCTCCAGTGTCGATGAAATGTTCGACTAAATGAGTACGACCTAAAGGTTTACATTCAGTTGAAATCAACCTAAACTTTTCCATAATTGCATCTGCAATAATTTTTTGTGTGTCTGTTAAAGAATGGTATTCATGTAAATGAAAGTTAGAATCTGTATTAATGAGAAAAGATGAGTTTAAATTTGAAGGTTGTAATGTGATATTACTAAGAATATCCGGAGCAAGATTAAAAGTTTTCCAAAAATCAATACCCAAAATGAGTGATTCAGTGATTTCTGGGATCACATGAGCTGTAATTAACGCAAATTTATTGTTATAAAAAGTAGGAAGAGTAATAATGCCGATAGAAGAAATAGTTTGTCCGTTTGCAACATTACCTTTTATTAAACAGCTTTTTTGCATAAAAAGACCATGTTGTGATAAAATTTTATGAGAATTATTACCCAATATAGTGATAGCACTACCACTATCTAAAAGACCATTTAAAATTAAATCGTTTACTTTTATATGTAAATAAGGACGTTCAAAATCTGATGTTTTATTAAAGAGGAGAGCACAAGGGTTATAAGATTTAAAAAAAATTGTTAAAGTTTTTAACCATGTATCCCAATCTTTTTTGTCAAAATTTGATGATTTAATACCATTATTTTTGTTTATGCACTCCTCGTAATTTAGTTTTTTGAAATCGACTTATTACAATTAGGACATTTACTAGTAATAAAGTCTTTTTTTCCACAACGAAAACACACTATATTAGTGTTAGTACAGTCTTTTAATAAATGTGTATTAGATCTACAACGTGGGCAAGTGAATTTATAAAAATTCTGATTTTTATTAATTGCAGCTACAGTATTAGGTAATGGATTAGCTACAGCTGCTATGGAATTATATGTACAAGCTTTAAAAGGAAATTCAGGAATATATGGTTGATTATGTGAAAGTAGAGTATTATTATACGATTTGTTATTAGAATTTGATGTAGAAGGAATAGGAAAAGAATGATAATGATCTGGTGGTGATGATGAAGAGTAGTAAGATGTATTATTAGAAACTTGGAGAATGCTTTCTGTAAATTTGCATGATTCCAAGAGGGAATTTACAGTATGTAAATCAGTAGGTGAAAGACGTAATGTAAATTCAGGTTTAAGATTTCTAACAAGAGTATTAATTTTTTCTTTTTCGGACATTGGTTCCAAGAGCTTTGAAAAAAGAGATTCCATTGTAGCAAAGTAGATGATAATTCTCTCATTATGTTTTTGTTTACGAGCATCGATTACTTTTTTTAGTTTATAATCGTAATCGGTAATTGCAAAATCATTCAACAATGCCGATCGGAAAGATGACCAGTCATTAATAGTCGACTTTCTAGCTCTAAACCAATCAAGAGCAGATCCAGATAAAATATCATAAATATGTGAGAATAAAGATTTTTCAGAAATATTTGTTATTTGTGAAAATTCTTCAAGTTTTTGAATAAAATCCTTTGGACAACCTTCACCTTTATAAATAAATCTTTTTAAATCATTGTTAGTTCGATTTTCTGTAATTTTACTGACCTTATCAGTTAATGCTTCGAAAAAAGAAAGGGGTTGTAGATTAATATTTTGTATAGATTCTGCGGAATGATATGTGGAATGTGTTGGTGATTTTTCCAAATTTTTAAAACGTGAGTCTAATTGAGTTAAATCATTCCAACATGAATTTATTAAATCTAACTGCTCTGAAGATAAATCTGATGTAATGTCAATGAGGCCTAATCTTGTTCTTATATGAGTTAAATAAGGTGAAATTTTTTGTTTCCTAATAGGATAAGAGTTTATACAAGCTTCAACAAGTTTTAAATTTTTTTTAATGGTATTAATATCTTCTGAAAATTCTTCAGGGCTATATTGTAAAATTTCTGTTTCAGAATCTACATTAATATTTAATAATAATGATCGTAGTTCGTCTACAGATTGCGTCGAAGAAAAATTTATATTTCTGATTTTTAATTCATAAATTATTTCAGGTTTATTTAATTGTGAAAAATTCATTGCAAAATCAAAAAAAAATGTTAAAGTGAAACAAATTTGTTAATAGTCGTTATGCAGAATAGAGCCTTAAAAATATACGTATTTTCAAGTGATGAAAATGAATAGAAAATGTTATTTAAATAGTGAAATTACTGGGTTATAGAATGTTGTGTCTTCAGAAAATTTCTTCAAGGATATTATAACGAAAGAAACTAAAGAAACTTAAATGTCTGAATAATTTAGCAGTGTTTTGATATATTATAGTAGATATATTATAGTAGATACATATATAAATATATTATAGTGAATGTTAATGATTGAAAATGGTAACAAATAAAGTTTTATGCCTGACCTCAATAATAATTATAAAAAAATTATTTTTAATGTTGCAATTCTTCTGTTCCTTTTGTTCCTTCTGTTGCAATTTCTCCTCTCTTCTCCATAAACTACGTTTGAATATTCGGGCGCCAGTATGTAGCGTAGTTTCAATAAAACACAAAATTCTCTTCTGTGTTTATTTTTTCGGTAAAATTAAAAATATACAAAGATGCCAACAATTTTGGCTACGCACACTCGTGAACGTAAAAAATAAATATAGGTTTCTTAAAAAGAACTTTGATTATCGATAATAAAATATCTTAACTATGTAATTTGGAATAATAAACTCGGAAAATAATAAATAAATAGATTCAAGTTGCTTTGATGGATAATTTTTCGTGACTGACTCGTCAAATCAAAACATTGCCGTTCTCCGACACTACGTAATTCCTAGTTTAAAATTACGTCGGGAACAACAAAAAAATAAAATTTACTGACAAAAAGAGGTCGAAATAGACAACCGTCACAGTATGACCCGAGCCTTACGGGTAGACGCCGCCTCTCACATTCCTCCTCTCACTCGTCCCAACGGCACTATTGCCTTTGAAGCCGAAGAGAAAGCCGAATGCTTCGCCGACAGTCTAGCGGCACAATGTTCGCCCAGCACGCAACCCGCGGATCCCTTCCACATCCTGGCGGTGGAAGACGAAGTTCTCCGCAGAGAATCTCTCCCCATCACCGACGACCCCATCACAGTCTCTAATGATGAAATTTTGCTTCTCATTAGAAGTCAAAAATCCAAAAAGGCTCCGGGTGCGGATGGTATTTCTAACCACGCACTCAAACACCTGCCTCAACAGGTTCTTACCTTGTTAGCCATCATCTTCAATGCCTGCTTCGACCACAGCTACTTTAAAGAAGCGACAGTCATAGGCATTCCCAAGCCGGGTAAACCTCTGAATATCCCGGCTAATCACAGACCCATCATCCTCCTCAAATCCATGTCTAAACTTTTCGAAAGAGTCATACTCTCTCGAATGCGGAACCATCTGTTTCCAACGGATGGCGATCCCCTCATCATTTCCCACCAATTCGGCTTCCGCGCTAAGCACTCCTGCCCTCAGCAAGTCCATCGAATCGTCGAGTACATACTCGAAGGCTTCTATCCGAAACGAAAGAAAACGATCGCACCTTTCTTTAATGTACAAGGCTTTCGACAAAGTCTGGCACAGCGGTCTCGTTTATAAACTCTACATAATAGGCTTACCGGCTCGCCTAGTTAGGATAATCGCGACGTTTCTCAAAGACCGCACGTTTCGTTTCAAACACGAAGGCACGCTTTCCGGGCCTCGTCCCATAAAGGCTGGAGTGCCTCAAGGCTCAGTCCTCGCCCCTCTGTTGTACACCGTGTACACTAACGACATTCCCATTCCGCCGAAAGACGTCGAACTTTGCCGACGACACAGCCCTTTACACAAAAGGCCAAAGTGTCCCAGGTCTCACCACCAGTCTCCAAAACGCTGTAGACGCCCTCGGTGCATGGTTTCAAAAATGGCGTATCGATATAAACCCAGACAATAGTTCTGCGGTTTACTTCGACTGCAAACAACGTCGTGTCGCTGACAATCAAAATATGAAGCATCGACTAAATATAGATGTACAAAATATGACATGTCGTCATAGTGAAAAATTTCAGTTTATTGATTTAAATACATTTATTAACAAGCCATATATGACCAATGATAGGTACAATTTGTACAGTAATGACCTACGACATATAGCATACTCGCTATCATATATTTTATTCATAACAGTCAATTCGTTGACTACAACCGCTGCTTCTATTGAGCAGTCACTTTATACTTTTGACCCGTTGGAATGTAATATTCCAAAACTTAGTATTAGAAATAATTTAAACATAAGTTAGTGACAATAGATAATACATCTAGCACCAGTATTCTAAGTAGTAATTTAAGCAATAAAAATGTAAAAAATAATTTTCTGAACATAGTCCATCAAAATATGCAGGGCATTGATGGTAGAGAATTACAGATCGAACTATTCATAAACTGTGAAAATATTCATATACTATGTATCACAGAGCACTGGCTCACACAGTGTCAAATTATGTCTTCTTATAAGAATCATGTAATTGCTAGTTCATTCAACAGAGAACAAACAACTTGCGGCGGCTCAATGATCATCACTCATAAGAGCCTAACATTTAAAGAACGCACTGATATTGTAAGTCTGTCTGTTGAGCGATCAGTTGAAATAGCCTGTATTGAGATAGGGAATATTGTTATAATAAGTGTATACAGACCCCCATCCTCACCATTTGAAGTATTTGAGAGCACTATGGATGAGGTATTACATAGAGTAAATAACAAAAACAAAGAAATAATTATTTGTGGCGATTTTAATATTGATTTATTAGTAGAGACATCACAAAGTAAACGATTCTTGAATCTTTTTAATTGTTACAACCTAAAAAATCTCTTCTTAGAGCCTACGCGAATCACAGCGACCTCAGCCACATGTCTTGATAACATTTTTACAAATTTAATGCCATGTACAAAGTCAGTAATTAATAAACTACAATCAAATCATAGTGGGCAGTTGGCCACTTTTGATATTGGGCTAAAAAAGACTTTAAAAAGAGAAATTACCTTTATACCCATGAATGAGAGACGGCTTGAAACATTTAGGAAAAATGTATTTGAAAAAACATTTAAATTAAATTACTGTGCAGATCCTATTACTCAATATAACTCTATTCATAATATAATTAGAAATGAATATGACTCTGTTTTTAAAGAAAAGAAAATATGTATAAATAATAATTTATTTAGGTTTAGTGACTGGGCAACAGTGGGAATATGCAGAAGTAGAAATAGATTATATGAATTGTACAGTGAAAGAACTTATAATCATAATAAGACATTTTATGAATATGTTAAAAAGTATTCAAAATTATTTAAACGAGTTTGCAGTGTAGCTAAATCTAATTACATTAATAATAAAATTAAATATAGTACTAACATTTCAAAAACTGCATGGAATATAATTAATCAGGAAACTGGGAAAGCAAAAGAACCACACACCAAATATAATTTAAAAATTAATGATAAAGTGTTGTCAACTGACAAAGAAGTTGCTGAAAACTTGCATTTGAAAATTTTTTTACTGCCATCCCTGTGTCAACTACTTCGAGTATTAATTCATGTTCCACTCTTGCACAGTCACTGCTAACGGAAAATGTAAATTCATGCAATATTGATTTTATTTTTAAACATGTTACTGTTCCACAAGTTTTAAATGCATTTAAAAGCATTAAAGTAAAAAATACTGCCGATTTAGATGGGATTTCTGTTAAAATTATTGAATTTGTCATTGGTGGTATAGCCCCGTACTTAGCCAGTATATTTAATGACTGTGTTGATAATGGTGTTTTTCCTGATTTAATGAAATTGAGTAAGGTCATTCCAATATTCAAAGCAGGTAGTATGTCTGACCCTAATAATTTTAGACCTATATCTATACTACCAACGCTCAGTAAGATTTTTGAAAAATTAATTTTAAATCAATTACTTTCTCATTTTTACGGTAATAGTTTAATGAATTTTAAGCAGTTTGGTTTCACGCGGGGTCGCTCAACAACCGATGCCGGTGTTAAGCTCATAAAACACGTATTCAGTGCCTGGGAGGAGTCGTGTGATGCCATTGGTGTCTTTTGTGACTTGTCCAAGGCGTTCGACTGTGTGGATCATACTACTCTACTCATGAAACTACACCATTACGGCATTAAAAACCGAGCGCTTGCCTTGATTAAATCATATATTTCTAATAGAAAACAGAAAGTTGCAATAAATGGAGAAAAATCATCAGGATCGGCAGTGACAATGGGTGTGCCCCAGGGCTCAGTTCTTGGTCCTTTCCTATTTTTAGTTCATATTAATGATCTGCCATCGGTCGTTAAGAATCAATGCGAGGTCATATTGTTTGCTGACGATACTTCCTTTTTGTTTAAAATCAAAAGACATGAAATTGACTATCGAGTGGTGAACAAATGCATCTCCAACACAGAGCAGTGGTTCTCAGCTAATAATTTGCCCCTCAATGAAAAAAAACTAAATGTGTTAAATTTACATTGCCAAATGTCAAACAGGTAAACACAAACATTGTAGTTAAGAGCCAGGAACTGACTCCTGTAAACTCAACTGTATTTCTGGGCATAACCTTAGACGCCAAATTGCAGTGGGGACCGCATGTTGATGGTTTAGCGAAAAGGCTTGGCTCTGCCGCATATGCTGTTAAAAAAATTAGACAAATTTCAAATGAAACAATTGCTCGATTAGTCTATTTTGGTTACTTCCACAGCCTCATGACATATGGTATTCTGCTGTGGGGGAGTGCTGCCGACATCGATGCTATATTTATTCTGCAGAAAAGGGCTGTTCGCGCAATCTATCAGCTCGGTCCAAGGGTGTCACTTAGAAGTAAATTTAAGGAAATAAATATTCTTACCTTCCATTCACAATATATTTTAGAAAATTTAATGTATGTTAAAAAGAACATAACCTTGTTCAAAAGAAAAAAAGATCTGCACAATGTTAACACAAGAGGAAGAAATATGCTGGCAGCTCATAATAGCAGGCTTCATAAAGTCACTAACTCATTCATGGGTCAATGTATACGCTTTTATAATAAGGTTCCTGAGGATATCCAAGGTCTTCCTGTTGACAAATTCAAAGAAACTATAAAGGAGAAGTTGTGTGCTAGAGCATATTATAAACTATCCGATTATTTGGATGATAAAAGCCCTTGGGTACAATCCCCTCATTAACAGGATTGTACTAGTATTTGTAACAAAGCATGTGTAATGTGTCTGTTTGTGCGATGAGTTCTTCGTCCCGATGAATATCTAAAGCGTCATTGTCACTAAAGTACGTCTTCTTATGGTAGCGTCGGGTGACGGGTCGCTCACTTCCCTCTAATATGGTTGAGGAGGGCGATGGCTGGATCCCGCGTTAACTCGTGAACGGGTGCCGTTTGAGGGTGTTCGTCGTTTGGATACTTGGGGGGAGGGAGACTTGCCGAGCTAACAGATGCAGAAAAGAATAATTTTGTATAGACATAAAGAGACTCTGTAAATTTATTTTGAAAAAAAATATACCCGTGAAGTTTCTTGCCAGTTCTTCTTCACGAAGGTTTTTTTCGAACTGGTGGTAGAATAATGTTTTATTTGACGTCAATAAGAACAAGTAATTGTCAATTTTGAGAAATAAATATTTGAATTTGAATTTGAATTTGAATCTGCACGTTCGAATGTTAGGTACTCCCATCCCCTGGAAGCGCACTACTAAATACTTAGGCGTCACCTTAGACCAGACGCTTTCTTTTAAGCCACACGTCGATAGAGTAACGAAACTCGCCCGTTTTTACTTAGGCCGCTTATATAGTATGTTAGGTAGAAAAAGTAAAATGTCGTTCAGAAACAAACGTACGCCTTATAAGGTCTGCGTTAGACCAGTCATGACATATGCCTCGCCAGTCTTTGCCCACGCCAAACCCTCCGTCCTGCACAAACTGCATGTAGTTCAAAATCTCTTCTGCCGCAGGGCCACAGACGCGCCGTGGTACGTGCGTAACGCGGACCTGCACAGAGATCTTGAACTACCTAGAGTGCAACAGCACCTCAAAACACTCTCAGAATCGTTCTTCAAACGCGCCGAATCCCATCCCAATCCTCTAGTTCGCGATTCAGTCTCATATACTGCTCCTGTCTTAGATTCGGAATTCAAAGTCGCAAGACCGAGTAACGTGCACACGAACGTAGCGACGCAGCTGACGCTAGATCTCTTAGCCCTTCAGGCCGCAACTTCTAATTCTAACGTAAATTCGAATTAATTTAACTTCTTTAATATTTATTTAATGTAACTTTAAATTCTATTTTTCATTTTTGAGCACCTTCAGTGCTATGAATTCACCTTCAGTGCTTTGAGCACCTTCAGTGCTATGTAAATCCCAGCGGGTGACCCCTTCTGGGCCCCGCAAGCGCGGCCTCTTTCTCCAATTGGCCGTCGCTCAGATGAAGGCTGAGTAGCAAAAAATTTCACGAGCCGACAGGGAGTTTTTTAGTGGGTAGTGGTTCTGGTAGGCGTCGGGACGAGTCCCACATAACTCCGAACACGCGCGCGGAGTATGCGTCAGAGCATTTTTTATCCTCCTGCCCTTCCCGTGGAGGGGAACAAAAAAAAAAGGGATTCGAATGCGAGCATGGAACAAATATCTCGAAGGTACACCTTAAAGTGTCAACTGTAGTAATTTCATAACAAGCTTTGTTTAACATTGAATTCTTGCTGCAATATAAATGATTTTTTTTACTTTAGTACATGTAAATTTTATAAAATAAGGTATCATCATACCTAAGGTTGTTTGGAAGAAATCAATATGTAGTGATGAGGCCACCTTTTGTACATTCTGTATAAGGTTCTTTGTTTTATTTCCTGCTTTTGCTATTTGTTTGTATTTACTAAATAACTCTCCACTGGCAGTTTAGCTTTCTTGCTATAATCAAGTTATTCCTGGATAATGAACTGTCCTTGTACAAAAAAACAGAATGAGTGGTTTTGGACTTCCTCTTAAGATCAAACAAACAAATTTTCATCTTTTTTATACTAGACCTCTTTTCTGCATCATACACAATTTTCAGCAAACTTTATTTTTCATAATCACAGCAAAAATGTCCGCCGTAACATAGCATTTCTGCCACCTAGATACCAAAAGTGCTTTAGGCAATTTGCCAAAAGCGCTAAGCCCTATTTACGCCCTATTAAAAACTTACATACTACGAAAGTTCTTAAAATGATGAACCAAATCTAATTTCATGTTGAACTTGGCAGATTATTCAGATTTACTAATATTTGCTGTTTTGCTAAACATTTTTTTACTCTCTGAAATATTTAATTTCAAAACTATTTTGATATTAATTTATGGCAGAACACTTATTAGTTATATGATACCAAAATAATAAAGTAAATGTTTTTAGTTTCTTTTTAATTACAGCGTTTATGGCGTAGTCGTTTTTACTCACGAAGCGACGTTCGCTGTACTTGTAGTTGTAAGCGTCCAAACACGCTACGAAGGTGTGCGTGACCAGGCGGATCGAGCAATTCTGGCACTCACACACACATGTATACCTTGTTTATACACGTTGTCATTCGGTTACTACAAGTAAAGCGACCGTCGCTTCGTAAAATAAAAGTAATTTGCAAATCACGTTGCTACGCGATGTTACGTCAAGTAAAACAAGTGATCCATGCTTATACGATTTAAATCGTTTTTAAATCCAATCTGAAAGCCTACTCAAGCGTCTATTTTATAATTTTAAAATGTCTTAAATTTTTGGGTCTTTCATATATTAACTGTAATAAAAATTACGTGCAATTTAGTGCTAAATCCTAAAAAGGATTTCATCATACGATTCGGTTGCAAATATATATCCAAAGTGGAGTCAGCAGTAATACCTAGAATCAGTAATACCTAATTCCATTCCTCGGATGCCATTTATCATATTAAGCTGGCCTAGTGAAATGCCTAAGTGAAATAAAAGTAAACTTACAATTTAGACATTTGTGTACCGTTCTAAAAAGTTTAGAATCCCTTTTTAGTATCGAAGTTAATTTAACAACAACCGGAAAAATTTAAAAATTTGATATGATAGTGAGTGCCATTATGATCACGTCCCACTACTTTTTTAGTAGTAAAGTAGTACACTACCATGTATAAACCAAAAAAGGACGGGGGGTTGACTTCGCGGATGCCACTCATTATAATGCATTTAATAACATTGAACTAACAAATAACAATTGTTACGATTCATAAATAACTAGCCTTATAGTAAACGTAATATCCACGGTCACGACAATATAGTTGTTTATCACAACAACACATCAATTTTTCTATCGCGTACCTGCTATTCCACAAGGCTACATATCAAACAAATTGACAGGTTGATCACCCCACCATATATCTAGACTAGTCCATATCTAACCCTCACGATGTTCTCCTTGAATTTTTATGAAAAATATCCCCCATTTTCTTATATCTAGCAGAAATAAGGTGCAAAATTAGGAAGAGAATTAAACTCCCTTGGCGCAAAACGTGCCTCGAATAAAAGATGGAATACTCTCTCCTTATTACAAGAAAGTAGTCTTCTATCATCAAAGCAAGACGGCAACATAATTCGTATACGCCTATCCCTCTCTTTTTACATTATTAACAATTCAAGAAAATCATAGTTTATCGTCAAGGGTGCCAGCACGAATATATTTTTACTCACCCTTGCTTGATAAGATTATATTTTAGACATTCAATTGATATATTTCGCTGAAATTGTGGCTATTACTTTCAATTCTGTGCGATTACATTTAAAACTGAATTTATATTAAAAGAGTTTTATTGAAATTTATTGTACCTTGGTTGGTTATGTAGTTATAAGAGTTTCCTATGTGCTAAGAATATGGATTCGATATCGGTAATCGCAAAAATACTTGTCTCATGTCCTTGCCATTGAAACTGGCTCCTCCGGAGGCATACATCTCCATATACTTATAAAGTACTTTTTAATAGGTCGTAACATCTTTGTGAGGTGATCCCTAGTAACGCAACCTTCTAGCTACAACAGAGGTGTGTAAAATCCTGTAAATAGCCATTCCTACTATAACTGATATTGCTATGCCAGTCAAGGAAGTAACAATTATATAATTTTTCCACCACCCTTGCCTACTACGGGTTGGCACACATCACACAGGTCTTCGAAACAATTTCAGGTAGGCGATATTTTCCTAATTTATTGAATAAATAATATAGCATTCCAAATTTGGTTTGTTGACGTATTTGCCTGGTAAAAAGTATCACATTAAAATTCGTTAAAACTAACTAAATGATATACGCTTATTATAGAATGTGTTAGTACTTTATCTGCAGTAATCCTTAGTTTTATATCCATTGTTTATTACACATTACACAACACATTATTACTTTTTTTACATAAAACAAGGTTTTGACACTGTTGTTATGTGATATATCTTTAAATTATTTCAACTAGTCAAAAGGTGTGGTATCGACTTGTCATAGTAATATGTCTTACTTACGGATGCAAACTACTCAACTTACGTCTTTTACGAAAATAATTTCATACATTTTTCGTAGATTCATTACATATTGTTACACGAAAGTTCAGTGTTGCCGTATCCGTGTAAGAAAACATTTTTCTTGCTGGTAACCCCGTGTTTACTTCAAGTGTTTGCCGTCGTCAGGCCACAGATGTTATTCGCCGTAAGCCCCTCTTATTAGGGATTCTATGAGTTCACCGTAGGAAAAAAACATTTTTGCACTGGCAACATTATTAATATTTTCTCGGATTGTGGAAAAATAGAAAAGAGAAGGTCAGATTATGTAATGACATTAGTTCTCCAGAGAAACGGTGGTTATAAAACATGGCGTCATGGTCAAGGGTTATGGATACATTTATTGATTGGGATGTGTAATAAATAATTTATTTCACCTTTTCGGTGGCTCTTTTATTTTGGAATGAAAATGGCGTCACTTATTAAAGAAACAGATCAATTTGGGCTTCTTAGTAATATTTAAATAACACGTGAGTGCGGGCGTTTTTTGTGCCTTTGTAAACTGACTTTCAAATATTTTACATTACAATAATAATCAAAACCTAAATTAGTACAAATAGAAAACTGCTTGTTAATTATTATTTAAATTAGGCAAACTGCCCAAAGAGCTGGTTCTATTGCCTACCTGGTTAAGGGATGCCCACTTATTCGGCATTGATAGGCACAGCTGGGCGCCAGAAGCGAATACCGATGATAAGAAATGTTTTGGCGTTACGAGCAGAATGAACCGAACTGGATAAGTCCTACTAAACTACCGATCGACACTAGTCTGTATCAAATCAAATCAAGTCATTTATTTGCCAAAAATTGCAGCGTTTGTTACAGGTTTTAACGTGGTAGGTATTGACATTAAGTCTCTACTATCTTTTAAGTGGATGTGCAAATTTTTCTTATATAAAAATCAATGTTAAAATACTTGAAACATATATTTTTTTATTCCTATTATAATAATTGTGTCAATTTTTTACAATGCAAATATCCTATATAATTATCATGTCAGTTTGAGAGAAAATATTCTATAATTCAATGTAAATCTTCAGGCCAAAGCTTCAGGCCAACAAGTTCGATTCAATAAATACTGCCGAAATGTGCAACCCCTAATAAGTTGGTAACATCTCTAAGACGCAATCAATAAACACAAAAATGTACAACTTAAAATACAGTAGGTAGTGAAAATAAATTAAAATACAATTACAATCGTAGAAATGTGCATCACATATATTGGATTACTTCAATAATAATATTAACAAATAACTAGTTTTAATTAGTAATGTTCATTAGTATTGATCTTTTGATCAATTCAACAAGTATGTAAAACACGTTCATAAAATTAATCAATTTATCTAAAGTATTATGTCTTTATCTACTCATTACATCATTTCCAACAGTTTTAAAAATCGTATTGTACAATAATGGATTACCGTTACTTCCTCCATGGCTCGGTCAAATAATAACTAAAAATTCACATTTCTTAGAAACCACGGCACAAAAACAAAGTCTATTAATTTAAGAGAGCACAATAAAGAACGTACCGCACAATGCAATCTAAAAGTTTGAGAAACTTTGATGAAACATTTCTCAGGAAAAATAACTTCATCTCCTGAGAGAACCAAGAAAGAAATACATAGCTAGTCAACAGAGTAAATTGCAATTTAAGAATTTTGCTGAAAAATACAGTTTTCTCTGGAGTCAAATTTGAAATATACTTTTTTTTATTACTTTTATAGCTGGAAATCCAGCTAGCGACCTGATGGTGAGTGGCATTCGCACCCATGCACGTCAGTAACAGCGATTGTGATCGACTAACAATGCATAGTCAACCGTAGGCTTCAGTTGAAATTGCCTTTGTTCCAGTACTTGCACTGGTTGTTCCTTTCTTTTGATCACACACAATAGGAAGGACTTTTGTACCACCCCAGACGAGATGGTAACAATGAAAGTGTTCCACAAATTTTAAACTTCAATGATTTTTACGTTTTTAAATATTAGGTCCTTACATATGAAATTGGCGTTTTGTCGTACTGGCCACTTTGATCTGTATTATCTCGTATTTGGTTAAGAATTCCAATTTCAAATTTATACATCTATTTACTCATGCATTTGTGTTTTGAAAACCTTAATTCATTTGTTTTTTCCTCTTTTGGTTTTTTCTTTGCGTCCTTAGTTTACTAAATGGAAAACTTAAAATATCGCGTTATTTACGAGTATGAGTTCCACCGTGGCACCAGTGCTGCGGAAACGGCTCGAAGTATTAATGCTGTGTATGGCGGCGGTGTCGCAAAAGAAAACACAGTGCTTTTTTGGTGCCAACCTTATTGTTCTGGAAATTTCGACCTGCAGAATAAGCCCCGTGGACGATCAGAGACCAAAGTTGATAGTGAAGAATTGTAGGCTATTGTGGAAGCGGATCGCAAACCACGTCCGAGTTAGCTGTAGGCTGCGGTGTTAATGACAAAACTGTTAGTGACAAAATTGGGAAGGTGCAAAGCTAGAGGGGTGGGTACCTCATGAATTGAGAGCAGCAATCCAACAAACGCGCGTCGACTGCTGCGTTACATTACTCAACTGGAACAATAATGAAAGGATTTTATATCGAATCATTACCTGTGTTGAAAAATGGATCCTGTACGACAATCGGAAATGCCCATCGCAATGGTTGAATCCTGGCGAACCAGCCAAATCCTGCTCCAAGCGAAAATTTACGCAAAAAAAGTTATTTGTGAGCGTTTGGTTGATTAGTGCCGGTGTCGTTCATTACAGCTTTCTTAAATCTGGCAAGACGATTACGGCAGATGTCTTTTATCAGCAACTGCAAACCATGATGGCAAAGCTAGCTGCTAAACAACCGAGGCTGGTCAATCGCTCTAGGCCAATGCTGTTTCAGGACAACGCTAAACCACACACTGCACAACAGACGGCTACCAAATTAGAGGAGCTTCAATTGGACTGTCTTAGACATCCACCGTACTCCCCAGACCTTGCTTCAACAGATTACCATTTTTTTCGAAATTTGGATAACTTCTTGCAAGGGAAAAAATTCAACCCGATGAGGCAGTCCAAAGCACCTTCAAAGATTTTATTGATTTCCGTCCGAGTGATCTTTTTAGTAAAGGGATCAATGAACTACCTTTGAGATGCCAAAACTGCATAGACAACAATGGTACATACTTTGATTAAATAAATATACTATAATTTTTTTTAAATTGTCTTTATGTAAATTGACTTTATGTTCCTCCCTTACAAAATGCCAATTTCATTTGTAACCTAATATTTCCAGCTAGAAAGTTGTTGCCAAGTCAAAGCCAAATATGTCTAGCAAACTAAATAGATTTTACTTATGACCATTTTGATTTAATTACGGTTGAATATTAAATTCCAAATAAGTGATGCAAAAAGACTATCTAGAACAGAAAAATAGTAATAATGATTGACGTACGTGGTAGGTAAAAGAACTCCTCTAATGCAGAGCTCGCACAAACTACACTTCAGATCAAAATAAATATACAATTATTATATTTCACTTTACAAATGGAGATAAAAAGACTTACAGGATTTTTTCAATAAATTTTGGTTTTATCTGCAAGCGGAGTTTAAGGAAAGCCCAGCAACATACTGGTTCATAATCCAGACATTCTCATAGCCAGATCAATCCGTCCACATCCATACAAATATTCAAGAACAGAGTTTTTCGAAAAATCTATCCAAAATTTTAGCACCATTCTTCTTAAGAGAAGTCATAATATTTTATGGAAAAAAAGCTAAAATATATTTTACATTCGGTCAGGTGTCGTGGAAATCCTGGGGGAAATCTAACTTTCCCGGAGGCGCAGACAGCCATCGATTCTATTCAAATTTATGACGGGGAAAAACGAGTCGAATTAGATTTTTAGGGAGTTGGTACAAAATTCTAATCACTTTGATGGACGTAAGTGGTAACCCTGGTATACTGGTAGTCCCAATTTTCAGGTAAACTGATATATTTATGTGACGTGTTAAGTCAAATATTTAAACCGTTCATCATTAAAACATAAATTTTTATATAAAATGTTTTGAATAAAATGCGGTCTCACCGTATTATTTTCCCGTAATACAAGCTGTTACCATTTACTGTTGTAACCGCATTATGACAAATTGTGGTTTTATTAAAAAGAATGAAGGAAAAAATGGTCACATGTGCAAGTAATATTTTATTAAATTTGCCCCAGTTAAATATGAAGACATTAAGAAGTTAATATGTTTACCAAGTTATCTATAGCATTTTATGTGTATTGCAGGCTTAATATTATATATTATAGAAATAACTTAAGGTTGACCGGTTAAACTTAAGTTTTGTTTTTGAGAAATGGCAAATGTTAATAACTTTCATCTTACCTCTACTAATATTTCGCGGCATGCTGACGTTCTTCGTAAGGTCTAACCGTGACGTTACCCACTCTTTTAATTTTTTTCAATATACTTATATAAATAAATAAGATTTAGGAATGAATTAACGCAGTAACTTAACCAATACTTAGTGTTTGTGTAGATAGTACTAATTAGATATTATTAGGAAAACATATCAATAAGTGCCGTCATTAAGTGTCAATCAACATCACGTCTGAAAATACACATAATTAAATACATATACACTACAATTCTAATAAAATTAATTGATATTGAACCCTATTACCCTAATCTATCTATTAAATTAATTTTGTGATAGTTATTAACACCTAAATCCAGCAGGGATGGACATCGAGAATGTTTTTTCTAAGTATAGGCTCTGTCTGAGGTGGACATCGACAGTAGTAAAATGAATCTCGTGGCTTTGTTTACCCGGGGTGGGCAACGGAATAGTATATTACGCAACTAGTGAATAAAGGACGGATTTAAAGCGAGGGCCGTAGATGAGTCACGAGCAAGTGAAGGATTCTATCAATTGAATCACGAGCGTAGCGAGTGATTTAAGATTATTGAATCACGAGCGCAGCGAGTGATTCAACTGTCAGAATCCTGAGCGACGCGAGTGATTCATGGCCCTCGATATAAATTCGTACTTTATTCAGGAGTTGAATACTATACTTTATACCATGACTACGAGATAAAGACATAATTTAAGCGAAAATAGAAATTTAATCAAGAAATCATAAATGTTACATTAATTGAAATGGACATTAAAATTAGAGCAATGACTGAAATTAAGCGTAATTTTCTTAATATTCATTAGGGTGGTCAACTTGTGAAACAATATTTATTAATCTAATGCCAAACTCCTTGTCGCAAATATCGACCAATCAAATCTCGAGAATTTATTTGCACCAAAGAGTTTGAATTTCGAATCTTAGCGCAAGGAGTTTGTGTAAGCATTGAAATGGAGATCGGATATATTTTGTGTTCCAAATTCAAACACCAAATCAGTGAATAAAAACAAAACAGTGAATAAAGGGCTTTTTTATTCACTGTTTTGCGTGAATAAAATAAGCTTTTTAGAGTAGGTATGCTATAAATAAATAAATTAACACTAATTTTCGAGGTGGACAGCGAGAATTTTTTATTATTGATTTTTCATTTGTGTCACTGTCCACCCGCGGGGGACAAGCAGGAGGTGAAGAGCGGGAATAATCGCCAACTGTTTGTACTCCAAAGTAAGCATAGCATTTAGAAGTAATCATTTATTAATTAGCATAATTTTTGTCAATTGGTATGTTTGTTTGTGCATGCTCATCTGAAACGGCCAAATTCACGCTGACTTGGTTTTTACTATTGAATTAAAATTAGCTTAGTGCAACGACTATTTTTTGTAGTTTCAGAGATATACATTTAGTAAAAAATGCCATTCAATGAAATTTCCTTAGGGGTGAGTCATCCATAGAGTGTAAAACGATATTGATGTAACCATTACATAAAAACAATTTTAAATTAGGATGTTTCTAAATTATCCAAAACCAATATAAGTTGAGCTCGCACAAATATCGGTGAGTATACAAAATAGAGTTCAACTTAGTAATTGGAGTGATATTTATCATTAGGTATTTTTTTTATCTCTAGATATTAAAAAGATACTGGAGTTAATAAGTTCTGTAAAAGCAATTTTTTTTATTAAATGTGCATTTTAAAGAGCGTCGGTAGCGCAGTGGTTGAGGTGCTGGATTCTCATTGCGGGTTCGATCCCCGAGGCTGCCAAATATACCAATGAGCTTTTACAAGGCTTGAAGGAATTTAAGAGAAACCTACATACTAAAGTAATTATTTCGAAGTTATTTGTAAAAATCTGCCAACCCGCAGTAGGGAAGCGCAATACCACCCCTTAGTTGGGTGAGGTTAATGTGTGAGATTATTAGGGCTGTCGTTACGTTACGCTTTTTTATCAATAAAATAATTAAAATCCTGACTAATAGGCGTATTGAGCTCTAAAGTCGTATCCAGACAGTTATTTTGACGTAGCTTTACATTCAACGATTACGTTCATACAAATTTCACATAAAAGATGGAAGGCTTGAGCCTCAACCTCACAACGTTGGCCGTAAGATGAACATGAACTAGTGTTCCTGTATGAGGAAGGGGGGGGGGAACCCAGAATAAATATACGTATATAAATATCAACAGCCCTAAAACAAACATTTATGTTTATCACGCAAAATAATTCCCCGACCAGAACTCGAATCTGGGACCTCCGGCATATGAACTACTACGCTACTCAGTCGTCAAAACATTGCCTATTTTTTTTTGTATCTATGACTGTTTTCCTTAAATAACCTTTTCATCAAGCAATTATGCAATAGAAGCCAATATACAAAATAAATCGACCCAAGTTGTTGTAACAACTCCTAACCACTTCCTTATAAGAACCCTATCAATGGCTGTGTGCGGGTGGCAGGGCCGCCCCGTCTCGCGGATTCGCGCCTTGCTTTATTACCTTCTGTCCATGATTCAACTTTTAATAATCAATTCACTGGAATATATTTACTTTCCTCAATGAGCTTCAAAGTTCCGAACTGCCTGGATTTATATTTTTTTGACATGTTAAACTAGATTCCTTCTCGATTGCTGCGTGGGAATTCTTTCGCGAATTTTGTTAATGGGCTTGTTTATGGAAAAATTCAAAGGTAATTTTTATTTTCGGAAAGTATCAAAAGTTACTTTAAATGTATTCTATTTACCGGCGATGAGAGTGTTTTTTTTTTAAGGATCTGAAAGGTTTATATATGCACCTATAAAGTTGCTGTATTCTATTTACCGGCGATGAGAGTGATTTTTTTAAGGATCTGAAAGGTTTATATATGCACCTATAAAGTTGCTGTATTCTATTTACCGGCGATGAGAGTGATTTTTTTAAGGATCTGAAAGGTTTATATATGCACCTATAAAGTTGCTGTATTCTATTTACCGGCGATGAGAGTGATTTTTTTAAGGATCTGAAAGGTTTATATATGCACCTATAAAGTTGCTGTATTCTATTTACCGGCGATGAGAGTGTTTTTTTAAGGATCTGAAAGGTTTATATATGCACCTATAAAGTTGCTGTATTCTATTTACTGGCGATGAGAGTGTTTTTTTTAAGGATCTGAAAGGTTTATATATGCACCTATAAAGTTGCTGTATTCTATTTACCGGCGATGAGAGTGATTTTTTTAAGGATCCGAAAGGTTTATATATGCACCTATAAAGTTGCTGTATTCTATTTACCGGCGATAAGAGTGATTTTTTTAAGGATCTGAAAGGTTTATATATGCACCCTATAAAGTTGCTGTATTCTATTTACCGGCGATGAGAGTGATTTTTTTAAGGATCTGAAAGGTTTATATATGCACCTATAAAGTTGCTGTATTCTATTTACCGGCGATGAGAGTGATTTTTTTAAGGATCTGAAAGGTTTATATATGCACCTATAAAGTTGCTGTATTCTATTTACCGGCGATGAGAGTGATTTTTTTAAGGATCCGAAAGGTTTATATATGCACCTATAAAGTTGCTGTATTCTATTTACCGGCGATGAGAGTGTTTTTTTTTTAAGGATCTGAAAGGTTTATATATGCACCTATAAAGTTGCTGTATTCTATTTACCGGCGATGAGAGTGATTTTTTTAAGGATCTGAAAGGTTTATGTATGCACCTATAAAGTTGCGGCACTAAAGCCATAGCTAAAATCTAGCAACATAGAAAAAATTTAGTCAATAATAGTACAAATAGGTAAGTTTGTCTAAAACACGAGACATTAGAACAATAAAAAGATTATTTCGGTCTAAAACAAGACAAGGTCAACAAATTATTTATAGCGTATATATTTTTTAGATAATCTTTTGATTTATAACTTGACGGTAAATCTATTTATTTGACGGCATAAAGTACTTTCTAAACTATAATTATAAAACAACCACTAAAATTGATTTAAAATCCTCATCAGATTATCAAAAGAACTACTGTATCATTAATCAAAAAATATTTTAACAAGCAAATACATTGTGCAAGTTCTTTTACTACTTAAAGAAAATACAATTTTATCTGCTCTCTTCGAAGCTACTTCATCTTAGAAAAAACAACCCTTAAAGTTGATAGCTCATTTGTTTATTCAACATTCATAAGCACAAATGAAAAGCATAACAAGAAAAAACTAAGTATTTTTCTACTTCAGAGAATCCCTGCGCAATATTAATATAAGGTAACTGAATAAATTTTCTAGAGTTAGGTAACTAATGTTAAGAAAAAAGTGAGGTAAGAGTACCGCAAGCTACAAATCTCCATTTTGTTGGATTAGACCACCTCGCTGTTTTATTTAATGAAGCCCCTGTACAAGTATTCTGCTTCCAGCGGAACTTGAAATTTGTGAGGGTTGTTTAGATAGATATTTGAGAGGCTTTGAGATTGGGAATGAACGTCCAGATTTTCTTGTAAAGTTTAGACACGCTATTGGAAACTATTCAAGGTTTATCTCAGTTTCCGACTTCGCCTTTCAAGACATGTTAATCAGTCCTTTCATAGCAACAGAATAACAAATATAAGAATCGACCAACTAGACGATAAGTATAATGTGACCGAATACAAATGACGTACTCGAGTTACTAATCGAACCATTTTGCTCGTATCGATATTTGACGTTGCAAGAAAGTCATGAGCCATGTGAAGTTCTGAAAGTGAAATTTTAGAAAACATTTTCGCACATTAAAGTCTGGTGTAAGTCAACTTTCTATTCGCCGGTTTATTTACACACATATAAAAACCGCAGCTCGTATAAACGACTTGTCGAAGTTCAAATTTTCTTAGCTTAATACTTGTGTCCCTGTCTCCCCTTTAAAATATTTAAATGGAGAAGAGAAGAGTATGAGAAAATCTATTGACCTTTAAAAACAGGATGCTTAGGTTATTGCGTATTTAGCAGTAATTTTAGGGAGTACGCTTTATAAGTACTGCCACATAAATATGTCAGAATGTTATTAATGAATGAATGAAGTTTATTTATGGTACTTGTATAGGGGTAGAGGCTGAGTATCATTGGAACAGGTGCTTAGCTTATGGTAGGTTCATTTATCATGCGCGTGCGTAAGGTTAGATACATAATATTTTTAATTGACGACCGATTGGCGTAGTGGTTAGTAGCTCTGCCTCATACGCTGGAGGTCCCAGGTTCGAGTCCTGGTCGTGGCATTAATTTGTGCGATGAAGATAGATTTCTTCTCAGGTCATGGTTGTTGATGATATATGCCCCCAGTTCGCTGTATGGTCATCCATAACACAAGCTCTTCTTACTTTTGGGTCATACAGTTGGTGTGTTTTTCTGGGAATTTATTATTTAGATATTATAATAATGTGTTATGTTATCACAGGTTCAGCCCAGTACGTATTGCTCGACCAAATCGACTAGACTACTGTTTTTTTTTTTTTTTGCTGCCGAGGCACCCTTGCGGGAGGGAGGGGGAAGATGCGTCATGCATACCGCCCGCAGGTAAATTTCTCTGCGGGGGTTATGTGGGACTCACCAGAATGACACCTTCCCACTAAAAACCACCTGTTGGCTGTAGTTATTACCGTTAGCCTTCATCGGAAGCGACACCCGTCAGGAAGTTGGGCGCGCTGGCGGAGACCCGCTAGCGGGTCTTCCGCCTGTAGTGAAAGTTGCACTGAAGGTGCTCAAAGGGACATGAGTTGGTGGCCGTTCTGGGCAGCCTCCGGTGAAGCCGGGGCTGGACAGAGGTCGGCCGAAGCATGATTTAGGGATCAATACATTTAAATGAACCTATAATGAATTGAGAAGGGAACTATGCTCCGCCAGAGCTAGCAAACGCTCTGTCGGAGTACGTGAAGCCCTAAGTTTACGGGCTAAGACTGCGATTTCACTAACATCGACATTTTTTATAGCGTTGCAGACGATACGCATATCGTCTGCTACGGAGGATTGAGGAGTGGGTTTGTATGGGCAAGGAGCCGGGATGGGATTCGATGCGGGGCACTGCCTCCAGTTTTCTGGGTGGGGCAGGCCTGGGCTGTGTAGGCTTAGCAGCCGGAGGAACCCGGCTACGCAGCGGCGGAAAGTTTTCTTGAGAAAGGCGCGGGGCCTGTTTGGGTGCCGCCCTCTTGGAATTGGAGCGCATACAACGGGGTGCACGAGGGCAGCCCCTGTAATTTGCGGTGTGGCCGGACTGGCCACAAAGCACGCAATCGGGAGGAGAGGGAGTTTCAGGAGTGCGATTGCACTCCTTAGTGAAATGAGGGACCAGGCACTTGACGCACCTGGGCGGTGCGCGGCAGTTGGCCGCCGCGTGCCCGTACAACTGGCACCGATGGCACTGGCCGGGATGACCGCGGCGATGAGGCGCCTCGATCGAGATCCCAGAGAGGCCGCATATAGTGCTAACCCCTTTGAGGATCTCCCTGGACTTAGGGACATTGGCGAGAACCACCAAAGCGAGAGGGTGTTGCCTCCCGTACTTGCTGTGCATTTTATGCACCGCGAGTGCCGGGAAGCCTTGGGACTGCAGATCCTCCAGGATAGCCTCGTTCGATAATTCGAACGGGACTCCCCTGAGTACCGCTCTGATCTTACGCTCTTCTGACAGAGCATAAGTATGATAAGCATATTGCTTATCGGTGAGGAGCTTTGTTAAAGCACGAAAGTCGTCTATCGACGAGACTAAGATTTTAATAGATTCACCCGAGTTGGCCGCTCGGGTGTAATGAATCTTGTGCTCATTGCACAATGTCGAAACCTCAGTCCATTTACCTTGACCTTGGCCTTGACAGAAGTTGGGGCCGGAGCGGGTGTTGAAGACACCGAGGCAGCTGGCGTTGAAGACGCCGCAGGGGTTGTAGGGACGGGCGTCGAGGGCGCCGGGTCTTGTGTCGAGCGCTTCTTAGAGCGCTTCTTAACAAGGGTGAAAGAGGGAGGCTCAGGGCCAGTTGGGGTGGCGTCCGAGGATGACTCGGTCGCGGGTGCGCGCTTGCGTCGCGGAGGGGCGTCTACTTCGCACTCCATGTCACTGGAGGAAGGGGACGCTGGAGAGCCTAAGACCAGAGGGGTCTGGGGGACTGGGGTGGCCTGAGGGGCCATTGGGGGAATTAACGCCATGATATGCGGGATAAGAGAATCAAGGAAACGAAGCTTATCAGCATTTATAGACATGCCTTCAGCACCGGTACTTTCAAGTAGCTTCTTCCTAATCTCATCAGAGCTTAGGGAAGCCATTGCGGAGGGGTTGGGGAGGGACAACAATTTATAAATATATATACTATGAACCTATCAACGATGACTAACTTCCTAAAACCACCATACACGCAGTAGGGCGGTTGAGGACGACGCGGATAACTTACTCGAACACGGCACTTGAAGTCCTGGAACAACGAATTCCCGTCGACGAAGCTCACGTTCCACGAAGTACGGTTAACAAGCCACTGTCCGCCGTGAAAACGGCGTTAGAAACTTATTAGAAGTACGGTTAACAAGCCACTGTCCGCCGTGAAAACGGCGTTAGAAACTTATTAGAGTACGGTTAACGAGCCACTGACCGCCGTGAAAACGGCGTTAGAAACTTATTAGAAGTACGGTTAACGAGCCACTGTCCGCCGTGAAAACGGCGTTAGAAACTTAATACGGTATACAACTATGAAATTATATATTACGACAACAACCAGTGAAATTTGGGTGCTCAATTAGCGCGGGGGCTAATAGAGCGGGAAGGCGTCTGCGATCGACGTGCGCTCGAGAACGCACGCAGACCGAGACTGTAGACTACTGTCAAATATGAAGTAATTTATTCTGAAGGACAGCAGTGCCATTTTAAATATTAATTTTATTTTACGCTAGTATTCATTTACCTGAATAAATTCCTAAACTAATTCAAAAATTCAAAATTCAAAAATTCAAAATTTCTTTATTAGGTAAAAGCATTTAACATTGTTGCAGAACGCCCCTGTTAAGTACACTGACCTGTATTAGGGGCGAACTCTCTTCCTTTTGGTTAATTGTTACAATTTACCTTAAATAAAGTACATTACATAAACACACGTAAGATCTTAAAACTAAAGAGATACATTTTTGTAAGTTTTCCGAAATGTACGGTAGTTCACAATTCATTAAAAACAAAAAAAAAAAAACGGCAAGAATAGCCAAAAATAGCAAACTATAGAACTACTTTATTTTTTTCGCACAATGTAGGTAGTTGACAATCTGTAGCATAACTGGCCAAAGAAGAAGAAACTAATAAGCGGCACTTGTTTAATACTAGTAAAGGATTACACGGTTTATTATTTATTTAGTAAATGATTGAAGAAGAAAAGACACATTAAACTAATTCGTGTAGTTTTGTAGGTTAAGAAATAATTTTGAAAATTCGTAATTTTTTTTTTGATAATGTTAAAGACTGTTTAGTAAAAATGAAAATACTTAAAATTAAATATTCAGTACTTCTTAATTATATTCCTAGGCACTTTTGCCAATATTAGAAGGCTCACCTACAAGATTTTCATTTTCTTTGAAGATAATTCGTGTTCCTTTCTCTGCGAAATAATTATCTGTATTATTTTTAAAAAAAGTAAAATATTACTTAAATCATATTTTCTTTGTCGAAATAAGGAAACAATGGACCGTGTTCTTAAAGGAAAAATCTGCTCTTTTAATATAAATTAGAACGAAGTCAAAGTTTTTGGAGAGTCTTGGAAAAATTTAAACATTACTTTCAAAGAATTTACTTCGCTTATTATTTTATCACGTACCTTGGTTTTATTTAACCCATAACTAAGTAGACTGAAGTTAAAGGATAATTAAAAACAGGAACGTTTTTTTGGGTAATTGACCATAGATCTTAAGAGATTATCTAAATAAAGTAAGTATCATTTCGGCAGCATATTCACCATGAGATTTTAAGATTTAAGACGGGTTCAAATTTTTTGCGATATGCACAAAATATGAAATGAAAATACACTTTATTGCCAAACCAGTTACAAAAATACTATATACAAAAAAATTGAAATTAACTAACAAAAAGAGGATGACAGTGTAGGCAACTAAAAGAGTGATCTATTCAAGGCAACCTAAAATATATACGGTATCAAAAGTAAATTTCATTTTCAATTTATTATTTTCAAGTATTGCAAAGCCTGATTAAACCAGAATAAACAGACCTATCAACTATTTTACAATTTTTTTATATGGATACTATTTCCTTAAACCACAAGAGGCTACCAAAATTGAAATATGTTCCTGTGTACCAAACCCCCGACCCCATGGGGTTTGTTTTACTATATGCATAGCCGGCAAACGGGCGACCCACCTGGTGGTTATTACATCGACTAATTTTCCGTTGTCGGCCGTAAGCTTCAGTTGAAATTGCTTTTATTTCAGTTGTTTCATCCCTTTGACCGGAACACAACCACATAGACGTGGTTATTAATGGTTAAAATAGGAAGGGCTGTAGTACCGCCCCAGACGAGACCTTACTCAAAAGAAATTGTAATATAAAATGTAACTTATGTTACTTCTGTGCACCTTTCTAACGGTGAAAAAAAATTTTTTTTTTTATTTAAATCGATGCAGTAGGTACAGAATATATCGGTTACATATAAGTAAAAAAATATTTCCTGTTTATTATATTATGCCATAGCTTGGAATACAAAAAAATGCGCCATATTTGCTTCTCAAGTGATATTTGTCAAAGAATACGTACCGCAATAGCAATGCTATAACAAACCGATTGTACGTAAGATGAAGTTTTTTCGATGTTTTGCGATTCTGCGCGGTAATTGATTGTTTGCTGATAGCTTTTCTTACGTAAAACTGCAGCCGATACACGAGTATTATGAAGACGATCGTGAATGCGTCGGGATGCAATGCAAAATGGCGGCGTGGCGGGGGCACAGCAGAGGAACCATTAGAAATATTCTTTAAATTTTAACTGTGTATGAAAGGCTTAATTCAAGTATTTATTGTCGATATTATCAAATCACATGATTTTTTATTTCTGTCATGAAAAGAAAATCGCGTGGACGCAGAAGCTATAATGGTTTGATGTATATATTCTACAAGATATAAACATAAAATCAATCTGCCTTTGCGAACGCACTTATCTTAACATTTGCCATTCAACCCTATATCATCCAATTACAAAGATATCCTGATTATTCTCTGAACGTAATCCGACTGTCTGCGTGCATTCCAAAATCAGATTAATTTACAAAGTTCTACTTAAACAAAGTTTAATTAAATTATCTAAACAAATACTAAGGACAAGGCGATCACAATGAGCCCGCACTTATCTGCCAGTAGATGGCAGCACGGGTCTGGTAAGTAATTAAAGTGAACTTAATTAAAATCCGCATAAAGCGGTAAGTACTTAAGTTGCATGAACGACGGACACAAAGTTCTAATACAAACCGTTGAGCTAAGTTTGTTCATAATTCCCTTTGAAGTTTTTAGAGTTCCGTGCCTAAGTGCAGAAATTGTTGGATCCACTTTGGTTACGGAATTTCGTGGAATAGTTGAGTGGAGCATGTTGTCATGTCATGTCAGTTTGCCTCTAATTACTGTTGGGCTTAGCCTCCTGCTTCTTTATTATGTGCAGCGGTAACTAACGTTAATTTCATATCAATTCACTGACAAAAGACTTAGGTTTCATTTTGTTAATAGTTCCCACTTTACTTTTTTGAAATACTCGTACATTTGTAACGAATATATTTATTACATATTTTACTAAGAATTACAGCTACGTAAACATTTTTGATTTATTCCTTCAAGTGTTGCTGAACTTTAATAAGCAGCTTAGACATAGCATAAACACTTAGTTATGACAAACCATAAACATAACTAAGTGTCTCTGTTCCAAACTAGATGTGGTGCAAGCTTACCGGAGTTGAATCTTCACAAATTATGCAAATGTTGTTTTATGTAGATCTAATGATGTCACTTTTAGTATTCAATAAATAAATAATCTTTAATTATTAAAAACTAAATAAAATTAATTATTAACTTTATTTTAGTAATTTATATCTTAAAAGGTAATTATATTAGGTAATTGATCATATAAATTAATAAGAAGCGTAATTCTTGATTACTAATAATAAATAAGTGTAAGACCAAACTAATAAAAAAAAATCTTGCTTGTTCAACACCTTTTAATTCAGACATGATCATCGGTTATATACGATAAAAAAATATATATTACATATTTTAAACTATTTTATGCAACATCATAAAATGTCTACAGAGCTCTCAATCCTTGAAAAAAAACTTTATCTTTATTTTGAAACAAAATGTTGAAATTTTTTTCGCACACCTGAGCTGGGTTCCTTAACTGTTTTTTTTAATTAGCAAGTCTTTTTTGTTTTAAAGCTTTAAAGTAATTGATGTTTCATGACAATAACGTGTAACAATAACTTAGAAAAACATATACAAACTAAAGTGTTCAAGTTATTCTGAGAAAGTGTGTTAACACTAGGCTTTGCCAGCGACTTTCCTTTCGCTTTGAAATGTCCATGTTTTATTCCAGATTGTATTCTATCGTGTAAACTAAATGTCTACCAAATCCATTACGCTATAGTATTAAACTACTATAATATTAATAGAATTCAATGTACCTCTGTACGACACCTTTGGGTTGTATTTTGTAATTGTTGTAATATTTGACCCTCATTAGCATCTCATCAGCCAAAAACATCCATTGCGATCGAGTGTCTACATAGGTGTCATCCAAGTCTAAAAAATCGTTACATTTTGGAAGTCTACCAAAGTTATGGAGAGAAAAACCATTAAAATGTAATATAATTGGACTTAATATACATCAATCATTTATTTATAGACAAGAAAATTTTCAAATTAACAATGGGAAAAATAAAAACCAAAAAAGAAAAAGAATTAACATAGGGCAAAGAGAGCAATTTATTTTATATCAATATCTGTTTTTAAACGTAGTTATTAAATTATTTTAAATTGTATGGTAGTTTAAGCCTTCCAAATGGGGTCTCTATATGTATAATAAAAATACCTGGGCTCTGCGATCATGTTTCGTATCTTGTAAAAATTTTAATAATATTGCAAATTTTTAATAATATAACATAACTACAATAATGACATCGTACATCGAGAAAAACCGGGTGCTGTAATTTACTCGGGCAAAATTATTCGTTTGAGTCTGTTTACCTGTCACGTTAACAATGATAATGAATGATATATTTTGATGAGGTTCTGTACAAAAATAAGAGCAAATCTCTTTTGAAAATCAAATATATGCATCAAATCTTATTCCCTATGGTTACCCTCAATAAAAATAGAATCTACCGTACTTACTCACTTGCTTCACAAGAATAACCCTGGATGTAATTTCCTGGGGCTTATTTCAGACAATATTATTAGGAGGGCATTAGGAGGCACTACAGAATTCGGACCAGGGGATACAAGGAGAACCTTCCATAAATAGTCGACCGTAAAGCAATTTCTTCAGGTAAGGCGTATGGTCCAATTTATAAGATAATGGATTTTATTTCTAAGAGTCAAGTTGTTAAAATTCTAGTGCCAAAAAATAGTTGTGCGGTGAACCCTAATATTTGTTTGTGAGTTATTAATCTAACTTGCCTTATTACGGGGCCATACTTGTGCAACAAGATGTAATAAAAAAAATATTCCATCATATTAAATGTCCTTGTTTTCTTGACTTAAAGACTAATATTTCCATAAATACCTTCATTATGTATTTGCATAAATGACGGCTGAGTGGCCTAAAGGGTTGTAGCCCTGATTCGCCGGAGGTCCCAGGTTAGAGTCCTGGTCGGGGCATTCATTTGTGTGATGAACGCAGATGTTTGTTCTCGGGTCATGGTTGATATTATTTATTTAGTTATGTTTATCTACAACACAAGCTCCGCTTACTCTGTCATGTAGGTGGTTCTTTTATCTGAGGGTTTGATTAATTTAATTCAGATACTTGATGGTATTTTCCTTCACATATAGTGATACAACAATAAAAAATATCAATGGCAGAATTTTCACTTGGTCTTATGCTAAATGTCTTATATTTTGATACATACAAAAGAGAATTATTTTATTTATTAGTTTTTTTTTAATATAAAATACTTTTCCGTGTGAATGAAAGAGTGTAGTGTTTTTGTTTACCATGTGTAAAAAAAATATATACTAGAAATTCAGGATCTTAAAATATATAAAGATCTAGTACATAAATTGCAATTGTAATTGCAGCGTCTTACGAAGACTGTAATAAGGTACTGCGTTGTCCCTTAAAACATGTCCCATGATGATGTAAGATGAAATCATTGTCTGATACAACTCTTTTAAAAACCAGCGATCAATAATACATCTATTTCTGGGAACAGGAATGGCACAGAAACATCACTTTTACGGAAACCCACCAAGTAGACATGTCAGCTTCTGCATTTCATACTGTAAATACTCTTCTTAGAGGCTACTCATGGTCTGTTGGAAACTATATTTTGAAAATACGAATTAATTGGGCATTACAACTATGCATTCAATCTTGACAGTTCACATAACCTCAAATACAAAAATCTAAATATCTTATTTTTATGTCATTTCGTTACGGTTTTTTTTTTATCATAACTAGCATAATGATCTCTTTTTATTTAAAAATTTTCGTCATGCCCGGAAAAACAATGCATAGTAACTTAACATTGTTTGTTTATAGGTTAATTTTTCGCTGTTATTTTGTGTGTGTTATTTATGTAAAGTGCCATCGTAGCTAAGTAGTTAAATATATTATCTTCACTTTGTGAATAGGACAGAAACACTATATGCTGGTAGATCTTAATGCTTTATTGATAAAATACAGAAAACCTGTCAAACAATTATTACAAAACATAAAACACAAACGATAGAAAAAAACCACCAAATATTGAAAGTATTATTAACAATTCATACAATTTCAACTCACCGTCAGACGGCCTCAAGGTAAATGTTGCATATCGATGATTTGAAAATACCGTTCGTTAACTTTCCAAATTCTATCCTATAAATTTATAACATTTATATTCAATACAACAATCTGAAATCAATGTATAAATACATCATTGCTCGAATCTAATGTTTTAAAAAAGCTAACGAAGGAGTAAAAAATTTATTTTAAAAATAAAGAAACCGCCAAGGAAGCGCACTTCCAAAAAGGTTTACGTTAACAGAGAAGGCCAACGCACAGCCCTACAAATTTAAATATTGCAGTTGATACAATTTCTAAACTTCTTTTTAAAAACTGTACGAAGTTTTTAAAAAGAAGTTTAGAAATAAAATAAAATAAATAAATAAATCCCCAGACAATCACACAAACTGTATGGCCCCAAAGTAAGGAGAGCTTGTGTTTTGGATGACCATACAGCGAATTGGGGGTGAATCCAGAATAAACATACATATATAAATATCAACAACCATGACCCGTGAACAAACATTTATGTTCACTACACAAATGAATGCCACGGCCAGAACTCGAACCTGGGACCTCCGGTGTATGAGGCAAGGCTACTTACTTACTTACCACTACGCTACTCGGTCGTCAAATCAACTTTACTCCAAAAAACTTGAAACTCCCAGCTTTTATAACTTGCGCCAGAAAAAAATCACGGTATCCCTGAAAAGACCTTATATTAGTTTTCTACGTAAGCAGTTTTCGTAAAGTGCTTAGCAATAGCGTGGAAATAATAAGTTTACTGCCAATTATTGACGGTATCATAAACATTTATAGAGTTTTGATACATTGAAATTATTTTTGAAATAATTACTTGAAAATCTTGTTGCATGAATGTTACAGAATTTCGAATCGATAAATAAAGGTAGGTGTAAACATTTCTGATGGATGATGGGATTAGATGATGTTTTTTCATTGAGTCTTGAATATTTTCCGATAAAGTTGTGTTTTTGTACTTTTATTGTGGATATTTATTGTCAATTGTTTCGTATAGCACAATTCAAAAGCATCAAGCACTTTTTAAGATGCATACCGAAAAGTTTTATAATTTTTAAAACAAACTTTCAACTACAGCATTCAGTTTGAATGTTGATAAAAATAATATATTAATATTATTAATTTACTTGTTTACTTACAATTTAATAAAGGGTGTTAATTAAACGGACTTCTTTTTAATAGCATTACACGCCACAAAAACATCTTTATTGCCATCTAAATTAATAATCAGCCACAACCGACGAGCGTCTAAATAATACTATCTTAGCCACTCGTTATCATTTAAGTTCGCCTTTAAAAATCTACATTGCCTTCTAAATTACTAAGTCAGCCACAATTTGCGAGCGTCGGAACGATACTATCTTGGCCACAAAAAATCGCATGTCGCATGATGTTTTTGCTGTACAATTTTTAATTATCATCCAATTTCGATTATGGCGCTTCGCCGGGTGCTACCGCAATACGCTCGCTTCGCTCGCTCGGCTCGCGCATGTTATAAATGCAGCCTAACATTAACCTAACCCAAATTTAACTACTACGCTTTCAATGATGTTGTCTATAGGAGCTTGAAATATATATTTTTGAGGACTTTGTGTTAAAACTGTAAAAATTATAATGGTGATGAAATATAAAACCCGTGGCTGAGTTATTAAATTAGATGAGAACATGTAATTATGGAGGACAACTTAAGATAGTTGTTGATTTTTACTTGACGCGATCTACTGAATATAATGTTGTCAGTGTGTGTTGTGAAAAAAACAAGTTAGTTTGTTAAGGCCATTTTATTTTCTCGTGGCTCAGTCATAAAATTATAAGTTTGATTTTGTGGCCAATACAGAAATCTGCGGTTTGACTTATAATTTCTCTTTAATAAATGTCAATAGTTTTTAAATAATCGTCGAGCTGTTCATAGATGTTGGTATTTGAATGCATATATCTGTTGGAAACGTTTAAGTGGTTTTAACCGACTTTCTGAAGGTGGGTTATGGTTTTCGAGTCTTATGCACACTCGTTTATTTCTGCAGCCTAAGCCGTTTGACAGATTTCAACATTTGAGGTCGATATGTAATCCAAGAAGCCTTAAAGTACGGTATCGATATTTTTTCTCTTTTTCACCGTTTTCTTCTTAAATCCTTTCACCGTTATAAAAGTACAGTTTCCTGGTATAACCATATTTTATCATGAACTTCCCAAATGATCGGGAATATTGTGAGTAGAGCGGATCTCTACTATAATCATAATTTTTACATAATAACAAAAATGGTAAATGCCATTTAAAGCTCAAAAACACATGAAACACCCAAGTAGTCATAGGAGCCAAATAACAATTTCACTGAAAATACACAAGCGTCATTCACTTAATGAAATCGCGCCGCAAGCGGTACCCGAGCAAACCTCTGATTTTGTGATTTTTTCCATAACGTGACTGAATTTTTTATACTCCATTTCATCGAGCCCGTGACGTCATCAGGAGACCACGAACGCAAACAATGTTTAAGCAAATGTAAATTTTTATGGACATTATGGCTTGCGGGAGATCTCGGGGCGACCGTTGGAAATTATTTTGAATTTGAGGTAAGCTACTCAGAGGTGACATTACATATGTCCGGTGTCATTCTGTGGTGGGGATATTGTTCATGGCTGTTCAATGAAGGGTCACTTGGGGAGTTAGACATAGAGTACGAATTATATAAAGTATCAACATATTTGACAAGAAAGTAACTACACATAAACGGGACAATTTAGTATTAACAAAACATACCATATGTTGATTGTTTTAGTGTGTACTCTTTGGGTGTTACCATACCAATCGATCGATTTCGATCGAAGTCGACCGTTGCATTCTACCATCGATCGACGTCGATCGATTCGTGTGGTAACACCCTTTAAGGGAAGTCAGGATACTTATTGATTTTTACTAAAGCTTTACTGCTAATCCTGGCTGTCAAAACTGATTGTTTTAGTGTGTACGTATCGGCTTCGCAATGACAATTAAACAAACTTTCGCTTCTAATCCTTGCATTGTGGACGTGTTTTGATGATAATTTTCAAAATTCTAGCCGCAAATATGCACTTTGGCTTGTCAATGGTAAAAATATAGTGGTACTTACAATAGCTTCAAAGCTTTCAAAAGTTGCAACAAGATATTTTATAAAAAGGTTTCATGAAACTATTTCAAACTATCTAACAACAAATATTTAAAATCCCTTAATATATTTATTTATTGAAAACTTTTTTGCACGATATAAAATCAGTGTACAAACGGCGGACTTAATGCCATTTGACATTCTCTACCAGTCTACCGCAGCAAAGGAGAGGTTTTCGAAGGGTTAAGGGGTACATACTTAAAAAAACAAACTTTATAATACTTTATAAAGTACACCTCCAGTCAACCTTATAGTAAACCTTATTTACTATAAGGTTGACTTTTTAATATAATAATATATACCTAAACATCATTAACAATCTTAAAAAAAAGAGATATATATATATATATATATATATATATATATATATATATATATATATATATATATATATAATTAATTATACAGGGTGTCCCAGAAATGACACATAAGGGTGACACTGGAGGT
Source organism: Marasmarcha lunaedactyla (assembly GCA_923062675.1). Taxonomy (NCBI): domain Eukaryota; kingdom Metazoa; phylum Arthropoda; class Insecta; order Lepidoptera; family Pterophoridae; genus Marasmarcha; species Marasmarcha lunaedactyla. Next base: position 17,863,241 of record OV281353.1, read on the forward strand.
AGACGGACTTTAGGCCTATCAGATAACACCAACAATCTTCTTGTAAAAGTTTTCTGGTTTTCGAGATATTGACACTTTTGTGATTTTTTATGAAATTTCTACTTTTTGGTCCTTTTTTGCCTTTTTTTCTTTTTTTTTCTTTTTGTCTTTTTTCACCCTTACATGTCAGTTCGTCCCAAAGATCCCAGTCCAAAGATTAACTTTAAATTGGTGCTGGGATCGATCTTCTCTAATTTCATGTGGATTTTCTAGTTGCCAACTGTGTAGATTATGATGGTAAAGACAGCCATCTCTTTTGCAAGCCGACCCATCACTCCACAAAATGCGGTTGAAAAAATTTCGTTCGTCTTGATGCTTTTTTAGTATTATTCGGCAAAATGTAACATGCTTAGCGTAATCACTACTCAGCAGTGTTTGAACCCTTTAAACGTGTTAAGGGTGATATTTATATCGTTTTAAAATTCGATTTGCTGACGTTTGAGAAATGCCAGTATGTCGTTCGATCAAACGTACGGAAGTTGATGCGTCCCCCGTTACTTGCAACAAACTCATTCTCTTGATTGCGGGGTCCTCTTCATACGAAACGCTGCCCAGGTGTTCTACTTTATATAAGAACTATAAATATAAAATAAAATAGATAAGTAAACAAACATTATTAACTTATTACATTATTCATGTATTGACATTATTCATGATAAAAATATGATATATCTGTAATGTTTGATTTTAAAATAACTGCTGCGTAGATCAATTAATGTCACAAATACATTGAAGAAGATGCACAAAGGTTTCTGCAGGATTACCGCCTGAGGTTTGAACTTATATATAGTAGATTAGATTTATAGACTGCTTTTATGATATGAAAAAACAAATAAAATAAATATGTAAATCAAACAATCGACATTTTTTTTTATAAGATTTAAAATATTTACTTACTTTTCCTTGCTTTTTTTATATTATAGCCGTGTCAAAATCCTATTTATTTATAATTATTGATATAAGTGGGCTTTTAATTAGCCATGTTTTCAATAAGAACAAAGAAGTAATTATAATTTAGCTGTACATTTACATGTACTTAAATAAAAATAAAATAGACAATTTCAACAAGTATAGGTACCTGGCTATTAACTAAAGGATCTAGTTTCAATTATTTAATGTTCAGGTATATTAATTGGTAAAACACACAGTATAAAAATGCCTAATGTGCACTTTAGGTTTTACATACCTAGTGACATCCATCATACCAGACCTATCTTTAGCGACTTCGAGGCCATTCTCGCCCTCGGCCATTCGGTCATTATGTTTGGAGATTTTAACTCCAAACATACTGACTGGAAGTGCCTATCGACCAACCAAAGCGGTAGAGAACTCCTTAAAATCACTCAGCAACTCGACTTAGATGTCATCTCTCCCGTCACTCCCACTCACTATCCCGGCAACCCTAACTACTCTCCTGACATCCTCGATTTTGCGATCGTCAAACAAATCAACCTCGATCTCAGGTCTATCGAACCGCTCGATGACCTTGGCTCTGATCCCCGCCCCGTCTCCCTCGTGCTAGGACAACAATCACGTCACTCCTCCTAAGACCTTTACCAACTGGAAAGGTTTTGAAAATACGCTGGCTTCAGCCTTAGAGGCCCCAAACTCTCCACTCGCGATCTCGCCCGACCAATTAGATAGCCCGGACAAAATAGATTCATTAGTCGACTCCCTCACTGATGCTATCAACTCAGCCATCAGTGTAAACGAAAAGGTTGCTAAGCGAAGTATACCCAATGTACCCTTAGCCGTTAGCAATCTCATTAAAGCTAAGAACGCGGCTCTCCGGAGAGCCAAGAAATATCCCACGCCCGCCTATAGATCAGCTGCGAACAAGCTACAACGTAAAGTTAGGTCTTGCCTCGCGGAACTCCGAGACGCTCAGTTTAACGATCTCATGGAGAATATCTCCCCATCCCACCAAGCCTACTATAGTATGGCCCGAGCCCTACGCGTAGACGCCGCCTCTCACATTCTTCCTCTCACTCGTCCCGACGGCACTATTGCCTTTGAAGCCGAAGAGAAAGCCGAATGCTTCGCCGACAGCATAGCGGCACAATGTTCGCCCAGCACGCAACCCGCGGATCCCTCCCACATCCAGGCGGTGGAAGACGAAGTTCTCCGCAGAGAATCTCTCCCCATCACCGATGACCCCGTCACAGTCTCTAATGATGAAATCTTGCTTCTCATTAGAAGTCAAAAGTCCAAAAAGGCTCCGGGTGCGGATGGTATTTCTAACCATGCACTCAAACACCTGCCTCAACAGGTTCTTACCTTGTTAGCCATCATCTTCAATGCCTGCTTCGACCACAGCTACTTTCCAAAAGCCTGGACAGAAGCGACAGTCATAGGCATTCCCAAGCCGGGTAAACCTCTGAATGTCCCGGCTAATTACAGACCCATCAGCCTCCTCAAGGTCATGTCTAAACTTCTCGAAAGAGTAATACTCTCTCGAATGCGGAACCATCTGTTTCCAACCGATGGCGATCCCCTCATCATTTCCCACCAGTTCGGCTTCCGCGCTAAGCACTCCTGCCTTCAGCAAGTTCATCGAATCGTCGAGTACATACTCGACGGCTTCTATCCGAAACGAAAGAAAACGATCGCAGTTTTCTTTGACGTAGCCAAGGCTTTCGACAAAGTCTGGCACAGCAGTCTCGTTTATAAACTCTACATAATAGGCTTACCGGCTCGCCTAGTTAGGGTAATCGCGTCGTTTCTCAAAGACCGCACGTTTCGTTTCAAACATGAAAGCACGCTTTTCGCGCCTCGTCCCGTAAAGGCTGGAGTCCCTCAAGGCTCAGTCCTCGCCCCTCTGTTGTGTACCGTGTACACTAACGACATTCCCATTCCGCCGAAAGACGTCGAACTTTGCCGATGACACAGCCCTTTACACCAAAGGCCAAAGTGTTCCGGGTCTCACCACCAGTCTCCAAAAGGCTGTAGACACCCTCGGCGCATGGTTTCAAAAATTGCGTATCGATGTAAACCCAGACAAGAGTTCTGCGGTTTACTTCGACTGCAAACAATGTCATATCGCTGACAATCTGCACGTTCGAATGTTAGGTACTCCCATCCCCTGGAAGCGCACTACCAAATACTTAGGCGTCACCTTAGATCAGACGCTTTCTTTCAAGCCACACGTCGATAGAGTAACGAAACTCGCCCGTTTTTACTTAGGCCGCTTATATAGTATGTTAGGTAGAAAAAGTAAAATGTCGTTCAGAAACAAATGTACGCTTTATAAGGTCTGCGTTAGACCAGTCATGACATATGCCTCGCCAGTCTTTGCCCACGCCAAACCCTCCGTCCTGCAAAAACTGCAGGTAGTTCAAAATCTCTTCTGCCGCAGGGCCACAGACGCACCGTGGTACGTGCGTAACGCGGACCTGCACTGAGATCTTGAACTACCTAGAGTGCAACAGAACCTCAAAACACTCTCAGAATCGTTCTTCAAACGCGCCGAATCCCATCCCAATCCTTAGTTCGAGATTCAGTCTCATATACTGCTCCTGTCTTAGATTCGGAATTCAAAGTCGCTAGACCGAGAAACGTGCACACGAACGTAGCGACGCAGCTAACGCTAGATCTCTTAGCCCTTCAGGCCGCAACTTCTAATTCTAACGTAAATTCTAATTAATTTAACTTCTTTAATATTTATTTAATGTAACTTTAAATTCTATTTTTTATTTTTCATTTTTGAGCACCTTCAGTGCTATGAATTCACCTTCAGTGCTTTGAATTCACCTTCAGTGCTATGAATTCACCTTCAGTGCTTTGAACACCTTCAGTGCTATGTAAATCCCAGCGGGTGACCCCTTCTGGGCCCCGCTAGCGCGGCCTCTTTCTCCAATTGGCCGTCGCTCAGATGAAGGCTGAGTAGCAAAAAATTGCACGAGCCGACAGGGGGCTTTTTAGTGGGTATGGTTCTGGTAGGCGTCGGGACGAGTCCCACATAACTCCGATCGCGCGCGCGGAGTATGCGTCACAGCATTTTTTATCCCCCTGCCCTTCCCGTGGAGGGGAACAAAAAAAAACTTTAGGTTCAACAAGGCATGACACCTATTGTTATTTTGCTTGTATAGCACTAAGATTACGTATTAATTGTATTTGTAAATAAATGATTGAAACCCAGTCTTTTCTATACGTTTAACTTTTAAATATCTTCTTGAAAAAAATATGTCATCATATTTATATAAATATAAACTCGGTGAAATAATAAGTTATTTCCAATTTATAATTTCCAATAAAATCCAATTTTAAATGTTGTAAACAGCCGACAGATGCATGCATGAGGAGTGGCGGGAGACTTTGAGTTGAATTAAACATGTTACAAGGCTTGAACTTAAAGATTTATAAATGGTTATTTTATTCTATTTTCAATCGTAAATTCAATAGTCCGATATAAATATCTCTTACCTTTGTATCTGTATAATCCTAAAAAGTTTTAACTGTGTTACGATATAATATAACATTCAATTAATGAATGCCTATAGCTAAATTAAACAGTCACAAAAAAAGCATATTTCATATAAAAACTCTTCAGTTCACTTTATCCCACAACCCGGTTTGCTTGAGAACCGGTAAACGACAGCGCCACGTCGACAATAAAGCCTAGTTTGGACAGGAAAGGTGAACACAAGAATGCGCAATAACCCACAACTTTGTCTAGAGACGCTCCAACTATTCTTATATTTCGAGTTCTTCGCATTTTGTCGGAAAATATAAGAAAACTTATACATTTCGCAAGTGCATTCGAGTTTAATATAAACTGGTACAACATGAGCAGCCGCTTAGAAATTTTACCTTGAGAGCGTATGAATAGCAAGAGTAAAAGCACAGAACTTCTCAAAGAGGCAACTAATGCAAGGCATACCAAGCTTACTTGAACCTACCTGTTAAAAATCAAGACAAAAAATGGGCTCCACATGTGTCATGTAACTATTGCAGATACAGCCTGGACGGTAAGTTTTTTGTATTATTTTTATTTTATAATAACATTAATTAGGTTTAGTACGTTACGTTTCATTGCAGGCTGGTAGTGAGGTAAGAAAAGAGCAATGAAGTTCGCAATGCCGAGAATTTGGAGGGAACCCAGTAATCATCACAAAGACTGTTATTTTTGCATTGTGAACCAGAGAACTCAGAGGTAAAAATTCAAAGAAAACATCTTATCATGATCTACCATCGATCCGCTCCAATACCACATACAGAAGAAAATCCTGTACCTGCTCCTCCTTTGTTGGAAAATCAACAACTCTCTCAAGGCAGCTATCAATCACGGAGTTCAACTTTATCCGTACATTCTGAGTTCATCCTTGAATCTGAACCAAAAATACCACACCTCATCAATTCTGAAGATCTCAATGACTTAATAAGAGACTTGAATCTACCAAAAAGTAAAGCAGAGGTAAATAAAAAAATCGCGGTTAAAACAATGGAATTTAATTAAATCTGATGTTCGAATATCCCTTCAAAGAAAACGTCATGAAGAATTTTCTTGTTTCTTCAGTAAGGAAGATGGTCTCTGTTTTTGTCATGACGTGAAAGGTTTATTTGAAAAAATTGGTATTCCATGTCATACATCCGAATGGATTCTAAAGTCTAAAAGCTGTTCTACTACACAATGGTAACAAATTTCCATGTAATCCATTTGCACATTCCGTGCATCTCAAAGAAAATTACGACAGTATAAAAATGCTATTAACTGCAATCAAATATGTGGAATACAAGTGGGAAGTTATTGGAGACTTTAAGATGGTTTGTTTTTTGACTGGAATGCAAGGTGGATATACTAAACACTCCTGTTATCTCCTGTGGGATAGTAGAAATGATGCCGCTCATTACCGACGAAAACATTGGCCTGTACGTACTGAGTACGAAGCAGGAAAATACAATATTATATGGGAAGCAATTGTCGATCCTAAAACTATATTGATGCCGCCATTGCATATTAAATTGGGTCTTATTAAACAATTATACAACTCTTAATCATGAGTCCGAAACTTTCAAATGTTTGAAGAGTGTTTTTTTGCAAAGCTTTCACAGGCGAAAATTGAAGCTGGATTCTTTGAGCTGGCCCTCAAATAAAAAAAATTATGAATTGTGATATTTTCCTGGAGTTATTTAGCGATAAAAAGAAAAAAGCCTGGAACACTTTTAAGGCAGTAGTTCATGATTTTCTTGGAATCCGTAGAGCTGAAAATGATGACGAGCTAATCACTGACATGATTACAAAATTTTCCGTCATCATTGGATGTAGGTAGAATGTCTCTAAAAATGCATTCTCATTTGGATAAATTTAAAGATAATGGGGATTCTGAAGAACAAGGGGAACGCTTCCATCAAGATATAATGGAATTTGAGAGACGTTACCAAGACCAGTATACTGAAAGCATGATGGGAGACTTTACTTGGGAGTTAGTAAGAGAAACTTCTACCGAACAAGACAGGAAAAGTAAAATTGTTCACTTTTAAACACTTTAATTCTATTTTAAAACTTCTATAAGAAAAAAATCATAAATGGATGTTCGGTATATTTTAATAAATCTATGTCAATTTTTTATGTATTTTCATTGATTTTAATTACCTATTTTTTTTCCCATAAAATCAAATCCAGAACTTTTTTTTTGTTTTTACTCTTATTTCTAGATATAAAAGCAATAAAAATAAATTATGTATAATCCGTGCGCAAAAATGCTGTAGACCAGTGTTATAAAGTGTTTGTAATCAAATACATCATCTTTTTCACTCGATCATTCGATACAAATCATGATGCTAAGATTTCTATTTTCATTATGTACCTATTTCAAGTGTTTATAGATTATTTCTCAAAACACTGACGGGGCCTTTTTATCCAAATAAACCAACTAGCAGTATTCAGCCATCACTTAAACAAACTTTACACGCTGAAATAACCCTTAATTACGCTCAAACATGGTGTCGTCACATTTCGGTAATTTATTATTAATTAGCTTGACTGTAACTGATCACTCTCTTCATATAGGTATATAAACTGATCACAGCAAATCAACCTTTAAGTATAAAGAAAATGAATAAAGGTAGAAACTTATTTTCTACCTAAGATATTGATTGACATAAACCCTTTAAAAGCGCAAAAAGTCCTCGAAAATCACTTTCAAATTAACCCTTACTTAAGTTGGATAACCACCCCAATATTCTCGGGGTAATTTATCTAGCAGTCAACGCATATCTTAGTTGAACCGACAAGTTAAATCAGTGGGGGTAGTTACTTGAGTTAACCCAGCGTTTAATGGGAACCATGGCTCATTACACCCCCGCTTTGATTCAAGGATCGTTAGAAAAGCAAAAACTTCATTCTTGATCAATAAAGGGTTCATTTTAACACCCTCAGTGAGCTTTTTTATGAAGGTTTTAGACTTTTTAGTCAGCTTAATAAGGTATAAAGAAGCGTTGGTGGCGCAGTCGTCACATTTGTTCAATGACTTGTTACAACAGGTGAAGAAAAACAGCGTGAGGAAGCAGACATACCTAAAAAATAATATCGAAGGTATGTGTAAACGTTTGCCAACCTGCAGTAGGCTACCACCCCTTCTAATACCACCCCTTGGTTGGGCGAGGCTAGTGTCCCAGCAGTGGAGTTATTGAGGCAGTCGTAATATTTATAAATATAAAGCTTAAGGTGTACTCGTCGTTGCGAGATGTTCGTACAGACATTCCATTATTGAGAATTGTTATGCCACCAATTAAATTGTCACACCGTATTCTCAATAAAATAATGCATTTACCTAAATAAGTTTCTTTTACTTATTATATTTACGATTTTGATGAAACGTTCAACCATTATTTGAAGTATATCAAAAGCAGCGATTTTGATAATGTCGGAATGCTCTCGTCATGGTTCATTTTAGGGATTAACTTTAAGTTCCGAAAAGGCAAAGAAATTGGTTTGTAAAAAAATGTATAATGTACCTATATATAGTTTATTATAGTATATATAATATTATATAGTTTATTCGTGAAAACTTCTTGTTAGCCTGCTATTTTAATTTAAAAAATACTTTTTGTACCAACATAGTTGTAAGTTTTCCTAAAATAAAATATAATAAAAATAGTATAAATCATTTTCAAAGCACTTTTAAGAATATGCTGGCCGCATATATTTTTACAATAATCTATGTCCTTGTGTCTTCAACAACCAACGCTTCAATGCAGTCCAAATCAACAAATTCATATCCAGTTTAAAGAAAAAGAACTTCCACGCTTAAACCAACTTGTCAACTAAAGAAAGTAACAGAAATCCATGCAGTATCGTTTCCAAATGAAATGGAAACTTTTCACCAATATTACCTATTTGGCAAAATCGGTTTCTGGTTTAGAAAAATAATTGGATTGCTACACAGAAAGGAAGCAATTACAATCCAGAAAAGCAATCCAACTCAGACCGATTCAAAATAAACCTTCCTTGAATCAAACTCTTTCTGATACATTTTGCTTGACGTCATGAATTTGGTGACGTGGAATTTGGATTATGTATTTTTTAGATTGGCAATAAAAGATAAATTAAGTTAATTAATTTTTAGTGGGAGTTCTTTTGTTGAGATCTCCCGTCCTACTTGACCACCACAATAATTAAGTTTACGTGATTGTGTTCTGGTTAAAGGGAAGGAACAATGAGTGAAATAACTGGAACAAAGATGGGTCATTCCCTCGTTTGTCAGCTATGACAATAGAAAAAAAATGGTAACTTGATTTTAAAGTTGGCTTACCTTTTATTACCGCCACATCCACACTTAGTATCCGTGAAGACTACCTGAAAGTTCTAACTTGTCATTGCGTGAGTACGTAACCGAAACAAACCGTGCGTAAACGTACAGTGCCACCAGCTTCTTCTGTAAACTTCATCGGTTCAGTAGACAAAATAAGAACTATAAAATTTCTTTTTGGAACGATGTCGTTAAAGCAAATGTTAACGTAGAAGGAGTGCCGCCCTTTACAGCAAAGATAACTTGGTCGGTGACTTGTGAACATCTGTCATCAGTACAAATTCCAATTATGCCAAATAATTGGCCATTTTAATATATGAAGTAGCAGGAATTTATTTGAGCACTACCTGCATCTTACAAGGTCAGCTTGGTGTCGGTTTCTCAAAAAATAATTCATCCTATAAAAGTATATTAACTTCAAGTATTCGCGTCAATAACGATTTCTTATTAAATTGTGTAATTAGTGATGATACCTAACTGCTCTACAATTTCAAAAATTTTCCTCATAGGTAATCTTACAACCGGAAAATGCACCGTGCCGAAGGAATGCGCGAGCGAAGTCGCGTGCAAAATCTAGTAACCTATAAAGTCACTACAGTGATTTGACATAAGGTGATAATTACAACAAACATTTTATACCGCAACACGCACAACTTCATCTCTCCATACCTCCACCATTACGAAACAACACATCCAACTTGAACAAACTTCGCTCTCTGGCTCTCGCAACAACAAGTTTTTCCAGTAACGCGTAGGGTCCGACGGTTGCCTCTAATAGAATACTCTAGAAACTTTCCCTTCACTAAAATTGCCTTTCCAGAACTTTGCAAACAAGATATTGCCCTATTTTTCATTATAACTCTGTAAACCTATAGCTATGATGCTTTTGGCGAATTTTAAATTTAGAATGTGTCATGCTTATTCAAAGCGGGCAGTTCTTAACAATACATATACATAGTAAAAATTTCTTAATGTTGGTTTTTTTGAAAATATATTTTGACATGCGAGTGATTTTCAAATTTTCTTTTAGTTTCATTTCAAATAGATGTGGCTTATTTAAGACAAAGCTTATTTTTAGTTAATTTCTATATCGCTTCCAACAGATTACAAAATGGCCCCCAACATCAGCCATCTGCCATAAGACAAATAAAAAAATTAAAAGAAGAATGTAAATATTCGTTCTCAAAGTATCTTTCAAAATACATGTAAATTTATATATTATATATAATATATAACTGAATAGTGACTTTATCTCATGCATAAAGGATTAGCTTAGACAAACTACTAAGTGCCATCTACAAAACTATGAAAAACTAATTTGTCTCTGGAGCTCTTTCAAATGCATACCAGCAACAGTTTTCAAAATATCTATGCAAATAGTATTTAAATCCTAAAAACAAATTGAAATTAGATTTTTTCGCACACAGATTACTCGAAGCCCCGAAACTGGGAAATTTTTATTTATTTTGCTGAACAACTGAAAAAACTAAGCCGAGTGTTAGCATTCAAAACACATAAAATTGAACCGGGATATTGGAAACATTTTAAGGTAAAAAATATTGGTATGGATATTTTATTTTTAAAAGCAAAGCATTTTTGTCACGATAATGCAAAAAAAAACAATTTACTTTAATTTTTTGAAGTACCAGACCAATAAAGAAATCCAAAAATCTTATAAATTAGTAAAAGTTTTAGCTATGATAAAGATTTCTGTTAAGTAATAAGTAAATGAAATATAGCGCAAAACACTCAAGAAAAGTACTTTTACAGAAAACTAATATCACTGTTTGCCAAGCAGTTCGCATTTTGTAGAATTGGGGTGACGACCATAGAGTTAAGATCCCCAAGAGCTGACTATTCTGATGGATAAATTTGCGTTTTTAAAAGGCGCAGAGTCAAATAAAAGTAATATTATATTATCTATATGACGTTTAATCAAACTGGACTATGATAGAAAGTTTCAACTATAAGACCGAAAACAAAAAACACGGAAGTTCGACGAACAATTTAATATAAAAAAGTATACGACTTGCAACAATTTATTTGTTTTTGTTATGAATTAACGTTTATTTGAGCTTGATATCTAAATAATTCGTATTTCACACTTTTATTAAGGCCAAGGAAAAAAGCCTGAAGGAAGTTGATTATTCTGGCATGCACTCCACGTATTTGGAAAACCTCATTTCTTATTTCACAAAATCGATATTCATCAATGTATGCTTCGACTCAAACTAGTCAGGTAAATAAATGAGGGTGCTAATTAAAAAGACTTCTTTTTAATATCATTATTCGCCTCTAAAAATCTACATGGCCTCCTAAATTACTAAGTCAGCCACAATTTGCAAGCGTCTGAACGATACTATCTTAGCCACTAAAAATATGTTGTTTGATGATGTTTTTGCTACGAAATTATGAATTATCATCCAATTTTTTTTAACCTAACCCAAATTTAACTACTGCCCTTTCTTCTATAGAATATTTAGTAGGCGTCACAAAAAAGACGAATTAGTTTATTCGAGGCTATCTCATTTTCCCGTGGCTTAGTTATAAAATTACAAGTTTGATCACGTGGCTAATAAAGAAATCTGTGGCTTGACTTATAATTTCCTAATAAATAATAGCTAATTATAGATAAAGATAATAATAAGAATTATTGCAACGGATACATCAATCAGATACTACACCTATTTCAAAAGGTATCATTTCCTAATCATAAAAAAAGAAAACAATTTGAAAACCCTTTACCCTATTTCTGCGTGTCCTTTCTACTCCTGTCTTACTCTATTTCAGATTCACACAATACTAGCGCTTATCGGCGCGGGCCAATGTTATTAAATAAACAGACATCCACTTGAACTACAAGCTTTTGTGTATAGTTAGCGTATATTGTGCTTTGCATTGTAATTCCACTGTACTATAGTATTTCGTACAGATGCAGTAATATTTAGATAAGAAACCGGGTGTTAGATCAATATAGCCGGCAACTCGATAAGCTCTGGGTGGTGTGTGTACTTATTGTATTAGGATGAATGTATCTCAGGTTTCTTAAATAGGTCGTAGATATTTGTGTTGTTGAAGTGATAGTTTTAGCTGTGATTGAGAATTATAAATAAATGTACAAATTCGACGTGAACTTATTTTATAGTTTGGTTACGCTATAGGGTATTTAACGTGCTATAGCTACAACGCAGTAGACAATTATATTCAAATTATACTATTTAAATAGACAAAATTAAAAAAGCAGTAATATTTTTTCACAAGACCTTGATATTTTTATATTTTTTTTTTATTATAATTTGGCGGACGGTTTTTTCCATCTCATCTGGACGATAAGTGCTAATTTTACACGCCCGGCCAAGTCCTTAATATTAATAGTACTAGTAGTAATATTAATCTAGTCCAACTATTTAATGCAGGATATTTATTATAAGGCATCGTCCTTAGTGAACTAAATTAAATCAAACTCAAATGAATTGCAACAAAATACACCAACATTAATTCCACGCAAGGTGGTTTCCATTAACTACAGAGGCACCTAATCCTCAATACTTTTAACGAAATGGTCGATCAAACCACCAGCTTTGCTAAATCTCATTTAAATAACCTCTCGATTGCTTCGCTCATGGTACTCTTCGCAACTGAGTTTTTATGTATTGAGCCGTACTAAGGCTCTGTTCTAGCTGAGAGATGCGGGGTCATCAGCCTATCGTTCAAAGTAGAAATATATAGTGTTCATGAAGTACAATTCCCACTTTTAAGCTCAATTAGTAGAGAGTACTAAAGCGGAATTTGTGGTTAACAACAGGTTCTGGTAAACTTAGAGTCTTAAGGTTTTGTATGGAAATATTGCATACCATCATGCTGGCACTCCAAATAACTTGATATCAAAGAACAGTGAACCTGTAGCAGGTATAACAGCACGTTTTTTAGATGCTATAAAATAGTTAAAAAACTATTCTCACTTCTGAAAATTGCTGAAATTGGAAATTCTTTCTCACATTTTTATGTTACAAATAAATCATATACCCTCTCTTTTCCATAATAAGATAGCAACCCTTAGCAGCTTAAGCAAAGCCGTATAAATGGGCAAGAAACTCAATCGCCTTTTTACAAAACAGCACAGATGAAAAAAAAGTATTTATACGGAATGCAGCACAGAACCATGAAAGAATACCTCAATGGCGGTAAATGAGGCACGTTCGTTGCAGTTTTAAGAAAATCTCTTTTAAAAGAAACCTTAATTCTACGTCTTTAGAAATCGTCCGGATTTACTTTTAATGAGTTTGGTATGTAAGGAGTGAATGGAGTCGGTAACGCTGAGGCGATTCTGTATTGACTTATGCAACTTTTGTACAGTTGATACTATCAAGTTCTGTATTTGAAAAGTTAAATGTAACAGTAATTTAAAAAGTTATTTTTACAGTATTTTCGTCAATAACTTGTTCAAAAAGGGGACTTTGTGAAATATGATGAAATACTAGGTACGATAGTTTATAAAAGATCGACACATTTAAATGTTTAAATAAATTATCCTGTCTGATTTCCCTTATACAATTAATAATATTTATCGATTATTACCTCGATAAAAGCTCTAATGTCATATTGTGTATTCATACTGTGTTATCATTTCTTTTCATCAGTTACCTCCGCTATAAGACAAGTTCTATAGACTAATGACATTGTGTGTTTTCCTCTCATCCGCCTTTATCGACATCAGGTTGACTGGAGCCATTTTGATTGACAAAGTCGACCTTCCCATCAATCATAGCGTAAGTGGTAGGTTTACATGGATGCTTGTTCTTTACCCCAAAACATGGCTTGCAGACATTTAGCCCTTCATTTAACGTTAATTGAATTAAAATTACTCAGAAACAAAGACTGCAAATGCATTTTTATATGTGTATGTTTAAAAAAACAATATTGTGTGATAAACCTATAATAATATAAAAAAGGCATATAATAATATAAAAAAATTATTGACCTTTTCACTAGTATAACATGAGTTTTATAAAAATAATATTAAAAATAAACTTACCGTGACATCAATCCTCAGATTATTCTGAGCAATGCAAATGAAAATTATAGCATGTGATTTTTTATTTTAATTTTTAATTCTAAATAAATAACAATGAACAACATTAGTATATCATTGTTGACGCATTTATGTAATCTAAAATTTTCCAGGCATATTTATCTAAAACTATTATTGTTAGGCTTTTTCTATAGAAGACACTAAATTAATAAATTAATTTTCTGAATGTCCAAAAAAATATTGTTTAAAACCACAATATTTTAATTGTTATCTTCTCAAGTCGGGTAAGTCAATTTATGAAAAAAGCTAAAGGGTATAATGGTATTCTTAATTTATGGTATTTTTACTTCATGGTATAATATGTTTACTAGATCTAAAATGCTATTATATTATATCATATAATTATTAGCAAGCTATTTCTCGTAAACTATGTACGACACGAGGGTCAAACTGAAAGTTATTAGAAAATTTATAAACCGATTAAACTAGCTAGTAATTAGTTTTATTTTATATCTTTTCAAAATAGTATCCATTCACGTCAATACATCGCTGCATCCGATGGAACCACTGAGAAAAGCACTTTGCCCACTCTTCCTTACGGTCTCTTCGACTGCTTTTTGAAACGCAGCCACAGCTTCCTCGGCGTCCATAAAACGTATTCCTCGAAGTTTTTCTTTCATTTTCGGGAATAAATACAAAACGCAAGGTGCGAGGTTGAGGCTGTACGTCAGGTGACCTAGTAATTCCACGTTTGACGTCACCAAATAGTCGATCGTTGGCCTGGCGGTGGGCGACGAGGCGTTGTCGTGGTGAAGGAGAATCCTACTGCGAGGTCGTTTCTCCCAAACTTTTTGCAAGACAAGTGGCAAACAATTGTTGGTGTACCACTCCGCAGAAACTGTTTTTCGATCCTCTAAAACAATTGTGGCGAAATGACCTGCCTTCCGAAAAGCGAGGCCACCATCTTTTTTCCCACGCTTCGACCTCTCTTTACTTTAGTTGGCAACTCCTCGGAAAGAAACATCCACTAAGCAGACTGTCTTTTGGTTTCGGGATCATAACTGTAAATCCAGCTTTCGTCATAAGTAAGTATGTCGAACACAGCATTTGAGTCACCTCCATTAAATCTTTCAACCCTTTCACGGCACCAATCAACACGACGGAGTTTTTGACCCTCGGTGGATACCTCATAATTTGTATGAGGTATCCACCGGGCACAAAGCTTCCCGACCGTTAATGTTCATGCAGGATTTTGTGCACTTGACTCGTACCGATACCTAAGAACAAGTAATTGTCAATGTTGAGAAATAAATATTTGAATTTGAATTTGACCTAAGCTTGTCCGAATCTGCTGATAGGTCACTCTTTTGTCAGTCTCTATCATACGCCGCACAACACAGACGTTATATTGAGTCGTCGCCGTAGAAGGCCGTCCCTCACGCAGATCATCGGTGAGATTAGTGCGACCTCGTTTAAACTCATTAAACCAGTTGTAAACAGTGACACGAGATGGAGCTTTACCGTGAAATGCCAATCGTAGTCTATCATAAATTTTTTGTTGACTTAAATGACATCAAAAGTCATAAAAAATCATTGCACGAAAATTTTCTCGCTTTAAGTTAATGCTGTCGTGAAACAGACAATTTTCAATTTGCCGCCAAATCGTAAAACAAATGCAAATGAATGAAATACATACTCAATAATATTGGCAAAGAGTTAATATTATATTGTTTACAAGTGGCCAGTTGTAATAACCTTCAGTTTGACCCTCGTAATACCATACTAAGTTATTTACTTATTTTTTGCATAAATATATTTAAACCATTTTGCTATTTTTTTGTTGTGCACCCATTTTCAAACGTAAACTATAAAATACGGTATCTTATTCTATTCCATAGAGGCAACATATTTGAAATTCTTGTCTAAGAATTTGGATTTTTCGGTGGCAACTCGACGAAGCAAGTTGTGATCTTCTTTGATTTTCCTTTTTTGTGTACATAAGTTAGAGTTTAGTGTTATTGGTGATAGTTTATTGTGCAGTGAATACTTATAGATATGTGCATTAAAAAGAAAACCCAATGAGAAGTATAGACAGTGCTTTTCGTTTTGCTCCAAGAAGCCCGCTTGTTGATAGTAAACTCATGCTGTCACTTTACTATTGAGTTTCCCCTTCACCGTCTTCATTATCATCATCATCATAATAAAATACCTCTAGTTTCTTTGACTTTCTTTTTAAAATGAACGATAACAACACAAAAAAAGGTTTTTGGGTTAAACGCAGGTGCATGTGGCATGGTAAGGATTTTTTCGTCGTGATTTCGATGATATTTAAAGTGAGCCTTAGATTTACATTGTAAAAATAAGCTATGCTTTTGTATTTTGGTTGATTTCAAGACGAAAGACGATGAGAATCAACATAATTTCAAAATATTTAACGTTTACTCTCTGTGCTACCGCACAAAATTGTCACTGTTCTCTACTTTTGTGAGACTAGATGTAAAATATTGCATGACCACAATTATGCTACTATATTTTGTGCTAACATACAACCCGAACATTATAGCTGAAATATCTCACCACTTTGTGCGCGCTTTTAGCACAGATTATTGCGATATTTATAAACAAATTTCTATGGTAAAGAGCGTTAGTGCATTATTAGAAGTTTGGCTGCTGGCTTCTGTATCTGAAGTCGCGGGGAGTCGATCGCGGAGACTGCAGGCTGAAACTGATGCGTTTTTTAACAAGTTTTTTGTAGATCCCAGGACTATATGTTTTAGAAATAATATAAGTTAGTTCTGTGGTGCACTGAACCCCCTTAGTTAAGTAATGCTGGTAATCTTCTTTTGGGGTTTTTTAGACTGCTGTGTGCAAATATTAGCAGATATAACTGAACCTTAAAGCCACATGTAAGACAACCTTGAAGTTAAATGGAAGTGTCAACTATGAAAAGGGCTACACCGTGAATGACAAGGGTTAGCTTATCAAGAAAAAAATCTAGCTGGATTAATGATGTTTATCTAGTAAATGGATTTAAAAACTTGATCAAGAGAGAATTTCTAGATAAAATAAAAAAATAAAAATAAAATTCTAGATAAAAAGTATAAACAAGCATAGTTTAAAATAGTTAGGTATACTTTCTTAAAGGTATCTTCGATGTCGAAAGAAAAAAGTTAAGCCCCTAACACAATGTTTATGAATTGCAATAATAGTGTTTAAAAGTTTCTTGAAAATTGTAAAAGCAAATTGTGATTTTGTGAAGTGATCATTAGGCCAATTCTCGTAATAAAAACCGCGGCGATGTCGCAGCGACTCGACCGTAGAAGTCACTTTCGTATTCTCATCCGTCGATTGGACCGATTCTAAACTCGTTCTGAAGTCGCTCTATCGGAATGTCGCTGAACCGTATTCACATCCTGAATCGACTTTCAATCGTTTCAAAACGATATCACAATCAACGACTTAACGTCAAAATAAACGATCCAAAAGTCGTTGAACAAAAGTTCATTCTGCGGGACGTTTACAAAGAGAGAACCGCTAATTTTGTGTTTTGAAGAGGCAAAAAATGAGCTCAAAGTTAAGGTATTTGTTGCTAGGTATGCCAGAATTGCAAAAAGCGAAAAAGAAGAAGTGTATTGATTGAGGTTCACAAGATGGGACGCATTCACAATGCCGGAGAATGACTTCATCAAAACATTTCGTCTCACAAAAGTGTTGGTGCAGAATCTCATTGATGAAAAGAAGGAAAACGGGATTCTTTGTCAGTAATTATTTTGTCAGTACTTATTTCTATTCTGCTAGCCCACGTTATTTGTATGCCAAATTAAAACGTAAATATATTAGTTTATGATTTATTTATTTATTTATTGAATTGCCAACAGATAATACACTTTACAAATTAAATTACTTATAACAGAAAACATGGTAGGGTGTACACCTAATTACAGGCAATAACTTCTTAATTTTAACCAACAAACTTTTCTTTTTTTGCAAACCAAGTTGTGCTACATTTCTATCTAACCTCAAATATATAAATATAAAATTTACTTTACAAACCCAATAAAAACAACCTCTTATAAACCAAAGTTAAGGCATTAAACAAAAAAAAAAAGGACCAAAAAGTATGTAAACTTTTTTTTTATGATGATATATACTAAGGTTTACATATTAGATAATAATATTGTAACCTTAGGTAGGTATAACTAATTGAATAAAACACTTTTTAAACCTTTCTTTACAAACTGTTTTAATTTAGGTTACCTACTCAAATAAAAATAACCTTGCATTAGACATCTTCATTTTTATTGCAATAATGTTAAACATACACTGATGGTCTTATATTACTTTCAGATTTTTACTGGTTGCCTGTAAGCTACACTGCAGCCCAGAAGTTTCTGGCCAAGTGGTCAATGCTTGAACAGTTTTTGCTAAAGTTGCAAACGGAGCCTCGATTGCGGTTCCAGTACTTCGTGAGATGGAAAATCAATCTCAATATATTGTGGCAAAGGAGAGCTTCACAAATGAAGCAGCTAACATGGAGACTTTTCAAGGACTGCATAGAGTCAATGTAGATCTAGAACAAGGCAGGATGGCCCTACAAGCAGTTATATAGACTATAAATGGGGGTGAATAGTCATAATAAGTTCAATCTTTAAATAGACAGAAACAAAAAATAATTGTGTTATATCAAATCTAATTTGAATAATTATGTGTTGAATAAAGATCTTAAGGATGGTATCATGTTGTGCTTATCTCTTATGAAAGTGTTTATACCTAAGATGTGTCCAATATTATTATTATTATTTATTCGCCTTTAACAAATTTTTTATCTTACATAATAGTCAACATTATATGGTTTGAGGTTTTCATGTCAAATTACTGTGTAATTGGTGTAATGTTGTGATTATTTAGTTATTATATGTAAACTACTTAGTAATGGTAGGTTAATATTTAAAAAAATAATTACCATGTGTGTGGAGCCTGAGCGCTAAGTGTAATAAAAAAGTAAAACACAATTGTAAAATATACTATTTGGTTTTATTTAGCTCTTAAAAATTTTATATTACTACAGTGACAAAACAATAACCCGAACCATAAACATACCATAGGTGCTTCTATAGGAACCATATAGGTGCTTCTTCAAATTGTTATCACTGAAATATTATAGTATCAACAAACCAATTAAAAATTACATTCACTACACAATAGCTTGTTAAAGCAACTGACAGCTTAATGAAAACCATAAAACTTGTCAAGCCCTATAATTTCACAAACGCGTTCTTCTAAGGGACTAAGTATCGGAACATCTTTGGGGCCACCACGAATCTACAAGCTTCGTGAATTTGATGGCTGAATCGAAGACAATGACGTTTATCAAGATGCGAATTATTTGATCAATTGAAGTGAAAAATCGCTTTTTTCAGCATTTATTTCTCTTTGGCTAGTTGAAGTTAGTTGGAGTAGTTATTCTTAAAATTTATTTAATTAATTACATGTTAAACACCGTATTCAGAATTTAAAATATGTTTTAATTTCTTGGTAGTTCAGTGATAACTTGAATTGGCAACATCTTGTGTCGCTCGATTCAAAAGTCGTTCAGTTTCGATCCTATTGAGTTGAAGTCCTATCGAAGCGCGTCTGAGCAATACGTGAATACCGATTTTGGATAGAACTTCGATCGAACGACTTCTGCACTACAGCGATATGTCAATTGTCTGTTTTTACGAGAATTGGGCTACAGTAGGCCAATTCTCGTAAGAAAAACCGCGGCGATGTCGTAGCGACTCGACCGTTGATGTCACTTTCGTATTCTCATCCGTCGATTGGACCGATTCTAAAGTCGTTCTGAAGTCGCTCTATCGGAATGTCGCTGAACCGTATTCACAATCTGAATCGACTTTCATTCGTTTCAAAACGATGTCACAATGGTATTCTACTCCTACAAATGACAGTTAGTTCGATCGGATGTCAACGACTTAACGTCAAAATAAGCGATCCAAAAGTCGTTGAACAAAAGTTTCAAAGAGGGACGTTTACAAAGAGAGAACCGCTGTTTTTGTGTTTTGAAGAGGCTAAAAATAAGCTTAGAGTTAGCGTATTTGTTGCTAGATATGCCAGAATTGTAAAATTGACGCGAAAAGCGAAAAAGAAGAAGTGTATTGAGGTTCACAAGATGGGACGCATTCACAATGCCAGAGAAAGACTTCATCAGAACATTTCGTGTCACAAAAGTGTTGGTGCAGAATCTTTACTGGTTACTTTCAGATTTTTACTGGTTGCCTGTAAGTTACACTGCAGCCCAAAAGTTTCTGGCCAAGTGGTCAAGAACAAGGCAGGATGGCCCAACAAGCAGTTATATAGACTATAAATCGGGGTTAATAATCATAATAAGTTCAATATTTAAATAGACAGAAACATTTGAATAATTATGTGTTGAATAATGATCTTAAGGATGGTATCATGTTGTGCTTATCTCTTCTGAAAGCACTAATACCTAAGATGTGTCCAATAGTCAACATTATGTGGTTAGAGGTTGTCATATCAAATTACTATATATTTATAAGGTGTTATTTTGTGATTCTTTGGTTATTATTATGTGTCAACTACTTATTTATGGAAGGTTAATGTTTGAAGAACTAATTACCATGTGTGCGGAGCTTGAGAACTAAGCGTAATAAGTGTAAGTGTGAGTGTAATAAAAAATTTAAACACATTTTAAAATATACTATTTGGTTTTATTTAGCTCTTAAAAATTCATATTTACTATAGTAACAAAACAATAACCCGAACTATAAACATTGGTCTAAACTTCAACTACAGGTGCTTCTGCAAATTGTTATCACTGAAATATTATAATATCAACAAACCAATTAAAAATTACATTCACTACACATTAGCTTGTTAAACAACTAATAGCTTAGTGAAATATGCACTTAAGCCGTAAAACTTGTCCAGCCCTATAATTTCACAAACGCGTTCTTCTAAGGGACCTAGTTTCGGAACATCTTTGGGGCCACCACGAATCTGCAAGCTTCGTGAATTCTTCGAACCGTATTTGAGACCCGACATTTTAATCGTTGTAAAGCTGCAACCTACACTTTGTTCTATTATTTCTCTGTCCCGTGTCCGTCGATGGTTTGAGAAAAAGTAATACTCCTGACAATTTTGAACTCGAGTCTCGTCCTTCCTTAGATCGGACACGACCTAGGGCTAAGTTCTAATGCTTATTATTGATTTATGGAATCAACAAACAGTTCCAACTGTCGTATAGAAACTCGCGTTTGATATTTAAATAAATAAGTCTTTGAACAAGAAATTTCTACACAAGTTTCTTGCTTTTGAATAAACACAAATAATAAACTTATTGCTAATTTGACAACAATGAACATTGACAAACAATTTGACGGCTGAACCGAAGACAATAACGTTTATCAAGATCCGAATCATTCGATCAATTGAAGTGAAAACTCGCTTTTTTCACCATTAATTTCTGTTTGGCTAGTTGAAGTTAGTTGGATTCGTTATTCTTTAAATTTATTCAATCAATTACATTGTAAACAACGTATTCAGAATTTAAAATATGTTTTAATGTCTTGGTAGTTTAGTAATAACTTTAACTGGCAACTTCTTCTGTCGTTCGATTCAAAAGTCGTTCAGTTTCGATCCTATTGAATTGAAGTCCTATCGAAGCGCGTCTGAGCAAAACGAGAATACCGATTTTGGATAGAACTTCGATCGAACGACTTCCTAACTACAGCGATCTTTAAATTGTCTGTTTTTACGAGAATGGGGCTATTACGAATAGGCGGAAATTTGGTTTTGTTGTGAAAACAGACAAGGACAAATTTATGAAATTGTAGAAACACAATATCATCATATTTGGGGTGTAAGGGGCCAAGGGGTAGTCGCCTACCATCAAGACTCTCCAAATGCCAACCTCACCTGCCCGTGGTGCACCCTGCCGGACAGTGGACGAGGCTCTGGCGACCGATGAATGGCGGGATAACCATTTTGCAGGTGGTAGGTTTCGACCGCGGCTTGCAACCACCCTCGAGACAAAGCCATGCCGCCAAGTGACCTAGTCACGTTCCGGCATGATGTCTTGAGTAGCCATTGGAGGAGAATAGGTCCGATTAATTGCGCAGCGTATGAGAGCCGTTTGAACTCGATGGGTTATGATGCACCGGGTGGCCCATTCTGGAGGGGATGCAAAGAAACGGTGCACCGCTGGCCGACCGCAGGTTGTAGGGGGCCCAACTAGCGTTCTAGCCATTCGCGAAAGGCTATTCCCCACCGCCTGTGTAAAATCCTGGGATTGCTCCATCGTGCCGGTTGGCGACCGGATGGAGAGGGCCCGATGGCGATCCCTGGAGGGTTTTGGGCATCCCCGCGGTCTCCATGAGAGTCCCCCACCAGTGGGTCTGACCACTCGAGTTCCTTGGTTCCAAACGTTGCGCTTCACTCAACTTCTATTCCTCTCCCCTATTCACCCTATTCACGTAATGGAAAAGTCAAAAAAGAAAAATAAGTGCCGACAGCGGATGCACTCCCTTTCCCTAAAAGTACACTTCTCTAACATCCGAGGAATGCACTCAAATCTTCACGATGTCCACCACCACCTTGAGACAGAGAGGCGGCACTTATTCTTTCTGACAGAGACGCAGATCTGTGATCGTTCGGATCTGGCATACCTGCGTTACTCAGGCTATATCCTGGAGACCAAATTTCACCCCAATGCGGGCGTGTGCGTGTATGTCAGAGACGAGATCTGTTGTCGGCGTCTCCGATACTGGGAAGTTCCGGATTTTTCTGTTTTATGGGTCTATGTAGATACTGGCCTGGACCGAATTGTATACGCCAATACCGATCACACACGGGAGCTCAGGAGACAACTCGATTTATTGAATATCTCAGTGATACTGCAGATAAAGTACAACGACGCTATCCCTCTGCGCAGTTGGTGTTCCTTGGGGACTTTAATGCCCACCATGGAGTGTGGCTGTACCCGTTCAAGGACACCGACCACGCTGGCAGAGAAACCTATCGGTTCGCAGTAACTCATGGTCTCTCCCAGCTCGTCCACGAACCTACGCGCATTCCTGACGTTGTTGACCATACTGCGTATTGCTTGGACCTTCTGCGGACAACCGATCCAGACAGATACTCGGTGACCGTATCTCCGCCATTAGGGACATCCGACCACTGTCTGGTGAAATCTGTGTCGAAATACTCGCCAACCGATACCAGCCCAAAAGGCAAAAGGCGAGTATGGCGGCAGCAGATTGGGATGAGATGCATCACTTTTTCGCCTCTTATCCTTGGCGGCAAGCTTGCTTTACTTCTCTTGATCCATCATGCTGTGCTGATGCTGTCTCCAGTGAGATATGTCAAGGTATGGAGTACTTTATATCGTTCTGTGATGTATCCCTGGTTCTCGCAAATCTCTTCGAGGAATGTTCACGTCTAGATTCCAAAGGTAAAAGCCCACCCACGTTACCCCCATCCGGCCCCAAGATGGAGGCTATCCAAATTCACCAGAAACAGGCACTCAAATGCTTACAAAATCTCGACGTGAATACGGCCAGTGATCCGGATGGCATTCCCGCAGTGGTTTTAAACACTGTGCAGCCGAGTTGTCTCCTGTTTTGACACGCCTATATCGACTCTCTCTAAGGACTGGAAAAGTTCCAAAATCATGGAAGTTTGCAAACGTACAGCCCGTACCAAAAAAGGGCAGTCGAGCCGACCCAGTCAAATATAGACCTATTGCAATCACTTCCATAATTTGCAAAATGTGTATTGAATCATGGTCTCCTGACGTACCTAGAGACCAATGAGCTCCTCAGTGACAACCAATATGGTTTCCGCGGAGGACGCTCAACAGGAGACCTTCTAGTGTACGTCACGCATCACGGAGCATGGCCTTGGAAGGGCACGGAGAGGCAATAGCCGTATCCTTGGATATCCGGCCGTATCCAAGGCCTTTGACCGGGTATGGCACGAAGCCCTTTTGAGCAAAAGCAGGAATATGGCATACCATCTGGACTCTGCGACTGGATTTCCATTATTGGTTATGCCGATGAGAGCACTATTGTAGAGAGATATGTGTCCAATGAGTGAGCGAGTCCAAGCCAGATCCAATTTCAGAGAGAGTCGAACGGGTTGATCTGTACCGATCGCAAACCAACTAGGGCTTCTAGGGATGACCATCACGTCGAAACTTAATTTCGGTCAACAGATTGAAACCATGGCACGTCAGCCTTCCAACAAATTGGGAGTCATCGCAAATGTCCGGTGGTACTTCAACTCCGAACAGCTGCTCAACCTGTACACAGCCCAGGTTCGATCTTGTATGGAGTACTGCAGCCATCTTTGGCATGATTCCGCAAAATACCATCTTGAAGCGTTGGATTCTGTCGACCAAAGGGCCCATAGTCTAAACAGAAGTGACGACAAACTTACTTTTTCGAGACTGCAAAGTCTCGAGCATCGTCGAAAAGTTACTAGTCTATCGGTTTTTTACAGATTGCACTTTGGAGAGTGTGCGAATGCTCTTTTTCAGTTGATCGAACCTTCACCCTTTCTCCACCGGTCAACCAGACGCAAACAGAAGTTTCACCCGTTTGTGGTTAGCGTGCCGATGAGCCGAACTAAACGGTTCGGTAACTCATTTTTGGTTCGTGTTGCCAAAGAGTGGAACGATTTGCCTGGGTCTCTTTTTCCAGACAAATATAACCCTGGAGCTTTCAAGTGTAGATTGAATAAGTACCTCTTGGACAGGCGTGTATGATCCTCGTCTTCATCGTCACTTTCCATCAGGTGAGATGGAAGACAAATGCCTGCTAATTATTAATAAAATAAAATAAAATAAAAAAAATCACACACGCATGTTAATCTTAATTATTAAATTATAGATGTAAAAAAACCTTTTGAACACCAGCAACAAATATAATAGCAAACGTCGCAAGGACCGATTTCTCATGGATGCATCCTAAGTTGGCTGCGCATTTCAAACGTAAACAGACTAAGAGTTAACTTCCGCAATGTGCTCAATACAACCCAAAATCGTAATAACCTTATGAAGATCACACACCCGTATCCATGCAAAGCTACAAGCACACTAAGCGCATTCGTCTGTACGCAGCCTTACACGATTCCTCACTTCCCTCAAGACTTTTCGGAAACCCCAAAAACCACGCTTCCGTAAAATGGCCATCTTCAAAATTAATGGATATTTTACAGCATTACATGTTAAATTACTCGTGAATACCTAAATTCCTTCAGGTAAGTGCTTCGCTCATGGTTGACGACACATTTCACCGAATGAATGATGTGGATTTTTAAGATAAATCTTGAAGATCAATGGTATGTGAAATCTATGCCTACTTAAGCAATATTTTCAACGATGGATGCCCTTTAAGGATGTTGCTGAATGGGCTAAATTTCCTTTTTGATTTGCAGAAGCATATAAAAATTTTACGGTATATTCGGGGATCTCGTTTGAGACTAAGGCGAGAATCGCTTGCACTTTGTTCGGTATTTTGTATGCACTCCGCAAACTAAGGTGCGAATCTGCGCCTGCAACAAATTCCCTGACTAAACATAATAGTTATATACATAAATGAAAATATGGGATCCTAGTTTGTACTTAATCAAAATACTTACAAAGATAATCTTTGGAAGTAAATCAATGTAGAGTTATAAAAGCTAATTAAAGCAAATATAAAATGAACTTTAAAAAAAATTTAAAAGTAGGGTACAATGTATTTTTTCACTTTTCCTGTAAGGGCATTTTATACAAAATATAATCCAAATCTTTTTTGCCATCTATCGTAATTAAGAAACTTTAACATTTATCATATTAGAACTGTATACAGGGGTGTCCGGTAGCCTATTTTGGGGTCGTAACTTACAAAAATTAACCTTTTTTTAGTGGGAAATAGATGCCACCAATCTGAAACGTGTAACATGTATTTTAAAATATGAATAGTGTTTTACTGTTATTTGCTGTCGCAATGTTAATGAAGCCTTCTCGTAGTTCGATATGACACAAAATGCCTTCTTCTTCTTTAAGTGCCTCTCAAGCCAGCTAAGGTTGGCGTTTTCTAAATGCATTACGATCTTTAACGATACGGAATAGTTCAACAGCACTCACTAGCCCCGTCAATTCCCTAAAGTTGCATAATCAAGATCTCTTTCTTTGACCTACTCTTCTGTTGCCCGCAACTTTCCCATCATGATAAGTTGCAACAACTCATGCCGGTCATGTCATATTGCATGCCCTAAGTATGCAGCTTTCTTGTTTTTGACGGTATACAAAAGTTTCTACTTCATTCGTCAAAGAACTTCCTGATTGATTATTTTTTGTGTCAACTAATAGCTAGCATTCTTCTATAAGACCACATTTTGGACGCCTCGAAACATTTCCAAGCCTCACATCCATATAGAAGGACGGACGAGATGTAGCATCTAAGGATTCTGTTACGCTAAGAGAGTACCTTATTTTCTACTTGAGCAAGTACCTGCGATGAAGTACCTGTCTAGAAACTGTATGCGCAAAACCAAAAAGTTTAATATTTTTGAAACCTCAAAGTCTAGTGCTACCAGATTTTAACGCAATTTTAATTCTCAAAAAGATTATTCATTAGTTACATGGATGTTTACCGATTCTATTGCTTACAGCTACCACGAACGTACAAACCCTAAAATAAATTTAAAAATTTCGTAAAATTACCTTGTCGGGTACAAACTGGGACTTTCGGGTGCACAATGAAAAGAGTACTTTGGATTTCGACCCATACATTACTTTTAATGTTCCCTTTTGTACCAAATTTTATGTGGACTGGAGTATAAATATTTGATGCGCATGTTTTAATTTTGAACATAATAGAGACTACTTTGTATGAATTTTATTCGCGTCTATAAAGCTAATGGAAGATGTGATTTAGCTTTTCAAGCGTTTTATCAATTTATTAGGTTGAAGTTTTAATTTCATCCAATGTTCTGTATTGTACGGTAAGTTTTCTTACAGAATTTACTGATCATAATAAATTGCTAATGGAGAAATGAGGGTCTGCTTTTTATGACGATGACAACCAACGAAAACCGGATAAAATCAAAAGTAATAATGTATCATAGACTAGTGACTCGACCTGAGTTCGCTCAGGTAGATAGATAAGAAGAAAAATAAGTATTCTAAATAAGTGCTTTATTTGGACAAATAGAATCATAACAATTCCTTACAGTAAATTGCATCACCTGGCTCTGACTAATTTTAACAAAAAGCTATTATTGTGATATAACTATAACTATAAATTAATGATGAATTTTCGCAGCGCACGCCAAATAATGTCTTTCATAGGAAACATTTTGATACCTTGGGTTATATTATTGTGATTTTCGTAAGGATCTCGTCATAGAGATAATAGAGTTTTATAAATAAATAAATAATATTTTTTTTGAATCAGTTAGAAGTAATTTTTGAGTTTATCCGTTACAGACAAAATATTCTAGAAGAAGAATATATAGAAACTTGAAGAAGACTAGACCAGAAGATAAATAAGTAAGGAGTAAACTTGCTTCGATATTGAGTAATAATAAGAAGTTATCTAACGTAGTTTGTGTTACCAAGTAAGTTATCTTATTACTAAGTTTCTATTTTCTTGTTTTTATACATGTTGCAACACCTGTAAACTGCGTCTTATTTTTTGTAATATATTAATAAACATGCTGACTTCGTCTCTCAGAGTTGTTTAAATTTAAATTGTTTAAATTACTGTAAGTACCTAGTTTACTTAAAGATTTGTATTTTGGTTGTATTTTTTAAAGAAATGAATATAAAAGAAAATGTTTACTGAAGTAAAGTACGTAAACGTTTACTTGATTCAAAATATATAGAGATAGAGATACTTAACTAAACTTATATTACACTCAGAATCTACTGTAACTTTTACTTTTACAATCTCACCACAGATCAATACACCTATACCATGATTAATTTACATACAAACCCAAAACGTAAGTTTCAAATCCCCTGAAATAATTCTGAAGCAATTCTCCTTTAAGCCGCCATTGCATTGACAAGCATGAATGGAAGCTACTGGAATATTTCATAGCCGTCTTGGCACCTCTAGAGTTCAGGGCTAAGGGCTTGGCTACTGTGCTCAACTTATCTGATTCCTCATATATATTTTAGTACTAGATTTTGCCTGCAGCTTTGCTCGAATATCCTTCGGGATTTGTGTTCTTGATAACAAAAAAAATTCAGTTATTAATTAAGTATGTAATTGTATTATTCTTATAATGATATAATTGTTTGATTTCTGAAAGTTTTGGTGTTATCACACGTTACGGTAATATTATAGAATTGTTAAAACAAATAGTAATAATTGAACTATGTCTTCTTCACATCTATGTAAATAGATTACTGATATGGAGGCTCTCAACCACAGATCACTAAATTGTAATGAATTTAATTGTTAATAAATAATTATTTATTTATTTATCTTTAAGCGAGCCTTTAAGACGCAATAACCTTGGCAACGTTTTAACTGATGTTTAAATTTGTACTATTAAGGGCTCACTTTTCAATGCTCAGATACATTTCAGTATCAGTAGAATAATTTTAAGAATTTGACATAATGTTCTGTCTATAATATAATGTCCTTTACAACCCATCCTCTCCCCGATATCTTCGTGAGCGTTTCTCTTTTATAGCTTCCGATGATAAACTTTGCAGAACTCGCTCGATTTCTTTTCCTACTCCTTTACCGTCATACCGATCATGCCGTCAGACTATGAAACTCACTTCCTTAAGAAATACGCAAATAAATTTTTTTAAATAGAGTAGAATGACACTCACTATTCCTCTCGATCATAAAATTTTGAGTTGCATAAAAAAAAGCATTTATTTAGAAAATATAAGTTACTTCGATACAAAAAATGTTTTGAAAAATAAAATTTTTGATTTATTATCGAAATTACATAAGATAAGAAACTCAAAAAAGAAGCAAAATGCATATTATAAAATATGGTTTATTTTTTTATATTATTAGCTTACTGATATTAAATATAACAATGTTTATTATGACAGTATGCATGTACCATTATATACCAAGCTATTATATATTTTACGCCCCAAACGCCCATACATATTAAACATAATGATTTACACGTTGTGACGTCACAACTCGGTACCGTTTTGTGTGGAGCAAGTTTTTCGGCGACTCGCAGCAGCTCCTCAGACTCGTCACTGGATCTAAAATTATAAACATACTGGTATTTCCAAAATTTCTTTACTGTTGATAAACTATTTAAATACGTAATTCAATTTTTGTCAAATACTCAATTGATAAAAGTTATCTGAGCTTTGAACAATCAGCCCTAAGTAGTACAAGACAAGTTCACTTTTTATTTGACCATTTAGCTTAACTGGGTCTTAGAGTAATCTCAGTCTTTAGGCAGCTAAATGTTCAAATAAAGGGCGGCTTTATTACATACCACATAGTATACAAATTCTAATAACATGTGACACCAATAAATGTCAAAATCATCACCATAATATTTTTCTTAGATACGATCTCTATGTATTACAAAACAAAGTCGCTATTTGTTTGACCCTTAGGCTCACTTACAGAGCAGATGTTCATATATGAATATTTGTTCTAGCATACATATGCTCATATATTTTTTTATTTATATTCCCCAGACAAACACTTCAACTGTATGGTCCCAAAGCAAGCAAAGCTTGTGTTATGTATGCCCATACAGCGAACTGAGGGGGAACCCAACCACAACCCAAAAACGAACATCTTTGATGATGGCCCCGACCAGGCCTAGAACCTGGGAACTGCGTAGGAGACAGGGCTACTTCCCACTACGCCACTCGGTCGCCAATGTCATTAGCTATATGTGCTTACTTTATTCAAATACTGTCTTTGTCTGAAGAATCCAAATATATTAATAAAAGTTACTAAAATCGATTGATAGCAATTACTACGATGATTATATTGTATTGTTTGTAAAAATGTTTAAATCCTCAGGGCAGTTGTAAACCTTGTGCTGCTCTAGGAAGTTTCTTTTAATCTTTTCGAAACCTTTCACCATGCCCCATGTTTCAGACAGGAGTCAAACCCACTTTGCGTCCACGAATAGAAGAGTTTCTGGTAAACTTTCGTTTCAAATCTCTTCTTTGATATTTTATATTTTAGTAGCTTAGTGGTTGAACCACTCAAACTACAATAAAGGGTGGTTCTTAAATTGCTATGAAAACTATAGTTATACTATAGTTATATATGTAATCTGATTGAATCAGATTACCGTATTAGAAAAAGTTTTCTTACTGTCGGTGATGCTATTGGCTATAACCTAATGCTGAGACGATACGGCACTGCATTCTTAACGCGAACGAACTATAGACACAGTGAAGTTCACACCAATATGTTTATGTTCAATACATACATATTTTTTTCTAATTAGTAGCCGTTACACGAATAGGCGGCCCATTAAGAGGCATCCGGACCCATACACATCATTCGTCGTTGGTGTTTAAATTAAATAATAAATTACAGTGATTGTGGTTATTATATCGCCTAATAATGGGTTCGCGATCGTAGGCTTCAGTAGAAATTGACTTTGTTCCAGTAATTGCAATGACTGTTCTTTCCCTTAGGCCGGAACACAACCACGGAAAGCCTGGACGGCTGGCGCTTCCAAGCGCGGCCTCTGGACTATCGGGACTGGTCGGGAACTGACTGCCAGGTGCCATCACTGCGACTATTGCCTCGACTAGACAGCCGTGCACACGCTGGAGGTATGCCCGGCGTGGGATGCGGAGCGCAGCGCGCGGTTCTGTAGTGGGTGCCGATATCTCGCTCCCGACCGTGGTTCGCGCTGTGGTTGAGCTAGCAGATAACGCTGTCGGCAAAATATAACACAACCAAGCAAACGTGATTATTACGGGGGTTAAAATATTAAGGACTGTAGGGTGGCCCCAGACGGGATCTTGACAAAGATACTTTACTACCGCTAACTATATTTAACAAAATTTTCTGTTCAAGAACCTTAATCCTAAAAATCCACCGACCAACAAAATAATCCCACCTAATTAAAATCCAACACATATAATCCTATTTTAACATGAACCAAAAAAAAACCATCTCAATAACAATACAGGCATTTTCCCAGACACGTATAAAATTATAAAAAAATAAGTCACTTTAATTAGTACCAGCCCCGCGAAAACCCGTTGTTCATTTTACATGCGGGATTCAAAAAATTTATCCCACATTTTTATCTGACACAATTATAAGGGTTGTTTACTTAAAATATCTACGTACGGGTGGGAAACACGACATACGTAACTTTTGGGACACGTTTGTAAAAACCTTTTTGTTTTTGTAAGGCATGGTACTCCGACTTTACATAAAGTTTTTGTTTTATCTGTGGATTGTTAGAGAAGTTGGTTCTATTCTAGTTTTGAGTTGAACTGTTGGTGATTCAACTTTGTCAAACAATTTTCAAAACCTTTAGAATCAATTTGTTTTTATTTCTCGGTATCTTTGTATTGGTACTGATCATACCTGATTTTCTCCAGGCTCCAAGTTCGATTCATGGTAGGGACAAGCAAATATGTAGAAATATGTGTACCAGCTATATAGGTACCAGCGTCAGTAGGGACCAAGCAAATATGTGGAAATATACGTATCATCTATATAGGTACCAGAGTCAGTGAAGGTCCCGGGTTCAATCCTCGATGACAGCCGAAAGTACCAATGACTTTTTACAACTGAAGTACATCAAGCCGACTACTCTAACGGTGAAGAAAAACAGAGTGAAGAAGCCCTCATACCTTAGAAATTATTTTCGACAGTAGGCTAGCGTGATGGGCTACAAATTATCTGACACCATCCCTTAGTTGGGTGAGCCTCATACTTATGTAGTGGGAATGTGTAGAGTAGCCGTGTATATATTTAGGTACCGGCCCCGCTCCCAATTCACCGCACAGTTTTTTTTTTTTTCGAAATGGACAGTTTATTTATGGCCCTATGGGTCTTTTAAATTTCACCGGACTTTCACCCACCGCACAGTTCTGTATTAAGTTATGTAACAAACGATGAAACACGTGATCAGGAATTGATTGAACGTACAGCCACGCGTTTACGTATAACTGACAAACGAGCAGCGACCCACATGATGGTAAGTACCATCCGCAGCCATAGACATCATTAGTCGTAGGTGTATTGTTTATTAATATTGATTGTGATTATCGTGTTGAGTAATATGCGGTGCTGGCTAAATTCAGTTGAAGTTGCTTTTGTACAAGTATATGAAATTCGAATTAAAATTCAAATATTTATTTCTCAACATTGACAATTACTTGATCTTATTGACGTCAAATAAAACATGACTCTACCATCAGTTCGGAAAAACCTTTGTGAAGAAGAACTGGCAAGAAACTTCACGGGTATATTTTTTTTCAAAATCAATTTACAATTTCTCTTTATGTCTACACAAAATTATTCTCAGATCGTCACCCGTTCATGAGTTAACGCGGGATCCAGCCATCGCCCTCCTCAACGATATGAGAGGGAAGCGAGCGACCCGTCCCCCGACGCATGGGCTGCCCCTTCCCTTGGACCGCAACACGACTCCGTAAACATGCTTAGTATGGCGGTCAAATTAAGACGGTTTATAGGACCGCCCTTAACGAGATCTCAACAAAAAAGCTCAATCACTAATTGGAAGTACCACTAATGTACCTGACATTAGTAATTTTTTAAGTTAGCAGGTTCCAAGTAATTGCCTACCTAACACACTGATCAAATATAAGTATAACGTTTTGTAACGTTTTATAACGCTAACGACGAACAAAAATTTTCAAAAAGAATCAAAAAAAGAAAAGTTACTTAGATAAAGTAATTCAAAAATAATTCTGAGTTACAAGCGTAACACTTACAAAGTCAGTAAAACAGACACATTTTCCTCGTTGAATACATAGTAGAGCTACCAGGTGTATTATCTTATCTAGCACACGCAGGTAAAACTTCGTAGATCCGAAATTTTAAGACTAAAGTTACGATTCGTACGCTCCCATACAACACCTCAGGGCCTATTTATATTCTAATACTCACCAAAACTGAACTACTCTCGTTGGATCAATATAAGAACTCATTTTGTTTTATTGTTCACGTTGTAAGGGAACGCCCGCACCCTTTAAAGGAGTCGAATTTACTTATGCAGTGTCGCAAATAGTTTAAGATAAGATAAATTCCAGAAACGAGCATGGGAAACGAATAACATGGATCTGGAAAAGGTAAGTGAGTAGGTAGTTTTGTTTTAGGGCGTTTTTGATAACTTTGTCATAGTAAGTAGTTTAAGAGTTAGGGATTTTAATGTGACCTGTGAAACAGATCTGCTGTAATAATCTAGATAATCATTGCAATAATACACTGTTTCTAGGAACTCTTTGAAATTATGTAAATAGGTAACATAAACTAATGCTTCATCTTATGTTAAATTATGTACGCACGTTGTTTGTAAATCTGGGCGTTTTAAGACTAAGACAATAGTAATAGTCATTCACTTTTCCCATCTAGAGTTGATCTTAAAAATCGTTCGTAAAACGTCTATTCACAATGTGAATAGGTATTCGGTTTGATTGAACATAATGCATACAGTAAGTACAATATCTATTTACTGCTGCCAAAAACTTAAACGAGTACAATAAATAGTAATATACCTAGATCCTGGAGCTAGAAATTAGTGCCACAACGTATTTGGTTCCCAAATTAAAATTGAAGATTGAGGTCATTGAATTTAAGTTCAAAACATAGACAGATAGCAATGATTTAGATTGCTAAGATTGCTCAACGCAAATACAAGGCGCCAACATCCTGTATTAACTAATTAAAAGTTAATTTCGTATCAAAATCTAAGTTTAGAAAATGTTTACGTGATATTAAGTTTCTCTGTTTTATTTTCGAGATTTCCGAATATCAAATGTATCAATATAAAAAAACAAATAACAAAAAATACGTGCCTACACAACAAAAACACCACTCTGCCGACATGGCACTAGCCTTTTTTATGACTTTTTTATGGTTGACAGACAAACTACATTAAGATGTGAGTAGTTGGATTATGTAGTTTTTGTAAAAATATCAATAAATCTAGTTTGCTATCTCATATTTTTTATTAACATTTCTACTCAAGGTCGGCGAAAACTTTGTTATTCATTAAGTATCATAGTTCATATCGACCATAACAAAATAACAAAAACAAACAAAATATTTGCTAAAGTACTAAGTTATTTTATAAAATGTTCTTGAAAGCTTTCAGCCTTAATTCAAAATTATGTCATACCTATCTAAATACGGATGAGTTGCATTCTTTCATGGTCTTCATTAATTTGGTTCTATGAGATTAAAAAGAATTAGATCAAGCATTCTTACCTATAAGAAAACTGTGACTAGGTTAGTTTAGGTTAGGTTAGGTTAAGAAAAGTTCCCCCCCGAATTGGAATGTGCCTTGCCGTGGCGGGGGGGCTCAGTAACCCATTGCAATCCTGCAACGGGCGAAGCCAAAACATTCCTCTGGTTGGGGCACGCTGCGTCTGTCCCGTATCGGGCGACAGTCGTGCTTCGTCGGTGCCCTGTGTCTGACCCATAGTGGGCGGCAGGGCGCCCTTTGGTGGTTGGGGTGGGCTGCGTCTGTCCCGTATCGGGCGGCAGTCGTGCCTCGTTGTTGCCCTGTGTCTGACCCATAGTGGTCGGCAGGGTGCTCTTTGGCGTTTGAGGTGCCTTGCGTCTGTCCCATATTGGGCGGCAGTGGCACCTCATCAGTACACTGCATCTGTTCCGTATCGGATGGCAGTTGTACTTCGTTGTTCTGGCTGTCGGAGTATTTGCTCGGGCCAGGGAGGGGTTGACTGTCGGGGTTTTTGTCCGGGTCAAGGGTGGCGGGCGCGGCGCGCACTTACACTGCCACCGCGCTGGCATTTGATTGCCACCGTCACCAAAACCGTAGTCCGTCGGAGTACCGTGGATCACGTCTCGCAGCTTTGACGGAACGGGGGTCTTGGCTTTACCGCCTGGACCGCGAGGAGACAACGTCTTAAAAAAATCTCTCAAAGGACCGTCGTTGGGATACGTGGCGACGGTCGCCTCTCGAGGTGGCAGACTAGGTAAAGTCTGCCCGCAAGCGACCAACCCAGGATACCGCCCGCCCTCCTGGTGTAATAGGGTTACCGCGGCAATGGGGTTCCTGCCGTGCTTGTGGACCATTAATTACCCTGTACTCGTGGGATTAAGTATGGAATATCAACAAAACCCAAACCTTGATGTAGTGTCTGAGACGGGCGGTGATGACGTAAGGCCTGAGATGGGCGGAGTTGACGTAAGGCTTGAGATGGGCGGAGTTACCGACTGTGGACCCGGTCATAATTTAGGTTCTAGAGAGGAAAGTGTTCTCACCGAGGAGCTTAGCTCCGGATCGGTGATGAGCCTAAACGAGGGGTCTGAAAGGGCCGGGAGGAGCAAACTCAGCGGCTTTGAAACCGCTGCTTTGTTACACCGTAAGCGCGCCTACTGGGCGTTCTCCACGGCAGAGGAAACCACCTCCGAAACGGAGACCGATGTAAGGCGCAAGGTAGGGGCATCATCGTCTCCAACAAAAGCTAAAAAGGTGGGATCGCCTGGCCTGGGAGCTGCCCCTACAACGGGAAGCCCCAAGAAAAAGGCGGCAAATAGGCGCTTCAGAAGGAATTCTGCAAGCCTGGAATGTTCCGTAAAGAACCTTCACCTCCAGCTGATGAGGGCAACAACCTTGACGTCGCAGACCTCGGCGTCGAGAATATGAGAGCGAGGGCGGGTCAGCGTGTAGCTAAGATCCTAACATTAGCCACCACCTCGAACAATTTAAATGGTGGTTTTGTGAAGGCGTTTAAAGCCTACGCAAAGGACCTAGGGGAGATCGTGGAGTGTTTGTCCCGCCGAACGGAGGCGGAAGAAACCAAAATGCTCTGGCGGGAGAATAATCGCCTAAGGCGGCACCTTGAGGACCCTAAATCCGAAGTTGCCGCTCTGAGTCGGGACTACTCCGAAAGGAAGTCCTTCCGGAGTGATCCTTCAGAGGAAATTAATCCCACTGAACTGGTGGGACAAATTAAGTCCGCCTTGATGGAGGAGCTGAAGGGTGGAATTCTTCGCTCTGTGGGGGATATGGTGGATGCCAAGCTTGCTGGCATCCAGGAACGCTTTCTCCCCTCGCCTGTTATTCGGCCGCCGCTCGCACACGAGTGCCGGGTTACCCCAGGGCCATCTGGTTCGAAGCCAAGGTCTGGAGCGAGGACCACGGATGTGGTTATCCCGGCCACTCCAGAAGCAAAAGCCGTATCCCAGACACGGCCAGTTGAATCCTGGACCACTGCGGTGTGGAAGGGCAAAGGGAAAGGTAAGAAATCCTTCCCACCCGCAGCCCAACATGCGCCTAAATCTAAGGGTCGTGCAACGACTCGGGCGGCGCCTAAACCTATGGCCAGTTCTACGGCCCATGCTTCCGTTGTCGCCCCACTGGCCAAAGCAGCTAAGCCGAAGCTCACAATTCCTAAGTCCTCGGCTGTAGTGATTACGCTACAGCCAGACGCCATTCAAAACGGATTGGACCACAAGGCGGCCCTAACCAGAGCGCGCCAAGGAATTAATCTGGCTGAACTTGGTATCAGCCAGATTAAGGTTCGACAGACGGCCACGGGGGCCCGCATGTTAGAATTGCCGGGATCCCAGAGCAGGGAAAAAGCCGATCAGCTTGCGGAGAGGCTGCGGGTCACCCTCGGGAAAATTGCCCGAGTCGACCGCCCTGAAAAGGTGGCTGACCTGAGAATTAGCGGACTGGACGACTCCGTCACCGCTGAAGAGGTGGTGGCAGCAGTTGCAGCTAGGGGAGGCTGTCTACCGTCCCAGGTCAGACTTGGAACTATGCGACCGGCTGCGTACGGGGCGACCTCTTTATTGGTCCACTGCCTTGTGGCAGTTGCTACAAGATTAAAGGAGGGGGGCCGACTCCTGGTGGGCTGGAGCTCTGCCTCCGTTACCATACTGGAGACACGCCCCATGCGCTGTTATAAGTGCATGGGGTTAGGGCACACGCGCCAGATGTGCCCCTCTGAGGCAGAACGTGAAGAGCTGTGTTCCCGGTGCGGAAAGTGCTGTAGTGGTGCCCTGCGATGCGCAGTGTGTGCAGACGCAGGTAGGCCATCCGGGCATGTGATGAGGGGCAAAAACTGCGACCCTCCCCCCACTAAGAAGAGAGCGGCTCCAGGGACAAGGGCCACTCCCATAGTCTCACGCCGCTCGGGAATGCAGGAAGTTGAGATGACCGAATAATGGTCCAGTCAATCAACTTCCTCCAGGGTAATCTAAACCAGGATTTGTTCCTCCAGGCTATGGCGCAGTGGGATATAGACGATAGACGCCATCTCTGCCCTAAAGTCCCTCACCATGGTGGCGTCCGCGAGGGGGGAGACGTCTTTAGCGGTGTCATTGGACATCGCCAATGCCTTCAACAGCCTACCGTTCGGGGCAATCCTGGAGGCACTCCGGTGCCTCTGTACCTGCGGCGGCTGCTGGAGGACTTCCTGAGGGACAGGGACGTCGTCTACGTCGACGGAAGGGGGTGGTGACTCGGCGAACGATGAGGTGTGGGGTTCCGCAAGGGTCAGTACTCGGACCACTCTTAAGGAACTTGGCTTACGATAGGGTGTTGCGGGGTGTTCTGCCACCCCACGTCAGCGTATTCTGCTACGCTGACGACACCCTGATAGTGGCCCAGGCGAGGACGTTCGCTGAGTCAGCGACTCGGGCGGAGGAGGGTGCGGCCCTGGTTTGGGCCGCATAAGGGAGTTGGGGCTTAGGGTCGCGCTGGAGAAGACCGAGGCTCTGTTGTTCCACGGGCCATGGCAGGGTCCCCCTCCAGGCGCGACCCAAAGGGTGGATGACACCCAGATACCTCTCAAGAGGCAAATGAGATATCTGGGTCCTTGACGGGCGAAAGGCTCGTAAAGGCAGCGGTCGCGCTGGGGCGACTGTTGCCCAATGTGGGTGCACCAGGCTCCTCATGCCGGAGGTTATACCACGGCATATTAAGGAGCATGGCCCTATATGGAGCGCCTGTCTGGGAGGATGCCCTCACGCACCAGAATCTAGTCCAGCTGCGAAGGGTACAGCGGACCCTGGCGGTGAGGACATCCCGGGGGTATCGCTCGATCTCCCATGGGGCCGCCTGTCTCCTAGCGGGTGCCCCGCTATTACCTACATCTAGATCTACCTCAATTCAAAGTAATAAAATATCCTAATTCTAGTCTGCTAATTCTTTTGCTAGTTTTTGAATTGTAAATTTGACTCAAGTAATATCAATAATGATCTACAATACAAATAAGTATGTATATCCAGTCTTAAATTTTATTTTTTGCCATAAAACCCTAAGATTTTTACGCTCTGAAATATGTACCTCTAAAAAAGAACTTATGAAGCAACTTATGAAACCGTATAAGTAGGCACCTCCCTCATAGAAGAAAAGTTTCCGTAGGTTTTTCGGCGTTTATGGCTGGATCGCAAAAACGTGTAAACAGGGCCTTACTCGTAAATTCTTTTGACATGGTAATTCGCCGTCTTCTTGAAAACGTACATGGAGGTACGCTTTATGATTTCGCCTGTCGTTATATAAAAAGTTTGAAATATGCTGTAAAAAGAACTCTGATGATATATAAGGTTATATTATGTAAGTAGACTATTTTTCTATTAGGTACATTGATGGCTATGTACAATGGTGAAGGGTATAAAAAAAGATATATGACTTATAGAACGTCTCAAGCACGTATTTTAAATAAACATTTTATAATAGTTATCTGATAACTGGCATAGATTGTCAGTTACAATCCCTCGTACCATATAAACATTACGGGAATAACCTTTTTTTCTCTTTATCTTAAGGTGTCTTATTTTAACACGTTTACAAAGGGAATTTTAAAATGTTAAATGTAGATCTTGGAAAATGGAGAGAGTAGTGATGCACGTGTAAAAAGGAACAAAATCATTAAAAAATTTGTTATAAAATGAATAGACTGGCAATAAAAAATCTTAATCTAATATAATCGATTCGCTCATTACTAATCTCAAACTAATGCTCAAACAAAGACGGCACAGACCTCGTCTTAGGACGTCGTATATTGAAACTACCACTGGTTCGGAAAGGTTGGAAAATTTAAGTACGAAAATGTTTCTATCCAGCACATTTTACTACATTTACAATAGATAGGTAGTACAAGAATAACAATTTTGTTATATAAGTGACATCTAGCGTGTAACACCTGAAGTTTTTGAAGTTTTCGTAAGGGGTTGGCTGACGTCATCTCTTACGTTGAAAGTTTCTTAGACAACTTATTTTAAATCCATTACTTACATACCTACAGCGTATTTCATTTATAAGGTTAAGAAATATATTAGTCGGTAAGGTTCGAAAAATATTACAACTTCGAAGAATTTACTTAGGTACCAGGTGCCTTATTCAATGACTGCCTTTTCGTGCTTGATTGTCATATTGACTTTGACGTTAAAAGATAGGTTGATTGATTAAAAAGGCCGCTTGCTGTTTTGCTTGTCATCATCGGTTTGCCGAAATAAATTATTTCTGAATTAAGTTTGTTGTTTAAGTCTTTCGAAAATACTACTAAATTTCTTAAATTTATACGCGTGATTAAAAATGAGTTCAATTGGTACTGGGGTGAGTACTTTTGCACTATCCAAAAAACGTAAGACCTAGGTTAGAAAGTTATTATTCGAGTTCCTACTGTCGTGAAACTTTTACAAGCCATCATAGTGTTCTAATTTTGTAGTTAACACCTATCATGCGAATTTGCTCTATATCTAGTATTGATTGTTGTATTATGAAGTCCAAAAATATTGCTTACTCATTGTTAGAAAGAAAGCTTAAGTAACTCAATTTTTTTTCAGTACGATCTATCAGCGTCACAATTCTCTCCGGATGGACGCGTATTTCAAGTAGAATATGCTGCCAAAGCTGTAGAAAACTCGGGCACTGTAATTGGACTTAGGGGTAAAGATGGAGTAGTATTTGCTGTGGAAAAACTTGTGACATCAAAGCTGTATGAACCTGGTGCTAATAAAAGAATTTTCCATATTGATGATCATATTGGAATGGTAAGTTCAAATGTACTTGATGGTGTGTGAAACCAATTACTCTACAACCAGGCTAAACTAGAAAACTGTCAATCATGAAATCATTTGTTTCACATATATTATCATCTTATTATTATTTATTGACTAAATTACCAAAGTATTGAGCTGTATATCTTTGGCAGCACTAGTTTTGTTAATAAGTAGCAAAGAATGGAAAAGGGGAAGCTGCAAGCAGCTTACTTGTCAATTTTTCTACTATGTAACTTGTCTTTCATAAACAGTCCATTAATTTATTTATTTTTATTTATTTAAAGTCACTCCAACAACATTCATATTAAAATAGTCATAGTTAATTACAATTTTAAGTTATATAGTTCCGATACATATGTCATAATTAGGTATTTTCAGCTTTTACAAAACAACTCTGTGTACACAAAATTACAAATGGTGTCAAAAATAAAGTTTAGGTAAAGTTAAATTAAGTTGATATGATAATGAGAAAATGATATTAGATACAAGTTACAGTAAATTAACCCTTGTAAACATTAGATGACTGCCCATAGTACACATGGTACTTAAGTTAGATGTTAGATCTTTTTAATGGATACACTTTCAGTTGGATGCATATCAGAACAAAATAGACCTTTTATTCCTGACTGTACTGTCTCCTAAGAATGTCTAAGCTATGTTTTATTTTTCATATTCTCTGTACATCATTGCACTAAATTTCATCCTCACATTTTGACATTAGTAAAATATTAATATAAATATTATAATAATTTGTTTCAGATATATCATTACACAATATTTTTCAATTTCTTCTTTTTTAAATTCCAGGCAGTAGCTGGTTTAATATCAGACGCAAGACAAATAGTAGAAACAGCTCGCACTGAGGCCTCTAACTACAGATCACAGTATGGTGGCCCGGTACCTCTCAAGTATTTGAATGAGAGAGTGTCAATGTACATGCATGCATATACATTGTACAGTGCTGTGAGACCGTATGGTTGTTCCGTTGTCATGGGGTCATGGTCAGAGCATGATGGAGCTCAAATGTACATGTTAGATCCAAGTGGTGTTGCATTTGTAAGTAGCTTCCTTTCTTATTGTATAAATATC
Organism: Marasmarcha lunaedactyla; assembly: GCA_923062675.1. Taxonomy (NCBI): domain Eukaryota; kingdom Metazoa; phylum Arthropoda; class Insecta; order Lepidoptera; family Pterophoridae; genus Marasmarcha; species Marasmarcha lunaedactyla. The sequence continues at coordinate 17,904,370 of OV281353.1, forward strand.
CCATCGGGTGCTACCAGTAAATTAAATCGATTTAACTGTGGTAATACCACATTGCACAGATAATAAGACTTAATAGAATTTGAAATTTTCTCTTAATAGAATTTTAAAAGAATTCAGGTACACTGTTAGGATACATAAATATCAGGACATTTAGGTGCTCTGTGTAAAGTTTTATTATGTTTAACATTCTTAATCATGAAACCCCTTTTTAAAATCAGCAATTTCTTCCGAATAAAAGTTATATTACTTATTAACACTGTACCCCCTAAAAATATGGGCTTAGAACAGAATAACAACTGGTAAAAAAAACCTTTTCACAAAAATATTGCAATTATATTTAAAAAAATCTTTACTATATGGAGGACATCTAACATAATCACTTTCTGTGTATAAATCTGTAACACATTGCTTTATTCAAGACCTTCATTTTTTTCTAAATCCATATATTACATATGTATTGTATATAACCAATCTAATTGTGAAATAAACAAATGAATATTCACACTGCTTTGTCTATGTCATGTTCTGTTCAGACTTATCTAACCACAGATTAACAAAGTCACATCTTAAGAAATTGATATAGTTAAGTTGGAAAAGTGCTTCAAGCAAGCTGTTTAAAATATCACAAAATCAATTTAGAATTCCACACATGTAATGAAGTGAAGAGTGAAATATGCAGTTTATTCATTTGTACTAGAATATTTATAATGTAAACTAATGCTATAAAAAGAAAAGATTTGATATTTTGTGTATTTGTAACATATAAACTCAAAAACTACTTAGCTGATTTAAAAAATTCTTTCACAAATTAAAAGCTATATCATCAGTGATTAACATAAGCTGTATTTTATTTTCAAAATATTTGAGATCCTCACGAAAATTACAATAAACCCATAGTATCAAAAATTTTGCTATCTACATAAACTAATATTCACCTTTGCTAATTTAAATCTTACAAATTTTCAGTCTTACTTTGGGTGTGCAGTTGGCAAGGCGAAACAAGCTGCAAAGACTGAAATTGAGAAACTCAAACTGGCAGATATGTTGGTGAAAGACCTTGTAAAGGAAGCTTCTAGGATGTAAGTACTCAGAAATTATAACATGTGGGGTGTAAGCACCTATTTAGGTGGAGATAATTATAGACTTTCTTTTTATTTTACTTACGGCCATTTGTGTGAAAACAATCAAAGTTTTAATTTAGCCTGGAGTAGTTATTCTCGACTAAGTAATTAACTAACTAATTAGTTACGAGTTGTATTAAAAGCATGGGCTAGTTACCCTGCGCTAACTATTTAGTATAGACCAACCAACTTTTCCGTGCAGAGGAAAATTGTAAGTATAAGATTTGTGTGGCAACTATTTTGTAAATAATATGTTAACATAAAAGGCAGCAATAACGCACAGATAACGAGGTTGAACTGTAGTCCGGAAATAAACCATACCCGTGAAACCTAGCTCTTGTGAGACTGCATTTTGTTCGCAACTTTTGTAGTGGCCACATGTTATACAAGCTTTTGGTCCAAAACACATTTTGTTATGTATCTGTCAAAGCTTCACTAGTAGGCGATACCACTACATATCTGTAACAATTTAAATAATATATGTAAAGGTCTTTATAAAAATAGTTAAATTGGAATTTAAAATTATTTGAAATAATACTTCATTCAATAGGTTCTTAGTGAACCTTTCTTAGTTCTACCCAAAACACCTTGATTTAAAAATAGTACATTGCGATACACGTGACCTAAGTAGCCTATTACTGCACGGCGTGAAGTTAGCTAAACGCCGTGCATTAATAGACAACTTAGGTCTCAAGTATCTTATACAATTTTATAGCAAGTGTGACATAAATCCTCCCCGGGCCGGAGCGGGCTTGGGGGGTGGGAGCCAGGGGGGTTCAGATTACTGTTTTGAAAGTGTATTTAAAAAAAATCAAATATTATTACAACAGAATAAAATTTCCAAGTATCCATGAATGTTTATTTCTTGATTGGCATAACAATAGATTAGACAACAGGAATGAACTTTATTTTTTATACTCATATATTTAAAACAAGAAATCTACCACACTAATTCAGCAATAGCTTTCCTCAGTCTGCACACTTTTATTTTCGGTGGTGCACGTTTAGGTGACGGAGCAATTATTAAAGACAATATTGCCGCAATGCCATTCAAGCTGTTTTCTTTTATTTTTCTACATGAGTGTAGTTGGTCAATTCATTTACGCACTGTGCAGAAATAGGCAATTTAGGTCACGGAAAAGCGTGCGTAAATTGCGGGTAAATTAGTTAGTAGTTAGTAAATTAAATAATTGAGTATTTATTCTTGATCTTTCGAGTTACTGTAACCAAAGCATCGACACTTTGGTTCTGATGAATGAAAGTGACACAGAGAACCCCTGTTTTACATTGTTATGAAATAATTTGTTCTTTCGTGTACTTGTCTATTACACAAACTTTAATTTTACTAAAACCTTACAATTTATTACCGTCATAGCTAGATCAAGATTTTTAAGAAAGACTAGATTTTCATGGCTTCTTTCTTTTACACTGTTTTATCACCGAACGGATTTGGAGTTTCGTAAAATAAAAATAGAAGTTACTCTTTCTTTGCTAGCTCTAACCTCTTTTTTGTGTTAGTGCAAGACAAACCTCGAGATTTGTAAAATTAGCACTGTGTGAGACACACTAGCCCAGAGCTAAGTGTAGCAGCTGAAATGGTCCTTAGGCAACTATTTGGGTTCTAGATCTAGACACTACTGTCAGAGGGTTGGTTAGCTTGAACATCTAATGCATGTGAACCTATTTGTATTTTGTTCGAAATATTCAATATTTTGTCGCGTAATAATGGTGACCTTGTTAACCTTATCTGTAGTTTTTCTGCAACGCCACGACATTTTTTTTGTTTGTAGTTAAATATGTACATTTGCTTATATGAGTTTTTAATTGTTTTTAATTTATAAAGATCTTTGAAACGAAACAATTAAATTTAAATTATTTTGAATTGTTATGCAGGTGTGATGGAGAGATACATGTTTCCTTTAAAAGTTTAAGATATTTTTATGAAAAAAAAAATTGATTAGACCTATTTACATATGTTTTATAAATTATTAAAAAGAAAACTAATTTAGGCTTTGGAAAGGTTTGATGTATTAAAAAGATGGAAAACTATATGACATAAAAAAATTTCTACAACTTATATATTGTTCAACTGCAACTTTACTTACTAAGGACACCATTTACTTACTAAAAACAAGTATATGACAGAGAAACCTCAGTGCTATGTATGGTTTTTTTTAACAATATTTCCTCATTTTAAAAATTTATCCATGCATTATATTTTGTATTTAGGGTAGATCCATCAAGAAGCTGGCAAAACATTTTTTAAAGTTTTATTTGATTTGATGGATAAGTTTCCATCGTCTGTTTTCATTGGATCATATTATAGTTCTGTTTATCTAACATGCAGCTATAGACATAGTGAAGACAGGCAATTTCACAGACCAGACCTATTTGACCAAGCCAACTGTCACATGTGACGTCATGTATATCGGATACGGACATTATTATTTATTTCTATTAAATATAATATTATTTATAAACTATTGAGTGTACACTTGTTTCGCAGCCCTTGTTTTATTGTAACTTATTACTATTTGAAGATAGAATAGTAAGGTAAATAAATCAAAATCCATTCATTTTTTATATTTTTTAATGCAAGACAAATAACCTAATCACATTATCAGTCTTCACTTTATCATTTGGTATTATTTCTTTATTTAGGAAGCTAAGGTAATGTAAGGTAAGAAATGGTAAGGTATACCATTAATATTTGCATTAAAACCTACAAGACAAGACATATCATTCATATATAATGCAATGTAAACTTCTTCTGTAAACTTCTTGTGTAAAATTCTTCTAGATAACTTGTATCAGTCTTTACATAACTTATTAATGTTTAGATAATCATCATCTTGGATAAAACTAAAAAATATAATGAATGATCAAAATTAAACTATTATACTCTTTTTCAATTAACTGTAAATGTTATAGTCTAATCTAAACAAAGAAAAAAAATATAGTTTTAAGAAATAAAAATTAATTATCATTTTTGACATATTTTTCTAGTTAATAAACAAATCGCAGTAGGGGAATATTACTTTTTAAAAATACAAGCTTTGACGCCTTGTCTCCTTCAAGTCTGTTCCGATGAGGGGTGTAAATAAGTCCTGCACCACACTAAACATGCGCTCGCTCGGAACACTCATTGGTGGTGTAACTAAATAATGTCAAACTACATGAAACAGAAGGCTGTACCTTTCCTTGTTCACTTTCCACCAAGTTAAAGGGTCGACGTCATTTGCCATGCGTTTTTCGTTAAATATTCTGTGACAGTTTTACGAATTAAAAGATGAACAGGGTTATGAAAAGTATTAAGCGGTATGTCGTCTTCTTCACTGTCGCTCACATCCATTAGTGAATTCATTGTTTCTTTTAAAGATACACTTTTAAATAAACGTGTTTCCGTGTCTGAGGTTTCATTTAACCTAAAACGCTTTGCATTTAGACAATGTGAATTGGAAGTAACATCGTTTTGATTGTCTCCAACCAAATCCAAAATATGTTCTATGATACACTCTTTAGTGGATGTATTTTTAAAGAACTTACTCTTTGTTGTAAGTGCCAATAGATTAAAACCAAATTATGCAGACTTAAGAGAAATGTATTTATTCAACATCGACTCAATGAATTAATATACAAAAGTGACAATGAGGCAGACCTCTGACAATGATAATTCATTTATGGCGGGAGAATGAACGTTCCGTTTTACTTATATTATTTTAACATATCATAACATCCTCTTTTCTCATAAAAAGTTTAGTTCACAATTAAGCTTTGTAAGTTAACAGCTAGTTTTATAGACATAACTTAAAATTACGACGATCCTATTATTAAAATTACAAGACCTAATTTACTTTAATGAAATTTAGTATAACTCTAGAACACTATGTTTTTATAAATATTCATTACATTTTAGAAATATTAACCTGTTGAAGACAGATGCATTAAATATGTAATACAACAATAAAACTTCATTATGTAAATTAAGTTTTGACGGTTAATCAAAATTGAACCTAACTGGCGGTGCAGATCATGCACACCCTCAGATGTCTCTTCTTTTTGTCCTACTTGTTTTTCTTCTTCTTCTTTTAATTTAGTCTGTATCTCTATAGATTTGTCTTTTGTATTTTCCTCTTCTTGTCCCATGATCAAAGATGGTTTCAATAAGTGCTGTCTGTTCCTTCGAAGTTTACCTTTAAATAATAAATTATCAATAACATGTATCTCGTGACGACAATTCCAATATGGTAAAACCAATTGGTTAGCTTGTAATTTACTTGACGGCCATCCATTTGTATAATATTTCTTTAGTAGCTGCAGAGATTCATCACTTTTTGTAGCTTCAGCGAGCCACTGTAGACGTGTTTCTGAAATTGGTAAGTTATTCATCAACAAATTTACATGCATAGTCACTTCATCATCCAATTCATCGTCGCTACACTCAGGTAAAGCTGCACGTGAAACTGAGTCAGCTATGTACATTTTTGAGCCTGGTTTATACTCAACATGGAGATCGTATGCTTGTATCCTGAGCATAAGTCTTTGGAGACGAGTTGGCACTTCAGCGAGTGGCTTTTTAAACAAAGTGACCAAAGGACGGTGATCTGTCTCTACAACAACCACTTGGCCATAAATGTATTGATGATATCGTATGCAACCAAAGACAATTGCATATAGTTCTTTTTCAATTTGTGCCATTCGTTTTTGACTTGTCGTTAGGGTTTTAGATGCATATGAAATAGGATGATTGTTTTGAAGCAACACTGCCCCTACTGCTGACTGACTTGCATCTATCTACTGACAAGATAATGGACTGTTTGAAATTAAAATGAGCTAAGACTGGACTCTGACAAATCATATTTTTTAGATGTTGATATGTTTTTTCATGACAAGCATTCCATTGCCACTGACTTGACTTTTTTAACAACTCACGTAGAGGTTCAGTTTCACCGGCCAAATTGTTTACAAATCCACCTAAATAATTAAGGAGACCCAAAAACCGTTGTAAATCTTTAAGACATATTGGTGATGGCATTTCTTTGATGGCACGTACTTTATCAGGGTCAGGTGAGACTCCCTGCTTCGAAAAAATATGACCTAAATATTTAACACTTGAGCTTCCAAAGGTACACTTATTTTTATTGAATTTTAAGTTGACCTCTTGTGCTTTCTGAAACACTCTTTGTAAATTTTCATAATGTTCCTGCTGTGTAGAACCATACACTAGCAGATCATCAGCATAGACTATTACTCCTGGTAATTCACCAAATGTTTCAGTCATTATTCTGTGAAAAATTTCTGGTGCACAATTAATGCCATATGGTAGACGTTTGAATCGATACCGACCAAACGGAGTGTTGAAAGTACACAATAAAGAACTTGGTAAATCCAAACGTATGGCCCAAAAGCCACTACTGGCGTCCAGTGTTGAAAAACAAGCAGCTCCGTGAAGTTTTGAACGTACTATATCAATAGCTGGTATTGGATAATGAGACCTGCGAATAGCTGCATTCAGGTTTCGTGGATCAAGACATACTCTTAATTGACCATTTTTCTTCTCAATAAGCAAAAGTGAACTTACCCAAGACGTTGGCTCGGTTACCTTTGCAATGACATCATTTTTTTCCATGGCACTTAATTCCTTTTTTAATCTGTCATGCAGTGAGAATGGAATTCTGCGTGGTGCATCAATTTTTGGAGGAACATCCAAGTTGAGATTGATGTGACATTCACCTGGTAGACAGCCCAATCCGACAAAAACAAATTTATTATTATTCAATAATGAACTTAAATTACCATTTTTAGCAGACATTGTGAATGACTTGTTATAATTTTTGTTTTTTGACTGTGACTCTAACATTTTCTGAATATTAAATACCCTTTTAACAAGACCTAATTCTGTACATGTATATTTTCCAACTACAGTAGGGGACAAAGCATCAGCAATTATGAAATTTATCATTTTTGATGTTTGTTTGTTATTTACATAATAAGTACACTTTATGTGTTGTTGACCTATTATTTTTATATTATTACCACTGTATGATGTTACTTTAGCAGGACAAGGTGACATTTTATTTGGAATATTTAAGGACTGAAATAATTTAATGACATGACATTTACATCACTACCGGTATCCAAAATACATTGCACATGTACATTATTTATCTCTAAATTAATATTCCAATCTGAATTAGACGACAAGTTTGACTTTAAATGCCCAATAAATATATGTTCATTGTTACCTTCATTTTCAGAGTCATCACCAACTTGAACAAAATGTATTTGTTTTGACTTACACATTGCTTCATAATGACCTATTTTATTACATTTCCTGCATGTAGCGCCAGCAGCTGGACACTTGTAACGATGGACCTGTCCACACCGACCACAATTATTTCTTAACTGAGACTTGGACTTTGACCTTGAAGAGGATCCATAAATATAATTTTGACTTTGTTTCTTAGTATAGAATATATTAGAACTTCCTTTTAATTCTGATGCCTGTGACAGTGACTGTACAAGTGCTTTGGACACAGATATAGCTTTTTCCAATGTAAGACCTTCTTCCAGCAACAGTTTTTCCCTTACACACTGATATTTTTCATGCAAGTTGCAAATGTAAATATCCTTTACGATTCCTTCTGTGAGATCTCCAAAGTCACACGACTTGCTTTTGTTAATCAGATCAGTAAGAAAATCTTCCAAACTTTCTTCCTCTGACTGTATTCTAGTGAAGAATTTATAACTTTCATAGGTTATGTTAGTTTTGGGTACAAAATAACCATCAAATTTTTCAATTATTACTTGAAATTCCACAGTATCTATGTCAAGATTGAAGGTGTTGAATATTTCTAATGATTTTTCTGCCATAAAATGTAGAAAAACAGCAACTTTCCTTTCGTCGCTTTCATCATTCAGGCCGCTTGCCCGTAAAAATATTTTAAACGACTGCAACCATTTTCTCCAATTCACTGCCAAATTACCTTCCAAACACATAGGCGATAAATTGCTTGAAAGATTGAGTCGTTTTGTACTGGTGGAACTGGAAGATTCCGACGACTGGATATTTTCTTTTCAGCATCCATGATTTTAAGTGTTACTTTTCACTAAATTCATTAACTTGTGAATAAACTAATTGGTCACTTCTGACACCATGTTGTAAGTGCCAATAGATTAAAACCAAATTATGCAGACTTAAGAGAAATGTATTTATTCACCATCGACTCAATGAATTAATATACAAACGTGACAATGAGGCAGACCTCTGACAATGATAATTCATTTATGGCGGGAGAATGAACGTTCCGTTTTACTTATATTATTTTAACATATCATAACACTCTTGTATCTTGGGTCAATGAAAGTCGCAGTGGCGAACAGAAGGTCATTCTCAAAACCAGAAAATTTGCGCATAAGCTCGTCTTTTATAACCGTAATCGTATCACCAGTGTGTTCATCAGATGGATCAAGATCACTAACAATTTTTTCTAGTGTTGCAATTAAAGGAATCACGAAGATATGGAAACATCGGCAGCACTTAACTCTTTAGTCAGTTCTTCAAATGGTCTTAGTACACCGATAAGCTTCTCAATAATCATCCACTCTTCGGACATTAATAGAGGAATTTTATTATTCGTCGATGCATAAATACATAAGGACTCTTTGACTTGCAAAATACGTTCCAGCATGTAAATAGTGCTGTTCCACCTGGTTGCACATTCTTGTTTAATCTTAAGGGAATTTTGGTTTAGCCTTTTCTGTATATTAGCAAGCTCATCTTGTGCAGAAGTCAAATGATGAAAATGAGTTGCCATCTTATTGCATTTAGTTATGGCAGCAATGACAGTTTCTTGAACTTTTAACCCTTCTTTTAACACATTTTGGATCTTATGTGAAGCACAGTCAATATGTTTAACATTTAATAAGTTTACACCTTTTTTCATGTTAGCACCTGCATTGCGAACAACACATTTTACTTTTTCTTTAGGAATCTCCCATAACGACAAGATTTCTTCAAGTTTATACGCAATATGTTCTCCGGTGTGGCGGCTATCATTGAAAACTTCTGCTTTCAACGCAATCATTTTCCTGTCAAATTCTTTTGTAATCCCATGGCAAGTTAAACTCAGCAGTGAAACTCCAGAATAAGTATCAGACCAAATATCGCTGGTAAATGAAAATTTTTCGAAGGATTTCAGCAATTCGAGTATTTTCGCAGATAAATGAATTGAAATACTGGCGAGATTGCCAAATTATTTCTCATGGCATTATGCATTCCCTTTAAATGATTTCTCATGGCAGTTGTGGTTCTGCCTTTTCTTGAATAATTGTAGTTACAGAGCTTGCATTTAGCTCGTTCAGCATCGAAAAGTGTAAAATAAGTACATATTTCACTAGAATTTGATTTACTCATGTTAATAAATCACTATTCACACTCTAACCTCAAAATTCACTTGTTTTGTTTACGAAAAGACCGGCGGCGCGAGCGGAATGAATGACACTTCAGTTGGATGAGTTCATATCAACTCGGCAATTCTCGGCACAAAATACAATTGGACGTAACCACAAACTAACTAGTGATGCTACGCATCAGACGAACGTCTTCCTAACTACAACACAAGTAACTAGGAACTTGAGGAACTTTTCAATTTGACAACTTTTTTTTTTTAAATTAGATTGTCCTTCGTTTCTTAAAATGACGGCATTGGATTTTGGCGTAATGCCATTGTGGCGAGCGAAAGCCCCTCTCCTTTTCTACAAGATAAATTTAACTTTCTAAAAGATAAAGAAGGTAAAATAAATAAAAGACTTGTATATTTATGATTTTTTTTAATTTCTAAATTTTGTTTGTATCGCACGGGAGGCAAATTTTTATTTTCTAGAAGCGAGACATCAGTACTATTTATTCAAATTCTGTTAATTATGTTACACCAATTAAACACCGTTATTCATATTGAGTAACCCAGAAAACATTTCTTGTGTGGCTCACAAACAATATACAAAGGTTTACCACACTTAAACCTTGTAAGCACTATTAGCACAAAGACACGGTAACCATTGTTAAGTCCTATCTCAGTTCTTGGAATGTGATGAAAAATAACGTCCTTTCGGCTACTTTCTCATTCACTACTACACAGCACTTGTTGTACATTGTGAAGCACCGAATTAACGCATATTAATTACTATATTTGGTTAATGAGAGGTTATGTTTCAGAAATTGATCAATGCAAACTCTTCACTCGTCAATCATTGAAACCGTAATGGCAGATCGAGCTGATTGATTGAAAATTAAATAAAATTTTGCGTTTTCTGGCAATCAGCTGTAGTTACTACACAATAACTATTTCTGCCAATTTCAAGTATTAATATAATAAAAGTAGTTTTAACATAATTATAACATTGAATCATAACCTGAAACCGTACATCATTGATTGAACATAGTAGTCACATTGAAGTGACGTATGACAATTGTTCGCTCGAAAAGTAGCAAGAGATGTCAGCATCAAAAGTTTCTAACCATAGACATAATTCCTAGTTTTTTTTGTATGAAGACTACCTGCTATGGACGTAACTCACGTCGTTCGAACGAGACTGCCACCAAGCCATAGACAATTGGCGCCAAATTTGAACAAAAACTTAATATTCGCATTCGCGAATGTGGGTAGGTAATAGATATTCTCATTCGCATCCGCATTCGCGAATGTTCAAAAAATGACATTCGTTACATCACTAGTACATGCATCCATATCATGGTGCTCTTAATTTATAATTATCCTTCTTGTATCATTTTATTATATTCTTGGTTTACTACACAAACCCCGACGAGCACGAACAAATTTACACTTTTGAAAGGATCTGAACATAGAAATTTTCTGTTGTAATAGTTGGTATGAATTATTTTAGTTTGACTTTACTTACTATCAGATGGCAAGTTAAATGAGACCTGTATAATTGTTTTTAGGGAATAAGTGAATTTACATTTAGGTATTGTGAAATTAAATCTACTACATCTACTGATGCTCATATCCAAACTATGTAATGTGCACTATAGCCAAATCAGCATTTGTATCCTTGTTTTCGCTTCATGGTTAACGGGTTACGATCAAACTGATAAAAAAAACTATTCATAAATGCTGAGCTGATTTTGCTGTGCATTGTTTGATAACTCCCAGCCGAGTGGTGAAGTGGGTAGTAGATCTGCCTCATACGCGGGAGGTCCCAGGTTCGAGCCCTGTTTGGGACATTCATTTGTGGGATGAACACAGATGTTTGTAATCGGGTCATGGCTGTCATGGTAGTCTAGTTTTATGTTTATTCTGGGTTCCCCCCAGTTCACCGTATGGTTATCCACAACACAAGCTCTGCTTACTTTGGGGCCATACAGTTGGTGTCTTTGTCTGGGGATTTATTATCACTCTATCGTAGTTTGTTGAAGTATACGAAAAATTCGTGTTATTTGATAATTGTGTTATTAGGTTTAATTTAATAACCCCTGGATTTATTTTATTTTTTCAGTATCTACCTAGTTCACGATGAACTGAAAGACAAGCAATTCGAGTTGGAATTGTCCTGGGTATCAAAAGACACGAAGGGTCGCCATGAATTAGTGCCCAAAGAAATAGCATCCGAGGCAGAAAACGTAGCGAAGCAGGCTTTGGCTGATATTGAAGATTCTGATGAAGGGGAGATGTAAATCCATAATAGTTAATAATAAATATTTTATCTTTTTCGTGGGGTTTCATTTTGAGGTACATAGTAGTATTAATTTTAATTTGACATCCATAGCAACCAAGTAATTTATTGCCCTGGTTACAGTATGACCAGTGGAATTACCGTAATAAAGGCAATTCCATTTAAAAGCGACCTTGACACGACACCTAAATAATATTTTTTATTTTGTTAGCAACACTTACTTGTAACTTTTGATATAGATGATGTGTATCCCTAATTTGGGATGTGTTTCAATTGCAACTAAGATGTAAAAAAAAAAGAATTTATTCATTAATGAGCTTTGCGAATTATGCTTTAACTACGAGATCGATAACAATTGCTAGATACAATTTAAATGCCATTTACACCAATATTCGGAAAGTAAACTTAATGGATAAATTCTCAAAAAATATTCACCAAGTCAGTTAAAAGTAATTTTTTTGCAATAATGTTAATCTGATGAAAAGTAGCAATAGGGTCATATAGTAATGTGGAAAGACAAGACACCACAAGTTTGCATGTACACTTTACTTTCAAAATTATAATATCGCGTGCGTCAGAACTGAGTTGCCAGCTCTCAGAATTGGGTGAAACTATCCCAAATTTTAGCAGAACTTGCAAAATAATTCTAGATTAAAGGAAAATACTTCAGGTAATCTTGGTATTAAATTCATGTTTTTGCCGCTCTAAAACCTATTAGATATTAGATATGATTTTCTTACATGACATAGTGACTTGTCTTAAAGACCAGGAATTCCCGGTCATTTCCGTCCACCGTATGTATGGCAAAGATCGTATGCCATACAACCTAGATCACACCCCTGAGGGCAAGGGGATTTTCAACCTTAAAACTATAGCACGACTTTCGGGGATCACCGTTGAGTCCCTGAGGTCCCCTTCAAACGTGGTACACCCAGCCAATGCCATAGATGCCAAATCTATGGTCCTACGGCCAGAAATTGCCACGCCAAGCCCAGGTGCGTCAAGTGCATGGGTGATCATGGCACTGCGGATTGCGCGCGAACCCCGCAATCTGTCGAACCTCCTGCATGCGTCTTATGTAAGTCGGTTGGCCACATTGCTAATTACCTAGGATGCCCCAGGGCCCCAAAGCCCAACCCCAAAAAGGCGCAGAAGGCAAAGCAAAGGTGTCCACCTTCTGCTCCTGCTGCAAAGCGCGGCCCACCCAATAAACCGGAGCCTCCGCTATGTGTGTGACCCTCAGACGCCTCCCAAGAACGCATGGGTGACCCCACCTACCATGGTGAGGAAACCCATGGCAGCCCTCACCCTCCCGTCTTCTCAGGTACAGCAGGTCAGGTTAGCACCTGCTTGCATGCCTTGTCCTCTCACGGCCAGGTCCCATGGAGAGCCACTTTCAGACTTCGCGCTTGTAAGCGAATTCGCCTCAAGTTTCGACTTGGGAGAAATCACCATTTTGGCTCGCAAACTACGAGCCGCAAAGGGTGACTTCCAGGCGACGTGCTTCGTTGCGATTGAACATCAGGCGCTTATCGCCAACGTCCAAAAATTCAATAAATTAAACTTTTAAATGCCGTCCTCTAGATTAAAACCTCGGTCCCTCACTATCGGCTACTTCATCGCCGATGGTCTTAAACATCAGCGTAATGAAATTCATGAACTCCTTCGAGAATTCCAAATCGACATCTTACTTGTCCAGTACCCGAAAATAGCGAACTACAACATCGTTCGTAACGATAGGCTTACCGCTGATAAAGGCGGTACCCTCATCTATTAAAAAAACTCACTACACTGTATACCTGGCGATCCCCCACAGCTCAGGAATATCGAAGTTTCCTGTTGTAGAAAAGCGATGAGCGGCCATCAGCTAATCACGTTGGCATCTATCTACCAACCACCAGATAAAGCGACCTCCAGTCGTTACTCGATATGAGTCCCTCAACTTTACTCCGTAGTTACCAAACCAAACGGCCGTCGTCTTTATCACATGTTAGATTCGCAAAGCTGTGATGTAGTAAGTCTTTGGGAACCGACTCACTATCCCTACAACACAAATCATCGCCCCGATATTCTCGATACAGCAATCCTACAAAGTGTTAACGGTACACTCAGTAGAAGTCATCCACCAGCTTACTTCGGATCACCGACCGGTAGTCATGCAGCTAGGTATCCCAAGTGACCCCGTTCCTCAAACGAGGGCACACATTGATTGGGCCAAACTAACGGAAGCCCTTCAGGCAACCGACAGCTCCGACCTGAATACCATTCCCGATTCATTGTCATCTATTACGACCAGGAAAAGGCTTGTAAATCAAGACACGATTGCATGTTGAATGACAATTTATTTGTTAAAATACTGAGCTTATATACTAGATATAAAAACGTGTGAGACAGTAATATTTAATTATCTCATGATCTTACTTTTATCACGTATGTTCCTAAATAGTAAACTGATTCTCTGTAAGTCACGTCTGGGGACGCCACATCATCCATCGAGGAGACCAATGCAGCGATCGGTGCTTTCACCAACCACCTTCGAACTGCTATCAGTGCATCTTCCAGGCGGGTTCCGGTGGCGAATGATCGCCGCTGGATCCTGCCTGAGGATGTGAGGGAGTTGTTGAGAGCAAAGAACGCAGCTATCCGGGCGTACGATTACGCTCCGACCGAAGCAATCCGTATCAGGGCCCTACAGTGAGATGTTAAAACTCACATACGCGAACTACGGTCTAACAACTGGGACGCGCTTCTTGAAGAGATTTCGCCTTCGCATCTGGCTAACTAGAGCTTGGCGATGTCTCTTAAGATGGACTCTACCGCGTCATCGATGCCTCCTTAGGCCTCCGCCCATGACTCCTGCCTTCGATGACTCCGAAAAAGTTGAAACCCTAGCCGAGAGCTCTTAGCCCAACAGTGTAAACCGAGTACAGAAAGCACCAACGCCCTCCATATAGAAAATGTGAATAGCACAGTCGAAACTAAATGCGGCAACCCACCGACAGAATTCCTTCAAAATTGTTATACCATCATTTGCGCAGTGTTCCTGCGCGTCTTTAAAGGCACTAAGGACCCCTCCACGGAGAAACGGTGTTGGAAAATTTCGCAACACTTAGTGTGAGTGAATCCGGCATTTTTTTAAATTTGTGCTTTTCTTTGATATTTTCAAAATTTTTCATTGAGCCTTCACATTTTTTAGTTTCAATAGCTTGCTTTCGACCGTCCGCATCGATTGAGACATCGACGCCCACACCTTTTTTTTTTTTTTTGGTTCCCCTCCACGGGAAGGGCAGGAGGACATAAAAAATGCTCTGACGCATACTCCGCGCGCGCGATCGTAGTTATGTGGGACTCGTCCCGACGCCTACCAGAACCATACCCACTAAAAAACCCCCTGTCGGCTCGTGCATTTTTGCCACTCAGCCTTCATCTGAGCGACGGCCAATCGGAGAAAGAGGCCGCGCTAGCGGGGCCCTTAAGGGGTCACCCGCTGGGATTTACATAGCACTGAAGGTGCTCAAAAAGAAAAGTAAATAAATAAAAAACATTAAAAATTGACAAATAAAATTGCATTAATTCGGATTTACGTTAGAATTAGAATTTGCGGCCTGAAGGGCCTCTAGATCTAAAGTTAACTGCGTGCGTTCGCTCGTGTGCGCGTTTCTCGGTCTAGCGATTTTGTAAATCGAATCTAACACAGGAACAGTATATGAGACTGAATCTCGAACAAGATGATTGGGATGGGATTCGGCTCGTTCGAAGAACGATTCTGAGAGTGTTTTGAGGTGCTGTTGCACTGTAGGCAGTTCAAGATCTCTGTGCAGGTCCGCGTTACGCACGTACCAAGGTGCGTTTGTGGCCCTGCGGCAGAAGAGATTTTGAACTACCTGCAGCTTATACAGGACGGAGGGTTTGGCGTGGGCAAAGACTGGCGAAGCATATGACATGACGGGTCTAACGCAGACCTTATAAAGCGTACGTTTATTTCTAAAAGACATTTTACTTTTTCTTCCTATCATACTATATAGACGGCTTAAGTAAAAACGCGCGAGTTTCGTTACTCTATCGACGTGTGGCTTGAAAGAAAGCGTCTGATCTAAGGTGACGCCTAAGTATTTGACAGTGCGCTTCCAGGGGATGGGAATACCTAACATACGAATGTGCGGATCGTTGTGGCGATTACGACGTTTGTGGTCGAATTGAATAGCAGAACTCTTTTCTGGGTTGACATCGATACGCCATTTTTGAAACCAAACACCGAGGGCGTTTACGGCCTTTTGGAGTCTGGTGATGTTATACGGGATCGCTTGACTTTTAGTGTAAAGGGCGGTATCGTCTGCAAAGAGGGCGAGTTGGACGCCTTTCGGCGGGATGGGGATGTCGTTAGTGTACACGGTGTACAGCAGAGGGGCGAGGACTGAGCCTTGCGGGACTCCAGCCTTTATGGGACGAGGCGCGGAGAGCGTGCCTTCATGTTTGAATCGAAAAGTACGGTCTTTAAGAAACGACACTATTAATCTGACTAGGCGAGCCGGTAAGCCTATTTTATAGAGTTTAAAAACGAGACCGCTGTGCCAGACTTTGTCGAAAGCCTTGGCTACGTCAAAGAGAACCGCGATTGTTTTTTTACGACGCTGAGAGAATCCTTCGAGTATGTACTCGACGATTCGATGGACTTGCTGAGGGCAGGAGTGCTTAGCGCGAAAGCCGAACTGGTGGGGAATGATGAGAGGGTCGCCATCCGTTGGAAACAGATGATTCCGCATTCGAGAGAGTATGACTCTTTCGAGAAGTTTAGACATTGCCTTGAGGAGGCTGATGGGTCTGTGATTAGCCGGGACATTCAGAGGTTTACCCGGCTTGGGAATGCCTATGACTGTCGCTTCTTTCCAGGCTTTTGGAAAGTAGCTATGGTCGAAGCAGGCATTGAAGATGATAGCTAACAAGGTAAGCACCTGCTCAGGCAGGTGCTTAAGTGCGTGGTTGGAAATTCCAGCCGCACCCGGAGCCTTTTTGGATTTTTGCTTTCTAATGAGAAGCAAGATTTCATCATTAGAGACTGTGACGGGGTCGTCGGTGATAGGGAGAGATTCTCTGCGGAGAACTTCGTCCTCCACCGCCTGGATGTGGGAGGGATCCGCGGGTTGCGTGATGGGCGAGCATTGTGCCGCTATGCTGTCGGCGAAGCATTCGGCTTTCTCTTCGACTTCGAAAGCAATGGTGCCGTCGGGACGAGTGAGAGGAGGAACGTGAGAGGTGGTGTCTACGCGTAAGGCTCGGGCCATTCGATAATACGCTTGGTGGGATGGGGAGATATTCTCCATGAGATCGTTAAACTGAGTGTCACGGAGTTCCGCGAGGCGAGACCTAACTTTACGTTGAAGGTGATTCGCAGCTGTTCTGTATACTGGCGTGGGATATTTCTTTGCTCTCCGGAGAGCCGCGTTCTTGGCTTTAATGAGATTGCTAACGGCTAGTGGAAGCGCGGGTTTGCTTTGCTTAGCAACCTTTTCGTTGTCGTTGATGGCTGTGTTAATAGCATCAGTTAGAGTATTGACTAATGAATCTATTTTATCCGGGCTATCTAATTGGTCGGGCGAAATCGCGAGCGGAGAGTTAGGGGCCTCTAAGGCTGAAACTAACGTATTTTTAAAGCCTTTCCAATTGGTAAAGGTCTTAGGAGGTGTGACGTTAACGTTAGGCGTACCTAGCACGAGGGAGACGGGGCGATGGTCGGATCCTAGGTCATCGAGCGGTTCGATAGACCTTAGGTCAAGATTGATTCGCTTGATAATTGCAAAGTCGAGGATGTCAGGAGAGTAGGTCGGATTGTTGGGATAGTGAGTGGGAGTGATGGGGGATATGACGTCTAAGTCAAGGGAGTTAGTGATGTCGAGGAGAGCGATACCGCTGGTTTTGGTTGATAGGCACGTCCAGTCAGTATGTTTGGAGTTAAAGTCTCCGAACATAATGACTGAATGGCCGAGGGCGAGAATGGCCTCAAAGTCGCTGCGGATTGGATTGGAGCCACACGGTATGTAGACTGAAGCTATGATGATGGTCGGATGACCAGTCATAGCCAGTCTACACACCGTGGCCTCCATGTTGAGGAGAGGAGGGGTAGGGAGAGGACAGCAATGGAAGCCTCTTTTGTAATATATGGCGGTGCCGCCGTAACCGTCGGAGTTGGGCCTATCGTTGCGAGTAAACGCGTACTTAGGAATAGCATATCCCCTGGAGCGTTTTGGAGTAAGCCATGTCTCCTGGAGAAGGAATAGGTCAGGTTCTTTGTTCTGAAGGAACAGTTTAATCTCGGGAAGGTTAGTGCTAAGACTACGAGCGTTAAAAGATACTAGGGATAAGCCCTTGGGTTTAATACGACTGGACGCGGGATTCGCGGGTCTAGACATTATAATTTACTTATTTACGAATTTATGCAAAAAATAAAAATTTATAATGAACTTAAGAGCGAGTGATGCTCGGCTAACGCAAATAAACGCTCTTGAGGAGAGCGGGCAGCTCGCAGTTTGCGTGCGAGTATGGAAATTTCATTAATGTCTACGTTTTGGATGACGTTGAATACGGTCTTCATGTCCTCAGCCAACGACGACTGAGGTGCAGAAGACGGAGCGGGACGCGGCCCTACGGAAGCTACGGGAGCTGGGATGGGTCGGGAAGGTGCAGGCGGGACGGCCGGACGTTGCCTCCAAGACAGAGCCGGAGTAGGCGTCGGCTGAACGGGCTTTGCTTCCGGGGGACCCCGGTTGCGCAGCGGCGGGAAGTTAGAGGGTGTGAGTGGCGGCGCCGGTTTAGGCGCGGCCCTCTTGACGGTGGAGCGCGGAGCGCGCGGGTAACCCCTGTAGTTAGCTGTGTGGCCGGACTGGCCGCACAGCACACAGGCAGGGGGGGAAGTGGATTCGGGAGTGCGAGTGCACTAAGTGAAGTGGGGATCTAGGCACTTAACGCACCTGGGGGGAGCTGAACAGTTAGCCGCTGCGTGGCCATATAGCTGGCAGCGGTGGCACTGCCCAGGGTGACCGCGGGGGTTAGGACGCTCGACGGAGATGTTCGAGAGTCCGCAGATTGTGCGAGCCTCTTTGAAAATCTCCTTCGAGTTGGGAGTATTTGACAGATTACTAAAGCTAAAGGAAAACGCCTACCGCGGTTGGAGTGCATCTTGTGCACTGCTGTGACCGGGAAACCCTGAGACTTAAGGTCCTCGAGAATGTCTTCGTTATTGAGTTCGAACGGGACGCCCCGTAGTACTGCGCGGATCCCCCACACCCATTTTCCTAGAGCTTAGGGAGAGAGGATTTATTAACAAAATTATATGTGCGCTTTTATATACTAGTAGCGCCATCTAGTTGGAAAGTTTTTGGAAATTTTTTTAAAGTTGGGCTTTTACGTTTATATTGACTCTTGTGATATAGTTTGAAGTTAATTTTAACTAAGTTATTTGTGTTGTTACGTATTTATTTATTGTTGGAGTCCTTTACACCCCAAACAAGGAAAAAATTAATTTTATTGATCCAAATTTTAGTTTCTAGTCATAAAAATTTGTGGATCTACTAAAATTAACTAATGAGTAAGACACTCATTAGTTAATTTTAGAAGATTTTTCTAGTTGTGACATCGTTTATTTACTGACTGGGGACCTCTACAACCAAATCAAGGCAATCATTGAATTTTCGTTACTGACGTTTACAAAAGTGTAAATATTTTAACCCTATTTTTACAAATATTGTTTAATAAGTATATAAAAATTTATTTACAAAAAGTCTCATTTAATATTATTTTATACAAATTGACGAACTCCTCCGATGGCACTCTACAGAACTCCAACCAAGACAATCAATGGTGTCTTGGACTCGCAAAAAAGATAATAGCTATTAATAAAGTCCGACGCAGCATGGTGAATGGGAAGCCGTTGGCGTAGATCCGATCTCCCATTCACCGAAATCGACACGATCCGCACAGGCTGGATCTGAAACAAAAATGAGATATAAAGATAGGATAAGAACTAGTGAAGCGAGAGCATGCCTCAGCAAGGCCAAAAAACGCCTTGGAAACTCGCGTAACCTCAAGAGTGAGATAAAGAACGCAGTAATTGAGGCATGCGGTCGACTTTACCAAATAATAAAAGAATTGGAGTTAGAAATAAAAGAAACGGGGGTAGAAGGGTTGGAACGGACACAAGATCAGAAAGAAACAAAAATTGAAAATAGCAAAGTGTCAAATGACGAATTAATGGCCCAATTGAGAATGACTTCGGAGCACATTAAAGAAGATAACACACAGATGCAGGAATTGAAAACTTCACTAGCTAGTCAGAAAGAGGTCCGGCCAGAGAACATTTCAACCAGCTACGCGGGGGCAGTGTCGCACCGGCCGAAAGTTGATACTTTCGAAAGAACGACACTGCACTCCGTAGTGATTACCTCGGAAGAAACAGCCGATACGGGCGAAAATGTATTGAGCAAGATAAGGGAGGCAATGGACGCCAAACAGGACGGTGGATAAAGGTAGAAAGGGTCCGAAAAGCCCGGGACCAAAAAATTACTATGAGCTGCAGGACGCAGGAGGGGTGCAGAAAAGTGAAAGATAAGATCGAGGATAGTGGAAAAAACCTGAAGTGTGAAGAGGTGAAGAACAAAGATCCCCTCCTGCAGCTCAAAGATTTACTCGGAGTCTTGACGGACGAGGAGATGCTTGCAGCTATGCGGAACCAAAACAAGTGTATGTTTGAGGGTTTCGGAAAAAACGACGACAGAATAGAAATTAAATTCAGAAGGAAGGCCAGGAACCCCCAGACATGCAACGTTATCGTAAGTGTATCTCCAGAACTGTGGAAAAGGGCAATTGAGAGAGGAACTATGCATATAGATCTGCAACGGATCAGGGTCGAGGATCAATCTCTCCTGATCCAATTCACACGCTGCCTCGGTTATGGACACAGTAAGCGTTTGTGTGGGGGAGGGCCGGATCTGTGTAGTCACTGTGGCGGGCCACACGTAAGGGTGGAATGCGCAAAACGACTGGCAGGTACGGCCCCCTCCTGCAAAAACTGTGCTATTGCAAAAATGCCACAGACAGACCACAATGCTTTCAGCCAGGCATGCCCGGTTCGTCAGCGGTGGGACGTTCTGGCTCGGTCTGCTGTGGCATATTGCTAAAGATGAAATGGGCAAGATACTTAAGTATAGCGGAAATAATATAAGTCACTGCATGATTAAAAGAAGGGCATCAAACATCATTGCTAGTATGGTTGGGGACGGGGCTGGCTGCTTGGTCGGCACCTCCCAATCTTTAACAATGAGAGAAACCGTCACCAGAGTGGTCAGTCAAGTTCCCAAAAACAAAATCAGAAAGGATAAGTCGGTAGAGAAGTTTAGAAAACCAGGTTTCCTCTCAAGCAAAAATGGCGTCCAAATCGGAATGCAGTTCTCTCAAAACGTGATAGCTATCAACTGTGCAATAAAAATATAAAGATGTTAAATAAATATTTTGAAAAATATTTATAAAAACATAATAGAAAGGTGGGAAACAAGAAGGTAATGAAAAAGGATATGTATCAGGTGATTGCAAGAAAACAGCTACGAAATGAATGAACGTTATGACAAAAGAAAAAGAAAGCCTAAGACGAAGTAGAGTAAGGAGTAAAATGGAAAGTGTATAAAGAAGTAAACAAAAACTGGCAAGGCAAATAAAACATAAAAAGAAAATTCTGCAAATATAAATAATAAACTAAATAAAAATAAAACTAGAAATATAGCAGTGTGTGAAGCAATCATAAAAAATTAGAATCCAACCCGCAATATATAACATAATTAGTAATAATTTATAACATAATTAGAGTAGAAGAATACAAAATAATTAAATTAAAGAGAATACAAAAAAGGTGACGTACATATATAACAAACGATTGACGAATGAAAGGACAAAGAAAAATAAAACACAAAGAATAACAAAGTCTGCGGCCCCCATGCCGGAGGAAGGAGTAAATAAAAAAATAAAAAAATAAAAATAAAAAATAAAAAAACCCACCGACAGACACCCTCCAACCGGTAACGGTGGCAGAGGTACAGACAATAATTAAAAACTTAAATCGCGGAAAGCTCCAGGTTCAGACGAATACCAAACAGAGTTCTGAAAGCTCTCCCACTCGCACTCATACAACTGTTAGTAGTTATTATCAATAACTTACTAACAAACTGCTCCTTCCCGCAAACGTGGAAGGAACTGATTGTCATAGGTATAAGGAAACCAGGAAAGCCGGCTAATCTACCTACAAGCTACCGTCCTATTAGCTTGCTTAGCGCGATAGGCAAATTATACGAAAGGATCATTTTGAACAGGCTCCGAGAGGTCGTCCATTTGAAGCACCTGTTACCGGATGAACCGTTCGGCTTTAGGTCCCGTCACTCCTGCGTCCAACAGGTGCACTGCATCACGGAGCACATCTTGGAGCAAAGGAACGTAGGTCGTAGGTCGCTTTTCTTTGACGTGGCTAAAGCCTTCGACAAGATCTGGCACAACGGCTTATTATATAAGCTCTTTGAACTAGGCGTGCCAGACAGCCTCGTGCACATCATACGAGACTTTCTCCACTGTTGAACCTTTCGCTATAGATTGGAAGGTGCACTCTCCAATCCCCGTCCTGTATTAGCCGGTGTCCCACAAGGCTCGGTGCTTTCTCCAACTTTGTTTTCATCACTAGTGTATAACTAGTGACATACCAGGGACCGAGAAAATAAACCTAGCGCTCTTTGCAGACGACACCGCATTATACACATCTGATAGGAACCTACGTAGGTAAACTAGAATACTTCAAGACACAGCCCATTCATTAGGCGCTTGGTTTAGGAAATGGACAATAGAAGTCGACCCAGAAAAAAGTGCAGCAGTGTACTTCTCTCTCTCAACCTGCTCTAGGACAACCTCTAGGAAACCCTCCAAGAGACTTGGTCAGATCACCCTGTTTGGTACTCCGATCCCATGGGCTAAAAAAGTAAAATATTCAGGAATTACCTTAGATAGTGGACTAACATTCGCGGATCACATAAAACGCGTCCGGGATCGAGCCGCCTTCGTCATGGGTAGGCTGCACCCTCTGATTTGCAAGAAGAGTAAAATGTCGCTTAGAAATAAGCTTACACTTTACAAAACTTGCATCCGCCCCATCATGACATATGCCAGTGTGGCTTTCGCTCACGCGTGCAAGTTGAACCTCAATCACTTGCAGGTTATTCAAAATGGGTTCTTACGCAAATGCGTCGGGGCCCCGCCCTATGTCCGCAGTTTAGATCTGCACAAGGATCTCGAGCTACCTGCCATTGCCGCATTCGTGAAGTTGGCGTCTAGACGCCACTTGATAATGCTCCCCACCATCCCAACCCGCTGGTCAATAAGTCATCTGAATACACAGCCAACCCAGACGCGGCGGTTCGTTGTAGGCGTCCGCGTAACGTCTTAAGAGATCCCGATGATGATATTACAACAAGGAACGCCGATGTTCCAGTTAGAAATAGGGCAACACGGAATTCGAATCGCCTAACCCACCGGTGGGCCAGGTTAACGCGTCGTACGCATTCCTACTGAGTTTCTTGCTGGTTCTTTGGCAGCAGATAATCCTTCCGAACCAGTGGTAGTTTCAATATACGACGTCCTAAGCCGATGTCCGTACCCTCTAGAGTGCCCTTACGCGTATCGTATGTAGGAGTAGTTTAAGTTCCAGCTAAGCGCCGTCAGCGCTACGCTACAAAGTCCGGTGAAATTTAAAAGGTCCATATGGCTTGGGAAGAACATGCGTTGGGAAAAA
Organism: Marasmarcha lunaedactyla; assembly: GCA_923062675.1. Lineage (NCBI taxonomy): Eukaryota > Metazoa > Arthropoda > Insecta > Lepidoptera > Pterophoridae > Marasmarcha > Marasmarcha lunaedactyla. The sequence continues at coordinate 17,928,001 of OV281353.1, forward strand.
TTCCATTATTCATAAAGTTTCCAACAACAATAGCAGAACAAAATTAGTCATGGATGATTGCAACGATGGAAAAATATTTGGATTTTAATTTATATTATTATGAATTACAAAAGTACGCATATTACATTTTCTCTTACATTTTGTTTGCGTACACCCTAGCACAAAGTTTCCAAGTGCCGTTGTAAGTTTGTCTAGAAGAAATCACTTCGTAGTAATATTAGACTTCCTTTTGTACGTACCTACTGTGCAAGTTTCTGTCTTGAAGAGGAAAGTAAATAGTATTATTATTTTTACATTTTAATCATTCACCTCAATGAAGAACTTAATAGGGTCATTCGGGGTAACCAAGCGCAGTGGGTAGGTAAGTGACCGCACTGCCTGTATCCCAAATTCGTGGCGAGGGGGACGAGGTGTATGTTTGGCTGGTTGGATGCGCTAGTGTGACAAAACAGTCCTGTTATGTCAGTGCGCCGTACACCGCGCTTCATCATTTAATACTTTGTAAAAAACTATTTTTATTGATTAAATCGAAACTTTTTGGAGTTTTAGAAAACAGTGTTACTTGCGAAATCATTATGTATTAGCAGGAAAGTCGATTTATGTTTATAAAACACATATTTCTATGGATATCTATGAGCTTTATTTGAGGTTATATTCAGTACCTACTTCGGACTCAGCGGTTATTAGTTTGAATTTTGGCTTCGCGGGGAAAGTGTACGCGAGTAATGCTGCGTTCCGTGTGCCGTTTACAGCGCTCACAGCGCTCATATAGCTGTTCCGATTGCCCGTGAGCGCGCTCACAGCAATATCGATACGTCATCAATGACGTCATAAACGCCGCCATCTTCCCGCTCACAGTGCCAACGCTACGGAACATGGTCGCTGTGAACGGCCTGTCAAAACTGACACATGACGTTATTTTGTTGATGTTTTTATTAGTCGATTAAAGATTTTAAAAGCTTGCTTATTAATTTTCTTTTGTAATAATATTAAAAAAATGGCTCCTGCTTCATTCAGGGTCAAAGATCTTAGTGAAATTGTAACTTTAGACTTAAGTGACGAACAATCAGAATGTTAGCGCGAAATTTACCGTTCCGATTGCAATAGCACTAATAACACTTTTAGCACGCTCAAACGAATCGGAACGGTTTTGAGCACTTTTAGCGCTGTGAGCGCTGTAATCGGCAAACGGAACGCAGCATAAGTGGACGCATGCGCACACTTGCCCTTATTATGAAAATATCTACAAACTAATTGATTTTTTATTACCCGACTGCCCGAAGGCGGATTTATGTTTTTCGAGAGTATGTATGTTTGCATGTATGTATGTCTATTTCTTTGGCGTTTTCTGTAGCCTAAACGGCTGGATGGATTTCAACATATGAGGTGTCATTAGATGTGTCTTAACTGTCAAAGTGCTATAGGGTATATTATATTTCAATATGGCGTCCTATGGAGGGGGCTATTTAAAAATATTCTTTATTGAAACAATATGGATATCAAAAGAAAGTTAATAATTAGCCCATTCTATTAATATATATGTATACCTATGAAGCAACCTTTTTCAAAGAAAAATTTACGTAAGTTGTTTAAATACTTAAGCAGTCGGGTTATTTTGTTTCTTTAATAGTATGTGGCTTGTCTAAGCTTTGTTTTGTATTGTATAGCTTTCATCAAGTTAAAATATGTTTATTTTTGTTTAAGTTGTCATCTCCAAAAGGTCGTATCTTAACAGCATTTGAACCGGATAATACTTACTAATAAGTTGATTGATTTCAAGCCGAAGGGCGTTACTATTGTAATATTTTAATTTATATTCAAATAAATATTGATTACTGCTAGGTAATATAAGGTAAAGAAGTTTAATTTTGTTAACAAAACGAATGCGTTCACTTACCCGAATTGCGTCTTCTTACCCCAAAGGTATACGCACACTTACCCGCAATAAGGGTCATGTGTACGCATTACAACTTTTGGTTGCTTTTTGTCATTTTCTAAAAAACTAAGAAATATATTGATTTTCTTTTTATTTTGAATTATAAAATAATAAATGTTTATTTCGATAATATACTTTTATTTGACACATTTCACCGTTTCATAGCACAATGGGACACTAAAGGTAAAAGTGCGCTCACTTGACCCGAATGACTCTAATCATAAGTTGACGGCCTGTTTGGTATGGAGGTAAGTAGCCTTGCCTTTTATGCCAGAGGTTCAAATCCTGGTAGGGGCAGATATTTTATCATATTTGCTTTCTAGTCATGCGTGTGTATGTATGTTTATTTAAGTATATTTCTAATATTTATGTATAAAAAGAAATATCTATGTGTGTTTATATATTTCTAAAGTTTATTGATCCTATATCTAGTACCTATCCATAACACAAGTTCTTAATGATGCTTAATTTGGGCTAGATAATGTGGTGTGATTGTTAGAAAATATTTATATTTATTATTATTTATTTATACTGCAGGGATATTAAATTCAAATATTTATTTCTTAACATTGGCAATTACTTGTTCTTACTGACGTGAAGTTTCTTATTAAATCAGCCACACCCATGTAAGGTATATTTAGTGGTACCTAACAGAGCTTCTTATGTTAACATCTCGTCTGGGGCAGTACTACAGACTTTCTTATATGGCGGTCAACGCCATTACAATCACGTACACGTGGCTGTGTTCCGGTCAAAGGAAGAAACAGCCAGGGAAATCACTGGAACAAAGGCAGTTCTAAGTATAACTACGGTCAGCAACGCATCATCAAATCAAATCAAATGAATTTATTTGCAAAAAATGTGTAGAAATAGTTCCTAATTCAAATTGACAGTTCTAAATTTTTTACTGTTAAACAGCGTGCAAACATTTATAAGAAGCTAATTACAAAATGATTTGCTATCTAAATCCTATTAAATAATGTCAAAATAGTATTTACAAATGTTATAAAAATATAACAAAACATTATGATTCCTAAACTTATACATATAGATTCATTTAATTACAATGGTCGATATAACAATCACAATTTCTATTAAGAAATAAAACACCTATCCAATGATGACCATGGGTGCGGCTGCACGTACCATCAGGTGGGTCGCGAGCTCGTTTGCCGGCTGTGACAATTGTAAAAAAAATCTAGTGCCTCCTCGCTTGCCTGCTCGGGTTCGCAGACTTTACTTACGAACTTACCATCGAAGTAATTTTTGTGAAGGTTTTGTCACGATGCTTAACTCCACAGTAAGACTAGTCAGTTTTATAGTCACAAAAACTCGTTGGTACATTTGGCAGTCGCCAATGTTGAACCTGGGACCTTTTAAAATCGAGAAGGCCGAATAAATATAATGTTTTACTGTCAACCACTAACGTTAAATTATGCAAATATTTATTTTATGAAATGTAAACTATGTTGATGTTTGCCGAGAATGTTAAACTAGCAAACTATACTATTTCCATTTCTTTATTTTCTCGATGACAGTTCTAATTTGATATAATGTAGTGTTGTGACCAAACAAGTAATGATATCGATCGCATATATTTTTTATATTTTGAACGAAGACAAATACAACAAAAACATTCAAATAAATTTTTTCAAGGTGAGAACACTCAATGGCCCTCCGCCATTTTGTGTTTGTTTTAATCTGTCACTCGCAACAAGACGGTCGTGCTAGTCACTACATTTCTGTTCGCTGAGTTTTTTCACATTATCCATACGTTACGTTGTGTATTTTGGGTTTCTCCGTGTTGATTGCTACCCAGCTGTCAAATATCAAAATGCCGAAAGGATCTGTTCTGAAAAGGCAGGCGAGAGAACTGGTGATCAAGGTTCATAATTACTTTGAGTATCAAAATGGTGGCCCGCTATTACCTCTGTCGCAAGTGCGAAAGCGTGTTGCGGCCGCATTAGGAATTAGTGGACCTACTGTTTCAAAAATTACTACCGAAGCTTACGGCACAAGCGGCATGCAGGAAAATAAACTTCGTACGCCGAAGAAAAAACGCCACCCACGTCGTATGACATCAGTTGACAGAAATCCCAACACTTAAAAAACTTGTTGTTTTTTTACGTGAATGTGGTTGGTTCCATGGCCAAAAATCGTCATTAAGCTTAGTTTGGAAAGAAATTGGATTTTCTTATAAAAAATCGGACAAATGTAAAATATTGATGGAGCGTCACGACGTTGCTATGGCTCGCTGCAAATTTTTGAGCGAAGCCAAAAAGATATCAGTTTGGTCAAATGTCAGTATCTAAGAACTGGGCTGACGACACCGCCGCTTCCACTAGTTCAGTGCCAATGGGAAAAGGTGAACGCCTTATCATATGCCATGCGGGGTCTACGAAAGGATTCGTGTCAGATGCTTTACTGGCCTTTAAATCCAAGAAAACAGTGGACTACCGCGAAGAAATGAACGCGGAGATTTACGAAGAATGGTTTAAAGAAATGGTGCAATCTCTGGAAGAACCGTCCATAATTATTAGGGACAACGCTACATATCACTCCAGACAAATTGATAAAATGCCGACGCAGGCCAATAAAAAACATGAGATAATTGACTGGCTCCAACGTCATGGCGAAAATGTGGATAGTACTTTATTAAAAGTACAATTAGAGAATATTTTAAAATCGAAAAAAAGCCTCCCTAAAAGGTATGTTATCGACGAAATAGCTGCCGAGTGTGGTTGTTGGGATCTTCGACTTCCGCCGTATCATTGCCAGTACTATGCTATAGAATTGCACAAATCAAAGGACAGTCCGCTCGAAACAATACCCATCCCCCTTTTACGGCAAACAAGATGTTAGATTTTTTATTACAAAATGTATGTGCGGGAGAAACTGCCGAAAATTGAGAAAAAATTGTGAGATGAACCCAAAACATTAAAGCGTCAGATTGGGAAATTCATGTGGCATTCGATAATATACAACTACAGTTACTTTAATAAATGTTGGGGAGAGCTCATCGAGTGACAGTGACAATTCATCAGATTTTGATTAAAATAAATAAATAAAGATTACCTGTCGTTATAATTATTTCGTTTCATTGTTGATTTCCTACCTATACCTCCTTATTTTACAACAGCTTCGAAAATTTTAAAGAAGTTGGCATTATCAATCAAGAATTAATACGTGTAACATCTTGTAATGAAATATAATATTAGTTAATAAATTTGTACAAAAGTATCCGGCAGTAGTTTAGTTTCTTACATTTTGTAAAGAAATATCGGGTCTGTTATTGTGTTACGTTTATCGATATAGCTCCATCCCTATCAGTTTCTCCGAGTCTGGTTTTATATAACCTTGTACGTGTGTAAACGTCATATTTTTATAAAATAATGCATACATAATCATCATAATAAGTCATCGAGAAAATAAAGAAATGGAAATAGTATATGACGAACGAGACGTGAAACAGACTTCCGCGTAAGCTTTCAGTCTCTTTCCGCTCGCGTTCCGAACAGAAGTGGACCTTCCATTAGTATGTATTAATTCCATGGACAGTGGACACCACGGTGAGATGGTGACACTGCTTTTTTTCGTCACACCGTAGACGATTTTAAAACTACCATTTGCTAGTTAATTCATCCTTTACTGTCAGTTTTGCCATTTCAATCCTTAGTTACTTAGTTAGTTAATTGAAAAATGGCAGTCAGCCGCGATCGATGTGGCTATGGCGGGCTATTTCTGCCAGTGTCGCGTATTGGTGGAACACAGTACAAAAAAATGATGTAAAAAATAAATTCCGCTGGGCATTGAGATATAATTATAGGCTAATACAAAATATAACAAACTAACAATAACATAAACTAATGATTAATTATCGAAATGAAATCAAAAAGTGATAACGGAACGAGCATGTTAAAGGAGACGTTTCATTTTCGGCTAGCGCGATGTAGACCAGTTCTAAATTTATGAAAATAAATTATTAATATTAATTATTAATTATTTTACTCATACTAAAATAATTTAAAAACATATCCTGCTTTATGTTCTACTTTGAATAAAAAAAACGAAACATCATGTGGCTACACCGAGGTGACGTTTCCATACAACGCATTGTTGAACGAAAATAAGAAGCTGCATGCTTGTACTACTGAGTCTGTGACAACTTGTGGTCTTCCTAGTCTGTGGTTTGTTCTTAGTTAGAGCTGACTGTATGGTTTCAATAATCGAAATACACTGCGAGTTACGTTACATTTAAAACCAAGATATAGCTAACATTTGAATGTCTTTGCAGGTGTTTAATGTTCGTTTACAATAATCATAATCGTTTAGGCAACCTGAAATAATCAAAATATCCCTATACTCACTACCAATTACTAATAAATAATAATAAATCAAAGTGTTGCTGTTGTTATATCAATGGCAAATAATAATGTCGATTATAGTACAATAATTGAATGAAACGTAACACTCCAAAGGAGCGCGTAAATTATATAAATTGAAGAATAAAAGTAATAACAGATCAATCAAATATCAACATGACAGATAGCGCCATGTTTTCATTATGTAGTGTGGCTGATTTACGAATTTGAAAATGTTTTCCTAAGACAAAATTAATGAAATTATGAAATATTGGCTAAATATATAATACTCGTTTTATTTATTTAATACAATCCTAGGAATACCCTTACAAAAGCTAGCCAAGTGCCCCTATAAAATTGAATCCTTAGTCCATGCGTTAACTTAAACCAACATAGGTACTCACTTATAATGTAATCATACGTCACTCTCTCTATTACGTTATAGTTAACCCGAGGACCAAACGTAAAACCGGGTTTTAGTTACACCGCCGTAGATCCTGGTTTTATCTCTGTTTGAGTACAACAATAAATAAAATAAGCTTTAATACAAAAGTTTTTTAAGAACTTTTCAAACAACAATAACTTTTAAAGTAGAGGTCATTCAACGGTGAATTTAGTATTGAATTTATAGCTTAGCTACTGATCTTCAGATCTAGTACAAAAAAAAAGAAGTGATCATATGAGCTGTTTTTACCAATGACATATTACATATAGACAGCTTATCCGCTCTCAAAAATGGCAACGCAAATGAAAGGCAGTTGCCGGCTATTTGACAGTCTTGTGCAACCCAATGTCACGGCTAAACGTCAAACAAAACTTATTCCCTATTCTGTGTTTTTAATACCGTACAATGCTTTCTTGTGTGTTAAGTCAGTGTACAAATTACACTGTTACTGTTAAAGATAGAATAAACGTTTCTTTTCATGCGTAAGTACTATTTTTTATAACTATCTTATTTATTATTTTATTTTGCTATTTAAAATGACGTTTTAAAATTGACATGGCTATTCGTTTCAACAAACTCGAAAAGCGAGATGTAATATGATTTCGTATGTGGGAGTAAATGAGACAACGCTATAGAGTTTCGACAATTTACGTACTGTACGCTCGCGACCAATTAGTGCGATGCAACGTCACGAAGTACATAGGTATCTCTTTTTTACAACAAGTGAACCGTATTATTATTTCCTTCTTCCACAAATTATATTACTCTATATGTCGGGTAGTTACGTTGACGCCGTTTTTTTGTACGTTAATGTTCGGGTATGACTTGTCTATATGTAAAATGTCATTGGTTTTTACAGTAATTTACTATAAATAAAAAGTAACAATTTTTTTGAGCATGTTTTCGAGATATTTTTTTTTTCAAACATTTTTGTCAAAGTTAAACTTTTTTTTATACAGTTAAGCGACAGACAATATTATTGCCCTTTGAATAAGCCTATTTTTATCTCAGTGAGACAAACATTATGAGAGATGTATCGTTTTTTGTACACGCACAAAGAAATTTTTAACAAAAAAACAAAATGGCTCCCGCTTAGAGGTGGAGGGGGTTGGGCCCCACTTAGTAGTCTATTTGTGTATGAAAATAGTGCTATTAATTAAACGTACCTAGAATATCGCCAGTTCATACCCAGACACATTGTATTTATATAAATATAATCAAACCACATACATAATCACATGTATGTGGTCACCGGTCAAAATGTTATCTCAATCCTGCGGCTTTACTGGTTGTTTCTGAGCATATTAATGATAGTGTACATATGAAAACCCAATAAGGAACTTTGTTTCTGACACTGTGTTTCTTTTAGCTCCAAAAAGGCTCATTGATATTAGGTCTTTACCAATGAAATTGCCGTTTTTCACGAAATAAATGAAGCGTAATTTTTTATATATATTTTTTATTTCTATTAATCAAAATAATCACCCATGCAATCAATGCATCTTTGCCAACGCATTGGTAGCTTATTGATGCCTTTCTTGAAGAAATCAGCTGGACAGGAGGCAACAAATTCTTCAAAGGCATTTTGTACTGCCTCTCGGGTATTGAATTTTTTTCCCGCCAAGAAGTTATCCAAATTCTGGAAAAAGTAGAAGTCTGTAGGCGCAAGGTCTGGTGAGTACGGCGGATGACGGAGAACTTCCAACCCCAACTCTTGTAGCTTGGAGACCGTCTGCTGTGCAGTATGAGGTCGCGCGTTGTCGTGCAGGAGCAGTGGAGCCGATCGATTGACCAAAGCTGGTTGGAGACGTGCGAGCTTCTCCATCATTGTGTTCAGTTCTTCACAGTACACATCTGCAGTAATGCTTGTCCCGTTTGGCAAGAAGCTGTGATGAATTACACCCGCGTTAGACCACCAAACAGTGACCATCACTTTTTTAGGGGTAAGTTTTCGTTTAGGGCATTGTTTGGGTGCTGAACCAGGGTCCAACCAACTTGCTGAGCGCTTACGATTGTCAAACAGGATCCATTTCTCGTCACAAGTAACAAAGCGGTTCAGAATTCCTTCATTTGTATGCCTGCTGAGCAGTGCAAGGCACGTCTCCACGCGTACTTCGCGCTGGCGGTCATTGAGTTCGTGGGGTACCCATTTGTCAAGCTTTTTTACCTTGCCAATTTGACGCAAATGGACCAATATTGTTTTGATGCTAACGTCGAAAGCTGCTGCTAATTCAGCCGTGGATTGAGTTTCATCAGCTTCCACAATTGCCTTTAATTCGTCATTGTCGACCAAAGTTTTCGGACGACCACGGGGTTCATTTTTCAGGTCAAAATTTCCAGAACGGAAGCGGGTAAACCAATAACGGGTGGTGCGTTCGTTTGTAGTGTTCGCTCCGTAAACGTCGTTGATGTTGCGTGCCGCTTGCGCCGCTTTGCTGCCACGACGGTACTCATACTCCATAATTACTCGAATTTTTAACTTATCCATGATGACGAAAAATGTTCGAATGCGTTGAAAACATAACACTAACTATTAAACAAATGACGATTTTAGAAAAAGAATTCCATGTTTGTCAAATAAAATTAATTAGAAATTAGAATTATCAGTCAAAAAAAAATATTTTCGTTTGAATTGGCCAGTACGGCAAAACGGCAGTTTCATAGGTAAAGACCTATTAGTAAAGTCACGCAATCACTTTCATCTTGCTTGTCTTCATTATCATTTATAATCTCACATTGTCATACAGAATCATACCGTTTGAACGTAAATTAAAAAGAAACTTGGATTTCATATTAATTTTATTTGCGATCTTATCTCTTTGGAATAGAGGTCGGTGGTATTTTAATTTTGGTAAATTTCTAAGTTTCGTTTATTTTTTTCATTGAAAGCACCATTGTTACGGTACTTGATACAAAATTATGAAATACATTGCCTGGGTACACTATGCAGTGAAAATATTTTTTTTAGTGTAACAAAAACTTATTTTTAGTGTCATCTATAATTTGATTTAGAATAACTTTTTTACATGAGCTAGGTTCGGCAGAGTTTTGGATATTGTTCAGTAGGTGGCGTTTCTTACAACCAAATCCAAATTGCACAATTTTATGGAAGTGAAATTTAATGGAATTTTTACTTGATATAGGTACAGTGGGGGAACTTGGTGCATACTCAGATTATCCCCTGCAGTGCAGTGGGCCCTTAGTAAGCGGAACGCAGGTAAAAGACCGATCAACGCGCAATCGGTTCTCGCCTTAGCTCTAGCATCCGCCGTACCGTGGGTAGCTAAGCGACTAACCACAGGGGATATGAGTGCTAATATTGAGTGCATACTGTTTGTATGAAATTTTACGCCTATAAGATGAAATAGCCAGTTATTTGAAATATTTGGATTAGTAGCCTATAAAATTATTTTTAAAACATATTGTTAATAGCAAACAACTTTTAATGTACGGACATAGAAATGGTATACGAGTCGTTAGCGCGCACCAAGTGTCGGTCATTTGTACCGTTTCAAACATTCGAAACTGTTCAGGAAAAGGTAAGTTTCGAGGTATAACATGACACTGGTGAGTATAAAATTTGAAACGGCAGTTTTCAACTCTATATCAAGGTAATAACGAGCATAATTTCTTGTTAGGAAATGTGCAAGTTAATGTATGGGTACTTGTCGGTTTAAATTATTTGCAAGTGTGAGCCAATGGCCACCTGGAGTGGACAGCAAAATAGCGACGTGATCCTGCAAGTCCCAAACAATAGCATTTCATAGATCTTTATTATATTTTCTGTGGTTAGTCAATCGAAACCCCTTAAATCTGCAACTTTTTTAAGTCAACTACATACAACAAATACCTGTTGATTTGGTATACTAACTTCAAGCTATTCTCATCTTCATTGCCATAAAATTATGTCATAACTTAGTTTAAATTGCTTGTAAGGTTAGTAGTGTGTCACTGTGTAGTCACTAGAGACTCTACACTCTTAGAGATATAAAGTTTGTAAAACCGAACTAAAATAAAACCAATGGATAGTTGTTCATAGTTATTTGTATTGTCAATTTACGTGTAAAGTTTATTTGCAGACTTTCTAAGAAACAATATACAAATATGACCAATTTTTAAAACGACGCCTCATAATATTTATAAAATTTACAATAATATATAATCTCATTCGTTTTAGACTTAAGTTTTAAATTTTTTTTTATATATTTACAAAATATTAGATCTGATAAGTGTGTAGCTACTTACAATATTATTTAAAGTTTTAGATTACAAGATATAAATACATAAAAAATAATCGAAGTAAACTTTATTTACACTGTATCAGGTCATGATGAGTACGTGTCCATCTCTATTCCTGTTGCGGAGTTACTCTTGGATATAACTGAAACAAAAAAAGTACAATAAGCAAATATACAAAACGATTACGTATCCAAAGTTTATGAAAGCCTGAAGTCTAAGGTTTATTAAAAAATCTATCTTTCGATCTACGTACCCGCGATGCATTATGAATTTTCGTTCATTCAGGTTAACATTTCTTTAAGTCCTGTCACAAAAACTTAGTAAACAAATATTTTATTTACGTATATTTTATTTATTTACGTGGACAAGCCTGGTGTGTTCGTTTTGAGACCTCACTACTAAGTGTGTTGAACAATTAATGCAAATTATTTGCATGTATCCAATATTGCTACTGAAGGAGAGTCACTGAGTACTTGTCTATGTAAACATATTTAATTTATTACACTCTTGGCAGGTATTGTAAATATGATTTACAAAGAAAAACCTATTCGTACTATAGTTGTTCACTTCAAACTATCGTTGATTATTAATAGATATACAACCAATATGATATACCTAAATGTAACATTCGAATCCTCAAAACATTCTTCGCATAACTCAATATATACATAAGAAAGCATAAAAAGCTCACCCCCAACAAGTTCCTAGGCACATATCCCTCGCTGCCGGCGTCGTCCTTGCACCACCACCACTCGCGCTCGTTGTCGTCGCCCTTCCTCAGCACTTGCAGCTTGCTCCCCGAGTCGAAGGACAACTCGTCCGCTCTGCTGGCGCAGTACGAGAACACCGTGTACACTACGCCGCCGTTCATGATGCCGAGCTTTTCTTGGACACCTGGGGAGAGATTAATTTGCCAGTTTTAATTTACCTATTTATTTATTTAACGATAGATGTACACGTACAATCACAGTTATAATAGAAGCAAAGAGAAAGTATAGGTCAATGTACCTATACATGGGGAAGTAGAACTCACCTCCTAAGGCTCGGCCTTGAATATACATATTTCCTCAACAGACCCAGGAGTCTCGTATTAAACATAGGAAAAATTAAAAATTTAAAAAATTTGGTCTTCATAGGAAAAAATTAAAATATTCATCATTCAATCAATTGCATGATATTTATTATACATAGATCAGAATGAATTCTACACTAAACCGAGCTCTGCTTGGCGGCAATTTTGTAAGACTAGTTAATTTTAACTGTGGAGGGGCAAACCGGCTTGCGATCCACCTGATGGTTAGTGGCATCCAGGCTCATGGGCATCATTCATCGTACGCCTTATTTATGGAGTTATCGATTTACGCTGCTTTCATTGGAACTGCATTCCTAAATCGAAATACAACCACTTAAACGTGGTTACAATGACGGGGTAAAACAGGAAGGCCTGCACTGCCGCCCCAAAGGAGATCCTAACAAAATATATTCTACTACTGTTTGACATAGTTAACTAGCTTTTGTCCTTATGTCAATTGTTATTAAAGCAGACACAGTCTTTGGTCTAAAGCTCTCCAATACTCGTCAAATCGTCCAATACTCTAAGCATTCTGATAAGTCGACTGCAGTTATAATAAATCTTTTGTTATTTTAATGTTACAAATGTGAATGCATGTTTGTTACTCAATCATAAAGGAATGGGTGATCGGTTTTTGAATGAAAGTTTCTCAAATCAAATCAATCATGGATAAAGTCTAGATGTGACTTGAACGATAATTAACGCGAATGAACCCGCGCGCAATAGCGACTCGGTTATAAATAAAGGCATAAACTAAGTATTTAATAAATACGAGTTAAATAAATCTACGTACTGTATAGATACTCGGAACAGCCGTCGAAGCCCTCCTCGTCCTCCTCGCATTTTTCCGCCGCAGTCTCTTGATCTGACAGAGTTGTGGCGAATATACATGCTCCTGTAATTGTATACCCGGATTTATTAGAACGGTGGGTATTATTGTTTGTATATACTCATTTAAATAGTTTTGAAATCATCTCAAATTCAAATATCGAGAAAATTTACTTTAAAAATAAAATAATTTACTAATAATAACTGTAACCAGCTAGTATCGAACCGAATAGTTCACACAATATGTTTCTACTAATTGCACTGTGGAATTTTACAAGGTCACATAGTTACAAATATTTACAATCAATAGCCTGTACGCTTTACCGTTTCTTGAGAAAAAACCTTCGGTTTAAACAACAACTCCGCCTACATATAAGCACAGGAGGATAATGAATTCAATATATACCATATATTGCCAACAAATGTCGTTAAAATGTGATTTAATGGAAAAATTCTAGGTCTGTTTGTTACGTGCTTTGGTCACGTACAAAAACAAAGCAAGCCATATTTGAGAGTTTATTTTTTCCTCTTTACTTTTGATATGCAATTTACAGGCGAAAGTTATAAAATAATATGACATTTCAGTGCAAATTTACTTACCATTATCAACCAAGAACCGGACCATCGGCAAGTTATTACAAGACGCCGCGCAGTGTAATGGCGTCCATCCGTCCGAGTCCTGAGCGTTTACGTCGCAACCCAGCTCTACTAGGAATCTGGAATTTGTGTACATAACAGTAAGAATCACAATCTTTTTTAAAGAAAGTATATAAAATATATTATTATAAATACGAAAGATCTGTTTGTTTGCTTGTTTATTAATATGTAATCGATAAAGTCTGAAGTTACAGAACCGATTATATTTATCACAAGTAGGTGAGGTACGTTGTTTCAAAGTAACATAAGTTATATTTTAGTTGTGAGCAATAGAAGTACAAATGGTGCGGGAGCACCCGGCGAATCGCCAGGACCAAATTAAGTTGTGGCGCGGTGATTAAGGTGGCGAGGCGCGGTGGTTAAGGTGGAGCGGTCGTTGAGGTGGCACGGTGGTTGAGGTGGCGCGGTGATTAAGGTGGCGAGGCGCGGTGGTTAAGGTGGAGCGGACGTTGAGGTGGCGCTGTGATTAAGGTGGCGAGGCGCGGTGATTAAGGTGGCGAGGCGCGGTGGTTGAGGTGGCGCGGTGGTTGAGGTGGCGAGGCGCGGTGGTTAAGGTGGAGCGGCCATTGAGGTGGCGCGGTGATTAAGGTGGCGAGGCGCGGTGGTTAAGGTGGAGCGGTTGTTGAGGTTGCGCGGTGGTTGAGGTGGCGCGGTGATTAAGGTGGCGAGGCGCGGTGGTTAAGGTGAAGCGGTCGTTGAGGTGGCGCGGTGGTTGAGGTGGCGCGGTGATTAAGGTGGCGAGGCGCGGTGGTTAAGGTGGAGCGGTCGTTGAGGTGGCGCGGTGGTTGAGGTGGTGCGGTGATTAAGGTGGCGAGGCACGGTGGTTAAGGTGGAGCGGTCGTTGAGGTGGCGCGGTGGTTGAGGTGGCGCGGTGGTTGAGGTGGCGCGGTGGTTGAGGTGGTGCGGTGATTAAGGTGGCGAGGCACGGTGGTTAAGGTGGAGCGGTCGTTGAGGTGGCGCGGTGGTTGAGGTGGCGCGGTGGTTGAGGTGGCGCGGTGGTTGAGGTGGTGGTTAAGGCGTTCTCTTCTCAATCAAGTTCCCGGTTTCAATTCTGGTGACTACCAAATGAACCAAAGAGATTTATAAGCCGACGGCTCTAACGACGAAAGATCGTAAGGAAACCCACATACCTAAGAAACTTGAAGCTTGCCTTTCTCTTATCTAATGTCCCTACAGGCGTACCTATTATTAAATCGTACGTTTCCTTGAGGGCCGTTACTAAATGTATTTCAATACTAACTTGACGATTTCAAAATGTCCGGCGCAGATGGCGTTGTGTAGTGCGGTGATGCCCTCGTCGTTTGCTGCGCTGGCGTTCTGCACCTGCAAATGTTGAGTCAAACCTCTTAATACGAAACATTTTTAATAATTTAAAGCAAACATACCATTAATTAAATTTTACTGAGAGTTTCAATAGAGTGGTTTATAATTATCTGATAACTATTTCAGTTAAAACATATCCACGTATTTTACGACAAATCGTACCGCAGGTGAGTGAATAACATAGTATAATGTATTTGAATACACACCTGAGTTGCAGTTTTCTTAACTAACTCCAATTCTCCTTCCAAACTTGCATCCAAAAGTAACGCAAGAGGATCGAAACTGACTCTTCTAGCCAGAGGAGCCTTTCCACCCTGCTTTAAATTACCCTTCTTTGATCTTCTCACAACCTCTTCATGGTCTTGCCCGTTCAAATCCACAGAACTAACTTGGTCCGTCAAATCAGAAATTATCTGAGACTCCTTACTGTCTTGAGAACTTAATGATATGTTATTATTTAAAGCCTTATCCACTTCATCTTTTCTTAATTTATCCTTCTCAGACTCCGTGTTCAAGTGGTCCATTTCTGGGAATAAAAACGCAGGAGGCATTTCAATTCGCCGATTTATGCTAACGCTTATTCCGTTCTTTGAGTTTGAATTTCTGAGTTTCGGTTGTTCGCTTAAAGGTGGTTTTCTTATAGTTAAAGGTCTTGCTTTGATGATCATTTCGTTGGAACTGTTGTTGGTTTCTTTTTGAGGTGCTTGAGAGTCATTCTCGTTTTGAGATTCTGATTCCGATGATTGGTTGAAACCGAGGTCGTTGTTTGCTGATTGTCTTGGTGGGGTCTGAAAAATGCAATTAAGAGAAATTATAAAACAGTTACTATAAATGAAAAATTAACTACTGGCAATTAAAATGTTCTATTTTATACGAGCAAACACGTTTAAATATTCAGAAACATTTATTTTTACGTGTTATACTGACACCGTTATGTTCTTTACAAGCCAGTTCCCGTTTTTTTAAGTTTAATTACTGACATTGGCAGATTATAGCGGACAAGTCGATATTAATTGTTGAAAAGCTAGATGAAATATAGAAGAAGTTCTGATGAGATAGAAAAATGTACTGTTATTAAAATTATAAAAATAAATGAGAAAAGAAAGTGAGTGCGTACCTTGATAGTTGGTTTAGGAGGTAATGCCGGTTTAGGCGACTTGTCAGTTCCGCTCACATCCGGCGTTGACAAGGGGGTGCTCGCGCTTTGAGGAGGTGACAACAAAATGCTCTGTGAAGAGTTCTGTCCGAAGTTACTCGACAGCCCCGAAGCAGTGTTTCTTACAATCTGGGGTTGGGAACTCGTGTTACTAACTAAATGATTGGATGGTGCGTTCTGAGCCTGAACGGTCTGCGGTTGAACCGGCTGAATTTTTGTGGATGAAGTCTGATAAATGGGTGATGGTTTCCCGCTCGACACCTGAACGGAAGTCGGTGCCACGCTTGAAACCGGTTTCTGTAATGAATGACGTGGTATTTACAGATGAGCTGATGAGATTAGCAATGTGGACTAAGCGGGGTTATGTGAGGAGTGATTGTGAATAAACTTACCGAAAATCCTATTGAATTACTAGTGGAAGTGTTTGATCCCAAACTTGGAGAACTGCCTTTCATGTTTCCTTGTTGGTTGATCGTTTTTGAATTCTCGTTGCTCTGAAGCCTCAAATTCTGATAGGAATGATTCTCTTTACCTTCCTGATTACATCTACTTGAAGAATCAGACTTTTGTAACTGATATGTGTGCTCTTGAGGATATGTAGATTCTATTTGACTTAGAGGCGTAGCCAGACTTTTGTTAACTACCGAGAGAGGCGTCGAATGCACTGTCATATGATTCACATTAGCAGCTGCATTCTGATTCTTGTCTTGACTCTCGTAGTTTTTCCCATTCGTTTCTGGCTTGGATTTCCCATTTGAACTTTGAGGAAACTTAGTATTATATGGCAATGTCTGATATTTCGGGTCTGACTTACTGGCGGCGAATTCGGGGAGGTATTCCTGTTCATTTATTTTTAAATCTTTACCCGTTTGGTTACTATTGGAACTGCTTGTACTATTTGGACTATACTGTGGTTGTTTGGGATACTCTGGGTATTTGTTGAGGTGGTCGAACATTTGCTTCTGGTCGTAGACGTTACCTATGCCCTGCTGTACCTGACTATAGTTTATTTCGTGTTTCGTTGGATATTGTGCAGTGTATTGGGTATCTTGGTTAGCTTGGGTATATGCTCCGTTATATAAAGGGTTAATCATTTGTTTCTGCTGCATGTAGTGCGCTTCCTGTTGTAAGAGGTGACCTTGCATGTTGTCGTTCTGCGTGTGTTGTTTCAATGGCACATTGTTTTGTATCACGTTCTGTTTCATAGGCTGAAAAATGTAAAGATAACAAATAAGTATTATCAATTGAAACAACAAGATCGAAATTACATGAATTTCTTTACCGTTCGTGAAAAAGGCACATGATAAATAGTAAGAAAATGGTTGTTTGTAAACTAACTGTATTTATCAAAGCTTTTGTACAATCTTCATGCAAAATTAGCATAAATGTAGTGTCTGTGCATGACACACTAACCATAAATGGCTGTTCAAAAATTTTACTTTACTACTTATTATACTTCAATTATTGTATAAGCAAATATAACTCCAGTTTAAACCATGATTTTCAATCTTAAAACGGTTTAATATTGTTCATACAATATGCATTAATAAGATGATTACACTTTTCCCAAACATAATGAGATTTTTTTTTATAGGTATTCAATATGTAGGTTTGCCATTAGTCAGAAAATTTACTGAAGTTACTGAAGGAAACCATGCAAATCCATAGGTCAAATCTAGTAAACGACGTTTAAAGGAGGTATATAGAAACCCACCTGGAAGTTGGAGTTATGGTTCAAGCTCTGCGCATGCGGCACGTGGTTGTAAGGCTCGACGGCGGCCACGTTGCCTCGCGGCTGCTGGTTCTTTGGTTGACTGTTGCCTCCGTTGCTAGTGTACGGAAGCTGTTGGATGGGCGTTGTGGTGTTCGTTCTGGAAAGTTTAGTAATGTTGATTTAGTACTTGATTGAGTTAAAGTTATAATGTGTGTGTAGATAATTAGTATCTGAATTGAAAAGGAACTTTATAAAAGGAATTTTTTTTAATGCCAAGTATATTATTTTCATAATATATCAGAAGTAATCTAAAGTATTTTCACTTATCTGCAGCAAAATTATGTAACCACACCATATATAGTTAACGACCAAACAAAAGTAGAATGTCTCGCTAGTATATATAAGTTTTTGATATTATTACATGTGTTTGGTTAAGTTATGAAATATGTAGAAGAATAATTATGGGTGATATCTTACTGAGCCCAACCATCACACCATTTATTTGTCCTATATTGTTTCTATTTCCAAGTAAATGAATTATTACATGGGGCCATTTCTTAAACCCCCATATAAAACAATGTAAATAGATATTGGATCAATTTCAAGGCGTGTGAAATCTTCTTTTTCATCTTCTTCGGAAGACGATCACTTGACCGAGTAACATTGGCCAGAAAAATAGGAAAAGAAGCGGCTCCATACAGTCTGCAGCTCTTCTGTTCGTACAGTTCGTTTTATCACTGGATCTCCTTACCTCTGAGTCTGCGGCTGTCGATGCGCCGCGGCAAGTTGTCTGTTCAAGGCGCGTTTCCTCAGCAGCCGCGACTGCAGCTCGGAGATGCGTCGGTCTATGCTGCGCATCTCCTCCTGCCGCGCGCCCAGCGCCGCTCTCTGCGCTGACAGTCGGCCATTCTGCTGCTCGTTAAGTTTGTTGCGGTACTGGAATTAAGAAAATGTTGTTGTTAATTTTAAGTAAGTTAGGCAGTGGACGAACTATGTGAAACGGTATATAATATTATATCTAAAACGCGCTGACGTGTGCTATGCAGCTTCCAGTAAGTACGTACGTACGTACAGCTTCATAATAAACAGCCGTTTTTTAAAGTCTTCATGACTTATGTTTATTCTTACAACCACTTTCCGGTAAGAACAAAGATTTGTGGCGTAAACAAAGTGATACTACGTCTATTCTGAGTGTAGTTTCTGGGAATTTTTTAATTAAATAAAAAAGCTCCTTGCATTTAGATTTCTAATAATTGAGCTTCACTGTAAAGACCCGCAGGTATTTGCATGCGTATTTACTAAATGCTCATCATGGTTTCAGTTGAAAACACGCCTGTAAACAACCTGTGATATAGCCTTTTCAAAAATCAACAAAAAAATAAAACTTACAGTTGACCCAAATTATAAAAACCGCAATTTAAAATATCCTGACATTGCTTCGATCTATCCCGAGTGACGTCAACTGGGAGAGTAACTTTTCTGACAGCTTCGACAAGTGAAACTTCGTAAATATCCACGCCGGTAGCTTCAAAGGTGTTTGCTTCAGTTTATTAAATTTTACATCACCTCGGCTAAAGTTGATCCTTGTTTAGGAGTCAACAATTTTGAGGATCGACTTGGTGATTTATGAAGTTTGACTTTAATGAGAATGACCGTGAGTACATCACTTACCGTAATACCATATTTCAGGAGTTACAGTGTAATAATTTACACATGTGAGTTTAAACCCCCAAGGTTTATTATCAGCTTAGTTATATTTTCAGCATCTAATCAGAAAATGTTTTTGTGTATATATGATATAGGTCCGTCTTCAATACAAGCTCTTTTCATTTGGCATCCATACTAGTACTGGATTATCGTTAATATATTTCCTCATTAAATAATGTTCCTACAAATTGTCGAAAAGTAAACTACTTCTTATTCTTCTTCTATAAGTAATTAAAAATATAAATAAAAGTTCAGTCTTTTCCAAGTATTTCTAAATTCATCTGCCTAGAAAACCTAAATGAACATTAATAGAGTTGTATTATGCTTAGGGCATCGTTTCTTCCTAAAAGGCAGACACGAAACCATTTCTACAGCAGCCACTTTATCTATTCGTGAATTTATTCTTGACATATATTAATTCCATTTGAACGGATTTTTCCATTTCGGCGATTTTTCTGGCTACTGTTGAGTGTTTTATAGATTTTTTTCCGATTCGTGTGTGGTTGTTTGCAACAAAGGAATTGGCGAAAATAAAAAACAAGCTTGAACTAGTAAACTCTTTTTTTTTTCGTGGATTCAATGGTAATAGTAACAGCAGGGTTCCACAAAGTATATAAACCGCCATAATTATAACTATAACGGGATTGTATTCCATCTGAGCATGATATCAAGAGCTGTCGTTTTTTGTTTTTCAAAATGGAAAGTTTATTAATGGCCCCAAGGGGCCTTTTAAATTTCACCAGACTTTGTAGCTTAGCGCTGACAGCGCTTAGTTAAACTTAAACTACTCCTACATACGATATGCCTAAAACAATCATGATAGACGCTGCCCATAGGCTAGGATGTCACTTATAATGACTGGTACTCGAGTACTAGATTAACGCCAATGTACAATTAAAAATACAGATACATTTTCGTAAAGACCAATTTGTTAACACAAATAAGTACAAAATCTTGTTGCTTTCGAAGATAGGCAGTTGTAAAAGTTTAAATCGAAAATTCACACAAAACTCAATTTATTTATTTGTGAACAAATTATACACTTCTACCAAACTTGAAGGCTTTGTTCAACTTGGAATTAATTTCAAAGTCTATTTTCATACGCGATATTACCACAAAGCACTAAAGTTTCTAAATAAAATGCGTTTAAGAGATCAAGCACCGCTTGATAATTCCACTATGTGTCTATGTACTTTACAGACTTTAGATGAACAAAACCAAGAAACCAATATACTCGTACCCCCTGGGTGCTCGTTTTGTTACTTTTTGCATGAGTCAATTTTTATTTGCAAGTAAGATTTACTTGTTTACCTATACATTTTAACTTTTGTAATTTTTGTCTGTCTCGATACTTAATGCTTCTTAGATATCATAAAAAAGGTTTATGCTGGATCGAACATACTAAGTAATCTTAAGTTTTATTTAAAAAGTACCACAATCCTCAAATAGACAGTCTCGTTATCTATTATGGGAAAGATTTCTGGTGTAAGATCTAAGTTGTGTAAGATAATGTACCCTTTGGGGATCGAAAGGCAACTTGCGCGGGAATTTCACAACAATCGTTTCGTTTTGGACAGCGTAGATAAGTTCGCGACAAAGAGCTTAAGGCCTTGTTCTCAAGTTATCGCTTAAAACAAACTTTATCCAAGCTTTAAGCAAGTTCAATCCAAGTAGTTCAGGGAACATTAAGTTATATTTAAAAAGTTGTGGAAAATACTATCTAGGGCTTTGATTCCGATCGTTTACATAATGTCTTCTTAATTTTATTGAGTGAAAACAATAGATATGCTTGCACTGTACTACAAATACTAATAATTATAACAATAACAGATAATTTCTAATACTCTTATTATTATAACACTATCATTCATAAAGCTAATAACTATAATATAATTTAGCTTGAGATAGCAAAATACCGAATCGTGTTACAACCAGTTAACAACCGAGAGAACATTAAAGGACCCTATTCATAAATCAAATTAATTTTAACCACTAGTCGAGGCCTTCTCGCGGAGTACGCACTTCACAACTATTTCAATTAACCGACTCAATTTGTTATAATGTACTACATAAACTGTGGCAGACAGCTACCCATTATCTCAAATTGTACCTACAAAAATAATAGGAATTCTTAACCCTGGAGCTCACCATAATACAAAGATCACACTGAAATCCAATTATCTTTCGGAACACGATTCCTCTGGTTTATTCAGGTCTTTCACGAAGATTTTAACCACTTCATTTTTATTGTGTCACTAACTCAATAATCTTGATAGTTTTTGTTTTCGCCTTGCGCTAAGGTCACGGCGTACGCTGATAGATGCGGGCAATCGTTTGTCCCAACGTCTACCTGTAACTAAATTGTCAAATTGGAAGCTGAATTAGCGTGCTGGCACTGATCTGGTCGCTAGCCGTGAGATTATTCTAGGATAGATTCGACTTTCAAACACACGTGTTCCTTTTTCAAAAACATCCGATCTAAAACAATATTTAAAAAGTAGTTTCATTTTAAAAATAGAACAGCAAAAACAAAAGCTTTCTTCTCGTGACTTCAGTCAATTCGTGTCGTAAATCAGAATCCAATATTGAAAGTGAAACTGATGATATCCACTTTCCATAATGGAATTTCTATCAGAATGTAGCCAAGAGCCGTAACTAACGCATGTCTCATTATTCTAGTTCGACAACTTTGACATTGTTATACTTTGCCAATATATTTGAACTGACTGGAGTTTTACGTAATTTACCCTGCTGTTTGAGGCACTATTCTTGTTACAGTTCGAAGAATGCATTTGACTTTGTAAAGAACAATTGCTTGGGAAAATAACTTATGTATTTCTGACGTTGTATTTTTCGAAAATACAGGTAAAATGTGTCATTTTTGTTCAAATATAGGCTCTCATTTATTATTTACTTCCATAATACGTTGCAAGAACTTAAGTTTTACCGTGATAAGAAAAGTACCCATTAGTATTTTATTACACTGTAAAAAATGTGTGTTTAAATGAATGCATTTTATAAAAATAAATTTCCGTAATCTAAACCAGTTTTACTTCCCCTCAAATTCAGCAACATTCATCGCAATAAATATCATCAAAACCATTCAAGACGAAACAATATCGCAGAACTAAGAATAGCCACTCAGTACAAGTCCAAGGGGCGCGATGTTCATTCGTCGAATTGCCCGCAACCTACTTGGCTGCGATTCTAATGTTGCGGTGTACGTAAAATGTACCAACTACATATTATGTAGTTAGACTGGATTAAAAGTATCTAACAATGCTTTACGTAGACGTATGGCTTTCGATCGGGATGTAACATCCGGTAAGGTAAGATAGTGACAATTGGAGCTGGAACTTTTTGGAGTAAGTTGATTAATATGAGAATAATCAAAACTCATAATACGACCTTTGCGGCTTTCACACCCATGGGCATCATAAGTGTTATTTTCATATCGACTTATTAGTTGCGTTGCTGACCGGCTTCAGTTGAAGTTAAGGCAGTCGGTCCAGTAATGGCACTGGCCGTTTCTTCCCTGTGACCGGACCACGTAAACGTGATTATTTAATTGATTAAATATTGAATATTTAACGTGATTAAAATAACTATAGCACCGACCTAATAGATCTTAACAAAGAAACACTACTATCACGAACACTTACTACTACACACCTCGATAAAAGACCTTAAAAAGCTTGTTCCAGGTCGCCTGACTACTCGTCAAATGGTCTACGTGAACTAAACTGACAATAAACCATACGTTACGAATCCAAACGGAAATAAACGGACACAACATACTTTGTCTTGCTCGCAAACCCATGTTTTGCATCATACTGACTCATTAAGTCGGAAGGGATTGAAATTGCATTTGTGTGAGTAAATGTATCTGTAATAGTATTAGAGCCAATCGTTCGCTAAGTTTATTTTGATCAACTATTAAAAATTAATTTGCCATATAAAGTATGAACATTTTTGTCTTTATTGTTGGAAAGCAATTTCATTCAGGCAACCAATTAGAGACGCGAAGTTTGTTGTGTTGGACATGGACGATTTTAATTACCAACATATGAGTAAGTACAATGTTTCTGTGAAAATGAAACTTGACAACAGATTTATATACCGAATACATCTTATAATGATAAGTGCGTTGATAAACTACTAATGCCACATTTTTCAAATTATGATCGTCGGATCGAAATCTGAATTTCGCACAAATTAATTCATTGGGAATACTTAGTACGATTTTCTGGCAATGAAAAAGTACTGACTTAATTTCTTTTTTCGTAATTTGCTATTCTAATTAGTCCGTCGAGACGTTGACCCAAATAGTTGCTTGCGTCGTTTATTGCCTAATTCGGGCTATTAGTTAGCTAAACGCCTGCCTACCGCCATGTAGATTATTTGCCGTTCGTCCTAATGGCACAGCTGTGTTGCAAATTGTCAACCTTTTGCTGTTTGCTGGCTATTTTGTGGCGACTTGAGGCTGGGTCATTGTTTCAGAGATTTTGTGTGAAGGGACACACAAAATCTCTGGGGGATCTAACGTGTTATATTTTGCTATATTTTAATAATAGTAGGTATAAAAATAAATGTCTTTCTCTAAATTGTATAAAAATCAGTGAACCTATAAATATATGTCTTATCAACGGAACCTACAATTTTATTTTTAAAATTATTTCTGGTTTTATTTATTTGGTTTTACAAAAAACAATATTTTAAAATATTTCAGTCAATGTAAATGTGCTTTTTGGGCCACTGTTAGTGCCAACTGACAAAGAATAAACATAATAATTCTGCATAACAGAATTCATAAACCCCTACCTAATATTATTGTTCCATTTTCAGGTCAAAACTACCTAGTCAGTTGGTCGAGGATACAGTGAAGGCACCTTTGATCCATAATAAAAGGACTTGTCCCCAGGGATACACAAAGTTAAACCGAAGCAAATAAACAATAGTGTAATGCAATACACAAAACAAACCAAAATATATTTGAAACACGTTCTCAGACTCAGAATCTAGAACATTATCCACACCTTGCACACCGAAAATCGCTAAATAGAAACCCTATTCCACATTGTTTAGCTTAAAATCAGATAAAATCGAAATTTATAGGGAGCTCGCAGCGATCCTTCTAAAGTGGCATTTTATCCTTCCCAAGTGTTGAAGAGGGATTTTATAGCCGACGAATGGTTATAAAATGACAAATTCTGTCAACAGGTGGCGTTGATACTATAGAATTTACAATGAGGCTCGGGCTTATGGAGGTATATATAAGAATCCATGCTTGTAACGTGTTAGCTATGTCCTGTGGTTGATTTAAGGTTTTTTTTACGATATTAGATTGACTTTTAACAACGCATTTTTTTAAAATTGGGAGTAGGTATCGATATTTAAATATACTGTTAACAGAACAGAAAGAAATGAAGCGATACATTCTGATTTGCTCCGTCATCGGAGTAAGATGTTCTAATAAATCTTACAACTTAAAATAAATATATGAAAATTATCACATAATTTAATTTCATCGGTATTAACTTAAACCACAAGGGTGGTCAGTCGCGTGTGGGCGTAGTGCACCATTGTACGTATGATTAGTAAATATTTGGTACAGCTTCAAACAAATGAAATATTGCAGGGATAAAAACAATGTTTTTAACTTAGACCAATTCTTCCGACCGTTCTAAGATATTGAAACAATGGGTCTTATGAAAATAAAATAATATTTATCGTTCTCGTCCGTTGTTATTATATCATTGAATTCATTGATAATCTGGTCTGTATTATGTGTAATACCGATTGTATACAGGGTGAAATTGTATCGTTCGGAACAGCTAACACCACAATTTTGAGCAACTTTCCCACAGACATACAGCGAAAATAAAAAAAAACAACTCTCCTGAGGCGTAAGATTTGCTTGATGAGTCGCATTGGTGAATATCAGTATCGTGGCCTGAGCCCCCTTTCATTACGGTAAAAAACAACCACCCCGTATATAAACAGGCGCATACGAGCCTAGGAGATAGTGATCCTGAAGCAGCAACAACTCGACACAATTCGACTTAGTAAAATGAGAGAAAACTGTTATAATTCGCCATTCGTCGACCATTTATTCAATGCTTTTTAATAACGCAAAGGATGTCTGATCAGGTAAATAGGTGTACTTTAATTTAATAAAACTGTCAAATTAATATACAACAGGAGATTAATACAATATACATAAATATGGCTCTAAGCAACGAAAACTCGTTGGAACTTCGTGACAAAACTGATGTCACGGTTAACCTCTAGTTTGCCACTCGATGTAATATTAATGAAAGTCATAGCTAAACCGTGATTTATACACACTTAAATATTTAAGTCAGGACGTGCCTATAAATCGCAAGTGAATTCAAGGATGAAAAATTCTGCTTTTCGTACGAAAATTTCTCTATCTGAGAGTTAATGGAATTAAACGTGCTTAACGGCGTTATAAAAATGAATAACAAAAATTTGGGAGGAATTTACAAGATTTTATTTGAAGTTCGAATACTACACAACCTTTAGGCGCTTGAGCAACCTGATGAACGCAAATATGTTTTTAGTAATAAAGAGGAATATGGTACGAAAGCTCGTCAGTATCCAGTTAGAAAAGCTTCCAGAACATCGTCTATACGAATTTAGTCTGGTGAAAAATTTAGTTAAACAATAAAGTCTTTTACACAATGCTTTAATTTTCTGGTCTTAGAACACACTTAGACATACGTTAGTTACATGTTTGACACAATACAAACATAAGTAGGTTCCCGAACTTGTCCGGGTGATATGAAAGGACTATTTCTCGCTCAGAACTATAACAGGGTGGATTGAGCAAAATTAATTAATATCTATCTTTACTTAGAACAAGATGTATGCGGAGAAGCAATTTCCTTCGAAACAATGAAATATTTGGCTAAGTGAATATGCGATGTGTAAACAAGCAGATGTAACCATTATTAATATATAGAAAAACAGGTAAGTAGACACAAAATAGACTAAAATGACATTTAGTTATTTAAGTCAAGTAATAATGTTCTATCTAACGGCGACGAAACTTGATCTTACTGTATTATAATAACGTAAACACTGTATCATATAAATCTATCACTGTATCATATAAATCTATCAGTGTATCATATCATATTAATACTTTGTTGTAATTGTTGGCTCTAACTCTGAAATCGTAAACGAAACTATTTCGTTTACCACTATACTCAATAATTTCATAATTTGTTTAATTAAAACTACTATAATTTATGGACACCGAAAGTTTATCAAACATTTACGCCACGTACAGGAAGAGAAACACTTAACTCCACTCACCATTAACTCCCTCCTCAGCTTATCCAACTCGTGTGCAGGCGGCGGCGCGGGCTGCACCCGTCCTCTCCGCAGCTCCTCCAGCTGCCGCGTCAACTCCTCCACCTTGGCCACTGCCACGGATAACTCCTTCTCCTTCTCATTGAACAGCGCTCGGATCGACTCCAGGTCACTGGCTGTGGAGAAAAAAATAATTGGATATTTTGGTTTAAAAGGTTACTCCAAGTTTGGTATGCTTTTTACCGACGTCGCTTCTCCGTGTCATTCTAGATGAAACTCAGTCTCGCCTGTATAATAAAAATACATTTACGCAAAAAATGAAACAATCAAATTATTTTCTGCTATACTAAAATTTTAAAGAGAAAACTTCAAAATTTTAGTATAGCAATACCCTTAGATAATATGGAATTTGGTTATAAAGCAATACGGAAATAAAACTTAAGGAAAACCCCTCTTGTATAAGTATATTGTAAACGTTCACATTTTTTAACAAAAGTCCTTTTTAATTATTAGTAAAGCCCTTGGCTTGACGACCCAGAGGTGTAGTGGCTAGGAGCCGTGCCTCATATGCCGGTCATCACAGTCTCCTTATGGCACCCTGCTATTAACTTTGAATAATTTTGCATGCAAACCTGTTAAATCGAAGCAAGTAAATTATCCTTTCTATCCTGTTTCTTTCAAGACCTAGTGTAATTGTACACAGGACCAACTTTTTCATGTATGAACATTTTTGACAAGAGTTCCGAGAGGTTTTTTTATGTCGTCTTTTCCCCTACGTTTGCCTGTAATACCTTTAATAGCCAAAAGGGTAGTTCAGTGTTCTTCTTCATGTATTATTAACGAAATAAAATATTTTGATTCGTTGCCGAATAACAATCAAAAATATGAAGAAAAGCAGCAAAAGACCAACAAAGCATTAATCTCGTATTTCAGCAAACAACTAATTACTCCAACCAAATAACAATTAACTAGGAAGCAGAGAACAAACAGGAGTGGGATCAAATTTTTATCATTCCTTTATTATCATGAAAGGAATATATAAATAAATTTGATGAATGGAGCTCCGCTCCCGGATTATGACGTATCGCTTGTTTCCTCATTTATCAAAATATGCTTGCTCGGGACTCTGTATTAAGTAATATTTATTCGTTTTCTTTTTTATCAAACAATGAATTAGGTTTAAAAATTTGGATGTTGGAGCCCAAAAAGTTAAAGTTGATAGGTTTTTTTAATTAAGTTTTCTTATTTTAGTAGTTTTATAACATTTGTATATACTTTGTAATTAATTTCAAATAAGTAAAATAAATAAAGTAAAAAATCTGGAGCATAAAGATACAAATCAAGGATCAAAGCTACGTTATAGTCCCAATTGCTCAAACATTTTATTTTTGTGACATATTTTTCATTTCCAACAGTTAACTTGGATCCAAAATAGAAATAAAGAGAGAAATGTGAACATGAGCACAACTTCGTTCCTTGCGCGGTATTCCCCGGTGGATGTGAAACACTTTGCAATTTTGCGGACTTTTTGCTTTTGTACACCTTAACTTTAAGAGTATGTACAAAAATAAGGTAAATTCTGTTGCTGAAAACCAAATTCTGTTTGGATTACTGGAAGTGGATTTCAAGAATAGAATATATATTATATTATATTAATAAGCGAAGCTATAAATTTTTTGTAAATTGCTTCCGATATTCGTTCGTTCGATTCCGCTACTTGTTAGTTTTTATGTTACATATTCTAAAAGTCAAAATTAATACACTAAATTATACCTTCAGTACCTATAGGTACCAAAAATAACCTTCGACCCATATTTATAAACAGTCAGACAGTCCATCCAAACACAAGTGTGAATAACATGTTATTGAAACGTTTGCCATAGTGAGGTTCAATTTCAATCATTTTCAAACTACAATAACAATCTAAAATAGTCCGTATAACAATGGCGTAGAGTTTTCGGACCTGGTGAGTACGGTAAAGGGATCTGATACTGGTCATCGGAAAACACAGCTGGCGTTCGGCCAAACAATGCTGACCAATTATTGCGAGGTGTACCTGAGCGTACCTGTGATCGGCGTATTGATAATTACGTGGATTGATTCTCATGATTTTGGATTTCAGTAAAGGTACAACGGAGATAGTACCTATCCATTCATAGATATTACTAATGAAGCAATCTATTTTGTATATATCTATATATAGTGGGGATTTATTATTATTATTTTATTTAAAGATCGTAATAATTAATCAGTTAAAATGTATTATTTTGTTATTAATAAATAAATAGGTGCCAAAGTGGCACCTATTTTTAAAATAACTAGTTTTCGTGTACTTTTACTTCACGGTAAAAGCCAAAGCAACCTTGTTGATTACAGAGAGAAAAGTCCTCTTGTAGGGCTAAGAGAAATAAAAAAGGGCTCTGTCCTCTACTACTAACCTCTAAGTAAATACTGACCTCAAGGCTAGTTTAGACACCAATATCTCGTAATCAAAAGAATTGAACTGTGATCGTAAAACACGTAGGTACGTAAATATAATTTTCTTTATTTGTGGAAATACAAACGAATCATTTTCAATATATACCTGAGTCATGCATATTTTTCGCATCCAAGAAAACAGTTCATCAAAAATTTTATCTTGCTGTGTGTCTTGATTCAGCAGTTGCTAAAAGCCAATCAATATTCGGATGTAACGTGATTTTGAGGTATATATATTTTTTTATGCTTTTCTGAAAGAATGCGGTATTTTGAGAACAAAATTTGAATATGTCTAATTTCTGCGCAATATTTAATTTCAAATAAATTTAAAAAAATTGTATGATGCCGTGACGGAGTAGCTTTTTAAAATCGTTTCATTTCGGACAACTCTACAATTTTCTATGTATTCTTAATGACAGATTCAATCGCAAAAAATATTAAAGTTAAACCAAAAAAGAAGTTAGAAAATGTTCCCACTTGATGACGTCATGATGT
Organism: Marasmarcha lunaedactyla; assembly: GCA_923062675.1. Taxonomy (NCBI): domain Eukaryota; kingdom Metazoa; phylum Arthropoda; class Insecta; order Lepidoptera; family Pterophoridae; genus Marasmarcha; species Marasmarcha lunaedactyla. Next base: position 17,957,750 of record OV281353.1, read on the forward strand.
CAGTCAAATTATTTTACGCATTTTCGCTAAAATATGCTTAATCGCTTTTATTTGCTAGGCCTTACTAACAAAATTAATTATAACAAAAATGATATCTCAAAATGGGTTTTTGCAGCAGAATCAAAATTTTTCAGAATCGAATTGTGCGCAAATGTAGTTACGGTCTAAATAAGCAGGTATTAAATTACAAATCAAAGGATCATCCAACCTCGAATCATGTAACAGGCTAGAGAGAAGCTGCTTATTTGCATATAAAAGACATATTTTATTTTATATTTTATTGCAATTTTCTTCATTTTTCAAGAAGAGCTTGTAGTGTTTGTTCAATTGCGTTCTCCTATTTTGCTTTAAGGTCATTCATATAGCTATATTTTAGTAACACGATTGTGTGAGTGTGACCGGGAATTAATTTTTTTTAAGTCTCCAAGATTATCTAAATAACTCTCCGAACCGCACAATCCTCCCAAAACGCTCACACAACGCATTCGATTAACTACTACAAAACAGATTACCTATTAGAGTGAGTTTACACTAACATTAACTATACGCCCTCGATTAGGCCCGACAGCTACCTACCCGCAAAAACCGCGGTTTGACACCTACTGTTCGACCGACTTATCCGTGCAGTTCGGACTGGCGCACCTTCTATGTGGTAATTGCGTTTCCAGTATGTCCGCGATACAAAACGTTTAGTTCCAATTTTCGCCGGACGCACAGATATCTTGGTCGGACTGTACTGATATATCCCGGGGTTGCCCATTAACTGCTACTTTTCCAACAATTTGCGAACCTGATATTGAACATGAAATATTATGCGGTCACAAAAAGTTTTGAGTTGACTAATAATCGGCATCCTCGGTTTTGTTGATGTCTAGTGTTGTTATAAACGTTTTGGTGATTCATTTTGTCGATTAAATTGCTTTGTGGTTCAGTGGATTAGAGTATTTAATTATTCTTCCGTTGTTCATGATTATGGGTGACTAATTAATTTGTAATTGGTTATTTTGTTGTTTATTACGTTTTGATAGAAGGTTCTTGTTTCAAGAATATTAAATTAAATAAAATAATTCAAAAATCGATATAAAATGTTTTTATAAACTAGTTATTTTTTATTTTTATTTTTAAAAAAGCTAACAAATTCACTATTCTATAAATGTGACGCGATGATTAAGACAAACATAAATATGTCTTATTTAAAAAAATTCAGCAGGTACTAAAACATATTTACATAAAAATATCTAGAAGCCGCACTTTCATACCTAGAATGACCACTAAATCAGTGTTCCCCAGAAAAGCGAATTGAATTCAACCCACAGAGACTTAGCCATTATGTCGCGACTATCTCCAGCTGGCACTGGTCAGCGTATTTAATAATAAAGTCGGTTCCAGAACCATCTAGAATTTAATCAATATTAATAATTGAAGGCTTTGGCAGTTAAATTGGCGCGTGTATTTTGACAGGCGATTGTGTCGGTGCACTGCAATGCAGTCTTGCTTCTGATGCCTCATTAACGATAGTGTGCGGGTTGCTTTATGTATGTTTATGTTTCGAACGCGTTATTTTTTGACAGTTATTTGTTTTTATATGATATATTTATTTAAATAATCTTTTTGAGGAAGTGCTCTAAGTAATAAAATAATTATACCTGAATATTCAAGAATGCTTTATTGTGATATGATGTCAAAAGCTGGCGTTATGCGATGTGTATTCCAAATAAAATCAGGTGGATTCTAACAGATTATACTATATATTATCTACCAAAATATTAACAATATTATAAAGCTGCAAGGTAGCTATGAAAAGGTGAACAAATAAGGCATTGCGTGATATTCGCTTTAAGTGAAGAAATAAATGTATAAAACCACTTTTAGAACTAATATTTTGTGCTATGAATATTCCAGTTTATTTATAAGAAAACAATTGTTACAGTTTTTTTAAAAGTAAGTACATATATAACATAACTTTTTCACTTCTATATGTTTTTATTTTTAATATTGTGGAGTATTTAGAAGATCTTTTCAATCAGAAATAGATTTAAGCTATTCATTTTTTCGAATCAAATTCCTCTTTATAATTTTGGTACAGTATACTTAGCCTACTTGTTATTTCAGGCCAGACTTACCATATTTGAATGTTCAAATCACCCAAGTCAGTTCGGGCCTTTTAGCGGGAGAAACAAAAACACAGAAAGTTTGACATTAATAACAAGTCTTATCTTTCACTCGTACAAGTGACGCCTTCATTAAAACTCCTGCAACCACTGGATCAATAGTTTGTTGGTACCAGTCAGTGAATGACACCACGCCATGGAACCAAGCAGCTGAACTTGGAAAAATCAATAAATAGGTGTTTACGAAACTTCCACGTATGAATTATTTCGATTCAAGTGAAAGCCTCCCATGGAGGGTTAGGTAAAGTTTCTTTTGTTTTTATTCGATATCGGATTGGTTGGGAAAGTTTAAGTTTCGATTTGATTGTGCTTAGGATGTGAATGATTGAGAGTTTTAGGTGGGATACATACATGTTGGGGTAGCGAAGTGAAGTTAAATTATGTTTGATACTGCATACATTGAATATCATTTACGAAGCCGTTGAAAGAATCCTCAACAGTTCAGAGGATATATCAGCGAAGATTAAAGACCGTTTGAGATGGATAAGTGACATAATAAGCTTATTCTATTACTGTCGCTGTTGGATTATCGCAGGTGTTCTGCTCCTGCAAACGATTACTAGTCATTAGGGATAATAAAATAGGTAGGTATATGAAATGTATGTGGGTGAATGAGTTATATTATGGTAAAAGCGTATGAACTTCCAAATAAAAAATATGTTTTTACCTGTTTTTATGAAATACACTTCGTTTTGTTAACGAGCTGTAGGCCCCCTAGGCCAACAACTCGCTTTCTCCTTTGAGCACACCTAAAATATCGTACCTAAATAATTTTTCAAAGATAACTGAGCATCAAATAATAATTTTGCTAAATTTCAACGATTGAAAGTATTATAGTAATAAACGATGCATCATATGAAAACGACGGCCAATAAAATTGAAAATCAATCATATTTTTTTTCTGTTCTTGATCCCATTCGTAGAAATCTATGATTCGAGTGAAAATATCTCAGCTGTGTCCATAATATAATATCAAATAACGGACTCCATGATCCGAAGTAATATCCTAAGATAAGTATCCTAATAAATCTTGTTCTAAAAGGATCCGTCTATTGAATAAAAACGTCTTGAAGAACAAGTCAAACATATTTATTCGATATTTTTTCCTTTTATTATATAAATGTGTTTTTTATACGCTGAATGATAAGGCATTTCAGGTCCGAAACGATCGTTAGAAATGTTTATATTTTGAACTGAAATATAACGATATACGTAAACACGTTTCGGCTGTGATGTTATCTGATTTTAAATATTGAACTTTGAAGCGAAAATTATACTTTTAATATACTACGGTGGCATTGATTGCATTCAAATAGCTAAGGCTTAGGTAAGCGCATTGACGGCGGCTTTGTGGCGTAGTGATAGCAGCCCTCTGTTCGATTTATTGGTTAATTTTTTAATTTAAAAATATATGTTTATTTACGAGACAAGATACTTAGTAATATTTTAGTGGATCGTGTAAATATTTAAACAAAAACCATCGATACATTACCAAAATACACAAATATTTGACTTCAACAGGATCCGGTCACGGTAACTTTGTAGAAGAAAGAATCGAGTTGCCTTCTAATCTAACAGACGTTATATATGATTTAAATACATCTTATGTTGTCTGTCACTTTACTATACTGTTTACAAATTATTTTTTATTGAATATCACATTCATGGTATTGGCAATAAAACTACAATTTCAAGATGTAAATATCTTTTAAAATAAATGTTTAACTAATTTTAAAATTTTTGACAAAGGCAGTTGCAACATCTACGATTAATGTTGCCATCCACTAAACATCAGGTGGATCTCTCGCGTGCTCGTTTTACAACTATGACAAACAAAATTCCGACTTTTAATCCGAATCTTTGGAGATTTCAAAAATTAACAAACGAAAATGCAAGTCACTGATCAAAAAAAACTCTTTGTCACTTTCCTTAAAAAAACTAATTCTTATATTCCCTTCACGGGTGAAATTAAATTTAAACAACAAATGTCTCGGACTGTCTTGATCTAAAGGTGAGCATTAAAGCCATCTGCTTTGAAGAAAAGAAAAAGCGAGCTTTTTATTTAAAAGCCACAACTTGATATCCAGACTTTGCAGCATCATATAAATAGTAAAATAAGTTAAACATATGAGATTTTGGACTGCAACAGGTGGGAACGTTCACAATTTTTGTTCAAAATACAGTTTAATTAGTATTTAAAAAAATCTGATTACTCCATACTTTCGAAGCTGCAAAACAAATCTGAGTTAATACAACCAATATAAATAAATGTTTTTCACTCAATGTGAAATGTTAATACATTGTGATTTATCACAAAACACTACTTTTTTTATAACACACGTTCAGTACTAAAACCCAATAAATCTGAACATTACAAGAATCTCGAATATTTAACCTACGACCCGTTTTTAACCAAAATGGTTGTCAATTTCCAGCGATCCTTTTTCCATTTCTTTCTGCTTACGAATTCTCTCCATAAAATGGCGTAATAGAAAACAAAAGAATCCAATTTGATCCAATGTAAAGTTTATTATTTTCCCCTGATGCAGGCTAAAGGAATATCCGAATCATACATTTGTACGATCAACGGCGAGTTTAAATAAAATTGTTCCGATTTTATCGCGCATTCAATTGTGTCTCCAATCCAATCACTTTAGGGAGCTAAAAGTAACTCTGAAGGGATCGGTATCATTAAAATGATAATATACTTAAATATTTGTAAAAATTAAAGACTATGTAAAATTTTAACAATTGCGTGATCTTTACTTTACTAAAAGAAGTGTGTCAAATGTTTTGCTATTTTCTTAACTGAGTTCATTCAGTCGAGTTCCTTTACGTATGTTATTGAAATGAGTATTAATTACAAGTAAATGTTTTAGCTTACAACATTTTCGACACGTTTTCTATTAGGTTCCTATGTGGCGTGCGTATCATTCCCACCTCTTACACACAGTTTTTGCAGTTGTAGAAACAAAGCTAAGAAAATAATGAATGATATCAAATTAAGCATAAGTAATCCCAGTGACTGTTTTATATTTAATCTTGATCATGTTAAAAAGTGTACATTTTTCTTCTTTTTGAGAACAAAGACAGTTCTGCTAATTTTAAAAATTCGTTTCTGATATACGTCGCTAAATAATGTATTGTGGTGTGCGCTGTTTGTTGGTGTAGGTACTATGAAGAAATGCTAAATACTTCAAATAGCTAGGTATATTAAAATATTTAAAAGAACGCCATACAACAGAGATCTTAAAACATTTCAAATGCCTATTTGAACTTCGTCGTTAAATGAAGTATTTCGTCGATCAAAAACGAGAAAGCACTTAAAATGCGAAATGAGGTAGAAAATGTTTCCTTAATTGAGTATTTGTCGGGAATCCTCGCAAATACGTCAACTTTCTACTTTGGTGCGTACATATTTCATTCCAACTTTTCAAGCCTTGATACTTTAAAAAAGCACATTGATACTTATATGAGGCACCTAAGTTTAAAAATCTTTACAGACAATTCAATCATAGTTTAATCTCGAAATAACTAAATCTATAGAAATATTTCCGAAGCAAAACAAAGTAAAACTCTTTGCAATGTTTTATGTGTTTAATTTAATTAAATAGCGAATCGTAAACACTGTGAGAAGTGGCGATAAAGATAAATTGATGTTTCATTTATCTATTATCTGGCTGAAGCCGGGAAACAGTTCAACTTCTTACTATAAGTACCAGGAATATTTTAAAAGGTAGGTTTTAATTGTAATGTCGTGTGTAGGTTCACTTTGATTTTAGATTGATAATAATAATAAATCCCCATACAAACACATACAGCTTGTGTCACGTATGACCATAAAGCGGGGGGGGATACCCAGAATAAACATACGTATATAAATATAAAAAAACATTTTAGTATGAGGCTGGGATCCTAACACTGCACTGGCGCTACTCGGCCGTCTAATAAATAAATATATGCTAGATGCAACCATCACGTTTAAATGATTTTTTAAATATGTATCTGCTGGTGTTATAGAGCATTGTAGCAAACAAATAAATACTAGAAAATTTAAATATAGGTAAATAAAGAAAAAAATGGCAATAGTGTTCACAAATAAAATTGATAGTTTCGTAGCGCGCATCTTCTTTCTTTATATATTTCAACAAAATACACAAAAAACATTCTTGCATTACAATAAATACATTCTTTTCAAAACAAAAACGTGCAGTTATATTATTCTTTATCCTGTAACATTTTATTCTCATACATAAGGTTCATTATTGTGTGGGCATAATCCGGATAAAAGCTGCCATGTAAAAAGATTATGGTTAAAATTGTACCATACCGGAGTGGAATTGTATGTACGATTTAATACGGCGGGCCATAATGTGCAGTTCGTGGTGTGATGTGAATTTCAATTCGGTTATTTTTGTGAATAGTTTTTGATCGAAGTGAAAAAAAAAGAGTTAGGAAAGAGAAAACTCAAGGTTTTATCACTTTCTGGAATATCTCAATAATTTTTATTTGTTTGTTGCGATTCAAGCCCATCATGATGACATTTTAAGTATATTTGGTAAGGGATGCAGAATAATCAAAAATGTATACGGCTTCGTTCTAGCGCATCGCCTATGCGTTACAAAGAAGCCGGGGGTGAAAACTAAGAAGGTTATTTACATTCAAAAGTTTTAATTCAATGTATTTACAATATGAAGTGGTCCGATCCGCATGGAGGTAAAATTGCATGTTGGTCCATATTAAATACAAATGTGTATAACATAAATTGTTTATGATTACTGATTTCCAAAATATAAACCAACCACCGACAGTATAGTCTACTAAAAATTAAATAAGAAAGCAAAAACAAGTTTAATTTCAATAAACAAACACAATTATTCCAACATTCGCGCCAAGCTACGAGCTCACTCAACTAGCGCTAAATTAAATGAAATTTCCAAAAATTTGTGGAATAATTAACTCGTCTTCTGTTAACAATGTTTGTTTCAACTCTGATAAATTTAAACTGCAGTTTGATGAAATCAGCGAATTGTCATGAAAGTAGTTTAGTTACATTTCAGAAAAGTCAAAATGTATATTTTGCGCGGTACCTATTATTTGTACGAATAAGAGCTTGCTCAGCCAAATTTAAAAATAAATCTCTTGCGTTACCTCGACATATGGCGCTAATATGTTAGGTGAATACGCATAGTAGGTTAACAAGCTTTTATTACAAAATTTAAACATACGTACTTTACACATATATGTATTTTACTCGTATAGAAGACCAAAATTCACTAGCAGCGCATTATCGTATTACTTTACCGAGCTGTCAGAAAAACCTCTTTTCTTAACTAAGCTATAGTCCGACCGACTATCTGTGAAATGACCAGCGTCATTAGTATCGTGTAAATGTTGCCATTGTTATTAAACTAGATACTAATTTCCGAAACAACGGCGAAGACCAAAACCAGCATATTATAAAAATGCAAGCTAATCTCAATATGACAGCAGAGTTACAAAATAATGCCAGTTCACGGACAGCTTGGTCTGAGTACAAATTAATGTTCAGTTACTAAATATACTACAATAAATGAACAAGATGATGGCGGAGTTCAAACAGCTGGTAATTGACTTGTTATTAACAATTCACGTAACCAACATTACTCGGAATTGATAACACGTTTGTGTGCAAGTTAAGTGGATATTTCAGTACCTGGATCTTCGACTGTATATATTAATTATTTTCACAATAATACATTCCTAGACAATCACACCAACTGTTTGACCCCAAAGTAAGCAGAGCTTGTGTTATGACATATACAATACACAATATACAATATACAATAAACATACATATATAAATATCAACAACCATGACCCGAGAACCATCTGTGCTTATCACACAAGTGACTGCCCCGACCAGGACTCGTACCCTCATAAGATTATTATCTAACAATTGTTTGTTAGTTCAACTCAAGAAACCAATTATGACGTACTGGAAAATCACTGTATTTATGAGTTATATTTACTTAACTTGCCTAAAAAAGCAAATATGATAAATTCTGAAGAGAGATGCTGTAGACTATTGTATTCTCTTTGCCTCGCTTTCAATGCAATATTTGTACGGCGGTAACTGGCTAAACATATGGACTATTTCGGTTTAAGTCATTATTAGCTTATGCAGCCCGTTGTATATCGAGGTAGGTACGGTCACACAAACAGAAACTCAGACAACAGTATTATTTATTTCTGTTTTTTTTTGCTAATTAAGTATTATGCCACCTAATTTCATGCATTTTTGGTTCTCCTTTGCGTCCATTAATGAAAATTATTGAACATTTTATTTGACAAAGCTTTTTTTCTAAATGGACACTTTATTAGGCTTTAAATTTCACCGGACTCTGTGGTCTAGCGCTGAGGGCGCTTAGCCGGAACTTAAACTACTCCTACATACGATACGCCTAAGGGCACCCGAGAGGGCCACGGACCGAAACTACCAAGGGTCATCTACTTATATGACAGAGCAAAGCGTAGATTAAAGCTTAAAGGCCATTCTCAATGTACCTATGTAGACGATCATATTTTGTCAAACCAATAACCAAACAACAAAACGTTAACAATCAAACAACCTATATATTTTTTTAAAAGTATTACATCTACTATACTTATTTTTAAAGAAACAAAGAAAATACGTTTATTTGCCAACGCTACCTTATGAATCTCTGCGGTTGAACCGTAGGGATTCAAGCTGTACCATTGGCCGTGTGCCGCAGTACGAGAGCCTTATTGTGTAAATGAATTCAGTTAAATATATACATACCTTTTAACTTATTTATGCTCTACTAAATCTCACACTACTAATGTAAAGTTAATGCGGACATGAGTACAATTCTGAGCTACTTTCCATGTAGCGAAAATGAACGAAAACATCGACTCTTCATACAAAATCAGCAGCAGACTGGTAACACTTGTATGAAAACTCAATTTCATTTTTTCAATTCCAGATAACTTTTTTTGTCAGCATGAGCTGGTTTCCCGAACGGTAAACAAAAGTCACCTGGTATACAAGTGAAATTATAATTTTCCTCTTTATGTTCAGTAATTAATTATTATTTCACTGGATTCATACATCCAGTTCTGCATGAATATATATTGAATATATATGCATGAATATTCTACGAATTAATTATATTTATACACAACTTCGGAAATGTAAACAATAGAGAATTGTTAACTTTAGTGGGTAGTAGGCCTGCCTCATACGCCGAAGGTCCCAGGTTTAAGTCCTGGTCGGGGCATTAATTTGTGCGATAAACACAGATGCATGTTGTCGGGTCATGGTTGTTGATATTTATACATGTAGGTATGTTTTCTCTGGATTCCCCCCCAGTGCGGTGTATGGTCATCTATAACACAAGCTCTGCTTTCTGTGGGGCCACAGGGTTGGTGTGTTTGTCTGGGCATTTATTATTATTATAATTACAATTATCAATACATTTCAAAATTTATTTAAGCAGAGGATACTTCAAGCTCTGTCTTACATTTAAATGACAATTTAAATAAATGAATTGTTCTGCGTGATGCCAATTAAACAAATTAGAACAGGCGATGTTGTTGAAGATATGGTAAACTGAGACGTTTGGAATTATCATAATGATACCTATCTTACCGAATTTTATTCTTCGACAAGTTCTTGAAAGCTAAAAATTGTTAGTTGGTTTGTATAAATATTTTATTTACTTACTCAAATTTATCCTTCGAATATTTACTAGCTTTTTCCACTTTTCTTTTTTTTAGATGCAAAACTAAAACACTGACCTACCACAAAATCTAAATATTTAAATTATCATCACGGACCAAAACTATACGTATGTTTTTTTTAACGTGCTGTATCCCGGTAGTGATTAAGGCCAATTTCGACGGACCTGGGTTAATAATTTTACCTAGTTAGTCCGTTAAAATGTCCTTCAAACACTGATATTTTATATTGAAATAAAATACTTATAGACATTTTAACTCGAGTTAAAACGTTAATTTAGGTTTTAGCCAATGGGCCTAAAAACTTAAAATAAACTCTAAAGCATACTTACTAAGAGCGATATTCGCTTGCTTATTCCTATCCAGCTGTCCCCGTAGCGCGCGTAGTCTCCGTAGCTTCAACTCTTGAGCTTCCACCCGCTCTCGTAGCCGGCGTAGTCGCTCCCCCTCAACTGCCACCTGTGAAATTAATTCGGCATTTTGTTATTTCGTAATTTTAGAAGATTGCAATTTTGTAGGGATATTTTATTAAGTCTTAGTAAGATAAAGGACGTTTGTTTTCTTGAGAATATTGGGTTTTTTGTAAAAATATTCGTCTTGGTTTTCATATCAATATCTTTATGAATTTTTGGTCCTGGTAAAAAAGCTTTGTGAGTAAGTATTTTGTCTCTTATAGCCCAAAACGTTTGCGTTTGAGTAAATGGAATCAAGGTCTTTTATAGCAACTTTTCTTAAGAGAAGTCACGAGCTATAAATACATCTTATAACTCTATTTTATCAATATATTGTGCTTAAACAATTAGTGGTAATTAATAGACAAGTATTTTTAAATGTATTAACGAGGCTTAAGTTGCAAAACGTTCAGTTTACCAAATTAATCCAAACAAATGCTTACAAAAAAACAAATAAATCTAATAAAATTCCTCAAAACGTTCACTACAAAGTTAACTGAAAATTTCTATATTATTACTTCCCATCTTCGTTCCTTATTAAATTATAACTGAATTAGAAAAGTTGGGACAACGGACATCTCGAGCCCTTGAACCTCAGCGCAAGTACGTTTTTATTTAGTCTTATCTCTTGTTTTACGCCAAATAAAGAAATTGGATTAATTTGAAAGAGGTCTTAAAATGTTACGTTCTGATCTGTGTCAAAAAATCTTATGTGTTATAGATTGTTCATGACATTTGTGCTTGAGGTTCTATGTGTGCGTTAAGCTTGTATTTTTACAGCTACTTTGTGTGCGTGACAAATAGTTCTTTTGTACACGCACACCAAAGCAACGAGCACAGGTTTGACAAGATGACGGATGACATACAAAATGAAGTTGCATATTCACAAGCACGTGAGTTGAAACTATACACGACTAGACTATAGTAGTCCCGTGACAAGGTAAAAAATATAAAAGTTTTGGTATAATCAAATTTGTTTAGCTTTCCTTGAGCAAAATATAGTAATAGAGTAAATTCTTTTTTTCTTTTCTTTTTGTGCTCAAAGTTCGTCCTGACTCCTGATATTATTGTTTGGTTTGCATATGGTGGGAGTTTCAACTGTACGTACTCATTATTTGTTTTTTGTTTTATTTGTTTTTACACGTCACGTTCTATATGTTGACAAATATTTATACATTCCTATACATCTATCCTATATATCTATACATACACTGAGGCACCACCTTTTTACAATTTGCACAATTTTGTTAGTTTGTGTTTTTTATTGTTTCCTATATATATAGAAATATATTTTTTCTCCTTTTCTTGTAATTTTTAATCATTATGTTGCTTTTTCTTATGTTGAAAACTTTTAAGTGTGTATAATGTTAAAAATGTTTCTGTACCTATTGTATTGCGTGAAGTGTAAATAAATTAATGTCTATGTCTAAATAGCAAAAAAAAAAAAATTCAATAAAAAAACTCTTGTAAAAACTTTCAAAACACCTGATCACGAGTAGAATAAACATTTTACTAGTATTATTAAGTACCGATCAAAACCAGAATTAGAACTAAAGATATTGCTCTCTTTTAATAGAATGTTAATTAGCTCTTGTCCAATAGTCATAGACCAGCATTTCACGTGGGCGATGTTAAGCGCGTTGTTATGTGATACCATAAGAAATTATCAAAGAGGAGAAATAATTTGATGTATATTAAGTAGTAAAACGCGCAATACCGCGATGTCATGACAGGTTCGAACTTCTACTCAGATTGCTCTGCATCGACTCGACGTCGCGTCGATATCGGCTACGTCGAGTCGCCATTACATTGCTCTCAAAATAACTTTCGATGTGGGTACTTTTATATTCCTTTTTTTAATATTTTCATAACCGGCAAACGAGCACCAAACCCAACTGAAAGTAAGTAGAGTATGCCTCCATGGACATTATTAGTATGTATTCATCAATATATATATCAATACGCAATGTGATTATTTTGTCGACTGCGTTTCCGACCGTAGGCTTAACTCGGAATTGCCTTTGTTCCAGTAACTGCAATGGCGGTGCCTTCCCTTTGACCGGAACACAACCAAAACACCCGTGGTTATTACGACGGACAAAGTAGGCAAGACCGGTCCCCCGTACGACCGTAGAGATCTTAACAAGAGAAACTCTACTACCATTGTTTAAAGAAATAATTGCCTTTTTACTTTAATTGATCATCTAATAAATCGAATATTATTTAAGTTCCCGTTGATAGAACGAAGATATCAAAATGTAAGAATGTGAGACGCAAGAGAAGTTCCGTTCCTAACTACTAAAACTTTAATTCGTCCAGAGTACAGGACAGGTACATTTCTGTATAAAATATAAATGACTGCATTCCGACAACATAGTGGTCGATAATAGAGATACGTTACAAAGTAAGATGACATTTTGTAAGTAATTTTACTGAGAATGAGAGTTACGACAAAAGAAATAAAAACGCAACGACTTAATTTGACTCTGTTATGCATGAAATACCACATCTTTACGTGCCACAACTTTGTTTTCTGTATATGTCTCGCAGGCGGATGGTTCTATACGGTGGTACGGATGGTACGGCAAGCTGCTGTGTGTGTTTGGTTGAACGTTTAATGCTTCATTGCACATTTAAAGTTTTAGTCTTTAATGTTCATAACGGCAATACCGCACTATGCTCACTTCGTTCGCTCGGCTCACGCAAAACGCATGATATCAATAAGTTTGTAAGAAAATAACTAATAAATCTAGCTTAATTGTTTACTGTTCAACATGGCGGCTAGGCCGTTAGCTGAACAAGTCCATTCAACCAAACGCCTGTTTAGTTGAATTCTAAAACAATATTCCGTTTGCAACATATTCATACATATTTGTATACATATGTATACCTTTATGCTGAGCCATTACTTAGCATAACATCATTGCAAACGACTTCATCTCAAAGTCACTTGTGTTGATCAATAAAAATTAGCGTATAATGTTCCAGATCTCCAATACTAACATTCCATAACTTAAGACGATGACAATCCGGTAATAACATTATCCAACTGAGTGCATGTTTGTTCGTGTTGTAAATTTGAGAGACTTAAGATATTTCCTATTAAAATTGTTGTATAATGGCTATATATATATATATTGCTGATACTGTTCATGTTTAAAACCTTTTCATTTTTGCCCGTAGCATCGTTATCTTTGAAGACGAAAATCAATTAATTTTCGATCTATATAAAACAGACAATATTTTCCAAAGAATCGGTGTTTTTGTGATCTTATTATTATAATAAATTGATTTTCCTGAGCGAGATTACAAATGAAGATTAAATTTAATTAACAAAACAAATGTCTTCCTGATTAGGGACTGAAATCCAACAGTATGAAAGATGAAATTGTAACATCACAACAAATTGCTAAGTATAATGTCAACAAATAACAATAAACGAGGATCTAGATACTGTTAATTACATTATATAATTAAAAGCCCGAATCCTTTTGAAGCTTCTCAACGTTTTCTTAATTTATACTTAATTACTGTTACTTAAATGGTAAGGTTTAATTTAATTCTACAGTTAAGACGACCGTTTTTGATGGTGCCTGTAGAATAGGGTAGGTGTATTAATGTTTTAGTTTAAAGAAAGCAAAGATATGTATAAGCATAACAATCCACGTGATAAAGACATCTGATAAAGACAACTGCAACAAATGTGGTCGTAGATTATTCAGATCTAGGGCCGTACGTACTAAGACCACATTTGATTCATGGTAGGTCAAAAGTCTAACAGAATATATAAATTTTTGGTTTTAGCTTTTGGCTTATCACGTCTAAATCAGGAACAAACCAAAAGCTTACACATTTGTATATTAAATTATGTTTACGCTAAGTTCGGTTTCGGATGAAGGGGCAAAAGTTCCAAAAAAAAACAAGCGCACACGGTCGAACATACACTTTCACTTTTATAATGATCGTAAAAATTGTTCTGGGCCTTTTTATATTCTTATAAAGTCAAACGACTATACAAAAAATCGCGTGTTCGCCCTTTTGACTTAGCCGAACGCGAAGCGGTAGTCTACTTTGGTAAGGGCCGCAGGCGACCCAGCGACCGGTAGGCGTTTAGCGCGCACAAATACATCAAATTCAAAATTCAAATTCAAATATTTATTTCGCAACATTGACAATTACTTGTTCTTATTGACGCCAAATAAAGCATGACTCTACCACCGGTTCGGAAAAAACTCCGTGAAGAAGAACTGGCAAGAAACTTCAAGGGTATAATTGTTTCAAAATAAATTAACAATGTCTCTTTATGTCTATACAAAATTATATTTTCCGCATCTGTCAGCTCGGCAAGTCCCCAAGTTCCAAACGACGAAGCGTTAACGCGGGATCTAGCCATCGAGTGACATAGGCCGATATGTGATATTTCTAAATACTGATGGCAAGAAAAATCATAAAAAAGTTGCATATTCCAGACTACATTGCAAAACACTTTATTTTTGGACAATGAGGATTGTTTTTGGCTTCTCTGGCACTTGTTGCGCAAAGAAAAACAAAGAAACTTTGCAATTGAATTTTATACGTTAGTATAATTTTTTCCGGCATCTTTAACGTTACTTTACCTTGTTTTAATTCAAAGTTCTTTAATTACGATTTGAGTGAGGAAAAATGATTATTAGCGCAATTTTACTGGAAGCATGAACATATATCATTCAGTTTTTAGTCAGGTTTTTTAGGGTTGATTCGTTTGTATTTTGTTTTGTTAAGGCCGTTCGTCCTTTTAAAGCTAATAGATCTACAACGGGAACACCCAAAAATTCCGAATGATGTAATTCCGAATTTGAGTACTCCGATTTTTAAATTTCCGAATTTCACAATCCCTAAGAGACTAAATTCCGACTATTCAAAAACACGATTCTTATTTTATCGAAATTCATAAATACGAAATTTAAATTTTCCTACTTTCATTAGTACGAAGAATCAAAAACCCGCCGTGTTACTAGTCCGAAATATGGTGTTCCGAATTTTAATTTTCCGAAAATTCAATGCTAACATTCAGATTTTGTATCCAAAACGGGTGTATAATTATTAAGGCACATTTTGAAATCATACAAATTAGGCGCGACGACGAGCAAAGCGAGGAGGAGCAGTTAGTTTGTATGTATATAATGCAGCGCGTGCCGCAGCAGCGGCCGGCGAAGCGCCAAAAAGGGATTTGCATTTCAGTACATAACCTATATACTCAAGAAATAACTCGGTACGAAAAACTAAATAAACTTTCTCATTTCCAGCTGACTACTTGAATACTTCGAACGTATAAATTGATGTGCTCACGCAGTTTTACAAGGTGTTTGTTATTGCAACAAATATTATTCGGAATCAAAATTCCGGATTCGTATTTATGATATTGCGGATTATTAAACTTTTCGGATTTTTTATGGGTCGGTATTTTCAAATTCGGCATATTGATTTTCGTAATTATAAACGTTCGGAATTTTGAAGTTTCGAAGAAGAAAAATTAGGAATTATGAAACTATGAAATTAATTAATTATGAAATTAGGTACCGTCACGGCTAAGCCTTAAGAAGCATGTCAGAATGCCGCGATGTTTCAGTAAAGGGGTCGGACATGAGTTAAGAAGAAAAGATATTTAAATAATTATGTTTGACATAAAAGAAATAAAAGTACATTGTGACTAGCTCCATCATCGGAGTAAGGTGTACTAGATTAAAGTATTTATATTAAATAAAAGGATAAGTTACATCAAATCAATATTTTATTTAAACTCAACTGAACCTACCTATGTAGGTTTCCTCAGGATGGTTTACTTCACCGTTAGAGCAGCCAGCTCGGTGCATTTGAGTTGAAAAATGCTCAATGGTACAGGCACTTACGGGCATCGAACCCGGGACCTTCAGACCGAGCAGCCAGCGTCTTATCCCCTGCGTCATCGGCTTTGATAAAACAAATACTCAGAGTTAAGGGTGTTTTGGTAAAATCAAACGCGCGCAACTGGTCCTAAAATAAACAAAGTTTGTTTTATAGAAACAGCTAACGAGCCATCTATTATAAATTCTACTTCATTCATTCTATTCCATCTATTATATTGAGCAATTTACTATACTTCAATTTCCGATCCATTAGAAATATTAATATAATTTTGTGCACATTTTGCGGGTGAGCACATACATTCTCTATCACGTTTGTAATTTATTTTTTGATGAACACAACCCTCATCGAATGCATTTTTTATGAGTTTATTAAACAAAACAACATACTGGGCATATTAAATAAGTTGAGTTTTCGCAGCTATAGCACAGTCATTTAAACACATACATATTTTAAGTTTTATTATTAATATGTCGCCACGCGTGTGAAGTTAGAGCTACGGTCAAGTTTAATGAGAAAATATAGTTAATATATAAAAAAAACACCAACTATGAGGATAAAGCTAGATTTTTTTGTTGCTTTTGTCGTTACAGAGTCTTGACCGAATATAGACGGCAATGATGTGTGAGCGAGCAATAAGGAGGCCTTCCCTCAATCCCTTTGTTTCGTTTTCTGTATTATCGTTATTAAATTTTGATCTATTTTTGTCGATATATTAGCAAAATTCAATATGTATGAAATCAGTGTAAAAGCTGAACTTGGCAAGAATGCCATGTCTAGGTTCAATGGTGTTATTTATCTGGTGTTTTTTCGAAATAATGATTTAAGTAATAATATTTTTTACAAAGTAGTACGACTCTCTAAAGATTAAATGCATTATGTTCATAACTTAATAATCAAATGGATGTAATGTTACATTTGTGACTCGAATGAACGAGTCCAACACCTGAATGAATGGAAGAAACTTTATTAGATGAAGCCCGAATCCATTTACTCCGATAACCGAATTTTCTATCTCGGTCAATTAATCACCGAAGTCATTAATATTTTATGAAGGTGTTAATGGGTCGAGGGCTTTCAAGTGCATGTTATGCATTCATTCGTTTTAGTACTTTTGTATTTTGTTAACAGCAAAATATGGTTGTTAAAAGTGAAATATTTGTTTCTAACTTTTGTTTGGCAAAAAGTCGGGTGTTACCTATTTGAAGTGTTTGATATAAGATAAAATGTTATTTTAATTAAATATTTTATACGTTTATATGAGCCGATAAAAATATCTTAAATTAGTAACAGTGTTTACACGAATGATATCAACTCAGGATTATGGCGCATGGCGTGGTATAGTAAGAGCAAAGAGTGAAAAGATATGACTGGTTTCATTCACATTATGAAACAGAAATCTTAATTTTTTGATCTTATAAATATTTCTTTGTTTACTGTATTCATAAAGAGCAAGCGACCCTGTTGATGATAACTGGCACCCACCCGCACCCACAGACATCATGAGTCAAAGGTTTTCTATTTATCGATATGTAAGATGATTATTAAACCGCTGATTGAACGTAATTAATATGGCAGTCAGTATAGGAAGGACTCTAATCCCCAGACGAGGGCGCAACAAAAGAAACTTTACTACTTAACTTTACTAAAATACAAAAGGACTTTAAATATTTAATAAGTAAATAAACCCAAAAAACACTCATACTAAAAGAGAAACATTTATTCACATCATACGCTTATTCAAATACGTATATAGAACTTTTCAGGCATTAATCTGTTTTATCAGCCGAGTGATAAAATGTAGGCCCTTTGACATTTAAACTTCTGAGTGTGGGAAGCTTCAGAAGAACCAGATGTTACAACAGCTTCTCGACAAAGGAATAAAATATATTAAATTCTTTAACGTTAATCTCAAAGACTAATGAGATTCTTAAAAAGTTTCGACTTAAAGCTTGATGTTTTCGCGAGTAGCTCTTTCTGAAGCAAGATAATACTGTTTCCAGGATTCTGTGTTTAGAAGTTTAAACCACATTAACTGTAATTCAGGGTTTCGGGTTGATAAACCGTCAGGTGAAGTTTTGTTATGGAGTTCATATAGATATATATATTGAGATATATATAGTCTCCTCATTATAATTCTTTTTTTAAATTCACAATATATATATTCGAATTTTTAAGTTATCCTGCTTAGACCAAAGAATTAGTTTTCTAGGTCCTTTTTAGCATATAGTATACAAATGAAACATATGTTTCGATTGATCTGTTAATTAAGTCATACCCCGATTTATCGTGAGTGGAACTCTGTCAGCCTTTTGGCCATTTTGCCCTTTTCTATCTGCTGACAGCTCATAATAGTAGGCTTCATAAAGTCACTAACTCATTCCTGGGTCAATGTATACGCTTTTATAATAAGGTTCCTGAGGATATCCAAGGTCTTCCTATTGACAAATTCAAAGAAACTACATATAAAGCAAAAGTTGTGTGCTAAAGCTTATTATAAACTATCCGATTATTTGGACGATAAAAGCCTTTGGGTATAATCCTATCATTAAAAGGTTTTTACTAATATTTGTAATAAAACATGTGTAATGTGTCTGTTTGTTCGTTCAGTTCTTTGTTCCGATAATATCTTAAGCGTCATTGTCACTAAAGTACGTCTTCCTCGTACCTCAATTCCCTCGTATATGGTTGAGGAGGGAGATAGCTGGATCCCGCGTTATCTTGTGAACAGGTGCCGTTTGAGGGTGCTCGTAGTTTGGATACTTGGGGGGAAGGGAGACTTGCCGAGAGGAGAATACACCCGTGAAGTTTCTTGCCAAATCGAAGTTTTTTCCGAACCGGTGGTAAAGTCATTTTTTATTTGACGTCAATATAAACAAGTAATTGTCAACGTTGAGAAATAAATATTCGAATTTAAATTATCTTTAATAAATTTTTTTTCTTGCTTTTTTATACTTAATTTTTTAATTAATTAATTAAATGTTAAGTACAAATATTTATCTCATAGATTAAATTTGTAAAACACTGATGTTTTTAAGATATAATATCTGAATACTACTTGTTGACAATAACTAAAACGGGCTGGTTAAAGCGTCAAACTTTTTGAAATCGGCTTGGGTCACTTACTAATTTTAATTTTGTATTGATGTTATGTCAGGTTACGGATATCTTGTAACGAAACAATAAATAGACGACATAAAACATTTGAGTTAAATAAATCATTCAATGATCATACAGCAGCAAATTATTAATCACAAAAACGGTAAAAATAACTAAGCAATGTTAAAATGAGGTTCAAGTTCTACTATCAATTTTATGCTTTTTTAGGTACCTTACAGTCCGACTAAAAAGCACACGAACTCAAGGGCAGCGCGTGGACTAAGGACCTCTAACTAATAGGTATCTCTTGTGTACGGTAGTATCTATTTATATTACATATGGCACAGACCTGATGCTGGCGCGCCTCCTGCTGCTTCAGGTACCGCAGCCGCTGCTCCTTGGCGCATAGCAGCTGGTGTTGCGTGTCGATCTGCTGCTGTTGCCGCAGCGCCATCGCGCGAAGCTCGCCCAATGTCAGCTCCACCCCTTCCCCCAACTGTGTAGAAGAGAAAAGAGGTCGTTAGTGGAGGATTTGGAGGTTGCAAGAATATGGACAAGATACAGTTTTATATCCTCGTAAAAGTTTAGGACTATATGATCGAAGTTGTTATTGTCTACCGCTTTTGACAATTCTACCAAAATAGATGGAAGGTTGAGTCTGTAACTGTCAGAATATTAGTATAAGCGAAACTCAACCTTGTTGTTTTAAGAAGTGCAAATGTAGGATGATAGACCACATTTTCGGCCGACTGTACAGAAAAATTCTTACAATAATTAATGTAAGGATCAGATTCGTTGAAAAAATTTTCAATTTAAGAAAGTTTTGTAGATAAATAAAATTTTAAACTGGTTATCGGTACGCAACTTAATCTTATATCTGTTATAATTACCATATTATTACTTAATTCCTTTTCATTCACTTATTATTTGATTTCTTCACCTATCATATCTAATGTTACCGAAAAGGTACTTAACTTGTATTCGAACCATTTCCCTTATTGTCTAGTTGACATAAATTATTACCTCCTAATTCATCTGAAATGGTGATTAAAAGACTTAAAAAGGCCGTAAGTGTAATAAAAGTGTTATTAAAATGAATATATTATTTTCCCGCTTTGTGAATTAAGTTTTCAGTAATAACTGTGCTACTCATAAAGTACTTTACGAGCTTTTAGTTAGAAGAAATACATTTGTAATTCTTTAGGTAGGTACCTATAGGTGTAATTTATTTTGAACGTAATTAAGTTCTATACACTTATTTGCCACTTTATCATGAATTATTTCCCAAAAAATACGAAATAAAACTAGGAGATAATATACAGCAAAACTTTATCCATCGATTCTCATTTAGTTCATAACTCCAATGAATGCCTAGCGCTCAACAAGTGCTTTATTAATCTTTTACCGCCCTTAAATCACTTCTAAGAGCAGTGGAAATATATCAAATAAAGCGAAATGTACTGTGATGTTATTATTGTATTTCTATTGAGTATTAATACTTATAATATACATATTCCAGATAATTATCCGGAATATGGATTTAAAAAAATTAAGATATTGCTTGTACTTAAATATCATAGTCAAGTTACGATTACAATTGGCATATTAATTTATTATTTAAATATTGTTTATATTGTAATTAACAAGAAAACTTAACTCTCTTAGAGGCTGGGCAAACTGGACACTTTTGTGTCTTGAGTCGGATACAACACACCAGCGAATGAAACCAAACACTTGCCTCGCTTACACAGACACTATTTGTGTCCAGTTGCTTCCACTTGAAAAAAGCGTTCAGTTCAGGTCACAGGAAACTAAAAGTTGTCAGTTGTGACACAAGCAACTTAAGCTGTATTAGTAATTGTACCACAAAACTACGGTATCCTTAGGTGAGCTATGTTGGCAACCGGCAATCAATAACTGTGTCCGGTTGTCGCCACTAAACGCGGTACTCGTAACTACGGTTCCTGTGATGGTGTGTTGTGTCAGCAACAAAAAGTGTCTTGGTATGCGCAGAGCCTTAAACTCAGTCAAGTTTTAATCATCCACACCATAAGTATACTTTCAAAGGAAAGGGCAAAGACACTTTTGTAATAAGAGATCAAATAACATACTTTTTACTGCACTATTTGGGTACTGTAACTACGTAAAGATAATATATTAAAATTTTATAAATTATTCTTTTCTTATTTAGAATGTTTATTCGTGTATTTGATTGCGTGGAAGTAAAAATAAAAATGTCTGATAAAGAAATAGCGTCTACCCGCTAGCGGTCTCCCAATTTGATTTCAATAGGATTCGTTGATTTGTTTTGCCACGAAAAAGGAAAAAGCAGGCGAAAAAACACGAAACTAAATTAAGGAAAATAAAATACTTATCGATAATATATATTTACAAAAAAAAGGCCACTGTATACAGCTAGCATTATTGTAGTAATGCTAGCACAATGTGCACTTAATGCTAGTGGATGATTCTGAGCTGGCACAATAATACATTATGTGACAGGTCTTCATCCTTTTCAATTTCGAAAGGTACAAATAAAAAAAAACACCGTATGAGCCTTAAAATCTGTGCTTAAAAATTAAGGCGTAAAAACAACACTGAAACACAGGGTAACACTTTCAAAGGCCGCATATCATCGTACCTCACAAAGCCCATTTCGGCAAATGACATTAAAATTTAAAGCAGGCCAACTATACAAATGTGTCGAGTTATCTCACAAATGACCGACACACAAATCCGGAGCGTCGCTTCGTCCTAAACAGAGCGCTTGGAGACCTCAGCTGACCGGCCGACTATCACGGCGAAACACTCATAATTTTCCTACGGCAATAACTTTCAGCTGATGTTCTGTAGAGGAGTTATGATGTCTCGTTAGAGGGTTGAAATGGAATTTTAATATAAGAACACTAATCAATCATATGGTTTGTGGTTTGTTTATATACAATTTTTCGGTATTTAAACTGAAATCCTAATACGATACTAGTTAAAGGTCTTTTTGTCCACTTTATCCTATGCAAATAGTAATTAAGGCAGTGTGTTCAGTCTTATATCCTTGTTCTTTTTCATATTGACGTCCTGTTTGGTGTAGAGGTAAGTACCCATGCCTTCCATGCCAGAGGTCCCGGGTTCAAATCCTGGTAGAGGCAGATATTTTATTATATTTGTTTTCTAGTCATGGATATGTATGTATGTTTATTTAAGTTTATTTCTAATATTTATATATGAAATAAGTATATATCTATTTGTGCTTATATATTTCTTAAGTTTATTTATCCGTTATCTATTATCCATAACACAAGTTCTTAATGATACTTAATTTGGGCTAGATAATGTGGTGTGATTGTTAGAAATGTTTATTTATTTATTATTATTTATTTCATTATATACGTCAATTTTTGAATATTTTTTACAGTCAAAAGTATTTATTGATTTCTAGCAGTAGCAAATTGGTTTTTTAAATCGCTGTATATAATAATAAGTGTGATTCATGTTAAAACTCGGTAAAGGAGATCGTCTGTCTGGTGTTTCATTATTGTTAAATGTTTGATACAATTAATATAAATTAAAGTTACACGAAAATCTAGTAGTAGCCATAATTTATATAAGCCATTTGTTTACCAGTCCGATTTTTTTAGTGCAACTATAAAGCCATATATGTGGCTTTTTGCGGCGATACATTCACTATATAGGTATCATTTTTGAGCGACATGACGAGTAGCTCAATTTTCGGACCTGTCAATGAATAGGACGTGCGTAGACATATTTTCAGACATACTTCTCTATTGTTTACGAGCTCATAGTTTAATCCCAAGAGAGTAACTGGGATCAAAACAGGGTAAAATCAAATGAAACATCCACAGTAAAGCTAACTGAAAATTTCGAGAACAAATATATATTCGGCAAGGTGCTCGAATTTTGATGTTTGTTTGCTATCATTTGTTATTTTATATACATTGTTTTAACGATGTTCTACAGTTGGAATAAATATAGCAAAAATTAAGATATTGTTCTTATTTTGTGACGATAAATTCAGCAACTTAAGTATTGTCGGCGTAATACGCTGGAGGTCCCAGGTTCGATCCTGGTCGGGGCATTCATTTGTGTGATGAACACACATTTGTTCTTGAATCATGGTTGTAAGATAGATAGATAGATAATAATAATTTTGTATAGACATAAAGAAGGCAATGTAAATTGATTTTGAAAACAATATACCCGTGAAGTTTCTTGCCAGTTTTTCTCATGAAGGTTTTTCTGAACTGGTGGTAGAGTATATAAAATAGTTTATTCTGGGTTCTGCCTGCTTTGGGGTCATACAGTTGGTGTGTTTGTATGGAGATTTAAACAATAAAATATAAACAGGAACTCTAGTGATTGTTATCACACCTTTAAAGAAAATATGATACACGTGAATTTAGTTTTAATGGTCGAAATCACTGAAACAGCAATCATTTGAGTCAGGTTTATAAGGGAGACTACTGCGAAAAACGTTCGTGGTTTTAGGGTAAGATTGGGGGAAGGGCTTAGTTGATATCCAATACAGCAAATACAGGGACCAGGATTATCTCCGAACGGACTCTGTGAAATACCTAAGTACGAATTTCTCCTTCCTAAATTTAATGTGTTTAATAATTAAAAATTATGGACATTAACTTTCAGTATAACGTCTTGGTTTAGAAACATATATTAAAATTTTTTTTATTTGGTGGTAATAACAATTCAGTAAGAATTAATCATTTTTTATGTGTGAACCAGACAATTACTTTG
Source organism: Marasmarcha lunaedactyla (assembly GCA_923062675.1). NCBI lineage: Eukaryota > Metazoa > Arthropoda > Insecta > Lepidoptera > Pterophoridae > Marasmarcha > Marasmarcha lunaedactyla. The sequence goes on from OV281353.1 coordinate 17,981,862, forward strand.
AAAAAAAAAGCAGCTATTTACATAGAAAGTATATTTATATCCTTTATCTTAGCAGGCTCACTTCCATTTAGTTAATAATTCAAAGATTATGCCCTGAAATAATAATTTGTTTAGTGCCCTCATCTTGAGAGTAACTTAGTATTAATAAATACAAGTAAAGTCGCGCAGTTTCACTCGTGTAGTATCAGATGCCATAAAATATAGCTATGGTGTTTTTCTGATATATTATCAGCTATCTTGTCCTGAAAATATTATCAAAATTGATTGAGTAGGTTTTCAGTGTTCCGAATATATATAAAAAATTCTTTCTTCTTAACCATATTACGAGCATATATGAAGTCCATGCGCTTTCCCCAGAGGGAGATCTACCTCAGACTCTGTACCACCGATTGAACTTTTCAATCCACCCTATCAAAAACTATATTATTTTTCTAATACGAAACAAAAAATCCGTCACTGTATTAAAGGAAAATATATATAATTTGAACAAAAATTTAATTTTAATAAAAAGAAGGTAAGGCGACTTATACAATTAAAACGCAGATTTAATTGTATAAGTTGTGAGATTAGTATCCTTTATAAAGTTGAATGGCGTTTTATCAGATCACTGAAGTTAATTAATTAACAAAATAAATTTACAATGTTAAGGAGTTGGTTCAAATGACTCAGAGCTTAAGCGTTGTGAAGTATTGGAACTGCAAAGGTAGGAATTTGACCTTTAAAATTATTACCATTAGTAATAGCGGTACTTAATTTCTTCTGTAAAGATCTCGTCTGGGGCGCTACTACAGTCCTTCCTATTTCGAGCGCCGTAACGATCACGTTTACGTGGTCACGTTGCGGGTGAAGAGAAGGAACAGCCAGTACAAGTACGGGAACAAAGATATTTCCAATCGCAACCTGCGGCAACGCTTCATGAGTTGATATAGAGATCCAATTCAATATGGGACAAATTTCTTTATTTACCACGTGATCAAACTTCTAATTTTATAACTAAACCACGGAAAAATGAGATAGCCTCCAATACCCTAATTCGTCTTTTTTGCAACGCCTACTAAATATTCTATAGAAAGCGTAGTAGTTAAATTTGGGTTAGGTTAATGTTAGGCTGCATTTATCGCATGCGCGATCTGAGCGAGCGAAGCGAGCGTGGTGCAGGTGTACCCGGCGAAGCGCCATAATCGAAATTGGATGATAATTCAAAATCTTACAGAAAAAACATCTTGCGACAACATAATACCTAACATAAACCTTTTTTTTTATTATTATTTTATTTCTCTCAAAATTGACAATATTTGTTCTTATTGAAGTCAAACAAAGCTTGACTCTACCACCAGTTTTTTTTTTACAATCACACAACATTATCTAGCCCAAATTAAGTATCATAAAGAACTAGTGATATGGATACTAGATAACGGATAAATAAACTTAAAAAATATATAAACACACATAGATAAATTTTTTTACATATAAATATTAGAAATAAACTTAAATAAACGTAAATACACATCCATGACTAAAAAGCAAATATAATAATATATCTGCCCCTACCAGGATTCGAACCCGGGACCTCTGGCATGGAAGGCAAGGCTACTTACCTCCACACCAAACAGATTCGTGAAGAAGAAAGAAATGAAGAACTGGCAAGAAACTTCACGGGTATATTTTTTCCAAAATAAATGTACACAATGTCTCTTTATGTCTATGCAAAATTATTCTTATCTGCATCTGTTAGCTGGGCTCCCTCAAACGGCACCCGTTCACGATTTAACGCGGGATCCAGCCATGCAGCCATGGGATTATAATACTTCCACCCCTTAAAATTTGTTTTATAATAATATTATTCTTGTAAGGACACCTTGTAATGTATAATCTAGTATTATGCTGAAATTAGTAATTTTTGGTTTAACTAGTTATCTTCTTAAATAAACAATCATTAATATTTGTTTAATATAGTGATATTAATGTCCTAGATTTACAACATGAAGACCAGACTGTTTCCAGATTGTTTGGAATATCATGAAATCTATAAGAATCATCGAAAAGTTTATCTAAAATCTTTTTTCACAACACATCTAATGTTTCACGAATTTTGCGGGATACGATAATCTATATCTGCTTTAGTTCGTGTGAAATGTCCACAATTTCAAAACTGAAAGTCTTGTAAACTTACATTTGTAAAATAAATATTCTAGGTATAAGCAGGACTAACTCATTTATAATTTAAGCTACTTTTTTTTTAAATTTACAGAAAATGAACAGGCACCCTCAATTTCGTTATCAAAGTAAACTTGAGGTTATTTAAGTTACTGGTTAGCCTTGTAGTAATGTTTTGATAACACAGTCAATAAACGTTCAGTAGTAACAGAATTTGCAAAATCAATCGTTTAGAAAAGTTGATTTTTTTACCATATTCATAGCGGACAAACGAGCTTGTCACCCACCAGATGGTAAGTGGCATTCGTCCCATGGACAACATTACCCTTAGTCGTAGGTGTTATATTTACTTATAGTGATTGTCATTTTTGTATCGACCAAAAGTGTGTTGCCGGCCGTAAAATTACGATTTATTTGAGACACTACCTTTGCACTTGGTACGACAGTATCCCTTCCGTTTGACCGGAACAAACTCATGTAAACGTGATTACGGCGGCGGTCAAGATAGGAAGCACTGTAGTAGGTACCGCCCCAGACGGGATCTCAATATAAGGAACTCTACTATCCCTTAATTAAAATATAATGCGGCAAGTATTTTTGACAGATTATGCACAGTACATTCATATCGGTTTTTGGCATTTTATTTGCCAATTGATGGCATTACAAGACTGCGACACGTGAAAACCTTCATAAAATAGAATTGGGTATATGACTAATTTTTTTTATTTCATATTTAAATAGTTTATCAACAGTAAATAAATATTGCAAAAGTAACAGTATGTTTACAATCAATAGTTTTCTAGATACAGCGATGTGTTCGAGGATCCGCTAGGAGTCGCCGAAAAACGCTCCATACAAAACGGTACTGAGCTGTGACGTCACGACTTGTGAATCATACTAAAATTGTATGGGCGTTTGGATAAAATATATAATAGCTACGTAGATAATGCGTTTAAATGCATACTGTCATAGTAAAAATTGTTATATTTAATGTCAGTAAGCTAATGATATTTAAAAATTTAACATATATTATAATAAGTTTTTGCTTCTTTTTTTAAGTTTTCAAATCTATATAATTTCGATATTAAATTCAAAACTATATTTTTCAAAACATTGTACCAGTCAAAATAACTCATATTTTATAAATAAATGATAAAAACTTGCATTTTTAAATGGTGTCATCTACCCAATTCTCAATTCAAACAGAATTTAACAGTTTCATTTCAGCAAGTTCATACCTATGCAGAACTTGATGCGTAGCAAGAATTTTTGGAAAACAGCACAGAGAGGCAAATTGAAAATACAGCGCTTTATACAGCATTGTTAAGTACAAAAGAGCTGCCAGACCGTGTGGCGTTACACTGTCATGACACCGAAGTTCACATTCGTAGGTAATAAAAAGGTATAAAAGTCGCGGGAAAAATGCAATTTAGCCAACTTTGCGCTGTGTGATTGAAAAATCTGGAGCGATCGCAGTACTGCCAACCTAGAGGCCGTATTTGGACTCAAAGGCAAAGGCATATCAAGTGAAGCCCTTTCGATATTTGGAGACGTTTCTTTGAAGGTTATGAAATTGAAAATGGAACGTAATTTTATTGCAAAATTTTGTGTGTCGAATTCGAATATCAACTTGAATTAGTTTAAACATTAGTTTAAAGTTGGGTTAATATGGTTTTGTATATTTCTAAACTGAATTTGAATTAAGGTTCGGTGGTGAGTTTCTAACTGCTTTGTAAGTTTCTAATTAAATGGTTCCAGCAAAACTCAAACCTAAGTACGTCAATAATTGATCGAGGGATTTGACTACTAAACCTTAAAAACTCTAAGATAAATAGACATTAGTAACAATAATAAGATCAAGAATATGTGATAAAAATGCAATTAAGTCATAGGTAATATGCCTATTTGTGAACGCTCCCTTTCCCAGACATTTTACCCTACGTATGAGTTGGTCTTAAAAAGTTACAAATGGACTTTTATTTCATATCACATAGGTATTATATTTTTATACTTTTAAATGTTTCTTGTGTGTTTATTACATACGCTATTTCTGTGAACTTCAGCATTGTTAATAAATAATTTTTTAAATATTTAAATATATTTAAATACGCAGTATTAAAAATTGTATGGTTCAAAAGAAAAAAGTATACCACCTACCGCACTTTAAAATGCGATACTGTATTTAAAATCAACTAAAGGCCAAAAACTTTAACTTAAATATTTTTTCCCGAACTTACGAGTACTATTTACATACTTCTCTGTAAAAAAAATCTTAATTTATTATTACATGTACTTTTATTCTACTACCGGAATACACAAAACGTGCACAAGTTATTATTTTTTTTTACGTTAAAACGCCGTTGACAACAGTTCTGGAACTATATCTAATTCCCGTCTCTCCGCTCTTTGAGTAACAAATATCGTCACAACAAAAAGGTCCTACATAAAATGACATCTAACAAAATACAAAAAAAAAAACAACGAAACCAAATTAAAAAAAAAGATCAGATCATGTAACTTCCGTGATAGATTTTATTCAAATCAAACTTTCACAGTTAGCAGACCTCGTTTGTAGGGTGCCTGAGTAAACAACGTCTTGCTCGTCAACGATGGAAATGCTGCAAGTATGACCTTTTACGACGTGCCCGTAATTCCCTAAGATCTGGCAGAATTTCAAGGGCTGGGTATCAAGTTATTTTTAAAATATCCAAAATATTTTTTCGTTTCACTTTGTGTTAGTTGGGACAGAGTAAGAGATCTAGTATCTATATCGAATTTACAGCGTAAAACTAAGAATCAATGTTATTATTTTATTAGAGCAGAGAAAAAATAAATGATTGGCGCAAATTACGATAAGATTAATCAAATGTAATACGCAGTCAAAATACTCGTTGGTGATTCTTCTAGTTGGTGATACAGAAGAAATTTTTATACAAGTTTTCCGAGATAGTCGCATAGAATAAATTTTAAGGACATATAAACATATAACATATAACATTTTTTTTAATATAACATTCGGGCGGAACACAGTCATAGTCGAATATATACTTTGTAGATGGATGTTCGGGACAAATGCCGCCCGGCCGGAGCCGTTGAGGTTTTGGCGAGACGAACAGAATGTAAAGCCCGAATAGACTACCCGATCATGTGGGTCTTATCCAAGTATTATTTGAGAAACAAAGCTTTTTTAATGGGGCTGAATTTTAAATTTCCTTGATTCATACACCAAGTCCTATCCAAGTAAAATTTCATCCTCTAATAAATATTTTTTTGTTTCGTTTCCTATAATTGTGAACTGTCTGATACGATCTGAGTCTGTGAACCTAGAAATTGGTAATTTCCGCTTGGTAGTTATTTAATATCTTAAACTTACTGGTCGCAAATTAAATTGTCTTTTTTCTTTAAATTACTTTTTATATTGCGGATAAAATATTAAAATAATCAAAGTACTGCATAAAGCGAGGATTTTTACCTATTGTGTACCAATCAAACTAAATCACATACATTATGATATGATACTTTAATAATTGATAAGAAAGAAATCAAAAAAAGAGTAAACAAAACGAAGTTGAAATAAAAAGCATTCGCTTATTTTTAAACCGCACATAGGTAATGTATAGAGTTGAATAAACATTAACGTACCGAACAAATATAATTATATTAAAATCAAGGAGAAATATAAGGAAGGACCATATATTTAAACATCAAAATAATTAATTATATGTTTAATGAAATATACGACGAAATTTACGCCTGGCAATTTTGATTCGCTGCAAATTGCAAGGTTCATATTATGAAACTTCTATTCCCAAAAGAAAAATTTTATACAGTTACCTTTTTGAAATTATCCCTGGACTTTTGCAAATTCTACAGCAAAGATATCAGTGGCGGAGCATAGTAATATGCAGTTTTCAAAGTTAAAGTGAGCCGAAGACATTTTTTTCCCGGCTGTTGTACAATTTGTAGATGAAAATGTACAATTCAGCAATTTGATTGCCGATACCGATGCTCAAACTGTGGTTTTGATGATTTTTAATACAACTATTTTTTTAAGATAAATAATCAATAAATCCCCGTCTAACTACATCAATTGCATAGTCCAAAAGTAAATAGAGCATATGTTATGAACGATCACACAGCGAACTGGGGGGAACCCAGAATAAACAACCATGACCCAAGCAAAAGCATCTGTGTTGATAAAACAAATGAATGCAGCAGGGATACAACCCACCAAGTCACTGGACCGCCAGGAACTACGAAATAACCAAATAATTAAGAGCTCCTTCGTTAATATATACCGAATCATTTTAAGAAGTCCCATATAGCTTTGGGATAAAATTTACAGGCGCACGCAACCCAAATGACAATTAATTTAAAGTTCAGTCATTCAACCATAATTAATACACACAAAAACTTATTATAAGTCTCCTAAGACTGTAAGTACTATATATTATTCGCAAATAAAATACTAGTCCAATATATTATTCGCAAATAAAAAAGGTCCAGCACTGGAAGGGTTTTGAAAAAAACACACACTTTTCTGATCTAAAATTTTGTTGTTAAGGTACACACTGAAAGCGATTATGCAAAGAGGGATTAAAACTTTAAATCTGTTTTAAATTAAACCTCTTTTTAACTAAGCGGGGAATGAACAGTATAATTTTGGCTTGAGAGTTTCGACTCTTTTAAGTAACGATGTTATTTTTTGAGTTTTGTATCATATTCAATCCTGAAGGTAATGTAAAATAGCATATAGTAATGTCAAAAGAACGCCTAGGAAGTGGGAATAAAGAATATAACGCCTCATAAATAGTAGAATAGTTTTCGCCACGTCCTAAGGGTCCCAGGGTGCACGGGTTTGCATATTCGTTGAGATATAAATTAATTGTGATGTGAGTTTTTTACACTTGTATATCATGTTAATGTACGCTTCCCCGTTTCACTGTATGATTCGTTCAACCGAAGCTCGTCCACTACAGTATATAGCTCAAAGAATTTCCACACCGTTCGATTTTGAGCGGCGCGCATACATTGCCTTCAGTGTGAGATTTTTTCTAATTCAAGCACGAAATTTCATGTTGCAAAAAATTATGCAATAATTTCATTAATTTTGTTTGACAAAGGATCCAATAATGCATGCTAAAGACCAAAAAGATGTATAAAAATTGAAAACACAGTGGGCCGAAAATCTAGTTCACAAAGCCGCTAAAGCTATTTAACTGCGCCGCATCATTACCCAATGAATCAGGGCTGAGGTGTGGGCCCATTCGACCCATGAATTTATTTGTAAGTCGTAACCTCATTCGCAAACTAACACATAAACTTGCCTTAGCTTTTCACGTATTAGCTAGATTGAACAGTTGTGTAGGACGTGTGGTGATAACGTTGCTTAATGCAATTGTGGGTTTTATAATAATTATGGATAAAGTGATAGTAGGTGTAAATAGTGCCGCCTTTTTTAATATTTACAGGGTGCTTTGATGGAAATACGTGGTGTAATCATACCCGAAACAAGGGAGATAGTGAAAATTTAAAGTATGAAGCAAAATTATATTGACAAAATATAACCACTTTTTTAATGTGTGTGTACGAAAATAAATGCATTTCTGTATAAAACCTATGCCCCTAACCACTGCACGCAACCTTTCCGAACCTCATTAAAGTAATTACCTAGTTTTAAACATAGTAATTACGTGTTTGTTAAATCGATACTTTAGCCACAGTGCACATATGCTCTCATTTGCAGCCCAACAACCTTTAATTATATCATTTTCCGATAATTGTTGTCCCCTGGGGTTGCAAGTATTATGCAATAATTACTTCACGGTTCAAGTATTTCAGTGCGATGGTTTATTATTTGGCTACATTAATTAAAATGTATGAAATATTGCATACGAGAACACTGGCAGAAATATTGTAGCTGTTGGGTGGTAGTGGTCGCACTAAAGTTATTTTGGTTATTTATTGCTGTGCGATTAATTTTTCGCGACCACTGTGCGCGGTTGGTAATTATTTTAGTTGGAAATTTTAGAGTGAAATCTATATCAACTGAGGTAATTAAATTACAAGGGGTGATTCGGTTATAGTGAAAGTGAAATGGACATGTGTGTGGGTGATGGCATTAAAAGCCCAATACTTGCGATGTAATATAATTAAATATTAATAATATTGTTAAAAAGTAATTAAATCGTGGTGTTTCTTGTAATACTATTTTCAGTTGGCAACACTAAAATTTTAAAAATCGAACACTGTGCTGATATACTAGTTGTACTCAATAAACAAGTCTTATAATATTTGACGTCCAGACAAATCCCGAAAATCTATATCTAACAAGATGTAATTATTCAATCTATAATAATTACCATCGTTAACTTCAACGATAGTTTTCATGTCAAACTGTCAAAACGCAAAGATAACCCACAGTCTATCCTAAAATAATATTAGGAACCAAAAGATTTTTCGAGCGGACTTTGAACATTTCTTTATTAAGGTTTTTCCTTCATATAGAAAGAGGGTTTTCGTACTAGTAACGGGTTTTAATTATACAGGGTGATGTTAAATTAGTCGTGCACGTATCTTACTAGGTTGTGATGAATATTTATGGTATGTCGGCGACGCGAAGTTTACCAATTAATTTTCTAACAATATGGAGTATTATGTTTTTGAGCAAAGCCTTAGACGATAAAATATTGTGTATTTTACACAATAACGTGTTGTGTCAGTTTGATGTCTTTATTGTTGAACATTTTATTATCATTATCTTTAAACATAAAGAAGGCATTAAACGTACTCGTAGTAATAATTTATACTTGGAAGCTTGACTTTGTATTTCCTAGAAACTAGGTTAAAATAAGTAAATAAAATTAAATCCCCAGACAAAGAGACCAACTGTGTGTAGCCCCAAAGTACTCATTATTATACTATGCACAAAGTAAGCAGGGCTTGTTATGGATGGCCATACAGCGAACTGGGAGAAACCAAGAATAAACATACATAAACAAAAATATAAACAACCATGACCCGAGAACAAACATCTGTTTTGATCACGCAAATGAATGCCCTGACCAGGACACAAACCTGGGACCTCCAGCGTATGAGGCAGGAATACTACTACATACGCTACTCGGCGGGCACTATTGATGAAATGAGTGACGACCATCAGGGAATGAATTTCCAGTAATTCTCCATACACTATATGTAGAGTCCCTGTACTAAGCTACATGTGTCGAGGACCACAGAATCAGGTTGAAGCCTCAGCGTTGATGTTTAATTAAGTTGGTTCAAATATGAATATGAAACATTTACCTACAAATACATAGACTGAGGATATGCGTTCAAATGCGTCCAGCCAAAAATGTAATGAAAATGCAAAAATGGTGTGAATATCACACCAGCCTTGATTTAATCGGCCGCCCGACAACACGCACAGCCTAAAATGGAATGTTACTTAGTGAAAACTGTCAAAATTCGAACGCTCGAATTAGTCGAAAATGCATAAGGTGATTTTATTGTCAACTTCCTAGTTACAGCTACACAAGGTGAAAAATTGTGGCAAGCAATAATAAGCTGTAATGCAATGATACACGATTTAAATTTCAAGCGATTCAATCTATTCGTAATTCTGTAAATGTGTGGGTTAAGTCGGGACACTTTTTACATAAATTTAGATCCACCATCAATTTGTTTTTACGTCAAAAATGTGAAACTATTAAAATAATAACGTATACTTAAACTTACTTTGCCTAGAATGACGCAAAACCCCAGTGAACTTTCTATTAACAAATTCCCCAAACAGTAAAATTAAAGAGCCATTACTTCAACCTAAATAAAAATTTACGCAGCTTTGTATTGTTATGTTCACATAAAACAGGTGCGGCGGGAAAGCACTTAATCAAGTATATGTAAACGTATATACGTTAAATTGCCTAGAACCGCCCATGTACCTATTGTTTTGTTGACGTTCCGTATTATAAGTAAAATGTAATTTGAAGGGTTCAGATGCGTACAAGATTTAATTTAATTTTGTCCCTTTGCGATGATATAAAATATAATTTAAAAGTGTACTGTCAAGATCTGTTATGGTCGGGGAATAAAAATAAGCTCTTATTATCAATCATGTGATGATAAATTGCATTTGAGCTTAATAGATGATAAGCTAACAAGTTATTAAACCGTTACATGTCTATAATATTCAAGAGATTTTAATATTCCTTACACTTTTGACTTTAGCAGTATATTTAGAAGCGTAACTCGAAACTGTAGATAGATGTGATATAAAAAATAAAAACGATTTAAGGAGGTTTTATGCATATTTATTTCGTAAATGAAAACTTTAAAAAAAGTTTTACTTTATCTTTTACTCAGCAATCTGTGAAAGTAATTCGCGCTAGTCACGTGCAACAAAATCAATACAAACAACTAGTTGGTTAGTCACAACGCCCGCAAAATTACCTTTGCTTTTAGATAACACTCATTGAATTTTCACTTTGAACCTTACCCCAAACTTTTAAGATTGAGATTTCTTTAAAACTGCCCAATAGAGTTATTTTCTATTTGTATAAAAAGAAAAATATGAAGGTAGTTTATGCCACGTAGAAAGTTAGTTTCTGCGTAATCGACCTAGGCCTTGACCAGGTTTGGGGTTGTTAAATATGAATGGAGTTTTACAACCCCCGGTTTTTGACGAAAGTGCTTTATTATGCGGTCTTTATGTAACCCTTGTGTGGGAGGAAACATAATATTAAGCAAGTAAGTTAATTTTATAGGTTGTTGATAAGTGGAGAACCTACGTAAGAATTATTCGTTTAAGAGACTAAATCAAATATTTTTAATTAATTTTTATATTAATATAAATCATTTGTTTATAAATGTATGTATGTATATAAATATTAGAATTATATGTATGGGTTTAAGTTAATTTATATGTTTATTTTATGATAATTTATTGTATTGTATTTTATTTTATATTATTTGAATATAGTCGTACACACTAAATTTGTTCTGTACCTACTACTTTGTCCAGAAATAGGTCTGCTGGTAGAAATTTCTATTAGAAATAAGCTGTACCTTTGTACTTTATTAGTTTATAAGTCATTTTTATTATTGTGTTTTTCTGTGTGTACATAAATTATTAAATAAATAAAAATAAAATAATTTTATTGTAGTTTCTTTAGCTTTAAGAAGTAGCATAGGTGGGATAAATATAACTTAGGATTACGTAGCTTTAATTAATAATAATTGCAACTGTTTACGAAACGTATAGAGATTAAGACGAATTTAAATCGGTGTCCAAAGGGTACTAGGAGTATTCTAACATTGTACTGTTTTCATCGGTTACATATAAAAACTAGCTACACAGTCAGAGTCACAAAAACGTCACCAAAAGAGGGCCCGAGTGAGTGTTTGTGTTCTCTTGCGATTTAGTAGTATTCGGTCACTTCGACAGCAAACAAAACAAAATGAATTATCATATACGCGGGAAGTATATTTGTAATTTTTTATCAATATACTAAAATACTTATAAATTTGTTCAAGATATCAGTGTAAAAAATGTTTTTAATTGTAATCCCAAATAAAAATTAACAGCCGCGTTTCGTTCATAAAAATTTAAATTTCGGCCTAAATAAAAAAAATCTGCTTTCTGAATCCTATTTTAAATCAGGCACTTAGGGGTTACATACAGTCGGAGAACCTCAGTACGCGGAGCGCCTACAAAATTCCGAACAACCCGCAAGCTATTCTCGCCTTGCCTCCGCCGACGTCGCCGGTACCTACGGTCATCTCTTGAGAAACGTCTAAACCACAATGGACAGTTCAAAGTGTCATTTTGTATAAAATTGTGTATCTAGTTTTATTTATAATGAAAGACTGTATCTGTTTATCTTGTTTTGTAACTAACAATGTAAACAATCTTGAAAGCCAAATGAAACCACCATAAAATTGAAGTATCAAGAAACTACGAAGTTTTATTTACAATTACTATTAACGAAGTATAAATTCATTTGCAAGTCGAGTCTTTGCATATGTATGTTGTACTGATGACAATTCAAATAAACAAAAGGAAAAAGGAAAACAAAGAAAGAAAATTAAATAAAATTTATTAAATTAAATATAGAACACAGCGCCCGAATAACTTTGTACATAGGATAAAGTGGCCAAAAAGCTGGCAGATAATCGTTGCGCAGAATAAATTCCAGGTCACGAGTTGACAATGTAATTTTATCCATTTTATTTAAAATGGAACTAGGATCGAAGTGGAACTCTCCATCAGATTTAACAAAGTCCTTGAGTTTGGACGGATTTTATTTTATAACAACAACGTGACTGTTAGTGACGAGTGTCTGCCGAGGGTCTGGTTATGCGTCCGTGCTTAATAAAAGTATTTTTTATCATTTCTGTAAACTACGTACAATGGCTAGCGAGTCGTGGCAGTCAAATGCTGTTTAAATTGGTCACACTGTTTTCTTGTCAATTGAACTATAAACTAATAAGTTTAATTTATTATTTACCTTTATGGTAAAGATAAAATACATCACTTACTGGTTTTAAGAAAACTTAGAAAAAAAATGACAGTATCGATATTATTTTTCGACAGCCATGACTCGCTGGCCAGACTCTAGCGCCCCTGTTTATTAAGCTACTAATACTTAAATAGTTATACCAATAAACTACTCAAAGCCAAAAATAACTCCTAAAGGCGAGTTTTGTTTACCGTTTAATCCATAATATGCAGAGGGAGTTCCAGATAATCGAATTATTATTTAGATAGTAACTTACTGAACGAACGAATGCAAAATCATGCAGGTGAACTAAACTTAGCTTCAGGTAAGTGTGGACAGGCTAGGGATATATGGTGATCAGTTTTCACGCGAGAAAACCCTAATATAACTACTTAAACTGTGTGTTGTTTTGTGAGTTCGTTTTCCATAAAAGTTCCACTGTTTATTTTACAAATTTATCGATTGATTCATCAAAATGAAAACCGATAACAACAAAGACTTCATTTTTTAATATAATGCAATATGCTGTAAATAAAATGAATTTAAAATAGACTAAAAATGAAAAATTGATACGAAACGATTTTAGAGCAATATATTATGAAGGACTCGACTCGTAGCGCCAAAAGAACGATGGCGAGATTCGCCTTATAGTTAAAAACAAAACGACAAAGCGTTCACACTCGACAATATAACACAATTCAACAAAAAATAAATCCCCTACTTTTTCGAAATTCGTTACATTTTTAAAAGAACGGCATAAAAAGTAATCAATTTCATTTTTTGGATTTAAATTGTTGATTACGGAAACATTTTCTTTTTGTTCTTGTTTGTTCTATTTGCTCGTAAGAGCAGGCAAGGAGCTAAGCCATACAGCCTTGTCATAAATAAATATGTCATTATTTGTTTTCATTTTTTTTTGCATTATAATACACGTAATTAATTGAGCAATACAATAACGTTGCAAGCGATCAAGTAAAAATAAAATAAGCTCAATTAAGATACTTTTAAATAATAAAATAAAAACTTCAAACATACGTCGTAACCAAGGAATAAATATGAATGAGGTAAACAATTAAAGAATCAAAAAAAAATAGTCGCAGAGCAATCTTAAGTTATTGTTATTATTGTAATTGTGCCGCTGGAAATAGGACTGTGGGATGTTGCTCCCATGTAATGAGTATATTATGGTATATGGGTTATGCAAGATATTTGGGATATCTTGGAGCACCAGCGGCATTTCTCGACAGTGTTATAATTGAATCAAGAAAAATATAATTAAGTGTTTTTTTTTATTATACCTACCCTTTTTAAATAACTGGTTTCTACAATCCACTAATCGTTATGTCCATGTGATCAACTGGTAAATGGCATCTGAGTCCGTAGCTATCGTCATGCATTGATTAACATCTTACTGTTCTTATTCATAATATCTTATAGCGGTGATTTAGTAACATCATATTTTATTTCTTTCTATCAAATACATTGTCATATGTATAAGTCAGAACATATTTTAGTTACAGTTATAGTTTTATTAAAGGATTATGAATAAAACGGTGTATACCTAGAGTACAGGCTTAAGTTAAAATATTCACAGAAATAGAAAATAAAGCGGCTTGGAATTGTAAATAATTATAATCCTAACAGTGATTTGTTTGAGTAGTGATAAAATTAGTGCCACACAGTTGAATAAGTGATATTCGTAAAAACCTAGCCTAAAATTATTAGTGTTTTTTAAAGTAAATTATCTTTTTTCTCCCATCTTTCAATGATATTATTCAAAAGATAATTTGATATATTTAATTCGCTCTATCAAAAGACACACGTTTCATTAATGCATGCCGTTTCTAAAGTTTTTTTTATGTAAGGCAGAATATGTATTGAATTTGCCATCATTCTTTAATATAGAAGTTTAATAGACAACCTTCAAATAACTTTTTCCGCTACTGTAGCGATGTCTAAATTTAAGTATTTGGGTAACACGCACCCGTTTTTATAATATTAAGTAATCAGATTATTTTAATTAACAGCTATGACATATACAGAATGAAATATTCTCAATGATCTACACCTTTTATTTAATACATACGTCACTATTACGCAACGTTGAATTTATACAGTTATTTGTCATTTATTTTTGTCGCAACTGATTAAGTTTATTTTCCGTGAACGTATGACGACTTAAGAAAGGGCTGGAAGACGTTCCATACAACTCAGAATACACTTATGCATGAAAAATTGCGTCTATCGGAAGACGGCAATTGCCAAATACATAACCCTTTTGAAAAGTATTGTTCACGCCAACATTAAAACAAGACAGACGGTCTGAAACGTACAGGCTGTAACTAAATCAATAAACGTTTATTTCAAGTTAAAGCTCCGTGAAGCTTGGATTTTGAGCTAAATAATTAATTAAAGGTAGCTTAAGTGATGTAACACGAGCTCCTTCGTACAATGTTGGCACGGCATACCTGACTTGCTGACACGACGCGATGTTAAAGACATAGTTTTCACTTTGTACCTATGGTTGTAAAGGGGAAGGTAAGACATGAATAAAGGATGTCTATTTTTAAATGAGTATTAAAGTGGTTTAGTACACGAGTACATAATATGTGTACGGCATTCTTAAAATTGCGACATATTGTGATTATGAACTATTTTTCAAAAAGTAAGTCATATTGTAATGTGTATATGCTTTCATTTTATCCTTATCTTTCGCTCGCATTCATACTTCAGTTATAATTTTTTAGTAATAATCAAATACGAAAAAGTTTTTATTCGGCCAAAAGTTGTGTAGATCAAATTTCGGTACCATTATTGTTACGCTTAAATCTACAAAGGGTACTTTGATTTATCTTACATTATTCCTTAGCTAAACAGTTAAATAAAAATCGTCTTTGTTTTGCAGTACAAAGCATACATATTCTAAAAATATGAGCAACCAATCTTGTCAATCTTGTTAATTTTGAAGCTATTTTTTTTACTGAATTTTTGTCTCTGTGTAGTAAAAAACAAAATGCAATTTTTTTTACATTTCACTTGACTTCCCTAAACAACCTATAACTTGCTTTCCTCGCCATATATATTTTTTATCAAATGTCATTGAAAGCTCGTACAAAAAGTTGGTTGTAAAAGCTCGAAGCTAAAAGCTCCGGCGACTTCTCTGACCACAAGTTAAAGTGACTATGCCGTCACTTTCCACTCAACCACATTACTCAAGCAGCTTAGATGTTAAGATATTTTCGAACTTTATAGCGCTGGCGCGAAAATGGATTAATAAAAACGATTTTTTTCAAAGATTTTTTACTATTGACTAATAAAAAATCAACCTAGTAGATTCACGTTTGGTTTATTTAACTAATTAAAACCCAATCTAATATGGCGTCACATAGCTACCAGCAAACAATCAAGATGGTTTCATTTATACCTTTTTTGTAAAAATGATGATAGGTTGTTTAGAAGTTACGAGGGATCAGATGAACATACAAACCGGTCACAGAATCACTTTTTGGCAATCACAGTTAACTATAGAGTTTTTTCAGTCGAAAAAAAATTACTGTCAGACCAAAAGGTTAATGGAACGAAACCGCGAGAAAAAAACTAGTTTTTATTAGAAGAACCCTTTTTCCACAAACTTCTCCATTATGTACCGATTACAATTCTACAAAGCATAAGTATACATTCGTTCTTATCAAGAAAATATGAAATCTTCAATGATAAATGACACAACGGAACAAAGGATACGGCAGCTGTAATTTCCAAGAAAAGCAGTAATGTCCCAATCAAGGCAAGTATTTAGCCCTTATTTATCGTCTGCCAACGCACCTATATTGTCCTTATTTTTCCCTTTACAGGGCTCTCCTGATAAGATTGCGAACGAAATGGGCCGCAGTGTTCCAGACAGTATTCTGTATTAGGTAACACTTTTCGAAAATCAACTTTTGATTTTCTCGTTCGTTACTTGGTTATAAAAAAGTTTGTATTGTTTTTTAGAGGGTATATCGTAAAACTTGGTTAGAAATTAATATGAATTAGAATTAGAAACAGCTAGCTTAGACTTAAAATAACTACTAGTTCTGTTTTTTTAATACAAAAAATCTATTTATGATTGAGCAAGTATTAATTCTATAGATCTTGGCTTGAATGCTTAATTGAAAAAAATACTCGTACGGTACTTAAACCGTTGCAATATATAGTAGTCTGTGTTGGAAATTTATAGGTTTCCCTCCCTTTTTTCTCTTTAACAATTATACTCAAAAAAATTTTTAAATATTATTTTGCAATATTGCAATATTTGAGATGAAATCGAAATTGACAAATATTTCACTTAATTCCTACAATTTCCTCGTCTTGAAAGGCCCGGTTTTCCCAACTTCCGTCTTTAGATAAATATCATATTGTTTATTACCATAGCAACTGAATAATGCTCTAAAGCAGACCAGCTTCATAAAATATCAAGTGAACAAATGAATGGAATTAGCTGATCGTAGGAATGACATAATTTCATTAGTATTGTGAGTTTAGGTAGGTACTTGAAAGTAAATTAAGTAACTTAAAATGTTTTTTTTACGAAATTTAGATTACAGTAGTCTTAAACTTGCAAGTTGTCTCACAGAAATAGCTCCATAGGTAATAGAAAAAAACGATCATTCTGTTTTATTATTTCTTTACGAAATATGTAAGTCCCCTAATTCCTTTACCTCACATGTTATAACAATTACAAAACTGCTCATAAATTAAAAAAATAACACCTCTATTTCCAAATAATAATTAACATTTTAATGGTCATACTATCTCTATAGATGATAGACTCAGTTCAAATTAAAAGGGAAAATTAAATCACAGCGACAAATTTTAATTTATGCTTTATTAACAAAACCACAAGGTGTATATCTGCTGTAATTTTACAATATATTGAAAAAGATATATGAGTACCGATATTTTTCGTAATAAATTTTTCCTGAGTATGATTAAAGCATTAAAAAGTTATTAAATAATTCATATAATCCCGTGTTTATTGAACGTAATAATATTATGTAAGAATTCTTTTTAATGCCTCAAAATAATGAAATTTGCTGCAAAAACTAATTTTTCATAGAAACTCAATACTTATAAATGGATAGGTTTGATATGAACTTGAAATTTAAAGAGCCTGTTCGTCAAAGATTTTTTTAATGCAGTATCTAACAATTGTTATTTCTAAGTCGACATTACCGGTTCAATCTGGAGAAATCTGTCTTGAGTTTATATTTAAACATATTTCTGTTAATTTAATACTACGACAAAAATGTACAATAAAGACCTTTTTTGGGATCCCAAATCACTGACTTTATTCATATAAGCTTCATACAAAAACAAATTTGTTTTTACAGATACATACAAACATACATGCTCCAGTAAATCTATACAAAAACTGCGCACCTGAAATAAAATACAATTTTGTTTGAAAATATCATGTCTCCAATTTCTTTTGGATATGAAATATTTACGTAGTGCTCCGCCACAGTATAGCGAATTGGTCAGTTGATGGACGTTGAAACTGTAATTGTCTGTCTAAACTGTATTAGGATTCTTAATAAGGTCGTAAATATAAATATATTTTTCCTCATTTATACTTTTATAAATGTGTTCCAGAAACGAGGACCATTGCGTGATTTTACATTATGTCTAAAAAGAAGAAATCAAAGCGAAATATGTTGCGCATATGTAAGTCGATTTAGTTCATCCGTAATTCAAAGTATTCGGCATACTTAAGCGCAAACGTATTCTGTAAGGTGACTAAATATTTTTTAAGTCGGTGTTTTTTATTGTTAGACCCAAGTTATATGTACTTTTATTACGCAGAAGTTCTTTTTTTTTGTTTATATCTAATCGGTAAACTCTGAAAATTCCGAAAGTACTCAACAGGTTTTAGAATAATTTTTCGTCATCCGAAGTAAACGCTTATGTTAGACAGAAATACCCACGGGATCGGGAGCTGCGCGAGTTAAACGCGCGAAGGTTCTACTTATGTAAAACGCTCCACAAAATATTTTTTAATTTTTTTTATGGGCGGATTTAAAATTAAAGTCATGCCGAGCAAAAAACAACTTGAATTTAGTAAGCTAGCTATCCTACTAGCTGGAGACATTTCTCTACACTGTGTTTCCTTCACTGGGCACACATAAATAATTGTGGAATGTACAAGACAGAACACAGCTAAGGATACATACTAAGCATTGCCTGTGCGTGCCTAAATTTTTCCTTTTGTCTCCGTATAATGAAATGGCCATTATTAAAATTAGAATTTTCCCATTTCTTCTCTTCGCTTTTTTTAAATTTATTACAGCAGTACTCCATAAGGAATGTGAATGTATTGGACTTGGTGTTTTGGCTTTTAAGAAAAATTGAGTTACACGGTTATAAATAAAATTCTAGATTACTGGAAAAGCTATTTTGTACGTCGGTTAAAAATTTAATAGTAAAATCACCTTTTAAAAAGTATTATAGTTCGTTCGCGTTAATAATGCAGTGACATATCTTTTCAGCATTTAGTTATATCCAATAGCATCATCGACAGTAAGAAAACTTTTTCTAATACGGTAATCTCATTGGCTAGTATCTATAGTTGCATCGATGACTCACTGCATTCGTAACGCGAACGAACTATAAGTACTTTTTTACTATTCTCATAGCCGGCAAACGAGCACGTGATCTACCGTATGGTAACTGGCAGCCGCAGCCGTGGACATCATTAGTCGTAGGTCAACACATTGTTAGTCGGTTTAATAATCGTATTCAATATTTATCACTTTTGAATACGATTATTATATTGACTAACAATGTGCTGCCGACAGAAAGATTTAATTGGATTTGCCCTTGTTCCAGTAATCGCACTAGCTGAGCCTTCCCTCATTACGTAAACTTATGGATATGGATAACTAAGGCGGTCAAAAATACGGACTGTAATACCGCCCCAGACGGAATCTTAACAGAGATACAAAATAATCCAGTAGTATCGGTATAAGTATTTGCCATTTCAAACTACCTACCAGTGAGTTAGGTGATTCATCAAAGATAATTTCTCCATATTGATCAACACCCATTAATCAATTGTATTGTTTGTTCCCACTAAGGTATCCAACCAAAACTAATCTAACAAATTATAGAACCGAACAGATTCCAATAGCTTTATGAGAAACATAATAATTTTGTTTCCCAATTTCTTAGAACGTTCTAGTAAATGAGTACTGTGATAGGTTATTTCGATTCAGTAAAAGACCTATTGAAAAGAGTGATTGTAGGGTAATACACTAGGAAAGCGGCAATATATTTTACTACTTACTACCATGATTTATTTTAATCTAGATACAGACTACATATAGCGAAGTTATTTTGAGTTCAAAAGCGTGATGAAAACCATGTTGGTAACCATGGTAAACAATTTTCATAATGGCTGCCACGAGAACTAAGTACTAACCTTAAAGATGAAGATCCAAGCGTTTGCAAAGTATACTCCATTTGACCGACTGTCGCCGCGTTCACGAATTAACAAACAGGCCCTCAACTGTGTTCTTTAAAACTATTAGTGTTTACGAATATATCCAGCAAAATATTTTTCTTTAATATGCTTTCAAATATAAATAAGGGTAGGTTAATTAAAAATGTTTTCTTGGTCACTAATAAATTGTAACTTTGACAGAGTATCAAATAAAGATAAAAATACAATTGATATTTGCTTCAACTACAGTACAAGCATTTTCCGCACAAATAAATTGGAATAAAAGCATAAAAAATCAAAATCAAAATCGCTCTGAATGGGTTGGTATAGCCGCTTGTTTTTTTATCATCAAGGTAACTTCCAGATGCCCTGTTTCAGTTAAAATGGACAACGTCTCATCAACCATAACAACATAAGGTAAAGTTCATCCCAGCTTTCATCAGCCAACTATATTTAGAACGAACATAGAATTTAAATATTCAGAACACAAGACCGCCGGCGTAACAACCTTCAGTCCACGAATGTGTTTCTATTCGTCGCCTTGTTTCTATTCACAGCGCTTTCAAAAGAGTTGTGACTGAGCACTTTCCTTAGAAAGCCTCCAAATGGGCAAGGGCGACTATAAAAATAACCATTTTAGAAATTCTTTATCACTCGCGCCTCTTTAGGCCAGTCGTCGCACTTTTAAATCTCGAATGACTCGTCGAACAAGGTCTTTTGATTGTTAAATGGGCGTGAAAATGTCAGAGTTAATCAGTAAAGGCAAGGAGGATCTATTGTGTGCTACCTTACAATTTTCCAGCAACTGGGTCCAAAGAAAACGCGCTTATTGAAAATATTGTATACATCGAAGTGGTGGGATCAAATCGGATGTAATAAAATTGTGTAGCACTAGAGTTTCCATTTTGCTGATTTACACTCGTATTCATAGTGAATTAAAAGTAATTGACTAAGCAAATGTAATGAGTTAAAATATTGGTTTAATTTCATAGTTTAGAAATTGGCAGAAGTAAATATTGACAAATAGAATTCTCAGCCAACCAATTGTTATATTTGTCACTTTTTACATCTGCGCAGTCACGAGCGTTACTAGATTATGAAATAAAATGTTGATTTCTAGCCCCAAGTAATAACTTATCAAAGTAGTAGCTTGCTAAGTAATTACTTGTTTATGAATAAGGGTGTTAAAAAATTTATGAAAGTTAAATTATTTTTTGCAATCTTTACAAACTTTGTAGAAGTGCTTACATTTACAAATTAAGACTTTTATCAAAAGCGAATTTATGATTGGAATTATTTAAGTTCATGAGGAAAAAATTAACAGTAACAGAACGAAAAAGTGCTCATTATTTATATTTACGGTTCATTAAAGTAAAAGCATTTCATTTTATATCATTGTCACTCCAATTAATTTCTAAAATTCAAGAATATTTTTCCCCCAATTTGTTGTATAAAGCTGTCACTCGGTGTGACTTGTCATTCGTTCTTAATGCCATTCAAATATTAATGGCAACCGTAACAGTAAAAAAAGCTTGTGTTTATGGTGAAAATATTATTACAAAGTAAGGTATATATTTTTAAATTTTTGGAAAAGCACTCCTAGCGTAATTACAGAGGTATCAAATACTAGGTACTACATACAAGAATGACATTAGTTTGATTTTTTATCTGTATTCTACCAATTTAAAGATAAGTTCAGCTTAAAATTTCTAAATAGATTTGAACGTGTAAATAAAGGTTTATTTAGTAAGTAGATGAACTTTATGTAATTAAAAAAAAACATTTGTAGTTCAAGAGATACAGCCTGCGAATTAACTACTTTAGTTTTACTTCTATATTTTTCTAAGGAATACAAACGGCGTATCAAAAAAAAAATCGGGTCATGCATTTTTATATACCTATCGCCAAAAATTATTTTAGAATTTACCATAACTAATAAATATATCGGTAATAAAACCTTCCCTACACTCAGAAGTGTTAACGTATTGTAATGTCAAATTACGTAGTCGAGTGGAGTAACTATGTTAGCCGCAACAGAGAGGTGTAAAGGGTATAACGGTGGCCATTTTATAGTGTTACTAAATTGGTTTACGCGGGACGGTCGCGCCGCAACTTCATTTTACCAGGTTTTCGTGACATAGTGTAGGTTTTTCGGTTGGTATAATAAACTTCGTTCTATTTAATTTTTGATATATTATTGAATTATGAAGTATCGAGTAACAGTTTGCGGGTTTTAAGTTTGGAACATAAACAGGTTGCTACAAGTAATATATTTATAAGTAAGCACCTACCTAATAACATCTGTACTATTAATCATATATTTTAAATATAACTCCATAATTCTATATGTTTAAATATAGAAAATACCCTTTACACCCTAATTTACTCAATATTTAAATTTTTTTAAATGCTTTTCTTTACAATAAAATTTAGCTTCAAGTAAACTGATTCAACAACACAAATAGATTTCATTTCCATTTCACCGCCGTTGCGTCACTGCATATTTTCCTGCACTCTATGCTGAGTCCAGTTTTGTTCACTCTTCATATATGCGAGAATTTTGCGCTTCATTTTGAATATGATCAACACCAAAGACTCAATTTAATTTTAGATTTACTTTGTTTATGGATTAGTTAGTTATTCTTAAGCTGTTTTAAATAGGATATAGTGTCCTACATTTTGTAAATGTTTAGAGATGCATGCATGAAATTTAAAACCGATTTTTAACAAGCTATATTTGATACAGGAATAACTTTTGGTTTAGCAATGATAATAAACATACATTTATACAACACGGGGTAGAAAACTTTGATGGAGTGAGGTTTTTGGATTGCAAAACTCTATGTGAACAAAAACTTACACCAACTTAGAATAACTTTACCAATTTTCATAGCCGAAGTGTGTAGGCCTGTTTTTGTAGCTTACCTGAAAAAGGAAACGGATTTCGTTAATTATTTGAGTAAGTAAATAATAATAATACTAAAAAAATTTGAAATTTAGGGATCAAAAAAAAATAAATATAAGTTTTTAAAATAATTTTTTTTTATATAAGATTAAATTTTAACTTCTTGAGATTAATGTTAATAAGTTCAAAAAACAAAGAAGAAGAAAACTTTAAGAGCAAGCCGATTTGCTAGTTTTTAAATACTTATATAATTTTTTAAAGTTTCCAATAGCAAGAGAATTATTAGTGTTAAAATAGATAAAAATGTTAATTTAAAATCTCGCTGACAGCAGCTTCACCTATCTTGTGAAAATGTTATCGGTGACGCCGGGAGATTGGATTTCCAGATCCTGTGACTACTATTCTAGATAACCGCATTGACTTTAGTATTGAAATTCTTAAGAGTTTATAAGATTTTACTTATTTTTTTTTAATTTTCCGTGTTGTTGATATATAACCCCCGACGCAATAAAAGGGGTGGTTTAAGTTGAACGTGTGTATCAGTGTGTGGCATCGTATATTCAACACGAATATACCGGTTTTGACGTGGCTTTTTTTGAAGAAACACGTTTTAGTATCTTAAAAGTTACGTTTAGTTTTCCGCATCAATCGGTTTTTTTAGTTTGTACTTACACGTACAACTAGTGTTTATCTCATTTAAGAACTAATTCAGTAGTTTCTTTGATATAAAACACTTTTTTAACCGGATTTTATGGCGTTTATTTATATTTTTACATTATAACTAGACGTTTAGATACCTTTACAGATTCCGTGGTTACGAGTGCTTAAGACGACAGGCGTCTTGACAGTTATATTATTCATAAATCGATTCACGTATCGAAATGTAAAAATATAATTGAACGCGATAAAATCCGGTTGAAAAGTGTTTTATTTCATATAATGAATCGTTAAAACTTAATGAAATACTAGGTCGTTTCTAGCCTGTTTAAATACAGGCCGGGATAATCCCTCAGAAACCAACCTAGACCGAAGGTACCATTATCAATTTGTAGTTTACTATTTCAGAGCCTCCAAATTTTTTTCAATAACTAAATGGAACTGTACTACGTAGTAATTTAGGGTAAAACAAAGTGAAAATAGAATATCAGATTAGTATCTTTTCCCACACAAATAGATCATTCTTTCTATTAAAGATTTGCTTTTCGATATTATTGAAAAGGAGATTGATTAATCACTAGGTACTTACTAGGACGCAAACTGAAAAAAATGGTTTTCTTCCTAAAATATTCAAAAAGCCGATAAAAGACTCCACGAATTTGCTTATCGAATAGAACCAGCTATTTATGTCGCGCCAAAAGCGTCAAATCCTATTTAAAAAGACGAGAAAATAAGTAAAATCTCCAACAGCCCTTAAGTGGGCACTTTTTATGTAAATACCGAAAAATTCGGATAAGACAGAATATCGACGAAGCGACGATTACAGAGTATGATGTGACATTCGATACCATCGATTGGGGTTCTTCCGCGTCACTTGCAAATTAAAGATAAATATTTTATTTAAATAGTTTTTATGTATATGTAGCTAATATTCATAATTCACATATATTAATTAATTAATAAATCCCCAGACAAACACACTAACATGGCCCCAAAGAAAGCAGAGCTTGTGTTATAGATGACCATACAGCGAACTGGGGGTAACCCAGAATAAACATACATATATATATACATACATATAAACATACATATAAATATAAACAACCATGACCCGAAAGTAATCATCTGTGTTAAACACACAAATGAATGCCCCAACCTGGACTTGACGCTACACGGCCGTCCAATTAATCAATAATGTTTATTAGTATTTATAGTATATCATCTAAATGTAGCTGCCACAAAATACTTGAAAAGCTGTATAAGTATAGGAATAGCCTGAAAAGATATAACTGAGAATTCTACCCAACGATATAGTGGTGTTTCGTTTACAAAAAGAGCCAGCAAACGACCACTTGACGGGGATAGTAAGTGTTATCCGTGCCCATTGAGGAAGTTGATCTAAATCATAATAGTTCATGATACACAAAAAGCGAATCTTAGTCCGAAATTCACAGCTGCATATCAAATATAACAGGCGGGTACTTTTTTAATTTCACTTCTTTTCAAATAACAACGAGATTAGTTCAGTTTAAAATGCAAGCATATACAAATCGTGCTTAAGTGTTTAATTACATTAATCTATAAATTATTTATTAAGTTACCCAATAAGCAGTAATCAACGGAATCGCCTGAACAGAACCTATAGCAACCGCAGAGCAATCACAAAACATGGCATCCAGCGGATATTAAACGTTGATGAGCAAGAAACAATGTCCGTACAAATTAACCACAAATCAGTCTTTATTGCATCACCATAAGAATCAAAGTCGCTAGTCACTCTTATTGACGAAACGTTCAAATATTGCCAAAAAATTTGCCATGCGTGCTTAATGAATGGTTGGTCAATGATAAAAAAAAATTGCGAACTCCTGATAACTTTGTCGGTAAATGATTTATTTTTTTATACATTTAATGACGTCACAGGAAGGTTTACTTGCCACTTTGTTTTCAGTTTTAAAACAAAAACCATATTTCTACAACAAATCTACAGCTCTAGAAATAGGCAAGAAAATGTCATCTTGCTTTAAAAACTTAGTTAAATTAGTTGATAATATATTTAACTACTTATATATTTAAGGAAATATTAATAACATTCTTGTTGTTCGTTGGTTATAAGGATACCTATATAAGGATAAGGAACCTAGGATTGCTTAGTGTTCGTTACTACCATGATACAGTATTCATTACAGACCAAGACCTGTGGGACTCCTCTCACGTATGTCCCGATTCCATGAGAATGCCGCAAAAATATAGCTCATTACTTTACTTCTGGACGATGTTAGTTTCTGTAATAATAATTATTGAAATCGGCTTGGCGGTTTTACTGTTTATCGGTTACATACACAATAAACTATCAAATAATAATAATAATAATAGAAAAATCCAGGCTGACACCCCAAATGTATGACACCTCAAAATAAGCAATCTTTTGTTATGGATGACCATACGTGAACCCTACAGTTCCACGTTCCACTCCATACATAAAATTTATGGATGTTAAATATAAACAATCATGATCCGAGAACACACATCTGTGTTCATCACACAAATGAGTGCCCCGACCCAGGGCAGGATTTAGAGGTCTGGAGGCCCTGGGGCAATAAAGGAGTGGAGGCCCCAAAATAACTTGCAAATAAAATAAAAAATAAATCAAGTAATGCGAAACAAACTCAAATTATTAGAATAAACGGTATTCGTTTTTATCGCCTTTGTTTGCATATATTTGTATAAATCCGTACAACATGAACACACCATTTATCTGTCTTGTTATCCGTATTCGTATTGTTCGTGAGAACAAGCGCATAAAGACGCATCAAGCTACTCCATATCGTCATATTTGGGCGAATAAGACGAACACACGAACACGAATAGCGATGTGAAGTACCACCATAAGTTTCACATTTTAAATACAAGCGTGATGTGACGTCAAGAAATATTTTTACATGGTAACACCACGAATTAGGGCCCGATTCACTTGATGATTAATGGTATGCGGTCTTATGAAAACTATTATCTAAGGTGTAATGAATATCGTGCTGAGCGCGCGCGCGCGGATTAATACTACATCGAGGGTACGAGAAAGTTAGAATTGCTTTCTGTTACTGTAATTTTAGTTGCTCCTCGTTCCTTTAATAGGCATACACTGTAAGAGTTCATATGCAGGATGTTTACATATTTGCAAACGATAAACTTGTAACGCTATGCGTTTTCCCTCATTCTTCGCTGTCTCGATATTTGAAAAATCTTAGCAATGGCATTATTTTACACCTTTGTGTTATATTGATTTAATATTTTATGTTTGAATTCTAATTAAACATTTTTATAATCAATAAATCTTAATATTATTAAATCTACAATAATAAGCATGTTATGCTGAAAAACTCATCACAAGGAATCTGGGTCAGCTCAGAGGATTTGGAAACTCTGACACTACGGACGTATTCTTTCCTTCACCATTAAAGAGTTAAAGCTATAGATATTACAAAATATTCGAACGCAATAATTAGCTTAGTGAGTGAAATTCATTTTTTTTTTATCAATACAATAAAACTATAATTAAAAAACAAAGTCGCATCTGTTTGTCTGTCTGGATGCGACAAACCCCAAAACTACTGAACGGATGTTCATTCCGTTTTCACCAGTAGACGCAGTGATTCAAGAGAAAGGTTTATGAGTATAATGATTTAATTTTTTGTGTAAATGTGCTGAAATACAATGATATTTGTTGAAGACATCAGTCGACTGGGAGCTAACAACGGAAACGCTCCCTAATCCCTTTGAGATGTAACAGTGCAATTTATGGTGGAAATGTTTGATTTTATAGTCAACAGAAAAGTCGCATGGCTCTTACAAGGAGCTTACTACACCCATTTTAATATTTAAAAAAAATTGTCAACGATAATGTGCTATTTAAAAAGCTAGATAAACGGATACATTATTAATCTTTATCAAATTAAATACGTTGGTTTCCTAAAGCATGTCATGCTAGTACTTTATACAGCAGCATATTTATTTTAATATCATATAACAAGAACTCCGGTTAACTTTCGCCTACAGAAGTGACTTTATCCTCGTTTAATTTAACTAGGTACGGAACATTGTAATTGCTCCTCCTTGTAATTGATATTAACATTTATCAAGTGTAGAATTCTCTCTTCATATCAACACTCTTTACTTATAACATAATTAAACCCACAGAGTACATCTGGGTAGTGTAATATCCTTTTCTAGACAAAGCTAAAGTACCCATTATGCAGTCTACGCCAAAGCGTATAAAGACAGAGGTTCCTCACACTCGAAAAGCGCTCAATTCTAGACTACTTTAGATATATTTGCATAGAAATTGGTAGAGAAGCAGTCCTATTGGAATACTGGCAATTTACTTAGACTGTGTGTTGATAAACTTACTTTACAACTACGAGTAAGAAGCGTTCAGATTGCTCACTTCAAGCACCTACCAAAGTTTTTATTTTGTACAAGGTTTTCATTTCGATACTTTTGGATTGGAATAAACCGAAAAAGATATTTTTATGTGATATAGATAAGAAATACTTACATTTGTATAGTAAGCGATTAAATTTCCAAAATGCATGGCAAAGAATAATAAGACCTTGCTGATACTTGATATTAATAAGTGCTTGTATTTCAATACTACCACGTTATGTTAAGATAACATTGTTACGAAAGTTAATTAATAGATAGCTTAGATTTAATACGATGTAATTAACTGAAACAGTACTCAATGTACTGTGGCTTTGTTTAATAGTTATAATTCCTCATTCACGTTTCATATTTGATACGAACCGTACAATTAATTACCTATGTATCGCGTTCCAAATGAACAAAAAGCCACCTTTTTTTCCTAGTTACAAAAAAACTTCAAATCGTACACTAAATTAACCGGTGTTCTTTCTCCAATATTCAAATAATTCATTTCATAATACACAGTACGTAAAATTTATTTGCAAAAAAGATTTATGATGAAAAACTGACCTGAATATCTTTAACCTCTACTGCGCAGTCTACATCATCAGTGATCAGCTCCGCATCAGTCATCGTACTCTCATCAACTAATATCTCCTTGTTATTTTTCCGAGGATGATTGATCAGGTCCGGCTTGCCATCACTCATAAGATTAGACGAATTCTCATTGGAGCAATTCTGTCTCCCAGACTTAGAATCACCCTCACGTTTCTCCTCAGAACTCTTCATCTTAAAACAAGATATCGAGGTCTTTTCCTTCTTGGCGGCGTTTCGGCTAATTGGTTCATCGATTTTCTCCTGCTTTGCTGATTTGAGACGCTTTTTCTTGCCATTCCATTTTGAATTTTTTGATTGATGGCTCTCGTCACTCGTGACGGCATCGACACACGCCGGATTGACTAGAATTTTCGTTGATTTCGCTTTTCGTTCTATTTTCCTAAGATTAAGAAGGCTTCCTGAGTCGATGTAAGAAGGTGATGAGGTTAGCGAGGAGCTGTCTTTGCCTTCGTCGCTAAAACGACGGTCCGCTGTTATTAATTTGAATGTCTTCATTGTTTCCGGATCGTTTCTTGGTCTACCGCTTCGTAGTGGTCCCATAGCAACAGGTGATCCGCCTTTGTACAATAGTGCTGTCTCGGTAGGCTGACACACACAAACTAACATTTTCACTATGACATTGATATGACTTTTTTATTGATTACATGTTGTGCATTGGTTTCTTATTTCTAAAAACAATAAAATTAAGAGGTGCTGTTAATTAGATCGACATATTTGTATAAGAAAACGTATTGTTGTGTTCGTATTGCAATTCAAATAGGTCGTAAAACTATAAACATACCAACATGTTCCATCAGCAGCTAATTATCAAAGCGTTAAAGAATCTCAATTATGTCAATAACTTAAACACTCGTAAGAAATAGTTCCTGAAACCAACACATATGAAATACCGAGTGCAAACTTCAACCCAGCTATTTATCAAGGCTCTCTTCGCACGGCACGGCGCCTGTCAAGAGATATGAATTCGAGGGCTCATAAGTGAGAACATTTAGGGCGTACGGATACAGCCCCGGAAGTACCCTCCCCGGCCACCCTGGGGGTATGTACATATAGTTCCACTATCGCAAGATCTCTTACACTCTTTCCGTCACACTTATGTGGTTTTATTCAGGATAACCTATAAGATAATTGCCAAATTAGGTGTAAACAATACATAACTTAAACTTGGTTCGAAATAAAAAATAAGTATTGGACCTACTATACAAATAGCATGATCGGTTGCATCAACTTAGGGCATATGGAGAGTTCAATTTTTTTTTTCATACTTCATCCTCTGTTTCTTAGGGAAAATGCAATTTACTAATAGATTCTCTACACCAAATTTATCAACTGTCTAAAAGTACTGTACTTTAGTAAGTACTACCGATATAAACCTAGTATCCCGTATAATACCTACCAAGTTTTTTTTATTTTTGTATGTAAATTTCCGTTTTATCCCAATTTGAAGTCAGATTCGACCTTTTCTATTTAGTTAAACGTCAAACGCACTCAACATAAATAAGAATTAAAATCAAACTTTCAGAAACTTCAAACAGAGTCTTTGAAAATTCATATTATTCTCATTTGAAAATGATGACTACGAAATAAAAGACCAGGAAAAGCCCATTAAGCCGTTGTTATTCAGTCCACAACTGTAGCGGAAAATTAAGAGAAAAAGTGCCACCAAACGGTTAGTGAAGCCGAGGTTTTCAATGACACCCCGCTCTGTAAAGTTTTCTCCTCGTCCAAACTGGTTAATTGAAAGTCATCACAAAAAGTTACTGAAAAAAGTTCTTTTGCAAATACTTTTTTTTTTATTTCAAAATTGGTAGAAAATTCATTGTTTTCGTTGCTGAGGGGTTATCCAAATAAGCCGCAGCCGTGAATGAATTTAAGTTAAATAAAACGTTAGATTTGCTGTTAATAATGTTAGTACAAAGTGAAGAGAACGATTGTTTTCATTGATCGTCATTTTTACTTAACTTACTTAACAAATGTAACTTAAGTAATTCGTTATGTAAAGAAAACAAAATTTGATTCTAATTTAGAAACCATTACGAGATATCACTTTTTTGTAATATATTTTGTTAGTAAATCTCGCAGGTAAAAGCGATTAAGCTTATTTTAACTAAAATGCGACGTCTTCAAGTAAAATTATTTTTTTGTTTAAACTATCATTGAATCCATTGCAATGCGATTTTAAAACGACTGATACTAAGTGACGTCACGGTAAGAATTTCTTTAAAAATTGATTTAAAATTTAATATTGCACATAAGAAATACACAAATAGTTTTCCCAAAAAACCTGATTCTTTCAGGAAAAAAATAGATATCTCTAATAAAATAGATACCAAATTTAAGGTTTTAATTAAACAGGAACTAAACAACCGCACTAATAAATAAATGTTTTAAATCTGAAATCAAATTAAATCTGTACAATACTTTTAATTTATCTTTAGAATTGAAAATAGTAGCAATTACTTTTTGTAACATCTATACAAAGAACAATAGTGCAGTACTTAACACAATAGTCATAATTGAACATGTCGTATAGAATGCATTTTTCTTTTTTAAACATAGAGTATACTATTTTTTATAAATATTATTCTATTACAATACGTGTTTGCCATCTCAGCCAAAGGTTTGTTTTCGTTAAACAGTAATTAAATAAAACTGCACGAAGTTTCTGAGCTAAAATGTTATATTTCGTTTACGTTGAAGGTTTGTTTTCCTATTTATTAGAATATGGATTTAAAACATTGCGACGAACTTGTTTGCGACTTGGTCTAGCTATGTAAAACAGAAATCGAGCATAAGGACCATTAAAAAATGACATTTGAGGCATTCACTGATCAAAATGAAAATGAAAATTTCCAAAAAAACACTCCAAAGAAAGACCATGCATTTTTTGTCTACAACCAAAATGAATACTCGTACGAATTCGAATTCCAAAGTATAGTAGCTAGGTACGAGGCAGTTCGTTGAATTTTTCATGCTGACAATATCGAAGAAACTATTTTGAATATTAAAAAAATTATCACACCCTGTCGGTTGAGGCATTTGTCCTTGCGATGGTATTATTAAAGCTATCGTGAATATTGCTATTAGCTTAGATTTTTAACGTCATAATCTCAAATACCCATTTAAGTGCACACTAAGTACTCTTCGACCTAAACTCGGGCAGAATTTAATCCGGAGTACGCTGCTCAATTCATGTTATTTTATGAATTTAATCCCAAAGCATTTTACATTTTCCCGGCGTAATGGGGAATAAATTTAAAATGCCTAGCGTCGATATTCCCTGCGTCATATTAAGGGAGTGTTGTGTAATAAAAAGGAATTAGTAGATAATATCTTTCACTTTAAACTTCGCTGCGTAAGTTCGGGTTTTCTATTAAATTTTTATTTATGAATATCGTTATTTATGAAGCAGATTAGGTGGTTTGGTAATAAGTTTATTTTGAGTTCTTTTTCTTCAGATGTTCATATTATGTTGTAAATTAGGATGATTCAAATGAAGCTATTCTATTTTATTTTACTTTACTAACCTGAGATTGTTGAAGCTATTGAATTTTTGGACAAGGTTAAGTCAGAGTTGGATTATTATTTTAAATTAAAACGATTTGCGTAAGCACTTAAAAAGACGATATTTACAAAAATTCGATTGAAATAAGAACATATCATTTAAGTCTGATTTATAAACGATTAGGAATGCATTGACAATTGAATAAAAGCTCAGCTTGCATACGAAAAACCACCAAATCAAACTTGTGGTTTTTTTCACCCGTAAGCGAAAATAACGAATTATCTCACCCGTGAGCGAAACTTTTAAAGACAAAAACTTAGTTAGCCTCCTACCGTGACGAAGCCAGTTCATATTGAATTTATTAAGAAACTCTTAAAAGTAGTTAAAATGTTAAAACTCAAATGGTATTGTAATCGTTATTGTACAGAATGATTTCAATTAATTTCAACAACTCTTTCAAAACTTAACGATTGCTTCATTCAAAGTTATTCAGCATTCGCGTTAACAGAATCAATTATTAAAATTAATTATAGATTTAGAAGACAGAAAACTTATTTAATTAACTAATTGGTTTGTTCAGGTGGCCGGTAAAACAAAATATAATAATAAATAATAAAAATATATATTGTATCGTATTTGGAGTATGTACTTATTCCGATTCGAGCAATATAATATTTAATCTTTAAAAACAATAGTGTGAACAATAATGTTTAAATTAATTCCTTGTATCTTGGGACTAAATACGTATTACAAAGTAGTTTTCAGGTTCCGAGTACTCTAAATCTTAACCTAATTTTCATACAAATCTTCATGAATATAACCACGTCTTCAGTAATCTAATACGCCATACAATATGTTAATATTTATGCCGAACAAGCAAATTTAATATCCCTATGAGTGTTGATTCGTATACCACAAAACTCCATATGTTCACCCTGCGTATGTATACAGAGTGATTGTTCGTCACTTTCAATTATTTTTGTTGTGTCAGAAAATGAGCGGGTGGTTTACAAAATGGGCCACTTTTGCGTTTGTCGTATTGGGACGTAGGTTTTGAGATTGTTTTTGTTATAACTCGTCAGGCCGACATATGAGCATGCGATCCACCAGGTGGTTAGTGTGGCATCCCCACCCATGGACATCACTAATCGTAGGTATTTTGAGGTTGCGTTGCCGACCTTAGGCTTTAGTCGGGATTACTTTTGTTACAGCTGTTGCAGCGGCTATTCCTCTCCTTGATCGTAGTACCACCCCAGGCGAGATCTGAACAAAACAAAATCCTACTAACACTGGGCATCGCAGCAATATTGTTTTATTAGGTATATCGAGTTGCTATTATTTTTCTGTAGGTCGTCGTGCATTGTGTCTACGAATCTATTAATTGTAATCCCAATTTATTTATTTTTAGCTCTTAGAGTTGGTGCTTCAAATGCTGCTAACACTAAATTTTTTCACTGTATTCACTACACGTTAACTAAATCCGAAGGCTTTATATTAACTTGGATTTCATTCCTTTTGTATAGACTTTCATCAGATAACCCAAAATAAAAATCTACAACACTCTTGCCAGCACTTAATGCTACATCCTGTATAAGAGTGTTAAAGGGTGAGTATCAAATCCGCCCTTTATGCAAAGCGGATAACCCTCTGTAGGTATTCGCTCCCTCAGGTGAGTCAGTTTAAACCAGAATCATCTGAAGATGAAAGCATATGGAACATTGTGAGTTATGGTAAAATAGAACACGGTGATAAGGTATAACGGTAATCATGACATAAATATTTAAATAAGGCGCATATTTTATATAGGATTACTATTTTGATTTTTTCGTTTAGAAGTGCTTTTCTTGCTATGTTGGTCCTATTTAACACGACAACGGAGTGACAGATTTGCGATATAAGTAAGTTGTTTGCAGGTAAGTAGTTGGGGAGAGCAGAGTTGGTCTGGTAAAACTGTCGATCGACGTCGACTGATCCATTCTACTATCGATCGACGATCGATCGATTGGTGCGGTAAAACCCTAAAACATCCCGTTCGTAAGAAAAAAATGAAAATAAACTTAAATAAGATAAGCAGATAGATTTTTGAGCAATGTCTTTTGCAATCAGAAAATTTAGTAACACTACAATGTAAAAGTTGTTTTAATTAGTTTAAGGAGAACTTACTACACAAGGGCTGATTTTTCAACAACTATTTGATCTATTTTAATACAACTATTACTTGTCAGACAACTTAAACCTGGAAAATTGACAATTGACAAGACAATACTTCCCATACAAATTATGCCAAATTCTCAAAAACAGTCACCAGTCAGTTCTTTGGGCATTGAAAAATCAGCTCTATAACAGGCAGTTTGTTGACATGACTGACATGAGTGTGAAATATAAAGAAAAATAACGTCAATTTGTTAAAATATAAGTGTACAGCAAAAAACAAAAACACAGCTCTATGAGAATAGCACTAATCTCTTGTTTTTAACAAAAGAAATAAATTACTTATATCGTTTTAAAATTTGAGTAATACAAAATATATAGCCTACAGTAAAAGAGAAAAAAGCTTTAATTTAACTTTGAAAGTTCAGTTAAAAGTGAGCTTTCAAAACTAAACTTTACATTGGGATTATAGTTTAATTAAAATGTTAACATTAATTCAAGCCGCTGTCGTATTAAAGCCATTTTGTTGTCAAGTAATGATTATTTCTTTCTTTCTCTAACGCAATTACGTTCTCTCTTAACTTAATTGTTATAGCGGGTAAATTACTACTTAATTTAAAAAATACTTATAACAAAATGTAGCTAGCAGGAACTATATTGAAACGAGACCTCTGTTCTCTGACTGTTCATTTGTTTGGAGAATCATGTAGAGGTCGACCTATTCTGAATTTTTTTTCATAGAAAGTCGAGTATGGAGACAAATGGGAAAGCTTTTATCATTTTGTTAGAAAATATAAGTAATTTTGACCAAAACAATGCTTTAATTTGAAAAGAAGAAGAAGACGTAAAATTATAAAATTTGTTGCATTTTTATATTATTAGTTGAATGACATTAAATTTTTATTGTGAAAGTATGCACGTAATCAATCGCATTATATACGTAGCTATTATATATTTTATCCAAAAGTCGGTATTCGGCAAGTCGCACCGGCTCCTCAAACATATCGCTGTACCTAGAAAACTATTGATTGTTCCTTCTGCAATATTTCTTTACTGTTGATAAACTAACTAAATATGTAATAAAAAAAATTGTCAAATACCCACGAGCGATTCCTGCATTTTTTTTCTTTTTGTTGGAACATAAAATGCTTATGTAGGCATAGCAAGTTATCTGACTTTGATTGTTTTGTGTGATTGTCAACTATATTAGGGTGTTACCACACCAATCGATCGACGACAACTGTTCCTTTCTACCATCGATCAACGATCGATCGAAGACATCGATCGACGTCGATGAATTGGTGTGGTAACACCCTTAGAGTTGTTTGCGAATTTATGAATCCTTCTTTATGCACTGCTATTAAATTTTCTGGTATATCAACATCTCTTTACAATAACTAATTTTACTTAAGAACACAAGTTGTAGTTTTAACAATTACGTATTTACTCTATCAGAGATCGTTCTGTGATTCTAGTTCAACTACAATTACACACAGAATGTTAATTAATATATCGTCGATATAATTAGCTAATTATCGGTTATCGCCTTCAGCGATATTATCAGAAATTAATCCCCCTCTGTGGCGGGATGCTAACAACCGTAACTGGGATTGGGGTTTTAATATTTAGGGGCATATTTGTCACTCACAAGGGCCGCGTATATCTAAAAAATAAAGAATAGTTTGAATTCGAAATTCAAAATATTTTATTTCGTTATTACCTACTGAGAACACTGAAACAACTTTTCTGCAGAAAATATATTGAAGTTCTGCGTTGTTACCTTATTCGTAATTAGTCATCTTGCTCACTAACTTGTTTAAAGAATACCATGTCTGCAAGTTCAGAAAATCCCTTTTTCTGTATATTTAGAGAAGGGTATTTTTCTAAAAATAAGAATGAAATCGAACAAAGACATGGGCGTAATTTTTAATAGATTATCGTCAGCAAAAGCTTTACGAAATGAACGTAGACATCCGAGATTTGTTATATGCCTTTGACCTTTTAAATGTCACCTATGTTTATGAACTGGTTAAAAAGAATATGACGGGGATTGTCTTCACATGATAAGTTTGCATTTGAGCAATATGTAAGAAGAAACAGCTTGTTGTTTTGTTTAGTATGTCCATAGACGGCAAAGGAGCACGCGACCCACTCAGTCTGTGGTTCTGAACCAATGAGGACACCTAGACATATCTTATAACTTAACAAATCACCTGTGTATTTGACGGCAGTTTTGTACGGACAAAAATATAATACGGCCTGAAGTTGCGATAATTCACGTTTACTTGGGATGACGCCTAATAGAACAAGCACGCGACCCATCTAATGTTAAGTAGCATCCACACTCTTGGATATGATTATTCGTCATTGTTTTACTCTTATTTGTTAGGAGTAATTGTGATTATAATACAGAGTATTGATGCGTTGTCGGCCGTGGGCTTCAGTCGGAGTTGCCTTTGTTCCAGTCATTGCACGGATTGTTCCTTCCCTTTGACTGGAACACAACCACGTAAACATCATTATTACGGCGGTTAAAAAAGGAAGGACTGTAGTACCGCCCCAGACGGAATCTTAACAAAGCAACTCTAATAGCACCAATAGTATCGGTATAAGTATTTGCCATTTCAAAATACCTACCAGTGAGTTAGGTGATTCATCAAAGATAATTTCTCCATATTGATCTAGATCCATTAATCAATTTAATTGTTTATCCCTATCCCTGAAGGTATCCAACCAGAACTAACTCAACAAATTATAGAACCGAACAGATTCCAATACGCTTATGAGAAACATAATAATTATATTTCCCAATTTCTTAGAACGTTCTAGTAAACGTATACCGTGACGGGATATTTCGATTCAATAAAAGACCTATTGAAAAGGGTGATTGTAGGGCCCATTTGGTGATAAACCTTTGTGCCATAAGAAAGCGGGAATATTATTTAGGGTTTTCTTTGGTGGTGATTGAAACGGGTTGCTTTTTAAATTGTTCTTCGAATGTCTTTTGATAAATAATACTCGTAATTTCGTTTTAGAGAAGATAACAAAGTTTTCTAAATAAAAAGAGTACAAAAAAAAGTACAAAAACATCTATCAATTTATATTAGTTTTATAGATTACGTACTATTAACGTAATCCCAAAGATATCTTTATCATATGTGTACAAGCAAATACTAACAATTCAATAAACATTATTTATGAAGTATTCAAACTATTTAGACTGTTCAATCTGATGAACAACATTCAGATTTGCAACATTTCAAAAGAAAAATTGAAATCCAGCCGACATTTAGGAAAAAGACATTTATAAAAATATGTGGTTACAGATTTGAAAACAGAAAATACCCTTTTTTGTATTTGGATACACTTCCTAACAATCTGTACAGTCTTATTTTACAACTTGAAATACCGGCTCGATATCGTTGCTCTAGTTGAGGTCTAAGAGATTCTAATCGCATAGCTTATAATACCTAACCGAGGGCTAACTAATGGTATTTGGTATTTATGTATCTATGTGCTCAGATGGCTGATTCAGTACAGAGCAATTAGTGCAAGCCTTCGTTCTGTTTCATGCTCTAAGTGCAGACTTAGTAAGAGTTGCGGTGAAAGAGGTGATTACCAGATATGTGGTTAGATATACAGCATTATATTATATTTTAATAACTTCGAGTTTTTTTTCTTACTAAATCCAAAATAATTTTAACTGAACAGTACTCATATTTTTGGACACCGGTATTTTTTCTATTATTTTCTAGTCGAATTGTTAATAAATAAACTTTCATTAATTTTACTATCATCAAGATAGTTTTACGAAGAAGTTTTAAAGAACATTTAAAGAAGTATTGCAATGTTACTTTAATGATAACCTTCACAAGCATTTTAAAAAGATATGTGACCAAAACTTTCTAGCCAAACCATTAACACGTCTCAAATTGAAACACAACAATACGACTTCCAGTGCATTTAAAATAAATTCAACAAAACACTATCACAAACACAAAAATAAATTTACAACAAACTTCACTTTAATAATTTACCGATACATCGCGAGTGTCCGCGAAGTGACATTTCGACACAACCTTCCCGTACGAAGGTTGGAATGCTACTAAGCTAAGATTCAACGGCCCTTACTATAGAGTATACAGTATACACCCCTCGCCCCAACCTCTTTACTAAAAATGCACAAATTAAAAAAACTGGCAAAGGAATGCGGGAAGCGTTGCAGGGTGCCTTGGGGATATAATTACTAAGCGCCTTAAGTTTGTATGCGGCCAGTCACAAATATGACGCGCCGCGCCGGCAATTTTATATGCGGTGATTCGATCGTGAAATAGTCAGCCTGCAATTTGATTGTCGTTTCAATTAACCTTTTTTCTGTAGGATTGGGAACAGTGACAGAACGTTAAAATTATTTTGAAAAGTTTTCTGAGAGTTTTTGTATAACGTTTATTATTATAATATAATAGTGTTCTAATAATGAAAAAAGATAATAAAGATAAAATATCATGCGATACAAATATGTATTTTTATATATTACTTCTAAACAACACAAGCGATATTCTCTTCAACATATTGCAAATTTATCTTTATTTCCAATACTCTTAGAGGAAAATATAGAGACATGAGAGATATTGTGTAAAGATAGAGCATCTAACGACATACAAGACTAAGTTTTCAACACACCCACCTTATTACCCGAATCTAAATTATCTAGGCATCTTTCGGCCACTGTAAACGAAGATTTTTTAATATAAACATTTTAAAGTTACACAAGGATATTGGATACAAATTTCATATAAATACCCTACTTCTAATAGGTAATAAAGCATTTTTTTATCAGCTCAAACTTAATTGTACTTAAATAAAACGTGACCGATGGGTCTATCAAGCGAGACTACTGCATAGATCGAGCAGAAATTTCAAATAAATATGGTTATTCCGACGTTCACGTACACGAATGAGCTGAATTTAAGACGAAAAAATTATAAAACATCAGTATCCTTTTTAAAATTGAGTGAAAACTTAACAAGCAAACTCATTTTCGTTTTTATCAAAATAGTTAAGTTATATAAATAGTTAGTTTTAAAACAAAATACTTCAGCACGTTAGTTCAAAGCGTTTACATGAGACGTGATTTGGTTGAATATCTTGAAAACCAAATGTTTGCCTGTATACATGTTTCCAATATCATCTGGAGAGTAAACTACAAGGTACACATATCTGCTATATTCATACTCAGGCTAAGTCAAACATTTCGTGGGATATATTCGGTGACACAATACAAATGTGTTTTCGAAAAGTTCAATAGATTTACATTTTTTGGTATAATACCTGGGAGAGTACAAAAACAAAAGCTTATTTTATGTAGATTTAATCCTATTTTAGTATGTTTCCGGTGGCAAAATACAAAGATAGTTAATTAATATTTATTTTGTTATGTTTAAATATTAATAATATTTTTATTTAAGTATGAACGAAAAAGCGGGCTAGGCAGGGTAACATAAAAGTAAATACATAGCCCGACAGACTCAGCGCATCTACAATATTTAAATGTAAGCTTATACAGATTTTGATATACCAATTTATTCACAGACAATTTTTAGTTAAGTCACAAATATACATAGTTAAAAAATAACACCCTGAAGTGAATTCTGAATTTAACGGACGTTAAATGCATCGATCAATGCTTAAGGTCCAACAATAAAGTCTGATATTTCGCAGAAATGTCAATTCAAAGATTGATTTATTTTGTACTCACTTTAGAATTATAATTTTGAGAAAAAAAATTGGATATTACATTAGTAAATTAAAAGATGGCGGTTACCGGGAATAGTCTAAGTACTATAAGGATGTTTGTGACATTTACCTAATAATGAAAAAAGATTTTTTGTGTACTTTATATTTTGCCAGTAACCTTTGGTTGGATTTACCAGCCTCTATTGCACACTAACAAACATATCCTAATTGATCGGGTTATAGGGTTTTATTCCTTACATTTATTTAACTTTTATATGTTATATATATGTTCATCGCAATATTTTTGCAGATATCTTCATTGGCTTGATGTTTCATTGTGCATGGTATGTCGAGATTATGTCGCAGGCGGATGGTTGAATTAGTCATTTAACTAAACAGCTAGCCGTTTGGTTGAATTAATTTATTCAACAAACCGGCTTAACATAATGATAATTAAAAATCAAGGAATATTTTATTTTTAAATTGTGTTCTTACAAAGTAGTTGATATTGTAAGACTATAAGTAGAGCATAAAACGTTTAACTAGACAGCTAGTTGTTGAGTTGAATGTGTAGCTCCAACATCCGCCTACGAAGTACTTCTGGAATCAAAGCGACATCGCCTTTGTGGACCGAAAAGACCACTGCAAGAGCAACCCGATCTGCGACACCCTAGAATATCTGAGTTCTATGCTACATGTTAACGATGTCTTTGATAGAGTACAAACACGTGTCGGCAGTAGTTTTTTTCTAAGTGGACTGTTTGTTCAAATTTAAAAGGCCGTTTGGGCCTTTTAAATTTAACTGGACTTTGTGAGGGCATTTAGCCGAAAAACTCAAGGGCTCTAAGACGAAATGCTGAGGGCGCTCGGCCGGCAAACATATTGTGAAGGTTATTCTACGAATTTGCATAGCATTTGCATTTGTATTTTTATTGTACGTCAATGTTCAAGAGAAGGTCCTTACTTGTTAGCACCGCGAAAATATTAAATAAATAGAGCGTTTTTTAAGCTTGTTATTAGTATTGGTCTCATTTTAATATTATATTGAAAATAATAAACCTTTAATCTAGATTCTAGAATAATAAAATAACGTATTGTTACAAGAAAAATATCAAAGTGTACGGATAACAGAATACAAAAACCTTTGTAATTGTGAAAATACAATTTTGGACAAAAAGACCTTGTTATTTCAGTTATTATTATTATTATTACAGTTATCCATATCATAAAAAACAAAGTGTTTTGTCTTATATTATTCTATTAAAGGAAAAACAAGTGAAATCATGACCCATGACATACCTTTTGAAAACTATCTCACATTATTTGTGGTGTATATGGACCCTAGAAATAATATTTAATTTTATTTAATTTTAATATTTCGTTCAAAAAACTCATTACAAAGTACACTGATTATTTAAGCTGTCAAAACGCTTGCACTATGGCGTTGAGACTACCTGTGACGTCCCCCGGTGACGTCAAAACACGGCATGCATTGACGGAAACAAGATTTTAACTTGCCTGTGACGGCATTTAATACTTAGCCAATTAAAACCGTTTACTGGGCACTAGTTGTTCCAACTCAAAAAAGATAATTTATTTCGGGTTTTTTTTTGGGAGGAAATATTGATTATAGTTTATTTCTAGTAATACGAATCGCTTTTAAAATACATTATTTATGCGGATGGCAAGAAACATTTTACTATTTTTTATATTGTCAAATAGCCAATTAAATAATTTACCTATAGATTGTCTTCCAGGTAGGTTAATATGTTACTATATATAAACAAAGCCTTCCAAAGAACCCCAACACGATTTGAAAGCACATAATAGTTTACTACGCTTTCTCACAACCACCTAATAACATACAATTCCCCGCGGAAGTGAAACATTTTAACCAAACATTGGAAATGCACCTTTAAAACTTAACACTGATATATGGAAACAAAATTTACCTTAGAAAATCGAGACGTCGGAAGCACACCACAAATAAAAGATACAAACACAATTCGAGTGGCGCTCTCGCTGCGGTTCACAAATATGATGCGCGAATTCAATCCAAACCTACTCGAAGATATAGAAAGGAAGTTTTGATTTCTGCATGAATAAAGCAATAGTGGAATGTGAATTCTTTACACCGCTTTGCATACAATTTCAAATCCGCTTTTCTGATGTAAATATGTATAACAAAATACCAAATGTAGTTACGTAACTGCCGGAGTAAGAACTGAAAACAATAATCGTGACTCAAACAATAAAAAGACTGGTACCGTATAAATTGTTAGTTTCGAGGTTTTTTTTATTATGTCCGGCTTGTTGCTAAAAATTATTATAATTTTGC
This sequence comes from Marasmarcha lunaedactyla, assembly GCA_923062675.1. Taxonomy (NCBI): domain Eukaryota; kingdom Metazoa; phylum Arthropoda; class Insecta; order Lepidoptera; family Pterophoridae; genus Marasmarcha; species Marasmarcha lunaedactyla. The sequence continues at coordinate 18,024,327 of OV281353.1, forward strand.
CTAAAAGATTGCACTCAATTGGTTGACATATCGATAAACGTTTAATTGTTTATCAGTTTTTTAAATAATAGACAATAAACAAAGAATGTAATCAAATTGAGCACCTCCGCCTTGCTTTAAAAAGTAGCGCAAAACGAAGTCGAGAGTCTACCCTACAAACTAAAGGTGTTCCACTTTGTGCAAGCCTTGAATGAAAAGAGAAGCAATCGACAGAACCACACACCTGATCATGATTCAGATACGAGATGCTTCCCTTCAAATGAAACCCCTAGTGAAAGTTACGAAGGTCTAATTTACAATGCAGATTCGACAAAGGCACTGCTTTACATCTTTGGAAGGATACACTATTGAGAAAAGGGTGCTTGCAGATAAGGGCTTTATCGATACATAAAGAATGTTATTATGAAGTTAGTCCGTCGCTTTTGGGCGGGAAAAAGAAGAATGCAGCTTTCATTTGTCGAGGTATTCCTGGTATGCCTTTATTTGCACCTGTCGTAAATATCTTGATTCTTGACCTTTTTGAGAGAACTATGCGGTTAGTGAGGACGAATTGCAAAGATTTTTTGGCCAGGTTTGTTAAGATACAATTTTAGAACAAAATGTTTTAGTGTTGGTTTAATCAAAACAAAAATGTGGGTTATTTGGTATGTGAGATGGGTGGTCGAATTTTTTAGTTTATACTTTATATAGTTAGTATATTTTATATGAGCCGATATCCGAATATCTTGCAGGTTTTTCTGCTTTCCACTCGGCAAAGCTTAAGAACGAAAATAACATAAATACCTTTCGAATTTCTCGAGCGGCAAAAAGTCTAACGAGTAAAAGATAAAGTATGAAAATTACCTGAAACAAATAAGAAATAAAATTAAATAATTCAATTCATAATGGGTAAAATTTTAATTAACATTCAAAATATAAGGTATCTTTTGAGTCAGTTGTCGAATTTGGTGTAGAAATTGAACGTTTTGGCAACTGACTCAAAGAGTCATAAGTTAACTTAAAAAGCATGCATCGAACTACAGAAAAAAAATTGGACTATATCAATTCGCATCATGCAATTCAAGATCGGTCGTTGTATCGGGTGACCAAAATCGATGGTTGAAACCCTTGTTTCTATCATAAAGTAGTTTGGTTTCACGAATAGATCGACTACACCTAATTTGTATAAAAAGTTATCCTGTATATGTATTCGCCCCACACACATACATAAATATACAAACACACATACAAGATGTACTCTTGTTAGACAAGTACGTTTACTAAATTTAGAAATTTTTAGTACTAAAGCACATCTGTAAAATTGTATCTTTAACGTAAATATATAATTTATTATACCTGCGTGGCAAGTTGGCTTCTTGTTTTAGTTTTAGTAATTTGATCCCTGGACCTTTCCACTTTGAATTAAGTAGATTAAGGACAGGAAAGGTAAGGAAGGGACCTTTCAGAAACAAGATAATGTTCGACTGACCTTTATTAAGACTTCTGACTTTAGAACAGCATGTGAGGGAAATGAGTCGTGCTCTGTCGTTTGTTAATATATACAGTCCAAATAAGTAGGAAGGACTTTTTATTGTAAAATTGATCTTAAGTCTTGTGGAGAGTATTAAAATTATTATTTTAAGTCAGCAAATGGGAGTTTATTTAGTAACCTTACTTATAGGTATAAGTGGCTACCTCCGCGGTCAATAAACAAAAGACTGTTTCTAACAGAATTTAAAACCGAAACTTTATGCCTAAGTCTAAATATCTATATTTCTCCAAAATTTTCAAATAAAAAGCGCCTTTATTCTATACTATTAAATACTCTTCTATACATAGTATTCAAATTTTGGATTTTCATCACTGTGAGTTATGAAATAAAGTAGCTTTTTATTGGACTTAAATCAGTCAAAGATGAGTATAAGCACGCTTTATAGATTTCAGACAAAGAGTTCAATCAACCAAACCACGAGAACATGGAACTTAAAGCAGCCTTAAACATTTTACTTCACAAAGTTAAACTAAACGCAAAGACAACAAATCCAAGACATATCAAGAAAGCTTTTCGGATATCAAAGCAAACAGGCACAGATACGAAAGGCAAACAAAACTTTATTATCTAACGCGGTTAGATGACAAATAAAATATTTACACGAAGGTTTATATAAAGCAACTAATGTAACTAACTCTGTATTTGGTGACATCAAAGTGGTAGTTCACAAAGGGTTGATGTTCTAAGGGTTGAGTTGTAAAAGTGTTCAGATCGCAGTTGGTTTCTAATGATCTGCAAACATTATGTAAGGAGATTGTAGGGTAGATTTAGGTGGAGTAAGGTATACAGCGAAACAATCCAGGATTTGTGTTAACAAATCATTCTTTAACTAATGGGTTGTCCTTAAAAAGTTTACTTTATTTATCTTTCGTGTGATAAATTAACTGCGTCAAATGGTTTACTAAGGCGCTCTTACATGTAGATTGTGCAAGGCAATTCTAGACCTAGAAGCAGGTGTGATAAAGTACAGATTGGCTTGAAGTACATATTTAAGCCATAGTTATCTAAGTGCGGTCGTAAGAAATCAGGATATATTTACTAAGTTAAGAACTACAAAGTTTTGATTGATTGCATCTTTGAATTATATTGAAAGGTCTGTTTATACTGGTAGAACACTTGATGCTTTGTTCATATGCTCAGAAAGTATCTATATTTTTCATCCACTTTCGTAAGTTTAACTAATAAGTAATAAATCGTTCTCGGAGAGAAAAGACAAAAGAATTTCAAATATGCATTGTTCTATTTAACATAGACTGCTACCGTTCCTTTCACAGTCTTCTTCACTAATTACCCAAAAATTAAGAAATGGTTGTTCCTAGAAAGGTCTAGTAAAAAAATCATACGGCCAACAAGGATACAAGTGTTGTTTGATGTATTTTTTTCCTTGAGTATTTTTTGCCAAAACGGTGTTTTACAAAAACTCATCTAATCGTTAGAAAGGGCGGCATTTTTTTTTTTTTTTTTTTTTTTTGCTGCCGAAGCACCCTCACGGGAGGGAGGTGGAAGATGCGTCATGCATACCCGCCCGCAGGTAAATTCCTCTGCGGGGGGGTTATGTGGGACTCACCAGAATGGCACCTACCCACTAAAAACCACCTGTTGGCTGTGGTAAGCGTATACCTTTAGCCTTCATCGGAAGCGACACCCGTCGGGAAGTTGGGGGCGCTGGCGGAGACCCGCTAGCGGGTCTTCCGCCTGTAGTGAAAGTTGCACTGAAGGTGCTCAAAGGGACATGAGTTGGTGGCCGTTCGGGGCAGCCTCCGGTGAAGCCGGGGCTGCGCGGAGGTCGGCCGAAGCATGATTTAGGGATCAATTCATTTAAGGGCGGCATTTGTCTCGTTTTGACATATACCTATGTAAGATGCTAAGGGGCGTAACGTGGGTGAGTGAGTTTAGTAAATTCACGCTCTTTGTATAGTTTTGTTCAAATACTTTAATTGCAAAGGGAGCAATCTGATACACTGAGCGCAGACTGCTGAATATTATCTAAAGCTCCATTGCCATGAAACCATAGTTTAGAGCAAATTGAAATTTAGTATACTACTATACTAGTCATTTAGTCTTAGAGCGCTTGTGCAATACCGAGAGACAGAGAGAGAAATTAACCTAAAAAAATTTACATTGGGATTTAAACACCAAAAAACCTACAAACAAACGTTTTGTAATAAAACTTGAAACTTAAAAATTATAATATTGTTTGTGTTAAATGCGCAGTCTAAAATTCAAAGTTTATTAGTGTATTATATCGAAAAAGTGCATACACAACCAACGATGAACAAAGCGGAAATACTGTATATTAAAACGTAAAAACTCAAATCGCTTCTCAGACCCCTAATAAATATTACCCATAAAATCCTGTACTTGATTTTCTATCATAATGTGCATAACTTAAAAAGATTTACAGCTTCTTTGCGACCATAAGAAAAAAATATATCTTCTCTTGACGTTTTTACAGGAGCGACGATCGCCGTTTGATAATAAAATTTCGGTAAGTTTAGTTCTGGTACTTAGGTATACTACTATGTCTACTTGGAATAGTTTCTTGGGCATAAATTATTATTTTAGAAAATATTATAAGGAAATCAACAACAAAATATAATTATTGGTTTATTAAACGAAATAGAATGACCTGTGTAATAAAGTATAAAACATTACTCAAGTAATACCTAGTGAGTAACATAGGCGTAAGTATTGATAACAAATAACATTGCTGTTCGACCAACATACCTTTGAACTGACAAGCGTCAATAGCACAGTTTAAATGTTGCCATTTTATTAAAATGTATACTTACTAGTTTCGGTTAAACTATGAAGACAAAAGTATAAAATTAAAAAAAAAAATGGCAAGTTAACCTTGAGATGACAGAAGAGTTTCTAAAACATGTTATTTCACAGACAGCTTGGTCAGGCTTATATAAGTAGTATTTTCTTTAATCTTGAAACTATATATTGTAAATTATTGCTAATGAAACAAACAAACGGACCGTTTCAATTATATTTCATACATCTGCTTTAGAAAATGATTAACGAAATCGGAATAAAACACTTTTCTGAATGAATATGCTCTTAGGCGTATCGCATGTAGGAGTAGTTTAAGTTCCGGCTAAGCGCCGTCAGCGCAAGGCCTCAAAGTCCGGTGAAATTTAAAAGGCTAATAGGGCCATAAATAAACTGTACATTTCGAAAAAAAAATGACTGAATGGAAATTAAAAAGTAAATATCAAAAGCAACGCGAGCATCATCTCTTGACGATGAAAAAACTTAACTGAATAAGCCTAGTGAAAAAACGCTTATTACTAACTAGGTTAAAAAATTACCCGACAATATACACGACGTCTCAATTTTTGACAGGTTAACCACTTGATTCTGTTGTATACGATGCGAACCTCTGATAATTGGACATCATTAAAGTATACCGTCTTACGGCCGCACTCATTTACGTTGCCAAAATCGTTATTAATTATTGATTTGCTTAGCAAATATAGACTTAGATGAATTAAAGATATACAAATAAATTCGTTAAGCAAAAAACCATACTTACGAGCGCCTTAAGTTACTGTTTTACGTTTCTGAGTGTGGCCGTAAGTGCTGTTTGTTCGTAGCTAGGAGCTAAAATTCTTTTATTATGTTTTGTAATCTATAGCCATTTACTTTAAAATTTAATACATGCTTTTATAAAGTTATCGAGCAGTAACTAAGACAAGCTTTATACCCATCCTAACAGCACTTCACAAAAGTGCAAATAAAGTTAACATACCGCTCTAGGCCTGCTTCTCAAAAGATTGTAGAACCATAAAATAGATCGTTGAAACGTCTACTAACGGTACATCGGAATTCCTGGAATTGTTCGAGTGTGTTCCACTTATCAGGGATTTTATAGAAAACATGAAAGCACTTAAAGGACTCGTCGATAATGTAAGCCATCATTTCTTTGTTTGGAATGTTCCCATTGGTCATTGTGTATTGAGTCCATTTTAGACCATTTTTTAAGTCGCGCTTCAGTTCTTTTAACGCAAATGTTAATTTTTTTTTACATTGTTATAAATACAACATTCTGTATATCATGTTTACATAATCGTCATCATAAAACAATATGTATAAATAACATGTACATTTTTAGCATGCCGCAATATTACAAACACTAAGTATTTGCACAGATTTCTTTATAATCATGTTATTTCGTAATTCTATTTTTAAACTTGAGATATTTCGAAATCGAATAGATACATTTTTGAGCACTTCTATGGAATTAAATTTCTATTGTACTGTTTTTTGTTACATCGATTGCATTTAATAAAATTAAGTATGTAATGTTTATGAAATATCAAAAATAATTATCGCAATAAAAATAATTTATTTTAGTTTACCTATATTTCGAAATGTAAGTTATTTTTAGCCTTTGTGACTATGATGTATATTTTGTTATGTTGACTAGAGCTCAAATGATACGCATGTAACAGAAACCATCCGGTATTTGAATTGAAACGGCCCAATGCAGTTATCTAAAAACTCTTTCGCTAAGGGTGGTTGGTTATCAGCTCACACAAACCTTAAAACATTTTTGAGATATTTTAGATATTGAAGAAACATTCGTGTCTGCGTTTTAAAGATATTCACTATTTAAAGCATTTCTAACATTCCAACTTTCTCTAGATAAATTAAATAAGTACTTTTATCATCAGATGTAAGTAATAAATTGAAAACATCTGTCTAAGGTCAATATATAGCTTTTTTTTAAATTTTAACTACATTTTCTTAGAAATAGGCAATTTATTTACAGTAAATTACGGTGTTCTAAAATTCGTAAGTATGAAAAAAACCACCCCAGTTTCTTAATTCTGTTGGTAATTAATAGAATAGTAGTTATTACATGTAGTGCCAATATAGAGTGGCAAATAAAAGGTTTTAGTATTGTTCAACGACCACTCCAAGTTCATGCGATTTTCGCCTTAAAATGGTCGACGGCTAACATCTACGCCATAACATGGAAGTCGATATTTTGCGATATTCCTTTTCATGGGCGAATAATTCGGAGCGCAAACGACACGATTCACTACAGGTCTGTGCGGTTCTGCGGTAGATGTTCCTGAGGTATAGCATGCTACATATATTGCATGCTATATTTTTAGCATGTCGAGCGTGTTTTCTTGTAACTACGCACTAGGATATTGCGGACTTTAGGTTTGCAAAAGTTGCTTATATTATAAGTTGGAGGTTAAGACATGATTACTATGAAATATTATTTTGCATAGTCTAAATATAAAAAATCTGCTAAGCAAGGATTTTTTTGAACTCGATCGGATCGTATGAATTTGAGTTTGCATTAAAAGATTGAAAAATGTTTATTAGATGAAAACTATATTATTAAGATACGCTAGCGAATTTGCGAGCAAACACTAAATTAGCCTGAAAAAAGATGTAGAGAATTAGAATAATACTTTTAAATTTTCAAGTTGAAAACAGCGGAAAAAATCAGTTCCCACTTTTAAAGCAGCGGCAACGCAACGGTTGAATTCGGTTGCGATTTTTTATTTACACTCCCAGTGTTAACTCTATAAAGGCTAGTGAAATAAGGTTTTGGCCTAGGATTGTTCCCAGGTTAAATGCTCACAAAATGGACTAAATTTAAATTTCAAAATGCCCCAAGTGCCCCATTGCGAGAACCAAACACATAAGTATAACTTGTAGAGATTTACTATGACAAAAGTACGCTTATAATAATAATGAAAATACAAGAATCTTCCTTCCTCACCCACAAGGGGACAACACAAAAACTAAAACCAGGAAGCATAAATTAAAAGGGTGTGAAATTCCTCTACTCGCCGTCGAATACACTACCTCTATGTCAGAATTAAAATTCCATACAACCGTATACAAGGTCTAAACTAGCGTATCAAAACTGTAGGTGCCTATTTAGATCTTAGCTCATGATCCTTAACACCCGCAACATAAGGACCGTTGTACCCTAACCGTGAAAAGCTATAAAAGAACCTCCCGCGACTCTTAATAGATGCGTTTCTTAATCGTCGAGGCTGTAAAAAAGAAATGGTATGTGTTGTTAAGTTAATACCTTTTTTGAATTGTATAAGCTGTAAATTTAGAGTTTTTTTTCCCCGTAAAATGATATTATTAGCCTTTTTAAGGCAACATTTTAAGGTGTGATTAAAGTAAACTTTCAGAACTAACATTGGCTTTCACTGCTTGTCTAGAATATGCCGCGAAAATAATAAAATGTATAAAGACACCAAAATTGATTTACATTAAACTGTAACTTTGTCTAATAAAATAGAATAAAAGAGAGCTATGTATGATTATGTTGCCAATATTAGTCAAATAAATTGTTGTATATGTTTTAATAAAATTGTTATAGTTTTAAGTGTTAATATTACAACAATTTTAGACATAAGCTGTGTTTACACCGATTCCGAAACCCATCCCAATCTTTTAGTTCGAGATACAGTCTCGTATGCTACCCCTGTCCTAGATTCGAAGTTCGAGCACCTTCAGTGCTATGAATTCACTTTCAGTGCTTTGAGCACCTTCAGTGGTATGTAATTCCCAGCGGGTAACCCCTTAAGGGCCCCGGCCGCGGGCCTCCAATTGGTCGCTCAGATGAAGGCTGTGAGGCAAAAGATTGCCATAGTCATTCAGGGGGTTTTTTAGGGTAGAGGCTCTGGTAGACTCGGAGCAAAACACACATAACTCCGTATCGCGCACGGCGGGGTATAAGAGTAAGGGGACCATAAAAAAACGTGTCACGTGCTGTCGGTTCGGTTCGCGTAGTGACTATTGACAACTATAAAATAAAATCAGGCGTGCGGGAACAAGATTTTTGAGGCCCGCGAATTTAGATATCTATCTTCCGCTATTTTAACTTTAATCAAAACTTTTAAGTAATGTCCAGTATAAGACTAGTAAGTTTTAAGTAAGGTCATAAATGTAATATAAATTTTAACCCTGCAGTAACTTCATTATTTTACAAAATTAATTAAGTTTAAGCTGAGCTAAAGTACATGCTGAAAGGTTACTTTTATCGCGATAATAAAATACATGAGTGTGTAGTCATACCCAATTCACTTAACTACATAATATAGTACGTGAGCGAAATTAAAACTAAAAGGGCGAGGTATTTAAATACATCATACAGACAAAGAATATGACAATAATTAATTTGGCTATCATGTCAATTGGCACATTTCAGTCACCGGAGACCTGCAATCACTTCGTTTATTAATTCCAATAATTTTAATCAACCAAATGTTACGTTTTGCAAATGTAAATACGAATTTATCTTTAACTTTCACATTACCCAACACTTCACAACAAAAGTAACATTATTGCAAAAAATGTATTTCATTTACTTATATATTACATAATTTACATATTAATAGAATATTAAAAAGATTTATTTGATTATTAGCTAAAATTATTATGCAGATACTCTTTTTTTTTTTTTTTGTTCCCCTCCGCGGGAAGGGCAGGAGGATAAAAATGCCCTGACGCATACTCTGGCGCGATTCCAAAGTTATGTGGGACTCGTCCCGACGCCTACCAGGACCATACCCACTAAAAACCCCCTGTCGGCTCGTGCATTTTTGCCACTCAGCCTTCATCTGAGCGACGGCCAATTGGAGAAAGAGGCCGCGCTAGCGGGGCCCAGAAGGGGTCACCCGCTGGGATTACATAGCACTGAAGGTGCTCAAAGCACTGAAGGTGAATACATAGCACTGAAGGTGCTCAAAATGAAAATCAATAATTAAAACAAAAATTAAAAAATTGCAAAATAAAATTGAATTAATTCGCATTAACGTTAGAATTAGGATTTACGTTAGAATTAGAATTTACGTTAGAATTAGAATTTGCGGACAGAAGGGCTTCGAGATCGGCTGACAGTCTGGTGGATGAGTACGCTTGCGCATTCCTAGGCCTAGCGACTTTGAACTTCGAATCTAACACAGGAGTAGTATATGAGACTGAATCACTAACTAGAGGATTGGGATGGGTTTCGGAGCGTTTGAAGAACGCTTCAGAGAGTGTTTTGAGATGTTGTTGTACTGTAGGCAGTTCAAGATCTCTATGCAAGTCCGCGTTACGCACGTACCACGGTGCGTTTGTGGCCCGGCGGCAAAAGAGGTTTTGATCTACCTGCAGTTTGTGCAGGAGGGAGGGTTTAGCGTGGGCAAAGACTGCGTTAGACCCGTCAAGACGAGGCATACGTCATGACGGGTCTAACGCAGACCTTGTAAAGTGTACGTTTGTTTCTGAAAGACATTTTACTTTTTCTACCTAACATGCTATTTAGGCGGCCTAAGTAGTGACGAGCGAGTTTCGAAACTCTTTCGACGTGTGGCTTGAAAGAAAGCGTCGGATCTAATGTGACGCCTAAGTATTTAGTACTGCGCTTCCAGGGGATGGGAATGCCTAACATTCGAACATGGGGATCGCCAGCTGGACGACGGCGTTTGTGGTCGAAGCGCATCGCAGAACTCTTTTCAGGGTTCACATCGATGCGCCATTTTTGAAACCATACACCAAGGGCGTTTACGGCCTTTTGGAGTCTGGTTACAAGGTGCCGAACACTGTGGCCTTTGGTATAGAGTGCGGTGTCAGCAAAGAGGGCGAGTTCGACGCCTTTCGGCGGGATGGGAATGTCGTTGGTGCCGTTGTCAATGGTCGCCTTGAGGGACTCCAGCCTTTATGGGACGAGGCGCAGAAAGCGTGCCTTCGTGTTTAAATCGAAACGTACGGTCTTTGAGAAACGACGCTATTAACCTGACTAGGCGATCCGGTAAGCCTATCTTGTAGAGTTTATAAACGAGACCGCTGTGCCAGACTTTATCGAAAGCCTTGGCTACGTCAAAGAAAACCGCGACTGTTTTATAACGACGCGGATAGAAACCGTCAAGTATATACTCGACGATTCGGTGGACTTGCTGAGGGCAGGAGTGTTTAGCGCGAAAGCCGAACTGATGGGGAATAATGAGAGGATCGCCATCCGTTGGAAACAGATGGTTCCGCATTCGAGAGAGTATGACTCTCTCGAGAAGTTTAGACATTGCCTTGAGGAGGCTGATGGGTCTGTGATTAGCCGGGACGTTCAGAGGTTTGCCCGGCTTGGGAATGCCTATGACTGTCGCTTCTTTCCAAGCTTTTGGAAAGTAGCTATGGTCGAAGCAGGCATTGAAAATGATAGCTAACAAGGTAAGCATCTGTTGAGGTAGGTGCTTAAGTGCGTGGTTGGAAATTCCATCCGCACCCGGAGCCTTTTTGGACTTTTGATTCCTAATGAGAAGCAAGATTTCGTCATTAGAGACTGTGACAGGGTCGGCGGTGATGGGGAGAGAGTCTCTGCGAAGGACTTCGTCCTCCACCGCCTGGATGTGTGAGGGATCAGCAGGTTGCGTGCTGGGCGAGCATTGTGCGGCAATGCTGTCAGCGAAGCATTCGGCTTTCTCTTCGACTTCAAAGGCAGTAGTGCCATCGGGACGAGTGAGAGGAGGAACGTGAGAGGCGGTGTCTACGCGTAAGGCTCGGGCCATGCTATAGTATGCTTGGTGGGACGGAGAAATATTCGCCATGAGATCGTTCATCTGAGCGTCTCGGAGTTCCGCGAGGCAAGACCTAACTTTACGTTGAAGCTGATTCGCAGCTGTTCTATAGGCGGGCGTGGGATATTTCTTGGCTCTCCGGAGAGCCGCGTTCTTAGCTTTAATAAGATTGCTAACGGCTAAGGGAAGCGTGGGTTTGCCTTGCTTAGCAACCTTTTCGTTTTCACTGATGGCTGAGTTGATAGCATCAGTGAGAGAATTTACTAATGAATCGATTTTATCCGGGCTACCTAATTGTTCGGGAGACAGATACTCTTATGTTTGAACATCCCTTTCTAGTTTGTATCTGGGACCATTAGATCGAGAAGCCAGTTTCAAAACCACTACCCCCTCCAACGCTCTTCTTAACCCCAAGAAAGAACGACGTCTTAAATATTTAAGGTGTATGTTTGTGTAAGGCGTATCTCGCAGACGAATTGAACTACATTGACGAGATTTTTTTTGTTGATAAGTTGTATTAAATCGAGAGAGTTCCTAGGTATGATGAAAACCGGTTCAGCGGTTCAAAATCAGTACATACTTCTACATACTACTACATTCCTGTCAGCCACTTTGTTACTTAAGTTTGTCTATCAAATAATGTAACGAACGTTTTTCATCTAAAAGTAGTTTCATCGATCTCCAAAAATCATATAACGTTAAAACAGTTACATCATAAAACAACCATCTCCTTGATAACAATTCGTCACATGGGTCCCTAAACACCCGAAAGACTGAGAACACTTCACACTGAGGACAAGGGGGCTATTACGAGAAACGAGGGAAATGATACCCGATATATCTATTCCCGATCTTGAGCGATAATCCCAATTACCGGATTAAGGACTTTTATACGGACAAGTAGATCTTTAATGTCCGATCAACATAAGTTTTTCTGCTTACGTATAAGTTATTTTTGGTTATAATATTAGCTGAAGAATAATGTTTGGCTTCTGTTATGAACTTGTAAACGATTGACGAAGTTATTAATGAAGAGTTACATTAATTTTAAAGGTTAATTTGACACTTTATCAAGCAATACGCCTCATCTTTTGTCAGGGTGAAACATCTTTAGTTATTTATGTTTTGTTGCTAATAGTGAAAGTAATATAAAAAACCGGATCTATAGTTTCAAAGTTCATTCATATCAGATAAACAAGAGAATGAATCCCGCATGAAATCGACTCGTTTTTTCGATGGAAATTACGCTTCGGGTTGCACTTCAAAGGCCGTATTTTAAAGCAAAAATAACAAATTCGTGAATACATAATTTATTGATCCTGATTTAATACAGCGAAAGCATTTTGAACGACTTTTTTATTGAAACTTTTGCAAAATTATGAGAGAAATAAAAAGTGTGTGTGTAGTAGTACTCAGTCGGCTATGCAGGATATACTAATCTTTTGGTCATAAAACATCAAATTACATTATCTTTTTTAAGTTTTATGTTACAAACATTCATAATCTCACAAAAATCTTTGTCCACACTTCATCAAAAATGCATAACCATAAATTCAAGACACACGCCTATGCGAAGTTCGCGCGATCTAAAGACAGCTCAACGAGATAAGCGGACTTTTGCATCGCATTTTCAAACTACATCTTCATGCCCATGCTAAAATGTTGGCAGCGTGCCATACACTGGATTATACAAGCTTGATACTCTACATTAAGTTATTTCAAGTTTGAAACTGGTAATCAGATATAGCGCGTCAATATTTGGTTAAGTATATTCCAGTAGTTTTGGCTTAAGTGTGTAAAGTTTGAGACTTTGTCCTAAGAAACCAAGTGCGTAGTTGAACGTGTGTTGTTAGACTGATTAGTAATGAATAGTTGTTTACGATGTGTTCCTATATATAACCTCTAATTTCATTGACTAGTTATTTTTAAGCACTGTGTAGTGTATGCCTTTAATAAGTACTGATTTTCAAAAAAAAATTACTATGTCTTTAAGCGGTAAATGAGCACGACCCACGGTCATCATCAGTCATGAGCGTTTTATTTGTTAATAACGATTGTGATTAGAGCTGAAACGGATATCCGGTAACTAACCGGTATCCGGTCGGATACCGAATAGTAAAATAAAAAAAACTATCATTATTTTACACAAGGAAAATCATACTGCAAATGGTTATGGACACCGTTTATTGAAATAATCGCAGAAAATGTTTCATTAATTTAGTACTCAAAATTAACGAGTTGCAAATTGTGGTGAATGAATACCAAATTTTTGACATTGGTTGTTAAGAGGCGACTCCACTTGGCTTCTTTCACCAGACCAGGTTCTGAAAATAGCCTTTCGCTGTAAACGCTTCTGCCAGGTGCTGAAAGATAAATTTTGGCAAACTTACACAACTGGGGATACTGAATAGAATTAACTGACCACCAAATGTATGGGTCTTTAAGAAAAAGTCAATCTCGTTCGCAATTGGATTTTATTTTTCTTGATCGTGACAACCACTTATATTCACATACAAAATTGTCGCGCCATGTAATGTGATAAAGGGCCAAATATCCGGTAGCCGGATATCCGGCGCACCGGCCTTGTAGCTTGCCGGATATTCGGTATCCGTTATCCGGGCAAACCACTATCCGTTTCATCTCTAATTGTGATTATTATCTTGACCGTATGCTTTAGATGCAATTGAATTTGTTCCAGAAATTGCACTGGCTCCTTCCTTTTGACCGGAACACAACCACGTAACCGTAGGTATTTATTATGAAAAATTAAATGAAATGAAATTCATTTCATTTCATTTCATTATTACAGCGATTAAAGTAGGAAGGACTGTTATACCGCCCCAGACGAGATCGTTACAACAGTAACTACTACCTGCAAGATAATTACACATGGGCAAGATTATACGCATACGAGTAATGCAAATCGCTAGGTTTTGGCATATCAACTACTGGCAATCAATAATTGAGAAAAATTTTTCAAAAACTTATCACTTAACAAACCAGAAATAATTTTTTTCTTGATGATATAAATGTGTAAGTACATTAATTGTACAACATCTTATAATTCAGGGTTTTTATGCCAGAATCGTGAAACCATTTAGCACCGAACGAAATCGCAGGCAAACGCTCGCAATAAGAACCTCACTAATCATATAATTTTTAAATAAAGCTTTACATATCCCAGTCTGAAATTACCTCTGATCTCAGAGGTGTTCGCTATAAGCGTTACTACACTATTAAAAAACCATTACTAAGTCATTTTCTGTTCTTATCACAACGCAGGCGTCGGCTTAATATGCCGAGAAACAATTTGACACACATTAGGTTTTTCATTCTTATGTTGAAGTAAAACCATTAGATTGAGAATACCGTTTAGGGGGATGTATCGGTTGTTTCACCATTTAGGTATACCGGAGTCCCAGGAAAGACCGGAAAAAACTAATAAAGAAAACGAAAGTATTTATTTTAGTTATTGCCAAAATGAGCTTGTTTATTTATATTTGATCGGTATCCCTACCCAGGGGCACTAAATCTGTTTCGGTCGTCTACTAGATTCACTTTGAAGCTACAGGCGACCAAATCAAATACACTGGTGATGACTGAGAAAGGATACACCAATGCGATTGCTTGACTTTTCAAAACAAGCATGATAAACATTATAGAAGTATGCCCATTGGTTGGATGTTGACTCGCACAGCCTTGTTAGATACAAAGCTATAGCTAGACTATCAATCTGTTGATAAAATACTCAAACCCAAATATCAAGAGCACGACATTCGTACTTATGAATATGCTCATTTACCACATAAATTCGATTTAATATTTATTAAGCTTTGTGAAAACGGAATTATGTTCTCATAATAAGATGAGAGAACAAACAATTTGCATTGCAAATGTCTTGCTTGAATCAATGTGTGCGAAACAATTAAAGGTTCATGAAGCACACATAAATGTTGTTTTGAATAGTTTAGTCACCTTTTTTTTATGTTGTTTAACTTATTGTATAATAGTTAAATAGCGTTGTGTTTATTTTAACTGTTCAAAATATAAATAGCTGCATTAAAAAATATAGTACTGTTTTTCATTATTACTAAAGAAAAAGAGCGGTTAGGTGTCAAGGCTCTAAGATCTAAAATGTAAAGGTTTAAGCTGTGAAGCAACCTTATTTCGTTAGTAATTTCCTCGAGAAGCGTTCAAAATACGTTATAAAACAAATGTGTTTTAATTTAGTAGTTATGTAAAAACCCGTCGCCTAAATATGATCGTTAAAACAAATTATTCAAACGAGCAAAATTGAAAATGATAATGATAAATGCTTTATTCAAAATACAATATTACAAAATTTTACAAAGTTGTTAGGACCAACCTATTAAGTATACAAAATACTTGTACCAGGAGGCCCCGCTCTTCCATAATTTAGTGACAATGATTTACTTAGGGTTGTAACATTACATTTCTATTTTGATAGGTTATTTACTTTACAAAAACAATGTTTTAAACAAAAACAAAAGAAGAAGAAAAACAGAAACTCAGAAATTAGTTAAAATTTGAAAGTGTACGTGTGTGTGTGTGTGTATGGTGTGTAGGTAAGTTTGAAAGTGAAATTGTGTGTGTAGGTGGTGTGTGTTTATGTGAATGTGTAGGTGATTCATCAATATTTGATAACCATAAAGACAATGTTTAACTTTATTAATTTTATCCTTATTAATCAAAACTTATACTGCAATAAAGATTCAGTTTCTTCATACGATTTCTCTAGTAACCATTCTGATATAAGATGTTTAAAATTAATAAAATAAATGATCAAATAACAAAATACCATAATTTGTCCAAATAACATAATTTCCTTTTGTCTGAAAACCGCAATTTGCGTATATTGAGAAAGAGCTTACGCTGGCTTCAGACGTGATATATTGTTTTCAAATATTTCTAAGTGCGGGCTTGCATAAATCTGCGTTTCAAGAAAACGACACAACTTCACCATCAGCTAATAGGAATTGAATTCTGAGTACACAGACGCAACGGATGGATAAAGCCTTTTAGTTTTTGTATTTTGTACATGTATTTTCGTCTGTAACATTAATTTATTTTATGGCTTTCTTTTTTGGAGTTGTTATTGTTTGTTTGAATGAAGATACATTTTCACGTTAAAGAAAAATAACGGACAAATGTAGCAACCTTTTTATTGATACCATTGTAAACTAAGTAGAAATTATTATGTTACTTACAAACTTTGTATATATAATGCGCGTATTTGCCTTTCCTTTTATTTTATATTTCTGTTCCATGATATCATTATGATTTGTTACTGAATATCAAGCGCTTACAGTATTTAAAAAGATACTGAACTGCCGTAAAACTGAATAAATGTTAACAATTACTTAATTCGATGACGAATTAATTCTAATAAACGTAAAAAAACGATGTAGGCACTTATAGGTACAGAGATCTATTCTAATTATAATTAAGTTATAAAACGTGAAAATCAATTCATTTCCTGGTTGAAAACAACGTGGTCTTGAATAAACACAACATAATTACTGCTGACTGTATCTAGGGCCCGACATAAAAGTGCTTAAACTAATTGAAATTGTTAATGAGTTGTAAACACGAGATTTTTCCATTCGCTAACACGAAGTAATTGGTTATTTTATAGCGTTAGGTAGTTTTTGGTCATTTGCCTCAAATCTATCGTTATTTCTGTAAGATAATACTTATTTATCAATTTTAGGTGTCTTAATAATAATACTATTTACTATAAAGTTTGCCAGTTCACTCTCTTTAATGGGTAACTCGAAGACCATGCCATGCACATAAATTTACCAATCCTTTTTAAAATTATTTTTACATTTCAGTAAGTAATGTGGTAAGTGATGTGCTAAACAACATTTATAATTTTAAATATATGCATACAATCAAACATGCAATACAAATAAAATCAATTCTTTAACCGGAATTTATCGCGTTTATTGCTATTTTTATTTTAACATTGTAACTCAAAACAAGGACTTAAGCTTAAGACACGGCCGAGTGGCGCAGTGGGTCGTAGCCCTCCATCATACGCCAGAGATCCCAGATTCGAGTCATGTTCGGAGCATTCATTTGTGTGATGAACACAGATGTTTATTCTCGGGTCATGGTTGTTGATATTTATATATGTATGGTTATTCTCGGTTCCCAACAGTTCGCTGTATGGTCATCCATAACACAAGCTCTGCTTACTTTGGTGTGTTTGTCTGGGGATTAATTTCTTTAAGCTGCCAGCACTCTCTGTGTTAATTTGGAAGGTTATGCTTGCTAACTGGCAACATATGGAGATGGTTGAATGTTTTTATAACTGCCAAGTGAGGCCTGTCACCTTAGTCTCTCGTGACCAAAGTGTAAAGGCACCGAAACGTCGAATCGAAATGCGAATGAAATAATTAAACGCGGTAAAATGCGGTTAAAATGTTCTATTTAACGACTCGTGAAAACTTAAGTCTTAACTTGACAGTCAATAGTTTTATGATTTTATGAGCTTTTTATAACACCAGGTTTCCGAGGAAGGCATGTAATTATAAATATACTTATATTTTAATGGGCACTGCTTCCAAACAATGCGGTAAGAGCAACAATAAATAATATATTATCCAGTTAGACACCTGTTAGTTTTACCTTCTAATTTACATATTCCAAGCCTTTAACAGGTATCAACATGAATTATTTAACTATAATGTAACTAAATGCTAACATATAATTCCGATGTGTTACAAAGAATTAATAATCACGTTTAAAAACTATAACAAGTAGGTGTCGTATATAGTACTTAGTGGTAATAGAGTTTCTTTGTTAAGATCTCCTACCTGCATGTACCAACAAGTCTCCGTGATCAAGAAAGCAAATAAATTATTCCTTAGTTTTAAGGAAAGTCTTTTAATTTAGTTGACGTGGTTGTATTGGGGTTGAAGGGCAGGAGCAGGCAGTGCAATTTTTTATTTTTATTTTTTTTGTTTTTGCTGTAGCAATTGCTGTAACAAAGCCATTTCAACTGAAGCCGACGGTCTAAAACGCGTCATTATTACTTTTATATTTTAAATGAAACACCTTCAATTAATGGTGTTAATCGGTGCGGATGCCACTTAAGATCAGATGGGCCATGCGGTCGTTTACCCTCTATGAAAAGTAAAAAAAAACTGTAAATTTCATGACTGATGAATAAATATTAGCAAATATTAGCAGTATAAATTGTTTCCGGGCTGTTAGGCGTCATCCTAATTGTGTGCGAAATGAATGCGATTATCGCAACTTCACACGATTTCGCCCGTACAAAATGCTGTCAAAATACACAGGTCTCTTGATATGTCCTAAGATAATATGTCTAGGTGTTCTCACTGGTTACGATTTATAAATATATTCCTAGCTAATTTAATTTAAGCATCCAATTTTATTTTATTTAAAAACAAAGCATCGTAGATCCTTGTAAAATAGTTGCATGGCCCTAAGAATGTCGCACGTTTTGCTCCAGTAAACTTTGTCGCTAGAGAGTAAGCTTGCGACTCCATCTCACTTAATTTCAATTATAACTTACTGCAAGAGCTAAATGGCAAGTCTATTCCTTTATATAGCATGCCATTTATATGCGCTTTGTAACTTACAAACATAATTAGCTACAAGAACTCGTGGTTTATTACTTTCATTGACTTTATATCCCACAACTGTGAACCGGCATAATATATTTTCATCTAATTGGACATAATATGAAATATAAATTACGAACAAGTATCATAGGAAGTTTATTTTCAGTAAGCATATAGAGCTTGTTTTTGAGATATTATTGATGGCTGGCTAGACGTAAAGGCTTGAAATAACTGAAATTGATTTGAACTAATACTGTTTGTCATACCAGCAAAATAAAAATATTACCAACCGTTAGAAGGAAATAAATAAATTTATTTGCATGAAAATTTTTCTATCAGTATATTTTTTAAATCCCCAGACCAACACACCTATTGTACGGCTATAAAGTTAGCAGAATTTGTGCTATGGATGACCATAAAGCGAACTGGAGAGGAACTTAAAGAAAACATACATACATAAATATAAAACAACCATGACCCGAGAGTAAACATCTGTGTTCTCCACGCAAATGAATACTCCGAACAGAGCTCGAATCTGGGATTTCCGGCTTGTAAGGTAGGACCACCGACGCCACTCGGTTTCACCCAATGCACCCAGGCTTTCAAATCAACCTACCTCAACAAAATACTATCAAACCAAACTCCGAAATATCAACCGAACCTATGTTAACTTAATTCATCTTACTTAGTACCCAGTCAAATAAACAGTTTCAACTTACTAATTCCAACGCCCGCATACGAAACGGCCAACTTCTAAGTTTAGGGCCAACTTACATCCGCACTGGTGTTGCCGAATATTTGAATTAAGATTAGTGTAAATGGGTTCACTTTGAAACACGATTTCGTACGTCATTTAATTAGTTTGTAATGTGTTGGGTTGAGGGTTGAGCCCTTTGTAATGATGCAATGAAATGGAAGTGCGACTTAAGAAACTTACGATATGTGATGAATTAAGCTTTAGAAGGGTAAACAATTTTCAACACCCTTACAACAATAAGAAGAATAAATGTAAGTACAATGTATTTAGAAATTACTTGTTTGGTATTTGGCATACTTACCTAGTAAAAACCAAATATAAGATATGCCTAAAATTTTAATACCTTACTCTGAAAGTCAGTTAGGAACTTAATGCCTATACCTATCCTAAACTATTCTGTTCCTAAACTAATTTTATTCTACTCTACTTACTCTCCGTACTTTTTATTTACTATTTAAAACAAGGTCCTGAATTTGACAAATTTGAAAAACCCGACTTCTAAAGATATTATCCCGTGTATAAAAAATATACTTTGTCACGCCACAACTAAGACTAATGTAATGACACCTGATATGTTGAAATTCGTGAAACGGTTTAGGCTGTAGAGCCTGGCAAAGAAATATACCTACATAAATACACTCAAAAAACATTGTCTTTCTGTCAGTCGGGTAAAAAAACTGATTTGCAAATGCGAGGTACGTACTCTAGCTAAAATTCTCTCCACGACGGTTAAGAATTAAGTATTATTACATTTATAGACTCCACTACTTCTGAAATAGCGATGAAACGAATTCGCACATTAAAGAATTAATAATTTTTAATTAAAAGTCATTTGTCACTCAAAATTAAAAAGCCATGAAATAAATAATAATGAAATCCGCGCCTCTACTCAGTAGTCACTTGAAAGAAACCCTCTTTAAATGAAGGGCATTTAATTAGTTTACTCGCTTCACTTCAAATTGATTGATACTTCTTCTCGAGTATTTAATAAAATTCAAGTAACATACTTGTAGGCATAATGAATTTTAACCTATCTGGATCGATTTAATTTGCATGGCACTTTTTTGCGTTTCGTTAAAAACAATTAGAAATTCTCTGATCGCAAGTTCGATTTTTATTGTTCTCGGTAATTTGGTCACAGTAATTTGCTTTTCAACAGCTGGGCTGTACGAAAAGGATATATTAACACTACGTTTACAGTTTACTGGTAGATAGGTAACGTTTTTAACTTGAGTATCTAAAGCGTCATTGTCACTAAAGTATATCTGCCTATGGTAGCGTCGGGTGACGGGTCGCTCACTTCCCTCGTATATGGTTGAGAAACGCGATGGCTGGATCCCGCGTTAACTCTTGAACGGGTGCCGTTTGAGGGTGTTCGTCGTTTGGATACTTGGGGGGGAGGGAGACTTGCCGAGCTATCAGAAGCTTATAAGAATCATTGTGTATACACATAAAGAGACATTGTAAATTTACTTTGAAAAAAATATACCCGTGAAGATTCTTGCCAGTTCTTCTTCACGAAGGTTCTTCTGAACCGGTGGTAGAGTCATGCTTTTTTTGACGTCAATAAGAACAAGTAATTGTCAATGTTGAGAAATAAATATTTGAGTTTGAGTAATGGGTCTGGTACCCACACAAACAAATCTTGATTAAAAGATTTCTTTTAGAAAATTTTACATAATAGCTAACAATGCTAAATCACTGGCTTAACCTAGCTACAAATACAGCTTAATATAAAGCTATTGGATGTTTATAATATAGATTGAGTAATAGTAATCTTTACTCAGTTTTGTTCTTTCATTACCTTTTCGTAATAATCTCGCTTGCCTTTACAACAAAGACATCTACAGATTAATTTTCCTTTACCAATTATCAAAACTGATAGTTAACATTGAAAACCGAGCAGCGAAGTTACAAACTCAGTGATGCCAAGTTCCAAGTTGAACAATGGGTATTGAAATATTGAGTAATTGGCGTTTATCAATGGTTATCTGGGAGCAAGTTTGTCAACGCTAAGGACTTGGTTTAAGCAGATTCCTTGGAAGTTTCAGCCTCGACACAAGGCTATAGACGAAGGAATATGTCCTTGAAATGGGAGTCACATTTTGTTTCATGTTATGAAAAATAGTTCATTTAGAAACGTAACGATTACATGAAGGACATACTATAGTTCGTTCGCGTTAAGAATGCAGTGAATCATCGATGCAACTATAGATACTAGCCAATGATATTACCGTATTTAGAAAAAGTTTTCTTACCGTCGGTGATGGTATTGGCTATAACCTAATGCTGAGACGATGCGTCACTGCATTCTTAACGCGAACGAACTATAGCTACTCATCGCATCAGTGATAAACATATTTATGCGAATTTTTTTATCTTTGCCTCATAGCGTTTGAAACCACTACGCAAACACCTTAGGTGTTTAAACATAAACAATGTGGTTATTATATCGACTAATGGTGCCTTGCAGACTTCAGTTGATTTTGTTCCAGTAATGGCTGTGGCTGTTCCGAAACATAAGCACGTAACGTTATTACTACGGCAGTCAAAATAGAAAGCAGTGTAGTTCTGCCCCACACCAAATCCACATAAAGAAACTCCACTTAATACTTAAGTAAGTATTTATAGTAACTTATCAATAGTAGCACAATAGATCTATAAAGAAACTCTGAAATGTTTCCAAGAATTGATGAAAACAGAAACTTTGAAATATCTTTAGCTAAAATTTTAAGTGTTGATCAGAGTTAGGTTATTTTAAATGCAACAGTTTTATGTAAGATAAACTGAAAGCCGATGAGGCAGGTTTACACGAATTTTTTTTAGAAATAAAGCACAGAATTACATTCGTCTGTTTTTTTTTTTCAATAAATGCAAATTTTTGGGTCAGCGGTTTATTTTTGTACGAAACTGAAATCCCGGAATTCCAAGTATTGAGTTCAATTTCAAATTTTGGCAATCTTTCAAGTTGTTTAAATGGTGTGCGAACAAAGATTTTAACGATTATTGGGAATTCAATTCTAAAATAATCTATTGCAGACAAGGTTATTGTACCTAATTATTTAGTGATTGGTAGATATATTGTTATGAAAAATGTATCCTTAAAAATATTATCAAGTTTATATGTTTTAAAGATATTGCATAGTCTTTCAGTATACTATAACCAAATTTTTACGAGACTTAAGAAGACATTGACAAGAAGACAGCAGTGAGCCATCAGTAAAATCAGTACAAATTCAAGACACTAAGAACTAATAAAACAGGCTTCAATTCAAAACGTTTCAGAAATTTCTCCAATAAAAGATACCCTTCTTGTAACAATTGTTATAAAAAAATTAATCTTCATTTTAACTTACGATAAACGTCAACAAAGGAAACACAATTTATTTAGTAAGTTTCAGTGCTAACTATATGAATATAAGTATAAAAATATAAAATCATATTTACTTACATTATGTATTTGAGTTAATTTTGACAGAATCCAGAAAAATAAAAGAATTATAAGTATCCTAAGATATGGCCCTTAGTCAAGCAAGTCCTTAATTCGCTGGTAACTTCGCTAATGATTTATTACCAGTTTTAAATTAATAATCGAACGGCGTAATCCTGAAAGATCGTCTAGAAGGATCTGCGTAAGAATAAGGATTGTAAAGGCATTAACTCGACTCACATGTTTTGAACAGTAAGCTGGTTCTTACAGAGTAACGAACTTTAAATCCTTTCAAATTTGGTTTATTTCAATATTTACCATATTCACGGGCCCTAGCGATGTTACAAACTTCGCTTAGGTACTATTCTATATCTATAATCGTTATTTATAATATTTAGAACAATATTCCGTAAAGTAGAACACAATAAGTGCAAAGTCTACTCTAAACCTCTAACTTTAAAGCGTTAACCGTTACAGATTTATACAAAAGTAAGCGAAGTTTTTAATACGACTAGGGTATTGTCCCCCCCCCCCCAGTCTTTGTCTCTATTAAATTTGATTTAAAGTGTATCATCTTAAATACATCGATTTTGGTGTTAAAAAATTCCGATGTAAGAGCGACTGATCTACAATACGTCTGAGAAGAGCTTGCCGGAATCTATATGGATATATGTATGTCGATGCATAATCGGAAAAACACCCGCCCGGCTTATGCCAGTCGGGTTTTAGCGGTCAATATTGCCCCAATGGACTACCAATGCTTTGAGCCGAACTCGTCGTTATACAATAATTCCGAACCGAATGAACCAGCTCGAACAAGAGGGTTAAGTTTCTAATAGCCGAAAGGCATTGCTGCCGAGTTTTTTAAGAAAGTCTCTTGCGCTGCGATTCAGACGAAACCCCACAAATCAAATGAATAAAATATTCAAAACTTATTAACAAATGTGTTTTATTGAAACCTAACCTAGAATTGATAGGATTGAAACCGAGATCTGAAAGGACGTTTTTAAAGCCTTAACGTTGCACAGTATAAACTTCAAGATATACAAGTACATATACATAAGAGCGCCGTCGTGCGGCAAACCAAAATATGTCTAATAAAACCATAATTTAAAAATTTTCTGCTCTCAAATATTTTTCTGCTGATTTGGTATCAAAAACTGCAACTAATACCAATTCCAATTATTGTATGTCACTCGGAACTTGCCCCTAACAAAGTTTATATGACAAAACAACCCCATGCTCCACTCTAAGGAATTTGTACTTAATGGTATGGAACAAGGACGGATTACTCAAGTGAACGTTGTGTCAAGAAGAAAAATTACTTAATTAGTCCCCACATTAACTTGGATGTGTTAGGACACAATATGAATAAAGATGTTTTGTCTGTTTACTTTAAGGTATTACAATGAGACACTTCTTTTGGTGGAATAGAATACATTTAATATCATTTTGTGAATACTGAAGTTATACCTGCTTATCTGCTTATCCGAACAGGTGGTAGTTTCAATATACGACGCGACGTCCTACGAGGTTGGTACGATTCGCATCGAATCGTACTTATGTAGGAGTAGTTTTAGTTCCGGCTAAGCGGCCTTAGGGCTAGGCCACATGGTCCGGGAAATTTAAAAGGCCGACAGGTAAAATGAAAAAAAATGGCTGCCTGCTTAACGTAAGGGTAATGATAGACCTTAAAAACACAGTAACTAATTTTTTTTAAATAATATGTTCTCTCGTTGAGTAGTGAATATCTTGCATATAATTTGCAATTTATATTATTTTATATTTCGACCAGTTTAACGCAAATGTTCATACTCGTACCTACTTGGGTAACTAGACGGCCGAGTTGTGGGTAATAGTAGCCCTGCCTCATACGCCGGAGGTCCCAGGTTCGAGCCCTGGTCGGGGCATACATTTGTGTGATGATCACAGAAGCATGTCCTCGGTTCACGGTTCTTGATGTATATATGTGTATTATTCTTGATCCCCCCCCCCCCAGTAGGGTCATCCATAAAACAATCTCTGCTTACTTTGGGGTCATAACGTTGGTGTTATTGTCTAGGGATTTGTTATTTATTACTTACTTTATACAGAACTATTCTATTTGAACGATAACAAAAACACTTTTAATCAAATACACCCTGATTTTTTAACAACATAACCATTCCGACATAAAATATGGCAATAAGGTCTAAAGTCATCAAATAAAATAACGTAAAATGCTGTTTAAGCGTACTTATGAGCCTCATTACGCTTTTACATGCTGATACTTTGCTTGAAACGGTTCTACGTTTATGTGAGTTTAATATAATTCGTTTTAAGTTGGAGTTTTAAAGAAAATGTGGGTTGGAATGCAATTTATTGCGAGAGGAACTGTGAAACGAACTCAACTCAATACCATGCAACTCCAGGTAGTTATGCTATTTTATATTGAAAATGATATGTTTAAGTCACGATACGTAAATACTATTGATTTGAATAAAAATGAAAAAAATGTGGAACGACCTGTGTAATTAATTATTTCTAATTTGGTAACTTAGAAGTTCTCAAGTTAGACGACCCCTAGACATACCTAAGCAGCAGGACTTATGACAAGCATTTTTGGTATTAAAAATGTTGGTTACCAATGTCCGTTGTTAAGTTATAATAGTTTACATTTACATTGTTTTTCTTTTTATTCTATTTAATTTTGTTTTACCGTCTTCTAAAACATAAGTGTTACTTATTTACATTTTTGGCAGTAACTTTTATAATTATTTATTATTAAGACTTTGGATATTACATCAGTGTACATTTCGTTTTGTCTGAAAGTTTGTTATAATCAATAAATTTAACTTAATAATCGAAAGAAACAAACCTGCGCTAAAATATTTTCAAATTATCTAATATAAAATCACAAAACACAGTACAAACCTAGCATTACCACAGTAGAACGGTAATATCTTCCGTTCCCAACGTAGTGATTCCCTGAACTACAAAAGGGTTCCGTGTGTCGTAATAAAAACTCACCCGGCTGCGGAACCTTTGTACCTTGACAAAGCAGAGTGCATGCGGTGTCATCTCTGGATTGTTTTAGGTATGTGTCTCAGAGAAATATGTAAGCTGTATATTACCAAGGCGTTTTCATGCCAGATATAACAATGACGGAAAAATATAAAATCACAAACTGTACAATAAAATGGGAAACAAGTTATTTTATATTAAAACTAGGTAAATATGTCTTTTGTTCCAGGGAGGTTTCTCATTTATATCTCTGGATCAAGTGCTCCAACTGTTTCTGAAGAAATAAATAGACCGGTGGTATCTAATTCTACTTTATTAACATTAACAAATGTTCCCAGATCATGGTTGTTGATATAATGTATGCTCATTCTCGGTGCGCCCCCCCCCTCCCCAATTCGTCATCCATAACACTAGCTACGCTTACTTCGGGACCATACAGTTGATGAGTTTGTCTTTTTTTACTGTTATTATTATTATGAAGTTGCTCAAATATTTGCTCTGCGGTGGATCAACATGTTTTAAAGATTTAAAACTATCAGTAACGACGAAAATTTCTGCTTTTGACTTTAGGAATAGATGTTTAAAACAATATAGCTAATAAAATATTTGCTTTGATAACCGCTTCGATACTAAATCTCATAGTTAGCCGCAATGAATAAAAAAGTGGATAAAAGAAAGGTATAGGTATATGCGAGCGGTGGTTTACAATCTTAGTAGGACTTCCTGGATTACACTTCCAGATTGATCATATGGCGGGTGACAAGAAAATATTTTACTGAGATTGATTCAAATCTTTATTGAGTAAAGTCAAATTTTTTGAATATCTTTGTGATTCTTAATAATTTTGTGATTGTGGGATAAGAATGAACAATATTGCCTTAATGACATTCACAAGTTGTTCCAAAGTATTTAAATAACATTTACGATGCTGTACAAGAATTTTAACTTCCCATATATTTTCAAACAAAAAGTACGAGTGTATTCGGTTGTACCCTATCGAAGTACTGCGATTCTGAAATCGTATGTCAATTACATGTGTAACTGAACTATGCATCGTTGATTCAGACCGAGTGCAGAGCTCTCGGAATCTACGAACCGAATGTATTTCCAAAAATGTACAGCAACATTTATTTTTTATTTATTTGTAGACTTTTTCATGATAACTTGCACGTTACAGGAATATTGTGGAATATATTAAACGTTTTGCATAAGTATACACCTTACATAATAATTTTTTTTTAAATACAGAAGTTTGTACTTTTAGTCCATACGATATGATTTTCGGTTGGTTGTGCTGAAATTGTAATAAACATTTTGTAGGCTAAGTTGTGAATTAAAAATGCTAGGAAAATAAAACACAATTTTTTACGAGCCCTTTCACAATTCTATTTATTATCAACTAGCTGCAAATAGGCTTTCTTGGAGAGCAGCGAGTGTGCCCATGCACATCTCGCTGGGCTAGAAGCGAGAGTGCGAGTGCGAGGGGCGATTACTCGCTCGTAGAGTAGATTGAGTGCTGCTTGGTCTCTTGCTGAGTGTTCTGATCGCTAAGCGAGCATCGCTCAGGAAATTATATCATTGATTGTTTGATTGTCGCTGTGATCGGAACGGCAAGAGCTAGTTATCGCAATGTGAACATGCAGCAATAAATTATTAATATATGTATCTCTTTTACTGATACGGGACCAACATATATTATTCGTTTCTTGAGCAAAAAAATAGTCGATAGTTAATATTTTTACAAAAATTTGATTAGCATTTGTCTCTCATCTCACTAGATGTAAAGTGATGATGGAAACGAGATTAATACCCGCCTAACACTATTCCGGAAAATCCCAACATCAACCCACAACAACGGAAAATGCAACGATATCTTTCCGCATTTGCGAATCAAAAAAGAAGTCGCACATCGTTTGGTACGACTTTTAAGCATATTAATCATGAGGGTTTCAACCCCTCCGGCGCCTAGCAGTCTGATATTGGAATGGTACGATTTATATGATACATAACCAGCCCAGCACCTAAACAAACTTTCAGGTTACAGAAGTGGAACTACTTAAAAACGCACTTTCTCAAACAAAACATAAACAGAACAAAATGAGGAAATTCACCTGCCACAAAACGTTACCTAGAAAAACTTTGGAAAGTAACCTCTTTACCTACCGTTTGACATTCTCAATTATATAACATGACACAAATGGAATGGAGGGGACAGAAATAGACCAGTTACATTCGCCGTCACAAATAAATACTGGATGTAAGATAGCTCCACTGGATACTCTGCCCTAAATAGATTTCCAGGCTGAGCCAAATCAAATAAAGCGATTTAAGTTAGTAATCTGTTTGGTAATATTTTAATTAAGTTTTTTCAATTGCATTATAAAACGATAGGGTTTAGGGGCAAACGAAATGATAAATGTAACTTCGTAAAAGAACTCCAAAGGTCGAAGTTACTGTATATTAGATATCTATATATGCTTAATGAAAATGATTTTGCGGAATCACAAATACAATACATTTTCTTTATTTAATTTATTTTCTTTATTTTGCTTTCAAAAATATATGCACAAACAAAGTTTTAACTTATAAAAGACTTATAAAGGACTCATTATGTGCTATATCACAAAACCGAAAAAAAATTCGTAGCTACAAAATTGTAGTCGTATATTTTTTTAATACACTTTTGATTTATTCTATTTGAATGTATCGAAATATCACAAATTTTTTTTTAATAAAGTTTTTACAAACTCTTTGATTTATTCATCTAGTTCTGTAAATATATGACCCAAATAGACCCCAACCATGCTCATACAGACACATGAACAAACACATACATTCACATACTTACACACAACACACGCGCGCGAAATCTACATTGCTACACCTGCAACAACTTGTTATCTAATATTATTAACATTGTTTCTGTTTTTAATTATTTAATATTGTGAAAAAATAAATGTGAGTAAAACAAAAAACCAAATCAAAATTGTAATCTTATATAATCTATAAGGGAAGAAGCGGGTCATTCCCAACAGAAGTATCTATCTATAAGTAATTTTTCATTACTGGTAATAGATCTTAGAACAGAACTATTCAAATGTAGCACATACCTAATCAAATAAACTTTCCCAATAACATGCGGATTTCACCGCACGTGCCACTCGGTGCGACAGTACTTGTGATGTCACACTTTAGACTGTCGCATCTTGCCAAGACGGACTTTACCAATAAGGAATTACTTCTCAAACAAGCAATTTTGTATCCTATCCCACAGTGTGAAGGTTGAATGAGAAATATTAATTTAGCTACAGAAATAAAGTCTGGACTGCGGAACTATGACAATTTTCGTTACAGTTTTACTTTAACTCGAAATCTAAATAAAAATATTTCTCATTAGGATTGATGAAGGTGCTTTGTTAAAGAAAAAGAATATAAGAAGTATTTTTCATTTCATTTTTCATTTTCTAACTGCCTGTACAATTTAAATTAACGTATGAATTGAAATAGCTCGCAAAATGTATGACCTATTTAAAAATGTTAAATGTATTTTTCAAAATATTAACTTTCAAACATCAAGATTTAGAATATGTAGGTCAAACTTGGACTTGTTTTCACAGGAAATATTCTTTTCCCTAAATGTCATTTTGTCATACGAGAAGTACGTTATTGAGTTAGATATTTAAGTAGGTAAACAAATTTTAAGCTTTCCATTCTTTAATTCATGTATATAATACGTATTTTATTCGTAAAAGTCAGAAGTGCTCGCAGAAGCTATGTAACAAATGCGTGAAGGTGCTACGGTTATTACATCCATATGTGCAAAGTGCGACCGTTTGTGATTTTGTTCTTAGTTCACGTGAAAACAGCTGACAGATTTAAATAAATTTTGTCACGTATCGGAATTCTAATGAAAGTTGCCGGGACAAAATTAAATTTTTTTACAAAATCACAGCCGGCAAACGAGCATGCGACCCACCTTTTTTCCAGTAATTGCACTGGCTGTCCCTTCCCTATACCCGGAACACAGCAACGTGGTTATTATGGCGGTCAAAGTAGGCAGGACTTTAGTAACCTCAAGAGGAGATCTTAACAAAAGACTACTACCTCTGATGTGTTCCTCTGCTTAATAGCATCCTAATGTAGTCCCAATGTAAAATGTAATCTAATTATTGGTAGTAATGTAATATAATCTTAACAAAACTGTCACATACAAGTATAATTAACCTGGCCATAAGTATGAATCTATTTAGTTATAATTTAAACAGCAGACTAACAAAATGTATATGTATCTATATACGTGTATAAACTACATTGTGACGTTATGACGTAACAATGCGAAAGAAACTAAAGCAAGAGACTGTCCAAAGTGACCCTAGGAGAGTTAAATGAAGCAGTCTCACCAAATAAAAACTATAAATAAATAAATATTTCTAACAATCACACCACATTATCTAGCCCAAATTAGGTATCATTAAGAACTTGTGTTATGGATACTAGATAACGGATAAATAAACTTATCTCTATCTTATCTTATCATATATAAATATTAGAAATAAACCTTAAATAAACATACATATCCACGACTAGAAAGCAAATATAATAAAATATCTGCCTCTACCAGGTTCGAACCCGGAACCTCTGGCATGGAAGGCAAGGGTACTTACCTCCACACCAAAATATTTTGTCTGCTTCCTACCCGACTGTACCAGAAGGAGTAATATGTTTCTCTAGTGTATGTTTGTATGTATGTATATTTCTTTGGCACGCCCAACAGCCTGTACCGTTTGACATATTTCAACACGTGAGGTGTTATTAGATTCGTCTGAGTTACGGGAGTGGCATAGGGTATAATACTTCCCGGAATTCCCATGGGAATTACACGTGAAAATAACTTTAGCAGAAAGGTTATCTAACTTTTCAAATTTTGCAGCTTGTTATATAACAAGGCTGTGTCAAAGAACAGTTTTGTACTAATTAAATATAAGCAGGAGTAATGAGCAGTATTGTTAGTAGAAGAATGAATATTAGATTTATCACCAGAATTCATGGTAAAGCAGAAGTAGATACCTATAGGAACAAAGTTTTTCAGTTATATTGCGTGGGACTGAAACTTAGAGCCTATTGATTCACACCTTCACTCCTTCATTGTTGGTGTTTTACCTCGAACAAAAACTGTTCTACAATAAATCATCAAAAGACACTGTTACAACTACTCTGCTCCATGACCCAAGCTGTGAATTTTTGTCTAATTGGACGACTCTTCTGCTGGTTACACTCGAGGTGCTTCGGCAAAAGTACTTTGTTTTCTTACGTTCTGTTTTCTATGAACTGACGAGACTATGAAGTGCACAATTTGAACTTTGATTATCACGTTTTTAACGAGCAAGAGCATTTTGAAAGTTATTTTTAACTAAATTTCGTTTCGATGGTTATTTTGAATGAAGTTAAGCATTTTATTTATTTACATGTTCAAGTTTTGTTTATTTACTCTTAAAGTTTGTGATACTAGTATGAAAGAGAGTATACTTAAGTACTGCTGTACTTTCTTCAATATATACCCCAATATATTATGTATTTTTGGAGCCGATGAGTTTCTTTGTGTAAGCAGATTTTATTAATGTTTAAGTTGAAACTTGATACGTCATATTATATTTACAAGAAAGGTTTTTTAATCACGACCATCACCCAACTATGGGGTGGTATTAGCCATTTATAGTCCACCACCACATTTATATTCACGCGATTTAATATCTTACATATGTGGGTTTGCTCAAGATATTTTCCTTCAATGACGTCATTCGCTTGATGTAGGAACTATAGTTGTAAAAACTCATTGATACATTCAAGTACAGATCAAGAAGCCATCCACTCCGCAATCGACGCTCTACGATTTCAAATACTTTCACAAATTGTCCATCGGGAAGTTTCAATACAAGTTCACAATAAAAATTATAATTATTATTCTTTAATTATTCAAAAATCCAAATTATACAAGCGTATAGTTTTTTAAATAGAACTTTATCCACAGATCTTTATATGTAATGATCCTATGACGCGACTAATAGGTGCATGATGAATATATAATGACACAAAGGCAAATGTAACTACGAGATTAGCAATTTAGTTATCGCTCTCACAGCACAAAGATCTACATTTGGAACCACTACATAATTAACATTGCTAATTAACATGCTGCATGAACATGGTACCTACAACTGCTAGAACTCACTAATTAAAGCGGGAAAATATTGAGTTCAAAAAATATTAATTGAGTGTCTTCAAGTTAGTGACGGCGACAAAGAAATTGTTAAAACCTTTTTTTAGATTGGAGACTACCTGAATGCGTGTTGCTTCGCTTGCCTTAATCTTTTATTCGTGTAAAGAAATATTGTTAGAGAATTTGGAGATACCCAGAATTATGGCATCTGATCACAGACTGTGACTTAGGTATTAACAAATTACAAATAAAGCTTAAATTTATTTTTCATTGTCTCTTAAAGTACGCGATTGAATTATGTATGTACTGTTGGCTTCCGTGGCAAGTTTCAACCTATGGTGGTGTAAAAAATGAATAGTAAAATTTAGTTGCTTTTTAAATAATTTAAAAATAATAATAAATCCCCAGACAAATACTAAAAATGTGTGACTCCAAATTAAATAGAGATTGTGTTATGGATGACAGAATAAACATACTTAAACATATAAATAAAAAATGACCCGAGAACAAATATCTGTGTTCATCAAACAAATGAAGGCCCCGACCAGGACTAGATCCTGGGACCTCCAGCGTATGAGGCAAGGCTACTAAACACAACACCACTCGGCCGCCATACCTATGTAAATGCGCTATAATATAATTACTATCCCTAAAAACCTGTAATACATTTTAATATAATAAATAATATACAATTTTGGGCTGAAACCTATTAATTATGACGATATACAACTTCTCATACGGCAAAATTGTTAAGTAAATTTAGTAGTTTCAACTTTATCGTTCTTAAATAAACAAATGAACCATCATTTTTAAAGATATTCGTTACGAAGTAAAGATACGAACCTTTTTGTATCCGGCCAGTTTGAGCGAACGCTGGAGTTTAGCCGCGCGACTGCTCGACAAGTAAACAATAGGGACGGCCTCCTCGTTCTCCAGCTCGATATCGAAGTCGTTAACTGCCTCGCAGAACTTGTAATCTGCCTCTTTCATACAATCTGCCTCATTAATAAACTTTTTATCGACAACTTTCAAAGACTCGGATGGACCAGCCGACGTCGGATAGTCGTAAAGGTTTTCGCGCGAAGGTAATTGAGTTATATCGGTCATTTTGTATGCATTCGGATTGTAAGAGGAGGCTACGTCACTGCTGTCATCTGGGTAGGTTATAAGGTAGTTGTCGTTCTCTGGTAATGGCCTCTCATTGGCTTCTGCGATTATTATCGAGGTTATGTTGACTTCAGTTGATGAGCGCGCGCTCCAGCGCAGACCGTCGCTAAAACATCCGTACTCCATTGTTTGTTTAATTTACTTCACAAGTTCATAATATTATTGTTCGTACGTCGATATTAATGCAGTTATAGATAAAAAGCGAGTAGTGGCACTGCACAACAACGTCTGGTTTGTTATATCAAATTACCGACAGTCTGAAAACAGTGCAGTGACACATTATTTTAAATAATTGCTTATCGAGTTCGTATTTTAAATTCGAAGAGTCAATTTTTCGCTTTAGCAATTTCTCGTAAAAATGGAAATGTTTCGGCGACGTTAAACGGAATGTTTTGAAACGCTGCAGGCAACGCCAATACACTTTTATTTCAATTTTGGAGTTGAAAATTCGGGCGCCGTGACAGATGCGGATATTCATATGACATGGGTCAGACAGTAAATATACGTTTACTTTTAGAAATACCTACTTTCTAGGCAATTAACTCTAACTGGAAAAACTAATTTTTTTTATTTATTCGTTATTGGATAGCTTCCTTGTCACAAAATGGAAAGTGTCGATAAAATCCAGTATGTTCGAGAATGTTTTTAAATCTTATTTTAAAGAGACAACGGTATTCAAGAATGATCAAGTGTTGTAAAATCAATGTTTTTATTTAGACCAGACGTAAATAAAGAATCCGAGACATCGCAAAACAAGCAGACAAATGTCAAGTGACAAGACTCTACAATAGAGTCAATGAACTCTACCATGTTATTTTACTTCTCATTAGTTGAAAATATATATAGAAGAAGGAATAACCCTACTATCATAACATATAATAACAAAAAATTGGATTAGTAATGAAAACAATACTACTAATTTTTGTATGAAATTTAAACATCACCCATAATAAGTTTCATATCGAAAAACATATTTAAAAGATATTTTAAATACATTTTTCAAATAAGCCTTGTATCAATAAAATTCATTGTCAATTGTTATTTTATACAATTTCGATTCAAATTATATAACCGCAGGTTCACTTTAAAATACCTGTATATAACTTTAACACTTTTTAAGTATTTGATATGAAGCCACTAACGAAGTATGTTTCACTTGAGATCAATGAATTAACCGACAGTTTTAAATTTAGAACAATTTTCCATGAAACGGTTTTCGTTTTTCGGTATGAAAGCGAAAACAGCGCGAAAGTCCGACGCGCGCGCGGCAAGCGTAGATCGAGACTGAAGTATTCTAAATTTGAAATGAAGTGGGTTTAATAACATTGCGTATTTTCAGGTTTTCTCATCCCGGTGACATTTCGTCTGGATGAGATGTCAAAATTTTCGAAATGACCGTTCTTATTTTTAAATTGAGCGGGACGCGACGCGACGCGACGCGGGTCTACGTCAAAACATTGAGGTTATACATACGTGCGTGCGTTTTTCTTGGCACTAGTTTTGTACTTTTCAAGTTCATTAGTGCAATAATTGTGATTTAGTGTTAAGGTTAAAATCGTTGAGCTAAATCATAGATTAGTCATTACTCGCTTTGAACAAATTATTTCTTTGCAGATCGCGGATTTGAACTTACTATTTTAAGTATAATAAGTTTGTTTCAAGTCTGCCTTTGCGCTCTTTGATCGTGCCGAGCTCTTTTGAACGAGGCATTACGCAGTCGATTTAGGAACTGATACATTGAGGCCAAACTCAAAAAAGAATCCGCTAGCAAAAGCTAGTATAATATTGTACTTAGTAATAAAAAGGGTCAAATAAAAATAGTCAGTAGGAAATATCCGTACACAGATCACGTGACACGGTCCACCTTTGAACCCTCTGGAATAGCGTTTTCCTAAATTTTCAAAAGGGACGGGTCTTCATGTTGATTGTCACTCAACATTGGTTGATAAGTAACATTTTCGGACAGGTATGTTTGAATGCAATCGTTTCTTTACTGCGCTTCTTGCTAGATAGATTTAGGCGATAAGTGAAATATTTTAAGATTTATTTATAAGACATTCGACACATATTTTATTAAGTAAGGCCTGATTGACAGCGCTTTAATAAAGTAGGTAATAATGTGGATTCTTATTAATGCATGGTTTTTTGTGGTCTGATATAAATGTACCTTTTTTATACAATTATTATTATAATGAAAATGATTTGTTTGTTTCTAGATGTAATAAAAAAAATTTGAAATTACTGGACGTTTTAAAATATTGTAGGTATCGTACGAAGAAAGGTACGTTATCCCAAAGTTAGAGGTACCAAATACTTAATAAAAAGCGACTTTATATTTTACATTACAATATTCTTAGAACATGTGACACCAAATGTTATCATTTTTACAAGATATACATATACAGATAACCGAATTTTCAACACAATGCAATAATGACACAAAGTCGCTTTTTATTTGACCATTTAGCTGAGTAAAGTCTGAATGAAGGTATATGAAAAAATGTTTTTGTTACATATTTAAAAAGTTTATCAACAGTGACAAAATACTGCAGGAGTAGAAGGATGTTTACCATCAATAGTTTTCTAGATACAGCGATATGTTTGAGGAGCCGGTGCGAGTTGCCCAAAAACGCTCCATACAACAAGATACCGAATGGTGACGTCAAAGTATGTAAATCATACCTACTAAAAATTGTGTGGGTGTTTGGATAAAATATAACAATAGCTACATAGATAAAGCGCATACATGCAAACTGTCATAATAAAAATAATTGTATTTAATGTCAGTATACTATTCATATTAAAAAAAATTACATATTGTATAAGTTTTGTGCTACTTTATTAAGTTTTTTAATCTATATAATATATATTTATTTTTCAAAACATTTTTTTGGGTCAAAATAACTTAAATCTATATAAGTAAATTATAAAATCTTGCATTTTCAAATGGTGTCAAATCTACAATTAGATAACCTACATAATTATTAAGTTATGTAAGAGCGAATGTTTTCAAATGTAGGTATATGTTGCATAATGATTAAATCAGTTTATTGACTATTAAATTATTGAACATTTAAAATTATAATGATGTCGTAATTTCTTTTACTTGTAATTTAAGAGCTACAGAATTTTTAATTACTGAACTCTAGTAACTTTAACCTAAAGTGAAAGGATAGAAATAAATAACAAAATAAAACTGATTGTTTTGCCAAGGTTAGTTTAGTTTTTACCAACCACCATTCATTATACGTGGTTTAAATGATGTGATACAAGGTAAGTTCGGCCCGCTACTTGACATTTTGCAAATATTTGTTGATCTATTACTTACTTAACTAGATGTACTTAGTAGGTACTGCAACGTTTGCTTGTGCCGTATCTAATAAAAGAGGTTATCGCACAAACAAACTTGCCGACATTTATGACTGGCAACTTATAAGTCTGTCATTATTTGATTTTATTTGTAAATTGTAAAATAGATAGAATATGGAAGATTGTTCCATGGCATTCACATCACGGGTTTCAGCCCAAAAATAGTCTAAGAATTATCAATTGTATTATTATAAATAGATTTCATCTTTAATAAAAGTGGTTTAATGTTATATGTGTTTTTCCCTTGTTAGTTAGGAAGACCTCCCTAGGGTAGACTTAGTCCATCAAGGGTCCCTGACCGCTAGAGTACCTAGTTTTGCAAGTTTTTGGTGGCTTTTTACTTACAATGATGAAATGAATGAATTTTCATTCCTTTTATCTGTACGATGCTAAAGTATGCTAAATCAAGAACAAAGTGGTAGATCCAAGTAAGGCTGACGCCTTTTATAATATCTGTAAGCTAAGAATAATCAATTCAATAATATCTATAAATCACATTACAACATAATCTTCAATTATATTAACCTAATCTTAACCATCGCAAGTGTTGTACACACGCGCCAATCAAAAAGTTATCGATACCCGACAGTCGATAAAAAGCAGATGTTTCTACAACAGGCATCTAACCCGTAGTGTGCCGGGCGGCCTCGGTCGGCGGACCTGCGATAACGGTCTGAGTGACCCACAACCGACAGCAACGATGTCGCTGACATTTGAACATCATTTGATACTTAAGTTGTTTGTGTCAAGAACTGATGAAGTGCATATTTGAAAGTTTATTCGTAATCGTTGTACAGCGAAGATTATATATTATTGTCATAATTCCTTATCCTTTGTGATCTAAAAAAAAACTTATTAGGATTTTCGTAGATTGTTCATCATACATTTTCAACAGCACACAATTTGTCTGAACGTATTATTGGTCTAGTAGC
This sequence comes from Marasmarcha lunaedactyla, assembly GCA_923062675.1. NCBI lineage: Eukaryota > Metazoa > Arthropoda > Insecta > Lepidoptera > Pterophoridae > Marasmarcha > Marasmarcha lunaedactyla. The sequence continues at coordinate 18,061,897 of OV281353.1, forward strand.
TCCTTTTTGTAACAAAACAAACGACAGAATGATTAATTTATTTTTTAATGTATAAATCAATGAAATACTTTAAAATTGAAAGCTAATACCGAGAAGTTTTTCAACGGTCATCAAACGGATGTAATAGTATCTGGTCTAACGGTTTTGAAAACCGACGTGTAATCCTTTGCAACAATATACTCAAACATATGTTCATAGATATGGCTTCGTACGTAACAGATATTATGTTTATTTCGGTTACTTTCAAAAAAATATATTCAAAGTATGAAAAGCTTAAATTATTATAACAATGAGAACTAGCTTATTGGTATTTGAAAGCACCACTGATGCTAGGAAGTTGCAAGAACACAGGATAAATCTAAATAGAACATGATCTAGAAGGACAAATTAGGCGATCTTTCAGCACAAAATATTATGGGCACGAGCTCTAAATAAACATATATTCGATTTTTAACATTGTGCATTAGAGCACGTCACAAGGCGCGCAGCCACAGCCGAAAGACGCAGTCCTCTGGGTATCTAAGGTAGATGTTTCGGCTATATTCGCTGAGGGCAATTGATTTAGCATTTAACACTCAGAACTGTAGATAGGCAATTTCTAGATAATTTTGATGTCGTGCATCTAATCTATTTTCTATACAAAAATTACACCATTTTCAGTTCTCTCATATCAAAAGTAAAAATGCTTGACGAAATAGCAAACGGATAGACTTGATAATAAGTATAAATATAGGATAAAAACATTCACTCGTCTTATAAAAATTACTACCCTTTTACATGAATTTATGCTGGCAAAGTACAGTATCAAACCTAGGATTGGTGGCTGGCTGTCACACAGAGGAACAGTAACAGTAAAGTACTAAAAAACTTATGTTGTAAAACTTAACATAAATCTTGTAAAATCGGCTATAAGTCTAACGGTTTCAAAATTCCATAACAGATACGATAGTTATTTTTGTATTCAAACAAGCCATTTATAAATTCAGCATACACCAACAAAATATACCAACTCTCAAAAAGTTATGTTTCTCCCACCAGGCCTGCACGTCACAAACGAGCTTCTTACACAATACAGGGTGTTTTACATATGATTACAATAAAGTTGTCTCTCCAACCGAAACATGAAGTACATTTACAAGTCATACGTTCTGATTGCTAACACGATTGCTTTGCTCCGCCGTGACATACAGATTGATCATGACAGCCGCATTTTACAAAATACTTCGAACCTTACTGCAAAGGCTTAAGGCCTAAAACAGAAGAAGCCGTTTGCGGTTAAAGGGTGCGCGGTTATCGGCTGCTGGACGATGAACCAAAGCCATTTTAACCGTTTCGAATTGGCAATAGTGGTCTAAAGAGCCGAGAAATTACTGATTTTCATCACCGTGTTTTGTATTAAGCGCTTGCTGTTGCTTTTTGATTCCGAGATAATTAATTTTCAAAAACAAAGAATAACGACTATAAACTGTTATCTGTAACTATGCATTGGCCTTAATTTTAGCTATCAACTATAAACCTTTTACTTTCTCGATTGGCTGTTGTCATAGATACTTTTAAAACTTAGAATTTTAGAAGGCCGGTTTATTTTTCATACCTCAGTTCCTTTTATTCAGTTTCCTTACTGTTTTGAATTTCATTGTAAAATTTTATTTTGTTCTAACTTAATTCAATCAAAAGAATATCTCACAATTTTTTTACTAATCAAGTATTTTCCAAATTTTTTAAAGAATGTGCAAAATGTATCAAATGCCATATTGAATAGTTATCAAAAGAATAAAATAGCAGATAACTCGGTAAGTGCGTAAATTACTTTCAACCCCATTTCTTATTAATTTATCTTTTGTTTACATCAAATGTTAAACAGTAAATATCATATTTTTTTATCTCTAAAAGCTCTCATATACAATGGAAGTTTACAGTAAAAAAGTCTAACAGCGATTCATTTGTTTCATTGGATCATGTTAATAAAAGTTTATCAAACGATAATTCTATTAAAAATTTTTTTTTATTGAAAAAGAAATAGACGTTAGTCTTCTATCTCACTGATGGAAAGTGACGATGAAGACGAAGGTGTTACACATCTATCCACGAGATACCTATTCACTCGACGCTTGAATGAATAGGACTATAGTTTTCTGGAAAAACAGACGCAGGCAGTTCATTTCACACCTTGGCGACCCGCACCAAAAAGGAACTATTGAAGCGTTTAGTTCGACTTCTTGGGATACCTACTATAATGGGATGGAAGGCCTGTCTGCGTTTACTAGTCCGATGCAAGAAGGGTGTGGGTTCGACCTAATCAAAAAGAGCACTTCCAAAATGTAATCTGTAGTGATTGTAGCTTTTAAGTAAGAAATAATGCATTTCTTACCTAAAAACTACAAAAAATGCTCAACTTAGCAAATAAGTAATAGGAAAACATAACAATTAACACGGACAATTCAAGTTTAACACTGTCTGGTGAAGCCTACGACTTAAGTTTAACAAGTAATTTGCGCCCATCTTGCCCATCCCGGCAGTTACTTAGCGACAATTGCAGTCATCAACAGGTTCACTACAACAATAGCCTGGCTTTGTCTGCATTTACCATGCATACGCGAACAACTATCGCGTCTTGGTATTCATTTAACAAAAAACAATGTCTTGTAAGCAGAAAGCAAACGTATAACGAGAAAATGTCGGTTATTTGTTCAAAAGTGATGTTCGCGTTAAATTATATTTGTATTTTCACATTTTATTTCCTTTTCTTTTCAGACACCGAAACGTGGTCACGCGCGAGAGACTGACATGAGAAGTCTCATAAAATACGGTTTAAATGAAAACTTATAAGTAATACAACAAAGAGGCTACTAGTTGGCTACGGCTTTAATAAACTGCGAATCGTATCTCGATATTATCGAGGCAGTATTTGTTGAGTAGTCTTCTGCTTGTATTATCTTGTTAGACTTATACTAATCCTTTAAAAGTTACTTTTCTGATAACCATAGACTTAAATGTACATCTGATTTATTGACTCTTGTCAAGTACAAGAGAACACACTGTATAGTTTTAATCGTATATAGATAAGATAAACTTATAGCCATCATAACACTTCATAAAACGAAATCGAACAATTACAGATTATAATTTAGGCAGCCTTATTACTAAAAAGCAATCTTTCATGCCTAATATTTGATAAATGTTACAAGCTTCAACTATAATTTTACAACATATGCACAACGTAGTTTCATGTAAATTTTTAGCAAACAATAAATGATTAGAATAGATAACGTATAGAATTATGAAATTATTTGTAATCTAAACAATAAAGATGATATTTTTAACAATACATTTTCACATGTGTCGTTTTATAAGGTTTCCCCGTTTATTTAATTTACATGGTATTAACATATTTTTTACTGGGGCTGTGAAATGTACATCATTTAATTTTGCACGTTTGGTTAGCTGGCGTAAAGGGGTTAAATTCTTAAACGAAAATTTCAAATGGGGTCAAACTGACCGACGCAACCCAAGTTAGGTACAAACATTTTTAAGGTACTTTATGGTGGAATTAGGTCGATGTATTATACGTGAATATAGTGGAGTGCCATCCACGAAGACTCGCCTCTCTGCTTTTCGGCCGCTTCAACATAGTGTGCAGTGTGTCGCCTCTAGGTGGCACCTAATGTTAGTTAAAATAAAGTTTTTAGATCTGTAGATGCATCTATAAAGCGTGCTCGGACGTAGATCAGCTAAATGGTCAAATAAAAAGGGACTTTGTTTGGTGTCCCATGTCACTTTGACAAGTTAATTGGCACAGGTTTCCAGAATATGTATGTAAAGAATAAAATAGTGCCGCCTTTTTCAAACTCAAACTCATTTATTTTTTAATATGTTTTAAGTGTAAATAGGTACAATTTATGGATTCCGGTCTTACCTTTTCGATTCAAAACTATGCTTGAATAATATATAAACATATATTTAATAAGCTTCTCGTTGATTTAAGTTTTAAACTGAAACGTAGAGCAATAAATAAATCTACGCTGTCACATGTAATGTACATTTTACTTTATTTACAAATGAATACCCACTTGTTCTTCCAACAATAAAAGAACAGAATAAAGAGCGAAATAAGAGCAAAGAAACTCTGCACACATAGGCTGATTACTACCTGGATTCAAACCCTAGACCTCCAGTAAGAAGTAAGAATTTACACATTAAACTCGTTTCCATAACGCCATAAAGGCGTCTACCTAAATTAAATACTAATACTGATATATATATATATATATATATATATATATATATAAAATCATGGGCCACTCGCATGCCTGCTTACATGGTGTATTGGACTTATGTAATTGTTGTAAAATAGAACTATACTAGTCGCAAAGACTCGTGGCAGGCGAGGCCATAAATCACTTTTGTTACAGGGATGCGCACGCGCAGACTTACAAAAATGTCGGTAAATTTAAAAACACGTGAGTCATCGTTGCACAAGTAAATCCCAAATTTGACAGCGATACTGACGACGATGATGACGATGTTTATTAAGTAACTAATTTTTAGTTTAATTATTTAGAATTTTGTTTTAACTTTTATTTTGTTTACGTAAATAAGTTTGTAGTTTTTAATTTTATTTGTTACACGAATAAACGTAAAATAATACATATATTATGTTTACATTAAATGCCTCACTTAAAACCTAATACTATCGACCTACACTCAAAACCAAACGAAGCGCATCTCTAAATCGTTGTGATGTCACCCATAAACAGTGTAAGTGCGAGCGAGATAATGATGTGCGCTGTCCTATTCCCACGTTTTGTGACCGCGTCTGCCACGAGTCTTTGCGACTAGTACAGTCAAAGAGCACATTTACATAGGTCTAACTATAGATCATAGATTTAATTGGATTCCACATACTAGTTTTGTTTATGAAAAGTTAAGAGCCATATTAAGTAAACTAACTATACTTAAATATACAGATTACCTTATGATTATTCTAGGTTTTGCAGATTAAATAATATGGTCTGTTCTCATATGGTATAAAAAGTAAATAATATATAAAATTTACATATAAAATTATTCAAAGCAAGTGTACCTCGGAAAAGTAAAAACACGTATGAAAACTATTATTGTAAACTTTTACAATACAATAATGTTTTGCCGGTATAAAATTAAATTAAATAATCGATACTGAATCAAATCAAAATCAATATGGAATCATGTTATGCTAAAAACGTAGTAATAAATTAGGAACAATTGATATGAAATGATTTAAATTACAAAAATATAAAATATATATGGTAAGAGAAAATTTCCTATGTATGTAATATGTATTACCAGACATCTTAAAGAAATTATCTAACTACATTGTAAATAAAGATGGTCAATAAGGTTATATATACCGGGTGTACAATCCAAATGGGTCATTATGGAGAAGTCAGAAATTATGAGAGATAACGAAATCTGTTCTTAGGAACCATGGCATCGATTTTAGATTTAATAATAATCACATTCAAACTTTTTTCTTAACTCTCATTCATAACCGGGATTCGAACCTGGTCAAAATCTCTTTAAACAATGTGTTATAAATTCTGCAAGTCGTAAGAAGCAAAAATTCAATCGAATCTTGTTCAAATAATTAAAAGAAAAACCCAACAATAACATAACTATTTTATTTCAGTAAATGTTCAAAATGGTAGCCATTCTGCTAATGCAAAGATCAATTCTTTTGGGTAACGAATGTAAAACTGCGTTTCGTATTTTCATGGGGTGCATATGTGTTAAAACGTTTTCTAAGGCTGTAGTTAAATTCTCTACAGTGTCGTAATTTGATTTGTAGATTTCATCTTTTACATAACCCCATAAGAAAAAGTCACGAGGCGTGATGTCAGGCGATCTTGCGGGCCGTTTGTGCCAATCCAGTTATCTTGAAAGTGATCAGTGAGAAAGTCTGTGGCAATGAGACTATTATGTGCGAGGGCTCCATCTTATTGAAAATTCATATTTTCTATGAAATCCTGTGGCATTCTTCGTATGATTTCAATAACGTCTTCTAATATTTCGATGTATTTAAATCTATCTAATCCCCCGTCATACATTTTAAACATCAAAACTCTGTTATGTATAAGTCCAACCTTATTTGGCCTTGAAAATCTTATTTGGCGTCGCTCTTCGTAGATCCCCAAGGGGTTTTTTCGTGACCAGAATGATAATTTTTGCGATTGTACATACCATTATTTAAAAAAATTATCAACTCTAAAAAGTGTCGATCCGACTTTATTTTTTCCTTTAACCAGTTACAAAATTCGAGCCGCCTGATGTTATCACCTTGATGCAAGGCTTGAGCCAAATGTGCATTGCGGTAACACTTGTACTAGTATTTTTTCAAAACATTTTGGATTGTACCGTGAGAAACGTCTGGGATATCGCGTACAGCGTCACGAACTGAAGCATCAGGAGTTCCCTCGAAGTAAGTCAAAATAGTGATCTCAACATCAATACCACATTTTCGTGGTTTCTTCTGCTTTTTCCTTCTGAAACTACCGCATGTCCTCAAATTGTAAATAATATAAAAAATTTTTCGTGTGGGTACATTACGTAACAGATGCCTATTTCGGTACCAATCTAAAGCTCGTGTGCAATTTTTATCACTTTAAAAATAGGCTTCTAATAGATTTAACTGTTCTTGATTAGTTAAACGCATTATACAAACAGTACACAACACATAACACAATAATAATCTATCTAAAATCAAAACGCAGAGGTTATGAAAAGGCTCGTTTTATTTAAAATATGACATTCATTCCAAAGTAAGTATTCCATTTTCAAATTTTAAAGGATTCGCCACGCCCGCTGAACAAATGCGTCCTAATTTTCAATAAATGATATTTGTAATTCATAATATAGATACAGATAAGATAGGCATAAGTGGTCTGTTCAGATAATTGATGATCGATTCATATTATTCACGACTTTTTGCAAATTAATTAAATTGTGGCCATTTCAGTCTAATTTACTGTCAGTCTTGTTTACACAAGATTTCATAGACAAATTTGGTCCTTATACTTACGGACCAATACTTGACGCGATTACAAGAGTATTGACCAGGTTCGATTCCCGGCTATGTTAAGAAAAAAGTTTGAATGTGATTATTATTAAATTTAAAATCGACGCCATGGTTCCTAAGAACAGATTACGCTATCTCTCATAGTTTCTGACTTCTCCATACTGACCCATTTGGGTTGTACACCCGGTATATTATTTAGAATCCATAATTGTTTCGCGAACCTCACTGTCGTCGCCATGTAAAAAACCATTGTTTCTCTTGTATGCGTTGACCAATAAAAATATAAAAAAAGAACCAAAACTCGATATCAAATCTCTTTGCTCTAAATAGAATTTTCATCATATGCTGGCTGCAATAAAAAGGCAACCTTTGTAAAACCTTTTTTCACACTAAACCAGTCGGTTACTATCACGTTCGCTTGAAAGTATGATATTCTTAGGTTTCGATAGCAATAGCTTTCTTACTAACTTATGCCTATGCCTCATTAATCGATAAATGTGTGTTTGTCGGGGGAATTATTATATATTATTATTATTATAAATCAATAAACAACAAGATAACTAATCAAAATACCTACGATTAATGGACATCCATGGGTGTGGATACGACATACCATTAGATGGATCGTGTGCCGGTCTGCGGGCTATGACAAAATATAAAAAAAATTCGATAAAATAAAGCAATGATTTTGTTACTCGCTGGGATGAGGGAATAAAAGGGGGGTTTTTAATAAAAGGTATGTAAAAAGAAAGGTCAATTTTATTTATGGTGAAGAAAACTGATGATATTACATATTAGCCCAGTACCTAGCCTACTGCAGTTCCCAGCTTTTCCTAATAAGAAAGTTTAAATAGTTATAAAATCATAACGTATTTGCGTTTCCAATTTTATTTTTCTTTCAATAAAATTGTGAAAAGAAATACATAGGTATTTTCCAATACAATTTGAATTTCAAATTTGTAATTTTTAAGTCAACGATAATTCCACCAGACGAAAACAATGATCGATCGCATTATGACTTCATCAGATTTAAATGAAAAGCCTCCACATGCCGTCAGGCACTCTTCATAAATAGCCACTTGCGCAGGAGCCATCAGTTTTTGGGGTTCCCTAAACAGAGCGATACTTTTACAGAGGATTCAAAAATTCAAAAATTAAGCGCATTTACTAAGACTTCCAACTCGTCATACAGTCTACTATTTTCTTAGCTAATGATAACTCATGAGCTGTGAGTGTTTTCATCGCAAAAATATGAATATTAGAAGACGGCCCTTATATTGTAGGAGGTAGATCTGCTGCCTAAGGGGCGCTACCTTCGTAACGGCAGTATTTGTTGAACGACCAGGCCGGCCTGAAAGTGTAACCACACATATTCGGCTCGTACCGACCGGGCATATGGTTTTTTATGCGATCGCTCATCCCCATATATTTGATTTTGCGGCACGACAGTGCCGATTTTGGACTATCTTTTCCGAAAATCTCTTATAAAACCTTACCTATTAATTAATATTTTCCATACAATGCTAGGGAATCCTCTGTTAAAAGAGTCCTACTCCAACTTTATAATTTTTCCTACCTTGTCAACATGATTGATGCGAGCGAGATAAATGAGAACTTTATTGATTCACTCGATTTCGAGTACCTATGGTAGTTATACTGGACTTGTTTGCGACTTGCGTTTATATGGAATTTACTCAATTGTAGAGAGAATGTAGAGAAAGTAGAAAGGTATTTTGTGAAGTAACTAAACCCCAAATTGTACGAATACTAGCTTTTGAGTGTGCAAAGGAACTGGGGAAATGATACACTCCGTTATATTTAAATCACCATAATATAAACGTGTAAACATGATAAAGTAAAGGATAGGCCCAGTATAAGCACAGAAGTGTGATGCTAAACTGACTTCTTCATTTAAATATTAATATATATTTATTTTGACTGCCCCACTAACGCTATGAAATAATTCAAAATAAGAACAAAGAAAAACCATTCAAAAAGTATTTATGTAACGAATTCCTAATCTAAAGCATCTTCGATATTTTACCAAAAAGACATAGTCTAAAATGTAAAAAGACAAGAAGTCGCGTATTTTTTCTTCCATTTTAGAAATGTTTTATGTATGAGGGAAAGTAGAACTAAAAGGCGGCTAACATAAAATATGCCAAGGCCAAAATCTGCGTGTTTAGTTCGCGTGCGCTACCAAAAACAAACGAGCATTTCGTTACATCAAAACTTGTCCGAAACAATATTCAGGCGCAAAAGTATTCTCTTTCTTTTTGCGTTTGTGAGAAAGAAAGGTAAGAGTAATTTTGATAATTTTCTGTTGGAATTTTGAAGGATTTAATTTGAAAAGTGCTTCTGTCTGGAAGCTGATGTTGGCACGTTTGAGGATCACGCGATTGATCCTTACAACCATGGGGTGATGATTCGGGCGGATTTATTGGTTTTTAGTAATATGAAAATGTGCTTGTAGTTTTGGGGTAATTTTGAACGCAGTAGAGATCTAACGCAGCGGCCTTGCTCTGTCCTGCAATAGACATCTTTCGGTTTCAATTGGCATTTATTATAAAAGCTGATTACTTTACAAGAAATAGTTATGTTGTCACCGGATGTTATTTTTAAAACAAAAGGAACATGGAAAATATTTACCTTCCAAAGATAAAAGCCGCGATAAAATCGTACGCATAAAACCAACATGTTTAATAAGTTTATTACACCTGGATGACAGTTATAGTTTATGACGTCATACGTAGTACAAGACCAAGGGATATATGTGTCACGGTAGGACATAACGAACAGGTTATGTTATTATTAATAAAAATAACTATTTATAATAATTATCAATAACTTATTAATATCTGAAGAGCTGGTGTAAATGAATATGCAAGAAAACCTTTTTAAATATTTATTTATGTTTTTCATAACTTAATGTTTACACACAATTAGCTTTTCCTTGTTAGAATTGAATACTGTTTTAAAGGAATAGGCCATTAGGCTGTCCTAAAAACAGTGATTGAATTAACTGTTCGAACGTCCCGTGTACCATGTAAAATCATGTTATAAAGTCAACATAAGAAACATTTTATAAAGCCAAAGTGTTATAGGATTCATATAGAGCACGCGGTACTTGCAAGAAAAATTATATGATGACTTAGAGCCCGGACGGTTAAGATCCTATACGCCAGTTCGTTCGTTCAATGCACTAAGTGATACATGAGAATAAAATAATATTTTAGATAGGTAGGTACTTAGATACCATTCAGAAAGGCCTAAGATACATCTGAAATAAAATTGATGTATATGAAAAACTAGCCTTTAACTAAGGCGGTGTGCAATTTTTTGGCGTAATCCTAATAACTACAAATAATTATAAAAATATCAATGCAAAAGTAATTTTTAATCACATCTATTCAAAAACAGCTAGTTTTCGTTAGCGGGGACTAAAATAGCTCTGTAATCCCTTGGGACTAAAATAGATTTGGATTTGGAATGTGGAGATTGTTAGTAAAAGTTCCAATCACCCAAGAGACCAATCACGAACATTACATGAACAACTTACAGGCTGTAGATAAGGTAGACCAAGCGCAGACCAATTAAAAAAAATTGTGAAATATGAAAAACGCCCGAAATATATACCGCCTTCGTTCGTAATTGTTTGTTCAAATTCGAATTTTACTTAGTTTTATTAGAAATGAGTGTGTCTTCTTCAAGTAGTGAGAATGACTTAAACGTACTATTCTTATGCATAATGCTAAATTTTCTCATAGAGGTTAGTAAAAAGAAGAGTGTACAATTCGATCACAAAATTATTTTAGCTTCGGGCGGAATACTTTGAATCCCTCGCTGCGTTCAGGATTCTAGTATTGAATCCTTCGATACGCTCGGGAAATCCTTCACTACACTCGGGATGCAAAGTAGCGGCCAGCGCTTAGAAGTATCGCTTGCTCCCTTATAATGCAATCTAACTTCACAGATAACTTAACTTTCAGTCAGTTCTTTCTTTCCTAAGTTATATTTAATTTACCTAGGAATCTCGTAACGCCGTAAGGTGCAAAAAATGTCTATAGCAGCGAATTTGACACACAACTCGAAAAAAAGTTTAATTTATCAAAAAAGCTAAACATCTATAGCAGCGAATTTGACACACAACTCGAAAAAAAGTTTAATTTATCAAAAAAGCTAAACGCTGATTCCGATATTAAACATAAGCAGACATGCATCTACATATTCTCCAATATTTTTCTTAACAGATCAATCATGTGCCTAATATTGACTCGAACGGGTCAATATGTCAAATAAATTATTGGAAAAGTGTACAACCGTCATGACAAACGGCTACAAATACGTTTTGTTCTGCCATTGCTGTCGATCTTTGGAAAATACCGCGGGTATTCTGTTGTTTATGTCATTATTGTGAATTTGTTTCATTGTTATGTGGAAAACAGTAATTCTAAAAAAAATGCATGTAAAATAGTAAATACATAGAAAGAATTCCTAATGTGTGACCAATTAAACATATTTTTTACACTCGGGAAACTAAAAATTTACGTTTAAGAAATTTCTTAAAAATAACTGAAAAACCTGTGATATACAATTTTAATAAATTAATTATTGCGAGCTTCAAAAGACTGCGTTACTTGACGTGTTTAATATAAATTAAAAAACAATTTTGCGAAATTCTAATTCTTTGAAATGTGTTTTATAAGTTTCGATAAAATTGTCACAAAAATTACCTTTTTTTATAACCAGAACTGATAATTACTAAGAAAGGTACTTAGCCGCCACTCGATTTGTAGTATTAGTAAGATCTTTATTGAAATCTCTGGTAAAATTCATAGATACAGAAAGATAAAAGGTTTTAGCAAGTTAACCAACCAAGTAAAGACATGTCTGACATGCATTTCTTTCAACGGCTGCAGAAACCATTGCAGCGAGAACATAATTTCACCCAAAAACGGCTGTTAATGTTTAAAAACTTAAAAAACTAAGATATTTCAACACCAAGCGATAAATAAAGTAATAAATAGCGTACCAGTTCCTCAGGAGATCCCGGTTCCTTCATACCATTGCTCTTATCCGTGCTCCCAGCCTCTGTAACAAAAATAAACTTAATATTAAAAAACAACGCAAATTAATATATGAAAAGCTACTTATAAAAATCATTAAATTAGAAAAAGACAGAAAATCTAAAACAAATTCAGTGCTGCAACCGATTGGAAGCTGTGACCTCATAAACAGACGTGTTAAAATTATAACTCCTCTTTCCAGGCTATTTTAACTAAATTCAGCCGAAGTTAACTTCGCTTATTTCAGCAATCTTGATGAAAATGAAGAAAAAGAAGATATTCACCAAGTTTTTTTTTTTTTTTTGAAATAAAGGTTTAAGAATTTGAATGTTGAATTAAATGTACTGCGCTAAAATAAATCTATTATATTATTTAAACCACGTAAACCTTTCAAGTATGAAACATTGGAACCCAAAATTCATACTTCAAAATACAATAATTTACTTGGAAAATGGTGACAATTCATCGCGTTCAAAACCAACGGACGCAGGTGTGAATCCAATGTAATGCTCGGCAATGAATTTAATTATGCAATCAGTCAATCATTCAGTCGGAATATGAAATTCCAATTTATACAGTATTATAAAATTGAAACAAAAATGTATAATGATTTAAAAGCTTTTCATCGGCTTTGATTTGATTTATTATTTCATATCCAACAGCTTCTCAAACATAAGGATATGATGTTCAAGTGTTGTTTAAAGGTATTTATTTGAAACATAGATTACGCATAAGTGCATATTGTAAGTCAAACAAAAAACGTTTTTAAACAGTTGAAGTTACGATGGACATCTATGTACTGGCACACACTTAAGTCAAAAATGAAGAGAATAATAAGATACCCAACAGATTTTATTTCACATAATTTATTTATATGGATGCTTAAATATATAGTTAATTCAGTAAAACTAAAACAATCAAATAACAATATTATTACAAAAAAACAGGTTTTGTAGTGACCCCATGGCACTATAAAAGTACGTAAAGAGAAATGTCAACGTAAAGGGAAACGTCAAATAAAATCCAATTCAGTCGCTTTCATGTCAAACAGATAGTAAATAAAAGCCAACAACTAAAAAGGTTAGCTTCGAAAATATGTGTAATACGCCAGTTTTTCAGTTTTTAAATTTAAACGTGGAATCTCAAACGACCGAACAAAAGCGCCATGATTGGCTCTGCATTTGACTCAATCAATTCAGTTTCAAAGGCGCCGAATCGAAACAAATTAACAACTTGGCTGTTAGTGACATGAACTTCAATTTTCGACACAAATTACTTTGTTTTGACGTGAAATTATAGTCTTTATTTAGAGCGATGGCGCATTCTAAAAGTTAAATGTCGTGTCAATATGGTTGGTGTCAATTACTGCTGAACGAGGTTTAAGTGCGTTTACATGTATATTGCAGCCAGGCAACTCAAATAATTCTAGAAAATAACTATTTAATTTATTGCAACGTTAAAGCCTTTATAGATGATTTGTATGATTTCCAATCTCATGTTTGTTTCGAAAATTCTCTAAGAAGGGTATAACACTATCATATATCTATGATCATATACAGGATCCTATATGACCTCTAGAATCGTATCTACGAATGACATTATCATATTGTCATGATCCTATTTTTGTCATGTGTAGTTGGAATGGAGAACGAGTCGGTTGTGATACCACTATTACTTCAGCTGTGTGTACTGTGTTATTATTAAAAAAAGAGTAATAATAAGAGGAAAATAAGTAGAATACGAAGAAAAGTTTAGATCATGGAGCTTCACGTCAAGCGCCGCAGACTCCTTTTTTTTCAAACAACAGCGCTGCCAACAATTATTACTTATACCTGTCAATAAAACTGTCACAAAAGTTGCCCTAAATTTAAGAATAATTATGTTGGATTTTGTTTCAGGAAAAATGAAAATAAATGCAATGTATAGGTTCAATATGGCAAGATCCGTTTCTATGATCTTATCTGACAGCAATGAGAAAAATGTTTGGATAAATACGATATAAATCATATGTTTATATTACATTCTCAGTCATAGATCTATGACCTTAGATATATTATAGTGTAATACCTACCCTCCAACTAATCCGTCAATAAAGTTGATCGTTTATTGACGGCCGAGTGGCGTCAGTGGTATTTAGGAGGTTCCAGGTTCGTTCTGGTCAGGGCATTCATTTGTGCGATGAACACACATGTTTGTTCTCGGATCATGGTTAATCATATTTATAAATGTACTGGGTTTCCCCAGTTCGCTGTACGGTCATCCATAACACAAGCTCTGCGTACTTTGGGGCTATACAGTTGCTGTGTTCGGGGATTTATAATTTATTTATAATTATACCACCAGATTGTTTACCTACCCTACTCCTAAAGCAACGACGAACCCTTAAAAAACTATTTATTCAGGACATCTTTCAAACCTATATTCCTAAATCCTAACTTGAACTTAACCGCTTGACAGCCTCACGTTATAAGCTACCATTTATTCTTTCTCATAGATTTAATTTTTTTGCGGGTTAACTGGAACACAAAATTTAAAAGATTTGTCATTTTATTCAGTTGCGATAAGGTTGTTTTTGCTTTGTTATTGCTAGAGTATAATTTAAGGCCCAGTATTGCAGTTGTGCGGTAAAAGCCGCACGGTGGTGCATTGTCTCGTGGTAGAACATATTTTGCTAAGGACGTTTTAATTATAGCACGCGTGCTTGTAATATGTCAGTGGTTTGAGCGTGTTGGCTTGCTTATTGCGTGGTATAGCAAAGTATGTGTTGCAGATTCAGCAAATGGTGTTACTAATGTTATGTTGCTGTATATAAGTGTTAAGAAGAAGTTTTCCTATAAATGTAAAAAGTTCGATGTCGATTACCGTTGCGTAGTTTCTTGTACGTCGGTATTTTATAGGATGATTGAGGGGGTGTTTGAATGCTCTCTTCGAACTCGTTGAGCCACTACTAATCCAACATTGGACCTAAAACAACCAAAACTCGGACCAAACGGTTTGACGGCAGTTTTGGGTTCACACCGCCAAAATGTGGTATGAGCAGCTTGCTACTATTTTTCCTAAAACGTATAGTCCTGGAACTTGCAACACTAGAGTGAGTAGGCACCTCTCGGATAGGCGGTAACATTGTGGCCTTCATCATCACTTTTCATCAAGACACATCCAAGACAAATCCAATCAATAATAAAAAAATCTAATGTTGCATCAACAACACAACACAAGATAAAACAAGATATATCTATGTGATGATATAATTTCAATATTTCAAAGAACAAAACAGTTATAACAAAAAAAGTCATACTTTTTGAAATTCATGTTAAATTCAGTTTTACGTTCAAGTAGGTAAATTTCCGTATTCGTTAGTCTCAAGTGAATATTCGACGATATTCTAAGATATATTGCATTCATTTATATCTAACTCCCTTTAGCAATGTTAACGTAAAAGAGGACATTAAAAAAAAAATATATATATATATATATATATATATATATATATATATATATATGTATATACATAGTCAAACACAACAGTTTACGTTTATACATAACATAGCTATAATAAATTCTAAACTAGACATCACTTACATCCCTAAGAAATTTCAAAAAAAGCTCAAAGTTACCCAACAGTAAGAGATTAATTCTGCATGAATAGATAAAATTGATCTTTAGGCCGTCTCCAGACGTAAGCCGGCAGACCACCCGACGCGAGCTTACGTCGGAATTTATTAAGCCCTATTATAACGAAGATTTTTTATTATGAACCTTAAGATGAGCCTTGCGTTTGGATTAAAGGTTGAGAAGGAAAATGTTGGGTATACATTTTTCTTAGTATTTGTAGTTAGAGAAGCTGTTTACACTGATGGTACTTTTTGTTGCTTGCTTACATCGTAAACTACTTACTTACATGGTTATGTACAGTAATCAGCATATCAACATACCACAAAATGTAAAATTTTCTCAATTGATTTTTGACCTACAGTTCACCGTGATAGAGTTAACACTCAATTGAGGAAATTTGACATCGTGGTAGGTTAAGGTGCTCTTGACTGTACCTTATGTATCTTTTAGCGAAAGTTCTGAATATGTGCCTTCTGCACAGACCAAACAAAACCAGTGAATTTCTATGTTATGCAATAAAATACTAACCTACGTTATATTTTTATTTATATTCCTTACTTGAAACAAACATAACATTTAAGTGTTTTATTTCAGAATAAAAGTTATTTTATTCTTGTCAAGAAAACAAAAAAGAGCCAAAACGGCGAAATGTTTTTTAGGTTAGACCAAAGCCCTAGTATTTTAGCTATTCAATTGAATGGAATCGAAAAATTATTATACGTAGATACAAAAAGGTTGTATTTCTAAGCTAAATTGAGAATTACCCATGTACCTATACGCCCCGGGGTATAAGTTACAACCACACAGGTGTCAAAGGGGTACGTTACCAGGGTAATAATTTAATCGTGCGAGTGCGTGGTAGAATTATACGTTGAATCGCTACTAAATTGCTTTGTATTCGCGAGTTAGAGAATAGTAAACTAAGTATTTACTATTAGTATGTATGAATTATTTAAATGAGAAATTGTAGGGTTTAAATACGCAGCAATTGTCTTGTTTTACTGACGCATGATATAGTATTTTCAATTTGGACGGTCTGCTGAACCTTAATAATCCTACTGTTCTTTTATAAGCCACAAAATGTGTATTAAATCTTATGCGAAACTTGCAAACAATGCTATGTACTAACTTAAAGCAAAAATACAAGTTATATATTTTGTATTATAAAAACCCCTTCTATAATAATATAAAATATCCGATGCATATAAAAGCGTAACCGAGATATGCAAATTTTTTCTGTAAACAAACACAGATTTTGGTGTAAACCTAAACTTATATATTTATACCTTGTTACCAACAATGCGTAAATATTTAAAAGGCAAGCTAAAAAATACCTCCCTTCAAGCAAAAATTCCACACAATTCAACCGAGAACCAACAAACGAAATAAAAATTCAAGTAATCCATCGTAAAAACAGAACAATATCAAGACCTACCACAACCTATCAAAACCTTCACAAAAACAATAACTTCTTTCCATGACATCCAAAGTTTTCCTATAAAAATAGTCAACATAAAGGTCCCCAGCACATTCACATTGGTCTAAGAATGCCACCGGTCCAGCTCAGCTTCATAAATATGGAATCCTCGATTATACGGCCAACGCAGGGTTTTTGCTGGAACCCGGTTCCTTAAACGCTCCTTGATTCAAGTCCTGGACTCCTCAAAACAAGGGTTTTTACAATTGTAATTATATAACCTGTCCTAACCACGCCACGTTACGCCATCTATGTTTTAATTGACATTTTTCTTAATAGTAATTATGATTTTAATTATCAGAAGTGAATGTGGTGGAAAAAGATAATTGATTATGATATTTTAAACGTAGCCGCATGATTTGTTGTGTTGAGCCGGTGCGGTAATGTTTCTGGGACTTTTAGAAATAGTTTTTTACTTTACAGAAAAAGGCAATAAAATAAGTGAACAAATAATTAATTTGGGTACGATCGTGAATATTTCGCAGAAGTAGTATATTGTAGTAGATAGATAAAAGCCTACGATGCCAAGTAAAAATTGTAATATAGGGGAAAGTGTTGTACCTAGGAACGGTTTTACCTGTGGACAACACTGATAGTTATTTTAAAAAATAAAAACAGAAATTGAATGAATTGACTGCATCCGTAAAGTATTTTTGATGTGTGGCAGCACTGACTAGCCGCCATTTTGTCTTTTGTTGAGTGACGGGTGACAGACTGTTAAAGGTTTTCAATCAAAAAAGTAAGTATTTATCTCTTTTTCGCCTTATTTTTTTGTGAATGCATGCAGAATATAGTTGATTATTTTTAGTCACACTGTAGTATATATCGGAAGACATCCATTTGCAATGGTTTAACAGAGTTAACTAGTACCTATCATGCCGGTAATATATTTGCAGAGATTTAAAAGTAAAATCTTCGACATGCTGTCTTGTTTGTCTGATAACAGTTTTTAAGTTTGAGTTTAAAAAGAAAATAAAAAACATTCTGATTAATTACTGAAAAGGAATAATCTTTTTTCCTATAATAATGGTATTGTACAATGAAAATATAACTGCATTCGTAACTTATGATTCATGTTCCACCTATTCTGTCATTTGTTTCTTTTTTTTTTTCTTTTTTGTATAATCAATTGTGTGTTTGGCTGTAGCGTAGTTGTAATTGTATGCATCTGTTCTTTTCTCCAAAATAAATAAATATATTACATTTTGTTTTCATTTTTTTCAGTGCCTCGTAGTAAAAATGGCAAAACGCGACGTAAGTTGTGTTCAGAGACATTATCTGAGGCAATTAAAGAGGCTAGAAGCGGTTACCCTATGCCATGTGTATGGGATGCAAAAGACATGATAATTTGGACATAATGCTCAATTGTTCTCAATGTGATTCAAAATATCACCAGAAATGTGTGTCAAGATCATATTGAGATAATTTTGAATCAGACGATGAGTCGGACTTTTCATGTCAGAAGTGTTATACCTTAGATAATCCAGATGATGCCTCAGATGGTTCTGCCTCAGAACTATATGAAAAGTATTAACATGCCATAAAAAATAATAATTGATTATTGAATGTTAAAGTTACTGTTATTCTTTTTATTTTAGATAATTATTATGTTAAGAAAAATGAATAGTCCGTAGGTACATTGCCGTCCATAGGTACAAGTATGTATGTCCAGGGTACAATCATAATATGGAACCTGTGGATAAATTTAGTGTTTTTAAAAAAACTGGTTAATTTTAATAAATATAATTCGTACAAAACTAAAGACTGCTAATTTTTAAGTGTTAACTATTTCTGTAACAACATTTGTAATACTTTATGACTAATTAATAGTAATTCAACAGTTAAATCTTATTTTCACTCAAAATCCGACGAACGTCCACAGGTATAACACCTTCCCTTATTAATACGTCAATTATTGTCCTTTTTTTTATAATGTTTTATTTATTTCCATCCTAGGAACCGTTTACATTAATCAGAGTTAAGAGTACACTTTTGAGCACGCCAGGTATATAGCAGCGCACACCATTTTTCCTGAACAAAAAATTACGAAGACAATTTTCTTACACGAAACGACACATTTTGCTGACAGTTTGCTGACCCTTCAAGGGCGGTCGGCAAAATCTTCCATATGAATACTCTCGCACTTCAGAATATATCTTGCACATTATTCTGCAGCAAGATATCGGTAGTTACCTTAATAACGGCAATGAAACTGATCGCAGGTAAAACGTTAGCTTTCAAACTAAACTAGAATTGCTTTATGACTACTTTCTTAATGAGCGCATGCATTTCGTGTACAATTTTCTTAATATTCTAGTGAAAATGGAGTTCATAAAAGTTGGTATGCAAAATGAAATCATAATGTTTGTATTTTGTATGTTATCGTTTTTTTAAGTTTTAGTTTTTAACTTTAATATTTCTCTATGGGGTATTCAAGTACGTCGCAAAAGGGTATTTAAGGGATTTAAATGAGATGTCTATAACTACTCTGCACCATTAATATAAAAAGAAAGATGAGTTCGTTTGTATGTTACCGCTAAACTTTGCTACTACATAATTGATTTTACATACTTTCATCGTTAGAAAGGTACATCATCCAGGCGTAAAATAGAGTACAGTTCGTCCCGAAATGCTAATGGGAGCAAGAGTTACGGCGCAGCGCCCTAGCTATATGAAAAACTTCGCTAACTTTTCTATATCGATAATCGCTAACTCTTTGCGTAGAATTTTTCTTTGCATTTATGGCTTCCTATGTTACAGAATAGTATTCTGTGGTATACAATGGGGGGTACCTAAAGCTTGAAACTATAGTAGGCTATAGTTTAAAAAGTAGCTTTTACCCTCGGGCTCGCTCTCTATTTGTAAAAGTTTTGCGGAAACGCTAAACGACTCACCAAAGTTCATCACATTCAAATCATATTTTCATTTGTTTTGTAAACAAGGGGATAATTTAGTATACAAGTCAGACTCCAAAAGCAACACAATGTCAAACAAACACGCATACGCATAAATACATAAATGTAGTTTCGTTTCATACTTTTAAGTCGTGTCAAAAATTTTAAAAAGGTATTTTTGTTACTAAAAATATTAATTTTTTATTTTTTTTTCCTCCTGCTGCTAGTGAAGTGCTTAGTATTCATTTATTTTTATCTCAGGAATCTTGTCAAAGCCAAATGCTTCAACGGTTAGCTATTATTTTCTTCGTCAGAATTACGAGTATTATTTATTTGATGCTCTTAATTATAAATTAAATTTATAAACTTGCTTTCTACTAACTATTCTTAGAAATTTTACTAAGAAGTAGCGAATTGAGTAAATAATAAAATATAAGTAAGTAAATAAATTAAGTTAATTTAACCTACCTTATTTTTTCGATTTATTTACATGCGATTCTAAACATTATTTTGTACTTACACTGCAGGGATAATCAGGCTGAAACTCGACCTTTGAATAATTTAGTTGATAAAAATCGTATTTCATTGACCGTTTTGTATTATAAATATAAACCAGTTATAATTTTGATGTCTTTTCTACCTAACAAAAAAGACCTATAATAAAAACTAAAATAATATCATCACACTATAAATCTATCACCAAAAACATTCGAAACTCTATGAAACAACGGCATTTCAAAACCCAAGGAACGTGATAACAGATCAAAGGTAAATTTAAGGCAAAGGTAATTCCTGTTGCTTTCAGACATGATATTTATGTATTCCAGCGGGACAGTCGTGCGTGTGGATGTACAGCATAGCTCGTTGCCTGATCCCTGAAGGCAAACTCACTAAAGATTGAAATGAAATACCGCGCTGCTTATAATGTTATGTGTAGGTATGCAGACGTGTTTCGAATTTGTGATTTGTTTGTATGTTTTGGTAAATAGAAAATATTATATTTATATGTAAAATAAAATATTATTTACATTATTTTAAATTGATAGGAAATATAATGTTCAAACAGCTAAACAAATAATTCTACTCTTAATAATATGTATACGCGAAAAGACAAATTCATATTATACAACTATTTCCCTCTTTCGAATATTAAAAAAGTCTGTTCATTTCAATCTCAATGCAGCCAGTATTTACTACTGCATAGATAATACTCATTTAAACTACACGAGATTCCAGACAAGTTAAAGAGTAGATCGTGTGAAATTTATATCATTGAGATAGTATGTAGTAATCAACCAGTTGGTCGAATACCATATTCCATATATGAACCTTGTTCGTTAAGTCGAAGACCTAAGCTCTTGAAATATGTGGGTAGTATGTGGGTAAATACATCAAGAGATGGGGTTTAATTGACAGATTTATTAAGAGGTGGCTAAGAAAACGGATAAGCGTAAAATAAAAGAAAAGCTGGCTGTCTATAAGACTGATATTTATGGATACCAAATAAGTGAGGCTAGAAAATTTTTTTAATCGATTTTACATTATTTTAGAGACTTAGAATCTCGCTAACGATAATGTTATGGCTGAGACAAAGTAAACAAACTATTATTTTCGCTGCACCTGTAGGCTTGTAAAGCTTCATAATTTGAAAGCGTTTTAAAAATAAAATTTAGTATCAAATAAATTTTCATTAGATACAGTATTTCAATTTCAGTTTATCTTAAGTTACAAATAATTATCTGACTTATGTGTACAGTTTCTTGACCGATTATGCAAACTTGTTTTCATTTAATTGGATTATAAATCTAACCCGTAGTTAGTAAACGATACTTATAAACTCCAAGTTAAAAACTAAGGCTTACACTTGATATTATATGTATAGTGGAGTTCGTTGAGAGTCTTGTCAACAAAAAAATTGTTTTACCCAATTACAGAAACAAAAACGCTGCTGTATAATAATAATGATAATAATTTATTTCGGACACTTGATCCATATAGAGAGTTAGTAACAATTTTTTTATTTTATTTTACATTACATTGTAGGTGGCAACTATTCCAATGTATAAACATAATAGTTGTAAATATAGAGCTACCTTTTCCTTAATAAATAAAATACTGTTAGAGCTGTCGCAGGTCTTCGCGAAAAAGTCGTCTACAATTGTATGGTCATCAAGTTGAATCTTTTTCTTTTAGAATGGTTCAGATTTCAGTTATAAACCTTCCAAATAAGGTGTTTTGATCAAGCCTACATATCTACAATCCGACCAATTAAACTATTCAGTAATGTGTAGCGCTGCGTTCTACGCGTAAATGAAGTTTGACGTTTAGTCTGGTGTCGTTCCAATTTTTGTTACTAAACATAAGTTAGTGGCATTGTACACGGACATGAAGATTACATTCTTTTCATTTTAGGTCTCACGAGCGATAAGATAGTTTCTAAAAAGTTTACAACCGCGACTTGTAATACTTATTCATACATCTTTACAACTTCCTCTTTGATCGAAGCCTCTTTATGATCTCAGGAAATAATTATAATCTCCCATTGTATACTAGAAAGGTGAATAATAAAGTATTGTGTGTACACACATGTTTAGCATTACATTGACAGTAGAATGTATGAATAAGTTAGTACTCCGTGGTATTACTTAGGATTGTGGTGCGTTTATATGTGTATATGGTGTAAGTAGGTTTGCGTGTGTGTGTTGACTTAGGAAAACAGTTTACCTACATTTTCATTTACGCTAGTCTCAAATCTCTAGCTAAAATAATAACAAATGGTAAGAAACTTTAACATCCCACATCGATTTCAATTAAAACTTTACCTCGTGAACTTCATTCTGAACTTGAACCTCACTAAACTCCTCCTCGACAACCCACCCTCATAGATCATAAAACCTCAAAGGGCGACGAACAGGAAAGACAACGTGAAAGACAAACACAACTACGAAACAAGCCAGCCCTTTCCGTCCCTAAGAACCAATCTCAATTTCAAGACCATCACCGCTAACGAGTGACAATGACACATCGCGTCATTAACTTTCATAAACCAATATGGCTCCGGCCAGACTCTGGCATTCCCATACAAACAGCCATCAAAGAAAAGCTTCCGGCGTCCAAAACCGGTTTTCAGACATCCTCCATCCCTCTCTCGCATTTAACTGCAAAAAGCCAGGACGCTAAGGCTATGCTTACACGAAGTATACGCAAGGCCGCAGGCCGCATAGCTCAAGTCAAGGCCAACAGACCGAAGGGAATAATAAACCATACAAACAGGCGAGCTTCTCATTTATATTTAAATTATAAAAAGAAAAAATTTAAGAGGTCATGTTGGGAAAAGCTAGGTTGTTAAGTTAGGTATTGTGTACTCGGTCGTGTTGCCTCAAAATAATCGATAGTCTTGAATATTAATGGCCGATACACATGCGGCTTTTTGAAGCTTTCGACGAGTACTTTCGTAGTTGTTTTTGTTAGAGTAGATTTAATAAGGTGTGGCGGTCAATGTGCCTACAATACAAACTAACAGTATAAGGTACTTGAAATAGGTACGTTTAGTCGGAAAGAAACTTCTTTATAAAAACACATGTTCATGACACCCTCGTATTATAAGTGGAGTTCTCAGATGTACCACAGACACCAGTGATCTCGGGTTTGAATCCTGCTCAAGACATTTATGTCATAAACATAGACGATTAATTCCGAGTAAAAGTAATAAGATCATTGCGTGTTTATTTCAAGTTCTCTCCACTGAACGTAAACGCATACTGTTCACTATAGGACATTATTATTATAATAGTTTATTAATTAACCAAACCATTTCCAACGTAAGAGATCCATGACATAATCCCACTAATCTTTAAAACATTTAACAATAATTCTTTTGGTACAGTTAGTTTCACACAGGTCTACTACACCCAGGCTGTACTCCCGCCCGTCTCACGCAAAGTGCCCGCTGACGTACTACTCGTAGAAACGCACTATAACTGCGTATACTTTGTAGTATGAATGTGAAAGTGTGTTTGTTTGTTTGCCCTTCTTAGGTACAGACCAAAACAAAGCGACGGAAAGACGTAATTTGTGTGGAGATAGTTGGAGAACTTATAATAGTAGGAGGTTATGTCTAACCCCCTAACAAAAAGAGAGTTATAAGTTTGACATGAGTGTGGTTGATCCATTTTGGAGAGCTTCTTTTCCATTTGAAAACGGAATCAATAGTGTTCTTTTCCGTGTACCTATGAAGAAAATTGGTTCCGCTATTTAAAAGTTATCCATGCTTTTTCCTGTTAGTCGAGGGCTTTTTAATTTGTGTTAACAAATATTTTCTAATAAGAACAGCCCACAGTATAAGCAGGTATGTACGCGAGTGACATCGCACGGGACTTCCAGCGCAGGTTACTAAATAGTTACTAAGGAGTTCTAGTAAGTCATATAACTACGTCGAGTGTTCAATATACGAGTAGGCTGTATATTCCGGTGATTGTAAAGTAAGACTACTAGAAAGCATGAGTCATGTCGAAGGTTTATTGACCCCTGATGTGGAAATTCATTATAATTTGCGTCTAACACAATAGACATGGTAATGATGCATTGAATCGGTAGTTAGGAAATACGATTACTGTGACTTAGGAATATGTATGTGTTTGTTAGATCTAAGGAAGAAGCTAACATCAAGATTTTAATGATCTTACTTGCACTTTCTGTTATAAAAATAATACCCAAGTAATTGATTTCATTTAGGCCACCTTAAATCGGTTATGTTCATAATCTTATCTTTCTTGCGTTATTGTAAAAAGCGGCATGAATTTTTCACACTCAATAATCTTAAGGAGGCAAATGAAAAACACATAATCAATAATTACAACTACTTCCGAAACAAATTTGATTGCTAACAGTACAGCGTAATAACAGCAGAACCATTGCGCAAACATCTACGTATACAAATAGATCTGTTCGTAAGTAATAACTTTCATACTCAAATCGTTTAGTCACGACCCGAGCCCACATTCCAGTTACAACCGAATATGTTCCAGTACATGACCAAGCCAACTAGACGACTGTCAAACGTGACGTGATTCTTTTCAGATACGTACAGCAGTTATATAACCGTTTATTTCGGTATTTTATGCCAGTATTTATTAACCTAAATAAATTATTTAATTATAGAGCGACTATTTTTACAGTTCTTGTTTTGTTTATTAGTAGTAAAGGATTGAATGGGAAAGCCGCATTCCCTCGTTCGTCTAGTTTGCTTGGTAGAATAGTACTAGTTACCATTGGTTACTGGGTACATGCTGAGTAACTTAGAGGTAATCGGTTTTGCTTCTCGGTAAAAGTTTGGCATGCTTTTATCGTGGAGTACAAAGAACTTGGGTTTTTAATCTCCGGTTCGAACATTGTGCTCTCTACGCAATACTCTCTACACAATATATTAGAGGTACCAATTGACTGGGTATATATTGATGATGTATCATCTGGGCTGAATTCTAGGGTATTGAAATTTTGTCAGGAAATTTCGGAAGTATATGAGTTAAAGCGATATTTGGCTTGTTACCTACATATGAAAATGAAAAGTGGCGACTTTAGTATTTTTTTAAATTTTTACGTAAAAGTTCATTCAAAAAGCGCTTTGTGGTAATATACAATACTTTGTACTTGTAGCTCACATTTTTTTTATAAGTCCTAGAATCTACGTTACATGGTGTGAGCCCTGTGTGTGTTTCAATTAAACTTTTTTCGCAGACATCACGTTGTATCTTGTACACGTTGTGTACGGAACACTATTCCTAAATGTACTGGGTTTGTTTTGTTGTTTTATTTATTTATTTAGGTAGGTACTACAAAAAACATTAAAAACCATTGCATTAGTCAACTTGCTGTGGGTGGTGTATGTTCGGATCAGTAGGTAAGCTTAAGAGAGCTAAGTAAATTCAAGGTTTATTTTGAATTGTCCACATCGACTGTTTGTTCCAGCGGCGTATTTGGTCACGTGAGACAAGTTTAGTGATGCATTCTAAATTCAAATGTATTGTGGTTTGCAAGTACTGAGCCCTTTGCGGACTTACTGTATTGGTCTCTGGAAGTGATCACTGGAAGTCTAAGAAAATATTGCACGACGCGTGTTGATTTTAGTTCCCCGAAGTATACTTAGCTAACTATAGCTTTAATATAATGGACATTGACAGCTAAAACTGTATAATTGTATGGCTTCCAAAATAAAGTTTCTAGTTTAAGTGAATAATAGAACGAAATGTAGAAGTATACAATCATACCTACTGCATATCCAACCCATGACATCAAACTTGTCTCCACCAGAATTTAAAATTGGCACCATGGTAAAAATATCGTACCATCACTAACGCACCATGGCGTAAAAATAACAAACTAAATAACGGAAACAATCGCAATGAAAACTAAAAATAATACTTAATTATTTGTTCCACACGACGTTAACAAAAGAACAATACAAAAACGCAAAGACCCGATCGCACAAGACATCAAACTCAACAAAATTCAATTTAAAACATGTTACAAGACAAACTTCAACATTTTTATGTCCAGAGTAGGTACTCCATCGAGAAGCCGCTTTAGAATACTTTCAGGAAAATACTAGACATCTTGAAAGTTGATATTGAAGAGCAACTTAATCGTTTTTGCTGTACAGTGAGAGCAAATAGTTTGACTTGTGGACTGGGAACAGATATCGTATAGAGGTGATAATTGGGTTTGTATCGTCATTCAGAGAGGGACGGCACCCTTGAGGCCTATCTTAGAAAGAGGATAGAAAAATATAAGAAATCATATTAATCGGCAAGCTCGGAAAAGTCCAGGAATTGACGTTGCCGAGTTAAAATAACGCCAGTAGTATTCTGTCACATTTTGCACAAATTTTTCATTTTGTTTTAACGGAGATTACCTATTAATGATATTTTAATTAAATATTGATTTTAGAAGTTATGCTATTTTATAAACCCTTTTATATTTTTTTTTTCTTACGCTTTTACATCTTAATTACTCTCCTATCATCGTGAAATGTTGCAGAGGCGTTTTCGTAAGATTTTTTACGGTAATCTCACTCAAGCGGTTTTCTTCTCACAACTCGTAGAAAACTAGGTACGTAATTTGTTACTAGGAACAGGATATTTACGATAACAGGTACGGTACAGATACTCGTATGCTCATACTTGGTACTTGATTTATGAGTTTGGCGCTAAGTATTAATATTTATTGTCAACTGCCGGGCTGATAGCAATAAGCAGTTAGTAACTGTAAACAAAGTTTAAAGATAGTTTAAAACTTAGCAGTGACATGTTTAATTAAATTTCCAATTAAAAGTAACAATGAAATCGTAATTATCAATATCAATTTACGAATAATTTTAGCCTTAAGATCTATATTTCTTATAAAAGAAGTTTAACATTTCACTAACATGACAATAATTTATTGTTTTTAATTAACGAGCGCACAAACACTATTATTAATAATTCAAGAACCCATCAACGTCAAAACACTTTAATAAAATAGGTGGGTAAATGTAAAACCAACCCACAACAAACACGAAAAATATAGGCAATATGAAAATCCACAGATATTTACAAGTATACTTGCCTTTGCCACGGGCAAAAGTTAGCTAATGTAGAAAACCTTTAGTGATCTAGTACTGTGGAGTATTATGGAGATCCTTCTATTAATTAATTAATTGTATTACTTCCATTTACTACTTAGTGTTGACAAAAGCATCAAAACGATAACTCGTGGAACGTACCTGTAGGTACACATTCGTTCCTGTCACAACATCCCTTAGCAGGTTACGACGCACTCTTTCAATCATACAATATTATAAAATTACTTCTTTGGGGCTTCTAATTTGGGGTGTAAGGGGGAGTCGCCTACCATCAAGACTCTCCAAATGCCAACCTCACCTGCCCGTGGTGCACCCTGCCGGACAGCCGGATAACCATTTTGCAGGTGGTAGGTTTCGACCGCGGCTTGCAACCACCCTCAAGACAAAGCCATGCCGCCAAGTGACCTAGTCACGTTTCGGCATGATGTCTTGAGTAGCCATTGGAGGAGAATAGGTCCGAGTAATTGCGCAGCGTATGAGAGCCGTTTGAACTCGATGGGTTATGATGCACCGGGTGGCTCATTCTGGAGGGCAGCGGGATCCAAAGAAACGGTGCACCGCTGGCCGACCGCAGGTTCTAGGGGGCCCAACTAGCGTTCTAGCCATTCGCGAAAGGCTGCCCCACCGCCTGTGGGGATTGCTCCATCGTGCCGGTTGGCGACCGGATGGAGAGGGCCCGATGGCGATCCCCGGGGGGTTTTGGGCGTCCCCGCGGTCTCCATGTGAGTCCCCCACCAGTGGGTCTGACCACTCGAGTTGCTTGGTTCCAAACGTTGCGCTTCACTCAACTTCTATTCCACTCCCCTATTCACCCTACCAACAACATAATGGAAAAGTCCAAAAAGAAAAATAAGTGCCGACAGCGGATGCACTGCCTCTCCCTAAAAGTACAGTTCTCTAACATCCGAGGAGTGCACTCAAATCTCCACGATGTCCACCACCACCTTGAGACAGAGAGGCCGCACTTATTCTTTCTTACAGAGACGCAGATCTGTGATTGTTCGGATCTGGCATACCTGCATTACCCAGGCTATATCCTGGAGACCAAATTTCACCCCAATGCGGGCGTGTGCGTGTTTGTCAGAGACGAGATCTGTTGTCGGCGTCTCCGATACTTAGAAGTTCCGGATTTTTCTGTTTTATGGGTCTATGTAGATACTGGCCTGGACCGAATTGTATACGCCAGTATTTACCGATCACACACGGGAGCTCAGAAGACAACTCGACTTATTGAATATCTCAGTGGTACTGCAGATAAGGTCCAACGACGCTATCCCTCTGCGCAGTTGGTGCTCCTTGGGGACTTTAACGCCCACCATGGATAGTGGCTGTACCCGTTCAAGGACACCGACCACGCTGGCAGAGAAACCTATTGGTTCGCAGTAACTCATAGTCTCTCCCAGCTCATCCACGAACCTACGCGCATTCCTGACGTTGTTGACCATACTGCGTATTGCTTGGACCTTCTGCTGACATCGATCCAGACAGATACTCGGTGTCCGTATCTCCGCCATTAGGGACATCCGACCACTGTCTGGTGAAATCTGTGTCGCAATACTCGCCAACCGATACCAGCCCAAAAGGCAAAAGGCGAGTATGGCGGTACAAGTCAGCAGATTGGGATGAGATGCGTCACTTTTTCGCCTCTTATCCTTGGCGGCAAGCTTGCTTTACTTCTGATGATCCATCATGCTGTGCTGATGCTGTCTCCAGTGTGATATGTCAAGGTATGGAATACTTTATACCGTTCTCTGATGTATCCCTGGAGTCCAAAGCGCGCCCATGGTTTAATGCTGATTGCCTCCTAGCTGAAAAGCGAAAGCATGTAGCATACCAAGCCTGGGCTAGCGCTCGCAGAAGCAAAGCTATGGATCTCCCAGCTAAGAAGCAGGCGTACAATGCTGCTGCCAAGTCCTGCAAAAAAGGTGATCAGAAGCGCACGTTTCGACCACATTGGCCGTATCGGGGACAAGTTAGCATTCTATCCCACGGGGAGTAAAGCTTTCTGGTCCCTTGCCAAGTCGGTTGAGATGAACTTCTGTCGCCCATCACTGCCCTGTTCGCAAATCTTTTTGCGGAATGTTCACGTCTAGATTCCAAAGGTAAAAGCCCTCCCACGTTACCTCCATTCGGCCCAGAAACAGGTACTCAAATTCTTACAAAATCTAGACGTGAATAAGGCCAGTGGTCCGGATGGCATTCCCGCAGTGGTTTTAAAGCACTGTGCCGCCGAGTTGTCTCCTGTTTTGACACGCCTATATCGACTCTCTCTAAGGACTGGAAAAGTTCCAAAATCATGGAAGTTTGCAAACATACAGCCCGCACCAAAAAAGGGCAGTCGAGCCGACCCAGTCAACTATAGACCTATTGCAATCACTTCCATAATTTGCAAAATTATGGAACGTGTATTGAACCATCGTCTCCTGACGTACCTAGAGACCAGTGAGCTCCTCAGTGACAACCAATATGGTTTCCGCGGAGGACGCTCAACAGGAGACCTTCTAGTGTACGTCACGCATCTATGGAGCATGGCCTTGGAAGGGCATGGAGAGGCAATAGCCGTATCCTTGGATATCTCCAAGGCCTTTGACCGGGTATGGCACGAAGCTCTTTTGAGCAAACTTCCTGCGTATGGCATACCATCTGGACTCTGCGACTGGATTTCTGATTTCCTGGGGGAACGGTCAATTCGAGTTGTCGTCGATGGCTTCTCATCGGACCTAATGGCGATCAACGCCGGCGTACCTCAGGGATCTGTTCTCTCTGCAACATTATTCCTGCTGCACATTAATGACCTTCTTTTATCGGAAGGCATTATTGGTTACGCCGATGACAGCATTGTTGTAGAGAGATATGTGTCTAATGCGCGAGCGAGTCCAAACCAGATCCAATTTCAGAGAGAGTCGATGATCGAACGGGTTGATTTGACACTTTGTAGGGTTTCCGATTGGGGTGAAGCCAATCTTGTCAAATTCAACCCTTCCAAAACCCAGGCGTGTCTCTTCTCAGCTAAAAAGAGCTTCTAGGCATGACCATCACGTCGAAACTTAATTTCGGTCAACAGATAGAAACCATGGCACAGTCAGCTTCCAAAAAATTGGGAGTCATCGCAAAG
The DNA here is from genome assembly GCA_923062675.1 of Marasmarcha lunaedactyla. Taxonomy (NCBI): domain Eukaryota; kingdom Metazoa; phylum Arthropoda; class Insecta; order Lepidoptera; family Pterophoridae; genus Marasmarcha; species Marasmarcha lunaedactyla. The sequence continues at coordinate 18,092,736 of OV281353.1, forward strand.
GTCCGGCGGTACTTCAACTCCGAACAGCTGCTCAACCTGCACACAGCCCAGGTTCGATCTTGTATGGAGTACTGCAGCCATCTTTGGCATGATTCCGCAAAATACCATCTTGAAGCGTTGGATTCTGTCGACCGAAGGGCCCGTAGACTCATAAGTGACGACAAACTTACTTCTTCAAGACTGCAAAGTCTCGAGCATCGTCGAAAAGTTGCTAGTCTATCGGTTTTTTACAGATTGCACTTTGGAGAGTGTGCGAATGCTCTTTTTCAGTTGATCGAACGTTCCCCCTTTCTCCACCGGTCAACCAGACGCAGACGTAAGTTTCACCCGTTTGTGGTTAGCGTGCCGATGAGCCGAACTAAACGGTTCGATAACTCATTTTTGGTTCGTGTTGCCAAAGAGTGGAACGATTTGCCTGCGTCTGTTTTTCCAGACAAATATAACCCTGGAGCTTTCAAGTGTAGAGTCAATAGGTACCTCTTAGACAGGCGTGTACGATCCTCGTCTTCATCGTCACTTTCCATCAGGTGAGATGGAAGACAAACGCCTGCTAATTATTAATAAAAAAAAAAAATTTCTTGCCATCTACATTTTAACGTTCTTTGCGCGAGTACTTTACCCACGACAACCATTCCTATCACACCCATCTGCTTTGGAAGACTGTTCAAATTCAAATATTTATGTCTCAACATTGATAATTACTTGTTCTTGTTGATGTCAAATAAAGCATGAAAAACCTCCGTGAAGAACTGGCAAGAAACTTCACGGGAATATTTTTATCAAAATCAATTTAAAATTTCTTTTTATATCTGTACAAAATAATTCTTATCGGCATCTGATATCTCGGCAAGTCCCCCTCCCCCAAACTATCCAAACGATGAACACCCTCAATCGGCACCCGTTCACGAGTTACCGCGGGACCCAGATACCGCCCTCCTCAACCATATCAGAGGGAAGTGCGTTGTCAAGTAACGTCCGTCTATCGCACTTAAGATCGTCGGGCCCTACATGTACCATAATGTGGTCTCCAACCAGGACGATCATCTTCGACCTATCCTACTAAAGCTAGTTATGGTGCAGTTAAAATTAGGTTACAAGTATGAATGTTGGTGGCGCAGTGGTTAAGGCCCCCGCTTCTAAAGGTTAAGGTCCCGCTTCTAAAGGTTAAGGTCCCGCTTCTAAAGGTTAAGGTCCCGCGTTCGATCCCAGTGGCTGCCAAATGTATCAATGAGTTAAAACAGGTTTAGTCATAAAGCCGACTGCTCTAACGGTTAAAGTAAAATTGAAGGTTTGTGTTCAGACTACCAACCCGCAGTACGCAAGCGTGGTGGACTATAAATTGCCTAAACCACCCCGTAGTTGGGTGAGGCTGGTGTCTCTGCAGTGGGATTATTCAGGCTGTCATGATAATGTACTTTTAGAATATTAATATAACTTTTTAACAAAATTCACTTCAAAGGTATAAACGAATAAGTTCAATATTCATTGCGTAAATGATGGAGATCCTTGCCTTTCATCATACATACTCAGTACCGTCACGGCTGAGCCTTAGAGAGCACGTCAGAATGCCGCGAAATTTCAGTAAAGAGGTTAATATGAATTATTATGAATTAAGAAGAAAATATATTTAAATATACGTTTGACATAACAGAATATACATAGGTACATACAAATAAAAAAACATTTATATGAAAACTAACTCGCCTTCTGCGAACAAAACTATAGGTACCTACAGTCAAGAACAAAAGAACAATAATTCCAGCAACAAAGGACGAGTGTATTATATGAATCTTTAGTTACCCCACTTAACCTAACCCGAGTGGTGTCAAGAGGAGTCGCGGCCCGAGTATGTATGTGAAGTGGAATACGCCCACGGTATGTAAGTACTAACCAGGGACACCGAATTGCTTAGAAATTTAATTGTTGTGCTGGTGCAGCTTTTTTATTTTCATAATATTAATTCATTACAATTGTTATCATGTTTAAGAAATATATATAATCATCTACTAATACTAAGTTTACATTACTCATATAAGTGAAATGTTTTTTTTCACGAAATACATGTGTAATCCTACATGCATGCATTATTTATAAACAACCATAATATTTATCGCACAAATGTCTGGACCAACTAGAACTTGAACCCAGGACCCGTGGGTTGACATGACAATGCGTAACACATACGTACGCCACGAACCCATAGGTTCTAAAGTAGGTATTAAGTAGTTTGTTAAATTATTACACCATTACTACTGTTTGTTTTTTTCGCTAATCAGATTTAGTTATTTACGTACGCCGTGTCATTTAAATAAATATATTTATGTAATAATAAATAATAACGCTCCAAAGCATATGACTTTGTTTCGAGCAAGATGAAACCTTTACCAATATAAAGGCAACATAAAAAATCGTCAACTAGAGCTGCACAAGTTTTCCCTCCACCGTCCACAATACACTTCTAAACAACGGTAGGTAGATACGGAATGGCTCTCGCAATTCTGGCCGTGTACACAATTAACGTTCAACTGCATAACGTCTAACGTTCCGAACAATGAGCGGGCAATGCCAAGAACATACTGTAGAACGACGCAGACAGATAAACAAAGAAAAAAATTGGCTAGAATGTGATAGCACTTTTGTCATGATTGTACTTGTGTGAGTAGGTTTTTTGGTTAAGTTTTTGTGTGTATAAGGATTTAAGTAGTTTTGGCGTTTGAAGTATGGCTGATGTACCAGTGTAATTTACTCTTTCGGTAAGTTTGCTGTAGGTAGTTTTAGGTTTGATATTTTATCTGCAGTAAACAGCATTTTAGGTTTTCGTTCCGAAAGGGGAACAGAACCTATCACGAAGCCTTCATTGGCTGTGCGGTCGTCTGTTCCCCATGAACTGCTATTTATTTATAAAAACCAACAGCGTTTCAAACAAATCTTACAATATTATTTACAGCAAGTAGGGCTAATAACAGGTTTTAATTTAATTCCTTTTATTTTAATATCTGACTTGCCTAATGTCAGTTCTCAGGAGTCGATAATTAATTTCTTGCTTTAAAAAAAAGAAATAAACAAATTTTAGTTTATAGAACTCCAAAGCCCCAGAGCGCAGGAAAAATATTGATGTAAATTTTATTAAACTTGCTAACACCTACTTAATAATAAGCAATCATTATTACAGTAATAGTAATTTATACACTTAAATATACCTACCTACAGTCTAAACACAAAAAAGTTTCACACCTGTTCATTTTAAACAGTCTATCACACGGGTAAATAAAAAAAATTTAATCGTCAGAATAGTCACCACGAGCTGACATTTTAATTTAACTGCTTATACATTTAGACAAAGCCTAAAGATAAACAAGTGTTAAACTTTTTGTAGTAAACTAAGTATAACCATCCAGCCGATTAATATAAATGAAAAACTGAGTTTTTGAGTTTGTTTGTTATGTGTAAAACATTGTAAGGGCTCCAAAAAACATAGCGTGTTATTTTCATCAAAAAGCGCGCGAAACAATTAGATATTCACCAAACTAGTCACACAAGTACTAGAACAGAAGTTCAAGCAGGCTACTTTCAAAACTGGAGCTAGTACAATTAAACTTTACTCATATAAACACACTTCATTATTAACTTAAACTTAACAACTTAAGTTAGTGGTGCTCAGGTAAGTGAACGGAAGCTGCCAACTTACTTTATATACACTACGTTATAAATAGAAACGAAATTTATTATCTTCCCACTTAGTAAGCTAGTAATCTAATATAACGTATGAATTATGTTTAGTTTTGCAACTATCTTTTAGAGTTATTACTTAAAGAAACATACAAAAATTGTTTCGTCTTGATTTATACAGTCTTGATAAATTAGAATAAATAATTATCTAAACAGGTTTTTATACTAAACTCTCTGTCTGTTCAGCAAACTGACATTTTAGTCACTTTTAATGGATCCCATATTTCAATTAAACAGAAAACAATCAGTAATCATTCAAGATTATCAATACAGATTTTTGTAACCTTAATCAAAAATTCAACCACAACTAAATTATTTTTTCTACTCTTTTATTTAATAATAATAAAAGGGATGCATATAAAACAATAATAATAATTAAGATCCACATTATACATTATCTATCACAATTACAATTTATAAAACTAAGTATTGTAATAAAATAAAAATTAACATACGGGTATATAATGGGCACTTATGTGTCACTCTTTCTTACTAATATTTATCGCGTATCATCAATGGCAGATGTTATAACAATGGGCAACGTTTTGGAAATCAGATTTTGCTCCTTGATAATCAAAGTGAGCTGTTTTTGTGTAAATGCGCCCAAAAAAGTGGTCTACCGCTTTTTAAAGGGAAAATCGACTTGTTGTCTTTTAACGTGAAATTGAGTTTCACCTATAGGGTGACAAATCACATCTTTGGCCAACTCTACGTAGAAGTCAACAGTTTTCTGGGTTCCGTTACAATAAACATGTTAATTTTACATAATTCATACGTTAAATTAGATGACTAGCTTACTACGTGGGAAGATAATAAATTTCGTTTCTATTTATAATGTATGATATAAAAATTTATCATGAAATCAAAAACAATGAAGATGCCGTCCAACTTCAAAACAATATCAACAAATTGCATAAGTGGTGTCTGAATAATAACATGACACTAAATATTGAAAAATGTTTTGCTATCAGTTTTACCAGGAACAAAAAACCTGTGAACTATTTATATAATATTAATAATATTGCACTCAGTCGTCAAGATGTAGCTAAAGATTTAGGAGTCTGGTTGGATTCAAAATTAACCTACACACACCATTATGAACACATAATATCAAAAGCCAATAAAATTGTTGGTTTCATCATCCGAACAGCTAAACCCTTCCGGAATCCTACTAGCGTGTTGACATTGTATTATTCACTTGTCCGCTGTGTCTTGGAATACAACGCAGTCATCTGGTCTCCTTTCTACAACATCCATATTGATAGGTTGGAAGCAATTCAGAGGCGCTTTCTTCGTAGCTTGTGTTCCAAGTTCGGCATGAGGCGCAAATTGCCAACATATGAAGCACGGCTCAAATATTATAGAGTTGACACGCTACAATCTAGACGGTTAAGCCATGAACTAGGTGTCATTCATAAAATTTTCAATAAATGGGATGCCCCGGATTTGTTAAGCCATGTTTCGTTTAGGGTGGGAGGTAGTCAGAGAATACCAAAATTGTTTTCTGTGCCTTGTTGTAATAGTAATGTTACATACCACAACCCATTATACCGTATGTGCAGAGCATATAATAAGAAATGTAAAGATGCTGATATTTTTTCTCAAACCTATAGGAAATACCTCAAAATTGTAATGTAATATAGAAATAATTTAGATATTTTCTTTTTATTTTAATTTTTTTGTTTTGTTACTTTAAAGACAAATAATGTTTCTGAAATGTTAATAATTACTTTGTGTTACTCTATTAAATTGTGTAATTCTAATGCTGTGCGTAGCAATAACTGGTGTGCAGTTTTAGAAAATAATTGTTCAACATGTATAAGTTTAAGATGTTTTAGATTGTACACTGTTAGCTGTGCCATCAAATAAATAAATAAAAAATAAATAAATAAATAAATAATGTAAGTTGACAGCTTCCTTTCACTTACCTGAGCACCACTAACTTAAGTTGTTAAGTTTAAGTTAATAATGAAGTGTGTTCATATGAGTAAAGTTTACTTGTACTAGCTCCAGTTTTGAAAGTAGCCTGCTAGAACTTTTGTTCTAGTACTTGTGTGACTAGTTTGGTGAATATCTAATTGTTTCGCGCGCTTTTTGATGAAAATAACACGCTATGTTTTTTGGAGCCCTTACAATGTTTTACACATAACAAACAAACTCAAAAACTCAGTTTTTCATTTATATTAATCGGCTGGATGGTTATACTTAGTTTACTACAAAAAGTTTAACACTTGTTTATCTTTAGGCATTGTCTAAATGTATAACCAGCTAAATTAAAATGTCAGCTCGTGGTGACTATTCTGACGATTTAATTTTTTTTATTTACCCGTGTGATAGACTGTTTAAAATGAACAGGTGTGAAACTTTTTTGTGTTTAGACTGTAGGTAGGTATATATTTAAGTGTATAAATTACTATTACAGTAATAATGATTGCTTATTATTAAGTAGGTATTAGCAAGTTTAATCAAATTTACATCAATATTTTTCCTGCGCTCTGGGGCTTTGGAGTTCTATAAACTAACATTTGTTTATTTCTTTTTTTAAAGCAAGAAATTAATTATCGACTCCTGAGAACTGACATTAGGCAAGTCAGATATTAAAATAAAAGGAATTAAAATAAAACCTGTTATTAGCCCTACTTGCTGTAAATAATATAACTTTGTAAGATTTGTTTGAAACGCTGTTGGTTGTTATAAATAATTAATAAATAGCAGTTCATGAGGAACAGACGACCGCACAGCCACTGAAGGCTTCGTGATAGGTTCTGTTCCCCTTTCGGAACGAAAACCTAAAATGCTGTATACTGCAGATAAAATATCAAACCAACATTACCTACAGCAAACTTACCGAAAGAGTAAATTACGCTGGTACATCAGCCATACTTTAAACGCCAAAACTACTTAAATCCTTATACACACAAAAACTTAACCAAAAAACCTACTCACACAAGTACAATCATAGACAAAAGTTCTATCACATTGTAGCCTACTTTTTTCTTTGTTTACCTGTCTGCGTCGTTCCACAGTATGTTCTTGGCATTGCCCGCTCATTGTTCGGAACGTTAGACGTTATGCAGTTGAACGTTAATTGTGTACACGGCCAGAATTGCGAGAGCCATTCCGTATCTACCTACCGTTGTTTAGAAGTGTATTGTGGACGGTGGAGGGAAAACTTGTGCAGCTCTAGTTGACGATTTTTTATGTTGCCTTTATATTGGTAAAGGTTTCATCTTGCTCGAAACAAAGTCATATGCTTTGGAGCGTTATTATTTATTATTACATAAATATATTTATTTAAATGACACGGCGTACGTAAATGAATCTTTGATTAGCGCAAAAAACAGACAGTAGTAATGGTGCAATAATTTAACAAACTACTTAATACCTACTTTAGAACCTATGGGTTCGTGGCGTACGTATGTGTTACGCATTGTTATGTCAACCCACGGGTCCTGGGTTCAAGTTCTAGTTGGTCCAGACATTTGTGCGATAAATATTATGGTTGTTTATAAATAATGCATGCATGTATGTTTACACATGTATTTCGTAAAAAAAACATTTCACTTATATGAGTAATGTAAACTTAGTATTAGTAGATGATTAAATTTTTTTTTTCTAAACATGATAACAATTGTAATGAATTAATATTATGAAAATAAAAAAGCTGCACCAGCACAAAAATTAAATTTCTAAGCAATTCGGTGTCCCTGGTTAGTACTTACATACCGTGGGCGTATTCCACTTCACATACATACTCGGGCCGCGACTCCTCTTGACACCACTCGGGTTAGGTTAAGTGGGGTAACTAAAGATTCATATAATACACTCGTCCTTTATTGCTGGAATTATTGTTCTTTTGTTCTTGACTGTAGGTACCTATAGTTTTGTTCGCAGAAGGCGAGTTAGTTTTCATATAAATGTTTTTTTATTTGTATGTACCTATGTATATTCTGTTATGTCAAACGTATATTTAAATATATTTTCTTCTTAATTCATAATAATTCATATTAACCTCTTTACTGAAATTTCGCGGCATTCTGACGTGCTCTCTAAGGCTCAGCCGTGACGGTACTGAGTATGTATGATGAAAGGCAAGGATCTCCATCATTTACGCAATGAATATTGAACTTATTCGTTTATACCTTTGAAGTGAATTTTGTTAAAAAGTTATATTAATATTCTAAAAGTACATTATCATGACAGCCTGAATAATCCCACTGCAGAGACACCAGCCTCACCCAACTACGGGGTGGTGTAGGCAATTCATAGTCCACCACGCTTGCGTACTGCGGGTTGGCAGTCTGAACACAAATCTTCAATTTTACTTTAACCGTTAGAGCAGTCGGCTTTATGGACTAAACCTGTTTTAACTCATTGATACATTTGGCTGCCACCGGGATCGAACGCGGGACCTTAACCTTTAGAAGCGAGGGCCTTAACCACTGCGCCACCAACATTCATACTTGTATCCTAATTTTAACTGCACCATAACTAGCTTTAGTAGGATAGGTCGAAGATGATCGTCCTGGTTGGAGACCATATTATGGTACATGTAGGGCCCGACAATCTTAAGTGCGATAGTCGGACGTTACTTGACAACGCACTTCCCTCTGATATGGTTGAGGAGGGCGGTATCTGGGTCCCGCGGTAACTCGTGAACGGGTGCCGATTGAGGGTGTTCGTCGTATGGATAGTTGGGGGGAGGGAGACTTCCCGAGATATCAGATGCCGATAAGAATAATTTTGTACAGACATAAAAAGAAATTTTAAATTGATTTTGAAAAAAATATTCCCGTGAAGTTTCTTGCCAGTTCTTCTTCACGGAGGTTTTTTGAACTGATGGTAGAGTCATGCTTTATTTGACATCAACAAGAACAAGTAATTATCAATGTTGAGACATAAATATTTGAATTTGAACAGTCTTCCAAAGCAGGTGGATGTGATAGGAATGGTTGTCGTGGGTAAAGTACTCGCGTAAAGAACGTTAAAATGTGGATGGCAAGAAGTAATTTTATAATATTGTATGATTGAAAGAATGCGTCGTAACCTGCTAAGGGATGTTGTGACAGGAAAAATAAAAGGGATGCATATAAAACAATAATAATAATTAAGATCCACATTATACATTATCTATCACAATTACAATTTATAAAACTAAGTATTGTAATAAAATAAAAATTAACATACGGGTATATAATGGGCACTTATGTGTCACTCTTTCTTACTAATATTTATCGCGTATCATCAATGGCAGATGTTATAACAATGGGCAACGTTTTGGAAATCAGATTTTGCTCCTTGATAATCAAAGTGAGCTGTTTTTGTGTAAATGCGCCCAAAAAAGTGGTCTACCGCTTTTTAAAGGGAAAATCGACTTGTTGTCTTTTAACGTGAAATTGAGTTTCACCTATAGGGTGACAAATCACATCTTTGGCCAACTCTACGTAGAAGTCAACAGTTTTCTGGGTTCCGTTACAATAAACATGTTAATTTTACATAATTCACTCTTAAGTTCCTTTTTAAAACTATCAACAATTTTTTAAGATTTGATTACCAACTAAAAAATTCACGCCATTACCAAATTTTCACAGAGTATTTCAACATTATTATGCACGTGACATTGTCGTTATCTCTTTGCGTTCGGCAACATCTTGAAACCGCACCGAGATTGCAGAACGGTCCAGCTTGGGAGAAAGCTTGCGGAATCGGAATCATACCGTAGCGGAGCGGAGACGTGATCTACTGTTACTGTGGTGAGTGAGTTCATGGAATTTTGTAATGGCGGCAATGATAAAAATGATTAAAAAGTGTGTAAAAATCTGACCTAGATTCGCAATTACTTTGATCTTGGTGGTTGTGTTAAAAAGGCATGTTTATATAGATACCTTAATTTCTACAGAAAATGTATCTTCTGTTACTGAATTTTTTGGCTTCGATGTACAATAATTTCGTTTAAAATTCCACATTAACCTGAAATTAATTTATTTTGAACAAAATCTAACATTGAATTATAATACGAAGCAAACAATTAAATATATTTAGGTAGGTGGATTACACAAATTGTGCCAATAATAACGAAAATAAAAAATAAACTATATGAGTTAGTTTAGGGCATATTGATAACATTCCGAATCGAAATTATGAAGCCAAGGAATTAATGAGACACGACAATATTGCCATAGATCGGTGTTCGTGGCACCATGCTGTGTGAACGTGACAATGTCAAACGTGACACCTACATAATACGTTTTTTTTGAAGCTGACAATCGATCAATTGACATGAGATTTAGTAAAGGTGTGGCGAGTTATAAGCTTTGATTAAAGTAAAATAACGGTAGATAAGTGGCAAGCTTCTTAAGCACGGACCTTAAAAATCAGGCAACGGGCCGCCAGACTGAGTGTCTACACGAAAAGAACCAAGGCGATTAAACATAACCGTCTTGCTTGCGCTTGGATCATTCTGTCTCATTCTCAGTATATCTTCATAAATGTAAGATATGTACCTACTTGAGTTTCTGGAGTACCAGATCCGTCACTCGAGTACGTCATGCACGAACGTCACTTGTGCTCCGCTTAATTTAATCAATGATTAGGATATGTTCCCGTACTTTTACCATTTTACTCACTTAAAACTTACGTATCTGCTTTATTTTTAAAAGTCCATTTATTTGTTCTAATTTAATTTATGTAAAATGTGTTTATTAAGTGAGTGAGTAAAGAATCAGAGTGGATGCGGTATGTCGCTAAAATAGTACCCTAATAATACCAATATGAAACGTTCTGCAAACTTTAAACAATTTCACCGTACCAAACCCTAAAGACACATATTCAATTACACCCAAAATTAACCTTTCTCCGTACCTCATAACCGGTCTAAGCCTTAATAAGCCAGTTCTAATCCACTCACACAATAATTCAGTCCATATTAAAGCGAGTAACACCCACTAAAGCCTAGATAACATCGGATTATATTAAATGCAGCGTAGGCTTATGAATAGAGCGGTACTGTCACTGGCCGAATGAAACAGCCTCTATTAATTAGTTACACTTTCTATTATGTTGGTACTCCGTCGTTGGTGCACCCACCGAGGAGGTTGGAGTTAAGACTGAAACCTGTATGCTAATGATTTGACGTCTCCCAAATTGTTTGATCGCATGTGTAATGAGCGCTTTTTTTAGTAAACTGAGAACATAAGATGATATGCTAATAATTAGAACACATACAATACTTATTGTAGTTACTCGACTTCCCAGGTCTACAGATATGTCTATAAAACAAGTCTTTAGAATTTAACATTTTCGAAAAATTCAATTTTAAATGAATGACATTGCGTTTACTTAGCACAATTTTTATAGATGCGAACCGTTATTATAACAAGTACATGCAAGCACGCGGAAGGAACGTCCAACTAATAAAGAAGTATAAAGCGTATGAAACAAGCTTGGCTTAGCGAGCTAATCATTTAGAGCTGGTTCAAGCCGTACAGTATTACACAAAGATTTTGCTAACATAAACTATATGCCATAGATATTTCTATGTGAAACAGCTGTAAACCACAGATAGGTCGACAACTTCTCATCGTTAACCTCACATTTATGATAAGCATAATAATGGTCGCATTGCCTAAGTTCTTGCTCACGATTCCTTGCGTATATCCTTCATTTTGAGTAAAATTTTCATATTTAACCTCAGGCCCTCAGTAATTGAATATAGTCACCGTTCAGTGACATCTAGCAGTGTGGCGCGGAAGTTACGTAAGTAAACGTGGGCAAAATATAATAGTGTTCTGTGATGTCGCATTACTTGATCGTAATATGACATAGAATTACAGTTTTTAGTATACGGCTCTTGCAACTTTTCCAACTTCTCCGAGTCTCGGGAAAACTGGCTTTTTACTCTACACATTATTTTTGTAGTGGCCTTATGTGTTATGTGTGACAAAAATGTATTTATTGTACACCAAACCAACGCGACGAGAACAAGTAAGTTGCTATACAAAATGATGTTGCATATTTACAAGGAGTCGAGCGCAAGAGATATTTAGCCACTTGATGTTTGTTAACAGTCAGTAAACGATCCATACGTATTTATTTTTCTTTCAAGTTAAGGTGAAAAATGGACGATTGCTTCGTGATACGTGCTGTCACATTACTCAAAGTAATATTACATTACTTCCAGCGTTTACCCACGTTCACACTACAGATAAGGCATTGCAAGATTGATTATATACCACTAGGCTACCGTGGGTGTGATGAAAGTCTACTTGAGATATTGTGCATGCTGTAACATAATATTTTGTGTGCTTTGGTGTTACGTTACAGACGATATAAAATATGACTTTTATTGATACAAGTAGTGTGTATATATAACGGTAGTTCGTATCTTGTTAATTTATTATCCCATACAAGAAGTGAGATAAAATAGAACACTTATTAAGTTTCTTATTCATACTACCAAAGTATAAAAGCCACTTTGATTGATACGCGCCATTGATCTTCTAAGTCAAAAACTCAAGAGCTTGCTATCTACAAAAGCTTATAATAACATCTGTATAAGTAAACAACTTTCTTGTATCACTTATAAAATAACACCCCCACGTAACGATCACACTAAACCAACCGAACACTACTCTCATAATTAATTATTCCCAGTTTTTCCTCAAGCAGTATCATTAGGGAGGCTTTGTACAATATTGCTAATGGTAATACAAAGGCTTTTCTACAAGACAAGATAGCGCCCATTTCCATATTGCACTTAGTCAACCTTTACAAACTACAGCGATCACGAGACAACACTAAACGCCGAATAACAACCGTTGTACACCGTACTCGTGAACTTAAGTTGCGAAAGCATCAAAAAAATTGCCATCTTTGATTAAATTTCATTCTAAAAATAGCACGGGAGTAATCTTTGCAAACAAAATGGCGATAGAGTTAGGAAAGTTCGATTGAATAAGTTTTTCAAATAAGATCGCAAGTTTTCAAAATTGGAATCTTGAGAAATTAACTTCAAAATTTATTTTAGAGCGCTTGAATATAAACGAACGAAATTTTAATAAAGAACAATACAGGTAAGCGGAAGTAGTGCACGGAACATTATTAACTATTATGACGTCATCGAATCCCTCCAACGCAAGAAGCGTGGTTCCTGTCCTGTCTACTTACAGAAAATATGCTCATTCTTGTTTCAACCTTAAATCTCTACTGATAAGGTCTATTTTCGTAATATCGTGCTTCTGGGAAGAGTCCCGTTTGAATTATTTGAACAATGGTGTGGCATGTTCATTCAGTATTTTGTGAATCAACATTTAATTTATTCACATGTGTGTCGGGATCTGCTCGCGTTTCGTCACGGGTTTGTGGAAATGAATGCTTTTTACTGACTCTGATATGAACACAGGTATTTTCCATAATGAATACACAAGTAAAAATAAAATTTTGATACTATTGTTTTTTGACTTATCGATGTTACATTAGGATTTTTTGCCAGACATACACACTAACTGTATGGCCCCAAAGTAAGCAGAGCTTGTGTTATGGATGACCATACAGCGAACTGGGGGGAACCAAGAATAAACATAAATATATAAATACAAATAACCATGACCCGAAAACAAACGTCTGTGTTCATCACACAAATGAATGCCCCGGCCAGGAATCGAACCTGAGACCTTCGGCGTATGAGGCTCTTACCATTACACCACTAGGTCGTAAATTATTCGATTGAATCTTATTTAGCTGTTTCTAATTAGATAGCATATAGTCTGCTATATGCTTGGTGTCGCATCCCAAGAGCAAAAAATACATAAATAAAAATAATTAAATACTTTAGGACGTTATTTTTAACCCCCGACGCAAAACGAGGGTTGTTATAAGTTTAACGTTTGTATCTGTGCGTCTGCTGCGGCATCGTGTTATTCATATTTGATTGATGAAGTTTTCTTTGTTCGTTTAAAAGCAAAATAAATCGAGTGATCAAAAGCTGGCGTGCCTTTTGCCGTGCTTTTTGCAACTTATTTGGTACTAAGCTTACATGTTTGATATTTTTAATTGTAAGTAAGTACATGTCCACATTCAAGAAACCTTAAGGTTTTTGTCCTTCTACTGTTTTTTTTAACTGTACCAACCACTTTTAGTTTTTTTAGATTCAGCTGGACCAAATTAGCTCAAATTCCTAAAATATTTCCAGTGTTAGTAATTGTCTGTATATCTAGCATTAATTCTGTAAAGGTCGGAGGTCGTATTACAATAGTATTCTAGCTCCGAGCACATTGACTTAGGTTCCACTAGGCTCGTGACTACACTACTAAGTTCGTTCCGTTTATGTCCTACTCTAGGATATGGGAAGACTAGAGATCTTACAAAAGTAGGGTTATTTGTTCATGTTTGCGTGATTACTTAGTGTGGAGGGAATTCGTAAATTCTCTTTGGTTGGGTGAGAGTTCAACTAGTTATATAAAGTAGGGCCCCTAGTTATTTCTCAAGTTTTTAAATAATTACGTAATACTATAACATCAATTGTGTATAACATCAATTGTGCTCCTATATAAAATAGTTATATATTTATGAAACAATACTGTTAAAAATAATGGAACCATCCGCTTTGGTGTGCGTGAAAAATCAGTACATTTTAGTCACACACAAACAGTTGCTGTATCAAAACTTAACACACATACAGCCGCGCGCACCTATGATTTGAACCATCCATAACTAGATTAATAACGTGAAGTAAATTCTAGTAAATGGTTTCGTCTCGGGTGTGTCTTCTGTTACGAATACAAGTTTGTGTAATGAACAGATATATTTTCACCCCTCACTGACGTGTCTGTTAAAAACCTTCGCATTCATATTTTATTTTATCAAAGGCAAAAAAAAAATTTAAGCTCGGTGAAAGTCTTCTATATGTTTAACTTTATAAGAAACCTATGTGAAATCCACTTTTCATAGAATATTTTGCTCAACTGCAAATTGAATATTTGCTAACATTTCTAAATCCAAATGTAGACTCTAGTTCAATAAGGAAGACACCACACAAGTATAACGAACAAAAGTGCTCAGCACAAACTATGCAATAACTCTCTAGATGTCGGCATAATTGCATAAAATCGCTTTTGCCGGATCATTGCGCCCGCGCCGCGCCGAGGCCGCCGCCGCGCTCGCATAGCCTGTCTTAGGGTGTTACCACACCAATCGATCGACTGTCGACGTCGATCGATGGCAGCATAGAACAAACGACGTCGATCGACGGCCGATCGATTGGTGTGGTAACATCCTTAGCTCGCAAGCTAAGATACGCTCGGTTAAGTGAGCTTCGGTGTAGGTACACCCCATCAAGGAAACTAAACCAACCTCTTTTCAATCCTTTACAATTTAGAACTAACAATGCGAAAGTGCCGCTAAGTAGTTGGGTAATAAAGGCAAGGTTATAATAAATAATGGATATTACAAAATTCGGCTATAAAAGCTGACGTCATGTTCGACAGCCGTCTAGTTGGCTTGGTAGAGTTGTGCTGCGCTTTTAGGTGGGAGTTTTGGTTGTGCCAGGCAAAACTCCCGCCTAAAAGTACCGTAGCTTTCTAAATTTTATAGCATCGTCGTTTTCACGACGCATCTTCGACATCGTCGCCTGCAGCCCGTCGACGCCGACCTGCGTCGCCGTCGCCGCTCCGGCAAGCTCTGCGTTCCAGGACTTCGAGTTCGAGTAAGTTCTCCGCGTCGTCCCCAACCCCCCTACCGCGGTTAGGGTGGTTTAGGAAGTTAGTCTTCGTTGGTAGGTTCATAGTATATATATTTATATATTGCTGTGCTTCCCCAACCCACTACTATTCTTCGTTGGTAGGTACATAATTATATATTTATATACCTATTGCTGTCCTTCCCCAACCCACCACTATGGATCCACAAGATTTTGTGAAATCTTTTAAACAATTCGCCCATAGCCTCGCTGCCAAAGGCTCCAATGATCCTCAAGTAATTTACCAGCTCTTAGCACTCATTTCCCCATACTGGTCCCACTGATCCCTCGGGCTACCTCCGTCCCTCAGACCCTCTGGTCCTAGGCCCTCCCGCGTCTCCCTCCTCCTGTGATATGGAGTGTGAAGTAGACGCCTCTTCGCGCCGCAAGCGCACCGCTCCCGCGACCGAGTCATCCTCGGACGCCACCCCAACTGGCTCTGCGCCACCCTCATTCACCCTCGTTAAGAAGCGCTCTAAGGATCTCCGGCGGGTCTCCGCCAGCGGACCCACTTCCCAACGGGAATAACGTATGATTTATACAGCTTACTTACGGGGCTAAATGAATTCCTCACAAGAAAAGTTTAAAACAGATATTAGTTTATAAATGAAGTCTCTTTAAAGGCTGCTAACTTTTACAAGTTTTACAACTAAGTGGATGTTAGTTATCTAACACATAAAATTGTAATTAAGGAAAAATTAATTTTGATACCACCTTAAACATACTTACTTATTTGTAGTGTATAAATGATACAGAGTTGACCTACATTACCCCACAGCAGCATCCATTCAATAAAACCGGCATAAATTAATTTCCCAGCCTGAATTTCCCACGAAACGTCACTTACTTAAAAGACAAGATGCAAGAATAAAGCAACGGGGAACCTAACTATGAACAACCACTACCTACCATGAAACACGCTATGATAAAGTTACGAATAGTTACCTATTTTACGAAGATTCGGGACAGTTACAAAGAATTTCGAAATTGATCGCATTTTAAATACGAGCTATTTTGGTTTGCTTGAAATTCGAACGATGATTGAACACTTTCAAATTAAGAAAATTCAAAGCGACATAGGTATTTAATTATGTGTTAACTGCTTATACGATAAATTCCTAAAACTGGTTACAAGCACGCCAGATTTACAGATATTATGATATGAGGACAGAGATATCTGTCGTCTCTCTAAGATACAAAGTTGAAACAAGTCAGAAAGATGGATGAAATTATATCATTAATAAAATGACCGTAGTGCAAATGCCAATATAAAATCTTTAACTTTACTAGATCAGCAACCTCGCAATCCAAAGTTTCGTTTAACGTACTCCTAAACTTCGGAACATCGGGCAATCAAGAAACAATAGAGAGTGTGCTATAAATTCTTATCTCAGATAAGCCATCTGTTTTACTTGGGAGCAACGCATGGCGAGGCAGCGTGGCCTGGCTTTAGGTTATGTGTAATGAAAATACACGCCTTATTTACTTTTATTGTGATTGAGTAACTGAAAGTAATGATAAAATGTGTTTTATTTTGTGGGACTAGTAATGGAGTTTCGTTTCGTGGTTTCACTTTATTTTTTCCGAATAAAAAAAGAAGGTTTAAGAGATGGGTCGACTGAGTTCTCTTAAAATTACATCATAGTTATTGTATTATAATTAGGTATATTTGACCGAATCTTAAGAATCAAGAACAGGTTGTTATATTTAACAAACACAATAACAACATTTTTATGTGCTTGAGTTAGTTAAAAAATACCATTTCACAAGCATTATTTCCCTACAAAAAAACAGTAAAATTTCGATACCCTCATAATGACTTCCAGTGCTACCCCTTTTCTAGGACAGGTTGACAGAAATGACGTCATAACGGGTATATATGGACACGCGAACTGTCGATAAAACAAACATAGGTAAGGTACAGCCCTATTACTGAATGATTGGTTTATTTTTATTCCGCAGATGTTAGACGAAGATATGATACATAATTTGTTTGGTTTTGTATAGGTTAACAGTGTATTAACCTAACTGTTTTAAAACCTCTTGTAAAGCTCGATTATGAGTGGATAAAAATTTCTTTAGTGCTTTGAAGGTGACATCTAGAAAAAGTTTTCTAGACTTAAAACAGTTTTCTTGCACCTGTTATTTCTTAAAAGTTGAGTAAGCATCTGTTAAACATTTGAACGCATTATTGTGTAAGTAAATGAAATAACATGGAATTTCTACCGCTTTTGAAATGCTATTCAGAATCGTTAAGAACATGAAGTCAATTTATCAAGTAATCAATTAATAATAATAATAATAAATCCCCAGACAAACACTCCAACTGTATGGCCCCAAAGTAAGCAGAGCTTGTGTTATGGACGACCATACAGCGAACTGGGGGGATCCCAGAATAAACATACATATATAAATACAAACAACCATGACCCGAGAACAAACATCTGTGTTCATCACACAAATGCATGCCCCGGCCAGGACTCGAACCTGGGACCTTCGGCGTATGAGGCAAAGCTACTTACCACTACACCAATCGGTCGTAATATTTATTATTAACTTACAACGACAAAGACAATGGCGCCGCTTCGCTTTTCTAAAAAAGCTATGAAGCACAGAAAATCCAGTCTTAAACTGAAAAGAGCGTAATTAATTGAACCGGCGTCTTAGCAACAAACAAAATTACAATTAATCTTCATTATAATTAATGGAATAATTAAGCATTTGGCGAAAAAACGTTGAATTTTAAAGAAACTGACAAACGGTTCCTGGTTGGAAAAAGTCTACGCTTTATCTGAGGTACTTAATGAGTAGCTGTCATATTGTGCATTGTTCGGCATTTCACTAACTTAAGGTCGCACTCAGAGATTTTAATAGTTACTTAAGGCAGTACTAAGTTTAGATTTTGTTTATCGGATTTATACTTTATCTATACTTACTACATCTAAGTCTAGATTTGCTTAGCATAATTAGGACTGCCATTTGAAGTATCTGAGAGCTCTGATATTAATAATAGGTCTTTACCTATGAAACTGCCGTTTTGCCGTACTGGCCATTTCAAATGAAAATATTTTTTTTTTGACTGATAATTCTAATTTCAAATTAATTTTATTTGACAAACATGGAATTATTTTTCTAAAATCGTCATTTGTTTAATAGTTAGTGTTTTGTTTTCAACGCATTCGAACATTTTTCGTCATCATGGATAAGTTAAAAATTCGAGTAATTATGGAGTATCAGTACCGTCGTGGCAGCAAAGCGGCACAAGCGGCACGCAACATCAACGACGTTTACGGAGCGAACACTACAAACGAACGCACCACCCGTTATTGGTTTACCCGCTTCCGTTCTGGAAATTTTCACCTGAAAAATGAACCCCGTGGTCGTCCGAAAACTTTGGTCGACAATGACGAATTAAAGGCAATTGTGGAAGCTGATGAAACTCAATCCACGGCTGAATTAGCAGCAGCTTTCGACGTTAGCATCAAAACAATATTGGTCCATTTGCGTCAAATTGGCAAGGTAAAAAAGCTTGACAAATGAGTACCCCACGAACTCAATGACCGCCAGCGCGAAGTACGCGTGGAGACGTGCCTTGCACTGCTCAGCAGGCATACAAATGAAGGAATTCTGAACCGCATTGTTACTTGTGACGAGAAATGGATCCTGTTTGATAATCGTAAGCGCTCAGCAAGTTGGTTGGACCCTGGTTCAGCACCCAAACAATGCCCTAAACGAAAACTTACCCCTAGAAAAGTGATGGTCACTGTTTGGTGGTCTAACGCGGGTGTAATTCATCACAGCTTCTTGCCAAACGGGACAAGCATTACTGCAGATATGTACTGTGAAGAACTGAACACAATGATGGAGAAGCTCGCACGTCTCCAACCAGCTTTGGTCAATTGTTCGGCTCCACTGCTCCTGCACGACAACGCGCGACCTCATACTGCACAGCAGACGGTCTCCAAGCTACAAGAGTTGGGGTTGGAAGTTCTCCGTCATCCGCCGTACTCACCAGACCTTGCGCCTACAGACTTCTACTTTTTCCAGAATTTGGATAACTTCTTGGCGGGAAAAAAATTCAATACCCGAGAGGCAGTACAAAATGCCTTTGAAGAATTTGTTGCCTCCCGTCCAGCTGATTTCTTCAAGAAAGGCATCAATAAGCTACCAATGCGTTGGCAAAGATGCATTGATTGCATGGGTGGTTATTTTGATTAATAGAAATAAAAAATATATAAAAAAATTACGCTTCATTTATTTCGTGAAAAACGGCAATTTCATACGTAAAGACCTAAAATAACTTGCTTCACGATTTTCAAAAACTTGCAGGCGCTTCGCATACTGAGGAGCGACAACACTGAGCGGATTAAGATGCGAATCTGAGCTTGCACCAACTTCCCCGACTGTAGATATGGTAAAAGGATAACTGTTTAGAAGTAGTGAAAGGGAAA
Organism: Marasmarcha lunaedactyla; assembly: GCA_923062675.1. Lineage (NCBI taxonomy): Eukaryota > Metazoa > Arthropoda > Insecta > Lepidoptera > Pterophoridae > Marasmarcha > Marasmarcha lunaedactyla. The sequence continues at coordinate 18,112,650 of OV281353.1, forward strand.
AGAAACTGTGGACTAAAGAATGGAAAAAGGTTAATAAACATAGAACATAAAACAAGATATGATATAAAACATAAATATATAAATAATACACCATGAAGGCTGCACCATACTAATAAATTGTCAATTTGTTTTCTAGGTTTCAATATGCCAGTAGCAAAAAATAGAACTTATCTTAAATACTGCGTTATTTAGTTGCAGTCTGAATTCTCGAAATAGTAATTTAAGCTTGTTTGAATAACTAATGTGCATTTAAAATAATAATTCACTTGTCATAAGGCATATTGCCTGCGTACAGCTTGTTTTCTCTATGCTACAGCTGGAAGCAGATGGTTTTTGGCACGCGACTAATTAAAACAGCTGACTTGAAGTCAAGCAAAATAATTTTAATTTAAATGTCGCTGGTCATGCAAGCCCTTATAAGGATAAAATATTTGTATGTTGAAATATTAATAGTTGTGTTCAATTTCCATATTTGTTTGTTACCTGTAAAAAAACTAAAAAAAAAAAACTAAAATTTCTTCAAAATTGAAATTATCGATTGCACTCAGAGACGTCAAATAGTTAATTAAGGAGATCTCAATTATAGATAGGTATTGCTTAGCAAATATAAACTTAGATCAAGTAGAAGTTAAAGATAAAAATTGGCTTAGCAAAATCTATACTTAGTCTCAGTGTAGCTCTCTATAATAAAACGAACAAATCACTTCATCCTGCCATTTTAACATATTTAACTACCAAAATGGACATAAAATTCAAAATATTTTATTTCACCACAGGTAAAAAATTTTCACTTGTTTTCTACGAAAGTGGATTGAAAAGATCGCGGCCTAACATAGCGTTGTCAAATTATTATAAAACTAACCTCATATCAAACCTAGACTATTTGTCAGTCTCTGTGCAATTTTTCTCTGACATACATGCGTAATTATTTATTTTATTGAGCATTAAGTGAGAGTAAGTTTCATTAATTTTGAAAATTGATAGTTTAGAACACCGTGCCGTGATCAAATACACAAGAAACACTTAACTCCAAAGCAGATTGATAAAGATTTGGTGGCTACTTTAGGAACATCTGCTCCGTCGTATACAATGATAAAAAAGCGGACAACTGAATTGAAACGTGGACGAGAGAGCATCAAAGATGACCCCCGCTCTGGACGGCCTTCTACAGCTACGACTTCGGAAAACATCGAAAAAATATGTGATCTCATTATGGGAGACAGAAGATTGAAGGTATCTGAGATAGCTGAAGCTCTAGGGATTTCATATGAACTGTATACAAAACATGATCGTTAACGAATTAGGGTTCCACAAGGTGTCTGCAAGATGGGTTCCGCGGCTCCTTTCAGTTGAACAGAAAAACTCGGCTCACGATTTCTAGAGACTGTTTAGAGCTTTTTCAAGCTGATCCAAACTAATTTTTGGCAAGGTTTGTTACTATGGATGAAACATGGGTTCATGACTATACTTTTGAATCCAAACAACAATCCAAACAACGGAAGAGACCCGGATCTCCGGCCTCCAAGAAAGCCAAGGTGTGTTTTTCAGTAAACAAGGTAATGGCATCGGTTTTCTGGAATTCTAATGGTGTCATCTTGGTTGATTACTTAAAAGAGGTCAAACTATAATTATCCATACTACTGCACACTATTACGTCGTTTACGCGAAGAAATAAAGTCTAAAAGACCAGGATTGTTGACCAAGAAAGTTTTGTTTCATCAGGACAATGCTCGTGTTCACACATCTGCAGAATGAATGGCTCAAATAGTGAATTGTGGTTTCGAATTGCTTCCTCATCTCCTTATTCACCTGACTTGGCACCTTCTGACTTCCACCTATTTCCAAAACTAAAAAAACACTCAGGTGGAATGAAATTTTCTATCAATAAGGAGGTCAAAGTGGCCGTAGATGCCTTTTTGAAGACCTTTACGAGACCTTCTATTTAAATGGGATCAAAGCTTTGGAGGACCGCTGGACTAAGTGCTGTGACCTAGGAGGAGAGTATGTAGAAACTCCTGCGGCCTTTTCAATCCACCCTCGTACAAGTGTAAAATGCCTTCTTATTTTTTTGATTGCGTAAATACACCCAAACTTCGGCTTTTAGAAGGTACTATGAGGTAGACTAAGGAGAAAATTAGCCAGCGGAAAAAAAACACCTCTAGACAGTCTTTTATAAAAACAAACTTCCTTATACAAGTTTTCACTAAAAACGCCGGGCACTAAAATTTCCTATCCATTAAAACGCTGCTAAAGGGGCTTGGCTAGTAAGTTACTTTATCAACACCCGACCCGCTTACAGCCATGTATCTAGCGATTTTAATATAAAACCCAAAGCTATTTGCATTATCTGTGCGACAAGCTACCGTACTACTGAGTAAACTAGCGGTTTTAATAACATGCCTTAATTACATTAATCTTTATCTAGCCCAGGCTGAAAGAAATGACTACTGATGTTTAGTATTTTTTTAAATAACGTAAAATTGCACGCTTCTGTGATTTTAAAACAGTAAATGTTTATTTACGATACCCTTCAACATAATTGAACTTTAATTTTATCCAAAACATTACAAATATAATTAGTTCAAGTTTTCCTTAGAAATACCTACTGTATAGGTATCTGGCAGCAACTTTTTACCTAAACACGAGACTAACTCAACTACTTAATTATTTTTATTGCATATATTTAAGACATGATTTAATAAAAGGCAGATTTATAAACGGTTTGACAAAATTTTGGAACCAGACTTATAAAAAAAACTTATCGTTATACCATTTTTGTAAAATCATATGAAACCTTTAGTATAAAGGTTTTTGTTTTCATTTTGCCTCATCAATATCTATACGTCACAACAAAGTTACTTTTTATTTCTCAAGGATAAAATACCGGTATCTACGGGACCGGGTACAAGATCCGTCTGCTACGATACATTTTATCCGGCATTAATTTACCGGTAGGTGTAAATATTTTGTAGTTTTTACTCGCAGCATCCACAATATCATGTGTCATTGGTATCGCCTATGACTGTTTTAGGTTTGGCCCAATCAATTTAACAAATATTCAAAACAAATTAAATGCCAAACAAGTAAGGCATGGATTTAAAAACAAATGTACAAAATCAATATTTTTGATAGGAGTTTGAAAGTTATCGGCCGTCTCAGTTCAAATCAGCGTAAGATTTCCCGCATACTTATGAAAATCTATGACCGTAATATTTCTATCAAACCTATCATCCGGTATAATTTACAACACATTAATGTCTAATCTTTCTGAATCACAAAAAAACACTTATACAATTAATAGCCATCACTCCATTATCTAACAGCAACTATAAATTACATACAGTAGCAAAAAGCCAAGTTTCTAATCAGCTATAAGAGTGGTCGTATCTTTAAGGATTTATTTTCACGAGCACAACCCATTGTCTCTCCACTGAGCTATTGTCTGAGATCTCTGATAGCTGTGACAATGAGGCCACTACAATTAACAACTGACTTACCTACTCTATGTTCCTATTCACAATTGTATACGAGCATGAGAGTTTTTTCTTTTTGTGTAAATTCTTGTGGATCTGTACTTGGTGTTTTGTATGCATCCGAGCATGGACCTGCCATGAACAATTACGGATGTATATGTCAATTAAAAACCGTGTGTGTGATGGACGTGGATGGGCGTGCTGAATGATTATTAAATAGATTTGGTTTTAGTAGCTTCCTAGAATCATAACAGTACTAAATGGTAGTTGTAGTGATTAATATTTCAATGCGCATACACACGCGCAACGATACTTCAGCGGTCAAGGAGAAGTAACTGTTAGGAGCAAGTAAAGACAGGGTTTCTATGGTAACATGTTAAAAACAACACGCTGCCCTCGCGAGCTCTAAACGCTTATTCGGCTAATTAAGGTAACTTCATTTTAAATACTCGTGACATAAAAAATCAAGAGTATTTTGCTCAACACACGTTGGACACATAGATACTATTCCGTAACTAAGACTTCAAGAAGTTATCAGTTTGGAGGAATGCAGGTAAAATCTCTAATAAAGAGACAAGGGAACGTGAAAGCATGTGTGCGCGTCTCCCGCCGGTCAAACAAGTTACGAAAACGAGAGAAAGCAAAAATGCCGCTGTTTCACTTTATCATCAAGTTTCATCTCAAAATATTTGGATTCTCTGATAATCGAGTTTTTATAACGCTTATCTGGATGAATCGCTTCATTACTTGAACTTTTAAGTTAAAACTTTGAACTTAATGAAGCTTTTATGGGCTTTTTAAGTGTAAATTACCATTTTGTTTAAGTATCGTATGCTGATTCCTGTTTTTTTTGTATCATGAATTTATTTAAGTAATTGTTTATTCAAAAATTTTAAGACGATTGAGATGTGCCAATACGCGGCACGTGTAGGAATTTTCAAAAAATGTTTATGTTTCATACCGTCCCTTACCGTGCGATAGAGAGAGTTGCTAGTCTAGTAAATGTTGTCTCGGGCGATAACGTATTCATTTCTCCCCCTTAACCTTTACAAATTAAATTTAAAAAAAATACAGATATTTAGATGCTAGATAATATTTATTTTGAATAAAAACGTACTTACAGACCTAGTTTTTCCTTAAATCTATAAAGTTTACAGCTTCGCAATGGTCTTAAGAACTTAATACTTGCTATTCCCGCAGCTTGTTTGAGTTATTTTAGCGTTCACAACTGCATCATACAGCTTAAGGCCTAACTTAAAAAACACAAGTGTAACAGGGGTGCAATTTTATCTTAAAAATAATGTCAAATTAAACCTTAACAAAACGAAAACGGGCCCTTAACATCCAAACCTTTCAATAATTTTTATTTGTATGATTTATCAACACCTAAAAGAAATTTACACGTGTACTGACACTGATTTCTTACTATGATCACAAAACTAAAACATCAGTTTCCTGACTTTCATTCATTCACAGCATCGTCTAGCTCACACTTGCCGATTGCCCACAAACAGGTTCCGGCAACACATGATTTTGAATCTCGAACTGAGGATCGTTGGCCAACTTTCTCTGGATTCCTCAGGGCCCCACAGACTGCCTTCTCGCGAGCTACCCACAGATCTACGAGGCAAAGTATTTGTTTATGCGGACGAGTTTGTGGTTGTGACCTTAATAACGATTGTGTGGCAGTGGCATAATTTTGTTTTGGTTTTAGATATTCATTTTTGGGGTGCGGTTTAAATTTAGGCTTAGGTCTTTAATTTCAGTTGATGATATCGAAATTAGGGATGTAGAGTAAATGATAACTATGTTAAATTTGGGATGTTTGTTTTGTTTTATAATACCATTGTAACGATTAAACAGACCATAACACTACAGTATACATATGTATAGCTAACTGCAGAAACTGAGTCATCAAATGATTTTAATTGTAGTTCTAAAGTCTAGGGTCTTCTCCGATGATGAGTTATTATAGAATTTTTTAATGTAGATATTTTGCTGCATGAAAAATAATAAGTACTAGAGCGACGGGTTAGATTAGTTTTTAGCAAAATAATCTGCAAAAGCACACATATTTCGCATAAACAAAAGCAAACGTGAACGTGAACTTTGGGCCTGCAAAAGCTTTTATTTTGGCTTACTACACACATTACAAAAGTTAATAATAAAAATTACTAAACATATCGCCTATTAAAAGAAACATTGATTTTTTTTCTCATCGCATTCCTTTCCTAGGACAGGTTTAAGCAACTAGTAAGAAATACACGGACGAAATGCCAAGGGTCATTTACACAATCATTTTAGCTATTGTTATGATCCGTGGTTTTTGTTACAACGAAGTAATGACATTCGACCATTGCAATTAGAACCAGCCAACAGTTCAGTGTGTTATTTTAAAAAACGGTTGGCATGTGTTGTAATTTGCACTGCTAATTGTAATATTTACAATTGCGGTGGTGATTTCGCTTTTTTGTTTAGATTTCATGCCTTTACAGCTTAACTGATCGCTGTGAAACTTTGCGTGCATGTTGTCAGGGGTGCACAATGCGATATGGGTAGGGTTCTGTATTAAAATACAGAAAAAAGTTAAAAATGCGAGTGAGCTTAAACTTTAATAAATACATTTTAATAAATCTGAACATGATACGATTTAGTTACAACGTTTGTAAAGCAGAGATCTGGTGTTGGATTATAGTTATTAAGGATAGTTGTATGTTTAGTAAAGATTTTTGCTTATGAGTTACGGATGTTTTATACTTTTTTTTACGTGTTATATTAAGTATGGTCATATCAAAAGCATTCCTAATTTTAGAGGCAGTTGAAGTATTTTGTCTCGAGTAGGTAAATAACAACAGTATGAATATCATAATAACAACTTTCCTTAGAAAGTTACAGAAACAAATATTCAGGACCACCTTAATGTCCCCCTTACTTAGAGCTAAACTAATAAAAGATCTTAGTACGTTCATAAACAAAACACGTCATACCATGTCAAGGAAAACTTACTTTTATGTCTTACAGCTAAGGGTTCCTAAAAGGTCAAATAGTAAAGTACGACTTGCACTTAAGCGTACATGTCTAGGAATAAATTGAGTCAGTCTATTAAATGATTCTCTTAAAATGCCACGGCCGAACGTTACTTACGAACAGCGAACAGGTAACTTATGGAGTAATAACACCGTGGTGAAAGAAAACATTGTCAATTTCTCAATCTCAGGATCGGATTGTTTTAGTTTACTTGGAAAGGTCTGAAAACTTGATATTCGAATAAAGATTATGCCGTCTCTTTCTACCTGTAATAAGCTGCATACGTTATATTTAAAACTTTGGTTAAAGTTAGGCTAAAAGAAATTGGATCGAGACAGTTTTTGACTAAAGATAAACAGGTAACACAGGTGTTCTAATTTTAAACACGTTCGTATTTTAATTTTTTGCTGCCAGTGTAAAACTTCTGAGCAATGTAGTTTCAAAGTAATTCTTTTCATATCCATAGATATTTCTGCCAAGCTAAACGTCAACAACATGTAAAATATAAATAAAACAATTAACATTTCAAATGCAATGGAAAAAGTGAGCTTTCGACTAAAAAAAAATATTAAAATCACTTACTTTTACAATGTTGCTGGCCCAAGTATTTGGAAGCCGATTTCGTGGGCCAAGATTCCATAAAGCACCTCATGTTCACCATTATTACAATTATCTTTTAACATACTGTAACGTAGAATTTTCACAAAGACATTATTTAAAAAAAGAACGACAGCACTTAGTTTTGAGTACTCTATCGTGTTTTTGTTTACAATATGTAATGTCTTATGAGAGCCTTTCAATTGTTTTTAAAATGAGAAATGCTTCGTGAATGATCCTTCTATTTTAGCAACATGTTACATCAGGTGTAAGGCATGCAATAATTTTGGTTCAATATTAATTCTCAGGGAATTTTTGAGGTTTTTACGTATGTAAAATGGAGATAATTTAGATATTACACACAATACAATGTTGTATATGGAGATGTCATAGAATTTGTTCTATTTTTCTTGTATGACTTTACTTGTGATTTGAAACTATGCCACTTAACATAACAAAAAAAAAGATTACTATTTTACATCCGACACTAATATGACGAACCGTAGCCCTTCCGCATACACAAGAAAACCTGGATTCAAACCCTGTTAGACATTAAAGTACATTTGCATGGATGTTTTTCTGTTAACTAATACTCGTACCTATTACCCGGAATGTCAGGTATACCATTTTCAGTACGGCATATTGTGATAAATCCATATCATGGTTTGCTTGTTGTGGTATCTCATACATATGTAGAGATGTGTTCATGTGAATATTTTATTCGTTTAATAAATCAGCATTCGGCTTACATAAAACGCAATTAGAAAATAACGAGATAAAAAAAAACAAAACGTGTGGTTTAATTAAACTTTGGTTTATCGTTCAACCACATTTTCTAATAAGTGACAAGTGGAATGCAAAGGTTGTTTGCTGACTTTAATTTACAATAAGAAGTAGAAATATATTATGTACATTATACATTACGTAAAGTATATTTTTATATGCCTGTAGGTATTACCTAGGCCTTAGTATAACGCCTGAGGGGGACACACGTACTTAAGGAATTTATTTTATACCTAACCTAAACTCAACGAAAAAGAAATTTTGTAGTACTACGTCTAAGCCTACTTAAGAAAAGGTTTTATGTTGAATTGAAGAACTCGAAGTTTTTTTTTACATGTAATTTAAATAATGTACCAATGTATCAATGTTTAAATAATGTAATTTAAATAATGTGTTTGGTGTAGCGCATTCATATACCTACTACTAGTATTTGCACGATTACTAAAATATTTACTAACCTAAATATTTATTTCATTTTATAATATTATATTTACTTAGCATTTCGTAATACAATTAAAATGTTTGTAACAATCATACACTCCGCCATGCAAACCACACACAGACTACACAATTCAATACATATTGATTTCAATCACAATCAACCTAGGTTCATTGTAAAACAACCGCACGATAGTTTATACGATACGATAGTTTGTTATGCAATTGAAAAAATATAATACAACCACAAATGAATACGATTCATCCGATGAAATGCCAAATATTTACTCGGATTGAGATAACAAAATTGGGTATTTTGTATAAATATGCATGGTAATAGTTAAATAGTACATTAAACACATTAAGAACTCCTCAAAGAAAGATACGGTTTATGTTTTATAAGAAAAGCTCGTTATCTTAAGGTTATGAAAAGAACTGACTATCTAGCGATCCGTAGATAGATAAAAAAAATTTACCAGCCAGCAGGAAATTATCGGAAGTGTATTTAAAATTTAACGTTCTAGGTTTAAAAATTTGGCGTTTTAATCTTTTGAAATATCTGGCGCGAAATGAAGTTCAAGTGTTTTGGTGCATGTCTCACTGCTAAGACTTGGCGTCTTGTCTTACGCTGTAATCTATAAGCGTTCTCAGACTTTTCTCAGCTAAATTGTTAAAAAGCGACTTCTTATATACTATATGGTATTGAAAATCTTAGTAAAACTGTTGTGACTAGACACCGTTGTATCTACATACTTTCAGAATATCAATACTATTTAGCTTAGAACAACGTAATTTTTTATTTGACCTTTTCGCTGAGTTACGACTGAGATTAGTCTAACCACACAGAGACTTAAAACCTACTTAGAGATACTTTATATAAATGATAAATATATGAATTCCCAGGTAAACACACCAACTATATGGCCCCAAAGGTTAGAAGAGCTTGTGTTATGGATGACCATACAGCGAACTGCGGGGAACCCAGAATTATCATACTCAAGCATATAAATATAAACAACAATGACCCGAGAACAAACATCTGTGTTCATCACACAAATGAATGCCCCGACCAGGGCTAGAGCCCGGGACCTCCAGCGTATGAGGCAGGATTACTACCCACTACACCACTCGGTTGTCAGTATTATGTAATTTAACCTGACGGTGATTATTACGACTTAGGGTGTTCCAACACCAATCGATCGATCGTCGATCGACGCCATCGATAGATGATAGAATCGATTGGTGTGGTAACACCCTTAGGAATACCGAGGAGATTTACTTTAGATGCTTACTATGTTTTCAATATTTGCTATCGAAATAAAATAACATAAATTCTCACACTTATCTAAATGTGACCCTTTAATAAAAACTCCGTGTCCCGTTAAATTAACGATTGTATCGCTAGTCGTTACAACTTAACAGTTAAGCTGCCGCGAAAAACCTCCGTGTTAGGTTGCATTCCATTGATGCATTTGATATTTATTTTTACGTACTTGTGTGGGTAGAGGTTGCGTTCAGAATGAGAATGAGCGTGTAATATTTATACTAAAGTTCTGATCCGTGCTATTAAGATACAGCTATTACATCTTTATTTACTTATTGTAAAAGGTGATTGAAATTTAAAAAAAACATCCAGGCAATTCCTGGAGAATAAGCAAAGCTTGTGTTAGATGACCGTATAGAGAATTGGAAGTAACCACAGTATACAAGCTTGACCTAAAGGAAAATCATTGCTTTTTACCCTCAAATTTGTGTCTCTACCGGGTTCGAAACAGAGGTTTCTGTAATGCGATTTAACTGGCAAGGCTGTCGATCGCAAAATTATAGCGTTTAATAAGAATTTGTGTAATTGATTTGGCATATTATTGCATAAACTTTTAAGAAGTCACCACGGTTTTATTTAGAAAACATTACAGAAATCAATGATAGGTAAGTCTTGGTTAGCATGTACCGACCTACAAGTGATTTCATAATTTTAAAACCTATACATAAATCGTAGCTTCTAATTCATATGATAATAGATAAGTATGATAATGATATGACTTAATAGAAACTTTCTCGAATTTATAAGATATTTCAAAAAAAGCGACTTATAAACTTAATTTAAAACTTTTTGGTACGAATTCTACTAAAGTCTAAGTACCTACCTAAATTCGTGAATTCGTACTACGCTAAAACGTTGTACCTACTTAATCGAATATAGTTCAACTTTTGTTCATTAAGCATATTTTATGCTTCAGTACAAGGAACCTACTTCCTATTTTTTAAATAATCGTCCAATTCATTAATACAAATAAATAGGTGTTCATAAGCCTATTACTGAACTTACTGAAAACATTTATGAAAAAAATAAAATCAATTTTAAATGCCAATTTCAAAAGTATCTATCTTCTAGAGAACCGCGTTGAAGTTGTTTGAAGTCGACTTTGCATCCAGATCGCGCTTCCCGCTCAAACTGGGTGTACCTAGGCCGGTTTCGATAAAATATTTACTAGAAAAAAATGCGGTTACACAAAAAATACTGCCAAGATGTCTTTTGGTGGTCGATAATATAATAAAATATTTAAGCAATCTCTATCGTTTTAGAGATAAGTTTAACGTAAAGTGACTATTTGAAGGCATTTTGTTGTTATCAAAGAATAAGTTACGGCTTCAACTTAGTGTGATTAGAAGGTATTTGGAACTTGAATACTTGACTCAATATAATGGGCTGCGTATATTCTGGATTAAGAAGCTATATTAAAACAGGAATTAGGCTTTACCGTAAGGAATAGATAAATCCGGGTCGCATAGAGTCTTCATTTAGTTACGGCAAAACATTCGGGATTTTGAAAGCTCTTTTATAGCGCACAGCCTCTTTATTAGGCGATAGAAAGTCTAACCTACATATTTGTCTATAAGTTACTCACCCTGTTTTTCTTTGAAACTAATTTCGCAATCCTTTCATATGTATGACTTAGAAACTTAATCACTTATCACTTGTTCAAACTATTTCCCACACCTCCTTTGGGAATTCACCACGGCTTGAAAACTTAACTTTGCACAAGCAAGCACTTTAACGAACCTACAGGGCACTGGTATATGGCGTGATTTAAGGCATTCACTGCACTGAAGGCTGTATTGAAACACAAAACCACTAAAACTATCGAAATTTACACTTTATATCAATGATTACAGTCATCACAACTAATTAGAACTATCTTTTCAGCTAGATATGACGTGTTAAGTACAACATTGCTGAGTTCATAACATTTATTTCGATTTATAAAGTCGCGTACGCCGCGCGCGGCTAAGGTATAACTAAGTTGGTTGGTTGCGGTCCGAGCGAAAGACCGTTGATCCAACAAAAAGGTCGATAAAGTAGCATTGTGCCGCTTTACCGACGCTTAGACTATACGGCGAACGTCACGAATGTTGTACTTTCGCGCTCTTATACAAGAGGTTAGACAGAGACGGCCAATTCAAAAGTTCGTAGTGTGCAACATACACATTGCGCCCACGAGCGTTATAAATACAGCCTCCGTCAAACAATACAGAACTCATCAACAGGTGAATTGTGTATATGTGTGCCGGTAATAAGATTTTTTTATGTGTGTGCATATCTTTTCGATGGTTGTATTGATAACGTAGTATTTTATTTAATGTTCAATACTATTTTATCAATGCAATGCGAGTAGCTAGTTAGTTTGTATAACAAGTTTTGCTGCAATGTAACGACTAGTACGAAAAAAATAAATATAAGAGTATGTTTTGCAATAAGTAGGGGTATCTACACAAGACTGAGCTTAATACCATGCTAATTTAAAAGTAAAACACTGATTAATATTTATCTCTTTATTTCTACTTGAAGACATTATAAGGTGGGTTCTAGAAACTATCATTTTATAGACTAATGTTTTTATAAATAAGAATCTTGTCAAGAATCTTGTCAGAGGAATGGAACATGTGTCTATAAATACTTACGTTTAGTACTTACCTAAGTAATTCGATTTTAAGAAAACTAAATGAGGCATACTTCAGTAACAGTTTATAAATTTTATGTATGAACCAATTAAGAATATTTGAAACCCTGTTTCCGTCCCTGAAAACTTTAGGTACGATTAACCTTAATAGGCAGGCAGCGTAGATATTCGATGCCTTAGCTGAGCAAGCTAACAATAGGCAGGTACCAAAAGGTAAGAGATAAAGGGAATGCCAATTTCTTTTCCATTACTACGTGTGGGTGTGACTTAAAACGTTTACTGACAGTTGGTGTTGGCTCTATGTATTCAGTTCAAAGACCTTTTTACTATATTTTTAGGTCCGCTTTAAACCATAGGGAAATGGGGACTCTGAAATCAAAATTATGTGATACTAAAAATACCTATTGTATAGCCTTAAAACGTAAGATAGCTTTGAAAAACATTTAGTTTGCACTTATGTTTTCGTTCCTTGTTAATTCAGTTACGATCTATTCTCAGAGTTCTATAAGTAGGTTTTTATTCCTTGTTAATTCAGTTACGATCTATTCTCAGAGTTCTATAAGTAGGTTTTTATTCCTTGTTAATTCAGTTACGATCTATTCTCAGAGTTCTATAAGTAGGTTTTTATTCCTTGTTAATTCAGTTACGATCTATTCTCAGAGTTCTATAAGTAGGTTTTTATTCCTTGTTAATTCAGTTACGATCTATTGTCAGAGTTCTATAAGTAGGTTTTTATTCCTTGTTAATTCAGTTACGATCTATTCTCAGAGTTCTATAAGTAGGTTTTTATTCCTTGTTAATTCAGTTACGATCTATTCTCAGAGTTCTATAAGTAGGTTTTTATTCCTTGTTAATTCAGTTACGATCTATTCTCAGAGTTCTATAAGTAGGTTTTTATTCCTTGTTAATTCAGTTACGATCTATTCTCAGAGTTCTATAAGTAGGTTTTTATTCCTTGTTAATTCAGTTACGATCTATTCTCAAAGTTCTATAAGTAGGTTTTTATTCCTTGTTAATTCAGTTACGATCTATTCTCAGAGTTCTATAAGTAGGTTTTTATTCCTTGTTAATTCAGTTACGATCTATTCTCAGAGTTCTATAAGTAGGTTTTTATTCCTTGTTAATTCAGTTACGATCTATTCTCAGAGTTCTATAAGTAGGTTTTTATTCCTTGTTAATTCAGTTACGATCTATTCTCAGAGTTCTATAAGTAGGTTTTTATTCCTTGTTAATTCAGTTACGATCTATTCTCAGAGTTCTATAAGTAGGTTTTTATTCCTTGTTAATTCAGTTACGATCTATTCTCAGAGTTCTATAAGTAGGTTTTTATTCCTTGTTAATTCAGTTACGATCTATTCTCAGAGTTCTATAAGTAGGTTTTTATTCCTTGTTAATTCAGTTACGATCTATTCTCAGAGTTCTATAAGTAGGTTTTTATTCCTTGTTAATTCAGTTACGATCTATTCTCAGAGTTCTATAAGTAGGTTTTTATTCCTTGTTAATTCAGTTACGATCTATTCTCAGAGTTCTATAAGTAGGTTTTTATTCCTTGTTAATTCAGTTACGATCTATTCTCAGAGTTCTATAAGTAGGTTTTTATTCCTTGTTAATTCAGTTACGATCTATTCTCAGAGTTCTATAAGTAGGTTTTTATTCCTTGTTAATTCAGTTACGATCTATTCTCAGAGTTCTATAAGTAGGTTTTTATTCCTTGTTAATTCAGTTACGATCTATTCTCAGAGTTCTATAAGTAGGTTTTTATTCCTTGTTAATTCAGTTACGATCTATTCTCAAAGTTCTATAGGTAGGTTTTTATTCAAAGGAAATAACATGGCAGTTATTATCAATATTTATTATGTACCTACACAGTTGTATTCTTATTTTTTTGATGCTACCTATGTATATAGGTGGCATTATGGCTATTATATTATAAACTATTGGTTTTCGTGCAAATTGTACATACAGTGTGTTGTAAGCGGCGGAAGGGGTTATGACTCTCGGGATGGGCTGGACACGTTCTTTTACCTTAGCCAGGATATGCCTAGACTTAGTTTTAACTTAAGCTTTTCTACTTAAAATGGACTTGAAATATCTATACGAGAACGGATTTCTACCAGTAGGAACTAATTTATTACGGAGGGACCAATTTTAATTGCATAAATATGAAGGTATACCTAATTGTATTAATATTTAGATAATAAATTAATAATAAAATGAAACACAGGTTTTACACAAATCTAGACATAGATGAATTATGTATAAGCACAAATTTGCAAAGCAACACCCATACTTAAGTGAAGTAACCAACGTTTAACGTTTCTATGCGTTTACGCGTATTATCAGTTACGTAATGACTGAATTTAAGCTAAATTTCAAGTTAAGTTTCAATTGTGTGTTGAAACGTATTAAGTACCTAGTTACGCTATATAGATGGACAGTCAATAACTACTAATACCTACTTAGATTTGTAAGTAAGGATTTTGGACGAGTTTCGGACAGAATTTGTTACAGAAAAAAAATCTCTAGAAAAATAAGCTTTTTCCGAAGTTTTGACTTCGTATATCCATAAGCATTCTTATTTTCAGTTTTCTTCAACAAATTTAAAGTGAAGTGCGACACTCCCACATTTTGAAAACAGGAGAAAAGGCGAAGTAGTATGAGAAATATTTGTCTACTTATACACTTACTAAAAAATAATGTCCAAACGTATTAAGTGAGAAGCCCCAACCACCAACTTACCAGAAAAATAGAACGCATCCTAATTTACTTAATCTCTTGCGTACTACATTTAAACTTAATCTTACATTTAAGTATAAGATTGTTAATTGTGTCAAATAAAAAAAACTTACCACTTGTCACTTAACTGTGTACACGTAATATTTGACTAAAAATTTGTTCAAAATTTTGTTACTAACTTAACTAGGTCCTTACTACCTGTAAACCAGTGCCTTAAGTATTGTACTGTACGTCACTCAATAAGTGTCAAGTAGGTTATCTGGCGCGTAGCCTGCAACTTGCCAACACCAAACCTAGCCTTAAAACTAGATATCCAAATTATACTCAAGCACCGTTGCCAGTAATCGAACACCAAAAACAGCATTATCATTAAAATCGAATCAATACAAAGCGATCCCTTTATAAATCAAAGATGCCGGGAAGAGCTAATAAACCATTCGCCCAGAAAACTCCAATTTGGAAGTAGCAGCGCTAACTATTAATCTTGGCTTGTCCATCCACAGGGCCGGGGAAAAAATAGAAGCCGTCAATTTATATCTAACGGGTCTCGGATGGACCTTAACTCAACCAATTTAGGCCGAGCAACAAATTTCGCAGTTTTATGGCAGCAATCTTTGGTTACACAAATATGCCGGTAGATGGTGTCATCGTAACAAAACTAATAATAATAAATCCTCAGACAAACACACAAGCAGTGCTTATGTTATGGATGATCATACAGCGAACCGGGGGGAAACCCAGAATAAACATACATATATAAATATCAACAGCTATGACCCGACAACAACCAATAATGTTCATCAAACAAATGAATGCCCCGGCTAGGACTCGAACCTGGGACCTTCGGCGTATGAGGCTGGGCTACTGACCACTACGCTACTCGGTCGTCAAACACAGAACTATAGCAATAGCTATAGTTATTTGAGGACGTTCAGTTTGGGTGATTTTATGGTTTTTACCCAATCAAGGGTGTATCGTCGGTGGTATTCTGGAAATTTGAGGTTAGGGGTTAGGTCTAGGTTACTGCCAACGAGTACAACTTAGATACCTATTATGGAATAAAGACATTGAATCAAAACTAAAGGAGGAATCTCACGTTCCTGATAAATTATATCGAGGGTACATTAACTCAATTCTCATACATAACATAGTTTCAAGTAGGGTCCCGTAAGGCCTAACTAATTTACCTAAGGACCGTCCTTTTTTAAACTTAATTGACCCCTCGAATAGCTCACTACGAAAGGATTTATAGATGCGCATATTACCCACGTAATTTTTTTGGATAAATAAAGATAAGTATAGACTTTGCGTTGCGAATTTATATTAGTTTATATAATATACTGCATCTGAGTCTATATTTGCTAAGCAAAATGTATAATTAAGAGCGTCCATAGAACCGTTTGAAGTCACTGAGCGGGGTTGATAACACATTTTGTACTTTATTATTTCGAATTAATTAATAAAGGTACGCAGGCATTCCAATGAAAACAAAATTAAGTTTAAATTAAGCTCAGGCACTGTAGCAAAGCTGTAACTCAGTAAAAGTTTATTATTATTTTACGGAGCTCTCACTTACTGCTTTTATGAAACAAAATGATCGCTGACTACAGCGCCTTACTTTTGATAGAGTATAACGTGTTTTATGTAGTCTTTTATACTATCAAATTGGTCGAATCTCGTATTGTTACAAATGTTAAAATTAAAAATAAGAATGTACGTCGTTCGACTACCTACATCTTACAGAAAATTTGTAATATACTTTGACAAAAGTTCAATATACTTGCTGACTGGAAGAAATCTTCTTTGAGAGCTAATTTAACTATAGTCATATATAACTATTGTCTTAAGAGTGAAGTACATTATAATCAGGACTAAAATATCTGAATAAATGAAGAACACGAAGTGACGAACTAAAGATTGATTTAGTTTTTCTTTCTTTTTTGTACAGAGAAGTAGATTTATCGTAATAACTTAACAGTAACTTAAGTGTCTTACCTGGATCTATGTATTTCAGCACGAACTGGACATCAGGGCCCATGGCCTCTACGACTCCTAGAGGCAGGTCTGCGTCCCGTAACACGTGGACTGGAATAGAATCATGAATTATAGGTTGGGTATTACAAATACTTACACGTAATAACTTACGAAAATCCCTAGGCAAGAAGGTAAGGGTAATTTCGATAACTTGGTTATAAATTCTAAAGTTATAAAGTTATAAATTCAATTTTGTTTTAAGTATTCCAACACTGAATGTTTTATTATTTTACCTATGAAACGAGCACGCGATTCTCTAATTGGTAAGTAGGATCCGTGCCCATGAACATTTCGGTACTACCAGAATACAATGACTCAAGGAGTAAGCTTCAGATATTTTGCCTTTTTAATGTCACTTGCTTTTCGTCTTTTAATCGGAACTTAAAATATCACCTCAATTTAGTCATTTTGGTGGTTAAAATGCCCCCCGAAGTGAGCTGTGAACAAAAGGATCTCTGTCACCAATCTACATCTAAAAAACAAATTGAATCAAAATCTAACCATACAATCTCCTCGCATTACTCACCAAAGAATCCATAAGAGCAAGGACAAAGTGAGTTAACTATTTTAAATATCTTCATTCATTTTGGATTTCGTATGTTTTAATATTGTTGAGATTCCAAATAATAGTTATAATTTGATAATACCGATTTTTCATAGATTAATCAGAGGGACAGTAAGTATATGCTTTTCATTGTTTTACTTTGTTGAGTCCACCAAAACAGTTGATAATAAGATCTAATGTGCGGTTTACATGTATTAAGTAGTTAAGTTAGTAACACAATTTAACTAAATTTTAAGTTACTACAAGTCACTTGTGTGACCAAACGGATAAAGTAGTTAAGTTCATAAGTTCAAAGAAGATGAGCAGTGATGAATGTCAAGGAATTCGTAAATTCTGTACTGATATATGTGGTAAACGTGATTTTGGACAAATTCAGAGAAGAATTTGATTCGGAAATTAAAATCTTTGCAAGATTATGTATTTTTCAAAATTTTTTACGTCGACGGGTCGACGTCGATCGACCGTCGATCGATTGGTGTGGTACCTGTACTAATTAGGTACCCTTAATAATCACTGGAGAGATATCAGCCTCTCCCAACTCAGGGGTGGCGTCCGATAATTGTAGGCCATCACGCCTACTGCGGGTTGGCAGACTTACCAACTCAGGGGTGGCGTCAATTTTAGGCAATTGGCAATTGAAGGCAATGACGCCATAATGGCTGGTTTACACGCGTTAAGTGGTAAGTTGGTACCTAATTTTTAAGTTAAAAGTTGCGTGTAAACAGTCAATTAATTGACAAGTGGTAACTTAAAATTTAGTACGCAAGTGATTAAGTAGATTAGGATTAATTAGGACAAGTAGGTGGGCGGGGCTTCTCACTTAACACGTTTGGACGTGATTTTTTAGTTAAGTGCAAAAGTTAACAAAGCGGGTGGCGGCAAGAGCTCGTATTTATGTCGCATTTTCTCTTTTTTTTAAATGTCGGAGTTGAGTTTAGTTTCAACTTTAAAATTTGTGGACGAATATTTAAGGGTGTTACCACACCAATCGATCGACCGTAATCGAACAGTCGACGTCGCAGTAGGCGTGATGGCCTATAATTGTCTGACACCACCCCTCAGTTGATAAGTCTGCCAACCCGCAGTTGGCGTGATGACCTACAATTGTCTGACACCACCCCTGAGTTGGTAAGTCTGCCAACTCGCAGTAGGCGTGATGGCCTACAAGTGTCTGACGCCACCCCTGTGTTGGGAGAGGCTGATATCCCTCCAGTGATTATTAAGGGTATCTAATTAGTAAAGGTACCACACCAATCGATCGTCTGTCGATCGACGTCGCCCCCGTCAACGTAAAATATTTAGAAAAATATATAATCTTGCAAAGAAATTAATTTCCGAATCAAATTCTTCCCTGAATTTGTCCAAAATCACGTTTACCACATATCTAAGTACAGAATTGACGAATTCCTTGACATTCATCACTGCTCATCTTCATTGAACTTATGAACTTAACTACTTAATCCGTTTGGAAACACAAGTGACATGTAATAACTTAAAATTTAGTTAAAATTTAGTTACCAACTTAACTACTTAATACATGTAAACCGCACATAACATCCGAATTCATAGACAAGTTATTACTTAGACAAGCAATTACTTAAATAAGTCATTACTTAGGGCTATAATTCTTGAATCAAAAAGTTTTATTTCACATTCAAGGTACGCAAAAACTGACGTATCTTAATTCTTAAGTAATGTAACTGATGACAAAATTCAACATGGCTGCGAATACTACTAACTACGAAATAAAAATCATTGCGCAAGACGTTACTTCTGCTCAAGTAATTACTGAGACATACGAGTGAAAGATACTATGTTTCTTTAAAATTTCAACAATACAGTTAAATTTAAGTCCTGTATTTTACATTATTTTTATAGTTAATGAGAGGGGAAAAAATCCCGTTTATGTCAAAAAATTGTTGTTAAAAACTAAGAGAATTCTAATGTTGAAACATCATAAATTAAACGCTCTTTTACAAGGCAAAATTATCTGGCTTTTAGGTTTTACGAAAACAGTTCGTTTCACAAAGTTGGTGCTCGCTCATTATGTCAGAGTTTTTCCCTCAAAAACAGACTTTTTCATTTTCAGTGTTCGATTTAAAACTTGGCAGTTGCAAAAAGACCAATGTGAATATTTACTCATGTAGTCATTGTACAGTTTTCTGGCCCGTTTTTTTGTTGTTCTAACTAAATGTTGTTGTTTTTCCAAAAAGCCGTACATTTTTCTTTTTTTCAAACGTATAGGTAACAAACCTGCATGGTTGTAATAATGCTCTTTAACATACCTACATTCAATACTCAAAATAGTCGCTACCATTTTACCAGGCCTAATTAGGTCTAAACAGGCATAATACTTAGAAGAATCAAGAACTGTATCGGAGGGAACTAGCTTATTAGTATTAAAAAGCATTTTAAATTCCCCTTATCACTTCCATTAAAAGTATCATAAAATACGTATGTAGTCAGTTATTATTTCATTATTAATTTTGTTTAAAATTTATAACCATGTCTAACAAATATTCATA
Source organism: Marasmarcha lunaedactyla (assembly GCA_923062675.1). Classification (NCBI taxonomy): domain Eukaryota; kingdom Metazoa; phylum Arthropoda; class Insecta; order Lepidoptera; family Pterophoridae; genus Marasmarcha; species Marasmarcha lunaedactyla. The sequence goes on from OV281353.1 coordinate 18,132,790, forward strand.
ATCTTTGAATAAATAAAGAATACCTAACAAGAAGCATGAACCTAGATCCCACTTAAATTTATAACATAATTCACAAATGACAGTTACAACGGTGCATACAAGTTTATTAACATTTACTGACCCCCAGCTTTTGTTTCGCTTGGATTTATGCCTAACATGAATTTATGAGTACCCTATGAAATATTGGTGGTCAAACACCCACGGTTCGCAGTACACCGCCTACGGACAAACGAGGAGATATACAGTCAACATGTGGTTAGTTAGCCGGTTAACTCTGAATAGTTAAGTGCGAGGATAGTGAAATATGTTGATATTAACACTCGGGCACAGAGAAGTTAAATTCCTTAGAAGTTACGTACAAGTCCGTACAACTTTATAACGACCCCTTCGTAAAGGTAATAGCAATGCAGAGCGGCGTCAACTTTTACGCTCTTGTAATTTACAAAGGCTCTGTACTTTTTTGTAGTCATAAAAGTAAACCACTTTTATATGCACTTACTTTTATATTGTGTACTTTTTATTCTGGTTTTAGTATATAAAAAAGTTGGGAGCAGTCAGACGTAAAAGTAAGAGTACTTTGAAACGGATATGAATTGTTTATAAGGTGCGTGACGTTATCTTGTAAGACATTAATTGTGATTATAAACTTAAATGAAATGCGTGTCTCACGCTTTTGTTTACGAACACATGGTAAGGTATTATTATTATATGTGTGTTAATCAGATCAGTACTTTGATATTTTTTTTATTAGATACCTACTAAGTAATTTTTCGTTTCATTTGAACGTACGGAATAATATGCGTTTCTTTGCCCAAATAAATAGAATAAATTTTTATTATAAAAATATAAAAATACATTTTTGATGTGTGCGTTACATTCTCGTCATATCTTGAAATTATGTCTGCTTTGCTAGTTTTTTTTATACGGTATGTTAGCACCATATCCTCTGTAGATTGACCAAAAATCCACCTATTAAAATTTTATTCGGGAGTTACACCGGTAAAAAGCGAAGGGTATTAACTTTCCCAGGGTTTCTACCCACCATCAACTTTTTTGTTCTGATACAATCACTTTGCAATCTCGATAAAATCCTCACGTGAGTTTTAATTTAGGTACACGTTAATTAGTAAATTTTTTATTTTATTTACTCTCTAAGTACTATAAAAAATAATAATAAGGGAACTTAAAAACCAGTTACAGATCTTAACCTCAGGTATTATTTAGGGATACCTACCTACCTATGGCCGCAAATAATATGAATCACACATCACTGGTACTCGCAATATCTTTTGTGAGGCAACAACAAAATTATTCAACAATCATGTAAACAATAAGTTAGTACGTATTGCTACTTAATTAACTGTTAAATAATAACAATAACGGGCTTCTTGTTTTCCTCTAAGCTTAAAATGGTACTTTTGTTTATATATAACTTTATTTACAAAATTACACAATACAAAAAAAACTGTGTGGGGGTGACATGTCTATGTTCACCATACAAATCTTGGCGTAGACCCTACCAACGTCAAACCCGGGTATGATCTTCAAAGCAGAGTTGCTACCAACTACACCACTAAACATAAACTTATTTAAATCAAACAACAGTAATACTAATTAACCGTTTTCAGCCTGAATCAACAGAGTCCCGTTGGAACAAACTTTGTTCCCAAGTAATCTTATAGAACAGTAATTTGTAATAATTTCCGTATTGGCAATGGGAATCATTTGCATGCGGACATTAGATGACCGCTATGCGGACATGTCAGCTGCGGCTTGGAGAATCGCTGATCGGTGGACAATGGATGATAGTCATACGGCCAAGCTTCTGGATGACATATTACAGTTAGGTTTTTTTAAAGTTCGGTTACTGTGGTAATGGATTGTTATGGATGGTTGATGTGTTGAGAAATAATTCAAATATTTATACAACAAGTATCACTTCAAACATCCATGTTTTACTAATCTTTTCCGAAGTTTTCACATCACAAACTACCTACGAATAGACGCAATTACGACATTTACGAGTTTTCATATTACGTATAGAAAATCTAGTTCTCAAGGTCTATTATAGGTCAAGTTCTATAGTCTTAAAAATCTACTTAACGTCATAACAAATGATCAAATCTATATTTTAAGACAATGGTAATAAATCGCAGTATTAATTGCTGCATGAACATTTTCTTCTTCTTTGCTTATTGGGTACATAGTACTTTACCGGCCGTTGGTTCCCACCGCGTCAGATATTGAAAACGTAAAAATAATGCAGTACTTAAATATTTTTATCAAAACAAAACCTGGAGTGTCCTTGTTAGGTCGTAATTACGAACTAAATGCGACCTGTACGTTTAATACCACCGTTAATGAAAGTAAATAACGTTCTGAAACAACTTTTTACTACATTGACTGATAGCACCCAAGGCGTTTTTGTTATAGACCGAGCTAACAAGCAATGGTTGAGAAAAACTTGAAAAGTATTCGTTTGCTTTGTTTTGTATCAAAGTTTTGAAACTCATGCCGCATCACTGGCCGCATCGATTTTGTGAACTCGACATGTGGGAGCTTTTGGTCAGTTAAGTAATTGTCAACATGTTGCTGCGATTTTCTTTACATTTTTGTTGGTTAAAACTTGTTTATAGTTTTTAAATAATGCTCTAAAAAGTTAAACTACCCTACATGACTGTAGGGTAGTTTAACTTTTTAAGTTTAACAATCGTATACTGTGTTAATTGTTTTTATTTAATTTTTTTAATGTACTTGGTTGAAACTTTGGAGTGTAAGATGCAAAAAAAAAATTATGTACGTTTACTCGTAATATAATTAAAAATGTACTAAGCGAGGATCAAGTCTCATCTGGTTCCCGAATCAGGCGAAGGAACATTCTAAAGAGTGAGTAAAGTTACTTAGAACTCTTAATTTCCCGAACTTAAGAGTACGTTTATCCTCAGAAAGCTCGTAATTTCGACAGCACTGACGAAGCTTCATTTGATATCCGTCCTTATGACGCCAGGATTATATAAATGAACCGGAAAGAAGTATTAAAAAGTTTTTCAATTTGGCAATGCTAACTGTAGGTTGGAGTTCATCAGGCTGTCCTGCAATTACGTGTAATGGGGGAATGTCTTCAATCTTTATTTTGTAGTATGATGGCTCAGCGATTGACTTCCATGTTACCTAGTGGAATGTGTTGCTGAAGATGAAGAGGTGATATCTAATTGCTCTACTTTTTGAAACTCTTTGACTATATTTGCGTATTAATTCATACACCTTCATACACCGTACTTTTCATTTCATTTACAGCTTTTATTTTTATAACAATAAGTTTATACTTATTTCCGTTTATGACATTATATAGACCAGGGTTTCTCAAACTGGGGTACGCGAACTTTATTTGTTACCTTTTATTGAAATAACAAACTTTATTTTCTTCAACGCCAAAGTTTATTATTATATTTAGGGATAAGGTTTAAGGGTTCGCTGTCATATTAAAACTGTAACAAGGGTACGTGAAGCCATAAGTTTGAGAACCTCTGATATAGACAATTACTTGTCTTACATTCTGTTACACCTCCGTCAATAGCAACCGTAATTTTCTTTTTTCTGTTGAGTAAAGGTAGTTCTTACTGTATAAGACAAAGGAAAAATATCTTAAAAATTTATTAAATAAATCTGCTAACAAATACTTATTATTTACACAAAAGTGGTTTTGTTTGTTTGGAACTGTTTACGTTTTGCCTACTCAACCGTTAACATGAAATTCGGCACAAGGGGAAAGACGTCAAATGATTACTTAAGGCTTTCGTAAGTACTGATTTTGTGAGCAAATTTATACCTAATCTATACTACATCAAAGTCTAAATCTGCTAAGCAAAATGTTCAATTCAGAGTGTTTTAAGTAACAAAATAGTAGTCTCTAGAGTTCCTTACCTCCTTTTTTGGAATATTATAAAGTTCTATATATTTAATTGAAATGATAAAATTAAAGAATCGCTTTTCGTGTGTTAACACACAGCATATCAACTGTGATTTAAGTTCTAAGTGAAAAACATTTTTGCACACTTTAGGAACAATATAAAAGTTATCAACCTATTTTCAAAATATTTTGGAAAATAAGTCGATAATTTTGCGCCATATTTTTAACCCTATTTTTTACAACTTCAAATGAAAGTTGAACTTCTAAATAAGAAGCCAGATACTATCGAAGTTATTTTTAAAGTTAATTAACTATGTATGTACCTGCGAAGTTTCAAACTCATGGAGCGTTGTCGTATAAAGGAAACTTGGCTATAATAGTACGAAATTGTTTAGTTGTATCAAATATGTAGTCTTGGAAATGGCACTTGAAAAAACGTCCAAACGGCCGATTACAAACTTATTCATTTATATTTTTTTATACTTAATAAATAACAAATGCTTGTTATTATATAACCTACCTTTAAATTTGCCTAAATTATTATCTTTTACCTAAAATAGGTATGAGTAATTTGTGAATAATGATTCTTCCTATTGCTCGAAATATATGAAAACCAGTCCAAAGTATAGAGTAGAAAAGAGATAATCAAAAATATAACGAACTTAAAAATCTTTCGTCTATTTCGAGTATAACAGACATCAAAGAATTAAAAATAGAACAAATTGACGGCAAAATACCACGTCGTAGCGTCCCGTACGCGCACATCCCGTCTCAGACCTACATTGCCAACAACCCGACAAAAAACAGTGGGCGCCGTTATCACTGGACCTGTGTTTAATTCTGTAACGGTCACTCGATCGAGCCAACTAGGCGGCGTTCAAACGCGTCGTCATTTATTATAATGCGACACCAGCACTATTATAATTTAATTCCGTATTTTATGCCACTATTTAATTAGCAACTAAATTATCAAAATATTGAGCGACACTTCTTCTGCAGCGCTTGTTTCGTTTATTAGTAGTAAAGGATTAAAAAGAAGGCGCATTCCCTCCGTTAGTCTAGTTTGCTTGGTCATCTAGTACTTGATTGGTGTACTGTCCAATCATCTTGGGACGGCTTATAACTGACTACTTGCAACTTGCCTACATAGTAACCATGATTGGTTTGTGTTGAGTTCTGTTTAATGGTTCACAATGTTTTGTCAGTTCTAACGTTTGAGCTACGCTGTTTTGGTTAGGGTACTTGAATTATACCCTAAGAGGCAGCAAAACGCAACGAAATGTGAGTCCAAAAATATCAAAGAGTTATTTAAAAGTATAGTTTGTTCTAAGTTCAAGGACAATCCCAGTGCTTTAAAGTAAATTGTATAGTCAAGCATATTTTACTATAATCACATAGATAAGTATAATAACTTAGTTAAACTAATAGGAATCAAAAATGTTGAAGTAATTAATGAAAAGCAATAATTATTTTTATTTAGCCCACACATTACATTGTGAGATTACTGTACTGGGCCTGTATACATTTATTTGTTGTCTGATTTTTCACTTTCATTTCATACAATCAATGCCCTTTGCTTGGTTTTTTATTATAAACAAATAATTAATTTTTTTTTTTACTTTCTGAGCTCATTTTCATTACAACTCAACTACATTAGCTACAGTATTACGTTGTACGTAAATATATAAATTGACATTAACTATAAATGGTCCTTATTTGATACGAATACTGTATTCAACTTCGTGCTTGGACCCAAATTCAAGTATCGTGTCCTAATTCCTGACACCCACACACAACTACAATGAAATCAGGTAAACAGAATACATAATGCGTATTTTGATTACAATTTGTAGACGTAGCTAAGTTCGTAAACACCCTTTGATATAATATTTATTCAATTTGACACATAACAGAGGGCAAAGCAGAGGTCAACAATACGCTGTTAATCAGTCATAGCAACTGACAGTTTTTGATACTTTAACTTCATCCAATTAAAGATTGAAGAACGCGAATGAAACGCGCTGAAAAGTCGGGTAAGTATAACTTAATTTATGCATATTTGTTTTACAATGATAAGAAAGGCTGAAACTTATATCGCACTACGTTTGTTTGTTGGCAACAAGGCCATTATGCCAGCCTTTTGGCTACTTTTCCTATATAAATCGTAATTTCGGCATAGTCTTGCTAGGTAGAGCTATTCTATTTCCATTTGTTATTAATATATATTCATATCATTTTAGTTACAAAGTTGTTCCTTGAAAATCTTTGTAGGTCACAAATTCACAATGCCAAATCCGTCCAAAAAAAAATTGAGATATAAAAGACGTTACTTTTTTGTGATTGCCTAAATATTCATAAAAACACGACATGAAGAAATCTTAGAAAATAATTTTATTCAGAAAACACATTCTGTCAAGATATAGATTGTGTGTTTTGTTTGTGACTCATGACTCCAACTTTATGGGATATTTATGGCTTCTTGTTTTAATATTAATTGTATAACGTCGGTTAAGGTTTGCTTAAAGGTCTTGCTAGATTAGAGAAGTAGAAAACTATTACTTTTTCACATTCCATTGAGTTTAGTACAGACGCCTTTCACTAAACACATGCAATAAAGCTTTTTTTTTAACCACCTAAACAGCACCCTCCGGAGGGTGGTGGAAGATGCGTCATATATAACCCCGCAGGCACCGACTTTTGCGGGGTGATGTGGGACTCTCCAGAGTGGCACCTACCCACTAAAAACCACCTTGCTGGCTGTGGCATGGGAATGTTAAGCAGCTTTCATCGGAGCGACACCCGGTTAGGGAAGGGGGTGCGCAAGCGGGGACCCGCTCGCGGTTCATCCGCTGAGATCAATCATCACTTAAGGTGCTAATGACAGGTTGGATGTTGATTATTTGGCCTGGGGAGCCTTAAGCTGGTCCAGATTTGACGCGAGCTGATCGGGAGATCCGAGAGTGCATTTCTTAGTCTACGGACTTTGTACCTCGACGGTATTGACGGAGCAGTGTAGTGTAAGTCTCACGAATGTAAATCTCGGATCGCTTGAAGAAAGCGGTCGAGAGCGTCCTTAGGTGTTCTTGTACTGTAGGTAAGTCGAGATCCCTGTGCCGGTTTGCGTTGAAGAGACAGAAGAGATTCTGGACTACCTGCAGATTATACAAATCGGAGGGTTTGGCATGGGCAAAGATTGGGGAGGCATACGTCATGACTGGTTTGACGCAAACCTTAAAAATCGTTCGCTTGTTCCTAAGAGACATTTGGCTGTGCCTGCCTAACATACTGTGTAGGCGGGCCATGTGTGACGGATATGGGTTGGCATTGGGGTCGCAGGGGCGACGGTGTTTGTGATCGAAGCGTATCGCAGAGCTTTTCTCTGGATTCACATCGATACCTACGCCATTTTTTAAACCAGGGTCCGAGGTCGTTGACGGCCTTCTGGAGTTAGTTGATGAGGGCATCGACGTAAACGCCCTTGACGTACAAGGCGGTATCATCGGCACAGAGGGAGAGTTGGACACCTTTTGACGGGATCGGTATGTCATTGATGTAGGTAATAGAGGGGTGAGTATCGAGCCCTGAGGGACTCCCGCCCTGAGGGGGCGGGGAGTGGAGAGCGTACCTTCATGTTTAAAACGAAAGGTGCGATCCTTAAGGTAGGAGCCGATTAGTTTGACTAGTCGATCGGGTACAGGCTTACCCGATTGACTATATGTTGTAAAGCTTATAAATGAGAACCTTGGCTACATCAAAGAATACCGCGACTGTTTTAAGTCGCCTGGGGTAGAAGCCGTCGTGGAAGTACTCGACGATTCGGTGGACTTGCTGAGGGCAAGAGTGGTCGGCACGAAACCCGAATTGATGGGGGATAATGAGGGGGTCACCGTCCGCTGGGAACAGATGCTCCTTCATTCGAGCGATTATGACTCTCTCGAGAAGTTTGCCCATTGCCTTGAGGAGGGTCTGTGATTAGCCGGGATATTCAAATATATTACTATAGCTTCTATATAAAACTATAGCTTCTATCCAAGCTTTTGGAAAGTAGCTAAGGTCGAAGCAAGCATTGAAGATAATGCAAGAATGTTAGGTATTTTAAAACGAAACACAAAAGGCTTGCATAATGTTACAACAAAACTCATATTGTACAACACTTTAGTACGCAGCCATCTCGATTTTGCCTCTAGTGCTGGGAACCCTTATTATTCGGTACATTCGCAGAGGTTGGAGGGTATTCAACGATCATTTACAAGGCATCTTGCTTTCAGCATTCATGGGTTTTCTCATAGACAGCCATACGTCCAGAGACTATCTTATTTTAAAATGATAAGTCTTCATAGTAGGCGAATGATGTTGAGCATGGTTTTCTTGCATAAATTGATAAATGGCAAACTGAATTGTGGTAACTTAATATCGAGCATGTCGCTATAAATATCCCAAAAATCGCATACATAAACTATTCTTTGTTCCGACCGCCAAGACTAATCTCGGCCTACAATCTCCTTTGGCATGAATTTATTGACTATAACTTTTTGTATCAAAAAATTGCCGGTTTAGACATCTTTCATGATAGTGTTCCTGAGTATAGTAATAAAATGTATAGATATTTTGCCAATATTAAGTAAGATATAAGTATATTAAGTAAGATTAAGTAAGATATAAGATATAGCTTTTGTTATTGTTGTTACAATTTATTTTCAATTGCTTTTATATTTTTTGCCTCCAAATTAAGTTATATTGTGTAGACTGGGTATTTTGTTAATTGTTGTATTCCAAAATTTTCGTTACAAAGCTAGTGTGAATGTAATGTACGCCGTTATTGTGATGCATATCAGAACAGTATTGTAGATATAAGTGAACTGTGTACTCTTAATATGTATCATGTGGCAGACCTTTAAGTAAATAAATAAGATAATCGCAAGCAAGGTAAGTACCTGCCGAGGCAGCTGCTTAAGTGCATGGTTGGAAATTCCATCCGCACCCGGTGCCTTCTTGGATTTCTGTCTTCTGATGAGGAAAAGAATCTCATCGTTAGACACTGTAATGAAGTCGGCGGAGTCCTTGAAGAGAACTTCGTTTTCTACCGCCTGGATGTGCGATAGGTCTTTGGGTTGGGTACTCGGGGAGCATTGTGAAGCAATGCTGTCCACGAAGCATTAAGCTTTCTCGTCGTCCTCGAAGGCGATAGTGCCATCAGGGCGAGACAACGGAGGGGTGCAATAAAGCTACTTAAACGCCATTAATGTGAGAGCCATCCACTGTGTCACGCCGCCCTACTACTTTTTTGGTCAACAGTCGCAAACTGTGCTGTGATAAATTGTCCAAAAAAGGAGTAGGGTGCGACTACCTGGATGCCACTTACTATAATAGGTATTTAAGTTACAAAATTCAATCTGTTTACGCATGCGAAAACTTAAGATGTAAGTAGCTTAAGTATTCAGATTATTAGGTGGCTACTTAGACAACTAAGTTGATAAATATAACTCTATGCTTGCTCTCTGCTATTGCTCGCACCGCCTAATATTCTCAATTTGTTATATTTATGACAAGAAAAAGCATTTGCGAGAATCGCGGGTAATAAGAGTAAATTAAACTTTTTAATTAAACTTTCTTGACATTTTTCCGCCTCTGCATTCGGAATGTAGGTACATAAAGCATCTAGGTAGTGAGAGAATGAGGATCTCTATAGGAAGTAGTTACTTGTAAAATGTCCAGAATGGAATTTATTTAATTTGCTAGTACAGAGGTTCCGTCTTCTAAATATTTAATGATTTTTTGTTTTTTAAGTGATGTCAGTTGGAAAAAAAGATTTTCACGTGGGAAATAAGGACATAGTTTCGGATGAAGGCAACATAAGGCAACACAGAATAACAAAACTATTTATCTAGAATTAATCACAACCTCGGTAGTATTTAAAATATTTTCTTTCATAAAATCCTGTTCACAATGAATTTACTAAATAAAATTCCAAAGGCACTACGAGTATACTCGCAGTATACGAGTATATCGTCCATGATAGATAAATATCATCGATATCGACTATGCTGGCTGAGTCACGGCATCTGTCGTGATACTACAGTACTGAAACGTGTCAGTGACGCAGTGGCTAAGGTGTTATAGATCTTAGGTCCCGGGTTCGACTTTCACGTTGAAAAGAGTTTTTATAACTTAAGTACATTAAACCTACTGTTCTAATGGTGAAAGAGAATGACCTAAGACCTGTAAGTCTGCCAACCCGCAGTAAGGTAGTATATGAGTTGCCTGAAACCACCACCTAGTTGGGCGAGGCTAATGTATCTGCAGTTAGATGTGTGGTGGTACTGACCTCCATGGCTGGGGTGCAGGGCCAACAGCAGACACGGCTCGTCTCCCGGCTCGCGGCAGCACTCCAAGACATCTCTGCTGGTGCTCGCTGGAGTCACGGGCACGTGGCAGTGCGTCCAGCCCGGGCCGCTTTCGCACCATACGCGGATTATCATCTGTACAGGAGAAGGACAACTTCAGTTTTCTTGTAAGCTGGCAACACCATCGAAGTTTACTTTATATTTTTGTACACGTTAGTTTGGATAAAATGAACAGCGTTTCGAACCCCACATTTTTTTTAAACATATTTCGAGTTAATTTTGAAATTTTCAGTCGTGTCATTTACTTTACTGCTGATTTCTGCTCATGCGCACATTAAAATCACTTTGCGCAGCTTCCTTTTATACCCCTTTTGCGTATGAAATGAATATTCGTACCGTTCTGTTTCGGGCCGTTTTAACCGCGGACGCGGTAAATCCTTAACCATGATTATACGTTTAATTTATCTTAAGAACACTTATCACACTAATTTTCAAACAAAAAATCTTTATGGAATTCGATTGTGTAATAGCAAAAAAAAAACGCCTCCCTGCCACCATGGCCTGTTGAAATGGAGTCGATATACTTGACTGGAAGCCCCTTTGCCACGCAATTACCAACAAATGCAAAAAGTTTCAAACCAATTGTACCGAGTTAGAAAAAGACAACCATTGTAATAATTTTGTCATAAGGGAGAAATTGTTAAAGGCTGATGTCAGGGTATTGTAAGAGCTATGGTTAGATAACGAATTTATACGTAATAACCCATTTGATTGCTTCTTTTGACCGATACAACGTTGCCATAGCACTTAGTTCTAAAACCTATTCCATTCGGAGTTAGGTATGCTATACAAAACATGACAGTTAATTCATATTTATGATTTGGACATGTTACTACGTATTAGCATAACTCTGAACGAATTAGGTTTTGGAACTCGGTGTTACAGTAACTAATGTTCAGCTTTAAAAATTGCTTTCCAACTGTATAACATCAAGCTATTTGAGTTGGAGTTTGACGTCAATTTTCTAGTCCGTACCAGATCCTGTGCCACAGGAATCAATGATTGAACGGTTAACTTTTACTCCCCCAATTTTGTCCAAAACCTAGGCTTGTCTATTTTTCGCGAAAAAGTGTTCATCCGACGTATCACCTATCTAGTTCAAATCATCTAGGGCTTTTAGTCATAACAATCACGTCCAAACTCAATTGGTCAACAGGTTGAAACTATGGCCCAAACTCATTCGAAAAGGCGGCATAAGTAGTTTGGAGTAATTACTGCAGTCATATTTGGGACAATTCTGCCAAATATCAACTAGAAGCATTTGTTTTATTCACTATAGAGCCCGAAGACTTATTGAATGACGGTAAAGTAGTGGATGCGAGATCATACAGTATCAATCACCGTCGAAAAGTCGCGGATCTTTCAGTCTATAACAGAATTAATTTGGAGAGTGTGCGAATGCTTTTTAAGAATTATTATCCATCGATCAACAAGATGGAGACAGAGATTCTATTGATATGTATGTCGAGGTGCCGAAAAATAGAACTTAATGGATATATACTTAAAGGTATATAATGATTTTCTTAATATTATAAATTATGACTCGATAAATATATAGACTGCTGGAGCATATGAAATATGCTTTGACATACAATAAATAGACTTAAAAACACGCTCTTAGCAAAAAAAAAAGAATTCACAAAACTTTAAACCTGCTAACTCGTGAAAATTTTGAAGTTTCTAAAAATTTCGTCATGAAAATATGTCAGAGAAACTTTAGAGAGAGAGACGGCACTAGGTAATGCTCGCCGCGCTAACAATCTTCACACGGGTCCTATTCTAGTCTTAGTTCTTGAAAGAATTTTAACATTTGCAAATAGTTCGCCGCACAACTTTATCCAGTTCATTCAAGTTTAGTTGAAGTAAAATTTTCGAAAAGTTGAGAACGATCGTTAACTTTATCAGCAACGTTTATATTCCAAGTTTTATAGAGCTAAGTTGGTCGTGGTGGTAGCTAGCTTACGGTAGGGAGGTAATGTTTCCATACAAACGATTTGAATTAATTCTTATTGTTCAAAATCAAATGTTGATATTTGTGGTAATTAAACTATCTTTATTATTAAGTATTAACTTTTATCGACTCTTGATAGTATTTTCAATTTATTTACGTTTCTGTTTGAATCCGCTGAACCGATTTCAGTAATTTTCTTTATTAGGAAGCCACATTATTCAGTTGTCCTCTCAAACAACACAACAAAACATCGACATTAGATGACACGCGGTAAAACTAAATACTATATAAAATATTAATATAATATTAAAAATGCGCTGATATTTTTATGACATGTGTCAATTATTGATATATGCACTTACAAAGTTATTTCAGTCCAAACTCGACATTTCTTCGAAAGTAAGTTCATATTGTCTGGATAAAGTCAATCTGTATGGAATAAAGGGTAGTCTACATAGATGGTTTGAATCTATTTACGTAATAGGAGTCAGGCGGCGGTAATAGCAGGCTATTGTTCTAATTATATAACGGTCGTATCAGGCGTTCTGCAGGGGTCTATACTTGGACCTTTGCTCTATGCTTGTTATTTGTACGACATCCCAAAATGTTTTAAGTATGCAAAATTTTTTATGTATGTCGATGACACAAAAATATATATGAAAACTGACAAACTACAGGACTGCTACCATTTACAAGAAGATTTAAATAGGTTGAACACTTATTATACTGAAAATAGAATAAATATCAATGCAAGCAAATGCTCATACATAACTTTTACTCGAAAAAAGAAACCGGTTAAGTTCAATTATACTCGTAGTATTAATAATTCATCACTTGCACAAGCAAACCAAATTAGAATTAGGGTGTTCTACTGGATTCAAAATTAACCTTTAAAGATCATTTTGGTATTATTACAACCAAAGCGTTTAGGAACCTAGGATTCATTTTGCGAGTAACTAGAAATTTTTCTGATATACACTGTTTAAAAATACTCTATTATACAAATGTCAGGAGTGATCTTCAATATTGTAGTAAAATCTGGAACCCACGGTATCTTATTCACATCCAAACTTGAGAGAAAATACAAACCAAGTTTCTTAAACATTTGTGCTACCACAATCATCGTAAATGTGACAAATACCAGGATTCCTGCAGTCACTACCGCCTCTTGACGCTAGAGAATATACGTTGCCTTATCGTATGTTCTATCTTTACTATTGTTATTACTTTACGTTATCATATATTTATGAGTATTTAAAGATGCCATTGACACGAATATTTAACATCTCATTGCAATCGGGCGTTTTCCCAGAGCTGTGGAAAACTACAAAAAAAGTTCCTATACATAAGGCGGGAGACCATTATAACGTAGAGAATTACAGGCCGGTATCAAAGCTAAATTCTATGGCTAAGGTTCTTGATCATTTTGTACAAAATACTGTTTATCGTCATGTGAACCAATCACTGATACCAATGCAACACGGATTCAGGTCAGGTAAATCTGATATAAACTAACTAACTGAGATAAACTGCTACAAATTTAGTTCACTTTGTAACTGATATATCTAAAGCTTTGGATAGTGCCAAGGAGGTTCATACGATATATAAAAGAATAGAATAGAATAGAATAGTAGTTAGAGGTTTTTCATCAGATGTATTTTTTGTTCCTTCAGGGGTTCCTCAGGGGTCACATCTTGGGCCATGTTTTTCTTGATATTTATTAATGATTTAGGTAAAGTTATTTCTTTAAAATTTCAAAAATTTATAGGACCATTGATTCTTTTTTAGACACACAATTACTTCAAAAAGACATTAATGAATTAAAAAAATGGTGTGATGAAAATCGAATGAAATTAAATATTAACAAGTGGTTTTATATCAAGTTTTCGCGCATAAAACAAAGCCCTCACAATTCTTACTTTATTGATACGAGTCCGTAACAAGAACTAAATAAAATCAGAGGTTTGGGTATAACGATGGTTAGCTCATTGACATTCAGAGACCAATACCACAGCATGCTTAAGAAAGCATCTAAATTATCTGGATTCGTAGCACGTCAGATGAAGATATTTAGAAGCCCTGAAATGACAATAACGGTTCTTAACAGCGTTGTTCGCAGCATCTTAGAATATTGTTGTCCGGTATGGAATCCTAGTTATTAAGTGCATATAAATAATCTCGAACGTATTCAAAAAAAGTTCTTATACCATCTAGCATACTCAGACAACAAATGTAGGAAGTTGTGCTCTTATAAGGAAAGACGCGACTATTACAGGGTGATGCCGCTAGTAACGCGAAGAAAAACATTAGACATAATATTTTAGAAACAATTAATTCAGGGTCAAACAGATTCTCACGAATTGCTCGCGCAGCTAGAATTCTGTGTTCCACGCCCCGGAAGCCGCTTGCAAATCGTAAGATTTTAGAGTCGGCTCCAATAAAGACCACCCCTGGTAGACATGCTCCAATTCAAAGAATGATATGTTTCGCAAATAACACAAGAAATGACTTCGATTTATTTTCTGATTCTTTAGCCTCAATCAGAGCAGCAATAAAAGAATGCTAAAGCTCAGTATCTTAAATTATTCAATTGTTCATCATAGTTAGAAGATCTTTTAAATAAATGTAAAATCCCCACATGATTATACTGTTTAATGCATGTTGGATTCACATCTAGTAGGTGATGATTAAGAAACGAACAATGTTTCATATTAAAATTAAGTTTAAATTGTTACCAGTTTTGTGAATTATTAAATAAATAAAAAAAATGTATATTATATATATATTTATCCATAAGTATTTTGCGTATTTTTATCAACATTAATGTTTCCTTGTATTATGTCTACTTATAAGGTTGAAAAATGTGTATCTCCTCTTAACTACATATTCTATAAACATATGTAAAATCCGGTATTTGCTGTATGTCTTTTGAACATAAATTTGTTAATCTAGATAGATAAAATAAAAAAATTTAATTATGTTCTGCATTGTTCAGTTGAATTGTTTTTTGTTAGAATGGTGTTTAATTATTTATAATAGTTACTATTATACCTATCAATTATAATTATATGCAGATTTGAATAATAATTGATTGAATATAAATTATATAAATCCTGATCTTTATTTTATTGATATTTTTAATATTTAATACAACAAAATATAAAACGTAGAGTACTATTTGATCGCCATTCATGGTTATACGGAGAACGAATCACAAATGATAAGCTGGTTTTATAAATTGTATCAAACAGAAGGCCGAGAATGTCGGTTGTCCAAAAACGTAACTACGTTGAAACGGTTTAATCATTTTGCTGGCACAGCAGTCATATTTATATCGACTGCAATAAAAATCTTTCTACATTAGATAAGAATCACAATATACTAGATAAGAAAATTTATATATTTTTATTGTAGAAGATTACCTCTTAGGTCTACGGTTATAATGGACGAGATCCCACTCTCAGGGTGCTAAATAGATAAAACCTTTTTTTAAATACGTGATCAACATAGTTTAAAAGAAAAACACAACACGAAACCTATTGATAATAGGAGCTGTAAAACTTTACCAAGTATCCACGAGCACCCGACCTTCTGTCCATTTCCGCTCCAGGCCGTGATTTCTCTCATGGTATTCACATAAATTGATGTTGCCATGATACCGGCGGCCATCCATCAGTGAGAGATGTCAAAGCAACCTGATCCGAACAAGGCTCTCAGATTAATTTCTGACTACACACTACAGACTAGAGTGTGAGTGTGTTGTCTGTGGGAGTGACACTTAAGATTTTGTGCTTATTAGTGCAAAGAGGTCGCCTGCTTTGGAATGTACTTGTACAGTGTTTGTGCTGTGCGGAAAGGCAGGTATAGATTCTGTTTGTAGGTTCTTCATTTCATTTGTACTAGCACTTCTAGGATAAGAAAAAATAAAATATTTAAAATCTATATAAACTCACCACACTCTACGGCCCACATCGTATAAGTTAGGAAAACTTGCGTGATTATCAGCTACATTGGGTAACAGCGAACTAGCGTAAAGCCCGAATATGTTATGTTCTGTAAATAAATTAGTGTTTCTCCTTTTTTTTTTTATAAACATACGTGAACAACTAGAAATCATTATTAATTCTAGAAACACCTTCTGTGTTCATCAAAACATACCATACCACTCAAAGCAATCTAAAGGTACAAATAAAATGACACTTCAATGAATTTTATGAATTACTGTCCAATAGTACCGTAATTCCCATATTACAGTAAAATGTACTTGGAGTACTTAAATAGAAATATGCATTTTACAAGGAAACTTAGTGTCGCCTATGACCCTTCAACGACACGGTACAAAAAGCGACGACAACGTCATATAAAAATGTTGATAATCACGAAAGGATTCATTAAATATAACCTTTCAGTCCACTTCTTTTCTTAGACAGTTTAACTTCACAATTCCACCAAGTAATTTGTTTTCCTCCGTTTGAGCAGTGTTTTATTGTTCAAACGTCCTTTGTTTTTAAAAAGGACTAAACAATTTGTTCTCCCGCGGTGCTACACAAACGCAAAAGTAATTATACCGGGATGATGTTCGGAATAAAGTTTGACGTTTTCTTTTCAGTGTTCGAAAGAAATTTAAAATGTTGTTATATTTTTTGTTAGTGGTAACTAACTGCGAATTTACTTGATGCATCTATTTTACAATAAGAACGCATTATGCTGCCAGCAATCTCTGAAGAACACCGCTTTTGATATCTTAAGTGGCTATTGCGAAAACATCTATTCGTATAGGCCCGGTGTGATAAACATTTTTTTGATTTAAATTACCTTTTAAATTTTGCCAAACTTAAGGTCTAGATGTTTTATGTACAAATAAGTACATGATTTTATACAAATCATAGACTCGTAAATCATCCTAAATATAGCATAAACGTTTCATACCTCTGACCCTTAAATACCAAAAGTGTATAAATCTACGTCTACATTATAAAAACACCTTAGACACGTGAGTCGCCTCAGAAGCGAAGACAAGCAATTTACTGCGCTTCCCGCTAACGAGTTGCTGAACTATGCCACTGACAGTGACAGCTTGACAGGCGACGGTGGTGCCAAATAGTGGCAGTGGATTACGGCAGCGACATGTAGGGAGGGAAAATGTTAGTAGGTGAAAGATAAACTTTAAATAAAAATAGGTTACAGTAAAGGTTGTTGGAGACCATTGGGCGGGAAATGGACTAAGCAAGGGTTCTTCATTGATTTTTCGTTTTTGTGTGCATTAGTAAGTGTTAAGTATACATGATGTAACTGTACCGTTGACTTTCACCTTCATCTTCTTCATTATCACTTCAAACATTATTATCATATTAAAAGAAAAGGTATTATTACGACAATCCAGGCTGTATGGCGAAGTACTTTGCCTTTTTTATGACTACAACCGTTAACTTAAAATCTGTAAAGGTTTAAGACACGAGTTTTGGGTATAAGGCGCCAATTACGGAAGCGAACGCGATTTCGGCTTTATGATATACAATTCAATTTTTCTAGTTATTAACTAATCTAATTTAAGCTTAACTCTTCTCAAAAGCTTCTTCTTAACGTATTACTCATGGTAGTAAAATAAATACAACTTCTAAATGTGCATGAAGAAGAAAGTTAAGCCCTATTGAGAGGCCTCATGAGACCTTTAAAAAGCTTATGTAAATAACTGCAAAACGAATAACATATAAAACATAAATAAAGAAAATAATCTAAATGAAAAATGTTTGTGTAGTAAATCCCAAATATATTATTTTGTTCAATAATGATAAAACCGGAAAATAGGACACAGAGAAGAGTATAACTAATGTCTATCTATCTTGCATTCATTGGAAGTACTTTTTTATCCTGTCGATCCCTTAAGGATTCGGTCAGAAACAGGCCAAGGGATCGACAAGCTTTATTCCGTGGTGAAAAATGAATTTTTTTTCGGTAGAATTAATTTGGGACGCTCATCTATTAGGGAGTTTACATTGAAAGTGGAAAAAGTTACTGCGAATAGATAAATGCAAATGTGTTAAAGTATATATATATGTGTTACCGGATTATGTCCGCGGTTTCACTCAGGTAATATAAGGGGATTTGGTTTCTTATAATAACATATATTTATAAGTAACCAAATCTTTCTACTTTCATTTACAGTTACCAAGTTTTGTCTATTTTTTTTAACTAAACGCAATGAATGGGCGATTATTTCTGTGTTTACAATAAATAATGAAAACAGAATGTTATTATTTTAAGAAGTTTATTATTTTAGGCTGGCAGTAAAACAATAACTGCAACAGTACAATTTTTACATTCATTGTTTACCGAATAACTAATTCCATACGAGGTCAATAATAAATTAATAATAGAGAATCGTGTAATGGAGTTTTGTCAACAAGACTATATAGATCGTTCGCGTTAAGAATGCAGTGACGTATCGTCTTAGCATTAGTTTATAGCCAATAGCATCACCGACTGTAAGAAAACTTTTTAATACGGTAATCTCATTGGCTAGTATCTATATTTGCATCGATGACTCACTGCATTCTGAACGCGAACGAACTATAGATATGTTGCGTTGTAAGTAAGTAAGTTAAGTTTAAGATAAGTTTCAAATCAACCAGGACGCGGATTTGGAATGCTGCCTTCTTGATGTCCAGATTAACCCCAGACTCCCCGTGAATAAATGGACGCTCTAAACGAACTGACCTATTAAAATTGATGTTTTGAAATGTCAAGGTAATGGGACGTTAAAGAGAAGAAATTGCCTAATATACCTAGTGACTAGTTTGACAGTTCATTTATGAAGTTAAATGAATCCATTAAACTATCTTTAAAATTTGTGCCAGCAGCTTTTCTGTAAAAAACAATATTTACATAGAAAGCAGGGTCGCCCTTGACTGCCCAGACAACTTGGTCGGTTTGCCGACTTGTGACGACCTGTTACTCTAAACCGGTTACGATGGCGTTAGATTTGCTTGCCTTTTCTGTTTGTTATATTTCCGTTAAGAAGATTCTTCTCCCTTGCACTGTTTCGTCGTCTATACGTCTATACAAAGTGTATGGTTAAAAGTGTATGGTTAAAACGGCGTTGTAAAGTGCATTTTTCAAAAGGATTTAAGCAATGAGAATTAGGTCCAAAAGGTTCTTACTCTTCACTGTGTATGTGGGAGGTTCAAGTGGGCTCAAATCTTCAAGTTGAGTAACGTTAATCGTTAACGTTTGTCATTTATGGTATCTTTCAAAAACACCTGCTGCTAGCTTTTATACTTGGCAAAAAAGATCAAACCCTCTACAACTCACAATTTTTTATTTAGGAAAATTAATTTTCATATTTCTTGATGAACAATCTGAAATGAAATATGAAATACAATAAAATGAAAATGAAAAATGAAATACAATAAAAAATCGATCGGTTCATCATGCTATTCCTTTTTTTTGGTATGTATGTCGTCTGGGGTGTAGAAGGTTGATTTTTGAAAGTATAAAAAATAACAATTCCTAATTTTATAATGAACTTTTTAATTTTCAGTACGTTGTGCATTTTCTAAAGTTGTGATTTTTAATATTTATAATTAATATTAATGTTAATAGGTATACCTACCGCTTTATAAGAAAGTATCAAACCGTTGATTTAACGTGGTGGTGGTAATAGTTATTCAATGGACTGCACCCTACAAAAGGTCCATTCATAATACTTAAATGAATCCTCGTGTCAATAGCTTTTAATAATAGTCCAAAACGTTAACAAAGGGTTAAGATAAACTAAAACCAAAAGTCTCTATTGACTTTAATAATTACCATTATTTTATTTTATCGTTGGTATAAAATAAAGTTTTCCAGTCACTTTCTAAAGAAATATCCATAAATAGGTTATAAAACTCTGTATAGTTTTACGAAAAAGAGAACCGTTGTTAAACCGCTATTCAGCGATATACAGCTTATTGTATTATTTTGATAATCGATGTTTTGTATAATTTTAGTCTATGAACTCTCTTTATGTTAGATTTAACTTCTTTTTCTGGAAGAAAACTACAATTTACCAAAATATAGCAACTATTCATCTATACTATTATTATAAAGGGGAAACGGGTGTCTATTCGGTCTCATAAACATTTTACTCATAATTTAGTACGTCATAAAAAGTTTCGTAATCATTATCGATTGTCCAAAATAGTACTTGTCATAATATGTTATGCCCTAAATACATGTTCTAAAATTGCAAATCATTAATTCTGGTGTCATAAAATATTGTCGCTATATTTTTTTCTTCTATAATATGCAGCCATGCAAGCGTTCATGCAGGCATGCAAGCATGTATGCATGTAAGGATGCATTGAAACAAGCAAGCAAGTTTTCTAAGTGTGCGACTCAAGAAGACTCGGTTCGTCAGCTCTTCGATTTATTCGCACACTGGACCAATACTGCGCTCGGAAAGCTAGCGGCTCATTCGCTCGCCACCTTCCCACACTACGCGTCGGCCTCGCTTGCTTGTCTGAGGATTTCCTCCGCGAGCTTCTGGCTCGGCGCTTTTGAATTGCACTAACTTGTCGAATCAATTTGGACCACGACAAAGTCGGAAGGGCCAATTCTGATTGCAACAACATTTTTTAGATAGAAGTTAACCCAGCACGGTGATTATTTTAGGATAAGTATTACCTACCTATTTATGTCAACCAAAATTACAGAAGTTGATTTTTATGTAAATCGTTTTTAAAAATAATGAGTTTTAGGGCTAATTTACTTGTAGGTAATAAGACAGTTTGAAATTTCAAATATTATGACAAGTGATGTTTATGAGAAGCTCGTTAAGGATTTTGATTTTAGGATAATAAATTTTATGTGTCAAAGGGAATCACATGTGCCCGTTTGTTCGTTTCGAAAAACACTGTAATTACCGAAACTTTTATATTTTAATAAGTCTCTACTATTATATTCAGAAATTCCTTCAGGTCTGGTAGGTATGCGGGCGATACCGCGGACGAATTCTAGTTAAGAATGATTTTGAAGCATTTTAAAGTAATTGCGTCTACTTAGTGTTGTCAGGAATAGAGGGCCTTCTTTACTTTTTCCAATGACGCATTTGAGTCAATTTAAAAAAAAATGTGAAGACTTCAGATCTATATGAATGGCTAATCAAATACTAACACAGACACAATGTGAATGTCTCATTGTGTGACACTTATGATCGAATGCTAGTAGAGACAAACATTGGTGTGCGTGCGTTGTACCTACTAACCTTTATTTATGATGTCTGTTTTTTCGAGATATTTTTTTATTGCACTATAATTAAGATTTTTTATTGACGTTTTCTTTAAGTAAGGAATTATATTTTTTGTTCATAATATAGTAGACAATGTATGATAAGTATTAAGACGCTATCAAAACAACAGTAAATTCATTCTAATCAAAACGACCATTAGTTAATACAGTTGAAGCGACATTATATAATGCTGCTAATTGTAATAGGTCACTATCTTAGTAGTTTGTATTCATGCGCAATAACTACTCAAATGACTTGCATTGTCTGTTTCTGAGACGGCGTTATGGCGGCTATAATGGTAATGCAACACATTCGCTTTATGGTTATTTCAACACAATTGTTTTAATTTTGATTCTTGGAACTTTGGTTACATGTTTATAAAGACGAGTTGAACTTAGGATGAAGAAGAAATAAGACAAAAGATAATTAAACATTGCTTTTTTAATGGCTGGCGTCTAAATATTTTTTTTACCTTGAAAAAAATATCCAAGAGCTACATACGCCATCTATGCACCAAACTACCGAAATTCATCCACAACTCAAGCTGTGCTTACTTTGAAACCATACAGTTGGCGTATCTGCCTGGGGATTTATTATTGGATTTTTTTTAATTTACAAAGGAGGATTTTCAAGTAAAGCGTAAACAGCAAACAGACTAAGGTGATCAATGGAAATATAACAATTATTTGCTTTGCAAATAATTAATAAAATTTTTCTTTTTCTTAATGCAACGGACAAAAACAACAAAGCAGCCTGTCTCTTATTAAAATGGAAAACTTCATAAAAATTATGATAAAAAATATTGTATGAGTAAAGGCTTAAAACGTAATCTCGCGGGGTGTTTTAACGCCTTTATTAAGAAGCCCTTAAGTCCTGAGTATTGCGTATTACGAAGGGTGTACGTGGAAGGGGATTGTACCCACGGTTCAACAGCGACAGCAGGTTTTATTTATGTGACCTTCTAACTTGTATGGCTATGCAAGCCTGCTTTTGTTGTATTTTTCGTTATAAATTGTTGGTTTGTGCCATTCATTAAGGATATAAAAATACCCATAGAATATTAAATAAGACCTGACTCACCGCCTGGGAAAGCCTTCATTTCGCCATTCGTTCAAACACAGCGACAAAGTTTATCGAAATTTTATCATTCGGATTTATTTTAACACTGTTTAAGACCTCTTTCCTTCTTAATAAATAGTAAATAAAACGTGAAATTATTACGAGTATTTTAGTTCGTTATCTTATCCTATTTACATTTTTTATCCTTAAGTTTTCACGATTAATTATATTTTATCGCATCTCATCATATATTTACATCAACTCCACGTCGCGGTGCCTTTACAGAAACCATGGTCATAAGTCTCTTTTTAAAATATTTTCAAAAGCATCGTTCTTAATGATTTCACCTACCACAAAATGTCCTAATAAAAAGCAAAGTTTGCAATATGATAGTCCAATGTTTGGAAGGAAAGAAGATTAAATATATACAGGGTGTCCCAAAATTCAACGTCAAGCCGAAACGGGACGATAGGATATATGGTAACCATCATCGGGAAAATTAGCAAAAAAGTCCATCCCATGGTGTTTAGAAATAAGGGCATTAAACAAAAATAGCAGAATTTCTCAATTGTTAACCATTTTTTGGTTATTATGGTAAATATTCGTTTTTTTGTCCATTTAAAACGTGTCACCATAACCCTAAATAACATATCTTTAATCACAATAAGAAGTAAAAACACAATTGCCCCAAATTTTCTAAGAAATAACACTTTTTGCCGAGCTATGAATTCAACATTTTCAAAATATCTCGTCTTTGACAAAGCCTCCTGAAAAAAATGTTCCATGTGTGCCTTGGCAAGGGCCATCAAAATTTGACGCCTTTAATCAGGATTAAATAGTAAAAAATGTGGGTAAAAAAAAACTTGAAGTAATCCGATTTTATGCGAATCCAGTTTACTTAGCTAAAATGTTTTTGATTCGCATAAACATCTCTGGTGGTCCTTAATTTACAGCAGAATAATGAATGATGAAGAGAGAGATGGATTGTGGAGTTTGGCAAGAGTGAGCGAAACAGATAGTGACGCTACTTCTATCAAAGTCAACAAGAGTAAGTAAAATTGACAAAATAACACAAAATCCTGACCTGAAAATACTGATGTTGAATGTTATCCCCACTACCCACCACATAAAAAAGCGTTATCGAGCTTAAAAACTAAAGAATAAATTGTTCAAGTGTTTGTGTGTGTGGCCCTATGTGTGCGTTAAACTTTTATGTTCACAGCAGCTGTGTGTGCGTGACAAATGTGTAATGATTGTACACGCACACCAAAGTGACGAGAACACAGTTTGACAAGATGTAGAGGCTGCCACACAAAATGAAGTTGCATATTTACCAGTAGGTACACGCGCGGCCCGCGCCAAATTACTTGAACCACCTATACATAAAGACGTAATTATACTTTTAAACCATTCGAGAAGAAACTTTATGTCTTTTCATTTGTCAAAACATATAATCAAGATATATATCTATCAAATTACTATCACTGAGATACACAGTAAACCGTGATTGACGATATTGATACTTACTGCCCTAATCTTAAGACAGATTGATAGTAATTAAAGATCGAGAGATTGTGTGATCTCCACAATCAATACGACCAACTGAGACAAACTGCCTTCTATTTACATTACTAAGGATTAACTATCAAGATTATTCTAGATCTAACGATAACTTCTGGAATTCCTCGCAATAAAAATGCTCATGTCACAATACGTGATTCTTTTGCTATATCAAATTGTGAAAGCAAAGAACTCGTCATTTTTGTGCTGATAAAAGTAAAAGATTTTTAGTTCCTCCTATGCTTCAAAGGCAATCATTTTCTTTTTATACTGGATAATATTTTATGCATACAGTCACATCAATTTTTATATTCTCCTTTATGTGCGTGCATTATTTCTGTTTGATTCGAAACTAGCGAGACTTTGTCGATAAACGAATACAATTTTTCCGGTGCTCTACTTTATTTCGTATCGTTAAATTTTGTTGAATATTCTGACGAACGTGATCGGGTGAGCCGAGCGAGAAACTTCGCATTTTTTATTTAAAATGCCTTGTTTCGATATGTTTATTTTAACAATTTTCTTTTTTCGATTTGTGGACAAATTTTTCATTGAGTGACTTTTTATTTACATTGTTAAGCTGAATATTACTTCGAATGACATCTAAATCGTACAAACAAAACATGTAGATACCTGTTTAGTGTTCTTTGATTGCCTTGTTTTTATTAACTGACGATATTTAAAATTTAAACGTTTATCTATTTTGAAACATCACATACACTCCAAATAAAACCATACCGTCATACCTTGTGCCCTTCCAGTATACTCCCAACAAAGCCAATAAGGGCTTCGAGACATAAAACTATGTAAGACGTTAGACATTCAATAAACGCTGCCATTTCCTTTATTACGTTTGTAATAAGTCTTTAGCAGCTGCCCGGTGGCAGCTGGCCCGGTAATTACACGAAGGGTTAACGGACATACTCGTCACTCTCGATATAGGTCGCTTGTTACTCACCGGTATCATGCTGGAGACGCATGTGTGGACGCTCCTTTACAACCCCGTCTGAAACAAGAAACCAAATTATTCACACAACGTATAGATAACACAATCCTACTCTCTAGAGCTCAGACTAAGAATAAATATCCATTTTTACAACATTTTATTGTGTTTTCCAAGCTTCAGATTTCTGAACCAATATTTATTCAATTGTATAATTCAATTGAATTGTGTAATTATATTTACTCTTGCGCGTCGAAACCGCAATATTTGCGGAAACATTTTGTCCTCCGATTGCCTATGTGATTTTCGAATCGGGTCTAATGCAGAGTCAACACCGTTAGCGGTCGAGATATCTCTTTGTATACCGAGCTGAGTATTAGCGACACATATTCCGACCTCTGGCAGGACCTTCATTGTTTGCCCTCGACCTCACCGCTGTATTACTGCCGTATAATATCAGTGCAAATTAATCTTAAGTCGTATATTATGCAGTAATCCTAATGAACGCCTGCGCCGCCCCGCCCCCTGTCTCTCGTTTCCTTAATGCGCTCGTTGGCTCAGCTCTATTCATTGGTTTCCTCCTCACGTAGGAAACATACGGTGTATTCACGTTTTTGATTTATTATATTCCCCGCAGTCATCACTCGAGAATCCAGATTCAGAAAACATTTTCCAAGTGCTAAATATTCATAAACGCAAACTACAAACAGCGCGTTTGAAGCGTGTAGGAGTGACAAAACGTGTTATTAAGATTTCAACTGTAAAGACGAACCGGCGCGGGCTCTAAATGTTGAATGAGCCATGTTTATGTATAGAGATGTTGGGAGTTGAAGAATGGCAGGCGCGTCGGTGAGCCGGCACTTGTCAGTGACTCGACAATTACATTCGACGGCTGAATAGCAATGACTAGTTGTTGTTTCTGACAGCCAATTTGTCTCGCGATGTCATGCGCCCTACGCGAAGTGGGCATCAATGTTGTACATCGGACATTTATTGAAAAAAATCACGAGGTTGGTCACGAAGCCAGTGGCTGGGAAGGACAAATTGGTGTTCCGTGATCCTGGAACACGTAGGGATATCAAACACAGGATCGCGTAATTCTGGCGAGCCCTTCTGTCGCCGGTGGTCGCTAGTGTGAAACATTTGGTAGCGGTCTCTGCGAACCTATTTGCATACAATGAACATTACACAATGAAGGTGCGTCACGGGAGAAAGCAGAGCTTGCTAAGCTAACATTTCCGAATTAGGCGTGGTATTTATTATGCCATACGAAATTCGGGTTTGTGAAATATATGCGGCATTAATCTAATTTCAATATGTAATATAATAATGTATCATTTACGAAAGTGATTGTATAAATCTAATAATCATAAATAATTGTAAAGGTCAGACAGTTCTCGTGCTCTCAACCATCTAAATAATTCAGTCTCGGAAATCTTGTTGCAACTTAGATATAAGTACTTTACCTACTTGTACTTATAGTTGCCAAGTAGTACCTATGTTAGACATTAAGCCATGTGT
Organism: Marasmarcha lunaedactyla; assembly: GCA_923062675.1. Taxonomy (NCBI): domain Eukaryota; kingdom Metazoa; phylum Arthropoda; class Insecta; order Lepidoptera; family Pterophoridae; genus Marasmarcha; species Marasmarcha lunaedactyla. Next base: position 18,159,409 of record OV281353.1, read on the forward strand.
AAGGATGGATCTCGGCTCTTTTAGGTGTCAACTGACATGCTGAACAGTACTCGTGAAATGGCCGTAAAGATATTTATGAATGTATATAATCCCTAAATAGGTTTGCAAATACACTAAATATTAAACAATAAATTATTCAAAATTTCAAAACAAATAACATATAAAAATACCAATAATCCTCCCACGCTCACTTCACAGTTTACACCTCTAATGTAAAGTAAATGACTTGTAAAATTGGTTGCAATTGAGAGTAGTGTTCGCATTATGCGCGCTCGATGCGCAAGAGGAGAGGACGGTTCGTGATCCCGCGCCGGTACTTAGGAGGCCTGTGCGCATCCCGCAATCAGACTGTCAATCTGTCCAGAATCACCCGTGGGAAGCCCAAATACCTCCCCGTACTGCAGATGGCGAAAAAAGAAAATTATATTGAACGCACAATTTACTTTTATTTGCATTATATGGCGGATAATCATGGGAATTAAAATAGAGCGTGAGTATTATAAAGTTTATGTTAAACTTTATTGGTCATATAACGTGGAGGATTGCAAACAAATGAGGACTAAAAATAAAGGCTTGGCTAGTTACGTATATGTGTTATCGTCAGCGACCAAGGCAATATTAGAATATAATTAATATGCGTATTATGTAATAAAAATATGAGTATTTCTCCGATTTCTCATAAAACCAAGGAAATGTCGCTGAGAATATCGCAGCTCTTCAGCCTACCAAAAATGTCAGATGTCCGTAATCGATTTTAAACTCTTTGTCCACAAACTCTAGATTGAAAATAGGTTGAGAAAATTTTACAGTTTGTGGTAGATTGTTCTATAAGCTGTTGACTGTATATCTTTTCCATTTTCAAAATTGACACATCGCAAATTTCGGTTTCGACCGAATGAAACTCCTCGTTCAAAGTGTAAGCTGTTTAAATCATTCATTCATTATGTAAACTGCATTTCTTTTAAGTCCAGTAATTTATTAGGTAGTAGGTACTTAAGGCGGCAGTATTTTAAAATGGACGTTGACTTCGAATGACGTAATGTTAATTACAGTTTTAAGACAGAGTTCTTTGTTGTCGCGGGAAGAATAATGGAATATGTTTAAAAGTTAATTAGAAAGTACTAATTGCTGAAAATTTTTGGCTGCCACTTTTTTAAATGAAATGATAATTGAATTTTATTTCAACTACAGAGATAGGTAAAGTAAGTAATAGACCTAAAAAATCCCCGGACAAATACACCAACTGCATGGCCCCGTAGTAAGCAGAGCTTGTTTTGTGGATGACCACACAGCGAACTGGGGGGAACCCAGAATAAACAAACATATACAGGGTGTTCAAAAAAGTATTTTACAAAAAAATATTCCAAATTGAGTAAGTATCCACCGTTCGACAACAAAAAACCATAGTCTATCCACAAAAAATTCTAAACATTTAGAGTTAAAGCGCGCGGCCACACACCTATCCAGATAATGCGCGGACCATGCATAAACAACCATGACCCGAGTACAAACATCTGTGTTCATCACACAAATAAATGTCCTGATCAGGACGTGAGCGTACGATGCATGGCTACTACCCACTACGCCACTTGGCCGTCGTATCTAAACTACGTCTAAACTATGTTACGAGATGTTTGAGAATTGAGACGATTTACTTGTAAAGATTTAGACGCACATTTGCCCAGCAACCAACCAATAGGAATATCATAAAATTATACTTATTTTAAAATAACTGGCAGTGGCGAGTTCAAAACGAAAGCGAAAAAGAACAAAGGTGAGCGATTGAAGGAACCAAACATTAAATACCACATTATCTTGTTATAAAAATGCCAATTGCTAGTACAGATGGTTCTACTTATATGCGCATGCGACCCCTTGTGTTCTTGTGCTGGGAAAAATGTTATAAAATTTCGTGTGGCAGCCCCCATCGTGTCAAACCGTATTCTCGTCGCTTTGGTGTGCGTGTGACAAACCGTACAAAACAATGTACTCCGTACATTTTATTCACGCACACACAGTTACTCTACATATTATACGAGCTTTACGCACACATACGGCAACGCGCACAAATGACTTGAACCTTCTATAGCACAAATATCTACTGAAAGCAGGAAGTAAAAAAGATGACCTACTAATAGTCAGTATATCAAATTAAAGGGCAATAAATATAGATTATCATACATTCATTAGTTTGAATATATAGTCCTTCCTACCATTGTAAGATATTTTTAAAAATATATCTTTTCCCCGATTTTTTATGATTCACTCCAGGTAATTCATGTGAAAAAAAGAATTGACAGATTGTTGATTGACTATCAAAACTAATCCGTCAACAACGTCAATTACTTGTGGGTTCATTCGACATCGCTTTTTCGACTTAATTATGTATAATTTTTATATAGTATCGTTACTTTTTTTGACATTAACACATTTAAAAGAAAACATACTTAATGACTTATGATAACGTAACTTATGATTGATTATTCGCAAATTATTTGTTATAGGGGCAAAAGGTTACTCATGAGTTAATCTTTCATGTGTACTACTGACCATTAGCAGGTCAAAATCGAACGAAATCGAACGGAATCGAAAGAACGTTTATTAACTTTAAGGCTTTTCGTTTTTACTATTATAAATGCGAAAGTGAATATAATTGTCTGCTGGAAGGCACAATAATTTTTTGAAGAAGTTGAAAAAAAATAGCAACGGCCGTTGTCTGCCTTTTTCGCAAAGTCAACAATAAAGTAAGCTGAGGTAAATGATGAATAAAATATGAATCATAAGCTGCATTGTCATTACGCTTGAACTCACGAGATACTTTGTTCAAAACTCACTCTTATTACAAAGTAAATAAGGTGACTTTGTGAAAAGAGCAGTTTCGACCTAACGCCCACTTTCAAAAATGTTTCTGTACCCTTAACCGACCACCTAGGGCTTCTGGGCGTAACTATATCGTCCCAACTAAACTTCGGGCAACAAATTGTGTCCATGGCTCAAACTGCTTCAAAGAATTTGGGAATCATCTCGAAGGTCCGACGGTACTTCAGCCCTGAACGGCTACTTAATTTGTACACAGATCTTGTATGGAGTACTGTAGCCACCTTTGGGATGGTTCGGCAAAGTACCAACTAGAAGCGATGAACGCAGTTGACCGAAGAGCCCGAGAAATTATTAACAACTTTGACCTCACCACCAAAAAACTGCAAAGCCTCGACCATCGTCGGAAAGTTGCCAGTTTAGCATTTTCCGACAGATTACATTTTGGAGAGTGCGCGGATGCTCTTTTTGATCAGGTTGAACCCACACCCTTCTTACATCGGACTACTAGACGCAGACAGGCCTTCCATCGCTTTAGTAGATATCCCAAGAAGTAGAACCAAACGCTTCGATATTTCGTTTTTGGTGTGGATCGCCAAGGTGTGGAATGAACTGCATCAACCCACAACCATGAAATAACATTATTAAAAGCGTACATAACACATTTGCTTATCTTGTTAGCATGCTGTGTGTGACGTATTATTTTCTTACAATCTCACATGTATCAAAAACAATGAAATCAAATTACATGAATGTACACCCATACAAAGCGTACTCTAATAAATACGTAAACTGTTGTTCAGCCACAGCACAAACGAACACTAACAAAAAAGTGTGACGAATTGCCTAAACAACCGTATAATTAATGTGTTTAATAGCTTAGTAAAACTTTTGGCAGGAGCTACTAAATTCCATACAAATTAGCATACAATAAAACATCATAGATATATGCTGTAGATAGTTGTTTGCTAGCAATAATTGAGGAAACACTGTGGTAATTTTAGTCAAGGCTGTGTTGCCGAGCTGCGGCAAAAAACTGGGAGTTCAAGGTTATAATAAGTCACAAAAACTAAAGGAAGTTTAAAATAGTCGGCACGACGAAATAGATAATAAATAATTTTAATTGAGTAATGCAGTAGTTTCTGCCTATTCGGACATATTGTTCTAGACAGCTCTTTTTTACGTTCCAGAGTTTCTGCTTTATAAGTGAAGGAGGTAATTAATAAACAAAATATACAACAACAAAAAGCTCAAAACCGTAAATAATAATCTAAAATCGCCGTTCCTATTTTAAGTTTACCTGTGTTATAGGAAACGGATTCCTCAAAATAGTCAAATATTCGGATACAGGCAAAATACTTGGATTCATTCATTTAAATTGTTGTATAAACTTAATCCGTAATATAAAATTATCCCATGGACCCATGTCCAGACGCGTATAATCGTCTGGTGATATGAGAGTTCTTACGTCCAATTTTAAAAGCGTTCTTGTTGGATTGTGAAAACGCACTTCGATTTAATGAACAGTAGTAACAGGGACTTAGGACAGGGAAAGTAAGAGAGCTTAAAATTATATGGTTTCTAAATCGACCTTTACTTAGTATTTCATTAATACCATGTCGACTCCATTAGCAAAAAAGGCAGAATCAAAGTTACACCCATTTAATTACTGGAAAATTTTAGTGATTGCATGGTTACTTAAAATTACTCAGCTGTTTTGAAATATTCGACTCAACTGTGGTAAAAGATTGTTTAATATAGCCGAAGCTTTGTTCAACATGAACAAAGCTTTCAATAACTTTTTTATAAAGTGGAATGATATATAGTTATTCGATAAAATCAAGTACTACCAAACTAACAAGAAATGCTAAAAAAATTACCAAGATACACCATCCAGATACAGTGACGTCCGACTGGCGTAGTGGGTCGTAGCCCTGCCTCATACGCCGAAAGTCCCAGGTTCGAGTCCTGGTGTTGAGTCATACTCCGCATTTATTTGTGTGATGAACACAGATGTTTGTTCTCAGTTCATGGTTGTTTATTTATTGTATGTTTATTTATATAGCTGTGTTTATTGGGAACACCCAAAAATATCAAATTTGAATATTCCGATTTTTAAAATTCCGAATTTCACAATCCCAAAAGATAGTCTGTATGCAGATAATGCAGCGCGAGCCGAGCGAGCATGAAATGCAAAAGGAATTTGCATTTCAGTACATAAACTACATACAAGAAATAACTCGATACAAAAAACTAAATAAACTTTCTCATTTCCAGCTGACTACTTGAATGCTCGATCGTATAAATTGATGTGCTCATGCAGTTTTACAAGGCGTTTGTTATTGCAACTAATATTATTCGGAATTTTGATATTCAGGATTCGTATTTATGATATTGCGGATTATTTAAAATTCGGATTTTTTATGGTTCGGTATTTTCAAATTCGGCATATTGATTTTCGTAACTATAAACGTTCGGAATTTTGAAGTTTCGAAGAAGAAAAGTTCGGAATTATAAAACACGGAATTTTCATTTTCGGAATTATGAACCATTCGGTGTTATAAAACTCGGAATTTTGAAATTAGTTATTATAACTATCGGAATTAAGTTTTTTGTATTTATGTAGTGTACCCGTGTTTATTCTGGGTTCCTCCCGAGTTCGCTGTAATGTCATCCATAACACAAGCCCTCCTTAGGTACCTACTTTGGGGCAATACAGTTGGTGTGTTTGTCAGGGGATTTATTATTTTTAATTTATAGATATAAAATTGGCTTTATTTTAAAAATTTTAATTTAAAATTTGATATTCTGGGATTTGTCAAACTCGACATTTTACGACTTGTTAGCGGTACAGATGAAATTGTGACTTGCGATCTCGAATTCGAGAACATGTCACTGAATGAGGTCTTGGCCTCGCGTTTGAGTCCGGGTTACTATTTCAAACATTTCGCAAACATCTAACTTTATAAAAACCAAAATGCAAAATATAATATGTAAATCGTCGCTGATAACATATTATAAAAAAGGTAATTCAAAATAACAAAGATTGGTTTCAAAAAACACATTACAGTTTGAAAAAGTAACTTTATTGTTGTATTCTTGACAATAGCCTTATTGATCTAAATCCTTGAATGGGTTCATAAAACATAATGATTATGAGGTCGTAAAAATAAAGTGTCGCCTTGGGAATTGAATACTTAAAAACCAGTGATAGATGATCTTTAGTCCTTATTCTAACTACCTCAGAAGATAACTAAGGCCTTTTTGTCAATTTGTTTTTCTAAGATGAAGAAGAAATTAGTTACTCTTGATGTAGTATTGTTGTAGAGTTATCAGCGAAGAGATCAAATAGAAATAGAAGAAGCATTTTTGTTGTATTAAAAATGAATATAAAAATGGGTATTTATTAATAAATATACGAACGGCTATTTCACTCACGTTTAATAGTCGAAACGATCCAACTAGTTTCGAGCCCGTATTGAGCTTCTTCCTTAGGGGGTCAGTGCAGTCGCGGCTTCCCCTCGAACTAGTTGGACCGTTTTACAGTTTCACGTGAATGAATAGCCTTTAAAACATATTGATAATAAAAATCATAAATCATTCATAAAATTATCTGAGTACATACATATTTATTTATTTAAAAATATAACATAAATAGTTATATCACAAATTTCCTCACTTTAAATAATGAAGCCCGTTAAAAACTGATGACAAAAATTAAATCAGGCAAGTACTTTATGATTTTTTTTTACATTTTACTTAAGAGCGATCAGGTCAGTTTTATCATTATACCAGTCATTTACCACCGATAAGGTTTTTAACAGAAAAAAATGATATTCAAGTAAGTACATTTAGTTAGTTAAGAAATACTTGACAATCAAAAAATTCTTTCCATTTAATTGCACTCATAAGTAACATTCTTTCGTAAAATACTATTCATACAATTCAATACAAAAAAAGAAAGCCTTTTATATTCTAGAAAGTGATACGATTATAACCTTGTGATATAGCTGCACCATAACTTTTTTTACATTTCACAGTTTCGCTATGCATGGTCACCAAGACCAGAAAGTATTTATTGAGTCATGTCGATTATTTAGTCTAAACACAAGAACGTAATTCTGGAAGGCTATAAAACCTCCCCATATTGGATCAGAGCAAAAGCAACTTATTACAATACTTAAATCAAATAGACCTTCCTATACCTAAGTCGTAGTAAATAGTACGAAGTTAACATAACCTAAAGCAGCCTCATCAGGGGTCAGTTTAGATTGGTGGTTCACAGATAAACAACGCCATTTTGATTGTAGAAGAACCGGTTCCAAAGAATTCGTACAACGTCACCAAACACGTGTAAAATATTCTAATTTGTTTGATGCCATGCGGAAGACCCAGAATTCATAGTTATTTGACAAGTTGCTGAATATCTTTTGAAGAGGTGGTCGCTATGTCGGTACGGAGTTGATTTTTTTTTGTTTTATTCATTAATTTGACTGAGAGAGACCAATGGGATTGATTTATTAGACAACTTGACTAACTGATAAAAATGTGTAAAGTTATCAAAAGGTAGCTATAAAATACGCAATGTAATAAAATTACCATGGAAGCATACATACCTAACTAAATGTAAAAAATTACTTTTCGATTTTCCTTAGGGAAACCATATGTTTTATGTCCAGCAAGATAAGATAATAATGTCATAATATTAAGTCATGCAGAAAGTTATCGAAAGTTACTTTCAATATTTTAAAGTTTCATGGACAGTCCTACAATTACAGTAACTGTATGTAACTTAATAAATCGAAAATCCAAGTCCGTCACATTCTAGTAACTCGTCAAAACGTTGACAATCACTACAAATTGTTTGTCATTACCTTGACAACCCAACGAGAACGATAGTTGTCGATAGAGGAGTGTAAGTAAGATATCGACGCCTTGCAAGGCCAACTTTTTGCAAAACTTCATAATTTCGTATAGTTTCGTACAAATAAAAAAGCTTGAAAAATTATGACTAAAATTTTTTTAAAAGGAATAATATCCACGATACACAAATTTGGGAAAACATAAAGAATAAGGAGCTGCACGCACGATAAACTGACATGAAATTCCTCTTTTCTTGTTTTGTTTGCATGCAATGCGTTTTATGGCTGTGCTGAAATAAAATAATGAAATCCGTATAAAATGTTGATTTTTGACATAGGATTCCTATGAAAGTTTTATTTTTATAGAGCTCGCAATTGTTTTCTAGCACGTCTTCATAAATTAATAAGTTTAAGTAATATGTCGAACGACCGAACGTGTCAACAACCTCCAAAACGTCAATCTCCCACTCTATCTGAGGACATGAATCACAAAGGCCATGTTAACTCTCGGGAGTGTGGAGGAACTTTATTGGCCTTAGTGGAAGAATGGGCCAATTTACCGCAAGAAACGATAGATGGCGTTATCAACAGCATAGATAAGCGCATTCAAGCTCTCGCAAGAGCCTAAGGAAGCCACTCGCGCTATTCATTGTCCTTAAAAAAATAACCCAATGAATATCGCAATTAACTACAAAACGCCCTTTTTAATATTTAGTTTTCTTAGATAATTTAAATTATGATTAAGGTTAATTTATTTCCAATAATAATTACCAAACAGTTAAAAATAATAGCATATACCATAATTGTTTGTGAGTTATTGTAGACAAAATAGACAAAGCGTATAAACCCCGAAACAACAACAATTCGGCCCTTTTTGTTCTCGTAAGTATGACATACAATTTGTTTAGCCCTAATAACTACTTTTAACATTCTTACTTGTGGAAAATCATTTCGGCGACAGATAAAGTAGTACAGAGACCTGGTATTCATAGTTACAGTCACGGTGAATTAGTTACAGCGCAAGCCGTCAAATGAAATTGAGCGTGAAACTGCCATAAAGTGCGCAGTGGCCGACTAATCGCTGATTTTTTATTGGTTACCGTGGACATGGAGGTAAATAAACGTTTCTTGAACTGAGAATCAGGCAAAAATGTATAGCGATTTGAGAAAATTATTGTCGTTTTACTCAAAAACTTATAAAAATTACAATATTTTGGTGAATAAAAAACATAGGTAAAGTTTATCTGTGGTCAACGTTCAAATGTGCATGGTGGACGCCCCTTAGATGCTATTTTCGCTTTTAAAAAGGTACGAAATTACAACTTGCAGCAATCTCGTAGGTTACAAGATTGCTCGACGATCTGGTCGAGTTCGCCGGTATGTAAAAAACTGTTGTAGTAAAATACCGAAAATTACATTACACAGCACATTGCACAAACGATATTTTTCCTAACATTGGCTGTGTTTCGGCTGCAGCAGCAAACATCAGGAGATAGACGTAATTCAGATCAAACACAGACTGAACCAGGCGCATGAAACAGAGGAAAGCTTCATGTGAAAGCATTTTATTTTGTTTTGTATAAATTAGTTAAGATGCTGAAAATGACTAGAGAGGATATAAAGACTAACAATAAATAAAAATCAAGTATATTTGCGAGGATGTAATAATAATTATAAGGATATTGAAACACTGAAATTAACATTTTCTCTGAAGTATTTCCATTTTACAAAAGTTCACCTAATATTTTAGCCAATTTCCCATTGATCTCAAAGAGCATCCGGCGCACACATAACTCTCGCACAAAAAGGATTTCATCAGGATTTCGCAGAAATTGGAAAATTATTCATTTTCTGAACGAAATCAAGGAAGATCTTTGATCTGAGCGTTTTCCATAAAATTATGTTTCCGAAAACTTTGCCTGAGTAATGTTCTCTGCGACTTGCTTCAAATTAAGGGAAGAGAACGTTTAGTTACTTATGAATAAAATATGTGCATTTTTTTGACTTTTCTGCCACTTTCTGTTTGGCGTTGTAATAGATTAAAGTAGAACAAAAGAGAGGTCACTGATTAAATAAAGCATATAAACAAATATTATTCACATTTATACAAACAAGGTTGAATTAATTAACTTATAACATACCTCTTTATGCGTCGGGGGTTAACAAACTGTGTGCATTTTATGCTATTCTATGTGAATATTATATTGAACTAAATAGTGCACATATAAAAAGAAAACAATATTAGTTGCATAGTTATGTTTATAGAACCATTAGGTACTAGACATCATTTATTTTCAATATAAACTTAATAAATTTAAAGAAACTAGCTATATTGGGCACTTAAACTTTATAACAACTAAATTCTGGAAGTAACTTCCATGAATGAAAGCAGCGATTTAAAGCTCATTCCATCATTAGCATTTCCTGGTTACATCTGACCTGAAGATAAATCCATCGATCGCATTGCAATACTGCGTCACCGCAGATCGTGCGGCCAATATGATACGAAATCAAAAGTTGCAGAAGGCTTGTCTACAGAGCTATTGGCTGTAATATAGGTAATAGATGTTTGATTATACACATTATTATTATTGTAAATAAATTGAAGATATTTTAGTATAAAATAATCATAAAACTCATAGTTCACGTCAAAGATGCTATTATTTTGAGATTTATCTGTTTGACAAATAGGATATTTAAGTTAAAATAGTCATATTATAACAGATACTTACGTACTGCAAAATGAATAAGCAGTACTTAGACTTATCTGAGAGTTCTCAGTACAGAGACTTATTGTGAAGTTACAAAAATAAAAAACGTTATAATTATTACTTACTAAAAAATTATAAATAATTCTTTCACCATTTATTTCCAACGGGCTGAACGCCCAGCTTATACGAAACGTCACATTCGAGCCAGACCTTCTGCGCTTTAATTTTCTGATCACCACTCAATAGTAGAGCCAGCACGGTACGTGTAAATCTGTCAGTTGCCAAATTATTGCCGCGTAAACGACGGAGGTGGTTGCGAGTCCCGCCTGAGTGTGGTTTGTAATTGTGCTGAATTCATGGAAATATGTTGGTAGTCAACTTGTAGTGGTGGCTTGATTCCCTGTAATGCTGGATGTTTTACGGCCGCGAAACGGCCGAGAAACGAGAAAGGAGAAACGGTTACTTAAGGCACTTCTGATTACAGATTTTGATTAGCGAGTCTAGACTTTGATGGTGGTATAGATCCAGTTAATGCGCTCCCCCGAGTGACCACTTGACGCCTCTGAGTGCGCGTTAGTAATGTATGTGGTTGATGTTGCTTTTGATCATGCACTCTGGTTGATTAGTTAATTAGTCTGGTAAAGCAGCGGCTGGAAGATTCATTTGACATCTATTTTTCTGTATCGGTTATCAACCGGTGCTAAAGGACGAGGATTTTTAAACTTTAAGGTTTTTGTATTTAATTAATGTAGTTTTTAGATATATTTTATAAGTAACAAGTCAATACGTTTAGGTCATTTGCCTTTTGAATGCACTTGTAATTTCTAGCTTTAAAATGCTAGTGCAAGCGAACTATGGAAATCTACATAGAATAACAAGCATAATCTTTGGTTATTTCAACAGTATTATGTTTGTAAGGGTCAAACTAATTGATGGCTATAAATAATGTTAATTACTATATATTTCTAACAATAACAATTGTTGCATCATAAAGCTTTCATTTATAAGAGATGCTCTACAATTGAAAACACTTCTCTTAACAAAAGGTTTAGCAACACAGATCCATAACTGTTATTTTAGCTAGCTCACAAATCCATAACAATGGAGTATCACGAGACTTCTATTAAGAAATTCTAATTGAATTTCTAATCGATCGCCATTTCTAGGTTATTTGCATTTGCCTATAGCCTGCAACTGTGATAGCCTAGGCAAAAACTATATAACGACATGCATATCTGACCACTGTCAATAATTGAAATTGTCATAAAGTCTCTGTGAATCTTTTAAAATTTCATAATGAGCTATCTGGAAATCGAAATTTTAAATAATCTGACTTATGTAGAGGATGGTAAAAACAGGCACCGTGAGGGCTTTATTGTGCGTTTATGAGAAAAACTGTCATTGTTATTTGATAAAACATTTATGGTACTTTGATAGTCAATGTTTAAATTTTTCTCGTGTTTACCGTAGGAAATGAAATACAAAACCCTTTCGCATGCTCACTATGCCCAACGGGTGGCCTAAAACGGGTGTGGACTTAACGGCAAAAATGCATGCCAGGGGTGACGCGAGTGTCTAATACGTGAGTGACAATTTTATTATCTTTGTGGAAGTTATAAAAAGTTATAAAAACATAAAAAAACTTGTTCTGACTTTGTTTTATTTTTATTTTCTCATCTAAAAAAATGTATGGCAAGGTATTAAAATACAAGTCAATATTGGGTTCCGGGACACGTAGGATTAGCAGGAAACGAGGAAGCCGACCGATTGTCTAAGCTAGCAGCAACAGAGGGTACCTGCTATAATTTTTTACCAGATTGTACAGATTTTATATCAAAATTCAAAATTAAAGTTAGAAACAATTGGGACACTCATTTTAATACACTAAGTAAAGATAAAGGAATATGGTACAAATCCATCCAGAATCATCCTCCTCGTTTACCCTGGTTTGAGAATAAGACTTTAGGCAGAAATTGTATAAAACTACTCCTAAGACTTAGATTGGGACACTATCCATCGGCGAAGTTTACATTCCTCATGAAAAAGACACAAACAGATAAATGTTTAACTTGTGATAAAATTGAGGATGTACAACATCTGCTGATGGATTGTGTCAAAAATAAGAATGAGAGAGCATTGTTATTTGCAGAATACAACTTAAACGTAATGGACGTAGGTCTGATTCAGACAATTCTCTCAGAACCAGGGTCTGAATTAGCAAAGAAGCTGAGCCAATTGGTTCTGCAATGATAATGCTCTCTCAACCTTAATATACTTAGTTATAGTGTTATTATTATTGTTTTATTTGCTGTGTATTTTTTGTTGTTGTATTTAGTTATTTATATATACGATGGGGTCGACATATCCATTGTGGATAAAGACCCTTTTAAATAAATAAAGATATAAAAAAAAATATATATATTTCATTCCATTAAAGAGCGGGTGTAGAGGGCATGCCCTGCTACGAGCGTCCATCCCCCTGGACCGTGCTTTTTTTCAAGGTGAAATGATTATTTATCCTGCGTTTAGATCTGCACTCTTGATAACGTGTAAGACTGTATCATGAACAGTAGTAGTTAGTACTCGGCGTACTTCAAGTGTGCAAGCGCAAGGGTAACAAAAAAACCCAGCTTCGTTCTGACAATTTTTTCTATAGATATGAACTTGTTAAGATAGATGTTTTAAGGTATTTTCTACACATATGGACTTTCCGAACTCTGTTGAACTAAATAAATATTTAGAACATCTTATAATTTGATTTATTTCGTGAATTGAGTCAACTGGAGTCAAGAAAACTTTTGGAGGTGCCAACTTTATAAAGACAAAAAATCAACGATATTTGATTTCATATTCTCTTTACTTTCAACACATGTGATTACGGGAATTACACGGCGTTCTTATTCCAATTAGTTCACCAAAAATGTGCTTCTAACATCACAGGGTTCTCACATTCATGTTTTATCTAAAGATTGCTCTTAACAATCTCTTCGTTGCCATAACAACTTGAATACAGACAAGTTCATTCGCAATATGTTTGTAACATGCTTCTTAACTCTTACGCTATTTGACAGATACTATTTATAATTTTAGATGAACACACGAACCGAAACGTTCAAAAATCACAGCAAGGCTTTCATATATTGATTATGCCATTCTACATTTAAAACCATTAAATTCCCCAATACCTGTCGCAGCGAATGAGGCACATCTCACCAAGTCATTGATCAAGTTATTTAATTTTGAACAACCAGGTTCGCAATGGGTTCTGTCAAGGCTGGTCCTGTCAATGTTTTACGTATCCCATTATTTCCATCCCCGTTGAAACCGGGATGAAGTGAACTCTGATACGGTTACAGCGAAGGGGTTAAATCGGATGTAATTAGTTTCAAAGCATGGGAATTCCGATTTATATGTTAGTGAGAATTATTTAGTGAATCCATTAAAACGTAATCAGAGGGATGAATTGAAATCGAGTTTAGATATATTTTCATTGACTGCTAGCTGGTATGATTTCTTTTTTGGGTCGATTATCATTAGCTAAAAATTCTAAGTAAATAATTACCGTCATTGAAGCATAGGGGTTCAAACTTTAGAGTGCGATATTTATGCGAAGAACGCGGACTTTTGTTTATAACTCATGGACGTGTTCTGGGGGCTAGCCAAGTTGCATCCTATGATCGTTAACGCTATAGAAAACGCTTAAACTGCGTGAAGTAAACCACGTGACTACAGTTATATCACGTGATGCTTCATATATTGTCCCCGTTTTCAATAGCGTTAGGGATTGTAGATTGCAATTTGACTATTTTTATGTTCTTTTGTTATGGAGGCCCTTAGTTCTGCGTTCGATCATCCAAACTCCACGTCTTATCTATATATATATATATATATATATATATATATATATATATATATATATATAAACGTCTGATTGGAATTTGTGTGAATCGCTACATTTTCCTTTTTATATTTTTCCAGCTTCGACCTCACTAATTTTCTCCGCGTCATAATGAACTACTTGACAGATGTTTTTGTAATCGTCAGTACATGCAAGTAGATCTTGTCTCCATTATGACACAAACAAGGCCTGCGTACTTGACCGTACGCCGCGCCGCGCCGCCGTGCCGGTCGCCAACGGGACGGTGTCGCTTACAGACCATAGCGCACTCGAGTTACACGCTCTTGTGGTTACGGGCTTATTTTAATTCAGTTTAAAAATATTTGTTTACGTGTTTTATTTTTGTTGCGTGAGGTTCTGTATAGACATTAAAGGTTTTTGTATTACTACGAAACCAAATTCAATTTCGTAAAATGCGTTATTATTATAGATATCAATATACATATCTACACTTATGTCTTCGTAGGGGTGGAAGAGCGAGTCATTTTATGCGAATTCTAATAAAATGTCTCAATATTAAAGTTCGATAAACTTACAGCAAATAACATTATCACACAAGATTTTCTAGAATATTTTAAAATTCTTGTCGATTGTCGTTGAGAAACATCAAAAAAATTATCTTTATAAAGGCTACATTATTTTAAAATCATATACCTATTGTACTAAGTATTAAACAGTCACACTGTCACTAGGTAACTAAACATTGATAAATATATTTTACTACCTAGAATTAAAACAAAATTCGTTTTCACAATACGAGGAACCCTAGAAAAACATAAAATTACCGCAAAGTTAGTTTTAAAGTAATGTGATGCGGGTTCTGAGCTGAAATGCGCATTTCTTGTGGATTGACCGTGGAAACAGTTTCTAAAAATATATATAAAGATAACCGATTAAAAGAATTTTGATGTATGGTGTTTTCTATCAAACTTATTGGTAAATGGTGCTTAAATAATGTATGGTGAACTCAACGACTTAAAAAGAGAACACCTTTTTTAGATAAACGGCTACCTAATGTTAAATAAGGGACTATAATAAAAAAGATTCTAATGTGAAGTGTGCGGTATAAAGTGTAGTAAATTAAACAGTAGAAAAATTATGAGATACAAATTAGATTTGTTTTCATAGTTTTAGTTTATTTACATTTTAGTTATTTTTGGTACAGATTTCATAGAATTTTGAACTGGGGAATTTATGTCTCGTTGTGAATGTAAACTAGCGGTACAAACATAGTTTGTTTTATTTTTCTCATATTTGACTCTCATATTTTATAATAGACATAGTATAGAAAAGTCGCACTTTTAATATGGCTATGGACCCAGATCTAATTTCGTCATTTCTATATAGCCAACAACCTCCCGACACGTCTCTCAACGACACACCTTAATCCCACAACACCATCATTCACCAAAATCCACCAGCATTTTCCAAGTTTCCTCTAATTCCTATACATATTCCACTTCAAACTAAACTCGGCAATTCAAACAACTTGGTTGATTCGATTGACAAGCGACACGCCATGCAAGTTCAAATTGCTTCCACGGAACTAAACTGCAGTGGGGACCAAAGTCGGACCACCGGTGTCAGGTATGAAATCTTAATTAAAGTACGACTAATATTCTACTAATATTATAAATATGACGGTTTGTATGTTTGTTTCTAAACTGAGCTCAAATGGCTGAAAAAACATAGATATTATTTGGCACAGACCTTAACCTCATTCCGTGCACCAACTTGCGAGTGGGAAAGTGCAAGAAAGTTACACCAATGATTTGGCATAGAAAAAAAATAAGGATCACTCCTTGATTTGATTTAGGTTTATTCAAACGGGGCATAGTAAGACTAAATAATATACTGATACGTCAGCGGAGCCGCGGACATAAATTTGTATGTTTCAAAATTCAATGTTAGTATGTTAAAATATTTTTTTAGCAAGAATGGTGAAGCGATTATAAATGACACAAATTATGAACAAACATTTTTCAGAAACATAACTTAACCCAATACGATATTTACACATTCACAATCGTAACTGGTTATTTCAAGGGATATTAGTATTTACGAACAAAGACACGGGCAGACACTCGTCTTGTTTATGAACGGAATGTTGTATTAGTACGAAAATAATTTAATTAGATGAGATACGACTCAAAGGCAGGACGGTTTTCATTTAGCATTTTGATTATGTCTCGCTGGGAACAAATATTTTTAGAAAGGACAGACATGTTTTTCTCAAGTGCAAGTGTAATTAATATTGTTGTTAATTAAGATCGAGGGACAATCGTACCAGTTAGAACTTTAAAGTGTATAAACATAGAACTCAAATATGCTAAAAGGGCATTTAACTTACTTTCATTTACGTGATCGTATAAGTCAAGTAGCTGAGTAAATAAATAGGTTACAACTTGTTATAGAGGGTGATTAATCGAGATTTGTCACCGAGGCAGCTTGAAACTATACGACCTAGAGATATTTGTTCTAAGGCACCGAAATCCGAGACACTTAGCCAACAGAACCCAATTTACTGTTGAAAGCTGCCATACCGACACGGTGCTGTGCGGTGTTTGTACTACGTTACTACCGAAGAAGACGTCACCACGAAAGCTTGAGGGTACAGCTTCTGGAATCGCGCTTCCTCGGAGCGCTGCCAGTAGCCACAGGCCACCTGTCTACTAACATAGATTTAAGTTTGACATACAAACAATAATTTGTTTTGTAATATTTGTATGTAAGACTGTAAGATATTTATCTATGGGCCTAGATGCTTTAAATAAATAGATTTGATACTATTATTATTATTAAAACTGTATTAAAAGATATTCGATATTCGAACTGTATTAAAAAAACTCGAAAGATTTTCGAAAAAATACAACTTTTTATGATTTTTTATTTCCAAAGATGATTGTATTACATGTGTGACATTATTAAAAAAAAAAATAATCATATTCACTATCTCATACAGTATCAGAATTTCCCACAACGACCCGTCTCCGATTAGCTCCGATTAGCTGATATATACTATTTCATTTTTTTATTTTCTCGATGACGATTCTAATTTGATAAAATGTAGTGTTGTGACCAAATTAGTAACGATATCGATCACATATATTATATTTTGAACAAAGTTGCATTGTCGAGTACCTACCTAAACCTACTTATTTTACAACAGCTTCGAAAATGTTAAAGAAGTTGGCATTATCAATCAATAATTAATACGTGTAACATCTTGTAATGTAATAATATTAGTTAATAAATTTGTAGAAAAGTATCCGGCAGTAGTTTAGTTTCTTACATTTTGTAAAAAAATATCGGGTCTGTTATCGTGTTACCTTTATCGATATAGCTCCATCCCTATCAGTTTCTCCGACTCTGGTCTATTTAACCTTGTACGTCATATTTTTATAAAATAATGCCTACATAATGTAAAAAAAACGCTCGCACAAGTTTTCACAGGAGCTGTCATCGAGAAAATAAAGAAATGGATATAGTAAAGTTAACGATAACTATTTCAAGACTACGTACAACGACAATAATTTAGTACATACCATTTTACTTACTAAGCACTACACAACAAATAAACACTTGGCAATCATGCCACGACCTCACTTTTTCTCACCGCAAACACAAGTATAAATCTTTCGCAATAGATCTAAATAAGATTAACAACGTTCATTGTACATCCCATTGTACGATGCGCGTACGCATGTGAATGTACGAGTACATTCAAATGTCCCCAACAAAAAGTCTGAATTGGCCTTTTCATCTAAGGTTAGTGACTGTAACAGGATGTGAGCAGAGACAACACTCATGTACTCGTAAAAGTACACGAAGCTTGACAGATGTCAGTCAAATATACCTGCAGTCCGACCACGGTATTTGTAAACTGACAAGCGTATCAATTAATTGTTGCTGCTATTTTATTAAACTGTAAACTAGGGATGTAACGAAGGTCCTAGTTTACACTAGGGATGTTACGGAGGTCCGATTCCGGTTTCAAAAGGTCGGAACTTTGGTTTTACAGTTCCGATTCCGGTTCTGGTTCCGAAACTTTTGAATTGGAGGTATATCGAAGGTCGATATGCAGCGACGGAGGCGGCGCGTGGCCGCAGTCAACAGAGAAAAACGTATTCATATCAGTGATGATCCCTTATTATGGTGGAAAGTAAATACTAAATTCAAACCCCTGGATTCGATTGCCCACCATTATTTGTCGAGTCCACCGAGCTCATTAGCGAGCAAACAACTTTTTTGTGGTGCTGGCTTAATCTATGATCCGTTAAGGAATAGACTGGAAGGAGATACAGCTGCGAATAATTATTCATTAAATATAATTTGATTCTTTTGGAGTCTTTGATTTAATTTACTGATTTGATTTGATTTTTAAGTAATACCTACTGTTTAATATTTAAGACTTTTTCTTTTAACACCTAGGCAGGTGTAACACACTGTATTGTTTTTTTATCTGATATTGAATAAGTTGATTAAATATTGTTGTAATATTTTACTAAACTCGGGGTCCCACAACTCATGAAATCAAAAAAATTGTTTTAGTCCTTTTAGGAGTCTTTTTGATTTTTTTTCGCCTCCGGTTCCGATTCCGGTTCCGATTCCAATAAAACAAATTTTAAACTCCGACTCCGGTTCCGATACCATCACTTCCGTTACATCCCTACGTAAACTAATTTCGGAAAAACTTTGAAGAATAAAGTTAGTAAATTATAAAAATGTTAAACAAATCTCAAGTTTCATAACAGCTTCGCCTAACTATACTGAATATTCTTTCTGACTATGATGTTGTATATTTGACTGCTAATAATTGACATTAGTATATGTTTGAAAAAAGCTTGGTGATCAATCCGAATTGTTTCCTGTCTTAGGTTTCACCAGATTTTATCATACCCAATGATTCTGACATAAATTACAACTTTACAAATACACTGAATATCTATTGTCAAAAACAAAATTAAAAGTATAGTATTAAATATATTCTTTAAATACCAGTAATAGTTTATATCGAATTACATATTTCATTTTGAGGTAGTCATAAAATTGCAATTTTAGTAGGAAAACTGTCAAAAATGAAATAATTTATACGGAGGAACCGTTGACGACATTTGTTATAAGAAATTATATTTATGAAGTGTCTCTTTGCATTCTAAAATTAGCAAAACTAGTCAACACAACTGTTCTATTAAATCGATTTATACATCTTAATTTAAATTAATCTTAATTAATAATTACACTAAAGCATCGTAAACCGTTTCGAATATAAAACAGATATTCGCCAACAATTTGTTTAAAATTGTTAAGTGACACTATAAGCAGTTAATGTCGCATAAAAATCACTGGTTACGCTCGAAAAGTATCGCCTCCAGCCTAAGTGATCGTTAAAATAATAACTTTACTGGCGTTGATAGCGAGAACTCAAACGACATGTAAAGAGACTTACTCACTAGTGGGACCGGAATGAAAGTAGATAGAATTTCATTTAGCTTTTGAATGGTCGCAAACGAGTGAATTATTTATAGTATGAGACATGCATGAAGACGCTTTCAATTATTTTTTTATGTCTTTGTGGATGGCACTCCCTAAATTTGATAGTAAGTGGTATCCTTGGTCGTGGACATAAGAAATCGTAGGTTTTTAATTTAATTCGTAACATGAAGATATTGGAATTATGATTAATCGGGTGTTATCGGTCGCGATTTTCCATTCAGTACATTTAAGAATCTTCAATTTCCATTTAGCATTACGAAGGCGCGGCGACGCGACTTTTTTTTTCCTCCACGGGAAGGGCAGGGGGATAAATAATGCTCTGATGCATACTCCGCGCGCGCGATCGGAGTTATGTGGGACTCGTCCCGAGGCCTACCAGAACCATACCCACTAAAAAACCCCCTATCGGCTCGTGCAATTTTTTGCTACTCAGCCTTCATCTGAGCGACGGCCAATTGGAGAAAGAGGCCGCGCTAGCGGGGCCCAAAAGGGGTCACCCGCTGGGATTTACATAGCACTGAAGGTGCTCAAAGCACTGAAGGTGAATACATAGCACTGAAGGTGCTCAAAATGAAAAATAAAATTGCATTAATTCCGATTTACGTTAGAATTAGAATTTACGTTAGAATTAGAATTTGCGGCCTGATGGGCTAAGAGATCTAGCGTCAGCTGCGTTGCTACGTTCGTGTGCACGTTTCTCGGTCTAGCGACTTTGAATTTCGAATCTAAGACAGGACCAGTATTTGAAACTGAATCTTGAACTAGAGGATTGGGATGGGATTCGGCGCGTTTAAAGAACGATTCTGAGAGTGTTTTGAGGTGCTGTTGCACTGTAGGTAGTTCAAGATCTCTGTGCAGGTCCGCGTTACGCACGTACCACGGTGCGTCTGTGGCCCTGCGGCAGAAGAGGTTTTGAACTACCTGCAGTTTTTGCAGGACGGAGGGTTTGGCTTGGGCAAAGACTGGCGAGGCATATGTCACGACTGGTCTAACGCAGACCTTATAAAGCGTACGTTTGTTTCTGAATGACATTTTACTTTTTCTATCTAACATACTATATAAGCGGCCTAAGTAAAAACGGGCGAGTTTCGTTACTCTATCGACGTGTTGTTTGAAAGAAAGCGTCTGGTCTAAGGTGACGCCTAAGTATTTGGTAGTGCGCTTCCAGGGGATGGGAGTACCTAACATTCGAACGTGCAGATTGTCAGCGACATGACGTTGTTTGCAGTCGAAGTAAACCACAGAACTCTTGTCTGGGTTCACATCGATACGCCATTTTTGAAACCATGCACCGAGGGCATCTACAGCCTTTTGGAGTCTGATGGTGAGACCCGGGACACTTTGGCCTTTGGTGTAAAGGGCTGTGTCGTCGGCAAAGAGGGCGAGTTCGACGTCTTTCGGCGGAATGGGAATGTCGTTAGTGTACACGGTATACAACAGAGGGGCGAGGACTGAGCCTTGAGGGACTCCAGCCTTTATGGGACGAGGCGCGAAAAGCGTACCTTCATGTTTGAAACGAAACGTGTGGTCTTTGAGAAACGACGCGATTATCCTAACTAGGCGAGCCGGTAAGCCTATTTTGTAGAGTTTATAAACGAGACCGCTGTGCCAGACTTTGTCGAAAGCCTTGGCTACGTCAAAGAAAACTGCGATCGTTTTCTTACGTTTCGGATAGAAGCCGTCGAGTATGTACTCGACGATTCGATGGACTCGCTGAGGGCAGGAGTGCTTAGCGCGGAAGCCGAACTGGTGGGGAATGATGAGAGGATCGCCATCCGTTGGAAACAGATGGTTTCGCATTCGAGAGAGTATGGCTCTTTCGAGAAGTTTAGACATGGCCTTGAGGAGGCTGATGGGTCTGTGATTAGCCGGGATATTCAGAGGTTTACCCGGCTTGGGAATGCCTATGGCTGTCGCTTCTTTCCAGGCTTTTGGAAAGTAGCTGTGGTCGAAGCAGGCATTGAAGATGATGGCTGACAAGGTAAGAACCTGTTGAGGCAGGTGTTTGAGTGCGTGGTTAGAAATACCATCCGCACCCGGAGCCTTTTTGGACTTTTGACTTTTAATGAGAAGCAAGATTTCATCATTAGAGACTGTGACGGGGTCGTCGGTGATGGGGAGAGATTCTCTACGGAGAACTTCGTCCTCCACCGCCTGGATGTGGGAGGGATCCGTGGATTGCGTGCTGGGCGAACATTGTGCCGCTATGCTGTCGGCGAAGCATTCGGCTTTCTCTTCGGCTTCAAAGGCAATAGTGCCGTCGGGACGAGTGAGAGGAGGAATGTGAGAGGCGGCGTCTACGCGTAAGGCTCGGGCCATACTATAGTACGCTTGGTGGGACGGAGAGATTTTCTCCATGAGATCGTTAAACTGAGCGTCTCGGATTTCCGCGAGGCGAGACCCAACTTTACGTTGTAGTTTGTTCGCAGCTGATCTATAGGCGGGCGTGGGATATTTCTTGGCTCTCCGGAGAGCCGCGTTCTTAGCTTTAATGAGATTGCTAACGGCTAATGGTAGATTGGGTATACTTCGCTTAGCAACCTTTTCGTTTACACTGATGGCTGAGTTGAAAGCATCAGTGAGGGAGTCGACTAATGAATCTATTTTGTCCGGGCTATCTAATTGGTCGGGCGAGATCGCGAGCGGAGAGTTTGGGGCCTCTAAGGCTGAAGCTAACGTATTTTTAAAACCTTTCCAGTTGGTAAAGGTCTTAGGAGGAGTGACGTGATCGTTAGGCGGTCCTAGCACGAGGGAGGGGCGGTGATCAGAGCCAAGGTCATCGAGCGGTTCGATAGACCTGAGATCGAGGTTGATTTGTTTGACGATCGCAAAATCGAGGATGTCAGAAGAGTAGTTAGGGTTGCCGGGATAGTGAGTGGGAGTGACGGGAGAGATGACGTCTAAGTCGAGTTGCTGAGTGATTTTAAGGAGTTCTCTACCGCTTTGGTTGGTCGATAGGCACTTCCAGTCAGTATGTTTGGAGTTACAATCTCCAAACATAATGACTGAATGGCCGAGGGCGAGAATGGTCTCGAAGTCGCTAAGGATAGGTCTGGTATGATGGATGTCACTAGGTATGAAGACTGAAGCTATGATGACGGTCGGATGACCAGTCATAGCCAATATACACACAGTGACCTCCATGTTGAGGAGAGGAGGGGTAGGAAGAGGAGTGCAGTGGAAACCTCTTTTGTGATAAATAGCTGTGCCGCCGTAACCGTCGGGCCTATCGTTACGAATGAACACGTAATTGGTAACAGCGAATCCCCTGGTGCGGTTTGGAGTGAGCCACGTCTCTTGAAGAAGCAATAAGTCTGGCTCGTTGTTCTGAAGGAACAGTTTGAGCTCAGGAAGGTTAGTGCTGAGACTACGAGCGTTAAAAGAAACTAGGGATAAGCCCTTGGGTTTGATACGACCGGACGCGGGATTTGCGGGTCTACACATTATATTTGCTTATTTACGAATTTATACAAAAAAATAAAAATAAAAAAAATTTATAACGAACTTAGAAGCGATTGTTGCTCGGCTAACGCAAATAAACGCTCTTGAGGAGAGCGGGCGGCTCGCAGTTTGCGTGCGAGAACGGAAATTTCCGTAATGTCGACGTTTTGAATGAAGTCGAACACAGTCTTCATGTCTTCAGCCAACGATGACTGAGGTGAAGATGACGGAACAGGACGCGGCCCTACGGGAGCTACGGGAGCTGGGATAGGACGGGAAGGTGCAGGTGGAACGGCCGGACGCTGCCTCCAAGACAGAGCCGAAGTAGGCGTCGGCTGAACGGGCTTTGCTTCCGGGGGACCCCGGTTGCGCAGCGGCGGGAAGTTAGCGGGAGTGAGTGGCGGCGCCGGTTTAGGCGCGGCCTTTTTGGCTGAGGAGCGTGGAGCGCGCCGGCAACCCCTGTAGTTAGCTGTGTGGCCAGACTGGCCGCACAGCAAACAGGCAGGGGGGAAGTGGATTTGGGAGTGCGAGTGCACTCCTTGGTGATATGAGGTTCCAGGCACTTAACGCACCTGGGGGGAGCTGAACAATTAGCCGCTGCGTGGCCATAGAGCTGGCAGCGGTGGCACTGCCCAGGGTGGCCGCGAGGGTTGGGACGCTCGACGGAGATATTCGAAAGTCCGCAGATTGTGCGAGCCTCTCTGAAGATCTCCCTCGAGTTGGGAATGTTTTTGAGGTTAACTAAAGCTAGTGGAAAACGCCTACCGCGGTTAGAGTGCATCTTGTGCACTGCTTCAGCCGGGAAGCCCTGAGACTTAAGGTCCTCGAGGACCAGGACGCCCCGTAGTACTGCGCGGATCTTACGCTCCTCCGGGAGGGCGTAGGTAGAATACGCGAGGCGACGCGACGCGGCGTTTTGGTTTTTATACGTACGACTTTATTTCCTTGCACATGTGAGGATAAAATTTTTGTTCCCATGTATGTCGTATATCTTTACCTAACAATTAATTATTTTGGAAATAACACAAATACTTAAAACAAGATTTATATACCCGTGTGAGATTTATCTCTACTTTTTGGACTCACCTACGTGGTTCGCTAACATGCGCTATTGAAAAAGCCACTTTATAGAAGCAAGTTTCATATCTCTGAGTGCCACTTAAAATTAAGTGAATGATACTTAGTTGCTGCTAATAAGAACGCACAGTTTAAATTAAACTTAGTAACCAATCTTAGTGGTCAACATTTCTTGTAAAATTTTTAATACGTGTTTAACTGTAGCTTATTCTAAATCGTATTATTATTTGATTGCAAGTTAAAGTTTGACAAATGATCACTACTTCGATATATGTACCCTTAGATTTACGGCTATAGGCTAGAACCTCAGCAATTGTAATTGAATTTTACCCGACTCTCAGAAGGAGGGTTATGTTTTTCGAGTGTGTGTATGTTAGTATGCATTTCTCTACATTTTTGGCACACTCAACAGCCTAAACAGTCAGACGGATTTCACAAATCAAATGTCAAAATATTTGTCTCAGTTGTGAGGGTGACATAAGATATAATTGTTCCCGGAATCCCATGGGACAGGAGTTACACGGGAAAATAACTTCAGCAGTCAGATAGTTTAAAGTGTCAAATCCAGCATCTTGTTTAAAATCGAGCTGGCTTCTTGTTTTTCTATTATCACACTTAAATGTTCAGGCAAATTTTAAATAAATAAATAACGTTCAGACTTCGCTGCAGTCCGTTTATTTGTAGTTGAAGAAAAAATCGGTGATGGCCGAATAGCATGGTGGTTAGTAGCCCTGCCTCATACGCTGGAGGTCCCAGGTTCAAGTCCTGGCTATGTATATTCTGGGTTCCCCCCTAGTTTGCTGTATGGTCATCTATGGCGCAAGCTCTGCTTACTGTGGGGCCATACAGTTAGTGTGTTAGTCTGGAGATTATTATTATTATGATCGTGTTTTTTTATTACCAAAAAGTAGTCTATAAAAATAGAAGATTATGCAAAATAGTTTAAATAACACTAGACAGATACGCAAAAATATTCTGATTCTACTTACCTAGGATGGTATACATAGGACCCCATCAAAATTATCTAACAACCTATCAAAAACAGAAATGGTATCCCTCCTACTATGAACTCAGTGACAACTTCGGCAACAAGCGTCTATCTAATAATACAAATATGAAAGTGTGTTTTTTTGTTAGTTCTTCTTTTACATAAAATTCGGTTTGACGTGATATTGATGTGTGGGCATAGTTGAAGGGCTGGAGTCGTAAGCTAATGTTGGCGACACGTCATTAGTTCGCAGTGCGAGGGCCTGATATACTGTCAACACAGGTACGAGGTTAAGGAGTGTTATAACAACTACTGTTTTGCTGTAATTTTCTATTTCTTTATTTTGTAAATATGACATTGTAGCACAAATTTATTTAAAATAAAACTCAAACGTTGATAAAGCTAAAACATATAGTTTTAAATATTAAACGTACCTCTACAGAATTTGAGGTTATGTGTCAGCACCAACAGAATCCTTTCCAACCTAAGATCACGTTTAGTAATAATTGCACTAAAAATATCCTTAATATTCATATATTAAGCATTTTATTAAAGAGAACCAGAAATCAACCTTTAATTAATTAATTATCATTTCAGAGCTATTAAGTATGGCTAATTCTGGGCTTGTAATATAATATAATACATTTTATTTTGACACTGAATTTGCCTTCCATGTGACCTGGGGAAGAAGCTCTTCAACAAATAAAACTTTAACCGTGCATTTTTTATTTTTTTTAAATATAATTTATTTAATTTAGATTTTTGTGAATCAAATACATATAATTTTCGAAAAATGAACAACATTTATACGATAATACATTAGTTACCAATAACATCCGGTAAAAGACATCGTTTTATAAGCTGTTTTACTAATGATTGATGCGTTGTAACCGCTTTCCAGTATCTACCAGTATATACCAGTTTACTTTAGGATGTACTCAGCTTTAAAATGACTTACCTACATTTTGTCCCTGATATTTACTTAGATAATTGTAATGTTTGTCTGTGTAAGGATTAGGAACATTTAAGTTTAATTATTGGAAGTTAAGATCCCAAATTTAAATCCGGTGTCTTACCAGGTTATCATCACATAAATAAATAAAATTACAATTTTCCTTTACATGTTTTAGTTGAATTTCAGACAAATATAAATTAATGAACGCGGTTTTCGTTCTATTGTCGCTGCTTCCGTTTTGGTAAACAAATATGGTTTCATTATGTTGCAAAACTATACATACGTAGTTTTATAAGGAACAAAGCCTTTTCAAAGATTTACCGGGCGGTCTGCGGTCTCACCCCATTACTCCCGATCCCGTAAAAATTGTACTTCTGGATAATGTTCCTTTTCTTATGATAAATCATATTTAAATTACTCCAGTAGTTTCACAGCTTATCAATTACATATAAAATTAGATTTAATTTAATTAGACAGACATGGGCAAAATGGCGCAAAGCTTTTGATTATAAAATACCACAATATGTATATATTTTTCTAAATAGGTCCCAATGTGATCGCACCCCAAGTCACACTGGAGTAGAAACGTGAAGATTGCGCGCTGATAGGGTTAAGTTGCTGGGTTTGCTTGAATGCAGCTTAATATGCTCAATTTCGTGCCTTTTGTGCAATCTGCTATTTGAGACCTTTTTGGAGTACTTTTTAATTCAATTGTATATTTGAAGGTCTCGTGGTGAATACAATAGTCTCATATTCGTAGGAACAAACTTATGTGACTTACCTACCTATAAAAGCTCGGGAAATATGTAATTTGGTATTTTTTTTGTAATATTTTATAATTTGCTCTCTTTGGTTCTGTAGTTTGTCTCTCTCTCAAAGTCTCTCGTACCTGTCATTCAATAGTTTTTATTTTTATATTAGCGAGGCTAAAAAATAAATTCTGACAGGGGAGTCCCGTTCGAATTATCGAACGAGGCTATCCTGGAGGACCTGCAGTCCCAAGGCTTCCCGGCACTCGCGGTGCATAAAATGCACAGCAGGTACGGGAGGCGTCACCCTCTCGCTTTGGTAGTTCTGACCAATGTACCCAAGTCCAGGGAGATCTTCAAAGAGGTCAGCAACATATGCGGCCTCTCTGGGATCTCGATCGAGGCACCTCATCGCCGCGGTCATCCCAGCCAGTGCCACCGGTGCCAGTTGTACGGGCATGCGGCGGCCAACTGCGCCGCCCCGCCCAGGTGCGTAAAGTGCCTGGTCCCTCACTTCACTAAGGAGTGCAATCGCACTCCTGAAACTCCCTCTCCTCCCG
Source organism: Marasmarcha lunaedactyla (assembly GCA_923062675.1). Lineage (NCBI taxonomy): Eukaryota > Metazoa > Arthropoda > Insecta > Lepidoptera > Pterophoridae > Marasmarcha > Marasmarcha lunaedactyla. Next base: position 18,186,963 of record OV281353.1, read on the forward strand.
ATTGCGTGCTTTGTGGCCAGTCCGGCCACACCGCAAGTTACAGGGGCTGCCCTCGTGCACCCCGTTGTATGCGTCCCAATTCTAAGAAGGCGGCACCCAAACAGGCCCCGCCCCTTTCTCAGGAAAACTTTCCGCCGCTGCGTAGCCGGGTTCCTCCGGCTGCAAAGCCTACTCAGCCCAAGCCTGCTCCAGAGAACTGGAGGCAGCGGCAAATCCCATCCCGGTTCCTCGCCCATACAAATCCACTCCTCAACCCTCCGTAACAGACGATATGCGTATCGTCTGCGACATTATCAAAGATTTTGATGTTAGGGAAATTTCAGTCTTAGCCCGTAAACTTAGGGCTTCACGTTCTCCGACAGAGCGATTGCTAGCTCTGGCGGAGCATAGTTCCCTTCTCAATTCATTATATGTTCATTTAAATGAATTGATCCCTAAGTCAAGCTTCGGCCGACCTCTGTGCAGCCCCGGCTTCACCGGAGGCTGCCCAGAACGGCCACCAACTCATGTCCCTTTCAGCAGAAAGTGCAACTTTCACATCCGGCGGAAGACCCGCTAGCGCGCCCACTTCCCAACGGGTGTCGCTTCCGATGAAGGCTAACGGTAAAATTTTACCACAGCCAAGCAGGTGGTTTTTAGTGGGTAGGTGCCATTCTGGTGAGTCCCACATAACCCCAGCAGAGGACGGTATTTTCCTGCGGCGGTATGCATGACGCATCTTCCACCTCCCTCCCATGAGGGTGTTGCTTCAGCGGCAAAAAAAAATTCTGTACATTCTGATATTTTTTTTTAAAAAAGCGAAAAATACAACACAAGACGATTATGGAAGTAGCCAGTGAGCGTTGCAAAACATTTCTTGAAGCGTTTTAAATCCAGAAAATGTATGTCATAGAAGCCGTTCGACCTGTTACAGATAAAGTTGACGCCATTTTTAAAAAAGCGGAGGAAGAGCAAGATCCTATGATAGCTTTAACCCATTTTAAAAAGCATTGCTTTACAAATCAACAGGTATTGTGGCCGCCGGGTGAAACCATCAATTTGGATCTGTACACCCAACAGTTGATGAGAGTCAAGCAAGAAATTGACAAAAGCGGCCGGAATTAGGCAACAGGGTGGGTATGGTCTTTCATTATAATAACGCCAGATTACATAATTCAAGCTCTTTTATCATGATAGCGCCAGATTACATTCTTCAAAAAAATTAAGAGTTTAGCTGAATTGTTACCCACACACACACATAAGGACAAAATGTAAAATTTCAATATATAAATATCATCTGCGCATCTGTAATACAAACTACATAATTCGAAAATTAATGTATCAAGCAATGTATATATTTTTGTAACTTCAACTTACCAGTACTTTCCGGTTTGCTTTTATTTAAACTTAATGAACAACAAAATCCTGAGTCCGCCATGTTTAAACTGAACTTAAAGTTATAGTTTCCTCTGTGCAGAATTATTGTGATTGCTTTTTCTAGTTTCACTAGAAAATAAAGGAAATGTGTTACACTTCATTTTGTCCTTAATTAACGAAGTTATTTTCCTGTAGGAGCCCATATTTTGTCCTGTGGGTGTGAAATGACGACGAAGGACGCCTTACATGACGTTTGACGCTGTTATACAGCTTATATTTTTAATTAATTAGAAGAAATCTTTTTAGATTGTTAATAAATGTTTATATTAGGTGTTTCATTTATTACAAACTTATGTTGTTTATACTTGATTTAAACATTGCATTTATTTCTATGTTTCTGAGTGTCACGAATTTAGTTACCAATTTTTTTACTACCTTTATTTATAATAATATTATCCGATTATATGCGAAATTTTTAAATATAAAATAAAATTAGGTGGTGCATTGATGGCTTAAATAAGTAAACTAAAATCCAACACGATGTTTTATCTCAAAATAAATATAAGGATGTCGCCCATCTGTGTCGTGGATTTGTCTCTCCAAGACCTACCTGTTCACTAACTATTCAACCAAACTGAATATCTCTCTCTACTGGCATAAAGACAACAACTTAACCGAACGAAATCAATTTGGGTACCGCAACATTAGCCGAGGAGACCCAGAATTTCCATTCTGTGATACCATTACCCAATTCAATAGGCCCAGAGAATGTGCCCGCCTTTTTATGTAGTAGTCGATACTCGATAGTAAACTGCCACGTATAGTAAATCGGCAATCAAAATCCGAGAATAAAAAAGTTTTGTAACCTCTTGTTTGGGACCAAGGAGCGTAGATCCTTTAGAGTTTACAGTATTCATTTTATTTCTTCAGAGGAGCATTTTAAAAAAAATTTCTGTTACTGGTCAGTCAAGTGGTTTAACCTCTCAGACCGACTTGAGGACCTGAGTTTAAAATTTAAGGTAACTCGGGTTAAAATATTGCTGTGTATCTCTGACATTTCTATAGAAATAGACATTTTGACTAACCAGCTAACCCCGAGTAAAACTGTTTAATCAGATTCACGCAATTCGCCTTAGTGACCGAAAATAATAATGTCTTACTTATTTGTTAATTATAAAGCTATTGTCGTCGTGTCATTACCATCACCAAGTTCAGAAATGTTTTGAACTTCAGTTTAATATACTTTAAAAGCTTACTAATTCATATGTATTTGAAGGGGATGTTTTTCATTTATAATATTGGAATACAAGTATATTTGTCATCATATTTCTTCGAAAGATTATTGCGGGTAATTCTCTATAAATTTTAAGCTCGCTGTTTTACCTTTAAGTATAAAAATGAAAGTCGTTTATGTGGCAGTGGAGGAGCAATGGAGAAATGTTTCTGTATCTGCTTAGTTTTAATGGCAAAGGATAGATAGTAAATAAAGTTCAGGTCGTGATGCATTTAATCGTTATAAAATAAATGTTAAATACATTAAAAAATTAGAATTTAGATTGTATCGCTCTTGTAGATATATTTGTGTCAGCCCAAACGAGCTCTTAACGAAAGGAACTGTACTATCGCTGATGAGTATTACTTTTCTGTGATGGTCGTGGATGTTTTTTATTTGTTTATCTTTTCCTTCATCACCTCACTAAACAGATCACAACACAAGTTCTATTTATAAAAAAAAATAATCATACAGTTGTGTATTTCTGGCGAAATTATGCAAAATATAAAATAGCTTAATTTATACAAATAATTATGTTTAACAACACGATGTTTCCGTTTTGTAGCCGTAAAATAAATTATTTGATTAAAATGTTTAAATTACGTAGTTTGCGCGTCGAATAATAACAATGAACTTATTAAAACATAAAGTTTGTGGATATGAATCAATAATTTGGATAACGTTTTATAACCAGGATTGCATAAAATGAGATTTAAATTAAAATACGTGCAATGATGATTATGATAAAAATTACTCAACAATAATAAAATACAACAGTCCTGGCTATAGGTACGTATATTAGTTATCGGCTTAGCCAACTAAGGGTTGGTAAAAGTAACTTACATACTAGTACCACAACGAGTTTGCCCACAACGAATTTTACATACCACATACATTTTTATTCAATTTATAAATATAGTAATCTTTTTACTTATTAAGTAATTATGGCGATTTTAAGGATATTACCAAAACCTATTGCTAATGCGCGACCGCCATGTTTGTTAATACCAAGACGTATTTCGTAGACTTAAAGTTCGTAAATTTTTGGGATTGGGTGTTCTTTTCGAAGAAACGATAACTAAAGATAAAGTTGATACTTTACACCGATAACAATTTAGTAAAATTACCAGTTTCAGTTTATAGCTGCGCGTATATCTTATGCGTACGTTCACGAGGGTTTCGTTAATGGAAATGTTGTTAAATCAATATTGTACGCCTCCGTCATGGTTTGTATAATATCATTAAAATTTATAACTTTACTCTGGTATCCACTTATGTTGTATACAGGTTTGTTTTCTTTTTATATAGACTTTTTTGGATAGCGTTAATTTAGGCTCAGTACCTTTATGGTCCGAAGTTATTAACTCCGTAAGTTGCTACGATAAAGAAACACATTTTTCGTATGTTTACTGTGACTGTGGTCATATAAAATCGAGTCGCATTAGGAACCTACAAATATAATTAAATAAAACACTCTTGATGGGTTTAATCGAGTTCGATTAATTTTTTGTTATGCTCGCAGATTGAAAATTTGATGAAGATGATTGAATGTTTCCATAACTGTCAAGCTGACACGTGTCGCCTTAGCCACTCGTGACACTTAGAAACGTCGAGTTCGAATATGAAAATATAATTAAACGCGATTATATCCGGTTACAATTATGTATTAATTTGAATTTCGTATTACTTTGAAAACGTTCGAGCACATGGGCAAAAGAAGTACAGTTTGTGGTGGGTATTTGCTACTAGATATACGACTATAGACGCCAGTAAGATTGAACAACGTCTTGGCGGGTAAATTGAAAATTTTGTCATCGAAATACTGTAGTTTTTTTTTTTTCAGCCGCTAACAATGATATTTACTGTTGTCTCCTATGGAACCCATAAAGCCACCTGCATGGAAGGTGAATCTTGCATGATTTTCTGCTTTAAATCGAATTGCTCCAACAAATTGATTTGGCCAAAGGAGAGAGGTCGGTAGGTAAGTACGTCAAAGTGTATTGCCCATAATAGGTATGCTTTACAAGAATCTGTGTGATTATGTATTTTTTTGCAAATAAAAGAACATGAGCGCTTTCGTAATAATTGGCATCCAGACCCAAGATTTCGTTTAATTGAACTGAAATGATCATTGATGTATGCCGACAATGGTGCCCTTGCATTCACTTCGTAATTTTGTTGCTCTTTTCTTTTATCAGAAGCAAAATAAAATATTGTATTTAAATAGACTTTAAAATCCGTGTCTCCACAGACATATTTAGTTTCAAGTACTTATAACACTATATCAGCCCTAATACCGATACAATAAATTAACTAATTAGGAAAAACTAAAAACTTATTTAGTTAAGACAATTTTACTACGATTCATCCAGTAAAACTACAATTAAAAAACTCTATATATACCATATTATTCTTTAGCTACATCTACGCCTGAATCGCTATCGAAAATCATTATATTTTATCTAATCCCTTATGTACAGGCTTTTATTAGTATTTGTAATAAAACAAGTGTAATGTGTATGTTCGTTGAGTTCTTCGTCCCGATGAATATCTAAAACGTCATTGTCACTAAAGTACGTCTTCATAGGGTAGTGTCGGGTGACGGGTCGCTCACTTCCGTCTAATATGGTTGAGGAGGGCGATGGCTAGATCCCGCGTTAACTCGTGAACGGGTGCCGTTTGAGGGTGTTCGTCGTTTGAATACTTGGGGGGAGCCGAGCTAACAGATGCAGATAAGAATATTTTTGTATAGACATAAAGAGACAGTGTAAATTTATTTAAAAAATTATACACGTGAAGTTTTTTACCAGTTCCTCTTCATGACGCTTTTTCCGAACTGGTGACAGAGTCATGCTTAATTTTACTTCAATAAGAACAAATAATTGTCAATGTTGAGAAATAAATAATTGCATTTTAATCTCAATACCAGCCTGTAATTTCAAGTTGACCACACATTTTGGGTCGCTCCCAGTCTGCACATTTCATTTGGGACCGTTTTGCAAAGAACGCACGTACGCTCCAGTCAAATTGATTTGCCGTGTCATCACGTCCAGGTTATGACGGATTGCCTCTTTATGTTGGACGTGAGTTCAAGGAAATAACTTTGAAATGTGCAACTTCATTTAGTATGTTCGATACAGGGTGAATATTATTTAGATAAGTATGTTTATTGGAGGAGAAATAAGATCATGACGTGAACAGTCCCAGTCCTGTGTACAGACCATTACACTGTAGGTACCTGCAACAAAAGATCAAAAATGTAATAAAAACTAAAATTTTTACATTTAATTCAATACATTTATGAATATATGTATGTATACAAATGATAACTATAACTAACTACTATAACAATATGATAACTGGCAGTCTTAGTAAGCCAATCGAGTTTTATAAAAGAACTAAAATATTTTCAATGTGTATAATTGAAGATGTATATATAAATATTAGGAAAATATTAAATAATATTCGTATTCAAGAATGTGGGTATACATTATTAAATCGATTTTAGAGAAGTTCTTAAAAAAATTATTTTAGTGAACATTATTTATAAACATCTTTGACATTCCCAAAATAAACATTTTGGTACAAGGAGGTATGCCCGTATATTAAAATAATAATTTTGACTTCAAATTAAACAGTCAAATCATTATTCCAAGTACCAAACGAGAACGTATAAGAGCTCTCACGATATCTCGTGTTTCATCTCTAACACCACTGGAGTTGCAAAAACATTGCAAAGTCAACGTCCTCATCAATAAACATGGTGACAAAACCTAACTAACTAATGTTCAAAATGCGAAATTTGTTTGTTTGTTACGCTTTTACGTCGTAACTACCCAATCGATCAGCATAAAATCTTGAATACATATTGTCTGGGGTGTAAAAAAGTAATATGGTATCCTTCAGTAAGGAACAACATATAATTCTCGAAGGATATGTGAGCGAATCCGCGGGTTTAGCTAGTTAAATACAAAAGTGTTTATTTAATACGCCGCGGGCGCGAAGTAACTGTGAACATAATACTAATGGTTTCAGATTAGACACTCAATTTAGGAATGAAGAAAAATAATCTTTTCTTATATAATTTTAAGGTTTAAATTTCTATTACCTATTTAAAACGGAGGCACCGTGGGGCTTCTAAACCTCTGAAGGTGAACTCTGCTGAAGGGGTTTCTTCTTGACATTCGTACGAGGTTATTTATGTAACTTGTGTGGTTTTTGTAATAGATAATATTTTGTTACTTCGGATTATGAATGACGATTAGCATACTTCAGTACAATGGAGACTAATTTTATCATTTTGTCAACAATATGAGACATAATGATAAATTTAGATGATGAATAAATTATGGATTAAGAAGATAAGAAATGTCTCCATTACATGCGAAAACAAATAAAAAATTGTGATTTGTTATGTAGCTACACTACAACTAGACAGGCAAAAACCGATAACGTAGACAATTAAAATATTAAATTAAGCTGATAGAATAAACCTTAAATTTTTAAATTTATAACAAGTAAAAATTTCAAAAAATTACGTGTGGATATATTTTGTCAACTTCTATCTTATAATGCAAAAGCAATTGTTAGTTTATGAATATTTTGTAGATTCTCCACACAGAGATATAACACAGCGGTCCATCGGGTGTGACGCAGGAAATTGCTAATTTCACCCCAGGAACAACATAATATTTGTAGTAAAATACGTGTATGTTTTAGAATTTCTTTTAAATAATATTTCGACTTTCGATTTCGAGCTCTTATCATATTCGTAGATACTTTCCGTCAATAAATTGAAACGAAAACTTATATACACAAAATAGAACATATATAAAACTTTAAAATAAATAATATAATTCAGGCTTCTTATAATTTCGACTGCAGTTTAACGCCATCATCTGAATAATGAGCACAAGGTCTGTGAAACATATTCACCTTGAACAAGACCTCGATATATTTGAAGAATATTTGTAAAGTACATTAACTTTGATCATTAAAACTTATGTTTATTTTAATGTAATATATATTTAATTGACTGTTACGTTATGATGCACAACCTTGAAGTAGTTTTATGCTATAAATCAATTCTAAGGTCAAGGTTGATTTAAAAAAATCTTACATATTGTTCTAAGATTAGCCTTTTATTTTTCCACTATGCTATAGAAAAAAAGAAAACTTACAAATAATGATAATTCAGTTCAGAATTTTAACAATTTTTAACTGTACACAACAAACTTTAACTAGGCTAACTACATCGCACATTCCACAATCAGTCTGATAAATCTATAATGACCGTGCTAAGGCCATGGGATGAAAAGCGATTTAAAAAAACAATAGGTCGTTTTCACATTAACCAGTAAACTTATCGCTGTAGCACATCGGAGATTATTCAAAACAGAGTAAAATCAGCATATGTCAGCGATCCACAATCGACAGATTCAATTTGCATGCCGGACGGCTTTGCATAAATTCCAGCGACATGAGAACAACCCTAATTGTTGATGTAGAGCCTCGTGTGTGTAAAGCTTTAGTTTTTTGCCTTGCTGATGAAATTCGAGCCATGATTCATCGTGTGTTAAGGATTATTCTGATAAAACAGTAGTAATACTCAAACTACGACGGATTCATTAAACAATTGTTAGAGGAAGCCATTTTATTCTAAGTCGTATTAAGGTTTCAATTCATTCTACAATACCAATGTACCATTCTGAGATTTAGTGGTTGCGCTAGGCAAGTACCTTAAGAAGTTACCGGGACTTACTTAAGACATCTACATCGTAACTGCAATACAAAGTCGGAAAACACCATACAAAAGATGCATCTTAAATCAGGTAGGTTCTAAATTTTTTTTAAAGTAAGTGTAGGTAGCATAGCAAAACTAATGTCTATATAAACTTCGTGATATTAAGGTTCCGTATAGAATTTCTGGTACCATGTGAGCTATTATCGTCTTATCTCAGTAATACTCCAGTATAGTGATAACTAAAAGCCTCTGATATTGGCATTATCTCTTAGACGTTAGAGATAGTTAACTATGCCTTTTTTGGACACAGTAATTATGTGGGTGCAAGAAAGTGGGTTTCACCACGCGCAAGCTGTGTACTTACTAACGATGCACGGATATACGGGCATTGGGCAAGTAGATAAATGTATCCAATTGTATGGTATTATCATTAAGCATGTATTTTTATTATAATCTTTAAAGATTTGAACGTTGTATTTTAATAAATAATATAATAAGTGAGTTAAAATAAAGGCCATAAATATATGGTTATAAATTTTACCTGATAAGAACATTAGGTAGTAAATAAGCTGCGTCAAAAAAAAAGCTTCAATTTACGTATGTTATGTTTTGTGCCAGTAAAAAAAAAATACTTGTCAAAGTAGTCATCAGCAAGTAAAAGTCATGGTACCTAAGTAAATAAGAGTATAAAAAGAAAGCACACAAATGTTATCTTTTTTTTAAGAGTTACGTCAATTTGAATTTTTTAACACCTTTTCCACAGTAATTGCAAGAATGAAACTACAGGCCCACATTAAAAAACCACAAGCCTAAAACTAGTTTCGCTTATGTTAGTTTAATTTATATAAATGAAAACGACCAACTAGGAACAAGCTCCTTTAACATACAATAGTCCAAAACATATTGTAATTTATTCAAAATTTGAAATGCCCCTGGCTAGTATTGCTAGCACATGAGATATGCCAGCCATTTTCCATTTTAGTAAAGGTGAGCTGAGTTCAGCACAAGTTCAAGTGTTCTCAAACTGTGGCCCATAACTCTGCAGGGCGACATTTAGTGCAATGCATCACACCTAGTGTCGTGTTGGACGAATATGGGATATTACTTTAGTGTGGAGTTGTCTGGCGATCAGTATCGAAGCATTGTTTTGTAAATGTTATGAGTAGGTACACATTTACATATTACTTCTGGTATAATTAGAATTCTTGCATTATGGATCAAATACAAAAACGTTCTTTACGCATTTCTTTTCGACCAGTAGATCTGGCATGAGGATTCTTCGCTATGTCTTCAAGACCATAAACCTACCCCTCGACCAATCAAACTAGACTAACGGGTGGACTGCGGCTTACCCTCTCCCTCATTTAGTACTCATAAACAAAAAGAGTGCTGTGAAAGAAAAATATACCAAATACTTTAGTGATTTGCCAGATAAACAATGGAATAACATACACATATAGTACCGAAATTTATAATAATGCCCGTATCTGAAATACATGTCGCTACGTTTGAAAGTCGTATAGTTGGCTTGTTCAATACTTGACAAATGACACGTGCTTGTAGAAGCTGGTTATTTCTTCGCTATGCATAGGGCTTTATGTTACATCTGCTGGTCAGAAATGTTCGGGTGGGTAGAACACACAAAAATATATGAGATTTAAGGAAAAGTGTGCTTTTCTTTATAAGCTAATAATATCGTATATTTTTCGATTTTCCAGGTACGTCTGGTAACTGTGTGGTCTGATAATTTATTAAACGTAGTAATCTACAAAGACACAAGGCATAGGACTCGGTTAAAATATCAGTTGTTTTCGTTAGGAACTCATGAACCTTGATTATTTCTGATTTTTTTATTAACTGAGCTACCGAGACATTTCACAGACAAGATGAAATTTCTAAAAAAAAAAAACTAAGTTAATATCTAGTATCGTTCACGCTATAAATCATAAAACGCCATATATTTTTAAACACCCAACGGTAACAGAGTCTGAAACACTTATACACAAACATGAAACTATCACCACACTACATCAACCTACTAAGTTTTCGCTCTGTAACAATACAGATGACAATAGCCCATTGAACGGGCAATCCGCCATACATTTGATTCAAGCAGCATGCGCCTACGCAGACACAACTATTGTTCGTCCGAGGTTATTGTTCTAACCTCGAATTTAAGCTAACTCCGAACCCGTTAGGTGATAATACTGGCTGGAGTGATAAAAATTGGCGTTGAAATAGACGGATTGATCAAGTTTCGAAACTTGAGTTCTTATTTAGTAAATCATTTTTACATGCGCTTGAAATACATTCAACGAATAACGTAAGTCGGTTTTACACGGGACTACGTTTGCGTGTGATTTAGTTAGGTGTATAAGAACTTTTGGCAGCTTATGTCTATGTCGTGGCCAAATCATAGAATTCGCCGGATGCTGTCGCACCACGCTCACTTCGTTCGCTCGGCTCGCGCAAATAACGGGATAGCAACAAGGTTGACGAAAAACTATTAACGATATGGCCAATCGTTGATGACCAAATCATGAAACGTTTGCAATTCAATGATGTGGCCAAATATAGTTGGTCTTTGCATGAAATGAAATTAGCAGTTCTATGAAACGACTTTAAGAAAAAAGTCGGCAAACTGAGATCGAAATGGCATTTATTTTGGAAAAATACCCTTTTTATACAAAATAAAGTTTTTTAAGACATGATTGCTTTAACAGTTTCTTTTTTGGTTTTTAATATTGGTCGATGTCTCAAGAACAACATATAAATAAATTACTATGATAATAATGCGCTCGTAAAAGTGTTCGAAATATTCAGTCGTAAGCATATGTCATTTTCATACATTTGGCTTTATATTCACTTTTTTTCTATTCTATTATCGAAAGCCACTTGTCTAGGGATACCCAACTTTGAAGATGGTATCATTAAAATATAATACTTGCCAGCTTGTATATTGTTCAGTTCAGCATATTGAAAAAAAATCTGTTTTAAATCACATTAATTTATTGATGTCGACAAATCTTTTTTTTTTAATTTTAATTTTTATTTTTGTAAAAATAAAAAACAAAATCTTTTGCAAAAAATATGTGCTAAAAGGTATTTCAAATAAAATACAAGACGCTTTGCTTAAAAAAGTGTTTAAAAACAAAATGGAAATAGGTATATTATATTCTGCATTTCAAACACTAGTACTTTAAAATGTCACATCTGTGTCTAAATCCCAATACCTAACGGCCACACTTACAGACCTCAAACAGTTCTTAAGGCGCTGCTCTTAATTATAGATTTTGCTTAGCAAATTAAAACTTACATGAGGTAAATATTTACTTGGCAAATCAATACTTATAGAGTCTTACTTAAATAACCATTTAACGTGACTCGTAAGAGTTCAGCAGCAGGAACCTAACGCAATAATGAACACTTAAAAAAACTTAAACAATATATTTTTACTAGACGCTACCACCCAAGACGAAATCTTTACGAAGATATGCGAAAAACATTAAACTTAACTAAGTATTTGCTAATTACTTAGCTGTAAAATTTTATAAGGCCCTTTTGGATACATAAAAAAACACATTTAATGATTTTAAATAGGTACAGTCTTTTGTAGATTTTATTGGACAGCATTTTCTAGTAATTAACAAGATAATAAAATTCTAATTAGTAGGGCTGTTAATGTAATAAAATCAGGTTTGTGCCTATTGCTACTGGTTGCTGATTAATTAGTTATAAAATTATAAATTTTATAACGGCTACACTTTACTAATACCATTTATAAATAATTATAGTTCAAGATGTACCTACAATTATAGGGTTTTTTTCGGGGAGGAATCTTTAGTTCTTCTTAGTTTTTTCAACTACTTAATCAATTTTATTATAATTCTTGGAAATAAGAGATACATTTCATCATATTATGACATTACGGTTACGGTTACGTCAGGGAAATCGAAATCTGGGTCTGGAAAGGGACCCGCAGCCACATAATGTGTCTCATACTAAAGCGAGAAAGTTTTCTCAAGATACTAGGATTCAAAAGGAATACAAGTTGTATAGAAATTACTGCGGAAATATATTGTTAAATGTAAAAAATGATTACGAAAAGAAAACACTACTAGAAAATAAAAATGATATTAAAAAGACCTGGGCAACTGTTAAAGAAATTTGCAAAATAAAATGTTCTAAAAACAAAAACGAGGAACTACTTAAGATTGGACCACATCCAGTAGAATCCCTGAACGCAGTCAATAACTACTTTAGCACTGTGGGTGAGAAACTCGCTAATGATATGCTTAAAAAAACAAATCAAACTGAATCATCACTAGCAAATAAATTAAACTCTCAATGTGTATTTACGCCCTCGTCTTCTTTTTTTCTCAGTCCCACGGATGAAATAGAAGTTATCAAGTTCATTGGTGCACTTAAATCCAGTAATACTGAAGGTCATGATTTCATAAGCAACAATGTCTTAAAGAAAACTAAATTTGCTATAGCTGGTCCCATTGCTCACATCTGCAACCTTTGCATGTCATCTGGTACAGTTCCACCCGAGCTAAAAGTGGCAAATGTAATTCCAATTTTCAAAGCGGGCCAGGCACTGCAACTCTCTAACTACAGGCCAATTTCACTACTGAGCACTCTTTCAAAAATCATTGAGAAAGTAGTGAACGCCAGGCTGCAAAAGTATCTCGAATCAAGGGGGCTGCTGGCCGAAAATCAGTACGGTTTTCACCCGGGGAAATCCACTGAAGACGCCGTAAACGATCTCGTCAACTTCACCATTGGCAAAATTAATGAAAAACAGAAATGTGTTGGTGTCTTCTTGGATTTTGCCAGGGCTTTCGATACTGTATCCCGGCTGATACTTTTAAAAAAGCTTGAGGTACTTGGAATTAGGGGAATTGCTCTGGACTGGTTTCGCTCTTATCTCTCTGATCGAAGACAGAGAGTGTTTATTGGAGCTCATCATAGTGATTACGCAGAGATCATATTTGGTGTGCCACAGGGAAGTGTGCTGGGTCCAACGCTGTTTTTGATATACATAAATGACCTGCGCTCCATGAAATTAATAAATGCAAGAATATTTACCTTTGCAGATGACACCGCTATTATTTTCCATGCATGCTCCTGGAGTCGGGTCGGTCGCGTGGCTCAAGAGGGAATAAATGCAATAAGTTTGTGGCTACAAAACAATTTACTAACCGCCAATGCTAGCAAAACTAAATTTATTTCATTTAGGATCACTAACAAAACAGCACCAACAGAAGCTCTTCAACTTAAGCTTCACTCTTGCCGAAATGAAGATCGCTCAATATGCAACTGTGAACAACTTGAACAAGTAAAAACTATCAAATACTTAGGCATAGTTATTGACCAAAATTTCACATGGCTGGCACAAATAGAGGCAGTCTCAAAAAGACTCAAAAAACTCATGCATATTTTCAAGAAACTTAGTCATGTTGCGGACCTGGACCTGATTAGGATGATATACCTTAGTTTATGCCAGTCGACAATAAACTATTGTATAGTGGTATGGGGAGTAGCCCGTAAAACGCATTTGATCAAACTCGAGCGTGTCCAGCGAGCCATTTTGAAAATAGCTTACCGCCGACCTAGAAGATATCCCACTATCAAACTCTACTCCGAGTGTCAGTTTCTCAACGTTCGTCAACTCTACATATCTGCAACAATAGGGCTCTTTCACAGACAAGCTTACCAACAAGCACGAACCAGCCACAGATCACTTAAATGGGATCGTCCCAGAACCATAACTTCTTTTGCTCGTAGATCCTTCAGATTTATGGGTCCTTATTTGTATACTAAAATATACAAGACGCATAATAATATTGTAAATATGACTAGAACAGGCTGTAGACTAACGGTATACAAATGGTTACAATCAAAAAGCTATAATGAAACGGAAACCTTACTACAAATTATGATATAGTACTAAAATGGGCTTAAAATAATAAATAATAATATTGATCAAATAAATAAAAATGTACTTAATAGGTTACATAAACTCATATATATGAAATTTATTATATACACATAAAAGTAAATATAGTTTGTGTATGTGTGTGTAGGTATATATGTATGTGTATATATATATGTATGTATGTATGTTTATATGTATAAAAATGTATATAAATCAATAAGTAATATATATCTATGTATCCTATTGCACTCCCACACATACACATGCGCACACACAAACACACACAAACACACACACACACACACACACACACACACGCACACACACACACATTATACGCACAAACATAATCGCATTGTTAAATGGGAAGACTGGTCTTCACGACACAGGGAATCCTAGTGTGGAGTCCAGTGACACTGTAAAGCCATTTTAAAATAACCATGTATAAAAAATTGTAACAGTGACTAAATTAAGCTCTTGTCTATTTGTACTTAAATAAAAATTTCAATTTCAATTTCAATTTCAATACCTGAAATGTAATGCACGAGTATACCCCTGACGTAATTCATCTAAATTGATGCGGTGCCTTATAGTTAATAAGGTATTAAATATCATAACAAACAAGATTTGTGATACATTATAACAACTTTGCTATATTTTTTTATTGGACTTAAAAATCTAAACTGATGTCCGAACGTTTTGTACCGAGCTCTACTTTCAAAAACCCATTAAAAATCATAATAATGTCAAACCTCATTAAACATACATACTAAGAACTACAATTGTTTATCCAATGAAGTAACATAATACTATTAAGACTTAATTGTCCAATGCCCAAACGATTACCATACCATCCAGACAATGCAGCGGTTGACAAAAATGGGCAACCAAATCAATTTCTGGGTGACCGTACGCCGCATTTCATAACTCAAACCTACGCTTGTAGTGTACTGGGGGTGGCGGTGGGCGTTCGGTGATGTGTGGCTCTGTTCATACCGAATATCTTCAAGGCAATTATACATTTAGCATTGCTTAGTTTCATAGGACTTCAGCTTATGATCAGTTTATGAGACTGTTCTTAAGGTGTTTAAAAATTTTTGGACATTCAAATTCTAGCAATGTTTTCAAAAAGCTTTGACTAAATTTCCTAAAATAGATTTCTTAGCGGATTCCTACATAGGTTTATATTCTTAATATTTTTTTATTAAGTCAGAGTCGTACGTTAAGTCGATGTCCAACGTTTACCTTTTATATTTATATTTATGTTATACGAAGCTAAATCATTCTAAAATAATATAATTTAGTGACGTAGGAAAATTATCCTTACTGAAAATGCGCTTCAAATTTGAAAATGACCACAACAAGACTTGTCCTTCGAGCCAATCAATGTGAACGAATCCTTATTAAACAATCAGATTCAGTGAAGTGTAGGCGTGTCGGTATTGTGTGTTCCTGTTTGTCGGTGTGCATGCGGATATCGGGCGTAAATGAAGTTGTTGGACACAGAAACCGGACATTTTAGTGGAAGTAGAGTTTGGTTTGTTCAGATCTCGTCTGGGGGCACCACAGTCCTTTCTATTTTGGCAGAAAAAATAAGCACGTTGACGTGGTTGTGTTCCGGCCAAAGGGAAGGAACCGCCAGTGCAATGACTGGAACAAAGGCAACTCTAACCTAAAGCTACGGGCAGGAACGCTTCATTGGTGGATATAATAAGCACATTTTATATTAAAAACACCTACGACTAAAATGACAGGTGAGTAGCGGCTCGCCGGCAAATTGAAAATATTTAAAAAAATTGTTAAGCTAGATGTATCATTTTCGCCACATGTAAGAATTGTTTTACCAACAAGTTTTACAAAACAATATATTCAATTACTACATTCTGCAACCCGTAATTTTTCCTGGCTGAAAAGCGAGATATCAACTATTCTGTGCCTGTAATAACATCTATGCAACAATTAAGTCGTAATGGTATAAAAATGTAACAAAAAAATATCACATTTAAACTCTTAAGAGAGTTTATACAAAATCGTGTAATTTTAGGTGTTTTCAGTGTTCATTTCCGATTAAAATATTACACGTGTGCATCGAAATATGAGTTCAAATTATTTGAAATTTCATGCGCCTTTTCTTGTAATCCGACGAAACATGCGTACTTTGCCGTTCCATAAGTATAAAAGAAACTGATACAAACAGAAAAATAAATAGTTTGCTATGGGGTCTATTTTGTCGTCAAAAGAGTCTGTAGAGAAAATAGTACAAAATATTATATTTTTAAAGGCAAAAACATAATAATCTAAGCGTGAAAAAGTTGGATTTCAATCTAGTTTGTCGCAGTTTTCGATACACTTGTATTGTTACAAAAGTAATAATTTTTACTTCTTATTACTTACAAAGATGCAACTAATAAAATAAAACAGAAATATTATTCAAGTCCATTTAAAATTACTTCTAGAAAATCATTTTAAAAATGTCTAAAATTGATATAAAATCTAAATGCACGTGCTCCTTGTATTTAGTACCGGCCGAGGCCTTCCAGAGTGTGGATGTATTGCTTTTTTTCTCGCGCTTTCGCCCAGTGCTATCTAACTCCGTCGTAAATATCGAACGGCCTTGCCAATCAACAAATATTGCCGAATGTGCCGGCCGAATGTAAGTTAGGATTACGATAAATCCAACAAATTTAAAAAACTGTTTTCACAAAATCTTAACAACATATATTTATAAAAGCCTAGATCAAAACATTGTAAAAGCAATTTCACACCTTTCTTCTTCCAAATGCCCATGGACTACTGGGGCGGAAGAAATTTATTTCTTAACCCAAATTTACAACTTTCACTTGAACGCTGTCCCTTTTAGGCCGCCGAGTTATGTAAACAAAAATACTTTATAGCATGTTTCAACTACATATAATAAAGGGAGCTACTTATAACCACCGTTTACGACAAGTCGCTGACAACCGAAGTTACGATTACCGGCCGATACTAGTTTTACATAAAGATGTAAAATAACTTGATATACTATTGGATTTGGATTCACATGAGGTGGCATCCTAATAATGATTTCGTCACACAAAAATTTGGTCGAAACGAATTGTCTGATAATCTAAATATTCGGACATAACATTTTGTAGGATTAAACACAAAGCTTCTTATAATCAGAAGTGAGAAAAATGTGTCAATTTGTAATCTTATATACGCTTCACCCCTACCTACTGGCACATCGCCGTAGCCCCGACGCCAAAAACTTAAGATTTAAAGAAAATGTTTCCGAAACTTCGACAGAAATATCGGTAATGGTGCTTCATGGTAGTGCCCCAGACTTATGATTATGGGAACAAGAAAAAGAAATCTGCATTTAATGATGGCAATCACGATACATCCTTTGTTTCGACGAAACTTTCATTTTTTTCTCTATCCAATGTTGCCAACTTCGTTGCGAAACCATGAAAGTTGACTTGAAACTTTTAATTTTATATGTTTCTGTGATCGGTTCAATTTTAGAGCATCTCGCAGTAAAGCAGAAGTTTGTGAAAGACATGTGTGTGATCAAGTTTTAATTATTTTAGTAACTTTAAATATATAACATTAAATTTGAAAGCACAAATAAAAGAACATATCAATTAACAACATCAAATTCAAATATTTATTTTTAAACATTGCCAATTACTTGTTCTTATTGACCTCAAATAAAGCATGACTAAACTTTCGGAAAAAGCTTCGTGAAGAAGAACTGGCAAAAAACTTCATGGGTATAATTTTTTCACAATAAATTTACAATGTCTCTACAAAATTGTGCCTACACAAAATTATTTCTTTTCTGTATCTGTTAGCTCGGCAAGTCTCCCTCAAATATCCAAACGACGAACACCCAAACACACAAACGGCGCCCACTCACGAGTTAACTCGGGATCCAGCCATCGCCCTCCTCAACCGTATTAGAGGAACTAGAGTAACACTTTGAAGGCTCAGTGTTGCCATTTAAGTAATGATTGAAAAATACACTATCTGAAAAATATAATTATTATTATCATACAGCCTGACCATCTCTATCATTATCCTGTGTTTAAGATATTACTAAATATAATCTGTGATAAAAATTAGGGAATGCCATCGCGCAGTGAAATCTCCAATCTGTGTCTTTACAAGATTTAAGAGCTCTAATCTCGCAACTAATCTAATCGTGGTATTTTGCGAGAACTTGTAAATCTACAAATTGATTTTAAAATATTTATTAAGTTTTCAATTAAAATTTGGCAAAGTTATTGTTAGTGAAATAATGCTTAAACGCATAATACTGCTTTGTGTTTTTTTTTTTAATTTGGATTATTTACAAAACTCCGGAGAAACACCACATATCAAGAGTGTCGTCCGTCAGACACTCTTGATATGTGGTGCTCGGATTCTTGTTGCCATATAACTAGCAGCAGAAGAGACCGGTCTGCCTTTACGCTCGTTGGAACCACTGACGGCAAGCATTTATACGGTGACCGTAGACATTGCCCTTTTGTCTCACCTGATCAATTTTTGTCTTATTTGTTTATCAAATAATGAATCAATTGCACGTAAAGGGCGTTCTTGTGGTCGGGCCTTGAAATCATTTCAAATTCTTCATCAAGAGAGAGAGGTGCGTCTGCGGCTACTGAAGGTAGTGGCATGTTGTCACCACCATCATCTACATCTACTGTAATATTTGCATCTGAAGGTGTAGAGGAGAGAGCAGATGCATTTTTAATTTCAGAAGACTGGATTCGGTTCTATACATATAAATGCTCGATCATATAATTTTTCTCTCTTAACTAAAGATGTTGGTGACAATTTAAAGCTGTCATCATTAACCAGAGATTCGAAATCTTCGTGATATTGGACAGGATAAAAATGTAAGACTTTAAAATGTTAGTTTGGGCATTTTATGCCAGTTAACACTAGATGTATTAATTCTGTTGTCTTTTTTGGCATGTATACGTGGCAGACGGATGGTTGAATTGGAAATTTAACTAAACAGCTAGCCGTTTGGTTGAGCGTTTTATGCTTATAGTCTTCGAAGTTCCATAATGGTGCTTCGCCGGGTGCCAGTTTACCACGCTCGCTTCGTTCGCTCGGCTTGCACAAATCACAAGATATCAACAAGCTTATGAGAAATTAACTAAAATGTCGCTTTATAATCAACTACTTATCATGACAGCTATAGCATGCATTTACCATGAGGTAGTTTGCAACCATCCGCCTGCGACATATTTAATCAGCAGATATAAAAAGGTGATAAACAATATAAGACCAAGAGTGCCCAAAATTACATAAAGGATGTTGTTGTTCCACTTGGAACTCACTCGGTTTATACATATTGATATTTGGATTTAAATTAGTTAATATCTATTAAGCATGTGCATTTACTAGTAGATCATTTTACTATTATTATTAATAATTGCAATGATATTGAAAAGAACAAAACACGGAAAGTTCAATCATTAAACATTTTTTAATTAGCATTAAAGTTTAAACATATTTTACTCTAACATACATTTTCTCTTCTTTTTTAAGTTGTTTAGTAGTTGGTTATTCCCTACTTTTAACCGGCTTCAATAAAGGGGAGGATTTCAATTCGGTTGTATTTTTTAAATAAGTTTGTTACTTCAGAATTCCAACCGTTTGGAACAAATATTTTTTATCGCCTTACTTTTACTACACTGCCCATCTATGTGAAGATTATCAACGCAAATATTTTCCGTCTACTATCTTATCAAAAACTACATAAAACTTTGTTAATTTCAAAATGCCCGTAAAGCGTAATAAATGATGAAATAAATTTCGATAGTCAGTAATTTATACAATCATTAAATTCAGTACAAATTATGTGCCACAAATTTCTCACGATTAAGTTAGTATATGTAAGATACTATTTAATGGAGTCATAAAATAACTGATAACATTCATATGCAAGTCTCACGCTTTATTTATATTGTTTTTTTAGCAAATTCAACTTAAAACTACTTAAAATTCGGAATCAAATAAAACTTCTTACCTTAAAAAGTGCAAAAAGCTGTCCACACTGTCATTATAAACTCTGAAACGGTCGAACAGATCTTTAAAATATTTTATTTGAAAACTACATTATCAAAAGGTACTTACAGTCGCTCTCAGAGACATCAAAACATGAATTAAGGCGCTTTTAAGTATAGGTTTGGCTAAGAAAGATGAAGTGCAGATTTGCTTAGCACCTCTATATTTAAGCTATCCTTTATAAACCATTTTACTTAGCTGAACCATTTGACCTAATCAGACGTCATTCTCAATGTGGACTGAGTAGGTAACTTTACTGAGTCAGATAATTCGAACGAAAACAGTTTTTTCGTGTTAGTTAACAAAATAAATTTTTACTTACTTTGAATAGTCGAATGTGAACGTTGTGAAAACATTTGCGGTTTACATCGTAAGAGAGCGACTCATAGACGCTGCAACAAATTCTAAACGAAACAGAAATTGAAAATTAAATAACCACAGTGCAAACCCTCGTAGATCAACATGGGAACAATCCAAATGCAAAGGGCACTTTCGAAACCTAACCTCACACGGACGCGGGAAATAATAATAGGGTCACCAAGTCACCGAGTTAGACTGCACAGGCGACGAAAGGTTAACTTAGGGCTGCCACTAATGCTGTGAAAACTAGGTTACTTTTTAAATAGTTTAAAAAAATTTCTAAATCACAGTTAAAATAACAGTGATAGTCTAAAACGATTATTTTTTTGGATTTTCAGACAAATGTATTCAGGGTGTGGAGCAAAGAAAGAAAATATTGTGAAAAAGCCATAATCCATCTGACCATAAATTCACCACAAAAAGTTGTTCTTATCAGGCTCAAACCCCCAAGAATGTTTTCAAAATTATTGCCTTTAAGCGTTCCTGTATAATTTGTTGAAAGGTTATGAATCTTCTGTTCCAGGTGCCGTCCGCCATTGTAATTTTAAAACGAAAATAAAAGATAAATGGATAAGATTTTTTTAGATCGCAATCAGTTAACCATTTTACATCTTAGATCACGCTCATCATTTCACATTTTTTCCCAAAAGTATCAGCCTTGCTTCATCAGGTCCCAGCCTACACTAACATGATTCCTATTACGTGTCGGTTCACGGTTTAATTTGCAGACATCCGATGGAGTGAGCTCATAGTGTCGACAATGGAGCGACGTCGGGTGCCTCAGCTCTCATTAGACGCAGTGAGACTTGATATTTGGACCTGATAACTGCAAACTCAGTCGTGACAATTACTTATCTATGGGTTGGTAAGCTTTGGAGCTTGTAGGGTTCGTCCACGACTTTTTTGTAACATTTAATTCGGATACGTCAAGGTTTTGAGATTTAAATGCTCAGTTCAAATATGATAGTAATTTTTTTTATCTTTGTCATAGCCGTCAAACAAACACATAATTTACCTGGTGGTAAGTGGTCATTGACATAATGAATGGTAGATGATATTGATTCTTTTTTTTTTATTTGTTATCGATTATTGATGCGATGCCGACAGTAGGCTGAAGTTGAAATTGCCTTTTTTACTGTAATTGCACTGACTGTTCCATCGCAACAAACTAAACGTGATCATTACGGCGCAGCAGGTAAAATAGCAAGGACTGTAGTACCGCCCCAGGCGAGATCTCAACATAAGAAACAATATGGAATACCCTCAGCTCATTTGTATTAGATCTGTTATCCGTTACATCGTAATTGAGTAACAAAGGCAAGTCATGCGACGGATCATCCGCGTAGCTTCTAATCTAGGCGTTTGCTTACAAAACTCTCAAGTTACATATTTACAGAAGTTACACTATATGTTACTTCTAGATAATGTAATTGATAAAAATATACGACGTGTGGGGTCATAACTCAAGCCCCGCTATATGGCAGCCATTTTAAGTTTAAAATGTTTTAAAATGAGTACCAGGTACTTAAATTAGAATAATTTATAAAATAGCAGCGATATCGTAAAGAAATAAATTTTGTTGATACCTTCAAGTAAATGCCTGAATTATTTAAATACTATTAACCCCTAAAGTATGCACAGTCGTCGCAAAAACACCTTGTATAATTCATACTTTTAGGAGCAAATGTCATTCTAAAATATTGTTTACATTCATTGTAATACAGATTAGCATGAATTAGTTTTAATTTTTTTTTTTTTGCTGCCGAGGCACCCTCGCGGGAGGGAGGTGGAAGATGCGTCATGCAAACCCGCCCGCAGGTAAATTCCTCTGCGGGGGGGTTATGTGGGACTCACCAGAATGGCACCTACCCACTAAAAACCACCTGTTGGCTGTAGTTATTACCGTTAGCCTTCATCGGAAGCGACACCCGTCGGGAAGTTGGGCGCGCTGGCGGAGACCCGCTAGCGGGTCTTCCGCCTGTAGTGAAAGTTGCACTGAAGGTGCTCAAAGGGACATGAGTTGGTGGCCGTTCTGGGCAGCCTCCGGTGAAGCCGGGGCTGGGCAGAGGTCGGCCGAAGCATGATTTAGGGATCAATTCATTTAAATGAACCTATAATGAATTGAGAAGGGAACTATGCTCCGCCAGAGCTAGCAAACGCTCTGTCGGAGTACGTGAAGCCCTAAGTTTACGGGCTAAGACTGCGATTTCACTAACATCGACATTTTTTATAGCATCGCAGACGATACGCATATCGTCTGCTACGGAGGATTGAGGAGTGGGTTTGTATGGGCGAGGAGCCGGGATGGGATTCGATGCGGGGCGCTGCCTCCAGTTTTCTGGGGCAGGCCTGGACTGTGTAGGCTTAGCAGCCGGAGGAACCCGGCTACGCAGCGGCGGAAAGTTTTCTTGAGAAAGGCGCGGGGCCTGTTTGGGTGCCGCCCTCTTGGAATTGGAGCGCATACAACGGGGTGCACGAGGGCAGCCCCTGTAATTTGCGGTGTGGCCGGACTGGCCACAAAGCACGCAATCGGGAGGAGAGGGAGTTTCAGGAGTGCGATTGCACTCCTTAGTGAAGTGCGGGACCAGGCACTTGACGCACCTGGGCGGTGCGCGGCAGTTGGCCGCCGCGTGCCCGTACAACTGGCACCGATGGCACTGGCCGGGATGACCGCGGCGATGAGGCGCCTCGATCGAGATCCCAGAGAGGCCGCATATAGTGCTAACCCCTTTGAGGATCTCCCTGGACTTGGGGACGTTGGCGAGAACCACCAAAGCGAGAGGGTGTTGCCTCCCGTACTTGCTGTGCATTTTATGCACCGCGAGTGCCGGGAAGCCTTGGGACTGCAGATCCTCCAGGATAGCCTCGTTCGATAATTCGAACGGGACTCCCCTGAGTACCGCTCTGATCTTACGCTCTTCTGACAGAGCATAAGTATGATAAGCATATTGCTTATCGGTGAGGAGCTTTGTTAAAGCACGGAAGTCGTCTATCGACGAGACTAAGATTTTAATAGATTCACCCGAGTTGGCCGCTCGGGTGTAATGAATCTTGTGCTCATTGCACAATGTCGAAACCTCAGTCCATTTACCCTTTTCCCGAAGGAAAACGGGTGGTGGGACCTTGGCCTTGACAGAAGTTGGGGCCGGAGCGGGTGTTGAAGACACCGGGGCAGCTGGCGTTGAAGACGCCGCAGGGGGTGTGGGGACGGGCGTTGAGGGCGCCGGGTCTTGTTTCGAACGCTTCTTAGAGCGCTTCTTAACAAGCGTAAAAGAGGGAGACTCAGGGCCAGTTGGGGTGGCGTCCGAGGATGACTCGGTCGCGGGTGCGCGCTTGCGGCGCGGAGGGGCGTCTACTTCGCACTCCATGTCACTGGAGGAAGGGGACGCGGGAGGGCCTAAGACTGAGGGGTCTGGGGAACTGGGGTGGCCTGAGGGGCCATTGTGGACATTAATGTCATGAGATTAGGGATAAGGGAATCTAAAAAACGGTACTTATCAGCATTTAAAGACATGCCTTCAGTACTTTCAATTAACTTCTTCCTAAACTCGTCAAAGCTTAGGGAAGCCATTGCGGAGGGGTTGGGGAGGGACAATATATGAACCTAACAACGATGACTAACTTCCTAAAACCACCCTACACGCAATAGGGCGGTTGAGAACGACGCGGATAACTTACTCGAACACGGCACTTGAAGTCCTGGAACAACGAATTCCCGTCGACGAAGTTCACGTTCCACGAAGTACGGTTAACAAGCCACTGATCGCCGTGAAAACGGCGTTAGAAACTTATTAGAAGTACGGTTAACGAGCCACTGTCCGCCGTAAAAACGGTGTTAGAAACTTAATACGGTAAACAACTATGAAATTATATATTACGACAACAACCAATGAAATTTGGGTGCTCAATTAGCGCGGGGGCTAAAAGAGCGGGAAGGCGTCTGC
The DNA here is from genome assembly GCA_923062675.1 of Marasmarcha lunaedactyla. Lineage (NCBI taxonomy): Eukaryota > Metazoa > Arthropoda > Insecta > Lepidoptera > Pterophoridae > Marasmarcha > Marasmarcha lunaedactyla. Next base: position 18,211,640 of record OV281353.1, read on the forward strand.
GATCGACGTGCGCTCGAGAACGCACGCAGACCGAGACTGAATTAGTTTTAATCACAGCTAAAGATGATAAACACCGTTATCTGCTTGTAAGATGGTCCAAATTTACCACAAGATATTTTGAGTTAGGCAGCAAATATGTTACTAAATAAACAATAAAATTCATTCTGAAATGTTCTTAAAATAACTATTAAGTGGAAAAACTTGTTATTTAGTTTGAGCAAACTGAACACACTGAAATACGAGTCTCTATTCAAACCCAAGATCCGGGGATATGTCAGGAATACATAAAAAAATACATAATGAAGTAGTGTCTACCTCCTATCCTAACTTAGTGCAAAAGTGCATAAAGGGTTTTTGTTTAACCTAACTGTAGCGTCGGGTGACGGTTCGCTCACTTCCCTCTAATATGGTTGAGGAGGGCGATGGCTGGATCCCGCGTTAACTTGTGAACGGGTGCCGTTGTTCGTCGTTTGGATACTTGGGGGGAGGGAGACTTGCCGAGCTAACAGATGCAGATACAAATAATTTTGTATAGACATAAAGAGACTCTATAAATTTATTTTGAAAAAAATATACCCGTGAAGTTTCTTGCCAGTTATTCTTCACGAAGGTTTTTTCGAACTGGTGGTAGAGTCATGTTTTATTTGACGTCAATAAGAACAAGTAATTGTCAATGTTGAGAAATAAATACTTCATTTCATTTGTACTCATGTGCGAGTAGTAAAAATAAGTTGGTGGAAGTAGAATTAATTTTGTTAAGATCTCGTCTGGCGTGGTACTACAGTCCTGCCTGTTCCAACCACCATAATAACTCGCTTACGTTGTTGTGTTCCGGTTAAGGGAACTGGGAGGACTGCCACTGAAGGTATAGAAACAAAGGCAATTAGCACCGTCGGCAATGCGCTATTAATCCATATTTTAATATGCTCGTAGTAAGCATAACCAACATGAATAAATAACACATGTACGATGAATGGTATCCACTGGCACTAGCATCAGGTGGATCAAATGCGCGTTCGCCGGCTGTAGAAATAATACAAAGGAAATGACGTTTAGATGCATGGAAATAAATAAAGGTTGGAATAAAAGGAATTTTTGTGGATTGTAGTTTTCTCTCAGTGTGGCTTTTTGTTAGCAAACATGCCTGTGCAAAAAGGTTTTAAAAATGCTCTCGGTAGTTGCACTCTCTAAGATTCGTTTAAAATTTATCAAGCTTAGTTTAGGCTTATTTAGGTAGCTTTGTTTTGCTATTTGATTAGGACAAAAAAAAATTAAAATTATTGTATGAGATTTTTTGTGTAAATTCCTGTTATTTGTTATATTTACAGATTAAAAGTTTTCCCCGAAAATCAAATTAAGAGGATTTGTATAAATACATTTCTCAATACCAGTTGAATTTCTGAACTCTTATATACCATATTTTCGGCTCTAAACTAAACACAGCTTGTGTAATGAATGATAAAGAGAAACAGAAAACATTTTTTTTTCTCGTGAAATTATTTCGACCAGGGTCATACTTAGGACACAGAAACTGTATCAAAAACTAGGGCCCTACTATCTTCTATAACACAAGAACATAAAATACTGAGTTAATGTTAAGATTTTGCTTTATATTCCAAGGATCATATTTACCCGTATTTAGTCAATTGTGGCTGAGGGGACCAGTTTTATCTACTATGCTCCAATTAGCATAACCAAATGTACAAACAAAGCTTTGTAATAGAATATCTAATTATCTGATAACTAACATAAGATAACACTGAAAGTCCATTTAGCGACACGAAGGCCTAATTACTTGCGCAAGCGGCTGTCAGTGAAAGTTCAGCGATAACATCAACCGCTTTTGAACTTGAGATGCTGGAAGCGAAGGAGTTCCGTGATATTGCGTATGTCTATTGATCTGGCATGTAACTTGCTGGAGTATATAATCATGTAAATAATAGTAATACTTTAAATAAAGAACAAAAATGTCTCTGTTCATCATCAAAAGGTTTGCCTTTCACAGGACTGGAACCCTGATAGTCATGCGTACGCTTGCAACTAATACTTGCTTATCCTTTGAGAACAGTACTGACAGGTATTTAATTTATCATTTTTTTTATTGAAAAAGGATTAGATGTTTGTCTTCATCATTACTTGCCTATAATGTTATTCTAATGTAATGATACGTTTAATTTCCTTTGTTGTAGAATTTTCTATCGTGTATTGGCTGGTTCTCCGCTAACGGGAACTTACCACGTTAATTCGAATATAATGCCTGGAAGCACTGTAGTACCCACGGACGTAACAAATACGATTTTTCTTTTATGTGAGGTGGCCATGTGAAGGGCCACCTGCCCTTGTGTTTTGACCTCTTGATAAGGAAAACAACTGCAACAACACTTGCAACGATCTGTGGGGTTGTTTCTATTAAATGTCTATCATAACTTTAGAGTCTTTTCAATAAAACCGGTAAAAACATTCAGCTCGTTCGGGAACCGTTTATTTTTAAGTTTTGTACAACGTATACGTATAGTTGGATGCCGGCATTTAATTAACAGCCTAGGCGTTTAACTAAGCGGCTTACTGAGAGATGACATGTACAGTCGGACGCGTTGGTGCCGAGTGAACCGAACAACGCATGTCATTCTTGCCATCAACCTGGGCCTCCGCCGAAATTATCTAATTAAATAAATAACATACAAGTTAAGACCATCCGTAGAACAGCAGTTAAGAAACTGGTATGATCGATTTTTTTTTTAGTTACTAGTTCAGTAATCCCAGGGATTCTTTTTATTTTTTTAGGTTACGTCACAACACCGTGAATCAGTTGATGCAGGCATGTAATCGACTAGGTCCTACAAACAAGCTACAGGGATAATTACGACATGTATTATAGTACGCATTTGTGCAGTGCTTTGATACTAGTTGTTATAATAATTAAATACAATATAAAGAGAACTGTTACTTCTTAAAGCTGCTTTTGTAATGTTTCCTTTTTAGCATATGTTTGTACGGCATTTCTAAATGTTCTAATTTCTTTTTACCTTCAGTATAACAAATCCGTAACCTTTTTTTCGAAATGAACTGTTTATTTATGGCCCTATTGGTCTTTTAATTTACACCAGACTTTGTGGTCCAGCGCTGAGGGCGCTTAGGCTACTCCTTAGTCTTATATACGATACGCCTAAGGACACCCGAGAGGGCACGCACCTCGACTTAGAACGTCATATATTGAAACTACCACTGGTTCCGAAGGGTAGTAGTAGTTGAATGAATAGATGACTGCCAAAGAACCAGCAAGAAACTCAGTAGGAATGCGTACGCCGCGTTAGCCTGGCCCACCGGTCGTTAAGTGATTCGGATGCCGTGTTGCCCTATTTCTAAGTGGAATGCCGGCGCTCTTTGTTGTAATAGTGTCGTCGGGATCTATTAAAACCTATTTTGAGTAACCTGCAAGGATTGACTGCTGGCGTGAGCAAAAACCACACTGGCATATGTCATGATGGTGCGGATGTAAGTTTTGTAAAGTGTAAGCTTATTTCTAAGCGACATTTTACACTTCTTGCAGAATAGAGGGTGCAGCCTATCCATGACGAAGGCGGCTCGGTCCCGGCCGCATTTTATGTACGAATTCCATTCCTTGAGTATTATCCTACGTAAAAATACAATCTTATATGCAATTTCATCATGATTTCTAACATTGAACAGTCATTCAAAGATTCTAGTGCATGTTCCTAAAAAAGCTCCCTTTTTCCTTCACAATTTACGTCACAATTAGCAACCCTTGGTTGGTGTCGACGCAGGCGTGTGATTGACTGTGAGAGTCCAGTTCGTTATCTGCGATCACTCACAGCTTGCGACAGGTGCAGCGTTGCGTGTACTCAGGTACAGTCAACAAGACAACATAGGTTAGAAGATGTATACAAATAATATCAGCATGTCAACACTTTTTTGTTTGTAGTTCGCGTATTCGCAGTACAAAAACACTGAAACTGCTGTCATCGATCTAAAGTTACTAAAGTTATAGTTAATAGAGTATTGGTATAAAAACAAATGGGCAGCTTGTCTTATACTTTTATACTTATTTCAAAAGCTAACAATAAGTATTTTTTTTGTTTTATTAATTTATATTTTATTATTCATTTAATCATTTTCTTATGAACTCTTCACTTTATTTACAAAACAAAATAAAGAAAATAATCAAATAGTTAGAATTATTTATTTTAAATCAGTTTGAGCCCAATTTAAGCTTAGCAAGCTTTATCGTTAAGACTAAGCTCAGATCAAATATAAAATTTAAAAAAATCTTCATTTGTCGTTAATCCTCCGACAGGGAGTAGACCGATATTAACCACCCTTATATTAACCACCTCTAGTTATTTCTTAGTCTGTTACCTGCAGGCAACAGGTTTTAACCTAACAAACCAAAAATATACCTTTCGTGAATGGAAATCAAAAATCTCAAATGTACTCCCAGAAAGTCATGTGACCATATGAACCCACATGACCCTGGAATGTTAGTTTTTAAATTAAGATATCAAAAAAACTAGCGCGAGTTACATAGAAATGAGTGAACACATCAACCTCGAATGAAGACGAAGACAAATAATGATTTCAGCGTTACTCATAGATACCTAAAAAATTATACAAAAACTTACATGAAATTGCTGACGACCACGCTGTATAAAGCAAATAAAAAATGTACACTGGTGGCGATAAACTCGGCCTTGTAAATACTTTATCGGGAAAAAACAATTTGATTCATAGTAGACTATAAAATGAGCAAAGCGGATACGCGATTACCATAGTTATTACGTAGTTTTATTTATTATTATACTTAGGTTCACTTATATTTATAGCTTCGTTTAACTCTTGTACCTTGGAGGCCTAATCAGACTTAATTTACAGGTATTTCATTTGAATCCATTGCATATCATTTAGATAAGTCGAATTTTGATTAAGGCATTTGTTACCATCTCAAAGTCTTCTACGTTTGTATTATTTCACCAAAACGACTATGAGTATATATTATCTAAAAAAATAATTAAATCCGGAGACAAACACTTACTATATGGCCTAAAAGCAAGCAGAACTTGTGTTATGGATGACCACACAGCGAACTATGGCCAACATGACAACCATGACCCAAGAAAAAACAAATGAATGCCCCGACTAAGACTTGAAGGCACGGCTACTACCCATAAGGCCGCTCGGCTGCCGTCTATTTCCTGCTGACCAGGAAATAGACGAAATAGCCTAGAGTTGTATCCTAACCTAACCTAACCCGACTGGGCTAAGAGTGTTAGGTTTAGGAAACCTAAAACGCCTTATTTAAGTGACCACGTTAAGCGCTGAATTGGTCATCAATATTTTTTTGTGAATATAATGCAGAAACTTACCACGTACCTACAAGTTTTGTTTCGTAAAACTATCTTTCAAAAATATTCGACATTTTCTTATGCTATGCCAATCACAAATCAAATATTTCTAAAACACCGTTAGTTCTGTGTGAACCCTTCTCCTGATTCACATTCACATTCATAAATCGTGATGCCCTTGTAAAGTATACTGAACAATTACCTACAGCGGAGAAATTGAGGCTAAATTCAATTGAGTGTATGTATGTTATTTCATTTCTATGGCTACCAATTTTTCGTTGACAAGCTCGCTACCGTTGAATTCTTATTTAATCTTCATGAAGCAAACTGTTTCAGCTGCAGACAGACAAGTGTTTATTTATCTATATAGATATAAATTAGGAATATAGGATATTAACAGGATCTCAAAATTGAAGAACAAGACTTTTTTCACAGCCTTTCCGAATGGTCAAACTTATCAAAACTCGTCCAGCGCTAAGTCTGAATACAGCTAGTTTTAAATAAAATTATCACGTGTAATAAAGATAGGAGATAATCAAGTTTCCCATGGCCTACTCTAGAAGGCTAAGAATAGGAAGTATAAGTAATAGGCCGTTCACATAGACATACTGTTTACAAATAAAAATATTTACTGTCGCTATGTTACTTAGTTTTAATCGTGTTCCAAGAAATGTATACGAGTTATAGTAAACACAATTATTAACTTTTTTTCTGTACAGTTTCATAAATATTGGAATATTCACATAAATAAAATTCTATTAGATTCCAAAGATTCAATTATCTGATTTTACCTGTACTAATTCTGCTAATCTGTTAGTACGTATCATAATTTCTTGTATAGTTTTCGTGTACCGTTACAGACTTTTAACAATAAATACTGGTACAAACGTATCAAATTTAAAACCTACTTTCAGTCTTCGGCACTTATATTTTTTTCTTTAGAGTAACCGGCGATTGTCTCTCACCTGGAGGAAAGTGACGATGAAAATTGAAAGTCTTGAGAAAAACAAATGCTTAGGTTTATAAGATATTGTAAATATAATTAACAAATTGTATTTAAGATTCATTATCTTTACATTTTCATAATGAAAGTTGCAAAGAAAACTGCATCGCGTCCTATATAAACGGTCTGTAATAAAATATAGTTGTTTCAGTTAAAATTTACACTTCCACGATGATAGAGTTCCTCAGTTATAAAACTTTGTAAAATAATTCATGATTTCTCCTTGTTTAAAATATCGATCGGTTTGCGCCAACTTTTGCTTCGAGAGCTGTTATTGCAGGAAAATAAGTTTGGATTCCGTTCCTATTTTTGCAGTTTGCGGGTATGCACGGGAAGTTAAATAAAAATCTATCTATGGTTCACACTTCGTAAACGGCAAGGGGTTAGTTTCTGGTTGACTTTACAGCAGTGGGACATCAGGAATGATATGACATAAATAACTCCCTAAGCCAATATAGGTAGGTACCCTATTGGTTGCTTTTGAATGTTGTTCAGGCCACAGAATCTTCTGTAAATAAGAACTAATAATTTTTTACGACAAGATGCCAAATGATTACACAACAGTTTTATCAGACACGATTGTTGTAGGTTTGCTCAAAGTATCTTAATACATTAACGCATAGTTTAAAAGTTAGCTCTGCCGATAAACGAAGATTTTGAAACAATATGTGTAGACGTCATTATTTCTTTGATCGGAATATAATTAAGAAAAATTCCTCTCTGGTTAGCGTTATGAGATTTAGCTCGGTAGGCAGGTTTCTTGTCTTCACAAAATTTTGCTAAATTAGATTAGACCAAGAGGGCGAATCGAAACTCAATTTAAGATTGTTAAAGGTACAGTCGAAGACATTAAAGCCTACGACGTATGTAAATGCGGCATTGTCAGCCGTTTTAGAGCAAGGTTCAATGGTCGCGATAATTTCATTATTTTTTCGTAACCTAAAATTATATACAGGCAATTGTTTTCTTTCAAATAAACCGAACAGTTTTGTGATACCAATGACATTTGGGGAGATCTTTCTCCTGAAGTAGCTGAAGTTTTTCGACCGGAGTTGATTAAGAAACTTGGATGCATATTTTAACTCTTATAACATGGTTATAAGTCTTAAGTTTCACTTTTATTACGAGTACTATATCCAACTATCGAACGAACTGAGAAACAAACTTCCACTACTTGAACTTAAATACAAGAATACTTAATTCAAAGTTTTTTACTTTAAATAATTTCTTAATTGTAAGGTTTCTGTCCCCGGCTGTACCAGCTACGTTTCATCCCTAGTAATGGGCTGTAAGGGCTCAAGAACATCCCTTCGGAGAATTTTAACAAACCGCTTATTGGATTTTCGTATCAGTTTACTCTCATGCGACTGTCATAGTCTTAAATACGTCAAGATTTTCTTTATTTTTCTTTCTCTGATTGAGAATGTGACTGTTTCTTTGTGGGAAGTGGAATTTCTTTGGTTTGTTTTGTCGCTCGAAGAAACTTTTTGGCAATAGATGGCAGGTCTGTAATGTAATGAGGTATATGATTTGATAGGTACTGGTTAATGCCAACGCCTCCTTACCCCAGATGCCTCTATTCGAATCCTTTGAGGACAGACATTGTGTATGACGCTGGAGATATTTTGTATTGATTTGAGGCTGGTTTGTTTGTCTTGTCTTGTCTAGGAAATTACTAATCATATACCTACTTGCACTAGATTTTCACATGTTAGGTACTTAATTATTTATACCTTTTTGGTTACTTCATATGATATACCTAATGACACCGGATTTACTTTTTAACTTAACACACATAGCTTAATAGAAATTTTCTACGTAAAAGAAAACGTTACATGTTACACAAGATACATGTATGTGCTAAAAGGCCTTGACTTATAACTTGAATTGTTTTAAGGTAGACCAAAAAATTTTCCATAGATTTATTATCTGTAAATTAGGCAACAACTCGTTTCCAATAACATTTGAGGCCTAAGCGGTTAACCTTCGAAACCTAAAATCAAAATTATTTTTCAACTTCATATGTTGTAGCTGTCTAGTACGCGCGAATTAATGTCAATTTTTTTTTTCTTTCTGAAAATTTTAAATGTTGAACGTTGTTTACATTTTTAATATTGTTATTTTTATTAAATCTTAATCATTAAAACAATAACTTAGTTCTCGTTAAATTGTATTTGTGTTTGTGTTTTTTTGCAGTAGCAGTAGTTATTTATTTAGTTACATATGTATAACTAACGATAATAATTTAAATTTGATATATAAACTTTCTGGAAAGTAGTAAATAAGTAACAACGTCAAGCAGCACTAATCACCGCTTTAGAATGGAGGTAGTATATGAGACTCAGTTCATACTACTACTATGTTAACCCCAAACATCGTAAAATACTCGTACACGGTTCTCTAAGACGGTCACGTACATACATACAAGTAAAATGATGTGCTAGTATTTGCAAGTGTGAGGCAAATACCAGCACATCATTTTACTTGTACATTCAATACCACGTTAAACTCTACGTAACCAAACTCTGACAGTTTCATACCACCAGGTATCCGATTGTGTGAAGATTATTTTATTCGCTTTCGAATTTTTTTACAAGTATTCCTACTTTGTATTTACAGTAACTTTTTTAATTAGCTCTGTTACTTTAAAAAACATACATTATCTAATAATAAGTTTGTACCTAAGTATTTTAGAATCCAACCTAAGATCTCTTACTTCTTGCTTCACTTCGTTCATGTAACTTACAATAGCCAAAGTTTCCATTATTTCCCAACAGCTCCGACGACTGTACCACAAACTAGGGCCGCCAAATATTGCCAACACTGGCAATATTTGACGTTCTTGGTTGTGTACTCACGGTCAATACCGCTGCCAACCTGTAATGTGCCTCAGACGTAGGTTTGCTACGCTTTAGTAGGGTGAAGTACGCAGTAATGGACACTAATGTATTAAAACTTTTTATGTGCATGACATATGACATATTGTTTTTGATTTATGGCATGTTATATGCAGAATATAATACTTGATTTTGTCATGTTTCATAAAACATTTAACCAATAAAAGGATTATGTTTACTTGATGTTGAATTATTTTATTACAGACACATTTACAAACAAATTTACAAATTATACTCAATCTTAAGTATGTAAATAATCAATCACAACAATAAAATAAATGGAAAAGTAAACATTCTGTGTACGTAAAGCATCGTGTATACATACCACACAAAATTAAAGGTCTATTTTGTAAAACATTGTGCAAAATGAAAAAAATTGTAGAATAAGCTAGCGTCTTTTAGGACATTTTAGCTTCCATCTAACCTTATCATTAAACCAAAATAGAAAATGTTTCATAATCTACAAAATAATTGACATAATTATAAAGAAACGTCATTCGGTCTCAAATTTTAATAATTATCTGACCCTAAGGGTATTTGCGTGTCTACTGCGTCTCGTTGGAAATAAAGCTTTTTTTAGATACTTATCATTTAATGTCAACAATTTGTGACCACAAATAGTCAATTTTCTATATCTAAAGTATTCTAATTATTACCTAACTTAATTACTACTAACTTAAATACTAACAGATTTACCTACAAATTTCAAATATGTCTCCCACCCTCAATTGAAAATAACAAAATTTACTACTCATAAAACTTTTGCGTTTACACAAGCGATAGTAAATTGTCAACTTACACATTATCTCTAAACCTAAATTTCTTCGCAGGTTATATTCAATGCTATTAATAAATAGTAGACATGGAAAGTCTAACAAGAATCGAGTGTAAACAAAGAGAGTGAAGTGGAACGGATGCAGGGCGAGCGAGACAGCATCCGGTCTGATTGATCATTCATCATTTGGCGGGAAAAAGTAAAGAAATGGCGTCCACCCACTACTGGTAGCGAATAAAAGGTTCACGCCACTTGTGTCTGGCAGCTTGATATATTTATAAATAGTCAAGAGTGTTGGCTCATCGATTCGGTTCATTTTTTGTAATAACGTTGTGGTAAGGCAATAGATAGTATTAACAGTTTCAATCAAAAATTATAAATATAACGCTACCGAAGAAAATAATAACTTTTCAGATAAAACAGAGTTTTCACACACAATTCCTTGTCTGCCCACATTCCAGGCATTATTGTTATTTTTCAGTGAAAGCTTCAAGACGAACCGCCTGTTAGCGAACCGTTACGCGCCAATGTAGAGCATAGCTGACACTTTTATTATTATCACTAAAAAGCTATTAAGGAACGACGTAGCCCTTTATATATCAAAAGGGTACACCTGTCAGTTGTTTCAAAGCCCTACTCTATATTTACGTTCTTTGGCTTAGTTACCAAGACTAAAGGCCATAACCAATGATGTTTACCCTAATGGCCTACCTATTAGTCGAAATCATTGAACCGCGTAGTTGGGACGCGGATGAATAAGAACATATTTAATACTTAATACATATTTAATACTTTTGTAGGTTTATTTATGTATTTTTTTATAATATTTATGTTACTCATTAAAGTAATTATACCCTAATAGTACACACTATAAATAATAAATAATAATATATTTAAATATTTCTATAGGAATAAGCTGTACCTTTGTACTTACTTTACATCACTGTGTTTAACTTTCTTTAATGTTTACATAAATTGTGAAATAAATAAAAACATTTTAAAATGTATAGCGAAAAAATTTTTAAATTAGTAAACTGTTTGTTTTTTAATTTTATATGAGTATTGGTATTTTTGTTGTACATTTGCCAGTATAATTAATTCGTACGTTGTTCTCCATAATCGTGATACAATTAATTATTTACAGATAAAAAATAAATGAACACAAACACACACATTACATATTTATCTCATGAAATTTGGCATAAAAACACAATTTTTTTTTTTGCTTTAATAATTTTTTTTCTCTCTACTATAATGTAGAGTGAGAAAATATGTTTTCCTTGTTTTATAATGTACGTAAGTCTGTTTCAATTATGAAATTGTTAGTCCATAATTGACTGTAAGTTGTAAATAAAAATATTTATGTATTATTATTTATTATGATTATGTAGTAAAAAAAAATTGTTTTAGTCATGGCAGAATGGTGGGCACAAAAAAGAGTCAAGCTCAGGTGCTCGACTGACGATGCGAAGCTATCTAAGAAATAAAAAACAACGTTTGGTTAAAACTTAAAATACAACATCACACAAATTATTAGACTATAAATTTTTTTACAGCAACTTCTCAGTCAAATAGAGTACAAATCACCCGCAGTTCGAAAGATGCGGGCAGTAAACTAGTTATACAGTTACGCGATATACCGCGCTACCTACAAGAGCCGAAGGCCGTAGCAGCCGGCACTAACTGCTGCGTCAAATTTAATTATACCGTATCTAAAACTGAACCATTTCCGAGTTGACGGCATTGGATGTGGTGTTTGGTAATGTTGGGACTTGTGGAATTTTTGTTTTTTTATTTCCTTATATGCCTAGCTTTTGCTTGCTATATCATAAGTGTAGGTAGGATTAGTGCGTGTTACGTGGATAGTGAACGCCGTATATTTAAGTAGGTATATTAAATATATCGCCTAAGGAAGACTTGAGTTACAAACTGTAAGCTAACTCGGGGTAAAAATGACAGTGATGGAGGGACATTTTAACTGATTAATAACAACCGGCTAACTCCGAATTACATTGCTAACTCATCTACGCGCAAGTTGTCTTAAGAGTTTTGAAATATAAAAAAGATAACTGCTGAGAGGTGGTAAACTTTATCTTAATGAAAAACTGATTTCATCTATAGTATAAATTAGTGACATAAATTAGATACCCTATCAAAAAAATGTTATCATTTTATAATAAATAATGACAGTGTTTCATAAGTATATCTACAAGAAATCTTTAAATCAGTCTGACTGTCTAACGATAACGATTGAACAGCGTCAAAAAATCTAATAATTAATTGTTAAAGGCCGGTGTGGTTGTTTAAACCATCTACTATCATCAATTTATCTGTCTAAAACATAAGCATCTTCTTACTAATTGATTTAGAGATTATTAACCAAGATTTTATCCGGAAACCGACGTCTCAGTGGCTTCATTCTAGTCGTAAAATTACGATTTATATTTCAATCAAAACATAAATTATTAAACACTATTTTTGTAAAAAAAAAATGTACCTAGACTTTCAACACTTTTCGCCGGATCGCGGTTATATTTTCTCAATTAATGCTTACAAGTTAATGTAATGAGATCAATTGATAAAGAACAAAAAAAATTTATGAAATGAGACCGCAAACTGGATCGGCGTCGTGCTGCCTTACTGAAGGTAAGTGCGTGCTTCCACGTCCAACGCCACGGAGTAAGTGACTTGTAGAGTACAACACGAAATATTAGCAATTCCAAATATGACTCTTTTCGGCAAATTAACATCTACGGCGAAATGATGCAGTTGTATATCGAGTAGCCCTACCTCATAAGTCGGAGGTCCATGGTTCTGGTCCTAGCACCATCCTAGTCCGGGGCATTCATTTGTGTAAAGAGCCAGATGTTTGTTCCCGGGTTATGGCTGGTTTATATACGTATGTTTATTCTGGGAACTGGGCTCTGCTTACGTTGGGGCCATGCAGTTGTCGCATTTGTCTGGTAATTTATCATTATTAATCAAAATTACATTTATTTTTTGGTCTTAATACAATTATCGGATAACTAACATCTTCATAAAGTTGTACTTGATAATGTAGCACTTAATAACGAAATACCTAACAGAAAATTTAAAAACCTGTAGTTTGTCGGTATATTGCTTTCAAATAAACTAATACAATATTCTCAATAAATAGCATGGCGATGACTACAAAGGAAAGTCTTGTCAAAAAAGGAATCACTTATAATCATCACGAATCTATCGATCAAATTGAATAATTACAAAAAGCAGTGTAATCTGTAACTTGTTATTTATAGGTATATTATCTTTATTAAGCCATACATCTATTTGGTTAAGTCGGCTATAAAGAAAACAGAAAGATATAAACTTAAAATAACTGAACATAATAATACATAGCATAGTATGTACAGTGGTGAAACACTTGTAATTTGGTGCTTACATAAACCCGTGGTTTTTATTGCCCCAGTAAAACACCAAATATCGAGATACCATCTGCAACACTGTAAGAAGACCTTATACATGTACTTGACAGTTCTGCAATAGCAGTAAAGAACTAATTAATAAAGTTTGAAATGGCCAGTACGTGTTAACGGAATATTCTTAAAAAGAAAAAACGTATTCGAACAGCTTTTTTTCCACACACGTGCGAATATTAGTCAAACACCGCTAGTTTAAATTCCTACATTATTTGCAAATTACCTTCTGTAAAGTAAGCAACTAAGTACAAAAACATGAAATCATAAAGGTCATGGCATAAAGTATAGGTTATGGTCTGCTAAGCTATTTTTTTTTATTCGTATTTATGTATTATTCTCTTTTCCAATTATCTAATTGAAGGCCCCTCGTACCTAAGCACATCACTGTACCTTATATTCAGGACGCTCAAGGTTCTCTATTATACACATATTAACTTAGAAAATTGTGTTTATTTTGTAGATCATTGACCATTATAACATATAAGAACAAATGTATAAAGTGGTGCCAGAAAATCAAACATTTACAACTCTATAATTTCGTGTGCGAGGTAGTCCACTGACGTAGCACTGCATGAGATTACTCAACTCTGGAGGCAGTCGAAACGGAATATTAACGCGGGAAACAAAAAACACATTAACCGGCTACGTCTCATGAAAATACAACTTAATTGAGTTTTGCTGAATTCAAAAAGGCAATTTTTTTACTTGAAATGGCGAAAAAATATTAATTATTCTTTGTGGTTATTTTTAAAGGATAATTTCATCGTTTTTTAATTAATTTTAAAAGTAAGAGAGTGCGTACCTATTTTATAAGAGGAGGAGACTAAAAATACATTGAATTTTACTAAGCCTATTTTATTTGAGTTTATTCTGCCGGCTAATATAACTAACCCATTATTTTCTTCGACCATTTCGATTATGGGTTCTGAAACAGTTCAATTTTAAAACCACGGTTCAACATGGTCCTATTTATTAAAAGAAAAATCGTCGTCGGGAAAGATTAATTTACTTTCGTAAACATAAAAGTACACGAGGAGGCAAATCGAACTTCTAGAGCTAAAAGAACATTTATCAGTCGAATAGAGTCCAAATTGCAAACTATATCGCGTACATTTAAAATCTGGGTAACTGTCCAGCATCAGAATATATTTTTCCCACCCATACCAGCGAGTAGGTTAAATAACAAATTCCTACATAGTTGCAGTACTAAGTGGTGTCCCATGAGAAACTTCAAATGTTTACAATAGTGGATTGCCACAGTACGAAGATACATACGTGAACGTACGCGCGTGCACATCTTTCGTGTGACCACATTTTGCAATTTTGCAGATCTTTGTGATCTGCAAAATTGTATATAAAAAATGTGCGAATTTAAAAACATCGAGATCAGTTCTCGTTTTTGTATTCCTCGATTCAGATCAATGAATAAGGCGTTAAATATTTTAGAGTCGGTCGAAAAAAGATTAAGGTTATCTTGCGTTAAATTTGACTTATTTATTAAGGCTTAGATTATATATGCAACATGTAATGTTCTCATTGCATCCTAGTCTTATTATTATTAAAATTCAGTAACAAGGATGATGTCACACGTAATGTAGACAGTTTTAGAATAACCCAAGTGGTTATGAGTGTAATGAAATGTCATAACAAAACGGCCGGATATTAACTGTGTGACCGAATTGTGCAATCCCTCCGCAAATAAAGCTGTACTGTTGGGAAATAAGACCGCTAACGTTTGCTCTATTTGACACTCACAATGTTTTCTATAAGTAGTCGAAACATCTGTAAACACTAGTTCATTTATATAGGTAGCATGTACCACTCTCTAATGTGCAATATCTGCGTGGTAGCCTATACTAAGGTCAATAAACTTATGTTTTGATTGAAAAATAATTGATTTAATTTAAGCTATCACTTGAGCAACGAATTCATACTGGTTTTTACTATTAATATTATGCACGTGGCTCTTATAAATGAATGCCATTTTCAGCGAGCACTTTAATGTTATAGTTCAAATATCATATTTTGTAATATATTTCTACTTAATTTTATATTCAGATTACTATTTTTCTTTATTGTCATATCTTTTTCATAATCAAAATCTAAACACATCTATTCATTCCAAAGTTCAAGAACATGGATGTCATTTTGAAAAACTAAAATATAATCCACATAATTGATACTTACTAAATTATATTTAACAGCATACTAAAAATATTTAAAATCAGAAAAAGCACTTACTTTGCAAAACCTACATATAATAAAAAATATGTTAAATGCCATACAATTTTATATTTCCTAATTATCAGGAACACTGCATAAAGATGCGAATTTCTTAGACCGCGGGCGCCATACCGTCTGCAACAAAGTTGCGATCGCAATCTTTCGAGTTCAACCACTTTATTTGCAAAACGGACTTTTACTTCGAATATAAAATCAGAGTTTCCAATAACACCTGATCTAATTTACATAGTTATGCGGTTATATAATGCGTAAATTTCACTTTTTGTTTTGATTATAGATACCGTGTTAATAAAAGCTTTCCGAATTGGCAACTTTCGCCAGAGTTTTAGCAAGATTGTTCGGTTGTTGTTGTTTTTAGAAGTGCTAATTTTTGTTTTTGGTACGTACGACGTAGAGTTAACTTAATGGATGGCATGTTATATATGATGCTAATTCTAGATTTAGTTTTGATATATTTAAAATGTTAAGAAATTTAATACTTATTTTATCAAACAATATCAGCATTATTAAAAACAAATTTTCCTACTTGTGAGTTTTCATCTCTATAAGCGAACTATGGTTGTAGGTATGATATGTAGAGCTGGTTATAAAAATAAAATAGTTTATGTAAGTATCTAGGTTTCGCACGATAAAAATAAGTTACGAACTACAAATAAATATTCAAGATAACCTTACCTTTGGCTACACCGAGCATAGAAAATCCATATCACACAGTTACTCACAGAAACAAATTCAACATCACTTCACACACTGATTAATCGCTTCACAAATTATCCCGTTGTTAAATTTGACAGTTTACACTGAAAACATAGCTCAGATACATCAAATACAGAACTTTAATATTCACAAAGACACCACGAAACTAACTCTACTTTTTTCACATCTTTTTTAGGTTTTACTTTTTTTTTCGTTTGGCAATACCACGTATATTTTCGCGCGGTTTCTTGCGCTGGCGTCGCGTCGCGCGTCCACGCTAGTCTCTACCAACCAGCTGACTGAGTAATCGTAATACGAACTTACAATTACGTTTACGAGCCTCCAATTTTTCGCTAAGTATCTTTATATGGTTTCAATTATAGAAGAAAGTTCAAGCGCCTTCAACGATGATTTGTAAAATTTCTCTATTGTGTGGAGAGTAGGATAGAAGCACCTCTGTGTATGTATGTTTAGATGCGAATGTAAATTTTGTAACACATATTTTTCACAGATTTTGAATTCAAGTTTTACTTACAAATAATTAACTATTAAATACAATAATTAATAGTTACTTTATTTCCAAAATTGTGGTAAAGGCGACGCTAATAAGTATCAATAATATTGTATAATTTATTAATAAAATATGTTGGTTAAGTCTTATTAGTCGTACGTATTTATTTATGTTTGACTAACCATTTCAAACATATTCAAAGAATTCTGATATTCAAAGAATTAATAATAGTTCAATATACAATATGAATTAATATTGTATAGGCTTCATCCTGAAAATTTTAATATCTTGTCAACACAACCCTAACAGTTTTTGTCAATTATGAATACGTATGCTTTTTAAATAAGAACAGATACCGAAAACAGGCTCCCTGAACAGAGATGTGGGTTTTTTTAAATACTAGTATTTTAAATGCAAAATTACAATACTTTGTCCATTTGTATTGTAATACTTTTTTAGAAAAGCGTTTTGTATTTTATTTGAAACCAGCGACCCGCCCCGGCTTCGCACGGGTGCAATGCTGATACTAAATATACTACAGAATGTCTTTTTTACGACATAGCATCAAAGTATATTGTAAGCTCTGTAAGATCTGTGTAACTCTGAAATTTTTTGCAAATTATCCTCACCACTATGCAACACAAATATCTCTTTTGTCAAATTGCTGTCCAGCTATCTGCTTACCAAGCACTGCTACATCACTCGTGAAAGGCGCATTATAGCGTCCTCTGTGTTCTTCAACAAGAACTTTATTTGCATGGATTAGGACATTAAAGTCAGGAGTATCTACTGGAACACTCTCAATCGCAGTTTTAAAAGACTGTATGTAGCAGTTATGAGAATGTAACATATCTTGGCGAGGTCTGATCACATCTTTATCAAATGGCTGTGCGACACTTGAACACCGCGTTGATGTTTGTGTATCTGGGTTTGCAATAAAATCAATTTGCGAATGAAATTTGTGATCATCGGGTCGAAGGGGTAGCAAGCTCCCAGCTAAGTGATACACTTGCTCTGGAATTTTAAATGTAGGCATAAAACCACGCTCAACGACCTACTAACTCTTGAAAGAGGTCATTTGAAATGCGTTATTATAACGGCGTGTATTGCGCATGAATTGTTTGGATTTCGGATGATCACCCGTAGTGGTTCAGGTGGAGGAAGAATTTCTTCTAATTTAACTTTTCCTTGTAAGCGACACATGCCTTTCGATTCGTCCTTGAATTTCAATGCCAAGACGTATTCTCTGGCTCTCTGGACTCTATGTCTATCCCAATCCTGGCTGCGGCAAGCCTCACGCTCTACTGAGGATTCTCTTTCTCTCTCAGATCTATATCTATCCCGAAGCTGGCTGAGACGAGCCTCACGTTCCGTTGATAATTCTTCATCTCTTGCTGAACGTGCTCTTCTGGCATTCACTGTGCTACGACCTATGTTCGAACGCCGACGTCTTCCTATTATAATTTCTGTACAAAATTTCCTCAGTTCTTGTTGGAACTCACACCTTAAATCTATACGTATGATTATGAAAAAATTGAATTATTAGTATGTGCTGAAGTAAAAAATATTATACTTACTATTCATTCGTTTAAAAACAAAATATAATCAAAAATCATCAACAACAAAAGATATTCTATTTAGTTTTTTATGAACTTAAATACCTTAGCTTAAACTACGGTTTTCTATAATTTCTATATTCGATTTTCTATAAAATACTAAATTGCCTTAACTCTAAATTCAAACCAAGATCTTAGTAGAACAAATACAATTGGTAAATTATGGTTTAATCTAATCCTATCTAACCTAATGTACTTATCATTAGTACGGTTTAAAAATTAAGCTTAATACCGACTAAAGTAATAACATACAATATCGAAAAAAATGTCACGCTGTCAAAAAAGCACGTTTAGTCTTTAAAAATTTCACTTTAGTATTTAAATACTACTTGGCGCTTTCTTGTATTCTCCTAAGTTGTCAGTAGCCATTGAACGCGCAGGGAGAGAGTTCGATCGCATGCGCAGTTTTTGCCACAAGCCTGCCTCCCGGGTGTATCGACACCCACAGTAGTAATAGTGCGCTAATGATTAACAACGTAAGTGTTTACCTTTTTAATGCATTTTTATCGAATTTAGCAAGCATAATGAAGTTATTTATATGTCATTTTATTTTTAGGTGATGAGACACCGAGGAGATCTAAACAAGGCAGATGTGGTCTTTGCAAGCCAAAAAAAGATAAAAAGTTTTCAATAAAGTGCTTGAAGTGTACCAAATACATATGCACGGTACATCGCAAGATTATATGTGATAATTGTACCTGAAGATCTCTTAATAATTTTATATATTAACTATTATAATTGTAGATTTTGCATGTAAATGTTTAAAAAAAAGTATTTGAAAATGACTGAAAAACCAAAGTTCCTAAAAATTTTAAGTTCTTTTTTGGCTCACTTGTGAAGAAAAAAATTCTATATTTTTTTTAAATATATATTTTAGTAAAGTAAGCCAGATTAAGGGCAACATATTGTACTTAACAGAAATAAAAACATTTTATGTATTTGGGTTTAATTTTTTTATAAAAAAGAAAATATTATGGTCCCCTCTTGTATAGTCAGCGGTTTAAGTCATATTTTCAAAATAAAATTTTTTTTGAGTTTTTTCAAAAATATATACAAATAACTAAACATATTATTAACAAAGGCTTAAATTAACTGTTAAAAGTAGGTTGTTCACAATTTCTTACAATTCATCAATAAAAAATCAATAAAAAATGAATATTTTTAAAAACTAAGGTGTTTTTACACCCATTATAGTCTTAGTGGGTTATTTAATACATTATAGCTCTTAAGGGTTAATAAGCTTATTTTAAGTTGCAGATTACTAGTCTTGGTTATAGTCTAATTATAATAGGAACTGTTCCTTTGGCAAATATTTAAACTTAGATCAATCTTAAATTCTAAATGCGAGTTTCTAAATCTCCAAATAAAGCACGTATGTCACCTATTATATAACATTTAACAATCACAGTTTGCGTTTTGTCAGGTACCTAAATAATATTAAATTCAGTATGTTATATAATTTGCTTATTTGTAAGTAGTAGGCACTCTTAATTTGATTTAGATAACAATCAAAAGTAAACTGAATGCTAATAGAACAGTAAGTAGATACTCAATTAGAACCCTGCCGCCACGAAATAAAAACATTACATAGTTAATCAATTTTCAACCTCAAATAAATAAATAAATTTTCAAACAACAAACTTCAGCGCTGCTATGTCACCGATCCGCCTGGTCCATAAGGTCCTGTACTCTTGACAGATTTGTGCCTTGGTTTAAATATGAACTATGAATAATAAGGCAAAGAAGAATGATTTTAGGAGAAGATAAATGTATCGTAATGTTTACTTTCATTTCAACAAGATACGTCGTGCGTTTCTCCTTACTAGGTACGATGGTCAATGCTCTGAAATTCCAATTACAACACAAAATGTATCTATTAGTTTATTTTTCTCAAAAAAAGTATTTTGGCTGTTACTGTTGTAAACTGTTTTATTATGAACCTCGTCTGCAATAACAAGTTTATTCTCACGAAGATTACATAGACAAAAGATAGCGAAACGTAAAATTAAATTATTATAACGCTATAATAAAGTAGGTACGCGTTACACTTTCCAAAATTACAGTTGCATATAGCCATAGATAGCTACATGTGTACAATCTCTAAATATTGTAATTATTTTAGCTTAATCAATTTAGCACTATACAGCCTAATAGTATTGAGGACATAAATTGTTACTCTATTCGTTACAATTGAAGAGAACACCCAAAAATTCCGAATCTGAATATTCCGATTTTTAAAATTCCCAATTTCATAATTCCTAAGAGACTAAATTTCGACTATTCAAAAACACGATTCTTATTTAATCGAAATTCATAAATACGAAATTTTAATTTTCCGACTTTTATTAGTACGAAGAATTAAAAACCCGCTGTGTTACTAGTCCGAAATATGGTATTCCGAATTTTAATTTTCCGAAAATTCAATGCTATTATTCAGATTTTGCATTTCAGTACATAACCTATATACTCAAGAAATAACTCCGTACAAAAAGTTTAAAAAACTTTCTCATTTTTAGCTGACTACTTAAATGCTCGAACGTATAAATTGCTGTGCTCATGCAGTTTTACAAGGCGTTTTTTATTGCAACAAAATTATTCGGAATTTTAAATAAGTAGATATTGTTAAGTTAACACAGTTACTAGTATTAGACGCACTTTTAAAAGGTTCCTTCTCAAAAAAAGTCTCCGTCGTTACTCAGGGCAGGATTTAGAGGTCTGGAGGCCCTGGGGTAATAAAGGAGTGGAGGCCCTAAATTAACTTCCATAGAAAATAAAAAATAAGTCAAGTAATGCGACACAAACTCAAATTATAAGAATAAACACGTTAATAAACAATTAATAATAGTTTGTGGACATATTTGTGTAAGTTTTTACTTTGTAGAAGTGTTATTGCTTACAAACCCCATTAAAAAAAAACAGAAAAGCTTTGCGAAATCAATTTTCTTATTAATCTCTATTGTGGGGGGTCCATTCTTGGCCAGGGCTGCAGCCCCGGTTGCCCAGCCCTAAATCCGGCCCTGTCGTCACTGACCAAACACATTGTATATAAAGTACATCGTGAACCGCGATTTTGAGAAAAAACCAGTAGACGATCGGACATGATGCCGAAGTCTTCAAACCCCGTTTTAGTCTGCCACGCTTATCCACCAATTGCAAGATCCCAGTCTTTAACAATACCGAAGGTTTCCTTCACTCACCTCCCAGCAGTCGGCGCTATATACAGAACTTGTGACAACTGATTGGTATGTAGGGATACTAAGCAGTCCCCTGGGCACTCAAACTAAGCAGCCAACGACGCCCTGCAAAAATATACATCTCCACCTAATTTCAATTCTATAGGTACTCCTGATAAACACACAGAAGACGTTTTATTCATTTATATATTAACTGTACTTATTTTTTTGTACATAATATTTATGTATAACTAGGTACTTAATATGTACGTGTAATACTATAGTTTTTAATCAATAAATACTTATAGTATACCAACTTATATATAAATTCTCAAATCTTTAAAAACTCTGCCCAAGTATTTCATATGTTTTTGTTTGTCTCATAGTGAATAGAGGGTTACCTGGCAGACATCGCTTTAAGCGATAAGGCCGCCCACATTGTCAGTTTCTTTATTAATTGTTTTTTTATTGTATTTTGTTTTTTTGGCAAAAAAGAGTTTTATTATTATTATTGTTATTATTATGAAGACAAACGTTACTGCCAACAAAGAGCTTGATAATGTTGTACCTATTTAGCTATACACAAAGAGTACTGTCTAACCATATTTGCATGATTACACCCTCAGAAGTGGTAACAAAAAACTTGAATTTCAAAAAGACTTCTTACGGTTTAATAGCAATTCAACGTGTACTAAACAAATGCTATTTTTTTACTTGTATATATCATTCCGTGTTTTGGTACAACTAAGTATATCCTAATATGCCATATTGTTTAACTGGAAAAGGTGCTAAAGTTTCTTACGTCAAGATCTCTTCTGAGGCGACACTACTACGGTCCGTACATTTTAGCCGCTATAATAACTGCACTTATGTGGGTGTATTCCGGATAAAGCGAGGGAAATTATAAGTCAAGCCACAGATTTCTTAATTGGCCACGTGATCAATCTTCTAATTTTAAAACTTAGCAACTGGAAAATGAGATAGCCTCTAATAAACTAATTCGTCTTTTGCAAAATGTTCTATAGAAAGCGTAGTAGTCAAATTTGGATTAGGTTAATGTTAGGCTGCATTTATCGCACGCGCGAGCCGAGCAATCGAAGCGAGCTAGGTGCGGGATCACCCGGCGAAGCGCCATAATCGAAATTGGATGATATTCGAAATTTTACAGCAAAAGCATCATGTAACAACATATTTTTAGTGGCTAAGATAGTATTGTTCAGACGCTCGTAAATTGTGGCTGACTAGAAGGCAATGTAGATATTAAGAGGCGAATAAAGCTATTAGAAAGAAGTCTGTTTAATTAGCACCCATAAAGCGAAGGTTCAGCCAGTGTAAAGTGTACTGGAGAAACGGCAATTCCAGCTAAAGCCGACGGTCGGCGACGCATCGATAAAATAATTACAGTTACTATTAATTAATAAAACACCTACGAATAATGATGTCCCTGGGCACGGATGCCACCTACCATCAGGTGGGTCGCGAGCTCGCTTGCAGCTATGACAAAGAATTTGCAAAAAACTTGCAATAAAATTTAGTTCATCTATAAGTGTTATTCTATTTCTCTATAAAACAATTCTAAGAGATACATTATATTATATAAAGTGTACTGTTACACGTACAAGTTATATTTACGGTCTAGTTGGCTATAATAAATAAGTATCTGGTTTGATTCGATCTGGTACTTCCGGTGCTCTGAATGAAAGCACAGAATCTCGGTACCCGGATGTGGCACCGGTGCCAAATGTAACTTTATACTCACTAGGTTAAGTTTGGTTTAGGGTTATTATTTTTATTTATTATTAGCTTGCGTTGTGAAGATATTACCGAGATGAACAAGAATCACTTTGTGGGGGACCCCTGTATTGCCTATATTTACGACTAGTTGATATGACATTATACAGCGTGGCTCTCTAAGGACACACGCCAAAGTGGCTCTAGAGCTAGATTATCTTTAGGCGCTGTGCATACCTAGACACTTTCTTTTGCTGATACAAATAGCACACCGTCATAGTAACAGTAGTTGCTGGGTCCATGGTCGGGAACCAATCACAGTCGCCGGTTGCTGGTTGCCGACACTACTCGCCACAAGATACCTTAGTTTCCGCGCAATAATAGCTTGAAAAGTTAATGTTGCTAGTTTCTTCAACCAACAAATTTTTAGTTTCCAGTGATTTATACCGAACTCTTCTTCTAAGATTAAGAAACTGGACACATAGTCTGCGTGGTGAGATTGATTGGTTTTTGTTAATCACTACATATACTAAAACAAAATGCCCCGCGGCTACTGTCTGTCTGCCTGAACGCGACAAACTCAAAAACTACCAAAAGGATTTTCACAGTGACCGAAAACGCTGCCCAATCCCATTGAGTTATAACAAAACAATGTATCTATGCTGGAATAGGCCTACAGAAAATTACGTGATGGCATATGTCTATCTTTTGAGGATATATAGGATAATGTCTCAGAAATCGGTCAAATATGATGTGGTAAGAAAGCTATTAAAATATTAATCCGTATCAAATTAAATGCGTTCAATTATTATTAAATTAAATCATTTCATGAACATTATTATTGGACTTTACACGAAACAGTGTAAATTAATATCTCAGGAGGCAAAATTTCAAACTATGGCGCGACAAAATAAATTCAGGTGGTCATACACCGAGGCGCGTAACTGATTTACAAAGAAATGTTGTACTTTGTTTTTATTCATATATAGAGAAATTGTTCAGAGGAAAATTACTTTTCAAATTACAGAAATAAAATCTAGTCTTCTTGCACGATACAACTTCATGCGACACTTAAAACTTTTAGACATATACCCGCATACGCTCTGCTACCCGTGCGAAGTCGGGCCGGATCGCTAGTACAAAAATGTTGAAAAAAGAACTATTTTTTATTTTTTAATCGTAGAATGAAAACCCCTCATTTCGAAACAATGGAAAAAAGTGAGTTTCGTGTTTTATGTGTTATACATTGTTTTTAATTTAAATAAAACACCGTTCAGTAGGTACACTTATAAAGTGTTATCCGGAATCTGACCCGTCTAAACCAACCATGTTTCGGTCGTAAGCCGATTCCAAACGCGGTCGTATGGACACAAATGATGCTGAACGCTCTAGCCGCCCAAATGAAGCAGTGACTTAACAAAACATCAATCAAATCCTGATAATCGAGAAGAAAGATCAGAAGAAATATTGCGCACGTCGTAAGACTTCAATTGGTAGTGTTAAAACTGTTTCACAACTTTTGGCCATGAAAAAGGTTTTTCCCAAATGAGTGCCGCGTTTGCTAACAATTGATATAAAGAAACAATTAGATATTGAACGTATCAATGATTCAGACCACTGATTGGCACTGTTTAATAAAAATAAATAGGTTTTTTTGTGGCAATGTAGGAAAATATTTGGATTTATTTCACTCCGCAATACAAACAGCACTCGCCAGAGTGGAAAGCGGCCGATGAAAGTATCCCGACGCGGCCTAAGACACTCTGGCTACAAGGAGGAACAGGAGATAAATAAAACACAAGTACCTATGAAATAATAAGCAGCTCTGAAAAGAACTATTCATATCAAGCATGTAACGGTCACGCCTATGAAATTAATGAACAGAACTTTTATTATCTAACACGAAGCGAAGCGGTCACTCGAAGCACGCAGCTGTCTCGGTGCGCGACGTAAACCCCGCGCCACTAGTACCACTAGTAGCCACTAGATAAGCCCTTGGGTTTGATACGGCTGGACGCGGGATTTGCAGGTCTAGACATTATATTTACTATTTAGAGAATTTATACCAAATATAGGCTCGCATTTTGCGTGCGAGTACGGCGATTTCCCTAATGTCGACGTATTGTATAACGTCGAACACGGTCTTCATGTCCTCAACCAACGACGACTGAGGCGAAGACGACGGAGCGGGGCGCCGGCCTACGGGAGCTGGGATAGGACGGGAAGGTGGAGCGGCCGGACGCTGTCTCGACGAACCGCTCGATGACCTAGGTTCTGACCACCGCCCAGTCTCCCTCGTGCTAGGATCGCCCAACGTTAACGACACCTGTCCTAAGACCTTTACCAAATGGAAAGGCTTTAAAAATACGTTAGCTTCAGCCTTAGAGGCCCCGAACTCTCCGCTCGCGTTCTAGCCCGACTCTCTAGATAGCCCGGACAAAATAGACTCGTTAGTCGATTACCTCACTGTTTCTATCAACTCAGCCATCAAAGATAACGAAAAGGTTGTTAAGCAAGTCAAACCCACGCTTCCCTTAGCCGTCCGCAATCTCATTAAAGCTAAGAACGCGGCTCTTCGGAGAGCCAAACTCTATCCCACGCCTATAGAACAGCTGCGAATCAGCTGCAACGTAAAGTTAAGTCTTGCCTCGCGGAACTCCGAGACGTTCAGATGAACGATCTCGTGGAGAATATCTCCCCGTCCCACCAAGCGTATTATAAAATGGCCCGAGCATTACGCGTAGACGCCGCTTCCCACATTCCTCCTCTCACTCGTCCCGACGGCACTACCGCCTTCGAAAACGAAAGAGAAACCCGAATGCTTCGCCGACAGCATTGCCTCACAATGCTCGCCCAGCACGCAACCCGTGGATCCCAACCACATCCAGGCGGTGGAGGACGAAGTCCTCCCGCAGGGACTCTCTCCCCATCACCGCTGACCCCGTCACAGTATCTAATGATGAAATCTCGCTTCTCATTAGAAGTCAAATGTCCAAAAAGGCTCCGGGTATGGATGGAATTTCCAACCACGCACTTAAGCACCTGCTTAAACCTCTGAATATTCCGGCTAATCACAGACCCATCAGCCTCCTCAAGGCCATGTCTAAACTTCTCGAGAGAGTCATACTTTCTCGAATGCGGAACCATCTGTTTCCAACGGATGGCGATCCTCTCGTTATTCCCCATCAGTTCGGCTTTCGCGCTAAGCACTCCTGCTCTCAGCAAGTCCATCGAATCGTCGAGTACATACTCGACGGCTTCCACCCGCGGCGTTTTAAAACGGTCGCAGTTTTGTTTGACGTAGCCAAGGCTTTCGATAAAGTCTGGCACAGCGGTCTCGTCTAGAAACTCTACAAAATAGGTTTACCGGATCGCCTAGTTAGGATAATCGCGTCGTTTCTCAAAGACCGCACGTTTCGTTTCAAACATGAAGGCACGCTTTCCGTGCCTCGTCGCATAAAGGCTGGAGTCCCTCAAGGCTCAGTCCTCGCCCCTCTGTTGTACACCGTGTACACTAACGATATTCCCATCCCACCGAAAGGCGTCTAACTCGCCCTCTTTGCCGACGACACCGCCCTTTACACCAAAGGCCTCAATGTCCCGGGTCTCGTCACCAGACTCTAAAAGGCCGTAAACGCCCTCGGTGCATGGTTTCAAAAATGGTGCATCGATGTGAACCCAGACAAGAGTTCTGCGGTTTACTTCGACTGCAAACACCGTCGTATCCCCGATTACAATCTCTACATCCGAATGTTAGGCATTCCCATCCCCTGGAAGCGCAGTACCAAATACTTAGGCGTCACCTTAGACCAGACACTTTCTTTCAAACCACACGTCGATAGAGTAACGAAACTCGCCCGTTTTTACTTAGGCCGCCTATATAGTATGTATGTTAGGTAGAAAAAGTAAAATGTCTTTTAGAAATAAACGTACGCTTTTTAAGACCTGAGTTAGACCCGTCATGACATATGCCTCGCCAATCTTTGCCCACGCCAAACCCTCCGTCCTGCACAAACTGCAGGTAGTTTAAAATCTCTTCTGCCGCAGGGCCACAAACGCACCTTGGTACGTGCGTAACGCGGACCTGCACAGAGATCTTGAAATACCTACAGTGCAACAGCACCTCAAAACTCTCTCTGAAGCGTTCTTCATACGCTCCGAAACCCACCCCAATCCTCTAGTTCGAGATTCAGTTTCGTATACTACCCCTGTCTTAGATTCGAAGTTAAAAGTCGCTTGACCGAGAAACACACACACGAACGTACGCAGCTGACGCTAGATCTCGAAGCCCTTCTGGCTGCAAATTCCAATTCTAATGTAAATTCGAATTAATTCCATTTTTATTTTTTCATTTAGAGCACCATCAGTGCTATGAATTCACCTTCAGTGCTTTGAGCACCTTCAGTGCTATGTAATCCCAGCGGGTGACCCCTTCTGGGCCCCGCTAGCGCGGCCTCTCTCTCCAATTGGTCGTCGTTCAGATGAAGGCTGTGTGGCAAAAAATTGCACGAGTCATTCAGGGGGTTTTTAAGTGGGTAGGGGCTCTGGTAGGCTCGGAGCGAGTCCCACATAACTCCGATCGCGCGCGCGGTGTATGCGCATTTTTAATCTTCCTGCCCTCTCCGTGGAGTGGAACAAAAAAATAATTAAAAAACAATTCCACCTTGAACTCGTTTCAACACACATCGTCCTAAAACCTTCTGCCAAAACACAATAATCTATAAATTCTAAATAATAATGATTAAAGAACGAAATCACGGAAAAACGGCCTTAAATGTACATATGTCGATCTACATACATGAAATGGATAAGTTAGAAAAGCATGGAACGCACTGTGTCGCAATTGAAGAAGCCTACGATTTTTAGTCTCGGGACTTATTGACCAAGTGTTACCTAGGATGAGTGGCCGCCTGTCCTTGACTAAAGTTAAAAAGGCAGAATATAGACGACGTTCGTACCTTACGTACCCAAAAAATGGCTCTGATACTACCACAGATAAATTTACCAACGCAAACTTAATTATATTGCTCCTCAATATGAAAGATACAGAAGTATACAGAATAAAAAAATAATAATTCAAAAGAGATTCCTGTGGCATTTAGCATTTAATTGTAACTTGGCTACTAAGCTACCACGCTACAAAAGTAGACTGCATCATTTTAAAATGCAGTCTCTTTACGAGCGTCGCGCCCTGTTGGACATTCGGTTTCTCTGGAAATTGGCGAATGGTGCAATTGATTCGAGTTTGCTGCTGTCGCGTTTAAACTTCCGGATACCTTCCAGGTTACCTCGCCCAGGAAAATATATACTTTTCACGGAAAACCGAGCCAAAACAAACCTTGGACACTATTCACCAATAAACAGGCTAATGAAAATGTACAACTCAATTTCCAGAGGAACTGAAGTGGATATTTTTGGACTAGGCCTCAATCTCTTCAAGGATACTGTAGCTAGGGTAATCAAATCTAATAAACCCTTTCAAAAAAAAATAACTTCAACAATAATTTTATAATTTTACACTGACAAAAAAGTTACTTAATTAATTATAATTATTAATTAATCATAACGTTACACATGTTTCTCTTGATCGTTTTATATTGTTGCATATTTTTGTATTTAAATAATTTTTATTTAAATAACTTTAAACTTATATTGATAACCTCCTCACTATTCTCTTGTTCATTGTATATTTTTGTATTAAATTAAATTATTTTTTTTATAAATAAATAAATTAGTTAAATTTGAATAATAATTTACAATTACTTATAGTGTGTGTTACAGTTGTATAATTTAAGGATGTCGACGTCACCTGTAATTAGAGTGGCATTTAGAATGTAATTTTGTTTTTGTTATACTATGCTTATTTAGATGTACACTCTGTTGGTGACCTAATAAATAAATAAATAAATAAATATGGGCTTGCGATCAACACAAAATATTTTATGTACGTAAAAGTGCGTCTGTATTCGTGTCGGGTCGTATATTGTCGGTTCGGTTCGTGTAGTGACTAAACCATTTGACAAGTAAATTCAGACGACAGGGAAAAGACTTTAGAGATCCGTGCATCAGCAGCTTGTCGCCTATCTTCCGATATAAATTTTATCAAAGCCGCCAGCGGCTTATGTCACTTTAGCGTTTCCACTTTAGCACTCTCCCAATCACCTGTGTCATTTACTCAGTATGTATTAGAATAAAATACTAATGCCAGTAATCTTTAAATCTAAATTATAAATACATTGGATAAATAATGTATTTTTATTAATAAATCACTAGTGCTGAACGCTAATAATTTTGAGTCATGATGACGCGCGGTTAACCTTTCGTAACAGTACGGTAGAATAGTCTAAAAGTGAAAAGAAAAAAAATCATTGACACATAAATATAAATGAAAAACACCAATAACAGCTGCAATAAAATAACTGAGTATATTAAAAATTTCAATAAGAGTAATAAACATTAACTTAGATATGGAATAATTCTTATAAAAGCTTAATTTTAAATATACAGTATTGCTATACATCTAGTTTAAAATAGTGAAGATCAGGTGAAGTGAGTGCCATCCACGAAGACGCGCCCCACCACTTATACACCGGAGTGTGCCTTCGAGACCATAGATAAAACCTTTAGTGGAGCGGTCTTCGTGAATGACATTCGCCATATACAACCTCCTTTGTTGCGTATTTACAAGATCAAGTCCTGGGTCTACTTTAAAACCAGTAATACCTAACAATCATGTCTTCTAAACTACATCTAGGTATACAAGTCAGTCTTAAACCATAATTACCTATACTCAGGTCTCGCACTACTTTCTATTCTTTTCAAGTTACGCCACATTAGTTGGAGAGTACAAAAATACTTTCCTTAAAATCATAAAACTTTCTGCTACAATATCCATAAAATAACATTTGTAGTTAAAATCAAATCTTTTTAGGCGTCGAATAACACTATTTTCTTAAGCAAATTTATCTTCATAAATGCTTTCTTTCACGAAGAGATTCTGAAGTTAGCTGCACAAGAAATCATTTTATTGTAACAATAAAATATTATTTGTTAATTTAGTCTAAATAAAAACACTTGTAGCCACCTCAAAGTCACCTTTCTCGAAGACAACCACACAAAAAAAAACTATTACGAATCACAAACGTAATATTGTAAATTTGTATAAAATTTATTCATAGATTGCTGCCTCATTTCATCTAGACCTATCACAATCATAATACACAGCGTATTATTTGACAAACATTTAAATCAAAGTATTATCAATAAATAAATCAAAGAATTTCATTCTTGGGATGTCTCACAGAGATCAACATTAAAATTTTTACTACAACTGCATGATAAGTTGAGAACTGTAGGCAATACAAATCTGTTTGCAGTGTTTGATCTTGAGTGTTTCTTGCCAAAAGACAAAGTTCTATGAGAGTTCGAAAATTTCACAACAGTTTATACAATATAATTGCTGAGGTTAATTGATTTACTTTGAATGTAAAAAAAAAACACTTTACCTTAAAATAGAAAGTGGAATGATATTCTTGATAAATACTGTGCAAAATTTAATACATTAGTATAAACAACATTCTAATTGAACACAGAATTGGATATGTCTCAATAATATTGCAATGAGATGTAAGTAAAGGCGGGCTTATTTTCACCAAAAGTTGACTATGTCATTGGATAGAACTTCCAAAAAAAATCGACAATTATGAAGCTTTTGACATTGCTCTTGATAATAAGACCTATGATGTACCTATACTGTGTATGCTAAGTTTAAAATATACTGTTTTTTTTTCTGTGCGTACAAAGAAGATGAATGTGTTTTCATTTGTGTGTTTATTTCAACTCATCATGCATGAGTAGTATACAATATGTAAAAATACTAAGCATCATTAACCAATACCATCTTATATTTGAACACACTTAGAGTGATACAACAATAAATTAAAGCCATAAAACTAAAGAAATAACTGTAAAGGCTAATCAATTTTTGTACCTATGGTATTAAACTTACAATGTGATGATGCTACATTAATAAAACCATTCACATACTTGCTGTTAAGATAGTCTCCTTCATCACTATAATTATAATGTGTTCTTGATACTGTCTCATCAATGTAATCTAAGAGATGATCAAAGAAATTTGGGAAATTATCGTAACCTGGAAAAACATTAATATCTATCACAGCGTGATGGCCATTCATATTATCGATTACAACATCAAAACCAAACAAAATAAGTCCAATCTTTTTCTTAAGTACTCGGATGACATTTTTAATTTTCTCTTCATTTAGCAGCATTGACATTTCTGATCTGTCTTGAGGGTCTAAGATGGACAGTGTAGACTGACTGTCAGCTTTGCAGACTTCTCCAGTACTGTAGAATATAGGTTCTAAGTCCTCACAAGCATTGAAATTCTTAAGACTTGGTCTTTCACAAATGTAATACCTGAAACAATTATTTAAGTATGGTTCAATATTTGCTTGAAAAATCTTATTTCATTAAAATTTAATGAATCTAGCAATAATCCCTGCAGCTTTGTAAAGACTTCATCATTAAGCAGAACCAAAATTATATTTATTTCATATTAATTGTTATTATTATTAAATATATTTATGCTTCACTAAATTATCCCATTTAGATAATTTATCATTATAACAACCGTTCCAGCTTAAATATTAATTTATCAACAACACCTTTGTTTTTTTATTCCCTTGAGGTCAAGTAAAAGACAGTTGCATGGAACTTGAAAATTATAATCACAAATAAATAGCTCCAAAGAGAACCAGATCAAAAAGTATATGATAAAATCTAACATCAAAAAAGAACTGGTGAACCAAAAGGTAGACAATGATTTCCTTAACAAATTACATGTTATTATAGTTATAATCAATCTAAACCATGTCATCTTCATTGAAACCTAGTAAAAAGCAGGACATTAAAAAAAAGTATCATTGTATTATGTTGATGTATTGCAAAACCTGTATTAGCTTATGGTGAGAAACTCAGCTTATGGTGAGAAATTCAACTTGAACTAAATGGGTCTGTATTGGGATGCATAAATTTAATTGGCATATTATAAGGCTGCATAACGTTTTTTGGCATACTGTTTGTTTCGCATAATGTTCATACATAATAAATCATAAGGCATTGTTTATTTCCCCATAACTTCATTTATAATAAATTACTAATCATAACATTTATTGGCATCTCACACTATGGCATAAAGTTTACAAGTCATACATATTATAGTGAGATATTTACAATTGTAAGTCTTATCATTTCTTCATTCGCTTTAAGCATGCATGCAGGCAAGCAAGCATGCATTATGAGTAAAATTCGATTTGAAAATAGAAAAAAATCTTTCACATTATATGGTACCACGTCATTTCCAAACCGCCGCGAATCACAAGCGAAGCTGAAAATCCTGAAGTGGAGAGATTTTACTAAGATATATCTGTTGATACCTGCAAGACGGTCGTAAATCGATTGGGTTATGGATTTTACACTGCTAAAGAGAAACACCTCTCCAAAAAAAAAAAGGTCATGAAAATTGGACTGCAGACCAGTGCCATGAAATAATATGGAGTGATGAATCTTAAATTTGAAGTGTTGATCAGTGATGTACAGAAAAGTTATCAGAAATAAAAATGAAGCATTCCATACCGATTGTTTCAAAAGAAAAGTGAAGTTTCCTGGATTGGTAATGTTATGGGACTGCATGTCAGCACAAGGTCTGGGTTGTCTACATTTTGTAGAAGGAACTGTTAATGCAGTAGAGTACCAAAACATTCTGGAAACAAGTGTCGATTCCAACCATGAAACATCATAATGCCTCCACCTTTCAACAAGATGGTGCTTCCTGTCACACTGCAAGGACAACCAAGGCTTGGGTTAACAATAGAGTTAGAACTACAATGGAGTGGCCGTCAAGTAGTTGTGTCGGATTGGATGGATACCTGAGACGCAATTATCCAGCAAGGTCTAAAAGCAATCTAAAGGAAAAAGTTTAATCTCTCTGGGACTCAATAACTACTTACACAACAATGTGAAGAATTGGTAGCAATGATGCCACGAAGAATAAAGGCCTAGGGGGAAGGCACTGAGAGGTAGATGAACTATTTTGCGCCGTTGAATGTGGTGGACGAATTCACTGCGTGGATGGTTCCCCAAGAATTTCTTATATTTTGTTTAAATAGGGAAATATTTTGTTACTTTTTTAATTGAAAATTAACTTCATAAGTCTTCCAAACCACTGTGTGTTTATTGAACTAATAAAGTTAAAAGAAATGTCACAAAATGCAAGGAGTCTGGGCCAGGTCTTTGTACACTTTATCAAAAAATAGTTTAAAATGCCTAGAACACTTTTTGGTTGTTAAATTGTTATTAAAACACTTTGTTTATTTGTAGGAAATGAAATATTGCATTATTAGTGTGCAACACAAACAAAAAACATCACGGGGGAAAAAAGGCCTTTTTGACAGCTAAGGTTTACTTACAACCTTGTTTTGTGTATCAAGTAGTATCAATGGCTGGTTGCCATAAAGTCCAAAGAATTGAATTTAATTGTTTTGTGTATTTTTTTAGCTTATTTAACAGTTGTAAAGTTAAAAAGAAACCAACTATCAATGTGATGTGAGTGAAGTGTGTTGTGAGTGGGGTGGCTGTCCCCTCTGCTTAGTGAACTAACTTCACTTGACAACTTCTACCATAGAAAAGACTCACTGTCAATGTTCCCCGCTAAAACGAACACAAATAATGTTGACTTTTTCATTTTGTTACCATCTAATTACTAATTAAATCAAGTTATTTGTATTTTTCCTTTAATTACCATTTATTTGTCAATTTTTTTAGATGGTGTACAAAGACCTAGCTAAGGTTGTGACATTTCTTTTATTTATCTAAATTTTACTTCAAATATTGGACACTTGTAATCTTGGCACTAGCCGATCTCTTTTGCATTGGGGCTCATAGCTTTAGAAAAACTTGACAAAAGGAAGTAAATTACAAAAACGACAAGCAAAAAAATCTCAAGCTGACAACTGAGTTTAAAAAAAATTCAATTTTTCACACAGGTTAGTCACATTATAAATGCCTATACAAAGACATTAATTACCATAAACACAAGGACGAGTCATACAAAAAAGGACTAAATGTTGTAGTGTTTTGTATTTCAATGAACTTACCTGTTGCCCACAACAAAAACTTTATGCAGGACTGCATTGTGATTGACAAAAGTTTGCACCACACAAGGTGGTTTGCATAAATTCAAATGCCGTTCATTAAATATAAGAACCATTTCATGTGATGACTTGGATCCATGTGCCACTGAAGGTTTACAAATTACTGGGAACTTCACACTCCTTTGCTTCATTATATTGATGTTACACTCAATATTGTTTGAAATGAATTCTGCAAATGTTGGCGTAAATATACCTTGCCTTTGAAATGATGGCTCATCTTGCAGTATTGTGTAATAACAGTTCCTGTAAATTAAGATATGTAAAGATTTAAAACCTTCCAAATACTTTTAACAACTACTGATAAATGAAAGAACATTTTAAGAAGTAAGTTTAACAATAAGGATGCTCACCTGCTGAGTAATATTCTAACCTTGTCCAATGGATCAATAACAATTATGCTTGGATGATTTGACAAAAATTGCTCTACTTGCCTAATTATAGCAGCTGCCTAAAAACAAATAACATTTATTTATCAAATATTATTATTAAAATTTATTAAAAAATATAAAGCCTGACATAATTTATGTAACTCCATGAAGGTTGACTACAATTATCTTTCCAAGAGCTTTAGTACATTGGGCCATGTAAATACAGTGACATCATTGCAATACGATGTGCAGAGTTCTATAAATATTTGAATAATTTACCTTATCGTCACCCTGGTCGGAAGCAGCGATAATATCTGTGAGTTTGTGGAGAAAAACTTGAAAAAATCCTTGTCCTTCTAATGGTTTTTCTATGTCGATCTGAGGAAACCAACATACAAATTAGTTAGTTTAACCACAATTGTAAAAGATACAATAACTTTCTGTTTACATAAATAACATTTCAAAGGTGGAAAACATCAACTTACCTTAATAAGTTTATATCCATGAGACTTACAGGAATTACTCAATTCGCTCCAGTTGAATTTCTGACTCTTTTTATCAGATATCCATATTCCAATGTTTTTAGTGTTACAAGCACTGCCGTTCATCGTGCAAGCTTACTAAGCCTTTTGGTTGAACAAATAATTCCGTTTATTTAAAACTTTTGACTAAATTATGTTCATAAAGAAAATCCACATTATCATCAAAAAAAAAATTCAAAATAGTGAATGTATTCAATCCTTTCTACGGACCGCACTACCGTAGCGTAGCGTAGTGAGAGTGAGTGAGTGATAGTAAAATGTAGTGAGTGAGTCAGTAAGTTGGTCAATTTCGCTTATTTCAAGTTCAAGACCCAACCACGCAGCCCCAGCGTCGAACCATCCATCTCAACACCATTACCTGTAAAGAAGAGTATATAATTTCCTTGTTCAACACCAAGCAACTTGAAGCTAACGAAAAATAAGACTATCATTCGGTTTTTTAACGATAATACACTCATTAGACGCCTTCTTACCGCCATTCCTGGCAGTAAAAAGTCGTTTCATATGCTAAAATTAAAAAAGATTTACGGTACTTAGTAAAACGTAAATATTTGAATGTGTTTGCTTAGTAAATTATTTATAAATGAAACATAATAATTTAATTTGAAGTTGTTATATGATTTATTTTCAACAGACTGCAATCTCTGCATGTATATAATTTTACCATTAAAATAATTTGTGATCTTAAGCACTAGTATTGTATATGTAGGGTGTGTTACTAATAAACAATAATTGGCATTATACTATTTCCATATCTTTATTTTCTCGATGACAGTTCTAATTTGATATAATGCTCTCTAGCTCCATCCAATAGCTCCATCCCCATCAGTTTCTCCGACTCTGGTATTATATAACCTTGTACGTGTGTAAACGAATATTTTTATAAAAAAATGCATACAAAATGTAAAAAAAAACGCTCGCACAAGGTTACACAGGAGCTGTCATCGAGAAAATAAAGAAATGGAAATAGTATAATAAACAAAATAAACCCAAAACTGTATAAATAATTAAAGGCTAATGGACTTTATACTGTATCAGATAGATTTTGTACTGACGTTGAGATCGTCCTATGCAACTAGAACACGAAAAGACTTAGCGCTAGAGGGGTTTTCTTTTGAGGACTGGATTATAGCTTGCCTTACCTACTTATTGACAAGAGGTATTATGAATGAAGTACCTATTTGTAATAATATAGTATCGCTTTAGACACGTACATCTAAAAACTAAATATATTTATTTGAATTCACAAACTGAACGTACCTTTTTTTTGAAACTTTTAGTAACTTTTAATATCTCAAATACAAATCGAACAAAACAAAAAAAAATAACAAATATTTACTTTTACTCTTTGCATTGATAGATGTTTTGCTATAGATTATTTTTCTTATTATGACAAATCGATAGCGTATCGTGGTAAAAATTTATATTGTTAGAGTGAGCTTACCTTGGACGCCAGTAGCATGCTTGCTTCAGACGTTCTTGAATTTAGATTGTGTAAAGGAATATGCACTATTGTATTTAAACTTGGATACACTCAGAACAACACGATATATCTCGAATAGTTTTTTTTATTAGACAGACAATTCTATTTTTGTTCTTTTTTTTATATCATGACTTTTTTGGCCTTCAAAAATTACAGCAATGAATAGATTTGTCTTGCTGTATTTCTGTTATGTTTGTTTTTAAATATCCACAGCGTAAATTAATAAGTTTCTCAAATACATTTGGAGATGCACAAAGGATTTAGCAGCATTATTTTCTAAGATATGTACCGATAAAAAAAGATCAATTACTATTTTACAGATAGAGGAAGTAACTAGTAATATGATTTCAACATGTTATGCCAACAACTAACTGTAGAGTCCCCAGTACACAATGGCCTATGGTGGGCCATGCTCTGCAATGCACAATACTGTAGGCCACGATCACTTGGTGTTCACAGAATGGCGCATGGCTCATTGCTGCCTGGCAAAACACTTGCGATGGACGTGGAAGTAATTAAGGCCGCGGCTATTTATTTATATACTGCTTACAAGTATTACAGAAGTGTGTACCTCCACAAAAGTAATTAAGGCCGCGGCTATTTATTTGTACACTGCTTACAAGTATTACAAAAGTGTGTACCGCCATAAAGTTATTTGAAAAATGGTACTAGCAGTACTAGCACGCAACAAAAAAGGGCAATATCCCGGTCAGCAGTCGGTGACGAACTAAACAATGGGCAATTCCTTTGAAGTGTGCCCAAAAAACCGACAACACAACGATTGCGCGCCACGATTTGCAATTGTCCGCTTCCGCTACTATATACCATTAAGCCCTGTACACAATGGCAATCACCTTTAGTGGGCTAGCATACGCTATTGTGTACTGGGGCCTTTAGATCTAGGTTCGATTAAGAAATTGTCATCATTGCGAGGAATGATACAGAGCTGACATATTTTAGTCGCTTATGTAAGAACTAAAACACATACAGTGTCATACTGCAGTCGCAGTCAGTCTGCTCGCGAACTCGATACCGAACGAACCTGGGTCGCACACGCAATTGTATTTTTGCCACTACCTTCGTGCATACTGATAGTACTAAACTTATACGAAGATTAACAGTTCAAAGATTTTGTGCTAATAGAACAATGTTACTGAACGATTCTGTGTTAAAAAATTCCTGCTACAGTGATATGAGCGTCCAGCGAACACCGCCGAAAATGCATTCTTTGAATGCTCAACATGAGCATTCAAAGAATTATATTTAGTTTCACAACACAATGGGAAAAAAATATTAGTTTATGTACTATTTTCTTATTATTTACTACACTTTATAGTAAATTTAAATAAACATATAATTTATGGTTGTTGGTGTGTAATATATATCCTATTCATGTTATTGTGCATGTGCAAATTATACATTTTATTTTTTATTTTATATATTATATTAAGTAATTTTAAACTGATTGTTTTTGTTTTTCTTTTCCTCCTAATGAGGTGATGGCTACTAATACACTATCTATTTAGTACCAAAACGTGAGAGGTTTACGGACGAAATCGCACCAATTTTTCACTAATGTCTTAAACAATAATTATGATATTAATTGCGTGACAGAATCGTGGCTAAACGATTCATTTTATAGTTCTGATTTCTCCGATAGTCGTTATGAAGTGTTTCGTTGTGATCGCAACTTTGAGGCGAGCGGGTGCTCTCTAGGCGGCGGTGTGATGCTGGAGGTGCGCGGAGCTGTGCGGGGAGGCGTGGGCCGCGTGGTGCACGTCGCCGCCCGCCGATTAGCTGTACGTGCGCGTGCCGCTCGCCCGGCGGCCGCGGCGGCTCGCCCGTGCATCCGACCCTTCAGCCTCGGCCATCGACACCCACAGCGCCTTTTATATATAATGTGTACATATATACCTCACGGCGCTTAACATGAATCACTTCTTTTATCGTTTTACTATCGATTAACTGATACAATAAGTTCTTACCCTAACGATACTTATCTTTTGTCTTACCCTAACGATACTTAACGGTTCTTGTAATGGGAGATTTTAATGTTTCAAAAGCAGCCTGGCAGTATGATAATCATTTAGGTAGTATGACAATACCAATTAATCACGTTTTATCATCCTCCCTTACTTCAGACTTTATGAACTTTGCTTTGTTGCACCAATTAAACAATGCATTTAACATGAATGCAAGAGTTTTGGACCTTATATTTTGTAGCGAAATTTGCAAACTAACAGTATGTAAAAACGCTCTGGTTCCAGAAGACCCCCACCATAAAGCCTTAGAGATAGAATTGACCTTACAGGTTTCTAATCCTCTTTTATGCAACAGTACAAGACAGAGAATGTTTTTTAAAGCAGATTTTGAGTCAGAATAAAATGAAAAAGAATTAGCTTCTTTTGATTGGAACCTTGCTCTCTCATCAGCGAAAGAAATAGATTCGATGGTTTGTATTTTTTATGATGTGCTTAATAAACTTATTGACAAGTTTATTCCAACTAAAAATAATACTGGTAATTTTAGTAGACTTCCTCCGTGGTATACTAAACCCCTAGTAAAACTAAATATTGAGAAGTGTAAATATCATAAAAAATGGAAAACTTACAAACATCGCTTGGATTATGAAACATTCGCTTCTTTAAGAAAAAGGTTTTAAAAAAATGGAAAAGGAATGCTATGAAAATTACATATTATTTACTGAATCCAAAATCAAAGAATATCCTAAGTTTTTTTGGAACTTTGTTAATTCCAAAAAACTCAGTGTACAAATTCCTCACAAAATGAAATATAACGCTGCTACAATCACAGATGGTAACGATATCTGTGAAGCCTTCAACCAATATTTTCAGTCTGTATTTTTGCAATCAAACGAAAGTAACAGTTCATCAACTAGGTTACTCTCTAATTATGACATAACAACCGTGATTCCTTTATTATTGACTTTCATTCGGTCAATCTTGATGATAGCTTGATTTAAAGGAGTTACAAGGAATAAACATTAATAAAGGCCCAGGGCCAGATGATATACTTCCAATTTTAACTTCAAAATGTGGAAAAGAACTTATAAAACCCGTATCTCTCATTTCTAACTGCTCTATTAGCTTCGGTGTATTTCCCAGCGCTTGGAAAAGGGCACTCATCACGCCTATACCTAAAAATAGTCATACAAATGATATCACACAATACAGGCCCATATCAAAACTATGCGTACTTGGAAAGATTTTAGAAGGAATCGTTACATCTCAACTCTCATACGCTGTGCGCCATCATATTACAGAAAAACAACACGGGTTCATTAAATTTCGTGGTGTTGAAACGAATATGGTGACATTGACTGAGTTTTTGTTGCACACAATGGACTCCGGCGTACAGATAAATGCCGTATACACCGATTTTTTAAAAGCTTTTGGTAAAATTAATCACTCGTTATTCATAGAAAAGTTACAAAGAATCGGTGTACATGGCAATCTGCTCAGGTGGACCGACTCTTACATACACAATCGTAGTCAGGTGGTTTATCTCAGAGGCTACTGTTCCAGCTTTTTGCCAATACCTTCTGGAGTTCCTCAGGGCTCACATCTCGGCCCTTCCCTTTTTTCTCTACACATAAATGTCATAAATAAAGCCCTTGATAACACCGACTTTCTGCTATATGCAGATGACATGAAATTGTACAGAGCCGTAACAGATGTCAATGACTGTAACAAGTGTAACATAGTTCATCCTCGCCAGGTAAACAAGAGATTTTAACTCAACCACTAACTGGTGATAAATCTAGAGTGAACAATGTTAACATTTAAAAAAACGTATCCTAAACCTAACTTGCAAAATGTGGCCAATAGACATCTACACCGCCAAAGGATTCAATGATGCTTTGCCACCTCTACGACGGATAGTTGATTGGTCACAAAAGAGCTCTAAGCAGTAAATAATATGACATTGTGATTATTTCTTGTTTTTTAACTTATCAGATTCCTTCTAATGATGCACAAGTGTGCAATGCATGCTGGCAAAGAGCAAATAATGCTCTAAGGCATGATTTAGAAAATGCTGAAGTCATTAATGTTCAGCCTGAACCATATGAATCAGAGCAAGAACATGATATGGAGTCAATACATCTTCAAACCTACTCGAGGACCCCAAACATCTCCACTCACTGTTTTTTGCCAGATTGCATTAATACACAATTACATCAGGTACCACATATTAAAAAAAAAGACTTCTAGCTCAATATAAATTGTATATTACCCCAAGAGCTGCAGTATGTGAGGAACACATTGTTATGTATGATTGGGATATCATAAACAACTATGAGTTTATGCATTAATTTGAATCCTCTTACATAGAAGAGATGCTCAATCTTATGAATGAGGGCTCAAGATCAATACTTGATTTTGAAAATACTGAAAACTTGGACAAAAAGGTGTGCCAGTATTGGACCGGATTAACAATCCTTAATTTTATGGCAATTTTGAATATAAAATTCAAATACCTCTAAGTGAAGTGTGCAAAAACTAAAAACTGGATATATAAGATATATATATAAAACAGGATATATAAGAAGGGTACGTAGTATTCTGAAAGATAATTATACACCACTTTATCTGGGTTGTAATAACCATGTAACTCGAGAAAACTTGTCAGTTAGAAATCTGTTGATTCCACAAGGACTATTTGGCACCCCTTCAAACGACCCCATAATTATTTGTGATAGTACATTCATGGAACAAAAATCTTCAAATTATTTATTTCAAAAGAAAACTTAAGCCTTCGGAAATACAAGAATTTGTTAAAACCTTTTCTCATGGTGACCACAGATGGACGCCTCATTGATATTTTTGAACCTTATTCTGCAACGACTTCCGATGCTGATATAATCAAACATTTATTTCACAATGAAAAAGGGCTTTCTTTGAGGCCAATGATGTGTTCATCTTAGATATGGGGTTAAGGGATGCCATACCATTGTAGTTATCCTTAGGTTTTAATGTTCTTAAACCAGAAAGTGTTGATGTTGGTGAAACACAACTATCTACTATTAAAGCAAATAAATGGACCAGACCAGAATGGTGACAAACTGCAGGTGGGTTGTTGCAATTGGTAATGGTTGGTTTAAACGGGATTATAAAATATTTAGAAGTGAGTACTTTAATCGGTTAACAAAACATGCTATGGATGATTTTAAGATAGCAGGAGCAATTATAAATCATTTTCATCCTGTTATAACCGACCGAAATGATGCTCATTCTCTTCTGTCAAGAGCATTATTGAGATTTGATGAACCAAATCACCTAGCAGACTATGTGAATGAGAATCAATTAAACAGGCACCGCGCCAACTTTGTAAGAATAGATGGACAGGTACCAGCATTGGATGTACTCCCCGTAATGGATATGTCTGATTTAGTAATGTTTAGTCTTGGGACATATCAAATAAAACAAGCCAGGTCATATTGCGGGGAACATATAAGATATAATGGGACATTTGCAATTGAGGTTAATAGTGAAGTAGAACAGTAATAGCATTACATGAGGCATTGTTAATCTATAATCATATAAACGACTTTCCGACAACGATTGTCGGGCCGTGGGCCGCGGCCTGCTCACTCTTTTCTATCGCTGGGAACGCGTGGTTAAGTTCCCTAAAAAT
This sequence comes from Marasmarcha lunaedactyla, assembly GCA_923062675.1. Taxonomy (NCBI): domain Eukaryota; kingdom Metazoa; phylum Arthropoda; class Insecta; order Lepidoptera; family Pterophoridae; genus Marasmarcha; species Marasmarcha lunaedactyla. Next base: position 18,254,389 of record OV281353.1, read on the forward strand.
ATATTTCACATATATACTTTTAAACTCGTCTGGCGGGAATTGGGAAAGTGCAATTAGTGCATTCCCTGAAGAAGGGCTCCATACGAGTCCGAAACTAGTCGGACTAATCCGACCATAGACCGTGAGTTAGCCGAGTTTATAATACATAAATATTATTGTAGTTGCGTTGTGGGCAAAAGGGCTATGGGAACATGTGCTCATGTAATGACTTATATGGTACCTAGGATGAGCGCGGTACCAGCACACTGTCCCAGCTGCATCTTTATATGATGATGTTTTAGTGAGAGAAGATGAAGAACATAGAGGATAATAAATATATGTATATGCAAAATAGTTAATTGTTTTATTTCTAGTTACAAATCTATTACAGGTCAAATGTACAGAAAACAATTTGTAAAATAAAATCCCAAATGTCGGCAAAAAGACCAAAAACCTGACATTTGCTCTGCACATCTCAGGGTCATAGATGATGTTTATGTGTTGTATTTTGTATACTTTGCTTAGCTGTTAGAGTGTATGTACCACTAGCAGACAAACTAAAAATAAAAGTTATCTTCTTGGCAAACGCATAGAAGTTTGGCTAACTACAATCGCTGCCTTTTTTTCTTTACCAATAAAAAAACTCCAGTGTACAGCTCATCACATAAGTAATAGAAGGAATGCAGTCCTTAAAACTACATATATCACCGGGAATATATCACCGTTTCCCGGCACCAATATTAAAGTAATGGTATCCATATTATTCCTTTATGATGAGGATACTTGGTACTTGTGATGTAATTATTTTCCTTTTCATTAAACCAAACCAAATGAGTTCGGCTTCAGTTTTTATTTATCCAATAATACCCATCCTTTCAGGTATAGATTTAATGTATTATTTTGATTTGAGGCACTTTCAATTAGAAAAAAAATCTTAACAAGTATCTTTAGATTGTGTTTACATTTTTGTAATATGATGAGAAATTATGAATATTGTATTTGGCATTTAGCAGTTAGAACCGACAACTATTCCTGCCAGCATCACATATTGGAGAACACAGATTCCGAACAAGAAGTAAAATTAACTACCTAGTGGCATTAATTTATGATAAATAAACATGAAAAATGCCCTGCCTGCTCTGACCTGAGTAGGCATGACATTGACAGTTAGTTTCGACACATGATGAAATGCGTTCGTTTCATGCTGAGATTATGTGCATTTTATGACGGATTTACAACCACATTAAAAATAAAAAATAAAAAATTGGCTATCTTCAGAATTCATATTGACGCATGAAATAATTGTGTTTTATGAGCTTTATCGATTACAACTCTCACTAAGTCAGCTGGTTCTTAGGAAGATTTTATACCGTCTCTTTTGTTGCAAAAGTTCGATTACCCGTCCGTCCCTCATGAAAACGAATATCTTTATACCTCCCAGTTCCCGTAAAAATTACACTAACAACAACTTTATGACCCGCTGTCTTCATCTATGTAACAAAGAATTTTGTAATGTAGACATATTTAATAATTCTTTGAATGCTTTCAAGAATACAATATTTTTGAACATTTGCACGCCCTAATAATTATTGAATAACGCCCATTTATCTTTGTAAACCCTATGCCTTTTTCTTTTAGTTTGGTTTTTGCTTAATTGTATTTTATAAATTTCTTTCTCACTTTTCATATTTTAAGTCGGTAGATTTTATGTACACAAAAAACAATTAATGAAAATAATATATCTTCGGGACCTAAGTAGTTTATAAGTATTGTAAAATCAGTAAATATTCAGTTTATAATATGTTTTTTTTTGTAATGACTGTTTAAATGAAAAAAAAAATACAATATAAAAATATAGAAACTGTTAAGTTGGCACAGGACAGTCGGCTACTGATCGAGCATGCATATGAAGCGAGAAAGGCATGATAACAATAACGCATTTTACTGTTATGGCAATAGATAACATATTGATTATATTTATTGAGAAATAATTTGTTGAAATCCAGTCTCTTTTTCTTTTTAACTTTATTTTCCCAATTAAAAAACATAGCGTAACTTAAGAAAATGCGATGGCGAAGAAACTGTCAGTATTGTCTGTGTTAATCCTGAACGCTATGCTTGCAGATTAAGAAACACATGAAAGGTATCGAAACGTCGAGTTAAAATGTAAAAATTATAAAATCCGATTTTTTTTTCGAAATTGACAGTTTATATATGGCCCTACGGGCCTTTTAAATTTCACCAAACTTAGTAGCTTAGCAGGCCCGATTAAATAATAGCAGGCCATTAAATCTGGTTAAAAAGTGCTTTCACTGAGGATTTTATTTTATTGGGATCTCATCGCTCACTTCCCTCTTATATGGTTGACGAGGGCGATGGCTGGATCCCGAGTTAACTCGTGAACTGGTGCCGTTTGAGGGTTTTCATCGTTTAGATACTTGGGGGGAGGGAGACTTGCCGAGCTAACAGATGCAGGTAAGAGTTCACAAGGGCTGTTTATTGTTATCTTTGTTATAATAATTAAACTGATGTAAGGTGTTATCTGTTTCTTTTTCTCAAATATGTTCTACAATATCGCATTAGGCATTGCCTGTAATGACAGATGTAAGTTTGATTAATAAATAAATTAATAATAAATAAATAAGAATAATTTTGTATAGACAAAAAGAGACTCTGTAAATTTATTTTGAAAAAAATATACCAGTGTAGTTTTTACCCGCCAGTTCTTCTTCATCAATGTTTTTTCTGAACTGGTGGTAGAGTCATGTTTTATTTGACGTCCACTATGAACAAGTAATTGTCAATGTTGAGAAATAAATATTTCATTTCATTTCATTTCATCTGGCGTAGTACTACCATCCTTCCTATTTGGTCGCGTTTACCTTTCTTTTTAAACAATATCCGGATGGATACAAATACTATTACGACCTAGACTTTGTTCTTGCATTGAAGTGACCATTGATGTGACACTTTGTTTATGTGAGGGGTCTAATGATTTTGTGTTTGCCAATTGTTTGCCATTGTGTTGAGCCAAAATTGACTATGTCAACTGCAAATGTCAATTTAATCAATCAAGTTCTTCGTTCTTGATTTGTATCAGCCAATAGTCTCACTCACTTAAACTACGCGTGATTATTTTAGGTTGTGTTGTTGTTGTTGCATTTTTTTAACAAATAAAATTACAATTTTGATTTTATAGGTAAAGGTATATTTCTCAACTCTGTTAGTCAGAATGGTGTATTTTCATTGTAATTAACTAAGTTTTACGTAAAATTCTTAAGATGTCTGAAGAAAGCATTGTTTCTGCAAAATATCAAATTTTAAATATTTTATCTGATCTTGATGATGACGAATTAGGTTCTATAGAGCAATGGATATACAGTCATGCCTTTAGAAAAGGTAGGTATTTAATGACAGATTTACGGACGTATACAAAATTATTTATTAACTTAATAAATGTTTGCTATTTAAGATTTAGAACAAAAGAGGCACCTACTAAAAATAGAAAACAAGCTGGAAAATATTGGGAAAGGCATAAAAAAAATAGTCCCACTTGGTGGAGAAATGCCATCAGAAGAAATTGCACCACCCAGTGTGGGGGATCAATCAGATTGCAACACTCTTAACACAATCCATGTTGATGAATTCTTGTATAACAATGGTGAACTTGAAAATTTAGTTAAAAGTGGCCAAATTAAGAAACATTATTGCCTAGATTGTAATTCAAGAAATGTAAATGTAAGTTACTGTTTATTAACATAATTATGAGAATTAAATTTGTTACATACTAAAATCCATATCTGAATTATTATACATCTGTTCTGAGTCAGATTATTGAAAATAAATATTCTGTTCAATAAATATTTTTGAAAATATATTTCATTAATAATTTATTAGATAAATGTACATAAAAGTGTAGGTACCAATATTATAAAGTATTGGCGTCAGGGCAGAGCTTTGCTGTAATTTCATCTTAATCTACATTTTTTTTTATAATCTTGTTATAAAAATTAGAATAATAGATTTAATTTTAAATTACAGGAATTAATAGTAATTTCACATTCTATGTCAATTCAAGTTCTCCAATACATATTCAAAGTTTTATTACCTATGGATTTAGAGGAGAAGAAGATATTAGATCTGGGTTCAAGAATGGGAGCTGTTCTTTTTAGTGTAAGATTTATATTATAGTACTAGCTGTTTCACATAATTACACCTATATAGGTTGTAAATCCTTATATTGCCTAATTCTAGTAGTTAAGTACATGTTCAAATAAAAATAAAGTTTGATGTTATCAAACCCTCTTCTTGTATAAATAGATATAATTCATTCATTTAATGTCCTACTTTCATAACATTACATTAGTATTCACTGTTTTTTTAGGCATACTATCTCACAAATTCACAAACAATCATGGGTATTGAAATCAATAAGGAGTGTTGTGAAGTGCAAGAGAAGATCATTGAACAATATGCTTTGGACACCAACAGACTTAAAGTAGTTGAATCTGACATATTACAGAGAAGTGATTTATTAGCATGTGCTGACATTATTATTATGAATGTTTTTGATTTCTTTGTTGACAAGGAAAAACATATAGAACTTTGGTATTTTTTCAAAAAGCATTTCAAAAAAGGGAGTTTTGTGGTTACCAACAGAAACCTACCTGATACATTAGGCACTCTAAACATTTATGAAGATTTTGTCAATTGGCTTAGCATTTGTAAACCATTTCAATTAGAAAATGAAATACTTTTTGACATAGAAGAGTGTAGTGAGCTTTTTTTATACATTGTAAACTAAGAAAAATTATACAATATGACTATGTCTTTTAATAAGCTCATCTTCTGTTTCCTTGCGAAGGAAATCCTTAGATGTCATCGATAAATTGGTGTGCTAACACCCTAAGTGTACCTTACACAAAGCTTTTTATAAAAAGCTGAAGTTATTGTGCACAATTCATATCTTTGGTAGAACAAGGGCACAATTGTCAAAAATCGCAAAAATGAGTTAAGTATACAGAAATGCTTTAAACATGCCCTTTAACCTTTGTACCAAAGGTGCGAATTGTTAACCATCTGTTTTCAATGCTGCGTTCCGATTGCCGCTCACAGCGCAAAAAGTGCTCAAAACCGTTCCGAATTGTTTGAGCGCGATAAAAGTGATATTTGTGCTATTGCAATCGGACCGGTAAATATCGCGCTAACATTCTGATTGTTCATCGCTTAAATCTAAAGTTATAAGATTAACAGGGTCAAAGATTAAGATTTTAAAATTTATAATAATTATTATTTTGTGTTTTATGGCACTCGGCTGTTGTTACTACACAATAACTATTTCTGCCAGTTTCAAGTTGGTTTGGCCGTTTCTTAATATTTTGCATTACTTTTAATTCGTAATTTAATTACACTCTCATCGCACTACTGGGCACGCTGAACCACATTTTGTTTCCTTGCTGGTTGAATGATGGTGGATTGGTACCTACAAACCGACCAGCATGAACTTACCGCGCTTGTGACAGATGTCACTGTCACGAGCATCAGCGCCGCCTAGTGGAACATTCATAATTGCTTCGCATCCCTTACCGCGCGCGCGCCGGCCGCTCCACTAAAATATAATTTGTTACAAAGAAATAACCCGGAACAATCGTGAATCAAAGATCTTGTGAGGTGTCAGTGCTGGTGATAGAATGAAGGGACCCTCTGCCTGGATTCGCCGCAAGAAGAGCATATGAGGTCAGTGCTTAGTCGTGCCGAGAGTGTTTTTCAATAAGGGAATGAATTAAGATTTACCAGCTATCTATTAAATACAGTCCACTACCCCGCAGTGTGGATAGGAATATTCACACCATAATTTTTGGTCCTTACGACCCTGGATATTTAAATCTTTTCAGTCTCTTCGACTATTAAAATATAATTCATTACAATTTCGCGCATGGGACATTGAACCTTATTGCTTAGACTGTAAAAGTGTTTATTGCTTCAATCGTATTCACGCAACGTAAAAGGAAATCTTTTAAAATATAGTTATTTCATTACAATACCTAAAACTGCTGCTTTATTATTACTCAGTAACGCTTAATCTATTCATATTTCGTAGAAATATATCGCATTTATATTGTTTTATTCGATTTTGTTCCAAACTGAACAACGCCCCGTACAAGTGACGGTGATTCGAAATCTTACAATAAAATATTAATTCTTAACGCACAGCGCTGACCCGCCGAACCTTAATACATACATTCTACTATTTTAATACATATATAAACTTCGTATTAATACTACATTTAATCAAAGTTATATATTTACTGGGATATTCTTGTTTTAATAGGTTATAGGTATTACATATTTTTTATATAAAAATATATATATGTTCGTTTATGGAGTGGACCACAGTTTTTATATTTTATTATCCGCACTAAATACTATTATTTAGTTATATATCGCTACGCACCTATTTATGTAATTCTTTTTGTTCTAAACCTCGCACTGTAGGAACATTCCATCGCTCGCTATATACTAGCTAATACAATATACGCTCACGGTTTCGCCCGCTGATTTACTAATTTGTTTGTTTGTTTTATAAACTTTATAACGCACCTATTTAGGTATTTCTTGTACCCAATTTCGCGTTGTAGGTACATTCTTGTGCTCGTTCGCTATACAACGTGTTCTTTTTGATATCCCAGAACTTTGAGGTTTTGTTCTTTAGTTAAAAATAATACTTTTTGCCAAAAAATATGTGGTTCAAAAATGCATAGTTTCCGAGATAACATCAATCTTAATATAATGAGTTCAAAAATTATCACCCTTGTAAAATCTCTTTAATTATGCGACGTTGCCAAACTTTCACTAATGCAGTTCCACTATTACACGCTAGATGCCATGTTTGCAATAATACTCCAAATGACAACTCTGAAGCACTAAAAATAAGACTGAGATTTGGGTGAGAGTTCGACGTCCTGTCTCTGTTGACTAGTGATGGTATATCACTTCTAAAGTTATCGATTATTTCAATGGGTTAGGAAATGAAATTAAATAATCAGTACTTATTATTTTAAATGGGGAAACCAATTATAAAAAGGGATGTTTTTAAATGATTTATTTAGCGTGCAAATTTCAGTATTTTTGTTCTAATAAAATGTAAATATTTTGTTCGAATAAAGGGAAAATACAGATATTGATGTAAATACCCATACCTTATCAAAATATTTATTTAATCGAACAGAACGTATATCAAAATCTTGCGCCAAAAGAAGCTAAGTCAATGTGATAAAAAAATTTAATATCTCATAACATCGAATATTTTGCGCTGTCACCATTACAAACTTGACCAGTTTCATTTTTTTAGATGTGTAACTAAAAATATGGAATTTAAAAAATTTTTACCGACTTCAAATTTGATGTTTTCAAATTTCAACTTTAAATTTGACGTCGGTTTAATTTTTTTTGAATGATTTTATATTTCGTAATTTTTAGTTAACTAGCTAACAGTTAAAAAAAATTATGAAACGTGCAAATAATCATTGCAATCCGATTGGTAGTTCTCTAGATATACGCGGTCAAACATACATACATACACTTTTGAAATTTGGGATACCGGCTAGGAAGCTTATGTACATCAATATATTTGAATATCATGCAATTCTAACAAAATTACATACATACGTATCGAACTGATAACTCCTATTTTGAAGTCGATATCTCGATCAGCCGAAAAACGTCCACTGCTGGACAAAGGCCTCCCCCAAAGTGGTCATACTGGTCTCGGGAGGATGCTGCTGCCCATTCTCCGTTCTTTGAGTCTCCTTAGTCGCCTCTTACGACACCCACGGGAAGAGACGGGTGGTGCTATTCTGTTGCGGCACCACACGCAATCGTTATAAAAAAGCTTTATTGTTTTTGAAATATTTTCCATAACAAACTTTCAGATATACGTTTTTTTCCCCACAATCAAAATGAGTAATATCGATAATTATTTATCGTAAAAAATGCCCTAACTGAGTAGCAAAAATACTATTGAAAAGGATTCATTGAAAAATTAGTATCATTCAATAGACGCGAGCCACTGAAGCCATACAATAAACAACAAAAATATTCCAAACGTTTAAGAACGTTGCATACAATGTACAACGCAAAACGTTGCGAACTGTACCTGTGCACAGCGCACGCAAACACACACAAGTCACAACACGGCCTAATCACGTGAAGTTCTGTGTCCGCTTCTTTTAACATAAGGGTTGTCATTGTTCAGGAAATAATTTAATCAACAGGGATTGTTTTTTAACTGTGACTATGTCAGTTTTGGTCATAGATATTTTATTTTCTTCGTAAAAATCAAACATTTAAATTCCTACCAAAACCTTGATATTTTTTGTTTTTATTAGATACCAGTAATGACACAAAAAAATCTTTATTGAATCTAATTAGTGCACAATAAGCACAACATTTTCATTCAATTTTCATGTGTATTTTTCTTTGTTTTCTTTTATCAATCACCGACTGGAATCTTTGGCATCCTTATTTATAAAAAAGATAACGTAATTTACGTACCTGTCAGGAGTACTTATAACTTCAACTATTTATTTGAAATAAAAACATAAAATTTTAAAATTGTATGACTTTTTGATCGTCCCTTAAAAATTTACCTTCTTATTTTATTTATCATTACTATTAAATCAAAAAGCCTTCATAATTTGTTTATGACTAAAAGTGTTGACAGCCCTGGTTTGAGTAGCATCTCCAAGTTGCAATCGAAGACAATGTACGCACACAATGGTATAATGAGTAACCACTCGCAAATTGTTCCGTACGTCCTTTGAACATAGCGTTAGTAATAAAAGTTTATTACTTTTTGAAAATATTTAATTTTATTTAGAATAAGTTTCGCAAATTGTTCCGTACGTCCTTTGAACATAGCGTAAGTAATAAAAGTTTATTACTTTTTGAAAATATTTAATTTTATTTAGAATAAGTGAACCATGTTTACGCTGCCTAACATGGTTTTTCTTTATCACTTGTTTCTTGACCTTCGTCCTGCTTACAAGTGTCTGCGCTGTGCTAGAGCTGTTACTATTTCGTTGATCTTTGTTGTTAATTTGTATTGTTAATTGTTTTGTTGATTTGTTTTGTCTTAAACTCTACGGTGTAAATCATAAGTAACCATGCCACGGCACACATATCCTCCTGAACATCTAGCGGATATGCATTTTGTGTATGGATACTGTAATGGAAATTCCATGGCAGCTGCGAGAGAATATCGGCGTCGATTTCCAAATCGTACTGTTCCGGATAATCAAACATTCATCAACGTGAGTCTTAAAACATATTTTTTTATTTACAGTCACTATCATTATGGACCCCTTCACTTAAACTAGTTTAAGTAAAAAAGCTAGGTTATAATCCGTTCTCAATAAGTTCCCTTCCAGTGAAAGTTTTTTAATAATTTTATTACAATTAATTATAGTGAATTTTACACAAAGCTGCAGTTAAATCATCAGAAATACCCTGTTGCTAAAATTTAATTAATCATAATCAGTGTTGTCGTGTTTGTATGTAGATTTTTTTAACTTTTACTCAGTAAAACTATTTTATATATTACAGATACATAGAAGATTTCGCGAAAACGGATTGAGATTATCTAGTCACGAAAGAGTCGTTGCTTTAACTATGCAACAAGAAACTGCTATTATGAATTTAATAGTAGAAGACCCCACATTATCAACCAGACGTGTGGGGCGAATAGTAGGAGTCTCACATAAATTGGTGTGGAGTCTATGGAAAAGATATGGGCTCCACCCTTACCATTATAGGAAATCGCAAGGTTTGTTACAAGCAGACCATTTTTCAAGAATTATCTTTTGTCAAAGATTTAGTGAATTTTTAATACGGGATCCACAATTTATCAATAAAATTTTATGGATGGATGAAGCACAATTTACGCGAGCTGGAGTTTTTAATTCAAAAAATCAACATCAGTGGAAGACAGAAAATCCAAAGGCGGTGTGGGAAACATATTATCAACATGAGTTTTCAATCAACATGTGGGCGGGAATTTTAAATAATAAACTTGTAGGGCCAATAGAAATCCCGCATCGCCTTAATTCTCATAATTACCTAGAATTCTTGCGGAGTATTTTAAATATGGACTTTTTTGAGGATATTGATCTTTTTACTATTCAAAATATGTGGATTCAACACGATGGTGCGCCGGCCCATTATGGAGTACAGGTACGTGAGTACCTCAATGAAGAATACTCGAATCGGTGGATTGGTCGGGGAAGCCCGATTTTAGCGTGGCCGGCGCGGTCACCTGATCTAACCCCCTTAGATTTTTATGTGTGGGGTACACTAAAGAGTAAAGTATATTCAGGTAAAATTGTGTCCAGAGACCATTTACTCCAAAGGATTGAAGAAGCAGCAAATGAGATGCGCCAAGTAACAGTTAATTTAAATAGACAAAAACGTGCAATACATACATAGAACAAATTTATGCATAGAGCTCAGTGGTGGATTTATTGAAAACGAGTTAAATTAAAAATACTTTTATTAACAAACTTGTTTTATTTACTTAACATACTTTAATAACCCTTACTAGGGTCCTTATTATTTTTTTGGTAATATACGGTTTTTTCTTTTTGAAATCAAACAATACTGAAACAATAGCGACAATTTTCTTTCTTCTTCTTATAAAAAGATTTACTAATTAACTCCATTTAAAGTTAATAAAATTGCATCTTATGAAATCTATTTACGATGAGGTCATTACGAATACAAAAGAATGTAATTTTACTAAACGATTGAATCGGTTTTGTCCACGGCACAAAAAAACTATCCAGACATTAGTTGAATAATACCTCTGGGCACCTCTATGCCAACGTGTACCTCACCGTTACTTACCCACAGATTCAATATTTGCTTTCTGTTGTTTTCCTAATAACCTCACAATAAATAGCTATCATTAAAAAATTGCAAGTTTAATCATTAATTATGAACGAATTACTATAAAAACGAAATAAATTGTTCAGCGTGTCTAGCGCGAGTTTTTCTTTGAGAATTTTTTCGAGAATTTAACTGAATGATTGTGTAAACTTAAATTGTATGAAAATATCAGTACATTAAAATGTGCCGGTATATTAGATTAAGAAAAACTTGTATAACATGCGCATGCGCAGTGCGAGTTTTTCTTGCTTTTGACAATATTTCATAATAACTTTAAAACTATTGACAAAAGCATAACGGTTGACTTCTTTCGTACGAATTATAACAATATTTAGTTAATAAGTCCTATAATGTATGCCTAGAATATCATTTTAATTGTCAGCTGCTGAATTTAATGAGTAAAACACATATATTTATTCACAAAATATTATTATGGGAAAAAATTATCCGAAACAGTAACCGCGTTAGTTGATTTTAAAATCTAGTTATTTAGAGACCTTAAAGAGTTACTTAAATAATCTAGTGTTTAGTATTCATTTTAATAATATGTTAAACATCAGATTTTTTTGTTAACGGTACAATGACTTAACGCTAGTCTTACTTTGATTGATAAAATATTGTTTATGATTTCATTCATTTTTTCTGAGGGATAAAAAATGCGACGTTGTCATACTTCGCATAAAGGTGTTTTACATAAGATGTTGTGACTTAATTGAATTATTTTGTATGAAAAATAAAAACAAAGCAAAAATTAAAATTGAAAAATTATTCACATGTTATTTGATTCTATTACATGGTCCCATTAATACCCTAGAGTTATGGGAAATCAAATGGAACACGTTGTATACTCGCTATACAATATTCGCTCACGGTTTCGCCCGCTGATTTACAAATTTGTTTGTTTATTTTATAAACTTTATAACGCACCTTTTTAGGTATTTTTTTGTGTTTGGCCTCGCGTTGTAGGTACACTCCTTTGCTCGTTCGCTTTATACTATATTCGCTCACGGTTTCGCTTGTTTGATTTTCGAATTTATTTGTTTCTTTAATAAATTTCGCAACGCACCTGTTTAGGTATTTTTGTTTTGAATAAACACGGTTTTACTCGCGGATTTACGCATTTAATTTAGTTTATGCACTTTTTACTTATGCACAATTTTTGTGTTTTGATTTAACGTAACTTTAAACGCACGGTTGTATAGTAAGTACTGTTTACTTCAATGTGTTTTACATTATATTTTATTGCATTTACTGTTAATAAAACATTGTCGACTTTATTTTGAACTTTTAATTTATATTTTATTTCTAAAAATATTTATCGTTAAGATGGCAGAAATATCGAACAAAATTAAATTGTATGAAGCTAAGCGCGCTCAATACTTTAATTCTTTACAACGCACATTCGATCTTATTTCAGATTTACGCAGTGAAAAGTCACGCAGACATTTGTCGCTCAAGCTCGCTTGATAGATCAACTTAGAAGTGAATACATACAGATAGTTGATCAACTTAACTTGTATCGCTTAGAACAGGATTCGTCTTACGAAGTTAACTACCAATCGCTCACCACGTTTGATGAAATGTTTTATTTCATTAAGTCGACGCTTGAACACGTAGATCGAAAGAGTGCCGTAGCGTGCACTCCCGCTTCTGCTTCCGCTCTGCTTCATTCCGACAGTAATCAATCCGTTCCGAACTTAGTGAAAATCCCGCGGATTACGCTTCCCGTGTTCGACGGTGAAATTCAGAACTTTCCATATTTTCATGAAACATTTAAGCGCGTCATCCATGACAACAACAGTTTATCGGACTCGGAACGCATTCATTACTTAGTTAGTCATCTCACTGGGAAGGCTTCAAATATTTGTGCCGGTCTTATTCCCTCCGCGGACAATTACCAAATTATTTGGAACGCTTTGATAGACAAGTACCAGGACAACCGCGTCTTGGCTACTTCTTACCTAAATTCATTATTTTCATTAAAACCGTTGATTAGTTCGTCCGCTATTAACTTGGAAAAATTTATAGATAAATATACCACGTTGATCTCCGCGCTCAAACAACTAAAGGTCGATGACCTACTGGACTTTTTGTTCGTTTATATGGGATTAAAATTATTAGACACAGAAACCGCTTGGGCTTATGAGTCCTCACTTCGGGGATCGAAAGACGCAATGCCATCTTACGATAGCTTCGTTACGTTTGTGAACGAGCAGGTGAAGATCCTGCAGCGCACGGCTACAACACGCGGCGGCGGTGGTGTTGGCAACCCCGGCGCGCGCTCCTCACCGCCTGCTTCCGCTCGTACGCATTCTGCTTTTGTTTCTACGCAACCGCCCCGTGGCAAATGCTTATGCTGCCACTGCGAACCGCATCATATTTATAGTTGTCAGCAATTTCGTCAACTCGCACCGCATGATCGATATAAATTCGCAAAACTCAACAAATTGTGTAACAATTGTTTGAGTCCGCACCATTCAGTTGGTACTTGTAAATCTGCTTCTTCTTGCCGCAAGTGTAATGCTAGACATCATACCTTGCTGCACTTTGGAGATGCCCAACCGCACCATTCGGTTCCTTCTCAGGACCATACCGCTTATAACCGCGTTCGCTCAAATCCTCCCGCGGATAAACCGCAATCCTCACAACATCAACCGCAATCGGACAAAGTCGTTTTGTGCACATTGTCGTCAACGTCTTCTCATCTTTCGCTCGCTAAGACTGAGGTCTTAGCCACTGTTCAAGTTTACGCCGTTGCTCATGATGGCCGTGAACATATAATTCGCTGTTTATTAGATCCAGGTTCGCAAAAACATTACGTTACTGCGAAATGCTGTAGAAAATTAGGCTTACGTCCTAATCGCAATGCGCCTTCTGTCACTGTACAAGGTATAGGAGGTACTGCACAGGTAGTTCGAGGTTCAGTCCAGTTATCCCTCAGGTCGAAGTTCAACTCTCTTGCTTCATTTGCTATTGAAGCTTTGGTGCTCAATCAAATTACCGGACAACTGCCCGTATGTCCAGTCGATCGATCTTCTCTTGCAGCTTTTGGCCATATTCCGCTCGCTGACGATCTATGGAACACACCCGGAGATGTTGACATTCTGCTGGGTGTCAACCTCTTTGCGCAACTTCTTCTACCTGGCAAACTCGTAAACAAGCCTGGATATCCAACCGCTTTAGAAACCGTCTTAGGTTATGTCGTCCTCGGTGACGCACCTACTTATATTTCGCCACCGCATTCGTCATTTTCGTTCTGTTCCATCGCTACTTGTGATGTGGAATCTTTAGTTCACAAGTTCTGGGAAATAGAAGAGGTTGATGCGAAACCGCCAATTAGTATTGATGACAATTATTGTGAGGACTTTTACGCCGCAACTACGACAAGAGACGCATTCGGGAGGTATAAAGTCGCACTTCCTTTTCAACGTGATCCGAGCTGTCTCGGGGATACGTTTGATATCGCACGACGCCGGTTTCTGTACCTAGAACGTCGTTTTGCGACGCAACCGCTTCTCAAAACACTATATGATGATGTTATAAAAGATTACCTTGACAAATCATATTTAACGCTTGTGATAGATGACTCCCATAATTTCGCTTATTACATACCGCAACATCCCGTTTTACGAGAGGACAAGGTCACTACGAAAGTTCGACCTGTGCTTGACGCTAGTGCTAAGTCCGATAACGGTACTTCACTAAATGACATTTTACATTGTGGCCCTAATCTGCAGAAGGACATTTTCGATATTTTGTTAAATTTACGCTTATTTAAAATCGCTGTTTGTGGAGATATTCAACAAATGTATCTGCAAATTGAAACCCGCGAACAGGATCGTCCTTTTCAGCGCATTTTATATAGATTTGACAGCAACGACCCAATACAAACATACCAGTTTAATCGCGTTACTTTTGGTTTAAAATCTTCACCGTTTCTTGCACTACGCGAGGTCGCCCGTCAATTGATAAAGCTGTTCAAGGCCGGGGGCTTTCATCTTGGCAGGTGGTTCAGAAATTCGTTGGAAGTTCTGGAGCATGTTCCTGAGGCTCTCCGACTCGCGCAGAGTGTTGATTTGGACAAATGTGACACTATAAAAATTTTAGGACTTCGCTGGCTTTCTTCTGAAGACGCTTTCGCTTTCTTTGTCAATACTGACAATCGCCCTTATTCTAAAAGGAACATATTATCTTCTGTCGCTCGTTTGTACAATGTGTTGGGACTTGTAGTTCCTGTTGTTTTATTCGCTAAACTTTTAATCGAAGAATCATTTATTTTAAACATTGATTGGGACTCTGTTCCCCCACCGCATATTACTAAATTATGGGATAAATGTATCGTCGAATTACCACTATTGTCTCATTTGAGAATTTTGCGCCACATTGGTGTCGTTTACCAATGCTCGGCAGTCATAGTTGGATTTACAGATGGCAGTGAAAACGCGTATGGTGTAGTGGTGTACTTCCATGTCTCCACTCCAAGTTCACGCACGGTCACCTTAGTGACTGCTAAATCTAAATTCGCACCTATTAAGGTAATTTCTCTCGCACGACTGGAGGTATACGCAGCGCTTCTCCAGTCCAAACTCGTCAAAATGGTTCTTAACACATTAACCGCTCGCTATCGCATTGATTTTATATTCGCAATTTCGGATTCTACTGTTACACAAATTTTCACCTTTGCAGAGCTTTCGACAGTAGTCGTGCAAGTAAGATCTCTGCTCAATTCTCATCCACTTACTAACCTCAGTTCGGATCTCTCGGAACCTGAGGCTTTTTTCCCTGCTCAATTCCTGCATACCGCACTGCTGAAGATCCTCCCCGCTTTTCCAGTCGAGACAACTTCAACGCACTTACTTAAACGGTATGAACTTTTAGACAAATTTGTACAATCGTTCTGGAAGAGATGGCATTCGGAGTATCTTCATACATTACAAGCTAGGCAGAAGTGGAACACGCCATGTCTTCCCATCGTGGAAGGAATGGTCGTTGTTGTTCTGCAGGACAATGCTGCACCACTAACTTGGCCTCAGGGTATTATTACCAAAGTCATACGAGGCAAGGATGGAATTATCCGCATTGCGGAGGTCAGGACCAAGTATGGTACCTACCAACGCTCAGTTTTTAAACTGTGTCCGCTTCCTACACAATAGTAAAACGCATTTTAATATAATTTAATATTTTATTATAATCTATAAATGTATTACGCATTTTTTTTGTATATTAATCGCATATCTTGTAAGGTATTTATATATACGCACATATATTTACGTAATACATATATCCTCGCATTTATATATACAGTTTAGGGTATATCGCATTATGACGAACTGCATTTCTTTACGTTACAACATAGTATTTTATTTCATATTACCGCATAGCAATTAGTTGAACCCCTTCAATTTAAACTCAACCGTTCGCTTTAACTTATGTTATTTAGTTACGCATTGTTTGATTCGAATATTTTTACGCACCGCAATATGGTTCAATGACCCGCATTTACACCAATATGGTTTTCTTTTTAATTTCCGCGCTAATTTTGAAAGAGGATCTTTCAAGGCCGGGGGCGTATGGTTTGGCCGTTACTTAATATTTTGCATTACTTTTAATTCGTAATTTAATTACACTCTCATCGCACTACTGGGCACGCTGAACCACATTTTGTTTCCTTGCTGGTTGAATGATGGTGGATTGGTACCTACAAACCGACCAACATGAACTTACCGCGCTTGTGACAGATGTCACTGTCACGAGCATCAGCGCCGCCTAGTGGAACATTCATAATTGCTTCGCATCCCTTACCGCGCGCGCGCCGGCCGCTCCACTAAAATATAATTTGTTACAAAGAAATAACCCGGAACAATCGTGAATCAAAGATCTTGTGAGGTGTCAGTGCTGGTGATCGAATGAAGGGACCCTCTGCCTGGATTCGCCGCAAGAAGAGCATATGAGGTCAGTGCTTAGTCGTGCCGAGAGTGTTTTTCAATAAGGGAATGAATTAAGATTTACCAGCTATCTATTAAATACAGTCCACTACCCCGCAGTGTGGATAGGAATATTCACACCACAAGTACTTATTAGTATACACACGGTTATATATATATATATAGTACACGAGGTTAATAATTTTGTAGCGATCAGCTGAGTTAGGCTGAGTAGAACTTGCAGTATCTCGAGCATTGAGTTACCTTGAACAATACAAAAACAGGGGGATGAAATAAGTTTTTACAGAACCTTTTAACACAGAAGAGTATGATTACATATTTATAGTTTGATATTAACACATTCATTTCCACTGTGATTTTGATCATGACGCGCTAGGCGCGTTGCCGGCACTGCTAGTTAAATAAATGAACGCGCCGTGCGCGGTCGGTGGCAATACTTGAAGAAAAGTGGTTTGTTTCATATTTTTTTAGTCTTAAACAGTGTTTTATTAATATTCAGTGACATTTTAAACTCAAAAACATGTCAAACACCTCAAGAAATAACATAAAAGTTGAGTTTGTTTCGTAATGTATGCAGATTCTCAATCTTTTTAAAATAGATTATTAACCGTACTACTGCTTCGACAAATTTCTAGTTTTCACAAATTCGACAAAATCCTCGTGTAAAAATAACTACGTATTTCATTCTTGGCCGCGTGGTTGAAACGGCAACAATTAATTAAATTTCATCAAAATCAGATAACTCCTCCGAGAATCATCGAGCAACATAATTAAGTACATAAAATTAAATACATAAACCATAGCCTAGGCTTGGTCCAACTAAATTCTTTGTAAATTACAGCACCTTCATGCGTTCCCTTGAAAAAAAGGTCCTTGGCAGACAGGCTAACAATAAAGTGATCCTTTAAGGGTTCCGTTTTCCTTTTGAGTTACGGAACCCTAAAAATAAGTAATATTTTGTTATATTTCCATATATATAAGTAATAATACCATATTTTGTAAGTATATTATAACGTGAAAGCGATACCTGCTATTAACAGTTTGAGAACTCTTGTCGGTGACCGTGCCCAGCGCGTTCATGGCATCGCCTGAAGGACTTTTTTTCACTAAATTTAAAAATGGTCTTTACACCCTGGCCACCGCAAAAATGTTATGTTTGTGGTGTAGTTGTTCAACTTTATGATTTTGAAGTCTCAATACTCATTGCATGTGTTACTATTACGAAAACATTCAAAACGCGCTGGGCGCGTTGCCGGCATCCTAAAGTATTAGGTTTTTACCTATGAAATTGCCGTTTTTCACGAAATAAATGAAGCGTAATTTTTTTATATATTTTTTATTTCTATTAATCAAAATAATCACCCATGCAATCAATGCATCTTTGCCAACGCATTGGTAGCTTATTGATGCCTTTCTTGAAGAAATCAGCTGGACGGGAGGCAACAAATTCTTCAAAGGCATTTGGTACTGCCTCTCGGGTATTGAATTTTTTTCCCGCCAAGAAGTTATCCAAATTCTGGAAAAAGTAGAAGTCTGTAGGCGCAAGGTCTGGTGAGTACGCCGGATGACGGAGAACTTCCAACCCCAACTCTTGTAGCTTGGAGACCGTCTGCTGTGCAGTATGAGGTCGCGCGTTGTCGTGCAGGAGCAGTGGAGCCGAACGATTGACCAAAGCTGGTTGGAGACGTGCGAGCTTCTCCATCATTGTGTTCAGTGCTTCACAGTACACATCTGCAGTAATGCTTGTCCCGTTTGGCAAGAAGCTGTGATGAATTACACCCGCGTTAGACCACCAAACAGTGACCATCACTTTTCTAGGGGTAAGTTTTCGTTTAGGGCATTGTTTGGGTGCTGAACCAGGGTCCAACCAACTTGCTGAGCGCTTACGTTTGTCAAACAGGATCCATTTCTCGTCACAAGTAACAATGCGGTTCAGAATTCCTTCATTTGTATGCCTGCTGAGCAGTGCAAGGCACGTCTCCACGCGTACTTCACGCTGGCGGTCATTGAGTTCGTGGGGTACCCATTTGTCAAGCTTTTTTACCTTGCCAATATGACGCGAATGGACCAATATTGTTTTGATGCTAACGTCGAAAGCTGCTGCTAATTCAGCCGTGGATTGAGTTTCATCAGCTTCCACAATTGCCTTTAATTCGTCATTGTCGACCAAAGTTTTCGGACGACCACGGGGTTAATTTTTCACGTCAAAATTTCCAGAACGGAAGTGGGTAAACCAATAACGGGTGGAGCGTTCGTTTGTAGTGTTCGCTCCGTAAACGTCGTTGATGTTGCGTGCCGCTTGTGCCGCTTTGCTGCCACGACGGTACTCATACTCCATAATTACTCGAATTTTTAACTTATCCATGATGACGAAAAATGTTCGAATGCGTTGAAAACAAAACACTAACTATTAAACAAATGACGATTTTAGAAAAAGAATTCCATGTTTGTCAAATAAAATTAATTTAAAATTAGAATTCTCAGTCAAAAAAAAAATATTTTCATTTGAAATGGCCAGTACGGCAAAACGGCAATTTCATAGGTAAAGACCTATTATATATACGAAAACGCACCACGTGCGTTGTCGGCGTTGAACGTGTACAAATGGATAAATCTTCCAAGAACCTTAAAGATTAGAGGATTTTGAGAGGAGAGCAGAGTTTTGATACTTCTAGGTTTAGGGAACTGAAGTGGGAGATTGTCATATAAGGAAGAGAGATGGGCATTTAAAGAGGAGATAGTGCTTCCAAACCACAATCACAGATCGAAGTCCTTTTTATGCCCAGTTTATGAAGAAATACTGGAGTACAACAATGACCCAATCTGAGCTTGCAGATGACAGTTGTTGTTTTCTTATCCGTATATTTAAATTTACAGAACCAAGGTTTAGATGGGATGGATGGTTGGATGTCTCCATAGTACTTTCCTGTTATTAGACTTGAATTGCACCATATAGAGGCCCATGCCATACTTAAGAGTAATACTGACCCTGGAAAGAAATCAACGGGAAAAACCTATTGTTTTTCGATGTAGTTTTCTATGAAAGTTGACATGCTATTAGCTTCAAAAAAATTTATATGTTATTTATACATCTTTTACAAAGAGGAATTAGAAGTTTTACATTTTAATAACAATTAGTAACATATAAAAAAAATTTACACTAAGAACCATTTTTTAGGTATTTAAAGCATGTATCTCAGAAGTTATGTGAGTAATAACCTTCAATCTTTTTTACTAAAATAGGTATAAATTTGTGATTTGAAGAGGAATTAGTAATATTAATGTTTTGGAAAATAAGATGTATTTTATACGATTTACGAGCGTTTACGCTCGATTTCTGTTTAGTCTGCACCGCTTGTTGGTGCCGTTCAAACGTGGATTCTGTGTCGTTGCGCTCGCGCTCAATTTACCAAAATTATTTAGCGTCTTAGTTTATTTTAGTGACTTAAACGTAATTATTTGGCCAGGACAAATACAGTTTCTGCCTAAGAATCAATATCTGGTAAGTACTTTGTAATTGATAGCTTAACCATAGACCTAAGAATCAGTTGACAACTCGTCTAAGAAAATAATAAAATCATAGTACCTATCCAGTTTTTAGTTGAACCTTTCGCATTAGAAAACATTTGTCTAGGGTTCAGCTAAGAATGACTTGAAAAACTTTGTATTTATTTTTTTCCGGGCTTTTAAAGTAAGGTATTGGTTTTTGAGCGTAATGTATGTATTATGCACGCTATACAAACGGAGTTGTTGCTTGTTGGGAACCACAGCCTCTAGTGGTCATCCCCGCGCTAATTAAATAAATAATACGCAGGCCTCCTAAGCTAAATAATAAAATTTATACCATTTTTTTGCGCGGACTCAAAGAGCGGGTGCCCGGGCGCTGCGCGGTGGCAGCTGAGAGGCCCACGAGGGTGACGACTGACGATAACACGCCGCCTAGTGGGCTGGAAATTGGGTTTAATAGACAATTTCATATTATTTTTTAAGTGGCGTTTTGTTTGATTGAACCTGACTTTAAAGAATAAAAACATAATTAAATTATTGAACTATGTTGATTTTGGGTTCAAACGCCTCAATCAGAATATTTTTTGGAAAAACAATGTATGGAGTTAAGGTTAAATCCGGTGATACCTAATTGTGCTATCGCACAATTGCGCGTTATTTCCTTTTTATCCAGCGTATTTTTCTATGATTGATTTGTGATGTTTTGGCGTATTGCTTAAGTCAGGAACTGGGGCGTTTATTTTTTTTAAATAATTGAATGCTTAAAATTTCTATTTTTTACTTTATTTCAATTGTGTATCAAAGTTAGCATAATGCGTTAAGTCAGATTAAAGGTAAATAGACGCCGCTTAAAAAATAATATGAAAATGTCTATGAAACCCGCTGTTCACCCCATTGTGCGCCACCGCCGCCCGTCGCCACCGGTCGGCCGGGGTGCAGCGGCGCGCTAGCTGCCTGCCGAAACGCACGCACTTACCGGCTTTTTACAATTGAATTATATGTACACTATTTTGAAATCCTATCATGATTTTTTATTTGATTAGACGGCCTGTTTGGTGTGGAGGTAAGTAGCCTTGCCTTCCATGCCAGAGGTCCCGGATTCGAGTCCTGGTAGGGGCAGGTATTTTATTATATTTGCTTTCTAGTCATGGATGTGTATGTATGTTTATTTAAGTTTATTTCTAATATTTATATTTAAAAAAAATATATCTCTAGGTGTTTATATATTTCTTAAGTTTATTTATCCGTTATCTAGTATCCATAACACAAGTTCTTATAATGATACTTAATTTGGGCTAGATAATGTGGTGTGATTGTTAGAAATATTTATTTATTTATTATTTTTAATTGTACTTTTAGGTTTGTACTAAGATGGGGAATAAGAAGAAATACAAAATAGGTACCTATTAAAAAAACGTCCTACAAGAAAAAAGAAACTGGCATGCAACGAAAATATTATGAAAAGATATAATCTAATGACGTAAGTGACCTACCTACTAATTTATAAATATTGAAACCTACCTATTACGTATTTAACACTTTACATTGTAATGCAGGCCAAGCTCACAATTTATTTTTCAGAAATGCTAATAAATGTGAATCAGTTGTGGAATCTGTACAAGGTATTGTCATGCGGGAGAGTACAAACGACTGTAACATTAAAACACTACAGCCGGTAGGTAAAAAAGTGCATGTTTTTATTAAAACTAGCTTCTGTTAAAATAATAGTGATAGAAAAAGCAACTCACAATTTGTTGTGTATTTAGCAACTACTGTATTTCTGTCTGTCAAATACGGCTTACAACTAGGTTCGAGTAGGTATATCATGTGTAAACTGTACCACTTTTAAAAATATTTTTATAGCATAAACAAGCTATTTATACAGGGTGGAATTTCTTGGTGCTATGCCTTGTTTGCTTTTTTCTAAAAAAATGAATAATTCCTTAGAGCAAACTTTCTATCTTCTATTAAGAGCACGTAACCTACAGCGGAGGGATATTAATCTATTGTGCTGAATATTACTAACATAAACATTTTAAATACCAATACAAGATTACGCTCTAAAAACTATTTTCTTTTACTTTCTTTCAGGCAGAAATTGCTGTTCAAATGAAAGAAGACCAAACAATTTTTTTGGAGGAATCTGTTATGAATGATAGTGATGATACTCGTGTCATACAAAATGATCTTGCAACAAGTGCCAATACTAACGCTGGCAACATTGAAATTCAGCAGGTATAGTAAGATGTTTTATTTAGGTTGTAAGGTATTTCAGAGTGCAAAGCAAATTGCATTGCAGTTTTATGTAAATGTTACCACATCTTTTAGGCAACCGTATAAAATGTAATTTATTTCTCTCCCACGAGGTTACAAGTGCACCGGACATTAATGCATGGTACTTTCCGACCTGTGATACTCATTTGTGTACTTAATTAAAGAGTATTTTTTTTCTCGGGTTCAATAAAACTATAAGTTTGAAGCCAAATTGCCGCGTGTGATTTGTTCCTGAATTTATATTTATTTATAATATTTTTTGTTGCAGGAGTCAACTGCACATTCACAAGAGTTAATCTTGTCAGGCCGTCGAATTGTTCATATGGAACAATTTCTTTCAGACATAAAAAAGTTTAGTGATCACAATAAGCATAACGGTTGTTCTTTAGATAACATGATCTGTCATGTGTAATTTTTGTAACTATCGCCAAGTTATTAATACGGATTCAAAAGAAAAAAATGTTTTTGATATAAATAAATCAGCAGTATCTGGAATAGTATCCATTGGAGGAGGTTACTCTGCTTTAGAGCAAATCATGTCAGCGATGGACGTCCCATCTATGTCAGATAAACACTATCAAAAAATACATACAGATTTATCTGAGAAGTGGCAAGAAACTGCAGAGGAGTCTATGGCTGAAGCAGCAGCAAAAGACAGAGAAGCAGCTCTGGCGGAAGGGAGACTTGATGAGAAAGGAACACCGATCATAGACGTTGTTGCAGATGGATGTTGGGCGAAACGCTCTTACCGTACTAACTACTCTTCATTGTCAGGAGCAGCTGCAATAATTGGAAAACGCTTTGGACAAGTTCTTTTCTTAGCAGTACGTAATAAATATTGTTCCATCTGTGATCACGCTAAAAGGAAAAATGTCGAAATTGATCATAAATGCTTTAAAAATTTTGAAGGGTCCTCGACTAGCATTGAAGCAAATATTTTAGTTGAAGGTTTTAGGACGTCAGTTTTAATGTACAACATTATTTACGGCCGCGTGACATCAGATGGTGATTCGAGTACTTACTGTAAAATATTGGAAGCGCGACCTTACCAAAACGTAACAGTGGAGAGAATTGAATGTACGAATCATTTATTGCGCAAGTTTTGCAATAAAATGCGAGCAGCAAGCACTGATACGAGATACCCGGTAAAATTAAGGAAACTCGTAACTTCGCAACGAATAATTTCACTACGACGTAACATCAAGAAAGCTGTTCAATAGTACAAAAATTCAGCAATGTCACCCACCCAAAAAATTGATGGGTTACATTCAGAAATTAATAACCTATTATTTCATGTTTATCATTCCCACAGCAACTGCAAAGATTTTTATTGTTCAGAAATAAAACCAGGAGATATAGACCTTATCAACCAGTTAAGGAGTAGTGGACTTTGGCTCAGGTTGGCCGTGATAACGTCAGCAGTTGCAGCTCATGCCAGAAGTCTTATACAAGATAGCCACAGTAACATAGTTGAAAGTTTCAACTCCACTATTGCCAAATTCATCGGTGGAAAACGAATTAATTTCACGAGTCGTGGTTCATATCAAGCCAGATGTTATGCAGCTGTTTTTATGCACAATTCGAAAGAGCCAATTACGAAGCTTCAACGTTCAGTGCTGAATCGTACGCCTTCGTCAAGTATAAAAAAAGGGAAAAAAGAAGATTCCAAAGATATCAGTTAGCGAAAAAGTACCGAAAAGTAAGAAGACGAGTGAATTTTTCAGCACTGAACCAGCAAAAAGATTACAGTCCAACTGCAACCCATCCATATATGGACGAAATATCTTTTAAGAAATCAAAGAAACTAATTTTAGAAAACTTGAAAGAGAACAGCCTTATTAGAGGAAAAATTCAAGAAGAAACAGTTTTACAAAGAGAAGATACAAGATGGATGGAGTTGCGACGGAAAATGCTAACAGCATCATGGTTTGGAGCCGTCATTACTCGAAGAGAATCGTCGAAATGTGCACCTTTAGTGAAAAGAATTTACGTGAAACAAATTTTGTGGGGGTATCTGCAATCCATCATGGTATTACAAATGAAAGAACCGCCTTGAAACAGCTAGAGACGAAGAAAAATCTTGAAATAAAACCGTGCGGATTATTCATTGACGAGGAGCATCCGTTCTTAGGAGCTACACCGGATGGAGTGGTTGAAACTCACGATATAATTGTAGAGGTAAAATGCCCTATAACAGCCTACAAGCTAGGTCTTGAAGATGCAATCAAGAAAAAAAAAGTTCGGTTCTGGTCGATTTTAAACGGAGTATACACAATTAATAAAAACCACCACTGGTTTTATCAGGTCCAAGGCCAGCTTCATATTTCTAAAAAACAAACTTGTCTTTTTGCTGTATGGAGTGGTGAAAATGCCCCACTCAAAACTGAATACATTGATCGTGATGATTATTTTTGGGCCAGTAAAATGGCACCAAAACTCACCAGTTTTTATTTGGACTGCTTGTCGCCGGAAATTGTTGATTCACGATTAAAAAGAGGCTTGGCGATCCGAGAACCAGAGAAAAAACCTCAAAACATTTGTGATAACAAAAGTATAGAACTGGATAATGAGAATCAGCTGGAAAGAAATGATATCGATCACAATTGTAACGAGGCAATGGAAATTGATAACGATGCTGACAAAGAGAATGAGCCCATGATATCCGATGACGAGAGTATTGATTATGAGCAATCAGATATGTCTAAGACTGGTCGCGAACGGATATTAGATTATAGCGAACTTTAAGGCTGTTAAACAAAATATAACCAAACAACCAGTAAAATATTGCCAATAAAGTGTTTTTCTTGCACAACTATAGTATTATAGTAACCTGTTACCTGATAGAGTGTGTGAGTGACTTCCAACCTGACGGTTTTGGATTTCTTTACAAACGGCAATCATTTTTTGGCAATCATAGGCAGGTTGCCTATATGGTTGCGTAGAAGAGATTGCGCTATTATACCTATACAATTCAATAAATAAATAAAATAAAAAATATATTAAAACATACAATTGCCTTTGTGCTCTTTTATATTTCTGTTATCTTTCAACCTATACAATAATGATCCTTTAATTAAAGTAACTCCATCTGCATTAAAAAAATCAAAGTTCATTTAATTGTAGTCGACAATTTTACGCAGTTGACAATTTTTCGGCTTACCCTCCTAGAAGTAGAAGTGTGTCTGAGTCAAAAAAATAAATACAAATACAATATTAGAGTACTTATAAAAGTTTATTTACTTGAATATATCAAGATACCTATGTGAGTCACTTAGTCTATTTTCTTTGTCATGTTTTTCACATGTCTTTTCTATTCGCTTTATAAGTCTACGTAAATTTGCAAGGGTGGTGCGGCAGGCGGGAGGAGCTCCGCGATACCCCCCGCGAAAGACGAAGCCGCGCCCACGGAGCAATTTTTTTTGCCTATGTAATCCCCTTAAGCGTGTCTGCGCTTCAAATCCTGGCCAAAACACGTAAAGTGTTTAGCGTATTAATTAATAGATGCTTTAGCAAAACTATCCAGTGTACAATTATCTGCAATACCAGAATGCCCCGGTATCCAAGCTAGTCTAATGTTTAGGGATTTAAGATAGCACGAGAACAGAAAATTTCTTATTTGTAAGATAACTGGGAATCTAGAGCCTAATTTGAAAGGGTTACCCTTTAAGGCCTGTAAGGAGCTGAGGCAATCTGTCAAAATAAGGGAGTTAGACAAATTATTAACGAAACATATTTTATGGCCTCTAGGATGGCTATGGCTTCACCAGTAAATACCTTTGTTTGCGGTGGGCATTCATAGGTCAGCAAGACAAGTACTTAGGGATCCATACTGCCACCTCGACACACCCCGAAGGATAAATTTTTGAGGCATCTATGAAAATGAAGGTCCAATCCCGCCATTTTTCGTTGACGATCCTTAGAAATTCAGTTTTAGCATTTGGCATGTTTTTAGCTAAACCTAGGCTCAATATAACCTTGGGGGAATATATAAGGGATTCATAAGGAAGAGAATTGGACGATCCATCCTGAATGTGGGAGTAGGGAAAGTGTCTAAATTAGAGAGACTGTTAACCAAACAAGGAATATTCTTGTTGGACCAGAATGTAGAGGAAGAAGTTGATAATTTTAAATAGTTAAGTTTAGTGTGAAGAGGATGAGAATGAACCTGTTGGATGTTGGCAAGGAATCTGCCAGAAATTGTCTTCGAAAATGTAAAAGGGGTTCTGCACATTCCACCTGCATAGCATTAATGGGCGATGATTTCATGGCACCTAAGATGATCCGAGGGGCCTTACTTTGTAACTTATCCAGTAAATGTAACACTGATTTGTTACATGAACACAAGACAAAAAGAGCCATAATACATAATGCTCGTGATTAATGCGTTATATAATAGTCTCTGAGTGTAAGGGTGAGATCTCCACCAAACCCCAGAGAGTGCACGCATTAAATTGATATTTTTTTCACACTTTTGAACTACATAATTTATGTAAGCTGAAAAAGACAGACTTGATTTTAGTATAATACCTAAAAATTTCACCTCATTGCACATTGGAATGGGAACACCTTGAAAAGAGATAGATATTGGGGGGAATCGTTTCTTCCTCGTAAAGATAAGAGCTTTACTCTTAGAGGGAGAGGCCAGTTGCCTAGGTAGTAAAGAGCAGTGTTAAGGCGATCTAAAGTAATCTCTGCTGTGGCTACCTTCAAGTAGAGAGTGATATCATCTGCATATTGCAGGATATTACAAAAGGAAGACAGATGTGTTCAAATCAGAAGTGTAGATGTTGTTCAGCAGTGGGCTTAAGACAGAACCTTGAGGAAGACCCTGACAAACTAAACGTGGAGATAGATTAGAGTGCTGGTGTCTGATTTGGACAGATCTAGACACAAGAAGGTTGTAGATGAAATTGGTCAACCTCACCGGTAAACCTATTCGCAGCTTTTTCTGTTTAAGTATTGGAAGTTGAACATTTTCATAAGCAGAACAGACATCCAAGAACACCGCCACCACCGATTCCTTATTAGACAGGGCTAACCTTAAATCAGTGGTGAAGATGCTCAGGCTGTCCATGGTGCTCATGCCTTTCCGAAAACCAAATTGTGTTGAACTTAGCAAGTTTTGACACTCCACATACCATTCAAGGCGATTCTTAATAAGGTGTTCAGTGACTTTTAAAGGAGTTGGAGCTAGCGCAACTGGCCGATAGGAATTATGATCATCGGGGTCTTTGCCTGGTTTTACGATGGGAATTACTAAACAGAGTTTCCAGGGAGTTGGTATCTCACCAGATATGAAAATGATGTTGATTATTTTGAGTAAGGATTCCTTAAGGAGGATACCTGCCCTGGATAAGAAAGAATAAGGAATACTATCATTGCCCGGAGTAGAGTCAGGAAGGTTATTGAGGACAAGATTTAATTCGTCCATGGTGAAGGGAGCGTCGAGGGGACTAGATGAGGTGAGAGTAGAATAGGTGGAAGGTAGCAAAACTGAAATCGCGACATAAGGGGGAGCAATTTAATCTAGGAATCAAGCCAAAGAAATGGGTTGTAAGAGAGCCCTGGTGGAGTGTACGACATGGAGCCGTGGAAACGTCGAATGGCACTCCAGACATGGGAAGAGGGGGAACGAGGAGGCAATTTCTCGCAGAACTTAAGCCACGCCTCTTTCTTCTTCTTTTTTTAAAGCCTCCTGGCCTGGGCTGACACTTTTTTAACTTGGATGTAATTAAACATTGATATAGTGGCAGTATATGTGCGGATAGCAGACCTACGTATTCTGACCATGTCACAGCAATCTGAGTCCCACCATGGGGGGGATGATCGAAGTCTTTTATCTGGGTTCTTCTATGGAATATGTAAGTCTGCTGCGGATTGGATGCAAGAGATTAGGCTCTCATAGCACTCATGGATGCTATTCAAGGACGGGGAAGGAATTTAGGAATAATTAGGGCTTTACTCTACAATGAAGGAAACTTGCCAGAGGAAAGTGAGAAATTCACAATGTGTGTGAAGATTAGAATAATATTTTCCAGCATTAGTATAACCATTACTCGACGAATTCCATCCGTACCCACTGCTTTAGATTTTAAAGAAGTAAAAATTTTACGAACTGTATCAGAAGTGACCGGTGAGAATTCAAAGATATCATTTGTAAGTTAACCAAGAGAAGAGATAGTTGATAAGGTTTTGGGTTTGACATGGTTATTGAGTGGCAAGGAAGAAGCGAAATGTTTATTCTAATCATTAGGGGAGAATTTTGAGTAATTCACAGTAGAGGATTGTGTACCCAGCCCAATAGACCTAAGAAATTTCCATACATTTGCTGGAGCTGAATCTGTGACATTATCATGGAAGTGGCGACGCTTTGCATTTCGAATTATTTGATTACATCGATTTCTTGCTGATTTAAAACAGGACCAGTTTACTTCGGTTTTTTAGATATAAATTTAAAAAAAAGCTCTATTACGAGTATTCATCGCCTTCCGTACGTCTTGATTGAGCCAAGGCGCAGGAGGTCTTTTAACTTTAATTTTGCGAATTAGTGCGAATTTATCAAATATCGATGTTACTATTTTACAGAAGATACTAAGTTTATCAAATCAAATCAAATCAAATCAAATCATTTATTTATTGGCACATTTTCAATACCCAAATAAATATACAAATAGCTATATTAACATACTGTGCCAAAAGGGCATTTTCAGCAAAATGTTGCCTAAGACAGGCAACGCTGATTTTAAAAACACCCCTTGACTTAATGCCGGTCAACAAATGGGCATGGGTTTACATTACTTAATTAAATAGAATTTCAATTCCTTACAATTATTTTGTAATATTTTTAAATATATAGTAAATACTGCATGCTATTCATTAATTCACAATTGAAGAAAAATCTTAAAGTAAGTTGGATTAAACACTTTGTAAAAAAAAAAAAAGAAAAGTTACATAGTAATTGTGAAAATAATATCTATCTGTAATTCAAACCAGTTTTTAAGGCGCGTCGTCACCACGTTTTTGTTGAGATTGAAATAATATCTTAAGCTTAGCTTTAAAGTTCATTTGGGACATACCAGCACGGCAGGGAGGAGGTAGATCGTTCCATATCTTGGCCGCCCGGTAACGAAAGCTGCCTCTATAACTATCGCGGAAGTATTTACTGAAAGGTAATATCATTTTGTTTCTATGGCAGGAACGAACTCTCTCCTCACGTGACGTAGACTTCCACTGAAATTTGTTTAAAAGGTAAATTGGTCTCTGTTTGATAACAACCTTGTGAACTAAACATGCAAGATGTATTTGGCGTCGTTTCTGCATTTTCAACCAATTATGTTCATTTAGAAAAGGTGTGATATGTGCTCGTTTTGGAACATCATAACAAAATCTAGCACATGCATTTTGTACTTTTTGTATGGCTTGAGCATTTTTTTTATAGAGCCTCGGGCCATATACAGTATCTGCGTAATTAAATAGGGATAATATTAAATTTTCTGTTAAAGTTACCCTTACCCTCTCAGATAGATATTTTCTGAAGCCATACAATACACGTAGTCTATAAAATGCGGCTCTGATTTTACTATTGACGTGGTCGATAAATCTAAGTTCATCGTCCATTATTAAACCTAAATTTTTTACCTTTTTTACCTGTTCTATTTTTACATTATCTAAGTAGAGCTCGGGGTTATATCTCGACACTTGGTTAATTAGATGTTTAGTTCCAATTATTATAAATTTAGTTTTATGGGGATTAAGCATTAAACATTTGTTTTGAGACCACTGGAGTACGATATTAAGATCACAGTTTACGCTGTTCACAGCCTCGCTCGTTATGTCAGGCTTAAAAGAAGTGTATAGCTGAGTGTCATCTGCGTAAAGATGCACTGAGCTATGCCCTGTTTGTTGTAGTGTATGAACAAGATCGGTTGTGAACAGAATAAACAGGATAAGAGAAAGAATGGATCCCTGCGGACAGCCACGTTGTAAATTCTTTATCTGGCTAGTTACTACTTCACCCCTTTCATTTTCAATTTCTACAAATTGTTTCCTATCTGTTAAAAATGAATCAAACCATGTTATTGTATCCTCCGTAACTCCATAGTATTTTAATTTTGATAACAAAAGTTTCCAATTAAGACAATCGAACGCACGAGAGTAATCTAATAATATCAGAAAACTGGCCATACCAGAGTCGGAAGCGTTGAGGAGATCGTCGGAAACATGTGCGAGGGCCGTATCAGTACCGTGTCCGGCACGGAAGCCAGATTGTACAGCTGGAAAGATATTCTCCGCCTCAAGGTATTTTGTAAACTGAATACAAACGGCTCTCTCAATCACTTTAGAAAGTATAGGAAGAATACTTATGCCTCTCAAATCATTTAAATCTGCGACCGACGAGCCTTTTGGCAACGGTTTTATTCTCGCGACTTTCCAAGACTCTGGAAAGACTTTCGATCTGATAGAGCTATTCACAATAAACGTTATAATAGGTAGAGTTACCTCTAGTGTTAGTTTTATCATTTTTATTGATATATTATCATGGCCGGTAGAGTTAGACTTAATGCTCAGTAAAATCTTTAAAACTTCCAATTCTGTGATTTCTTTTAAAGTAAAAGTTGAACCATTATATCTATTATTTTGAAAATAATTTAAAGTATTTTGATCTACCATATTTAATCCTGGTGTATCTAGAAAAAAGTCATTAATCATGTCTGGATCACACAGATGTTGAGGTATATCCGACTGGGTCCTTTGTTCCAGACTGGATGATTGTTTTAAGTTAGACCACAATTTTTTTGGGTTGCCAACCTGACTATTGACGTAATGTTCGTAATAAGCTTTCTTTTCGTTATGAATTGCTGCAGTTGTAAAATTTCTAAGTTTTTTATAATACTCCTTACGCTTGTCGTTTGCCGGAGATGGCGGTTTATTTATGTAACTTGACTGAGCATCATTTCTAATTGTAATCAATCGCTTAATATTTTCGGTTATCCAGGGCCTGGCCTTCTTCGACACACGCCTTCGCTTTAAGGGAGCATGCAAATCAAAAATATTTGTCATAAAACTATTAAAAATGGATATCATATCATTAACGCACGAACAATCATATATAATCTCCAACGGAAATGAGCGCAGATCCTCCACAAAAAAATCCATGTCTATATTTTCTAGGGATCGACCGGTTATATAACGAGGAGGAGCTGCAGGTTTTGATATGCGGAACTCTCCGAGCACAAAAGCATGGTC
Source organism: Marasmarcha lunaedactyla (assembly GCA_923062675.1). Lineage (NCBI taxonomy): Eukaryota > Metazoa > Arthropoda > Insecta > Lepidoptera > Pterophoridae > Marasmarcha > Marasmarcha lunaedactyla. Next base: position 18,286,281 of record OV281353.1, read on the forward strand.
GCTTAGTGCCGAATTGTGCTCCACTATTATTTGTTTATTTAAATTTGGGGAGTCCGTGATAAGTAAGTCAAGTAAGGTAGATGAATTCTTATGTATTCTTGTCGGTTCATTTACAATTTGTGTTAAATCGTGATGCCTAAGAAACGTGCTAATTTGTTTACTGGTACTGGTATCTGTCTTTAAAAGATCAACGTTAAAGTCAGTTAGAAGAAATAAATGAGAACAATCGCCACAGCTACTCACCGACAAACTCAGGGCATCAATAGCATCTGAGACGGTCAGGCCGGACTCCGGGCGATAAGCTGTGCCTACAGCGACGCGCACTTTGCCGGGTAGAGTCAGCTCTACCCACATCTGTTCAAGCCGTGAAGTGGGGTGCGGCCTGTTGCGGACACGAATACCACGCTTTATGAAGAACGCTACACCACCACCTCTATTTGTGGATTTCCTCGGAATATGCCTGAAATTGTATCCAGGTAGCGAAATTACATATTTTTCTTCCCCTTCCCTTAAGAAAGTTTCATTAATTGCTAGGACATCCGGAGAAAATTTTAAAACAGCAGCGATAAGCTCATCTTGCCCCGTATTCAGTGATCTTACATTTAGTAGTCCCAAACGCAAATTTTTTGCTCTATTTTTATCCATTATCTAGAACTAGTAATATATTAAGAGGCCGAAAAGAAGCTATCAAAGATATTATTTCACAAGTACAATAAATAACTACATAAAATTTAAGTAATTTTAGTAATCTTAAACAGAGTAATATTATGTGACTAGCTGCAGTTGAATTACAACAAAAAAATACTAATTTAAAAATATATATCATAAATTTGAAAAGTAAAAACAAAATAAAAGCATAATAATAAATAACATTAATTGGTTTTTGATGATTCACTGCCAAATACCTGTTCAATCTCATGTTCGGTACGAAATCGATGTTCTTTTTCTCCATCGGCTCGACGGGCCAGTACGGCACCGTTTCGTACATAAACATACTTCCATCCGAGTCTTTTTTTCTCGGTGCGTACTTTCTGCAATATAGATCTGTTAAGTTTCGTAAGCCTTTCATTTATATAAACGGGATTAGATTTTTTTGAAAGCCCCAATTCGTTGGTACACACAGCTTTTCTTTCGCGGATAGCTTTTATAATTTTCTGTTTGACAGCCCTTCGCGTCAGTCTTAACACGATAGGTCGCGGACGTAGCTCTGGCCCGGCGGACGACGCGGCGACGGCACGGCGGGGTCCGGCGCGATACACCTCTACCACGTCGGTTTCTGCAATCTTTGCGCCTAGCCTTTCACCAATTAAGCCGATAATATGCATTAAATCCTCATTATTTGTCTCGGGAATACCAATCAATTCGATGTCATTCATTAGTGCATCTTGCTCTTTTTGATTAATTTCTTGTTTTAATTGGGTGATAATCGCCTGCATATTTGTGCTTGACTCCTCTTTGTTTTCAAGACATTTAACACGTAAATCGAGTTCATTTAAAAGCTGTGAGGTCTGGGTCGTAGTTTGTTTACACCAGTTAACGTCTTCTCGTAAACTACTAATTTCAGAATGGATGATGTCAAAACGTTCTTTTATTTCAGTGCGCATTATTTTTATTTCCCTCATTATGTCTGTCATAGTCCACTCTACTTTATCATGATCGGACTCTAAATTAACAACAGAATTCAAAGTTGGAGGGGAGCCTAAAACTTTCACCGGGGTATTTGTGTTATCTTTTCTTGGAATGTTAATTGAGCAAGTAGGACATAACCATCCTTTTGGAACAGCCGATGTAACACTTAGCCTTACGCATTGTTTATGGAATTTGCATTTACACGAACATGTCGCGCAGTCCTTCAATGACAAAAATTGCCCACAAGCGCCGCAGTTAACCATAGTTATTGATTTATAGTACTAAATAAGTGTTACTATTCGTGATGCTAGATGGCTTTGATTATATTATTTGTATTTGATTTTTTTAGGTTATTTCTGCAATCCGACAATAGATGGCGTTAATCACTATTAAGTTTTAAATGTTCAATGCAAAATCTTTTAATCTTTAAAAAAACAGTTCACTTTCTTTGTAACATTGAATTTTAAATAGTATTTACTAGTTTTTATCACTTTTTAAAACTATAGTTTAATGCGACACTTATTCACCAGTTCACTCCGGTCAGATGACAGTGTTCATTAATTTGAATTTTTTATTCAAATCACTTATTTATTCACTGAGATAACAATTGTACTTGAGTATCACCACTCATATAGTAAAATGATAAACAGTTTAAGCAATATTTGTTACGTTTTACACTAAAAATATAATTATTTACGAACAGCTGATATCGATTGTGCAAGTACCCACACCAAAAAAATTATCATTTATCGACTCGGCTGCAAACACTAATGACCAATCAACTTTAGTGCATTCTTTGTTAAAGAGTTCGTAATCGATTTGTTTATAACTTCTAATTTTAACAAAGGGTGGTTGCTTGAACATTTTTGATTCTATTGTTGTATAGAGAAGATCATATCTTGAAAAAGCTGGAGCAACCACCTGACCCTGATTGAGAATGAAATCAGGCGGAGAAGCTATTATCGCATCTAACCAGGTATCTGGCGAGCCGTAGTTATGATGAGTTGCACTGAGTGAGAGGATTTCCAAGCTAAATGCTTTAGTTATGCTTTGTAACCGAAGTGCTCGAGAATTGTTTACAAGAAGGTCTGTATTCAAATCACCCATGATAACGTGATATGATTACTCAAAGGCTACTCTCTCCAAAACACACTACATATCACAGAAATAATCGGCACACGGTGGACAATAAATGACTCCAACGCAGCAAGTTAATCCCTTTAAGCACAACTCAATGAACATATATTCCGCGGTGCTTGCGTATTGACCAGATGACATAGAAATAATTTTATGTTTAATAGTGGAGTTGAGATAGATTGCTACGCCACCGCCACCTTTCCCCAATCTATCATTACGAATGAAAGTGTATCTTTATATTTTATATAAATCACTACTAAGATTAGGTTTGAGCCAAGATTCACATATTAATAGAACGTGAACAATATCAGGTTTGAAAATGCTTAGGTCAGTGAAATGTTGAGGAATGCTTTGAGCGTTCAAATGACAAATATTGATGATAACTAATGATAAAAAGTTATTAAGGTTCAGTGGAGAAAGGGAATCGGTTTCAGTATCACTCAGGGAGCAGAAGGTAACTTCACTACCAGAAGTACTAATAGAATGAAATGAATCACCTGCATCATGCAACAATAAAATAATAATAAAATAAAAAACAAATAAAGTAACAGGTAAATAAATATATATAGTTAAATAATTACTATAAATAAGGTTTTATATTTAATAACAAAAATCTATAAAGTAGGAAGAAAGGATAATAATAATATTAAGATAAAACTATTAATAAATAGATAGTCTTCACACCGGCAGTTCGAAAGATAATCACATAAGTATTAAAGATTACAAAAAGTGTCCATAAAAACAAACAAAACAGAAATTAAAAATTGCTAGTCTAAAATCGTAATTCACACATACACGCAACAATAAACAACTACAAAATATTGCAAAAAATAATCATGAATTTTAATTTAATTAAATTAATTTAAAACAATATTTAGTATGCGATTCGGGAGACAAGCATACAGCGCATTGGATGGAACATGGGTGGTAAACAACAAAAGTGCAAACCGGCTATGTGACGGCGATGCGTCTCCACGATGCGCTAGCCGATCAGTCTAAATCATAGCAGGTAGTCTTCATACAAAAAAAACTAGGAATTATGTCTATGGTTAGAACTTTTTGATGCTGACATCTCTTGCTACTTTTCGAGCGAACAATTGTCATACGTCACTTCAATGTGAATGATGAATGATAACACTATGTTCAATCAATGATGTACGGTTTTAGGTTATGTTTCAATGTTTTAATTATGTTAAAACTACTTTTATTATATTAATACTTGAAATTGGCAGAAATAGTTATTGTGTAGTAACTACAGCTGATTGCCATAAAACGCAAAATTTTATTTTTTTTTCAATCAATCAGCTCGATCTGCCATTACAGTTTCAATGTTTGACGAGTGAAGAGTTTGCATTGATCAATTTCCGAAACATAACCTCTCATTTACCAAATATAGTAATTAATATGCGTTTATTCGGTGCTTCACAATGTACAACAAGTGCTGTGTAGTGAATGAGAAAGTAGCCGAAAGGACGTTATATTCCATCACTTTCCAAGAACTGAGATAGGACTTAATAATGGTTACCGTGTCTTTGTGCTAATAGTGCTTTGTGCTTACAAGGTTTAAGTGTGGTAAACCTTGTATATTGTTTGTGAGCCACACAAGAAATGTTTTCTGGGTTACTCAATATGAATAACGGTGTTTAATGGGTGTAACATAATTAACATAATATGAATAAAAGGTAATGATGTCTCGCTTCTAGAAAATAAAAATTTGCCTCTCGTGCAATACAAACAAAGCACATAAAATATAAAACAAAAATTAGAAATTAAAAAAAAATCATAAATAGACAAGTCTTTTATTTATTTTCCCTTCTTTATTATTTAGATTGTTAAAATATCTTGTTGAAAAGGAGAAGGGCTTTCGCCTGTCACAATGGCATTACGCCAAAATCCAATGCCGTCATTTTAAAATTAAGAAACGAAGGACAATCTAATTAAAAAGAAATAGTTGTCAAATTGAAAAGTTCCTCAAGTTCCTAGTTTCTAGTGTTGTAGTTAGGAAGACGTTCGTCTGATGCGTAGCAACACTAGTTAGTTTGGGGTCTAAATAAACCTCGCTGATATTGTTGCGGAATTATTACACTCGTGTTTACTGAATTGTATTAATCGACTTGAAAGTTAAAACATTTACGGTATAGTGTGTAAGAAAAAGTACAAATTAAGGTGTTGCATGCAGTGTGAATAGACCATTTAAGTGATATAATAAAAATTATAGCACTCAACTACTTTGGGAATGGGGAACACTAGAAATAATATTGGAGAGCAATGTTACACTGGATCCCTTGAGGGCAGCCTTACTTCTCCACAGTGCACTACGTACAGATAAATCGGCAAAGTTGTTACGGACAAGTTTCCCCATCCTGTAACTGGCGGATATGCTGTTGCTTGTGAGCGAAGGCACCTTGCACTTATTGGCCAAGCTGGAGATTACCCTGGCACATGTGTCCTCATTGGGTTGTTCTGGAATGCCATGTACAAGTAGCATTTTGCTTCGGAAGTGCATTTCAATGCGATCGACACGTTTCCGAAGAGCATCCACTTCGGCGCGCAGTACTGAGAGGCCGTTGCAGACAAAGCCCTTGAAACTTTGGAATTCCATGCTCAGCGCAGCAATGGTGGGACTCCTGCTTGCGGTTGAACGAAGCCGCCTGGTTCAGCTCAGCCTGGAACTCAGCCATCTTCTCTTTGAACATCCTTGCCATAGTGTTAATGTTGTCTTGTAACTGCGAGTGATTAGTGGTCATCTTGTTTATGTCACGGTGAAAGAAAGTTTGCAAAGGAAAGTCACACTGCCGTTGAGTAGAACTTCTTAAAGTTTATTTTGATACATGTAAAGTTGACTTTTAACAATAAAAATACTAATTTAAATAAAAAATATTCAGAGAGTTAGAGATTTTTGAAAAAGAAAGATTTTTGAAGAATTTGGGAGGACAAGCCTTATCAATTTTATGCTGCAGGAGGGGTGGTAACTTTGCAGGAATATGACAAGAAGAAGGGAGGATTATAATTATAGGGTAGTGGTCACTACCATATAGGGAATTAAGCCTTCTCCAACTAATAGATGCACCATCAGCAGCCGAGCACATGGAAATGTCCACAGCACTAGGGTTCTGATGAGGGCCAGAAAAACGAGTAGGACAACCATCATTCAGGACATACAAATTTTCTCATCAATTATGTCTGCCAAACGCTGACCAGGACCATCACAAGCCTGTGAACATTGGCTACCCCAAAGGACGTGGTGAAAGTTGAAGTTACCTAGAATAATAGGGTTACTGGGCAAATGGGTAATGAGTGAGTGGAATTCATCTATAAGTAAAATAGTGGGGTCGGATATATAGACCGAAACAAGAACAAATGGAAGAATTTTGACAGCGAGTATACTTATTTCAAATGAGTGGGGGAATTTGGATAGTTGTGTATGGAAGAGAAACCTTCACGAAGAGAGCTGCGCCACCATGACCATCTGCTCTGTCATATCTAAGACAAACAAACCCAGGCAATTTGAATCGACTGCCTGGGGATAGCCAAGTCTCAGAGACAGCAATAGCCAAAGGGTCATCCTGGTGAGCCAAATGAGAATATATTAAACTATTAAGTAACAAATACTTATCGTCAGGTTGCTCATTTTCTTAGAAGCGAATAAAGTTGTTTTAGGTACTACAAATAAGTCTTTTCACAGATTTCTAGGGGTGATTTCTACTTGGGTGGGAAGATAAGTACCAAATCAACCCAAAATAATTATTTCAAAACGTAGGTACCTACGTAGGCAGGTAACTTAGGGACGCTGGCTTGTTTCGTCATTTATTGGACAATGCAGTGCAGTAGGTAGGTATGCAGGTTTATCATGAAGTGAGTATAACAAATGGTATTATTTGCTTTGCCTTAATTTAGAAAAGTTCATTAATGTAGGTCTAACCTAGGCTTACGAATGAAAATTTGTGATTAAACAAATTTATCGAACTAATGATTGTAGGAATAATTTTCTGCCATTATTTCTTTACTTCCTACTTCGATCAACTGCTTTTAATAGTACTTACTTATTTCATCCAGAATATATTTCTTACAGCAATATTTAATAGTGCTTAAAGGCTTCTAACTTAAAAACGATTTCAGCCTGGTTGTTTAAACTGATTTAATTTATTTTAATCGAGCTGAAAAATGGACATGGGGTTATTTATGTACATATAATGATTGGCCAAAAGTACGTACCAGAATAGATTTCTTACAGCATTTTTATATCGCCGCCAGTAAGACCACTACGATGACAAACAAATACATTAAAACATTCGAGTCACTATCTCTTTTGGCAAAACTAAAGAGTCACTATCTCGACATATGCATAACACTGAAGCGGAGGAACCAGAACTCTACACGACGCAGTTTACCTCAAAAAATTTCGTAATAATTGTGGAGCAAACGACAAAATAAGCAAAAACAGGCACACCCCAATATGAACAAACGCCATAATATGAGTATGAGTGAGCTAAGTGTGTCATCTATCTCAGTGAATAAGTGAACAAATACTCGCTGTTTGCAAAATTATAAAAGTTTGGCCTATAATTTAAAGATAAACAAAAACGTTTGCCCTTCTAGGTAGTTTGTAATCAGGCAATAAAGCTGACCCCCCCTGCGAATGAGGGGTATGCAAACCCAATTTCAAGTTGGCACATAAAAAAATAACATTTGAAATTAATATTAATGTACAATGTAAGGTTTTTTTTATGGATTTGAAAAAAAAAAAAAAAAAATAAACAAATTTAATTACTTAAAAAAGATATTTTTTTCTCCTGAATTTGACTTATTGTACCAAAACACGACACATTCTAGTGGTACATTATTTCACGGAACTATGAGCAGAACGAATCATGCTCAAAACTCATTAACAATATTTTTCCAACGGAAAAAGTGTTTGAAAACTGTAATTTTCTATTATTATACTGATAGCAGACACTGTGCCGGACGATGGGTATCCCTAAAAAAATGCAAACAGCATTAGAAAAAAAAAGAAATAACCTCAAAGCTTTTTATCTAATCGTATTTTTTTTATTTTGCAAGTTTTAGCTCCAATTACTACTTAAAAGTTGTTTGATAAAAGGGCGCAGTGTTTTCTGAGTTACTGGTGTGCAATTTTAGTGTCTTGGAAATGACATTCTTGGTTAAATTGACGAATTTATACCCGGCAATGGCTTGTTTTTTTTTCTGAATTTGGAATTACCTATATATGTCGCAGTATGATAACATTAAAAATAAAACAGGACTGAAACATTTTTTTCAATAACAATATTAAACAATTAGTATCAGTCTTCATCGGTTGTAGAGTTTATTTTGTCTTAAAAATTTTCTCCTCATAATTTAATTTGCCATATAATTGTTTGTCATAAATAAGTATTCATTCATACAAGAAAGCAGGTTTCTCAGAACGTGCTCCACCAGAAAACGCGCTACGTTAGCTCTTTGCTTCAACTGACCAACGCTTCGCTCGGAAAATTAGCGGCTCGCTTAACGCGCCCTCTCCCCATACTCGCTACGCGTCGGACTCGCGTGCTTGTACCTTTAAGGATTTCCTTCTGGCTCCGCGCTTTTGAATTGCACTGCAGGGTCGAACCAATTTGGACTACCAATAAGTCTGGTGGTCTAATATGACCGCAACAACAGCTTTTAGGAGGGAAGTAGAGGAAAGACACGATTCAACGTGCGAAAAATATTGGTATTACTTCTATTGATAAAAATTTAAAAATAAATTTGATAAACGTTAAGTTTGTGTCGGTTTTGTTTTGTCCGTACCTCTACGATGTACAAAAATTAAAATAGCAACTTAACGTAGTTCATTCAACCAATCGCAACCAAGACAAAGATATTAATGTTCTAAGCCAATTAGCTTGTGTGATTCCTATCCATTTAAATCGATGTATTTTTGCGAAAATACTGAAGAACGTTTTAGGATGATTGCGAAACCTTCTTGTGTGTGTGCTGTACGAGGGGTGATCCAAAAGTATTGATAATCAATATGAATAAATGACGCTATCCATATTCCTTGAGGTGGGCGTTCGAGCAATGTGAATACGGTTCCTTGAATGGCAGCAATCGCGACGGTGGCTTTGTGAGCCGGTGCGTTGTCTTGGTGAAACAACTCTCCAGCTTGCAGTTTGCCTTGTCTTTTTTCCTTGATGGCCTCCCGCAATCTTCTTATTTGGTCTTCGTAGTAAGAGCCTGTAATAGTGGCTTCCTTTTCCAAGTATTCCACAATCTAGGTCTTGTCCATGGTCAAGAAACGAGTGAAAAAATTTCCTGATCCATTTGGATCTTTTTGGGATCCCCCTCGAAATGTCGCCTCGATTTTCTTTTGCTCATCGGTTAACATTCTCGGCACCCAACGGGCAGATACCTTTTTCATATTTAGTTCGTTCGCAAAGATTATTTGAACTCTGCCATAAGAGATCCCTATGACCTCAGCTACATGCCTTATGGTCACACTTCGATCTACCAACACGATATCTTCGACTTTTTTCACGTTTTCTGCAGTGATGGACGTGGACTGTGGATGAACTACCCTGCTAAAAAGGAGTTTATTCTTAGCCCAGCGCGCAACTGTGGATGTTAGCGACGCGACATGAAATGGATTCGGCATAATAGGAACATAGCCATACAAATAGTTTTGTAAATAACGCTAGTCCGCGCCCTCACTACTTGCGCCCGTCCTCGGATAGGTGGTTATTTTCGAGTGTGACGTAAGCAAGTACTAATAAGATTCTTATAGGAAATTATGATGTTATAGGAACCTAGGTATAGGTATATTTTGAATTCTATTTTGATAACATTGATTTATGGTTGAATTGATGATGTTTGTGTTTAATAAAGTTCTTAGAGATTTCATTGGTATAATATAAGCATAATATGAGAAGCTTTATGTATGTTTTGGATAGAATTTAGACCTAGGTTATTTGTAAAATACTGATTTGTTCAGATTTGTAATATTTGTAGTAATTTCATGGTTATTTCATATCAGAGTAGGTAGATAATGGTAGATATAACGTTATTATATATAGGTTCATATAATACAGTACTCATTTGAAGTAATAAATGACGTAATATGGTTAGATATTTTCTTTTGTAATTATATGGTTTATTGTTATGGTTTATTGATAATAATGTGTAAATTGCTTTCTTTTATCGAAATGTAATAATTATTTTCATGGTGTTTTACGTATTTGAAGAGAATAACGAGAAAACCTTTGTTGTTGTATATGTTCCTAATTGGTATTTATATCTTGTTTGATTATGTTAAAATCTCATTGTAATTAGAATGTTTGCATATTTTAATAATGTAAAATGATAAAATTATGTTTGTAACCGTTTCGCCTTAGGTACAATGTTAGGCTAAGTAAATAGTCTGCCGGCGCAAACGGTGTTTTGAGATGGTCTTTGTTCTAGAAAGTTTTTTGTATTTAATTTTATCAAATTGATATTTATGTAAACATATAGGAATCGTTTCGCTCTATTATTTGAATATAATATTGTAATAGTTTTGATTAATAGTTTGAAAGATAATTCGATGTAAAGTTTAGAATCCAAGTAAAACTTAAGTGTAATTAGGTGCAAATTGCACAAACGCGCCAGCCAATCAGAGCGCTGGAATTATTTAGAGCAAAATTTGTATAAAAGGCGCACGCCGAGCTTTGGAAGTCAGTTCGGTGCCTGCAGCGAAGAAAACAACAACTAACAAGAAGAAAGAAAAGTCTAATAAGAAGAAAGAAAAAGTCTAATAAGAAAAGTTCAGAAGCTTCCAGCTAGAAGAAAGAAAGTGCTGTTCGGTGAATCCGGAGGCCAGTGAAGACCCAAGAAGACGTAAGCGCTGTTCGGTGTATCCGGAGGCCAGTGAAGAGGTCTGAAGAAAGAAGCTGAACTACAGGAACAATTGCGGTTCATAGGCTTGTGTAACTAAAGGTTTATTTGTATCCGCAATAAACGTTCATACTGTGAAGACGTGTTGTTTTCACTGCGCTCCAACCTGCACTCGATGAAGTCGGGTGTCACTCCGTGGTTCGTCAGGTCTTGGTGTCTTCGGAGCTTCGAAGGGTATACACTACGGCGGCATCTTCCCAGCCGGCGCAAAACCCGCAACAGTGGATTATGGGGGAGCACAGTCCCCCAACGTTTCCACTAGGTCAATGTGTATGTCTCAGGTAGACATACTTATCAAACAAAGGTACTTGATGACAGCTCTGATTTCGTCCATTTCTCCATTTTGATGTTTTCTCTCCGACTGTTCGTATTCATATGAATATACCTGTGACGGTTGTCTATTTCGACCTCTTTTTGTCAGTAAATTTTATTTTTTTGTTGTTCCCGACGTAATTTTAAACTAGGAATTACGTAGTGTCGGAGAACGGCAATGTTTTGATTTGACAAGTCAGTCACGAAAAATTATCCATCAAAGCAACTTGAATCTATTTATTTATTATTTTCCGAGTTTATTATTCCAAATTACATAGTTAAGATATTTTATTATCGATAATCAAAGTTCTTTTTAAGAAACCTATATTTATTTTTTACGTTCACGAGTGTGCGTAGCCAAAATTGTTGGTAAGGATTCTCATTCATTAAAATTTATTTTATTGTTATTTTTTCTTTTCAGATCAAATTTAATTGTATTAATATTTCTGTTCTATTTTGTGTGACTATTTTTTATTTCAATTTTGTTTATATTTTTCTGTTTGTATTTACAGGCATCTTTGTATATTTTTAATTTTACCGAAAAAATAAACACAGAAGAGAATTTTTTGTTTTATTGAAACTACGCTACATACTGGCGCCCGAATATTCAAACGTAGTTTATGGAGAAGAGAGGAGAAATTGCAACAGAAGGAACAAAAGGAACAGAAGAATTGCAACATTAAAAATAATTTTTTTATAATTATTATTGAGGTCAGGCATAAAACTTTATTTGTTACCATTTTCAATCATTAACATTCACTATAATATATTTATATATGTATCTACTATAATATATCTACTATAATATATCAAAATACTGCTAAATTATTCAGACATTTAAGTTTCTTTAGTTTCTTTCGTTATAATATCCTTGAAGAAATTTTCTGAAGACACAACATTCTATAACCCAGTAATTTCACTATTTAAATAACATTTTCTATTCATTTTCATCACTTGAAAATACGTATATTTTTAAGGCTCTATTCTGCATAACGACTATTAACAAATTTATTTCACTTTAACATTTTTTTTTGAGAGAGAGAAAAGCTAATTATCTCACGGCGAGCATAAGCCGATTCTTTTTGTCTTATTTTTTTTTCTATGCACCTCATTATCGTTTGGCTATACCATTAACATTGACGTTGGTCAAAACTTATAATTAATTATCATCATCGTAGTATTAGGTTAATTTTTTGTGTAATTTATTTAATATTTGCAATTCTAATTTTTTCTTCTCAATTTTTTTTTTTTTTTTCAAGCGGTTTGCAACTTGTAAAATTAAGCCTTCTGCACGAGCGTTTATTAAGGTAACTCGTTAAACTAAACCATACCTATGTGTATTATTTATACACTTGAATCACTTTCCTGTGAGAATTATTTTCATATGTTTATTACATAAATATTTTAATTACTTCACAAAAGACCCTTGGATTTTATTTAAAAGTCAATGTTTCACGACTGGCTATGATTTTCTTTTCTTTCCGGCATATTTATTTCAGTCTTTAACTGAAACTTGTTTATAGTAATCACCGTGCGGGAGTTAGCGACACGTTAAAGAAGCCATAAGCTATTAATATTTTCAGCGGATGGCAACTATTAAAGCCTTTTGCCGTTGCGTTCAACTCTATTGAGTTGACTTATTTAGGATACGATTCCTCATAAGCAACTCTAACTGCATGACGTTTTATTTCCAGTAGTTGGAATAAGACTAGTATGATAGAGAATGTATGTTGTAATTATAATGTACGTTGATGGAGTTGAACGATGTATATTAACATTGTATATTCCAGGAACATGTTAAAAATTCTATCATTCATGAACCATGTAATTTAAGATAATTATTTAGGATTTTTTTTTTTTCTCTCTCTCGTCTGTTTTGTTTTCTTTTTCTATTAAATAACTTGTTGATAAGCATTATATCAGTATTATTTTTTTTTTTTTCATATATACAGGATGTTTTTTCAGAAAAATTCTTCTATAGGATGTTAATATTAATTTTCATTTTGCTTTTAATTATTATTTTTTTTTTTGATTGTTCTTTCATTTAGCAGATTAAATATTAAAATTCGATATGTATATGCGGTTTATTTTGATTTGGTTTGAATTTGAAATTTTACTAAAAAAAAATCTTTCAGATTTTTTTTTTCCCGGCCCCCGGGGTATTGTGACGGTTGTCTATTTCGACCTCTTTTTGTCAGTAAATTTTATTTTTTTGTTGTTCCCGACGTAATTTTAAACTAGGAATTACGTAGTGTCGGAGAACGGCAATGTTTTGATTTGACAAGTCAGTCACGAAAAATTATCCATCAAAGCAACTTGAATCTATTTATTTATTATTTTCCGAGTTTATTATTCCAAATTACATAGTTAAGATATTTTATTATCGATAATCAAAGTTCTTTTTAAGAAACCTATATTTATTTTTTACGTTCACGAGTGTGCGTAGCCAAAATTGTTGGTAAGGATTCTCATTCATTAAAATTTATTTTATTGTTATTTTTTCTTTTCAGATCAAATTTAATTGTATTAATATTTCTGTTCTATTTTGTGTGACTATTTTTTATTTCAATTTTGTTTATATTTTTCTGTTTGTATTTACAGGCATCTTTGTATATTTTTAATTTTACCGAAAAAATAAACACAGAAGAGAATTTTTTGTTTTATTGAAACTACGCTACATACCTCCCTTTTTTTTGTTCCCCTCAAAGGGAAGGGGCGCGAAGATCTAAAAAATGCTCTTACGCATACTCCACCGCGCATGCCACGAAGTTATGTGGGACTCGCTCCGAGCCTACCAGAGCCTCTACCTACTAAAAAAACCCCCTGAATGACACTGGCAATCTTTTGCCTCACAGCCTTCATCTGAAGCGACGGCCAATTGGATAAAAAGGCCGTGCAAGCGGGCCCCATATGGGGTCACCCGCTGGGATTTACATAGCACTGAAGGTGCTCAAAGCACTGAAGATGAATTCATACCACAGAAGGTGCTCAAAATTCGAATTAAAATTTGAATTTGAATTCGGATTTGCGGCCAGAAGGGCTTCGAGATCGTCTGTCAGCTGGGTGGCTTCGTACGCTTGCGCATTCCTAGGCCTAGCGACGTTGAACTTCGAATCAAGGACAGGGTAGTATACGAGACTGAATCTCGAACTAAATTTGATTAGGGTGGGTTTCGGAGCGTTTGAAGAACGGTTCCGAGAGTGTTTTCAGGTGCTGTTGCACTGTAGGTGGTTCAAGATCTCTGTGCATGTCCGCGTCACGCACGTACTGGGGTGCGTTTGTGGCCCTGCGGTAGAAGAGATTTTGAACCACCTGCAGTTTGTGCAGGAGCGAGGGTTTGGCGTGGGCATAGATTGGCGAGGCATAAGTCATGACGGGTCTTACGCAGGTCTTAAAGAGCGTACCTTTGTTACTAAAGGACATTTTACTATGTCTATTTAGGCGGCCTAAGTAAAAACGGGCGAGTTTCGATATTCTATCGACGTGTGGCTTGAAAGAAAGCGTCGGTTCTAAGGTGACGCCTAAATTTTTAGTACTGCGCTTTCAGGGGATGGGAATGCCATCATTGGGGATCGTGGGGATCGTCAGCGGGACGACGGTGTTTGGGGTCGAAGCGAATCGCAGAACTCTTGTCTGGATTCACATCGATACGCCATTTTTGAAACCATACACTGAGGGCGTTTACGGCCTTTGGAGTCTGGTGACGAGCTGCGGGATAAAGAGGGCAAGTTCCACGACTTTCGGCGGGACGGGAATGTCGTTAGTGTACACGGTGTACAATAGAGGGGCGAGGACTGAGCCTTGAGGGACTCCAGCCTTTATGGGACGAGGTGCGGAAAGCGTGCCTTTATGTCGAAACGTATGGCCTTTGAGGAGGGATGCGATTATCCTTACTAGGATGCGACTATCCTAAGCTTATTTCATAAAGTTTATAGACGAATCCACTGTGCCAGATTTTATCGAAAGCCTTGGCTACGTCAAAGAAAACTGCGACCGCTTTATGACGCCGCGGATAGAAGCCGTCGAGTATATATTCGACGATGCGATGGACCTGCTGAGGGCAGGAGTGTTTAGCGTGCAAGCCGAACTGATGGGAATTGATGCGGGGTTCTTTCCATCCGTTGGAAACAGATGGTTCCGCATTCGAGAGAGTGTGACTCTTTCGAGAAGTTCAGCCATAGGCTTGAGGAGGCTGATGGGTCAGTGATTAGCCGGGATATTAAGAGGTTTACCCAGCTTGGGAATGCCTATGACTGTAGCTTCTTTCCAAGCTTTTGGAAAGTAGCTAAAGTAAAAGCAGGCATTGAAAATGATAGCTAACAAGGTAAGCACGTGTTAAAGCAGTGCTTACGTGTGCTTAAGTGCATGGTTGGAAATTCCATTCGCACCCGGAGCCTTTTTGGACTTTTGACTTCTAATGAGAAGAGAGATTCCATCATTAGACACTGTGACAGGTTCGGTGATGAGAGTCCCTGCGGAGGACTTCGTCCTCCACCGCCTGGATGTGGGAGGGATCCGCGGGTTGAGAGCTGGGCGAGCATTGTGAGGAAATGCTGTCAGCGAAGCATTCGGCTTTCTCTTCGTCGTCGAAGGCAGTAGTGCCATCGGGACGAGTGAGAAGAGGAACTGTAACATAATAGAAACTTACTGTTCTCGGTCCTGTAATATAAAATAAATTTTCCTTGTTCGCTATTGCAAATTTTTATTATCTTCTTGAAAATTAATTATATTTGTTTTTCTTGTAAAAATAAAAATATTTGTCAGGTCACTTAGACAATTTAGTTGATATTGATGACTTTGTCAAATCGTAATTTTGATTAATGTAAAGTAAACCAAAGAGGTTGTAACATACTAAAGGCAACCGCACATCATGCATACTTTTAGAAATATGAAACTCAAGGCGGCGATAATACCCACTCGGACGAATTCCCACCAATAAATACGACTACAGTAGCGCCCTCACAAGTAAGAACTCGTTCGATTATCCCTGGCCGGCAAGACGGATTCCAACTTCAAACAACGGCTTCGACAGAACACGATTTTCTTATAAAAGCCCACACTTATCGAAGAAAGCCAGTCGATCTCAAGCTTCGGAGTTATTAACATAACTACCGACAAACCTTCACTACTTAGTACTTCTACCCTGCGTGCCTCCATTCCTGCGGTGCGTGCCAGTCTGCTCGCGCGCTTTCTCCATTCCTGACTTGCGTTCCAGTCCGTACGCCGACTCCGCTCCTGCTTTGCGTGCCAGTCCACACGCCGACTCCGCTCCTGCCCTGCGTACTAGTCTGCACGCCTTACCATGTGCATCTTGCGTGTTAGCCAGCACGTCCTCGGCAATCCTGCTACATGTGCCAGCTAGCTCACCCTTACGTCATCGCTCCTGCCTCACGGCACCTAGATCCGCACCTCGAGTCACGCTCAACCTAGATTAGTGTTTTTTATTTCATAAATTTAATGTAAATACCTTTTTTGTAAATACCTTTGTAAATTAACATTTTGAGAGGCGGCGTCTACGCGTAAGGATCTCGTCATTCTATTATATGCTTGGCGGGACGAGGAAATATTATCCATGTGATCGTTCATCTGAGCGTCTCGCAGATCCGCGAGGCAAGACCTAACTTTACGTTGTAGCTGATTCGCAGCTAATCTATAGGCGGGCGTGGGATAGAGCTTGGCTCTCCGGAGAGCCGCGTTCTTAGCTTTAGTAAGATTGCTAACGGCTAAGGGAAGCGTGGGTTTGCCTTGCTTAGCAACCTTTTCGTTATCCCTGATGGCCGAGTTGATAGCATCAGTGAAGGAATCGACCAACGAGTCTATTTTATCCGGGCTATCTAGATGGTCGGGCGGAATTGCGAGCGGATAGTTCGGGGCCTCGGAGGCCAAAACTAACGTATTTTTAAAGCCTTTCCAGTTGGTAAAGGTTTTAGGAGAGGTGACGTACTAGCACGAGAGAGACGGGCGGTGATCAGAGCCTAGGTCATCGAGCGGTTCGAAAGACCTGAGATCGAGGTTGATTCGCTTGACAATCGCAAAATCGAGGATGTCAGGAGAGTGGTTCGGGTTGTCGGGATAATGAGTGGGAGTGATGGGAGAGATGACGCCTAAGTCGAGTGAGTCAGTGATTTTAAGGCGAGCGATACCGGAGTTGGTCGATAGGCACGTCCAGTCATTATGTTTGGAGTTAAAATCTCCGGACATAATGACTGAATGGCCGAGACGAGAATAGCCTCAAAGTAGCTGCGGATAAGTCTGGTGCCACTAGGTATGTAGATTGAAGCTGTGATGACGGTCGGATGACTTGTCATAGCCAATCTACACACAGTGGCTTCCATGTTGAGGAGAGGAGGGGTAGGGAGAGGAGGGCAATGAAAACCTCTTTTGTAGTAAATAGCTGTGCCACCGAAACCGTCGGAGTTGGGCCTATCGTTACGAGTGAAAGCGTATTTGGGAATAGCGAATCCCCTGGAGCGGTTTGGAGTGAGCCACGTCTCTTGGAGAAGCAGTAAGTCTGGCTCGTTGTTTTGAAGGAACAGTTTGAGCTCAGGAAGGTTAGTACTAAGGCTACAAGCGTTAAATGAAACAAGGGATAAACCCTTGGGTTTGATACGACCAGACGCGGGATTTGAAGGTCTTCACATTATATTTTTGAATTTATAAAGAACTAAGAAGCGAGTGATGCTCGGCTAACGCTAAGAGACGCTCTTGAGGAGAGCGGGAGGCTTGCCATTTTCACTTGCGAGTACGGCGATTTGCCTAATATCGACGTTTTGGATGACCTCAAACACGGTCTTCATGTCCTCACCCAACGACGACTGAGGTGAAGACGACGGAGTGGGGCGCGGGCCTTCGGGAGCTAGAATAGGACGGGAGGGTGAAGCAGTCAGACGCTGTCGCCAGGCGTTAGCTGGAGTCGGCATCAGCTGCTCGGGCTTTGCTTCCGGGGGAGCCCGGTTGCGCAGTGGCGGGGAGTTGGCGGGAATGAGCGGCGGCGCCGGTTTAGGTGCGGCTCTCTTAGCGGAGGAGCGTGGAGTGCGTGAACAACCCCTGTAGTTAGCTGTGTGGCCGGGCTGCCCGCACAGCACACATGCAGGGGGGAAGTGGATTCGGGAGTGCGAGTACACTCCTTCGTTATATGGGGATCTAGGCATTTAACGCACCTGGGAGGGGCTGAGCAATTAGCCACTGCGTGGCCGTAAAGCTGGCAAAGGTGGCATTGCCCTGGGTGGCCACGACGGTGAGGACCCTCGACAGAGATATTCGAGAGTCCGCAGATTGTGCGAGCCTCTCTGAAGATCTCCCTCGATTTGGGATTATTAGAAAGGATGACTAAGGCGAGCGGGAAACGTCTGCCGCGGTCAGAGTGCATTTTATGCTCAGCTTTAGCCGGGAGGACTTGGGACTTGAGCTCCTCGAGAATGTCGTCGTTCGCTATCTCGAACGGAACACCCCGTAATACGGCGCGGATCTTACGCTCCTCCGGGAGGGCAGTGAAGGACCAGAAGTCGTCGATGGTCGCGACCTTAATTTTTATAGTTTCGCCTGCGTTAGACGCCTTAACGTAGTGATTTTGTGCTCTTTGCTCAGATTGGAAACCGCGGTCCATCTCGCTTTTTCGCGGAGGAAGACGGGAGGAGGGAGTTGAGGCTTAGCCAGGACGGGAGCGCAGCGCGTTCCTGGCTTTGACGGAACCGATTACGCTAAAATCCATGCAGTCATTTTAAAATTATAAACGAAGGACAATTTAATTTAAAAAAAAAATTGTCAAATTGAAAAAGTGGGTTCCTAGTGTTGAGTTAGGAAGTCGTCTGATGCGTAGCATCGCTAGTTAGTTTGTGGAAGTATGAAGCTTTTCAGAATCTATCAATGCAGGGCAGCGTTCGGAACCGTACGATAATTATCGTACATATGCGATGTACGATGGTACACGACTATCGTACGCAGATTGTACGATAATTTCCATTCTGATGAAAAATTTGATGATTAACCACTGAAACGTCCAAGTACCTACAAGTTGTAATGACGCGCTATTTATCCGCGCACGCGGCAGGTTGCCGTCGCGTCGAGCGCCCTATGACTTCATCTAGTTTCAAGTCTATTTTATCGTTCAAAGAGAAAATATAGCGTATTTTTGATCCTCTTTGACGGAAAAGATTAAAAATTGTATATAAAATGTTAAGTTTCATTAATATTTGTGTATTCTGTTTTCGCAAATATAGAATCTATTTAATTAAACTTTTAAAAAATATGCTTGTTTTCATGTGTCTCTATCCTTTAACATTATTTTCTTCTTTATAAATTCGAAATGTTGGCGCGTTCATCACACTCGAAGTGGACGAGGGCCCAGCTTAGGTCCATACGTTCCACCATACGTTCAACATTTAATTTGAATTATAATTTTTTTTCCATTTAAACAACACAAGTTTACAAGATTTAAACTGTAAATCATTTGCAACGTATTATTGTCACGTTTCATATGATTTTTTAAAGAATATTAGCCATTTTCCTGATGGATACGATAATTTTGATCCATGTACGATAATTTTACGGCCCTGGTACGATAACTGCCTGGCTTCAGGTTGTGAACACTGATGCGGGGTTAGAAAGTTAATCAAGTACCAGTGACTGAGTGATTGAACGTCAGCTCAACCATCAAACGTATTTTGGCGATGGTTTTCGTTTTATGTATTTCGACAATTGACATTGGTTTCAGCAACTAATTCCCTATCTAAATTCTTTCTACAAGTTCCATGTACAATTTTCAAAATGTGGCACGAAGCAAGAAAACAAGAGAAAATGATCCGCGGAATGATAGTAGATTATCGCCGCAGAGCGGAGCGTAGAAAAGATTTCTACGAAAAAATTGTATGGTCACAAATATTGTAAATGTTGATTGCGTTGGTTAAGGAAGAATATACAAATACTGATTTATTTTACAGAAAGCGGAACCCACTCAGTTTCTACAATTACATGGTCGTCCATGCAAAATACATCTGGATCCTGCTGTAGCAGCCGCAGGGGAAGGTCCAGCTATAATGTTCGTAGTAACAACTCAAAAATATCTTCTTATTAGGGTTAAATGATTAGGCGTCAGGATTAAATGCCGCCCCGAACTCTCTCAGAGTCTTATTAATTAATTATTATCTTTGAATAACACAATGAACAACTTAATATTATGAATGCCGTGAGTTTGTTGATTTTTGGAAATTCTGAGATACATAGGATAACATACTTACAGTTATCACATGATGATAGCATCATGTTTTGTATACACATTGTCAAGGGCATAGAAAAGCTGAATTTAATCTAGAAATAAGGTCTATCTAGGTAATCTATATATTTGAGGGAAGCAATTTCAAGAGCAAAAATTTCTCATACTTGATATTTGGCTGTTCGGGGTTGCATTTGAAATACGCATCCCGAATTAAGCGATGGATGGGAGGCGTAGGGGGTTAGTGAAAAACCCACCACTACCCTGTGCGCCGATGAGTAGTTTTTTTTCAATAATTTTTTTAAAGTCTCGCTTAAAACCTAGTAAAAAGTGTGCATGTGAAAAGGTCTAAATGAAACTGAATTCTATACTGGCGCTTTGCCGGGTGCTGCTACACCACACTCGCTTTTTTATCATATCAATATTTTTATCACAGACAAAACCTAACCTAGCCAAATCAATGAGACTTATTTTTTGTTTCAAAAATACTGTTAACAACACTAACCTAATCTAGTTATTTAGGCTAGTTGTCATAACTTTTTGTGGAACAATAAAAAAGCATAAAAGAATTTAATAGTTCATTAAATATTGTACACATGTTTAACAACTTTTACTATTGCAATGAAACAGTCTTTTTTATGTTTTATTACATTTCTCCTCCACATGTCGTTCTCAACAATTGCAGCAGCAAAATTTCTTGGCTGGTTATAATTATCTATATTAAAAAAATATTTTTACCACCCGCCACTGTGACTCAATTCTTTAGTAAGTGTACCATCTGCTACAAATGGATTGTCTGGATCACAATGGTTCACTTTTTTATGGATACTGATCCAGACAATCATAGGCTCTCCAAAAGTTTGTATGGATAGTGGTGCCAACTTCAACATGTTTCTGTATCAGTGGCACCAACACATCTGCAGACTGGCTATTTTTGGGGCACACTTCCAGCTGCAGGTCCTCGCTTCCATCTTTATCATTCCGATGACCCAGTGCCCCTCAACTCTGCGGGCTCTATTATATTTTCTTATTTCCAAATTTGCTCTCATCCAGCTGCACAATCTTTCCTAAACTTTGTTGTTGGTATAATTCATAAATCACAACTGCTTCTCTACAATGACTGTACCATTCAGAAATATTGGTCCGGCCCAAACATTGCTCTTTTTCATCCTTTAAGGGATCCTCATGGTAACTTGATCATGGGACCACCTAAAGCAGTACTTTAGGTAATAAACATTTGATAGATTTTTTTTTAGATAGGTTTAGATTTTTTTGCTCTCAAACCATGTTCCAGCCGTTCTGGTTTTCTGAGTTTTATTCTTGCAGCTGCCTTTACTGCAGTAAAACATGCCAACTGTAGAATTGGCAGTCATGTCTATTTTCATTGGTGTATGATGCACCGTTACACGAAACTTTAAACAGATATTTAAAAAAAACTAAGCATCTCCGCGGGTGGGAAGGGTTGGCATTTGAAAGGGGGGACCATCCCCTATAAAAATCAACCTTTACCAATCCAAAATTTTGGATGCATATTTCAAATGCCCACCCGGCCGTTCTCATGTAACATTATGTTAGGATGTAAATTTGATTAATAGTGGTAATTTTTTACTATTTCTTTTTCTGCAGGATGCCTTGGCAGGGTGACCCTAATAATTTGATAGACAGATTTGATGTGCGTGCTCATTTGGATTCTATACCAGAGGTGAAGAACCCTGATGTGCCTCCAGATGAAATGAACACTGAAGAAAGGCAGTGTAATTATGAGAGATACAGAATATTAGCACAGAATTCCTTTCTTGGTATAAGTAAGTATTTACTTACTTTGTTAATAGTTACTGTTGTTCAAAGTAATATAGTTTAAAGTGTAAAGTAATATAGTTTAGTTCTTGTAATATTAATTGTAACTTTCTTATAAAAAAATTTATAAAAGTACTAATAATTGCAGGTGAAGATAAATTCCTGCAGCAGTTAGCAATTGAAGAACTATTTGGTGTAACGGTGGAAGAAAAGGAGCAGCAAAAAGAAAAGCTTAATGAGAAGAAAGGGGCTGGTGCAGCTATAGGATATAATTATAATGATCCAGGGGCTCAACCTTCATCATCAAACGGTAGATTCAGCTTTGTCATACTTCAATGTACACGATGATTGAAGGTTTTGTAAAAAAACCTGTTTGGGTAATGGTCTCTAGTATGGTAGTAATAAGAGCAAGTTCATTGCATGTAGTCTTCATTCCAGGCCCCATTGTTAAAAAATCAGAGGAGAAAGACTCAGATGATGACTCAGATCTGGAGGTTATTGATGTGGACTTGAGCATTGATGTCAATAAAATGGAACCAGCACAGGTGGGTTTTTTAAATATCATTTATATGTTCATTAAATATTTGGCTTGAAAACTAATTACCTACATACTTTGTGGAACATTCAACTTTAAGTAAAAATGCATATGCAATAAGTTTCCTTATTACAAAATACTGAGTTATATATAATTTATATTTATAGGAATGTAATTTCAACTAAAGTTAATAATGTTAATTTATAAAGGAGACATTTCAATATTTAAGGGGCACTTGGCTAGCTTTTGTACGGGTGTTCCTAGGATTGCATTAAATAAATAAAACGAGTATTATATACCAAAATTTCATAATTTCATTTAGTTTTGTCTTAGGAAAACATTTTCAAATCGGTAAATCAGCCACACTACATAATTAAAACATGGCGGAATCTATCATGTTGATGTTTTATTAATTCTGTTGTTACTTTTATTTTCGCTCTTTATTTTATTTAATTTAACTTTATTTAATTTATCGCTCATCCAATTTACGAGTGGTACAAGCGTGCTGTCTCATATTTTTGTTCAACAATGCGGAGTATGAGAATGTCACCTCGGTGTGGCCATATGAAGTTTCGCTTTTTGTTTCAAAGTAGAACATAATGCAGGGTATAATTATTTAAATATTTTTGGTATATCTACCACGTTTTTTCGTAAATTTCGACCTGGTGTACATCGCGCTAGCCGAAAATGAAACGTCTCCTTTTCTTAACTTATCAAATTAATAGATGATTTTCATTGTGTAATCTCAAAGTTTCAGTATTTATTCTCTCTCTATTCGATAAAAACATAAAATAATCAAACTGCATTTATGACACATATGGGTCGATAATTTTTGGAAATACATATTTCAAATTCATTAATACCACATTCTAACATAATTCTGTGAGAACAGGCCCATGCGTTGAATGCTGTTGGTCCTCTTTTTGGGATGGCTGGTTGTGATCTGTTCTCCTTTTTAACTGGCGACGCTGATGATGCAGAGCACCAAAAGCAATTACTCAGAGAGGAGAAGGAAAAAGCTATGTTTTCTGGTAGAAAAAGCAGAAGAGAAAGGCGTGCTCATAGGTGAGTATGTCTTAATTTGATTAGAGTTTAGTAGTTGTGTTCTATATTAAAAGCTATTTTAGTACTTATTATTATCCTGTTCTTAATATTAAGCTATCTTGTAATGTAAACATATTATTGCCACCAGTGTAATTATAGATCTTGGTAGAGAATTTAGTTTAGACTCCTATGACTCTTGTTAAAATTTTATAGCTACATTTTATAGCACTATTTCGAAACTTTTATGTGTATAAAAAAAGACAAATTATTTGATTGTAATTGAAGGAGTTCACGGGATTTGAGAATTCAAAAATCAAAATCACGGTAAGAGTACAGTGTAAATAAATACAATAGTCAAAAACAATTAAATTAATTTACACCTTTTACTTGTCAACAGTTATATAACATAAAAATGTATCTGTTTCCAGAGACAAAAAGTTAGCCACTCGAGTTGTGAGCCCCCCAAGCTATGCTGCACCTCAGGAACGCCCACGCACACCAAGTCGATCACCCAGTCGGAGTCCTTCACCTGAAGCTGTCGAAAATATTGAGTTTATTACCTCATTTGGTGGGGATGATGATGAAAAACCACGTAAGTTTTGTTCTTTTACTAGATTGACATACTCAATTTTCTCTCAAAAAAAAAAAAAAAAACCCAGTTTTATTGAATTGAGAGCTTAACTTTAATATTATTTAACATAACTTCAATATTTACCAATATTTACCATATCATGAATTATGTTAACATTTAGAAAAATTCAAAGCAACTAAGCTTTTGGCTGGTGTTTCAATGCAATGTCCAAGCACTAAAGACGTAGTAAAGTAAAGTCTTAGCAGTAGTAAATTATTTCACTGTGTATTTGCTTATAAATATTTTTTGGGATGACACCATATTATTTTTATTCCTATCAACAATTCACACATCTTAGCTACATTCCTGTGCTTGTGGACTTAAAGATCACTAAATTATTCTTAACATTTATTCTAATGTCATGGAAATAATTCATTCTTGGTTTTGATTATTCATTGTAGATAAATTAGTCAATGAGATCGATTCTCTCTGATTTTAGCTCTGCCCCAGAAGCCACTGTATGCTGAGAAGCTAAAAAAGAATTTAAAGCAAGTTGCTAAGTATGCAGATGTTGTGCGGAAGGAAAAGCCTGGGTGGGTATTGAGTATTTATAATAATGCTATTGACTAATGTAATCCTTTGTAATTAAAACAAAACTTATCAATTTGTTAAATAAGAAACACAACCAACACAGTAGACAATTAAGCAGCAGTTTCCACCATTAAACTTCAACTTTGCTTTCCATTACAGAGCTCCATCCACAGAAAACAGTTACGACGTGCCTATAGGGCCCCAAGGACCTCCGTCTCGGTCGCGATCAAAATCACGTTCTTTATCAAGATCTCGTTCTCGATCCCAGTCATATTCAGCAAGATCCCGGTCCAGATCCCGAAGTGTATCCCGAGCAAGAAACCGGTCCAGGTCTTACAGTAGATATAGTCGCTCAAGATCCAGATCAAAGTCACGTAATTATAGGAGGAGATCTAGGAGTCCTGCCAAGTATGTAGATTGTTTGTTAGATGGTTTTTGTGTTAAAGTATATTTTATACTCATAAGATCACAACGGATTTTAGAGAATTTAATTGACACTATTCGGTACTATATTGGATATGTTGCATAAGGTAGTTATGTGGTTCCTTTTATCTATAAATTTGAGGGAACTCTTATACTTATGTATTAAATAAAGAGGAATGTATTAATGATTATTTTGCAGGATAAATAAATAGCAGTATAAATTTTGCTTTTAGCGTTCATAGGTTTTTGGAGAAAACTTAAAAAATTGTCTCATACAAATTATGGCCATAGTAAGCAATAATAATTATAATAATAATAGCAATAGACATACACAGACTTAAAGCAAATTTTTTGATATCCATTTTGTGTTTTCAGTATTTCAAGCTATTCAAAACGTAGGTCAAGGTCCAAATCGCGAGACAGGTAAGCCTTGCAATTTAACTAACTTTTTGGGTTAGTTTCATTAAATGTAAGTTTAGTTCATGTTCTTTTGGAATGATTTGTAAATTAATTTGTAAAAATGTATTATAGATTACGCAAATAAAATAATAATAATAAATAAATCCCCAGGCAAACACACCACCTCTGAGGACTCAAAGTTAGCAGAGCTTGTGATATGGATGACCATACAGTGAACTGGGTGTGAACCCAGAATAAGCATACATATATGAATAAAAACAACCATGACCCAAGAACAAACGTTTGTATTCATGACACAAATTAATGCCCGACCAGGACTCTAACCTAGGACGTATGGCATTTGAGGCAGGGTCTACTAACTATGCCACTTAGCTGTCAAAATGAAATACACTAGTGGAATAAATTAAGGGAGAATAAATAATTTCCAAATATTTGCGATTTTCAATTTATTGTCTGTATCATCTGTGTTAAAAATGGTTGAAACATAGTCATAAAATATATTCAAAGCTTAAAGTCTAGTTTTAAGAAACTTTTCAGCAGCAAGTCGCGGGTAATCCTGATGAATACCGCGAATTAGTACCGTTTTATTTTGAGAGCAAAAAAGTGATACTTTAAGTATTTTTATTCAGTCGACAAAAGCCGTAAAAATACGGCTAAAGGCATTGATTTGAAACTTTGAAGGGGTTTTTATATTGCGCTGTCACAATAAAATTAAAATATTTTATTTCTCAGCTGGATCCATACAGGTGGTTTAGCCAGAAGTTTTTTTTTTAAGTGTGAGAACCAAAGTTTTTTTTTCCTTTAAAATATTTTTTGGTATATAAATCTTAAAACTAGAGACTTCAAGCACTATTTCTTCGTATTAGCTAGGAAGAGTCTAGATAGAACAATGTTAATTAATTAAAAAGCACATATTTACATACTTTTGAATCCTTTAAAGACAAATGTATTTATTTGTAATATTAATTATTTTCAGCCGTGACAATGAAAGCAGTAAGCCCCCACTACCAAGATACTACGGTCGTCGTAAAGAGGACAGGTCTTCCAGTGAACTTTCCTTGGAGTCTGATTCTAGTGACAGTGAGGACAAAAATAAGTAAGTTGGTTTTAGTAAATTTTTTTCTATAATATTTTAAAGAAATACAACATTTTTCTTATTTTCTAATGGTACTAACTACATACCAAAAGGTAACCTTTCAAAAAGTACACATTTTTTGTTTCATTGTACAAAGGTTTATGGGAACCACCTTTATAGTCCCCAGTCTTAAAATTATTATTGGGAACACATTACAGATTAAGCGGCTGTAAACATTATTTCTAACTCCTTATCATATCAAGGAGTAACAATTCTACCATTAAAATGCATTCTTTTTTACTAGTTTTTGTGCGTTTTGTATTTAACTATTCTGTGAATTTTTTTTTTTCGATACCTTTTTCTAATGATTGATTTTTCACTATTTTCAGATCTGCAGTTGGCTTAAAACAATCAAACCAGAATCAATTAAGATTGTCTGCTTCCAGCTCCAAAGTCAGTAAGAATCACTTGTGTTGTATTATGTTTGCTTTATTACTCATTCCATTTAAAACGGCACCCATTTCGTTACATTGCATCGGATTTTTGCAATGGTTTTTGTAGATTATGCATCTAGATTATATGATACAATGAAAGAGAGAATTATTTATGAGCTTGAAGATCAATACTAAGCTTAGTATGTTTGAAGTATTATTAAAATGATTTGCATCACTTTACTTTTAAATCTGCATTACACAGTAATTTAAATACAACCTCGTAGATGTTATAAGTTTCTTTGAAGCACAATAAAGGACCTGTGACGGATAATATTATTTAATCTTAAGCCATTGAAATACCTTTTTTGGTGTTGAAACATTGTTATATAATTAATACTTAAAGACAAAAGATGTCCACAGCCAGACCAAAAACTAATATTAATGAATAACATGTAAGTGTATAAAAAATTATTATAAAGAAAACCAGAAAGGGTTAGTGAATTGCATGATGAAAAAGTAAAATCAACTTTTTTTCTAATTTGGTGTGATTTTATCTGACATTGAATTAAACTCTACTTTTGGACAGAAACAAACCGTCAGTTTATGTTATTCATTGGGAAAACATGGTGATATATATTATTTATTTTTATCAAATTCGGCGGCCGAGTAGCGTTGGGGCTAGTAGCCCTGCCACATTCGCCGTAGGTCCCAGGTTAGAGTCCTGTTCGGGGCATTTATTTCTGTGATGGATACAGATGTTTGTGTATGCATGTTTATAATGGGTTCCCCCCAGTTCGCTGTATGGTCATCCATAACACAAGCTCTGCTTACTTTGGGGCCTTACAGTTGGTGTGTTTGTCTGGGGATTTATTTATTATTTATGTTATGTAAACTATAAGATTGAAACATTTGTAAGTATAAACGGTAGATGAATAAAATTTTGTCTATGTTTCAGTTGTATATTATTACGTAATCGTTGATAGTGTCTTAATTATAAATAATTAAGATGTATGCATTATTTAACATTGTAATATCTTTCAGGTACCTTCACGAGAAACATTATCACTGAAAGAAAAGCTTCGAAGAAAAATGCAGGCGCAATTATCTAGGCAACGTGAGTTCCGTTTTTATATCTAATTACTTTAAACTAAATCCAATGTATTTGTAATCATAAATAATAAAGTAAGAAGAAGAAATCTGCAGACAAACACGCAGCGGTGCTAGTCCCAAACAAAGAAAAACTTGTGTTAGACTTTACCACCTAACCACTAGAGCTAAAAACTGAGAGGCTGTCTCGCCGGTCTTTTCCCCTTCGGTTTACGTATATGTATCTTTTAAAACCGAATTTTCTATATAAAGTAAGTGGTATATAGAGTAACAAGCAATGAAAAAACTTTTAAACTTTTCGGATAGTATTTGTACGCAGGTGTCTGTGTCATATCCGGGTATCTATTTAAATCAGGGACCGAAAAGGTAACCTTTATGCGTATTTTAATCGGTTTATTTTTTAAGATTCGTTTTAAAACCTCTATATAAAGATACCTATATATTTAACCCTTAATATATATATAACCCTTAATATATATATGTAACCCTTATTTACGCCTTAATCAGCCTTGTAATAAAGCGTCTTGCACCTAAGGTTAGTTTTTGTTTAAAAGACAATGGATGACAATGACAGAGCTACTCGATCGTCTACGTTTGGTACGTCTAGTCGTGTCGCGACATGCATGCAGCTCACCGGATCGAAGATACGCAATTTTCGACATTATTTTAAGTTATGGATTATGTAATAGTGTATATTTATATTTATAAATTATTATATACATTTTCTTCTTGTTTTGATTTATTAATGTAAAATAACATATTATGTTTTATAAAATATTTCAGTGTTTAAGATGTTCTGTTTTATAGTACTTATATAATGATAATATCTTTTGTTTCTCGTAAATTACATGTAACTTTGGAAAAATACTATTTAGGACTATCTGAAAAATACAAATTATACATGTATAACACGTGTTTTAATCAATGTATTTTTCATAAATTACAATGAATGATTAAAAAAAAACCAAACATAACTACACTGTTTTTTATAATTATTCATGTTATAATTATGAAATTGTAAAATTGTAATGATATTAAGTTAACTGAGATTCATGATTATTTATTTTTATTTTTAATACAATCATTACTAGCGACTATAAATCATTCGTATAGTCAATGTGAGATATAAAACTAAATATTTGCATAACATTAAGAATCCTAAATTTTTATGATATTTAACTAGAATTCTAAAACGAAGTTTATGGCAACTTAGAATTCTGACGTAATTTGACTCAAAGAATTTTCTAGAATTCTATGGTAGGCAGCGGCCTCGATAGCATTGATACAATAATAAATGTATTTCTAAATGTGTCTATCCTAAATATGTATCTTAAAGTAATTATAAAAGTATTTATCCTTTCGTAATGACAAGCCCTCCGATTTATAAAATTAGACCCCAATTGTCCCGGTACTGTATTATTATCTTTGACAATTAAGAGATTAGTTGTTGCCAGTGAATACTGGAATTCGCTCCCATGACTCTTAAAGTCCCATAAAGTAGATTAACGTTAGTAGGTACGTTTTGCGGCCATAATTTTTTTTCACATGATACCGCAAATTTTCAATAGGGTTGATGTCAGGGCTGTACAGTGGCCAATCTGGCTCTGAAGGAAGTCTTTAACCACTGTTACTGTGTGTTTTGGACAGTTGTCATGTTGGAGAGTACAAACCACTGGCAAACTTTCTTTGGCATAAGTAAACATCAGCATACCTTCCTCTAAAATATTCTTGTACTAGAATTAGAATATTTTGTACTAGAATGTGAATATATTGCTTACAATTTTCCTGATAGGTCCAACACCATGTCCGGAAAAACATCTCCAAACTTTGATGTTGTGTCCTCCATGTTTGACTATTCTCTTCATCTACTTTGGATCCATTACTTTATCCGGAGGGCTTTATACTATTTTTCGTCAGTATTTAACGTATTCATTTTTTTGCAAACTCTTATTGATATTTGCTTTTTTTTATAGTAGCACCTTATTCTTCCAAATAACTTGCCTCGCATGAGCGGCTTGAAAGACATTTTTCTACTATTCGACTTTGTTGTAAAATATGATACGAGGGAGGATTGAAAAGTACGTAGCCTAACAAAGAAAACACAATAATAATGCAATTTTTTTATTTTTCTACATACTCTCCTTTTAGGTCACAGCACTTGGTCCAGCGGTCCTCCAAAGCCAAATCCCATTTAAATAAAAGCTCTCGTCAAGGTCTTCAAAAAAGGCATCTACGGCCACTTGTGTCTCCTCATTGGTGGAAAATTTAATTCCACCTAAGTGTTTTTTTTAGATTTGGAAAAGTGAAAGTCAGAAGGCGCCAAGTCAGGTGAATTAGGGGGATGAGGAAGCGATTTGAAACCACAATGCATTATTTCATCCATCGATTCTGCAGATGCGTGAACACGAGCGTTGTCTTGATGAGACAAAACTTTCTTAGTCAACAATCCTGGTCTTTTAGACTTTATTTCTTAGCACAAACGACCTAAGAGTGTTCAGTAGTACGCAGAATTTAGACCCAGAAAGATAACACCCTTATACCCGTTTTCACCAACAGCCTCTCAACAGTAACCTAACTAAGGTTCCCTTATCTTAGGGGCTCCCACAAATCATCCCCTAAATGAATTTCTGTTTCACCATCCTAAGGGCTTACTAAGTAAGCGTCCCCTAGTTAGGTGACGTTTAGTGCGGAGGTACTACGTAAACGTTTATCGATAAATTATTTGAGTAAACGATTTTATGGATATTTAGCTGAAAAAACCAAATCAAACACTTAAATTAACATTATAAACTCCAGTTTATTTTAAAAAAGGAGGGTCTACGGCTTGTAAATACTAGATAAATGAAAAAAAAGTTATAAATTACTTTTTTGGCTGTATGGCAAATCTCGTTAGTGCCTAAATAATCGCTGTGACATTTTAATCTGTGGTCTTGTCGTTTCAAACAATAATTTGTTTGTTGTTGGTTGTTGTAAATAAATAAATAAGTTGATAAAATTACTTCAGCACAAGGACCATTTTAAATTAAAAGACAGATGGGGCTACAAATGAGGCGAAAACCAGTGCTTAGATAGCCATCACAAATTCTTATAATTCAACGTACTTACCTGTCATCGTGGATTTCTAACAAATGTTCAAGATTTTGCAATATAAATAAAATACTCTCTTTTGATAACCTGTGTCTTATGAAAAAGTCTTTGTCGTCAAATTTTTCAAAATCCTTCGATCTTTCCCGGTAAATACGAGGTCGTCTAAACAAATTTTGGTCACTTAAAAATTCTATATCTTCAATTGCTTCAAATCAATAGCTTCAAATAAATCGTGGTCACTATCAATTTTTATCACTAGGAGTAATTATTGTTCGGAAGTCGGAAGGATATCTCGAAAAATAACCTAAAAGTTTGTCACCTAAGTGTTACGGGGTCGTCAATTCATCCCCTAAATTATAAGGGCTCCCTAATGCTGAAGGTGTCACTTGACCGTCGGTGAAAACAAAACTTGCGTTAGGTGCTCCTTAAATTGGCATAGGAGACACTTAAATTTTAGGGACTACTGGTGAAATCGGGCATTAGAATCTCAGAAAACCGATGCCATTTTACACCTTGTTTACTGATAAACATACCTTGGCTTTCTGAGGGTCGGGGATCCGGGTCTCTTCCATTGGTTGGATTGTTGTTTCAGGAGTATGGCGATGAACCCATGTTCGTTTTCATGCACGTCGAACAAAAATTCGTTTGGATCAGCTTGAAATAGAAATCGTAAGTCGCGCTCGTTTCTGTTCAACTGAAAGGATCCGCGGCTCCATCAACCCATCTTGCAGACACTTTGTGGAACCCTAATTCGTTAACGATTATATTTTGTGAGAGTGTCGGTCTCCCACGATGAGATCACATATTTTTTCGATGTTTTCCGTCGTAGCTGTAGAAGGCCGTCCAGAGCGGGGATCATCTTTGATGCTCTCTCGTGCACGTTTAAATTCAGCTGTCCACTTTTTAATAATTGCATACGACGGAGCAGATGTTCCTAACCTGACACCAAACTTTACTGCTGTAGCGGTGAAGGAAAACATCCTTTGGAAGCGGTACACTACATAAATACGAAAATCTTAATTCTGATACCATTTCAGTCGAATGGTTCATAATTCCGAAAATGAAAATTCCGTGTTTCATAATTCCGAATTTTTCTTCTTCGAAACTTCAAAATTCCGAACGCTTATAATTACGAAAATCAATATGCCGAATTTGAGAATACCGAACCATAAAAAATCCTTTTATGAATATTCTGCAATATCATAAATACGAATCCCGAATATCAAAATCCCGAATAATATTAGTTCCAATAACAAACGCCTTGTAAAACTGCATGAGCACATCAATTTATACGCTCGAGCATTCAAGCAGTCAGGAAATGAGAAAGTTTATTAAGTTTCTTGTACCGAGTTATTTCTTGAGTATGTAGCTCGCTCGGCTCGCGCTGCATTACCTATATACAGAATAACTGCTCCTCCTCGCTTCACTCGTCGTCTCGCCTAATTTGTATAATTTCAAAATGTGCCTTATTAATTTTAATTTGTGTCACAGGAGATTAAGATATAATTTTTAATATATACCAGTTTTAGATACAAAATCTGAATGTTAGCATTGAATTTTCGGAAAATTAAAATTCGGAATACCATATTTCGGACTAGTAACACAGCGGGTTTTTAATTCTTCGTACTAGTGAAAGCCGGAAAATTAAAATTTCGTGTTTATGAATTTCGGTAAAATAAGAATCGTATTTTTGAATAGTTGAATTAAGATTCCTCGGATTGTGAAATTCGGAATTTTGAAAATTCGGAATTTTTGGGTGTTGAAATTAACTCGAAAGTAAGTGTGATGTCTGTCAGCCCGAAGTAGGCAAGCCTGGTGGGTTATGCATCGCCTGACACCGACCTTTGGTTTGATATAGTTGGTGAGATATTCGTGCAGATAATAATACTAAGATTGTCGTGGATATTTTTACTATATTAAGCCATTTAATGCCAAGGACGCCGATCGGCGTCTTTAAAATTTCTCTTCAGACGCCGTATGGCGTTCAGTTTTCAAACCTGATTTTCTCAGCCACATTACAGTAAAAATCACTAAGATTTTTTTTTATGTGCTATAATACAATAATCTATCCTAAACGGCCTGGGGAGCCAATGATTAGACTTATCGTATTAAATATGCGGATCCTTAACGTTTTTTTTTGGTGTATTGTATATTTAAGTACATGAATCGTGTTTAAGTTGACGAAATGGATATATTACCATTAATTTGGTCCACTTTAATTAAACGTGTTACTCACTTTCGCAAAAGATCTCTATTTCGGTTTTAACCAATTAAATTGTGTTTGCCAAACTATTTACAAAAACTTAAGGCTTGTTTTGTGTATAAAATCAAACCTTTTTTTACGAAATCTAGAGGCTTACGCCGAGGACGCCCATGGGCAGCCAAGGAAACTATAACAAGTAGCCGGGGCCGCCGATAGGCGTCCCGTTCTCGAATGTATGTTGGCGTGCGGGTAATTTCGCACTTTTCTGGGCCGGCAGTGAATGGGTTAATAAACCCTGATATTATAAAAAGGATTTCTCCTGGTTTGTTTATTTGCCAGTAAAAAACAGAAAGTTTGTTAGGCAAAGTAACAATCAGAGGACAAGCGAACTTCAAATCTTTAGTTTTATGTAAACACAGAATAAACACAAATAAATCCTTTATTAACCTTCCACTGCTCTACATAAAATAGAACATCTGTAAATACGATGTTTTATATAAAAAACGATTATTAATAAATCTCACTTTACTCCATCTTGAGTTGAAAATGGCGAGACAGTTGTACTGTTTTGGATTAGAAAATGATATCTGTCTAGCTTCTTGATATGACACTGTGTTTTCCTGGTTTCTACCTTTTACTTTTTAAGAACTAAGTAATGGCGGGATAAAATAGCCTATATTACTTCGCGATCTTCTATCCAAGAACTTTTGAAATCGGTTTGGTAGTTTCAGAGTTTCAGAGTTTATCCATTACATATCCGTGACAAGCAATTCTTCCCTCTTTATACGGACGGCCGAGTAGCGTCTAACAATTTTCTTCTTTTTCTCCGCAGTAAAAGCAGACAAACGGGCTGAAGCTGAGAGACAAGAGCGCGAGAACCGACGACAGGCGAGACGCGACGAGGAAATGAGGGAATTGGCTCTCAAACTACGACGCAAGTCTGTTGCTAGTCCTTTTGATTATATATTGTACTGCTACAAGATACATTTTGTATTAAAACTGATGAGATAATTAAGAGAAATATATATAACGCCTTTTTTATCCATAACAATAAAAATGAATTGATTCAATTAATTAATTCAGAAATTTATATTTTTTATGTCTGGTCTCTTAAAATTTCGATTAAATCTATCTATAATATCTATATTATTATATCTATATCTTATATTAATTCTATAATATCTATCTATTATATCTATTTTACACAACTTTACTGCATATAAATATGTTTGTAATATTGTAAAGTAGTACAATATTTTGAAAAGAATATAACATTTTAGAAATGCTTTCATCTTTAACGATAATTCTCTGACTGTGAAACTAATTTATAAATTGTATTATGACAGATAATAATAACAATATTTATAAAATCAAATTGACCGCGCTCTAGTAAGAGAGATAGCAACACTATCATAGCCGCTTCTTTAACTGCTATCTTGTGATGTAGTCAAATCCTTATATGTACGATAACACTTGAGTGAGTGTTAATACCAAAGTTGATTAAAATGCGTATAGTTAAGTTCTGTTTCTAGTTTTTAGTATTAACCTAATGTAGTATAATTTGAAATGAATACTCTAATATTGAATTATATGTATTATAATAATACTCTAATATTGAATTATATGTATTATAATAATACTCTAATATTGAATTATATGTATTATTATTTGATGTAAATTATTTAATATTAAGTAGCGGCAGATAGGTAACAAGCTCTTGATGCACAGACCTCACGAATCTTGTCCGCGTGGCCTCATTTACCTTTCGCATTCCGACTTCACTACGCGAAAAGAACCGAGGCGGTACGACATGAAATCCGTCTCGCTCGCTCGCGCGTCATTGCTTAATTCTATATATTTATCAGTGAATATATGTAATGTTGTTCGAGTATGAAATCTATGCTCGAGTACGTCATGCAGGAACGTCACCTGTCTTCCATGTTTAAATTTAATCACAGGAATCCTTGTTTGAATCTTTGTTGCAGACAACGCGAGATGCGGCACCAACAGAACCGGCGCTCCAGCGGAGAGGGATCTGATGGGTCTAAGAGCAGGTCTTCTTCAAGGTAATATTTAATTTAGGTTGCACTCAAATTGATGGTAAATTATATGAGATTCCGTTATAGATACAATTTGGTACCTATGTAGAGAAAAACAAAACAAAAATAAAATCCAAGCAACCAGAATCCACACAGAATTGTAGATTTTACATTTCAGGAACTACAGTAAAAAATTTTATCCGATTTAAAAAATAATTCTAAAATAAAATACTGCACAGAAATTAAAAATGTTAAAAATGGCTTTTGACTTCTGTACATTTACCTGTAATGCAATACTTTTCCTCCACAAATTAATTAATTAATTTATTTTTTATTAATAATTAGCAGGCGTTTTTATGTCATATCTCGCCTATTTCCGGCTAGATAGATAGATAGAAACCACTTAAGCGTAAGGAATTTGTTGTTATGTACTAGAAGATTCGCGTAGCTTTGAACACAAGGAAGTTTTTGTACTAAATCTATTAATTTAGTATAATTAGGCTTTCTAAAGTTTGGCCAACGAACGAGATAAAATCACTGACCGTTACGAAGTTACGAGAGCGAACGATTATTATATATGTCCTTATGTCTCGTAATGCATTGCACAATAATGTTGTCAGTTGCTCGACGACGGTTGTGGTAAAGGAAAGCTCTCAGTACAGAAGGTATCAACCTGTTTATGAGGTTCTTAAGGCTTTGAACACCTGAAAGATTTTTTAAGAAAAAAGGAAAAAGCATTTATTACAACATATAATATCTGCTCAACGTCAGGGTGTGAGACCAAGTGCTTACAAAAACGTACTGTTAATACCTGCTTTATATAAAAACTCCCTCCGCCGCCGCGATTGGGGGGTGGGCGCGGGAAGTGCCACAGCCGGCAGCTGGGTCCAGCGGGCGCTCGCGCCTCGTCGCCGCCAGGCTGCCAGGCCTTGTTCATTGCCAGTGTGTCAGGAGCTTGCATCTCCACAACTGCCGCGAGCTCGCTTTGTCTTGAACCTAATGATCCCGCCTTGAAAGGCTAAAGTTCAGATTTTAAAACAAAAACTATTACACAATGATGTGATAAGTACTTATTTACCAATTGCGTAGAGTGCGGCTAGAGCCAAAATAAAAACGTAACGAACAATAAAATAGCTGCGAGACTGAAACCGGTGAACAAGAGAGAATAAGAGTGCGAATATCTAAATAAAGAGCGTACTTACATAAATAGTTTATGAACTGCTATTATATTAATTAAATATAAATAATAAATAATAAATAAACTACTTAAGGACTAATCTATAGGAGTTGATGATCCGCGATATGACCCCTTATCACACAATACCTACACCGCAACACGTGTTTAATTAGCAACAAAAGTGTAACCAATAGTAATAACATGTATAGATCACATTGCAATATATAGGTATTATTGATTTGCGAAAGCGGATTAAACAGTTGGTTTTATAATTTTAATTTGCTATCACAATTAAGTATTATATGCATTGCAAAATGAGAGTGAAAATACAGACAGACATAAGTAAAAATAATAATGATCTTCAGGAAATTATATACAAATAATTCTAACTTTACTTTTAAGAAAAATAAAAGTCCTGCGGAGTTTCAAATAGAGAAATAATTTTAGAGGACTTGGGTTGTGTAGCGAAAATTTGACCACCTCTGCTCCAGACATACTTCCATTTATGCAGACGCTCCAGCTCACGAGCCCTTCTTAGCATCGATCTATTTAACTTCGTTAACCACAAGAAACGACGTGCTGGGTGAAGCGGGTTACACCCTTTATCTCGTCTCGTTGGCCTTCCTTTAATCAAAATCTTACATAAACTATTTAGTTTAGGTTCCTACGCATTTCCATAGATTTTATACAGTTCAGTTTAGGCCTTCTATTATGTTTCATAAATAAACGAAAGCTAGTACCTCTCACTATACTAAAGCAACATAATTAGCACTACACAACATTATTAGTAGCCAAAACTAAAATGTACTAGTGTAGTTAAATTTCAAATTAACATTTTACAGAATTAAAATATCAAAACAAATTTTCAGAGAATCACTCCGCGGTAAACGCCGTAAATCCCCAACTAAATCAAAAAGTCGTTCTCCAGAAAAACGCATTCCAGTTTGGGAGGCGAGCAAGGAACCTCCATCGTACAGAGCCAAACAAGACTCC
Organism: Marasmarcha lunaedactyla; assembly: GCA_923062675.1. NCBI lineage: Eukaryota > Metazoa > Arthropoda > Insecta > Lepidoptera > Pterophoridae > Marasmarcha > Marasmarcha lunaedactyla. Next base: position 18,323,974 of record OV281353.1, read on the forward strand.
GACGCTTACAACCAAAAAAGACGATATGAAACCAACAGTTACGACAGGCGTAGAGATAACGACAAACAGAATAAATACGACAGATGTAACCGGGACAGAAATGACTACCGGAACAGTCATTGTGAACGTCGAGAATATCCGAATCTCAATGAACGACATGAGCGAAGAGACAAAAGGCCCTACACTCAGAACAATAGAGACTTAAGAAGTAACAGACCGGATCGAGACAGAAATGAAACTAATAATGAACCGGAATCTACTTCTAGAGGTAGAATAAGATTAGTTGATTATTAAGGATTTAAAGTTTTTTTTGTCTAGTTTGTATAATAATGTGTATTTTTTATTACATTTCCATGGATGTTAGATACAGTCAATTAGGTAAAGTTACAAAATGCGCATTCTTGTGAATTGTTATGGTCTATCTTTGATGTATGTTCTGAATTATAGTTTCGTTATGGAGTCGATGTCAAAGGTCAGAGAGTTAATTTTTTATTTCAGAATTGGCCATAACATCAGACTATTTGATGTATTAAGTGGGGATAAAACAAGCGGCATCAATTTTAGAGTTAGCTCATAATGTGATTTTAATTATTCAAGTCCAAATTATAATTGTAAACTTTCATAGTGTCTTTTTTATTATTAATTGGTCACAAATTGAAATCGATAACAAGTAGTGCCAACGATAATGTACTTGTGACTTGACTTTCTAGCAAATATGTTAAGGCGATTTTAAAGTTTCACATTGTAATAATGTAAGGTTTGTGTACCGGGTGAGGAACAAAAATTACCATGCGTAACATTGATATAATTTATTATTTACATTTTGCATTTGTTGATATCAAATACAGTGAAGAACTATAAATAAATGTATTATATATTAAGTTATTTGTTATTTTACTTCTTATTCCTATTTTATTAAAGTTATGTAGTCTATTCGAGTAACTTCAAACCGTATTTCTTACCATTAACCAAATATCGAGTATTATATCGTATCGCCCCATTACTCGAATTGACTAAGATAACTGATTTATAAAAAAAATATACTTTACTGTACAAAAATTAAATAATATATACAAATATTACTTAAACTGAGTCGAAACTACAACTTACAATTGTATAACTATCTACTATTAATAATCGTGGTATTGCTTTAATGTGAGAGCCTTGAACGTCCTATGTACAGAAATTTGGAAGACTTATTCCAAAACACAATTATACTAATTTAATTTCATACAATCTTATTTTATTGGGGGTATTTACAAAAAATAATAGTAGCTAGAAAATAAAGATCGAAGAAGAGTCTTTCTTCCATTGAGTAAATACTAAGTGTGGTAATTTTTTTGCACCACGGTTCAGACGTACACACGTCAAAAAAAGTTTTAGGTCACTAGATAAAGATGGATTTTTTATTATTTTACTTTTTAAAAGAATGTTGCTTACGTAACATCTTTTTAAAAGATACACAGAAATTAAAAAAATAATTATTTTTTACTAACAAAAATTGAATTTAAAATTCTTTATGCATTTTCGACTAATAAATAGTTGAAAGTAAAAGAGAATTTAACTAAATATTATCAACATTTATTATGAAATTGTTTTTATTTAGTACAAGATAACTGCTCCCCTGGCTCGAACACTTGCGGTAATCCTTACGGGCATGCTGAGAATTAAGTTATCCAGCATTTCTTGCGGTAACCTGTCCCATTCTTGAATAACGGCTTCCCTGATCTCTGGCACTGTCTGTGGAGGTGCCTGAGGGTTCCAAACAACTCGCTTAACAGCATCCCACGCGTGCTCCATCGGGTGTAAGTCAGGCGAGCCGCCAGGCCAGTCTAACCTGGTAAAGTCGTATTCACACGGAGCAGCGTTGATTAGTTGAGCTCATTATCGTCAACCAATACGAATCAAGGGCCATGGTTTATTCTAAATGACCTGAAAACTCCATCAATAGCAATGGTTTGGTACAAAGCTGCAGTCATCCAGCCACGATACGGGATCAACGGCGTTCTAGCACCAATCATACCGCCCCAAAAGGATACCGATTTCCCGCCTTGTTGAACGTTTCCGGCGGCAGTTCTTTGTCTTTCAGCGTTTCCACGTCTTCTCCAGACACGGAGACGTCGGTTGTCCGGATGAGTGCTAATTTTGGACTGGTCCACGAAGAGAAAATTCTGCCAAATGATTTCCTCGTCGTCTTCTTCTTTTTGGCCTTGATGATGGTCTGAGTGCTGATTTCTAGTCCAGTAGCAGCCCGCAACTCAGCTTTTATTTTAGTGGCATTGATTGTTAGGTCTCGGGCAGTCAGCAATCTGATGTAGGTAACGCTTCTGAGCAGTAATGCGCGGTTTACATGTATTAAGTAATTAAGTTGGTAACTAAATTTTAAGTTACTGCATATCACTTGTGTGTCCAAACGGATTAAGTAGTTAAGTTCATTAGTTCAATGAAGATGAGCAGTGATGAATCTCAAGGAATTCGTCAATTCTGTACTTAGATATATGGTAAATGTGATTTTGGACAGATTCAGAGAAGAATTTTATTCGGAAATTAAAATCTTTACAAGAATATGTTTTTTTCTAATTTTTATTCTACAAGCATATCTATTTTAAATATTCTTCACTAAACTCCACTCCGACATAAAAAAAAAAAAGAGTAAATGCAAAATAAATAGGAGCTCTTGCCGCTACCAGCTTTGTCAACTTATGCACTAAACTAAAAAATCGCGTCCAAACGTGTTAATTGAGAAGCCCCGCCTACCCACTTATACGAAAAATAGAACGAATCCTAATCTACTTATTCACTTGCGTACTAAATTTTAAGTTACCATTTGTCACTTAACCGACTGTTTACACGCAACTTTTAACTTAAAATTTAGTTACCAACTTAACCACTTAACGCGTGTAAACCGGCTATAAGAACCGTTGGCCGACCACTGCGAGGTCGATCAGCAAAGTTATCCACGCCGCGATACCTCCGTAACGTGTTCACTCTGCGTGCTATTTCTCTCGTAGAACGTCTTTCTTCCCCCAAAGTAACAATTCTTGCTCGTAAAACTTCTGATAATCCCCTCGGCAACTTTTTGAATGAACGCCTTCTTTGAAAAGTCAGAAAAGGCGCTTGAATCAATTTGGTCAGATTTCTGATTGAGCGTAAACAAGAATTTAATCTCTTTTTATTCAGGAAAACAATTGATACTTTAAAATCTTTTGTTATTAAAATATTTGATTTTTAATGAAGAATATTAGAAGAAAAAGAAAAAACTTTTATTCTACTGTAACAAAAAAGATTTCGTATTTTCAAAGTGATCTCAAACTTTTGATGTGTGTACTACATGACCACGTGAACTAGAAGTGCGGGAGGGATGCATGTTCCCCTATCAATCCTTTAATACTAATAACCAGGAGTGCCGTTCACGTTGGAAGTTTTGTCAGTTACATAAATACTGGTATAACCATCAGTTTACATCTATTCTGTAGAGTTCGAACGTGCGAGTGTTGGTTAATGTAAAATAGCAAAAAATAGGTGACGATCACATTACGTACCTGACAAATGGCCCTGTACTGCCACAGGTAGGTACATCACACACAAACTAATTATATTCCTCCCCGACATAAAAGTCAGGTGACGCAAAACATGGGCGTGCGAGCGCAAAGCAGGCTACCAGGAACAAGATGTTTTAGACCCACGACTTATAAGGTTGTCACCTATCTCCCGTTATTTAACTTCAATCAAAGTGTGCAAAATCGCGTATTATGCGTGAATATGAAATTTGCACCATTTTGTAGTTAAGTCAAATTAATGGTTTTGAATACAAAGGCATGCGAAGGTGAAATAAACGCAAGAAGCGGTTTGATGCCCCGCCCGCGCTGCCTCGCTCCTCGGCTGTGATACTGAGATGGGACGTGCTCGATATCGCCTTCGACATTTGTGAACTAAGGTTGCGTAATCGAGAATTAACGTAATTTACAACGACATTAACCAAAAATTAAAACAATATTTACTCATTTTTCACATAAAAGTAGCGCATTAGTTCTAATGATAAAGAAAATGCCGTAGGTCATCGTTATGTATGTAAGGGATGTTTTGTTTGTTAAAATTGCTTAGGTAAAGATAGAATGATATTAATTTATGAAAATGATATTAATTACGTCCCTAATTTCTGACGGTACGTACAATTTACATTACTCTGTTAGTTCTATAAAAAACTTAGTAACCTTAACATGTTAATTGTAGATGGATACTCATAAATAATTTGTCTACTGACAATGGCTAAACGCCGAAAAACTGGAAAATAGCTAGCTCGCTTCAAATTTTTCAACTCGCTAACAACAATAGACAAGGCGATCTAAGTAATAACATTGTAAAGGCAAGAGTCAGAGGTGCCCAAACTTCTTTTCTCATAGACCACTCTTAAAATGTTGCTGGTTCCGGTGGACCCCTTGCAGCTACATTTCTACCATATTCCCAAAACTCGACAAAAAATGTGTAGATTAGATTTAACTAAGACCCCGTCGAGTCTTCCGTCTACCTGGACCACTTTGGGACTAGCCTAGAGCGTCCCGTAGGTACTGTTTTTAACTGTCAGGAGGTAATGAAAAGGGGGGGGGAGTTTTCGTAATGGCGTTATTTATACAGAGTTACAGTTTAACCTATTCCCGTTAAGGGTGTTAGTTTACATCGTTTCTGACTGATTTGACTATGAAACACCCTATCCTAAATCCAACAGTTTTCGAGATATTTTGAAATGTGTAAGTTATTATTACTATTATCTATTTGATTTTTACAAGTAAAATAAGATGCTTTATGACCTAAATAACCAATATTGTACGTAAAATGAATAAATAAGTTATTGTGGACGATTCAAACTTAAACAAATTAATAAAAATTTAGAATGTTTATTTTTCTTTAAATGATATCTAAAAAAATACTGTGGGGCCTGTTTTGCAGATGTGTCTAAAATATCTACGTTTCATCAGCTATCCAAAGAGGTATAACGATCTAGGGTTTTATCAAAAACTAATAGAAAAAACTTAGTTTCATAGGCTACAGGGGAGACAAAAAAGCTTAATAAAACAATAGCTAAATAAAAGATACTTAATTACTAATACTTAATTTACTAAACTTTCAACTTCCAACAAAACATCTTAAAGTCTAAATTTCATGCTCCACATGTCCGCCTCTGTCTTGCACACATCTTCGCATTTCTTTACGAAGTTCACTTTTTACTACATCAGTAGTTAAAGTCCTTCTCATTTCATTCGCCGCATTAATTATCCTGTCTCTCAATACTTCAACTGACGAAATAGGGTTGTACTGGTGTATAAATTATAGGCACATCTGCAAAACAGGCACCATAATATTTTTTTAGATAAACTTTAAATAAAAATAAACTTTTTAAATGTTTATTAATTTGTTTAAGTTTGAATCGTCCACAATAACTTATTTATTCATTTTACGTACAATATTGGTTATTTAGGTCATAAAGCATCTTATTTAACATGTAAAAATCAAATAACAGTAATAATAAAACTTACACATTTCAAAATAAGCTGATAGCCGATAATCGGGTATTTTTTTATAAAAAACAATTAAATTCAAACATCTCGAAAACGGTTGGATTTAGGATAAGGTGTTGCCTAGTCAAATCAGTCAGAAACGATGTGAACTACTCGCCCTGAACGGGAATAGCTCGACTTAACCTGTAACCTTGTATATAGATAATGTAGTTATTGTCAGACTGGTCGGGCTAAACTAACTTGACATATAAAAGTTGTTAAACTGCTGATGGTTTCATTATTATATCTATGCATGTGTGCGTTCTAAAATGTATGAGAGTAGCTCATACAAACATATTTCCTAGATAAAGTATTTTTATATTTTTGAGATTTAGTAATCTCAATAATCTCTTTCTAATGAAAAGAAGTGGTTTTTGTTTATTTTAAGTTGCATTTTGATTATTAAAGAATAAATAATAGAGGATACTTGGTATCTAAATAATTGAAGCACATACAAATTCAGTAACCACCTCCTTTTCGAAAACATACCTGTAAGAGCTTCGACAATTATGTACCTAGTACATACCTAATATTACATTAATATTATTACAGATAAGTAAAATACAAACAAAATATGTAATAATGAATTCCTAGCTTTGGTTAATGTCATCCTCAACATATTGTCGATGCCCCTCTTTCAGTGGAAACATAACTTAGGTTACCTGAACAAAATATTTATTTTTATTTCCAAGTAGGTAGGTACTTTTCAACCGGTGATATGTGGGGACAAATCTAATTTGGATCAAATACATAATAGAAATAGGATCAAATGTACAACGTACTGTGCACGTCTACGATAGCAATAGCTCAGTCTAATAAAATAGTCTACAAAAATATTTAGTTTAAAATATAACATAAATCCGAAATTGTTTTGTGCATTCCTATTTCACCTCAATAAACATGGGTCCTGTGGCGCAACGGATAACGCGTCTGACTACGGATCAGAAGATTCCAGGTTGGAATCCTGGCAGGATCGATATTTTTTTTAAATTGGCGCCTAAATATTTAAACTTCACAAATATTCATTAAATCACATTATTTTAGAAGCCACAACAATTTTTTGAACACAGTCAGCTTTTCGTGTTGGTCTTTCTAATCACTCAGCGTGTCTACGTCGACGTCCTCATTGTCGTCCTGCAAGTTGTTGGGGCCGCGGCCGGGGACTTCGCTGGCCCCTCCGCCAGGCAGTCCCCGGCCTTCTTTCGTGTGTCGCCACTTCATGCGGCGGTTTTGGAACCAAACTTTCACCTGTAAAGGATAATTTGTGTGTAGGTATTAGTATAGCAGTATCGGAATAGAAAATTGAGCCAAATTGTACGAATAGGTGCCGTTTCCTGGTTTTTTTTACAAACGACGATAATAAAGTGCTATTAGATAGTTCTATTAGGTTGCAATACAATTGTTTTCTAGCAATTGAAAAAAAATGGAAAAGCTTTAGATGTCTATTGAATAACTACATGTAGCCAAAAAGACTGTTTGATAGTAAAACTGTATCTAAACAGTATGTTACTGATATTGTAAATTTAAGAAACAGTATAAGGGCAGCGGAGCGGAGCTGAGCGCTTTTTTGGAGCTGGACAGAACGGAGTCGAGCAGAGGGCAGCGTGGCGGAGGGTAACGCGGCGCGGTGGCGGAAGGTAGACTTGTCCTGACCCGGATTCAATTTTTTTATACTTGTTAACGGCAATGGATTCAAGTTCTTATTTAATGTTTTTTTTTGGATTATGATGATGACGATGATGTTAAAAATGTTAATGAAGACGATAGAGGTGAAATGTAATAGTAAACTGACAATTTTACAATCAACAAGCGGACTTCTTGGAAAGAAACGAAAAGCACTATCGACGCTCCTAATTGGGTTTAGATTTATTGCATATGTATACCTATATACTGCACAATACAATATAATCTATACTGTTCGGAACTTGGTCCGCTCAGCTCAGCTCCGCTTCAGAGGAGGCACTTTCCACCGCTCTTCTCCGCCCAGCTGGCCGTTTAACAGCGGAGCTCCGCTGTAATATTAAACAGTGCCTCTTATATAGATGTAACTAAAATCATATTTGATGTCTGTGTATTTGAAAATAATATTTTTTTTTTGTGTTACTTAGTCACTAAAGCTCACAATTTACTAACGCTTAACCAAAACTTTGGTGCTCTAACAATAAAATGGATTAGAGAGACTTCCATTCTATTGTATCTACCCGTTTATACAAAAAAAATATAATTACACAAAAAACGGGGAGTTAATCATTACGCATAGCTACTATTACACAAAATCCACCAGAGACAAACGAATTTATACGAACGTATAGAATATTTATTTACATCAAGTGACACCGTCTAATGATCTCTCTTGTAGTACTGTACTGCTGTGGTTTTAATTATTTTTAAGATTTTGTTTTTAAGTTAGCTAACATATAAATATAAAAACTAACTAAACTAGCAAACCCAAAATCAACAATGAACCTGTGCAGCAGTCAACCTCCAGCTCTCATCCATCCGGTTTCGTAATGTACCTACTTCTGTATCTGGAACCTTCTTTGGAGGTTGCTTTAACTTCTAATCCCCAAAGAACCAAACCAACAGACCCAAAATAATTGCAACGAACCTGCGCATCGGTCAATCCCAAGGTGGCCGCCAGCTGTCTTCGATCCGGTTTGGTGATATACTTCTGTATCTGGAACCTTCTCTCCAGGCCTTTTCTCTGGAGGTTGCTAAACACCGCGCGCGACCAGGAGCGTTTGCGTTTGCCGGTGGAAGTGACGTCACAGCGCGGAGCGGTAGGCTGCGGCGGTGAGGGCGGCAGGGAGAGGCGGTACACTGAAACAATAAGATATCGATGGTTGATAAAAGCTTGGTTTTTGTTAGAGATGTGTGTAATTAATTAGTGTTAAATTTAAAATTAGCTGATTTATTCTAACTTGTAAATAAGCTGGTGACCATTGTTTCTTACGATTACTACTTCATTAATCAACTTTTGTACATATATTTCAATTTCTGAATTAGTTTAGTTTTCTGGAATTTAATTGTTTAACTGTTAGTAGTATCTCTAGGTTTTTATGTTTGAACTTTTTAATAAATGTTAAGCTATGTTAACTAAAAAGTATGTTAAATTATTAAAAATTCCTTTAGTATGATAATAATAATAGTAGCTTTTACTTCTATACCTAAGCTCATGGCCATTGACGATTCTTTTTTTTACTTTATTCAGCCGGCAAACGAGCAGTGGCCTACCTGATGGTAAGTGGCACCAGCACCCATGTACATCGTTAGTCGTAGGTAATTTATTATTAATACTGATTGTGATTCCCAGATGCCAGATGATTGCCAGTGATCGCACTGGTGGTGCCGTCCCTTCACCCGCAACGTGACCACGTAGACGTGATCTTTACGGCGGTCGAAATACGAAGGACTGTAGTACCGCGAAGGCGAGATCTTAACAAAGAAACTGTGCTACCAATAAAAATTCCGACTGTACAATTGGCCTGTAGGTGCAAATCATATTCAAAACAGTTAAGAGTAAGCCTACTCGGTTCCTTCACTGGCTTCACTTTGTAGAACTGACAGGTACTATTTAGTAAGGTTACAAAAACAGAAGCTGTTGACCGGATTTTGTACAAAGAAACCTATCTCATGTTTTTCGTGTCAGAGTTATTGAAAAAATAACGGTGGGTACTGTAAAGTACCGGGACGGTAGAGGTTTGTTGGAAGTTTACACTATTGAATTAACAACCACTTTTTGAATTATACTCTGCTATTTATTAAATCTTTCACAAAAAATACATCTACCATATATCAATGCTATTGAGGCCGCTGCCAACAATAGAATGCTAGAACATTCTTTATATTAGGTCTTTACCTATGAAATTGCCGTTTTTCACGAAATAAATGAAGCGTAATTTTTTTATATATTTTTTATTTCTATTAATCAAAATAATCACCCATGCAATCAATGCATCTTTGCCAACGCATTGGTAGCTTATTGATGCCTTTCTTGAAGAAATCAGCTGGACGGGAGGCAACAAATTCTTCAAAGGCATTTTGTACTGCCTCTCGGGTATTGAATTTTTTTCCCGCCAAGAAGTTATCCAAATTCTGGAAAAAGTAGAAGTCTGTAGGCGCAAGGTCTGGTGAGTACGGCGGATGACGGAGAACTTCCAACCCCAACTCTTGTAGCTTGGAGACCGTCTGCTGTGCAGTATGAGGTCGCGCGTTGTCGTGCAGGAGCAGTGGAGCCGAACGATTGACCAAAGCTGGTTGGAGACGTGCGAGCTTCTCCATCATTGTGTTCAGTTCTTCACAGTACACATCTGCAGTAATGCTTGTCCCGTTTGGCAAGAAGCTGTGATGAATTACACCCGCGTTAGACCACCAAACAGTGACCATCACTTTTCTAGGGGTAAGTTTTCGTTTAGGGCATTGTTTGGGTGCTGAACCAGGGTCCAACCAACTTGCTGAGCGCTTACGATTGTCAAACAGGATCCATTTCTCGTCACAAGTAACAATGCGGTTCAGAATTCCTTCATTTGTGTGCCTGCTGAGCAGTGCAAGGCACGTCTCCACGCGTACTTCGCGCTGGCGGTCATTGAGTTCGTGGGGTACCCATTTGTCAAGCTTTTTTACCTTGCCAATTTGACGCAAATGGACCAATATTGTTTTGATGCTAACGTCGAAAGCTGCTGCTAATTCAGCCGTGGATTGAGTTTCATCAGCTTCCACAATTGCCTTTAATTCGTCATTGTCGACCAAATTTTTCGGACGACCACGGGGTTCATTTTTCAGGTCAAAATTTCCAGAACGGAAGCGGGTAAACCAATAACGGGTGGTGCGTTCGTTTGTAGTGTTCGCTCCGTAAACGTCGTTGATGTTGCGTGCCGCTTGTGCCGCTATGCTGCCACGACGGTACTCATACTCCTTAATTACTCGAATTTTTAACTTATCCATGATGACGAAAAATGTTCGAATGCGTTGAAAACAAAACACTAACTATTAAACAAATGACGATTTTAGAAAAAGAATTCCATGTTTGTCAAATAAAATTAATTTGAAATTAGAATTATCAGTCAAAAAAAAAAAAAATTTTCATTTGAAAGGGCAAGTACGGCAAAACGGCAGTTTCATAGGTAAAGACCTATTATTTTATCGTTTTGTCAAATTACAAATTATGACACATTTGTAAGCTGCCAGCAAGTTTGTTTGTGCGATAATGTCTTTTATTATATAAAGCACAAGCAAACGTTGGAGTACACTCCACACAAACACACCAACTAAGTATATGATATGTATTAAACAAAAGCTTTTATAATTTGACGGCCGAGTGGCGTCGTGGTAAGTAGCCTTGCCTCTTGCGCTGTAGGTCCCAGGTTTGAATACTGGCCGGGGCATTCATTTGTGTGATAAGCACAGATGTTTGTTCTCGGGACATGGTTGTTAATGTTTATATATTTTTGTTTATTCTGGGTTCCCCCCAGTACGTTTTCTGGTCATCCATAACACAAGCTCTGCTTACTTTGAGACCATTCAGTTAGTGTGTTTGTGTGGGGATTTATTTTTACTATTATTTATAGCAGACGAATTGCACATTTAGCTGTTTAACAAAACTTAGTGGGCTTGGTCTTGACTGTCGAGAGTACCGACTATATGATAGGTATGGACAGCGGACTCCATAGTTTATTTGGATATTTCATGCCAGTATTTATTAACCTGGCTATATTACGAAAGTATTCAGCAGCATTTCTGTCACTGCACTCGTTTCGCTTACAGTTTACAATGGAACGCCGAACTTCGGGCGTTCCTCTGGTTCGACTGTGCGTAACCTCGCCTTGAAATGTTTTGTGCTACCTAATAAATCCCGAAGGTCGCTCTGCTGAAATTCAAAACGAATCTCACGATTACTTATTTTCTCAAATGGTAATAAAAAATGTGATGTCACTGTTTAAAAAGTCCTGATGCTTGGCCTGAGGTGGTAGTCCTATGGCACGTAAATACATTTTGAAATTAAAATCAACATTCTGTTAATCTATTCAGAAAGGGAAATTTTTCCAGTTATGTACCATTTTGCGGTAAAATCTTTTACTGCTAGTCTTTATTGAGGTAATAGAAACCAAAACATTAATTTTCTGATTTTTATTTGCACGACAATCTCGAATTCATCAAACTTATACGTAATCACTGATGGAGTATGGCTGGTCCGATGCAATAACTGCACATATTCGGCTTGTATTGATCGAGTAGGCAGCTAGACCATTCGGGCGTTATGCGGATCGGCACATTTGGCTTGTTTGCTAAACCCAAGCGGCTTTGGTGGCATTTTTTCCGAATGTTTAGCGAGAGTAGAATTTCTGTTTGTTAATGTCTCCTCTGGGGCGGTACTACAGTCCTTCCTATTTTAACCGCCGTAATAATGATGTTTACGTGGTGGTGTTAAAGAGAAGGAACTGCTGGTGCAATCACTGGAACAATCCGAACTTAAATCTACGGTCGGCAACGCATCTTTACTTGTTTTGACAATCACATTATAATTGCATAAATAAATAGCTACGACTACGATGCCTGTGGGTGTGGACGCCGCTCAGCAACAGGCGGGTTGCAGCTCCCGGCTTTGAAAAACGTTCATCTAATGAAATGAAATATTTGTTTCTCAACATTGACAATTACTTGTTCTTATTGATGTCAAATAAAACATGTCTCTACCACAGTTCGAAAAAAACCTTCGTGAAGAAGAACTGGCAAGAAACTTCACGGGTATATTTTTTTCAAAATAAATTTACAGTCTCTTTATGTCTATACAGAGTTATTCTTATCTGCATCTGTTAGCTCGGCAAGTCTCTCTCTCCCCATGTATCCAAACGATGAACACCCTCAAACGGCACCCGTTCACGAGTTAACGCGGGATTCAGCAATCGCCCTCCTTAACCATTTTAGAGGGAAGTGAGCGACCCGTCACCAGACGCTACCATAAGAAGACGTACTTTAGTGACAATGACGCTTTAGATACTCATCGGGACGAAGAACTCAACGAACAAATATACTACTTACAAGTACAATCCTGTTAATGAGGGGACTATACCCAAGGACTTGTGTCATCCAAATAATCGGATAGTTTATAATATGCTTTAGCACACAACTTTTGCTTTATAGTTTCTTTGAATTTGTCAATAGGAAGACCTTGGATATCCTCAGGAACCTTATTATAAAAGCGTATACATTGACCCATGAATGAGTTAGTGACTTTATGAAGCCTACTATTATGAGCTGCCAGCATATTTCTTCCTCTTGTGTTAACATTGTGCAGATCTTTTTTTCTTTTGAACAAGGTTATGTTCTTTTTTACAGACATTAAATTTTCTAAAATATATTGTGAATAGAAAGTAGGAATATTTATTTCCTTAAATTTACTTCTAAGTGACACCCTTGAACCGAGCTGATAGATTGCGCGAACAGCCCTTTTCTGCAGAATAAATATAGTATCAATGTCGGCAGCTCATAATAGTAGGCTTCATAACGTCACTAACTCATTCATGGGTCCACAACAGAATGCCATATGTCATGAGGCTGTGGAAGTAACCGAAATAGACTAAATGAGCAGTTGTTTCAATTGAAATTTGTCTCATTTTTTTAACAGCATATGCGGCAGAGCCAAGCCTTTTCGCTAAACCATCAACATGCGGTTCCCACTGCAGTTTGGCGTCTAAGGTTATGCCCAGAAATACAGTTGAGTTTACAGGAGTCAGTTCCTGGCTCTTAACTACAATGTTTGTGTTTACCTGTTTGACATTTGGTAATGTAAACTTAACACATATCGTTTTTTTTCATTGAGGAGCAAATTATTAGCTGAAAACCACTTCTCTGTGTTGGAGATGCATTGGTTTACTGCTCGATTGTCAGTTTCTTTTTGTTTTAAATAAGAAGAAAGTATCGTCAGCAAACAATATGACCTCGCATTGATTCTTAAAGACCGATGGCAGATCATTGAGTAAGGCAAGTGCTCGGTTTCTTATGCCGTAATGGTGCAGCTTCATGAGTAGAGTAGTATGATCCACACAGTCGGACGCCTTGGACAAGTCACAAAAGACACCAATAGCATCACACGACTCCTCCCAGGCTCTGAATACGTGTTTTATGAGCTCAACACCGGCATCGGTTGTTGAGCGACCCCGCGTGAAACCAAATTGGTTAAAATTCATTAAACTATTACCATAAAACTGAGAAAGTAATTGATTTAAAATTAATTTAAAAAAAATCGAATACGAAATCGAAAACAAATACGGTTAGTGTTTACTTTTATTCAAAAGTTTAGGTATAAACATTAAAGTACGAAAAGAGTTTTACACTAAAAGAGTAATTACATGTTTTAAAAAAGTTTTTAAATAATAACACTTTATTGTGAATACCGTTTTAAATATCGAACAATTTATTATGTTTCTATAGTACAGCGGTGGTCACGGAATTTGGAACGACTAGTCTTCTTAGTAATACTTTTGAATTACGGTGGTGAAAAATATGTGTTTTTGAAGTAACTATTTTAGGTCGACAAATAATTAAGAACGAGTTTTTCAGTATTACGAAATACTTATATATAGATTATATTAAGCAGTAAAAATACAAATTATACTAGTAAAATAATTCAATTTAAAACTTTAATGACCACTGCATCGGCGAGAGATTTGTATTCGCTAGATTTTTTTAAACCGGAACAGTGACCTAGTGTTCTATAAAAACGTTGTACAAGTCTGTGATGTTGTCACATTATCGACGGATAGCTTTTTCTTGACTTCTGACCAAAGATAATCTACAGGGATAATCACAGACTGGGATGCAAGAAAGTATTTAACGGTTTTTGGTCATAATAGCTTTAAAATATCCTTCTGCATATAATATACTTTTGTGTTAGAGAAAACTCAGGTTTCCTTTTACAATCGGATATTATATGTTTCCGGAAAACCACTTCACATTTTCAAATTTCCTCGCCAAGCGTTAATACCTACTTTTTTTATAAACTTTGTTTTTTATTGAAAAAGGACTAGACGTTTGTCTTCTATCTCACCTGATGGAAAGTGACGATCGAATGCTTGGTTTTTGTTATCGCTTACTATCAGAAAAGATTTGTTAATCTTAGTTTCGTGTAGTTTATTTTTATATTTTCTGGCGAACAGAGTCGAGCCTGCTTCTGGCACTCTTGCACTAAGCATTGGTACTTTTCTTGCCCTTACATGCCACTATCCTTCAACCAAGCGCCCGTGAATAGTCCTTCATTGAAAGGTTATTTTTATCTAAATATTCATTTCTTATCTTTCGAGACCCTTTGAAAGGGTCATGTTGAGTCATACGAACGATGTCCCGATCATCTCGTTCAGATTTCTTTCTCTGCTTTGGTCTTGAACATTGTATCATTTGTGTTCATAAGTTTTACAGCCTGGAACACCATAGTTAACGAGCATACCATATTTTTATTCCGACCAATTCATCTCTTAACGTTGAATTATTATTTTTTTTATTTTATTTATTTTTCTTCATCGATATTACTCAAAATAATCAAATACTTTTAGTTTAACAGTACGCACCGGAGTCAAAACTACCTAATAATAAAAATGTAATGAATGAAGCAATAAGTTTATCGTTCTTAACTATTCCTTAATCCAGCTAGTGTATATAACCAGTAAATAGAACAATTATGTCCGTTTCAGCTACACAAATTATTTATTTATTATTTTATTGATTATTTGGACAAATGAATACCTACTTACACCTCCGAGACTGTCGTAATGAAGAAAACAATATAGTTGGATTGAACGTTCTTAATTCTATGTCCACCACTTAATATCTAAGTCTAACTAGGTAAATCTGAATGTAGATGAAATCAAGAGTTTATAAAAAGAGGTTAGTTTCTGAGTTCATATTAAGTTCCACTACGTAACGCTAACGTATCCCAAATATACTACTTACATAATTTTTTTCTATGTCTATAAATTTTTTCACACTATTTATTCGAGAATATTACAATAATGGCCTCCAACGCGGCAAACACATGGGCACTGAATGCCGGACCGGCCTCGAATTTCAAGTCTCTCCGCGCGCTGACGAGCCCGCAGTATTTAAAGTTTTGTGCAGCATGGAAGTCATGAAACGGTTATTAGTTAGAGGTCGCAAAAGCTGAAGTGGCTTCGAGCAAACATGCTCGCGTTATTGTAGCTTTTAAAATGAGGACCGCTTAATGTGCTCCGCTACGGTCCCATGAATCGTTGCATTGTAATGGTCTGATTCCTAAAAAAACTATATACCTAAATACCTTGTTGTTAATAAAAAAATATTCAAAAGTACGTAATGGATAATAACTCTACTTAATTTTTTGCTATGTACCTTATAGGTGAACATTTGCTTGGAACTCTACGCAAATAACAAACGCGCAAGCGAGCTTGTCTGATCTGCTTTAAAAAAATCATTCTTATTTACATACCTACTTATGCTATGTTTTCTAAAACATATATAGAAACCAAAAGGCTTGTTAAATGTAATACATAATCATAGCAAAAATATTATCAAAGTTAGCATTCATAAATAAGTCGCTATCATAATGTAGTAAAGTAGTATTCAATAATAAGTATCTCAATACCTATTCTTGCCTTGGGATTTAAAAAAGCAAAAATATTAGTCGCCCTGTTTCATTGGCATTATTAAAATAATCTACTCACTGTACTCTACAAATTAAAACCGAAAAAGGTTTTTTTTTTGCAGTATTTAGGTATATATAATACCTGAAAGTATGGCTTTTGGTGTTAAATTGTTGAAAAAACGCAGGCATCGCAAGCATCGTTGATACACGAGTGAGGCGGTGGACGAAGGCTACATAAAAATAAAATAATAAACGAATCAAATGTTCGGAGATTTTACTAACCGGACCTTGTCAAACATAAAGCCTGATAAAATTTAAAAGCAAAATTTTATTTATGTGTTATTTAGTGACGTGTACGGAAATAATGTCCGGTGTACGCCAAAGCGCACTACAATAATAGACTGATTACTTTCTTAGTTGGAGTTATGTCGCGTTCAAGTACTGACGATGCTACCGACTCTTTGGAACACACACATCAAAAAAAGTTTGAGATCACTTTGAAAATACGAAATCTTTTTTGTTATAGTAGAATAAACGCTTTTTCTTTTTCTTCTAAGATTCTTCATTTAAAAATCAAATCTTTTAAAATATCAATTGTTTTTCTGTATAAAAAGAGATTAAATCCTTGTTTACGCTTTTTCAGAATTCTGACCGACTTGATTCAAGCGTTTTTTCTGACTTTTCGAAGGAGTTCAGTCAAAAAGATGCCGAGGGGCTATCAGAAGTTTTACGATTAAGTATTGTAACTTTGGAGGAAGAAAGACATTCTACGAGAGAAATAGCACGCAGAGTGGCTGTATCCTAATGCTGTGTCGTGAACACGTTACGAAGGTATCGCGGCGTGGATAACTTTGCTGATCGACCTCTCAGTGGTCGGCCAATTGTTCTTACTGCTGCTCAGAAGCATTACATCAGATTTCTGACTGCCCGAGACCCAACAATCAAGACCCTAAAATAAAAGCTGAGTTGCGGGCTGCTACTGGACTAGAAATCAGCACTCAGAACATCAGGATTTGCTTACACCAGGTTGGATTACGAGCGAGAAGATCCTGGCGAGCACCCCTGAACTCACAGCAACGACAGCGACGCACATTCCAGTGGGCTAGACTACGCCAAAATGGAGAAGACGACGAGGAAAACATTTGGCGGAATTGTCTCTTCGTTAATGAGTCAACTAGAGCACGCCTGGGATGCTGTCAAGCGAGCTGTTTAGAACCGTCAGCCACCTCCCCAGAGAGTGCCAGAGATCAGGGAAGCCATTATTCAAGAATGGGACAGGTTACCGCAAGAAATGCTGGATAACTTAATTCTCAGCATGCCCAGAAAGATTGCCGCCTGTTTTCGAGCCAGGGGAGGAGTTATCTTGTACCTACTAAATAAAAACAATTTCATAATAAATGTTGATAATATTTAACTAAATTCTCTTATTCTTTCAATTATTTCTTAGTCAAAATTGCATTAGGACTTTTAAATTACATTTTTGGTAATAACAAATAATTTAATTTTTTAATTTCAAAACGTGTACTTATCTTTTTTTGTAAAAAGACTGTTTTAAAAAGTTAAATAAAAAAAAAAAATATCCATCTAGTGATCTCAAACTTTTTTTGATGTTTGTATGTCATCGATGTTAGCACTTCACCCTTGCATAATTATAAACTGCAGAACAGGAATCGTTGCTGATATTCAGCGTGCTGCGGACATCATGGCATAGAACATCGAGATAAATACAAAAGTGGTCGATTTAAAAGTTATTCATAATCTTTAAATCATAATGCAACCTATGATTCTCAGCAAAGTTTTAAAATAATAAACTTTTATGTGCAAATTTTCCGAGTAAAGCTGAGGAGCAAAGAACTCTCTTTTAAGTAGAATCCACATTTATACAATAGTCGATTTTAATAAATAAATGCTTCAAGCAGCATAGATAGCATAATATGTAAATAATTCAGCGCTAGCACCTTTAAGTTATAAAGGATATTTATTAAGAGTACTTTAACTTTAAAATGTTATAAAATGCCCTTTTTACAATAGTGAAAAGGCAAAGTAATTTAGGATTCATTATAGTACCTACTAAAATTATCAAAACAATATGGCAACCTTTTATCCCATAAGTCCTAACTATGAATTTTATTTTATGTTGCATATAATAAAACGTTCGGTAGGTATATTTAATGCATAT
The DNA here is from genome assembly GCA_923062675.1 of Marasmarcha lunaedactyla. NCBI lineage: Eukaryota > Metazoa > Arthropoda > Insecta > Lepidoptera > Pterophoridae > Marasmarcha > Marasmarcha lunaedactyla. The sequence goes on from OV281353.1 coordinate 18,342,320, forward strand.
TCAATCATTAATTATAAATCGTTTAAATTAAAATAAATACCTACCTCAATTATGAAGTGAACTTAGCGAGTTCGCTTGCTCATGAATAAATTCAAGTTTATGTCAAAATTTCTGGGTCAAAGTTAGCCTACATGTTATCCCAGGTTATATTTTTCCGAACGTCAAAATCATGCGAATCCTTTCAGTCGTTTTTGCGTAATTTAGCATCAAACACAGAAACTTATAAATTTTTTATAATATTAGTAAGTAGGATTTGTTATTGAACACCGCACAAATTCTCGTCCTCAGCCGGATTTGGATAAGGGATAATTATTCCAATCGGCTTAAATACTACTACATGCATCACAATGTTTTTAACGTGACAAATGTCATTACCTCACTAAATAATGATTAGGTACATAAGTACAACAAACCTAAAATAAAAATAAAAGAATCTTGAAATATTTTAGTAAATAAAGTACTCTCATCGCAGGTACAATAAATCCAAGAAAAACAATATATAATCGAAAAAATTTTGAAAATCTTCTGTATCTCATGCCACAAAAAACATATAGGTTAAGGTGATGATCATATTGAAAACTATTTGTATCCTTATGATTTGTTTTATTTAGGTATTCTAAAACTATTTAACATTCAGTATTTTTAAGTTGGCTTGTAGGTATAAATTAAATATAATAAATATCTTATCTGAAACGCAAAGATCACATTGGACTGACGCTGGCCATTAAAGTCGACATTAACAATTATTCAAAAAGGTCTGAAATTTTGGAAGCGTGAAAAAATTTAATATTAGTACTCTAAAATTATAAAAAAGTATAATTTAACGTTAAAGAATGTGTGTGATGGAATTATGTTTATATTACTAACATTTTATTTGAATTTAATATAAGAAATAATAGATGAAAATGTTTAGATGGCACTTATGTTTCAATAGAACATTATTTAATTTAAAGATTTAATTCACTCATAATTCGAAAGCCAAATAAACAAACAAAACTTCTTATTTACCCGTTGTAGGTCTCAAAGCTGGGTGCAAATGGGAGTAAGGCAACGACATCGGTATCTGCAACAGTGGGTCATCCCTGCAGCACCGGTAAAGGGCAGCCACGCACCCTGCGCACGGGGGCGGTTCCCCCCGCGGGGATTCATGGACATCCTCTGAACTTTTACCCTTCCCTAGAATACTATCAACACTGAACTTTAAAACACTCGTCTTTTCACCACTTAACGAAGTCATTGCACAAACATAAACCGCCTTCGGCCGAAGTTAAACAGATACTGACACATTTTGGCTGTCTTTTCGAAGCAAGCGCAGGGAGTAGGCGTGGCTTATTACGCGCCGTAATCCTATTGGTCGCTTCTAAACGGGGTGGAGCCTCTTTTATTGGTTACAGATATAAGCGATCATTGACTAATATTGAAAACAACTGCCTTTGTTTATAAACCGAGTTTTAATGGATTTATATGGATAAACAAGTTGGGGGGTGATCCTTATTGCGCAATATTTAAATAAAAACCATGTTCGAAACAAGTATACCTACCTAAGATTGTTGATTACCCAATTTATGAAACTTGCAGCACATATACGAGTACCTAAGTGCGAGTTTGAGGCTAGTTTCAGATTTATGTACAATTAGAAAGGTAGTTAAAAAAATATTTTTGGATCGAAATATTTTTTAACTGCTGTATTATTTACTAAACCTATTATTAACTGACACTTATTATACAGCACTTGGCACCTTAACTCAGAATCAAAAAACGAGGGGCAAAGTTGAGCGAGTTGCAACACGACTCCACACTCCGCTCCGACTCCGGAGTCCGCTCGACAGGTTACCCTAAAATTTGCAAAGGCCCCAAAGTAAGCAGAGCTTGTGTTATGGATGACACACGAACAAAGCGAACACAGCGACGCGGATACAGCAAACTGGGGGGGAACCCAGAATAAACATACATATATAAATACAAACAACCATGATCCGAGAAAAAACATCTGTGCTCATCACACAAATGAATGCCCCGGCCAGGACTCGAACCTGGGACCTTCGGCGTAAGAGGTAAGGCTACTTACCACTACACCACTCGGTCGTCTTCATCGGCATAGCTATTTTCCGAACCAGTTGTCGCTGGCACCTCCTCGCTGCCGATGGAAGGCTAACTCACCTTTCTACTCAACTTTTCCTAACTAAGACACCAGCCCGACAAGCGCACAACAATTTACTCCGGTCCGCCCAGGTATTCCCCTCTCATTTTGCTTACCTGAAACGCAGGTATTTGAGCTAGTTGACCCACTCTGCTACAGATATGTAGTTTACATCATTTTATGCGAGCGGGCTTACTTTGCGGTAAGCTTGCATAGGTATATGGGGCAGATGAGTGTGCGTGGCTAAAATGTACTGATTGTACACGCACACCATCGCGACCAGAACGTGGTTGACAAGATGGCGGCTGCCACACAACATTGAGTTGCATTGCATATTTTAGCACACGCACACTTAGGCACGCACAAATGAGTCGAACTATCTACACTATATGTTCACAAATTCTTCATATATTATTATTATAAAGATGAAATATTTCTTTGTTCAGGTCGGTAATCGATAAACCCTGCAACCACTTCTTTTCCCGCTTTTTTCTTTCACCATTAGAATGGCACATAATGTCGCTCATATAACCGCACTGCGACCTCCAATAGTCGATATTTTAGTTTGAATTAATAAATAGATCCCCAAGCAAACACGTCAACTCTACGGCCTAAAATAAGCAGAGTTCGTGTTATGGATGGATGTTATGAACCATACAGCGAACTGGGGGGGAACTATGACTCGAAAACAAACATCTGTGTTCATCACACAAAGGAATGCCCCGACCAGGACTCGAACCTAGGCAGGGCTACCCACTACGCCGCTCGGCCATTATCCACAGTATCAAATTATAAAAACTAAAAAACTTAGTCAAGGTTCGTAGGTAACTTTAACTTAACGACAGATTCCTAATCCATCCATTCATGCTATAATTACAAACGTTCGTCCTTTCGCAACCAAAACTTTCAGAACTAACATTGGCTGTTACAGCACCGTGTCTAGAATATGCCGCGAACATAACAACATATATAAAGATACCAAAATTGATTTACATTATACTGTACCTTTGTTTAGATATAAGAGAGCTCTGTATGATTATGTTGCCAATATTAGTCAAATATAATTTTTGTGTATGTTTAAATAAAATTGTTATAGTTTTAAGTGTCAATCTTACAACAACTTTAGGCATAAGTTGTATTTACCTGTTATTGGAATTGCACTATACTCTTAAATTAGATTTAAGATTTAAACTGTTTTATGGTGTACTTCTGTTGGTAAACCTTTAAAAATAAATAAATTCTAATCCAGATTTCTAATTGGCAATAAAATGGTTCAGTCCAGTGTGTCTTTTGTACTGAAATATAGAGTCTATTATTATTCTACAGATGCTTCAAACTCTATATATCAACGAAGGTAAATGGGTATACTTACTAGTACTGCGATAAAATCGAAAAAAAACACCGGTTATCTTCACCAAATTCCACATCTCTATAAAACGTGATAAATGAAATCAACTGCTGCAACCTCTCACCCACATATCCGATATTACTCGAACGATATTCGTCGGATCTATACCGTTTGCTAGTGAAACAACGCAGGTGCACTTGACAGCCCAAATAAACCAATACGTAATCGATCCGATTTCGTATCGATCCTGTTAGAAAATCGCTTTCATCCTCCCACACTGTTATTATCTAATTGCGGAGGGAGGGTAGAATCAAATTGGTTCCGTCTGTTTGTTTGTGTTTCGTAGATTTAGGTTAGGCATTTAGTAAATTTTGGCCGTGCTTTACTTTGTTAGGGAACGTAGAAAAATTACCAATTATTTGTTAGATATAAAAATGGTTCCAGTTTTGTTGTGTTTTGTTTACTTTGGCACTTGTACAGAGGTATATAGGTGGGAAAGGTTTATTTAATATTTTAGAAGCTTTACAAACAAAACATACGTAATTTAGTTCTTATCAGTTTTTCTGTAATGTACAGTCATACAAGAATCTTTAGATGCCGGTAATAACATCAACTGATCTGCAGTATTAGTAGATGGGCAGACAAAGACAATGTTAAGTGTTGCTTCGTTAAGACAGTACCTATCCTTGTATTTTGGACCCAAAAATTATCATTTGAGTTTGTAAAATTGATTGGAAAATTGTAAATTGACGATAACCAAGCTTTAAGCATCAAAAATATCAAATAAACATGTTTTATTGTTTCATAAAGTTAGAAATTAGTGCTGTTATATTTTTTAACAAGGTTTTAACAAAATTGTCAGTTAATTTGATACAGATGAGTAATGTAGTATGATTGTGGAATAGTTTAATTAAAGTGGAGTTCATGTTTGGAAGATATACTTTTTTTAACCTTATTTAAGATCTTCTCGTGATTTAGGGAGGAATAATCATTTTGTGAGTATCTAAACTAATTTTGGGAATTTTATATTCCCAAAATTAGTTGCTGACAAACTCTTAACAAATGTCTCTATATTTGCAGGACAACGGTTTCTTGTCATAACTAGCTCAGCTTCATAACTTATATCTATGTAGGTGCATAATGTATGATTTGATTTGAAGCGATTGACAGATTGCATTGTGAACCATTTTGAGCACACCGGGATTGGCAAAATTACGAAGGATTTTCATCTTTCCCGATTTGAGGATTCTATTTGTTAGTTTCACAGTGTGTTGCTCAAAGGTATAGATCTAATGTGATATCTAGGTATGAAATTGAACTGCCTTGGATTTCTTCAAAATCACATAATTGCTTTTGACTACTCGAGTGGATTGTTAGAAGGCAGTTATTTTATAGAATTTACTCTTTTTCGGCTTTAAGGTTGCTCGATTTTTAAACAGCCATTTTCGTATTACAGTCCGTCCCTGCAAGATCAAGGGTGGTATTTAAATGTGTAAAGTGTCATTCTTGTACACCAAAAAAAGTGTAGGTCCAATTACTCTGAGCAACTCCGAACTTAACTGGTACCGTGGGACTCGAGTAGTTGTCAATCTTAGTCAATAGTATGCGATTCAACGGACAGCTTTAGAACCAGCGAAGACAAATTCCACGAATTCTACGCCGTTCTACTTGTGCAAAAGGATGGGTGTGGAGACCGTGTCGAAGACTTAGGCTATGTCAAGGTCCTATGCAGCATTTAATGTTTCTTTAAAATCGACATAACTGAGGACACTATATCGACTAATGTGTTTATTGCATCTTGTGTACAGATTCAAGACTACCGACTCCTGAAGCAAAATTGTCTCGAGCTTATCAGTTTATTCCGCTCTAAATATGTTATAAGTCTTTCATTAACCACTTTTTTTTTTATTGTTAACCACGATTGTTAGGTTCACACTTGGTTCACCTTTCCACTGCGGTTTTCCAAACGTCAGGAAATTCGAAAATTAAAACACAAAGAAGGGTACAAGTTTAGATTGGTAAAGTTCCCAAACACTGTACTTTTGCTAAACATGCATAGATCACTGAAAGGAAATTAATAGAGTTATTAAGGTCTTTAGGGTATATGGATTTTTTGAAAATCTGTAAATGACTTTTTCTTAACTGTAAAATAAGCGGCATGGTTCGTACGCCCCGTATCTTTGAATCACCCTGTATAACTATTGATGATTGCTTGTTATTTTGTGTAACTATGGGATGGACTTCAATTAAAAGAAGAAAATAGACGAGAGAAAGGACTCCTTTTTGAGGTTCCATAATCCAGAAACGTATTCCATCCAGTAATTTCAGCTATTGAAAATGATATGCAATTTTATGTGAGAAAATAATTTCAAAAATTTGCATTTTTATGCGATTTAATGTTAATCACTATACTGAAGTTGAATAGTGCAGGCAAAGTCGTAAAGAAATTAAGTTAAATCAGTTAAGCTAGCAACTAAAATATGCAGAATTGTATGTTGTTAGATTTATGATGATCCTTTGTTATTAAGTTTAGTCAGGTTAAGCTTTTGAAAGATAAATGTTTTCTGTATAGAACTTATTTAGAGACCTAGTTATATCAACGTCGCAATAATTTAAATGCATAAATCATGATAACGATCCGTGATCTATCATAATATGCACATACGAATGGTGGAAAGTTAAGTCCTAATGTTAAGTCCAGCATTCGTCCAGCTTAGGACCGCGCTCGAACCTAGCTTGGCTAGTAAAGCGATTTACAAATTGTATCTATTATTTAGCGCTGGCTAACGTGTGTGTGTGGGTTATGAACGGAGCTGCTGTTGCTGAAAGAACGTTTTATGTACGAGTAAAAGTAATTAAAACTTAAAACCTTAAAATAAGCTTAAAACCTTGTTGTCCGGAAAAAATCGCTTCCCAGCGATAAGTCCGCCTATTGTTTTAAACTTAGCAAAATCTATAATTAGGAGAGGCAAAGTGAGTGTTTAACATCTCTGAGTGTGGCCTTTAGTTCTTTAACTTTGTTTGTTTATCCTTTAGTTTGCAGCGGTGTGGACCAACAACGGGGACTTTTTGCTGTAGAGATTAAGCGACCATGGATTGGTAGATTTAGAGCAAAACGCTATAAGTTTATTCCTAGATGAAATGCCCTGTAATTTCACAGGTGGTTAAGTATTTATTGTAAAAAAAAAATTGGAATTGTAATATGTAGTAAAATCTAAATTGTTTATTACACCTAGGTACTAACATTTTTAACATCTTTGTAATGATTATTTAGGAACTGCGTAAGCATTGCGATACTTGTGTGTATCCTTGACGACCTTTATATTTAGCCAGTTTTTACTGGTTATCTACTTACTTTAATTTAAGGCTTTACTAGTTAAATTCAATACCTACTTGAAGCATATGCCATTGCTAAACATTGAGTAGGGAAGGTCCATAGTGGCATTTATCTATCTTTAACCCAAACCTTGCTCTTCTAGACGCCACCACCATGAGGCTTAGGTACATTTTATCTAATCCCATAGACAGTCGTTCTTCAATCTTCCATTCAGGACTCTCTATTACCTCCACAATATCTCATTGTTTTATTTTGATTTAAATACCAATATTTGGACATTGAGACTACGGGGTATTGGGACAGCCTATCGATTTTACTCTGTTTCAAAAAGTTTTGTGAATGAAACTCGTGTCCTAACGGTTGGAACATGGCTGGAAATTATTTTGCACGCCTGTCCATTGCAATATTTGAAAACCACGAATTATTTTTTTTTTAGCCAAATTGTTCTATTACCTATTTATAATGAAATCTAGGCACAGTAAAACCTTATATTACCTAATGTTATTAAATATATCAATATAAAACAAATATTCAAGTGCAATGATGGTATTACAATCATTTATTGATTTGTTTAAATGACTGTTGAACACATTAAAAACATACATTTTACGAATTGGATGATCTTATATTACGCGGCACAAGCAATATTTAAAAAGATACAAATCCAAACAAGACCTAACTTACTAATGAAACAGAAACTTAGACATTTAACATCATACGGAAACAATCGGATACGGATATCAACCAAATATACTACATATCAAAAAATACCCGGGGCCGGGTGTTCCCTACGACTTCCTTATTAGAACTCTGTTGTTTTAATTCAAATCGCTTTCCGCCCGTCGTGACGGCTTAGATTTATTGTTCTGCTTCTGTATGTTTGTCCGGCAGTAAAACGGGCGTAAACGTCACGAGCATATACCAGATTACGCGGCATAAAATGGGGTAAGTGCATCGAGTGGCGTGTAAATATATAGTTGCTGAGCGAGAGCAATGAACGGGGTTTTTGAAGATGTTTCTGTTATCGTTAGTTTAGTTCTTTGTTTCGATTCGAAACTGATAAGTAGTGTAGGTCAATTTGATGGTTTAGTGCTGTGACTAATTTACAAACCAGAGGTCCGAATCCTTTTTCTTACTAAGGTCCGCTGTTTAATGATATTATTAGTAAGTGTTTTTGTCTTTTTACGTATGAATGGTCAACCGCAACGTATGTTTTACGTACGTCGGGATCAGGCCACGTTGTAAAATATTTTGTAAAAAAATCCATTGGAATAAAAAAAAGCTTCGAAGAAAATTCTCTGTATCGTTTTACTAACCAGATACTTGATTATGTATGATTTTTAAGTTCCAACATAAGCAACAATGTTTATATGACAATTCGCATGTAAAAAAGGGTATATTTACTTTGAATCATGTTTTATGAATAAGTAAAAAAAAGTATAAAGAATGTCATAATTTTGTATGTGCAAAAACTGGATCGTAATAATAATATTTGCTTTTTTGAAATAATTCCGCCATTTTTACATATATTTGAAATAAAAAAATACACACGAAATCAATATTTTTGAAATAAATTATTTAGCTATCAATCAATTGATTATGCGATGTACGATCGGGAAATGTCGTCCCTGCCGTGGGCTTGCGAAACACCGTGTACAGTCGGGGAAGCTAAGGCGAGAATCGCTTGCCTGGTGTTTGGTCTCTTGAAGACACTCCGCGCACTAAGGCCGGCAACGCTCCAGGGGATTCGGGTGCGGATCAAGACTCTGCCGAGTTCCGCGATGGTACCGATTATAATAATAAGAAAAGAAGAATATAATGTCACGTGCTGTTAGTTATTGTAACATCTTCGTTGTAACATTTTCGAGTTTTTTTATGAGTTTTTTTATTAAAGTTACCAGTACAAATATGTTGAAATGGTAATTATGCCTATTGCATAAAATGATGTGTACATGCTTTATGCTCAAAAAGAGAGAGAGAGAAAGGGAATTACTTGCATGTTAAGGTCTGTTTGTTTAAAGCAACATTATTAGATCTTTTGTTTTCCAACCAAGGTCATGATTAAGTCAGCGATGCCCAACTAGAGTAATTTACCGGAGAGTCGTTTATTAAATACCATAGACGCCGTAGTTTTTTAACTGTGAAAATATTTATGTAATTTGTATTACAGAATACTGGCTCAGACAGTTTCAAAATATGTCTTCATATCGAAATCATATTCATATTCACGTTTTGTGTTCATTCAGCAGACAACAAACAACTTGATCATCACTCATAAGAGCCTTACATTGAAATAACGCCCTGATATTGTAAGCTTGTCTGTTGAGCGCTCTGTTGAAATAGCCTGAATTGAGATAGGGAATGTAGTAATAATAAGTGCATACAGACCCCCACCCCCGTCCTCACCGTTTGAAAATGTTGCGAACAAAATATTTTACTTTAAAGTATTTTTGAAAAAGAAGACGTGTTTTTCAGAGTTTGAAAAGTCTTACAGTTACTTTAGAATAACAATTACTTTTATTTATTTCTTACTGTTTTTATTATTACATTCTAATTAATCATACTGGGCAGAATTATTTTTAATAAAACTACATTGAAACGATGTTTCCAGTCATCATAATTTTTAAAGGTACGGGTCTAATTTACTAATACTGATCTTTTTAACCATATTAATCTCCTCTAAAATTATGTTGCATTAAATAGTATGACCGTGTGTATAGTATTCTATTTTAGCTATTTTGTCCTTTCAACATATCTAACTGCTCTACATGGTACATATTTTCATGCATCTAAATTTATAATTAATTAGCACTTGGTGTCTTGAATATTTACATACTACTCGTACATCTACAAAGTACAGTTAATGGTTTTATAAGTAAAACAATCAATATGTACCTACCTACGTTTAATATTCTCAACAATGATAACTCGTCTTGTACGGTCCACGGCCCGTGTGTTATCTTTAGAACATGCAATTAGCATTATTGCGTACGAAGCCGCGGCGGGTCCCTAGTTACCAAATAAATAAATTTAGTCATTTTAATGGTAAATTTATTATCTACACTGAAAATAGAACTACACTTAATTGGATCTAGTGTTGTGACGGGATCTAGTGTTGTGAATTGTAAATGTAGAATATTTTTTTGGGATTTTATACATAGATTTTATACATATAGATTTTAAACAAAACCCCGTTTTACAAAACTCCGTTTCTATATTCAGTGGAAACAAAGTTTCAGTTTATATTATTTCCAACAAAAGCGTTTGAAGAAATCTTTAGCTACAACTCGTTTGTCAGGATGCTGAGAAACCTGGGGAAATCATATAGGTATAACGTAAAAAGGTATAACTGTAAATCAAAACCAACTATGTAAAACAAAACATGAACAAAAGAAGTAAACTTAAACTATGAACATTTTCAACACAGATTGATGATTTTATAGACTTTATTTACTTCCCTCTGAAATGGTTGAGGAGGGCGATGGCTGGATCCCGCGTTAACTCGTGAGCGGGTGCCGTTTGAGGGTGTTCGCCTGTTGAATACTTGGGGGGAGGGAGACTTGCCGAGCTAACAGATACAGATAAGAATAATTTTGTATAGATATAGAGAGAAGAGACATTGTAAATTTATTTTGAAAAAATATACCCGTGAAGGCGCTTGCCAGTTCTTCACGAAGGTTTTTCCGAACTGGTTTCAGACTTGTCAACTGTAGAGTCAAGCGTTATTTGACTTCAATAAGAACAAGTAATCATCAATGTTGAGAAATAAATATTTGAATTTGAATTTACTGATGAATTAACAAAAAATTATATTTTATTACTTTCCTTGACTAATTGGTTGCGCGGTAGCCAGTTTTGGTGTAGCACAAACATTAGTGAAAGCGGTTTCCACAATTATTTCAGTTTGTACGAAAATTTAAAGTTAAGAAATTTCAAATCTATTTATAAAAGTTTTTTCAGGAAAATTTAATTGAATTTTGAATGAATTGATCATATGAATGAATTTCAATTTATTCTGCTGACGAGGTTAATGTTACGTCCTACGGAATCAAAAATAAATCCACAAAAAAACAGTTCACATAAAGATTAGAAACAAGAAAGATTATTGATATCTACGGAACATGCAGGCACCTTCTTCCTAATTTTCTTTTCTTGCAAACTAAAAAAATATCTTTGTTTGGTAAGAATTATTATTGCCTTTTTAAATTTACAAAAATAATAATTACACTTAATGTAAGTAATAATGACGTTATGAAAACAAGTCTTGAAAGTATTGTTTTTGTCTTGAGAAGCTTGAAAAAGCGTAGAATTTTCTAGAGAATCAGACCAAACGCTACATAATACATATGTCGATTTAATATGATACATGAGAATATGAGAAATAACAGCCATATTATGGCTTCTTTTAAAAATTTAACTCAGACGTATTTTTATTCTGCTGAAAATAAAATGATTTTACCTAATAACATTTTTAGAAATAATACTGATCCATGGGTATAAAACTCACCTGAAAGAAACGTAATTTTCCTAGCTTTCTTCCGTTAAACATAAAGTAGTAAAATACAGCATAATTATATTTAATATTGATTTTCGTACAAATGTTTAAACACGACAATTTCCGGACATAGCCGATAGACGGACTACTAACGATGGGTTGCTCGATGCAGCACTCAACCTTTGCGCTTGTTTTATATTCCACGGTCTAGCGCCCTGGATTGTTTTGTACAGTCACAGTTAGGGATGTTAAGCTGTTTTTAATAGTAATCGATTGATTGGGTTTTCCGGACTTTAGAAGCAGGAATCCTTTTTTGAATAGATGTCAATTGTTTTTCACAAAGTTTAATATATTGTCGTTTGACTGTACTTTCCTAACAGCTACTTTATATACAAACATTGTTAACATAATGACGCGTTTATGGTTGTTTAAAACGCAGTAATAATTGATGCCTATTGTCTATAAAATCAAAATTTCATTCCTCCAGTGAAGCTGTTAAGCTGCGTTCTTGGACGGTCTTTCATCCATATATATATATGTACAAACGATACACTCGCTACATGTCATAAAACAAATACAGTGAATAAAATGAATAACACGTCGTTTGTAAACACAAAATTTGAAAATGGAATGTCAGGAAAATAGTCCTAAACTATTGAATGAATGAATCGACTTTTATAAAATATGGCTAAGAACACTCTTAATTTGTTAAGCTCTTAAACAAAAACGCATCAACGTCGGTCTATTACGACGGCAGCCAGGCAGAGACATACGGAGACCTGTGGTACTCATCTGTGTGTACTCAGGGCAACCAATGTTGACGGCCGATTGGCTTCGGTGGTAGTACCCCCCTACACGCCGGAGCTCCCAGGTTCGGGTCAAGGTCGGTGCATTCATTGATTATCCTTGGGTCATGGTTGTTGATGATCGTTGGGGCCATACTTACCTACATTTATCACATACCCCTTGTGAATTGTGATCTATTTTATTTCACAATTCATACATGCGTCGTTATTTAAACAAATCCCATGATTTATTAACTTATAGTTTTCAAATATTTGGGATAGATATTAAATAATAATAATATCAAATAAAACCAAAGCAAAGCAATTAATAGGAACAATCATTTTCCCGAAACAAAACAAAAAAAATAATTTAAATACAACAACACTCAAGAAGTTATGTTACGAGTAAAAAAATATTTCAGAGATGATACTTGCTTGTTCATACTGTATTACTAATTCATTTATAGAAAGACAAAAATAAACTGAGGAAGTTTAAATGATACAAACGCTATAAATTTTAAAATTCTCTTATATTTTATTCTATCATCTGAATAGGTAGCGCTTAAAATAAAATAAGGTTTATATACAATCAGATGTGAGCCAGCGATCTGTGAATTGTTCTGTTTGTTCTAAACAATCAGCCGCAGTACTGTTGCTATTGAAACGACTAGTCGGACAGTTAACATCGATTAGTTGTAGTTAATACACCAATTACATAACAAAACATCGTATGTATTTAATTACAAACTCCACAAAAAGCTAAAAATGTTATATGATGACGGCCAATAATAATCACGTTGACGTGGTTGTGTTCCGTTCAAAGGGAAGGAGCAGCCAGGGCAGTTGCTGGAACAAAGGCAGTTTCAAGTGAAGCCTGCGGTCCGTAACGCACCATTAATCAATCCATATCATGATCCCAATCAACATTAATAAACAAAACAAATAAGAAAAGATAACCATTGGGGCGGACGCCGCTCAGCACCAGGATCGCGGCCGTGAAATTGGAAAAAAATAGTAAAACGCTAAATAGAATTTGTCTTCATAAATATATATTTACTCAAAATTTTTAATCAATAAATATTACCTTTAACAGTTAACAAATCATCAATTTCTCAATCTGACTCGACATACTCCCAGACCACCTAAATCAATAGTTTCATTAATTTCCATTTCATACTTCGACATGCTAGAACTAACAGCGTTTATTACAAATTAACTACCTCATTAATATTAAACATTCACAGTATAATTGGATACATGCGTATTTATAGATCCAACAGCTCGATCGATAATTTATACATATCGCCCTTTCATATTGGGTGTCTTGAATCGTAATAAATATTAAATATCGATGCCGTTAAAGTATCTGCTTACAGTTTATGGGGCCAATCACGGACATGTTTACGTATTGGGGATGCAATCAATTGGGTTCTTTCTTTAGGGCTCTCGTTTGTGTATTTCATGTGGTTGTGATGTTCACGCGATGCTGTGGCTCGGGAGATGATTTAGCTCGCAATTGCTTCGGAGTTGTATTTGCTGCTACTTGTTACGAGATTGAAGTATAGGGTTGCCTTGAAGAACTGGGGCTGTTGATGTATGACATGGAGCTATAATTATCGGTATTGAGTACCCACGGCATAACTTCTATACAACTAACTTATTTTATTAAAACCTTTATTGTGAGATTAGTACCAACATTTAAACATTTATAACTCAGGGTTCGGGATTTCTTTGATGTGTAATTTACATCCTATGTATCTAATTTTGAGCTATTTTTACTGACAGGTAAGAATTACATGTGGAATATTGTAAATAAAAATATTGCAAAAATATTATCAAAAAATTACACTACTCTTGTTACAGTACAAGAAGGTTTTGAATCGACAACCTTCGGTCTAGAATCACTGGCAAAATTACTTTCTTCTTAATTCTTACAATATTTTAACGACGTTAAAAGATTGATCAACCTCGTTGTCTATTGGAATTTAATCCATAGGTAAAATAATAATCCAACAATAAACCATAAACAATACCACACACCTAATTCTGGATCCACGAGGGCGCACACAACACTTCATTTAACGTAAATTACGAAGCGCGTGATCATATCGCGCGTACAATTAAATATTAATGTGAGTTTCACGGCCGTGGGCGGCGCGGGGCGATTTATGGAGATGTTTAACTGAATATCGACGGTATTTAGTAACTATACGTAGCTAAAAGTGAGAGCTATGATCTATTGCTCGGAGTTTTGTATGGAACACAAATTTGTGTGTCTTCTAGTTGGGCTTGCTTCGATTGGAGGTTTCCGTTCCGGAAGGTTTCGGTCTCCGTTGGTTTGTGATAACTTTTAATTGATATGATTGAATTCCTACTTAGAGTGTGTTTGGATTTCAATAAAATACTGTGATAAAACTTCCACCCATCAGACTGGGAGCAGTATGTCAATACTAATTAGGTTTCATGGAGCCAGAATTTTTATTTGTATTTAAATGACTTAATTAAAAAATGTTTTTTGCGATCGACACGAAGTTGCAAAAATTATTTGCATAAATGCATTTCCACAATCCTAAAGATTTGCTTTAATACAAAATAAGAGGGTAAGTTATTCTCGCATATACTTGTATGCAATCAATTTGGTAGCTCCATGCACATGTGCAGGCTACTTCGTTGGAAGCGGTGCATATCTGCGAGAGGGCAATTTGCCACCACATGGACGGTGGGCTCTAAGGGACTCTCGCCAATGAGCTCATTTCATGTCGCCTTTCGTAATGTTTTTTTTTTAAAGTGAGAAATCATTCTTGTATGTTTCACATTCATTTTTCAGATATCTTAAACTAATGGAAATTGTGGCACTATATACCTGCAAAAATGTATTGAATAGTCAAATAGAAATTAAAAGTTGAAAATTTTGGCAACTTTACAACGTCCATAAGATTTGATATCACTCTTCTGCTATTCCATAATACAAACGTACGAACTACAGAACTCATTTTAATAAAATGTCTCCAATGGTTGACTACACAAATAAAAATTTCCAATAAAAACTAATAAATAATTTAAGTATCCTCAATTACTATTCTTTAAAATAACTATTGAATATTTCAATCCTTCCAATAACCCGCTATAGACAAGAGATCACAACATAAAGATGATCAAAGCCACGAGCTGTCGCCTCGGGAGGTGCTTCATTCTGGCGCACCACCACGAGGCCATAAACACCATAAATAAGTCCCACTCGTGAACGCAGATACCATAACCACCAGGTATTTGTTCATTCAAAAAAAACATATAATCGTCCATCATGTTTATTAGTCACCATAAATTACAATAATATCCAACTTTGAAACTAATTCGAAAGTATTTATTAATAACCGAAACATACCAGGTTTATTAAGAACTAATAATATTTGCATAATCCGAATAAAAAAATGTAACCCAATCTTTATCGGCCATTAATAAAGGGAATTAGCCTAATATCTGTATGGAAATTAAAATTTTATAGCTTTTAAATGCATTAATAACCATCAAAAAACAATAAACTGTATTGTGTCTGGATTTCTTATCAATTTTGCTAAATTAATATTAGAAATCGATATTTTGTTTTATGTATTCAAATATTTATTAGTAATTATTAGAATAAAGTACTAGGTTTAATACAATTTCGCGAAATAAGGGACAAATGACTGTCACATTCATAACTAATTAAAATTTCAACAAAAATTGCGATGCACAAATACGGAAGGCTGCTCAGTTTATTGTACTTAATCTTCTTACTTTGATAATTGATCGCTAATAAAGGTTATGAGTTTTCGAATGTGCAAAAAAACAGCCTGGAAGCGTCAAAGGTTGTGCTGCAGTAAATTACAATAAAAGTCGAAACGGACGCGAGCGAGCGGCGCGCGAGTTATGACGGCGCGGGACGCCCGTAAACTACCCCGTCTTGTAGGGTGCTGTTTACTGTCGTGTTTTAAAGGATTTTTCAATGGTCATATATGCCATGATGTATTTTGATGTGTGCAGTATATGAGCTAACACAACAATTTTAATTGATCTAAGTAATGTTATGTGACTTTACTACTGTATATAACGTCAAGTTATTTTAAACACTTAACTCTAATCAATTCCTGATAAATGAGATAAAATTATATAGAATTTTTTATGAGTTTTATGAAGTCACTTCATTTCCGTTCAAATAATTTGACATAGCTTCTTAATAGGTTGAAATCGCGTAATGTTAATATCATATTTATAATAATAATAATAATAATAATAAATTTCTTTATTGTAGCAACTTGGCCCACTTGTTAGTATACAATCTTAATGCAACCTTATATATCTATGTTAGTACAAAAACAATTAAAAATTTAGTTACATAATGTCAATTCATTTAAATCTCAATAAATATATAAATTGTGTTGGTGATGTCATAAAAAATCTTAAGATGTCATAAATACTCAAAAAATAAATTTAAGTAATTAATTATACAACAAAAAACACATTTTATTACAATACAATAAAATTAAAATCAGTCATTCAAATACAATTAAATTGGGATGTCAAAATACAGCAAAATGATTAAATATAATATGCCAAAAGATTAAGTATTGTGTCAAATTATGTCAGATATTTCAAATATTTCTTCTAACTTTACCAACTGGCTTATTTGTTTACTAAAACATTCATAAATTGTTGCCAAATTGGTAGTTCTAGCTTATTTGCTAACAGTCGCAGAATAGTGTTGGAGCTGGAGCGCAGTCTGTACATTAGTGAGGCGTTCTTCTTACGGATAACAGCGTAGAAGTCATCCAGTCCCGCAACAGCAAACATAGTTGACGCACTACAGTACCGCGGCAGGCCCAGCACTACTCTGAGGCCGTTATTATATTGAACCCTAAGCGCGTTTAAAGCTGTTTTCGAGCCCCGCTCATGTGACCAAAGGGCTGCCGAGTAAAAAGATTGGC
Source organism: Marasmarcha lunaedactyla (assembly GCA_923062675.1). Lineage (NCBI taxonomy): Eukaryota > Metazoa > Arthropoda > Insecta > Lepidoptera > Pterophoridae > Marasmarcha > Marasmarcha lunaedactyla. The sequence goes on from OV281353.1 coordinate 18,359,389, forward strand.
AGAATGCCTTGAAAAGCGTGATTTTAGCTTCTACACTGCAATGATTAAACCTATGTGCTAGCATATTACACCTGGCCGCAAGGGCTCTTCTTTCTCTTTCAATATCCGCTTGATCAGTAAGGTCCTCAGTTAAAAAGTGGCCAAGGTATTTGAATTTATTGACCCTGTTAAGTCTTGTTCTGAGTTGTTATGAGCTGAACTTTTACTCGGCAATAAGACAGGCAAACCCTAAAAAACGAAGAAAAATTTCTCAATTGTCTATTGCTTAGACTTACAATTTTCAAAGTTCCGTCCCATCAACTTTACCAGTGTCTTTTTCCCTCCCTAAAGTCCTCATACTGACTTCTCTTATGGTCACCGTAGCCAGTTAGCGCGGGAACGCGAGGCGTCCGGCGCGCGCGCAGCGTGCGATCAAGCGACGCCGCGGGGCCCCGGACCTCCAACATGGCGGGAAAATGCGATGATGTTGGGTGGATGAGACGGGGAAAACTATTTTTATTTTATTTTATTTTTTATTCATAGGATAACAAACAGTGATTTAATAACAAAGTATAAAACATAGAAGTTGACAGAACACCATTAATATGTTATCGCTTATTACTAACAGAAGCTTGAACAATGTTGCTTGAGCATACAAAAAGAAAAAGTGAATTTATACAAAAACGAAAAGAAAAAAAAAAAAACTAAAAATAAAAATTATTCTTTGGGGATTTACTACACGGAATCGAACCAACGATTTGTTAATACTCGCTTAAAGTTTAAAGGGTTGGAAACAAATAGATCTAGTTCGGGAACGTCCACAAGACCGTTAACGTAGTTTGCAGCTCTAACGAAGAACGAATTCTTTCTATAATTAGTGCCACAAGTTTGCACATGTAAATAGGAAGGATGCCTAACAGACCTAGAGGGAACTTTTATATTAATCATTGAAAGCATGTCTGGACAGTCAATTTTATACTGAACTAATTTAACCAGAAAGAAAACATCTGCAATCCTACGTCTTTCTTTAAGTGGTAATATATGATGTCTTTTACATCTCGTTTCGTAATGTTCGTCATGTTGTTTACATTTAAATTGTAAGTATCTCAGAAATTTTTTTTGATTTAATTCTATTCTATTTATGTATACGTCGTACTGTGGATTCCAAAGTTGCGAACAATATTCGAGAACACTACGTACTAGGCTGCAATATAGAATTTTTATCAATTTTATACTGCTGAATTGACTACTGGACCTCATGACGAACCCCAAGGCTTTATTTGCTTTTTTGGCAATAAGATCAATATGCTTTTCGAATGTTAATTTTGCGTCCAAAAGCAAACCGAGGTCTGAAATTTCACAAACTCGTTTGAGTTCTTGTTTCTTAAGCTGGTAAGAGTAAGTAATATGATGGGGCTTTCGAGAAAATGTTATTTGTTGACATTTTGACACATTCAAATCCAGGTTATTTTCTGCACAGTAAACCTCAAATCTGTTAAGATCTTGCTGTAACAGAATGCAATCATCTATAGAACTAACCTCTCTATAAATCTTCATGTCGTCTGCATAAAGCAAAAATTTCGAGTTTAAGAAACAAGAACCGACGTCATTAATAAAGATGTTGAACAGCAATGGGCCCAGCAATGATCCTTGGGGAACTCCTGAAGGGATTAAACGCCACGAAGAAAGATAACCATTCAGCGCAATGGATTGAGTCCGATTTTCTATGTATGACGTTAGCCATCTATACAAATTTCCATGTATACCTGCCGAGAGAAGCTTTTTTAGAAGTATTGTGTGATCTATACGGTCAAACGCTTTACTGTAATCAGTATATACTGTATCCACTTGAGCACCAGAGTCCATGGACGATGTAACGAAATCAACGAAAGTTAAGAGGTTTGTTGTTGTGGATTTGTTTTTAAGAAAGCCATGCTGCTCTAATAAAAAAGAATTTGAAAGATTATTATACACTTGATTATGAATTATTTTTTCAATTACCTTAGCGAAAATACATAATTTTGAGATTGGCCTATAGTTTTTGATATCTGCTTTGTTGCCTTTTTTGTGGATTGGGCTTATAAATGCGGATTTCCATATACTTGGTACAATACCTTCCTTTAAGGAACGTTTGAAGAGAATGACTAGGGGCTCAGTAAGAAATTTAGAACAATTGACAACAAATATCGGTGGTATGTCATCAGGGCCTGCACCTTTGTTTAAATCCAATGACTTTAAGAGTCGCAATACTTCCGTTTCATCTACGTGTGCATCACCCATGGTCTGTGCTGCAGTTATATTAGGCGAACTGTTAGCGAGATGATTAATATTGAATCGATCGGTTTCAGAAAGAAAAGTGGTTTCAAAATAATTTGCAAAAAGATTACATATATCTTCTCCGGAATAAGCCGATTCGCCCTCGTATTCCATGGTAGCTGGAAGAGAGTTGGAGCCATTTCTGTTAGATTTAATGAAAGCCCAAAACAATTTGGGATTTTTAATAATTGAATTTTGTGCATTCTGTATATAGGATAAATAACATTCCTTTTCTAAAGTTTTGGCTCTTTTACGCAGTAGACAGAAGCTCGAGTAATCGTCAACATTACCATAGGTGCGATATTTTGTGTGGTACTTCTGCTTCTCTTTTAGAAGTTTTTTTAAGCTTGTGTTATACCATGGCGGAAAATCTTTGGGTACTACTAGTTTAGATGGAATGTGTCTCTCCCTTACATCATAAAGACATTGATAGAAAAAATGTACTGCATCCTGAAAGGAACACTCCGTTAAACGAGAGGTCCAATCTATTCTTATTAAATCGGATTCAATCTTTGCGTAATCTCCAAGATGGTAACAGAATTTTTTTCTTGGCTTCTGTTTTAAGGATTTTACTATAATCAAGTTTAAACTGACAGTAAGCGATTTATGGTGGAGATCCTCCTGAACTAGAGGATCAGAGCAGGCGGTTACGGATGGATAAACATTACTTAAAACTAAATCTAATATCCTATTGTTCACGTTATGATTTATATTAAATTGTTTCAAATTACATTCGTAGAGAGTATCAAAAAAGTTAATTTGATATTCTCCGTTTATATTGGTGGGTTGAAGCACCCTTCCATCATTTATCCATTTAACGTTACTTAGGTTGAAATCTCCAGTAATAAGAAATTTGTCGTTTGGGCATGAATTGAGCAAGACAGAAAGATTATTAGAAAAATTTTGCAACTGTAAATTAAAAGAATTTCCATTGTTTTCCCTACACATATACACACAACAGACATGAATTTTATGCACAAAACGATCACTGTCCTTGTATGAGACCGTCACCCAAATATCTTCTGCCGAGGAAGACCAATCCGGACGTTCAACTGCACTCCAGTCACGGCGAACCGCCAAAAGCACCCCACCTCCATATTTTTGTTGCGTTTGTGAGTAGTTCCTGTCCCTACGCCAAACTAAGTAACGGTCATCAAAGAGTTCGTGGTTACTAATTCCATCAACTAACCAAGTTTCGGTTAGGGAGACCACGTCATACGAATTAAGCGTCAGATTTCGTTTGAAATCCTGAGTTTTGGTACGCAGGCCTCGCGTATTTTGGTAATATACGTCAAAAAGAGCCATTTATAATAAATAAATGAAAAATAACAAAAAAAAGAGCAAATAAATAAATAAAACAACACAACATATACATACATATTCACACATATGCATATATATTTTTTTGTATATATACACGTGCACATATAGCCATATTACATACTTGTTAATCCACAGTACGACGGGCACTGTAATTCTTATACAATAATATAATACAGCCGTGGCGATTGCCGTCAATTTATAAACCTCTAATAAGTAATACAGTTGCGGAACATGTAAATAAATATATGTGAATATATGTAAGTTGATTATTTTGATATTACCACCAAAGACATTGTAAACACCACGTTCATTAAAAACACAGCACAACGCATGACATTTAATCCAGATTTTTAATTTTAAAAATGTAATATTCATGTTATTCGTATTACCAGAATAAATAATGCTACCCAAATTCAGCAGTAACGTTAACCCGTATAAATAATTTAGTAATTTAGTTAGATTTGAAGAACGGTGTATAATATTATGGCCAATGGGGTTTTTACAGAAAAATGTACGATAGGACAGTAAATAATATATAAGCTCACCCATTCCAGCTTTATATAAAGAATAGCAGACATTGAAATGTATAAAATGTTTGCGTCGACGTAAAATAAATAATAATATTCCTTTAACAGAAAATGCACGGTAAGTATCATGTAGTAGTGAAAACATTTCTTGTTTCGTATTGTTAAGAAAAATGAAAATAAACAGGAACAGTATAAGCAGTGGCATACTATAACTTATCCATGTTACATGGTAACACATACGGATATAAATCAATAAAATTTGATTTTCCAGTGTATGTTCTCCGAATGTACCAATATTTAAAAGTAAACAGTAACTAAAATCAAATAATGCATAATTAAAAAAGTATATAAAAGTCGCACAACCAAGAATGTATAACACTTCTTCATAACACCTGCATTGCAATGCTATCAAATCATGTTTGAAGTAATAAAATAGTTTGAATGGAATAAACACACGGTATATTAAATGAATAACTGCGCACTTTTTAAAACAGACAATGCAGTTACTAACTACCAAATAATCAACAACAAAATATAAATTTGAAATAAAATATATAATACACCGATTACTATCAAATTTATTCCAGGTGCAAAGTACAAGAGTTCTAAATATTGAATATAAACTGTAAATATTTTTGGTAACAAGTGATTTTAAAAATAAATATAAATGACTAAGGCGTTTTGAAGGATAAAACATAAATAAAATACCTAGTATAGTGAGGTTATATGGAATGAAATGGTAGTTCAACATAATTAATTTATGACTGGCATGGCTATTAAAAATCATGTTAAATAAAATATATACAAGACCATCCATCAGCACCATATATAAAACCGTTTTATAGTATATGCAAGAAATATATAAATTAGAAATCTTTTGATGGCCTGTACAGTTTTTAAGATTTTTGAAACTTAAATTACGAACATTAATGTAAAGTACTCTCACACTAGTCACTGAATCTGAACATTGAATCCCAACAATCCTGTATTTCCTAAGAATTACTAAGTAAGGTGAATCTAAAAATAATATAATAAGACGTTTTTTTACGAACATGCAAAGCAAAATCATTCCAATCGTTAATATTACATGAATTTTTTTTTGTGAGCAGCAAGAACGTTTTACATTCCGCATTATTCTACTAAAGCACACTGAACGGAAGCAAATGGCCAAGCAAAAATAAGCGGTAACGCACGGACACTGGATGTGAAATGGCAAACTTACGTATAATACTGCGGTACGTTCACTGCGGGTAGTTCGACAATCAGGCAACCAAGTAACGCAAAGCATTGGGTCGATTCCGGTATTGGACATAATTATTCGTAAAGTTGACATGATTTTGTTATAAAAATTTATGCAATTTTTTGAAGATCTTTCTCCTCCTTTATAGCAAATATATGCGATGTATCTGATTTTCTTGCCATGATCTTGCAATGTTTCACCCAGATATACTGGAAGTTTTTTTCTTTCGCTAAAGATCTTGCCTTAGAAAGAAGAGTTTTGTTTGAGGGTGTTAAATGGTCATTGACATAGAAATTTCCCGAAGATGCCAAATCAAGTTTAGAGAGTTCCAACGTTTTATTTTTCCGGGCCAATGCTACAAACTCTTCTTTTGTGTAGCGACAGTTGAAGCCCACGACTATTGGTTTTACAGCATTTGGTACTCGTGTCGGTATTCGGGCAATATAATTTATATCTTCCTTTCTATACGGGAAACCACTGAGCTTGCTTATTTTTTGAACAATTTCAAAAAGGTTTTCATCTTTCTTTAAGGGGATGCCGCGAATTTCCACATTATTGAGTCTGGCCTTCTGATCTTGATCCTGTAATGCCTTGTTCAGTCTCAGAATTTCAGTCTTGAGTCTAGGTATTTCCTCAGCAGTTTTTTCTGATTTAATTATTCTGGTTTCAATGTTTTTTATCTTGTCAGTATTTTGGCTGATGAATTCATGGGCCATTTCCAGAGAGTCTTTGAGGTGGCTAAGTTCGTTTTTTATTAATTTGACATCCTCGACTAGGGTAGCCAACGGTTTCAGTTCCAGTAATATTTTGTTCAGTTGATCCTGGACATTGTCGAGTTTGTACGGCTGCGGAGACAGAGTGGCCGGCGAAGGAGACGGACTTGCTTTACACTTCGGACAGCGCCATACACTCCTTCTATCTCCAAGTTTGCGATAACCGACCTCTGTGATGCCTGAGCACGGGAAATCATAATTGCATTTGCAGGTGCTGCATATTGTGCCCTCCGTATAGTGGCTACCACAACTAGTACAGTTCAACATTTTAAACAGGTATGTTACAGGAATAACCCCAATTGCGACAACAACCGAACAAGCGTCTGCGCACGATAGTAGCCAAACGGCGAATGAAGGATAGGAGCTATATATATATATATATATAGCTATAGGAGCTGTATTTATTTAGGTTGTTAGTAAATCTTTAAAAGAATAATTGCAAGGATCCATAAGAGCGGATTTAAAGTTAGCAAATAATTAAGATACATTGAAAATGAATGAGTTCGTTTTAAATGTATCTTGATGTAAGCCCACATAGCAATTGAATACATAACAAAAAAAGCAGAAAACAAAACTTGTGTTAGATTTTAAAATCGTACTTAATGAATAAGTCTACAATCACTTGAAAGCAATTAATTTTCTTTATGAAAGAAACTCTGTAACTTTCGACGGAATGTGGGCAATAACGAATCTATCAACTACAGGCAGACCCCCTTCTGACATCTTTTGGATGACACAATGACGACGATTGACGTAAAATATACATATTTTTAGTAACTCATAAATAATTAAATTTACTTTAAGATTAGCCGTATCGTGTCTGAAATATACAGGGGAAGATACAAATAACATTTTATAATTAAACGGCATTCTTTCACTCAGATATTTATATAGATTATCAAAAACATGGAAGTAAATATTTCAGTTTGTCCGTTGTATCGTAGCGAAGATAAAATGCTTTGTTCAAAACTGTCTTATCCACAGTATCTATTTGAAATTCACGCGCCCACCACGCCGTGTAAATAATAATTAATTTTATTGTAAATGCTTATATTTTATTGCTGGATTTGTCAACAGAGTGTGCGATGTATGTTGTTGTCGGATATATTTATTGTTAGTTATTTAATGTAATGCTTAACTGGTTATGTTACCATATTAGTGCTTGACTGTACTTTGACTGCATAACTAGATACTTGAGATACAAGTTTAGTGTTAAATTAATGGCAGTAAAATATGGTTGGTTTTAATTTAAACGGGTTATTTTATATTATTTTGCTGAGATTATCGAACAGCACTTTAAAATCTCTTATCACAAAACTTCTAATATCCAAGCAAGTCCACTTTTCTCCACTTCTTGAATACAAGTAATTTGTTTTGTTAATAATTTTCTGTAAGTGCGTTCTAATAAACTTAACCATATGCCATGACTCACGAAGTAAATAAAACTGAATTAACAAAACTGCTTAAACGCGGTCCAAGTATCTATATGCCCAAAAACACTTAGAACATAAAAAATGCCATGCTGAGTGGAAGGGCGGACCCTCAACAACACAAACTAATAAGATACACAGATCATGAAATCAAATATGTCAAGTCTATAAAACAGAAAACACGTTTTAAAGGACATCAGTCTTGAGTTATTTCGCTGAAGTGCCTATAAAGTAACTTTACTAGGTCTAATGCATTTTGAAGATGTACAGTCAAGATGAGAAGTGTAGAAAAAAGTCTAGTCCTGGTGGATAAGCAGAAGTTTTTTGCACACATTCAAAAATAATGATTTTAACCATATCTTGTTTTCTCGGTACGGTTTCATCGGAGACCGGTTTTAAGCTTTAAACATTGAACTCTAACAAATTCGACAAAAAATAATCTAAAACAAACCTGAGGCAAATTTCTAAATGTTATTTACCTTCTAAAGGTTAGGAGGATTCAAAGTATTTTAATAATATCTAAACTAGATACTTACTTAATACCAAAATATATCTATTTCTGATTCAAATCTTAAATTTAATTTTTCACTTGTATTAGCGTCTAAGTACAGTCAATTGTTATTGTTCCAATATCGATAAAATAGTTAAAGTTTCTATATAAATGTGACAAGAATAAGTTGAAAGCTAGCTAAGCGTAGCTAATTTAAATTCATGGAATTATAATTTTTTTTATAATTTTCCAAGTGTTTTGGCGGTTTACACCATACTTATTTGAGTCCGGAATAGCAAGATGTTCTTATTATCAAATGTTGTTGAAGATCGCGTTAATTAAAAAACCTAGGGTAGGTTTTCAACAATTTAAACGCAATCTCCAACAGTTTTGTTTTCAAGTTGTTTATAAACAACAATAACGCAATAGAATTTGTATTTGATACGATTTTTATGGAATTTTGGTGAATGCTGTTACACACACGCACAAGCAAGTTAATTCCAGCAAGCGCCCAAATTGACGAACCTACTTGGATAAACTGTAAGGTTTTCCTCGACAAACTTTTGCCCCATTTTCCAAAGACCTAGGTATGTTTTTTACACAAAAGTAGATGTCTGATGAATACATCAACTTTAAATGTCCGTGAAGTACCTGTAAAAAACAATTTAATACCCTGAGAAAGAGTTGTTTGCCTTTAGGTACGTCCGAAATTATGCTGGTAGGATTTTAGACATAAGTAAATGAAAAAATGATAATAAGTAAATACACCATATAAAACATATTGTCTTATTTCTTTCACTATATTGTTTAGTATCTTCCATAACTCAAAAACGTGCCTAAACTAACTGAGCATTAGACTAACAAGTTCCAAATTCCAACGGCGTTCGAAGATGGGGCTTGGCATCATCTCCGAAGATGCTTTTTTCTTTCCAAATATTGGCGCATAATAAAACTTGTTGTCAAGAAGTGCCATTCCCACCAAAAATATTTACATATGTTTATGTAGCTCTGTATAAAGTTACGTTACGATCTTCGAATCACTCTGATATGTGACACTTTAAGAGTATATTGGCTATTTTTCTCGTGTTCCTAAGAGTATCCGCAATCGATATATGTTATGTCAGATCGTGCGCTACAATTTTGAATTTAAACAAAAGACGGTCGGAAACGATGCCAAAATCTCCAAAACCTTCAATACATTGTTAAAACTTTTTGTGGTTAATCCGCTAAATAAGTAATCAAACAACTCATTAATTAGTGGCATTAAAGTTTCTTTGTAAAGATCTCATCTGGGGCGGTGGTACTACAGTCCTTAGAGCGCCATAATATTCAGGTTTACGTGGTTGTGTTCCAGTCAAAGGGAATGAACAGTCAATGCAATTACTGGAACAACGGCAACTCCAACTGACGCCTGCGGTCGGCAACGCATCATTAGTCGATTATAAGGGTGTGGATGCCATTTAGGTACCATCATGTGGAACGCGTGTTGCCGGCTATGAAAAAAGTAAAACAAACCATAATAAATATCAAATGACTACGGTAATTACAGAACTTGTACACCGCAGATAACTACTCAAGTCTCCCTTCAAGACGCCAACACGTTTAATTCGATTGACAAGCTCCGGAAACCATCGGTTTACGAGGCCATTCGGGCTTGGATTCAATTTACTTTAAAGAGTCCTTCACTCATAAACCTTTGACCTGCGAGGGCCCTAAACCGATCATAAGTACGTATTGCTTTAAATTCAATATGTTCTCCTTTATAAATCGCAGCATTAGGGTGGTTCTAGACTGACAACTTTTATTGTTGATAATAATCTCAAGTACTGGGATTCAATGATCGTGAAATATATATCTATTTGGCTCATCCAATCACAGGAGCTGGCAAAATAACGTACGTAGATAACTACATTTTAATAGGTACGTGAAAAATAGAAACATACGGGTATAAGCAATTACAATACTGACGTAAAAATCTTTATATAATCAAGATAAGCTTATTATTATGTAGATTGAATTGGGAAGGCCGTTAGAGCCTTCTCGAGTAGAATCCACGACCCGAAAGATGTGACGTGGGCACTCGTCCACAAGATGAACCAACGACCTGGTTAAAACTGCCTGGGGGCAATGGTTATGTAATACCTTTTTTTCCTAAGAAGAAAGAAGAAGAAGCTTATTAGCAATGATTATAAATTATTTATACTGGTTACCTCCATGTAGGCGATACTATGAGGTAATGGTTGATATTGTATATTACAGTACAAATACAAGGATATCCTGAACCAATGAACAGAATTTACAAAAAAACCCTCACCTAATACTTACGTTTATCATCAGAAATGCAAATAGGAAACAAAGGACTCTTTTTTAACCTCTATCAGACTCAAATCTCTTTGCCTTCGCGTAAATGCCTCAATTCAACTAAAAGGCGTTTAGTTCACCGTAAACAAAATATCTGTATTGAATACACAGCCTATAGGGAACCATGACAATAAAGTGCAAGTCGTATTCAATCGCACCCATATTGTAATTTTTAGATAATGTAAATTCTGAAGTAATGACGACATAAATAACTCGGCCTGTATAGGCGCCATGGTAATCATAAATTCTATATTTCTGGTTTATCTGCCCATTTTAATATGATTTACACTGAATAATATGTGTAATATTTTCATTTTTATCGAGTTCTTTATGTTGATGCAACTTTATGGACAGCTGTTTTCAATACTTTATGTTTATTGCTAAGCAATTGACGTCTTTGTCTGTAAATAACTATCACGCGTATAAAAAAGGAGTAAAAGTAAGGGGTTTTCTGGTGGCCAAAGTAACTCGATCAAAGGGGTGTGAAGATGCTAATGCCTTGCTCCTGTAGTGGTAGTCTTTCTGCGGAAAGATTAAAGGGATTAGATACAATTACGAATCAATTAACAAAGATTTAGATTTTGCTTAGCGATTTTAAAGTTTATCAATTATCAATCAAAGTCCAGATTTTCTAAGCAAAATATATAATGAGGAGCGGCTTAAGTAACCATCACATCTCTGAGTACGGTCGTTAGATTTTCTATTTTTTTTATTTTGCTATTTTATTATTTGTTATTTACTGAGAAGTGTCATTCTCGTTACTTTTTTTTCATTTGTATTTTTGGGTGTCAAACTAAATATATTGGGAGACTTCATAAAATAATTAATACCCTATTACCAATGAACATATAATTCTTACACCCATTTTATTTCAATTTCCAAAGAAATACATCACGTTAAAATCTTCCAAAGCAACAAATAACTTAAGGCGCAGCGCAATTGGCGAGTAACGCCGTGTGCGGTAGACATTCATGTAAACAGTAGTCCTCTCCCGATGACAGATGCACCGCAGACCCTCATTACTCGCTCACAAACAAAACCAATACTTAAAACATACCAAAATATCATAAAAATACTAGCTGCTCAGCAGATTTGAACTTTATTATTGGAGTGTAAAGTTAACTTTGGTTTCAAGATGGTCGTAAGAACATCTTCGCTGTGAAGAAATATACAATAGAGGGTTTAAGGGGATGATTTTGAGTATATTGAGCTATTTTTGTTTAATTTACTACAGTAAGATTTTGTACCGGATAATTACTTTGTAGCATTGCCCAAGTTTTTTCATACGCTTTGTTGAAAATACTGATTCTTAATAAATTAAATAAGTATACTAGGAGATTTCGGCCGAGTGGCGTATTGGTTATTAGCCCTGCCTCATAGTCCGGAAGTTCCAGATTCGATTCCTGGCATTTGAGTGATGAACAGAGAAGTTTGTTTTCGGGTCATGGGTTTGTTGTTGATATTTATATACGTATGTTTACTCTGGGTTCCCCCCCAGTTCACTGTATGGTCATCTACAACACAACCTCTGCTTACTTTGGGGCAACACAGTTGGTGTGTTTGTCTGGGGATTTATTATTATTATTATTTATCATAACGTGTGAAAAGAGATCATCATAATCGGTTCAGAAACCAAAAAACTTATCCCCAACAAATATGAAAAAAATTACATTTGAATTGAGAACCTCCCCCTTTCCTTGAAGTCGGTCTCTGTACTACGTGTAATTAATCGTAATGAACTAGTGTTCTGTCGTGCCGGCAGCGCCTTAAAAACAAGATGTTGCTATTATTAGGTGTTACCGTGGTTATTTGACAGTTTGAAAACGTTTACAGATACGCGGTATATTGAAGAGGCAATCTGGTTTCCTGCTTTTAGTGTAAACACCACTTTGTTAAACGTTACAACGATTCCAGAATAATATTATCAAGACATTCGGGAATATAAGAATGTGTTTATGAAAGTATGGATATTGGCTTTAATTGTCTTATTTTTATCTTCAGGGGAGGTGGGATGAATATGAATAAATTGGAAGATAATGTTCTGGATAAATAATTAGGTTTAATAGCACAATAATAATTCATGAAATCTCATATGATAATTAATATAATATAGGCAATATAATGAAGCATCGTAGGTGCAGTGGTGAAGGCGCTAGCATCGACCTTGAGGTGCCGGGTTCGAACCACGTGACTGCTGAAAGTACCAATGAGTTTACAACATAAGTACATAAGGCCGACTGCTGGAACGCTGCAGGAAAACACCGTGAGGAGTCCCACATACAGAAGAATTATTTCAAAGGTATCTGTGAATGCCAACCCGCAGTAGGCAGGCGTGGTGGATAAATCGCCAAACTCCACCCCTTAGTTGGGTGAAGCTAATGTCCTTGCAGTGGGATTATTAAGGCTGTCATGTCGTAGACAATAAACGATTTTTAAAGCAGGTTTATTATAGGATTTTAATTGGATAGGGTTATAATAGACCTTTTTGTAACTTTGCCATAGCAAGCAAACGAGCACGCCATCCATCTGATGGTAACTGGCTTTCGAGCCCGTAGACATCATGAATCGTACACGTTATTGATTAATTATAATGTTATTTATTAATAGAATAGAATAATTTATTAATATAGAATAATAACGCGTTGCAGACCGTAAGCTTAAGTTAGAATCGCCCTGGTTCCTGTAATTCCACACGCCATCCCTTCCCTTTATCCGGAACAGACGTTTCGGTGGTTTAAATAGAAGAAAGTAGAAAATACCATCCCAGGCGAGTTGTTAACATACGAAACTCCACTACGAGCAAATCAATTATATAAATATTTTATATAATTGATTAATAAATTATTTTAATTATATAAATTATGCAAATATTTTTATTGTAATTTTTATTTTGTGTGAGCAATAAAGAATTATTATTATTATTATTATTATTATTATTATTATATCTAAGATTGTAAAGAAATTAAAGAAGGTATAGGACATTGATAAATAACCTTGAAATAATTTATCACTTTTACTTTTTCCTAAAATAATATGTATGCACATTGCAACAGTTGAGTACCATAAAGCTCTGAGGTTTTTAAGCAAAGAATAATGTAAAACTTTGAATGCGGAAACTCTCTTGTTTTTCAGAATTGTAATTACGTACATGACTTGGCTTGACAGGGCGTCTGGCCTGGTAATGAATAGTTATTTAACTTGGTATCATGCAAAGATAAATGTATGAGTGTTAGTATTTCATGTCATAAACTTTTATTGTTGCAATCGGCGAAAGAAAATGATATTGCTAAGACCTTTTAGGTAGGCGTTTGTTTAAAAACCAATTTTCAGTTAAATAAATAAGATCACCCTATTATTCTTAATAGGAAATGAATTTGTTAATACTATTATTTTATTATTTTGTTTGTCAAATATGCATATTGTGTAGTGTGTAATTGCCAAACTGAAACAAACCGAAAGGATTTTAATTTCATAATTCTTTCATTATTTGAAGGCTAGTGCCAAAGTAGGCTATATTATATACAGGCACACGGATATTATCGAAAAATAAAGCATAACCGCTACGTCATAATGTTTATTTGTATTCTTTTCAAACTTATTTTATTATTACAAGCAATAGTGTTAAAACATTTTCGTAAACTGGAACGTCATCTTATTGTCATTGTTACGAAGGGTGACACCACGTTTATCGTATACAGAAAACGAGTACAAAACTTCTAATTCTTTAAAAGGCTCACGAATATTTTTTTTCTATCCATACTTTCAGGAGCCGTTTTATAATATCGTTCTGCGGCCAGTAGTATTATTAAGCACTATTAGTTACTTCTTAATGTTTTTTCATGAAATAAAAGTTTTAAATGACAAGTTTAATTTCATGGTTACATCACTCGGAACAAGAACCATTAAAAATAATAGCAACGAGCATGTAAGTGTAATAAACTCATTTTACCTAAGTAGTTAGTTGCCACTGAAATTAAAAATAACCAAGTTGATCTATCCTTCTCCTACAAAAGCCTTCTGTTCACTCCACTTTGCATATCCCTCGCACAACTGCACCAAAACACTGAACAACTGGTCCGGAGGAAGTTGGATCTCTTGCAACTCTTGCTTCTCTCTAGTTTCTCTCTTCCTCCTTCTCCCGTACTGAGTAAACTGAGGTCTCTTCTTTATCCCTGCAGAGTTGACTAGCACAGTCGTCGGTGCTGTAGTTTGATTGTTATTCTTCTGTTTCACTGCTTGAACTATCAAGCATAACAGATAACCTCCGAACGCCAGGAAAGCGAGAGTCGTAATAGACAAAGAGAAAATATGACTTATCTTGCTGTTACCGTGCTTTTTGATTCCACCTTCTTCGTAATCCGTCCTCCTCGATGGAGCCTTTATGGCCTGTGCTTGCGCGCCAAAACGTTGCAAATAAGATGGCGTCGTTGTAGTGATGTTCTCGTACGGTGGCGTTACTACGTCTTGAAGAGAGTTTTTCAATTGTAGAAGTTTGTCTAAAGGCAGTTGATTAAGAAACTGGAGCTCGTTCGGAGGTATTTCTCCATTTATGAAATTTAAAATGTTTATAATGAGGAGCGCGCACAACATGTCGCTAGCTGTAGATGCTGATGTTTGCAGCCACATCGGTTAGATGTGGCAGATTATTGTGGTCTCCAGAGCGAGACACTTTAACGGCGCTGTCGTTAGGTCGTGTAGCTAGTTTTCGTGGTTAATGTGTCAAATGGCGAGAAAAGAAAAACTGTGCTAAAAAGAAAATTTACAAGATTACAAGATTTTATTTTTATAGTAGGTAGTTACAGATCCACCTTGAATCTCTTTTATACATTTTTAGATGCGTAGAACATTTCTAACATAAGAAGAAACCATAACCAACATCATCGTCATTTGTTACAAATTGACGATACTTATCTCAATTAAGTAGTGAAAAGATCTACAAATTTGTCAGAATTTTAGTGAAATTCTGACAAATTTGAGTGAGAGTTTTAGATCTTTGATTTTGCTACACTTTCTTCAACGATGCAAACATTTTCAAAGTTTTCATTTTTGCGTTCGTGTTGGATCAGACACGTTTACTATAAAAGAGTTTAATTGCAGGAAATGATTTTATCATAGATTACGCCGTGTGCTTATAGAAAGTGACATCCGTGGACATACTCGTAGTAATGAACTGATAAATATGGTGCGACGAAATTACTAGAACTTATCTTTAATTATTTCTATATATTATATTAATTAGTTGTTAATTAGTTGTTAAAATCTATACGAGGTGACTCAGAAAAAAGTTTTTATGTTTGCAACGCTGGCGGGTTATAAATTATTTTAAAGATTCGACTATTTAAAGCTAAATATATTTGTTCCAAATTTGCATATGTATGTTCCAATAATAATAACGAATAACGGTTATGGGCACGGATGCCACTTACCATAACGTGGATCACATGCTAATTTGCCGGCTATGACAAAGTTAAAAAAGCAAACCATCCAAAGAGGTCAACCCAGTTAGGTTTAGTATCTAGTATAGTAGTCTATCATAACCAAATAATAATTTCCATACTCGGCGATAAGAACCAGATAAAGCCATGAATCCTAATTAAACGTCTGCGCGATTGTTCTTGAACATGTACTTGTAACAATTCGTTTTGACTGCGCAAGAAAGAGCGGCATCAACAGTACTGCTGTTTTATAAAGGGTGATGCGCTTTTCCATGATAAAACGAAAGCTGTCTAACCATACTACAAGTAGTTCCAGTAATAAAAATTGTTACCTGTAAATGTACTATAAACGTTCCGCTACAGGAGCTTGAAAAATTCATCACATCTATTTTTTTAAGTCAAATTAAGCGTCGATTTTGTCGAGGTATATTTGAAAAGTGTATCTGAATGATATAATTTTTTATAAAGATTATTTAAATAAGGAATTAAATGTATAATAGTATGTAAAAAACCAAGTTCTGGAATGTTATTCGCCCACACCATTCATTGTTATATTTGCAACGTGTACAAACGCATACAAAATCGTTTTAATATGCCTATCAAAAAAAAGGCCTGACAATTTATTTATTTATTTACAAAATCCACAAGTGTGTAATCAATTAAAAGTGTGTAATAGTGCCACCTGTCAAACAGTTTTGTAACTAAAAATTAATCAATTTCTATGTAACTTAAGAATTGAACCTCTAACCATATTACCCAAAATAATTTCTACAAAACATAAACAGATACCATATAAAAAAATCCCCATGTGATTGTAACGTCCTAATTATACACTCTACTGCGTTTGTTGCGAAGTCGACCATTATTTTTGTAACCCGAGCGTTCAACATAGTGTCGCGTACTTTCCTTGGCAACTCATTGTCGTTCCGCAGTCTGCCGCAGGATGGCGTTTGTTGTCATACTAGCTGTGCTTTTGATACAAAATGTGTGTGCTCAAGAAATGTACAGAAGTGAGGGATTTATGGATAAACTGAGCAATGGAATGAAGTTTGCAAAGGATTTTCTTGGTATGTACTTGCTTACCAGTAGGGCAAAACATTTTTATGTTTTATTTAGGGAAGATGATTTTAAGAGTACCTAGCTTGGGAAGCAGGTACCTACCTCTTTCGACTACAATTTAATTTAACGCCATGAGAACGAACTGTCAGTTATCTTTGCCTACCAGTTTCCACTACCTAACGGTAAGTATCTTCTGAAAAGAAGAATGGTTAGCACGGACGCCAAACCATTCTTCTTTTGGGTAATATCAACGACAAAACTTAGATGTGACAATGATGGTGTTCTAAACAGGAACGCCAGTTCCAACCACGCGTTACTGAACAGTCAAAACCGTGATAGGTAGGTGTTAAATGAACTGATCCCCTACCTATCTACCTACCTAAACAAATGGCTCGACACAGGTATTTATTACCTATTATATTTTTTGTATCTTCACTTTGCTAAAGATTTCTCAAACAGTATTAGGTATGTAACCATAGTTATTATGTATCAACGCAAGTGGCCGCGTTGATCTGGAAGATCAAAATTAGGCAAATCATTGCTTTATTCATTCATATCTCTATCAGTCCAAAACAAATTGAAAGTGACGGAGATACATTTTTTTTACCTCTAAACACAATAACTGTATGGAGTTATGGATGACCATACAGCGAAACTAGGGGGGGGGGGGACAAGAATAAACATACATTTATAAATATTAGCAATCATGATCAGAAAACAAATACCTACTTTCATCACACAAATGAATGCCCCAACCAGGGCTCGAACCTGGGACCTCCGGTGTATGCAACTCTGTAGTCAAATTTTCATTTTAACTAACTGACCGCGTGCGAGTGGGGTCCTTTTGACAACTCTGTTCCTCTTATTTCATTGTTTGCTTCATACCCTTCTAATATGTAAAATAGATATATAGGTAACAAGGAAAAAAAACAGAAAACAATAATAACCTCTCGGACGTTTGAGGACTGCGATATCTTTAGACCCTTTTACCCAAATACGTGATTTAAGCGTAGTAGGTATTCTATATCTGTAGATTATCATTATTTTCTTGAGGAAATGAAAATATTAAGTAGTTAGTAGCTTAAAAATTTTTTTTACTAAAAAGTTCTTATTTAAATAAAAATACTTTAAACCGAACATTTTGTTTCGTGTAGTTTAATGTGCATTTGGTCTACTGCGTGCAACATATTTCTAATTTGTTTTAAATGACAACGACGTTTTGTTACCAGCAAACAGATACCTTTGGCATCTAGATTCTGTAGTTGTAGGTGTTCAAGTATTTAGATGATCAAGCATTTGTGTGTCGAACAACTTTCGTATTTTATTTTATTGTAAATTAGGTTTTGTTGTTTTCATCTAATCTGATGGAGTGTGATGATGAAGACGAAGATGTTACACGCTTATCCAAGAGATGCCTTTTCACTCTACTCTTAAAGGTTCAAGCAGGCTTGCTTTTGAAACAAAATTTAATTCTAATTCTACACCGATCCAAGTCCAAAGACAATTTTAACATGACTTCCTACTCTTGAAAACAATTTCGTCATCATTTGATTGAAATTGGGATTTGGTTCCGATTGTACACTTGCGAGTGAAGTTGTTTACGATTCAACAATAATGCACACGCAATATTATAACATGGTTCATTAAAGAAAGGAATTGAAAATGGCGGTGCTTATCGGTGCTCGCACACTAGTGCCGTCTATACTCACTCTCGCGTGTACGGTTTCCGATGAAAACAACAATAACGTTGTAATGATAATGGTTGGCGCCACGTGTCTTTCAACTTTCACGCCGACGCAGCCGATGTCAGAAGCTAGTTTGAACACCCAGTCTTGTTTATAATAGGACCTATGAAACTGCCGTTTTGCCGTACTGGCTTCAAATGAAAAATAATTTTTTTTGGCTGATAATTCTAACTTCAAATTAATTTTATTTGACAAACATGTCATTCTTTTTCTAAAATCGTCATTTGTTTAATAGTTAGTGTTTTGTTTTCAACGCATTCGAACATTTTTCGTCATCATGGATAAGTTAAAAATTCGAGTAATAATGGAGTATGAATACCGTCGTGGTAGCAAAGCGGCACAAGCGGCACGCAACATCAACGACGTTTACGGAGCGAACACTACAAACGAACGCACCACCCGTTATTGGTTTACCCGCTTCCGTTCTGGAAATTTTGACCTGAAAAATGAACCCCGTGGTCGTCCGAAAACTTTGGTCGACAATGACGAATTAAAGGCAATTGTGGAAGCTGATGAAACTCAATCCACGGCTGAATTAGCAGCAGCTTTCGACGTTAGCATCAAAACAATATTGGTCCATTTGCGTCAAATTGGCAAGGTAAAAAAGCTTGAGAAATGGGTACCCCACGAACTCAATGACGGCCAGCGCGAAGTACGCGTGGAGACGTGCCTTGCACTGCTCAGCAGGCATACAAATGAAGGAATTCTGAACCGCATTGTTACTTGTGACGAGAAATGGATCCTGTTTGACAATCGTAAGCGTTCAGCAAGTTGGTTGGACCCTGGTTCAGCACCCAAACAATGCCCTAAACGAAAACTTACCCCTAGAAAAGTGATGGTCACTGTTTGGTGGTCTGACGCGGGTGTAATTCATCACAGCTTCTTGCAGATGTGTACTGTGAAGAACTGAACACAATGATGGAGAAGCTTTGGTCAATCGTTCGGCTCCACTGCTCCTACACAACAACGCGCGACCTCATACTGCACAGCAGACGGTCTCCAAGCTACAAGAGTTGGGGTTGGAAGTTCTCCGTCATCCGCCGTACTCACCAGACCTTGCGCCTACAGACTTCTACTTTTTCCAGAATTTGGATAACTTCTTGGCGGGAAAAAAATTCAATACCCGAGAGGCAGTACAAAATGCCTTTGAAGAATTTGTTGCCTCCCGTCCAGCTGATTTCTTCAAGAAAGGCATCAATAAGCTACCAATGCGTTGGCAAAGATGCATTGATTGCATGGGTGATTATTTTGATTAATAGAAATAAAAAATATATAAAGAAATTACGCTTCATTTATTTCGTGAAAAACGGCAATTTCATAGGTAAAGACCTAATATTATTTTTGAATAGAAAAAAATCTTTTGAAACTTTGTATGCTAACTGTACCTACTATCTGTCAATGCAAGTACAAGCCGCCATGTATGATTCCTTTCTTTAATGCATCGGCTTATACTACAATTGGCAGCTGTCAAAGCAAACTCAAGAGTTGCGGTTTGGTGTCTTTGGGCTGGGCAATGCCAATTTCAATATTAATAAGTATTATAAAATGGCCGTACAATAATGAAACAATTGGCGCTAGTGTAGCATCCATGAAATCACAATCAAAATTGGATTGCCGATCCATCGGAATTGTTTTCGAGAGAAGGCCCACAGAACTAAACAGACTAGTCTAGACTAGACAAAATATCTATTTGTTACGAGCTTACTACTACTAGCTAGCTACTTTCAGCTTCAGAATCAGTAGCCTCAACGGTAGCCGAATTCATAGTGAAGGCATTTCAACCGAAGTCGCGGCCAACTGCGACAACAAACAGGCGATATCCCGTACAAAACGATATAGACCACGACAATGATTCCACTGAAGAGATTACCGTCGAAAACAGACCTAATAACCAGGTACATGAGGCTCAAAATCCGATGTCGACATTGCGGTATTTCGTCAAGCTGCTGGGATTGCAACCGAATCAAATAAGCGCAGTAGCGGTTAATGCGCTCGTCTTCGTGGCGCAGTTGGTAAGTAGGCGACTATGTTTTTTATGAATTTTTTTGTAAAAATTATAGGAAATATAGATACGAGCCTAACTTTGAATTCATTTGAAGATATTAAAACGGAGGTCGAAAATAGGAGATAATAAATTAGCGAGTCACACAATTGTTATATAAAGCAAGATAGTGTGTTGAGTTTTAAATGACTTTATATACAAGAGATTATGCAGTCAACACGTGTATTATTATTACGAGCCCGTTGAGCCCCACTGCTGGGCAAAGGCCTCCCTTTCATCAAGGCCTTGTCTCAACACATGTAAGCAATTAAATTAATTATTCTAATTTAAAAATCAGTTCAATAAATAGAAGTGACGTACCTACCTATACCTGTACCAAGATGCTGTATTTACAATATAAAATACCTAATTACCGTTCGCCCGTACATCTGAGCCGCATCGACAAATTATGCACGTTACCTGGGAAGGCTAATCTCGAAAACTTTGTGCCGTTGATACGTCATACGATTTGGGGATTGTATTGATCAATGTGATCCACGTGAAATCACAATATCCACCTTATAATAAATAAGTACCTGCATTATTTTACGCAAAGTTGTTTGTTGTATTAGCGTAGCGTGGTCTTCTTTAATTGTTTTGTGATGCTCGGGATACGCCACATTCAGATGGTACAGTTTGCAAAAGTTGAATTAGGTATGTAGCAAATAGGCTTGCCATTGTGAAGTCTAAATCTAATAAAGCAAACAGGCCTTTCCTACGAGATACAGGAGATTCGAATGCGAATCTAGACGTGCACAAGCGTACCTATACCTTTAGGAGTGTTAAAGCCAACTTCCTTAAGTTCCATAGTTATGATGTTGATCTCTATTAAAATACTCTCACTCAACGTTTGTAATAAAAACAATTTCAGATTACCACCTTCCTAGCCGGCCCTAAACGACCCCCCTCAAGAAACTACCGCTTCGACGACCCCACCAACTGGATCCTCAATAAAAACTCCCGAAAACTACAAGAAATAGTCTCAACAGCCAAAAATGAATCTTTAGCAGACATGATAGAGCATCTTATCAAAGAAAGAAGCGAAAACGAAGATACCAGCTGCATTCAGTTATTAGTTTGCAAAATTACGCCATTTGTTAATAAGATGCAGAACGCTGTATTTGGTAAAGAAAATGCAACGGAGGAAACTGAAAAAGGTGAAAAATTGCGCGGCGCCGCCATTATGTACCGCCATCTACCGTCCAGTAGTGAAATTAATGAGCGCAGTGATTATTGCGAGAAGAAACATGAAGATTGTGATTTAAATGAATAATTTTGCAAATTTTATAAAAATTCTAACAATATCATGTGATTCACAATTGCACCTGTTTAATTCTTACTCCCACGGTATTAAAAAATCCTGCTATAAACAGAAACAAATCTTACTTCTAAGACTTTGTCTACTTTCCTAAACTCCTCTAATAACTAATTTTAGATCTTGTGATATTAATTTACTAGTTACTTGATTTAACTTTTAAAATCATTAATGGTTTTTTACTGAAGTATTGTCATATTCAAAAAGGACTAGATCCCAAAGATGCATCAAAGTGCTTGTTGTAATTTGAATCTGAAGTAGATGCTTCTCTATTTTATTATGGACAAGCTTGTTAAACTTATCAACATACCTAAATTTTAGGTTATAATCTTGTGTGGAACGTTAAAGAAGTGTTCATTGAATTACTATAATTAATATTATTCATGATCATTGCTACCTATAGTATTGATCATGAATAAGCGGTGCGGATGGTAATAGCAGGTAACACATTAGCATTCAAATACAAAGTGTGAAGTTTCATTATCATTATTTATCATGAATTTAATATTAGGTACTATTTTCGCGTTTTTCCTGCCACTGAGCTTGTTTTGTTTTCCAATTTGTTCTACGAAAAAAAAACTAAAATAATATATGGCGTATGCAAAAGTTAAATCCGTATGCGTAACAGTTTTTTTATGGGAATTTGGCCCCACGTTTGTCTTCCAGCTAGCGTTGCCAGGCGTCCGGATAAAGCCGGATATAGGTAGGCTTTTTGATTGCGTGTCCGGCCAAAATAAACAGCGTCGGGCTTGTTCGGCTTTTGTTAGGCTTTTTACATTTCGCTTTGACTGATTAATAATAAAGTACCTACCTAAGACTGATTTGGCATTCGATTTTATTTATTATTTCACTAGCATTTAACGAATTTATGATAATAATCAAAAAAGCTTGATTTTACATAAACATTTTTGTCGTACCTACCTATAGCTAATGTTATAATGCTGAGACCAAATCCTCAATAATGTTGGGTGTCCGGCCTTTCTACCCAAATGTCCGGCCAAACTGGCTGGTCTGTCCGGCTATTAGGTTTGGCGATCTAGCAACCCTACTTCCAGCTCATGTGATAGAAAGCGATCATGAAGACGAGGATGTTACACACTTGCATTCAGAATTCATATCAATATGTAACGTTAAACACATAATTGGCTACCTCGAACCAGTCTTCAGAGCAATCTATGAGTTTTTAACAGGACGTTTCTTAATAAAAGTTCTCATGTTCGATATCGATAACTAATAGAAATGATTATAATCATTCATCAATCATATTAATCACAGGAGCATCTCTAAATTGCTTTCTTTCTCTATTCTCGTGATTCCGAACTAATCTGGAATTGAAACATTCAAAAAGATGGCGCAAAGCGTCTGCGTACTTTTAAAATATTTTTTTTAATGTTAATCACTGTCCCTGTGTTAAATTGATATCCTTCTTAACAATAAAAAAAATATCAATTGCTGTCCTAATATTATTCCATTTTGGTCCTAGGGCGAGTTTAATCAATCACCTTTGATTCATTTAACGACTCAGGTCATGTATTCACTAGTGACTTTAGTAGGTGTATATTAAAGTTTGCCTTCCATCTCACCTGATGAAAAGTGAGAACGAGAGGAAGGTAGTAGAAGGTAGTAGGAAGTAGTTGTTGCTGCTCTAATTGCTGCTGAGTTGAACTGTTTACAATGAGTAACGCTAAAACCGTACGTTGATTAAATATTCTTGCTGATTGTCCATTTATCAATTCTGTTATAATAATATCCTTTAAATTAATCCTACTGCGACACCTTTTAATTTGCCTTTTATTAAATTTAGGGGAATACAGGTGTCATTCTTACATGACGTACTTATGTAATGGAATTGGTAACCGTTTTCACATCAGCCAATCAAGGATGTTGTATGTTAGCGTCAGTTTATTTCTGAAAAAGCATAAAAACGTGCATTTATGAACAAGCTTTTCGTAATCTTATATCTGTAATACAAGTTTAAATTAAACTTAATTTGAGCTCGATATTAGTTCCCACGTTTCGGATCACTCCTTTATTTTCACATTCACCGAGTAATGCACTTACTATCACAATCGTATCGATAGGTCCACCTAACCGTAGATTAGCAAACAATCCAAACTGTTTAAGACAACATTAGCGCGGCCTACTTAAACGTCAATTGATAAAGTTCGCATACAACCAGTTTTTGGCATTACATAATGAATTGTGTAATACACGTAAATCGTTCAGAGGAATTTATATTGATGTAGAATTTGGGTGTTACGTAAGTTTGTCTCTACGTCGAGACTGCGTGGCGTGGGTGAGGTTATACTTGACCATCGTATGTAATAACCTACATGCGTTCTAGCTTGATCGTCACGTACCTACTAATCGACTTAGCCAACTACGAGACTTTCAAATGAGATGTCACTAATTTCGCAACGGGCAGCAGGACTACTATTGTATAGTTTGGTATTTAATGCCAGGATTTATACATTGGACTAAATTACCAAATTATTCAGCGGCACTTCTTTCGCTGCCTGTTTTGTTTATTAGCAGTTAAGTGATTGAAAAAAGGATCCGCATTCCGGCCATTCGCTTAGTCGGGGGTTGTTATATTTGTAAACAAACTTAAATGAAATTTCCATCTTTTCTGCGACTGCATCAGAAGTTTATAAAATGTTGTCTTAATTTCAGGTTGTAGGTGTTGAAATTTCATAAACCCCTTTTTAACAAAATTTTTTTTGTTTAGTATTTTATATTCTATAAAAATATATGTACGTTTTTGCGAATAAATATATGCTTACCATATTTCAAGATCATGAAAAATACATTAAATCGTTGTAGGTACATGAAATCATCGTTTATATTCCTCGGTATAATATAATCAATAACTATTGTGGTATGCTGCCATTCTTCTTCTTTCATTGTGCGCGTGCGGCAACCCCCCCCCCCACAAGCCTCTAAGGGTGTTAAAACACCAATCGTTTGTCAGTCGATCGACGTCGACCGGTCGACGTCGATCGCCGTTGCCTGTTCCATGCCACCATCGATCGACGGTCGATCGATTGGTGTGGTAACACCTAACGTGGCTTCACGACTGTTTTTTTACTGTTTAATCCCGAAATTTTAACAAGAATGGGAATTAACTTGAAGAATATCACAACTACAGCTAGTCTATACTATTATTAAGGAAAGATTTGACGACCATGTGGCATAGTGGGTAGTAGTCAAGTCCTGGTCGGGGCATTCGTATGTGTGATGAACACAGATGTTGGTTCTCCCCAGTTCGCTGAATGGCTATTCATTATACAAGCTCTGCTTATTTTGGGGCCGTACAGTTGGTGTGTTTGTTTGGGTATTTATACAAAAAAAAGCTTTACTCTAATAAAACATTCCTATATTAAAAAAAGAGGCAAAACTGCATTCAGAGATGTCAACGTTACATATGCTCAGTAATAATGGTTTTCTGCATTTGAGAACTCAAAGGCACAGTAAATATATAAACTTCAATATCAGTACTGAAACTGGGCGTTTTTGTAAATAACAACATGAGCTCTGTCCAATGTCAGGGCTGTCTTGCTAGTGTAAAGTTTCCCGATTTAATGAAGCCTTTTATCTAAAATATAAATATACCTTTATCTAAATCGGGAAGTCCTACAGACCCGTCTAGTTTTATATCAATTTTAATATTACCGTCGTATAATAGGCACCTAACGTGAAACAAGTCAAATCAAACTTGTATCTTAACGGTAACAGGTTAAACCCAGCAGATAATACTGTTCTTCTGTTACTGGCATAACGAAAGATTGAAAACTTCAATGGGGGTCCATACTTCACGACAGGCGAGAAGACTTTTTACTGCAGCGTTCACGGTTAAGAAAATTCGCTCTTTGACTGATGTGACTGACGGTATATTTTAGTTATTTTCATAGCGTAGTTCATTTCCCCACACATGGTATACCATAATGTTTCATGTCTATACTATCTATACGTCTATACCATAATGTGGGAAAATGCCGAGGACCTCGAAACGATCTCTGCAGAAGAGGGCCATTCGTGAAATATATAAATTAGGAAATAGAGAATCTCTATGATAAAAGTTTAAAGAAAAACAAAAACTTATCTTTTTCACGGTCAGTTCGACTTTCTGCAATTTAACAGATTGTAATATTAGGTAATTGCATAAGAAATTTTCTTTTTGTAATGAATGATTATTCAGCCAATTTTAAATAATATATTTATTTCATCAAAGTATGTACCATTGCTATCTATGCACTTTTGCCATCTCATAGATATTTCATTGATCCCTTTACTAAAAAACCCATTCGGACGGGAATCAATAAAATTTTTGAAGGCGCTTTGGATGCCCCATCGGATTTGAATTTTTTCCCTTGCAAGAAAATATCCAAATTTCAAAAAAATTGTAATCTGTTTGCTTCACAAGTAAATTTTTTTCAGTCAATTTTCACTTGGGGCAGGTTTTGGCTGGTTCGCCAGGGTTTAACCACTGCAATGAGCGTTTCCAATTGTCATACAGGATCCACTTTTCATCACAGGTAATGATTCAATTTAAAATCCTTTCATTATTGTGCCGGTTGAGTAATGTAACGCAGCAGTTGACGCGGGTTTGTCGGTTTGCTGCACTGAATTGCTGAGGTACCCACCTCTCAAGCTTTTTCACCTTCCCAATTTGCTTCAAGTGGATTAAAACAGTTTTGTCACTAACACCGCAGCCTACAGCTAACTCGGACGTGGTTTCCGATGGATCTGCTTCCACAATAGCCGTCACTTCTTCATTATCAACTTTGGTCTCCGGCTGACCACGGGACTTGTTCTGCAGGTCAAAATTTCGAGAACGAAAACGTTGGAACCAAAAACGCACTGTGTTTTCTTTTGCCGCGCTACAGTTAAATAGCTATGCTAAAACAAACCTACTCAAAAATGCTAAAAGATGGAGAAAACAAAATAAGGAATGTGCAACGCTTACATTGTCCCACATAATTCATGGAACTAAATTAAATGGAAGCTACCGATGCCATTGTTGGTGTTGGCTTTTCATTTGATTTAAATTTAATCAAAACATACGTATTTTTGTCAAATACCGTGAATTTCCATAAAAATTCACTAGCTCTCTAAATTCTTTTTATAGTCTATGTACAAACATTTTACAAATATGGCCTTAATTATTTGCTCAAGTAAGCCCTTGGCATACTTATTAAACGACTCTAATCTCGTTACGTATTTAAAGTAATAAAGCATATCAATGATTGTTCAATAACTTCCTAGTACTTAACTAAGATTTGTGATAAAAATAATTGTGTTCGTATGCATTTTTTTGTACTACTCGTATATTCACAGCTGGCAGACTACCACGCGACCTACGTACTTGATGGTAAGTGACATTCGCGCCCATGGACATTATTAGTATCGTAGGCATTTTATTAATGAATAATAATAATAATAATCTTTATTTATTTTCTCCCACATAAACAGAAAAAAGAATACATTTTACATTTTGCCATCAACAACCTAAAATTAATTAATTTATGTGGGAGACTGGTGTCTGTACTACGAGGATCACCAGCCTCCTCGCTGGATATAATACAGTTTTATTTAGACAAATGTATGTTTCAAAACAAAAAATATACTCACACATACATAATTATCAAAACCATCAGACTTTCTCACAAAAATAGATTAAAAGACCACTTTTTACACTGTATTTTCGTAAGATGGTATAGATTGACAACTTCTGGTTAATTCTATTATATTAAAAAACTACCAAGGAAGCCGAAGAATTTGTTGGAAAATGCCGTATTCCACAGAGTTGTTATTGGTAAAATACATATAATACATACCTTGTATTTTAGTCTTTTGTTCGCCACATCCTCAGGGTTGTAGCCTATCTGAGAGTGCTTTCTGAGTACAACATTAAGAATAAATAATTTCCTCACGGATAGGACGTCAGTAAGAACAAAAAGGTCTGCGGTAGGGAAAAGAAAAGGAAGGAATCGGCTTACTTTTAAAATATTGATAGACTATTATATTGACTAATGACGCGTTGCTGACCTTGGCTTTAGTTGGAATGGCCTTCGTTCCTGTATGTCGTGTCGTGTGGCTGAACCGGAACACAACAACGTAAACCTAATTATTATGGCGGACAAAATTAGAAGGAAGTAGTACCGCCCCAGACGAAATCTTAACATAATATAAACTCTAGCACTAAATATGTCAGCAACGCTTATGGCGTCGCGGTGTCCAGCTGTTTGTGAGGCCTACTTTAATACTTCAACTGTAGAATTTATTTATTTGGAACTTATGTCGTGAAAACAATTAATAACTAGGATAGAAACAGCGCCTCCTGATGTCGGTATAATTAGTAGAAGTTACAAACTCTTAGTACGGACTGAATGTTATGTGATGACCACAGATTTTTTTGTAACGTTTATCTTATAAGAACGACAAACGAACTACGCCATACCGCCTGGTCTGTCGTTAATATAATATCTTCTTCTTTTATGATGATGATGAAATAATGTATGATAATGGAGACGATAAAGTAAAAGTCAATGGTAAAAGGGTAGCGTTTCTATCGGGGTCGTTACTATCAAAAAGCAACTTCTTGGAGCAAAACGAAAAACACTGTCCACACTCCTCATTGGGTTTTCTATTTAATACACAGGTGTATGAGTATTCACTGCCAAATACACTATCACAAATATACACTAAACGCTAACTTACGTACACAAAAAAGAAAAAAGTCAACGAAGAGCACAACATGCTCCGTCGAATTGCCGCCATATAGTCCCATGGCCAAAGATTTTTAGCACCATTAAAATATATTTTCTATTCATTCCCATGTGTAGGTATACTTATTTTAGCTTGTCCTTCGTTTCTCTGTACGACCTTCCATGACGCAGCTTACTAGTATTATACCACTTCTTTTACCTCAAAAAGTTGATGATTCTCAAGCCGTAGTTTCGATGGCAATTTATTTCATGGTAAGCATGTCCTGATTCTTAACCCAGAATTCTCTCCAGAAGAAGGAAGTCATCCAAGGTGAGCAGTATAGTAGAAACGACAATTTATTTCTACTAAAATATTGTTTTCAAAACATCTAACTTGTCATCGATCAATGACGTCTAATCCAATTATATCCAGTGAGTCCAATCTTAAACAAAAAACCCGTAATTATTAACTTCAGAAGCAAACTAAACGTCTATCAAACTAGGTACAAAGACCAAAAACTTTCTTATAAATACATAAGTATCTAAATAATGAGTTGTGTAACTCCACTCTCCGAGGTCGATGACCCGCTAATTATTACATCAGCCATTTGTTATGACACCGGGCGTGGATTTATTCTTAATATTCGTAAAATAAAAGTATTTATATTAAGTGAGGTAAGGACTAGGTTTATTCCGCGGCTCCGTTCACCTATCCCTCGGAAATAGTGCTTTTTTTTCTTAAGTTATTACAATTTCGGTTAGCAGAGTTGGTAGTAAGTACAGTTACATATACCTATATGTATCTCGCCTGGGGCGGTATTTCAGCCCTTCCTATTTCTACCGCCCCGACATAATAATCACGGTTACGTTATTGTGTTCCGGTTAAAGTGCTCTTTTGGCGGCATCAAAATGCTCTCATCAAAATAGTAAAAAAAAAGTGTCCTTCAAGCTGTAATCCTCATATTCGAAATCTCAATGAAAACGAATTGTGACAATACTAAAAAATAGTCATGAAATAGTGATAAATAGTCATACATGTAAAAAAATAGTCGTATTATAGTTTCGGCGTTTATAGCTATAGGTCGATGAACATTATGGCTTAAACGTCAAGCTGTAATCCTCACGTCTCGTGCAAGCAAGCCGTAAGGTCTATCAACTTGGTTTAGGTTCCAAAATATAGTCAAGAAATAGTGATAACGACATGCCAAATCTCAGAAATAGTCGATGAAAGATTACACAGAATGGTGAAGATTATGGCTTGAACATTTGAAAACTTCAAATTCCTTCGGAACGCATACGACTTTCAGTTTAAAGTTTGTGCCAAAAAATAGTGATGAAATAGTCGTACGAAATGAAAATAATTTTGAGCTGATTTAATTTGAAAATAAAATCTTTTTATTTTCCCTCCATTTCTATGGATGTTCGTCACGTTTTTTTCCTATATATTTTTTGACAGCTTCTGCAAATTAATATTGTTACGTTTTGAAGTTTGTATGTAAACATCTTCGAAAAACAAATAGTGTGAAAATTGTGTACATTTTACAAAACTTCAAATATCTACAACAACCATATGTAATTAAACCTCTAATTTTAATAAGCTGTGATCCTTAATAACTTTGCAGTTCACGGATTTTATAATTAAATATTTTTGTCAAAAAAGGTCAAGGCATAATAATTTACGCATATAAGTACTTAAACAAACATTACGACATCATATTTTTTCATCTACATTGTTATATCATTATGACGTATGTTACGTGAATTCTTATTACTTGAACCTGAATCTTTCCATCTAACTTTCAGCAGAATTTGGATTGATTTTAATTCAAAGAAATAGATTTTTTAATTTTCTCTAGTAGTAATTAAACAATTTTAGAAATTTATTTTACTGATGGATCCCAAATTTCTTCATGTGGAGCGGATCCAAAATTTCTTTATTTTATTGATGCTGACACAGCACACCACCTAGTACCCTAGTAGATACCGTACTTTGCACAGTAGATTCGTTTGAATGTTAATGTACCTTGTTCTCTCAACTCACAGCTTGTAGTGTTTAGTCACCTAGACCGGACACTTTTTCCAAATTGAAGCACCTGGACACAAACATTGTCGACGTCTGTGGGCACTTATTGATTTCGTATTTACAAAATGAATATTGGCTGGTGTGTTGTGTCCGACACAAGACACAAAAGATCATATTTATCCAAAACTGTATTAAACATGTCTAGACCGTACGAAAAAAGGACATAGTTCAATAAAACTTAAAAGAATTGACCTAATCAATTAACAAACATTACTAGAATGGTAAAAGCTTGTTATAGTTATATTGATTCTTCTAAGCATAACATAAAACATATTTATGAATGAATGAAGAATATCATTGATAAGCTTTTGTCGACATTTACCGACCATCAAGTGTAGTAACTTTAATCTGTAAATGTAGCAGAAATACTTATAACTTTATGACCATATTAGTCGCCTATTAGTGACTTATTTTAGGTTGATAAAACAAACTAACTATTATTTAATATTTTTGTAATTGTCTCACGGCTGAGCCGCACGCTAGGTAATTTAACCATTCAAATAAAAGCTGTATATTGTTGGTAAGACTAGGAAAAATGGCAGAGTCTAAATTTACTACCTTCAACGTTCCGTAAGTGGTCGTAGCACCGCACCGCCGCTCAGCGGGCTGCATAGTGGTTAGTTAAATAGTTGAAATTTTCGCAAGTTTTATATTTAGCTTGGTGCCATTACAACCTTAAAAAATATTTTTGATTAAAAACAAATCTGTGCAAACCTGACATACATTTGGTCGGTATTTTTTACAACTCTTTGTTCATTTTATTAAATATTTTTATTGAGTAACCGTGGCAAAAATCATAATTATCTTTCATTACAAAATACCCTCCAAGGAAATATGAGTAAAACATGTCCTAAGAAGTGACTTAATTTTGTAAATCGATTGATATATGAAAAAAGGACCGAAAATAAAACCTTATAAAGGTAATAGATAATATGATATGATAACTACACGTACTTAACAGTTAGGAAGGTGACGCTCCCAAGTTTTCTCACACTTCGCCATAAACGTGATTTCTGTGACCCAGAATGTGTGAAATTTAGGTGAGGTTAGTATCTACAAGTTTACTTTGACCGGCCGAAAAAGTGTGGCCGCCTTTGCTTAAAAATATTAGTAAGTAGTTTACAAACAATAAAAGTGTTTTTTACAAACGAACACAGTAAAACGAAGTCGTTTGTCGTAAACAGTAGATCTAGATGATCTCTCTTATTTTTAGTATTACGAATCTGTATTTTAAAATAACATTACAACACAATTTTTGAAAGTAAACTGAGTAAACTGAAATAGATAGTATTAATTGTATTCAATGATATAATTTGTTACACTTTTGATTTAAATAAAGAAGTCTATAAATTCTATTATAAGAGATAATTCTATTATAAATAGACAGGCGGTCTCTTGATGTTTATAAAGTTAAAAAGATACAAACTCCCTCTTTATAAAAATAATTCTGCAAGAATAAAAAGCTAAGAGCGATCCGGTACAGATAATTCTACACACACTTTCTTATAAACCAACCATACTTACGATTCTATGGGAAAAATCAAAATCCATTAAATTCTCGGGTAGTTTTGATTCAGCAACAACACAATGGAGGGCTATTGTTATCAAAACGCTCCGATCTGGTTCCCAATTGGGCCATTCTTCACTTTCTATGAGTGACATTGTACTTGCGCACTTCGTATTATATTGCGGGTATCATTTTCATTATAGAAGCTGCGAGCAGGTAGAGGCATAACTACTAGGAATCATTTTTAAGTACGTATGTGAGTGAGGGAAGTGAAGTGTTGGGTCAGCTGTGTGGATTCCAAAATACTCAGTTCATCTCTCATATAAATGTCCTCCTCAACCTTCTGTCTTTACTCGCACAGTCAATCGCACTTTTGGAGGGTGTCAGATATGTGAGTGACAACCAACTTAATAACTCACTAATACTCTCGGACTGCCTTAGCGGTGTGCTTGCCCTAAACTCCAATGCTTTTAAAACTGGTTCGAAACTCCCAGCCATTTTACAGATCAAGTATCTACTCTACCAATGTTACACCCACAATATAAATGTTGCAATAGCTTGGATACCTGGCCATGTAGGCATTGCAGGAAACTGTGTGGTTGACAACTTTGCCAAAGATTCCATTCAAATCGGTTTATTAGACCAATATAAGTGTTATATCCAAGACCTTGGTACTCTGGCTAGAGAACGTCTGAATGTGACATGGAATTCTGATTGGAACCGGACCAGGAAACTGGTAGGTAAACACTATGGGGATGTCCAACCTGCAGTTACCAACAAACCTTGGTTCTCCAAATATAAAAACCTAGATAAAAGATCAACATCAACCATTTGTAGGCTCAGACTGGGTCATTGCTGTAGTCCTGAATTTCTGTATAGGATAGGTGTCCGAAACTCCGCACTCTGTGACTGTGGTCTAGAAATTGGTACAATAGACCACATCTTTTTCAACTGTCCCCTCCATTCCACCTCATTATATGATATCCTTCCACCACATATTCCCAGGCCCACTAATGTTAAAACATTCGTATCTACTCTAAATTTTGAAATCCCTTACTAATTATATACTCAAGTATAAAATATACCTGTAAACACAGTAAATTAGTACATGTTGCAGTTTCCACTAACCTTTTCTTTTTCGAAATGGACAGTTTATTTCACCGGACTTTGTAGCCTAGCGCTGACGGCGCCTAGGTGGAACTTAAACTACTCCTACATACGACACGCCTAAGGGCACCCGTGAGGGTACGGACCTCGGCTTAGGACGTCGAATATTGAAACTAACACTGGTTCGGAAAGATCATCTACTGCCAAAGAACCAACAAGAAACTCAGTAGGAATGCGTACTACGCGTTATCCTGGCCCACCGGTGGGTTATGCGATTCGAATGCCGTGTTGCCCTATTTCTAACTGGAACACCGGCGTTCCTTGTTGTAATATCATCGTCGGGATCTGTTAAGACGTTACGCGGACGCCTATAACGAACCGCCGCGTCTGGGTTGGCTGTGTATTCAGATGACTTATTGACCAGCGGGTTGGAATGGTGGGAAGCATTATCGAAGTGGCGTCTAGATGCCAACTTCATGAATGCGGCAATGCTGGGCAGCTCGAGATCCTTGTGCAGATCTAAGTTGCGGACATAGGGCGAGGCCCCGACCCATCTGCGTAAGAACCTATTTTGAATAACCTGCAAGTGATTGAGGTTCGAGTTGCTGGCGTGAGCGAAAGCCACACTGGAATATATCATGATGGGGCGGATGCAAGTTTTGTAAAGTGTAAGCTTGTTTCTAAGCGCCATTTTACTCTTCTTGCAAATAGAGGGTAGTTTCCACTAACCATAAGTCCTTTGTATTAATAGTTTTTAAGTGAACTAACAGGTTTTGGTTTGTGTTTTAGTGAGTCTGGTGTGTCCTGCTCTGAGGAACCCATTGTCATTCAATAACCGTGGCTTTTCCAATACCTGAAACTGGCAGTAATAGTCTGTCGAGTCGTAACGACGGCTGATTGCCATATTTTACAAGAATAGAATAGAATAGAGGGAAGTGAAAGTTTACAATGTTATTACAATGCATTGAAATTAGTTGTACATTTTTGTATGTTTTTGTAATTCATCAATCAAATCCT
Source organism: Marasmarcha lunaedactyla (assembly GCA_923062675.1). Taxonomy (NCBI): domain Eukaryota; kingdom Metazoa; phylum Arthropoda; class Insecta; order Lepidoptera; family Pterophoridae; genus Marasmarcha; species Marasmarcha lunaedactyla. The sequence goes on from OV281353.1 coordinate 18,393,844, forward strand.
TCTTTGTGTAAAAGAAACATGTAAACAACATAATAATCAAATTTGCAATGGAAATAATTTTCAGTTTGCCAGTAGCATTCTTTATAGTAAAACTTTTAACTAGGCTGTGACTAGTTCCATCGATCACTGTCTGCAGTGAACCTCCAAAATGTCCAAGGAGTGTCAGGTTCAGTACTCACGGCGCGGTTTCAAACCACGTTTTTTTTGACCTCAAAAACAGGTTTTTGCGGTTCTACTATACTAGTCGCAAAGACTCGTGGCAGACGAAGCCATAAATCACTTTTGCTATAGGGATGCGCACGCGCACACTTACATAACTGTCGATAAATTTAAAAACGACTGAGTCACCGCTGCGCAAAAACATCACCAAATTTTATAATCACTAACTAATGACCATAACTAATAATTGTTATACTGGTTTTTATTTGTTACACGAATAAACGTAAAATAATACATATATTTTGTTTACATTAAATGCCTCACTTAAAACCTAATACTATCGACATACACTCAAAACCAAACGAAGCGCATTCTAAATCGTTGTTTTAAATTAAAGTAGGTTGTTGGGAATTTCTAAGCAATACTGTTTGCGGAATTTTTGTTTAAATGATTACACATGATAAAATCGCGTCAGGGAAAGGTCGGCAGATAAAGACTGGATCGTACTACGAATTCTTATATTTTCTCCTTTTTACAGTTATTAATTTGTATAATACTAATAATTTTATTTTAGTACAAGTACTAGGTATAACAGTGACCTTTTAACTCCAAAGCTAGCAAGAGAATGCCTAACGCCGGGCTGGTAACCACACCTCGTTATTATTGTGCTTTTCTGGGATTTCCTTCCAAACAGTAATGAAACGATTTGATTGGATATCAGTTCTAATTCTTTTTAATAATTACAAGTGGCGCTACCAGTCAAAGTTATCAATGACATGTCCTAATTTATTAACTACTTATATAATAATATAATATCTATACGAAAAAAAGGTCATATAAATCAATATTTATTATAATACAGCTTACAAACAGAAGTTAAAAATTGAACACGTTTTACAATAATGTTCGCCAAGTTTTTAAAACAAAAGGAAATAATTCAATTTGTCCATTATTCTGTTTGAAATCGAAAACAAATAACGTGGATAAGGTTTTGGCTCGGAACATATTTTGTCACTTTGATATAAACATGAACTAGCTTAACAAAAATTCTGCTCCTGGGATAATCAAAGCATCATTTTGTTTAAAAAGCAAGCTTAATATTAAAACCGAAACGTAGGTAAAAACGACAAAATATTTTTTACTCTAGTCTTTATCAGCTCCATGTCGTAAACAATTTATTGACCCATGTAGTTTCACACACCAAGGTACAAGGTTAATAACGCGATCAGATAATTCATGCTATGATTATCATTTTAACCTTTCACCTTACTAGCTTTCAGGTGTACGTAGGCTGCGGAAGCAGGTTTAACGCCAAGTTGTTCAGGTAGCTTTTTAAAAATGTTTTTTGTAAAAAGATGGGCTCGTGGGGTCAACAGTACCTTTTTACTAGCCCTGCCATTATACCGCGCTGGGTTCGAATACGCAAAGGTAACATAAATCTTTGCGCAGTATTTTTTTCTGGGGGAGGAGCGAATCCTTTGTGACTTGTTCGTAAACACAAACAAACGGACACCCTTTCCTACGTTAACCACCATATTATAATCACAACCACAAGGTATCTGTGGTATAAGTATATGTAGATCTGATCTAACATATACCTGGCCACCGTGACACCGAAAGAAAAAAAGTATTAAAGAAAAATATAAGTGAGAAAGTGAAATTGGCCTGAATTTAAAAATTACACATGTTTGTGAAAGTGTAACGCAAAAATTATACAAGAACACTTGTAGGTTCTGTCGCAAAAAATACAATATCTTTCTGAAGTGAAAGCATATTATGGTAAGCTAGGATTATGCATAGTGGGTTTTTTAGATGTTTTGATAAGTCCACTTGATCAAATTATATGTAGAATACTCTGCTATAAGACATTTAAACTGCGAACCTCTGACTAAGCATAATATACCTATCAAACAAATAGTCAAATATTATAAGTAATTAATTTGAAGTTCGAGTATACATATAACCAAGTATGTTTATTTATAAAAACTATGAATATCATCTCAAACTGCGAAGAAATTAACTAAGTATGCGACACCATTTTGTTTTTAGATTATAAAGTCTACCAATCTTCAAAGTTTTGATCGATTTTTAAGTCGAATTCGGTCAGAATATAAACTTGAAAATCGTACTCAATAAGATTGTAAATAGGTATCTTCACGACTTTTAACTCACGTTTAACTGTCGAATCTGTCCGACTAGTTATCATCAATAAGATATTAAAATAATCAATTAAACTTTATTATTATTACTACGGTGCATCTCCTGTTATCTTATAGATTACTAAATTCAAATTCAAATTCAAATATTTATTTCTCAACATTGACAATTACTTGTACTAATCTGAGTTGGTCCCAGCGGGCACGGTCCTATTCAGCTAGCCTTAACTGAATTGATTGCGAACATGGTCGACATGATGAACATGACAAAACAATTCTTATTTCCGCCATATTTTCGATATTTTTACGTGAAGCTCACGAGCCCTTCACGTTTGTGGTTATACAAACAAATACACATTCATGCTCGTACCTGTATTCTACCATAAACTTAAGTATGTCAGAACGAGACAGACGTATGCTTTCCTTGCACAAGTATACACCAACTTTATGACTGTCCATATCTCCGCCTAATCTTTTTTAATTATACTTTATAGTTATTTCATGGTACTTATAGTATGATAGCTTGGTTTAATCATAGAGAATTGGTTCGGAAGAGCGTCTGTACAAGAATAAATGGCCTACTGCCCTATTGTAAGACAAGCATTCCTCTTTAACGAACTTGAAACTTGATGTTCCGATGTTTTTGTGCGTTAATGTTATGTTTGTAGAAAATGTAGCTTGTTATTTCATACGAACTGTGGTTACCATCGGAATCTTATTCAAAAGATGATGTTTTGTGATGTACGCAGATACCTATGGTTGTAGTACATATTCTAATAAAAAAAGCTTTTGGAACATAATTTACAATACGTACATTAAATACATATATTCTCATTTCATTCAAGTATGCTGTACTGGTTGTGGAGTTTCTTCTGCTCAGATCTCATCTCAGGGCTCTCAGGGCGGTACAATAGTCCTTTCTATTTCAACCGCCATAACAAGCACGTTTACGTGGCTGTGTTCCGGCTTAAGGCAAGGAACAGCCGGTGCAATAACTGGAACAAAGGCAATCCCAACTTAAGCTTACGGTCGGCAACGTTTCATTGATCGAGAACCATTCAAGTAACAATATGATTAATCAATGACATCTACGATTAATGTCTTTGGACACGGGTATCACTTACCATCAGGATCTCGTGCTGGTTTGCCGGCTGTGACAAAGTAAAATAAAACATTAAATGCATAATGCAAAAGTTGTTTTTCGAAAAAGATCTTCTAGAATCTCAGTTACAAATGCATACGTAACCGAAATACCTATCTTAAAACATTTAATTGTTTATTATTATTAATAAAATATATCTCGCATGAGAATAAAACATAACTAGTGGCCTCTGTCCGGATTCACTCGCCGAACTTCAGAACCGTTACTTCTGGATATACGTTTTATTTTGAAACTTTAATTTTGAATATCGGTGCAGTTGTCTCATAGTTCATTCATAACGTATAAACACATATAGATATAATTGAAACCCATGTGACTTTGAAATGCACAAACATTTTCATCAAACAAATGTGATGATTAAAACCGTTTTGCTGTAAGTAAGACAGACAGTGGAATTCCAAGCCAGAGTTGCAATGATTACACAGTGGCATCACTGGCATACCAACCTACATCGGATACAAAACTGCTTATTGACATCTTCCACACGCGACACTACCATACTTACATGCCACATACTTACTAAATGCACCCTCAGTGGTAGTTATACACATCAAAGTTCTGGCTTACGGCGACAATTTTCTAAATCGTATGAATTTGTATGAGATTTGGTTATTTACTCCTCGTTTCATGCCTTTCCTTCTTCACAAAGTTTTTCAGAAGTGGAGGTAGAGTCAAGCTTTATCAGTAATTGGCAATGTTGAGAAATAAATAGGTATTTGTATTTTACGTTCAATATAAAGTTTTAAAAAGTTTCAATAATTCATAAGAAATCTATCAAATGTGCTTTTCAATATATAATTTCGATTTTTTTCACACATGTTGCACACGAATTCCCGTAGGCCATATTTTTTTGAAAAATGCACTTCCAGAATCTTGATACTCAGCGGATACTTTAGTATTTTTTTAAAGAAAATACAAATATGATTCTAGAGACTGCGATGTGAAAGCTTAATTCTAAAGCTAAATTAACAAGTAATCAAGGGCAGGGTAGCGCTTTTAAATTTGTAGTATAGATATTATCTATGCATTTACAAAAATTATATACGATGGCCAGTATCTGCTTCAAATTGTGTTTAGTGGTAACAAAAGAACCGTCAACTGAAAAAGGCATTTTCAAATCGAATTTGCATTTCCGAGATGAGGACTTTCAAACGAACACTTCACACTCATATAGTTGTGGGTACAAATTGATCTTACTAGCAGTCATTTTGTCATAAAAATAGTTAGTATTTATGGTTAAAATAGACGCTTAACCGATATTGGCGTGATGGTCGACAGTGATCTGAGCCGCCTGCGGTCTGCGGGACCGCTACGGGGTCTGACGCCTGACCAACGACCGGGTGGCCCGCTTCCCAGTTTCGATTTAGGTATAACATGTCGGCATTCCGAGGTTAAGGAGGTCTGATGGGAGTTATAATAGTGTTTATTATGTTGGTATGTAAATAATTGTATGCTTCATAAGTATTTCTACTACGAGTCGATACAATTACCTATCACCCGAGATATTCGACAGAAATTTATGGAATCTATTAAGTACCAAACAGCTTAAGAAACTAAATACTTTCACTTTTAAACCGAATTTTATCGTGTTTTAACAATATTTTTAAATTTGAACTCGACCAAAAAATATACAAATAAAGTCCATCTAATCTAAGAAGTACCGTTTGACAGTTTCGCTTGACACATCGAAAAGCAACATGGCGTTAAAAAAATCGATTTCTACAGTATCCTATTCTTAAGAGATATCGATATTATTTCTTTGTAGTATTATTATTAATCGATTATAGTTTTACGGATTGATAACACCACGCTGGGTTAGGTCTAAGTAGTATTCGTGAAGTTGGTGTAAATACAGACATTTAAATAGAGGTGACATATTTTAATTTAACTTAAAATCATTCATTTTCATGAAGTAATAATAAATAATCATCTTGGTTTGGCAACCTCTCGCTTTCGAGTCGGATACCTTAACCAGTCAGCCACCGAGGCTCATTCATTTTCATAAAGTATAGTGTTGAAAATTAGCATAGTATTTTTAGAGTATAATTTTCATTAACGTTAATTTGTTTCAGAGATTTGCACTTACTTAGATGGCACCATAAATATTGTGGTAGTTAGGAGTCTGCTTCGCGTTCTCTGTTAGGTATGTGTTTTGATAAATAAATAAAAAATATACTTGATAAAAAATATGTTTATTTACTATCACTAAAGAGAAATCGTTGTCGTCATCATCCTCATTTAAATTAATCACTATTTGACTATCAATGAAGTTATCGAAATGAACATCCCTGTCGAAGTCGTCCATTTTTATTTTCTTTGTTTTTTCCACCACTTTGACCAAATCATCCTTTTATATATCTTTTTTTAACATTTATTTATTCTATATATATAACCTTTTATTTATTCGTATATATAATAATTAATACTGTAATTTAGTTATAAGATTGTTTTGTATACTTAATAAACAAATAAATAAATAAATAAATAATATTAACCGATTATTCGTATACAAGTGAATTTGAAGATTGGCAACACCTAAAGGACCTAACTACCTACGTCACCTTGTAACGACGTCTAGGAAAAAAGCTATATATATTCGTTATTTTGCTTTGTTTGAAGGATTTGAATTTACATTGAGTGACTAAGAATTGTACATCTTGTGAAAAAATAAAAATAGTTTAATTACTTCATGGCTTTTCGGAAAAGGTTATTGAAATTGTGTGAGTTACGCCTATGCGAAGTTATTTCGCCTGGAAAAGTATGAAATGTCAAACGGTACTTCTTAGATTAGTTGAATTATATACGTGATAAGATCCGGTTAAGAACTGTTTTATTTAATATAATGAATCGTGAAAATTTTAGTTGTTTGAATTAGAATTAAAAACTACATTCACAAAAGTTCAAACATCCAAGTGTTACATATAAAAAAGTATTTATGTTGATGTGGGTGTCCAAGTTGTGTGGGAGAAAACAATGCTGCAGTATTTTTTTACTCCAGTTTATAAATAGCAACGTTATTCACGGTCCGTTTGTATTATGTTTTGCAAGCATTTTATATTTAGGTACTGCTGGTTTAGGTTAGGTTATCTTATAGAAAGAGGAATAGAAGAAATACGTAAAGTAGGATTAGTGAACTCTTTTCATCATGTGCCTTTATTTTACTGAATGTAATTATAACCATGTGCCTTCAGAACCGAGTACTATAACCGAGTACCTACCTAAAGACAAAAACAGCTAGCGAACTAATCAGCTCTACTTTACGGTAAATAATCAAAGGTTTACAGCATAAGCCCACATCTTCAATAGCCGATCACTCTAATCAGTCACATCCAGTTACCACGAACTATATTGATAAACTTGTTCCTATGAAGTTCAACCGAAGTAGGTAAACCACACATTCCGCTGAACAGTTACTTTGACAGAGCGACATGTAAATTGAAATATTATTACTTGACCAAGCCAACTAAAAGAACGGGCGGAATGTGGATTCCCCTTTTCAATCATGACTACGAATAAACTAAAGAAGCGAGGCGAAGGAAATGCCGCTAAATACTTAGATAATTTAGTCAGATAAATAAATATTAGTATAAAATACCGAATTATATAATAACAGCGCTATTAATGCTGCTGTCAGTATCCTAAATGTCAAGTTTGACAGTCGTCTAGTTGGCTTGGTACTTGTGAACTGCAGCCGGAACGGCTTTTACCGGTTTTCAGATGAAGAAGTATAAAATAAACAACACACGATAAAATTTGCCGAAGTAGGTCGAAGGAAAGTGATATTGGGTTAGATCGCGAATGTAGGCTTGCTATTTGTTTTGGTGAATGTAGTTTTGTTGACGGCAAGGAAACTTGTATTTTTAACCTTTTCGTTTGTTGCCTTTACAGGCAAGTTGCTTTTATTTTCTTTAAGATAGCAATATATTTTAAGAGCTTTCAAAGATCGATGGTTTACCGTCTTTTCCTTAAAAAAAATATTTTTACATTCCTTTATACAAACAATAAACAATTTTTTTTTATTCTATACTGTCTTTTAAACCTGAATTGAACAGGAAGTACAATTTTAGATATATTGGAAGTACCTCAATATATCTAAAATTACCTCATAAACTTACCTCAAAGCTGGTCCTAGACAATCAGCAACCTACAATACTTAATTACTGTTGTTATTCTGTGTATCGAAAGTATACGAGTACATGAAGTTGAATTACAATTAGGTTCAACTGTGGCTTTAAGACCTTTTTGTTTTTTTTACACATAGATGCATTTTAGAGCGACTGAATCCTTACAACTTAAACAAAATTTGATATTACTGTAACTATGTTTTGTAGTTAGTAAAAGACATAAAATTTTTATCAAATTGTAATTTTCTATAAAACTTGAAGTGTTTGTACCAGGTTTTGGGTCTCTCTCAAACCATAATTCTGAACCTACAAATAAAATGATTACTAAATAAATGAAAGGCATTTATTATTCTCATAAATACGAAATGTGTAATCGTTACAAAGTTGGCAGATCAAATTGTTAGTGAGTCATCGAGTGAATGAATCGCTGTTTGTCTCGTAACTCCTTTCATTCATTCAAGGAAATTAGCGAAAGTTGCGTACGGTTTTCCCATTTGTATCGAAAGTTTACACGTGGTTCACAGGTATATTTGTCTATCCTAAGGATTGATAGTTTGCATCAGCTTTAACGTGATAGTGTGGTGGGCAAGCGCAGTTCCGGCATCGATTTTGAGCTAAATACAAGCTAAGTGGGCATGATTGATTTAGCCCTTCATGTTGTCTTAAAACAAAGATTTACAAATACAATGAAAAAAAATTGTATCAAATCAAATCATTTATTTGCCAAAATACAATGTATGTAACAGTTTTTGTGGTTGTACATTTAGTTCCAATTGTATCTACTCGTTTGAAGTGGGTGTGCGAATTATTATAATAATTCGCACACCCACTTCAAAATTAATATTAAAATTAAAATTTTACAATACAAAAAATCATGTCAATTAAATAGCTGAATTCATAATTAGTTTTCGATGTATGTGTAAAAATACAAAATATAATACAAAATGTTCGACATTTCAGATTGTAGCGTCAATATTGTATATGGTATAGTGTGGATTAAATGAAAATTCTAAATAAACAGGACTGGGTCCGAAAATCACCAAACTCGGTACGTAAAGAAAAAGAATCTGGTTCTATTTCAAAAACTAATTCGAGATATTACTTTTTTATAATATATTTTGTTAGTAAAGCGATAAAGCTTACTATGCGTAAAATAATTTGACTCATATTGTCAATTTCTTTATGACGACGTCACAAAATAGCATCGTTTTCTAAATTCTTTTTGGTTCAACTATATTCGTTAAAAATTGATCTAAAATTAAATACTGCAAATAAATTTTCTCAAAATATCTAGTTCTTTCAGAAAAAATAAAAAAGCAAGGCCTACTTAGTGAATATGAAGGTGCGTTTGCGGATGCGATTACTGGCCCAGCACTTACCTCCGCACACTCGCACGGCTCAAGCTCAGTGCCGGGACCTGCAAGTTACAGCCAAGCTGTTATAAAAACAAATAGAGATTCCGACCACTTACCTTTGACTGCGGATAATTAGTTTATCGAATGTACGTACATATTCAAGCTAACTTGTAGGAGTAGAGGCAGACAGGAGAATGTAGGTACGGATCCAGTACCACTAAATTCAATACTTGATGGAGGACTCATGATTTAAAGTTTCGTTCATTTTAAAGCTTGAAAATCCATACATAGATATAATTTGGATTTGGATTGAACATATTATCAATAAACTAGGCTTTACACTTCATCACAGGTCTAGCTGTTACTCACATTACACGCATTTCATATATTGCTTAGAATTAATTTTATTTTACAGCAAAACCTTTTTTATTGCAAATTACATATTTTGGAAAATTAACCTTATTTACTAAATAAAACAATGTAATTGGTAAAAATACCTTTATTTCCAAAATAATAATATAAGTAAGTAGTAGGTAAGTATGTATATAAATATAAAATATATAAATCTTATAAATGTTCCCTTCCATACTAACAGCTAAGAATGTTACAGTTTATGAACGCGAATTAAAAATGATCTAATAACCAACTAATAAATTTTGGATATAAAAAACACTAACTGCTTGGCCCCGAACTAATCAGAACTTTTGTTGTGGGTGCCAATACGGCGAACTCAGGGGCGAACCCAGAATAAACATGAATATGTAAATATAGACAACCATGACCTGAGAACAAACATCTGTGTTCATCACACAAATGAATGCCCCGACCAGGACTCAAACCATACCAAAAAAATAAAAAGATTTGAGCCCGTTACAGGTGGGGTCCGAACCCGCTTATTTCGATTACCACTACATTAGTTTCAACAAACAACCTTATCAAAAATGTTCCATAAGCAGAAAGGTATTAAAGATGCAGAAAAATTAATTCGGCACTGCTATTTTCCTAACAAAATGTCTTTATTATTTTATTTAGAAATTAAGAAGTACACTCACAGTTTACAATAAGAGTCCACATCGCCTTGCCTGCGGAAAGTAATTTATTAATTAAGAAAACTAAAAAAAACACTTCATTAGATAAATAAACAATCAAGTCATTTGAGCGCGCGGGTCTATGTGTGCCACACAAAGTGTAAGAACAATAATAAATTCCCAAAGAAACACGCCAACTGAACGGGCCCAAAGTAAGCAGAGCTTATTTTATGGATGACCTCACAGCGAACTGGGCGGGGGACCTAGAATAAACATACATATATAAATATCAAGCACCATAACTGGAGAGCAAACATTTGTGTTCATCATACAAATGAATGCCCCGGCCAGGACTCGAACCTGGGACCTTCGTCGTATGAGGCAGGGCTACTTACCATCACCATCATACACTAATTTATGCCCACGTATATTGTCGGTCCTTTCCAAATTGTGTTAAAAGTACGGACACATGTTATTTCAGGTCTAATTATTTCTATTTACCCATTGTATATTTTAAACGTTAACTCAAAAATATACAGCTGAATGTGCTGAAGCTCCGAAGTAACCAATTGTAAATATTTACCATTGCCAACTTAACCTCTTCTTAAGGGTGGAATCTCGACAACCCTCTTATTAAGTACATCGCAGGTAATGCAGTATTGGGCTCTTATGACAATTTTAATTTATAGATAAAAATCAAACAGAAAATAAGTACTGCAAAGACATACCACTTCTATCTAAATCACTCAAAGGAACCGCAAAGGTTTGTATAGGTTGTAATGTTTTTGTTCATTTATTTTACTACATATTATACTAGAAACAAACTGCGAAAGAATCTTCACTATTTTAATGTGGAGTTAATTACCGCTTAACTTGTAAATGTCAAGTAGCATCTGATCCCGACTACGTTACGCTCTAGTTCGCGCCGCTATCAGTTAATTATTCGTTCACAATCTGTGAGAACAATGTCGGAAGCTTAACTGTCTTACTGATGTAAAACGCTTTTTTTTACGACTCCATACGACTCTATATCTAGGGACTTTTTTTTTGCCGCCGAAGCAACACCCTCATGGGAGGGAGGTGGAAGATGCGTCGTGCATACCGCCGCAGGAAAATACCGACCTCTGCGGGGGTTATGTGATACTCACCATAATGGCACCTACCCACTAAAAACCACCTTGTTGGCTGTGGCAATGTTTAGCCGCTAGCCTTCATCGGAAGCGACACCCGTTGGGAAGTGGGTGCGCTGGCGGAGACCCGCTAGGGTCGTACGCCGGATGTGCAAGTTGCACTGAAGGTGCTCAAAGGGAATGAGTTGGGGGCCGTTGACTGAAACTGAAATTTCCCGAACATCGACATATTTGATCGCTTCGCAAACGATACTCACATCGTCTGCTAGCGAGGATTGGGATGTAGGATTGCATGGGCGAGGAGCCGGGATGGGATTTGATTGTGCAGCGGGGCGCTGCCTCCAGTTCTCTGGAGCAGGCTTGGGCTGTGTAGGCTTTACAGCCGGAGGAACTCGGCCACGATGCGGCGGAAACTTTGCCTGGGAAAGGGGCGGGGCCAGTTTGGGTACCGCCCTCTTAGAATTAGGACGCATACAACGGGGTGCACGAGGGCAGTCCCTGTAATTTGCGTGTGGCCGGACTGGCCACAAAGCACGCAATCGGGAGGAGAGAGAGTTACAGGAGTGCGGTTGCACTCTTTGGTGAAATGTAGCACCAGGCACTTAACGCACCTGGGCGGGGCGGCGCAGTTGGCCGCCGCATGCCCGTACAACTGGCGCCGGTGGCACTGGCCGGGATGACCGCGGCGATGAGGCACCTCGATCGAAATCCCAGAGAGGCCGCATATAGTGCTAACCCCTTTGAGGATCTCCCTGGACTTGGGGACGTTGGTGAGAACTACCAAAGCGAGAGGGTGACGCCTTCCGTACTTGCTGTGCATTTTATGCACCGCGAGTGTCGGGAAGCCTTGGGACTGCAGATCCTCTAGGATAGCCTCGTTCGATAATTCGAACGGGACTCCCCTGAGTACCGCTCTGAACTTACGTTCTTCTGGGAGAGCGTAAGTGTGGTAAGCATATTGCTTACTAGTGAGGAGCTTGGTAAGGGCTCGGAAATCGTCTAACGACGAGACTAAGATTTTAATTGATTCATCCGAGTTGGTCGATGCGTTTGCACGTATTTTTATTATTTGTTTTAAAACAGGAAGGAATGTTGTACACTGGACAAAATATACGACTACCCGTGAATTCTCTCCGATTACAGGGCAATGTAGTTGATACTTTATATCCAACGAAGGACGAACGTGCTTGTACGAGAAGTATAGTACACAATAAGCTACCGACGATGTCCGTTTACAAGCGATGTACGGTAAATTATTAAGTTTTAAAAATTATTAATTAGTAAATTATTAAGTTTATGTTACATTGTTTTCAACATTGTAATTAGTTTTTGTTTAATAATAAATTGATTAAATAAACAAAACATTTATATTGTTTCTAAAAAAAGTTAACAGTTGAAATGGTCAGTCTTTTTAAAGGGTCATCGTTGACATAAATTGATATTGTCTCTCATATTATAAATTTGGTAGGTAAAAACCATTAAAATAAACTATTATAACAATAATCAATTATGATTGAAGAATTGAACCATCGTAAAATCTATTAAATACTTTCATTATTATAACCATAATATTTAATTAGTAGATGTTATTAATGTTGAGCGTTTAAAATGTACGTTACAAATAATTAAAACTATCACTTACCATATTTATCAACCACCCTCACCAAGCAAACCATGAAACTAAACGGAAGCGAGATACAACATCCTTTTATCATCCCGCAATCCATGAAATCTCTTAATAAATCCATTCATGATCCAGCCGTTTTATCACTGAATCCCGTTATCTTATTTATGGTACATTTCCTGCCATTACCAGTAAATCAAGGAAAACTGGTGGAAACGAAGCATTTACTTCATTACCGGATCCATCGTTAAATCTTATGAGGTCAGCCTCTCGACGATTATCTACCCATTCGAAGAAAATCCATCAATTCTGGCCCATATATGACTTTAATTTCACGAGTAATGATAGACAGTCTTTTGCATTGACTTGCAAACAGATGGATTTCAAAAGCGTCCGAGCAAAAATGAAATGAAAATACAAAAATGGTGTGTATATCATACCAGTCTTCATTTGATCGACCAACCGACAACACGTCCTAAATGACCTATTGCTTGCTGAAAACTATCAAAATTTGAACGCTCGAAGTAGTTGAAACTGCTTAAGGTGATTTGAGTGGCACTTTCCTAGCTGCAGCTACAAAAGGTGAAAAATTGTGGCAAGCAGTAATCAGCTGTATTGCAACGATACACGATTTACCTATATTTCAACCGATTTTATTTATTCGGAATTCTGTAAATGTGTAGGAATAACTCAGGTCACATTTTACGTCTATTTGTATGAGACCCACCGTCCATATGTTTTCATGTCAATGGTCTTTTCTATAGGAACTTCGGTTTTAAACTTACCAATGAGGTTTTCTGTTACCTCTTTTGGCGCAGGATGATTATCTGTAACAATTGAAACATAATATAAGCTTTCGATGTTCATTTATAAGTTTAAAAGAGAGATTTTGCTTTCTTTATATATAATTTTGGTGCTAGTTTAGAAAAAATTTGTACCTCAAAATTATAAATTAATATGTTAATATAATGTTGTTGCACACAAATTATTTCAATATTATTAATAAAATATCGATAAAAAAAGATATTTTAAAAACCCTTCAATTTCGAGATCCATCAAGAACAAATAGCACCGACGAAACAACAAATATAAGATTTCTACTATATTACGTTTTTTGTTTTTCGGGCATTCGCTTTAATTACTAGGGTTAATATTTCTCATGAAGGAACCGCAACCAGTAAAGGCTCAAAAGTGTAGAAGCTAAAAAAAACAATAATAAGAATACGGTTCAAGCATTTATTAATGGATTTACATCACCAATTACTTGAACCATCCCATATTTTATACATACATACACTATAATTAATACCTATAGTGTTAGGTGCGCTGCCCGTGTATTCGGTTCACAAGTATAACGATTAGGCCGTAGATAAGCAATTACTTCACATATTCGCCGAACCGATCGGCCTTTTTCCAAACATTCTTCTATACATAATAAATTTTGCCGCCCAACTTTGCCGATTAATGCATATATGACAGTAAAGTCGCCGTTAAAAAGCTGAATAATAAATTTATAAGATTTCATTAGAACATCCAAAAATCGCAAACGATAACTTAGTGCGAGGTAATTTACTCAAATCATAGGGCCACCTGTACCCCGTATTATGGTTACTTATGTAGCAAACAACGAGCGAATGAGCAACGAACTCGCCCTTCATACTCCTCTCAGCTTGGCTGGTTTCGTACTGAACAGTCGGGAGACTTCCAACAGGCTCAGACTCGCATTCGAATTCCTCGCAGTAAAGACAACACGCGAGCTGCTCTCGCCCTAAGACTGGGCCTCCGCCAAATGCACCGAGTGTAACAACCTACTATTCCTACGTTACGTACGCACATTAGAATTCAAATAATTAGGATATGGTACATAAATAATAATAAATTAAGAAATTGGTATAAAAATGTACTACAGTAAGTAACCGGGGCAGAACAGGGCATTGCGGATTAACACTGTAAGAAAACACTTCAAAAGCGCTGATCTTGTGGGTCATTTAGTGCTAGTTGTAGTTCAATTAAATCCAAAAATCGATTTATTTGACAAGCTTAAGTTATTGATATATCTAGTGCATAATCGTAAAGTTGCTTATAACTGTATAAAAACTTACAATTGTCTAAAATGCAGTAAATATTCAAATACAAGTTTAGCATGTTTTCCTCACAGAAAACATCGACATAAAACGTGAAGAATTTTCGAATGTGTGTCTCAGGATGTGCCAGAAACTGCAGTTGCGTAAACTATTTGAAATCATTTTAGTATTTTTTCGTTCACACTGAATCATTTCAGGATATTGATATTCTGGCTCGAAGTCTCGTGTTATTGTTACTGAGAATAATAACCTATTGCGATTGAACACCGGAAAGCTAGTAGTATACCTGATAGTAAGTGAATAATAATGTCAGATTTAAAGATATCGTTAATGTCGACTTTTTCACTGTTTGGAAAAATTTCCAAAGATACAGTTTAGCAAAGATGAAAATAAATCTAATCTTCGAGGAAAATTGTCAGCTGACCTACCAGGATTTGTATGAAGAATCGATAGTTTTTTCATTCTCACTATATATTTAAAGTTTTAAGCTGCTCACATTTGATTCCCGAACGGGAAGTCACCCGGTAAACAGTAGCCATTGTTAATTGTGCCCGATATTAACGAGATGCCGACTAGAAGCTTTCTGTTGCTGTAATTTAATTGGTTCATATTTCGCACTATACTAACTTTAGCAGAACGAAATAAAGATTCTTTAAACCTAAACTACTTTAAAAAAAATCTAATATCAATAGAATAGGTATAGGTTAACGTTAGCTTCAAATTTAAATCTCCAATGATACCAAAAATATATTAATCCAGATATTTTTCATTGTACTATTAAGTATTCAAATTTACAAACTCTGTACTTGTAAAAATCAGTTTGTCCAAACATCAGTTTGTCCTGAAACCCAAGGGAAATAATACAAAACATTAAATATTTATGAGAAATGTTAGGATTTCAAAAACCTGTTTTAAACTGCAGCTTTGCCTAAACAATAAAATAAATAAACTTTATTTGTTTAAACACGAGGAACAGCTGTAATGAAGAGCTCCATCAGGGCTCGACGGTATCAATGCGAGGGTTTATTTATTTATTTATTTAACATTCACAAAATCAACATTCCACAGATCTTAATTTATATACGAACAGTAAAACTTGCAAATTAAAGTAAATAGTTTAAAGTAATTATTTTATATTTTATCTAAAAGTAATCTTTGACATCTTTAGGCACCTTCGCTAATCCTTTGTGCCATAGTAAAGGATTAGCATCCAAGTAAAGGATTGAACTAAACATTCATAACCCTAACCCACGAAAGGATTTATTATAAACTAATCGGAGCAAGAACTAACCCCCGATCTCCATCTCCAATGTTTTTACGATTAGTTTTACCTTAGTAGGTACAGGCAAGTATCCAAGTTCTACATCCGAAAAAAAATATACACGCCTCTACCACATGTTACAAAATGCGTTCTCGTATATGCTTATTAAGTATTTCAATAGCGATTTACGATAGAAATTAATTAACAATTACACCAAAGTACGTATAAGTGACCAACGATCAATAAAAGCTGCAGTGTAGAGTTCCTCATGAACACGGCCAATCCAGTAACGGCAGTCCTTGGCTAGGCCCAAGCCTGGACTGAAGCCCAGACACAGGTGCCCCTGATCAAGGCTAGAACAGTGGCTCCTTCGCCCCACGCATTGCACTTTACCTTTTTAGAATCCAGAGTGATCTATTCAATTATCACCAAAACAATATTAACGTCCTTAAAAATGGACCACAATCGAGTACATCTAGGTCACTCCACCCCAAACGGTAAAACAAAAAATATATGTTGGGCTGTTTATATAGATTCCTTCATCAGTAATCATAATAGCACCATACTAAACTCTATTTTTGACGTGAATTTTGCCTAAATTCTGTTCTAACCCATCTTGTAATTTGCCAATGATATAAATACTATTAATTAACTCTTAATTGGTGAGAAAAAAAGACGACACAAACTTCAGAAGTAGGTTATTATGATATTATTAATACCATGGTATTATTAGAAAAATCATCTCAAAATCTTCAATCTTTACAAACCTAATCATTCCATTTACTACTTTTTTTACTAAAATTTGTCCTCTTACAATTTCATTCAAATTATCACCACTTTGTTTATCTATTAACGTCCTTGCCAAGGTAAGGTCCAAACCGGGATTCGAACAGTTACCCCTGATCTAGGCCACTCTATATATACACCGCGGCTCCGTCTCCCCACGCATTGCTACTCCGACCAGCAAGCGAATACCACGCAGTGCACCAGTGAATACCAGTGATAAGTTAATACCACATCCACGTCAAGGTAAGGAATTCAAAGTGTATAAGTGAAGTGAAGAAGTGTTTGCTTTTTGGACGATAAACGAACTGTTTTCGTGTGAAAGAGAGAAAGTCTAGTGATTAATGCTTGTAATGCGGAAGTCGGATGTAGTTTTAATTGTTAATTTGGAAAATTCTGTTGTCTTAGTGTAGTGCAGTAAAGTGCATTGATTTAATAAGAATAATAATAATCTCCAGACAAACACGCCAGGGTCAACACCGATGGTTCTTCATTATTGGAGTTCAAACGACATATATTTTTTTAGATGTTTGTGAAAATTATGATAAATATGTTTTAAATTTATTTATCATATTCATAAAAATATTAAAATGCAAAACTATATATAATTTTCACAAATTACAAACTTATAGTTCGCATTGTTGCGTTGATGTCTTTTCTATGGCAATTTTCGTATTAAATCTTTCATAGATATTTAAGTATTCATTTCACTCAACTTAAATAACTGAAATAATTAGCGTAAGTTTCTATGAATTGAAATAAAATACGTGTTTAAAATAGCCTAGTTTTAAACATAATCTTTTTTGAAATCCTAACTCTTCCAAGATTCTATAAACATCTTTACGTAGGTATCTGAACAGCACATCGACCGCAATACAACAGATGCGACTTAAATCCACATGATTCTTCCTTAACAATTTCCTCACGTATATTTTGCCGCCATATTCGTAAAGTCATTAACACACATTCTTTCACATCCAGTTTGACCAAAACCTTCACTTTCTAAAATGTGAAAATAAATCGCTTATTAAGTTTTACATTTCATTTTATTAATTTATACAAATTGCTCTCAAGTTGAAATTAAGTTAGCTCAGTTAACAAGAATGATAAGCATCGAGGTTTAAGTAGGATATTTCATCCAAGTTAAGTCAAATTTATGTGTCATTGAATGTGTTAAGTTCGTGTTAAATAGTTCATATGAAGTGGTTGAAAAGGAAAATTACTTATAATATTCTTGTTGACAGTTTTATGACAGTATTTATTATAAGATTTCAGTAACACTTAAATAGTTGGAATATTGCTTTTGTTATAACTTTTACGGTTTTCTCATTAATAAATAAATAATAAATCCCGAGACAAGCACGAACTGTATGGCTTCAAAATATGCAGAGCTTTATTGTGGATGATCATACAGCGAACTGGGGGAGAACCCAGAATAAACAGACACATATCAATAGCAACAACCGTGGCTCGAGAACAAACAATGTATTTAAGTTCATGATTCTAAAACCACCGTAGAAGTACATCAAGCGTTTTCACTTAATTAAAACAAGTAGCATAACTTATCTAGGTCAGCACCCACTTAGCCATTACTTTAGAAAACGCAGCCTCAATACAAGAAAACAATCTCTCAACCAACAACATATATGACAGCATTATTTAAACTAGAAAAGAAAGTGCCTTCTTCTAATTTAATAAATAGCCCTCAAACTTACACAATCTTGTCTTAGGGTCCATTCACACCGACCGGTAATATATATTGTTATAATTAACTTGTATATTTATAATGTATGTTTACTTGTTAAAAAAAGTTTTAACTGATTTTAAAATTCTTTCACTATTAGAAATTATTCAGATGTCATATAAGATATATTTAATCCTGAAATTCCCACAGGTTCAAAAGATGCGCATTTAAAAAATATATATATAAGTCTTAATTTTACATATCACTTCGTTGATCACTTAACAATATTACCTCAGAAATAAACTAAGCTGTAACATTTCACCGCTGCATGTAAACGAGCCCTTATATATATCACACCATCAAATAAGATTAAGCTTCTTAGTAATTATTAACACAATCTTAATTTCATCTCTATTGCTTTAATATATAGTTTCATTTAGATTTCCCCCATGGTGGTCAGGTTGATTAACTAGCTTAAAAAACAGGTTGAATCAAGAAGCGAAAGCGATGACCTGATGCTGGGCTCAAGAGGGGATTCTTAGATTTATGTGTTTAGTTTTTGATTTGAACATTTAGTATAAACAAGTGTAAGTAGTTTGATTTTGCAGTTAGATGCAATTCTGCATGGTTACTTGGTTCATATTCAAACAGTTCCAGAAGTGCAGGCTCGTTCACAAAGATCCTAATCTTGTTTGATAGTGTTTAATATAAGCTCAGCTATTGCCTAAGTTATTATCCCGTGTAATTTTTGTTTCCATAGGAATTTCGGGAAGTAATATAACCTACATCACTCCGACATCTGAGTCGTATATAATGACACCACGTATGTTGATATCCGTCAAACGGTTCACATACATTCGAAAAACATAACCTTCCTTCTGGCAAAGTCGGGTAATAGTTTATACTATAGTTTAAGTGGTACCCATTCTTTAAAATTAGTCAAAGGGTCAAGAACCTTGTCCATCAGTCGCCGGTCATACTCGTACAAATTGTTTAGAAACGGTATATATAAATCAATCAATAACACGGCCATAAAATGAAAACTGACAGCGGCAAACAATTATAATACTTATAAATGAATATGATAGGTCTTTAAAAGATGCCTAGTTAACATGTTTTACTCGTGGTATCTAGCAGATTCAAATTAGTTCAACAATGTATGGAGCTGCTGGTTTTCGATTCTAAAAGAATAGCTGGAACAATCTCAACATGATATTGAAAATAAATTATTTCCACGGGACTCATTCTATTTTACTTCCGTATTAAAACTTATAATTTTTTATTGGGTGACAAGTTTTAGGTTTGTTAAAACTTTGGCTGTCCTTTAACGAAAGTACTCTTTCGTAGTAAGTAAACTGTAGACTATACGCCTCATGGGAATTGAGATGCCTAATTTAATATCAAGTCTCCTCCAACACTATTAAGGCTAAAATCTAGAAATCGTATCTCACCTAATTTGTAAAACCAAAAACAACTTAGTTTTGTATTATATGGTATACATATTCTGATAACGAGTAGCACCATTTTTGTCAAAATGGTTATTGATGGATTTCATCCCTATGTCGTATAAAACAAAGCCTATTTTTATTTTGCTTAGATAAGTCAGTTAGTTGTCAGAAATGTAATCGTAATTTTCGGTATATAAATATTTTACCAAAAATGAGTTTAGTTACCAATTTTCTTTCAATAAATGATAAGATACTTCAAACGCATCGGCAATAGAAGCGAATGTGTCCCCAGCGTACAATTATCGAAGCAAACGTAGTTGCATCGTCATTAAAAATCCAGTAACGTGCATACGCGTACTTGAAAGTGACAGAAAGCTGGCTTAAACCTGCATATATATCTAGAGTTCACTAGAAAACATCACCAAAAATGTACCTTATTATAAGGGCAATAAAATTCATAATATATTTTCACAAGTTTCAATAATTTTTTTGTAAATTGGCAAATTGCAAAGTTAGATGTTTTAGCTTTCACGTAATAGCGGTTTTAAAATGTGCAAAACGCTATGAAAGTCGAATAATCGAATTATGTAATGAATTCGCCAGGTGCATGTAAACTGTTATTATTCATTAATGGCCACTTTATAGGCAGTGAAGGTGTTAATGGATATTTGCTTTTTCGTACAGCTCAAATAAGTTAAACTAATGTTTAACTTATTTGAGTTCTTTAATAAGAACTTTCATATTTTTTTGTTAACTAGATCATAAAATCAAAAAGAGCAAAGGGCTTTTCATTTATACCTATGATGACATAAGTGTCTTTTTCCTAATAATTCAACGTTTGCTCTAAAACGTTTACACCGAAACATTTAAAAGGATTTTTATGTATAAAAGTTATTATTTTTAATAAAAGATTTTTAATTTAAACCTTCCTTATTTGGTTTTTAATAATGTTCTAGAATTTCTTTCTCAGAATCAATTCCAAATATATCTTAGAAAATTGCAATTAATACAATAAAAGAATCTAACTAGCTTATTCACTCCGCAAGCGTGTGCCAGGCGTTTAACTTATTTTATGATTGTGTGAACTTATAGAAATTCTACGACTCATAAAAAAATCATACGCTTCTTTCTTTAGAAATCATATATCTAAGATCACTTGCGTTTCTTCTGAATAATGTAGTTTTACAGCCAGTTCAGATAATTTATAGATCGAAAACTTAATTAAGTACCGAAAGTGATAATTAAAAATTAATGCGAACAATGACCGCAAAATTGAAAATACTCAGGATTGCAATGTTCAAAAAATACCTGTAAATGTTTGTGACATTTTGATTTCGTCCAACTAAATCGTCACTTTGCCCGTGAGAGCATGGGTATCTTATTTGAATATTGCTATATCGATAACACGATCAAATAAAAATTTTGATCTAATAAAAAGACAAGAAAGTCATTTTGAAAGTCATCTATTCATCCTAACAATTCGAAGAACTACTTACGTATCCACATCAAAACCTAACCATCTCAAAGCCCAGCTTAAAGTAGAAACCACAACTGGTCCTAGTCAAATATCCACCTGAACAAATACCTATTGTCATATTATGAAAACGAAACGATTAGTGACATCACCGCAACACCGCGTGTCTTGAACCTGCGCGTGATTCACTCTGACGCCCAAAAAACAAGTGAAAGTCGCCGAGAGCGATCCACGCCGGATGTTGGGTAACTTCGGAGGTTATTGTGAAAATAAAAAATATATATCGCTGATGGAATGTTGGACAGATAAGAATTGGTCGGTTTAGAAGGATGGTATTTTAGAAGAAAATTGTAGGTTTAGGTTTGAATCGGCAAATCAAGCGCTTGTCAGGGAGACTGAATATGTTTGCAGTTCTGCAGTTTCCTTCAGTTTTTACGCATGCTCAAAAAACAAGACAATATCTTGACAAAGAACTAAATTCTACTATTCTAATTGCTACTTGACAACTGACTTCCATCAGCAGTATTATCCGTATCCCGTTAATAACAACAAGCACGGTATTAAATTTACAATTAAAGCACGGAGATAAAAAGCATCTCTAGTATTTAGTTTATGAGGGGGGCAGGTGACCACGTTGGTCGATGAGGCATGCATGCCCGGACACACTAATCCGTGAACAAGTAGGTGCCGCGCAAATAGTATGTGCATCGTCAGGTGCATTCGCTACTTTGTACCGTTTTAGATATATAGAGCTGATAACGGTGCAGCCCCGAGTAGATTCACAGAGCAAATGAGTGTAACATTTACTAAGACAACATTAAAAATGACCAGATGATTCAGATCCTGATTTTGACTTTTACTTTTAACAAAGTTCCTTATTATGTAAAACAAAGTCACATTTATACAGCCAGCAACGTCCGTAGCGTCTTACGTGTAAATAAATACCGATCAATACATTCATATCCGCGTACGAACACGCACACAACTGTTGTAGAAAGCGGATTGCACGCTGGACCGGCTCCGAGTTAGCGAAACAAAACCAAAAAAAAACTTGGAACTAAACACGAGATCTACGGTTTTATTTACTCGCGCATCCTTATTTCTAACTTACCAACAGTCATTAGTCACAGAACAATCTCATGTGAGAGTAAAATTGAACTAGGAGGAAAGTATGCAGGTACATACAGTGTAGTTTTACCACGGTACATTTCCGATGAAAGCGCGCTTGCATCTCGACTATAACATCAAGTCTCGTGTTGTCCCGCTCGGTCCGAAATTAGAAAAACGTTAACCTTGCACGGCGCGACCGGCTGCGTTGCTTTCTCCAGCGCCATGTTAGACCAGACCGACGCAACTGGTGTAAAAGCGGACAACTTACCAGACAATCATATTAATTTTCTCACACGTTACTTGATACCTACTTAAAACTCGGATATAAATGATAATGACACAGATAAAATAGATATTTTATTTAAGTATATGGCTCAATCATAATTGACTTTAGATTCAAAGTTTATGAAAAATGAAAATCACTTAAAGTAGTGAGTCTTAAATTTAATCAGCTTAACCTAAAGCGGATCTAATATTTGTGAAAAGTAGAACAGGTCGTCGATATCCGTTTCAAAGAAAGTGAGTTCCAGCTGCGCCTGCGCCGGCGATGCGGTTACTATGTCATGAGGTCGATGCCATTTCACCCCGACGACGGTGGTAATACCTCGAATTAGAACCATGCTGTTAAATGTACTAATTGGTTATGGCCTTTGATAAGAAGCGACACTCATAGAGAGCTAAACCTGCTTCGAGTTTCAAACACAGAATTATATAAACGTAGTATATAAGTATGTATCAAGTACGCATTTCTGCGAAATCATCCTTTTAAGATTTTCAACACTTTCACTTCCTTAAAGCTTCGGACCGGTCGAACCAAATGAAGAACGACGCATTGTGAAGCCGAAACGTATTAAAATACTAAACTGCGAAACGGTCATATAATGTGTCCGCCGACAATTTATGTAAGTGGCTACAAAGTATACATAAAACATAAGACTGGTTGTGTGCGCGCAGAGATTTCTCTCAAGAGAATCTCGACTCGATATCACCAAGACTAGAATTGCTTGCGTTCCCAACCAACACAATATGTGTGGATGATGTATGATGAAATAACTTGTAATAACATTGCTAAGCTCGCAGCAAAATTAACTTGAAAACGGAAACTTCGAAGCAAAACTGTAAAACTGTATGAGCTTGAGTAGAGCTAACAAAAATAAACATTCTAATAAGGAAGTAGGTTACGGTTGATAACATGCACAAACTAACCAGTCCCATAACCAAATATATAAATAACAAACAACTTAAATATATACCGATGCGTTTTTACGGTCAAAGAAAGTGGCATGAATCCGTGCCACTAATACGTACAATTTACGTCAATTTATATAACTAGCGCCTTTAACAGGTGCCACATAAGTGACATCCGAACTACAGTTAATCAAGACCCGGTCACCTTTATTGAGGACGCCACTAGCGGGCCACTGGCACACTTGTCGTACGCTGTAGACCTGTTGGACGTCCACGGAACACGTTTGTCCAATTGACACGTGTACGCAAAGGTAGCATATTCGTTTCGAGATTTAATCGAGTTTCGGAAGCTTCAGATGTGTATCTTTTTGAATCGTTTTCGATTTACGTCTTGGATAACTCTTATAATTTGTTCTACAAATACTTACGAAAAGTCGGCTCGTCGCTTAACTTCAAAATTTATTTGAACGTATAAAAGCAAAAATGTCCAAATATGCGTCAACGTTCTTTCCAATATTACACCTGAGATAACGTCAACGTAATAGCTATCTTGTAATTAGTCTCGCAGCATCCTCAACAAATGCAAGGCCAGTGAGACGCGGGGCCACTTTCTAGGCGACTCCCAGCGCGATCAATTTGCGAGAATCACTCATAAGAACACTTTCTAATCTACGCAAGACGACCACTACGCTACTCGTCACAATTAAATGAAATAAAATTGTAGAAAGTTTCGAAACACTTGCACTTTTTACTGACTGTCCTAAATTGTGGTACCGAATAAATATTTTGATTGCTTGAAAGCGAGCTATTAAAGCACAAGTATTATAGCTTAATAACGCAGGTACTTATGTATAGCTTTCTTTTGATCGTATCTACTCATAACGCGTTATTTTAACAAATTATAAATTAAAACATTTTAACATAAAGAATATGTAAATACAATAAAATAGGTAAATAAAATGTTTGCCACATATCTACTTACTTCAATGATTTACATTCGGGTCCCATGTGTGACAAATTGTGTGAGCTATAAAAAATAATTACGTTTATTTTTAATATTTACACCATCCACATTCAGTTGGGCTACAAATCATGCTAAGATTGTGTTTCATTTGTTTCAGATGCATCAAAAATTTGCAGGTTGGGTATTATTAACCCTCATCAGTTCCTCAACCATTCTTCACACGTTGGCCTATCCACAATTCAATCATGCTCCTCTTATTTCACAGGTTATTCACACACATTACAATTCATATGCAAGATTTAGTGCCTGACTTATAGACTAACTTCTTTTTACTCTTTTTCAGTCTACCAGTAATGTCCGGACACAGCATTCACAATACTATAGCAATTCTTTGCCAGCGCAACAAGCACAGGAACGTAAATTCGCAGAAAAGCCAAATGCGCTGAAAAAAGTAGCTCTTGACGACATCGACGAAATCCAGACCAACTCTATTTCCGACGGTGGTTTCTCGTGGTCTAATATCTTGGGTATGTGCAACTTTTACTTACTAAAACTGCTCCTAAAAGCTTTAACTTTTTTAGTGTGTGTAACTGAAAACGTTTTTCAGAATAAAAATCAAGATAGCGTCTTCTTTTCCAGGCATGATTATGCAAATGATCTTCAACCCAGCCGCGAATGGACCCAACAAGAGTGACAACATCGACACCGACTCCGTCTCTACCTCTCCCTGGGCCAACATCATCTCCCTCGGTCTCAAGATCCTCACCGCAGTACTCGGCGGCGGCGGCGCCAGCGACGGCATCGACAAAGTCGACAACGGATCCTCTCCCATGCAGGTAACTCACTACAAGTTTTTTTGGTAAACTGTATAAACTGTATTTTTACTCTTACTTATCCACTAACAACGTAGACCCACCCAACCATAATATAAATCAATCACGTTTACAAGCACTTGGCTATTACATCCTCACTCATAAAGAAAAGTAAATCCTAGTAGTTACATTAGATCCTCTAATTCATTCACTGGAAATAACTGTAGTCATCAGTTGGGAGAGTCTCAATGTTTTGAGACTTTTCCATTTGTTGAATGTACATAGTTAAGTTTGGTTACGGAGACGGTTCGCTTCTGGCTTGCTTCAGGGTATTTTGGCTGCGATTCTGTCGACGGTGCTCGGTGCAAAAGATCCCGACCAGGTCGCCTCCATGGCAAAGCAGGCTGGAGAGGTATGCAACCCACCCTTCCTTTCCTTCATATAGTTTTAGTTCATCATAACATATTCTTGAAAGTTTAAAGTCATGTCATTTTGAAAGGTAAAAAATTCATGGTCAGATATTTATTTATCCAATTTTTATTTTTTCATTCTCAAGCTCTAATACGATTTTCTTCTTTTTTAGTTCATCAACATCGTCGTAAACCTGTTGGACGCTCTGAAGACCTCTTTCTCCCACCGCTCGCTGACGGCGCGCTCCATGGGCCGCAAGGATTCCATCAGCGACGCTACTTTGGCCGGTATCGCCATGATGAAAACTTACGTCAGGTCCTTCGGAACCAACGACGACAAGTGCCTGCAGAAGTACGTGTGTGACGCTAACAATGAGTGCTCAGCTGACATCGGCCCAAAGAGCATCTTCTGTCAACTCGGAACGTAAGTTTTGAAGATTATTGGTTTTGTTCAGGGCCGGATTTAGGGGCGGGTAACCGGGGCTGCAGCCCCGGGCCTCCACGAAAATGGGACCCCCACAACAGAAATTAATAAGAAAATTGATTTCGATAAGCTTTTCTGCTTTTATTAAAAAAAATGTCTACAAATTATTATAAATTGTTTATAACCATCTTAATTCTAATAATTTGAGTTTGTTTCGCATTACTTGATTTATTTTTTATTTTATTCGGAAATTACTTTAGGGCCTCCACTCCTTTATTGCCCCAGGGCCTCCGAACCTTTAAAACCGGCCCTGGTTTGTTAATGAAAACAATTTGTAATATTGGTATACTACACTTTAGGCGTAGCTAGGTGACCTTTATAAGTTACGTAAAGAGCTGACGAAGAAATAGTAGAATTCATGATGATAGATATCGTTGTTTGTTCCTAGACTTGAATCTGACCAAAAGTAAGTGTAGTTGGTATAATATTTTTTTTGTAAATTACAGGTACGCCGCAAGTTTCGTCCTAGAGAGGCAGTCCGCTGGTACTTTTAACCAATTTTACGAGGCGGGTCGCAAGGGACGGTCCGGCGTCGACTGTCGCCAGATCTACCTCGAATGCAATGAAGTCTAACTAAACATCAGCTCCAATTCTTAACATATTCTAATGCAAAACGAAACCCGTCCATTATTATATAAAAAAATGTTCATACAAAGAAACTCTTTGAAGAGTGCTGTTTTTGCAGCTTTTGTTCGTACCAAAATTCATTAAAACCATGAATTTTCAGTACTCAAGTAGTCTTTTAACAAAATGGAATTTTTGTGCCTACTTATAAATTGGCACTGCGGGTGAGAAAATCCCATGTAACAAAACCGAGCGAATTCTGTAGTTAGTGCTCTATTAATTTATTTAAATTAAATTATTTATTTATTTAACTTATTTTAGCAATAAATAAGTAGACGTTGTAATATTCAAACAAAATGAAATACTTTTGATGAAAGTTCCGTTTAAAACCTCATAAAATTAATTGATTGTCATTGGTTGGAAAGTGCTTTTTGTTTTGTAAATTGATGATTCCGCCAATCGTTGATTTATGACTGATGTAACATATTGTGTGATATAAGACTATTTATATCACTAAGTTAGATTGTATATTTGTGCGTGATTGTATGACTGAGGACGTCCTTGTGTGATTGTGATTGTAAAATAAATTATTAAATTAGATGTGTGTTTAATTCGTTATGACCTAAGTAGAAAGATGTCTACTGCAGGATAAGGCCTCCTAAGAATTCCCACACTAATCGGTCCTGGGCTACTGTTGTAACCCACGTTTTTCAAAACACAAATTAGTTCTCTATAGTTTTTTCTACACACCTAATTTATCTTCTGACAAACGTTATGGCGCGTACATTATATATATATATATATATAAATCAAAGTACAGTAAGGGTGAGTTGCATCACAGGCTGTTATTTTTATAGTCAATATTACCTGTACAAAAATATAAAAACCACGTACGAACTCTATAGTGGTGTGTTGCACCATGTTATTACTCTTTATGGCTAAAGTCTCTACGCCTATACATTGACAGTTAACTTGAACAAAACTATAGTATTAACGGTCAAAATCTAGCAGATAAGGTAAGCATTAGTTTTGACGTGATTTGAACCACTGCTAAAATGGTGCAACCCACATTTGACTTAAACGGAGATTTGACGGCTTTGTTATGGTTGTAGTTACATGGTGCAACTCATCCTAAGTACATAAGCCAAAGAACAAAAGTTAAGTGCCTCGTTGTTTAAGCAAGGATTCGCCAAAAACTAAAATCAACGCCATCTACAAACACTTGCTCGCACTAAATAAGTACCGTACTCACGGTGTTACATGCAAGATGCAAGAGTATAATGTGCTTAATCAATATTTTCTCCGATGTAGGTACTAGAATTTGGTATACAAAGTTAATTTATTTTTGGACCATCTACACCGTTATATAAGCATCAAATATAAGCATGAAGAGATTTAAAAAAAAAAACTTAATTCGCGAAGTATTGCGGACATTTGTATTAACTGTCGCATTTCCGTCCGACATTGATACCCGCAAATTTTTATTACTATTCCAAGCAATGACGTCTCCTGAACAATTTTACCACCAGATTTATTTTAAATCGTTCAGATCACTTTCTATAATGAAAAATGCATAATGATATTATGGGTACAAATCTGAAGAAATAATCTGCTTGCACATTATAGAGAACTGTTCGTATGCAGGCTGTTAAACGAACTAATTGCCATAAGTTTATTTCGTGATATCTAGTTTAACAATATTGCAGTATTTTTTAAAACAACTTTTGTAAACACTGCCTTAATTAAGTTTCGCTACAGACCCATAAACCGATATACCTACTCGCGTTGCCTGCGCCTTTGACCCAATAGCCCAAACAGTTTTCGACTTATACGCACAATGGCTGGTTTACATGCGTTAAGTAGTTAAGTTGGAAACTAAATTTTTAGTTAATAATTACGTGTAAACAGTCAGTGAAGAAACAATTAATAGTAAGTTAAAATTTAGTACGCAAGTGATTGAGTAGATTAGGATTCGTTCTATTTTTCGTATAAGTAGGTGGGCGTGTAGCTCACTTAACACGTTTGGACGTGATTTTTTAGTTAAGTGCATAATTTGTCAATGCGGGTGGCGGCATGAGCATTTATTTCGCATTTTCTGGATTTTTCTTTCAAATGCCGGAGTGGAGTTTAGTTTTGACTTTAAAATTTGTATATTTAATAGGTCTTTACCTATGAAACTGCCGTTTTGCCGTACTGGCCATTTCAAATGAAAATATTTTTTTTTTGACTGATAATTCTAATTTCAAATTAATTTTATTTGACAAACATGGAATTCTTTTTCTAAAATCGTCATTTGTTTAATAGTTTTGTTTTCAACGCATTCGAACATTTTTCGTCATCATGGATAAGTTAAAAATTCGAGTAATTATGGAGTATGAGTACCGTCGTGGCAGCAAAGCGGCACAAGCGGCACAAGCGGCACGCAACATCAACGACGTTTACGGAGCGAACACTACAAACGAACGCACCACCCGTTATTGGTTTACCCGCTTCCGTTCTGGAAATTTTGACCTGAAAAATGAACCCCGTGGTCGTCCGAAAACTTTGGTCGACAATGACGAATTAAAGGCAATTGTGGAAGCTGATGAAACTCAATCAACGGCTGAATTAGCAGCAGCTTTCGACGTTAGCATCAAAACAATATTGGTCCATTTGCGTCAAATTGGCAAGGTAAAAAAGCTTGACAAATGGGTACCCCACGAACTTAATGACCGCCAGCGCGAAGTACGCGTGGAGACGTGCCTTGCACTGCTCAGCAGGCATACAAATGAAGGAATTCTGAACCGCATTGTTACTTGTGACGAGAAATGGATCCTGTTTGACAATCGTAAGCGCTCAGCAAGGTGGTTGGACCCTGGTTCAGCACCCAAACAATGCCCTAAACGAAAACTTACCCCTAGAAAAGTGATGGTCACTGTTTGGTGGTCTAACGCGGGTGTAATTCATCACAGCTTCTTGCCAAACGGGACAAGCATTACTGCAGATGTGTACTGTGAAGAACTGAACACAATGATGGAGAAGCTCGCACGTCTCCAACCAGCTTTGGTCAATCGTTCGGCTCCACTGCTCCTGGACGACAACGCGCGACCTCATACTGCATAGCAGACGGTCTCCAAGCTACAAGAGTTGGGGTTGGAAGTTCTCCGTCATCCGCCGTACTCACCAGACCTTGCGCCTACAGACTTCTACTTTTTCCAGAATTTGGATAACTTCTTGGCGGCAAAAAAATTCAATACCCGAGAGGCAGTACAAAATGCCTTTGAAGAATTTGTTGCCTCCCGTCCAGCTGATTTCTTCAAGAAAGGCATCAATAAGCTACCAATGCGTTGGCAAAGATGCATTGATTGCATGGGTGATTATTTTGATTAATAGAAATAAAAAATATATTAAAAAATTACGCTTCATTTATTTCGTGAAAAACGGCAATTTCATAGGTTTCATAGGCAAAAGACCTAATATAAATAAAATGTATTAAAAAAAGAATATTTAAAATAAGAATGCTTGTGGAATAAACGAGGTAAAAAATAAAAATGAAATACATATTCTTCTAGAGATTTTAATTTCCGAAATAAATTCTTCTCTGAATTTGTCAAAAATCTCGTTTACCACATATCTAAGTACAGAACTGACGAATTCCTTGACATTTATCACTGTTCATCTTCATTGAACTTATGAGCTTAACCACTTAATCCGTTTGGACACACAAGTGACAAGTAGTAACTTAACATTTAGTTACCAACTTAACTACTTAATACGTGTAAACCGAGCATATTCTGAAATCACAATATAAATTAAATATAGAACTTGGGAGAGAAATAAGATATCTTTTCGTTCCTTGGTAGTTGCAATGTAATTTTTATATGCGGAACACACTAATCGTGTTTTTGTAAGTGTCTTTGTACTTAAAAGGTAGGATAAGCAACTTGCTCGAAGTGCCATGTGTCACTAAAGTCAACTCCGGTAATTACCTCACTTTCGCATTTCCACAAAACAGAGGCCGGTAAAGTAGGTATTATAGTTTCTTTATTTGACATATATGCAACAAAGCGATTAAAATCTCAAGTCAAAAATAATGGTTCGCATTTTGACAAAATTAGTGTCACAATTTATTAGAATACGTATACTATATAGTATAGAAAAAGGTCACTTTTTATTTGATCATTTATTTGAGATAAGTCTAAGTTCAATTTATAGATAACAGCCTAAATTCTTATCTAAATCAAGTCAAAGTCAACATTAAAGACGCAGTTCCCTGAGAAAAAATCTGTCAAATAGTACGACCGATCCGTATAAACTAGTAGTTACATGTCTTAGCCAATCCCTCTCGGAGAACGCGC
This sequence comes from Marasmarcha lunaedactyla, assembly GCA_923062675.1. Classification (NCBI taxonomy): domain Eukaryota; kingdom Metazoa; phylum Arthropoda; class Insecta; order Lepidoptera; family Pterophoridae; genus Marasmarcha; species Marasmarcha lunaedactyla. Next base: position 18,425,185 of record OV281353.1, read on the forward strand.
CGAGTCCCTTGAGCGTTGTAGGCGATTACTCCTAGCCACGGGCGACCAGGTACCATCAGAAGGACAGCAGTTTTAGACTAGTGTCGTGCTTTAAACGGCATAGTGCCGAGGGTCCCGGCGTATCCATAGAGGTCCCGGGGTCACTAGTGAAGCACTGATGGTGACACCGTTGGGTTTTAGTCGGTTAGAGTCCGACATAACCCGGTTGCCTAGGTGACGGGTATTCCTGTGGGTTTCCCAACGTAAAAAAAAAGTAGTTACATGTCAAACAATATAATTAACTAAGACCAACTTGCGCGGACCAGAGTTAAACATGTAAGCTAACTCGAGTTAATATATTGTTTTATGTCTCTGCCAGTTCAACAGAAAATAACAGTGACGGTTTTATATTTTTAACAGACTAACCGGCTAATTGGTTTTTTACAGTAAACGCCATATTATGTCATGACATTAAACGGTTCAAAATGTTCAACCGTTGTTTTGATGAATTAGTTTCTAAAAGCATACGGTGAAATCACCGCTAAGCAATTTGTGATGTCGCATCAGATCGTGTAGCATCTGGAGCGTGAACAACAGATACTGTATGGAGCCACGTTACTACCTTCAGTCAAACCTTGACAATCAAGTCGACAGTGTGATAAAATGGAGCAGCTGTTCACACAAATGGGTGCAGGTACTAAGCAGATCACAGAAAGGTTAGTATGCACTTTTATAAAAAATATAATAGGTTAATTATATGTATATGTGTCCTTAGATCAATCCACCGAGCATATGCAGGTATATGAAGATCGCTAAGTTAGGGGCCTAAAGATTTTCATTCAAATAATTCATTAATTAAAAGTAAAATTATCTAGAATAAGAAAGAGATCCAGAAATTCAAAACTTCTTAATATAAACCGATAAAGCAATTGTTTTTTTTTTAATATAAAACATTAAAAAACATTTCAGATTCGAATACGCGCCCCCTGTACATGAACACGAACATGTTTATTATCCCTACGAACCCCACGAGCACACAGCTTCATCAAAACAGTGAGTACTCTCTTACCTTTTTATAATACTTACCAAAATTATCTAGCTGTCCAAATGCAGTAACTTGTGGAGCCCCTTTCTTCAAGGCCATTGGTAATTCTATAATGCTACCAATTCTGGTACACTATTATCGTTTTCTTACGTTTATAGTGCCAAAAAAAGTTTGGAGTGCTTGCCAGTATTGACAACATTATCGTGTCTCTTTCTTTAAGAATAGAACGAATGATGGATAGAAATGATAGATGAAAATAAAGCGGACTATATACCAAAAAAAAAAACTAGACAACATTTTTAAGAAACTTGAAGCAGATAACCAAATTTAAAGAATATATTTAGGATTTTGGTATTCAGGTTTAGGTTTCTATCAAGAAAGGGGACAAATTTGTTTCGTGATACCGGAGACTAGTAAATAACTATAGACTAACCATGTCTAACAAAATTTTGTGACTTGAAAAAAAGTTGTTTTTAAGATAGAGAGATGGCATTAGTTGTATTAGATTTACAAGTCATTTAAATTTAGTAAAAATAATACGTAAAAAAACTTAAGATGGAGCTGTTTACAAAATCATTTGATATTTCATTGCAAGTACTATCCGTAGGTATTAGGCGACAACAGACGTTGCCAGCTAGTGCATTATATTATTTGATGCTATGTTGCCGCTCTTATAATTCAGTAACAGAAAACTTTACACCACCCCGGATATTATTTGTAGTGTTACTGGGTTACTGTATTGCCAGTATATAATTTTTCCCACAAAAATATAGCATTCATCTCCACAGTTTGTACTTATCTGCCTTAACGTATGTGCCTTCAAAAAGTATGTTCATGTGAAGCAGTTTTAAATGTACATTGTTTAACATCATAATAATTAACAGAAAAATATAAACCACAAGGGAAAACAAATACTTAGTGACTTTTATTTTTATTTTTTTTTTATGAACTTTTATGAATTTTGTGAAAAGAAGAAATGTAGGAAATCTTTCAAATCTGGTAGACTATATAAGATGTTCTTTGTATATCTAAATTAAGCAGTTTTTAAATAGTTTTCTTTGTCATAGTAACATTTAACATAATAATATAACAATATTTATTTTTACTTGTACCACACGACAAATTTACACTATCGCATGTTATCTTTACTAAAAGTGGGTAGTTCTAAGTCTTAGTGAGTTTAGTTGTTGAACCAGTGGTTATTTATATTTTAAGAAATGTACTACCCCTCGAATTTGTTTGTGTTTGTATAAGAATGTAAAGTAAAAGAAGATTCATAACATGTTATAACACAATGTATTTGTATAAGTATAAGTAGTATATCTGTTAGCACGAAGTATTAAATGAGAATTACGGAACGAGGAAGGAATTGACTTCTGAAAAACAGGTCTGCGTACCAATGTTGGAAGTCAGAGCTTGAATTCAATTGTATTTAAAATTTTGGAAAATAAAGATATATTATTATTATTATTATTATCTGCCTTAACATAATAAAACGAATTTCAGTGCATTTAATTAACAGGTATATAATATTTTACTTTATTTCTTGATATCGATAAAAATTATGTCTTAATAAGTGCATAAGTTTTATTTATAATGCATATAACTCATAACTATTTTGCAGTAGTGAAAAAAATCTTTTCTTGCTGGATTATTATTAAAAAAATGTTCTTTATCCATCAACTTTTTTTGTTCTTTTTATCACAACATTTTATTTGTTTGACAATTTGAATTCTTTGTCGTTTATTGTTGTTGCTATGGGTGTGTGTTTGTTTTGGAACTTTTCCCTGCATTTCTTTGAATTCACAATATTTCTGCTCGCCTACTGTGACTCGTGCAAATTGTATGGACCTTGATTAAGTTTACGTTTTGGCTGCTACATATATCGTATAACATGTGCGTATCACAACTGTGATAATAAAAGCTTTTAAAAATAGGTTATTATGGCAATTAAAATAAAGAGGATGGTAGTGCCCAGGCGTCTCTGAACAAAATAAACTTATACCAGTATGTTTATGGTCTATGTAGTTGTTATTTTATCATCTATAAAGTAAGAATAAATTACTATCTACCTATTCTTATTGAGTAAAATTATCAAAATCAATGATATAAAACGATGACATTTTCCAATTTCAGGAAAGGAATAAATCCTACTTGCTAAGGTTTCAGGTTATTTGACAACGCCATCTAGCATTTGCATTACGTTTCTTGTCAATAATTCATATAAAAATTAAAGACGACAAGGTTGGTCCAAGCTATTTGAGAGCGACATCTAGCAATAGCTTGAATTTTGAGCTTTTTCCGAGTCACGAATTTTTGTATGGAGATGGTCAGTCTATAGTTATTTACTAGTCTCTGGTGATACCTATAAGATGCGTGCGTTAGAAGTGGCGTGGCGTGGTTAGAAGGGTCTGATTTAAATGGTATTGTACAAAAAGTAATAACTGGGTATTTTGTAACTTTGCAATACCTATTATTTTTAATAAAAATTATAGGTATTTTTGTTAACTCCTAAGAAAGTTGCCGTAATAAGCAAATAATAAAGAATTGCTAACGATGACTTTTCACTTTTTTATTGAAGCATTAAGTAAAGTAAAAGCACTTCATTTCGTAAAAAATGTGATGAATGAGTACTGAGCACGATAAAAGGCCAGAGTTATCTGACTTACCCAGCAATATCAAATGAGACAAATTTATTCTGCCATTCGCATAGAAAATGCTTAAATAAATGTGGTGTAAATAAACCTCAACTTAACAAGCACTTAAAGTACAAAAGAACTCGCATCAACAATTAACAGGTAATCTCATTTTTTTCCTTCAGTCACTACGGCGGAGGACACAAAGGCAACGCGGCCATGTCAGCACTGACTCTGCTAGCATTTCTATTTTTCCTGCACATCCTACAGCAGTGCGTGAGAGAGCACATGAACTCCATGAACTCTCCCCAAGTTATGATCATGACAGCGGGCCGCGAAGACGAATTCGCCATCAAAACCGGCGACCATCATAAACTTGATAAAGCTGGCGAAACCGACGAAAATAACCATAAATATGGCAATAAGAATACCGAAACCGAGGTCGAAGACGACCAGTTAATGAAGATTACCACCGCAGTGCATATACCTAAAAAAGGTATAACACAACACAAGAACGAAATAAACAAATACAACTCGAAACCGACATACCCTGGCTTCGTAAACGCAATGACTGATTACAACTAAAATTGCAACCGTTAAGAATTACACGAATCAAACCACAGACTTCCTTATAATTTACTTTATTATAAGTATTCCTTATGTAAATCACATTTCTGAAATACAGATCACAAAATAAAACTTAGTATCTATTTTACAGTAGGGCTGTTACAATGTTAACAAAATAAATTGAGTGTTTTAACACGAATGTGTCGTAGACTTCCATTACAGAAAATGAACTGAAAGTCACACATCGTTCTAACTAGAATCTTGAAATACAATAACACTATTTATTATTTACTTACATTACATTTAAAATTCTTCTCTCTTTACATCAAAAGTAACGTTTTAACACATTGACAAAATTCTTTACCAACAGTTATAAGATGGTGTCGATTTAATTGGCACAAACTAGTTTTAATGACCAGATACTTTTACGGAAAGAAGCATATAAGAGCAGGCATTTCAATTATGCGGCATCTCGATTTCATTCATCTTTCAAATTGAGCAACCTGATTATTATTTCAAATATTCCTTTCCTATGTAATTTTCCCAAGATTTTTATGTTTTAAGAAAAAAATAAAATAATAAAGCTTTTCTTCAAATGAGAACTGCTGGTTGATTTGGCGGAAAGTAAACACTACCAAAAAAAATATTGTGCAAATCTTCCGATTTTTGAAAATTACTTGAAGTTATCGATTTTAACATTGATTAAAACCTAGTTTCAAATTCATAAAAAGACTTGTAGTACAAAATCAAATACGGTAAATTTTAGTTCGTGCCAACAAATAATCCACCAATATATGAATAAAACAAGTATGTAGATTGTTTAATTACGTCTAACACGTTCGATATATTTAGTTTTTGTGAGTGCACTAGACCCCATAGTAGGGTCTGTCATACGATTCCAATCCGTTTGTCCAACTACGAATCCAATCGCGCGCATTTTCTCTTGCTCTCTTCTCTCTTCAATATCTGCCCAGCGTACCTGTTTCAATTACAATATGATAAAAAACCGAAAAATAATACGAGTAAAAGTTTTTGTTTCTAACAAACCACGTAAGAAACAAAATTATCTCAACTTCTGTTTGCCAGACACAAAGAAGAAATTGTAGTTTTCACGAATGAGTGAAGTATTGTTATATTTACCTATTCACTTTGTAATGTGACCCATTAGCAAGCAAAAACTTCGTAAGAAAAAGTGTTGTTAACTTTCGGGTACTGTAAATTTTATAGAAAATTCGATGCAGACATGTAAACCGAACACGTTATTAACAGCGAATCAAAACACTGCAAAACAGTATTGAACAGTGTACGCACTTCTTCAACAAATAAATAATCGTGGGTTAAGGGTTAAGGGTCAATGAAAACATAAATGCGGTTCAACGATAATTTCTTCAAAATAAAATATGTACAACGAAAAAGAATCAATCTTTTTGCAGTCATTCGTTTTTTTAAGATGATTCAATCATTAATTATTCATCACGAACAAAAACAGTTGAAAAACGAAAATAAAACACGTAACCGTGGCACCGAAAACATCGCCCGACATAAATAAAGGAAACATAAGACATTAAGGTTAGGCCTAAGGGCCTCGCGTCCAGTAGCACTCACCGATTTCTTGCCCGGTTTGGCGGCGTTGGGCTGCCAGTCGTCTAGCTGGAGGTAGTCTTCCATGGAGAGTTGGGATGGCCGGAGAGGCTTGCTAGTCCCGTCGAGCCGCGCTGGTAATCAAAATAACAGGAATTTATAAAAAAATCTTAAAAGCAGTAAGAATGGAAACGTATGAACTCAGGAATGTAGAAAAAAGGATTCATGGTTACGCGGATATCGGTTTAGTAATTGTTTCTGATCCATTGAAAAGTATCAATGGATCGTTTAAAATATTTATTTAAGTAAGGATATAAATTTGAATTTTCACTTGGCATATAAAACCAAAGTTAATGTTGCTTGACAAATCCTTCAAGCGTTTGAAGTTTTCACTTCTAAGCGATGAAATCACCACAGCTCCGTAACGTCAAACTTATATAAAAAATACTTAATTGAAAAACAAATACATTTAATTAAGAATACATTCGTAACCATCAACCTACCTAGTTTGTTTTCGTCGTCCATTTTCTCCCACTTCGATGTAAAAGAATTTTCAACCTGAATGGACACCTTACAGGTTACATAATGCTGAAATTAAATTAGTTAGGCCCTACCCTAACAACTACTTAGAAGTTAAGGAATTTTTATAAAACATTAATGCAAATAATTTACAATTTGAAAATATGCTCCCTTTGCCAAAGCTTCTAGTTTTTCTTGACATAAATGTATCATCAGACTCTTCACTAAAATCACTCGACGGCTTTTCATACTACAAATAAGATATTTTAGTTTAAATATAGATTGAATAAATGAAACTAGTTCAAGAAAGAAAAAATTGTCTAATAGATGACAATATTATACAGGTAATAACGAAATAAGAAAACCAATCATAACTTCTCTATATAACTTGAAAAAAGTAAAGTGATTGATAAGAAAAGTGCCCACATTCTTATATTAAATATAAGACTGAATGTATGTGACATCTTATTTGTAAAATAATCTACATACTCACGTAAATCACATAACTAACAATAGTAAATCTCTAATCCATGGTTTGAAAGTCTTCACTTGAATCTCACCTCATTTTGACTGTCCTCCATAATTACTTCTTCAATGGCATCCTCCATTTGAACCTCTTCAATGGCTGCATTTTGCAGTAAAGTGGTTGGGTCCAATTGTATGTGATGGGATAATGTAGGTGCAAATCTTGAACAAATGACTTCTATATCTTCTAAGCTACGGTTATGTATGTTGCGTTTGAAACATGTTTGAGGGTCTAACTCCATTGTGCAAACGTACACCTGTGTTGAAGATATAGTTCATGAATGTTATGAAATAAATTGTAGACTGTTCTTTATATGATTAGGTTATTTTATGTCTAATTAATCTGTATATGAAATACACAGGCTGAATTTTATTATTTTATATTTATTATTTATCAAACTTGGGTACAAACATTTTACCAGTAATTAAGATTAAAGCAAATGAAGCCCCAGGTAAAGACCAGAATATGACAGTCAAATAAATTTAAAAAAGCCTATCTAAATGTATATAATAAACCATTAACATACCTGAAAACCACTCTGTCGAGCAAAGTTCCAAATATCAGAGAAACATTTAAGACGCTCATTGACAGCGTCGTAAACAATGAACGAAAAATAACCGTCTGTAAGACTCCTTTTAAATGCCCTCTTTAATGAGTTTGTGTATGTTTCCTCCGATTTCTCGTCATATTCGTATTTTAACTCAATTTTTTTAACCTAAAAGAAGTAGAAGGAAGTATTTTGAAGATTAATTATTTTTTAATAAAACTATTCTATCCTCCAATGTTACTTAACACACACTTCACTCCATTGTCAGTCAAAACAAATTGATATGGGTTGAAGATAGGTTTAAAAATTAAAGAAAATTAAATGTATGAATGAATTTTTTTTATCTTACCATTTTGCCCGTATTGGGATCCTTTTCTTCAACCTCGGTCTCTTGCATGAAATAATCATCAATTGACATGATTCTGACAGTTCCACCGTGCTCAGCTTCTCTGTCTCTGATTAATTTAGCTAAGTATGATTTACCACTACCGGGGGGACCTAAAAAATGTCATTAATTTAGCTGTACATTCCAGAACAAATTTCTTAACTAGAATAATAAAACATGACATTTTTAAAAATTGTTACAAAAGTAATAGAAGTTATAAGACCAAAGTTAAGTAATAAGAATTCAGATTCACCTCTAAGAATGATAACAATCTTCTCCGGTCTCATCTCTCGTCCTGGTAGTTCTAAAAGATCATCAATCATGACAACATGAGTAGGAAGTTCCTTAGACTTCTTCGAAAGATCACTTACTGGGCTCTCTTTACTTTGAGTGAAAGTTAGTTCCTTTTCTTTACTATGTCTGTTATTACTATCATCTTGATTTTCCTTGTTTTTTTCCCTGTCTCTATCTACATTCCTGTCTTCTTCTCTGGTCGTGAGGTGAGGTCGATCATCAACTCTCATCCGTCTGTCATCATCTCGACTTCTTGAATGGTAGTCATCTCTATCTCTTGGTCTCCGATCACGATCATACATATCTCTGCTGTAAGGATCTCGGGAATGAGAGTCACGTCCGTCTCTAGAATCTCTTGGAAGCCTCACGTCACGTAAATACGGCTCCCTAGATTCTTTGGGAAAAGAATCTCTTGAATCTCTTGACCAAAGTTCCTTTGAGTCTCGATCTCGGTCGCGATCTCTATTGTACATATCTCTAGAATCTCTGTCCCTGTTATACACATCTCTTGATTCTCTTCTGTAAAGATCCCGTGAATATCTGGAATCCTTTGCATATATATCCCTTGGATGTAATTTTGGATCTCTAGAAAATGAATCTTTAGAGTAAGGATCTTTAGGATAAGGTTCTCTTGGATAAGGATCTCTTGAATAAGGCTCTCTTGGATATGGATCCCTTGCATAAGGATCCCTGGAAAAACTTTCTCTAGGATATTTGTCTCTGAAATCGTCTTCCACACTAGAGTTTCTTCGTTTTCGTGAGAAATATAAACCTTCTACTTCTTTCTCAAAATCGATTTTCTTATCTTCATCTTTTGATTTGTGGTTATAGTCAAATGTGTGAACAGGCTCAATAAAATCTCGGGCTGGAATAAAAGAAGACATATTTATTTATGTCTGCATTGCATACATTTCATGACTTTTAAACTATATGTTTATTACAAGAAAAACTACTAACTAGCATTAATTACCTTTCAATCTTAGAGGCATGTGTTCATATTCTACTATGATAGATGGAGTAAATAAGGGTTCTTCTATCCATTTAGGTTTAACTGGTTCTGGAATGGCCCTGTTGTTCATATTATTTGAATATTCAGGAGTATTCATTGCAGGTGGTTGTATTGGTGTATCAAGTAAAGAAGTTATATTAGGCCTGTTGGGTCCTGGGCCTCTATTATTTATTTGATTTGTGTTGACCTCAAATTGATCATTCCTCGTAGGCATGTTTGGAGGAGGACCGCCATATTGATTATTCCTAGGCGGCATCGTTTGAGGTACTCCATACTGGTCTTTTCCTGGAGGCATGTTTTGAGCATTACCAAATTGATCATTTCTTGGAGGCATTCCTTGAGGACCACCATATTGGTTGTTTCTTTGCACATTTCGGGGCTCACCATAGTGATCATTTCTAGGAGGCATATTATTGGGACCACTAAATTGGTCATTCCTTGGAGCATTGGGAATATTGGATGGACCACCAAAATTATTTTTATTTAGACCTCCACCATACTGGTCATTTCTAGGAGGCATGTTTTGGGGGCCACCAAATTGATTATTCCTATTTGGGGGGCCTCCACCAAACTGGTCATTCTTTGGAGGCATGTTTTGCGGTCCAATATGTTGATCATTTCTGGGTGGCACATTTGGAGGACCACCAAACTGATTATTTCTATTGGGAGGCATATTGCCATACTGATCATTTCTATGCATGTTTGGTGGGGGTCCACTGAACTGGTTGTTTCTATTTTGTGGGCCATCCTGATAATTCCCCCTGAATCCTCCTTGCTGATTTTGTTGGAAATTATTTCTGTTGTCAAACATTCTGTTAGGAGGTTGGTTTGGGTTACCAGATTGATTGAAGCTGTTAGAGCCTTGTCTATTGCCGAACTGTTGATTATTTGGCACATTTTGATTTCTGTTCCATTGATTGTTTTGAAACGAATTATTGTACCCTGCCTGGGCGGCGCCGGGAGGGGGCACGCCACTTGTCGGCAGGACACCAGTAGACGGCGGGACACCCCCGGGCGGCAGGCGTACCCCAGACAGCGGTCCACGCGGAGCATTCTTTACCATAGACAGAATATTCATTATTTTTTCATCACCTAAAATGTTGTTTATACCCTGGGAAATATTAGTATAATCCGGAAGGGGAGCATTTTTGCTTCCAGCTGGTTGCTCATCCGTAATATCTATAACATCTTGCTGGTTTGTACCATGTTCAGGATCAGGTACTAAATCTAACCCTGGAATACCTTTAGATGACGAACTTGCAGGTAAAAAGTTTGAACTGTCATTGTCTTTTGATGGAAAGCTATCTTGAGTAGTATCCATGTCATCATAGGACTCATGCATATCTTGAGGGTTAACATTTTTATTATTGCTCCAGTTCAAATTGTATTGATTTCCAGAATTATCAAATTGTGACTGATCTTTGTTATAACTTTGATATGATTGATTTGAATAGTTTTGTGAGGGGTTACCTTGATTACCGGGTTTATTAGGCTGCTGTGATGTATAAGCTGCTATATCTCTAGGCTGAACCTGGTTTGTTTCCACTGGTGGTACATTGCCAACAAGTCTAGCTCGTTTCAGTTTCATTTGTTGTCGTCTCTCTAAAAGCTGGGCTCGGCAGGTCTCAAACTTCTCTTCATACTCTTTGTAAGCTTGACGGTCAGGATGATTCACATTATCTTTTTTCCACTTTTGGATTTCTTCCTCCCATTTTTGGAACTGAATGTCGAAAAGTCGTTCTTCTTCAGCAAGTTTTTGTAAAGCTTCAGCATTGATTGGGTCAGGCTGTGTTAGACCTGATTTAGCAATGGGGGTATTATATGCGTTAGATTGCTGAAGAGGTGCTGAGGGTTTTGGTACCCCAGTGGGAGGGGGTTGCGGTTTTTGCCCGTACAAGGGTTGGTTGTTTTCGTGGGGCGGGGGCGGTGGCGGCGGCTGCTCAGGCGGTGGTGGCGCCGGCGGAGGAACAGCTACGGGTGGTGGCGGCGGCACTCTTCCCATTGCCTGCATTTGCTCTGTATACTGAAAAGGGCAAAGTAATTCTAAGTATCTTATAACAGAGTTAAATTAAATATTCTGTTTGACTTAATTTCACACTATCACCTATGGTATAGATAAAATGTGTTTGAAGATAAAGTCAAATATTGAGAATATCTAATATTATAATATAAGATTATCAAACCATGTGCTAACCCTTTCCAAGGCACGGATTTTTGCATGCAAACACACACCACACCACACAACTTTTAACAGGTTTGAGTAGTATTGAGAATGATGTATATAAATTTTTGTAAAACATTTTTTCCACCAGCGTCTTTTCCTCTCAATTTAAATTTTATTTTTATTAATTTATAGTACCTTTTGAAAGCCAAAGTTAAGGTGTATTAACGAAATCATGATGAAGATGAAGAAAAAGAAGACAATCATCATGTGTATTTGTATACCAATGATAAAATAAAATATTTTGATTTTGATTTTTATGACAGTAACACAATAAATATCATTATTTTATAAGATAGTTTCATAAAATATTGATTGGTAATGACCTCAGAGGCAATACATGTTTCTAGAACAGCTTATATCTTGTTGTGTAATGTGGTATACCCACATATTATTATATACCACATTACACAACAAGATATAAGCTGTTCTAGAAACATGTATTGCCTCTGAGGTCATTACCAGTCTTATAAATCAGACATGGGTGCATGAGATGAGTGTATGAGACAGCTGCATAATAAGGCACAGTAGTATTGTTAACTAGCATTATTTGATGCAAAAGTTTTACCGAAAATAAATGTAATTTTCCCAGTCAAATGCAATAAACTCATACCATATTATAACATTTGATGGCAAAAATAAACAATGTTTAGCTTTTATATTCGTAGTTAAAAAATTTTGATTAATGCTTCTTGGATTTGTAAATTTTTACAAATGTGTTGATATACTCAATGTCAAAAAGTTTACTATAAGATCAAAGATTATTTGGATGACAAAAGACTTTCCATGATGTCATTGTCACATTGTATGACTTCTACAAAAAGCATTAAATGAAGGTTTTTTTCTGCCAGCTTTTCTTCCTCTCAGTACTTCCATACTACCCACAATACCTATAAAAAGCCCAAGTTGTATTTATGCAATCTTGATGCAGATGAACAAAAAGAAGCCTTTCAACAAGTGTAAAATTTTTAATGACATATGATGATATAAAATATTCTGAAATTAAATTTGACACCACTAATGTCTTAAATATCAGATTTTGGTGCTGCAAAGTACTGTACAAATATGTTAAGTTTTAACAAAAAAAGAGGTTTCCCTTTATTGAAATAAAATTGAAACATAATGAATATGCTGTGATATAACTTTTTTTTTCATATAAAGGTTTACACTATCTGAAAAATCAATACACATTGTTAACTATGTACTAATAAAATTTTTAATTTGTTTTCATGCATTTCTTGTCACTTAATGTAGGACTGTAGTGGTATGGGTACAAAAATATGTTGCTTGATATATCACACTTTGGTGTTGAAAGGTTTTAAGATAAAATATAAAAATAAAATTAATATAAAGATAAAAATAGGTAAAATAAAAAAAATATGGTTTACTATCTGAAAATCCTAAGAAACTTTTAATAAGACAGCATAAGTTTGATTTTTACTATCTTTGTTTTTAAATGGAAGTATCATATTCAATTTAGTGTTATTTAGATGGCTTACAATTTAAGTCTCCCATCTGCTTGTACCTTTGCACACTACACATTACTTGTGAACACTACTTTGTGAAAATACATTTCAGGCAGATTTGTAAGTACTGTGGTTTACTAATATTGAAACTATTTGGAAAACTATGAAAAAGTAATTAAAGATACTAACATTGAAATGAGAAAGTTAAAAATAATAATATATTTTTACCAGTTCTAGGAGAGCCAAAAGAACTTGAAAATCACATTAGGCTCCAGCTGAAAATAATATTTAAACTTCCAAAACAAACACACCTTGTCTCCATATTGACTCTGCCACTGCGCATATTGCTGCTGCCACTGGTTCCACTGGATCCAATTCTGTTGTTGCATTGCAGCCCATTGCTCTGGGGTGTATGATCCCATATTCATCTGGCTCACATCAGCGCTCGGGCCCCATTGGCCTGAGGCCGGCATAGACCATGGCATCGACATATTGCTAAATAGTATATATATTTTAATTTAAGTGCAATCTGCTTATTCTATAACATTAAAAATAATTGCCAGTCTTATTTTTAAGAACGAATCACAAAAGAAGCAGGCTTGAAATTTCTAAGGATTTCAACATCCGTGACATTCCACCATTTTGTTTTGCAGATTGACTGACGGCTGATTGAAAATTGTGCAATAGTGTTAGACAGTTTCAATCAGCTATATCGGTAAATAAGCAAGTCGAAAAGTTTTTCGATATTTACATTTGCCTAAAAAACATAAATTTTTACTACATTTAAAGAACTCCTAATTAATTTTAATTTTAATTTGAAGCAAATTAAAAAAAAAATTTTTTAATTTTAAGCCACTTCATCTTTTTGGAAAATCAAAAATTAATAGCGTAAAAAACATGAGAGTACTGATACTAATTCTGATAATTTTTAAGAACAAATATTTGTTATCAATGATCCTACCTCCTGGTCATCTAACTTGTAAAGAAAATAATATTTCATGTGAAATAAAAACGAACAATAAGATAAAGACCTACCAAGCGGTCTGCAGAGTGGTAGTATTTAAAAACTCAACTACCATCTTAAAATTCCTTGTCATTTTCATAATTTATAAGCTTTGGTACCATATTTTTGCCACACTTACAAGCGTCGCTTGTCAGTTTCCTTGCTAAATCCAGCGTAGTACACTTCAATGATGAACTTGTAAAATAATTTTTTGTTGTGATTAATATTATTGGAACCCCGTACGGGTTCTATTAGTAGAAACTATGAAAAAGGAATTTGCTTTTATTATTTAGTCACAATGAAAAATAAACTTTTCATTAAATCCATTCAAATTTTTCTAATTTATGATAGCTTTTATAATTACCAATATTCTGTGTTTGATAATTATAAAAGCTATCATAAATCCAGAATGTTTCAAATCACTTTGTAATTATGTATTTTCAAAACATCACACTTTACGAATGTTGTTTTGTTTTGTTTATAATTAAAAACAAATGTAGTGAAATATTTTCTATTGTTAAAACTGCTGCTTGTCAAATTTCATGATTCTAGATACAGGTCAATGGCAAGTGTTTGATTTTTTAAATTGAGGCTAAATCTTTCGAGTAAACTTAGAATCTAAATTTTCCCACAATAGATTGCTGAACTGAGTATTTGATATTAATGTGAACTTGAAACCTCCATGCAGGTAGACAAAAAAATCACGTAAAGGCTCCTTTTTTCCTTTATAGAACAGTAAAATTGACGCATTCAATGAATATAACAGTAACTTATTACCCGTCGGAAATATCTGCGAATCTCGCTAGTATGCGCTTCCCCGCACATCGCCCCTTTTTCGCCTATCCAATACCGTACCCATCTCGCTCTATCTAATGTTTAGGGAATATGCACAATATGATAAAAAAACTAAACTCTTGAGACTTCCTTCACTGAAACTTAGCTGAGGAAGTTTTAAGGAATTTCTCAAACCTCGGTATTCTTAGTTGTTAATTCTAACTTTTCCCTAAAGAATTAGAGTTAAATAGCGACGTCATATTTTAAATATAAGTTATATAACTTTACATTATGTTGATGTTCGTCTAACGTCAGGTTTATAATTATGTCAAATAACGTGTCAGTAAGGCTGAAAAAAAGCAATCCAGTGCCAAAATAGGTAAAAAAATCCTGATGCTCCTCGATCAACAAGGCTTTAAGGTGGTTCGATGAGCCTACAAAAAGCTAAAGTCCCGCTAGATGGCGCTAGTTCCACAAATTTCTGGTTTTTATTTATTTGTGAAATAAGCTTTAAAATTTTTTTACTTTAAAGATGTTTCGCGACATCTTTATATAAATACAGAATTGCCAAAAATTACTTTACACGTTTTGTTGTATTGTACTATCCAAATAAGTTAATTATGTATTCCTTTACGTTGTTTAAGCATATCGCACACAAGCAAACAAAACTCCTACAAGTGCGATAGAGAGCGCAACAGACGGCGTCCTTTTTACATGTATTATGGCCTCCTCGTATCGAGTGTTTGATATTTAGTTTACGTAGTAATACGACACAAATATAGCATGCTGGCGTTTTACGCGTGCGCCTAGATTCTAAGCGACAAGTTGTTAGTTCGAACCCCGAAGTATTTTTTTTTGGTGGGTTAGAAATATAAGTACCTAACTATAATAAAGCTATATTTAGACCAGATTATAAAAAGGAGGCGGCGAAATTCTGGTGTTCTTTAAAAATTATTCTTTTTGCGTATATGTTACTGTTATAATATCCCCAAAGTAGTAATCCATGGCGCCTAAGAAAGCCATGGTTTGTGTTATGGATTGTCATATGTATAGCCAACTAGCAGGTACTTATTTACATATATACCTAGAACCGGAACAGTTTTTGTGTTCTGTGTGACAATCAAACCAGGACCTCTTGATTAACAGCTTGGCGAGTTAGCCACTGCACTATGGAGGCCGTCAAGACCCGATGTTTGTGGTGTTATGGGTCCCTATCCAACGCAATATCTTTGTGACAGAAGGTGTACAAAATAATTTTTCTTTTATTGGATCACACTGAGATGTTAGCCTAAAGTGCTAGCCGTAAGATCGTGAGGTCGCGGTTTCGATCCTCACACGGAACAAGAATTAATAAAAAACAAAAAAAAAAACCAGGTCTTGGATGTTATACCTATATTTATTAAAATTCTAGGTTCCCTCCCCCCTAGTCCGCTACTTGGTAACACAAGTCTTGGGGCCCAGTAGGCAGGCAGTGTGATTATCCGGGGACTTTATTTATATTGTAACAAATAAATTAGGTGTAAGTATGAAAAAATATGCAGCAGAAAATGTTTGTATATTTGTTTATGTAGGAAGTAGGATTTTTGGGATAATAGGTCTTGTCAATAATAAAAATCAAGAAACACACAATAGTTCGAATGGGTTTTATTTTATGCACTTATTCTAGATCAATACATTTAGCTCCCTTTTGTATTTGCCTTTGTATTATTTCTGGCAATATGGAGTTTTTATAAAAGTAAACCAATTTATGGATCATTTTCTTAATAAATGGTTCATTTTTTTGTACTTCAATTACAGTTATTGGCGTAGTTGAATTCACAAAACCAATGATATAACATTTTTCATTCTTGTAATCCTTTGTTGCCCTGAACCTAAAAGAAAACCATAATTAGTACCTGGTAGAATACAAAATATATAACAATTTAGCACACATGTTGTTCATAGCTCGGATTTATTTTATTATATCTATAATATAGCCATGCCACCCATTTTTTTCATGCACCTCTGGGTGGAATCAAACCGGTAACATGATATAATTGAATTTGAAGATGAAGCCCAGTTTCAGTTCCCGATTTCAACCACCATAATAAAAATGTGTAAAGGAGTTGTCTTTCAGATAAAAGGGAAGACCAATCAGGGAAATTACACATTTGAATTTGAACATTTAAATCTTGGGTCACTAATGTATTATTAATAATTTTTTTTCATTTCAATAATTTCACCTTTGATTAGCAACATACATAGAGATATATGTTGGCCTGGATTGTTTTTTACCATCAGATTGCTCCAGTGTTTGTTTGCTGGCTTTACTAAAATAAAAATAAAGTTTACAAAATAAGTGTGATGCGATAATATCATGTTTTACTTGGTAGTAGTAATTGTGATTTTCCTTCAATGATAAAACTCCATTCTTTTCGACAATGGGAAAATTCTTCTCATCTCTCACGGAGCAGTCAGGATGCCTATTGATTTTCTTGCTAGTGAAGGAAAACATTGTGTTTCAGTAATTGCCTCCTCATTTAGCACTACACCTGAAATAAAATATAGTTTTAAAACATATCATTCAAAATATGGTATTCGCTATGACATGTACACATAACATGTATTGTAGGTATAGGATACTAAAACTAACCTTGTACTTTTAACTTCTTCACTTTCTACTATAGCTATATTCTCTTTTGTATGCCATACCTCCACACGACTGAAAGAACAAAATATGTAGAATATTTGTTGACTGGTACTATGTAAAAGGAGAAAGAAACCTATGTACTTTAATATCATCCTTTCCAACCCTAGCTACCCAAATGCAGGCCAAATGACAGAAAATATAAGTAGGTACCTAATCAAGAAGTAAAACAAATAATTACTTACGATACACCATCCCCGTAATGGCGTTTTAGTTGAGCTCGAGCCCTTTTTTTAGATTTCGGTGGGCCGGAACATTTGTGTTTTCTATAAAGTGCCTTTGAAGTTCCTTCCATGATTAATTTGATTTTCACGACGGCTGATTGGCGTATAAACGACACAGTAAATGCATAAGGGATTCAAAAACAAATTATGAATCTAAAGATGCGTTGTTGATATTATTTGTAAGAAAGAAATAACCAACAAAACAAAGTGTCAACTAAGTCGTGAGCAGACAGACAGTAAGAACGGCAACATAGCGCACGAGCAACCATCCCCGAGCGTTTGTCTTTTTCGGTGAACGCACGAAGAGGCAACGTCGCATATCGTGTTATTGTCACACACACATTCGTAAATTAGATGAAAATTTTCAGTTTTTAATTTTGATTTCTAAATGAAAAGTATGGTTTTTTATTCATTTCGCGACAAATTTAACTAGAAAATAGTTTGTAGAACTCGTAATTAAAGCTTTATTCTATATCCTGTATCAGTGAATACCGATTGTTTTTTGTATGGAAATCGAACCACCTTAAACAACATTGAAAAGAACTTGACAAGAATTGGCCAGCCTTGATATATTATAGTGTTGATTTGCTAACATTTTTGTGTGATAACTTACTACATATTCATTTTATTCCATATAAACTTCAATAAAACCTAAAATAAAATAGGAATAAACTAAAATAAACTTATTTTTATTTTATTACATATTAGAAAATATACTTATTAATTGAAAGAAAAAGTCAAAGATAACATTCAATGATACGAACATATTAGTATAATGACGGATTTGGTGTACTTATATAATGAGGTTGTAACATAAACGATGTAAATCTACGTCTATTTATTATTCCAAAATAAACTTTTAAAATTAGGTTTGCATAAAGGTCAGCAATTTGAATGAATTCTTATTTGCGATATATCGCAATCACCTGTCGTTTCTACATGAGAATTATAATTTATTGTTATGATTATGATGACAGCTGCAGTCCTTAGTCCCTGTTCCTAAGTCTATGGTACAATGAGTTAAAAGAGTAATTATTTAATTTCATATTTGTTAATTACTATACTTTTAGATTAAAAGTTATTTATTCATCTTCGTTTTTTTGCTTATCTTGCATCATGTTAAAAGTATAGTTGTCTATGTAAATAAAATATTTTTAAATTAAAATATCGACATCGACAAAAAATAAATGTAATGTCAGAGCAACACTACGTAGACGCCATTTCTGAGTTCGCCGTCTGTTGCTTGTTGTGTACGTCTTATTACGAAAATTATATATAATCCAGTTTTTTAGGCAACGTACTGTTATAACTTGCTGAGTGTGGTTTTTTGATATTCTGACATACGTAAAATGCAATTTTGAGGCGCTCAATTGTTCTATAAAAACGTATATTTACAGCGCGGGAAATGCAGTGTACTTAACCAGCACAGCCTCATTCTCAATCATACGCAATTTTATCACAATAAATTCAATATGATTGCAAGTAGGGTTCGTGAAAGCAAAAGAAATAAAACACTAAAATTATCTAGGAACCTGCAACGGCTTTACAAGGAAGGAAAATGTCGAAAATGTTCTGTTGTTGTGACTCGAATGGACTTTGCCAAGATTTTAGGTAAATTTACTAAAGTCAAAATACAATATGAAAGTGTATCGTCGCCTAAGAAGAAAGATTCTACTAATGTAACATCAAAGGAGAGTACGTCCCCTAATAATGCGAGACTCAAGAGTAACGAAAATGGCATGGTTTTACTACCTAGGAACGCATACAATCAACATCCAGCCAAAGAATTGAAAGCAACTCGATCTAGAACTGCATCACCGCATATTGGAAATGTATTGAAAGAAAATAATAGGCTAAAGAAAACTCCACCTGCTAAGAAAGAGGCTAAATCTACTCCGAGTAGTAAAAAACCTTTAAATTCTAACCTTATAAAGCAATATAAAATTGTTTTTACAAACCCTAAAATCAAATCTACAAATGATCATAAATCTAAAATGACATTGTCAGAACTAATACCGTTAATCAACAATACATTGCTACCTTCTCTTGAGTGGAGCATAGAATACTTACCAAAAAGTAATGACATCAAAGGAGATAAAGTTTATGATAGGATAGCTGCTGAACTAGAAGATCTTATGTACAATGAAAAGCCAAAACAGGAAGAAAAGCCTGAGCCATCTGATAACAAAGTGGATGATTTTCCCTCAATTATGGACATTTTAAATGATAATACTTGTGTACCAAGTGTGAATAATTCTGATGAAATAAAAGCCACTTTGGAGTCTAGTGATGTAGAAGCTATGCTATTAGGTAAAGTCGAAAATACTGAAAATAATAATGTCGAAAATGTTAGTGCAGTCAATACTTCTGAAACGGTAGATGTTAACATTGTTGAAGCTAAAACTGTAACAGATGACATCCCATTAGATCGCTCATCAAGTCCATCGATACTGAATGATTCAGATAAGACAAAAAATAATGATAAAATGGAGGTAGAAAACAATATTAATAATAAAGGTTCAGTAAAAGATATTCAAAGCAGTGATAAAGATGTTGATGAAAACTTAAAAAAGGATAATAGAACAGATATAGAGGGTACTAAAACTGAAGTATTAGAAAGAGAGGTCAAAACTGAAAATTTATTGCCAGACAAAGAAATAGCTGGCAATTTAGAACTGGTACAAGATAAAATTGAAAGCTCAGAGCCAATGGACATCAAAATGGCAGATTCTAAGAGTGATAATGAAAATGTAGAAAAGGATAAAAACGAAAACAATAATTTATTGCCTAAGAGTGTTACACATGTGATTTTCAAAAAAACAATAGATGAGAAATGTTACAAAACTGTAACATGTTCGAAAAATTTGAAGTACATTGTGGAACTAGATGGTAAACAAGTAGAGTTTATAGGAGCTCCAAAGTTTATTTCTAGCTTAGAGGACTTAAGGGTTTTGTTACAAATAGTTAATGAAAGTGAACTTGAAAGCTTGTATGTATTGCATTGAACAATTTCACATGGTGAAACACATGGCTGTTTGTAATTATTTTATTATATTTTGACATATATGAATGTGTTGCAATGCCTTGAAATTTTAGATAGTAATGGTAAAGCTCTGTAGTAAGTACAGTAACTGAACGACTTATTATATAAATGATTTAAGCTTAGATTAAGTAATAAGGATTACATGTAATATAATTTGGTTCTAGATATTATAAACTATCTCTTAAATTTTATAGTGTGATTCTTTTCTGAACCAATAAAATTTAAAAGAGATGATTGTCTTAACATTTATTTTTAAATCACAAGTGGAAAGTGGCCACTGAAGGATTTTAGGTTAAAAATATCACTGAAGAAAAACAATATTCTAGTGTTAAACTTTTTTTTATTATATCTGTCTGTACATTTAAAACATTCTTATTATTCACTAATATACAATATATCTTGTATGTAGCACCAAATCTAAATGTAAAACTCTAGTAACATAAGTTTAAATAAGAGAACATGAAATTAAATATCTTATTTATAGATCATGTTATCAATAATTTCCTTACCTAATTCTACTTCCTTACTTGATTTTAAAGCTACTTTATAACTTTTACTGTACAGTTATATTGTAAATGCAAGTCTGTTAATTAAACTTACTTAAAACTCATACCAAGAACCAGCTATGTCTTGCAATCATAAAAAATCACCACTTATTTGTTTTGGTGGTATAAGGATTAAATCCACTAATTAAAATTCACAGTTTCTTTAACAGACTTAAATTACTTCTGTTAAGTATAATAGAGTTTGTTCAATAAAATTAATCTTTAAGGGTTGAAGTTTGGTTTGTTTTATTTTATTCCAGCTTCTTAAACTTATATTCTTTGTTAAAACATTTAAAGTTGGTTGGATAGCTTGTTTGGGTGCCTTCTTTTGTAACAGATACTGTAGCTATTTCACATGCAGCTCCAATAATTTGATGCATCGGTAGATGCTTATGACTTACTAGGAATGTTGCTAATGCACCAACAAATGCATCACCAGCCCCCTGCAAGTACATTCAATATTAATGATTAAATTCACTTATAAAATTAAGTTCTTTTAAGTTACATACAGTTGTATCAACTGGAGTTACAGCATCACACATTACATGTGTTGGTCCGTCTTGTTTTGATGAATATACTGCTCCCTGATCTCCTAATGTTATAATAACCATTTCACAGTCCATTGCCCTAAGTTTTTGCAATGCCATTTTGGAGTTCCTGAAACACATTTGTTCTAACAAATAAGATAAACAATATAATTATTAATAAATCAATGTCTAGTCTAGAACTTACTCAATAGTTACATCTAGGTCTGTCAATAATGATGCTTCAGGTTCATTTACACATAATATTGAGCAGTATGGCAGGATTTCAAGAATGTCTTTTTTCGCAGGTGCTGCATTTAATAATCTGATCTGAAAAAGTAACAATGTAGGTGTACAAGTCATGTAGTAGAAGAAAAAATCCATATTTTGAGGACTACTTACATTTTTATTAACTTTAAATGCTTCCAAAGTACTTTTGAAAGGTGTTTCTAATTGAGCAACAAGAACTTCAGCATGTTTTATTATTTCTATGGAGTTATGAACATCATCTACACTAAGATGATCATTGGCTCCTGGTACAATTATAATTTGGTTTTCTCCATTATCAGAGACTGAGATCTGAGCTATTCCAGTGCTGACTTCTGGTGTTAACTTAGCAAAAGTTACATCAATGTTTAGACCTTTCAAATAATCTTTGTATTTGCTGCCCCATTGGTCATCTCCAAACTACAAAATAGACAGTTTCAATTGAAAACAATAAAATTATTGTGACCTAACCTACAAATAAAAGCATTACTCTGCAGATAATGGAACATCTAGATCCCAGTTTAGCAGCAGCAACACATTGGTTAACTCCCTTCCCACCAAAACTTGTTATGAATTTAGTTCCAATAAGGGTTTCGCCGATATTAGGTAGACGTGGCGCATATCTGTAAATAATAAGATTACTAGATGAAACATTCCTGGTAATAGGTAAAGTATCGATGGTTTTTTTTATTAAACAAGAAAATAAGTAAGTAACTAGAGAAAAACGTACGTTGCAAAATCTAAACTGCCAGATCCAATAACTACCACTTTTGAATATTCTGTTTTTCCTTTTGATTGCATTTTGTTTACTTTAATTAATCAGTAAGTAAGTGAGCCTTAACCTTCAGTTTGTTTACTTCTTTTAAACTAAAAAGGTTTTGTTGAAAAATTGTCAACTCCACGGCTGAAAACACTCAAAGTAAAAGTGACTACTTATGTACTTTCCGTTTATATTATCTTTTGATGTTATCTGCAAGAAACAACATATCTACGAGTTATCTATAAATTAGTATGAGTAGATAATTTAAAACCTACCTACCTACTCTCTCACTTTACATTGTCACACAAGACTATTTTTTGTTTATAAAATAAATAAATGATTAGAGGTGATCGTTTAAACGAAAAGCACTTAAAAAAGCATGCTTTTCAACATAATCGCTCAAGCACGCTTTTTATTTTAAGCCGATAACGTTTAATTTTAAATTGTTTGTAACTTTGAAAAAACTTACAACTAAAAAATTCTTTCTAAAGTTCCACTTTAAGCACAATATGCAGGCAGATATAACAAAATAAAGTTATGTTAATCAATATGTGTATGTATATATATATATATGTATCAATATGTGTTACAGTTGTATAATTTAAGGATGTCGACGTCACCTGTAATTAGAGTGGCATTTAGAATGTAATTTTGTTTTTGTTATACTATGCTTATTTAGATGTACACTCTATTGGTGACCTAATAAATAAATAAATAAATGTAATAAAAATTTCGATACCGGCTACTAACCTACACCAATCAAACCTTATTCATCAATCATTTAAAAGCGTTTGTTTCATATCATATTAGGTCCTTACATATGAAATTGGCGTTTTGTCGTACGATATCGCGTTATTTATAGTGGCACCAGTGCTGCAGAAACGGCTCGAAGTATTAATGCTGTGTATGGCGGCGGTGTCGCAAAAGAAAACACAGTGCGTTTTTGGTTCCAACGATTTCGTTCTCGAAATTTCGACCAGCAGAACAAGCCCCGTGGACGGCCGGAGACCAAAGTTAATAATGAAGAATTGAAGGTTATTGTGGATGCGGGTCCATCGCAAACCCCGCCCGATTTAGCTGTAGGTTGCGGTGTTGACAAAACTGTTTTAATCCACTTGAAGCAACTTGGGAACCTAATGAATTAGAGAAGCCTAGAGAACCAGCCCAGTCCTGCCCCAAGCGAAAATTGAGTCAAAAAAAATTACTTATCAGCGTTTGTGGACTAGTGCCAGTGTCTTCAGTGCTTTGCTAAATCTGGCCAGATGATTACGGCAGATATCTATCGTCAGCAACTGCAAACCATGATGAAAAGCTAGCTGCTAAACAACCGAGGCTGGTCAATCGCTCTAGGCCACTGCTGCTTCAGGACAACGCTAGACCACACACTGCACAACAGACGGCTACCAAATTAGAGGAGCTTCAATTGGAATGTCTAAGACATCCACCGTACTCCCCGGGCTGTGCTCCAACAGATTACCATTTTTTTCGAAATTTGGATAACTTCTTGCAAGGGAAAAAATTCAACTCCAATGGAACAGTCCAAAGCGCCTTCAAAGATTTTATGGATTTCTGTCCGAATGGTTTTTTTAGTAAAGGGATGAAATGAACCACCTATGAGATGGCAAAAGTGCCTATATAGCAATGGTACATACTTTGATTAAATAAATATATTATATAAAAAAAAATTACTTTATGTTCCTTTCTTACAAAACGCCAATTTCATATGGAATGACATAATACAGCCGGCTACGCGTCACATCAGTTATTAGTTTAAACAAACTACACTAGATACTTTAAACAAATTAATTTTTCCTTGCCTACTGAAACAGTCTTATCAACATTCAAGATTTTTTAAACAACAAATTATAGAAAATTCAAAACATTAATTTAAAAATATTGTAAACTCAGAACAACATTTACAAACTCAATTAGACAACACAGTTTGGGCTCAGATAGAATCAATTTCGAACTTAACTAGCTTCATTAATTCAACAGTTATGACCACCACGACGGACGTACCCTTTTGACAACCTGCAGCTGCCACCAGAACATCCTGAAACGATCGAGCTGTACCAACTGAAGGGCCTATCGTCTGAGCCTCAGGATGTTCACACGATCGACACACGGAAACGCTGACGCTCAACCTCAATACCCGCGACCTTCGATCGAACTAAATAAGAAGAACGTAGAATGTGCAACACTGCTAAATACACAGACGTAATACCAAGATTTTGGTGTAAATATTGTTATTGTGTGAGTGCAATTAATTTAGTATAAATAATGATGAAATTTGTGAATAAATTGGTCTTCCACTTGCAGTCGAGTCTTACTTATAGAGATAAGTAAGACTCGACTGACTGCAAGAGTGCAGTGGTGTCCTCTCACTGTGGCCAAGCAAAACACCTTTAGCCGTCAGTTTATCGGTATGTGAGTCTGCTTGACCGGCAGTGAGAAACCCCTATCCTGTGTATATTGCATGACGTACACAACCTTGTTGCCTTAGGTCTCACTGCGCAGAAACATTAGAGACTAATGCGCGGTTTATGCGCGGTTTACATGTATTAAGTAGTTAAGTTGGTAACTAAATTTTAAATAAATTTTAAGTTACTGCATGTCACTTGTGTGTCCAAACGGATTAAGTAGTTAAGTTCATAAGTTCAATGAAGATGAGCAGTGATGAATCTCAAGGAATTCGTCAATTCTGTACATAGATATATGGTAAATGTGATTTTGGACAAATTCAGAGAAGAATTTTATTCGGAAATTAAAATCTTTACAAGAATATGTTTTTTTCTAAATGTTTATTCTACAAGCATATCTATTTTATATATTCTTCAACAAATTTTAAAGTCGAAACTAAACTCCACTCCGACATTTAAAAAAAAAGAGTAAATGCGAAATAAATAGGAGGTCTTGCCGCCACCAGCTTTGTCAACTTATGCACTTAACTAAAAAATCACGTCCAAACGTGTTAACTGAGAAGCCCCGCCCACCCACTTATACGAAAAATAGAACAACTCCTAATCTACTTAATCACTTGCGTACTAAATTTTAAGTTACCACTTGTCACTTAACTGACTGTTTACACGCGACTTTTAACTTAAAATTTAGTTAAAATTTAGTTACCAACTTAACCACTTAACGCGTGTAAACCGGCTATTACATGTATTAAGTAGTTAAGTTGGTAACTAAATTTTAACTAAATTTTAAGTTACTGCATGTCACTTGTGTGTCCAAACGGATTAAGTAGTTAAGTTCGTAAGTTCAATGAAGATGAGCAGTGATGAATTTCAAGGAATTCGTCAATTCTGTACTTAGATATGTGGTAAATGTGATTTTGGACAAATTCAGAGAAGAATTTTATTCGGAAATTAAAATCTTTACAAGAATATGTTTTTGTCTAAATGTTTAAGTATTCTACAAGCATATCTATTTTATATATTCTTCAACAAATTTTAAGTCAAAACTAAACTCCACTCCGACATTTAAAAAAAAAAGAGTAAATGCGAAATAAATAGGAGCTCTTGCCACCAGCTTTGTCAACTTATGCACTTAACTAAAAAATCACGTCCAAACGTGTTAAGTGAGAAGCCCCGCCCACCCACTTATACGAAAAATAGAACAAATCCTAATCTACTTAATCACTTGCGTACTAAATTTTAAGTTACCACTTGTCATTTAGCTGACTGTTTACACGCAAGTTTTAACTTAAAATTTAGTTAAAATTTAGTTACCAACTTAACCACTTAACGCGTGTAAACCGGCTATAAGGCTGCGTAGTCAGTCCCCGTCGAGCACTTGTACGGGCAAGACGCGTGTTACTTTACTCGAGTACTCCAAAGATAGTAAACATTTTTCTAACTTGTGAATTAATTTTTGATAATTCTTAAATCTTGTATCTGTATTTTTTTTTGGCATTTAAAATGTTAAAGTGCGCTAATTGCAATGTTTCGTTCAACGATGGTGTTCAGTGTGTGGGCTGCAACAGTGCCCTCGACTTTGGATGTGCCGGGATTACGGAACCTGGTCATAGAAAACTTGGTGTGGACAGACGTGACAACTGGCGATGCTCCACTTGTAAAACCACGGGTCCCTCATCACCTCAGCCACAGACCAGTGATGTAGTAACTCTCGATTCTATAATGAACGAGCTAAGATCAATGAAAAAACATTTGACATGTCTTCCTGATCTAGTTGAGGATATCCGGCTTATCAAGTCTGAGATAACTGACCTGAAGACTGCTCGCAATTATGCGGATCACCAAGTCAAGGAACTCGAGGTTAAACTGGATTCTACACAGGGTAGGATTAACTCACTTAAAAAGGAACTCGATTCCCTCCCTGCACTTAAAAATCAGTTCGCTGACCTTCTCACTGAAAGCGTTGCGGCTGAACGCAGGCACCGACTAAGTAACGTTGAAATCAAAGGTATCTTTTAAAAGATGAAAATCTTTTTTTTTTAACGTTGATAAAGTTGGGACGGCTGTGCGCTACTCTTTTCCCAAGGCCCAGATTAATTATATTACCAGAGTGCCGCTGCGGAATTCTGCCGAAAAGTCCATCGTTGTTAGCTTCATCAATAGATATATCAAGGAAGAATTTATTGCGGCTGCTTGTGCTAAGAAAGGTCTTACGACCAGCGACATTGGTTTACCACTACAAGTCGTGTTTTTGTCAACGACCATCTCACACCCGAACACAAGAACCTTCTAACAAAGGTTAAATCACTAGCAAAATCCAAAAACTATAACTACGTTTGGGTGAAACACGGTAAAATACACGTTCGGAAATCTAATGAGTCTAACGTATTTATTGTAAATATTGAAAAAGATTTAAACAAATTAGTTTAAACCAGCGGTTTCTCAACTATGATTCACAAAATTTGCTTGTACTTAACTTTACGTTTTAATTCTTTTGTATTAATAATTTTAATGCAACGTTTAAAATGTTCTCAACTTCTGCCTTACCTACTGCGCATACGCTTCGCCTTTGTTCGCTAATGACGGCCTTATGTTTACTAACGAGCTCCTTTTGTATTGCTTATCGCAAATCCATTCAACTTTACGAGCAGCTTGAATGTTCTATGCCCATCTCGCTCGCACTGCCACGAGTTTCTATGCACGCTTTGTCACCTATCTCTTACTTGTTGGACTTGCTAAGTTATTTTTGTATTTAATGTTATGGTTTTAATAGTTATAAATCTTCATTCCGTTGTTTCATTTTTTAGCTCGTTATATTTTGCTAATGTTATTTACTATATTACACACGAGGATTATACAATATTAATGCGCTCATTACGCTACAGGAATGCTTTATTTTTTAGTATGATTTTTTAATATATAAAAAGTTATTATTCTACTTTGTTTATTTGGTTTAATGGCTCCGAATAGTCGTAATTTATTGGTTTATTATCAGAACGTGCGTGATTTGAGGACTAAAACGCCTGATTTCTTATTTCTACAGCTCCATCTATATCTGTTCCCATCACCATCCTGTTCCAATATTCTATATCGTTTCATCCAGTGCCTGATATCTGGAAGCGTCCTTTTATCACACCAGTTCACAAAAAAGGTATAAAAACTGAAGTTTCGTACTACCGACCGATTTCAAAATTGTGTATAATATCCAAAATCAACTTCTTTACTCAATTACACGAGGCCATTAAGAATGAACTATCTCCGGTTCAGCACGGATTTTTGAGGGGACCATCAACCGTTTCGAATTTAGCTGTTCTTAGTGAATTTTCTGACAACCGCAATGGACAGTGGCGATCATTATATAATTCTTGAAATGTCTAGAGTTGTAGTTACACATATTTTTATCTCTTTTTTTTTACTCTTTTTAAAATTTGTAAACCATTATTTTCATATGTGATCCATTATTTTATAGCATTCGGGAAGTACAACTGGGGCACTGGTGATTCTGAAACACATGCTTCGGCAAATCTCAGGCACCGGTCTTCACTAGTACATGAATAAATTCGTAGATATTTATTCATTTCCTTAGTAGCTTTTTTAAGTGGCAACGACTACCAAATTGGGAATGAATCAGATATGAGCCTCCTTTTAGATACGTGTTTTTCTATTAATTCTTTAATAGAACCGTAAAAGAAATCTGAAGCGTTGGCTAGAGATCGAGAAAGTAGCTCTGCTTCCCAATCCACTTCAGAAATTTTGATATTGATTGTATCATAGTCTGCCTTATTATGTACATTGTGAAGAACAAATAAAGATTATTATTCTTATTATTATCAAGTTGACGTTATTTACACCGATTACAGCAAATGTTTTGACCGCATTGATCACACATTGCTGTTACAAAAAATTTATAGATTAGGTGTTCATGGTAACTTGTTGCGTTGGTTTGCATCCTACATCGACAATCGATCCCAGGCGGTCGTAGTAAGTAATTACGTATCTAGCTGGGCTAACATCACTAGCGGTGTACCGCAGGAATCTCTTCTTGGACCTTTGTTGTACCTCATTTTTGTGAACGACATTCATCTCCAACTCACATCTTCTAACTTGTTGTGTTTTGCTGATGACATGAAGTTGTATGCTTGGATCTCGTCTCGCGTTGATGCTCAGGCGCTGCAATCCGACTTGATGGGATTAGAGCACTACTGCAACATCAACAGGTTGGACCTTAACCCTGCAAAATGCCAAGTTACTACCTTCAGTAGAAAGCGTAACCTCGTTCAATATAACTACATGCTGTATGGTCAGTCATTGAGTAAGTCTGAAGCAGTGAGTGATCTTGGTGTCTACTTTGACAACAAGCTTATCTTTGAAGCCCACATAAATGGTATCGTTGCTAAAGCTTCCCGCGCGTTAGGATTTATTATTCGGAGCTCAAGGGACTTTAATTCCGCACCGACGCAGATTCCAGTGGGCTAGACTAAGCCAAAATGAAGAAGACGACAAGGAAAACATTTGGCGGGATTGTCTCTTCGTTGTCGAGTTCAGAATAAGCACTCATCCGGACAACTAACGTCTCCGTGTCTGGAGAAGACGTGGGAACGCTGAAAGACAAAGAACTGCCACCGGAACCGTTCAACAAGGCGGGAGGTCGGTATTCTTTTGGGACGGTATAATGATTGGTGCGAGAACGCCGTATCGTGGCAGCTTTGTACCAAACCATTGCTATTGATGAAATTGTTTGTCAGGTCGTTTAGAATAAACCATGGCCCTCGATTCGTATTGGTTGACGATAATGCACCCGCACATCGAGCTCAACGAATGAACGCTGCTCTGTGTGAATACGACATTACCAGGTTAGACTGGCCTGCCGGCTCGCCTGACTTAAACCCGAAAGAACACGCGTGGGATGCTGTCAAGCGAGCTGTTTGAAACCGTCAGGCACCTCTTCAGACAGTGCCAGAGATCAGTGAAGCCGTTATTCAGGGTTACCGCAAGAAATGCTGGATAACTTAATTCTCAGCATGCCCAGAAGGATTGCCGCATGTGTTCGAGTCAGGGGAGGAGTTATCTTGTACTAAATAATAACAATTTCATAATAAATGTCGATATTATTTAATTAAATTCTCTTTTTCTTTTAATTATAGTCGAAATTGCATTACGACTTTTAAATTCAATTTTTTTAAATAAAAAATATATTTAATTTTTTAATTTCAAAAAGTGTATATTATTTATAAAAAGACGTTACGTAAGCAACATTCCTTTAAAAAGTAAAATTTAAAAAAATCCGTCTTTAGCTAGTGATCTCAAACTTTTTTTGATGTGTGTATGTGGAAATAAGCAAAAATATATTTTGTGCATTCATAACACATCTGCCATACGAAATGTCTGCCAGACATGAATTTTTGTAATAGGTCTTTAAACATTTTTCAAAATTATTTGTGTGATGTGGTTGTACAATTTGAAGTAAAATTTTGGCGACGAATTATTTATAATTTTACAAAATCCCGAATGGAATATAACCGGTCCTCCTTCTTTAAATTCCTTTTATATGTTCTGTCGCAAGGTAAGAATGAATGGACCGGTGTTGCCAGCATTGGGTGTAAAAACGACACAATTTTGTGAATTTATGTTGTTTTAACAATAATAGAAAAAAAAAGTAGACAGTTATGTTGTTCTTACACTAAACGTTATTTTCTACATTCCATTTGTGCAGGAAAAAGCGATGCAAATAGGTTGTTTTAATGCACGCCCGATTTGTTGCCATAAATAAAGAATGCCCAAAACCACTTATAGCCCAATTATTTCTATAAAAATGTTAGTTATGTTGTTTTAGAAATCATCGAGTCCAATGTAATCAACGTGCAGTTTAAATATCTTAAATTGAAGGGTATGTGTACGTTGACGTACGTAGGGCAGTATAGTTATGCTACCGCTTTACCTGCTCTTTAACGCTTAAATTAAAGACATTACATAGATGTGGTCAACAATTTAAAGCGTTAATGTAAGAACGGCCTTATAGATGGAAGTATACAGGGTGTCCCAAAAGTCGACGATAAATCGGAAGCAGGAGATACAACAAGTCATAAAAGCTATCACACAAATAAAAAATAAATTATGACCCTGTGGTTATGAACTTTTGGGAATAAAAAAAAATCAACACCCTGTGATGACCATTTGCCAACTCTCGTTTCTCCCAACCAAAAATTTTATAAAAAATGTTTGCTTAGATTCTGTCAAGCGAGTCTAGTCCCATGAAAAAGGCGGTAAATTCAAAAATCTTTTAGGTGTCAACACTGATGTAACACGCTGAAAATTCTTGATACTTGAAATTCTAATAAAAAAAAATTGTTGAGGATAAATAAAAGAAAAAGCATTTTAATGCAGGAATTTATTTGTCACTATCAGAACTTAGATCAGAATCAAGAAATTCAATGCCTTCATATGAAAAATCACTGTCAGTATCACCATTACGTACAGAAATTATGAAGGGTTCCAACTCTGTTTCTGATATCCTGTCTTGTTGCGGAGTTTTGCGCCGGCTGGAGAAGATGCCGCCGTATGTACCCTTTGGCCCCGAAGACACCACGACCTGACGAACCACGGAGTGACACCCGACTTGATCGAGTGCAGGTTGGAGCGCAGTGAAAACAACACGTCTTCAAAGTAAGAACGTTTATTGCGGATACCAAAATAAACCTTAAGTTTAAACAAGCCTATGAACCGCAATCGTTCCTGTAGTTCAGTTTCTTTCTTCAGACCTCTTCACTGGCCTCCGGATACACCGAACAGCGCTTACGTCTTCTTGGGTCTTCACTGGCCTCCGGATTCACCGAACAGCACTTTCTTTCTTCTAGTTGGATTCTTCTGAACTTTTCTTCTTAGACTTTTTTCTTTCTTCTTATTAGACTTTTTCTTTCTTCTTGTTGTTTTCTTCGCTGCAGGCACCGAACTATTTCTTTCTTCTTATTAGATGTTGTTTCTTCACTTGTGGGCACCGAACTGACTTCCAAAGCTCGGCGTGCGCCTTTTATACAAATTTCGCCCTAAATAATTCCAGCGCTCTGATTGGCTGGCGCGTTTGTGCAATTTGCACCTAATTACACTTAAGTTTTACTTGGATTCTAAACTTTACATCGAATTATCTTTCAAACTATTAAGCAAAACTATTACAATATTATATTCAAATAATAGAGCGAAACGATTCCTATATGTTTACATAAATACCAATTTGATAAAATTAAATACAAAAAACTTTCTAGAACAAAGGCTATCTCAAAACACCGTTTGCGCCGGCAGACTATTTACTTAGCCTAACATTGTACCTAAGGCGAAACGGTTACAAACATAATTTTATCATTTTACATTATTAAAATATGCAAACATTCTAATTACAATTAGTTTTTAACATAATCAAACAAGATATAACTACCAATTAGGAACATATACAACAACAAAGGTTTTCTCGTTATTCCCTTCAAATACGTAAAACACCATGAAAATAACTATTACATTTCAATAAAAGAAAGCAATTTACACATTATTATCAATAAACCATAACAATAAACCATATAATTACGTAGTTATTCAACGAGAAAATATCTAACCATATTACGTCATTTATTACTTCAAATGCGTACTTTATTATATGAACCTATATACAATAACGTTATATCTACCATTATGTACCTAATCTGATACGAAATAACCATGAAATTACTACAAATATGACCAATCTGAACAAATCAGTATTTTACAAATAACCTAGGTCTAAATTCTATCCAAAACACACATAAAGCTTCTCATATTATGCTTATATTATACCAATGAAATCTCTAAGAACTTTATTAAACACAAACATCATCAATTCAACCATAAATCAATGTTATCAAAATAGAATTCAAAACATACCTATACCTAGGTTCCTATGACATCATAATTTCCTATAAGAATCTTATTAGTACTTGCTTACGTCACACTCGAAAATAACCACCTATCCGAGGACGGGCGCAAGTAGTGAGGGCGTGGACTAGCGTTATTTACAAAACTATTTGAATGGCTATGTCCCTATTATGCCGAATCCATTTGATGTTGCGTCGCTAACATGTCTCTTACTTTGCACTTATTTTCGACACTAATAGTGTGATCTGTGCATTTTTTTCCAATCACTGGCTGAGACACTATTAAAACATTCCTTTATAAGATTCTCCATTTCTTTACCAGGAATTCCTAAATTTTTGCTGGCTATTTTTCTTTTAGCCAAACTCCATATCAGTTCAATTACGTTCAGGTCACAGTGATATGGTGGAAGTGAATACGTCTGAATCTAAACCAAAACCGAAATGCTGATCACATCACTTTTAAAATACATAAAATTATACAATTGTGCTAAAAGTATCAACATTTTGAAGCCAACCTACCTGATGTTGAAAGGATTTCATCCAAAAGTCGTCGTTTTTCCAATAACTCGTTGTCAATTTCATTCTTTACATGATTATATTTATTAATCATTGTAAATAATAGGCTCCTGATACTACTTTTAATAGGTTTCGGCATTATAAAATTAAAAATTCAACAAAAACAGGAATATTTCGAGGTTAACAACAGAATTTGTGACAATTTGTTTGACAGATAATAGTGTTGCCATTATAAGAAATCAGCAAATTGGTTGTGGACTAGACTCGCTTGACAGACTCTAACTTTAATCTACTGTGCTGAAAAAAAAATGTTCTGAGTTCTTTTGGCAAAAGCTTTCAAAAGTTTGATTTATCAATAATATTTCATAATTTCGTTAGCAAAGCAAGTGGAGAAGCTCACATTAGAAATTGCCAAACTACGTTGAGGACGGCCACTATATGAACATCGTCGCCGCCCATTTAACCGTCGTCATCGATCAAAACCCTGTTCACGCTCGCAGTCAACGCAACGTGGACCTGGACCGAAACCTGGAGATGACAACTGGGAGTGCCGTTACCACTACCGGTTCGGGGACAAGGCAAAGCGGTGCGAGTCGCCGTGTTGTCGAAGAAAGAAGCAGTCGGGAAACTGAAACCGACACCGACCGTGGCGGACGTCGGTGTCCCGTACACCAGTAACCGCCTTTGTGTACACGACCGTAACACTCACGAACGTTTCCTCGTAGACACAGGCGCAGATATCTCCGTTTTGGCCGCCAATCACAAGAAAAATAACAAAACACTAAGCGGCTACACTTTGTACGCAGCAAACAACACGCCAATCAAGACCTACGGACAGAAAACTGTCAAGCTGAATTTTGGTTTAAGGAGAGACTTTACTTGGTTATTCGTCGTTGCGGACGTGAAAACTGCTACACTGGGAGCCGATTTTCTCCGTCACTTCAAGCTGTTAGTAGACCTAGACAAGAAAAAGCTAAAGACAAAATCACTGAAATTTCTATCGACGCATTAGAAGTCTCCACAAGAATTGAATCAGTTCACATCATAAGTAACAATCAAGCATACTATGACATTCTGAAGCAATATCCTGACATACTACGCCCAATGTCTCTGAAACGACCAGCGAAGCAGAATGTGGTACACTACATAGAAACAACCGGCCCCCCTCTCTACGCCCGCCCATGACCGCTGCCACCCGATAAATATAAAGCAGCCAAAGAAGAGTTTGACCGCATGGTAGAGATTGAAATCTGCAAGCCATAAAAAAGCCCGTGGGCCAGCCCTCTCCATGTAGTCAAGAAAAAAGACGGAACTCTGCGCGTGTGCGGCGACTACAGACGACTAAACGCAGTCACTCAACCCGATCGCTACCCCGTGCCTCGCATCCAAGATTTTACGTATCAACTGCACAACATGAAAATATTCTCTAAATTAGATCAGAAATTGGCGTATTATTTTATTGGAATCCGAAAGGAAGACGCAGAGAAGACAGCAATTACAACACCCTTTGGAATGTTCGAATTCAACTGTATGACTTTCGGATTAAGGAACGCTAGTCAAACTTTCCAAAGATTCATGCATGAAGTACTGCGAGGCATAGACGGCTGTTATTCCTTTATTGATGATATCTTACTCTACGCAGAAGAGGAAGAGAAACACAAAGAGCTTCTTCATAAAGTACTGCAGCGGTTGGACAAGTACGGCGTGACACTGAACATAGAGAAATGCGTGTTTGGGAAAGAAACCATAGATTTTCTCGGCTATGAAGTATCAACGAGCGGCATCAAACCTAAAACAGAACGAGTGAAAGCCATCTCTACTTACCCAAAACCGAAAACCATCCTCGAACTTCGACGTTTCTTGGGGATGATTAATTTTTATAGAGACTGTCTCCCCCGCCAAGCTGAACTGCAAGTCGAATTGAACAAGTATCTTCATAACAGAAAACGTAACGACAACACGCCGATCGAATGGACAACGGAAGCAGAGAAAGCCTTTGAGATATGCCACCAAAGCATCACAGAGGCCACCATCCTCTCACATCCAATTCAAGGGAGTAACCTCGCCATCATGACAGACGCTTCAGATCACAGCCTTGGTGCTGTTCTCCAGAAAGTGAATAACGTGTGGAGACCGCTCGCATTTTATTCTAAAGCAATGAGTGCAACACAACGCCGATGCAGTGTATACGATCGCGAGTTATTAGCGATGTATACAGCTGTCAAACACTTTTGCCGATTGATAGAAGGTTGCAACGTAAGACTCTACACAGACCACAAGCCCCTTACCTACGCTCTAACAAGAACAGCGAGTACCTCAGACATACCGAAACGTGAGAGACAACTGCACTTCATCAGTCAATTTTGTTCAAGCATCAAATACATAAAGGGAGAAGAAAATACAGTTGCTGACGCCTTATCAAGACTAGAAGAAATTATATGTCCATCAACAATCGATTACAATCAATTAAGCATTGATCAACAACAAGACCAAGAACTTAAGAAACTAAAGAAACAAGAAAACTTGATATTTAAAGAAATAACAATACCTGGTTGCAACCGACCAATCACATGCGAGCTCTCAACTTCAATACCTTCGTTACGCAGCCTTCAAAGCGCTACACGAACTATATCACCCGGGCGTACGCAGTACAAGAGAACTAGTGACAAGAAAATTATTCTGGCCATCAATGAACAAAGAAGTTGCACAGTGGACGCGTGCTTGCATAAGCTGCCAGCGAGCGAAAGTACCTCGGCACGTCACCACGCCGTTTGTACAATTCCCGCCATCACCACGTTTCGAGCATATTCACATAGACATCGTGGGTCCACTGCGCCTATCTAATGACTACCGCTACTGTGTAACTATAACTGACCGGTGTACTAGATGGCCTGAGGCGATTCCAGTCCGTGACGTCACAACCGAAGTCGTAGCGAAAGTACTATACGAATCATGGATAGTGAGATTTGGCTGCCCGCTGCGCATCACAACAGACCAGGGACGCCAGTTCGAGTCCTCTCTGCTCAACGCACTAATGAAGAAAATGGGCATCAACAGATTGCGTACTACTGCTTGCCACCCACAGTCAAATGGACAAATCGAACGCTGGCATCGAACTATGAAAGCCGCGCTCATGGCTCGCGGGGCTACAACGACGTGGACGGAAGAACTCCCAACCATATTACTAGGATTACGCACTGCTGTACGACAAGATAACAACTTCAGCCCAGCTCTAATGACGTATGGTACCACACTACGCGTACTATCAGATTTCTTCGAGCCTCAAAATTCGAAAATCGACGACGCCGAACTTGTACGCCAACTTACTCGCACGATGATGTCACTCACGCCAGCTCCGCACCGGTTGCAATCAGCTGACAAACCATTCATCTACAAGGATTTAGCGACGTGCACACATGTCTTCATTCGTAACGATGCCGTCAGAGCGCCACTCACACCACCGTACGATGGACCTTACGAAGTACTGAAGCGCTACGACAAATACGACAAAATCCAGCTACCGCTACGCACTACAGTTGTGTCCCTGGATCGACTCAAACCTGCGTACATCGTGAATGAAGATGAAACATCGAATACTCGGACATCGTCGCCGGCACACTCCCATACTTCGGAAACTACACCTGCAAATAAACATTATGTAACGAGAAGCGGAAGAATAGTGAAGAAAACCGTACGCTTCTCTTGGGGGAGTGATATGGGAGTCATATGCATCATCAACACGACGTGCTCGCGCAATGGCGCGCGGCATACTGGCGCGTTTTTTTTTGTTCCCCGTTTGGGCAGGAGGCAAAAAATGCATTTCCGCATACTTCTCGCGCGCGTTACAAGGCATCCGGGACTAGCTCCTAATGAGCACTACCCCCTAAAAAAACCCCATGTCGGCTCGTGCAATTTTTTGCCACTCAGCCTTCATCTGAGCGACGGCCAATTGTAGAAAGAGGCCGCGCTAGCGGGGCCCAGAAGAGGTCACCCACTGGGATTACATAGCACTGAAGGTGCTCAAAGCACTGAAGGTGAATACATAGCACTAAAGGTGCTCAAAATAAAAAGTAAATTAAATAAAAAATTAAAAATTGCAAAATAAAATTGAATTAATTTGCATTTACGTTAGACTTAGGATTTACGTTAGAATTAGAATTTACGTTAGGATTAGAATTTGCGGCCAGAAGGGCTTCGAGATCGGCTGACAGTCTGGTGGAAGAGTACGCTTGCGCATTCCTAGGCCTAGCGACTTTGAACTTTGAATCTAAGACAGGAGTAGTATATGAGACTGAATCACGAACTAGAGGATTGGGATGGGTTTCGGAGCGTTTGAAGAACGCTTCAGAGAGTGTTTTGAGGTGTTGTTGTACTGTAGGCAGTTCAAGATCTCTGTGCAAGTCCGCGTTACGCACGTACCACGTTTGTGGCCCTGCGGCAAAAGAGGTTTTGAACTACCTGCAGTTTGTGCAGGAGGGAGGGTTTGGCGTGGGCAAAGATTGGCGAGGCATATGTCATGACGGGTCTAACGCAGACCTTGTAAAGCGTACGTTTGTTTCTGAAAGACATTTTACTTTTTCTTGAACTGATGGGGAATAATGAGAGGATCGCCATCCGTTGGAAACAGATGGTTCCACATTCGAGAGAGTATGACTCTCTCGAGAAGTTTAGACATTGCCTTGAGGAGGCTGATGGGTCTGTGATTAGCTGGGATATTCAGAGGTTTACCCGGCTTGGGGATGCCTATGACTGTTGCTTCTTTCCAAGCTTTTGGAAAGTAGCTATGGTCGAAGCAGGCATTGAAAATGATAGCTAACAAGGTAAGCACCTGTTGAGGCAGGTGCTTAAGTGCGTGGTTGGAAATTCCATCCGCACCCGGAGCCTTTTTGGACTTTTGATTTCTAATGAGAAGCGAGATTTCATCATTAGAGACTGTGACGGGGTCGGCGGTGATGGGGAGAGAGTCTGCGAAGGACTTCGTCCTCCACCACCTGGATGTGTGAGGGATCAGCAGGTTGCGTGCTGGGCGAGCATTGTGCGGCAATGCTGTCAGCGAAGCATTCGGCTTTCTCTTCGACTTCGAAGGCAGTAATGCCATCGGGACGAGTGAGAGGAGGAACGTGAGAGATGGTGTCTACGCGTAAGGGTCGGGCCATACTACAGTACGCTTGGTGGGACGGAGAGATATTCGCCATGAGATCGTTCATCTGAGCGTCTCGGAGTTCCGCGAGGCAAGACCTAACTTTACGTTGTAGCTGATTCGCAGCTAATCTATAGGCGGGCGTGGGATATTTCTTGGCTCTCCGGAGAGCCGCGTTCTTAGCTTTAATAAGATTGCTAACGGCTAAGGGAAGCGTGGGTTTACCTTGCTTAGCAACCTTTTCGTTGTCACTGATGGCTGAGTTGATAGCATCAGTGAGAGAATTGACTAATAAATCTATTTTATCCGGACTATCTATTTGATCGGGCGAGATCGCGAGCGGAGAGTTTGGGGCCTCTAAGGCTGAAACTAACGTATTTTTAAAGCCTTTCCAATCGGTAAAGGTCTTAGGAGAGGTGATGTTATTGTTAGGCGCACCTAGCACGAGCGAGACGGGGCGGTGGTCAGAGCCTAGGTCATCGAGCGGTTCGATAGACCTGAGGTCGAGGTTGATTCGCTTGACGATTGCATAATCGAGGATGTCAGGAGAGTGGTTTGGGTTGTCGGGATAGTGAGTGGGAGTGATGGGAGAGATGACATTTAAGTCGAGTGAGTTTGTGATGTCGACGAGAGCGATACCGCTGGTGTTGGTTGATAGGCACGTCCAGTCAGTGTGTTTGGAGTTAAAGTCACCGAACATAATGACTGAATGGCCGAGGGCGAGAATGGCCTCAAAGTCACTGCGGATTGGTCTGGTGCCACTAGGTATGTAGATTGAAGCTATGATGATGGTAGGATGACCAGTCATAGCCATTCTACACACAGTGGCTTCCATGTTGAGGAGAGGAGGGGTAGGGAGAGGACAGCAATGGAATCCTATTTTGTAATAAATAGCAGTGCCGCCGAAACCGTCGGAGTTGGGCCTGTCGTTACGAATAAACGCGTACTTGGGAATAGCGAATCCCCTGGAGCGGTTTGGAGTTAGCCACGTCTCTTGAAGAAGCAATAAGTCTGGCTCGTTGTTCTGAAGGAACAGTTTAAGCTCAGGAAGGTTAGTATTAAGGCTACGAACGTTAAAAGAAACTAGGGATAAGCCCTTGGGTTTGATACCACCGGACGCGGGAATTGCGGGTCTAGACATTATATTGCGTATTTACGAATTTATACAAAAAATAAAATTTATAACGAACTTAGAAGCGAGTGATGCTCGGCTAACGCAAATAGGAGAGCGGGCGGCTCGCAGTTTGCGTGCGAGTACGGAGATTTCCTTAATGTCGACGTTTTGAATGACGTCAAACACGGTCTTCATGTCCTCAGCCAACGACGACTGATGTGGAGACGACGGAGCGGGACGCGGGCCTACGGGAGCTACGGGAGCTGGGATAGGACGGGAAGGTGCAGATGTAGCAGCCGGACGCTGTCTCCAGGACAGAGCCGGAGTAGGCGTCAGCTGCACGGGCTTTGCTTCCAGGGGACCCCGGTTGTGCAGCGGCGGGAAGTAAGCGGGAGTGAGCGGCGGCGCCGGTTTAGGCGCACACCTCTTAGCTGAAGAGCGCGTAGCGCGCGGGCAACCCCTGTAGTTAGCTGTGTGGCCAGACTGGCCGCACAGCACACAGGCAGGGGGGGAAGTGGATTCGGGAGTGCGAGTGCACTCTTTTGTGATGTGTGGGTCCAGGCACTTAACGCAGCTGGGGGGAGCTGAGCAGTTACCCGCTGCGTGGCCATAGAGCTGGCAGCGGTGGCACTGCCCAGGGTGGCCGCGGGGGTTGGGACACTCGGCGGAGATATTCGAAAGTCCGCAGATTGTGCGAGCCTCTCTGAAGATCTCCCTCGAGTTGGGAGTGTTTGTGAGGATAACTAAAGCTAGTGGAAAACGCCTACCGCGGTTAGAGTGCATCTTGTGCACTGCTTCAGCCGGGAAGCCCTGAGACTTAAGGTCCTCGAGAATGTCGTCATTGCTGAGTTCAAACGGGACGCCCCGTAGTACTGCGCGGATCTTACGCTCCTCCGGGAGGGCGTAGGTGTGATATGCGATTTGTTTGATCGATAGAAGCCTAGTAAAAGACCGGAAATCGTCGATGGTCGCGACCTGAATTTTAATTGATTCGCCAGCGTTGGTGGCTTTTAAGTAATTAATTTTGTGCTCTTTGCACAAGTTAGAAACCGCGGTCCAGCGCGCTTTTTCGCGGAGGAAGACGGGCGGAGGGAGCTGAGGCTTCGGTGGGACGGGAGCGCAGCGCGACGCTGGCTTCGACGGAGCTGACGTATTCGCGGTCACTTGTAGTGACATTAACTACGCGGGGGCGGGTGTTGAAGACACCGGGGTGGGCTCGGGTGTTGAAGACACCGTTGCTTTCTTCGAACGCTTCTTAGAGCGTTTGGCGACTAATTGAAACGTGGGCTCAGGAGAGCCGGTTAAAGTAGCGGCGCCCGACGACGGTTCGGACGGTTTTGGCAGTAGATGATCCTTCCGAACCAGTGGTAGTTTCAATATACGACGTCCTAAGCCGAGGTCCGTACCCTCTCGGGTGCCCTTAGGCATATTGTATGTAGGAGTAGTTTTAGTTCCAGCTAAGCGCCATCAGCGCTAAGCTACAATGTTCGGTGAAATTTTAAAGGCCCATAATAATAATAATAATATAATAATAAATCCCCAGACAAACACACCAACTGTATGGCTCCAAAGTAAGCAGAGCTTGTGTTATGGATGACCATACAATGAACTGGGGGGGAACCCAGAATAAACATACATATATAAATACAAACAACCATGACCCGAGAACAAACATCTGTGTTCATCACACAAATGAATGCCCCGGCCAGGACTCGAACCTGGGACCTTCGGCGTATGAGGCAAGGCCATTTACCACTACACCACTCGGTCGTCTAAGTCATAGGGCCATAAATAAAATAAACTGTCCATTTAGAAAAAGAAAAAAAAACAGGAGGTCAGCGTTATTGAGCTTAGACAAAACTAGCGATTCACACACTGTGGTTCTTGCTTCTACAGTGAGCAGTTGTCGGATGCGGAGTCGGAATCGGAGTCGCTCCCGGGAACGGTACGCTTACGCCGCGACGCCCGAGATGACATGACCGACGCGCAGTCCATATCGGATGGAACGGGAGACGCGGGAGGGCTGGTAAAGACCTGAGGGGTCTGGGAGTTGGTGGCCTGAGGGGCCGGGGACGCGTTAAGCGCAGATAAGGCCTGCGTGAATACCTCGTCAGAGATTGAGACGCCCGACGCGGCTAGCGCCTGGGCGAACGCTTTCGCGAAGTTAATTACGCTTTGCGAATCCATGGGAGTAGAAAAACCTTGAAAACCGTAGCACGGAACCAACACGCTAAACTGTGACGTCAGTAGACTGAGCGCCACGGAATATCGGGAAGGGACCGATCAACGGAGAACGGGGTCTTGCAAGTCCGTACCGGGCGGCGATCGGAGCGAGAATGCGCGGTGCGCGCGCGCTCCGGCATATTTATACTCGTGTCAGTATGGAGCGCTGCGTGCCCCCGCCGATGATCATCGCTACGCTGAAGCACGGACCGAAAACGCGTCCGTATTTACGTGGGTGTTGGAGCGAGACAGATGTCGTGTTATTTGTTGTCCTTGTCCAACCATGCTATATAAGCAGGCGATCTTGGCAATAAAAATGATTTTGATTTTGATTTTCAACAGTTCATTCGTGTCTGATTTCTCTCCTGCATGGTACAAGCTTCTACACTACCGTCCTATTAGCTTGCTTAGCGCGATAGGCAAATTATACGAAAGGATCATTTTGAACAGGCTCCGAGAGGTCATCCATTCGAAGCACCTGTTACCGGATGAACAGTTCGGCTTTAGGTCCCGTCAGTCCTGCGTCCAACAGGTGCACCGCATCACGGAGCACATCTTGGAGCAAAAGAACGTAGGTCGAAAACCGATATACACGGGTGCGCTTTTCTTTGACGTGGCTAAAGCCTTCGACAAGGTCTCGCAGAACGGCTTATTATATATGCTCTTTGAACTAGGCGTGCCAGACAGCCTCGTGCACATCATACGAGACTTTCTCCATTGTCGAACCTTTCGCTACAGATTGGAAGGTGCACTCTCCAATCCCCGTCCTGTATTAGCCGGTGTCCAACAAGGCTCGGTGCTTTCTCCAACTTTGTTTTCACTATACACTAGTGACATATCAAGGACGGAGAAAGTAGACCTAGCGCTCTTTGCAGACGACACCGCGCTATACACTTCTGATAGGAATCTACGTAGGTTAACTTGAATACTTCAATCCGCAGCCAACGCATTAGGCGCTTGGTTTAGGAAATGTAGAATAGAAGTCAACCCAGAAAAAAGTGCAGCAGTGTACTTCTCTCTCTCAACCTGCTCTAAGACAACCTCTAGGAAACCCTCCAAAAGATTAGATCAGATCACACTGTTTGGTACTCCGAACCCATGGGCTAAAAAGTCAAATATTTAGTAGTCACTTTAGATAGTGGACTAACATTCGTAGATCACATAAAACACGTCCGGGACCGAGCCGCCTTCGTCATGGGTAGGCTGCACCCGCTAATTTCCAAGAAGAGTAAAATGTCGCTTAGAAATAAGCTTACACATTACAAAACTTGCATCCACCCCATCATGACATATGCCAGTGTGGCTTTCGCTCACGCCAGCAAGTCGAACCTCAA
Source organism: Marasmarcha lunaedactyla (assembly GCA_923062675.1). Taxonomy (NCBI): domain Eukaryota; kingdom Metazoa; phylum Arthropoda; class Insecta; order Lepidoptera; family Pterophoridae; genus Marasmarcha; species Marasmarcha lunaedactyla. Next base: position 18,468,431 of record OV281353.1, read on the forward strand.
TCACTTGCAGGTTATTCAAAATAGATTCTTACGCAAATGCGTCGGGGCCCCGCCCTATGTCCGCAACTTAGATCTGCACAAGGATCTCGAGCTGCCCACCATTGCCGCATTCATGAAGTTGGCGTTTAGACGCCACTTCGATAATGCTCAATCCGCTGGTCAATAAGTCATCTGAATACACAGCCAACCCAGACACGGTGGTCCGTTATAGGTGTCCGCGTAACGTCTTAACAGATCCTAACGATGATATCACAACAAGGAACGCCGGTGTTCCAGTTAGAAATAGGGCGACACGGCATTCGGTTCGCCCAACCCACCGGTGAGCCAGGCTAACGCGTCGCACGCATTCCTACTAAGTTTCTTGCTGGTTCTTTGGCAGTAGATGATCCTTCCGAACCAGTGGTAGTTTCAATATACGACGTCCTAAGCCGAGGTCCGTGCCCTCTGGGGTGCCCTTAGGCATATTGTATGTAGCAGTAGTTTTAGTTCCAGCTAAGCGCCATCAGCGCTAAGCTACAATGTTCGGTGAAATTTTAAAGGCCCATAGGGCCATAAATAAACTGTCCATTTAGAAAAAGAAAAAAAAAACAGGAGGTCAGCGTTATTGAGCTTAGACAAAACTAGCGATTCACACACTGTGGTTCTTGCTTCTACAGTGAGCAGTTGTCGGATTTTGTATAGAACCTTTAATCTATAAAAGCAATTTCTGACAAGGTTCTCAACATGAGCCTCGAATCGCATTTGGCCGTCCAGCAACACACCCAGATTCTTAGCTTGCTCAACTTGGTCTATACTTTGCCCAGGCATGCTGACTACTGGAGATTTGTTCCTTATTCTCTGAACCTGTGACTTCGAACCCAACACCATGAATTTTGATTTTTTTGGATTCAAAGTTCCTGAAAGACCATTCAGCTATTCCATCAAGACCCTTATTAAGCAACTTTATTGAGTCACATATATTTTTGGGTGACCCAGAGACGTATTACTGAACGTCATCGGCATAAATATGAAATTTGCTATTTTTAATTACATTGACCAAATCAGCTCTATATTATAGACAAAAGAGGAATTGACCCCTGAGGTACCCCACGTTGTACTAATTTCGCTGCAGAAATCCATCAGGAACCATCTGACCTTCTAAGCTTCACTGCTTGATAACGGTCAATCATGTAGCTTTTGAACCACTACACAGACTGAGTGTCAAGTCCGTAGTAGCTCAGCTTAGACAGCAAAAGAGCCATATCAAGGCTATCAAAAGCGCGGGAAAAATCTAATAGTGTGAGAATCGTTCCACGGCCAACATCTTGTTCTGCCACTAATGTGTCTACTACGTCCAATAAAGCTGTGACCCTACCTCGCCGCTTTCGAAAGCCTGATTGTAGACAAGGCAAGATATTATTTCTCTCTCGTGGCTTATAATCTGATAGTAAACTGCCTTCTCTAAAACCTTAGACAAAAACGACAAAATACTGATGGGCCTTATATCCTTTAGGTCACTGGGATTATCAATCATAGGTAACGGGGTAATCAGAGCTTTCTTCCACTGCTTGGGGACGACTGCGGTGCGAATAGACTTGCTGATTATAGCAGTAATAACTACCAATGTTTTAGGAAGAGTCAACCAGATCATATCTTTGGTAACATTGTCACAACCTACAGCGTTTGATTTTACAGACTTGTTGTATTTTGAAACCTGTACCTCTGAAACTGGTTGCAAAGAAAAAGGTGGAGCTCCAAACTAAGTACTTTCAAATTTTGTACTTTCTAAACTTTTGATCCAATTTTGAAAGTTGTAGAAAATGATTATTTATTTCATCTGGATCTTGGAAACGATCTTGAAAGTCGTCTCGTTTGCTGCGATCAACTAATATTTTATTTTTCAAATTCTTCCAAAAGGAGGCAGATACCGTCCCATACATTTCTGGGCTATGGTGTTAACAACTTGGAAATAGTGTTTTCAATAAGAAACATACATTTGAAGTGTTCACCTAAAATTTGAAAACATTTGTATTTCTAGAAGTTAAGCTATAAGATATTTTAGCAGTGTCATATAAAGTTTCGTTAGGTTATGAGAATGTTATTTTAAATTATTTCGTTGGACTTTTCAATAAATTACTTAAATAAACTATACTTAATGATGTCCCAAAACGAATCGTGTATGTATTTCACCCCTTGTATGCTCCCCAAAATAGCATAAACATTTATCTTAACCACTATCTTGTTCACTTTGAATTATTATTATTCGCTAGACAAATTAAATAAAAATGGTATTAGAGGTAAAGTGAATGAACTGATTCAAAGTTATCTGGATAATCGAAAACAATGTGTAGAGATAAGCTATTTCAAAGGTACAAACAGAGAATCAAGGCGTTCAACATATCCAAATAATAAGTACAGAGTTCCCCAGGGTAGCATAATAGGACCTCTCTTATTTTTGTTATACATAAATGATTAGCCAAAGGTCATGGGAAATCAAAAATGTATAAACTTTGCAGATGACACGACGCTCGTGATAAATACAAGCAATAAAAAAGAGCTAAAAGATGAAATTCAACATACATTGACTAACGTTTTGACATTTTTAAATAACATAAATCTTAAAATTAATTTTAATAAAACCAATTTAATTCAATTCCAAACATCTAATATACATAATAATAAAATCGACATAAATTTTGACAACAAGAAAATAAATAACGTTGAAACGGCAACATTTTTAGGGATTCAAATCGACAAATATTTAAATTGGAAGGCACATATCGAAAGCCTTTGTCATAAGCTAGACCGATTTATTTACGCGTTGAGAAGAGTGAAAGAAGTAGCGGGAAGGAAAGCTGCTCTACTATCGTATCACGGCTACGTAGCTTCCCTCTTGCGCTACGGAATAATCTTATGGGGCAACTCTGTTGACATAGATTTTATATTTAAAGAGCAAAAAAAATGCGTTAGAGCTTTATCCGGCGCAGGGTTTATAGATAGTTGCAAACCAATATTCATAAGCTTGAGAATTCTACCGTTGCCTTGTTTATATATCTATGAAGTTAGTTTATTTGTAAAAAAACACCCACAGTTGTTTCCAACTAATCAAGAAATGATTTCTGGTCGCAAAAGGCATGCTGAAAAACTGTATATACCTGCCCAAAGATTAAGTTTATTTCAAAAAAATATTGTATGTATGGCTGTGAAGATATTTAATAAATTACCGAAAAATAATCTACCGAAAATAGTCTATTTTGAATTTTCTATTTGAATTTTTGCTCTGTAAATTATATTATTCAAATAATGAATTTTTAAATGACAAATTTATTGATAATTAATAAAAATGTATAATAATTTTACTTTAATAATTGACTGTAATATAATTTTTTTTTGACATATTTTAATTTAAAAATAATTGACTGTAATAATTTTTTTTAACATATCTTAATTAAAAATTTTGCACATCGACACTTGTCGGTAGGATATTGTGAAACTATAATTATAAATAAGACCTTCAATGTACCAATTTCTTAGCAAATAAAGATTATTATTATTATTTATTATTACTGTTTCAGTCATACGCTATTGTCAAATCACAACTAATATTTCTTCATTTAAAACTCGTCTGCCAACAGTAGCACAGCGGCCAAACGCAATGCAACAGTTAACACAACGATCCATGTCGAAATGCAAAATCGGGTATCCAAGGGAACAAATCTAATATTCGTCGTGTAAGGCGGGTTGTCGGGATCCGGTAGGCAAGCAGAAAGTATTCAAGTAAAGAAGAGTCGTAGTTAGTCCGTATAACAAGCGTAAGTCGTAAGAAAATAGGAAAACCACAAAACAACTCAAGCGCATGGAACAAAGCCAAACAAACGAGTATCAGAATGACAGCCATTTGACGGCATGATTGAGTGAGTGACTCGTCAATCACGTACGTGGCGTTCGTTCTTTTCGCTCTTTATTGGGGAAAAAAATCAGTACTGCCAACTTAAAACTAAATTCCACTCATAAAAATCACAGTGAACTTACATATTTTGAATTTATTTCATTCCCAGAAATTAGATCGTTCGCGGTTTATTATATTTATAATAAGGTTAATATAACTTATTTTTTGACAAAAATTTCCACCTATTAACTGTCTAGCCCACGATTACTCAGCCTCCTTTTGTGGTATTTTTTATGTTACAGTTAATGCAATAATCAACTTAAGCGCGCTTCTCTAAACGAATTCTGGTATATTCGTTTCTGTATTGGTACACTTTTTCTTTTCACGTGCTTGCTTCATTCCGCAACCCTGTCATGAACTTTATCGTGTCAGTCACCCATGGTAGCGAACTGTGATTTTTGATACGAACGGTTTTCACTGTAGCATGTCGGTCATATAGCTCTAAGATAAGAGTATTAAATTTGCAAACCATATAGTCCACTGAAGATTCACTTAATACTGCTTCCCAATCTAAACAATTTAGAATCTTTTTGAAACTGTCCAAATCAATATGGCTTAAAGGGCTGAAGGTAATAGTTTTAGCGGGCAGATTTGGTTTCTTTAGAGGTAACGTGACGTGGCTCATTGAATGTCCGCACGTGCCAGTGACATTGTTGACTGTGACCTCCCGAACCGAGCAGTTAGTACATACCACGTCAATCAACGTCTCTGGCTCAGCTGGGAAATGCGTGGCCTCAGTCACAACCTGTCGCAGATCAGGGCAATTTAGGAACGGGTTCAGCTTAACGGTTTTGCTATCTTTGGTTTCAAGCATATTGACATTAAAGTCACCCATGAGCACAATAAAATCATTATGGAAATGTCTAGTCACCGAGTCAGTAAGCGCATCAATAAATGTATCGGTATTCATCCATTGTGGCATGTTTGCCGTACCTATTGTAATTTTATAGCCTTTTATTTTTGTAGTTAGCCACATTTGTTCAATGGTAGCGTCAGGGTTTTTCAGCAATCGGACCGACGCACCCTTACTTACATAAAAGCCGACGCCGCCGCCTCGGCCGTGGTGCGGTCGCGGCGAGCATCGCAAGGTGTAACGCGGTGGCGCGGGCGCACAAGCCTCCTGGCCCGTGCCGAGCCAAATTTCACTAACCCTAGATTCATAAACTATATTCATTGTTACATGGTTCATAAACATACGTATATCATAAGTACACCTATGATCCAAGAGGCATTTTTTTAACCCATGGTACTTTTTGTAAATAAAACATTTTTTTAATAAAGAAAAAACCTTTATTTGTACTTAAAACATATAAACGAGTTACAAATAGGTACTTTACTCAAAGCATTTCTGGCGTAAACTCCCGCGATTCTCCACGCACATATGACGTTTGTAAGAGGTGTAGATAAATCGAGCCACACGTTTATTTATAGCAACAGAAGTTAAAAGGTTTCTTAGGTTGATTGTCAGGATTTATTGGTGCATCTGGCAAAGAATCACCTAGAGTAGCATCAATGTTCCACTTTAGGCATCGCCTCAAAGTTAGTATTTCTTGGCGACGACTTATCCAAGGCTCCGCTAACTTATCCGATACTTTTTTGATGAACGCTCGTCTGTTCAATGATTTTTGTCGATTGCGGCTACTATGGTGTACGTGGATGACGAAAGAATTGACCATAGACATATTTAGAATACCATTGAAATAACATAGTGGTCATCTTGCAAGACATGTTACGACACATTTGATCGAAGGTATCTACATAACCTTTGGTTGTGTTATAAAACTTTACAATATCTGGCTTACTTCATGGTGCCAAAGAGCCGTTTCCATGGGTCGTGGAAAGTAGAAGAACATTCTTATTTATTTTCGAAGATACTGATGTGGTGTTTCTGTCGTAGCAAAACGTAGAAGTTGCCTGTAAAATGTTGTTGAGGAATCTCACGTTTATCAGATAGAATTGTGACAACGACTGTTAGTTTGAATGGTTACTGCAACAACTCTTGTGCAATGGCATAAGAGTTGTTGCGGGAAAATCTAAAACTAAATCTATCATAAGCAATATAAGATATAAATCCCAACACCAAGCGATAGCATCATGACTAAATGTTTGAAACATTCACCAAAATATGTATATAATAAATACGGCAATAAATAGGTACCGCATAATTATATTAATATAAACATAAATAATACACAATAAATACAATAATAATATACGTACATTTATTGATAAATACACTACGCTTTTTTCGTTTTAAATAGCAAAACCTATAAATTAATTAATTTTGTCACACACTATTACCATACTATAATAATGAGTACTGCATACAGTAGGGCCTCCCGCTGAATGCGTTCCCCCCCGCGCTCAGTTACCGACTCGACTGCCAAGAACGCGGCGCGCAGTGAATGACGTCGAGAATAATTTTCAAATATTTTTGTATGGGCATATGCTGTGCTATTAAAATTTTGTTCGCCCTTTCTCATTTTGCTACACATTGTTGTACATTTCGTTCGCAAAAAAATTAAAAATAAAATTACAAGCATGAAATTTCATTTTTCTTCGATTCCCCTTTTAGTATAATATGCTATTGCAAATATTCAGTTTTCCGCTATACTACTCCTATACTTAATACTTTATGTTATTGAAACTGATTTATTTTTCTTTCTTTCTAACTACTGACATTATAATAATAATAATAATGTCAGAAAATAGAGTTTAAAACGTTTTTGTTCATAATAAATAATTATAAGCACTCAAAATTAACTCGATGTCGCTATTACTAGGTTACCTCATATTGCCGTCTCATGCGTTCCCGAACATACTACGATTAAAACAAAATGGCGCCAACCCTAGCATGTCTTTTCTCACTCACGCAAACATGGCTGGCACGCGTTCACTTGCACGAACTTATGTATGACTGTGAACGCGTTTGTTTCATACATTTTGCCGCGAGAGTCCGAGGTGTGCTATTACTAAACAAACATACGTATCTCGTACACCTTCAGCTCTGTAGCGCGGTAACTAAAAGTCCGAACGCTATGATGACCAGCGCCACGCTAGCTCTCACCGATGTAGGAAGGTACTAAGACGCACGAACTTGTGTCGCGCCCACGCCGAAGTCGGTGAGAAAATTTAAGTTTGAGGTGTATGAGAGACACATGTTTATGAATCTAGGGTTAATGGCGATTATGTCAGCCTTGTACCGGTCCATTGCAACCAAAAAACCATTATGACCAGTATTTAGCGAACCTGCGTTATACAAACCAAAACAAATTTGGTTTTAGAAGCCATCAATTATGGATTTATAAATACGAACTATATCACTATAACTGTGTAGAAATGAGGTATTTCTGTTGTATTTCTGATGAATAATGTAAAAAAAGAAATATGAAATAGAAATATAGTCACAACAAAATACAAAAAATGAGTGTAAATAGTATATTGATAAATATTTAAAACTTGAGGTTAAAATAATATGCAAATATTAACTTAGAGGCTCAGCTAAGGTTCTGCACTGACCCAACAAACATTATGATGAAAATTATCAAAATAAGTGCATTTGGTTAGAACATTTTCACATATTACACACAAGTCACAGTATGAAGTATAATTCCATTCTAAAGACACAAAAGGCATCAGCGACTTAGTGAATAATAAAGAGAATGAAAAGAAACAGAATGGACATAGAATCAAAACCTTTACACAACTGGCGTTTTTATGACACCTGTAGGTATAAAATCTATATAAAAAAGTGGTAATCATTACAAGTTAAACGATAAAATTAATTTACCAATACATAAAAAAATATATATCTTGGGTTACTAATAAAAAATTTACCTAAAATACACTTTTAGGAATCTCAATACCATAAATTGCAAAAAATGAATGATCAATGACAATTCTGTAAGATAAAATATAGTAATAAATAGGAAAATAGTATTAAATAGTTGTAGATTACAATTAAAAAAAATTATAGAAAACAAGCACCTGTTTAAGACGTAGAAAAGACATTACGATTGAATCATTCATTGCATAAATTATAACAAATTTTAAACAGTGATTGAGAGTACAAAATGAAAGACAAAGTAGATGCCATAGAAAACATAAAAAAAATTTAAATTCACAGTTATAAGTGCCTTTAAGTGTTTTCAATACATGCAAAATTAATATTAAAAGTAAATGCAAAATTAAGAATACCTATTTCATAAGTTAATTTTAACAGAATGTTATTTATTTTGTTTGTTTTCACTAACTGAGTCAAATCCTAAAACACGACAGACGTCTTGTTCAGTGCGCAGACGATGACGCGGCGAGTCAGACCTCGGGTGCTTGCGCGCGTACACGCGGCCGTCGCGCGACCATTAGTAACGCCAGTTGAGTCGACCGGCTGCCTCGCGAGCGTGACGAAATATAGCCCTGTTGGTACGAGTGAGCCGCTCGCTGACGTAGAACCGGCGCGACAGGCCGGTAAAACCTGTGCCCTTTGTGGTAGCGCCGCGCCGGAGGCGTCCACGACGACGCCTCCCCAGGGGGTCGCCCTCACTACACCCTAGGGTAGCGCTAACAATCTCATGATCACTGAGTTTAATACCAAGCTTACTGGCTAATGTCATTGTGATATGAGAAAGGTTTTCACCTTTCTGCTCAGTAACACACAAGATCTCGATATCGTTATGTAGCAGCTCTTGATCGTTCAACTCCACTTTTAGTTGCGTAAGCAACGAGGTGTCAGCACTACCAAGGTGACCATCGGTGTGAGACGTTCCAGAGCTCCAATGCGCTCGTCCATCTTGTTAACATGACCTTCACAGGCATCCAGCCTCAGAACCAGTTTACTTATAGTTTCATTCAGAGCAGCTAGTAGGTGTCTTGTGGCTCCTAATTCCTCTCTAAAGTGCCGCCTCTCCGCTACCAAAGTGCTCGTGTTTATCCCTTCGAAAGTATTTTAACACAGAGACATCAGTTAGATTTTTCAATGACAAAAAATCTAATTGTGGTCAAATAATTAATTTCCCCAAAAAGCCTTTCTATTACAATTTTAATTTCACATTAATTTTTTCAAGGTAATTACAGAATTTTGTATTATCTCATTGCTAGCATGTCTAATATGAAATATTATTACTGGCAACACAGGCTCTAACCATACTATTCTCTACATATTGTAAAAATATTTGGAACTCATTTTGCATTAGCCCAGTATGGGGGAGGAGTTTTATTTTTGTGGCTGCAGTACACAATAGCAGATTTTGTTCTGAGATATCTCAACAACAGTATGTGAAAGGGTTTTTTGGTGCACAAGATATCTTGTTGATAGCATTGAAAGGGTTAATTTCTACAGATTGATCATTTTGCTAATCACAATGTCTATAGGTTACAAAAACTGAGAGTTACCCTCTATGTTTATTAATAGAATTTAATTTTATTAACATTAAATCTCTAAATGTTTGGAGACCAAATCTTAAGACACTATTACTGATCTTTACTTTAAGATTTCAGAAAAACTTGAAATTATTTTTTTTCTTCTTTATTTGGGAAACAAACTGAACAATACACTTTAAATACAACAATATTCTCTAAATAATTCACAATCCAGCAAAGTTTCCTCTGATAAAAATTACAATTTTTAGTTAATTTAGAAAGTAGAATACCAACAAACTACACAGTTAGATAATTTGGATTTTATTACATACTGAATTTAAATTAACACAATTAAACGAGGATTATTAAAGCAAAGTAAATTATTTCTTGACATTTACAAAATAAATAAATACGGATAGGTAGTATAAAAATGCTATTAAATTACTTCTTGAGGACTTGTAAAGTTTCTCTAATGCTACGCTTAAATTGCTTTAGAGAGAGATAGAACATATCTGTCACTAAACACTTTATTGTTTGAATTACAAGATCTGTAAATAAAGAATTTATTGCACAATTCGTACGCATTGTACCCGGCTGAAAAGCATGAATTCTTCTTGAATTGGTGCGGCAACAACGAAAATTAATCTGCTCTAAAAGATATGGTGAATCGATAAACTTGTTAATAATTTTGAAAAGAAATATTTGATCGCGAGCTGTCCGTCTGTCCTCCAGGGAAGTTACTACTATTGTTGATGGTTGCCCTAAAAGTAAAGTTCTACCATTTAAATATTTAATAAATTTGTTTTGAATTTTTTCTATTTCATTTATACAAATTTTATACTGCGGATTCCAAGCGCCAGAGGCATACTCTAGAATAGACCGAACAAAGCAGTTGTAAAGCATCACCAAGGTAGAAACATTTTTAAAGTCTATGCTAACTCTCAGTACGAAACCCAGCATGCGAAAAGCCTTTCTAACGATTGCATTTATATGATAATCTAAAACAAGCTTACATTCTAGATAAACACCAAGGTCTTTCACCAAAGAAACTCTTTGAAGTGTTTGATTTTGTAATGTATATGGATACATTATCGGTTGTTTTTTTCGGAAAAATGAAATTACACTACATTTAGAAACGTTTAAATGTAGCATGTTATTACAACAATAGAGGCTTAGTGAATTTAAGTCGTCCTGAAGGGAAGTACAATCATTATAATCTTTTATGAGCTTGAAAATTTTCTTATCATCAGCATAGAGTAAGAATTGTGCATGTTCGAAAATTAAGACAACATCATTTACGTATATGTTAAAAAGAAGGGGGCCTAAATGTTAACCCTGTGGGATACCTGATGTAACTGGAGTGAATAACGAATAAAACCCTTTCACCGTTACAGCTTGACTGCGATCTCTGAGGTATGATTCCAGCCAACGGAGAAGATCGCCGTGTATACCAATGTTATACAGTTTTTGTAATAGTATATTTGTCAAAGGCCTTAGAATAATCTATATACACAACGTCTACTTGATATCCTTCATCCATTGCTTTGGAAATAAAATCCAGAAACACGCAGAGGTTGGTTTCATTCGACTTCTGACCTGTGAAACTATGCTGCCGTTCAATAATTAAAGGTTTAATAGATGGATAGATGACATCATAAACAATACATTCGAACATCTTCGCAACGGTGCTTAACTTTGAAATAGGGCGATAGTTGAAAACATCATGTCTGTCCCCATTTTTATATACTGGCATTATATAAGAGCGTCTCCAAAGTTCAGGAATAACACCGCTTTGAAGTGACAAATTAAAAATTTTATGCAACGGGATACAGAGCTGTTCAAAACAATTACGAAGAAATAGTGGAGGTATGCAGTCGAGACCTGTGCCTTTAAAAACATTAAGATTTTTCAAGCATTTCTTAACAGTCAATGGAGTAATCATAAAGGACGATAAATCAATAGAGCACTGGGAATCTGTTTGTTGATAAGACACCGTATTATTGTTGTTAACGATAGCTAAATCAAAATATGCATTGAACATATTACAAATTTCCCTGCCATCTGAAGATAATCCGTTATAATATAAATTTTCGGGTAAGTCGGGAGCGGATTTTCTGGATTTAATGAATGTCCAAAACTGTTTGCTACATGTGTGGATACCTAGGAGAGCTGTGAACTAACTTTGTTGGGATGTTTTCTTCTATGATTTTGTTCAAGATGTTATAAAAAGTATCAACAGCTAAGTCAACACTAGTATTAGATAAACATGACTTCCAATCTATGTCAGATAGTAGTCGTAAAAGACGTGGTTGAGCTCTTAGGTGGATGAATGTTGAATCCGTTACCAATATATTCAAAGCATGGTGATGTCTGTCCTCATCAACCAAGGGATATGAGGACCGACTGACAAAATATGAGCAATTTCCCATTACTAAATCCAACTGCCTGCCATTAACGTTAGGAACTAAATTGTATTGTATAAAATTATTAAAGGACATGAAATTAGCTAATGCTGCAATCAATAGATATATTATTATTTTCCATACTTAATATTGCAAAATTTCCATTGGTAGGTGCTGTCTAGGAGGCAGAACTAATATTAAAATCACCAACAATAAAGTAATCATCATCAGGATTTCTCAAAACAGTCTCAGATACACCCTCATAAAATTCTGCTTGCGCATCATACTGCGTAGAACAGTGAGGAAAGTAGCAGCAATAAATGTGAAAAATATGCCTTTGTTTATTACAGTTACAAGACACAAAACTTAAAGATACAATAGCGGCAGAAGACTTACAATTAGACCTCGAAAGAGAAACATCGGAAACAATTACACCCTTACGAATTGCAATTAAAACTCCGCCACCTTTTTGATCTTTTCTAGACTCATAATTTCTGTCACAACGATACACAACGAAACGATCCTCAAACAGTTCGGAATCAAAAATACGTGGTTTCATAAACAGGTTTCACTTAAACAAATAATATCATCCGCTAAAAGTAAGTTTTTCAAATAAGTTGTCGTTTTTGTCCGCAATCCGCGGACATTTTTATAAAATATATTCAAGCTGCAATCCATAAGGAATAAGATAAATTATAAAAGCTATAAGTAACTATCATAAAACGAAATAATTTCAGCCACTCAAAACAAGCACAGAACTTTGCAATTACATTCAAAATTTCATAAATAAATTCAAAAGTAATGGTAGCTATTTTTTTATTAAAATTTCTCATCGCCTCAACTGTGGAATACTTCAATTTATTTTTTATATGTAAACATAAACTACAAGTATAAAGAATAATGCTTATTTTATCTTTTTTAAATCTTCCACGCAACCAATATGTATTACAGGACTAGTATCATTTTTACGCGCCATGATCGAGCAGTTACAGACTCAGACATATTTATACAACTTCTCTTTCGCTATCTTTTTGGTATCAAGAAGAAGTCCTTTGTTGTATCTTGTAAGATGCTCATTAAAATATAATAGCGCGTGTTCTTTGTTGACAAAACCAATATCAGAAACCTTAAAATCTTTGACTGCATGCATTGATGTGAGAAACTCATCCTAACGATATCTGGATATAAAGCGTACAATTACCGGCTTTGGTTTTTTATTGGTTTTATCCAAGGGTGCAACACGCGAATTCACCTCCACTAGACTTAATATAAGTAGTTGTTTTAAACGTATTGCCCAAATCTTCAACTTTCTTAGCAACACTATCATACATGTCATTTATGAATTTGACTGATTGGCGTAGAGTCGACAGTTCATCCTTTTACTGATTCACAGATGCCTGGAAATCTGCCACAACGCACCTTAACTCCTCTCTGACAATAATTTAATTAGAATGTTCAATTAAGGCTAACTACAAGTTTTTACTCATATGCTTCCAACATAGAGAACCGATCAAAATTTGATAACAGCTATAAAGCAAAACAAAATACTTATTGTATATAATTTATTGTTCATCTTAAATCTAATACTATTTTTTTTACATATCCAAAAGAAAGTAATTACCACAACATTTAATTATCAACTTTACTTTCTGTGTTTTGGTTCGACTTAGTTTCAATCTGGCTGTTTTCTTCAGACTTTCCAATTTTTTCTGCCATTTCTGCATATTTTGATTGTCTGTATTCATACTTGGCAGCATCCAATAAAACATTTTGTATAAGATGTTTGTTGTGGGCTTGTCTGTTGACTAAAGAGGGGTAGGGATTACCTCGCAACTCTAAAACAGCTTTTTCAAGGTGACGCCCATATTCAGGTTTTGGCGCCCTGTACATTTTAGTATATGCTGTAGGACAATTTTCAAATCTAGGTACTAAAACTTTGAATAGTTTATGCACCAGTTCCTTGTCTAGCAACCAAAAATCAGCCATTTCCATTGTAGGCTTATGTGTGTCACCATGTCGTATGGCCTCAGAAATGAGCTGTGAACAAAAAAACATCAGAAAATAGCTATTTGCTATTATTCGTCATAAATTAGCCCATACTAAAAAACATCATATACCCTTTCAACATACTGGCGCGTCTCATCGCCTCTGTTGAAGTTAACTTCTATTCTTTCGTATCTAATTAATCCTGTAAGGGTTTTACGAATTGCGTCAAGTCTCCCTTCAGGGCCCTTTATGTTTCGAAGTCTTCGAGGCTTTTCCGGTACTTTAACACGTAATTTGGAGACTAAATTAGTAACACTTGCTTGATTCATGTTGATACAATTTAAATATGTTCAGTGTGATAGGAAATATAACTTTGATATAGAGAAGTATTTTAATTTTTGTAGGGTTAAGCTGTGTGCAACTTTATTTTATTTTTAGGTTAGTTTTTTTATGACAATAGACTGATTGATAGATTGACAATGTTTGTCTTTTGCTTTGCCAACTTTGGCAGATTGGTCCAGCGAGGTGATAAATACATGGAGTCGTAATGTCCTATATAAATAAGTAGTTAGAATCATAGAAGAGGAAGAACTTGGTTGTCTCCCTCTACTTATACAAAAATGTTGTCACTAAAATATCAATCGTGTAGTGACGTCATAGCAGGTGACTAGCGTGCCACAAATCGCCATTTATTGTTACATTTCTGTCAAAAAAAGCTGTCAAAAGCGATGTTCCGGAGCTTTGATTATTTAACCAGATATCGATGATCATGTTTTTATTTTTCATACTTTCGATGCAAATGATAACAGGCGCTTACGCTGTAAATAATATCGAAACGGTATTTGCTTTGCTTGCCGTTGTGCGTGTATTTTTGAAACAAAAAGAGAAGAAAGAGGGAATTAAGTTTGCTTAGAATTGTTAATTTTGTTATTGAATAGGCAGGTAGTTGTGTTGTCTATTTATGAATCGTAAGCATTGAAGGCAAGCCAGACTTTAATTGATTGAACTGAAAACTTTGACCTTGAATAACTTTTTAAGCAAACGGGATCTTTCGGTGTTTTATTTATAATAGTGTACCCCAGGTCTGTACCAAAATTCAGCACGTTGGGTATTATTGCAAACTGACCACTATTTTTCTGGCTAATTTGACGGGACTATATCAGGAATAAGAAAATAAACTGTATAGTTCTTAATTTTTTATTTATAAAATTAAATATAAAATTAAAGTAAATAAACCATAAACTATGATTATTTCATTTACGTCAATCTCTTACAAAAGGTCATTAAATTTCAATATTATATTTCAAGTTCAATATTTAGTTCTAAAATATCGATAGTAGATTCGATACTCGTTGTGCAACCCTAAAAATGGACGCCATTTTATGTTATTTTTCAAGTTTAGGTATGCACGTTTTTTTCGTACTTAGGGCTTGTCCATTGGTTGAAGTCAATGGATTGGTCATTAACCGTTTTTAAACTTCAAGTTTTGGATGAAAACAGTGGCAAAATACGAGTTTGATCACCATTTTTACCTTAATTGAACATGTGTATATAAAACTGCTGCTAAATGTGTTTAGTTAAGACGAAATATGTAAAGGCTAATTTGGTAAATATTTATTATTACTATTATTATTATTCCAGTGGTTAATTTACCTACACTGTACTTCGTTATCGTTCAATGCATGGGTGCGTTCCGATTGCTACTCACAGCGCTAAAACTGCTCATAACCGTTCCGACTCGTTTGAGCGCGCTAAAAGCCATAGTTAGGAGTGTGTATAAAATTCTAATTGTTCCTATCTTAAATCTTTTTAAAGGTATTTTTTAGAGGTATTTTTTTATAAAATCAATAAGCAAACTAAAATCTATAATCGCCTAAATAAAACCATCAACGCAGAAACGTCATCAAAACGTCTCAGTTTTGACAGGCCGCTCAGAGCGACCATGCTCCGTAGCTTGGGCACTGTGAGCAGGAAGATGGCGACGTTTATGACGTGGCGCGCTCACAGGCATTCGGAACGGGGATATGAGCGCTGTGAGCACAAACTAATTAGTGATGCTACGCATCATACAAACGTCTTCCTAACTACTGGAACTGTATGGAACACCCAATATATTGTATACAGTCATACTATTGAGTAAATTCAAAGAAAATTTCTGAATCGCCTGTGCTATAGACAATCACAGCCCGATAAGCCCGGATGCTTGCAAACAACACCATGTTCCGTCCCTAGAATCCAGACGTACTTTACTCGATATGCTTTTCTTATACAATATCTGTAACTGCAATGACCTCATTAATCTCACCCTCAATCTGCGCACTTCTTCCACAAGAACAAGACACACTTCCCTATTTTAGCCGCAGCACACGAAAACACATTACACTCGGAATTCAAATTCAAAATTCAAATTCAAATATTTATTTCTCAACATTGACAATTACTTGTTCTTATTGACGTCAAATAAAACATGATTTTACCACCAGTTCGAAAAAAACCTTCGTGAAGAAGAACTGGCAAGAAACTTCACGGGTATATTTTTTTTCAAAATAAATTTACAGAGTCTCTTTATGTCTATACAAAAATTATTCTTTTCTGCATCTGTTAGCTCGGCAAGTCTCCCTCCCCCCAAGTATCCAAACGACGAACACCCTCAAACGGCACCCGTTCACGAGTTAACGCGGGATCCAGCCATCGCCCTCCTCAACCATATTAGAGGGAAGTGAGCGACCCGTCACCCGAGGAACCCGAGGAACTCAACTATCAATAGGATTCAAAACACATATAATAAAATATTCGCACAATTCATTGACATTTTATGACAAAAAGGCTAAATTTAAGCAAAATATATTAAAGTTACCGAATAGAGGTTGATAACAACATGGCTATATATTATTGCGTTCAAATGTATAATCACATGGATACGAACACAACAACACGCTCATATACACACACAAACACACTTACGCACTGCTATTGACCTACAAAAGAAAAATTCTTATTTTTATAAAAAATAAGTATTTAATGATGTACGGTTTTAGGTTATGTTTCAATGTTTTAATTATGATAAAACTACTTTGTTTATATTAATACTTCAAATTGGCAGAAATAGTTATTGTGCAGTAACTACAGCTGATTGCCATAAAATGCAAAAGGAGACGTTTCATTTTCGGCTAGCGTGATGTACACCAGTTCTAAATTTATGAAAAAATGTGGTAAACATACTAAAAGTACTTGAAAAATGATACCCTGCATTATGTTCTACTTTGAATCAAAAAACGATACATCATGTGGCCACACCGAGGTGACGTTTCCATACAACGCATTGTTGAACGAAAATAAGAAACTGCATGCTTGTACTACTACTGAGTCTGTGACAATTTGATGTCTTTCTAGCCTGTGGTTTGTTCTTAGTTAGAGCTGACTGTATGGTTCAATAACCGAAATACACTGCGAGTTACGTAATATTTAAAACTAAGATATAGCTAACATTTAAATGACTATGCAGGAGTCCGTTTACGATAATCATAATCGTTTTGGCAACCTGAAATAATCAAAATATCCCTATATTCACTACCAAATACTTCTAAATAATAATAAATCAAAGTGTTGCTGTTGTTACATCAATGGCAAATAATAATACCGGTTATAGTACAATAATTGAATAAAACGAAAAACTCCAAAGGAGCGCGTAAACTGGATAAGCGATAAATTGAAGAATAAAAGTAATAACAGATCAATCAAATATCAACATGACAGATAGTGCCATGTTTTCATTATGTAGTGTGGCTGATTCACGAATTTGAAAATGTTTTCCTGAGACAAAATTAAATGAAATTATGAAATATTGGCATATAATACTCGTTCTATTTATTTAATACAATCCTAGGAATACCCTTACAAAAGCTAGCCAAGTGCCCCTATAAAATTGAAATGTCTCCTTTAATTTAATTTTCAATCAAGCAGCTCAATTTGCTATTACGGATTCAATGAAGAGTAGTAGTCTTTCTAGTGAAGAGTTTGCATTGATCAATTTCTGTAACATAACTTCTCTATTACCAAACATAGTAAATAATTTGAGTTTGTGCTGCTTCATAATGTACAACAATTGCTGTGTAGTGAATGCGAAAGTAGGCGAAAGGACGTTATTTTCCATCACTTTCCAAGAACTGAGATAGGGCTTAATGTTGGTTACCGTGTCTTTGTGCTTACAAGGTTTAAGTGTGGTAAAGCTTCGTAAATTGTTTGTGAGTGACAAGCATTTTGAGAAGAAATGTTTTCTTGATTACTCAACAAGAATAACGGTGTTTAATCGGTGTAATATAATGAACAGAATATTGAAAGGTACTGATGTATCGCTTCTAGAAAATAAAAATTTGCCTCCCATGCAATACAAACAAAGCATATAAAAATATAAAACCAAGTTTAGAAACAAAAATTGCATAAATATACAAGTCTTTTATTTATTTTACCTTCTTTATCTTTTTGATTGTTAAAATATCTTGTAGGATAGGAGAGGGGCTTTCGCGCGGCCACAATGGCATTACGCCAAAATCCAATGCAGGCATTTTAAAATTAAGCAACGAAGGACAATCTAATTTAAAAAAAGAAGGTGTCCAAATGAAAAATTGGGTTAGTAGTGTTCATAGCAGGGCCCCAATTTCGCTAACTTACGAATGGCTCAATTGAATGACAATTGAATCGTGGTAGGATTATTTGACACATTTGTCATTCTGCTAACGATCGAAGTTCCATTTTCATTCGACTGAACTGCAATTGTACTATTTGCTATTCTGCTCTTCAATCGTTTTATGATGGAACTCGATTGTAAACTAAAACGGTATGCTACTCTTATTTGACATTCGATTCAATCGTAATTGAGTGAGAATTTTGACCATTGGACTACCATTCTGCAACATAACCTCTCAATTCCCAAATATAGTAATTAATTTGCGTTTATGGTGCTTCACAATGTACAACAAGCGCTGTGTAGCAAATAGAAATTAGGTGAAAGAACGTCATTTTCCTTGAACTGAGCTCGGACTTAACATTGGATACCGTGTCTTTGTGCTAATAGTGTTATCTTACAAGGTTTAAGTGTGGTAGAACTTCGTAAATTGTTTGTAAGCCACAAACATTTTGAGAAGAAATGTTTTCTGGGTTACTCAATAAGAATACCGGTGTTTAATTGGTGTAACATAACGAACAGAATATGAAAAGGTACTAATATCTTGCGTCTAGAATATAAAAATTTGCCTCCCATGCAATACAAACAAGCATATATAAATATGAAACAAAGTTGAGAAATAAAATGATTCCTGAGTATACAAGTCTTTTATTTATTTTACCTTCTTTATCTTTTATATTGTTAAAATATCTTGTAGAATAGAAGAGAGGCTTTCGCGCTGCCACAATGGCATTACGCCAAAATCCAATGCAGGCATTTCAAAATTAAGGAACGAAGGACAATCTAATTTAAAAAAAGGTGTCAAAATGAAAACTTGGTTTCATACCTAAGGTTCCTACAGTCCGTTCACTATAAGATGTCCCCTGCCTGCTGATGTTGGCAGCATTGTGGCAGCAGTGTTGCCAATCATATGTGTCAATTTTAACCCTGTAATCTAACTTTGTGTGTACCTACCACGAATAAATATATGTTTCATTTGCTTATTTATAAATAATAAACTATAAGACTAGGAAGTTTGTGAATGACGACACAATTTTAATTATAATTTATTTATGGTTTTCATTATTTGTATAGTAATTATGGTCGAAAGGAACGATTCCAGACATATCACGGTCACTTGCTTATACGTCATCATCTGTGGTATCCGAATCTGTGCTGCTGTTATTACCTAGTTGAATTATAAATTGTTCAGTAAAAGCATCCATGTAGCCATTACGCTAATAAAATTTGTCTTCTAAATTTTTTACGTTTTTACACTATTTTTGCCAATCCTGAGGGGATATAGATGAAAATGCTTTTTCAGTTAATTTCACAATATTTCCAGCTTATTGACCGACATTATTGCTAGCAATTTGCCTTTTTAAAAGACTCCACATAAACTCAATGGCATTTAACTCACAGTGGTAGGGCGGCACTTAGTGACCATGATTTTTAATAATTGATTAGCCTCATAAATCGGCACTTCTTTGTGTTCTTTTATGATTTCTTATGGTTCTGCTTTCAACATTGTAGGTAAATCAGACAATCCTTTATTTGTAATTCAATTTTACATTTGCAGTTTTGAGGAACCCATAGTGGGTGCTTTATTTATTTGTACGGTATGATAGGGAGCGTTATCCATAACGACTAAGGAGTTTGGAGGCAAATTGGGTATAAGTTTCTCGGAAAGCCATTTGTTCTATTCATATCGTCATGGTAGTCCCCTGATTTGCTCTGAGATTTAAATATCAATTGAGCATTAGAAATAAACCCTATTTCTCCACCTGCATTAACAACAATCCATCGCGTCCCAGGAGAATCACTTTTAGTGCTCCGTCCTTTTCATTTTTTTGCCAACATTTTTTCACTGCGTATGATGCGTGTATCTATGTTTCATCTAAGAAAACTATTGGCCGTCCTTCTTCACGATTTTGCCTCATAGTCCATATATACATGCGTCTCCATGCAACTATATCGTATCTTTCCATTAAAATTTTACGCTTTGAACCACACTTTTTGTACTGAAATCCAATACGTTTTAAAATTTTCCACAAAGTCGTTCAATCTCCACCAAAGTTAATGTCATTCTTTAATTCCACAAGTAAATTATTTGAGGTAGGAACAATACAGTAGTATACATCTCATGCATTTTATTTCTTAATGCGCATAAATCGAAATCATCAAGATCCACCGTTTTATGTTTTTGACGATGTTTTCCAGGCCACTTGAGTTTTTGAGAGTTAGAGGCAACAAGTTCACCTTCTTTTCATATTCTACTCACGGTTTTTCCAGACAAGCCTGAAATAGAGAAATAAAATTAGTTTCCTTAAAAAAATTATATTTATATAAACACAAATATGGATAATATTAGGTCTTTACCTATGAAATTGCCGTTTTTCACGAAATAAATGATCGTAATTGTTTTATATATTTTTTATTTCTATTAATCAAAATAATCACCCATGCAATCAATGCATCTTTGCCAACGCATTGGTAGCTTATTGATGCCTTTCTTGAAGAAATCAGCTGGACGGGAGGCAACAAATCCTTCAAAGGCATTTTGTACTGCCTCTCGGGTATTGAATTTTTTTCCCGCCAAGAAGCTATCCAAATTCTGGAAAAAGTAGAAGTCTGTAGGCGCAAGGTCTGGTGAGTACGGCGGATGACGGAGAACTTCCAACCCCAACTCTTGTAGCTTGGAGACCGTCTGCTGTGCAGTATGAGGTCGCGCGTTGTCGTGCAGGAGCAGTGGTGCCGAACGATTGACCAAAGCTGGTTGGAGACGTGCGAGCTTCTCCATCATTGTGTTCAGTTCTTCACAGTACACATCTGCAGTAATGCTTGTCCCGTTTGGCAAGAAGCTGTGATGAATTACACCCGCGTTAGACCACCAAACAGTGACCATCACTTTTCTAGGGGTAAGTTTTCGTTTAGGGCATTGTTTGGGTGCTTAACCAGGGTCCAACCAACTTGCTGAGCGCTTACGATTGTCAAACAGGATCCATTTCTCGTCACAAGTAACAATGCAGTTCAGAATTCCTTCATTTGTATGCCTGCTGAACAGTGCAAGGCACGTCTCCACGCGTACTTCGCGCTGGCGGTCATTGAGTTCGTGGGGTACCCATTTGTCAAGCTTTTTTACCTTGCCAATTTGACGCAAATGGACCAATATTGTTTTGATGCTAACGTCGAAAGTGCTGCTAATTCAGCCGTGGATTGAGTTTCATCAGCTACCACAATTGCCTTTAATTCGTCATTGTCGACCAAAGTTTTCGGACGACCACGAGTTTTCATTTTTCAGAGCAAAATTTCCAGAATGGAAGCGGGTAAACCAATAACGGGTGGTGCGTTCGTTTGTAGTGTTCGCTCCGTAAACGTCGTTGATGTTGCGTGCCGCTTGTGCCGCTTTGCTACCACGACGGTACTCATACTCCATAATTACTCGAATTTTTAACTTATCCATGATGACGAAAAATGTTCGAATGCGTTGAAAAGATAACACTAACTATAACTATAACGATACTAAAGGCGTTTTGTCTGCAATGGTATCCCTATTTTACTAACCTGTCATAGCGGCAACGCGAGCTCGTCCTTGATTTAGTGGAATTTAAGGGGCTTGGTTTGCCTTTTCTCGGTCACAAAAGGCACGTACCTTCAACACTATCTCTCTTGCACTGCTTTTAAATGACTTTGGCATAATTAACTCAAAAAAATATTTACAAAAACGAGAGGAACACTTGACACTATGACAACCAGACAACAGTTTGACAAACAATAGTGCCAACATAACGGCAGGGGACATCTTACGATGAACGGGCTGTAGTGTTGTAATTAGGAAGACGTTCGTCTGATGAGTAGCATCACTAGTTGGTTTGTGCTAATGTTGTAGTTAGGAAGACGTTCGTCTGATGCGTAGCATCACCAATTAGTTTGTGAACATAGTGTTATTATTATTATTATTTTGTTTTATGGCAATCAGCTGTTGTTACGACACAATAACTATTTCTGCCAAAGTCAAGTATTAGTATACACAAGTACTACACGAGGTTAATAATTTTGTAGCGATCAGTTGAGTAGAACTTGCAGTATCTCGAGCATTGAGTTACCTTGAACAATACAAAAACAGAGGGATGAAATAAGTTTTTACAGATATTTTTAACATAGAAGAGTATAATTTATAAAGGCGTCTGGCCATTGTTAAGAAGAAGATTAGCAATAGGGGATAACTTTTTAGCAACGGAGGACGGTAGTGGGATGTCTTCAAATTTTGAAAGGATGTTCAAAGCTAGGGAAATCAGGGGTTCTAAAAAAATTGTCATTAGGGGAGCAGGAAGAAGTAGGGGGGAAGGCATTATCAGATTTAGTAGATGGAGGGTTAGCAATAATAGCATTATGGGCAATTTTGTCATAGCCTGGAGATAAAGACGGACTGGGTTTTGATGGTTTGTATATTGTTTTTTTGAAAGAAAGATTCAGTGAAGGAGAACTTTTAGAAGCATCTGCGTACGATTTTTTAACTGAAGGGAAGAGGGATGATGCTTCCTTGAATGATATGTTCTTTTGGGACATGGTGATTTTAATATTCTTTTGCCGGGAATGTTCCGGGCAAGATTTGTCAGTTGCTAAATGAGGGCCTGAGCATTGCAGGCAGGAAACTTCAGAGGATGCAGGACAAGAGTCACCTGAGTGAGTTTGTGCACATCTGAAGCAACGAGCACTGGATCGGCATTGGGCTTTCACATGACCAAATCTACAACAGTTTAAGCATTGTATAGAAGGCAAAATGTATGGATCAACGGTTAATGATGAGTTAAAAATAAACACTTTATCAGGTAAGCATTGTCCAGAGAAAGTGATCACTACAGATCCTGTGGGGGTCCAAGTGGAACCAGACTCCATGGACACTTTTCTGTCTAAGCGACGCGCCTTCAAAATTGTTATATCACCTTGGCTTGTGGAGATTGTTGATACAACTTCCTCCATAGACCATGAAGTTGGGATCCCGCGGATCAGCCCCATTCTTGTTATATTATATGTAGGAATTAAAGCTATATAGTTATGAGATTTTAGACTCGGGTTTCTGAGAAACTCGTTTGCTGCACATGCAGATGAGAATTCCACAGAGACCCGATTTTTGCCAACACTCTTTATACCATCATTTTTAATATTTTTAATGTTTGATGTAAATAAAAATTTTCCAAAATTTAAATGATTAAATGTACTGCCTGACTTAGGGTGAGTTTCTGACCTGGACACATGAACAATGAAAGGACCTTTGTCAGAAGGATGGTAAGATTTTTCTTCTAAAAGACTTGGATGAGTGTAAATAAGGTTATTGGTTTGAGATGGAAGAGCATTCGAAACAGATTTTTTAGGAGTAGGGGACGAATCCCGATTTATACTTGGACGTTTTCTTGTTTGCACATGTTGAGAGAAAGGGTCAGGAGAGTTGTTGACATCAGAAAACGGGATTGGGTCAGGGGGCTTAGGAGGGATTGGAACACAATCCATGCTCATTAAGAGCTAGATAATTCGTACAACCACTTACCAGGCGAGGAAGAGAAAAACAGAAACACTTAAAATAACTCAATGATGATAACAAAATCACCAAAATAACCGACAAATAACGAAAACCGTGTGTACACCGCAAACGAAAAATTGACAGTCCAACATAGTGTTATCATTCATCATTCACATTGAAGTGTCATATGACAATTGTTCTAGTTTTTTTTTTGTATGAAGACTACTGCTATGGCTGTGAGCGATGCAATCGGCAATCGGAACGCAGCAATTGAGAATGGTGATTGATTGATTACTATTTATAATTTTATTACAGTGTTGCCAGATCAGGGGATTTTTCCTTGATTTAGGGGTTTTTTGACATAGTTACGGGCAAAATAGGGGGAAAAAATATTTAGGAGATTTTTCGGGGCACCTTAAAAAACATCAAATACAGTTTTTTTTTTACCAAATATCACGTTCCTGACGTTTTGATATTAATGTTTTTTTACCATCTTTAAATTATCTGAGCGCCACAACTAGTCTAGGTCGAGATTGGAGGTGTTGAAGATAACGAATAAATTTAGCTTTAAGTAATAAAATGAGGCAATAATAAATTTTAATAATATATGAACCGCATATGAGCATGTACCGCCTCTTTAAAAAATCGTGCATTCCACCATCCACTTGGTTGGTGAGGGTATTCTAGGGGATTTCTAGGGGAGAAATAAAATTAGTCTAGGGTTATGTCGCCGAGACCATCTGGCGACACTGTTTTTCTACCATAGATAACGACATCGACTAACAACACTAAATAGAAAAGTTCAAACAATTGTATTGTATGAGTAAAATGCCTTGCAATTAAAACCGTAAATATGTACATAAATTAAAATAATGGTGGATTATAGTTTTACAGATTCATAAAAGGCAATCATAAGTAATCATGTATAATACAATGTTGGATCTGGTTCAAGATGAACCCGGAATATTCGGTCTTCTTACTGCGTTATCAGATAAAATTGCTTCTGATTATAGCAATAATAGAAATATTAATGAAAAACGTCTTTCAAACAAGATGAGATCATACAGTTATGAAATAATTTTAAAGAAAACTAATAAAGAAATCCCTTCATGCTGTAGTGAACCTATCATTGGACTGTATACATATTTTTTATCATCTCAACTAAACATTACAAATGTAGCGGAATATAAGAAAAACACAGAGTTGAAGACTTTAGTTGACAAAATACGATCTATAGACTTTGGAATGAATAAAGATAATGTTTACAGTGTATTAAAGCTTCTGGTTGGTCTTAAGAATTCTGTTAAACAAGACTTTGGTTTAGAGCTGTATAAGGTATTCCTTTGTTGTCTGTTTTTATTATGTTTTTATTTGTTTAACTTTACTCGGTGGTTTACAAGGTTGAAAATTCATGAATTATTTTATAAATATGAAATTATAAGCAAACAGAACACCAGATGCACTTAATTGCAACTGACATTTAATCAAAATTACAAAAGCTCTATAATAAGATGGACTTTTAGTCAATATAATTAGGCAATTTTTTAAAATGCATTATCAATTAAGATATCCAACTAAGATAATTTTAAAGTATGAAGATAATTTTTTTCTTACTATAACAATGATTATTAGTAATTTAATAATAGTATTCATAACTTTCAGGCACCATTTTCTTTTGGTGGCTTCGATAAAATGTTACCAAGACCACCTATAGCAGACTATGGTTCACCAGACCCATATCCATACTTCCCTTCACATGTTTTTGAATTGCCCTTTTCATTACGGAAACAAGCTTTGTCGATGGAGCATCAAGTCCACTGTTACACCCAATATACAGTAGAAACATTTGATTCACATTCATGTAAGTATGTTTTATAGTTTAATAATACCATAAAATTGTATGTGATCAGCTTTTTGAATTCATAATATAGTAATCATTAATGTATCTTAACAAAGTTTCAATTTAGAAATGTATATATTGATTGTACTTGTTTTTATCTCAAAAGAAGTATTCGTTATTTCTGACTTCTTGCACCTTTCAATAGGTATGTGTGAAGACCTGTAGACATGAAAGACAGACTAGGTCTAGTTTAGGAATCAGTCTCTCTTATTAATCATATATTTTAGTAATCTATAAAATTTTCAAAATGTATTGTTTTTAAATTGTAGAGGGAATAAACTTAAACATTTTATCATTAAGATAGTTTCACAATAAAATTAGGTGAAAAAGTGAAATTTGAATAAATCAAATTAGACTCCAGTAATGATATGAATCTATCTTTTAGTTTACAATGAGCTTCTCTCCTCAATTTGTTTTTATATATATATATATATATATATATATATATATATATATATATATTGTTTTTCTGAGTTGTATACCCTAGTAATTTAAATTAATGGAACCTCCACTGGTCTTTGTACAATCTTATATGTTTAATTTAAGTAGATTAAGATGACTGTTTGTTTTCCTGAAAAATAAATAAATCTATGCAAGGAGCTTGAAAACATCTCCATGTAAATAAATTGTTGTTTTGTACAAAATTTGACACATTCAATTACAATATTAAAATTCAGCCACAAAAGTCATAATTGCCTTAGTTGTTTGCAAACTAAATATGTTATTGGATATTTATTTATTATGAAAACCAACAGCATTTACAGACAGTAGTTCTCAATAGACTTCCTTAAAAACAAAGCTAATTACAGGTTTTCCTATTAAAATATTATTAAAGCAATATTTTGTTGAAGATTGAACACTGAAATAAAACTAAAAACAAGTGATCAATAATAAGGTAGCCATTCACAGTTTATATGAAACACAATAACAGAGAAGCACTGTGGATTTGGAATTTATTTAAAATAAATCATGTGTGTCTACTTAAAAGCTCTTTTTTAAATTCCATTCTATTCAAACTGTCATATTTTTTGAAAGTCCAATTTAAACTAACTAGAAGCAAGCTTATGGCAAAGCGTTCCATTCCATAAACTCCCTCATGATCATTTACATTTCCTAAATCTATTAGTTTTCTTTTCCTTACAGATTTGTTTGAAAATCTATCACAGAACCAAGCAATGGATTTACATGTATTTGTCAGTCCAATGTCGTTACCATCAATGACATCCACACAATTGTCAATTTACTCATCACCAACAGTTTTAGATTGTGGAAGAATTACTGGGCCCAGGGACCTAGTCATACCCAAGGAGTGTGATGTGAAAGTAGTTGTAAGTACCACTTAGTTCATGACTATCATGTGTTGAATAATTAACTTTATTATAGCCTACCTAGAGCTTATAACTGGTGAGAGAATTAGAAAATATGACATTATCCTGTAAAATGTTGTAGTAAAAGCAAAAGCATAGTGTATGGGGTAATATCATTTATAAACTGAGGCAGATCTGGGTTGATTGTTTAGATTATAATTGTTTCAATTATTAAAATGAAGATATCTTGTTCCTACTTCCTCAGTGCAGAATATTCATGTGCAAACTTAAAAATATCCTTAAAGAACTTAATTCCACTGAGTGGCGTGCCGCGCGCAGCCGGAAATGCAGAGATTATGATTGATATGTAAGATATATGTGAACGTAGCTGGCCGTAACCGACCCCGGTTGTATGTAAATACTTTTCTTGTTAATGAAAACACAGATTTTTTATTCATCACAATGAGCACGGAAGACAGAAGTTTTGTTTTTAATTCTAACAATTATTTTTCAACAAAAGTATAAATATTTACTGTATCGTTATAGTTCTAATTGGAACTCAATCTTGTCGATCGTCAAGGTACAGTTAAAAGTGTTCTATACCTGTTATATCAATGTTAGAATACATGTAAGAATTTTTGGCAATAATGATTTATATGCAGGGTGTTTTTTTTCAAATGGGAATCGATAGGGACATCCTTAACTATGAGGGATACTGAAAGAAGTTACGAGCCCGAATTTTGTATAACAGACTAAAATAGCATTATTGGAATTTTCAAAAATAAAGCCAGGAATCGTATCCGAAAATTTCGAAAAAAAAAACAACACTTCCTGTGTTATTCCACCATTAGATAGTGTTGCTAATAAGGAATAAATTCGGGGAAGTAATTACATACGCCAAATTTACAGAAAATTATAAATTTTACCAAAAGCGTATGATACTTATCAGCAACACTATTTATTATTTTATTAATATAATTAACACTATTAATTGTGGAATAATAAATCTTGTTTTTTTTTTCGAAATGGCTCAATTCCTGGATGGAGTTTTTATCAATATCGGGCTCGTAACTCCTTTCAGTCTTTTTCGCCATTCCTCATTGTTTATTTGCCTTTCTATTCCCGTTTGAAAAAAACACCATGTAAGTATATGACTTTTATTTGTAAGTTGTACAATACACAATAATGTTGACTGTTCTTGTCGAACAGTTTTTTCGAATTACTGTCTTATCAAATTACTCATTTGATAAAATAGAAGCCGCGCGTATTAGCCTCTCGGTGCACATGCGGTCTGCGATCTAAGTACCACAGTTTATCCTGGAATGCTTCAGTTTGCTCTAAGGTCATCCATAACACAAAGTTGCGCTTACCCTAAACTTTCATTTGTGAGCGATTAGGGTCTTTCGCTATCTATTGATAACTCTTTACGTCTCTTTCTTCAGGTGTCGATGCCCGAGTCGGATATAAATCAACCAGTACAAGAAGTGTATCGAGCACAGAATACAACTTTTGATATATGGGAAATTGCAACTCAAATTGATAAGAATATTCCAGACGATTTGTGGGATATTGCAGGTATCAACACATATTATAAAACAAAATACCCCGGCCGCTGAAATTCCTTCATAGGCCAAAAAATTATTTATTGTTTTTATAATATGTAGCGATTTTTTAAATTTTCCACTACTCGCAGCACAGGAAATAAATACTTTGAAAATACTCCAAATAGAATAAATAAAATTTATATTGAAATATAATCTACATGACTCTTCGACAGAAAAGGAATTTAGGCATATATGTGCTGTTACCCGAGCGAACCCGGGCTGGGTTGCTAGTTTAAAATATATGAAACAGCCCTTTATTTTCCATATTTAGTGGTTCCATTCATCCATCCATCATCCATCAATCTAACACTACCCAGTTGCCAATATTTGAGCAATACACCCGTGACAAACTCCCGTCGTTTACGAACATTGGTTTCTATTCTCACATAAGGTACCTATAGCCATACATCTATTTGGTTAAGTTGGCTGTAAAATAAAACACAAAATTATAAACTGAAAATAACTAAACATAACACGAACGATTTACATTATTTTGTTTTTTAAAGTAACAAACAGAAAACTAAAAGCTCTATTATTGTTATTACATTTAAACCAGATCCAAATACATTATGGAATAAAAATAATAGTTCACTTTTGTAGACAGTTGGTACCGCATATAAGGGTGGTACCACACGAATCATCGCACGTCGATCGACGTCGACTGTTTCGTTCTACCATGGATCGATGGCGTCGATCGATGATCGATCGACGACCGATCGATTGGTGTGGTACCACCCTTAGAGTTCTAACATATTAGTTACATTCTGAACACTCTGAACACACACAGGTCCTGTTTAGCACCGTGGCACGAACCTCATCTCGATCAAAGGGTTGAGTTCAAAATGTTCGTGTCGTCGGCCACTTATGTTTCAGTAAAATATACAGTTATAATTATTTTTATTATAACAATCAATAAGGTTAAACCATATTTTATAATCACTTGAGCTCAAGTGATTATAAAATATAGTATTTAGCTAAATACTAGTTAGTTTTTTTTATTTTTTAGTGTTAAAATAGCCATCATTAGAGTAAACTTATAATAACTATAATCAATTGCACCTCAAATTCTTTAATCTAAAAATATTTGTTACTTCATTTAATAGGGAAAAATAGACAATTAACTACTAATTAAATATATATATATATTGTGTTAGTTTGCTATCTCATTAGTAAGCAGGCTGCATTTCCTTGTTGCACAAAAACAGAGCGAATGTTTTTTTTTATTGAGGGTTGCCGATCAAAGAAAATATTTTCGCACATAAACCCAAGCAAATAAAAAGCACAAAAATAAAATACTGACTATACAGCTGACATAAATATATTTTAGTGATATTATTTAATATGTTATGATTTCGACATTTTTTTAAGTAATTTATTCAACTGAATATCTATGTCATCTATTTTAAATCATAAAGATTTCCTCAAGTATTTCTTTTTGCATAATGATTAAACTATGGTTCGAGAACCTTGCCTCTATCGGTAAAGATGCACGCAATTACGTATTCCTTGATTTGCTTTTATGTCTTTTATATATTTATATACATAATTTGGTTCTGTCTTTCATTTTAGTAATTATTATAAAATGTTATAAAAATTAAGGTATAGTCATTTTTTGCGTAAAGTACTGAAATCAAAAGCTTATTGAGGGCCTGGAATGAACTCCACTATTTTGGTAAACAATCTCTATTCCTTCACCGTCGGCCATGGCTAGCTTTGCCAGAGACTCTGCCGCCTCGTTCCCACCGATTTCCAATCTTGAATTCAACACCACTAGATTTTAAATGCCAAACACATTGAATAATGGAATAAGTCCCTCGTCTAACGAAAGCTTCCTTCGCACAACTTAATAAATGCTGGAAAGAAGATTTTGAATCTGTCTAAACACCCAACATTTACTACTATTGGTTTCTGTATACACCATACATAAAATATGAGAAATAAACATAATTGCGGAACCTGAATAGGTGATTTTATATTACAAAGTGCTTTGTAAAAAAAAAATATATCATTTTATATTCAGTATTGATTAGATAAAGTTTTGGAAGTAGTTGAGGGATCACCAAATAAAAATTTTTCGAAAGAAAAAATAATTACTTATTTGTTTTATTATAGGTATTGTTCAATTTTTATTTAGTTATAAGCTTTGCCGTCAGCGTTGACACACCAGTTAACAAAATTGTGATAATATATAAATAATAGAGATGAATAAAGAATTTGAATTCATTAATATGATCCCTTTATCTGATGTTCATGCTAGTAAGAATTTACAAAAATAAGCTACATTTTACAATATTACAAAATAATGTTAAAAAAAAACTTTGTGGAAGTAGAGTATCTTTGTTAAGACCTTGTCTGGGGGGGGGGGCGGTACTACAGTCCTTCCTATTTTGACCGCCATAATAACCAAGTGGACGTGGTTGTGTTCCGGTCGAAGGGAAGGAACTGTCGGTGCAATACTGGAACAACCGACGTCTACAGCGCATCAGTGACGCATCATTAGCCGATTTAATAATTAAAATAAATAAAACACCTATGATGTAACAATAAAGCGACTTACGATGTCCATGGGCGCGGATACCAGTTACCACCAGGTGGATTGCGTGATCGTTTGCCGGCTACGAATGTAGGTAAACAAAAGTGAAATTCTAAGTAGTTTTTGTATTTTAGCTTCCTGTTTGCTTTTTGAGCTTTATTGTAATCACAAATATTTTTCAGCTAAACTTCCTCCAATAAGAGAAAGACAGCTGATCTCCACATCAACTCGTGAAATGAATCTTTGGCGAGAAATACACGGACATGAGTTATATAATCTGGCTATCATATCTGAGAAATGTTTTATACGACATGTCATGTATCTGCTGAGTAAGTATTTTTATATTTATTTTGTATGGGAACAGCAGACAGCAAACCAGCACCATTTTTGTTTAATTTTAAGATAAGAGTATTAGCACAGATTACTTAACACTTTACTATGAAATAATAAATCACTCAGTTCGAAGTTTTAGTACTTACATAATTTATGAAAATGCTAAATTTCAGAATGATCTACCTGTTCTTCATTGAGAATCAACTACATCCATACACAATGTGACCCTTTCTAATGTAAGATATAATACTAGTTACCTACTACGTAACTTAAACATTTTTTCAGTCGGTATCGAAACCTCGTCATTTCCCTACAACGCAGAAACTGGATTCTTCAAAATGAAAAGCGACTTGGTTCTCGAAGGAGTATCAAAAGTGCACCTCAGAAGATACGTGTCAGACTTGTTGCTTGTCGGCACTTATTACAAACGGCTGTACAATTTTGCATTCAATCAGTCTGTGGAAGGTCATTTTCATAGCAATGGTTTGGTGTATGAGGTGGGTGGTATAAAGTTTCTTTGTGCTTTGACATTGCGGGCAGAAAGTTTTCACCGATTGGAAAAACGGCAGAGCTTAGAGCACGATCCTGAGCGACTTTTCGAATGGTTTTAGGGAATTTCGAACCACATGGTTATAGGGGAAATGATTATTGTATTATTGCTGTCAATTTTGTATGAAGCCTAGATTTTTATTTTCAACTAAAATAGTAAAAAGAGTCACACGGTATATTGATTTAAATTTTTACATTAATATGCTACTTAAGTAATTAAGGAAAGTAAGCTCATGTGTAGCTTCATCACTCAATATTATATATTTTTATTCTATTATCTCATTACTTAATTTTAGGATCCTTTATAATACGAGATATTAAAATGTTGGACATATTTGATATAGGAATTTTTAGTGACAGGCAGAGCAGTTAAGGTTGTTATTGTTATTAAATTACAAGCCATTTTTAACCGCAAATTTAAAAAAAGCCTTATATCTTATAGGAAAAAATATTCATAAGTATCTTTCGGCTGAACCGATTTTATTAAAAGATGGTTAAGAATAATCTTGACTCGCTCAGCTTTCACACAAAAAATACGCACCTCTACATTCCTATTATTTTATAAGCTACGGTGCCACAGATGTCCATTACGGGAGCTGTGATATAGCTCCTTATAACATGCCTCTTTCTGTGTCGGTTTTTAATAAAACTAGATATAATTTTAATCTTTTTTTTGAAGTCTTTTTCGTAAAAAGTGTTTGTTTTAGTTTAGCCTAAATTAATTTTTTACTTAATTACAGGCTGCCCGTGAAGTAATACGTCGCTATTTATTAGAGTTTCGAATGAAGGCAACAGAGATATTTGAAGATGTTTGCAAAGAAGAAGCTGGGTACCTTCCTACACTATTGCAAATATTATACCATATAGAACCGTTGAAGAGCCAAATGGAAACAATCGTGTCTATTTATAAGTTGATTGATCCTGGTAAGTATAAGTTAGAAGTTTATTATTTCCATATTCCATATGTTCGCGTATTCGCTTAAAAAAACGCTGAGGTGAAGAAGATAAATTTTTCTATATTCGCCTATTTTCACGAACAAGACGAATACACGAACACTCGTATATGCCGAATTCGCATATTCGTCACGGCAAACAAAGAGAGAAACATTAATTCCGAATAGCGATGTGAAGTGGGCTCTTGTGAATTATTCTTGAACTAATTCAACGCGAAGATATTTCATGTTATTCACATAGATGGCAGCACTTTTTAGTTCCCATACAAACTTACGACACATTTCCGTTTTGATTATTAGATAGTTATGTGATGTGATTTGAACCGATAATATGTGACGACATTGATATAAGTTGGTTAGATCTAAACTTAGGCCTTAAAATGTTGACATGAGGTTTTTCTATATAAAGTCACAATATTATATAAGTAGTTAAATACCTATTTACAAAAGTATCACATGGAATAACAGCAACGACCAAGCTTAAAATATTAATAATTAAAAGAAATGTTACAACGTGGGCTAGGTTTTTGTACACCATCTAAAAAAATCACAAATAAGTGGTAATTATAGGAAAAATATAGATAATTTGATCGAATCAGTAGTGAGATGGTATGAAAATAAAAAAGTCAACATTATTTGTGTTCGTTTTAGCGGGGAACATTGACAATGAGTTTTCTATGGCGGAAGTTGTTAAGTGAAGTAAGTTCACTAAGCAGAGGGGACAGCCACCTCACTCACGGCACACTTCACTCACATCACATTGATAGTTGTCTGTCTGTGTGTTTGATTGTTCGTTGCGCTTGAGTTCTTTCTTTCGGTTTCTTTTTACTAATGGCATTTCTTTGGACATATTCTTTGGACTAATGGCAACCAGCCATCGATACTACTCGATACACAAAACAAAAAGATGTAAGTAAACCTTAGCTGTCAATATTACATTTTTTTTCCGCCATGATATTTTTTGTTTGTATTGCACACTAATAATGCACAATTTCATTTCCTACCAATAAATTAAGTGTTTTAATAACAATTTAACATCTTAAACAATTTTTTGATAAAGTGTACAAAGATCTGGCCCAGACTCCTTGCTTATTGGGACATTTCTTTTGTTTCATGGGCATCATTCTTTTTTTGTATATATATATATTTGTTTTACCTCATAGTGTGGAGTCAATGTACATTTTTATTATATTATTTTTTATTTATTTTTATTATATTATTTGTCTCGATTCAGTGATCTTCTCAAATTATTGTGGACCTTAAACTTTTTGACCTCTTACTTGAAGTTTGATGAGTAATCAAATAGTAATTGTATATTTAGACGCTTGGTTGTATGGGTCATGAGAAATTCATAAAGGGCACAATAACTAAGCATCACTTATTTTTCAATAATAATTTTAATACTGTTGTAATATTTTGTTCTGATATTGTATTTATTTCACAAATGCCCATTTTACAGTTTGCTATCTTTCATTTATTGAAATATTCCATACATGCGACGCTTTACATAGTTAGTACATTGACATTAAAAAGATGGCACTACCAGTATATTAAATCGCGCATGTAAGTTTATCAATGTTCTGATCGGGCTTTCGCAACTGGCTCTGTTCTGCATCGCTTCTCGGCCTTTTGGCTAAGATCAAAGTGTAGTATCTGTTCTTTTCAGCTTAATATCTGAAAGTTCCCTCACTGAGGGACCAGTATATTAAACTGATTTTTGTATATCGACGGGATGTTCGGGGCTCGCTCCACTCCCGTCACGGGTCGGCCCGGCATTGCAGTGCCGTCGGGATCGGCCCACAGATTTTAAATCAACCTCGTACCTAAATCATTATTTAAGGTAGTATGTTTCCCGGACAGAATGCCACTGTATGTATTATGCATGGGTCGTTACTGGGCATGGAAATGATTGCTATTTACTAATAACAATCATACGATAAAATATTTTTTTTTTGTCACAGTGAAATCACCTGCTACTTTTCACACCTGCTATTTTTCACTCCTGCTGTTTTTAATTGGTTATGATTTATCATGACATATCATGTGGGAGTGATTTTTCATTAGCCGTGATTTCTCACCGTAATTAGTTTGAATGATTTTTATAGCAATTATTGTTGCTTTTACGTGCTTTTATTTAACTTGCAATGTATGTATTTAGCTACATAGTTCACTTTGTTCGGGTGTAATCTTGAATGAAACTAAATTTTTAAAGCTTACTTTACAAAAACTTTCTAGTGAAACTAATGCATCTTTAGCACCATAGCAGATCTTTAGAGTAAGCCTTTTTCTTATAGCCTTAAAGTTTAATTTAGAATGTAAACATTGACTGAAACGGCGAGCCATAGTGCGATCGAATGCGCTACTCGCACTCATAGCGCTGTAAGTAAGTGCGTCTCGCTCGATCCTGCCGCTCGCATTATCGCCGTGCTAATTCTCTCACCAAAATCACACCACCAACAGAAATCATTATCACTGTGATTCTAAAGCTGGATAGCAGATATGATATATGAAAAAAAAAATCATATGATTTTCACTGTTACTAATGATTTGTTCCATGTCTAGTCGGTACGCGTTTTCGCAATACCGAAACTATGTATCGGTTCAATCAAATACCAATAACGGGTTTTGAAACTATTTATTTTAGAAACTATCTATTGGATTAATGCTAATACAAATGCGGTTGACATCAGAACCTAGGGCCTCATTTGTGACTGACTTCAAAGATATCTCACCTTTTAGTACTTCAAACTAGACGCTCATTGCGGCCTTACTTGAAATTTGTGACGCTTTGGTTTCGGAGATATTAGTGGTTGAATGGAACTGATTATGCTTACCAGTTTTCATCAAATCACTCGTAAATTACTGAATTTCGGTTTGATGTAAGTCGTCACGATAGCGTCACATTTGCGTCACCAATTAATGACGCAGGTGTGAATTTCGTAACAGGAGCCATCATCGAGATACAGAGAAGCTCTAGGTTCATAATTATAGACCTAGGGCTTCTCTGTATCTTGGCCCGATAACGGTTTTTAGGTATTGCACCGATACATAGTTATTGAAACTATTTACGGTTTGAAACGCCCACCTCTACATAGTACTACTGTAAGTTATAAATAATAAAATGTTAAGGCTGGCCCTTTGTTTAAAAATTTGACTAACTCCGGATCTCGGGATAAAATTGCTGAATGACTGTCGGTTCTATAGAAAATAACGTTAATGGAGGGACATATTAAATAACTCACCAGCTTACTCCGAGTTAAATTGTTAACTCCAGGTCGTGCAAGTCGGCATAAGCTCCCATCAATCCCTCATGTGCTAAAATATCAGTATTTTCATGTGCCATTTCAAAATATCCTAAGTCAATGATCACTTTATAAGGGGCTAAGTTTGTAATATATTTTCTTTCTATCAGCACAGATGGCAAAAACACAGGCTTCCAAGACACTTCACGGGGTTTTGTTATTATTCTGTTTTTATTTCTGCATCTGTTAGCTCGGCAAGTCTCCAAAGTATCCAAACGGCACCCGTTCACGAGTAAACGCGGAATCCAGCCATCAGGTCGTTTATCGCCATGTCGTTAGTGAGTCATGCAGGGTGCGCTCACGACCTAAAACAGTGTTTTAAAAAAAATTGACTAAACCCTCCTTTAATACAAAATTTAATAAATTAAATTTTCATAAAAATAATAACCAATTGTAAGAGATCTTACAAGCTTACAATTAATCTTTATAATCAAATCAAAATCACAAACTATTAAATAGCAAAATGTAGGTTTCAATCTAATCCAAGCAATCCGTTCCTGATCCGTCCCCTGCGGTCCCCGTATGCTGGCAGTGTTGCCACTTTGAACCAATCTTAACAGAAGAAATAAACGGTTGCGACCTCATTGGTCGAGTAGCCTCAGTGGTAGTAGCCCTGCCTCATGCGCCGGAGGTCCTGGGCTCGAACCAATGAACACATGTTTGTTTGATCATGGTTTTTTTAAATTTATATATAAAATAAAATAAAAATATGTTGATTTCAGTAACAAATAAGTTGCCGCGGCTTCCCAGAAAGTAATCAGAAGATACTTGTGTTGGGATAGCCTCGCTCTTCCTACGTATTCTTAACAATTTGGATTTACTTAATTTAGTTAAGTTCAAATATTACAGTATAAGTTTATATTTATATTTATTTTATATTTATATTTAGAGCAGTTTTAAGGAGAAAAAGTATACCCAAGTGGTTGTATGTGCGTGTCTGTGTGTGTGTGTGCGTGTGTGTGCGTGTGCGTGTGTGTGCGTGTGAGCAGGTGTGTGTGTACCTATGTGTATGTGTAATGATATCCATTTATAAACTTGTTTTTGAAATGTGTCGAGCCATCCTTACCAGGATTTCTTCCACGTCAAGTTAGTTGAGGGAAGAGAGCTACTCAGTCAAAATGATCTTACACTCATATAGTTGCATTGGGTCAATTTTAAGGATACGATTTATTTTATAGGTAGCAAAAGTGGCTTGAGCTAAATATTGCCTGGTGGCAAAAACTGCTCTTGCAGTATATGTAGGGGCTACAACATCGCACCGTCTTCTACTTCATGATCTGGAGGTAACCTTTTGTGATATCTTAGTATCATGTGTAAAATGTATAGCTTTCTAACGGAGAGCAGTTTGGTACTGTTGTATAGGGTTTCGGTAGAAAACCTAAAGGGCGTACAGTGCATAACCTTGATTAGAGATCTTGGTGCCCGCTCTAGATCTAAAAAGTGAGATTTAGCTGCTCCTCCCCAAACTGAGATGCAATATATTACAACAGGCTGGGCTGGTGCCATATATATTTTGTACAGTAGCTCAGTGCTCATAACATGTCTCAGGGATTTGAAAACCCCCATGAGCTTCCTTACCCTTCCTATAGTTATTCTAGGTGCGGATACCGACTTAATGTCTGATCCACAATTACTCCGAGATATTTGGCTTGACTGACTTTCTCGATTGTTGGGCAGTTACAGGTATTAAGGGTAGGTGAACGGCAGGTGTGAATTTTTACTTCAAAACCCGATGAGGGTTGGGTATTTATATATGGGGAAAAGCAAATATAATTTGTTTTTTTGGTGTTAAGATTGAGGAGATTCTCCCTTAACCAACAACTAATTCTAGCTAGCCCCTCCTCGGCCACAAGCCTAACTTTGTCCCAAGTCTTGGCTGTAAAGACAATGGTAGTATCATCCGCTTAGGACAGTAACCTACCCCCAGTGTTACGAAGATTACAAATACTATTGATATAAATTAAAAAGAGCTTAGGACCTAGAACACTGCCCTGCGGGACACCAAATGTAATATTTTCTTCGTCACTAAGAAAATTATAAATTTTTATAGCCTGCCTTCTGTTCTGAAGGTAACTGCTTAGGAGGGGGAGAGAGCCGTACGGCGTATACCAATATTTTCCAGCCTATGGACAAGAGTGGGGAGAGAAATGGTGTTGAAGGCTTTTTTGAGGTTTAGAAAAGCCACAAGACTCTTGTTGCCTTTGTCTATTTCTTTCGTGATTACGGATGTAAGATCCACGATCGCATATTGCGTTGACATTCCCTTCCTAAAACCGTACTGAGAGGTGGATAAAAGGTTATACTTGGTCAAATAATTTACTATTCGAGAGTTTAATACCCTTTCAACAATTTTAGAAATGGAGGTCAACACTGAAATAGGTCGGACATTGTTGACGTCGTCGCTATCCCCACTCTTATACACGGGAGTGACGATAGATCGCTTAAGAAGGTATGGGAAGGCTCCTGTTTTAAAACACAGGTTCACTAGGTCAGTGATTAAAGGGACTAAAATTTTCCTAGTTTCTTTTAGAAAAAGGGTAGGAATTCCGTCCCATCCTGGTACACTCTGAGAATCCAACGACATTAAAGTATTTTCTACTTCCTCGTGGCAGGTGTCACTCAAAACAAAACAGGACAAGTGGTTATAGTTTCCTGTTTTAATTGGTCCCGAAGGTACAGAGTCATTTGAGAACGCTTCGTCTAGTGATGATCCAATGTTAAAAAATATTCATTAATAAATAAAATATGTGTAGAGTAAATATACGTATGTTTATTCTAGGTTGCCCCCCCGTTCGCTGTATGGTTATCCATAAAATAAGCACTTTAGGGTCATTCAGTTGGTGCGTTTGTCTGAGGGCTTATTTATTATAATTGGAAACCTTATAATGCACGCAGTCTATAGATTTATAATAACAAAAATAATCATTACAAATATTGTCTGCAAATTCCCTCGACATAGCAAAGTGCAAGAGGAAAACTAGAAAGACAGGCTGCACTATCAGATGGGAATAATATGTGCCGTGGAGAGAGAATCAGTAAATATGTTATTATTCTATTCCAGATTCGTTAAACAGCCTGCCTCACGGAGCTGAACTGATGTCGTATCTGTTTAGTGAAATATCTTTGGTCACGGATGAGAACACTTCCATAATAATGCACAAGGCTTTGATATCTGTCTGTAAAGTTTATTTCAAGTAAGTAACTTCTGCTGATTAATAAAAATAAATGTATTGCGGTGCCACTCAGAGACCTCAAATAGTAACTTAAGGCACTTCTAATAATAGATTTTTTTCAGCACTTCGTATTTATAAGGTTTACATTCGCTAAACAAAAACTATACTTACTTTGTGTTCCACGTAAAAAAGACTGTGAGTGCACTATGATGCTAATTAAATTTGAAAATTTGTGTTTATATAGGAATTTACCAGCTTTTAAATGTATCTGCATGTACGATTACCAAAACTTTTTTAAAGGGTCGACGTAACTACTGCCTATTCAACTTAAGTGTTAAACAACATGTTTTACGGCCGCTCTAAGACTGCACGAAAAAAAGTAGTGGGGCGCGGCTTCATGAAGGGCACTCACACCAACGGCTAGACTCAGAGACGTTAAGTTACTTAAGGCGTTCCTAATGCAGAGTGCGTTCCGAATGCCCACAGCGCTATCATCTATATCACACGCTATATCACAGTGCCGATTAGTTTTAGCTCGCTAAAAGTGATAGTTTTACTATTTCAGTCGGATCGGTAAATAGCGCGCTATAATTCGCTAAAATACTCGTTTAAATTTAATGTTATATCTTCATTAAGATCTTCGGCCCGGATTGTATTTCATGAGCCGTTTTTTTAATATACAAAAGAAATTAATAAGCAAGCTTCTAAAATCCGTAACTGCTTAAATAAAAACATAACATTGAAACGTCATGAGTCAATTTTGACAGATTGTTCAGAGCGACCATGCTCCGTAGCTTGGGCATTGTGAGCGGGGGAAGATCGCGGTGTTATGACGTATCCCAATAGATTTCAGTCTGGACTACTTTTTTACCTGTAGTCGCACACTACGATGTGTGAAAACAAATGGGGCGTGCCTTCGTGGATGACACTTACTTTAGATAAAATCTACCATTTTTGTTTATTGAAAAAGGATTAGACGTTTGTCTTCTATCTCACCTGATGGAAATTGATGATGAAGACGAAGGTGTTACACGTCTATCCACGAGATACCTATTCACTCGATGCTTGAAAGAACTAGGACTATAGTTTTCTGGAAAAACAGACACAGGCAGTTCATTCCACACCTTGGCGACCCGCACCAAAAAGGAACTATCGAAGCGTTTGGTTCGACTTCTTGGGATATCTACCATGAAGGGATGGAAGGTCTATCTGCGTTTAGTAGTCCGATGCAAGAAGGGTGTGGGTTCAACCTGATCAAAAAGAGCATTCGCGCACTCTCCAATATGTAATCTGTAGAAGACTGCTAAACTGGCAACTTTCCGACGATGGTCGAGGCTTTGCAGTTTTTTGGTGGTGAAGTTAAAGTTGTTAATCATTTTTCGGGCTCTTCGGTCAACTACGTCCATCGCTTCTAGTTGGTACTTTGCAGAACCATCCCAAAGGTGGCTACAGTACTCCATACAAGATCGAACTTGAGCTGTATACAAATTAAGTAGCTGTTAGTAAGGGCTGAAGTACCATCGGACCTTCGAGATGATTCCCAACTTCTTTGAAGCTGTTTGAGCCATGGACACAATTTGTTGCCCGAAGTTTAGTTGGGACGATATAGTTACGCCCAGAAGCCCTAGGTGGTCGGTTAAGGGTACAGAAACATTTTGGAAAGTGGAAACTGCTCTTCGAAACTGCTCTTTTTCGCGGAGAATAAACACGCCTGTGTTTTCGACGGGTTAAATTTGACCAACTTGGACTCGCTCCAATCGGACACTTTCTTTAAGGCCAAATCCACCCGCTCAATCATGGACTCTCCCAAAGCCCGGATTTCTTGAGGACTCGCTCGCGTATTAGACATATATCTCTCTATAACGGTGCTGTCATCAGCGTAACCAATAATGCCTGGGGTTAGCAGGTCGTTAATGTGCAGCAAGAATAACGTTGCAGAGAGAATAGATCCCTGAGGTACCCGGTATTAATTGCCATTAGGTCAGAAGAGCAGCCGTCTAAGACTACTCGAATTGACCGTTCCCTCAGAAAATCAGATATCGAGTCGCAGAGCCTTTTAGGTATTCCGTATGCTGGAAGCTTACTCAAGAGACCATCATGCCAGACCCTATTAAAAGCCTTGGAAATGTCTAAGGATACAGCTATAGCTTCACCGTGACCTTCCAAGGCTTCGCTCCATAAGTGAGTGGCATACACAAGAAGATCTCCAGTCGAGCGTCCACTGCGAAATCCATATTGGTTATCACCAAGGAGCTCGTTGGACTCAAGGTATGCCAGGAGACGATTGTTCAATACACGCTCCATAACTTTGCAAAGTATGGAGGTGATTGCAATAGGTTAATAGTTGATGGGATCTGCGGCGACTTCAACACGCTGGCCTTGTTCACGTCTAAATTGTGCAAGCATTTAAGAACCTCCTTTTGGCGAATATGAACGGTACCCATTTTGGGTCCGAACTAAGGTAACTGGGGTGGGACTTTACCTTGACTATTTAGACGT
Organism: Marasmarcha lunaedactyla; assembly: GCA_923062675.1. Lineage (NCBI taxonomy): Eukaryota > Metazoa > Arthropoda > Insecta > Lepidoptera > Pterophoridae > Marasmarcha > Marasmarcha lunaedactyla. The sequence goes on from OV281353.1 coordinate 18,510,442, forward strand.
GATAGTCTGCAAAAAGATTAGCAAAGAGGTCTGCTTTCTCTTTTGCAGTGTGGGCCAGTGAACCGTCCGACTTCCTCAGAGGTGGCAGCGATGGGCGACAGAAGTTTGACTCAACCAACTTGGCCAAAGACCAGAAAGCTTTGCTTCCTGAAGGATATGACGCTATCTTGTCTCCGATGTGGCCAATGTGGTCAAAGCGAGCTTTTCTGATCACCTTTTTGCAAGACTTGGCGGCAGCATTGTATTTTTTCTTCAGTTCATGCGAATCCACGGCTTTGCTTCTGCGAGCGTCAGCCCAGGCTTTGTACGCTTCTTGCTTAAGCTTTTCAGCTGTGAGGCAAGCAGCATTAAACCATGGGCGACCTTTGGTTTCAAGGAATAGGTCAGCGTAAGGTATGAAATATTCCATTGCTTGGCCTATCACACTTGATACAGCATCAGCGCAGCACGATGGATCGGTTGATGTAAAACAAGTCTTCCGCCAAGGATAAGACGCGAAAAAGTGCCGCAACTCATCCCAATCTGCTGACTTGTATCGCCATACTCGCCTAGCGCTTTTTGGGCTGGTGTCAGGCGGCGAGTACGGCGACACAGATTTCACCACGCAGTGGTCGGATGTCGCTAAAGGTGCAGTTACGGACACCGAGCACCTGTCAGGATCAGTTGTCAGCAGAAGGTCTAAGCAATATGCAGTGTGGCCGGCAACGTCGGGGATGCGCGGGGATGGACCCTGGGTAACAAAGGTATGCCGAGTCTGACGGATTACAGGTCTGCGTCTCCGTTAAGAAGAGTAGGTAGGCCTCTCTGTCTCAAGATGGTGGAGGACATCATTGATATTTGAGTGCATTGCTCTGATGTTGCAGAAGTGCACTTTAAGAGAGAGGAAGTGCGACCGCTGTAGAACCTTACTCTTCTTGTGACTTTTTATATTAGTTTTGTGAGTGAATAGGGAGGAGGAACCGACCGGGAACTGGCTTGGAGACTGCGGGGACGCCCGAACCCCCCTGGGGATTGCCATCGGGTCCTCTCAAACCAGTCGCCAGCTGGAACGATCAAGCCTCCCGGGATTTTTCGCGAGGTGACGGGGCAGCCTTTCGCATGTAAAAGTTTGCCTTACAATTTTTTTTTAATTTATATATTTTTTTATTTTCTCAGATTCATCGAGCGCTTCATATTCGAAGGCGAACTTTTAGACGAATTCCACGAATTTTTCATACGCAAAGACAATCATTTCGTTCACTGCAAATCTAAAAGGTATTGGGACAAAGGATTCCACATAACTCAGAGCGTGGCAGTACCGGAGTTCTTAAGGAATTTGGCCAAATTGATACTGTTGTGTGGAAAATCCTTGCGGTTGTTGAAACTTTGTAATCCTAGTGTAAGTATATTTGTACATTTTTTTCAACTGAATTGATCTTTCTTATAAAGAAGCTTAGTTTTCGAATGTCTTGCGTATTTTAATTTGATATAAAAAAACTGAAAATGTATTTATTACAAAATTTATATTATTAAAAAGCTTATCGAGCTTATCGACAGCCTGTTTGGTATGGAGGTAAGTAGCCTTGCCTTTCATGCCAAAGGTCCCGGGTTTGAATCCTGGCAGGAGCAGATATTTTATAATATTTGCTTTGTGTCATGGATGTATGTTTATTTAAGTATATTTCTAATATTTATATATAAAAAAATATCTATGTGTGTTTATACAACGTGTAAATGAATTAACCCAAAACCTGATACACCTCATTTAAAAAAATAAGTAATAATATGATTAAAATATAAATTGCGCCGAAAAAAATTATATTTTAAAAGTTATTCAACATTAGATCGGAGGTGACCTTTCTATGAAGTTTTGAGCTCTACGGCGTAGGTACTCCGCGTCTCGTCGCACGCGGCCTCTGAGTCGCACAGCGCAGCGCCCGTACAGCTGACTACTATTCAGCAGTTTAACAGACGTTCACTTTACACCGGCCAAGTTATTTTGAGTGAACTGTAAGAACTAAACCTTGGCCTACCTACCTATGGCCCGAAAAAAACTTCAAAAGCAATTTCAAAACTTTCCATCACACTTTCCCAGGCTTTGGACTGGCAACCTATTTGTAATAATATGTCACATAGTATCGATTGAAATTATTAGGTACTGCATACTCGGTCATATTAAACATGACACCTGGTTCAAATGACGCTTGTTGAGTGTGCTAAAAAGTTTTTTAGTAGGTACCTAATTTATTTTAATTACGAAAATTATAATTTTTACTGTTTAAAGCATGTTTAAAGTGATATTATTAAATCGGTTACATAATTGGTAGTTATTAAGTACCTCGTAACTGATTGGTACTTTTTTGCATATCAAGCTTTTAAATTCTCACATTTCAAACCATTTCGTTAAATGATAAAAATCCAATAGTTTGAAGAAAACCTCTAAATGTAACAATAATAACAAGAACTCAAAAAAATCCAATAACCGTTTAACAACAACAACAACAGCCGCCGCTTACAAATCCAGGGGAGCCTTATGCATCGGCCGCGGCATTTTATCAAAACACCTTAACTCGAAAGTTTTAAAGCGCACCCACGCTATCGCTTCTACGCAGGTGTCATGTTAATTTGACCAAGTAGTACGTTTGTAAAGAAACAAATGTTTAACTTGTAATAAAAAAAAGTATTACAGGTACAAACAAGTTGGCGTATTAAAAAGTTTTGAATCAAATTATTTACACTGATTGTTATGTACACTTATAACTACTTACTTACAAAATTTATTATTAGAACTCCAATTTTGGCGTCTAGTTAAAAGTTGTTCAAAGTGTCTCCACCACTTTGCTGCAAGCACAGTTTCGCGCGCTTTCTTTGGTGTCTTTTTAGTTTGTTTAGCACAGAAGTGCCTGTTTGCACTATTTCAAAAGCACTCACAATGGCGTCGCGTAATTCACTAACGTTTCTGATATTTCAACCTATATTGGATGACTTAAATGTCAAAGTAAGCAATTCAAAAAAAGTTGCTACTTTCTTGGCGTGAAGTGAATCGTTTCGGTTTATCTCTAACATGGTTGAAAAAATACGTAATTTAAAGTATTTCAGTTGGATATTTAGTGTTTCTTATGTGTTAATGTGAAAAAGTGATTTTTAGAGCTATTTTTTATTGTAGATGTCTGACGCATTAGTCCTTTTTATGTTCTTGGAAAATGATAATGAAATAAACAAAACACGGAAACAATCGGACCCCTTTTATTTGGAAGATGAAGAATATATAAAAGCATATCGGTTGTCTAAACGATTGGTATTAGAAACGTGTTTGTTGAAAAACACATTTCTAGAAACACATTTCAGTTTGTTGAAGAAGCCCATTGTTGAAAAATCCAACAAAATCAACTGATTTATCAGAGACAAAGGTAGAAGTCAAATTGGGTGCGTTCTAAACTCGTCATAGTCAATTTATTTTTACGACAACACTAAGGAAACCTTTAATTATGTTTTAATTTAAAGAATTATATGAATTGCTATTATTTAATGAGTACTAAAACGGGCTTATGGTATATAATTTGACACTAAAAAGCGCTATTTCAAAATATATTTGTTGTTATTTTTACACAAAAAAAACCGATAAAATCATATCAACTAGATTTCGAAACGCAACGCATATGGTTCGAGTAAAAGAGACAGACTTATGCAACGAGTGTACAGCGTCATCTCTTTCTCACACGCGGACCACAGACAAATTTCGATCTTTCTTTCCTCCGTGAGCGATTCAAACGCCAGTTAGCTAAAGGCACTTCATGGTACGAATCTTAGCGATTCAGTTTAGGTACCTAAACTGAATTGCATCGGAATTGAATGGCTAACTAAAAGTTGATGGTAGGCCTTCAGGTCTCGTAACAGATACAGAGGCACGTCGTCAAGTAACTGACTCTATGTTTCTCTGAGGAAACTTAAGTACGTTTCTCCATTTAAACGTTCTAAGAATACGGGGCCGACTATGTATGGTCCCAGAACACCTGCCCATACATTTAGAGAAAACCTTTGTTGGTAGGAATTCTCTACTGATGCGTAGGTGATAACATGACTCCATATGTGCCTGTTATGTTGATTGAACATACCGGCGCGCGTAAACGTGCACTCATCAGTAAAAAGAATGTTCTTATGTTCATTCGCTAAATACCACTCGCAGAATGCAACACGCGGAGCCAGATCCTGAGAGTTCAATTCTTGACAGCGACGAAAGTGGTAAGGGTGCTGTCCGTCGTCTTGTAAAACTCTCCAAACGTAGGCGTGACTACAGCCGATAATTCTCGCTGCTTCACGTGTACTGGATTCTGGGTTCTCATGGAAATACTCCAATATCCTTTCTTGAATCCGTACGTCAAAGGGGTCGTCGCCTCTGTCCATTCCGGTAGGAGGAAAAAAAGTTCTACTGTCTCTAAGCCTTTGAGTGGCTGCTAACATTGTCTCGTTGGAGACGGAAACACCGAATTGCTCACGAAATTGTCGCACTGCCAAACTCACGGTGTCGTTACATCGCGCGAGCGTTCTCACCATTTCAGTGTATTGCACACTTGTGTACCGAAAAGACATTGTGAAAGCGGTGGCGCCTGCAGCCGCGCGTCGATCGGAACCGAAAGAACGATACCTTCCAAGACGAAGTTCACGCGGAGACTGACCGGCGCCGGCGGCGCCTCGCTCTCGGAGGTGGGAACACAGGCGATCCGCGTGGGGTGCGCGGACGCGGGCGCCTTGCTCTTTAATTTAATAATAATAAGGTTTATTTTTAGCATGGCGGTCGGTAATCACTCGGTGCGTGCCGGATTGTTTTGTCGGTCGGTGTCGTTCGTTCGAAGCTAACTAGTTATGGGCGGTCGGGCGCTAGCAAGAAATGTTGTAGTATAAATAGTTTAGACATGGGCCAATAAATATGGAAAAATATAACCTATATTAAAACATTGTGCGATCGATTCGCAATACGATTCTGAGCAAACTACTTTCTGGTTTTGGGTTAATTCATTGACACGTTGTATATTTCTTAAGTTTACTATCCGTTATCTAGTTGCCATAACACAAGTTCTTAATGATGCTTAATTTGGGATAGATAATGTGGTGTGATTGTTTGAAAATATTACATATTATAGATACTTAAATTTGTACACATCTTAAAGTTAAATCCTTAACTACTAAATACATGTACAAAAATATAGGCTTATGTTTTCATCTTAGACAAGAATTTCAGAATTTCGCCTGAACATAAATCGAAATAAGGGCAGATGGAGCCTAATATAAAATTACGTGTTATAATGAAAACTTTTATAAAATTATTTAAATTTTAAATGAAAAGATGAAGTCCTCATTTTTCTATCAATACGATCATAATCATTATGGGAGGAGTTATTTTGAATAAAAGGAGGAGGATTTATTATAATTTTTACCATTTTCAGGACCCCTTAATCCTTCTGATATCATCGGACCACCCCTCAGTGAAATGCTGTGCAAGTTTCTCGGAGTTGGAGCGGCAACAGCAGATACTGGACGTGTACAGGACTCGATGTTTGTTCGTCAGCGGCGAACCGGTCACCTTCGATCAAATCTTGCTGAAGCGTGAGGCCGAGCGAAAGGCTTTCACGGAAATGGCGTCGTTGAAACAAACTGAGACTATGGAGAAAATTGTTGGTGGGTGGAGATTTTGTGTTGAGTTGGAAAGTTTTCAATTAACTTATTATTTTTATTTAAAATTTGCAACACTATTATATCACATTTTTGTAGGTATTCTACAGATTCTAGTTTAAGCTTGAAATTATGAGTTTTGCGATAAGGTTATTCTTTGTTGTGGTTTAAAAATGTTCAATTTCGCCTATATACGGATCGGTATATTAAACAGAGGTCCAAAGATAGAGCACCCTTTAAGAAATCTGCGTCACTCTTATATACAGGGTGTCCAGAAGGTCAACGTCCTAATGGACGGGTTTCACGCACCATGGTCCAAATAGTATCACCACCAAATCACAAAGGTAATCAAATTCCAAGTTCTAGCCGAGTCGTTAGTATTTATCAAAATGTATGCGCAAGAGAGACGTGACGTAAGATACGAACAAAACAAGTTGACGTACTGACTGACTGATGTTCGGTACCTGGCACGGGGATGGGTGATAAGAGAGGGGAGCGACTCCCTGGATCGTCTACCTGAGCAAGTGTCCCTTTCATGTAATCTTTTAGTAGTATTTTACATCTCTTTACTCATTTCCAATAATTTTAAAAATAGGCGCTTCCTCAATTTAAAGATCATAAATAAAATCAGATCAAGTTTAGTGCCAAGTATTATACCTTTTTAGAAACTGCATTAGATGCGCCAACTTTTGAGAGTAAATGCCAGCCTCATTTCGTACACGTTTTTTTACAGGGTGGAGCAGAAAAAATTAGGAATAAAAATTGCGACAAATTTGTTTTTTCTTTATTGCTTTTTTTCTATCGTACCATAATAGATTTACTGTATCAAAGTGTAGATTTACTGCATCATTTATTACATGAGAACATTTAGTAAACCAATTAATAACCGAAAAAGAAACAGAATCGGTCAACATTTACAGATTCAGCATACGAATTACTGCTTTAAGGAGTGATTTTTCACTTATTTTAGAAATCATCCTATATCTACTAAACTAATCCATGATGACCATGATGGACCATGATGCTTGAGCCCCTTCCATTTGGACGTTGACATTCTGGACACCCTGTATATTACCTTATTTTTTTAGGTTTGGACTTAAGTAGTTTTTTCAAAATTTCTGTCATTTTCGTGTTTCTGTGAACAAAAGTACATGTTGACAATAACAAAAATTTTACAAAAAGTTACAAAAAATAAAAGCTGTGTAATTAGCCGCGAGGCAGACCGAAGCGACGCTGGAGCGACGGCGTCGTGGCCGCAGCTGGTCCCACGTGGACCAATGCATAGGCGTTTAACAAATATGGAGTTCAATAGGATTCCCCAATGGGTGCTCTATATCTGGGCCTCCGTTTGACAGTCGTTTCTAGGGCACCCTGTATAAGTTCACGAAGCTGTAAACTTACTTTGCTATTTAACATTCAAGTTAATTTAACGACATACACCTTACAGCTGCTAAAAATAATAACTGAATAAATGAGGCAATTTATGTAGAAAATATATTTCTGTTAAAAGTCTCTATCTTTATCTCTTCAGAAAAATCTTTAATTCTCGCATTCCAGCCGAAAGAAAACGCCTAGCCCAGCTAATTCTAGCCGAAAAGCAGCATTCGCTCCGTATCCTAGAGGCTGCGATGGCAGAGGCGAAGGCCAACAAGCACAAGTCCCGGGTTCGAGAGAGGAAGCTACAGGAGTTGGAGCGAGCTGAACAGAAAGCTAGGGAAGAGGTGGACTCCAAATTGAGGGACGAGGAGAAGTTAGTCAAATTCAAATGTTATGTATCAACATTCACAGAAAGTCACATCTATTGTTCCTCCAAGGGGATTGCCGGCAAACAAGCGCGAGAGCCACGTGATGGTAAGAGGCTTGCGTGTCCATAGACATCGTTAATCGTAGATGTTATTGATTAATTGTATTGTTGTGTAACGTATAACGAGATGATGCGTTACCCCCCGTGGGCTGCAGATGGATTTACCTTTGCCCCGACAGTTGCACTGGCTGTTCAGTCCCTTTTATCGGAAACACATCGCAAAATTAAATAACATTACGCCAATATTTAAAAAAATGTAATAACTGATATGTTTTTATAATTTACATGTCGGTTTTTACAATTCTAGTGAATAAGGCCGCATGAATTTACGCAAATGTTTAAGTTGTTTTAACACGAGATAATTTTTTTTAACTATACTTTGAATCCTATGTAATCAGTTAATAAATATAACTTATATATCACTTTTAAAATTTTCAGAAATAAAATCATGGAATACTACTCAGAATTAAACATGGCGGTCGAGCGGAGCAAACTACACACGGAATGGAAAATAAAAAGATTACAACTTGATCAAAGTAGGATGCAACTGCTTTCCACCGAAGAACGAAACTTAAAACGAGAAAAACTTGAACTTCAAATTCAAAAGAACGAAGATGAAATGTCGACGTCAGTGCAAAGCTTGGGTGCTGCTTCAGGTATTTATAAACATGATGCTGAAGAGGATAAATGTATGGATAATCAAGATATCGAATCTCAAATATCTATGGAATCTCAAATAACAGTAAAAGAAATTATTCTTTCGGAATACGAAACGAATAAGGATAAGGGAAGCAAATCGACCGACGTTATAAGCGCTATTTGCAATGTCGCCAAAACTATATTCGGCGTGTCGCAAAATAGTGACACAAAAGATTGTGATAATGAAAAAGAATTAGACGCTCAAGGAAATATTCTAGCAGCACCAGTTTGTCAAACAGAAGGTTCGTCTTATATAGATAAATTCGAAAGATACCCAGACGTTTTTGATAACGAAAAATTCTTACAAACAAAACGAGAGGCTGTAATGAACAGAGAAAAGGTTCTTGCGCATGAATTCGGGTCCCTCGATAAAGAAAATAACGAAATTATATCTTTATTAGACGAAGAAAACAACTTAAAAGATCCAACCAATCCATTTGAAGAAGCCAAGCGTAATAAAATGAGAGTCTTAGGTTCGGAGACTCACAGTACTATTCCAGTCATAAAATCATTTTCCGAACCTAGAACGGAAGCTCAAAAAGAAGCCATATTAAACAAACAGAAAGTTTTAGGCGTCGAATTTAATTTGCCAGCGGAACTTTACGTGTCGAAAGAGCCGGCGAATTACGCTCAAGAGCAAGCGTGTAAGAATAGAATCAGAATGATGACATCTGAGAATGAAACGAGAATGAAAGAGCTGACTCCTAAGAAGCAAAGTAAAAGGTCTACTTTGACTTTGAATTTGAATTCAAATAGCGATCCGGGCGTGAGTCACGGGTTTACGCCGAATACAGGCGCTATTACGCCAGCGGAATTCTTCCCGAGGGTTTGTTTAGTTTTTTTTTATTTGCTCATTTGTGTTTTATTTTATACTCGCACGGGTCTCTGTCCCTGCATATTAAATCTGTAATATCCTCGAAAATATTCATTTAAATTACACGCGGTAAAGGCCATATTGATGTATATTACACGCACAATGTATTTAAGTATTTATTTGTGTATTTATCAATTGGATAAGGATTAATGCTGTATTGCTTAAAATCGTTACGTAAATAAGCCATTATTTCTCGTAAAAGGTAAAGGATAAAAAATGGCTATTGTGGGTTATCCCTAAGAGATTGACATATACCATCACGGACTTTATGGTAGACCTGTTGAAGGTGTAGAATACTGTAGTACGTTATTTTGGTCTATCTCTTAGGGTGCGGCCAGCGTTTGCAATGTAAGCGCAAAAAAATGTGTTTGTTTACGACATCACATTAGAAACCTCTAAAATATCAGTGTTTGTCTACTATATTATGCATGTACCTATAATACATATAAACCTTCCTCTTGAAAAACTATCTATTTAAAAAAAACTGCAGCAATATCCGTTGCGTAGTTTTAAAGATCTGTGCATACATAGGGACAGACAAACAGCGGGCAGCGACTTTGTTTTATAATATGTAGTGAAGTTACTTTCGCATTTTTAATATTGATAAGGCTTTTGTTTTCCGTTTTTACTCGGTCGAAAATATCTCCGTGAAACTTCGAAGAAGAATTTAATAATTACATTTTTTTAACTTTGTATAGCCGGTTAACGAGCACGCAATCCATCTGATGGTATGTGGCTTCTTAATCCATAGACATTAGTAAATGTAGATGTAATTGATTAGTTATATAGTAATTTATGTAAATGATGTGATGCCGACCGTTGTTTGGAATTGCCTTTGTTCCGGTATTTACACTGGCTCCTTTATCCGGAACACAACCATGTAAACTTGGTTATAATGGTGAAAATAGGAAGGATTGTAGTAGCACCCTACAGGAGGTTTTACAAAAAGTAGTTCTACCAATACACAAAAGAACATATTTTTGAATGATTTACGAATAAGGTTCTAACTTCACCTGATCATCGTTGGCCCACAAACCGAGTCCTTGAGTTTGAATATTATGTGACTTGATTGCAGAAATCAACTTTTTGCAACGGTATTGCTAAAACGAATTATTTCTCGCAACGTTTTGTCATGTAAATGTGAATCAAATTCATGAAAGTATGTTTTTTGAACTATAGATAGAGTTCACAAGCTAACCAACACCATTTCGAAATTTGCAGCTGGATTTAGAAACTCCAACTGGTGACACGGTTTTCGATGGTGGAGTCGGCGATGTGCTCACACCGAAGACTGATGACAAAGGCTCGGAGTCAGAAAAGTCTAAGAGCGACAAAGATTTCGTAAGAACTGAAGGCTTTAACATATCTTTGTTGGTGGACGAAGAAAACGTTGACGGAGAAATTGGCTATCCAAGCTCAGAAACATCCCCGGTCAGATCTATGGACACAGACAGCCAAGTGACTACGAGATCAAATTATTCCATCTTTAATTTATTGGACGGAACTTACAGTTTGGATAACTTCGATCCTTTTGCTGTTAAGTCTCTAGGGAGGTTCACGCGTAATTATTTTAATAGGCAGTTAGATTTTGAAATCAATAATTCGTTCTATACACACCCGTCTGTTATCATGGAGGAAGTTAAAAAGAAACCTTATACTAATATATTTGTGACCAACTGTATTTCCGAAGATAAAGAAGATGGCGCTACTGTTGACAACATAGCTACGTTGACAGCTAGCTTGCAACGATCTATAATGCTTCCTTTAACATATCAATTGGAAATTGTGAATAACTCGATTTTAACACATTTCTTAGTAAACTTAGATATGTATGAGCATTTGAGAAGTTTGAAAGATTATTTCTTTTTAATGGATGGGGAATTTTCGAGAAGTATTTGTAATAATTTGTTCACAAAGTTAGTTCATACGTTGAATCCCCAAGAACTGTTGAATTTTGCAACGTTGCATAGTATATTGGATAAAGCTCTTGGATCCTCTATTTCGCGTAAGTATTTTCCTACTTGATTCAAATTCAGATATCTTTATTGCTTAGAAAGTGGCACATTTGTTTATGGTGTTACTATATGTTAATGCTTGTATTGTACTTGTAAAAGAGTTTTAATTTTTATCAGTATTAATCAATCTATCTATTCAGTTTTAGCCACTCAGTTTCAAATTGTCAATAATGCTTGTAGCTGTCAAAACTTATCTCTTTTGACCTTGTCGTTAGTTTTTATCTATGATATATAGTTCGTTTCCCAATTTAATATAAGCAAATGAAAATATTCTCTATTTTTCAGACATCCACAAATTTTCAGAAAACCTATCGTTTACAATCAGTGAGGTGCCACTGAGTTTCCACCACAGCTCGCCGAACGTGCTCCAATGCTTGTCTCTAACGTATACGGTCAGCTGGCCGCTGAACATCATACTGTCACAAGAGGCTTTGGCGAGATACGCCAAGGTCTTCCAGTTTTTGATCAAAATGAGAAGGATTTCTTGGGTTCTGAGGGAAGATTTTGAGGTAATTTTTATAGTGTTATATAAGTACATTTTATTAAAATTATGTTCAAAATTTAATGATTTTATTAAGTTTATGAACACGATACATTTCATTTATGAGGTTGAACTTTGGAGCCATACATATTGTTTTTTTGTTTGAATGTTTTATTTTTACTAATATTTTCAGTTCGCAGGCTCCTATATCACTTCCAAAACAATAATTATAACAGCTTTTTTTTAACACTCCAATACATATGGCCCGTATAATAATAAGTAAGCTTCTGTTTCTGCTTCTGCTTCTGAATAAACTTCTGTATTTATCACACAAATGAATGCCCCAACTAGGAATTGAACCTCGCACCTGCGGCGTACGGGGCAGGCCCACTACGCCACTCAGCTGTCGCGTTGTAAAGTTTTTCCCTAAAACAGTTATGAAAGTATTGACTCGCTAAGTGCATTATCAAACGTCCATTTCTAATATAGTCATTTGAGTACTAATATCCTATAGCTTATTATGTCAAGCTCAAGTGTGTACCACAATTTTTGTGTAGGTTTATTTAAAGTTATTAATGGATAAATTTATACTATATGTTTTTTTATTTTTTATTCAATGCGGTAAGTTTCGATGCATGTGTATAAAATACTTGGCTACTTACATTGTTTTTAAGGTTACTCACATACTCCGAAATATTGTTAACAACTCCTTGTACTACCTACAAGCTGGCTGGCAGAGAATGTGTACAAATTGTAAAATAAGATCTAACATTTTTTTTTGTATTTTTTTTCAGTCATTAAAACTAGCAGCGAAACTCTCAAAACAGCATTCAAGAACGCTACTACGATCACCGCAATACGTGTCCATTCAAATTTACCGGCACAACATGGCGTCTCTCATCCGAGCTTTGGACAATTACATCGTGACCACCTGCATTTTAACTTCGTGGACTGAATTCGAAAATGACTTGAAAAAAGCGAGGACCTTGGATGATTTATACGAGTGTCACGTGGTGTACATTAAGAAAGTGTTGTTTCGGTGTCTACTGAATAATCGATCGACGCCGATAATGAAGTTGTTGAACGATGTGTTTACCGTTATTCTGAAGTTCAGCAGGGTTCTTAAAGCGGGGTGAGTGGGACTTTTTTTTGCTTTTATTAGCTGCTAATTATTTGGCATATTTAAAATCTTAAAAACGTCAGAATTGTTACTTAAGGTAAAACTAAGTATTGATTTTTTTAATCCAATATTTTTTTATACATATTGTGTAATATTTTTATACATATTTTGTTTGTTTATTTCTATACTGCTGTTAAGTTAAGCGGGCGTATGACAAATAATTACTATACATACATTAACATGGAGGACTTCTGCATGACCATTCGTTACATGGATATTTATTTTCGAGTCAGTGAAAATGATGTGGCTGATATTCAGATTCCTGTCTGGTGCTCCATAACACTAGCCTTGCTTATGACGTAGTCGTGCAATTGTTGCGTGTGGTTACTAAGTGGCATTACTTCCAAGCATAATTTTTGTTGACACAAAACTTACCGTCTTAATACAAAAAAGTTAGACACTTTTTCATCAAAATCTTTTTGTCTGTCATTTGTTTCATAAACAAAAGAAGTTACACTGCCATAGTCTAAAAAATGGAGCATAGTAATATCATTTGTTTTGGCTTCTTACTAGGCTTTTTAAGAATCGCCATATTATTTGAAAAAGCTAGTCACACTAAAGTTATAAGACACCTACATCTAACGAATACCCTCTCTCTTCCAGCGAATGGAAACAGCGGGAACCAAATGGCCTCTTTTCACACTCGAACTACGCCCAACTTGTAGAAATATACCATTTATTCGAAAAACTCGCCATTTACATACACAAAGTTATCACCAAGCTGATGGAGTGCGGGTATCAGAGGCATTTGGTGGAGTTACTTACCATGGTCAACCTGAACCACTATTATGACGCTGATAAAAAAGAAGACGCAAATGCTAGTGTACAGTCGCCTTAATGTTGATATTTTATTTTTGAGTTTTTCGACAATGTGAAATTTTTTTTTATTGTTGTTTGTCTTCGCGATTTGCGTTTTATATTATTATTATTTATTTTACTTATATGATTTTTGTAAACTATTATTTTATTTGTGATTGTATGTAGATATTATTTTCATCGCGTTGGCCTTATATTGAGTTATTGCGTAAGATGTGCGCTATTTTTAGTTTTAACACTTTTTGTACGAGACAAGATGATGCAATATGCTTATTTTCAATAATTTTCATTATTTGTGTTAACCTTGGCATGAAATATATCAGTTTAAAATCATACCGTAGATTATTAGCTAAATAATTTTTGTATAAAAAGCTTTTAAGTGATTTTAGACAAACATGTGAACAAAGATCTATAACAACCCTAGTAGGGTTATGTTGCTTTGTATGGTTTTTTTATTTGCCGCCTAAGCAGCACCCTCCTCGAGGAGGGAGGTGGATGATGCGTCATGCATACCTCCGCAGCCGTCTGCGGGGTGATGTGCGACTCACCAAAGTGGCACCTATCCACTAAAAATCACCTTTACGGCTGTGGCATGGGAATGCTATGCATCCTTCATTGGAGTGAGACCCGATTAGGGAAGGGGGTCTTTGTATGGTTGTTAACTCAGTCCTGCTGTCTAAACACTTTATTAGATAAATCAGTTATTTGAATATAGTTTTTAGGTCAACAGTGCGCGATTATTTAAATTGTTCGGAATCTCACCACCGCTTCGCACGGTAGTTCCATTCTGAAAATAAGCGGACATAGATGATAGAACCTCAAGTCTCAATTTAGATTTAAAAAAATATATTTATTGGTTAGCTGTTGACTAGACGGGATGAAGAAGTCACCATATATTTTATTTAAATGTAATTTGTTGTTGAAAAGTATGTAATTAGCTTGAGGAGATTTTTTTACTGTAGTAATTAGAAAATTGTTACTTTTGCTAAATTATGTTCCCCACTTTCGCCTAAACTTTGATGTGCTGTTCACTGTTTGGTATGACTTTATTTTTACCCGAATGTTAAGGAGAAAGTATAATGTTTTTAGTAATTTTTACGTGCAGTTGGACTCTCTTGATTTTTTTAAATAAAAGTTACTTGTTAAAGGTTACAAGAACGAAAAGCCGTAGTAAATTTTTAAAATGGTTGCCGTAATTGTACCAATTTTATTAGTAAAACTCTGTTTTATGTGTCGTTCTAGCTCGTATTGTTTTTGTGATTTATTGATATTGTAAAACAATTTGACGCATAGTACTGTACTGATGTGTAAGGAAATAGATTTCGCGTCCACGGTCGTCCACGTCATTGTCTGAACAAAATGGGTATGAATAGGCAAAAAAGGTAAAGGCAAAATAAAAACGGAGCTGCAAAAGAGGTTGTTATTAAAGTTGTATTTTAAACCCATCGTCCATTTGTTTTTACGCCAACAGCTCAATCACTATTATACGGTTGCGTGGAGTCCTCCGTGCACGCATATCGCCCGAGTTATTGACTAACGAAACTGATCCCTTACCACCCTTATAGTGCGTGCCATTCACGACGCGCCCCACTCGTATTTGGTATACATATACGCCGTAGTGACCGACTGAATCGCACTCACAGTTAATAAAATAAAACATTTGCCTCTATCGATATTATAGGTGTTACGAGTGTTTGCGTGGCTTGTTGCATTTCAAGTGGCCGTTGTATTCAACTGTGATATTTCCCCCGCCAGTTATTAGTTAGTAGTAACTTATCAAGTTGCATGTTAAATTAAATTATGTTTGATCTTATTATTGTAATTGTGGTATGTATTTTTAATAAATAACAATACACATTTTTATTTTGAATCATTTTATTTCTTATACATTTTATTTCTTATTGTATGCTAAAAACATTGATATCATTATCCGGGAACGGAATCAGACTGTCGTTTTGATATATTTTGATACTTATAATGTGTCTAAAGTTATATAGTGTTGATTTTATTTTGATAGCCAAATTTGATGCTTTTGAATTCAAATATAAAGTTTAAAATAGTTTCAACATTAGCTTTCATTTCGAAGCTTCCAATTTCACATGTCCATCGGCAGAAATATATTCATTGTATTTACCCTTTTGTGCTATCGACGAGATGTCTCGTCCAACTCCTTTCTCATAATGTTGTCGTGTTATCGTGTCGAACAAAATCTGCTCATTTGTACTGCAGCCAGAAAAATAAAACTCCCTCACACTGGGCTAGGGCAACAAGCTTCAGTTATTTTTAAAATAAGTAGAGAATAGTATGAACAAATAATAACAATAAAAAAATCCCTAGATAAACACACCAACTGTATGGCCCCAAAGTAAGCAGAGCTTGTGTTGTGGATGACCATACAGCGAACTGGGGGGGAACCCAGAATAAACATACATAATAAATACCTACAACCATGACCCGAGAATAAACATCTGTGTTCATCACACAAATGAATGCCCCGGCCAGGCTCGAACTTGGGACCTCCGGCGTATGAGGCAGGGCTACTTACCACTACGACACTCGGTCGTCGTATATTACCTTTCATAACCTAAGTATTTAATTTTAGGTATGATCTCCTTAAATGCTGTCGACGAGATAACTCGACGCCTAAAGATATATTCCAATGCGCTGGACGAGTTATTTCATGGAATATTGAAAATTAAAGATCTTTAAGTGACCTATAACAAAATTCTGTTATAACCTAGACAATTTTTTTAATGATGAATATAGTATATTTTTTATTACATAAGGATCTTGAGCTTCATTAGGTACTAAAACAATGGGTCCTCTCTCTTAGGGTGTTACCACACCAATCGATCAACCGTCGATTGGTGTGGCAAACTACACATACCTTCATATAAATGTATACCTATATGAAGGTATGTGTAGTCTGCCAACCCGCAGTAGGCGTGATGGCCTACAGTTGTCTGATACCACCCTGAGTTGGGAGAGGCTGATATCCCTCTAGTGATTATTAAGGGTATTACCACACCAATCGCCATCGATCGACGGTTTCTACCTTTTCACCTTAATTTGTACCACACCAATTTGTGTGGTACAAATTGGTGTGATAACACCCTAATATGTTACACTACCAGGTTCCAAAGACTGATAGTTCTGCTTGAATGGTCATCGTCTCATTGTGTTTCTATTTCCGATTCGGGAATATATCTGCGTTTTCTAATTAATTCTGGTTCAAAATTATAAAATATATATACTTAACTAATTAAGCCAGATTGATGCAATATGATTCTTAAATAGTAATATCTATAGCTATTATACCACCCTACATCAACAATAAATTCAACAAATAAGTATAAAGGTTTACAACTCCTGGTAGAAATCTGTAACTTACCTTCCATTTCCTATAAAACGCGTAGATAGTCACTTTAAAACACACGAAACTAATAAATACAACATAACACACAGTAAAAGGTTTCACGTTGTATTATTATAGCTAAAACTGCATAAAAAAAAACGCGTAAAAACATTACTGGGGGCCAACCACGCGCTAGGTGCGTTATCATTCAGGGAGGCCCATGACGCGCGCCATTGAGTTTTGTATGGGGCCGGGGCGGAACGACTCGAAAAATGAAGGTGGCAAGGAATCGGTTAAGATATGGCAACTCTACCCTCAAGATACTCATAATAGCTTTATTGTGACGCGATAACTCGACACCAGCAAAACAAAAGAGATTTACTCAGACGAGATAACTCGCCAGCAGTTTGTAAAAAAACATTTTTTCGCAAGATATATCTCGTCACCAGTATTCTATAGATTTTGATAACCGAGTAGCGTAGTGGCTAGTAGCCCTGCCTGATACGCCGGAGGTCCCAGGTTGGAGTCCCGGTCGGGGCATGTTGTGTGACAGCGCAAGGTCGTCGCCACTCTGTTAATTCGTGCGAGTGCAATTACCTCAAGTACAGTGAAATGTTGCTCATGGAACATCGTGATATGCGAAGTTCTCGCTTTTATGCAAAACAAAATGTCAGTTATGGATGAGGATACTTTAATCAGGATGTGTGAAACGTCGTTTTCTGAAACGGAGGTTTCTTCGGCAAAGAAACTGCTGTTTGAAGCTGTACAAGCAAAGGGGATGAAAATAAGGCGTGTTAATAAGATTCATAAAGACTTAGAAGACATAATAGAATTAATTAAAAAGACAGATGCGGCCGATCCCGAACGATTACCGATATTTGTTGCAAGGGAACTCCATCGATTACCACCTGTGACTTGGGATCATTTAGATGCTACGCGGGTACTGAGAGATTTACGTGTAATGCAAGCAGAAATACTAGAAATAAAAAGAGATTATGTACCTAGACAAGAGCTTAAAACTTGGCCTACAAAATCGTTGTGTAGTATCGAGAATGATTATGTGAATAGAAAGAGCAGAGGAGCGTGTTTTTCAAGCTTTAACTATGACAGTGGGCCCATGGGTTTGCAAAACCTTGAGATAAATAACAAAATTAGCGCTCAAAGGTCTCTAAGGTCAACGCCCGATGTTTCTACGGTTGAATTCGGACTAAACAACTCATTCAGTCGGGTTAATGACTCCGTGGGAATATGCGGAGCGCGGGATGCGCCGGTGGAGCCGGCGGCGGGATCTCCGCGGGCCGAGAGGGCGGTGGCGTGCTGGGCTCCGCGGGTCGAGCGGGCGGCTAACCCAAGAGCTGCGCCTGCGCGACGAGACGAACGCTCGCCGGCGGTGGCGATGGCGGGGAATGCGGCAGCGGAGAGTGGGCAGTGGGGCCTGCGGTGGCAGGGGAGACGCAGATCGTGGCACGGAACAGCGTATACGCACGTACCGAGAACAGTGCATTGAATATGACAGCGGCGGATGTAGTTCGTATGGTGTAATGTAATAAACAGGTGAACAAATCCAGTGAAAAGTGGATGACTGTGGAGAAACGAAAAAAGGTTAAAAAGTATAAGTTCTTGAGCTCTACTGGAACGGCTAATAGCACGTGTACAAACTTTCGAGCTGCGGAAACAGACGTTCCCTTGTTTGTATCTAATGTGTGCAAAGACTCAAGTGAGCGAGATATTATAGAATACATTCGTAATAAAATTCAGGTGTCTGTAAAACTTGTAAAAATTGAACTTGCGCGGGAAAGAGATTATAACTCGTATAAACTTTTCGTGCGTAGAAATAAGTTACACTTATTTTTAAACTAAGAGTTATGGCCAGTAGGGATTAACTTTAAAACATTTGTTGTTTTTAACAATAGGAAGGAGAAAAGCTCTCATACTTCGAGTGGTAAACCAGATCGATAATTGTGAATTTGCAAAATATATGTACAAAAGCAAGATTGAGTAAAATTGTTTCGTTTATCTGTCAAGGTTTTAAACGATCTATTGAAAATATTAAACAAATTGCTAAAATAGCTGATGTAATATTAATTCAAGAAACTTGGTGGTTTCCGTTTGACATACCAGTTTTGGGTACAATTAGTGGCGATTTTGAATACTTAGGTAAGTCGTCTATTGATGTTACGGTAGGTCTTTTAAAAGGGCGGCCATTCGGTGGTTTAGGTATATTATGTAGAAAAGGGTTGTTTAATTCAGTGGTGCCTATAACTATTAACAATGACAGAATAATGGCTGTTAAAGTCCAGCTGGGAGATTCGAATCGCTTCATTATTATCTGTAACGTATATATGCCGACTAATGAAACACGTAATATTGCCGAGTTTACTGACTGCCTTAGTACTCTGAGCGCAATCGTCGCTGGTAATGATGTTGAGGCGGTTTACCTCGGGGACTACAATGCGCATCCTGGCGAGCCGTTTTGGCGTGAGCTTTGTGGTTTCTGTTCAGAGCAGTTGTGGGTCTGTGCGGACACCGAAATATTAGGACTCCACTCTAACTCTCATACATTTATAAGTAAGAAAAATGGAAGCCTGCGTTGGTTAGATCATTGTTTAGTAACGCAGGCGGCTAGGTCAAGCATTGTGAGTGTTTACATTGGTCAGGATGTTTATTGGTCAGATCATAATAGAGTGTGACTTGAGTATAGTTTTAACTAAATTAGATATACAAAAAGCACAACCTAATAAGGTACTCTGATGTTACAATGAAATAGATAAATACCAAAATATATGTAAAGAACAATTTACCCGGTGCGCGGATACAAGCTGTAATGAAAAAGTACACCTACAGGAAATAGACCAGCTGTATAAACGCATTGTGGGGATTCTTTCTGATGCAGCGGTTGAGGTAAAGGAGGAAGGTTCTCAAAGGAAAAGGAGGAGGATTATTGGGTGGAATATTCATGTGCGTGAGGCTTATGAGCAGGCGCGGCTTGACACACAGGCTTGGATTTGGCTAATAAAGTAAAAGGAGGCGTTTTATATGACGTAATGATAGAAAGTCAGAAAGTATTTAGACGGAAACTAAAATGGTGTCAAAAACACCAAGACAAAATTAAAATGAATTTAATAGCACGTTATAGAACAACAAATAATTTTACACAATTTTGGAAAGAGACCAACAGCCTGAATGTCAAGCTGAGTTTGCCATGCACCGGAAATGGATGCAACACTGAACGAGACATTGCGGAGATGTCTAAGGACTACTTTCAAGTTACGCGACGAACAGGTCTGTCACGGCGAGCGTGCCCAGCTGGGAGAGTCCTTGGGCGGCAGCTGCTCCGTTTTTCTGCTAAGCGGGTGGTAGCTACAGTTAACAGCATGAAAAGAGGTAAGTCCCCCGGGCCCGATGGCTTGAGTGTGGAACACCTGAAGTACGCGGGCGTGCACCTGCTGCGGGTCTCAGCAATGTTCTACTCCTTTTGTATCGGCCACTCCTACCTTCCACAAGAAATGCTAAGAACTATAGTTGTGCCTATTGTTAAAAATAAAACAGGTGACTTAGCCGACTACACCAATTAGGTATAGGCCCATATCATTAGCAACAGAAATAGCGAAGGTATTGGACAGGCCGATGGACAGGGAGCTTGACAGGTGTGTGCAACTCCATGACGCACAGTTTGGTTTCCGACCCCTGCTATCCTTTGTTTAAAACAGACTGTGCGATATTATACTAATAGGCACACTCCTGTGTACGCCTGCTTCCTCGACCTCTCAAAGGCTTTTGATCTCGTGGTCTATGATGTCCTTTGGGAAAAGCTGGAGAAGGCGGGTGTGTCATGGGAGATCATACAACTTTTTAAGCACTGGTATGACGATCAGCCAAACTGGGTGAAATGGGGTAATGCCTCCTCCAGTGTGTATAGACTGGAGTGTAGTGTACGGCGGGGGGGTGTAGCATCACCTAGACTATTTAATATCTATGTCAACGAATTAATCGCTGAGCTCAGTAACAAACCTGTGGGATGTGCAATAGATGGTGTGACTATAAATAATCTTAGTTACGCGGACGATTTGGTACTGTTGGGTCCATCGGCTGGATCAATTCGTTCTCTTCTCCAGACGTGTGAGGAGTATGCAAAATCGCATGGCTGGTCTATAACAGCAATAAGAGTGAGTACATGGTCTTCCCAGCACAGCACAGAACTCTAAAATATGAACCTGTTATTTGCCTAAGCGGAACAAGACTTAACAGAGTCAATAAATTGAAATACCTTGGTCACTTTTTAACTGAGGACCTTACTGATCAGGCGGATATTGAAAGAGAAAGAAGAGCCCTTGCTGCCAGGTGTAATATGCTAGAACATAGGTTTAATCGTTGCAGTGTAGAAGCTAAAATCACGCTTGTCAAGGCATTCTGCCAATCGTTTTACTCGGCAGCCCTTTGGTCACATGAGCGGGGCTCGAAAACAGCTTTAAACGCGCTTAGGGTTCAATATAATAACAGTCTCAGAGTAGTGCTGGGCCTGCCGCGGTACTTGAGTGCGTCAACTATGTTTGCTGTTGCGGGACTGGATGACTTCTACGCTGTTATCCGTAAGAAGAACGCCTCACTAATGTACAGACTGCGCTCCAGCTCCAACACTATTCTGCGACTGTTAGCAAATAAGCTAGAACTACCAATTTGGCAACAATTTATGAATGTTTTAGTAAACAAATAACAAATAAGAATGGCCAGTTGGTAAAGTAAGAAGAAATATTTGACATAATTTGACATAATACTTGATCTGTTGGCATATTATATTTAATCTTTTTGCTGTAATTTGAAATCCCAATTTAATTGTATTTTAATGACTGAATTTAATTTTATTGCATTGTAATGAAATGTTTTTTTTTTGTTGTATAATTAATTACTTAAATTTATTTTTAAATTATTTATGACATTTTAAGATTTTTTTATGACATCACCAACACAATTTATATGTTTATTGAGATTTAAATGAATTGACATATTATGGAACTAAATTTTTAATTGTTTTTGTACTAACATACATATATAAGATTGTATACTAACAAGTGGGCCAAGTTGCTACAATAAAGAAATTTATTATTATTATTATTATTTATCGGGTCATGGTTGTTGATATTTATTATGTATGTTTATTCTGGGTTCCCCCCAAATCGCTGTACGGTCATCCATAACAGAAGCTTTGCTTACTTTGGGGCCAGACAGTTGGTGTGTTTGTCTGGGGATTTATTATTATTAAAAAAAATTGCTAGTATTCAGTGGCCGTATTATGTATTATCAAATTGATGAGGTTTTTGATAAATTGTTATTATAGAATAAATAACATGACACCAATCTTACGTTGATCTTCATCACTACGATACGTAACAAAATCGCTTTTTATTTGACTATTTACCTGAGTTGAGTAAGAGACAAGTCTAAGCACCTTATATAGATTTTAACCTAGATGACGATAGTCTATACACGTCTTGTCTACTTAATAACTGAAAGAATTATATTAGAGTGCGGTTAAATATAAATGAATTTTTATGTGCCACGCCATCTCTTGAAAATCTATTGCTACTCGTGCAGTTGTGTTTCACATGCAATGGCACGCAATAATCACAATATGTAACCGCCATCTATTGTGGAGTAGTAACACTATCAATGTAGAGTCGTTGACATTGTAGAGTTGTATTTTATAATTACTACATGATTTAGCCACATTGTGGTGTTGAATCATCAATGTTTGATGCCGTGATGGAACCTAGATAAAGCTTGATTAGTATTTAACACATCGTACATAATATTTCCGTGAAATAACTGAGTCGGCTAAAGATAACGTGTGTTGCGCGTCGCCGCCGCATGGACAGTGGCGCCATTATTTTCCATATAATCGGAGTGTGTTTTCACAATACTTCATTCTACCGGAATTCGTCCTAGCGTCAACATCAAAAATATATGATCCGGTGCTAGTGACATTGAGTGAAAGCCATAATAGGAAATACCTGACTAGGTCATCATCAAACCTTGAGTCTATCATAATTCAGTGAAATATCATTTGAAACCATCCAACTCTTGAATAAACAAGTCTCTCGGTGGTCGAAACAGAATTGAAATTCGAGTGTCGTTCTGAAAATTTTCCGCTTTCGGTGATATTCTCGCGGTCGCGGGTTCTCGGGACATCAACAAAAACGTTAAAGCTCCGAGGCTCGAGTCGCCGCGATGGCGTTCATGATGCCGGTGGTGAAGAACGATTGGGACATTTACAACTCGGGGCGGTCGCGCCGCGTGTCGGAGGCGAGCGACAAGCCCGGCGGCCGCGTGCGCAAGGTATCCGAGTCGCGGTCCGAGGGCCCGGCGCTGGCGGCGCGCGCGTCGGCTCTGAGCCCGCACCGCAGCGCGCCCGCCATGCGCTCGCTGTCATACTGCCGGCCGCGCGACCCGCCGCGGGCGTCGGCTAGCCCACCTGTGCCGCAAGACAAGCTCAGCTCCAGGTTGGTGAACAAGCTGAAGCGCGTCCTGAGCCGCTCCGAGCCGCAGAGGTCATGAGAGTGTAACGGCTGCTTGTGTGCAGGGCGCGAGCTGCCTCCCCGCGCCGCGGCTGCGCCGGTTGCGTGCCCTACCTGTGACGGCCGCACGCGCCGCGCCAGCGCCGGCGACGCGAGCCAGCCGCCAGCCAGCCAGCGCCGAGCCAGCCCAGCTACGTGTTACATCGACGCAATGCAATAGCTTTAGCTCACTCACGGCCTACTTGCATGTTTGTGATGTACTGTAACATTTCACAATGGCAGTACTCATTACTGTAACTTTTATTTGTTTCCATCATGTTCTGAATGTCTCGTCCTCCCCGCGACAGTACGTGGGCGGGAGGCGCTAGCTGCGGCTAGATACGCAAGGTTGTCAGTATTAGGTTGTTCCGAAGCTGTGAGATGAATGGATTTTAAGACTGCTCTTAATTTTAGTAGAGAGATTGAGGAGTAAGTTGAGTATTCCGCAAGGTACCTTCAGAAGAAAGTACAGGAAACTTTTCTTGCGCTAGTGTAGGTTAAACATGATGAATGTCGTAAGTTGGGAAGTATCATCTCGAAATATATCTGTGATTTTGATAATTGTAATTTATTTCGTTTTGTTGTTATTTTGATAGCAGATATTAAACGGTACAAAAAGTTCATAATTTGTGTAAGATCCTTGTGGAAATTGTAAATCTGTCAGTGTATTCGTGTGCCTGTGATTAAATAAACAAGCTGCCAGATGTTCAAAAATGTAAAATTGGGATCTTCGTATTTGTTTATCGTATGTTTTATTAGCGACATGCCCGGATGGCGGCGGGCCAATATTTGTAATATTGTATAAATTTTGGCACCAACGTGAAGAATACATATTAATGTTAGATAATAACAAAGTACCTTATTAGGAGTTAAAATATTTACTGATAATATTGATTTATTGATAATAACTGTCGATAAGTCGCCTAATCCAGAAGTTGTAGTCATTTAGAGAGTTATTTTTTTAGTTTATCTTACATTAGCTTAAAGCCAGGTTACGTTTCGTTTCAGTTGTGATTATATGATAATACTAAATTATAAGGTATATGGACTGTATATGGACCAGCTTATGAAGTAGCTATATACGTTGTTAGGTTTGTATTGTGCCAGTGTAACTGCGTCTAGTTTGATTGTATTAGAGTAAAGAAAATGTGAGATTTTAATTGATTAATGCGTCCGGTGTAACAATTAATATCAGTTAAGCTTAAAAGTTCCTTTGATATTTATTGAACTGCCATCAAACATGGTACATCAATACATATTTTTTTATATTCTTTAAGTATTTGTAACAAGGCATGGAACCTTGTACAGCTGCCAGAAAAAGGTAACTTTTTGTAAATTCTACATTTTTAACTATCTTTAAAAGTCTATTTGAGTCCTAACTATAGGGACTTTTTAACCACCATCAATGTTTTTACATAAATTATCAAAAAGGTGCTTGTATAAAACAGGGACACTTTTCTGGTAGCTTATAGGTTAAATCTACAAACAACTTTGAAAAATTAAAATATAAAGCTTACAAAAGTATCTAGCGTGTTTTACTTTAACCTCCACGTCATTAATAATTAACTTTCGTTGAGTTTCAAGACGCAGCTGTCACTCACCCCTTGTGGCTCCCCGTGAACCCTGTTAACAAAAAGTTTACTATGTAATCTTCTACAGAGAGCATTGAATATTGTCTAAAAGGTACCTAACTAGTTTTTAAATATTACAATTTGTCACTGATTTAATTTAACCTTAAACTTTACTATTTTAGCAATTTTTAATGCTCGCTTTGGATATTCCATTGTACATCCGTCTCTACTGTGAACACTATATGTTATAAGTAAGTTAACATTTTAAAATCATGTTTTATTTAAATCTGGGTTGGTGTTAAAGTGAAAGTGAATAATAATAATAAATAATAAATCCCCAGACAAACACACCAACTGTATGACCCCAAAGTAAGCAGAGCTTGTGTTATGGATGACCATACAGCAAACTGGGGGGGAACCCAGAATAAACATACATATATAAATACAAACAACCATGACCAGAGAACAAATATCTGTGTTCATCACACAAATGAATGCCCCGGCCAGGACTCGAACCTGGGCCCTGCGGCGTATCAGGCAAGGCTACTTACCACTACCCCACTCGGTCGTCAAGTTATTAGAACTACAGGTGCAAAAGATGTTTTCAAATTAAGTCATGTGTCGTTAATTACCTAATTTAATTATAAACGTCTGTACTTAAGATTTACCTTACCTTACCAAGGATTACCTGGAGGGCCGAAGGGCTCTGATCTTTTCGAGGCTAGTCAACAGGTGGGTTCAGCTTATTCTATTTCGGCCTATCTAAAAGGATCGTAAATATACCCTTATTTAAATTACGTAACATTAGTTAGATAACAGCTCCTTGACATGATGATATCTACCTGTTGCTCTGATAGCACTTGAGCAGGTATTTATTACATGCGTCATTGTTTTTCAGTTTAGAATAATAGGTCTTTACCTATGAAACTGCCGTTTTGCCGTACTGGCCATTTCAAATGAAAATATTTTTTTTTTGACTGATAATTCTAATTTCAAATTAATTTTATTTGACAAACATGGAATTCTTTTTCTTAAATCGTCATTTGTTTAATAGTTAGTGTTTTGTTTTCAACGCATTCGAACATTTTTCGACATCATGGATAAGTTAAAAATTCGAGTAATTATGGAGTATGAGTACCGTCGTGGCAGCAAAGCGGCACAAGCGGCACGCAACATCAACGACGTTTACGGAGCGAACACTACAAACGAACGCACCACCCGTTATTGGTTTACCCGCTTCCGTTCTGGAAATTTTAACCTGAAAAATGAACCCCGTGGTCGTCCGAAAACTTTGGTCGACAATGACGAATTAAAGGCAATTGTGGAAGCTGATGAAACTCAATCCACGGCTGAATTAGCAGCACTTTCGACGTTAGCATCAAAACAATATTGGTCCATTTGCGTCAAATTGGCAAGGTAAAAAAGCTTGACACGAACTCCACGAACTCAATGACCGCCAGCGCGAAGTACGCGTGGAGACGTGCCTTGCACTGCTCAGCAGGCATACAAATGAAGGAATTCGGAACCGCATTGTTACTTGTGACGAGAAATGGATCCTGTTTGACAATCGTAAGCGCTCAGCAAGTTGGTTGGACCCTGGTTCAGCACCCAAACAATGCCCTAAACGAAATCTTACCCCTAGAAAAGTGATGGTCACTGTTTGGTGGTCTAACGCGGGTGTAATTCATCACAGCTTCTTGCCAAACGGGACAAGCATTACTGCAGATGTGTACTGTGAAGAACTGAACACAATGATGGAGAAGCTCGCACGTCTCCAACCAGCTTTGGTCAATCGTTCGGCTCCACTGCTCCTGCACGACAACGCTCGACCTCATACTGCAGACGATCTCCAAGCTACAAGAGTTGGGGTTGGAAGTTCTCCGTCATCCGCCGTACTCACCAGACCTTGCGCCTACAGACTTCTACTTTTTCCAGAATTTGGATAACTTCTTGGCAGGAAAAAAATTCAATAACCGAGAGGCAGTACAAAATGCCTTTGAAGAATTTGTTGCCTCCCGTCCAGCTGATTTCTTCAAGAAAGGCATCAATAAGCTACCAATGCGTTGGCAAAGATGCATTGATTGCATGGGTGATTATTTTGATTAATAGAAATAAAAAATATATTAAAAAATTTCGCTTCATTTATTTCGTGAAAAACGGCAATTTCATAGGTAAAGACCTAATATTAAAGTTTCACTCGCGCCAAATAAATATACCTACGATTTAATAAAGATAGTGATTAAGTTTGATTAAAAACGAAGTGTTGGTCGTTCTAAAGGTGAAAGAAGATAGCATTGTGAGCGTTTTGACATCTTATTGACAACCCCGCGGGGTAACTCTCACTAAAAGCTTATTGTTACCGACACCCACGGTGGTACGAGTGACAGTTGTCTTACCTTTCATCTCTATTTAAGTGTATGTATATAACTCTTTGTTGTCTACTTGATTTTCGATTCTAAATTTTTACTCAATCTGAGTACCAGTGGAACTCAGTGGTACACCTCTGTTGGTGGTGTTGATCACTGTGCTCGATCAGTCACTGACTCACGGGAGTGCGAAGATGTGCAATAAATAAATAATAACCCCAGATGTATCATACATAATAATAATAATTGCTTCAAAGTTAGTAGAACTTGTGCTGCAGCTAACTAATAGGAATAAACCTAAACATGACGTCTGTGAATGTAGTCAAAGTGTAAGTTGACGAACTTTAGAAAGCTCTTAATCCTAATAGATACAAACACCACGGATAAAGCTAAAGAAAGCTGCGTAAATCTGTAGTAAAATGTACTACATGTTCATGCTTAACTTTACGATTAAATCTCATGTCACTAAGTACGTCATGTGACCAACAATACGGCTTACGTTGCAAACAAAACAATATTTTCACACAGAGAGCCATTCGGCATAGACGGCAGTGAATTAAACTTTTAAGATTTATAAATACGTACATACGAGTTTTATTTGTTAAACAAAATATAGGTATATAACATATAAGTAGATTTAGACAGCTGAGTGGCGTAGTGGGAAGTAGCCCTGCCTCACACGCCGGAGGTCTCAGATTCCAGTCGGGGCATGCTCTTGTGTGATGACCACAGATGCTTGTTCTCGGGTCATGGTTGTTTACATTTGAGGATTTTTTTAAAAAGATTTCTTGAAGAAATTTTATTGATACAGTCTTATAACTTACATAACATATACAAACATATTTAGCAGTATAGATGATTAATATGCATAACATTACCAAAGAAAAATTAAACAAATACAACTTTATACAATTATTCTAAGTTTCGAAAAGCCGACCAGACGCAAATGTGCCCATCACACTGGCCGCGTTACCTCGTTAGACAGCTATGGACAGCCTTTGCATCAGGTAAGATGCAAAGGCTGGAACGGGCCTCTTTACCCCTCTCCATAAGTCGACGGCCTAACTCTTTACAGAAGCTCAAAGCTTCGGACCCCCAACAGCCTGAAGTTTCGAATGCGAGCGGTACGAAATCGTAATTTGTCGTCAACATTGCGTATTTTTCTTTCTTCTTGCTGCTGCTTCGGCGGCTGCCCCAGCTGACACTAGTGTCCGACTTAAATGGGAGGCTGCATAAGTGTTGACACAGGTGGCATCCCATGTGAGACACCAACCCCTCTCCCATGGCACCAGAGTTAATCCGTCTGATCTTTTACCATCGGAACGACTGAGGCGCGGTGGTTCTAACACGCAGGGTATGTTGGCAGAAACCAATGCTCTGCGAACAATGTCATTCAGAGCATGGTGTCGCGGAAATCTACCTGAACACCGACAACAGCTTAACGCGTGATGGACATTGGCCTCCACCATAGAACCACAGATGCATCGATGAGGTTAACAAACATCGCAGCCCAGGCGTAGTGCCACCGCCACACGCAAGAAGTCACTGTCCAGGAGAGTTCCCATAAATGGTGAAACTACAGCTCGCAACCATGCTCTTGAATCTGGCCTCGAAACAGATTTAAGTCTGGCCAAGTCAACGCCAGTAGCCAGTGCAAACAGCTGGTTGATGCTGGACTTCGATCCCACCTCGTCCCAGCCCCGTTGTCTCTCTGGGTCCGTAGGAATGGGTCCATTTGTGAACAAAGCGGTCCATTCCCTCAAGGCTTCGGTAGCATATGGAATGTTCGTGTTACCCTTGTGAGACGTTAAAATATCCGATACAAGATTGACGACCCCATGTGACGATGTTAGAAAAGCAGGCAAACATACATCTTTTATGCGCCGCACGCCCAAACCCCCGTGGCGAATGGGTAAAGAAGCCTGATCCCACTGGATTTAATTAATGGCAACGTTTAAAATGTGCTCGATTGTGACTTTTATTTCAGTGTCCAAGGTGGAGATTTCCGCGGGAAACAACCAAATTGGGGACGTTCTAAGGAGCTAGGTCAATCTTGGCACCGCGAAACATTTCCTTAGTATATAATATAAGAAGGTTAAATGTGAGTCTAGACCGCTCCTGAAGACCAGAAAGAATAGAATTCAAACGAGGGACTAAAGGAGCAGTGGGAGATCCACAAGAAAACAACTCACGTTTAGATGGATTGATCTCCAGACCTAATTCTTTAAGCATGGGCAGTAGGACTTGAAGGTCTTGTTCCACTTCCTCGGGTTTTCCTCCTATTGTACCGTCGTCCAGATACCATATGTTCAAAGGAGATTTCAATGAGAAGATTGCGTTATTAATGGTAAGGCTGAATAGTAATGGCGCGAGCGGATCACCCTGTTGCGCACCCACCTGTGAGATAATCAAGGAATTATCGAAGAATAGCTTCAAAGAACTTTGATAGGCCTGGTAAAGAAAAGGATATAAGAATGGAATGTGTTTGCTGACCGCCAGCAGTAAAACGTCTCTCTCCACTGTGTTGAAAGCGTTTTTGACATCTAGTTTGATAACGACGGCAACTACTACTACTATATTACTGGGATCAGACACAAACAAACGTGTTGCGTGGATTGCCGCTTCGCAACCATTCGGCGTTCCAAACCCCAATTGGTGAGGTTGTAGGCCATCTGCTCTCTGACGGCTCTGCATCCCAGCTTGCTAACCAGCCGTCGAAAGATACTTCCAACTGCAATTGGTCGTATATACCCCTCTCTCTTGGACAGTGCGCAAAGACTGGCACCAGACATGTATGGGCACATATCAGGGTTTAGTTGCCCGCGAAGTAAAAAATTACAAAGTCTCACCAAAGTGTCAAGCAAGCGTTGCCCGTTATCGCCTGCAGAGATGGCAGTCAGTCCTTTTGAGTGTGCTGGACGAAAGCCATCCAAACCCGCTGCTGACCCATTGTGGAAACTGCCTAGTGCCTGCCCCACATCTTCCACCTTGATCCTTAACCCCGGAGTGGACCGATTCGGCGCCGTTGGAAAACCTAGAGTTCGGGACGGAGGTGGATGCTTCTCTTGTAAAGATGCTAAGGTTTAGGGTCCCGAGGGTGATATTTTGTCCCCTGACATCAATATCCTAACAGTGCCTCCCATGTCGCCTTCAAAGACTTTTGTCTCAATAATCTTACGAGTCGAGTTATAATAATACATTACAATTCACTGTGTAAATAAAAGTATATTATTCTAAACTACAAATAACGGCCGCCAACCTGCTGTTTAAATTACGAGAAATTAAGAACTTACCGCTCAGTTATTGCAAATGGCGTACAAAGTATACCTTTTTTTGTAAAATGCAATTGTTAAGTAATGAGCGACTTTACGTTATCTTACTTGTAGTTTATGTAGTCGATTTCTAACATAATGACAGGAAATAACGCTATTGTTTAGTTGTCGATACAATAAGTGTCTAACGACTGCATTTAGTGACGTCAAATTTCTACTTAAGTAGTTCCTAATTATAGATTTTGCTTAGCAAATCTTGACTGAGATGCATTAAGTACCCCTTTTAGAAAACCTTTTTCGTACAGGTCATGGAGAAAAGCGCGTACATTATTCTACACATTCAATTTGAAACGAACACAAGACCGATTTGACGTTAATCTATTTAAAAAAATGTCATCCAAGTTTGTTTAATGTTAAGACGTTTTAGAGATATTAAATTTATGAAATACTAGGTTTTCCTTCGGTTTTACTCGTACATACCTGAAAATATTGCTTATTTTTTGATGGAAGATTCTCTTATCTATTTTTTTGTATCATTGACAATGTGTAAGCGGACAAGATGTTAGGTTGCAAGTCAAACATAGCAATGATCAGACTCAGTCTTTCAGACCAAGAAGAGTTCAGTGATAATCACAAAACATATGTTCTTTGTTGACTTCACCGATAACCGAGCCCATGCACATCGTCAAAGATAGAGTTATAATTAATTTTACATGTGTAGTAATACTTTCATGCATGCGTTAACAATGCATTTCTTTTATGCTTAAGATAAAAATACGTGGCATTTCCCCAGAACCATTGGAAACTGTCCCAATTCTGCAGGTAATATTGGGACTAATATTCTGTATAGCGAAGAAAATTTTGACAAGATTCGTGCTACAAGTCTAGAATATGTATTCCGTATAGTATAAAATAAAGTCGCTTTTTATTTGACCATTTAGCTGAGAGAAGTCTAAGACGTTCTAGCCACGGTTAGCTAGTTAAATGTCCCTCCGTCACTTTCTATTTCTATTGAACTGATAGAGACACAAAACAGAGCTGGCCAAGTCAGACCGCGCAAGTATGCCTAATGTTTAATTAGGTATACCAATAAGTCTACTTATTAGTTTAGAATGATTTCAATTTTATATTGAATTGTGCTGCTGTCTTCGTGATTTCCTGCGTCTGATTATCGTTCTTACCTCATTTCATTAAATTCAAGTATTTCCTCAAGTACTTTTTCTATGAAGTAAGATTTCCTGCAAAAGGGACAATAGATGAACAGTATTAAAAGAAGACGTTCTTAAAGACGTAATAAAAAACACAAGGTTTTCCTGCTAAACTACCTTGTTCACTGGCAAGTGATAATGAGCTTCCATTAGAACTGAAGAGAAAAAATATTTATTGCTTAAAAAAGAAAAAAACGGAACGGAAATCTGGCTTGATCTTTTAAATAAAAATAACTTTTTGTGTTGATTGTAGGTACGCTTTCGTGATGATGAAGCATGTGAACAAGCCTTAACACCACGAATGACGCGAATGCTTTTTAAAAGAAATAATGTATTTAAATTTAAAAAAGAAAATTCTCTTCAGAATCCAAATGAAAGGCTCCAAGGCTGAGTAGGCTAAGTAGGGCGGCAGATTTTAGGGGGTGGCAAATTTAGCCCAAAAGTTTTTAATGGTTTATAGAAATGAAAAAAAAAACATTATTATACACACGGAGAAAATTAGACTCGAAAATTTAACAAAAATTATTTATATATAGTACCTACCTACTACGTAATTATTTTAGTACTTTACAATACACTGGATACTCAAACGTCTGCATGTGAAAAATTACTATACAGCCAGTAGGGGAACAAAAAGTCAGTAGGGGTGGCAAAATTTGAATAGACAACTGGCGGCAAATGTGTCCGTCACTCCGCCACTGTATATTAGTATAAAAATAAATCGTTTAATTCAATGTACCACCTCATTCTCGCTCCGATCGCCGCCCAGTGCGGACGTGCAAGACCCCGCTCTCCGTCGTTTGGTCCCTTCCCGATACTCCGTGGCGCTCAGTCTACTGACGTCACGGTTTAGCGTGTTGGTTCCGTGCTACGGATTTCAAGGTTCTTTCTACTCCCTCTGAGTGCTATCGAAGTGCGTATTTTTCTTTGCGACTAAGCCCTTTAGTCTTCAAAGTGCTGTGCTAAGTTGTGTTGTGCTTGTGCTGAGTGCAGTGTTGTGCCCAGCGTAAGTAGTCTGGTTTCAGTGCAAAGGATACTTAACGGTGACAACGAATTTGTACTGAACCAGTCCTTTTTATTTTTATTTATTTCTCTTCTCTATTTTATTTATTTTTCTCCTATTTTCATATTTATTTTTATCATATTTGTGTGTTTTCGTGTGTATTTGTCCTTTCTGTCGGTAAAGGTTGACCCTAACGCGGTCAACTCTTTACCTGCGTACCCTTTTTTAGGTTTCTAGGTAGCGGCCTTCGGCGTACTACGGTTAGTTTTAAGTTATTCTCCCCAGCCCCCCTACCGCTGGTAGGGAGGTTTGCCGCTAGGGTTCGCTAGGTTTTTATTTAGGAATCCTAGGCATTTGTTATATATTATAGGCATACATTATATATTTATATATTACATTTTATAATTCCAAGTCCTCCAATGGACCTTGTTAATATTCTTAAGTCGTTCGCCCAGGCGCTCGCTGCGTCCGGCGTAAGCATACCCGCTGACGCACTAACGCAGGCCTTACAGGCATCTATCGCGTCCCCGGCCCCTCAGGCCTCAACCCCGGCCCCTCAGGCCTCCAACGCCGAGACCCCTCAGGTCTTAAGCTCTCCCGCGTCTCCCGCCTCGTCCGAGATGGACTGCGAATCGGTCGCATCCTCTCACGCGTCGCGTCGTAAGCGTACCGCTCCCGGGAGCGACTCCGAACCCGCGTCTGATACGTCGTCAGATGCCGTCACCTTAACCGGCTCTCCTGAGCCCGCGTTTCAACTCGTCGCCAAGCGCTCCAAGAAGCGCTCTAAGAAAGCTTCGGTATCTTCAATACCCGAGCCCTCCCCGGTGTCTTCAACACCAGCCCCCGCGCCGTTAAAATCGCTCGTAGTAACCGCGTCTCCGTCGGTCACATCGAAGCCAGCGACGCGCTGCGCTCCCGTCCCGCCGAAGCCTCAGCTCCCTCCGCCCGTCTTCCTGCGTGAAAAAGCGCGCTGGACCGCGGTTTCAAACTTGTGCAAAGTGCACAAAATTAATTATTTAAAAGCCGCCAACGCTGGCGATACAATCAAGATTCAAATAGCGACCGTCGACGACTTCCGCTCGTTTACCAGGTTACTCGGATTAAACCAAATCGCGTATCACACCTACGCCCTCCCGGAGGAGCGTAAGATCCGCGCAGTACTACGGGGCGTCCCGTTCGAACTCAGCAACGAAGACATCCTCGATGACCTTAAGTCTCAGGGTTTCCCGGTCACAGCAGTGCACAAGATGCACTCCAACCGCGGTAGGCGTTTTCCCTTAGCGTTGGTAATCCTGTCGAATACTCCCAACTCGAGGGAGATCTTTAGAGAGGCTCGCACAATTTGCGGACTCTCAAATATCTCCGTCGAGCGTCCCAACCCCCGTGGTCACCCTGGGCAGTGCCACCGCTGCCAGCTCTATGGCCACGCAGCGGCTAACTGTTCAGCTCCCCCCAGGTGCGTAAAGTGCCTGGATCCTCACTTCACTAAGGAGTGCACTCGCACTCCCGAATCCACTTCCCCCCCTGCCTGTGTGCTGTGCGGCCAGTCCGGACACACAGCTAACTACAGGGGTTGCCCGCGCGCTCCGCGCTCCACCACCAAGAGGGTCGCGCCTAAACCGGCGCCGCCGCTCACTCCTGCCAACTTCCCGCCGCTGCGCAACCGGGGTCCCCCGGAAGCAAAGCCCTTTCACCCGACACCTACTCCGGCTCTGTCTTGGAGGCAGCGTCCGGCCGTTCCGCCTGCACCTTCCCGACCTATCCCAGCTCCCGTAGCTCCCGTAGGGTCGCGTCCTTCTCCGTCTTCCGCACCTCAGTCGTCGTTGGCTGAGGACATGAAGACCGTATTCGACGTTATTCAAAACGTCGATATTAACGAAATTTCCGTGCTCGCACGCAAACTGCGAGCCGCCCGCTCTCCTCAAGAGCGTTTATTTGCTTTAGCCGAGCATCACTCGCTCCTAAGTTCGTTGTAAATTCTTTTATAATTTATAAATTCGTAAATAATAAATTATAATGTCTAGACCCGCGAATCCCGCGTCCAGTCGTATTAAACCCAAGGGCTTATCCCTAGTATCTTTTAACGCTCGTAGCCTTAATACCAACCTTCCCGAGATTAAACTGTTCCTTCAGAACAAAGAACCTGACTTATTCCTTCTCCAGGAGACATGGCTTACTCCAAACCGCTCCAGGGGATTCACTATACCTAAGTACGCGTTTATTCGTAACGATAGGCCCAACTCTGACGGTTTCGGCGGCACCGCTATATATTACAAAAGAGGCTTCCACTGCTGTCCTCTCCCTGCCCCTCCTCTCCTCAACATGGAAGCCACTGTGTGTGGATTGGCTATGACTGGTCATCCGACCATCATCATAGCTTCAATCTACATACCTAGTGGTACCAGACCAATCCGCAGCGACTTTGAGGCCATTCTCGCCCTCGGCCATTCAGTCATTATGTTCGGAGACTTTAACTCCAAACATACTGACTGGACGTGCCTATCGACTAACACCAGCGGTATCGCTCTCCTCGACATCACTAACTCCCTTGACCTAGATGTCATATCCCCCGTCACTCCCACTCACTATCCCAACAACCCGTCCTACTCTCCTGACATCCTCGACTTTGCAATTATCAAGCGTATCAATCTTGACCTAAGGTCTATCGAACCGCTCGATGACCTAGGCTCCGACCATCGCCCCGTTTCCCTCGTGCTAGGACCGCCGAACGATAACGTCTCATCTCCTAAGACCTTTACCAATTGGAAAGGTTTTAAAAATACGTTAGTTTCAGCCTTAGAGGCTCCGAACTCTCCACTCGCGATCTCTCCCGAGCAATTAGATAGCCCGGATAAAATCGATTCATTAGTAAATTCTCTCACTGATGCTATCAATTCAGCCATCAGTGACAACGAAAAGGTTGCTAAGCAAGGCAAACCCACGCTTCCCTTAGCCGTTAGCAATCTTATTAAAGCTAAAAACGCGGCTCTCCGGAGAGCCAAGAAATATCCCACGCCCGCCTATAGAACAGCTGCGAATCAGCTTCAACGTAAAGTTAGGTCTTGCCTCGCGGAACTCCGAGACGCTCAGATGAACGATCTCATGGCGAATATCTCTCCGTCCCACCAAGCGTACTATAGCATGGCCCGAGCCTTACGCGTAGACACCGTCTCTCACGTTCCTCCTCTCACTCGTCCCGATGGCACTACTGCCTTCGAAGTCGAAGAGAAAGCCGAATGCTTCGCCGACAGCATTGCCGCACAATGCTCGCCCAGCACGCAACCCGCGAATCCCACTCACATCAAAGCGGTGGAGGACGAAGTCCTTCGCAGAGACTCTCTCCCCATCACCGCCGACCCTGTCACAGTCTCTAATGACGAAATCTTGCTTCTCATTAGAAATCAAAAGTCCAAAAAGGCTCCGGGTGCGGATGGAATTTCCAACCACGCACTTAAGCACCTACCGCAACAGATGCTTACCTTGTTAGCTATCATTTTCAATGCCTGCTTCGACCATAGCTACTTTCCTAAAGCTTGGAAAGAAGCGACAGTCATAGGCATTCCCAAGCCGGGCAAACCTCTGAACGTCCCGGCTAATCACAGACCCATCAGCCTCCTCAAGGCAATGTCTAAACTTCTCGAGAGAGTCATACTTTCTCGAATGCGGAACCATCTGTTTCCAACGGATGGCGATCCTCTCATTATTCCCCATCAGTTCGGCTTTCGCGCTAAACACTCCTGCCCTCAGCAAGTCCACCGAATCGTCGAGTATATACTTGACGGTTTCTATCCGCGTCGTTATAAAACAGTCGCGGTTTTCTTTGACGTAGCCAAGGCTTTCGATAAAGTCTGGCACAGCGGTCTCGTTTATAAACTCTACAAGATAGGCTTACCGGATCGCCTAGTCAGGATAATAGCGTCGTTTCTCAAAGACCGTACGTTTCGATTTAAACACGAAGGCACGCTTTCTGCACCTCGTCCCATAAAGGCTGGAGTCCCTCAAGGCTCAGTCCTCGCCCCTCTGCTGTACACCGTGTACACCAACGACATTCCCATCCCGCCGAAAGGCGTCGAACTCGCCCTCTTCGCTGACGACACCGCACTCTATACCAAAGGCCACGGTGTTCGGCGCCTTGTAACCAGACTCCAAAAGGCCGTAAACGCCCTTGGTGCATGGTTTCAAGAATGGCGCATCGATGTGAACCCTGAAAAGAGTTCTGCGATGCGCTTCGACCACAAACGCCGTCGTCCCGATGGCGATCCCCACGTTCGAATGTTAGGCATTCCCATCCCCTGGAAGCGCAGTACTAAATACTTAGGCGTCACATTAGATCCGACGCTTTCTTTCAAGCCACACGTTGAAAGAGTTTCGAAACTCGCTCGTCACTATTTAGTCCGCCTAAATAGCATGTTAGGTAGAAAAAGTAAAATGTCCTTCAGAAACAAACGTACACTTTACAAGGTCTGCGTTAGACCCGTCATGACGTATGCCTCGCCAATCTTTGCCCACGCCAAACCCTCCCTCCTGCACAAACTGCAGGTAGTTCAAAACCTCTTTTGCCGCCGGGCCACAGGCGCACCGTGGTACGTGCGTAACGCGGACTTGCATAGAGATCTTGAACTGCCTACAGTACAACAATATCTCAAAACACTCTCTGAAGCGTTCTTCAAACGCTCCGAAACCCATCCCAATCCTCTAGTTCGTGATTCTGTCTCATATGCTACTCCTGTGTTAGACTCGAAGTTCAAAGTCGCTAGGCCTAGAAATGCGCAAGCGTACTCATCCACCAGACTGTCACGCGATCTCGAGGCCCTTCTGGCCGCAAATTCTAATTCTAACGTAAATTCTAATTCTAACGTAAATCCTAATTCTAACGTAAATGCGAATTAACTCAATTTTATTTTGCAATTTTTTAATTATTGATTTTCATTTTGAGCACCTTCAGTGCTATGTATTAACCTTCAGTGCTTTGAGCACCTTCAGTGCTATGTAATCCCAGCGGGTGACCCCTTCTGGGCCCCGCTAGCGCGGCCTCTTTCTCCAATTGGCCGTCGCTCCGATGAAGGCTGAGTGGCAAAAATGCACGAGCCGACAGGGGGTTTTTAGTGGGTATGGTCCTGGTAGGCGTCGGGACGAGTCCCACATAACTTTGGAATCGCGCCAGAGTATGCGTCAGGGCATTTTTATCCTCCTGCCCTTCCCGCGGAGGGGAACAAAAAAAAAAAAAAATCAATGTACCTCGCCACCTCCACGAGCACGTACCTCAGTGTACGTACACTCTATGTATACACTCACCTGCACTATGCATACTTGCTGGGGGTAATCTACCTGTAATGTGACGGCACTCGAATCAGTATGTTTGTTTAAGAAAGCCGATCTCATGAAGACTTCATCCCATTCAAGGACCTTTCTAGAAAGTGATAATGTTATACTAATTGGTACATACAAATTTGATCTATGCAAAAATAGAGCTTAAACGAAGGTAGTATAGTTGACTTTTATTTGACATGTGCAGTTTGTAAAACAACAATTCAAAATGCAGCCTTATGAACTTTAAAAGCTTTTTAAAAGTCTCATTAAATTGCTTTGATAATTTGAGTCTTAATGAGATATTCTGAGATATTATAGAGTTCTGGTAGCTTTAACCCTTTTTTAGTCAGTTTACTGCAGTAAATTGAATGTGGGTTGATTGTTCAATGCTCTGGTAACTATTATCAGTAGAATAAAATGTAGATGTCAACATAATTTCAATGGAATGTTTTGTCAAGTGTCAAAATTACCTGCTCTACTGATAAAAGTTGTCTGAGTATTTATAAATCAACCCTAAGTGTTTGAAACAAGTTTTTTATTTACAAGTTTTATATTATTGTTATAGTTTTTGACAATCAGAAAAACCAACATAAAAATAATTCGCAAGTTGACAAGAGGTAGGTACAAGAGGCTCTTTGGTACAATAAGTTCTGACAAATCATAAATCAGCTAGTAAAACTGGATAATACTTTATGTTTTCAGAACGTGATGCGAGTGTAATAATTACTTTAAATGACACATTCAATTATCTAGTATCTGCAAATACCTATCTTATCATATGCATAATAATTTATTTCAATACAAAACAATATGGAATGTTAATCCGGTCCTTTATATTTTTTGTATTTTTATTATTATATGTATAATAATGATTCTGGATTATGTCCCAAGTCTGTTATACAAAGTAAATATTATGGAAAAAGTACTTTTGCTTTATTTTCTCTGCGGCTTCGTTCGCATTGGGAGCCGACCGCTTTAAACTGATTATTTCAACTATTTCAGACCGCATTTTTTTGTATTCTGAATGCTAAATTTCTCCTAAACATAGCCTTTAAAAA
The DNA here is from genome assembly GCA_923062675.1 of Marasmarcha lunaedactyla. Lineage (NCBI taxonomy): Eukaryota > Metazoa > Arthropoda > Insecta > Lepidoptera > Pterophoridae > Marasmarcha > Marasmarcha lunaedactyla. Next base: position 18,549,654 of record OV281353.1, read on the forward strand.
TAACAAAATAAAAAATAAACTTCTGTCTCCAGTACAATACCTTAACTTAAATCTTAACTTTAAATAAATAAAAAATCCGACCTAACCTCTCATATCACAAACATTTTGCATTTTCAACTTTCCCGCCAAACAAACAAGAAGCACAGTCCGCCATCGCGGCAATATCGATCCGCCATTACTACCGCTTCTGGAATCTTCCATGTCATGTTTGTGTTTCCTGACACCTTAGTATGAATTCGAAGGGCCCCTAGATTGTGATTGTAAACTTGTTGTAAACCCTTTCAGTGTCAACTTGATGTTTTTTAGATGGCTTGGATTAAGTGTTTGGTTAGTCCCGCATTTTACTATGACTTTTATTACTTGTTTCCTATTTTTAATGTTCTTGTTTGTTAGTTCGTTTAAGTCCTATCTAGATTATTCTAAAGATTTTAAATTTGAATGTTGGTTCAGTTTTGATGATACCACAAAGATGTGTGTATAACGTACGACCTTATTTACTCTAAACATGGGCTCGATAACACGAAGAGACTCTGCAAAGTTTTATTGCAATTACATAGTCTTTTTTCCAAATTGTTTATATCAGTACTGGACATTCATGACTTGTGTTTTTCCCGCCATAACTTGATAATCAAATTAAACTGTGTTACAGTAGAGGTGGCGTTTTATGTAAGAAGTTAGTTATTTTCCTTACTCAATGTTATGTTGTAGATATATGGATTAATCTCAAGGCGAACACTCGCGTTGTAAGGTCCAGTTTAAGCAGCCTTTTGTTATGCTCCATCGAACTAACAGATGTAAACCAGAATAAAAATTGACCTGAGTTGATAAGGTTTTGAACCTGGTAATTCTGGTAGGTACTTAAAGGAGATTAGGGTTTTATATCAACCATCCAAGCATCAAGCAAGACTGATTGATTACAAAGGTATAGTTCTCTTTAATTGCATTGTCTATTCCCTTGGTAAGTACACTTAAAATAACTAGCAATATTTAACATTTTTATTTTCTCATACTACTTACGATCAAATAGAAATACACCCACGCCCTCATTGAAGTATATTTGGGTATTTTCCTCTTCGCTTTCCGTTCAAAAAGTTCTTAGTAATCTTTCATCTTTATTTTCGGGAAATGTTTACTTATTAACAAATATTACTAATAAGCACAAATTTTCTATGACGTTAAAATAAAATACTTAAGAATTTATTTCTGGGATTTGCGATCATTATGAATCATGATATTATGTAACTTTAGGTAATCGTCAGACCGCCTTTCTGTATCAAGTTATCACTGAAATTGTTATTTATTCACTATAAAGAAGAGTTTATTTATGTTAGAGTTTATTTATAGGTTATTCTATGTTTTATTGGAACGTTGTCGTCTATGGCGGGCAATATGTAGGTGTTACTCTTTTTTTAAATAAAAACCGGGCCAACCTGTTTATATTTAGTTTAAAAGGCAGAAAAAGCCTTAAGTTACCATCCCAAACGCATCATTGCCTTATAATACATATTAAACCTTCAATATTTGACAAGACTGTAAAGACAAAAGACAAGTGAGAAAATAATAATAATAAATCTCCAGACAAACACACTAACTGAATGGCCCCAAGGTAAGCAGAGCTCGTGTTTTGGATGACCACACAGCGAACTGCATGGGGGGGGGGGTTAACTGTAAGAATATAAACAACCATGACCCAAGAGCAAACATCTGTGTTAATCAAACGAACGCCCCGACCAGGACGCGAACTTATAAGGACCGTATGAGGCAAGGCTACTTACCTCTAAACCACTCGACCTTCCGTATAGAGCACCTACAATGAGTAACTAATCATCTAAATATTATTATGTTTACATTCTTATCAAAACATTTGGGTAGTAGCCTAAAAAACATTCCATTATCATAGTTTTCTCAAACTGTCAACAGAGTTCTTCAGCCTGCGAGTCTTGGTGCGAAGCGAACAAACACAATGACAGTTTCATCATTAGCATACATTACGCTCAACAATACGGAGCTATATATATCACTGATATGGTAATGGATGTGTTGATAGCAGCAACCATTCACATAGTAGACATCTTTCCTTACACGAGTTTAACGTTAGACATCTAATAAGAACTGCAAGTAGAATTGTAGAATTTCGAATACGTTTTAAAAGGGCGTGAAATGCCTTCCGATTATTGTAACGAACGTGACCTTTGATTAAAGTAAAACAGCGGAAGGTAGGTTTAACAAGCTGCTCAGGCACGGACCTCAAAAATATTGTTCTCTTTTATTTTTTTGCCACCGAAGCAACACCCTCACGTGAGGGAGGTGGAAGATGCGTCATGCATACCGCCGCAAGCGTCTGCGGGGTTATGTGGGACTCGCCAGAATAGCACCTACACACTAAAAACCACCTCTTTGGCTGTGGCAAAATTTTACCGTTAGCCTTCATCGGAAGCGACACCCGTCGAAAAGCGGGCGCGCTGGCGGAGACCCGCTAGCGGGTCATCCGCCGGATGTGAAAGTTGCACTGAAGGTGCTCAAAGGGACATGAGTTGGTGGCCGTTCTGGGCAGCCTCTGGTGAAGCCGGGGCTGCGCAGAGGTCGGCTGAAGCTTGACTTAGGGATCAATTTATTTAAATGAACCTATAATGAATTGAGAAGGGAACTATGCTCCGCCAGAGCTAGCAGTCGCTCTGTCGGAGAACGTGAAGCCCTAAGTTTACGGGCTAAGACTGAAATTTCCCTAACATCAATATTTTTGATAGCGTCGCAGACGATACGCATATCGTCTGTTACGGAGGGTTGAGGAGTGGATTTGTATGGGCGAGGAGCCGGGATGGGATTTGCTAATGCAGTGGGGTGCTGCCTCCAGTTCTCTGGAGCAGGCTTGGGCTGAGTAGGCTTTGCAGCCGGAGGAACCCGGCTACGCAGCGGCGGAAAGTTTTCCTGGGAAAGGGGCTGGGCCTGTTTGGATGCCGCCCTCTTAGAATTGGGACGCATACAACGGGGTGCACGAGGGCAGCCCCTGTAATTTGCGGTGTGGTCGGACTGGCCACAAAGCACGCAATCGGGAGGAGAGGGAGTTTCAGGAGTGCGATTGCGCTCCATAATGAAGTGAGGGACCAGGTACTTGACGCACCTGGGCGGGGCGGCGCAGTTGGCCGCCGCATGCCCGTACAACTGGCACCGATGGCACTCTTGGGATGACCGCGGCGATGAGGCGCCTCGATCGAGATCCCAGAGAGGCCGCATATGGTGCTAACCCCTTTGAGGATCTCCCTGGACTTAGGGACGTTGGTGAGTACCACCAAAGCGAGAGGGTGACGCCTTCCGTACTTGCTGTGCATTTTATGCACCGCAAGTGCCGGGAAGCCTTTGGACTGCAGATCCTCTAGGATAGCCTCGTTCGATAATTCGAACGGGACTCCCCTGAGTACCGCTCTGAACTTACGCTCTTCTGGGAGAGCGTAAGTGTGGTAAGCATATTGCATACCGGTGAGGAGCTTAGTCAAAGCTCGGAAATCGTCTAACGACGAGACAGTGATTTTAATAGATTCACCCGAGTTGGTCGCTCGGGTGTAGAGGACCTTGTGCTCTTTGCACAAAGTCGAGACCTCGGACCATTTGCCCTTTTCCCGGAGGAATACGGGTGGTGGGACCTTAGACTTGACTGAAGCCGCGGTAGGGGGTGGGGTCACACACAGTGAGTGACATCAATGGGGCCGGGGTGGGTGTTGTAGGCACCAGGGTAGCTGGCGTTGTAGTCGCCGCGGAGGGTGTTGAAGACACCGGGGCGGGCGTTGAGGATGCCGGGGCTTGTTTCGAGCGCTTCTTAGAGCGCTTCTTAATAAGGGTGAAAGAGGGAGGCTCAGGGCCAAATGGGGTGGCTTCCGAGGATGACTCGGTCACGGGTGCGCGCTTGCGGCGCGGAGGGGCGTTCATTTCACACTCCATGTCACTGGAGGTGGGGGACGCGGGAGGGCCTAGGATCAGTGGGCCTGGGGAGCTTGGGAGGCTTGAGGGGCCTGAGATTCAGGTTTACAGAAGGATTTAGCCATGGGGACAAGAATATCTAGGATGTTCTTGGGAACCACCAGAGTCCCTTTCGTCATGATGGACTCAAAGAATTTTATAAGGTGCAATGAGGACTGCTCGTCTACAATGAACCCTGGAGGCCGGGAGGCCATTGTGGAGGGGTTGGCGAGGGACAATGATATTTAAATCTATATACTAAGAACCTATCCACGAAGACTAACTTCCTAAAACCTCCCTACACGCGGTAGGGGGGTTGGGGACGACGCGGATAACTTACTCGAAGTCCTGGAACGCAGAGCTTGCCGGAGCGGCGACGGCGACGCAGTTCGGCGACGACGGGCTGCAGGCAATGGTGTCGAAGATGCGTCGTGAAAACGACGGTCCTTAGAAACTTAGGAAATACGGTACGAAAAACTGAGTCGTGAAAACGACCCGTGAAATTTGGGGTGCTCAACTAGTGCGGGGACTAGAGAGCGGAAAAGCGTCTGCGATCGACGTGCGAACGAACCCGCACGCAAACCGAGACTGATGATATATTTCCCGTCACCTGAATGTATTTATCAAATGGTTCAGTCTACGCGAACCGAACCTAGAATATACGACTGGACACATGACGTTATCTGGACAAGATCTCTCAAGATCGTCTCGCTCGCACGACCATGTTTTGCATCATGTGACTTTTATGTCGGGGCGCAATAGAACTGTGTTTGTGTGTGATGTATCTGTGTTAGTACAGGGCGACTCTTCAGGTACGTAATGTAAGATCGACACCTGATTTTCGCTATTTTGCTTTAATCAAAGGTAGTGGATATCGACCTCCCTTGCGATTAACATCAGAGGTCGAATGGCACAGTTTTGGAAATACGCAGTAACTTACTACCTTAAGATTTTAACATAAAAGAGTGCCGAAAGGCCTTTTTTTCTCAGTATACCCATAATACCTTTAAAAAGCCAAAGTTAAGTTGTAGTTATGCAATCTCGATGAAGATAAAAAAACGACTTTCAACAAGCGTAAAATTTTTACATATATTAAAATAAAGTATTTTAAACTTGGAATTGAATTTAGAGTGCATCATGTGTCCTTCCTTCTTATCAAAATTATCTCACCCATGCGATTATTGTCAGAGGCGTGAATGGCGCAGTTTTGGAAATACGCATTAACTTACTACCTAAAGTTACTGCGTATTTTTAAAACCTCCTGATTTTGGATAGATAAATTCCATGTGACGCCTGCTGGGCTCGGTGATTGTAGACTATTTTCATGCAACACAGTTTTGTAACACAATCTGGGAGTGACTTATATTTCTATGTTTATTATAGATTTTCCAGTTCGCTGTTTGATCGTCCATTACATAGGTAAAGTAAGTTTGTCTGGGAGTGTTGTTTACTATTAGCTTCGGCCCCCTACCTTCTTGTATCCTTGGAAATTTCGGAAAAAAATTTAAAAAAGAAATAATATATTTACCATTCCCGATCGATTAAATTTCGAAGTATCTTACCTTTACCTAACTAGTGAAACTACATAAAGGTGCAATATTTCAGATCTAACATTAATGGCCAATGAGTGAGGACATTTATTCTAGACAGTATATTTTCTACCATGTTATAAATAAGTTTTCCACTCCTATAAATTCCCAGACGAGTTCCACGTGTATATGAAAACGTACTAAATTCAAATTCTAAATAAGTGCCACTCTGATTCCACCCACGCTCCTCAGACCGAGATACTGCACTTAAATTGATCAATCGCTCGTGTAAATCGATATACCGTAAACTCCTGCAAGCCATTGTCTTGAAACTTGATTGACAGGGCAATATAAAACGTTCAATTCAGGGTGTAACGAGATAATATTAGGGCGCTTGGATAATCAAATTATTTTTATTTATATTAAAATTTGAGGGTTTCCATTAAGACACCAAAATGGGAAAAGTTAAAATATGCACAAATAATTCATTTATTGCAAATCAAAAATTGACATTCAAAAGTTCGCGCGTAAACGCTCACTGGCTTGACGTAAATGTCAAGTCGCGAAAATATTATTTATCTCAGAAATAATATGTTTTCAGTTTTATGTAATATAGAATAAAAAAATCACACTTTTTTACTAAAATTGATAACTTTTTAACAAGTATAGAGAAATCTCACAACAGAAGTATACAGTGATCTATTGTTTTGTAACTTCTATGTGTTCTATGAATTCTATCAAGTATCCTGACAAAGAATTTTTAACCGTGCCTCGAGAACCTAAACTTAGAGAAAAGTGGATGAAATTATTTAGAAGTAGACTTTTACCTTCTCCAAAATCTACGATTTTTGACGATCAATTTGATGTGAGTACCTTGTACTTGTAAAAATTGTAATCTATTGGGAACTTGTACCAACAAAAGTGTATAAACAAGAAAGTCGTCTATATAAGACTTAAGTAGGAACCTTATCGATTTTTTTAGACGGAGAATGATGTTGAAAACTGCATTAGGTATAAACTTGTAGGGGGCAATTAAGCGTAAAAGAATAAATAAAATTGCAATAAATAAATAATAATATTACAATAAATATTTCAGTACCTTACACGTCTATTTATTATTGAATTATTAATACTGTTTCTCAATAAAATTTTAGCGCAAGGTTTTATATTTATAGCCGTTATAGTGTCGAGATCATAATTTTGTGTATTATATGATGGTTTTTCAGTTATTTAGATTAAATCCACAGTCACACAATAGCAATACATAAGTATTGCTTTTCTCATTCAAATTTGTTAAATAGAATTATATATTCTCAAATGAGCATACTCAATAATCCGTCCCTATTATTCGTTCATGTCGTGTTTTAGTGGCAAAATTAGCAACATGCATCGGCAGATACTCATGATTGGCAGTGTGTTCCAACTCTAGCTTTAGAGTCATGGCGTATGTCTGCAACTACTTATAAATGTACTTTAAAAGTAACTTTCAAGCGAATGAAAACCACTAAATTTAAAAACAAGCTATATATATTGAACTATTTCCTTTTAAAACAAATTTATGTACCTTTATATTGTACTGTTATAGGATGTAACTAGTAACAATCCCTACACCCACTGAGTCAGAATTCTACTATTTTTGCTTCGGGGTCGAAAAACAAAGAATACGAGCTATAATTATTTAACCACATCCAATCCACATCAAAAACAAAAGATAAAATGCATCATAATTCGCTACGTCAAGGTGATTCCATTTTCCCCGAAATCACACGTAGGTGATGTGACGAAAGGCCCCGATAAAAAAGCGGAAAATTCCGCCCAAAATATGGCAATATTGGAGATAAAGTGTGAACGAACGGATGACTTTTCTTGAAAAGATAAGCATATCCGAGGCTAGTATATACATATATACTTAAACGTAGGCGTATATACAATATCTTGGACCCTACATAAGACACATTATAGGGCTTGTGCTTTCTTTTGTTTTTTTCTTTGATAGACCGTTACGGGTGTGTGCCATCTTCGGCCGAGTGGCGTAGTGGATAGTAGCCCTGCGTCATACGCCGGAGGTTCCAACTTCCAGGTTCAAGTCCCGGTCGCATTCATTTTTCTGATGAACACAGATGTTTGTTCTCTGGACGTGTCTTAATATTTATAATATATTATACTATTTATATTGATTGTTTGCTCTGGGTTTCCCCACCCCTTTTTTTTTTTTTTTTGCTGCCGAGGCACCCTCGCGGGAGGGAGGTGGAAGATGCGTCATGCATACCCGCCCGCAGGTAAATTCCTCTGCGGGGGGGTTATGTGGGACTCACCAGAATGGCACCTACCCACTAAAAACCACCTGTTGGCTGTAGTTATTACCGTTAGCCTTCATCGGAAGCGACACCCGTCGGGAAGTTGGGCGCGCTAGCGGAGACCCGCTAGCGGGTCTTCCACCTGTAGTGAAAGTTGCACTGAAGGTGCTCAAAGGGACATGAGTTGGTGGCCGTTCTGGGCAGCCTCCGGTGAAGCCGGGGCTGGGCAGAGGTCGGCCGAAGCATGATTTAGGGATCAATTCATTTAAATGAACCTATAATGAATTGAGAAGGGAACTATGCTCCGCCAGAGCTAGCAAACGCTCTGTCGGAGTACGTGAAGCCCTAAGTTTACGGGCTATGACTGCGATTTCACTAACATCGACATTTTTTATAGCGTCGCAGACGATACGCATATCGTCTGCTACGGAGGATTGAGGAGTGGGTTTGTATGGGCGAGGAGCCGGGATGGGATGGCAGGCCTGGACTGTGTAGGCTTAGCAGCCGGAGGAACCCGGCTACGCAGCGGCGGAAAGTTTTCTTGAGAAAGACGCGGAGCCTGTTTGGGTGCCGCCCTCTTGGAATTGGAGCGCATACAACGGGGTGCACGAGGGCAGCCCCTGTAATTTGCGGTGTGGCCGGACTGGCCACAAAGCACGCAATCGGGAGGAGAGGGAGTTTCAGGAGTGCGACTGCACTCCTTAGTGAAATGAGGGACCAGGCACTTGACGCACCTAGGCGGTGCGCGGCAGTTGGCCGCCGCGTGCCCGTACAACTGGCACCGATGGCACTGGCCGGGATGACCGCGGCGATGAGGCGCCTCGATCGAGATCCCAGAGAGGCCGCATATAGTGCTAACCCCTTTGAGGATCTCCCTGGACTTGGGGACGTTGGCGAGAACCACCAAAGCGAGAGGGTGTTGCCTCCCGTACTTGCTGTGCATTTTATGCACCGCGAGTGCCGGGAAGCCTTGGGACTGCAGATCCTCTAGGATAGCCTCGTTCGATAATTCGAACGGGACTCCCCTGAGTACCGCTCTGATCTTACGCTCTTCTGACAGAGCATAAGTATGATAAGCATATTGCTTATCGGTGAGGAGCTTTGTTAAAGCACGGAAGTCGTCTATCGACGAGACTAAGATTTTAATAGATTCACCCGAGTTGGCCGCTCGGGTGTAATGAATCTTGTGCTCATTGCACAATGTCGAAACCTCAGTCCATTTACCCTTTTCCCGAAGGAAAACGGGTGGTGGGACCTTGGCCTTGACAGAAGTTGGGGCCGGAGCGGGTGTTGAAGACGCCGCAGGGGGTGTGGGGACGGGCGTCGAGGGCGCCGGGTCTTGTTTCGACCGCTTCTTAGAGCGCTTCTTAACAAGCGTAAAAGAGGGAGACTCAGGGCCAGTTGGGGTGGCGTCCGAGGATGACTCGGTCGCGGGTGCGCGCTTGCGTCGCGGAGGGCCGTCTACTTCGCACTCCATGTCACTGGAGGAAGGGGACGCGGGAGGGCCTAAGACCTGAGGGGTCTGGGGAACTGGGGTGGCCTGAGGGGCCATTGTGGACATTAACGTCATGAGATGAGGGATAAGAGAATCTAAGAAACGGTACTTATCAGCATTTATAGACATGCCTTCAGCACCGGTACTTTCAAGTAACTTCTTCCTAAACTCGTCAAAGCTTAGGGAAGCCATTGCGGAGGGGTTGGGGAGGGACAATATATGAACCTAACAACGATGACTAACTTCCTAAAACCACCCTACACGCAGTAGGGCGGTTGAGAACGACGCGGATAACTTACTCGAACACGGCACTTGAAGTCCTGGAACGACGAATCCCCGTCGACGAAGCTCACGTTCCACGAAGTACGGTTAACAACCCTCTATCCGCCGTGAAAACGGCGTTAGAAACTTATTAGAAGTACGGTTAACGAGCCACTGTCCGCCGTGAAAACGGCGTTAGAAACTTAATACGGTATACAACTATGAAATTATATATTACGACAACAACCAGTGAAATTTGGGTGCTCAATTAGCGCGGGGGCTAATAGAGCGGGAAGGCGTCTGCGATCGACGTGCGCTCGAGAACGCACGCAGACCGAGACTGTTTCCCCACCCCTTTCGCTGTGTGTTCATATAACACAAGCTCTATCAACTTTAGGGCCAATATACAGCTGGTGTGTTTGTCTGGGTATTCTAAAAAGATTCTAAGTTCTATCTTCGTCTTAATCTTCAGTATCCTTAGGCGAGTGTGTTTCTTGCTGGTTCTTTTGCAGTAGATGGCCCTTTCATACCAGTGGTAGTTTCAATATAAGCTCTCTTCTGCTCTTAGGCGTACGTAGGAGTAGTTTAAGTTCCGGCTAAGCGCCTTCAGCGCTAGGCCACAGTCTGGTGAAATTTCAAAGGCCAATAGAGCTATAAATAAACAGCCATTAAAAAAAGGTTTTATATTATTACAAGCACGTCTTGGTTTGTATGAATCACGGAGTTCCGGGAGTATCTTCGTCAAAACAAACTATTTTTCCTAAAACGTAAGTTCTGGAATCTTCAAGAGTAGAGTTAATTGGTACCTATTGGACAGGCTTCACTTCATCTTCTTCGCTTTCCATCACGTGAGAGGGAAGACTAATGCAAATCCAATTTACAATGAAAATAAAAAGTAAAAACTGTTTAGAAATGTATGTGTTTATCCTAATTAAACACAATAATCGTACACACACACACGCATTTACTATATTAGTGTGAAGATGTTTTACACAGATGTAGTAGTGAGTATAGCACTTTACACAATGTAATAATGCAAGTTGCAAGTTTCTATGGTTTCCACGCGAATATTTCTCAAGGATTAGAAGAAGACATAATCCCATTTGCAAACTGCGTATACAATTTTATATGAACTTGTACTCCACTGTACTATGCAGTAAAACGACATGGAAGTCGCGTTGTTCGAAAGGACGTTTAGGGAACATAACCACACGTTCCCACCGATAGAAAAGGGTGAGCAGGCCGCGGCCCACGCCTCGACAATCATTGTCGGAAAGTCATATATATTCTAATCGCTTAAGTAAATTTGATATTGCGATGTAAAACACGCGTTGTGCTTGGTGGTTGAGTAGCGCGCCACCGCTACAGACGTTTTATTATGTTTTGAATTTTATGTTTATTGCTATTTGTTGTAAACGCCCCTGCTATTATTATAGTGCATCCAAGCCGCAGTTATATTTTATGGGGAAACACTATGCAACACTATGCAACACTATAGCATAACGCGATATCTTTTATTTGGTGTGTGTTGCTAGTGTTTCTTTTGTTAAAAGCTTCGGTGCGGAACTATAGTGCTTTCTATTTTAGTTACCATAGTAAACGGTTCAAGGTAAGAGACAGCCAGTAAAATTGAAAATTCCCTCTGAAAGTCACGGCACGGTCGGCACGGGATGCATCAATAATCGAAATTCAAATATAAAAATCAATATTATCATAAGGCTTGTGCTTTCTTTTGTTTTCTTCTAAAGAGGCATCATGCGCTTAAAGCATTGATGTACTTGAATAATCGTTACATTTTTATTATTTTATGATTTTATTTATTTAGTGCTGCCTATCTCTGGTGACTTAAAGAGATCCTAAATAAGGTATACCCCTTTATTCAAAAAATCCGCCAGAAATTATTTATAAATCATGGCCAGTAATTATTTATTCAGGTGTACAGAATGTTTTAACTTACATATTAAATAAGAAATTAGAGCAGTAAGGACAAGGACTAAACATTGTTTTGTTTTTGTATAAAATCAAATTTATTAAACAAGTATGTAACTATTTTATTTTTCATGATTGTTTCCTTATAAACATTGACTCAAGTTTTTAATTTTTATTAACAAAGTAACCAGGGCAAAACGTTTGTAACAAAACTGTTTACAGGTACAGAGAAAGACTAATTTTATTTTAAATCTGTTACTTTGCATATATTCCTCTCTTACACTCGGAGATGTGCCGACTATTGATGCGTTGTTGACCGCAGGTTTCAGTTGGGATTGCCTGTGTTCCAGTCATGGCACTGGCTGTTTCTTCCCTTTGACCGGAACATAACCACGTAAACGTGGTCATTAAACCGGTCATATAGGAAGGACTGCAGTACCGCTGCAGACGAGATCTTAACAGCCACTGAAATGTCACTCTACTACCACTGAAAGATCCAGCGGAAATATCGGGAATATATGGAGTTATGTTTCTTCTGGATTACGTATTTACCAGTTTAAAGGTGAAATAATGTATAATTCTTAAAATCGTTTTAGTAGTTTTAGAGTTTAATTCAAATATTTATTTCTCAAACAAGTAATTGTCAATACTTGTTCTTGCTGACGTTGTATAAAGTATGAGTCTACCACTAAGGTACTTCGTGAAGAAAAACTGCAACGAAATTTCACGGGTATTTTTTTCATCCAATTTCAAATGAAACAGTTGCTCATTTACTCTATTTCGGTTACTTCCGCAGCCTCATGACATATGGTATTCTGTGTGGGGGAGTGCTGCCGTCATCGATACTATATTTATTCTGCAGAAAAGAGCTGTTCGCGCAATCTATCAGCTCGGTCCAAGGGTGTCACTTAGAAGGAAATTTAAGGAAATCAATATTCTTACTTTCCATTCACAATATATTTTAGAAAATTTAATGTATGTAAAAAAGAACAACCTTGTGCAAAAGAAAAGAAGATCTGCACAATATTAACACAAGAGGAAGAAATATGCTGGCAGCTCATAATAGTAGGCTTCATAAAGTCACTAACTCATTCATGGGTCAACGTATACGGTTTTATAATAAGGTTCTCAGTAACCAAGAACCAGGATATCCAAGGTCTTCCTATTGGCAATTTCAAAGAACCTATAAAGCAGAAGTTGTGTGCTAAAGCATATTATAAACTATCCGATTATTTGGATGCCAAAAGCCCTTGGCTATAATCCACTCATTAACAGGATTTTACTAGTATTTGTAACAAAACATGTGTAATGTGTCTGTTTGCTCGTTGAGTTCATCGTCCTGATGAATATCTAAAACGTCATTGTCACTAAAGTACGTCTTCTTATGGTAGCGTCGGGTGACGGGTCGCTCACTGCCCTCTAATATGGTTGAGGAGGGCGATGGCTGGAACCCGTGTTAACTCGTGAACGGATGCCGTTTGAGGGTGTTCGTCGGTTGGATACTTGGGGGGAGGGAGACTTGCCGAGCTAACAGATGCAGATAAGAATAACTTTGTATAGACATAAAGAGACTGTAAATTTATTTTGAAAAAAATATATCCGTGAAGTTTCTTGCCAGTTCTTCTTCACCAAGGTTTTTTCGAACTGGTGGCAGAGTCGTGTTTTATTTGACATCAATAAGAACAAGTAATTGTCAATGTTGGGAAAATAAATATTTCATTTCATTTCATGTAAATTTATTTTGAAAAATATTATGCAAACTAACTTATAAAGGCTAGCTCGACAAATCTCCCTCCCCTTAAACTAAACAAAGTGATATTTACTTTCTATATTAATAATGTAGATAAATAATAGACCATTTAATTACTTATAGCTACTTCGAGACATCTTAGACGAGCGTACAACATGTGACTACAATAATTCTGATATCTAAATATACAGCTGAAATCGCAGAATTTGGCGTTCGGCGTGGTCTCTGACGCAAGAGGCAGATTAATTGGCGAACTTCACAATAACAATGCGTTACAGTATTGACGCATCAATTTGTTTTAAATGTGTCGTGTCGGTTTCATATTTAGTAGTAGTAGCTTTGTCTGGTTCGGTCTGGTTTGACGCCTCGGAAACTGTGAAAATTACTTACGTGTGCGTGGGGTAAATAAATCATAGAATCGAGTGCAATTTATTGGCTTTTTATTTTGGTTTTTGATGCACAGAAATTACACAGAAATAAAAATACTTTGGAGTTTTTAACAGAGGATTCGGTAACCTACCACCAGTGCGTCAGTCGAATAGTTAGGACCACCTGCACAGGTCTTATTAGCTTTTATGTCTCTATCAGTTCAATAGAAATAGAAAGTAATGGAATGACATTTAAACTACCTAACTGCGCAAGAGGCCCTTATAAACCAACTTTAGAAAACGTGACCAAATGTGGGACTCCCAGGCCTTTGGCTTCACCACGACAACGCGCCCGCGCACTCCGCGATCTATACGAGGGTCTTTCTAAACACCACTACAGCCCTGATTTGGCACCGTGTAACTTTTCCCTGTTCCCTAAAATTAAAAACCAGCTCAAAGGGAAACATTTTTCATCGCCAGAAGATGCGCGCACGGCGTTCGTGAAGGCCGTTGAGGCAGTACCTGTTGCGGACACGAACATGTGCTTTGACAATTGGTTCCGACCCATGAAACTTTGTAAAGCCGCTGGCGGAGAGTTCTTTGAAAATGAGTATATACGTTTTTTAGTCTTTTTAAAAAAAATTTTGAGTGTCCCACGTAAGAACTATACAGTCGCATTTACTCATGTGAAATCCTCTTCGCACATACAATTACTTTGAATTCCACTATAGAATTTGGTCGACAAAATGTTCATAGTTCCGTGTATACAAGCTAGTTTAGAGACTTTTAGTCACGACAGACTGAGTCCTTTATATTGCCATGAGTACTGAAGCATTATTATTCGATCAATTATTAATCGATTCCAATCAATCGGAAACAAATAAATTAGTTATTTGGCTATGGTATTCATATTATATATGCGGTACATTTATATTCATATTAGTTGAAATACTTAGAACGAGTTACGTATTTTCCAAAATCACAGAACCTTCTGGTTTTCCACGACGGACTACTAGCCGCTGCCAAAGTAGTGGTAGAACACTAAAAAGTCGTACTAGGAAATTTGACAAGCCCTTTTTGGTTTCTTCAGACAAGTATAGTCCGAAGCTCATAAAAGTGCTAGTAAATATTGCAAAATTTGGTCGCTTTTGTTCATAATTAAGGTAACTCGTATGTATAGAGCGACAGTAGCGGTACGGCTGGCTTCTCAGTCTGAAGCTCCCGTGTTCCAATCCGACCACCAAATGTTCCAGTAAGTTTAAAAAGGGTTAAGTCCATTTTAGGCCGTCAGTAAGCTTTATGTTTCAGCACTTAATGGACGAATGGAATGCACGATAATTCGTATCATTAATGTAAATGATTATTAAAAAAAGTATCAGAACTAAAATATTTTCCAATAAAATTATCTAAATTAATAAGAAACAAAACCTGAGGAGTCTCCATACAATAGCTGCGCAACGTTGGGGTTACCGATTCAATGCAAAAGAAGTTTTGCTGGTGGCCTATTCTAAAGACAAATTAAAGTATGTTTCATAAACAGTAAAGTAAACGTAAAGTATACATTTAAAACTAAATAAATAAAATCAAAAAAATATTACAAAATTAATTATGTTAATTGTATAATCTTGCAAAGCATTATTTCGATTGCAACTATAACTTTTTGTGAGTTTTATTTTTTTTTACTTCGGGATCCCTACCACCAAACTTTAAAATTCAAATACGTCAATCCAATATAATATATTCGCTCTGTTATTTTGCAACAAGCGGATGTGCTCTTTCGGTTTTCCTTTTTTTTTAGGTTTTTACTTCCCATGTTATTTCCTTTTTGATTTTGCTTGTGTGAAGTCTAAGCGCGACAAACACTCGCTTCGGGTCGAGAGATAATGTGGCTCAGTAGCGTCAGTTTCTCGCATTTTGAGACCTCCTCGAATTGTCGCGGGTACAGACCTCTTCCTTTAAAAGCCTTTAGGTTAGTCTTATGTATAAATGTGTCTTCTTTCTATATTCTAATTAAGATTTTGGACACGTGACTCTAGTGTTGTACGTAAGATTTCCTTTGACTTCATTATTTAATTTAAATACCAAAAACAAATAAGTTAGTTCAATAACCTTTTAAATATGGTTTATGACTATATAGTCAATCTATTAAAAATAATCATGACGGTATTATATGCTGAAACATCATCGGCCGACGGCTCAAACACTATGGACTTAAGCCTTTGAGTACTTAAGCCGGCTGCTCTAACGGTGAAGGAAATCGCATACAAGGAATTGTACGGAAGGAAGCTATGATGCCAAACGCGCAGTGAGACAGCGTAGTGGACTATAAATATCCTGGAACCACCCCTGAGTCGGGTGAGGCTCATGTACCCGCAGTGGGATAGTTAGGGTTGTTGTGATGGGATCTCTACTTAATCGGTATAATAAACATCAAAAGTTCGTTTCGTTTTCGTTTAAATGAAAATAATCAAGAATCGTATAATCCTGCTCATCTGTAGTTTTCTCTGTTTAGATTCTTGAAAATCATTTAGTGACATATCTTTTAAAAAAAAATTTTTTTAATCCAAAGACAGACTCACCAACTGTATGACCCCAAAGTAAGCAGAGCTTGCGTTATGGATGACCATCCAGCGAACTGGGGGGGAACCTAGAATAAATATACATATATAAATACAAACAACCATGACCCGAGAACAAACATCTGTGTTAATCACACAAATGTATGCCCCGGCCAGGACGCGAATCTGGGACTTTCGTCGTATGAGGCAAAGTTACTTACTACTACACCACTCGGTCGTCATTCTTCGAATTTTATTCTATGTTAAATTTATTTTTAGTTAGATTTGACAACATTATATCACATAAACCACTTAATAATAGATACAAAGCAGAAGCCAATTACAGCCAACCACGGTTTACCTTACAAAAGAAAGCAAAGAGGTATACATTATTTTGAACCTGTCCCTTGATTTCCGACAAAATTCGACCATTCTCATCATCTAACTAAATGAATCCCAATTCTCAAAACTCTACTTCCTCACGAGGAACCTAACTCCAGCTTACATAACAGGCATGCCACGCAGCACTCGTCCAACAATACAACAGTGTACCTACACGGCGCAGTTCACACTTTTCAGTGTTTCCGTGACGTGTAGTTTGTTATATTTTCATTAGAGCCAATCTGTGCGGTTCAAAACCGGTTTCAACCAGTTTTATTTAGTCAACTACCATTGATTCCGGTATTTCAATTATTAAATACTCAATGTTATCGTTGTTTTACATTTCTACAAACGGCAATTTATTCAGTTCTTTCGGTTGGGATCTGAATTAGCATTGTATTCAATTGTTTTGCATGTAAGAGCTAAATATACGATATGCTTGCTTAGAACTTGCTGGGGCGAGTTAGTGGAATTGCTAGTTACCATACTTTATTGCTAAATGTGAAAATTAATAATAAATGATAAATAAAATCCCCAGACAAACACACCTACCGTATGGCCCCAAATAAGCAAAGCTTTTGTTATGGATGACCATACAGCGAACTGGAGGGGAACCCAGGATAAACAACCATGACTCGAGGACAAACATCTGGGAACCTGGGACCTCCGGCGCATGAGGCAACTGCCGCCCCAATTGTTTATGTGCAACCGTTAAAATAGTTTTCCCAACAAACAAATTGTACCAAAGTATATTTTCTTTAAAAGCGCCTTATTTCGGGTTCGACAAAATGGGATTATTATAAAAAAATATGCTTATAATTTAACTTGCCTGAAAACCAAGTTTGTCCAAAAGAAAATAAAAGATCAGTTTCAATTGGGAATATTGTTCACGCTATAACCTGCGCAAGGCAGGCTTGCAAAAGTATATTAAAGTGTATTTTAGTCTACGGGTTATATTTGAAAAAGTATTTCCTAGTATTTCCTAGCGGCAAAGAGTTGACAAAAACTTAAATGCGAAAATCAGCTCCTTTTTTAAAGAAATTATTAGGTATAGCATGAACAAAACCAGCGTTAGATTGGATTGCTTTATTCCAAGTATACATAATAATATAATCCCCCGACAAACACACCAACAGTGTTATGGATGGCCATACGACGCAATGGTGGGCACCCAGAGATAGCTTACATACATAATGAAATGAAATGAAATGAAATATTTATTTCTCAACATTGACAATTACTTGTTCTTATTGACGTCAAATAAAACATGATTCTACCACCAGTTCGAAAAAACCTTCGTGAAGCAGAACTGGCAAGAATCTTCACGGGTTTTTTTTTCAAAATAAATTTACAGTCTCTTTATGTCTATACAAAATTATTCTTTTCTGCATCTGTTAGCTCGGCAAGTCTCCCGCCCCCCAAGTATCCAAACGACGAATGAGGGTATTCGTCGTTTGGATACGAACGGCACCCATTCACGAGTTAACGCGGGATCCAGCCATCGCACTCCTCAACCATATTAGCGGTAGATAAATATAAACAATTATGACCAGAGAACTAAGATCTGTGTTCATCACACAAATGAATGCCCCGACCAGACCTCGAACCTGGGCCCTCCGGCGTACGAGGCAGGGCTACTACTCCTACGCCATAGCCGTCATAACTTAACAATAGGTCTTAGAACACTTATACTGAATGACTCAGGAAGAAACATTAAGTATTTATGTAATATTGGATGAAGTTTATTTTTCCATTTTTATTATCCTGCAATTTTCCACGTATCAAGGTCAGAAAGGTAACAATATAATACTGATTGTTCATCGATTACTCGGTAATAGCTTATGATTCAGTTGAGACGATACAATTTATAAATATTCAACCTTAAGATAAACTTCACACTAAAATTAAAGAGATCTATCAAAAATACTATTGTGTATTTTCCTCAAGTTAGTTAATTGTGTTTATACTTTTTACGATAACGGATAAATTCTTCTAGCAAAATCTCTTTTATTTACTTTAAGGTTACATGTTCAAGAACTTAAGTAGATAGCTTGTGAGTTTTTTTAAACACTTATAGATGTTTTATCCCTAACATAAGTTATGCGTCCTTTGAGTCATTTATTTATTTATTACCAGATTATTATTTCTTTATTCCCATTTTAAGACAACAGATTCAGAGGTGTAATACTTTCATCAAAACTCAAAAAATGTCCACCTACCTGAGTCCTCGTTTTTTGGAAAGTAAAAATTGTTAAAATTTAATTTTTATTGTTATATTTTCAACTCCTTAATAACGATAAAGTAATGGATTAATAAATAGAAAGACAAAAAAGTTACGGACTGTTCTTTGACCAAAAAATAAAAGCGAATCAGTTATAGACTTTTTATTTGCCATTGTAGATTGTGAGAAAGAAAGCTGTAAAGCGCGCCTGAATGATTTAACCGAAGGGAGCTTGAGGTAGGTCCGATTTTGGTACTTTTGTATGTCATCTTCGAACGAAGCTAGATTTTATATTGTAACTTCTGTACTCCATTAAAAAAGGGGATACCGGACCATGTCAAACCTTATGTAGATTCACCATTGATGGAAAACTATACTGAAGACGAAGATGTTAGACTTCGAACCAAGATGGAACTCCGTGTACATGCAAAAAAAGATTTATTATTATTATTATTAACTACCAATGAGAATAGCTAAACCGCATAAGACGTTGTAACCTAATAAGACGTAGTCAAACATCAAAAGAGTTTGGGGATCAAGTTTTTTTGCAAAATAAAATTATCCAAGCAATATTTCCAAATCTAGTCTACCAGAATGACTTTTTACTTTAATTCCTATATTTAAAATAAAAACTTAACCCTTTTTTTTTTTAATTAAGGGAAATTCTTGTTTTTGCAAATTGTGGGAAACTAACTCAAATTAACGGCGTCAATCAAATGGCCAAAAAAGACAAAAATTGAGATTTTATACATTTTTATAGTATAGTTAAAAAAATTTAAAGTCTGGGTTTCCACCATTACCATGAATAACACAATCGCAGCGAATTGGCATACTTAATACCAGTGCTTTCTAACAAGTCAAAAAGTTGTTGTGGGGTGTGCACGGCGTCCATACTCGGCAATTCTCTTCTTTGGAGCAAACCCCATGCGTACTCAATTGGGTTGAGCTCTGGCGATTGAGCAGGCAACGGCAGAACGTTAATACCAGACTCGGTAAAAGTGCGTGTTACGACTCTAGCCGTATGTGGAGGTGCATTGCATTAGTTGAAACGATAACCTAACTATCCTCGCAAAGGGATGATTACGTCTGAATCCATCCACTCCACGTAAATCTGAGCATTTAGGTTGCCCCTGATCCAAATGAGATCGGTTCTTCCACCGATCCAAATACCACCCCATATCATTATTGCTCCCCTACCATATGGATGAACTTCCTGACCAAATCTTTAACGTTCATGACGTCTAGAGGTTCTCTAAACTTGAATACGTCTTGTATCTGCCAACACCAGTGCCAGTCTTCTTCCTCCCAATCTCTATGTGCACAAGCCCATTGTAAACGAGCCCTACGATTGCAGAGTGCTATAGGTTAGGACTCTTAGTGGGAACGCAGACCCACTTCACGTAAATGATTTCGGACGGTTTGATCGATTATTAACAAGGCTGAAGAGCTGTGGAACCTCGTAACCAACATCATGACAGTAATTTGTATGTAACAGTCCTGTCTGCGCGTGGTAATGCGAGATCGTCCTCCATGTCACTCGGCCTCGCTGCCCATGATGCGATAGCGTGTCCAGAGGCGGTTATATGGCATAATTCAGTGAGTCCAATGTAATGTTGCCTGGAGCCAGCTTCCAACATTCCGGTGGCTCTCATCATGTCTTCTCGGGTAATTTTTTACATTTTCTATGCAGATATTGTAAAGGTTTTGTAAAAATATCATGACACATGACTAATTGACAGTTGATTTTCTGCTTATTAATAAAATAAAATAATTTATTTATATAGTGATAATATATATTCCTATATAATATTCCTAGATTTAGATTCCTATAGATTCCTAGACAATAGATATTCCCTGAACAGAATCAAAGCGATCCCAAAAAGTCAGTATAAAAATTTTATTTGCGGAAATTCTCTAAAACGTACTTGATCCCTAGACGCTTTTGATGTGCGTAGCCCAAGTATTGATTTACTTGCGGCCAAGCTACGCAGCAAACAAAATATCAGGTTCGGGAAGTGAGTAAGTATAACCAAATCATGATACATTTAAAATTACTAGAATATGCTCGCGTTTATGTCCTTTTCATCTACAAATCGTTTAACAGAAGTGAACTAAGGTCTTAATTAAGTTAAGAACCTGAAAGATCATATCTTAGTAAAAACCATTACTAGGTGTTCATTACTGGAGTTAGTGTGTCCATTGAATTGATTAAAAAAAGTTTTTTTATCTTTATAATAATTTCCATTAAATAAATGTTTTCATTCGTTTTTTTGCTGTCTGTAATAAAAAAAACACTAGGGACAATAAGATGTACATAGTTTTCTAACAAAAATGCTGATATGAAACTTATAAGTTGCTGAATTTGAGTTCTTTTCTTCGTGGAAAGTTAAAATTGATGACATTCTATTTTTAATTTTTTACTTTAAACTTACGTTAAAGCAATAAAAAAAATGAAGGGTTTGCTAAAAAAAATTACATCCATAAAATAAACAGCAAAACACCTGTAGACTGATACTGGCCACAGTAGATAGTGAGAAAGGCAATGGTAAGAACGCGCCTGAATGACTCAACCCAAGAGAGCTTGAGGCAGGTCAGACTTTGATACTTTTGTATGTAGAGCATCTTCTTCAAACGAAATCTCTGTGCTCAATTGAAGAAAGGGGTTACCAGACCATGTCAAACACTGTATAGTTTCGCCATTAATGGAAATTTCATTTGTAGGTGAGGATGTTACACTTCTAACCACGATGAAGCTCCGTGTACAGCATTCCTCATCTTGCATTATGAAAGGTATCCCCAAAAAATATGAATTTAATGAGCAGATATTTTCCATAATAATTTAGGGTAGATAAAAAAAACTATCTCTCATCTAACCTTATCTACATTCAATCACGCTATCAATTTACTATTGACTTTCACCTTCATCGTTTTCATTCATAATATCATAGTCATCATAATTAAATAAAATAAATATTAAAGACAGATCAGGCTATATGGCGTAGTTCCTTGCCTTTCAAAGATATTAATTTAAATCAATTACATTCAAGTGTAAGTTGTACCCGTTAAAATTAAAAATACTTCTTAATTTTACGAAATGTTCAAGAATAAATCAAGATTTATTAGTTACATAACACTTCAAATAGCAACTAATTACAGCCAAGAATAGCTAAACCGCCTTGTAACCTAATAAGGCGTAGTATAAATATCTGAAGTATTGATTTACTTGCGGCCAAACTACGCAGCGAGCGAAATATCACAGGCTCGGTAAGTGCGTAGGTAAGTACCACCGAGCGCGGTCATGATAACTTTAAGGTTAGAGTTCTGAGTTTTAGGTTTCTTTAGCTATAGTGAACTGAGGTGTAATTAAGTTAAGTACCCACAAGATCGTATCTTTTTAAAAAGATTACTTATCTTACTATAGGTGTAATTTTAAAGTTACTATAAAGTAATCGATAAATAAATAAAAAATACAAAAAACTTATTGTTTTGTAAAAAAAATTACATCCAAAAAATAAAAAAACGTAACAATAATTACTTATTATTGTATAAAAGACTTTTTATGCCGCGGTAAATTGTAAGGAAAAAGCTGTAAAAGCGCTCCTGAATGATTCAACCGACGGGAGCTTGAGGTAGGTCAGACTTTGTTAGTTTTGTGTGTAGAGAATCTTCTTCGAATGAAGCAAGCTTTTTTATTATAACTGTAGTTTCACCATTAATGGAAATCCGTTCTGAGGGTGAGGATGTTACACTTCTTCACTTCAAGATCAAGCTCCGTATAAGGCATTCCTTATCTTGTATCATGAAACGTATCGCCACAAAATATGAATTTAATGAGCAGATATTTTCTATAAAAATTTTGAGTAGATAAAAAACACTATTTCACATCTAACCTTATCTTTCACTTTCATCATCTTCATTCAAAATATCATCATCATTAGAATAAAAGAAAAGAAATATGTATTTACGACAGACCAGGCCGTACGGCGTAGTTCCAGCATTTCAAAGAACGTATTTTAAAAAAAATACATTAAAGTGTAAGGTGTACCCGTAAAATATAAGAATTCATCTTAATTTTTCGAAAAGTTCAAGGATCAAGATTTATTCTTTACTCATAACACTACAAACAGCAACTAATTACAGCTAAGAATAGCTAAACCGCCTTGTAACCTAATAAGGCGTAGTATAAATATCGTAAGTATTGATTTACTTGCGGCCAAACTACGCAGCGAGCGAAATATCACAGGCTCGGTAAGTGCGTAGGTAAGTTCCACCGAGCGCGGTCACGATAGCTTTAGGGTTAGAGTTCTGAGTTTTAGGTTTCTTTAGCTATAGTGAACTGAGCTATAGGTTAAGTACCTAAAACATCGTATCTTAGTAAAAAGATTACTTATCTTACTCTAGGTATAATTTGAAAGTTACGATAAAGTAATCGATAAATAAATAAAAAACAAAAAGCTTAATGTTTTGAAAAAAAAATTATATCCAAAAATATAAAGCGTAACAACTATAGACTTTTTATATGCCATGGCAGATTGTCAGAAATAAAATGGTAAAAGCGTGCCTGAATGACTCAACCCAAGAGAACTTGAGGCCGGTCAGACTTTGATTCTTTTGTATGTAGAGCAGGGATTCTTAAACTTGTTAAAGTTTTCACATGAACGCGAACCCCTAAACCTTATCCCTAAAGATAATAATAAACTTAACTGTCGAAGAAAATATAGCTGTTTATTTCAATAAAGGTAACAAATATAGTACTAAAAAGAAATAGGTTTTTGAATCAATGTGATGGGTGGGCTGGTTTCTTTTCGCAAATGAAGTCGATTATAGGGGTAATTTTAACCTTAAGTCGTGTATCCACCGTTACGTTAATAATATAGTGCGCGTACCCCAGTTTGAGAAACCCTGATGTAGAGAATCTTCTGCGAACGAAGCAAGCTTTTAAATTATTTACGCATACCGCTTGTAGTCTATTTCGTTCCACAGAGAAAGATTTGCAAGTTTTTTATGCATAACCCTTGAAACTCTTAAAAAATTGAACCAATTTTTAAATTCATTCACCATTTGAAAGCTGAACGAAAGCTAACATAATCTTGAGATAACACACACTGTGTATTTTTCACGAAATCAGGAACTACGCGGATAAAAATGCAAGAAACTGAATGTCCTTTCAATTAAGTTTGATTCAGTACAGTCGCGCAAGAAAGTGGTCTACCAGTTTGGACAGAACTTCTTGTCTAAACAAAATAGCTGTAAGGTTGAGTCTTTAACTGTCAGAACATAAGGGTTGATTAATGACGTGCATATGAATTTTACCCGTAGGATGATGGACCAGATTTTTAGTCAACCATACGTTCATATTCAAGTATCTAGTATGAAATTCATATTTGGATTAAAGTTTATATAGTTTTCTATACATTCTACGTAGAAGTATGACTCAGTACTGTTACTCAGTACAGTTGGATACCTTTCTAATTGTTGAGTAATCGTCTATTTATTCAGTATTACATAAATTATAGTAATGAGGTGTCTTCAGACTGGTTCGCACGCGAGCTATTGTATTTATTTGGTCAATAACTGGCCGCATCCGCTGCATTTCGGCGACCTTGAATACTTAGTCTGGTAATCTTGTAGCCACAACAGAATTGTTTAATTTTAAATGAAACCAATGCAATCACCGAACCTACTTAAATACCGTTAGCGAAACATTTGATTATTTTATTAAATTGTGATTTTTACCCACGAGTAGCATTCAAGGTTGCCACATTAATCTACCAGGCGTCTATATGCCGGCGTCGCGTGCGCAGCCATACGTGAAGGACACCGTATCAGATAACTTACAATAATATCAAGATAAATAGTCATAACATATACTGGATAAGTAGTCATAAGTCTATAAAGCTGATTTTTGCATGTGTTAGTCTTTATGATGTAGGTATACAAGGAATTCGCAAGGGTATTTTGAAACTCAATGCGTAGAGGGTGAAATAGGCGTTACAAGCAATTAAAGTTTGTTGGGGTTTATATTTACTGACTACTGACGTAAGTTTAGATAAAACTTTAACTGAAATAATACAGAGACAAACTGTTACCCGTCATTTGTTATGTAATTTTACGCGAGCGGAGTCGTGGGCAAGGTGTAGTATCATAACAATAATAATCTAGATTTGGAGTATCTGGCGAGCGATACACCTTTATCTTTTGCGACGGTAGTAGTTAATATGAATGCGTAATGATATCTTATTGGTGGTAAGATAGAGTATGAAGACTTAATAGAGACTACCAGATCTATGAAATGTTGAAAACAAGACTAGGGTTCTTATTTTAGAAACGATGGTCCCGTCATTCAAGCGGTAGTAGGCTGATTTTGATACCAGAAATATAATATGGATTGGCATTTGGATAATGAAACAAAAAATACTAAAGTTCGATGCACAGCTCCCCGCGGTGAGCTAGACAAGTGGCTTTTGGCGATGGAATAGAAAACCAAATAGAATGCTAAATGTATGAAATTGACGAAAGCGCACGAAACTTTTAATCAAAGGCATATGCAGTATCTGGCTCTGATAGAATGCATCGCCGGTGTCTCCAAACCTATGAAACTAACAGTCCTGCGCAATTCCACCTGCTTAGCTCCTTAGTATCACCCATCTATTTTATTTCTGGATATCAAAAACAACCTTTCCTCTTTATAAAATTAGTAAGTAGTAGTCCTCTTTATAAACATAGTATCTATATGTAGGCTGATAGAAAAAGTAATTCCAAAACTAATTCTCAGTCAGTTTTTATTGATGTCGACATAAAATTGTCCTATTATAACCTTTATGTGATAATAAAACGGAACTTTATTAACTTAAGTACATTCACACGAGCAAAAGGTCTCTTTTGACAAAACTTCTTGTGCAACCAAACGGAATATAAAACGGAACTATTACAGTCAGAATATTATAACAAGGGAAAATCAACCTTGCTGTTTTGTAACGTGCAAATGTACTTCGCGCTTGGTGATAAACTACGTTTTTGACTGCTGTACCTAGGAATACGTCTCTATTTGGATCATGCCACCTAAAATAGGTGACTTAATTTGAATTATAGCTTACTTACAAATGTAATAAATATAAAAGATGTATCGATGTAGTAACTGAAACGCTTAGAGAATTGGCATGTTTTTATATGTAGATTGGATAAGACCTGGAAGCTAACTTAGTCCGAGACGTAAGATAATTTGTGTCTCAGTTGTGTATGATAATAAAAACACAAGCTAGCAAAGTCTTCTGGAAACTCAAATTATATAATATTTAAATTCCAATGTGTATTTATTATATATTTATTATACTTCGTAATTTAATTATATCTCTGCTCTGTTGGACATGTTGTTGGAGCGCAGAACGGTGAGTGTTAAATTAAAGTATAATACCTTTCAAAAGCCGAAATTAAGTTGTATTTTCGCAAACTCGATGAAGATGAAGAAAATGACGACTTCCTTAAGTTTTCACGATTCTTTATATTAAATAAAACACTGTTTGACCGGATTCTATCGCTATTAATTGTATTTTTACATTTTAACTCGACCTTTCAGTACCTTTTGCACCATGGTTACTCTTGACCAAGTTGTGAAAAGTGATTTCAAGAAGTGTAATTTTTTTACTTATGATGAAATATTTGGAGTTTTAATTTGGATATAAACCTAAAATTCCTCTTTACAGCCGACTTAACCAAATAAGTTAAGGCTTAAGGTCTGAAATTCGTGATTGTCCAATCCATTACAATACAATCCCCTTCAATTATATTGAAACTGTGTATTTTCTAAATCGAAACTGTAACCTAAATTATTTATTAAATTTAAATGATCGGAGATCCATAAGTGTGATTTACCTATTAAGAATATCTTTTGAGTCACGCGAGTTTGTGCGCATTCATTTGTAACAAAGACACGTAATATTAGGTCTTTACCTATGAAATTGCCGTTTTTCACGAAATAAATGAAACGTAATTTTTTTATATATTTTTTATTTCTATTAATCAAAATAATCACCCATGCAATCAATGCATCTTTGCCAACGCATTGGTAGCTTATTGATGCCTTTCTTGAAGAAATCAGCTGGACGGGAGGCAACAAATTCTTCAAAGGCATTTTGTACTGCCTCTCGGGTATTGAATTTTTTTCCCGCCAAGAAGTCTTTATCCAAATTCTGGAAAAAGTAGAAGTCTGTAGGCGCAAGGTCTGGTGAGTACGGCGGATGACGGAGAACTTCCAACCCCAACTCTTGTAGCTTGGAGACCGTCTGCTGTGCAGTATGAGGTCGCGCGTTGTCGTGCAGGAGCAGTGGAGCCGAACGATTGACCAAAGCTGGTTGGAGACGTGCGAGCTTCTCCATCATTGTGTTCAGTTCTTCACAGTACACATCTGCAGTAATGCTTGTCCCGTTTGGCAAGAAGCTGTGATGAATTGCACCCGCGTTAGACCACCAAACAGTGACCATCACTTTTCTAGTGGTAAGTTTTCGTTTAGGGCATTGTTTGGGTGCTGAACCAGGGTCCAACCAACTTGCTGAGCGCTTACGATTGTCAAACAGGATCCATTTCTCGTCACAAGTAACAATGCGGTTCAGAATTCCTTCATTTGTATGCCTGCTGAGCAGTGCAAGGCACGTCTCCACGCGTACTTCGCGCTGGCGGTCATTGAGTTCGTGGGGTACCCATTTGTCAAGCTTTTTTACCTTGCCAATTTGACGCAAATGGACCAATATTGTTTTGATGATAACGTTGAAAGCTGCTGCTAATTCAGCCGTGGATTGAGTTTCATCAGCTTCCACAATTGCCTTTAATTCGTCATTGTCGACCAAAGTTTTCGGACGACCACGGGTTCATTTTTCAGGTCAAAATTTCCAGAACGGAAGCGGGTAAACCAATAACGGGTGGTGCGTTCGTTTGTAGTGTTCGCTCCGTAATCGTCGTTGATGTTGCGTGCCGCTTGTGCCGCTTTGCTGCCACGACGGTACTCATACTCCATAATTACTCGAATTTTTAACTTATCCATGATGACGAAAAATGTTCGAATGCGTTGAAAACAAAACACTAACTATTAAACAAATGACGATTTTAGAAAAAGAATTCCATGTTTGTCAAATAAAATTAATTTGAAATTAGAATTATCAGTCAAAAAAATAATATTTTCATTTGAAATGGTAAAGACCTATTATCTACCAAGGGGTTGGTTTTTTACCAGACTGACAAATGGAGTGTTATATTTTTCGAGTGTTTGTGTGTATGTAGGTATGTTTCTTTGGCAGGCTCTACAGCCTAAACCGTTTGACAGATTTCAACATGTGAGGTGTCATTATGTTTGTTTCAGTTGTGGGAGTAACACAGAGTACTTATATTTTCCCCGGAATTTGCATTGGTACAGTTATTCGGAAAATAGGTTTAGCATCATCAACTTTAGCAGCTTTGTTAAGAAGCCTCTTTGCATAATTTGGAACCACTACCCGGGAGTACGTCGATGTCTCATAATGTGAGTTGATTTGGTCTTCACTTCAGACACGTAATTATACACAAGTATAATTACGTGTAGATTTCCGCAAACAGCGACCAATTTTAGCATTACTCAGGTAGTAGTAGCTCAAACCTATAATTTGTAAAGTTCCATTAGTAACTAGAATGTCTACATGAGGCATGTTAGTTTTTGCTGCTCTGTAACGTAACAGGAAAACGGCATGATATTAGAATGTATTATTACAAAAGTGTGTTCATTGTAAAAATAATATTAAATTAGTAACTATCTTTATTGTCATACAATTTTAAAGCCTCTATTAATAGCTGCTATTTTATTATGTTACTGCAATGTTGTGATTTAAAGTGCTATAATATTCTAGAGTTCCCAAGCAAATAATATTAATTTGATTACATTTTTAGATAATAAAAAAGGACTCAATTTTGAATTTCACGAATACTTTGAAAAAAATGGTTGGCCAGGAAACTGAGACTATGCTATGAGAGTAACCTAACTCCTTTATCGCTATATTGGAGGGGTCTCATTCTTGGTGAGTTAAAAACGTATTCATATTTCGGTCTGTTCACATCTAAACAAAAATAAAATAAATTCGTAAAACATTTAACAAAGCCAATCCATTAAAAGAGCCGCTTTGATACAAAACGCAATTCTACGCATATCAAAGAATTTGCAAAACAGTTTCACAATGGCGCGACTTACACTTAGCACTTCTTTAAGAGCGTCTCGGTGGGTGTCACTTTTTGTGGACTTTGCTGTGGAATATTTTCGATCGAGTTCGTGGTTTACACGTGAAATAAGTGAACCTCGGCCCGAGAAATGTATTGGTGAATGGTTCTGTAGTTGGAAATATGACATGGTGGTGGTTTTAAAATATACGAAATTTTAAAATGGTACTTTTTTTATAGTTTCATAGCCAGTAAACGACCACGTGACCTACCTGAAGGTAACTTGCAACAGCTCCCTTGGTTAGTGCACTGGCTGCTCCCTTCCCTGTAAGTCACCTAGTTTTTTGTTACAGAAAGATGTATTTATTTTGTGATAACAATGTTTAATTTTATTTTTATTTCCCCTGAGATGTGTTCAATTTGAGTATTCAAAAATATTATTTGAATGCAATTTGCCATTATCTGTTAATGTTCCATCGGCTCTCTACGTTACTAAACACACCCCAATAAGAATTCAGGCATATAGCACTGAGAGGAATCCCATTTAACTTTTATGTAACTGTATCTGGTTACAAGAATCCATATCTTCTGATATTCTGGTGTGAATTTTCAGTTCAGAAACAAATTCTGTTAAATAATCTTAGCATTGATTGTTATGGCATAAATAAATAATAGTTACAATTTACGCCTTGACGGCCTGTTTGGTGTGGAGGTAAGTAGCCTTGCCTTCCATGCCAGAAGTCCCGGTTCAAATCCTGGTAGGGGCAGATATTTTGTAATATTTGCTCTCTAGTCATGGATGTGTATGTACGTGTATTTAAGTTTATTTCTAATATTTATATATAAAAAAAATACATCTATGTGTATTTATATATTTCTTAAGTTTATTTATCCGTTATCTATGATAGTATCCATAACACAAGTTCTTAATGAAACTTAATTTGGGCTAGATAATGTGGAGTGATTGTTAGAAATATAAAAAAAAAAATTATAATTAATTTAAAATTACAAATTATACATCTTGTACATGTTACTTAAAACATCTTTGACAACGCCATGGATTAGCGCTGAATAAATTGCTAGCCAACTTTAATTAAGATCTTAAACTTCCATAGCAGGTCAATATTATAAAATACACTGTATTTATAGTGGTTTAGATACTAAATTTAATATTTCACCGCGCCTACAGAAACAACGACTAGAAACGGTTTCTCGGCGCCGGTAACAACGTGGAAAATTTTCAAATTCATTTCAGCTTACTCTTTGAAAACATGCATTCAATGTCTGAAACGTCTTACCTGCATCGGATATCGTAAAAGCAATCCTATCACAATGTTCCAAGGCCATTTTTCGAATGTTTGATCAGTAGGTTGAATGGAAATTTTAGATTATGTTATTTTAGTATCGATTTGATTGTAAGGAAAAACTTGTTGCGATGTGTCTGTTTTCGTTTGTGAGTTTGCTTTTTGAAGTTGTCCTGATTGGCATATACACGTACCTAGTTTTTTAAGGCGGTGTATTTTGTCAATATTTAATTAATAAATATATCGTAACAAACGCACCAACTCCTACTGCCTCAAAATAAAAAAGTACTGTCTGCCTACAAAAATAGTAATATAATAAACCCCCAGACAAACACACCAATTTAGCAAGCTAGCCCAAAATTATGCAAAGTTTCTGACCATACAGCCAACTGGAGGGAACCCAGAATAAACATACATATATAAACATAAACAAACATCTGCGTCTCACCCGACCAGGCCCGAACCTGGGACCTTCAGCGTATGAAGTAGGGCTACTACCGCTACACCAATCGTCTTAAATATGTCTTAGGCGTAGGTAAATAGCCACGACTGATACCGATATCTTCCTCAACAACAAGCCTTCAAATTACAAGAACAAGCAAGTGTGGCTTCGTAATGAAAGTAAGTACCTGAATCAACTAAGAAACTGAAGAGTCTGTAATGGCTGTTGCTAAGGACATACTTATGCAGCTACAAATACGACAGAAACCTTCCTGTAAAAATATCGCTAACCTTTCTTTTATATGTTTCTTGGTTTGTTCTATATTTTCATATCCCACGTAAAAAAGGTATGGAAAAATAAATAAAAATATCTAGTTAAACATACCAACAGTTAGTCCAAAAACCAAGCGAAGCGTTATATAATACATTGAACTTTGTGAATCAATATTTATCAACACACTCAAGATTTTATATGTTTTTCTTTACACTGTACTGTGATTCAGGGTGTATGGGGAAGTAGGCACGCTCGGCGCGCTCCGCTCGGCTGACGCGTAGGCTAAGAAGGGCGGGAGTCGCGTGCGCGTTGCTCGGTCTTTTGTAGCCGACCCGTGTACTAGGGGACGATGACACTGCAGGGGATTCGAATGCGAATGTGATCCGGCATCAAATCTCCACAGTGTACTTTATCATGTCCGCGATCATGGTGCTTGCAACAGCATCGAAACAACAGACGCGCGAAATAAAAATCAACAATCTTGGTAAGAATCCCGTAAATTCATCAAATCATAGTGTACTAAGACATTCAACGGTGGTTACAGAATTAATATTCCTATGTACATATCCTCAACGTTTTATAACCTGCTTCTGAATCTTAATCCATTCTAGACACTTTTGTAATTTAAAATTAAACGCCTTCATTAGAGTTGTGTTTTTGATTTGACGTCCGATCGGAGTAATGGGCAGTAGCCCTGCCTCACCCGGAGGTCCTGAGTTCGAGTCCCTGTCGGGGCATTCATTTGTGTGATTAACACACATGTTTGATCATGGATCATAGTAGTTGATATTAATATATAAGTATGTTTATTCTGCGTCCCCCCCAGTTCGCTGTATGGTCATCCATAAAACAATGCTTACTATGAGGCCATACAGTTGGTAACTTTGTCTGGGCATTTATTATTATTATTCTTTCACGCTTTTAGTTTGATCTCTCTAAATATAATCTGTCAAAGATAGACGAAAGGATGTTTATAATAATCAAATATGAAATAACATTCCTAATAAAAAAACTACATAATTTTATATAAATACTACAATGCTTAATTTTCATTGCTCTATGTCGCAGAAGACAGCTGCAACATTCGAAATGTTTCAGAAACATCTGTGACATTTGATTATAACAAAAAAAACACTTCAACATTTCACAACATCATAAAACAAAGAAAAATGTTCTTTATTTTCACAAGCACGTGAAAATTCCTGTAAAATCTCGGCGATACTCGAAACCAGACTTTACTTCCACTTGACCAATGTTTAGAATCAAAATGGCCGAGTCACAGTAATATTGTGACGTCACTGGGGCGAGGTCGTCTGAGGTCGTTGACCTTGACTTGCGCAATTTGAAGGAGATTCGCTTCAGCTGTGCGCTAAACAAAAAGAGATATTTGTGAGAGAGCTGGTTAACAGTGGAGTAGCCAAATGTTTAGATCACTTTAATATTTGATAATAATAAATGAATAATTGTGCTTAAGAAAGCTCGTGTAGCGCAGTAGTTAAAATGCTGGATACTATGAGACGTTTCATATCACACTTCGGTAGCATCATAAAATTGTATTTCAAAATGAAACATTATATTAATAAATCACTACATAGTATAAAACAAAGTCGCTTCCCGCTGTCTGTCAGTCCATATGTATGCTTAGATCTTTAAAACTACGCAACGGATTTTGATGCAGTTTTATTTAATAGAGTGATTCAAAAGGAAGGTTAATGTATAATGCATGCAGAAGAGAAACACTGATAATCTTAGAGGTTTCTAATGTGATGTCGTAAATAAACACATTTTTTGCGCTTACGCTTCAAACGCTGGCTGAACCCTACGAGATAGATCAAAATAATGTTCTACAGTATTGTAAAAAAGGTCTACAAAAAAGTCCGCAGTGGTATATGCCTATCTCTTAGGGATAATCCGCAATAGCCATTTTTTATCCTTTACCTTAAACGAGAAATAATGGCTTATTTACGAAGAGATTTTAAGCAATACAGCATTAATCCTTATCCAATTTAAGTACCTTAAATACATTGTGCAAGTAATATACATCAATGTATTTTTATTTATTTATCAGTTATACAAACAAGCTTACCAACTATACATAAGGCCATATACAGCGTGTAATTTAAAAGAATATTTTCGAAGATTTTACAGATTTAAAATGCAGGGACAGAGACCCGTGCGATGCCGGGACGGGTCTCTACTAGTAATATAATGAAAACCTCTGGCGACTGAAAGAGGGCTACCACCGCGGACGCTACCCGGCCATCTTAAATAACAAGTTTATAAAAAGTTGGCTTGAATTAATTAAATAATAAATAAAAAAATGAACGGAATAAATTATACAATTTAAATCAGAGTTAAATAACAAACAACTTGTTTTACAGAAATAGCGTACCGGATGTACTTATAAGTATTCTGTGCCGGTGCACATCTTGTATGAGTAGTTTATACTTAAAGTAGACTATGACACCATTGTTCATACCAGAGGTAAACATAATTACCAGTAAATAAGTGAACAAATCCCTTCTGTTTTTAAACTTTAATTCGACTCTAAACCATAAAGTTTTGTAGAATGTTAAAAAAGAATGGATTTGTACGAGGCAAACTGTTTTAATGGCAATAATTTCAAAAGTGTACACGTAGCTTCGAATCAGTTGCCGAATATTACCTTCTGAGGTTACCACTAAAGTTCATGACATACCTACACTGTAAGCGACACTCTATAGCACTATATAGTTTAGTAACGTAATGTGTTCTGGCATATTTCACAATATGCTAAGGGTAGGGCAGGAACTTTAATACAATTAACAAAGGTTAGCGGTTCACTTGTAGTACCTATATCTAACTAAGTTTGTGTAAAGGGGAGTGCTCTTTCATAGTTCTGTATTGTATTAAATAATTTTTTTTTTTTGATAGTAGAGTTTATTTTGGTAAGATCGCAAGCCCAGGCTAAGGCGAGAATCGCTTGCGCACTGTTCGGCCTTATGTAGACGCCCGCATATCTACTACTGGCGGCAGCGCGGCAGAGGATTCGAATGCACATGGCTCCGACTGTCAGTCCTTCTTTTCTTATTTGACCTTCATAATAATCCTATCCCATTAAAGGGAAGGAACAGCCCGTGCGATTGCTGGAACAAATGAAGCCTCATTAGTCGATATAATAATTAAATTCAATTTTGATAAATTAAACATCTACAGCTAATTCTGAATACATATATATTGCCGCCCATCGTGTTTTATGTGAGCCTTTTCAAGACAACCTTAGTAATGCTTATTTCAATTTTTTTTATTACTCCAGCCACCTTCTTGAGGTCGTATGTCCTTCGAAGTACGATTTTAATATTGAATTTACTTAAATATTTTACAGTACGATGAAACCAGCCAGGTCAGATACTGGTGGACGTTCTGCCTCCGGGCGAACAAATTTAACCTGGTGATAATCGATAGAAAATTTCATTTTTGTATAGTTCGGCAACAAAATATCATCGAGATCCAAGGTAAGTGATACAAAATGATAGGTAGGATACGGTAAGTTTACCGCGTTTTCGTGTACCATTTTCAAGTCTAGTCCGCTTCTTTTGGTGAGAATCTATTCCTTAATAACCTTTTTCACCTCTAATTTTAAAATTATTGTTCAAAATTGTGGTGTAGTGGTAAGTAGCCTTGCCTCATACGCCGGAGGTCCCAGGTTCGAGGCCTGGTCAGGGCATTTATTTGTGTGATGAACACAAATGTTTGTTCCCGAGTCATGGTTGTTGATATTTATATACTTATGTAAGTTTATTCTGGGTTCCCCCCAGTTCGCTGCAATGTCATCCATAACACAAGCTCTGCTTACTCTGGGGCCATTCAGTTGGTGTGTTTGTCTGGGGATTTTATTTAAAAAAAAAAGATAAATACATTAAAAAAATCATTGCAAGCACAGTATTAAGTGTCACTCTAACTTCACGTGACCACCAACTTCCATCTGATCATTTGTTACCAATCTCGGTTATTTTCATCATGTTTACCTTTCTGCGAGTCGTGTAAACTTAAACAATGAATCATAAAGATGGGATTTAAATAACTATCGTGACGATGGCGCGTGTTCTTAGGTGACAAGGTTTCCCACAGTTCAGGCTAACTGGATGAAACTAGTATATTTAGTTTTATAAACTATGTTAATGTATATAAATAAATTTCCATGCAGTGTGTAATCTCTGGTGACGTGTCGTGTTGTACTCAGCCAGTTGATTCACACCATCGAATTATAGCGTTAACTGCTAATAAGGTAACAACTTTTAAATACATTTTTGGAAATGGCGTTAATGTTAAAAAGTCAAGCCCTAAATTGGATAAAAGAGATATAATTTTGTAACGAAATATAGTATTTTACGTAACAGCCTGATATAAAAGTCTTATAAATACGTTATGAACACCACAATAGTTTCTTTGACGATTTATTGAGTAGTTCTAGACTTGTAAAAAGCAGCACAAATTCGTTGTAAAATGTTACTTAAGCAACCTAATAAACCAATAGTGGGTTAAAAAGTGGTTTTCGTTAAAGCTTAAAACAGATGAACTGTTTCAAATTACATGCTCAAACGTACCATTCGCCAGACTAAAAAATGTTTAAACCGAAACCAGAACCAACAAATCATTATTTTCACATGTACATTAATTTTGTATAGTCAACGCAAAGGTTTTTCACATGTACAAAAAGAGTGTAAGTACTACGTCGGTAGGTAATAGAAATATTTTTTTATTAACTAATTTATTTTATTTTCATTCGCTAGATATATTACATCTTACTACGACGATGTAGTAAGTTTTTGGCCAGCTTATTTATGGTCCTATTAGCCTTTTAAATTTCACTGGACATTAGCGCTGACGGTGCTTAGCCGGAACTTAAACTACTCCTACATACGATACGCCTAAGGGCACCTGAGAGGGCACGGACCTCGGCTTAGGACGTCGTATATTGAAACTTGTTGAAACTTGACCACTTGTTCGGAAGGTTCATCTACTGCCAAAGAACCAGCAAGAACTCAGTAGGAATGCGTACGCTGCGTTAGCCTGGCCCACCGGTGCGTTAGGCGATTCGAATGCCACGTTGCCCTAATTCTGACTGGAACGCCGGCGTTCCTTGTTGTAATAGCGTCGTCGGGATCTGTTAAGACGTTACGCGGACGCCTGTAACTAAACGGCGCGTCTGGGTTGGCTGTGTAGTCAGCTGACTTATTGACCAGTGGGTTGGGATGGTGGGGAGCGTTGTCGAAGTAGCGTCTACACACCAACTTCATCAACGTGGCAATAGTGGGCAGCTCGAGATCTTTATGCAGATCTAAATTGCGGACATAGGGCGGGGCCCCGACGCATTTGCGTAAGAACCTATTTTGAATAACCTGCAAGTTATTGATATTCGACTTGCTGGCGTGAGCGAAAACCACACTGGCATATGTCATTATGGGGCGGATGCAAGTTTTGTAACGTGTAAGCTTATTTCTAAGCGACATTTTACTTTTCTTGCAAATTAGAGGGTGCAGCCTACCCATGATGAAGGCGGCTCGGTCCCGGACTCGTTTTATGTGATCCGCGAATGTAAGTCCACTATCTAAAGTGACTCCCAAATATTTAACCCAGTTACTTTTTGACTATTTGACTTTTTTAACCCAGGGCATTGGAGTACCAAACAGATACATCTGACCTAATCTTTTGGAGGGTTTCCTAGAGGTTGTCCTAGAGCAGGTTGAAAGAGAGAAGTACACTGCTGCACTTTTTTCTGGGTTGACTTCTATTCTCCATTTCCTAAACCAAGCGCCTAATGCGTTGGCTGTGGATTGGAGTATTCTAGTTAACCTACGTAGATTCCTATCAGATGTGTATAGCGCAGTGTCGTCTGCGAAGAGCGCGAGTTCTACTTTCTCCGTCTTCGGCATGCCACTAGTGTATAATGAAAACAAGGTCGGAGAAAGCACTGAGCCTTGAGGGACACCGGCTAATACAGGGCGGGGATTAGAGAGTGCACCATCCAATCTGTAACGAAAGGTTCGACACTGTAAAAAGTCTCGTATGATGTGCACGAGGCTGTCTGGCACGCCTAGTTCGAAGAGCTTGAATAACAAGCCGTTGTGCCAGACCTTGTCGAAGGCTTTCGCCACGTCAAACAAAAGCGCACCCGTGCCTATCGGTTTTTGAACCTACGTTCTTTTGCTCCAAGATGTGCTCCGTGATGCGGTGCACCTGTTGGACGCAGGAGTGACGAGACCTAAAGCCGAACTGTTCGTCCGGTAACAGGAGCTTGGATTGGATGGGCTCTCGAAGCCTGTTCAAAATGATCCTTTCGTATCATTTGCCTATCGCACTAAGCAGACTAGGACGGTAGTTTGTAGGTAAATTAGCCGGTTTTCCGGGTTTCCTAATACCGATGACAATCGCTTCCTTCCATGTTTGCGGAAAGGAGCAGTTTGTTATTAAGTTATTAAAAATAACTACTAACAGTTGTATGAGTGCGAGTGGGAGAGCTTTCAGAACCCTGTTTGGTATTTCGTCTGGACCTGGGGCTTTCCGCGGTTTTAGGTTTTTAATTATTATCTGTACCTCTTGCACCGTTACCGGTTAGAGGGTGGCAGTCGGTGGCTTGCCGCATTTAGTTTCGACTGTGCTATTCACAGTTTCTATGTGGAGGGCATAGGTGCTTTCTGTACTCGGTGTACATTGTTGGGCTAAGCTATCGTCTAGGGTTTCAGCTTTTTCGGAGTCATCGAAGGTCATGGGCAGTGGCCTAAGAAGCGGAGGCATCGATGACGCGGTAGAGGCCATCTGAAGAGACTTCGCCAAGCTCCAGTAAGCCAGATGCGAAGGCGAAATCTCTTCAAGAAGCGCGTCCCTGTTGTTAGACCGTAATTCACGTATGCGAAATTTGACATCTCGCTGTAAAGCCCTCATACGGATGCGGTTTGCTTCTTTCGGAGCATAATCGTACGCCCGGATACTGCGTTCTTTGCTCTCAACAACTCTGTCACATCCTCAGGCAGGACCCAGCGTCGATCATTCACCACCGGAACCTGCCTGGAGAATGCACTGATAGCAGTTCGAATGTGGTTGGTGAAAGCACCGATCGCAGCATTGGTCTCCTCGATGGATGACAACGAATCGGGAATGGTGCTTAGGTCTGGGCTGTCGATCGCCTTAAGGGCTTCTGTTATTTTGACCTAATCGATGTGTGACCTCGTTTGAGGAATGGAGTCAGTTGGGATACCTAGTTGCATGGTGGATGACTTCTACTGAGTGAACCGTTAAGTTAACACTTTGGAGGATTGCTATATCGAGAATATCGGGGCGACGATTTGTATTATAGGGATAGTGTGTCGATTCCCCAGGACCCACTACATCACAATTTAGCGCCTCTAACATGTGATGAAGCCGACGACCGTTTGGGTTGGTAACTACGGAATACCAACATGAATGTTTCGAGTTGAAGTCGCCAACTAGTATTACGGAGGGACTCATATCGAATAGCGACTGAAGGTCGCTTTGAAGTATAGCTTTGTCTGGTGGTTGATAGATGGATGCTAGCGTGATTGGCTGATGGCCGTTCATCGCTATTCTACAACAGGAAACTTCGATATTCTCGAGCTGTGGGGGATCGACAGGTATACAATGCAGTGACCTTTTGTACCCTCTATGGGTACCGCCTTTATCAGCGGTAAGCCTATCGTTGCAAACGATGTTGTAGTTCGCTATTTTAGGGTCCTTGTGACTAGGTTTTAAAAATGTTTCCTGCACAAGTAAGATGTCGATTTGAAATTCTCGAACGAATTCGTGAATTTCATTGCGCTGATGTTTAAGACCATCGGCGTTGAAGTAGCCGATAGTGAGGGGCCGCGGTTTTATCCTAGAGGACGCCATTTAAAAGTGTAATTTATTAAATTTCTGGATGTTGGCGATAAGTGCCTGGTGTTCGAGTGCTACTAAGCCCGTCGCCTGAAAGTCGCCTTTTGCGGCTCGAAGTTTGTGTGCCAGAGTTGTTATTTCACCCAATTCGAAGCTTGAGGCGAATTCGCTAATCAGCGCGAAGTCCGAAAGTGGCTCCGCACGGCCATTAACTGGGAGACGAGAAGGCAAACAAGTAGGTGCTAACCTGACCTGCTGTACCTGAGAAGGCGGAGAAGCGAGGGAAGCGATGGGTTTCCGCACCATGGTAGACAGGGTCACCCATGCATTCTTGGGTGGCGGAGGAGAATCGGTTAATTGTGACTGCGGTTTTACGGGTGGGCTGGGCTTGGCAGGAGCAGAGGCTAAAGATCTTTGCTTCGCCTTGTGAGCCTTTTGGGGGTTTGGATTTGGAGCCCTAGGGCAACCTAAATAGTTGGCTGTATGGCCGACCGTTTTGCATAATACGCATGCGGGCGGGTCTGTGGACTGCAGAGTTCTCGCGCAGTCCACAGTGCCATGATCGCCCAGGCACTTAACGCACCTAGGTTTGGCGTGACAGTTTCTTGCCGTATGGCCACATACTTGGCATCTACGGCATTGGCTCGGAATGCCGCGCTTGAAGGGGACCTCCACTGTGATCCCTGACAGATTGGCAATGGTTTTTAAATTAAAAATCTTCTTGCTTTCTAATGAGTGATCTAGTATTACTAACACTAGGTTGCACGGCAACCTATCTTTGCCATACATGTGGTGGACAGACTGCACAGGGAACTCCTGAATTTTAAGGTCCTGTAATAACAGCTCGGTGTCGAGCTCTTTTGGTACGCCTCTAAGGACGACGCGTAAAACGCGCTCTTCCTCGAGTGCGTAGGTATGGTACTCGATTGATTTCTCCATCAAGTACCCTGTGAGGGCGCGGTTGTCGGCGGGCGAGACGGTTGCCACGCGAATACCGATCGCAGTATGCTTCGCGTGTGCATACGCGATTTTGAAAATGGACATGTGTGTGGACACTATGTCCATACCGCTTTATCGCAGATGAAAATAGGAGGCGGATGCCAACCGGTTGGCTTGGCCTGGGAATTGCGGAGCGAGGATGTGGGCATGGACTGCGAGGCCCGCTTTTCTGGGGTTTTGGACTCATCGCTCGATGAGTCTGAGGGCTTGGCTCTTTTTTGTCGCTTAGCGACGACGGTGAAGCCCTGGTTGGATTCGAGGGCTTGGACGGGAGCCGGGATTTCGCAATCCATCGACGATGCATTGCTGGTGGACGAAGCCACGGACGAGCGCGAGCTAGAGCGCTCTCATGAGAGGTTGGTGGATTTGGGCTGGCGTGCCCGTCTCTCCTTTTTAGAAGGAGGTTCGTTTATGGATTTGAGCCCACTTTCGAACTGTGTCCAGATGTCTGGACACTGCGCGCGAACGAAGGCCACGAAGGCCTTCGATATATCTGCTTCCTACCTGAAAATAACTTAAAAGCTAACTGTAGTTCGGATGGAGTAAGTCAGAATGTATTGTTTCTTCAATTTTTTTTATATCATTCGATGTATTCAAATCTAAATTACTTTCTTTTTAATTTATATCGAGCGTTTTATTAAAGTATTGCGGCATTCTGACAGTACCTAGTTATAAAGCGTATTCCAAAAATCCAAGAATATTTAAAGAAAGAATTCGTAAATCTCTATATTCAATAATCGTCAATTGGTTCACATCATTTTGATCACCAAACTCAAGTTTTACAACGAAAAAGTGAAATATTCTTTTTATTTCATAATGTATTTGGATCTGTATGACTTAATAAAGAGTTGAAAAAATCATCATCCTTGGAAGCTGACATGTTGCAAAGGTTTAGTTAGTTTTCTTTAGATGTAATTAAACAATAAGGGAAGGTGCGGAAATCCATACTTTTTTTTCCTTATTTCACTCGAGGTTCAGTGACCTTGGCCTTTTATTTGGGTCACACGGCCAAGGGCGATGTACTTTGAAGGGTGACCTTGGCCCAAATAGGGTAGGTGTGTGTGTATGTATAATAGGGGGTTAAATATTAAACCTTGGAAAGTATCACATTTGTTCGTAGTTTATTGTTCATTCGTACATCAGCATTTTTGTTGATTCATTTAAAATACTTACATTATGTACTTAGCTTATTTGTCCATATTAATTTTTTTGCATTGAATCATTAGACTATTGCACAAAGAGTAAATAAAGCGTGTTCCCTGTAATAAAGGTGCAAGCGAAGTCGCGGGAAAAACCTAGAACAATAACATTAATATAGGTACTACAGGGTACGGGGAGACAAATAGAAACAGTAAATTGACTGCGATTGAAGTATCACGACGCCTCAAGTTCGATAGATATGTAGGAAAACCAATCTGTCGTCATCTAACCTTTTCTTCTTCTTCTTCTCAGCCGAAAGACGTCCACGGCAGGAGAAAAGCCACCCCTAAGGATCTCCACATCACTCGATCTCTTGCGGCCCAAGTCCACTGCTTTCCAGCGTCTTTGACCAGGTCGACGGTCCATCTTGTGGGGCGCCTGCTACATTGTGTCGTCTGGGTCATGGTCGCCACTGAAGAACTTTACTGCCCCAACAGCCAGCTATGAACCCTGCCCATTGCCACTTCAGCCTCGCAATTCTTAGGGCTATGGCAGTAACTTTGGTTCGATTGTCTCAGCGAGGACTACGTTGTCGTCTGCGAATCGAAGGTTAGAGATATACTCACCATTGATATTGATGCCAAGTTCGCTAACATTTTAAATACAAAATATTCCAATTAGACTGATATAATTTTTAGGCCCGTAAAAGAGGTCGGATGCTACAGTACTTTCTGGTGTTCAGTACAAAACATTTTGCTGGTTGCCCAAATATATGATATCTCAATTGACTAACTTTTTGAGTAGTGATAATGATTAATTCAACAGTAGCTTCTGGAATCAATATTCAGGTAATGATAAGAGAACAAAAGCAGGAAGTTTCATCCAAGTTAATTGAAAATTAAAGTCATTTTTTGGTAATAGAAAATTATTTCATGTCGGATTACCGTCGAGTACAAAGAATTTACATTAAAAAAAAAAGTTATGATAACACTAGTCTTCGTGCTTGTTTTGTTGGCGAAACGTTATCTGTACACAATACAGCTTTGACGGCCGAGAAGCTCTGCGTCATACGTCGGAGGTCCCAGGTTCGAGCCCTGGCATTCATTTGGTAATTAATACAGATGTATGTTTTCGGGTAATCGTTTTCATATTTATAACAACATATTTATATATATTTATTCTGGGTTCCCCCCAGTTCACTGTATGATCATCCATAACAAAAGCCCTGCTTACTTGGGGTCTTATAGTTGGTATGTTTGTCTGGGGATTTATTTATTTATTTACCATTTACATTAAACGGAAAGATTTGTATTTTTACTTATATGTAATAGATAAGCTCTGAGACTTAGTGCTCGGCACCGACTAAAAAAAAACACTTGAAAAGTAACATTACGCAGCAGTAACAGGGTGTATTTTACCTCGATATTCCCACGGGCTCAGGAGTGAAGAAAGAGTTACCTCTGGTAATAAAAATTTTAATGTTCCTCGCCGCATTAAACACCAGCTATATCGAATTAAAATCCCATCAGCTACCAGCATTCCTGTGATGACAACGAATCTCTATAATACAAATCAAAGATATTACCGGAATTCACTTAACAACTCATAACGTAAAGAAACTTTACTATGTATGTAAATAAGTCTTAACTTTTAAGTATTTGGTGAATATTTCAGATACATTTTTGGACAGTAAGGACTATAGTCGTTTTGTTTTTGCACGAATTAAAATCAATTAACTGCAATATCTACTCAGTATACCTACATCTTCTCGGATGAGTATTGCCGTGCAACAAAATGTTCTATCTCTGCTATTTAATTTGGCTATTATAAGAGTATTCGCTGAAGTACCAACCCACATGTTTACTTTATATAGCTCTTACAAAACCTTTTGACATGTTTACGTCTTCGCTGTCTGGAAGATCTTTCAAGATCAAGTATTTTCGCAAGATTTTCGCCCACGTGATAGCTCTTCATTACGTTAGATGGAAACAAACACCATTCAGATAAACAAACATATGTTTGATAGGGTTTGATTATAGGAAAGGTCAAATTGAAAGGCAGTGATTTACTATATTAGTTTATCTGGATTATGAATTAAGTTTGCTCCTATAATATTTGCTCCTTCATGTAATCAAACCAATGCAAGTTAATATCATTGGAAAATGAGAAAATTAGATTAGGTCTGACGTAAATTATTCCATACTAGATTGATGGTTCCACTGGTGTTTGTGGTGGTGGTGGTGGTTTCTGTTATGGAGAGTACCAACCATCAGAGCCAAGTCTTTATTCATACCAAATATATCGTATAAATAAAATAAAAACAATTTTTTTTGTCCATTCTTTCCCATCAAAGATATTTGGCACGAGTCTAGATAAATCACATCGTAAATTGCATTAGGAGCTATACTGGGTGCGCCGGAGTTCAAAAATACATCGTGACGTAGTTTGTCGACATTAAGCTGTCGCATTTTTCATCGCATTGGGAGCACATTAGTCTGATCGGTATGTTAGGCTTCAGAAGTAAAAAAAAGAGTCTGTTTAGATTAAAAAAGAAACATTATCGCATACTTTGAATAGTTTTAGGAAGATATTTTGTGTCTTATTAACTTCTAATCCGGCAAACGAGCACGAGATCTTTCGATGGTAAATGGCATCCGCCCACGGACATTTGTAGGCTTTATCGCAGAATGCAATGATCTAGGGAGGGTGCCATTGATAACCGGAAGGACTGCAGCTCTGCGCAAGACGACATCTTAACAGAAACTCTATTTCTACAGCGTGCTGATGATGATTAATATAATATTTAAATAGAAGTCTCATTATTCTTTCATTCAACTGTTTCCCAAGATAAAAGTAAATCCTAGTTTACTGTGTATTAGCTTTTTTTCAAAATCATCCGCGTGATCTTATAAAGTAATTAGCAACTAAGTATTACATAAACAAGGTGCTGAATTTAAAAAATAAAATAAACAAGGTGCTGAATGTAAAAAATAAATACCCGGCAGCTAATGTTATTTCCCCGTTTCCACGGGAATTCTACACCTATTTCACTTCTATAACTGAGAAAAATGTAATAACAGCCTCATATT
Organism: Marasmarcha lunaedactyla; assembly: GCA_923062675.1. Taxonomy (NCBI): domain Eukaryota; kingdom Metazoa; phylum Arthropoda; class Insecta; order Lepidoptera; family Pterophoridae; genus Marasmarcha; species Marasmarcha lunaedactyla. The sequence goes on from OV281353.1 coordinate 18,593,692, forward strand.
TTAAATTTTTTACAAATACTATCGAAATAACATAACCCTTCTTTTGATATTCGGGCAATCAATAAGGCTTAATTCTACATAATAGTGACTGCAGATTTCAAAGTCGCTAGTAATCTGGTCGATTAACACTCACTTCCACAACACAATCATTATCAAACAATATTACTATGAAACTGATGCTCGTACTAGATATCTCAACAATTATTTATATCAATGAGCAAAATAAAGCAAATGTCGATGAGATTAGTAAACAAAACGCGGTCACCGTGAGGTCACGCGCGCTAATTCGGGAAGCATGCGAAAAGCGTCCCGGAAGTCATGACATGACGAAACGTCACAGTGAGGTGTGACTTGGACTGGAGTTAGGATTTTATATGTTAACGAGGTATATTGAAACTGTAAAAAGATTGTATACATACATAGGTTCAAATATTATATGGTAAGAAGTCTTTGAACTGAGATGGCTTAGGTTACCTAATAGATACCGTCACGGCTTAGCCTTAGAAAGCATGTCAGAATGAAAAAATGCTTTATTCAAAATACAAAATTTACAAAGTTGTTAGGACCAACATATTACGTATACAAATAACTTGTACCAGGAGGCCCCGCTCTTCCATAATTTAAAAATGTGGAACGCTTCACGATTTTGCGTGTCATCCTTGCGCAGGATCCTGTCATCCAGAATGCCACGATGTTTCAGTAAAAAGGTCGATATCGATTAAGAAAACAAATATATATAAATAATGTTCGACATAAAAGAAGTAAAAGAAACTTTTAATTTTGACTTGCTCCATCATCGGAGTACTATGTAAGGAGTAAGATGTACTAATTTAAAGTTGTTAAAAATTTAAGGAATAAGTTATTCAAATAAATGTCTTAATTAAACATTACTACACCTGCATTTCAACGGTGAAAACTTTTATCTAGAACGCAATGCGTCCACGATTTGAAGTCATATGTTCGACTAATTTCCTATATAGTTAACTATACATTATATTTCTTTCTTTGTTTATTTATCAATCGACAAATATTAAAACTGCTAATAAAATTTTTGAATGATTGCTACATTAGAAAAAATTAGTATCAAAAAGTCATACCATTTTAGGTGCACAGAAAAGGTTCTACGCGGGAAAACCGCATGAAACTACTGGTGCTTGAATAAGTATAACATAATCTTTTAAATCTTCAAAAAAAAAATTTTATGTTATGTTATGGAACATATTCATGAGCAATTTTGCAGCTCTCAGCGGACCCTCTCGACGACCCCGTCACATTATTCTATTTTTACATCAGTTTTTACTTCAATTATGCTTACAATAATGTTTACTTGATGAACGCCCTTGGTATTATTTAAAATGTACCCGAAATAGATATTAACGACAAAAACTAAGAAAAATACTACAAACTAACTCCATACTATATCAGCCTGTTGTAGTAACCTGTCACTTTTCGTTGTTTATTTTGGACCTGCTTCTTTCTGCTTACGAAGTAGATAATAAGCCAACTAGCATTAAGTTAAAGCGTTATACCTGCAAATATTTCTTATGTCGTATTTTATAGCTGTGAATTCAGAGAAAGCATTTCCTTCTGTACACTTCTTTCATCGGAAAAATTCAAGTTAAGCAAGCACGGTTTTCCGGTGACGCACTTTTCAGAAAATGTTTCCCATTCTAGCATCAAGTTTGCATTTCTGTAATCATCTATAGGTACCTATGTATTTGTGTGTTTTGTGTGTCTCGACTCTACATGTGTTACTCACTTAGGTAGTATTTGAACCAATTATAATCAGACAAAAAAATAAAATTCGTCTCATTTAGTTCTTGGCACTGATACCGGTATGTAAACACACGCCTAGAGGAATTCGCGGCCTCATTTACTATTGATAAACGTAAGTAGCGGGGAAATTGATAAAATACCAGGAAATAAAACTTCAGGGTCTTTTGCATATGTGAAAATTATTCAATTATTATTCTAATAATACTGTAGGTACATCATAATCATTTACCATAACTTATCAAAAAAGAATAAGAGATGAATCCTCTTGTTGTTTTTCTTTGGTTTCCCAGATTATATCTTGGACGTCATTTTATCATATTATAATGTATTGGCATGAATATTGCTTAAATAGCTGATAAACTGAAAAGTGTAATTTAACTTAAAATTTAAAGATTGGTTTTCAAATGAATACAAGGAATAGTTTTATACGTTGGAGATTCTGTTATTAAAAAGGTTGATCATAATAATATATCAAAATCATATACAATCAAATTAAAAAAATCGAAATACAACGAATACATAATGCTTTAAATTAATGCTAACAAAGACGACAAATCTAAGGAATTCTTAGACACTTGCTTGATAAACCGACACTTTCAAACAAAATTTGAACAAACGAATTGTCATGTTGATTATCATCCAAATTAAAAATCCGGTCACGTTTTGTAGGTGTTATTGATTATGGAAAGATAATTTGAAGTCCTTGCCCTATTTACCTAGATGCAGAAGCGGCTGAAATATTTAGAGACCAGAAAGCTGTAACCTCGCACGGCTTCGAGTATTGATTCGGTAATACGAGAATGCAGTAGGGACTTAACGACCAGTTTTGGCTGTCAACACATTTTGGCGATAGTTAAATCAAGAATGGCCAGAGGATTCGATGGCTTAGTTTGTAAGATATGGTGGAATCTAGCATTTAAACCATGGTATCTTTTTTGGATATTATGTTTTAAATTCAATGGCGTAAAGGTCTAAACATTTCAGAAAATTCCTTTTAAAAATTAGAAGATTGAACAAATGAAAACCGTGAAGTTAACGGGAATTCATCAGTTAATCATTACTTATCGCCTGCTGATTTATAAAAAACAGTTACTTTTATCAGGTGGAAGGCGCGATAATCTGTTTGTGTGGTCTATCTCTGGACAGTGTGCACACATGGTTGGCGAAAGATTCAAGGACTAGGGTCAGGTGGTCTTTATGTTGCGGAACTATATAAATCATTGATTATTGAATATCATAAAGACCACGCAGCAATAGTGGCTCTAAGATATAGAGCATGCCTTGAAAGGATATTTGTCATTGAACCCCGTGGAATAATAAGGTAGCTACTCCCTTCATTCAAACCGGGTACTTTATAAACTGATAAATACATGAATTGGCAGTATTGACAGTAATGGTAAGGTCGGGTGACGGGTCGCTCACTTCCCTCTGATATGGTTTAGGAGGGCGATGGCTGGATCCCGCGTTTACTCGTGAACGGGTGCCGTTTGAGGGTGTTCGTCGTTTGGATACTTGGGGGGAGGGAGACTTGCCGCGCTAACAAATGCAGATAAGAATAATTTTGTATAGACATAAGGAGACACTGTATATTGATTTTGAAAAAAATATACCGGTGAAGATTCTTGCCAGTTTTTCTTCACGAAGGTTTTCCAGAACTGGTGGTAGAGTCATGTTTTATTTGACGTCAATAAGAACAAGTAATTGTCAATGTTGAGAAATAAATATTTGAATTTGAACTTGGCTACTCTAACGAAACAAAAAACCAAATTAAAAAAACGTTCTTAGTGGCCGAAATTATGTTGTGGATGTATGAGATGTCAAATATGGGCATATTGTGTCTTCAGGTTCTTAAGGCTGGTTACATTTATCTGACACCAGTTTCACTAGTTTCTCTAGCCTAGAATATAGAATGTAATGAAATAGTTTGATTCTTTAGTAATGAGCAAAAAAATTAACACTCTTTATAACGGTAAACATTCCATGAGGCCAATATATGCATACTTAGTTAACAAAATGAAGACGCGTCACGTGATTCAAACAATTCAAAGTAATTGATGTCCGGTTATATTTAGTAAGAGTTGATTCATACTCGCTCACGACGAAATGGCGATGGCGGGGGGTGTTCTGGATGTTACTGGATGGTGAGGAGAACTTTAGAGACTATCGATGTTCATTCTTTTAAGGCTTTGGTTCCTAGATCCAAAGTCCCGGGTGCGTTTTCTGTAGCGATGAGTTTTTCAATTGTTTTAATTGTCGGCAAAGGAGCACGTAGATTTGTTCCAGTGAGTGCACTGGCTGTTCCAGTCTCCTCTTTGACGGGAAGACAACCACGTATATATTATTATTGTGGTGGTAAAAATACGAAAGCATGTGGTATCACCCCAGACGAGATTTTGACATTCTTGACACATTTCTTGACACTCTGCTACCACTCATTTACAAGATTTCTTGACTAAGCAGACCGCTTTTAATTTTAAAAAAGAAAGTTAAATAATAATGTATAATTAGTAGAAGCAAGCACACATAACTATTACTGCTGTATCGTAATTAAGAAGGTGGTTTATTTTTTAGAACCTGCCTCCACAAGCATGAGTTGATCTTATGCCACGAGGACGTCGAGTTTAGATATCCAAATTAGTATTCACCGGGATATGTCGCTCCACCTACGGAAAGTTTCAAGCATATATAAATCAGCAATACTAATAGTTTATTTTTATTTACATATCTATACATTTTTAGACTGTATGCAAATGTACGCCAGTTTCAATATTTGTGTTCAAACATTGTTTTTATTATTAGTGGTTGATAAGCAAAGTAAATCATAGTGGATAATCATTGTATTCTTAGTAAATACTGCTTATCAGTGTCAATATTAAATATTTATATACTTTGTAAAATACTGCTGCAAACCAGTGTAGGTGCTGGAGTTGTTGGCACCGTATTTCCGTAGCTTTTACTTATTCTGCAGTGCTTGATAGTCGGTTCAGTTTAAGTCTTGCTAGCTGAATTAGAGCGTTGCAAGTAAAACTCAGACTGTACCAGACAAGAGAGAAGACGACGAACTACCAGACGACGAGACGAAGGCAATCTCCAACGTCCAACAAAACAGAATCGAAATTATTCAATGACAACATTTAAAAAAAGGCCTTTCTTTTGGGAAAGTTAAAAAATATTTGTTTCACGCTTTGTATCGTTAACTTAGTATACTCTGCCTACTTCATAAATTAAAATGTATACATGATACGAGCAGTTCTATGATGAATAGCACCAATTCACGCTCAACTTTTTTTAAACCTAACACGTGTATTTTGTTTAAACAAGATTTCTCCCGTCTTTTCTAGAGTCCGGACCGTCCTTGCAAACAAACTTATTCATAAAAAAGTAAGGGTAGCCATTAATGGTAGACAAAAGGTTGGAGTGCGCAAAAATAGGGTGAGGCGAAGACGTAGGCAAAAATATCGATGAAATAATAGCAGTATTTTATGGATCGATTGTTTACGATAATTTTAAAGATATGATACCAAGAACTTGTCTGCCTTTTGTCTGCATTAAACCTTAGTATTGTATAAAATAAATACGGACTTTCTCGGGCACGTGTAAATTATCTAAACTGTTTATACGATTATAAATATAAAATGGCTACAAAGTTCAAAAATTATGGATTTATAAATACCTATATATAATTAATTCTGAATTATTTTTTGGTACATTTTAATTACACTAGTGATACTGTTTCTTAATAATTTATCGAAATTCGAAATATACTTTTAAGCTTATTTTAAAAGGCGATGTTAAACAAGTTGTGTATAAGACATAATTGTGTGGTGTTATGACAAATAATAAAATAATGATAATACTTGCTTTTACCCAGGACATAGACTTATATTATCTAAACATTTTATAAAAAATGTGGTACATAAAGGTCCAACATTTTATTAGTTTTCACTTTGAAACATATTTGTGACCGATTAGCTATGTCAGATTAGTAGCTGTTATCACATTTATTATTATTCAAACTCGCACAATGAATATAAAATAGACAAAGAGACGGACAGGTAGCTGAGAAGCGAAATAGAAAGTAAAGTCAATGGCCTTGGTGACCACAGCGATAACAACACGTTTGCCTAAAAACTACACGATTTAAGGCCGAATAATTTGATTTGACGATTTATGAAAGGCTCTATTAAGACTAACATTAACTTTATCGGTTGTAGTAAAGAAAACTTGTGAATATGTATTGATAATTAAGAGAATTAGTACCTTGTAGAAGAAATGCGTTTATGAACTTAGTATTTATACTAGTTATACATACAGTGTTCGGAGCTTGTTAAATCTGTTGAAAGATAATTTGTATTTACCATAAATATATTCGGATGTTGTATCAGCCTCCTTAACGGTAACGAACACAGTTTAACTTCGTATAATAAAAACTGTCCAATGTAATTCATACATTTTTTTTTATTGTGATATATATAAATAGATACAATACACAATACAATGAACTTCGTTTTTTTTGGTATTTAATGGTTTAACACTTTCAAAATTTTTCTGCAATGAATCACTCCATTGCTGCTCTTCTTTCAGCTGCGGAACTATCTGTGTGACCTGGTTTTAAAATAAACTTTTTAATAAAGTATAAACATTACGTTTTTATGAATATGTGTCTATTCGAAGAGACATTCCAGGCCAACGTAGTAGGAAGTAGAGGGAAGGACGAATTATTTCATTTCATTTCGAGGTTAATTTTGCAGGAAGATTTCACAAGTTATACTGTATTACTCATAATTTTAAATTTTTTGATGATAGTGAGTATTTTCCGTTTTTATACTCAAATAGTTCTCTCATATCTTACATAATTATTTATAAGTACGAGTAACATGCATTTTTTTATTGAGGACAGTTCTTATTGCGCTTAGAGAGTTCAGTTACATTATACTAAGTACCAATATTTTTTATATTATAAAATGAGCGTAAACCTGCAGGTTTATTTATTAAAAAGTTATACCAACAGCATTATAGACATTATTGGATAACATTGGTCATTACTTACTAGATAGGGATTTGTTTTAATTCATCAAAAAGTAATGAAAGTGATTTTATAAATAAATGCAATAATAGCTAAGTAGATGACTGTGAAGGCTAATTCCGTTGAAACTATTGCAGTGAATTCCATCTGTGAGCCACGTCGCTCGTCTGTTTGTCCGAAGTAATTATGCAACGAACAAGTAGACGTATGAAACCGTCGAAAACCGCGCTCGCCGTCGCCGCTATCAGGGACTGACGGTAGGGCTGTGTTTCGAGGTCGTTTCAGTATCGATGTCGATGGATTTTTATTTAATTTGGTTTCAAACTTTTATCGATAATTTGAAAAGTTATTTTTATTGTGTTTTAATAATATAATTGATGGTAGAATTACTTTAGGACAATATTTTTTCTCATAATATTTTATATACAAAAACATACTTAGAATTCTATACATAATATTTTTTATTTTAAGTTAATTGATCTTTATATTAATTATTCAATAATTTTTTAATTAATCAAAAATTTCATTTCAACAGAATATTTTAAAACTTAATTATTTATTACACAACAGCTCTTTTATGAACAATTAAATTCGGTAAGCTAATACTTTCCAGACATCCATAAAAAGGGTTTTACTTTAGATATAATTGTACATTCACAGCTTCGATATCAAATTTGATGTTATTAAAAACTTAAAAATTATTTATTTTAACAAAGCCTAAGAAACAATAATATGGTCAATGAATATTGAAATTAATGTTTGTTTAAACTTATCGAATATTACAAACGACAACCACTGGAACTCAACAAATTTAATAATTTTAAAGTTTTAAATTAATGGTCATTTTTTAAATTCATATCATTGATCAACAATATTACCAACATGATTTGACTTAGTAATTTACTAATAAAATAATAAATTTAATAATGCTCGAACTTTACCAGTGCATTTAAAAATAATCTACATTAATATTGCTCAAAATATCGACAAATCAATCCAACCCTAAATCTTCGATCATACATTCAAGTTCCATTGTCTGCAGTGGAAAATTCCACAGTATAACATGCACATCACGTCGCACTTCTCTAACGTCAACAATTCTGCCTAAGTCTCTCTCGCTTCCACGAAATTAACGCAGACGCTCTGACCTGGCTCTACGGCACTCCTCGCACATAGGCGAAGACTTGTAGTTCTATCTCTTTCTCGCGGCCAACTTAACGTTCTATTTTACGAATAGCTCTGTGCTATGTATACTTCTCCGTCGTCAGCCAAATGATTTTTGTTAGCTGTCTTTTTCTACAGCTTCAATGAAGTCAATTTTGTATTCTTGGTTCTCAGCTACAGCTTCAAATCCAACAGTTTTGTACTACGGTTACTATAACCACGTGCTCGGGAGGTTAATGACTGATAAAGCAGATAATACGGAAAATAAATAAACATTATGCATTTTTCGTGCAAAAACTTGACATTTTTGCAAACTTTTTCTGATTATTGATTTTTTCAAATAGCTCGTATAGTAACGATTATGTAAGGAGTTATTTATGGAGGCAATTGCATTATATTGTTTAATAATGGAAAGTTTATAGTTGTGACACAGTGAGAGATAATTCACGTTGCCGATGTGAAATCAAAACTGAAAAATCAATTACAGCGCGCCGTGGTAGCGCAGTCGTTAGGAAATGTTGCATTTTTAGTGCAACATATTTTCTAACTTATACGAGATATTATGTGAGAAGTTGAGTAAAACTGCGTATTAAGTATAATAAAAAGTAAAGTTCTATAAAAGCCCGTTTGTAGATATCGTTTAAGGAAAAAGGAGTTGATTTTAACAAATGTGTCCTTCACAAAATAATTTAATCACAAATTTACGTTAATTAGTAAGACTAAGTTAATAATATTAAGAAGTGTACATAGGTATACATACTAAGAGAAATGTTTCATTACAAATTCCTTCTTAAACGTTGCAAAAAGTAAGGCTGACCAAAAATTTTTTTGTATCCAAACAGTTTCTTTTCTCACTCCATAGAAATAGGTTTTACTTGCAAAATTTACGGTCATTATTTAATTCTTGTAAATGAATAACATAATTAACTGACAGGAGTAGTGTTTAATGAAAGGAAAATCATGACAACATTTAATAAGTACTATTGTAATAACAACAGTACTGTATTTGCATATATTTCTTATGCTTTTTTCTTACACTGTGGGTTCAACTTAACAGGACAAGAACAGTCCACTCCATGAATGCGAATTCAATCTCACTAGACATTTTTTTATGTCATCATGAAGATGTTCCCCAGTACAACCAAAATACCGATATTATTGATGTCAACGCATCACTATTGTGACGTGGTTTTTGGCAAAATTAGTGCAAAATATTCCTCATTGTGACGTGGAGTCCCGGCGTCAAAGAGACGAGTTGGTTTAAAAATAATATTCGTTCCCGAAGTCATGTGCCTGTGTTTCCAAGTTTCACACATGTAGTTATTATTTATCGTGACATTCATCAGTTTCATACTCTTACTTATAAGTAGGAAGGAACATAAGAATTAGTAAAAAATGTATTAAAAAATGTATATATTATATCTTCTAATATAAGATATGTGCTAGGCAATTGATTTTAGTTTTTTAGGTACTTATTTGGACTATAATAATGATTAATAAAATGTCTTTTCTAGATAGTTCGATTCAAGATAGGCCTCGTACGAGAGTGACGAAGTAAGGTCACGTCGTGTCAATAGCAATTCCTTGCTAAACAATCTCTGATTGAAATTACTTTGGCTGTCTTTTGGACTTTATACTGTAGGCTTTTAAAGAGAGAGAAAGATCTTTCTTGTTTGAGTAGTTTTAGAATTGAGCTTATCACGTTTCAGATAACATATTATTTATATGTTGTAAGAACTAGAAATTGGCTAGGCCTTTTCTTAATTAAAGAAATATGGGGCCATATTTATCGGAAAAACCAGAGAGACACAAAACCAAGCAAATAAAACTTGATAAGCAAGTGCTTATCAAGTTACAGTAAGTTCACTACGAAAATATAGCACACGTTCTTAAACCTCAGCGAAGTACTTCCACTTCCAGGGTTTCCGTCCGCTTTAGATGTCTTATGAGAAGGCGTGCAGTTTCAATTCTCTCAATAAATGAACATGATAAAGAAAAAGTGAAATGAAATGAAATATTTATTTCTCAACATTGACAATTACTTGTTCTTATTGACGTCAAATAAAACATGACTCTACCACCAGTTCGGAAAAACCTTCGTGAAGAAGAACTGGCAAGAAACTTCACGGGTAATTTTTTTCAAAATAAATTTACAGAGTCTCTTTATGTCTATACAAAATTATTTTTATCTGCATCTGTTAGCTCGGCAAGTCTCCCTCCCCCCAAGTATCCAAACAACGAACACCCTTTCTTAACCTAAATCGTGCCCAATAAGACCGAAGGAACCTTGGAATTCGCATGTATTTTTAGTTGTAGTATTTTATTATATTTGGCACAGATTTTGTTTACTTGTTTCAGCCGTGGACAAGTTCACTGCCAGCACCAGTTTCTCTTCTTTGGCCAAATTTAGAGAAACATCTCCTACGGCACGACCCAAGCAGCTCAATCACATGCGTCGGGATTCCTGAAGTGACATGCAGTGCGTCCTTGACTCATAATATTATACCTACGTTGTTTTGTGAATGAATAGTTTATATAAGATATTGTAGTCTGAATCACAGGTTTATAATTAATTTTATAACGTTAAAACTGTAAAGTGGAAAATAATAAAGTGAACATGCAATGTTAGTTTAGAATTTTTTATCCGTTCTGTTTTATGTTAACATATACATGCTGTATGCATTTTAACTCAAAGAGCTTGTATATTTACATTTAAAAAATTAGTTGCTTATGTAATTTCAGATAGTGTAAAATTGGTTGGGTGGTTAGGTTATTGTGATTCCTTATTTCCTTTGTTACTTTTAATTTAACACGAATTTAAGTAATACATTTTTTAAAATTATTAGCGTTTACATATGCAGCAATTAAGTAAATCATAAATTGCCACATGTAAAAACGACAGGCTGACAACCCGTGTTTTAAATCCTTTGGTGTTCTGCGATGCTATTATTCCAAATGTTTATGATCACGAAATCGGACTGAATACCACTTAGCTTAGTAGCTATAAACAAAGGCCAGCAGAACATAACATGGTCACAATTATTGCCAAAGCTATATTCAAATAGTTAATCTTATAACCCGAAGAAAATTCAATTCAATTTAGTGAGAACAAAAGTTTATTCATATTTTTCTCATCTTTTATTGTTATTATTTATTTTTATACGTGTTCCGCTTCGAAGCAGATAATAAACTGGAACGTTTTCAAAATGTTTGCCATTCTAGTGGATATAATTAATGTTGTGTACCTTCGCATTTTTGGTTGTTTTTACTAATAATTTTTAGCAAACGTTGGTAGCCGTCTATCGTCGAGTAGACTAACACTTATAACTGTTAACTGGCATCTATTATTGAATAATATAACTACATATAGTACAGCGCCATCTATATATTGTATCCGACAAAAAAGACGCATAAAGACTTCCTATTTAAAAATTTGTGCGTTACAATATACAGAGGGCATTGTGTAGTCAACTATATTAATTAATAGATGGCGGAACCTTTAACCAATTTAGACCGGCAAACAGGACCAGGTAGGTAATAAAAATTACAATTCTCAACTTTACAATTACAATTCAATTACAATTCCCACCGACGTTGATATTTGATGGATACAACAAATCACTGAATACAATAGCATACTGTACTTACAATACCTAGTTGTAATAGTTCCTTCTCGTACCGACTTCAGTAAATTTACCTAAATTTTTACCTACATTTGGGATAAACCATGCGAAATGTTAGAAGACACGGACGTAACTTTGTTAAATTGAATAGGAGCACTCAAAAAAAAATCGACAACCTAAAACGTTACAAAAATAAACCAGTAACAACGATAGGAAAACTAAAATAGGAAGGAAGGCATATACTTTCCTACCTTACAATAATCTCGAACTAAAAAAATAACAGACTCCGTGACAACTGCTTATCCAATTTAGAGATCGCCAACTCCACGCAACTTCCATTTAATCGTTTCCTAATGCTAATAAACTAAACGTCCTAATGCCAATTACCAAATCCTCATCTATCGTGTGGGAATCTTCGGCACCCTCCTAATTTGGTATCAATTACAGCGTAAGGCGTGAACATGTGATTTCCCTGGACGTCCATTTGAGTGATCAATCGTCAGCCACACGCGCCCTGTCATCAGTCGAATTGTTATGCGCGCGCTTATTGTTTTGTTGATAACCTAATTATTTACAGCGAACTTATTTTTTAAACCGTAAACTAGTCGTAAACGGTCCAAATTCTCAGATGTCCGATAAAAATAGATAACTGTCAGATTTCTTGAATAATAATATAGAAACACTTTCTTAAGTCTAAAACCCTTTCAAACTATGTATCGGTTCCCACTTTTAGAAGCTGCTAGAGGTCCAGCAGGAATGATAAATGCTACTTCTGGGTTTTATGGCTTCCTATTACATATAATTATGAAAGCTGAGTAGCGAAGTGGTTAGTAGCCATGCCTCGCACGCCGGAGGTCTCAGTTTCGAGTTCTGGCCGGGGCATTAATTTGTTTGATGAACACATTTGTTTGTTCTCAGGTCATGGTTGGTGATATTTATATGTGTATGTTTATTCTGGGTTCGACCCCAATTCACTGTACAGTCATCCATGACACAAGCTCTGCTTACTTTGGGGCCATACAGTCGGTGTGTTTGGCTGGGGATTTATTATATTATTATTATAATTCTAAAATCGATTTGATAAATAAATTAGGAAACTACACAAATACACATAAACCAACCAACCTTTTTTTCAATACGATAATAAATATAGACGATGAAACAGACAACGTACAATAGTCTCCCCTATAAAAATATAAAGAATTTTTCACCGGGCGTTGGCTTTGTGAAAGGAAATTTTATTTCCTAATACTATGACGAAAGACAAAACTTCCTTATAACAAAAACCAGTAATAAGTACATAATGCTACTTACAGTTTATTAATACTATATTTTACTATTTTAATTGATATTTTTTGACATGAATATTATTAATTGTTAAATGTAACACAACTATCGCTTTGAGTTTACCCCTTAATGATAGTTCTAAGGTGTTTTGTAATAAACAAATTTTACGGCTAGTCTAGGTTAGAAGGCTTTAATAAGATTACGCAGCACTTGTACTAACTAAGGAACTTTTCTAATCATATGTACTTTTGATGTATCATTCGTTTCCGACAGCAGACTTCAGATCCACTTTCTTTATCTAAAACTAATCTAAAACTATAAAACATATGCAACCCTTTGCACCTATTTGAATAGGAAGTCGGTAATTTATTTATTTATTTATTTATTTATTGTTTTACACAGCCAACAGCACTTGGTAATATACATCCAGACGTTTTTAATTATCATACAACTATCTCATTCTCTTATTGTATATATTATACAATATTTCATGTCATATTTAGATAATTACAACTTCTAATACTATTATAATATACTTCTAACTTATTAGTTTCGACGTTGCTTGATTAGTTTTTTTATCGTCGTGGTTATTGAATGATTAAATAGTGACATTATAAATATGACTCGTTCGAAATTCTAATGATACGGCACCACACGTGACAGATTGTACGGAGCTTTATAACAATAACTTATGACAGAATGGTAGAGTCTGCCAAAAAACTACTTATTAGGAAAGATTTTAAAGTTTAAGCATATTATTTAACACACCTTTATAACCTTTTAATAATTATTGTCGTTTTGATTGTACCTTTCATTACTCACGTGTTGACCCTTGTTTTGAAACTAAGAAAACATAACTTCCCCACCCTCGATAGATCCTGCCATATTCAAACAAAATACCTTTTATTTTTATGATATATATGTATATATATACGTTACAGGCACGCAAAATTATGTCGTTGTATTATGTTACTGTTATTGTAAGAAAAAAAAAATGTAAACTAGATATATAGATAATTATTAAATTTTTTATTAGTTTACCGGTAGAGTCCATTATATTTTCTGCTTTATTAGATTCTTCGAACTAAAATTTGAGTATAACAACACGTTACACGACCTGCCTGCTGTAGTAACATAGTTAAAGTAAGTCAAATAGGTTCGTATCATAAATATCACTAGAAATACATTATTTCAAATCGTAAGTAGTCCAAGTTATAGCTACTATGAACGACTTCTGAAGGGGACGTAGTATGAGCGCAGCTGTGCTAGGATCCCGAGCGGCATTCCCTCGGGACTCCTCAGGACCTCCTCTCCGGTCTTACGGTTACTACTCGTTTTCTTGTTAAGTATTTTCTTTAAGTATCGGTCGGCAATGACAATTTCATAATTATTGTTAACTAAATATTATCTCCACACCTGCGCATATTAACGATATCTTATCTTTCTGAATTTTCGATTAATTTGGTTCAGCCATGTTTCCCTTTCATTTTATTTCATCTTTTACGATGGATTCCCGTCTGTGAGGGAATTTTGAATCCAGTTTTATACAAAAACAATACACAGGGTCAATATGAAATTACTGTTTTTTTTTGTTTTGGGTGTGTGCGGGTTGCATGCTGCGAGCGCGCGATGCGTGATGCGTGACACTTGTGCTCTGGTGTTCGGAAACGAAAAGCCCTGCCCCTTCCATGAGGATGCACCGCCGGTCCTATATAATTTAACTGAAAGCGAAAAGCAGACAACATTACAAACTATAGAAGACATCTGCCCGCACTTACTGTTCGATGAAGATGGAAACCGCAAGCCAGAAGATGACATTCTCACCTGCTGCTCTCCATACCAACTTAGCAGAATGGCGGAAAGCTTGGTTCTGGCTGGCAGCATCTTGGGTCGGTGTCCATCATGTTTCCGTAACTTCGCGCGACAGATCTGTGAGATGAATTGTGCTCCGGATCAAGCTCGGTTCGTGGGTGTCGTGACGGATACGACGTCGACTGGGGAGGAGTACGTAAACGAGATCCACTACTACATGCACGAGGAGTTCATGGATGGATCGTACGCGGCGTGCGCGGGTGTACTGGTGCCACAGACTGGGCTGCCAGCTATCAATCTCATGTGCGGCGCCGCGGCCGTGTGCGACGCCGCCTCCTGGTATAACGCCACGGGCGACGCGGCCGGCAACCCACTCGTGCCCGTGCAGGTCTACTTCTACCGGTCCACCGATGAAACCGTGTCCATGAACGTCCCGACGACCCCCTGCAATGAAACACTAGAAGGCGAACTTCCCTGCAGTTGTGTAGACTGTATCCAAACCTGCCCGGTTGGCACCGAACCTGTAGTACCAGAGGTCTGTACTGTTATGTCCTTAAATTGTATTTCCTTCTCTGTAGGCTTAATATTTTTTACCGTGTGTGTAATAATAGTTTCAATTTTTGCTTGTAAACAATTCAGAAATACCAATGATTTACCTATGAACAATGGTAACAGTAAAAAAAGTAAAATAAATAATAATATGATTATCAATATGTTTGAGAGCAATTTTGGAAAGTTAGGGGCATTGGTGGGTGGTAACCCAGTCGTTTTTATCATGTTGACCTCTTGGATTGCATTCGGTATGCTTCTTGGACTTCCATCGCTAATTATCACTTATGATCCTATAGAATTGTGGTCTGATCCGTCTTCCCGAAGCCGACTTGACCTAAATTATTTTAATTCAAGGTTTCAACCTTTTTATAGAACTGCTCAAGTCTTCTTACAGTTTAATGGTTTAGAACCCCTTGAAGTTAATGGTGTTACATATGGTCCAGCGTTTAGAATAGAGGCTCTTCGAGAACTGATCGAAATTGAAGATAAAATATTAGGGATAGTAACGGAAAATGGAGGGGTCAGTTTACAACAAGTATGTTATGCGCCTCTGCGTGGCCGAGATAGCGAAAGTAATGTAGAGCAGTGTGTCACTATGTCTATTTCTACATGGCTCGGTGAGTTTAGAGATGATATAAAAAACAACGAATCTAGTATTTACACTTATTCATATTTAAATAATATACAAAACTGTGTAAATAATTACATGGCCTTAGAATGTTTGGCAGAGTGGGGTGGCGGGACCGAGCCAGAAATAGCTTTGGGAGGTTATTCTGATGATAATGAATTAGCAGCGAACACTTTGCTGATAAACTTTCCTTTAGCCAACCAGCTTCTTAAGGAAAACCTAGGGCCTGTTCTAGAATGGGAAAGTAACTTTTTGGAAATCGTGCACGAGTACGTCGATGTGCTCAAACCAGATTTTGTCGACGTTTTCTACGGATGCGAACGCTCCATAGAAGATGAACTGGAGCGTGTGTCTAAAGCTGAAGCGATACCTATAATGATAAGTTACCTTCTTATGTTTATCTACGTGACCGTTTCTTTGGGCAATGTCAGAAGTTATAAAACTTGGTTAATAGACAGTAAAGTATCTGTAGCGGTGTCTAGTGTAGTTGTTGTCTTAGTTGCAATAGTTTGTGCTTTAGGTCTTATTGGCTTCACTGGTTATTCGGTAACTTTACTGTCAATTAACGTGATCCCATTTTTCATTTTGTCCGTGGGTGTTGACAATGTGTTTCTGATGGTAAATAGTATTTACGAAATACAAGGTCGCCTAAAGGAGTACGATGATTATAATGATCATTTCAGTTTGGACAAGAGAACAAGGTTTGTAATTTCAAAAATGTTACGAGAAGTCGGACCGTCTATATTTGTAACGTCTGTTACTCAGATTACTTGCTTTGCGATCGGTACTCTAGCTAACTTCCCAGCAGTCAGGACTTTCTCCATATTCGCCGTGTTCTCGTTAGCATTTCTATTTGTATTTCAAATGACCACTATTGTCGGGATATTAGCCATCGATTTTAAGCGTGCTTACCAGAACAAGTTTGACATACTATGTTGCATCAGGAAAAAGACTGTAGGTGATGAAGATGCTTTACATTCAGAGGCCCCACGTCAAGGCATTACTAAAAGATTAATGGAGCCATACTCTAAGTTCATTTTAGATCGACGAGTTAAGATTGCAGTAACAATCTGCTTTATAGCTTACCTTAGTGCAAGTGTTATGGTGATTCCAAGTATAGAAATAGGTCTTGAGCAAGAAACAGCTTTACCAAAGGATTCTTACGTATACAGTTATCTAAAAGCAGTAAGTGAACTATTGAACATGGGTCCTCCAGTATACTTTGTACTTAAGAGTGGGCTTGACTTTACTAATCCCGATCATCAAAATGTTATTTGCGGAGGTCAATTATGTAATGAAGACTCGCTTACAACCCAAGTATTTTTAGCATCTCTACACAGTGACACGACTTATATTTATAGAAGTTCTAATTCGTGGTTGGATGATTTCTTTGACTGGGCTAGTCTGTATGGAGCTTGTTGTCAGTACAATACGACTGATTATAGTTATTGTCCAAGCACCAGTACTTCTCCTGATTGCGCGTTTTGTGAGATAGGTAGAGACAACTTTACTAAGTCGGTGCGACCTGAACCTGAAGCTTTCGGGACATACATTCCGTTTTTCCTGCGCGACCCTCCGACGGACTCGTGCAACCGCGCCGGACTGGCTAGCTACTCCTCCGCCGTCAACTACGTGTTGGACGCCAACGGCAAGGCGACCGTTTACGACACTAACTTCATGGCTTACCACAAACCCCTCTCCACTTCAAAAGACTACATTACCGCAACCAAATACGCATACGAAATTAGTGAAAACATAACCAGATCTATCAAAGAGCGCACAGCTCTGGACGTTGACGTGTTCCCGTACTCTGTTTTTTATGTATACTACGAACAATACCTGACCACCTGGGCGGATACGTGGATGTCAGTGGGATACAGTCTTTTAGGAGCATTTGTGTTAAATCTTGTAGTTACTGGGTTCAACATTGTCACGACTTTCGCTGTGATGATAACTACTCTCATGGTGCTGTTAAATATGATGGGTTTGATGTTTTTCTTGAGTATCCCTCTGAATGCGGTGTCGTGTATAAATTTGATAGTTTCGATTGGAATAGGTGTGGAGTTCTGTAGTCACATTGCTTATGCGTACACCACAAGCAAGTGTCCGCCCGAGAAACGCGTGGAAGACGCCATCCAGCGGGTGGGAGCTACTGTCATCACAGGGATATTCTTCACCAACCTCCCCATCGTGGTGTTGGCCTTCGCTCTGACGGAGATCATAGAAATATTCTTCTTCAGAATGTTCCTTAGCATAGTTATCCTGGGTGTAACACATGGATTGATATTCTTCCCTGTTCTTTTAAGTTATTTTAATTCTTTAAAATATAAGTGAGTATTTTTCATTTATTGATCGAAATTAGGATGTATGATATTTGAAGAAAAAAAATTGGATCTGTGACTGAAGTTGATGAGCATATTTATACAAAAATATTTTTCAATGTAGGTAAATGTTTTTGTAACTTCATACAGGCAACCTGACTCTTCTTACACTCTTATTGTATAGATAGATAGATAAACGACTTTATTGTATAAAATGGACTTTGTATCTTAACTCAATTTAAGTAATTCTGTTTCTAATGTGTTTTACGTTATACAGCTAAATAAAAAGCTTCAAAGAAGCCGAACGGAGCAAGACAAGTTAAAAATAATGAAGCAATAAAAAATTATACGTTTGTTTGCGTAACATTAAAACTTCGAGACATGTATACTGGGTTTGTAAGGCTGCTAATAAATTTTATATTTATTAAATAACCTGTGTTTGTTTCACTAAAATATGATGTGTCCTGTATGTACCCCTATAGTGACTAAGAACATTTCGAAAAATAAAGATAAGACGTAAGTAGGTATTATCGATTCATAATAGAACCCGAATTTATCTAATATTCTTATTAAAAAAGTTATCGAATTTTCAAATCCAATTTAATTTATCCATTACGAGACTTTATTAACCACATCATTTGAAATATTCTTGATACGGGTTAAAACATTACCTAACACTGATATGGTTTTAGATATTTACATCATAAATCATGCAGGAAATTTATATGTGTATATGTATTATTCTCCAAGAAATTGGTTTATCATCTTTTGGTTAGAAGTAATTTGCACATCTGAAGATAATAAGGACTAGTTTTGTATCAGTACCTTTGTAAGCGTTACGTCAGTAATGTGCTATGTCTAATTTGAACTTAGAGTGATAACGTACCGACGTATCTCGTAATAGTAGGAGAGCTGATGAACAACTTTGAGTAGATTAGTCGGACTATAATGACGACTATGGATGACAATAATATAATCAGATTGATTAATATCAATAATAAGATTGAAAATTTAAAGCACTGTCTTGGTCCACCACACAATGGTGCAACTTATTTCTAGGTAAGTAAAAAAAATTCAAACGTATAAAGTTTCTTACCGTTTAGGATCATGATAAACAAACGTTAGCTATTTCAAACTTACAGAGCAATAAACTGAAATTGCAATGTATAGTTTTTTATGTGTCAATGAATTTTGGGTAAATCTGTGTAAGCCGATCTCTTCTACTGCTATTTCAATTTAGTCCTATCCTACAGTTCTTTATTTTTAAATTTGGTTTAGTTCTTATAAGGCATTGCAATTATACAGAAGTATGGTTATTTCGCAAGCGTATTAAGCTCACACGAAATAATGATCGAATCAATTCCTATAACCTAAGTTTTGTTCAAAGTAAGATAGCGGGTGGTAGGTGACAAACTCCGAACGCTCGGACCTCATAAACTCATAGACCTATTTCCCGTCTTCTTTCGACTGCCACCACGCGAAAAAAACGAGGCGATACACTACATCCGTCTCGCTCGCGCCCCACGTATTTGAGTCATCCTATCTCTTTCCCAGTTTCATAAACGTAACATACTTGACTTTGTGTGAATACGAGATCTATTCCTCAAGTACGTCACGTAAGAACGTCTCGTTATTACCAAATTATGCAAAATATATAAATAAGTAGATTGACAACGGATATCATTTGAAAGAGTAGGTTCACGATGCAATTTCACTGACTTGAAGCACACAATGAAGTAGTTAAGTAGATTATTGATTTGAAGAGATTGTCTACATACGAACTGCCTTGCTGCTTTTGCAGTGACTTTATCGTTTTCTGATATTGTATTAAGAATTCATTAGTTAGATGCTCAGTATTATTTGTTCCACCTGGTGGTACGTGGCATCCGCGCCCGTAGACATCATTAATCCTAGATGTTATGAATAAATTGTATTATTACTAGTTTATTATCGACTAAGGGTGCGTTGCCGACCATAGGCTTAAAATAGAAAGGACTGTAGCGCCACCCCCAACTCTACTAACC
Source organism: Marasmarcha lunaedactyla (assembly GCA_923062675.1). Classification (NCBI taxonomy): domain Eukaryota; kingdom Metazoa; phylum Arthropoda; class Insecta; order Lepidoptera; family Pterophoridae; genus Marasmarcha; species Marasmarcha lunaedactyla. The sequence goes on from OV281353.1 coordinate 18,613,905, forward strand.
CTAAAATAAGTTAAGAAGTTGCATGACATCAGAATTACTAAGGTACTTGCAGATTTAACCAGTACACTTTTAAAAAGGTTATCAAATAAAAAGGTAGCCATAAACATTTTACCAACTTTTATTAAAAATTATTTACAACTACTATTATTCACAATAATTAACTAATTTTAAATAAAACTATATTAGTTACAATATAATACTGTGAATCATACATATATAGTTACAATTATATGTATTATACAGCTCAAATTTTTTTAAATTATATATATTATAGTCTTAAAACAAATAACAAATCAGGTTCATTTGACTAGATACGTACAATGACTAGGTGTACTAAAAACGCTAATGCTAGATACAGTTACAATACTTTTCGCATAGAATTTAACAAATTTATGAATTAACAAAAATAATTATACATTAAAAAAAATTTGTGTAATGTAAAGTTGAGATAAATTTATCACATTCAATAATACAAACAGTAAAAAAAATTGAAGATCGACTGAGCGGCCATCGATCTAATGGCGGCGTTCTGGAGTTAATGTTATTTTACTTTAATGTGGCACTGCTTTAGTCCTCTTGGGTTTACTCCAAAACAGTGACGAGTAGTTTTGTGACGAATACAGGTCTGTCTACATAACCTTATTCTTAATAAACCGACTAACTGACAAATGAGGGCAGAAAACGCACAGCCTTAGGGTGTTACCACACCAATCAAACGGCCGTCTCGACGTCGTTCAGCGTTGCCTGTTCCATGCTACCATCGATCGACGTCGATCGATTGGTATGGTAACACCCTTAACCTAAGCACTTAGGAACATGAAATTATGTATGTGATACAGGTCAGCGAATTTCTATAGCGATGAAGTTGACTTGTATAAAAATAAATCTTCTGCCAGCTTAAAACCTTTTTTTTGCACAATGCATTGTCCAGGCAGTAACGATTATTCGTCAATTTATTTTTCCATTCCTCTATAAGTTGGTTTTATATTGAAAATCTAGGTTTCAAGTATGTTTTGTTTTTAATAAAATAATTTGGGACTAATACAAATTATTTCTAAAGTAAGTCATTTCGTACAATCGTAATGTTGCAGGATATTAAAACAAATAAAATGACTACCTGTAAATAGGAATACTGATATATTTTTCGTAGCTGATGCAGCAGTAGACTCGCTGAATTAAAAATTAACCCTTCCAAATGTAATGTAAAAAGCCGAAGCTCGGAGATGTATTAGTAAAGTTTCATCAATACTTAATTTTCCTAATATCTTGTTTACTCTATCGATCGCGTTTTTCGTAAAGCTACTCGCACTACTTTTGATATGCACGTAGCAATTTTGTGTATCTTTTTTTGGCATTTAGTCGACTTTTGTGTCTTTAATATCTAAAAACTCTCTATCTGGAAGACTTCTTCCTTTTAACGATCCTTTTTTATGTTGTTTATATCAGGTACTTATACATCGTACAAATTCGATAGTTTTCCATTGGATGACCCACCATTAACAGTTCATTTACGTAATGTATTACAAAATCATAGTTATATACTTATTCTTATTGAACATATTTTGACTAGATTTCTTATCAGTCTAGGTATAGAGAAGCGCGGATTCTGAACCATGGACAGTTCATTACCTATAGGCAGAGTTATACCTGTACCAACCTACTTGTGACCTACCTATTTTACACACTTGGGTCTCGGGACTCTTGGGACCCTGAGTAGACTCAACTAAAACGGACGTATCATAATTTAATAAAAAAATAATATGACAACACGACAAACGCATGATCTTAATTTTGACAAGATGAAAATTTTTTGGTCAGTTGATGTCTGAACAAGAAAACATATTTTTAGAGTCTTTGAAATGGTTGCCTACAGGCCTGTCCATAAAATGATAGATCTCTGCGTACCTTTCTTCAACAAACCCCGACCAGTCACAACCACAACTCAGGCGTCTAAAACATGATTCAAATACGCTATATAACAGATAGCCAAGCGTAGGATCTCAATTTTGGACAGCTTCTTGTCCGGTGGGAGGGTAGGTAGCAGTCTTCTTAAAGAGGCGAAGGCCGCGTTGAACGCTTCGACGCGGATACGCTCGCGCGTGGCGTGCGCGGTGCGGTACTTGAGCGTGGCGCGGCGGCGGCGGCGGCGCTCTTCGCGGGATAATCCTGCGCAGGGAGACCCACTGCTTGAGAGGTAGGCCTCTTCGGTTATATTGCACGGTTCCACAGTACGCTCTCTGTAAGTAAGGTGTTAGATTTGAGATTTAAGGCCTATGAATGGTTTTTGATAATTATTGTGACAGCTATGGTCGTAGCAGATCCTATGAAGTGAGTAGCTCTTTTCAAATTAGGTTCCGTATGTTTGCAGTAATGTACAGTACAGTTGTAGTAATACTGGTAGAATATTAAGTGGTAGAGCGTTTCTTTGTTAAGATCTCGTCTGGGGGGGGGGGGTACTAAAGTCCTTCCTATTATGACCGCCATAATATTCACGTTTACGTGGTTGTGTTCCGGTCAAAGGGAAGGCACAGCCAGTGCGATTGCTGGAACAAAGGCAATATCAGCTGAAGCCTATGATCAGTAACGCATCATTTGTCTAGACAATCACTAACGATGTCCTATTTCACAGCCAAATCAGCTGAATGGGTATCCGTTCAAGAAACCTTACAATAAGTGACCTTTAGGCGCATGACTCAAAAGTAAAACAAATACAAAAGGCACTGCAACAATAAAAACCAAACGTTTTATCGGCGGCTGAACATTATCTAATTATTAACAAGATAAAAATAATTATTTCGTAACTATTTTGTTTTCTAATTTACAATGCATGCAATGCTCGGCTTAACTGATGATTTTACGTGGCTATGAAATTTATATTTGATATCAACCAAAGAATGAGTATTATTTAATTATAAAGAATGAACTTTTTTGTAAAAATTTACGTTCTTTTTACAAAAAAGACGCGAACATAATTAAATACTATCGCATTTATCGTATTTCATACTTACTCTTTTGACGCTATAGCAAATCACTGTTTTAATTAATGTGGTAGATCTACGAGGGTGGATTGAAAAGTTCGCGGCCTAACATAGATAGCTATGGCCGGATTTAGGGGAGGGCAACTGGGGCGACAGCCTCCACAAGATTAAATTTGCCTTGCCTTCATACTTTAACGGGCATTAACATTAAACACGTCTAACTAAACTCCTTTGTTGCCCCGGGGCCTCCACATATCTAAATCTGGCCCTGTAGATAGCCTTGTAATATTATTGTAAAACTTGCCTCATATGAAGCCTAGACTCTTTGTCAGTCTCTGTGCAATTTTTCTCTGAGATACATGCGTAATTATTTATTTTATTGAACATTAAGTGAGAGTAAGTTTCATTAATTTTGAAAATGGATAGTTTAGAGCACCGTGCCGTGATCAAATACCTCCACAAGAAACACTTAACTCCAAAGCAGATTCATGAAGATATGGTGGCTACTTAAGGAATATCTGCTCCGTCGTATACAAGATAAAAAAGTGGACAGATGAATTTAAACGTGGACGAGAGAGCATCAAAAATGACCTCCGCTCTGGACGGCCTTCTACAGCTACGACTTCGGAAAACATCGAAAATATATGTGATTTCATCATGGGAGACAGAAGATTGAAAGTATCTGAGATAGCTGAAGCTCTAGGGATTTCATATGAACGTACACAAAACATGATCGTTAACGAGTTAGGGTTCCACAAGGTGTCTGCAAGATGGATTCCGCGGCTCCTCTCAGTTGAACAGAAACGAATATGGCTCACGATTTCTAGAGACTGTTTAGAGCTTTTTCAAGCTGATCCAAACGAATTTTTGGCAAGGTTTGTTACTATGGACGAAACATGGGTTCATCACTATACTCCTGAATCCAAAAAACAATCCAAACAATGGAAGAGACCCGGATCTCCGACCCCCAAGAAAGCCAAGGTGTGTTTTTCAGTAAACAAGGTGATGGTATCATTTTTTTGGGATTCTAAGAGTGTCATCTTGGTTGATTACTTAGAAAAAGGTCAAACTATAAATTCTGCATACTACTGCACACTATTACGTCGTTTACGCGAAGAAATAAAGTCTAAAAGACCAGGAGTGTTGACCAAGAAAGTTTTGTTTCATCAGGACAATGCTCGTGTTCACACATCTGCAGAATCGATGGCTCAAATTATGAATTGTGGTTTCTTTTGTGGAACTTTTCAATCCACCCTCGTACCTTATAAAACATATTGGCTGTAGACAGATTATTGTCGATTTAATAACAACATGAAAACGAATATTTGGGATAAATAAAAAAGTCTGAGTGAGCATTACAGGAAGATGGTCAACTGCAATAGCAGCCATGCATATGGCAATGTTAATCAGATATCTAATGCTAGGTTGTTTGATGATTCCTTGTACTACCAGGTGGATTCTATACGCCTTTGCGGGTCATTAAAGTATTACATATAAGTATTAGACATACCTTTTCCTTGGCACAAGGTTTTCTCTGCCAGTGATGGGAAGCAAAGCTTCCCTGGTCTCCGCCATCATGCACGAGAGGGCGCCTCCGTCCATGGTGCTCGCCGTCTCCAGCCAACTCTTCATGATGATGCGCTGGAAATGACGGGATGTATGAAGAATCCGTTGATGACAGTTTTGTTTTCAGTAAAAAAATGTCTAATGCATATCATTGAATTTAAGTTCGCTCGATTCTGTCAAAAAAATTGTATTCATTAATTAATTTTGTTATGTATTGGCTTTGCGGTTGCCTTCCATCTCACTCGATTGAATGTAATGAAATCGGCCTGGGTGGCTGTACACGCCTGTTTACATTATAACACACGAAAGTTTGACATAATGTTTTCATAAATTCAGGTTCAATTTGGTTTAAGTTCAGAATGAAGATAACTAGCGGTAGAAACTTCACTAGTTTGTGTTGTAGCTATTGTACTTTTAGTAAATAAGAATTGTACATAACTGTTTGTTTCCCAAGTAAAGAGAAAAAAAAACCTATGCATTTTATTCCGAAAGTTACTTACGGCGAAGAAGTGTCGGGAAAAGCACCGCTTTTTTATTGAAGAAATATATAAAGAAAAGTTTTGAAGTTACTACTAACTTTTATCATTGTTGTAGGTAGTTAATAAAAAAACTGAAGGTATTTCGATTTAATCTTAGGACTTAATGATTGTAAAACTCGTGTTGTTATGATCAGGGATTTTGGCGGAGACTCAGCTTAAGGCGAAAACCCTTGCGCGTCATTCGGTTTTTTGTATGCGACAACAATGCAGGGGATTCGAGTGCGAATCTGAGTAAATACTCCCAGTCTTACACATTTAGGTGTAAAGGAATAAATATTAAACATATGAACTAAGAACTATATTAACTACCCTTGTAAAGCCAACAAATTGTTCGAACCAAGGCAACTTCATCTGAAATCTAAGATCAGCTACTCATCATTAGTCGATATAATAATCACAATTACTATAAACAATAATCACCACTATTCATAAAAATTGCTAGAGATAAATCACCTACGATAAACGGTGTCCATGGGCGCATATCCCACTCGCCATCAGGTGGGCGCGTGCTTATTGCCGGCTATGAAAATAGCAAAAAAATACAAACTCAATAACAGTAAAATATACTTTTAACGAGTGACGACCGAGTAGCGTAGTGGTCAGTAGCCCTGCCTCATACGCCGGAGACCATTTCCACTAAACAATGTTTTTCGTGATAAAATAACTTGCACTACAAATGTTCAGTACATAAAAAAAAAATTGTTTCTACTTCATGTAATTTAACTGCGTTAATTCCGAAGATCAAATTGACACAAAATGCTAACCACTATAACTGAACAGTCGGCTAATTGTGTATAAATATGTACTTAGCTCCCAACCCTTTGCAAGAAAAAGAAAAATAGCTTATCCCAGTATTTCCCAAGTGGCATTCCTAGTGTTTTGATTCCCTAGTCAAATCGAATTTGCGGACCGCACTACCAAAGGGCACAGGGAATATTTATAAATAATACATCACGCTTCACACCTTGTACTAAAAGGGCTCTACAGGGTGCTATAAATCCGTATTTATTCTTTTTATATAACCCTTCATATAATCGAATTTGGTCGAATCGATTCGCTAGGGTTGTTTGGCACGGTTTACTATGGACCAGTTATTGGTATTGGTTGATTTAGTTCATGCGAGTGGGTTGTCGAATCGTACAATTTAGGACGGAATGTCACAAGAAGACGTATAGTAATTTAAAGTAAAAGAATTTCTTTAAACAGGCGAAATACAGACAACTAGTTTAAAAAAAGTTGAATCGTGTCTTTTCGTAAGAGTAGGAAATTAATTTGGTTTAAAGTTCATGACCTTAGTAAAATTAGAATACGTTAACTACCTACACGCAAGATTACCTTTAATACCTTTGAATGGAATAAATAAAATCCAGAAACCGACTTCAAAATATAACTTAACTAAAAAGAGAAAAATAATAACGTATCCTGCGAAAACGGTTTCTACCTAACATATGCTAATTGCTTCTTTTTGTGGTCGGTGCCAGCTTTTATGAGAGACATGCGAAAGGCAAGCCACGCAATTTTTTATTTTATGCTGTTTTATTTTCTAATGATGCTGCTAACAGCCTTACAGATACCCACTTCCACTTTTTAACTTCATCACCAGAAGCTCGCCGTTATCTGTATTTAATTGGACTTGTTACGACAAAACAACTAGTAGCCTATCAAAAGTTCTATGTCCATCTCCGAGCTTCATCACCAAATGTAATGAGTTGGGCTTTAAATCTATCGAAATAATCTCATAAACTGCACAGTTTGGATAAAAGTTCGACAGCCGGAACTTAAACTACTCCTACATACGATACGTCTAAGGGCACCCGAGAGGGCACGGACCTCGGCTTAGGACGTCGTATGTTGAAACTACCACTGGTTCGGAAGGGTCATCTCAGATCTGCCAAAGAACTAGCAAGAAAAGCAGGAGCAATGCGTTCAAATTCAAATTCAAATACTTATTTCTCAATATTGACAATTACTCGTTCTTATTGACGTCAAATAAAACATGACTCTACCACCAGTTCGGAAAAACCTTTCGTGAAGAAGAACTGGCAAGAACCTTCAAGGGCATATTTTATTTCCTCTTGTGTTAAAATTCTGTAGATATCTTCTTCTTTTGATAATAGTTATGTTCCTTTTACAAACATTACTTTTTTTCTAAAACATATTGGGAATGCCCCCCACTGGATTTTGGCGTCTAAGGTTATGCGCAGAAATACAGTTGAGTATACAGGAGTCAATTCCTGGCTCTTAACTACAATGTTTGTGTTTACCTGTTTGACATTTGGCAAAGTAAACTTAATACATTTAATTTTGTTTTCATTGAGGAGCAAATTATTAGCTGAGAACCACTTCTCTGTGTTGCAGAGTTGCATTTGTTTACTGCTCGATAGTCAGTGTCTTGTCTTTTGATTTTAAACAAGAAAGAAGTATCGTCAGCAAACAATATGACCTCGCATTGATTCTTATCCACCGATGGCAGATCAATGGCATATACTAAAAATAAGAAAGGATCAAGAACTGAACCCTGAGGCACACCCATTGTCACTGCCGATCCTGATGATTTTTTTCCATTTATTGCAACTTGCTATTTTCTATTAGAAATATACGTATGACGTGTCAGTATGGTCCACCGGTGGGTTAGGCCATTCGAATGTCGTGTTGCCCTATTTCTAGCTGGAACGCCGGCGTTCCTTGTAGTAATAGTGTCGTCAGTTAAACGTTACGCGGACGCCTGATAAGAACCGCCGCGTCTGGGTTGGCTGCGTAGTCAGCTGACTTATTGACCGGCGGGTTGGGATGATGGGGAGCGCTGTCGAATTAGGGTCTAGACGCCATTAACGCGGCAATAGTGGGCAGCTCGAGACCTTTATGCAAATCATAACTGCGGACATAGAGCGGGCCCCAAAGCATGTGCATAAGAACCTATTTTGAATAACCTGCAAGCGATTAAGATTCGACTTGGATTCGACATTTTACTCTTCTTGCAGATAATAGGGTGCAGCCTACCCATAACTGATCGATGCGGCTCGATCTTGGACTCGTTTAATGTAAGCCGCGAATGTGAGTCCACTATCTAATGTTTCTACCGAACTGTTTGGAATTGATGACATCTCGAAGCCTGTTCAAAATGATCCTGTCGTATAATTTGCCTAGCGCACTAAGCAGACTAGCTTGTAGGACAATTAGCCAATTTTCGATTGCGAGTGGGAGAGCTATTTGGTATTCCATCCGCAGCTGGGGCTTACCGCATTTTTAGATTTTTAATAATTGTCTGTACCTCTTCTACCGTTAGCGGTTGGAGGGTGTCAGCCGCTGGGTTACGCATTTAGTTTCAACTGTGCTTTTCACAGTTTCTATGTGGAGGGCGTTAGTGGTATCTGTACTTGGTTAACATTGTTGGGCTAAGCTATCGGCTAGGGTTTCAGCTTTTTCGAAGATATCGAAGGCGGGAATCCTGGGCAGGGGCCTAAGGAACGAAGGCATCGATGACGCGGATGACTTCATAAAAACAAAACTATTGTTCGCCTTGTAGGCATCAGTTTTCAAAATTACTAACTTCTCAGTACTTTCCCATTTAAGTTATTTTGAAATGGATAACCAACTAAAATTTCCCATATTTTTGTGCATACCTACTTCATCTGAATCTGGCAGGCCCAGATTATATTTCAGTTTTATGACAAAAACTTCTACAGTAATCGCTAGAGGCGATATAAATTAGAACAAAGCCTGTCTAGTATTTATAGAATATGTACAGTGAGTCTAAAATAAAATCGCTTTTTATCCATTTCAGCTAAGACAAGGCGAAGTACTCTATTTATACGAACTACACACGTCAAAAAAGTCTAAGCAACCTATACAAATTTGAATTCTACAATGTATTTTCTCATTAAATCGTAAGTATTTTATTAATCTTTAGTGTCTTTTCAAAGTAAAAATTCAATTGTTTTTTTTATAATTTTCATTTTAAAATCAAAAATTTACAATATTGCGAGTACCGTATCATACGTAGTACAAACTAAGATGCCTAAGCAACTAAAATTTTTATAAACTTAATGAAATTGTTAAACAAAATTAACTTATTGTAAAAGAAATTGGATAACTTAATACTAAGAGTGGCCGCCTCTGTTGTTGAGAACTTGCTGACACCGATTATTCATAGAATCGATGAGACTGTTTATGTTATCCTGCGGCAATTGCTCCCAATGAAATTTTAGTTAGTCCATCAGTTGTCGGGATGTTGTCACTCCGTCCAAGTCCTCTAAAACACGTCTCTGGAGCATGTCCCATGTGTGCTCGATGGGGTTGAGGTCTGACGATTGTGCAGGCCAAGGCATGTTTTCCCTTGCCAAGTTCTCCCTGGTGTGCAAAGCTGTATGCGAACGCTTAATATCATACATCAACATAAAATCGAAGCCAAGAGTTTGTGCAAATGGACGGACATAAGGCCTTAGAACATCATGAACGTAATTTGCAGCGTTCATGTTTCCCTTTACAAAAACGAGCTCAGTTCGTCTGTTCTTCATAATACCCGCCCATACCATAACTGTTGAACCGTTGTATGGATGAACTTCTTGAACGCACCTCAGCCTCGCAGTATTTCCAGGATGACGGTACACTCTTACCCTTCTAGTATCAGGCCTAAACCAAAATCGAGACTCATCGCAAAATAAAATTTTATCTTATTGCTCCTAGGTCCTCCATTCATTTCGACGAGCGCAATTCTTGTGACGTATAGGTGGGCACCTAATTGGTCGTCGTGCATGTAGGCCGTACTCATGCAGTCGATTTCGCACGATTTGGGTGCTAACAACAACACCACTTGTGTTTTGTAGCCTTAAACCTATCTCTCGGCTATCTACCTTGCTTCCCGCTTCCAACATCTCTACGGCTCTTAGCATTTCGTGTGAGGTCAAATGACGTCGCTCCATGTCCTAAACAATGTCTTACAATTAAACATTTTCTCAATTAATCAATAAAAATTAATAATAATAAAAGATTTCCAACACTCGCGCCACACAAAGAAAACGCATTAAAATTCGAAAATTTAAAGCGAATGCATTCGCAAATAAAAAATGCAATACTTTAGTACTACCTACTTGGTACGAAAAGACATAATAATTGATTAATAAATTTGTGTAATGTGTGTTGCTTAGACTTTTTTGATGTGTGTATTATTTTATTATACTTACTCAATAGTCCGCACACTACCCGCCATCGTAGTTTCGGTTACTCGTAACCAGTTTTATTTTATCATTGTGCGAGTTACGTAGTTAAACCATATGTAATTATTTTTCATGCAAAAGGAGTATCTGCATAAGAAACTACAAATGCTAAATATTTATTTTTGAGGTACGTGCCAGAAGCGGCAGTAGGCAAGAACACAGAATTCTGTGTTCTTTCTTAGACATTATTTCTTAGACAAAATAAAAATAAAATACCACCTACCTACCATCAGCGCGAATACACCGCTGTCACCCGACAAGGTAACTACGGAACCATGTGATCTCCCTATCAGACCCGAATACATTTTGAAGCATAGCCAACATGGTATCACTATCATCTGCGTTAAAAGCATTGCCAAAATCAAGTAGCACCATAATAGTCACATTCTGTCTACAATTAAGTATTATCTGTAAATAATTATTTAATTACAAATAACTCACATACATACATAGTCTTCCGAAATGTAAGTACCTACATAGAACGGATATACGTATATGATTAATTTAGTTAGTATTTTAAACATAGGGAGGATTAGAGAACTATTTCAAGAGTTTTTCACTTAGGATTAAAGTTTGATGGTGTGACTAGGGCATAGCTTTCTTAACTTGTGTCGGGGCCGCGGCGCATTAGCTGCGCCTGATTTTCATTAAAGCAAATATTGGAACTGTCAAGTCTACGATACCCAAGTATTAATCATCAATTGGATTTGATATTTGAAGAAATTATAATCACGCGTCTCGTAATTTCCCATTAACAATAAAAGATTAAGAGGATTAGTTGCTAAAGGTCTTCAATTTATATGAAGCTTAAAGTAGCATGATTTATAGGAAAAGTTGTAGGTTTTTCAGTTGATTTTATAGACTGATAGTGCAATCGAAAAAAAAATTAAACGCCAAAAAATCGCTATTGAGTTCTAAGACTTACCTAACTATTTTATCTACAACCTTTTGAGTAATAAAAACAAATCGTATTTTATTATTCATATAATTATATCTTATTACACCATACAACCAAACTATAAAAAAATTACTTACCAACCTGCTGAACAGAAAAATCCAACTTGCTAAAATTGCCACTGTCCAAATACAAGTCTGGAATCACTACACGGGTATTTCCAGAACAACTCGAAATACTACAGTCCGGTCATCTTGACCAGTCGACGTTCCTCTCTAGGGCGACGTGGAGAACTGATTGCAGCATCCGGGGTTGAGCTCAGATGTTCAGACGTTTCGGCGTTGTAGGGGTTGTTACAGAGGGTGCGAATCGTAGGCGGGGCTTAGATGTTATGATAAAGATTAGTTTACACTGTGTTCGTTTGTTGTGGGAGTAACAGTTTAGTTTTAAATCGATCACATATAAAATGAGTTTTTGGGTTGCCTTCAATTTAGTAGATTTCGGTCACTTCGACAGTAAACATGAAAAAAACTTTAAAAAATAATCCCTTTAAACAAGGATTAATTGTCATATATTCGGGAAGTACCTATATTTGTAATTATTATCTGTGTATTAACTCAGTATAAAATCGTTCTTTTTTACATTGTACAGTGAAAAATCAACAGCCTAGTTTGTTTTATAGCAATTTTTACAGGCTTTCTTACTTATAACTTGTAGTTGATAATTAAAAAAGTTACCCCTATAGGTAGGTACTTTAACATATGTAGATATTCATGTACAATTTCATCTTAGATTACCCTAAATAACATGTTAAGTACATCTCGTCTTCATGTGATAAGAAAGTGTATAGAAAGAGCGCAATGTGTGTAGGTATAGAGGCATTATTCACAAAGTTTACCGACAATTAAAGGCAATAACAGTACTTTATTCTTTTGTGTATGGCTATTTCTAAAAAATATATATTTCATCCTGAAATTGTATCAACTCAGCTTAACCACAGCATCCCGAAACTATAAACTCCTCCTACAACAAAATGACCAATCAGGCGCAAGATAAACTCCGCCCAACTTCTCTGGGTATCCCGAATTGGGCTCAGGTGTTTCCGGATAATTGACACCCAGATGCTACCGGCTTTTATGGGTAAAAGTATGTCTGACTTTATTTTAAGTACGAGAATACCTGATAGGATAAGTTTCTATCTAGAGTAGCTATCGACACTGGCGCCTCAAGTTTAAAAGAAATTATGAATCAGTACAAATCAAAACAATTTTTATAAATGTTCATAATTATAATTTTTTTAAATGTGTAATCAGTTAACTGTGGAACGACGGATCTAGTTTTATTATCATACCCACATAGTTGGGATGGCGTATTCAAATCGGCAGAATTTTTTGATAGGCACGGCCGCCCGGCCGTTCCTATGCTGTTACCCACCGCACATATTTAGTGCCAGTCGGTAGTCTATTTGGGCTATAATAAGTCTGGGCTTTCGGTTCGTCTCACTAAGACTCAAATAACATAAGCCGGGCGGCATTATTTGCGATCGTTCAACACATACATTCAACTTTACCGCTCGGCAGCCTCAATTTAAGCCGGTCCGATTCTCTGGGTAGCGCGCTTTAGAAGGTTACATACAACGGAAGTAGCCAATAGGGTACATTTTCATCAAGATGTACACGGGATCCGCTGTATCTACTTTATCTTATCTTTTGTCATTCAAAAATGATATTAAAATTAGATATCCGAAAGTAAAATCTAAAATCCGTTTACTACTTTACGAGCTTTTCTAATCTATTTAAATGCAAAGCTCATGTACCTGGCGGAGACGACCCCGACTAATGTTGACTTGGATTTCGATACTAATGTCGTTAAAATAATCAGTAATTCTAATTCGCTTCTGCTTTGGGTACGTTTACATACCTAAATTTAGTTTACTTGAATTACTTGATAATTGTAAATCCTAAAATTCACAATGATATGAGGTTTACTCAGAGAGGTCAATATACAATATGTACTATCTATTTCTAATTAAACAGCTACGACTAATGAATGCCCATGTATGGCACTTATTATTACTTGAATAGCGTGCTGGTTTGTCGGCTATGAACACATTCAAACAAAATGTTTAATGAAGGCACTCTTGCGTATAGATTTTGTTAATCAAATCTTCAAATCAAAGTATCTCAGCATAAGCAGCAGTAAAATGATTTTTGAAACATTGGTAAAAATCATAAAGAGAAACCACAAGCAAAAGTTTCTGTTTTGCAGTGAACTAGTCTTAGTGACTTGCACTCGGCATAAATAAAGGATACGCCGCGAAGGTCACGGCCATTAATGTCAGAAAGTTAATTCAAGTTGTTGCGACATCGTCTGCCGTCACGACCGTTATGCTACCAACTTCACAATGGTTTGGTTTTATAGCTGATGCCTCATTTTTAGTTTTTGTTTTAAAATGTCATCATGCAACGCTATCTTGGTGGCATTCTCATGAGCTTGCGAGGTTTGGACGTTGAACTTGGGCAAGAGAGCAAGGAAATTGTTGTCTATCGGTGGTTGGGGTGACTTTCAACTCTACATTACCTAAGACAAATATGCATCTGATTTACCGATTAAAAATAATATGACAAGATGTCACGGTATCTCCTTAAATGAAAACATATGAAGAAGGCCTATCATGGAATAATGTGGTTAGAAGCCTCACCTGGCTCACATCGATCTCCTGTCGAATCTGGCAGAACAATCTTTGTTTGGTGAATATTAATGTACGTTTTCGGGTACCTATATCCAAAAAACCTACTGTAGTTGTGGCCTATTCAGTTTCTACATTTTATATGGTATTTGTTTAAATCTTTAAATAGAGACAGGGCATAGTTATTCTCGCATTGTTTGGCAAATGAGAACGACCAACAGACGACGGAGATTAAAAAAAATAGAGCCTTCGGTTTTAAATTTCGGGACAGCCTTAATAATCCCCCTGCAGGTACATCGGCTTAACTCAACTAAGGTGTGGTATTAGGCAATTTGTAGTCCACCACCCTTGTCTACTGCGGGTTTCGAGACGCATACCTTCGAGTTCATTGTTTTTAGGGTTTCCTCTCAATGTTTCTCTTCACCGTTGGAGCAGTCAGCTTTATGTACTTAAGTTGACTCATTTGTACATTTGGCAGTCATGAGGATCAAACCCGGGACCTCAATGTCGATAAGCCAGCACTTTAACCACTTTTATTGTGTTTGCGATTGACTTATTGTTTTTAAGTATTTTATAGTTGACTACATCATAAGACGTAACAGCTGTTCAAACAAATCCACTTCGGTATCGGGCATTGACAGAACCTGAGAGATTAGCTGCATAATATTATCTTGAAAGTTAAACTAAAATAAGATATCTGATACTAGACCAGAATCAATGCCACACCAAATATCTTATGGGCTGTCTTTTGTTGCGTAAATAGAATAAATAATTTGCGATTGTATTGCCATCCAAAAATAAGTTAACCTCTATTAATAGATACATTTGAAGAATACATTGATATGGTTATCAATAGCTGACTAGTATTTATTAGTAGTCAAATATAATGAGTAGTTTATCTTAGTCGCAGGTGTATCCCCAGCATTTCAGTTACAAATAAAAATGATTTTGAAAATGAAACAACAAGCATAGCATTGGCATTTTCACTGTTTTCAGTTTTTGACCATTAAGATAGGCAATGCATATTTCTAAATGATTATATCATTTGAAAATTTTAAATAATGCTTGAAGTAATGCAACGGTCAAGCCCAAAATAACAGAGTGGAAATATATTTTCTAAAGAAGTTTTGATTGATTTGAAGAATAAGAGAATTCGAAAAAATGTAGGTCTGGATCGTTCTGATCCCTCGGTTGCTTTTTGATTATTTGATCGTTTGCTTTCTGTCTCATCATTTTATCTTATGACTATTAACGACCGCTTGACTGCCGATTCGCTTTTTTTTTGACAATCACACCAACAGTATGCCTCAAAGTAAGCAGAGCCTGGGAGGAACCCAGAATAAACATACCAACTAAAGAACCAACTTTTATGTTCATCACACAAACGAATGCCCCGGCCAGGACTCCAACCGGGGACCTCTGGGGTATGAGGAAGTGCTACTAACCACTATGCTACTCGGTCGCTATCCCGACTCGACAAACGACAGATGCCCATTGAAGGCGTTCCTGAGATTTTGCTTAGTAAATTTAAATTTAGATTAAGTATAGGCACTAAATCTAAGCGTAGATTTGCTAAGCAACGTTTGTAATTAGATAAGTAGCGTGTACAAGTCCCAAAAACCCTCGCCTATAGTTAACGGAAATAAAACTACATGTATAGTGAGTCCACAAAGACGCGCCTCGCTACTTGTCTGCTCCAGACATTGCAACGTGTGACCATAGAACATACTGGCAGTGGCGCGCGCTTCGTGGACTGCACGTACTATGACCAGTTCTGAAATTAAAATAATTCAAATGGGTAGGAAAACAAAAGTTAAAGGCTGGGTTATCAATCATTTAACTATTAAAATACGGTACTTTCGAGACGTTTTTGCATTTGTAGTTAAATAAATAAACCAATACTTTTATATTTTTTTTATAATTTTTATAGCCAGGTACTTCATATGGAACTAATATTATTAAACGATATTGAAAAAGTAAATATTAATCCTAAGCATAATTTTTCATTGTAAATTTCTTCAACTCCAGACCTTTCGCGCTCATCGTCATCCTCACTTTCATCCGATGAATCATTTGTATTACGAGGGTGGATTGAAAAAATTCGCAGCCTAACATAGATAGCGTTGTCACATAATATAAAACTATCCTCATATGAAACCTAGACTCTTTGTCAGTCTCTGTGCAATTTTTCTCTGAGATACATGCGTCATTATTTATTTTATTGAACATTAAGTGATAGTAAGTTTCATTATTTTGAAAATCGATAGTTTAGAGCACCGTGCCGTGATCAAATACCTCCACAAGAAACACTTAACTCCAAAGCACATTCATGAAGATATGGTGGCTACTTTAGGAACATCTGCTCCGTCGTATACAATGATTAAAAGGTGACAGCTAAATTTAAACGTGGACGAGAGAGCATCAAAGATGACCTCCGCTCTGGACGGCCATCTACAACTACGACTTCGGAAAACATCGAAAAAATATGTGATCTCATCATGGGAGACAGAAGACTGAAGGTATAGACAAAGGATTGATTGCTTAGAAAGAGGTCAAACTATAAATTCTGCATACTACTGCACACTATTACGTCGTTTACGTGAAGAAATAAAGTTTTGTTTCATCAGGACAATGCTCATGTTCACACATCTGCAGAATCAATGGCTCAAATAGTGAATTGTGGTTTCGTATTGCTTCCTCATCCCCCTTATTCACCTGACTTGGCACCTTCTGACTTCCACCTATTTCCAAAACAAAAAAACACTTAGGTGGAATGAAATTTTCTACCAATGAGGAGGTCAAAGTGGCCGTAGATGCCTTTTTTGAAGACCTTGACGAAAGGACTTTGGAGGACAGCTGGACTAAGAGCTGTGACCTAGGAGGAGAGTATGTAGAAAAATAAGTATAAAAAATTGCATTATTCCTGTGTTTTCTTACTTAGGCCGCGAACTTTTCAATCCACCCTCGTGTATCTTAAGCCTCATCCATGCCTACCTGCCTTGAAAAAAAATTTCACCCAAAAATTCTGAATTATGTAATTCCGAATTTGAATATTCCGATTTTTAAAATTCCGAATTTCACAATCTCGAAGAGTCTTAATTCCGACTATGCAAAAACACGATACTTATTTTACCGAAATTCATAAACAAAAAATTTTATTTTTCTGAATTTCATTAGTACGATGAATCAAAAACTCGCGGTGTTCCGAAATATGGTATTCCGAATTTTTCTTTTGCGAAAATTCAATGCTAACATTCAGATTTTGTATCTAAAACGGGTATATATTAAAAATTATAATCTAAATCTCCTGTGACCCAAATTAAAATTAATAAGGCACATTTTGAAATTGTACAAATTAGGCGCAACGACGAGCGAAGCGAGGAGGAGCAGTTAGTCTGTATGGAGATAATGCAGCCAAAAAGGGATTTGCATTTCAGTACATAAACTACTTACTTAAGAAATAACTCGGTACAAAAAACTAAATACAATTTCTCATTTCCAGCTGACTACTTGAATGCTCGAACGTATAAACGGATGTGCTCATGCAGTTTTACAATGCGTTTGTTATTGCAACAAATATTATTCGGAATTTTGATATTCGGGATTCGTATTTATGATATTGCGGATTATTAATAATTCGGATTTTTATGGTTCGGTATTCGGCGTATTGATTTTCGTAATTATAAACGTTCGGAATTTTGAAGTTTCGAAGAAGAAAAATTCGGAATTATGAAACACGGAATTTTCATTTTCGGAATTATGAACAACTCTGTTATAAAATTCGGAATTTTGAAATTCGTGATTATGACTATCGGAATTAAGTTTTTCGTATTTATGTAGTGTACCCTATAAATATAATTATTATCTATTTATATTTTGTTCTTCAAAAATGTAACGAACCTCTTATTTCTGACTGTACAATGAAAGTTCAATTTCAATTTTAGAATTCCTGTAAATATACAAATTCTACTACAAATGCAATAATGTCTCGAAAGTAATTTACCTGTACATACTTTAAAAAAAAGAATATCAACGAAATTATCAAGTTATTATTTGGTGGTATCAAAGTCTCTTTTGTTAAGATTTCGTTTTGGCCATGTTTTTGTTCCTGGACGTTTCTTATGAATTTTTTTTCGTTCGGTCCTGGGCTGCGGCATTGTGCAGTGGAGCTCCTCAAAACTAAATTGGAAACATTTACTGATCGACGTTTTGTTATCTTTGTGACGATACAATACAATAGTATTCATAAGTATACCTACAGGTACATAGGTATGGCAAAGGATATCCACGAACTCCTTAACTTCAAACAGTACATCCCGTCCATATAAACTGAATCATTTATGAGTGATATTTCCAAGGTTCGGGCTCATTTGGGTTTGGTTTACTGTGTTGGGTTCAACATTCGCATTTGGTGTACGTTACCTACTATCACATTTAACTATTTATTAAAATTTGTAAATAACAATAATTAGCGGGTGGTGACAAGAGAAAGCCAGCCTCCTCGAGCCAACCATTTTATTATATTTAATAACCATTTTATTTTATTATATTATTTATTAGCTTATATTATAGCATTATAAGTCAAAATAATAATTACATTCAATATTAATAAATAAAACACCTACTACTGCTGAATATGTCCATGGGTGCGCATGTCACTTACCATCAGGTGGGTCGTGAGGGCGTTAGTCGCCTGTGAAAATAAAAAAGACAGCAGCCTCTCTACTCGAGATCATTCGAGCTAACAATGAGTTTAACATAGATAACGCTAATTCCAGCAACATAATGATACTTCGTATTGATAAATAATGGGTAAAAATAGTCCTGCAAGAACTCTTGTTTGTTACTCCATGGTACGGCAATTCAATGACGTAATGAACCATCAATGGTTTTCCATTTCAAAACCGACTATTTTGATTTAAAATGAATTATTCAAAAAAAATATATAAAACTGACCTGTTGATTTCGTCTGGAACCGGCTTTCCATCTATAGGTATTTTGCAAATAAAATGCAAACAATAAATAAGATATAAAAAAGCTAAATATTTCTTTGTATGCGCATATGAGGCAGAACTCCTGCGTAGATAGATCATCTTCAATTAATAATTATATACAATAATTACTCATATTATGCAATGTTACTTACAACAATCGAATCAGCCACAAAATACACGAAACACAGTTACCATACCTATCCAACAAAGCCTACATTGCGGTCAATGAACCCTCGCTATTTCAGGAACATTTTCATGCCGACACAGGAAGCGGAAACGCCTTCTCCATGGCAACCACGCAGTTACGCCAATAGCCTTCACCTTCCCGACCGGAACCCGACGCATTCTAAATTTAAAAAAGGACCCTACGTGTGAATTATACAACCGCAACCTTTTCACAAACAAACAATAAGAAAAAAAAATGCGTTTTGACAATAGTGACATTTATTTTGATATGTTTTTGTAGTGCGTACGTGAATTCTGTGATATTTTAGTGATTTAATCATTTTTTAGGTACAAATCTAAAATGGCATATAATTTTGATAGCGGGCAAGTGAGTATAAAGTATGTAATAATTTAACCAATCAGTATTTAGTTACTGTGATAAGTAGGGGTCGTGTACGATTATCAGATTATTTCCAATTATATTCAAGGTAACAGATTCTCAAATTTCTAACGTTTTAAAACATCGTTTTAGCATATTTTATATAACAGTATTTTTTGTAAGGTTATGCATACCTAATAGTGTCGGTGCCGTATGAAGACGCTCCTTCTAGGGGCAGCAATGCGCTGCTTAATTTGCGCATATTTTAATGTGGGTTTCTTTGCTAATTCAGGATTACAGGATTCGGGAACTCTACCTTCTACCGTTCTGTACGAACTGTGCAGAACGTACTAAAAAGGGCATATAACATAAATACATAGTATAGTATTTATAGAAAGACATAGTAAACAATTAGTTTGTACTAGAAACCACAGACAAACAACTGTGCTTGTTAGGAATGACCATACAGAAAATAGTCATAGTATTAGGTCTTTACCTATGAAATTGCCGTTTTTCACGAAATAAATGAAGCGTAATTTTTTTATATATTTTTTATTTCTATTAATCAAAATAATCACCCATGCAATCAATGCATCTTTGCCAACGCATTGGTAGCTTATTGATGCCTTTCTTGAAGAAATCAGCTGGACGGGAGGCAACAAATTTTTCAAAGGCATTTTGTACTGCCTCTCGGATATTGAATTTTTTCCCGCCAAGAAGTTATCCAAATTCTGGAAAAAGTAGAAGTCTGTAGGCGCAAGGTCTGGTGAGTACGGCGGATGACGGAGAACTTCTAACCCCAACTCTTGTAGCTTGGAGACCGTCTGCTGTGCAGTATGAAGTCGCGCGTTGTCGTGCAGGAGCAGTGGAGCCGAACGATTGACCAAAGCTGGTTGGAGACGTGCGAGCTTCTCCATCATTGTGTTCAGTTCTTCACAGTACACATCTGCAGTAATGCTTGTCCCGTTTGGCAAGAAGCTGTGATGAATTACACCCGCGTTAGACCACCAAACAGTGACCATCACTTTTCTAGGGGTAAGTTTTCGTTTAGGGCATTGTTTGGGTGCTGAACCAGGGTCCAACCAACTTGCTGAGCGCTTACGATTGTCAAACAGGATCCATTTCTCGTCACAAGTAACAATGCGGTTCAGAATTCCTTCATTTGTATGCCTGCTAAGCAGTGCAAGGCACGTCTCCACGCGTACTTCGCGCTGGCGGTCATTGAGTTCGTGGGGTACCCATTTGTCAAGCTTTTTTACCTTGCCAATTTGACGCAAATGGACCAATATTGTTTTGATGCTAACGTCGAAAGCTGCTGCTAATTCAGCCGTGGATTGAGTTTCATCAGCTTCCACAATTGCCTTTAATTCGTCATTGTCGACCAAAGTTTTCGGACGACCACGGGGTTCATTTTTCAGGTCAAAATTTCCAGAACGGAAGCGGGTAAACCAATAACGGGTGGTGCGTTCGTTTGTAGTGTTCGCTCCGTAAACGTTGTTGATGTTGCGTGCCGCTTGTGCCGCTTTGCTGCCACGACGGTACTCATACTCCATAATTACTCGAATTTTTAACTTATCCATGATGACGAAAAATGTTCGAATGCGTTGAAAACAAAACACTAACTATTAAACAAATGACGATTTTAGAAAAAGAATTCCATGTTTGTCAAATAAAATTAATTTGAAATTAGAATTATCAGTCAAAAAAAAATATATTTTCATTTGAAATGGCCAGTACGGCAAAACGGCAGTTTCATAGGTAAAGACCTATTATTTATCGTGCAGCACATACCGACATTTTGATACAAAAACATTGGATTTTTGCTCTCCTGAAAACTTGTCAAAAACTAGTTACAATGTTGTTCTTATTAGGTGTGACTGTGACTCGAAAACGTTAATTATACAAAAAATTGGCCTCACCAGGATCCAAACCTACGCATACGCAATATACGCCTACGTATTCATCAATGTTATGGCAAAAACAGAAAAATTCTATTTCTTTCTGCAACTTTCTACAACTAGCCAACAATAAAAAAGTCCTAGAGCACTTGTAATTCAATCGTAATCTAATAACTAGTCGCATTACTGCACCTGCAACGCCTATTAAGGGCCCCTTCACACTGCAATCGTTCTGTTCGCCAACAAATTGTTTTCGCCTTAATCCAGTAGCTTTATTCTGTACGTCCAATTACACTTTCCTTTAGGAGCAAACTTTGAAAAATGTATATTTAACCTTATCTCGCAAGTATAAAGTGTTCTTTCCTATACTTCTTTAGCAACCCATAAAAAAATCAAGAGTTGAGTATAAGTTGAATATAAACTTTATTGTTTAGGGAGTACGGTTCAGTGTTATACGTTGAAGGATTTACTAAAAAATAGGGTGATATTATTTGCAGGAGAATGATAATATTTCACATTATTGTGTGCATGTTAATCCTTGTTTGACATCTTTCGTTACTGGTCTTTATTTAATAGCTCTCGTAGACTCTTTTACTATTGTTTTGATAAAAAAATACATGAAAGTTATCATACGGATTAGTGTGATTTATCTAAAAAGTCAGTGTGACTCGTCCAAAAAGGGATATTTATTTATCATCAATATTTTATATGGCATGTGATAAACTATTGATGAATCACTGGATGTCTGCTCGTCGGTAAATAGGACTTCCTTACATCATGATGTCAAGTAGGCAGTGTTGGAAAAGCTAAGCATCGCTTTGTATTTTTATAAGATACTTTTTTTTCGAAAATGCGTGTTAATAAAATAATTCTACCAGTGCAAACTAAATAAAAGTTACGTACAGATGGTCCTACTCATTATATATATGTAGTAGGTATACGCTGTCAAAATTTGTTTGCCTATTTCTGACATATTGTATACAAGCTTCATGCACACACAGGGCCGTCAGAACAAATGCCTTGAGTGAGCGCCATCTAAAATACATTACGATTCCGTACGTAAGTACTTAAAAAAATCTTTGGCCTTGCGAAATGAATATTACTCCTACAACAGGGTAATCCATTAAAAGCTTAAAAAATAATACAATATAAAACATAGGTATAATATGTAGACGGTAACTAGGTAGGTACAGTACTTGACTTTGGCACGCAATTCAGCATTGTGGCCAAGTAAAATGACACAAAGGGACTAAATATAGAAGCAATGACACAAGCGATTTACGTAACCATGAACGCGGTTAAAGTTTACACTAAATAACTTTGACCCTAAACTCCAGGGACGGATTTAAGTTAACGACTACGAAATCAGTTTTAGAGAAATAAAGTAAGTATATAAAAAGACGCGCTTACTTAGTTTTATAAGTCTAGAACTTTCAATAATATAATAAATGGTGCTTAAGTGCGCTGACATTGCGATCTAAAGGTCCCAGGTTCTATCTCTGACTGCCAAATGTACCAATGAGTTTTTTTATAACTCCAATCTTTCCTTTTTTATAATATAAGCACAAACACATACAAAAAAACTATTTAAATATAGTCCAACAGACTTAGTTTTCAATTGTATTCTGACAAAATGATTCTGAATTATTGTGGACATTTATAATTTAGTCAAACTATAATTTAGGCGTGATGTATGGGGTAAATAACAATTTGCAACCCTTCTGCGGGATGATTACGACGCTAGCAGGGGTTGACACCTGCTAAATGGGGTTCGTGGATTCATTGTTTTTTATCTGGGGGTAAAAAAATTATCTGGTTCAATAACTATTGATAGATATTGTTAGAAGGTGTCACGGTTAAAATGTAAAAAAATTGAATACATATAAGTTAATTGGCGAAAACAGATATCAAGGGACAGTCTAGCCGTAGCAGTCTAGCGTGTGCAAAGGGTTGAGAAGTTGTCGTTCTGCATAAATGCAAGTATGTAGAGAAACTTTACGCATATTTGCCTTAGAGATAGTAACGAATTCCGAGTCGTTAAGTGAGGTTTGTTTTAGTTACGTGACACAACAGTTTCCTTAACATTTTAACCTATCTTTTTACTTCGTGCTGGTACCTCTCGTTAGAGATGAAGCTAAATGATAATTGTAATTTTAGGTGGAAGTAGAGTTTGTTTGTTAAGATATCGGCAGTTCTTCCTAATTTCCCGCCATAAAACTTACATTTACATGGTTGTGTTCCGTTTGAACGGAAGGGACAGCCAGTGCCATTACTGAAACAAAGGCTATGATCAAGTAAATCTATGATCGGCAACGCATCATTAGCAGATACAATACCTATTAAGAAATAAAATACCTATGATAAATGATGTGCATGGATGCGGAAGCCACTCACCAGCTGATGGGTAGCGTTTGCTGGCTACGAAAATAGTAAAAAATATTTTATATAAGTACCAAACATCAAACAGCAGTGGCCCTGAATAACCTAATTGGACGTTTCCATTAAACAGATCCAATCCACACACAGTAACTCTTTTGAGATATTGAAGTTTTACACTTAAGACTGGTAAGATTATAAGCATAGAAAATGTATTTCGCTTTAAGGAGCCTAGTGGCTTGGAATGTTTTAGATACGAAATTTCGTTTGTTCTTGTTATATTCATTTATTTTACAATAATCCACTTAGCTTGGAGCGTTATCAACTAATAAAGGAAATACATAGTCTAATAAGTGGGATGGTGTATAGATAAAAACACTTTACCTTTATATTTTTTACAGCTGTCTTCGTGTTATGAAAGTATATAAGGGCATTTTTGGTATATTTAAGTGATTTAGGACAAAAATGTGGGTTGGATCCTTTTCATAGATATACTGGATGTATTGCTCTATCGAACGAAATTCATAATTTCTAGATCATTCTGATTTTCAAATATTGATACAAATAAATAAGCACAACATTATTTACATTGTGGTAAATCAATTTTAAAAACATCAATTCTTAATAAGAGCTCATGCCTTGGTAATGTCGCTGCTACCGCGGCACGTGCGCACGTGGCGAGTCGCGTGTTCGGACGCACTCCGTATTCCAGCGATGACAACTATAATTTCATGTCTTTTTGAAGTCTTATTTATTGGATGAATCTTATTCTGTGGTTTGGAAAATTTCATTTTCATTATTTGATAGATAGAAAAGTGTAATTTTAAAATGGTAGCTAAACATAGCATCAACTTGCACACAGGTTTTAGCACAATTTTAAAACAAATTTAGGTACGTTACTATGTGTCTAAGGGTAATGAAGAAAGCGGGCAATGCAGGTTAAACGGCTTAATAAATTTTTATTGTTTTAATTTATTTTTTTTATAAGAATATTTATTTTATTAATCCTAAACATTACTCAATAAAACTTCCACAGTTCAACAAAGAGACCACCCCAGTCAAACTCGGTAATTTCGAAGTACCACGATGGTCCCCGACCAGGCCAAGACCCCTGGAAATGCGACCAGACCCGAAGCCGATCTGTGACATCAACGGGCACTTCCTCCCGGGAGCTCCCCGGGGCACCTCGAGATGCTTCGGCCATTATAAAGGCACTTGGGAAATGCCGAGGAAGATTACTAGAGCAGTTGGTAAGGATGAGGATCATTTTTTACTTTAGGCACGTCGACATCGTCTACGCACATTTTATCTTGAATGTATTATTTGTCAGTAGAAGTCTTTTTGAAGTGTTATTATTCTTCTTATGTAAAATGTTCTTTTTTGAAATGGAAGTTTATTATAGGGACGAACGCGACGCGATGCGACGCTCCAAGCACGACGAGCAAGACCAAACCAATGGTTCCTCTAGCTTGCGGCGCACGTGCCAGTATAAGGCGCGACTCGTCCCGTGTAATGTGAAAAAATGGCACCTGTGCGAGTTTTTTTTTTAGAGCGACCAGTGCACTGGTCCTGGCTTCAGAACTTCTAACTCATTTTACTTGGGACATTTGTCGTGTTTATCATCGCATCGCGATCGTCGCTGACTTAGGACACCGTCACGTTATAAGTGTATCATACCTAGGTATATTTGTTTAGTTTAGAAATCATAACTTTAAAAAGCCTCCTCAAATAAACATTCAAGTTAAGTTGTATGTAAACAGTGGCATCAGATTTAGGCCCATGAAAAATACAGCTACGAACCAATCATTGTAGATCGAACAGTTCTGCTAACCCGGAAGACAACATAAAAACTTTGTTCATGTTAACCCGCCATGTAGATTAAGAAAACCAACCGTTGATGTGGCCTTGACGTTAGATTACATTCTCATCCACCGTATTTGTCAACACAATAATCCAGCCCACTTCCGTAACGTTGCGAATATCGTGTTTCGGCGTATTTTGGGGTTTCTTTAGTTTTACATTTCACAGAACTCCGTATTCCGAGCTCTTCAGCCTGATACCAAATACAGTGACTGATCTATTAATAGTGTACGTTCGCACGCAAATCTCAGATTTATACAAATATTTTGCCAACTTTGTTTATGGCATTGTGAACAGTTTTCAACCCTTTATTTGGGCCTTGTATTTGTTTCTAGTAGTTTTCTTCCGAGCATTTGAGGCTCGTACGTATAACTTATGGCGTATATGATGTGGAATAAAGTACATTACGTGTCAAGAGAAGACTATTGCTTCAGCCGGTTTTATTGTAACTACAGTTAGTTGGCGCATTGTAAGGGGTTCTAGAGTAAGTGGAGTTTGAGGTTGAGGTTGAAGTTTATACTAATTACTTTGTACTGAATAACATCTAGTGCCTACTAGCATCTCCATACTCAAAAGTATACTTACTAATTGTTCTACCAAGAAACGAGATGCTGTTTTAATTTTGTACCTACGAGCATACCTTCCTAACAGAATTGAAAACCTAACAGCTATTAAAGTATTAATTACCTAAATAAACTAATTATGGCCATTGAATGAAATCGACCTACAATTCCAGCGGCAGAACTAGCTAAAGAGCCTCCAGAAGGCCGGTTCCCCGACTGGCTCAACCTTCGCGTGCAGCGCCCGCACGCCGCCGCGGCTGCTCAGGCACGCCTGCGCAAACTGGGCAAGAACAAAAAGGAAGAGCCACAGAAGAAAGACACAGAGTTCCACGTGAGTTGACAAAGCGCGCCGTAAACTAACATTTGACGGTCGTTTGCGCGCGAAGTTGTTTTATCTCGTGATTGACATAATGGTTGATTGTTGTTGATTGACATTATGCGTTGAAATTGTTTGAATAGTGATATTGGGTAGGTATCTACTGAGGGACGAAATCTGGAGACTTTATCGTTTCATTAACACGTGCTTTAGTAGGTTATAAGATACGATTAGTCGATAAGATTAGGTTTTGTTTCAATGGTCTCTAAACACCTTAACATAGAAATGTAACATTTTGATAATTTGACTCTTTGTTCCTTTGAAGTTATCACGCATCAAGCTCATCAGAAGATGCAAGAATACCTACTAAGGCAATATTGCTTTGCAGTAAAATGTTTGTCAAAACTTTGGTCTATCACTTTTTTACCGTATACCTAAAAATGTGAAGCTCTACTTTTTCAATGTAATATTATAATTATGTAAGCAGTTTGGAAAACACGAAATCTTATAATTATTTACACTTTAAACTTTAAAAAAATGAATACGATGCCAATTCTCCTAAATAAATGTAAACATTTTTGCTAACCGGATTGCACTTTAGATCACAGACCAACGTCGTGGAAACGTCGAGTTAAACGTAACAAATACGGGATAAAATCCGGTTTCAAATATTTTATTTCATAAAGTGAATCGTGAAAACTTGAGGAAATATTATCATAATAGGTTTATATCGCAGCTGTGTTGATAAACTTCTTAAATCATTTATGGCTTATGTTATAGCTGTCTCAATTAATTGTAAATTCACTATGAGTTATACTATTTAATACCTATTTATGTTGCGAATAGCTTATTTGTTCGATTTGAATAGTCAGTACTTCTAAGATGATTTTAAGCACTTCTAAAAATTATTTACAATCACCTGTTATAAAATATTTTAATAATTTTTATTAAAAAATGTATAGGCGTAAGTTATTTGTTCACTTCATGATTTCACTAGGGAGTTACAGCGAAGGCCATACACGAGTCGCGCCTGTTTTGGTCTATAGGTACATCGAAGTGTGCGACGATAGACCAAAAAAAAAGGGTGAAATCTGTTAGGCATGCTTAGAGTCAGCTTAGTACCAAGTCAAATAAAAACCGTCCATGTATTATTCTATACAAGGCGATTTAACGAGATTGGTCACTATACGAAAGTCCGATATTTTAAGATATAGAGATGTAATGAACCGTGATTTAGAGTTAAAAACAAGTCCGAGGATTTCCAGAAAAAGCTTGTATGTCATTCGGGAACAAACCCTTTAAAAACCCATTTAAAAAATTATAAATTATGCTTTTTTACATAAAAAAATCTCTACTGTATAAAAAGTTAATGTTACTATGGAACCCTAAATCCCGAATTAAAAGATAATACTTATTTTACTATTTCACTTCAAAATGCGGTAATAACCTATCCCTATACAGTCAGTTTGGGTAACTTTGAACATTTTTTACAGTATTTGAGATATTACAATCTGATTAATATTTTTTACATCTAACTTTATTGGATAAACAATGTCCTTTTGAATTGCTTTATTTTTATGACATGATGAATTTACGGAAAAAAACCCACAATTTTCCCCAAAAGTCAAAATTTAAAGTTATCATGAGTTTTGGGTAACTTTGAATATATTTTTTATAGGATGAAAAACCTTTAACATTGGAATATTTTATGGTTTGGGTATAATTAAATGATGTCTTTTCCGAAAACTTAATCTATGAAAATGACATCTACACTGGCGTATAAATGTGATAGATCGCTTTGTCTTGCCATATAAAACAAAGTAGACCAATTAGGTGGAAAAACATTATGCACGTATTTAAAGTTACGCAACATAATATTTTTATGATACGGGTAACTTTGAACCATTCATTTATCCAAATAGCTTCGATTTTGAACGTACTCAAAACTTTATCAGTTTCACACAATATTTAACATCTAAACGAATAACGATTTCACAATGACAAATATATAAACTACATTTTACAGAAAAACACACAAACATACCTGTTTACAGTAAGTTTTATATTTTAAACCACGATTTCAAGCACTTAACACCGCCAACAACTTCACTACGGAGAGGCGGGTATTTTAGAAAATTATGACATTAAGAGTTTATTTTTTTACTTCGCATTTGCTACAAAACATTTTGGCGATTAGTTTTACGCAGTCCCGATATTGAAACATCACAACGTTTCCATGTAAAAAAATTATAAATGTTTTTCACAACTTTGTTCAAAGTTAAACCTCAATTCAAAGTTACCCAACATATACGTACACGAATGTGTATTTTTCTTATAAAATCCTTAATTTTACAAAATGTTAATTCAAATATTTATCTTCATATTAACAATTGCTTGTTCTTGTTGACGTTACATAAAGCATGACTCTACCACCAGGTCGGAAAGACTTTCGTGAAGAAGACCTGGCAAGAAACTTCGCGGGCTTTTTACAAAAATAATTGACAATCGCTTTTACGTCTATCTATGTAAAATGATACTTATCCACATTTGTTAGCTCGGCAAACCACGGGTTCCCTTACTATCCAAATTCTTATAGTTATATAAATTTAAGAAAATCCGAACCTCCGCGAACGGCACCCATTTACTGGCTTAAAGAGGGAGCCAGCTATCCAGAAAATGCTGTCTAAATGTCAGAACTTGGTAGAAGCCATGCTAAATCGTGTCATAGTTTGGTTAAGGCCAGATGAGTCCGCATTATTTATTAGTTTTAAGATAAACACATACATTTTGTACATCTACGTAAAATAACGAACGTAGAGTGGAACGATTTGGCTGCGTCTGTTTTTCCAGTCAAATATAACCCTGGAGCTTTCAAGTGTAGAGTGAATAGGTACCTCTTGGACAGGCGTGTATGATCCTCGTCTTCATCGTCACTTTTCATCAGGTGAGATGGAAGACAAACGCCTGCTAATTTTTAATAAATAAATAAATAAAAGGTTCTTATAAAAAAAAAACTGTGTAATTAATCTGTTCGGTACTGCATGTATTTTAGTATGAGTCATAGAGTTAAAACCATAACAAAGTCACTTTTGTAGACAAGACCTAAGATAAAATATATCGTATCTGCGTTTATCATTGTAAAAGTACGAGGAACAAAACATGTATCTATGTTTTCATACATAATATCATAGAAAAATAAAGTCTTTCGCCTTGTAATAGAAAAATAGTGCCTTTGATACCGTATAGCGCATGTACGACGTGCATACTTTATAAGAGGCAAACTTATTATGGCACCCATGTAACAGTGACTGAAACGATTACCCTTACAAACATCTCGCGAGATCTTGAATCAATAGACCTTCTTATTACTACAAATTTGCTTTGAGTGCCTTATGTTAATTGTATTTCTTTTTATTTCAGCCTCGTCGATGCCCATTCCACAACCATCACAAACATAGATAAACACCAACTAATGCTATGCCAACACAGTTGTAGTAAATCTAAATACGGAAGGTTACCATTGTTACTAATTATAGTCGTTAAATTTTACATGTCTGTGCCTATAAGGATTTAGAACCTAAACAGGAGCAAGATATAGTAAAATCGGAAAGCGATGACAAAAATTGTGTAGAAGAAAAAGATCAAGAAGTAAAAGAAGATCCTTTGGGGTTTTACGAAGATAAGCAACCAGTTGATAAATACGGTAACGGACCGTACGTCCCGGGTGCATTGACTGATCCAGAAACACGCCACGAAAGTCATGGAACACTAGTTGAGGAAGCCGTAGAAAACCTACACGGACCACAAGAAAATAAAGAAGATAAATTTTGGAGAAAAGTGGCTGAAAACTCAAAGAAAAATGAAGAATCTGAAGAAATGAAACTGAAGCAAAGCAATACGCCAAAACTTCCGCAAGTAAACGTTTCTAGAAATTTCGATTTTGCTAAGAAAATGCATGTTACGAACTTAGAGCATCAACCACTGCCAGACACACTGGGATACAGAAATTTATCGAAAATCGGAGAACACAGAGATTCAGATGTTATTGTGAAACCGTATGCTATTGGTTGGAAAGGTTACGGCGCCTCAGGCCCTACTTGTTGCACTAAAATGAGAGTACACAGACCTAAAACTTGTGATGCACAAAAGAACGAAACGGATAAAACTGATCAAAAAAATAGACCGTCAACATCTGCTTTTGACTTGGGAGGACGGTCGAAAAAATCCTTGTCATTAATGGACTTGGCTATTTGTTGGGATTTCAAACCTCATGATCCAAAATGGGAGCCGAGGCCTCCGAAACATATCGACGGTTCTAACGGGTCCAAAGCACCTGCTGTGTTCACAATGGTGCATACTCCTAAAGAAGACCTTGAAGCACAAGTACACAGCCATGCCAATCCAATTTTCAATAAAAATAGATCCGGCGATGATGATGGCCGCCATGCTGTGCCGTATTTCGAAAAAGACATGACCAAAGAAAGACGGAAAAACTCATGTGAAGTGCAACACTGTCCGCAACACACGTCGGCGAAAACAGCAGATTCTACTAAATCTAGTAGACGCAGCTCCGCCCAATCAGCACAAAAACCTGTCTGTGATGGAATCCACGGCTGCGGTACTCCATCGGACACAAGCAGAAGATCTAAAACCAGTAACGTAAGACCAGACCATCTTCGATCCGTCAAAGATGCTTGGAGCAACAATAACCAAAGTAATCACAGTTATCATAAACACAATAGAAATAGTTTAGAATCTTACGATAAAACTCTTTTAGCACAAGGAAAACTTCACCAAAGTTCGCCGAGTGACTCACACCAGTCGCGGCGATCCACAAAAGACAGTGATTCAACGAATAACAACGATAATCATAGATATAAACACTGCAGTTCTTGTAACGGGGCTAAAATTCCTCAAGAGGTAAAGCAAAGAGACGACTACAAGTTCGCTTTTAAGGCTGGTAACCCAAACTCTGTGCAAAGCGTTAGTAGTTCCATTGGGTCGAAAGAGGTAAAAATACCAAAGATGCGGCATCCTTACTCGAAAAAATCCTACACGATACCGACACTAACTCCACCCTTTAGCATTTGGCGCGATGCAAACGCGTCCGGTTATCCTGAACACTGGAGACTAGCGAGCGTTTACCAACACGCCTACAAGCCCCCCGAACAAAGACGAAAACCTCTCATCGAAAGTGTATATCAATAGGTTTAAATTATAAATTAAACCACTGTATAAATAAATTATCTTTATTGGATCCAAATTATCAGTTGAACATGGACATAACGAAGATTGTAATAGGTATAAAATGCAATAAAGTTATTTCACCTTATCGCGTTATCTTTTATTTCACACCTGCAAGATTATTAATCTTTACCGTGAGCAGGTATTCGAAGGCATCTTAGATAAGCTCAGCGTGTCACTGCAATGCGTCTCGTCACGGCAGAAACCTCTCATACTCCATGAAGAAAGTACATTTTTTGATAGTGTCCCAAGCTTTGTTGCAGTAGTGAAACCAGGCTTTTTCAGAAATATTGGGGACGCTTGATATCTGATGTCGATGTACGCCCATGACCATCCAGCGGAGACGGTTCGCTAGTTGCTCGAATGGCGGATGGCCTCTGTAGATGTCTCGGTTTTCTGAAATTGTTTTATATGTATTAGGCCAACTAATGATACAGTTCTGCCTTTTTTAAAACGACAGATTTTGTAGACCTTTAATAAATCTTGCTTTGTATTACGATTTAACGTTATGAATGCTATCTCCATTAAAACTTTTCTTTGAGGCAAAACATTTTTTTAAAAGGTTACACATTAAAAACTTATCACCAATATATTTGAATAATGACAGATAATTACGGAAATTAATCCTTACGAGTTAACAATTTAACTCGGAATTAGCCAGTTAGACAGGTAAAATTGTCTCCATCACTTTCGATTTCTATTATACCGACAGACAAAAAATATTTTGACCCGAGTTAGCCTACGTTTTAAATTCACGTCCGCGCGAGTCAGCCTAAGAGTCCGTTCATTTTTAATACTCAAAAAATAAAGTAGAGTAAAGTAAATAAGCCCCCAAATGCGATGTCACGTGTTATGTTTATGCACAATAAATAGAACACTTCGGTTTACTAGGCGGTTTGATAAAACATTAAAGAACATATATTTTGTTTGGCAGGTAAATACCTGATTTTTATTAAATATATTTATCTCCTTTCATTACTACAAGTATAATGTCGCACGTTAATTTATTAAAGCTGAAAGTTTCTCAATGTATATTCCCAATACAGGTTAGATCGAACCACGAATACGAAATTTGGATCATAGTGGCTTTGGCAGGTAACTGGTAGCAAAGCAAAGGTGTATTAAATTGCACCTGAAATTCGACAGCTTACGATCTTACTATATAAAAAAGTTAGCGTTAAAACAATATTTTTAGCGTTATTTCATGTGCTTACTGTTATTTTGTGGTTTTTTAGTCTACTTACAAATAGTTAATATGCTTAATTCATTAGTATTTTTTCATTAGTATTTTTTCAAACTGTTTTTGCTTCCAGTCTGTTTCAACAAAAAAAGCTGAAATATCCAGTGTATCTAACGTAAAACATGTGATAAATATTTATATTTCCTTATTTACACCAAGTGCTATCAAAATATAAAATTGTAGACTTACAAGACAAAAAAAAGTTCAATCAAATGTGCACAAAGAAAATACGCCATATCTTAGGCACGGCGCAAAGCTAGACATTGTTGTAGCCGATCAACACACCATCACAGGAACCGTAGTTGCTTTGTCGAGTATTGGCAACTGACAATTTTTAGGTTCCAGTGACCTAGACCCAACAGATTTTTCAAGTGGAAGCAACTGGATACAAATATAGTAGTGTGGGAAAAATTGATTTCATATTGATTAAATGAAAATAAAATATTCACTATACTATTTCTATTTCTTTATTTTCTCGATGACAGTTATCGTTTGTTACGTTTATCGGTATAACTCCATCCCTATCAGTTTCTCCGACTCTGGTATTATATAACCTTGTACGTGTGTAAACGTCATATTTTTATAAAATAATGCATACATAATGTGAAAAAAACGCTCGCACAAGTTTTCACAGGAGCTGTCATCGAGAAAATAAAGAAATAGTACAGTAATGCTTACCATGGTCTTCGTATATTTCGGGCAGCAAAAATAAGTTGATAGGTGATCCGCAGGCTTCCACGCTGTAGTTCTTGCAAACTTTGTTCACGTTCAGCCCGTTTTTGTTGCTGTCGCTGTACAGATATATTCCTGAACTCAATTGCAGGTTCGATCTTTGGAAGGCTTTCCTGGAAAATAAAATTTAATTAAATGGTATCCACTAGTTTACCTAATATAATTCAAAAATATATTTGAGGGTATTTCGAGACTAAAAGTTTGACGAGGACGCATTGCGCTGAAATACACATGTTGACTTGAAAGAACTGATATTTAACGACCGCTCTCAAGAGGACCGACAAAATACGGTAGTTCCCATTTGTTCTATAGACCATGACGGCATCGGATAAAATTATTGTTTTCCAATTTATTGACAAAGTAGAACAAAGATTAAGACTCTGTAGCAGTTATCGAACTGGCCACCTTAATATAATTATTATTTATGTTAACAGTTGTCGTTGTTGAAGTGACTTTATAGTATTGCAACATCATGGAACCTCACGGGGAACGTAAAATTCCATTTTGTGCCATGACGTCACTGATAAGTAAGCTCGCGAGAAAAACTAGTATGTAGTCCTATGGAAATAAATTGGAAAAATACACCTCTTTTTCTCTATTTAAAGTGACATTTATAGACACTACCAAAAATATAAAGAAGTAAAAATAAATGACTATTGAGCTCTTGAGAGTAATCTTTTGAAACGCTTTAATTTTTCGGATATATTAATATTGATTAAGAACCAAGTTCTGATATATAGGCTGTGACTCCTGCTCTGGTATGTTTCTGGCACAAAGGACAACCCTGGCAACACAGCGAGGAAACGCTGCAAATTTTATGAACACCTATATACCTGGCATATCATAATAAACAAACTTAACCAGTGGGTCACAATCGACGAAATTCAAGCCATTGTATAAAGTGCAGAATACACCTTTAAAATTCAAATATATATCTTTCAATCACGAGCTGTAGTTCTACTTGTAGCTGTGAGTTCATTCTAAAATATTGTATTTGTCTAACCAATGACTCACACACGTGCAATAACACTGCTGTCGCAATTCCAAACCCTTGACAAAGGCTTATTCTAGTGTTTCCATGTAAAATGTAGTTCAATTTTCTAACATTGAACGTTTCAAGGTGAAAACCTTGCATGTTTATGTTGATTTATTTTTGAAGTACATGAAAAGCAGAAAGTTATTTATACGGAGCAAGACAGTTTACTCTATTGTTTTATGTTTCTTTGTATTTTTCAAAATTAATTTGTATTTCATTTTTCATTAAAAAATTTAATGTATGTTAAAAAGAACATAACCTTGTTCAAAAGAAAAAAAGATCTGCACAATGTTAACACAAGAGGAAGAAATATGCTGGCAGCTCATAATAGTAGGCTTCATAAAGTCACTAACTCATTCATGGGTCAATGTATACGCTTTTATAATAAGGTTCCTGAGGATATCCAAGGTCTTCCTATTGACAATTTCAAAGAAACTATAAAGGAGAAGTTGTGTGCTAGAGCATATTATAAACTATCCGATTATTTGGATGATAAAAGCCCTTGGCTATAATCCCCTCATTAACAGGATTGTACTAGTATTTGTAACAAAGCATGTGTAATGTGTCTGTATGTGCGATGAGTTCTTCGTCCCGATGAATATCTAAAGCGTCATTGTCACTAAAGTACGTCTTCTTATGGTAGCGTCGGGTGACGGGTCGCTCACTTCCCTCTAATATGGTTGAGGAGGGCGATGGCTGGATCCCGCGTTAACTCGTGAACGGGTGCCGTTTGAGGGTGTTCGTCGTTTGGATACTTGGGGGGAGGGAGACTTGCCGAGCTAACAGATGCAGAAAAGAATAATTTTGTATAGACATAAAGAGACTCTGTAAATTTATTTTGAAAAAAATATACCCGTGAAGTTTCTTGCCAGTTCTTCTTCACGAACTGTTCTTTTCGAACTGGTGGTAGAATCATGTTTTATTTGACGTCAATAAGAACAAGTAATTGTCAATGTTGAGAAATAAATATTCCATTCCATTCCATTCCAAGGGCATAAAAATTATCGATAAAATTCACCTCACTAAAGTTATTTTTCCGAACTCTGAAAAACAAATAATTCCAAACAAGTGGCAGCCCTCGGCGCAGTGTCGTGTCATATCGTCAGTTGGCATGTCTATGTGTAGTTGCTCCTAACTGAACTAATAATATTTGTTGGTCAATTAGTTTTTATATGTTTTATACAAAAAAGAGAAAGTTTTTTTATGAAAAGAATAAAATTACTTTATGACGTTACTGAAGATTTTTTCAGAACTAGATACTTATTTGTATTTTGATGGTGCGTGTAATGAAAACCTAAAAATTATTCTAGGATTCTGAAAACCGTTGGAAACACTCTTGTAGAATTGTGTATGAGAAGAATAACAAACATGCTGACTTGCTTAAGGTATCCTACCTACATTTATCATAAATGTAAACAGGGTGTTGTCACCTACGTATTTATTAGCGCATATTTATTTAAAATTTATGTACTTTTTGGTTACATTACTGTATTTTATTTAGGTATACAATACCACCACACCACCATTTCCAGTCACAGGTCTGCTGGTAGCAAATTCTATTAGAAATAGGCAGCACCTTTGAACATGTTTGTAAGTTATTTTATAACAAAATTTTTTTCACCATGTGTGCACAAAGTGTTAATAGTAATAAATAAGCTAATAAAAAATGCTTTTATTTTATTCCTCTGCTAGGTTTTTCCCGCGGCTACACTCGCTATAAATTCGGTTGTGGTGATAAAATCCAGTGCTAAATCAATCTACGAGGTATGCTTTAAAGTTTTGTCGTTTGAAGTGATTAAAACGTTTATTCCAATCCAAATTAGGGGTTTTCAATATGGCTGATTTGAAAGTGTTGACTGGAGCTTCGACCACGAAGGTTTTACTTTATTTTAGGAAATGTAAAGAAATTGAAGATCTGCGAGGATTAGTGACCAATCTCGTGGAAAACATCCTAAATCCGTCTTCACGGAAGAATACATTACTGCCATCAAAGCACTGAAGCCGTGATAAGCATTTTCGAAAGTTATAGAAAATTATTAGCAATTAGCAAGAAGCGGAGAACATATCACCGATACAATTACACATTTCCAAAAAAGGGAAACTAACACTATTGTCTTGGCATAGCGCTGAAAGGCACATTCGCTCATATACCAATGTACGACACGTCCTCGGCCGCCCTGCGAGGGGGAATACATCGCTTTCTATAATGTTCATTGCATTCTCTGAATAATAAGGCATGCTTTATATTGAAGCCCAACACGTAGCGTAAGTCAAAATGGACGATTCGAACAAATATATGGCTTTAAAACCATATACTTCCCACATGCTACCATCTATTACCTGGAAATTTTACATTTCGAAGGAAACATTTCTGAAAGATCCAATTTATCGCGGATATGATCTCGCGCAGAAAGTTACCTAGTGCGACAGAGGACGCTCGATAGGAGTTTAACAGCAAGAAGACAGAGCGTTTAAAATAAAGTTCAAAAATTATCTTTTTACGATAATCTTTTTAAATAATCTTTTTAAGCACTTTTACTTAAATGATCTTTCATTAAATTGACCAAGTATGTTAGAGAGATTTCATCCTTGTGATTAACCCTAACGATCGGTGCAATAAAATTACA
This sequence comes from Marasmarcha lunaedactyla, assembly GCA_923062675.1. NCBI lineage: Eukaryota > Metazoa > Arthropoda > Insecta > Lepidoptera > Pterophoridae > Marasmarcha > Marasmarcha lunaedactyla. Next base: position 18,651,218 of record OV281353.1, read on the forward strand.
GGGTGTAATTTTTACAGATTTTAGTCGGTTCGATTCCCGGGTGGAGCAACCGAATTTTTCAAAATCTTTGAATGCGGTTTTATTTCTTTTCAAAAATAAAGGGATGTTTCTTGGAGTAACAACATTTGGTATCTCAATTATTTAGAGTACTTTCCCTCCAGGTGGCATTAAAAAAATCCACCCTGTATATCTTATTTAGTTCATGAGCTACGCGGAAAAAGCCTCCCGGATCTGCTGCTCTTTTTTAGTCATTTCCGTAATATTTAAGTATCTTAGTATTTACACTTCTAGACTATTAGAAAAATAAGAAAGTGTTTATTTATATACCATTGATGTATTCCAAAATTTCTGAAATTTTTTTGAAAATTCTTTCACCATTTCAAAGGAATATTATACAGGACGTACATTAATATTTTATCCTCTTATTTTTTTTTGTAAAAAAATATTTTTATGTTTTAATTTTTAATTTGTGTAAAACATTTTTTTTTGTTTTTTTTTGTGTGGCCATGAATAAATGTCTTTCGTAGTTTCTTTTTTTAAAACACACAGACTTGTGATTATGAGAAATAAGGCTTTATTTATTTATTTTTTTTAAGGCTTTTACTGATAATGAATTAAACTGATCATACTAACGAATTGAAGAGATGTATTTCATCTCATCTACTTCTGATCTACAAAACACCCAAGCTTTAACAATTATCGAGAGTTTTCTACCTAATATACAATATGAACAAAAATACTTACTTATAGAAATGCTGCATAGTTTTCACGGCATCCACGGTATAATCTTCCAGCTGGCATCTGTTGTGCAGTAACAGTAGGTGCGGATGGCTTTCACCTGGGTTACTTTCTGAGCTCTCTAGATTCGATGCTGCGGTGTTAGAGGCTGACAACGATGGTTTTAGCATTTCTGCTGTTTGGATGTATCTGGAATATTATTATTTGGAATCAATTTATCAAAAGAGTTATATTGTAATAATAATAAATCCCCAAACAAACACACCGATTCGTCACGCTACTGAGTTGTTTATGGATTTATTATTGGTTTGATACATAAAGAGCTTAAGTGTTAATCAGGGTGTACTTACATAAATAACTAAGAATAAAGTAAGTTAAATACCCAAATGAAATAACAGCTCTTTTGGCGTATCACGGACATGTTAACTAAATTTTGTGTTGGATATAGTGTATTGTGGTAACTCAACGGACACCGACATAGTTTTATTAGACAAGAAATGGATAGGTTCATGCTAGTCCAATTTGAAAAGAATTGGTTTACATTATTTTACTGTGTTCACCCGGCAAACGCGCATACGATCCACTCGACGGTAAGTTAAGTAAGTCATTAGTTAAAGGTGTTTTATTTATTAGTAGTTGTTTTGATTATTATATCGACCGATGACGCATTGCCGACCGCACTCTTCAGTCGAAATTGCATGGAGTATGACAGTTTTAAATTTTGAGCTTACAGGACTTATAGGACTACCTTCTTCGTAACTCCAACTCATAATGTTTATTTATCAAGAAATCTGCTTCAGAACTTCGGGCACTATAAGTCCAACATTTCATTAAATGGGTTTGCAATTTGAAATACAAAACGTGGGGGTACTAAGAATAGCGCTCGGAAAGTTTCTTTGTTAACATCTCCTCTGGGGCGGTATTACATTCCTTTCTATTTTAACCACCATAATACCCACCCTTACGTTTTTGTGTTCTGGATAAAGGGACACAGTCAGTGCAATTGGAACAAAGGCAATTCCAACTTAAGCCTACGGTCGGAACGCGTCAATTAATAATAAAATAATTTAATCATTAACATCTACGATTTATGATGCCCATGGGTTTCGCACCCACTTATGATCAGGAAGATAGCATGTTCGTTTGCCGGCTATGACGCAGTTAAAAATATGGTAATAAAGAATATGTTAAACACTTATACTACACGTACTTATTCACTTTCCTTTTAAAAGGTTGATATTTGTTGAGTATAAGCATGCTGCAAACAATTAATTTCATAGCTTAAAAACATGGCTCAGTAAATAAGATTGAAGTTAACTTTTTTATGTATACCTTATAAAATTATAATCCCCAAACCAGTCCTGGACAGCAATGAGAACATGACAAATAGCCATCAAGTACGAGGCTATTTGCAAACAATCCACAGTCACAACGGTAGCACTTCTGGTAGTAATAGTGTTTGAGCTGGATTCCTCGATAAAACCTGGAGCGAAGAGTGCTTGACAATCAAGCAGTATTATCCGATCTTTGGTTATGTACATGTCTATACCTGGAATTGACAGGTTTAAAATACATTAGTCATGTATCATAGAAAAATACCAAAAAATTTATAGTGATTCTCATAATACCTACTTTTAAATCTTCGATTCAAAGTCATAAAATAGAAATAAAAAGTTTACAGATTGATGATTGACGAGATAGAAGGCTCTATAGGCATGGGTATTAGGTTCTTTAACCGTCGTAGTATTTTAAGCTTTCTACAAAGTTTTTACTGGTTCATCACTAGGTATAAATTTCTGTTTTTGTCCAAGGAAGTGAATTAATAAAATCTAATATTCAGAAAACAGAAATACAGACGTCAACATCAAAGTTATTAATGTATTTTCATGTCACACCAAACTGGTCCCTCCAGAAAGGTGTCCCAGCGAAAACTAGTAACTGGAGTGACAACTCGATTACAGAGTACTTGCAACGCTTCACGTGCAAAGAGATCATGCATTTGCATGGAATGACGCGTTCATTCCCTTGACAGACATGGTATAGAAAACGAAGTTGGATCCAAGCTGGCAACATAAGCGATAAAAAACATCACGTTTAGACGTCACAGAAAACAATTTATAGACTATTGCCAAAAGATAATAGAAAAATGAATTATAAGAACTAAAACAACGCAATAAAAATATGAATTGTAATAAGCGATAAGTATAAAGTAGGAGCGATGATGAATAGATGGGAAACACTACCCTCGTATGGCACAAAAGATGATGTGTGAAAGTAAAGTATTTTGACAGAAAGAGCTAACAGAATGGAGGTGAGAAATGGAATGAAAGGAAGTAGACACAGTTTGTGGCACTATCGCCAGAGATATTGGAAAAAAATCCCAAAATAAACAAGCAAGACCCGAGAACAAACATCTATGTTCATCACACAAATGAATGTCCCTACCAGAACTCAAACCTGGGACCTCCGGCGTATGAGGCAGGGACAGGACTTCTACCACTGACGCCATTTGGCCGACATAATTTTTTAACAGTGACGGTTAAAATGTTTTATTACCATGTTCAAAAGTATTTTTAAGTTACAAATTTACAAAAAAAAAGATTTCTAGTGTCGATATAGTCTATATAATAATAGTAGTCGATTATAAAGATAGTAATTAAAACTTTTTTAGTATAAACGGACGGATCACCTTTGTTATTAGTCTTTGTGCTGTTTCTAGAAAGCGAAGGAATTATTTGAGTAAAGAAAATAAAAGAAAGAAAGAGTACAGAGCTCTAAGAGAGTAAAGCACTGTGCATTTTATTTTATTACAAAATATGTGCAAATAGAGTGTTACTTTAATTAAAAACGAGGCTGTAGGTAGCAACTATTGGATGGTCGCAGTTAACAATGTAAATTTTTTTTGTATTAGCTATGCAAGGAAGCTTAGTGGTCTGTGAAAGTCGCTCAATTTCGTTACATATACTTTATATTGAATATTATGCAACACACATCAAATAATTACCTTTTGTACAGTGTACCCCTCGTTCAATATGTTCAATACTTTGCATTTTGAACTTGAAATCACTTTCATTTTTTACAGTATCTTTCTCCTTCTTGCTATCGCCAGATATGTCCATTTTATCCATTTTGTTTTCCAAGTTTGATTCTTCATCTTGACCACCAGTTTCAAAAGAGTTTAACAATTTCGAAGTTACTTCTTTATCAATTTTATCCTGTGCAATTAAATTCATTACTGTTGATTTACCAACACCCTGAGTACCTAAAAATCAATTAATGTGGTTTATTTATAAAAATAATTTACAAGTATTTTATTGCAGATGTGAACAGGAATCTAGTTTAATACGGTTCAAATACTATGTTGTATGTACTGACATGTTACATTACAGATATATCACTTTTCCATTACTAGGTGTTAAATTAAAAAGTAAATTACCCTGTCAAGACTTTTAATAAAATTGAATAAATACTCAAAATGATTTAAACAACAGTTAAGGTCCAGCGAGGTAAATGCAACTATGGGGAAAATGCAACTATTTTAAATAATTGCGCGACTTTAATTTTTTTATGAAAATGCAATCTATACTATAATACAGGAACAAACATTGCTTCTAGATATAAAAGATGGCACTCAATTCATCTACCCCTGCTTAAGTTAAAGTGACATTTGAATATTCGCCATTTTGGTTGTTGTTTTCGAGAGCGTCGGCGTGCGAGTTTTTTATGAATAAATATAAAAATTCTTCTAAAAGTACCGGTGTTTTTATCCAGCAAGCCAATTTTGTATACGGTTAGGCTTTTTATACTATTTACTCGTTATTTTTACAACAATTTTAAGTTACAGAGCTGAAGTTACAATAGCCCCTTGAAACCGCGTCGAGGGGCAAATGTAACTTTTAGTTTAGACTAAGGTTAATTGCAATTACCACACCAAATTTGTATGGAACCGATAAACGCCAGGGATGTCCTAGTGTCGATATATTTTTTAAAAGAACCAGATTGCTTTGTGGCAAACAGAAGACCAATAAATTTTGTTTATTTAAAATTTTATAACCTAAGAATAAAAAGTTTTATGTAAAGTATCTATAACACTGCGTAATAATGACTAAGTGATTAATATTTTTTTATAAGTATTTAAATAAGTGCACAGTTAAATAATTAACTATTTTGCTAAGTTGACTTAAATTACTATAAATGTAGTACTTTTTGAACCAATATATTGTCGCGTTTAAGATAAAAATTTTCTGTCGACGTTGTCACTAGCCCATCTCATTTCAATATATGTAAATAAATTAAAATCGATAATATCTGGAAAAAGTATTATGTAAATAAAACGAATCTTTAAAACAAAAGACTCTGTCTTAAATTTCCTTTCTATTTTAAAGTGCAATAAATACAAATTTCGTTATACCGTATTTTTAACGTTCCATCCTATTTGTAATTATTACTAGCCGGGCCCCACAGTTTTACTCGCAATTAACATAATAGTCAAAGTCATAAATACTTTTAATTTATAATCAAATCCGTTAATTCGTTCAAGTAACACACCAACACACTACACACGCGCATAAAATCACACATTGCGGCCATAACGCAGACTTTACCTAGTGCAATTCCATTTAATTAACTGCGCGAGCAGAAGGTTATTTTACTAAACATATTTGTAAGTATTTTATAAGAAAAATATTTCGAAACATTTGAATTTTGTTTTATTTTAGTTAATCTAAATTGTCTTTATTTTTGGTGAGAAAAATACTTTTATCGATAAACTATGATCACATCTCAACACTATTCTCAAGAAAAAAGTTGCATTTGCCCCGCAAAATTTTATAACCAAAATTACGGTATATTTCATCTTATTGCGCTGTCTTTAAGACCATTATCGCAAAACAGACTATAAAGATTATGACTTGAACCTATTTTTGAATATATATTCATAATGTATAGCAATCTACATATATAAGTTGCAATTACCCCTTGGTGGGGAAATTGCAACTTTTGCTTTCTTTTTTCAGAAGTAATATAATTTAAACTTCTTTTTTCAACAAATAAACGAAGACTTCAAGTAAATACTATTTCTTGATACATAGGGAACTTGGTAGGAAAAGTCTTTTTTAGCTCCGGCTCATATAAAAACCAGTACAAGAATTCAAATTTGTGTCCCTATCTTTTTTAGTTGCAATTGCCTCCCTGCACCTTATATTAGTTTATTTTAGTTATTTGGCGACCGAGTAGCGTAGTGGTTAGTAGCCCTGCCTCGTACGCCGGAGGTCTCAGGTTCGAGTCCTGGCCGGGACATTAATTTGTGTGATGTTTGTTCTCGGGTCATGGTTGTTGTTATTTATATATGTATGTTTATTCTGGGTTCCCAGTTCGCTGTATGGTCATCCATGACACAAGCTCTGCTTACTTTGGGGCCATATTGGTGTGTTTGTCTGGGGATTTATTATATGTAGTAGGTACTAACCTAATATTCCAACAACTAAATAACTAGTACTGGAATCGTGTAGGAACTCCGCAGCTGCCATGTTGAACTCAAGGTTTTCATCAAGAAGTTTCACAGATTCCGTCATTTGCTTCAATGGTGGAACAGGTTTTGATTCTGAAAGAAGTTCAAGTATAAAATATAGTTATATCGAAAAAATTCAGATGGCAGATGTATATTAAATGAGTGTTTCCAACATATTCAGATTATAACGTGTAACAGTACACCAGCCTTCAGGTGTAAATGATTGTCTTTGCGTTTAGACTAGACTTTCCAAGTTTGGTTTTATTATTTAATACAAATGTTAGGATGTTAGGAGGATGTTAATGTTAGGAGTTAGGATTTAATGAAAATTTAAGTTGAAAACAATAGATTTTCCATTACTTTTATAGGGCGCGAACGTAAGACCGCGCCCGTGGGTGAGAACTTCGGAACTTTCTTCCGACAAGACCTGACAATCATCTGCTTCTTCAAGATCTTACTTAACGAATAGATTTTCTTTTGTTCAATAGCTTCAAATCAGACCCCATTCCTGCTTGTTCTGGTGTTCCACAGGGTTCTCATCTGGGCCCCATTTTATTCAACATTTTCGTTAATTATGTTAATACATGTTTTGCGAATGCTGGTTTTTTATTGTTTGCTGATGATCTGGAAATTTCCAGACCGTTTAATGGTCACAAATACACTGATCTCCTACAAGAAGACTTCAACCGTCTATCGGACTGGTGCTCTGAACATGGCATGGTGATGAACATAACCGAGAGCTCTTCTATTTTATTCACTAGGAAAAAAATACATCAGCACCAAACATACACAATTAAGGGCGAAACTTTATGCAATGTCACTTCTATACGAGACCTGGGAGTTGTGATGGATTCAAGGCTGCGGTTCCTTCATATTGAAACTATTGTTTGGGATTTTTGTTGCTTAATACTCGAGATTTCAATTCTCCTACAACTAAAATTTTACTATACAATGCGCTGGTTCAGAGTAGTTTGGAGTACTGTAGCGTGGCTTGGAACTCATTTTATGATATCTTTGTGAAGCGTTTGGAAAGCATGCAAAAGCGGTTTTTGTGGCATCTTTCGTTTCCTTGTAATCGGCCAAGGAATTAGAGCGCTATACTGATCGACGAAAGTACTTTAATATGAATTCTTTAGCCGATCGAAGACGCATGCTAAATACCATGTTTCTCTACAAGCTAGTTCATGGGATCCTGAATGCCTGATTGCTTGAAAGTATATCTTTCAATATACCTCCAAGACTCCCAAGGGCTTCCAGATTCAATGTGTTCCAATTAAATTGTTTAAAGTCCAATCTAGGTCATAATTCACCTTTACCTGGCTTTTTATAAATTATAATGCTATTTCAGAATCTTCTGGTAAGTATTGATATTTTTTCGGACAACTAAACGAAAATCAAAAATACAATGTTTAGTAAATTGTAAAAAGATAGTTTGCTGATTATTTCGATGTATTTTTAATAGTATTTCTTAAATTGTACGTTTTATTTGTAAAAAAAATTTAATTTAAATTTGCTGTTCAACTTTTGCAATTAATTTCCATTGTTAATTTTAATAATTTTTTGGACTGACATATAAATAATTGACTATATATACGTATATATATATATATTTTTTTTTTTAATAATTTGAATCATTATGCACTTATTGTTTTCATTTTTTAATTTCTATTTGACATTTTGTATTTGTTTTCACGGTATTTCAAATTGATTTTTTTTTTCATTGTTTGCATGTAGTCGTCACCTATAATTATAATAATATTAAATTTGTATCATGAAAATGTAATTACAGTATTATTATTATGTTGGTGATCAATAAATAAATAAATCACTTCGGATTGATATATTTTATTTCAAAATACTAGTTTTGAATACATAAGCATACCGGGGTGAAACAGATGCAAGGGACAGGGAAAGAGTCCTACCCACGACACCTTGCGCCTTTGCTATGATAGTCGGGATGGGACATATTTGATATTGATGGTCTCACAGTATACATACAACAGTATTTAAAATCAACAGTGATTACAGAATTTGCCATACCATAGAATTCTAGACTTACTGTATAAAAAATTATGTAAATTTGCCCCTTTTTATAATATTATTAAGTACAGGGAAGTCTGAAAAAATGTATTTTAATAATAATTTTGAAAGTAAAGATTTAAAAAATGCATACTCAAACTCGTTCATTGGACTACTTACTACAGCAACAAAATATGACTATAAAAACACTTGACACAAATAATAAGGCACAGAATTTGAACAAAAAACAGTGGCCAGGACCATAAAACCAAAAACGTTAATACATTGAAAAAAAAGCAATGTAAAAAAACAAAACAACAAAAAAATATTTAACAAGAAATAATTAAAAACAATGATTTATGATTGGAAATAAAATAATATTGCACCTTAGTAGGTATTTAAGTAAATTGAACAATATGGTTTGCTGCAGTATATTAGGTCTTTACCTATAAATTGCCGTTTTTCACGAAATAAATGAAGCGTAATTTTTTTATATATTTTTTATTTCTATTAATCAAAATAATCACCCATGCAATCAATGCATCTTTGCCAACGCATTGGTAGCTTATTGATGCCTTTCTTGAAGAAATCAGCTGGACGGGACGCAACAAATTCTTCAAAGGCATTTTGTACTGCCTCTCGGGTATTGAATTTTTTTCCCGCCAAGAAGTTATCCAAATTCTGGAAAAAGTAGAAGTCTGTAGGCGCAAGGTCTGGTGAGTACGGCGGATGACGGAGAACTTCCAACCCCAACTCTTGTAGCTTGGAGACCGTCTGCTGCGCAGTATGAGGTCGCGCGTTGTCGTGCAGGAGCAGTGGAGCCGAACGATTGACCAAAGCTGGTTGGAGACGTGCGAGCTTCTCCATCATTGTGTTCAGTTCTTCACAGTACACATCTGCAGTAATGCTTGTCCCGTTTGGCAAGAAGCTGTGATGAATTACACCCGCGTTAGACCACCAAACAGTGACCATCACTTTTCTAGGGGTAAGTTTTCGTTTAGGGCATTGTCCTTACTCCATAATTACTCGAATTTTTAACTTATCCATGATGACGAAAAATGTTCGAATGCGTTGAAAACAAAACACTAACTATTAAACAAATGACGATTTTAGAAAAAGAATTCCATGTTTGTCAAATAAAATTAATTTGAAATTAGAATTATCAGTCAAAAAAAAAAATATTTTCATTTGAAATGGCCAGTACGGCAAAACGGCAGTTTCATAGGTAAAGATCTATTATTTTCCAAACAGGATACATCTCAGCATGTGCTGCGTCCTAAGCCACAGTGCTGATACTCAGATGTACCCGGAGATAGTTGACCAGGCATACCGTAATAAGTTATGTTAGTTTCTAATACTTAAGTATCTTTACTATGTGTTTCTTTTTATTTAAACTAATTTTGATAGTCATTTTCATAATTTCACAACATACTTGCATTAAATCATGAAAATTAACTGGAAGTAGGTACTTTGTTTTTTTCTATATACAAATAAAAGGGCCCATGCGAGTTATAAGCATTTTTACAGGCTGTAACAATTTAAAACACAACCCCTATCACCAAGCGTCATTTGACAACATTTTACGAATATTATGCCTTATCTAATAAAACACAGGGATAAAGCATCCCAGTTGTAAGTCAGATGTTGTCAGTCAGAAGTTGCTAAAAAAGTTAGTTTGAATTTACATACATATACTCTTAGAGAAACATAACAATGCAATACATAATACGTACTAAAAAGGTGTACATAAAAATGTATTAGTAATTACATAGGTTTATTATTTACATTATTTTTATCAACAATGCATCAAGTGATTGCACACAAACTGATTTGTCAAACATTTGTCTTTATTCACTTGGCTACACTGCACACTCGGCAACAAAAGCAATACTCACACTCTATACCTAAATATTAGGTCCTTACATATGAAACTGGCGTTTTGTCGTACTGGCCACTTCACTCTGTATTATCTGCTCTTTGGTTAAGAATTCCAATTTCAAATTTATATAGCTATTTACTCACGCATTTGTGTTTCGAAAACAGAACAAGCCCCGTGGACGGCCGGAGACCAAAGTTGATAATGAAGAATTGAAGGCTATTGTGGAAGCGGATCCATCGCAAACCACGTCCGAGTTAGCTGTAGGCTGCGGTGTTAGTGACAAAACTGTTTTAATCCACTTGAAGCAAATTGGGAAGGTGAAAAAGCTTGAGCAGTGAGTACCTCATGAATTGAGTGCAGCAAATCGAAAAACCCGCGTCGACTGCTGCGTTACATTATTCAACCGGCACAATAATGAAAGGATTTTAAATCGCATCATTGCCTGTGATGAAAAGTGGATCCTGTACGACAATCGGAAACGCTCATCGCAATGGTTGAACCCTGGCGGACCCGCCAAATCCTGCCCCAAGCGAAACTTGACTCAAAAAAGTGTTACTTGTGAGCGTTTGGTGGACTAGTGCCGGTGTCGTTCACTACAGCTTTCTTAAATCTGGCCAAACGATTACGGCAGATGTCTATTGTCAGCAACTGCAAACAATGATGGAAAAACTAGCTGCTTAACAACCGAGGCTGGTCAATCGCTCTAGGCCACTGCTGCTACAGGACAACGCTAGACCATACATTGCACAACAGACGGCTACCAAATTAGAGGAGCTTCAACTGGAAAGTCTAAGACATCCACCGTACTCCCCGGACCTTGCTCCAACAGATTACCATTATTTTCGAAATTTGGATAACTTCTTGCAAGGGAAAAAATTCAACTCCGATGGGGCAGTCCCAAGCGCCTTGAAAGATTTTATTGATTCCCGTCCGAATGGTTTTTTTAGCAATGGTACATAATTTGATAAAATAAATTGCAATACAAATTGGCGGATCCGACTTTGTTGTGATCCAAATTGGTTAGACCCTGGAGTGCAATTTATATGCCTGGAGCTATAATCTCGCGGAGGAAGTCCTGAGTGGTATGAGCACGCCAGGCCGACGCGTACAGAGTGTGGGGAGGTGGGAATGCGAGCTGTCGAATTCCCGCGCGAACTGTTGGTTGGGTGTACAAGTACCTCTATGTCAGAGCAAATGTTCTCGCCGAGCACACTGAGAAAATCCTTCTAGCTTGTATGAATGCATGATTGCACGCTTGTTTGCATACCAGCATGCAAGACTGTATGAAAGCAGCTGTAACTGCATAAGTGATTGCATGGCTGCATATTATAGAAGAAAAACTAAAGCAATAATAAATAACTCCTCGCAAACTGCATATTAAGTAAAGCAGTTCCTACATTCTCAATTCATTTGGAGACACAATATTTTTATAATTTTCAATTCCTGTCCACTTTAACATCTACTTCACCAATAGAAATTTTAAAGCACTCATCATTCACCTAGCAACTAGAATGTTTAGAAGGGATTTTTATGGATGTTCTTCTATCTATCTATTATATTCTAATATATAATATATTATAAATAGATATTTATGACAACAGAATTTATGATTTTCATTGTTTAGGGATTTCAACACTAGGACATGTTAGTCGGTTAGTCAATTGAAAAAAACAATCAGCCACTATTGGTATGGTGGGCTATTTCTGCCAGTTTTGCATGTTGGTGGAATACAGTACAAAAATAAAATAAATTTTGCTGCACATTGATATATATTATACACTAAAACAAAATATAACACACTAACCATAATTAAACTAATAAGAATGATTAATTATCTAAATGGTATATGACATGCTCTAACTAAACTAACCAAAAAGAAAAAAAAAAAATTTAATAAGTACTTACCTAAAAATACTTGCTAACAATATACAATCATAGGCTAATATTTAATTGATGAATGATTTTACACACTATTTTTAAAATATTTAGTTGTATGTAGAGAGGAGAGTCTTGATAGTCATTGGGTGCTGTATCTTAGGAGGAAGAAAATCAAACAGTGATAACGGAACAAGCATGCAACAAAAAAAAAAAGGTCAACTGTTCCTACATCCTGACCACAGTCGCAGAACGGGGAAGGGCGAACTCCACTCCTGTTGAGGAAAATTGGGGAACAACATTCACCTAAGCAAAGTCTACAGATCAAGGAAGTTGTCATTTTATCTGCCTTTTGAAATTTAAAGGTCAATCGGGATTGAAAGGCTGGATGTCAACGAAGTATATTATGGGTTAACATATGATAACAAGTATTATATCAGACGTTTGATAGTTATAATGAATAATTTTATGAAAAACTGAATTATGAGTAAAAAGTTTGTTAATCATTATGTTAAGGAAAAAAGTAGAGATTCAGACCGTTATATTTTGTGCACTAAGATAATATGATTACTATACCAACCAATAGTTCTTTTCTCTCTGTTGTCATATTGCACCACCTTAGGACCATCCCCTTCACTTCCTTGAGCCTTATCCCTGCTCCCAGCATCATCTTTAGATGCACTTTGCTCTCTGGTTTTCAGAATAAAAGTAGGCTGCTTTTCTTTTTCCTGCTTATCCTTAATATGATCTTTTGTTGATTCACGATCAGACTTAAGTATTACCGGCCGTCTTGGTGTTGTGGAATCCTAACAAAGAAATGAGATATGTTCAGTTTAAGAATGATTGTAATTTTTCAGTTTTATGTCCATGGATATACATAAATGGTTGCAACTAATTTCAAGATCAACTAGTCAATAAAAAATAATGGTTATTAACTAAGTAACCGTCAGTTTCATATACCTACTCACTATTATTTCAATAATACTATTCATGGTTTTGAGGTGTAGTTTAATTACAACTGCAATTAACTGGGAAAAGTTTTTATTAAGTTACTACATAACTATAAGTGGACAACAATAAATTACAAATATTACTAACCTTTCCTGGAAATAGTTTCTTTTTTTTATCTGCCATATCAGACAGATTATTAAGACCAAAGTTTACCTCGCGCTAAACCTAAAGACATCTATTATAATGTGGGTTTGTAAATTGTATTTATTATGATCAAATACATACTATCGAACAGTGTTGCCAGATGGTATCAGTGACGTACCCCTAGACTAATATGATTTTCCCCTAGAAATCCCCTAGCTAGAATACCCTCACCAAGTGGATGGTGGCATGCCGCGATTTTTTAAACAGGCGGTCATGTTGAGAAATGATGGAAATATTACATAAAGGATTTATGATAGAAAATTATTTGACAGATGTAAGTTTAATTCGCTTTTTGGTTACAATAGATTCAACAAAAATATATTATTAAACTTTATTATTGCCGCATTTTATTGGCTACATGGCTATTCGTTATATTCAACATCTCGAATCTCAACCTGGACTAGTTGTGGCGCTAAAGTAATTTTAAGATTTTTTCCCCCTATTTTGCCCCTAACTCAAAAAACCCCTAAATCTAGGAAAAATCCCCTAATCTGGCAACACTGCTTTCGAACGAATGCAGTAGTGTATTGGTTCGTTTTTTTTAATTCTTTTCCCCCAACCCACATCCCCACCCACATCAAATAAACGAAAAGGGAAGTTTCGTGAATTGACTTTGGTAGCTTATTTGGCATAGGAGCTCGAAGCCCAAAGCAAACTTACGAATCTGGCAATTTATCATTGGTAGCATGTTTGTCAAAGGGTATTAAATATCCCATAGCATATATACGAATCAAGCATTGTCGTGAATTTACATTGGTAGTTGACATTTATTGAGAGGTAGTTTCAGATAAAAACGATAGTATCGATAGTTAAAAGATTTCTTTAGATACCACTCACCGCTACATAACGTTTAGCCATTTCATATAGTAGCGTGAATTTCGAACCTTTTAATTTTCTAGATTTTGGACAACTTCTGTAATGACGGAAATAAAGGCAATTCCGAATAAAGCTTATATCAAAAAATGCATTATTGATCACTAACGCCTTCGATTGATAATGTGTATAGGCTTAGATTGCACTTTCTATTAGGTATATTCCGTGCTCGTTTACCGAGCAATCTTTGTGATATATATTTTGATTACTGTTAGCAATTACTAAATAATGACTTTGAATATTTTTGACATTTTATAATAATTATTAATTACCATAGCCTATCGATATTTCTAGCTATTCGATATTTATACTAATTGGATGGCACGTCACTAAGATAATTAGTTATTTAGAAAATAATTGTTAGGTGACAAAAGAAGAAGGTACATTACTACACAAGAAGTTAACTATGGAAATATCAAATTCTTCACAACTTAAAACTGATCAAATAGAAGTAAACAATACGATGAATACCAGCCGAAATCAGCAAAATATAATTGAAAATGATATATTTCTACAGAGTCATAGCACAAGGGGGTAGTGTGCAAAGTCCTGAAAATCAAGAAAATTCTTCACCAGTTCGAGCTATGTGACCAGAAACTCTAAAATTGTTTGAAACGTTGAATTTTAGTGATGATGACGATTGTGTAAAGACCCTGATTTTATTCCTGAACTCGAAGATGACAATAGTTTAGTTATTGATATTGTTAGTGTAAATGCAAGTCTTACAACCACAGTTTCAAATTGTTTCCAAACTACCAAAAAGAAGATGCTCTGAAAATGACATAGAACAAGAGAAACTACCAACCAAAATAATGAAAAGACGTGCCTCTATATCCGGTATCAAGTTTTCACAAATTGAGCCCAAGTCCAGCTCACCGAAGAAAAAGAGTGTTTCTCATCCTAACAATTGGAAAAGACGTATTGAAAGAAACAAACGTTTGAGAGGTGAAGCATATAAAACTATAAATGAGAAATTTGTTGCGGCTACATCTTTGAAGGAACCTAAATGTCTGGCAAAAGAAAAACACAAATGCAACGCTAATGTACCTGAAGATGCGAGAAAAAATATTTATGACACATTTCGAGCTATGAAATCATTAGAAGCGCAGCGTCACTTTATAATCCAGCATGTATCAAAAGATAATAAGTAGAGATGTACTACAAATGGCCCATCACGGAAAGTGAGTACACACCAATATTGTTTTACAATAGATAACAAGAAGGTTCCTGTATGCAGATACTTCTTTTTAGATACTTTAAATATCAAGGAAGGTTTAGTACGGGGTGCTTTAAAAAAGATTTCTGATGAAGGTGTTCTCTTAAGTGATAGAAGAGGCAAAAAACCTCCATCTAACAAACTTTCCAATGAAAGGCTTGACCAAATAAAAAAACATATCTTTTCATTTCCTGCCATGGAGTCGCATTATTGCAGGAAGAACACAGAATATAGATACCTAGCTTCTGGACTAAATGTTACAAAAATGTATTCCTTATACAAGAAAAAATGTGAAGACAAAGGCACAACCCCAGCAGGAATAGAAACATACCGGAAAGTATTCAGATCGTATAAATTGAGGTTTCATGTGCCGAAAAAGGATTTATGCAAAAAGTGCATCGCTTATAAGGATCTAAAAATTAATGAACCGACAAATTCTACAGATGAAAGTCATTCCAAACACGTCATTCCAAGTTAGGAAATTGGCTGTATACAATTTGACATTTTATAAATTTGGCGATCAAGACGTCGACTGTTTTACGTTGGACGAAACAGAAGGTAAACGGGGTAGTACTGAAATTGCGACTTGGGTTTACAAATATATTTGTAGCCACAAACAAGGCATAACACATGTGAGAATGATGTCAGACAATTGTGGTGGCCAACAAAAGAATTTTAATTTTTGTTGTATGTTGCTGCATTTGGTGACTAATCATGCTACAATTAACATCATTGATCATGTTTTCTCTGAGACTGGACATAGTCACATGGAGTGTGATTGTATACATTCTAAACTTGAGCAAAAATGTAAAAATACACCAATATATACCCCGGACGGATTCAAGTTATGAGAATGGCACGAACAAATCCTCGCCCATTTAATGTGAATGTCTTAGTTCATGACGATTTTTTAGATTTTGATCCCAATCAATGTCAGTTCACGGAAGAAATTTTGAAAAACCCAAATTATAAAAAGAAACATTCACGTAAAGTAAAAAAAAAATTGAACAAGGAGAGGATAATGAAGAACTAGACGGCACACTATTAAAAGTGAAAATAAACTTTCAAGATGCTGCATGGATTCAGTACCGAAAGGAAAACCCTAAATCAATCTTTATCAAAATGAATTATGATGACTAGAACTTTATAGAACTAAAAATAAAGTCAAAAAGAGGAAAAAGTTCGACAATAGTACCAAATAAAATTTATAATGAAAGAATACCGATTTCTAAAGCAAAAAAAAGAGACTTACTAAAACTATGTAGAGATAACCAAATACCAAAATACTACCATTCTTTTTATGAGAATCTGCCCGATTCGGAAACAGTTCAAAACCGCTTGCCAGAACCAGATAACGAAGACGAAGAGGATCTGTAATTTCTTGGAGATTGTAAAAACTTGTAAAGGCGTTCCTACATTGGCAATAAAAGTACATTGCGCAATTCCAAGCAATACTAGTCAACGATGACGTCAAGACAACATCGAGCAATTGAGTAAAGCAATCTGCAGCATTTTTTAGAAAATATCGCTTGACCTTTGATAGAGTTGTAAAGAGTTATACAAAAAGTTGCCCCACATTGCCCGTAACATCATAATTAACGAGTATTGCTCGGAAACGCGCAATTTAATGGCCTGGGTAGGTACACCTAAGTTTAAATACTGTGGACCTGTACTGGTAATGATAATTTTGCTTTTTTCTTAAATAAAAACATTTTTTTAACAATGTGTTTTATTAATTATATTTGTACCCGGTTTTCAATCGTAAATTTGTGATTTTGCTTTTATTATTTCTTTGACAGTTTCTGTTTAAACTTATAATTTCTCTAAAATATGTGATTTACACATTGATAAATTTACGAAAGTGGCATTTTGGTAAGTTTACCAAAAAACTATTTGATCCTTTTCTTATGTAACTTACGAAACTACCACTTTCGTAAATTTGCCGAAGTGTATTTAACATGGTCCCTGCTGCCGGTGTGATTCCGGTGGGGCTACGAGAACAATGAAAGGTTCCTTGTAGGAGTCTGTGCATAATTCATAATTTAGCTTCATATAAGCTTGGATGGATATAATTGATTTGATATGAGAGAGACACCAGTCGTATTACTACTGTTTTTTTTTGTAGCTTGGGATGTGGAATCATGCAAGGTTGCAATGCATGCAACACCTTTTCTTTCGCGACTGTGAGAACCAACTGGGATTCGAAGACATCTTGTGACGGTACTTTGTCAATACTCTCCAGCACCTGGATGCGCTCTTCAGAATCCTATTTGAAAATCTGATTGACCTTCTAATTTATATTCTTATCAACCCCTTTTAGAAAATTCAAACTATGGGCAGGCTCCGCAGTGGGACAGTAGGAGCCTTTGCCATAAGACTCGTGAGGTTTCTTAATTGGTTAGTCAACATGACCCTTTGGCCATAGCCGTCTCTGAGACATGGGTTGCGCCAGACATTGTCCAGTTATTAGCTGTCAGGTTACGTATGTCTCAGAGACGGCAGGCCAGACAGTTGTGGTGGCGCATACTTCTGAAACTCTCTTACTTTTACATCTTCAAGTTCCTCCTCACTTATTTGAAATAAATATTGTAACTGCTTTGTTAGCAGAATTCCACTCCCGCATATCCCTTGCACCAAATCACATAATTCTTTTAATTTAATTTATTCTTGGGGATTTTAATTTTCACCACCATCTCTGGTATTATTTGTATCTATTTGGGGTACCTTAGGAGAAACTTTGTTCCTACCCTTTTGACGGACTGGGTGTACGTGTATGCAAATATCATAGATGACCAGTGTGTCCTCACTTCTTTGTCCTCAATGATGGCCGACCAACCAAATGAAATGAAATATTTATTTCTCAACATTGACAATTACTTGTTCTTATTGACGTCAAATAAAACATGACTCTACCACCAGTTCGAAAAAACCTTCGTGAAGAAGAACTGGCAAGAACCTTCACGGGGATATTTTTTTCAAAATAAATTTACAGAGTCTCTTTATGTCTACAAAATTATTCTCATCTTTTTTTTTTAATAATAATAAAATTTATTTATTATTATTATTATTATTATTATTATTGTTGGCGATTTGTATTATTATTTAGTTCCAAAAATTTATGTCATTGTATCGCTTTGAGTTGGCAACACTGGAACTGTTGGATTGTATAAAAGCAATTGCTCGCTCGTACCCCTTAGAGCGCGCCCAACTTCCCGACGGGTGTCGCTTCCGATGAAGGCTAATAGTATACGCTTACTACAGCCAACAGGTGGTTTTTAGTGGGTAGGTGCCATTCTGGTGAGTCCCACATAACCCCCCCCGCAGAGGAATTTACCTGCGGGCGGGTATGCATGACGCATCTTCCACCTCCCTCCCGCGAGGGTGCCTCGGCACAAAAAAAAGTACCCCTTCTCTTATATTCACTAACCACGCAGTCGTCAGGTACATATATCCTTCCACGTAAGTTGCATTAAACTACATTATTAATTCCATTCTTCGTTTCATTTTTCAATGTCCATATACCTAAGTTCCTATAATTATTATTCTTATCTGCATCTGTTAGCTCGGCAAGCCTCCCTGCCCAAAAGTATTCAAACGACGAACATCCTCAAACCGTTCACGAGTTAACACGGGATCCAGCCATCGCCCTCCTCAACCATATTAGAGGGAAGTGAGCGACCCGTCACCCGACGCTACCATAAGAAGACGTACTTTAGTGACAATGACGCTTTAGATATTCATCGGGACGAAGAACGCAACGAAAAAACAGACACATTACACATGTTTTGTTACAAATACTAGTACAATAAATACTAGTAAGAAAACCAGGGTTGCTGAACCAAACCAGCAAGCAAGGGCTGTAGATATTTCCGTTTTTTCTCCTTTCGAAGAAGAGAGCAATTGAAAATATGGACACATTGATCGCTGATACCTATTCTGTTTAGGAAATTCGGGGGAGCAACATTGGCATTGATACTGATCCAAAGTGCCAACCTCCACAGAGTAGGATTTCCTGCGATGCCTGAGTGGCCAGGTATCCATGCTAATACTACATTGATGTTTTGATACATGCTAGAAAGGAGAAGTTGTCGGAGCTGAAGAATGATTGGGAATTTAGAACCCGTTTTAAATGAGTTGGCACTGAGGGCAAATAAACAACTAAGACAGTCCGAAATGATAAGGGAATTGCTCAGTTTATTGTCTATAAAGTATTCAACGGCTTACCGCAGGGCCAATGGCTCACTAATAAAGATTTTGGATTGAGGACAGTACATGAAGGAGAGCAATGTTAAGGAAGACTAAGTTAGGTTGGGGGTATATTTTACACACATTAAAGTCTATAAAACAGAGGGGACAAAGGCTAAGACTTTATAAAGCACAGTAAAAATGTAGAAATGCTCGTTTTGAAAGATAATAACAATACTTTCCCAAACACACCTGTATGTACTGTATCACTGTATGGCCCCAAAGAGCTTGTGGTATAAATAAGAATCTTTTAGATTCGATTTAGATGACTGAATAGATAAGTTCGTGGAAAAGTAGTACCAGATCTATGCTCTTTCGCTGTTTAATACTATCTTCTGCTATTTATTCAAAGCTTAAGTTAAATAAAGTGTAGTTGTAGGAGGGCTTCCAAATTCGGCAATTCATCCTTCATTCATATCTGTGGGCTAAACTGGGCTTTGTTTGTGACTCACTCACACAATCTACCGTTCAACTCATTCGTAAATTTTCGTTGTTTTGTTTCTCAAGTTTAATTTTATTGTAGAGTGAGAAATATCCAAAAATGAAACATATTCGAGGAATTTTATTTGTAATTGTCTGTGCGGTATCGTTATCTAATTGTCAAGATGTCTGTGTACAAAAAAGCTCATGTGTATGCGAGTTTTCAAACGGGACCGGTATTGACCTCACACCATCTTCAAAAGCTGAATTTTATACGGCGCAAATGTTTGGCTTAAAGGAAAATAATACTCAATACGCATTAAGCACTTACTACTTTCATCCTTGTTACGATGTGTTACCAAAAATAAATGCGACGAAACCAGTCGACACGTGTAATTTGCCATTGTCTGTAAGTAATTTGTAGTGTTATTCTGATGGTTATTTGCAGCAGTTCTTTTTTATTTATTACTGCAGGTAGTTTTTAACAAAACTCTACTTATTATTTAATAATGAATACCGCCGGTTGCAGCTTCCAAAATTATATGCAGAATTTTATTTGTTTTACCTGACAATCACATACTTTTCTGAATCTTTAATTTGTGTAATATATATTGTACTTGAGGGTGTTTATAAATTTATATTCCAATACATATATTCCTTTATACTACTTTTAGATATGCCGCCATGTTGACACTATGGTTCAGCAAAACACTACTACTAAAGACACATTTAAGTTGGATAGTAGTATTAATGAGTTTATGGGATCTTCAAATGTATCCACATTCACTGCAGATGGCCTGTCAATTAAATATGCCAATGGTCCATCGTAAGTATTTCTTAAACAGTTGTGTACTTAGGATAAAACAATCAATATTGTCCTGTTTGCCAAAAACACAGGAGCCTATGACATGTATGTCATTAAGTACAATAAAGTAAGGTTATAATGGAACCTGTTACTAAATCTCAAAAACCAGTTTTATATTAATATCAAAATATTTAACTTTCTCTTTGCTATCAGGAAAAGTAGAAATGAATACTTTTTTTTGTTGATTTAATTTTGCTAAAATTTTTAACATTCATTTCTGGATTTAGAAGAACATGAGTACAATAATGCTACACATTTTGTATGATAAATACACCAAATTAACTCAAGAAGGAAATTTTATTGAACATTGCTGAATTAAATAGCTATACATACTTACTTGATAGTTATTTTGATAAAAAATTATTATTTATTTGTTAAACATACAAATAAATATTTTTGATTAATAAATCTCACTAAAGCTAATGTTTTACATTGTAAATTAATATGTAAAACTGATATTGAAATCTGAATCATATTTTAAGCCATATCCTATTATAATGTTATTAAAACTAATATATGTAGTTGGATTAGTTACACTCCATATTTCCACTTCATTAGCTATGTAAATTAATTCTTTATTTCACTTATCAAAGTATACTGAAGGCCATTTTATCATGTAACAGTGTTGTATTATTTCCAAATTGCTACTGTGAATGATCAAGCAAATATGATTGCTTTATAATGCCTGTTTAGTATTGGAGTATTATTCAACAGACATAAGGTTCAATTTTGTTTGGTACATATGAACAATACAGTTTATGGAAACAAGTGATTTATATTGTATCATTATACTGCAAAGGATGACATGTATTGAAAATACACTTGTCACAGCTTGTAAAATGGAGCTTTATTTGAAAACTGGAGCTATTAACTTATTTTTCATATTTTCATTGCAAACTAGTGAAATTTGAGTCTTTTATTTTAAATGTAACTTAATGGGTTAAGCCTAATTAATTATGAAGTGTGTTTCTATCTTTGTTATAATTTTACACCATCACCATTGGACTTATTGGGTGCGTTCGGAATGCCTCTCACAATGATATCAGAAAACTGCTTATAGTCATTCGGATTTGACTTAGTGCGCTAAAAGTGATATTTTTGCTATTTCGATTGGTTTGGTAACTAGCACTTAATGATTCTAATTGTTCCATGTTAAAGTTACACTTTTATTAAGATCTTCAACCCTGATTGGAACATGAGCCAAACACTACCTGCGGAAAGATGATGCTGTTTTGTTTATGACGTTGTTAATGTCATATTGATATCAGTTGTAACCTGCTCACAGGCAGTCGGAATGGTTATATGCGAGCACTCTGAGCCAATATTATGGGCACACGGACTACCTACACTCATTGTAAAATTATGTACACACATTGTCAGGGGACAAAAAAAAACATAAGAATACCTTTCTTAAAGAAAAAAAGACATAAAATTCCTGAAGGACATAAAGGCAATATTGACAATTTATTCTTTACAAAAATATTTAAATTAAGATGTAAATAGGTAGATTTCAACTTCAGTTCAGCCAGTGTTTTATAAATTTAGCCTAATAACAGTATTAATCTCTATCTTTTCCAATCAATTAGTGGGCACTTATATATTAGGTCTTTACCTATGAAATTGCCGTTTTTCACGAAATAGAAATAAATGAAGCGTAATTTTTTATATATTTTTTATTTCTATTAATCAAAATAATCACCCATGCAATCAACGCATCTTTGCCAACGCATTGGTAGCTTATTGATGCCTTTCTTGAAGAAATCAGCTGGCAACAAATTCTTCAAAGGCATTTTGTACTGCCTCTCGGGTATTGAATTTTTTTCCTGCCAAGAAGTTATCCAAATTCTGGAAAAAGTAGAAGTCTGTAGGCGCAAGGTCTGGTGAGTACGGCGGATGACGGAGAACTTCCAACCCCAACTCTTGTAGCTTGGAGACCGTCTGCTGTGCAGTATGAGGTCGCGCGTTGTCGTGCAGGAGCAGTGGAGCCGAACGATTGACCAAAGCCGGTTGGAGACGTGCGAGCTTCTCCATCATTGTGTTCAGTTCTTCACAGTACACATCTGCAGTAATGCTTGTCCCGTTTGGCAAGAAGCTGTGATGAATTACACCCGCGTTAGACCACCAAACAGTGACCATCACTTTTCTAGGGGTAAGTTTTCGTTTAGGGCATTGTTTGGGTCCTGAACCAGGGTCCAACCAACTAGCTGAGCGCTTACGATTGTCAAACAGGATCCATTTCTCGTCACAAGTAACAATGCGGTTCAGAATTCCTTCATTTGTATGCCTGCTGAGCAGTGCAAGGCACGTCTCCACGCGTACTTCGCGCTGGCGGTCATTGAGTTCGTGGGGTACCCATTTGTCAAGCTTTTTACCTTGCCAATTTGACGCAAATGGACCAATATTGATTTGATGCTAACGTCGAAAGCTGCTGCTAATTCAGCCGTGGATTGAGTTTCATCAGCTTCCACAATTGCCTTTAATTCGTCATTGTCGACCAAAGTTTTCGGACGACCACGGGGTTCATTTTTCAAGCCAAAATTTCCAGAACGGAAGCGGGTAAACCAATAACGGGTGGTGCGTTCGTTTGTAGTGTTCGCTCCGTAAACGTCGTTGATGTTGCGTGCCGTTTGTGCCGCTTTGCTGACGGTACTCATACTCCATAATTACTCGAATTTTTAACTTATCCATGATGACGAAAAATGTTCGAATGCGTTGAAAACAAAACACTAACTATTAAACAAATGACGATTTTAGAAAAAGAATTCCATGTTTGTCAAATAAAATTAATTTGAAATTAGAATTATCAGTCAAAAAAAAAATATGTTCATTTGAAATGGCCGTTTTCATTTCATTTCATTTGGTACGGCAAAACGGCAGTTTCATAGGTAAAGACCTATTATCAATGATATCAATGTTTTATTTTAAATATATTTATAGAGCGACACTGTAAAAATATTTTTAGTGCCTAAAAATATTGTAGACCTTTTGCAATCATGGGTCAAATGGTTTAATTTGACTTTGTGAAAGTTGTGAGAATGAGGCTATAACAGTCTCATCAAATCAAAACCAAGTAATTTGCAAGATAAATATATAAATTAAAAAAAAACAATTTAGGTATGCAAAGCAAGTAAAGCTTATATGTTGAATAATTTATCATACAAACAATTTTGCAGTAAGTATGTATTTTCTTTTTAGACATTAATAAAAGTGTGTGAACATGATATGGCAATCTCCTTTGTTAAGGGCCCAAGTCACTCATTACTTCAGATCTCTTGGGACTTAGGAGACAAAAATGTCATTAATCCTGGCTTTGAAGAATAATGTAGCTTTCCAAACTAGTTTTTGAGGTTTTAGATTATATTACAAAACAATCTTTCTATTTCCAATAATATTATGATTTATACAATTAACTTTTATATTTTCTACATTTCCAGATCAACAGTAGTACTCCTCATTTGTGCGCAGACTGACAGCCAACTGCATGTGTATTCTGAGAGTGAACCAAACAATATTGTAAGTCTAAAACTAATGACATATAATAATGTGAATCTAAAACTAATTACATGTAATTAAAATAAATAATATGATGATTACTGGCATGGACTGATTCTAGTGCTTGTGACTGTTTTTACCTTTATCTAAGGGGTAGCCAAAAAGATAATGGTTGAATATTTTATTTTATTTTACTGGGTTCTTATTTTAGAGTACTACATGGATGTAGAAGCAGGCCAGTGAATTCAGTTGTCCAAATGTAGTAACTCTAATTGACTTGACATCTTTTCAAACATGAAGTAACTAGATGTTCTTTTAATAAAAAGCAACCCTAACCTAAAACCTGCATTGTTACTGTAGCTGTGGGAAGTAATACGTTTATGCAAAATGTCACATGTGAGAGGAGATGGTAGCTAGGCAACTTACATTCCGCACACCTGTTGCTAGCAAATTATTCTTAATTACATGCAATTCTGTTAATTATTGCAAAATACCAATATGTTTGCGCAGGTGTTCTTCGTTACTACCAAAATATTCCCATTTAGTTATAAGTGGTTCAACTCAATTGCAAGCGCGCGGCCCTGTGTGCGGTGTCCCAAAATTCAACGGCAAGCCGAAACGGGACAAAGGGTAGATGGTAACCATCATCAGAAAAATAAGCAAAAAATCCATACCATGTTCTTTAGAAATTATAGGCTTTAAAAAAAATAATTTCAGTTTTTAACCACTTTTTAGTTATTGTTGTTAATGTTGGTTATCTTTGTACATTTAAAACGTGTTACCATAACCCTGAATAACATATCTTAAATCACAATAAAAAATAACACAATTGCCGCAAATTTTCATAGAAATAACACTTTTTGCCGTGTTATGTATATTCAACATTTTCAAAATATCTCGACTTTGAAAGAGCCTCCTGAAAAAAAAAATGTACCAGAGTGCCTTAGCAAGTGCCATCAAAAGTTGGCGCCTTTAATCAGGATTCCAAAATGGTACAACACTTGTTGGGTTAATACTAAAAAAATACGAAACGTGACTTTTTCTTTAAATTTCTGACTTTAAATTTAAGGCTACAATTGCTTTGCTGAAGGCTATATTCCAAAAATTAAACCAGCAAAAGTGTTTGTAGCATAATTTGTAGCATCAAGGTTGAACCACAGGGTCAAGAATTTTATTTTTGTTTTCTGATAGCTGTTGATTTGTTGTATCTCCTGCTTCCGGTTTATCGTCGTTTTGGACACCCTGTATGTACAAGCTTAACGTACACTTAAGGCCGCGCTCATAAATCACTTAAACTTGTAATGTAAGTACTTAGTTTTGTAATTTATTTAATAATGTTTTTTCCTTTTCCAGGTACTCGCCTTCTATTCAAGAGATGGTTGTTTGAAACAAATTGAAGAGGCCGGCAGATCGTTAGGATCTACTCTGTTGATAATTCTCTTTTCATTTGTGATATTTTATCTAGTCCTAGGGGTTTGTACCAAAAAATTCCTTATGGGAGCGACCGGCCTTGAGGTGGTACCAAACTTAGGCTTTTGGTCGGATCTGCCTAACCTTGTTAAGGTAAAAAATAGTACTTTATACTCCGAGCTATAATTTAAACGCAAATGTAAATTTGAGTGTTTTATGACATGTGTTAGCAAGCGAAATTTCATCCTCATACACATTAATCACTTTACAGTTCATTTGGTGTTGGTACAGCATGTGTTTGTAACGTTCTTCCCATCTAACAAAAATATTTCCCGATTTTTTTAAAGCTCTTGTGTATAAGACATGTTATAATTTTTTGTACGCTTCTTGTATTTTTTTAATAATTACGCACAGCCTCACATGCGTTTCATCAATTAAATATTTTTTTATGGTTTAAAACATTGTATCATATCATATTGTAAATAAAAATTATTAATAAGTCAATGATTTCATTGCATTTCAAACATTCCATTTTATATATAAGTGGGTACTAATGTTTAAGGCTTGCTATACATACCACAATCGAACAATCATACAAAAGGTTACGAACCTGCAATGGAGTAATGTAATTTTGCAGCATTTTGCAGCGCACAAATGCTTTGAAGCCTGACCACATAGTTATTAAGATGTTTTGCTAATATGTATACATGGATTTTGTGATTTTATTTTTCATTCGACTTTTGCGCGGCTATTATGTATTCGTTTGATGTGATTGGTCTATGATACAAACGTGGCTGTGTCGTGTATAGTAGTGATAAAAGAGACTCGCGTCCTTTGGTCGTTTACATCAATTTACAAGACTCGACTTAAGTTAAATCTAAAGCTGTTAGTCTTGTTTGATACGACACAGTCGTTTTTACTTTAAGACAAAGTCTTTAAAAGACTGCAGTCGTTTACCAAAGAACTGGGCCCTTGAGTCAAGCCTTATAACTAATATAGCTAAGCTTCTTAGATTGAAATGAGAGGTAATCATTTATGTGTGGTAACACTATGGCTTTAATTACATAATAACGTGAGTTTTATAAAAATTAGCTAATTTGTATTTATTTTATTATCGTTTATAAAAATCAACAAAATCATGTAGCTGTGCACCGCACGCCTTCAGATTGACGACTCCCCAGACAAAGCACCAAGTTACTGCTCAGTTTTTTTTACATTAAAAACCTTCGATTTCAATAACTAGTCTTATGACTAAAGGCTCGGTACTAAAAGTCTTAGGCAGTCGTGAGTTGTCGAAAATAAGTCGAGTCTTTATTACAAGTCTTAAAGGACTGAGTCTCTTTCATCACTATTGTATAGAAGACAATCTATAGACAACACATACAACATTATAAGCACGCATGACAATTTGATGAATCCGCTAAGAAATTAGGAGATAAGCACGCCGCATATTATGTAGCTCATCTGTGGGGTATATGCATGATTTCTGAAATATATCTAAACGGTTCTATAAGTTTCTATAATACCGGAAATAATATAATATACAAGAATTGGGTTTATAAAATTCTTACTTATTGTGGTAGACGGACGAAGGAACGGAAAAGCTTATTTAAAAAAAATATTGTATTGTACGAATCTGCAAAAATACCATCAAAGCTGTGACAAAATCACTTTTGAAGTAATCGTTGTAGACAAATCTTCCTGTATGTTTTTAATTTTTCGTATAATCGACTAGATAAATCATTGAAGTTACTTTGTATGGTCATAAATAACACGAGCTCTGCTCACTTTGCGGATATACAGTTTGTGTGTTTGTCTGGGGATTTATTATTATTGAATTGACGTGCTATATGCACTAAACAACTAAGAATTTACGAAATATAATAAAACGAAATTAGGATAACCTATTGCTTTTGAAATTTCAGAGACAGATACTGTTATAAACGTTAGCGTATTAACTTACTGTTCTCGTGATTTTATTTTGCTGCATTTCTAAATAATACAAATCGTTTAAGGCGTGTATTAACAACATCGTAATCACCTCCAAGTATTTAATTCTAAAAATTTATATCCCCTATAGGCGACAGCTACATCAATATCTGACAACTATCGCATGTATTTTGTTAACACAGTTACTAAACTAGATTTACCTTATGGTAAGCATAGCATTCACATTCAAGTACAATTTTTGAGGAGAGTCGGTAACTAAACAGTTCGACAATGCTACAGTGATACTGATATTTATTTGTCAATAGATTTTGGCTTGATCATAGTGTAGGTTATGGTTAGCAGACAATAGAATCGTACATGACGGAGATGTTAATCCTACTGTGTTATCCTGTTCCCTGAACTTAATATAGACACTGCGTGAAGAGTGGATTTCAAGGCAATTTGCAAGTAAAGTAGTTGCATTTATTATAGTTATTAGTTATAGTTGCATATATTACAGTTGTAGAATAATTGTAAACCTATGTATTAACAGTTTGTATGTCATTATAGCTTCAGAAAAATTAACACTAATTATGTGTGTGTTTAAATACTCTAAATTTAAATATGGTTACTACTCCAAAAATTGCACTGAAGGAAAATACCTGATGACTCAGCGTTCGGAAAAAGGGCACACAAGCTCATTCTCGTCTGAACTTGGTCTGCACCAAGATACTGCCACTTTTTTTTAGACTTCAGACTGCCACCTGCCAGTTTATTATGAAAAGTCGAGACCAGAGTTTGAGAACGTAGCTTAGAATTGTGCCCTCTTTCGGAACGGTAAAAAAAGTCATCCGGAATATTATATCGTTTATAAAGTTACTACGCCAGTCGATCGACGTTGCCTGTGCCATTCTACCATCGATCGACGTCGATTGGTGTGGTAACACCCTAATATTTGCCTACCTTGAAAAACATATCAGGCAGCGCTTTTGCCGTTTCTATTGAGTAAGTAAGTAGTTAAATTTAAGGAGATGGCAAGAGCTAACTAATGCTGCGTTCCGTTTGCCGATTACAGCCCTCACAGCGCTAAAAGTGCTCAAAACCGTTCCGATTCGTTTGAGCGCGCTAAAAGTGTTATTAGTGCTATTGCAATCGGAACGGTAAATATCGCGCTAACATTCTGATTGTTCGTCGCTGAAGTCTAAAGTTACAATTTCATTAAGATCTTTGACCCTGAATGAAGCAGGAGCCATTTTTTTATATTATTACAAAAGAAAATTAATAAGCAAGCTTTTAAAATCTTTAATCGACTAATAAAAACATCAACAAAGTAACGTCATGTGTCAGTATTGACAGGTCGCTCACAGCGAGCATGCTCCGTAGCTTGGGCACTGTGAGCGGGAAGATGGCGGAGTTTATGACGTCATTGATTACGTATCGATATCGCTGTGAGCGCGCTAACGGGCAATCGGAACGGGTATGTGAGCGCAGCATAAAAGTACGCGGAATGTCAAATTACGAGTACAAGTTACTGTAAGTAAGGTTCAGTCGGAGTGCACGGTTCTCAAATAATAAATACAACTCATACTGCAGAATACTGTACAATAGACAAGTGTAGAGGACTATAAATTGCCAAACTCCTACTAAACCCTTCAGTTGAGTGAGCAGCAGTTGGTTGGACGTCTGCAATGGTATTATTAACGCTGTCATAATGAAAAAGAAATGACATGAAGAAGAAATCACATACCTACATCTTTTACAAGTACTAGTAATTATATCGTCTTAATACTCAGAAAAGAATATTTTATCTTGCGCTTGGAAATATTAGTTAAGATCCTTGGTCTACACAGCACAAGTAGATTTTTGCCTCTGACCGAGACTTAGTACCTATGCCCATAGGTACATACATTTTTCTAACCTCAGATGTCTTTCCGTCTTAGATTGGGATTAGAATTCAAGGTTATTAAGGATTCAAGAAGATGTTGAGACATCATTGATGCTACTGCTTCATGAACGTCTATCTAGTTTTAGGCACCCATCCTACTGTCTTTTGGTTCTGAAAGTGTGATAAAAATTGTACATCACTATTTTATAAGATTCAAAACGCAAAACGACATCAATGAAGTATTTTTGAAATTTTCAGGACGGTTGGGCGTTTACACGAAGCGGGTTCAAGTTACCAGCCCGAGCTCCGGGACCAGTAACAACCCCCGATCCTAACAGTTACGACAGCATATAACAGCGAAAAGAAAACTGTATTACTGAAGGGCAGCTTGTATTGATAGAAGAATAAGAAACTTTCTGGAGGCCTATTTCGACTCTCGACTTACGATTTTGAACCTAATATAATGAAATGCTGATATAAATCTTTTAATTATAAAAAACTTCTTTAAGACTTTAAGCGTCAAATCATTGAGTGATATTTATAGTCACCGAGAGAAATGAGATTTTTTTTTGAATACCAAGAGTCGCGGTAGAACCCCAAATGTCAACTGTAACTTGAAATGTTCTATATATTGTCATAACATCTAGAAACTAAATCGAAATATTATTGAGATTCAGAATATTATAACTTCTATATTTTTTAATACTTCGAACAAATCACTTAGTAATACTTATAATATGTATGACTCTTTTGTGAATTTAAATTGAATATAAAAAAAATTGTTGCTTTGATCCATTGCTAGTTTTGTTATTAGTTTTCTATGTTATAATATTTTCTGAATATTATAAATGTATAAAAAACAAGGTGTGCTGTCTAAATTTGTCTCTGTATTAAGCACTTAATATAAAAAAATTTTGATAACCGTAACACCTGTATAAGTCGTACCATAATTTTAAGTTAAATAATATCTAAGCATAATAAATATCCAAATAATCGAGTATATGCCTAATCATATTAGTGTTTTTGTTGCTCAGTTCGTTGGAAATTGTATTGGCTTTATTCCTAGTATATTAAAGGTGGTAATGCTTTAACACTGAATTTTTTCTGAAATTTTCCATCTTAGTTATTGGAAACCTGTAAATATTTAATAATTTGTTTTATAAATAAACGAAGTAAGGTTGTGTATCTTTTATGTGTTGAGTCAGTGACAGAGTTCACACAACCTTACCTGTTTTGCTAATTAGATTTCGCTGTTGTAACCTTTTTTTTTATTTTTTAACAGTATTTTACGCTTTCTACTTCCTTTTATTTACTACCTTTCATAGAGATATTTAATTTTTTTAATATAATTCTCAAATGAAAAAGACATTATCACTTAACAGTATAAAGCCATGCAATTTAATTGTTTGAAAATTATATTTTGTTTGCAAGAACCATTTTGTTAATTTTTTGAAAGTAATGGTTGTGTTGTCTTTATTGTTTGAATAATAAATTTTCAGAAATAGAGTTTCCAGTAAATATTTTTATAAGAAGATAATGTTTCTTGAGGTTACAGTAAATTAAAAGTTTTAAAATATCTGAAATAATTAATGTATAATTTAATCCAATCGAAAACTTGCCACTTCCTCCAGGTCTCCACTATAATATCAACGTTACTTAGTTATTAAATACTTGTATCTATTATAGTATGTAGTTTACTCAAAGGGTTTAAATTAAATCGATCAACCGAGACTAGTGCGGTCTAACAATTTTGTACCGTCCATAGCTGTAGTGAGTGCCATCCACTAAGATTTTTTTGTTCTAACCATCGTAGTGTGCGACCTCGGCCAAAAAAGTGGTGGGGCGCGTCTTCGTGCATTGTACTTACTAGAGCTGTCGCAGTTCCTCGCAGTATTGTTGTCTAGCTCACAAATATACGAGTACCACAGTGATTGCATATTTTAGTGGCCCTGGCCCATCTGCTTATAGTAGTCTGAGTTTAATTAATGAAAATCTTATAATCATATATACTCGGGATTTGACAAAAGTGTGAATCAAAAAAATAATTTTATATAAGTTTCTTAGCAAAAAGACATCATTATTGGATAGTTTGTAATATTTTTTACCTAGACTATGAGAATTCAAATACAAAAAAAAAAAGAAAATTTAATCATGTATGCAGCAGTAATGTTTCTTATGTTGGCAATACCAAGACACTATCAGATTGAGCTGAAAAATTTGTATTAAAATTTTATCAACTAAAACTTACTAAGTATTAAATTATAGGAATACTTATATAAATATTTTGTGTACCTGCATAATGTACTAATTCGTAGGTACATTTTTACAATTTTCTTTCAATATATATGTACTGCCAACATATACAACTATTATAGGCCTGATTTGCACTAGTGACGTGGTTATGTTTTCATAAGTTTTTTATTCACGGCCATCTAAAGTGCCAAAACTAGATTTATCTATTATTAGCGTTTTCTATTAGTTAGGTACTTCCGTATGTATAAAAGTAATCCTACGTATTCATCTAAAAGTCTATTCTGTATTGTGCAATGTTAATCGATTGTAAATAAGAAGAACGTTCTAATAATCTATTTACTTAAGTAATACATAAAGGTGAATTTACGAATCTCTTTGGCAGTGTGTAAAATTTTATAGTAAATATTTTATCCTAATGAAATTGAATATATTTTTAATATAGCATTGTTATATTGATCATCATATTTATGAAGATTTGGTGAAAACATTCTAACATGTATGGAACATATCTCTATTTCACTTGTTTTTCTTTTTATATAAACGAAAATCATTTTCTTTTGATAGGTCCAGCATTTATACAGTGATGCCGATATTATATTGTATTCCTCTTCTGTACAGTGAAAATACTGTAGGTTACACTTTCCTTTCTTTCTATTCAAATGGGCAAAGATACCCATTTAAGAGTACCTAAGTTATAATAACTGTAAGAATTTCTTACATACATTTCTTGGTTGTACTTGAAAACATCGATGATATAATGTTGAACCATACATTTGTATAAGATGATTGTAAAAAGTCCTAAGTTTTGTTGCAAAAAAACTAGTGTAACTTACCCGGCGTACCTAAATACCTATTACATGTATTTTATCACACTTTGACCACGAGACTTTGTTAGTAAACTATAATAATTGTACAATGTATAAACACAACTGAGTTATATTCCTTCGATATATTTTTATAAACAACTATAAATGTCCTCTATTGAGTGTGTAACCATTGGTTTGCTTGCACAAAAATGAATAAAAGAAAGACTTGTTCTATTGGATATTGTTTTAATTTATAACTTATTGTTAAGAAGAAAAATTTGTTCTCCTCGTACCTACTAAATTAAACTAAAGGAGTATAGAGTCAAACAAAACTAACAAACAGTTAAATCCTAATATCTTTCCTATGCGAGTTTATTGCATCCAGTTTCGAAATATTTCGATCCTATAGTAGCGATCTTTCTTTTCGATTTCGAATGCTGTATTTAGAGGTTTCTAACTACGTTAGCGAGTCTTACCGACTCAGGGAAACATAGGGAAAGTTAGCCGGAGTTGAAACATCTAACTAGCGGCTACCAACCAACCTTTCAGCGACTCATCAACTTTCTAATTGCATAATTTATTTTATAACAGAAAGCCGATATATCAATGCTTACCTTAAAAGTTAGCGCAACTCAGGCTGAATGTTTAAGTTAGAATTATGATATAATGTAATATACAGCGTCGGCGGCGCAGTGGTTAAAGGCACCGGGCTCTTTATCTAAATCGATCCCTGTTGACTGCGGAGTGTGGCAACTTAAGCCTTCTCTAACGGTAAACGTGGTGGATTATAAATCGCCTTGTAAATTTACATTTTAAATTTATTTTGAAAAAAATATACTCGTGAAGTTTCTTGCCAGTTCTCCACGAAGGTTTTTCCGAACTTTTGGTAGTCATGCTTTATTTGACGTCAATAAGAATAAGTAATTGTCAATGTTGAGAAATAGTTGGTTAGTAGTTGGTTCGGATTATTAAAGCTGCCGTGACAGTACTACAGGCTGTCAATCCTGTAGGGAGACATTTAGGCTTTTTTCCGGCCGTAAATACCTGGCAATATCTTTTATTCTAATTAAATTAAAATGTCACTATAGATAAATAATTGTCTAACAGCCACACATTAAGGGATATCAATAGTTACTTGAGGCGCTTCTAATTATGGATTTTGCTTAGAGAATTTATACCTTTATCTGTAATTCATCAAAGCCTATGTAAGCACAACAAAATCTATAGTTAAGTGCGCTTTAAGTAACGAATTGAAGTTAATTCTTGTGGGTTAAGAAACTCATATATAAGATATAAGATTTTAATGTGAATAATTGAAGATAATCTTGAAAATATGTGTATCGCTTCCAACAAAGTCCGTTCCTCGCATGTAGTTAAATTATGTTCTTTATATGGAATCCCAGCTGTAAACAGTCAATGACGGTTATAACGACGTAAAACAGAAACTTTATCATTATCAGTCAAGGAAAGTTTTTGATTAACGAAAGTTCTGGAATTGGCAGAAATTATGGCCAGCCCCCGATATTTTTCAGCTGCGCCATTCTGTTATTTTCTAGAATAACTCATAAACACACGCATCAGGAATGTTCTACTGTGTTCGACATCCGTCACAAATCGCGTGACTGACCTTTAAAACCTCTGACGCAAAAAGGGGTCTTAGAAGATTGACGTGTCTGCGTGTTTGTGTCTGTGGCACCATAGCTCCCAAACGACTGATCCGATTTTGATAAAGATTTTTTTGTTTGCAAGTTGAATGAATCGAGAGTGTTCTTAGTTATGTTCGAAGAAAATCAGTTCAGCCATTTAAAAGTTACGCGTGCTAACAAATAATTATTTCCAAAAACATTTGTCTAAAAAACTTATAATGAAATATCCAGCAAAATCAATTAGTTCAGCCAGTCTGATATGCTACGATTACCGTCACCTGCGATGCTCAGTCGACTTATCTACGACAACTTCATTGGTTCCTACAGTTGGCCTATAGAAGCTGTGTGAGGTCCTGACAGTGAGCCAACTTTTTATTCATAATATTTGATAAAGCAACGTTCTCTCTCTCTATTTGACCCGACCCTATCGAATTCCCGACGTATTAACCCCTGTGCTATAGAAACGGTATTGACTAGCTTCGCCCAAAAGTTCTTTCTCTTCCTAGGACCCCTTATACAATAAAGTAAATAAAAAAGCACCAATATATGACCTAGCTGGAGCAAACTGTAAGAAATCCAATCAAATAAAATCATTTATTTATTAATAATCATAGGTAAGGTACAAAGGTGGTAAACAGTTTAATAATGAATACAGCTATGATTCGCCGAAGTAGCATATGAAATTACATATTTGCAATTTTATACAATACATTATTGCTCAAGTCGAGACAAAAGAAACGAGGAATAAACATCACTTGGTAATCAGATTTAAAAAATATAACAAAAATAGAGCAACAATTAAATAATTTATTCAACATGTCAAAAAATAAAATAAAAACCTGTTAGTTAAAAATAAAACAATACTACCATTATTTACATGTCTTGAAAAAAAAATTATTTAAATTATAATAAGCCTTTTCAGCAAGGAAACCATTGAATGCAGATTTAAATAAGTTGTCGTTTGTTATTGATCTTATGGACTTTGGAATTTTATTGTAAACCTTTGGTGCCATGCTGTTGATGCTAACTCTTTGTAGTAGAGTTTTACGTGTGTGAGCAACCTTTAGAGTGCCCTCACGACGACAACCTATTGGGTTTGCTTCAAAGTAGTGGGAGTTTTTTCTAACAAAATTTGGAATTTCGCTTAAATAAATTGAAGGTAAGGTTAAAATTTTGTACTTTCTAAAATACGGTTTACTGGAGTCATCCTGCTTTAAGCCAAACATTGACCTAAGACACCTTTTTTGGGCTTATGAAAGCTCTCTTTCTTTTGTGTTGCCGAGAACATTATACCGTATGTTAATATTGATGCAACGTATCCAAGATACGCTGTTAAAAGTGTGTTAATATTTGCAACTTAAATTCTGTTGAGTTTTACAATTAATTGCTCAATATGAGCTTTTCATGTCAATTTGTTATCTAAAGTCAAACCCAAAAATTTGGTGGAATTTACTTCCGTTACTGGATTGTCAAGATAATTAATATTTAAGTTTAAGGCATTTTCATTTCTTAGTCTCAAATTTATAAAATTTGTTTTAGTTAGATTCAACGGATTCGTTGCGATGTCTAATTTTGCTAACATCTAACTGTGGCGTCGAACAAAAATAACGTGATACGTTTAGATGACACGCATCTGTGTCTTCAGCCAAACGGAAAACAAAACAGTATTTTGAAAATTTTTTACATGTTCAAAGCTTGAATACTTTTAGTTTATAACGTGAACGGCTAGGCACATTGTTTTAAGTGATCAGAAGTGGCAAAATAAGTGTATTTCTGGAAATGGAAGGTAAGTGATTTTTTTAATACATTGGTGCTAAACCTTTTCAACTTATTTTGCATTTCCTAATGATTTAATTGATTGTGAGGTATTAAATTAGGTCTGAAAATATTGCTTTGGTTTTCCTCGTGACAAATTTCAACTATGCAAATGAAAAACTGCCAAGTTTGATTTAATAGATGATAGATATTCACAAAGAGACAAGCTAAACCAACCGAAGCAGAGTGCTTACCCCGCTCTAGGGAGTTAGTCGTTTAACCGAGTGACGTCATATAGAGTTTATACTGTATATAGAGTATATACTGTTTATACATATATAATTTATTATCATATGATGGTTTAATATCAAATAACGCAACTATCAAAAAGGTTGGTAACCCCTATTTTAAAAAAAATCTTATAATATCCAGAAACGAAGGCTTGGAGCTTAATATACGTAAAAAATTGAAGATAGTCTAGTTCTGGATAAAAATTTCCCTAAAACTTTATTGAAGGAGTTACCATCGATTTTAAAATGACACACATCCGTGCCTAACGCCACACGCAAAAAAAAGTGATGGCACTGAATGTGTTAAATTATTAAATGTCAGCCAGTCAATTAGAGATAAAAGTGTATTATTAATGTCATTTTCAAAATTGTCAAAAGTGTTATAATTAAATAATACAGTACTGTCATCTGCAAATACAGTCATATGATGATTAGTCACATTAGGGAGATCATTAATGTAAATAATAAAGGACCCAGTATACTACCCTGTGGGATGCCTGTGTGTACGGACTTTTCTTTAGATGCGTAAGTCATGTTTATACCAGTATTGGGATCCATTTTGTTAATGTGCGTGATGTATCGACTATGATATATTCGACTACTAAAATATGATTCAATGAGTTTAATCGCGTTGCTTCTCACCCCGTAAGATTCGAGTTTTTTAATCAATGTGTCATGATTTACATTGTCAAATGCCTTAGACATGTGAATAAACAAAGCTATTGTTGGGTTTTTCTTTTCTACATTAGTAATGACTTTCTCCAAAAATTCATATACTGCCATGTTTATTGAATTATTTTTGCGAAATCCGTACTGTTTTTTACTAAGTAGCTCATTTGTTTCAAAAAGAAGTTTAATTTGTTATAAATAACATATTCAAAAATTTACGAAAACACTGAGATGAGTGCGATCGGGCGGAAGTATTCTATAAGCTTTTTGTTACCTTTTTTTAAAACAGGGATAATAGTTGTTAATTTTAATTGTTGGGAAAGAACCTTGCTCTAAACATAAATTGATAATGTGGCTTATAACAGGTGCTATAATATTTGCTACAAATTTGACAATTTTCGTAGAAATATCATCATACCCTACGCTGTTAACATTTTTAAGAGAATTAATTATTTATACAATAATGTCAGACGTTGTAGTCGGTGATAAAAATATTGAATTAGAGTGATTATTTATTATGTGATTATTTGATGTGGAATTATTTTCTTTATTCTTAACTGAGTCAATAAAAAAATCATTAAAAGTATTTGCAATGTCTGTCAGATCTGATATTTCTTTCTCATTTTGTAAGATGCAAGAAATTTTTTCTTTCGGTAAGTTATTAATCTTGTTAATAACTATCCATGTTGCTTTAGATTTGTTCTGAGCGCTATTAACAAAGTAGTCGTTCTGTGCCTTTTGAGTCAAATTTATAATTTTTAATATCTTTTAACGTCTTAAATATGTTCTTATTGGTTCCGTCGGAAATAAACGATATCTCCACAGGAGCTGTCGCCTTTTTTGCTGCATGTTTTAATGCCTTTTGAGACCCATTTTGGCTTTGGAATAAGAGATTACTGATTTTTTTGCTTTCACTGAACTATGAAACAACGGAATCACTCTTAACTATAATTCACTAGTAATAGAAAAACCAACCCATATACTCTACTACATATAGCACCCCTCCACTAATACGCACACAAACACACACACACACACACAACACACACATACTCTCTCACACTCATAACAATGATTTCATTTATTGTAATTTATTCTTTGTCTGTCCAAAATGTGTTTAAAATTAAAATAATTTGCTCAAATACTGTCAGTGGTGACCTGGAGACCTAATAGTACAGGCTTGTCTTAGCTTAGGCTCCAGTCTCCTCTAATTAATTACATCGTATCACATGTATTGTTCATTTTTAGAGAAAACAAATGATTTTTATTATTATTGGTTAATACGCTCAGCCAGCCTCATACCCGCGATAAGGATCGCATGGGTTCAGGCCGCAATTCTAAGAAATCCCAGAGTTGAGTTGAGTTACAAAATTGGCGGCTGACCCGTAGGATTTCTATGAACGTACATGTATGGAATGTCTGTGATCACTACATTCGTTTGTCCCCTGAAAAAGCCGTCTATTAATAATTTACATTAACCATAAATAACGAAACTTTACACCTTAAGAGCGTTTTCCGTAAGACATTTGTACAGGAGTCCAGCGCGACCGCATCCTTTCTCTCCGTCTTTGACAGATTCGTCGTTTACTGAAAAAAAAAAATAACATAACAGTCACGTACTTTTGATTCTCTAATCAATTTACCGCACAATTTCATATAATAGAATGTTATTATTGCCCTTCTTGTATGTAGTAGGATTCTGTTCGCATATATATATATTTCTTTCACGGCCGAGTAGCCCTGTCTCACACGCCAGAGGTTTTGAGTCCTTGCCGGGGCATTCATTTGTGTCGAGTCATGGTTGTTGATATTTATACATGTATGTTTATTCTTGGATCCTCCCAGTTAACTGTATGGTCATCCATAACACAAGCTCTGCTTACTTTGAGCCATAAAGTTGGTGTGCTTGTGTGTGTCTGGCTATTTATTTATTTCTTAAATATCTGTATGCCTTTTTATGATATACGTGACAAACGAGCACTTTATTGAATGTGGCATCCGGCCCCATCATGTTATTAATAAATTGTTAGTAAATGAATATTCAACCGATTTTAGATTTTCTGTCTCTAAAAAGTTAAAGGCTAAAATATCCACTTATAGGCCTTAAGTATCTTCTAATCGATATACCTACTCTTATAATATGTAGGAAATTTAATATTTGTTAATTTGTAATCGATAAATTGTGAAACTCGGAATAGAAGTTACCCACCTGTTTTACAAGCTTCGAAGACTTTCTGTCCAAGCTCAGCTTTTTCGGGTACTTCAAAGCTTTTTATTAATTCCAGAGCGTTGTCTAAGTTGTAAAGACCCTTGTCATCCATCTAATAAATAAATACATTTAAAAGTAAATTATTTAGTAAAAGAAAATGCAAACGAAAAGACTTTGTTTTCATTATTTTCATAGCTGAGATGTGCCATAATACCTATTTACCTGAATATCCGTACCTACCTAAGTATAAATGTACCAACCAGTACTCACCCAGCTAGCCTTTTTATAGAAGCACGCCATGAAACACCTAGCGTTTTCTGTGTCCGGCATTTTGAGCGATTGCATGAGTACGATCTCATTGCTGGTGAGTGGGATCTCCTTGGTGCAAGACATGCCTAGCTCCAGGAACCACGCCTTGAACTCATCTTCGGTTTTAGCCTGATGAACAAAAGGTATAATCTTGACAGTAATAAGTGATAAAACATGTACGATCCAACGATAACAGTAAACTATAAATTTCTTCTTAAACTATTAATGTCTCCGCGTGGTTGATGACTATTTACGGCAGAATTATGTTAAATTATTTTAATTATGTTTTTCGCTTTGAAATTTTTAGAACCCATTCATGGTCGAAATAAAGCCGCTGTTGTTTCATTTTTACGTAAAGTACCGCGGACCCCGGGTTATTTTAATTTATCGAATTCTTTTGTGGTTTAAAAAATGCAAAGCCGTTACAACAAAATCCTTAATTTTATACTAAACTAGATACAGTGGAATCCGTTTATAATGGCATAGAGGGAAATGATAAACACGTCATACAAAGCATTTTGAAGAAAATAAACAATCTCCTGTTTTTGTTAGTATGTATTTATTTTAATAGAGAATTGAGTAATTCATTAATCCGGTTCTTGTTTTTCAAAATCATTGAAATTGTCGACTGACCGACCCTGGGTTCCTTTGCGAGAGATGAGATAGATTCGCCATGTTTTTTTATCTGCATATTTTTGCACCTTTCTCTTCAATTGTACATGCTGTACGACGAGGTTGAGATGTAATTTTTTTCACAAATCACTAACGAACAATGCGTGATCTTCAACTATGAATTACCCACTGAGACTCAAAACATAAAAAAGTTATGCACGCGCTTATCGTCGTCGGGTATCACGTGACTCTCCCGAATATTTCCGAAGGTGTTGAGAATCATGTCGGTCACTATAACTGGACCCAATTCAGTTAGAATGGGTCACAATAAGCGACATGTCACTACGTCATTATAGTCATTATATCATAGTTATAATGAATTTTATATGAAAACCAAACTTCGCTATGTAATTAATTCCTAATAAGCCGTTGGTCAATATAGGCGGAGTCATAATAAACGGATTCTACTGTATTTGGAAAAGCATTAGATTAGTAATGCAGTACATTCTATACCTATATTCGGAAACAAGGCGAATAATTACAAGGCTAGAGGTGCGCTTTGCAAGTACAGTTAAGCGTTGGTGTAGGTCCGATTCACACTCGAATCCCTTGCAGTCTCGTAGTGCACAAGTATGCGGGGCGTCTACAAAATACCGAACAACCACTAGCGATTCTCGTCCTGTGCAGCCACCGAGCTTGCCAGCCAAATTGAAGTTTACTGAACTTCAATTTGGCTCTCTAGATGAATACTTCATTCCAATTTCAAGCAAACTGATGATCAATTACGAAGTTTTTTAATCACATATTTAAACAATTTATCAATTAATTTATCAGGCGTTTATATAAAATATATGGGCGGATAAAACATACAGGGCGTCCCACGGCTATGCCACAAGGAGGGCAAGTACCTTGAATATTGTAGATGAAACATTTAACTGAAAGAAGACATTATTTTAATTTAATAACAATTTAAACTGCATTCAAAGAATTTTAAATACCTAATTACATCGTTGAACCAGGAATCGAACCCGCTACACGAGAAAAAAAATTACCCTGTAGTTTTATCATACCGATCGTAAGGCTTTATCGTAAGGATTATTGTTTGCTAAATAACATGGTGTCAGAAATAAAAGGAAGACCATGAATTTTAACATTTGACAAACACTGAAGATGAACTCGACAGTTTGATATACTTTGAGGCAAACCCTAAAAGTTTAGTGAGGGAACGTGAAGAAGAAATCGGAATTTTGAAGGGCGTTGAAGGGCGGTAAGTACAAAAATTGCGGCCGGGTTATGCTGAAAGACGACTTATTTTCTGCCATGAAATCGAGAGGCTCATCCTAGAGGATCAGTATTTCCTAAATAATATTATCTGGTCTGACGAGACAAAATGCAGCAATATAATGGTATGTACAACCGACACAATAATCGCATTTGGTCCAGGGAGAATCCCTTACGTATTTGCGAGATAGTCAAGTGCGTTTTTCGTTCAACTGTTGGTGTAGGATTGTAAAAAACCGGGTCATCTTGGTACATTTTTATGAAGGGCATCTGAATACGGAAAGGTATTTAGAAATACTTGAGATATCAAGAAGGGAGATAAATAATCTTCTGGTTGCAGAACCACAAAACCTTGCTTTTCACCAAGATGGGGCTCCGGCTCATAGAACAAGAACAAGAGACTATCTCAATGAACAATTTCTTTCCTGGATCTGGACAAATAAGATGACCGCCAAGATCCCCAGATCTAAACCCGTTAGAGTTTTTTTATGGGGTTATGTAAAAAATTTAGTTTACAAAAACCAGTATGAAAGTGTCCACAAGCTACAAGCAGAACTTAGACATATTATTCTAAATATCCACCAAAACATGATAAAAAAATCGACAGGGAGCGAAATAATCAAAAGAGTGCGACTTTGTATTCAACAGATTGGGACTCATTTTGTGCATTTCATAAATTGATTAATTTTTTATTAAAAATGTTAAAATTCATGGTCTTCCTTTTATTTCTAATACTATGTTACTTAGCAAAAAAAGTCCTTATGATAATGCCTTTCGATCAGTATAATAAAACTACAGGGTAATTTATTTTTCTCGTGTAGCGGGTTTGATCCCGGTTCAACCACGTAATTATTTAAAAATCTATGAATGTAGTTTAAATTGTTTTTTAAATTAAAATAATGTCTTCTTTAACGAAAATTGTTTATGTCGTGACAGTAAGAAACGCTATTTTAATGAATCTCTAAGCAATCGTAGTTCTGCAGATGTGTGAAAATTTCTTAAATCCGTTGGTATTGGCAAATCTCCATCCACTTGTTCCGCCGATTTTGATATTAACAGACTAAATAATCATTTTTCAGTACCACTTGTCGTCTTAAACCCTAACGTTAAATCTGATACTTTGCATTACTTATCACAACTGCCTGTTACACATTCTCCTTTCTACTTAGTCGTAGAAAACTTAAGTGAAGAAGATGTAAAGAAGTCGTTACTCTCAATTTCTTCCGCGGCAATCGGTAATGACAACGTATGTTCCAGAATGATCACATCGATTCTTTCTACGGTTCTACCCATCTTAACTCATATTTTTAATTGTTCTTTATTAAGTGCTTCCTTCCCATCAGCTTGAAAATTTGCACATATTATCCCTGTTCCCAAAATCTCTAACCCTTTTTTATTTTCTAACTTTCGCCCTATATCCATTATTCCATTCCTTGCTAAAGTCCTTGAATACATAGTACACAAACAGTTAACCGCGTTCTTACGCTCTAATGATGTTCTTAGTCAATATCAGTCCGGATTTCGCCCTGGACACAGTACCGTATCAGCTTTGCTCAATGTTACAGACGATATTCGCTGGAACATGAAGAATAGGAAGCTTACTGTGCTGATCCTGCTTGACTTCAGCAATGCTTTTAACTCTGTTGATTTCGACGTACTACTCGGAGTTCTGAAGTTAATTAACGTGTCTCCTTCTGCACTAGGCTGGTTTGACTCTTACCTCCGTGGCCGCTCGCAGCGGATTCGTTTCGATCAGACTTATCCGGAATGGTGTTCCCTAACTGCAGGTGTTCCTCAAGGTGGGGTATTGTCACCTTTGCTATTTTCGATTTTTATTTACTGTGTAACAAAAGTAATTTCGTCTAATTATCACTTATACGCAGATGATCTGCAAATACACCAACATTTTTCAGTTCCATATGCTGATTCTGCTGTAATTTCTATTATTGAAGATCTCTCACGTATCAGCGACTGGGCCAAACCTTTCGGTTTGCTTATCAATCCCAATAAATCACAGGCTATGATAATTGGTAGTCACCATATTCGAAGTTGCCTTGATTTCTCGACATCGTCGTTAGTTTACCTTGATGGAATCCCAGTTGATTAGTCCGATAAAGCAAAGAATTTGGGAGTGATCATTGATTGTAACCTAAACTGGAATTACTATGTAAATGAAATTAGCCGCAAAGTAAATTTCACTTTTCACTCCATTAAAACCCTTCAAACATTAATTCAACCTATAATTGATTATGCTGATTCCAGTTTGGATACCACCGAGGAACTTTTGAACAAACTAGAGGGCCTACAAAACTTATCCATTCGCTTCATATTCGGACTGAGAAAGTATGATCATATTTCCCACCTCCGCAAGAAACTCATGTGGCTGCCTACACGTTTCCGTAGGAATTCTCGTGTCTTGTATCTTTTGTTAAATGTGCTTAGCAACCCTCACTCTCTACCATATTTACGTAACCGTTTTACCTACACCCACACAGGTGATGAGATCTGCAGACTGATTAAAAGAAACTTACTAGTGACTCCTCGCCACA
This sequence comes from Marasmarcha lunaedactyla, assembly GCA_923062675.1. NCBI lineage: Eukaryota > Metazoa > Arthropoda > Insecta > Lepidoptera > Pterophoridae > Marasmarcha > Marasmarcha lunaedactyla. The sequence continues at coordinate 18,695,107 of OV281353.1, forward strand.
AAACTGACTTCTTGTCTTTTCGTCCAACGTCCATGCAGCCGGGCTGTGGAACAAGCTGCCTCACTAGATGCGCGACGCTAAAACACTGTCTATTTTTAAGAGAAGAGTAAGAGAGCACTATTTGTCACTTTGCTAAAGGGTTCATCGTTGTGATCTACGAGTATACTTTATGTATGTTGTACTGTTTTATGTATATGTATGTATGTATATATATATATATACATACAAATATATATATATAAAATAAAAACATATATATATATAAAAATATATGTATATATACATGTATTTTTATATCAGTAAATATGTATAAATTGTACTTATGTTATTTTTTTTGTATTTATAGTATATAATGGCACATTTATTTGCTAGATACGAAACTCTCCAGTCACAGGTCTGCTGGAAGAAAGTTCCTAGGAAAAAAGCAGTACCTTTGTACATATAATTCTGTTCTTTACTTCTTTCTTTTATTGTAACTTATATGTGTGCATATATTGTTAAATAAATAAATAAAATGTTCCATCTACAATGTGGCATAGCCGTATAATAACTACGTAGATAATACGTTTACATGCATACTTTCGTAATATAGATATAATTCGTAATACATATTGTTATATTTAATGTCAGTAAGATAATAATGTTACATAATTTGACATATTTTATAATACGTTTTTTGATTTTTTTAAGTATTCTAATCTACACAATTTCGATATAATAATCAAAACATTAAACTTAAAACATTGTTTGGGTCCAAATAACTAATACTAGATACTAAATTTTATCAAAAATCCAATTACAATAACAAAATATAGTGAAAAAAGGCAGAAACTCACGCAAGCGGCACCAATAACACACGCCCACAGCAGACATGTGAAAAAGGTCGACATAGTTAAAATATTTTTTGTATGTTCACCACATTATACGAATACCACAAGTATTTATACCTAGCACTGTTTGTGTAGATAAAATGAACAAATAATTATTAAATTGTTATATAATCTGTAGAAATATAATTTGTAGCTGCCGGACGACTTGATAAAGGTAATTTAAATAATATTAGATTTACCTTTGGATACAATTTTGATGTTATTTAGTTTCAGTTGGTATGTTCGGTTGAATTTGTAGGTACGTAATTATATGAAGATAGAGTTGATTAAACATTTCGTATGCTTATTTTATAAATTTAGCATTTTAGCATTCACTTTCTATTCCATCGTCGAATGCCACTTGTCTAGAGGAGCTTGGGTTCTAGCATATCTCGTGTCTATCGTCATATATCGTGATATGCTCCATACAGTTTACGCGTCTTCGGTAGCGTTAGCGATGATAGATTGCAACTTGACTAGGTACCCTGTAGTTGAAATTACTGAATTTGGGATGCCTACACCAATTAAGGAATCTCGTTTTTCTTCTCATGAATAGTTAGTCAGGTTAGTAATTTGTTGTTCGGTTTTGTCGGTAACAATAGTGCGTCCCAGAATATACAGTGTCAGACTATAGTCTGTGCTATTGAACGGTTTCTAAATTTCCATGGCAATTGCGACACGTGTGTATGTAGATAAGGCATTCTTTTACTTATAAATGTATCTTTGTATTTGTCGTATGTTCATAAGTAGCTTTGCTGAGTTTCTGTTATTATTTTGGAAGGTAATTTTTGAGTTAAATTGAAATTAAATTTATATTTAAATTAAATTTTGAGAGAGATAGAGAGAGAAATCAAACCCTCTGTCCAAATGAGATTTAAAATATCTGGCTAAAACTGAGAGGAGCATCATGGTAAAGAGTTCACCTAGTGTGCTAGTTTGCCGTCTGATGTTTCTACGTAAGAAGTTTGTTTATGGGTTTTTTATTTCATCCCTGATTTTTGTAGGTTTTCATCACTGATTAGTTTGTTGTTATTTACTGGAGTTGATCTGATATTTTTTTATTTCTCTGAGCAGACAGAATATAATACGTAAGATAAACAGGGTGAATACTTATCTGTAGACCCAACCTAACGATAATTTCAAGTATGTCTGCACCGATAAAAATGAAATGAAAATACACTTTATTACCAAACCAGTTACAAAAATCAAAATACTCAAAACCACAATGGAAATTAACCTACAAAAGGAGATTGACAGTATAGGCGGCCTTATCACTAAAAGAGTGATGTCTTCCAGGCAACCTTGTACCTAAAACCAAACGCCACGTTCCTTCCTCAATAAGAAAAACCAGTGTTTATAAAGCTTATAATAATAGTTTATCAGAAGTCACATCAAACGCCACATCGAGTTATGGTGAATTAGATTGTAAAATTGCCGGTTCGCATGTGAAACCGGTCATTTAGGTAAGACGTGATGGAAAAAATGTACAATTATTTAAGAATAGTGTGCACTTCCGTGGCTACTTGTGAACGATGATACTACAGAAATAAACTGTTTTTAATGGACGTTGTTCATACTGGGCTACACTGGGTGTGTTTGAGGTACATACAGATGTGATAGAAGTTTTCTAGGATTTTATTTTCTACTAGGATTATTTTGTTGTAGGTACATCTCTGTTACATCATTTGATATCTGTAGCTACAATCACTCTTATCTCAATAACCTATACACAAGTTAAATCAACTGCTTTTGTCTTTCTTTTGGTGTAAGTTTAAAATAATTAAAGGGTTATTTCGCTTTCGTCCAAAAATTCAATGATTTAAAACGTTTTTAATAATTTGATTGATTAGTTGAATATTGGCATCAACCTGATCCGATGAGATTTGAGGATGAAGACTTATTTCGTATTATTATCGCTTGTGCAATTGAGAACACTCATGTAGGTACTTGCGCAGTAACTAGAGCCCGTATTCATAAATCTTAGGTACTGTAATTACGCATAATCTCACGATTTTCACATTTTCAAAATGGCGCGCGGACTCAAATGTGCTTTTTATAGAGGTATTTCAAAATAGCTAAATTATTTTTTTAGCTGTAACTATTGTAGTTTAAATTTACACATTTTAGATTTGTTTACATTTTGCCCTGAACTCTGTCCATGAATATTGTTAATAAGAGGTGTTCTGAACGTTTATTAAATGATTGATAAAATTATTAATTTTGGTATTTTTGTCGAAAAATTATGAGTTGGTAAATAGTTTTCAGGGTCTTTGTTACAGTTATTCTATTAGCCGTTACTCCTAGACCGGAGAGAATCTATGTAGTATATACTACCTAGATATTTGTATGTCGAATACATGCACATGTTTCTTCTGCTTTTCCCCATTTTACTCTACAGTATTGAAAACAAAGACTAGGCACAATGGTCTCATCAAGAATTTTATGAAAAATAAAACAAAATCAAGTTAGCAATTTTATTATGGGAAGTAAAACACGGCCGGGTTCTCGGTGTAGATGCACTTCGTGACGTGAAACGAAGCCTCGCAGATGTCCTTGTAGCTGTCCGCTGGAAATATTCACATATTTTACGTAACCGTAAGCGTAAAGCGTAAACGTAAATAAACATTATTATTATTTAAAAAAATATTGTGTAGGTTGCAGACGAATGGTATAATTAGCCGTTTAACTAAATGACTACTCCTATTACTGAATGGATTTGTTCAGCTAACCGGCTAATCGTTCTGAAGAATCTCCGATTTGGTAATTATTTTCTTAAAAACCGATCGAATGAAATGAGTGTGGTGCGGTGGCACCTGCTGATGCGTCAATGTGAAAATTGAAGACTAAAACAAAGCTTAAACGTTCAACCAAATGCCTAGCTGTTTAATTAAAAGGCTAAATCAACCATCTGGCTCCGACTTACAGGTAGTTGCATGTAGGTGTGTAAAAGAGCAAAAATATGCCCTTAAGTTGGTTTTAACATTTTTACTAATAAACCTAGCACAAATTACAGTCATGGATGGTACTAAGTATGAGGAAATGTTTACTTTTTCAAAAATATATTTTTTTAAACTTAACTAAACACAGGAAAATGTATTGAACAGGAACGCTCAATGCTTTGTTGAAATAATAATTTTTAAAATGAATAAATCCGTCGTAATCTACAAGCTCTTGGCATTTATAAAATTCATGAAGACAACTATTGCCCACTACTTTATAGCTAAATTAATGAGGTGACTGCGTCTATTTTTCCTAAATCGTATAGTTCTGGAATCTTCAAGAGTAGAGTGAATAGCACGTCTTGGACAGGTGCGTGACATCTTCGTCTTCATCACCACTTTCCTCCAGGTGCGACAAAAGACGAATTGTATCAATTTCTGGCCTGAAAATGTTACCAATCCCAAAATCTTTAAACCGAATAATGCTTGAAGTTCTCACAACGTATTCGGAAACGGCAAATGTCTTGTTTGAAAGCGACGTACCTACTTTCCTACACGCAGTGATGGCCGCTTTGGCCGGCTCCTTTATTTCCTCAGGCAGCAAGAGATCCGCTTGTTTCATGGCCGCCTCGTAGTTTAGCTTGTTGTTCTTTATCTGGGAATTAAAATGAAGAGTGGTATTTTAACGATTCAATTCATAATTTTTCAAAAAGTATTTTGTAGAAATTAAAATAAATTCCCTAGATAAACACGCCACAGGTTAAATACTTATTTAATTTCTAAAAGTGTTAATTTTTCTGCTGGTAAATCATTGTATGAAGAAGATTATGACATAATATATTTTATGGAACAAAACTGTGTTTATTGCTCAATCTTGTTACCTTTAACTGTGGTAATAAGTCACATATAGAAAGACGTAAAAAAATATTTGAAACCAACAAAACCAACAGGAAGTAGGCCGTGTGTTTAAGGCCTTAGGCCCTATTGGCTTAGCGCTGAGAGCGCTCATTTGCTAGCTAAGAATGTAGGCAATGAATCGATGTCAATCATAACACCGAATGTAAGAGAGGTAGAAACTCTAAAATTTAGAAAAAAGGGTAAACTTGGAAAGGCGGAACCTTTTTTAAATTAAAAATATCTAAGATCTTAGTTTATCAAAATCTAAGATCGACCTTTTTTATTATTAGTAAATAGGATCTTACCAAAAAACGAATAACAAGTTACATTGTTGAGGTATTTTAATATGTATTTTAAATACGACCCTCTAATAGTGCGTTTAATACTGCTATGAGTATTAAACGCACTATTAGAGATAGTAGAAAAAGAAATGCAATACAAGTAAGTCATGTACCTAGTAGGTAATGGCATTTAAGCGTGTTACACACTACGCAGTTACGACAAGATATCCGCATCTGCGCAGTATATCTTAAATATCGCTCTCTATGTATATCAATGAAGAAACGTACACTTAAGGTAAGTACACTTACGTACGCTAAAATATGAGTCTAAAATCCGGTAAATTATTTTGCTGCAATTAAACTACTCGGCCAATAAAATATGTTACACCAAACAAATTTAAAATTGTCACCAAGATATAACACTTTGTTAACCTACTGCGCAGCAAATATTCTATTATAACAGTAATTATATTATTCTTTCACAAAAAATACTGATTGTGAACTAAATGTTCATAAATGTTACACAAAATATCTAATAAATGTCATGAGCAGTGATTTACATTCAACAATTAGGGACTTGCTTATGATTAAATATCGTAAGACAACAATAATTAGATGTAACGACGAGCTCAGCGAGTAGGAGAGGTTAGTCTGTATGTAGGCTATGCAGCGATCCCAAAAAGGGATCTGCATACGACTCAATATCGTTCCCAATGATCTCTAGTAATTTCATGATTAATCGTTATTTTTGTGTTTGCCTAACTTTCTTATTTTGTCTATAAATATTGACTATTGACTAATTTTATTTAATATTTCTATATTTAGAACTATCGATGTTACCTTTGTAGATATTTTGGAATTGTAATGTAAGTAAATTGAAAATTGTATATTTATAGGAGAGCACAAAAACATTTTTTAGGTAATTATTACATTTTATAATGTATTTACTTTTGATTAATAAAACTACATTGGGCATTAATTGGTGTTTGATTAAGATATATTATGCAGTACATTATCTGAAGTAAAACTAAAAAATAAATGCTCCTTTAATAATTAGGTGTATTATTATTTTTACAAATTTGCAGCAGTTATTAAAAAGGTGCTCATTATTATAATATGAAATATTTTAGTGAATATATTTTGGTGCACAATCAGTATATTTGGAAGAACAAAGGCAAAATTAGTTGGAGAAAACGGGAATAAATTGAGGTCCAGTAAAATACCATCCATTTATATTTTATCGTAAAGTTTCTGGTTCTTACTCAAATTCAAATATTTATTTTTCAACATTGACAGTTACATGTTGTTGTTGACTTAATACAAAGCATGAATCTTTCACCAGTTGGGAAAGACCTTCGTGAATAAGAACTGGCAAGAAACTTCACGGATATAAACTATTTCAAAATAAATTATAATGGCTTTTATGCCTATACAGAATAATCGTTATCTGAATCTGTTGGCTCTGCAAGTCTTACCCCAGTAGACATGCTTTATGCGCATTCAAAATTTAATTACTCCTAAAGTGTGTAACTTAGAGCTCTGATTCTAATGCCTACTATTTACTTAAAATAATAAAAGTGAGATGACTTAGATTTTTTTCAGATTGTATAGGATTCCCATTTTTGTTAGTTACACAGATTTTTACGCTCTCTTGCATTTACCAAACATTTATTTACACAAATATTTACAGCCTTAATCATCCTACTGCAAGGTTATCAGCCTCACCCAACTTAAGGGTGGTATAAGGCCATGTATAGTCCACCACGCTTGCCTACTGCGGGTTGGCAGCTGAACACATACCTTCGAAATCATTTCTGAAGTACGTGGGTTTCCTCACAATTTTTTTCCTCATCGTAAGAGCAGTCGGCATTATGTACTTAAGTTGTAAATACGAATAGTACATTTGGTAGTCACGGAGCTGAACTCGGGAGCTCAAGGGCGATAAGCCAGCGTCTTGTAGACTCTTTATTATGTATTAATTCCGATAATCCTTACTGTACCTACACCATACTACTGTCTTTGAAAAAAAGCTTATGAAACCTTAAGTCTCACGTATATAATCAAGTTATTCAATTACGAGTAAAATATATTATGTTTTAGGAACTCGTACTTACCGCACTAGCCATTTTCATGATACATGCTATGTAGCACATTACTTCTTTTTCTTCAATAAAAACTCCCTCGGCTATCCTGTCGATTTTCGCTGTAAGCAGTGAGAATAATAAATAAATTTAAGCCCACGTGGCACCAGGAAAGGCAAAAAAATAAAAATTTTAAGAATTTTTCAGATTCTTTGCATAACATTACATTTACTACCCTTCTAAATAACTTAACAAAGTATGTAAAATTTTATGCTAACAAAATCCAAGTAAAGAATCTAAAAATAACTTCCTTTTTCTTAGAAATCTTATCACTCTTTACGTGTCAAACTAACTCTTCTTATTATTATATTAATAATAAGATATTAGGAGATAATTACGAGTATAATTATCTTATTATATATTATACTCGTAATAATAAAAAAAACTAATATGAATATGAATGTGCTCATTTGATCATAAGAAGTAAAAAATTTTAAGATAAAGTGTATAGTCGTAGATCGAGCTATTATTACTAACGTAGGTATTACTAAACCAAGCAATTTCGTCAACGGGCTGATTGCGGTTTTCTCTTTCAATCCTTCTAAGAAACAAAAAAAGCATGAAAGAAGCAGGTTATTTTTATTTTTTCTGTCAAGTGAATGATCGGGTAAGAACTGAAAGTTCCGTTCGTACCTAGGTCGGAAACTCCATAAAAACTATTTGCAGTGTTTGCTTAAAATTCAAATTCAAATATTTATGTCTCAAAATTGACAATTACTTGTTTTTATTGACGTAAAATAAAGCATGACTCTACCACCAGTTTGGAAAAACCTTCGTGAAGAAGAACTGACAAGAAGCTTCACGGGTAAAATTTTAAAAATTAGTTTACAGTGTCACTTTATGTCTCTACAAAATTATTCTTATCTGCCTCTGTTAGCTCGGCAAGCTTTCTCCCCCCAACTATCTTAACGACGAACACCCTCAAACGCCACACATTTAGGAGGTTAACGAGATATCCAGTCATCGCCCTCCTCAACTATAATAGAGGGAAATGAGCGACCTTTAATATAATAACCTTAATACAAAGCAGTATTAATTAATTGGTGTAGAGTTTCTTTTGTCAAGACCTCGTCTGCGGTGGCGCTATAGTCGTTACTGTTTTCATCACCCTAATAACCACGTTAACATGCTCGGGTTCCGGCGTGGCCAGCGTGGGTTTACGTTCCCAGACGAAGTGTGATCCACTTTGGCCTGTTGCAAATGTAAGAATCGCGAATTGCAACTGTGTATGTTAACGGCGGCGGTAACGGTACTGCGAAAATCGACGGTTCTCTGAGTTTTGAATGAAACCTGCACAGCTGCTGCGGGCCGTGTGCTCTTGTGCTACGCAAAGGCATGGGGAGGGAGCAGTCAGGATAATTACAGGAAAATGCATTTCCATACTTAAGTCTACGGCTGGCAACGTATAAAGCCAGGGAATGCATTTCTTCAAAATGAAGATAATTTTATTCATACTTAATTTGATTTGATTATATTATACCTATAGGAATAAGCATTCTATATAAATAAACAAAATATTAATTTTGCCATATGTTAATCGTCACTTACAAGACAAGAATTTATTGACTAAACAATTATAAGGTGGCATCACGTCTGATGCCGTTTTTTTTAGATATTTTGAGAAAAAAGCTGCGAACAAATGGATATCTAAAGATCGTAAGTCAGGGCTGTATGGAGGACGCATTAACACTTCCAAGCCAATCATTTATGGTAAATTTTAAATTGAATTGAATGTATCATAAGTGAAAATTAAGCCGTCAGACACTCACCGTCTTCTACATTATTTTTTGGCTGGCAGGATTTACGCATCATCTTTCCAGTATTTCTGATTTGTTTCATGGTCATCTGAAAGACAAATATAATATTGAGATATGTTGCTAAACTGTAACTTTATCTTTTCGATAAATTGTATAGAATTTTAAAATCAAGATCTAGAATTTTAGAATCTACTCGTTACGGAGTACTGTAGTATATTTCTTTGAATTTTTTTATTCTTCAGCAGCACTAATTAGCCGTAAACTTATTCTTGATCGCTGGTAGACTGCTGGAGAGGTTTCCAATTAAAGATCTTCTCTATAAAATACTAACACTAAATGGTTGACAGACAACGCATCGCCAAAAGCTTCTCCTTGCGCATTCCAAGGAAGCGCTTTTGAAAAAATTTAAAAATTGTCTCCAAAAGGTTAGGTTAGCCTTTTCCCTAATACCTACTTAAATACCATTGAATGACTTCTTAAGTGAATTATAATAATATCCATAATAACATTAGATGCTTTTTGATGATTTCATGTTTCGTGTTAAAACAAGCAGAATGCAAGATGCTGGTATTTTCAGACACAAATAGTAGATAAATATGACCTGTTTGAAAAAAATGGTATGGATGGTTTTTGAAAAAAAAATGAAAAACTCCAAAGAAATATTTCTAGAGTTAATTTCATTTGATAATTCAGTTACTTACAGCTTCACATAACGCAACAATGAGCACAAATTTCGAAACATAAACTAGTAGCATTTTTGTGAACCTGCACAAAACGAGCTCAAGGATGACATGACCTTTAATTATCTAAATTCTATCTTCGAACTCTTCTATTTATGTGCTACGGATAATTGAAAAATAACCTAGTTCTGTTTCAACTAGACTGCCTAGGGTGACCATGATGAGTCTTGTATTCATTTCAACTTATTTATTTATGAGTTTCTTTGTAATCCAGAATCTACATTTCAATTACCATTTTCCACATTTCCATATTACACTTAATAGATTTTGCCTGCGCCTTCGCTTGCGTTTTCCTTGAGGACAGTCCTATATCTAGTTAAAAGATACCCCTTGAAGTAAATCTTAAAAATTTTTGACAAATCAGCAACAACAATATTATTTACAATCCATCGTACTTTACTTACTGACTTCTGCCTACCAAGTGAAAACAGGATAAGGGAAAAAACAAATCATTATTCACTATTATAAACATGCAATCAGATCAGTATCAGTGAAAAAAATTTTGGGATGAGAAAAGCCACAATCATTCAGCAATTCCAAAGTTATCAAACCAAGCTTTTACCACATTTGACACTTCCGATCCAAATATTAAGTTGAAAACAGAAAAAGGATAATATATCTATTTTACAAAAAAGAAAGGTTGTGAACATACACTAACCGTATTTCTCGTAATAAAATAATTAAAAATGCAATTAGAAATCAGATATTAAAGAAATGAAAACAAATACAATATCAATCTAGATTAACTAGGTAACGAACACATACCAATCACATTAGCAAGAACATTATTGACACGTTTGATAATGACACCAACCAATAAAAAAAGTTAAAAGAACTAAACCAAATAAAACTTAAAAAAATAAATAGAGTCAAGCCTAAGTTTAAGTAAACCAAGCGAAACAGCGTTAAGATATAGAACAAAACTAAAACAAAAATACCAAAATAATAATTGTACATGAATTCAACTTAGAAATTAAACTCAAACTTTACGCGCAGATGTTAACATTATCAAGCACACTAACGGACTAACCCTATTCATCGTTATAGTAAACAAACAGTAAACAAACAAAGTATCCCAAAAAGATGAATTCGCGAAGCAAGCGATTCAAGCGGAAAATAAATTTTTATAAACATAGCAAAAGAGCGAAAAAAAAAAATAATAAAATGAAACCAATATCAGTACAGTATCTTTTTATTCTAACTAAACTTGACAATTGGAATATTGAAGTGAAAGATGCAAAAGAAAAATATAAATAAATTAATTTCGTTACATAAACTAATCAATAAAATACTTAGCAACATTTCAAAAAGATAATTTATAGAATCAAAATACACTGCACTTTTATACCACTTATTGGATTTGGATTAAATAAATACAGCGAGTAATTTAACAACAAACAAAAAAATATTAATAATTAATAATAACAAAGTTCTCTTTGTGAGTTAATTTAATCCTGCATAAACTTGCCATCCCTATAAAATGTTATAAGTTAGTTTTCAGGATATATTCTATTTGAATTATATTCAAATGCCAAATATTATTTGACGTAACAAACATATTGGCAGGATTAATCTGTGTTATTCTGCGGAAATCTGCTCAAGATTCAATCTTATCAATTAAATATTTATTGATCCAAACAGATCAATCAGGTATACACTGATTAAGCTCGAATAAAATGTGTGCATAATAATAAAACAATTGAATATTATTAATTAAAGCAGAACTTTTAATGGATTTGTTTCAATTGTCTCGGAAGTACTGATTGGAATTTAAAAGGTTTCGTATCTCTATAAAGCACGAGGTGGGAATTTTATTCAAAGATCTTCGTATTAAACGAGATTCATTGTATTAAATAGAACACCTTTTAACTGGATTTTATTACGTTTAATTATATTTGTACCTTTCGCCAATAAATAAGTATGCATTGTTAATTAAAAAATCACCATATCCCCAGTGTTCTAAATGTGAATTTTTTTTTAAATCCCCAGAAAAACACACCCGGTGTGTAGCCCCAAAGTAAGCAGAGCTTGGATGGATGGACATACAGCAAACTGGGAGGGGGACCTAGAGTATTCATACGATATAAAGAATCATAACCCGAGAACAGAAATGTGAGAACCCAGGATCTGTGGCGTATGAGGCCACTATGCCACTCGACCATCCATTTGTCAAAGTTTAGGTTATCAAATAATAATAAATAGAGTACCTTATCGACGTCGCAAGAATCGACTTCATACTTTGGAATAGAAATCTATTGTTACTTGGAGGTAGTAATTATATTTTATCATCGCCAACGTCAAATTTCGTTAAATTACTGTACGCTTTTGCTAAGTTTCGCCTCAAAGTAAAGTAAATTACTCAAATTTAGTTTTATATAATTTTAACGTTTTACTCTAACTGTATGGTCATTTCTACAAAATACAGAATTAAAAATATCTGTAAATCATATACACATTTTAATGAGACTATTTAAATTATATCGTAGTGGAAAGTAAAGGTTTTGGAACCTTTGTTTCACAGAGAAAAAAGTAGAATTTTTAAGGAATTTAAAAGGTTTCAACTATCTGAAAAGCATGGTGTTCCTATTGGAATGTTAAACACAATTAATAAAATTGCTGGTTCAACGGTTTTTAATTATAACGAGTATAAATTAACACATACAGCTTGGTCATTAAGGTCTAATTTTACGATAACTGGTAATTGCAGATGTCATCTAATATAGGTACCTAATTTAGTTTTTTACAATAATCTTATATGTAGATTGTTGTTCATAGAGACATCCGATATTTATCGCACTAATTAAAATAGCCTAAAACAAATTGCCTCCAATGAAAACTGTCATATATACGTGCCTGTAAGTCTAATAGAAATTGATGGAGACGGATTGAACATTTTTGACTGACCAATCGGCTTTCTCCAAGTTACATTGTTAGCTTATGTGTGTGCAAGATGGCCTTACGTGTGTCACAACATCACACCTAAAAAATGTATATCATGTTCTATTGGTGAACTACAGTGAATAACATAGTTTAATATTACATTTTTACTAGTAAATACCTATCTACCTAGGTGTCATTATACCATAAAAGATTCCAAGAAGTCCTATTCAATCATCTTGTCACTTAGTATGGTAAAATTGATAGTTCTTAAACAAATAGTCTATTTTTATTGAATCAAGCGTTAAGTAATTTATACCTATATATACCCGTATAAAAACAATTGTATAATCTTATTTTCTCGTATTAACAAGATGCATACAAAAGCTGTCGCAGCCTGTATTTGTCTTGTTTTACTTTTCGACGTGACTTTCGGGGTTTGTACTGTCTTTAACTCATCGAGTATTCCAATATGACATTAAAACAACACACACATTTAAGATGTGCGACAATTTGAAAAATAAAATTAAAAATTATTTGACCCTCAATTGAATATTCTTGGATAAATTTATAAATATCTACAACTTTGAATCTTCTACAAGTTCCTAATCGCGTAATTAAGTTATAAACAACTGAAATGGAGTTGCTATTAAAAACGATTATTAGTTTTCAAATTTATTATCATGAAAAATATAAATATGGTTATATCGTATTGTAAAGCAGAACTTATTTCATTTACAAATCTTATTTCAGATGACAAGGCAGCAGTTAAAAAACTCGGGAAAGTTGATGAAAAAGACATGCATGCCCAAAAATGATGTTACTGAAGGTAAGGTTCTTTCATGTAAACTTCAATAATGTAATATGTTGGTAATCCCAAAAGTTTTAATTTTAAACAAATGCCTGATGCCATTTTAACTGAAACAAAGTTACCACGGCTGCAGGCTTCAAACCCTAGTGATTTAGAATGTCACTATACGAGACTACTAGTTAAGCTGCAGTCAAATAATATTGTCATAAATAATTCATGTTTGTGATGCAAATGCGTCTCTGATGATGGAGTAACGGATCTAACGTCAATGTTAGGGTCGCTTGAAACTTAGAAATAAAACATTACGTTATTTGATATTGAAGAGGTTGCGTATAGTATCCGTTTTATATGGATTTTAATGCTGATAGATATGATATTCTGTTTTGAATGCAGTTATTACTTACGTTACGCTTCAAACACAGAAAATTATACCTCTGTGTCACCATACGGTACGGTATGATATTCTGTTTGTTTTTACTACTAGTTATTACACCGTTCGAAATGGGAGCAAAATCCACTTGAGTAAAGACAAGATCGACACTGAAATTTTGTATAATATCATTAAATACAAATGTACAAATCATTAGATAGCGACCATTATTTATGGCGACCGCGTTTGAATTTGTCAAACAAGATGTAAACGGTGATTCGGGATGGACTATCATAATCAAAATCCAGTGAAGTCTTTCAAATTGTCTTGTTGACTTGATTTATATCGAAAGTCATAAAAAATTTAGTATAATGTTTAAATTGCCGCTAATTGACAAATGATATATATCCATCCAAGCATATCCATAGTGTTATGGTTCTTGAATAGGATCAATTTAATCTAACGTTCGTTTTTTTATTTTTTTATTTCATCATATTAACTTTATAAATGTAATATCTACAGGGCAAGTTGGAGAAATAGAACAAGGGAAGTTTCTAGAAGAGCGTAACGTCATGTGCTACATTGCTTGCATCTATCAAATAACGAACGCAGTAAGACCTATCATAATAATCAATTTCATAGGCATAACCTTATTTAATTTATTGCGTAACTAATTAAAATAATTGTCTGAATCCAATTCAGATGTATTGTATATAACGTGATGAAGCAATTTCAGAGTTATTTTTTATGTACCTAAGGATCTGCGGACTAATTTAATTTAGAATTTCATTCATTAGTCACGCGAGATAACACAATTATTACTTAACAATATTTAGTAAACTAAAAACTATTATGCTTAAGTTCTGCGAGATGAGCGATGAAGTTCACATTTATTGTATTTTGTAGTAGCATGGGTAGAGAGTAGGTGTCGCAGTGGTTCAGGCTTTTAACACTGGCTTCTCGACCTGCAGTTTTCGGGTTCGATTCCCTGTAACAGCCAAATCTACCAAAGTAATGTCAAACTTACTTATGTACTTACAGCAATCCGATTGCTCTAACGGTGAAGAAAACATCTGCGTTAAGTGTACCAGCCTGCACTAAGTAAGCGTGGTGGGCTGTTAATTTGACTGACAACACCCCTGGGTTGGGCGAGGCTGATCCCAGCAGTGGGATACTTCAGGCATTTGTGTTGGTTGGTTAGTAGCTCTGCCTTAGTCTCGTAGATCGGTAGAAATAATAAACATCCCAGGGTCTTCTCTTTACTTTTGGAGTTAAGACAAAAAACCCTGTAATATTAAGTAGTATATAAGTATTAACCAGTATTTAGAGAAGGGTCATGAATATTGGAATTCGGAGCACGGCATCCTGACCAAAGGTCATCTTGGATCATTTATTTTACTAAATACACTTTCTACGATGATTTAAAAGGTTTAAGACATTGTGACCTTCCTATATTATTTTTTGTCTAAGTATTCCCAATTATTTATAAGGTGCACATCAATTGAAAAAAAACTCAAAATGAAAACTGACGCATACTAACAAAAGCCTTTAACAAATAATCTTTCTTTAGGTGAAGAATAACAAATTGAATCACGAGGCTGTACTGAAGCAGGTGGACATGATGTTCCCGCCGGAGTTGAAAGAACCCGTGAAAGCAGCAGCGATACACTGTAAAGATATCGGTGAGTTGAGAATGCGATCCGTATTATTATCTCAATGTGGCGGCTTAACATTTGAACGACAAATCAATGTAATTTCAGTATATATGCTGTGGTCAATTCACAGGATTGCTCATTTCATGAATTGGTCGCCAACTATATTTGGCCACAGTGTTGAATAGAATACGTTTTACTATTTGGTGATCGACGATTGGCCACATCGTGAATTTTTCTTACAACTATTGTTACAACCTAGATAAATGCGATTTGTGAGTGCCTGACAAATAAAGTGAGTGGGGTTCGGCGGCATCGGGCGATGCGCTTTTATAAAAATTCAATGAATAGAACATAAAAAGAGGCATAAAATTTTTTAACAAAATGACAAGTTTTTTGATAATTAGTTATTTATAAGGTCTACGTGTGACATTGACACATAAACAAAGCATTTCCAGCGTTATTTTACGACATGATCTTCACGAAGTGATGTAGCCGCGCGTTTGTTTGAATTTATTTAGAGCTATAGTATCGTTATTTTCTCGCTGCAGACTCGATCATAAGAAGTGGGAGCGGTGCCGTGAGTTTTTCTCTCTCTTTTCCGTTCACGGGCTATACGGGACAACGTAGACGCCACGGTTTGCTGTGTATAATTGCTGTCGATAAGTAATATCGATAGTGTATTTTTATAATAGACTGATTGAAATTAAAATTATGTGTGTAATAATATAGTTTATGAAGTAATTAAAAATTTTAAAAATTATAATTTTTATATAAATTGGAAAACAATAACTTAACACAACAAGCCTAGAGTCAATATATACCAACTTCAATAAGTACATATCAAAATATAGTTTATAATTAGAACAAGACCTGTCTTTTAATATTCATAACATGGTTTTACACCCCAGGTTTTCACAACCCTAGCGGACCGGACAGTCGCGGATGATTTATGACCGAGTCTGCAGCGAGAAAATAACGATACTTACTTTTGGTAAAATCTTGTCTGGGGCGGTACTACAGACCTTCCTGTTTTGAGTGCCATAACAATCAAGTTTACCTGGTTATGTTCCGGACGGAACAGCCAGTCTAATTAGCATGTCCAACTATATAATAATCAGCTGACATGGCAAAACACTGATGCCCGTTCGCCAGCTATGAAAACTAATAAAAAAATTGCAATATTACGTAAACCATTCAACAATGTAATTGCAGTTATAGTGTCCAATATACATATTTAACGTACCTATATTTTATTTTGATGTAATTCATTACTTAATTATTTTTTGCAGGTAAAAAGTACAAAGATTTGTGTGAAGTTTCTTTCTGGACTGCTAAATGTATGTACGATTATGATCCGAAAAGCTTTGTTTTTCCGTAATAACAATAATGTTAAATAATTAAAAAATAAACGATAGTTACAGAGATTCGAGTCGCTTTTAATTAATGTTATTCAAATTTTCCTCGGACTGTTTTCAGGCTGTCTTTATAAAGTCAGGGCATATGAGTTCTAGGACTAATTGATTATCTGTAGAGCAAAAGCTTGTTCATTACAAATAACGTTTAAAAATACTTAAGATGAACCGGCTTGTATTTTTCACGTATTTGTCAAACATGAAATTACCCATTTAGTAACTATAAATTATTTACGGCATTGTGCCTAAACGTTATTCAATTTTGGAGACATTAATAAGTATGTTGGAGTCGTTAATTTACGTGCCTAACTACAAATTAAACGTTTCAGTTTAGGCAAGATATCATATTCGTGAATACGTCAATAAGGTTTGAGGGAATTCAAAATGCTAGGACTTCGCTATTTTATTCTGGTATTGGTTATATTAGTTCCTGAAATTGCATATGGGGTAAGTACTACTTAAATAAAATAGTACTGGTCGTTTGCGAAAAACTTAATTAATATAAAATTGCAGATGTCAAGAGCTCAGCTAAAGAAAACTTTAACGATTATGAAGAAACAGTGCATGCCTAAAACAGGAGTATCAGAGAGTAAGTAGACCAATGTTTCTTTCACCACTAAGTTTATGTTATAATTTGAATCGCAGAGAAACCTATTATTCTATTGTTTTTATTCGTATTACTATTATGATTCGAGGTTTATACTTGCAAAAAACGCTTTTCTTAAGTTGTTTTATCTGACCACTCTGCACCAGTTGACAATTTCGTAAACAATGGTTGTTCAGCTGCAATTTAAGGTTGAAGGTCAATGTATAACTTTCTATTATGTTCTTGGTACATTTGACTAGTGGGTTATGATAATGCATATTTAGATTCTCATTGTAAGAATATAGGTGGATCGTCTGGAGTATAACTAGTCCACTAAGGGCTGAATTTTCTTAAGAATAATTTTGATACTTGACATGACTTTCCATA
This sequence comes from Marasmarcha lunaedactyla, assembly GCA_923062675.1. NCBI lineage: Eukaryota > Metazoa > Arthropoda > Insecta > Lepidoptera > Pterophoridae > Marasmarcha > Marasmarcha lunaedactyla. The sequence goes on from OV281353.1 coordinate 18,712,829, forward strand.
CAAATTATGACAAGCTTTCAAAATAATTCCACTGATAAAAGTTATTTGAGCATTGACAAATCAGCCCTTAGTCAACCGGACGACCGTCGTGACGTCAGTGTTTTGTATACGGACAGCGATACTATTATTATTTATTTATATTATATGGCTATATTAATTTACCTGACTAAATTCCCAAAGTATTGAGGGACACTTTTTTGCAGCGCTTGTTTGTTTATTATAAGTGAGTCAAGGCTTGCTCTTTCTTTCTTAATACGTTATGACCTATAAAGAAAATTAAACGAACAAAACCCGTAAACTTCAAACAGATCATCAAATCTCATACAAAACAATCGTGTCGGTCTGTCACTGTAATAAACTCGTTATTTTACATCAGTTTAAAATTCGTCTTTTTGATACAATAATTTTATAAGTATTCAAAGTTTTTAATCTCGTATATCCGAGATTTCTCAAACGTTAAGTATAACATTTTCACGGTTGTAAAACGTCCGGCCAGGTGACGTGGAAGATGGGTATTAAAGCAGTGAAAATATTTTAAGAATTGTTTCCCTACAAAATAAATTACAAAATACCTACAAAATACCTAATAATAATACAAAACAAATTCAAACAATAATATTTTCAAAATAACGATAGGAAAAAAAGCTGAAAAAAAAAGACTTTCTAAATTACTAAATTTACTGAAAAAGACTCAACTGTCTAAAATAGCTCGTTCTTAATGACATACAAAGTCACCATTGATTTACAAACAAATGGACATCGATTCTGCGTTGAAAAGCGTTTTACCAAATTATGGAATGAAAAACAAAAATATTGTGAATATCATACCAGTTTTTATTTGGTCGATCGCCCGACAACACGTCCAAAATAACATATTGCTCGGTGAAAATTTGAACGCTCGAAGTAGTCGAAGCTGCATAAGTTGATTTTATTGCCAACTTCCTAGTTACAGCTACATAACAGGAAAAATTATGGCAAGCAATAATCAGCTGTGATGCAACGATACACGATTAAAATTTCAAGTGATTTAATTTGGGTACACTACATAAATACGAAAAACTTATTTCCGATAGTCATAATCACTAATTTCAAAATTCCGAATTTTATAACAGCGAATGGTTTATAATTCCGAAAATGAAAATTCCGTGTTTCATAATTCCGAATTTTTCTTCTTCGAAACTTCAAAATTCTGAACGTTTATAAATACGAAAATCAATATGCCGAATATGCCCGTTTTAGATACACAATCTGAATGTTAGCATTGAATTTTCGGAAAATTAAAATTCGGAATACCATATTTCGGACTAGTAACACAGCGGGTTTTTAATTCTTCGTACTAATGAAAGTTGGAAAATTAAAATTTCGTATTAATGAATTTCGGTAATATAAGAATCGTGTTTTTGAATAGTCGGAATTAAGACTCTTCGGGATTGTGAAATTCGGAATTTAAAAAGTCGGAATATTCAAATTCGGAATTACATAATTCGGAATTTTTCGGTGTTCCCATTTAATTTATTTATAATTCGGTAAATGTGTCAGTTAAGTCGGGGCACTTTTTACGTCAACTTTGTGTTGGAACCACTTGTTTTTACGTCAAAGATAGTCACGAATATCCCTCACCCTCCATAATCATCGTTTAAATAATTAGGTATAAAACATATATTGTTATTAGGTAAAGTGGGAAAAATCGAACAGGGCGTTTTCCCAGAAGAAAGAAATGTGATGTGCTACATTGCTTGTGTGTACAAAACAGTACAAGTTGTAAGTATATTGATAAATGTTGTTGTTACTAATCATATTCCTTATCAAATTTAGTGAGTATTGAAGATCATTTCGTTAAATAAATCAGCAAAAGAATATAATTAAACCATTAAGTATTGCTTCTACCAGAAACATTTGCTTCATTACTAATGTGAATAGCATATACATTTATTTCCACTTTTATAAAAATGTAGCAAAAAGCTTAGTATTCACGTAGCGGTTTTTACCGGCGCCTACCGCGTTTGTGGACTCGCGGCTCCGGTAGAGAGCAGAAATATATTGAAACTATTGTCGCGACGCGTTTTTAGTACAACTAGAACCGTGCACAGAAACTGTGCGGCTTCCGATCATTTTCCGCCAATCGTGGCAGTTGCAGGACCGCAAGGACGCAAGAATCAGCGTGAGTTTTGAGGATAATATGCGGGTGTGGGTGCAAATTGCGTCGAAAGTTCTAGGCCGAAGAACGTTGACTTTTTATTACTCTGCATTTACCATTTATTAATATTATATTCAGAAAAAGTGCACAAACTTATCATATTCATTTGTTATTTTATTTATTTTGCCACTTTTTAAATTATATTATTGTTTAATATTTCAATAATTATAAAAAATTCAACAGGTTAAGAATGAAAGGTTGAACAAAGAGCTGATATCTAAACAAATCGACATCTTGTATCCTGAGGAAATGCGCGTGCCTGTCAGGGCTAGCGTGGAAGCGTGTTTCCCTATCCGTAAGTATACCTTCTTAGTAATTATTTCAGTCAAAGACGACCACTGTACGACAAAGAGTTTCTTCGAGGATCTCCACGGAGTTCAATCTTGTGCGGACCACACGACGTACACTGCCAGTGACCTTCTAAATCGTTGGTTCATGTTGACGGGGACCTGCCTACACTGTATCTTTTGGTTCCCGGTCATTTCTGCAGAAATGTACTTCCCAACGATATTTTCTTAGGCAAAGTCGCATTTAATCCATAAAGCCAAGTGGCGTCAGTACGCCAATTCATACGCCGTAGGTCTCAGGTTCGAGTCCTGGTCGGGGCATTCATTTGTGTGATGAACATGGATGTTTGTTCTAGGCTCATGGTTGTTTATGTATGTACGTATTCTGGGTCCCCCCCAGTTCGATGTATGTTCGTCCATAACACAAGCTCTGTTTACTTTGGGGCAAGCGTTTGGTGTGTTTGTTATTTATATTTTTTTTATCCTTACCTTTATGGCTATATCTGATTTTTTTCATTAAATAATGATTTTACGTTTTGTTTTTCACAGAAGACAAATACGACGATGTATGTGAAGCAGTTTTCTACGCAACCAAATGCCTATACGAATATGACCCATCGAATTTTGTGTTTCCTTGAAATAATTCAATCCACATTTGAAAATCTTTAAAACATAAGTTTATTACAATGTTGTAGTTTTTTGCGTAATTAAACATATTAATAATATCATATTGGATTTTTCTTAATTATTGCATAAATAAAGATTTCCAATATAAAGCTAAGCAGTTTTTATAGCTCAATAGCGGAATACTTGCCACTCTTATAAGCATTACCAGAAAAAGTCGTATTTTAAATACTCCTTCTAACAATTACAGATCTTATAAAACGTTTGTTTTTCGAATTTAATCATTTCGTACTAAGAGATCTGAGTGTCATAATGCATTTCTACAGATTTTTTATTGCTTTGGTTCATTTTGTGCTGACTTTTTATCAAGTTCTGGCGGTAAGTAATTCGCTTATTCTGTTTTTAAAGTTCGCTTGACGTCAAATTTTTTCACGTTTGGGTAGTTTTAGTAGTGTCGCTGTCAGCTTCAAGTTCTTTGACCAAAGCTACACAGAGGCTTTTTGAAACATGGAGGTGGTAAAACACTTCAGTTCATGTTTATTTTTACTGATTTTCATACTTAGATAGAACATACACTACGATACCGATACTTTTGACAAAAATTTATGAACCTATTTTGGGAGTACACATTTTTTGGTCAAGACCTTAGACTGGCAGAGGAATTCAGTCATGACTTTAGTAGTAAGAGAGTTCCGTTGTTCTGATCTCACAAGGCACGGTACTACAGTCCTTGTTGTGACCGGTATAATAATCACGTTTACATGTCTGTGTTTCAAAAGGAAGGGACAGCCCGTGTAATTACTGGAACAAAAGCAACTGCTACTTAAGCTTGCAGTTGGCAACGCATTATTAATCGATAATCAATGAATAACAATATATTTCATTAATGGCAACTCTTGCTCGGATGCCACCTACCATCAGGTGGTTCTCTTTAATTGTCATTGGATTAATTTAATTGTCATTGAATTAATTTAATTGTCATTGAATTAATTTAATTGTCATTGAATTATCACGATCTTTAGTTGCAGTGGCCTTGGTTACTGTTATGTTAGTTGCTGTTTTTTTCGTTTGACCGGAACACATAACCACGTAAACGTAGAAAATATGAGCAGTTCAAATAGGAAGGATTGTGTCACCAGCCCAGACTAGTTCTCAACGAAAGAAATCCACAATGCTACCATTTTCTTCCTACTACCATAGCTACGAAACAAGTCAAGGCAGTCTACGAGCAACATTGCGCTACGGTGCTCTGCTAAGACAAGAATACAGAGTGTTTGTGTACCTCTGTACGAGGAGTGATCCAAAAGTAATGACACTCATTGTAAAATAAGGCTATTTTTTTGTTTAAAAAAAACATGTTTGGCTTGACCCTCCAAAAACGCCTCTACAGCAATTCGAATCCCGTTTCTTGAATGCCGGTGCGTTGTCTTGGTGAAACAACACTCCAGCTCGCAGTTTGCCTCGACTTTTTTTCTTGATGGCCTCCCGCAATCTTCTTTTATTTATTTGGTCTGCGTAGTAAGAGCCCGTAATAGTGGCCCACTTTTCCAAGTATTCCATCATAATAATTATTTCAGCATCCTAAAAAACGCACGCCATAACCTTTCCTGTTTTCCTTTTCCAAGTTGACTGCTGTTTGGTTTCCGGATCAAAATGGTAGATCCAGGGCTCGTCCATGGTCACGAAATGAGACAAAAAGTTTGGAATTTTGCGAGATTCACCCTCGAAATGACGATTCGTTTTTTCTTTTGCTCATCGTTTAACTGGGCACCCAACGCGCAGAGACCTTTTTCATATGCAATTTGTTCGCAAAGATTCTTTGAACATTACCCTATAAGCTCCCTGTCAACTGATCTGCCAACACGATATCTTCAACTTTTTTCACGTTTTCTGCAGTGAGGGACGTGGTCGCTCGCGATGTTCATCTACTGTGGATGTTCTTTCCAGCTTAAACTCCTTTGCCCTGCGCGCAACTGTGGAATATGGAGGAACAGAGTCCCCTAACGTTTCCACTAGGTCGCTGTGATTGTTTTTGGTAGAAATTTTTTTTTAAACGGAGGTACTTGATGACAGCTCTCATATAGCTTTTCTCCATTTTGACGTTTCCTCTCCGACTAATCGTATTCAAATGAATGTACCTCTCAGTGATTGTGGCCTACTTATATGATATTTGTATGCTGACCTAGTGGATATATGAGAAAGCAAAACAATTTTCTTCATATTTTTAGGTGCTCTACAAATATACGATTGTCGTTACTTTTGGATCATCGTAGTACATATATAGGGGTAATACATACTTTAGTACGCTCGTTTTTATCGATGAAAATATATGACATTTTTTTTTTTTTTTTTTTTTTTATTAATAATTAGCAGGCGTTTGTCTTCCATCTCACCTGATGGAAAGTGACGATGAAGACGAGGATCGTACACGCCTGTCTAAGAGGTACCTATTCACTCTACACTTGAAAGCTCCAGGGTTATATTTGTCTGGAAAAACAGACGCAGGCAAATCGTTCCACTCTTTGGCAACACGAACCAAAAATGAGCTATCGAACCGTTTAGTTCGGCTCATCGGCACGCTAACCACAAACGGGTGAAACTTCTGTCTGCGCCTGGTTGACCGGTGGAGAAAGGGGGAAGGTTCGATCAACTGAAAAAGAGCATTCGCACACTCTCCAAAGTGCAATCTGTAAAAAACCGATAGACTAGCAACTTTTCGACGATGCTCGAGACTTTGCAGTCTCGAAGAAGTAAGTTTGTCGTCACTTATGAGTCTACGGGCCCTTCGGTCGACAGAGTCCAACGCTTCAAGATGGTATTTTGCGGAATCATGCCAAAGATGGCTGCAGTACTCCATACAAGATCGAACCTGGGCTGTGTACAGGTTGAGCAGCTGTTCGGAGTTGAAGTACCGCCGGACCTTTGCGATGACTCCCAATTTTTTGGAAGCTGACTGTGCCATGGTTTCAATCTGTTGACCGAAATTAAGTTTCGACGTGATGGTCATGCCTAGAAGCCCTAGTTGGTTTGTGATCGGTACAGATACACTTTGGAAAGTGGGCGTCAAGTTGAATGTGCTCTTTTTAGCGGAGAAGAGACACGCCTGGGTTTTGGAAGGGTTGAATTTGACAAGATTGGCTTCACCCCAATCGGAAACCCTACAAAGTGTCAAATCAACCCGTTCGATCATCGACTCTCTCTGAAATTGGATCTGGTTTGGACTCGCTCGCGCATTGGAGACATATCTCTCTACAACAGTGCTGTCATCGGCGTAACCAATAATGCCATCCGATAAAAGAAGGTCATTAATGTGCAGCAGGAATAATGTTGCAGAGAGAACAGATCCCTGAGGTACGCCGGCGTTGATCGCCATTAGGTCCGATGAGAAGCCATCGACGACAACTCGAATTGACCGTTCCCTCAGGAAATCAGACATCCAGTCGCAGAGTCCAGATGGTATGCCATACGCAGGAAGCTTGCTCAAAAGGGCTTCGTGCCATACCCGGTCAAAGGCCTTGGAGATATCCAAGGATACGGCTATTGCCTCTCCATGCCCTTCCAAGGCCATGCTCCATAGATGCGTGACGTACACTAGAAGGTCTCCTGTTGAGCGTCCTCCGCGGAAACCATATTGGTTGTCACTGAGGAGCTCATTGGTCTCTAGGTACGTCAGGAGACGATGGTTCAATACACGTTCCATAATTTTGCAAATTATGGAAGTGATTGCAATAGGTCTATAGTTGACTGGGTCGGCTCGACTGCCCTTTTTTGGTACGGGCTGTACGTTTGCAAACTTCCATGATTTTGGAACTTTTCCAGTCCTTAGAGAGAGTCGATATAGGCGTGTCAAAACAGGAGACAACTCGGCGGCACAGTGCTTTAATACCACTGCGGGAATGCCATCCGGACCACTGGCCTTATTCACGTCTAGATTTTGTAAGCATTTGAGTACCTGTTTCTGGTGAATTTGGACGGCCTCCATCTTGGGGCCGAATGGAGGTAACGTGGGTGGGCTTTTACCTTTGGAATCTAGACGTGAACATTCCGCGAAGAGATTTGCGAACAAGTCTGCCTTCTCTTTTGCGCTGTGGGCCAAAGACCCGTCAGGCCTTTGCAGTGGTGGCAGTGATGGGCGACAGAAGTTCATCTCAACCGACTTGCCAAGGGACCAGAAAGCTTTACTCCCCATGGGATAGAATTTATACTTGTCCCCGATACTGCCAATGTGGTCGAAACGAGCGCTTCTGATCACCTTTTTGCAGGACTTGGCAGCAGCATTGTACGCCTGCTTCTTAGCTGGGAGATCCATAGCTTTGCTTCTGCGAGCGCTAGCCCAGGCTTGGTATGCTACATGCTTTCGCTTTTCAGCTAGGAGGCAATCAGCATTAAACCATGGGCGGGCTTTGGACTCCAGGTGTGACGGTTGTCTATTTCGACCTCTTTTTGTCAGTAAATTTTATTTTTTTGTCGTTTCCGACGTAATTTTAAACTAGGAATTACGTAGTGTCGGAGAACGGCAATGTTTTGATTTGACAAGTCAGTCACGAAAAATTATTCATCAAAGCAACTTGAATCTATTTATTTATTATTTTTTCCGAGTTTATCATTCAAAATTATATAGTTAAGATATTTTATTATCGATAATCGAAGTTCTTTTTAAGAAACCTATTTTTTACGTTCACGAGTGTGCGTAGCCAAAATTGTTGGCATCTTTGTATATTTTAAATTTTACCGAAAAAATAAACACAGGAGAGAATTTTGTGTTTTATTGAAACTACGCTACACAGGGATACATCAGAGAACGGTATAAAGTATTCCATACCTTGACATATCACACTGGAGACAGCATCAGCACAGCATGATGGATCATCAGAAGTAAAGCAAGCTTGCCGCCAAGGATAAGAGGCGAAAAAGTGACGCATCTCATCCCAATCTGCTGACTTGTACCGCCATACTCGCCTTTTGCCTTTTGGGCTGGTATCGGTTGGCGAGTATTGCGACACAGATTTCACCAGACAGTGGTCGGATGTCCCTAATGGTGGAGATACGGACACCGAGTATCTGTCTGGATCGGTTGTCAGCAGAAGGTCCAAGCAATACGCAGTATGGTCAACAACGTCAGGAATGCGCGTAGGTTCGTGGATGAGCTGGGAGAGACCATGAGTTACTGCGAACCGATAGGTTTCTCTGCCAGCGTGGTCGGTGTCCTTGAACGGGTACAGCCACTCTCCATGGTGGGCATTAAAGTCCCCAAGGAACACCAACTGCGCAGAGGGATAGCGTCGTTGGACCTTATCTGCAGTATCACTGAGATATTCAATGAGTCGAGTTGTCTCCTGAGCTCCCGTGTGTGATCGGTAAATACTGGCGTATACAATTCGGTCCAGGCCAGTATCTACATAGACCCATAAGACAGAAAAATCCGGAACTTCCAAGTATCGGAGACGCCGACAACAGATCTCGTCTCTGACATACACGCACACGCCCGCATTGGGGTGAAATTTGGTCTCCAGGATATAGCCTGGGTAATGCAGGTATGCCAGATCCGAACGATCACAGATCTGCGTCTCTGTCAGAAAGAATAAGTGCGGTCTCTCTGTCTCAAGGTGGTGGTGGACATCGTGGAGATTTGAGTGCACTCCTCGGATGTTAGAGAAGTGTACTTTTAGGGAGAGGGAGTGCATCCGCTGTCGGCACTTATTTTTCTTTTTGGACTTTTCCATTATGTTGTTGTTAGGGTGAATAGGGGAGAGGAATAGAAGTTGAGTGAAGCGCAACGTTTGGAACCAAGCAACTCGAGTGGTTAGACCCACTGGTGGGGGACTCACATGGAGACCGCGGGGACGCCCAAAACCCCCCGGGGATCGCCATCGGGCCCTCTCCATCCGGTCGCCAACCGGCACGATGGAGCAATCCCGGGATTTTACACAGGCGGTGGGGCAGCCTTTCGCTAATGGCTAGAACGCTAGTTGGGCCCCCTACAACCTGCGGTCGGCCAGCGGTGCACCGTTTCTTTGGATCCCGCTGCCCTCCAGAATGAGCCACCCGGTGCATCATAACCCATCGAGTTCAAACGGCTCTCATACGCTGCGCAATTACTCGGACCTATTCTCCTCCAATGGCTACTCAAGACATCATGCCGGAACGTGACTCACTTGGCGGCATGGCTTTGTCTTGAGGGTGGTTGCAAGCCACGGTCGAAACCTACCACCTGCAAAATGGTTATCCCGCCATTCATCGGTCGCCAGAGCCTCGTCCGCTGTCCGGCAGGGTGCACCACGGGCAGGTGAGGTTGGCATTTGGAGAGTCTTGATGGTAGGCGACTCCCCCTTACACCCCAAAAATGTGGCGTCAAAACTCATATCCCTCCAAGATTTTCCAAGATTTTCCAAGATGGCGGCCGCGGGACAACCCCACAATCTTGGGGTTAGGCTCCTTCTGACCCCTCTAAATGCCCCAAAAATAAATTTGCGTCCTCAAAGAAATGTAAATTTAGGCCTATAAGTTGTAACATTTCAATGAACTGCATTAATACCAACAAGTCTGCATCAACCTTGTTTGTTGTTGTTCTTAAGAACAAGGTTGAGGTGAGATTATAATGGGTTCCAGCACATATGGTTTAAAGGGGAATGAACAGAGCTGATAATTTAGCAAAGAGAGCACGTTCAGAGGGTGTAAAATATCCAATATTACCATGTTTTTAGGAAGTTTTGCCAAAATTTTAAGAACTATGTTACAATCACTGGAAGGAATACTTTGACACAGAATCTTTTGAAAAAGGTGTATGGTACAAAACCATCCTATGTAAACCTATTTTAATTCCCTGGTTTAGCAAATTTAGAATTGTTAGTATTTAAAGATAGCGGTAAGATTTCGTTCTGGACATTATCCGACCAAAAAGTTTGCACATCTTATGATAAAGCTTGATTCGCCAAACTGTGATCGATGCGGTGTAGTTGACGATGTGCAACACTGGTTGGTGGAGTGTTAAGAACCAGACAGAGCGACAGTCTCTGCTGAGTGCGATGAACATGTCTTTGATGAGTGTCGTATTGTTTAACAGTATTTTATCTGTGCCCACTTCGGACGCTGCGAGGCTCATATACGACACGATCATCGCATATCATTGATAAAATATGATGTAATAATATTTTTTTTTGTATAATTTAAGGAGAGTTTAATGGGATTGACATATTCAACTGGATAAAAATCGCGAAAACAATAAAGATAAAAAAAAATCTTGTTTGTTTTTTAGAAGTTTACCGAAGTAAAAACAATAGCTATTTTTCGTTTAAGTGTAGTAAATTCAAAAGTGTACGGTTTTTAAAAAGTTCTTCAGCTAAATATTCTTTTATGATTACAAAATTTGTATTTTGTTTTTTGGAAATTCATAGCATTTTTTACTGACTTCACTTTGAATTTAAATTTTTTTTTTTCACTTTTTTTTTCATTTGAATCAGTAAACTATTATTATCCTTTTTCAATAAAACAAGTGGTCCCCCATTACCCAAACGATAGGATTAATGGTTCATTGAGACACATATTTACTTATAATAATAATATTAATAATAATAAAAATAATAATAATAAAGCCCATTTATTTCCAACAACCTTAAATAACATTTTCTCTTATAACTAACTAACTATTACTATTCTAATGTCGGAACCCCACGCCGGGTAAAGGCCACCTCAAGCTTACTCCACAATTTTTGCCTTTCCTCTCCAATTTCTTCCTGCTACTTGAATTATTTCTTCGATCCACCTGTTCCTTGGACGACCTCTTTTTCTTTTTCCCGTAGGTCCATTCCATGTTGTGGTTTCTAATGTCCATCTATTGTCTGTGTATCTTGCTATATGTCGAGCCCATCCCCATTTTTGTGTGCGAGCATGATGGAGTATATCTATTCAGTTCATTTTTGCTCTTATGTCTTTGCTTCTTATCTTTTGAATTTTTCTTATTTTTAATATACTTCTTTCCATCGCCTTCTGACAATTTGTTAGTTTTGTTTTTATTTTTGTGTTGTACGTCCATGTTTGGCAGCCACAGGTGAGAGTCGGTAGAATACATGTATCCATTACAGTCTTCTTCAGGTGAAGACGATTAGATGATTAGATGACAAGAGATGACATTTCTCCAACATGGAATGCTAAAAGCATAAAATTCAACATTCAACAAACTGCAAACATTCAACAACACTGTTACCACTTTTTGTGTTAATCCTGAACGATGCACTCGCGTACTGAGAAACAGATGGAGATGATTGAATGTTTTCATAACTGTCAAGTGGACGCCTGTCATCTTAGCCACTCGGGACCACTGTGTCTTTAAAGATACCGAAAGGTCGAGTTAAAATGTAAAAATATAATTTAACACGACGAAATCCGTTTAAAATGTAAGAACTATTTTTAAATGAAGGTTTATATCCTGCCATATTACAAAAACCATTGAATATTTAATAAATATTGCAGAATAATGTTTTAATTAATAATAATAAGCAAAGTCTCTTCCACTATTCCACTTTCCAACGTGAATCTGTAACTGGTTATCTTACTTTTCTCATAGTATTTAGTTTGTCTTATCGAGTCTATGTTTCAATTTGAAGAACTTTCCTTCCCCATCTTTTATTCACATTGACAATTAAAATTTAAAAGTTTCCTCAAAAATCTTACACTCAATCTTAAGAAATCTAGATAGTATGACTAAGTGGATATTTCTCTTTTTAGAACAGGTCCAAATGATGACCAAGGGGAATTTCCCAGAAGATAAAGATGTTATGTGTTTTCTATCATGCATGTTATCTACTGCTCAATTGGTAAGTAGAAATGTGAGCGAACTGGTTACGTAATAGGGCACAACAGCCTTACCCATTCGTAAATATTACGAAACACACGCAAATATTTACATTTATATATTTAAAATTACAAAACATTTGATTGCAATCTTGCCCATATAGCCAACTGCAATGTGCAATAATGTGCATGGCATAGTTTTAGATATATTTAAAAAGACAGTTAAAATAAATTTTAGTTTGAACCTTTGTTTGTAATTTTAGGGTACACGAATAAATGAGCACTCCCTTTTGTCAGATGCCTAAAAATAAGGTTGTTGGCAGAAGAGTATCTTAGATTGGAAAGTCTTTGGTAAAGATCTCGTCTATGCCTACTATTTTAACCACCATAAAAGCCACGTTTGCGTGATTGTGTTCCAGATTAAGGAACATCCAGTGTAGTTATCAGAGCGAAAGCAATCCTAACTTAAGCTTCATTGGCATGGCAACACATCATTAATCAATAACCAGTACATAGCACTATAAATCATAAATCATTTCTACAATAATGATGTTTATGCGCACGGATGCCCTTTACTATCAGTGGTTCGCGTGATCGTTTGCCAGCTATGACAAAGGTACAGCAAGATAGCCCATCAGCACCAAACGTGCTAAGAAAAATGATCCTATGAGGTGTTACCTACGCTGTAATAGTAGTAAGGCACATATCTACAAACTCTCTTTGCGAAATTTACAGTAGTGTGGGTCTTAAACAGGTACCAACAGAAATGGGCATTACTCTAACGATTTTCAAACGTGAAGTCATTTATTTCGGATACAGCTAGAAAGCTCTATTATTATTTATTTCGGTATAACACTTCTGCCAATTTTTTGTCCTGACTGAATAACTAAATTACCGAGTGTAATTTTTTCCGCAATACTTGTTTTATTTATAAGTTATAAAGATAAACCGATAACTGTTCGATTTTAACGCTTCGTGGTTTAGTAGCGTTCCAAGGCAGTGCACAGGACCTTTTGTTTTTGATAATAATGTCAGCTGGAATAAAACAAAAAAATAACGTCACCATGCTTCGGATTTAAACTTCGGATAAAAAATAACAAAATAAATATCGATGCGATAACTTGAAATGCAGAGATGATGCTGCGCGAAGATATGAAGAAACCCATTTTAGAGGTTATTCAGCATTGCAAAGGAGTTCGTGAGTACAGTTTATCATTAATCATTAAAAATATTATAATAATTATTAATAAATATATAATAAACCTACTTTAAAAAAAATGGGTGTTTGGTTGTAATATCCAGAATTAATGTAGAACATTTTTAATGCAGCTCCGGATCTGAAGTTCGAACAGCTTCAGCTTAAGTATTTCTACTAGAACTAACAATAATAACATATATTTATCAAAATAAATGTCATTACGAACATTTGCGTCAGCCTTATTTGGAAACAGACGACGTTGTGGCCTTTACAAACTTCTTTTTAATCAGCAGTGAGAAAATCAACCATTTCCCTTTCTTTGATCCATGACAGCCTCAGTAACCCCAGTGCAGTTGCTTATATACGAGTATTACATTCTTATTCTTATAATACATTCTTCACATCTTATACAAGCCCAAATTTCACGACTACCTGGTTGATTTTTATAAACTGGCAAAGTTTATATTTGATTTTTTAATCCCTTAAATGACAAATTTCAAATCGCTTTATGAAATTTTTTGTAAATATTTTGCTCTGACAAAAAATTTTAGACGTTGGTTCAAATTCAAATATAGTGGAAAATTGCCATTTATCAATGTCAAGAACACCAAAATTTATCGCGATTTTCATCTCGTTTGCTGAAAATATAAATATTTTGTATAATATATTTCTCAATATTGAAAATTAAGTGTTCTTGTTGACGTTAAATAAATCATGACTTTATCACCAGTTCGGAAAACCCATCGTGGAGAAGAACTGGCAAAAATCTTCCTAGGTATTATATTTTAAAAATAAACTTACAATTTCTCTTTATGTCGATACAAGATAATTCCTATCTGCATCTGGTAGCTCGACCAGTTGCCCTCCCACAAACTATCCTAACGACGAACACATTCATAGAGCACCCGTTCACGGGGTTCACGCGGAATGCAGCCATCGCCCTCCTCAACCGTAGGCTTTGTACCATTATCCCGTTCTTCATCACGTGACGTCACAACACGACAGCCCTACTAAGGGGTGGTGTTAGGCAATTTATAGTCCACCACGCTTGCCTACTGCGGGTTGGCAGACTTGTACACACACTACTGGGTATCCTCACGCTGTTTCAGCTATCAGCCAGGCCTTCACAACAATTAATTGACATTCAAGGTCATAGTGACAATTTTTCGTGCAGCTTTTTTGGTATGGATTTGCGGGAAAAGCTTCCAGCAGTTCGGGTTTATCCTGTGACAGTGTGATATATCGAATATCGTGCACAATCAATATCGAATATGTGATATATTGACAAATATTACACTAAAATTGTTCTTCAGCTCCTCTACTATAACTTCAATTTATGCAATAGGAAGATTGAGCTCCATCACAGTTGCATCATAGGCTTTGTAATTGTTAAAGTCAACATAGGTAATGTTCATGAACAATAACAACAAAGAACAATATTAAAAACAATTACAATAATGTTAGAATTAACAGCTGTGTGTTGCATATTTTTTTTTTCGTTATTGTCTATATGTCTACAGTTGACTTGACCAAAACTATAGTATTAAGAGATCAAAATTTAGCGGGTCTGGTAGACGTCAGTTATGACGTCATTTTAACCACTGCTAAAATGGTGCAGCCGATATTGGACTTAGCGGAGATTTACTGTGTTATGGTTAAATTTAAGTGTCAAGTAATAACGCCTAGATTCACTGGATAATAATATTTTTAATAAAATGAATTTTATTAATTATATTACTTATATATATATATAATTATAGTATTATAATATTTTCATTAATACACCTTTTTATTTTGCAGCCAAAAACTATAAAGATATTTGCGAGTCATCATTCTGGTTTGTCAAATGCGTGCACGACACCGATCCACCGAACTTTATGTTTGCTTGAATAAATATATATTTGCGATTATTTTGAGTTTGCATTATTTTGAGATACATACATGTAGTTGGTGAAGGAAATTCACCTTATAACCACATGAAACTTATCTGAGCATCGAACAAACAATACCTAAATAATATTTTGTATTCCTGGAAGATTTTGATCTACTTTGTATAAAGTATAAAGCAAATTTTAACTAAAAAATATAAAAAAAAACAATGTGGCTAATATGACACTAACAATGATTGAGTCTTCTCGTTTCAAAAAAAACTTTGTTACCCTTCCCCAATACTAAATTGACATAATTCCAATGAAAGCAATATAACCAATACGAACCAATAATTATTCTATGGAATGTATAAATTTTGAATACAAATTTTCATTTCCTAGCTAAACGTGACGTTGCATCTCGAAACAATTATTATTTGTCATAAATGATGGTGCATTCATATAATTTTTAAATGTTAACGTGTACATTATATTAATAAAGGATATGTTTCATAATTGCATGGAACGTGGGCTAGGATTTGTACATGATACAAAAATATTGAAAATCAAATACGTATTCGATTTCGACTACTACTTATTTTCGTTATTTTAGCTTTATTTTTCTGGTATTTTAAAATATTTAGTCTCAATACATTACAGGTTACGAAATGGCGACCTCAAAGTAATTTTGAAGTTACTATAACCTAAAAAATTCGATATGTTGAATAAGACGTTAAAAAATTCAATAAGCACGTATGAAAACATTCGACAAAATCTCGAAACTGAAAAAAAGGTAGGCCTGTCAAACTGTCAACTGTCAATGCAGTAACACTCAGAAATGTTTCATAAACTAAGTCATAAGCTACACAGCTATAGACGAATAGATTAAAAGTGAATCAGGTGTGGCCGTTAGGTTGTGCACAAAAGCATAAACTACAAAAGTATTTTTAAGCTACAAAACGCATTTTATGACGCAATCGTAAATACTTCTATTTTTCCCATTTCGTAAAGACGAAAACGTAGGCCGCAATGAAATTTCTCTATTGGTACTTTAGCTAACGTATTGAATTCAATTGGAAGATACATTATAAAAATAAATCCCCAGACAAACACACCAACTGTATGGCCCATAAGTAAGCAGATCTTGTGTTATGGATGACCATACAGTGAATTGGGGGGGGGGGAACCCAGAATAAACATACATATTATATAAATACAAACAAACGTCGTTACGGGTAAAGTTTCAGTATAGTAGCTTTTCATAGAAATTTAAAAAAGTACTATTGCTAACTAACATGTTTAATTTGTAATTTCAGATAAAGAGATATTATTGCGAATAAACAAAAAAAAACACAGACTGGTTTGAATTAGTCAGTTAAATCATTGACTTTAGTAAACTTTAGTTAAATTACTAATTTAATTAATGAGTGACACTCAAGGTGTTGTTTCAACGGTGTGATAATTATGGAATAAAGTAAGCACGACGCACTTGAATTGCTGTAATTGCGGCATTAGATGGCGGGTATATAGGCGAAGTGGTAGAAACAAGCGCTCATTTAGTACCCGTTGTTGGTTTTGCTAAATGTGTTGTTTTTTATTGGATTTAATTTGGACCAACATTTGAACATGGATAGGAAAGGTCTGAGTTTATTGGTTATTGTGGTATTGTTGGCAAGCGGAACTGAAGCGGTAAGTAGAGAACACTTTTAATATAATTATTGAAATGGAAGGATTTCGTGGATTTATGGACATTCTTATTTGATAGTCGTAAGTGGAGATATTTTTCATTATTGAAATAATGTAATAAGATTTATTTTGAGTTTTAGATGACGCGGCAGCAATTAAAAAACTCTGGGAAAATGTTGAAAAAGCAATGCATGTCGAAAAATCAAGTTACCGAAGGTAGGTAGAATTGGTATAGAGATTGCATTTAATTTAGAAATCTCATAATTTCTCTACAACTGTTAAATAACATTTTTACCAAAGAAGAATCAACATCCTAGCCCCGGCTATTACAAAAAACAAAAGTAATTTTGTTTTTTTAATACTATTTCACGCTATACCTAATTAATTAATACAATACTAGAAAACGATCACTGTAAGTAATATCAATATGCTTGTAGGATACGAGCGAGAAGTCGTGGGGTAATTTAGTTTTACATAAACTAATGACACCTAGCTAATTTTCATTAAAAATGGCACTAATAAATATTCCTTCCTTATTAACGGTGACCATGAGCACGGAAAATTCTTGCCATAAACAGCTCATTTATAGTAAGTTTAAACTATTAAGCACATTTCTAACTATTGTCTGCATACACTGCCTTCATGGCAGCCAGATATAATACTCATAAAGAACATAAGTTCTGACAAAAACACCAAGAACATAAACGCTGCGCGTGCGCGCACCATCTTGAAAAGCCATTACGACCAACCAACCACATTACGAGTATTTGCAACTAGTACTTCAGTTTGAAAAAGAAGGCGTAGGTACATGGTAGGTATTTGGTGCATGTATTGAAATATTGATTTATCAACATTGAGAATTACTTGTTCTTGTTGACGTTATATAAAGCATAGCTCTATCTTTCGGAAGACCTTCGTTAAAAAGAACTGGCATGAAAAATAAATTTTAAGAAATAACACCTCAGTCATACAATGGAAAATTACAGTTAGCGAAGACCCAGGCTAAGGGCAAGAATCGGTAAGGTCGTCTGTAGGTCGTCGGCACCGCATACAAGGCGACTGAGGCTACAGAACCCAAGCTTGCACCAAGTCTGTGAACATGAAATGCGCTGCAACGTGCCACGCACGGTGCGACGTGTCAAAACATCGCCAGCTAAAACTAAAATAACATTTCAAAAACATATTCAACATACAAAAAAAGACATCTTTTTTCCCAGAATACTAAAAGTGTTGTCATGATAAACATAAATGAACCGTTTTGTTTAATTTTGTTGCCATGCTGTAGTTAGTGACATGATGCCGTTGCCGTAGAAATTTCGAGACTTCTGGTAAAAAACAGTGACAAGCAGTGTTGCCAGTTATAAATAACTAATGAATCCCCAGGCAAACACACCAATCTTATGGCCTAAAAAAAAGTAGAGCGTGTGTTAAGTACGACCATACAGCGGACTGGGGAGAAACCCGGAGTAAACATACATATATAAATATAAATAACAGACTTCTCCAAATGGGTAAAAACTGTCTTGTGGTCAAATTCCAATGCTTCAGCTATGTCGTACTGATAACATGCCGATCTTGCTACAATTTTTTAAAATGGCTTGGCTAAATAAGTATTTAGCGAGTAGGGAACAACATCTTCAACAACAAAATTTCCGGAATAAAAACGCTTGAACCAAGTTCGAGCTATTCATACTGATTCTGCATTGTGTCCATGAACGTAACAATTTTTTTTAAACCTAATTTCTTCTTGAATTTCGTTTATTTTATCGATCAGAAAGAAATAGTTTAAAAATGATAGGTGTTTATATGAATTTTTTTTAAAGTGTTAAATTTAGCCCATAATACAACTAAACAAATGTGCTTATGAAATATTACATACAAATACGAAAAGAGATTTTCTCCAATCAACTTTTTATATTTTCAGATAAGATCGGTGATATAGAAAAAGGGAAGTTTATAGAGGAACGAAGCGTTATGTGCTACATTGCTTGTATTTACCAAATGTTAAATATTGTAAGTATGTTTTACAATTAGTATTTATTGTATAAATAATGTAGGTTTACTGAATTTAATGAAAACAACCAAATATAACAAGAAGCATTGCTAGTATACGCATGACGTTTGTCGAAATATTTCTGGTGAGCTGATGTGCTGAGCAGGCTCCAACCTTGTATATGCGTTTAACAGATTTATTCGTTTAGAGAAGACGTGCCATACAAAGAGTACAGAAATGAGTTTTGTAGTGTTTAAAATTATATAAACCATTAAGTTCTATATACACTAAGCGTATACGGAACTCCTGTGAAATGTATACATATATATTATATTTATATTATTCGAGGGTTTGATACTATTATTTATTTTATTATTCTACAATTAAAATTAATTTAAAGTTAACTAGGTATTTATAAACCTTACCGGGTTTGTCTTTATACCGTATGGTCATCATTGTGAGTATTGGTTGACGAACAACAAATGACCCATGCCTTTTAAAAACCGTTGTGTTGTTAATTTGTCTACCGAGGAGGCGCATAGCTTAAGTAAATGCGCAACTTTCACTGTTCCGATCAATTCACCTATGTCACGTTCATAAATAGATAAATAATAATAAATAAATGAATTTTTCTAACAACCACACCACATTATGTAGCCCGAAATTATCATTAAGAACTTGTGTTATGGATACTAGATAACGGATAAATAAACTTAAGAAATATATAAACACACATAGATATTTTTTTAATACATAAATATTACAAATAACTTAAATAAACATACATCCATGACTAGGACGCAATATAGTAAAACATCTGCCCCTACCAGGATTCGAACCCGGGACCTCTGGCATGGAAGGCAAGGCTACTTACCTCCACACCAAACAAGCCGTCATAGTTAGTGCAGTCCACGAAGCGCGCGCCACTGTCAGTTTGTCTATGGTCACATGTTGTTAAGTAGTACTTACCTACGTTTTTGTAATCCTTATACTATCTTATTATGCGCTAGTCGGTGCCTGAGCGTCTGCCACTGACCCTGCACGCGCCTAAGCGCCTTCACCATGGAAGCCTTCGCGGCGACCCCTCCGACAAATTCATGTCCGTGACAGTTTTTTGAATAAAAACTTTTATTACGTGACAACGTTTCAATGTATAGAGCAGAAAAGTGTACGACCTTATACTGAGTTGCAGCATAAGCTTAGTTGTGGATAAACTCAAAATTAACTGAAACCTAACACTGCATTAGTTTCCTTTACTTAGAGACCCAAGAACTTCAATAGACACCGGTCACAAAAAATGAATTTAGTTCGTTTAATATAAAGCGTGGTTTCAGGTAAAAAATAATAAAATAAACTTCGATGCTTCAATAAAACAAGTGGATATGATGTATCCCAACGACATGAAGGATGCTGCTAAGAAGTCCATAAATAACTGCAAGGGCGTAGGTAAGCAGCCATGTTTTTTATATTGTCTCTTCATCTGCTCGGTGTTTCAAAACTTTAGTTGCGTGTACCTACGTACAGCCTACGTACCTACAACATTTTATATTGTCTCTTCATCTGCTCGGTGTTTCAAAACTTTAGTTGCGTGTACCTACGTACAGCCTACGTACCTACAACATTTTATATTGTCTCTTCATCTGCTCGGTGTTTCAAAACTTTAGTTGCGTGTACCTACGTACAGCCTACGTACCTACAACATTTTATATTGTCTCTTCATCTGCTCGGTGTTTCAAAACTTTAGTTGCGTGTACCTACGTACAGCCTACGTAACTACAACATTTTATATTGTCTCTTCATCTGCTCGGTGTTTCAAAACTTTAGTTGCGTGTACCTACGTACAGCCTACGTACCTACAACATTTTATATTGTCTCTTCATCTGCTCGGTGTTTCAAAACTTTAGTTGCGTGTACCTACGTACAGCCTACGTACCTACAACATTTTATATTGTCTCTTCATCTGCTCGGTGTTTCAAAACTTTAGTTGCGTGTACCTACGTACAGCCTACGTACCTACAACATTTTAATTGTTTAATAACAAATAGTTCAGAAATAATTATTTTAGTAAATGACTGCAAATATGCCACGTACTCAAGAGCATGGGCTCCGTAGGCAGCACAACAATACCACCAATTCCATTTTCATGGTAAAATAAAACATATTTTGAGGCTGTACCAACCGTAGCAGAGTAAAAAGTTAGTGTTACGGATGCTTAGGAGCATAAAAATGAGTGTAGTAAGTCGACACATCATGAAAAGTCATGAGATAGATTACATTCACTTAATTACTTGCTTAATCACGGCAATGGCGGTTATGGCACATTTAAACCGCTCGCTGTTTCCCTTCCTCGAACATTTTTTTAGGAAGTTTTTACAATTAAGTGTCAAAACACCAAGAACAGACGAAAAAACCAGCTGATTCGCTGTCTTCTTTTTTCAGCGTCAAAATATAAGGATATCTGCGAAGCATCTTACTGGTCTGCCAAATGTATGTACGACGATGATCCCAAGAATTTTATCTTTGCATAGTTTTAATAAATATTTTGAAAAAAATTTATATATTTCTTATTTAAAGTGAATCCTTTAAGTAACTTAATTAATGTATAGAGGTCTGATTATTATTCAGTCTGGGAAGTAACAAAACCAATTTCTGTTTAATATGGTTTTTGTAATTTTTATTTAATATCTATAAATAATAAAAATATACTTGTCAGAGAAAATGTTAATGAAACCTCCATTAAAACTACAATGAAGAATTATAATCGTTTAAGTAGGATTATGATTTCTGTCGGTCAATATAAACGAAATATTACTTAGCCAGTTCTAGGTGTAATTAAGTGGTTTGTTTACAAAAAACAAAATATATAAATATTCCAGTATTTGTAAAGTCAATGACATTGTGAGATAAAAATAGCAAGAACCTCGTTTCAATCAGGTTATTGCAGACTCGTTCTATGGCACCGAAATCTATTTACTCAATAAATATTTATGTGAATCTTGTTATCAAACCAAGTGTAAGAATTTATGAGGGTTGGTATTACTACAATGATATAACCTATAAGAAAACAATTATAAATAAGTTCAGTATTTATTTGTCACTTACAAATAAAATACATTTTAAATAATAGAAACCTATCTCAACAGGGTGTCATAATAGAATATTAATAAAAACTACTTTTCACCAAAAAAATCAATTACCGAAATAATTAAACTATGCTAATACAAAATTTTGTTACAGACAATAACTTCGTTTTTAAATAAGAACTGGACAATACTTTTTGTATAGTGAGTGGACACAAAAATCCTTCTCTACACAGACTACGTCTTTCTATTGTGTTTGCCGATATAATAATGAATTGGTTCGTCAACTACGGTCGCATGTGTTTATCCATGAATTCAGACATAATTGTAATTAGCTTTGACAATTCGAAATTTTGGATTTCAAATTTATTTTGGCATGGTGGTTTTGGTTAAACGGACTTATACGAGTATGGGTAATTTGGTAACAAAGCTATGTTTGTTGTGAGTGCCACTAGTTTTGCCGCGTAGATTACGGCACGTGCTGATAGAAGACATATTGCACCTTAAATGGTCAATGCCACCTGCCAAAAGCTTTTCAGAACTCACTATAGATCGGTTTATGAATCATAATATTTCTTGAGTTCGTTTAGGTATTTCGAATTGCAACTTAAATGCCACAGCAGCTATTTTGTTAAAGAAGAAGCAGAAGCAATAGCAGGTGAATCGTCCAGCAGAAATATTTCTTTTTATTTGATTAACTCGCATCCTTTAGAGAAAGAATTAACTGGCATACATTGATTCCCACAACATTTCAGATTTATTGAGAAAAAATTACGGAATGGTTCGGTACAAAAATACATTTTCGGGGAACTTTCCCGAAACGTTCTAAATTACGGTAATTTAATAAATTTTCAAAAATTATAGTTTTACTTAGAAATTATGCAAGGGTAATATTTTTAATGCAATGTTTTTGTTACTTATTTTCTTGAAACTCGTTTTACGGAAAACCGGTATTTTTCTATGAAAACCGAAAACAAATCCTGGGTTTTCATTTTGGTTGGTTTTGCATTCCCTGCAATCTAAAATGAAAATAAAATTAAGAACACAAAATTATTAAAAAAGCCAAGTGTTTTATACAATTATTATGGTTGTGGGTGGCATCTCGTTTTTTAATTGCGAATTCAAAATTTTTACAAACTGTTATTGTAACTAAAAAGATATTTTTTAAAGCTTCCATCGGTAACTTTCATGCAATTTTCTGGAATCTTTCCTTCGACATAAAAATATCCAGGTAATGTTCAACTCTAATGATTGATTGAATGAACACTATTGTTCTCGTTCAAAGTTGCAAGCGTTGGATAATCTCATACAGCATAATTCAAAGAGTACAGTGAAACTTCACGCCTTGAGATCATTAAAATGCTGTTTCATTCTTCCGCAATTGTAAACTATGATTAAGAGAATTACTACAGTTAGATGGAGATGACATGTTACAGAGAAAACAATTAAAATGAGATTATTGCGCGATAAATAGTAATTTAACATGAAGGCTATATGTAGAGGAATGTTGAGTCGAATGCGATACTCTATTTTGAATTTACGAAGTGTATTCATGTCCTGACTGATGGACACAATCACTAGTCTATCCACGAGATACCTAATTTGCAGAATTTACTGCTCACTTACCTGGAGACCAATGAGGTCTTCAGTGAAAACCAACATGTTATTCGCGTTTACGCTCAACCTTCTAGTGTACGTTACATACCAGTAGAACATGGCCTTGGAGAGGCACAAAGAGGCAATATCCGTATCCTTAGAGATGTCCAAGGCCATTGACCAGGTCTCGTAAGGGGGGTTTTAAGCAAGCGTCTAGAGTATGGCATATCTGCGGCTGGATATAACATATAATATAATTTTTTTAGAGATAATTCTTGTTGTCTTCATTAGCTTCTCATCTGATCATCTAAAAAATCGAAGTACCTCAGGGATCTGTCTGCAACATTATTCTTGCTGAACGTTTATTTCTTTTATCGGATAGGATTATTAGTTGCTAATTAGACGTGGTACGAGCGAGTCCGTACCACGTCTAATTTCAGAAAGAGTCGATGAGTGAACGAGT
The DNA here is from genome assembly GCA_923062675.1 of Marasmarcha lunaedactyla. Lineage (NCBI taxonomy): Eukaryota > Metazoa > Arthropoda > Insecta > Lepidoptera > Pterophoridae > Marasmarcha > Marasmarcha lunaedactyla. The sequence goes on from OV281353.1 coordinate 18,736,611, forward strand.
TTATTTGACACTACGTAGGTTGTCAAGATCAACCCTTCCAAAATCAGGCGTGTCTTTTCTCCCCTAAAAGAGGTCGTTTAACTTGACGCCCACATTCCGAAGTATAACAATTACTATTGGTGTCGTCACGGTTAGGCCTTACGAGCACGTCAGATTGCCGCGATATTTTGGTAAAAAGGTCGATATAAATTAAGAAGAAAAATATTCAAATTTGGATTTGTCGAATGATATGAAAGAATTGAAGAAACAAAACAATCTGACTTGCTCCATTACCGGTGAAAGATGTATATTCAGTGAATGTAAATAAAATTAATAATTTATTAAACTAAATATTTTCATTTTCGAAGAATCGACGTAGAGTCATTAGTCTATCTTTCAACTGAAATATAGTAGCGAATACGTTTACGCTTGTTAAATTTGTATTGCTTATTAAATAATAACCTTTCTTTTATTATTCCTATGCTGTCCATAGGTACAGATGAAATATATAAAACATTTAGGATTGTAGTACGGAATTACAGTCTGGATTATAACACAAATTTACCGCAATGCGGCTCATACCAAAACCTGTCTTTGGACATCTATAAGATTTACAACGACCTAATCTAAATGAACTGACCAAAAACGGGTTAGATCACCTAAGCGCTTATTTACATGCAAATTAAAATAAAACAAACATTTAAAAGTTTTTGACATTTCCAATGTGCTTTAAATATAAATTTCATACTCAAAATCAAATTCAGACCACTGGTAACTAAGGAATCTTCGCTCCTTGAATACAAGGATTCTTCTCGGTATAACGATTTAAATCAGAAAAATAAGAAATATTATAATAATAATAATAAATCCCCAGACATACACACCAGCTGTATGGCTCCAAAGTAAGGAGTGCTTGTGTTATAGGTCACCATACAGCGAACTGTGGGGAACCCAGAATAAACATCCCTCGGCGATACGAAAAATAATGAAATTAATTTCTAATCTTTTCTTGAAAGTTGTTAAACGTAATGATCATTAAAGATTTTTTTTCGCGTTGTGTTTCACTATGTCCTTATATGGTGATGAAACCGAGGGGCGTACGGTCGTAATCAGGCGGTAACCAACACCATAAATTCTCTTAAAGAATAGGTGGCATGCTTTGATGGCTGCAGGTGACAAGCTTGGTAGTTGATGCGCGCAAGAAGATGAAGTTATCTGCCAGGGACGTGAAACAACGAAATAACATCTCTATAACGGTTCTGGCTCGCATCTCATGGTGACGCCATTGCTTTTGTAATATTATATTTACTCTTTGTACGTAAAGTATTCACACCAACCACCAGGAATGACCAATTTGACAGGGGTAGTCTCTTCTGAGGCCGTCGTACAAATACACCCTCGTACAGGCAGGTAGTTAAAATAACTTTTGTAAGAAATTTATCCACTCAACCTTATTTGTGTGAATAAATTTCTTGCGGGCGGCCGATCTTCACGGCTAAGCCTTATTAAGCACGTCAGAATGCCGCGTTGTTTCAGTAAAGAGGTTAATATGAATTAAGAAGAAAAGATATTTAAATATACGTTGGACGTAAGAGAAATAAAAGAAGCAATACATTCTGACTTGCTGTATTAGAGATGTATTAGATTGAAGTTATTAAAATAAAAGCTCATAAAATTTATTACATCATTTCATTTAATTATGTACATGATACATATTAACAACCATGTACTTGGTTGGTAGGTGCTTGTGCAAGTATTTACAAAAACATAACTACATACTTGCTTGGCGTAATAAACATACATATATACACATACAGATACATAAAAAATATAATTCAAAACAAGATGAGTAATTATGTCGGAAAATAATGATGCATATCGACACCGGAACAATTTAGGTCTGAGAAAGGAAGTGTTCCTTCTGCTTTTAAAATCTGCTAGTGATTTTTATTCACAGTTTCACGAGGAAGTGCATTCACAGACAAACAGCTAAAACTGTGAAAGATTTAGAGAAGAACTTCGTTTTGTGAGGCTTCGTGTATAGCAATGTGCGCCTGCTGGACGTTAAAAAAGAGAAGCGCTCATCGAGGTATTGTGGTTTAATGCTGATTGCCTCCTAGCTGAAAAGTGAAAGCATGTAGCATACCAAGCCTGGGCTAACGCTCGCAGAAACAAAGCTATGGATCTCCCAGCTAAGAAGCAGGCGTACAATGCTGCTGCCAAGTCCTGCAAAAAGGTGATCAGAAGCGCACGTTTCGACCACATTGGCAGTATCGGGGACAAGTTAGCATCCTATCCCATGGGGAGTAAAGCTTTCTGGTCCCTTGCTAAGTCGGTTGAGATGAACTTCTGTCGCCCATCACTGCCACCACTGCAAAGGCCTGACGGGTCTTTGGCCCACAGCGCAAAAGAGAAGGCAGACTTGTTCGCATCTCTTCGCGAAATGTTCACGTCTAGATTCCAAAGACAAAAGCCCACCCACGTTACCCCCATTCGGCCCCAAGATGGAGGCCGTCCAAATTCACCAGAAACAGGTACTCAAATGCTTACAAAATCTAGACGTGAATAAGGCCAGTGGTCCGGATGGCATTCCCGCAGTGGTTTTAAAGCACTGTGCCGCCGAGTTGTCTCCTGTTTTGACACGCCTATATCGACTCTCTCTAAGGACTGGAAAAGTTCCAAAATCATGGAAGTTTGCAAACGTACAGCCCGTACCAAAAAAGGGCAGTCGAGCCGACCCAGTCAACTATAGACCTATTGCAATCACTTAGTGTATTGAACGTGTATTGTATTGAACGTGCTTAGTATTGAACGTGTATTGAACCATCGTCTCCTGACGTACCTAGAGACCAATGAGCTCCTCAGTGACAACCAAAATGGTTTCCGCGGAGGACGCTCAACAGGAGACCTTCTAGTGTACGTCACGCATCTATGGAGCATGGCCTTGGAAGGGCACGGAGAGGCAATAGCCGTATCCTTGGATATCTCCAAGGCCTTTGACCGGGTATAGCACGAAGCCCTTTTGAGCAAGCTTCCTGCGTATGGCATACCATCTGGACTCTGCGACTGGATTTCTGATTTCCTGAGGGAACGGTCAATTCGAGTTGTCGTCGATGGCTTCCCATCGGACCTAATGGCGATCAACGCAGGCGTACCTCAGGGATCTGTTCTCTCTGCAACATTATTCCTGCTGCACATTAATGACCTTCTTTTATCGGAAGGCATTATTGGTTACGCCGATGACAGCACTGTTGTAGAGAGATATGTGTCCATTGCGCGAGCGAGTCCAAACCAGATCCAATTTCAGAGAGAGTCGATGATCGAACGGGTTGATTTGACTCTATGTAGGGTTTCCGGTTGGGGTGAAGTCAAACTTGTCAAGTTCTACCCTTCCAAAACCCAGGCGTGTCTCTTCTCCGGTAAAAAGAGCACATTCAACTTGACGTCCACTTTCCAAAGTGTATCTGTACCGAGCACAAACCAACTAGGGCTTCTAGGCATGACCATCACGTCGAAACTTAATTTCAGTCAACAAATTGAAACCATGGCACAGTCAGCTTCCAAAAAATTGGGAGTCATCGCAAAGGTCCGGCGGTACTTCAACTCCGAACAGCTGCTCAACCTGTACACAGCCCAGGTTCGATCTTGTATGGAGTACTGCAGCCATCTTAAGCATGATTCCGCAAAATACCATCTTGAAGCGTTGGATTCTGACCGAAGGGCCCGTAGACTCATAAGTGATGACAAACTTACTTCTTCGAGACTGCAAAGTCTCGAGCATCGTTGAAAAGTTACTAGTCTATCGGTTTTTTACAGATTGCACTTTGGAGAGTGTGCGAATGCTCTTTTTCAGCTGATTGAACCTTCCCCCTTTCTACACCGGTCAACCAGACGCAGACAGAAGTTTCACCCGTTTGTGGTTAGCGTGCCAATGAGCCGAACTAAACGGTTCGATAGCTCATTTTTGGTTCGTGTTGCCAAAGAGTGGAACGATTTGCCTGCGTCTGTTTTTCCAGACAAATATAACCCTGGAGCTTTCAAGTGTAGAGTGAATAGGTACCTCTTGGACAGGCGTGTATGATCCTCGTCTTCATCGTCACTTTCCATCAGGTGAGATGAAAAACAAACGCATTAGATTACTTAAAATATTATAGGCTTCTATTATTATTTTATAACGGTTGTCAAATCGTCAGTTTGATCAACACAAATACAAAATCAATTAGTTGTTTTGTTTGTTTTCAATTGACCTTCCAAAAATACTACAGCAATAAATTTCATAACTAACAACTATAAAATATATGCAATGTATCCCAGATGTAAACATAAAATGTAAACGTGTCTGACGCTTGAATAAACGCAGATTATTTAAAGGATACGAGTCCTCGTGTTAGCCTTTTTTCGGCAAATATTTGGCAAGCTCCTACCTATATAAGAAGCTTTTTCGGATTCTCTTGAGCAGACTTAGAGCGAGCTTATGTGAAGACCAGTCGTAATTGTCAAAATTTGGAAATGATGTCCTTCGTAAGATTGTTGTGTGTTACCATAGTAGTTGCAGCACCAACAGTGTTTTCATTAGTAAGTATTTTGAGTATTGGTAAGTATTTTGATTTTAAGAATAAAAAGTTGAGGAATGTTTTAAAATGTTGTTGATGTTTTATCAATGTTTTTAAATGAATCTAAAGATGGCATTTTAAATATAAAAACCTTGTAAGTTAGTGTAATTTGGGATGTACCTATTGTTATGAGATTCCCAAGCAAACTGTTATGTACTCGCATTTTCAATAAAAAATATAAACGAATAAAAGTTTATTATTTACATACAGTGCAAAAACATATGAACACAAAAATACATCAAAAACAAAAACAGAAATTAGGAAGAAAAGAAAAACTAAACTTAAACACATTACGAACATAAATTAACAATACTTCTAAAAATACTTCCAAATCAATCGTGCATGAGCTGCAGCACACAAAAGGCCACAGCTCAGTAAAGGTCCTGATGACACCACACATCAATATCACATTTTTTTATTTTTTTTGTAATGCAGTCTCTGTATTTGCTTTTTTAAGTATCAGGCAGGTTTACTTTTTGATGCTGAACTTTTAATTATGCAGAGGATAATTTTAATGCCTAAGAAAATGTAAAATGTAACACGTTTATTTAAAAAAATACTCTTAAAAAGGATTAAGATTAAACTTTTATGAGAATTTATTTAATTTTATTGAAATAGTTTGAAATACTAATAGTACAAATAAATTTTAAGCGCTTAGCAACATCTATTCCCTTGTTTAAATCAAGTTTGTCGATTCGATGTCTATATTAGATTTCTCCTAATTTTAGAGTTATTAATTAAGGCTATTTAAAATTCTTTGTATAGTTTTTAAGATAACTTATTGATAAAAAAACGGCCCAGATTGTTTTATCCTAACCCACATCGTTGGTGTTAAGTCGTAGATCGTTGATAGTTCGTGTGGTTAATAATATCTGCTAGCCGAATATAAACCAAACCCATTCATTCCATGTACGTCGTTGAGTAATGAACATTCAAACGTTTTGGCGGGAGTAGAGTTTCTTTTGTTTAGATCTCGTCTGGGGCTGTACTGATGTCTGACCGCCATTATAACTACCTTCCGGACAAGGTGAAGGTACAGCCGGTGCAATTACAACAACAAAGAGGATTCCAAAGTGAAGCCTACTACGGCCGGCAAAGCATCGTTAGTCGATGAAGCGCAATATTAATACCTTATTTAAATACCTTTGATTAGTGATACCCCTGGGTGCAGATGTCACTTGCCAGCCGGTGAATCGCATGCTCATTTGCCGGATGTGAAAGTAGTGAAAAAAATCGAACCTAAAATTTTTCACAATCATAATATTGATATACAAAATGTTACGATAAATATAATACAAAACAAAAAATTATAAAAGTTTCATTACAACCACAGGGTTTATCCGAAGAAGAGAGATTGGCCATGAAAAACGCGGTAGCTCCTCTTATCGCAGAGTGCGGCAAGGAAAACGGAGAAAAACTAGAGGTAGTCAAGGAAGCTTTTGAGGAGAACAAGCTACACACCGTCAAGGCTTGCACTCTGGCCTGCATTTTTAAGAAAACAGGATTGGTGAGTTGAAACAAATATGTAAAGTATCTTTGAATATAAATTCCTGAACACATAACATAAAACCCAGATCATTAAAAATCTAACTGGGGATTTCAACATCGTATATGCATTACGTATATTGTCCTAGCTTCATGCCAAGTCCACGCCAAGTTGTAAAAAAAAAGAAAATTCTAGTGTTCGAGTTTCTCTTGATACGATCTAATCTCTAACGAAACCCTTATCCCTCCTTCTTACGTTTCCCGCCATAACCACCACGTTATCGTGATTGTGTTTCGGATTAAGGAAAGGAACAGTCATGGCAATTTCTGGAACAAAGGCAACTCCAACTTAAGTTGGAATAAAGTTTTATGATACAATACAATACATATCTACATAGTGAATCAATAACATTTATGATAAGTGATGTCTATGGGCACAAATACTTTCTTCCTAGGCGGAACGAATCGCGATCGTGGAACGCAGGCTTGTTAAATAGCATCTATGTTCATTACATCATATGCACAAATAAATATGCGACATCTTATGGTATTTGCGGAATAACACTAATATCAGAGTTTTCTAATTTTCTATGGTTCAATTAGTAAGGCAATGGTAAGTTTTTTTTTTATTGAAAAAGGATTTGACGTTTATCTTCTATCTCACCTGATGGAAAGTGACTTTCTGGAAAAACAGACGCAGGTAGTTCATTCCACACCTTGGCGACCCGCACCAAAAAGGAACTATCGAAGCGTTTGGTTAACTGTTAACTGCCTAAACCACGGTTACAACCTGTTTAATTTATATTCATTGGTAAAGAAATGTTGACATGCTATTTTTTTTAAATAAGTGTGAAAACTCGTTTTTGATAAACCAATAAAATATTTATTACGTACGAAGACATTTAGGTGCTGTATTCTATCTTAGAATATTTTTCTTTTTCCAATTGTTAATTTGTATGTAAATAAAATATTCTTATTATTTTATTATTTCATATTATACTATAGTCCTTATTAAAATATTTAATAACTTAAACTTAAAGTTAGTGTTACCATGAGTGATTTTCAGTTTAAGAATTTGCTAGGTTTTAGGTATTCCTAATGCACTTAGAAATGGCGTTTATTCATTGATGGAATTCATATTCATTAGTGACTCACATATATATTTATTAAGTCCAATTTATTGTTGTAGCTCACAGATGACGGTATATTCGACGCTGAACAGAACCTGCCTAAGAGCTCAAAATACGTCGGTGGATACGATTTCAGTAAATTGGCTGCTATCACTAAGAACTGCGTGTCCGGTAAGCGAATAAATACAGTCATATATGGTATCGTCGCCAAAAACACGAAATATATCTGTAATGAACAAACACTTTAAAGCATTAATCTTAAACAATCTATTAATTGTATAGCTCCATAAATGATATTTAAGTTATCCCCAAAGTAAAGACGAATCTAACGTTTAGGCTGCAGAGTGTGCTTCATAGAGATTTCTATTGCACAAACTTTAAAATAGAATTTCAACCGGGACCCAAACTTCGTAATTAATTTCGAAATGTTGCTTAAATTTAATGAATAATTATCTAAATTTCAGTGAACGCCGAGCCAGTATCTGACGGTATCGAGGGCTGCGAAAGGGCAAAACTACTTGCCAATTGCATGGAACAGTTCAAGGACCAGGTTAGAATGAAAATCGTATTTTTTAACCATTTTTCATTCTTGTTACTAGTTTTACTGTCAGTTAAGAAATGTATCATTGTAGTGTGCGACAGTTATAAAACTTTGGTAACAGGCATCAGTCCCATACTAAACTATGTTTTCCAACCTCTTTGTTATACCTAACTGTCCGCCATTTTGAAATTCCTGGTTTTAGCGGCCAGAATTTACAAATTGTAGATTTTTCTGAGGTGCTTTCTGTAGGTCATATATCTACTAATTTCCGACTTATCATTGACCTGCACTGGATTACAGTCCCTACCCTATGAACTCGTGGATGCCCAATAGAGGCATCATCAGGTAACAGGTGAAATAAAATCACAACTGTAGCTTTAAATGACAAACATTTAATTAAAAAAAACATCGTAAAAGTGAACTCTGCGTCAGGATAAGAACATTTGTAAACTGAAAACCAAAATAAAGTATACTGAATACGGAGAAGCCGAATTAACAAAAAAAAAAATTAGAAATAAATGCACAGACTGCAGGGAGGGAGGGCGAGGCACAGCCTCATAGCATGGGTGCCGTAGGCACATAAAGCAGGTTCCAGGCCATTATCGAATTTGCAGCTATATTATACGACATTTTTTCGAATTTTAAACTCAAACATTTTGGCAAGTATACTTACGTGAGTCATATCTATACAGTTCGTAATAGTTTAATGTATCGATTACCACCAGTTTCACCCCTGGCCGCTAAAATCAAGATTTATAAAAATGGTGGAAACTGCTAATTTATTTCTGTAGATTCAGTGACGTAAACCAAATAACCATTATTTAGGAAATGCATTGAATATGTTTTATACAATTTTATATGGAATGTCAATAAATCATACTAACACGAAAATAATATTGCTTGTACAGACAAGAAATCATAAACCTACCACAAACTTCTCAATAGATTTTCAATCTAGAGTTCACGATCAAACAGTTTAAAATCAATTGAGGGACATTTTGTGGTAAGTTGACGAGCTGTTGACTGTACGTATGTTGCAAGTAAGAAGTCGTTTGTTTGCTGCATTATTTTGCATTCCATTGTTATTTTCTTGGTTATAATCTGGGACTTTTAACATGACTGCACCATCTAACTTTATCGGCTACCAACGTTTTAGCAACTTTTATATCTGTCAAATCGCACATTTTTTAAAGTAACACACGGTGCTTCAATTATCGTTTACCGAGAAAGTTAGAAAGTGTAACTCTGCCTTAACTGACTAAATGGTCTTAATAAAACTACATAATTTTTGTTACAGTTCGTCGTTGTTAAAAAATAAGCAAAATTCGTGATTACACCGAGAGGAATGTGAAGACGACTAGATTAATAAAATAAAAACATTTTTCAGTAAACGATGTGTTTCTTTTAGTCACTTATAACTATCTTATACCAAATACTTTTATGCCTATACATATAAATGATGACTTTTTGTGAAAGATCACGTCAGTTTGAAAATAGTGTGCAATAGGAAGTGCTCCTCCTTAATAATAACCCCAATAATACACCAGGCCACTCAGAAAGTTTTGCGAAAAAAAGTTTACATGTATGTAACACATTTTGAATATATTTGTATAAAAATATATTTGTTCCAAATTTAAATGTCTCTCAAAACTTTTTTACCAGCATTATGAAACTATTGTGTGTAGTACAAAAATTTATCTGCGTCGGGAACATTTTCGCGCAATGATTTTTATCGACTTGAAGTCCAACTTGAATCCTGATGAATCGTTTAATCGACTTCAGTCAGCTTTTATGAACAAGCCGCATTCTAAAACAACTATTTACAAAGGTAAATTCGTTATACCAGAGGGTACAACGAGTTTAAATGCAGTCGCTTAAATTTTAAGAATGAAGAAAGAAGTAGTCGTCCTTTGACTGCTGTTACGGAAGAATACGTGCTACAAGTAAAAAAATTTATTCATCATAACCGACGAAATAGACGTACGAGGAGATTCTGTAGATTAAATCGGGAAGTGTTCATGATATTCTACACAACCACTATGCGTAAGAAGGATTGTTTCACGCTGCGCACCCCACAACCAAACCGATGCTCAGAAAGTTCTTCCCATCGTGTTTACGGTATCATAACAGGTGAAATATCTTGAATTTATCAATATGATCCAGAAAGAAAGTGCCAATCAACAGTATGGCTGTTTCAAAACGAACCTACGCCTACGAAGGTGAAATTATCGAGAAGCGCTGTAAAATTTTTGATAGCCAGTTTTTTCTCCTTTACGGGTTGTTTAGTATCAATTCTCTTAAGAAACCAAAGTAATGAAATGAAATGAAATATTTATTTCTCAACATTGACGATTACTTGATTTTATTGACGTCAAATAAAACATAACTCTACCACCAGTTCGGAAAAACCTTCGTGAAAATACTTCACGGGTATATTTTTTTCAAAATAAATTTTTAGAGTCTCTTTATGTCTATACAAAGTTATTTTTGTCTGCATGTGTTAACTCGGCAAGTCTCCCTTCCCCAAGTATCCAAACGACGAACACCCTCAAATGGCATCCATTCACGAGTTAACGCGGGATCCAGCCCTCGCCCTCCTCAACCATATTAGAAGAAAGTGAGCGTGAAGTTTCCTGCTTAATACAACGGTGTAACATTACGGTGGTCAAAATTAAAAGGATTGTAGTAACGCCCCAGGCGAGATCTTAACACAACAAACTCTACTGAACCATTAAGGGTCAACCAACTCAATGTTGATGTTAAATTTAAGGAGACATACTCACATAATGTGCGTATCTAAATAATTTTGAAGTTTTATTTAAAAAAAGATAGGTATAATGGGTTTAACCAATTTAATTTAGTCTACAGTAAGACAGATCTAATTGTGTGTTTTACGCAAATATACTATTAGACTATAGTATATATTAAAAATTTGCTAACTACTTAGTTGAATCACATATCAGCAATCTATAGAATTATGTTTGTACTGTAAATAGTTTAATATTTAAGTTTTATGGGTAACAGACGGTCTTACAACAAAGACATTAAACCCGGGCTTCTTTACACATTTTTAAGTCGAAAGCGCAACTCAACTGTAATTTCGCTCCTTGGGGATTATTCTGGAGGTTTGACATTTGTTTTTAATTTACTTGTGTCATACATTTCGAGAATGTTTAAGGATAAACAGGTTTTTTTACTCTTTTTGTGGTAAGAGCGAGATTATTTTAAGATGTAATCTAACCGTTCTTAATTTTAAACAGAAAGAAATTGCTCGTTCGTTGAATAGATAGAGAAAAATTAATAAATTTTTATGCAAAAAGGACAGTCTTTTTAACTAGGTACATAGAGCAACAATTTCTTTTTGAAGTATGTTAAAAAAGAAAAAAAACCTTTTTTGTTAATTTTTTTCATTCCGGTACACATTGTACCATTGAGCTTCCTTACTTTAGACAACATCTTCTTGAAACAGTCTGAGCCGTGGATAACTTTGTTTAGGCTGCACATGACAGCTATGACCAAAAGCTCTTGGTGATCAGTATACAGTGTACAGAAAAGTTCTATAACCAAACCTTCAAAACTTTATTTGAATAGATCCGTAACTTAGATATTGGATTTTTTCGAAAATAGCAATCAAGCAATCAGCGCATTCCACTGCTTAACATAAAGAAAGTGCTAAAGCGCGTCACCTAACCCGGGTGACCAGCCCGCATCCAACACTCACCAGCCATTCCTCTTAGGCCGTGCTACAGGGCATACTACGTTACGCTTGCCTAAACGTGGTCTCCACTTGCGAAGTGGAGAAGTGGTTCTCAACTAATAATTTGCTCTTCAATGAAAACAAAACTGAATGTGTTAAGTTTACTTTGCCAAATGTCAAACAGGTAAACATTTGTGTTACCTGTTTGACATTTGGCAAACATTTGGCATTTTACATAGGTAAACATTGTAGTTAAGAACCAGGAACTGGCTCCTGTAAACTCAACGTCAACTGGCGTCTATTGTTATGCCCAGAAATAGAGCATAACGTCAAAGTCCAGCGGGGACCGCGTGATTATGGGTTAGCGAAACGGATTGGCTCTGCAGCACATGCTGTTAAAAAATGCGGGAAATTTCAAATGATACAACTGCTCGATTAGTGTGTTTTGGTTTTTTCCACAGCCTCATGACGTATGGCATTATGTTGTAGGGGAGTGCTGCCGACATTGATGCTATATTTATTCTATAGAAAAGAGCGTTCACGCAATCTATCAACTCGGTCCAAGGGTGTCCCTTAGAAATAAATTTAAGGAAATAATTACAATACATTTTAGAAAATTTAATGTTAACATAACTACATTCAAAAGAAAAAGATATCTACAAAATGTTAACACAAGAGGAAGAAAGAAGTTGCCAGCTCATAATAGTAGTAAGCTTCATAAAGTCACTGACTCATTCACCGGACAATGTAACGCTTTTATAATAAGGTTTAAGTTTATATAAAGGATAAATTCTAAGAAAATATAAAGCAGAAATTGTGTACTAAAGCTTACAATAAAGGATCCGATTATTTGAACTATAAAAGCCCTTGGGTATAATCCCCTCATTTGAAGGCTTTTACTATTATTTGTAATAAAACATGTGTAATGTGAACGTTCGTTTGTTGAGTTCTTCTTCCCAATTATGTCTGAAGCTACATTGCCACTAAAATAGGTCTTCTTACGGTAGCCTCGGGTGACGGGTCGCTCCCATCACTAATATGGTTGAGGAGGACGGGTGCCGTTTGAGGGTGTTTGTCGTTTGGATAGTTGGGGTGAAAGAGGCTTGTCAAGCTAACAGATGCAGATAAGATTAATTTTGTATAGACATAAAGAATTTTGAAAAAAAATCACATTTGCATTTCTTTTTATTCGGACTGGTGGTATTGTCATGCTTTATTTAACGTCAATAAGAAAAAATTATTGTCAATATTGAGAAATCAATATTTTTATTTGTATTATATGTACTGTAATACCTGTTTGCTCCATCGATCATCAGCAAGTCTACAGACATGACTAACCCATTGCCACTTCAGTTTGCTGAATATCCGGGCTATATTGGACACTTTGTTTCTTACCGAATAACGTGAGCTTATCAAATAACCAAATTGCGAATTCTACCCACCAAAGAGACTCTCAATATAGCCCGCTCCATCGCACGCTGAGCGACTTTGAATTGTGGAAGTTTCAGCGCCGTGGGTCATAATTGGTAGGAAGCACCGATTTCTTACTTTTTTTTTTAAACGAATAACAGAAGCAATAATATTTTATAGTTAAGAACCCTACCAAAATGACTTATCGAATATCTTTGTAAGAAATAAGGTATTATAGTACTTAGACAAAAAATATATTAAATAAAATATTTTTTTACCGAATTTTACAGCGTTTAATTATACTTTGAAATTTGAACTCGACTTTTCTGTACCTTTACTTTTATTATAAGGAATCGTGAAAACTTAAGAAGGTGATATAAAATATATTACATGAATATATGCTTATTTACGTTGTTAAAGTTTAATCAAATTAATTACAATTAATTGCCGTTTAGATAATGTAGTGAACATGACTGCTTATCTTTGCAATGGAAATATAATTGTTGTAAAACCTCTATAATTCGATATAAAAACCCGTAGCGAAGTAACAGGTTCATAAAGAAACTAGGGTTCCAACTGAAAACAAGTGAATTTAAATAAGTAAAAGAAGTGTATACTTACTTATCTAAAATGTACAAGTTCCTGTTTGTTGCTGTCACTGCCGTCGCCATCGGCTGCGTCAATGTGAGTATCACAAGTAATTTAATGATTAACAAACTAAGTAAATTTGTGGTGACAAATGACTCGATCACCTCTTCCGTAGATCTTCCGGGAAGAGTGACTATCAAGAATATTCTCGGAAATTATGTCGATCCTTTTTTGTATTTTTAATTGGCAACCATTAGTCTGCTATCTCGCCTGGTGAAAATTATAATAATAAAAAATATAATAAATCCCCAGACAAACACACCAACTGTATGGCCCCAAAGTAAGCAGATATTGTGTTATGGATGACCATACAGCGAACTGGGAGGAACCCAGAATAAACAAACATATATAAATATAAACAACCATGAGCCGAGACCAAACATTTATGTTCATCACACAAATGATGCTCCGGCCAGGACTCGAACCTGGGACCTTCGGTGTATGAGGCAGGGCTACTTACCACAACACCACTCGGTCGTCGTCGAATTGAAGACGAAGTCGAGGATGTTACACGCTAGTCCAAGTGAAACTATTTTATACTTGGAAATCCTGGGGCTGTATTTTTTAATTATTTTATTCCAGGCTATAAAAGAACAAGACAAGCAAGCCATCAGGACCATAATTCGGCCTTACCTGCGTAAATGCGCTCAAGAGACTGGTGTTAGCTCAGAAGAAATCAAGCAAGCAGAGGCGGACAATACTTTTCAGAATTTAGACTCTTGCTTTTTGGCTTGCCTCTACAGGGACACTGGGGTCGTAAGTATATCTCGAAAACGTTTTACGAACATGAATTTCTTTGCCTAAATCAGAAAGAAATGAATCAGTTTTTGTTCCAAATAATACCAATAACAAATAAATACTGATCTATTATTTACTTCAAGTAAGTCTTCTTGAACGTGCCGTCATTTCACTCTCAGCAAATGATTATCCTTATTATTTTATACATAAATATTAAAGTAGAAATAGTAGAGCTATTTTTTTTCGCGAACTTTTCTCTTAAAAGTTCGCTTTACATGTATTTCGTCCTATGCATCCTTCAGCCGTAACACTATGGACCTCCTCCAAAAATCTCCATGCTACTCGTCTCGTGCAGCCTATTGTTGCCGGCGACTTCAATGGTGGTACAGCTTCCTTTGTTAGGATGTCGTTTGTGGCGGTACTGCAGTCCTTCTTGTATTGCCCGCCGTAATAATCACGTCTAGGTGGCTCTGTTCCGTTCAAAGGGAAGGATCGGCCGGTGCAATTACTGTCGTTTTAAATGATATTATCAATAATGATATATATATTGATAAATAAAACACCTACGCTTAAACATGCCCATGGATGGATGTCCCTCACCATCAAGAGGTAGCGGGGCGCATGCGCTATCATGAAATAGCAAGAAAAACATTTAAAAGCCGTTATGAATTTATTTTGAAAAAATGACTCCTATAAAGTTTCATGCCAGTTCTTATTCACGATAACCTTTCCAAACTGGTGGTAAATGTGATGTTAATAAGTGCTAAACAAAATTTTCAATTTTCAAACATACTATGCGTTTCAAGTAACTATAGGACCGACTTAGCGCCATATTGTGACGTCATAGCCGTCAATTCGAACCGGTTAGGTAGCGTAAGCAAAAAAAGATTTTTTTTAAATTGATTTTATTTAAGCAAGCAATTGTTTCTAGCGTCTATATCTCAATTGGCGTTCAAACTTTTTGACGTTTTTGTCTGCCACCCACTCTTAATTAACTCACGATTGTAAGGTGCAGCCTCAAAATTTCAAAACCGTGAGAGTTGGAAATGTTGTCTATGACATAGTTTTTTGGTGGTTTGTGCCTTTTTATTAACTCCTACAGTTCTTTTTGGAATATAGTTTTAATTTGAAAAAATTCTTTTCGGTATAATACTCTAATAAATAAAGTAGAATAAATCGTTATTTTTATGAAAAAAAGTTTTCTTTGCAGACCATAATTTTCAAGTGACATTTGACAGATAGTGGTCATTGACGTTCCTATTCTCATTTGAATTGCATTACCTACATAATAGAATTTAATTTGGTCAGAGCATCAAGCATTAAAATGCATAGCATCTTCGTTTCTGGAAGGGAGACCAGTGCTAATACTAAACTATTTTTCTTTCAACCGCCAATGCTAATGCGCTGCAACCCCACAGCTCACTGACGACAACAAGTTGGACACGGACGCGGCTGTGTCCGTGATTGGCCAGTACTTCAGCGGTGACGAGTACTACACACTTACTTCACTCGTCAAGAGCTGTGAAAAAGGTATACTCCAAAAAGTTATTCTCAATATTTATTATCTGAACTTTTTGCATAGGGATATTTTTTTTACATTTATGCTTACGCGCGTTCACCGCACAAATAAATCCTCGACCAGGATTTTAATCTAGGACTGATTGGCTGATTCAACATTATTTTTTTATCCTTTTGTTTTTATTGAGGGTTCAAACTCAAACTCAAAACGTTTATTCGCCAAACAGCTACAGCACAGTACAACACAACAGTTAACGAAACACAAATACAACAAATAATGGACAAAAATAAAATAAAAGCTTTAAACAAACAAATTATTACCATCTGTTAATTCTAAGTATTTCTAATGTCTAATTCCAGCAAACAATCCTCCCGTAAGCTACAGCAACGCGGCTTGCGACCGCTCGAGACTCATCGCGAATTGCTTGTTTAGTTCCAAATCTGTGAGTACAATTACGTTAACATAAAATAAGTATTTGAAGGTATTGTTTACCACCCTAATTTTTACTCTCACCTCATTTAATTTTTAATTTATTTATTTATTTTACTTATTTATTAGACACCCAACAGCTTAATTATACAGTTATGATTTTAAACTAATGTTACAATATATCTTAGCCAAAATAAAGGATATCCTAGATACAATTAATAAAGTCGACTTTTCCATAACTTAATAAGAATTAACATTAGGGAGTATACTCTAGCAGTGAAAAACAATACTTCAACAAGTAGCGGATACTTACATAAACCTAACATTGTATATACGTGGGTGATACGTAACCGAATAAATAAACTGAATACATACCAAATAGATAAGAAATAATGTATAAAAAAATTAAACATGTCGTAAAATGTAATAAAAAAAATTAAATGTATGAAAAACAAAAATAAAATTATTATAAAATGTTTGTTGTAGGAATAAATAAAAAAAAACAATATGTTTATATGCTTGGTTCCTGTTCTGAAAGCCTCTGTAACACATTTAATTTGAAACGACGTTTAGATGATAAATATGTATCTATATCACTAAATTTTTTATTGTAAATATTTATGACCCTGTGTATATATTCATTGCGGCCGTAGTTGGTGCGACATGAAGGCGTCTAGAAGATTTTATGCAGAGAGTGTCGAGGAGGACGTTGTGGAACAACCATATTTATTAAAGATAATAATTTGGAGCAGTCAAGGTTGGCATTTACAATATCATTTAGAAACGCAGTATCTAGCACAGTTCTTCTATTAGTTAGGGAATCAATATGATGAAGGTTATATACGGTTGAATACTTTCTATTTTATTTTGGTATATTGCATAATTAGGATTCCAAATAAAACTACTGAATTCTAACACACTTTTGACATAAGCATAATACACCATGTTTATGCAAGATATATCACTAAGAGGCTTACACACTAGGAGAACGAAACCCAAATTTCTATACGCTCTGTTGACTACATTTTCAATATGAGTATTAAATAACATTTTAGAATCCATAGTCAGACCTAAATCACGAACTTCGTTAGATCTTTTAAAATGGATGCCATTGATATTATAGTTAAATACGATGGGTTTCGTTTTGCGAGTGAAAGTTATTTGCAGGCATTTATCAATATTCACAGAAATTCTATTTCGATTATAATATTGCGATAGTCTATTCAAGTCATCCTGAAGCGTGTAACAGTCGTTGATATAGTAGCGAGTAGCGTAGTGGTCAGAAGCCCTGTCTCATACGCCGGAGGTCCCAGGTTCGAGTCCTGGCCGGGGCATTCATTTGTGTGATGAACACAGATGTTTGTTCTCGGGTCATGGTTGTTGATATTTATATATGTATGTTTATTCTGGGTTCCCCCCCAGTTCGCTGTATGGTGATCCATAACACAAGCTCTGCTTACTTTGGGGCCATACAGTTGGTGTGTTTGTCTGGGGATTATTATTATTATTATTATTATATTAGTAATTTTGAGAAATATTTTCATGTCGTCCGCGTACAAAATATGCTGAGTAGATGTGAAAAATTTGTGAACATCGTATAAATACGCATTGTAAAGGAGGGGCCCGAGATGAGATCCCTGAGGAACTACGGATGGTATATGTACGAAATCGGATTTGAATCCTCCTAATACAACCGCCTGCGTCCTGTTAGTTATATATGACTTAATCCATCGGAAAAGATCACCCCGAATCCCAAGAGTATATAATTGCCTTTTCAAAGTCGGTATCTATCACGTCAATTTGGGCGAGCTGTTCCTTGTTGCGGAGAATTTAATTGGTGAAGTAAGTAAGATTAGTATACACAGAACGTCGACGCAAGAAACCATGCTGAAACTCTGTTAAGATACTGGAAATTGTGGCATATAGTGTATAAAAAACGAGCTGTTCAAAAAGCTTGGGTATGGAATTTAGAGTTGATATTGGTCTGTGGTTTTGTATAACAGATTTGGAACCTTTCTTGTGGATGAGTACAATGTGGGCTTCTTTCCAGATACATGGGACGCCCCGGATAAATAAATAAATACATTAAAACAAAAGTATAAATTAAACAAATGTGTATTTATTTATGAATAAAAAATAACAGACTGAATAGAACTTTAATTATAATATTAATGCTTATCTAGTTAAATAAAAAAACTTGGGCGTTATTTGCAATAATTAATTTAAATGAAAATAAAAAAAATTTAAAAGCTAGACGTCAATACTCTGTAATTTAATTAAACTAGAAATAAACTTTGCCTTACTGTACAAGACCCTTACATCATATATTTTCATTATATTGGATGTCTCCAACATTTCTTCAATATTTAAGGGGCGCTTGGCTAGCTCTGTTTCTGGTGTTCCGAGGATTACCCATATTTAATTGGTTTGTTTAGTTTTGTCTTACGAAAACATCTTCAAACCGGTAAAACAGCCACACTACATAATTAAAACATAGCGTTATCTGTCATGTTGATGTTTTATTTTATTTCAAGTTTTGAAGTTAATTCTGCTGCTCATTTTATTTTCCCTTTTTACGAGCTCCTTTGAAGTTTTTTGTTTGATTAAACAAATAATTTACCATTAATCCAACAACTGCAAAAATTTGTACTTATAATCGAGTAATTGATAATGTGTTAAAGGATATTTTGATTATTTCAATATTTCATTATTGCCAGAACGATTATGATCTAACTCAATGGTACAAGCATACTGTTTCATATTTTCATTGAACGTGGAATATGGATACGTCACCTTGATGTGGCCACGCGATGTTTTGGTTTTTGTTTCAAAATAGAACATAATATTTTTTGTGTGCTTACGACACTTTTCTATACATTTCAAACTGGTGAACATCGCGCTAACCGAAAATGAAATGTCTCCTTTTAAGAACTCTTTGAGTATTTTTACATAACTTATGGTGCTTTACGTATAAATTATTTTTATGGCTTATTTAAGAATCTTTAGTAATATTCTATTAGGCCCTAACATCTTTTAGAATTGTGCAACATTTACTAGCAAGTCTTTGAAAAAGTTGCTATAGTCGTATTTTTGAAAATAATCAATGAAATCAATAGATAACTATAGATAACAAAACTACTCGCTACTACACATTCATAAAGTCTATTTGTGCTAAAAACTTCCATACAGACTAATAATGCCCAACCGCCATTTTGTTGGTCGTAATAACCCTAATGGGCGTTATTATTCAAAATGCACATTTTATGGAAAAATTATAAACATCTACACAAGATGTTATGGCACGTTGTTGTTGATGTTATGTAGATGTAGTACATTTTATAGAGAAAACACCATAAACAGTAAAAATATATACTTATACTATAATAGCGATCCTTAACGCGCCTGCTTGCCACGACATCAGCGCGGGCACGTCGTCGTCGATGATTCTACATGTGTCTGGCTTGTTAACGGATTCAGACTCTTTCAAACATTCTTCTTGTTACTGGGCGCTATTAGACAACGGGCGTTAATCACCCATACTACCTTATTTAAGTTAGCAACGCTTGTATTTAGGATTTACAGTAAAAATTTTCAATAATATTTACATCAATCAAGAAATGTAAAATATAATAATATAACATAATATTTGAAAATATAAAATAATATTTATATCAATCAAGAGACGTAAAATAAATTGGTCGTTGAATATATCAAGAATGTTTATGATTGCACAATTTTGGTTTGTGTTTATATGTTAAAATATATTATAATGATATTTATTTTTTCCAGGCATAAGTGAAGCTGCAAAAGAAGAAAAAGGCGCAATAATCTTTAAAAATGATAATAAGCACCCAATAAATAAAATATTATAATGAAAAGTTGTTTTCTTTTTTATTGAGCTGGCAATGCCAGCGTGTCAAAGGCTTTGACCAAGTTGATCCCATTTTGGAGCGTTAAATATGATCAGTGCTCCAAGGAACTCTTACGAGTATGTTCAAATTAGCACAATTCTATAAAATTGTATTTGGCTGGTCTTTTTATTTTATGTCTCATGAGGTAGATAATTATTGGAACCTCTTTAAAAATAGACAATGATAAAACATTTCGCAATAGTACGAGCCGTTTGCCATTCTGCATATACAGTTTTGTGGTGGATGATTCATGCAAAGATACTTTTTGCATACGGAGTCAGAGTCAATTTTAAAGCTATTCGACTCGTATCTTGACAATAGGACATAAGTCATCCAGCTTGCCAGATTTTGTCTTGAGGCTCTTACGAAAGTTATTTTTGTGTCGAGGTATAGAAAGCTGAAGCCATTTTTAACATTATTACAAAAGAAAATTAATAAGCAACTTTTAAAAATCTTTAATCGCACAATAAAAACATCAACAATGAAAAGTCATGTGCCAGTTTCGACAGGCCGTAAAGAGTGACTATTCCGTTTCTTGGGCACTGTGAGCGGAAAGCTGGCGGTTATATGACTTCATTGATGACGTATCGATATGGCAGTGAGCGCGCTCACGGGCATTCGGAACGGGTATGTGAGCGCTCTGAGCGGACTCTCCCATGCATTTATATTTTTAAAATACATAATATGATAAATAATAATATTTATTTAAGTAATATGTATTTAAATATAGTAAGTACATTGTTTGAAGCTGCTGTCTGCAGTGATGTAAATAAAAGTAATAATCGGACGTCAGTGCCTGGGTGGAATAGTTATGTCAGGGAGGCTCACGGGAGGGCTCGAATTTGTTTCCAAAGGTGGTTAGCATATGGTAAACCTAGACTTGGAAAAATATATGAAGAGAGTGTGAATCACGTAAAATATTCAAATCAAAATTAAAGTTTCGTCAAAAACAATAAGCAAAAAATTAAAATGAATATTCAAGCTGAGTTTATTATTATTATTATATAGAATTGTTAAAACACAGGTTTAAACAATTTGGTAAATTTTAGAACTCTACAAGAAAATTAAGCCCAAGGCCTAGTCTTCCTGTGAGCGTGAGTAGCGTTCATGATCCACATGACATAGCGAATGGTTTTATGGGTCATTTTAAGGTAGAGCCACCTCCCACGCTCCCTCTGAATATGCGGGTGCTTGGGACTGGGACACGTGACCATAACGTGAAAATGATATTTTCAGCTACTCAAATATCTCACATTATATGTAATATGACAAGCAGGAAATCTCCGGGTCACGATGGTCTTAGTGTCGAGCACCTAAAATATGCCGGAATTCACATACCGAGGGTACATGCCTATTTTTTTTTATTTTTTCTCTTTTTTTGGGGATTTTTGTACAATAGGGAGCCTTTTCGGTCGCAAATTTTTTTATCATAATGTAGTTTGGCATAACAGTAACAGGATAAAGTTTTTTCGCATAAATTGAGATAAGCAGAATATTATACACGCAGAATGGTTTCATTGCCATAAGTTTCACTCTAATTTTATTTATCATAATATTATACAGCATAAATGTAAAGGACATAACTGTTATACGTCTAAAGATAAATTATCATAAATACAAAACGCATGATGGAAGTATCCATTACCTCTAAAGTCATAAATGTAAAGTAATAAAAAAACTTTTGGTGCCTAACTTATCAAGTACAGATCATATGTACCTACTTTATAATGAGTCTTGAAAGTAACAATAAATAATATTAGGTGTGACGTCGAGCGCAGCGAGGAGGAGCAGGTTAGTCAGTATGTAGGTCATGCCATTAAGCACCTTGCACGTGAATAATAAATAATAATATTTGACCAAGATTATTTAAGAAATTATGATGATCAATTGTAAATAATCATCTCACTATAATCAAAATATATAACACAATAATACAGAACCAAATTGGCCAACCCCGAAACCACGCGGTACTTTTCTGTCCCGCCCTAGAGTGTTTTTATAAACCCGGATGCGCGGAGGGAGGGCAGCCTCCAATTAAAAACTTGTCAATTCCTGCAGCTTGGTGTCTTATTTTTTGTACAATTTTTTGTGATAAAAAATAAAACCCCAGTTGATGCTGACCCACAAAATGTAAAAATCGGTTATGCCACGATTCATCGTTATTTTGGGTTCATGGTATGCTTTCTTCATCTAACACGAATGTACTCCAAACTGTAGGTGTGAAAATAGGTGGCAATGTTGCATTTCCCCATACGTAATACTGACTAAACCACGTTGCTATATCGTCTGTAACAACCAAAGAAGAGTAAAAGTTTGTACTTAGGTAAGCTTGCTTGGTCCCGAAATGAAATGATTTTCTAAACGGTTTATTAATTTTATAGTCCATTTATTTTTGTCAAATTATGGTATTCTATATGTAGACTTGCAAACTTTATGCCATAGTGTGAGATGCCAATAACTGTTATGATTAGTAATCGTTATTGTAAAACCATTTATGCATGAACATTGTATGCTAATATTTTATTATTATAAATGAAGTTATGGGGAAATAAAGTATGCCTTATGATTTATTCTGTATGAACGTTATGCAAAACAAACAGTATGCCAAAAAACGTTATGCAGCCTGATATAACGTTTTTGTGAGATATGCCAATTAAATTTATACATCCCTATACGGACCCTATACAATAGTACATGCCAGTCCCATCGTACCTCATTACAAATTTATATTTAATAATAATAAATAATAATAATAATTTATTTCGGACACTTGATCCATATAGAGACTTAGTAACAATTTTTTATTTTATTTTACATTACATTGTAGGTGGCAACTATTCCAATGTTTCAATATAGAGCTATCTACCTTTTTCTTTTCCTAATTTAATACTGTTGCATTTAATTTACTATACATGGTTATTTTATTTTATTTTATTTTTTTTATTAATAATTAGCAGGCGTTTGTCTTCCATCTCACCTGATGGAAAGTGACGATGAAGACGAGGATCATACACGCCTGTCTAAGAGGTACCTATTCACTCTACACTTAAATTATGCGTTTTATATATGGTATGTTCCTACCCGAGCAACACGGCTTTCGAAAGGGGAGATCAACAGTTTCTAACTTGTTATTGACTCAAGAACTAATTATTGAAGCGATAAGTGACCATAAACAAGTAGACTGTGTATTCACTGATTACAGCAAAGCCTTTGATAGAATAGATCATATTTTTAAGAAATTACCTTCGTAGGGTATTCATGGCAACTTGTATAGATGGTTTTGTTCTTATGTTGACAACAGAACACAGGCTATTGACACGGGTGGATAAACTTTGGCTTGGTCTAAGCTATCTTCTGATGTACCTCAGGGTTCTTTGATGGGCCCGCTCTTATTTATATCTTTATTAACGACATCTCATCCTGTTTCCATCATTCTAATTTTTATCTTTATGCTGATGATATGAAAATACTAAAAACAGTAAGCTCAATGCAGGACGCACTTAATCTTCAAGAGGATCTTGATAGGTTCTCAAATTATTGCCAACACGACAAACATAGCTTGAGTGTAGATAAATGTTTTGTGATATCATTTAACCGTAAACTTCAGCCACTTCTCAATGCTTATCCACTAAATAGACAATATCTTTCCAGAGTGAAAACTATTAGGGATCTAGGCATTATTCAGGATGAGAAGCTTTCGTACGTTGCGCACATTGACTCGATAGTGGCTAAAGCATACAGAACTCTAGGATTTATTATAGACAATCATCTTGTTACCAGAATATTAAAACTATTAAGATATTTTACTGTACTTATGTACAAAGTATTGTTGAATATGGAAGTTGGTCTGGTCCCAAGTCTGGAACCCAACATATGACTGTCATAAACAAACCATTGAGAGGATACAGTTAACATTCTTGAAGTTCTTACATTATAAATGTCATAGTTTATCCAAGCCATCATACATCAATAACTGCAAATGCTATCATTTTTTACCACTTCACATACGTCGCAACATTGGCGATGTCACTTATCTGTTAAAAATTCTAAAAGGTACAATAGACTGTCCAGAACTATTAGACAAATTATACTTTAGACTTTCCAAGTATTTTCTTAGGCATACAAGTAGTACAACATTTTCTTTACCTCAAGCAAGTACCAATTATAAACATTTTTTAGCCGAGTTCCGCATTTTCTAAAATCGTTTCAGTTTAATTTTATTCAGCCACATTGTTGAGTTATTTGAATAATATGGAAATGAAATGAAAAAAGTTTATTCGGCAAGTAACACATAATTATATACCATTCATAAAATAATAAAGATACATTTGTTTATGCCGAATCGTCTAAAAATGTTAATTTTATTTTGATTATATGATCTAATTAACATCTTAAAATAGCTTTTTTTTAAATTAATAATTAGCAGGCGTTTGCCTTCCATCTCACCTGATGGAAAGTGACGATGAAGACGAGGATCATACACGCCTGTCTTAATAACTTCATTCAGTCATTCGTTCGTTATTAATTTGTGTGTAAGCTCTATTATTGAAGAATTTTCACAAGTTGTACCTTACTTACCACTGGCACATCGTGCATCCACACAATAGCCGCGAAAAAAAAGATTGACATTGTCGAGTTATAAAACAAAGAACTCTAAAGGTAAACAAATGTTATCAAGTAGCACAGGTGCATTTACATTTTGTCTGTTATTATCTATGTTTGCCTCCCGTATTAATTGCCTGCTTAACCCTCCAATATTGGTTGAACGAGATCTCGTAATTGTTTTTTCGTTACTATTCCTGTGATAAATTCGTCAAAGTTGCGAGCGCTTAAAGTACCAGAATCGGGTAGCTATTTTTAAACGTTTAAACATATCGGTGCGAGGCAATACTACTCGTAGAGTAGCCAATTTGACCAAGACTATCCAGTCGCAGATGAACTCATCTTATTCCAACTTGTGTAAAGTAAACTAGGAATTTCCATAGACCGTGTATGTATGAGACTCAGAGAAGTTGTTTGCTCGCGCATTCATTTGTTGTTTTCCTTTGTATGAAAAAAACTAAACTAGATTAAGTGCAAAATCAGGCTGTGAGGAATATGATGACAAGGCGGGCATATAGTCGCCATAGTATTCACCGCGTGCTGATTCCAATTGACCGCTTATAACTAATCCTGTTTTCTTCTTATATGAATAAGATATTGAATAAAATGTATCATCAATTGATTGTCTACATTATTAGCTTTCAAATGTGTCATCTTTCGTATCCTAAGACGCCTATATGGATAGCAATGACTAAATCAGTACAGGCACCGGGCTAGGAGTTAAAAACTACAAAATGACTGCCATTTCATTACGGCAGGGAGGAGAGAAAATAGGAATAGTAATTTGTCGATAAAAATACCCCATTTCACCCCTCTAAAGTCTCCGACATTCATAATCAGACACATGGTATAATCCATCTTCAGTTAATGAAAGGTGTAATATTATTAATTGGAACAAGAGAAACTTGAGCTGCATAATCTATATATTTTTTCTTCAAGAATCTAGGTACCATTCTGATAGCGCACTCGAAAAATATAAATTTCTTACTCAAATAAAGTGCAGTAAATTAACGTATAAAAAGAAAACCCCTTTGTGACGTGTCGTGCGTCAAAACTAAGTTCTTTCACATAGAGTTGCCAATACTCTAGGACTCTTTTAATTTGGATTTGTCGTAAAAATCGTCCTTGGTTGACGTATCCTATCTATAAGGTACCTAACCTAACCTAACCTAACCTCCCCAATCCGGCTGTTTACCGAATTCCGTTCTTAGGCATAAAAGTGATATTCCCTTTATTATTACCATACTGACAGTTGTCGAAGAAGCTAAAATTACCATTAATAGATATGCTTCAGTCGCTCGGTTTGCAGATATTAAAATTTACAAAATGATTTATTTCGAAACGTAAAAGTTTTAAAACTTAACTACGCAATGTGGGATCAATAAAAAGATAACTTGCTAAAACATTTTTATTTATAGATATTCTTATTGCTAAATAACGCACTATTAACACGGTTGGCAATAAGATTTGGTAATTACTTTACAATTATTGTAGAGCTCGGATTATACCTGAAACAATAAAAAATTTATGTTACATTTTGAGAGTAATAAATAATAAGTATTCCATGCGCAACGTATTTGCGACTCGCGACCAGTGTTGCCAGATGGTCTCGGCAACATTCCTCTAGACTAATTTGATTTCCCCCCTAGAAATACCCTATAATACCCTCACCAAGGGGACGGTGGCATGCAGTGATTTTTTAAAGAGGCGGTACATGCTTATATGCGGTTCATATATTATTTAACTTTATTATTGCCGCATTTTATTACTTATAGCAAAATTTATTCGTTTTCTTCAACACCTCGGATCTCGACCTAGACTAGTTGTGGCACTCAGGTAATTTAAAATGGTAAAAAAATATTAATAACAAAACGTCAGGAACGTGATATTTGGTAAAAAAAACTGTATTTGATGTTTTTTTAAACTGCCCCCAAAAATCCCCTAAATATTTTTTTCTACTATTTTGCCCCTAACTCGGTCGAAAAACCCCTAAATCTAGGGGGAAATCCCCTGATCTGGCAGCACTGCTCGCAACGCTCTTCAGCGAGAGCGGCGGGTGCGCATCGCCCCTCCTATGCGTGGAACGCTGTAGCAGCTGACCAATCGGTGTCAAGGAAGATGAGAGGGTAGGAGGGCGCGAATTTCAAATTTGACATTGATTGAATAGATAAGTAATTAATAACGCAGTGTTCGTAAGATGGCGTCACCAATAAGTATTTGTCGTCATATTAGCTTTGAAGGAACGACGAAGAAATCCCAATATATTCCTCGAACACAATACAGGACAATCAAAGTGATAAAAGATAGGTGTTATCACTACTAGTGGAGACTATACAATTACTGAAGATAAATTCCAATACCATGGGGTATTGGGCAAAAAATTCGGTGAAAATCTAACCTTGTCCTAATGCTTGCTAAGTCAAACATTGTTGTGAAATTAATTAATTCTCACGTAAGTTACCAATAAATCTGATACCTTTACGCCAGCGTTTCTGATCCTAATAGGTATATACTGCAATATAAACATTGAACATAAAGGTCTGTTAACAAATTATGGCTCTTGTCCACTTCATGTGGTTGTTCACATTGTTCTCGCCACATTCTCATTCACAACCTCTTTCTTTGTCCTTTATTTCTCGCTAATGTATCGTGTGGTGGTCTACTAATAATTTCTATTAGAATACTTGATTAAGACAGAGTATACTCACAGATTTGGAACCAAAGAAGCTATGCGTGAGGAAACTCGAACGGTCACAGCCCACACCGCTGCCTTCTCCCACTGAGGCGTAGTTTACTGTAAATAAAAATAGGTGTATTATCTGCTAGTGTTTAAACTTCGTAAACACCGTCGCATATTTACTAAGTGTTAAAGTCATAACGGACAAAATAAAATAAAATTATAAACTCTAAAAACAATACTTATTCACGTACCAATATATCTAGGGCAACATCCATCAGCCACAGTAAGCAAAGTCAGCAAGCAAGGATTAGTATCGTGCATCGTCATCAAATGCTCGACAAGTAAAAAAAATTATCAATTTATCTATGACCTAAGCTATTATTTAATTAAAACGTCCTTGAATAAATGCACAAATTTGAATTACTTATTCTGAGTAAAACAAACTCCTTGAACAGACAACCTCCTTTTATAAGAATGAGGGTTTATTTTGTCAGATTACTTAATCCTATAAAGCACATGTGTGCTTAACTACAGCACTGATCTGCATCAGCATTCTGATCCGATCGCTTTATAGAATCACGCTGATAGAGAAATGATCTATATTCTACTGTCTATGGATCTAATACGTATAGTAAACGCGAAATATTTTCAAAATCTCAAAACTTTTTATTACTCACAGCTCTCGACGTGTGGAGATATCTGTCCACTGCCCTCATCCACGTTGAACATGCCGTCGCCATCCACCTGCGCGAATACGGAACATCAAACACTGTCTTGCCCACACTCGCTTACCTCTAATATGGTTGAAGAGGGCTGGCACCGTTAAGCCAGCGAACAGTTGCCGTGCGCGGATGTTCGTCGTTTGGATAGTTTTTGGGAGAAGAAGACTTGCCGAGCTACTAGATGCAGATAAGAGTTATTCTTTATAGTCTATCTGCCTCAGATAAGCGTCATTTTAAATTAATTTTTAATAAATTGCATCCTCTTGCCAGTTTTTCTGCACGAAGGTCTTATCGAACTGGTAGTAGAGTTATACAGGAACAAACAATTGTCATTGTTAAGAAATTAATAGTTGAATATGGATGTGTTCTGTTGACCAATAAAAGGTTCTATTGGTCTGAAACAAACAACAGCGTTCGAATCCCCTAGATCATGAATGGCAACTAAGGATTCTGGTGACACCAAAATCTGCTCTGGGCTTCTTTTTAAATTTGAAGCATTTGTGACCGGTTAAAATTTAAATTTTGAAGACCCGGTAGAAACAATGATAGATGATAGATGGCGCTGTGCCAACTTTTACATCGAGTCCGTGTTTATTAAATTAAAAAAAACTATTTTTCCGTATTTTCAAATAAAAGTTCATCGTAAATGTTAATTGACGTATAAATCGCGTCTGTGAATGTTGGTGAAGTGATCCTACAATTATTTACATCTAAAGAGTGGTGAAATGTTTGAACAGCTAAAAGTGAGTCATTTGAAACAAAAACCTTTTAAATAGACAATTATAATTGCATTACAACGTTGCACTCCCATTACATGAATTAATTTACTTTATGCCAAGTTTTGAGTGTTGATAAATATGCAAAAATACCCAAATTATTGAAACTAAAATTCCGTTACTAGAACAAAGGATTTAATTTTGTTGCCTAGTATCAGTCTAGTAAAAACGCTTCAATCGATTGATGTTGAAATAGTTCCCCGCCAAATCTGTAGAGGGCGTTGACTTGAAATATATTCTTTATTAATAATAATATATTGAATAACACATTTATAATGGCGAAGTGTCCTGCGTGTGGAAAGTTTTTAAAACAGACTGGAGGCGCTTGTTGTTCTACCTGTCCACATATCTATCACAAGGCGTGTGTGATGATTCCCGATAATGCAACTATAGCTCAAGATTGGGTATGTCCTGAATGTAAAAAGAAACTACGGAAAGGCGATAATAGTAGGAACCCAGTAAGGGGCGTAGCAGGATCAGTAGTTTCTACGACTCCAAATCCGTCCACTGGGACCTGTAGTCCATCCTATGGCGAGGCTGTCGATATATTACCTCCATCAACTGTCGAAACTCCATTTGGAGGCAATGAAATCAGCGATATGCGGAAAGAGTTAGCTGAATATATGCAAGAAATACGCGAATTCCGTTAAGAATTTCGTGACTCTCTGTCGAGCATAGGAGCGAGGATGGATGTGATGGAACAAAGACTGGATGTGGTCGAACGCAGGGAGGTGGAGTTCGTTGAGCTTCAGCGTACAGTTTCTCAACTGAGGTCGGAATTGAACGAGCGGGACCAGGAAGGGCTGCTGTCAGACATAGACATTGGTCATATTCCCGAGTTAAATGGTGAAAATTTGACTCATACTGTCAGTATCCTTGCGGCGAAACTCGGCGAAACTCACATTAGAAGATCGCGACATCGTATTTGCAGAACGGGTAGGTATCCATTCCTCAAACACAACCGATTCCAGTGCAGACGTCGTTACTTCTGCCAATAGAGCTGTGGACACCGGCAATAGCAGCGGGCGTTTACGTCGAGTTGTCGTCAGGTTGACACGTCGGCAATTGAGGGACAATCTCTTGAAAGCGGCGCGAGTTCGGCGCAAGTTGACTACGGTTGACATCGGATTTACTGGTGCCCCGCGTCGTGTATATCTGAATGAGCGGTTGACTAAATCTAATCGCCATATGTTTCGTCGAGTACGTGAAGAATGTAATAAGCAACAGTGGAAATATTCATGGACTAAAAATGGGCGTTTCTATGCACGACAAAGTGATGGTCAAAAGTGCTACTTTATTCGTTCTGATGCCGATTTCGATCGTGTTTTTTGTAATAAGAATGTTTGAAAGTCAATGCTTTATGAACGAATTAAATAATTTTCACCTAAATAATACTTCTAAGATACATACCTTAATAAATCTTGTAGGCCATACTTTTAAATATAGTCTTAGTTCTTCCTTGTTTACTATTATTATACATTTAATAAAAAATTATTATAGGGTCTTGTTATGTATAGGACAATCTTTTAAACATAGTTTTAGCGTTTTATTTACTTTTATTATACCTTTTAAAAACATTTATTATTGTGTCTGTTTATGTGTAGGACAAACTTTTAAACATAGTTTTAGCCTTCTATTTACTTTTATTACACCTTTTAAAAACATTTATTATTGTGTCTGCTTATGTGTAGGACAAACTTTTAAACATAGTTTTAGCCTTCTATTTACTTTTATTATACCTTTTAAAAACATTTATTATTGTGTCTGTTTATGTGTAGGACAAACTTTTAAACATAGTTTTAGCCTTCTATTTACTTTTATTATACCTTTTAAAAACATTTATTATTGTGTCTGTTTATGTGTAGGACAAACTTTTAAACATAGTTTTAGCCTTCTATTTACTTTTATTATACCTTTTAAAAACATTTATTATTGTGTCTGTTTATTTGTAGGACAAACTTTTAAACATAGTTCTAGCCTTCTATTTACTTTTATTATACCTTTTAAAAACATTTATTATTGTGTCTGTTTATGTGTAGGACAAACTTTTAAACATAGTTTTAGCCTTCTATTTACTTTTATTATACCTTTTAAAAACATTTATTATTGTGTCTGTTTATGTGTAGGACAAACTTTTAAACATAGTTTTAGCCTTCTATTTACTTTTATTATACCTTTTAAAAACATTTATTATTGTGTCTGCTTATGTGTAGGCCAAACTTTTAAACATAGTTTTAGCCTTCTATTTACTTTTATTATACCTTTTAAAAACATTTATTATTGTGTCTGTTTATGTGTAGGACAAACTTTTAAACATAGTTCTAGCCTTCTATTTACTTTTATTATACCTTTTAAAAACATTTATTATTGTGTCTGTTTATGTGTAGGACAAACTTTTAAACATAGTTTTAGCCTTCTATTTACTTTTATTATACCTTTTAAAAACATTTATTATTGTGTCTGTTTATGTGTAGGACAAACTTTTAAACATAGTTTTAGCCTTCTATTTACTTTTATTATACCTTTTAAAAACATTTATTATTGTGTCTGTTTATGTGTAGGACAAACTTTTAAACATAGTTTTAGCCTTCTATTTACTTTTATTATACCTTTTAAAAACATTTATTATTGTGTCTGTTTATGTGTAGGACAAACTTTTAAACATAGTTCTAGCCTTCTATTTACTTTTATTATACCTTTTAAAAACATTTATTATTGTGTCTGTTTATGTGTAGGACAAACTTTTAAACATAGTTTTAGCCTTCTATTTACTTTTATTATACCTTTTAAAAACATTTATTATTGTGTCTGTTTATGTGTAGGACAAACTTTTAAACATAGTTTAGTCTTTCTTTGTTGTATACCTTTAATATAGCTTTATATCAAATTTTAGAAATGATTGCCGAACTGAATATAACAAAAAAGTATTATTGTTTCTTGTTTCGTGTGTTTTTTTATCTTTTTCAATATACTGAAAATATTTGTATTAAATTGAAAATATTTATATATATTTGTATTTTGGTTACACATTTTATATATTTTTGTGACTGCCACATTTTTATTGATATGGTTTATGTATTATATATTCTATTATATGATTTTATTTATCGTTTGTTATATATAAATTATGTATAAGAAAAAGTTAAGAATAGGTTTGTATAATGCAGGATCACTAGGCACTAATCATGATAATTTTATAGGTACACTAACTCAGTACGATATTGACATTATTGCCATCAATGAGACCTGGCTGGCTGAGGGCGAGGAGGGCCGCGCTCCGGCGCGTCCGGGGTACCGCTTGCGTCACATACCACGGCCGCGAGGTGCTCGCTCGCGTGGTGGGGGTGTAGGATTTTATATAAGTAAAGCGAAGTGCCTCGGTTCGGATTTGGCCTCATCCAGTAGACCCCCAACACAGGTTAGTGGAACAGATGTGGCTTATAATGACTCTTAACGGAAGGAAGTTAGCGATTGGCACGGCATACCGACCTCACTGGATGAACGTAAATCTATTTTTTGATGCAGTGACTGACTCTGTTTGTTCAATATCTCACTATGACCATTTAATTGTTTTGGGTGATTTTAATATGAACATAGCCAGGAAAAATTACATTGATATTGTAAAACTGAACACTTTTTTATCTTGCTTCGGCTTGTCACAACTAGTCACTGAATTTACACATTTTACTGAAACTAGTAGTACGCTCATTGATTTGGTGTGTTCTGATTTGTGTACTAAGTCTATTACGTTGGACCATGTAGGGTCTCTTTACGGTCATTGTTTGATAGTTTGCGAATTTCATGTTAAACGCGAAAAGCCAATTCCTTATGCTATCAGATATAGACCGTTAAGGGATATTTGTTTTGATAAGTTTGACATCGATCTTAAAAATGTAATATGGGACTTAATCTCCAATACCTCTAATTTGAATGACATAGTGATTAATTTTAACAAATGTATACTAGATTTATTTGACCTGCACGCACCTACGAAGACACTTATTATTAAATATCGCTCCTATCCATGGATAACAGCGACAATCAAATCAATGATGAGATTACGGGACAAAGCTATGAAGGATTATCATAAAAATAAAACCATTTCTAAAAATCAGTATTACAAAATGTTAAAATCTACTGTTAATCAGGCCCTTTTTCATGAAAAATCTGCTTATTTCAAGCAAAACATTAATAATACAATAAACAACCCAAAACTCCTGTGGAAAAATCTTAAAAGTAACGTTTTGCCACAGGATTCTAAAGAATTACCTTCACATTTTAATGACCCTAATCTAATTAATAATCATTTTTTAACATTATCAGATACTTCCGAAGTTACCATTTCACAATTGATATTTTTCGAATTTCATAAATTTAGCGACGTGACTTTTAACTTGAAACCAGTATCGATAGAAACAATTTCTAAAATAATAAGTACTTTAAAATCTAATGCTATAGGTAGTGACAATATAAGTTTGAACATGTTGACGATGACATTGTCAGGCTCGTTGGAAATTATAACTGACATTGTAAATAAGTCAAATACATCCTCTGTTTTCCCTAATATCTGGAAACTCGCTATTGTACGCCCTTGCCAAAATTTGCTAACCCGATAGAGCTGAAAGACGTTAGACCAGTTAGTGTATTACCATGTCCTTCCAAGATACTTGAGAAAGCTGTATGTCTACAAGTTACTGAATTTCTCGAATTAAATAATATTCTACCTGAAGTACAGTCGGGTTCTAGGAAGGGACGTAGTACGATTACAGCTTTACTCGACGTCACTGATAATATACTTTGTGCCCAGGACCAAGGGAAGTGTACGCTACTGGTACTGTTAGATTTCTCTAGGGCGTTCGATTTTTTGAATATTGATTTATTATTATCCAAACTTAATTATTATGGTTTTAATTTGGCAACCATAACATGGTATCAAAGCTACCTCAATAACCGATCGCAATATGTCAACGTGAATCTGAGTGATGGATCGTCATTGGAATCGGACAAGATGGGTGTAAAAAGTGGTGTCCCACAGGGATCTATTTTGGGACCGATTCTTTTTATATTGTATTTAGCGGACATACAGACTCACATTAAACATTGCAACTTCCATATCTACGCTGATGATATACAAGTGTATATATCTTTTGAACCTTCACGTTGATGATGCGATTTCAAAATTGAATGAAGATCTCTCTAGGATATCATTGTGGTCTGATAATAATGCGCTTTTACTGAATCCTTCCAAAACAAAATACATGTTTTTTGGCTCAAAGCATCAAATCCACCAATTGAATCCCACTAAGAGCATTAGGCTTAAGAATGAACTGATAGAAAGGGTCTACGAAGCGCGAAATTTAGGTTTGCTTATGGACTGTGATTTGAGATTTGAAAAGCATATTGCCAATGCAGTGAAAAATTGCTTTTACAAATTAAAAATATTGTACAGGGTGAGGCCATTCATTGCTGAAAAATTAAGAATACAGTTAATAGAATCCTTAATTTTGTCAAAGTTAAATTACATGGATACGGTTTTTGGCCCCCGTATATTAGGTAGAACTCAGAGGCTCATACAAAGAGCACAAAATGCCTGTGCCCGTTTTTGCTTCAACATTCCGTTAAGAGCTCATGTAAGCCCGTATCTAAACAGGCACTCCATACTTAAAATGAAGCATCGTCGTAAGCTACATCTAGCCTGTTTACTTTTCGGCGTCATCAAATACACCAATCCGTCATATCTGTATAATAAGTTATCATGGTTTTCTCGTCTTAAAACGTATGGTCCCCGGCGGCAATGCGCAGCGCAGCTCTCTACTCCCCGACACAGATCTATGGCTTTTAGGGGCAGTTTTAGTTACAACTCTTCTAAATGTTGGAACAATATTCCTCCGCCTATCAGGAATCTAAAAAGCATAGCAACATTTAAATTTAAATTAAAATGTTTTCTGATAGAACATCAGAGAGGTGAAAATACCCTAAAGCATGACACAAGTGCTATCTAAGTGTTTAGTCTCATATTTTCTATTTATTTATTCTCTATTTATGTACATTTATTTTTATTTTAAGTATTAAGGTACTAGTGTAGTTTATATTCTAATTAAGTGTCTTTTCTGTAAAATGTTCTGTAACCAATACTTCTTCATATTATTTATTTTCTTTTTGAACATACATATAGGTAATTATTTATTTTTTGATGTTTTATGTCCTTCTGCATGTATTTTTTCTTTTTCTATGTTTTGTTGTTACTGTACTTGTTTATTTCACGGTGTAAAGGTTGACGGCATCACCTACACAAAGCGGCCCCAATGGAAGATCAGCGCTGGTCAAATGACTAGCATTATGCTGAATTGGGACCGATTCGGGACAATTTTATAAAAAAATATGTTATTCCTTATATTTATTGTAAGAAATTTTCCTTTTTATATATTCTCAATTGTCACGAATAAATGTTTTTGAATTTGAATTTAATTTGAATTATCCTGTACATTACACAGGATACTGCTGTAAACTTACCATATGTACTTCCTTGTAAAGGCAAGCCAAGAAGCAAGGGTCCAAATCCGGAAGAGCGTTGTTAGTTTCAGCATTGTTGATCTCATCTATAGATTTTTAATTTTTACATATAAACCTGGCTTTTTTATCCCCTTATATCCATATATATGATATAAAAGAAGTAGCGAATTCTCTTAATAATAAATATCGAAATGAATATTGAACAGACGTTTATTTACTTATATGTAATTTCTTACTACATTGAATAACAAGTTTATCGCCCTTACTTCAGTATTTTTTCTACCTACGGTACGTTTTTTTTATTTATCGATTAAATATACCTATCAGCGTGCCCGGCACCAGGATCCCTGACCAAAAGTTACAAAGCTTGAATAACAACATATATATACTTTCATTACCCGCTTTACACGAAGTATTGAAATAGCCGAGTTGTATGAACAGGAATGTATATTTTATAAAACATATATTTGCAACGTATCGCATTGCTAAATTTTTTTGGATTTCAACTGAAAAACAGTTTACTTAAGATGTTATACTATTTAAGGATGAAACTTAACTCCTTGATCTACAAGTAACAATTCCACATGAAGATTATTTTTAATATTTGGGTGGACTTTTTTCTGGTTTTTCTGATGACAGTAACCATCTATCGTCCCTTTTCGGCTTGAGGTTAAATTTTGGGACACCGTGTATAACATATTTTTGCAACTTATCGCTTTGCCAAAACTTTTTGGATTTAGACTGAAAGACAATTTTCTTCAGAAGTTTTACTATTTAGAGATGAAACTTAACTGGGATTAAAATTAACAATTGCACAAGATGAGTCTTTTAATATTTCTGGCGTTGCATTGCACAGTAGATCGTTGATGAGTAAACGACGGGACCGCGTGTTTGAGTGTAACTAAGAGCATCCACGCCTACAAGGCCATTCACAATCTCTTTCTTTGTTCTTTATTTTTCGCTAATGGATCGTGTGTTGGTCTACTTATTCTTTCTATTAGTATCCTTGATTAAGTCAGAGTGTACTCACAGATTTGGAACCAAACAAGCTATGCGTGAGGAAACTCGAACGGTCACAGCCCACACCGCTGAATTCGCCCACTGAGGCGTAGTTTACTGTAAATAAAAATAGGTGTACCTTATCTGATAGTGTTTAAACTTCGTAAACACTATCGCACATTTATTAAGCATAAAAGTCATCACGGAAAAAATTAAATAAAATTATAAACCTTACAAACAATACATATTCATTAACCAATATATTTAGGGCAATGTCCATCAGCCATAGTAAGCAAAGTCAGCAAACCAGGATTAGTATCATGCATCGTCATCAAATGCTCGACAAGTAAAAAAATGTATCAATTTATCTATGACCTAAGCTATGATTTAATTAAAACATCCTTGAATAAACGCACAAATTTGAATTACTTATTCTGAGTTAAAAAACTTCTTACACGGACAACCTTTTATTATAAGAATGGAGGTTTATTTTGTCAGATTACTTAATTCTATAAAACACATGTCTGCTTAACTTCAGCAACATTCCGATCCGATCGCTTTATAGAATCACGTTGATAGAGAAATGATCTTCTATGTTCTTTTCTTCTGTCTATGAATAGTAAACGTAAAATATTTTCATAATCTCAAAACTTTTTAATACTCACAGCTCTCGACGTGTGGAGATATCTGTCCACTGCCCTCATCCACATCCAACATGCCGTCGCCATCCACCTGCGAGAAGACGGAACATCAAACACTGTCTTGCCCACACTCGCTTCCTTCTAATATGGTTGAAGAGGGCTGGCACCGTTACGCCAGCGAACAGTTGCCATTCGCTGATGTTCGTCGTTTGGATAGTTTTTGGGAGAGGAAGACTTGCCGAGCTACTAGATGCAGATAAGAGTTATTCTTTATAGTCTAACTGCCTCAGATAAGGGTCATTTTAAAAATGTATTTTTACAAAATTGCATCCTCTTGCCAGTTTTTCTGCACGATGGTCTTATCGAACTGATGGTACAGTCACACAGGAACAAGCAACTGTCAATGTTGAGAAATTAATAGTTGAATATGGATGTGTCCTGTTGACCAATAAAAGGTTCTATTGGTCTGAAACAAACAACAGCGTTCGAATCCCCTAGGTCAAGAATGGCAACTAAGGATTCTGGTGACATTTAAATTTGCTCAGGGTTTCTTTTTAAATTTGAATCATTTGTGTATATTATTTGTGTTAACGAATATACTCGGTGAATCAAATATAAACGAGACTTTTGGACCTGCGCGCGCAATAGTGATGGAAGAACGTTCCGCTGTTATTGGCTGTTAGGTTGGTTTGTCAGTTGCTCAGGGTTTCTTTTTAAATTTGAATCATTTGTGTATATTATTTGTGTTAACGAATATACTCGGTGAATCAAATATAAACGAGACTTTTGGACCTGCGCGCGCAATAGTGATGGAAGAACGTTCCGCTGTTATTGGCTGTTAGGTTGGTTTGTCAGGAGTCGGGGAAGCACGTGACTCATCTTCATAGACTCGCTCAGTGTCCATCGTTACGATGTCCGAGCAGGAGGTACCTCCCTCTATTGCGCAACGTATTGTTATCAAGTTTTTAGCTGCAGAAGGTGTAAAACCGGCTGAAATCTTGAGAAGATTGACTGCACAGTTCGGGGAAGAGACGCTGTCGCGAGCTAGAGTGTTTGCTTGGCATAAACAGTTCGTGGAGGGCCGTGAACGTGTTGAAAATGAGAGCCATGACCGCAGACCCCGCACCAGCATTACAGCGGGCAACATCGACAGTGTTCGTCAACTTGTTGAAGGTGATAGGCGTCTAACAACTTCGGATATTGCAATTAAGGTTGGAATAAGTTATGGGAGCACGTACTCTATACTCTCAGAGGAGCTAGGGTATCGCAAGGTGTGTGCCAGGTGGGTTCCTCGCCTTCTCACAGTTGACCAGAAACTGAATCGTTTTCAAGTGTGTGAGCGTCTTCTTGCACGATTTCGGGAAGAAGGAGACCCATTTCTTTCTCACATTGTCACCTGTGATGAAACGTG
This sequence comes from Marasmarcha lunaedactyla, assembly GCA_923062675.1. Lineage (NCBI taxonomy): Eukaryota > Metazoa > Arthropoda > Insecta > Lepidoptera > Pterophoridae > Marasmarcha > Marasmarcha lunaedactyla. The sequence continues at coordinate 18,775,055 of OV281353.1, forward strand.
GGTGCATCACTACACCCCTGAGTCGAAACAAGCGAGTATGGAGTGGAGGAAGAAAGGAGAAACCGGACCAGTGAAAGCCAAGTCACGATTATCGGCTGAGCGCAGAACAATTAATGCGGCATACTACTGCTAACTTTTGACTGAGGTCAGACTTGCATATCGCCGCAAAAGACGAGACCTTCCGATGAGAAAAGTGATTCTCCTCCATGACAATGCTCGCCCTCATACAGCAGCCCTGACCGTACAAAAATTGGAGCAACTGGGTTGGGAGACACTGAAACACCCTCCATACAGTCCAGACCTGTCTCCCTGCGACTACCTTGTCTTTGGTCCTCTCAAGGAAGCTTTGGGAGGGCAAAAATTCCACAGCGATAATGAAGTTGAAGCATATGTGCGCAATTGGCTACAAACACGACCTGACTCTTTTTACCTGGAAGGAATTAAAAAATTACCTATACGCTGGGAAAAATGTGTTTCTAAATCAGGAGATTATGTAGAAAAATAAACTATGATTGTTTGTGCGTTTAAAATCAAAATAAATATTTTAAAAATAAGTCTCGTTTATATTTGATTCACCCTCGTAAGATTATCGAACAGTTTTAAATAGTTGCAATTTACTCGTAGAATGTAAGAGGGCTTGTCTTGCATGACCATGTTTTGTATCACAACAAAACCATCGCTTACATTTATTTTGACAAGCCGGTACAAACAATAATAGCTTATTCTTTACATTACACAGAATACTGCTGTAAACTTACCATATTCACTTCCTTGTAAAGGCAAGCCAAGAAGCAAGGGTCCAAATCCGGAAGAGCATTGTTAGCTTCAGCATTGTTGATCTCTTCTATAGATTTTTAATTACTACATATAAATCTGGCTTATTTATTCCCTTGATATCCCATGATATTATGATATATAATATCATAAAAGTAGCAAATTCTCTTAGTAATAAATATTCAAATGAATATTGAATAGACGTTCTTTTACTTATATGTCCTTTCCTACTACATAAAATACTAAGTTTATTGTCCTTAACTTCAGTATTTTTTGTACCTACTACGGTACGATTTTTTTATATATAGATAAAACGTACCTATCAACGTGCCCGGTACTAGGTTCACTGACCAAAAGGTGCAACGCTTGAATAACTATACGTGCTTTACATGAACCGCTTTACACGAAGTGTTAAAATAGCGGAGGTGCATTAGCAGGAATGTATATTTTGAAAAATATGTTTAAGGAACTTATTGCTTTGCCAAGATTTTTGGATTTCGACTGAAAAACAATTTACTTTAGATGTTTTAATATTTAGGGATGAAACTTAACTTCTTGATCTATAAGGAAAAATTGCACAAGCCGATTATTTTTAATATTTCCGGTGTTGCGTTGCACCAAAACTTCTCTGACAATAAAATTCGAGGTCTGGTCTTGCCAATACCGTCAGTTCTTGACACGTGTGATAACATTTAAATGCCATTGAGGGACATTCTCACCATTTTGTTATGATGCCTCAAGACCCACTGAAAACTGTTTTTCAGGTCTCCTATTATACGATTATTACGAGGATACTCACAGTATCGCAGCTGACGGCTGCTACGGCGACACCAATAATAAGCAACTTGTACATTATAAGTGTTAAGATTAGTTTAATTTTATACGAGTATGTTCACTTGTTCTCCACTGAAACCTTCCTTCGTGTCTGAAAAGTGTTATTTCGTCAAGGGTTTTATATTCAGTTATTGCAGTTCTTATAGGTATGAAATAAATAAAGCGCAGTGTCGTTAAAATGCGTTTTGCTATCTTAATTACGGTAATTATATTCAATAAATCGATAATTACTTAAAATGTACCAACTTTTTGTTTTACCAATTTTATTTTTTAAATGTACTCAGGATTTTAAACTAAGTATCATATAATGTTGTTTTACTGTTTTTTTAAAGAAAAGCAAAATCTGTAATATTTGCGAATTCCATAAAAATCGGTGGTGTGGCCAAGTCGTGAAAGGTACGTAACAAACAAATAAACTCACCTCTGCATTTATAAAATTATTAAGTTGCCTTGCAATGTCAAACCATTGACATGTATGGTTTTTGACCCAAAAATCGGACCTTTTTTATTATAATCTATAACACTTTCAAAAATGTCTTTAAAGAATCAAAGTTTACAATCAGAGTGAAACCCAAATGATTAAGTATCTCAGCTTCCGCATTTATTACTTAAAAATATAGTCTTTAATACAATTAACTTATCCTTAAAAGACCCGATGCCCTCGCATTTTCTCAGTTTTAAAGATGAAATGAAGGAGTTTATGACGTCTTTAATTGGTGAACATAAAAAGGAACTGGGTGAAATTGATGGTTATACAATAGTCAGTGTTTGGAATATTTTAAAACAAATATTCCATGAACTGAATGATTAGGTATGTTATATGTAATGTAATGATTAGTTACATAATTTAAAGTATTAGCAATAAAATATTTTTAAAATATATTAGGTCCTTACATATGAAACTGGCGTTTTGTCGTACTGGCCACTTTGATCTGTATTATCTCCTCTTTGATTAAGATATCCAATTTCAAATTTTTACAGCTATTTATTCACGCATTTGTGTTTCAAAAACTGTAATTTGTTTGCTTTTTCCTCTTTTGGGTTTTTCTTTGCGTCACTTAGTTTACAAAATAGAAAACTTGAAATATCGCGTTATTTACGAGTACGAGTTCCACCGTGGCACCAGCGCTGCAGAAACGGCTCGAAGTACCTATTAATGTCGTATACGGCGGCGGTGTCGCTAAAGAATACACAGTGCGTTTTTGGTTCCAACGTTTTCGTTCTCGACCTGTAGAACAAGTCCCGTAGATGGCCGGAGACCAAAATTGGTATTGAAGAATTGAAAGTTCCGTCGGAAACCACGTCCGAGTTAGCTGCAGTCTGAGGTGTTAGTGACAAAACTGTTTTAATCCACTTGAAGCAAATTGGGAAGGTGAAAAAGCTTGAGAGGTGGGTACCTCATGAATTGAGTGCAGCAAACCGACAAACCCGCGTCGACTGCTGCGTTACATTACTCAACCGGCACAATAATGAAAGGATTTTAAATCGAATCATTGCCTGTGATGAAAAGTGGATCCTGTACGACAATCGGAAACGCTCATCGCAATGGTTGAACCCTGGCGGACCCGCCAAATCCTGCCCCAAACGAAACTTGACTCAAAAAAGTGTTACTTGTGAGCGTTTGGTGGACTAGTGCCGGTGTCGTTCACTACAGCTTTCTTAAATCTGGCCAAACGATTACTGCAAATGTCTATTGTCAGTAACTGCAAACCATGATGGAAAAACTAGCTGCTTAACAACCGAGGCTGGTCAATCGCTCTAGGCCACTGTTGCTTCAGGACAACGCTAGACCATACATTGCACAACAGACGGCTACCAAATTAGAGGAGCTTCAACTGGAAAGTCCAAGACATCCACCGTACTCCCCGGACCTTGCTCCATAAGATTACCATTTTTTTCCAAATTTGGATAATTTCTTGCAAGGGAAAAAATTCAACTCTGATGGGGAAGTCCCAAGCGCCTTCAAAGATTTTATTGATTCCCATCCGAATGGTTTTTTTAGTAAAGGGATCAATGAACTACCTATGAGATGGCAAAAGTGCATAGATAGATATTTTAATTAAATTTTCACAGCACCAACAGCACTTATAAATAATGCAATGGAAATAATTAGGTTGTTCAAATATTGCCAATACCAGGTTCACAATTTAAAGATTAAACTTTTGAGACTAGATATAATAAAACAAACAAAGGTACACAAAAGAAATAAAATAAAAAAATTACTAGTTAATTTAAGAATTGTGACTAGAAAATTATATAATATGTAAACAATTATGTAATAGTGTGTGGTATTTAAGTTTTACACCGATAAGTAAATATAACCCTAATTTTTACTGCTCAGTTGAAACTTTATATTACTTGTGATCAAATTTTTAAAATATTATTTTGTTGTATGAAAAATATCTATGGATTGGAATTGTTTATTATAACAACTAAGTATTCTGCTGATTACTGAATTTTTTCCATAATTCGAGCGACCAATTTGCGCTTGCGTACGATAATTCAAAGCTTTGAAGAATTCTGCTTGAATTCTTTCTAAGCTATCGATATAGGTCACATAGTGTGGTTTCCAAACAACGCAACAATATTCGAGCACGCTCCGAACATAGGCGCTATACAACATCTTTATGCACTCGGGGTCAGAAAACGGCTTATTACGCGAAGAACAAATCCAAGACCTTTGTAGGCCTTTGAGACTGTGGTTAATATATGTTCTGACATTGTCATTTTTTAATCAAGGAGCACCCCAAGATCTTTCACAATGTTTTTAGCAATTAGTCCTTTGCCCTCCAGAACATACTGGCGTACAGTCTTTGCTTTCCCGCTCGTAAAAGATATTTTGCAACATTTACACTGATACCATTATCCGTGTAATACTGACGGGGATTATCGAGATCAGCTTGGATTTTCGCAGTGTCTTCGATAGATTTTAAAAGTGGTCCCAGAATTGACCCTTGAGGTATTCCGGATGGATTTAGGTATTCACGAAAACAGCGGTTGAAAATTACAGTCACAGGAATAGCCAATGATTGCGCGCAACTAACAAAAAACTGTGGTGGTAGCTCATCACAGCCCGCACCTTCAGAACGATCGAGATTCTTTAAGACCTTGAGTATATAATCGGAGTTTATGCTAATGTTAGTAATGACGTCACAGTGCATTGATGGATCCTCTACGAATTTAGAGTAATTCTGTGCAGGAGGACTAAAATTGGTACTAAAAAGGCATTGCATATATCGCGCTCATTTGAATAAATAACATTACTATAGTTCATTTCATTAGGATAGTTTGACTTGTTTTCTCTTTTTGATTTAATGTATTGCCATAAAAGCTTTGGAGAGCTTTTAATTTTCTCTACCAAAAATTTTATATAGGAAGGAAAAATATTCAGGTTCTAATTTTTTTATCCGTGACCGTAATGTTGCAAAAGATTCATAATCTTATTGATTTTTATATTTTTCCAACGTCTATGGTATTTTGTTTTTTCTTTTATTAATTCTATTAACGGTTTAGTATACCAAGCAGGGTTTGAATATTTAAAAGTTACTGGTTTTACTGGAACAAATTGAGTAACAGCAAGTTTCAAAATATCATAGAATTTTTCTACGGCTTTTTGTATATTTAATTTATTTAAAAATTACCAGTCTGACTTTATGTTCCTCGCTTACAAAACGCCAATTTCATATGTAATGTATGTCATGTTTACGATAAAACTTACTTTAAATCTCCACCCGAAAAGACCACGTTCTACAAAGAATGCGGTGCGCCTAACATGGAAAACGGTAGGGGTTCGTTTTCCCATTAGTAATAATTGCGGTAATTCCGCGCCAGTAAAGTTTTGTTGCAAAAAAAATTATTTTAAAGGGGTTTCTCAGCATCAAGCCATAATAGAGCACAGACCTTATTTGTATCCAGTACCAGTTTTATGCAGTCGTGTTTCTAATGAAGGTTGAAGAATATATTTTGACTAAGGTATTTTTGTTAGTATATTCTGCATCTGTAGAATAATTAACCTTTACCGCTTTTACCAAAACAACTACATGAAACAGGGTAAGTAGTTAGTTAAGATCGAGAGAATCGGAAGTAAAATAATTTTCAGTAATGTTGGTACTACAAATTTGTGGTACTTCCCAGTGAGAAATCAGAGGATACTCGTAGCGGGAATGACTCGATGTTTCCTTTGAGGATATCATGAGGATTATAAAAGAAAAAATAAAAACGAATACAGTAGCCTTTAAGAGACTTCTAGAAGAATTGAAAGGACTAAAGAAGATTTATATTTAAAAAATACATTGCATTGATAAGTATAATAAAATAATTTATAAACATTATTATAGTTTACTAACAATTGTGTTAAAGCTTTCTTTTACATATGTAAATGCTAAGGATATATTTTAAGTATTTTATTTAGTTCATTATATATAAAAACAGACTGGTATGGGTACTATGGGTGTGGGCCACAATATAATTTCTCCTCTTTTATTGAAAATTTATTTGTAATTTGTCTTGTTTTGTCGGCATCTGAAATTTAATTAATAATAATAGATCAATATTAAAGACTCCTTTGCTTTGTTAGTCTAATATTTATGATGAAGCGCTTAAAGTTAAGAAGGCCTTATATGTATCCATTGCCGTAATATAATAATATACTGTGGCGACCAAACTGTACTAAAATATTCCAGAATACTGCTGACATACTAGTGATTCACCAGCTTAATTGATTCTCTATTGGAGAATGGTTTGGAGAGTGCTGTTTAAATTATAAGTGTATATAATTGGGAATTTTTCAAGCCAGACAGTGATTTGGTCGCATTTACTTATATTAACAGTGTCGAGGTCTTCTTGTATTAATTTGCAATCACTAATATCATTAACTTTGCAAAATATTTTTTTTATTATCGGCATATAAGAGAAATTGAGTGTTATTGAAGCAGGTTCCAATGTCGTAAAGGTAAGCATTGTAAAAAACGGTCCTAGATGTGATCCTTGAGGTACTCCGCAAGGTATATTTATAAAATCTGACCTTAAAACCCCCAACAATAACGGTCAGAAAACGATTAGAGAGGTAGGAACGAACCCACCGAAGCAAATCACCGTGAATACCTAGCTTATTTAATTTATTATAAACTACACTGGCGCAAAAATCTTAAAAGAGATTACAACAGCAATCCTCTTCTCGCCCCAGTTCACAAAACCGTAGCTTTTCGAGACAGCTTCTCATACAATGCAACTAAGTGCTGGAACAACATTCCATCGCCCATTAGAAATAATTCCATCAAACAAACTTTTAAAACTTCTTATCGTGCGTTCTTACTACTTCAACAAAAGTCTTCTCTGATCTAACACTTGTTGCAAAAGATCTAATACATCCTACAACCTTTGATCTATAAGGGGTTTTGTTTGCTTTTATATACATATTTACTTTGTATGCTATTCCTGTTTGGTATCCTGTTTGGTGTGGAGCCTTGTCTTGCCTTCCATGCCAGAGGTCCCGGGTTCGAATCCTGGTTGGGGCAGATATTTAAATATATTTGCTTTCTAGTCATGGATGTGTATGTATGTTTAAGTTTGTTTCTAATATTTATATATTAAAAAAATATATGTGTGTTTATTTATGCGTTATCTAGTATCCATAACACAAGTTCTTAGTGATACTTAATTTGGGCTAGATAATGTGGAGTGATTGTTAGAAATATTTATTTATTTATTTATTGATACCTTTAGAAACTTAATTTATTCCATTCCATTTTATATGAAAATATTGTATCGGGTCGATTTGTCCTGATACCGACCAGGAGCTAATTTTTACCGTCTATTGCTAACATCGGGTCGATCAAACCGATGCCCGATTACTCGATAATAGCACTAGAAAAAAGGCACAAACTAATTATTCTAGTCAGGGATGTCCTATTGTTGAGACGATTATCGGTACGCTCAAAGTTTTGTAAATAAGTGAAATATAAATATCCAGTAAAATGAAACGTTCAGGACGTATCAAAAAAAAAAGATGAACAGTTAGAAAGTCCACCTTTAGTGAACTTACGCCAGGAAAATTTAAAGCTTTCTTCATCATTATACAGAAACCCATCTTCAGGTGCAACGCTACATGTCTTACGCAATGTCGAAGTACATGAACACCTCGAGAAACTAGGCAAATCAAGGTTTTGGAAAATATTGTGATCCAGCCCGCCACGAAATGCTCAGAGACTGAACCAAATCCATTTGAGGGGATTTCGTCATCTGTCCTGTTTGTAAGAAGATTCTATGACAAAAATGTTTGCATAAACGTCATTTGTGCCAAAATTTATTGTATTTTGTTAAGAAAATTGTCTGTCAAAAATATTTTTATAAATGCCATTTGTCCCAAATTATTGTATTTATCTCTCTATAATACTTAAGTATATGATAATGTACGTTTTATTGTGTCTTTTATTATTCGCACATCACTAGCTATAATGTAAGTTTGTTGCGGTATCGGGTTGATTATATCTGATATTTTAAATATAGTTTTTTTTGAAACTTTTAGGTCTTAGATTTACCTACGATTTCAGACCTATATAGCAATGTTCATGTTCAATGTTCATATTAGTAAAAAAAAGTTTAGATTTTATAATTTTGGCTCAGAAAACTAAAGAAAAACACAAGTAGTTGTGAATGGTATAATCGAGCCGATGCCGCGGTAATGGAAGTTTCATGAACAGGTCTACTGTATCCCATATAGCACCAGCTCAAGGTTGCCCGCGTAGGATGCCGCAGTGAACGTGTTAACAAACTCTCGGTAATAAACTGATGTGGGATTTTAAAGCCTTAACATGCCCATATTACTCATACTTTGTAAAAGTCACTACAGTCATATTTTCGAAGATAATCAGTGAGATCAATAGATAGGTACTAATACATTAATAAACATATTGTTAAGTATCAAAACTAATCTCTATAAGATACTTATAAAGTCTATTTGTGCTAATAACGCGACATGCAGACTAATAACGCCCAACCGTCGTTTTGCTGATCGTTTTTCCCCTAATGGGTGTTATTATTCAAATTACGGAAAAAATAAAAACATCAACACAAGATATTCTGGCACACTCATTATAACTTCATCTTTAAATCAAATCTTTTAATCCAAAAGAAAACACCGAAAACAATGAAAAATTTATACTTATACTATAATAGCGTAGTTCGTGACCGATCCTTAACGCGCCTGCTTGCCACGACGTCAGCGCGGGCACGTCGTCGGTCGTTGATTCTACATGTGTCTGGCTTGTTAACGGATTCAGACTCTTTCAAATATTCTTCTTGTTACTGGGCGCTATTACACAAAAAAATTTAAGAAACAAAAATATTAAAAAAAAATCAAAAGTTCATAACTTTTTTATACACTTAATTTGGCCAAATAGTGTTTGTTAATTTTCATCTGTTAGTGCCACCTTCCTACCCTGAAACGTTGCTCAGGACTAACGCTAACACCCTTTATAATAATATGAAATAATATTTATAATATAAAATGAATAGGCCGTTATTTATTTTATAAAATATATCAATATACCGCGTATGTTTAGGATTGCACAATTTTGGTTTTTGTTTATATGTGGAAATATATTGTAATGAGATTGTTTTTCCAGTCATAAGTGAAGCTGCAAAAGAAGAAAAAACCCTAACCGCGACTAGATAGGTTGCGCCTTTATTGTCGAATTCGCTACTGCTAGTCTCCATAGACTGTGTCTTTATGACGTCCAGCGAAGTTGTTTTCTTTGTATCTATAGAAAATAATAAACTAGATTAAGTGCAAAATCAGGCAGTGGGAATTTGATGACAATATGGGCATATGGTTGCCATAGTATTTACCGCGTGCTGATTACAATTGGCCGCTTTTAAGAATAAACTGTGATGAATATTGTACGGCGCGCTAAGTATATAATAGTAAACCGCAGAATCATAAGGTATGTAATTAATCTTAAATTATGAAAATCTGAAATATTATGTATTCATGTGCTGTGCATTTAACATGTTCTGCATAATCTGAATATGATTGCTTCGAGAATCCAGGTGCCACCCTGATAGCGCACTAGAAAAATATAAATTTTTACTCAAATAAAGTGAAGTAAATTATCGTTTAAAAATAAAACCCTTTTGTGACGTGTCCTGCGTCAAAACTAAGGTCTTTCACATAGAGTTGCGAATGCTCTAGGGCTCCTTCAACACGGATTTGTCGTAAAAAATCTTCATTGGTTTACGTATCCTATCTATCAGGTATCTGTTTTTCAAGTGTCAGGTATTTTAGCAAGAATAACTATCCGTTTATAAACTTGCAAAAATCTGTTATTTTAATAAAATGATCATTATTTAAAAGTAAAACGAAAAGACGACAGTTGTCGGAGAAGCTCAAATTATCATGTATAGATATGCGACTGCATTTCCGAAATAGTCACTCGGTTTCCAGAAATTCAAATTTCCAAATGTTTTATTTTGTTTTTGGAAAACTTGTATCACTTAATGAAAAAACTTAACGACGTAAATACACAATGTGGGATCAATAAAAAGAGCACTTGCTAAAATATTTTTATTTATAGATATTCTTATTGCTAAATAATGCACTATTAACACGGTTGGCAATAAGTTTTGGTAATTACTTTACAATTATTGTAGAGCTCGGATTATACCTGAAACAATAAAAAATTAAGTTACATTCCAGTTGAGAATAAAACAGAAAAGAGATCAGAAAATGATAAAGCTGATAGTAATGTCGTCATATTAGCTTTAAGGAAACGACGAAGATATTCCAATATATTGCTCGAACACAATACAGGGAAATCAAAGTGATGAAGGATAGGTGTTATCACTACTATATGTATATGTATATATATATATATATAGGGTATATATATACATATACACAGGGTAAATATATATATATATATATATATATATAACAATTCTCCATCCAAAAAATTATTTGAAAATCTAACCTTGTCCTGCTGCTTGCTAACTCGAACGTTGTTGTGTAATTAATTAATTCTCACGTAAGATAGCAATAAATTTGGTACTTTTACGCCAGCGGTCCTGGTCCTAATAGGTATATGACTGCAATATTAGCGTCGAATATAAAGGTCTGTCAACAAATTGTGGATTTTCTCTATGACAGAAAGATGTTGGAAGGGGTATCAATGCACTTATTGTAAAGGTACAACGCTTGAACAGCTATATGTGCTTAACATTACCCGCTTTACAAAAATTATTAAAAAAGCGGAGGTGTATTAACTGGAATGTATATTTTATACAAAATATTTGTGCAACTTATCGTTTTGCCATAATTTATTTCAGAAGTTTAACTGTTTAGGTATGAAACTTAACTCCTTGATCTACTAGTGACAATTTCACGAGAACGTCCTTCTTAATATTTCAGGCGTTGCGTTACATAGTAAATCAGTAAATAGTAAATCAGTAAACAATGGGATCGCACGTTTTAGTTCTACTACGCACTAAAGGCCATTCACAATCACTTTCTTTGTTCTTTAGTTCTCGCTAATGGATCGTGTGTTGGTCTACTAATTCTATCTATTAGTATCCTTGATTAAGTCAGAGTATACTCACAGATTTGGAACCAAACAAGCAATGCGCGATGAGTCTCGAACGGTCGCAGCCCGCACTCCCGTCGTTCACTGAGGCGTAGTTTACTGTAAATAAAAAAGGTGTACCATCTGTTAGTGTGTACACTTTGCTTGCTCTATCGCACTGTTACTAAACATAAAAGTCATGTTTGACTTGAACATCATCTACTTTGCGCATCAAGTTAATGCGTTAACGCATAAGTTATGCTAGTATAAATTTGAACAAACCTTTTGCTGGAAATAAAATAAAATAAAATTCTATACGTGACAACTAATAAATATTCACGTACCTATATATTTAGGGCAACATTAAGCAAACCAGCCACAGTAAGCAAAGTCAGCAAGCAAGAATTAGTATAACCGTAAATGCAGATAGTCTCGATTTACCCGTGCAGCGTAATTAAATGCTCGATAAATTAACAAATTGTTCAATTTAACTATAACTTGAGCAATGGTTTAAGAAACGAACAAATTTGAAATATTCTGACTAAAATGTCCTCGCATAGATAAGCTCCTACTAATAGAAAAATAATTTATTTTGTTGGATTACTTAACCCTGCGAAGCATATGTATGCTTAACTACAGCAACATTCTGATCCGATTGTTTAAAAGAATCACGTTGATAGAGTACTGGTCTCCATTATTATTTCTTTTCTACTGTCTATAAATCCAATACATATACTAACCGCAAAATATATTCAAAATTTCAAAGAGTTTCATTATATTCGGATGTTTTGCCTAACCTATCTCACAGCTCTTGACGTGTGCAGATACTCTGTCCAAAGCTTCACCGTTGAAAATCTGAGCAGCCACCGCCAACCCCTGCTCCACGTCCAACATGCCGTCGCCATCCACCTGCGAGAATACGAAACATGAAACATTGTCTTCCCCCACACTGGCCTGGCGCCGTTAAGCCCGCGAACAGTTGCCGTTCGTGGATGTTCGTCGTTTGGATAGTTTTTGGGGAGGAACATTCGCCGAGCTACTAGATTCTTTCTGTAAAGACTATCTGACCCAGATAAACGCAATTGCAAATTTATTTTTGAAAAAATTGCATCCTCTTATTAGTTTTTCTGCACGAAAGTCATATCGAACTGGTGGTAGAGTCATATTTTATATAACTTGAACAATAACAAGCAATTGTCAATGTCGCAAAATAAATAGATGAACAAGAATGAGTCCTGTTGACCGATAGAAGGTACTATTAGGCTGAACACAAACAACATCATTCAAATCCTCTAGTCAAAAGTGACACCTTAGGATTCTGGTGCTATTTAATTTGGTCTGGGTTTCTTTTCATTTTTATTTGAACCATTTGTGAACGGTAAAATCACAAAACCTTATTTGTTTTTTTTTTGTTTTTTCGAAATGGACTGTTTATTTATAGTATAGACCTTTTAAATTGAACCAGACTTTGTAGCTTAGTGCTGATGGCACTGAGCTGGAACTTAAACTACTCCTACACACGACACGCCTAAGGGCACCCGAGAGGGCACGGACCTCGGCTTAGGACGTCGTATATTGAAACTACCACTGGTTCAGAAAGGTCATCTACCATCCGTATTTGTAAACCAATATAAGATTATCGACAATTTTTACACAGTTACAATTTACTATACAACCTAAGAGGACGTTTTTTATCACAACACAAGCTTCGTTTACGTATTTTTTGAGATGTTGGTAAAACAATAATAGCTTATCCTCTACTTTGCAAAGGATACTGCTGTAAACTTACCATATTCACTTCCTTGTAAAGGCAAGCCAAGAAGCAAGGGTCCAAATCCGGAAGAGCATTGTTAGCTTCAGCTTGTTTGATCTCTTCTATAGAAATGCCGGCGGCGTTTGCGCAGCCAGGTATGAAGGGCCGGATTAGCTCCCGGACTCTTTGTTTGTCTTCATAAGTTATACCCTGGAATTAAACAAAATATTGAAAAAAATTATTAGGACTTTTTAAATGTTAGTTTCACTTCACTTCAACTATCAATTGCTAGTACACACAAGCACAACAAAAATTTCAAAGCACTTAAAAAAAAATTGTTTCGATGTATTTAAAATCATTTTACGAGCGTCTGGTTCACTTTTAAACCCGACTAAATAATCTAGCTTCTTAATTTTTTTAGTCCTTAAATATTTCATTAATTTTAAAACTTCAAAATGCCTCTATAATATATTTTTTATAGAAAACTTCTCTGACAATAAAATTCGAGGTCTGGTCTTGCCCCACTAGCGCTAGGTCTTGACACGTGTGATAACATTTAAATGCCATTGAGGGACATTTTCACCATATTGTCATGGTGCCTCAAATCCCATTGACAACTGTCCATCAGGTCTCCTACTATAATATTACCAGGATACTCACAGTATCGCAGCTGACGGTTGCTATGGCAACACCAATAATAAGCAATTTGTACATTATAAGTGTTACGATTACTTTTATTTTATACGAGTAAGTTCACTTGTTCTCCACTCAAAACTCACTTCGTGTTTGAAGCGTGTTATTTCGTCAAGGGTTTTATATTCAGTCATAGCAGTTCTAATAGGTATGATAGATAAAGTGTAGTGCCATTAAAAATGCTATTAGCTATCTTTATTAACGGAAATGATATTCAATTGATCGCTAATTACCTGAAATATGCCAACGCTGAGCAGTTTCCTACAAGAATTTAAAACTAAGTAGCAATGCAGCCAAATGATCCAGAACTTTTCGAGCAGGTTCGGCAATTTAAAAGGTCTGTAAAATAATACAATTCATAAAATATATACGAACACCTATATATTTAATGATATATCTTGAAATATTATCAGTATATATAAATAATAGATCGTCTTTTTAGAATATGAAAAACCCGCAAGCGTGATACTGAATTACATTTTTCTGCGTATTAACTTAATATTAAAAAAAAATATTCAACTGCTAAAGTTCACATATTATTATTGTAGTTCGGCTATCGCTACAAGTCTTAAAGTCTTTTATTTATTTAATCATCACTTATTACTGTGCTCATTTAAATTTGTGATAAATGAAAGTGGTAACCGGCAAAATATCTGAAACAGTAGATAGTTCATGCTTTAGTTGTGAGGCGTTATATTTTAATAATAAGGTAAGAATAGAGACGATGGAATACTTGTGACCGACTCAAATTGTCGACTCATCTGACCGTCTTTGACTCGCTCTCGCAAAGTTTATATCTAACTCGTTACAATCCTAATACCACAGGTATGTGTAAAAAGCATGAAGACCACGACAAATAACTGATGGGTTTAGTATGTTGCTTCAAGCTTAATTCAAATTGAAATAAAAAATTTAAAGTAGCTTGTTGCAGGTATGACGACAAACCAAGTAAAGATGCCACTAAGACCATCCAAAATCTCGCCACCGATAACTTCACCGGGGGGTCTTCGAGCCACGACCGACACAGTCACTACGACAACTGGATGAGCAAAGTTTTGGCTACAGAATGTTTCTTTATTATCGCACTTATCATCTTAAAAATATTTTTCGCTGCAGTTCATCTCATTCCAGTTTGGTTGACGAGCTCCACGGAGTACAAGCTGCCATTCGACAGTCCGGAAGACAGAGATGCGCTCCAGTTCACTAATTTACCATACGCAGAATATTCTGATTACGGAATGACTAGTGTCGACAACGGAGATTGATTTATATCTTATCATTACTATAACATTTGTTTGACAAGCAATAAATAGTAACCCAACCAGAGAGTGCGTTTTCACTGTATATATGCTTTAAATTTTAAATTCTGTGACTTTAAATCGATTTCCGAGATACCCAAAACAGCTTTTTGTGCTGGCGCGTTGGAATTGTTTTGTGAGTCCAGTTTATCATGCACAAAATAATTGCCAATCTAAAAGTTATGTAAATGTCTAAAATCTAAGAGTTGGGAAAATCTAAGGAATCGAAGGGAACCAGAGCTTTTCTTCTGTCTAGTCCAATCGTGGAAGCGGCTACTATACAGTTATTGAGATATCAGATGGTTTATCGCATCTCCGTGAAAACTACCACGAGTTTATCTTCTGTTCAATAGGTATATGCCGGAGAAGCCGAGGTCGCGGCTAACCACAGAACTATATAGTTCACAGCTGGAACATTCTCCGGATATCTGCGAGAACTTGCTTTTTTAACATTATATTTCAATCCGTGGGCCTTTGCATAATCTTCACAGAGTGCTGAGCAAGGCCATATTATCAGCACATGGCAAGTTATTAACACACACATTGCCTATGTGACATCCTTTGCGCGTCTTACTCAGCTCCTGCAAATAGCCTTTGGTCAAAGTACAAAATACCATCCTGGTGCAGATGGTATAGTCCGCTGAGATACTTTAAAATTCTAATAATATCTTCAGAGACCAGTTAACAAACTGAGCCATCTGCCTCATACCAATTAATTATACTTAGGTCATTTTCTTTTCTAAATATATGTGTATATTTATTTATATGTATTTTTTTATATAAGTATTTTTAGTCTGATCGTCGTGGAAAGTATAATGTATATTCCTACTGAAATGAGGTGTGGCTGTGGAAGTGAACGAAAAAATTGCGCCACCTCCGTTTATTAGCAGTAAAGCAAAGTTTGTAAGTTGGCGTATGAATTTAACTGAAGGAGGCTCCGCGCACCGTGTGCGAATTAAAAATTATTCCAAGGACCTTTTCCATTATTTTAAACTTTGTGAGTGTTAATCGACCTCGGAGTGAAGGAGACTCGAAGCAGACATTCTGAGGAAAGGCCAGTCACATTTCATAGTATTTTTGCTGTGAAAGGGCCTAGGATACCTTTTAGTTTTGGAGTTATAATACCTTCTTATTTAGTTACTAACTACAATCTAAAATTACAGTCAGTGTCCCTGACACGCTCTTGCTCGAACAAAAACATTGAATAAATTATAAAAATAATTATAAAGCTACTTTAATTGGATCGTGACTTAATTTCGCTTCGAACTAATTAACACCCAAAAATATTTTTTAAATCAATAATAGGACGAGCGCGTAGCACTCTCCCAAATTCAACACAGCGCACTCTTTTCATGTTCCACTGCAAGTAACAAGCTCGTATTATGCGTCTAGAAACTATTCCTTACAGTTTTCATATTCCCTTTGCCGGAAGCTGTATGGCTTAGGATGTAGCACCTCAGGCCCTTAAGAAATCAAGGGCGTTTTTAGCTCGAGTATATCTGCCCTTTCAGTACTAGTTGCAGGTTCGAGGTTGGAAGAGCACCCTCGCTGTATGAATGAATTTGACACAGCTCTTGTGGTAGTCGAGGAGGTTGACGATCAACCTCGACGCAACGAAAAAGCATCGACGGTGGCTCCAGTGAGGCCAGAAGGAGAGTAGGTGAAGCAGGTCGTGACGCGCTTGGATTCCTTGATTAGGGGTGTTTGGTCATTGCATCTCACAAATACAATATACAAAAAAAGTTATACAGAACAATGACATTTATCTTCAATTACGAAAAGGTTAGCTTAGTTTGCATACTGCTGATTTTTTACAAATTCATTGTCGAAAACCGTTGATGAGGGTGTTTGATTGAGAGTTTGGAATAATTGAATCCAACCGCGACCTCGGCTTCTCCGGCATATACCTATTGAACAGAAGATAAATTCGTGGTAGTTTTCACGGAGATGCGATAAACCATCTGATATCTCAATAACTGTATAGTAGCCGCTTCCACGATTGGACTAGACAGAAGAAAAGCTCTGGTTCCCTTCGATTCCTTAGATTTTCCCAACTCTTAGATTTTAGACATTTACATAACTTTTAGATTGGCAATTATTTTGTGCATGATAAACTGGACTCACAAAACAATTCCAACGCGCCAGCACAAAAAGCTGTTTTGGGTATCTCGGAAATCGATTTAAAGTCACAGAATTTAAAATTTAAAGCATATATACAGTGAAAACGCACTCTCTGGTTGGGTTACTATTTATTGCTTGTCAAACAAATGTTATAGTAATGATAAGATATAAATCAATCTCCGTTGTCGACACTAGTCATTCCGTAATCAGAATATTCTGCGTATGGTAAATTAGTGAACTGGAGCGCATCTCTGTCTTCCGAACTGTCGAATGGCAGCTTGTACTCCGTGGAGCTCGTCAACCAAACTGGAATGAGATGAACTGCAGCGAAAAATATTTTTAAGATGATAAGTGCGATAATAAAGAAACATTCTGTAGCCAAAACTTTGCTCATCCAGTTGTCGTAGTGACTGTGTCGGTCGTGGCTCGAAGACCCCCCGGTGAAGTTATCGGTGGCGAGATTTTGGATGGTCTTAGTGGCATCTTTACTTGGTTTGTCGTCATACCTGCAACAAGCTACTTTAAATTTTTTATTTCAATTTGAATTAAGCTTGAAGCAACATACTAAACCCATCAGTTATTTGTCGTGGTCTTCATGCTTTTTACACATACCTGTGGTATTAGGATTGTAACGAGTTAGATATAAACTTTGCGAGAGCGAGTCAAAGACGGTCAGATGAGTCGACAATTTGAGTCGGTCACAAGTATTCCATCGTCTCTATTCTTACCTTATTATTAAAATATAACGCCTCACAACTAAAGCATGAACTATCTACTGTTTCAGATATTTTGCCGGTTACCACTTTCATTTATCACAAATTTAAATGAGCACAGTAATAAGTGATGATTAAATAAATAAAAGACTTTAAGACTTGTAGCGATAGCCGAACTACAATAATAATATGTGAACTTTAGCAGTTGAATATTTTTTTTTAATATTAAGTTAATACGCAGAAAAATGTAATTCAGTATCACGCTTGCGGGTTTTTCATATTCTAAAAAGACGATCTATTATTTATATATACTGATAATATTTCAAGATATATCATTAAATATATAGGTGTTCGTATATATTTTATGAATTGTATTATTTTACAGACCTTTTAAATTGCCGAACCTGCTCGAAAAGTTCTGAATCATTTGGCTGCATTGTAGATCCAAAATGATATTTCTTCTCTATTCAAATTTTGTCCATTTAAAATTTAGATAAATAATTTCTACAACTAGAAACTATAACCTATCAATCAATCAATAAATCTTGAAAGTGATGGCAAAAGCATACCTATTGGGGTGGACAACCTTAGTGTCTATCAACGTCAGAACCTGTATTTGTCAATCCACTTTACAACGGCTCTATTAACTACATACCTAGGTTTCGAAAACCATGTTTTAATGTACTAATACTTTTAATATACTTATATTTGAAATTGGCAGAAATAGTTATTGTTTAGTAACAACAGCTGATTGCCATAAAACACAAAATGATAATAATAAACTACATACCTACAAAATTGAATTGATCTACACATTTGTGAAATTCTGGATTCTAGGTGGCATCCAGATGACTTTTATAAACTTAGTCAATTTTAACTAACTATTTTTTTAAAGACCGAACCTTAGATTTGTCCTACAGAAATTATCAATCACAACAATAGATTTTACACCTGGACGAAATACTTTCTTCGCCGTAGACCATCGGTAACAATAAAAAACCTTTTTATTTGCGATCGAAGCCTAAGAACCCTAAGATTTAATTATCATGGGTTGCGTCAAAGCTTCCATGATTATAAATTATTATTGTATTCTATGTTATCGATACAAATAAACAAACTAAAGCAAGTAAATAATAGGCCTAGTACGTCAATTCACAAGGTCGGCGCCAAATTATATGCTATTATATTTCGCAGCTTCGTTCTTAGCGATTTAAGTTTACATGTTGTAGTGGCGCCCCCAAGCGTCACCCTTGCACGTATTTTTATAGAATATTTAAAAAAAGAATTTTTAGGTTGGTCACACTAGACCAATACTCAAAATTTAAAAAATAACCGACTTATGTACGTGTTTCCGTGCCGAACCCTTCGCACGTCAACTGAGCTCCGACAAATAAGCAAAGTACCTACTAAGCTAGTACTTTTTTCTTTTCTCGACAACGGGAAACGAGTGAAGAAAGGATATAAAGGAAGATTCGTCGGTTGGAGGATAAACTAAAGACACGAAGAAAGCGAGTTATTTATTCGTCTGAGGACGAGCTAGACTGTAAGTAAAGAAATCAAAGTCTTCTGTTTTATTGCAATGGTAGTGTTGCGGGCAACTCATTTTGGGGTTGTCTCCTACATATAATACTGTAAACATCATTTCAGGTTTGATTTATAAAAAATGCGCAATTGCCATACTTGTCATTTTAAATAATTATAGGGAACAAAATAGTTACTTCAGAAATAGTTGTTAGAGAGAGAGAAAGTTGAAAGTTGAAAGAGAGAGAAAAGAGTGATTACTTTCGGTATCAAAACGAGATTTTAATCCAACAGGTCCACCAGACCCAGAAGTTTTGTCAGCGCTCGAAGCCACACCGCCCAACGAGCGCGACCGAACGTTGCCGATAATGCCCGAGCGCGACCGTACGTCTCCGATTATACCCGAGCGTTTGTTGCCAACCGATACTATACTACCGTCTGAGGCTGAACTACCGCCGTCTGTTTCATGCAATGTTGTTGAAATAATACCTAATAGCGAGGACATCCCATTGGATGATGAAACGCTAGTCCTTCTTGGTGAAGCACCAGAAACTGAAATTACTTTCGTTAAGCAAGTTCATAAGAATTAAGCCGCAAGGTGGCTTGCAATTCTTAAAAGAGGGTTAAATAAGGACACAAAAGAGCAATTACTCAAAGAGTACCTAATACCTGCAAACTGTGAACTATTATTTCCTCCAGTATTAAATTCCGAAGTGAAAGTAGCTTTGGTAGATTACGCGGAGCTAAGGGAGAAATAGTGGAGTTAGCTCTATCAGACCATACTGCCCAAATTCTGAAGGCACCCATTAAAAAGTCATGTAGGCTTAAATATTGGTACACTAACAAACGTGATTTTTCTCAGGATAATATAAAAAAATTTATTGATATAATTGCTAGCTTGAGTTTTGCCGAAGTATTTAACACGGATAATCCAAACACTGCCTTTAATATATTCCATGACCATTTTACACTTTTCTATAACCTGTGCTTCCCAGAGATTAAAGTAAAAACGTATGCTACATATAAACCTAAATGGATATCAAAAGGCATCAAATTATGCAGTCAAAAAAGACGTTACATTTTGTGGAAATACCGTCTGTCTCCTACATTAGCTAATAAATCTATTTTTGAAAACTACAGTTCTAAATTTTAAAAAATAATACGTTTGACTCAAAAAATACAAAATCAATATTTTATTTGTCAAACAAAAAACAAATCTCAAGCGACATGAAAAATAATTAATAAATACAATGGACACTTACCAAAAGAAAATATATCTTGCATATTGATTGACAATAAAGAAATATCAGAACCGACAAGAATAGCAAATGATTTTAATAACTTTTTCATTGTCTTAGTAAAAACAAAAGACATTGACGAACTTCCAAAGAACAATAACTATTGCAGCAGTATTAATTCAATTTTTTTGACACCTACAACAGCAAATGACTTATTAAAAATTATTAACTTACTTAAAAATACTAACAGCGTAGGTTACGATAATATTTCTACGAAAATTATCAAGAGTGTAGGTCATAATATAGCATCAATTCTAAGTTATATCATCAACATTTGCCTACAGGAGGGGGTCTTTCCAGACAGATTAAAGCTGTCAATAGCTGTCCCAATATTTAAAAAATATGATAAAAAGCTTTTAAAAAATTATCGTCCTATTGCTAAGATTTCTGTATTCTCAAAAATTATTGAAAAGCTTATTTATGATAAACTCAACAACTTCATTGAGAGTAGTAACTTACTGTCCAAAAACCAAAACGGATTTCGTAAAAATAAATCTATAAACATGGCAGTTTACGAATTCCTTGAAAAGGTTATAACTAATGTAGAGAAAAGGAACCCAACTTTAGCCTTATTCATGGACATGACTAAAGCTTTTGATTCCGTGCATCATAAAACTCAATATCACAAGCTTGAATCTTATGGTATTCGAGGCAATACTCTCGAACTTATAAGATCATATGTAAGTAATAGAAGACAAATAACCCACATCAACAGATTGAACCCTGAAACCGGCTTTAATGCGACTTATGCATCACATGAAAGATGTGTAGGTATTGGCATTCCACAGGGCAGTGTGCTTGGGCCACTATTATTTATTATTTATATAAACGACCTCCCTAATGTGGCTAACCATTATATGACAATGTTTGCGGACGATAGTACAGTTCTATTTACTTATGATAATAATCAAAATATAGAAGTTGACATAAATAATACATTAACATCATTAATAAACTGGTTGACATTAAATAATTTGACAATTAATTTGACTAAGACATATTATATTAAATTTAAACAAAGGAATAACTATCCATTAAACATTAACATAAACCATCTAACTAGTACGGTGAAAGTTGATTCTACAAAATTTTAAGGTTTGACTGGTTTGACTTGTATTAAGATATGGGATTATGTTTTGGGGCAACACCACAGATAAACACTCAGTTTTCAGGGCTCAAAAGAGATGTCTTAGGTCTATGTTTGGAGTCAAGCAAGAAGAATCTTGTAAACCGTATGTACATTAGCGAAATCGCACATTTCGTAAGGAGTAACCCATATTACTTCGAGAAAAATTCTATAGACACCCGCCGTGAGGACACTATAAAACGTACAATTACGCGCAAAACCCTTCTTCAAAGGATTACCATTAAAAGCATGGCCCCTTTGTCTATAATAAACTACCGCGAGCTATTAGGGCAATACCAGACAACACACAGTTTAAATATGAGCTCAGTGGTTTTCTTGCTGAAAAAGCATATTATGATATAAAATATTTTTTTGATGACATGACCCATAATTAAAATTGATAATAAATTTTTATTCTCGTTTCATTCTAAATAATGACATTGTATTACATTTGAAATTCATAATAAGTTGACTGTTATGTAATTAATTTGCCTATTTATTTGGCATTAATTATCTCATTTTTTGACATAATTTATACATTAATTGTTATTATCGTTATTGTCTTTTATTCCAAATTTTTTATATTATTATTATTGTTATTCTTACTCATTAATGAAATTGTAATACATTTAATTTTTTATAATTATTAGGATTCATATGCCATTAAGGCGAATCATGGCTGTACAAATAATAACGTCTCACCACCTGTAAAATCTTCCTGTGATTATGAATAAATGATCTGATTTGACTCTTTGAATAATATCAATAATAGTTCTATTAATCACGAATAATTTGCCTTTTTTTTTAATTTAGTTAAAAATAGGAGCTATTCGTAAATGTACCGACGAGAATCAGTTTTTATCGCCTATATTTCTAATCCCTAAATCTAACGGCGATAAAAGATTTATCTTAAATTTAAAAAGTTTAATAACTTTGTTAATGTCATACATTTCAAGATGGAGGACTATGACGAATGTGTTAATAATGTCCAGATTTCAATTGAGTTATTACAATATTTAGGTTTTATAATCAATAAGGAAAAAAGTCGCGTCATACCAAGCAGGACATGTCAATTTTTAGGTTTTATTTATGATTCGACCGGCATGCATTTAGAACTACCCACACATAAGAAAGATAAAATTAAACAAGTTTTAAATTGTTAAATCGACAAAGACCAATGCAATTCACATGATTTTACAAGATTAGTGGGTCTTTTAATATCTGCCTGGCTGTAGATTACTCTTGGTTATACACAAAAAAGTTTGAAGCACTTAAAGGAGGCAGATACCGTCCCATACATTTCTGGGCTATGGTGTTAACAACTTGAAAATTGTGTTTTCTATAAGAAGCATACATTTGAAGTGTTCACCTAAAATTTGAAAACATTTGTACTTCTAGAAGTTAAGATATAAGATATTTTAGTAGGTAGGTTATGAGAATGTTATTTTAAATTACTTCGTTGGACTTAGATATATATCTTGAAGCCTCTACCTTAATATATGTTTTTGTGACGAGATTTATTTATCATATTACTAATGTTGGTTATACATATTTATGTATAAATATGCTATTAAGATTAACATAAAAATGTATAAAGACAGACATAAACATGTCATACAAAATTCAACAATTCACTGACTGGGAAACAAGTAAGTGGCTCAAGACTGGCAGTCTTTAATCAGGTCACATGGCTTCTTCCTTACTTATTTTCCATAAATATAAGAATATATATGGGAGTTTATAAATAAATTGATGACTCTGTGTAAATAAAACCATAACATATTCATCTTTAAATTATTTGATCATCTTCAATTATTATTAGTAATCCAAGGATTGAGTTGATGGTACAATACTTTGTTTGTACCAAGCCCAGCTGAGGTAACATATAATCGACATAACATGGGCGCAGCAGCCTACAGTTCTCCTACCTACAATACAATTACAATAATATGGTAGGATGAACTCTCTGCCCCTTAGAGAGCTGTTAACTAATATATAAATAAAATGTGTCTTTCGGCTAATGTGTCTCGATTGGATTTGACTCCGGAGAAGCCATCATGCATTTGAAGTCGACAGCTCTAGCAGAAGGCTGCTCCTAATTTCCTTGCAAACTTCAATAACATAAACATTATTACCGCTTGTATGCTCCCCAAAACAGGATAAATATTTATCTAAATCACTATCTTATTCACTTTGAACAGTAAGTAATTTATTCGCAAGAATAAATTACTTACTGTTTCAAGCATACGCCATTGTCGATTCACAACCAATATTTCTGCACTTAAAAGTGTCTTTCGTCTGCTAACATTAGCACAGCGACCAAACGCAATGCCACAGTTAACACACCGATCCATGTGGAAATGCAAAATCGGGTATCCAAGGGAACCAAACCAATATTCGTCGTATAAGGTCGGGTTCTCGGGATCCGGTAGGCAAGCAGAAAGTATTCGAGTAAAGAATAATCGTAGTTTGTTCGTATAACAAGCGTAAGTCGTAAGAAAATAGGAAAACCATAAAACAACTCAAGCGCATGGAACAAACCCAAACAAATGAGTATCAGAATAGTGACCATTTGACGGCATGGATGAGTGAGTGACTCGACAATCACGTACGTGTCGTTCGTTCTTTTCGCTCGTTATTGGGGGGAAAATCAGTATTGCCGACGTTAAAACTAAATTCCACTCATAATAATCAGAGTGAATTTACATATTTTGAATTTATTTCATTTCCAGAAATTAAATCGTTCGCGGTTTATTATATTTATATTAAGGTTAATATAACTTATTTTTTGACACGAATTTCCACCTGTTAACTGTCTAGCCCACGACTACTCAGCCTCCTTTAAATATCTTCAAAGAAACCCTAGTTATACTCAGACTATTATTTTATCACGAGAAATTAAGGTTGATTTAAATAGGTAGAAGCATAATATTGATAATAGTTGTAGTAAATTAAAAATAAATAATTTCATACTTGAATTTTTTTCCGACGCTTCTCGGTCTGGGCGGGGTGCATGCTGTAATATTAAAAAAACCTATGGGTTTTGGAACGATCACGAAACAAGGCAGCATATCAACGAGCTGGAATTAAGAGCTGCTTGTTTCGTTCTAAAATATTTGACAAAAGAGTTGACGAATTGTGAGATTTTACTACGCTTTGATAATACGACGCAATATCTTGTGTAAACAGGACGGGTAGTGTACAATACTGTCACTTAAATTAAATAAGTAGGTCAATCTGGCAATAATGGTGCGAAAGAAAAAAAATACATATTTTAGCATCTTATAATATAACTACGAAGCTGACGCTTTATCGCGTATTAAATTTTCAGACATTTAATGGGAGCTTGGAAATAATGCATTTAATAATGTAAAATCTTGTTTTGGTATTTTTGACATAGATCTGTTTGCTAGTCGAATAAATACTAAATGTCCGAAATATGTAACTTGGCACAGTGATCCTAACGCTTTTGCGGTTGATGCATTCACTATATCTTGGAAAAATATGTATTTTTATGCTTTCCCACCATTTGCAATGATTTTGAAAGCTATCAGAAAGATTATTAATGATCAAGCTGAAGGAGTCCTTGTTGTACCATACTGGCCAACACAATCGTGGTTTGCATTATTTAAAAAATGTGCCTGTTCGTCATTATTAATTTTTGAACTGAATTTTTATTATTAAAATCTCCTTCCAGATTGCCACACCACCTGCATTCGACACTCCGCCTAGCTGCCGCGAAATTGTTGGCAAAACCTTCTTAAGCCTAGGTTTTCCAAAACCATCTGTGGAAATCATGGTAAACGCCCTTTCATATAATACTTATAGACAATATGATAGTGGCATAAAGAGCTGGCTGGCATTTTGTTGAAACCACGGTTATGATTATTCAGTTGGTTCGGTACCTACTATAGTCGAATTTTTAACTGAAATGTTTAACAAACGTGCTAAATACGACACTCGTAATTCGGTGAAGTCATCATTACGGCTATTATTTAATAATTTACTTAAAGATCATAACTTAAAGACATTTATGAAAGGGGCTTTCAGAATGAGGCCTACAAAAACCAAGTACGACGTAAGTTGGGATCCCAACATAGTGTTGTCGTATTTAGCAGCTCAATGGCCTAATGTTGACCTCAATCTGGAAACCCTCACTAAAAAGACCGCTACGTTATTGGCTCTCGTCACAGCTCACCGAGTGCAAACTTTGTATTTAATTAAAATAAATAATATTAATATACAGAATCCAAATGAGCTCTTGATTCGTATTCCAGATAATGTTACAACTTCTAAGCCAAATGCTTTACAACCGGTACTTAAACTTCCGTTTTATAAAGAAAACTTCAGTATTTGTCCAGCCTTTTGCTTAAATACATATTTAAATAAAACAAAACATATACGTAGTTCTGAACTACAACTCTTTATTAGTTTTAAAAAGCCTTACTGAAGAGTAACTACCCAAACTTTGAGCCGTTGGATCAAGGATATACTATGTAAAAGCGGCGTAGATACCTCAATCTTCAGCGCTCATAATACCCGGCACTCAGCAAATAAACTAGGGGTTACATAGATATCATAAGAAAAACCGCAGGATGGAGTAACTCATCCGCAGCGTTTGCTAATTACTACAATAGAGAAATAGTTGATTCGAACTTTGCCACATCCAAATGTACAATCGTCATTATTTCTTTGTTTTTAAACTAGCAAGAAATTGTGATTATTGATATACACAATACATTTGTGATTTACCCATAAATTTATTTAAGAAATTGTGTATAATTATGATACAAACAATAAATATGTAATATTCAATAACTGAATAAATGATTAAAATAATTTGCGTTTTATATTTTAATTCTCTGAAGATCCTACAACATCGCTAAGAATGAAGCTGCGAAATATAATTGAAAATCAAACGAACTTGTGAAGTTCGATAACAATTATATGAGCAGCTTCATTCGACGCAATTTATCCAATCCCACCGTAAATAATGACTGTGACCCCATCCCAGGTAAATCAAATATAAAACGCACAAATTCCAATAGGTGGTTTGACTTAAGACACGCAACACAGATGAGTGCTGCATTTATGACTATCGGATATAAGGGGGTCACTTCTCTTAACTAATGAAAGACATGCAGAGATCCCCGAGTGATGGAGCGTACTGCAACGTTTGCTTGTGCCGTATTTAATAAAAGAGGTTATTGCACAAACAAATTATCCTTGTGTTTTATTATAAAATAGATTCATCATAAATAAAAGTAATTTCAAGTTATAAGTGTTTTTCCTTTGTTGATTAGGAAGACCTCCCTAGGTTAGATTAGGTCCATCTAGGGTCCCGTACCCCCAGAGCACATAAGTCGGTTATTTTTTAAATTTTGAGTATTGGTCTAGTGTGACCAAACTAAAAAATTTTTTTTTTATATTCTATAAAAATACGTGCAAGGGTGACGCTTTGGGGACGCCACTACAACATGTAAACTAAAATCGCGTCGAATGATGCTGCTTATATAATTGTTATCGAACTTCACAAGATCGTTTGATTTTCAATTATTATTACTTTATAGTTTAATTATTCCTAAACCTAACTATCAATATACAGAAAAAATATATAGGAAATTGTACTAAACGTGTGATAAAGGTAAAATTTTATTAAAGCATAAAAAGAAGTAAATAAAGTTTGAAAAAAATTGAAATTAAACTTTCACTAAAACTAATATTTCCTTTGAGGTAGGTCAGTGTTATGCTTTGTTAATGGCTGAATACCTCCCAGGAGAACATACTGTTGTGATTCCACAAATAGAAATAAGCAAGTTGGGGATTTTAATAATATGCATGTGGTTTTTGTTGGTTTACAATACTAATGAAAAAAATTACAGAACCAAGAAGAAGCAATGTAATAGAACCGATAAATAGTTATCCTCATCTATGACATGCAATACTTTACGTTTCTATATTTAAACTAAGGGTCACTACTTACCTTTTAAAATTCACATTATATCATCTTTATAGAATAAGTTTCTTATGTCGGATCTAGATATCTTACTTTTATATCTGACCTGGACGTATCCACAAAATCGTCAATAACATATGAATAACACAATGAAAACAATAAAAGCCAATAACCTCAAACTTTGCGTGAACCCTGCAGCAATTATAACAGAGCCATTACAAACGTGCGAACTGTGTCATAAAACATTACAAATCCCTTCTTTGTTGTTAAACACAACACTAGAAGTGCGAGCTAGAGTTCCGATATGCCTATAAGTGTGAGCGAGAGATCTGATTAAAATGATTTATGACTCAGGTCGCACGTTTGTAATGGCTCAACTTTAGTAAAAAGCGACGTATGACTTGTTGCAGGTTCTACGATATTCCGGGCGATACGTACACTGAGAGTATACAATTTGACGACGGCATGAAAGAAACATACAAACGACAGCTAATTGTGCGTGCTAATGAAATACCGCAGCCAAGCTGTATACTTTCTATGTATATCATTTTGCACATACAGAAACAGAAATAGCCCGTTGGGATTTAAATCCCACGCCCTTTTGTATCAAGGACAATATGCCAATTGGTTAAGCAGAATCTTGGCTGCGGAGGCTTTAGAAAAGTATTGATTTTGTCAACAATTAAACTGGTCTTTGCTGTGATTCATCTAGTGCCTGTTTGGATAGATCCGTGGTTTGAAAATCGGTTAAATTGTACGATAGCTTTGTAGATGAAACTGCCAACACGCCTAGTTACGTAGCGTATGGAAAGTACCTGGTTAACTATGATTATGATTCATCTGAATCTAATTTTTACGGCTGACCTAGTTTAATTTCAATGTTCTAGACCGGGGTTTCTCAAACTGGGGTACGAGAATTCCCAGGGGTTCGCCATTCGAGGGAAGGGGGTTCGCGACATGAATTAAGTAATGGTGGCTAACTTACGACTCAAGGTTAAAATTACTCCTGAAATCGACTCAATTTGCACAATGAAACCTCCCACCCATCACATTAACTCAAAAACCTATTTCTTTTTGGTGCTGTATTTTTTACCTTTTATTGGAATAAAAAAACTAAAATTTTTTCTTATTATTTTATTTATGGATAAGGGTTAGGGGTTCACTGTCGTATGAAAACTTTAACAAAGGTACGTGAAGCCATAAGTTTGAGAACCCCTGTCCTAAACGACCGAGTAGAGTAGCGGTTATTAAGTTCGAGGCCCGAAGTCCTCCCTTAACACCCTTTTCACATTGATTCTGGTTAACCCCACCTTAGGGGCCATCAGTTTCAGCTTATGCATTAAATTTCTTTGTTGCATGATATCTATAGAGTCATTGTCACTTAAGTACGTCTTGTTATGGTAGCGTCGGGTGACGGGTCGCTCACTTCCCTGTAATATGGTCGAGGAGGGCGATGGCTGGATCTCGCGTTAACCTCGGGAACCGTTTGAGGGTGTTCGTGTTTTAGATAGCCGATGGGAGGGAGACTTGCGGAGCTAACAGATGCAGTAAGAATAATTTTGTAAAGACATAAAGAGACACTGTAAATTTATTTTGACAAAAATTATACCCATTAAGTCTCTTGACAGTTCTTCTTCACAAAGATTATTCTGAACTGGTGGTAGAGTCATGCTTTATATAGCGTCAAGAAGAACGAGTAATAATTGTCAATGTTGAGAAATAAATATCAGATATAAATAAATAAATATTTGGTTCTGCTCTTCACGGCTAGTTTCACTGCTAGAATCATTGTAGTGCGAAGGCGACTACTGCTTTGTTTTGAATGCACTTATCGCTTCATCAAACAATATAATAAATTTCAATTTCAGTAGTTGGAAATCTGATGCAATTCGATAACCAAGACTTGGTCTTATTAACGCGTACTTATCCGAAATAGTGTACTTTTTTAAATTCACAAAATATTCAAAATTCAAATTAAATACCTAAATGTTGTGGCCAGCATTCTAAATTCAAAAGTTTTGATTATGTTACAGAACTTAAAGACCTGACTAGTTTTGGAACTTACTCCTCATATTTACACCATGGTGGAGATCAACTGTCAACTGTCGATAAAACTAGTTAGGGTAATTTCCGTAATTTTTCTTACGACGACAATTTTAATTTTTGTCCGTTGTACGATTCTTTTGTCCGGTCAAAGGGACTATCGAAAAAAATACTTAATTTATTTATGAATGCCATCAAAGTCTTTAATTTGACCATGGAATTAATATGAATGGAAGGTCCACTACCACTCGAAACGCTTGCTAAAAGAGCTCCATCAGCTCTATGTGTTCTTGTCTAGAGTTACCATGTCCATATACACATACTTTATTCCGTTACCTTACTTGACAACAAGTTATTTGAATTTGGCAGGGCTATATTCGATTCCCTTAGTAGTAATTTAGGTAAAAAGTATAAAATTACCCACTTTTGAAAGTCCCGGAAAACACTCCTATTCAAATTACCAAATGAATGTACTAAAAACAAAATAAATAGAACAAACAGAAAGGCACAGTATTAATTTAATTTCTCTAACAAATCAACAGCTACCTTCAATCTATTAACAGTAAAAATATGAACGTGGTTACATTCATCGTGAAGTTCTGTTATCAACTTAGTCATTACATCAATACCAGATTTGTTTTCCGCTTTTTGGCTTTCAACAAACTCTATAAAGTTGTCAGATACTTTAACTTTGCATAACTTAATGAAACCTTGCAGTTGTTGTTCGGTTACAAACGTGAACAGTCCTGGAATAATGGGTACGGTTATTCCGGATGTTTTGCATTTATTAGTAAATTCTTTGTAAACGTCAGCTTCGAAGAAAGCTTGAGTTATCACGAAGTTGGCACCGCCGTCTACTTTAGATTTCAATCTTTGCAAGTTCTCGTCACTACTATCAGGGAATCCAGCAACTCCTATGCAAAAATAATCACCATGCTGCTTCCTGATCTCGTCAATCATTTCTTGAGAACTTTTGAAGTCAGATGTAGCAGGATCGTAGTTTTCTGTAACATAAAAATTATGTTCTTGTTGTCAACTACCTATGCAGCTGTTGCATTGTTTTGTTGGTGTGGTATCAGTTGCACCGTGAATGATACCTATTTATCTATCAAATTAATATTTTAACCCACAGATTCGTATTGCAAACATACATTTTGAACAACAAAACCCGAAACGATTAAAAAGAAAATTATTTTATATGGATTGGAAGGAATGATCACATTTTTATTTCTTATTACTAACATGTAAAATGGCTTATCAATCGTTACAAAACTGCATGACACATAGCCTTAATAACAATATTCGAATTTTCTGTAACTTTCATTTTAGCCTTAATTGTATTTTTTTGTTTTAAATAAGTTAGTTTTCAATTGGGTTTGTGGTTCGATTCTTGAAACATTTTAAAACATCGGTTAAAATGTCACCTTATCCTGTGTTGGAAGAAGATTTGAAATCTCTCAAAAAGTGCGCTACTGTACTAGGTTTTTTTAAACTTCAATAATCTAAAAAAGAGCTTCATACCATGACTTACCACCCAGTAAGACGAATAAGTTACAAATTCCTTCTGATTTCAAGTAATTTAATAATTCCGTCAAATAATCCCGCTTCATCAGCTCACAGGTTACATGCAGCAAGATGTGTTGGTCCTTCGACTTCAAATACTTTGCTAGTGTCAAGGGGGCGACAGACAGGTCTTTACATTGATGGTGACTGGCATGCCACGTTATCGAGAAAAATAGTGGCTGAGTCGTCAGATTCTCTATATCACTTTCATTTATGTCAGGAGTAACTTCAAAGGAATATGTATGTGATCCTTTAGAATTAATCAGCTCGGTTATTTTGTTCATTTTGAAAGCCATTATTGATCTGAAATTTTTAATGGATAAAGACAGAAGAATATCCAATACGACGAATCGTAACAATCGTGAAGTATTTAAAAAACAAACATGTTTTCAGACATCACAATAACAAACAAAAAGAATATTATTTAGATATATCTGCATAATTTATTAATGTCTATGGCGGCATTGTCACTAAAGTACGTCTTCTTAGGGTATGAAATGAAATGAAATGAAATATTTATTTCTCAACATTGACAATTACTTGTTCTTATTGACGTCAAATAAAACATGATTCTACCACCAGTTCGAAAAAACCTTCGTGAAGAAGAACTGGCAAGAAACTTAGTAGCAACAGGTGACGGGTCGCTTACTTCGCTCTAATAAAGTTGAGGAGGGCGATGCCTGGATCTCACGTGAACCTCGGGTGCCTTTTAAGGGGGATTGTCGTTTAGATAGTTGGGGGAGGGAGACTTGCCGAGCTAACAGATGCAGATAACAATAATTTTGTATAGACATAAAGAGACATTGTAAATTTATTTTGAAAAAATTATACCAGTGAAGTTTTTTGCCAGTTCCTCTTCACGAAGGTTTTTCCGAACTGGTGGCATAGTGATGCTTTATTTAACGTCAACAAGAACAAGTAATTATAAATGTTGAGAAACAAATATTCGAATTTGGATTTTTGTTAGTTATATTTTCAGTTTGTTTGGAATCAGTTGATAACTAAATTCCAAACAAACTGTTACCACCATTTTCAGGACATAAGAGAAGATTTTCTTGAGATGATGCCTGCTTTTTAAACAAAATCCAGCCAGGTTCGTCTGAGCTGAGTATAAATAAGAAAGATAGTCAATTTGATTTTTGTTTGACTACCGCAATGCATGAAACAGATTAAAATAATATTTTATTAGACACTCCGACTGCGAGTGACAAGTTTGAGTCAGTTATCTATTCCTTAGCTCTTATCAGACTGACTTCGATTGTTTATCATGACTGCGAAAGGAAGGTTAACTCTAGATATGAATTTGAGTATTCAAAAAGTTTATATTAACTGTATTTTTTTGGCTTTTTATGACGACGTATGTGATACGTTGAAAATAAGTATGGGGTATCTTTGGTCTGATATGATATTATCTAAAGATGTCTCGGACAATGACTTATCGATGTATTTAGTTCTTTGTCTAGGCGAAAAGCTAACGAAGTCCAGACCATTGACGATGCACGACCAAAAGATGATGTCCGAGAGACATCACCTTCCCTGATGCCTCTTTAAATAAGTATTAGAGCTATGTAAATGTTTTGGCGCACTTATCTAACGCCTTAATAATAATTACCGTACTACGTTTGTAGGTACTTACCAATAATGCACTTAATGCAAGCTAAAACTCAGAAAAAACTTCGTCGGTAGAAATTATCACAATAATTAAATTAGCAAATCAAAACAAAATTGATAAACTCGAAAGATGTTTGGTTCTGAAATATATTTTCTTACACTTACTTGTGACAGAACGTAAGTCAAAATTTTATTTTTTCTTTCACTTTATACACGTCAATATCTTTGTTTTCGTCGCATTGGATTATAATTATACTGGGTGTTGCTCATAAATTAAATAAAAATCATATCTTCAATAACTCACTTAATGTCACGCAAATAGATATGAACGAAATAAATATATCTACGATAAACAACGATTTCAATGTCGACTAAATACATTTTGTTTTATACATACATAATGTTTTATAAATACATAATGTTTTATAAATACATAATGTTTTTGAGATAACGTTATTGAACTGAGTTATGTGCGACCGTCCTTATCAGAGCTATCAATGACTATGACGTCATTTTCATACGAGTACCTATAATTAAACTTTTATGATCCCCTATCTATACTAGTATATTAACAATAATTTTAGTACATCACAACTGAATTCACAGTTACAAATGTTGATAACTAATTACCTACTTACATTAAAAAGTTTTACTTAACTGTTCTGCAATATATACCGAAGCACACAATCAGTCTACCAGGACTCCACCTGTAAATAGATGATCTGTCTCCGCATACGACAGCTGTAGAAGCCTATTTCTTAACTTTGTTTTGTATTGTAATTAACACTCCTGCCCTCAGCAAGTCCACCGAATCGTCGAGTACATACTCGACGGCTTCTATCCGAAACGAAAGAAAACGATCACAGTTTTCTTTGACGTAGCCAAGGCTTTCGACAAAGTCTGGCACAGCGGTCTCGTTTATAAACTCTACAAAATAGGCTCACCGGCTCGCCTAGTTAGGATAATCGCGTCGTCTCAAAGACCGCACGTTTCGTTTCAAACATGAAGGCACGCTTTTCGCGCCTCGCCCCTCTGTTGTACACCATATACACTAACGACATTCCCATTCCGCCGAAAGACGTCGTACTCGCCCTCTTTGCCGACGACACAGCCCTTTACACCAAAGGCCAAAGTGTCCCGGGTCTCACCACCAGACTCCAAAAGGCTGTAGACGCCCTCGGTGCATGGTTTCAAAAATGGCGTATCGATGTGAACCCATACAAGAGTTCTGCGGTTTACTTTGACTGTAAACAACGTCGTGTCGCTGACAATCTGCACGTGCGAATGTTAGGTACTCCCATCCCCTGGAAGCGCACTACCAAATACTTAGGCATCATCTTAGACCAGACGCTGTCTTTCAAGCTACACGTCGATAGAGTAACGAAACTCGCCCGTTTTTACTCAGGCCGCTTATATAGTATGTTAGGTAGAAAAAGTAAAATGTCGTTCAGAAACAAACGTTTGCTTTATAAGGTCTGCCTTAGACCAGTCATGACATATGCCTCGCCAGTCTTTGCCCACGCCAAACCCTCCGTCCTACGTGGTACCGCACCGTGGTACGTGCGTACCGCAGACCTGCACAGAGATCTTGAACTGCCTACAGTGCAACAGCACCTCAAAACACTCTCAGAATCCTCTAGTTCGAGATTCAGTCTCATATATTGCTCCTGTCTTAGATTCGAAATTCAAAGTCGCTAGACCGAGAAACGTGCACATGAACGTAGCGACGCAGCTGACGCTAGATCTCTTAGCCCTTCAGGCCGCAACTTCTAATTCTAACGTAAATTCGAATTAATTTAACTTCTTTAATATTTATTTAATGTAACTTTAAATTTTATTTTTCATTTTTGAGCACCTTCTTCAGTGCTATGTAAATCCCAGCGGGTGACCCCTTCTGGGCCCCGCTAGCGCGGCCTCTTTCTCCAATTGGCCGTCGCTCAGATGAAGGCTGAGTAGCAAAAAATTGCACGAGCCGACAGGGGGTTTTTTAGTGGTTCTGGTAGGCGTCGGAACGAGTCCCACATAACCTAGATCGCGCGCGCCAGTGTATGCGTCAGAGCATTTTTTATCCTCCTGCCCTTCCCGTGGAGGGGAACAAAAAAAAATTTTAATTAAAAAAAGGCAAGAGATTTAGTTATCAATTTGACTGTTGTACAGATATCTGCCAATTAAGCAAAAAAAATGGGTTCGGAAATTGTTTTCTTAACTTTTCGTCAGAAGTCGCGTTTGTGTCAGATTTGTGTTCGAGTAGTAGTAGGACAGAAGTGAAAGTTGCCTTAATACAGTGACTAAATAGAACAGTTGACGCACTGTCATAGGCTTTTGTACATTAATATAGTTAAAACGCGAGATGGCATGTTAATGCCACCTTCAAAATGACTATTTGTATAGTTCCCAGTTGCAGCAGTTGGTTTTGGGGGTCCACCACATGCTGAAACCATATTTCTGAGCATGTTTCCCAAACATACCACATGTGTCTAAAGTGGAGAGGCGCGCACAAGGCTGCAAGGATAAGGGTACGAGTGGGATGTTAGAGAAGGGAGGGAAATATCATTTGTTTTATCATCATAGGCATTCTTAATGAAAATATACGATATTGGGATTTATTAGCATTTACACTAAATAAGCCACTTAGTTATTTATTAATCCTTTCATCTGTACCCGGTAAACAACGACCCAAGAGTTACCATGGTGAGCGAAATTTATCACCGCAAAGGTCGTTGATATCACCTAAGAAAGAGTCCAACGGGACGTTGTGCTGCCCTGGGGTATCGTACTTGGTCCTAGGCATCTCTAGTGGAGGCGACGCTCACATATTTTATTTTCATTTACCTAGCAAAATGGAAAATAAAACTCCAGAAACATTTCATTTAATTTATTATAATGAGTTGTCTTTACATTAATGTGAATATAATACACAGCCAAAAAATTGATTTATTTTTACTACAAACAAACAAATAAATAAAGAAAACGGTGAGATAAAAAACTTAATTAAATGGTCGGTATCAGTATCATTTCAAAGGTTCTCTTTATAAATAATTTTAGCTGTTCAACAAATTATGAGTAACTCAGTAGAAATAAGGTACATTTATGTAGATACAGTTCATCGTTATGATTTGAAGATAACTGCAAAGAATTACCTATTAAATTTATATTACCTATTAGTTTTTTAAACCTTTGAAAACTTTATTACAGTGTATATTTCCTGATAAATCATTTCAGAATCGCTTTTCTCTAATACAATATCTCTACAAAGGGGTTTCCTGATGATGGGCTTAGTTTAGATAATATTTTAATCCCTATTCAACAAACATTGCATCTAACAAAGAATACGACAAAATTGATCCATATTTTCTACTCTTACGAAATAAAATAAAATACTTAATTGAAATACATAGTATAAGCCGGTACAAGAAAATTTCAATCTCTAAACCTACAGAGGAAAATAAAAAAGAGGAGACCTATGTTTAACAAGGGTAATACGTGACTATTTTAAATCATTTAATAAAAAAATTTATCAAAGACACCAATGTAAAGATCAACTGACCATAAATTAATCGCATTAGTTATTTAATGTACAAATTGTAACATTTTCATTGATACAGTACCCACGTTTCTTTCTGACAGTGTCACTCCATCAGATCATCAGATGATAACACAAACTTTTTTTACTTTAGAGATATTTAGAGAAACCAATATCAGTTGTAATTTAATGGAATTTTTATTATTTTAGAACTAATCGATTAACTCATAGTCTTTAAAGAGTGTACAAGCCTCCTACCTTTTTAAATATAAAATTGACTACTTACTTAAACGCCTAAATACTTTACTGAGATCAATAATAGTGGTTAAAATGTTTGCCTAATTATACTGACGGAATATATAATGTAGATTTGTGTAAAAGCATCAAAACTTTCTACTCTACGGTTGCTTATTAAAAATACCAACTGCTAGGTTAATTCTTATAAATTATGTCCTTACGTATTGTAGTTATTGTGTCGGTTAATAAAGCTTCGTTTGACCATTCATGACGAATGACTTCAGGTTCCTACATGGCAAAATAATCCAAATTCTACGCTTTTAATCCTGGATAAGTGCCTAAGCTGCATCGTTCAAGGTCGGCGATATTTCCTTAATATTTCCTGATAAATAAAAAATATGGTTCGAGAACTTTATCAAGTCCTTTCTATTTTGAACAGAACCTTTAAAATGCAGCGCTGGACTGGTACGGCGTTGGCGAGAAATCCATAGTTAGCGGGAATTCTTGCCAATGTCCTCATCTGTTCTATCCAGATTTGCGGTATCTTTTTGGTCTCAGACCACCCGTTTCTATTCGCACTTCTTTGCGATTCGATCGTCAAGGAGTTAATCGTCATCACCTGAATTATGGGATTCACAAAGTTGAAACAAAGATTCGAACTGCAAGTAGGTAACAATGTGTTTACCTTCGAACTGTTCATACCCACTCGTTCTTCTCAGTTCTTATACGGAACAAACAGTCTTTACGATAAGTAGTTAATCATCTAATTGATAGGAAACAAAAGTAATAGTGTTATGACGAGTTAGAAAACAGTTGCTTCTTGTGTCGTTAAGTTTTTTTCAATTAGAATCATCGCCTCAGTTAAACATCAAGTGCGTAACTTTTATAATGTAGACAGGTTTAACAGCGTCTACTACTTATTATTAATTATATTTACAACAACGTTTCCTGATTATATCATTATAATTAACAAATGTTGTCCAGTGATATGTTCACTTATTACCTCAGTACTATCATAGATACATCTAATTCCTTACAGAATAAGCTTTTTAAAAACTTTTCAAAATGCTACTAAAGTTTGGTCTAACGAATTAAGATAAAAGCTTAATAAATTTAGTCAGCTGGTAATTCCTATGTTTATGAAGATGAACACATACTCTTAATAGTTATGATGAAACATTTAAATGCTTTAAATTAATAATAAATACAGTTTTTTCTTAATACATTTACCTATCATGAAGTTTTTAGGTAGGTACATAGGTACCTATTTTTTAATTTAGCATCATCTTTACATAATGGAATATTGAAATACCTGAATTGAAGTTGACTAGATAATATTTTTAATATACTTCCATGAATAGGCCTAAATATGTACTTGACAATAAACAAAATAATTTTCCACCTAATTACCTAACGTGTATTGAAATAACTGTATTTCATTGGCCAAGTTATTTTGTCAGTATTTATAAAATAAAGATCCCGGTTTGTTTACTAATGTTAACAGTTGTTTCAATTATTACATAATTATATATTTCAATTTTGAGCCAGTAAGGGCGTTTCAAAACCATTATTTTTTGTATTATATTTTCAATGTTGACAGATAAAACAAATTATTACGGCATTGACGCAATCCGGTAATCCCTAAAATCCATAAAACGCAACTGTATTTGAGAAGCCTCCAATATTTCGTTATCATTAACGTATTGAGATCGGTTACGGCAGTCAAACTTTACAATTCTTCGTCAAAGATGCCCCTGAATTGACACTGAATTCAGTCTTATTTTCAAAATTAGAGGTAGTTTATTTACAAACAACTACATCACCACAGCGGTTATTGACATTGGACTCAAAAGACTTACAACAGTAATTTCAAAAAACTAGTTGAAAATATTTGCAGTTCTCTACGTTTTTGAGATCTTATTGGACGGTAGACATTTTATGGCGGACGACAATTGATTAAGTGTATTAATATTGAAGACCAGTATAATAGACGAAAAAGAGAGACTTTAAATTTGTATACGGGTAAAACAATTAGTCTTTCTTAAAATAGGATCTAGCATTTTTCCAAAAAATTATATTTACCTACGTCGATGGTAATATAAATATAGGTAAATATAAATAAAAAAGTAAGTGACCTGCTGAAAACGACAACGGATGATCACGAAGTAATAATTACAAAATTGTTGATTTCTATTGGTACGTAAGAAATGGTTACGACAACAATGGTAATTTAAAGCATGCATCTTTAAATTAGCAATTTACATTGTTAAATATGTACCCAGCTTTACTACTAATATGAAATGTAAGCTTAAAAAAAAACATCTTTCTACAAGCAGCCCAGAATCCAAATAAGCACCAATGTAGTGATGTAATTTTCGTACTACAAAATATAATGAACCTTCTTACCCTACGCTGATATTGTCTCATTATCTATCACTAAGTTTCTTAATACTTTGGGTATTCAATGTGATCCAATTTCAAATACTACAACGTACATTTTTCTTATAAAATTCACTACAATTACTTTATGTTTTCATTTTACAGTTTTTAACTACTTACTTATAATTAACTGCGTTATAAAGATTGCAGTAATAATATAGTTTTTGCCTGAGATATAATTGAACTTTTAGATGTTATATCCGAATCTATCCACGTATTTAAATAATGGATAGATTGGATATATAATCATAATATGGAGATCTAAATAACTATTTTTTACTGGAAAGCATTAATTTAGAATCTAAAGTATTTTTTATTTATTTTTTACTTTCCAGAGTTTAGTATTGTAGGTCTTTTTTGTCTTTTCTAATATATTTGGTCTGAGAGCAAACATTTTAGGGACCTTGGTCTTTTTCTTGGAATTTGTTCAATTTTGTTAATTGAGAGGCTCATATTTTGTTTGACATTGCTAAATATGACACAGTATTATACGAATAAGTAGAGACATTTTCTGATAATAGCGAATAATCTCGATTATCTAAAATCAGAAACTTGCAGTGCAAGATTAGTATATATAAACAATTCCATCGAACATTCAGAAGTGTCTTCCATTTACTCGTACTATATCCATGTACGCACAAAACAAAGATGACAAGTAGCAAACATCAAACATCTATCAATTACATTAATTTATAGGTTCTTCAGATACAGCCATCTACCCTGATTATTATACTAGCAGAAAACGAATAATGAAGGTAGGTACGCCTAAACTGGAAATATGCCGTACTTTTGTATGAATAGTTAGATTTTTACTAAAACATCAATGGCCCTCATTAGGTTGTCGATCCACGCAATATTGTGTGTATCGAGGCACACGTGGAGAATGATAAATTGTCATAGAATATCAAATCCTCAATATTTTGTTTCGGTTCTTGTATTTAGTGATAATATCAATAATATCTCAGATTTCATTACACATCAACCAGGTACTAAGTACCATTTGAAAAAGCCATTATTACATATTAGGACCTGCGCATACATCTTGCACAGATAGTTTAGATGCAAACTATATGGACTCCATCTGCTCTGCTAACTCCAGAATGGGACTTTCGCTGAGGGGCAGCATGTTCGTCGGCTGGGGTAAACTGTGCTGCCAATTACTCTGAAATGTAAATTTAACTTTTATAAAGTAGTGACAAAACTAGGTACATTGATGATTTGTTAACATGTTCTATTCTACTGGACGCATGTCAAGGAACATAACGCTTTGTTCTTTTGTAAACATTTATTAGAATGTTCACAGACGGCAACCTGCCTGAGGTTTTTTACCTTAAGGCGGATTATCATTTATCATTATCATTTTATTTTCTTTGAATAAATAATAAGTAATGATTTGAAGACTAAGTGTTTCAGCTGGAGTCGCTCATGGCCGAACGGATTTTCAAAGTACAGCGATGTTTCGCGCGGCAGATTTAGGATGGAAACCGGCAGTGGTTCAAGCACTTCAGCGTTTCCGTGCTTCAGAGAGCACGTCAAGCCGTCGATCCTGGTTGTTATTGCGAAGATCACCGCGTCAGAGGAATGTGGGCTTTCCAGAGGCGGCTTGATCAATAGTTCGCTGTTCGATCGTTGCCACTTCCCCACAAAATAAGTAGTCGTTGGAATTGCCTTTGTTCCGTCAATGGCACTGGCTGATCCTTCCTTAACTGGAACACAGCCACGTTGATAGTTACTATGTCGGTTAAAGAAGGAAGGACTGTAGTACGCCCAAACGACCACTTACCTAAAGAACAGAACAAGGCAAGCGGCTTTAAAATATCTTCTGTCACTTGCTTTACAAATATAACTACTGTGCATGCAGTCGATGTTAAGTCTTTCAAGCGCCGCAACGTGCAATCAAATGCTACGTATATTTAACCGAGTTAAAATGATGGTACTTCATCTATAATGTTATTGCAAAGAGGAAAGATTTATTACGAGTTACACAAATCAAAACCAATCATGGATTTTTAGTGATTTCGTTCATTTTACTTTTACGCAGGCATGAGTTAACATTTAGCTCGGAGTTAGCCAGTTAGTCAGTTCAAATGTCCCTCCATCACTGTCAATGTCTATGGGACTGATAGAGACATGTCTACAGCAATATATTTACCCGAGTAAGCTTAGATTTTTAACTGAGGTTCACACATTTCGGCCTTAGTGACAGTAAAGTTTATGAGTTAAGGTCTAGTCTGGAGTAGGTCTGTAGTCCTCACTATTTTGACCACCATAATAATCACATTTACGTGGTTGTGATCTTAAAAAGAGAATGAACAGCCAGTAAGATTACTGAAACCAAGGCAATTTCAACTAAAACCCATGGTCGGCAACGCATCATTACCCAATATTATAATTACTCAATATTGTAATTACTCGATATTGATTCAAAAATATTGTCTAATTATGTCCATAGGCGCAGACTCCATGACCATTAGGTGGGTCGTGTGCTATTTCGCCGGATATGGAAACTGATGATAAATAGTATGACTTTCCATTTAAAATCTATTTGATTGCTGCAGCACGTCAGGTAAACAGTGGATTTACCCAAAAGTCAGTTGATTCAAATCAAACTTTTAAAGATTTTTGTAATTCAACAAAAATATTTAGAAAC
Organism: Marasmarcha lunaedactyla; assembly: GCA_923062675.1. Taxonomy (NCBI): domain Eukaryota; kingdom Metazoa; phylum Arthropoda; class Insecta; order Lepidoptera; family Pterophoridae; genus Marasmarcha; species Marasmarcha lunaedactyla. Next base: position 18,816,765 of record OV281353.1, read on the forward strand.
ATAGTTTTAATCAAAATAATGTTTTATTTAGCCTTCTGCTAAATTAAAAAAAGAGCATCCCAAAAAATTTAATTAGGGCTTAATATTAGAAAGAAAGACAAAGTTACCCAGGCTGACTTTCGATCGATGACAGTCGATCGATGGTAGAATGGAACAGGCAACGTCGATCGACGTCGATCGATTGGTGTGGTGACACCCTAAGGAATTTCATTTCAAACTCAACCCTCGCAATCCAACCAGGTCCGGCGTTCTCCACCATCTTTATATGTAATATATGATATGTTCTTTAGTACACCCAGTAGAGTTTATTCGGCTAAGGATGCGTGACTTGTTCATTTATTACATCGGAAATTTTATCCCAAAAACCTGCCTGAAAGTATTTGTGGCCATGAAAGCCGAATGATATTGTAGAAAACATAATAATGATTCGGGATATCCTATTTAGTTAAAAAAAGTCTCAGGTATAAGTTTATGAAACTACTGGAGTGCAAATACAAGATGGAATTTTAAACTTTTGGCCAAGTTAATGTTTTGCTTTGTTTATTTAGTGTTCTATAATTTTGTTCACCTTTAAACAAACTGCTTGTTGGTAACAAAGCACTTTGTGTGGTAAAGAAATCAACAGGTTCTACATGGTGTATGTTCGCTCATCGAAATCGTATATGGTTTTAAATTCATCTTGTATTTTGACGGGCAATTACTAATTCTATCAATATATAGAATTTGTTTTTGTCGTTAAATCAATATGATTATTTTTATTCAATAATTTCTTTATTGATTTTTACTAGGTAGATAAGTAATAAAAGCCTAGCCATTATAGCCTAGCTTTAATGCTATGTAACATGCAAAACAATACAACTAATTACTTCTAGTAAAATAATTATAACTAAGGTGATAAAATAAAACAAAAATTAATAATACAATTACATTACTTATATTTCAAAGATACCTCGTTTCTATGTAAAGCTATCACAATTTATATGTATTACACAACTTTACATAAATATTAGCAAATCATACAGACAGAACTTTCACAAAAATAAAATAAAAGTTATGCACTAGTTACTTAGCGTACATTAATCTAATAGATACAAATTCTTCTAACTTAAGTCGTGTACGTTTGTGATTCAAGTAATAAATACAAATAAATAAAGTGTAGGAACATTAAGTTGTGGGAGGGTCAGGAAATGCTGTATCTTTACTTATTACAAAGGGTATGGTTCCCTGGCAAGTTAAAGTCTGTAAAATTGGCAGAGACTTGGGTATAATCTATGAAATATATTTCTCAAATATTTAGTTAAATATCCAGGTAACAAATTGAGATAAACGTGTCTATGGAAATTTGGCGATTGATAATATTGTAATGTGTCTTAATATAAGTTACGATACGTACCCCAAATAATCAAGTTCGATTGTTTTAACATACAAATATTTAAAGCACTTTTTATTGTCATGCGTTCCAAATTTAATTTAATAGAAATTTTAATTACAAGTCTACGCATGGATAGGCTATCCAAAAATACATTCTAAATGAGACCAACATTTTAGTCTAGCAAACGAAGACTAAGGAAATAATACATCGCACTAACGCATTGCGGTGCAGAACCAACACTACTTCAAGCTTATGCGACTACTTTTAATTTATTTGTTGAAATACCTGGAAACAGGGCTGTGGTGGAAATAAAGTGGCGTTCCATTGACTGGACCACAATGGAGAATCAACTGAAGAACTAGGCAGCTCCGCGTCACCTTCTCTTACTTCCCTCTTTCCTGATATTTCTGAGATCTGACAAGCGCTCTGCAAACTCGACGGTAGATTTGACCACGTCTCATTACCTAACCTATCTTTATTATTCATTATGCTGATTTCCATCGACCCTTGGTAAGAAAACTTCGCTTCTTCTTGCTCATCTTTGGCTTTTGTAGGCTGACTTGGATTTTCAACTAATGTTTGAAACGCTAACAATTCTCGACTCTCAGATTCTGTTAATGGAAGCGGCGGAAGAATCTGTTGTTGCTGGGCTATTTTATAACTCGGTTGTCGAAGCATTTGACGGCGACTCAAGGCGTGGAGAGAGTTTAAGTCGTGTGGTTGAATAGTAGATGGAGCCATCTGCTTCTGAAGAATCTGACGCTTTTGTTGATATAATCTGTGCTGCAGTAACTGTTGCTGCAGCGGTGGTTTACTTCCTTGAGAAACAGTAGCCACATGGTTAAGTTCCGCTTGATCTTGAATCTGTGAAACCATTTTCGGACTCGCTGGCATTGGTGGTGAAGTACTTGAATAGTTGAAGGATTCAGGAAGACTAATACGTTTCGGAGTCAATGTTTTACTTTCTAAAAAGTGTGGACTAAACGTGGCTGCGAATTGATTGTGTTGGATCTGTCTTTGTGTCATTTCTTCAGCGGGCAACGATGATTGGTACTGCGTTTTAAGCTTTTGCGCTTCTTTTTGAACTAAATGCAGTTCTAATACACCTTTGGCTTTACAGTTTTCGTTCAGTCTTTGACTGTTGAATGCTAAAGTATTCTTTTGCGTTTCATCAGCTTGGGCAGCCTGCTGGGCGACTAAGCCGTCGCTTGCACGACGCCCCTCTCTAAAATCAATCGGACTTCTTGTCAACGCTCGAGTACCAGTTTTATTCGGAGTTTGGTAATTCAAAGGATTGTGACGAGATATAAACCCGGTACCAGCATTTTTATTCGAATACGATGATGTATATACACATGGATGCATAGGGCTGGTGTTTATAAGCGAACTATTGTCATAAGCCAGTTTATCTTCGTTTGAAGTACAACTGGGCAAGCTGCTGGCTAATTCACTGGAATCTGAGAGTTGGTAATCGAGGCTCTCAAATGTTGAGAAGTTACTTTGAGATGAATCACAGCTTAGATTTTGGCTCAAGCTTTTATTATTAAAAAAAGTGACTACCCCACTGCTTGAACTTGAGCTCGCGTAAGAACTGAGTCTGTTCTGAATACTACTTGGAGCGTTGGTAACATCTTCCATATCAGTCTCGCAACCTTCGTCGGTTGAAGATGAATACTGTTGTTGAAATTTTGTTGGTTCACCCGTGTTGCCTTGAATATTTGGTGAATAAGACTGCGTCGTGTACCGATTCTGAGAGAATTTACTATCCTGATTATAAAACATGTTTGAAAGTAAATCTCCTGCAGTTGTGGTGGACGTAGATGTGTTAGTATCAATAGTTGAGATGGCTGTAAGGTTTTGTAAGTATGAATATGTTGGCAAGTGATGGTTAACGTAGTCTTTGAATGGCGGTGTGCCGGATTGTTGTCTCGAAAGATCTTGTTGTTGAAGCTGCGACACAAGTCTAGAAGCTTCTAGAGGTTTCGGTTGCTCTAAAACACTGCCTAGTTTATTTTCTGTTATTTGTGAAGGTATAGGACTAGTGCTTAGATTAAGAGTTCCTTTTAATGGTAAAGGAGATTGCTGTAAAGTATTCATAAGTTTAGCAGCTTCTGAACACATTGTGAAAGTGGTTGAACTTGGTAACTTTATAGTTTCAGCATTGAAGTTAGTTGCTGATGCTGAGTTTGAGAGAAAGTTGGCTATAAGATTATGATTCATTGTTGACGTGCTTCTTCCGCCATCTATAGCACATTTTGAATCGAAGCTGGATGAAGTTAAAAGTCTCGTGCCATCATTTTTTTTTACATCCGGTCCGACTGTCGTCGCTTGCTGTAATAACCGTCGACAATCTTCCGTAGATTGTTTAAGTATGTTTTGTTGCTGTTCGTAAGTTGAAGTGAGAAGTCTATGAGTTGGTAAGTTTTCGTTTAATTTAGCGCCTAGTCTGTGGTTGGAGTGGGAGACATCAACATTTCTCATTGCTAGTAGTCTATCTGTTTCGGGATTTCTTTGGGAGGCAGAGTCTATGCTTCCTACGAGAAAGCTTCGATGAGGATCAGCGGGATCCGAACTTCTTTGGAGTAGTCTCTGCTCAGTCATGTTGACTCCCGCTAAAGAAAGCAGTCTTTGGGCTTCTGTGATGGAAGAATCTGCTGCAGGTGCAGTTGCGATCGTTGGTGGGACTCTGTTAAAATCTCTTTGTGGATCTCCGGCATGAAGTAATCTGGAAAATTAAAAAAAAATTATGAATAACAAGAAGCAACTAAATATTTTTTTCCAGTTAGGAGGTATGAACGAATAAGGCCGAAATGACAATAATTAAAGAGATTGTTATTGTTTTAAGGGAAAAATTAAGTTAAGATCAACATTTTCTCCAAGTGACCAAAACAGTAATTTTTTTTCTACAATCTGTTTTAATTATAGAAACATGTTTTGTCTATAAAACTTGAGGTTATTTTTTTATTTTATATGTCTTGACAGCAATAACAAATTTTTTTTTATTCTTGAGATGGAAAGCTGAAACTGATCTCGATCAAAGTTTATGTATTGCGTGCCAGTGTAGCTAGTATATCCGTAGTTTATTTTTTTTCTTATAGGTGACATTTATGTGGAGTTACTGTAAAGAAAAATAACCTTGAATGGTGTTCTCTATTGTCCTTAAGTCTTGTAGTTCTGCGTTCGCCGGCCGCCTTAGCTCGGAGCCGCTCCAGTAGCAGGAGGTAGATAGCAGCGTGGTGGTCGTAACTGTTCGACCGTAGGCTCTGGAATATATAAGATTTCATGTGAGTACAAATTGATACTTCTAATGTACTGCAGGTATAAATTTGTACCAAAATTATACAACTCCGCGAAAAGGCCCAGGTTCGAGTCCTGGTTAAGGAAATAATTTGCATGATGAACACATATGTTTGTCCTCGGATCATGGTTGTTTATATTTATACATGTTTGTTTATTCTGGGTTCACCAGTTCGCTATATGGTCGTGCATAACACAGGCTCTGCTTACTTTGATGCCAAACAATTTGTGTGAACTATGATTGTCTGGGGATCTATCAAAATCAAATTATTTGTACAAATATGGGTATTTACAACTGTTGGGTTATAATAGGTACAGTTCAAACCATATCTAACCTTTCTACAAATATTGTAGGTACATACCTTATATACAATATTTGTAGAAAATGTTTCTACTAAATTTTAAACTTCAATTTACCAAATAAATGTCATTTACATGTTATTATATATCATATTTTACAAAAACATTTCCATCTTAAATTAATACATTTATAATTACACAGGTAACAACTTGTCATTGAAATATTCAAAAATACTGTAATAGTGTATCTAATGTTTATTGTAAATTTTGGGAGCCATGCCAAAGAAACTCTCAGAATATACAGCAGTTTTACGAGGTTGAGACCGGAATTTGCCTTTAAGCCTTTGACTGTTTAACCCTTCAAACATGTTCATGTTGTTCTTGACAAACAATACTGATTCTAGAATGTATAAAGGGAAAAGTCAGAATCCTTAACTTTCTGAAAAAGGGCTTACAATATTGTCTGCTTTTCAAGTGACAAATCGATCTAATGCAGGGCTTTTGTGCTTTGAAAATGTTTAATCTGTCAGTAGAGCTCCCCCAAATAGCGTAGAATCGACTCAATGTAGGCATAATAAGCTGATGATCTATTAATATTAATCTAAAGATATAAACTAAACTTGACTCAAACAATACGTCATCTCAAGAAGCTAGACACCATAGCAGTACAATAGTCTGGCTCTTTCTCACTCTCATGATGTAACGCGCACGTAAGTTGGATCGATGGACAGTGTTATAAGAGTTGATCGCATATCATGGCGTCGACTCTTAGTAAAAGAGTAAAATATAAAAGCAGACCAACCTAGACCTAAGATTGCACAATCATATACAGCTTGATTTTTTTGGTGTTTTAATTGTTATGGTGATACTCCTTTAATGTTGCCATATTATCAATTAGACAAATACACCGTTATTGTGTTGATACAATAATTATAGGATAATTAATTACTCGGAAGAGGGAGAAATATGATGTGACTTCTATTCACAATGACTGTTAGAGATCATGGGGTGATTGAAAAATATTAATTTAAAAATACCTTTTTACTTTAACTCGGTATCCTTTTTGGTATCATTTAGCTGTACAAGCAAAACAATTTTAGAGTTTACAAACTTTTACTTCCATCGCAAATATTTTAAAGCGATATACTTTATCTCAACTTTACCAAGGCACCTTAATTATGTTATCTATCCTTTTATTTACAAATGACTGTATATTCACAATATACAATTTAAACGACTGTTGCTCAAAATATTTGTCATAAGACGTCTTAGAAAACATCACAAAAATACCCAACCTTCACCAATTTAACTTAAAAAGGCGTAATAAGCTTTACCATAAGTCCTTGAAAGCGCGTGATTTTGCGTCGCCGTGGCCTGTGCTACCGTCCAAGCTTAGTACTAAAAAGATTCGTCTATACCTATATTTACCTCCTTTGTCTTTACAGGGTCTATTCCAAGACTTTGCATGAGCCTTAGGACTTGTTCATTAGGGTCAGTATGCGATACGTGCGCAGGGCTTCTCGCGGGGTCTGAGGTGACAGTGGGCGTCACGTAGGGCTCCGCTGACATCCATCGGTGCTTCTTTATCTGTTCTATGGTGTACCGTTTCATCGGCTCTAGGACTAGCATTTTACGGATTAAGGACTCGCAGTCTGAAAAGAGAGTAAATTGGGTTATAGGGATATTTATTAATTTTTTTATAATTTATTAGGACTTCACTTTGTATGATATAATAGTAATATATAAAAATACTAATAGACACGTATCTTAGGGCCGATTTTACAATGCTCGTATGTTTTTTATCAATAGAATAATTGTGCGAGTTAGACATAACTTCTATATAAAATCTTGTCAAGTGCCAAAGTTATTCTCCTGATAAAAATATCTGAGCATTGAACAATCAGCCCTTAATCTTATACCTATACTGATTTAAATACGTTTTATTATATAAGTACCTATTCAATACGTCACTCTCTCAAAAATAAAAAAAACAAATAAATGGCGAATATTTTTTTAAATGGTAGTTTTACTTATGATTTATGTCGATTTAAAATAAAAACTACTGTTGATTCCTTTTTCATTATTTTTATTGATAAGTAAATAGGAATGAAACGATAGAAACTACCCCTAAAAGTAGATTCGTTCGATACCAAACTAAAAGATAATAATAATAATAAACACTCTTTATTGTTCACCATAAAGTCACAAAAAATATACAAATATATCAAAGAAACAATGGGTACAAAAGGTAGTCTTAACCCTGTAGAGTGATTCTTCCAGACAACCTTAGGTTTGGCATTGGGAAACTTTGTACTAAAAACTTAATTTAAGTAACATTGATATAAGCGTATTATATACATATAATACGCTTATATCAATAAATAAATAGAAAATAATGCATTAACACATAGATTTAAAAAATACTATACATATACACAGGGTGTTCCAAAATTCAACGTCAAGCCGAAACGGGACAGTAGGATAAATGACAACCATAATCAAAAAAATTAAAAAAAATCCATCCCATGTTCTTTAGAAATTATGGACATTAAACAGAAAAAAAGCAGAATTTCTCAATTTTTTGACAATTTTTTGTTTATTGTGGTTAATGTTGGTTCTTTTTGTCCATTTAAAACATGTAACTTAACCGTTGACATTTTGACGTTTTTATTATGCCTATTCATAATAAAATAATACTAAAACAATTGTCCCAAATTTTCTTAGAAATAATATTTTTTGCCGAACTATGAATTCAACACTTTTAAAATATCTCCCGAAAAAAATATCTTTTAGAGTGCCTTGCCAAGTGCCATCAAAAGTTGGCGCCTTTAATCAAATTTCCAAAATGGTACAACACTTGGTGAGTTAACACAAAAAAAATATGGGTAAAAAATAAAATAACTTGAAGTAATCCGATTTTATGCAAATCCAGTTTACTTAGCTAAAATGTTTTTGATTCGCAGACACTCTTTGGTGGTCCTTAATTTTAGTCCTTAAGTTTCGGCTTGACGTTGAATTTTGGGACACCCTGTATAAATACATCTAGTTACGATAGCAAGTTGCCATGAAGATATTGTACGGTTACCAATTCACTTCTGACCTAGTGGCTTAAATTGAAATAGCCTTTTATCACTATTACCCAGGCCATGCTTTCGTCATTCTTAGCCTTTCAATATGATATACATCAAACATGCACCTAATATAATATGTAAGCCACCTTGCAGCTAATACTGTTACGTGCAGCAGAGATCGCTAATAAATACATAGCCTCGATTTATTAAAAGGCCAGCGGCGAACATAGCTTGCTTCTAGAAAATTACGTCAATGGATTTTCATCTTAGCTAGGATATAAGTACTTTGTATTAAGAGAGAAAATTGCTTATAAATCAGTTTACCATTTGCTCTTGTCATATTCCTTTCTTCGTTAATAACGAATCTCTTTGTGGAGGGGTGGAAACTGATAAAATTCAAGGATAATAACAAAACGTTAAAATTTTTGGTACATTTAAACAAGTCGTAACCTTTATGAAAGTAAACGGTTAGCAAAACTAAACATAGGCTCTTGAACATTGTTGATTCTCAGATTCCTGTGGGAATATTTTAAGAGTACTATTTTTGAATTTTTTTTCTATAGTAACAAGCAATAGTTTATACATCCATAAATAAAAGACCCCTAAATCGTTAAGCTGTGTGATGTTCCGCCTATTGTACCTACCTACCTGGCGCACATTCGTAAAAAGTTTGTTTGGGTTTACTGAAAGACTTTTGAGCCTAAATATGACGTGTTCTTAACGCCATCAGTGCTAGCATGAGTAATAGAATCACTACTCAAATAGGATTGAACTTAGTACCTTAAATTCCCACATTAGCCTCGTTATCATAAGAATCCAGGACCCAAACCGAGCACAACTATAAAGGTTGCAATAGAAGAGACAATAATCTTTATTTTTATAGTCCATAAACTTGGTCTTAAACCACTTGTGCGTCACATCAAGATCTCATCTTTCCTACTGATAATTTATGAAACAAATGTTATCTGCTTGAGTTTCTACTAGAACACAAACTGATATTCGTCGCAATAAAGATTATTTGTAGTCATACCTCGGAAATACTTCTAAACTTTGAGCATCGATCAAAACTTTTTTCAAAGAATTTTAAGAGCTTTTATCCTGTAAGGGTAATATATTTTCTGAGTTTTTAATTGATCCGAAAATCATGTTGTGGAAATATTTTATAGGATTATTGGCAAAACAATATTCGGTTATTTTTGAATAAATTTCTTTATCGTCTGCAAATTTGAGAAGCGTGATCAAAGAATAAACTGCTCATTAGATGAATTTTTTGTATGGAGATTGACCAGACGCGTTCGGCCGCTTTGATTTGATTTCAAATTGGCGGACACGCAAGATCTGTAATAATTTTATTATTTATTTTACACAAGATAAAAATATATATTAAACAATATTTATTATTATTATATAATAATAAAATATATAAACAAAATATATAATAATAAAGTTATATAATAATAATAAATCTCCAGACAAACGCACCTACTGTATGGCCCTAAAGTAAGCAGACCTTGTGTTATGGATGACCATACAGCGAACTGGGGGGAACCCAGAATAAACATACATACATAAATACAAACAACGATGACCCGAGAACAAACATCTGTTTTCATCACACAGAGGAATGCCCCGACCAGGACTCGAACCTGGGACCTCCAGCGTATGAGCCTGGGCTACTACCCACTCGGCCGTTTGTATCTAAGTATAATACAACTAGTGACACTTCCTTAGTAAAACCAGGTAAAACTAATGGAATATTCGTTTTGGCAAACTTTTTTCCTACTTGCAATGAAAAACTTTTTTATGCTCTCAGTATTGCCTCTGATGTACAATCTTTGACAGCTCATAGCTCGGAAACGTGACGCTTTACGAAATATTTTTTTTTAATATTTACGAGTTTGTATTGTTGTAAACTGTATTGATTTAAGAAGACTATACGCGCGGCCACCATTTTGAAAAAAATTGTCAAAATGGCAGACGGCACCTGCGACAAAAGATTCATACCCCTTTACAAATGTTATAATTTATTATTAGTACTAATTCTATTATAATTAAATGCTGTACATACCCGACATTATCAAATCAACAAGATGTTACACTTACATATGCAAGATAATTACAGGTTATCTTTGTGAGTCGCTGGTGAACACATGAATAACAGGTTTGCACAACATGGAATATGCTGAAATATTTTCACAGTTTTGTCAAAATATTTTTCTGTAACATAAACAGACAGTCTCGGTGCGTTGTAAATATAGCTTAAATGTAGGTAATTTTAGCTTTATACAAAACATTTTCATGCGTCATAGTACCCGAAAATATCACAAACTGCTTTCATGTGCTGAAAGAAACTGACGTAGGTCGCGAAATCAATAAAGTCTAAATCCGTGGATTGATCTAAAGTAAATATTTTCCTTGCCGCATTCACCCGCACTTCTGTACGAGATCCTTATCAAAACTTCGTATAGATAGATTATTCTGTGACGAATACTATTATAAATATTCGATTTGCCTATTCGATTCTCCAGAAATAGCCCTTGCTCACGTCAAACCTGCCACTTTAAAACAGGCATCTTACTAATTTCGTACTATCTTATTTACCTTTCGTTTGCTTTTTCTTAAATAGAATCGATGAATGTAGTTTTTGCTAGGCGCTGCTATTAATAAAGAGCTAAGTCTGAAATATCGCGTGGTCTTCCTGTACATTGACGCAGTTGCATGGAAAATTCGTATTTGTTATTTAATAAAACGATGGAAAATTGGGTGGGTGAGCACCGGCCGGATGGCGGCCATGTTTGCTCCATGAACTTGGCGGGAAAATCACACGCCACGCGCTCTATATGCTTCATTCAAATGTCACGTTTCGATTCATGAGGAATCTGGGTTGTACTAGATGGGATTAACGATGTTTAGATATCTGCTCAACACCTGTGTTATGGATTATGACTAAAGTTTATGCCTTAGCTCTCCTGCAAACTAAACAATTAACATGCCTTTGTTATTGCTATTAGTACTATTCTTTACGTTATAGATTTATTAAAGTTTTATTAATTGATCATAATAACAATACAGTATCAAAATATTTATGTATATTCGGTAACTGAATTGTTTTCATTAACGAATCTTACTTTTACAAGCTTTATTGACTGATCAATACCTAAAAAAATCAATTCATCTGCATTGTAAAGCAAAGCCTACTATTTGCTATTCTTAGTATACGAAATTGGCTATTGCAGACGAAAATAATAAACCAACATATTGTCCTCATAATTGACTTCACCAGACAAAACTTAAATGGTAGATAGTGATTATTACACGTGCGTTTCCCATAAGATTTCACTAGTCTAGTTCTAGTATCACACAATACTCCACAAATGCCGTGATTTCAAAGCCTGGCATTATAATGTGACGATATTTCGAGCGTCGAGAATGTGATGACGTCAACGACTCGGCCGATTGACATTGAAAGAAAATACATTTTTCATAACGTTCTCTGGCGTGACGGCATTGCATGGCCGCCATTTTAGGAAACATACAAAGCGTGGTACTGAAAAAAGCAATAATAGTACTTGATTACTTTTAGTTTAAACTCAGTAATTGACATTCATTGTGAACCATAAATTGTTGCTAAGTTATATACGTATTTCTATGCATTTTCATGGACGGTAGACGTGTACCCGGTTTCCGACTTGTCCACTTGACTTGTGACAGCATCACAAACTTATTATTTAATGGCTAAACGATTATCTTTTACCATTATTGGAATACAGAACAAAGAAATTTAAAAGGTTAAAAACCCAGCCAGATGTCTCCAAATAAAAAAGATGACCATTATTTTAATTTTATTTAATTTAAACCAAATTATTTTAATTGTGGTAACAAGTCACAAGATCGTTATTTAACTGAAAACTGTAATTTTTTTTAAGTGAGCAAATTATAAGATTCATTTATAACAAGAATCATACTTAAGTTTAGCAATTAGATATTTGACAACATTTAAAAATGCAAGTTTTTATCATATAAGTTATTTAGAGCCACAAATTGTTTTGAAACAAATATAATTTAATATCGAAGGTAAGAAAACTTAGAAAAGAAGCAAAAGGTTTATATATTTATGTGTTAATTTGGTCAGGTTACTGACATTAAATATATATATTTTATCCACACGCCATACAATTTTTAGTACTTATGATTTATTTACACGTTGTTACGCCACAATTTGGTACCGGTTTGTATGGAGCGTTTCTCGGCGACCCGCACCGTCTCCTCAAACATATCGCTGTATCTAGAAAACTATTGATTGTAATCATACTGTTACTTTTGCAATATTTCTTTACTGTTAATTAACTATTGAAATATGTAATCAAAAATTTTTTGTCAAATACCCTATTGTATATTGATTTATACTAAACTCTAAAAGCGATGATGTGTACCCTAAAAATAAATTGTGTTTCTTAAGCATTTTATAAAGAATCTAGTTAGAAATAATAATTATTATTATTTCACATAAAAAGTCATAATAAATCTTACAAATTATAAAATTTACGATCTGGTCGGTCGGGTCTGGTCTGGAACGAAACTAAGCTTATTACGAAGAAGTTTGAAAGGGAAGTACTGTGTGTAATGTCGTAATACACGAAACAAAAGCAAGTCCACCTAGAAACAACATTCAACATTATTTTTACTCTTTTGTAACTATGTTACTTGAAAACAACGTCACGGTAAATGGGCAAGACCTTAGATACTAAACCAGCAACGAGATAAATTACTTTTCAGAATCAAAAGACTTAAAAAAACGTTTATTAAAATTGAAACAGAAGGCAACAAACTGGTTTTACAGAATAAAACAGTATTCGTAACAAACAATAGAGATTTTGTTACCAAATGTAACTTTTACGAAATTTACTGAATTGTTCAGATATACAGACATTTGTATTGCCACAAAAGTACAAAACGAAAAGGTGAACTGACGTCCGGTTTTTTACGAGCCTATTACACGGCCTCAAATGCAAACAAACAAGCTAAACATTAATTAAAGATCTACAAACGGGAAACACTTATAAAATGGGAAATTACTCAACAGATTCATATACCACATCCTATTATTACGCATTAAAGTAATGTTAATTACACTATTATATACATGCGACTTAAGCAATAAAATAATCTACGCAAAATGAAAGGAACTATAACTGACAAATTATTGCCATATTAATGTACAAAAAGTAAATTAGAAATATATCAAACCAGCTCGCTAACGATCATACACGCGATGTTATAAGTTACATACAGGGGGTTTAAGATTTGCCGAAATAAAACATATTTTTTAACGTAATAAAACTTGATCAAGATACGTATATTCTAAAATAAGAAGTAAAAGTTGCCATCAAAATAATTCCTCGCCTAAAAATCAATGAATAAATTAGCAAATTTATCAATAGTTTAATGTTCATCCTGTATAACGCATGAAAAATCGTCCAAAAGAAATGATATCGCGTGTGGCAACATTCATGGATTGCTGCTGATTATGTCCGAATAACAAAGAATGTATTAATTTCACAAGATATTGTAATAAATTTTCACACCTGCAAAACTGATGGGGTTAGCTATTTTTAATTCAGTTTTTTCTTTTTTTCGTTTATATAATGTTGATATATAATACCTGATTATATATAATTTAAACAAGGAAAATATAAATCGAAATGTGGAAGTTATCGATAAGTAGTAGTAGAAGTATTCATTACTAGAATCCTTGTTCTAATAGTTTTATTGAACAATTATCATTCATTCGGCCATCATCAAATAATACATTTCAATAGAAAACTAACTAAAAGGAACATTTCACAATGCGGAGCAAAGGTAAAGCTTCTCTAAATTATGGTTCTTACTGTTCTATTTTCAAAAGTAAGTCCGCAGGAGATAGTTGAAAATCTCTAATCCCTTCGTTAACAACGATTCAAAAACCTACTAAACAACTATTTCTGTAAAACTTAACTGTATTCAACATGAAATAGGTCATATTATAGAAAGTAGCAGGAAGCAATAGCCTTCCCACGAGTTCCAAATAGACAGCAGTCCAAATGCAACCTAAACCCAACACAATAAAGTTCTAAATATTTCAACAAATTTAAAAGATTTTCAAGTCAACGTGTTTCAGTAACGCTTGGACAGTAAGTAGAATGCATCATTGAACAGGCTGTGACGCAAACGATGGTTGGCGATCGATTTCAACGGCTCTTATCAGATTATCGACATGACCGAGTCCCATTACTAGCCCGCGCATGCCTTCCACACAAATTAGGTACTAATTAACGTAACGTTTGACGTAAAACGGAACGTAAATAAGAAACAATGGTTTTAGTTAGTTTAGCGTAATTACCTTGGTTGACGTTGAAAGGTAAATGGTAACTTTCTGGAATGTGTTTAGATATTTATTGTTTTATGAAATCTTGAATTAGATATTTAATTAGATATAATTTAATCTATGAATATAATATAACTAATAAATCAAAATAAAAAAATACATATTATTTTACTTATTCAAACACTTATTCTCGTTCTTAAAAGATGTGTTTTTGAATAAAAGGATAGCTTAAATATTCTTTAATTATGCCATTGCTTAAATTTAAAATATAAATAAGTATAAAAATAAGGACAAAATATTACCTATATTACTATTTAATTATGATATTTTACAACTCTATTAAGAAAAGCTTAAACCGATAGTTAAAGTTAGAGTTTGCAAGCTCGAATTGTAAACTAAATTAACCTTCATAAGAGACTCACTCTGAGGCCGCACTCGGAGAACTCAAATGATTACTAAGGCATTCCTAAGTGAAGATTTTGCTTAGCGAAATTATACTTTATCATAACAGTTTCTAAGTCTATATTTGCTGAGCAAAATGATGTGGAGTTCCCGTGCCTGGAATCTAGTTGCGTCCAGCAATGGTTACCAGCAATGGTTTTTCTCTTGCATTGATTGCAGACGATATTTTCAACTCTAATACGCCATATTAATATAATAAAACATTTCATTTAATTCAAAAAACTTTAGTCATGAAACCAAACAAGAATTTTCCTACAAGTAGGTATTACCTACAGGATTTTGGGTTCAAAAATTCCGAGCTACCAAAGTTTGTTCACGGACTATTTACCCACCTTGTACGATTGAAAATATCTCGAAATACGTAATTTAGGCTGGCGAACTACATCAACGTATGATATAAATTAGTTTCTTCAGAAAACTTATGAATACCAAACGGTAACGTGTAGGTGGTTGAATGCGTCATTCGTTTAGAAAATAGCCTAATTTATTTATATAATATGTTTGTTTACCGCTTCTAAATAAAACGCTAAGATTTATTTCTTATTCGAACCCATTTCTAATTGGGCCCGCGTTGTTCAATATATTCACTGGAAGTCAAAGTTTCGTATAATGACGTAGGCTTTCCTTCCTTTAACGAGATAAGAAAAGTTTTTCCAAGTACTTAACGTGTTGTACGTAATGTAATTCAACTTTGGGAATATGGGAGTCAGTGTGTTGGTATTTTAGATATGTACTTGATCACTTTCCTATCGGTTAGTAGATAGATAACGTTATTCAGCCGTTCTGGAAGTATAATTTTCTCTTACAAATATGTAGAAAGAAAGGAAATGTTTATTTGATATCAATACATTATTTAAGAGTTAACTTAATATTTAACAGAAACCTAATATCAAAAAGGCCTCCGCTTAGCTTAGTGCCGCGACGAAGTTACGACGCTGGTTTTCGGCGGATGCCTTCATTTATCTATATGCAAAATACACGTATTTTTCATAATTCACCCGTGAACAATAATACGAATGCATTTAAAATAACGGATAAAGGCAGTAACGTGACCTTACCTTCACTCATAAAGTAGGGTATTCGGAAGCGGCCGGACAGCACCCTGTCCCGGAGCGACTGCAGCGTGGACCCGTCGAAGGGCAGTGCCCCGCAAACCAGCACGTAGAGCACCACCCCGAGACTCTGCAACAGATATAAATTTGAACACCATGACGATAACTAGAGAAGAATATCTTCATTACTGTAAAGCAGGTTATAAAATTGGTGCAGTGCCAGCACGAGATCTCTGCATATTCATATACTCCTAGTACCACATCCTGAAGATAACCAAAGGGGTATAAAAATGTAGTGAGTACCACTCCAAGACTGTGCACTTAGATATACCTACTGTACTCGATGTCTACGGTTGGTTGATGAAGTATATATAAGCTTGGGCATTAGCTTTCAGTTGTGCCCTGCTATAAAATATCCCTAAACAAGCTGCGGAATTTGACAAATTAAAAAACTGGACTAGAAAACTCTTCATCCTATTAGAATTCCCTATGTCACACCAAAACTGAGTCAAACAAATGTTGACATCACCTCATATTTTGAAATCCGTTAAATGGTTTAGGCTGTAGAACGTGCCAAAGAAATATACCTACATACATAAATACATGTAATCGAAAAACATAACCTTTCATCTAACAGACGGGTAAAAAGGTAACGTCAGATTTAAGATAGAATCATTTTGAAGGCTGTTCTGTCAGCCACATTTACAATATTATAGACCGATTCGCGTTCACAATTATTTTGAAAACGATTTGTGAGGTTGCCTTTGATTTAAACGTTATAGTCCAATTCATTTATTTCAGCTATGGCAGGCACATATATTCTATTTATGCATATTTTAATTATTTTAGCAAAACAAAACCAGTTGTACTTTATTGTAAAGTTTAGTATACTGATCAATTGTGTGTTGAAAATTTTGTGTTGTGTTGACGTTCGCTGCATCGTAATACTCATGAAACAATTAGACATAAGAACGTTTAATTACTTCTTAAAAATAAATCAATTCATACTCAAATGATCATCCGAAGAGCCAAAGCAACTAGGCGTACAACGAGTGCGTTCACCAAATAATACTGAATTTATAAAATAACAAAGATATTTAACCTTTACACAACACATGATAAAACATGAACTTAAATTTAAATCTTCTACCAAAACAACGGCTAATTATTCCACTCTTCCACACTTTACACAAGTTAAAAGCGCCCTTATAATAACATAAAGACATACCTACCTAAAAGTAAAAATGCCCATAAATATTCACGAAACAGAAATTCCAATGTGGAATATAGAACAGCCTGAATGTGTCAGTGAAACACCCTTGTAAGCCAAGTAAATAGATTTCAGTAAACAATAAGAAGGCAGAAAGGGAAACTTTTATTGTATGGATATAAAATATTAGAGTTACTTAGTTCCATTTTTTTCAAGATCTGTTTGATATTGCTGTTTTTGGGATAGTAGTTCTTTTTTATTCTAAATTCTATTTTATTCTACTTATGTAGATTTAACACTATTTTTACACAATTTTAAAACGGGGGCTAACTAAACGGACTTCTTTTTAATAGCATTATACACCACAAAGAAATCTATACTGCCATCGAACTTCATAATTCAGCCACAAAAATAGCCACTAGTTATTATTCAAAATTTTTAATTATCATCCAATTTCGATTATGGCGCTTCGCCGGGTGCTGTGCAACACGCTCGCTTCGCTCGCTCGGCTCGCCCATGCGATAAATGCAGCCTAACATTAACCTAACCCAAATTTATAGTTATACTATATAATATTTTGTAGGTGTTGCAAAAAAACACAAATTAGTTTATTAGAGGATATCTCATTTTCCCGTGGCTAAGTTACAAAATTAGAAGTTTGATCACGTGGCCAATAAAGAAATCTTACTTATAATTTCCCTTTTAAAACTAGTGTGCAAATCCAGGCAAATCCGAAGCGGTGCGGAGATTTTATGCAATGAGATTGGTTAATATTGGCACAGCTCCGCTTCTCTCCTCTCGTCTCAGTTCTGGTGGACAGGCAGTCATATGTACACATGGGGCCGTCGCACAAATGACTCGATTCGTTTATGTATAACAAAACGTATCGTTTTTTAAATATGTCAAAAAAAATCAAGTCTAAACTTAAAATTCATAAAACTGGTAATTTTATTATAAAAAATAATTCTGGGTTTCTGTTTATAGAGTATTTGTACATGGCTAACTTTCATTAAAAATAAATGTTTCATTAAAAGCTGAGAGAAAAGCTGAATTCTATATGAAGCCCACTATTTCTAAAATCAATAACTACTCACGAGAATTTCCCAACACCATACAATAGTGGGCTGTGTACGCAATAAGATTGAACAGATGCTCCGGGTACTTACTAAGATCGATTCGGATAAATCTATGGAATATATAAGGCATTCCGTAAAAAGGTTTGTTATAACTTAAAAGTTAGAGCTCATGTATTTTCCGTTGACAACGCTCGATAGTCGAAAGATAGACAAAATCTTCGGACAACCACCTAGTTCAAATTAATGTAGTAGTATGTAGAGAAAGATAAAGATAAAGTTTTCACGATGTTTTTGTCTACATTTATAGAAACGTACAACTGGAATCTAAACATAAGAGTCTGTCTTATTACATTAATGCATGATCAAGTCTACTGCTCAAGGCCACTAAAATTTTAGGGAAAAGTTCTACTTTTAATTCTTTAAATGTTGTAAAAGATATTTAAAAATCCTTGACAAACGTTGAAGATCTAATATCTGAAATTAATAATAAAACATTAATTCTCTTTTTTCTTATCGCCTCTATTCCCAGTGTAGCTCGATGATACTAAAATGTATTTTTCAATCACACGAATGTTTAGAGCCAGTAAATGCTAGTAGGTACCTAATAATACTAACACAGCCTCAAAGTTTACTAAATGCAATTGCATTCGTACTCACAAAATTGTGTTTACCTTTTTTGAACTTACAGCATAGAACTTACAGTATTAATTTATATGGCATTTACTGCTTATATAAATTATTAGTCATAAATTAAGTGGCCATTCTTACCCATATATCAATCTCCGGGCCAGTATAGCGCTTGCCCTCGAACACCTCAGGCGCGGCGTACGGCGGAGAGCCACACCATGTGGCCAACAGCTCCCCGGTGGCATAGTAGTTAGAGAACCCAAAGTCGGCGATCTTGATGTTCATATTCGCATCCAGGAGCAGATTCTCTGCCTGGAAAGATAGAGAAAATAAATAATCCGCTCCTTTAGGAAAACGCAAATTACACATTTAATCATTACAGATAATATTTTATTGTATTTAGAATAAATTTTGGTAAATCCTACTATCCTAAATATTCGCTGTATGGTCATTAATAACACAGGTTCTTATTTAGGATATTTCTGGAGATCCTTTAAATTTAATACGTAGGTATATTTAGATGTCTAACCCTTAGTACAACAACAGTGCCTTTTTGTGTTTTTTATCACATAGTGTGCTGGCCTTCACTTGTAAAAAAATTAAACAAATTTTAAAAATGTTTAAAGCGCAGCAATTTCGTAAACCTAATAGGTAACCATGAGTTTGTCACATTAGTGGTACAGATATTGGGCCCGTGGTCATGAGACACAACAAAATTCATCAGACAGCTTGCTTCCAGATTAGTCAGGTCTCCGGCGACCCCAGTTACCTTGCGCAAAGCATTAACTTAGCCATACAGTGAGGTAACTCTGCTAACATTATTGGTTCCATGCCGAGGAGCAAAGATCTACGCTAGGGGGTCTAGCCAACTATACAATCGCTTACGCTACCGCGCATCACATGATATTACGATAGTCATATGATATGATCCGTATAGTTTAAGTGTTTTCTATAGCGATCATATATTGCAACTTGCAACAAAATTTTTGTACATAGACTATTTACAAATATTGTACATACATAGGTAATAAGAAAAACGTTTTATTTTATATATATATATATATGTAAGTTTTTTTATAGTTACAATACTTCTGTATGTATATAATTAACGGCAATAAATATGTTGTAGTCCTCATAAAGCTTTATATTTAATGTAATGAATGTCAATGTTTGCACTTATGTATTCAGTGAGGTAGGTATATCGAGGCAGCTTAGCATCTCCCACTTCTATATTCCTGAATTAAATTTCCCGTATTTCAGAAGTATATGGAGACCAAGTCCAAAAAATAAAATGGGTTGTCCTAAATAAAAAACGTAACACGAAATATTGCTTCATTTCTAGAACGATGAAAATCATATATTTTTCTACGTCTGTGACGTGGGGGCGCGCCTTAATAAAAATAAACTTAATGTATAAATAGAAAATCACCCACGTACACGAAATAGTTTTCTGTGTACATGCCATAAAAAAATTAAGTACAAATTAATCAATAAATATCAAGGTAAGAACTTTGCCCTGAGTATACAAAATATAATTTAGTCCTTTTCATAAAAGTAGATTGAAAGGTTGAAGGAGCTTTTGTATGATACAGGTGCAACGTGCGTTTTCAGCAAGTTTTATTCGCCACCTGCCCCGCCGCTTGTATGCCACCGATGCTTTTTTGTTTGTGTTTATTTTAACAAAGATTTAGTTTTATAAAAAAAAGTTTACTTTTAATTTCAGGATGTAAAAACTTGAAACGTGGGAAAACTTAAGTGAACGGAAATTTCTTTAGCACTAGGTTGTGATGCTGGCAATAAAACGCTGGTGGTGTAGTGGCTTTAAGCACTTTTATTTCTGGGCAAAACATTGTGGATCTGGATAAAACGAAAACTTTTACCAAAAGTTATTATAAAATGCCACTTTACAGCCGAAGTATTGCTGAAATTGTATTTTGGATTTTCTTTAAAGTACGATGATAAAATAAAATATAAGATATAGTTCACTAAAGTCAATGCTAATATCAGTTGTGTATTTTTTGTAATACCTCATAATAATAATCTCAGGAAAAATTATTCGAATTGTTCACTGAAAGAGTTAAGTCATTGTTCTAACATTTTAATCATTCATTGCATGCCGAGGCAGTTTTCATACGGAAAGACTAGGCTATTTCTAATTCACTTACACAATTTACTTTTAGAGTTCAGATTAACTCTTACCAACAAGCCTAGGATTAGGTAGTTTCAACTTTGGACCCTAGATTAGAAGCAATCGCAATTAAGTCGCGGCTTAAGTAATTGAATGGGCACACTGAAATCGCACACGACCAATCTTTTTTCGATGAAAAATATAACAAAAAATTTGCTTTCACAAAGGATATTTCGTTAATTTTAATTGCCGTTTTAGCATCACTAGTGGCGCCGTTGTCGGTTTTATTGGCCTTAATTGTTATACTCGAAAACAAGAACATGAAAATATTGTGAATCTAATTTTCTATTTATAAATATAAATATTGATTTCGATCCTCCTTGATCCTCGTTAAATCGTTTCCGTGTGAACATAACTAATTGCATAAATTCGTTACTAGCCTTAGAAGTGTTATTCCAGTTATTTTTCAAATAGTGTACAAAAATCCATTAATTACATTACTTATACTCAGTTATAGTAAATGCTATCCAGGAAGACTAGCTTTCTCTATTTCTTGGTGATGGCACTCACTATACTATAAAGGTTTGATCAACATGTAGGACCTCTCAAGAAATTTGTCAGTTTTATTTATAAACGCGAAAAAACAATTCTGCTTAGCTAATCAATTATATAAAAATCATAACATCTACCTTCAAGATTTAATTTGAAAATGTAAGTCCAACAGTGTTCTTATACCTTTCGACCACTAAGGCTCTCTGGCTCAGACCTGGGTTAACAGTTCTACCCAGGTAGAGGGGTCGGATGATGGGTCACTCACTTCTCTCTAATATGGTTGAGGTGGGCGATCGCTGGATCCCACGTTAACCACGTGAACGGGTGCCGTTTAAGGGTGTTCGTCGTTTGGATAGTTGGTAAGAGGGAAACTTGCCGAGTTAACAGATGCAGATGAGAATAGTTTTGTATAGATATAAAGCGACATTGTAAATTTATTTTGATTAAATTATACCCGAGAAATTTTTTAACGTCGATAAGTACAAGTAATTGTAAATGTTGAGAAATAAATATTTGAATTTCAATGAGAAGTGTGGATATATCGGGAATATTTCGGAGATAAACATAAGATCAGTAAAAATTATAACTATGAATTTGTTTTTTCTCTTGCATTTGGATTCTTACAGTGGTGAAAGAAGAAGAGGTTCATTTACTTTTAACTTATGGAGTTGACAGTGATAGAGAGATATTTTTAACTGTATTGAATTTACAACTTAGGTCAGCGCAAGTTAAAGTTTGGTACAGACTTTAATTAGAGTTTAGATAATTACCTTTTCTAAACTCTAATTGAACCCTTTACGAAACTTTAGACATAAGTTTTTGATTGACAAACCTTGAGATCTCTGTGAACTATCCGCCTTTCGTGGCAGTACTCAACAGCTGACAGGATCTGCCAGAACTTACGACGAGCAGCTTGCTCCGCCATCCGCCCGTACCGAGCTATGTAATCTGTTGACCAAAAATTCTAAATCAGTGAATGTTTGAAAAGGGAATAAAGTACGTGGTGAAAATAGCACCAAACACCATTTTATCAGGTAGCTTATAGACTACAATTTTGCGTAGATATCTATAAAAGTTTAATAAGAAAAATTAAAAAAAAAACAGTTATTATAGCCACATGGTGTTCGCACCCATGGATATCATTGGTCGTTAGTGTTTTGTATCTATCAATATTGAATGGTATTATTCTGCATGCCTGACCGTGGGCATCATTTGGAATTGCCTTTGTTCCAGTATTTGCACTGGCTGTTCCTGTCCCTTAACCGGAACATAAGCACGTAAACGTGATCGTCATGGCGGCCAAAATAGGAAGGACTGTATCCCCAGACTCTACTCCAACTACTGAGTTCCCAAGAAGCTGCTTTCATAACGCTGAGGACACTTAATATTGGGTAAGCTGTGAATTTTATCTTTTTATCGTTAAGGATGTATGTAAAATATATCTACTTGTCTAACTTTCGATAAATTTGGAATATATTATAGAGTTGATTACGCTGCATCGATTGGACAAAAGGAAAAGCCTCATTTAACTCCGTGTTGTTCGTACCGGAAGTTGACGAAATCGAACTAAAATGATAAAAAAGTACATGTATCGTAGTCAAAGCACGGCCAAAAAAATGATTTCCAGAAACTTCATACATTTTTTCACGGAAAAAAATCACTGTTGCCGTTGTCGTTATGGAGATATTCGTGATTAATTTTTGACGTTTCAGTAGCGTTCTGTGAACTGCTGTTCAACTCAGTACGTCCACCATATTGGAAACGTAAACGCGGCAACGCAGCACTTGACAATATATATATAGGTATATAACGACGTAATATGCGTTATCGTTGATGATAGATGCAGTCACATTTTCATTGAAGTATTTATACATAATTCAATACAATAAAAAATTTAAACAAATATCAAATTGCGTATTAATTTTATTAAAAATCGTAAATTATTAATCAAGATGACATAATTTTTTCATGACAAATTATAAAATGCGAACAGAAATGATTGGGCATTGACATTTCCACATGAAAATGAACCTTAAAAATAAATAGATGTACTGTGGATTTGACCTTACATACATCCTTAAGCCGGTATACAAAACATTGATTTAATTTGGACACGTAAACAATAATATAAATATAAATAACGCTCAGTTCCAGTTACAAAATAAATTATACAAAATATACTCTAACGAAACCTAAAAATAACACATAACTGTATAATATTTAAAAACTCAGGAGGTCGCACGCTAACTACTCACAGCTACAAAAGATAAGGAACCAATACTAAAACATTGACATACACACGCTGTTGAAATTGTAAGTAAATAGTAAGAGAATCATGAAAACCCATTTCTGAAATTGACTAACAACTAGGTGAACTCACAACTATTTTCCCAACATTAAATCTTAGAAAGATTTATTCCTCGTCTTACGTTTCGGTCTTAAGTCAGCTGTTGCGCGAAATTGCTTTCCCCTACCACCCCCTTGCACCCTCCGAATGACGTCATCGCACCCCGTTTACGTCATGACAAAGGCCGTGAACGTACTAACGCCCTTAATCGATCTCGAGGTTACAATTTTCGTCAAGAGCGAGAACGATGACGTTTTAAAAATAGAATTCCTAAGTCTATTAAGTCTGGTTTAAAATAGACTTGTGCAAACGAAGACAGGGCTTTCATTTTAATTACAAGCTAAAGTTCGGTAAGGTATTGAGTGTCGATTCAGAGTTAAGTTATCTAATTGGCGCGGGATGAAATACTTTGATTTTAAGTCTTTAAGTCTTTAGATTAAAATAAATAGAATTCTGGGTGACCTTCTTACCAAAAATCTCTCCTTTGCTAGCGTATTCAGACACTATGTAGATCATGTTTTTCGTCTCCATGACCTGAAACAAACAAAGAACTTTTTTACTTCAAACGCTACCATACAAAAATAGCATACTTTTAAATTCTTCGATACAACAATGGCCCTGGAAAACTTGGAGAATAAAGAACAATTTCTAACTGTTCTGTGAGTGCAATAAAGTAAAACAAAGTTTAAGCTTATTCGTAGAATAACTTTGACGTGTCACGAACGATACCATTTTAAAAAAGCGCAATGGATTCAAATCAAAATAGAAAACACACATTGGACTGTCATTTGTTTCGAATCAGAAACAAACATTGAAAATAGGTCCTAAATGGACAATGTGACCTAACGAATGAAACAATGCCCACGGAGGCAAAACACGAAGCGCGTGAATGAACCAGCATTGAATACACCATTGCAGCAAACCCAGTTGTATACTAAACATTTGCATGGCCTGTCATTGAGAACCAACTTTAAATGGTAGGAAGTCAAAACTTCCGATCCCTTCTAAAAGGTAAAACAAATTATATCCGTCAATTCACTGGGCATATCGAATTGATCTGGCTTTGTTTAGAGTTATATAACCTTCTGAGGTGTTGATTCAACAAACTGCGATTAAATCTTGTTTACATATATGTATCTGGTTTACAGATTCAAAGACGAAAGCGTTGAGTCAGACAGAATGATTTTATTTTTAGATGTTTACATTTTTCTAGCGGCCGTCTGGTCACGGGCGCGACCTCGCCGCACCATGGGCGCCCTACTAAATCTCGCGAATGAAAACTACTGTTTTGTTTTAAATATTCTACAGATTGCAGACATTAACATATGGTGCCCTTGATATTGGAAAGATTTTTTCTGAAAGTTATGGTCGCGTTTGTTTTGTTTACGGATTTCATTTCGCGTATAGATTGTGAGATCTTTCATGTTAGTTTGAAAGATCTCACAAGTTTAAATATTAAGGTAAATAATAAAAAAATTCTCGAAACTTCATTCGAAATCATAAATGCGAGTGTCTGTTGATAATGAGAGTTAAAACAAGTATTTCGTTTTATTTATTTTTAGTGACACGACCTCATTCTGTAAGAAATGTTCTATATTATTTCCATATTTTGTATTCTTGTATGGATATTATTTTTCACGAAACTTACCAGATTACAAATAATTATAATCCCCAGATCAAACAACCCTTTTAAAGCAGTCGTTTAAACATCTTTTCATTTTTGGGTAAGGACGTAGGTACGCCTTTTAAAGAAATCGAAAAGGGGTGAATCTTATGGTGAAGGTTCTGAAGAACCCTTTATGTACGACTCAAAAAGTGATGCAATGCTCAGTGCGTATTCTACAATACAATAAAACAAAAGTTTTTGCTATTTGATATGTTCATTTTTAAACTAACTTTTATTATGTGCCTGAAAATAATTTTTCAGAATGAATTTTTTTCAAAAACCTAAAAAAAGCTGGGTGATTTATTCATGATTGTTTCACAAAATGTAACCCACTAAGGCATTGAATATAACAGCTAACAAGGTAAGCACCTGTTGAGGCAGGTGCTTAAGTGCGTGGTTGGAAATTCCATCCGCACCCGGAGCCTTTTTGGACTTTTGATTTCTAATGAGAAGCGAGATTTCGTCATTAGAGACTGTGACGGGGTCGGCGGTGATGGGGAGAGAGTCTCTGCGAAGTACTTCGTCCTCCACCGCCTGGATCTGTGAGGGATCAGGTTGCGTGCTGGGCGAGCATTGTGCGGCAATGCTGTCAGCGAAGCATTCGGGTTTCTCTTCGACTTTGAAGGCAGTAGTGCCATCGGGACGTGTGAGAGGAGGAACGTGAGAGGCGGTGTCTACGCGTAAGGCTCGGGCCATACTATAGTACGCTTGGTGGGACGGAGAGATATTCGCCATGAGATCGTTCATCTGAGCGTCCCGGAGTTCTGCGAGGCAAGACCTAACTTTACGTTGTAGCTGATTCGCAGCTAATCTATAGGCGGGCGTGGGATATTTATCCGGACTATCGATTTGATCGGGCGAGATCGCGAGCGGAGAGTTCGGGGCCTCTAAGGCTGAAACTAACGTATTTTTAAAGCCTTTCCAATTGGTAAAGGTCTTAGGAGAGGTGACGTTATCGTTAGGCGGTCCTAGCACGAGGGAGATGGGGCGGTGGTCAGAGCCTAGGTCATAGAGCGGTTCGATAGACCTGAGGTCGAGGTTGATTCCCTTAATAATTGCAAAATCGAGGATGTCAGGAGAGTGGTTTGGGTTGTCAGGATAGTGAGTGGGAGTGATGGGAGAGATGAAATCTAGGTCGAGTGAGTTTGTGATGTCGAGGAGAGCGATACCACTGGTGTTGGTTGATAGGCATGTCCAGTCAGGATGTTTGGAGTTAAAGTCTCCGAACATAATGACTGAATGGCCGAGGGCGAGAATGGCCTCAAAGTCGCTGCGGATTGGTCTGGTGCCACTAGGTATGTAGATTGAAGCTATGATGATGGTCGGATGACCTGTCATAGCCAATCTACACACAGTGGCTTCCATGTTGAGGAGAGGAGGGGTAGGGAGAGGACAGCAACGGAATCCTCTTTTGTAATAAATAGCAGTGCCGCCGAAATCGTTGTTGAGTTGGGCCTGTCGTTACGAATAAACGCTAACTTGGGAATAGCGAATCCCCTGGAGCGGTTTGGAGTTAGCCACGTCTAACAAGCAATAAGTCTGGCTCATTGTTCTGAAGGAACAGTTTGAGCTCAGGAAGGTTAGTATTAAGGCTACGAACATTAAAGGAAACTAGGGATAAGCCCTTGGGTTTGATACGGGATTTGCTACGGGTCTAGACATTCGACATTCGCACAGACAACCGCGGAGCGCGCGGACAACCTCTCTAGTTAGCTGTGTGGCCAGACTGGCCGCACAGCACACATGCAGGGGGGAAGTGGAGTCGGGAGTGCGAGTGCACTCCTTATTTATTTATTTATTTATTCAGTACAGCCACATCATACATATTCACACATTAAAATTAAAATATAGATTAAGATATTATACCTAATATGTATGACTCTTAAGGCGTACACATCATTCTTAGGATAACTGATAACATCATTTATCTAATTTATAACAAACAGTAAAAGAGAATTTCAAATCTATAGGTAAAAAAAAAAAAATAAACAAATTCTGTAGTTACAGTTTTAGTTTTCACTCCTTCGTAATATGGGGATCTAAATTTGATCTGTAGACTTCGGCTTTTATAAGTGTATCGATAGGAAATAAAGCCAGCTGAAAAGTCATCCTCAAGGCATTCGTTTATAATTTTTTTTCTACATACATCCCCAGAAAGTCGCCGCTGTATGACCATGCAGCAAACTGTGCGGGGACCCAGGATAAACATTTATATCAACAACCATGAACCGAGAACAAATCTGTTGTCAAATGTTTATCACACAACTGATTGACCCGTCCAGGCCTCGAACCTGGGACCTCCGGCGTATGAGGCAGGGCTACTAACCACTACGCCACTAGGTCGTCTAAATTATTAGATAGGTACATTAAAAATTCACAAACAATTTGACTAGGAAATGAAAGAAACAAACACAAGGCAGCTAATCGTGTAATTAACAAAGTATTTATATTTTATTTTTGGTAACAAAAACAGTTTGCGAAGACATCAATCCCACGGCCTCATGGTTTTTTTGTCTAATCACTTTGACTAAACAACAAGTATAAAGTACCTTTTGCTATATCTAACTACGTAAACAGTAAGCAATAACCTCGAATATCGACATTCATATTGAAGTACACCAGTAAACACAATTTCTCAACAAGTACACTGTGACGACATAGATGATAAAAATACACTTTATACTAAAAGTACAATTAGTTAAGAACTACTCAAACGAGGTCGCTCTAGAAACCACTTACTCAGTATAATCAATAAGACCTAGATGACAACTTAATAGTGTTAAAACCTCATTATTTTATTTGTTTCTGCAAAACTCCGCTAGGTTTCAGACGAGATGCAAAGACTGCTGTTTGTCAATTATAGCATCAACGCGTCAGTAGATGCATTCAACTGTCTCTTTTATTTGACACATGGTACTTCTACACTTCAGAATGCCGCGATATTTTAGTAAAAAGGTCGATATAAATTAAGAAGAAAATAATTCAAATTTGAATATATCGAATGGCATAAAAGAATTGAAGAAATAATACATTCTGACTTTCTCCATCGTCGGAGTAAGATGTAATATATCTAGTGAATGAAAATAAAATAAATAAGTTATGAAAGTAAATATTTCTATAACCTCCCCTATTGACGTAGAACTTTAGTTAATGACCAGGTTCTTAAGTAATGTTTAGGTGTTATTGGCCTAGTCGATTGTGGTTCTGTAGATTTTTGTTGTAGTGCGGCTGTTGTTATCTCAAAGAAATAAATGAAAACAAAGAAATTGTAAACGCCTTGTTAAGATATTACTTTCTAATAATTATACTTAGGTTAACGCGTCGTTCGCATTCCTACTGAGTTTCTTGCTGGTTCTTTGGCAGTAGATAAGCCTTCTGAACCAGTAGCAGTTTCAATATACGACGTCCTAAGCCGAGATCCGTGCCCTCTCGGGTGCCCTTGGGCGTTTCGTAAGTAAGAGTAGTTTAAGTTCCGGCTAAGCGCTGTCAGCGCTAAGCTACAAAGTACGGTGGAACTTAAAAGGCCCATAGGGCTATAAATAAACAGTCCGTCTCGGAAAAAAAACTTGTAGTAAGTGCGCTAAAGATATAGTCCGACCAACATATCTGTGGTCTGACAAGCGTCGGTAGTATCGTTTAAATGTTGCCATTTTAATTAAATGTATACTACTTTCAGTAAAACTTAAGCTAGTAAATTGTAAACATGGCAGGCAAATTTCAAAATGACAGCCAAGTTTCAAAAAAATGCCGTTTAACAGAATGCATAAAGATAAATGAAAAATGTACAAAAACATGCTGTCAGTCCCAGCTGTGTCAGTTTGTCATCGCGAAACTTGACTTGTTTTGCTATTTTTAAATATCTGTATAAAACAGGGAATGTATCGACACGTTATCTGTCACGTGACTTTCGATTCCTGCAAATCTAAATTTGATTTGAAACAGGTTCCTAAGTTCGCCTTCAAGATATTTAAAAGTCAATCGATGCCTTATAAACATTTATGACGATGCTTATGACACATTCGGTTTAATAAAACTTGTTTTTATCATTTTGAATTGGTCAGCTTGACGTTTGTGGTGCAAACACGGTATAAATTTATTTTTGGATAAAAATAATTATTGGAGTCATTGGGATTATTATAGTTATTTCACAATCCAGTTGTGGTAAGTAGTTTAAGTAGGTAGATTTAGCTGTAGTTTGTATTTGTACATTTCTTATTTATTTTCGGATGTATAATGGATGGTGACGTCATTCCCCCAAAACCTCCTGATCCTGGCGTTCCGCGCGGATCGTCACCTCTGGACATTAGGGACGTCTCACAGGATTTGTTCAGCCATTCTTCCCTCTCTCAGTCCAGGAAGCGGCCGAATGCCCTTTGGAGTGATCTTACAATGTTACTCCATTCCCCAAGAAAGCAGTTTTTGATACTCCCAGTTTATCTCAATCTGTGTACTTCCACCCCAGTCTTACTGAAAGTAAGATTTATTCTGTCAACGATTCAGGGCCGTTTATTGTACATATCTCCAAGGCTGAGGATAACCCTTCTGCCGGAACTACTCTGAACCCCCTAACTTTCGGTAAATTTTTATTTAACAACACAATTAATGGCATTAAATTAGACGGAGTAAAGAGTGTTGGTAGAAACCGGGTCTAGGTTGAGTTCACCTCCGCCGGGGAAGCTAAAGATTTTATTAAGAATCAAAGTGTTGCGTCGAACAATTTCATCGCCATTATTCCAACGTACAATGTTACCCGTATGGGTCTTGTGCGTGGCGTGCCCTCCTCATGGTCCATGGAAGAATTTGTGTCGGCAATTTCTCCCTCCTACGGTCGCGGTGTAGTGCTTAAAGCTAGGCGACTCAATCGTAAAGCTGTAAGCTCATCCGGTACAGTTTGGTTACCTACAGGTTCAGTTGTAATCTCATTTTCTGGCCAAAAACTTCCAAAGAACTTACTTGTTTTTAATTCTTCAATTCAAGTAGAACCGTACATCTTACCTACTATCCAATGCCTAAACTGCTGCAGGTTTGTGCACATAAAAGCACAGTGTCTTTCTAAGCCACGCTGTTTCCGGTGCTGTCAGCCTCACTCCGGTGATAGTTGTGTAGTGCCTCTCGATCAAGTTTCAAGTTTACTTTGTTCAGGTTCTCATTTGCCCACAGATAAATGCTGTCCGGAACATTCTAGGCAAAAAACCATAAAAATGGCCATGTCCCAAGACAATATTTCATTTAAAGAGGCCTCCTCCCGATTCCCTGCCGTGCGTAAATCGTACGCGGATGTCACAAAATCTTCTGTACCATTCAATTTACCCCCGTCAACTTCTGCTTCGCCTAATCCATCAGCGATTTCATACAGAAAAACTGTTTTCACTTCAGCTAAACCCAAAGCTCCTCGTGCCCCGGGCTTCGATAAAGCCGCACACGAGGCTCTCATTAGGGACTGTAATATGCCCCCCTCTAAATCTGGTTGTGCTCTCTCTTACCCTCTACCTTCTCAGCCTAATGACAACATCTTGGACATTTTGATCACCCTCCTTATAAATATGCTTTCCAAATATGAAGATCTTAACTTACCGTCCTACGTAGCAGATAAACTCTCCCCTCTCTCTAACCTTTTTTTGAAAAATAATCAAACTTCTACAGTGGAATTGTAGGAGTATCACAAAACTCACGAGCTTTCTTACCTAGCTCACCATCATGACATTTCGGCTATTGCTATCTCTGAGACTTGGCTAGTCCCGGATAGCCGTTTCCGTCTGTCAGGCTATGCCTGTCTTAGGGATGATAGGTCGGATGGTCATGGCGGTGTGGCGATCTTCGTAAGAAGTGCTCTGCCTTATTCTCGTATCGATATACCTCCTCACTCTTTCGAATTAAATGTTGTTGCTGTAAAAATTTTAAACTTTGTTCTACTATCTGTATATATTTCCGACCCTTCGGAACCCTTCGGACCCTTCGGAACCCTTTCCGGCTCTTATTAATGAGTTTCAATCTCTACTATCGTCACTTCCTCACGCCCCAGTCATTATTCTCGGTGACTTCAATTGCCATCATCATCTCTGGGGTTTCCACTGCTCCCAATCAATCGATGTCCCTGGTCTTCAGTTAGCAGATTTGATTGACGATCAAAATTTTTGTGTGCTCAATGACGGCCGGCCCACTAGGTCTGTTGGTCCGCACCAAAATAGGAGCGCAGTGGATCTTTCCATGTGCTCATCTTCCCTGGGTGCGTCCCTATCCTGGAACAGGCTTAACTCACAGCATGGGAGTGATCACTTTCCTGTTGTAATATCCTTACCATCCTCTACTTGCGTTCCTACCTCCCTTCCTCCTCTTCTGAAATATAAGATCTCCAAGGCAGATTGGCCCAAGTATGCGGCGGATACCAACATGTTATGTTCTTTCATACCTTCTGCTAATCAATATAACATCATGGAGTGTTATGTCAACCTTATGTCTTGTGTTCTCACAGCAGCTAATAACCATATTTCGCAGAAGCGTTCGGACCCGAAAGGCAGAGCTTCCCCTCCTTGGTGGGATTCTGAATGTACAGATATGATCCGAGTAAGACGTTCGGCTGAAAAATCCTACATCGCGAGCATGTCCCTTCATAACTTTTTAGAATATAAGAGGGTGGCAGCACTAGCGAGAAAGTTATTTAAAAAGAAAAAGAAGGTAGCTTGGCTTAGTTTTTGCGAGAGTTTATCTCCTCGCTCACCTTCGTCCAAGGTGTGGGGGGCTCTGAAACGTTTCCGTGGTTCTGTGTCTTATCCTCCATCTCCAAACTCTAATATGCCGTCTCTTTGGCTTGATCAGTTTTTTGATAAAATTGCCCCGCCTTCTGTGCCTTACTCCGATCTTCTTCCTGTCCCCTTTTCATCGTTAGTGCCTTCAAACTGCACCTTTGACAGTTCCTATTCTATGCAAGAACTGAATCTTGTCCTTAGTGGTCTTCATGATTCGTCCCCCGGCCTGGATGGTATCCCGTACTCCCTTATAGCTAGAGCAGGGACAGGCTTTAAAGAGTCGCTCCTTAGTGCTATTAATATAATTTTTCTTACCGGTCAGATCCCAGATCCTTGGAAAGTATACTTAGTTATCCTATTATTAAAAAGCGGTAAAGAACCTTTTAGATGCAGACTCGTACCATCCCGTTGCCCTGGCTTCTTGTCTGTTGAAAATTACAGAACACCTTGTTAAAAATAGGCTGGAATGGTACGTAGAATACCATAATATTCTTAGCAACACGCAATTCGGCTTTCGTAAGGGTTTAAGCACGATGGACAGCTTGAGCATTTTCACGGCCGATTTAAGGTTAGCCCTATCTAGTAATGAATCGGTCGTGGGGGTGTTCTTGGATGTTTCTTCTGCTTACGACCATGTCCAGCTTCCATTGCTTATGCTTAAGATGCTTTCTTTAGGTATTCCTACAAGGCTTACAACTTTTATTTTCAATCTATTAGTAGAACGCTCTGTTCAAATCAGACACTCTCACGCCAACTTCCAGCCCCGAAAAGTTTGGCGAGGTCTCCCACAAGGGTCCGTCTTAAGTCCCCTGTTATATAACATCTATACGAATGATTTGGATAGATCTGTGTCTTCCTTCTGCGACGTCTTACAATATGCGGACGACATTACTTTATATTTGCGCGTTATGAAAATAGAGGAGGCCCCCTCTCGTTTGAATAATGCCCTAAATTATTTAGGCATCTGGCTAGGTAATCACGGTTTGTCCCTATCTACATCTAAAAGTAAGGCTGTAATTTTTACTAGGAAAAGGGTTTATCATCCCATTTCAATTGTTTTCCAAAGTCAACCAATTTCGTTTTTCAATGAGGTAAGTTTTCTTGGTGTAGTTTTTGATTCAAAACTATTCGGGACACCACACCTTAACTATGTTTCCAAAAAATGCGAGGCCAACATCAACGCCATTCGGGCTCTGTCTGGCGTATGGTGGGGTTCTCACCCCTATACCCAGAAGCTAATATACAACGCATTGATACGGAGTCTAATAGACTACGACTCTTTCTTATTGGAACCCTGCCATAAACCAGGTTTAGACGCTATTACTAAAATTCAAAGTAAATCACTTCGCATAGTTTTAGGTGCAATGAAGTCTTCCCCAATTAATGCCATTCAGGTCAAATGTGCAGATTCTCCCCTGCATCTTCGACGTTAATACCTCTCGGATCGCTTTCTAGCTAAGTCGTTACAACTTTCATCTCATCCCCTTCATCTTAAACTCATTTTACTAAAACGGTCCATCGAAAACTCTAGGTAGGTATTGGTTAAATAAAATTCCGCCCTGTCTCATAAAAAGTTGTGCTAATCTGGACATCCCCCGTACTCCAGTTTTTAAAAGCGCCCGTCCTTTTCTTTTTACTTTCCCTTATAATTTACTGATTTTTACCCCGACTATAGACACAAGTTTTGGCATTGCCAAGAACGATCCAAACGCCAATTCGCCAATTCTCTAAACTCTCCTCTACGGGAGACGTAGGGTCAGCCGTGTGGATTCCACGATTCTCTTTTCTGTTGTCCTTCAAGTCTCCTCCTCAATCTACGGTCTTCACAGGTGAGGCTATTGCGCTTTTAGAAGCAGTTAAGTATATAGCTGAAAACAACTTAAATAATTTCATTGTATTTACAGACTGTCTAAGCCGTCTTCAAGCTTTGGAAGGCAACCCGTTTAAATTAGGCTCAAAATTCCCTATAATAAACAAAATTAGACATGTCCTATTCTGTTGCAGTTCCCGGGCTATAAATATTGTGTTAGACTGGATTCCTAGTCACTCTGGTATCACAAGTAACGTTACAGCTGATGGTTTTGCGAAAGATTCCATCCAAATCGGTTCCGCAGATTACTACATATGCTTCGCTCAGGATTTGTGTCTCCCAGCTAAATCCCACCTACAGGCCGTGTGGACTTCCGAATGGGAGGCGTCGCGGAAAGTTGAAGGTAAGCACTACGGTGACATCCAACCTTTGATTCCCGATAGACCTTGGTTTTTTAAATTTAGAAAGGTAGATAAAAGGACAACATCAGTTATCTCTAGACTTCGCTTAGGCCACTGCTGTTCCCCAATGTTCCTTAACAGGATTGGAATTCGCTCTTCCCGTTCTGTGACTGTGGTCAGGATTTAGGAACAGTGGCATATATTTTTTAATTGCCCGCTCGTTCCGGTATCACTATTTGATTTCCTTCCCCCTAAGATTCAGCGCCCAACTAATATTAGGTCTTTACCTATGAAATTGCCGTTTTTCACGAAATAAATGAAGCGTAATTTTTTTATATATTTTTTATTTCTATTAATCAAAATAATCACCCATGCAATCAATGCATCTTTGCCAACGCACTGGTAGCTTATTGATGCCTTTCTTGAAAAAATCAGCTGGACGGGACGCAACAAATTCTTCAAAGGCATTTTGTACTGCCTCTCGGGTATTGAATTTTTTTCCCGCCAAGCAGTTATCCAAATTCTGGAAAAAGTAGAAGTCTGTAGGCGCAAGGTCTGGTGAGTACGGCGGATGACGGAGAACTTCCGACCCCAACTCTTGTAGCTTGGAGACCGTCTGCTGTACAGTATGAGGTCGCGCGTTGTCGTGCAGGAGCAGTGGAGCCGAACGATTGACCAAAGCTGGTTGGAGACGTGCGAGCTTCTCCATCATTGTGTTCAGTTCTTCACAGTACACATCTGCAGTAATGCTTGTCCCGTTTGGCAAGAAGCTGTGATGAATTACACCCGCGTTAGACCACCAAACAGTGACCATCACTTTTCTAGGGGTAAGTTTTCGTTTAGGGCATTGTTTGGGCGCTGAACCAGGGTCCAACCAACTTTCTGAGCGCTTACGATTGTCAAACAGGATCCATTTCTCGTCACAAGTAACAATGCGGTTCAGAAATCCTTCATTTGTATGCCTGCTGAGCAGTGCAAGGCACGTCTCCACGCGTACTTCGCGCTGGCGGTCATTGAGTTCGTGGGGTACCCATTTGTCAAGCTTTTTTACCTTGCCAATTTGACGCAAATGGACCAATATTGTTTTGATGCTAACGTCGAAAGCTGCTGCTAATTCAGCCGTGGATTGAGTTTCATCAGCTTCCACAATTGACTTTAATTCGTCATTGTCGACCAAAGTTTTCGGACGACCACGGGGTTCATTTTTCAGGTCAACATTTCCGGAACGGAAGCGGGTAAACCAATAACGGGTGGTGCGTTCGTTTGTAGTGTTCGCTCCATAAACGTCGTTGATGTTGCGTGCCGCTTGTGCCGCTTTGCTGCCACGACGGTACTCATACTCCATAATTACTCGAATTTTTAACTTATCCATGATGACGAAAAATGTTCGAATGCGTTGAAAACAAAACACTAACTATTAAACAAATGACGATTTTAGAAAAAGAATTCCATGTTTGTCAAATAAAATTAATTTGAAATTAGAATTATCAGTCAAAAAAAAAATATTTTCATTTGAAATGGCCAGTACGGCAAAACGGCAGTTTCATAGGTAAAGACCTATTATCAACTCTACTTACAGCCCCAAGATTTTAATTATATTATGTAAATTCATTCATCGATTTAATATTAGCCTTTGATTGTACATTGTTAGTAAGTATTTTGTTTAATATATATTATTATTACTATTTAATTTTTTCTTTTCCTTTTGGTAAGTAAGTTTAGTTTAGTTTAAGCATGTATTATACCATATAAATAATTAATCATTCTTATTATTTTAAGTAATTGTATGTGTGTTTTATTTTGTTTTAGCCTATAATATATCCCAACGCAAAACGGAATTTATTTTTTGGCAATTTTTATTTTATTTTTTGTACATTGTCCCACCAATACGCGACACTGGCAGAAATAGCCCGCCACACAATCGCGGCTGATTGCCATTTTTCACTTAACTAACTAACTAACTTTATCATTTTCGCTTTTAATACAGAAAAGATATCACGGGATTATACGATTTAAATAAAATGTTCAGACAGTAAAGCATGTATGAACCAGCTATATATAAACAAGCATGACCCGAAAACAAGCATCAACAAATGAATGCCCCGACAGAACCTGAGACTTCCAGGGTATGAGGCAGGGCTACTACCCACTACGCCACTACACCACTAGGCCGTAGAATAATTTAATTACAAACAATATTTTATTATGTTTGGAAATTGGAGACCTTGACGTAGTTTGACAAACCTAGACATCTTTTTTAAAAATAAACTGGCGAATCCAAAATATCATAGTCACATTACATATATGCAAAAATATAATTAAAAGGAGATATTTTTTAAAAAGAGAGTGAAAGAGCATTTTCTTTCTTAGATATGATTTTAGTTGTTATCCCATAAGCATTATTTATGTAATTATATGATGTGTTCATGTATTTAGTCATGTATCCATATGTATTTAAGTACGTATATAAAGTATTTATATGTGTATGTTATCTGTATGTATATTTATACAGTTACAAGTATATGTATAAATATTTCTTCTTTTTTTTAACGTATTTAGAATGAATATAAAAAGCACACTAGTTCTGTAGTTTTAATCAAATTCTCCAGTCCCAGGTCTACTGGTAGAAATTTCTTATGAAATAAGTAGTACTTTTGTACAAGCATTATATCCCATTTATGATAAGTTATATTCTGTGCGTACATAAATTGTAAAATAAATAAATAAAATTTTTTTTTTCGGTTTTCACGAGAATTTTTGAAAACAAAACGAGTATAACTCATCAATACGAGAGTATGGACATGTGTGTTCCCAAAACAGGAAGAATGATACTTTAAATGTACAAAATAAATATAGAATCTGTTTAAATAAATTAAGAACTTTTCTCAGCCAGCGGAAATACTAAAAAAATTTCTTAACGTGAAACGATAAGAAACTGTTTTCTTTACAAAAAATTATACTCAATTGTTTTATTAATTCATATCCACACTAATTATAAGGAGAAAAGATTTTATTTTTTGTATGTGTGTTTATAATGGATAAACGCAAAAACACTTCATTGTTTTATAAAAATGTCAACAATAGAAAGCCACATTATCAGCGAGTAACATAGGCTATAGGTATTTTCTTTAAAAATTAGAGACTACGAAAATTACAATAATGCAACCCAAAGTATAGAAAATTGGCCTATAAATGACATAATTCGGCATGCGCAGCGAAAACTATTAATGATGTCTATTACTAAACAATATACCATATGTTTATAGTGCTCATCAATACCCACACAAAATCCTGGAGATTATATATCTAACTATTTTACTTAAGTCACAATAAACTTTTTTCATTTAAATTTATATCTAAGTTCTGACTTATATTTAACTCTTGCGGCTACGGCCGCCGGCGAAATAGTCGCAATTTTGAAAAAAAATTACTTTAAAATCTTGTGCAAGGAATTGTCACTACCTTTTATTCGTCCATCTAAAGTACTATTACCGTAGTTAAGTAATAAAGAACAGGTAATTAGCAATTACGCGTCAAATAATATGAAACGACTACGTTCCGGTTTATCGAGTTGCAATACACTACATTGAAAAAAATTTAAAAGAAAATATGGTTCAATGACACATTTCTTATCGGCACATTTGGTGTCCATGTACTTTCCGATTTAACCATTTAATTATTGACACTTTTGAAACGATGAAGAGGTTTTTAGTACAAAAGGGATATTTTCAATAATCGAAAACATATTATGGTATGAATTACAGGATCGAAATGCTTACGGTCTTACCACAAAAAAGTTTAACACCTGGTTATCTTTAAGCGCTCTAAATGTATTACCCAGCTAAATATAATGTCAGTCCCAAGGAACTATTCTGATGGTTAGAGTATTTTTGAAGATTATCAGGTGTATTAAATTTTTTTTTGTAAGGTAGTTTAAGACGCGATGTACTCTAAGCTTTTTTTACGTGAGTGAATCCGTGGGTAAAGGCTAGTTCCTTAATAAAATTAAAAAACCTCCCATTGCAATATAATAATTTATTCATTCGACTAGACGCAAATATCCTTTTTATTATTTAAGGTGACTATATTAGAAACTCGTTTTAGAGTCTAAAGCTACAATCAAAATAAAATACCGGTGTAGCCAGACAAAGCATTGCAAAACGGAGCGTAAAATTGTTATAAATTAACGAGCTGTTACTATGCCTGTATAATTGAAACTGAAAATCGTATAGCATGTTTCACACATCAATGTTGCCTCATTCATTGTGCATGAGTGGATTGCCAACATTAAGAATCTAGATAAAAAAACAATTGCAGTAAGGTTGTTTCAACAGCTGCGTTTTAAATTGACATGCAATGGTGCACTCTTTATTCATACATACCTTCCCAGTTTCATTTAAACTTTCCAGAATATATTCGGTAATTTCATTATAAAATGGTTTTGGAACCCCTACGACATAGGACGCATTCCTAACAGATTCACTTTCGCCTTTACAATAGCACTTAAGAATTCGCATGGAGTCACAAGCAATTTTGCTTAGATAATTATTTATTTAAGATATGGCTAAAATATTTTTAACAATTCCCAGTGTTACCCTTGAATCTATAAAAAATGTATTATTCAGTTTCTTATTAAAACACTTGACTCATAAGTATTAATTAATTAAATTAAATAATTTAGGCAATTACACACCACACACTTTTATTTCAATGCCTTCCTGTATTAGACTTCCTGATAATTTAGATAGTTGCATGAAATATAATTAAAAATATTAAATCGTGTACTTATTAGAGTTTTTTGCCTAAAGTCTAAAGTCCCGTATCCAAAGTCTAAATATAAATATTAAAGCACGTAACATTTTAAATTATATTGATTATAATATTTTTGACAGAAATAAAATCACACTTACTTCTCCGCAAAATGAAATGAATGATTATGCTAAGCGATTCTGCTATTGATTCTTAATCTCCTCTGCATATATGTCTAGATTTGCTAAGCATAATCTAATAAGCGCCTTTTGAGTGTGGGCAGTATAACCTTTAAAATAATAAAAGTAATATTTAAGAATGAAGTTATTCAGACTGAAATAGTAAAACCCTTTCAACAGTGTGATCTTTCATCATATGTAACACGGGATGCCGCTAGCTTTAAATATTTAGAAGTATTAATGACGTGTTACCCGGCTTTTTAGGGCAATGGTCTTGTGACGTAGCCCAATTAATGGAACGGTAGCACCCGTGGGGAAGCTACCCCAGATTATTTGAAAAGGGTGTGAATGTGAATTCTTTCATTGAGACATTAGGGATTGAAGCATTTGAGCAAATACTGCGACGCTGCCGAGTTATGGCCATATTTGCGCCTTAGGCTGCTTTTCTACCAACGTATTGCGAGAAAGCTCGGCGGTGCTTCAAGGAATATTGACCAATCGCATTACTTCATTTTCTCAGCCTGGCTTTTCTCATCTTTGGTGAAAAGGGGTTCAGCTGAGCGAGGTTTTTGTACACACAAAGTAACATGCGAGGATGCAAGTTAAGGATGTGAGATAAAGATGCGAGCTATGTGTTATCTAGGTACAAGGTAAATATATGATTAGTGTATATTAAATAAAACGCTTCTTTAACCGGATTTCCTGAATTTATGAAAGCTTAATAAAATATTAATCTAGTATATAAATTAAAATATGATGATTTTTGATGATTTAACTTTGTAAAGTTACATCCAGAAAAACTAACTTTTATATAAACTATGCTTTCATCAAAATATTCTCGGGCTCAGGAGCTACGCAGCTAAAACCACTTTTCTCACAATTGAGTCAAGTTCTAAATATTTTATTCGTGTCAAAATATTAAGTTGATTTGATCTACTTCTTGATAGACCAAGGAAGGTCCTTGCTAGCTTTGATATTATCTGGCGGAACCGGTAAAGCGTCTCTGAAGTAAACAAAATTGTAAATTAAACGAGAGTGACTTCCAGAAAATCAAAATAGAGCTTGTTGTTTTATAATGTGCACATCACGAGGTATATGGTATATTGTCACGTTTAACTGATACATTGCAAAGTTCAGATAGCAAATTTAGAGGTTAGTTAATAGTTTAACACAAAACTGCTAAATTTTTTTGTTATTTTTATGCACTTCGCATATAACCAAAAACTAAATTATCATGCAATATATAAAGACTACCTGGTAGTCGTCAATTGTCTACCTACTTAAGCTCGCGTTAGGTAAAGTTACAATACTCGAAAAGACTATAATTGAACAAAGTACTTACCCCAACAGTACATCAAACGAACCGTTTAAAACCTGTGAACCGTACATTTCCGATACATGCCTATACACATTTAGGCCTTCTTATGTATGATAAGTAACTTTAATTCAGGCCAGTCACGGTTAATTCAACAAATGTAACGTCATCTATTCAAGTACCGGTATTTGTGACCCTCTCTTGATCCGAGACCGGGAAATTGCAACGAGTAACCGGTAACGGGACGCGTGACAGGTAGATAGTGAGTAACTGTTACTGGATTGACGGACAATGATGCGATAAAAAACAACGGTCCTAATAGTGTGTTGACCGATGACTCATTTGAAGTAGAGAGTAAAGAAAATGTGTGAAATGTAGTGTTTGTTTTATATTAGGCAGCTGGACTTTATATAGCTAAAGACGTGAGGGGATATTTGTTATGTATTAAAGATAATACATAATTATATTATGGATAATAAATATCCCCTCACGTAACCCTCTGGCAATCAGAAATTTGCCTCTGGATGCAAAGTATTCCACTAGTCAATAAGTTGGAATATCAAACAAGAATTATTCCACCGCAAATAAGAATCTTAAGAAAACCTTTCATCTCTAAAAAAAACTCCTCCAATTTCTACCCTTTGAACTGGATGTTTTTCTCGAAAAACTGAGTACCAATATACAATCTTTTGATTTATCAAGTCTTTATGAAACTATCTTAGTACTCAATTGTTTATGTTTTGCAAACAATATGAACAATTGTTGGATTTACAATTTAGAAAGTAAACAAATTAATTGGCCTCAATCGGTAATCAAATATTGAATATTTAGCAAATAGATCAAATTGTTTATTTGTTTATTTTCACAAAATTCTTAAACACAATATCTTCTTACAAGAAAGTGATTTTATCAAACTATGATTAGGACGTCATCTATTGAAACTACCACTAGTTCGGAAGGGTCATCTACTGCCAAAGAACCAGCAAGGAACTCAGTAGGAATGCGAACGACGCGTTAACCTGGTTCGGGAGTGCCTTAATTCGCATGAATTGAATTAATTAACGAATTTGTCGAATTTGTCAGTACCAATTTTTTATTTATCTTATATCTTTTTAAAGTTACACATTGGCAGAGGGCAAAGAAGCTTAAGATAAAATAGCGGAAGACATGGACCTCAAAAATCTTGTTCCCAGTCGACTGATTTTACTTGTCAAATGGTTTAGTCACTGCGTGAACCGAGCTGACAAAATACGACATGACGCGACAAACGCAATAATATTATGTCTTGCTTGCACGCCCATGTTTTGGATCATTTTTTCTCGCTTATGTTGGGGAGCAACTATATATTGAGTTTGTTTAAGTAAGCGTATATGTGGCAGTACCAGAGTCGTTTTATAAGATATTTAATGTAGGAAACTATCTTTCGCTATTTTACTTTGATTAAAGTTGTTATGCTGACCATAAATCGGATCGAACGAAGTTGAAGCCTATGGGGTATGAAGCTCGAACTTTTA
The DNA here is from genome assembly GCA_923062675.1 of Marasmarcha lunaedactyla. Taxonomy (NCBI): domain Eukaryota; kingdom Metazoa; phylum Arthropoda; class Insecta; order Lepidoptera; family Pterophoridae; genus Marasmarcha; species Marasmarcha lunaedactyla. The sequence continues at coordinate 18,859,003 of OV281353.1, forward strand.
ACTCGCCGACCATTAAAATTGTGGATTTTTGGATTTGTGTGGATTTGTGGATTGTGGAAAGTTCATTGAAATTCCATTGCAGAGATAATTAACCACGTAGGAAATATAAGATAAACATTTAAAATAACTTAGGGACAAACTTACCTGATAAAGCTTAATAATATGGGGGTGATCCAGCCTCTTCATAATATCCACTTCTCTGTAGACCTTCTGAAGATTACTGGCATCTAGTTGTGATTTATCTATAATCTTAATTGCTACCTGTAACAAAATACATAAAAATATAAATACTAAGCTAAACATCTACTAACATAAAGAAACCAAAGTGCATTTTGAACAAAAACAAATCAAGGAAGATTGACTTAACATACAAAAGAAGAATGAACGATATTCATTTCTGTGAAATTTTCTTTTCAAAAAGTTGATGTTCAGAAAAACAAGTCATGTATACTAGAAGTCTCTGAAGAAGATGATAAAAAGAAAACTGGTAGATGCCTAGGTAGATATTTGATAAAATATTGTATCCTTTTTATACGGCCGAGTATAAAATGTGATGTGTGATGAACTCTGATGTTCGTTCTCGGGTCATGGTTGTTTATGTTTATATATATGTATGCTTATTCTGGCTTCGCTGTATGGTCATTCATAACAAAAATTCTGCTTACTTTGGGGCCACACAGTTTGTATATTTGTCTGAGGATTTATCATTGTTATTATTTATTCTATCATGTAAACTTTTTAAATGATATCCTGAAAAGAGCCACTTTGCTGGATGATATTGTAATGAGATTCTGAGCTCTGTTCTCTTGGATATTGTATTATTCGGATCACGATGTAGAAGTTTATTGCGGTTTCAGCGGTGCAGCCGCTGTTCCCACGGGACTGTTATGTTAAAATGTAGCCTATTTTATTTAGGATTATGATGCTTCAAAGTTTATCGATGACAAACAAATATTTCCTTTGTATTGTACTAGAATAGATTGATTTTATGACGTTATTGTTTTCAACTGAGAGTGTAACAGACGATTTTTCATTAAGATTACATTCATTTACTTTTTCTGTGATATTTCTCTTACGCCCGCCGTCAGCGACATATTTACTGATTGCGCTCTTTATTTAGCAAGTATTCTTCATCTGAACTGTGTCTAAGTCTTAGTTGACCATTAACCATTTGAGGTTTAAGTTCTTAAAATCAATAGAGGTGTCAAATTCCGTTCACATTCTAACGGGAATATCTTCTCTTTAAGATATATTAAGATTTATAGCAAATATAGAATTTCTTTCAATCATATTCTAAGCCTTTGTGAAGAATTCCTCTGTTTTTCTCACACAGAGCTAAGTACATTTTTAACCTGCTGCTATGACGCGATTGCAAAGCGGACAGCTCATATTATCAAATTCCTAATTTAAATTTAATTTGATATAGTACAAAATTTTCCGTCTGGTTTTCCTTTATCGAATTTTTGCTAAAATCAATTTTACTAACTAATATACAACACAGATTAAACTATGTCAACACGTATTTCAAGGCCATTTTAAAGGGTCTCTATAAATGAATGTATAAATAACATTTTACGTTTTGAGCACTATCAAATTCCAATATTTATTTCTCAATATTAACAATTTCTTGTTCTTATTGACGTCAAATAGAGCATTACTCTACCACCAGTTGAGAAAGACCTTCGTGAAGAAGAACTGGTAAGAAACTACACGGTTATAATTTTTTCTCTTTATGTCTATACAAAATTATTCTTATCTGCATCTGTTAGCTCGGCAAGTCTCCCTCCCCCCAAGTATCCAAACGACAAACAAACGGCAAACGGCACCCGTTCACGAGTTAACGCGGGATCCAGCCATCGCCCTCCTCAACCATATTAGAGGGAAGTGAGCGAATGACAACGAAATGTCAATCTTATTGAAATATGAAATTTAAATTAGCGATAGCAACTGACCAATTTCGAATGTACTCAGTGCACTCTTAGATATTAGTTCCCCAAATGAGTGGTTGAGTAGATTTCTGTTAAAGTGTTTTTGTTTGAGGTGAATTATAGTGAACAAAGATGCGCTCTACTATTATTACAAAAAAGGAGTTGCGCTGCACCAGTTATAATTTTTCACTCTATTGCTTGTAACTTAAGGTTTAATATATTTTGGTTAAGAAGTATTAGAGTAATTCTATTGAGGCAGTTATGTTTTAGGTTTTGTATTATGTTTATGTATCTATTTCAATTTTATATTTATGACACTCCCTTGTTCCTTAGTATAAAGATGTTGTGCTTAAGTAATTAGGCTAGAGAGATTCGGCAGGGGGTGGAGCGAGAGAGAGTACATTGAGCATTGCAGGGGGAGGTCGTTGCAGCGCGCATCTTCGTGTGCGGCAATCAGTATATGTTATTGACATCTTTTGTAAGTATATTCATGTTGGTTTCTTAATCAAAAAATTAAAATACAAAAATATTCCTAAATATGATGCATACATAAATCTTTATCCTTTTCATATGAAATGGTGAATAACGTTGAATACAACTCAATTTTTAATTCATGTATGAATGCTAATAAAATTAGTGCGTACATGCAACCGTGTTAACGTTATTGTCACATTAATAGTTACGAAACGTAGGTTCAGGCACTAATGAGAACATTGAATAGATGACAGCATGCTGTGGCTTCAGCGGGAGAAATAAAATACCAAATACAGTAAAAAGTGAAGCTCCCATACACGATTCAATCCGAATTTTCAACAAGTAACACTATTAGTATTCAACGTGGGTATACACGTAGATTGTTCAAGTTATTTGGGCGCGCGCGGCTTATATGTGATTTGAACTTGTATATATGCCTTCAGCAACTGTGTGTGCGTATCAAAAATGTACTGACCATACACGCACACCAAAGCGATGAGAATACTCTTTGACAAGATGGCGGCTGTCGCACAAACTTAATTTACACCACGCACATATAGGACCGCGCGCACAAATTAATTGAACCATTTACATAATATACTCATACTAGAATTCTTCCTATGTTACTTTCCAATGGTGAAAGGAATTTAACAGTTGGTCTAGTAGTTTCAAAACATGTTAAAAACCAAGAACTAAACAAGTGAAACTTTCCTATTTATATACATACATATATATAGATAATTACTAAGTGCGATCGTTGTTGTGTTCTACTGAAAGGGAAGGATTGCCAATGCAATCACAGGAACAAATACCAAGCGAATCGCGAGTCCTACTAGATTTACTTACCAACGATTAAATATTATATAAGATACACATGTACTTATAGATTAGCATCCCTGGATGTTATTTATATTTATTATATATATTCTAGGCTGGGCCAGGTTCTGGTTGGGGCAGTCATTTGTGTGATGAACACAGACGTATGTTCTAGGCCCTCCCCCCATTTTGCTTAAGGGTCATCCATAACACAAACCTATGCTTACTTTAGGACCATACAGTTTGTGCTTTTGTCTGGGGATTTATACCGGTATTGAATCTAAAGAAATTATTTGAAATCGAAAATGACGAAGCAAACGAACGAAGGATCAACATTTTCTTAAGAAAATAACCTTCACCGACGCTGTCAAGCAATTAAGGCTAACGGAAAATAAAGTTTTTTTCATCAAACTTGGACGTAAATGAGTCAAAAGTCACGTTTTAGTTATGATCTCATCTAAATAAGTCAATCGATTGTTAATAGCAAGACCGGATTTTAATACCTACTGGTAATTAAATACACGTTTATGATAGATGACGAATTTTCAAACATGTGCTGCTGACAAAATTTTAACAAGTTATTTAACTTACTAACTAAAGCACACCACCGCTCGAAAATCGTTTTCAACTTTATACTAACTCTCAATAAGCTCCAACTTCCAATAGAAACAAATCAATCAAATAGATCGATTATTTTATCGCATTTCAAACTATTTCAAAATGTTTTACAATATTCTCTTTTTAAAATAATCACCTATGCAGTAGAAAACTATTGCATTATTTTGCAGTATAAGTCAATGCTACCAAAAAAACCGAACGATTGTCCTAAACGAAAAAACGTTTACCTACAACAATAGCAGCACATTCCCACCAATTTTCACATCAATCTAAACTTAACCTTAAAGTCTAGAACCCCCGTGATTTATCCTCAACCATCGTTCACACGGGCGTTTCGCCGCTACTGATCGAGACAATGTGAACGGGATGACGTCAGTTAGAAGGTTATGACGCGCATGGCAGACGGATTGGTAATTACAGTCCAACCAACTTCAAGTTTATTACAGGGTGGCGCTGCGTTCTACGTGTTAAAGAAGTTTGACGTTTAGTCACGTAACAAATGCTTTGGTTCCAATTATTGCTACTGAATGAATAACTTGGTGGCACTCCACTGACGTTCGGTTGCCGGCCCTCGGCCGACGATCGTGGGTTGTCAACGGTGCAGTATTTAGCAGTAGTTGCCAAGTAATTTGAAAGAATTTCCGAACAAGAACAATGTTTTTGACGAGGAATATTTACGTCTTTTAGTACAAATAGAGGTTTTGTGAACTGCATGTTTATTCTGGGTTTCTCCCCAGTTCGTTGTGTGGTCCTGTATAACACAAGCTCTGCTTAATTTGGGGCCACACAATGTTAGTCTGGGGATTTATTATTTATTAAGTATATATCATTAATGAAATATAAACGTTAAATAAGAAATAAATGTCGCTGGTTTAGATATTTATAAATATTGTTGACATCTTATGTCGGTTCCATACTACCAATAAATAATTGCGGTATCTATAATCAAGTACTTATTAAGTCAATTATTGTTTATTTTACCGCAGTCACACTACAAGGAAACTTGTTTTGAATGAAAACATAAAATATAAGCCATCTACATAAAAATAAATACCTGTTCATATATCAGATACTTAAGAGAGAACAAAATTAAATGCTTCCATTTATCTTAGCATAACAAGAAGGAAAATAAAAAGCCCGCAATCTAGGAAATAACTTTAAATCAAATATTCATTTCTCAACATTAACAATTACTTGTTTTTATTGACGTTAAGTAAGCATGACTCTAGCTAGCACCAGTTCGGAAAAGATAAGAGAGATATTTCACTTCGTCTTAATGATGAAAGCTTATCAAATTAATTATCCATGAATTCATCTAGTTTCACTTTAAGTATTTAAAATAAATCTATTACAAAGGTCTGATACTAAAGTATCCATTTATTTATTTCATAATTTATGTACACACAAAATGAGTAAGACACTTAAATTATAGTCAGAATGGTACGTAGGTGCAGCTTAGTTTTTTTTATTATACATTCATATTTTTAATGCGTTAAAATATTTTATAGAAACAATTATTCCGCAGCTTAAGGATTTTTACAATTTCTGTATTCACTTGGTCGGTTTTTCGAGATGACGCCAATAAAAGAAGGATGTTTCTAGAAAGTACCATAACAGCACGAAAATAAAGCTACTAAGGAACAAATACAATTATGATTTATCATCAAAATCTTACATAACCTTTGAAACAAAAGTTACTTATCTTTCTTATCAAAGGCCTAACTAATCCATCTTTGACGCACATTTCGTTATCAGGCAAATCCAAACCAAATAGTATCGGTATAAGTATTTTCCAAACTTTACTTAGTATTTCTATTTTATTCTTTCATTAGGTAAACTACTTAAGTAAGCCACTTAAATTCTTAATTAGAGTTAATGCTATGTTCCACTTTCTTAATTGTTTTTTGTAACTTTAATTATAATACATTAAGGTTTTCGACTTTTCACGAAAAACAAAGACTTAAAATAAAAGTTTTATTAACCTTTATAGTACTAAGTATGTTTGTATGTTACCGCGTAATTTTTTTTAGATTAATGTCATTGGCAAGTTTCGAAAGAAAACTTATTGGAATCTTTGCAAACAGTCCAATGATTGCAAAATACAGCACACACACAAAGAATATTTCGCAATCATTCTAAAAAGTTTTTAGGTATTTAAGCGAAAAACCGACATCCACTTCGTTGGATTAAACTTAAATAATAAAAGATCTCCAAAATGTCAGACCGTGTGATCGGATGCTGGGTGACACCTATTATTTCCACAATGATGATGACTATTTTACAACTGCGTGACAGCCCAAAATATTTAAAACCTACAAGAGTTGTACTTAAATAACATACATTAAGTGGTCCCATGACCTTTCCTGTTTCCGCTGTATCTGCCAAAAACTTGTTATAGGTACACCTGCTTGACCGTTGATCGCAACTATAAAGAATACTTATTTATTATGATTCCGACTGCTGTAATATAAAACTGGCATCAGATCCTGTTATTGACATAAATTAAATGTTTTGACAGCTTGTTTTCATAAGTCTCAACTTTTTTCGATTATTTTTATATCCGGTAAATCAGCGCGCTATCCACTGAATGTTAAATGGCATCTGTACCCAAAGACACCATTAAAGTTAGTTTTGTTTATTAATGTTTGTTGTGACAACTGTATCTCTGTATCCAGTAATGATGCGTGGGCAAGTTGAAATTGGCTTTGTATCTGTGATGTCAATGGCTGTCGTTGGTTGTGACCGGAACGCAACCGCGTAAGCGTGGCTATAAGGCGGTCAAAATAGGTCGTACCGTCCCAGACAAAAAAAAAATGAAATTAAACTATACTCATGAGATAGAGTTATCAACTATCTCCCTCCTTGAGATAACTTGTAGAATAAACACTGATTAGGAACCACAAACGAACGGAATTCAATTAAAACAAAAGTCAAACGGCAGATAAAGTTTGTGTAAGTATAATTTCTAGTGCGTGTTGTTGATCTCGCAAGGGATCACGTGGGTTTCCCTGCGTTTAAATCATAATCAAGGGCTTAATTTCAAGACATTTGTTGATAGAGGAGACAAATGCTAGAATGAAAACCGCGATGAGCAACATGAAGGCGATGGACAACCTTTAAGAGACTGGATGTGGTTGGATCTTAGCGCAAGAAATAATTGATGTGCTTATGCACATACATACGCTAAACACTGAATACTAGCCAACTGTTGATCATGAAGGTATACTAACAATAGTATGTTCATCAGAAATACGTACAGAGGTTAAGATCTGGGCCTATAACAATGCAAAATGCAGCATCAGCGAGGGTATTTATGGTTCATGGTTAGGACCATGGCGTCTGTGACATTATGAGTTATTGTGCTATCTTTGAACGACGCTGACTATGGAGGTTAAGAACACCAATATGGCAATCACGTGGTCTACAATAGGGCTGACAAGAGCATGTCAGTAGAAATTGGCACAACTTTATGCTGGCGGAAATAACCAACTGACATTGACCTGTATCGTCCCGATAACGAAGCTAAATGTAAGAATACACATTATTGTGTATAATTTACATTTACATTGCTTACATTTACATGCGTCATAGATTGATCTATCGCTGCGTGGGAGATACGGAATGTAACATGAATAAATTAACACAACTTAAATATAGTAAAGATTAATATGTTTTTCACTTTTCGAAGCCGAGGAAGGGAAATTAACGAGCTGTATGTGCAGGCGAACATTTCTCTTCGCTGACTCGGTATACTGACGAGTGGCGTCATTTGACAGTTTGCTTTCTAAATATTTCATTGTGTGAACATTAATCTTCACGTAGTTTTTACAATAGTTGAAATTCCACAAATATTATACAGTTTGAAGTGTTGTTTAGAATTGTACCTACTATTTAGGTTCAGCAAATATAAAGACACGTTCAAGGTTACTAACTTCAAAAATAGTAGGTATCTACTCTGACATCACACTTGAACGAAACTTAAATTCACTTGGGATATATTAGCCGTTCATGATATTTAGGTATATCATCATAATTAGAATATTTTAATAATACCATACTAACTGAATATGTAACACCTTATAAAAATAAACTATTCAGTAAGAATTGTATGGATAACCCTCTTCAGATCCGTATAATAAATTCGAACAGCATGCAACTTTAGACTTCAGACTTAATCTAACAAAATTCCTAAGAACCTCATTTAATTTAAATATGTCTAGACTAAAGTTATATTCATACAGACTTAAAGTTTATAAAGCTTAGGTGGCTTTTACGTTTTAACTTACTAAAAATGATACATGTGACCTCAAATTGACGATAATTGTTTCGTGTCATTACATATCATTAGCGTTACCTTTCTTGGATACTAAAACCTGATACGGCTGTATGACGTCTGTCATTAGGAGATAAGTACGTCAAAACTTCGATAAGACTAGGAACCAAACAATATTTAGCCAGTCTTTTTCATGCAAGTGAGTATCAAGAAATGAAGCAACATGTTTTTTTTCCAAATTGTAGGTATATCTTACGTAAGGCGAGTTTCTGTCAACGCACTTGTGTCAGTCGGTAATAAATACATTGTTATCAGCTACTAAAATTGGGGCTTGAAAGTCTAATCATCAACGATGGAGGAATAATAGCGGTTTTATGAAAAATATATATATTTAAATAGAGGGTATATCATAACCTTACTGATGATTTGGTCGTAGACCACTTCCAAGATGTATATTAAACGAACTTTTAAATTACATGTTTCACTTAACATTCGTTTGGGGGTTTATTATTATTAATATTATTTATAGTATTTAAAGCATTTCTAAACACAATACAGCCGTTGGCCATTATGAACGTTAAAGTGCTTTTTCTTTTTTTTTTCCTTTTTTTTTACGTATTCCTCTTTGGAATACGTAAAAATCTAAGCTATGCCTAAATATATTTTTTGATGTAATACCCAACTTTATAAGCATATGTTAAATTTTTGGCCTCTTAGAGTACTAAGCATAGATACGTAAGCATAGATACATAATACATAAGAATAAATACCTAGAAACAGTTTAAAAACTTACACATAAATAATCCGGTTAAGTTAAAATAGTTCTTTTTGTGTCTAAATCATATAAGACAACGATAATCACACTTCAAACTACTCATAATCAAAAACGTTTAAATTTATTTCCAATCCTAAAAAGTTCTCAAAACAACGGTCGACTTAATGAAAAACTACACAATATTCTATGAAAATGTGCCGTTGTACAGTCGCAAGAGAAAATATTCTGACGTTCGGTCGTTGACCCCGCGCGGCGGGTCAAATTATCAATAGGTTAGGTAGGAAAGGACAAACAGAAGCAAAGCTCGTTACGTCATTTTACATTAAAAAAACTACCTGTCTAGTTATTTTTTTGATATCTCATTTGGTTTTAAAGTTTTGTAGATATTGGAATACGATAACGTGTTTTTTTGGTCGATTAGGATTTTACTACTTATAGCAAAGGTGAAGGAAAACCTGATTGGTTTTTTTTTCAATAATTGCCCTGCGTCAGTAAGGTCAGTTATAACGAGTTTTTTTCTTATAAAATGGCGATTTGTAAATCTTTCCAATCGTGAGTGGAAATATCGCTTTATCAAAGGCTTACCTTAATCTATATATAAATATATATATATATATATATATATATATATATATATATATATATATTATCTCAACAGCATATCTTCAAGTAATTTATATCAGGATATTTCATTCATGTTTTAATAAAACGATATAAAATAACTGATATTTTCTACTCTTTTCGTAGCCTGCAAACGGTCACACGACCTACCGAACAGTAAAGTGACATCCGCACCATGGACAACATTAGTCACAGGTGTTATATTTAGAATAGTGAAAGTGATTATTATATCGACTGATGATGCGTTGCCAGCCTTGGTCGGAATAGCCTCTGTTCCAGTGATTGCACTGAACTCTGTAACCCAAGTCTGCCTTACCGTGCGTTATTTTAGATTCAGCCTGACAACTGCACATTTATCAGTTTTCTAGTGCACACGACCGTTCACAGAGCGTTCTCTAGCCGAAATCAACAAGTCTAGGTCTACGATCAATATATGGTGAAGTGAAAGAGACGGTGCGTGCACAAGCGAGATGGAAAATAACCCCCTTAGGGAGACACAACTTGAACAGGCTTTGAAAATTCACATTATTTTACATTCGAGCCTTTCAAGATAGACATATTTTTAAATCGAGATGGTGGAAAGTTTCTTGAAGGATTATTTTTAGTCCCTCAGGGCTTTTAATTAACTTTTTTTGAGGTTGTTTTTATAGCCGAAACCGAACGAGGTTGAAAGTAGTTGAGATCATAAAAATTACTAATATAATTAGCTAATAAGTTTTTATTTAATAAATTGTATGTAGTAATTTTTAAATAAATATTCCTAATAAATGTAAATAAGAACCCAAGTACAACAAAATGAAACACTGTGTAAAAACTTAATCAATTTATAGATAAGTTCTATAGAGTTATTCAGAAATACAGCTGTAGGCTTTTTAACTTGATGACTTAGGTATTTAAAAAATGACGTTGAATATTACAGATAGGCAACATAAAATCTTCAACTTTTATGATAAAATCTATGGAAAAAGACATTGAAAACCTAATCCATATTAAACTAGAAAACAGCTTTATGAAAGAGTTTTCAGCATTTCTTTGTTTATTTGTATTTAAGAGATACTTATTCATCTATTCTATAATAATATTAATATAAAGAGGATATATTTCATTATTTTGTATGTAATCGACAAAAGAAGTTTCGAACGGATTTTAAATTTATTTCACCATTACAACGCTACGATGTCAAGCACTAGCTATCTTTTATCCCGAAACCTCGTGATTTAAAACTAATTTAAAATACATTTTGAAAAATAAAGCGTTTACCTAGTAACTAAGTTGACTGGTTTTACAACTAAAATCATTGAACTATGTTAAAATTATTTACATACAGAGGCAAGTTCGTTTTACTGGTTCTATTTCCTATTTATTTTCGGAAATCCGAATTTCAATTATCTCGTTCACAAATTAACCACAGAATGGTAAACAGATGAACATTTTAATGAATTAATATATTTTTCTCATATTATATTCAATATAAAACAATAGCATTCGCACTCAGAGACATCAAAGGTTAGTTAAGGCTAACTTCAGTATACATTTTGCTAAGTGACTGTTTACTTTATGTATACTAAATCTAAGTCTAGATTTGCTACTTAAATCGATGCTTAAGAGCATTTCATTAAATATTTAACATGTCTGAGTTCGGCCGTCACTTGTATATTATTTTAAAATATTATGTTGTCACGCTCCATTTTAACCTATAAATAAAAATGTCAACTATTCCGGGGGTTGTTTTAGTTTGAGAACATTTTTTTTCTAAAATTAAATAAAGACTCCAATTTGAATGCTCTAGATTTTCAAAAAGAGTTTGCGTTTTGGATACTGTTTTGTTTTTAATATTGACTTTTTAGTTTTAATTATAACTTATTTAATGAAACAAACATAGAGGTATTGCTGCGGTACTTACCACTGACACCCTCAACATTATATAAAGGTAATAAAACTTAAATTCTACGTCTAAGAGAGTGAGAGATTATCTATAAAGCCATCGAGATTGTTTTATACACTTAAACAAGCTACATATTTAATGCAGAACATCATGTACAAACACCAATGAAGTATTAAACTGCCGATACAACTCTTTGCTGAAAATCCAACGCAAGTATTATCAATCCGAAGTACATCAACAAATTCGAATATTTATAACAAGAATATTTCTCCAAGACTATGATATCACGCTGGTAGGTAACCCGAGCTGCCTAGTGCTCTTTCGAAGCCATGAAGCCATCCTCAAATCTAGACTGCTGTAATGGTAAATGGTATTCATGACTTTACTATTTTTACATTTATTTTCGTTGAAACGAAACGAACAGAATTAAACCTAGATTGAAAATATTTTTAATGTGATTTTGCGTGAGGGTTGAAGACTATTGGATAAAAATAAGTATAATTTAAAATAAAAATCATGTAGGATGGAAAATAATTATGGAAAATGTCCACGCATTTAAGATCTGAGATCAGCACAATTGTTTCTGTACCCATCAGGACTCGATATAAGGGCTGCAAATAAAGGGGACAGAGCTGCTAGTATGGTAACCACGAAGAACATCAGTTTTGTTGTTAAAACGTATAATATAACCATTTTAAAACTAATAATTCGGATTTTAATCAACTTAAAAAGTTTTCCCTTGCTATTTATTTATTTTCAAAAGAGAAAGTTTATTAACTGATCAATATTTCTATATCAAGATATTGACGGCAAGTAAAACACGTTCTAAATATAAACAATTAAACACAAAGAAAATTTTGAGAGCGAGAACCTCTGTTAAAATATCAATAAATGATGAGAATGCTTAAGGAAAACATTTTGATTAACAGGCTACGGTTTTGGTCTTCAATTTTCCAAAGTACCTACTTGTACAACGAATTCAAACACTTTGGACTTCATTCGACCTTATTAATAGTGAACCAAGGGTTAATATGGCCTCGAAATGCTGACCATTCGATTTAAAAAGTCATTGGAATTCATTGCTAGTACCGCTATATCGCGTCATCGCATTTTGTTTCCTTATGCCTGACAAGGACAACATTATCTATTTCCAAATGTAGATAGAGGGTTCGATTTAAGATCATAGGCTAAAATAGCGCCAGAAATAAACAGTCCATTTGAAATAACGAATACATCAAGTATTTCCTATCAATTTTCCAATTTTAACGTATATTTTTTTTGTCACAATTTTTTTTTGTTTCGTTGCATCTCGACAGTGTAGCTATCTTATGGTGAAACAAAAATGGAAATCGGTTAATGATGGATTACAAAAAGGCAAACCTGTACATAAATTTACATAGTGTTTCAAATATAGCTTGACGATGGTCAAAGTTAAGCATGGGTCGGTGTGGCAGACCTAGAACGGTGACCGCCCGTGGCTTTGGGTACCAACTTGAGCGTTTCCCTGCGGCGGAGGGCGCTTGAACTCGTCGGTTCCGGTTGTTGGCGTGAGATAACAGTCGTGACGCCACGGAAGAGTATATTATATGTATATATATATTAAACAATTTCTTAAAAAGAATGTGCATCCCTTAGTTGGATACACTGAGTTGTAACAGGAAAAAGTTTATCATTTAATTTTGAACTAGTTTGCTTTAAATATCAGCAAACTATTTAAAATTCGATGATACGAAGGAGTACATAGTATATTTTCTACAACCATATTTAAAAATACCCTTAATTTAAAAAAATCCGATTTGTCACTTTAAGAGCTTTTAGTTAACCAAAGATAAATACATAACCCACCTTTTGCGCAAATAGTTATAATAATGTGAAAATCACAAAAAAAAATATATTCAACGTTTAACAATAATTAAATAGACAACGCACACAAGGCTTAACAATGCCTTACCTAAGGATAATTATAAGGTGAATGCAATGAATACCAACACTTGTAAGTTGCATAATATAAATATTAGATGGTCATTCATTATAGACACGTACGGCGGTTACGTTTAAAACTACTGCACGTAGTTACGTAGAATAGTATAACGTATATATTTTGTTTTCCTACAACTGGAGGCAAACTATTAGTTTTAATACAATCTGTGCAGTGTTTGGATACATGAGTATATATTTGTGAGGGGAAACAAAAAAAGGTGTATTTCCCACTGAAAGGGATGTATTTTAAATAGATTTTTAGCACCACATACGGACTTTTCTACTTTTCCAGGCACCGCTTGAGCACTGAGGTATCCGAATACAATGTACACATAAAATTTAAATATAAGGAATATTTTAAGTTGTAAGAAAATGTGTTCCTAAAAACATCTATAATTTATTTTAAATGTTCATCGTAGATCAAAAATAAATAATATTTTTATAAATAAGTAGTCGCCCAAGAAAATGACGTACTTAAAACCTTTTGACAAAACTTCCTCTGAAACCGAAATAGCTGTATCTAAGGTTGAGTCAGTAACTAACAGAATATTATTACACGGTAAAAAGAACCTTATTGTTAAACGACTTGTAAGTAATTTAGTCATCAAAATTTTTGTACTTTATCAAGGATCTTTCTGTATAAGTTTCAGTCTTACATGTTCCTATTTCACGTATTCCCCACTTTATAACATACCTACGTATATTAAACAAGATATCCATGCCAAATTCACTGCATTGTAAGCTTTAATACGCAGCAATAGTTAGCATATCGCGTCCTTATGAATCTTCCTACACAGGCGTGCCAACTTCAGGATTATTCCTAACTTTGACAACGATACTAACAAAGGCTTAACTTCTGAAACATTTGTGTGTCGTCCGTTTGAGATGTTTTGACAATGGTAGTGTAAGATCTGAGTTGCTGCTTCAAAAATCTGTTCGTTATAAATCCCCAGACAAATACACCCAAAGGCCCCAAACTAAGTAGAGCTTGTGTCATGGATTACCATACAGCGACCTGGGGGGAAACCAGAATAAGCATACATTCATATATATCAACAACCATGACCCCAGAACAAGCATGAATTTTTATCGCAAAAATGAATGACCCGGCCAACCGAGGGATTCGAACCTAGTACTTACCTCCGGCATATGGGCCTTCAACTACTCGTAAAGGTTATGATAAAATCATTGTTCTGTGAATTTTCCAAAGCCTTATCATTTTCCATGATAACTTTAACGTTTATTAATTCAAAATTGACTGTAATTTCAAGAAATACCCAAAATGATTATACGACCAAGCAAACTAGACGAACGGCCGGAATTACTACTAATTAAAAAAGCAACGCTGCGAAAGAAGTATCACACAATACTTTGATAATTTATTCTGGTATTTATTATACAGGCCTAAAATACCGAAATAAGCAATAATGGTGCTGTTGTCAGTATCTAAAACTTATTACAACACGGTTAACGCTAGTCTGGTTGGCTCGGTCGAGTAGTAATTGTTATCTACTGCATGCTACTAAAGCTATCCGGGGTATGTCTGAAAGAGACAGGAAGACGTCGCGACGTCGGCTGGGTAATCGCAGAGGGTGTTACAGGCTAGACGGGGAGGGCTGTAAAAATTGTCGCACATGTCGATGATAAAATTTTACCGACCTTACGCCGATTTATGAATATTTGATTGTGTTTTATTTTTTACTATTATCTTGTTTCATAAATTTACTGTTGCATGATGTTGAGATTACTCTTTAGAAATTAAAAAACAACGTATAGGTAATTGTCATTTAGAATTAAAATGGCTTTGGTGTGGTAGGTCTAGCTTTTGATATAATACTTTAAATTATTATGAAAAAATAAGAAGATTTTATACATACTAATTTAATTTAGACAGTACAATATATCTTCATAGTGTAAAATATACGTTAAAAATTATATTTAAAAAAAAACTGTGGTTTTTTTATTTGAAGTGTTTGTTTTAATGGTAGCGCAAGTTTTGTTTTTTTAAGATGTTAGACTATTTTCAAATATTTATTGAATAGATTCGTTGCTAAGGCCTATGTAAACAACTTTCGTTCATGTAACTTAAATAATAACAGTATTTATCAGCGTAAGAGAAATCTCTGTAAAAAAAACTTGAATAACATTTTATAGAGCAGTTTTTTATAACTAGTTTCATACTCATATTTCATACTATGAAAATAAACGCAGTTATGGATGCAGTTGAATAGTAATGAAAATGAAAATGAAAAATAATCTTTGAAACACTAGAATGCTAATAAACAAAATGATCATGCCTCGTCAGCAATTTTTTTTTGTTTAAGTAAAATAAGGGTATTTAATAGACCTCCTAAAATCATGCACCCGTCTGATCTAACTTAGTAGCAATCAGGCTGTCACTCCGCGACAAGAACCGAGGCGATACGACACGACACCCGCCTAGCTCGCGTGGCTCGTCATTGCGTCATTCTGTGTCATCCTCAGTTTCTCTCATGTAAAGTTCCTAAGTTATAGACATAAAGAGACATTGTGAATTTATTTTTGAAAAAATTATACCCGTGAAATTTTGTGCCAGTTCTTCTTCACGAAGGTTTTTCAGAACTGGCGGTAGAGTCATGCTTTATTTGACGTCAATAAGGACAAGTAATTATCAATGTTGAGAAAATAAATATTTGAATTTGAGTTTAATATACCAATTTTTCTGCGGGTATCACTCAACAACGGAGCGTAAGAAACCTAAGTGAACTTAGCAACCGAATTTTGCAAAATGGCTGTCTTTTTTTAAAGATATGAATTTAATACAATATAACTAACTCGAGGACAAATATCTATTTTCTTAACACAAATTATTGCCCCGACCAGGACTCCACCTGGGACCTCCGGCGTGAGAGGCAATTTTAGAGTTAAGTTTATATTAATTAAATTATCTACTTAGTTAAGACTAAGATGAGATAAACCGGACTATAAAAAACTCAATCACGATTCGTTCGCCCGGTAACACCTACACAATCACACGATGATAGAAGCAAAACGCATTGATCAATCAAATTCTTTTTAAATCCGCGTTGTAACAAAAACTATGAAATATAAATCTTTACTGCCATAAAAAAGGAAACTCACGTGTAATATTAGTCAGTACCGTCAACAGTTTATGTCCGATTGACGTCACCGCCGATAAGTAGGTACTAGGAGCAAACATTGCGACTACAGTATCTATCTATCAACTAAATTAGATATCTCTTGATAATTCAAGGCTTTGACCAATATTAATTATAGCAAACGTTTGAGGGTGTTCGTCGTTTGGATACTTGGGGGGAGGGAGACTTGCCGAGCTAACAGATGCAGAAAAGAATAATTTTGTATAGACATAAAGAGACTCTGTAAATTTATTTTGAAAAAAAATATACCCGTGAAGTTTCTTGCCAGTTCTTCTTCACGACGGTTTTTTTCGAACTGGTGGTAGAATCATGTTTTATTTGACGTCAATAAGAACAAGTAATTGTCAATGTTGAGAAATAAATATTTGAATTTGAATTTGAGTAGCACAAAAAGTTTAGTTTAAAGGACAAAGATACCATCCCATAGATTTCCGGGCTAAAGTTTAACTACATGAAAGTTGTGTTGTTAACGTAAAATCGTAATCATACCTATACAATAAAAATTTTGAAAAATTTCGCTTGCTGGGTGTTGAGGTATAAACTATTTAGCATTTATACACCGATCCATGTCAAGGTGCACAATCAGGAATCCAGTAAACAAAAGGCAAAAGTTTTAATAATATGGAAAGTACAAAATATACTCAGGCACAAGTAACAAAACTAAGCAAACGATTGAATGAATGTGTAAAGTGAGTCTCAGTCCCGCTTAATTCTTCGGAATGTGTGAATCAGTATTGCCAGCACTTATAGGTCAATTACGGCCAAATACAAAATAAAAATCGATTATTAATGTCGTTCATTCATTGCCGCACTAGTTTCTATGCAGCATTTTCGATTATTTTGTAATAAAATCATTTACATTGGTAGATGGCAGAGAGTTTACATATCTTGAAATTTCTTCTCTTCTAGAAATTACAATGTTGGAGGTTTTTCTATTTAAAATAAGAAAGAAATGTCCTATTTTTCGACACTAATTAAAACTTGCTAACCTAATGGCCTTTTTTCAGGAGGTTGTGGAGGGCGATAGCTGGATCTCGCGTTAACTCGTGAACGGGTGTCGTTTCAGGGTGTTCGTCGTTTGGATAATTGGGGGGAGGGAGACTTGCCGAGCTAACAGATCCAGATAAGAATAATTTTGTATAGACATAAAGAGACACTGTATATTTATTTTGAAAAAAAATATATATATCCGTTAAGTTTCTTGCCAGTTCTTTTTCACGAAGGTTTTTCCGAACTATTGGTTGAGTCATGTTTTATTTGACGTCAATAAGAACAAGTAATATTCAATGTTGAGAAATAAATATTTGAATTTGATTTTTAGGTCCACATTCACAATCGTGAACAAAAGGATGTCGAAAATATTTTCCAATTTCAAAACATAGACTCCAAGCTTCTTCCGCTTCTCGATTATTTTAGAATGAATCTCATAATATCTTTACTACGTGACTAAGAGCATTTTATTATTTACACGTGTTTTATTTTCATTATATTTATTTTACAACTTTGAGTGTTCTAGTGATTGTTACAGCAGTGTATATAACAGGTAAATCTGTTAAGTTACGAAAAACTTCGTTGTCACTCTCAGTTTTAATAATTTAACAAAATTAAGTTAAACGAAAGCATTTTTACGAAGAGCTAGATTTAGAACTTTTAATATTTAACTATAAATACAAAAAAATATCGTATAATAGCTTACAAGATGATATCAAAAGGAAAACTAGGACAAAATACATCGATAAAACACAGTGTTATTTACCACGTTAATATCAAACCAAACTATGAACACTATTGATAATGTGATCAATGCTACTTTTAATATTATTTATTTGACCTACTTTATACTTCTTCAGTGTCACAGCTATGAAAAACATAAAATAAGAAAACCATAACATCGTCTAGATTATACAAATTAATTTTAATTACGCTTTGAATGAAATAACGAAACCGATTTTAATTCAGAACTTTTACTATACTTAGATCCCAGAAATGAAATTTCAACGCTGTTTTGTATTAACAAGAAACCTTTTGAACGCAACACGTAAAATTTCGACAAAACGCAGAAACAATTTAACTTTTTGGTTATAAAACTTTTTGTTTATACTGTGCAAAATGCAGTATATACAAACAAAAAAGTATAGAATTTGAAAGAAAATGAAATCAATTTACACATTTAAAGAATCTTTGTATCGCAAATCACGAAGTATTCTGACTTTCACTTTTTGATATTCAATATCGCGTGAAATTCGAATTAAAGCACTTAACTACACAGCTATTTTTCTTTCTTTTACACAAAGCATGACAGTATGTATGACACATTGCTTTAAAGAGAAAACGTGTTCATTAATTGTTTACGAATAACTAACAGTTGGAATAATATAACAATTTCGATAAATAGTAAATTGAACGGTTCATTGAGACGGTACAGTAGAATCTCGATAATAAAGATTTTCGAACTGAGGAAATAATGTCACATCACGCTGACATTCTGAATTTAAATTAAAAGATGTTAAATTCAAATTGAAACTGAATTCGAAATTAGTAAAAGCATTACGATTATTCCGTGTCTAATTTCTCCTTTACCAGCTGTTCGGATACAAGACGTTCAAAAGGTGACCGTCTGCATTTAGTAAGATAACGTAGCATATTGACGCAGAACTCCAAAATAGATAACGCTTTTGCGTCAAGCACATATTTTTCATTCCCAAGAGCAAACTGCGTGCGCGCAGAAACAGAATCATCTCCCGCCAAAATATTTGCAAGATTTACAGCCAATTTACATGAAAAGACAAGTATTTTTTAAGCTAATTCTGTGACGCCATTATCAACATCTCTCGCTTTGACATTATCGTCGAATCTACGTCATAATATAAATATTAGTTGGAAACATTATTATCTGATACCTAAATGTCTATTGAATTAATATTTGATGTTTTATTATCTTAATGGTAGTAATTTTATGTTCAAACAATTAGGTTTTATAGCAGGATGCTTTATTTATAATGCGTTTTGTTTATAAGTGAAATCAAAAACTTGTTAATATCAATGCCGAACTAGCATAACAATTACTTAAGTCGATTGGTTAGTTTTCATATTAAAAGTAGGTTAATTGGGCGTTAATTGTAGTAGAATATTTAGGAATTTTAATGTCTGCTTATTAAGGACTGTTCAACGAATTTTCCTGTAACACTCAAATAAGTAGACAATATTTATTTGCTGGAAAGTTCGCAGTGAAATAAATATTTTCTATAGAAACGTTAACATAACAATTTATTATATAAGGATTACTACCACGTTTACAAATCTAAGTAGGTAGGTACGCAAATTTTGAATCATCGAAACATTAACGAGGCCACCCACTCAAATCACCAAAAAAGGTTTCATCAGATACAAACTCTTTGACGCGTTAGTCACTGGCAATCACCTTGGTTGTCTGATGCCACACGGAAAAAAAAGAAAAAAAGAACAAAGCATTCGTTCAAGCATCCGGACGCAAGGCCGATGCCGCTGTATTTTGAGCATCGATTACCAACCGATACTTGACTGAAACCGCACCGACCTCAATACCATCGATAGGATATGTTCTCTCAATCGAGAGAACATATAAAACAATGTGGTAGATACATATCTGGCGATAGTAGGTACTGGATAGTACTCGATGAATTGCTGGTTGTAACACTCGTACAATTTACCACAATACATTCCGTACATTGGAAAGCTAACGCTGTCATACAGCATATTTTTGAGCCTTACATTTTATTGTGCGGTAAAGTTGCTTTCTTTGTAACTGTTTTATTGTTCTATGTTTAATCATAAGACATCTTTAAATTATATGTGTAGTTCTGTAACTAGTTGTACGTCTATTTATCTAATAATAGTAATAAGCTAAAGAGTTACCTACCAAAAATAAATAAATAAATACATTGATATAACCTAACACCTAAAATGCGTCATGTAGGTACTTAAGTTCGTACCCTTTATTTCCACCAACGATTGAGTATAAACCAATAAAACAAATAGGTATGCCACAATTCGACGAACGAGTACTATCGAACCCTGGTTCTCGAGTACGTGTATTCGCAAGTATCCATTCGGGAACCTTGACTCGTTGTGCCGAAGTGGAATATTTCCAGACATTTGCATTCATCTCCCGTATTCTATATTCTCCAAAATTCCATTTGATTTCTGTGAATGACTAACGTGTGAAGATAACCTTTGTAATGTAAAAAGGGTTGACTCGATATTCAATGACTATAAAAAGTGTCTTTACATACAATAATCAGCGTAAATAAAGTAGGTATATGTCTTGTTTTTTTAATGAGATATTTCTTTTTCACTAAATCTTAGTAGTATAAATGGATAACATTTTTACATAAAATAGAGACAAAAACATATTTGGCATAGTCTTATATCTAGATCTTCGTATAGTAGTGACTCACAATCTTATTCAAGAAGTAGTTTAAATCTTTGTTAGACTGGTCTACAAATTCAGCTTATGTTTCCTGAGTAACAATCCTTTCTCGGTTTTATTGGATACACAACTCTAGGTTAACGTTTCAATCGAGCATGTAAACCCTGTAATGAGGTTCTAAGAAACAAAATAATATATAAAAATCTCGACATCTCCAAACCTCATCCAAATAAAAACACGGAAGGTATTGGTTCGAAAAATACCGATCAGCGAAGCATTAACTAAGACTGGACGTTATCAATGAATAACTTACGAATGTAAAGTAAGCGATAAAGAAACCTCTATTAAGTTCTCCGGCGCGTCAGAACATATCCTATAAATTAATTTATTTTTATTACGTACAGCGATGCTCACCGAGGAGTCCATTCAATAACCCTGAACGATAATACAGCCAATCTAAAACCTTGGTAAGAATTATGAAAACTTAATTCTGTTTTATACTTGAACTAAATTTCATTTCACAACGCCGTTAAACTTTAGAATTTTCCATACAATCAAAATGTTTACGTTTATATCGTAGATGGAATGCCTATTATGGATACTTTATCGTTTTAGTTAAGTTTGTGGCAGAGACCAGTTTTATGTTTGTCACTAAAACCCGTTGCTAAGTCACGGAGACTTCAAATACAAATGCTCCCAAAACATTTAAGCCGTAACAAGAATGAGTCAGTGCAGTGGAGCTGGCGCCTATCCTCGCAACTACACTGTCGGGCAATGACCTATTTTTGACTGTGCTACTTGTATTGGTAGGTACCTTGAAAACAAAAGAAAGCGATTAGTCTAATACGGTGGCACTTACGGCAGTTTTAGAATTTACGTCATATCTGAATTGAAAAGTTTAAAGTGAAGTTTCATAAAAAGCCGTAAAAAGCGAGGAGTCTTTTAAAGATTTCTGTTTAGATTTGAAGTTACATGGTAACTAAAAATTTAAATCGTTTCTATCACCACAATTTACTCTTATAATTTGAGATAGCGAGTTTTTATTAGACAAGTATAAAAATAGGTATTTTATGCGAATCTGATCAGTTGAGAGTCAATCAATTATTTGATCCTACCAACATTATAAATGTGTAAATTTCTTTGTTCGAATGCTTGTCGCTTTGTTGCCAAAACGGAAATATTACACTATAAATAGATAGAATACGAATTGGAATAGTATTTATAGGAATAACTAGCTAATCTTAATTAATATACTTCGTTATTATCATAAAATATATATTTGGCCTTCTTAAATGCAACAACAGAGCGATGGAGGTTATCATTGATTTTATTATTGACGGGTAAACAAAAATGTTTATTACGTAACACACAATTTTATATTTTTATACTTGGAGTTCCGCAGGGTTTTTGCTGTTTAGCTATAGGTATTATGTGGTGCTATTTTATAATTAAACTAATGAATGTACTTTTTTTAAACAATTCAGTACTTTTAGTACGATAGTACTACCGATACAGGACAAACAAATTTTATTGTATTATAAATAAAAGCCTAAGAGATCCTCATAGTTCCATTAGTCACAGTTTTATTATTAAGGATAAATTGTTATCTCTAAGGGATCTTTCGATGATTTAAATACTCGTTTCCACTGAGCGTACTAATTCGACGGCATAATATCGCGGTTTAAATTTTAATTTAGTCAAATAACTCCGTAATATCATGTAAATTAATTATTTACAATTATGTATCGCATTGAAATTACAGTAACACTAAGTAGGTTACTGTAATTTTAGAATATCTCGAATTTTGAAGAGCTGAAAAATCAAATTTTTCTGCATTATTTAAGTATGAGTGAATTTTTCCATTTTGTTTTTCTTTAATTATATATTTCCAAGGAGAGGGATGAAAGTTACCGTTGTTTATTTTTATTCTATTAACGGTACAGACACCTAAGGCTCTCGCACAGCAACATTTCGCCCCGGCTAGCGGGCTAATTACTTAAAATGTTCTCTGTCACTTTCTTTTTCTATTGAACTGATAGAGACATATTTAGCCTAGTGTTAATATGTAATATGTAATAGTGCTAATATTTACCTCAGAGCTGGACAAGTGTCAACATTTTGTATTGGAAGCACAACGTGGTAGGTGAACTATTTTTTCGTTCTTATGTATGTAGTAAAATATCATACATTAGAAATTAAAAAAGAAACCTATATTCTATAAACCTTCCCCAGATATAGGTATTATTTCGATGGTATTATGATAGCTTATGTATACTAGTATTCAAGAGTAACAACAGTGCGTTCATATACTGCTAGTTTCTTTGCTTCAAAGTTAGTTGACTTAGGTATATTAGTATGTTACTTAAGAATTTAAATACTTGGAATGTTCATTCGTAAATATAAATGATGTAATCTGAAATGCTGAATCTACCAGTATGTTAGTATAGTCCTGCTGACAAAGGTTTTACATGTAAGCTTCTAAAATCTATGGTCATTTAAGATTACTTTGCAGTTTTTTTTACTTGTGTACTTATTCTTCTGTCATCTGCGATACTCTAATTTTTATAATGAAAATTCTAAAGTTAATTTATTTAAGTGGGTTTGTATGGGCTATGTAAAGGCAAGTAAAATGTGTTACCTTTAGTATCGACGTAACTATAATGTATACCAATAAATAAGCCATGTGGCCAACAAAATTTTTGCAATAATTATAACACATGCTATGAGGGTGAAAATGGAAAATTAAAGCCTGAAGGGGGTTGACGTCCTTCGCAAGTGTTTATTTGGGAGGGTGCATTAACCCTAGACTTACTTAATAAGGCATATATTGATCAGTGGCAATGACCTGAGCTTTAGCCGACTCAGCTTGAAAAAGATGACATGAAGTAGGTAATAAATATACATAAATATATGACGTATAAAGGTTGAATATGCATAAATTATTTTGGAAATAAAATATCTGATAAAATATATCTACTGTCGTTATAAATTAATTAATTACGTATTGTTTCTTCAATATTCGAATTATTAGGGTACTTAAAAGTTTTAATGACTTTTGTATATAACCATAGACAATATGCGGTAGCAATTTGTCACACGCTTTTGACCGCTGAAAAATCTAGGCGACCGAGAACTATAATATACAAAAAGCCTTACCTAAGTATATGATAAGTAGTAGGTATCTACGTAAATTTTGATAAATATAGTCATTTTTATTATTAAAGTTCCGTACATGCTAAAATTAAAAACAAAAAAGTTACAATCTAAGGCGTTTTATTTTTATCTTACCTCAGTCTTCGTTATTCGATGTCGAGCTAACTTTACGACGGCAAAATTCCCTTTGCCTATAGTCCTTTCTATGTCGTAAAATCCCACCCTAATGTGTGTTTTCGCAGGCCGTTCGCGCTCCGCCATTATAAAAGCAGTCTTACTCCTCACCGAACTGAAAAATCCTGAACACGTGATCCCTTCATGGATAAACCGCTTCACTGATTAGAATTTTATAAGCTGTCAATGTCACTCAACCCGCTAGTTAACACTCATTTTCTGAATAAAATCACACTGCTTAACAAAGAATAATGCAAATCCATCAGTGTTTACTAAACATTACAGCCAATCGGATTACACGTAGTTCATTGATTACGCGCGTTATTGTTATTTACGTACGAGCACAATGTAAATAAAAAATATTGGATTAAGCTTTTTAGTAATCGACTCATAACACACACGTACACATTTGTTTTTTTTTTTGTAAGCGCAAAGTAGGAATGGCATAAAGGTATACAACCTTTTTTAGTAAAATGGAAAATCGCGCAGGCGGCGTAGTCTTAAGACGTAAAGAACTACAATCAACCTCTCGGGCCGGTGTTCGACCGGGTACTGAACTCTATAGAGACTCGGTCCTGCTCAGCTCGATTAGTATCGAGTACAATCTACAACACGCGGCTGAACCCGAATGGCTCCCACTTGTATACAATTCTCGCTCATTTTCCGCGGCCATGTTGTTTCTGTGATGACGTCACGAGCCGCCTCATATATTTGCTGTATTTAAACATTTCAACGATTGCTAATAGAGTCGTATTTTTTCGTTTTGAACTCTATGTTCTTGATCACCTGTTTTGAGAACAATGCATTAGAGACTTTAACTTCCCACAGATTTTTTATTCGATACAGTTTTTATCTATCCACGCTATCAAACATTTATTCATATACAGAAGGATGTTGTTTTCCATGTTATTTTTCCTTTTACTCTACATGAAATAATGTCCTGAATATTTTTGGAGTCATGCATGCTGTTTTTATAACTAATCGATTTCAGTTTGTAAAATGAAGCAATTGCGTGAAAGTAGAAACATTATAAATATTCTCTTTGGGTAAAATTCTTGTTAAATTTAAACTTTTATACAAGTTTAGCTAAGAGCATTTTGGGCCAAAAATAAAAGCAATATTTGTTAATTGTAAGTACCTACGTATGCAAACACGGTTATTATTTTTATTACTAATACGACAAGCACTTTGGAGGTTCTATTAAACCCTAAACCTAAACCTAAACCTAAACCTAGAGGACGCCAAAGTGACGCTCGAGTGCTGGAGATATTAAGCCATGGCTAGGCCCTCTTGATACAATTTCCATGGCTTCCAGGATAGGCGCGTCCGCGTCTATCTACCACAGCTATAAGTTATCGTAGTTTTTTCTGTAACTTGGCTAGTGTTGACCGAAACGATCGCGTTTAAATCCTGCAGCAGTGAATTGTAGTAGATTAAACAACAAGGGGATAAAGCAGTGTCATGGGCGGCATATCGAGTCCTAAGCGAAATTAAGGATTCCAAGGTTAAATCACGAGCCTCGAGCCACGAGCCGATTAATTCCAGCTTGCCCAAGATGAAGACACGTCTATCCCCGAGAGTTCACACCATTTTTGAGACTAGATCTAGAAATGTATTACAAATAAAAAAATAATTTAATGTTTTTAAATTAAATGAAATGAAAAAAGTTTATTCGGCAAGTTACACATAATTATACACCATTTATAAAATAATACAGAATATATATTTGTGTATGCCGAAATGGTCTCAGCTCAGCATAATGCCATCAGCGTTGACTGTGGCTCTGGTTTTCAGCTGTAACCATAGAGGATAGCGGAGTGCGTACTTAAATAAGAGAAGAGAAACGTCCTTTTTAACAACCTTTTTAACAAAACTTACACTATTCATATACAATTTATAAACCACAATCAATTTTTAGTTACGCAATAACAGAACCAATAAATGTAGCATACTTGGCTTTTGCATTTTAGACAAATGTTGCTAGCAGCACGGACTCGCATAGGTGTAGTTATGATGCCGTAAGGTAAGTATTTTAAATAGTAAGTATTAAAGATAGTAGGCATTTTGCCGTTTGTATAAGTTTTTAAGTATAAATTCTTTGACTTCTCAGGTACAATATTATTATCAACAATGCACGAAGCTTCCCTTTTAATGTACTCCGGCGTAAGACCACTGTCATCACCAGACATTTTTCTTGGATTTACAGGTTTTTATCGGATCGCTCGTAGTTGTGATATTTGTTTATGTCTTTTAAAATTAGTAAGTATATGATTTTTTTCTTGGGGTTCCAAATTTAAACCTCCGGTTAATAATGAGGATAAGATCATATTTAAATAAAAATATGGAGAAACTTTATACCGAAGAGTATATGAAACTGGTTTTCTAGATTCATCAGTAATAAATCTGATATTGGTGCACTCTGTTGGTACACAGACACAAATATTAATCAATTGAGCCGTCTTTCAGTCTTCATTCTTTCAGCCTACCTATCATTTACTGAATTATGTATATTCGAACAAGCTTTGGCGCCCGTCGCCACCTATCGACGTGTACCTACTTTACTTTAAATTTGAAGAAAATCCTAAACTTTTAATGTATAGACTTGGGTATTGCGGGAATGCATGGGACCACTCTGTGACAACCATCTTACCCCATTGGTAAAGTACACAGAGTGATTTAATACACAGGTAGTTATATCTACTGCAATATTACAGTATATTTAGAATGCAAAACATTATGTAAAATTCATATTACGGAGTGAAAAGACACAAATCTAGTAGTATAGAGTATTTTTGTTAAGATCTCATCTGGTCTGGGGCGGTACTACAGTCCTACCTATTTTGAAGTAGTGTTTTCAAACGCTGAACCTTATCAATCAACCACGAGTATAACCGCGAGTTATGTTTAAACGTGTTTAAATTAGATCCACAACTCGTCTTTCTAATATAAACATGTGACAACTTCACATGTTTACCTATATTTTATTGAATAATCTATATTAAGATTTTGAAGAAAACTTAAACACTAAATCATATACAACTTAACCTATTGTCTTGTGTTTATTAAACATTATTTTTGCGACAAAATACAATTACTGAAACGAAACAAAGACTTGATCAATATAATGTGGAATCTCCTTCAGTGATTAAAATGATTCATACGTGGTTCACTGATTTTCGATGTGGTCGTACAAGAACAAGTGATGCTAAACGTTTAGCACGCCCAGTTGAGGACACTACTCCAGAGATGATCGCTAAAATCCAGGAAATAGTGTTGAACGACTGAAGAATAAAAGTGAGCAAGATAGTCGTGATGGTAAATAGTTAAATAGTAGGCATCTCAAAAATCTCAAAAACGTGCGCAATATATTACACCAACTTTAAGATATGAAGAAGCTCTCCGCGCGACAGTTGATCAAAAAGGCACGTATGACCACATCAGAGGCAGGTTTGGTGTTATTTAGACGAGATAAAACTGAATTTTTGCGTCGTTTTATAATAGAAAATAAAACATGAGTCCATCACAATACCCACCGAACCAGCTCCGAAGAAAGCCGTTTTATCGGCCAATAAAGTGATGGATACAGTTTTTTTGGAACTTGCATAAAGAGTAGTCCATATAGACTACCTAGAGATGGGTAAAACGATAAATGGCAAATGTTATGCCAATTTGTTGGAACAATTTACCTAAATAGTACCTGAAAAAGCCAGCATACCAGCATTTGGCTAAAAAGAAAATCCCCTTTCACCAAGACAACGCACGAGTGCACGCCAGTGCGATTGCCGTGGCCAAATTCCATGAGTTGCGCTACGAGTTGCTTTCTCACCGACCATATTGCGACTACTTTCTGTAAAAAGTTAGAAAATGGATGAAGTGTTTTTAGTTACTTAAAGAACGTAGCTACACCGAAAAATAAATAAAACTCTTTTTTTAATTAACTCCTTGTTTAATATTGACCAGATTGATCACTCCGCCCTCGTAGAAAAAATCTGACTAAAAGTTTTTCTTTTGAATTATTGTAATGTCGTAACAAGTCTCCTGCACATTCAGCTTTTACAGGTTGTTTCCATACTCTAAAGGGAATATCTAACGTGCTCTACCTGCAAAGATAAACACCAAAAATAATGTATCAAGTAAATTTTTTTATAACACGACGACGCGTCATCTTTATGTATATTATATAAATGCATGAAAATGTCAAACTTGTTTGTGTAAAACTCCATAAAGAGAAAAAAGTTATGAAATTGTTCATTTGATCAATCCCGCACCTGAACACGAAGACTTTACTTTGAGGAGATGAAATACAAATACTACTGATTCTACCCCCTTAGAAGATTCAAATTTGTTGGTGACAAATTGGTGACACGGTTCAGAACGAAAATGCTAGTGGATAAACTTACTTTACATTGGAAAAGTTGTGAAAAGTCATAGAAAATCCAACATGAAAATACTTTCCTTTATAAAGAAAATAGCTCAGAATAATTTTAATAGTTACAAAAAATTAATTCAAACATAGATACTATCATAGTAAACCTGGAATCAAAACGCTGCAGGACCAAATAACTAATATTCTAATATAAAACTAAATGTAAACCTTGAAGAAATAAATAGTGAATGGAGTCGATATGATAAAAAGATTTAACTTATACGCAAAAAATACAAAGGAATTAGTAAACAACGGCTACATATTATAAAGAAGTGGACTCTACATTTCCGAATTTTGAACAAACACTGAACAGAGAGAACGGAAGGTTGTGAAAGAGATGATCAAAACTAGAAATAAGAGACTCCAAGCCGCAATAACGATAATAATAGACTTTATGTAGAAAAATAACCAAATAAACCCTGCTGAAAGCATTTGATATCTCCATCACAAATTTACAATACTCAAAGAAACGGTAATATATTCTAAGCGAAAGTGTCAAACTCGTATCATTTGTCAGATATCAGCCGAAGGTTTAAGTTTTGCTCGCGAGAGCCTTTCCCCTTAACAAAGCCCGCTTGTTAAATAAATAAATAAACAAAAAGTTTATTTATTTCAACAAAGGTAATACATATTATGATAGTTTTGGAGTCTTCCCAGAAAGTAATTCAAAGAATACTTGGGATGGGAATGACCCGCTTTTCTCCTTATACATCTATAATTATTCTTATAAATTTAAACTAATTAATCTATTTTTGTACAAAAGCAAAACACGAATAGTAAGTTTAAGCTAAAGAGTGTGCGAATTGGTGTGAATGGGTGAGCAAAGAAAGTGTGAATGTGTTTGTTTTATAGAGAAGTGTGAGTCAAGTGTGTGAGCGAGGGAGTGTGTTTCGTGTGTGGGTGTGTGTGTGTTTGTGTGTGTATGTGAGCAGATGAGTGTTTGTTACTGATAGTAGTGTTGAGAAATTATATTTTTTATTATATGAGCAGATATTTAAAATAATTAAGATTTATGTTTATGTTTGTCTAATTAGGATTTTTTCCGTCTCTTCGTAAGATAGTTTTTCTAGCCATTTAGTTAAATTAAGCTTACATAAATATGATTTCAAAGGGTAAATTTTAATGATGGAGTTTATTTTATTATATATGTAAGGGGATTGACATTGAAACTGTCGCTGTGCAAAGGTGGTCCGAACTAGTTTTTGAGGGGCTACCTGATTACCTCTTCTTGTATTAATTAAATTCTCGTCAAAATGTAGTGATTTATGGAAAGTTAAAAGAGTGAAAGAGTTAAATTTAAAATATAAAGTTTGCGTACAGACAGTAACTTACAGTTTTTATAAAGATCATCAGTAGGGTAACGGAAAGTTTTAAAATACATGACTTTCAATAATGATCTTTGAGCTCGTTCTAGATCCAAAAAGAGAGTTTTGGTGGCACCTCCACAGATTGGAATGCAGTATGTAGTTACTGATTGTGCTAGGGCCACATAGACTTTTTTTAAGAAAAGATGTGTCATAAAATGTCTAAGCTTTTTAAATATCCAGGTAAGCTTCCTTAGCCTAGACATGACTAGTTCGAGGTGAGGGTGCCAACTTAATCTTTGATCTATCATGACGCCTAGATATTTAGAACAGCTAGATTTCTGTAAAGATGAGCATGAGCAGAGTGACTTGTCGGAGCAGGTATTATGAATCTTAATTCCAAGGCTTTGTCTGGTTGGGAGGTAGTATACGGTGCAAAGCACATATTGTTAGTTTTGTTGACGTTTAGTGTTAGAAGGTTTATATGTAGCCAATTTGCTACCTTTACAAGGCCACTTTCAGTTACCACTTTTAGGGCTTCCCAGGACTCAGCTGAGAAAACAAAGACACTTCCCTTCCACTTCCGTTGGGCCAAGGACACTTCCCTGTGGAACACCGTAAATCATATTTTCCTCTGTACTAGTGTATTTATCTATTTTAACGACTTGAGTTCTGTTTTACAGGTAATTAGTTAATAAGGAAAGTGCTAAACCTCTAATTCCATAGCTCTCAAGGCGTCGGATAAGTAATAGCACCGACACTGTGTCAAAAGCTCTTTTAAGGTCTAAGAAAACTGTAAGACACTTTTTCCTATTTTTTATTTCATTTATAATTATAGTAATAAGCTCCTTAATCGCATCTTGCGTTGAAAGGCCTTGTCTAAATCCGTATTGAAATTTAGATATAATGTTAAATTTATTTAGGTAGTTAACTAGTCTAATGTTTATTAATTTTTCAATTATTTTAGAGATAGCGGTCAATACAGCTATGGGACTGTAGTTGTTAACATCCAGTCTGTCTCCGGACTTGTAAACAGGTGTTACATCTGAGCGTTTGAGAGAATCAGGAAAAACTCCTGTGTGGAAACATAGTTTAGCAAGTTTTGTAATTAGAGGAACTAAAAAGTGTCTGAAATGTATTAAAAATTTAGTAGTTATACCGTCCCAACCAGGAGCACTATTGGAATCCAGATTCATAAGTATGCTGGCTACCTCTTGCTCTTCAGTATCTGAGAGAACAAATGAGAATACCTTATTAGGTTGACTATATATGTCGTTGTGCACAGAATCTAGTTTTATTTGGATTTCTTGTGCTAATTTTTGCCCAATGTTCACAAAGAAGTAATTAACATAGTTAACCGATGAAGAGGTGATGGAGTAATTTGTTCCTGTGGTATCTGCCAGTCAAGGTATGAGCGTAATCTTGCGTTGATGATGTACAAGAGAATCCTGCTGGCACATGAGATAAGGGCTATCGTGCGGTGATTGTTGCAATCACGTATGCACTGATCCTTTTTTTGTAAAGGGGTAACCCCATTAGTAACCCCATCTTTGACTATATAAAAAGCGAAATGAGAATATCCAATCATCTAGGAAACTAATCAATAGATCAAAAATAGGGCAGCGTTCTAGGTTTTGGCGGCTATTCTAAATTTTTATTAAAGAGCTTTCTATAACTATACAAAAATATTGTGTTTTCTTCCCTCAATTCTTAACTCATCTTGCATTATCTTGATAATTTTGTAAAAACCCTTAACCCTCACCATGATCAAAAATATCACCTAATTTAAAAGTAAGTTTAATAGTAGGTACTGTAATGGATTTTATAAAATTTTAAATTGCAAAATACCTTTAAATAAAATAAGATGCAAAATATGTAGATACTATGCGCTCCGAGAAATATAAAAAAACAACAGCGACTTAGAAACTGATGTATCTATGTACCACGCATGCTTCTGCATGGCTAGGTTATGGCAAATTGTGGGGAAACAGCACTGGCTTAAATTATTTATTGTTAACATTAATAGAGAAAATGCAAATCATATTTTCTAAATCCAAAATATTACCATTACCTTGTATCTCTATATTGGAGGCAAGTATGTATATTGGTACATACACAGCATTCTATGAAAAAAGGGGACAAAACTTTTCAAAATATAAGTTAAAGCACAAAAACATGCAAAAAACAAACTGCATTTTCCTTCTTAAAATTATCGTTACACTCTACGGGTACATTAGCTATATCAGTACGGATATATAGATAGATACATAGATAGATAAACACTTTATTGCCATCATTACAACATTGTGAAGTAATAATAGACTAAAAAATGATAGTTTATCCGGTATAGTGTAATTAAAAGAAAGAAAAATCATTACAAGTAAGAGTTCAATGGGCATTGCAAATAATTAAACATTTGTTGTAATAAAATAACGTAAACAAATACATACTTAAATTGTACACGGAATATATCTATATATTTATATAAATATGTACGTACCTACATATATTATAATTATCATTATAAACTATAGTGACAGATAGTAGTCCTTGATTTGCTTCTTAAAAGAATCCACATATTTCGCAACTTGCTTGCAGGAATTGAATCCCCAAATGTAATGGTTTTAATCGTGAACGAATCCTGATAACAATTTTATTGTGATATGATAATCTGCCAGACAGAAAGAAAGTTTCAAAATAATAAGTTGTATTAAAATGTTCTTAAAAGAAATGAACATCTTACTCAAAAAATGTAATTCCAATGTAAACGAGTGAGTACCTTAATGACAAATTATTATAAAGTAATGTTACCAAAACACCGAAACAAAAACATAAATCGTCCTAAGTTCAAAGTAAATATTAACAGGCGATTCCTCCTCAAATTCAAATTCAAATATTTATTTCTCAACAACTCTACCCTCCCTACCAACAACCCCTCCCCTAAATGCAGCAGCAGGGTCCTTGAATTCCATTTTTTATTGCGTTTTGTAATTATCAAAAATATGATTTCTGAGAAGCAGTCAAATTTTAAGTTTGAGTGTGTATATAACATACTAACACTATCTAAGAGACTTATGTGGCATTAGAAACGGTCTCTGTACCCATTCTGAATAATAAATAAGAAAATTTTGGCGTCAGAGGAGCTCAATTAAAACTTATTCTAGATTACCTTACAGAC
Organism: Marasmarcha lunaedactyla; assembly: GCA_923062675.1. Lineage (NCBI taxonomy): Eukaryota > Metazoa > Arthropoda > Insecta > Lepidoptera > Pterophoridae > Marasmarcha > Marasmarcha lunaedactyla. Next base: position 18,892,174 of record OV281353.1, read on the forward strand.
AGAAGTCAGTGCGTGAAAATAGGAAACTACATAAGTACTGACTTTCGGTGTCCCGCAGGGCAGTATTCTCGGGCCTACCCTCTTTCTCGTTTGTATAAACGATCTAAAGCCTAAAGTCGTTCCATGGATATATTATCTCATATACTGATGATACAGCTCTAGTTTTTAATGCAAAAACATGGAATGAAATTTATCGGAATGCCCAGAAAGGATTTGATGTGGTTAAAAGGTACACAATAACATACTAACACTAAATACAGAAAAAACCAAATACTAGATTTCTCTATCCGCAACCTTCCTATTAGTAATATACAACTGTATGCACAGAACTGCCTATCAAATCTTGCTGATAGTGGAAAATCCTGTCATTGTTAACCAGTTGAGGGCACCAATACCATAAAATATATAGGCTAAGATCAATGGATGAGAAACTTAGTTTTTAAACGCACATACACCTTTTACAAAAGTGGCTACGAAAGTTAATTTAGACCCTGAAACATGTGGTAGCCCCTGTAAGACTCAAACCACTCACAAGAACAAGCAAGATATATATCTTGCTCTATGTGAGTCTCTTATCACATACTGCATAATTTCATGGGGTGGTGCACCAAAAACGACTATGAAAAAACTGGAAGTGTCTCAAAGAACAATTCTTAAAGTTTGCACATCTCCAAAAAAACATCGTTTATGTACAGATTTCTCCCATTCCTTGGTGCCTACTTTTATAATAGAATTAATAAAATTATTAGAATTTACGCATATAATCATTACGACGCAAAGGAATGTTTCACTCACTGGCTATGTAATGTTACAGCATTTTGGTTAATTTCAGTTGATTTATCTTAGTTTTTTGTTACATACTAGTTGCTTTTTTTTAGATCATCACTATATGTGGAGGTTTGTTACTAGCCTTATGCCCGATTTCACCAGTAGCCCCTAAAATTTAAGTGTCTCCTATGCCAATTTAAGGGGCACCTAACGCAAGTTTTGTTTTCACTGACGGTTAAGTGGCCTTAAGCATTAGGGAGCCCTTTTAATTTAGAGGATGAATTGATGACCCCGTAGCACTTAGGTGACGTATATTGTTAGGTTATTTTGCGAGATATCCTTCCCACATCCAAACAATAACTACGCCTAGTGATAAAAAGGATAGTGACCACGATTTATTTGAAGATTTAGAAGCAATTGAAGATATATAATTTTTAGTTGACCAAAATTTGTTTAGACGACCTGGTATTTACCGGGAAAGATCGAAGGATTTTGAAAAATTTGACGACAGACTTTTTTATAAGATACAGGTTATCAAAGGAGAGCGTTTTATTTATATTGCAAAAGATTGAACATTTGTTAGAATTCCACGATGACCGGTAAGTACGTTGAATTATAAGAATTTGTGATGGCTATCCAAGCACTGTTTTTCGCCTCATTTGTAGCCCCATCTGTCTCTAAAATGGTTTCTTTGTGCTCTTCTAGCGAAAAATTTTGTCCTCGTTTCCTCTTTTCTGACATTATTAATTTTAATTTTATGTACATGCAACAACCAATAAAAAACCAATTATATTGTTAAACGACAAGACAAGACCACAGATTAAAATGTCACAGCGATTTTTTAGGCACGGACGAAATTCGCCATACAGCCAAAAAAAGGTTTTTTGCTACTTTTTATCTAATATATACCTACAAGCCGTAGACCCTCCTTTTTAAAAATAAACTGGAGTTAATAACGTTAATTTAAGTGTTTTATTTGGTTTTTGCAGCTAAATATCAATAAAATCGTTAACTTAAATAATTTATCGATAAACGTTTACGTAGCACCTCCGCACTGAACGTCACCTAACTAGGGGACGCGTGCTTAGGTAGCCCTTAGGATGGTGAAACAGAATTTAGGTTAGGGGATGATTTGAGGGAGCCCCTAATATAAGAGAACCTTAGTTAGGTTACTGTTTAGAGGCTGTTGGTGAAAACGGGCATTAATCCATTAAATTGTTAGTTTATTTTGTGTAAACGGCTGTAAACCCCCCAAATAAAAGTCAACAAATAAATAAATAATATTATTTAGAATATTATAGTATAATATTTATTCAAGTAAAGACTCACTTAACGCAATAAATTAGAAAAGACGTGTATATGTTAAGTAGATAAAAATAATAGTCCGGTCAAATTACACCAAAAAATAAGAGTAAAGTTACCTAAATTCCCACCAAGCTGAAAATCAGTAAGATTGTTTGAAATATCATTAAAAATAAAATTTGAAAGTTCCCCATCTTTCCCCTGTAAGGAAAAAAATTTATTCAAGGTCAAAGGTAAAAAAAATGAGTTTTTCGCGATTTTCAGCAAAACGGTAAGTTTTATTATAAAAATATTTCAGACAAAAATTTTAGATCATAAAATTATCTACAAAAAATTAATTAATACTTTTTTTTCTACGAGCCACCGTTTTTAAGATATAACGATTCAAAAAGTTGTAAAAGTTGTAATCGTCATAATATGCATGAGTCCGCCACGTATATATACATCTCTATAATTGTAATATATGTTAAAATATTTTTCTATCGGTTATTGTAACTTACACTACTAATATAAAATATATATAAGTTATAACTATAAGAATATCAGGTCAAATGAAGCCCACTCCCTTAATTTATACGCCATTGAAACCTTGAGAAAACATCTGTCCTCTGTTCAATTGGGTGCGTGGCTAGGGTCTTATACCTGCTATAATAAATGAAATACTGTTAGTCTTGAACGCCAGTTAGTAGTGAAAACACGTGTTTATCCTAGCCTATATTGTGAGTTTTGAGTTTTATAACAAAAATGTCAGATTATTGTTTTATTTGCGCTAAACTATTAACTGAAAGTGAAATTGTTACTGTTGAACGTGGTATGAAGACATTAATTAATGCAAGTATCGAAAGAGCAGATGAATTTTCGGAGTATCTAAAAAATCAAAAATCTGTGACAATACATGAAAGTTGTCGTAAAAATTATATTCGAAAGTCTTCTATTGCTGCAGCTAATAAAAGACAACGTGAAGAACAAGAAGCCAGTACATCCACAGAAAGTCCTCCTCGTACTAGATTACGGCATGTACACATTGTCAAGGCCGGTTGTGCTCTAATATTGAATCACCAACAGTAGAGGATCCGTTTGATTCCAACGAGGCAACATGCGATACATCGCTATTAACGCAGTTTATATGCACTCAGGATGAAGATGAAGAAGAACAAGAACAAGAAGATCAAGAAGAAGAACAAGAAGAAGATTTTGAAAGTTACGACTCGGACGATTAAATTTCACTACTTTTCTTTAACTTAAATTGCTTCTATCTTTTCAATCTCGGCTAATATCCATTATTTTTCAATAGTTTTAAATTAAATAGGATCAAAACTGACCCGTGGAATAGGCCTACTGCGGAAACCACAAAAAAAAACGCGCTAAGTACACTACCTCATAGGTGGCGAGGAAACGTGTGCATATTATGACGATTACAACTTTTACAACTTTTTGAATCGTTATATCTCAAAAACGGTGGCTCGTAGAAAAAAAAGTATTAATTAATTTTTTGTAGATAATTTTATGAGCTGCAATTTTTGTCTGAGACATTTTTATGATAAAACTTACCGTTTTGCTGAAAATCGCGAAAAACTCATTTTCTTTACCTTTGACCTTGAATAAAATTTTTTCCTTACAGGGGAAAGATGGGGAACTTTCAAATTTTGTTTTTAATGATATTTCAAACAATCTTACCGATTTTCAGCTTGGTGGGAATATAGGTAACTTTGAATGTCTAATTTGACCGGACTATAAACTTATAAAAATAAACTTACTTCACTTCACGGAACTCTCAATAACTACCCACACACCCTCTCTCACACGCGCACCCACAGTTTCATTTTATGCACAGAGATGACACAAAACATGTATTGTGTCATAGTTGTACTTTTTTCCCTGTTTTATTTATTATGTAAACATTTGAAATATAGTTTTTATTAATAAATCGTAAATATGTAAATCGGTTAATTCCGGTGGTTGGAGGCGCTGTCTGCTGAAATACAGGCCACAAGCTTAGTTTAGCAGCAAATGTTTTAAGAATAAATAAATATTTTATTATTATATAATCATTTTCGTTTACCACGTCCTTCACGAACCTTGCTATATATGCAAGGACATTATCATGCGTGACCAAATAAATTTTGACAAGCTTCTGGACTATCATACAGTATGACAAAATATTGATTTGCATTCAAATTGTCCCTTATCGAAACGAAATATATTCCACTTTCATATATGACTGTGCCACCGTGCTAAGAATGAATAAGAGTTTTTAGCCGTAAGATATCCACTGCAGGACAAAAGGATATCCAGGGATATCCTCTAATAATTTATTTCTAAACGCTTGAAAGTCTGGCACACACAACCTTCGCGGAAGTGGCAAAGTAATTTCATAATAATTGCAAATGGCTTACCGCAAAATAACGCCTGATTCTATATAATAGTAGGATTAAAATAATATTTTTAGTGAAAATATGATATATGCATAGTGAACTATAAGAAATGTAAATTAATAATTAATTTAAAAGTAAATTGTAAGTTCCATAATTCCATTGATTCTGCATTAACTTCCGATGTCGTTAAAATTTGGGGATAAAAATTAGACTATATATCTATTATTTCATTAAAAAATATCCAACTTTATAAACTTTCATATTTAATAATATTAGTAGGATTAGTCACAATACCAAAAATCTGGAGAGCATGAATAAATTAACAAACAAAGAATAGATATCACGTCTTTCAGTTAGTCGTACATTGGAAACTTTCTGAACTTCAAACACGTGGCATTCCAACACTATTATGTACCTAAGTACAAACTGTGCCTAAGATTTACCCACTTGTACCAGCGTTATAGGCAAATAAATTCTACTTTGTAAACCACTGTTCATATCTGTTGGGCTGTAATTATCGATTAAAACTATTATTTAACTGGAGCTACAGGCAGATGCTGTAGGCAGAGCGCGCTCTAGAACTTGGGCCTTAAAAAAATATGTCCAAAAGAATCAAGTATTTTTCTAATTGCGATGACACACTTTACTGAAAACACTAAACACACAGTCGGATGGAATTAAAGTTCGTTTGAATTATTGTTATTTATGTAACTTTTTATGAATACTACCTAGCGAAAATATTTAATAAGACAAACATTCAGTCGTGTACTTAAACTCTAAACCAGTATTTTTTTAAAGCTAGTTCGGTTTTATAAAAATATTTTTGCCTCTTGACTAACTGTTTTTCACGAAAATTCTTATGAATTCCTATTTACAAATGATTTTTTCTGATAAGGTCTCTAATGAAAAGTTAAGACCCAAGGCAGGCAACTTAAGCGGTCATGCAGAGCCACTTCGTGGGAGCTCGACGGGTAAATAACAGGCACCATTACTCTAGAAAACGAACTGAACAGTAATCATCTTTAAGTGATATTTGTACAACACGGCGCGTTACAACACATCTGATATTTAGTGGGTATTCGGTATTGTTCACATGTTCATGTTTACATGTTCCTTTAAGTAACTATTTTTTTTGGAAGAATTTGCAGTTGTCTTTTTTCATCTGCTTTACAACGTGAAATTGCCCCCGATTCATTATCATGGTTTTTCCATTGCTATAGTCATTGAGTTACTATGTACTGCGTACTAGAGAAGCTATTCAAAACAAATTTTGTGTCACATTCTATTTTTTCCTATTTAGTAATTTATTATTAGGTGATGCGATACAAAAACTTTAAGTTGTCTAGTCAAACGTATTAAACATGCAGCGCTTGGATTGCTACAATAATGTGTAAAACCTCTCGACCAATCAACGAACAATGTGTCATACCAATAGATTATACGAGTGGTACAGAATGGACAAAATATTAAAATTTTACCTAACTGCATAGAAAATGTATATATATATACATATATATTGTTATATAAGTAAATTAACATTAAAATGGATACATAAAGTGGATCTATATCCATTTTAATGTTAATTTACTTATATAACAATATACACATATATAATATATATATATATATATATATATATATATATATATATATATTGTTATATAAGTAAATTAACATTAAAATGGATATAGATCCACTTTATGTATAATAGCGTAGGCGTAATTATAGTATATATAGCTCAGCTTTATATTGCGGCAGGAGCCACGACGCTGGTTTTCTGCAGACGCCCCAGAACTAATTTCTAACAATTTAACAAAAATCTAGGGATAAATGCGGTGTCAGTGGTAGGTCCTGCTAGTGAATTGAAACAAAGCCATTTCATATTATTATTATAAGTTCTGTGATTGTAGCTCATGGACTAGTTTTTTTGGTTCACATACATAGACACAAAGGCTCGAATTACATAAGCCTCCTTCTGAAGCAGTCGGGTAATGATCAGTAACATCAAAGTCATCCCTATATTAAAGTTCATCACCGTTGGTACTACGTGTCCATTCTGTGTGCTTAACTTTTCTTAATCTATGACCGTTTTCATACAAAATTTCGGGCTCTATAGAAAATAATGCACAAAAATAGTTTTTAATGATTTTAACTAAATATTTTGTTTACTTTCCGATGATAACTCACTAGAATATCTTTTTTATTCACAATAGATTGGTTTTTACAAGATTTTTACACGCAAGACGGCATTTCTAAATATTTGTTTTGACATTAACTCGGCACCCGGTCGCTAATGGCCGGTTAACACGCGTTAAGTAGTTAAGTTAGTAACTAAATTTTAAGTTACTACATCTCACTTGTGTGTCCAAACGAATTAAGTAGTTAAGTTCATAAGTTCCATGAAGATGAGCAGTGATGAATGTCAAGGAATTCGTCAATTCTGTACTTAGATATGTGGTAAACGTGATTTTTTTTAGATTATGTATTCTTCTAAACGTTCTAGACGTTAATCGACGGAGGATCGATTGGTGTGGTACCTTTAATAACTAGGTACCCTTAATATTCACTGGAGGGATATCAGCCTCTCCCAGCTCAGGGGTGGCGTCAGACAATTGTAGGCCATCACGCCTACTGCGGGTTGGCAGACTTACCAACTCACGGGTGCTGTCAGACAATTGTGGCTATCACGCCAACTACGAGTTGGTAGACTTACCAACTCGGGGTCGGTGTCAGACAATTGTAGGCCATCACGCCAACTGCGGGTTGGCAGACTTCCCAACTTAGGGTTGGTGTCAGACAATTTTAGGCCATAACGCCAACTGCGGGTTGGCAGACTTACCAACTCAGGGGTGGTGTTGTCGATCGGTCGACGGTCGATCGATTGGTGTGTTAACACCCTTAAATATTCTTCCACAAATTTTAAAGTAGAAACCAAACTCTACTCCAACATTTAAAAAAAAAGAGAAAATGCTACATAAATATGAGCTCTTGCCGCCCACCAGCTTTGTCAACTTATGCACTTAACTAAAAAATCACGTCCAAACGTGTTAAGTGAGAAGCCCCGCCCACCTATTTATACGAAAAATAGAACGAATCCTAATCTACTTAATCACTTGCGTACTAAATTTTAATAATAATAATAATAATAAATAATAAATTCTTTATTTGCTAGCATAAGCGTTACAATAGGTCTTAATTTTTAATATTAATGTCCATACATATACTGCTACAATGTGAGCGTGCAAATTTACATAATGTCAATAATTAAAATTATTAAGTTAAAAGAGATTTGAAATATTTACACTCATGAAATTTATACAATAAAGCTATTCAAAGCCAATAAAACACATGTCACATTATAAAAATTGTGTCATAAATCAACATTCAAATAAAATAGTAAATGTCAAATTTAAATAAAAATAAAAATACATTAAAACAGTGTAAATGATATGTCAAATAGTTAATTTAGTGATTAAATGTAATATTAAAATTAAATTAAATGTAAAGTCATTATAATGTTTTGTCGTTTAGATATTCCTTCACACTATAAAACATTTTATCTAGTAATAAGTTAAATAGTCCAGTTTTGAATTTGTTAGTTGGCAGGTTTTTATATTTAGATGGCAACTTGTTATAAAGTCTTATTGCCATACAGTAGACATTGTTACTAAATACGGCTAGTTTTTGTGAAGGAATATACAATTTTTCTTTGTCCCTTCCGCGCCGTCCGGTCACATCACCACTACATTGGAACAGGTGTTTGTTTTGTTTTACAAAACAGCATATTTCATATATATATATAGTGATGGAAGTGGCAAAATTTTCAACTGTTTGAAAAGTGGTTTACAGCTGTGTTGCATATCTTTATTACAGATTGATCTTAGACATTTCTTTTGGATGATAAACACTCTGTCAGCCTCTACTGAATTACCCCATAAAACTAAACCATATCTTATATTGGCTGATACATAGCCATGATAAGCCAGTTTTGCTGCTTCTATCGACACAAACTGAGCGATTCGTTTTAAGGCGTAAATAAATCTGTCTATTTTTTGGCATAACTTGTTCACATGGGCTTTCCAGTTACAGTACTCATCCACTATAACCCCAAGAAATTTCGTTGATTCTGATATTTCTAATTTTGTATCATTATACTTTATGTCAAGCTTTGATAAATTACTATTGTATGTCTTAAATTGAATAATTTTCGTCTTATCTATGTTGATCAATAATTCATGAGCATCTAACCAATCTATAACGTCATTTAAAGCTTTGTTTGATTCTTTTTCAGCGTCAATATTTTTTTCACAACTGATTGTAATGGTTGTGTCGTCAGCAAATAATATGCATTTATGGTCAATTTGATTTGGGAGATCATTTATACAAGTCAAGAATAACAATGGACCGAGCACGCTACCCTGAGGAACTCCACAATCATTGGGTAAAAAGGGGGACTGAACATGTTTTAGATATTTACCATCTAATCGGTTGATTTCAACACATTGAATTCTATCACATAAGTAACTTTTTATCCACTCTAAAGCTGTTCCTCGTAGACCATAGTATTCTAATTTTTTTAACAGTATGTTATGTGAAACCCGGTCGAATGCTTTAGACATGTCCAAAAATATAGAAATGGGATAGATACCGCGGTTTAAGGCTTCTGTCACATCCTTCATTAGACTATAGCAAGCTAAGGTAGTAGAACAATTTTTTCTAAAGCCAAACTGATTCAAGTTTAGTATATTTTGGTTTCTAAAAAAGCCATATATTTTATCATATACCACTCTTTCGTAAGTTTTAGATAGCACTGATATCATAGTAAAAGGTCGGAAGTTATTTATGTCTTCTGGGTCACCTTTTTTGAAAAGGGGTTTCACTATAGACTTCTTTAGTCTGCTTGGAAACACGCCTTCAGTCAAAGACAGGTTGATGACATGCGTCAGAGGTCCAGTTAAATATTTAGCACATTCTTTTAAAATTTGTGTGGAAATAGAGTCATATCCAGTCGTTCTCGTGTTCTTTAAAGCCTTGATTATTTTTAAAATTTCAATTTCATTTACAGGTGTCAAGAAAATCGTGTTGTTATTTTTAATTTTTGAACAGTTAATGTTATGATATTTCGTGTTATTAGATTTGGTAGAGTAAATAAATTGTTCATTGAATATTTTAGAAATGTCATTGGGGTCAGAATAAATTTGGTTATTACATTTAATTTTTTCAATAGATTTGTGTTGACTATTGGACTCTACATTATTTTTTATATATATATTTTTTATTTTTTAAGTTACCACTTGTCACTTATCTGACTTACACGTAAACTTTAACTTAAAATTAAGTTAAAATTTAGTAAGCAACTTAACTACTTAACGCGTGTAAACCGGCCATCAGTGTGCACGAAAACAGATCTATGTGGTCTGACACGGCATTAAGTAGTCGCAGCGCGCGCGTACAAGGCGCGTGGTACAGCAAGTTGGTGCAATAGTAGTTCAATGGCTATAGTCCAATATTTTTGTGTCTAATTAAACAACACCATCTCCTATAAAACTAAACAACATAGATAATGTTGTTGATCAAGTTTGCCTTGCAGTCTTGAGCCAATTAATTGCAAATATTTGGATATGCATGTTACCTAAAAGTAACCAGCACAATCTTGCGTAAACATTAAAAAATTATGATCATCTCTCGGTAGCAGGTATTGTCAATACTTCGTCATCTAACGATAATCGAGATGAATGATTGACAGTACAAAGAGTTGCCATGCCTTAAATAATAGATAAACAATTTTTTTGTCACGGACAACATTTGTCGATTTTGCAATGCAATGTGTGAATTTTTGTGTAATAGTGGAAATCTTATAAAAGATTTATAATTGCTCCGACGCTTTTTCCTAATCTTTTAAGAAAAACTAATTATCTTTTAGCAAACATACACTTAATATTATTAAAAATACCTTCCGTTTACTATTAGTGTGCAATACTCGTATCAAGATGTCGGTAGTACTCTGGAAATTTGACAATGAAAATACAGACGTCTGATACAGCTGAAGAGCTTGAAATTGTAAATAAGCTTTTAAACTTGTGGATGTATACAAAACATAGATAGGTTGTAGACAACATGAACCAAATCGCCGATGAAAGCGTTCAAAACATCAAGTGGAACCAAAAAAGTCCCAACTCCAAGAACAAAAATAAAAAGCTTACTGAGCCGTCGGACGTAAATGACGACCGAAGTATTCTGAGCCAAGAAAAAATTAGTGAAGTACTAGCTAATACTCTGCATATAAACAACATAAATAATAGCAATCTAACTAATGGTACTAATGACCATGGTAAAGAAAATAGTTCCAGTGAAACTGTTCATGAACCTGACTCAACACAAATACATGGAGTTGTTGCACATAATGTAAATAATATACAAAATAAGAATGTTGATTATAGTGATCACATAGGAACAAACTCCTCAGTCAATCTAGGTAACCTTGATCATAATACCATAGAGCGAGGAGAAGATGATGCGGGAATCAGAATAGAATCCTATCAGTCAGAGTTACAGATGCCTGAAATAATGAGAATCATCCAGAAAGATTTATCGGAACCTTATTCCATTTACACTTACAGATATTTTATACACAATTGGCCTAAACTTTGCTTTTTAGCAACATGTGAAGGAAAATGTATTGGTGCCATTGTTTGCAAATTAGATATGCATCGCAATGTTGTTAAAAGAGGCTATATTGCCATGTTGGCTGTGGATGAGAAGTTTAGAAAGAAAGGTATAGGGTCTAGACTTGTCAGAAAAGCAATACAGGTAAATAAAATCATAGTTTCGATTTTCATATTTCAAATAAGATTCTTATTGGCTTGAAAATTCTATTTATAGAATTAGGTCACCTCCTACAAAGTCACAGTAGTTAAGCAATCTGAGAGTAACATTTCAATTGTGATTTACAGGTGATGATTGAAGATAATGCTGCAGAAGTTGTTTTAGAAACAGAAATCACAAATAAGCCAGCTTTGAAGCTCTATGAAAACCTAGGATTTGTGCGGGACAAACGCTTATTTCGATATTACTTAAATGGTGTAGACGCATTACGATTGAAATTGTGGCTAAGGTGAAATAAGTAGGTAACTAATATGAATTTTCAATGTTGTGTTACAATACTTTGGTGGACTTGAAAGTCATATTTAAATATTTATCCTTGTTACTGCTGTGTAACTGAATAAGTCTGCCGTGTGGGTTATAGCCAAATGTATAGTTTGTTTCAATTAATTTTAGTCATGTGATGTTTATTTTATGTAATTTATATGTTGAAAATTGTTGATAAAATGTTTTCTGTAATTACTTTTTATACCTCAATTTTAGATATGGTTGAAATCCAATCAAAAATACACAACTTGAAGAATCAGAATGCTTATTATTATAACAAAATGAAACTGTAAACCTTCTGTTTTTGCTGTTACTATTGTTTACATTATCTTAATAATTGTAAAGTACACATTTTGAGTACATTTTGATAAAAATGAAATCATTTCTTATAACACATTTTAGTCATAACTTCTATTTCACTAATTAAAATACAGAGTATATAATGTTTGTGTGGAAAATTAAAGCAAAAAAGTTTAAGGAAGAATAAAAACAATAATCAATTAATCACATTTTTATTACATAAATAAGCAAATCAGAATGTGAATGTGGCAGTGTTTGTAGAGGCTCCATCATAAATAAAAGTGTTATTCACTGGTTTATACTGTCTAGAAATAATCTTAATAGCTTCATGAGCTACACAAGCTCCTAAAAAGGCAGAGACAGTGTGAATTTCAGCACCTCCATACCTGCACATTTCATGAATGTGGTCATCAGTAGGCACAGGAGAGCATGGTATGTCACTCAACAACTTGGTGACACATGCTTTAAGTTTAACTATGTCACCTTCAGGCTCCCAATCACCAGGAGCTTGGCAATGCTCAGAATGGAACTTCTCTGCTGCTCTCAATAATATGTAATGCACCATCATGACATCAGGCTCTTCTAAGTACTTGGCAATGTAAGAAGCAATGGAGCTTGTAACCTGGTACTCATTAGCTACTTTAGAACCTTTCAGTAAGTGTAAATCATGAGCATGTCTACAGAATAGTTTCACTTCTGCTTCACTTATGTTATCACAATGCAGTTGGGCAACTATTTCTTTTACTTTTCTATAAATAACTTCAGCATCAGAGGTTGCCTGAGCTCTATAGATATTTTGTAATTTAACATAGTGTTCCGTAGAAGCAGTCATATCAGGTAACACACCCTTCAAAGGTAGCTTTCCTTTACCTTCTCCCTCAATAAATGCTCTTAATGCTGAGCACATAATCCAGAATGGTAAGCTTTCCTTGGTAAGATTAGTTGCAGCACTACAGTAAATAAGATCTTGAATCTTTACAGGCAAAAATGTAGGCACTAATGCAGTGTTAACAGCCTTCAGGGCTTCTTCAAAGTTTTCTTCAATAATTGGCACCTCATTTTCATCTTTCCTGATAAACTCTTGAATTAATTCCTTTATCTCATTCTTTTCTTTTCTACTCATAGGCCAAATGCTCTTGTTATTTTTTTGTTCTTGCCATTTCTGTACAGCTTTGTACAATATAACTATCCATGGGATGTGTCCATGATCTTTGAGATCTAGAGCATCAATGTTAATATTATTTAAATATTCCGCAAGTGCTGGAAATGGAACATCAAGTCTCAAATCAGTTTGTTCATTTTCAGGATGTGTTTCAACAATAACATGTTCCTTCATTTGAATTCTAAAAGATCCTAAAAAACCCACAGATCGACATAAAATGAATGGAACATTTATATCCCATAAATGGTTACTTAGGTTTTCTATTGTTTTTTCACTGAGTGCACTTGCAACTACAACTGTAAAACTTTTAAAAAACTCTGGGTTATCTTGCAAAATTTGATCTGGTGGTTCCTGAACAGAGTGTCCACGCACAGACGGATTCATTTCTAATAGAAGGCGAAGGGATTCTGCACCGCGGTTAAGACCTTTACTTGAACATTCCAAGAAAAAATTACTACCGATGTCTTCTTCACTTGTGGTATGGTCATCTACTATGGTGACAGCTCCTACACCAGGTAAAACAATCGATTTCAAAACTTCAGTACCCAAAGCCGTAGCATTAATTAAACAAATGTGTCCGTTTTCTAGAGCTGATTGGCCGTGATCTCCCCATAGCCGAAGTTGCCGGTCGTATTGCTTTGTTTTTTCACTCTGTTCTGGAGATTTAGGTGACGGTGAGGCCATTTTTAATAGGGAAGAAGCTCAATAAAGGCCTTATGTTAAAACTGTCTAGTTGCTAATAGAAAACAAACAAAATGTAATCAGTCTACCTGTACTGTTGTAACTAGTATATGTTCCTTGACGGTAACTAACCAACCACCTTAGTTAGAATATAATGTTGATTGACAGATGAACGAACGAAATATTTGAATTGTCAGCTTGACAAATTAGGTATTGATTTCTTATACTCGCACTTCCCATCGCTATTCATGTTCGCGTATTCGTCGTATTCGTGCAAATACGACGATGGCTCTATTCGTCTATTATTCGGTTATTCGTACGAACATGACGAATACACGAAACACCCGTATCCACCAAATGTCCATTTTTGGAAACACATCAAAGGATTGCGAATACTCCAAATATGTTCTTGTACTGCCCAGTGTGCGGTGCGTGACAGTGTCAAACGTGTTAAATTTTGTATAACTTTCTAGAAAATGCAATAGACAAATTACCTTGTGATTGCGATTTATAGAATCTTATCAAATACATCCCTGCGTATGGAACTAGGCACATAGCTGTCACAATATCTAAAGCAAAGTTACAGGGGCGTAGAAAGAGCTTTTCAAACACTAACATCTTTGTGTTCCCCGACGCGTTATTCGGTGGCGGCATACTCGCTGGTCATAACGCGATGGGAAGTCGTACCATTAGATTGAAGTGACTTGACTTGGGTACATCATGTTGAGTGGTACCCAAGAAAATTATTACTCTGTACAGGTAACTGGAAGTTCCACTCGGTTTGAATATAAAAATAACTATAAACCTTATGATAACCTTATAAAGTCTACTTTCTATTGAATTTAAAACTAACGAAAAGATGGTCCAGAGAAGGACTCACAACTAAGGTGCGTAGACCCTTTTCACACAGCTGTCATCGTCATGGAGTTGATACGTGTCTCTTTAGAGAGGTCTTTTATGATGACATGATGGAAAGGTAAGCACATTCAACCTTAGCTAATTAAGGCAACCGTTATTTTTAGATCTAGGCTAAATATTCCGTCAGTAAAAATTATAATACATCCGCTTCTTTTCTTGAATTCGATTTATGTATACCACGCGTTATGAAATAATGAAAAAGCGTATTTACTTACAACACTCCAAATTAGTGTTAAACGCCCAAACAGGATTCGTAAGTCAACTCCGATTTATCCACTATAATTTACGCACGTATCAAAGAAAGTAAAACGTTAAATAGCCGCGTAGATACTACACAATATTTGCGCAATATAATAATTTAAATTAAATAATACACAACTTAAATAAACGTTTAAAGTGCTTTTTTGTGCATATCAAACGCTTGTATTTATATTTTTACGTGCGGTGACATTTTCATGGTTACTAATTGTTAGAATTCAATTAAAAAAATTTTTTACTACGGGTTTCAAGATGACAAAGGTTTCAGAGATGACAGTCGTATAAATGCTTTTCAAGCTTCTGGCGTCTTATTCTTCTTTTTTAACAGAGAGCAAAATAATGTAGCCTAACTATCGATAGTTTGACTATATAGTATATAAGTAATTGTCAATGTTGAGACATAAATATTTCATTTCATTTCATTTATTAATTAACAATACAATCATAGCCTACTATCGATAGCGCAGACATATCGATAGTATCAATTGTTGTTACAATAGTCATAGCCGATACTATCGATTGTATGGATACTAATTTCGATATGGAGCTTCAATACTATCGATACTATCCAGATGACGATCAACTATAAATTGTCTTGAATCTAAAAGCTCACCGGGCTGGGATAACCTTCCCATGGTCTTGTATAAGAGGTGTATCCAATACTTAGGCGATCCAATTCCTTACGTCTGTAATTTAAGTTTTGAAACAGGCAAATTTCCTGATCTTCTCATACTAGCCATAGTCGTTCCTATATTTAATTCGGCAACCAGACTTCCCCTGACCGTTTTAGACCCATCTCCATTCTAATAGCACTTAACAAAATTATTGAAAAAATTGAAAATAAAACGTTAGATTAACTACTTAGAAAGCCATAATTTTATCGAATACAATCAGTTTGGCTTTAGGAAGAAAAGAACCACCGATGATGCAGTCCTACTCCTAGTGTCAAAAATTACTTGTTACCTTGATAGTGGACAAAAATTCGCAGGAATTTTTCTCGATCTACAAAAAGCATGCGACACGGTATAGTTACCGGTACTCTTAGGGTGTTACCACACTAATCGATTATATATAATCGTTAACGAATATAGGTACTAGCGATTCATCAACCTGCACATATGGCGTACTACAAGGAAGTGTGCTCGGGTCAACTCTATTCTTTATATACATATATCAACGAACTCTGTCAGAAAAAAATAATTGGTGCAGACCTTATCATGTTCGCTGATGATACAGTGATACTTTTCCATGATAATAACTGGGAATCTGGTCAAACTCTTGCTGAGGCAGGGCTACGCAGTGTTACTAGATGGCTTGAGGAGAGTCTACTTACCATTGACACAAACAAAACTAAGTATGTGTGTTTTTATAAAACGGCTGTAACATCTCCTCCAAAAACTTTCGCAATTAAAATCTACACTCATCCATGCAACACTGAAGCTATTGACAACATAAGTTGACAGTGTAGTAGGCTAGAAGGTACCTCGAAGATCTCTTGGAGTCCTACGGAGTCCTATTGGAGTCCTACTGGACAGTAAACTTAACTGGGAGGTGCTCATATCAACACTTGCAAATCGAATGAGGAGATTCATTACAGTATTCAAAAAGCTTAGATCTATCTTACAACGATAGCAATTGATACAAATATACCTACAAAGCGCTATGCCATTGCTTAATCAATTAATGCATCTGCACCTGGGGTGGTGCAAGCAAAACATACCTCATTGAAATTGAAGGAGCGCAACGAGCTGTGTTGAAGGTGCTCTTATCTCTGCCCTATAGGCACCCAACAACAAATATCTATACTTACTTAAGTACTGAGTGTTCGTACAGCTTATGTGTTGCAATGCTTGACTCGATTTTACAGAACTGTGTCAACAAAATCAACTAAGAGGACAAACCTTTGCAAATCACAGCTTCAACTATCAAGGCCCCCACCTGCATAGTAAAATTAATAAAGTAATAATAATAACAGGTTGAATGACAAACCAAGTCAAATTAGATATAATTACATTGTTAAATTTATGTTAAATACTACGGATTATGACACCTGCGAGAAACTATTTGTATAATTTTATAATTAGCATAAAATCCCAAATACTCGTTATCACAAGCACTAACACACAGTCTTACACACACACACATACACACACAAATTTTAACATTCAACGAATATATATTGTATGATTGCATTTATTGTAGTAAAAATAAATCAGCTTATGATTTTAATAAGGTTTTTTCGTTTGTCATACTTTTGTTAATAGTAAAAAATTGAATAAGTGATTGTAAAAAATAATAATGACTAGTACATGTCTTATATTGTTTATCTGCATTACCAAAATCCTGTAAATATATTATAAATTAAGAGCTGTCACCTGTAATACAGGTTTTCCTATTTCAGGAGGCCAGAGCAATTGAAACTATGTTTTTACATATGTACGATTTTCGGTGAATAAAGATTATTATTATTATTACCGATAGTATTGCAGTATATTTATACTATTGTACCAAACTGAACTATCGATACTATCGATAGTGTCGATATTATCGATACCTAGGAAAACCTGTATTATTAATGTCAAATAAAACATGACCAGTTCGAAAAAACCTTCGTGAAGAAGAACTGGCAAGAAACTTCACGGGTATATTTTTTTCAAAATAGCAATAATAGCTGCGGCATTACAGCTGCCCGTAGTATCAGTTTTTACAGTCAAATAAGTGATTTTCGTATTAATTTATGTATTTGTTTTGTCTGCATTTGCCGATATCAATACAAAGAATCTATTAAATAAATAATTATTTCTCATTTGTGCACACTTAATTCATGAATATGGTGCACCTGACTACTTACTTAGATCTCATTCTAAATAAACGTAGATATTACTTGCATATGCTCTCTGAAAAGACGAATCAAAATATCACTAACAAATTATGTCAACAATCAAACGTATTAAGTCTACCAGAGCGATGAACCAAAAATGCTTATAAAAGTGCGACCTAGCTGGCTAGTGAAGTTGTCACAGGTGCTAGAAATTACTAGCAGTTTTGATGACCGAAGATCAATCGGGCATAACGTAGATTTCCTCGACAAGTATTATAAAATCATTATTTCCAATACAACACATGACTTATTAAATCTTAAATCGGAAATAATCGCAAATCATCTTATTTTTTATCTCATACTCCCACCCAGTTCCGAGGTGTTTGCACTCACTGATCAACTTTATGTTCCAGAGTTTTCATTTACAGTCTCTTTATGTCTATACAAAGTTATTCTTATCTGCATCCGATAGCTCGGCAAGTCTACCTCCCCCAAGTATCCAAACGAAGAACACCCTCAAACGGCACCCGTTCACGAGTTAACGCGGGATCCAGCCATCCCCCCCTCAATCATATTAGAGGGAAGTGAGCGACCCGTTACCCGACACTACCATAAGAAGACGAATATTGGTAGCTAGTTATTAATCTGAGACTAGAATCTTGATATAATTATTTGATATCATATATCATTGATATAACAATATCGATACTATTGCTTTTACTCAACTATTGATAGTCTATCTATACACTTGGGCAAAATTTTAGAAAAAATTTATCTACCACTGTTGTGTTTTCAAACATTTCTACGTAACTTGGATTCGCATAAAATCGGATTACTTCAAGTTTTTTTTATTTTTTACCCATATTTTTTTAGTATTAACCTATCAATTGTTGCAACATTTTGGAATCCTGATTAAAGGCGCCAACTTTTTATGGCACTTGCCAAAGCCACATCACATTTTTTTTTCAGGAGGCTCTGTCAAAGTCTAACTATTCTGAAAATTTTGAATTCAGAGTTCGGCAAAAAGTGTAATTTCAGGGAAAATTTGGGGCTATTGTGTTAATATTTTTTGTTGTGATTAAAGATATGTTATTTAGGGTTATGGAACCACGTTTTAAATGGACAGTAGTAACCAACATTAACCACAGTAACCAAAAATTTGTTAAAAAATTGAGAATTCTGTTTTTTTTGTTTATTGCCCATAATTTATAAAGAACATGGGATGGACTTTTTTGCAAATTTTCCAGATGATGGCTACCATCTATTCTATCGTCCCGTTTCGGCTTGACGTTAAATTTTGGGACACCATAAATATATTTCTCGCCCAACAAGTCTCTCTATTTTAAATATTTACAGTTTTCAAAAATCCTTATTTTATATGTACTTGGCCAATAAAGTTGTTTTTTAAATAAGTTAAGCAACTAAAATTAACGATTTTTGTATGAAATACATTCAAGTATCATATCATATTCAAAACTTCCTAAGAGTATTCACTAGAGGTACTTCCAATAGTACAAAAAAAATAGCTGAAAATAGCTATTTGTCAAGAAAATTTTTTTTGCAACTACAATAACTCAACTATAGTGTATGTGTTATTTGTTTGTTAAAAACGCCATCCACGTCTCAACCATGACAGTTTCGATAAAGTTATCCTTTAATTCTGGGAATAACAATTCCGCTTTCGATGACATTCTACAGGGTGAAACATAATTCGTAAACAGAAATATTTGTTTCTATACCAGTATTTTAAGGTAAATTCATTGCATTAACTCTAGAAGCAAACAATAAAACTTTATTGATAATAATTTTAAATAGCAAAAACACCAACCTTATGGTCACCCTATTGATTAAAAGGTTGAATGAGTAATCTTAGGAACATGCTATGAGTCTATGATGGTTTAACGTAGCAGATAGGGTGACTATGAGACTCAGTGAATTCTTGTAGACTCTTGGAGCGCCCTCGCATACTCTGCGGCCCGGCGCTGGCACTTACATTGTCATGCCCTTGGCCAGTAAATTGTGACGACCGCTGCTCTACATACTTTATTTACAGTCGTCGCTCAAACACATTGTATAGGTACAATACCTAGGTAATGTAATGACTGCACATACTGGCCCCTAAAGTATGTGCAGTCGTCGCACAAAAAACCTGGATAATACCCAGATTATATAGATTGCCTGTAACATATAAAACATACAGCTATTTTTTTTGTAATATTGGAAGTACCTCTAGTGAATAATAATAATAATAAATAAATCCCCAGACAAACACACCAACTGTATGGCTCCAAAGTAAGCAGAGCTTGTGTTATGGATGACCATACAATGAACTGGGGGGGAACCCAGAATAAACATACATATATAAATACAAACAACCATGACCCGAGAACCAACATCTGTGTTCATCACACAAATGAATGCATCACACAAAACCATTATTCAACTTTTTGTTTTTTTTATTAATAATAGTTCGGAGAAAGAAATTTGTCGTATTTTTATTAATATTTTAGATTAAACGTCAGGGAAATGTATAGGAAAAAATTGAAAAAGACATGCGAAGATGGGACAGTTGTCGTCAACAATAAATATTTTAGAGGAAACTTTTACTGTGTTTGTAGTCCACGTTACTTATTGTTTAAATCGTGAAACCTGGTTTAAAAAAGTTTGATAAAATTTTTATGAAATTTTCACGTAAAAACCACAAAAAATTTTGTACACGTCAATAAGTACTTTTTTCGTATATTTTTAAATATAAGTATAAAATTTAATGTGGTGGTGAATATCTGCGTGTGTGTGTGGCAACGAAGAACCCGTACTTAGAGAATAGAGAGTGTTTTAGACATCATTCGGTAAATTCATTGGTCATGCCGTAATTTGTGCTTACAAATAACTTGTGTGTTATAATTTATTTCTTACTGAACATTCTGAATATTCCTATTAGCCTAGTGTAGGTTGGAAATGAATGACGAATCCTTCTCGTCCATTAGTATAGAATAATAGATTAGATTCTCAGTTATGGCCGGTTTAAATGTATTAAGTAGTTAAGTTGGTGACTAAAAGAAATGTCCCAAAATGCAAGGAATCTGGGCCAGGTCTTTGTACACTTTATCAAAAAAGTGTTTAAGATGCTAAGAACCCTGTTTGATTGTTAAATTGTTATTAAAACACTTTGTTTATTGGTAGGAAATGAAATTGAGCATTATTAGTGTGCAACACAAACAAAAAACATCATGGCGGAAAAAATGTCATTTTGACAGCTAAGGTTTACTTAGATCTTTTAGTTTTGTGTATCGAGTTAGTTTTAGTTTTGGTTGGTTGAATTGAATTGTTATGTGTATTTTTAGCTTATTTAACAGTTGTAAACCGAAAGAAAGAATTCAAGCGCAACGAAGAGTCAAACACACAAACAGACAACTATCAATGTGATGTGAGTGAATTGTGCTGCCAGTAACGTGGCTGTCCCCTCTGCTTAGTGAAGTAACTTCACTTGACAACTTCCGCCATAGAAAAGACTCATTGTCAATGTTGCCCGCTAAAACGAACACAAATAATGTTGACTTTTTTATTTTCTTACCATCTAACTACTGATTAAATCAAATTATTTGTATTTTTCCTATAATTACCATTTATTTGTCAATTTTTTTAAATGGTGTACAAAGACCTAGCCCAATTTGGGACATATCTTTTAACTAAATTTTAAGTTACTACATGTCACTTGTGTGTCCAAACGGATTAAGTAGTTAAGTTTATAAGTTCATTGAAGATGAGCAGTGATGAATGTCAAGCAATTCGTCAATTCTGAACTTAGATATGTGATAAACGTAATTTTGGACAAAAACAGAGAAGAATTTGTTTGGGAAATTAAAATCTTTGCAAGATTATGTACTTTTATAAATTTTTTACGTCGACGGGTCGATCGGATTGATGTGGTACCTTTACTAATTAGGTACACTTAATAATCACTGGAGTGATATCAGCCTCTCCCAACTCAGGAGTGGCTTCCAACAATTGTAGCCCATCACGCCTACTGCGACGTCGACTGTTCTATTCTGCCATTTTTTGTTTTTTGCCATGACAACTGAATTGTTTCGGAAATTAAAATCTCTAGAGGAATATGTTTTTTTTTTGGTAATTTTTTTACCTCGTTTATTCCACAAGCATTCCTATTTTAAATATTCTTCAACAAATTTTTAAATAGAAACTAAACTCCACTCCGACATTTAAGAAAAGAGAAAATGCGACCACCCGCTTTGTCAACTTGTGCACTTAACTAAAAAATCACGTCCAAACGTGTAAAGTGAACAGCCCCGTCCACCTACTTATACAAAAAATAGAACGAATCCTAATCTACTTAATCACTTGCGTACTAAATTTTGAGTTACCACTTGTCACTTAATTGACTATTTACACGCAACTTTTAACTTAAAATTTAGTTAAAACTTAGTTACCAACTTAACCACTTAACGCGTGTACACCAGCCATTATATCCAATACTATTTCCATTTCTTTATTTTCTCGATCACAGCTTCTGTGTAACCTTGTGCGAGCGTTATTTCTACATTGTTTATGCATTATTTTATAAAAAATATGACGTTTACACACGTACAAGGTTATATAATACCAGAGTCGGAGAAACTGATAGGGATGGAGCTATTGGATGGAGCTAGCTAGCATTATGCCAAATTAGAACTGTCATCGAGAAAATAAAGAAATGGGAATAGTATAATATTCTTCTAAAGATTAAAAGTCAAGTCAAGTGGATATTTAACATTTACTACACTGCGTGGGAGCCTAGTGCGCAGGTCGGAGATGAATTAGGAAAGGGGCGTGTCCAACTAACATGATGATTTTAAGTGAAATACAAAATATTAACTTTTTGGTACCGTATAGATAAAGTAGCCAGAAATCAAATTCAATAGAAAAAGCGGATGTTATTATGTTCATTGATGCAATTTGAACGCTTAATTAGTTTACTGAAATAATGAAAGAATATTTTTCTGTATTTTGATTGTAGTTTTAGTTTGGAATGTAATAATTTTAGATAATTTTATTACTATCAACTGCTTATGCCTACTTGCTTCCCTCTAGCGGTTTATTACATCTTCCGGATATTAGTAGACCGCCATTTCACCGGCACGGAAGGCAAGTTAGCACAAACAGTGAATAAGTACAGTATAAGTTATAGCTATTTCGGTATTCATAGTGCAAATGAAATCTAGTTGAAGCTCTGTACATATTCAAATAGGATAATTTATAATGAAGTGTCTACATCTTATTTAAGGTTCTGACGAATCTAAATACGATATTTTTGTAAAATAAATCAGTTTTTTTGTCGTGGAAGCAGAGTTTAATTGGTCGCTCACAATTGTTTCCAGACTTAACTAATGAATGGCTTGACTACCAAAGTTTGAATGTGCATACATCTTCAATATTTCTTTGTACCAAAATAAATATCACAACCCGGGCTAGGTATTTGTAAACCATCTAAAAAAATTGACAAATAAATGGTAATTATAGGAAAAATACAAATAATTTGATTTTATTGGTAGTTAGATGGTAAGAAAATAAAAAAAGTCAACATTTCTGTTTGTTTTAGCGGGCAACATTGACAATGAGTCTGTTCTATGGCGGAAGTTGTCAAGTGAAGTTAATTCAATAAGCAGAGGGGACAGCCACCTCACTCACAGCACACTTCACTCACATCACATTGATAGTTGTCTGTCTGTGTGTTTGATTGTTCACTGCGCTTGAGTTCTTTATTTTGGTTTCTTTTTTACTTTACAACTGTTAAAAAAGCTAAAAATACACAAAACAATTCAATTCAATTCTTTGGACTTAATGGCAACCTGCCATCGATACTACTCGATACACAAAACAAAAAGATGTAAGTATACCTTAGCTGCCAATAATGCCATGATGATTTTTGTTTGTGTTGCACACTAATAAGGCACAATTTCATTTCTTACCAATAAACAAAGTGTTTTAATAACAATTTAACAATCAAAAAGTGTTCTAAGCATCTTAACCTATTTTTTAATAAAGTTTACAAAGACCTGGCCCAGACTCCTTGCATTTTGGGACATTTCTTTTAAGCTATGCCATTTTTGTCTCATTTCCGTGCCGTGGGATTTGCGGAAACCCTTTTATAGTACCCATTTAGTGGTACCTTATTAACTAAACAACATAAGTAACTTGCCTAGTGAAGCAATAAAATAAATAATGTATATATGAACCTGGTAACACTAGACTAGAACACACACAGCTAATATCTACCTTTCTTTCGGTTCGCATTTCGAGCAATAGTGGACCTTACATTCATATTAATTCTATTCTATTCTATTCTTGTAATATATGGCAATCAGCCGTCGTTACGACTCGACAGACTATTACTGCCAGTGTCAGGTATTGGAAAAGCCACGGTTATTGAATGACGATGGGTTCCTCAGAGCAGGACACAACAGACTCACTAAAACAAAAACCAAAACCTGTTAGTTCACTTAAAAACTATTAATACAAAGGACTTATGGTTAGTGGAAACTACAACTAATTTATTGTGTTTACAAGTATATTTTTTACTTGAGGATATAATTAGTAAGGGATTTCAAAATTTGGGGGTTGAGAGTAGATACTAATGTTTTAACATTAGTGGGCCTGGGAATATGTGGTGGAAGGATTTCATATAATGAGGTGGGATGGAGGGGACAGTTGAAAAAGATGTGGTCTATAGTACCAATTTCTAGACCACAGTCACACAGTGGGGAGTTTCGGACACCTATCCTATACAGAAATTCAGGGCTACAGCAATGACCTAGTCTGAGCCTACAAATTGTTGATGTTGATCTTTTATCTAGGTTTTCATATTTGGAGAAACAAGGTTTGTTAGTAACCGCAGGTTGGACATCCCCATAGTGTTTACCTACCAGTTTCCTGGTCCGGTTCCAATCAGAATTCCATGTCACATTCAGACGTTCTTTAGCCAGAGTACCAAGGTCTTGGGTATAACACTTATATTGGTCTAATGAACCGATTTGAATGGAATCTTTGGCAAAGTTGTCAACCACGCAGTTTCCTGTAATGCCTACATGGCCAGGTATCCAAGCTATTGCAACATTTATATTGTGGGTGTAACATTGGTAGAGTAGATACCTGATCTGTAGAATGATCGGCAGTTTCGAGCCAGTTTTAAAAGGATTGGAGTTTAGGGCAAGCACACAGCTAAGGCAGTACGAGAGTATTAGTGAGTTATTAAGTTGGTTGTCACTCACATATCTGACAGCCTCCAAAAGTGCGATTGACTCCCCAGTAAAGACAGAAGATTGAGGAGGACATTTATATGAGAGAAGAACTGAGTATTTTGGAATCCACACAGCTGACCCAACAAACCCTACACTGGAGCGCTTTGAGGCATCTGTGTAGATCTGAGTCCAATCCATCCATTTTTCTTCCACAATGCTTATAAAGGTGGTATTGGCTTGTGGGTCATTTTTGGTCACCCCAAAATCAAGGACTATATTAGGAGTAAATATAAGTGATTCATAAGGGAAGGTATAAACAAAATTATGTTCACAGTGGAATGTGGTGGTAGGTGAAATGTCCAGATAGTAGTGACTTTGTATAAGGCAAGGGGGCGTTTTGTTATCCCAGTAGCTAGAGTTGGGGATGGAGGACTTAAGAGAAGAGAGTTTATGGTGTATTGGATGGGAAGAGAATTGAAGAGTTCTTGCCAAGAACCTGTCTGACAGGAATTGTCTTCTGAGTTTGATAGGAGGTTCACACCACTCGACTTGCATCGCTTTGATTGGTGATGATTTCATTGCACCCAAGATGATCCGCAGACATTGGCTTTGGATTTTGTGAATGGTTAGTAAACGTGATTTGTTACATGGCTCAAGTAGGAATGAGCCGTAGTCAATTACACTGCGTTATAAAGGAGTTTTTGGGTGCTTGGATGCGACCCCCACCAAACACCCGAGATTGCTCGGATCACGTTTATGCAATGTCCACATCTTTTGGCCAGATAGCTAAGGTGACCAGTGCCTGATAGTTTGCTATCAAACACCACCCCAAGAAATTTCACTTCACTTGCTGAGGGGATAGGTTCGCCTGAGAAAGAAATGGATATTGGGGGACATATTCTCTTCCCCGTGAATACTATGGCTTTACATTTAGGAGTAGCAAGAGCAAGGCCATGTGATTTTAGCCAGTTGCCAAGGTAAGAAAGGGCATTGTTAAGAATAGGGACTGCATCTTTGATCACACCAACCCTGAGGTATAAGGCAATGTCGTCCGCATACTGAAGGATGTTGCAGAAACAATTGACAGACTTATCCAAATCCGAAGTGTAAATATTATATAATAGACGGCCTAACTGGAATAACTGAACTCTGAGGGAGCCCTTGCCAAACAGATCGGGTAGAATGATCGGCGTGTTCATGTCGGATTTGGATAGATCTGCAAACAAGAAGGTTGTATATGAAATATGGCAGTCTCGTCGGAACATTCAGCTGTTGCATTTTCTGCCTATAGTATTAGGAGTTGAACATTATCGTACGCTGCAGAGATGTCCAAGAACACCCCCACCACCGATTCTTTGCTAGTCAGAGCTAGCCTTAAATCAGCGACGAAGATGCTTAGGCTATCATAAGATGCTCATGCCTTTCTGAAAACCAAATTGGGAGGAGCTTAAAAGGCCACGGTTCTCAAACAAACCATTCCAGGCGGTTTTTAATTAGGTGTTCAGTAATTTTTAGGATAGTACAAGACATAGCGACTGTTCTGTAAAAATTACTATTTGAGGGATTCTTGCCATACTTCAGGATAGGGATTACCAGGTAGAGTTTCCAAGAATCTGGAGTAATGCCAGTTAGAAAACTCATATTGATGGTGTTCAGTAACACCTCCTTAAAATGAGAGCCAGACTTGACCAGAAAGGAATAGGGTATACCATCTGGACCCGGGGCAGTATCTTGTAGGTTGCTGAGTATCAAGTCCAATTCTTGGATATTGAAAGGAGCATCAAGAGGGTTGGTTGATGTGAGAACGGGGTATGGAGTTGAAATTAAGTCCTTGGAAGGGACAAAGGGGGGAGCGATTTTATCAAAAAAGGAGTCTAGCCACACAGAAGGGTTATAAGCATTAGGTGTGAGGTTGGGGTTTAAGGAACCGCGGAATCTTTTAAGTGACCTCCAGACTACAGAAGGGGGTGTGCGAGGAGCTAAACTTGGACAGAACTTTTGCCATGACACTCTTTTTTTCTTTTTAAACATTCTACGGGCTTTAGCCGAAACTTGTTTGAAGTTTAAGAAGTTCTGGAGAGTCATTGAGGCACAATAAGTAGCTTCAGCAGTCTTTCTTTGTCGAATTATATCTGAGCACTCTGAATCCCACCATGGAGGGGAGGACCGATATTTGACATCGGGTTTTTTCTTTGGTATGTGGATGTCAGCGGCAGTTTGTACACATGACAGCAAGTCATTATAGCATTCAAGCACATTATCAGGGCTGGGTGTTGGAATTTATGAGCACAGGGTGTTGGCAGCTTCAGCATAGTTGGCCCAATCTCCTTTGTCAGTTTTATACATCAAGAGTGGTGGGAGTTTTTTGAGTTAAAGAAGTTGGGATTGATAAAATTATGGGGAAGTGGTCACTACCGTGGAGGGAATTAGCTAAGGACCAGGAAATGGAAGCAGCCAAGGAAAGAGAGCAAAATGAAACATCCACGGCACTTGGTCTTTGATGAGGTCCTGTAATGCGTGTTGGGCGGCCGTCATTGAGGACACACAGGTTGTGATCATCAATAACATCCACCAACTTCCGGCCAGATGCATCATCAAGTTGCGAGCACTTACTGCCCCACAATTGGTGATGGCAATTAAAATCCCCAATAATAACTATTGGGTTTTGTAGGTTAGCTAAGAGGGGATGGAATTCATCTAGTAAGGGTATAGTAGGATCAGATATGTAAACATAAATAAGAATAAAGTTTAGTATTTTGATGGCAGTAATATTAATTTCAAAGGAGTGTTGTGGAAATTGAATAATGGGGTAGGGGAGTGAACGTTTCACAAGAATGGCTACACCTCCATGACCATCCTGCCTATCATCCCTGAGACAGGCATACCCAGGCAACCTATAATGGCTACCAGGGATTAACCATGTCTCAGAGATGGCAAAAGCTAAAGGGTCATGTTGGCGAGCCAAATGTGAAAGTTCATGGGTCTTAGGACGTAAACTCCTGCTGTTCCATTGGAGCAGCTTGGCCATGGTCAAGGATAAGGCTAGCTAGAGGAGTCAGTTTACTTGCAACGTTGTTCGGTAAGGGTATGTCGCTAAATTTCTCGAGAATATTAAGAAGTAGGGATATAATTAAATCTAAGAAATTATCGTCATTGTTTGGTGTATGGGGGTCGCCCAGGGCACAACCAGGTTTAGGTGAAGGAGGTTCATATTGGCTAATTAGGGCCCTATAGGCATCCCTGTCATAGCCAGAGGAGAGGGGAGCTCTAGACTTGGGTTGAGAAAAAACTGTAGTTTTGTAGGTTTGATTGGGGACAATTGATGGGGAAGAATTTGAATCTTTAGCAAAGGAAGAGGTTTTCAATGCGTCGGCATAAGACAACCTTACAGCCAGATACTGAGCTGATGCTTCCTTGAATTATAAGTTATCTTGTGACATTGATATTTTGATTGCCTTCTGGCGTGAAAACTCTGGGCAGTTTTTGTCTGTTGCCAGATTGGGCCCTGAACATTGTAGACATGAAATTTTCTCCATATGGACTAGGCAGGAATCTCCTGCGTGGGGTCGAGAACAGCGGCAGCATCTGGGTTTAGAGCGACAATTAGTTTTGGTATGTCCAGATCTGCAGCAAGCATTGAATAGTTGGTAATATATACGTTTCAACAGGAACGGATGTATTAAAAATTTTTTGGGAAGGGTTTGACCTGAGAATGTCAAGACTACAGAACCGGTTGGGACCCATGTTGGACCCGAGGGGCTCATATTCTTACGGTTCAACCTTCTGGCCTTAATGATTTACCCACACCTTTCAGTGGGTGCAATAGCTTGGACGACCTCCTCCATGTACCATGTAGTAGGGATTTCCCTAATGAGGCCCATGCGAGTTACATTGTATGTTGGGATGTTTGCTATATATTTATGGGAAAGCAAATAGGCATTTGTAATAAAGTCATTAGCTGCTTCAGCTGTGTCAAATTCCACTGATATCCTATTTCTTCCTATGCTTTTTACACCATCTTTTTTAACACTTTGAACATTAGCTGTAAATAGGAGCCGACCAAAATTAATGGGTTAAGAGATGTGCCAGCAGAAGGATGAGACTCAGCCCTAGATATATGTACTATAAATGGACACATATCTAAATTGGAGTATACTTTGTTTTCAAGAAGGGTTGGATGGGTGTAAATAGTTTGAATAGAGGGGCTGGAAGTAGAAGGTTCCATTATTGTCTTCTTTGGGCATGGCAGATTGTAGTCTGGGTCATTAGGACGTTTCCTACCTGTGGTCGAAGTCGTCTGAGTGTACAACTCATGGGACTCATCCATAACCTCAGCTCCGACCATTTCCTCGCAGTTGGAAGGAGGATCTGGAGGTTTCGGCGGGATAGATTCCTTATCCATTGTTGCCGAATACAAACTATAAAAGAAGGTTAGTATCAAAACTTACCAGCACCAGGAAACATAAAGACGCACACGGTTAGTATAACAACCCAACAAACTGAGGAAAAACTGTAAAATTGCTAATAAACAGTCAAAACACGAGTCTAATCCGCAAACGCTAACTTGACAGTCTTCAGGTTCCATATTAATTCTATGAGAATGGCTAACGACGATACTCAATTGTCACCTGTCAGTCAGTGCAGCTTGCTGGCTGGCTGTCTGTCTATTGTCTTCTGTTGTGATTAGCTTTGACTTTTTGCTTCACAACCAAAATTAGTTATTTGGGGGACCAGAAAACGTTTGCTTTGCTTGGTCGCCAAAACTTAATATATTTTTAAGTTTATTGTAAGATGAGAATATATCGTACGAATGTGTATTGAAATGAATTTACAAACCTTATTCCAGGATTTTAATCCCAGGTAAGTGCTGCATTTTTAAAAATATTATCGTGTGTTAAGGTCGTACCAATTTTATGGTTCACTTTTTCCTTTTCAGTAAATTTGTGGTGCACAGCTGTTTATTAATATTCACTGCATTATTGGCACTTAAGCTCGACAATGTTATATCATGGTCTTATTGGGCCGTGTTTACTCCCATCTGGATATGGAAATTTCTTGTGGTATTTGGTGCCACGGTTGGCACGTATGTCTGGTGGCAGTATCCGCATTTCAGGTAAAACTTCTTATATAGTTGTGCTGGAATCTCGAAAATTACCTATGTTTATATTATAAAGAGATGTAACTTACATTTGTCTACTGTTACTTATGCAATATCACACTATTGAAATAGTCTTAATATAACATATAAATAACATTATTTCAGGTTGGAAGGGGAAGCCTACATCCACTACAAAGCTATGTTGATAAGTCTTGCTATACATTTGATTTTGCTCATGTTTGAGTTATTGGTGTGTGATCAGTTGAGCACAGGTCGCCATGTCTGGATCCTAGTCTTTATTCCATTGATATTTATAAGTATAGTTTCAATAGCCATATGTATATGGTCAGTGAAACATGATAGAAGTTATGAGGTAAGACTTAAGTGTTAATACAGTGACATAATGTCAACAGGCAATCAATATACAGTGTGTCCTAGGAAAGACAGTCAAAGGTAGAGCACTCCTAAAGGAAAACCCCCATATATGTAATCTGTTTTTTGGTTTAGAAGTTAGGAAGCTTTTCAACTATTTGGTAATTTTCTACTCTAAAGTTCATATTGGCTATAACTTTGTAAAAAAATTGAGATACATGCTTGTTTTAACCTAAACAAACTCTAATAAATACAGAAAACAAATCACAAGTTTATTCATGACAAAAATTACATAAAATAAAAGTAATGTGAAAAAAGTCCTTTCATTCTAAAGGGGTTTTTAAAAAAACAAGTCAAAGCATTAAAAACATATTGCCAAAATTATTTTAAAAACTTCCACTTCCACTGTACCCTAAATTTTTAATTGAAAATGTTTATATTTAATTTTACAATTTTTAAATGATATTTGTAATAATGACCTTGAGTTACTCATTATGGAACTTTGTAGCAAAGCTGTTTTTAGTATGGAATAGGATTCCTAAAAATAGCTTTTTTTACTTAAAAATTATTTTACAAATATGAAAGAAGCGGAAATGCTTCAGTAGCAGCAACTTTATATCTGAAGGATGTGGTATGAAAAGATCATATGACCTGAACATGGTATAATCCTGCGGGTACGCAACATTTATAGGAAAATTCGAAAACTGAAGACCATATTTTTGGATCGACATTTCTCTGCACTATTTAAACTGCGTTGCCATTAAAATGTTGCTTCTTCCTTGTATTAATACAAATTGCAAAAAACGAATTGAAACCAAGCAATTTGGGTTTGAACACTGGAATGGAATTTGAAAACTGGAATGGAAATGGAATTTTCAAGTGTAAAATAGAAATCTAAAAATGAACTTCCCATGCTCTTTTTAATCTTAATTTGTAATGTAAGCTTGCAGATTAAATAAAAATACTGGTACTTAATAATCCATTTTTTTGTTCTTATCAGTAAAACAAAATTTTTGCCTTTTGTCCTTGTGTTTAGTACTTGCACATTTTTGACTTTCCTAATGTTTAAGTTTTTATTCTGTAAAGCTTAATTTTAGGTACATTTTTACATATAGCATTTGATAATAAAATGCCAAACATCTGCTCAAAAAAAATTATTTTATTTATTAATATATTTTATTTATAAAAAAAAAATCACGAACAGTTCTTAAAATTTCTAAACAATGAAATTCTGATGACATATGTTGGGGTGATTCGGGTTCCCTAAAGAGTGCTCTACCTCTGGACCATCGATTGACATCTTTCCTGACACCCTGTATATTTGTAACATTACCAGGTTATTGCAAATTGCTGACATCTTTATTTTTTAACTATTTAAACAAATAAGTATATTTCTATGTTGAAATTCACATACAACTATTATACGCAGTTCCAGTATTCAATTTAATTAATTAATAAAGGGTAAATTATAAGAAACTAGCTGTTACACGCGGTTTCAACCGCATTATTCTAAATTTCGTGGGAATATCGGGATAAAAAGTATCCTATGTGTTATTCCAGACGATAAACTATCACTGTGCCAAATTTCAAAGTTTTTACGTGAAAGAGTAACAAACATCCATCCATACAAACTTTCGCGTTTATAATATTAGTAGGATATATACTATATATATTAAAAGAAAAAAATAAAATTATTTTTCAGTTGGAGTTATTTTGTGCCGTAAATATTTTACAATTTATATTTCTGGCATTAAAGTTGGATGACTTTATAAATTGGTCCTGGGAGGTGGTGTTTGTTCCTCTATGGATACTCATGTGTCTTAGCCTTGTTGGTAAGTATAAAAAGATTTTGATGAAACTAAACTCAAATGAGGTGGAGTGGCGTAGTGGGTAGAAGCCGTGCTGCATTTGTGTGATGAACACAGATGTTTGTTCTCGGGTCATGATGGTCAATACTTGTATATGTCTGTTTATTCTGGGATCCCCCGCAGCTCGCTGTATGGTCATCCATAACACACACTCTGCTTACTTTGAAGCCATATAGTTGGTGAGCCGAACCATTAGTAAGTACCTCTAAGTTGAGGTTCAAACCATAGAGAAAATACAAAGATACAGTGTCGACTGACGTGACACGTTCTGTAGTTTAAGCCTCCTCGCTAGGGGCGTTGGCGTCAGTGCCACTCTTGGTTGTGTGGCGTGCACTCAGAGCTTGTTCGTTGAAATCTCGTTTTGGAAATGAGTTTTTTAAGAATTTATAAATAGGAGCAATGTTCGGTGCTAAATATTAAATTATACCTGAATGTTTCCCAATAATCCATCAAAGGGTTGAGTTCAAAATGTTCGTGTCGTCGGCCACTTATGTTTCAGTAAATTATACAGTTATAATTATTTTTATTATAACAATCAATAAGGTTAATACCATATTTTAAAGTCACTTGAGCTAAAT
The DNA here is from genome assembly GCA_923062675.1 of Marasmarcha lunaedactyla. Lineage (NCBI taxonomy): Eukaryota > Metazoa > Arthropoda > Insecta > Lepidoptera > Pterophoridae > Marasmarcha > Marasmarcha lunaedactyla. Next base: position 18,925,059 of record OV281353.1, read on the forward strand.
ACTAATTAGTTTTTTTATTTTTTAGTGTTAAAATAGCCATCATTAGAGTAAACTTATAATAACTATAATCAATTGCACCACAAATTCTTTAATCTAAAAATATTTGTTACTTCATTTAATAGGGAAAAATAGGAAAAATAGACAATTAACTACTAATTAATTATATATATTTTGTTAGTTTGCTATGTCATTAGTAAGCAGGCTGCATTTCCTTGTTGCACAAAAACAGAGCGAATGTTTTTTTTTATTGAGGGTTGCCGATCAAAGAAAATATTTTCGTACATAAACCCAAGCAAATAAAAAGCACAAAACTAAAATACTGACTATAAAGCTGACATAAATATATTTTAGTGATATTATTTAATATGTTATGATTTCGACATTTTTTTAAGTAATTTATTCAACTGAATATCTATGTCATCTATTTTAAATCATAAAGATTACCTCAAGTATTTCTTTTTGCATATTGATTAACCTATGGTTCGAGAACCCTGTCTGTATCGGTAAAGATGCACGCAGTTACGTTTCCTTGGTTTGCTTTTATGTCTTTTATATTTTTATATACATAATTTGGTTCTGACTTTCATTTTAGTAATTGTTATAAAATGTTATAAAAATTAACGAATAGTAATTTTTTGCGTAAAGTACTGAAATCAAAAGCTTATTGAGGGCCTGGAATGAACTTCACTATTTCATATTTAAGCCACTTAAATGGCGATGGCATTGCAAAACACCCACCCGCTACCGGCGCGACGGCTTCTACTGATTGCACATACGGCGCCACCTCTTTGTATTTACTACGTCGTTCAAACCCACTGTTTGAGTGATGTTCGGATGTAGAAGTGGTTTAAGTTTCCTCCTCTGTGCCAAAACACCAAACCCTGTGAAATTTTACCAAAGGTCCATAAATAATAAACCTAATGGAAAAATTAAATGTATAAATTAAAGAAAATTCAAAATTGGTTTTTGTTTTTTTGTCCAGTGTAAATAAAGCTGTCCTAACACTCTTTATGGTTAAGCTTAGATATTTGCCAAAATCGATGTTACACCAAATGGATTAAAACAAACTTTTCTATATTTTTCTTTCGTGATGTGAGCCACTGTATTCAGCTAAGAAAAAAATGTATTTATTTATTAGATCACAAAACAGATTACAGTCTTCTTCACAAAAATAATATTACTCTAAGTTTTTAACCTAACTGTAAGCCATAACATGTGTTACAGAAATATGAAAATTACCAATTTATAAGGTTTGCACTGTGTCTTTTGAACTTTACGCCCCCTACAAGTAGGGGCGAGATTTTAACAGAATAAATTCTAATATTTATTTCTCAACTTTGACAATAAGTCGCCTGATGCAATAAAATATACTGAGTTCATCCTAATTTATCACAATTGTTGCTTGTTTATTTATTTAACATGCTAGTTATAACATTTTGTTGATTCGTGACTAGACTAGAAAGCAATCATCTACCATGAAGTAAGGACAGATATAAATAATAAATAGTTTATTTCAGTAAGTAAGAACGAATATAAATACAGTATTGAGAAACAGTTAAACAGTTAAACATTTAAAATTTTGGTCAGAATATACTGAGTTCACTGCTCCCTAATAAAGGGCCGAGCCCCATTAGTCCGTGACCATAGGATGAGTAGTATGCTCAACCCAATAACAATAGGACAAAGCAATTTAAGAAAGATACAGTTAGATATTTAAGGAAAAAGAATTGTGTTTAAACTCAAATCTTTATCTTAAATTCAGAACTAAAGGACATATAGTTTGTTTGTCTCTGTTTTTTTGAGTATATGAGGAAATTCTTCTTACATATGAATTTTTTTAATTCTTTCTTTATAAAGACAATGTTGATATCTCTAGTATACTTATAGACAACTGTCTTTAATTTCAGGTGTATTATATGGGATCATTTTCGCGGGTATTTTACTGCGAACGCCGGAAGTGAACGTTCAGCAACGCAGAACTAGTTTTAACTCTGCTCTGGCCTATACATTCACAGTCATCCCTATCCTGGTTTTTCAGGTATAGGATTTTTATAAAAATATACTAGCTATTGCTTTTGGCTACGCCTGCGTATATTTTGGGAACCACACTTTTCTGCACCTATGTCTTTTTCTGTAATCCTAAGGGTGTTACCACACCAATCGATCGATGGTAGAATAGAACAGTCGACGTCGATCGAGAGTGTCTACCAGACCAATCGATCGACGCCAGCAATCGATGGTAGAATGGAACAGTCGATGACATCGATTGACGATCGATTGATTGGTGTGGTAACACCCTAACAATAGTTATACAAAACGCATTACATGTGAAAGCATTACGAACTCAATTTCGCATATATAATGCTTATTAGAATAATGTATTAATGGACGTAGAACACATTGCATAAGTTTATTTATGATTACCTAATTACCTTATTTTCCTGAGTTAGGTACTAATACTTTTCCAAGATAGTTTTGTATAATGAAAATCTCTCTCTTACTAAGCATATTACTCTTCATGATTCCGGTCATCATAATGATGACACGTGACCAGAATTCATTTGTCACTCTATGAGTTATTTAGTCGAACCCTACGTAAATATATCGGTTCAGTGTACAAAAATCGGAACTAAAAGATTCCTACGCCAAATGTGTTGTAAAAGTAAATTTTAACATAGAACGCAGCGCCGCCCTCGCCACTTGCTTGGGCAGTGTGCGCGAATAACTTGGTCAGTGTGCTGACTCGTAACGACCCGTCACTCAAAACCGGTTTCAATGGCGTTAGATTCGCTTTCTCTTTCTGTTTGGTAAATGTTTCGCTGTCGCATACTTTGGTCGTCTATACGGAGTAATACTGTCTGTGTTTTTAAAAATAAGACGAAATGGCATATTTTTATATATATATACATTTTGGAGTTTTGGAGCAAAAAATGTGCACGTTCTCTCTCTTATCTTCTTTCAATTGACTAGGTGCATCAATACATAACTTTATTACTATATTCATAATTTTACAATTGTTCGCATTCTATAATTCATGTGGTCAATGTAAATATACAACTGTCTATAATTTAACATCAAAGCCGGCTGCACATTAGAGATGGGTAGGTCCGGTTGGATGTAAATCCTCGGACACGCATCACATGCGTTAGAGATGGATGCGTGTCCATCGGCCAATTGGATACGGTTCGTATTGGTTTTTGTAATTATTTCAAATCGTTCAAAGAAATGTTTTACAGTTTTGTTAATTTCATTTGATGAGACAGTGTTACTATTTTTTTTCTCTATTTATACCAAAAGGGGTATTTTTGTTTATAACTGACAGTTAAGATTTTATTATATTTGTAATTGCTTATTTAAAACATGAGACTGATTGATTATAATTATTCTTAGTACATTGTATTTAAGTAAAAGTTGTATAATTTTTCCATCCATACATTCAAGCCATCAAATCGCTCGAATCCTTTTTAAAAATTAACTTACGTCTGCGTCCAGTACACCTTCCTACTGAATCACGTTTTGTGCCTATCCGTCCTACAACCCGAGTTACGGTGACCGCCAACCGGATACATATGGGTCCGTTGGACGCGGGATCTGGATGTACATCACCTGAGCTGGATGCACATCCGGATTCCACTCCCAATTTACGGCGACCCTTTCCATCTCTACTGCACATGGTACGCCAGTAAACAGAGGGCGTTGGAAGGTCGAACATAATTTAACTATAAAACTCGCTAAACAAAGTCACCTTTGATCAACGCAGTTTACCGCCGTGTGTTGTTAGCCAGCCAGCTAGCATTGTTACAAGTGGATTTGGTGCTTGTCATATTTTGCATAATACTTTAAATACAATTTTTAATTAAAACCTCTGTTTTACAGGTCCTTTTAACAAATAAGCTGGATGATGGTCTGACTCTGACATACACTGTGGTTGTTAGTCCTCTTTTTGTCAGTTTTGCAACCTTAATTATTATGTCCTTCAGCTCAAAAGGAGGGAATAAATGTAAGTTAAAGAAAAACTAATTCTAATGAAATATTGGTAAGGCTCTTGTCTTACAGATCACCTCATTTATTGATGACGAAGACAGGGGTGATACACTCATATCTGGTTTCTCCCCACTTAACATTAGAAGCTTCATGACTATGTATTTTCTCGAAGAATTAGGCTTGCTCAAAAAGGGGTTTATCTTTTTGGTGATGCAACAATAAAATAATGAAAGCTTTGTCTGTGTTCAGAAGACAACCTAAGGAAATTGTACATCTATAATATACATTTTAAAATGTATATTATAGATGTTATCACCAATAATTTTACAAAAGTCTGTATAATTTTTGGCGCAATGATATTAAGCAGAGACCTATATACTTACTTCTGAGAATTTATCTTTACTGCATTTAATTCAAAACATAGGAAAGATACATAGCTGTTAATATATCTCTGTTATTTATATGTTAGACAAATAACTAGTATTTAAAGTATTTGTTTTTACTGATATCTGTGTTTCTATTATCTGAAATAAATTTATTATTATAATAATTCTTATCTCTAAAATCGTTTTTATTTATTTTCAGGGTGGTTTGGCATTCGTAAAGACTTTTGTCAATTTCTGCTCTCCGTTTGTCCGCTGTTGCAAGAATATGCGAATATCGCCTACATAAATAACCAAGGTCATAGCGGTCAGGGAGAACCTGGCAATCCAGAGCCTTACAGGGACGACGATACAACTAAAAAGAAGGCAGGCAAGAAATCTCACAAAAACCAAAAGAAAAATGAAGCATTGAAGCCGGTTGTGCCTGTAACAAGCATAGATATGCCCGATTGATGTACCTCTCCATGTGGTCGGTTGATGCTGTATTGCATGTAATGCATGTGAGCTAACATCCCATAGATTCTAAAAGACCATAATATGTTCAACTTTTAAATAGAGAACTAAATTTCAGATCAACTTGGCAGTTTTATCTTTAATTTTATTTTCTTAAGTTGATACAGATCCTGGCATATAGGGTCTGGTTTATTAAAATAGCTTTCATAAAGTAGTATCAAATGGGTATATGTTTGTTTAAATTTTTCAAAATGGCTTCTAAAATGTAATGTTGTGAAGCAAATACGTTAAGCAATTTGTTAAGTTTGTTATAAGCACGTGGCAAAAATGTTGAGCGAGTAATATTTAACGAGAATATTACTTTTTGATTGTTGTATATTGTACAGTTTATTCGTTGGGAAAATTTAGTTATTCGACAGGGACATTAGCATTAAGTATGTACAAATGTTTGGTTTTATAATAAGTATGCATCTTCCAAAAATATATTATATATTTGAATATATGTATAACAGAGGATAGTCATGTAAAGAGTATATATTTTTTCGATGGGGTAGACAATAACTTGTAGAATTAATGTATTATCGTTATTTGGGTAATAGTAGGGTTTGTAGTTATAGGTATAAATAAATTTGATAAAATTGTAGGTATAGATTGATAAATGTTGTGTGCAGCCTTTTCACATACATATCGCTTTATTATTTTATATTAAAAGTCACTTTAACATTAAATACCTAACATTTGATACAACAATCAATTAATAAAATCATTGTTAAGGAGTGGGGCCTATGCCTGTAGGACCAGAAGGACTACAGCGTTTGTTTAAAACGGACTTTATGTTGATTACGTGGACCAATAGCAACGCAGTCAAGAGTTTCGGTACTCGCTTGTTAAAAAAAAACAGTCTATAGTTTAACGACAAATCCATAATTCAGATATTTCTAGCAACTGTCGTTGCATAACCAACAGTAATGACGTGTCCTCGTGTGTGCTAATATAAATTATTTCGCATGTGTAGGGGCGTACACTTTTAGAGTGAAAGATATCTAAACGACATTGATAGTACTTGAATTGAAAAATTTCAGTAGACAATATTTTGTATATCAAAACGTTGACCATTTGGTATTAATAACTAAAAATAGCGTTTGTTACAAATAGATCCATAACCTTTATACAAGAAAATGTATGTTCTATTTTATAGAATTTGGAGTTCCAATTAATAAGACTTTGTGTGTCTTTCGCGTATAATAATTATGTTTGCAATTAAACGCACACCGAATTGATATAAAAAAATTAAAGAGCAATAAAAGTTGTCTGATTTTGATACACAGTTTCAATCTGTGAGGTTTAAATATCTGCTACATGTTAAAATTTTAGATATTGTGATTCACAAACAACAGTATAGATTGTTTAATTCATCTTTGCGCTCGATGCTAAGCGTGTGTGTGTATAATGCTGTCCATCTTATCAAACCGTGTCCAATCAGTACATTTTTGTTACGCACACGCAGTCACTCAAATATGCGAGCTTGTCGCACACATAGGGCGCGCAATGATCTGTTAACGAATTATTCCAACATTTTGAAATCATAATAATTATTGATGTTAATGTTGTAATCTGTTATTTTTTTAAATTAATTTTTTAAGAAGTATCCCAATAACCTTGTTTTCTTGTTATTCAAGCTGAACTATTAGTTGAGTCATGTTATGTTATACTTATGTAATCAATGCTATTTTTTGTGGATGAGGTGCTACTTATTTTAAGAAAAATGCTTTAAGTTCTAATTAAATTATTTTACCAACCGCTTAAATTCAGTTCAAAAAACTGTTTAAAATTTTTTTTTACATTATGATCAAATGAATTGTATCTATTTCTATACATTGTTGTGCTTCAGTTGAGTAAGTTAAACTTAAGGAATGTGATGAGTAGTTTAAATTTGCAATTTTGATTTCAAATTTAACACTTTTTGCAGTAATATTATTATAGTAGTATTATTATTATTATTATTATTGCAGTAGTATTATATGAGGATTAATTTTACTGTGATAATCTCTTCCTCTAATATTTTTCTGTTAATACTAAGTTTTTAATTATACTTTTAACGTAAATAAAGTAAGTTTAAACTATTAATGGTTTTATTATTTCGAATATTTTACTGTCGCACGTGTTCACTACACGCTACTCTGGCTCTCACTAACGGCCTCATTCGGAGACGGCAAACGGGTACTAAGAGCAATCATAATTATTACTTTTTCTGAGCAAATATAGACCCAATATAGTATACACAAAGTACTAATTCGCTTAGCTAACTAGAACGCCCTAAACTAAAATGAATCTGTCTCATCCGGAATATGAATGTCTTAAGTCTTTTGAGGAACTCAATCAAAGGTTCAATAGTTCCTTATATTTTTAGCATGGTGAATAGTTGTGACATTTATTTTATTAGTAGGTGGTTATACAAGTTTCAAGCAATTTAGTACATACGAGTACATTAGCATTTAAAAAAATTTTTGCATGTACTGAAGGAAAATACTTTGAATAACGAGGTGGCCGACTTAAAATACAAATAACAAAATAAAATTAAGTACCTTACAAAAACCTAATATAGACTATCGAGGAATCCATATCGACCAATCCAGCTGTTGATAGTAGGTCATCAAACTTTCATTTGGTTATTGTTAGTGCCTCCAGTCATCAACAAAATGAAGTGAGTAATTTTAAAATTAGTGCATTTTTACGCCTGGGAAAAATGGGAGGTGCCTGTCTGTTTTTATTACACTAGGGATTTTAAACGGATCCTTAGGCTGCGAAATCGCCAATAAAATTCTTTAATATCTTTCAAAAAAGACAATGGTAGCCGAGTTTTTTTTATTGAAAAACTCTACTACGGTAAATGTGTCCTTATAGACCCTTATAGTAATCACGTTAAAGTGGTTGTCTTCCGGTTGAAGGTGAAATGACCGACCAGTGCAGTGACTGGAACAAAGGCCATTTCAACTGGAGCTTCTAGACGGCAAAGCATCGTTAGTCGAACAATATCGACAAATAAAACACCTTTTGATATTCATGGGTGCGACCACTTACTAACAAACAAATAATTAATTAAGAATACAAATAAATTAATTAAAACGATTACGCAGTCTTATACAACAACCGTCCGTTTGTTTGTCTGGTATCGGGTTCTAAATAACTATTATGTCTACGTGTCTACTACGTTGGCATTTTCATAGCGAGGTTTTTTCTGTAACAACAAATAATGTCATAATGACGTTGCTTCTGATTTTATTCTCAACAAAATACGGGCATAAAGCTAGTGCTGGTGTCCCAGAAATAATGCGCCCAATCGGGAGCATTATTACCGAAAGGGGGTTATAATGCTCCCGATTATCTTACTGGGTATGTGCTTTGCTAGAATTATGGTTAATTATTGGTTGGTGAATATCGTAGTTGTTTAACCGAGTAGTTGATACCTACATGTACATACTCGAAAGGCCAAACACGCCTATTTATGTTTTTGTATGTTTAATACTTCTTAATGTCATTCTACATGTAGGTATTTAAGTTCCTACTTAGATCTACTAGATCACAAGTCTCTGTCAGTAAATCATAAAGTTTTATTCAACATATGTAATACGAAAGGAAAGGCTTATCTTAACAAACCATAAAGCCTTTACAAGTTCGAAACATGAAATTCTACAAGGCTATACCTCGACCCAGTCGCTTAAAGACAGATTTAAATAAGAATCAATATCTGACTGGCTGCATTAATATGTGGCTAGTAGCTAGGCAACATGCGCGAAAAATTATAATTGTCACGGGCCCATTTGTTTAGCCTCTAGCAGCAGAGGTCGTAGGTTAAAATTTTCTCTATAGAGAAAACACGAGATGTACCTACCTATACATCGAAACTACTCTACTCATTTAAGTTCTTAATCTCTAGTTGTGTGTACCTGGCTTGATTATAACTAGCCCTTTTCATTCTTGTACTTGCCAAAATTTCGGAAAAAAGCTTAGCCTTTGAAAGCCTATACAGCTGTAAGAAGTTGAATGTAGTGCGCAGGCTTAGAATAACTATTTCACAAGTAAGTAAGTATCTAAATACAACACAAAAGGAAAATATAATACCAAAAAACATCTTCTAAAACCAAAGAAAACTAGACTGCAAAGCAGTAAACTATCATGCATGTACACATAAAATACCAAATATGTATTTAAACCAAGCACTTCTGGCGAGTCATAAAATCCAAGGTCGAAACTGAACTGCAATAAAAAGCCTTGAATACCAATCAGCGTTGTACAACAAGAACTTAAACGCTTCGCTTGAAGTTCTCCGTACCTGGCACAGAACCACCCAGGGCATAAGAATTGATTATACTACAATGCAGTATCCAGTCAGTTGTTACCATGCCGCCAAGCAGATAGCACCAACCCCGGTATTCTTTTGTTTGTTTACTTTTACGAAATGTCGCTTAAAGTTAGTAAGAAGTGGATAAGTGATGAAACAACGGAGGAAGAGGAGCTCTTCCTTCATTCCAGGGAGATGGAAAAAGTCTGTTATGCTATCACAAAGGTGGTCATAGATTCTGATAATAAATGGAAGGGGACTGACAGTAAAAATAATGTGCATTCTTTGAGTAATAGGAAATATATAATGGAATTAGTTCATATTCAGGTAAATCAGTAATTCTTATATTTTATAAAAACTGTTTGTTCGTTCGTAGCTAAAGTTTCATCCACTACCTCCTACTTCCGGATGTTTTTGATGACATATAGTTTGAGTTACTTTAAGATATTGTATTTTTCGAATGGTGATATTATTATAAATGCAACTCAGTTAAGAAGATCCAAAGCCTCCGAATCAAAGTCACAAATCTTTGCCCTGTATAACATAGTACTTGAGTACTTATATCATAAATAAAAAAACAACAAAATAAGTAGATACCAAAAGTTATTAATGACTTAATATCTGTTGAATACTTATATTCATTCCATGCAATATCGGAATAAGTATGGCGTCAGATTTTTCCGATCAAGAGTAGGGAATTCCTCGAACTAATTTTTTTTGTGAAAATTTAAATTAAATATATTTTTGTCATCAGGCTTTATTTCAAAAGTCTGTATAGGTACCAGTTCCGAAGATTATAATTTCAAGTTGTATACCTTGAACTTTTTAATTTCAGACTCTAGACCAAATCGTAGAATATCTATCTAAATTAGTAAAATCGTTCTACAAGTTGAACCCTAGACTGGCCCGATTAAAGAAAGATCATCCATTGTTGGAGAGCAAACATAACCACACATTCAATAGACTTTGTGCCAGCAGGTTTATATTAATGCAGGCTATCCATGGGCTCCTTGTGACCATACTGAATAATTGTCTACACAGGGAAGACTATAGGAAAATGATGGAGTCAGCTCTGAGGTCAGTGGGTTAACAATTTTTTTCTTTTTTACTTATTGTTGACAGAATTTTAGGGTTCTAAAAGCGAAAATCTTAATCTCGATGGAAATTGTGTGAAGATAAAATGTAGCCTGTGCTACTTCCGCACAATTTAGCTATATTTTTAAGTGATATAAGAAGTTTACCAGTTAATTGATACAAACAAACATTTTCAGCCTTATTCCAAAACGCGGACTAAATATTGAACTAGGATTAATCCTGGTTTGACTGGTGCTTCGTTAGTTTTGGTCTTGTAATAAGAACGCATTTTAAACCCAGCTAGATCCTAAGTACGGTAACAATCCAAGATCTGTTAGTCTAGGTTTAAACCAGGACTAAAGCAAACTTTTATAATAAGACAGCTGTTTATAATATAGCCTTTCTTGCACGTGACCCACCTGCTGGTAAGCGGCATCTGCACTCATGTACATCATTAATCGTAAGAGTTTGAGTTGTCAACATTGAATGTGATTATTACTATATCGACTAAGGATTCGTTGCCAAACGTAGGTTCCAGTCCAAATAGCATTTGTTCCAGTAATGGCATGACTGTTCCTTCCCTTCGACCGGAACACAACAACGAATACGTGGTTATTATGGCGGTTGGAATAGGAAGGACTGTAGTACCGCCCCAGACGAAATCTTCAGATCAGAAACTCTTCTTCCACTAATATAATCAATCCAGTACACCCAGCTTTTGTACAATTTAAAAAGATAATTTTATCTTTTTCAATTAGGAGACTCATACTCATCATTTGGTTATACTAAACGTCAAAATTTCCTAGGTTTTCTGTTGACAGAATATCGTTTTACTGTTTATTAACCACACATTTCAAATAGTTCTCCAAGTTATTATTAGTTTCGCGATGTTATAATATCACGCAAGTTTGAACAGAGGAAAAATTATTGCAATAGAGTTTGTAGCACGATATTTTGTTTACTAAAAAGCTTATGTTATTTTTGATATTGAAATAGAGGAAAGTAGATAACTATAACGTTATAAAGGGGTTCTAAGTTAAAGTAGGTCAATATATTTCGTACTGTTTTCATATTTACCTTGGGACTCGACGGTCTTCCTACGATGTCAAATATAGGCCCAAATACAAGCTGGTCGTAACATTTAGATAACATCTTTCACAATAATATACGTACACACACCGAAAGTTTTGAGAAAAAAAATGTTATATAGGTTTTTTTTTATTTTTTATTACATCTTTTCAAAAAACTCTCCACCAGCGGCTATACAAAGTTTCATGTGTCTGAACCAACTTTCAAAGCACATTTTCCAGTCTGTAATAGGAACTGCCTAAACGGCCTTCTCGAACGCAGTGAGCGCATCTTCTGGCGATGAAAACTGTGTCCCCTTGAGCTCGTTTTTAACTTCAGGGAACAAGAAGAAGTCACACGATGCCAAATCAGGGCTATAAGGTGGATGACCCAAAAGCTTTTTATCGGTGTGGTGTTTAGGGAGTCCCTTAACCTAGGGAGTTGTCATGGTGGATCAAATGGCCTCGGAGTCTCGTGTTCGGTCGCTTGTTGCTCGCAGCAGCAAAAATTTCTGGCAAGCATTTGGTGTACCACTCTGCATTTCTTTGGCTTCTTAAGGGAAATAATACTGGATACCTACACATTAAGGAGAAAAAGCTGGTGATCCACATTTTTCCAGCGCTTCTGGATCGTTTCAGTTTCGTAGGCGTTGGTTCGTTTTGAAACAGCCATACTGCTGACTGGCGGTTTGTTTCTGGATCATACTGATAAATCCAAGATTCATCACCTGTTATAATATTGTAAACACGACAGGAAGAACCTGCTTTTAATTTATCAATCATATCATGGCACCATTCCACACGCGCCTGCTTCGGAGCATTGGTGAGTTTGCATTGTACAATCCTCCTTACGCAAAGGTGGGTGTGTAGAATAGCATGAACACTTCCCGATCCAATCTGCAGAATCTCCTCGTATGTGATTTGCCGGTTTTTTTAAATCAAATTTTACACCTGTAGCACGTTTTGTTTCGTAACGGCAGTTAAAGGATGACCACTTCTTTCTTTATCCTTCAAACTTAAGCGACCGCACTTACACTAAACCTTCTTCATAATAGCTAATTAAAGTCGATTAAACGACTCATGAGTCGTTAACAATTTATTGCACGAAAATGTTCCCGACGCAAATATATTTTCTATGACACACAATAGTTTCATTATACTGGTAAAAAAATTTTGAGGGAATTTAATTTTTGAATGAATATACAGGGTGTCCCGTAAGGAATGGACCAACGGAATGTTGGTGATAGAGGGGGTTGTTATGTATCCGAAACAATGCATTTTATTGCTCTTGGCCAAATAGTTTACGAGATAAGATTTTTAAAATGTTATTTTGAATTTTTGTTACCAAGAACACAAAGGTTATTGTTATTTTATTATTGCTATTGTTATTTGTACATTTTATTGTTTAAAATTATTAAGTAGATATTTGTCTTCATTAAAACCAATTTTTTCCTAAGAAATTATTGGTCACTTAATAATTATAAGCTAAAAGCTCAGTTATTTTTTGTTACTAAATAAGCAATGTCATATTTGAACTGAGCTGGTGTAAAAAAAATGTATGACAAAGTTGTGGAACTTTATTTTAAAATCATCCTCAACTCACGCAAATTCCAAAAAGGTACAATAATGTTACATTTAAAATAATGGCACCTCCAAAAACATACTTTATTGGACTAATACCTGAATTTCTTAGAAATGATTACAATGTAATAGTGCGGTTTACAGCATTGTTTCGATAATCTTTTATTACCTACCTTCATTTGTATTTGTTTTCCGCCGACGTCCAACTATCCCCACCCCATTTCTCGCAGATTCGCTCATTTCCCTCAGTGTCTTGCATACCGCTCGGAGCCACAGACGTGCCTATTATTGTTTTGCGATACGACTATCTTTATTTGTTAACCTACGCCTGAATTTGGACTCTGTTTTGTGCTTGTGATTTGGAAGTCGACTGAGAAAATATGCCTCGATCCTTCTCTGCCCGTGATACGCAGAAATGTATTTCATTTATGGCCTTTGCGATGGGAATGCTAGAGCAGCTACTCGAACCTATCGTGAGCGCTATCCCAACCGCGAACCTTATCCTGATCACAGAGTTTTCCTTCGAGTTAACAATGCATATTTAGAAGGTCGAATACCTGGCGATGTACATCCTGCAGGCAGACCTAGAACCGTAGATGAACGTCAGGTGCTCCGTCAAGTAGAAGGAGATCCTTCTACTAGTGTTCGTCGTATTTCTCGACGCAGTGGTGTGGCAAGGAGTACAGTACATTGCATTTTAAAACGAAACAATTAATTCCCGTACCATGTACAACGTGTTCAAGCGCTGATACCTGCAGATTATCAGCGGCGGATAGATTTTTGTAGAGAAATCCTGTGCCGATGCCGACAGGATCCATTATTTTTCAATACAATTTTATGGAGCGATGAGTCTTGTTTTAAAAGAACTGGAGTGTTCAACATGCACAACCTACATCAATGGGCCGTAGAAAGTCCCCACGTGATAAGAGAAGATCGATTCCAGCACCAGTTTGGAGTTAATTTATTTTTTAATTTATGAGGCGAATTATCGGCCCATTTGAACTCCCAACAAGGCTTAATGGAGCTCGTTATCTACGATTTTTAAGGGATGATATGCAGAACTTACTTGGTGAAGTACCGCAAGAAGTGCGCGACAGAATGTGGCTGCAACATGATGGTGCACCTCCGCACTATTCCCGGCAAGTAACCGAATATTTAAACGAGACCTTTTCTAATCGATGGATAGGACGTGGTGGAACCATTGCATGGCCACCTAGATCACCAGATCTTAATCCTTTGGATTACTTTTTATGGGGCTATTTCAAGGAAGCAGTTTATGAGTCTCGCATCGCTAATGAAAGTGAATTACGACAAAAGTTGCAACATGTGGCTGCGGTGGTCAAAAGTAATAACCGGGCTTTAAGAAGCCTCAAAAGAAATTCTATCAGACGGTGTTGGTTGTGTATTCGAGCTAGAGGAAGACATTTTGAACATTTATTGTAATAAAATACCAATAATAAAAAGGGTAGGTAATAAAAGATTATCGAAACAATGCTGTAAACCGCACTAATACATTGTAATCATTTCTAAGAAATTCAGGTATTAGTCCAATAAAGTATGTTTTTGGAGGTGCCATTAATTTTAAATGTAACATTATTGTACCTTTTTGGAATTTGCGTGAGTTGAGGATGATTTTAAAATAAAGTTCCACAACTTTGTCATACATTTTTTTTACACTAGCTCAGTTTAAATATGACATTGCTTATTTTGTAACAAAAAAATAACTGAGCTTTTAGCTTATAATTATTAAGTGACCAATAATTTTTTAGGAAAAAATTGGTTTTAATAAAGACAAATATCTACTTAATAATTTTAAACCATAAAATGTACAAATAACAATAGCAATAATAAAATAACAATAACCTTTGTGTTCTTGGTAACAAAAATTCAAAATAACATTTAAAAAATCTTATCTCGTAAACTATTTGGCCAAGAGCAATAAAATTCTTTGTTTCAGATACATAACAACCCCCTCTATCACCAACATTCCGTTGGTCCATTCCTTACGGGACACCCTGTATTATATATCGAGTTATAATATCTACTCGCCAACGTATTTTTTCGCAAAACTCTCTGAATTAAAAAAATATATATCTAAACACTACCTTATAACTAAAATATGTCTGAAAATATGGGTATTTCAGCGGATGTAAATGGGTTTATGGTAAACTCTGGTACAATCGTGGAAGTCGGCGGAGAATTAGTCTAAGGCGTTGTTCGGTCCTGTATAGGCGCACCGCATACTAAGGGACGACGACACTGCAGGGGATTCGAATGCCAATCTTACTTGGACCAAATCATCCGGCTGTACCTGCAACGCCACAAGCTTGAATTATCTAGATTAGATTATTTACAAAAGCACCTAGATAATTAATTACGAAATATTTTGTCCTGGCTGTCGAATTTAGGTTTATTCTATAATCCAACTTTAAGGGTTTACCATATTATTATTATAGAGGAAAGTTTTATTATTTGTTTCCTTTGAAGTGACATGATTGTCTCGTAGTTGTGGACTACGGCTTATGCCTACCTAGTGTATTAATAACACCCATACTTAAGTCATTGCTAATTTATAATAGAATTTTAAAACTTCGCATACTTGAGAGAAAGCAGAACTTCAATAGCATGTTCACTGGAGCAGGCTTTGCTATAAGCTTGGATATAACTAGGTCTTATTTAAGTTATCATAAGCTATGCTTTCTATCTAACTTGTGAAAAAAACAGCATGTGTGGCTTTTTGTCTACATACGGTAAATAATTAAAGGTAGAATACAACGCATAAATTCAATTTCTATATTGACGCATTTCCTATATTAACAATTTCAAAAAAATCCTTCGATTGAAATACCCCTTTATTTACAGTTTAGTCTCTATCTACAACCAACTCATAGGCCTGAGCCACAAGAAGTTCGCCGCGACGTTTAATCTTTGTAGTAACACGTATCCAAATATAATCTGCGAAACAAAAACTATTACTTTAACGAAAATGGTTCAAGTAAGTTCTTACACATAATTTGTCTACTTTGTCTTGGGTTGTAAGTTGGACACGGCATTGTAATTGTGAATTGGTTCATTCATTTATAGCTGATCTGTTTGACTTGTGATTGATGCGTAAAGATAAGGTTATTCAAATAAAATCGTTGATAGAACACTCCATCGCTGAGTGCGATAAATGTGTTTAATATTTGCCTTGATTAACAGTAACAGTTAAAATCGTGAGTATTATTAAACTGAAAAGAAAAGTTTTCATTTCAAATTAACGTATAATAGGAAAGTTTTAAATTAAAATGAACATATTCACAATTTGTTGTAGAAACTGGTTTCGAATTATAAGAATATCTTAAGGTGTAACTCAGTGTTTTTAGCATTCAAACCACTACTGGAGCACAAACTGCCAGCGTTAACAACTCGCAGTATCGTTCATACATTTCTACCAAATATTCGGACCATTTTTGTTTAAAAAGTATTGTTTTTAAATACGCTGTTTTTGCAGGTACTCTCAAAAAGTCGCTCTGAAATAAACTGCCACCGTCTTATAAATTGTCTGGTGAACGTGTACAAGCCAGCGGACAATTCCGAAAATGATTCAGCTCCTAGTTCTGCTGAAAGTTTAGAAATATATCAGTAAGCATGTATTTTTAGCGCCTACAGCTGGTATAGTGTTAATAAATAAAGTTTGTAGGGGTCCAAATTGGATGAAAAATAATTAGTCTTTCATCTGTGTATTCCTTTACATCTCTTTTGTGTTTATATGAATATGGCACGGGAAATCCCGGGAACAACGGCGAAGTCATAAGCAAAAGCTAGATATTTGATAACAGTATGTATATAATTATACATTACACCTTTTAAGAGGGAAATTCAAACGGAATTTTGATGGCCGAGTGGTGTAATGGATAGTAGCCTTGCCTCATACGCCGGTGGTCCCTGGTCGGGCCAAACATTTGTGTGATAAACACACATATTTGTTCTTGGGTCATGGTTGTTTATATTTATATATGTATGTTGTCATCCACGACACAAGCTCTGATCACTTTAGAGCCATACAGTTGGTGTGTTAGTCAGGGGATTTATTATTATATTATTATAAATTTTGATTAACAAATGCCAACACTGGCTTTTGTAATATGTTTTTTTCCCCATGATTGCCTAAACAGAGGCATTACAGTTTTAGAAGTAAATACCTGCACTACTAGTTTTCTCATAATTTTACAACTTCCAGCACCCTGACAAAACATATAACACCACCTTCATCAGCTCCTCGTCAACTAACTGTAGAAAAACGGCGCGAAGCATTCATTGAAAAGAAAAAGTCAAAAATGAAGCAGGCGCAAAGTCTCGTGGACTTGAAGAACGATGACAACAAGCAGATCGGCGACGCCTGGAACGCGCAGACTTCCGACAACGAGATACCCTATACTTCACTGCTGTCTAATGAATGTATTCTAGAAAACGGTTTTAGTAATGATGGTAATTTTAATCCTTTTTTAAATTAAACATGGTTTCTTCGTGGTAAGATCTGGATATCAGACATGGATATCAGAAATGTATGGTGTTGCAATATTTGGTTCCTTACTTACACCCAACATGAGCAATATTATGTAATCGTACAACTTATTTAACGTAATTTTTCAGAAAATGTCAACGGAATATTACAAAGTGAAGAAATCTATATAGAAATCCTGCTGGATACTGTAGCAAATATGTCGCCTTCTTTACTAGGAACTAATGGCGTTAGGAAACTGAAATCAGGTACTATTCCGTTTACAGAACTTTTGTCAAAAAAGTAAGGAGATATTCTACATTCCAATTCAAATATTAGGTCTTTACCTATGAAATTGCCGTTTTTCACGAAACTAATGAAGCGTAATTTTTTTATATATTTTTTATTTCTATTAATCAAAATAATCACCCATGCAATCAATGCATCTTTGCCAACGCATTGGTAGCTTATTGATGCCTTTCTTGAAGAAATCAGCTGGACGGGAGGCAACAAATTCTTCAAAGGCATTTTGTACTGCCTCTCGGGTATTGAATTTTTTTCCCGCCAAGAAGTTATCCAAATTCTGGAAAAAGTAGAAGTCTGTAGGCGCAAGGTCTGGTGAGTACGGCGGATGACGGAGAACTTCCAACCCCAACTCTTGTAGCTTGGAGACCGTCTGCTGTGCAGTATGAGGTCGCGCGTTGTCGTGCAGGAGCAGTGGAGCCGAACGATTGACCAAAGCTGGTTGGAGACGTGCGAGCTTCTCCATCATTGTGTTCAGTTCTTCACAGTACACATCTGCAGTAACGCTTGTCCCGTTTGGCAAGAAGCTGTGATGAATTACAACCGCGATAGACCACCAAACAGTGACCATCACTTTTCTAGGGGTAAGTTTTCGTTTAGGGCATTGTTTGGGTGCTGAACCAGGGTCCAACCAACTTGCTGAGCGCTTACGATTGTCAAACAGTATCCATTTCTCGTCACAAGTAACAATGCGGTTCAGGATTCCTTCATTTGTACGCCTGCTGAGCAGTGCAAGGCACGTCTCCACGCGTACTTCGCGCTGGCGGTCATTGAGTTCGCGGGGTACCCATTTGTCAAGCTTTTTTACCTTGCCAATTTGACGCAAATGGACCAATATTGTTTTGATGCTAACGTCGAAAGCTGCTGCTAATTCAGCCGTGGATTGAGTTTCATCAACTTCCACAATTGCCTTTAATTCGTCATTGTCGACCAAAGTTTTCGGACGACCACGGGGTTCATTTTTCAGGTCAAAATTTCCAGAACGGAAGCGGGTAAACCAATAACGGGTGGTGCGTTCGTTTGTCGTGTTCGCTCCGTAAACGTCGTTGATGTTGCGTGCCGCTTGTGCCGCTTTGCTGCCACGACGGTACTCATACTCCATAATTACTCGAATTTTTAACTTATCAATGATGACGAAAAATGTTCGAATGCGTTGAAATCAAAACACTAACTATTAAACAAATGACGATTTTAGAAAAAGAATTCCATGTTTGTCAAATAAAATTAATTTGAAATTATAATTGTCAGTAAAAAAAAAATATTTTCATTTGAAATGACCAGTACGGCAAAACGGCAGTTTCATAGGTAAAGACCTATTATTTATTTCTCAACATTGACATTTACTTGTTCTTATTGACGTCAAATAAACCATGACTCTACCACCAGTTCCGAAAAACGATCGTGAAGAAGAACTGGCCAGAAACTTAACGGGTATATTTTTTCTCAAAACAAATTTACAGTGTCTCTTCATGTCTATACAAAATTATTCTTATCTGCATCTGATAGCTCGGCAAGTCTCCCTCCCCCAAGTTTCCAAACGACGAACGCCCTCAAACGGCACCCGTTCACGAGTTAACGCGGGATCCAGCCCTCACCCTCCCAACCATCGGGACGAACAAACAGACATTACACATGTTTTGTTACAAATACTAGTACAATCCTATTAATGAGTAGATTATGCCCAAGGGCTTTTATCATTCAAATAATCGGATAGTTTATAATATGCTTTAGGACACAACTTATGCTTTATAGTTTTCTGGAATTTTTTAAATAGGAAAACCTTGGAATCCTCAGGACCTTATTACAAAAGCGTATACATTGACCCATTAATGAATTAATGACTTTATACTACTACTTCATACTATTATTTACACATTTTTTGCTTTTTTGTAAAAAGAGAGTCATATTCATTTTTAATTATATTACGAATAGAGTTATATTAATTAATAATCTAATCTAAAAAGTAATCTAATTTAAATGTTTTTTTCAAATACGTTATTACGTTTCAAGCCGTCTCTCATTCATGGGTAATTCTGTCCATAAACAACTAAACTAAATAAAATTTCAACAACTGAAATTGTATTTGTTGTCTATGTATTACTAAACTGTATTGTCAACGATAAATACCAATGAATTCCCCATCACAGAGTTTTGAACAAACAACCCTAGCTTTAGCTTTCTATATAATAGTTTAAAATCATTAAAATGTTACCAGAGTAAAACTGGTTAGTCCTTCACTCACAAAAAAATTCAAGCTTTATACGTTATAAGTCTATTAATAATGTTTGAGGCAAAAATAGTTATATAAATAAATAGAATCCATATACTTTACTAGATCTATATCTTATTATTTCCCAGGTAGGACCCAAGCAAGTAAGAAAGCCGCACATAAAGTAACGGAATACTACCAGAACATTCTGTGGGGGGATGTCGGTAGCTGCTTGGAGCATGTCGTGCTGTGGTGGTCCAAGATGCCTCTCGCCGTTAGGTCAATTACCAATTAGTTTTCAACGCATATTAATTTCACGCAGTTGTTGTAAAGAAACCTTTTATTTATTTGACTATTGATTCGAAATATAGCAATAAAAAGCCTTCATATGTATTAATACTTTTGTTTATCTAAGTTCTTCGTTTCAGGTCACCAAACACTAGTCAAAATTTAAGAGAATGGCTATTTGTGACATTCAAAGATACAAGTAAGTTTTATATATATAAGTAATTGGTTCTGCGACCAACACTTTAGATATAATATAGGTACCAACGGGGAACTCGGCGAGAACGGCTTACTTTTTTTTTTTGCCGCCTAGGCAGCACCCTCACGGGAGGGAGGTGGAAGATGCGTCATGCATACCGCCGCAGGAGCCGCTTCCGTGGGGTGATGTGGGACTCACCAGAGTGGCAACTACCCACTAAAAACCACCTGTTGGCTGTAGCAAGATTTTGCCGTTAGCCTTCATCGGAAGCGTGCTCTGCATTCTAGGGAGCGACGACACTGTTGTAGTACACTGTAGTACACACTGATAGTACCTAGTTGTTAAATTTCATAGGCACTTTGCAATACTGGTCCAACACCGAGTTTGTATTAATGTTTACTATAATTTAATTTTGTTTTTTTTAGTTGTATCATAAATTTAATCGCTCTTTAAAGATTGATGATCAAACTATAATTGCAAACCTGGCTTGCATATCAGGACAATTATTGACTTATTGAATAAATATTCAAATAACATTTCAACTAATGAGCGTATTGATCTGTGAGCTGCTGGTGTGTCATTTTAAAAAATAAACACCGAACAGGGGTACCTGCTTAATAATTGTTTTAATCAAAATAACATGTAACTCTCTCAATTTACTTTTTGTATTGTATGTACCTAATATTTATGTTTCAGATACACCGGACTTAATTCTGTCAGCGTTAAGAATATTAGCAGATGCTTTAATATGCCATGTTACACTGTGTTCGTGGGATAAACATTTTGGGTATATATATTACAAAAATAGTTCTATAGAAATCAAGACAATAGACTGTTCAGCACTCCAATAAGCATTGTCGCGGCAGAGAAAACCTTCGCCCCGATTTAATTTAACTTTAATTTAAATTTAATTTATTTTCTATTGATCATTTTATTGGGGATGAGATATAAATTGAAGAGGTTTCTATGTTTGAAAGTTTGTTAATCATGCACAATCTGGATGGAAGTGAATGAAATTTGGCATTCAATTGGAATGTGCCTTGGAATAACATATAGACTACCATTTAGCCTGATATTGTAATAGCTAAAGAAAAGCACTAATACCGAGGTGAATTCAGCTCTTCATTCAATACAGAAAGAATGAAAAAAATATTAATTTTCTCAAACTGTTACATAAACATATAACACACTTATGCACAAAAATAGAACATTGCGTACAAAAATAAAAAAAGTATAATAATAATATTAATAAATAAAAAAGTGCCGGGACGCTATTTTTAGACGAAGGCACAGTGATTTGCTTTATTATATATTTATAAAATTACTCGAACGCTCGTTTCAACTCTCGATTCTTAAATTTAATTAACATTTACAACTAATAAATAATAGTAATAAATAAATTATGACTACGTTTTTGGTAGGGAATATTTAGAAGTATATACATTGACAATTAAAATAAACATACATCCAGGGTTCTGGTATATCGGCATGTAAGAATTTTTATTTTATTCTAATTTGCATAATTGGTGGTGGGAGATTATTGAAAAACTTCGTTGCCTTGTCTTGAAAACTACCTCGAAATGCAGCGGTGACGTGGTACGATGATAGAACCCCGTGTGTTGTAGGGTGAATCCTACTGATCCCTGACTGACAAATGTATAGGGGCATTGTTTTTAATTATATCGAAAAATATGATGATGAAGTATGAAGATGGAGCTTACATAAACTGTGCTTTACAAGGATAAGGCACCTCCTTTTTTATTCGATAAATAAATAGGTGAAATATAAATCCCTTAAATGTAAAATCAAATCTACTTTTATTCCAGTGCTACTCTAAAAACAGACCTAAGGCCGACCTCACTAAAAGAGTATCCGGAGCTTTCTCTTTTCACTACCGAGGTATGTGTGCAGTAGCAATAACAGAGAATTTCTCAAACTTTTGTTTAAATTAGAGCAATGATATTAGCAAATGGAATACTATTGAGTGTACGATTTATAACTGCAAATTACTCTCCGCTTCGACGCAATTGAAACGCATCTTGAAGAATATCTCCTTCAAAATTTTTTTCAGTATCTTTATTGAGATAATAATAGTAATAAATCCCCAGACAAACACACCAACTGTATGGCCCCAAAGTAAGCAGAGCTTGTGAACCCAAAATAAACATACATATACAAATACAAACAACCATGACCCGAGAACAAACATCTGTGTTTATCACACAAATGAATTCTCCGGCTAGGACTCGAACCTGGGATCTTTGGCGTATGAGGCAGGTCTACTTATCACTACACCACTGGGTCGTCAAGATGTCCAATTAATTTTCTAGTGCACAGTATCCGGAGCGAACTTCGCTTTGATGTTGCAAGAGCTGGTGACCTTGAACAACCAGTGCGAGGTCACGTGGGACTACATCCTCGGAGCGCCCTTGGAAGACCTGCCTATTGTAGAACAGATACCTATTTTGCATAGACTTGGTAAGATTCTGTTTAGTAGCAGGAGATTTTATGAGATTTTAAAAATTTGGCCCATTTTCCTTTATTTATGTTAGCATGTTTGACGGCCTGTTTGGTATGGAGGTAAGTAGCCTTGCCTTCCATGCCAGAGGTCCCGGGTTCGAATCCTGGTAGGAGCAGATATTATATTATATTTGCTCTCTAGTCAGGGATGTGTATGTATGTTTATTTAAGATTATTTCTAATATTTATAGTAAGTATATTTAAAAAAAATCTATGTGATTATATATTTCTTAAGTTTATTTATCCGTTATCTAGTATCCATAACACAAGTTTTTAATGATACCTAATTTGGGCTAGATAATGTGGTGTGATTGTTAGAAATATTTATTATTATTATTTATTATGTCGTAAAACACTCAAATATTTTTACAAATATTTAAATAAGTAATAAAGTGTAACAACGCACGTTGAAAGCTGACCCTTTTTTTGAGTTAACTCGTTTTATTTTACTTAGGTAATTAAAAACCCAGATGCCACGGAATATTCCTGATTAAGTAAAAAGAGCTTTTCGATATGAAATATTAAACCGAGAATACAAAACGCAAATTTCCTTTATTCAAATTCAAATAATAGGTCTTTACCTATGAAACTGCCGTTTTGCCGTACTGGCCATTTCAAATGAAAATATTTTTTTTTGACTGATAATTCTAATTTCAAATTAATTTTATTTGACAAACATGGAATTCTTTTTCTAAAATCGTCATTTGTTTAATAGTTAGTGTTTTGTTTTCAACGCATTCGAACATTTTTCGTCATCATGGATAAGTTAAAAATTCGAGTAATTATGGAGTATGAGTACCGTCGTGGCAGCAAAGCGGCACAAGCGGCACGCAACATCAACGACGTTTACGGAGCGAACACTACAAACGAACGCACCACCCGTTATTGATTTACCCGCTTCCGTTCTGGAAATTTTGACCTGAAAAATGAACCCCGTGGTCGTCCGAAAACTTTGGTCGACAATGACGAATTAAAGGCAATTGTGGAAGCTGATGAAACTCAATCCACGGCTGAATTAGCAGCAGCTTTCGACGTTAGCATCAAAACAATATTGGTCCATTTGCGTCAAATTGGCAAGGTAAAAAAGCTTGACAAATGGGTACCCCACGAACTCAATGACCGCCAGCGCGAAGTACGCGTGGAGACGTGCCTTGCACTGCTCAGCAGGCATACAAATGAAGGAATACTGAACCGTATTGTTACTTGTGACGAGAAATGGATCCTGTTTGACAATCGTAAGCGCTCAGCAAGTTGGTTGGACCCTGGTTCAGCACCCTAACAATGCCCTAAACGAAAACTTACCCCTAGAAAAGTGATGGTCACTGTTTGGTGGTCTAACGCGGGTGTAATTCATCACAGCTTCTTGCCAAACGGGACAAGCATTACTGCAGATGTGTACTGTGAAGAACTGAACACAATGATGGAGAAGCTCGCACGTCTCCAACCTGCTTTGGTCAATCGTTCGGCTCCACTGCTCCTGCACGACAACGCGCGACCTCATACTGCACAGCAGACGGTCTCCAAGCTACAAGAGTTGGGGTTGGAAGTTCTCCGTCATCCGCCGTACTCACCAGACCTTGTGCCTACAGACTTCTACTTTTTCCAGAATTTGGATAACTTCTTGGCGGGAAAAAAATTCAATACCCGAGAGGCAGTACAAAATGCCTTTGAAGAATTTGTTGCCTCCCGTCCAGCTGATTTCTTCAAGAAAGGCATCAATAAGCTACCAATGCGTTGGCAAAGATGCATTGATTGCGTGGGTAATTATTTTGATTAATAGAAATAAAAAATATATAAAAAAATTACGCTTGATTTATTTCGTGAAAAGCGGCAATTTCATAGGTAAAGACCTAATATTTATTTCTCAACATTGACAATTACTTGTTCTTATTGACATCAAATAAAACATGGCTCTACCACCAGTTCGTAAAAATCCTTCGAGAAGTTGAACTGGCATGAAACTTCACTGGTATATTTTTTCAAAATAAATTTACAGTGTCTCTTATGTCTATACAAAATTATTCTTATCTGCATCTGTTAGCTTGGCAAGTCTCCTTCCCCTCAAGTATCAAAACCACGAACACCCTCAAACGGCACCCGTTCACGAGTTAACGCGGGATCAGCCATCCAGGATTATACTATGTAAGGGTATTCCCATTTGCAGACCACTCCATTCACACATATCGCCTCTGGTGTTTGGCTGAGACTCGCCGCCTAGCCAACTCGTGGGCGATGGATGACTTTTTCAGAATAGCACATAAAGACATGCAAGCTTGCATGGAGCAGTTGGTCAACTTGAGGTTCGCAGACCATACTGTTACTATTGAATCGGGTGAGTGCTGTAGATGAAACTTAGGTAAGTATTTAGTAGGAACATAATGAATCGTTATTGAGGTTTTTCGTTTTGGGTGGATAGTTAAAAACTAACTAACTATGTAGGTATTCTTTGCATGATTTTGTAGTTAGTCAGTGCCCAAATACGGTATAAAGTCTGACTGTTCTATTGTTCATAAAGTGTAGCTTGTACACTTCAATAGAGTGATACTAGTTCACGGTAATAAATAGAAATAAAATATAGGTACATAGGTATTCTTATCATTAAAGACATTAAATTCAAGAAACACAATCGTGTTTCATATTTATTTCATTTACAGGAAAAATCGGAGTACATGAAAATGTGTGCGCAAAAATGAGGGAAAAGTTAGTCTCTGAAGTGAAAGCGAATATTCAAAAGTTCAAGGTAAGTTTTTGTATACGGTAATCTGCGATCTCGTAGAAGTTTGTTTACTGAAGTACCTAGCATTTGACGTAACTCAGTAATCGTCACTAAATGTTAAAGCAATTTTTGAGGCCGTAGACTACTAAGTAAATTCTCAATTTTTATTTTTATTTTGTTGTTATACTGTTGGTGAGTATCGCTAGGTATTGCAATAATTCTTGTTTGATGTCCGTTCGTACCGACTGACGTCGTATAACATAAAAGGAGACGGTAAGAACACTTCCGTTGTGGAAACCGAGGAAAAGGGCGATTCCAGCTGGCTGGACGCGGTTCCGATTTTCTTATAAGGGTCTTATAAGGGCATCACTTAAACTGAAATAACAGCAGCAGACTATAAGCCTCCTCAGTCCTGGATCATTTTGAAAGATAGTCAGACAGCCCGAGTTACGTAGTAATTGTTTGTAATAACTGCCGATTTAAACATCAGCACAAATTCCGCAGGTGACTTACAAGTTTATTAATTGTGCTTGTGTTGTGTGTTGTGTGTTGTCTTTAAAGTGTCTCTCCTCGACACTAGTATTTAACTAGGAGTGGTGTGCAAGAGATAATCCTGCCAGCTAGATTATCTGAACCGGTAATAAAATTATGCACTCTCGCTGGCAAACTTTTCTTCGCGCCGTATAGATACTACAGCACATCGTACATTTCAGGTGGATAGGTATATTGGTATTCTAACATACCTATTCAGTGCTTATTTCAAACTGATGAACGTTCATTATTGATCCTCAGGATGCCTCAGAAGACATAGTATCGGTATTATCTTCGGTGTGCGCCACCACTAGCCTGGCCCATTTGACGATGATATTCCCGAGCAACGCCGACTGGCGGCGAATCACGCGCCCGCCTATGTTGGAACGGTCCTTGTATGTTTACGATTTCTTGAGTAAGTTCATATTGTATGTAAGTTATACTTATTTTGTACAAAGATATCTAATTTTTTTTTTACTTTCTAATGTTTCGCCGCTATGTTCAATCAATCGTTTGGTAGTTTTTAATTTTGCTTTAATACAATCTAGATACTTACTTTAACAATACCTGTACTTAGCAATGAAATGCACATGTTATGAAACTGAAAAATAAACATATATTCCAAATCTTGTTTACTAAAATGGATATAGAAACACATAGAACAGAAAGACCTCGTTCTTGGTTATGTGGAATTTATGGCCGATATATTTTTTTAAACTGTAGGTATTCAATAAGTTAACCAATACAATATTCTGATCAAAAACCCTATTAAGCCTATAGGTTTATAATAATAATATCAATTTAATTCGGAATTACTCCATATTATGTTAGTAACAAAATTCTTAAAAACTATGTTAGTATTATAAAATTCATGTCATAACAATTCAAGCATAAATATGATTCTAAAATAACTGATGTCCAAATTTAAAATCATAATGTCTAATTTATACTCACACGAGGGAATCAATCCGCAGTGCAGATATTACTCCGTGCCTAATGTGTATTATAATTCGCAACGAAGAATTAAAGCGAGCGATACAACTCTCCTACTATCTTTCAGCGAGACCCCATATAAGATAACCATATAGATTATTTAAAATTCGACTACTTTGCTTCAGTAAAAGATGAAGTGGAAAATATATCATAATCCTAAATTCCAGATAAGATGCTGTTGCCTGTGATAGTAGCGACCGAGGAGGTCACGACGCTAAACACGGTCTTGCGGATCATGTGCGAGGCCTGGCTGCATCACATCTATGTGGCCAAAGTTAAATTTAGGTAAGTTATAAAACTGTCAAATTCGTATTAGAGACCAAAACTTATACCGGCTGAAACATAAGTCATAAACAGAAATCTGTGTTTAACTTTAGTTTAAACATGTGGACGTGACAACAGGCAAAAATATGCAAACGCTGTTTGATGATTCGTTGATTAAAAATGTCTCATGGTAACCCTAATTGCTACGTTACACTGTCATAGATCCATAGCAGTTACAAACTAAGTCTTGTCGAATACGGTGACTATAAGGTTGGAATTTTTTAAAATTATAATCAATGAAGTTAAATATAGTTATAATAGATGATCTGATTCTCAATTATACCGGATTATGATGTCAGTAGCTCCTCAGCTCCACCTACTTCCTCTTTAATCGTCACGCTACCTCAACATTTTTATAATAAATAACATGCTATTTTCGTTTAAATCATCCATATCCTTTGTCTAGCATTGTAGATTCCAGTGACATTGATAGACTCTGTTTATTTTAAAATAAAACTCTGTCTCTGTAAAAGTGACACTAAACTTTAAAGCGAGTATGACACTGATTGTAAATAATATTTTTTTTATTTATTTAGTTATTATACTTAGTATTCTCTCTGTTGGCCCCGAGTATATTAACACCTAAACTACTACCTTCTCTATGGTCAGTAAAGAGGCAGCCATGCAGCTCCTCGCAGACTTCAACGAGGTTCGTAACTGGTTGCACGAGTGCAAGTCGCTGAGTCCTGGCGCGGGGAAGCTGATGCTGCAGAATGAAGTTCTGAGGTGAGTCAGTTATTGATACGCTGTTTACATTAGGCCGGTAAAGGAGCGGTAAATGAGACTCAATACTAGTAAACAGTAGGTGTGGTCGGTTACAGCGCGCAAGCCATTCTTACTCAAGAGTGGGCCTCCACCGAGTGCACCGAGGGTACGATCAGCACCAAAAATCCAAAATTATAACAAGACAGCGCCAGAATTTGGTGATCATTCTAAAATTTGCTGAACTCTCGTTACCTCCCTAAAACGATTTTAACCAAATTTATTGCAATATAGATTTTTATACCTGGATCACAGGCTAGTTTATAATAAAGTAAACGTATAGCTAGATACCAGAGCAACCGAAACTTGCGGTTTGTATGAACAGAAAAATAAACAATACTACATGAACTAAATAAATCTGAGTCCAATCAATGGAGTCCAATAATAAACATCTATACTATTTCCATTTCTTTATTTTCTCGATGACAGCTCCTGTGTAACCTTGTGCGAGCGTTTTTTTTACATTATGTATGCATTATTTTATAAAAATATGACGTTTACACAAGTACAGGGTTATATAATACCAGATTCGGAGAAACTGATAGGGATGGAGCTACTGGATGGAGCTAGAGAGCACTATACCAAATTAGAACTGTCATCGAGAAAATAAAGAAATGGAAATAGTACTTCCTTATTTAACGTCAATCCACTATTTATTTTCAAAATATGTAATGTATTCTGCGATTACCTAAGTTGTCTTATATTCAGGCACACATTTATTACCTAATTTGTACCACCTCAGCCAATCAAAGCCTTAAAGACTGGTCATGTCAATTCAAAGTCCTTATTTCGCATACAATTGCGACCAGATGCGACTTGATGCTCGAAACCAGACAGTCCAGTGAGCCCGTAATCCTGCAGTGGGATTATTAAGGCTATCGTGATTGAGACAACATTTATAAATTTTATATTTTATTTATTCAGGCGATGTGAGGGTGTGGGTCGGCTACTGCTGCATGCACCCGGAGACCTCATATCCATGCAGGACTCCACAGCGCAGACAGCCAGGCAGCCTAAGAGACATGGTTAGTATTGGTCACTTGTAGAAATGGTTGGTGCACTGGTTACTATTTTCTTTCTTGTAGGTATTAAGTTTCGGCATTTAACATAAAAACCAATATATTTGACAAATCAATTGAATCAAAGATCCTGTCTTATTTCACAAAGTGTGAACTAGCGGTTGTATCATGATAGTTAGAGATATTGAGATGCAAATAAATGAAAAATGTTTTATTCATGCTATAAAATTATAGAAAGGCAAATGGAGGAATAGAACAATGGAGAGATGGGTGGATGAAATACAGAAATTGTTAGGAAATAATTGCAGAAACCCAAACAGAGTGGAGTAAAATGGAGGAGACCTTTACTCGTTGAGAAGGCCTTGATATTATCTGAACATACACAAAACTGAAATAAAATACAGATTACAAAGTATACTAGATACTGAATACTTCATGTTTATAAAATTAATTTTTCTCTTTAATATCAACAATTTTATTTATTTGTTTTCAATTCAAATCATGTTTAAATATGAATATTCTATTTTATACAATGCTATGCTAAAAATATTATTATTAATATAATTAAAAAAATAAAACACATTCCTATTTGCACATAGCTTTTCGTTTGCCGCTAGCTCCAAGCATGAGTGCATTTTATTGACACAATAGTTTCTTTGTAAATTTTTATTTCTACCTACAGTTTACGTTAGAATCTCAAGATCACATATCTATCACATTTACCCTACCAAGGTATAATGTTCATAGTTCCTTTTCGTTTCCAGAAAGCGACGCCCCTGAGCAACTGATGCCAGCTGAGATGTACGTCCCAAACCAGAAGCAATGGTTGACTTTGCGCGCCAAGAAACTGAAGGGGCCCCTCGGATTCAACTTGTGCTGTGTTGTTTTAATGTAATGCGAAAACTTAGCAAATAAATTAGCCATTATGAAATGCGAAAGATTGTAATTTAAGGCTCTATTTATAAAGCCAGCTTACGAAACGAAGTATATTATTTAAAATCAGGATAAGTATTCAGTACACTATCTCTGTCGCGGTGTTCGTGCAGTTCGAGACAACGCCGTCATAACGGCTTATCCTACTATATTCTACGCCAATAAGATTCTTTCTTTCTTTATATATCTGCATAACAAACCTATGAACTCGTGGCAACGATTAACTGTATGAGGGTAATCAATTTACACCTGCTAGATGCTTGCTACTTCATTAGGAATGTAAAACATATTATTACATTATGCTGGACAATATAAGTAATTTATTTCTGACGTAGTTATTTTATTTTTTAGAGCATACCCCGTCCTCTTTGCCGTAAAAACAAATGGAGGATCTAATACAAAATTGACGTTAAAAGTGTCCAAAGTTAACCCAACAGATACAGAATATGAATAAATTAAATCACTTGAAATTTATTCCGTGTATTATTGCATTATAGCTGATATTGCTTGCCACGATTTTTCACCATATGAGCTGCCTCGAGGAAGTTTACTATAAAATCATCTTATGCAGCTCCGACTACTTAGAAAAGAACAGTTTTGAGCAGTAGGTTTGTCATTTAGACGTGTTGTCGGGTGGCCGAGCAAATGAAGTCGTATGATATGTATATATATTATGATATTCATTCCATTTTTGCTTGGAAGCTCTTGAACGCAGACCAGAAGTCTTGCCCGAAGGCAAAGGCAGTATCACCTAACGACGAAATATGCAGTCAAGTTGCAAAGTGAGCGCAGTCACCCTTCCGAACCAGTAGTAGTTTCAATTCAATATACGACGTCCTAAGCCGAGTTCCGGCCCTCTCGGGTGCCAAGAGACCGCAGTCAATTGTTTAGTCAATTAGGCATACATATGTATGTATTGTGACGTCAAAATGGCGGGACCAATGTATTATGTATTTATATATTTTCTGAACCAGGAACGTATTTACCAAATTTTTACTAAAGGTAGCATTTTTATTGGTATACTTAAATACTGATATAGAATTTTAACTTTATGCTTACGCTAATGATGCATGCCCCTGTTACAGCTAATTAACATACCCTCGGATTGGGATAAGCTAAGGTTATGATGGGACTGACATACTTATCAGTAAAGCCTCTAAATTAAAATAGAAAAAAAATCTGCAATAACCCAAAAATGTTGCAGTTTTAGTCTTAACTTATCTTAATCTTAAATTATTATCTGTAAATTTTTGGGTAGAAGTTGCCTTGTCATGTTTGGGTCTGTCTTGACTGAAGACAGGTAACATATAAACAAATTCCAAACAATACATAAAAGAGGTCTCCTTATGCTTGCATCTTATACGATATCGCTTCCCAAAGTAGACGGCCTGATAATAACAGACTTGCCAGAATTCCATCAGTTGTCGTAGGTGATAAATATATAAAAACAACAATAGGATACAAAACATTTAATTCTTCGACTTATAAACTTACAACTACATAACCATACACCCAAATCTAATAATCATCATCCGAATCCGACTTCCTACACTTCTCCTTCAACTTATCATATTCATTTTTCCTTATTAGCTCCTCTTTAATTTTCTCCATATCACTTAACAGACTGCTAACTTGAACATTTCCAAGTTTTTGTTCCTCTATGGATTCAGCATCACTGTCTAAGCCAGAATCGTCAAATTTGTTAGTGTTAGCAAGGTCGTCGTCGGAGGGGGGGCGCACGGCGTCGTCGTCCGAGCTGTCGTCGGCCAGCTTCACGCCGAGCCGGTACGCTTTGGGCGTGTTGTCGTCGGCGTCGGTGTGCTCGCCGCGGTGGGACCTGCTGCGACTTTCGGAGAACTTTTTCTTCATGCTCTTGGCTATGACGCGTTTTTGATGATCAAGTTGAGGGAATAGTTCTGGAAAGCAAGAGTTTACTATCATCATTAATTTAAAACCTGACATTTAATAAGATTCTGAATAAATTCGTTTAATCGATCTAACTTACAGACTATTTATTTGTTTACAAAGCACTAGTACCTTGTATGTTTATTCTTTTCATATTTACAGACAACCTCTGCAAAGGTCGCCCGTTTCATAAGTTCAGTGAATGAATTTATCGAAATGGGAATCGTATTGAAATATAATGGAGTCGCACACCACTACCCTTATACGCTACGATTATGCGATTAGTGTAACATTTCAACAATAAACATATTGATGACAAGACTAAAGACATTTAAAAAATACACCAAAACATACCATGCGACAAGGCCTCCTCCGCCGCATTCATTTCCGCCTCCTGTATGGAATGGCCGCGCGCCGCCGCCAGTCGCTTGCCGCGGAAGTACACACCGACCGTGTATACGCGGGTGTTCGTGGGACCGAGGCATTCTATCACCCTGGGAGTGTAGACAAATACAGTGAGATCGTGT
Source organism: Marasmarcha lunaedactyla (assembly GCA_923062675.1). Classification (NCBI taxonomy): domain Eukaryota; kingdom Metazoa; phylum Arthropoda; class Insecta; order Lepidoptera; family Pterophoridae; genus Marasmarcha; species Marasmarcha lunaedactyla. The sequence continues at coordinate 18,957,652 of OV281353.1, forward strand.
GGAGCGCATTGCTCATTTGATATACAGGGTGTTTGGTAGTTATCATGAAATGACTATTTACAACATCTGAGCCATAGTTCTCTTTGACGAAGTCTGACTGGCTTTTTTAATGGTTTTATTATTTTTATCGATAAAAAGCTAAATTTTACAGGTATTGTGTTAAGTTTTTGTACCTCGACCTTTTGTACAGCGACCTCTGAGTTTGGGTATAGATACCTCTTTGGTGATGATTTGTAAAGAAAAATATACTATACTTTGATTAACGATTTACCTTTAGCGCCGGTTACAAATTACAGATTCTTTTTCTTAGCAATTTAAATAATATTGATTTCAAAACTAACGTTCATAAAGAACTTCTATTGAAATTCGGGATGTGAAAGATATTGTAATCTTCGTTTTAAAAAAATTGTGAAGAAAAGAATCCGATTGTAGAGGGATAGCAAGGAATTAAGTTTCAATATCAATTGATTTCTCAGTTTCTCTGATATATTCTGTCTTTAATCAAATAAAATAACTTCACATGTCGTTATTTTACCTGTTTTTTAAAAAGGTGGGCGAGTTGCCTTCTCGCTAAACATCAAAACTTTCACTCAATTTTTACTCTCTTACTGGGCTGTCATTTTAATGGACTTTAACAACACTTGTAAAACATTTAGATAGTGTTTAAAGATTAATAAATGTCTAGTGAATTGTAGATTTGAGTAGAACTATAGCAGTCTACATAGAACAACGACATAGATAATTGCAACTTACTTATAAACCGGAATGTCGGGCTCGCCGCCCTCCATGGACCGTAACGTCAAGCAGCACTGCTGTAACTTGGACTTGGGATCGTTCCAGTCCTGGTTCATTATGAACTCCTGCAGCCGCGGGAATAGACAAGCGTTGCAGAACGCTTGGCAGTATTCCAGGTTCTGTCAATTTAATATTTTTATTCAAGTAATTTATTATTACTATTTTTAAAATTTTGAAGTGTTGTATATTTTTTTTGTATTCTGGCTTCATGATGGGGTAACTGAGTTTTGTTTTTTGGTGCATGTTAATTTAGAATGTTTGGTAAAACTTTGAAGCTATGATTCAAGTTAGAACGTTAAGCCCTTTTGATTTTAATTCTTGTAGTTGGAGAACATTAAAGACCAAAAAATATATGAAATTTATTAATGCTTTCTGACTTGCAGTAATGTATAGCAGGGTACATAAACAAAGATCGAAAACATGACTGTTACGCCGAATACATTACACACTATACTATGTATCGAGAAATCTAGGTGCAACTTACTATATACATACATACGATTATTTTAGAACTCCTCCTCATAAACCTGCTACCTTATCAATGAACAAAGCTCCCAGGAACGCCTCCAGTAAGTCCGCCTTGTGCTTCTTGGTGGTGGGCTTCGCTTTGGGGTTGTTGTAGATGGCGTAAGACGACATGTCCAGGTCGTCGCAGACCATGGATTGCGTTCTGTTGTTGACTAGAGATGACCGTAGCAGCTAGAAAATGAATAGATTAATACTTCTTGATATAGATAAACAAGAAGGTCGAACGAAACAAAAGGAAATGTTTGTCTGTTTCTTGGGAATAAAATGTATATTAATAGTATTGGGAAAAAACTATTTGTTTGTTCTAATATTTAAACATTAATTTTGTAGCAATTTATTATAATAGGTCTTTACCTATGAAACTGCCGTTTTGCCGTACTGGCCATTTCAAATGAAAATATTCTTTTTTTGACTGATAATTCTAATTTCAAATTAATTTTATTTGACAAACATGGAATTCTTTTTCTAAAATCGTCATTTGTTTAATAGTTAGTGTTTTGTTTTCAACGCATTCGAACATTTTTCGTCATCATGGATAAGTTAAAAATTCGAGTAATTACGGAGTATGAGTACCGTCGTGGCAGCAAAGCGGCACAAGCGGCACGCAACATCAACGACGTTTATGTCGGCTCCACTGCTCCTGCATGACAACGCGCGACCTCATACTGCACAGCAGACGGTCTCCAAGCTACAAGAGTTGGGGTTGGAAGTTCTCCGTCATCCGCCGTACTCACCAGACCTTGCGCCTACAGACTTCTACTTTTTCCAGAATTTGGATAACTTCTTGGCGGGAAAAAAATTCAATACCCGAGAGGCAGTACAAAATGCCTTTGAAGAATTTGTTGCCTCCCGTCCAGCTGATTTCTTCAAGAAAGGCATCAATAAGCTACCAATGCGTTGGCAAAGATGCATTGATTGCATGGGTGATTATTTTGATTAATAGAAATAAAAAATATATCAAAAAATTACGCTTCATTTATTTCGTGAAAAACGGCAATTTCATAGGTAAAGACCTAATATATATTAACATGCATACAAATCCTTTTCATATAAAAAGAACAAATATTTATATTTAAAAAAAATATGTTATAAATAATGTCTTGATATATTCCAATTGTCTCAACAATCGTTTAAAAAACAAGTTGCCAATAAACTATTAGCCAATTACAAATAAGTGAACTTGTACCGGTGGTGTAGTGCTTGCACACATACAAACTTACTCACGACCAACAACCACGAACGACAACCTTAAACACGACCACATGTTCATTCAATTATTCATGTATACTGACTCTGTAACTACATAGACACATAATCTCTCTCACACACACATACTCTCTAACATACACACTCACACAGACTGAATTTATTTTTATTTTATTTCGCTTATAAAATCTGTAGACTCATTAATTCTTGATAACTTCTAATGTAAATCCTGTTTGAAACTAGTTTTAACCTACTCGTAACAGTATCTATAGATAAAAAATTGTGAACCTGTCATTAGCAGTATGTACCCTCACGGCTGAGCCTTAGAGAGCACGTCAGAATGCCGCGACATTTCAGTAAAGAGGTTAATATGAATTATTATGAATTAAGAATAAAGGATATTTAAATATACGGTTGACAGAACAGAAAGAAATGAAGCGATACATTCTGACTTGCTCCGTCATCGGAGCAAGATGTACCAAATAAATTATATCTATTAAAAAATAAATTTATTAAATTGATTTGATTGGTGGTATTTATACCACAAGGGTGGTCAGTCGCGTGTGAACACCAGTGTACCTATTCATTCATATCAATTGTAATATTTCAAAGTGCTGTTGGTTCTGTAATAAATACATAAAAATAAATATATACCGTGTACACACACATATATACACATATAATGGCTTCTTCGCAACTTGACTCGGACAATCGTCCAGCGGCAGATAAACCCAATCGGCCATGAGCGTTTCTTTACAAAGTTTTAATAACAAGGTTTATAAACGTGGGACTGACCGACAAATGGCCCTCGTGATGCGCCGGGAAGTGCCGGTACAGAGTGTCGGACACCAGCAGCTGCAGCACGGTGTCGCCCAGGAACTCGAGGCGCTGGTTCGAGCCGAGGGTCAAGTGCGTGAACCCGACGGAGCGGTCCGTGAACGCGCGCGCCAGCAGGCGGATATGTTTGAATTCTACACCTGGAATTAAATTCTTGATTACAATACGATTTTTGGATTTCGGTTAGTGAAATATACTTTTTTACTATTCTCACACAACCGTGCCCATAGGCATCATTGATCGTACATGTTTTATTTACAATTTTTTTGTTGTGAATACTATATTGTAATGGCGGCTACTCGTCGTAGGGTTCAGTTTGGATTGCCTTTGTCTCGGTTATTTCACTGGCTGATAAAAACAAGAAGGACTGTAGCGCCTCCCCAGATGTATAAACACATGAACGTCGCGTTCGCGCTCAAATTTTCAAACCATGTGTCAATACGCAAAATGGGTATGAGTACGAAGCTGCGCAAGACTATTTTAATGACACATCGCCTGATGCAGCTGCCCGAGGTGGACATTTATTTGAAGCAAAAATAAGCAGTGAATAGATGACAACGGATTCAAATTCAATTCTTCTTTCTTAGTTCAAATCTTTGTACAAGACAAGCCTTCTGTTTACTATACTTTAATGGGTAATTAACAAATTATGGGCTATTTTTTTAATGTTATAAAAATATTTCTCCTAGGTTTGAACTTTTGTAAAGATTAGGTAAATACTGAACCGGTGAAAGGCCTGTATGTATTCACTGTGCGTCTTAATATATAAATATTAAGCGATATTAGCGATAACGCGACTCTAAATATATAATGCTTACAAACCACAAATTGGATTAACTTTGAAGATGTATTTAAGACAACTAACTACCAGAAATAATTTGTTAAGACGTTTCGTCTTTGAAAATTTAACGTTCAACTATTTTTGGCCAACAGAAACCGGTTATTTTTATAATCAAAGATGTATATTATTAAATACGGTTTTAGAAGTAACAATGTAATTGAATAACAAATAATCAATAATAATCTTTATGGATTATAAATACGTACGGTAAAATGCGAGTATTATTTAACCGGTAAAATTGGTACAACTAATTACTTTCAAGCTCATACGATACTCCAGACAGTTTATATTTAAATATGACTCAAAAACATTTTTACAAATAAACACAACACACATCAATTAAATGCCCTTAATCATGCCATACTTACCAATAGACTTTTCAAATTTAGTCAACTTCTGTAGAAACTCGAAATCCTTGATATACTTTCTGTCGCCCATCGGTTCCTGATCTTGCAAAGGGTGTGCACGTTCTTTTGTCCAAACTTCTAAAAGATCTGACTCGTTATACCACAGGGCTAGAGCGAAAACTCTGTCGGCCACCTAGAAAGACAAAAAACAAATTATTGTAATATATATATATTTTTACCCAGAGTAAACATGTTATAATATTAATTTTAATATGACCGGAGAACAAACATTTGTGTTCAACAAACAAAATAATGCTCCGACCAGGACTCGAAAAGCCGGGCCCCCTGCGTATGAGGCTTGGCGACTCATGATAAATTGTAATTCCTTAATTTAGTTTCAAAATAAAATATTATGCATTAACTAAATGACCTGTTCGGTATATAAAGTAATTTTGAAGATCTTTTTATATATTTGTTTGCGAACGAATGAGGTATAATTTGAAAAAAATTGGATTGAAGTATAATAAAAAAAAATTTCGTATGATGTCACGGAATAGTCTTGTTAAATTCACATTGCAAAGTTTATTGTTACACCTGGAATGAACAACTCTACAGATTTCTATGGATTCTTGTGACAGATATGTATTGTAAACATTGACATGGCAGTTTAAACAAATAATATAATCAGAAATAGACGCTACTCGATGAATTCATATAGAGGTCCTATAGAGTCCATTTAATTGCTCATTGCTCGTTATTGTTAAAATAAGCTCAATCGCATTATTCTGCAAGTTTTTGCTGTCAAAATATATCACAGAAAAGTGATATCGAATTTAAAAATTTTTCTTTGCATGCCATTTATTAGTAGATTATTTAAGTACATTAATTTATTTTTCTATTTTCACCTTCCTTTCCTATATTCCGACACTCAATATAACACAAGCAGAATAAAAAAAAGTAAAAATAAATGTCTATAGTAAAAGATAAAACGAAAGGTCACTATTTCCAACAAAATACCGTTCCATTAAATAAAAACTACAATAAACCCCTAGCCAAATACTCCTTGCAACCTTAGCACAAATACAATATACAGCGAGAAATTAACAGCACAAAATACATAAGAAATTATGTCAGTACTTTGATGCCTCGAAACAATTAGATCCGTGCCGGACCACTTCGCGAACCATCATCAATAACTAATATTTACACTCTTTTCTTTTTCCTAAAAACCTACGTCGCATAAAAATCAAAAGCCTGACTGACATTTCACTAATTAGGGCCCACAAAGTTTCCGTCCGAGGCGTACACAAGGAACAAGAACAGATGTTTCCTCACGGATACAGCAGAGGTTTATTTCACTATATCCGTAGCCGATTGACGAGCACGTGATGCAGCTGATGTTAGGTAAAATCCGTCCGCATAGACACCATTCACTGTACATCAATTATTTATCAATAATGGTTGTCATCACTGTATTGGTATAGCGATTAATAAAGTGTTGCAGATCGTAGCCGAGAGTGTTGCTTTTGAGATCAACAAAGTCTCTTCCCTTTAACCGGGACAACCCCAAGAAAACGAGTTCATTATGGCAGACAAAATAGGGAGGACTGTAGTACCTGTAGGACGGACTCTAAACAAAAGAAACTCTACTGCTACTCCAAAGAAATACTGGGTTAACAATAACATGACTACCCGCACCTTCAACCCTGCGTCTAGGAACAGCGCGCCCATCAACGCCTCGAAGCAGTTGGCCATGGCGTGCCGCATCACCACCTCCCGACATAAATCCGATCCGTGAGCGTACAGCATGAATTGCTCTAGTTCTATGTTCTGTAATATAGAGAGAGAGAATTAAAAAATATAGATAATGGCTGCTGTAAAAACCGTACAGAAATTCAAGCAATATTTTTAACTTTTCGGCACGTGCTGGTAACCTGAGTTCTATAGATATTGATTAATTACTTTGTTATTTATTGATTATGAATAACGCGTTGCCAATCGTAGGCTGAAGTTGGAATTTCCTTGGTTCCAGTGATTGCTCTGCTTGTTCCTTCCCTATACCCGGAACACAACCATGTAAACGTGTTCTTATGGCGGTTGAAATAGAAAGGACTGAAGTGCCGCCCAGACGACATCTTGACATAAGAAACTCTACGACCAACGACGTAACACTTTACTTAATTTGCAATGAAGCGGCACTACACTCCCTACAGTGGGATTGATAAGGCTGTCGCATACATGTGCGGGTTAGATCGGGACACTTTTTACGTCAGTTTTGTATCCTCTATTTCGACCCTCCGTCCATTTCTTTTTACGCCATTGATGGGCATAAACTGTAATAGTTTCAACAGGTATGTAAGAATCAACCTTTTTTTTTATTTAATTAATAGTTTATACACTATTTTTGTGGCTGTTTGACTAGTTTTCGAAAACCATCTCCAATTATTTTGTGGTGTATAAGGACCCTAGAAATAGTTTTGATTTTTATTTATTTTAAGTATTTAATTCAAAAAACTCATTTCAAAGTACACTGATAATTTAAGCTGTCAAAACACTTGCCACAGCAATATGGCGTCGAGACTATCAGTGACGTCACCCGGTGACGTCAAAACACGGCATGCATTGACGGAAACAAGATTTTTAATTGCCTGTGATGTCATTTAAAACTTAGCCAACCAAAACCATTTAGTGTCCAACTCAAAATAGATATGTTATTTCGGGTTTTTTGGAGGGAATATAAACTATAGTTCATGTCTAGTAATGCGACCTCCTTTTAAAACACACTATCTATGCGGATGGCTAGACGTATTCCATTATATTTTTGTATTGTCAAATAGCCTATAAAAGGACCACATTAATAAACTTGGAAAATTAAGAAAAGATGAAAAAGAATGCACAATAGCTAGACAGACCGTTACATTCATACTCCCTGAATACCAACCTTAGCCAACTGCGCCAAATGTTGGTTCTGAACAATGGCCGCCCTATACGTAGCCAAACCGCCCTCCGCTAACGAAGGGAACATCTTAAACAGATGGATGGAAGACAGGAACTCCACCACGGCGTCTCCGAGGAACTCTAGACGTTCGTTGTGTTTTATTTCTGATTCCGTTTCATTGGTTTTGCCGAAACGTGACATTATTTTGATAAGGGTTACGATTCCTGAAAGAAAAACAAGTAAGTGATTAGCAGAGGTATTAAGTCTATATATTAAGACATGTGTAAAACTTAGATACATTTTTTTGTAGTAGGTAAGCTAGATGTAACAGTGTACATTGCATCTACCTTACTTCAGGGACAAGCATTTGCAATAATCGAGAAAATTAAATTTTATACAATACTTTTTATAAATCAAAGTATAAAAACTGCGTTGTAAGAAGCACTAAATATTAATTTGATATGTATAAATAAATAAATCTCTAGACAAACACACGAACTGCAAGGCCCCAAAGTAAGCAGAGCTTGTTTTATGGGGGACCAGAATATAAATACATATATACATATAAACAAATATAAATAACTATGACCCGAGAACAATTATCGGTGTTCATCACACAAATGAATGCCAGGATTCGAACCTCAGGCCTGCGGCATTTGGGGCAGGTCTACTACCATCAGCGCTCCTCAGCCGTCAAAATATCCCAAACACATAATATTCTAGAGAAATAAAACATTAAAAGGTGCTTTTTATACGTAAAAAAATTGTGTGATTTGAAAATAGATAACAAAAACTTTAATAACAGTTTTCTACCTGACATTACACTAACTTACCCTTCTTCCTAGTATAATGTATCCTTCTGTCCCCGTATTCCGGTTGCCTAATGCCACAATTAGTCAAACTATTCCTCGCATGGTCGGGGTTAGTGCCGAAGTTTTCTCTATAAGAGGGATGAGTTAGCGCGGTTTGCAATAGATGGCGCTGTTTGAAAACGTAACCGATTTTGTTCTCGAGCGTGTCCAGGGATTTGTGGAACCGCAAGTGACGTACGAGGACTGGGATGAGCATTGCGTGCTGAAAAAAGATAATGTTTATTGATTACAAGTACGATAGCTATAGCAATTAAAGAATGGATCAATAATTAAGCTAAGAGCTCGACGTCGATCGATGGCAGAACAGACCAGTCGACGTCGATCGACAGACGATCAATTGGTGTGGTAACACCCTAATGTTTCTACGCATGATTCCGTTTATTAAACTTATTAGCTTTGATTATTCATACAATATTGGGGCCGGATAAATTTGCCAAACTTTACACTTCTGTAGTCTTATATTAAAAGCACAATTTACTTTCTTTTACAGAAATACTTTTAAAATAGCTTAAAAGACACACATTTCATTAATATTTTTTTAGAGTTGCTAAAGTTTTATAATTTCAGTGAAATATTTCGATATCTCACATTAGTGAGCTTAAAACTATAGATCTTTTGGTTAGTGGGTACACGGGTACACGGTGTAGTCGCGACTACACTCATCCCTGAAGATGGGCTCCAGACGAGTCCGAAACTAGTCGGACCTATCCGACCGTGTGCCGTGAGTAAGCCGCGTTACTAAATACCTAATTAAAATGTCTCACGTAAGTTTTATGAAATTAGATGTTTTAGTAATAAAAACCATTAAAGCCTTAAACACTAAAGTAAACCGTTAATAACACACAAACCTGTACAATATCGCACATAAGCCCCGTAGTATGAAACCCTTCCGACGAAATAGCCACAGTAACATCTCTTTTCATTTTGCTCTGCGTTCTCATTTCTTGCAGTTTTGCCTCTTTCGCGGCCAGTTTTTGACGTTCCTTGACAGTTGGTTTCGCCATGTTGGCTATGAGATGGCGGTATTTTACGTAATAACGCCATGCTTTTTGGTATCTGCAATGATTGATAATATTATGTAGATAGAGAGATTTATAATTGGAGTGCTCAAGTTGGAATCGCATCTGGGAACTTTAGCTATGAATAATTAATAATATTACTTTTGTTATGATGGAACAATTATTTTTAGCATATAATAATATATATAACTACAGGGAAATTATAAGTCAAGCCACAGATTTCTTTATTGATAGATAGATAGATAGATAGACAGATAAAACATTTTATTATACATTGGCCAAGTGATTAAACTTCTAATTGTATAACTTAGCCACGGGAAAATGAGATAGCCTCTAATAAACTAATTCGTCTTTTTTGCAACGCCTACTAAATATTGTAAAGAAAGCGTAGTAGTTAAAATTGGGTTAGGTTAATGTTAGGTTGTAGTTAGGGAGCGTGGTGGATTTTTCAATTCAAAATTTTACAGCAATAACATCGTGCAAAAACATATTTTTAGCGGCTAAGATAGTATTATTTAGAAGCTCGTCGGTTGTGGCTGAGTTATTAATTTAGATGGCAATACAGATTTTTTGTGGCGTATAATGCTATATGATGATATAATGATATAAGAAGTCCGTTTAATTAGCACTCATAAATATACATATAATAGCCAAATTAATTAGGTTCACTTGAGCAGATCTTAGCTAGCCGGTTACTTTGTTAAAAAGGCACTCCGCCACTTTAAAACATCCAAAACAGTTTATTTCATCATAGGCAAAAAAAATTGGTGAGTCATTTTTTCTTCATCTTCATCGAGATTGCGTAAGTAAATACAACTTAAGTTTAGCTTTTAAAAGGTATTATGGGTGGACAGAGATGAACAAAAGAATTATATATCAATTTCTATTGAACTGATAGAGACACAAAGCAATATTTAGCCTCATGCTAACTAAGTCGGAGCAGCGTCTTTCTATGCCAGAGGTTTCGAATCTTCATAGAAGTAGTGTAGTCGACAGTGTATTATACAGATATACGTATACACGGGTTTTAGTTTCTATATATAAGCTTGTTTATTAAGGATCACCTACCTAAAGTAAATTTCATTAAAAGACAAGCAAGGACACGGCATTGGTCTTGTGAGTGCGCGTCTAAAATTAGGTTACCGCACTCAATAACATTTTAATCTCAATTTGATTATCACACAAACCGCACGTGGACATAAACGAAAATATTATTTAAAATCGCGGTTGAAAAAACGAAAAAAATGCCATTGTATGCTTTTAGAATGTGTACCAAATAGCTCAAGTAAGTGCAACAATTCGAGTGTTAAGAACCTAAACCATAGCTTGGTCTTACTCATACTTACTCTGGGTTCCCCGCGTAACTCAGTTGCGGAGGTCTTATACCAAAATGCACTATTTCCGGATAGTAGTTTTTCAGTGCTTCTGAATTTTTGCTGGTAGAATCTGGAGGACTTCGATCCAGTTGGTCGACGCGCACTGAACATGGTTTTTTACCCGGATAGGTCACTATCATACCTGTAATATAATCATAAATACATTTATTTGTTTTACACTCAGTAAATCTTAACAACTAAGTAATAAGCATATACATAAAGATTTTTAAAGGTTTAGCCTAAGCGCCACTTGTATCTAAACTAGGCTGAGCCTGTGACTTAATCACAAATCTCTGTCCATGGTTACAATTTCAAGTCTCTTTTCATGTTTTAAGATAAAACTCACTTATACATTAGTTTTGCACAACTTTTCTAGATACATATTGATTTTTATTATATGTAATAATAATTATACTACTTCTCTTCTACAACTTCTCAGTTTGTTCATAATCTATTGTAAGGTGTGTATGGTTTAAAATATGCAGAATTTTCTATTTGTTATCGGCACTACCCACATTCTCGCGCCGGCATCAATCGGCTCATGCCGAATATGTGAGGATGACTAAAAATGTGAGTTTTGGCGAGACGAGTTGAATGTACCGAGCGATTTAAAGCCCGAACAACGCATATTTGTATAAACGAAAAACATGCTCCTTCTTATGTCAACATAATTTTTTTGTTATTCAGAGTCGATAGGCTTTTGTCCATCTTTCGAGGATGAAGACGCGGATGGTTCCAACTGAAGACTACTGGTTTATAACATTCATTCAGATAACCCAGAAGTACCCATTAATAAGCGGTAACATACTTTTTTATACGAAGAGGTCGAAGAGATAAAACACCTATATACGTGAGACACTCAGAAAAAAAATAAAAATGTTTTATTTGTTATAATTTTTATGTTACATCTTTTCACAGAACTCTCCACTAGCGTTCATGCGTTTGAACCAATTTTGACAGCACATTTCCTAGTCTGCAACAGGTACTTCGTCAACGGCCTTCTCGAACGCAGTGCGCGCATCTTCTGGCGTTCATCGCCACTGTAGCCCCTTTAGCTGGTTTTTAATTTTAGGGGACAAGAAGTTACACGGTGCCAAATCTGGGCTGTAAGGCGGATGACCAAAAAGTTTTACCGATGTGGTGTTTAGGAAGTCTCTGGTTTTGATCGCGGAGTGCGTAGGCGAGTTGTCGTGGTGGAGCAAGAGGTCTACTACAGACCAGTGTTCAGTCGCTTGTTGTTCGCAGTAGAAAAAAACTTCCGACAAGCATTTGGAAGTGACTCTGCATTGATACTACTTTGGTTTCTAAAGAGATTTATACTAAATACCACGTTAAGAAGAAAAAACTGGTGAACAAAATTTTTCCGGCTCGCCAGTGTTCCATACATAAAAACTTGTTTTTGAATAACTTTCTGATTGGCCTGGTATGTGCATTTCTTTTTTGTTACAATTCGCTCTCAATGAACCTGCTAATGAAACAAGTGGAGCAAATTCAATTCCAGATAAGATTACAATACCCAAAAACATAATTAAGCAATAATACACTCCCTGGGTTATTGTATTCTGTGTGTCTTTTTGTGTGCACACATTTGGTAATGGTAATTGATCTTATTTTTTATGGGTAATTGCGACCCGAAATAACGGCTTTGCCCTCAACACGCTTTTGGTAATTATTATAGCAACGATTAATGATGTTTATGGGCACGTAGAACGCGTGCTATTTACCGCGTATAAAATGTTAGCGATAATGAGTGCTAATTACTTTTACAGGACGAGATAAATATTTCACCTCAATACTAATCAAACACCCCAATATACTTTTTAGATAAGATTATGATAAATATGATAACGTGCGATATAACGCCATAATAAGAAACAATACATTTATTTGCAGCAAATATAATTGCCCTTCTGTAAAAATAAATCAATAATTAAAGTGAACTAAATGAAATGTCCTGGGACAAGTGCAGTGTAGTTTTGAATTGTAATTCATCGGGATATTTTCGCCCTGGTGACATTGTAACAGGATCAGTCATTGTAGAGTTTAAAGGAAAACAAAACCTCAAAAATATAACTTTTCAAGTAAAAGGCTCAAGCAAAGCTCAATGGTCGAGACCTTCGCCAACCATACCCTACATAAGAATCTACTCAGAAAAAGAAGACATTTTTAACGAATCTTTTGATATTTTTCAAGATTTGACCGGAAAGCTAGTACTGCCAGGCGTATATACTTCAGTATTTCAATTTACTCTAGCGCGGGACTTGCCTTCGACGTTTAAAAGCTCAATAGCTAAAACTAAATATTACATAACAATCGCTGGTAAGTCCAAATGGAAATTAGAAAAAAGATTCTATTGCAGTTTTAAAGTACACGGAAGAGTAAATTTAAATCATCTAACAGAATACAACACGCCATCTAACTTCTGCATATACAAGACTTTTTGGAAATCTAAGTATATAATAATAAATATAAAATATTTAAAAGGATTTTCGAGTCGGCAGTCTATTCAATTAAAAATTGATATAATTAATGAAGACAAAATCAAGATTAGTAAATTTAAAATAAGTTTAATTCAGAGAATTTTGTATTCGGTTGAGTCAGGGTACGCAAATGACGAAAAATATGTGTGTAAAAGTGAGTGTGTGCCAAATAACTATGCAAAAGCGTGTTTTACCTTGGACATGAAGATACCAGAAATTGTTCCATCAAGTGTACATTTGGAGAACCCTATGATAGAGATTTCATACGTTTTGAGGGTAGTTACAAGACATCCCTATCATTTAACAACTAGTGAAGATATTCCAGTGACTGTTGGCAGTGATAATATATATTGTGATAATGGTGTGTAGGTTCAGTTTTATACAGTGTACAGGTATCGAGCTTATCAAAGTTATAAATGTTAAGGACGAAATTCATATGAAAAATGTGCCAAGCTTGACGGATAAGGATAAAATATGACTGCCCTGGTTTTTTACACGTAGAATATAATGTATAAGGATTAAAATTAAAACGTATGAAATATTGAAGGTATTTGTTAATATAAAAATTTTTAATGAGAAGACAATAAACTAGGGAAAAATATTAAGGGACAAACAACATTTACAAATTTTTTGCGATATTTCAAATGGCTGCATCATTGTTAAAAGTGGTCGCATCGTACTCATAAAAAAGTTCTTTATCCAGCTTTAATTTATTTTCTTATTGACTTTAATATCGGACTTGGATGGAAAAAGCTTATTCGGTCCATAGAGTGGTGTAGTCAAATTTTTTTTCCAAAGTGTGCAGAAAATCTTTTCATCATTCGTCTTCATGAGGTTTGTGTGAGACTTTCTACTAGAAAATGTTAGATTGATCGCAAAAACATGGGAATTTATTTTTTGACCCTTAAATTTTTCCATTAGTGTAGGTAGATAAATAACTTAATTTTTAACAAGTTTTCTTTATTTTCAAGTATTCTTTTCACATTTGATGTAGATATACAGGGTATAACATAAAGGAAGCATAATACTTTAGGGGTAAAATGTCTTATAGGAGGATATTAACGGCACGTACACACGACGAGCTGGCGCTCTTTTGGACGTCAGCCGCATGGTGAAATGGCGCCTCAGATAGGGGGTTGGTTGTCTGTGTATAATTCACACTACGTTATAAAGGCCAACATACTTAAGTACCAATTCCGTTGGACCCAAGCTACCTAACACCGGAGCGAGCGCCGCGCCCCCTCGCGCGCCCCATGCTTAAGTAGGTATGAAAACCACTTAGGGCTGTCAAGGTGTTGAAGTAAAAAATTTAAATAAAAAATTATGGAAGTCTGAACCAGCCCCAATAACTCCAATTCTTTTACAGTATATTCTAACAATGGTATATTTACTGACCCTTAAGTATTACGCTTCATTAAAGTTATACCCTGTATAGTAAAGACAGACGTTCACAGTTCGTGTGAATATGATACACGGGTTTAATTTCCAAAAATTTTCTTTTAATACTTCCAAAAATTAGGTGCATGGTTGTTGTATTAAATGACAAGATGCATACATTTTGCGGCTTCAACCACATTTATGTTTATGTTTTTTAGGAATTTTAAATTATTAGGAATTATGTTCATTCAAAATTAAGAAGATGTAGCTACGAGTATTATAAATGTAAAAACTAAACATTTATTTACAAAATGAAGTAAAAACTAAAAAAAAAAATCTAACATATAGAACGTGTTTAATGTTTATAAATTAGATACCTTTAATTCTGTCGACGAACTTCTGCCAGCTGTAATGGTCCATTTGATGAACTTCATCAAGTGTTTCCGGTGGAATAAGGAGGCCGCTTTCGTTTAGAAGATATCTTAATACTTCGCACATTGACAGGACCTGTTGTAAGCAAAATAAGTATGAGAAACCTATTCATTTATTATTTTTGTAAAATGCACAAACCATATACACCGTACAAATTTTTTTTAAACACTCGTAATATTATTTTTTGTTGGTTTCAAATAAGTAACTAAAGACGCTTTTAAGTACAGATTATGTATAGCGAATTTAAACTTTATTTATACAGACGCAAAAGCGCCTTAACTTACCAGTTTGACGTCTCTGAATATGGCCCTTATATTAATTATTTATTTCCACTTCTATTATGTTAAATATTAAATTACTGGATAAATCCTACACAAAAATGGTCTTTCAAATGTATCAATATATAGTAATAAATTACTCATAGTACAAAGACATGCGAAAATGAATGAGACCCAATCTCTCTTAGTTTAACAGGTCGTATAGTACATTTATGTAACGAAACGACATTTTTTTACTTGTAGTAACCAAATGACCAGTGTCCAAACAAGGTATGTATGTGTGCGAGAGTGCGAAATTGTTCAATCCGCCCGGTCTCGCACACATTCGTAGCGTGTGTCCCCTAGCGAGGAAGGACTTGAACTACAGAATGTGCCACGTACATTGAGAAAGGCTGCCACCATCACTTAGAACATGTCTTTGTATTTTCACAATGAACTATACTCATGCACCAGGCCACTCAGAAAGTTGTACGAAAAAAAGTTTTTATGTCTGCAATGCTGGTAAGTGACACTTTTTTTTGGAAATTCTATTATTGTAAAGTTTAAATATATTTGTTCCAAATTTAAATTTCTCTCTAAATTTTTTACCGGCTCTATGCAGCTATTGTGTGTCAGCTGTTGCTGGTTGGAAAATGTGCTTTGTAAAATTGGTTCCGAGGCAAGAAACTTTATGTCGATGCTGGTGGAGAGTTCCTTAAAAAAATGTAGTAAAAAAATATACCTACAGAACATTTTTATATTTATTCTCACAACTTTCCGAGTGTCCCATGTACAACTTGAGATTAATGAATATGTTTAATGTATTTATTCACCTCACAACCCCCTTCGGATAAAAGTCTCACAAATCTTGGCATGAAATGGAATTGAGAGCAAGATGTTTCAGTAGCCTTGCCCAAATCTAAGTCTACCAGCTCCAGGAGTTCAGTAAACAGGTAGTCTTCTGCAAAAAAAATATAATTAAGTAGTAAAAAAAAATTTTGTTTCATAAATGTACTCTATTTTTAAATGACAAATCTAAGGTTTGGGGAAGTAGCATTTGTCCTTATACTAAATGAGCTTTACAAATTTGATATATTTATACTTTATTCAAAAATGGAAGATTACATTTAAAACTTTGTAACATTTTGGAAGCAATAAATGATTGAGTATTGAGTATTGGAATAAAGTATCAATATATCTAACATTCTGTCGACATGGGAATCAAATGTTCAGCTTTGTAGTTGGATGAATCCCATGAAAAGACTTTGTAAGACCACATAGATGTCCCATGATATTTTAAAAACTTGTTATAATTTTATCATAACGCATATTCAGTTGAAGAGAGTGCCATGATACAACATTAATCCCCAGACAAGCTCACTAACTATATGGCCCCGCAGTAAGCAATGCTTTACGTGGTGCATGACCATACAGCGAACTGCGAGGAACTCAGAATAATGTAATTACATATATTAACAACCATGACCCGAGAACAAATACATTCATCACACAAATGAGTGCCCCAGCCAGGACTCGAACCTAGGACCTCCGGCGTATGAGGCAGGGCTACTAACCGCTAAGCTACTCGGTCGTCAAATATTTTAAGTGCTCAAAACAAAATAGCAGAAAACAACTTAATAATTAAGAAGTTGTTACGCAGTCTTATAAATGGCACAGCGATATATCTTCTATGATTTTCGAGAAAAGAAAAGAGTAGCCTGATCTAGTTCCATTTGATGTAAAAATATAAGTACAATCGGCGCACTCAGCGGAGGCCCGAGCTGAGGGCTGATAAAATCTTACCAAAAAGGTCCAACTCCTCAACAGTGAAATTTTGCGGCGCTGGTTCCTCTACGAACAGAATCGTATATTCAATATTGAACCTTATCACCTTGCACGTAGGCAGTTTGGCCAGTTTGTAGTGGGAAAACATGGAAAACCCAGAAAACAGGAATTCATGTTCATCGTGGCCGATTATTGTTGGCGCTTTTATCAAGAAATTGGTCGGTGGTGACACGGTTATACTGGAAGACCAAAAAATACACAACTTTAGTTTTACTCTAAAACGTAACAGGCTCCCAGGAATAGCGTCGGAAATAGGAACATAGTAGAGTCGGGTGACAGGATCACCCTTAGAGAGTGTTAAGTAAAGAACCCAATCACCTTGGTGCGAGATTTATTATAGGTGAGATCTTTAAAATTACTATCTAAAAAGCTTACTCTGAGGGTGTCACTTATGTATTCCCATTTGACACCTCTATTCGGGACACTCAGTATATTTATATGAGTTCGATCCTTAATACAGTGTATCGGAAATGGATAAAATGTAATGATTAGTGCTATAGGCAATGGGGAATTAAGGCGATGCAACTTTTAGCTAAAGCTAGAAGCTAACGATCAAGCTAAAAGCTCCCGTTCATAATGAAAAATCTCTTGAGACTGCGAAATAGCAAGTCAGTTATACTGTAATAATAATAATAAATCCCCAGACAAACACACCAACTGTATGGCTCCAAAGTAAGCAGAGCTTGTGTTATGGATGACCATACAGCGAAGGGGAATAGGAATCCAGAATAAACATACCTATATAAATATCAACAACCATCACCCGAGAACAAAAATTTATGTTTATAACACAAATGAATGCCCCGGCTAGGACTGGAAGCTGGGGCCTCCGGCGTTTGAGGTAGGTCTACTAACCACTACGCTACTCGGTCGTCAATACTGCTAGGTACGGTACACGGTACAGAGTGTACGGTAATGTATGAAGTGTCTCGCTTCTTGGGATGATGCAGAGTGAGAAAACAGACCGACAAATTGTACTTTTGAACCAATATAAGCCATGGAAATATCTCTACTCTATCTTGGTTTCAGAAATAAGCATAACTGAAATTTGATACTTGTATGCATTCTATGACTCACCAATAATGAAACAGTTTATCTGCATTACTCTGTTTAGGATTACACTTCGGAAACATTTGCTCTCCCGCGTAAACTCCGTGGCGCATACCGAAGCGACGTGCGCGTGCGCTGCATCGGCATAGGGGCCCGCCGTTCATCTCGCCTGTGTTGTTGAACCTGGGAATAAGGAGGTTACTTATAGAAAAAAGAACGAAACAATTGTTTATCATCGCTTGAAATCTAAATTATGTTTACAGCGAACACTTAATAAATACGATTGTAGAAAATCCAACTTTTTAAAGGTATGGTGCGGAGACGAAGAAACTCTCAGCACTCTTTCATCAAAAATGTTTATAAGTTAGTAATACAAATTAGCAGATTTGCAAAGCACCAAATTATGACAATATTTAACCGGCTTGGTAAGATATTTTTTTTCAAATTCAAGTTTAAGATTTCTTTATTAGGTAAGAACTTTTATAGCACAGTGTGACCTAAACCCGCAATTTACGTACGCTCTCCGTGGCCTGAGTTGCCTATTTCTGCACGGCGTGAAGTTAGCCCCCGAGCGCAGCGAGGGGACATGAACGGATGATGATTTGAATGTCATGTGAAGCTTGAATGGCCCTTGCGGCAATATCGTCTTTAATAATTGCGTCGTCACCCAAACGTCCACCACCGAAAATAAAAGTGTGCAGACTGAGGAAAGCGACTGCTGAATTAGTGTGGTAGCTGGATTCTTGTTTTAATTTATATGAGTATAAAAAATAAAGCTCATTCCCGTTGTCTAATCTATTGTTATGCCAATCAAGAAATAATCATTCATGGATACTTTGAAATTTTATTCTGTTGTATAATAGTATTTGATTTTGTTTTCTTTTAAAATACACTTTCAAAATAGTACTCTGAACCCCCCCTGCTCCCACCCCCCCCCCCGCTCCGGCACGGGGCGGATTTATGTCACACTTGCTAAAAAATAGTATACGATACCTGGGACTTAAGTTGTCTATTAATGCAACTATAAATGCCTCGCTGCGCTCGAGCGCTAACTTCACGCCGTGCAGTAATAGGCTACTTAGGTCACGCGTATCGTATGTACTATTAATATTGTTCCAGAACGCCCCTGTTGAGTACACATACCTGTGTTAAGAGCGAACTCTCTGGTTTTAGCTTAATTATTATAGTTTACCTTAAATAAAGTACATTTATTCGTACAAAAATAATATAAACTTAACAGATACACTTTTTTTACTTTTTCGAAATGTAGGGTACTTTACAAACAATTCTTTAAAAACAAATACTAAGGCAAGTAAGCAAGTAGCCAAGGCATACCAGAACATTTATTTTATCGTTTTTGTAACTACAATATAAATTTCATAATAAAGCTTATAGATAAAGGTACAGCTTATTTCTAATAGAAATCTCTTCCAGCAGGCCTGAGACAGCAGAACATCTTAATTTTTTCGCGAAACGTAGGTGAACGTAGGTACGAAAGGACACTCAAATCTGTAGCATCACTAGCCAAAAATAGTTAATTAGACAAAGTTACGTGGAAGTCATAGGCAGATACCGGTTTTTTGATTTCTATTTCTTTTTCTTAATATTCTGATTTGCATTATACTGATCAATATTTAGATTACATAATATACATAATTTTTCCACCTAAAGGTCAAACTTTTTATTTGACAATCTTTAACAAGTTTTCTATATGTTGGTAGTTTAAGAATTTCAACCATTGAGTTGAGTACAGAAATTTTACAACTTTTTATGTTCGTAGTGTAGATTTTAAGGTTTCTATTAATGCAGTTGTGTTATCTTGTGGATAGTGAGTAGAATTATTTTGCCGCATGACAGAAATTAATTACATTTACCGGCATTTTTTTAAGATATGGGACTCTCTGTATAATTGGAAGGAATAATTTAGTTCTAGCTACTACGCAATTATGAATATTAGATACACTGCTTTCGCTAAGTGTTTTACAAAGAAACAACAAATGTCATACCAGAGCTCAGGATGCAATCTTCTTGGATGATTTTGTTTCCTCTGCAGCTCTAACATGATCCTGTCAGTGTATCCCTGTAGGCCATCTTCATCCAAACACTCATCTTCACTCTCCGAAGACGATGATGAGCTACCATCTTCCACTGAAAAATATTAATGTGTTTCATATTTAAATATTTCTTCTGTACAGTCCATTTGTTTCCGCATTCCAATGCCCTGTAGTGTCCTCCCTTAACATTTTCCCTTCCTCCAAAAAAGACCATCCAACACGCAAGGTATTATCACCCTCAGCCTGGGAGTTTTGGGTTCGAGTCCTGATTTATTTTCTCTTGTTGAATGCACTTACAAACGGAACATTCTATGAAAATAATGATCTAGGCTCTGCAGTAACACAATTTTTTATATCAAAAAAGCAACTCTGTCACAGGAAATAGTAGTTAGTACTCATAAAAAATTTAGTTATATCTTGAAGTTAGCACTTTCAATAATGAATAACTTTTGGTTAGTGTGTGCCAAATGAAAGGTATGCATACTAATTTTGTACATATGACATTAAACATCAAAGCCCACTGATATATTGGGATACTTATGGTAAATTCATGTTGGGGTCATTTAGTTTATACCAATACTACTCTTTTAGATAAGACCTTAGACATATATTATAAAAATAAAAATTTGTAACAGTGTAGTTATCCAATAGAAGATACAAAAAGTCTATGTTGAAACAGCATCCGTGTGCCCATTATGGTTAAACAAATATTGTTATCCAGTAAGTTGCATTGGTTTTCGAAAGCCAGCGGACATAAAAACCATGTATGGAAAGAATTTGAGAGGTTAAATTGTTAAATTTTTTCTTTCCAATTGACACTGTGTTTACGGTGAAGTGATTGCAATTGGTTTTGAATTATCATAATATTGCAAGTAAAGTACATGTGTAAATTGAAATGTGTACACTGAAACTTAATCAAACTGATAATAAAAAAAACTTACTCCTGTGCTTGCACATTTTTCCTTTTGGTGGTTTCAATGGTGGCAATTCATCAACTTCAGGCCTGGCTTCTCTTCCTCTTTCAATCAAATTTGTAAAGAAAGATTTACATATTTTCTCCAATTTTTGTGTTTGTTCCACACCAACACCATTTGCACATGGTTTGTAATATAATTCAGCGGGTGAGCTCCGGTACCACATCTTTTGGGTCTATAATTTAGAGAAACAATCAGATATTATTGGAAGTGCTGGATAATATTTCAATATGAATAATTATTACTCAAATAGTAATAAAAAAATGCTATAATAAGAGTGTTTAAAACTGATTAGCAACAAGTTTATTATAAATTACATGCTTATAACTACAGAACATAAAAACCTCTAAATCTTACTCTTTCATCATCAGAATGATGCTCCTTTGACCATTTCTCCATTTTCTCTATTAAATCTTTTGATGTTCTGCAATAATTCCTCCTGAAATATAATAAAGGTAAATAAATTCTTATGAAACTGTGTGAGCTATTCAATAAATAAGCTACGTGTTTGGTATTATCAATTTAATTAACTACATTTATTTAGATGTAGAAGCCACAATGTGATCAAATATCATATATGCGAGTAATTACATAAAAGCAATAAAAAAAGCAACTTAAAATATCTGATAAATATCCAAATTATATAACTGTCAACCTAAATTCAACATGTCAGATTTGAATAGGAAAGGTTAATTTATAACAATTTTATTTGAGAAAAACTTACTTATACTCTTCTAAAATCTTTTCCCTGTCTGTCAAAGGTTTTCGTTCTTCTTGATCTCTAGTTCTAGACCGAGTAGACTCTCTGCTGGGAGATATATGACTGTGTCTACTTGGTGACCTGTGACTGCGGCTGTCACGGCTACTGTGACTCATGCTCCTCATGTCTCGGTGTCTAGAGCTGCTGTGACGTCTCTCAGATTCATACCGCCTGCGCTCATACTCCCTTCTTTCCTCATATCTTTCTCTATAATATCTCTCCCTTTCCCTCTCTCTTTCATATTCTCTATCTCTATGGCTTCTTGATGGACTTCTGCTGCGAGAAGAATGACGACTGGGACTATGACTTGATCTATATCTAGATTCTTTATACTCCCTCTCCCTTCTATCTCTATCATAACTTCTGCCTCTGTCTGATTCGTGTCGTTTATGTCTTTCTTTTTCATATTTGGACTTTTCTCTGTCATAGTGCTTATCATATTCCCTAGGAGGCGAGTATCTATGTTTTGAAGATTTATAGTCTTTTCCATCTTTTGCTATATACTCAGAAGTCCTCCGAAGGTACTCTTCATCAGAGGGTTTAACAAAATCTTTTGGTTGTGGTGGCGGTAAATTGTAGTCAGCTGGCACAGCACCATACCTTGGTGGAGGAAAGGGTGGTGGAAAAGAAGTATCAAGTGGATGTGGAGGATATGGTGGAAGCATCGCAACATTCTGTGGGCTAGGCATTGCGGGCATGTGTCCAGGAAGACCAGGCGGAATGTTCGATGTATTTATATTTGGAGGAGGTAAACTTAGCGAAAGTATGTTTGAGTACAAATAAGGTGCAGGTTGATTAGCTGGAGGCAAGGGTAATTGCCCATAGGTGGAAGGGTCCGAATATGGTGCTGGTGGAGGAACTGAAACCATATTCGGTAAACAGCCCGAAGCAACATTCGGTGGTGGTATATTCATGGGCGGAATTGACATTTTATATTTTAGTTTATATAATTTGTTGGATGTCTGAATTTTGTTCACCAATAGATACTATTTAGAATAGATATAATTTAGAATATCATTATCATACATTATTTGGATCATTTTATTTTCAAAAAAACTATCAGCTAGCTCAACCAAAACAAACCTTTGTCAATATCATCACTCACCTTCGTAACAAGTTAAAGTAGGCTCGACATTGACAAAAGAATACAAATATATAGTATAGTGGACTGTCAATTTTTCGTTTGCGGTGTACACACGGTTTTCGTCATTTGTCGGTTTTTTTGGTGATTTTGTTTTCAACATTGAGTTATTTTAAGTGTTTCTGCTTTTCTCTTCCTCGCCTGGTAAGTGGTTGTATGAATTATCTAGCTCTTAATGAGCATGGATTTTGTTCAAATCCCTCCTAAGCCCCCAGACCCAATCCCGTTTCCTGATGTCAACAACTCCCCTGACCCTTTCTCTCAACATGTGCAAACAAGAAAACGTCCGAGTATAAATCGGGATTCGTCCCCTACTCCTAAAAAATCTGTTTCGAATGCTCTTCCATCTCAAGCCAATAACCTTATTTACACTCATCCAAGTCTTTTAGAAGAAAAATCTTACCATCCTTCTGACAAAGGTCCTTTCATTGTTCATGTGTCCAGGTCAGAAAATCACCCTAAGTCAGGCAGTACATTTAATCATCTAAATTTTGGAAAATTTTTATTCACATCAAACATTAAAAATATTAAAAATGATGGTATAAAGAGTGTTGGCAGAAATCGGGTCTCTGTGGAATTCTCATCTGCATGTGCAGCAAACGAGTTTCTCAGAAACCCAAGTCTTAAATCCCATAATTATATAGCTTTAATTCCTACATATAATATAACAAGAATGGGGCTGATTCGCGGGATCCCAACTTCTTGGTCAATGGAGGAAGTTGTATCAGCAATCTCCACAAGCCAAGGTGATATAATAATCTTGAAGGCTCGTCGCTTAAACAGAAAAGTGTCCATGGAGTCTGGTTCCACTTGGACCCCCACGGGTTCTGTAGTGATCACTTTCTCTGGACAATGCTTACCTGATAAAGTGTTTATATTTAATTCATCAATAACCGTTGACCCATACATTTTACCTTCCATACAATGCTTAAACTGTTGTAGATTTGGCCATGTGAAAGCCCAATGCCGATCCAGTGCTCGTTGCTTCAAATGTGCACAGTCTCACTCAGGTGACTCTTGCCCTGCATCCTCTGAAGTTTCCTGCCTGCAATGCTCAGGCCCTCATTTAGCAACTGACAAATCTTGCCCGGAACATTCCTGGCAAAAGAATATTAAAATCACCATGTCCCAAAAGAACATATCATTCAAGGAAGCATCATCCCTCTTCCCTTCAGTTAAAAAATCGTATGCAGACGCTTCTAAAAGTTCTCCTTCACTAAATCTTTCTTACAAAAAAACAATATATAAACACTCAAAACCCAGTCCGTCTTTATCTCCAGGATATGACAAAATTGCCCATAATGCTATTATTTCTAATCCTCCATCTTCTAAATCGGGTAACGCCTTCCTCCCTACCTCTTCCTGCTCCCCTAATGACAATTTTTTAGAACTCCTGATTTCCCTAGTTTTGAACATTCTTTCAAAATTTGAAGACATCCCACTACCGTCCTCCGTTGCTAAAAAGTTATCCCCTATTGCTAATCTTCTTCTTAACAATGGCCAGACTCCTGCAATGGAATAGTAGAAGCATCCGAAATAAACAGCATGAAATTTCTCATTTGGCTCATCAGCATGACCCTTTGGCTATTGCTGTCTCTGAGACTTGGCTATCCCCAGGCAGTCGATTCAAATTGCCTGGGTTTGTCTGTCTTAGAGATGACAGAGCAGATGGGCATGGTGGTGCAGCTCTCTTCGTGAAGGTTTCTCTTCCATACTCAACTATCCAAATTCCCCCCCACTCATTTGAAATTAGTATACTTGCTGTCAAAATTCTTCAATTTGTTCTTGTTTCAGTCTATATATCTGACCCCACTATTTCACTTATAGATGAATTTCATTCACTCATTTCCCGTTTGCCGAGTAACCCTATTATTCTAGGTGACTTCAACTGTCACCATGTCCTATGGGGTAGCCAATGTTCACAGGCTTGTGACGGTCCTGGTCAGCGTTTAGCAGACATAATTGATGAGCAAAATTTATATGTCCTGAATGATGGTTGTCCTACTCGTTTTTCTGGCCCTCATCAGAACCCTAGTGCTGTGGACATTTCCATGTGCTCTGCTGCTGATGGTGCGTCGATTAGTTGGAGAAGGCTTAATTCCCTATATGGCAGTGACCACTACCCTATAATTATAACCATACCTTCTTCTTGTCATATTCCTCCTAAGTTACCACCCCTTCTGCAACATGAAATGAAATGAAATGAAATGAAATATTTATTTTTCTCAACATTGACAATTACTTGTTCTTATTGACGTCAAATAAAACATGATTCTACCACCAGTTCGAAAAAAACCTTCGTGAAGAAGAACTGGCAAGAAACTTCACGGGTATATTTTTTTCAAAATAAATTTACAGAGTCTCTTTATGTCTATACAAAATTATTCTTTTCTGCATCTGTTAGCCCGGCAAGTCTCCCTCCCCCCAAGTATCCAAACGACGAACACCCTCAAACGGCACCCGTTCACGAGTTAACGCGGGATCCAGCCATCATAAAATTGATAAGGCCGACTGGCACAACTACACTAAAGCTACTAATGACTTGTCCTCCCACATTCTCTCCCCGTCCTTGTATAATATCCAAGAGTGCTATGAGAGCCTAATCTCTTGCATTCAATCTGCGGCAGACTTACATATTCCAAAGAAGAACCCAGATAAAAGACTTCGATCATCTCCCCCATGGTGGGACTCAGACTGCTCTGACATGATCAGAATGCGTAGGTCTGCTATCCGCAAATATGTAGCCACTATGTCAATGTTTAATTACATTCAAGTTAAAAAAGTGTCAGCCCAGACCAGGAGACTATTTAAAAAAAAGAAGAAAGAGGCGTGGCGTAAGTTCTGCGAGAATTTGGCTCCTCGTTCCCCCTCTTCCCATGTCTGGAGCG
Organism: Marasmarcha lunaedactyla; assembly: GCA_923062675.1. Taxonomy (NCBI): domain Eukaryota; kingdom Metazoa; phylum Arthropoda; class Insecta; order Lepidoptera; family Pterophoridae; genus Marasmarcha; species Marasmarcha lunaedactyla. Next base: position 18,983,669 of record OV281353.1, read on the forward strand.
CTATTCGACGCTTCCGCGGCTCCATGTCATACACTCCACCGGGGCTCTCTTACAACCCATCCCTTTGGCTTGATAAATTTCTGGATAAAATTGCTCCCCCTTATGTCCCGTTTTCTGTTTTACAACCTTGCAATTATTCTACTCTCACCTCATCTAGTCCCCTCGATGCTCCCTTCACCATGGACGAATTAAATCTTGTCCTCAATAACCTTCATGACTCAACCCCGGGGCATGATAGTATTCCTTATTCTTTCTTATCCAGGGCTGGTATCCTCCTTAAGGAATCCTTACTTAAAATTATTAACATCATTTTCATATCTGGTGAGATACCAGCTCCCTGGAAACTCTATTTAGTAATTCCCATCCTAAAACCAGGCAAAGACCCAGATGTTCATAATTCCTATCGGCCAGTTGCGCTAGCTCCAACTCCATTAAAAGTCACTGAACACCTTATTAAGAATCGCCTTGAATGGTATGTTGAGAGTCATAATCTGCTAAGTTCAACACAATTTGGTTTTCGGAAAGGCATGAGCACCATGGACAGCCTGAGCATCTTCACCACTGATTTAAGGTTAGCTTTGTCTAATAAAGAATCAGTGATGGCGGTGTTCTTGGATGTCTGTTCTGCTTATGACAACGTTCAACTTCCCATACTTAAACAGAAAATGCTGCGATTAGGTTTACCAGTGAGGTTGACCTACTTCATCTACAATCTTCTTGTGTCTAGATCTGTCCAAATCAGACATCAGCACTCTAATCTATCTCCTCGTTTAGTTTGGCAGGGTCTTCCTCAAGGTTCTGTCTTAAGCCCACTGCTATATAACATCTATACTTCTGATTTGGACACATCTGTGTCTTCCTTTTGTAATATCCTGCAATATGCAGATGATATCACTCTCTACTCCAAGGTAGCCACAGCAGAGATTACTGCAGGTTGCCTCAACACTGCTCTTTTCTACCTAGGCAACTGGCTGGAATCCCATGGCCTCTCTCTCTCTCCCTCTAAGAGTAAGGCTCTTATCTTTACGAGGAAGAGACAATTTCCCCCAATAGCTATCTCTTTTCAAGGTGTTCCCATTCCAATGTACAATGAGGTGAAATTTTTAGGTATTATACTAAATTCTAGTCTGTCTTTCTCATCCCACATAAATTATATAGTTCAAAAGTGTGAAAAAAATATCAATTTGTTGCGCTCACTCTCTGGGGTTTGGTGGGGATCTCACCCTTACACTCAGAGACTATTATATAATGCATTAATCAGGAGCATTATGGATTATGGCTCTTTTTGCCTTATCCCATGTAACAAATCGGTGTTACATTTACTGGATAAGATACAAAGTAAGGCCCTTCGGATCATCTTAGGTGCCATGAAATCCTCGCCCATTAATGCTATGCAGGTGGAATGTGCAGAACCCCCTTTACATCTTCGAAGACAATTTCTGGCAGATAGATTCCTTGCCAACATCCAACAGGTTCATTCTCATCCTCTTCACACTAAACTTAACTATTTAAAATTTTTAACTTCTTCCTCTACATTCTGGTCCAATAAGGATATTCCTTGTTTGGTTAACAGTCTCTCTAATTTAGACTCTTCCCCTATTCCTATGTTCAGGATGGATCGTCAAATTCTCTATACCATTCCTTATGAAGCCCTTGTATATTCCCCCAATGTTATATTGAGCCTAGGTTTAGCTAAAAACATGCCAAATGCTAATACTGAATTTCTAAGGACTGTCAATGAAAAATGGAGGGATTGGACCTTAATCTTCACTGATGCCTCAAAAATTTCTCCCTCGGGGTGTGTCGGGGTGGCAGTATGGATCCCTAAGTACTCCATCTTGCTATCCTACAAATGTCCACCGCAAACAACTGTATTTACTGGTGAAGCCATAGCCATCCTTGAGGCCATAAAATACGTTTCGGATAATAATTTGTCTAACTCCCTTATTTTGACAGATTGCCTTAGCTCCTTACAGGCCTTAAAGGGTAACCCTTTCAAATTAGGCTCTAAATTCCCAGTTATCTTACAAATTAGAAATATTCTGTTCTCTTGTTATCTTAAATCCCTAAACATTACACTAGCTTGGATACCGGGGCACTCTGGTATTGCAGATAATTGTACAGTGGATAGTTTTGCTAAAGCATCTATCAATATGGGTACGCTAGAACACTTTATGTGTTTTGGCCAAGATTTGAAGCTTCTGGCGCAGACACGCCTAAGTATGGCATGGGCCTCTATATGGTGCAATTCAAGGCTAACAACAGGAAAGTACTATGGAGACATCCAACCATCCATCCCAACTAAACCTTGGTTCTGTAAATTTAAATATATGGATAAGAAAACAACATCTGTCATCTGCAGGCTCAGATTGGGTCATTGTTGTACTCCAGTATTTCTTCATAAACTTGGCATAAGAAGGACTTCAGTCTGTGATTGTGGTTTGGGGGATGGAACCACTGACCATCTCCTCTTTAATTGCCCTCTCTCACCAGCTTCCTTATATGACCATCTCCCACTCCAGTTCCCTAAACCTACAAGTATCAAAACTCTGCTCTCCTCTCAAAATCCTCTTATCTTTAAGGTTCTTGGAAGATTTATCCATTTGTTTAATATCAAATTATAAATATGTAATTATACTCTTCTAAAGATCTGTAAAAACTTATATCATCCCCCTGTTTTTGTATTGTTCAAGGTAACTCAATGTTCGAGATACTGCAAGTTCTACTCAGCTGTTCGCTACAAAATTATTAACCTCGTGTAGTACGTGTGTATACTAATACTTGAAATTGGCAGAAATAGTTATTGTGCGTTCCGTTTGCCGCTCACAGCGCTCTTCGCTAGTTTCCGATTCGTTTTAGCGCGCTCAAAGTGATAAATATAAATGATAAGTAGCGCGCTTACATTCTTTGTTCGTCGATTAAGTCTAAAGTTATAATTTCATTAAGATCTTTGACCTTGAATGAAGCAGGAGCCATTTTTTAACATTATTACAAAAGAAAATTAATAAGCAAGCTCATTAAATCTTTAATCGACTAAATAAAACATTAACAAAGAAACGTCATGTGTCAGTTTTGACAGGCCGCTCAGAGCGACTATGCTCCGTAGCTTGGGCCAGCGAGGTGATAAATACACGGAGTAGTCGTAATGTCCTATATAAATAAGTCCTATATAAGAACTTGGTTGTCTCCCTCTTCTTATAAAAAAATGCAAATAAAATAAAGAGAATTTTAATGTTGTTGTCTATTTTTGAATGTTGTAACTAAAATATTTTTTTTAAGTTTATTTCCAAAATTTTTACATCATATATTCCACAAGAGTTCTTATTCTAAATATTTTCCACAAACTTTAAAGTAGAGTCTAAGCTCCACTCCAATGTTTTGAAAAAAGAAAGTAGAAAATGCGAAATAAGTGAGAGCTCTTGCCGCAGACCGTTTTATCAACTTATAATAAGAATAAAACTCTTTATTGCCATTAACAACAAAAACACAATACAATAAAAACATTAATTAAAGAAACTGACTATGTGGGTGCATTGTCAATTTCGGTGCATTAAATCTTATGCACTTAACTAAAAAATAATATCCAAACATGGTAAGTGAGAAGCCCCGCCCATCTACTTACTGGAAAAACAGAACGATTCTTAATTTACTTAATCACTTGTGTACAAAATTTTACTGATTGACTGTAGTTAAGACGTATTTTTAACTAAAAACTTCTTAATAAGTGAAAACAAGCCATTAGGGATAAAGCACATGAGCAGCTAAAGAGTGTAAGGGGGGTGTTACAACCTTTTTATTTATACTTATAACGTCATGTGTCACTTAAAATATGAAAAATAATCTAGTAGAAAATGTCAGACGGAAAAATGTGTATTTCAATAAAGTTTTAAAAATATTATAGTAATTAGAAAATGTATTGTTTCCCTTTATTATTATTTTTTATTTTCACATAGCGGCAAACCAGCATGCGACTGATGCGATCCATTTGATGGTAAGTGGCATGAGACATCTATACCCATAGACATCAGTAATCGTAGATGGTACTGATAGTCGATAAATGATGCGTGGCCAACCTTAGGTTTCTGTTCGAATTGCCTTTGCTCCAGTCATTGGACTGGTTGTTCCTTTTCTTTATCCGGAACACAGCCACATAAATGTGGTTATTATGGCGGTAAAAAAAGGAAGGACTGTAGTACCACTCCAGCAAAAATCTAGTTATAAGAAACTTTATTGCCACAGCAATACCTAGCTCCCATTGCTTAGGCTTAAGATGCTTTCTCTAGGAGTCCCCACAAGACTTATTACTTTCACTTTTAATCTGCTAGTAATGCGTCCCATCCATCCCAGAAAGTTTGGTGAGGCTTCCCAGAAGGGTCCGTGTTGAGTTCCATAAAAAATAAAAACTATACGTTTGATTTGGACAGATTGGTGTTTTCTTTCTGTAAAGTCTTGCAGTATGCTGATGACATCACTCTTTATTTGAGTGTTGCAAAATATAGAAAGCCCCTTCTGATTTAACTAATGCACTGACTTACATAGGAATCTACATCAAAAATATTAATGCAAGATAATGCATTAATTTTCACCAGAAAAAAACGCAGTCAATTAATTATTCAACTATGTTTCCAAAAAATCACACCATTCAAGCTCTCTCCAGCGTATAGGGTTCCACCCTGTACCCAGAAACATGTTTACAATAGAACACATCTATTCAGCGCTATAGCATCTACGGCTCCTACTTATTGGAATCAAGCCATAAACCAGGCTTAGACGCCATTACCAAGATTCAACGCAAATCACTCGCATAGGGCGCTATAAAATCACCCCAATTAAATGGTATGACGGTCGAATGTGAGGATTCTTCCCTTCATTTCCGTCATCAATATCTCTCAGATCGCTTTTTCGCTGAGTCCTTACAACTCTTATTGCATTCGCATCACTTTGAACTCGCTTTACAAACAATTGAGTCCAAATCTCTAGGATAGGCCGGATTTCACAAACTAAAATAAGACGAAATCCTAAGGATAAGTTCATATTATCCTCCTCGTCCAGTGTTCATAGAATAAATACAGGTCAGTGTTTACCGCGTATATACAGCTCATTCGCCATCTTGTATTACCATGGGTAACCTCCCAAATCGGCGGTATAAATATTTTACTAGGCATAGTATTTTAATTCCTAGAATCACAATTAATGAAATAGAAAATTCGTTTATTCTGAGGATAATATTATCCTTAGGATTTTATTCTAGTTTAATGAAATCCGGCCTTAGTAGACTAAAATTTCTCCCACCTCAGTAAGTCTGGACATCTCCACTACTGTAAAAATGCACCCGAGCTTTTCTTTTTACTTTCGTATGTAATTCGGTTACTCTGTTATTTGACTCCTGTGTTTTTGTAATAAATAATATTTACCGGTTCGGTGTTTTCCATTTCTTCCACCTTCATTGATTGATATTCGCCTCTAAAATAGACACTAGTTTCGGCATTTCCAAAAACTTACGACCACAAATAAATCAAATGAATCCATTCCTTTATTAACCAAACCCATATAATCAGATCTCACAACAATTATTCTATTTCCATTTCTTTATTTTCTCGGTGACAGTTCTAATTAGATATAATGTAGTGTTGTGACCAAATAAGTAATTAATACATTTTATAATATATATATATTTTATATATAAAATAATACATATTACAAATAAGTAATACATTGATCCGTATATTTATTATATTTTGAACAAAGACAAATACAACAAAAACATTCAAATATATTTTTCAAGGTGGGAACACTCAATGGCCCACCGCCATTTTGTGTTTGTTTTAATCATTGACCTCTACTAATGGACAGGCCCTAAGTACGAAAAAAACGTGCATACCTAAACTTGAAATGTAACATAAAATGGCGTCCATTTTTAGTGTTGCACAGAGAGTATCGAATCTGCTATCGATATTTTAGAACAAAATATTATATAATCAACTTTTGTACGAGTTGACGTAGATGAAATGATCACAGTAATTATTTATCTACTTTTATTATAATTCTTTGAATATAAAAAATAAAGAACTACGCAGTTTATTTTAGTAAGCCCTATTCTATTCTATTCTTGTAATATATGGCAATCAGGGTTTTCATCGTCTTTCTTCGCACCACACCACACAATCGAGCATTTGGGCATATCGAACTCTAGTTTTAATATACTAATACGTATTTAAAAATCACAAATTCACAGCACTTGTATAAAATCACATGAAACTTTCTTACACGTCCAACAACAAAGCCACTTGCGAGCTCAAGTGTCTCAGGTACTGTAAAAAAATACAATAAAAAAAAATGGTGGCACCCTTGGCTGCATTCTGAATAAATATTATTGACGCTATAAGCGCTGAACTGAAAATCATTATCACGTTCATGAGAAGTTTGTAACTACCTCTTGATATCAATTATAGTCTGGCTTGTATTCAATGATTTAGAATCAAAAATAAACAAAACAACTACCTGCCTATTCAATAACAAAATTAACAATTCTAAGCAAACTTAATTCCAGCTTCGCGTCTTTTTGTTTCAAAAACACACGCACACCGGCAAGCAAAGCAAATACCGTTTGGATATGATTTACTGCGTAAGCGCCTGTTATCATTTGCATCGAAAGTATGAAAAATAAAAACATATTAATAATGATCATCGATATCTGGTTAAATAATCAAAGCTCCGGAACATCACTTTTGACAGCTTTTTTTGACAGTAATGTAACAATAAATGGCGATTTGTGGCACGCTAGCCACCTGCTATGACGTCACTACATGATTGATATTTTAGTGACAACATTCAAAAATAGTACTATCTCTTTTTTTTATTAGCATTTTTGTATAAGTAAAGGGAGACAACCAAGTTCTTCCTCTTCTTCCTCGTCGATATACATAACTTCTTATTTATATAGGACATTACGGCTACTCCATGTATTTATCACCTTGCTGGTTTTAATCTGTCACTCGCAACAAGACGGTCGTGCTAGTCACTACATTTCTGTTCGCTGAGTTTTTTCTCATTATCCACACGTTACGTTGTGTATTTTGTGTTCCTCCGTGTTGATTGCTGCCCAGCTGTCAAATATCAAAATGCCGAAAGGATCTGTTCGGAAAAGGCAGGTGACAGAACAGATGATCAAGGTTCGTAATTACTTTGAAGCAGAGTAGCAAGCAGGAAAATAAGCTTCGTACGCCGAAGAAAAAACGCCAACCACGTCGTGTGACATCGGTTGACAACTTCAACGCTGATGCTATTCGCCGTCATATACAACGTTGATAAAAGCGAGAGGCGTTAAATGGAACCACATATTTTGTGTATCATTATCAGGCTACACAACAAAAATCAGATCAATGTAAGCAACAGTTTAGTCACAGAAATGTTTTTTAGTTTTTACTTAGTTTCATTTAAACACTCTGTATCTTCCCGATCACCTGATCGTAAGTTTGTACTATAGGCATACGTAGTTATTTAAACGACAAAATTCATGCGAGCGACGCGACGTTGCCAGTTCGCATCGTAAGTTTGCAGTACAAACAAAAGTACAGATCACGGTTATCTCACTCTAACGTAATAAGCGTAACAGAAATAGATGAGTATGTTGCTATGGCGCCGGTGGCGGCTCGGCTTATTAGGTCAAGGGCACAATTTTTACTTTGTTTAGTGCGAAGACGCCTTGCATCCGGGGTGCACGTTGCGCAAATCAGCACAGATTATTGTCACTCACGCGTCCCATTTACTAATGTTAAGTTTTTATTGTTATAGGACACGTAACTGAGTATTTTAGGTTTAGTTTTGTGAGTAGTTTTTAATTATTTTGTAAGTACGTAAGACATCCACAATGCCTCGTGCTACATACACGGCGTCAGAATACACTGACATGATTTTAATCTACGGGGAATCCCACGGAAACGCAGCTCTAGCTCTGCGAACTTACCGAGAAAGGTATGGAGACAGCCGTGCGTGCCCTAGGAACGCTCGCACCATAGTATTGGCAGTACAACGGGCACGGGAAAAAAAACCATTAGCAGCGCATCAGGAGGGAGTCCCAAGATTCTTGACTATATTGACCGCAACCCCACATCGAGTCTGCATAGAGCCACACGCCAGTTTAGAGTTTGCCATAGAACCGTGCATAACATTTTAAAAAGGAATAAACGCAAAACGTACAAATTTAAAAAAGTTCAAGCCCTTTTAAGAAGGGAATTGCCAGTCAAGCGTACTCACTGCCAGTGGATACTTGACAAAGTTACTGACGACCTGAATTTTTTATTAAATGTCATGTGGACCGACGAGAGCACATTTACACGCAATGGCATATGGAACCAACAAAATCTCAGATTGGAGTATTGAAAATCCACGCATGATTCGGGAGTCAGAGCATCAGTAGCGCTTCTCTGTTAACGTGTGGGCTGGTATACACAGGGACCAGATTATTGGCCCTGTTTTTATTGACGGCACCCTTAACGCGGCAAAATATTTGGAGATATTATCCGGTCCCGTTGCTGAATATACTGAAGAACTACCCTTAGCCAAATATCGGCATTTATGGTACCAATTGGACGGAGCTCCTCCACATTCAGTGATGTCTTCCAGAGAGCTACTCACCTAAATGTTTGGACAGCAGTGGATTGGTCGATTTGGACCAGTACGATGGCCACCACGGTCCCCAGATCTCACTCCAATGGATTTTTGGGGTTTGTGAAAAGTGAAGTGTACGCGACAGACGTGAATACCGTAGAGGAACTTAAAAACCGGATTATTTTAGCGTTTAATAAATTAAAAAGTTTAAAAACAAACTTATTGCACGATTAAATAACAATACTATACGTCGTTATAATTTGTGTACCATTGCAAACGGCGGACATTTCGAACAACTGAAGATTTAATGTGTTAGTGTTACAATTAATTATTTTTGTTTATTATTTTCATTGATCATACCTTCCAACGTTACCTACAACACATGTTTACATTATCATCCACATCAAACCCGGGCGCTCCTCTGTGCAGGTAGGTGTGCAAGCCGGTGAGCCTGCCGCCGCACGCGCTATGCTACTCAAATACTACGTTGCCAATTTGTTACGCAGGTAGCGGCAGGCTATTCAACAAAGGATGTTTACATTTTAACTTAATTATAAGCTATTTAAGTTTTTTGAAAAACGTTTTTTCGTATACTTCTCGCAAACTTTTTTTTAATAGTTTCGGATTAACAGTAACCTCTCGCTTTTATCAACGTTGTATATGACTATTACTTGCGCAAAGAAATTCCAACACTTAAAAAACTTGTTGTTTCTTTACGCGAATGTGGTTTGTTCCATGGCCAAAAATCGTCATTAAGCTTAGTTTTGAAAGAAATTGGATTTTCTTATAAAAAATCGAACAAAAATAAAATATTGATGGAGCGTCACGACGTTGCTATGGCTCACTGCGAATTTTTGAGCGAAGCCAAAAAGATATCAGATTGGTCAAATGTTATTTTCACTGACGAGACTTGGTTAAATGCAAACCACACAGTATCTAAGAACTGGAATGACGACACCGCCGCTTCCACTAGTTCAGTCCCAATGAGAAAAGGTGAACGCCTTATCATATGTCATGCAGGGTCTACGAAAGGATTCGTGTCAGATGCTTTACTGGACTTTAAATCCAAGAAAACAGTGGACTACCACGAAGAAATGAACACGGAGATTTATGAAGGATGGTTTAAAGAAATTGTGCAATCTCTGGAAGGACCGTCCATAATTATTATGGACAACGCTACATATCACTCCAGACTATTTGATAAAATGCCGACGCAGGCCAATAAAAAACAAGAGATAATTGACTGGCTCCAATGTCATGGTGAAAATGTGGATAGTACTTTATTAAAAGTACAATTTGTGAATATTTTAAAATCGAAAAAAAGCCTCCCTAAAAGATATGTTATCGACGAAATAGCTGCCGAATGTGGTCATTGGGTTCTTCGACTTCCGCCGTATCATTGCCAGTACAATGCTATAGAGCTAATATGGGCACAAATCAAAGGACACGCCGCTCGAAACAATACCCATCCCCCTTGTACGGCAAACAAGATGTTAGATTTATTAAAAAATGCATGTGCGGAAGTAACTGCCGAAAACTGGGAAAAAATTGTGAGAAGAACCCAAAACATTATAGCTTCGAATTGGGAAATTCATGTGGCATTCTATAATATACAAGTACAGGAACTTATAATAAATGTTGGGGAGAGCTCATCGAGTGACAGTGACGATTCATCAGATTTTGATTAAAATAAATAAATAAAGATTACTTGTCATTATAATTATTTCGTTTCATTGTCGAGTACCTACCTATACCAACTTATTTTACAACAGCTTCGAAAATTTTAAAGAAGTTGGCATTATCAATCAAGAATTAATACGTGTAACATCTTGTAATGAAATATAATATAAGTTAGTAAATTTGTACTAAAGTAGCCGGCAGAAGTTTAGTTTCTTACATATTGTAAAAAAATATCGGGTCTGTTATCGTGTTACGTTTATCGATATAGCTCCATCCCTATCAGTTTCTCCGACTATGGTATTATATAACCTTGTACGTGTGTAAACGTCATATTTTCATAAAATAATGCATACATAATTAAAAAAAAACGCTCGCACAAGTTTTCACAGGAGCTGTCATCGAGAAAATAAAGAAATGGAAGTAGTATAGCAATGTTTATAATTGTTACTTATTTGACATTCAGCATTGACTTTTGATTGTCAATGAATTTTCGTCTTCAAAATGTAACGAACCTTGATACATATTACCCGTCGGAAATATCTGCGAACCTGGCTTGATGACGTCATGCAAACTGGAGAGATAGCAAAAAAAACGAGATGTAAAAATAAAAAAGATATTTATTTGTGTATATCTATTTTTTTTACACTTTTATAAAAATTTTAGATCATCTCTTTTAGATCTCTGTACTTTAATGGGTAAAAAAACAAACAATACGCATCTTACATAGGTTTATTATAGAATAATATGCACTGCTGGTATTTTGTTTTCACATTATAATAATATATAGTATTTTTTTACATCCATTTTTAAACAAATAATTATTTTCATGAGGGGTTTAGTGGACGTCAGTTTGTGACACACAGTAGGTGAATAGGTGTTGGTTGGTAGTAAAACCAAAAATTCTAGTGGACGTATTAACTGTCCAAAACCTTTTATAGGCGCCCGGTGATGTCGGAATCACAGCTGAGCTTCTGAAAGCGGGTGATCTCCAGAGGCTGAACATCTACGGGGGGAAAACGCCACATGCACGGCACAAGAGCAGAGTGAAATTATTCTTCAAAAAAGGTCACAAAACCCTTTTGAAGAACTTAACGGCTCGGCCGTGTATACAAGTTCTCGAGAGTCATTACGAATTATCTCGCATGCAGGTTCGAACTTCCAGCCCCCCGAACAAGCCGGATTCCGTAAAGGCTTTAGCACCATAGACCACATACATACGCTGCGGTAGGTTATACAGAATATGGAAGAGTAAAACCAGCCACTATGCTTGGCGTTCGTGGACTAAGAAAAAGCCTTTCCAGCGGTGCCAAATTGACTATCGATACATCGAAGCGTCTGAACGAGAAAGTCACTATGTCAGTCTGTCTTCAGGACCAGAATTCGAAGCAGATCCGATTGCAGCGAGGAGTCGGGCAAGGTATTTTCACCAAAGCTGTTCATCGCAGAAATGGAGGTTGTCTTCAAGCTTCTGGACTGAAACAGACTTGGCATCGACATCAAAGGCGTGTATATCACTCACGTTCAATTCACAGACGATATCGTAGTCACGACTAGTTTTCGCAATATCTGCAATTCATATTAAAAAATTTTAACGCCTCGTTTTCCTCGCGGGGCGGGAAATCACGGCAAAAGGTATAATTTTTTTAGTACGCATTTACTCGGGTACGATATGAACCCCAAAACCCGCGCCAAATGGACCCAACTCGACAAAAAAATAAAATACATTTGTTTCCATACAAAAAAATTAAATTTTTTTTTCTTGAAATCTATCAAACATACAAATTTTCTGTACATAAAAAAATTAGTTAGTTGCAGCTAACCAATAAAAGATATTACATCAAAATTCTGATTTGAGTCTGTCCACTTATTTTCAGAATGTAACTACCTACTGTACGTCTTATCGCTGCGCCAACTTATCGTCATGTTCTGGTACACCCTGTTCATCACCTAATAATTAAGTGCTAACTGACTCGCAAATATTGAAAAGTCAAGGAAGAGAAATCTATTACTAGAAACAACCAAATACCTAACATTTTTATTTCTGTCCCTACGTGTCTGTGTCTAGCTAGCTGGGTCCTGTTTTAACTATGTTCAATTTACTTTATTTAAGGTAAACTTTACTGTAGTAATTAATCAAAAAGCAGAGTGTTTGCAACGAATTCGGATCTGTCAACTTGATGCCAATAAAAAAAGCTTTTACCTACTAAAGGAATTTTAAATGTGACTATTTTAGGCGAGACAGATATTTTACTAGAATAAATCATAAAAACTATTTAAATAAAATAAAAAAAAATTCCATGAGAGATACACAAATATAACAAATTAAGCACAAATTAAAAAACTCCTGACTGACAGGAAAATTCAAGCATAACTTTTGAACAACTGCACTGTTTTTCATCAAACAGAGGTAAGAACACTTGATTCATTAAGCTTTTAAACAAAAAAAGATATTAATTATTCCACTTGTACAGATCTGATGCCACAGAAAGATACAAACGTCAATCTTATAACAACCTTCTTTTTGCGTCGAGGATAAAAAAAGCATACTATACAACCACAAACCATCCTGTATTGGTGCTCTCTAAATAAATTCTATTTGTTTAAATTTGGTATCTAACTTAATTGATTTTGCATGCTTAAGATACCAAGTGAGAGCTGGTAACTACTACCAGAGACTAGTTAATAACTATAGACTGACCATCTCCATACAAAAATTCGTGACTCGGAAAAAGCTCAAAATCCAAGCTATTACTAGATGTCGCTCTCAAATAGCTTGGACCAACCTTGTCGTCTTTAATTTTTATATGAATTATTGACAAGAAACGTAATGCAAAATATTTGTATTAATACGGATTAAAACAGGATGGCGTTGTCAAATAACCTGAAACCTTAGCAAGTAGGATTTATTCCTTTCCTGAAATTGGAAAATGTCATCATTTTATATCATTGATTTTGATAATTTTACTCAATAAGAATAGGTAGATAGTAATTTATTCTTACCTTCTAGATGATAAAATAACAACTACAAAAGACCATAAACATACTGGTATAAGTTTATTTTGTTCAGAGACGCCTGGGCACTACCATCCTCCTTATTTTAATTGCCATAATAACCTATTTTTAATAGCTTTTATTATCACAGTTGTGATAAACGCACATGTTATACGATATATGTAGCAGCCAAAACGTAAACTTAATCAAGGTCCATACAATTTGCACGAGTAACAGTAGGCGAGCAGAAATATTGTGAATCCAAAGAAATGCAGGGAAAAGTTCCAAAACAAACACATGCTATGGGAGCAACAACAATAAACGACAAAGAATTCAAATTGTCAAACAAATAAAATGTTGTGATAAAAGAACAAAAAAAGTAGATGGATAAGATCATTTTTTTAAATAATAATCCAGCATGAAAATATTTTTTTAACTACTGCAAAATAGTTATGAGTTATATGCATTATAAATAAAAATTATGCACTTATTAAGACATAATTTTTATCGATATCAAGAAATTAAGTAAAATATTTTATACCTTTTAATTAAATGCACTGAAATTCGTTTTATTATGTTAAAGCAGATAAGAAGAAACTGTGGAGATGAATGCTATATTTTTGTGGGAAAAATTATATACTGGCAATACAGTAACCCAGTAACACTACAAATAATATCCGGGGTGGTGTAAAGTTTTCTGTTACTGAATTATAAGAGCGGCAACATAGCATCAAATAATATAATGCACTAGCTGGCAACGTCTGTTGTCGCCTGATACCTACGGATAGTACTTGCAATGAAATATCAAATGATTTTGTAAACAGCGCCATCTTAAGTTTTTTTACGTATTATTTTTACTAAATTTAAATGACTTGTAAATCTAATACAACTAACGCCATCTCTCTATCTTAAAAACAACTATTTTTCAAGTCACAAAATTTTGTTAGACGTGGTTAGTCTATAGTTATTTACTAGTCTCTGCTACTACATATTTGTATTGAGGATATTTAAAAAAATATCTGAAAGCTTCACAGACATATCTTTTATTAACAATTCAGTAAACAAAGTTAACATTTAAGCAATTTACTATCAACATTTGTAACTTACACTATGTAAAACATTTTTAATTTTAGCACTTCCTAGGCATTCTTGATTCTTGTAAAATACAGCAAACTGGCCTTCTGTAATAGCCCTCAGTTTTTGATTTAAAATTACAGTGAGTCCTTCATCATTTTTGACTATCTTACATCCAACTAATGGCTTGGTATTTTGAAATCTAAAGTAGCATCTTAACACACCGTTTTCTTGTAATTCTTTTGGTTGTTTCTGTATCCAATGAGGTTGATTTGTAAAGCAAACATTATTCCAAATAGCTGGATGCTCAGTTCCAGATACCTGCAGTCAGAAAATAAAATTATGATACTTAATTAGAAATGTTAATGTTATTATAACTTCACATTTTATTGTAGTTTCACTCAGTTTTGCTATGCCACTGTGGGAATAGCTTCTGTTCTTTTGGGAATTTCGTGAAAAAATATAGGCAAATGTTACTACTGAACAATTACACTTTCTAATAGTGATAGAATTTTAATTTGTTACAGTAGTAGTTTAATATTTTTCCAGCTTAGTAGGTATTTTAGTATACTTGTAGATAAACATTTATGACATACCACATAAATATTATTAGAGCTTATATCTTTCTTGAATACAAAATAAGCTGCTGTGTAGCTGTGAAGGTTACATCTTTGCCCAACTGTCCATTGATGTACCCCTTTGTGCTCACCCACAATTTGTCCTGTATCAATATCAATAAAGTACCCCTTCCTGGCCTCTATGTACTGAAAAAGAAAAAAATTATAAAGTGTTGAAATTCAAATATTTCGCAAATACTGTAAAGAAGAACTTAAAGAAACTTCACAAGAGTAATTTTACACAATAAATTTACAATGTATTTTATATCTATGCAAAATGATTCTTATCTGCTTCTGTTAGCTTGGCAAGTCACCATCCTCATAATTGTCCAACCAATGGACCTCTGCAAATTATGGCACCTGCAAATGAGTATAACGGGAGAGCCAACCATCACCCTCCTCAACCAAATTAGAGGGAAGTGACGCTACCACGAAAAGAGTTCTTTGAGTGAACCAACAGGCACATTACACTTGTTTTATTACAAATACCAGCCCAAGTCTATCTTCAAGACTATCACCAAGTCTGTCTATTGAATAATTAATGCCGAGGACATTCATCATCAAATTACTCGGATAATTTAGGACACATGATTTATAATTTCTTTAACATTGTCAAAAGGAAGTCTGTTGTATAATGATAAATAACATTTTCTAAAATACCTCTTCTATAAAATCTTTAAATCTTCTTTTGCCTATAAAGCATATTCCTGTGCTGTCCCTCTTTTCGGCAACATTCATAAGTCCTTGCTCTTTTGCAATCTCCCTGACTCTGTATTTCATGATTTTTGCTAATGGAAACATACACCTCCTCAAGGTATGCTGCTTGACTTGTGATAAGAAAAATGTCTGATCTTTTGTCATATCTTCGGGTTGCAATAATTTAACATCTAGAAATTAAGTAAGGACTTAATAACCAAGATATACAAGGTAAGAACCAACTGTAGCAAATTTTAGATTATAGTGTTTATGCTGTGCTCTTTTCAAATTTCAACTTTGCTACCTTGTGTGTCTTACACCACCATTATTGGAAAAAGGGCGCCAAAAACCAGTTTTTTTAACAAAAATAATTTAATGATAAAAATAATTATATTCAAAAAGAGCTCATTCAAATCTATAAACATGCCTATTTTTTAAAACTCTCAGTAAACTTTCTGGGAACCTCAATAGGCAATTTGAATTTCAGTATTACACAGCACATGATATTAATAAAATGAATTATAATAGTTCCTAATATAAATTTTATTATTTCTGGCATAGTGAATAGCTTTCCAGAATAATATAATATAAAAATAAGACATTAGAAAAATGGAATTCCTACACTAATTTAACTACCTATTACACAGTAAATATGTTATTAACCTTGATTCTCATCATAAGCCTCCAAAAATGGTCCAAATGAAGTATTTGCATAGTGGCCTGTTGCTATAGCGTCAACTCCTAAATTCTGCCTGCAATGTTCAAAGAAGCTATCAAATTTGATGTGTCTATTGCAAAGAATATCTGGATTTGGTGTTAGTCCGTTCTCATATTCTTTCAGTAGTACCATAAACACCTCGTTCCAATATTCTTTTATAAAATCTATTCTATGTAAAGGGATGTCAAGCTTACGGCAGACATACGAAGCATCTTCAAAGTCTCTTTCATCTGAACAATATCCATCTTCATAGTGGTTATCCCAATTTCTCATAAAAACTCCTTGGATCTGATATCCTATAATAGAGTTATAAATGTAAGTATATTTCTCTTATTACTGTCCTGGTCAGTAAAATGATTAAATATTTCGAGAGAACATTTCAATTACCAGATCGCTTTAGTAGATACGCAGCAACCGCACTGTCAACACCGCCCGATACACCTAAAGCAACTTTTTTAAACATATTTGTTTAAATATCTAATCGAATTTATTTTCTTAGAGTACATTGAGATAGTTAAATTAAGAATATATTATGTTCTTCACAAACTAAAAAATAAATAAACACATAACCTCCCAGTTAACTTTTTTTTTTATTCTTTACCCTAATGGCCGGTTTACACGAGTTAAGTGGTTAAGTTGGTAACTAAATTTTAAGTTAAAAGTTGCGTGTAAACAGTCAGTTAAGTGACAAGTGGTAACTTAAAATTTAGTACGCAAGTGATTAAGTAGATTAGGATTCGTTCTACTTTTCGTAAAAGTGGGTGGGCGGGGCTTCTCACTTAACACGTTTGGACGTGATTATTTAGTTAAGTGCATAAGTTGACAAACCTGGTGGCGGCAAGAGCTCGTATTTATTTCGCATTTACTCTTTCTTTTTTAAATGTCGGAGAGGAGCTTTTACCACATTTACCATATATCTAAGTACAGAATTGACGAATTCCTTGAGATTCATCACTGCTCATCTTCATTGAACTTATGAACTTAACTACTTAATCCGTTTGGACACACAAGTGACATGCAGTAACTTAAAATTTAGTTAAAATTTAGTTACCAACTTAACTACTTAATACATGTAAAGGGAAGGCAAGGGATCTAGCTAGGCATGGAAATGATTGCTATTTACAAATAACAATCATATGATAAAATGATTTTTTTTGTCACAGTGAAATCACCTGCTACTTTTCACACCTGCTATTTTTCACTCCTGCTATTTTTAATTGGGTATGATTTATCATGATGATGATTGATATGATTTATCATGGGTATGATTTATCATGTGGGAGTGATTTTTCATTAGCCGTGATTTCTCACCGTAATTAATTTGAATGATTTTTATAGCAATTATTGTTGGTTTTACGTGCTTTTATTTAACTTGCAATGTATGTATTTAGCTACATAGTTCACTTTGTTCGGGTGTAATCTTGAATGAAACTAAATTTTTAAAGCTTGTTTTTTATAGAAATAACATGATAAAAAAATCTGAGACCTGTATTATTTGGTACAATTTATTAGAAATAAGCAATGAAATTCCCTTCATACTTTATCAGGCTTAGGACTGACAATGTAAAAATCCTTTGTAGAAAATACATGACATACAAAACTTAAAGTCTAATAAGTTATAGGCAAATTTTTATAACTAAAAATCTCCTACGAAACGACTGAATTGCAAAGTAAACAAGTCGCAATCAATAGGTAACGAACGTACGTACGTACGTACTCTATACGTAATTATAAAACTATATTCGATGTCGTAATATCGAAAACAATATATTGATATCCAATGAATTATTTTATCGACTATATTGTTACAAATCGCATATTAAATCGGCAATGGATGCAGCTCAATCGGATATTACGACGAAACGAAATAACACGCGGAAGTGACTAGTGGTAGTAATGAGTGGTGCTGATTTATACTAAATTAATTTATAAATACATGGACGTAAAGTTTAATTACAATTGGTTATAATTTAGCGCCATCATGCAGTGCTAATAATATCTTAATAGTAAAATTTTTGTTCAGTAGATGGCTATAAAATTTGTGCACATAGCAGATCTTTAGAGTAAGCCTTTTTCTTATAGCCTTAAAGTTTAATTTAGAATGTAAACATTGACTGAAACGGCGAGCCATAGTGCGATCGAATGCGCTACTCGCACTCATAGCGCTGTAAGTAAGTGCGTCTCGCTCGATCCTGCCGCTCGCATTACCGCCGTGCTAATTCTCTCTCTCTCTCACCAAAATCACACCACCAACCAACCAACCAACAGAAATCATTATCACTGTGATTCTAAAGCTGGATAGCAGATATGATATATGAAAAAAAAAATCATATGATTTTCACTGTTACTAATGATTTGTTCCATGTCTGTCTAGCCCATACTTTTTTTTTATTATTTCTTCTCAAGTTAAGGAAGGTAAGGCAATGCCATGCAGCCAAGTCTTTCGTTACCTCCCAGTTAACCTACTAACGATTTTCTTTTTTATTTATTACGTAAAGAAACAGGAGGCAAAAGCTCATACTGCCTAGTCACTAGTTTACTTAGTAACACAGACATATACAGGGTGTTTTCCACATCTTTCCAAGCCGATGCCAGATGATAGGAATTAATTACGTATCTATTGAACCTCCATATATGTTCAGCAATTTTTGACAGTTTCCAAGCTTATTTTTTTGAGCATCGTATGATACAGTGACCTAAATCTAAATCTTTCTTTGGGTTGCAATTTTTCCACCCTTTATCTTTAACTGAGGTTGTTGTTTATACTAATAACAAACACTAACAACATCAAACACAAGCACTAGACTGGCTATTGTCAAATGATTTTACTACCTCATTGATTTCGAATTGTTGGCGCTGGTGGCAGACATAGAGTACTCTCAAACTCTAAAATTAATAAACATCTGAGTATGGCAGGCCAAAAACTGTTCCTCTTTAAAACATGACAACGGTCATTTGATTTTTATATCACATCAGTATAGAATTGATACAGAAGACGCACAATATTTTTGTATAAGTAGTCTTTAAAAGGCAGCGCTCGCTTTGGTTAGTTGGCCCGTTTTTGCTGCAAGCATATGTTGTGGTAATATCAGTATGTTATTTTTCGATACATTATCCCATTACTGTCAATCGGCTGCCGATCGGCGTTTTTAAAATTTCTACTTGGACACCGAGGACTACAGGACGCTGATTTTCTCAGCCAAATTACAGTTAAAATCACTGAGTTTTTTTAATGCCCTATAATATAATAATCTTTCCGGCCTGAGGGCTAAACGGCCTGGGGATCCAATGATTATACTTATGTTATTAAAATGCGGATTCTTAACTCTCACGCCGAAGCCGCCCAAGGGCGTCTTCGATTTGAAGTTAGAGTTTAAAAAACTTTTTATGCATGCAGAAGAAAATTGGTCATACGTTTAAACAAACTTCTAGGTTTTGTATTGCTACCTACTAATTGTTTGTGTTGTTTGTCTTATTAGCCAAAATGTTATTGCGTAATTATTAAAGAGTTAATTTCATTAAGAAATAAATATATGGTTGTGAAACGATTGGTTTTTGAATAATTGTGAACAAACAGACATCATGTAAAATGTTATTCATATTTATTTTGTTTTTGCCTTATTTGGTATAAAAACGATTTGCCTACGTTTGAGGTAAATTATCTTCAGAATTTACGATCGCGTCAACATAAAAAAAAAGCTTGAGGCCCAGCCGCCGAGCTAAGTGCATGTGCCATAAATATGGTGTGCTAGGAATGTTAATAAAAGAAAGCCGACCTCAAAGGCTTCCCTTAAGATGACCTCAATTTTGCGTTTGTAGCGGTTACGCCTTACTCAAACCGACCAATCACAACGCGTGATTTACATGGCATCAACTTTACTTAAGCGGTTAGCATATATACGACTCTCCGACAGCAATTGTCGGGCCATGGGCCGCGGCCTGCTCACCCTTTTCCATCGATGGGCACGCGCGGTTTAGTTATCTTTAGTATTAGTATCTAGGTTTAGACCACAAAAAACATCCAACTCCCTCGCGGTCACCAGTAGGTCGTTGTAGAACGTGCATATTCTTACTATTGGGTTAAAAAAGGAGGTGCTATATTTCTCAGTTAGTAATGCGAAGACTTTGTGTTAACTGATACGCAACAATAATCTAGTGCTAAAGTTGAGTCGTGAAAGAAGTTTAGGTGAGTCAAGCTTCGAATGAATCAGCTTATGTAAATGCAACAGATCCTGGTGTTGGCGACGAGTTTTCAGGGATGTGACTTTAAAATGTCGCAGTCTTTCACAATAAGAAGGTAACTTGCGGGCCAGACCGCACTTGTAGCAAAGTATCTTTAGGCACTATTTTTGCACACGTTTTAAATGAGAAGAATGTGCTTCATAATATGGGGACCAGATGACGGACGCGTATTCAACGCCATTCCTCACCAAAGTGTAATAGAGGGACAGGAAGCTAGTGTGGGGACTAAAATGCCAAAATTATAATGTGCCTTGAAAGTTAATCCCTCATCTAACAAAACACCCAGATCTCTGCAACAGTTACGCGAGTGAGGGGCTGATTTTGTAGCTGATATCTAAAGGTCATCTTTTGTTTATTTTTTGTAAAAGATATAACCTGAAATTTATTTATATATGCTCATGTTATTATCGGCGCACCAAGTATTTATGCAGTCCAGATCACGTTGAATATAGACAGTCTGGAGTTCTCTTTACAATTGAGAATATCTTCAAGTCATCTGCATACAAAAGACAAGGGCAAGAGAGGGATGTTGCCTCGTCTATAAAGATGAGGACAAGCAAGGGACCTAAATGCGATCCCTGTGGTACACCCGATGACACGATTACAGGCGCTGATATGTAGCCCTTTACTGCAACATTTGACTTCTCCATTCTAAATAAGAAAAATAAGCAAAATTATCGTGATGCACCTTTTTCTTCATAATTAAATTACGTTTTAATTCAGGTGTGAAGCAACTCGGATAATTGTTTTCTTTTTTAGTTTGTAATGGAGTGTACTTTTTTATTAAATCATTGAGAATGGCATAAAATTTAGATACTGCCAAGTCTACGTTATTTACAGGTAACGTGGAGGACCAGTCAATTTTCTTAAGTTCATCTCTAATGTGTAGGTAGTCGCATTTATTAAAGTTGAATTTAACGATCTTCTTGGCTTTAATAGTACCACATGATATAGGAAGTGCAATGTTTATGGAAAGTGGTGGATGGTGGTCGTCCTGACGTGTCAGTGGATCAGCTCCTGTAACTGTTACAATCTCAGCACTACATAACACAAGATCCTATTTGCGTTCGTTTTTATTAACAATATTATTAAATTGAAATAAGTTGTTAAGCCCCGCCATTTCCAATAGTATAGTAGATTTTCGATCCAAAGCCACCCGGTGTTAAATAAGTATGCGATGATGTCACTTGCCATGAGATGCTCGGTGTATTAAAGTCACCTATTATTATATTTATAGATTGTATATTTTTTTTAATTTTTATTTATATTTTATGGTATGAAGATCAACAGGTTTTTAACTTTTTTGTGGAAAGACCGTGTTTGTTCTAGTTCTTATGAAAACATTACAAATTCACTGGTGCATTTGGAAGTCGCTGGGATATAGAAAGGATGTTAACAAAATTCTAGTATAATTTTTTAACTCTAAAGATTCTTATGATTTATGAACATAACAATAACAAAACTAGCTCTGGCTAAGCACCGTCAGCGCTAAGCTACAAAGTGAAATTTGAAAGGGCCATACATGACAATCAGTTTCGAAAAAAAGCAATAAACTGCAGACAAGGCAGTATAGTGCTTTTTCTCTGCCTGTCCTAAAAAAAGTAAAGAATACACAAAAAAAATGAATTGACAATCTTCCCATAAGGGTAAAGAATTAAAAAAAATGAATAAAAAATTTTTGTGTTATGACGTGAGCTTTTAAAAAATCTATTTTCACATGTTCCATTGTTTAATTTTATAATTTCTACTGTAAATAATATTTAACTTGTGTACTATACGATGTAAAGTTTTGTGGATTTGTAAATTTTCAGCCCAATTTTCAGCTAAATTTTCAACTATATGACTCAAATTGACTCAATTTATTACGAATAGGATAAAACTTGATGGAAACTTGTTTGTAAATAAAACTTTGACAGTTGAAGTTTTTATTTTTTATTGAGAAAATGGACTAGATAGATATTAAATTGGACATGACTTTAGTAAGCGGACAAAACAAATACAGAAGAATATGAAGAATTGGCTCAGGCCTTTTAAATGTGAAAAAAAAAATAAGTGGTTTCGGCCTTATTACTATCCTGATAAGAGGAAATCAACGAAAGACTTGGCTGCATGGTATTACCTTACCTTCCTCAACTTCAGGAGAAATAATGAAAAAAAAATTGTACTGTGACGTTGACATATTAAAGGTTACTGTGAGTTTGCGGTTTTTGTGCCCTGCTAAATAACTATAATTTTTTTCGAAAATGTCGAATCTTAACTTACAGTGCCTACTGGGATTGCAATGCAACGATTTTGTTATGATAGCTGCGGATCAATCAAATAGCCACAGCATAATGATGATGAAAGACGGTTAGTGAACTATTATTATTGAAGCTCGTTTCAAGTCTCAAGTGTCTAATAGTATTTACGTTTCTTTTTAGATGAAGAAAAGATCTACACCATTTCGGACAAACTGGTTATGGGTGTAAATGGTGATTCGGGTGATTCATGTCAGTTCGCTGAGTATATAGCAAAGAATATACAGCTGTATAAAATGCGTAATGGATACGAATTGGGGCCCACCGCTGCGGCAAATTTCACCCGTAAAAACTTAGCAGAATATCTCAGGAGCAGTGTAAGTTAGACTCCTTAACAATGATATTACCAGAAAAATTGTTTTGTAATAATATGTGTTTATATATATGCTTGCTCAATATTTAATGTTACTAAAATGTTGTTAAAAATACCCCTGACTTAGACTTATTCCACAGTAAGCCTATCTTTATAACTAAATATTTAGCCTACATTTACTTTTCTCATTATGTCATATAATGCTGCGTTCCGTTTGCCGATTATAGCGCTCATATACCCGTACCGATTGCCCGTGAGCACGCTCACAGCGATATTGATACGTCATAAACGCCGCCATCTTCCCACTCACAGTGCCAAGCTACGGAGCATGGTCGCTGTGACCGGCCTATCAAAACTGACACATGATGTTACTTTGTATTTGTTTTCATTAGTCGATTAAAGATTTTAAAAGCTTGCTTATTCATTTACTTTTGTAATAATATTTAAAAATGGCTCCTGCTTCATTCAGGGTCAAAGATCTTAATGAAATTGTAACTTTAGACTTAATCGACGAACAATCAGAATGTTAGCGCGATATTCACAGTTCCGATTGCAATAGCAGTAATAACACTTTTAGTGCGCTCAAACGAATCAGAACGGTTTTGCGCAGTTTTAGCGCTGTGAGCGGCAAGCTGAATGCACTATAATAGTAATTAATGTTACAGCATTCTAATTAATTTCAGTTGATTTATCTTAGTATTTTGTTAAATACTAGTTGCTTTTTAGATCAACTCTATATGTGGAGATTTGTACAGTAAATAACCTAGCCTTAAAGGATTAAATTGTTAGTTTATTTTGTGTAAGTGGCTGTAAACCCCCTTATACAAAAGTAAATAAATAAATAAACATTTGAAAAGCCAAATCATGATCTTAACGATATTTACATAAATAAAAATTGTTGTTTGTTTTTTAAAAGTAATTGAGGTATAAAAATTTAACTATAGTAGATCTATTTTGATTAATATACAGCAACAAAAATTTTAAAATTCACATATTAAAATTTACCATTATTGCTTAAAATTGGGCAAATGTCAATAAATCATCTTAGAAAAATTATACTATTGTATTTGGGTGTTGCCACATTATTGTAGGCCAGAACAGTTTTTGGTTGACTGATATCATGCTGCAACTTTTATAACATAATAGCAAATTAAAGATGGATCTTAGAAAGAAAAATGTATTAAAAGTAAATGCCACATGTTAACTGTTTCATAGTTTTAACCCTGTATTCTGTTTACCTGTTTATGTCACAACTAAAGCTTAAACTCTTCTAATATAGAATAAACTTCAATTTTTTCCTGTAGAGTATTATACAAAACTGGTTATCGTCAATAAATGTAAAAATTACTGTGCACCTGAGAACAAAGAAGTTTTCATTGGACAGTACAGGTCGCTATGTATTTACTCAATAATACCTGTAGCTCACAATCCTCCCTTCTTTGGAATAGTTTAATTTTCCCGAAGTAAATTTATTTATTACAAGAGACATACTCCTCTATTACAGAATTTTCTAATGCAGCAGTGTAGTGAAACAAAAGAAATCATTTTACTTATCTATATACATAATACAGGCAATGTTACTTTTGTAAACTCGTTTAGGGAAACGGTGAATAAATCGATATATCCGCGAAGTCTTTTAGCAAGCGCAAGGCGCGATTGAGCGGCGCCTCGATCAGCAGTTTGGTGTGCGGAGTCACGGTGCCCCTCCGCTGCGCACTGCCCCACCTGGCTCAACACTCAAGGGTCATGAACTCTACCCCGCAACCATTTAAATACATATGTCGCTAGTGCCAACTCCCTTCTGACCTCTAACTTATTGTATCCGACCATGCCCGAGACAAAGGTACAAGGTCGGGTACATCAAAGTGTACCAAGGATATATTCCATATAGTTTTAAATAAAGAAATTTTATAAATTTACTTTAGATAAGCCTCAAAATAAAGCTATATTAGCTTCATGAGGAGCCCAGATAATTGCATTGCTCTCCAGGTGACTGCGAACCAAAGCCTCATGTAAGGCCCGTATTGCGGTGATACTGGTAAACTCTTGAGCTTGTCTTAGTAAGAAGCCCAGGTTGCGATACGCTTTCTTGCAAACAAGCTCTACATGTTTACGGAAGTGTAGATCTGCTGTAATATTAAGTCCCAAGTCCTTGACTTCTGTAACCCGCTGCATTGGCGTTCCGTCCACAAAGTATCGATGTTGTTGCGGGGCTCGCGTTCGACTCGGACTAATAATAGCACAATTTGACGTGTTGAAATAAAACTTATTTCCGCGACTCCGCTTAACTACGGGTTCAATATCGGCCTGGAAGCGGTGGTAGTCCGAATCCATCGCTAGCTTGAGGTTCCGTAAACCAAGAGAGTATTAGTAACAGCAGATTTAGAATTAAATTTTTTAATTTCTTGTTATACTCTACATACAGCTTTCACTTCATCTACAACTCTACAGTCATATCCTTCATAAATTTCGCAAGCTCTCTTTGAAAAAACGAACACGCTGTTCCAATCAACCAGAGTACTATACTCATCAAGTTTGCATTCAAGTCTGGAACATACAACACTCCATTTACAGCGAAATTCATTTCTCTCGAACATGCATCTCCTCGTCCTTCTCCTTTCATTTTACTTCCATTTCCACTTCCATTGGATATAGGCTCTGCTAGATGTAAATGCAAAGTTCCTTAACCAAATTTCTTGACGTCATGTGTGATGAAGCTTCTGAATCCAGTATCCACTCTCAAGATGACACTCGTGACAAGTTATGTGAAGTGAGTATGCTGTAGTAGCTTGCTGGTTGTTGTGCTTGTTTGGATTCTGTGGACAAGCGAAAGCTTTGTGATTTCTTGCACAAATACACATTTCACTTTCTTAGGCTTCCGTTCTTGTATTGTTTTCTTGCTGTAATTTTTATCTTTCACCGAAACTAAAGCGTTCGTAGAAGATTCCACTGACTCTCTGTTCAGCTTTTCTTGCATTTGCAAAAGCCTCGTTTTGACGTTGTCTGTTGACAACTATAATGCTTCCTCTATAGCCATCCTCATTGGTTCGTATTTCCTAGGTCTTGCTACATAAGAACAGCTAATAACTCGTCATCTACCTCCTTTCCTATCCACCTAGCTCACGGACAATCCTCGTGATTTTCGTGCGATACTGACGTGGAGATTCATACATCCCTAGTTTTTGTCCAGCTAAAAACTATCTTCAAGGCTACTCGTAATGTCTTCCAAGCTCGTTTAGGGGTCTTCGCCTCCTTTGCATGTACCAGAGAATGCGGTTTATCTAAGTTATATTGTCTCTCTTTAATGCTACGACATTGCTCTCTGGATGTGTTATCTATGGATCCTCAGTTATAAGGAGTAGTTCCATCTAAATTTTCCATGTACAATAATTTGACATTCCGGCGAGTTTATCAAAAGAGGGAAAATGTCCACTACTCATATTTTATTGTGAATTAATGCTTACGTTTATCCCGTATGCTGGAGTTTCCGTATAAATGTTCTCTCGGTTTGTTCACTGCACTCATTTCTGCTGCCATGTTAGCAAATAAGGGACGGATCATAGAAAGAAAAAAATATTAAAAGTAAATGCAACATGTTAACAAAATCACAATATGAAAGATCTAAACAAATACAATGACAGTAAAAAATCGAACTACACGACGACAGCTAGCAGAGTCAAGCCAATCCGACCTCTTTAATATATAAGAGGCCCACTCTAGTAAAATCATATTAAAACTTTAATCCAAAACAATAATATGTATTATTTTCAGACTCCTTACTTTGTCAATGTATTAATGGGCGGCTATGACAAGGAAAATGGACCTGAATTATATTTCATGGATTACTTGGCTTCAAGTGTTAAAGTACCATTTGCAGCTCATGGCTATGGTGGTTACCTCAGCTTGAGTATTATGGACAGATACCATAAGAAAGGTAAAATATGACTTTATTAATCATTCATTGTCAACCACAACCTTTGATTAAAGTGTGATAGGAAGATTGGTGGCAAGCTCCTGATTTTACTTGTCAAATGGTTTAATCAATACGCGAACTGAACTGACGAAATACGAAACAACAAGAATACAAACTAAGTGCTCGGACACGTTATATTTTGTCTTGCTCCCCAAGCCATTATTGCATCATTACATTTCTTTTATGTAGGGAGCAATATATATTTAATAAACTCAAATAATTAATTGAGTTTGTGTGAGTATGTGAAATATTAGGTCTTTACCTATGAAATTGCCGTTTTTCACGAAATAAATGAAGCGTAATTTTTTTTATATATTTTTTATTTCTATTAATCAAAATAATCACCCATGCAATCAATGCATCTTTGCCAACGCATTGGTAGCTTATTGATGCCTTTCTTGAAGAAATCAGCTGGACGGGAGGCAACAAATTCTTCAAAGGCATTTTGTACTGCCTCTCGGGTATTGAATTTTTTTCCCGCCAAGAAGTTATCCAAATTCTGGAAAAAGTAGAAGTCTGTAGGCGCAAGGTCTGGTGAGTACGGCGGATGACGGAGAACTTCCAACCCCAACTCTTGTAGCTTGGAGACCGTCTGCTGTGCAGTATGAGGTCGCGCGTTGTCGTGCAGGAGCAGTGGAGCCGAACGATTGACCAAAGCTGGTTGGAGACGTGCGAGCTTCTCCATCATTGTGTTCAGTTCTTCACAGTACACATCTGCAGTAATGCTTGTCCCGTTTGGCAAGAAGCTGTGATGAATTACACTCGCGTTAGACCACCAAACAGTGACCATCACTTTTCTAGGGGTAAGTTTTCGTTTAATGCATTGTTTGGGTGCTGAACCAGGGTCCAACCAACTTGCTGAGCGCTTACGATTGTCAAACAGGATCCATTTCTCGTCACAAGTAACAATGCGGTTCAGAATTCCTTCATTTGTATGCCTGCTGAGCAGTGCAAGGCACGTCTCCACGCGTACTTCGCGCTGGCGGTCATTGAGTTCGTGGGGTACCCATTTGTCAAGCTTTTTTACCTTGCCAATTTGACGCAAATGGACCAATATTGTTTTGATGCTAACGTCGAAAGCTGCTGCTAATTCAGCCGTGGATTGAGTTTCATCAGCTTCCACAATTGCCTTTAATTCGTCATTGTCGACCAAAGTTTTCGGACGACCACGGGGTTCATTTTTCAGGTCAAAATTTCCAGAACGGAAGCGGGTAAACCAATAACGGGTGGTGCGTTCGTTTGTAGTATTCGCTCCGTGAACTTCGTTGATGTTGCGTGCCGCTTGTGCCGCTTTGCTGCCACGACGGTACTCATACTCCATAATTACTCGAATTTTTAACTTATCCATGATGACGAAAAATGTTCGAATGCGTTGAAAACAAAACACTAATTATCAAACAAATGACGATTTTAGAAAAAGAATTCCATGTTTGTCAAATAAAATTAATTTGAAATTACTTAGTATTATCAGTCAAAAAACAAAATATTTTCATTTGAAATGACCAGTACGGCAAAACGGCAGTTTCATAGGTAAAGACCTATTATATCTGTATTCATACGCTTTTTTTACATTAATTAAAGGCCACAACCCAAGGATTGAATTTGATGATTACTAACACATGAAAAATGTGCTCTGGACTCTATTGTTTCATATGGCAGCCCATATGGAGATAGAGTATAGGAAGGGAATATTGAAGTGTGGGATAGTCTTTATTTCATATAAATGTGTTTAAAAGCTGTAATAAGAAAGGGGAAGGCCTCCACCAATCATGGATTTAATTTGAAATTTATCAATGTTATTAATAAATATGTTAGTAGAGTTTCTTTGTTAAGATCTCAACTGGGCTGGCACTATGGTCCTTCCTATTTTGACCACCATAATAATCATGTTTGTATGGTTGTGTTCCATTTTTAAAAGAATGATCCAACAGTGCAATCCATAACACAGGCTCAGCTTACTTTGGACCCATACAGTTTGTTGTGTTTGTCTAGGAATTTATTATGATTATGAATTTCTGGAACAAAGCCAATTTCAACTGAAGCTTATGGTTGGCAACACATCATTAGTCACTAATCACAATTAATATTAATATAAATAAAACACCTATGAATAACAATGTCCATCTCATAAAATATTTAGAAAAACTGCACTGTAATTACCTGTAATACCACTGGTCAAATTTGATGCCAAAGCGGCTTACAGTTCTAGAGCAAACTTTTCTCTTAAAGTGTTTAATTAATCAAAGTATAATTTCTTCTTTTGTAGATGCTACAGAAGAGGAGGCTTATGAAGTGTTAAAACAATGTGTCAAAGAGATTCACAAGCGTCTCTTTGTCAGCCTTCCTAACTTCCAAGTCACTGTTGTGAACAGAGATGGTATTAAAACTCTTCCTGTCATCAACCCTGCGTCCCTTAAATAACTTTTTTTTGTAAAATAAGATTAATTAATAATAAAGTACTTTTATAAAAACATTTGATTTACTTATCTGTGATTAGCTTGTCATTCTCATAAATTGCCTTTGAATCAAGATTTTAGTTAACTTATGTTATTCCATATTATGTATCAATATCTTTTTAATGAATATGATGTTTTGATTAAACTGGATGGAAGACATACTAGTCTCTCAAAGAAATTGAATCTCAGGACCTAAGTGCAACACTGAAAAGAAAAACCTTAAACTCATGCATCCAGCCATGTGTCACGGGTGCCAAACATGACAAGTTCCCAAGCTCTTGCATGGATTACAGCTGGCCATCTGTGGACTACAGTAGCACAGGACAACACTAGGCCCGTTACGCACTAGCGATTGGCCGCCTAGGCGGTTCGTTTGAGCGGTCCATAAACAAAATGAATGCCGTCGAGATAGCTTGTGTAATTTATTTTTATTCCCGAAAACAACGAAAGAAAAATAAAAAAAGATACTGGATTCATCCTTTACTAGAAACACGCAACGAATTTGGCTAGTTCGCAAGTTGTTTTCTTCCCATTGGATTCGTTTTAAATCTCTATTCTTATATACTGCTCCTTCACAATTCCAAATAGTTCCTCGTTGTTGAATTTCAACAATGAATATCTCTGTGTCGAAGTTCATGGCTGCGACTCACGTACGAACTCATCGGCGGCGGCTCGCCTCAAACTCTCCATTCGGCCGCCGCGGTTGAAACTTTGTGGCGGTTAAGTGCGTACAATCATAGGCGGCTGCATAGTAGGTAAACTGGAAAAGTGGTTAGCCGCCCCTGCGGTCAACCGCTAGTGCGTAGGAGCGCTTAAATTAAGGATATTTTATGAATATAGTTGTTTTAGTCGTAGTCTGTGTTCTCGGAATGGAAACAAGGCCTAACTATCCTGATGTGGTTTCACCCGCATAAATCCTAACGCCTTAGGAATATCTGGATAATTTATAGCCTATGTCACTTTGGAATAAAGTGCCTTTCTAGTGAAATAATTTTTGATATCAGTTCTGATCTTTCAAAGTTCACCAACAAACATGTACATCGATCTCTTATTTATACACAGGGTGTCCCAAAATTAAACGTCAAGCCGAAACGGGACTATAGGATAGATGGTAACCATCATCAGAAAAAAAATACCATCCGATGTTCTTTAGAAATTATGGGCATTAAACAAAAAAAGCAGAATTTCACCACTTTTGGTTTTTTGTCCATTTAAAACATGTCATCATAAAGGTGTGTCCAAACATAGCGCGCAAGTTGCGCGGCAGCCGCGGGTGGCGTTCGTGGGATGCGAATTTGCCGCGTGACTAATTTACAGTCTGCGCGGCATGTCTCGGACACGCCGCGCACTTTAATTATTATTTAAACTACTTATAAAAAAAATGGATACTCACTGGCGCACGGCAATAACGACGAAAGAGAGACTTGCGATAACTTTACGATATTTAGCTACCGGTGACTCCTATTTTAGCCTACAAAACACATTTCACGTATAAAAACAAACAATATCTACAATAATACCAGAGGTGTGCAATGCCATAGTGAGAGCCGTTAAGGACATGGTACAGGTAATATTATATGTTTACATTTATAAATGTAAGATGTCGTTATAAATTTTTATTGTAGGGCCCTCTTTTTCCCGAGTAATATGCTAGACGTGACTGTTGTAACTGAAAGGTTGTAACAGTTCTGTCACAGCCATTGTGGATCAGGGACATGGGATTATGTTTGCATATGTATATTTATTTATAATCATGCACCTGTCTCAATGAGGGGCTTTTTTCAACAAAGACCCAATCTGATCGATGTAGGTCTTCCTGAGACAGCCTCTACCAGTCATTACTGACTGATAGAATACTAATTCGGTAAATCCAGTTATATTAATTCGTATTCTATCAGTCAGTATACTTCTCGAAGATCGCATCTCAACTGCATTAATTCTGCTTCCATTGTTTTTTTGCCATACCAAGCCCTCATTACCATACGCATTGGTACAAGCACGCCCTAATGAACAGAGAGTTAACAGATAATAATTATATTTCAAAGGGGCGAATAGATGTCTCGTTGTCCATTTTATTTTCTGAAGTACGTCCACATACAAACACCGACGAACGAACAATAACAGGGTTCGCACGCGGCAATCGCGCGACCACTGTCCAGTCACAGCGCGGCTAGACGCGCGGCGTCCGCGCTCTGTTTGGTCACACCTTAACCTTAAATAACATATATTTAATCACAATAAAAAATAATAACACAGTTGCCCTAAATTTTCTTAGAAATAACAATTTTAGCCGAACTATGAATTCAACATTTTCAAAATATGTCGACTTTGACAGAGCTTCCTAAAAAAAATGTACTAGAGTGCAAGTGCTATCAAAATTGACGCCTTTAATCAGGATTCCAAAATGCTACAACACTTCTTGGGTTAATACTAAAAAACTATGGGTAAAAAATAAAAAACTTGAAGTAATCCGATTTTATGCAAATCCAGTTTACTTAGCTAAAATGTTTTTGATTTACACAAACTCTTTGGTGATTCTCAATTTTACGGCAGAATGATGATGACAGAGATGGATTGTGGAGGTGGCCAAGAGTGAGCGAGACAGATAGTGATGTTATTTTTATCAAAGTCAACAAGAGTAAGTAAAATTGATAAAAGATCAATAAATCCTGACCTAGTCTTAGATTTTTCTGATGATGGTTACCATCTATCCTATCCTCCAGTTTTGGCTTGACGTTGAATTTTGGGACACCCTGCATAGAGTTACTGGTAGTACGATACATTCCTTTCAGGAGATTAAGAGCATATTTGCGATAGTTTTGTCTTATAATGTCCTAGCAGGATCTGAGATATTCTAATTAATAGGTTTTCGAAATGGATCTAGATTTTTGCAAATCTTATTTAATTTCTTCAGTCTTCAATTGAAATACTTTTGGTGCACTTTTCTGGTAGTTAGCATTTCAACAACTTGAAATAACATAATCTAAAGAAAAATAGTTAAATTTTGATGTAGGGAATTACACAACAAATTGTATGGAATGTATATTACAAAATACTTGTTCTACTTTAACCTCCCAAAAGGAATTTATTGAATTACTTGTATATTATAAAGAATGAAAATTCAAGAAATATATTTTATTTATAACTTATTATAAACTTTTGAAGTATTTTACAAAATGTTTTCTCATGTTTGTTATCCGCCTTTGCTTCTGTCTGGGCTGGATGCTCCTGCATTGTCTTGGTTTTCAGATTGAGAGTTATTTGTGTTTTCATTGTCGGCATTTTCACCCTCGTTGTCCGATTGATCTGAAAATATTAAAGATAAAATACATTTCCCGAGTGTCAGTCAACTGTGGGAACAGTTAAGATAATCAAAGAACATAACAAATTAAAAGCTATAGATTACTCTGTAGCTTTTAATGTATTTAATGTAGTAATTTAATTTTGAGTTGTCAGAATGTTCCACTCCTTTTTTTTTTGTTCTGTTATTTTAATAAAGAGTTACACAAAAAGGAATATGAAGCCTATTTACCTTTCTTGTCTGATGGAACATCTTCAGTCCTATTTGCCATTTGAAAGTGATACTCAAGTTCATCAAAATCAAATACTTGATCAGTTGGCAATAGGCATGGTAAGTAAGCTGGGAAGGTTGGTTTGCATGCTATTACTGAAACATAATAATATGAACAAGATAATAAACTGTGCTCACAAACTGATCATGTAAAAAACATCACATTTTTTGGTCATCATAATACTATAAATGTTAGACCTATTTTGATATATAATTGTATGGTAGCATAAAAATGGGCATATTGTGGATTTAGATTTGTTACTAAAGTAAGACTTAATTTATTGCAGTAATCTTAAAAACAGAAAGACTAGAATATGCCACATTTTCAATGAAAATCTGAAGTTAGCCTTTAATTATTACTGCATCAAATTAATAGTTGAATGTAGCCTGCAATTTGTTGCTTACCACATGAAATTGTTAGCTGACAAAGTCGGAGATAAACATTAAAATGATAATTTTGTACTTACATGGAAAAACTTGATTGTCATCAGTGTTAAACAAATTATGTGTTTCACTTGTTTTTGCTAAAAACTTTGTTAAAGCTCTTTCTATGTCTCGTTTTTGAGAAGCAGCCTTTTCCCTTATAGCTTCATATTCTGTTACTGGTTGTTTGTGTGTCTGGAAAAATAAAACATTCATTTTAGTATATACAGGGTGTCCAGTAATGAATGGATAACCTTGAAACGTCTAATAGTACAACTTATGGCTGTTCTGAAAAAAGTACGAAAAATAATTTATCATAAGTACCTCCGATATTTCTTTTTTAAAGAAAAGTCTTTTTTTTGCAATATTATTTTACTGTCTTAAAAACTATGACCAGAAATGAATGATTTCTATTAGTTTTTTGTTGTTTTAATATTATAGACTAACTGTGCTGATAGATTAAAAGTAAATAGTATGAAAAGCTTACGCAGTTTTTTTTTTAGAAATACGCAAAATAGTTTATTTTTGAAAAATATGCAAAAAATATTTTTTAAGCAAAGTTCAAACTTCTTGGGTATGAAAAAAATTTATGAATACATGGGTGGCCAAAAATTTTAAAATAATGTCTGTTTCAAGTAGATTTTATAATGGTACAATTCATAAATGTACCTTTTATAAATAGTGACTTATTGCCATTAATGTAGAAAAGGAGAAAATTTTACTAAATAACCAAATTTGTAATATGGGAATTTTTTTAATTGAATTGTGTCTGATCATTGGGGACTACTAAAAAACGCATCAGAAATTGATCAAACATGAAAACAGCTATTTTAAAACAAATTGAAACCAAATTGTTAGAAATTAACTAATTTGAATTAATAAAATAACCAATCTAAATGTTTAAAATGGTTACTTTACTAGCGTAAAATGGGCCGTGCCTTCATATTTGCTACCTACGCGCATGCCATACCGACCGTCTTTTGTGTTATGTTAGACAAAGAGGGGTCTGACTGAATTGCGTAAGTGCGAAAGAGAAGAGCTAAATGTAAAAATAAAGGGAACATAGTGCGTCTCGACTTGCTCGACTTCGCATGTGTTTATTTCGTCTCCGTTTGCAATTATTTGAATCAGTGTTAAAACGACCACTTGGCTATTTTACTGGACTTCGTTTTGCTTACTGATTTGGACTTGTTTTGTTTGGTGATATTTGCGACGATTTGGCTCGTTTCTGGATTGAACTGTACTTTAGTGTATCAAAATGCCACGTCATCAGTACACGGCTCAAGAATATGCAAACATGCAGTTTATTTATGGAGAATGCAGAAGCAACGCAAATGCAGCCGCAGCTCTTTACAGGGAGAGATACCCTAATTTGTGCCATCCAGACTACCGCGTATTTATAAGAGTCCACGGTTGTTACTCAGAAGGAAGAATACATAGAAGGTAGTGTTGTAGGTGGTAATAGCACTGGAAGAATCGCTCGTCCTGATGTAGAAGACGTGGTGCTTGAGGAGATTGAAAATGATCCTTCAACCTCTACGCGAGCAATAGCTCGACGCACAGGCATTGAAAAATCGACCGTGCAAGATATTTTAAAGAAAAACCGATTCCACCCTTACCACGTCACACGCGTGCAAACTCTCCAACCGAGAGATTTTCAAGCAAGAGTGCGTTTTTGCCGGCAAATGCTGGCTATGATGGAGGAAGACCCGCAATTTTTTAATAATATTTTGTGGAGCTGAGTCAACGCTGAAAAGAAACGGTTATGTAAATCTACATAGTTGGGAACTAGAAAATCCCCATCTTATGCGTGAAGACAGGTCACAATACCAACTTGATGAGATATCTCATGGTCACTCAAACAAGAGAGTAAGAGTTGGAAAATGTTTTATGTGCTCTCGAGCCCGAAATCGCTCCACAAAAAATTGGTGTAAACAATGTGCCAGGTGGATATGCGCCGATCATCAAGCTGTGTTATGTCTTCAATGTGAAGAAGAATTATTAGAAGCCAGAATATTATTTTTTTTTTATTTTATCGAAGTTGATCTCTATCTATCCAAAAAGTTGATTATTTCATAAGAGTTTCTTATAATATTTCTAATTTGTAAAGTAACTGTTAATTGTGTTAATTTTTCTTTGAATTAGATTTCATAATGAAGATAAAACATACCTAAATTTATTTTTATTTTTATAAACCTTTTAGTTATACCCAAAATCATAATTACTTTTTCTACTATGGTAGAGCATGCAAGCAATCTTGTAATAAAATAGGGTGTGTGTACTGTAGTGTTAAAGGGACCATTTTGGAGCCATCATAATCTCTTTATAATTTGTGTAATATGTCTTACTCTATACTCAACTAATTGAAGAAGGTAACTGGTAATTAATCAATAATAAATATAACTTACAGGTGTCCTTATATAAGCATGAGGATCTGGTAATGCAGGTAAATGAAATGGAATATGAGGTGGCAGTTTAGCTTTGGAGCCAGCAGACAACATAGCTGGAGTCCTTGGTGGGGCTGCTTGTTGTGGAGGCACAATAACATGTCTATTTGGTCTTGTAGCATACTGTTCTATACCCTGAACACTAATACCTGCACAAAAAAACAGTCTTTATTTACATCTGTTTGTTTCAGACAAAACCCATAATACAGATTAACAACAACTCACCCATATTGATAATGGCCATAACAACATCCCCTAATACAGGTTCAACTCGTCCTGCTAGTTCACAGTATCCTTTGGCTGAGTTACCAACTTCTGAGAAAACTGTAAAAAGATTTGATAATAATAAGAGAATAAGGTAAATATTTTTATATTAAATATTATAATTAGTTAAATGACTATAATAATTGCATAACCTGGTCTGAAATTAGACCAAGCTATTCCATTGAAACACAAGTAGCGACCAGTAAGCCCAAATATCTTCAGTTATAGTAACAAAACAAAACTTACAACATTGTAGCATTTCAGTCAGGGTTTCTAAAGCCATTTTATCTGCAGCATCGAATCCACTTTCCAAAAGCACTGTTGAAACTGTAATGTTAAGAATTCTACGCCTAGCGTCAACGAAACTCTCAACTTTCTCTGTTGTTTCTGCCATGGTTTAAAATGGTCTATTGTATTGTATATTACGCCAAAGTATTTTACAATTCAAACATATTTAATTTCTTGAATATGAATTCGATTTTAAGTAAACAAACAACGAACGAAGATCGAAAGACAGACTGATCAGTCACAGAAATGTATTGCATGTTACATTGATCTACCTAATACTGGATGATGTTGGTATGTGTACAATATAACGATGCGCGATGACGAGATGTTAAAGTCGATTGTTTCGATTGTTCAAACATCTCGATGACTCGTGATTGTTTTCATCGTACAGTCGATGGTTTCGAGTCAACGCTCGGTACGACTAAGCGATTTGCCATCGTCGACGATGCGATGCTATGTTTGCCTGCAATCGTAATTCGCAATCGCGTCGATTGATTCAACTGGAATCGTATGGTGCGTACGTTCACTCTGTTCGTTCGTTGACACGACTCTTGTCTAAAATATTAATCGAGTTGAATCGAGGTGTTGTAGGTCGTTGGGAGTTTAATTAATGACACATTTAGTTAATCAGTCTTATTCTTTAATTGTTTATTTTCAATACTTAATACATTTAAAACAGATTGGTTTGTTGAACCGCTTCAGTTATTTAAATTATATTTAAGTCATTTTAAAGTAACATCATATATAAAATAATAATAAATATATAAAATAACAAATTAAGAAAAATATTAATACCTAAACATGTAGTTATACATAGGTAGGTACTCAATAATATTATTAATAAGTGATAGAATCGAATCGAAAATTAAACAAGTACTTAGGTCAGTATATCAAGTAAGAATTTGTCTAGGTAGGTAGTCGCTGCATTATCAAGTAATATAACATTTTAAAAAAATACAAATAATGAACTATATATACATATATTCATTATTAAAAAACTTTAAACTAACTGTATATTTTTACTAAGAAATAAAAGTTCGTCCAGTTTTTTGGGAGTTAATCTACTTCTTCTATCATTAGTAATCAGAGCTGCTTTACTGAACATACGTTCGGCAGGTACTGAGGCTGCTGGTACGCTCAAATATTTTAATGCGAATTGGTATAAATGTGGAAAAGTACTAGAATGCAGTTTCCAAAATTCGAAGGGATCCTTTTTTCGATCAAAATAAGGCATTTCTAGGTATTGTTTTATCATCAATAATGCGCTGGTAGTAGGCGTAATGGTCGATGTTATCGCCGACGCTTTTTGGTCAAAATGACTCCATAAGTCTACATCGCTCGAAGTGGCTTGCAATGCATGGGGTAATTCTGTAGAAGTAGAAGGGATAGAATTATTTTCACAGCTCTTTTCTATTTCTCTACTTAGTTCCTCAGTTACCCACTGTTGCGCATTATTGGCGTTATCAACAGTACCAAAGGCAGCTTTCTTGAACCTAGGATCCAAGAAAGTTGCCTTTGCTACTGTTTTTGTAGTCTCCAAAAAACCCAAACGCCTCGAAATTGTGTCCGAAAGAGTCGTTTTTAATTGCAGCCAACATCAGTAGTGGTAACTTGACTTCTAAGCTTTATTTGGAGACCACGAATAAGGGGAGTTATTCTTGACATTGTTGGGTACCTTTGGCCTGACAAGTCCTCTGTCAAAAACAACACGAGTTTTAAAATTTTAAAACATTCCTCGACGTTTTCCCAATCGGACCCATCGAGATTTTTTGGTGCGTTTGGCAAAACTGAAATAGCAGCTGATAAGGGTAGTTTAATTTTTATCAATCTTTCTAGCATGATGACTGCCGAATTCCAGCGAGTGGGTACGTCTTGCTTCAATTTTAATTCCTTAACTCCCATTTGTGCCTGTATTTCCCTTAATTTATATGCTGCGATATTGCTATGTTTGAAATGTGTAACAATGGATCGGCAATTTGTTAATAATGTCTGTAATGATGGATTATTTTTAATGCTGTCTTGTACAGATAAATTTAGCGTGTGAGCTACGCAGGCATGATCATACTTTTGTAAGTATTCAGAAACTGCTTTTTTATGTTTGATGCATTATCTGTAACTACGGTTACCACCTTCTCTAATAAATTACATTTTTCTAAAATGTTTTTTATTGCGTGTGCTATGTTGATTGCAGTATGGTCTGTTTGCATTTCCTCAGTCGATATGACAGCAGAGTGCTTCACAAAACTATTAACAAAATGTACTGTGACTGTTATATATGACCTATTGACCTGTCGGATGACCATATATCTGTGGTAATGGAAACATAATCACAATTCTCCAGCTTATTTTTTAATGTCGAGCTACATTCCGCATACGTGTCAGTTAAAATTCTTTCTGATATAACTTTTCTGGATGGCAACTTATGACGTGGGATATACTTTTTTATAAAATACATAAAACCATGATTTTCCACAAGCGACAAAGGTTGGCAATCAACGGCGATCATCTTCCGTTACCTCACCCTGAGTCACGCCATACAGCCTCATTTGTTTTACTCTTTTTGCTGGTGGTCCTGATGTAACTGTCTGCTTTGATGACTTATAGATTGATGGCCGGGATGAAGAAACGATGGTGGTAGATATTGTAGCTGCGGTATCTAATGTATTTGTGGATGGTGTGGGGCTGGTAAGCTATCCACTTAATTAGGGTTTCGCTGCTCCTGAGCTTGAGACAGCTGTATTGGGTGCTTCCTTTTTAGGTGGTCAATTAAATTAGTGGTGTTGCCGAAAAATTTATAAATAGTTTTGCATAATATACACTCCACTGATTTTACTTTCCCAGCTTCTGTTTGCTTTACAAAAAACTCCCACACTACCAACTTTTTAAAATAACGAGGCATTTTAAAATACCATGCAGAACACAAAATAAATGTTCTGAGTCTAGGTGAATACCTATATATATTTGAAATTAATTGAATTTTAGGTTTCCTTCCACCTACTTCACTTCTTGGTAATCCATAACCCAAGCCTTGGCTTAACTTGGTGCCACGTAGTATTTGGCTGTGACTGTTTTGGGATTTTGTTATTTTTTTTATTGATAACTAATTAGTTTTTGAAATAATTAAAATATATATTGATATTCAAAGTATAGTCCATTTTAAAACCGTAGTTTTTATTTTATCACAAATACATAATTATAATACTTTTATTTGTAATAAAAAAGAATTGATCGTTCAATGACTAATCACGCCATCTCTCTTAATGCACAGCAATAAAATGTGAGAGAATAAAATAAACTTTGATTTTCTCTCCTTTGATAAATAGTTTAAGAAAAAAATACTAGGCGGCTCTATTTACATTTTTTTTGCAGATTATTTACCTATATCAAAAATATTTCAAATATGGTAAATAAATACTGAAGCGTCCAACATCGATTTTTTAATGATAGTTGATTTATTAGTTTGCCTACATTGCTACAATGTATATAATAAGTAATAAGTCAATCGTTTGAATAAAAATATAAAACGGCCGAATCAACGCCATCGTTTGAATCGGGTACGAGCCGATGATGTTGACTCGAAACAATCGAAAAACATCTCGATTGTTCGATGACAGACCGAGATAATCGTAGACTCGATGAGAATTGATGACGACTGCGATTGTTTCGATTGCTCCAACATCTCGACATCGCGCATTACTAGCTACAATAGTCCAGCCGTCGGTACTAAATTGCATTGCAAAGGTGCATAAATACCTGCAACAATCTTCTATTAGAAAGCTATCGTACAGCAATTCTAAAGAAAACTCATTATAGCCTTGTGTCAAGTTTTTACATCGAGTTATGAAAATAAATTACCATGGGTGCTCAATTTTGGAGTTGCTCTAAGTATACCAAATTCAACAATACCAAGGGAAAAAATCATTTTATAAAGCTAGTCATCAAAACAATCTCATGAAACAATGCGACTGCACATGTTTTTTGATGATTTTGTAAGCCTTAGACAATAGCTGGCTATTGTCAAGACCCAAAGTCAAAGGTCCAAAACTGGGTTTGTCCTTTAGAAATTGATAACGAACGAATATTTCAGTTTTATGTCAAAAACTGCCTGAGAGTACTCGGTAGAGGTGCTTCAAAGTGGAACTTGGCTATCATTTGTGTGACGACGCTTGTCTAGTGGTTAAGAGATACATAAAGTTCAGTGGTTTTAATTGATAATTTTTGGACAAGACAGGTACTAGTGAGTGACAGATAGATGACTGACAGTAGATTAGAACTGAAGGAAAAGAATATAAAATAGGAAGGTCTTTCTGAAATTTATTTTTATTAGAGATCACTTAATAAATAATTGTTAAATATTTGTGAAAAATCATCAATAATACATTCAACACAATTATTCAATAAATGCTCCCCGAGGAATGTGCATAAGTAAGCAAATTCATTAAGCCTCTAAATTCTACATGTTATTTGTAGTTTCTTAGAGAGTAAGTAATTTGGATATACTTTCACTTTTTACCTGCATTATGATGTGTTTATGAATATTAAAGTTATTATATCAATTTTACATTGTAATTACTTTTTAGGTATTCATAATGGTGCGACTTTATGCTTTGGTTGTCTTATACAAGGGTGTTACAAATGCAACTATTCTCAAGTCTGCCTATGATTTACAAAGCTTCAGTTTCTTTCAAAGAGGATCAGTGCAAGAGTTTATGACATTTGTGAGTAAAACAATGGTCGAAAGGACTCAACCTGCTTCAAGAC
The DNA here is from genome assembly GCA_923062675.1 of Marasmarcha lunaedactyla. NCBI lineage: Eukaryota > Metazoa > Arthropoda > Insecta > Lepidoptera > Pterophoridae > Marasmarcha > Marasmarcha lunaedactyla. The sequence continues at coordinate 19,025,090 of OV281353.1, forward strand.
AATCAGTAAAAGAAGGAGAGTATATGTTACAAGTATATGTGAGACATGATAATTTAGCTGGAGTTTTGATATCAGACCATGAATATCCTAACAGAGTGGCACACACATTAATCACAAAGGTGTTAGATGACTTTTCAGCAAAGGTTCCTGCAGGCAATTGGGCAACAGGAAATGAAACTACTATAGACTTTTCTGTGTTACCTCAGTTTTTGACCAAGTACCAAAACCCTAGGGAAGCAGATGCCTTGACCAAAATTCAAACAGATTTAGATGAAACAAAGATTATATTACATGATACTATTAAAGCTGTGTTGGAAAGAGGGGAAAAGTTGGATGATTTAGTTGCGAAATCAGACAGTTTATCAAGTAACAGCAAACTATTTTATAAAACTGCACGTAAAACTAACAGCTGTTGTAATTTCTGAGTATATTATTCTCATGCCATTATTACATATAACCTTATTTTAATTTCATTTATTAAATATTACATAATTATACTTTATTATCTATAATTCATTATTTTTTTACAACTTCGTCAAGTTTTGTCAATTATAGCCTTTGATTTAAGTATGTGAAAATTACTGATACAGAGACCTTATAAATTGTGTCCCGTTCAACTTGTTTAACTTAGTTGCAGTCAAACAGATATAGTGAGTGCTATCCACGAAGACATGCCTCACTACTTTTCTGCTCTATACATTGAAACATGTGACCAGAGAACAAACTGTAGTTGTTTGCGTCTTCATGGATTGCACTAACAATATATGCAGCTTACTTCTTTCTTGCTCATGACTACATTAAGACATTATTTTGTCACTTCCTTAGATTCATCAATAGTATAAGTAATATACTTAAGTTTTTGGAGTAACAGGTCCACTGTTTTAGTATGTCATGAAAGAATGTCACCTATCTCCTGCTATTTTAATTTAATTAAAGGTTATTATTGATTGAAGAGCTAACACTGATTGAAAATTACAAGTTAAAACAATAAATGTAACACATATTTAAAAAGGATTTGAATTATAAAAAATTTTGACTATATATGTCTATACATTCAAGGACAAACTAAGCACTGATTTTGTCTCTAAAAATAATTTGTACAGAAATTTACTTGTTAAGGCCTAACTGCAATGGCTCCTGATATGAAATAAATTGAACAGAATGTCTATTCAGTTTTATTGGAATGTATTAATATAGCATATAAAATGTCGTGTGGGCCTATAGTAGTGAAATAAAACAAATTCACAGTTGTTAGTTACAATAAAATGTTTAGGTATGTGAATATTTTCATAGAAATTACTATTCCAAATAAAAAAACTTAGTATTTTAATAAGTTCTTAGGTATAGGTGTTTGTGCTGTGGGTTATATAATAATCATGTTATAAATAAATAAGTATTTGAAATTTTATAAATACCTTTTGTTCAATGTTCAAAATGTGTAGAGTTGAAAAGAAGAAAAGAGAGAAATTGCCTTTAGAGCTTTTTCTTATTTTTTAACTGCACAAATTCTTTGAACTGTCAAGTTACATCATTCTACACCTTATAGTAATTATATAACTTCTACATATTATGTTATGGAGTAAATATGTACTGGCTTTGGTATTTAGACACAATCACTATGAAATTATATATTAAAATAACATATTTTAGTTATTTTTTATTTTACATTAGTGTGCATGGATGTGTGCATGTGACATGGATTCGAAACAAATGATCTGTGTAGAGATTTGTTTGGTTTAATATCACAGGAGATTTAAACTATAGTATGTGAAGGGTAATACCCAGGTAGGTAATACATAGATTATCTTAATAGATGTGTAAATTTATATTTAGAATAATGTTGAAGGAAATTATATGAACTAAATAGTGAAAATGTCCATTACTGTGCAAAAGGCAGCAAAAATGTTGTTTTTATTAGACTTAAATGTTTTTGTCTATGTATTATGATGTATTCAGTCAAGCTTTCATGTAACTTCGAGCATTTTCTTGAGTATTGTTCAACATAAAAATATGTTATCAAAAATAATGCCAATAAATATATGTATACTGTTTAATTTTTGTTGTTTTAGTAGTTTCACTATTAGAGAAATTCAAACTCCTTTATTTTAAAATAACTTGTTAGGGTTTCTTTAATCGTGATACAAAAACCTCTACAACCTTCGCAACACGCCTACCGAAAGGGCAGATCCACAGAAACGGCTCTTCTAGACCTGACCGACAAAGTGGAAAAGGCGTTGGAGGAAAAACAGATTGCAATTATGCACATTCATTTGAAAACACTCCCACTGATTCCATCATACGTGGACTGGAACACAAGTCTGTGGACCTCACCACAAAAAGATGGATCGAATCAATGCTCCGATCGCGAACAGCAAAACTAGAACTGAACGGGATATACTGGTTCTTGGTTTGATTATCTCTGGTGAATGGTTATTACCACACGAGGGTGTCCGCAGGGTGGAGTCCTCTCCCCCCTTCTGTGGACACTGACGGTGGAATCGCTCCTGGAGAAACTAAGCCTTAATGTAATTGGATACGCCGACGACATCTCTATAATCTCTATAATCCTATCATACCTCATTCAAGGAGCACTGAACATTACAATAAAATGGTGCAAAGATAACGAATTGAGTATCAACCCACCAAAACTGATAGCCTCTCGCCAGTGAGCTATGTTGTAGCTTAGCAACATGTTGTTGATTGTCATGTCTCTTAACTAAGTGAAAAATATTAAAATCATTTCGTAAATACAGTCATTTCATTTTGAGACTGATAATACGTTCCATTAACGCTAAACGCTCTCTGCTATATCAGGTTATGGACTGTTAGTTATTAAAATGGAATCTATTTCTGCAAATGTGAAGATCGGTCTGCTAGGAGGAAAAAATAATTGGGAGACATGGAGGTATTAACCGATTCAAATGCTGTTAGGATACGACCTTTTGGAGTTGCGTTACGCAATAGTGATGACTTGTAGGGTCAGAAAAACAGTCAGATTAATTTAAATAAAACACTTTTTACCGGATATTATCGCGTATATTTTAGTTAATTTTAAAATTATTTCGACGTTTCGGCATCTTTGCAGTTGCCGTGGTCACGATAGACTAAGGTGTTGTTCATCTATTGCCAGTAATAAAAACTACATGATTGTCAATACATATTAACGCCATCTGTTTCTCAGTCTTCTCGCATAACGTCCCGGATTGACACAAAAGGCACTGACTGTGTCCTGAGTTTGCAGTCTAACAGTTTGCTGGTTTTTCATTTTGATGTTTTTAAGTATTGGATCCCATGTTGATGAAAGTTTCCAACCATCTTCTCTATTGAAATTTGGATGTTTTTTAATTTCAATAGTTTCTCTGACCATCCTAGGTATAAAATGTTTCTCTTTTGCTAGGATCTTCACGGTATCAAATCTTAAATAATGGTTGGGCTTGTCTATGGAATGTTCACAAACTGCAGATTTTGAGGTTCGTTTATTTTTAACATCAGAGATGTGTTCTTTAATGCGAGTTGACACATTTCGTTTGGTTTGACCGATATAAGAGAGCCCGCAGTCACAGTCGATTTTATAAACGCCTGGATCTTGTAAAGGGATGCTTGATTTTATTGGACGAAGATGCTGGCTTATCTTTGAGTGCGGCTTGTAGATAGTTTTGATTGAAGCTCGCCGAAGAATGCCTCCTATCTTGTCAGTAACACCCTTTATATAAGGCAGGAATGCTGGTCTTCGTTCAACTGTGAGTGGCTTTACGCGGTTTCTGCGACGGCGACGCGGTGTTTTTAAATCGTTATCCCGCAGCACTTTAACCAGGTGGTTGAGTTCCTCATTAATGTGTTGGGGATCGCAGATTCCATGTGCTCTCTGAAACAAAGAGTTGCCTACGGCAGATAATTGGCTCGGGTGGTGATGGGATTTCCCATTTAGATATCGGTCAGTGTGGGTGGGTTTCCTATAAACAGTATGGCTAAGTGTACCATCAGGATTTCTTTGTATTAAGACATCTAAGAAAGCTAATTTGTTCTCCTGCTCCAATTCCATAGTGAATTTAATTTTAGAATTAAGGGAATTGAGGTGGTTTAGGAATGCAGTCACTTCATGCTTAGGTAATATAGTGTAGGTGTCGTCAACGTACCTCTTGTATATCTTTGGCACAACAGGTGCCATTCGGAGCGCTTGCTCCTCGAAGTTCTCCATGTAAATGTCAGCTACAACAGGTGACACCGGAGACCCCATGGCAACACCATCAATTTGAATGTAGTAATTGTTATTCCACATGAAGTAGCCAGATGTTAAACATAGCTCTAATAGTTCTGCATATTCCTCGGGCAAGTTTGACTCACTTAGCTTCCTTTTTACTATATCAATGCAGTCTCTAACAGGTAGTGAGGTGAATAGAGACGACACATCAAAGCTAACCATAGTTTCATTGTTAGTTAACTTGAGATTTTTAAGGTCACTAACAAAATGGTAAGAATCCTTTACATATGCACTTGTCTTTCCTCGCAGTTGTGAGAGCACAATTGCTAAGTGCTGGGCCAGCTTGTAAGTTGGTGTGTCTAGCTGGCTCACAATAGGTCTCAAAGGTACTTTAGCTTTGTGTATTTTTGGTAACCCATACAATTTTGGTGGTTTTGCACTTGCTGGTGTTAACTTTTTCACATCTAAATGTAACAAATCTTTGTATTTTTGTATTAAAGTGGATGTTTTCTTCATAATCCTGTTGGTGGGGTCGTGATTCACCATTTTGTATGTGTTTTCATCCGCTAACAACTCCAAGATTTTTTTCGTTATATTCAGATGTATCCATCACTACGGTAGCATTTCCTTTATCTGCACGGAGAACTGTTAACTCGTCATTATTGCGTAAGGTCTTCAATGCAAGGCGTTCTTCTCTGGAAAGATTCGATTTCGGTAGACTATTGCGTCTTAATACGCCGGAGATATCTTGCCGTATACTTTCAGAATCTTCCTTTGAAAGTTTGTTTGTGAAAAGACAGTCTTCTACGCGACAGATTATGTCTTCTACCGGTATTCTAGACGGAGTTGGTGCAAAGAGGGCCGGTCCCGCTCCATACATTCAAAAACCTGTCACTTTAATTCTTTAATTGATCCCGTCTTGAATTCGTTAGTGCTCTAAACAGTTGTTTATTGTATTAAATATCCAAATCTATTATCAATATTTTAAAATTCGATGCAGAAATAAAATTATTTCATAAAATACGTACATAACCTCAAAGCGTCAATGTCAGGCGTCAATAACTTACAAAAATAACAATTGTATAGATGTCGCAGCCAAATGGTCGCAAATATATCAGGATATCAACAAGTTTAAGAAAATAATGAACAAATTGCTTAACCCTTGCGTAACAATAAGTGGCCTGCTGTAATGTAACAAGTATTAACATATCATAGTGATACTACTTTATTAAATGTTGTGGCGAATTATCTTAATAAATTAGTTATTTTTCAAAATCTGTTACGAGAGTAACTTACGTAATTGTATTCTTCGCGTAGTTTTGAGACCACCGTCAATATCATTAGATAAAATATTAGAGATCCTGCATGGTTTAGAACTACAGATCTTCACAGAAGTGGTCATATTATACACTACCTATTTATTTCCTCGATGACGGTTCTTTTACAGTTTGTCAACATATTGACAAGCAAATGGTTGATTTTACATTATTACTTACCTACATCATTTAAAATCAGCTTCTCAAGATATTGTTTTGTATTTGTCAAGGGCTTAATTAAAACAACATTTCTAATATACAATTTTTTTATTCATAATTGTTAGAAGGTTCTATTTTAGGGAACTGGGTTCTGGAGGTGTAGAGCTATTTTAAAACACTGATATTATGGTTATTATATTTTATATTATAAACATTAATACTGTTTTACATTTACAATAGGTATTTTATATTTTTATAACAATTAGATGTTTCATGGTTTGTGTCTAGATTAGAAGTAATTTTGACAATTAAATAAACATTCCAATATTATAAAACTGTCACTTCACATGTGACAAGTGTTGCCTGCCATTAAACACATATACAACCTCCAACACAACCCCTCAACACTTGCACACATTTAACCCCCTGTATATAATACAATAGACCAAAAACAAATAGCTTACCTTCATAAATTAAACATTGCCTTCCATACATACCTAATTATACATTAAAATCTCACAACCACTTATATTCAATTATTTCCGCTTAACTCCATCTATTTAACAAAAAAATATTCCGTCTCAATTCAACCAACAACTATTAATTCAACCTTTCAAACTTAATACCAACTTTAATGTCGCTACCTTTAATCCTTTCGCACTTATCCAACTCCTACTTGACTAAATATGTACTTTCACTCAACTATATAATGTTAAGAACCTTAACCTCCCTCTTGACTCACTACATAAAACATTACTAACTATAATAATCATAAATTCCCTACATAAACTCTTCAAGTTTATTTAAAAAAACTTTATCTCCTTCTCGACTACTCAATTAATAAAAACCTCTATAACTATAATAACCTTAAACTCCTTCTCGACTACTCAATGCATAAACTTCTCTAAGTTTATTTAAAAACCTTAAACTCCTTCTTGACTATTCACAACATAGGAACCAATACTCTAAGAGTATTGCCAGTCTTACTCAAATCAGTTAAACTCAACTCATAAACCACAACATAACTCATAATAAACACAACAACTTCACATAACTTTAGACTCAACACTTGAATTCAAAAATCACACACAACCTTACATTATCTTTTATTATCTTTCATTTCTTAAATTTTCTCACTTTTCCCACATATTAACCGTTCAATTATTTTATTATAAAACCAAAACACCAAATAACTATTAAAACAAAACAAAAATAAAACAAAACTATAAAAGAGATGTAAAAGGATTTTAAAAAACAACTGTAAATATGTTTGTATCAAAATAAATGAGTACTTCCTGCAGGGCTTTAGAGTTTTATAGTTTAACTAATAAACAATTATGTTTTTATGATCACCCCTTTAATTGTTGAATTATCCTTGTCTGTTAGTTCTATCTATTGTTGTATACTACATTGAAATTCCCCTATAAAACACTTATAAACACAATAAAGAAAACAAACATTTCCCCCGAGACACCATAAGTTCACTTTTGAAAATTAACACATTCTTATCTTTGTTCCGCTGCAGTCTTCCAGTTCTTGTATTTTCTAAAATTCAGTATTTTCACTATCAATATATTCTTCTCTTTCATCCATATCATAATTACTTCTTAAAGTATCCATCAGATTTCCATTTGTTAATCTGCGATCATTTGTTCCATTTTCATTTGTTTCATTGGCATTTTGTTTCATCTTTATTTGTTCTACTAAATATATTTCTTCTCTGTATCACCTTCTCGAACTACATTAACTCCATTACTATTATTATCCCAATATCACCTTCTCGAACTTCCCTGACTTCATCTTCACAATTACTTATATTCATTTGTGTTACTTGTGTTAGTGTTCTCCCTTTCATCAATTCTTACATCTCTTGCTCTTATAATTTTCTGTTCGTCTTAAAGCCAAATTTTATCTTTTCAAAATTGTGCTGCCCATAACCTATTGGAGGGTTCTATTTTAGGGAACTGGAAACTGGAGGTTTGTAGCTATTTTAAAACACTGATATTATTTACAATAAGATGTTTCATGGTTCGTGTCTAGAATAGATGTAATTTTGACAATTAAATTATTTATTAATTAAACAGTTTTCTAATATTGGATTGTTTTCCAATATTAGAAAACTGTCACTTCACATGTGACAAGTGTTGCCTGCCATTACACACATATACAACCTATATACAACAATAATCCTCCCCAACTACAACATGGTCTAAAAAATTCTGCTGGTGCAGCAATATTACTTTGAAATCTAGCCCAACCAAGGTACCACACCATTGTCATAACATGAGCTACATCCTACTGTGCGACGGCAAACAATACAATACCAACAATAATCTTTTATTCCTTCTGTTCCGTTTACTTTCAATTAGAATATAAACATAAAAAGGTCACAAAGATAGAGAAACACAATCAAGATCGAACATACACAGTACACAACGACGCATTAGCAGTTGCAAGACTGAATACATATCAATCACATCTGACGTTGAGGTCTGATTGATGTGTGTGAATGACAAAACCAGCATCTCATATCTAATAGTTACGTTCAGCTTTAATATTTTATAATAATCATTATAAGTATGTATTTACTGGCATAATAGTATTTTTATTTAATATGATCTTTGCTATAATGTAATTTTTAGTTTCGGTCCTCCATTAGGTTGCTCTCTGTAAAACTTACAACAATATATTGGCTGCATTCAAAAAAAATATTTCTCGTAAATATTTAAAAACGATTTTCTTTTTTTCCTTAGACTGTCTTATCACAGTTTTAATTGCTTTGAAGTCAGAAAAAAATCTATTTTTTTAATGATATATTTGGTAACTAAGACGCGTCTTCTGGCTATCAATCAGTTGACAGGTCATATTTGACCGGCCCTCTTTAAGCCCTTCGATAAAACTTTTATAACATTTGTTTCCAATGTTTGTTTTGACACATTGACAACTGTACGTTCAAGCGAAAAAGTTGATTGATTCTCTGTGGTTGAGCTGATTGAAGGCTGAAAGGGTTCATGAGTCATCCTTTTGTTATTGAGTTTTTGAAATTTGCTAATTTGTTTATTTTTATAGATGTTGTAGACATAGTACGCCCTTTTATTCGTAAAATCTTCAACTTTCGCGAAATCCGAATGGGACAGAGTCAATGCAAGATCGTTTTTTGAATTTTTGAATAATTTCGTCTGTTCGAAATATGTCATACCGATGTTGTTGTATTAACTTGATCAGTAGTTTTACATCTGGCTACTTCATGTGGAATAACAATTACTACATTCAAATTGATGGTGTTGCCATGGGGTCTCCGGTGTCACCTGTTGTAGCTGACATTTACATGGAGAACTTCGAGGAGCAAGCGCTCCGAATGGCACCTGTTGTGCCAAAGAAATACAAGAGGTACGTTGACGACACCTACACTATATTACCTAAGCATGAAGTGACTGCATTCCTAAACCACCTCAATTCCCTTAATTCTAAAATTAAATTCACTATGGAATTGGAGCAGGAGAACAAATTAGCTTTCTTAGATGTCTTAATACAAAGAAATCCTGATGGTACACTTAGCCATACTGTTTATAGGAAACCCACCCACACTGACCGATATCTAAATGGGAAATCCCATCACCACCCGAGCCAATTATCTGCCGTAGGCAACTCTTTGTTTCAGAGAGCACATGGAATCTGCGATCCCCAACACATTAATGAGGAACTCAACCACCTGGTTAAAGTGCTGCGGGATAACGATTTAAAAACACCGCGTCGCCGTCGCAGAAACCGCGTAAAGCCACTCACAGTTGAACGAAGACCAGCATTCCTGCCTTATATAAAGGGTGTTACTGACAAGATAGGAGGCATTCTTCGGCGAGCTTCAATCAAAACTATCTACAAGCCGCACTCAAAGATAAGCCAGCATCTTCGTCCAATAAAATCAAGCATCCCTTTACAAGATCCAGGCGTTTATAAAATCGACTGTGACTGCGGGCTCTCTTATATCGGTCAAACCAAACAAAATGTGTCAACTCGCATTAAAGAACACATCTCTGATGTTAAAAATAAACGAACCTCAAAATCTGCAGTTTGTGAACATTCCATAGACAAGCCCAACCATTATTTAAGATTTGATACCGTGAAGATCCTAGCAAAAGAGAAACATTTTATACCTAGGATGGTCAGAGAAACTATTGAAATTAAAAAACATCCAAATTTCAATAGAGAAGATGGTTGGAAACTTTCATCAACATGGGATCCAATACTTAAAAACATCAAAATGAAAAACCAGCAAACTGTTAGACTGCAAACTCAGGACACAGTCAGTGCCTTTTGTGTCAATCCGGGACGTTATGCGAGAAGACTGAGAAACAGATGGCGTTAATATGTATTGACAATCATGTAGTTTTTATTACTGGCAATAGATGAACAACACCTTAGTCTATCGTGACCACGGCAACTGCAAAGATGCCGAAACGTCGAAATAATTTTAAAATTAACTAAAATATACGCGATAATATCCGGTAAAAAGTGTTTTATTTAAAGTATGAATCGTGAAAATTTAAGAAAATATATAGTCAGATTAATAATATTAATCAGTTAATTTATTTTTGGGAACAAATATCTTTTATACCAGAATATGATTTGACTCCCAAAACACTAGTTATTTTATGGCAAAGTACACTAAAAAAATATCGTGTACCAAAAAACGAATGTATAAAATAGTAAATATGCGTCGAAAATAAAGTAATGTGCATAATTAATAAATTAATGTTTGAACTTTAAAATGTAACCGCTGATCAAATTTAGTAAATGTTCACGAAATTTAGTACTATTTCGTCTTCTTCGCAACGCCTAGGTACTAAATATTCTATAGAAAGCGTAGTAGTTAAATTTGGGATAGTTTAATGTTAGGCTGTTATTTTCGCATATCGCCATAATCTAAATTGGATGATAATTCAAAATTTTGTAGCAGTTAAACAGGAGCCTTTATTTTTTTTTTGCAAATATCAAGGCAACTAACATATTAAATAAAGATAGTAACTAAGGCCCATAATGAGAATAAAAATAGAGCTAGATCCTTTTTCATTGCCTCCATGCACTATAATCCATTTTTGGACTGGGCTGTCGCTTTTTTCTCTCCAACATCTGATGAGGACTTGCGGCCGGCACTTGCCGCAGTGTAATTTACGTGTATCCACGTTTCATCAAAATAAAAAACATACTTCTGATCCACTACTAATAAATCATTTTGTTTCATGCGACGTAAATAACGTGCCCTGCACGCCTGTATTTGAGGTCTCTCAATCAAAGCGACTCTCTTCTGCTTACACTTCTTGATACGGTATCCTAAATCTTCCATAAGTATTCTGCGCAATGTTGATTGACTACCAGTGTAATCTAAGTCTGTCAGAGCAACTGCGAGTATTTTTTCCAGTATTGGAACCTCTTTTTTGATGGTATAAAAGGAGTGGATAATGTTTCTCACAGCTGACAGTCCGGAGCTGTCAAGGAATTATTATTACTGCGTGGCTTTTTTTTTTGGTGTTCTTATTTTGTAACTGAAAGCCATAGCATCTGATCGTTCACCCCGTATTGTGCGCACTTTATTTACACTGTCTTTTAACAAAGAATTAAATTTTTTTGCTTTGCTCATTTTCTCTTTCAAAATAATCGTTGACACGCGTAAGCATTTCTCGAGCACGACTGTTTAGCACATCTCTTCTTTTAGCACTCAAAAGAACCAATAAATATAATTTAAAAAGAAATACTTCCGATTAAGATATCTCGCGCTTTCCCGACAGCGTTGCTAACGGTACTGACAGGCGTCAGTTAACGTCATATGCCGCTCCATTCCAAAAGGTCGTATCCTAACAGCATTTGAACCGGATTATACAAAGTTTCTATTTTGCAATTAGAACGTGCAATGGAGGCAATAGAAGGGAAATAGTCCAAGCCCGTGTTGCTAGAAGGTGTTAGGATGAATGTAACATGGTTCCTATTCCATCCGGGCTGTGCGGTGGTTACTGGGGCCACGTTGACTTGTTGACTTGCTGACATGGCATTGTGAAAATATATTAAAATAATGTTTACTTTTTGTGTCTATACTGGTTTACTTTAAAGTGGTAGCAGAACGGAAAAATGCCATAATTGTGATATAAAGGAAGAAATTTGCGTTCACTGTCAAAAATTGTCACGGAAAAATCGATAGCAAAGGCGAGCAAAATTCGTTTAGATTTACTTGATTCGAAAAATTATAAAACGTGGATCTTTGTAATAATAATAATAATAAATTTTTCTAACACACCACATTATCTAGCCCAAATTAAGTATCATTAAGAACTTATATTATGGATACTAGATAACGGATAAATAAACTTAAGAAATATATAAACACACATAGATATATATTTTTTAAATATATATATTAGAAATAAACTTAAATAAACATACATACATATGCATGAATAGAAAGCAAACATGGCACCCGGCATGGCAAGCACCCGGGACCTCTGGCATGAAAGGCAAGGCCTCTTACCTCCATACCGAACAGGCCGTCATCTTTAAACTTGGTGCTGGATGCGATGCCAGGTGCCTATCCTAGCAGCGACGGCATCTGCAGAGCAAAAAGTTCAATACGAAGAAGATCTTCAAAATTATAAATCACTGAACAGTGCAATATCGATCATGCTCACAACCAATATGTCAAATGAAGCGCTACAGAAGGTTTTACGCTTGACAAATGCTAGAGACATGTGGCTTGAACTAGAAAGGCTCTATGGAGGCTCGTGCATAGATCAGACCTACGATTAATGCCTTAACTTCTTCAGCTATAAGAAAACTGAGGGACATGATATATCTATTCACATCACAACACAGAAGAATATATGGAGTGACCTAAATCTAGCTTTAGTTAACGAAACTTATCAAAAAGGCACACTGCCAGATATTCTATTGAATTGTAAAATCCTTGATACACTTCCACATGAATATATAGGATTCAAATCAAGTTGGCTTCTTATTTCTAAAAAAGACCGAATGAAAGAAAATCTAACCAGCCAGTTGTGTGCTCATGAAAGAGTACCTACCTACACAAAAAGTCCAAGAGCAAGAATCTAGCGTAGAAGCCTTATTTTCAAAGATGGATAAGAGTAAAGCTAAAAAGAAGAAAGAAGTATGTAAATATTGTAAAAAAAAACCTGGACATAGAGTAAGACAGTGTAAAAAATGGATCGATGATGGGAGACCTCCAAAGGATGCAGCTGTCAACATGAACTTAACAGTTTTAACAGTTGATTTAATGGAAAGACAAGATAAAGAATTTTAGTATGTAGATAATGGCGCAACTAGCCACGTCACAAACAGATCAGATTTTTTTGAAAACTTTACTCCCTTCAAAAGCAGACATACTGTCACTGAAGCCAATGGCCAATGCATTGATGCTATGGGTATTGGTGACATACGTGCAGAAGCTAAAGTCAGTGGTAGACTAAAGCCAATTTTACTGAAAAATGTCTGGTACGTTCCAAGTATAAGCAGAAATTTGTTCAAGGTTCCAGCTGCTCAAGACCTATCGACAAAAAGCATTTTTGAGTCAACACCTTTACAATGTATATTTAAAATCAATAATCAAAGTAAATTCATCGGAATCAGAGAAAAAAAAGGAGGCCTTTACAAGTTGAGACTTATTGTACTAAACCAGCGGAAGTGAATAGCAGTCCTGATGCAACACTACAATTGTACCACGAACGGTGCGGCCACCACTCAAAATCACATGTAAAACAATTGATTGAAAAGGAGTTCAACTTCAAAACAAATGTAACCAAATAACTGTGTGAAGGTTGCGTTTACGGTAAATCACATCACCTTAAGTTTGGCACTAGAGAGAAATCCACTCCTCCGGGCGAATTGATTTATGCTGATGTTTATGGGCCCTTTCCTTACTCAATAAGCAAACTCCGATATTTTGTTCTTTTAAAAGATACACGATACAGATTTATATACTTCCTGCGAAATAAAAATGAAGTCTATCTGTTAAACAAAAAGGAAAGAAAGTTACAGAAAAAGGCTCAGAAGGGAGTCCTCGTAGGATATGACTAATATCAAACCTCCTAGTCGATACAATGATTGCGTATGTACTTGTATGCATAATGTTACAGCTGATCCTCTCACAGAACCTTATTCGTATAGATGAGCTATGGCATATAAAGATTCTGAAAAATATCGTGCAGCTATGGAAACTGAGTTGAAATCTCTTGAAGAAAACCAAACATGGGATTGCTGTTCCCAATAAGTGGTTATACAAAATCAAAATGAATCCTGATGTTCAATCGAAAAATACAAAGCTCGACTAGTGATTAAAGGATATTCCCAAAAGATCCTTCTTTCCTTGATTACCACGCCATTTATACCGTCTGTTCTATAATATAATAGTTCTATATATAAATAAAAGTTCCCAATCTGTTCATTGACAACGAGTCTGCTATTAAATTAGCCAATGACCCGCCATATGAATCACATTAGAGGACTAAACACATCAGACTGAGACATTTCTTCGTTAGAGAATGTGTTAACGAAGGTATTATCGAAGTCAAACAAGTGAAAACTGAGAATCAAGTTTCAGACTTCCTCACCAAGATATAAGCCAAGACTCCAAGATCTCTGTTCCTATTCCATATGGGCTGTGCGGTGGTTACTGGGGCAACGTTGAGTTGTTGACTTGCCAACATGGCATTGTGAAAATATATTAAAATAAAGTTTACTTTTTGTATCTATATTGGTTTACTTTAAAGAAAGACGCAGGTGACGCACAAATTTCTACATATGACTTGGCCTTAGCGAAATTAATGAAGGCAGAAAGCAGCGCTCTGTTGATCCTTACCACTAATATGAACCTGATATGAAACCTTAAAGAAAGTGATGAGATTAAACACACCTCGAGAAGTTTGGAAGAAACTACACCGGCAGTTCGACGGCAGTTGTAAAGATAAGTCCTATGATTTATGCATTAAATTCTTTGGAGATAGATCCATCAGACGACGTAGCAAGTCACATGTCAAAACTGAAGAATATCTGGAACGATTTAAATATCGAAATTGTTAAAGATAAATCTAACGAGTTACCGGAATTGCTACTTGTTTGTAAAATCTTAGATACTCTCAGTGCAGAATATTTTGCATTCCGCAGCAGTTGGCTTTTAATGTCGAAAACTGACTGTAGAGAACCTGACTACTCATCTATGTGCTTATAATAATAATTAATTTTCAGACACAATGATCCATATAAAAAGGTATTTGTTGTTATTTGTTATTGACATTTATGTGGATTTTGTTCCAATGTCTCAGGATTGGAATATCCACATTCTCTGCTAAAGTATTAAGGATGCTGTTTGAGCTCCCAGAGGTACGGCGCATAAGAGACGCTGATCTTTTTCTAAAAATCAGCATCCTTGACTGTTATTGTACTGGACACGTAGGGCCGTGACACACCTTTTTCTTTAATAAAGCCAAAGGCTGCACGTGTAGAGACATTGACAATATGCACGGAACAATGTTAGTTTGACTTGCATACTACAACGTGCGAACCTTCTAGCCAACATGTTAGTTCTTATCGCTAGAGCCCGACGTGCCCTCTCAATGTCATCATCATCCTTTAGGTTCGGATTAATTACATGTCCTAAATATGTAAATTTGAACCAGCGCTTCAGCGTTACATTATTCAGCACGAGGGCTTGAACATTTGATGGCACCTTTTTACCAGCACCGAACACCATGAACTCGCATTTTTTTGCATTATGGAGTAAGGCATGTTCAAAGGCATAATCCTCACAAATGTTTAATTGTTTTCTCATAGCACTGATCGAGGCTCAGCAGCACCATGTCGTCGTAGCTAATGTTATTGATTATTTTACCATCTTTAGAGCATCTTATGATCATTATGCTTATGAGAGAGCTTTGTCAAATAAAAAGTTACCCGATCAGGAAGTTTTATCAGCAAGCACTTCTAATAAGCACAAGAAGTTGATAATGGATAATAAATTGACGTGCAATTATTGTCATGAGGTAGGACACCGTGTAAGAGATTGTGCAAAATGGATCCAAGACGGAAAACCACCCAAGAATACCACATCAAAATTCTCTCATACTTCAAATCAAGGAGCAAACATGTTATTCATGTCACTTAATACACAAACATTTCCGATTGAATGTGAAAGAAAACTGGTTCATTGATAACGTAGCGACCAGCCATATCACAAATAGAAATGATCTATTCATGACATTCAAACTTTTTGATGTGACCCACCAAGTAACTACAGCCGATGGAAACACCATATGTGCTAAAGGAGAAGGATCTTTAAACAGGCTATTAACAGTAAAAATAAAGAAAAGTTGTTGTCTGCAATGAAAGCAGAACTATCATCATCTTTAAAGGAGCATTTACAAAAAACTAAATAAATTTTGAGTGGTGCCCGCGACTGTCCACAACTGCTGCACGCCATACAGCTGCGTGTGCCCAGCTGCCGCACGCGCCACACCGCTCTACTACACGTTCCTCAATGCAACACCAACTTCTATAAAAACTCTGTCATCTGTCGAATACTGCGTCTCTACAATAAATTCTATTCCTCCGCTGATCTTTTCTATCTGTCACGGCAATCTTTTAGGAATGAGGTGATTAAAATGAATCGTGCATAAAACACTTACTTACCCCAAATGCACACACTCACATACACACACCCACACACAAACACACACAGACACACGAACACGAACACAAACACTCACTCTCACACACACTCACAATATCAAATACTAACCAATCGCGTTTCAATTTAATTCGAGTACTATTTTTATTATTAAGCACATTGGTTTATTTAAATTCATTATTTCGTTACTTATATATTACTATTTAAATTAAATTTTGTATTTTTATTTTTTAGTTTTTTGATATGATTTTATTTTTGTAATCTGCATCGTCTTTTATTCTGTTGTTCAATTTTCTTTTCTTAATTAATATGGATTGCATTTAGATATTTTACTTTTATGTTAGTGTATTTCTATAATTTGGCTTCTTGTTTTTGTTCGAATGTAATGTGTCGTATTATTTAATTAGCTGTTGGAATACCTACGAATAAATGAATAAATGAACTTTCTCATTTCCAGCTGACTACTTGAATGCTCGCACGTATAAATTGATGTGCTTATGCAGTTTTACAAGGCGTTTGTTATTGCAACTAATATTATTCGGAATTTTGATATTCGGGATTCGTATTTATGATATTGCGGATTATTAATAATTCGGATTTTTTATGGTTTGGTATTTTCAAATTCGGCATATTGATATTCGTAATTATAAACGTTCGGAATTTTGAAGTTTCGAAGAAGAAAAATCAGGAATTATGAAACACGAAATTTACATTATCGGAATTTTGAACCATTCGGTGTTATAAAATTCGGAATTTTGAAATTAATTATTATGACTATCGGGATCAAATTTTTCGTATTTATGTAATGTACCCGTGTTTGTCGCCTTAATCGGAGTCAGTACGGTTTGAAACAAGCACCACGACGTTGGAATCACTGTTTTCATGAAATTCTAATAGAACTAGGATTTAAACAAAGTTGTGCAGATACATCTCGGTACAAAAAGAGACAAGGAGACAAGAAACTCTTATTATCGCTTTATGTCGATGACGGTCTCATAGCTGCAACTGATCAAAAGATGCAGAAGAATTCCTTAATGATCTTAAACAAAGAATAAAGATAACTACGAAATCAGCTTCATTATATCTGGGTATGGAGATTACGAAATGTGCTGATTCAATCATATTGAAACAAGAAGTATTAAAAATATAATTAATTAGTATATTTAAAAATAGAAGAATATAATATAGTAAAAGAATAAGTAATTAAAAATAGAAGAAAGTATTAGAAATATTTGGAACGATGAATTGTAGGTAACCCAATTTCCCTATAGAAAAAGAAACTGTTGAAACAGGGGAAGCTGATGACGATGCTCACTTTCCATATCATGAAGCAGTTGGAGCATTGGCCTATCTAATGGTGGCGATTCGCCCTGATATTGCGTATGCAGTAGGTATAGTGTCATGAACTCTCGAAGCACCTACTTCCAAGGATAACATTCACGCATCTCAGAGGACAGCTTGGCTTAGTTAACTGAGGGAAAGTGTTGTAACTTAGCAACAGTGTTGCTGATTGTCATGTCTCTTAACTAAATAAAAAATACAAAAGTCGTTTAGTAAATACAATTATTTTATTCTTAGACTGTGGCCATACTGGTAGCCGGTATGAATGAATGAGTGTATCTCGTTCCCCGATTATTTAGCGGTTATAGGTTATATACACCCTCTCATTCTGACATGGTACAAAATCTATACGAGCAAACAGGCTAGCTAGTAATTGTAGAAAACCATTTATCCATTTAGTGATTTTAAATAACAATGAAATATAAGGTCCACCTTTGATGACATATACAGTGACTGCTTTTTGTACCCATTATAAAAAACAAGTGTTGTGTAAAAAAGGTATGGTGACATATGATATTTGTGTTTTCTATAAGTTTTAACATGTTCAGGTGTACAGTATACAAATATAAGATTAAATTATTGTTTTATTTTTAAATTATTGTAGAAAATGTAAACTTTAGGCTACCCCTTGTTGAATGTTATATTTTAGCTACAATTTAACAGTAATGTAGAAACAATTAAAAGAAATAGGCAGAATACTTTATTCAGAACAATAATAAATTAGAAATAACTATAATATTCTCGAAAGAGGTAAAATATCTAGGCGTCACCCTAGACGATAAACTTACCTACCTACAATAAACACTTAGACAACGCCACACAGAGAGCTAAAATCTCTCTCTCTATCTGTGTAGCAGAATGGTTGGTTCAAGATGGGGACTAAAACCCAAAATGGTCATGTGGATTCTAGACTGGTGGCTGCGTAGTGTGGCACAAGAAGCTCACACAAACAGCAACCGAACTAGGGAAGATACAAAGGACAACATGCATTCTGGCCACTGGCGCCATGACCACAACGCCCATCCTGGCATAAAATGCACTCTTAGATATCCCGCCCCTGCGTCACACAGCCTTAAAAGAGACTGGGGGGAACATGATTAGAGCCAAATCCCAAAGAGGAAATGCATGGCTATCAAAAATACGGGCTACCTGGAGAAACTCATCCACAAATGCCCAATTATAAACATGCTCACGAATCACATGCTACCAGAGCTACAATTCAAAAAACTCAACCAAATAGAATTCCTAAACAGAGAAGAATGAACTAAGGGCAACATTCACTGGGAAGAACATAGCCTTACTTGGTTCACTGATGGCTCTAAAATGGACAATAAGGTAGGATATGGGGAACACGGCGTAAACCCCAGGTTTAGCGAATGCTCAAGCCTAGGAGCATATGCGTCAATATTCCAAGCTGAGATATATGCAATCTTGAGATGTGCGGATATTGTGGGTACAAGGAGGAACAGGAGATAAATAAAACATACGTACTTATGAAATAATAAGCAGCTCTAAAAAGAAATTTTCATATCAAACATGTAACGGTCACTCCTATGAAATTAGTGAGCAGAACTTTTATTATCAAACATGATGCGGTCACTCGACGCACGCGGCTGTCTCACGGTGCGCGCCGTTCCCAGCATCCGTGGCCCTGCGGCAGAAGAGATTCTGGACTACCTGTAGATTATACAGAGCGGAGGGTTTGGCATGTGCAAAGATTGGGGCGGCGTATGTCATGACTGGCCGCAGGCAAACCTTAAAAAGCGTTCGCTTGTTCCTAAGAGACACATAGTCTCGGTCTGCGTGCGTTCTCGAGCGCACGTCGATCGCAGACGCCTTACCGCTCTTTTAGCCCCCGCGCTAATTGAGCACCCAATTTTCACTGGTTGTTGTCGTAATATATAATTTCATAGTTGTATACCGTATTAAGTTTCTAACGCCGTTTTCACGGCGGACATTGGCTCGTTAACCGTACTTCGTGGAACGTGAGCTTCGTCGACGGGGTTTCGTCGTTCCAGGACTTCAAGTTCCGTGTTCGAGTAAGTTATCCGCGTCGTCCTCAACCGCCCTACTGCGTGTAGGGTGGTTTTTTAGGAAGTTAGTCATCGTTGATCGGTTGATAGTATATATATTTATATATTGTCCTCCCGCCCCAACCCCTCCGCAATGGCTTCCCTAAGCCCTGAGGAGCTTCTGAATAAGCTGATCGCTGATTACGACGCCCAAGGCACTTACTGCCCCCCTCATATGATTCGCACACTGCAATCATTTCTCCCTCTAATCATGGCACTGTTCACACCGGCCCCTCAGGCCACCTCCGTCCCTCAGACCACTCTGGTCTTAGGCCCTCCCGCGTCCCCTTCCTCCAGTGACATGGAGTGCGAAGTAGACGCCCCTCCGCGCCGCAAGCGCGCACCCGCGACCGAGTCATCCTCGGACGCCACCCCAACTGGCCCTGAGTCTCCCTCTTTTACGCTTGTTAAGAAGCGCTCTAAGAAGCGTTCGAAACAAGACCCGGCGCCCTCGACGCCCGTCCCTACACCCCCTGCGGCGTCTTCAACGCCAGCTATCCCGTTGTCTTCAACACCCGCTCCGGCCCCAACTTCTGTCAAGGCCAAGGTCCCACCACCCGTTTTCCTTCGGGAAAAGGGTAAATGGACTGAGGTCTCGACATTGTGCAATGAGCACAAAATCCATTACACCCGAGCAGCCAACTCGGGTGAATCTATTAAAATCTTAGTCTCGTCAATAGACGACTTTCGTGCTTTAACAAAGCTCCTCACCGATAAGCAATATGCTTATCACACTTATGCTCTGTCAGAAGAGCGTAAGATCAGAGCGGTACTCAGGGGAGTCCCGTTCGAATTATCGAACGAGGCTATCCTGGAGGATCTGCAGTCCCAAGGCTTCCCGGCACTCGCGGTGCATAAAATGCACAGCAAGTACGGGAGACAACACCCTCTCGCTTTGGTGGTTCTCGCCAACGTCCCCAAGTCCAGGGAGATCCTCAAAGGGGTTAGCATTATATGCGGCCTCTCTGGGATCTCGATCGAGGCGCCTCATCGCCGCGGTCATCCCGGCCGGTGCCATCGGTGCCAGTTGTACGGGCACGCAGCGGCCAACTGCCGCGCACCGCCCAGGTGCGTCAAGAGCCTGGTCCCTCACTTCACTAAGGAGTGCAATCGCACTCCTGAAACTCCCTCTCCTCCCAATTGCGTGCTTTGTGGCCAGTCCGGCCACACCGCAAATTACAAGGGCTGCCCTCGTGCACCCCGTTGCATGCGCTCCAATTTCAAGAAGGCGGGACCCAAACAAGCCCCGCGTCTTTCTCAAGAAAACTTTCCGCCGCTGCGTAGCCGGGTTCCTCCGGCTGCAAAGCCCACACAGTCTAGGCCTGCCCCAGAAAACTGGAGGCAGCGCCCCGCATCGAATCTTATCCCAGCTCCTCGCCCATACAAACCCACTCCTCAATCCTCCGTAGCAGACGATATGCGTATCGTCTGCGACGCTATAAAAAATGTCGATGTTAGTGAAATCGCAGTCTTAGCCCGTAAACTTAGGGCTTCACGTACTCCGACAGAGCGTTTGCTAGCTCTGGCGGAGCATAGTTCCCTTCTCATTTCATTGTAGGTTCATTTAAATGAATTGATCCCTAAATCATGCTTCGGCCGACCTCTGCCCAGCCCCGGCTTCACCGGAGGCTGCCCAGAACGGCCACCAACTCATGTCCCTTTGAGCACCTTTAGTGCAACTTTCACTACAGGCGGAAGACCCGCTAGCGGGTCTCCGCCAGCGCGCCCAACTTCCCGACGGGTGTCGCTTCCGATGAAGGCTAACGGTAATAACTACAGCCAACAGGTGGTTTTTAGTGGGTAGGTGCCATTCTGGTGAGTCCCACATAACCCCCCCGCAGAGGAATTTACCAGCGGGCGGGTATGCATGACGCATCTTCCACCTCCCTCCCGCGAGGGTGCCTCGGCAGCAAAAAAAAAAAAAAAATCCTAAGAGACATTTTACTGTGCCGGCCTAACATACTGTTAAGGCGGCCCATGTACAGACGAGCGAGTTTGGTAACTCTTAAGTGTGTGAAGTCGGAATGAAAGCGTACGAGCGAGCGTTACGCCTAGGTACTTGGTGGTACGTGCCCACGGGATGGGCGTACCTAGTATACGGATAAGGGGGTCGCAAGTACGACGGCGAATCGCAGGGCTTTTCTCTGGATTCACATCGATACGCCATTTTTTAAACCAAGCTCCGAGGTCGTTAACGGCCTTTTGGAGTTTGTTTGAAGAGGGAGAGTTGAATACCTTTTGCCGGAATAGGTATATCATTGGTGTAGGTTGTGTATAATAGAGGGGCGAGTACCGAGCCCTGAGGGACTCCCGGGGCGGGGGTGGAGAGCGTACCTTCGTGTTTGAAACGAAAAGTGCGATCTTTTAGATAGGAGCCGACTAGTTTGACTAGTCGGTCGGGTAAGCCTATATTATACAGCTTGTAAATAAGACCCGAGTGCCAGACTTTGTCAAAAGCCTTGGCTACATCAAAGAACACTGCGACTGGTCTGAGTCCCTTGGGGTAGAAACCGGCGAGTATGTACTCGACTATTCGGTGTACTTGTTGAGGGCATGAGTGCTTGGCACGAAACCCGAATTGATGGGGAATAATGAGGGGGTCACCGTCCACTGGGAACAGGTGGTCCTTCATTCGAGCGAGCATGACTCTCTCGAGAAGTTTGGCCATTGCCTTGACTAGGCTGATGGATCTTTGATTAGCCGGGTTATTCAAAGGTTTACCCGGCTTAGGAATGCCTATGACTATAGCTTCTTTCCAAGCTTTTGGAAAGTAGCTTAGGTCGAAGCAAGCATTGAAGATAATCGCATGTAAGGTAAGCACCTGCCGAGGCAGCTGCTTAAGTGCATGGTTGGAAATTCCATCCGCACCCGGGGCCTTCTTGGATTTCTGTCTCCTGATGAGGAGTAGAATCTCATCGTTAGACACTATGATGGGGTCAGCGGTGGCTGGACGGGAGTCTTTACGAAGGACTTCGTCTACCACCTTCTGGACGTGCGTAGGGTCTGTGGGTTGGGTACTCGGGGAGCATTGTGAAGCAATGCTATCTGCGAAGCATTCAGCTTTTTCATCGTCCTCGAAGGCGATAGTGCCATCGGAACGAGACAACGGAGGGGTGTAAGTGCGGGCGTTCTAGACGGAGGGCTTTCGCCATCCTGTAGTACGCCGTGTGGGACGGAGAGGGACGCGTGGCTTTTTTTTTTCTTTTTGCTGCCGAGGCACCCTCGCGGGAGGGAGGTGGAAAATGCGTCATGCATACCCGCCCGCAGGTAAATTCCTCTGCGGGGGGGTTATGTGGGACTCACCAGAATGGCACCTACCCACTAAAAACCACCTGTTGGCTGTAGTTATTACCGTTAGCCTTCATCGGAAGCGACACCCGTCGGGAAGTTGGGCGCGCTGGCAGAGACCCGCTAGCGGGTCTTCCGCCTGTAGTGAAAGTTGCACTGAAGGTGCTCAAAGGGACATGAGTTGGTGGCCGTTCTGGGCAGCCTCCGGTGAAGCCGGGGCTGGGCAGAGGTCGGCCGAAGCATGATTTAGGGATCAATTCATTTAAATGAACCTACAATGAATTGAGAAGGGAACTATGCTCCGCCAGAGCTAGCAAACGCTCTGTCGGAGTACGTGAAGCCCTAAGTTTACGGGCTAAGACTGCGATTTCACTAACATCGACATTTTTTATAGCGTCGCAGACGATACGCATATCGTCTGCTACGGAGGATTGAGGAGTGGGTTTGTATGGGCGAGGAGCCGGGATGGGATTCGATACGGGGCGCTGTCTCCAGTTTTCTGGGGCAGGCCTAGATTGTGTAGGCTTTGCAGCCGGAGGAACCCGGCTACGCAGCGGCGGAAAGTTTTCTTGAGAAAGGCGCGGCGCCTGTTTGGGTGCCGCCCTCTTGGAATTAGAGCGCATACAACGGGGTGCACGAGGGCAGCCCCTGTAATTTGCGGTGTGGCCGGACAGGCCACAAAGCACGCAATCGGGAGGAGAGGGAGTTTCAGGAGTGCGATTGCACTCCTTAGTGAAGTGAGGGACCAGGCACTTGACGCACCTGGGCGGTGCGCGGCAGTTGGCCGCCGCGTGCCCGTACAACTGGCACCGATGGCACTGGCCGGGATGACCGCGGCGATGAGGCGCCTCGATTGAGATCCCAGAGAGGCCGCAAATAGAGCTAACCCCTTTCAGGATCTCTCTGGACTTGGGGAAGTTGGCGAGAATCACCAAAGCGAGAGGGTGTTGCCTCCCGTACTTGCTGTGCATTTTATGCACCGCGAGTGCCGGGAAGCCTTGGGACTGCAGATCCTCCAGGATAGCCTCGTTCGATAATTCGAACGGGACTCCCCTGAGTACCGCTCTGATCTTACGCTCTTCTGACAGAGCATAAGTGTGATAAGCATATTGCTTATCGGTGAGGAGCTTAGTCAAAGCTCGGAAATCGTCTATCGACGAGACAGTGATTTTAATAGATTCACCCGAGTTTACCGCTCGGGTGTAATGGATCTTGTGCTCATTGCACAATGTCGAGACCTCAGTCCATTTACCCTTTTCCCGAAGGAAAACGGGTGGTGGGACCTTGGCCTTGACAGAAGTTGGGGCCGGAGCGGGTGTTGAAGACACCGGGGCAGCTGGCCTTGAAGACGCCGCAGGGGGTGTAGGGACGGGCGTCGAGGGCGCCGGGTCTTGTTTCGAGCGCTTCTTAGAGCGCTTTTTAACAAGGGTGAAAGAGGGAGGCTCAGGGCTAGTTGGGGTGGCGACCGAGGAAGACTCAGTAGGCGTAGACTCAGGACGCGGGAGGGCCTAAGACCTGAGGGGTCTGGGGGGTCTGAGGGACGGGGGTGGCCTGAAGGACCAGTTTGGAAATCAATTCCTCGATGTTAGGGAGAAAGGATTGAAGTGTATGAATCATATTAGGGGTGCAGTAAGAGCTTTTAGCGTCGTGAGCAGCGATCAGCTGATCTTGAATTTCCCTAATGCTTAGGGAAGCCATTGCGGAGGGGTTGGGGAGGGACAACAATATATAAATATATATACTATGAACCTATCAACGATGACTAACTTCCTAAAACCACCCTATACGCAGTAGGGCGGTTGAGGACAACGCGGATAACTTACTCGAACACGAAGACTCGAGGCACCTGGAACGACGAAATTCCGTCGACGAAGCTCACGTTCCACGAAGTACGGTTAACAGGCCACTGTCCGCCGTGAAAACGGCGTTAGAAACTTATTAGAAGTACGGTTAACGAGCCACTGTCCGCCGTGAAAACGGCGTTAGAAACTTAATACGGTATACAACCCTTCAGTCCTTTTATTTTTAATTTATTTCTCTTCTCTATTTTATTTATTTTTCTTCTATTTTTCATATTTATTTTTATCATATCTGTGTGTTTTCGTGTGTGTATTTGTCCTTTCTGTCGGTAAAGGTTGACCCTAACGCGGTCAACTCTTTACCTGCGTACCCTTTTTTAGGTTTCTAGGTAGCGGCCTTCGGCGTACTACGGTTAGTTTTAAGTTATTCTCCCCAGCCCCCCTACCGCTGGTAGGGAGGTTTGCCGCTAGGTTTCGCTAGGTTTTTATTTAGGAATTCTAGGCATTTGTTATATAAATAGGTGCTAGGTTTGCTAGGGAACCTAGGTATACATTATATATTTATATATTACATATTATCCCAAGCCCTCCAATGGACCTTGTAAACATTCTTAGGTCGTTCGCCCAGGCGCTCGTTGCGTCCGGCGCCAACTTATCAGATGACGTAATAACGCAGGCCTTACAGGCATCTATCGCGTCCCCGGCCCCTCAGGCCTCAACCCCGGCCCCTCAGGCCTCAACCCCGGCCCCCCAGGCCTCCAACGTCGAGACCCCTCAGGTCTACAGGTCTTCCTCCTCTCCCGCCTCGTCCGAGATGGACTGCGAATCGGTCGCATCCTCTCACGCGTCGCGTCGCAAGCGTACCGCTCCCGGGAGCGACTCCGAACCCGCGTCTGATACGTCGTCAGATGCCGTCACCTTAACCGGCTCTCCTGAGCCCGAGTTTCAACTTGTCGCCAAGCGCTCCAAGAAGCGCTCTAAGAAAGCTTCGGTATCTTCAATACCCGAGCCCTCCCCGGTGTCTTCAACACCAGCCCCCGCGCCGTTAACACCGCTCGTAGTAACCGCGTCTCCGTCGGTCACATCGAAGCCAGCGACGCGCTGCGCTCCCGTCCCGCCGAAGCCTCAGCTCCCTCCGCCCGTATTCCTGCGTGAAAAAGCGCGCTGGACCGCGGTTTCAAACTTGTGCAAAGAGCACTAAATTAATTACTTAAAAGCCGCCAACGCTGGCGATACAATCAAAATTCAAGTAGCGACCGTCGACGACTTCCGCGCGTTTACCAGGTTACTCTCGGCAAATCAAATCGCGTATCACACCTACGCCCTCCCGGAGGAGCGTAAAATCCGCGCAGTACTACGGGGCGTCCCGTTCGAACTCAGTAACGAAGACATTCTCGAGGACCTTAAGTCTCAGGGTTACCCGGTCACAGCAGTGCACAAGATGCACTCCAACCGCGGTAGGCGTTTTCCTTTAGCTTTAGTAATCCTGTCAAATACTCCCAACTCGAAGGAGATTTTCAAAGAGGCTCGCACAATCTGCGGACTCTCGAACATCTCCGTCGAGCGTCCCAACCCCCGCGGTCATCCTGGGCAGTGCCACCGCTGCCAGCTCTATGGCCACGCAGCGGCTAACTGCTCAGCTCCCCCCAGGTGCGTTAAGTGCCTGGATCCACACATAACAAAGGAGTGCACTCGCACTCCTGAATCCACTTCCCCCCCTGCCTGTGTGCTGTGCGGCCAGTCCGGCCACACAGCTAACTACAGGGGTTGCCCGCGCGCTCCGCGCTCCACCGTCAAGAGGGTCACGCCTAAACCGGCGCCGCCGCTCACTCCCGCAAACTTCCCGCCGCTGCGCAACCGGGGTCCCCCGGAAGCAAAGCCCGTTCAGCCGACGCCTACTCAGGCTCTGTCTTGGAGGCAGCGTCCGGCCGTTCCACCTGCACCTTCCCGACCCATCCCAGCTCCCGTAGCTTCCGTAGGGCCGCGTCCCGCTCCGTTATCCGTACCTCAGTCGTCGTTGGCTGAGGATATGAAGACCGTGTTCGACGTTATTCAAAACGTCGATATTAACGAAATTTCCGTACTCGCACGCAAACTGCGAGCCGCCCGCTCTCCTCAAGAGCGTTTATTCGCGTTAGCCGAGCATCACTCGCTCCTAAGTTCGTTGTAAATTTATTTTTATTTTTTTATTTTTGTATAAAATCGTAAATAAGTAAATTATAATGTCTAGACCCGCGAATCCCGCGTCCAGTCGTATTAAACCCAAGGGCTTATCCCTAGTATCTTTTAACGCTCGTAGCCTTAGCACTAACCTTCCCGAGATTAAACTGTTCCTTCAGAACAAAGAACCTGACTTATTCCTTCTCCAGGAGACATGGCTTACTCCAAAACGCTCCAGGGGATACGCTATTCCTAAGTACGCGTTTACTCGCAACGATAGGCCCAACTCCGACGGTTACGGCGGCACCGCGATATATTACAAAAGAGGCTTCCATTGCTGTCCTCTCCCTACCCCTCCTCTCCTCAACATGGAGGCCACGGTGTGTAGATTGGCTATGACTGGTCATCCGACCATCATCATAGCTTCAGTCTACATACCGTGTGGCTCCAATCCAATCCGCAGCGACTTTGAGGCCATTCTCGCCCTCGGCCATTCAGTCATTATGTTCGGAGACTTTAACTCCAAACATACTGACTGGACGTGCCTATCAACCAACACCAGCGGTATCGCTCTCCTCGACATCACTAACTCCCTTGACTTAGACGTCATATCCCCCATCACTCCCACTCACTATCCCAACAACCCGACCTACTCACCTGACATCCTCGACTTTGCAATTATCAAGCGAATCAATCTTGATCTAAGGTCTATCGAACCGCTCGATGACCTAGGCTCCGACCATCGCCCCGTCTCCCTCGTGCTAGGTACGCCTAACGTTAACGTCACACCTCCTAAGACCTTTACCAATTGGAAAGGCTTTAAAAATACGTTAGTTTCAGCCTTAGAGGCCCCTAACTCTCCGCTCGCGATTTCGCCCGACCAATTAGATAGCCCGGATAAAATAGATTCATTAGTCAATACTCTAACTGATGCTATTAACACAGCCATCAACGACAACGAAAAGGTTGCTAAGCAAAGCAAACCTGCGCTTCCACTAGCCGTTAGCAATCTCATTAAAGCCAAGAACGCGGCTCTCCGGAGAGCAAAGAAATATCCCACGCCAGCATACAGAACAGCTGCGAATCAGCTTCAACGTAAAGTTAGGTCTCGCCTCGCGGAACTCCGTGACACTCAGTTTAACGATCTCATGGAGAATATCTCCCCGTCCCACCAAGCGTATTATCGAATGGCCCGAGCCTTACGCGTAAACACCGCCTCTCACGTTCCTCCTCTCACTCGTCCCGACGGCACCATTGCTTTCGAAGTCGAAGAGAAAGCCGAATGCTTCGCCGACAGCATAGCGGCACAATGCTCGCCCAGCACGCAACCCGCGGATCCCTCCCACATCCAGGCGGTGGAGGACGAAGTTCTCCGCAGAGAATCTCTCCCTATCACCGACGACCCCGTCACAGTCTCTAATGATGAAATCTTGCTTCTCATTAGAAAGCAAAAGTCCAAAAAGGCTCCGGGTGCGGATGGAATTTCCAACCACGCACTTAAGCACCTGCCTGAGCAGGTGCTTACCTTGTTAGCTATCATCTTCAATGCCTGCTTCGACCATAGCTACTTTCCAAAAGCCTGGAAAGAAGCGACAGTCATAGGCATTCCCAAGCCGGGTAAACCTCTGAATGTCCCGGCTAATCACAGACCCATCAAGGCAATGTCTAAACTTCTCGAAAGAGTCATACTCTCTCGAATGCGGAACCATCTGTTTCCAACGGATGGCGACCCTCTCATCATTCCCCACCAGTTCGGCTTTCGCGCTAAGCACTCCTGCCCTCAGCAAGTCCATCGAATCGTCGAGTACATACTCGAAGGATTCTCTCAGCGTCGTAAAAAAACAATCGCGGTTCTCTTTGACGTAGCCAAGGCTTTCGATAAAGTCTGGCACAGCGGTCTCGTTTTTAAACTCTATAAAATAGGCTTACCGGCTCGCCTAGTCAGATTAATAGCGTCGTTTCTTAAAGACCGTACTTTTCGATTCAAACATGAAGGCACGCTCTCCGCGCCTCGTCCCATAAAGGCTGGAGTCCCGCAAGGCTCAGTCCTCGCCCCTCTGCTGTACACCGTGTACACTAACGACATCCCCATCCCGCCGAAAGGCGTCGAACTCGCCCTCTTTGCAGACGATACCGCCCTTTACACTAAAAGTCAAGCGATCCCGTATAACATCACCAGACTCCAAAAGGCCGTAAACGCCCTCGGTGTTTGGTTTCAAAAATGGCGTATCGATGTCAACCCAGAAAAGAGTTCTGCTATTCAATTCGACCACAAACGTCGTAATCGCCACAACGATCCGCACATTCGTATGTTAGGTATTCCCATCCCCTGGAAGCGCACTGTCAAATACTTAGGCGTCACCTTAGATCAGACGCTTTCTTTCAAGCCACACGTCGATAGAGTAACGAAACTCGCGTTTTTACTTAAGCCGTCTATATAGTATGATAGGAAGAAAAAGTAAAATGTCTTTTAGAAATAAACGTACGCTTTATAAGGTCTGCGTTAGACCCGTCATGTCATATGCTTCGCCAGTCTTTGCCCACGCCAAACCCTCCGTCCTGTACAAGCTGCAGGTAGTTCAAAATCTCTTCTGCCGCAGGGCCACAAACGCACCTTGGTACGTGCGTAACGCGGACCTGCACAGAGATCTTGAACTGCCTACAGTGCAACAGCACCTCAAAACACTCTCAGAATCGTTCTTCAAACGCGCCGAATCCCATCCCAATCATCTTGTTCGAGATTCAGTCTCATATACTGTTCCTGTGTTAGATTCGATTTACAAAATCGCTAGACCGAGAAACGCGCACACGAGCGAACGCACGCAGTTAACTTTAGATCTAGAGGCCCTTCAGGCCGCAAATTCTAATTCTAACGTAAATTCTAATTCTAACGTAAATCCGAATTAATGCAATTTTATTTGTCAATTTTTAATGTTTTTTATTTATTTACTTTTCTTTTTTGAGCACCTTCAGTGCTATGTAAATCCCAGCGGGTGACCCCTTAAGGGCCCCGCTAGCGCGGCCTCTTTCTCCGATTGGCCGTCGCTCAGATGAAGGCTGAGTGGCAAAAATGCACGAGCCGACAGGGGTTTTTTTAGTGGGTATGGTTCTGGTAGGCGTCGGGACGAGTCCCACATAACTCCGATCGCGCGCGCGGAGTATGCGTCAGAGCATTTTTTATGTCCTCCTGCCCTTCCCGTGGAGGGGAACCAAAAAAAAAAAATATTAAAAAGCTATTCCACCTTGAACCTGTTACAATACGCATCGACCTGAAAACCTTCTGCCAAAATATCAATGTCAGCATATCCAAGAAAGGCCAAATAATCTATATATTCTCAGACAGCAAAGTAGCACTAATGGCACTACACTCATTTAGACTTGACTCCAAATTGGTAATGCAATGCCAAGAGACTCTAAATAAACTTGGGGAACAAAACACGGTACGCCTAAAATGGGTCTCAGGACACTCTAACATCGCAAGAAATGACAAGGCCGATGAACTGGCAAGAGAAGGCGTAATGCAGAAACGGATTAGTCCAGAACCTTTCTGCGGCTTCCCAAGGAGCCTAACACGACAGATACTAACAAGCCTGTGTCTAACAGAAAGCAAACGCCTCTGTATCGAAGCAGAGGGCATGAAACACTCCAGGGCGCTAATAGAGGGATACTCAAAACCCTACACAAGGAAACTACTATCTCTCAACAGGCCTCAGCTTAAAACATTAGTGCGCGAACTGACAGGTCACTGCAAGCTCATGTTCAACGTAGGCGCAGCGGACGCTACGTGCTGCAGATTCTGTAACACGGAAGAAGAAACGCCCCTTCATATACTATGTCATTGTGTCGACTCGCACTAGTACACAAGCGGTCAATACACTTGGACAAACATGAACTGGACACAAGGGAGATCGGATATTTTGCCGTCAGGAAGGTGATTTGGTTCCTGGACTCGATCGTAGTAAGCGGCGAGTTATAAACAGGTGGACTCACACAATAGATCTGCTAGGTCGCAGTGTGACAGGCCGCAGTTCAAGTGACCACATAGTCCCGTAAAATAAATAAATAGGGTTTCTTCACAACAATTTCATGAATGATGCTGCATATTCGGCAGTCATGTTAGGTAGCTCGGCGGACTGTTGCGAGAACAGTCCACGAATAGGTTGTACACACCACTCGGGATAGTGTTTATTTATTAAGATCTTGTCTGGACGATTACATTTATGCACTGTATTCTCGTGGAACCACTTGTTTGTCCCACCAGTGGGAGCATTAAGAGAAGTTATTTCTCGTTGATCCACTGATTAAGGGTGTTTTCTTTTTTTTGTTCCCCTCCAAGGGGAGGGCAGGAGGAACTTAAAAATGTTCTAACGCATACCCCGCGCGCGCGATCGAGGTTATGTGGGACTCGCTCCGAGCCTACCAGAGCCTCTACCCACTAAAAAACCCCCCTGAATGGCTATGGCAATTTTTTGCCTCACAGCCTTCATCTGAAGCGACGGCCAATTGGAGAAATAGGCCGCGCAAGCGGTGCCCTGAAGGGGTCACCCGCTGGGATTTACATAGCACGGAAGGTGCTCAAAATTGCAAAGAGAAATTAAATTAATTCGAATTAAAATTATAATTAGAATTTGCGGCCAAAAGGGCGTCGAGATCGTTTGACAGCTTCGTAGGCTTGCGCATTCCTAGGCCAAGCGTCTTTGAACTTCGAATCAAGGACAGGGGTAGTATACGAGACTGAAGCTCGAACTAAATTTAATTAGGGAGTGTTTAAGGTGCTGTTGCACTGTAGGTAGTTCAAGATCTCTGTGCAGGCCCGCGTTACGCACGTACCAAGGTGCGTTTGTGGCCCTGCGGCCATTTGGAACGCATCCAAGGAGATTACGTTGAAAATTAAATAATTTTTGAATAAAATTTACTCCTTGTTTAATTTTTACCAGACTTATCACTCTGCCCTCGTAGAAACTGGATTTGATAAATTTAGTTTCCTGGGTTACGTTTGTTTATATTAAGGCGTACGGGACAAACAATAACTGTCCTCGTTTTTTCTTACTCTCTCAAGTAACCCGACTCTGAGGAGAGTCCCTCTCGCCGCCGATCTCCGTCGCTACGGGCCTGGCACCCTCTACGGGAAAAGGGCCCCGTTCAAGACGAACTTGGACAGGAGAATGGACGACGAGAAAGCGGAACCTCCCGAACACCATATCTCCCGCGGCCGTTACTACCGCGGGATTCAGTGCTGGGCTATTTCCTATTCGCTCGCCGATAATGACTGTTAGCGACGCGACATGAAATGGATTCGGCATAATAGGGACATAGCCATACAAATAGTTTTGTAAATAACGCTAGTCCACGCCCTCACTACTTGCGCCCGTCCTCGGATAGGTGGTTATTTTAGAGTGTGACGTAAGCAAGTACTAATAAGATTCTTATAGGAAATTACGATGTTATAGGATTCTATTTTGATAACATTTAATAAAGTTCTTAGAGATTTCATTGGTATAATATAAGCATAATATGAGAAGCTTTATGTATGTTTTGGATAGAAATTAGACCTAGGTTATTTGTAAAATACTGATTTGTTCAGATTTGTCATAATTGTGGTAAATTTATGGTTATTTCTTATCTGATTAGGTAGATAATGGTAGATATAACGTTATTGTATATAGGTTCATATAATAAAGTACGCATTTGAAGTAATAAATGACGTAATATGGTTAGATATTTTCTCGTTGAATAACTACGTAATTATATGGTTTATTGTTATGGTTTATTGATTATAATGTGTAAATTGCTTTCTTTTATTGAAATGTAATAGTTATTTTCATGGTGTTTTACGTATTTGAAGAGAATAACGAGAAAACCTTTGTTGTTGTATATGTTCCTAATTGGTAGTTATATCTTGTTTGATTATGTTAAAATCTAATTGTAATTAGAATGTTTGCATATTTTTATAATGTAAAATGATAAAATTATGTTTGTAACCGTTTCGCCTTAGGTACAATGTTAGGCTAAGTAAGTAGTCTGCCGGCGCAAACGGTGTTTTGAGATAGTCTTTGTTCTAGAAAGTTTTGGTATTTAATTTTATCAAATTGATATTTATGTAAACATATACGAATCGTTTCGCTCTATTATTTGAATATAATATTGTAATAGTTTTGATTAATAGTTTGAAAGATATTTCAATGTAAAGTTTAAAATCTAAGTAAAACTTAAGTGTAATTAGGTGCAAATTGCACAAACGCGCCAGCCAATCAGAGCGCTGGAATTATTTAGGGCGAAATTTGTATAAAAGGCGCACGCCGAGCTATGAAAGAAAGAGTTCGGTGCCTGCAGCGAAGAAAACAACAACTAACAAGAAGAAAGAAAAAGTCTAATAAGAAGAAAGAAAAAAGTCTAATAAGAAAAGTTCAGAAGCTTCCAGCTAGAAGAAAGAAAGTGCTGTTCGGTGAATCCGGAGGCCAGTGAAGACCCAAGAAGACGTAAGCGCTGTTCGGTGTATCCGGAGGCCAGTGAAGAGGTCTGAAGAAAGAAGCTGAACTACAGGAACAATTGCGGTTCATAGGCTTGTTTAAACTTAAGGTTTATCTGTATCCGCAATAAACGTTCATACTTCGAAGACGTGTTGTTTTCACTGCGCTCCAACCTGCACTCGATCAAGTCGGGTGTCACTCCGTGGTTCGTCAGGTCGTGGTGTCTTCGGAGCTTCGAAGGGCACACACTACGGCGGCATCTTCTCCAGCCGGCGCAAAACTTCGCAACAGTTTTCCTGGTCCTTCGAGCCGAGATCCTGGATCAAGAAGATGCCAACCACACGGTCGACTGGAAGAACGAAGCCCACCACCGCCACGGAGTCTTCGAGGGACTGGAGCGCAGCCACGCCGACAGAGACGACAGACACGATGGGGTCGTCTACGGGGTCGACGTTGACACCAGGGGCACCAACTCACCCCGCCGGAGGAGCGCCTGAAGCACGCCACGCCGAAGGTTGCACCGTACCGCCAGCAATGGATGGGGTTGCGTCGAGGGGCGCTGCGGACGAAGAAGCACGGTTCGCGGTACCAGCGCCCGTGGAACCCAGGAGGGTTGATTCCACCACCAGGTCGAGGGCTTCCAGAAGAAGGGAAGCCGAATTGAAAATGGAGATAGCCCAGAGGAAGCTGGATCTCGCCGAGGCCGAACTGGAGCTCGTGCGGGTCGAGTCCGGCAGTGAAGAGGACTTCGCAGACGAGGAGCGGCAGCACCACGTGGAGGAGTGGCTACAGAAGACTGAGAGGAGAGCGAGGGTAATGCCACCCTTGGTGCCGCCGTCGCGACCACCGTCACCACCACCACCACCGCGGCTACCACAGCCGCTGCCTGCATCTGGGAAGACCGACATCCAGGAGTTGGCTGAAGCATTGGGGAAGCTACCTAGAGGCCGGTCGGAAGCTGTACACATCGAGCTTCCCAACTTCGACGGCGCCGCAGAAGAATGGCTGGCGTTCAAGAGGACGTTCGAAGACACGGCACCCAGCTTCAGTCACGTGCAGAACCTGGCCAGATTACGGAAGGCGCTGCAAGGGAGGGCGCGAGAGGCAGTGAAGAGCCTCTTGTTTACGGCGGAGTAACCCAACGAAGTCATGAGGGGGCTACAATTGAGGTTCGGAAGACCCGAAGCTCTGGCAACTACGGAGCTGGACAAGCTGGAGAACCTGCCACGGGTCACAGAGGATCCGAACGACGTGAGCACGTTCTACAGCCACGTGAGGAACGCCGTGGCCACGATCAAGGCAATGAGGGCAAGCAAGTACTTAGATGCCCTTAGAACCACGAGGGCCCTCATTGCAAAGATGCCGACTACGATGAAACACAGGTGGATCGCATACAAGAGGACGAATCCTGACGAAGAACTTCGGGACCTGGAAGTCATGAACGCATTCCTGAAGGCTGAAAGCGAATGGTACGCGGAAATAGCCGACCCTGAAGTATCCTGGAAGAAAGAAGACCGTCAGCGATCTGCACCACCGAAGACATCATGGGGCCACGAGCGAAGACCAGTGAAGAAGGTTCACTACGTGCAGGGGAATGAAGAGCACCCCCGCAAGAATCGGTGTCCAGTGTGTAACGGCGAGCACTGGATTTACGAATGCAGGAAGTTCAAAGAAGCAAACCTTAGTCAAAAGTACGAAATGGCTAAGAAGGCAATTTTATGCTTCAGGTGTCTACGAGGAAGACATTCAAGCAAGACCTGCAGGGCAGCAGACTGTAAGAAGTGCGGAAGATGGCACCACACCAGTCTTCATGATGAAAGCCGTCCACCAGCAGCTGTTGGGGATAAAGAAGAATCCCGCTGCAATGTCTCCAGTCGCAGAGAAGAGCCCAAGGAACTCTTCACCTCCGTGCACACTGCCAGTGATGGGCAGGTGTAGCTGAAGATGATCCCAGTGGACCTGTATGGACCGAAGGGCGCAGCACGCGTACTGGCTCTTCTGGATGAGCGATCAACAGTCACGTTATTGGATGCTGGGGTGGCGCAGATGATTGGGGCTGAAGGCAAGGCGAGTCCGATAACTATCGAGACAATTGGAGAACATGGAATCAAAAGGTGCGACTCGCAGAAGATAAGCGTCAAGATCAAGGGAGCTCATCGTAAGAAGAAGGAAACGATTGAAATTCGAACAATCGACAGTTTGAAGCTCTCAAGACAAGGTGTGGATCGAGGTGTCATCCAAGGATGCTCGCACCTGCAAGGCATTCAAGGTCAACTGGTATATGAAAATGAAGAGCCAAAACTTCTCATCGGGCAAGACAACTGGGGTCTCATCGTCACGAGAAGACTGAAGAAAGGGAAAAGCTCCGATCCAGTTGCATCACTAACGAGCTTGGGATGGGTCCTCCATGGGCGTCACAACGGGAAGACGTCACCGGTAAAGTTCGTCAACCACAGCAGACTCATCGAAGAAGATGAGACAGAAGGCTTGGTGCGGCGACACTTCGACATCGAATCAATCGGAGTGCAGCCTCGCCGCCCGAGCAACGACGCAGACCAACGAGCGCTTGAGGTCCTGCAGTCAACGACGAAGCTCCTTCCAGAGGGGAGGTTTGAATCCGGGCTGCTGTGGAAGAGTGAAGACGAAACCCTCCCAAACAACTACGTGCAAGCTCATCGACGTCTTATTGGGATCGAAAGGAAATTGGACAAGGATGCAACCCTGAAGATGTCATATGAAGACCAGATGAAGAAGCTGATAGAAAATGGTTATGCAGAGAAGGCTCCAGTATCAACGACCGCTGGAAGAACATTTTATTTGCCGCATTTTGCGGTAATGCATCCCGTGAAGAAGAAGCCAAGGATAGTCCTGGATGCTGCTGCAAAATTTGACGGGAAGTGCCTGAACGACGCACTCCTGCCGGGACCAGATCTTCTGCAATCGCTATTTGGGGTGCTTGTGAGGTTCAGAGAGAAGCCGGTCGCCGTCGTCGCCGACATTCAAGATATGTTCCTGAGGGTGCAGATGCGTGAAGAGGACAAGAACGCAGAAGATTTCAGAGAAGATTACCCGGCGGCAGTGGAAGCTATCGAGAAAAATCACTATATGGATGATTATTTGCAGAGCTTTGCCACAGAGGAAGGTGCAGGAAGAATCGCGCATCAGGTGCAAAGCATTCACGCAAAGGCAGGCTTCCACTTGAGGGGATGGAGCAGCAACAGGTCGAAGATCCTCGACGGGATAGGAGATCAGCTCAAAGAAGACAGCACAGAACTGGTTGCTGAAGAGAAGACCCTTGGGCTGAGATGGCGGATGGCAGAAGACTTGCTGGCCTTCAACGTTGGGTTCCGGAATACCAGCCCGGACATACTCGAAGGCAAGAAGACGCCGACGAAGAGAGAAGTCACCAGCGCCGTGATGTCCACCTTCGACCCCCTGGGCCTTGCTACCCCAGTGTTAATTCAGGGGAATAAGCGGATTCGAGACATATGGCGTGGGGAGATTGGCTGGGACGACGAGATTCCCGAAGACCAGCGAGCAGCCTGGGCCAAATACGTAAAGGAAGTGTCCGTATTGAGAGACCTTCGAATACCCAGATGCATCTCACCGAAATTGGAAAAGGCAGCGAGTCAAGAGGGAACCCGGTGGAAGTTCATACCACCTGGCTGTCCAAACATGGGCGGCGCTTGGGAAAGGCTCGTACGATCGGTGAAGACGGCTCTGACGACGGTGCTGCAGTCCAGGACACCACAAGAGGAAGTCCTACACACGCTGATGACTGAAGTCGAACACGTGGTGAACTCGAGGCCACTCACCCACGTTAGCGTAGACCCTGACGATGAGGAAGCTCTAACGCCGAACCACTTTTTACTTGGCAGATCTTGTGGAGCACCGGCGCCTGGGGAGTTTGCAGACGTCGAGCTCGTCGGGAGGGCAACGTGGAAGACGGCACAACGGCTGACGGATCACTTCTGGAACAGGTGGATCAAGGAGTATCTACCTACCCTGCTGCCGAAGAAGATCAACGGAGCAGCAACGCAGGATCCGCGCGTTGACGACATTGTCATGGTCGTCGACGCAACACTGCCGAGGAACACCTGGCCGAGAGGAAGAGTTCACCCAGTCTACCCTGGACCTGATGGGAGAGTTCGAGTTCTGGACGTGCAGACACCATGGGGGATCCTGAGGCGGCCAACGAGACGGGTCGTCATCCTGGTTCCAGCTGCAGCGTCGCAACCGCAGGAGGGAGTGCTACGCACTGCGGGGGAGACTGTTAGCGACGCGACATGAAATGGATTCGGCATAATAGGGACATAGCCATACAAATAGTTTTGTAAATAACGCTAGTCCACGCCCTCACTACTTGCGCCCGTCCTCGGAAAGGTGGTTATTTTCGAGTGTGACGTAAGCAAGTACTAATAAAATTCTTATAGGAAATTATGATGTTATAGGAACCTAGGTATAGGTATATTTTGAATTCTATTTTGATAACGTTGATTTATGGTTGAATTGATGATGTTTGTGTTTAATAAAGTTCTTAGAGATTTCATTGGTATAATATAAGCATAATATGAGAAGCTTTATGTATGTTTTGGATAGAAATTAGACCTAGGTTATTTGTAAAATACTGATTTGTTCAGATTTGTCATAATTGTGGTAAATTTATGGTTATTTCTTATCAGATTAGGTAGATAATGGTAGATATAACGTTATTGTATATAGGTTCATATAATAAAGTACGCATTTGAAGTAATAAATGACGTAATATGGTTAGATATTTTCTCGTTGAATAACTACGTAATTATATGGTTTATTGTTATGGTTTATTGATTATAATGTGTAAATTGCTTTCTTTTATTGAAATGTAATAGTTATTTTCATGGTGTTTTACGTATTTGAAGAGAATAACGAGAAAACCTTTGTTGTTGTATATGTTCCTAATTGGTAGTTATATCTTGTTTGATTATGTTAAAATCTAATTGTAATTAGAATGTTTGCATATTTTTATAATGTAAAATGATAAAATTATGTTTGTAACCGTTTCGCCTTAGGTACAATGTTAGGCTAAGTAAGTAGTCTGCCGGCGCAAACGGTGTTTTGAGATAGTCTTTGTTCTAGAAAGTTTTGGTATTTATTGTTATCAAATTGATATTTATGTAAACATATAGGAATCGTTTCGCTCTATTATTTGAATATAATATTGTAATAGTTTTGATTAATAGTTTGAAAGATAATTCAATGTAAAGTTTAGAATCTAAGTAAAACTTAAGTGTAATTAGGTGCAAATTGCACAAACGCGCCAGCCAATCAGAGCGCTGGAATTATTTAGGGCGAAATTTGTATAAAAGGCGCACGCCGAGCTATGAAAGATGATAGTCTCGGTTTGCGTGCGGATTCGTTCGCACGTCGATCGCAGACGCTTTTTCCGCTCTCTAGTCCCCGCACTAGTTGAGCACCCCAAATTTCAGGGGTCGTTTTCACGACCCAGGCTTCGTACCGTATTTCCTAAATTTCATAGAAAAGTCGTTTTCACGACTAATCTTCGTTCGCCGCCTGCTGCCCGACGTCGCCGACTGCGTCGCCGTCGCCGCTCCGGCAAGATCTGCGTTCCAGATCTTCGAGTCTTCGTGTTCGAGTAAGTTATCCGCGTCGTTTCCAACCGCCCTACTGCGTGTAGGGTGGTTTTAGGAAGTTAGTCATCGTTGATTAGGATCATAGTATATATATTTATATATTGTTGTCCCTCCCCAACCCCCCCCGCAATGGCAATGGCTTCGCCAAGTCCCTCGATCATTACGAAGTTTTTAGCCGATGGCCTCTCCGCTGCAGGCTTTAACTGCAACGATAATACCCTTAAGGTAATTAATGATATTCTCCCTCAAATCATGGCCTTGTTGCCCTCACTGGCCCCTCAGGCCCCCCCAGTCCCTCAGACCCCTCTGGTCCTAGGCCCTCCCGCGTCCCCCACCTCCAGCGACATGGAGTGTGAAACTAACGCCCCTCCGCGCCGCAAGCGCGCACCCGCGACCGAGTCATCCTCGGACGCCACCCCAACTGGCCCTGAGCCTCCCTCTTTCACCCTAGTTAAGAAGCGCTCTAAGAAGCGCTCAAAACAAGCCCCGGCGTCTCAACGCCCGTCCCGGTGTCTTCAACACCCACCGCGGCGACTTCAACGCCAGCTACCCCGGTGCATACAACACCCGCCCCGGCCTCTTCTGCCAAGGCCAAGGTCCCACCACCCGTGTTCCTTCGGGAAAAGGGTAAATGGTCCGAGGTCTCGACTTTGTGCAAAGTGCACAAGATCCACTACACCCGAGCGACCAACTCGGGTGAATCTATTAAAATCACCGTCTCGTCGATAGACGATTTCCGTGCTTTGATAAAGCTCCTCACTGATAAGCAATATGCTTATCACACCTATGCTCTGTCAGAAGAGCGTAAGTTCAGAGCGGTACTCAGGGGAGTCCCGTTCGAATTATCGAACGAGGCTATCCTGGAAGACCTGCAGTCCCAAGGTTTCCCGGCACTTGCGGTGCATAAAATGCACAGCAAGTACGAGAGGCAACACCCTCTCGCCTTGGTGGTTCTCACCAACGTCCCCAAGTCCAGGGAGATTCTCAAAGGGGTTAGCACCATATGCGGCCTCTCTGGGATCTCGATCGAGGCGCCTCATCGCCGCGGTCATCCCGGCCAGTGCCACCGGTGCCAGTTGTACGGGCACGCGGCGGCCAACTGCGCCGCTCCGCCCAGGTGCGTCAAGTGCCTGGTCCCTCATTTCACGAAGGAGTGCAATCGCACTCCTGAAACTCCAACTCCTCCCGATTGCGTGCTTTGTGGCCAGTCCGGCCACACCGCAAACTACAGGGGCTGCCCCCGTGCACCCCGTTGCATGCGTACTAATTCTAAGAGGGCGGCACCCAAACAGGCCCCGCCGCTTTCTCAGGAAAACTTTCCGCCGCTGCGTAGCCGGGTTCCTCCGGCTGCAAAGCCTACCCAACCCAAGCCTGCTCCAGAGAACTGGAGGCA
Organism: Marasmarcha lunaedactyla; assembly: GCA_923062675.1. Lineage (NCBI taxonomy): Eukaryota > Metazoa > Arthropoda > Insecta > Lepidoptera > Pterophoridae > Marasmarcha > Marasmarcha lunaedactyla. Next base: position 19,065,609 of record OV281353.1, read on the forward strand.
CCGCCCCGCTGCACTAGCGAATCCCATCCTGGCTCCTCGCCCATCCAATATCACTCCTCAACCCTCCGTAGCAGACGATATGCGTATCGTCTGCGACGCTATCAAAAGTGTCGATGTTAGGGAGATTGCAGTCTTAGCCCGTAAACTTAGGGCTTCACGTACTCCGACAGAGCGTTTGCTAGCTCTGGCGGAACATAGTTCCCTTCTCAATTCATTATAGGTTCATTTAAATGAATTGATCCCTAAATCATGCTTCGGCCGACCTCCGCGCAGCCCCGGCTTCACCGGAGGCTGCCCCGAACGGCCACCAACTCATGTCCCTTTGAGCACCTTCAGTGCAACTTTCACTACAGGCGGAAGACCCGCTAGCGGGTCTCCGCCAGCGCCCCCAACTTCCCGACGGGTGTCGCTTCCGATGAAGGCTAATAGTATACGCTTACTACAGCCAACAGGTGGTTTTTAGTGGGTAGGTGCCATTCTGGTGAGTCCCACATAACCCCCCCGCAGAGGAATTTACCTGCGGGCGGGTATGCATGACGCATCTTCCACCTCCCTCCCGCGAGGGTGCCTCGGCAGCAAAAAAAAAAAAAAAAAAAAAACTATGAAAGAAACAGTTCGGTGCCTGCAGCGAAGAAAACAACAACTAACAACGAGACGACGAGAAAGCGGAACCTCCCGAACACCATATCTCCCGCGGCCGTTACTACCGCGGGATTCAGTGCTGGGCTATTTCCTATTCGCTCGCCGATAATGACTGTTAGCGACGCGACATGAAATGGATTCGGCATAATATTTTTTTTTTTTTTTTTTTTTTTTTTGCTGCCGAGGCACCCTCGCGGGAGGGAGGTGGAAGATGCGTCATGCATACCCGCCCGCAGGTAAATTCCTCTGCGGGGGGGTTATGTGGGACTCACCAGAATGGCACCTACCCACTAAAAACCACCTGTTGGCTGTGGTAAGCGTATACCTTTAGCCTTCATCGGAAGCGACACCCGTCGGGAAGTTGGGCGCGCTGGCGGAGACCCGCGAGCGGGTCTTCCGCCTGTAGTGAAAGTTGCACTGAAGGTGCTCAAAGGGACATGAGTTGGTGGCCGTTCGGGGCAGCCTCCGGTGAAGCCGGGGCTGCGCGGAGGTCGGCCGAAGCATAATTTAGGGATCAATTCATTTAAATGAACCTATAATGAATTGAGAAGGGAACTATGTTCCGCCAGAGCTAGCAAACGCTCTGTCGGAGTACGTGAAGCCCTAAGTTTACGGGCTAAGACTGCAATCTCCCTAACATCGACACTTTTGATAGCGTCGCAGACGATACGCATATCGTCTGCTACGGAGGGATGAGGAGTGATGTTGGATGGGCTAGGGGCCGGGATGGGTTTCGCTTGTGTAGCGGGGCGGTGCCTCCAGTTCTCTGGAGCAGGCTTGGGCTGGGTAGGCTTTGCAGCCGGAGGAACCCGGCTACGCAGCGGCGGAAAGTTTTCCTGAGAAAGGGGCGGGGCCTGTTTGGGTGCCGCCCTCTTAGAATTAGTACGCATACAACGGGGTGCACGGGGGCAGCCCCTGTAGTTTGCGGTGTGGCCGGACTGGCCACAAAGCACGCAATCGGGAGGAGAGGGAGTTTCAGGAGTGCGAGTGCACTCCTTTGTGAAATGAGGCACCAGGCACTTGACGCACCTGGGCGGAGCGGCGCAGTTGGCCGCCGCGTGCCCGTACAACTGGCACCGGTGGCACTGGCCGGGATGACCGCGGCGATGAGGCGCCTCGACCGAGATCCCAGAGAGGCCGCAAATGGTGCTAACCCCTTTGAGAATCTCCCTAGACTTGGGGACGTTGGTGAGAACCACCAAGGCGAGAGGGTGTTGCCTCCCGTACTTGCTGTGCATTTTATGCACCGCAAGTGCCGGGAAGCCTTGGGACTGCAGGTCTTCCAGGATAGCCTCGTTCGATAACTCGAACGGGACTCCCCTGAGTACCGCTCTGAACTTACGCTCTTCTGACAGAGCATAAGTGTGATAAGCATATTGCTTATCAGTGAGGAGCTTTATCAAAGCACGGAAATCGTCTATCGACGGGACGGTGATTTTAATAGATTCACCCGAGTTGGTCGCTCGGGTGTAGTGGATCTTGTGCACTTTGCACAAAGTCGAGACCTCGGACCATTTACCCTTTTCCCGAAGGAATACGGGTGGTGGGACCTTGGTCTTGACAGAAGAGGCCGGGGCGGGTGTTGTATGCACCGGGGTAGCTGGCGTTGAAGTCGCCGCGGTGGGTGTTGAAGACACCGGGACGGGCGTTGAGGACGCCGGGGCTTGTTTTGAGCGCTTCTTAGAGCGCTTCTTAACTAGGGTGAAAGAGGGTGGCTCAGGGCCAGATGGGGTGGCGTCCGAGGATGACTCGGTCGCGGGTGCGCGCTTGCGGCACGTAGGGGCGTTCGTTTCACACTCCATGTCGCTGGAGGTGGGGGACGCGGGAGGGCCTAGGACCAGAGGGGTCTGAGGGACTGGGGCAGCCTGAGGGGCTTGCGTGGCCTGAGGGGCCTGAGTGGGGACCGCGGTAAATCCGCTTGTAATGCATATTTTATGCATTGTTTCTGGGTCCATTTCAAACCCGAGAAAGGTAAGACTTTCTGCTAGCATCGTCGCAAAGTCTAAAAGACTTCGCGAGGCCATTGCGGAGGGGTTGGGGAGGGACAACAATATATAAATATATATACTATGAACCTAACAACGATGACTAACTTCCTAAAACCACCCTACACGCAGTAGGGCGGTTGGAAACGACGCGGATAACTTACTCGAACACGAAGACTCGAAGTTCTGGAACGCAGATCTTGCCGGAGCGGCGACGGCGACGCAGTCGGCGACGTCGGGCAGCAGGCGGAACGAAGATTAGTCGTGAAAACGACTTTTCTATGAAATTTAGGAAATACGGTACGAAGCCTGGGTCGTGAAAACGACCCCTGAAATTTGGGGTGCTCAACTAGTGCGGGGACTAGAGAGCGGAAAAAGCGTCTGCGATCGACGTGCGAACGAATCCGCACGCAAACCGAGACTGTTGTTCGGCATAATAGGGACATAGCCATACAAATAGTTTTGTAAATAACGCTAGTCCACGCCCTCACTACTTGCGCCCGTCCTCGGATAGGTGGTTATTTTAGAGTGTGACGTAAGCAAGTACTAATAAGATTCTTATAGGAAATTACGATGTTATAGGATTCTATTTTGATAACATTTAATAAAGTTCTTAGAGATTTCATTGGTATAATATAAGCATAATATGAGAAGCTTTATGTATGTTTTGGATAGAAATTAGACCTAGGTTATTTGTAAAATACTGATTTGTTCAGATTTGTCATAATTGTGGTAAATTTATGGTTATTTCTTATCTGATTAGGTAGATAATGGTAGATATAACGTTATTGTATATAGGTTCATATAATAAAGTACGCATTTGAAGTAATAAATGACGTAATATGGTTAGATATTTTCTCGTTGAATAACTACGTAATTATATGGTTTATTGTTATGGTTTATTGATTATAATGTGTAAATTGCTTTCTTTTATTGAAATGTAATAGTTATTTTCATGGTGTTTTACGTATTTGAAGAGAATAACGAGAAAACCTTTGTTGTTGTATATGTTCCTAATTGGTAGTTATATCTTGTTTGATTATGTTAAAATCTAATTGTAATTAGAATGTTTGCATATTTTTATAATGTAAAATGATAAAATTATGTTTGTAACCGTTTCGCCTTAGGTACAATGTTAGGCTAAGTAAGTAGTCTGCCGGCGCAAACGGTGTTTTGAGATAGTCTTTGTTCTAGAAAGTTTTGGTATTTATTGTTATCAAATTGATATTTATGTAAACATATAGGAATCGTTTCGCTCTATTATTTGAATATAATATTGTAATAGTTTTGATTAATAGTTTGAAAGATAATTCAATGTAAAGTTTAGAATCTAAGTAAAACTTAAGTGTAATTAGGTGCAAATTGCACAAACGCGCCAGCCAATCAGAGCGCTGGAATTATTTAGGGCGAAATTTGTATAAAAGGCGCACGCCGAGCTATGAAAGATGATAGTCTCGGTTTGCGTGCGGATTCGTTCGCACGTCGATCGCAGACGCTTTTTCCGCTCTCTAGTCCCCGCACTAGTTGAGCACCCCAAATTTCAGGGGTCGTTTTCACGACCCAGGCTTCGTACCGTATTTCCTAAATTTCATAGAAAAGTCGTTTTCACGACTAATCTTCGTTCGCCGCCTGCTGCCCGACGTCGCCGACTGCGTCGCCGTCGCCGCTCCGGCAAGATCTGCGTTCCAGATCTTCGAGTCTTCGTGTTCGAGTAAGTTATCCGCGTCGTTTCCAACCGCCCTACTGCGTGTAGGGTGGTTTTAGGAAGTTAGTCATCGTTGATTAGGATCATAGTATATATATTTATATATTGTTGTCCCTCCCCAACCCCCCCCGCAATGGCAATGGCTTCGCCAAGTCCCTCGATCATTACGAAGTTTTTAGCCGATGGCCTCTCCGCTGCAGGCTTTAACTGCAACGATAATACCCTTAAGGTAATTAATGATATTCTCCCTCAAATCATGGCCTTGTTGCCCTCACTGGCCCCCCAGTCCCTCAGACCCCTCTGGTCCTAGGCCCTCCCGCGTCCCCCACCTCCAGCGACATGGAGTGTGAAACTAACGCCCCTCCGCGCCGCAAGCGCGCACCCGCGACCGAGTCATCCTCGGACGCCACCCCAACTGGCCCTGAGCCTCCCTCTTTCACCCTCGTCAAGAAGCGCTCTAAGAAGCGCTCAAAACAAGCCCAGGCGTCCTCAACGCCCGTCCCGGTGTCTTCAACACCTACCGCGGCGACTTCAACGCCAGCTACCCCGGTGCCTACAACACCCGCCCCGGCCCCATTGATGTCACTCACTGTGACTCCACCCCCTACCGCGGCTTCAGTCAAGTCCAAGGTTCCACCACCCGTATTCCTTCGGGAAAAGGGTAAGTGGTCCGAGGTCTCGACTTTGTGCAGAGAGCACAAGATCCACTACACCCGAGCGACCAACTCGGGTGAATCTATTAAAATCACCGTCTCGTCGATAGACGATTTCCGTGCTTTGATAAAGCTCCTCACTGATAAGCAATATGCTTATCACACTTATGCTCTGTCAGAAGAGCGTAAGTTCAGAGCGGTACTCAGGGGAGTCCCGTTCGAGTTATCGAACGAGGCTATCCTGGAGGATCTGCAGTCCCAAGGCTTCCCGGCACTTGCGGTGCATAAAATGCACAGCAAGTACGGGAGGCAACACCCTCTCGCCTTGGTGGTTCTCACCAACGTCCCCAAGTCCAGGGAGATTCTTAAAGGGGTTAGCACCATTTGCGGCCTCTCTGGGATCTCGGTCGAGGCGCCTCATCGCCGCGGTCATCCCGGCCAGTGCCACCGGTGCCAGTTGTACGGGCACGCGGCGGCCAACTGCGCCGCTCCGCCCAGGTGCGTCAAGTGCCTGGTCCCTCATTACACAAAGGAGTGCAATCGCACCCCTGAAACTACCTCTCCTCCCGATTGCGTGCTTTGTGGCCAGTCCGGCCACACCGCAAACTACAGGGGCTGCCCCCGTGCACCCCGTTGTATGCGTACAAATTCTAAGAGGGCGGCACCCAAACAGGCCCCGCCCCTTTCTCAGGAAAACTTTCCGCCGCTGCGTAGCCGGGTTCCTCCGGCTGCAAAGCCTACCCAGCCCAAGCCTGCTCCAGAGAACTGGAGGCACCGCCCCGCTGCACTAGCGAATCCCATCCCGGCTCCTCGCCCATCCAATATCACTCCTCAACCCTCCGTAGCAGACGATATGCGTATCGTCTGTGACGCTATCAAAAGTGTCGATGTTAGGGAGATTGCAGTCTTAGCCCGTAAACTTAGGGCTTCACGTACTCCGACAGAGCGTTTGCTAGCTCTGGCGGAACATAGTTCCCTTCTCAATTCATTATAGGTTCATTTAAATGAATTGATCCCTAAATCATGCTTCGGCCGACCTCCGCGCAGCCCCGGCTTCACCGGAGGCTGCCCCGAACGGCCACCAACTCATGTCCCTTTGAGCACCTTCAGTGCAACTTTCACTACAGGCGGAAGACCCGCTAGCGGGTCTCCGCCAGCGCGCCCAACTTCCCGACGGGTGTCGCTTCCGATGAAGGCTAATAGTATACGCTTACTACAGCCAACAGGTGGTTTTTAGTGGGTAGGTGCCATTCTGGTGAGTCCCACATAACCCCCCCGCAGAGGAATTTACCTGCGGGCGGGTATGCATGACGCATCTTCCACCTCCCTCCCGCGAGGGTGCCTCGGCAGCAAAAAAAAAAAAAAAAAAACTATGAAAGAAAGAGTTCGGTGCCTGCAGCGAAGAAAACAACAACTAACAAGAAGAAAGAAAAAGTCTAATAAGAAGAAAGAAAAAAGTCTAATAAGAAAAGTTCAGAAGCTTCCAGCTAGAAGAAAGAAAGTGCTGTTCGGTGAATCCGGAGGCCAGTGAAGACCCAAGAAGACGTAAGCGCTGTTCGGTGTATCCGGAGGCCAGTGAAGAGGTCTGAAGAAAGAAGCTGAACTACAGGAACAATTGCGGTTCATAGGCTTAAGGTTTATCTGTATCCGCAATAAACGTTCATACTTCGAAGACGTGTTGTTTTCACTGCGCTCCAACCTACACTCGATCAAATCGGGTGTCACTCCGTGGTTCGTCAGGTCGTGGTGTCTTCGGAGCTTCGAAGGGCACACACTACGGCGGCATCTTCTCCAGCCGGCGCAAAACTCCGCAACAATGACATTCTTTTTACATTATTTGGCAATGTAGTGAAATGTTAGGTAAAAAAATTGCCTGCGTTTGATTTTTTGAGCATAAAACAAGCGTACACTTACATCATTAAGTAACAATAGTGTTAGTGTAATAACAATAGTGTTATTAGTTTTTAACTGACTCTTTGCAGAACGTATATATCCGTCATAGTGTCCGTCAAAAAAGTGTATCCTTTGGAATGTACTAACTTGTACTTAAGTATTCCTAGAATTATTTTTCTGTTGGTTCTGAGGCAAACGATATACGAACTCAGAACAATGTCATTTAGAACTATCGCAGTTATTTTAGAAATAGCGCTAAGCAATTAGATAGACACAGTCACAAGTACCCTACAACAAGAAAAATACTCAATTGTAACTGAAAAACTAAAAAAAGATTGTGCCTATTACAGTTAGAGGTTCTTTTGGCTTTAATATTGAAATCATGTTGAATTCAATCAACTTTCAATTCAGGGGCAATAATGATGTACAAATGAAACACATTTTGAAATAAAAATACATATATTAATTACATCAATATTAAATTACAGCCAACATAACTATGTAGGTTACAATAATAAAAATATACCTATATAATTTTTATTGAAACAAATAAATAATAATAAAAACAAAGTATTTTTTCTTATTAGTAAACCCTAGATCTAAAAATGATTGACTATAAAGAAAGTTGCTTTTGCATTACCAGGTAACGTTTACAGAACAAACACCTACAAGCAAGGGGGCTCACTTATAGTATAATGTTATTCATTATGGAATTAACTTTAAATCTATGATAATTAATTAATAATGAGTTTGATGACACAAGAGTCTGTATGTTGTGGAAAGATTGTTGCTGTAATACTGAGAATAAATACTTGAATGTGACCCTTTCGAAACTTGGTTACTATTTCTTTGACTAGTAATGACAAGTTTGATTTGATGGAGGTACAGGGCTTCACACATACATTTTTGATATTGATCAGCAGACACACAAAATACAAATCACACTGTGTTGCACAATGTGATTTATTTTGAAATTCCAAATACTTATCTTGATGTGTGTGTTTTACACATCCGAGGCCCGAGGGTATTTGGTCACATTTAGAGTAAGTACTCTAAAGTTTATACATTATTTTGATTCAACATTGTTCTAAAGAAGATAGGTAATATATTAATCTCGTGCTATAAATACAGACTCAAATGTCATTCTTAAACCTAAACAGAAGGGAGTTGGTATTATAATATTACTGAGTAATAAGAAGTATGCAGCAAAATTTTTGGCATCAAGCAAAGAGAAAATAAAGAAAACAATAGCTTTGGAATAGACTCCAGTGAGGTAGTTACAATCATTGATTTTGCATTTAGATATTCAATTATAAAATCGTATTTGATTAACTTTCAAGTTAAAACTATTCTCACTGGATAGTAACAAGTAGAAATCTTAAAACAATTATATATTTACAAGTCAATCTAACATCTCAACCGATTGACAGACAAATTGATAGACAAGGACATTTTAATTGATAAAAAAAAATACGGAACAGAAGGAAGATAGGTACATTTTGCAAAACATTTATAAATGCCCTCGATTGATACATTTCCTCATGGGAATCAACATTCAATATATTTTTTATTAATAATATTCCACACTACTTATATTAATGTTTCTCTAGTGATAAGATTCCACTAAAGTTTCCGTATGTACGATATACTTATGCATCTTTTTCGTCCACACAAGTTTTTTCTCCTGTTACATCTATGTACTAATATTAAAATATGTTACAATGATCCCATTTGTTAGTATTTAGTGTACAATATAGGTTGACGTACTGTTAACAACACTGTTACTTTTTATTATGTATTTTGGCCAAAAAGAAAACGAATACCCTTTTTTTTTAAATTTTAGTGTGTGCCGATGCAACAAGTACTGGAATAATTTTACGTAATTAGTTAGAATGCTGAATAAAAAGACATCATTTTATTGAATAAACCCACTCATTTATAACGTAGTTTGGCACACACTTCATAGGTTTATTAAGGGCATTTCAAAATTGACAGGTTGAGACTGAATTTTGTAAATCAATTCCTTTGAAGGCAGGGCAAAGGTTTTTATTATCGTCAGTACAATTAGTATACTTTTTGTTACAAATATTTGTAAATCACTACAATTGTAGTGAAAAATTCTTATCTAATGCCTAAAAAATCAAAATAAGTGATAGCGAAAGCTTGTCACTTATTTTCACTATAAAATATTAATAATAACTGTACTTGGACACTGCAGAACTGCCAAATAGTTTGAACGAATGCATCTACTAAAGGTAATAACTTTGGTCAAGCTCAAAATGTTAACTGTGTATCCAAATTTCAATAAAATCATCGAATGTGTATAAAACTTGCTAAACTTTACCGATATGAAGAATCAGCTTCTTAGTGAAGTGGTCAAATACTTTTTTGCAGTTTTGTTAAAAATCAACATAAATTCTATTGGGACCCAACAATACTACAGTCTCACACTAACCTGGTAGGTACATGATCATAAAAAATAAACAAAATAATTTAATAATAGACTCTTCTTTGACAACAATGTAACAAGTAATCAATAAAATACACAATGTAAATTATAAATGCCTTTTCAATGTAGACGAAAATCTAAACTTAATAAACACACACACTCACACTTCTACGTAGAGTGAGAATCAGATTCCACTTATACAAAAGCATAAACCGAAAAGTTATCGCTATACATAATTATGCTTTTACCTTATCCTACTTATAATTCATAAAAGGCATCCTTTGACAAACGTCATCAAAACTGAACGAAACAGCAAATAAGAGAGAACTTCTACCACGACACGAGCAACGAAAGGGTTCGAGGCGTCACTGAACATAAATCTTACACTCACACTTTGCACCGGGACGCGTTTGTACTAAAGAGGGTCGACACACTACTTTATTAAAAAACTTAGTACACACGAGTCGAGAGATAGTTCTTTGTGTCATGTGATGATATTGTCATGTATAAATACGTCTTTCGAGCTCGATTGCGCTCGGTAATACTTTGGTGTTTCCGGGAGTTGGTGGTTGAATCTCATTTGTTTGGGACTTGTATCTTTTTGGAGCGGAAGTCGTATATTTTCCGGCAGAATAACACGAGTTCCGGAGACACAGAAGGCGGTAGTTTGGAGTCGTTGGGCTCGATGGCCGGGGTCACTTCGGAAGCGGGCATCGGCGGCACTATTGACGGTTGTATTTGAATGCCTTCTTCAATAGCTTTTAGCCGCTTGCGGTAACTGTAACAAAGAATGATTGAATTCGAGATTGACGAAACATTTGTGAGTAATGTTAGTTTTCAAACTGTTTGAATAGTCTTCCATTGTTATGAAATGGATTGATTCGTCTGCGATTTGTTTGTTTGTGAGGTGAGAAGTATTTTTGGAACATTTTCATCATTCCTAACAACCCAAAAAGGATCAGTTCTGTTTGAGTCACTTGGTGCCGAGTACATTAAACTGTTCATTGTCAAAATGACGCAATTGAAGATAAAAGAGAACAGTGAAAGCGACTGAAATTGGAGTTTCCTAGCGAGATCTATTCAGAAATGAAGATATCCGTTGTGGACCAAAATCACTGACATAGCGTGGAGTTTTGCAACACTGAAGTGGCCACGGGGCGGGCACATAGCTCGTCAAAATCGAGTGGTGAGTTGTTCTGAATCATTTCAAAACACAAAACCTAAGACGAAAGAAAGATAACTCACCGACAGTACTCATTAAACGTGAGCACGTAACATTTGTCTTCAATGCAAGCCACAGAGTTAGCGTCTCTGTGTTTAGAGGCGAACACTTCGTCGGGCGCGTCGCTGGGCTGGCGTCCCAGCTCTGTGTGTTCCGGACGGTAGTACCACACCAGGGATACCATCATTTCTCCTGGAATTTGAAGGAGTAAGAATATGGTTTTTATTAACAGATGTATCATGACAGAATTAGGTTTTCATTGATAGTGTTATAACTTCAAACGTAATAAGGGTTAGACTTAATAAAAAGTTTCACTAAAGTGTCACCTATTTATGATATAAAACATAAAATACATATTTATGTTTTTGGGAACCTACAAATAAAAAATAGATTTTGTTTGTTCTTAATTTTTTTTTAAATGCCCTCATAATCGTATTTGGGATAACCTATTGTGATTCGTCTGATTAGAGTCTTAGGTATAATTAATTTATTTTAATTAGGTATATATTTATATTGGCTTTGTTTTGGAATTATCTGTAATTTTTAACTAATAATACAATTTATGTTTTGACTTAACTGCTAATGGAACCCTATTTTACTTATTATCAATACATATTATAAATCGCAGTCCCCCGGCCGCGTATGTTTGTCTGTCTGAACGCGAAAAACTCAAAAACTACTAAACGGATTTTCATACGGTTAACACCAGTTGACGGAAAGATTTAAGAAGAAGGTTTATGTGTATATTTTGTTTACTTGTTTTGTGTAAAGTGACTGAAATATGATAATATATTTTGAATATATCGAAATAATTCCAGCCGACTGGGAGCTTTCCACGAAATGTTTCATCAAAGGTCAATAAATCGCAATTTGCTTTTATAATATTTAGCGATTCTTTACGTTTTTAAGCACTTGCAGGATAGGAAATGAATACTTTGAAAATACTTTCAAGTAATTAACTTTTACACGTTATAAACGTTACATTTAATCATAATCTAAGTGCTCATCGCAACAATTAGATGCGACACTTACGACAGAAAAGAAAATTTGGCATGTATACTCTATTACCCGTGCGAAGCCGGGCGGGGCGCTAGTCAGGGGCTAGGGGCTCAGCTCATCAGATCAGCTCTAGATCGTAATTTAGAAATTTCACAAAACTTCCACCAAGATATTTTGGAAGTTATTTTACAAAGTTAAGCACACACTCACCATCGTCCGGGTTCTCCCACAGACTGGCCACTCTTGCCACGAAGGGCGCTGCTCGCGCCACGCTGGCACGCAGCAACACGCAGTCCCCGCGCCGCACGGAGTCGCCGCCCGCGTGCGTCATGCGCCCCCAACAACGCGCCAGGCGGTCTAGGCGAGCGTCGTTCTGAAAGGAGGAATTTAGGGTCAATATTTTCTCGTACACAACAGTATACATCCTCTTTCAATATGTTTTTGATCAATCAGCGTTGCGAGAAAACTCTCGAGAAATAAAAGTTCATTTACGACTTTTTTTATCACGAAAATGATATTTTTCAACACATGACTTTTGGCTCAAATTCACTTTGCGCCGCGAATTATATGCAAACGAATACTGCAAGATTATTTGTATATTTATAATTATGTGATAGATAAATACACAAAGTTGTCCTTATCATTTATCCATTCACTCTTGTTTTTTCAAAGTTCAGTTAGTTAATTGGTCTAAGATTTTTATACTATAATTCGGTCCTAAGAACTTACTCTTAAATTCTTATCTTAGCGTTTCAATCGGATTGCACCGTCCGTGGCCACAAGTAGACTAGAATAGATGAAGGAAATTTGAAATTGTGTAGGCGGATTCGAATTTCAGAATACGAGACTCAAACATCCTAATATGAAAACTTAGTATATTAAAGAATTTCATTCACACACTTACATTTAAATAAACCCTCGCCAAATAATGTTCCCCACTCCAAGTCCATCCATTGCTCCACCGCGGCGATGAGGCGGGCGCGGGCAGTGCGGGCACAGGGGGCACCCGGCGCCGCGGCCCCGACCGTCTGCCCCGTCCCCGCCGCCAGCTAGAACACGCGTCCTCGATCACCAGCGACGCCGTGTCCGTCTTGATGGCCGACTTCTTGGACACTAACAACTTCGCCACTTTCTCTTTTTTCTCAGCTGCCAGCTTACTTCGCTTCTTCTCTTTTTGAATTTCCATTTCCGTTTTGTTCTCCGCCGCCTTTTTTAAAGCGAGATGCTTAACGAGTTTTTCGACGGCTTTGCCTTTTAACTCGTTTGTTAGGTTGCAATTAGTTTTCTCATCTGTTGGCTTAGTTTCAGTTTCGGCTTGTGTTTTCGTTTCTAGAGGCTCTTGTTTTGATTCTATTTTGTTTGGTGGCTTTAGTAACTTGTTCGGTTTTGTAGACTTGGTTACTATATCACACTTATAACTAATACTGTTTTCGCAATCTTTAGGATCACTTTTTAAAATATCACACATGTTTTTACGAGTTTCACTACTAACATCACTATTATCTGTACTAGATAGTCTGTTATTGAGCTCGGAGACGTCACAAGGCGCTGAGATTTTTGGTTCATCTACAGTTTCTGCTTTTTCCGCTGGCCGGAGAACCGATTTTGAATTGACACATATTTTGGAGTCAACTACGTCTAATTTGCAGGAACTATTGTTTGGAGCCTTTTTCTTCAATAGTTGATTTTCTAATGAAGTAATACTCGTCAGAACTTCTTTCATTGTATTAGAGTTTTGTAAGATATTATTGTTGATACTATGAATTTTGCCATCGATGTTTTGTAGGCTTTTTTCTTTGGACGATAAGAATAACTCTGCGGGGTTCTTTTCGACGTTTAGGACACTGTCATCTCTGTTGATGCTGTTTTTCCTCAGGAGGTTGTCGAGAGCCGTCGGGGCACTCTTAGCTTTGGAAGTCAACACATGGGGCTCCTCTTGCAGCGCGGCTACGTTTTGCAGTCTTGGGTCTTGTTTGACAGGCGATAGAAGTAACTTCTTCGGTTTGGGATCTCCTGCACAGTGCTCCAGTTTTCGCTTCATACCCTTCTTTTCACTTGGCGGAGTTTTGAGCGTCCTTCTCGTAACTGAAGCTTTTCTTTTCGGTTCTTTAGTAACAGTTTCTACTTTTGGAGTTTCAGTGTGATCACCGGAAACTTTTCTTCGTTTTTGCAGCTTGACGTGTTCGCCGATGCCGTTAGTTTTGCAGCTTTCTTCGAGGGTGACATCTTTCATGTCGATTTCTAGTTTCGGGCGGGAGTATCGACGCTTGGTTGGTTTCTGTTCTGGCAGTTCAGCGACAGGGCTGTTGTGTTCTTTAAGGGCGGAGACAGGTTTGCGCGGGGGAGCTTCGGAGACGCCTTCATTCTCTTTTTTGACGTCGATAGTCGGGACGCCGGGTTCTGGGGAGGAGAGATCGATGGGGGCAAGGGCGGGTAGTACGTCATTAGCGTTGGTGTGTTCTCGGGGGGAGGTGTGTTCGCGAAAGCGGCGGGCCATGGCCTTGCCGAGGCGAGCAGGGCGCGGCGCGGGCGGCGTGGCGCACACTCCGGCAGACCCACGTGCTGGCGACGGAGGTGCGGGCCGGGGCTCCAGCAGCTCGCGCTTGGGCGAGGCGCCACCGATGCTGGGCACGGGGTACGGGTGCGGCGCGTCCGTGGCCGCGGGAGGCTCGGGTTCAGGGGGATCCTGAAATTAGTAGTAAGAAGCTGTTGTTAAAGACGCTGGTATAAAAATATGTAGGGTCATTATGAACATGTATACTTCATTAAATATATGGCAAAGGCAGTCATTCCTATTGATATTTATTTAATACCTATTCAGGTATGGGGAGTACGAACGGGAGTACTAACCTAACCTAACCGACCGACGTAAAATTATATTACATCTATATGTACGACTAACTGGCTTCAATGAACTTTAATTCTAATTTTTTCTATGTCTAAACATAGACCACATTTTTTTAATAGAAGGTAAGATTTTAAGTTCTTAGTTAAGTATTAAACTACTTATTTTAAAAGTATCAAACTGTTAATTAAACACTAAAATCGAAGCACAATAGACGCTCAATTTTGTTATTTGCCTACAAAACTTTTGACTTCGCAAACCGAAAATGTTTAGTTGGATTTAAAAATTTTATGTAACACTTAAATAATGGACCGAAAACTACACAATAATTATTAAACCGCCACTTAATCAACACAAATAAAACATATGCATAGCTTTCACGCGTACATTTATTTATAAACAGGGAAACTGTTTTCCAGAGTGAGGAACAATGAAGTGACTAACTTGCTTTGGACAGTGGAATGGAGGTATATTTCAGTCACCTGATTCATAACTGATAATGGTTTTTAAGTGAGTCATGAGTTCTAGATTCAAATTATATATTGAAACCACTAATTGCGCTGGTATACTAAACATGTTTCGTATAAATACAATAATTAATTACTTTAATACTGGTGTCGGGGTTGGTTCCAATCATGCGTCAGAATATTAGTATGATGGAAATAGTTGTCATCGTTTATTTTATTAGTTCACTTTTGGAAGTTGATAATCGATTTAAAACTTTATTCTTTTTATAAAATCTGGGAGGGTTGCACGGAACATTAAAGTTTATCTTGGCTGGACCCACAAGCTGCAGAAGAGTTTTAATAGTCGGAGATAGAATTTCAGGAGAGCTTAGGAATACACATTTTAAACAATATAGTTTATTTAAATTTTTTGTAAAATCTTGCATAGTAGCCATCTACCGTGTTGAAACGCTTACACAATATTTACTTATTGTTATAATAAATTATAATACTTACACCTATCATGAAACTTTCATTTGATATAGCATTGTTGATTATTAAATAGTTTTAGCCACGCATTAGCCATGTGTGGATTGATTGTGCTCAAATATCAACCAAACACAATGTTACGACTTCTGAGAATGTCAGCCAGTTCTTTTATCGACGTTTATTTTATGTATACAATATTTAAAAAAATTGGTATAGTACTTTCAATAATAAAAATCCAGGAAATGCGCAACCCGTCATGATCTATGGAACACCAATCAGAGCGAATGACGTCAGTTATAAGTAAATGAACAGCACAATTTGTTACGATCCAATTTTGCCACTCAGAAACATAGATAGGTGTCGTTGGCAGGCATTGGTTTCGATTACTTTAAGAAGTAATGTATCACCTTTTAGCAAAATTACAGTTTCTTACAATGACTTCAGTTTAAATCGAAGTAAATGAGTTAATGGATGCCGGCCGCACAAAATAGAGTCTCCTTGGTAGGTCTTTTTTTTCTACAGTGGAGATTTTTCAGCAAAAAAGAAGAAATAGCTTACCTTGCCACTGGGCAGCGCGTGCGAGGCACCGGCGCGCAGGGAGCCCGCGGAGGCGGCGTCCGGGCCCGCACCGGTCGGGGCTTTACCAGTAACGGGCCCAATATGGACGTTTTTTGGACACGCGTTCAGGGGGCATGGACAGGCGCGGTACTCTGGAAAAGATGAATAGTTTTCTCAGATAAGTTGTAAGGTTAAAATTAACGAATATAACTGATGAAGCCCTTGTGCTACTACTGGTTTATTTATTTACTGGCGTCGCATGTTATGACAAAGACAAATGCTTTCTTTATTTTTATTTGTATTCCCCAATTTGCTAACTCCGGAGTCATATAATTAGTGTGTTGATTTTGTGGACAGACGTTTAGCGTCCATAGCGTGGATACACGTGGGTTAAACATTGCCAGGTTTTTATATAAACAAAAAAAAAGCCTTTTAGGAGAGAGCTATTGCGGTAGAGTGACGACGACTTTACACAGGTGTGGTTAGAAGGTTGTTTTCTGCTTTTAGGTGAATATAAATTCGAGATATCAAAGCGGTGTAGACATCCTTAACACAGCTTTTGTTAACTTTCGGTTACTGCAAGCTTTATTTACCTAAAGTCGCGACGGTTTGAGGTAGCCGATGCGGAGGTCTAACTAGACCACTCCAAGCAAATCATTTGGATTACAAATAAATTTTATACTACACCGTCTCTTTTAACTTTTTACCATCGAAGAAATATGCGCGCTGAAAAGATGAATGAAACTTCCTTTCTGTCCTGCTTTGGCGGGACAAAAAATTATAGGGAGATCGATTGCTAAGCTGGTTTATTTTCTTTAATTTAGGACGAGAATCAGGCGGATGCTAGAATACAAAAAGATTTTATGTTGAAGTCAGCAATGTTATACTGGGAACATGCTACTTAAAACTTAAAAAATATTTTAAAAATTATTATATCTTTAACATAGCACCTTCTAAGACTGTAGACTTGGCTGTAAATGCATTGTTCCCTTTGCCTGTTCCGTAAGTTAAGTAGCATAAGCAAATGAAATACGAGTGGATAGTTTTCTTTCAACTAGAATGTCAAAATATCTAGTACCGAGACGAAAGATTTATTGACGGCACCTAAATCAAAAGAAACTGCCCAAGCAGTGATAGTCAAGGTGTGCCCGAGAAACCCTGGCAAGCATGGCGTATGAAGAATAAATAATTTCAACTAATTATGTTTTTTTTATTTTCCTCGCATGATGATAAAGTGGATCCCCCAATTCGTGTGTAATGAGGCTAAACTACATCCTCGTTGGTCACCGTCTGCCCTGGATGAACAAAGTACTTCTTCGAGGTAGTAACTTAAGTTATACGTCACTCAAAAACGACAACTTTTATCTACTATGAAAAATTTATGGATGAACGTAATATCGAGAACCAGTTAAAATAATATTGAGTTCACTGAAGTTTTTGTGGATTACCTACCTACCCAATTATCAAAAAAAAAATATATATATGAATAATTTAGAATAATAATAAGATGGAATACAAGACTTACCAACGTAAGGTATCCTAGGCGAATGTTGATAGCAAGGAGATGTTCCGTAGAACTGTGGTGGATACGGTTCACTTCCAACTCCGACAATCTGTAAGCAAAAATATCAATTTAAAACTAAACTTGTGTATATTAACCTGAACTTAGAACGAGTTTTTAAAATGACCATTGCGCAACTCAATTGGAACTTCATTATTGAACTGAAAGGTAGGCATAAAAAAACGTGTCCGCCGAACATTTTGAACAAGAAATGTCAAATTAAAAATTTCAAACATAACCCCAAATCGACCGACTGTAAGCGAAACCCGCCATTTTGTAAGCGCTTAATATATAAAAATATAAGAATTAAGAAGTTCACTTCACTTCCCGCGCTAACGACAAAAGCCGATAAAATAAAACAACTTTTATTGGAAAAGATGTTTGCAGAATCGAGTTTTCGCTCTTTTTATATGAAATTGTTATTAATAGCTTTCCATTATAGATGGCGGTCTTGACGCGGTTCTAATAATGAAATGGGAGTCTCGCAATTCCTGGTATTTTTATTGACGTGATTCGATTCTTTTTACGTTATCTGATGAACGGCGATAATATTAAGTCACCCGCATTAACGTAAAAATAATAATATAACAATCGGGTATAATGAAATGATATTTTCTCTGTATGGCATTAATTGTGGTCGTGAAACGTGGTTTATTTGACATCAACAACTATATTTTCCTGTTGCACTTATACACTTTACCTACTCATTAAAATGGAGGGACATGCGCAAAGACTAATGGCCACACTCAGACACGTGAAATGGTCACTTAAGGCGATTTGCTTAATAGATTTTCTTAGTCTATACTTTATCTAAGTCTATATTTTGCTAAGCCAAATCTATAATTAAGAGAGTCTTTAGTAACCGTATGACATATGATAAAAATGCAGGAATGATTCGGTTGCCTTGAGTGTAGAGAAATAAGAATTAATAAGAGTTAAAGTGCTCTATTAAATAACTCTAAAATCATAAATTTCTGCAGAAATCTTTTTGCTCCAGTATTTTCAATGAAATGTTCCAAAAACGACTTGTGAGACGAGTGGTCAACTTGTCTCAATGGCCAATGGGAGTACAATGTAAAACCTTTTTAAGGGTAAAAAGATCAAAAAAAGGGACCGTAGGATTTATAATTTATCGTACTGAAGTGTGAAAGTTGTGTATGTTTGATGTTCAGTACTCAATATCCCAATTGAGCTTAGAATAAAGGGCTCTTTTTTTACACAATGTTGATCGATATATTGCTTATGTGGTTATCCCGAAATGTTAACACACACGGGGTATTTGATGTACCCGACAAAAAAGCACACGATCTAATAAATAATAAAATTTTAAGTATTTTAAATAGACTGACTTGTGCATCAGGAGCGGGCATGTGGTAGGGTCCTGGCGGGCGGTAGTAGCGACCGTAGCAGAGCTCCGGCGGGTAGTACGACGGGCCGTACTGCTGCAGCATCTGAAACAACGGCGAGCCAGATATTCATCTGTTCTTTACTTGGAAAACATCCAGGTTACAGTATGGAGTCTGCATTGAAAGATACTTGTCACGGTTGGCTTTAAGGATAGTGTTCGCTTTGTTATTCAAGTCGTCGTGATTATTTGGAATCTCAAGCTGGAGTTTACAAGCTTGGTGAGAGTGCTCCGTCAACCAGGAAGGATTTGGATTTTCATACGTAGATTTATTAGCTAAATTAATCATATTAAGATCCTGGACACACTGCACGTGTGAATTCAAATTGACTTTGTTTAAATGCACGTTGATTTACCCGATATTATGATCACTTTTGATAAAATAAATTAATAATTAATAGATACTACTAAGTTTAAACGCTTGAAAGTTTTAGTAAATTATCATCAGCGAATAGCTGGTAATTTAAAATGCAATATACAATACGTAGAAACAAACAAGTAAAAAAAAATTAAAACTGATTTAAACCGTGGAAGCAACATACACATCAAAACATTTTAAGTCCCTATTAGTCCTCAGGATCATAAAGATACAGTTGATAACCCAGGTAAGGACTGCGGGGGCGGAACATTGTCCTAATAGGCGGTTTGTGTCCGTTTACTACACAAAGCAGCGGCGTAGAAATTGTTACACGTTGCATGGACTTAGTAACTTTAATGGACTGTTAAGGCTTGTCAAACATAATTTACTTCATATCCTGGGAACGTTTAAAATGTTAAAGGATGGAAGTTTAAGGGTTTATTAAAGGATTGAGGTTTGAAATGGTTGGTATAAATAAATATAAAATAAAAGTTTGTAATCTAATTTGTTCATTTTTTAAATAAACATAACTCCCATAAATTTATCAAATCACTGAATTATGGCCAGTGACATGTACTAATGGCTGGTAGCTATCGCCTCAGTCAGCAGTTCCACTAGTGTTGTAAGCAGAATTCGATCATTGAAAGAGACTAATGAGCAATTAAGATTTTTTTTTATTTTTTATCTTTATTTAAAGAGCTTAATCCTATTTGAATCACGTCGCTCTATTAAGAATCATACAAATATATAACACGTTACATTACTCATTTCATTTACAAAACTTAATTACTTACACAAGGATTAACATTTATTCTTAACTATGTGTAAAAAGTCATGATAAGAATTAGGAACATCAACGTAGATTCCTTCATATGTCGCTTGCCTGGCTAATCTTTCCGCTTGTTCATTCCCCAATATGTCGGTATGCGAGGGAGCAATCAAGATCTCACTGAGTCTTTTAGTAATGTAATTCGTCAGCCGAGCTCAAACATCAAGCCCAAAGAGTAATTATTATAGACTTCTCGTGCGAGCTCAGAAGTGTCCAAATCGAAACAGTATGAATACGCAAATAGGGTACGAATGGAGATGGAATCAAGTGAAAACTGTTTCAAGCGAAAATCATTGGTATTTTTAATTAACACATGATTTAAACTCTAGTGCTTTATGTCTAATTTTTTTTAATCCGTCCTCATTTGTTTTTCAACACAAACTAGAGGTGGGCGATACAAATCGTATACAGATATTGAAACTATATATGGACGCAATATCCTTAAACCGTATATTTTCAGAAACCAATATACATTATAAACCCGATATGATTCGGTGCAGCGATTGGTTCAGTCGGTCGAATTCTACTAAATTAGTTACGAACGAGCGTAAATGCATGACAGTTTCGCGTTAACTGATTTTGGATCTTGTCTGTATTAGTGTAACATTATATATTTCCATTGATTTATGTAACTAGCTTTTGATCATTGGTGTTCATCGTCGTTATGCGTCAATTCTTTAAAAATTCCAAGGCATCTAGCCGAATGCAACAATATTGATATCTAGATAATTTTTTTAGGTTCGATTGCTTTATTTGTATACGTGAAATAATGTTTTACCATATATATACTTACCTATATATATATATATATATATATATATATATATATATATATATATATATAGGTAAGTCGCCGGAGGTTGACCTGAGAGAAAACGTTATTCGATAAACATTATTTTTCTTGATTGATATTGATATCAATCATATAGTCTCGAAATCAAATATCAATATAGATATACTCGTAGTTTCGATTAGATATTCAAAAAACCCTATATTGCCCACCTCTAACACAGACTATGTTTTACTATCTAGTATATGTATTGCAATTACCGGGGGGTGCGGCGGATGGTAGTGCGGGGGGTGGTAGCGCGCGAGGCTGCGTTCTGCGTCTGCGCCGGTCTCCTTTATCAGGGGGCCCGCTGGCTGGTAGTAGCCTGTAAAGAAAGGAAGAGCTTATTGCGGGTTTCAAAATCACATACACCTGTTGCCTACTGCTAGTTAATACAAAGATGGATAAAATAGAACAGCGAGCTTTGTTATTCAATACATACATATAATTTAAGAGTTAAATATATTAAATAAGTAGACGGAACCTAGTACGGTCACGTGGCCATAACTTCAATTTTATAATCCTATTTTATTTTATTTCCCATTTAATTTTGTTTCTGTTTTTTAGAAATATGTTTAATTGAAAAGGAGTAGTGAGTTCTGCGCATATTATCTTAATAGTGATCGTACGAGTAGCTTCACTTGTGAATGACGTCATCAACTATGGCGTAGGTTAATTAATTAGTGCGAATAAGATATTTTTCTTTTACATTGTAAAAAACACAGACTAGGGTTTTACTAGATCCTAGAGTAGGTACTAGCTATCTGAGTTAGGTTGTCTGCCTACAGGCAAAATGATTAGTTCTTAGTGATACAACTATTCTAATTATATTTATTCTAATTATAGAATAACGTAATTTACACATAAAAACTAAGCGTACGTGACCACATGCTCGACATAGTTTGCGGTATAAATTAAGATTTAAATGTTCGATGACTACATTAATGGTCATTACCCTTGTACAACTGGCGGTCATTGTTCATTAAGGTATTAAAAAAACCCCTACAACAGCAAAACTTTAATTATTTGAATGTCATATAACATAAACAATACAACAGTTCATAGAATTAACTAGAACTTTAAGAAGGACCGTAAGATCGTCCCAGGTCAGGCGAGCAGCAGGAAGTGCGTAGGAGTAATCCATTGACAGTCAAACGAGACAACTTCCGGCTTCTTTATTTTGCGCGCTTTATCTTTTGTTGATGATATTTAATGGCCATGAAAGCACAAGTTAGTAAGGAAACGTAATTTTAATTTAATTAAAGGAACGCAGAATTAAAAAAAAGTCTGGCGAATCTTTGGCTGAAAACTTTCCTTCATTTAACCGACTTGCCAATGTTGTAGTTTTAAAACATCACTACAAAGATTTACTTTTGCTAATTTCCTTATCACATACAGAAGTAGATTTACTTGCGCTTTTTAAAAACACAAAGTTCTCGCTTTTCCGGGAAACAAGATCTTGTTTTATATTTTCCTACATTTCTAATATTGAGAATAACAATTGTTCATAAATTCAATATGGTCAAATTAAAAAATACTTTTCAGTAATATCTTTAAAAGACAAAAAACGGCATAATTTAATTTTAGTATTTTAATCAATAAGTTTTACAAGTTGACAACACGGGCACAACGCGGGCATCGCAAAAACATAAAAAGAACTCTAAAAGAATATGAATCAACAGTTGATATGACAAGCTGGTAGATAAATGGTGGTTCCGTACGTAGACCACTTCCGGTTTGAAAACATATTTAGTTGAGAAAAATACTATATTGATAAGTCCAGATTATGTTTTGTCTTGCTGTTTTTAAATTTTCTTTTAAGTTTTGGGAATAATGATTAATTTTATCTCTTAGGCAGGAGCATAAATAACGAAGGCATATTAACACTATAAATAAAATATTTAGCAAATTTTATTGAAATTTAGTCGTTGTTCCAAAATTCAAGCATGTAGGTACTCTACAGTACAGGTGTATTAAAAAAATTGTGCTAAATCATAAATGTTAATTATATTCTTAATTTGTTTTATTTATTACGTGTTTATAATGTTAAAATTGAGTGCCTTAACAATTACTTTACTAATTGCTAGCAAAGATACAAGGTCACAGAATACGTGAAAGCTAAGTATGGATCGCGTTTAACTTAACGTTAAACACGCTGACAGGGGAACCCTTCAAAATTGTAGGATAAAATTGATCGCATTTACCATAAACTCAATATATAATTTTATCTAAGTCGTTGGTCAGTCACTGCGTGCAAATGTAACAGACAGACAGAATTACTTCGTATTTATAATATTTGCATAAAAGTAGCTGACTAACGATTTCGAAAACCATTTTCTAACTCACCGCCTCACTAAACTGTACATTTAAAATCCTGAATACATTTGTAATTGCACTTACAAAAATAGTCTCCTTTGTTAAATCTGAAAATACAAATTGAACAGTTTTTTTTGACAAAACATAATTGGACATCTCTTCCAAACGAATAAGACACAATTCATGATATTTTTATCAGACGCCGTAAAACCCCACAACTTTACTATAACATGAAACAATCAACGTAAAAACTTTACAATTAAATTAAGGAACCTCAAGGAGAATGCCATCAACAATATTATACGTGAAAAGATTTATCCCCAGCACTTTATTCATACATTTAGTTCCGTGGAATTCCGCGGGAGCGCTGCTGAACGGTTATCGGGTGGGATCCGAGACCCATTAAATCGTACTAAAGAACGTTTACGCTCTGTGTTCGATAAGAATCCGAGAAAATACAGACATTCATTTGATTAAGAATTTTATTCCAGTTACGTAATGAACTGTGAAAATGTTTGAAGTATTTGCGTTTCGAAATAAAAAAGCATATTGATAAGCTTAGCAAGAACTTTGAATTTTAAATTTGCCGCGTATTTAATTCACAAAGAAGGTACTAGATATTAATATACAATCAGGCTATTGTAACAAAAGATACACAGTCATAACTAAAATGAAAATATTGTTGTCCAAAGTTTGTCAAAGTGGTTTCAAAGTTGTAATATTAGCCAGATTCCATACGGTTTATGGTTCCGTGCGATCCACATACCCACAATTAAACTCTCTTCGATTGTTTTCACTATTATATCGTATAAAAAAAGCCTACTGCACAAAGAGTCTTAAGTTCTTGGAAACGGCTTCAATTTTCAAGCTTACAATACGTGGTAGCGCGGCGCGGCGCAGAGTCTAGTAAACTAATTGGATTAACTGTCGCGGATGGGCGGTGTCACTACTGTTCATCTTATGTGTACATGCCCAATTATTTTGAATTTAGTCCTTCTGATGAGAGCAATATGGTCTGTAATTGTTTTGTTGATTTTGATGTGTGGTTTATTTAGGTACCTACTGTTGTTTTGCAAGTTCTAAGCTGATGGAAATGTTCGGTGATTTTTCGTATTGACCGTCGGTAAATGATAAAGTGGTGATGTTTGAAACATCCAATATTTCAATTTTTATAATGTTAAATCCATCAACAATCGCTACCATCACCAAAAAACTACAGTCTTCTTATTAAAATCTGTTTTAAATATACTTACATGTCACTAATCTGTTCTTGCATCGACAAAAAAACTCAAATTTATTAGTATAAACACGAGCAAATGTATTTAAATTCCATTGCAACGAAGTATTTCAATGCTAAGTATCTGCGCAACGAAAAAGAAAAAGGTCGGGACCTTAAACTTTATGCTAGGCTGTAACTATAAGTTACAGTAGTCCAGTTTAAAAAAATAAAAAAAATCTGAATGTGTGTTGCCAGTGCGTGGCCTACACAAGCGGGTAGTTCGCCTTGGGTTGCCAGCTGCTTCAAATAAAAAGGCTATTGCTGATACAACTTTTTGCACCTATTTAACCATTGTATAGTATAGAAACGAGCGGATAATAGGTACGTCTTTACAGACAATAATGAGGGTAGCTACTGATTCCTGCCGGGAGATATACGTTGTCGAGAGAGTTCATTATTTGTGACAAGTTTGCTTTTAGAAGTTTACAATATTTATACATAATTTTTTTTTGTATGAAACTTACAATTGCACAAATACTCTTTGGAATTTTCCAATAGCAAAAGGGACTAATTTAAATTGTATTTTATTATGCTCAGTAGTAACATACTTTACGATAACCTTTCAAAAGCTCAAAAAACTACGGAAACACGAAATCGAATTCGCAAACAAGGAAGCGTAAATTCTTCATTATTACCCTCTTAGATGACATTTTGGCGGCAAAAAGTTTAATGCCGGAACTTAAATGAGCAAAAAATGTTTAGAAATAAAACCATAATGCGACCGTAATTTGAGGTTTAATAAGTCTGTCGTTTGAGTTAATTACGTTGAGTATTAGTTATTATGCGAATTATTTCCCTATTTAAAATTACCCCGCCCCCACACCATGGCAGACCACAAAAAAATAGTTTTCTTCAATAGTTATATAGAAAAAAAGGTTAATTTGCGGCTGATTAGAAACTGCAAATATCGTTTATATTCGAATCAAGCTTGAGAAAAACACGTTTGAGCACAAATATTCGTATACATTTAATATCAATAAATAAATTTAAACGCCATTTAACTCTTAACTGCTTATTGTTAACCATAGATATTCTTTACGGCGTGGATATTATTTTTATTGCACCATTCACACATTCCTGCAGCAATGGCACTATATCTATGATGACGGACTGCGTTCAGTGTGAAGATAGGGATCGATGCCCTATCTTCACAGTGAACGCAGCCACTCAGCACCTTTGGCTGTGTATTAAAATCTGTTGTCTAATGTAATTCGTCCCCATTCTCGCTCCGATCGCCACGCGGTTCGGACGTGCAAGACCCAGCTCTCCGTTGATCGGTCCCTTCCCGCCATTCCGCGGCGCTCAGTTTACTGACGTCACAGTCTAGCGTGTTGGCTCCGTGCTACGGTTTTCTAAGTCTTTCTACTCCGTCTGAGTGCTTTCGAAGTGCGATTTTTCTTTGCGACTAAGCCTCTTAGTCTTCAAAGTGCTGTGCTAAGTTGTGTTGTGCTTGTGCTGAGTGCAGTGTTGTGCCCGGCGTAAGTAGTCTGGTTTCAGTGCAAAGGATACTTAACGGTGACAACGAATTTGTACTGAACCAGTCCTTTTTATTTTTATTTATTTCTCTTCTCTATTTTATTTATTTTTCTCCTATTTTCATATTTATTTCTATCATATTTGTGTGTTTTCGTGTGTATTTGTCCTTTCTGTCGGTAAAGGTTGACCCTAACGCGGTCAACTCTTTACCTGCGCACCCTTTTTTAGGTTTCTAGGTAGCGGCCTTCGGCGTACTATTGTTAGTTTTAATTTATTCTCCCCAGCCCCCCTACCGCTGGTAGGGAGGTTTGCCGCTAGGGTTCGCTAGATTTTTATTTAGGAATTCTAGGCATTTGTTATATAAATAGGCGCTAGGTTTGTTAGGGAACCTAGGCATACATTATATATTTATATATTTCATATTATCCCAAGCCCTCCAATGGACCTTGTAAACGTTCTTAGGTCGTTCGCCCAGGCGCTCGCGGCGTCCGGTTGCCCCATCCCAGATGACGTACTAACGCAGGCCTTACAGGCTACTATCGCGTCCCCGGCCCCTCAGGCCTCAACCCCGGCCCCTCAGGCCTCCAACGTCGAGACCCCTCAGGTCTTAAGCTCTCCCGCGTCTCCCGCCTCGTCCGAGATGGACTGCGAATCGGTCGCATCCTCTCACGCGTCGCGTCGTAAGCGTACCGCTCCCGGGAGCGACTCCGAACCCGCGTCTGATACGTCGTCAGATGCCGTCACCTTAACCGGCTCTCCTGAGCCCGCGTTTCAACTCGTCGCCAAGCGCTCCAAGAAGCGCTCTAAGAAAGCTTCGGTATCTTCAATACCCGAGCCCTCCCCGGTGTCTTCAACACCAGCCCCCGCGCCGTTAAAATCGCTCGTAGTAACCGCGTCTCCGTCGGTCACATCGAAGCCAGCGACGCGCTGCGCTCCCGTCCCGCCGAAGCCTCAGCTCCCTCCGCCCGTCTTCCTGCGTGAAAAAGCGCGCTGGACCGCGGTTTCAAACTTGTGCAAAGTGCACAAAATTAATTATTTAAAAGCCGCCAACGCTGGCGATACAATCAAGATTCAAATAGCGACCGTCGACGAATTCCGCGCGTTTACCAGGTTACTCGGATTAAACCAAATCGCGTATCACACCTACGCCCTCCCGGAGGAGCGTAAGATCCGCGCAGTACTACGGGGCGTCCCGTTCGAACTAAGCAACGAAGACATCCTCGATGACCTTAAGTCTCAGGGTTTCCCGGTCACAGCAGTGCACAAGATGCACTCCAACCGCGGTAGGCGTTTTCCCTTAGCGTTGGTAATCCTGTCGAATACTCCCAACTCGAGGGAGATCTTTAGAGAGGCTCGCACAATTTGCGGACTCTCAAATATCTCCGTCGAGCGTCCCAACCCCCGTGGTCACCCTGGCCAGTGCCACCGCTGCCAGCTCTACGGCCACGCAGCGGCTAACTGCTCAGCTCCCCCCAGGTGCGTTAAGTGCCTGGATCCACATTTCACAAAGGAGTGCACTCGCACTCCCGAATCCACTTCCCCCCCTGCCTGTGTGCTGTGCGGCCAGTCCGGCCACACAGCTAACTACAGGGGTTGCCCGCGCGCTCCGCGCTCCACCACCAAGAGGGTCGCGCCTAAACCGGCGCCGCCGCTCACTCCTGCCAACTTCCCGCCGCTGCGCAACCGGGGTCCCCCGGAAGCAAAGCCCGTTCAGCCGACACCTACTCCGGCTCTGTCTTGGAGGCAGCGTCCGGCCGTTCCGCCTGCACCTTCCCGACCTATCCCAGCTCCCGTAGCTCCCGTAGGGCCGCGTCCTTCTCCGTCTTCCGCACCTCAGTCGTCGTTGGCTGAGGACATGAAGACCGTATTCGACGTTATTCAAAACGTCGATATTAACGAAATTTCCGTGCTCGCACGCAAACTGCGAGCCGCCCGCTCTCCTCAAGAGCGTTTATTCGCGTTAGCCGAGCATCACTCGCTCCTAAGTTCGTTGTAAATTCTTTTATTTTTATATAAATTCGTAAATAATAAATTATAATGTCTAGACCCGCGAATCCCGCGTCCTGTCATATCAAACCCAAGGGCTTATCCCTAATATCTTTTAACGCTCGTAGCCTGAACACCAACCTTCCCGAGATTAAACTGTTCCTTCAGAACAAAGAACCTGACTTATTCCTTCTCCAGGAGACATGGCTTACTCCAAACCGCTCCAGGGGATTCGCTATACCTAAATACGCGTTTATTCGTAACGATAGGCCCAACTCCGACGGTTTCGGCGGCACCGCTATATATTACAAAAGAGGTTTCCATTGCTGTCCTCTCCCTACCCCTCCTCTCCTCAACATGGAAGCCACTGTGTGTAGATTGGCTATGACTGGTCATCCGACCATCATCATAGCTTCAATCTACATACCTAGTGGTACCAGACCAATCCGCAGCGACTTTGAGGCCATTCTCGCCCTCGGCCATTCAGTCATTATGTTCGGAGACTTTAACTCCAAACATACTGACTGGACGTACCTATCGACTAACACCAGCGGTATCGCTCTCCTAGACATCACTAACTCCCTTGACCTAGATGTCATATCCCCCGTCACTCCCACTCACTATCCCAACAACCCGTCCTACTCTCCTGACATCCTCGACTTTGCAATTATCAAGCGAATCAATCTTGACCTAAGGTCTATCGAACCGCTCGATGACCTAGGCTCCGACCATCGCCCCGTTTCCCTCGTGCTAGGACCGCCGAACGATAACGTCTCATCTCCTAAGACCTTTACCAATTGGAAAGGTTTTAAAAATACATTAGTTTCAGCCTTAGAGGCTCCGAACTCTCCACTCGCGATCTCTCCCGAGCAATTAGATAGCCCGGATAAAATCGATTCATTAGTAAATTCTCTCACTGATGCTATCAACTCAGCCATCAGTGACAACGAAAAGGTTGCTAAGCAAGGCAAACCCACGCTTCCCTTAGCCGTTAGCAATCTTATTAAAGCTAAAAACGCGGCTCTCCGGAGAGCCAAGAAATATCCCACGCCCGCCTATAGAACAGCTGCGAATCAGCTTCAACGTAAAGTTAGGTCTTGCCTCGCGGAACTCCGAGACGCTCAGATGAACGATCTCATGGCGAATATCTCTCCGTCCCACCAAGCGTACTATAGCATGGCCCGAGCCTTACGCGTAGACACCGTCTCTCACGTTCCTCCTCTCACTCGTCCCGATGGCACTACTGCCTTCGAAGTCGAAGAGAAAGCCGAATGCTTCGCCGACAGCATTGCCGCACAATGCTCGCCCAGCACGCAACCCGCGAATCCCACTCACATCAAAGCGGTGGAGGACGAAGTCCTTCGCAGAGACTCTCTCCCCATCACCGCCGACCCTGTCACAGTCTCTAATGACGAAATCTTGCTTCTCATTAGAAATCAAAAGTCCAAAAAGGCTCCGGGTGCGGATGGAATTTCCAACCACGCACTTAAGCACCTACCGCAACAGATGCTTACCTTGTTAGCTATCATTTTCAATGCCTGCTTCGACCATAGCTACTTTCCTAAAGCTTGGAAAGAAGCGACAGTCATAGGCATTCCCAAGCCGGGCAAACCTCTGAACGTCCCGGCTAATCACAGACCCATCAGCCTCCTCAAGGCAATGTCTAAACTTCTCGAGAGAGTCATACTTTCTCGAATGCGGAACCATCTGTTTCCAACGGATGGCGATCCTCTCATTATTCCCCATCAGTTCGGCTTTCGCGCTAAACACTCCTGCCCTCAGCAAGTCCACCGAATCGTCGAGTATATACTTGACGGTTTCTATCCGCGTCGTTATAAAACAGTCGCGGTTTTCTTTGACGTAGCCAAGGCTTTCGATAAAGTCTGGCACAGCGGTCTCGTTTATAAACTCTACAAGATAGGCTTACCGGATCGCCTAGTCAGGATAATAGCGTCGTTTCTCAAAGACCGTACGTTTCGATTTAAACACGAAGGCACGCTTTCTGCACCTCGTCCCATAAAGGCTGGAGTCCCTCAAGGCTCAGTCCTCGCCCCTCTGCTGTACACCGTGTACACCAACGACATTCCCATCCCGCCGAAAGGCGTCGAACTCGCCCTCTTCGCTGACGACACTGCACTCTATACCAAAGGCTACGGTGTTCGGCGCCTTGTAACCAGACTCCAAAAGGCCGTAAACGCCCTTGGTGCATGGTTTCAAGAATGGCGCATCGATGTGAACCCTGAAAAGAGTTCTGCGATGCGCTTCGACCACAAACGCCGTCGTCCCGATGGCGATCCCCACGTTCGAATGTTAGGCATTCCCATCCCCTGGAAGCGCAGTACTAAATACTTAGGCGTCACATTAGATCCGACGCTTTCTTTCAAGCCACACGTCGAAAGAGTTTCGAAACTCGCTCGTCACTATTTAGTCCGCCTAAATAGCATGTTAGGTAGAAAAAGTAAAATGTCCTTCAGAAACAAACGTACACTTTACAAGGTCTGCGTTAGACCCGTCATGACGTATGCCTCGCCAATCTTTGCCCACGCCAAACCCTCCCTCCTGTACAAACTGCAGGTAGTTCAAAACCTCTTTTGCCGCCGGGCCACAGGCGCACCGTGGTACGTGCGTAACGCGGACTTGCATAGAGATCTTGAACTGCCTACAGTACAACAATATCTCAAAACACTCTCTGAAGCGTTCTTCAAACGCTCCGAAACCCATCCCAATCCTCTAGTTCGTGATTCTGTCTCATATGCTGCTCCTGTGTTAGACTCGAAGTTCAAAGTCGCTAGGCCTAGAAATGCGCAAACGTACTCATCCACCAGACTGTCACGCGATCTCGAGGCCCTTCTGGCCGCAAATTCTAATTCTAACGTAAATTCTAATTCTAACGTAAATCCGAATTAATGCATATTAATTTTTCAATTTTTAATGCTTTCATTATTTACTTTTCATTTTTAATGTTTTTATTTTACTTTTAATTTTTGAGCACCTTCAGTGCTATGTAATCCCAGCGGGTGACCCCTTCTGGGCCCCGCTAGCGCGGCCTCTTTCTCCAATTGGCCGTCGCTCCGATGAAGGCTGAGTGGCAAAAATGCACGAGCCGACAGGGGGTTTTTAGTGGGTATGGTCCTGGTAGGCGTCGGGACGAG
This sequence comes from Marasmarcha lunaedactyla, assembly GCA_923062675.1. Classification (NCBI taxonomy): domain Eukaryota; kingdom Metazoa; phylum Arthropoda; class Insecta; order Lepidoptera; family Pterophoridae; genus Marasmarcha; species Marasmarcha lunaedactyla. The sequence goes on from OV281353.1 coordinate 19,096,686, forward strand.
TCCCACATAACTTTGGAATCGCGCCAGAGTATGCGTCAGGGCATTTTTATCCTCCTGCCCTTCCCGCGGAGGGGAACAAAAAAAAAAAAAAAAAAGTAATTCGTCAGTTGGAAAATGTATAGAGAAACTGTTTGGTGTACTTATTTTCAGTATGTAAATTAAAAACTGCACGATGCATTAAAACAGTTTAAAGGGTGTTTCCTTTTTCCCACATAAATTTTACAAATGTTTACGGCCAAGACCATACACCAATGGGCAGTCAACCGGTCTGATCATCAGTTTCTATGGCTCATTGCATATTAAACAATCTCAACTAAATATAAATAATATTTACTGTTAGTTTATCGTAACAAATATTTGTCTCGCATTTAAACCAAAAAGCGCAATCACTTCCATCGGCACACCAAACCAAAGCACAAGACATAAAACGCCAGATTAAATTAAAAGCAAAACTCAATGGTTAATTAAATAAATCAGGCAAGTCACAATCCGTACAATTATCAGGGCACTGTTACTCAAATGCCATGGTCTCGCTAAAGAACATTCAATTAGGTATAGTCGCTGCAGTCGGTGTAATTAGGGTTGCCGATGTTGCCACACTTCGGCCGCAAAAAGCGCCACGGCCGGTTCTTGCGGGTTGCCAGTGCCCAAATCGAATTCCCGATTGTTTGCAATTGTATAGGACGAATGCCAATAAATTGTAGATCAATTTGGGGTCTGGAATATAGGTGTCCGTGTGGATATTGGACATGATACTGTTTTGTGAGTACAATTCATTTGGACAGCAGTGGACGAAGCGAGCTTAATTTAATTGTATTATATGAAATTGGTTTTTTGATACGATTTTTAACAGCATAAACTGATTTTACGTGTCTGAGATTCATGTCAAATAAAAAAGTTGCAAAAATTCTAACCCTAAGTTATTTTCAAAACAACTGAATAATATAAAAACTATTTACTTAACTTTAAAAACTTTATTTAGTAAATAAGTCACTGAAATATACAGGGTGTCCAGAAAAGTGACGTCCAAAAATGTTTATACACAGTAACTCGAAAACTATGAAAAATCATATGCCTCTATCATCAATCATACCCTATGTATAACATACTTAGGGGTGACTCAGACACGTCTCAACACGAGGCACCCAAAAAAAATTTTGAATGTCACTTTTCTGGCCACCCTGTATAGTTACGTAACTGCTCTTAAAATTGTTGTGGAAATAATATCAAGTCCTTGTCTACAGAATCCGTTACAGAGTAATAATTTTTATTTTTTATTAATTTTAAATTTAACAATTAAAATTGATTACATTTAATTTTTATGGTCCAATAAAATTGTTTTATTTCGTATGACGTTTTTTTGACGTTTGTTGACTTTTGTACGACGTTATATTCAACACCGAAGGTACGAAGGGGGAAAAATCCGTACATTTTTTTTATTGGGCTGAATTTTCATTTTTTTAACCCCTGACGCAAAAAGTATCTGTCTATGGTTTTTGTTTACAGGAATGAATCGATAGTGTTTTTACCCATGTTTGAAGAAAATTGGTTCCAGCCATTCAAGTTAAGCAGGATTTTTTAATACAAATAATGGGTAATACAAAATTAATTGGTGGGAAATATAAGATATTATCGTAATATAGCTTAATAAAAGTAGAAATCGGTTCCACAGTTTAAGAGTTTATCGATTGCATTCAAACAATCAGACAAATATTTACTCTTTATAATAACATTGTAAACATATAGATTAATAAAGTAAAATGCTGCCTGCCTAGCATAATTTTGCGACGATAATATTTAACTATTATCACATATATCTATTTTAATCTGCGACATAATTTCAAACTTTTCATACATAGGCTAGTAAAATAAAAAAATCGAAACAAATAATAATTAAATATCTTTCTTTCACATGCAATAAATTGTTAGGAAAGAACGTCGAAGATATATATTCAATCTGCACTGTTTGGTGCGTGCCATCCACTAGTGTTGTCTATACTTTACGACGCGTAGGACAGTAGCGGGGCGTATCTTCGCGGAAGACACTTCCTAAGCTAGTTATTGTTCCGGTTGTTTACATCAAACACTGTAAGTACCGATTATGAAATAAACTTTCCAACTAAATACAACGGCTATTTGATGTGCTATTTACATAATTAGGCATTTTATGGACGACATAAATTTAATAAATGAGCGTATATTTTTATGATTAAAGGTTACTTTTCAAGTTATGTTAGAAAGATAAATATTGAACAAGTTATTAGAATCACGCATACCTAAGTTTTGAACGGCGATCCGATTTTATTCAATCTTGACTAAAAGTACTTTCAATTCCATCAGCTTTTAAGAAAAAAATTACCTATCAAGATTGGTCTATTCATATGGATGATACGAACACATACACACGTCAAACCTATATCACCCCTCTTTAACACCCTCGGGGTTTAAAAGTCTTTATTAGGAATGTTTGCTATTTGTTTTTTATTTGGATTATTAAGTAACTTTCCCCGTTTAGTAATAGTAAAAGTAATAATCCCCCGTCAAAGTAACTCCAGCATATCATTTTTAATGGTATAGATTAGGACTACTGTCTTAGAGTATTGTACCTATTTACCTTTCGGCATCAAATAACTATGTAATAACAGTAAAATAAGTAAAATAACAGTAATGAATAATTATTAATCGAATTTAGTTGACACATCAACTCAATTTTGACTACAAAAACCCTGAATCTGTCTACTCAGAAATTCATAAAAACATTCATAAGATATGTATGTCGAACTCTATTTGCCTTTACAAATAGACAACAAATCCTCCAACTTTCCAAACTAGATTTCCAATAGAAGTCAAAATATCCCAACAAGATAACGCAACCTGAGCTAAGCACCAGGGTACAGTAGCGTGCTCCTGTCGAAGCAACAGTTATTTTTCAAGTAAATTGCCAGGTAATCCTGCGGAGGTGTAATTTTCGACAGAGTATTTGTAACGGTTGTGCGGTAGAAAGGTAATGGCGGCCGGCCACCGGGCTAGATGGCACTGTGTGACCAATTCGAATAATCTGTTTGAATACCGACGTGCTCCATAATTACTTTTGAGGTAATTGTGCTCATAGTTTTGATCGCACACGATGTTGGTGATTCGATTATTTTGAGAACCAAAAAAGAAAGATGTTGTCATTTAGGTATGAATAAATATTTAGGGCACTTTAATTTTCTTGTTCAATTTTCACAAATCACTTTTATTGAAACTTGATTTTCACTCTAGTTAGATATTAAAGCGCTGATAATTTCGAATTTTCGCAAACAGCATCGCTAAGTATGTTCAAAATAGTAATAAAATATGTAACAAAAACGTAGATTCCACAAAATGTGATAAAACTTTACCATTGAAAGAATCAAATGTACTTATTATTCAGTAACCAAACAGGAAACCGAAAGTAATTTATTCAGAAAGAGTAGAACGACCAAGAAAGAAAACGAAACGGTGGTGGGCCGTAATTTAAGCGATTTCAACATCAAATTTAAAGATCGTATAACCCGGTGAACCATAAAAGCTGGTAAATTCTCACAGTAGAATTAAAGTGATCCAGATTGGGATCGATTTGAGGCTCAATTTTCGGATAATTCGGTTGTTTTCAGGTTGACTGGTAAGCCAGAAAATTATGTTGATAAATAATATCGGAGGATCGATCACTGTAGGATCGCCTTGGGAGCAGTCTTTGTTCCATGATGGACGACTTTAGAGTTAATATTATAAACTATGTATCAAATGAAAATATTTCTAATGTACCACAGAAATAAATCCCCAGACAAACACACCAACTGTACGGCCCCAAAGTAAGCAGAGCTCGTGTTGTGGATGACCATACAGTGAACTGCGGGGGACACAGAATAAACTTTATATATAAGGACAAACAACCATGACCCGAGAACAAACGTCTGTGTTCATCACACAAATGAATGCCCCGGCCAGGACTCGAACCTGGGAGCTTCGGCGTATGAGGCAAGGCTACTTACCACTACACCACTCGGTCTTCAATATTAATGAATTTAGCGTATTTTTAATCCAGCATATTTTTAGTAAACAAACTGTTTGTTCATTTTCTTTGCTTCTTTCACGAATGAAAAGTGTTTATACACTTATCTAGTGTTACTTATTCACGAATGCGTCCGACTACTTTTTTGGTCTTTTCTTTGTATCAACCATAGACCAAAACAACAGTGTATTAGTAGCAAATAAGTTCGATTTTACGACAATGAGGTCTCGTTATTTTGTCGACATAATTTTCAACTGTCCTTTCAAAAGACACAACATATTTAAGTCAAAACAGAACATACGGAACACGTGTATTTTTCATCAGTCAAAGAGATTAAAAATAAATGTATTTTCGTGCGTGACACAAAACGGGGCCTAACTAATAATTGTGTAGGCAAGTACATAAAACGGTTTGCGTCTATAATGGTAGATGGATCTGCGGTAGTTGGCCAGTCAGATGTGTCAATGACCGGATCGCGCCATTATCTTTTGATTGCTTTTTCCGGATCTAAGAGGGTTCGAAAAGGCTGTTGAGTATTTCAAGTGTAGTTACATAGGAGTTGTCGGTTCTTGGGTTATTTATTACTTGTTGATGTCGACCTGTCTTGATTAAGGGGTTTGTTATTAAGGGCCGATTTTTCAATGCTCAGTTAACTTTTATCCGTAGAATAATTTTGAGAATTTGACATAATTTCTATGGAATGTCGTGTCAAATGTCAAAACTAATATACTGATAAAATTTTACTGAGCACTGAAAAAGCACCCCTTAATTTTCTTTACGGCTTTATGAAAATGTGTGTATTTACATACTTACATATTTATGGCGCTTTGCACCTATTACCTCATGAGGATTTACAGCACCGTGTTACAAACACATTGCTTTTGCTGGCTGAATAGATCGATGCAAGACCGGCATCACCTTCCAGAAGTGAGATATAAGTAAATATATTTTATTTTAAAAGATAAAAATAAGAACGTCCCCTTATTATAAGACATATATAACAGTGCTTAATTATTGCTTAAAAAATTAATTAAATTTCAATTGGATAATATTTACAAATTAAACTACAAGCATCGAAGTTCGAACAACGCGGTATTCCGATACCTGATTCACTACTTCATTCTCGATGGGTATTCTCGTAAGGGAGCCGGTGAGTACTACGGATGAGGCTCAAACGTTCATAACAGGATTGTAAATTGCTCCCGGAAACCTACCAATGATACATCAATAATTCCTGAAGCTTTTCGAATTTTAATCCTATTATCAACGGTATTTCAGTTAATGTTCTTATTTTGCCTTTATTTTGAAAGTGATACAAAAAATATTTATCTGTTCGTTAGGTTTGGCTCCTTATGTATTTTTTAATGAAGGATAATATAAATTTTGGTCTTGAAAATTCAGGATAAAAGACGCCTCGTGTAAACAATTGTGATCGTCCCTATACGACTATAACTAGACGTATTCATGATACAGTAAAATAACGTCAAAAACGAGCTCGCAACGTGAGAAAATCTACCAAATTAGGCAATAAAGCTGTCACATCGTCACAAAGTCCTGTCTAGTCTCACATTTCCTTGAGACCAGAAATTAAACCTATCACTTTTTGCGGAACCCGCAAATACATAGTAACACAGCAAAAGCAAACAATAAAATATGTTATACCTAGCATTAATATTGACCGAGCAAAGTTTATAGAGTGCCCTGTTGTGCTGAGGCTTCATAATAACACAAATTCGGTACATTATTCGCTGTGTCACTGAACTCGAACGAATAGAATAAACTCTTGGCTACGTTTAGGGCTGCCAACTATTCAATTTTGAAAATATAAAATTATGTATATTACTTAATGTACCTAAGGTGCCTAGGGTAGGTCCTAGGGAATTTAGCAGAATAATATACCTGGCCTCTAGGCGTATTATTGAACTAAGTTTTCATCGCTCGATTCTAGATAAAACCTCAATCTCGATGAAGATGAAGAAAAGAAGACATTTCACCAAGCGTACATTTTTTTAACCTATGATGAAATAAAAAATTTTGTATTTTGAATTTATTGATGTAAAGTTTTATAAATTTATCAAGATAGCGTAGAAATGTCTAGTTACAAGCAACGTATAATTGTATTAAACTGTACGAAATTTTATATACAATTACACCAACTAATCGTAAAACTTTTTTTGCAAGAATTCACTTGAGATGTTGACCGTGACGTCTATTGTCTTAACCTTTGGGTAGAAGATAAATATGTTTAAACAATAGTACATAAATAATTCCATAATGAATGTTGACAGCCCTGCGCAAAGCTCGCACGTTCGGGCTTTTTTGTGGCACGATTCGTACGTTACCCCCGAATCTTATTTGTTCTAGATTCGTTTAGTTAGGCTAAGCTTTGAGGAAAATAAATTATGAAGCTATAAAAAAAGCTTTTACTATCCTGTCTCGAATCGCGTATAAGCTGGTTTTTGTTAAACATATTGAGTTTTATTGGTACGAACAGATTTAGAATGAAAATACGAAACTGATGATATACGCGGTTTATTGCTCACGAACGGCACTTGGTTTTATTTGAAACTAGTTGAATACGATCTTATATAAGTAAAGTAATTTTCAACGTATTCAACATATGTCTAAAATATGAATGTTGTAATTTTTGGTAATTTTGAACAGAATTTTTATTGCTTTCAGTAGAGGTTTTATGAAAATACCTTTACCTGTAATTCGCTACTTAGTAACGTGCAGCCTGAATGGATAACTTATTTCATGTTTGTTCACTATGCCATACCAAAAATCATACCTTTATAACGTGGAACTAGTAGGTACGAAAAAAAGAACAAAAACATTAGGAAAGTATTTACAATATAATAATGAATCCAATGTACATGGTGTGGAGGTAAGTACCCGTGCCTTCCATGCCAGAGGTCCCGGGTTCGAACCTGGTAGGGGCAGATATTTTATCATATTTGCTTTCTAGTCATGGATGTGTATGTATGTTTATTTAAGTGTATTTCTAATATTTGTATATATAAAAAAATCTATGTGTGTTTATATATTTCTTAAGTTTATTTATCCGTTATCTAGTATCCATAACACAAGTTCTTGAATGATACTTAATTTGGGCTAGATAATGTGGTGTGATTGTTAGAAATATTATTATTATAAAACATATGTTCTAATAAAGCTTTTTACAGAGCTTCACGTCAACGTCTTCATAACATTACATAGAATGCAAGACTGCGATATAAATCGAAAAGATATCCAACGTTAGAATAAATAAAGTACTCATGTTACTTATGTACGAAGTTATGCGCGAATTAATATCAATTAATTAATAAGAAACACTAAACAACAAACTAATTCCCATCAGCGATAACGTAGGCATGCGAGTTATCCGATTGTTCGCCATCCACAGCAACTAACTACTCAGGCACAGGGTACACCGCATGAACTTAGGTATTTCCTTTGTCTAAATCCCTATTAAGAAGAAGGTACGTGCTGTAGCATGTTGAATGTGGGTAGTTCTAAAAATAGGTTTGAGTGCGCGCCAAATTAACAGATTAGTTCAGTTCGGTTATAACTCCGGTGCGGGTTTATTAATACATCGATTGTGACAGGAATAACTTATCTAACTGGGAATCAAGTAGCTTGGGGACTCGACGCCCACCTAGCTCGAACACTCTTGTTTTGTTCGATTGTCTCTATTTTATTAATAACGAGGAAAGTCTTAATTAATTGGGTGCTCGAAAACTGTTGTTTCTTTTATTATTGTTTATTTTATGTAGCTAGTTTTGGCAAGGGTATTTTGTGCGTTCTATTCGAATCTAAAAGCAGCGGACTTTATTCTATATATATATATATATATATATATATATATATTTATATATATGTACATATCGTAGGTTAACTTTAGTTTACCTTTCCTATTTCAACCATAATTTAAGGTTTTTTTTTGATTTTGATACGATAGCAAAAAACCCGGAAACTAGTTGTTTATCAATTTGCGAACCAAATAAAAATCTATTTATTTCCAGTCTCCGCTTGAAAAGGATTTTTGATTTCTCGGTACTTACAAGGTGTAGTGTTTTGGGATATCAAATAACACATTTATCGCGTCGATGTTGTGAAAGCTAATCAACTTATTATAAATATAATAAAAATACTTTATTTACCTTGATAAAGTAAAACAAGCCAATGTTTTCTCTGCGAATAATTTAAACTAATACTAATTAATATCCATTAATTCATAGATTTAGAAACAACAGGAATCGATTTTATGTAAATAGATGAAGTTCTTTTCGATAAAATTATTTTTATGAAGTTCTGATAGACGAAGCAAAAGTCCCAGCAAAGGAACCTCAAAGGAAATCCCTACACGAAATGGATAACATATTTACAAAGCAAATCGAAGCTAAGCCTCCGCAATAATCCCCTACAGGATGATCGCGTTCCCCAGCATACGTTAATAAATGTCAGCTCGGTGAAGCAACGCGAGTGGCGGTTGAGACCCTACGTGACTGTAGGTAGAGTTGAGGATTCATCAGTTTCGAGTTATTGTAGGCTAAATTTAAATAATACGTATCTATTGTAATCGTCTTAGGTATAGTTTGTTCGATTCTAGTGATTTTGGCTTGTTTTTATTAAACCGATGGGTTTTGTTTAAGCAATATTGATAAACGTTTTATTTAAGCGCTTCGATGCGGAGTATATAGCGTGAGTTAGTATTGCAGTACTGAAGAATATTTATAGATTAACAATCAGAAAAATAAAATAATTACAGATAGATTACGACGGCAAAAGTCAAAGAGGCCAAAGGTGTGGCAGAGTAACTAGTTGGATCGCTATCAACAAACGCTGTGCAAAATAGTACTTATTTTAGTTACAAGCGTTTCAGTTTTAGTGACCAATCGTTTTGAAATTTCGCTGAAGACTCTGTGAGCACCTTGACTCCAGCACCCCATAGCCTTAAAAATGTAACCATTGCCGATATGTTAACATTTCCTCCTTACAGTATCCGCGACGTATGCAACCGCGCCAGCTTTGAACATACGGCGTAGGAAGATGGGGACCGCGAGGCTGTCATCGCAGGTAGCATCACTTACCAGCGGCCTACCCATTAAAAAAGTTATACTGTTATAGTCGAGTCGGCCGAGTGTCTCTGTGGGTAGGCCCTGCCGAAGGTCTCAGGTTCGGGTCTGGTCAGGGCATTACTTCCTGAGCTGAACCCAGATGCTTGTTTTCAGGTCATGGTTGTTTTTATTTGTATGTATTTGTTTATTTTAGGTTCCCCCCCAGTTCGCTGTGGATTATGCAAATGTGTCATCTATAACACAAGCTCTGCTTGCTTTAGGGCCATTTAGTTTGTGTATTTGTCTGGGGATTTATAATTATAATTGATAAGTTCATGTGTCTTGAAAGTTCAAAGTAATCATATACCAATTGAAATTATAATTATTAACCATTTGTAAAACATTAGTATGTCTGGTTTCGTAGAATAAATGCAAATATTCATTCTTAAAACTAGCCAAATAATTAATTTAATGAGGTATTGTTCAGACACGAGAAATGTGTGGATTTGAATTTGTAATCGTGTTAAAAATAAACATTGCGGAAGCTAACAGCTTTACAGACTCTGTAGAAAATCAATTATTAGCGTGTAATATGCAATTTACACTACCGACTAAACGGTAAAAATTCAATTTACAGAAAAATTAATTGCAGATAAAAATCCAACATTGTAGTAGCGTTTAATTTAACAAACAATCTTCCCTAATCGATTTTTTCTTCAAATATTTACTTTATCCACGCTCGAAGAACAAATATTATCGTAAGTTTTATTGATATCTGTTTTGCCGTAAAATAGACAGCCACGGGCAATTTGCCGAGCATAAATAAAATAGGATATTGACAAGTTTACCCTCATAACCTTGAACGTGAAGGGGTTGCACCCCACTCGCAGATTTACAGTAACACCCCCCATATAACGTTGCACTTAGCGATTTTACAGTGCGAAGTTGGAATTGTTCGTGCGAGGGAGACGCAGGATGTGCCTGGTGAGAGTGTGAGTGCGACCGGGATATGTTTCAAGAGTGAATGTTTTATTTCATGGGTAGCGCGTTAAATTGTCATTTATTCACCGTAATGAGTGGTTTATGGGAGGTGATATAATGGCCTCTGGTGTTCTGTAGTGGCATTATATGGGAGCAAAGTGATTTAACACTGTTGTATGTTTAACCACATTGGTATAAAGTTAACGTGGCAATAATATTAATTTTGTTGGTACAACACTTTATGAGGTAAGTGCCGAAATATGCAATACAAAAATGAAAAATAGATAAATCGGAACATCATTTTCGTAAAAAAAATATGACTATTTCTATTAATAGCACAGACTTGCTCATTACGAATAAAGTACCGATTCCTAGACTGTTTTCGTGATGAAAATAGAATAAGCTTATCATATCAACAAAAACATTTAAATAGAATTCGTTTCTGAAGAGCCCTTGAATAGTAATAAGTTATTACATTGAAATGCTTTTAAACGATGCCTCATGGAATTCTATTTTGTAGAATAATTTCACAACAGAAACATTTTAGGTAGTCCTACAATAAAATTTATTTTAAGATTATTTAGGTACAGGTTGTTAGACCTATTTGTATAGTAAAATGACTTATTTAGCTATGTATGCATGCTACTATGATTTACAAGTATTTGGGTAACCTATAAAAATCCAATTTCAATTCTATTTGTACACAGCATAAGAGCGCATTTAAGTTCAGATCCATGTCTGTTTGTACATAACTCCTCTTAGACAAGTTTCCAAGACGAAGTAATAACATCTGAAAAGCTCATATTACTCCTACAAAGTATTATTATCGTACTTCAAAAGTCCTAGTAATATTACGTAAAAAGCTCAGACAGAAAGCTCCGATGGCCTAGAATTTTCCATAGCGCCAGTGAGACGCTACGCGGACGCTAATTCTCAAACACAGTAACGGAATATTATTTGAGGTTTTTGTCTCGTTTTTTTTGGTTCATTAATGTAGAGATAGCAGTAGTTTGGGTAGGTTTTCTTTTGTCGTGAGTTGGAGAATTGAGGCCTTCTGGATTGTTTGGCGCCAATCGTCTTGTCTGTACTCTATCTACTGTCTGTAGTTCATTTGATTTCAATTGTCCCGGTTCGATTCATATTAAAAAAACGTTATAATTACTTCATACGAAGTTCATTAAGCTATTAAACCAAGCCTTAGTCTATCGTAACCACTTCATATAGTCATAATACGTGTATCAAAGCCAACCGTTATAATATAAACACTATACTTTCCGTGACTACCACCGCAAACCTATTACGTAGAACAATAAAACTTATGTAAACAATAGTATAAAAGCAACACTTCCTAAGGCGTTAAAATAACGAATTAGAATAATTAATTACCGTACAATTTTTAGTAGAAAAAGTGTAATAAAATCTGTGATAAAGCGGTTTTACAACTAAGCTTATTAACGGTAGTTTACAATAATTCGAGTTGAGAGCAAATATTTGAAAGTCATGCTGAGAACTAAAGCGTAATGGACTTAGCACCTACTTTATGATCAATGAACCGTAGTTTTTGAACAAGTTCTTTTGAAATATGTATTGTTATCGGGTTTTGTTTAAAAACGGTTTTGTTAACAATTGCAAGTTGGTAAACGAGGGACGGTTCTGGCTTTGGTGCGGATAAGGAACTCAGTGGTTGTTGTGAGACCAAAAATCTAGTGTGTGTGTAAAATTCTGAAATATCATGGCATGTTAGGTAAAGGCATAATAATTTGAAGACGTTAAACCGACTGCGAATACAAGTCTATTTTTATCATAAATTGTAATTAAAACTGATAAGGTGATTTTTAGAAAGCCTTTACAGGAATCTTCTTAGAGGTACACCATACTTTACAATCGGCAATCATAATAATGATGGCTAAGTACTAGCCCCCCCTCCCCCATGGAGACCGCGCATCAAACTATGTGTGTTAAGGGGCCGCAGCGCCCCACAACCCGAATTATATCGCAGATTTGTTACTGACACTAAATTAGAAAGCTTACTGTTAAAGCTTTTGTTACAGAGATTTCGAAGTGAATGGATTGTCTTATTTGGGGAGGGAAAGTAGAGAGTTTAAGTGGTCATAGTAATAGGTATGTATACTTATATTTTTTATTAGTGCTAGTGAAACTTATGATAGAACTTTAGCGAAGGTCGCAACCCAGTGTTTTTTGATCCCTAAGCTCAGTCATCCCATGTCCTCGATAAATAATACCTGTCGAACAAATAATCATTACACAAACACACAGTTCCCGAGGAAACTTTACAACGAACACAAAATACGATGGTTTTCTTAATAAATATCTGTACGTGAACTGCATTACTTTCTTGTCACTCCATGTTCCCCAAAGTGACATTTCACTGCGAACGTTAAAGTTAACTCCAATGATAAACCTAAGACGTTAACCTAGAAACTGCACGAGGTACTGAAGCATGTTAAGAGCGAGAATCGCTTGTACGTTGTTCGGTCTTTTGTAGGCGCCCCGCATACTAGTTGACGATAAAGCTGCATAGGATTCGAGTCACTGTTACGTTATACATGGTAAAGATATGACTTGAGATACAGTATCGCTTTGTTAAAGTATAGTATATTGTAATTTATAATTGTTATAATTCATCTCATTTTCGTAAGAGATTTGCCTGAACTGGTGATAAATGTTGAGAGCTAATTGTTCAGTACCGAAATTGGAATCCATGGACAACATTAAATGAAGACTGATGAACAACAAGATAATTACTATAGCAAGCCTGCATTTAATCCAATTTACCTAGACGGATATGACGAAGCTATTGGTTGTCTTGTTTTACACCGCTTATACCAAGTTTTAGTCCAGAAATATTTTGAAAATTATCTTGTTGCCGTTTGAATCGCGAACGAAGCCGCGAGCAAGACTTTGTCAAGAATACAACGTATATTAATGATTTTATCTTATACATGTTATACGTGCTTAGAAAATCTATGGTTTTACGAGTATATGAATACATAAATAAATGTTGGACATTGATGGATTAATCTCAGACACGCCTTGAACTAGAATCCTAGATTTTTATACGCATAGTATTGACTGTACTAATGTGTTTGTGTTGCTAAGAACTGTATTTATGTTAATGTGCTCCCATTCGTAAGCATAGCTTTTATTCAGAACTTTTTTGCCAATTGTTCCTGTTTTTACGTGATTAATTATATATTTATTACAGGCATTTTAATATTCTAACATATATAAATATGAACAACAAAATGAAATAAACGATACTTTTACTTAATTTCCATTACGTGAAACGTGAATAGAACAAGGGCAATCCCATAAAAAGCTTTTCCGTTAAAAATAACACCTTTCGAAACATTTAACTTTTCAGCTTTCGACATTCCATACGGTTCAAAAATCCAGGGGGATGTATCAATTCTTCTAAATCCAGACCAGAAGGTAAATCAAAATGAAAAAGGATTATGAATTCGAATTTCGAAAGTCGCTGTCGTATTGAGGTGCCAAATCTCCTAGCGTTTGTAGCTTTTTAAACTATACTAGAATGGTAACATGGTTACTTGATTTTCAGTCTTTTGCAGTTCAGATAAAGTTGAAAATTCAGTGATTTTTTATACTTGTTGCTTAGAAAAGTCAAATTGCAGTGTTTGTTTGATTGCGTCACCAGTTTGGGACATTGACCGTGGTTGGTTTCAAATTTAGAAGTGTGATTGTATCGTATGTAATAAAAAGTAGTAAAAACTAGATTGTTTTGTTCATATTATTTGGAAAATTTCGTGGCTAAATGGGTTTATCAATATTCTTCATATGATTGTTAAATACTGTTTTCTGATCAGTTAAGAGATATACTAATTAGATCTATTTTAGATGGTTATATTAATAGCGTAAATGTCAAAAAAATTTAAATTACAGTTTTTAAATAAATCAACCGCAAAGAAATATTGCAGAAGTAACAGTATGTTTACAATCAATCGTTTTCTAGATACAGACAGCGATTTGCAGAGTTGGTGCGAGTCGCGAAAAACTTTATTTTTCAAAACATTTTTTGGAGCAACACAAATTGTATTTGAAAAACAACTAAAAAAACTTTCATTTTCAAACGGTCTCAAACACCCACTTGTTTCAAAATGTCGGTACAAAAGATATGTGAAAAATAACTTTAATACGCTGCAAGTTTTTAAAATAAACGACATCATAACTTGAAAGCATGTCTGTTTAAGTAGGCGCGGCATAACAAAACGACTTCATAGTTTTTCTCATTATTACCATGCGCACGTCCTCAGAGAGTGATGGAAGCTTTTAACGCCCTACTTGTATTAATTTACCATTATTTATTGGAAAACGTCTTTATGTTGGATACAAGTTATTATTTAATGACTGTCATTGCCGCCATCTTTAATGACGCTACTTAGCTACTGTTACCCTTACAGTGAATAATAATAAACTATAAGTTACAAAATATGTAATTCGTTCGTAGGTGTAATGGAGTTCTTTTTTGTAATTCTGACATAGCCGGCAGACGAGTGCACGATCCAACTGATGGTAAGCGGTTACTATTATATTGTTATTTACTGATTATCGATAAGTAGGCTTAAGTTGGAATTGAGTTTGTTCCAGTGTTAATTGGACTGGCTGCTCCTTCCCTTTGATTGGAACACAAACACTCAGGCGATGTGGCGATCAAAATAGAAAGGACTGCAGTACGAATCCAGACGAAATCTTAGCGCAGGAACTTTACTACACTCTAAAATAAATTTACAACAACAAAAAAGCAAGTTTCATTCTTCCGAAGGATTTCCACACACTCGTTTTTCTCAATAACTCATTTTACTAAACTCTGAAAGAAGCAAAGACGAATTAACATCCATATATCTCTAACCACAGATTTCAAGATGAACAAATATATTCCACACATTTTTGCCAGCACAACATACATTCAATACTAATGCGTTTTCAAACAACCGTTCCTTTGAACACTTAAGGCTTATATTCGCTTATCAACACCGGAGGACCCTCCGTATAATGTAAGGCATTTCAGAAACGTGTTTACAAGCAGATTGCGACGCTAAACGCGCGGTTATGGCACCTCGGAGTGAAATCATTAGTCAATAAAAATGAAATGACAATAAAACGTCAGTGTTGTCAGTGGGAAGGGCTCGAGGGGAATAAATGTGCATCAATTATCGATAAGTCTAACTGTTAGTGTGGCTTTCAAAAATTTCATTAAAGTTATGTCTTAATTGTTCGGCGTTGTCATTAATATACGTATATTGTTAATATCTATACGACGTACTTAGTAAAAAAAAGGTGCATAAGATCATTTGTGTTTCTCTTAAAGTAGATGTAGACTGGACCGGTACTACAGTCCTTTCTGTTTCGTCCACCATAATAATCAGGTTTACGTGGTTGTGTTCCGGTCAAAGGGAAGGGACAAACAGTGAAACTACTGGAACAAAGGCAACTCCGACTGAAGCCTAGAGTTGGCAACGTATCATAAGTCGATACAATAATCACAATTACTGTTAATAAATATAAACGCCTACGACTTATGATGCCCATGGGCGCGGATGGCACTTACCATTAGGTGGGTCGTGTGGTAAGTTGCCGGCTGTGAAATCAGTGAAAAAAATTACATTATAGTGATCTGCCTTTGGGCACGTAACATGAACTCTATGGAAACTCCTAGACTTTTTGTATATACACACCGTGCGACTCTTTTACCCATTTGGGAAAACGGCACATGGGCTCAGGCCCTGAATCTGAGCAGCCCAAAGGAACCATATGGCGAAAATAAAAATATTTCGAGTAGTCGTATGTACGACCCGAACGTATATAGTTTCATTGGGAAAGCTGCTCAGCATTGTGGTTTGATCCTATTTGCCTATTTTCCGAACATAACATGTCATCCGGTAAAGTACTATCAATGAATTTCTGTTATAGACCAATACAAGGATTCGCATGATAAACTTCCCCATCTTTTCTCGTCGTTAGTTAAAAATTTGCAATAAGTGGGTATGCGACGAAAACTCTCCCTAAAGAATTACTTAAATGTCTGTAATCTATCTTTTATTGTTAGATTTTCAAAAACATTTTAACAAACGTTATTTTATTACCACTACTTTCTAAAACTCCAAAAATAATCTTTAATACTTGCACCATCACTCAGTTGTCACGGGACTTATTGCGCTTCATCTTGTTTCGCCGAAAAGATGTCCACTGATTGACAAAAACTACTCTAAAAATCTCCATACAGTTCGGTTTTGCAACCCATTCATTGCATTTCAATATAACCTTGACTAAATTGTTAGTCCCACTTAAGGATTCCGAAAAGAATTAGATTTCGACGGTTGTTACTCAAACTCTTTGCTGCCCCAAGCGAGCGTCATATTCTTCAATCGATGTGTCCCACCCATTCTATTTTAGTGTCCTAAGTCTTAGGGTTATCCCGGGGGTGTTTTGATTAGGGAAAAATTTTACTAACAAGTGTACTTTCTTGTGTCTTCTTTTTCTTTATCGAGATTGCGTAAATACAACTTAAATTCGGCTTTTAAAAGGTACCGTGGTAAGGAAAAAAAATCATTTTTTTTAGAAATTGGCTGTTTATTTATGGCCCTATGGGCCGTTTAAATTTCACTGGAATTTGTAGCTTAGCACTGACGGCGCTTAGCTGAACTTAAATTATTTAAACGCCTAAGGGCACCTGAGAGGGCACGGCCCTCGGCTTAGGACGTGGTATATTGAAACTACCACTAGTTATGAAGCGGAAGAAAAGCCTCTCGGCACTTTTTTATGAATTTTTTTATAACATACTTGGGGTAGAAGGTATACAATTTGACGACGACGTAAAAGAAACACACATATGACAGCTAATTGTGCGTATTATCTACTAGGTTCGACAAGATACAAGTTGAATTCGGCTTTTTTTAGGTGCCGAAAATGTTATCTTAATTTAAATTAATATAATTTGATATTTAATATCGATGTAATCATTAAGGGGCTGTAACACAAATATTTGTAGATTGATTGAAGTGAGAGTCTTTCAAAGTGTCAAGGTTCGATTCAAGCAGAGAACCTCATCGAAAGAATTCATGCTAACAGAAATGGAAGAAAAATCTTTACTTATTTTTTTCTCGTTACTAAGCAGTTGAAGCGAACGTAAGCGGATCGGATTAAGACAATTTAGAATTAAGAAAACTTCTTATCGAGAGATGTTGAGAATAATGATTTTGCAGGTGGGCGGCCAATTAGGCAGAATAAAATGTTGATACGATAAATAAAATACTTGCCCTCCATAATATTAATAATAAAGAGGAAACCTTGGCAAAAATCAACTAGGGCTTTGATTCCTTTGTTCCATACATAGGTAACACGACGAATAGAAAGGTTGATATAGTGCCAACTGGTGGAAAACGATTAGCCCGGTAACACGTTCCGGGCTAAGTCGAAACACGCACGATACAGATAAGAATGGAACTAGCTGACAGCTCCAATCTGGTATTTTGAGGGTTTGTTGTTAAAACGAATTTCCGATTTAGAATAAAGATAAAGAAATAATAAATTGTTTCGGTTTAAACATTTTTTTGTAAAAGTAGCAGTTTCGCTAGGTTTTGTCTGATCCTGTAGGAATTTCTGAATAAAATGACATTTCTGGAGGCGATAAAATACCTAGGGGTTTGAATCGTTTAGGCTGTTTCAAAGGTTATCAAATTCAAATAAACATACAAACATATTTTCTTTCGTTTTTAACATTTTTTAACTTTGCCAGGCCTTCCGCCTGATGGTAAGGCGGTGTCCGCGCCCATGGACACGGTATGCTTGAGTTGGTTATATTGGTATTCATGTATTTATCCATTAAGTCGCGTCGCCGACCGCAGGCTTAAGTTGAAATTGCCTTTGTTCCAGTAATATCACTGGCTGTTCCTTCTATTTATCTGGAACACAAGCGCGTGCACGTGGTTATTAGCCAATTCATTTATGAAGGGTTGTTATACCACCCCAGGTCTTAAAAGAAACTCATCACCCTGCTTTATATAGGTACTAAACATACAAATGACTATGATTAAAATAATTTTATTTTTCAAATGATTTATTTGCTTCTTTAACAATAAGTTATAGACAAAAATAGATATTATCTAGGTATATATATAGGTATATATTTGAATACTTCTAGAATAATAAATAAGTGAGCCTAAAAATAATTTTGTATTTGTTAATGAGTGTCGATGTCGCAACTATTTGTAGTTTATTTTATTTGCAAGGTCAAAATAAAGAAGGATACGTTCTTAGGTAATTTCTCCTTGTTCGCTTGCATAGCTTGTGTCTTCTGTCCGTACCTATATACAGCCTTAAGGCTTAGAAGAAAATTTATGTGTTTTTTTTGTCGTCGAAATAGTTCGGAATTACTGTTCTGACATCTCAGCATATCGTAGGCAATAGTATCGCAATGTAATACGGGCCTTCTTAAGTTTACAATATTTAGACGGGATTAGGCGAGCTCGGTGGGTAAATCCGCGCGAAGGACCTTGTGCTTTAAGGCCGTTTGCACACACTTAATACAGGATTAGTTTCTAACATCTAAATGTGACGAGCAAAAAGCTTGAGCTTAATGGAATCTAAAGTTTCAAAATAAACTACGACCGTATGTTACTAGTCTTAAAAATAATTCAAAGGTCACGTTATATTAATTTTTTTAAAGTTTTTATCCTTTCTGTACCATATTAAAAGACGCCTATAAATTAAATATAAAATAGCCGATCTCACATCTAACATTTACTGTGCGCAATAAACGGCAGCTACTTCAATACGTTATGTTAATTCTTGTATAATTAACACATACACACAAAAATTAAATGTGCCTTAATGGTTTCAATAAAACAGGTAACCTTTAGTCTACAAATACGAAGTTAATTAAATTTGTGTTTATTCTGCCTTGATTTTTGATAAGTTTTGGGTAATGTATTTAATTTAGTAGTTATTCAACCGATGATTACTGTTTATACCTATCTTTTTACTATACCTAAATTAATTTGCTATGGTTATATAAACACATAACACATTTCAAAACTGTTAAAATCATTAACGTAAACTAAAAAAAACATGCAGTCATATCAAAAAAAAAGTAAACGAGTGCACCAAAAATATAAGTCTTGTACAACTAAAACTAAAAAAATAACTCGATAGTTTCTTATTAGCAAAAAACTTACGCGCAAAAAGTTTCTTCGCCATAATTCCAATTAAAAAAAAAACAACACACAGCACAGGACTATTGAAAAGGCAGATAACACAGTGGAAACTTCAACAAGAATACAAGCGCGAGTACAATCACAATATCGCGGAGTGATAAGACGAGGCCGGTTTTCGCGAGGTCCCAGTGGCCTTGAGGGAATTAGCACATTTACATAATATGCAATAACTACATACATGATATTTAAAAATTATACACCTTGAGATAACTGCGAAACACGTCGAGGAAGACTAAATGCGGAATCTTTAATTTTATCTTTGTTTATGATTTTTCCGTATCTATGCGATTTTTTTTTTGGTTATGGTGCAAATATTTGATGGCATATTACAGTGTGATTTAATAAAAGTAATCAACAAAAATCGTGACTAACTTATTTCCGCCTAGACAACTGGCTATCGACAAACGAATAGAAAATTAAATAGAATGCGAAATGTATGAAGTTGACATAAGCGTTTTACTTTTCTATTCGCTGTCGAAAGCTCGGTCTCGAAGGCTGGTGGCACAATAGCTGGTCTTCTAAACCAGCTAGACATGTATTAGCTACGAATCAGGTATAAAGAAAGACATATCAAGATATCTAGAATATTTTTTTTACTAAAACGGTAGATCTAAATGTGTTTAACACACATGCGGATAGATCAGGCCGATATCACAAGATACGCTTTAGCATTTACAATGCCAAAACCGAAACCGACTCAACGCCATCATCAAACATAGAACTTGTTTATTTGCATATTTATTGTATTTTAGTAGATACTACTTGTTAGCCAAAAACTGAGTGAAAACATAGATACATCTATGTTTTATTATTTTATTTCGTTAATTAAATACTAAAAACTATAATGGAGATCCAAAGACAAGCTTAAATTATGTATTTTACTTAATCTTAAATTTATCAAGAAACAACTTATATTACCCCAATCTATGTCTAAATAGAGGCCTTGGTGATATCTAACAGTATTAAACGAATTGAGTATTTCTGAACTCTTCAATGGACGACAATTACCTCATTCTCTTATAGTTGCGAACTTATAGATGGATGGTCAGCCCCCCTAGACAATTGGTAGTCGATGATGGAATAGAATAGCGAATAGAATGCTAAATGTATGAAGTTGACATAAGCGTAGGAAAAATTCAATCATTGTCATATGTCAATTTCATATATTTGGATTTCTATTCATTTCTTTATTGTTTAGTCGAAAGCCACTTGTCGAGGCGCTCAGTGTGTTTGAAAGCTAGAACCAAGGAAAGGCTGATTAATATTATTGAAAACATACATTTATTTTGCTACGAAGGTCAGTACGAAGATAACAGTATAAGATATAAATCAATTGGGTGAAAGTAATTAGTCTGCATGTATATTTGTACACACAGATATAAACCTGTTTTCCTTATTTAGATTCCGCGTACCGATAATTTACTTTTTATTATATATTTTAAGGACACTTCCTTATCTTCATTACTGTATGTAGGCAGTAACCGCGTTCATTAATGCTTAAGTTTGTGAAACATACGTTTACATTTTTTTTGTATTTCAGAATTAACGTTCTCAATGTTAGTACCTCTTAGAAATATGAGTCGTCGTAAATTTTGATGTTAATTTGTTGTAGCTCGGTGATAATAACTATAAAATACTACGTATCGTGTGAGATACTGGCAACTTCCAGTGATTCATTGTCAAGCTGCCTCTGAGACGTTGCTGACCTCTGCAGGCGTAGCACGGGCGACATAAGACTCAAGTCACAAACCTAGGAATCGGCCAGGTCCAGTCTCGGAATGAGTCCGGTCGATCATGCGACTTTTCTCTAGCCGTGACTTATGAAATTAAATTTAAATGAATCTATACTAATATTATGATCAGCAGGCTTACTCATGAAACATTTGAGCTCAGCAATCCACCTTTAATATTTCGTACTCTTGGATGCGATACTAGCGCCAGTTGTTTCATTATTGTACGGCCATTTATGGAACTAATTGAGATTGAACTTTTGAGTTTTCTTTCACAGCTGCTGTCAATTTGTAGTACTATTGAGTGTGCATTGTAGGATCGTAACCAACTTCACACGGAAGGGTGCAATCAGAAACAAAGCTCAGTTTCAAACCAATGTTGACAAGATTATTTTCAAGAGTAAGAAGTCACGTGGCATTTCTATTATATTTTCAATTGAATTAGAATTAAAATTTGCTTCAAGAGGCCTGTAAGATTAGTTTGCTTGTACATAGGTAACCGTCACACTCTAAAACGACTGAATTTCTTTCATTATCAGTGAGCTTCCATACCCAACAGCAATATTAGCCTGCAACGTACACTTGACGCAAATGAAGCTGCAGTCAAAAACCGACCAGTATGCAGATCGTTAGAACTTCTTAACTGTCTAAATGAGAATGGTTAAATAAATAGTTTGTTGGTGATTTTTTTGTTTTTCATGTTAAATAAAAAAGTAAAATTTTCTGAAATCTATAAAGGTACGCTTTAGTATTACACTTGTAAGCATCTCGGCTAAGTAGAACACATTATTCTGGTAACACGTGACACCAATCGCGTTAACAGTTGTCAAAGGCGACTTTCATCACTATACATTGATGTAAATAACAGTCTTTTTTTTCAAATCTTTATTGGAAATAACAAAGTCAGATTGTCTACAAGCAATATTTAGTAGAATGCCCTGATTCCGTTTTTTGAGGATCAAATGTGAAAGCTGAGGTTCCTACAATTTGAAGACTATTTTGAACCTCATTTTGCGTAGAATGATTAGAATAAAGTATTTAATCTATGTCAGTCTTTAAGAATAAATAACATTTAATGTAACTTTACGATACATATAAACAAAACCAATTATTAATATAGTTAATTTAATTTGGTACCACCGTGTATACGTATGATTTGAGTGTCTGTTTATGTTGAGAAAATAACTGTATAAAGATAAATCTTGACAAAGCATTTTTATGTATGAAAGAGATAAGATACTAAATTATTTTTCGAATTGTGAGTAACAATTTCTTAATTTTAAAAAATCACAAAGATTGATGCTGATACAGAATTCCATTTCGTTGAATTTATTTAAAAATTTACCTATATGTCTGCTAGTCACAATCTATTACCTTAAAGTAGTTTATAATTATCTAAGAGCTATTAATATAAAGCAGGCTTCTTGTAAAATTCAGTAAGAAATTTATGCTAACTATAAAAAAAGCAATCATATTAAAAATAAATAAAATCAGAATATACGTTGAAAGATCTATCCCAAAAATAATGCGGACATAAAACCCAGCAAGCAATCTCGTAGGTTGGCGAAGCGGCCGATGCTATCATATTAATTTACTTATTACGGCTAACAAACGGTATCCATTAGCCTTCGGAATACGCTCATTCCCGACATGAAGAAGGGAGTCTACCCGTGCGTACTTCCTGCCCCAACTCTTGTTACAAAAAACAACCCGAAACACAAGTTTTTACCCACTATTGTACAAATTCGTGTAATATTAAACGAATAAACCAGCTCGACCCAAGGCGAAACCGATATACATGTGGGAAACGTGATAATATCATTTTTAAATGTCGAATACGCAATCGAACAACCTCAGATCGCGTCCAAACGAGTGAGAGGAGCTTTACGAAATTTAAACTATTAACATTATTTATTTGCCATATATTATTTCAACACAATTATCTAACGTAGAACTTTTCATTGTTATTAAAGGTCGTTTGAATGTTTCACACAAAGAGCTTTGTGGAGACTAGTAAAAGCACCCGTACTTTCGCAGCAAAATCTAAATGAAATGTAAAACCGCGGCAACCGAATTCTGAATTTAAATTTTGACGTTTTAAATATTCATAATGGCCAGTGTCAAGTGTTCACAATTTCGCGTTGTAACAAAGAGTTTGTACAATTGTATGTAGTGTAGGGGTGGTTTCACTGTTTTTATTGTGGACGTTATTTGTGAATAATGTAACATGGGAAGTGGTGTCCGCGCCCGCCGGGCCGGAACGACCCCCTGACCCAGTATTGTCCTGCCGCCGCTTGATTACTGCTCGCATAGGATTCAATTGAACAAATACTGAAAACACGGTTTACGTGATTACTTTTATAAACTACCCTCGCTAATGCGGTCCGTCGTGAAATTGGAAAATTACTTTCATGACTAGAGTTTATGTATGTCAGTAATTTAATTGCTTTGTGGACTCACCGTACGGAGTATACCGTGGCGTTTCGCAGTATCTACAGTTGCACCTCCTTTCCGGCTTACCTGTAACAAACAACGAGTATTTGAGTTATTATTTATTGCTTAAATCATTGCTATAACAGTTATTGATGGAATAAAATTGTATTTTTATTTCTAACTAGCACATTGCAAGAGCTTTTCCAGAAAAAAAGAACAGTTTTGCGCGTTGCTCTTAAAAACGTGGAAAGTACTTATTTAGCGGGGAAAGAATTTCCAAAATCGGTTCGGGTGATTAAAAGTTCACCATTACCAATAAAAATAAACATTTTTTTTAAAATAATATTTGCGCAGAAAAATACCACTCGCACAATCTACGTAAGAAAACAAAGTTACCAATTTAAAATCTCGACTACAGACAGATAAAATAAATAAATAAATAGTACAAAGCTAATACAATTTAAATCGGAAACACCGGATGTGAAGTGCGCGGAGAGCCGTCGATGGCATGTTTAGATATCAATAATGCGATGCGTGTAGACCGGTGGCCGCGACGCCATACATTATTCAAACACCTACAAATATACAATCTTTCATTGAACATACCCTTTATTTTTACTCCTATTTAGATGTTTAAGCTTCATTTTTTTATTAAATACCCATTTGAAGTGCATCACACTACACAGTTTCATTTCGTTATTTATGTAGATTTGTATGCTGGCGGCGCAGCCCGCATATTAAATTATAGGTTATAGTTTGATCATGGCAGTCAATCATATGATGGTTATGATATTCCAACTTTGGTATTTGACATGGACTGTTGGGAGTATTTTCTCACGGCCATTACAAAAAGAGACCTTGAAGTATAGAATTTCATTATTTATAGCATTGTTAATGTAAATGATAACTGCACTAATGGTAGTTATCTATATTGTATATTTTTATTACTCTTTTTATCAATAAACTGAATAAATTGTAATTATAATAATGCTTGAAACAAGCAACTACATACTAAGACATGTCTGTATGTCTATCGAAAAGGTGTCTCGGACCAAGTTTTACTATAGTTCTAACCTTAATCCTTATTCACGAGCGACCCGAAAACCCATTTCGGACTACTTGGTACACCCAACATAGCAGCTAGTACGCACACATAGCTAAAGGCCCGTACACATGCATCAAATACTTTAAGAACTAGGTTATTATTAAACTTAAATAATCAAAGTTATATCTGTAGTCTGCGATTCAAACGTTTTATAGTATTTTTAAATGTATTAAGTTAAAACTTGTATTTCCCCAATATGTTATATTCTTAAAGTTCTTAATTAATAATAAATCCCCAGACAAACACACCAACTGCGTGGCCCCAAAGTAAGCAGAGCTTGTGTTATGGATTACCATACAGCGAACTGGGGGGGGGGGGGACGCAGAATAGACCACCACGACCATTGTGTTCATCACCATCATCATCGTGGTGCTGCTTTTAAGCAAGCTGACAATGAAGGAACAGTGCACTTAAATTATACGTGATTAGTTAAGTAATCATTTTAACACATTAATGCCCGTTTTCACCAACAGCCTCTAAACAGTAACCTAACTAAGGTTCCCTTATCTTAGGGGCTCCCTCAAATCATCCCCTAACCTAAATTCTGTTTCACCATCCCAAGGGCTACCTAAGCACGCGTCCCCTAGTTAGGTGACGTTTAGTGCGGAGGTGCTACGTAAACGTTTATTGATAAATTATTTGAGTTAACGATTTTATGGATATTTAGCTGAAAAAACCAAATCAAACACTTAAATTAACGTCATTAACTACAGTTTATTTTAAAAAAGGAAGGTCTACGGCTTGTAAATATTAGATAAATTTTAAAAAAGTTGCAAAATCGAGCTAGTCTGTAAAATTGTTCTTTTACTATTTGTTGTTCTTCTTCAGTCTCTGGAAATCGAAATCTATCGTAAATAAGATACAAGAGGTTACATAGTCACATAAATAAAATTAAAAACAAAATTAAGCAAGTAGCAATACAACTTTAAGGTAGATACTTACCTGTCGTCAATTCTAACAAATGTTCAATCTTTTGTAATATAAATAAAACACTCTCTTTTGATAACCTGTATCTTATAAAAAAGTCTTTGCCGTCAAATTTTTCAAAATCCTTCGACCTTTCCCGGTAAGTATGAGGTCGTCGAAACAAATTTTGGTCACCTAAAAATTCCGGATCTTCAATTGCTTCTAAATCTTCAAATAAATCGTGGTCACTATCCATTTTTATCACAAAGAGTTATTATTGTTCGGAAGTCGGAAGGATAGCTCGCAAAATAACCTAAAAATATACGTCACCTAAGTGTTACGGGGTCGTCAATTCATCCCGCAAGTTTTAAGGGCTCCCTAATGCTTAAGGTGTCACTTAACCGTCGGTGAAAACAAAACTTGCGTTAGGTGCTCCTTAAATTGGCATAGGAGACACTTAAATTTTAGGGGCTACTGGTGAAATCGGGAATAATTAGGATACGGATTAAGGATACATACGGATACATTTCCAATTACAGGCGGAGTTTGTTTTCGAACCGCACTATTTAAAAGTTCATTGTTTTTATACATTAAAATATAATCGTATTTAATTTATATAATTTAGGCAAAACATGTCCTGCCGTTGTTACGAATATTTGTCAACATTATGACGGCCTATAATCGATAAATATTTTCTCATTATTGCGTAATAGTTTTTAAAACTTAACTTACGGACTAAATTGAGCTGGGAATGGACGTCAAAACTTTTACTTAGACGAAATTTTTATCCGAGCTTTACTTTTTAGTTAAAACAATCATTGCGTGTTAAATGTGAATGCTCACTAATATGTGCCACTTACTCGTGTAAAATTTCTGGATCTTGAAACTAATAAAAGACCCTTTATCAGTAAGGAAAATTGCATACCTTGAAACAAATTTTACCAAACATTAAATGAAAACCAAACAAATAAAGTATAATAACAAACAATGTAAATATCGAAACAAAGTCTACCCGACCGGGCGTCCCCTTCTACTGCTTCAAACATTATTCTGAATAGTAAAACCATGGAATATTCTTGAAACAGACTACAATGGAAGCGGCGCGAAAGAGCGAGACAACAACAGAGTTCTTATTTCAAACGATCCTTTCTGGAAACGTACTGAAAGCGCCGGAGCATGGAATCTATTACAAAAGGCAAGGGCGTTGTTTATGAGATAGGTTAAAAATATAATTCTAAATTTTATTATTAGGTTTGTGGTTGTCGATAAAAGATATGATTTTTAAAACAATAATTATTTTCGTTTTCAGAGTATGGAAGGTACCTAATAGTTGTAATAAAATTATAAAGTTTTTTGTTTGAACAGACTTAACCCAGGAAGAACCAATCGGATTTGAAAAACTATTCGACGGTTATGTACAAGCAGTATTCTATATAATAAATTCTACTTCATCGCAAGCAAATGAAGTGAAACCGCGATTTAAGGATAGTGTGAAAGAGAAGTCAGTAGAAGATACTACAAATTTATAATGGAGATTATAAACTAACTTTTTTGTATATTGGTAATTGATAATGAAAATTTGTAAACACTAAACTGATTATTTTATCGAAAAACTCCCACGGGATCCCGATATACGGGTACCAAGGTTCCAGGCAAAAGGGACAGTCTTAACAATAGTATCACTAACTTGTCAACTAATTTTCTTTTCCATACTTTAACCAAAATTATATAAACTTCATTGAATTTACAAATTAGAACAACTAAATATCAACAAAAACCACCGTAAATAAACAATATCCTTTTATACCTACAAAAGGGATATAAACCATTATTACTTATTACGGGTTTATCCCAATATTCAACCCTCGCTAAGTCCTCTTACGAAGGGGAGTCCTATGACGTCAACGCTACGTCATCGCTAGTCGACAACTGCGTACTAACAAATGAACGTCCAGAATTCAAAACTGTAATGGAAAATGTAACTTGTTACGTAAGAAGTGAGGTACCTTTTTGTGGTACAGTTAACAAAGCTTGCATGTTGCAATTTGAAACGAACTTTATCAGGCGGTATATAAGATGGTTTTTTTACTGTCGCTTGGTGTTGAATTCTACAGTAAACAATTCATCAAATTAAAAAACAAACAGTATCAAAGGGACTTTATTTCGAGAGGATGTGGGTAGTGAAGCTAAACTATATACGCCGCGACATATCAAAGCCAGTTCTGTTCATGTTTAGATAAAATTGTTGAACGACGTTGTTATACTATCGGTTTTGCTGAGTTTTGATTCAGGGAATTGGTGTGGACATTCGATAATGTGTTGTTATTTGAATACTTAGCGGATTAGACATTTTAATTAATTACTTGTTTATTTTAATGTATTTTATTAGAGCATACAAACAAGTGTCAAAAATTTTAAGTTCAATTGCTTGAAGCTGCTTCTATTGAGCAGTCACTTCATACTTTTGACCCATTGGAATGTTCCAAAGCATAGTATTAGGAATAATTTAAACATAAGTTAGTGACAACAGATAATACATCTAGCACCAGTATTCTAAGTAGTAATTTAAGTCATAAAAATGTAAAAGATAATATTATGAACATAGTCCATCAAAATATTCAGGGCATTGATGGTAAGGAATTACAGATTGAGCTATTTATAAACTGTGAAAATATTCATGTACTATTTATAACAGAACACTGGCTCAGACAGTGTCAAATTATGTCTTCATATAAAAATCATGTAATTGCTAGTTCATTCAGTAGAGAACAAACAACTTGTGGTGGCTCAATGATCATCACTCATAAGAGCCTTGCATTTAAAGAACGCTCTGATATTGTAAGTCTGTCTGTTGAGCGATCTGTTGAAATAGCCTGTATTGAGATAGAGAATATTGCTATAATGAGTGTGCACAGACCTCTATCCTCACTGTTTGAACTGTTTGAGAGCACTATGGATGAGGTATTACATAGAGTAAATAACAAAAACAAAGAAATAATTATTTGTGGCGATTTTAATACTGATTTATTAGCAGAGACATCACAAAGTAAGCGATTCTTGAATCTTTTTAATTGTTACAACCTAAAACATCTATTTTTAGAGCCTACGCGAATCACAGCGACATCAGCCACATGCCTTGATAACATTTTTACAAATTTAGTGCCGTATACAAAGTCAGTAATTAATAAACTACAATCAGATCATAGCGGGCAGTTGGCCACTTTTAATATTGGGCAAAAAAACACTCTAAAAAGAGAAATTACCTTTATACCCATGAATGAGAGATGGCTTAAACCTTTAGAAATAATGTATTTGAAAAAACATTTAAATTAGATTACTGTGGGATCCTATTACTCAATATAACTCTATTCATAAAACGAATATGACTATGTTATTACAAAAAAGAAAATATGTGTAAATAATAATTTATTTAGGTTTAGTGACTGGGCAACAGTGGGAATATGCAGAAGTAGAAACAGATTATATGAATTGTACAGTGAAAGAACTTATAATCATAAAAAGACATTTTATGAATATGATGAAAAGTATTCTAAAATATTTAAAAGAGTATGCAGTGTAGCTAAATTTAATTACATTAATAATAAAATTAAATATAGTACAAACATTTCAAAAACTGCATGGTATATTATTATTTATCAGGAAACTGGGAAAGCAAGAGACCGTCACACCAAATATAATTTAAAAATAATGATAACTAAATTGTTGTCAACTGACAGAGAAGTTGCTGAAGCATTTGAAAATTGTTTTTATCCCTGTGTCAAGTACTTTGAGTATTAATTCATGTTCCACTCGGGCACATTCACTGCTAATGGAAAATGTAAATGCATGAGATATTGATTTAAACTTTAAACATGGTACTGTTCCACAAGTTTTTAATGCATTTAAAAGCATTAAAGTAAAAAATACTGCCGATTTAGATGAATTTCTGTTAAAATTATTCAATCTGTCATTGATAGTATAGCCCCGCACTTAGCCAGTATATTTAATGACTGTGTTGATAATGGTGTATTTCCTGAAATTGAGTTAGGTCATCCCAATATTCAAAGCAGGTAGTATGTCTGACCCTAATAATTTTAGATCTATGCCTATACTACCAACGCTCAGTAAGATTTTTGAAAAATTAATATTATTTCAATTACTTTCTCATTTTTATGGTAATAGTTTAATGAATTTTAAGCAATTTGGTTTCACGCGGGGTAGCTCAACAACCGGTGTTGAGCTCATAAAACACGTATTCAGCGCCTGAGAGGAGTCGTGTGATGCTATTGGTATCTTTTGTGACTTGTCCAAGGCGTTCGACTGTGTGGAGCATACTACTCTACTCATGAAACGGCACCATTACGGCATAAAAAACCGAGCGCTTGCCTTGATTAATTCATATATTTCTAATAGAAAACAGAAAGTTGCAATAAATGGAGAAAAATCATCAGGATCGGCAGTGACAATGGGTGTGCCCCAGGGCTCACTTCTTGGTCCTTTCCTATTTTTAGTATATATCAATGATCTGCCATCGGTCGTTAAGAATCAATGCGAGATTATATTGTTCGCTGACGATACTTCCTTCTTATTTAAAATCAAAAGACAAGAAACTGTCTATCGAGCAGTAAATCAATGCATCTCCAACACAGAGTGGTTCTCAGCTAATAATTTGCTCCTCAATGAAATAAAAACTAAATGTGTTAACTTTACATTGCCAAATGTCAAACAGGTAAACACAAACATTGTAGTTAAGAGCCAGGAACTGACTCCCGTAAACTCAACTGTATTTCTGGGCATAACCTTAGACGCCAAACTCCAGTGGGGACCGCATGTTGATGGTTTAGCGAAAAAGCTAGGTTCTGCCGCATATGCTGTTAAAAAATTAGACAAATTTCAAATGAAACAACTGCTCGTTTAGTCTATTTCGGTTCCTTCCACAGCCTCATGACATATGGCATTCTGTTGTGGGGGAGTGCTGCCGACATCGATACTATATTTATTCTGCAGAAAAGGGCTGTTCGCGCAATCTATCAGCTCGGTCCAAGGGTGTCACTAAGAAGTAAATTAAAGGAAATAAATATTCTTACTTTCCATTCACAATATATTTTAGAAAATGTAATGTATGTAAAAAAGAACATAACCTTGTTCAAAAGAAAAAAGCATCTGCACAATGTTAATACAAGAGGAAAAAATATGCTGGCAGGTCATAATAGTAGGCTTCATAAAGTCACTAACTCATTCATGGGTCAATGTATACACTTTTATAATAATGTTCCTGAGGATATCCAAGGTCTTCCTATTGACAAATTCATAGAAACTATAAAGCAGAAGTTGTGTGCTAAAGCATACTATTAACTATCCGATTATTTGGATGATAAAAGCCCTTGGGTATAATCCCCTCAATAACAGGATTTGTGACAAAACATGTGTAGTGTGTCTGTTTGCTCGTTGAGTTCTTCGTCCCGATAAATATCTAAAGCGTCATTGTCAATAAAGTACGTCTTCTTATGGTAGCGTCGGGTGACGGGTCGCTCACTTCCCTCTAATATGGTTGAGGAGGGCGATGGCTGGATCACGCGTTAACTCGTGAACGGGTGCCGTTTGAGGGTGTTCTTCGTTTGGATACTTGGGGGGGAGGGAGACTTGCCGAGCTAACGGATGCAGATAAGAATAACTTTGTATAGACATAAAGAGACTGTTTATTTTGAAAAAAATATACCCGTGAAGTTTTTTGCCAGTTCTTCTTCGCGTAGGTTTTTTCGAACTGGTGGTAGAGTCCTGTTTTATTTGACATTAATAAGAACAAGTAATTGTCAATGTTGAGAAATACATATTTCACTTATTTCATTTCATAACACAAGTCACTAGTCTAAACCACAACCATTTATTTCCTAATTAGAATAAATTAACGTAATAAAAATTAAATAGAATCCAAATTCAAAATCAGAAAAGAGGTCCTCCATAAACAACGCATCGAAAAGCACTGGCAAGTTACAAAACAAATTCGATTTTTAAAACGCGATCAACTCTATCAATGTCATAACTCGTTTAGCTTTCCATCGCTCTTAGGTAATACAATTATCCGGTACCTACGTTTAATAATCATAAATAATCTTAGTAATAAATATGTCTCAAAAGATAAATCTATGGATATTAGAGAACACGGATCTTTTAGCGGATGTGAACGTGCGAGGTCGTTCCTTTGTAGGCTCTTCGAAAGGACTTCTAAATTAATATGCTTCAAAAGGTTAAGTTAGCGGTGAATATTTATTGAATCTTCAATATGTGAATTTTTTCAACCGCAGAGGTTTTTGATTGTTTAGGGACCTCAGTGGTGGCTAGAATAATTTAATTTGTACACCTAAGGCAATTTCAGTATTTCAGGCAAAGAAATAGGCGCCAGTTCCTGAGCTCCGCCTTACGTTCAGCTGTTGACAGTTTTTCTCTTCAAAAGCATTTAAGTTTATTTGCCATTCTGAGTCATATAGAATAGAACACGGATTTATCAGTATACCAAGTCAGTGTTAATTTGGTAACAAATATGCTAGATGAATATGGGTGGACATTAAAAAGAAAAGACGAAATATAACACAAAATGAAATTGATATTATCTTACTTTTTTACTCAAGAGTTTACCTAAGTATATTTTTATGTAAGAATTTGCGAAAAAAGCGACAAGACATTACAAAATCAAGACGCAAACAATACTTTCGTAATTTTTCAAAACACATGCAAAATTTTACGAGTCGGTATGTCAAAGAGGATATCTTTGAAACTAAATTTACCTGTGAATATGCATGAATTCGAATCCGTGATTATTCATTAGCGTCAGGAATCGTTCAAGTTAGTAACTACTTTACACAAAAATGTTAGCATTTACATGCTGATTCAATATCAAGGACGCAGATGTTTTTCAATCTTCTCGCTTGGAACTTGTATAAAATTGATTTCATTACAGTTTTCGAATATACTTATGTACTCGTACTTGTCACATCTTACACTATCATTTTTTACATAATTATTAGATCATTTACGTATCTAATCAATCAATCTAATGATTATCAATCTTTTTCTACTTCCAATAAACTGAGCATAAGAATTTATAAAAATTTATGAAATGACAAGTAAAACTGTCTGTTATAAAAGAATAAATTATCTCGTCAACCAATAAGAACACAAGAAAACTGTCAAACACAGGATATTTTATTTTCCATTTTCAAAACTGTGTCAAATAAAATTCAAAGAGTCGATTTCCCGCGATATGATTCCTGTAAGCAGTGGCAATCCAGCGCTAAAACGGATATTGAACAGCGCTTTTCCAGCTTTCGCTTTTTTACTTATTGTAATACACTTTTTTAGCACTGGCAACTGAGAGTTACAAAGTTTGACAGCTCGTTCCATTGAAGTTTGAAATTAGAATCAGGTAATCGTTTTCGAATTAAAACTTTGAAGGTTTTGATATTTAGATCTTTGCGCTGATACATTAATGTATACTTTTTTATTGAAATGAAGCTAGCTTTTGAATGACTGGATATTTTGAGGATGCTAATGAGAAGCTGCATGCTTTTTAAAACAATATAATGAATACATCAAACAATAATAGAACATAAACAATGGCAATGTCTTAGTCTTTTACTAGTATTATTAGCATTGATAATATTTATCTGAACTTTACCCAATCCTTCACAAACCATGATAAGTATACTAGCATTGTTACTCTTTTGTTTTACGTTAATCTTATCAATAAAATTATTTCACGAAATAAATGTGTACTTTTACAACTGATATGTAATCGGAATTCGATTCATCCCATTATAAGAATGTAAAAAACAAAACCTATTAAAATCGGAGAAAATGGTATGTCAAACATGTCTCTTTCAGACCCCCCATCTCCCCGAATGCTCATAACACTTTGGTAAAGCCTTTACGAACGAAAAGAACGTGCAAACTAATGTAACTAGCGTAGTGCACGATACTTACCGCAGTTGGCATAGTAATCGTGAAGCGAATACAATGGATAGTCACCTAGTTTGAGGAGATACGCCGAAAGCAGTACAGCATCATGCCTCGGTTCCATTTGTCCGACGTGCGCCGCCGGCCGCATCAAAGACGCTATAGAAAAATCCGTAGTCTGACCGCCCCACCCGTTCACACTGCACAATTTACACTCCTCTTTCATAGTTTAAATCACTATATAGGTAATAATAAACTCTTATAATAACAATAATCCGTTTTTTTTGTACTCGGTTTGTACTGGGCACTGGTAAAATCACATACAAAAATATCCTGGATCGCACATCACAGTTGATATCACAGCAATACGTTCGGTCGGTTTCCGTTTGTAACTTCAGTTTGACAGGTTGTCAGTGTTAACGTCATCGACGACCGATATCTGTTACACGAAATAAGATTGAAATTAGAATACTTTGTTTAAAACCATTTTAACGGTCAACAGCTCTGTAAGACTTCGAAGATCGTTGTGTTCAAAATGGTTGAAAACAAAATGACATTCGTATCACTTATTGCACTTTATCCATTAATGGATCTCCGTTATTCTGACAGTTAACCTTCAATGTCATTCGGGTTGAGAATTACAATTCAATTTGAGATGCCTAATAATATGGAAATGAAAAAAGGCCACAACTAAATATATTTTAACAAACAGCAAGTGATAATTTTTTCATCATCATTATGGTTTATGTTTTAATGTTACAATAAAAAATCTCCTAAAAAAACGTTGTAGACAACCCCTCATCAACTTTACTACGCAATAAACATACTTATTCTACAGTTACCATGACGTTTTGAAAACGATTTTACAGAAAAATAAATTGTTGAATGCCCAGATTGTATATTAATTTTGTTCTGATCCCCATACAGTATTTTAGTGTACTTTCGGATCATTACCCAACAAATGCAAGCTAAACTGCAAATACAAAGAAAGCCGACAAGATAAACAACAATAAGTGACACGAGAGTGACAGAGGTAATTCACTTTTCAGCGAGTGAATACAGTGCGGTTCTGCAATGCGGAAAAACAGGTCAGGGGTTATGTTGCATTGCCGTTGTGTCCTACTCGAACCCGGGCTCTAACCGGACGGGGTCTCGTACCGGTGTCTTACCGGATTATTAAGCTGTTTGCATTACGCTATCGGAAGCTTGAGTGGCTTTTAAAAGCTCGCTTTGGATTTCAAAGCTGAATAATATATGAGTATATTGCGGTTAAAGAACGGTTTTACGATAACATCTGGAAGCATACCCGTGAAAGTTTCGATGTATGCACGTCCTTTAATTAAATTACGGAAAGAAAATATGTTATCTGTGCTTCTGATCTCACACAATCTTTGCGTGTCAAACTGGTTAGTATCTTCAACCTCTTTGGAAATAAATTTATGTATCTACACTTCCTTTCTTACAAGTACAAGACGGATGTTAATAAAATATATAATAATTAGTACATAATAATCGATCGATATGTAAAAGATTATAAACGAAGGTGTTTTATCGTTAGCGATAACATCACATTTGTTTTTTAAATATTTACCTAATTACTTCGGCTGTGTAGAGTAATTATTTATTGTTCTTGTTGTTAGTTTGTATCCAATTGTAACTTAATACATTGTAAGCAAATGATTCAGTGAAGCGCATTCGGTGGAAGTCTAAACACATACGACCTTGTGTACATACACAAGTATTTTTACACATGTGTTAGAGAGTTCGTGTGTTGTGTGTTGTTAAAGTTTGTGTGTTGGAGAGTTCTAAGAATTCTACGGTGGAACTAAACGTTGTTTTTTTGTAGTATTAATATGAATAGGTCGTAATAAAGAATTATTGCAAAAGTGTTTGTTTATTTGAATTGTTGAATGAAAATAAAGTGCAATTTATTAAAATATAATAAAGATTAAATGCTTGAATATCTTGTTTAGGTAAATAGCTAATAAATTCATAGATCGGCTTGATATAAAATAAACATTTCAATAAGTAAAATTTTTTATTGTTTTCATTTAGCTAATAAAATTGTATTTAACTAAACCTAAAGTTATTTTATCACAATCATTGTTCCTACGTACATCACGCGTACGTGACGCGTCATAGCTGTGACTATCAAAATCACCGAGTTTTGTTACAGGTTACGTCATCGATAAGTATTCAATCGAGTAAGTACTAACAGATCCAGTTAATCCAATCGAATGAATGTTATGAACGACCGAGATATTATTACAGCTCCTAAGATTTCCTACAAACATCGATTTGTTAGAACGTCGAGTCGTCGAATGATCGGGGAGTTTATTTATACTGCTACGGAATATTCGTTCAATTTGATGTTTATTGTAACTACGAATTTGTACCGTGGTTAATTCAGATTGATTCGAATTAAATACGTTACTTTTGTATTTATGAATATTTATTTCTTTTTATAGAAAGAACGCGTGTTGAGTTTATTAAACGTAAGCATTGTCTTAGTAACAAAAAAATATAACAATGCGATTGTAAATTGAGTTTGTATTTAAGGTGAGCAACAAAAGTCGAAACCTTATATACAAATTTGTATAAGTCACAACAAAACGTTGAACCAACAGTTTTTTTTTAATCTTGCTTGTTTAGAAACATATTTGTTATAGAACTTTAAAGTTCGGCTAGAGTTATTCAGTGAAAAACAAACGAACATATACTTATTTCTTTCTATTTTTAAATACTTGAATATAATATATGAAAAAAGTAGGTAGGAATAAAACATTATTATCGCGTTTCTGTCTCCAAAAATTTGCGTACAATATCAACTGCGCAATATGCAGGTAACCTTGAAGCGACAGTAACTATAATAACACCATCTACATGACGGATAACATAAAATCAATTGTAATTTTGTTATCATATATAAGACAACGAAATATTAAAAATACAGTTCCTTTTTTGACCTGCACTATTTAAAATTCGCAACCTTAGGTACCCACCCGCTAATCTTCCTTTCAGTGAACGTCCAATAAATAAAGCGAAACTTTATTTCAAGTACAAAAATAAACGCATATAATCTCTTTCGACTTATAAAGGTGGCCAGTATTATTCGAATTCAAAATAAAAAAGACTAAATAACAAGCTGCATTAATTTACACTATCCACAGGGATAACATTATAGAGCCACCGAATTCGCAATGTGAAATACGACGCATATCGCGGGTGACCTTGGAACGGCTGTAAACAGGGCTCACGTGTCAACCCATGGACTCATGTTGTAATGCACTGAATATTGCACGTGAATAGGTATAAGCTTAAACTTATTTATTATTCATGTGAATTTTATTTTAACTCTCAGGTTCGAACTACGTGAACTAATAGGGCTTTTTATAATGAAATTTTCGTATATGTTATATTTTGTTGTTAAGTTACCTAGGGATCTCAAGTTATAAATTATTAAATTGTTGGCAATTATTAACAATAAATAGATTCTATAAACAGCACGATACATCTAACACCTTGAAAATTTCTAACGCACAATCTAATTTCAAAAACGATGCCGTTACGAAACACAAAAGATGTTCCAAAAATCCTTACCGGCAGGCAATCTTCCGTAACACCACAAAAAACTATAATAATAGATGAAGTCGCACGTGCGATTGGTTAAGCAGCTGCCGTGACAGATGTTTTGCGGCGGAAGGAGCCTCACCCCTGCCGCCTCGCCCCGCGGCCAACCCTGCACTACCTGCCTGCGCCATCCATCTAACCTGAACCTGAACCATGCCAAATCCAATCGAACATTAATTAAATACCCATCAACGACGCAAATACATCATCGTAAAAAATATGTAAACAAAGCGCTGCGCTGGAAAAGTACAAACGAATCATTTGAAATATCAATGTTCTTTTAATTTGACTTTCGAATTTCGAATCTCAGCCCGATTTCAAGATATTTGGCGCATTCCGTTGAGTTTGTTTAGTTGTCAAATTGACATCGAGACTTAAGTGTAGTACCCATTGATTAGCAGTTGTACGTAAAGATATATTGCTTTTATATTTAATAACACTAAAGAGTAATTTGTCAAGATTTGAACTGCAGATATTGCAAATCAATACTCTGGTT
Source organism: Marasmarcha lunaedactyla (assembly GCA_923062675.1). Lineage (NCBI taxonomy): Eukaryota > Metazoa > Arthropoda > Insecta > Lepidoptera > Pterophoridae > Marasmarcha > Marasmarcha lunaedactyla. Next base: position 19,134,270 of record OV281353.1, read on the forward strand.
AAATTGATCAGATAAATCGGAAATTGACTGCAGAAATTATATTTTATGAAGTTCTGACCGCAGTGCAATTTTACAAGGCTTAACGCGAAGATAATAAAATTAATGAAATTGCCATCATGCAGCCTCTATTAAAATATAAAAACAACGACGCAAGTTTATATTTTTACTTCACACGTTTTGATTGTGTACAGAACAAGTTAATCAATTAAAAGCATTAAACTATAAGTGAAGTTTTCTTGTCCAAACATTTGAGTACGGCCGAGTCGGCCAGTGAAACGGAGTTGGCAAACTGTGTTGGCTTCCACCCAGCGCTATCATGGACGAGACCGAACGCAGCACAACGTTTCCTTTCTCGATGCGTTCAAACTATTTTGTGATGTACTACATTCGTTTTATGGTTAAAAATGCTTTGTGTTTAAAAGGAATTTATTAATTTAAAAGGGCAGTTTTACCCTTCGGTGCAATTTATAATGGATGTTGGCTTATTTCCAATTTGTATGGTGTATGCGGCATATCGTGCGCTGTGTTACATGGCTGATGTTATTAATTGTTCCTGCTTATCGGTTATTTTTACGGCCGTTCAGTTTATTTAGTATAGGGATGATCTTACATGTTTATGCATTCTAAAATAAAATTACTTTAAGTATCACGTGAAATCTTAATTCATTATTGCGTAATTCGCTTTATAAAAAGATGAACTGCGAAGAAAACGATTATATTAAAGTGTATAAACACGTATTTTCAGCGTAAAGAGTACGATTTATTAATCTTTCTGCAGTAAATAAAGCCATATATAAACACAATACAAAATAGCTTATCAACAGATATGCCAATATCCATCGATTATCGATAGTATATGCAGCTCTAGCGATTGATATATGACTTTCTTTTATTATCCTTATAGAGTATTTTATTTTATTTATTCGCAATGACAGTTTTTTGCAACAATTACTTTTCTATTCATTCAATAACCGATTGTGCAATTTTTCATAATTATAAAACGATTTGTTCAAAAGACCCAGCCTATTGTGACGTTTTTATCGATAAGTGAACATAAACCGTACAAAACCAATATTAAATGAATGAATGAATGAATGAATATACGTTTATTTGCACATACAAACATTTACAATAAAACCAATATTTACAAAACACACACAAAAAAGACACAAGTATTAATTACAGAAACATAAAATAACAACAAAAAATAAAAAAAACAAAAATAGAATAAGTTTAACAAAAATGCTGACATGGTATATGTGCAAAATGGCCATAGCTCAACGGTTATCATTTGCCCATTTGAGCAAATCGTTGATTTTCTGCCATCGCCATTATCAAAGCATCAAATAAACTATAATGAACCGCAAGTAATAATACATTTAAAGTTCATAATTATTAAAATTACCAAACCCTTACAAATTGGGCGATCGGCTGTGTAATATCGAAAGCACTGCACGATTTCACAAATAACTGATTACATAACTCGAGGCTTGCGTAAACTCGACTTAAGTAAAGCTAACTTGACTCCACGTGTGTTCGGATGTGGGGAACTCAATGGTTCCAATAGCTGTTATTTTATTTAAACGGCTGAACATTTCACGATTCGATTATTTTGGCATTTAAATAAATTAGTAATTAATTTGTGTGATAATTCAGCAAGATGTTTTTCGTGTATCACACGGGGATGCGGCGCTGACTGTCGTAACACAGGGTAAAATATAGCACGGCAGCAGATACTACATTATTATCTTTAAGTCAATGTAATTAAAATAAGATTGTTTATTCAAACCAATAATTGTTTTTTGGACTAATAAAGAATTTATTATTATTATTTGGACTAATAAAGAATTTATTATTACACCCATATGTCTTTGTTTTTGTTGTGTTTTATACTTAACTTATAAGATTGTCATGCTGTATTGGCTTAGTATTAAATTAGAATGAAAGTTCAAGTAAATTGTGGTTTTGATTCCGAACAACGATCGTTAAAACTTTAATATAAACGACTCGTTTGCGCCAACCGTGGTTGCAAAGAGTAAATACAGTAAGAGAGACCATCAACATCACATAAAAATATGCTAGTATGGGTAAGTCTACGCTGGTATAAGGCTAAATATCAAATTTGCTTCTTCTCTAGCGGTTGCACAAAGGGCTACTATTTAATATCTAACCTGCCTTGTAATATTCCGAACTTTACATAGAATTAGAATAGACTTTTACTGCCTATTCAATATTTCTTCCGCAAATATAGATCTCGAAATGTTAATTTATTTGGAATGCTCGTAAAACTATCTTGGTTATTTTAACTGCGAGCTTTAACTGGGCTGTCTGCGTTAACAGACAGTGAATCTCAGTTTGTGGTTAAACGTCTTTAAATAGTTATGAGAGACAATTATTTTAAGTATATTTTTATTTTACTAGTTTAATTATATTTACTTGAATTAAGAATTAAAAGTTAATGATAAATACTCTTCTATAAATGCCTTGCGTGAAAGAAGACATAAACGGTTCTTATGACGATTTGTACCTATACGAAATCAATAATTATTACTTGGGTTGATTTTCAAGGTCATAATAAATCAAAAGTTTAAAAAGTGACATGGATAGTATGGGACAAAGAGAGGTACAACTCCAAACTCCTATTTTTGGAAAGTTAACACACTAAAATTAATTATAAGCCTTTCAATTATCTTATCACCATCTAACAAATAAATAACTCAAATACCATCTCTTCCATACGAAATCCAAAACAGCAAGCAAAAAAGTAGACCCTCGAGATACAGTTAAGTAAGAAACTAAGTTGCAGATTTCTAAAATGATTTATCTCAATAATTGGTAGTTACAGTGTGAGATCTGCAACACAGGGCCTTAGGGCCGGGGAAAGTACGCCTTTCACTCAATCCGGTACTAATTTAAACAATTGTTGGCAACACTGTCTATTGTTATTGGATGTAAATAGGGTTGCCAAAATATCTGTAGTATTTTTATTTAGACAGTCATAAAACAATGTCCGCTTAGAAAATATGGTCGTTTTAAAATTGATTTAAACATTTGGCGGTAATCTTCTTGTTAATATTGTATGGTTGTTATTTTTTATTTTGTTGTGGGAACTGGTACAGAAATCTAATTAAAGATCTATCTTCTGATTGCAGTCGTCGTATAATAATGTATCGATTATACGACTGGCAGTATTGGCGCTGTCTGGTTAATACCTAATAGATTTGACTTTTTAAAGAATATATTGAATAAATTTATCGTAAAATATTTTATCACAGCGTAGATTTGGCAGCCCTAATTGTAAATAAAGCCGAATTCTATGTGGGGTACCGATCGGCGCGCGCGCATGTAGAGCGGAACTTCGGGACGAGCAGCTTCATAATGGCAAATTGTTTTAAACTAGGTTTAAGTTACGTCTAGTTGGATTTGTAACAAAAGTACAACAACGAGAGTTAAAAGGCACTCAGTGAAATACTGATTATCGTTTGAATATAATAGAAAGTAGTTAAATTAGTTTCTTGGATTTCTTGTGTTGGTCGCTTTCGTTGCTTGACGTCGGAATCGACAAAATCTGACCCGAATCGAGTTTATTTACTATCGGAGTTTTAATTTTTGCAAGCTTAGAAAAGAATTATATGAGGCAAATGCTCAATATAAGTTTAGAAGATAATTTTCATTGTCAGTTTATTTTTGCATTTTCATTAAAATTTGAATATAAAAACGCTAAGATTAATTAAAGCAGATAAGATAAGATGCTGTACAAATGTTTGTTTAGTAGATAGCGGCCACCGTTATACAGCTGTAATGGTCGACACAATACTGTTATTAGCAACGACGATACAAATTTAATGTGCCACAGCTGCAATTTTGAGATGTATCTGCATTAAATTTAAACACCTCGTAGTGTTTTGGCCTTTTTTAGCAAATTATTTTGTAGATCTCTATGTTAAATCGATATCGATAGATTCAATCAATAGGGCAGCACTAGTTTAACCACTTGTACATCAACGAATCGGAAGACCAACACGAACAAAGTGGACGCGACCTTGATCCAGTAATATGAAAACCGATCGTTTGGACTTACAGGAGACCTAAGGGGCGGTTATCTCTGGAAACCTCCCCTTGCAACTTTGTAAACTGCAGTGATCAGCATTATACTGGTTTAAATATAGGGTTGGGTCAGTTTTTTATTGATAGTCGTGAACGTCTTCAGTTTGATGTTAAGTATAAGTTGTAGTTTTTATTTATTGAATTCAATATGGTAAGGCATCTTTCTAGTTTTGTTATCTATGAAATCATAACTTCTGTTTCGATATTTTTCGGTTTAATTTGACTACACTGTCTCTTTCCGATGTTATTTAGGTCAAAATATACTTATTGAGATGCTTAATGATACGCTTGAGAGTTCGTTTTAACATAAATTTTAGGCAAATAAAAGTTTTTAGTATTATTTTGTCAATACAATTTCAATAGTAATGTAACCAAATATTAGTATCGGAATTCTATAAATTTTTCACGATTAGTATAGTAACGTGAATCTCTCAAATTAAAATATCAAACGCGATCACATTGGTGCTACATTCAGAACTTCGACGAGAGTTTTCAGTCTGTCAAAAAGGCCGTATTTGCTTTATCTTTGAACGGTTTCTATCTTAGAACTCATTATGGAAAACATGCAATTTAGTAACAGGGTAAATCGGGCATTTTTTACTCTAACTACACTTTCTTTATGCGTATTCGGATCTGACACGGAAAATGCTATAACTTCTATTTATGTATAAATTATTATAACTTCTCACAAATTAGCACCAACTATAACAAGTTGCTATTTAATTAGAGCCGGCTTATCAGTACAACACGACGCGACGCGGTGAAGGTGGTCGCTTTTGCGTAAATTTTCGTCCGTTTATTGTAATTAGCTTCAGTAACGCAGGCAGTTTTACATTTTCATTATTTTAGTTTTTACATTTGTATATTTGATAAAAGACTAAGTACAGAGTTCAGCGTTTTGAGAAAGCAGCAGGAAACTTTCGTTCGTTGTGTATGTGGGTGTGTAGGCTGTAAAGGTTAAGTGTATTTACTTATTACTTGTAGTAATATTAAACATAAAAAGCGAATTTTTCGTTGATGTACAAGTGGTTAAACTAGTGCTGCCCTATTGATTGAATCTATCGATATCGATTTAACATAGAGATCTACAAAATAATTTGCTAAAAAAGGCCAAAACACTACGAGGTGTTTAAATTTAATGCAGATACATCTCAAAATTGCAGCTGTGGCACATTAAATTTGTATCGTCGTTGCTAATAACAGTATTTTCTCGACCATTGTTATTAAGACCAAAAACGTTGATATCGTAAATGTTTTTTTTCTTTTAGACGAAATCCCTACGTAACATAAAAACAAAGGGAATATATTTATTATCCAAAAGCTTTCATCACAGTTTCGGCGAGTTCGGAAATGATCCGCACCATACTCCACAAACAGCTTAACTAACTATTAACCTCAGTCAGGTAGCAGATTAACTTAAAACTTGCGAATGGCCATTTTAGACAAAGTTTGAAAACAAGCACAAGTTCTGTGGCCGTTGCAGCAGCCATGGAAGTGCGTTGTGGAGGAATCGCTGGAACGACCGCAACGCATTCTAGGGGGCGTTAGTTTTTGTGAATGGTTAGAGATGTGACGGGAAATATTTAACCATGGTAGCGTTTTATAATTATTCTAAAAAAGAACAGTAAATTAATAACTAGTAATAAAATTTTTAGAAGTCACTAAACTTAATTAATATTAAGTAAGAGGCTAAAGTTATATTCATATATGAACCAACTTAAAATAAGTTAGACATAATTTATATTAATTTAACTGGTATTTTTGATAATATTGAGGAAACTTCATTGTCTCGAGTTCCAGATGAAATTTGATTGTGTACGTAATACCAAGCAGAAATTGCAATCTTAGATAAGTTATCTCCAAATTATTAAAGTGGTAAAGACCCAAAAACATGTAGTAGGTAATGAACTTGAAATGTCCAACATTATTCATCTACCAAAGCCAGATTTAATTCAGTTATTTGGAATAACCAACTGACTAACTAACTATACGCGGCTAATATATTGTTTTCAGGCTCGTGTTTGTGTTGACAACGACCCATTGTGATTAGTTGATAGCATTGACAACTGGAATAGCTCTACACAGCTCGTGTTGCCCTAGTACCTCTTGCAATAAAATATGGAACATTTATTAACAATTATTTTTCAAATAGCAATTAATTTACATTGCCAGTTATTTCTGTGTTAATATTTCCGCAATATCGATAGCATGGTTATTTAACAATAATAATCATTCATGAATAAATGTGTCTTTATAATACCTATTAATCGTTTTGATGTAGTTATAGTTTATCTGTGTTAAATGCATGCTAAAGCTGCCGGTATAAGCTTGTTTAGAAAGCGTGCAGTTTGCCGGGCCTATGTAGTGCGGAATTGTTGATTGTTCTTATGTTCAACAGGTAATAGTGTCGAAACTTTCTCTGTATTGATGCAAAATTACTCAATTCAATTTAGCTTGATACTACAACTATATTCATTTAAAGAGTTCGTTCAACCAAAATAATAAAAGTCCACAAAGAGAAATAGCATAAAGCTCGCTCGTTTTGTAAATGCAAAGCATAAACGAGAGAACATCGTGTCGTCTGGCGGCGCTTACAGTGTATCTAGACAGCTATGTGCTGACCAAACGAATATTTAATCGGATGTTGACATTCCGCGGAAAGAGGTAATGCTTCAAAACTCAAGCTTCCAAACGCGGGCGAAGTGTCCGGCGCAAACGAGGATAGCGATCATAGTCGGAAGCCGGCGACACCGGTAGCGAGCATGAGATATAGTTTCGGTAGTCGACCGCGCAAACCTGATGGAACCCGTTTCGTGTAAAACCACAACTCCGCGATCACTATTACACTATAAGCTCAATTACTTTTGTTATCCACTGGTTTGGCACTTCACGACACTTTTTCAGGTTATGTTGTTAGGCAAGGGTCGTGTTTGCGTTGCGGCGCGGTTGCCGCCGCAAGACGTCCACGCGAGTCTGCGGTTGACAGTTGACTGGCGCGGCGATGGCGGGAACGCGGCGTGGCGCGGCGGCGGGCGCGGGACGCGGGCGGCGAGGCGCACCTGCGACGAAGCGATGAGCTTCCGCCCGCACTTCTTACTTACTAGTTACTACGCAATAAGCGCTCAATAAACTTTCTCATTAGCCGAGCGTAAGCTCTGCATATAGGCTCAAATCAATGCAACATCCACATACATGTTTGAAGTTGACATTCATGTAGAGAGCTTTCGCTCCATGAACATCCTTTTACGAAGCCAAATGCGTTACTAGAAAATCGTTTAATTTTACCCCAGAGAGTAATATCATGTATAAAATCCGTAGGTATTTATATTTTACGACAGTTGCTTAAGTTGTATGGTAGGAAGTCGAAATGAGCTTAAGTTTACCGTAACTGTACAGTTTTATTTACTGAACTGGTACCTAAATAAGTAACTGGAAGATTGTTGATCAGTAAAAATCCTCGCTCACATTATCAATCATATAAGACACCCCTCAAAACGCACAAGCAATAAAACAAACTTATCAGCGATCTGAATGCAGCTAATAATGACACCATTTGGTCGACTGTAATTTCCGGCATCCTCACTAAAAAACCAAAGTAGGGGAGTATAATAATGTTACTCGAAAACCATCTATTTAAAAAATGTTATTATAGTAATTAATGCCTTCTTAAATAAAACATTTCCTGTGTTGTATCAAAACATCGTTACAATTTTGACGCTCTCTGGACAAGCAATCAAGAAACGCCCAATCTTCCCCTAAAAATTGATCCACGTATTATCTCCATTTGCGCAGCCTAAATTCGATATTTTTCTCCCTATTATCCAGGTACTTTGAGAAAATTTGGTTTCAGCTTTGGAATCTACATTCAGATCTCCGAAAAAGTAATTATACAGATTATACATGAAATGAAATATTTATTTCTCAACACTGACAATTACTTGTTCTTATTGACGTCAAATAAAACATGACTCTACCGCCAGTTCGGATCAACCTTCGTGAAGAAGAACTGGCAAGAAACTTCACGGGTATATGTTTTTCAAAATAAATTTTCAGAGTCTCTAATGTCTATACAAAATTATTCTTATCAGCATCTGTTAGATCGGCAAGTCTCCCTCCCCCAAGTATCCAAACGACGAACACCCTCAAACGGCACCTTCACGAGTTAACGCGGGCTGCCATCGCCCACCTAAACCATATTAGAGGGAAGTGAGCGACCCGTCACTCGACGCTACCATAAGAAGACGTAAACTAATATTTATATATTTATTTAACGGGAATATTGCACTACATCGGAAAACATACAGCAACCACAACTGTGCCTTTCTCTCTTTTTTTATTAACGGAGCGACTGGTGCTTTTGTTGCATAAATTAATCTTCAGCACTTCGTGGAAAGTACTACAGCAGTACTAACGCAAAAGCATTGCTTAACCTGTTGTTTACATACTGAACAGCACACATACAGTTAGCGATACCGACTCATCTTGGACACAAATAATCGCAACACAATATATTCACGCATTCATATATTCACATTATGAATTCATTCAATTGGTGAATTGCTAAAAACGTACATAATTTATGTAAAAAGTAAACGTATATAATTTTTGTAGTAGCATATGTATGTATGTATAGTGGCATAATGTAGTAAACGTACGTTTTTTTTTGAAACGACCTTTCGGACTTACCATTGTTATCCAGTATAGTTGCGGTAATTTAACATTCGAACTTTAGTTGATTGTACGTAACAGGCGGTATTAAGTAATAACTTGGCCTCCTAAAGCCAAGTCTAGAAATTGAGATATTTCCATACTAGTAAAAACGCCTGCGAAAATTAGTATAGCATACAGAAAGTAAGCTTTTTTTACTATTTTCACAGCCGGCAAGCTGAGCAAGCGACCCACCGGTAAGTGCCATCCGCGCCCATGGACGCTGTTAGTCGAAGGTGCTTTATTTATTAATATATATGCTGTGAAAATAGTAAAAAAAGCTTACTTTCTGTATGCTATACTAATTTTGGCGGGCGTTTTTACTAGTATGGAAATATCTCAATTTCTAGACTTTGTGATTATTATATCGACAAATGATTCGTTGCCGACTCCAGGCTTCAGTTGGAGTTGCCTATGTTCCAGTAACTACACTGGCTGGTCCTCCCTTTTGACCGTACCGCCCTAGACTTCTTAATAAACAAACAACATGTGAACAGAAAATATAACAGAATCACTTGTCGAGTACTATGCTACTTTAATTTTTTTTTTGCTCTACATCAAGCGAATTCTTAAAGAGCACAAGACATTGAAATAAGCGCGGCCATCACACCTCCGCCTACAAACGAAGTAATTAACTTTCATCTATATTTAAATACTTTCTTTACAGCCTACCAGGACTGAAGAGGTGTTTAAAAGGTATTTTGATAGAAAGGTCGGAGTTCAGGCTGAAGCCTTAATAATATTACCCTGTCTTGCGGTATAGAGACGGTGGACCATAGTGTAGGCTTTCATTATATTATAGGGCCTATTGTTTTTTGGCTTGTGTTTAAATACTACAAACATTGATTCCTGTATATTTCTGACAAAAAAATGTACAGAAAGATCGAGATATCTTGACCAATGTTGTATGCTCTATATATAAATTTATATCTTTTAAAATACAGAAAAGCAATGGAGGTTTAAAAAACCTTTCAGGTCTCATTCTATATCCAAATAGGGACCGCCGTAGTAGCATCACTGAAAAGGTTTGGCTAAAAAATGTGCACTCAAATTGGCAGACTAAACCAAATGCTTTTGACATAACGGTTTTTCCCGCCACCAGGCAACAACAATACATGATCGCTAATGCTATAGAAAACGCTTTAACTGTATGAAGCATCTCACCTGACTATCGCCATGTCATGCTAACGCTTAGCGATTGTAGATTGCCACTTGGCTAGACCCCTGAACACGTAACTGAGAAGAATGAAAGATAGCAATTTGTACTTTGTACAGATATATAAGTTTTTTTATTGAAATACCTCCCCGCATATCTATAAGGCCAGGGGACTTAAGTCTGAAAGATTAATTTGGTGTTCTTTATTTAATGTTTTCTTGTACTTTATCCAAAATAAGACAAGACCTGATAGTTAACAAAAGTTGAAATAAATTAACGTATCAACTAAATAACAGAACTTGCAAACATACGTAGACACTTGTAATAAATCTTACTCCAACCAAAGAGAAACACATAAAAGATAATTGCCTACAACAATGTACCTACTCGTAGGAAGGTGTGACTACTTAACTTTCTGTGTAATGTGCTGTAAAGTGCGGAGTTCATAGTAGAGTTGTGAATTTATTGATTTCCTAGATATTTTCCATGCGTACTAATACATATTATAATAATAAAAAGTCTAAAAATTTTTAGATGTACCTATAGTGCAATTTTAAAACAATATATTTTCAACAATATGAAAATAAACTAACTATTAACAATACTGACCGCAAAATATTATATATTTAAAATAACGAGAGCTATTGGCCTTTACTTGGCTTCGCCTCCGTGTCAAACAGAAACATCAGACTTACGACTTTTTTCGTAACTATATTTTAGGATCACATCGAACAATGTTCTAGGAAAATTAAACAAAAAGAAGCATGCCGGGAACATAAGTAAATAAAAAAACACACTTTTCAACCAAATGTTCTAGCGTTTAATTATATTTTTACATTTAAATTAGACATTTCGGTGTCCTTACAGACACTGTGTGAAAACTGAACCAGCACGGACTGGAAGTTGCATATCAATAGAGTAATTAAATACGTTAAAACTTTAGCAATTTTTTTTTAAATTTAATAATCGCATTTTCTTGTCGGCAGAAATGGCGGCAAAATTTAAGTTTATTTCCAAAAATTTGCCATACCATCGATTAAATCCTATCAAAAGCAACCTAAAAATGTACTAAAAAGCTAACAGGTATATCCCCTCCACTTTTCACGATATAACCGTTTAGCATGTCAAAACGTCCGCCTTAGGGAGTACATCTGGCCGCCGCAAATAACTAATAGCTATGAAAAACACATAAACTGACGCCTGTCTGTTCGTATCTTGAAGGTGGCTATCTATTCAATATTGCGTAAGTATTATATTGATAGATTTCGTCTTATAGATAATTAATTCAGGTCATATGTTTGGCAGGTGAGGGTCACTATAGAGCGTCGTCTTCAGTAATACGTACAGGCAATAAGTGAAAATAGATATATAAATAAGTGTCGAGAAAAAGTTCGAATGATGACGTCACTTGTACGACCACTTTAAGCGAATCTATAAAAATTTACTCCAAAACACAAGACTTCTCCGTGTAAAACTGTCGTTCTTTATGTGACAAGATAGTAGAGCGGAACCGCAGTTTTAAAGTTAGTCACTCGAGGCATTCAGCTTAAGATTTCCCAGCAAATACACGATGCAATATTGTTTTGACAACGTCACGTGGTAAAAACAAGAGCGCGGGTTCTTCACAACGCTCCGCCTCTTTGCAACAACGTACGCCCACAATACCCGCCCCTAACGCTAACAATGCCATTAAATGTTCAATAAGGTAGGTATTAAAAACAACTATATTTTGTGTAATATGGTTGGTGTAGCGCCTTTTACAAAAATACTTAAGTCAAGATGGTATACTAAATGGTATTAGCTGAAAACTAGCATCAGTTCGGACAAGTGTCTAGTGTGCACACGCTACATATTTTTTTGTAATTGTGTTTTAATACTTTTTTACTAACCTCAAATATATCGTTTATTTTTTAATAGTGATTTCATTTGTAAATATAAGATGCTTTACGCGAAAACCATTTAAGGTGAAGTGGTTTTAATCGTATAAGAGAAAAAAAGGTTTTTATACCAAGTAAGCTGCCACCAACACACAAGACAGCCCAACATCCTCACTTTGACCACTTATATCTGATAGCTTACACTATGTTTCTTAAAATGACGAGTTTCGAGACCAGCGACAAGAAGGATGCTATGGTTTCGTTGCGTGGTTGGTAGTCTATCCCCTCTCTGTTTGTGATATGAACAAAATATGTTTACTTGCAAGTCGGAGAAGTTTCTATTTACGTTTAAGTATTTAAACAAATATTAATAGTGGATTCTCTCGTTTCTCAGTAAATCAATTCAAAAAAATGTAGACTTACATTGCGACCATCCTGTTATTAACTCTTGTGTGTTTACGTCGGGATTTTTCCATTATCATCTCCTGATACATGCCCATACTTTGTCTACAACCGCGGAGAACGCACCGCAACAGTCACGTGGTGTGACGTGGCCCTGTCACGCGGGAGCAGATCTGTTACACTTCACTGTAACGTCGACGCGATACTGTTACTCATACTGCTTTAGTTATTGTGGCGCAATTATTGGGATTAAATCAACTTTTTATTTCATATTTATTTAGTGTTATAGTAATGGATTACATTTGCCCAAAGAACAATAGGTCTACAGTCAATAGTTTACAGGATACATTGATGTAAACGGAAAGCCTATGCAAAGGCCCGCTTCGTAGAGAATATTACTGCATTGTGACGTCACAATTCAGGCTAAGGAATTATTTTAATGGGCTTTTTAAAATAATTTTGTTATTATTTTTTCTTAGGTAACATGCAAACCCCAAATGTGAAGAGCCGTCTAGATTTCAACTTAATTTAATGTAGTACTAAAAACAGATTACTTTGTAAATTGTTATTTTTTATGACTAGCAATTGTTTTGTTATTGATTTTACTTTACGTGGGATATAAACTATGATAAAGAGACTCGTCATTTTCCGTAACGGAAAAAATTTACGACAGTTGAAGTTGTAAAGTAAACAAAACCTAAATAAAATTAAACAATGCAGCTATGAATTGAAAAAAATTGTGTCACTATGCGGAAAGCAGTAAAACAGAATGACTTATTGTGACGTCGTATAGTAGTTCAACGTTCAATACTTTCTAGTACCGCTGCCTAAAAACTTAAGATTGACAAGGTTCATCTTTTACTAGGTTTTATAGGCTTCAAATAAAATGAGAGTAACGTTTTGAGCCATACTGTTGGTGGATCCGTCTGGGACCTACAATACAAAATGTGTAAAAAGATTTTGGATTTGAGCAAACTTTCGAACCCCTTTGTGGGTTTGATTCACGGCACTCAAATTCACAGTTCATTATCCATTCTGTTTAGCTCATTACAGAGACCCAGGTTCTAAGACAACCCTACTCACGAACCTGCGCTCTCTTTGTCTCGATACAGAGATTCGGCTCACTTAGTAATTAGATAGCATGTCTGTGTACTGACCGCACTGATTTGAAGTCATTGATATAATTCACCACCGCGTTTATAATCCTACTGCTTGGATATCAGTTTTATCCAAGTAAGGGGTAGTTTTCATTGAAGCCATTTATATTCGAAATAATTTCTAAGGTATATGGGTTCCCTTGCTATGTTTCTATTACGGTTAGAAGTCGGGCTGATGTACTTAAATTTTTAAAACTCATTGGTACAAGTGGAAGTCATTGAGGACCGTGGGGGAGTCGATGGGAAAATTATATGAATTTTTAAGGTGTGTATTGAAAAATGTATGTCCAATCATAATTTACACCTTCCACATTTTTCAAATTGATCTACAAACCCATTGATTATTAAATGATGAGTATTTTGATAACTTACTCACTCTACAAAAGAAGTGTGTCATAAGCTTTACGCGTACGTATACCTGTGGGTCGGTTTGTGGCATATTACCTCCCATACGAATGGCCGGATTTTGATGCGATTTTTTTGTCTGGAGTAAATCTGTTCCGCCGTTCAAGTCTTGCTTGCTTGCTTTGTCCAGTCAGGCGGGATTTTTTATATTGTGTTTACAAAAATTTATATGTTCTTAGAAATATTTTCATTTATTCAGAAGATTCCTGCAAATGCTTTTTGTTCGAAAGTACACTTTGAAATTTTGAAGTTAAAATTGCATATCTATATGTGTCTTAAAGATTATAAATAAATATTCATTTATATATATATATTACAAATATTATAAATAACACACAATAACCCCAATAATGTTGAAAAAAAAACGTGCTTACAAACATATCCAATTTATTAGCTTCATAATATTGAATACAAAGAAGTAGAGTCTTCATTAACTAGCTATTAAAATATACATATAATAAAGATAGCAACATTATTTCTCTTAATTACTTATCAAAGAAATAAGCTCTTGGCAGTAAAAAGCTCGTTTTCCAGAGCTAAGTGTACGCTTCATCAGCATTTTCCTTTTTGGATTTAACGCTGTGGCAGAAACCGCGCGAAACGGTGCATTCTAAAAAAAAACTAAAAGTTCCAACCAGCTGCGCGCACGTATCCTGTCTACATCACACACCTTTTTGCTATCATTCATCGAATCCATCTTCTCTCTCAGTCATTCTTACTTGTTAAACGTGTGACAAAAAGAGGCGACAGTCGATTTGTTGTTCACGTCCCAACAAGCAATGAGGTCTGCGTTTGACTAAACTGGCAATACTGACACAAATTTTGTTCGTGGAGTCAGTTTGCAAGGGTAATTATTTTAATCAATGTTTTTGGTTTTTAATTTTTTGTGAAATATTGTTTTGATATAATTTGTAATTACTGGGCAATTGTGAAGCTAGATGTGTTTATTGTAGTAATAATACGACTTTCCTTCTTTTGTTAAAAATAATATCATTATGTAGACTTTCTTTAGACGATAAACCGCCTTAAGATCATTCTTCTTTTTTTCATAAAACTTAAATAATCATCTGATAGATCCTATTAACGTTACCTATCCTATAAGATTAAAAAGAAAATTTTATGAAGTCGCAACAACTAATAGTAAATCTGGGTTGCCTGGAAGAGATCGATCACTCTTGATTGATAAGGCCGCTTATATTGGCGTAAATATATGTAATGTTTATATTTTGTGATTTTGTATTTTAATTTATTGACAATAAAGTGTGTTTGTACTATATTGTATTGTAATACTGAGTAGTCATGATGGATTATTTTATGAAGGGAACTGTGCTTTCTCGGACTTTGTTTTTAAAAGTAAAAACGCGCTGGCATTTCCCCAAACGATGTTTTATCTCCACAAATGCCATTATCCCAAATTATTACTTTCGGCACCCACCCGAACGGAACTAAATCCTGGAAGCGCCACACAAATCGTCGGTAAACCCAAATACAAAATCCCTTCGCCGCTTTTGTGCATCATTCATTACTTACTGGGAACTACTGGGAAGTCGTACAAAGCCTGTACAAGAAGCAGAAACGGGTTCGTGTGCGCCGGCGCCGCCGCGGTAACAAAAGGTGGCCGGCTGTCAATGATACGTCACTTTTATGACGTAAAAAATGATTCCCGGGAGAAACGACTGCTTGAAATGTTTATTTGAAGTGATGGAGGGATAAAACGGTCTGGGTATTGAAAATGAGTTTATATTATATAACTCTCTTATTTGGGTATTGGGTATTGAACGCGATAATCCTGTTGATGCATTTTAACCTCGTACACCACGAGCTTCCTCGAACGTTGTTATACCTTATTTATTATCTATTATAGTGAAATACATATGTGTACACTGTTGGTGAGTCTTTATGAATAAATAAATTATCATTTTAGCGGATACGCGGATACTTAAGATTCAGTTCTAAAATTGAAGGTTAATCTAGTTTATTACTAGGATTCATCGTTTTGTATTTCAGTATGGCATACAAACAAAAATATGTTGAGCTTATTATATCTTAATCTGGATTTAACAAACTCTATAAGCGCAGCGATGACGCGCTGTGACCGACCAATGACAGCGCGTGATCAACAGCGCAATATTATATTTTTTAAATTATATACAACGTGATTAGTATACACACTTCGTTAACGTCTGTTGGTCAGGTCACGGCCTGCTCACACTTTTCCATTTCTAGTTTTCCAGTAACACAGATATCGCATACAGTCCACATCTAATATCATTCTTTGCAACTGGGAACTGCCAAGAGCAGACTACCTTAAACGTTGATTTACCATAATTGAGGGTATATCGAAGCAAGTGAAGTGACTCGACCAAGACCACTTGCTCCACTGCCCTTTGATAGAGCGACACGAGTTGTCAAGTTATTGTCAATTTCTATGGGTGTAGGCATATTTTTTCAGTTGTTTTTGGTTGGGAGTTTGTATCGCCTGAAAGATTTTTCTCTTTAGTGATAATGCCGCCTACATTGTCTGAAAGGTTTATTGTTTCGGTATGTTAAGTTATAATGAGGTATCTTGTTTTATAATTTTCTGAAAGACTTTATATTATTATGTATTTTGGAAAACGATTTCAATATTTCTGATTTATATGCAGTATTTAATTTTAAATAAATTTAAAAAAAAATTCGTATGCTGACGTAACGGAGTAGTTAAGTTCATTGTAGAGTTTGAGGTTTGCCTGGAATGAACAAATCTACTATTTTCTATGGATTCTTGTAGACAGATAGTTATTAAAAACATTCACATGACAGTTTAACCAAAAAGCAGTTAGAAAATGATCTACTAAGTCAAATTATTTTACGCATTTTCGTTCAAATAAGCTTCATGTCATGACTACGTGACCTGCGAACTTTTACTAACAAAACTTTTACTATTATAAAAAAAATTATATCTCGGAATTGTTTTTGAATTGGAATCAGATATGTTCTTTCAGATATTATTCTTTACATACCGAATTGCATGGTTTTTGTTATTGGTAGTAAAGTGTATTTTTAATTTACATTTTCGAAAGCTATTTTGCGAATCCATATAAAGTATGTCTTAGTGTGTTCGATTGGTGAACACCCTATATAACAAGGAAGACAGACATATTCAACTTATTTAAGAAGTTGTCTTAAGAGAGTTAATTTGATCCTATATTTTTCATCAAACTGAATAATAATTGATATTTTAATATGGGTGATGATCACCTAATCAAACACCACTTTAAAAGATTATTTTTTGTTTCTAGGGAACTCTTTTTAAATTCATGTACGAGACAAATTCAACAGCTTTGGTAATTTTACGTCCGCTAACTTAGGTCAAAGACTCTGTGTTGGAACATCGTACTTATATGTTAAACCGGCACACAAAGAAAGTTACATAATAGTAAATCTAAGCTTAAGTATCACTTTAGTATTTCGCAATAAAAAGGTTTCGCCTACAACTTCATTTGCATAAAATATCATCTACACAAAACGCCTTTCATAATGAAGTGAAAGTAATATTGATTATATAACTTACTATCGAAAAAAAAAACACTTTATAATTAAAAAACAATAAACGCATAAATCTCAAATTAAACGTTCCCACAAAAATAAATAACTTCGAAATCAGATCATTAATCAAAACTTTCATTATATTTTGACACGATTCTTAAATTAAATTAATGTGTTTGGACGATAGTGTAGTAGGATTTATCTATTCATTAGGTTCGTTAATGTAACATGTCACTTTTAAACCGACCAATCACATAACGGCGCGAAGGGAATGATCTTGCCGGCGTGTACGAAGGCAAACAATTAATGTTTAGATAGATTTTTATTGTAAGTATTTAGAAACATAGAACGATAAGCATTATATTGAATGCGCGAATCGGCCGACAGTTGAAGACTTGTGTCAGCATAGACATAAATAACTAAATTATGACTGTGAAACATTTCATTCACATTCGAATCCCTTGCAGTGTCATCGTCCCCTAGTATGCCGTGCGTCTACAAAAGACCCAACAACGCGCAAGCGATTCTAACCCTTGCGGACCTGCGCCGAGTGTATAATTAAACAATATTAAAAAAAACTTATTATAGTTATTATTATGAAGGAATATTTGTTTGTTTCATTTAACTGTTATAAATAAGGAAAAAAGAAATGGTCTTTTTCTATTTTTTTTCCACATTAACGACATTATCAATATCAGTGAAATTCCCCAACGTCCTGTGTATGTAGAGTATCCGAATAGTCGTTGAGTATGCAACGTAATAAACTAGAAGATAAATTTGCCGATAAACTAAGCCAGTGTAAATGGGCCGGTTAAGGTCGTTCATTTACTTCTTATCTCGACACACAATGTGATGCCACTGAGCTTGCGGACAATCTGTCGCTATTTATATTGAACCACAGTTTAACAAGTTCAAATGGCTGATAAAAAGGTACATTTTTTGTGGTTTTTCTAAGAAAATGACGATAAAGCATTAAAAGGACAGCTAATTTGAGTTTTTATCTAAGCGAGAAATTCGTATTACAAGCATGTATGGTTGAATAACAACCCCAGGTCAGCAACTAGCATATGTACCTATTCTACAGATATTTTCTATACAAATACACTAAATATGTGGGCGCAGCCCACTTTCCTTCCCTCTGAAAGCCATTTTGTTTTTTACTTGAAATATTTGCTTCAAGTATCAAAACAAGTATCTGATAGATACATAGATGGATAAAAACTTTATTCTATAAACACTGCACACTTTACAGTTAAGGTAAAATAACATTTCTCTTGATATAGAACAGTTGTGCCGAGTTACAATTGTTAAAACGAGATGAAATACCAAAACGAGAATAAAAACTGTACAAAAGATAAGAAATAAGCTCTTGGTTTAAAATCAAGTGCGCAGAGATATAGATAAGGGACTGACTCGGCTGTGATGTTGCTATAATATAGCAACGCTGATCTTCCGTCAGCACCCGGGCGTCCCAGGTCGCGTAATTACACGCCGACCGCGACAGTTGCGATGTCTACCTGCGGGTTTGTCTGTGAAAGTTTTGCTCATTGCTGGATGGACACACTGTATATGGTTTCAACCAGTTTGTTTTTAATGGACGTTAATGGCTTATGAACCATCTGTAAAGCTTCATAGTAAGCAAAGCACGTTGGGTAATCATGCAGCGAACTAGGAGAAGCTCACAATGGCTAGAATATGAACTCGAGACTTCAGTAGTGAAGGCCCGGACAGCTAAATTAAATCCAAGTGTAGCTTATGTAGTGTAATGTATTTCATAAATCCGTATGGTAAGAAAAAACGGTTATAATTCAAAAACCCATTTCTTTTTGCCGCTGAAGCAATACCCGCACGGGAGGGAGGTGGAAGATGCGTCATGCATACCTCCGCAGGCAACCGACCCCTGCGGGGTGACGTTGCACTCACCAGAGTGTCCCCTACCTACTCAAAACCACCTTGATGGCTCTAGCAATTTAAATTGCCGTTAGCCTTCATCGGAAGCGACACCCGTTACAGTTTATCGAGATTCCACTTTTAAAAATATGTAATCGCTGTCAGTAACCGCTCGCAGACAAAAATGCGATAGAGATTATTTTAACGAAAATGCATAAAATAATTTGACTCGCATTTTTAACCGTTCTATGACGTCGACAAGTGGCACACTTTTCTAACTTCCTTTTGGTTAAACTGTCATATCAGTTCTTGCAATAAATACTTATCCGTTATCAAGAATCCATGGAACTTATTCAAAAATTTATTTGAAATTAAATACCACACAGAAATCAGACATATTCAAAATAGTTTTCCCAAAATATCTTATTCTTAAAAAAATAGTTTTCATACCAGCTTTTCACTCAGGTTTGTTTTTAATTAGGTTAGTTCTAAGAAATCAATTCCAGACCTTATGTTCAGATACTTATGTAGCCAGATTCTGGAGATAATGCTATCGGTGTTCAGTTATCCTAATGTTCCAAAACACACTATGAATCAAACATAATGAAATTAAGATAATCTGCTTTACTGCATATTGTGGATGTGTTTAAGGGTTGCTATACTAACATTCGGTTTGGCATGAATCACCACTACAACCAGGCTGTGAATTGTATGGGGTAGTTTAAAAAAAACGACCGTATTTCCTGGCACGACAGCAAACATATCGTGGTTGCTTCGGATTAACCTTTTGTTTAAACCAATTCTTCCAAATAAGAGAGTGACAACCCTAAGACAATTCATAATTGAGATGCCCAGACGATATCTCAATACGTAGATAAGTAATTACAGTGATTTGTTGTTGGTCCATTAAGGGCTTTAGTATTCCGTAAATGTCAATCTAAAAGTGGATAAAAGATGATGGCAGAATACTTGATTAGCAACGGCTTTTATAGATGCGGATTTAATGGATAAAGTTCAAAGAATACTAGTCTTATAAGTGGATTACAAAACATAGCGATATTAAAGGTACAGTTCGTTTAATGATTAAATTCGAGCCAGTACAAGCTGGTACTTAAAGGTATTTATGGCTCTTTTTTCATATTATTTTTGTAAATTTTGAGATTCTCTATGTTATAATAACGATCGGTTTTAAAGTACAGCTGCACGAATTGTTTCTATTAACACTTCTTATATTGGGAAGTTATTTTAGAGATTTACAAAGTCGAGATACATTTTTTGACATGAACATTATAAATATATAAATATTTACAGTTTTTTGGTATTCAAATATGAATGATTTTGGTTTTGATATGTACGTATGTGATATGGTGTACACCTTTACCATCTGAGTTAGCTAGTGAAACTCTGTGGATGGCAGCATTTTGAAAAATTTATTTTACGTAGATCGCAATAGTGTCTTCTGTAAGTACACAAAAGGTCGCTTTTGGATTCTCACCCGACATGCGGAGCTTTGTTCTACGTCGTGTACACTAGTTGCATCTCTTTTACTCCTGAATATGTTTCTTTTATAATTTATTTATTTATATTCCTCAATGCTATTGTCTCTTCTGTCTATGTTATATTCACACGCTACAGGAAGAGGAACCATGTGAGGTCAAGTAATAGTGAACGCTGATTGGTGGGACGGCACAGAACAGGAAATATCCGGTTACCTACCAGTATTTATTGCGTTATTAATTGATTTATCTCAGCTGTTAAGATGAATTATATTTAATGTATTATTGATGATTATAATCATTTAGATTTATTATTTATTTATTCAGTTATAGTGATAGTTTATGTAATACCTTGTTAGGATTAAGGCATTATCGGCGTTGACTTTTCAGGCTTTGCACGGTTTATTTATAAACAGCAACATAAATGCAGAAAACAAATAACAAAAATGTATATTTTCTACATACAATATAAAATTAGCTTAAAGTCATGCGCGAACATATTTGAAGGCTGAATTCAGGGGCTCCGGCCTTTACATGGTCTACGAGCGGGTTTAATTTTGCTACGTCAATTGCAATAAGCTAGTAAGTACGACATACATGTCTTACTCAAAATAATATTTCCCACCTATTGTCGTAAGCATGTTTCGGCAAATAAGTATTATTGTTATTATTACACTCACTCGTGTACAGGTCGACTCTCATAACGGCATTCAACTGAATTGAACAGTGTTGTAACTGTTCCTTCAGTGTTCCATGGAGTATTCACAAATCTGTGCGTGAGTTTTTACAACTTAAGTACATTACGCCGACTGGTCCAGTGATGTAGGAAGTTATCGCATCCTGCGAAAACCCACATCCTCTTTTTTTCTTTCTTTTTTTTGATGCCGAAGCACCCTCTCGTGAGGGAGGTGGAAGATGCGTCATGCATACCGCCGCAGGCAACCAACTTCCGCGACGGTGATGTGGGACTCACCAGAGTGGCACCTACCCACTAAAAACCACCTAAACGGCTGTAGCATGGGAAAGCAGCCTTCATCGGAGCGACACCCGGGGGAGGTGGGTGCACAAGCAGGGACCCGCTAGCGGGTCACCCGCTGAGAATACTAATCACTTAAGGTGCAAATGACATTTATATTGATGATTATACGGCCTGGGCAGCCTTAAGCTGGACCAGATTAGCCGAAAGTTGATCGGGGGGATCCGAGAGTGCATTTCTCGGTCTACGGACTTTGTACCTCGACGGCATGGACGGAACAGTATAAGCTACTGACTCGCGTATAAGGGGGTTAGGGTGCTCTTCGGATCGCTTAAAAAAGCGGTAGAGAGCGTCCTAAGGTGTTGTTGTATAGTAGGCAGTTCGAGATCTCTGTGCAGGTCTGCGTTTCGTACGTACCACGAAGCATCCGTGGCCCGGCGGCAGAAGAGATTCTGGACTACCTGTAGTTTATACATATCGGAGGGTTTAGCATGTGCAAAGATTGGGGCGGCGTACGTCATGACTGGTCTCACGAAAACCTTAAAAAGCGTTCGCTTGTTCCTAAGAGACATTTTACTGTGCCGGCCTAACATACTGTTAAGTCGACCCATGTACAGACGGGCGAGTTTGGTAACTCGGAGAATGTGTGGACGGAATGAAAGCGTACGATCGAGCGTTACGCCTAGGTACTTGGTGGTTTGTGCCCACGGGATGGGCGTACTTAGCATTCGGATGTGGGGGTCGTAGGGACGACGGCGTTTATGATCGAAGCGCATCGCAGAGCTTTTCTCTGGATTTACATCGATACGCCATTTTTTAAACCAGGCTTCGCGGTCATTTACGGCCTTCTGGAGTTTGGTGATGAGAGTGTCGACGTGTACGCCCTTGATGTATAGGGCAGTGTCGTCGGCAAAGAGGGAGAGTTGAACACCTTTAGACGGAATAGGTATGTCATTGGTGGATGTAGTATATAATAGCGGGGCGAGTACCGAGCCCTGAGGGACGCCCGCCTTGAGGGGGCGGGGGGTGGAGAGCGTACCTTCATGTTTAAAACGAAAGGTGCAATCTTTAAGGTAGGAGCCGACTAGTTTGACTAGTCGGTCGGGCAAGCCTGTGTTGTGAAGCTTGTAAATGAGACCCGCGTGCCAGACTTTGTCAAAAGCCTTGGCTACGTCGAAGAATACCGCGACTGTTTTCAGTCGTCTAGGGTAGAAGCCGTCGAGTATGTACTCGACGATTCGGTGGACTTGCTGAGGGCACGAGTGTTTGGCTCGAAAGCCGAATTGGTGGGGGATAATGAGGGGGTCACCGTCCGCTGGGAACAGGTGGTCCTTCATTCGAGCGAGTATGACTCTCTCAAGAAGTTTAGCCATGGCTTTGAGTAGGCTGATGGGTCTGTGATTAGCCGGGATATTCAAAGGTTTACCCGGCTTGGGACTTTGAAACTATTTTAAGGTGCGTGTACTACTCGCAGTAGGCGTGGTGTATATTGCCTGCAACCCTCCCCTTAGTTGGGTGGGGATTATTAAGGATACTTTTTGGAATGGGATGAAATAATTCGTTTGTATTAAATATTCACACTAGAGACACGATTTAGAAAATGAGCTTTAAGCTGCGTGTCCGCTAAAACTGTGGGGTAGGAAAAATCCACCATCATTTTGGTTCGAGTAAGAAAAAAGATAGTAAGGACGGATTTTTTTATTAGGTCGCGAACGAGCTTACGCAGACAGTTTTTGTGTTTACAGTGTTAAGATCGCCTTTCAGAGCTCGGGTGTTTTTGGGTTCGGGCGACCCACCTGATCTTGGTGCAAGCTCCCCTGCAGTGTTGTCGCCCCGTAGTATGCGGAGCGCCTAGCAGAGACCGAACAACCCACAAGCGATTCTCGTCTTAAGCATCCGGCGAGTTCCCCGATTGTACATCAAGAGTCGTAGGTGGTTTGTTAAACTGATTAATATTGAATGTCATTATATAAGTGAGTAATGATACGCTGCCGGCCGTAGGTTTTAGTTGGAAGTGCGTTTGTTCCAGCAGTTACAATGGCTGTTGCTTTTCTTTGACCAATCGGATTGAGCAATCTGCCGCTTAATTGTGGTTATTATGGCGGTTAAAATAAGAAGGACAATAGTACCGCCATAGACGAGATAGTAGATGATCCTTCCGAACCAGTGGTAGCTTCAATATACGACGTCCTAAGGCGAGGATCGTTCCCCTATCGGGTGCTCTTAGGCGTATCGCATGCTAAACTACAAAGTCCGGTCAAATTTAAAAGGCCCATAGAAACATAAATAAACTGTCCATTTCGAAAAAAAAAACATAGACGAGATCCTAACAAAAAAGTTCTATTATCACTGAAATGAACCTTCAATACACATCGCGTTGCACGTAAAGTCGACACTAAATCTACGCTGGATCAGTTATTTCCGTTTGAGACACAATCTAGTTTTATTAATGAAAACATTTTAAAGCTAAGATCACGTATTTTTTTCTGAAGCTTTCTTTAAAAGTGCTTTAAACGATGTGAATTTTCATCAGGAAATAGAGAATAAACATTTAGAGGGCAAAGTTGGCTCGTACCACTGGGAAATATTACATTTTATATGAAGCAAGGAAAGACTTTTATTGAAATTAATGATTTACTTACCTGGTACTGGGGGGCCGGGGCTTTGTTTTTGATTTTACTTAAATAAGGACTATAAATATTATGATGTTTCTAATGTTGCCGTTAAACAACAGTAAGATTTTTTTTCTCCTCATTTATTATTGGATTAAATAAATAAATAATATAAATAAATCGCCAGACAAAGACACCAACTGTAAGGCCCCAAAGTAAGCAGAGCTTGTGTTATGGATGACCATACAGCGAACTGGGGGTAACCCAGAATAAACATGCATACATATATAAATATAAACAACCATGACCCGAGAACAAACAAAAACCAGGACTCGAACCTGGGACCTCCGGCGCTACTAACCACTACCCCACTCGGCCGTCAAATTGTTTATGAAATCGAGAGGTTTTGTAAATTACTTGGCAAATTTCACGGATATCCATGTTTTTTTGAACTATTACAAACTTTGTAGCAATATAAAGCTCAAAACAAGCTATAACGCTTATTAAAACATATAAGTTCCTCTCAAACAAACAAAACAATTCGAAAACCTAGAATCAATTCGAAAGTCAAAAGCCACCAGCTGGCATCCGTAACCGAAACGCACCTTAATTATTTCTTAAAAAACTCAAGACAATACGACCTTTTGCTACAATTCTGCACTCCAGCATCAATCTCAACAAAAACATAAACCTTAAATCCAAGCAGCTAAAGTTCCAGTTCGCATAGCATCCCTGCAGTTGGTTGTAAAGTAAGCGATGGGTTTTCGGGCTGACAAATGGGCGTTCTTACAGAGGACCGGTTTAACCGAGGTTTAACGGTAGTTTCGTCGGACCGTTACTGGAAAACCGCACGTAACGCGCCTGAAGTAGTCGGCTGCTCTGTTCATTTGTGCTGTACTAGGACTAATTATGTCTGTGTGATTAGGTGGAGGCAGGCGCTGGGAGTTATTCGTTGATGCTCGTGATTCGTTTAAGTGATATATATTTAATTAATTGTTGATCATAGGTTATGTTTGGAAGGTGATTATAATTTGTTTTTAATGTGTTGATGACGACAAATTGGGAAATAATATATTTTTAAGGATTCATCCGTGTTATATAATGTCAGAGCTTTTAATATAGATTTTATTTTAAAACTAATTTTGTTTTCATTACAGGTTACAACTACACACGTATCACTACTGATTTTATAAATATCATAAAACCACAAAAGAAAAAAAAAATCAAAACCACATAGGTACTTACTAACTAAACCCCTCGGCGCAACGTTGTCATGAAACATTGCGTTTTCAAGCCTGTTCAAAGCGCCGGCGCAACAGACGCAGCTAGCTACATTACAATGGATTGATCGGTCGGCGGGTTCCAAACAAAGAGTTCCGTTTTTATGTTTCATCGTAAGGACTAACAATTGTACTATAAGAGCTGCCTAGGTCAATCATAAAGGGACAAGTAAATACACAAAATGTGTATATTGTATATTGTGTTTTTGAAAAATGGTTCATAAGGAAAAAATTAAGTAAATGGCGTTATCAATACAAAATGAACATAATTAGGTATAATAGGCACTCTTTTGTTAAGGCAACTTCTTTTACGTAGGTACTTCTAAAGACAAAATTGCCCACGTACGCGCAGCGCCTATATATTATCGTACAAAGTAGCTTTAAGACTAATCATATCTTTCATCATATTTCAATTTCTTAAAACACTTCAATAAAAAAACTATTAACTGTCTTCGACGATGGTGTCATTGCGCAACACTTGTTTTCGATAATGATTTTTCACCATAAGTTAAATGTCAGCCTCGTTAGATGGAGAGCTGCACAGTTGCTATGCTGTGTAAAATATAAATACACGTGCAATGTTATTATTTAGCCGCCGATTGATACTTAGAAGACAAGCATTTTAGTTTCTTAGAACTTCCACGACGAGATTAAATTCATTGAAATTTGCCGACGGATCATCTCGATGATGAAGTAAATACATTTGACCCTCAACACATTGACATTTTTGTTTCATCGACAAATCGCAATCGCATTAGTTTCTATTTGTTTTATTATATATGTCCTTCTTTCTCAAACTGTAGTGTAATCTTCGTCTCTTAAAAGTCTGCCTTTTACAATAGCTCAAATCTATTTGTACAAAACCAACCATAAAAACTGTTTTCCTTCAAACCAGAATAAAACATAAACAAATAAACTAAAAATAACACACAATGACAATACACACGCCATAAATAGAAAGGCTCACTTTCTACATATAAAGCCTAGTTTCCGCAGTTGACAGCCCTAGACTCCGTCCACGGACGGATCGGTCCCTCGCCACGGAACATCACGTCGCCGGCATTATGGAATACTTCCGGATTTCCGATCTTCGACCACTTAAGACGATGACGGTATGTAGTCAAATTAATACAGAATATCCAGTTTTAATGTAGTTTCTTTACAATGTTTGTCCCTGGATAAGTATAAATTTACTTTTTTGTCTTTGTACAGACTTGTGGGCTTCAAACCTACATAAGCTACCTGTGACTGAAATTTTTAAATAGGCTATTCTAAGTTACTTTTTCCATAGATAGATGGATTATATGACGAAGTAATCAGTGAACTAATAAACGGATAAAAGGGATTAGACTGATTAATACCATATTAGGACCATATTGAGAGGTCTTTTATACCATCAATAATAATTGTTATTAACGATATAATAACAACGTTATTATAATACAATAACATACAAATACCTAAAATTTTCAGTTCATTTATATTTTATTTCTAATCACAACAAATTCTCATATTTTAAAGTTTGTATATCATCAGCGCCTTAAGAGGATATTTTTAACTCACACACTTGGTCGTTGGAACTCAAAGTTTTAATTAAAAAGTTTCAGGAATATTGGCGGGTTTCTGCACTTTGTCCGCCATCTTCGTGTACAAACGCTATTACATATTAATGTTAGATATCGGAAATTATTAAATTAGTTATTTGTTTGCATGTGAATGTTTTTATAGGTATATCAGAATTGTTTTTTCACCAATTTTCCAATCTATACTTATTTTACAATTAGTACTTCTTTAACGATTGCAACATTTTTATAGTTTATCTCATCCATGATTTAAATCTTTCTGATATTTGTTATGAAACGATAAATACCTCTCAACTTACCTGTACCTGGTAAGTATTATACTCGTAGGTGCTGAAGCATAACTTTGACTCCAACATTGTAAATTGCGGCTTTTCTTACCTGAAACAAAAATAAAGACAACATTAAAATCGTGTAAATTGAAATGTTTGTAATATTTATACAATAACAGCTTTAGCCAAGAGCTTCGTGGCGGGAAAGATCAGTACGGCAGCGATATGATCTACAGTCCGACCAAACACATCTGTGAACCGACACCTCGGTAGTATCGTTTAAATGTTGCCATTTTATTAAACTGTATTCTAATTTCAAAAATGCAATAAAGACCAAAGCTATAAATATGGCTAGCAAATCTCAAGATCACTCGCGTATCACACCTACGCCCTCCCGGAGGAGCGTAAGATCCGCGCAGTACTACGGGGCGTCCCGTTGGAACTCAGTAATGACAACATTCTCGAGGACCATAAGTCTCAGGCCTTTCCGGCTGAAGCAGTGCACAAGATGCACTCTAACCGCGGTAGGCGTTTTCCATTAGCTTTAGTTATCCTCAACAATACTCCCAACTCGAGGGAGATCTTCAGAGAGGCTCGCACAATCTGCGGACTTTCAAATATCTCCGTCGAGCTTCCAAACCCCCGCGGCCACCCTGGGCAGTACCACCGCTGCCAGCTCTATGGCCACGCAGCGGCTAACTGCTCAGCTCCCCCCGGGTGCGTTAAGTGCCTGGACCCACACATCACAAAAGAGTGCACTCGCACTCCCGAATCCACTTCCCCCTGTCTGTGTGCTGTGCGGCCAGTCTGGCCACACAGCTAACTACAGGAGTTGCCCGCGCGCTCCGCGCTCTTCAGCTAAGAGGGCTGCGCCTAAACCGGCGCCGCCGCTGACTCCCGCTAACTTCCCGCCGCTGCGCAACCGGGGTCCCCCGGAAGCAAAGCCCGTGCAGCCGACGCCTACTCCGGCTCTGTCCTGGAGACGGACTTCCGGCCGCTCCATCTGCACCTTCCCGTCCTATCCCAGCTCCCGTAGGCCCGCGTCCCGGTCCGTCATCTCCACCTCAGTCGTCGTTGGCTGAGGACATGAAGACCGTGTTTGACGTCATTCAAAACGTCGACATTAAGGAAATCTCCGTACTCGCACGCAAACTGCGAGCCGCCCGCTATCCTCTAGACTGTCTATTTGCGTTAGCCGAGTATCACTCGCTACTAAGCTCTTTATAAATTCCATTTTTCGTATAAACTTAATTAATAATTATAATGTCTAGACCCGCAAATCCCGCGTCCTGTCGTATCAAACCCAAGGGATTATCCCTAGTTTCCTTTAACGATCGTAGCCTTAATACTAACCTTCCTGAGCTCAAACTGTTCCTTCAGAACAACGAGCCAGCTTCTTCTATTTCAGCTATTGCTTCTTCAAGAGACGTGGCTATCTCCAAACAACTCCAGGGGATTCGCTATTCCCAAGTACGCGTTTATTCGTAACGACAGGCCCAACTCCGACGGTTTCGGCGGCACTGCTATTTATTACAAAAGAGGATTCCATTGCTGTCCTCTCCCTACCCCTCCTCTCCTCAACATGGAAGCCACTGTGTGTAGAGTGGCTATGACTGGTCATCCGACCATCAACATAGCTTCAATCTACATACCTAGTGGCACCACACCAATCCGCAGTGACTTTGAGGCCATTCTCGCCCTCGGCCATTCAGTCATTATGTTCGGAGACTTTAACTCCAAACATACTGACTGGACATGCCTATCAACCAACACCAGCGGTATCGCTCTCCTCGACATCACAAACTCACTCGACTTAGATGTCATCTCTCCCATCACTCCCACTCACTATCCCGACAACCCAAATCACTCTCCTGACATCCTCGATTATGCAATCGTCAAGCGAATCAACCTCAACCTCAGGTCTATCGAACCGCTCGATGACCTAGGCTCTGACCACCGCCCCGTCTCCCTCGTGCTAGGACCGCCTAACAATAACGTCACCTCTCCTAAGACCTTTACCGATTGGAAAGGCTTTAAAAATACGTTAGTTTCAGCCTTAGAGGCCCCAAACTCTCCGCTCGCGATCTCGCCCGACCAAATAGATAGTCCAGATAAAATAGATTCATTAGTCAATCCTCTCACTGATGCTATCAACTCAGCCATCAGTGACAACGAAAAGGTTGCTAAGCAAGGTAAACCCACGCTTCCCCTAGCCGTTAGCAATCTTATTAAAGCTAAGAACGCGGCTCTCCGGAGAGCCAAGAAATATCCCACGCCCGCCTATAGATTAGCTGCGAATCAGCTACAACGTAAAGTTAGGTCTTGCCTCGCAGAACTCCGAGACGCTCAAATGAACAAGCTCATGGCGAATATCTCTCCATCCCAGCAAGCGTACTATAGTATGGCCCGAGCCTTACGCGTAGACACCGCCTCTCACGTTCCTCCTCTCACTCTAACGCAATACTGCCTTCGAAGTCGAAGAGAAAGCCGAATGCTTCGCTGACAGCATTGCGTCTCAATGCTCGCCCAGCACGCAACCTGCTGATCCCTCACACATCCAGGCGGTGGAGGACGAAGTCCTTCGCAGAGACTCTCTCCTCATCACCGCCGCCCCCTCACAGTCTCTAATGACGAAATCTCGCTTCTCATTAGAAATCAAAAGTCCAAAAAGGCTCCGGGTGCGGATGGAAATTCCCAACCACGCACTTAAACACCTGCCTCAACAGGTGCTTACCTTGTTGCTATCATTTTCAATGCCTGCTTCGACCATAGCTACTTTCCAAAAGCTTGGAAAAAAGCAACAGTCATAGGCATTCCCAAGCCGGGTAAACCTCTGAATATCCCGGCTAATCACAGACCCATCAGCCTCCTCAAGGCAATGTCTAAACTTCTCGAGAGAGTCATACTCTCTCGAATGCGGAACCATCTGTTTCCAACGGATGGCGATCCTCTCATTATTCCCCATCAGTTCGGCTTTCGCGCTAAGCACTCCTGCCCTCAGCAAGTCCGTCGAATCGTCGAGTACATACTTGACGGTTTCTATCCGCGTCGTTATAAAACAGTCGCGGTTTTCTTTGACGTAGCCAAGGCTTTCGATAAAGTCTGGCACAGCGGTCTCATTTATAAACTCTACAAAATAGGCTTACCGGATCGCCTAGTCAGGTTAATAGCGTCGTTTCTCAAAGACCGTACGTTTCGATTTAAACACGAAGGCACGTTTTCGGCGCCTCGTCCCATAAAGGCTGGAGTTCCTCAAGGCTCAGTCCTCGCTCCTCTGCTGTACACCGTGTACACCAACGACATTCCCATCCCGCCGAAAGGCGTCGAACTCGCCCTCTTTGCCAACGACACCGCACTCTATACCAAGGGCCACAGTGTTCGGCACCTTGTAACCAGACTCCAAAAGGCCGTAAACGCCCTTGGTGTATGGTTTCAAAAATGGCGCATCGATGTGAACCCTGAAAAGAGTTCTGCGTTGCGCTTCGACCACAAACGCCGTCGTCCCGCTGGCAATCCCCACGTTCGAATGTTAGGCATTCCCATCCCCTGGAAGCGCAGTACTAAATACTTATACTTATACTAATACTTATACTAATACTTTTTACTTAGGCCGCCTGTATAGTATGTTAGGTAGAAAAAGTAAAATGTCTTTTACTAATAAACGTACGCTTTATAAGACCTGCGTTAGACCCGTCATGACATATACCTCGCCAATCTTTGCCCACGCCAAACCCTCCGTCCTGCACAAACTGCAGGTAGAACAAAATCTCTTTTGTCGCAGGGCCACAAACGCACCGTGGTACGTGCGTAACGCGGCCCAGCACA
Source organism: Marasmarcha lunaedactyla (assembly GCA_923062675.1). NCBI lineage: Eukaryota > Metazoa > Arthropoda > Insecta > Lepidoptera > Pterophoridae > Marasmarcha > Marasmarcha lunaedactyla. Next base: position 19,165,540 of record OV281353.1, read on the forward strand.
GAGATCTTGAACTACCTACAGTGCAACAACACCTCAAAACCCTCTCTGAAGCTTTTTTCAAACGCTCCAAACCCATCCCAATTCTCTAGTCCGAGATTCAGTCTCATATACTACTCCTGTCTTAGATTCGAAGTTCAAAATCGCTAGACCGAGAAACGTGCACACGAACGTAGCGACGCAGCTAACGCTAGATCTCTTAGCCCTTCAGGCCGCAACTTCTAATTCTAATGTAAAGTCGAATTAATTCAATTTTTAATTTTGTTTTGAGCACCTTCAGTGCTTTGTATTCACCTTCAGTGCTTTGAGCACCTTCAGTGCTATGTAAATCCCAGCGGGTGACCCCTTCTGGGCCCCGCTAGCGCGGCCTCTTTCTCCAATTGGTCGTCGCTCAGATGAAGGCTGTGTGGCAAAAAATTGCACGAGTCATTCAGGGGGTTTTTTAGTGGGTAGGCACTGATCGCGCGCGCGGGGTATGCGTCAGAGCATTTTTTATCCTCCTGCCCTCTCCGTGGAGGGGAACAAAAAAAAATCAAGATCACAGCCGAGTTTCAAAAACATTCCTTAAGCAAGACAGCTTGGTCGGACTATATCGTATAAGTCGCTATAAGTTAGCGACATGTATTGGTACATTGAGCTGCCGAGTTTCTTGTTAACACCTACTTAAAATCATCGACAAACATGTGAATATATTTATGTGTTTGTAATCTTTTTCCATAAAATAGTTGACCAGTGACTATACTCGTACGATATGTTACAGAATCACGCATAACAAATGAAACTATCACAATTGTTTTTATTGTGTATATGTTTCTCAACATTGACAATTAGAAATTGACGTCTAATAAAGCTTGACCTACCACCAGTTCAGAAAAACCTCTGTTAATAAGAACTGGCGAGAAACTTCACGGGTATATATATTTTCTTCAAATTAAATTTGCAATGTCACTTTATGACAATACAAAATTATTCTTATCTGCATCTGTTGTCTACCCCAAGTATCCAGACGACGAACACCCCCAAACGGCGCCCGTTCACGAGTTAACGCGAGATCCAGCCAGAAGTGGTAACCTTTGATGTCAGAGTTGATCAAACTGCCTGTGGAAACTCGACGGGCCTCCGGGGCCAACTGGGACCAACGGCTCAACCTGCCCTCCGAGGCAATAAATATAACAACAAATTATACAAAATCGTCAAATATCATAACAAAGCTGAAGTTACACTCAAAGATAGCTTTGTTTCTAACAACAATAAACAACGCACTATACGCATAATAGATATGCATTAAATTATAGTAAACAATACTTAACACACATACGGGCGCGTTCACATGCCACGGCCATAAGCTGCGCATGCGCTGTAGACGTCTTTTGTTTAGAATGGAGCAAGGAAACTATGAAAAACCACCTAGCAGGGTTAAGGACAATGTTTTCTTCAAAAAAGTGAACGTACAAGATGTTTTTAAATTTAAATAACAGAATAATCGCATTGCACACAATGCGACACAGTTTTACTTGCACAAGTCAACCAAGTAGTTTTGACGAACGTACAAAATGCGGCTTCTCCTTAAAATCGTCTACCACACACTCACACACACATAAAACACAGGTACATTCGTTGCCTACATAAGTAATACTAATATCTAGCGTCAAGTAAATGACGTCACGTTTAACAGCCTTCTAGTTGGCTGGTTACTCAGAATGCGAATTCATATTTTATCTATACATCGAAGTCTATGTTTGCTTAGCAATAGTCTTTAGTAATCTTTTGACACCTCTAAGGTCGGTGGGACCGTTAGCTTCTTGGCTAAAGACTAGGAAACTAACGCGCATTCACCCGCGCCTTTATTATCTCCACACGAAAAAAACACAAAACCCGTCACTCTGTTACGACGTGGAATCGCACAAGCACACGAACATACACACTTTCACATTTCTAATACTGCTACTGCAATAAAACATGCGAACAATATTCACGCACAAACGCGTTCTTCTACACACAACCTCACACTTGATTTACTAGATCACGGCTAGACTGTGAGTCACGCGCGCGTCTATTTTAGTTCAAATGCGCAAGAGTGCGCCTCGTAAAGCGCGCCGATGGAAAATATACTAAAATATAACCTTGTTTATTTTTAGCCTTTGCCGTTTTTGTGACCTATATATTTTAGGTTATTTCGATTTTTGGTGGATTTTGATTGATTATTTATTACTTGAAATAATCTTGTTCTTACTTTTTATGGATTGTTGATAGTTCATGTATTCAATATATTTTTGGATAAGATGATTTACGTTCATTGATTTCACGTTGTATTTGGGAAGGAATTATGAGATTCGTTATTTATTCGTCGTTTACGTCTTTCAGATACATATTCTTTAAAATTATTTCGATTGTTTTGTTTTAGGTAACTTGGCAACTTGCGCTGATAGCATTAAAGCTTCAATGGGCACTTCTCCGTAAAGCCCTTGTAAAGGGCTTGTATGCAGGGCAGGGTGATGTTTGCTGTGGTATAAATCAAAGCATACATTATATTTTACGATTTGCAAATCATGCAAATTAATGAAGTAGGCGAGTAATTAATTGCGTATTAATAAAAAATTTACATGTTATTTCATGCACGCTAGGGTTAGTCGGCTTAAGCAACTTAAGTTTAAAAACTTAGGTGTCAGTTAAGTACTTAACTTGCATTAAGCATGCCAAAGAAACCATAATACAAAATAATCTTATCAACAATGTTTGTATAAATAACTATTCAATGTACACAATAAATTATTTACTCAAATAATACTCGAATTAAAGTATGTGCAATTACAGTTAATGTCAGGCAATACAAATATAAATGATTATTTGTTAACGTCATTTTTACTAATTGTTGTTATTATTGTTCAAAGTACTTAATATTTATTCATTGCTACTTAAAAACATATATACAAAGGTTGTCTGTAAGAGATCGCTTTTAGATATACGGCCGCCTTTGCCCACCTAACATTTTTTTATGCCTTAAAGTAGTAATGTTTATTTTTTGTTTGTGAGCAATAAAGTGCTTTTATTGTTATTATTATTATACATTTTCATCTTCCTCGCAACTACATTGAATTATTTTTTAAATTTTCTATTATAAATTCGGAGACAGCGCCATTTCGACAATTTTTGACTATCGAAGTTTAACGTTGATTTTCTTAGTTATTGTTTTTGTCACATATCAATGTATATCATGTATCAATCCATGGAAATCAATCAACAGCCGTGACCCGAGAACAAACATCAATGTTCTTCACACAAATGAACGCCCCGGCCAGGACGCGAACCTGGGACCTCCGGCATATGCGGCAGGGCTACTAAACCACTACGCTACTCGGTCGTCCGTACATACTTTTCAACACTACGAATTACAAAAGCCAATAACCACATCGGCAGCTGAACCATAAATTTACAAAAGAAACCTTTTTAAAACATCATTATGTGTATTATCAAGAAGAATTACTCACTAAGAATCGTTTTGGGTTTATTATAAAAGCCGGGATTCCCCAAACGCAATTAACATTTAGGAATACACAAACAGTCGTAACAAGAAAATTCATTACATAAAAGAACAAGGAATCAAAAAACAGGATTTTTTAGGAAGCTAAGGGAGTTTTCGGGAATTGGCCGCTACCTGCAGGCACAATACCGAGGGGAATAATTCATTAAGTTTTTAAGTGTTAAGTAAAAGAAAAAGAACCGACTGTGTGTTTGTTAAGCATTCAGTTTGAGGGAATTTATATTTCTTGGTCAATTTTTATTGTTAGAATACACTTTTGATGTAGTATGTTGTGAGACTGTTCAAGCTTGAGTAAAGTTTGAGTTGAATTAAGTACCTACACTTGATTTTCCTTTGTATAAAATCGAAATTGTTCATAAAGTGACATAATTCATGATTATCTCGTTAGCTTTCTTATTTTGAAATCGCCAGTTTATTGATGGCCCTATAGGCCTGTTAAATTTCACCGGATTACGTCACCCAGCGCTGACGGCGCGTAGCCAGAACTTAAACTACTCCTACATACGATACGCCTAACCTCGTTAGCCTCCAACGACTAGACGAGAAGAAAGAAAGAATATTATACACATTAGATATATATACTGTTACACACTGTCCAAAAAAAGGTAGGTATGTTTAGTGTCATGTAACATCCGATAAACGTTGGTTCGCGTGAATTGATATTAAAAACTTTATCGCATCTTTATAGGGCTTAGCTATATTACATTTACAAATCGATCATGTGTATACTTCTCGAAGTAAGTACTTCGCATGTTTAGCTATAAAACTTATAAAATATGTGTCACCCGTAGTTATTGCTACAGAAATCATGTGATTTAATAGACATAATCAGCCAGCACTGATTTAATTAGCTTTCAAACACTGTGACATCTTTTGGATTAACTAAATTGAACTTGTATACAGTCTTAATAGTCTTGAGCGTACTAATAGCGGTAATTCCAAATTGTCAGAGAACAAGACACCATGTAAAGGCGCGAGAATGATTGATTACTCAATTGCCTTGTTCCATGCCTCCTGTTGTTCCGATGTAGTTCCACAGTAGCAGGTATCCAGCGATCTCTTGATCTGCGCAGAGATAATTCAGGTAAGGAAGACTCGATTGTTAACATTTAATACTAAGACTATTATTTGTGTCCGCAACCAAGATCTATCAGCAAATATACACAAATATCAGCATAATTTAAAATTACATAATCAAAGTTATATAATTTTTTTACCGATAACATTACGATAACAGCTAGGTGTATTTCGTCAAAAGTAAATCTATGATATTTATTTTTATTTACAAACGTTAGCCTTCCGAAGTAGCTGCTTTATCGTAAGTCGATGGACGTTATTTACTTCTTGCAGTAGAACTGGTGGCGTGCAACACGAGCTCTGGGAATCGAACCCAGGACCGATGTCTGTTAAACACTGCCGGCTGATGTACGTGCGAGGTAAATTTCTGTGATACTTTCACGGACTTTTGTGGATACTGTCAACTTTTTGTGTAGGAATTGGTGTGATAATTTTAATATGGGTTTTACAATAAAAAGTGATTTTTCTTTTAATAATTTTAAAATATAGACAACAACAAATAGAATATAACGGCTAAATTAGTTTCTACACAGAGCAGTGGCCGAAACGAAAGAGCCTGCAGACGGAGCACGGATTCCCAAGTTCCTACAGCAAGAAGACATTATACTCTATCGAATTAGACGTATTGAAAGATTCTTCACCAAAACGGAAACCACTGAATTTTATTTGTAATATCTTTATTGCTACAAACTGAAGCTTAAAAAGCAGGTAAAGGCATACACAACATTTCCAAGTTCTTAACTCACGGAATGTAACAAACAGGCGAGCAGGCCTGGGCCCAAGAATTACTATCAGAATCAATGTATAGTATCTTTTAGAGAGTTGACTTTATAATCTTGCCAAAAATATTTGGTAGATTTTCAAAAAGGATAATCAGCGAAGTAAGTACATTAAATTTAGGAAATGCCTGAATGTTAAAAGGCCATATGAGAACTAATACCCGACAAACAAGATATCATAAATATAGTAAACTAGGAAACTCATGGTAAGAAACATCGACATCAGCGTATGAAACGAGCATTTTTGCCACGTGCCTGCTAAGTGTTAATTTCATTAAGATAATTACCTGCAATCAACTAACAAAATGTTAATGAAGTCGTGAAGCTCAATAACTGTTTCTACAAAACTTTCCAAATTCTGTACGATTTCTTTCTAGAAAATAAAACAAACCTAATGAGAGTTCTTTGAAACTTTTGTTTTTATTTGAATATTCTTTAAAGTCTTTTTAAAGCTTTATTGAAAGTAAGAGTATATGTATTTATCTATTTAAATATTTAACGATACTTCAACGTTGCTATGTAGACTAAATGACGGAGTTTAAGTTGTTTATGAATGAATGTTAATTGAAAATTTCGGATTAGCGAACGTGTTTAACACACACGAAATACAACAATTAAAAACACATCAAATATTTTTCCAACTGAACAGTAACCATAAAACCAAGTTAACGAGTAACTAAACGATTAACGATGAACTCAGCAATCTTGGCATTAAAGTGAGGACATTCGCCATTTTAGATTCAAACGACCCATTGTTGTCCAAGTCATTTCATGTTTTAAGTAAAATAAACTTGTTATGAGGCTAAAACATGAGTTTAAGCTTCAAAAGTGGAATCTTTGTTTGACTTGAATTGTAATAATGTTAATTACTGGCATTTTGATATGTAGTTTTTGACGTTTCTTTGTTAACTTGGTATTAATTATTGATTTAAATTTAAATTAAGTAAAAACTGGTTATGGGCTATTGTAATATTTCATAAAGAGTTAAAAAGGTATAAACCCTGTTAAAAATGTTTGATTGATGACACCAGATAAAAAAATATGACTATAAGGACTTATGTGTTGATACAGTGAAGTTATTATTAAGGTAAAATGCAAGAGCGGTTATTCATATTTTAAAATGGAAATGTAAGAAAAGATTAGCGTGGTGCGGTGCGGGTTTAGTAATTAATTTAGTAATTAGTAATTAACATGAAACAGAAACAAATAACTAGGACACATTCAAAGACACTTGACAAAACATTACAAAATTCATAAGAAAATCCATAACCACGTCAAACGAAGCTATTTTCGCGCGTAACAGATTCATTCCACCGCCATAATCTCGACTGAACATTTCCGCGCGCTTTTCATACAACAACAGACACATCTCAGATTACCCTCATAATCAATTTCTTATGACGGGTACGGAGGCGCGGCGGGATTATTGTAAAGTCATCTTGACATGTCATGTCGTCGTTGGATGTATAAATACAATATGCGGTTATGTAAGTTAAGGTGTTGAAAATTTAAGACTAATTTTATTTTGAGTATTACGATGTACTGGTTGAAGAAAAGAGTGTATAAGTTTACTTATTTTATTAAGTAACTATATAAATTTCCACAGCAGAGAATTTCAAAAAGTACGCATTTGTAAATTTATGAAAGAGTGGGAGCGAGTTACACTTTGAAGCTTCCTCTGCAGGTTTTTGACACAGCGTTTGAATTAAGTTTCAGCAAAGTTATTCCACATAAAGTATATCGTAAAGAACTACGTTAAAAAAGAAAAACACGATTATCAAAACAATATTTTATCGTCGTCTTGTTCTTTAGTCTACAGTAAACTGTAAATCAAGAGCAGCTAAACTAGAGTTGAACATTCGAGAGAGTTCCGTACATATATTAGTTTGTTAAATTATTTTTATTTATCACTTGGTACTTAGTACGGTATACAGATTTTGTACTTCGTTACGACTGGATGGTTATTTCATTTTTAAACTAAATGGAAAGTAGCTGATACCTATGGAGGTACTAGTTAAAATAGTAGTAAAAGTAACATTGTATGTGTGCTATCATACTTAACTAATTTGTTGTTAACTTGCTTAACTAAGTGATTAATCACAAGAGTGCTTAGTATTTCCTCCATTTTCGCTAAGATTGAGGAGAAATAGGCTTAAGCAAAATATTCTCTTTCAAATCTTTAGATGTCACGGGTCAGTCTGAACTCTGCCTTTATGAATGGTACAACATTATTATCATAATACGACTGAATACAACAAAGATTGTATAGTTTATATGGTAAAATGCGTAAGTTTTGGTCAGACAAGTCGGTGAATTGACAACAAACACATACTAAAACTCCATAAATACCTCAGTTTTGGTAAGATCAAGATAAAAGAAGCAGTTTAATTTGATTACTATTCGGGAATAAATAACTTAGTAGTGACGGGGTATGTGGAGTTTTTTGAGATGTTCATTCGTGCATATTTTTTCGAACTGGTGGTAGAATCATGTTTTATTTGACGTCAATAAGAACGAGTAATTGTCAATGTTGAGAAATAAATATTTCATTTCATTTCATACAAAACAAAATTTATGAATACCCCAATGGTAAGAATAATCAAATGGCTTATGGTCAACTTAAAACTCCGGGTTTACACACATTAGACAGTTCTATCAGTTATTCATATAAAAATAAAACTTTTTAAATGGAAATATCCCGTGAACCCTAAACTCGAGCTCCATAAAACCGCCTATAAAACGCTGGTAATACGAAAGATCGGCCATCTGCAGTGCACACCCTCAAGGACAACTTTACTTTATTGATTGCCGTATTAAACGAGTTTTCTTTGAATTTTATATTTTTTATATCACTGGTTTTGCAAGTTAATATCTTGGTGTGGGAACTCTTCGATGTTTGGGGATGATTGAAATGAACATGTTTACGTAGGTAAATATGGAGAGAGCTTCGCGCATTGCCATAAATAACTGATGGACTGATTTATGAACAGTCCCTTATCACAACTTACTACCTAACCTTCAAACAAATACGACGATACTTGAAATAAACAAAATCCTGAAACACAACAAGAAAGAAAACTTTTAGGAAGTCACTTTTGGAGAGGCTTTTGATACTCCACAATTTTCTATGTTTATTACACTGTAACTGGTGTAAGTATTCGAAGAAAGCACTTTACTGGTAAGCTTTTGAAAGCTACAACCAAGACAACCTGTACACTAAACTTTTGCAACAGACAATAAAAATCAACTAAAAATTGTCAAATACGAACATGGAATTGGCGGCAGAAAGCGCGCAAGTAGCTGTGGGTTTCCCGCACGTGCCTTATCTCGCCTCTCGATGGCAGCGTGGCTGTATAGATTGATATAATGTCATGTACAGTGGCCTACATGTTATAGGGAATACTTTAAATGGTTCTTATTACGTAGGTGGGAAGAATGAGATTTGATTATGCTGCGTTGATGTGCTTTTTGGTTTAGGTTAATTCTTACAGGTTATGGGAAGGTCAAATGATGGATGTGATGTGGTTTCAGTCAATACATATATGAAGGAAGAGTATTTAGCGATTGTAAGATTACTGCTCAGTTAAATAATACTTAAATAACTACTGTATTAAAAAAATATAGCTTTCCGTTCATCGATACTCACATAGAATCATCTATCTTAAATATAAGGAAGGGATTCAGCCCGTAACATCACTTATAGAAAGCTAAAATTAAGGTCAAGCTAGTTCAAGTGTCAAGTTTTCACTATAAGCGGAATACTCAGAATCAGAATTAGAATTTCTGGAAGGGCTCGTCCAGGGATACATTTTACGTCGTTTCATGGAATTTTCCTTGAATAAAGAGTTACTTAGTGACAGCCACGTATTGTAAAATCGACTTTTTTGAGAAGTGGGGAAAACTAAGACCACGGATTAGGGCTGAAAGATTTGTACATTAATAACGTAATATTTATATAGGAACGCAAAAGTTGGTCTGTAGGTGTGTACAGCCAAACTGTATATTGTATGTATGTTGTATACTTTCATCGGTTTCCGCAGTCGTGAGTAACAAAAAATCTATTATTAGTTAAAGAAAATAATGCGCTTATGTTCCATATGGTAAGTATTGCTAATATTTATTATGATACCTAATACTAGTAATAAAAAAAAACATTCACAGCCGTTACAGTTCTAGAAATTCAATTTATAACATAGGCTACTGAACAAAAAACTAAACAATATATGTCTTACAAATTATCTTTGAAGAATATTTTCATAAGAGCTTTATGCCAAGAACAAGAAATATATAAAGTCTTTTTTTCTTAATATTCTTCTAATAATATATTGTTGATAGTGGTGGTAGTTTCTTATGTAATGATCTAAGAATTTATTTATTTATTTATTTGGGACAATTAACAATCTTACACTTATATATTACAATCATACATTAATAAAATGACACTTAGTGCAGATCAACAACATCATCCACAGGTTACTCAGCTATAATTACAAATGTAAGACAACGGAGAGAGTCTACATATTAGTCAACAATAAGAATAAGATCTAAAGCAATGTGTAACGTCATACTTTATTGTTAAATTTTTACTTCCCCTATTTGTGAGCCAATCCGAACATATATGTCTTGAGACTTTAAGATCCGAGGAGTGCAGAGCCAGAAAAAAAAAGAAAAAAATTGTCTACTGCTTGTCAAAATGACAGCAAACGTTAAACTGTGCGTCGGTGTCACATTCGCGCGTTAAATACTTGTTTTGATATGTTCTTTTGGATTCCTTTATAGTTTTCATGCTAATAAGAAATCCAATCATCTTCTGTCTAGTGACGGCAGCGGTGTGGCAGCGAGCATTATCATGCTTTACTTGAAATTTTGGCCAATAAATCCGGCGGAGGGGAGCACATGGGTTAACAGAATGTCGTTGATGTATCTTTCTGCGGTTAGCCCACCTCTCCGATCTCCACCAGGTATGAATACCAGCTCAGTTTTAGCTGCAATAAAAATGCCCGCCCACATCGTAAAGGATCCACTACCATGCAGGCACATTCTGGTTTCATCCGAGAACAAGATTTGACTCCATTGCTCCATATCCCAATTTAAGTGGTCGCGCGCAAACTGTAACCGGGCTTGTCGGTGAGCTGGGGAAAATTTGGATCCAGTGGCTGGCCTTTTTGGGGTCAAGTTTGCTTCTTTAAGTCTTCGTCTCGCTGTCCACTCGCTAACTGCCCTCCCTTGAACTTCTTTGAGCTGTTTCAGGAAGCCCACGCCGGTCAGGTGTCGATTGCGCAGAGAAGTGGTGACAATAAATCGGACATCCCGCACCGAAGTGCATCGTTGTCGTCCTGATCCTGGTCTTCGGACTGGTAACTTATTACCACCTCTTCTATACCTTGGAGACACAAGACTGGCTCAAATGAAGTTGTCGAGCGATGGCACGCTGAGACAAGCCTTGCCGGATAAGGACAACGATTTGAGCGGCTTCTGCAGGTTGGTTTCCATTTTCTTAGAGCTTCAGTATTTCCAGTGACGTGAATTTTAGGACTGAATACCAATTTCGTAAAAGTTCGCATTTAATATAGGGTTTTAGGACACTTGAACGATATGGTTGGTTACGTTTTATGAAATAGAATGAATTTTTTCTTCTGTATTATATTGAAAGAGGTTGAAAGCTATCAAAATTCCTTTTCAAATGATGTAACACAAGATATAGTTTATTGCATTTAAGGTAAAACTTTGTCTTGAGCAACGCGCGATGAAGTGATTCCAATTTAAAGCTCGCAAGTGTACTTATTTCACAGTGTGTCCTTATCAAAAGTTCTTATTTACTATTATTCCAGATCAAAACATCTTATTTCTTATAATCCTTGTCAAAAGTGCTTATTTTAGTTATTCAATGTCTTGTTGATTTAAATAAATAATATCTACAAATAAACCAAATATATGAAAATAATTGTCTTAACATCAATAGTTTATGAAAATTTTATTAAAATTAAAGCTGCATTACTCGAAAGGTATAAATTTTTTTGCTATTTCTGAAAACACGTTAATGAGTAATTAAGCCCTTTTGAAAAGACAATACTCAGTTGCAATTGGAATTGAAAAACAAAACCAGTGCCAGTAAAAGTACGACTTGAGAGTCTCAACTGATTAATTGAACTTAACAAATAAACTTGACTCAATTTATTTGAACTTCAGCGCACAAACAATACTCAAGTTCAGTAACTGAAAAGTTATTTCTTAACTAAATGAAGTTTAAAATGTACCAAGTTATCAGTGTTTACAAGTTCAGAGTTCCGTAGAATGTTAGTCATAATAATAACTGTATGCCCCACAAGTAAGCAGGCCTGTGTCACTTAGTGATCTGCCGCGGCCGGGCTGGGTGGCTGTTATTTTATATAACCCTGTTATTTTATTTTCCTAATATTGATCTGTATCATAAAACGCTCTAAAAATACTACATTTGAATAGAAAAAAGGAGAAATTTTTACAAATATGAAAAAAAAAATCGATTTAAAAATATGTCTCGCTGAATTTATTTATAGAGATATTGGAATTAAAGTTGTTTAACACTGAAAGTTGGTCCAGAAATTACTTTTTTCTGGGAAAACGTAGTCAATTTTAGGTTTCGTAATTTAAAAAATCAGGCCATTTTTTCATTCATTCATATGCATGAACGAAGTAATCATCGATTACAATCAAACATTCAAATAAATAATTATTATTTGTAATAATGAGTACAACAGTTAAAACTGTAAAATACATTGTATTTATTTTATTTATTCAAAATATCCATAACAGCTTACATAAACAGTTAAATCTAGAGTGTAAAATAAACCATAACAGAAATAGGCTTTTTCCTTACACTGCTATTCGCTTCGCTCGCATACGTCTTACTCAACTAGCAATTAACATGAATAAAAATAATAACAAAAAATAAATAAATAAAAAGAAAACATTAAAAAATTCAAAATCTATGCACACATTTAGAACTAATAGGATGGTATAATGTAATGAATTTCTAAGTATTTATCACATGATTTATAACATAAGAGTTTGTCCAACATTCAAACATTACGTACGACGCAAATACGTAAGCCCGGAGACGAATGCGCAAGTAGGAGTAATATCGCTTATCATATACAAAAGAAAAAAAACGAAGCTCAGACAGTTGTTTGACAGAATGTCAGAATGGCTGACATTGCGATAAAGTTTTGAAGGGACGCACATGTTAAACCAACAGTTCGGGATTCAGTTAAGTTCGATAAAAAATTTGATTCACCAGTTCTGTTAGAAAACATATATCTGTTGTGCCCTCGCTTCTTTTCTCGGAAAAAGAAAACTTTTTAGACCCCGAACTCCAAAACAAACTATAATAAAAATAACTTCCTTATTAGAGCATGTAACCTGTATAATAATAATTATTTATTCGCAAATATTCACATCTTTTACGTGTCTTCGCAAAGGTTCCGAAAGGATATCATTAGTGTAGTTTCCAATGCCTAAAAATTAAGCATGTTTAGATATATTTCATGTCACGTATTATTTTAGTTCTGTACAATATTTTCAACTTTTAATTATTATTTACATTTTTTTTCCACCTTTAGTAAGTGTATTCACCCCGATCGATATTTCTAATTGTTAAACTTTATAGTGGAAACTTTATGTGTTTGTAATATGTATTATTTATTATCTTATTGTACTGTTTGATTCCTTAATAAAAAAATAAAATAATGTCCCTTACTAATCACGCAAGCTGATAAAAGAAATGTCACAACCTGGGCTAGGTCTTAGTACACCATCTAAAAAAATTGACAAATAAATGGTAATTATAGAAAAAATTCAAATAATTTGATTTAATTAGTAGTTAGATGGTAAGAAAATAAAAAAGTCAACATTATTTGTGTTCGTTTTAGTGGGCAACATTGACAATGAGTCTTTTCTATGGCGGAAGTTGTCAAGTGAAGTTACTTCACTAAGCAGAGGGGACAGCCACCTCACTCACAGCACACTTCATTCACATCACATTGATAGTTGTCTGTCTGTGTTTTTGATTGTTTGTTGCGCTTGAGTTTGTTTTTCAGTTTCTTTATAACTTTACAACTATTAAATAAGCTAAAAATACACAAAACAATGCAATTCAATTCTTTGGACTTAATGCCAGCCATCGATACTACTCGATACACAAAACAAAAGTAAACCTTAGCTGTCAAAATGACATTTTTTCCGCCATGATGTTTTTTGTTTGTGTTGCACACTAAAAATGAATAATTTCATTTCCTATTTTTTTTTTTTTTTTTTTTTTTTTATTAATAATTAGCAGGCGTTTGTCTTCCATCTCACCTGATGGAAAGTGACGATGAAGACGAGGATCGTACACGCCTGTCTAAGAGGTACCTATTCACTCTACACTTGAAAGCTCCAGGGTTATATTTGTCTGGAAAAACAGACGCAGGCAAATCGTTCCACTCTTTGGCAACACGAACCAAAAATGAGCTATCGAACCGTTTAGTTCGGCTCATCGGCACGCTAACCACAAACGGGTGAAACTTCTGTCTGCGCCTGGTTGACCGGTGGAGAAAGGGGGAAGGTTCGATCAACTGAAAAAGAGCATTCGCACACTCTCCAAAGTGCAATCTGTAAAAAACCGATAGACTAGCAACTTTTCGACGATGCTCGAGACTTTGCAGTCTCGAAGAAGTAAGTTTGTCGTCACTTATGAGTCTACGGGCCCTTCGGTCGACAGAATCCAACGCTTCAAGATGGTATTTTGCGGAATCATGCCAAAGATGGCTGCAGTACTCCATACAAGATCGAACCTGGGCTGTGTACAGGTTGAGCAGCTGTTCGGAGTTGAAGTACCGCCGGACCTTTGCGATGACTCCCAATTTTTTGGAAGCTGACTGTGCCATGGTTTCAATCTGTTGACCGAAATTAAGTTTCGACGTGATGGTCATGCCTAGAAGCCCTAGTTGGTTTGTGATCGGTACAGATACACTTTGGAAAGTGGGCGTCAAGTTGAATGTGCTCTTTTTAGCGGAGAAGAGACACGCCTGGGTTTTGGAAGGGTTGAATTTGACAAGATTGGCTTCACCCCAATCGGAAACCCTACAAAGTGTCAAATCAACCCGTTCGATCATCGACTCTCTCTGAAATTGGATCTGGTTTGGACTCGCTCGCGCATTGGAGACATATCTCTCTACAACAGTGCTGTCATCGGCGTAACCAATAATGCCATCCGATAAAAGAAGGTCATTAATGTGCAGCAGGAATAATGTTGCAGAGAGAACAGATCCCTGAGGTACGCCGGCGTTGATCGCCATTAGGTCCGATGAGAAGCCATCGACGACAACTCGAATTGACCGTTCCCTCAGGAAATCAGACATCCAGTCGCAGAGTCCAGATGGTATGCCATACGCAGGAAGCTTGCTCAAAAGGGCTTCGTGCCATACCCGGTCAAAGGCCTTGGAGATATCCAAGGATACGGCTATTGCCTCTCCATGCCCTTCCAAGGCCATGCTCCATAGATGCGTGACGTACACTAGAAGGTCTCCTGTTGAGCGTCCTCCGCGGAAACCATATTGGTTGTCACTGAGGAGCTCATTGGTCTCTAGGTACGTCAGGAGACGATGGTTCAATACACGTTCCATAATTTTGCAAATTATGGAAGTGATTGCAATAGGTCTATAGTTGACTGGGTCGGCTCGACTGCCCTTTTTTGGTACGGGCTGTACGTTTGCAAACTTCCATGATTTTGGAACTTTTCCAGTCCTTAGAGAGAGTCGATATAGGCGTGTCAAAACAGGAGACAACTCGGCGGCACAGTGCTTTAATACCACTGCGGGAATGCCATCCGGACCACTGGCCTTATTCACGTCTAGATTTTGTAAGCATTTGAGTACCTGTTTCTGGTGAATTTGGACGGCCTCCATCTTGGGGCCGAATGGAGGTAACGTGGGTGGGCTTTTACCTTTGGAATCTAGACGTGAACATTCCGCGAAGAGATTTGCGAACAAGTCTGCCTTCTCTTTTGCGCTGTGGGCCAAAGACCCGTCAGGCCTTTGCAGTGGTGGCAGTGACGGGCGACAGAAGTTCATCTCAACCGACTTGGCAAGGGACCAGAAAGCTTTACTCCCCGTGGGATAGGATGCTAACTTGTCCCCGATACGGCCAATGTGGTCGAAACGAGCGCTTCTGATCACCTTTTTGCAGGACTTGGCAGCAGCATTGTACGCCTGCTTCTTAGCTGGGAGATCCATAGCTTTGCTTCTGCGAGCGCTAGCCCAGGCTTGGTATGCTACATGCTTTCGCTTTTCAGCTAGGAGGCAATCAGCATTAAACCATGGGCGGGCTTTGGACTCCAGGGATACATCAGAGAACGGTATAAAGTATTCCATACCTTGACATATCACACTGGAGACAGCATCAGCACAGCATGATGGATCATCAGAAGTAAAGCAAGCTTGCCGCCAAGGATAAGAGGCGAAAAAGTGACGCATCTCATCCCAATCTGCTGACTTGTACCGCCATACTCGCCTTTTGCCTTTTGGGCTGGTATCGGTTGGCGAGTATTGCGACACAGATTTCACCAGACAGTGGTCGGATGTCCCTAATGGTGGAGATACGGACACCGAGTATCTGTCTGGATCGGTTGTCAGCAGAAGGTCCAAGCAATACGCAGTATGGTCAACAACGTCAGGAATGCGCGTAGGTTCGTGGATGAGCTGGGAGAGACCATGAGTTACTGCGAACCGATAGGTTTCTCTGCCAGCGTGGTCGGTGTCCTTGAACGGGTACAGCCACTCTCCATGGTGGGCATTAAAGTCCCCAAGGAACACCAACTGCGCAGAGGGATAGCGTCGTTGGACCTTATCTGCAGTATCACTGAGATATTCAATGAGTCGAGTTGTCTCCTGAGCTCCCGTGTGTGATCGATAAATACTGGCGTATACAATTCGGTCCAGGCCAGTATCTACATAGACCCATAAAACAGAAAAATCCGGAACTTCCAAGTATCGGAGACGCCGACAACAGATCTCGTCTCTGACATACACGCACACGCCCGCATTGGGGTGAAATTTGGTCTCCAGGATATAGCCTGGGTAATGCAGGTATGCCAGATCCGAACGATCACAGATCTGCGTCTCTGTCAGAAAGAATAAGTGCGGTCTCTCTGTCTCAAGGTGGTGGTGGACATCGTGGAGATTTGAGTGCACTCCTCGGATGTTAGAGAAGTGTACTTTTAGGGAGAGGGAGTGCATCCGCTGTCGGCACTTATTTTTCTTTTTGGACTTTTCCATTATGTTGTTGTTAGGGTGAATAGGGGAGAGGAATAGAAGTTGAGTGAAGCGCAACGTTTGGAACCAAGCAACTCGAGTGGTTAGACCCACTGGTGGGGGACTCACATGGAGACCGCGGGGACGCCCAAAACCCCCCGGGGATCGCCATCGGGCCCTCTCCATCCGGTCGCCAACCGGCACGATGGAGCAATCCCGGGATTTTACACAGGCGGTGGGGCAGCCTTTCGCGAATGGCTAGAACGCTAGTTGGGCCCCCTACAACCTGCGGTCGGCCAGCGGTGCACCGTTTCTTTGGATCCCGCTGCCCTCCAGAATGAGCCACCCGGTGCATCATAACCCATCGAGTTCAAACGGCTCTCATACGCTGCGCAATTACTCGGACCTATTCTCCTCCAATGGCTACTCAAGACATCATGCCGGAACGTGACTAGGTCACTTGGCGGCATGGCTTTGTCTTGAGGGTGGTTGCAAGCCACGGTCGAAACCTACCACCTGCAAAATGGTTATCCCGCCATTCATCGGTCGCCAGAGCCTCGTCCGCTGTCCGGCAGGGTGCACCACGGGCAGGTGAGGTTGGCATTTGGAGGGTCTTGATGGTAGGCGACTCCCCCTTACACCCCATTCCATTTCCTACCAGTAAACAAAGTGTTTTAATAACAATTTAACAATCAAAAAGTGTTCTAGGCATCTTTAACTATTTTTTGATAAAGTGTACAAAGACCTGGCCCAGACTCCTTGCATTTTGGGACATATCTTTTGGGCAGACGCCATCTTTTTTGCTCTCGTGTCTTTTGACCTTGGTCTACAATGCCCTGTTGCATTAGCACGCTAAATTACATGAATTCCTATGCGCACATGCCAGGTTAAAACTCACCAAGTACCGAATCTCGAATAAAACTGTGCAGGCATTTGACCGGCGTGAAGTAATAGATTTTAATTGTACCCATTATTAGAAGCCAAATATGAATGAACAAGTTATCACGTGCTTACAGAAACTTTTTCAGTATTCATACTGACTAATATTATTATGTTGACTCAAATAGTAGGTAACGGTAGTATTTGCCTCAACGAGTACTAAAACTGTGTAGCACTGATGTTAATATACTTGGATAAAATGTTCAAAAGAATATTACTAAAAAATTTACATGAGTAAATATGGGTACCATCAAGACAAGCGTAAACATGGAGGGCGAAACAAAAGTGATGACGTCACGTTGAAGCCTCAGCTAGATGACGTCAACGCTTGCAAGTGACGTAGGTGTGAAGGGTGAGATAGAGTAAATAAGGGTGCAGTGTGTTACAGAGATCGAGTTTAAATTTTAGTTCAAAGTAACTTTTTAGTAATTATGCGTTTTATGTTTTAATATTTAAAGCTGAAATTCTTTTTTCAAAGTCGTCTTTAGGCAAATATATGAATAACTGGAGATAAAGTATTCTTTTAACAGTTTAGGTTTACAATGTTCCCTGAAACGTACAGCCTTACATCTTAATTTCAAAGCGTTCAACGAACCCATCCACCATAAATCACAATAAATAAAAAGAAAATAAAAGTAATAAGCAAGTTTGAAACCCTCATAATAGCGAACAGCCTTACATGGTACAGTAAGATAAAATGTTTGAGCTTTTGAGCTTAAATCAGAAGCTGCGTTGTGAATCAAACTGCCAGGTCGTATTAAAGCTCACAAATAAAGGTTACCGAGAATTTTGAAGTTAATTTTGTTTTCAATAGTTTATGCAGGAATTATATTAGTGGACATACTTTTGTTGATATTTATCTGCTTTTTATGTGTAATAAATCTTTACACAATAAAAATAAAAACTTATAAATTATTGATGAACATAAATAATTAACAGGAAATTTTTTAGTCATAATGAAATTCATCAACCCTGTCCGAGATCACTCTCGTTTCATTTATTTTTAGAAAAAGATGCCGCATCAGAATTGGTCCATTCACATTGGAAATACGCTGCCTACTACATGGTCTGCAGGACAGGCTGGATTCGAACAAGGAACGCTTCGATTCAAATTGAGTAAGCGGTTTGACCACTGGGCTGGATATCGAAAGTCTTGAATTCAAATTATGTCTTAAACTCAAGAAAACCTGAAACCCTTATATTACGTTTCGAACAACTAAAGTAGTTGAACTTGAAATCGCTTCGAACAAACAAACACACTTACTTTCGCATATTATAATATAATAAAACTATATTATTAATAAACCAATCTACAATCTGAGAGTGCAGACGAAAAAATCTATGTTTTTGCTAATTTTTATAACCACCAAACGAGCACCGCGACCACCTTCAGTTAGAATTGCCTTTGTCCCAGTGATTCTTTGCTTTAACCGGAACACAACCACGTAAACCTGATTATCATGGCGGTCAAACCAGGAAGGACTGTTGCAGTACCGCCCTAGACGAGATCGGCAGGCTCCCCAGTCACTTGACAACCTAATTTGTAAACTTCACCTGCGCAATTGTTTTCTGCAGCTGAATCTGTAACGTCTGTTTCATAATCTAGTTAGGATAGAAACTTTCGAGAATTAATCTTCACTAATGAAAAGCGTGTTTCCTGCGTAGTGCAAGCATTATCGAAGTGTGCATAAGAAACACCCTCGTTTTAAACATTATAAGATTTATTACAACCTGTACACTCTTATAACATGGTCTCAAAACTAGAAATAGTGCTTAGACTAAGCGAAACGGTCAAATAAGAAGCGACTTTATTCAGTACAACATAGTGCGCACATTCTGAAAATAAATGACACCAAACTCAATAAAACATTTTAACTGCGTATTTATCGCTGTGTCAGAACAAAGTCGCTTTTGATTTGACCGCTGAGCTGCGATAAGCTTACGCTTATGAGACTGTGAGGAGCTTTTCTACGCTAAACTTATTTTTTTATTTATTAGCACGGATTAGGTATTCGATTAAAAAGTTAAGCTGGGAGTCCAATGACAAAGTTCATTGTAAAAAAATAAGAACATACATTTAGAAACTTTATAAACTGTATTGTAGTTTTCGTATACTGGGCAAAGGGGATCGCTCTGTCACGCTTCTGTTTCGTGTATGTGCAACAGTTAGTAAGCGAGTTGTAGCGAGTACCGTTGTCAACAATTTTATAAGAATGCCCACTTATCTACCTTTCGAAAAGTTTCATTGTAGCTTTATTGTGACGTCATATTTTTTATTTGTATTACGCTCTCAGAGACGTCACAAACCGTTATTAAAGCAGCTCTAAATTGGGTGCCACTTTGGTGAGTCCCACATCACCCCGCAGACGGCTGCGGTGGTATTCATGACGAATCTTCCACCTCCTTCCCGCGAGACGGTGCTTCGGCAGCAAAAAAAAAAAAAATAGATTTCGCTTAGTAAATCTAGATTTAGGTAGTGTGAATATACAGTATAAATTCGCTAAGCATATCTTTACTTAGGAGCGCGTTAAGTAACTAGCTGATGTCTGTGCATGAGGCCGTTAATATTTTAAATAAATGACTATCAGTATATTATAATCGTAAGTGCGGATGCCATTCACCATGTGGTGACTACAAAAAAAAATTGTGTTATTTTGCTTTTAAAGCCAATTAGTACAATAACAAATGACTAAAACAGACACTGTTGTAATATGGAGTTGTTGATTACATATAAACACTTAAGGCTATATCAGTTTCTTAAGGCTGAAAATAAAAACATGCCGGGCGATTGAAAACAAAAAATTCATCACTTCTTTCAAAATAGGCGTTTCAATCGTAGGATTTCTATGAAAAGTCGAATTATATTTAATTTATCGCTTTTTGATTCCTTTGGGAAAGTTGCTCGGAATCGTGGTCTGAAGCAATGTGCCAAATTTCCGAATGGTAAAGAAAAATCACCCTGTATATCTGCTTTTTTCTCAAATATCAACACTTTTGCCTTTGGCTTACAATGTTTAAATGCAGCATGGTAGAAGTGGCATGAAAGAGCCAGTTTACTAAACGGAGCAAAAAACATTCTTTTAATGAAAAAAATGATGATTTTTTTCTTCAATTATTATTTATTCACTAAAGTAGGTCATTTTAAACGACTAACCTTAACCGATATGGAAACATCAACATAATAAAAAAAAAAAATGTGCTTTTTGGGTTTTCATAACATTTCGGTATTGAAAGAGCTACTAAAAGTTATGAAAGAGCCAGTCTGTATTATAAAGTGTAATTGTGAAAATTATGCAAAATAATATGAATTCAACTTTAAAAAAGAAAATAAAAAGACATACTAACAAATTCTTTTTAAAAACAAATGACATTTTTAAGAAATTTTTAATTCTATCAGTTTATTTATTTATTTATTTGTTTATTACAAAATCCACAGCTCTCAACAAAACAGTTATATAGTTACAAAGAAAATAAGATACATATAGCCATTTATGGATTTACTTTTTTTTTCTTATACATGAAAGACAGTCTTGAAGATTTAAAATTAATTCAGATTAGATACTAGGTCAATGTAATGAAATTTAAACTTGTAATTACAGCGTCAAAGAACAGTAATTTTAAGTAATTCTAACAACACATAAATCTTAACATATTTTTCAGTCATACCTGTTATATATATAAAATTTACATATGAGAGGCGGAATATTTTTTATTTATAACAATCTTGAAGATTAAACAAAATAACAAATAATAACCAAAAACAATATCGTTTCAATCTTTAAAAAAGAAGCGAGTTGTAACTCGCCATGTACCAGACGTTCGTATTTCTACAACAATATAACAATTGGGAATAATAAAAACAACTAAAATAAGAATTAAAGACAGAACGCAACGCCTACATTACGAGGGCAAAGTGGCCAAAAGCTGACAGAGTTGCCGCATCGGATCGCTAACGATCCTATAGTTAATGTGTAAATATTTCTATTCGTAAATAAATTATTGGGAACCATAAACATCCTTGGCCAACTTTGACCGTCAAAATAATTTGCAAAAGTAACACTAGAAAAATTTCAGTAAGGTATTTAAAATGAAACGTTAACGTAATTTTAATTACTCATTTGTATAACTCGTAACTTGCAAGTTGTAGTTTAACAAAAACCATTTACAAACGCCGTCTTCTCTGCTAGCGAAAAACTAATTTCACAAATGAAATCCTGTCGTATACGTCACATTAAAATAAGACTGGAAGCTTTTTCCAGCATTTGAAAGTAAAATGGCAGTCCTTTTCACGAGGCAATATCTGAAGCAAATCATTTAATAATATACGACAAAAATGCATATTTACTATGATTTTATTTTATTTACAAAATTAAAATTCAGGGTTATGAAAAAGCCAGCTCTTTTAAGGCCCATTCATCCGGCTCTTTCATAACTTATTCTTTATAAAAATATAACCCTTAAAATAACAACAATATCAAAACTTTTGCGGCTTACTTTTTACGCAGCTGCAAGGCCAAATTTATGCACAAACTCAATCTACAATCCATTTACCTACTTCTTTTCAATAAAATGCCAAAAAACAAGTTAACTGAAGCAAAATACTTACTTTTTAGTACCAACAACTTCGACTCGATGCGCCGACGTCCGTTAGTGTCGGCGGACTGTCAAATGTTTGTGGAGGACGGGGAATCACTGTTGCTCATTTAAAAATAAAATTACCAACCAAATCCGTTTATAAATTACCAAAATAATGTAAGTGGCTCTTTCAAAACCTGGCTCCTTAATGTCCCCACTTAAGTTATTTTCAATATGTTATAATAACACTTTACAATGTATTGACTGTATCTTATATTACATGTTACATTTTAATTATTTCTACATCTTATTCGATCGATCGACGTTGCCTGTTCCATGCTACCATCGGTTGGTGAAAATTTGTAGTTGAAACAGGAACTCGCGAATTATTTAAGTTTACGAGAGTTTATTAGAGTTGTTGCGAAATTAGTGCTTGAGATAGAATGAACAAGACTGATTTAATATGCCACCTTTGTACAGTGATCAACAAATCCTCACAATAATTATTTCATTTATTTAATCAAAAATAAAAATAGAATCCATTAGTCTCGTTAAAATGGAATGGGGCGCCTGGAGCGCGGAAAAAAGTGAATTTTAATTAAATTAACGGAGTCTGAAATTCGCAGCAACTTTCTGTTCCTATTCTATTGTTAATTAAAGACACAGAAAAAAATAATTCACAATAACATAGCACTTAATAGGTAGTCTATATGGTTTTCGTTTTATACTAACTACATAACTTGTTATTTGTACAAACATGATGTGAAGAAAAGAGTTCGTTGTAAGAGTGGTGGTAGTTTCTTTGGTGAGATATCCTCTGGGGCGGCGCTACAGTCTTTCCCATTTTGACCACCGTAACAATCACGTGTACGTGGTGCTGTTCCGGTCAAAGGAAAAGGACAGGCAGTGCAATTACTGGAACAAAGGCAATTACAACCCAAGCCTAAGGTCGCCAATGCATCATTATATCCAGTTACCATCTAGTGTGTCGTATGCTCGTTTGCCGGCTGTGAAAATGGTACAAAAAAGTAAAGAAACTTCATACAATTCTCTCATAGAAAAAAAAAAATTCCGTACACCAGTTAGGTTACAGTAATCCTTAGGCGTATCGCATGTAGTTTAAGTTCCGGCTAAGCGCCGTCAGCGCTAAGCTACAAGTCCGGTGCAATTTAAAAGGCCATAAATAAACTGTCAATTTCGAAAAAAAAAACATAGACGAGATCCTTACAAGAAAGTTCTCACTGAAATGTACCTTCAATACAATGAAGTAATTTTAAATTAATAAAGTTCAATGTGATCATCATTGAGATTAACTCTACCACCAACTCGAAGGCGTTTATTAAAGTCAATATTTGTTTTAATGTTTTTAAGTACAATTATGAGGAGTTTGTTTCAAACTTATTTATAAATGGGATTAACAGTGATCCTAAACAATCAGGGATGTTCACCCTTGTGAGATTTGATTTTACACCGGAGATAAACTTAATGCCGAACGCCCTGTAATTATACAGGCTGTTAAATTAATTTAAACAATTCATATTTGATTCGTATGTGTATGTTTTGTATAAATTTCTTGTTTAATAGTTTATTATTAACGGTTTTAGTTTTCAAATGTATCACAATTTTACGCCAACAGTTCGTAAAGTAATTATAAAGGTTCAATCACGCCTTACGCTATAAACTTTTTCTTAAATCCCCGGACAAACACACAACTGTGTTATGGTCGACCATACAGCATATGATCCATCTTAACTGGCCCAACAATAATCACACAACTTTAAACTTTCAAGAATAAATAACTAAATGATTTTCCCAGAACTGAAAGATATATTTTCATCAGACGCCATTAATTTGAAAAGTAACTAAAGAGCTTTTCTATTTGAAAATATATCAGAAAATCCGAAAGAAAAGAAAATACCATAATCAGTCAATCGTAGCAGGCATCCTTTATCAACAATAACAACAACAAATAAAATCGAATAGAAAACTCTTATAAAAACCTTAAAATTAAACAAGAAAGAAGATTGAAACAAACAAGAGGCTGCTTAATAAGATATTGAAAAACATTCACAATAATATTTTTCCTCAAGAAAATGTACTTTTAAAGATCCCTTTGAGTTAATAGAAATAAATACTGTTTTGTTTTCTTGAGTGAGGGTAAAGGTATTTGCGTCTTATTGCGTTAATTTTATGAGTTATAATAGAGTGTGTTCTTTTCTATATGAGTTACACAGCGGAGTTTTTAATTATACAGGGCGTAAATTAAAAGCTAGCTTGTGCAGGGGAATCTCTCTGTGAACTAGTTGCGCTTCTGTTTTGAATATTAATAAGTCTACGGACTTTTTATACAGAAAGCTTTAATCGTCATACGCAATGGCGTGGAATGTAATTACCTATTCGGATTATACATAAATATATAATAAAAAAAATGAAGAATTGTGATAATAGGTAAAGATTTGATTTAATAATCAAATATAGACTTTATTGTTGTACTTGGATCGTGCCCGAGAAACGTTTGTATGCTTGAATGTAAACAAAAGAAAGTGAAGCATATAAAACTGGTGTAAATTAGAGTCACAGTGAATTCAATTAACAAGACTTAAAGGAATCGAGAATCAATAATTAAAGATGTATTCGTCCAAAATCAACAATCAAAGTAATAATCTGTTAAAAATAAACAACAAGCTAAATTACAAAAGCAAATACGAAAAGGAAATTAACTCATTAAAATTTAGAAACTAGCTTTCACGTGAAATATTACCTTTTCATATATAACATGCCTAACCTCACAGTTCATTTAACGTGATCGCAAAAAACCTCAACCACGAGAAAATACAAATAATTTACGGCCCAATTAATATCCCGCAATCGAGAGGGAAAAATACCGGAATGGGACCCTAATCGAGTCCATGATAGCTTATTTGCGGGATTTTTGGAGCATCCTGTGAACGTACGTGACGCCCTCTAGTGGAGGTAGGTAAGACTATATTAGTAGTAAGCATCTTGTCTTAATAGTGATTAGATAATGTAGTATCGATCGCGTTTGGGAATCATTAGAAGAAGTAATAGTTAATGAGTCTTGATGGTTATGTGATGAGATACATAATCATTGCGCTTTAAAGTAATTTTTATTTTTAGATTTATTTGACAAGCTGTTACGTGTACGATCAGTATCGGATAAAAACATGACGCTTTTATCATAAATGTACCTATGAAAAGTAATATAAATAATAAATAAATGTAAGGCCTCAAAGAAAGCAGAAGCTTGAAGATGCAGAAGCTTGTGTTGTAATAATCTATATAGTATGGTAATCCACGCAGAGAACCGATCTTCTCGGCCGATTAATCGATATCATGCAGCTAAATACACATACATTTATACATAAATAAATTTAAATAACTTAGAACGGAAACAAAACCTCTCCGAGTCTTATCTAACAAATAGATTTCTGCTTATCTAGCGACAAGTTTATCTCAAAGCTCACAACAGAGCCCCGAACTTTGATATCTGATATTTTACTGGAAACTTTTAACATAATTTAATTATTATCTAGAGTTGACAAGCATTGTCGTGGCGATAACGTTCTAAACGTGAAGCCTATATTAATTGCTGGAGTTATTATACTTTTGTAGATTTTGTTGTTCGCTTATTGGGGTTTATTTCGAAATTATTGAGTTTAAGCCCTTTTGTTAAAGGATTAATCGATGTATAGCCTATTAAAGACTCTTTAATAGGCTATACACTAGGCTAGGCTATAAAATTAGTTTTACTCTATTAAAACTAATTTTACCTAATAAAAATTTAAAATGTAAACGGATATGACCTACAAAACTCCCAGGACGCTTATTGAAACAAGATTATTTTAAACTTTTTACTGCTTTGGTTTAATGCCCGTGTAATATTACCAAAGTATGGGCGTTTCACTGTTTGATAACTAATTATTTTTGATATAAAAGTAAAACAAAAGTTTCTTTTCGAATTGGCTCAAAACCGAGTAAAATATTCTAATGCTCAGCATAAAAATTTGCCCACAAGCCAAGCCAGTTTTGGCATCATCTTCGTATGTGTAGGTGTTATGAATAGTTATAAAGAGACAAATAAAACTGGTTTTCTACACCCAAAACTTAAAATAATATATACCCTACATTTTCAAAAACACAGTCCTATTGAATAGGTCAGTGTTTTTGTAATTATATTTAGAGGTATTTAAATGTATTTAGTGTAAGTTATAGAACTTATATCAACGCATCATGTTGCGACCACGTTCCAGCACGTTCCAATAACTGATAAGATAAGGCGACCTCTAAACAGCTGATTAGTTCTCTACAAGTTGACATATGGGGTTTAATTTAATATGCTTTTTATTTACGTTTTGATTCTAATTTTAACGAAAATCATCAATTGTAAATAATGATTCGATTCATGTACCTATTGATTCAGAAACTGCAAAATTTTTGCAATACTGCTAATTTATCTTTTATTTAATTTGTTATTGTCATAAAGAAATGAGACAACTTATTCTAAATAAATATTTTTTATCTAAATATAAACCTTTTCATCTTTGGTTTGAAATGCTTTTTTGAATACATACTTAATCTCACCAATAGGTATCAATTATCAAAAGTATATTCATTCCTTTGTTATTCCAAATTAATACCCAATCCATACGCTATAAATTAAAATTTAATACTACCTACTTACACAATCACCACAATTTACATTCCTGTCGTAATCAATATAAAAGCTATTTAATTAAATGAAAAGCCTCCCGCAACCGAAAGCTTAATCCTGTATCATGGAGGACAAGTTAAAAACGGAGCTGCCATTCATCACAAATCGACACAGTAATTGGCCAGTTAAATGAAAATGACAAATAATTATCATGGCGATTGGTATAATTGATTGTAAAAAGTTAAAGCGTAAATATTTTCGGCTTCGCTTCGGCTGGACCTGTTTGGAGTATTTCCGTCAAGAAGAGAAAGGTTCGCAAAAAATATTTGGTCGCAGTTTCAGTTTAGTTTTAAAGGTTAAGTTGAATATGAAAACATACTATATTTGCAAGTGTCCAGTTTTGGAAACTCATATACATATAAGCCACAGGTGAAGCAGAAAAATTTGTTCTCACGAATTTGTCCCATGTTTCTATGGAAAATTTCAGTTCAAGCAACTTTATTCCCCTTTTTAATAGTATTTTTATTTACACCTTGTATATAGGCACTTGGCGCACTAATCCGTCTTTTATGATTTGTTTATCCCTATAAGTATTTATAAGATATTTTTTTAACTAGTTTTGATACGACCGTAAGGTAAGGTCGAATAGTAATCGTATAATAAATAAATAATCAATTCTTAAAACAGCAGACGAAAACAGCAATAAAACTTTTCTAACAGCTTACCCCTAAACCGCAACCCTCTTCCCTTGCAAAGGACGCGTCATCAAAATCAATTACTCAATAATTGAATTTATCTCCTGCAACATCCATCGAGATATCTTCTCCCCGCCGGCACTTCGGCAGCAGGCCAGAAACTCAGTGTTACCAGGATTGCGGGAGATCTCCCCAAATTTCCCCAACTTTTGGGTAACTTGCGAAGTGATTTGGCAAACTTCTGGACTTTTCGAATAGTTTCGCTGAATCTCATAAGTTTTATCGTACTGAAGGTGAGAGCTTTGATATCTAGAGTTGATATTTTTTAATGGAAAGCTAATGCATGTTCCTATGTTAGCGTTGGTAAAAAACGAACATTAATGAAAACGTAACAAAATCAAATATGCGATTAAATCAAAAATTTAAAATCAAAATAGTTATTTGTATCATTGTAGATTAAAGTATTTTAAATCCAGTGGCTTTAAGATTTTTATTTGACCCTGAGTTCGGTAAACCACAATTGCGGATAATTTAATTTAATTACACTGGAATATTCCATTCATTGGAATGCACGTAATATCAATACGGCAAAAAGTTAACAAACTTTTTACAGTTATACACCATCGAGCCAGCCATTCTATTTCCTTGCTGTAAAGTTTATTCTAGTAGTTATACACATTTAGATGTGGTAAAAGTCAGATTATGACATAACAGAATAAGAGATGATTCTGCAACTGTCAGATAACTATATTATTATGCGGAGAATAACTTCGATACTTCACAAGACTTTCCATAGAAATTATATCAAATTCTCAAAATTGCTCTACTCATAAGCATTGAAAAATCAGCCCTAAGTCTAAAATATGAAAACTAAAAAAACATATTCACAAAGTTCTTAATAAAACAATCTTTTTCCATAACTGTTTTAAAGAAAAGAAATGTTAAAAATGTCTTCAATGCTTTTAAACAAACCAACGTTTCAAATTTATTATATTCGTATATAAATTTGAAAATTTTCAAACTGTGCATTTTAAATAACCTTTGGTACATATAATTATCTAACCTCAAACTTTTCCTTACCTCAATAAAACACATACTCGACAACATTCAACAAATCTATCAACAAATTAAACTGAGACCTAGCTTTTCAATTGTTCCCTAACTTCCTGCGTCTAACATATTAACTTAACTAATTTAGCGATACTTACAAAGTACCAGTAACTTCTGGCTGTGGAATTTACAAGGAAACTCTGAGAAAGAGGCTCGCCTTCCAAAGTATTACATTTAGTTATGATGAAGTAAGAAACTATACTTTAAATTTGGTAATTTCGAACTTTCCCGAAAGTTCAAACTGTGATAAAGTGCTCTTGTGAACCAGTTCAAGTTGGGATAATTATTGGTGTTTTAAGTGGGTTTATTTTATACTGCAGTTTATTAAAATGGTAGTTAGTGATCAAGTAGGGGATGATGTATTGAGGAAAGTTGTGCTCGGTTGAAAATAGAAAATATTATTGACGGGTATCTATCGTTTTTCTTAGATCAATCACTGCTTTGGTTGGAGTACTTATTGCACTCATAAGTTATATATAAATACACAGAATACTAATGCCAAAAATTTTTAATTTTCAAATCTTTTTTTCTCTAATTATGTAAATTATTTTTTGTCTGGTCTAAATTTATCTTAAATCAGAACTTGATACACTGAAATATTACCTATATAATCCAACTTTCATTTATTTGTTAACATTATATGCACAGGATTCCTATCAAACATATCAGCCCTCGATACGACCGCCCCGCCGCACGGCTGTCAAATTAGCCGATAAAATAATAATCACGGAGCGAAGACCGGTATCGGACGCCATATAGAGGATTAGCTGGAGGGTCTCTCGTGGTTGTGCCAGCTCGCCATGCTTGTGTGAAGGTCAGGGGTATTTATATCGGCAGGTCGTTTTTGTAGGACTAAATGGATGTTCCGATAGATCTGGTGAAGTGACTCAAATCGGCCGGTTATCTTAATTGAAACCATATTTGTTAAGTATGTAGACGATGTTGTTGTGTTGTTTGTTTTATGTTTAGTAAAATCTAGGTCTCAGGACTCTCTAGTTAGGTATTAGGAAAGAAAACTTTCAGCAAACCAATACACCTGTAGGCACTGTTGAAGTACAGATCTAATTCATATCCAGCAGGCTTTTAAAAATACTTTTTTAGACTTAATAAAACAATAGATCCAACGTCGATATTTTTCGATGGATGTGACACTAGGCGTCTACACTATCTTGTCTAGCTATGCTTTCATTGGATAGCCAGCTGTCTACTTAAACTGGAATAAGTTAGGGCGTCACGTGCAATATTAAATGTTAAAAACCTCATCTCGGTTCCCAGAATCACTCTGCACTCTACATCCTTATAACCAGGGCTTTTAATCCGATTCGTGAGTTACCTAGAACTTGAAGTCAAAGACCTACCTTTCACAGGAATGAAATACTTTGCCAAAGGTTGAGAGCTTTAGCGTCGAAGCTCGCTTTACTTTCCTAGAAACATTTCTATCCGCTTGTTTTAATGTTCCTTGTTAATTAACTGCTTAATTGTTTGTAAGTCTAAGGAAAAAGTTATTTAGTATATTACCAGGAATGTCGCTACATTGTATAATAAGTGACCTTGTTTTATGGTATCGTTTTGTTGAATACAACAATGACGTTAACAAATGAATTTTTCTCGAGAACTGTTTTATTTTTGAACTTTTAACTAAAAAATATATTTAGAAAACAAAGAACGATATCAAGGAGAATTTTCATTTTCTTGTTAACAAAATACTTATATTTTAATATGAACGTTGTATCAAAGACATCTCCATACCCATTGTCATGTTAGTCGGCTGTACCTTTTCATATAACTGGATAATAATGAAGGAAAATAGTTTCCTATATTATTTTGCTATAAACTCGTGTATAAAATCCCCGTTTTCCTTACAAGTCAATAAAACTATGAAGTTAACTAAAAAGGCATTTCATTACAAGCCGAATGAACAAACACAAACATCAATTCTAAGAAATTACAGATGCGGTCCAGCTTTTAAGTTAGCCGTAAAAGCGTTCATCCACAAGATCTTCACAGTTTACAAAACGACCTAAATCCTCTATAAAATACTAGCTGAATTCGACCTTAAGCCGAAATCACTAAGCTTGGTTTTGTTTTAACGTTGGGATTCGTAGATGATGTTAATAAAGAGCACAAATCCGTCAACTCGCACCTGGCGATTTGAACTTTAAACAGAAGTATTTAAGTGGATTTTCATTTGAATTTGGTTTCCTAACTGATGGTATCAAAGTAACAACTGTTAGATTGTTCTCACGGTCTATTTGTGTGTTCAAAGACTTGTTGTCGTCAAATATAGATGGCTTTAATATTCTATTACCAATTTATCGCTAAAATTATCTTCTATGTCCATTTTTAGTTGAAAACTCTGAGCTTGATAATTTTCTATTTGAATACATGTTTTGGTCGTGTAGCGGATATTAAAACTTTAATGTAGGGCAGGTAACTTTAATGGTATAAACCTTTGTTTAACTTAAACCGAAACTTTCATCACTTTTAAGTGCTAATTAAAGCCTGTTTATAGTTCTGGGGCGGCTATTATGACTTAATTAATGACTGTACGTGACAGGATTTACGATTTGCAGTAATTACGAATGACAAGTTTTATTTACGAGAACAAAATTAGTATTGAAGCTGTCAAATTAATTTATGCATCACACTGAAAATGTGAACATCAATCGTCTATATCAATAAAAGTAATTGAACCTATTGATTGGACTTGTTTATATTACGACGTGGAAAACCAAAAAATATGTATGAACAAAATGAACACGTAAAAGTGTGTTAGAAAATCTTGTACGGCCTTAAACGCTTGCACCCCTCACAGTTAGTACAAAGTAAAACGAACGCAATCAAAAGACGTCAAACGTCAAACTTAGGATACACTTTATTTAAGACTTTAATTAGCAAATTATAGACTTAGACGTAGTATATATAAAGTTTAAGTTAGCCTATCAAAATCTTTGCTTAGGAGAGCCTTAAGTAAATATTTCAAGAATCTCAGTGCGGTCATACGGGTAATTATCGTATTCCGCATTCAACGGTTCAAACACTAGCCGCTTCGTGGGGTTTCAGCGAATCTCGTGGAAACTTCTGTATTCAATATTGATTGTTCTGGATACTTATTTATTTATTTATTTATTTATAAAGACACACCAACAGTGTACACATATGAATTTCACTATACTAGATAATAATTAAGGTATAACAACCTATGTGCACTTTGTTATGGTCAATATTTTCCTTAAATTGGTTTAGTACTTTCAATGTTTAAACAATTCCTCTCCAACAAACAATTTATTCTCTTTCCATAGAATAGGCTAGATCATAAAAATAAGTAACCCAGATTTAGATTAGTAACAAATCTAATAGCATTAGACAAAATGTGGACAAACGTATTTTATCTACACATTATTTGCGGCAATAATAAGCTGATATCTGAAATATTTTCCTGTTAGCTTTATGAGCAAATATTTCCTCTTTTCGGAATATTTTCCTTTATAGATTTTTTCTACTTAAAACAAATGATCTTATATTAGAGTTTCACTTTTGGACATACTGACTAGTCAATCGTACTCACAATAAACTATTTTAGCTTAAACTTGTCGATTTGATAGACTACATACAATAATAAGAGGCAATCCTTGCATTGTTTAGTTTTTTTTTACGCTAAACTACACAGTATATACGGCTAGAATAATTAATAGGAAACGTCAAAAAGTAAAAATTTACCTACTTACTTACTTTTTAACATCCCCATTAATTTATTCATAATGAAATTTATTCTAAGTAATGATTCGCATTGCTACATTACATTATATGTTACTATTTTGATTATAAAAAAAATTTACGTAATGTATGTAATCTATGGACATTTTTAATGCCGCTCTCGCTTTCGTTCGGACCCCATGCTAAGAAAATAAGTAAGAACTTTGAAACTAAGATTCTCCTCGATTCGATAATTTGCTGTTCGATTGAAGAAAGCCCAAATTATTATATTAATCATCTAATAGAATCCTCGTCTATGCGACATGCAAATTATTTTCTATAACTAAAACATAATTTCAAATCTGACTTAAGTAGGCCAAATAACAATCGTTAACAAGCTTTAAAAGTCTACGTTAAAAGCACTAAAATCTCGTTCAAAAGCTCACAACAAAACAAATCAAGCCGCCGTCAAAGCTACAGTTCATTCTACAGTTTCAAAGCTAATTGAGTGAGCGAGTGAATGAGTGAATGTAATGGCTCGTGGAAAGACGAGCGATTCTCTGAACACGTCTCATTCATTTACCTGTGATTACGAAGGTAGACGTTAAACGGTTTAAAAATTTGTGTGTTTAGACATTTAACTAATTGATTATGGGATAAGGGGCCAAATATTTTATATACATAGTTGGGTAGTGATTTGTAATGGTTTCTTCGCCAACGGTATGAACAAAGAAGCCAAAATCAAAATAATTGGATTTACCTTTTTACCCAACTATTAGAAGGATTGCTATGTTTTTGGAGTGTTTAAGTATGTATACTCTGTGGCACGTTCTACAGCCTAAACCGTTTGTCGGATTTCAACATATGAGGTGGCATTAGATTCCTCTCAGTTGTGTGAGTGACATAGGGTATATTGATTCCCGGAACTCCCATTGGAACAGGAACAAAACGTGAAATAACTTGAGCAGTCGGCTTTTTAAATCTGTTAAATTCTGCAGCTTGGTAAATCTATCGTTTATCACTCGTGTAGTCCTGGCAAGTTATTGACAAATTGTTATTAATTACAATCGACTAATGAGTCCGAAACCGAGTGGTGTAGTGGTAAGTAGGCTTGCCTCATACGCCGATGGTCCCAGGTTCGAGTCCTGGCCGGGGCATTCATTTGTGTGATGAACACAGATGTTTGTTCTCGGTTCATGGTTGTTTGTGTTTATATATGTATGTTTATTCTGGGTTCCCCCCCAGTTCGCTGTATGGTCATCCATAACACAAGCTCTGCTTACTTTGGGGCCATGCAGTTGGTGTATTGTCTGGGGATTTAAAAAAAAATCATGCAATACCGATGCGTAGTCTTCAGTTGGAGCTGCCTTTGTTCCAGCAATCGCACTGGCTAGTCCAAAACATGAATATTATGGAGGTAAAACCAGGAAATTTAAGAGCGCCTTAGGCGAGATCATACAAACTTCTACCACTAGTTTCCAAATCAAAGAAAATTACAAAGAAAAATACCTATTATCTACTTTATCACAGACAATATAAATCTAATTTTGCTTCGCCTCTCTTTGGTACCGATGTGACGAGTTGACCCAGTAAACTAGTAAACCAAGGTGTATGTTTAACCGTGTTTTGTCGGACGGGGAAAGTTTCCATTGTCGAGGCAACGCGACGGTTCGCTCGCACTTCGAGTTCGTGCGATGCTAGGTTGTGCATTGACTTGATAGTGTTGGAGTATTGTTTGGAAACTCTCAATTTTGGATATAATTTTCTGGTTTTTAATTAGGCATTATCGATGTAAAGATACATAGAATACATCAGCTATTCTTTGCTATCAATCTCTTAACAGTTAAAAATGTAATGTAATGTAACTATTTCATAGTCAAGCTTGCCTGTTTAGTATATTTTGCAATGTTGACAAAAGAGCGCGGAGAGGACTTTTTCCTCTCGATCTATCTATAATACCTGTTCGAAGCGGAAGTTAGGTGTATACACGCAATCACGATGAAGATGAAGAAAAGAAGACATCATCACGTGTATATTTTTTTCTTTGATGAAAAAAATTATTTTGATTTTAGATTTGCACAAACTTCAACTTACTTCATAAATTTGAATTGATATTTCATAGACATGTTTCTTGCTGCTATTGATATAACTAACATGACCCATTGATTAAAGTAAGATAGCGGTAGATGGGCGACAAGCTGCGGGCGCGCGGACCTAATAAATCCTATCTCCGTCGCCTGATTAAACTTAGTAGCAACCTGGAGATCACAGTGCGAAAGGAACCGAGGTGCCATCCGTCTCGCTCACACGGCACGTCATTGCATCATTTTGTCTCTTACTCAGTATAATTTATGTAAAGTTTCATACATGTTATATACTTGAGTTTGTGGGAGTCCCTAAACCGTGACCTGTCTTTCGCTTTTCGAAGATAAGAATCGAAGATATTGCCTCTAGAAGATGTCACTTGACGCTTTGATATATCTTGATACCAGCATTACGAATCTCGGAACATCTGCTTTGAAAGTCTTTTTTTTTTTTGCTGCCGAAGCACCCTCTCTCGGGAGGGAGGTGGAAGATTCGTCATGAATACCTCCGCAGCCGTCTGCGGGGTTATGTGGGACTCACCAAAGTGGCACCTACCCACTAAAAACCACCCAAATGGCTGTAGCATGGGAATGCTGTCAGCCTTCATCGGAGCGACACCCGGGTTGGGAGGTGGGCGCGCAAGCAGGGACTCGCTAGCGGGTCACCCGCTGAGAATACTTAATTACTTAAGGTGCAAATGATATTTATATATTGGTGATTATACGGCCTGGGCAGCCTTAAGCTGGTCCAGATTAGCCGAAAGTTGACCGGGGGGATCCGAGAGTGCATTTCTCGGTCTACGGACTTTGTACCTCGACGGCATGGACGGAGCAGTATAAGCTACTGACTCTCGTATAAGGGGGTTAGGGTGCTCTTCAGATCGCTTGAAAAAAGCGGTGGAGAGCGTCCTAAGGTGTTGTTGTATAGTAGGCAGTTCGAGATCTCTGTGCAGGTCTGCGTTTCGCACGTACCACGGAGCATCCGTGGCCCGGCGGCAGAAGAGATTCTGAACTACCTGTAGTTTATACATATCGGAGGGTTTAGCATGTGCAAAGATTGAGGAGGCGTACGTCATGACTGGTCTCACGCAAACCTTAAAAAGCGTTCGCTTGTTCCTAAGAGACATTTTACTGTGCCGGCCTAACATACTGTTAAGTCGGCCCATGTACAGACGGGCGAGTTTGGTAACTCGGAGAATGTGTGGTCGGAATGAAAGCGTACGATCGAGCGTTACGCCTAGGTACTTGGTGGTTTGTGCCCACGGGATGGGCGTACCTAGCATTCGGATGTGGGGGTCGTAGGGACGACGGCGTTTATGATCGAAGCGCATCGCAGAGCTTTTCTCTGGATTTACATCGATACGCCATTTTTTAAACCAGGCTCCGAGGTCATTTACGGCCTTCTGGAGCTTGGTGATGAGTGTGTCGACGTGCACGCCCTTGACGTATAGGGCAGTGTCGTCGGCAAAGAGGGAAAGTTGAACACCTTTAGACGGAATAGGTATGTCATTGGTGTATATTGTGTATAGTAACGGGGCGAGTACCGAGCCCTGAGGGACGCCCGCCTTGAGGGGGCGGGGGGTGGAGAGCGTACCTTTGTGTTTGAAACGAAAGGTGCGATCTTTAAGGTAGGAGCCGACTAGTTTGACTAGTCGGTCGGGCAAGCCTGTGTTGTGAAGCTTGTAAATGAGCCCTGCGTGCCAGACTTTGTCAAAAGCCTTGGCTACGTCAAAGAAGACCGCGACTGTTTTCAGTCGTCTGGGGTAGAAGCCGTCGAGTATGTACTCGACGATTCGGTGAACTTGCTGAGGGCACGAGTGTTTGGCTCGAAAGCCGAATTGGTGGGGGATAATGAGGGGGTCACCGTCCGCTGGGAACAGGTGGTCCTTCATTCGAGCTAGTATGACTCTCTCGAGAAGTTTGGCCATTGCCTTGAGTAGACTGATGGGTCTGTGATTGGTCGGGTTATTCAAAGGTTTACCCGGCTTGGGAATGCCTATGACTATAGCTTCTTTCCAAGCTTTTGGAAAGTAGCTTAGGTCGAAGCAAGCATTGAAAATAATCGCAAGTAAGGTAAGCACCTGCCGAGGCAGCTGCTTAAGTGCTTGGTTGGAAATTCTATCCGCACCCGGGGCCTTCTTGGATTCCTGTCTCCTAATGATGAATAGGATTTCATCATTAGAAACTGTGATGGGGTCAGTGGTGATTGGACGGGAGTCTTTGCAATCGACTTCGTCTTCCACCGCCTGGATGTGAACTGGGTCTGTGGGTTGGGTACTCGGGGAGCATTGTGAAGCAATGCTATCGGCGAAGCATTCAGCTTTTTCGTCGTCCTCGAAGGCGGTACTGCCATCGGGACGAGATAACGGAGGGGTGTAAGTACGGGCGTCTAGTCGGAGGGCTTTCGCCATCCTATAGTACGCCGTGTGGGACGGGGAAATATTAATCATAAGATCGTTCCTTTGAACGTCTCTGTATTCCGCGACGGTACAACTTTACGTTGAAGCTGATTAGCTATTTGCCTGTAGGCGGGTGTGGGGTATTTTCTGGCTCTGCGGAGAGCGGCGTTTTTAGCTTTGATTAGGTTGCTAATGTCCAAGGGAAGCTTGGGCTTGCCATGCTTAGCAACCTTTAGATTCTCACTAATAGCCGAGTTGATGGCGGTAGTGAGTGAATCGACTATCGAGTCGATTTTATCCGTGCTATCGAGGTAGTCGGATGAAATCGCGAGTGGGCAGTCTGGGGCTTCCAAGGCCGAAGACAGGGTGTGCTTGAAACCTTCCCAATTGGTATAGGTTTTCGGAGCAGGAGGGTCGTTTTGGGGTCCTAATATTAGAGACACCGGACGGTGGTCAGAGCCTAAGTCGTCTAGCGGCTGTATGGTCTTAAGGTCGAGATTGATATCCTTGACGATGGCAAAGTCAAGGATATCAGGGGAATGAAGCGGGTTGTCCGGGTAGTTCCATTATGCCGAAAGAATAGAGGATTTAAATCGTGGATCACTAAGCTGCAGATCTAAAACTTATTGAATAAGTTTTAAGATTGGTAAAACTTAAAATGTACAGTCAGGGAATTCGGCAGAGATTCAGGTAAGGTGAAAATCGCTTGCACGTTGTTCGGTCTTTTGTAGGCGCTCCGCATACTAAGAGGCGTCAACTTCGCAGGGGATTCGAACGTGAATCTGAGCCTGCATACATTTTCTCGATTTTACCTACGGCTTTGAATTTGCATTCGATAAGTTCGATTTCTTTTGAGCTCAATAAATGTAATTGAATCAGTAATTCGAAATAGAAGCAAATTTCATTGGTGAGAGATTTTGCGAATCAGAATTGATAGGTATTACTGTATTTCGAGAACAACACTAAAATAAACTCAGAAAGTCACATCGTTTTGCCCGACTTCATCGCACTATAACCTTTTTCATACGAAATACAGTCGAATCCCTTGTAGCATCGTCGTCCCCTAGCATACGGGACGCCTACAAAAGACCTAACCACGCGCAAGCGATTTTCACCTTACTCTGGGCCTCCGCCGAAAGTACCACCTACGCTAGATGGGCGTTAAGTAGGAGGGGAGCAACGTGAGACCCCCTCTCTGTATGCAGTCTATTTTTAATTTATCGCTTCTGCAACCCGTTTACTCTTTGACTTTAAAACCTATAATTAGATGAGTGAGCAGTAGCGTGATAGTACGTACATTGTTTTTTAAATTAATAATTAGCAGGCGTTTGTCTTCCACCTCACCTGATGGAAAGTGACGATGAAGACGAGGATCATACACGCCTGTCCAAGAGGTACCTATTCACTCTACACTTGAAAGCTCCAGGGTGATTGACAATTGTGATTGTGTTTTATTTTGTTAGTGATAGTTCTGATTTCTTTGATTTTATTTGTGGTTTTGCATCGATGTGATTAATGAACTGGTACGGGGTATCTTTAATTTAAAGATCCGTGAAGTCGATACATTTGAGGAAGCCGGCGCGGCGGAGACTTATGCTGAGGCGAGAATCGCTTGCGGTTCGTTCGGACAACACTGCAGGGGATTCGAATGCGAATCTGAGCCTGCACTAACTGCCCTAACTTTACCTACTTAGATCGAATATGTATTATGTAACACTGCATATACAAATACATAATTTTTATTTAAAATAACTCTGTATTTTTTAATTTAATAAACTATCACGGTTATTTTCACTATAATTTAATGAATTTACGGGATTCCGACCTCGATTTTCAATTTTTATTTCGCGCCTCCGATATTTCGATGCGGTTGCAAGAAACATGATCGCTATAAAAATATAAGTCCGAAATAAAAATAAATATACGAAATAAAAATCGAAAATCTTGGAAAGAATCCCGTAAATTCATTAAATTTTAATTTAATTCTCGTTATGGAGTCATATAACATGAGCGATATGTTCGTGGCGAATCCAGTGACATAAAATATTTATCATAGCAAAAATTATTTCATAATTAAATGAAAGCGTACCAAGAAAATCAGTAATTCAATATATCTAGCAAAACAGCGCCTGCCTTTTCGCCAAGTAACAAAGCAATGAATTAAGAATAAATAATGAATAAATTAAGTTACAGGCAAGCTGTATTTCTACTTAACTTAACGAGGTCTAATAGAAATACAGTTTTTAGTATGGTTCGAAATTTGAAAGTAATCTTGCATATTATAACTTGTATTCTTTTCAATGACGATAAAAGTTTGACAACGAAAGTGAGGCTAAACAGCCCTTAAATATATATATATATATATATATATACATATATACTATTCAATTACTACAACACATAGGTACTGGAACAATATCACAATTCCTGTAAAATATATAGATGTATAGATAAAAGGAAACTGCCTTTAAGTTCTATTTTTAAATGAACCACTCAAACTAATAGATTTTTCAATTTACTTATCACGTTTAATGAAAGGTTGTATAAGAGCATCACCATCGATGGTTATTCGACTTTTAGCATTTGCGATTGCGTGGGTGTCGCGTCGGTCCACGTTGCCGCCTACTCATGAGCCATTGATCTTTTTGAATTAGAGAGAAAGGGGGGTTATATAAATGTATGTGCGAGTATATTCAAGGAATGGGAAAATTAATTTATAAATTTAGTGAAGAGGAAGTTTTTATGCATTTGTAACTTTGTTAATACGCAAAACAATAGTTTAATTTTGTAGTATCCATATTATTATTATAAAGATAGGGTATGTATTTTTATACGTACTCTGAAACTACTAAACCGTTACAAAAAATTCTATCATTTAAGATTCTACAAAAATAATATATCGTATCCCGAAATTAACCTTACATCAGCAGGTCTCACATGAAGCTTCATGCAAGTTAGACAAAGCTAAGACAATTTGACAGCCAAAACAAGACATCTTTCTACAATCACGTGTCACTTGTCATGTAGACGATTGTCCAACGTGACGTCATGCAGTTCAGAAACGGACATGATGTAGCGATGCCTTATCGGTGGGTATTGTGTTTCAGTATTTATTTACCTGCCTGAATTACCACAGTATTGAGAATGTATTTCTTTCGGTAGTACAGTATATATCGACCGATTGAAAGAGGAAAGCGCAGTTCGCTTGGTCGGGTAGTATTTGTCTTGAAGAATAGAAAATCGCGTAGGGACTAGTAAATGACATAGTCTTTAACGCAGATTACAAACTAATGGATCTCGGTCTGAAGTCCGAAATGATAATGAAGGTACAGAAAGGACATTCGAAAATACCCTCTAAGGGCCACTTGCTTGGACTTGAGTAAAAAATTTAAGCTAACTCGGTTTAAAATAATGCTGTATGTCTCTGGAAGTGCAATAGAAATTGACAGTGACGGAGGGACATTTTAACTGACTCACCGGCTTACTTCGAGTTCAATTGGCAAATCGGCCTATAAAGGATAAAAGACTGTAGATATAAGTATAATGTGTGTAACTAATTACTTACTTAATATCATATCGACTCATTTTACGTGTTAATTGATCATACAGTAAAGTTTCTGCAGTCAGTCAGTGAGGTTGATTGTAAAACTGTATTACATCGGCGCTTTAATGAAAATGTTGGCGTTGAATTCACAATGACAAAGCTGACCAGCTGCTTTCACGGTTATACCTACCTCTGTTCATTCCACAATTACGTCTTTTGTTGTAATGAAACGACTTCTTCAGCCTAAGGACCGATTATTAAATCGAAGATGACTTTTCGATTGTTTCGCCTCAACTAACATCACAAAGCTTGTGGAATCTCAAATTAATCCTACAGATTGTCGTAACCATATTCAAAATATAAGGCTACCGACTATTTCAAATTCATAAAAGTCATCATACTACAGCAATATCAGATCTCTTCGTGTATTAAAGGGAAAAATTAGATTTCCCTGACTACTGATCAATTCAAATGGATTGCTCATTTACTTAATGCATGTTGGAGTTGGTTTCATTGCGGGAAATTATTGATGGATGGTTCTGATAACGCAATACTTTGTATTATTACAAGGAGATATTTCTGTTTCATAGCGGAATAAACTTTTTCTTTACATGAAAGTCGACAATCAATTTTTTTTTTATTCTGTAAGACGTGTTCACAGAAGCGACCATGCTGTTTTCATACAAATTAAGTTTATTAACTAACGATAATATAACTTAATCTAAACCATATTTTTCTAATCTACATTTATATATATAATATTCTGACGCAGCAGCATATTTTCAGCAAATTCGTGTAACCACGAATTTATTATATGAATGAAATCATCCCTGTTTTCGGTCGTCGCACCCTCAGGATAGTCGGAGTGAAGCACGTGGTAGGGAACGCGCACCAACGCTGCAAGGTACGTGGGAGTAAGAGCTACATATTACTAAAAGTATAATATCCAACATACTACAAATTCATTCAGTCGTCCAGTTACATTGGACAGGTATATACAGGTATGCATACTGATTAATATTTTTTTTGAGTCTAATACGTGTCACTTAATACAAATAGAGTAGGATACCTACGGAACAACCACTCTTGATGGCACCCTGTAAACCTACTAGTGATGCGACTTCAGTCGGAATCGCCTTTGTTCCAGTGATGGCACTGGTTGTTCTTTCCTTTTGACCGGAACACAGCCACGCATACGTGACTATTATTGAAGTAAAAAAGGAAGGAGTGCAGCTCCAGACGAGAAACTGCACTATGATAAAAACTAAATCATTTACAGAAACCTAGTGAATATAGTGTCTCAGTACCTACAAACGAAAGTTACCAAGATTTAATACATACCATTTTCCAATATATTTCCGAAAAGTCACGCCTGCTTCTCTTCTTTAACAATTATCCTTTCAAAACTGTACATTAACCTAGGATTTTTATTATTTCCTTCAACACCTGTGACGGTTTATTAACAACCTAAATAAACTATTAAATATCTTTAACTCCCGAAGGTCATAACACTAACAATTAAGTAAGGGC
The DNA here is from genome assembly GCA_923062675.1 of Marasmarcha lunaedactyla. Classification (NCBI taxonomy): domain Eukaryota; kingdom Metazoa; phylum Arthropoda; class Insecta; order Lepidoptera; family Pterophoridae; genus Marasmarcha; species Marasmarcha lunaedactyla. Next base: position 19,207,445 of record OV281353.1, read on the forward strand.
GGAAGTTCCGCCATGTTCGTAATAATAGTTCAGCTTCCGGCCTTGTTTTCATCTGAACCCAAGTTTCGTACGATTAGTTTATAACTTGGAACCACTAAATATACTTATAACTATCTGTGGCTATTGATATTTAGGTCGAGAATAAACTTTTAAAAGTTATTTTGGAGTTATTTAAATTTAAAAGAAAAGTTGGCCTTTTCAATGGATTAGTCAATAAAAATCCAATTAAATTTTCTTAGTCACAGAAAGTTTGTTGAAAAGTTACAAACTTAGTTAACTATATAACACTGGAAAAAAGAATATTATGAATCTTGTAACTTAATGTTAGAACATGGCGGCGTGTGTATATAACATAATGTTGGAACATAGCGGCGTGTGTATATTTACTTAGTCCGGTTTACTTTTTTCAGATATTGATGATTAAGAACATAAATATATGCCCTGGGATAACACACTACCTTATATTAGGTACTTCGGAAGGGTAATGATCTCATTTGGCACTAGTGAAGCCAGTTCAGGCAAAATTTAAAAGTAAATTTCAAAATGGTTTCACCAAAGAAGAAATTATTTAACGAAGAACATACTGTTAACCCAAAAAGGTATCTCTAATGTCTATGATTTTTAAATTCTTAACTTTAGCAGTTAAATCTTAACGTTTCTTTCAATAAACTGTTACACCATCTCTTAAACCACGCTTTACTCTTTCATATAATTTTCATGTTTGATAAAATATGTTTTCTGCGGATGATCAAGTATGATGAGTATGACAACTTTTTTGACAGCTTTACCTCTTTGGCACTGAAAATATGACCAACGTTTATTTAACAACATTTAACCTTTCACTAACATTCAAACCTCAAAGACTAATTTCACGAATATGGTTCTAATTTCCAGACAATTAAAATAATAACAACACCAAAAACCAAACTGTTGTATCTTTGAATAATCCTTCTCGAATAATTCGTCTTAAAGCTCGAAGTGAAAACTTAAAGAAGCCACAAAGCTGTATAACGTGTTTGCGAGGAGCTTACAAGTGCACCATTACACGGCTAATTAGGGGAGTCGAGCAAATTACGCCGCTGCTGTTTCCGCTGTTTGTGTTAAACTCTACTTTGTCGGGTTATACTTTGTGGGGGGTAACCGGCAAGGTATTCCAATGCTACAATATAATTATTTTGTCATTAGTGCATTATTATGAGGAATTAAATTTAAATTGCCTTGTAATTGTTGTAACCGGAACCGGGGTTATCGCGTATTTATGTCTTAATTATGACATGATATAATGCGTAGATTGTGATGTGGGTTCTTGGCGGGTAAATGTCATATTTTTTACTAATTTCTGATGATACAGGGATGCAGAAATGTAAAAAAGATTCGCTTTCTATTGTAGTTGCATTCAACAGAACAGAAACAGCTATACTGTTGACGGGCTTTCTTTTTGGATCATACTGATAAATCCAAGATTCGTCACCTGTTATGATATCGTAAACACGGCGGGAAGAACCTGCTTTGAATTTATCAATCATATCATAGCACCATTCCACGCGCCAAAACGCAAAAAGTCAAAAAGCGACCATTCCTTTTTTCACCCTTCAAATTTAAGCGACCGCACTATAACTTATACCAGCGGTACACAGTTGCTTTAGAAGACGCCTTGATAATGAAAGCTAATTGAAGTCGATTAAACGATTCATCAGGTTTAAGGTGGACTCCGCAGATCCATTTTCTATAATACACAATAGTTTTATAATGCCGTTAAAAAAATCTAGGAGGAAATTTAAAATTGGAACCAACTTTTTGTCGCAAATCTTTCTGAGTGGCCTGGTGTAATAATCATATTTAGAACTAGATCTGTTGAATATTAACACTCATAGTATCTCCTAACCTACATCAGAGGTCCTGGGATCGGAATACAGTTGGTACTAAAATACTTTTGTTTGTTGTAGAGACACAGATGTTTACCTATTTATATAGGTATGTTATCTTGGGTTACCACTAGTTTGCTGCAACGTCACGTGTACGACGAGCTTGCTCACCTTGGACACACTACTTGGTGCAGTCGGTCAAAAATACACGTCATAACACAACAAGGTTGATTTTCCTTTGTAATAATATTCTGACAGTTACACAGTAAGTTGCGTCACAAGTTGTAGCCCACTCTCTGGGCCACAGTACGTCGTAGCGTAGAGAAAAGGTAAATTTGTCAACGGTTAAACTCTTCCTAACGTTGACGTCACTACCGGTTGTAAAGAGCATAAAAACCTACTCTCTACAGCTAGCTGTGCGAGGAAGCTCGGCCATAGAGTTTACTTTATTTATTTTCTTATTTACGATTAGAAAAATAAATTATTTTTGTTTGGGGGGCTTTTTCTTAGCACACCGTCGGACAAGCCTTAGTTCCTCGCAGCCCATGGCGTCCAACGGCGGCTATGATGAAGAACAATACCTTTTCATGGAATCAACTTGTAAGCACGATTTTAATGATATTAGTATTTTTAGCTTGACAGGGCAGTTGTTGATTATAAAATATAACAAAAAGTAATTGTACGTTAATAAAAGAAAGTATAATATAATAATTTCTTAAGTCAATATGTCTTAACAGTACCGTTAAATGTTTTGATGGAATAAAGTACATAGTGTTGTTAATTAGCAGTTCCTTGTCGGTTTTTGAGAAAATCCTGAAAAATATGAATATTCATTAAACAACTTTTATAATTGCACATAAATATTTTGCTACGATTCTAATCTATGAAGATGCAGTTCCTTAGCCTTTCTATTTTAAGCACAGCGCAAGCTTATTCCCACTTGTAGCTAAAAGTTATTTTAACACGTTCATTCTGAGTTTAAAAGTTTATGTTGAAAGCTCTTCTGTAGGTTTTCATTTTTGAATTTTAAGAACGATCGTGTTTTGAAAGCTTGTAGTCTTGTTATAAGATTTTTGTAAAGAATCTTGTTCAGCGCTCTATTTTCTTTGTTTGGTTTTGTGAAGATATTTATTTAAATCGCTTGAATTTGCTGAATTTTTTTAACTATTTTCATAGCCGGCAAACGAGCACGCGAGTTACAAGAAATCCACCCCTATGGACATTATTCATCGTAGGTGTTTTATTTGTCTATAAATGTGAATATTTTATCGACGAATGATGACCACCGACAGTGGGCTTCCGTTTGAATTGCCTTTGTTCCAGTAATTGAACTGGCGGTTACAGCCCTTTGACCGGAACACAACCAAGTAAACGCTTCCTATTGTTTATCATGGCATAAACAATAGGAGGGACCTGAAGAAATGCTAAGATCTAAAGGACTGTGGCACCGTCCCAGACGAGACCCCACACAAGAAACTTAAATTAGTCTTGGCAACTGTGTATTTCTAAGTACAGAAAAAACGTATTATAAATAAATCAACTAACTGAATACAATTCGCATACTGCATGTTGAATTTAAATACATCTTTTTCAATTAACCAAGTTAAGTTTTTATAAATAGAATAAGGTTCTTACGTTCTTAAAAATTATTATCGGCGTCTGAAACAAATCAACTAAGAATATCGCAACCTATCTAAAATTCAAATACCCATAAATCTAATTTGTAATATCTTATAATACGACGTAGGTATTAACCGAATCCTACAGATAAGCTACACACATCTGCACTGTTACTACCTAATGCTCTTTACAGCGCAAGATCGTTTTGAATTGTACGCAGTAACCTTTCTCCGGAGCAAGGAGGATGAGGTCACGTGACCCCACGACCTTTGTCTGCTCTTCCACCACCATGGCTCCATCCCTTCCATATCCAAAATCATATTCCAATAACATTCAGTAATTAAAAAGCTAACTAGAGCTGTGAAGGAAAAGTTACGTATAATTTACCACAAAGTTACGCTCAGACAGCGATATACACAAAGATAGAAGTTTTGCCTAAATAGACAGTTATTTATCCGAGTATGTGATGTTTGGGGACGTTGTATAAATAAACAGTGATTTTCCCACGAGCAACAAGTCGCAAGGGATGGATTACCCTCACGACCTCCGCCTCGTTTATGTCTTTTACGGTCGCTCAGCTCGCTCATGAACCTTCTGATACCAAGATTGATAACCTCTGCGCAATATCCATTTTATAGCTCATACAAAAATAACTATTATATCTACTTGTAAATCAGTTTCTTAGCGACATCGTTCTTTGTTATACGAAAACCTAAATATACGCGTTAAATTTAGAACCACGTGGGGTCGATAATAGATTAAAAATAAATACCGAACCCGACCTACCATGAATGACAGGTGGCTGTGCTTTTTGACAGTTCGTCCCAGGGTGACACTGCGGGAATTCACTGTGAATTGGCGGCAAATCAGCGATCATGGTTGCGTTAAGTTGCAATGTCAGCAACTTGGCTTAGCGTGGCGGTAACTGGCGCGTAGGGCGCGGGAAAGGGACGGGGACAGTTCGCGCATGCGCCGAGAAACCGCGGGAAGTATTTTCTAGAAGCTAGGCGGAATAGCGGGAAAACCAAATGCGTGGCTAAGGAGACAAGTTGACAAAGGAAGTGCCAACTGTTTGGTTATTTGATTTATAGCAGCAAAAACCTTATTTTATATGATGACTGAATTACGTGGTGTCGTTTAGGATTGGCCTGAGATTAAGGGTGAGTGGTTTAGCCCTTCTTGTTTTACACGATGAAATAACTACGTGGAAGTCGAAGGGGCGACGATTAATTTTATTATTTGCTTTGTAATTTGAACTTCACCTCGTTGAAATACTACTCTATTTGTAAATATATCATAATAATCAAAACTGTATTAGTAAGATATCAAACATTATTTATTAAAAGCACATCTATGAAGTTTGAGATGAAGATGCGAGTTTTTTCGTCAGGAAATTTATTTTTCTTTGTAAATCGTCGATATTTATGACTCAATCGAATTTACTCCAAAGAGTCCATATTAACCAAAGTATCTAACAGGAGCAACTGTCATGGTGTACCGGATCACTTTTTTACTGTTTGGAAAAAGATCACATGATTCTGAGCAATATTCCCAGACACCATAACAGAAAGAATAATGGCCGACTAAGCAATGATTTCGTCTGGATTTGCATAATAAAGCTGTTATTTTTCGTAATGAGAAACATTATCAGTTACCGTTATCCTTAAATTTGTTCAAATATTATTTACTAAAAGTAGGAAAAATGCAGTAAACCCTTTATGACATTTATACTATTATTAGGTATATGAAATTATTTCTTTGTTTATTTGTGAGCAATAAACTTGAGATTAATGAAACATTGCATTAATAAACCACTTTATTGAAAGCAAAGTTTGACGGCCGACTAGCGTAGTGGTCAGTAGCCCTGTCTCATACGCTGGAGGTCCCGGGTTCGAGTCCTGGCCGGGGCATTCATTTGTGTGATGAACACAAATGTTTGTTCTCGGGTCATGGTTGTTGATATTTATATATGTATGTTTATTCTGGGTTCCCCCAGTTCGCTGTATGGTCATCCATAACACAAGCTCTGCTTACTTTGGGGCCATACAGTTGGTGTGTTTGTCTGGGGAAAAAAAAAAAGTAATACAAAGTAATATAGGCTATGTATTAGGTAAAACATTTCAATAGGATCGATTGCTACACCGTGTGTTACTTCTTGTATTAAATTTTCTTAATCAAAGTGCCAAGTTTACAAAATTATAAGAAACACAAAACCTTAGACCAAAATGTCCTAAGAAAAGATAAAAAATAAATGATAAGACTCTGTACCGATCAAGTAAGTTTGAAAAGAAAGAATTCCGCATAAAGCAAAAGCTCTGAAAGGTTTCAAAAGACAAATTATACTGGAAAAGTATTATTTCCATGAATTTGGTGCACGTCGCATAAATAGGACAGCCAGGTCAAGGATGGGCGCCGTCCTGAGGGGCTGTTCTTACACATAGATCAAGAAATTATTGTGGAATAGATATAACACGCAGTAAAGTATGAATAGTTTCTATGAAGTACTTTTTTTAAACATAATAAACTAATAACATTTTAACTAGAAGCTGCCACCGGTTTATTAGCGACACGAGTAAAGCTGCGCTAAGCTTTTACAGTCATTCTTTCGAATCAATTTTTACTATTAAGTATGAATCCTATAAACGAAATAAATTTCAAATGAAACTCAAAGGACGTATCAACTTTTTTAAAAGTTGAATAAATTTTTACGCTTACTTTCGTTTTCATCGCTCCGGAGGCAAAAGTTTAAGTTAAATAAGTACTTAAGTATTTTCGCAACTTTGCAAATTGATCTAGGGAATTTAACAAAACAAATATACTGTTTACTGATTTTATTTTGTTTTCAATGTACATACTTACTTTAAGTTAAGCTACAAGTTTTCAAGAAATTAGTGAGAAAAGAAAAATAAAGTGTATTAATAATAAATGGCGTTTGTTGTACTTTTAAGCTAACCTGAAAGTAAAAGTTAGAAAAATCTTGTACATTTGTTATACTAGCATATAACTAAACTTATGTCTAACTAAGGACTAATTCAAACACTAAAGGAAATAATTTTATTCTAAAAAATCTTCATAAAAAAAGATAAGACAAGGCAATTATTGCTTATCACATACAACTAACTGAATAAACCAATCGATACCGATCAAAACAGTGTCCTATCTACGTTGACCTCCTCTTATGACCCTTTGTTCATTATTCACCGCTTCTGCAACGATCTCTAGCAGTAATAAAATATATTGTGTAAGTTTCTGATTGGGTCTAGTAATTGACGTCTGCGTTATCATTGGTTGATTAGGTTAATTTCAGGCAGATATGCGATCGAGCTGATGTGAGCTCATGTTCGTGTCTAATTAATTATTTGAATGATTAATTACTCGGTTGGTTCAGTTGGTCCTGGAGTCCTTGATGAAGTAAGAGGCATTTGAGTAGGTATGAATGAATGAGGTTGCTCGATGAAGATCGCAGTCTCGGTCTGCGTGCGTTCTCGAGCGCACGTCGATCGCAGACGCCTTCCCGCTCTTTTAGCCCCCGCGCTAATTGAGCACCCAAATTTCATAGTTGTTTACCGTACTAAGTTTCTAACGCCGTTTTCACGGCGTACAGTGGCTCGTTAACCGTACTTCTAAGTTTCTAACGCCGTTTTCACGGCGAATAGTGGCTTGTTAACCGTACTTCGTGGAACGTGAGCTTCGTCGACGGGGTTTCGTTGTTCCAGGACTTCAAGTGCCGTGTTCGAGTAAGTTATCCGCGTCGTTCTCAACCGCCCTACTGCGTGTAGGGTGGTTTTAGGGAGTTAGTCATCGTTGTTAGGTTCATATATTGTCCCTCCCCAACCCCTCCGCAATGGCTTCCCTAAGCTCTGATGAGATTAGGAAGAAGTTAGCTGATAGTATCGGTGCTGAAGGCATACATATAAATGCTGATAAGTTCCGTTTCCTTGATTCTCTCATCCCTCATTTCATGACGATAATGTCCACAATGGCCCCTCAGGCCACCCCAGTTCCCCAGACCCCTCAGGTCTTAGGCCCTCCCGCGTCCCCTTCCTCCAGTGACATGGAGTGCGAAGTAGACGCCCCTCCGCGACGCAAGCGCGCACCCGCGACCGAGTCATCCTCGGACGCCACCCCAACTGGCCCTGAGTCTCCCTCCTTTACGCTTGTTAAGAAGCGCTCTAAGAAGCGTTCAAAACAAGACCCGGCGCCCTCGACGCCCGTCCCTATACTTCCTGCGGCGTCTTCAACGCCAGCTGCCCCGGTGTCTTCAACACCCGCTCCGGCCCCAACTTCTGTCAAGGCCAAGGTCCCACCACCCGTTTTCCTTCGGGAAAAGGGTAAATGGACCGAGGTCTCGACATTGTGCAATGAGCACAAAATCCATTACATCCGAGCAGCCAACTCGGGTGAATCTATTAAAATCTTAGTCTCGTCGATAGACGACTTTCGAGCTTTAACAAAGCTCCTCACCGATAAGCAATATGCTTATCACACCTATGCTCTGTCAGAAGAGCGTAAGATCAGAGCGGTACTCAGGGGAATCCCGTTCGAATTATCGAACGAGGCCATCCTGGAGGATCTGCAGTCCCAAGGCTTCCCGGCACTCGCGGTGCATAAAATGCACAGCAAGTACGGGAGGCAACACCCTCTCGCTTTGGTGATTCTCGCCAACGTCCCCAAGTCCAGAGAGATCCTGAAAGGGGTTAGCTCTATTTGCGGCCTCTCTGGGATCTCAATCGAGGCGCCTCACCGCCGCGGTCATCCCGGCCAGTGCCATCGGTGCCAGTTGTACGGGCACGCGGCAGCCAACTGCCGCGCACCGCCCAGGTGCGTCAAGTGCCTGGTCCCGCACTTCACTAAGGAGTGCAATCGCACTCCTGAAACTCCCTCTCCTCCCGATTGCGTGCTTTGTGGCCAGTCCGGCCACACCGCAAACTACAGGGGCTGCCCTCGTGCACCCCGTTGTATGCGCTCCAATTTCAAAAGGGCGGCTCCCAAACAGGCCCCGCGCCTTTCTCAAGAAAACTTTCCGCCGCTGCGTAGCCGGGTTCCTCCGGCTGCAAAGCCTACTCAGCCCAAGCCTGCTCCAGAAAACTGGAGGCAGCGTCCCGCATCGAATCCCATCCCGGCTCCTCGCCCATACAAACCCACTCCTCAATCCTCCGTAGCAGACGATATGCGTATCGTCTGCGACGCTATTAAAAATGTCGATGTTAGTGAAATCGCAGTCTTAGCCCGTAAACTTAGGGCTTCACGTACTCCGACAGAGCGTTTGCTAGCTCTGGCGGAGCATAGTTCCCTTCTCAATTCATTGTAGGTTCATTTAAATGAATTGATCCCTAAATCATGCTTCGGCCGACCTCTGCCCAGCCCCGGCTTCACCGGAGGCTGCCCAGAACGGCCACCAACTCATGTCCCTTTGAGCACCTTCAGTGCAACTTTCACTACAGGCGGAAGACCCGCTAGCGGGTCTCCACCAGCGCGCCCAACTTCCCGACGGGTGTCGCTTCCGATGAAGGCTAAAGGTATACGCTTACCACAGCCAACAGGTGGTTTTTAGTGGGTAGGTGCCATTCTGGTGAGTCCCACATAACCCCCCCGCAGAGGAATTTACCTGCGGGCGGGTATGCATGACGCATCTTCCACCTCCCTCCCGTGAGGGTGCCTCGGCAGCAAAAAAAAAAAAAAAAAAAAAAACGATGAAGATGGGTTCAGGTTTATGTGAGGTTTTATATTTTTTGGTTACGGTTTGCAATAATTTCGATTCTATGATATTAAAAGAGTATGAAGGTTTTTAAAAATCTTGAATTTGTTGATACGAATACGAAACTGAGTTTGTTTGTTTCTCGTATTGACCAATCAATTGACTATCATGATATTTTGTTTGCGCACACGCGCTGGCGAACACACAAAAGAACAAAGACTTGTATTCATCTAGAAAATAGAACTGTTCCCGAAAGATATGCGAGTGAAATCGCGGATAAAGCATAAACATATTCGATGCTTTTAAAAATCCAGGGATTTATGGCCAAGAAGTAGATGGAAACACAATAGAGTTTTACTTTTAAATATTATGCAAAAATCAATGATATCATGTATTGTAGCTGATCGCACGGTTAAAAAGTTATCGAGTTTGAATTCCGACAGAATCAAGTGCGCCATGATTCGTATATGCGTTAATACAGTGTAGAAATGTAATCATTGTATAATATTTTATTTTTTATATTATTTTCCGTATGCACAAACCAGTGCAGAAGGTATAAAAACGTACCTTACATCACTTATGCGAAATAAAGAAAAAATATGTCTTTATCTTTAGATCCCAAGCTTGTCAAAATCTCTAAGGTCATTCGAAATGACCGAGATTACAGATATGCCCTAATATTATGTCATAGGCCCTTTAAGTCGAGAGACCCCTGGAAGATAATTTTCCTTGACGTGCGATGCTATCATGGGCCCTTATTTAAGGGTCTCAGTGCTCGTATTGTGCTGTATAAGCAGTCTTGAGCGTTGAAACGACGGTTAAGATTTGCGACCGAGATGGTATCGGGCGGAGTAGCAAACTGGCTTACGAGCAAACGTTTTTTTTTTTTTTTTTTTTTTTTTTGCTGCCGAGGCACCCTCACGGGAGGGAGGTGGAAGATGCGTCATGCATACCCGCCCGCAGGTAAATTCCTCTGCGGGGGGGTTATGTGGGACTCACCAGAATGGCACCTACCCACTAAAAACCACCTGTTGGCTGTGGTAAGCGTATACCTTTAGCCTTCATCGGAAGCGACACCCGTCGGGAAGTTGGGCGCGCTGGTGGAGACCCGCTAGCGGGTCTTCCGCCTGTAGTGAAAGTTGCACTGAAGGTGCTCAAAGGGACATGAGTTGGTGGCCGTTCTGGGCAGCCTCCGGTGAAGCCGGGGCTGGGCAGAGGTCGGCCGAAGCATGATTTAGGGATCAATTCATTTAAATGAACCTACAATGAATTGAGAAGGGAACTATGCTCCGCCAGAGCTAGCAAACGCTCTGTCGGAGTACGTGAAGCCCTAAGTTTACGGGCTAAGACTGCGATTTCACTAACATCGACATTTTTAATAGCGTCGCAGACGATACGCATATCGTCTGCTACGGAGGATTGAGGAGTGGGTTTGTATGGGCGAGGAGCCGGGATGGGATTCGATGCGGGACGCTGCCTCCAGTTTTCTGGAGCAGGCTTGGGCTGAGTAGGCTTTGCAGCCGGAGGAACCCGGCTACGCAGCGGCGGAAAGTTTTCTTGAGAAAGGCGCGGGGCCTGTTTGGGAGCCGCCCTTTTGAAATTGGAGCGCATACAACGGGGTGCACGAGGGCAGCCCCTGTAGTTTGCGGTGTGGCCGGACTGGCCACAAAGCACGCAATCGGGAGGAGAGGGAGTTTCAGGAGTGCGATTGCACTCCTTAGTGAAGTGCGGGACCAGGCACTTGACGCACCTGGGCGGTGCGCGGCAGTTGGCTGCCGCGTGCCCGTACAACTGGCACCGATGGCACTGGCCGGGATGACCGCGGCGGTGAGGCGCCTCGATTGAGATCCCAGAGAGGCCGCAAATAGAGCTAACCCCTTTCAGGATCTCTCTGGACTTGGGGACGTTGGCGAGAATCACCAAAGCGAGAGGGTGTTGCCTCCCGTACTTGCTGTGCATTTTATGCACCGCGAGTGCCGGGAAGCCTTGGGACTGCAGATCCTCCAGGATGGCCTCGTTCGATAATTCGAACGGGATTCCCCTGAGTACCGCTCTGATCTTACGCTCTTCTGACAGAGCATAAGTGTGATAAGCATATTGCTTATCGGTGAGGAGCTTAGTCAAAGCTCGGAAACCGTCTATCGACGAGACAGTGATTTTAATAGATTCACCCGAGTTTACCGCTCGGGTGTAATGGATCTTGTGCTCATTGCACAATGTCGAGACCTCAGTCCATTTACCCTTTTCCCGAAGGAAAATGGGTGGTGGGACCTTGGCCTTGACAGAAGTCGGGGCCGGAGCGGGTGTTGAAGACACAGGGGCAGCTGGCGTTGAAGACGCCGCAGGGGGTGTAGGGACGGGCGCCGAGGGCGCCGGGTCTTGTTTCGAGCGCTTCTTAACAAGGGTGAAAGAGGGAGACTCAGGGCCAGTTGGGGTGGCGTCCGAGGAAGACTCAGTCGCGGGTGCGCGCTTGCGGCGCAGAGGGGCGTCTACTTCGCACTCCATGTCACTGGAGGAAGGGGACGCGGGAGGGCCTAAGACCTGAGGGGTCTGGGGAACTGGGATGGCCTGAGGGGCCGGTGTGATTAGTGGCATGATTAGAGGGAGAAATGATTGCAGAGTGCGAATCATATGAGGGGCGCAGTAAGTGCCTTGGGCGTCGTAATCAGCGATCAGCTTATTCAGGAGCTCCTCAGGGCTTAGGGAAGCCATTGCGGAGGGGTTGGGGAGGGACGACAATATATAAATATATATAATATGAACCTATCGACGATGACTAACTTTCTAAAACCACCCTACACGCAGTAGGGCGGTTGAGAACGACGCGGATAACTTACTCGAACACGGCACTTGAAGTCCTGGAACAACGAATTCCCGTCGACGAAGCTCACGTTCCACGAAGTACGGTTAACAAGCCACTATTCGCCGTGAAAACGGCGTTAGAAACTTATTAGAAGTACGGTTAACGAGCCACTGTCCGCCGTGAAAACGGCGTTAGAAACTTAATACGGTACAACTATGAAATTTGGGTGCTCGATTAGCGCGGGGGCTAAAAGAGCGGGAAGGCGTCTGCGATCGACGTGCGCTCGAGAACGCACGCAGACCGAGACTGCGAGCAAACGTTGGCCTGGATTCCTTCTTGTATTCTTATGCGCTTGTTTAAGAGTGGGGAGAAACTTTATAAATATAAATATATCAGGTGATTGAGAAGTGATTTATTGATTTTTAACGAACTATCAGTCTTGTAAAAGTTGTTTGAACTGTTTTAACTGTTTTAAATATATATTTTTAAATCAAAAATGCATGAACATAATGAATGATATTGACTACCATCACAGTAAGTAATAAGTAGAATAATTTACGCATTTCCTAATAACCAAAAAAATTTGAAAAAAACGTTTTTAAAATTAGGACGCCTTTTAACTTACCAAGCGAATCAATAGACGATTAGGTTGTTCATTGCTAGCTTACCTGAAAAGATAAGAAATTGTTAAAAAATAAAGGAATGTATGGAAGTACTAAAGGAAGTACTATTTTATTAAATACTTTGCTCGCAAATCAAACCAAGCCTTATCATTTAAATGTAGAGCGTGTAAAATATATTTGCATGATGAATGAAGAGTTAGTAATAGCGTTCTACTCACAAGCCTGCTCTGCACATTTCCCCAGTTAGTATATTAACTTCAAGGCGTTTTTACTCGATTCATTACTAAAATAATCAAAGATTAAAATTTGATGGAGACCACCTGAGTCACGAAATCCGTGAGAATTCCGCAGATATTGGAATTTCAATTTTAATAAAATAAAAAGTATCATGACACTTAAAAAACCTCTGCAACTTGTGTGTACTTAAATTTATCACATTTCAACTTACAATATAACACACAACGGCACGTATAAGTAATGACGGTCCACAGTACTTTACCCGCAATATATTTTGATCCGCGAGATCGCTCGTTGGGCAAACAAGGCGGTAGTCGCAAATATACATTATAAAATATGCATTTTAAGCGACATTGCTGAAGTCTTGATGCGTTAAATTAATTTGTTTATTCTATTTATTTATTTATTTCTGATTTTATTCAGTTGTTTGGACTTTACTTTTGGAATTTTTACAGTTTAGTTTTGTCTTATGTGTGTGAGATTTAGAGGGAAAGGTAAAACTGTCAATAAATAATAATTTTTGTTTAACAAGATAATTTATAAATTCTCTTTATAAATGATGTCAGTATAACGCTGTCATTTAAAGAAAGGGATTAGAAGACAAGCTCTTCTATTTGTCTCTCGTTAACACACTATTGTTGTCTATATTCGCACACGGCTGCAAGGTCAACAAAAAGGATTAATTCGTTCATGGTTTCAAGTGTAGTTTTTTATTTGTAGTGTATTTTATCCTTCTTATTTTTTTTTGTTATTATACACTTATAAATACTTATATAAAATATCAATAACCTACGTTTTACATCTATCGGCATCGGTATCGGTGCATTCCTAGTTTAAATATATGGTAATAAAATAAAATCAAAATTGTTATACTGTATCTGAAAAAAATATACCTACGTATGTTAAAACGAATTTATATGCCGATCATACCGCTGTCACAGGCTATTCATTCCCTTTAAATGACAGGGTTATACAAAGATGCCGTAAAAATTTAAAAACGCAATGAATTAATGCAAATTATAACCGCTTTGTAAAATTTTTGAAGAAAAACTTGTGTTTAAAATCACCGTAATTTAAAAAAAAACTTTTAAAATTACGGCAACCAAAAAAGATTGATTTAAAATCGATAATAACAGTACATATAACTTTTTCATTTACCTATACAGTATTTACCGTAAAGCTTTGATATAGCTTTACCCCGAAAAGCTATGTCAAAGCGCCCATTATCTGACTTATGTTATAGGTATTTAGCCAATACACGATGATAGAGGGGTAGGTATATAATTGACTAGAGGGATGATTGCCCTTAACGTGCTCCCTTTGGGTAAGATTCCCAATTTAAACCTTAATGATTGCGATGGTCTTTTGACGAAGTCTTGAATTGTGAATAGGGATTGCATTCCGGAAAACCGGATCCGGTAATCGGGCATCAATTATATATTTTGGCAAATTAACTTATTGTTTAAATCAATTTTCAATACTCAATACCTTCTTTATTGCTATCATAATTTTAGAGGCGGTAGTTTTAAAAATGATAGAGAATTTATACAATAGAAAGTAAAATTATGCACCTAGTTTAGGTATTGCAATGCAGGAGAGGACATTTTGTGGTCATTTTTAATTAAATAAATTATTTGGATAATATTCGTTATACCTATTTATGTCTAATCCAGTTAAAATTACTAATTAAATATTCGTAAGTCAAGTAATAAATTTTTTTTTATAGGAGTTTTTTTCAGCAAAAACGTGAATCTTTTGTCATGTTTGATATATTCCGGTAAATTATTATATAATGTGAATGTCATAGCTAGAGGACCAGATCAGTGAATCTTTAGGTGGGGCGTAGGTTGTATTAAGATAGTTTCCCGGGAGGGTCTAAGGGCGTATTTACCAGCCACTTCTTCGCGTTTTGTATAAAACTCGGGATGTTTTTTATTCTTTGATTAAGCGATTAATGACATAGTGGTGAATTTTTGATCTCAGTTATGTAATGTTTAGTTTAATGATGTTGATTACTAATATGATTTTTGATAAATCTTTAAAACCTAATTAAGAAGACAGAAGTACGACCTACGTTACTTAGGTAATTAAGATAATGACATTTTTATTTTTTGAGATTTTAATAACCTTAAGTTTTAGTTTCTTGTTTTTGTTTTGACGATGAGAATTCAACAGATTATTTTACACCTCATTAACGAGCCGTGTTGGAATGAAAGCAAGTTATCCTGGGTATATCAATCGGCCGGATTGAAAATGGCGCCGGATTGCAATCCCTAATTGTGAATCGTGGCAGGAAGTGCAGGGAGTAAGTAAGCTCATTTGTACTACGCTCACGAAAAGGAAAAATCTTTTCGTGAGCGTTTAAGAGTTTCGTGTATTTATGATCCATAAACCGTCTGAAACAATGATTGAATAATGATTCAAAATCAGAGTTAATCTGACAAGAATTAAGGTTAGTAATAAAACTAGAAAAATCCTACGATATCAGCAGCTGTGTGAGTAAAACCGCATAAGACGTCTGCCGAGTGGCATCAGCGGTACAAACCCTGCCTCAAGCGCCGGAGGTCTCAGGTTCGAGTCCTGGTCGGGGCATTCATTTATGTGATGAACACAGATCTTAGTTCTCTGGTCGTAATTGTTTTTATTTATATATGTATGTTTATTCTGTGCTCCCCCCAGTTAGCTGTATGGTCATCAGAAGATGTCCTTACTTTGAGACCATACAGTTGGTGTGTTTTTCTGGGGATTATTGATTTATTTCAAGCCGTAATAAGATTTTTTACTCCTATCTTAATCACTATACGGTAAAATACAAAGTCGCTTTTTGTTTAAGCATTTTGCGCTTTACAGATTTCTACGTTAGCTTAGTAGGACAAAAGAAACAGCTATTTATTCACAGTTCATATTAAGAAAAACGCGAGCACTACCTCGCCGTCGACACATATAAAATGTACTAGCATTTTTAATGTAATGTTGTATCTCGTTGTTCCGCGCGGGGTCTCAAGAGACCAGACTTTGATATGCAAGTCTCCTTTACTTCTAGTAATAGCTGTCCCTGAAGCCTGCATATGATTGGTACAATATGCTCATTTCCACTTTATTGCCCCGGTGTATCGAACATGGGAAGCTTGCTTGTACGATGTATTGTTCTGTAACTGCGGCTCGGCGTGATGTTTGTTGAAGATTCAAAAAAGAGAATGAAATAGCTGTTATGTCACCACACGATAAGGGTTATTTTGGAATGGGGGAATGATTTCGAATATTACAACATCCTACGAAGATAAGTGCAGGAGGAAAGTCGGATATCTTTCTTATGGATTTGTTAGTTATCAAGGATTATGTTAGATTTGTCATTTACATCAAGGTTACTACTAACCGAATACAATAACTTTACCTAAGTCTATACATTATATTGTCAGAAGATATCAACTGGGTTCAAAACATTAATATTTGGATATGATTTCAGAACCGCTGAAGGCAGGTCTTGCTAGATGTACCCTTGATGTGTTAAAGTATTATTAATAGTATTTAAAATGTATAATATTTTTATTAGAATATACGTAGGAACTAAGCTATCTATTTAATTAAGAAAAGGGAAATCATAACTATCAACATATTACTATACTGTATGGGTAAGAAACTCATAAATGTACCTTCAGTTGAAATATAGCTGTTTCATTAAAATTGTATACAACTTTACAAATTACAAGATACTTAAGGCAATTGATTGTCAACATAACCTCGTTTATCATTAAAATATCAACCAATTACTAAACAGTAAACTGCATAATGACTAAAATTAATAATTAATTATATTATCACAATAATTCATCATTACCCTGGCATTTACTGCGTAGATCGTGCGGCGACCACAACTTGAAACTGTTGCTTGCATTGAGCTGGTAGGTATAAATTTGAAAATTACAGTCGATAGTTAATATTTAATATTTGTTGATATTACTCAGAGCAGTTATTTGAATGCGCTGTGCCAATATTTGCTAATCGAGTGATCGTTTAGTTGTCGGTAATTAAACATATCTGACTTTGTTTTACGTGAATTGAATGAAAACTAGATAGTTAACATTCATAGAGTCGCTGGTTATCATTAAGAATCAGGTATATAAATATTTGAAACCTGAAGATATTGATTACATTCGGTTATTTGTTTAACCAATTCATGGGAGGTCTCACCCGCAAATTCATTTTATGTGCAAAAATTTTGTATACTTATCAACTTTGTCAGGAGTAGTTTTTTTTAAATAAAATAACAACGGCAAACTTACCTAATATATTCAGCAAACAAAGTTTGTTTGATTTAAAACTGGAAGAATGGGTATTTTCTAAAACAAAATTTCATACGATATTTTTTACCAGCATTCATGATTATTATACAACTTGATTAACAATGTAATTAATTTCAGTAACTGATCAATAAGCCAATAAATAAGTCTTGAACCCACACCTCCTGAAGCGATGAAATGGAGTATAAATTGGCGAAACCATACGCTGCTTCAAGGTTATAAAGTTAAGTAATTTAAATTGGAAACGAACCGCTTTGAAAAGTATTGTAACTCAAAAATATTATAAAGTTTTTTTTTATTGACTTTTACAGAATGCTTGACGGACGGTTATCAAGTATTTGTCTATTTTTGGTTCTTCTAGTATATTTTTTTGAACAGTATAAAATACTCAATTTTATCAAATTATGAATAAGAACGATATATCAATTAACACAGAAACATAAAATATACTTGGGTGGCAGACTCTTCATTAACAATTAACATCTTACGTTAACGGACAAAATGAGACAACTAAATAAATTAAGGGTGCTTCTAGTATAAGTTAAAAATAAAATTACAATTATTTATTTTCTCAATTTCGATCATTTTTGAGTTATTTTTTTAGATAAATGCAAATTCAGTCAACGATTGTTTATTGCCAATCTAATAAGTCCGGACCATGTAAGTACGTGACACCTACGTTAACCTCGCTTTTATCATGGTTGGTATTCTGTAATTATTAAATAACCAAGCACGATATTTTGAGTTGAATTAAATTAAAATGGCCCATTGTAATTGTTTTAAAAACTAGTTACTGTAAGACTGGGTATCGCTAGATTTAGTAACGAGCGGTCGATGAAATTTCAATGATCCTATCTTATTTTGCTGCCAGAACTTATAACGGTCGTACTTCACATCGCTATTCATGTTCACGTATTCGTCTAATCCACCCAAATACGACGATGTGAAGTAGCTTATTCGTCTGTATTCGCCTTTCCTCACGATTCGGACGAATACGCAAATACACGACCCCTGTGCAACGTTTTTAAAGTCTACAGGTTAGACTGTGCAATGTTGTTTCATAAGATTTGTTCTTACTGAATTAAATCTAAATCTTCACCGAGGATCCCGTGCCACTTTAACTATGTTTATTAAGGACAAGCCGATGTTGTCATGGAAGATTCTTCAAAACACCTTAAACGCTTTTGTTTAGTTTCAAAAGAAAAACAACCATAACAGTTCGTCTTAGAGTACAGTTTTCAACCACCTACTTAAAATCAGCACAACTCCACACAAGCTAATCTAAATTGAAACATTTCAATCGCATTAGATTAGGGTGCTATTCCACTAAATCGGAAATGCACAACCGCGTTCACCGGGCGTATGCAACGTGTAATGTATTCACGGCATGTGTACATACAGGGTGCCAGCACTACGGCCCGTGTTACCTTACCGAAAACCTGGTTAAAATGATATGCCATTTCAAAATATAATACTGCTTCATTTGGCTTGATTTAGTTGGTGATTTTGAGTTATGAATTATTTGGTTTGTGGTTTGATGTAAATTTCTTGTTTATATATTCGGTTTGTTTTTATTTATTACAGAATATTAATGTGCATACATTGTGTCACACATTATCGATCATCACAGCAATTGTAATTGAATAATCACTATTTCTTATACTAAGCAAGATCTTATATGCGTAGTACTTATATGCGTATAAATGACTAGCTAAACACAAACTACTAAAAGATTTGAAAGTTTGCCAATGCAATGCTTTTGTTTAACTCATTTAACACAAATTACAATGAATTATTGAGTAAGTAAACAAAAAGCAACAGCACAAAATAAATCAACAAGTAATCCAATCTCAATTACGAATGCCGTAAGGAGGTAACAGAGGCAAACATAAAAATTAAGAAAACAGCCAACCAGCAGAAGAGCAATTCATTTCGTTCAAAGTGAAAAGACGTCCAAAATACTGGGCAAAATAAATAATGAATACAATTAAGTAGCTTACCCTCTGGAATACAAAACTTCGTAGGCACAATAAGGCCCGGCGTACACTGAATAAATGTAAACAAAGTTACATTTTAAATGATTATTAATTGTGATGTTAATTTACTGCTTTTTTGTTGACAGTTTTTAGCAACATCCCGTATTTGAAGGCTTGTGTGATTATAATATTGTTTCGTTGGATAACGTTATTCAAATCGTCAAAATATTTATTCTTAAATTAAACAGTTCAGATGTTTATTTATTTTGCTTTTTGTAACAAACATTTCGAACAGTTTAAGATATTTCTCGGATGAGCAAACAAAGCAAGGGATAGGTTACGCTACGCTACAGAACCATAACTTTTGAGCATTTGAAAGACTTGATCTTTTATTTTCAATTTAAAAAAGGAAATCACAATCAGTTTCAACGTACAATATATTCGGCTTAATAGTAACTATCCTCGACAAAATACAATTGCTACCCTTACTCTTAATATCTTTTTCATACATCCATTTATAAAACAAAATTATTTTGTTAGTGACCTTGTTCGTACTGGGACAGAAAGAATGAGATTACCCGATTACACATTGTTTACAGGTAAGGGTGAGATTTTTAATAAAAATGTTACTACGCATTCTATGTACGAGGATTTTCAAGGCTAATTAATTAAATTTAAAAATTTTAAAGTTAATAAACTCTAGCTTTTGCGTGGATCTTTTTTTTTACCGACTTCAAAATATGTTCCTCAATGCGTCTATAATTTTTTTAACCGACTTCAAAATATGTTCCTGAGTGCGTATATACATTTTTTTAACCGACTACAAAATATGTTCCTCAATGCGTCTATAATTTTTTTAACCGACTTCAAAATATGTTCCTCAATGCGTCTATAATTTTTTTAACCGACTTCAAAATATGTCATTCAATGCGTCTATAATTTTTTTAACCGACTTCAAAATATGTTCCTCAATGCGTATATACATTTTTTTAACCGACTTCTTTGTTATGTAAGTTCGGGCATAACTTGTTTGTTTATGGATCGATTGTGATGAATTTTGTTGCGTTGGGTTCACTTTGGCGTCACGTTGGTCCCATTATAATTTCATGGATGCTGGACCTGGAATTCGGAGATATACTATGGAACTCCACAAAATCAAACAGGTCGCGTGTAGTAACAGATGTTTTTTAAGTTTGTGGCAATCTCAAAGCATCCCAAAGTAGATAGGTGATCAAGGATATCCTGGACTTGGCCTGGACGCATACAACGGAATTCCTCAAAACAAACAGTACGTGCATAGGAATTGTTTCAATCGATTTGGGCTAATATCTGTATTCAAGGATGTTTTGGACTAAACTTAGATTTATACAATGGATCTTCGCAAACACCGAGCGCACAAAGATATATGTAGCGTATGTACCTACTTAGGTTTGTTATTAATTTACATATTCTAATTATATAAATAAGAAACGTAAAGAATTTTAATCACCGAGTCGGATCTTTAATTTGAATCTAATGCGAAGACTGCAAATGTCCACAATGACCTACTGCTGCGATTTGATGTACTAATCAGGAAGTTCACCTTTTCCTTTGATATATTTAGTATCTCAATTACAGTAACATTTCAAAACTGAACAAGAACATACGTAAACAATATGGTAAATACAAAATATTCCGACTACCCTCAACATATGAATAGTGAATAATTCAGCGTTCTGTTGAACAAACCAACTGAGAACGCGGGAATAAATTGCTTTCAGTCGCAACATATAATACTAGTAGTAAACCACGGCTTACTTGAGTCCAGGTATGTTTAGAACTTTAAAACTTTCACAAAATTCGTACTTATTTGAGTTGCGTTCAGGTAAATCGTAAAACGATGATAACAGTTGCGAACTGTCAGTAACTTTTGACACTTTGAGAACGACACAAAAAATATGTTTGCATGGATAATTATATTTCTGTTGAACTGGTTGAATGGTTCGGAATATTTTTGGCATTGAGTCCTGAATTTATTTGATGCTAAGCAAGGTTGTTATCTCATATTATTTTCAAAACACCAAATTACCAAAATAAAAAGTCTTTATAGTCTAAAGAAAGAAATTCAAGAGTATTATTTGTGTTAGTCACTGTGACTGAACCCAGATCCAGTAAATTAGCGTACCGAAACAGCCCCTTGGCGTATTTCTTCATTATTAAACCCTTAAACTTACTTAAGCTGACAATGTTTCGTAATAATTACATTAAGTTGCAAAACTGGTTAACAAGTGATTTATGTACTTACTTTTTGGACTTATAATGCAAAAAATATTTGATAAGATGATATGACGAAAGTGATGGTAACTCTGTTAATACGGTTTATACAATATTTTTTTATAACTTGATATTTGGTGTAAATCTTATTTAACACTTCGTGAAAGTATATGCTATAGGAATAGTTACGGAATCCTTATTTAATATTCCGATTTTAAATAAATATAGAATTACGAAACACTTGATACAAACTGAATGATATTTTTGGAAGAATAATAAAAATAAAAAATGTGCTAATTTAATAAAAAAATAATGATAAAGTATCACTATCTGATTTGTTATGTCCATTATTGAACCATCCTATAAAAGGTATAAGATGGTTCAATAAAAAACAAGCATAGTGGCCACCGTGCAGTAAAGGGTCTGTGGTGTTGTTCTCTTCTCACTTTCACTTCAGTTAAATAAAACTAATTTGAAAAGGAACGTAAATCAAGTTTTCAAGAGACCTTTTAACGAATGATTGATAAAAAACCTTTTCTATACAAAAAAGTGATAAAATAAAATCCCCTTACGGATTAGCTTTACATAAATTATTTAACTTTAATATGAAACTCGATAAACCTTTTAACCTCTTTACCGTTGACCTTTGGATCACTTATTTATATTGCAAAAACGGGGGTATAGATCGACCAAAAATATAGTAGGTCAAAATATGATAGGGATGAAATGGGCCACGAGCTCAATAATAATCGAGGGTTGGGAACTGTCTGCGATGATGTGGCGAATTGCTGGGTAAAGGAGATTCCTTAATAACTCGGGGGCGGGATGGAATTTTTCGGTATGCAATATTGACGCATTATTGGTTTCAAATGAAGTATTTCACACTGTTTGGAAAGGAGACAACTTCAATATTTAAGGGGCAATTGGCTAGTTTTTTATGGGTGTTCCTTGGATTGCAATAAATAAATAGAACGAGTATTCCGCCAATATTTCATCATTTCATTTAGTTTGTCTTAGGAAAACATTTTCAAATCTGTAAATCAGCCACACTACATAATGAAATCATGGCACTATCCATCATGTTGATGTTTTGTTAATTCTGTTGTTACTTTTATTTCCCAATTTATCGTTTATCCAATTTACGAGCTCCCTTGGAGTTTTTCATTTATTATTTACCACTGATATAACAGAAAACATGTTGATTTATAAACGACTAATTGGTAGTGAGTAAAGGGATATTTTGAATATTTCAGGGTGCCAAAACTATTAAAATTGTTGTATTCGAACATTAAACACTTACAAATTCATTCAAATGTTTTTGTGAGTCATAAACAGCAGTGTATATCGATTATTGAAACCATACAGTCAGCTCTAACTCAGAACAAACCACAGACTAGAAAGTCAACAAGTTGTCACAGATTCAGTGGTACAAGCACGCTGTTTCTTATTTTGTGGTTGTGTGGATATATTATGATGTTTCGGTTTTAGTTTCAAAGTAGAACGTAATGCAGGGAATTTTTTAGTATTTCAACCACATTTTTTCATATAATTCGAACTGATGTACATCGCGCTAGCCGAAAATTAAACGTCTCCTTTTAGTGTATTTGAATGCATAATAACATAAAAATTGTGCAATGTTTAAAGAAGGGCTAATTGTTAAATGCTTAGATAACTTTTAACTGGAGAATAACTTTGATTGACAAGACTTTCACAGAATTATGTCAAACTAAAAAAAAAATATCTGAGCGATGTTACCACCTTTTTTATTTATAGGTACTTATAGCGTCATGTTTCATTTAAAAATAATGAAGAATAATCTAGTACAAAATGTCAGACGAAAAAATGTGTGTTTCAATAAAGTTTTAAATACATTATAGTGATAAGAAAATGCACTGTTTCCCAATATTATTAAAATACTGGCGACCGTGACAGGCCACGAACCTGCAATTGAACAATCAGCAACAACGAACAAATACTGCGATGTTTTCCACAGATTTTGATAAAAATCAAAAATCTTTGTACGAGCTTATAAAATAGACCCCAATTTTATGTTTTTCGTTCATTTACCGATAGACATGACAAATCAAATAGTAATTTCTCGCAAAAATAAAATGAGAAAAGTTAATTTGAAAACTTTTAGCTGGCAGGTGCTCGTTACGGAGGCTTACAGGTCAAGGGTCAGGGAGTCAGGGGTCAAAGGTTACTGCAGGCTTCCACCAAAGCAGCCTGGCTATTAAACATCAGACTTTTGTAGCTCTAGGTATGACAAAAGTTTCAGACAGAAGAGTTTACTAGTACCTGTGGAAATAAGTTTTTTTAGGAAGAGGATGGGGAAGAAGTAGGTACTACTCATACGAAAGAAGAAGGAAATAAGACGTGTGATATTAGAGTTTACTATTGTGTATCAGTGTAAACGCACCCGCGAAGGAAGTAGCCATTTCAATTTTTACTTCCTTTTAAAGGTGCTGAAAAGTATTTTTACCCATTCAAGTAATACTGTCCGAAAATAAATACAATATTCATTGCGAATCTCACATCGAGTATAATGTTACCTTTTTACCACAATATACCGTTATTGTTAATTCAATGGCTACATTCATTGTTACACACTCAAGTTTACAAATATTTCATTATGAATCCACTGAGCACTACAAGACACACTAAAATAATAGCTTCACACAAGCACGCATGGCGCTTGTAAATAATAACAGAAACCCGTTAAAAACGAACTGTAGAAATACATAAAATATGTACATCAGAGTTTTTAGCCCCGGGGTGAAAGCCGGCAATGGCGCGGAAGCGGCGAAAACATGTTATCGTTCGACAAATAACAATTCGACAAAAAATATAACATTCCCGGTAAACAAAGCTCGGTTTAATCCTACGAATGAGTTTAATTTAACTGTTAACGTAACTTGCACTCAGTTTAAAAACGGTTCGAAGTTTTCACCGTTTCAACATCAAACGTTGAGCAATTCGATTTTTGAATAATTGTCTTGCCTAATCTGGAATGAGATTATTTAGAACTTTTCGTTTTAGTAACTTGTTTTTGGAGTTTTGTTGCAATATTGTAGACATTTTTGCAAGTCGGATTTGTAGAGTAAGATTGTCACTCGTTCAAATTTGTAAATGATTTATTGAAGATTGTATACGAAATGTAAATCTGACAACAAATTCGACATGACTTCAAAAACCGAACAACGTGGGGTACATTTATTCTATTTATAAACTGTCAATATTATATGATTTTTGATGCAATGAGCACGATAAAACTGTAAATAATAAATAATATTACTGACTAACGGCGGGATTTAACGGTTTCATAAGAAACATACAAGACAAAACTATTATAATAACTAACTTAACGTAACTTTATCAAAATCAGTTACAATTATTACAAAAATAATATAGTGAATCTATACAACAATAAACCACTTTTATGACAAATCAATTTCAACTCCAAGTCTCATCAAATCCATTGAGCCGTATAATAAAATCCAACAATTTAACAAATATTCTACATTACCAGACATTCAATTGCCATGAAAATATCGAAAACAATCTGTGAAAGCGTAAATATAACCGCTTGAGGACTTGTGAAAAATGTTATCCTGTGAACGGGCGACGCGACGCGCCATCGACGCTGAAATTCTCCAACGATATATGGATCGTATATTATGGAATTCTGATCTTAAATTGTTATTTCAAATGTATGTGTGGTATTTTATTGAAAATGATTTGAGTACTGCGGATTGGTGAAGCGTAGTATTTTTATATCAATTAGTGATTTCGAGGGTCAATTCCCGCTCTGCTTAAAAAAATTTTTGAATATTCTTTTCTATGTTGTAGACAAAGTATATGTAAAATTGAATGATAATTGTTTGAAAAGGGTTGAGTTCAAAATGTTCGTGTCGTCGGCCACTTATGTTTCAGTAAAATATACAGTTATAATTATTTTTATTGTAATAATGAATAAGGTTAATACCATATTTTATAATCACTTGAGCTAAATATTAATTAGTTTTTTTTAGTGTTTAGTGTTTTTAGTGTTAAAATAGTCATCATTAGAGTAAACTTATAATAACTATATTGTATTGCACCACAAATTCTTTAATCTAAAAATATTTAGTTCATTTAATAGGGAAAAATAGGAAAAATAAACAATTAACTACTATTTCATTATTTATTGTGTTAGTTTGCTATCTCATTAGTAAGCAGGCTGCATTTCCTTGTTGCACAAAAACAGAGCGAATGTGTTTTTTATTGAGGGTTGCCGATCAAAGAAAATAATTTCGCACATAAACCCAAGCAAATAAAAAGCACAAAAATAAAATATTTGACTATAAAGCTGACATAAATATATTTATAGTGATATTATTTAATATGTTAAGATTTCGAAATTTTTTAAAGTAATTTATTCAATTGAATATCTATGTTATCTATTTTAAATCATAAAGATTACCTCAAGTATTTCTTTTTGCATAATGTTTAACCTATGGTTCGAGAACCCTGTCTGTATCGGTAAATATGCACGCAGTTACGTATTCCTTGATTTGCTTTTATGTCTTTTAAATATTTATATACATAATTTGGTTCTGACTTTCATTTTAGTAATTATTATAAAATGTTATAAAAATTAAGGTATAGTCTTTTTTTGCGCAAAGTACTTTTTTTTTTTTTTTTGCTGCCGAAGCACCCTCTCGGGAGGGAGGTGGAAGATTCGTCATGAATACCACCGCAGCCGTCTGCGGGGTGATGTGGGACTCACCAGAGTGGCAACCAAAAGCTTATTGAGGGCCTGGAATGAACTCAACTATTTAAGGCATGCTAACGTAATAAACTAACTAACTGATTCCGTATTTAAACTATTAATTAGGAATATGAACAATTCAATTATATCTGATTAAAAATCGATGATTATAAAAATAGACATGGTGTTTTATATTTCAAAATCAAATCAAATTCCAAATATTTTATTTCAATATATATGTAAAAATTTTACACTTGTTGAAAGTCTGATTTTTCTCCATCTTCAATGAGATTACGTAAACACAACTTATTTTCGGCCTTGAACAGGTATTATGGGTAGAATGAGAAGAAAAAAATCCGGCGGAAAAATCCTCTTAACACTCTTTTATAAAATACATACTTGGGGTAGAAGGTATACAATTTGACGACGACATGAAACACACACATGACAGCTAATTGTGCGCGCTAATGAAATGCCGCAGCCAAGCTGTATACATAGTATACATATTATTTTTCACAAAAAGAAACAACCTGTGGGGATTCCCATTCCAGGGCCCGTTTGTCATCCAAGTAATCTTTGATCTTATAGTAAGCATTTTGGCATAGTGTTTCCATAATAGTTTTCTTGAACCTATTGTCATTCCAATAAACTATTTGCTTAAGGCCAGCCAAAATTTTGGAAACACAAACTTACAGGCGTTCCTAGTTCTTACAAAGTAATCAATGTCATGGTAATCTTTCTTAGTTTAAAATTAATTAATATTCCTGTGAATGTACAAAATATTTTCATAATATACACATATATTGTATTCCAATTTCTTTAAACTTATCTCTTAGAGATTGTCTTTTTCCTAATTTATATTCCCCACGAGTAGCTTATTTCTGCAGAGTGAAGATCGTTTCGATGTCTGCGGCATGTGCCCTCAGTAGAATACCGTTACAAATCAAACTATGAAAATAACTTAAGTAAACCATCCTGGCCGCACATCAGTCAGTCAGCGAATTTTTTCCCGCGAAAACCTTAACCACGATGGGTATGCGGAGAAAAACAGTGTTAGCTACCAGATTTGTCAATAAATCTGTCAATTGTTACCATTAATCTGTACTGCTAAGTTGAGTTGAATGTTGTGTTACTTCTTTAGAGATAAATTACTGATATTTGTAGTAAAGTTTCTTATGTTTAGATCTCGTAATACAGCAATAACTGGAGCAAAGGCAATACCAACTATGGCCAACGGTTGGCCACGCATTATTAGTCTATATAATGATCAAAAGCAATATTAATACTAAAAACACCTACGATGACCATGGGTGCAGATGCTACTTGCCATAAGGTGAAAATAGTAAAAAAACAGGTTTTAACCAGCTAACGAATGTACTTATTTAATTTATTCCCCACCCTACCCTTCCCTAGTACTACACTCTCGTAGATATTACAGCAATTCGTACAGGACATTAAGAACATCTCCACACAACGAATGTTCGCGGCAATATGTTACCAATGATTCGAACACTCGACGGCCTTTACATTTATTTGAGTATCAGTATGTATTAGAATGCGGAATACATCCGCCGCCTACTTATTAACTATTTTTATGGATTTCAATTCCGTGACACGCTTAACTTATTCACTGTTTCCATTGAAATGATCTGATTCCCGTTTATTCGATTCAATTTATTTATTTAATGCAGGATATGTTATAAACAAAATTGTTTTGTTGTGGATAACGCGGCGAGATTCAGTCCTTTTATTCTCGAAAAACTAAAATCTTGTACTAATATATTAAACAATTCCTATTTATTCGGATCCAAGGTCAAAGGCTGTTTCTGATAAGTAAAGTACAATAATTTGTAGTGTCGCATAGTGAGTTGATCGAATAAAATCTTTAACATATTTCAAAACACCGCTTAAATGATAAGGCACCTAAAACGAAAATACTAAAACAGGTAAATCGACTTGGCTTCATCGACTTTATTAATTATATAAACGCTTCTGACCCTAAAAGAAGAATGGCAAACTAAGAACCACCTATTTAAATTTTTAAATACTGAGCAATTCAAAATATTGTAATAATTTCAAAATTTAAAGCTTGCAATGGGGTAATAATGATGTTCCTAGTTTATTAGTTCTTAAAGAAGATGGGAATAATTTGAATAACATGATTTCAGTTATATATCTTTTACTGAAACTAAACGCGTATACTCCAGGCTACGTTGAAGAAACAAAAAGCATGACTTGTGTTATTAGTACCAATTAAAGTAATTAACTATCACCCAGTGAGAATAATTTCCTTTTTCGCAGTATTCCATTAACTTTTGTAATTTATCTAGGTGTCACACATAACCCCGCCCGCTTTTAGGTTAGGCTTTAAAAAACTTTTTAACCCCTACTTTTATAAATATCTTATCATAACATGTTTATTAAATTTCATTAGAGGATACAAGTCTTAGTATTCACTTGACGAAACGCCAAGTCTTTAGGTGGATCTGCAAATACATCGACTCTTGCCATTCTTCTTTAATTTTCCCTTTATCTGAAAACACAACTTCTTATAATATGTCTAACTTCGGATGGTAACCATACTACGGTTTAAAAAAGCTTTCTTTACCTTCATATCAATTAACATCATTAATCCCAAACTAAACATAACCATGACACGTTGTAGTCAATACGTTAAAATTTGAAACGATCGGCTGGCAATGGGCACGCGCCTCCACTACCCGCCAGATATAAATTCAGTTCTCGTAACAGAATATTGCCTTCGTAATAAGCCTCTCGGAGCGTTTAGCACATTTTTATTCGCACACCGTGCGCAGGCGACTTCTGTTTTATTTTACACAACCCATAAGACAAATCGGGTTTTCATATATCGTTTTGTTTTGAAGATTTGTGAAGTGGAAGTAAATATGGTGGAGTTTGATTTGAATCACATTTTATATCAGAGTGGATTTTGATTTATTTGTTATATAAATAAAAGCAAAAGCTACAATTTATGCTTAACGCTGTTTGCATTACGAGAGGACAGCACTAAAGCCCGTATTTGAAATCCAGCAAAGCAACGGTTTGTTTTTCTTACGGACTTGGGAGTTTAGCAAATAATCTGTCAAGAAATCGTTCTCATTTGAGTAGTTTACACAAAATTTTTGACACAGTTAATATATAATTCTTTCGATATAATAAAGTTAAATTATTACAAGAGTTATTAATGGATTAAAATGGAAATCTAAGCTTCACGAGAACTTATCGAGTTTTAATCATTCAAAAAATCTTGTACACATTTAACCAAAATTATCAAAACTTAAATTAAAATCCCAACATAAAAACTCACTAAACTTAGCGCACGATTCAACAAATCAACTTATTTAAAATTTGAACCATTCAAAGTTTGTTACCAAAATGAATAATAAAATCCAATGGATCGAGAGTCGAGTCACTTTTGAACCTAAACTTATCAGTTCAAAGTTGAACTCTGACTAATTTAAGAGAACCAAAGAATTTCTTAGCTTGGAACCAACTGGAATGCGAACTTGTTCTGATGGGCCAACACGGGTTTTATTGCAAATAGGAGCTTTGCACGACGTGTTCTTATTTAGTGTTGCTAGGTTTGTGGTTTATATCTGTATTTAGGGAATGGTGGCTAAGGTAGAATAAATGTCTTCTAAATCATATACTAGATAAGAGCAATATTTCTCTTATCTAGTATATGATTTATTAATTTAACTTTTGGATACTTTTATTTACAGACTCAATAAATAAATCCCCAGACTAGCACACCTGTATGGCTCCAAAGTAAACAGAGCTTGTGTTATGGATGACCATACAACGAACTGAATAAATATACATATATAAATATAAACAAGTATAACCCGCGAACAAATATCTGTGTTGATCAGATAAATGAAGGACTCGAACCTGGGACCTCCGGCGTGCGAGGCAGGGTCACTAACCACTACGCCACTCGGCCGTCGTCGGCGTCAAAGCACTTTAGCATTCACAAGTATGTCCCAGAGCTTCAAGTTGTTCCACCTCAGCTAGGCAGAGCATAGGTACCATTGTTTTTAATAGATTTATAAATCTCATCAAATCTTTAAGATAGGCAATTTTTTTCTATTTTCAACTTTCTAATTTTTTTAATACTCATTTTTCTATTAAGAACGAAAATCCATAAAACCTTATCAATGGGAAAAACCACTACCTTGACCAACTAAAGACAGAATCTACAAACATCAAAGCAGGTATCCATCCACTCACAAGCCGTACTGCAGTACAAATACGGAAACAAAGGTGGATACAAGTATCAGACACATTTCTAAGCCACACTTGGCAGCGCTTTCGATCTCAATATACTGGGGGATCGCGTACTATTACCGCATTCTTTGGTTCTGTTTCTATATGAATTTCCTTTTTATTTTTTTCAGTAAGCTCCCGAACTAGCAAATTTTGGATGCGTTATGTCATGACTACTCTTGATTGCGGTGAATATCGTTTCGACAATTAGGTATTGTATACAGGGTCACAGGAAAGCCGTACTGAATATTAAAGGACGTTATTATTCAGGTCATTTCTGATGGATTTGACTCTGTAATATGGTGTCCAAAACTTAACCGTTATTGAAAAAATGTTTCTTTTTTGAATTTGTTATCGATTTTTTTGAGATTAGAACTCCTAGGGTCCATTTTGTATGTATCTTCTTGGAAGGCATATCAATTAATAAAAATGATTAACAAAAACTGAACTTAGCACTAACAGCTTAAAAAGACTGCTCGACAACGGTTAGAATTAAATAATTTTCACTAAGTGTTTTAGCGTTGAAGCACTTTTCTAAAAAAAATTGTACGGAACTTATTTTGCAAATAATATTCAAAACTTCTGCGTCTCTTCAGCTCTTCAAAAAGGTATAACTTTTACTGTTTAATAGGCAAAACATTAACCAAATAATAGGAAAGGTACCAGAGGTTTGAGGTAAAAATAGCTTAAATGCGTAAAAAAAACAAAAAAAAAAAACAGAGCAATATTTTTGACGAAGTTTGCTACAGAGTATGAGACTTCGAATAGAGACAGAGAACAAACTTCTTACACTAGTCCTTGTCGGGTTTGATTACCGGTAGGAAAGAAATTTACGTGGGTATACAAATATTTGCCTTCATGGCGACTTATATAACGCTATTATTCGTTTGCTTATATATTTTTGGTTGGTTTGTTAAACTATTATTTAATACAGTATTTAGAGGAACAAAACCAGTTTTAATTTCATATTTATATATAAACGATCGATTTTCTTGTATCGAATTTATGTTAACGGTAATAAAAAAATAATAAAAATACATATAAATATCGACAAAACCTTAAAATCAATCCGTATATTGCTTTTTGGTACCTTTCCAATTTCTTAACAATCTCTTTGAAGTATACCAACGGTATTTTGATCTCCTTTTCCCATTTTTGAAATTAATTGCTAACTGAAGCTAACAGCACGTTGTTATGTTTTTTGGGAATATTTTTATTTCAATAAAGAATTGAACACGTGAGCGTTGTATATATATGCACAAATTGCGGGTTTGCGTTTTCTTACAACATGACGTTTCGGTGTAGATAACTTGAATGCGCGTACAATAAGACTGAATGTGTAGTCAATAGAATAGAAGACCAAGCTGTCTGTAAAACGGCATTTTTGTAACTCAGCTGTCATCTTGACATTTGCTCACCTTATTTATAATTTACTAGTTTTAGTCTTCATAGCTTTTCTGAAATTAGAATACAGTTTAATACAATGGCAACATTAAAACGACACTACCGACGTCGTAGTTTACAGATATGTTGATCGGACTATACCGGTATTTATACTTTTTGTTTGATGTTACTGTTCTGCTATGGTTTCAATTATGATAATTAATACAGTCTTATGTAACCATGTGCAGGAAGCATAACGTTTAAGTCCATTCTCAAACACCACTTCTAAAAAGACAACAATTTATTATTTAATTATCTGTCCTTTTGGTACAACCTCAAGTACCTGCTGGATGGAAGGTTTTTTAAATTCTTAATCCATCTACTTAAACACAGTTTAGAAAATAAAGGAGAGTTATAAAAATTTGTTAAACGAGCCAATAGAATCCCACAGATGTATACCAACAGAATGGGTACCACTAGTGGCCCTAAATATTGTTTATCTTTTTATTAACACCTGTAAAAATAACTACAATACGCCGAACAGTCTGCTTCAACAAAATAAAATGGTTTCTAAGCTTCGTTACACTTAACGCAATGAAGAGCTTCATTCAACAGACGGACCAAAGCATTAATTACTTAACCGAGTTGCTTGGAGATAACTTAGCTGAGCTGGAATAACTTGAATCTCTTAGATTTACTTAGTGAACGCTATTGTTACATGACTAGGATTTATTATAGTTAGAAGTGAGGAACAATCTAAACTAAAAAGGTTGATCTAAGCCTGAACGTTAATACGCCAGATTGTTTTGTAAGTTTGGTGAGTTACATTTTTTGGTGTAAAGAAAACGTTGATTAAAGCGTTTAAGAGTATAGGCGAGTTTTGTAGGTGATGGATAACTAACAGAACTAACTAAAGAAGATGGAAATATTAAGCCGTCTATAGTTCGTTCGCGTTAAGAATACAGTGACGTATCGTCTCAGCATTATAGCCAATAGCGTCACCGACAAAAATAAATCTTTTTCTAATACGGCAATCGCATTGGCTAGTATTTGTAGTTGCATCGATGATTCACTGTATTCATAACACGAACGAACTATAGTTGATTCTTTTTACCATTTTGATAGCTGGCGAACTACCTGATGGTAAGTTCTATCCACACCCACAGATCTCATCAGTTGTGCGTGTTTTATTTATTAATATTGACTGTGATTATTGTATTGAATAATTTTTATTTATTTATTTACTTAAACACAGCTCTTCAAATAATACATTAATAAAATAATATCTATATAAAACTGACAGCCAGTTATGGATTCACATTTTTTTAATGATTTTTGGTTGATAGCAAGTAAAATAAATGTTAGGAAAAATAGATTAAAACATTTTTCAAATAGTTCTTTCAAAAAAGGGAGTTAAATTTTTTATTTAGGTCGACAGCAGTATGTGATTATGTTTGTGTGTGTATATGAGGCTGTGTGTGTGCGTGTGTGTACGTGTGCATGTGTGTGTATATCTGAACGTAATAATATGCATCCATTGTTATCAACCCCTATTCAGAAGCTTTAATATACTGTGCTTAAATTTAGCCTTGTTGTCATGAAATATGTCAGTGCCTTGTGCGAATTTTTTATTGTATGTGTTTTGGATCCTATTGATAGTCGAGTTCCGAGTGTAGTTTGTTTCCATGTGCAGCGTTGCCTTAAGTTGGAATTGCCGCTGTTCTAGTAATTGCACCGGCTGGTCCTTCCCTTTAAGCGGAACACAACCACAAAAAAGTTTTGCCACCATGAGATGTGTTGTTGTCTGTGAGGATTCATGGCAGGAAGTTGGACGATTTACCTACGTTTTACGTACGATTTACCTACGATTTATTCATCGGCGTTTGTTAGTTCAAGGAAAACGTTTCTTCGTGTTTTAGATTCAAAATGAAGACAATTTTATTAATTGTAAATTTAAATAATAATATATATAAACCATGAAAATCGTGTTGCCTTCTTCATCTTGCAGTAAGTGACGCGATGACTGCTGCTGTAGAAATTTTGAGAATGGAGTTTTGACAGCCTACTCTTTATGTAAACCTTACAATAGCATGTAAGTTTTCCATTCCAGCAATCCTGGCCAAAGGAATGTGAGTCAGTAAAACTAACAGGATAATCAATAAGAAACACCCTTCCTGGGTGATGATACATTACTAAAGGATTTTGAACAGATTGAAACAAGTGGAAACCTGAAGGTGCTACGTCAGGCTTAGGCCTGATGGATGCATTTTCCAGCTAAATTCTCTCAATTTTTTTATTAGCTAAAAAGTGTGTGGTCTAAAGCTTATCATTATGAAAGACACTTTTGGCCATTATGACAGCATTCCTGTTTATCAATTTCGGCTTTTTCTTCTCAAGGTAATGCTTGAGCCTCATCAGCTATTGGCAGTAAAGATACGAATCGATGGTTTTGCGTGGCGGCAAAAACTTATAAAAAACGATCTTCTAATACCATCAAATACACAACATCAGCTTATTGCGGGTGATTCCACAGTCTTCCACTCTTTTACCATGATCTTTTGTACACATTCTTGTCCTGTTTTCATCAGCAGTGATCAGTTTCCTCAAAAGTGGTTCAGTTTCATTACGTTGTACACCGTTCATTCAGTTATTGTGAGCTCGTGTGGTACCCGAAAATCAAGAATTCTGGTATAACCAGACTTTATCAAATGGGTTGAAACTGCTTGTGGTCACACACACTTTTTATAAAATGGTAACATATTTATCCAAAACAGGGCAACTTATTACTTTACTCTACTATACTTTTTTATTAATTCGGCCTTTTCATAATTTTAATTTTACAAAAATCTATGGATAAACATCATTTTTTCCTTAACTCTAGAGATTGTACATAAAAGCAAATTACGCGTTTACTATTGACATTCGCAAACTTAGAACTAAATACGAGGTGGAACATAAACATGACATCTTGCTTAGTACATCGTTTATCTACTAATATTCTATTTCTTTGTGACTCATTAATCTGACATTTTACTAGAAGGTGCATAAGGCCCTATTTCGTATGACAACATTAAACATTTTCGGATTAAAATGCTTGAACCAGCTGTGTTTCTTTCTTACTGACACATTATTACGCCCATAAACGTCACAACCTTTTTTTTGCAGCTTATGTCGCAATTTTTCCGTTTTTGATATAAAATTTTCAAATTTCTTCTTGAGAAAAACAATTGAAAAACGACGTTTTTACTAAACTTTTTAGTGAAATTTATTTCACAGTATCAAAATAGCGAGTAAGAAACAATGCAAAGTGATTTTACAAAATATTACATATGAAATACGAAATTTTTTACCGACTTTTAATACAATTAAGACCGTAACATGTACAACCTGCAAACAATACAACTTACATTCAGCAACAACATTTTTAAACCTTTAACATCATCTAAAATTTAATATTTTTATACAAATGTCTCAAGTTTTTCTCAAACATTCTCCACATACAATTAAGACTCTTCATAAACGCCAAGTGGAATGACTCCACCTTAGTAACAAGAGCTCAGCAAACAAACAGAAACTTTCCCAACACGAAGTAGTTTTCCTTAATCTTGTTCTCCGAATGGCCACGAGCTCGAGTCACTCATATTTTTACATTAGTTCACTTCAAAGTTTTAACTGTGAAATGTTCCCCTGTTATAGTTCAAATGTTAAATTAAAAACGAGAAATAGTTTTATAGTTCGCGTGGAGCAATCTGTTCGATGACAATTTTAGTTGTCTATGTTTGATTCGAAAGTGGTCTTTAAAGTATTAGCGGTAAGGTTTTATTTTATGAATAAATTAATTAGATTGAAAACCCTTGTGGGTTTCGGATTGAACAAATAGGTTGATTTAATTAAGTTTAAGTGCTTTTAATATAGGTTTAGTACGCTTTGAGTTTAGTGCGTTTTACTCAAATTGTTGTTGGTTAATTACCTTTTTAGACATTGTGTTTTGATGATTTCAGAATGCTACGATGAAACCACTCTCAATCACTCCTGATTTGTCTAGGTTTATTAATAGTAACTTAAAAATAATGTTCTTTGCAACAGTGTCAATTAAACCGTTTAATTACGATTTTGGATAATTTCATAATAATTTTTT
Source organism: Marasmarcha lunaedactyla (assembly GCA_923062675.1). Taxonomy (NCBI): domain Eukaryota; kingdom Metazoa; phylum Arthropoda; class Insecta; order Lepidoptera; family Pterophoridae; genus Marasmarcha; species Marasmarcha lunaedactyla. The sequence continues at coordinate 19,243,379 of OV281353.1, forward strand.
TTACATGCATTATAATGTTATTTTTGTCAACTATCCATTAGACCTATGAACATCTCATTTAGTTTTACCTTGATCTAGTACATAATATATTTAAACCTACAAATAAACACGATAATTAAATAAACCTTGCACTGCTTATTCAAATAGAGATGAACAATTACTCAAGTAAAGTCGCAAGCTCCAGCCGTTAGACATCCACTTTAAGAGAAAAGTACAAATGGAGATCCTTGGGGAACGCCGCAAGCATGACTACCACTCTTAAATGATGAATGATGGTACCAACCTGGTTCATGATGAGCGGAAGGCGACGGTGCTGAGAAGGCACTGGAGCACCCTGGTCGTCTCGCCAGACCGCCCAGCTCACCAACTGTGAAAAAAAGGAAGGTTTTAGAAAATGTCTGTACGACGGCCTCAATAATGCTAACAATGCAGGATGCCAAAATAACTGTAGGATAATGGATTTACCTTAGTAAATTGGGTTCTGCGGGTTGGGTTCGAAATAATCCCTTAGGTACCTATGAGGGCTCTCTTAGGATGTTTTCCTTTACTTATTGGTGTTAATGAGTTAAAATACATCCGAACAAATGCGTAAAACAACTTATGAGTAACTAAGTGTAACGATAAACAAATTATTTATTAATTACTATTCGTATATAACAAGAACTTGTGAAGGTATCAACAAAAAATGTACAAGTGTAGAGATTGTTTAGACTGCAGCCTCTCTTTCAGGTGAACTCAACAATTACAAAAAATGAAAAAAGTTCAATGGCTTACTTAGGCCCATTTGCGTTGGTCTGAGTTAACTAACATGAAGCAAAATATTGCTTTATGTTTCTATCAGTTCTATACAAATTGAAAATGACGGAAGGACATTTTAATTAACTAACCGGCTGACTCAGATCCGCGCAAGCAGGCATACATGATAAACTAAAAGTCCAATAAATAGTGGTCGTAACAAAAATTAAAACTATGCCTGCCCACAACTTATCAAGTTATCACGGCGTGTTAAATTACAGAAACGAATTTTAAAGTGAGTTTGTTGATAACTTATTCTTATTTCATTTTCGATTCAGTTCATAAGTGTTTGCTGTTATTCATTCAGTAGCAGCTCGGTAAGTATTTTGAGGTATCGTTTTATTTAAATGATGTTCTAAAAAATAAATTCGACGTTTTTTTTTTAAAGAAATTCCTATAACAAAGTAACGTAGAAGAAATCTTTGAAAAATCGCTTACATAGCTCCTAGAATGAACAACCACGAGTATATAATTTTCTATGGATTTTTGATGACAGATATTTATTATAAACATTGACATGACAGCTTAGCCAAAAATAAGGTAGGAAGTTGATTCTAGTAAATAAATATAGAGGTTGACTCAGTCAAATTATTTCCGTTAAAATAAGCTTAATCGCATCTTTTGCCAGCTGCTACAAACAAAATATAGAAAAGTGATATTTCAAAATGGTTTTTTAATAAGAATCTAGACGTTTGTCCTTTTAATACAGAATTGCTGTAATACGCTATTTTAAGTAGGCTTTTGTATCTAAAACATACTTGGCTATAAGTGTAAATAAATAGTAGTAAATTGTATGCAAAAGCTAATTAAGAAGAATAAAGTAAATATAGTTACCTAACTGATTTCTGTAAATTTAGAAACATCTTTTTAACTTTATTTCATTAACAAAAAAAAAACAAGGAAGTTATATTTCAAACGCGAAAAACAATCCGCGTCTCCTCATAATTTAACTAATCTGAAAATTAAGTACATACATCTACAAAACAATATTTAATAATAAAGGATATTTCAACCTTCTATAAGAGTAATCGGATTTCGATAAATGGATACAGATGGAACAGTCTTTTTCTTTAATGAAGTTATACCCTATGACCGTTTTATGCATCACAATGCCAATAATGCATCGCATATAATAGGTTGAGCAGGAGGCGTGGAACTGCATCAAAAAACAAATTCGTTTTCCAAATTGTAATGTCATACTTTGCTTATAGTGGAGTGAGAGCGTAAACAACTAATTATTATCCTCCTGAGATCAACGTATAGATTTACAGACAAAACTTAGAATAAGAAGTCGAAAAAAAGCTTTATAAGTTAGAGACATTTTGACATAAAAGAGTTAAACAAAAACATGTAGGTAATTAGTACATTTCATCAAACCGTATGACTGGTTGGAAAATAGTTTTTTAATCTTCATAAGTAATCATATAAATTGTAAATAAGTTTTAATATAATAATATTTATATTCGCAATGCTTTTACAAAACGCTCAAATAGAACCCTAAGAAGGGTTACAGCTAAATAAAGCATTTTCGACACATTTTCACAAAATCACTTCCAAGATGTCTTCCATTCACTTACAAAACGTAATTTAACGTGCCCCAAGGATAATTGGGTAGGGTTATACCATTTCCTGCTGGAAAGGAACCTTCATCGAATCCAAGTTCCGGTTACTTTACCGAACCATTGTCGGAAACTGCTTTTAAGTTTCCTTTTGTACTTTTTATTGTGAAACTTTCAAATTCATGTCAAACCTTATAAACTCTTTTCGTAATAGTCTGCAGTACAAATTGAAGTATAAAAATTGTAACCGGTTTTTATCGTTCGAAATTTGAACTGAAAATTGAAGTAGGTAAATATTGCTCGAACTAGTAAATTTTGCTTTAATCAGGAAGTAAACGAAGATTTACATTTAATATATTCGTAGAAACAGACGATATGGACGATAAATTGCAGACAGATATTTCTTAACGGCAACTTAGTTACTAATTAAAATATAGTTTAATTGATAAGTAGACAGAAATAACTGATAGAATCATTATGGAAAAATAGATGACAGATTTAATAATTAAATATGTCGATGTCAAAAACAATAGGTAGCTTCTATTTGTTAGAAGAGTAATTTTGCGCCACACCGAAACTACAAGAAACTTTTACGTGAATATATAAGTATGAAGCCTTAATTTATGAACGTATAAAATTGTTACAGACTTATATAATTAAACAAAGAACTAGTTAGTAATCAAACTTACACAATTAAGGCCAGTCATAGAGACACAATACGTTGTAAACAAACGAATGAACGAACGAACGAACGAAGCGTCTTCTTCCATTCGGATTCATGATTAACTCAAATAACTTGCTTTCCTGAAACATTTTCCCGACTCCTGTTGTTTTGTTAAGCAACACAGAAAAATACTCAACGGTTGCCTCTCAAACAGCCTAAGAGCCTGTTTCCATTGTCCTGTCCAAACGTTTGTCCAGAACGTTTCCAAATATTAAATTGGTCAGAAGAAATGTCAGGATATTAAAGAGTTCTTTGTTTGAACCCTGAACTGCAATAAATCTGATTAACTGGTTATTTTTAGTACAATTTTTTTAACAGAAATTTTATTAAACTTTAATTTTTGTATGATAAAAGATTACATGCGAGTCTGTTAACCACTAGAGATACACAAGGAGTAGGTCAAATCGATAATTGAAAATTTCAACAATTTTATATTCCAGTAATTGAGTAGTAATTCAGTAGTTGAGCATAATTTATTTACAAACAAAAATATTTACAAATTCACAGTAGAAAAACAAACGAAGAAAGAAAAATAATTACAAGCCTAAATTACTTTGTTGAAATTATTTCGAAAAATCAATGGTAAACCTAGTTACATGCAACGCTACAAAATTTTAATCTTATCAAATTTTTTTTATAACAACAGGACAGACTAAATCCGGATAATTCCGATAGAACTTTTTTCCAGTTCAGTGGAAACGAACACACTGCTGGTACTGAGTAAACGTGTACATATCTGTTTGGAAATAGGGTTCTCGCTCCGTGAAATGTTAAGGAGATTTTTCCCCTCATTTAAATTACCTCGCAAACGAAATTTTAATGAATTTTTCAAAGTAGATTTGTCGCTTGAGACGCCAGGTTTGACTCTGTACGTTGAAAGTGTTAAGCAGTGCTGCGGTTACAATGCTGACTTTGATAAAACGAAGTATCGATTTCAATTTTATATGTCAAAGTGGCAGGAGCTAGTCGCAGTAGGTGTTCATGGCTGGACATAGTGGATTCTGGATTCTGGACTGGATTCGTTACGTTTTTTTTTTATGAAATACGACTGCGTTTGTCATACCCTATGTTCACATTTCAGATTCATATTCATTTATATTATAACAATACCACAATGCTGTAGAAATTCAGTGTATACATTACCAGTTTAAACGTACAGCGAGGAACCAAATTTAAACCAATATTTTATTAAAACCAACCCCATCTGTTTTCCGGCTTTAACTGGAATTTAACATTTCAACTGAAAAATTATGGAATTATAACACACGTTTTATTTGATACGAAAAGAATAATGGAATTCGGAGTTAATTAACCTTTTCCTCATGAAGAGGATACAAGACTTGATAATATTTTACTGGAATTTGAGCAAATTTACGCTTTGAATAATTCCAAGTACGAGTATAAAGTAATCAAAAAAGGGATAAATATGTATCAATGGGTTCTGCAATGGTTTGGAAAAGACCAAAATAATCGAGTTGAACTTCTATAGCGTAGCAATTTTCATCTTTCGAGATAGTGTCGGAGTTAGAGAAAAATCATGAGCCTAGAGATTTTTCAGTCGAAATAAAAATTTTGATATTCGGGGGATGTCAAATACATGTCAATTTCGACATTTTACGAAATGTACCGCTCGATATGCAGCGAGTGCTTGTGTAATCAGTAAATATGAAAAGATCGAATGTAAACCGGTTTTTGTCAAATTAAATTTAGGCAACTCCTACTCGTATTGCACAAGTTCAGAACCCGCTAAAACAAATTCGTACAGATCATTGCTAATTATGGCTGTTATCGAGTTTTGATCAAATAACTCATAGGATGTAAATGTCCGATTGATTTCAAACGTGATAGAACCTTACTGGGAATATTCATTTTGTGATTTGATGCATAGTTACTGGTTGTACATAGTGTCACTATGTTATGTAATGTTAGAGAATATAGTGATTTAAAGGCAGAAGAAAAATCGACTTGCTATGTCACTTAATAAGAATTCCCCTGAGATCCTTTTCGTTTAGCTTGATAAAATAAATTGGTATTATATATATAGCAATGAACCGCCTTGGTCAAAAGAAGACTATATTGTTTAACTATAACACAAATATTAAAGACACGTAAAATAGACTGAAATGAAAACAAGTCCTCTCTAAACAATTACATATTTTCTGCAGTCAGGTAAAGTTTATAAAAAGGTTTTTTTACAACAAGTTATGTAATTGCCAATAAAGCTGTAATTTTTGGCTTTGAAATAGACACATCCTATATATTAAATAAAACACTTTTTACCGGATATTATCGCGTATATTTTAGTAAAAAGTGTTTTATTTAAAGTATGCATCGCGAAAATTTAAGAATACATCGTATATATACCTATTCGAATTGGATAAAATGACCTACATCCGGTTGGACAATAAAACCCGAAGTAACTCAATAACTTTCTCATTGAATGTAACTTGGAAAATGCTTTTTTCATTTAAGCATAATGAAACTTTTAGTATTGCAATTTCATGAATACTTAATGTTATTACGCTGTTCTGTCGGCGCGGTTGTAAACTTTGCTGCATAAAAATAAGGTTCATTTTATTATCTCTCTTTGTTTGGGATTTCGGCATGTTTGATAACGTTTTCTTGTTTTTGTAATATGATATGAGGCTGAATGGCGTATTGTTTTACAAATATTTAGTTATTTTTGTAAGCGTCTGTAGTAATAGTATAAACGAAATTAAATATTCGCTTATGGCCGTACAGTTTTAGCTATCGCTGGACAGAGTTAAGCCAGGGTCGGTGCGATAAACATAGCACGGGTGACCACCACTGGCTTTTAGTACCAACTTGAGCTTTCCGTGCTTCGGAGGGCACGTTAGGCCGTCGGTCCCGGTTCTTGCTGCAAGATAACAGCCGTGAAGCCACAGAAGAGGCCTATAGAGTTTCCTGAGGCGGCTTCATCAACGCCTACATGATTCAGCCCTGGTTGGCAGGTTCACAGAACTGCATGTGTTATAAGTCGTGCTGAGTTTGCCCATTGGATTATGTTATAAATACTATCATAGTCTGTAAGATATATTGTTACTAACATTAGTATTATTTTTAGTGTTATGAATACTAACATAGTCTATAAGATACAAAGTTACTTAAACTCTATGGATCATTCCTATGGAGGTCTGAAAATAAATGGTTTTTTAATTTTTTTATTAGAGGTACCAATCCCGAACACAATGAGAAGAAGAGAAATATGCGCCGATCCCGCCCGTAGCCCTGGCTGACTGTGTTGATTAGTAGATATGACAAACGGCCTTCTACCTTTATGGTCCACGTCACCTTATGGAAACGAACTACGCCTATCTGATGAGTGTTTGTGAGGAATTAATTTTTTATTTTAAATGCACAACAACAAAAAATTTACAATTTTCTACCGAACCAAATCTCGCAGAGGATATTTTAAAATCAAAGACGAACGAAACTGAAACCAACCTATTTGTTAGTCATCGTTCTAATGCCGTGACTACAGCCTTGGCTAAACAAACAGCTAGCAAACGCCGCATAACTACATCTTTATACCCACATACTCACAATTACAGTACAGTATAATTTCGTAATCATTATGCATAATTTACAAACTCGAGACGTTCTCACATTATGAATGCAGATACACAAGGCTTCACAGATCAATATTGAACCTTTCAAAATAGGTTTTGGCAAAGGTTAAGGACTGTGAATTTTGAAATAATTTGTAAAAAGAGGTCGAAACGCGGTAGTGTCAAAATATTTGAAAAATGAAGAAAAGGCATGCCTACGACCTAGAGAGTGCTACTAATTATATGAATTATTTTGATGTAACTTAATTTGAATTATTGGTTCGCTAGATGAGCAATCGCTCCGTACGTGCCGCGTCTCGGCAACGAATTGGTTACAGCAGTGAAGAAGCACTAGATTTTGAAAAACATTACTAAACTAAACACATGCTAGAGTCATCTTTTATTTGATGTCAATAAGAACAAGTAATTGTCAATGTTGAGAAATAAATATTTGAATTTGAACATCAAATTTTATTCGTTTGAAAAAATTTTACCTGCCATGCAATAAAATATTATTAATTAAATGATCTAGTTGAGTGCCAAAATAAAATAATGCTTTAAGATAAGCAGCTCATCTTAAAGCTCATGCACGACAATACCACTATTTGCGTTCGTAGAAAAGATGTTTGATAAACAATTAGTTACTTAAAAAATAATGTAGTCTTCTATAAAAGAATAAAGTTTATATAAAAAAGGTATATATTTTTAGATAAGTGTTCAAAACAGGACAAAAAGGGGCTAGCGTGGCGTTATACTCGGCCATGTGCCTTATATCTTAACTGTTGAACAGTACACCTGATTTCATAAATTGTACTTTATTTATTTAATACCAATTTTGTAAATATTTATATTCGTATATAGATAAGTATACTTTATATCTGAATTACTTTGTGCTAAATTCAATAAAAAAAATCATTAAAACGGAGATCGTTGCGGCCGAAACTTAAATTTCCTGTCCGTCGAAGGTACTTGTTTATGTTCATGGTGATGTACCTGTAAAAACCCTTAAAAGATATTCATTGAATCTAAAAACCAGCAAAAATATATCCAAGAACAGCTTATAAAAAACCAAAATTCAAAAATTGTTCCCTTAAAGCCAATCAAGATATTGCCGATTTCTTGCTGACCGAGTCTCTTAGATAAGTGTCTGATGTTCAATACTGTGGGGGCGAACCCGGGGTGAATTGGCACTCGGCCATGTACAGGGCGAACTAGGAAATAGCGGCTGTAAGGTGGGATTACTCATCTCGGGAAGACCTAGTCTTGTGGATTCCCTGCTGCGAATAGCAATGAATAGGTAAAAATGCGAGCTTTCTTATTTAAACACGGTTTAGTCAAGTGAGGATTTAATCTTGAAGTTTCATGGGTGGTACTGGGAAGCTTGGTAGTTTTTCGGAATGTTATGTAGCTTAGTTTTAATAGATAAAAGTCAGGCGAAGATTGGTCGTTGGACACCATTTTTACCCCCGCCGCAAACAGGGGTGTTATTAGATTAAAGTATTTATCTGTCTGTGGTATCGCATCTTCCATACGGATGGAGCGATGTTGGTGCGGTTTTTTTCTATTGGAAACCTGAATAAAGTGTCCTAAGAAATTTTTTATGAATATCTGCCCAGCCGTTTAGGAGTCACGCAGAATTCTTTCTGCCAGTCGATTTTAAATATATTTACTATATTACTATACTAAATTACTCAAAATTGATAATCATATTCTCTAGTATATCTAGTGATAAAAAAAAGTTATTTTCAAGACGACGTGACTTAATTTTATGCGGTTGTCAATATCAAATCAAATCAAATCAAATCATTTATTGCAACATAATATGGTGTACAATATGGTGTTATACATAAAAAAAAGTTCTACATATTATTACTATTCAACAGCATGCAATATTTATTACAATATTTAATTACTAAATTTTCTACCACCATTACACAAATTTATCTATTTTTTATATTTAAGAAAGTCATTAACAGAGTAAAAACACTTCTCTTTCAACCATTTTGATAGATCTTGTTTAAATTTACTTCTCTGTACACACTGGATTTCCCTGGGTAACGCATTGTATATTTTTATGCACATCGCATAGCATTGCCTATGATATATTTCAAGACGTGGCATATCATTATAAACCAACCTCTGTGCATGGCGAGTTGGTCTACCTATACTGCCAGCTTGTACAAAGAATTGAGGATTAGTTTTTACAAAATTGGCAGCCTCCAAGATGTACATGCAAGGCATCGTCAATAAATTTAAAGATTTAAATAAAGGTTGGCATGGCTCATAAGGCTCCTTTCCAAGCATTGTCCTTATACATCTCTTTTGAGCTCTAAAACATTTTTTAATATCGGTAGAATTTCCCCAAATTAATAACCCATATTTTAAGGTCGATGTTACGTACCCATGGTAAGCACAAAGCACCGTTGACAAAGAGCAGGTTTTTCTGAGTCTGCTTAATACGTATACATAACTATTCATCTTATTGCAAACGTGTTCTATGTGCTTCTTCCAATTTAAATTTTTGTCAAGGTATACTCCAAGAAATTTAGTACAGTCAACTTCATTAATTTTTTCATCGTTATATGTAATGTCAATATTTTTTAAAAATTTTGTGGTATTAAATCTAATGAAGTTTGTTTTCGTCAAATTGACAGTCAGATTATTATTTGATAGCCATTTAATTATTTCTTCAATTGTATTATTAATTTCATGTTCATATTCTTCATTATTGTTAGTATTTTTGGTCACAATTACAGAAATGTCATCCGCGAATAAAAAATATTTATGATTAGTCAACTTTGGTAGATCATTGATATAAAGAAGAAATAAAAGGGGTCCAAGGATACTTCCTTGCGGCACCCCAGTCGCAATTTCTCTAAAAGTTGATCTATGTGTTAAAATTTCTGCATTATCATTTATATATTGAGTTTCCACAGATTGTAGTCTATTACTTAGATATGTTCGAAACCAATTCAATACTGAACCTCGAATACCATAATTTTCTAATTTTTGTAGTAAAAGCTTATGAGAAACAAAATCGAAAGCCCTAGTCATGTCAAAAAATATAACTGTTGTTTCCCTTTTTGAATTTAAATTTCTTGTAATATCCGTAACCAATTGAAATACAGCAGTACTTGTGGATTTATTCTTTTGGAATCCTGATTGCTCATTACAAATCATGTCAAATTTAGTTATAAAACTTGACAGTCTCATTTTCATTGCTTTTTCAAATAGTTTTGCAAAGATTGTAATGAAAGTTAAAGGGCGGTAATTGCAAAAGTTTTTTTTTGTCACCCTTTTTATATATAGGCTTGACTATAGATTTTTTTAAAGCTTCTGGAAACTTACCTTCAGAGAATGAAAGGTTTATTAATAAGCGGGAACCGGCAAGTCTTCGCCGTTTCGCCAACGATGCGAGAATTAATAAAATGTATGTGCAAAATAAGAATCGTTTTTGCAATGACAATTATGTTTAAAACCATAAAATCTTTAGTTTTTTTATAGATAAGTGAAGTAAAATATAATTAGTTGCTTTTACTTGAATTTCTAAATACATATTTCATTAATAATTTTGAGGTTTAAACGATTTCATCTAATGCCAATAAATGTTGCGCAAGAAGTGTAGTTTAACCAATTATTATCGTTATTTCAACATGACGTTATATTATCCGCATATAATATTGTTACAATATAATTACTTTAAGAGATCAAAAGAAAACTATCAGTATGTGTAAAAAGTCCTGGATCCAAAATGAGTTACACGAGGTCTATATAATAATAGACAAAGGCTACGACGCTCCTTCGATTCCCTACCCAAAAATGACAAAAATTAAAGGAAGAGATCCTATTGGAGGTTGCTTACTTCGCACACGAGCGGTAGATTTATTACGAACTTGCTATCGCGCATGTTTTGATCTTCAATCGTTAATTGTCAACAAATTCGTATTACCTACTAGCGATAGCAGCGCCGCAGCAAACAAATTGTATCTAATATGAAGACATCGAGCATCATTCGCGCGATAACCGCTGATTGCTTTTTCTTAAGCCTTTATCACAGAATCACTATTTCCAAAAGGTCAACAAACTTCTTTAAACAGTTACACTCGGTTACAATGCATCTAGCAGTATCAACATTCAGCAGCGGCCATACATTTCAAGCCAGCCCGAGGCCCGCTCGCACTAACTTACGGTTAAATTACGACAGCACTTGTCCAGCTAACGCTGTGACATGCTCGGATATTTGAAGTTTTTGTTAACCTGTGGAAACGTGGGAATTTTGGAGCTTGTTAAGTTTTGCTTGGAAAAATAAAGCAAGGTGGAATAGTGACTAATGTACATAAGTATTGATATTTGTATACGATTTTGTCAAAAGAGGGTTATGTATTTTTGTAATCTATTTAGTATGCTAAGCGGTGAGTATGTATTAAATTATTGATAGACACACAAGTCTTAATTTATAAAGACAAGATGTTGTCCCTTGTGAAAATTTACGAAAAAATTTACGACAGTTTACGTAGTTTAGGTTTGTTTTATTATTAAGAAAATTTCATTTTGGCATCCTCAAAGCGATATCATATATATAATCGTATCAATGTTTAATAAAATGCAGAATCTAAGTCATAACGTAAATAGTATAACAGATCAGGAGCAAGTATAAAATCCCGCCAAAACTTCAAAAACGCTTCTTAAAGCTAGAAGCTGCAAACTACCAACATTTAGCAGCAACCGTACATTTTCAGTAAGTCTACGCGGAGGTCCGCTTGCACCAAGTTACGGTTAACGTAAGTTAGAGCTTCACTTGGTCTGTGAGCGCTGTGACCTACTTATACTCTGACATATTAATACTCGCTTTTTCATAGAACTTTCTTTTGATAAGTTCATGAAGGTTTATACCCTTTTTGTGTATTGTGTAGGCGATTGTGTCTCATTCCACTTGACGAAAAGTGATGGAAATGGTACATTCTACACATTAATAAATCATAATAAATAAATTATAAATATTTCTAACAATAACACCATATTATCTGGCCCAAAATTAAGTATCATTAAGAACTTGTGTTATGGATACTAGATAACAAATAAAACTTACGAAATATATACACACATCGATATTTTCTTTTATATATAGGTATTAGGTCTTTACCTATGAAATTGCCGTTTTTCACGAAATAAATGAAGCGTAATTTTTTTATATATTTTTTATTTCTATTAATCAATATAATCACCCATGCAATCAATGCATCTTTTCCAACGCATTGGTAGCTTATTGATGCCTTTCTTGAAGAAATCAGCTGGACGGGAGGCAACAAATTCTTCAAAGGCATTTTGTACTGCCTCTCGGGTATTGAATTTTTTTCCCGCCCAGAAGTTATCCAAATTCTGGAAAAAGTAGAAGTCTGTAGGCGCAAGGTCTGGTGAGTACGGCGGATGACGGAGAACTTCCAACCCCAACTCTTGTAGCTTGGAGACCGTCTGCTGTGCAGTATGAGGTCGCGCGTTGTCGTGCAGGAGCAGTGGAGCCGAACGATTGACCAAAGCTGGTTGGAGACGTGCGAGCTTCTCCATCATTGTGTTCAGTTCTTCACAGTACACATCTGCAGTAATGCTTGTCCCGTTTGGCAAGAAGCTGTGATGAATTACACCCGCGTTAGACCACCAAACAGTGACCATCACTTTTCTAGGGGTAAGTTTTTGTTTAGGGCATTGTTTGCTGAACCAGGGTCCAACCAACTTGCTGAGCGCTTACGATTGTCAAACAGGATCCATTTCTCGTCACAAGTAACAATGCGGTTCAGAATTCCTTCATTTGTATGCCTGCTGAGCAGTGCAAGGCACGTGTCCACGCGTACTTCGCGCTGGCGGTCATTGAGTTCGTGGGGTACCCATTTGTCAAGCTTTTTTACCTTGCCAATTTGACGCAAATGGACCAATATTGTTTTGATGCTAACGTCGAAAGCTGCTGCTAATTCAGCCGTGGATTGAGTTTCATCAGCTTCCACAATTGCCTTTAATTCGTCATTGTCGACCAAAGTTTTCGGACGACCACGGGGTTCATTTTTCAGGTCAAAATTTCCAGAACGGAAGCGGGTAAACCAATAACGGGTGGTGCGTTCGTTTGTAGTGTTCGCTCCGTAAACTCCAATTTCAAGAATAACAGTACCTATAGATTATTTTCCTGTGGCAGTCCGATGGAGTTTCATTTAACAAGTGTTATAAAATTAATTAAATTAAAAATTATACTGGTCTTGATGTAAGCCTTAGTTATGTTTATTTTTCGATTTAAAATCGATCATCCTTATTTTCTTATCATATCTCATGAAATAAAATGTGCGTAGTAGGTTCTGGAAATTATCGCTCAGATTCAAGGTATATAACTAATTGGGGATATCGATTGCAGTCAATCGTGGCAGACTCTCGCTGTCAAACGATACTACATTAAACATCAAATTCTACTATGAGTTGCTGCTGCGAAAAAAACATTTGAAGAATTACCCTAGAAAATCTGCTATCATATAGGTATAACAAGACAAACGCGACATCCCCAAACGGCACCCTTTCAAGAGTTTAAAGAGCACGTATTTTCTTAACCATATTACGGCAGAAAGCAACCCATTAAACATTAGTATAATTCGTTAAACTCACAAGTTTATCGCTAATTGATATAATTAAACAGTTTTATTTTCTACCATCGCGTCTCATTAACCGTTGGTCAGGTTAGCATGTCTGTTATTAAACATGGTTACTACCCCATGTTCGCTCCATAAAATTGTGAAAAACTAACCTTTACTGAGACTCAATATTAGAAAAAATATTTACGATCGTTAACGAAACAAGAAAAAATCATTTTTGAATTGAGTTTGCTCTGTTCAAAAGAAATGATAAATCGGAAATGCAGTACAAACGCCCGCTGGGGCAATTGAGAAGTTTGTTGATGCAAAACAAACGGGTATTAACACTGTATTTATCTATCACTGATTATTTTGGAGATCAGGAAATTCTAAATGAGCTTTTGGTTATTTTATTACGAATAATCAATGGATGAGATTCAATCAAGTTACATGAACCCAAAAAATACTTAAGGAATTTAGTCGAGTTGAGCGATTGGTAGAATTTATTTTACTAATTTGAACTTTTTTGCATCTGTCAAGGAGAACTGTTATTTTATGTATGTAGAAAGATATTTTCTATCGACGAAGATACTTGACGCTTTATTCGATTTTTAACGGCCTATTGAAATTTTTGTTGTATCTGTATTTGACAATCTGTAATTACAACTTGCAATATTTGTTTGTTTCATTCCTTTTATTTATTAAAACATACGTCTTTTCGTGTTTAATAGTCTTCAACAACCCTAAATCATACTCAAAACATAGCATATCCAAAATCACAGATAAACACGTCTACCCAATCAAGCTAGTCTACGCGCTACCTAAGCGAAGCGGAGTCCATTTGCCGGGTTCACATGTCTCTCAGATGCGATTGCATTCCGAAGAGTGGCGCCGGATTTATCGGGCTGATGTGTCACCGGCATGATTTGGAACTCCGGTTTTTAATTACCAGTTCAAATGGGGTTTAGAACTTTAGCAGTTCGTTTGTTTTAACTTTTACGTGTGATTTAGGCGCTTTTTTGAAAAGGTTGGAATGTATGTTGCGAGGGGGAATTGGTGGGGTAGTGAGGAGACCTTAGTTAGTTAGTACATACCGCAGACATTGTAATTGAAAAGGGGGCTTTACGTCCGTCTATGTAAGAAATGCCTAAGCATGTCTGTCTACGCATTGATTTATTTAAAAAATATGCAATAAATATTTAAAATAGAGCTTTCTCGTGTTTTAAACATATACCTTTCGTTGTTATGTAGAGATTGTTCCTGAAGTCACGCTTCTGAAGAGGTGACAAAAATATTTATTTATTAAAGTAAAAATATGTTAAATGTGGCCATAAAACTACCATCACCTTACTCTACTGACATCTGCAAACATCAGACCACATCAAATTATGCTAAATAGGTGTAATAACACCTAGCAGAACCACCTAAAGCAAAACACCACCATCCTGGCGTCTTGCCAAGCTCTCGCACACCAAACTCAGTGTAAGCATAAGTTATTAAACTTAAGTGATAGAGAATAAACATAACTTAGTTAGTACTGGCTTGTTGACACTTTGTATTAGAGAGAGATGGATATAGCCGTTGTTTTGATGAACAATGAAGGTAGGAGTTGGAATAAGATAGTGTGAAATTGTGAAGTGTCACAACGACGTTGCTTCAAATAGGACGGATGTGTTCAAATACTTAGGGGACAAACAGTCAGCTTTATTAATATAGATTATTTAATAATTTCCTTTCTCTCCGCACATTTTTGATCCAATTTCCGAAATATATTTTGTATTACGTTTATTCAAGTACACAATACAGAGCTTATGGAACAATTTCCACACATTCTATATATTTACGACCCTTATTTGATGACGCGATCCCTTCGCCCTCGTCCACACGTGGACAAAAACAAAACCATAAAATATCTATCAAAAGATACTTAATATAGTAGTAATAAAATCGATGTGATCAAAGTGAGAAATATAAGAAATACAAAGTTGTACGCGTTTGTAACAGCGTACTAGTAAGTATTATTGTTTACGCTCGGGGGGGGGGGGGGGGGGTATTACACTATCATAATAATATATCGATCATACACAGGATCCTATCCTCTGATCATTTTGTGTATTACATTATCTTACATCTACGATCCTATTGTTGTCATATGTGGGTGCAGTGGAGCACGAGTTAGTTATGTAGTGTATATTGTGCGTTTATTAAGAAAGAAGAATACTAACAGGAAAATAAGAAAAAAAGTTCAAAATGTCTAAGATTTAAATCTGCCGGACAGCTTTTTAATGCTGCAGTGTTGCCAAGAATTCTTGCCAAAATGTTTGTTGTAAGTACATACTTTTATCAATTTTTACTATTTAGAATACGACGGATTTTGTATCAGGTAATAAAGAAAATAAATGTGAAAATTCAATATGGCAAGACTGTTTCTGTGATCCTATCTAACAGCAAATGTCAAAAATCTTTGATCAAAGACGATATGACTCATATGTGTATATTAAATTATCATATAAATATGGCTCATAGGTCTATGATCATAGATATATTATTATGATATGGTAATACCCCCCTGAGGGCTGAGACAACTGGCAATCGACAAGGGAAGAGAAAAGTGATTGAACGTTTCGCACGCTAACGTCAATTTCGATCATGTTGCATTCTATTCGCTTTTCTATTCCATCGTGGAATGCCACTTGTATGGGCGCTGTACATACGTCTTTCTTATGTTCTTTATATAACTATACTTAAGTCTATTGTATTAGATTTGACTCGGAATGTTTAACTATGGAAAGTAAAAACACACATTTCTATATGAAAGATGTCTTGATGATATGTAGGTAGCTATTATAATAATACTAATACAGAAAATATATATTTAATATCTAGCTTAGTTATAAAAACTACATGCGATTGAATCAACAAATATATATACCTCTAGTACGGATATAAAACAAACATAGCTCACTTCACACAAATACGTAATCACGACCTTATTTACCACTGCATTAAGTCTCACAAAAATTGACCCATTTCGAACAACAGTCCACATGAAATTAGATTTGCCTTTAAGAAACCCTCGACATATTACCGCAACATAAAGGAGTAACGATATAAAAATACTCTTCACAAAGGAATTTTAAAATGGGACAACATTTTCACAGCAAATATCATTTTTCAACGGTTTACTCAAAGCTTTTGGTATGAAATATGTATTGTCGATCCGTGCGCGTGAGTAGTAGGGATTGGCGGATTCCCGCTCACTTATTAGGTATGGTATCAAACGCGAATTTATTTTGATTAAACCGCGGATCAAAGTAATTCGCGATATTATTTTGATTAATCCGCGTATCAAATTAATTCGCGCCTAGTAGAACGCGAAGTCCAACTTTCCCAAAAAACCAAAAATGCCCTGGTGTCTGGTAGTAGTAGGGATTGGCGGATTCCCGCTCACTTATTAGGTATGGTATCAAACGCGAATTTATTTCATCGCGGGGGGTCGAATCAAACCGCAAATGTTATTGACTATTTACTTTTCTTCAATTATAATTTATCTTACTATACCTATTGTGAATTATAATCATTTCACCCGCCAGGTATTGCAAATATGTTACGAAAGGGTGGTTCAGTGGCGTCTTATTGTTCATATTATTTAAACGTTATGCAGCATGTTTTTACTTGTTACATATGACTAACCAAATTCTTGTGATAACAATGTAGCCCCATGACGACGGTTACTTTTTGTGTTTCTTGGAAAATTACAGAGTTTTTTATCAAAAACCAAATTCTTGTGATAACAATAAAGGGAGAGAATTTGCTGCTTCCTCAATTATTTCAATTGTTCCTTTATCGGTTTGTAGTCTCATAACGACGACGGTTAATTGTTTACGCCTCCAACCACCTCCTTCTTCTTACTTTTTTTTTATCTATTTTGGATGGATATAAACCGAAGGGAGCTCATACATCTGTACATTTCAAATCTACCAGTGCGAGTGAAAACTTGAAACTTATTACCCAGTAAGAAGTTCCTGCATCGCTGCTATACAAAATGTCTGTGAGTATTGCTTTTAATTTTTTTTATTTCTTTCTATTTGTGTAATCTGATTTGTAATATTGTCTTATGATTTTAACAAAGTTTAGTTATTTTTCTGAGGCTTTTTATTCGATTCACTACTTTCTTCATTTCGCAGTTTGTTTTTTCAAACATTGTATGTTTTCATGGAACCATTTAATATTTAAATTCTTTGATAGAGATACATGTCCGTTTTATTTCAATGTAACTTAACAAACTTATTAATTTTGTTCTTTACTTTTGTTTCAGAATCAAGATACTTTTACATTAAAAAACTACTACTTTCCTGATACTCCCGACGAAGACGAAGAAATCACTCTACCGTCGTTCAGGATAAATACCCAAAACGTCGGTTGCAAAAGAGTGGCAAACAACATCGAAAAGTTTTTTGAAAAACCGAAAAGGAAGAAGAAGGGTGCTAAGTTATCATCGTGCGTCGGACATTGTAGTGAGGGTGGTGTAAGCTACATATCAACTAATGACGATGACGGTTCAAATGCGAGTCATCTTGTGAAAATCGAAATATATGACATGAACAAAATTCGCAACGTTTCCAATACGGAGCTTTGGAAACATACAGACGTGCGTGTGAAATAGTACGCTCACAGCGGAGACGACCAACACTATCAGAGCACCCGAGATATCATCTACGAAATAACGCAGAAAATAGCAACAAAAGAAGATTGTGCTAAGTTCTTTGTGGAGACTAAGGACAAAAAACCGTGAGATAACTCTTAAAGGTGTGATGTGATTCAGTGACAATACTAACTTTAACAATAAAACCAAGTGAGAGACACATAAAACTGTGAGTGCACGCAACTACCTGCTCAGTGGTGGTTAATAAAATTCTAATTTTTCATCCAAACAATTTGTTGTTCTTGTGACATTTTGTGTAGCAGCAGTACCAAATGAACTTCAATATGGATACTTCATACGATATCGATTTGTTCAATTTGTGTGAAGATTATGAGTTGAATCAACTACGTCAAGAAGTTGAGGATGCAAATATCATTCAACATGGAAAAGAAGGAGCGAAGCGAACTTCTGCGGATGTGTTTCCTGAAGAAAATCCAAGTAGTAAGAGGTTATGTCTGCCGTCAACAAGTTCAGAAGAAGTAAAACATGGATCAAACGTAAGTTCAAAACATAGTGATCGCATTGAATGTATGATTTGTAAAAAAATTGTTTCAAAAAAATACTTTGCTAGCCATTTGAAAAGTGAAAGTCATAAAAGTCATGTGCTATCATCGCATAAAAAACTTAAAAACGTTGATCTAATCGATTCCGCGTTCGGCAACCGCCTTCTTACTTTTAGAATCACTTCTGAGTCCAATGACGAAATAAATAATTACTTTGAAACACCAGAATCGTTCCTCACAAATATTAAGGAAACCATATTTTTATTGTTAGAAGAATGCATTCAAAAACGAACAATAATCAAAGTGAACTTTATTTTAAAAGCTGATTTCACACAAGAAACTAAACAGCAAAAGAATACATTTGATTTCCAAACGTTAAATTGGACTGTCTGCCATGGTGACGATTTAAAAATGATTTTTGCTTCAATAAATAACGAAATTACAAATAAAGTTAGCAATTTTGAAAAAAAAGATAGTGGTTGGTCTTTAGAAAAGATAAAACATTTAGATATGAATGTCAATCAATTCAATCCTTTACGTGGATCTTCATTTATTGATTTACCAATTGATATTAAGTTAAAAAAAGCGGTTATAAATGTTAAAAATAATGACCATCAATGTTTTATGTGGGCAATTTTATCTGCATTATTTCCTACCAATAGTAATTCAGATAGGATGACTTCATACGTAAAGCATATGAATAAACTGAAGTTTGAAAACATTCCGTTCCCCATTAAAATTAAGGATATACATAAGTTTGAAAAACTTAACAATATTAGTATCAACGTTTTTGGATTAGAATACGATACGAAAAGTAAACTCAATCAAATTATAGGTCCTCTGTATCACACCAAATCTCGTAAAACTGTTCACATTAACCTTCTTTACCTTGCCAGAGGGATTTCTGGTCACTATTGTTACATTAAAAACTTATCTAGATTAGTGAGTAGGCAATTAAACTCACACAAGTCTTCCGCTCATATTTGCGATGGTTGTTTGCTTAATTTTTCTATCAAATCAAAGTTGCTAGAACACCAACAACGTGACTGCGGTCAAATTAAAGTAGACTTACCTAGTGATCAGATTTCTAAAAAGAAAAATTGGTTTGGCGAAAACGTTTCAAATAACCAAATTACGTTTGATAGATACGACCGTAAACTGAAAGTACCATTTGTTGTGTATGCTGATTTCGAAGCGTTTCTTAATCCAATCAATACTTGTGAAAACGATCCCAATCAATCGTCTACTATTGAAATACAAAAACATGAAGTGTACAGTTTTGGATATTATATAAAATGTTCCTTTAATGATAGACTTTCACGCTACAAAACATATACAGGTCCAAATTGTGCCCAACTTTTTATTCGTTCCGTGAAAGAAGATTTAGAATCGTTAGTTCCGAAAATTGTTATAAAATCTCCCGCAAAAGAATTGACCGATACACAAAAGCTTAACATTTCGAATAGTGAAGTTTGCTACATTTGTGAAAAAAAATTAAATGTTGAAAAATTTGTGAACTTTGACTGGTATAGTGGTAAATACGCTGGCGTAGCCCATAAATTATGTGCACAACAATATAAACCGCAAAAATTCATTCCAATATTTTTCCACAATTTAAGTAATTACGACGCTCATTTTCTTGTACATGCTTTAAATATTCAGGAAGGTGAAATAGAGATAATTCCACAGAATAAAGAAAAATATATTTCTTTTACCAAAAACTTAAATATTGCCGGAACTCCTTTTAAATTACGATTTGTAGATTCTATAAAATTTATGTCGTGTAGTCTGGAAAAACTTGCTCATAATTTAAAGCCTGAACAATTCCATGAACTCGGTTTAAACTTTCCTGACAAAAATGACTTCAAACGTTTACTCCGAAAGGGTGTGTACCCCTATGAAATCATGACTTCATTTAAGTCGTTAGAAATGACTTGTCTTCCAACTCGAGATCAATTTTATAGTTCAATAAATGATAGCAACATTTCTGAGAACGATTACGAACATGCAAAAGATGTTTGGAATCATTTTAAATGTAAAAACATGAATGATTATTCTGATCTTTACTTAAAAACTGATGTTTTATTATTAGCTGATATTTTCGAAAATTTTCGACAAGTCTGTCTCAAAACTTATGAATTAGATCCAACCCATTACTTCACTGCACCCGGATTAAGTTGGGATGCTATGCTAATTCATACAAAAGTTAAATTGGAGTTGCTTACAGATTTTGATATAATTGCTTTTATACAAAAAGGTATAAGAGGTGGAATATCCCAATGTAGTAACAGATATGCAAAGGCAAATAATAAGTTCATGAATGAATATAACAGAGAGATCGAGTCTTCCTTCCTCATTTACCTTGATGCTAATAACCTATATGGATGGGCTATGTCCCAATACCTACCTACAGGTGAATTTCAATGGGTTGATATCAATACTGACTTTAACATTTCGGATGAGGCGGAATATGGTTATATATTGGAAGTTGATTTAGATTACCCTCATAGCTTACACGATTCTCATTCAGATTTACCTTTTTGTCCTGAAAGCATTACTGTTGCTAATTGCAGAGAAAAAAAATTAATTCCAAACCTAAATAACAAATCAAGATATATCATACATTATAGAAATTTAAAACAATGTTTAGAGAACGGTTTAATTTTACGTAAAATACACAGAATACTTAAGTTTAAACAAAGCGCTTGGTTAAAAACATACATTGATTTGAATACTCAATTACAAGCACAGTCTTCAAACGATTTCGAAAAAGATTTTTTTAAACTTATGAACAATTCAGTGTTTGGAAAGACTATGGAAAACATTGCGAAGAGAGTGGACGTTAAATTATTAAATCATTGGGAAAATCGTGGTAAAGTTCAAGGTGCACAATCGCTTGTTGCGAAACCTGAATTCCACAGTTTGTCAATATTTTCGGAAAGTTTAGTTGCAATACAATTAAGTAAGACAAAATTATTTTTTAACAAACCCATTTATTTAGGGTTTTGCATTTTAGATATATCAAAAACATTAATGTATAATTTCCATTATAATCACATGAAACAAAAGTTTCAAAACAATCTTAAATTATTGTATACCGACACCGACAGCTTAGTTTATCAAGTATTCACAGATGATTTATATAAAGATATTAAATCAGACTTACATTTATACTTTGATACATCCGATTATGCAACTAATAATGAATATGGTTTTCCATTAATTAATAAAAAAAAGTTAGGGTTCTTCAAAGACGAAAATAATGGTAAAATATGTAAAGAATTCGTTGGTCTTCGTGCGAAAATGTATGCGATTGATGTAGAAGATAACTTAACAACAAAAGCAAAGGGTGTTAATAAATGCGTTACAAAAACATTCAATTTAGAAGATTACAAAACTTGTTTATTCAAAAAATGCAATAAAATAAGTAAAATGTTGCGATTTAGATCCATAAAACATGTATTATTTACACAAAAAATTCATAAAATCAGTTTGAGTTACTCTGATACTAAACGATATATTTTACCAAATTCAACAAATACACTAGCTTGGGGGCATTTTAGAATTCCTAAAGAATAAAAAGAAAAATTGATGTGATCACTATGTGTTGTTCATACAACTTGTATTGTTTGTGTAAAATTTTGTATGTCAAACATAATAAAAATTTTTATGTACTTATTTTAAAAACATAGTTTTAAGTTTAGTTTTTGCAACCATCTTTTAAATTATTAATTAGTTTAAGTTTTATCTCCACTTTGTTTAGGGTTAATTTTTATATTATAAATAAATTGTGCATTAAACCTGAACAGTATTTGCATTTTTATTTTCACTAGAGTAACACGTTCTGAACTCCATTTAATAATCATAATCATGGTCCACTTTTTTCATCCATTCACTGCAATTGTTGCAGGTCCTAGTGGTTGTGGAAAATCAAATTTTGTTACAAACTTTTTGAAATACTGTAATGAAATTTGTAACATTAGCTTTTCTGAAATTATTTGGTGTTTTGATGAAATGCAACCCTTGTATAATTTAAAAAATGTTACTTACTATCAAGGGATCCCAGATCTTAGCATGATTGACGGTAAATCTCCAAGACTACTTATAATTGATGATCTCATGAGGGAATCAGATGGAAGGATTGTTGATATTTTTACGAAAGGCAGTCACCACAGAAATCTGAGTGTGTTTTATATTACACAAAACATATTCCATCAAGGAAAAGGACAACGTGATATTTCATTAAACTCTAGTTACATAATTTATTTTAAAAATCCAAGAGACAGAACACAGATACGACATTTGGCTAGACAAGTTTATCCAGATAATTCGAAGTTTGTTGAAGAAGCATACAAAGATGCAACCACCGAAGCTCACGGATATTTATTAATTGATCTGAAACAAAACACCAATGACATGCATCGCTTCAAAAGCAAAATATTTCCATCTGATAATAACTGTGTTGTTTACATTCCTAAAAAAGGGTATAAATAGAACACGTAGCGATCGACTCTTATCAGTTCTAAATAATGACTCAAGCAGAATCTACAAACCTTAATCATTTGTTTAGAGTATTAAAAATAATCAAAGCTAAATATCGTGAACAATTGTTTGAAAAGTGTGATGATGATGAAATAAAGAATCTTTGTGACTTTCTTTTAAATTTTCTTAAAGAAAAAATTGATTTAAAAGATACAAGTGAATCAACTTTCAATATTTGTAAATTGAACTGTTTTTTTTCAACTGATGTCATTTGAATCACGATATATATATTTTATAACACAATAAAATTTATTTAGTCTTAAAATGATGCTTGGTCGAGTAACTTCCCATAAGGACTTATTACGATCATTACATTCACTAAAACCAAAGTACAGAGCAGCGCTACTCAAAACCTGTGGGGATACAGAAATACATTGTCTAATTGAATGTATTTTTAATGTATTAAAAGGAAAAGTGCCACTAAAAGATAAAGATAAGAGCAAATTAAAGAAGTACAGAAAAATATTAAGAAAATTAATATCCAAAGGGAATACTAAATCTAAAAAGCAAATTATTATACAAAAAGGTGGTGCATTTTTACCTTTAATCTTGGGTGCTGTTTTAAGTACTATTTTGAATACAATAACTCGTTCTTAAAGTAAAAACATTATGTCTAACGTAAAAAAAATGGTTTTGATTGAATCGAGTGCACTCGAAAGACTCAAGGAAAGGGAAAACCCAACTGAAGAAACTTTATCTCGTTTGGATGGTGAAATGCAAAAAATTATGAAAAGTAAAGTAGATGATCGTGAAAAATGGACTTTATACCTTCAGACGTTGCAAAGATATTTGCATTTCAACGATGAGAAAAAAAACTCTTTAAAAATTATTTCACTCCATAGTGAAAAAGAAAACAGAAGCGACGCTCAAGTTCAAACTGAACCACACATTCAAGTGTCCACCAACCCAATATACTTAAAAAATGAATATGAGAAACTTAATCCTAGTATAACACCACCATCAGTCGTTGAGAGTGATATTCCGCGGAAAGACGCGTATTCGGTTCCAGAAATCCTTCAATCTATACCAAAAAGTTATCAAAAGAGAGCTGAAACATTACTGGATTGTTTACAAAAAAATAAGGAAAAAATACGATGGGATGAAAATGGTACTGTAATAATCCAAGATAAAGCTATTCCATTCAGTAATATCACCGAATTAGTTAATAACACACTAAGGAAATTAAAACGTCCTACACCAATTGGAAGCGACCCTTACCTTAAAGTATTATCAATTATACAAGTACCGATCAGATGTATCGGTAATCCTGATATATACGAGTACCTGCAAAATAGCATAATAGAAATTAAAGATACGCTACAACCTCATGAGACACCATCAACATCAAACAAAAGATCATTGTCATCAGAACCATTGAAAAAAGCTCGGAAGAAACTTGATTGGGAGAGATGGAACCCGTACTAGATATAGATCAAATTTATTATGATGTTTCACATCCAGCGGGGTACAGTAGCGTTAATAAGTTGTCAAGTGCCTTAAGGGGTAAAATGAATAAAAAACAAGTTCAACAATGGTTACAAAAACAAGAGACATATACATTACATAAACCAGTTCATAAAAAGTTTGTAAGAAATAAATACATTTTGTCAAATTTTAATGTTTTATGGCAAGCAGATTTAAGTGATATGCGATCTTATAGTCAATATAATGATGGTTATAAATACATACTTTGTGTTATTGATGTTTTTAGTAAATATGCTTTTGCAAGAGCAATCAAAAAGAAAAATTCTGAGTCCATCAAAAAGTGCTTTCAAAGTATATTTAACGAAGCAAATGCTACACCAACCCATATACAATCTGATAAAGGTACGGAATTTGCATCGAGAGATGTAATTTCATTTTTAAAAAGTAACAATGTAAAGTACTATACCACAAATAATCCAGATATTAAAGCTAGTATCGTAGAACGATTCCAAAGAACATTGAAGATGAAAATGTGGCGATACTTTACTCACAAAAATACATATAAGTATATCGATATTTTAAAAAATTTATTAAAGTCTTATAATATGAGTTATCATTCTAGTATTAAAATGCGACCATGTGATGTTAATTCAAGTAACATCATGACGGTTTGGTGTCATTTATATGAACGAAAAAGTAATTCTAAGACCCATTACACATCCTCATTGCAAGTTGGTGATTTTGTGAGAATAACAAAACATAAACACGTATTTCAAAAAGGTTATGAGACTAACTGGAGTGATGAAATATTTATTATTACTTCTATTGTCAAACGAAAACCACTATTGGTTTATACTTTAAAAGATTTGCAAAATGAACCAATTGTAGGTACTTTTTATGGTAAGGAGCTGCAAAAAGTTACTTATGACCCCACCACTAAATACAAAATAGATAAAATCATAGGTATTAGGTATTCTGGTAACAGAAAGGAAGTGTTGGTTAAGTGGAAAGGTTACCCGAATAAATTTAATAGTTGGATATCAGCTCAAACGTTAGAACAAATATGAGTGATGAAAGTTTTTATCTAACGTTACTGAGCAATAGCTCACTTTCATATTTTCCGGATAATAAAACAACAAACTTTTTTACGAAATTACCAAAAACAATCAAGCTTGAAGGAGAGTGGGAAGTTGGGTTAGTGGAATATCACTATCCATGTACCATAATAAATGTTCGGGAACATGAAAACGTGGTTTATATAAGCAAAAATAAACGTTTATTGAGTGAACCTGCTTTGGCCAAAGTGGAATACAAATCACATATACCAGCAACAAACTATGACTCTGTTGATCATCTTTTAATGGCTTTTAATCAAAATCCTTTACTAAAAGACAGTGTTCAGTTTCGTTACGATGAGATATCAAAACGTGTATCGGTTACATCAAATAATGATTCCATAACATCCGTTACAACATCTACTACGCTTGGATTACAGCTTGGGTTTGAACCAAGGTCTAATTTTATAAAAACCAAAAATACTATGGGAAAATATCCTTGACTTATATATACTTGCTACTAGGGTTACCATCGCAATTGTTTGTTTATTCTGATATCGTTCAACCACAAATGGTTGGAGATGTGATGACATCTTTGCTTAGAATAGTTCCCTTGGATCCAGCAAAGTATGTTTATGGTGCTTATAAAATGAACGTATTTTCTCCTGCACATTATATTCCCGTATTGCGAAGAGAATTTGATGTTTTAGAAATAGATATAAGAACGAACACTGGGGAAAAAGTACCATTCCAGTTTGGGACTGCGTGTATTAAACTCCATTTCAAACGAGTTAAATAGCAATCTACTTTTTTTTTATTATGGCCTGTCCTTACGAGCAATATTATACCCATCAAGCGGGTTCAGGTGTAGGAATTGTGTACAAAGGAGCTGCTTTTCAACGTGGTCATGGTATTGGGAGTTTTTTAGGAGGCTTGTTTAGGACAGTTTTGCCTTTGCTGACTAGTGGAGCAAAAACAGTAGGTAAGGAAGCGCTCAATGCCGGTGTAGGCCTCCTTTCAGATATGATTAGTACTCGACCTTTAAACGAAAGTGTCAAAACTCGTTTGAAGGCTGTCAGCAACAATTTGAAACGAAAGGCAGATGAAAAAATTGATTCTTTAATGTTAGGATCCGGGTATAAAATCAAAAGAACCAGTAAAAAGGCACTCACTTCTTCGAAAGCGTCTAAGAGGAAAGGTGTTTCAAAAGCACGTAAGAGCACACAACGTATGCCAGATATATTCTCAAATTAAAAAATGTCATTTTTACATCATCATTCTCGTGAGTGTGTGAAATCGGAGTTGGATTTATTTGCTTTACCATCAACACAAACAAGCATTGAAAGTGGAGCTTGGATGCATTATAGTCCTATTTCTTCTCTAAGTGATGAAGGACCGATTGAATTCGTTATACCCGGTGCTGGAGATGAATACATAGATTTGTCTCATACATTACTTAACATCAAAGCTCAAGTAACTAACCAGGATTCAACATCGATTACGGCGGATGCAAATGTAGCTCCAATCAATAACTGGTTACATTCATTGTTTAATCAACTTGAAGTTTATTTAAACCAAAAATTGATATCACCACCGAATAATACATATGCTTACCGTGCATATATAGAAAATTTACTAAACTATGGATCTGCGGCTAAAACTAATCACCTCACATGTGCCATGTGGTACCAGGATACAGCAAGCAACATGGATAATTGTGACGAATCAAATCGAGGTTTCGTTACAAGAAGAAGACTCGTGAAGGGAAGTCGTACTGTTGAAATGATTGGTCACGTACATGGGGATATATTCAATCAAGAAAAGTTTCTTTTAAATGGTGTAGAAATGAGATTAAAGTTAGTTCGCACAAAGGAATCATTCAATCTTATGTGTCCAAACAACGATCACAAGTTTAAAGTTAAAATTAGTGCTGCGCAGTTGCTTGTACGAAAAGTACGAATAAATCCTTCGGTTTTATTAGCTCACGAAAAAGTATTGTTAAAAACTACTGCTAAATACCCCCTTACCCGAGCAGAAGTTAAAATTTTAACAATTTCTTCTGGAGTTCAAACTAAGACATTGGATAATGTATTCCTTGGTCAGATACCTAAACGGTGTATAGTCGGTTTTGTAAAAAATTCTGCTTTTAATGGTAGTTTTACCTCTAATCCCTATAACTTTGATAACTTTGGTCTGAATTCATTTAGTATATATGTAGACGGTAAACAAATACCATCCAAAACTTTGCAACCTTCGTTTTCTGAAAACGTAATTACAAGTGCCTATCACACTCTTTTCTCGGGAACTGGTATTCACTTTTCAAATGATGGTAATGCAATAACAGAATATGATTTCTCACGTGGTTGTTGTCTTTTGGCATTTGATATGACTCCTGACTTGTCTGCGAACTCTAGTTCACATTGGAGTCTCATAAAACGTGGATGTGTTCGACTGGAAGTAGGTTTCGAATCTCCGCTTGAAGACACGATCAATTGCGTAGTATATGCAGAGTTTGACAACATATTAGAAATTAATAAAAACCGTGAAATTACTTTAGATTACAATAGTTAAATCAATTTGTTTAAGATGAACACCATCGACATACAAAAATGTTTGTGGAAAATACACCCCGACTTAACATTGAATGTTTTTGCTGCTAATCGTTTACCTGTCAAAGTTACATTACCTGTCTATTTAATAAGCAATTTAGATCCTGACACAAGACCTGGATCTCACTGGGTAGCAATTTTCATTAATGGTAATGGAATTGGGGAATATTTTGATTCGTTTGGTCGGAAGCCTACACTAATGTTGGAAAACTTTTTGAAGAGAAACTCTAAGCAATACTTTTGTAATGGGTCAGTTCTACAAAACTACATGACTTCGGTATGTGGAATGTATAGTCTTTTGTTTGTTTACTTTAGATTTAACAAAATACCGATGATTGATTTTATAAACATGTTTACTGAAAATACTTTATGTAACGATTTAATTTTAAGAAATCTATTCATGTCTGTATTTTTATATTAAAATAAATTGTTTTGTAACAAACTTGGATCTTTCATTTAAAAGAAATTTGATAAAGATATTTCATTTAAGGAAAAACTATCTGAAGACTCATTTACATAGAATATTGTGGTAGATTTGTATTTAAAATGTCTTCGGAAAGAGCATTCAAAAAATGAAATACCCTTAGTAAATTAAACAACAAAGATAAGGTAAAATTTATTTATTAACCTGCACTTTTTTGAGTGCATGTTGAACAAAACCCTGCCATGGGAAGCACTCCGTCGATTTCACTACATTCTTCCGTTTCATTGTAAACATATGGTACTTTATGTCCTTGACAAGGTGTAAAGAATGGACTGATATCCGTATCCTCCATCATCCATTGTGGTAATTCATTCTGAAGGTACCACAATCGAATGTATCTTTTGAAGTCACGTAAAATTATTGTTTTACCCATCTTTTCAATTACTTGTTCTGTAAGCATTGTATATCTTTATGACGAGTAGACTGTAGACACTGAGCAGGTAGTTGCGTGCACTCACAGTTTTATGTGTCTCTCACTTGGTTTTATTGTTAAAGTTAGTATTGTCACTGAATCACATCACACCTTTAAGAGTTATCTCACGGTTTTTTGTCCTTAGTCTCCACAAAGAACTTAGCACAATCTTCTTTTGTTGCTATTTTCTGTGTTATTTCGTAGATGATATCTCGGGTGCTCTGATAGTGTTGGTCGTCTCCGCTGTGAGCGTAATATTTCACACGCACGTCTGTATGTTTCCAAAGCTCCGTATTGGAAACGTTGCGAATTTTGTTCATGTCATATATTTCGATTTTCACAAGATGACTCGCATTTGAACCGTCATCGTCATTAGTTGATATGTAGCTTACACCACCCTCACTACAATGTCCGACGCACGATGATAACTTAGCACCCTTCTTCTTCCTTTTCGGTTTTTCAAAAAACTTTTCGATGTTGTTTGCCACTCTTTTGCAACCGACGTTTTGGGTATTTATCCTGAACGACGGTAGAGTGATTTCTTCGTCTTCGTCGGGAGTATCAGGAAAGTAGTAGTTTTTTAATGTAAAAGTATCTTGATTCTGAAACAAAAGTAAAGAACAAAATTAATAAGTTTGTTAAGTTACATTGAAATAAAACGGACATGTATCTCTATCAAAGAATTTAAATATTAAATGGTTCCATGAAAACATACAATGTTTGAAAAAACAAACTGCGAAATGAAGAAAGTAGTGAATCGAATAAAAAGCCTCAGAAAAATAACTAAACTTTGTTAAAATCATAAGACAATATTACAAATGTAGCGACCAAAGTATGAGTAGTAAAAACACATTTTGATTACACAAATAGAAAGAAATAAAAAAAATTAAAAGCAATACTCACAGACATTTTGTATAGCAGCGATGCAGGAACTTCTTACTGGGTAATAAGTTTCAAGTTTTCACTCGCACTGGTAGATTTGAAATGTACAGATGTATGAGCTCCCTTCGGTTTATATCCATCCAAAATAGATAAAAAAAAAGTAAGAAGAAGGAGGTGGTTGGAGGCGTAAACAATTAACCGTCGTCGTTATGAGACTACAAACCGATAAAGGAACAATTGAAATAATTGAGGAAGCAGCAAATTCTCTCCCTTTATTGTTATCACAAGAATTTGGTTTTTGATAAAAAACTCATTTTAACTTTGTAATTTTCCAAGAAACACAAAAAGTAACCGTCGTCATGGGGCTACATTGTTATCACAAGAATTTGGTTAGTCATATGTAACAAGTAAAAACATGCTGCATAACGTTTAAATAATATGAACAATAAGACGCTACTGAACCACCCTTTCGTAACATATTTGCAATACCTGGCGGGTGAAATGATTATAATTCACAATAGGTATAGTAAGATAAATTATAATTGAAGAAAAGTAAATAGTCAATAACATTTGCGGTTTGATTCGACCACCCGCGACCTTATTAAATAAATTCGCGTTTGATACCATACCTAATAAGTGAGCGGGAATCCGCCAATCCCTACTACTCGCGTGTAATTCACATTTGAGAATAGAGAGCGAAATATTGCCATCACGACAATAAAAATGAGCACAAATACAACTAAGGTCCAAAATTGTATTAAAACACAAGAAGAACATTTATATTCTCAAATGTTTTTTATGATGTTTAACAACATGGCTGCTACCCACTACGCCACTCGGCCGTATTTCTGTCGTACGTAATACAACCACAAGTAAAAAAAAATTTACTTTACCAAATCTCTAGTTCACAAAACCTTCAACAACAAACATTTCATTACAAATATGAACATTAAATACTGTTATTAACTACAGATAGATATCCATTTGTCACGACATTGCCACTAAGATGCGCGTGCGCCGATTTCTCGCACCACGTCGTCGCTCGGCGCGAGGTCGCGCGTACACATTGACCCATTAAAGTAGATCGATGCCGGTCGCTAATCGGTCCGATGGCCGAATATTTCTGACAAGTATTTAGGTTAGAAGTTTTAAGGTTAATTTAATGATAAGGATATTTTAGAATATCTTTGTAAATAAATTAGATTTCATTGATGAACACTTTGTAGTAAACAAGCCTAGGTATAATATGTAAGATTTTTTTGGTATACAAGTTTTAAAGGAGTAGAAGTAGAATATACTAACAAAAGGTCAATGTACTAAAATATCAAAGTATGCTATAAATCTGCTGCTAAAAAGCCAGTATTTAAATCTAGTGTACAGGACGTTTATGACAAATCCCGGGAATTTAATGTAGGCTTTATTTAATTCAACCCCGTCTGACAATCTATCCAATATGAATTTCAATAAAATTAACAAAATAAAAGAGGTATACTACAGATTAAACTCTTTAGTGAGTTGATGAATGACGTGCAAAATATATGTCAAATTAAGGGTCAATTTATTTTAATGACAATAATGCCAACTCTCTGCATTAAAGGAAGAGTCGAACTTATACCACGTGAGAGGATAAAAATAAACAGCACACTTGTGACAAAGTTGATCAAGTTTATAAGAGAGGTTGAGCAGAGAGTAGGCTCATTGCCCAAGTTACTTTTTCAGAATTTTCTCTTTTAAGTTATCATTTTTCGATTTCTATCAGAAGTTTTTTATCTTTTTAGGATTTACTTTCAGCTTACAAAAAGTTTATTTATTTATTTACGTGATAATGGATGAATTCTCGTCGGTAAACATTGCACCTTTGACAAGAAAATACAGGTCCACAAACAAGTCTGCGATATGTGTGCTTTATGAATGTTCAAAATACGTAACAAACTATAAAAAATACCAACCCATTTAGAAAAATATAAATGTTAATTGGCTCTTAAAGCAATTTAGCTCGAAATTTGGCCAGAAAGTTAAGGTTTACACTTTGTTCGCTATAACTTTATTTCGCCAAATGTTCCGTACTTACGATAAGGAACATCATCCGAAAAACAAAAACATTATCTCAAAGCATCCGTAAACGAATAACCAACAATTTAAAGAAAACAAAAAGGTTAAACAAACCGCCATGTTGCCAGACCGGGCCAACAATACTCCCGTAAAAAACGACACCTCGAAAAAAATATAGAGACAGCTTCCGTACGCTCGCATGTTACTTTTGGTAAACAATCAAAATTGATACGCACAATTGGGTAGATGACAGCATTCGAATATGTAAGATATTGGTTTTTATTTATGCAAACACACCTTATTATAGCTCAAAAATGCTTGAAAAATAAAATAGTAGTAATATTAAAGGATATGCCTTAAATAAAACAGAAACACAGCTAAAATATAATTTCTGAATTAGTAAAACAAAACATTATTACTAACACATCATAAACATTTAATATTACAACATTTACTATTAAGAGCTAAATCTTTTTAGTTT
The DNA here is from genome assembly GCA_923062675.1 of Marasmarcha lunaedactyla. Lineage (NCBI taxonomy): Eukaryota > Metazoa > Arthropoda > Insecta > Lepidoptera > Pterophoridae > Marasmarcha > Marasmarcha lunaedactyla. Next base: position 19,275,784 of record OV281353.1, read on the forward strand.
TTAATAATATTATGAGTATTTCCATACATTCCGTGCCTATGTTGCTCAGTAGTGACGTCACAATTTAGTGCCATTTTCTATGAAGCGGTTTCCAGGCCTTTGCAAATGCTTCCCGTACACAAAATTCCTTTAAACTATTTTTTCTAGATCTGTTATGCTTGGGACAAGTTTATGCATTATTATAATATTCAACAAATATGAAATACAACTTTTGTCATCGAGTAGATTCGGAAGTCCCGATTGCTCTGTACTCCCGGACAGTCCTCACACAGAATAAAGAAAACAACGATGTCCCGTTTCCTGTCAATTCGGCAAAATGTACATTTGGCTACCGGTTTTTTAGTCATCGTAACGTTCGGCGGCTTCACTTGCGTGACTTGCTTTCTGTTAATTGCTTTTTGATTGAAAAGTAAATTTTAATTAGTTTTTGTTCTGCGATGATCCGTTTTTAACGTGTAGCTTTTATCTTTAAAAGTAAAACAGAATGGGAAAGTAGGAAGTTAATATCCGTTACAACGTATTCTTTTGAAAATATCAATAAACTTTGTTATGAAAATTGGAGGAAAAACATATTTCAAGAAACGTTCATTTGTCATGTGTTTATACTAAACCTATTTCGTAATAGGTGAGGTACGGCTTAGTAAAACACATCTCAAAATAAAGAAATTGTACTTGTTGCGTAATTTCTACTCTCGTCTGGGGCGGGACTAGTCTTTCCTATTTGAACCGAATAATAATAATAACAACGTTTACGTGGATGTGTTCCGGTTGTGTGCAAAGGGCAGGAACAGCAGTGTAATTACTGGAACAAAGGCAACTCCAACTTGAGCCTACGGCCGGCAACGCGACATTAATCGATAACTATCAACAAATAAGAATAAAATTAATAAAATCTACAATTAGTGATGCTTGTGGGCACGGATGTCAGTTAACACCTGATGGATTACGTGCTAGGTTCCCGACTACGACAAAATAAAAAATGTATTTTGTTCATCTCACGCGATTACGAAATATCATCGGTAGCACATTTTTTTTTAAATATTATTACATAGATAGTAAAGAATACTTAATCAAAGCTTGGCGTGGTGCCAAATCATAATGAATCCGACCTTTGTCTCTCGAGCTCATGAATACGGAAATGGAGGAATTATTTCTTAGAATATTCATTCCCAAAGAGAAGTCCCGCTGAAAGATCAGTCCCGAGTTTGTGTTAATTTAAATTTAACATCAACAAAATTCTTAACTTTCTAATCTTTCAAAATTTGAATTTCCCATAGTTGTCATAATTATCAATAGGTACTTGTTATAAAACAAAGTCTGTCTGAAAGCAATATACTTAAAGACTAAAGAACAAGTTTTCATAAGGTTTTCACCAATAGACGGAATGATTCAAGAGGAAGGTTTATGTATATAATTTATTCATGAATGTTTTGTGTAAATTGGCTGAAATATTATATTTGCTAGTGATATCGAAAAAATGTCAGCCGACTGGGAGCTTTCAAGAGAAACGCTGCCCTTTGAGATATAATAATTCAATATATCGTTAAAAGGTTTATCTTTTATAGATCTACAGAAAAGTCCCCGAAGCCATACGTCTACCTTTTAAGGATGGCTTACTACACCCATTTTAATGTTTGAAAATTAATCAAATACAACGTAGTAATTGGAAATAATATTGGCGAATCCTTATTTATGTAAACAGTGAGCGTTTAGAAAAGTAACCAGTACCTTCGTTTATTCTTTTTTTAAATGTGAATTTCCATAATATTAGCTTCATGTCAAGAAGTCTTCAAAAAAATAGTTGATTTATAAAGCTTGATTTGACTTGATCAGTTTGTTTTAGCTCCTGTCATTTTTTATTACGATAGATAGGATTGATTCACAAGCACAAGTATTTGATTTTGTACTTTAATTTTTAAATATAGGAAATTAAAGTCACTTCAGAATGTAAGGACTCATTTTTATGTAAGAATACTTTTTTTATATTCCTAATAGATTTATTACTCACTGGAGTCCTTACCCTTGGCTGTATAGCTTTTGCCTTAGCCGGCGAGTTTAAGATTAAAACATAACTTAAAAACGAAACCGTTTCGTTACTTTTGGACTTGTCACTTGTGTGTGTGTGTGTGTGTGTGTGTGTGAGTGCCTTGGTTTTGGTATGGCGATTTGCTATTCTTTTAGTTATTTTATACAACGTGACTAGGTAATTTGAAATCATAACCTCAAAATTAGTACTTATTGAAAATGCAATTATTATTGTTCCTAGACATACTCCATAATGTATATTTTTAATTGAATCCGGATTTTATGTCCTATAGTTTTAGATATTTTTGACTTCTAAACGCTCCACTGTAACTCTTACTAAAACCATGTATGGCGATCTGCCAATGTTCTTTATTGAGTAAAGTTCATCAAAGGTCAATAAATTAAATACTTGATTTTACAATATATAGTGATTCTTTACGGTTTCTAATACTTGCAGGATAGCAAATATTTGAAAATACTCTAAGTGGGATAAAAAAAAGGAATTAGGAATTCGGGCCGGGTCGCTAGTTTTGAATAATTTGAGAATAAAACAATACATACTGAAAGAACAAGTTCCTACTGAGTTTCTTTCCTACTGAGTTTCTTGCTGGTTCTTTGGCAGTAGATGACCCTTCCGAACCAGTGGTAGTTTCAATATACGACGTCCTTAGTCGAGGTCCGTGCCCTCTCGGGTGCCCTCAGGCGTATCGTATGTAGGAGTAGTTTAAGTTCCAGCTAGTCGCCGTCAGCGCTAGGCCACAAAGTCCGGTGAAATTGAAAAGAATAATAATAAATAAACTGTCCATTCAGAAAAAAAAATGAAAGAACAAGGTGACTGTATTTTCTTATGAGATTTGTAGTTTGATTCGTATATTGGTAGAATGACGACAAAGTAGCTAGAGTTGAAATCATTAATACGTAACTCCCACACATCTACTTGTGCCGTAGTCTGACAACCACGTGCAATTTGCGCTAACTCAAATCCAAACTGTCCTAAAGCCGGTCTTCAGATACCTAAACTTAGGTTTTCATTTGTTAGTTACTACTGTACAACAAATACCCACTGATAACTGTTTTAAACTATCGCGGTTATTTTCACTGTAATTTAATGAATATTTACTATAATAAATTCATGAAACGATAAAACAACAATCGTGTGGTGTTCGGTCAAAAACCCAGTATAACGGTGAGTGCGTATTGCAAAAACGACAAAAATGTGAGTTCCAGTAGTAGCAGATCAAAACGAACGAGAAAGAGGGTAGATCGATTTATCTGCCTCTAACTGTCATCGCCACCTACCTACATCTGCCAGTCCGCGATCATGGTGTTTGTAACAGCATCGAAATATCGGACGCGCGAAATAAAAATCGAAAATCGTGGTAAGAATCCCGTAAATTAATTAAAATACCCACTGGTTGTTCTCTCCACGAGTTTAATATTATTAGTTTGGAACTCACAATTCACAATCAAAGGTCCGTATGCCACAGAGCTTAGACATTTTCATAGTGTAAAATAAAACTTAAGCTTTATCAAAATCTAGAATCATAGATCTTTGATTGTTTTGGAATAAGACCCAACGTCTCTATTTAAAAGTGTTACTAACCTGGATGCGGATGCGGATGCGCGTGCGCATGCTCCGGAGGCTGCATCGACGACAGCGCGGACAATGGCGTGTAGCGCGCGTCCTCGCGGGAGCAGCTCTCCTAAAGGGAATTAAATTTATTGATTATTGATATGAAAAGTGGGCGGGAGGAAAAATAAACATACCTATAGTTTTTTTTATTGCATGTAAAAAAAACGACCAATACAATCATCACGAGAACGTCAAATAAAGAAAGGCCGTTTCAAAAATATTTTAGTATTTTGATCTGTAAAAGATCTGTACTGATAAATTTTATAGGTGACCGATGATTTGCAATGACGCATTTAATAAAACAGTCTCCGTTTATTTTAATTCCGTTCCTTATGAATCTAAAAACGCTACTTCATTTATGAAAACGTATGAAAATAGAATACTATTTTACAATTACCTACTTTTAACTTAGGTGTTGGATTTAACCAACGCTTACGTAAAAGATTCCCTATAAGGCCAATTATTATACTTTAAATACTTTATGTAGGTAAATCTATTGATTAAACCCCCTTATATGTCTAATGTAAACTTTTATTTAATGCGACATTTGATATCAAATAAATAGCACAATAAAACAAATCAAATTAATACCCAGACTTGTACAAATAACACGTCAAATAAATATTAATGGAGCGGAATCAATGTGATGCTGAGATGGATCCAACTCATACAATCAAAGCGAATTATTGAAATAAACATCCGAGGAATTGGTGTTATTAATTTACCAGTTCAACTAATACGCCGTTTAATAAGGTTTAACGTGTCAGACTGTAATCTTTGTAAGGTAAAACTGACGGCAACTCTTTACCCGAGCGTAAATTGTCCCGCCCTTTACTAGTACTCAAGGCACTGCGCAAATAACACGGCAAAGCCCTGTGTCTAAGGTCTAATTTTCTCTGAATATGTAAAAGGGAAGGAAAACGATAAAGGATAATGCGAGGATGAGATCTTGAGGCATGTTTACATAGAACTTACTTCATTACCGTGTATTAATGAGACGAGAAAAGCCCTGAGGTACCTGATATTTATTACAGCGCGCGGAATTTTTGGGCCATGGAAATTTTGCGAATTAAGCCTGTGGGAGTGCCTATTTTTTGTACCTTATGTTCTTTTATGATTTTAATTACTAGGTTAAATCCCAAATTGAATATTGATTTATTATAAATTAATTTAAAGCCATAATTCTCAAGCAAGCTTTATGTTATTTGGGTAGATGACACAATTTAAAAATGCAAGTTTTTATAATTTATTTATAAAATATTAGTTATTTTGACAGGTACAATGTTTTGAAAAATATAGTTTTGAATTTAATATCGAAATTATATAGATTTGAAAACTTAAAAAAAGAAGCAAATACTTATTATAGTATATGTAAAATTTTTAAATATCTTTAGCTTACTGACATTAAATATAACAATTTTTACTATGACAGTATGCATGTAAACGCATTATCTACGTAGCTATTATACATTTTATCCAAACGCCCATACAATTTTAGTATGATTCACAAGTCGTGACGTGACAGCTCAGTACCGTTTTGTATGGAGCGTTTTTCGGCGACTCGCAGCGGCTCCTCGAACACATCGCTGTATCTAGAAAACTATAGATTGTAAACATACTGTTACTTTTGCAATATTTATTTAGTGTGGATAAACAATTTAAATATGAAATAAAAAAAATTTGTCATGTACCCAATTGTTAATACGGGTCAGAGGTCAACGTAATTGACCTTTGTTACAATTTAGATAAATATAAGATAAATCGACATTTCGATGTTTCCTTATTTGTTTTAGTGTAAATAATATTGAAACAAGTTTTATTTTTAAGAATATCTTATAAAAGTGCATAACAAACGACTTTTTTAGTAGTTTTAATAGGTTTTAACGGTACCAATGACATATCAAAAATAAAAATAAATAATATAATTCACACTGACCGCAAAAAGATTAGTAATTTATTAAATGACTTTTTTATTAACTTGACAGATTCAACAAATAAACAAAATTTTAATGCTCAGAAATCAATACATGACTCAATTAAAAACGTAAGTCCAACAATGTTTTTAACCACTGTCACAGCAAATGAAGTTTTAAATGAAATAAGAGACCTAAAAAACACAAATGCTGTAGGTTATGATGGCCTTAGTACAAAGATATTATAGCTGTGTGCAAATGAACTAGTACGGCCACTAACTTACTTAATTAATTTGTCTTTAAGTCAAGGCAATTTTCCAATACGACTAAAAAAATCTGTCGTAAAACCTCTTTTTAAAAAAAGGAGACCGTGAGGACCTTATTAACTACAGGCCAATTACATTAGTATCTATTTTGTCAAAGATTATCGAAAAAATTATGGTCAAGAAACTGACTAGCTTTCTGGATACAAATGATAAAACAATTTGGTTTCAGGAAAAATAAATTAACGACTTTGGCTTGTTATTCACTGGTTAAAAGAATTACGGAATGTTTAGACAAAAAGCTTTACCCCGCAGCACTTCTACTTGATATGAGCAAAGCTTTTGATTTTGTGTCACATAAAATTCTTTTAAATGAATTGAAGCAATACGGCATAAGAGGTGCTCTAGATTGGATCGAGAGCTACCTAAAAGATAGACTACAGTGTGTGGAAGTAACATATTTACACAACAAACATCAAATAAGCCATAGATCCAAATTTCTTGTAAATGGTACAGGTGTACCACAAGGTGGTGTTTTGGGACCGCTTTCATTTATTTTATATATCAATGATTTACCCAAACACATGACCTATGAATGTTTTTTATTTGCTGATGACATAACAATTTTAATTCATTCTGTAAATATCCGTGACCTCAAAAATGAAATTGAATTAGCTCTGACAAAGGTAATAGACTGGCTTAATGCGAATAATTTAAATATTAATTTATCGAAAACAAATATACTTCAATTTAATACAATCAATATGAAAGTTCCCGAATTATGTGTAAACTATAATGGTTTTAAAATTGACAGTGTAAATGCTACAAAGTTTTTAGGTTTTACTTTAGACAAATACTGCAATCGGAAAGGTCATGTAATGGATGTAAAAAATAAGATTGACAAATATGTAAATGTATTAAGACGTATCATTGTACCGGATACATCTTGTATCTTTGCGTATTTGTACGAGCTCATCCAGAATATTTTAAAAGAAATAATGAAATGTTTAATTGCAGAGGAAGACATAAATATAAACTATATGTACCTGCTCATTGACTTAATACATTTTCAAAAAAATTTTATTGTATGGCTGTGCTTATCTATAATAAAATACCAAATAATATTAAGAACTTGACATTTAGACTATTTAAAATAAATTTATTTAATTATTTATCAGATAAGAGTTACTAGTCATTAAATGAATATGTATCATTGATTTAAGTCCTTAGCTTAAATAATTATTGTTATAAGTTTTTCATTGTTGATGTTGACTTTTAAATTTATTAATTGATAGTTTGATTAAGGTCTGATAATATGACGTCGCAAAGATTTGCACACCGTTTGACACTGTTAAATATGCTGTACCTAAATAACTTAAATAATTATAACACCTATTGTATCGCCCATATTTTGCAAATAAATTGATTTGACGGAATAACAATTAACAACAACAATTAAAGAATAACAATTCAATTTGGTCTATTTGAGTTGTACAAGAATAAAATTCAAAATATTCTTACCTTATCACAATTAGCCGTTGCTGTGGTCTGCGTGTGGCTGGTGGATGAAATCCTATACTGCATCCCAGATACGGTACAGAACCCTTCATGATGGTGAGTTGAGTAAACACCAGTTATTGTCACATCGGTGTCTTGGTTGACAATCACTTCTACCTTTTGTTTACGGTCTGCAACCGGTTCTTCTATTTCCTTCTTAGTAAGAATACTAGGGGAAGTCTCCTCCTTCTTTACCTCCGACTTTATAGCGGAACTGGATACGATTTTGGCTTTCTGAGAAAAAGACTCGTCACTGCATGAATCCGATGTTGTATCGTCTTTACTTGATTTAGGAGATCGTTTTTCATAGCTTGCAGCAAGGATGGCAGTCGCGTTTAAGCTCGCCATTCGCTTTTGTACCACCATATCTTTCAAGTCCATAACAACTTCATTTCTATTCCGTTTCTTTTTTACCGGTACACCGGCGGTCTTCTTCATTTTAGGAGAAGGCTTATCAGCATCTGACTTTTCTGAATTTTTATTCTTTACAACAGTAGTCTTCTTTTTTTCAACGACAATTTTCTTTTTAGATTCATGCTCACTGTCTTCGCTAGAAGAACTACATGATTTTGGATCCCAATACTTACCGGCACTTCTTATACCAGGTACACCTCGCAAAGTTCTTTGAGGAGGACTGTCGTCTGAGCTCTCCGAGCTTTCATCTTTTTTATTTCGTACATTTTCATATTCAGAGTCAGAAGTACTACTACTCTCGACCTTTTCAACCTCCTTTAGCTTTACTTCTTTCTTTTTCACGTTGGAAGCTTTAGAAGTGCTAGGCATAATCTGCCTATCTACCGTTTTCATAAGACCCAGTTCCAAATGTGTTCTACTTTCATTTTCATAGAGACAATGCACTTTGGCAATAGCATTGAGAGAAGCCATTCGATGTTTTTTAGGACCAGTCCACATTGAAAGGAGTTTAAGTCTCCTTTTGCTGGGTTTTTCGCCACCGAGTAGAGTTGAAGCTTCTTTAAGATCTATCAGAGAATCTTTTGAAAGCTCTTTGAGCTCTTTGGAAGTTGATTTCTTTGCACCATCTGTGATTCGTTTGTACTTTTTCGTTTTATTTTTCTTATTTTTAGGAGAATCTGACTCTGATGACTCTTTAGAATCATGGTCGTCAGTGGATTCGTTGACACTTTCATCTGATGAAGCATAATTGAATTTGGATGTGTTCAAAGAAAATTTACAGGTATCAAGTTCATCATCAGATATACTTTTCTTTTGTTGTTTCTTAGATTTCTGTGCAGGTTTTTTATTTGGACTTTTAGATATTGTTTCCGGCTTGCTAAAACACACATCTTGGTCAAATCTGAGAGGACTGAATGGTTTCCCAGTAACACTGGATTTACGGGCCACCATTTTATACGACTTGCTTACTAGCGGCTTTGGTTTATTAGTATCTTCCATGTCTTCACTATTCAAACTGGTTTTAAGAGCATCTAAGATTTCACCTTGATCCAAATTTTGATCTTCAGTTTGTTTACTCGCCTTCAACTGCTTCACTACCTCTTCTATTGGTCTATGAGGCGAATATTTTTTTCTCTCCAAATCTGACTTCTTGTCAATAATTGTTCCCTTAACTCTAGCAATGGGTCTTACCCGACCGATGGTTTTGGTCATTGGGCTTCTAAAATCTGCCAATATGCTTTTCGGTGAATCAACTTTCTCAGAAAAGGTGTAAACATCCATTTCTGGGCCTTGACCTACAAGAGTATTACAAGAACTTTTTTCCTCGGGTTTCGGCTCACATTTCAGGGACAAAAATCGTTCAGACATACTTAGGTTACCTTTTGAATTTTTAAAACATTTTACATCTATATCTACAGTTCTTGGAGACCTTATCGACGTAAAAAACTTTGGAGGTCTGTCGTGTTCTGCCTTAGATGATTCAGATGTGGTGGTTTTCGATGGCTCTTTATCTTTCAACTCTGATTTTGAATCGCTTTGGTTTGCTACCTTTTCTGTTTCATTTCTGATGTTGTTATCTAAAATTTGTTTTTGTGTTTCTTCTGCTTTAGAAGTATCATTTTTTACATCATCGGTGTCTATTTTATTGTCTTTTTTTTGAAGATTTTCTGCGATTTTTGGTGAAACAGGACCTTTCTTCTTAGCAATAGGTGCATTTTTCTTTTTTACAAACGTCTTACCCTTGGGACCCTTCGGCGGATTTTTTGGGATCACATCTAAATTTATTTTGTACTTTACATTATCATTGTCCTCAACGTCACTGTTAGTCTTTGATTTGGAAGCCAACTTTTTCTTTGTGGTTTTGGCAACTTTTTTGACTGCAGTTTTATTGTCACTTAAATGATCTGTATTTTTACCCTGTTCTTTTTTCTCCTTAAGGTCTTTTTTAGGTTTTTTATTTGAACATTCAATTTTAGTTTCTGTTTCTTGTGATGTACCAGCAATGGCGGCAACATCGGAGGCATTTTTATCGGATAAAGCAGAACCGGAATCCGAAGAGGAATTACTTTTGTCTTCTTCTCTATTCGGATTATTTTTATGTTTACCCACATTTTTATTTACATTGGTATTTTTTGTGGGTTTGGATAGCAAAGCTTGCTTCTTTGTTAGTTTTCCATGAGGATTCGTTTTGAATGTTGTTTTACTCAAACTCCCTTTTTTAGGTATAGGTTTTGAAGTCTGTGACCGCATTGTCTGGTCAAAGGCATATATAGGTCATCGATGACTCGACGCAGCGGCTTACATTCTGTAACAAACCAAAAATATTAATTATTCCACGTGCTAAAAAAATTTAATTACTTAACCAAAGATTTAAAAATAATATTCTTAGTGGTAAATGAAAGTTAAGTAAACTCCCTGTGCCAAAATGTTTTTTATAGAATATAAAGTTAAATTTTATCAAATATTACCAATACTTGTTAAGTCGTCTATTCGTATTATTATATAGGTTTCTTTTATTCTTTACAAAAAGTCACTAAGTAACGGTTCAATAATTAAGGATGAATATTAAATTTAATTAATAATCAATATTATAACAATAATATGAATGAAATTAATCAGAATTATGATTTGAAACCGGTTTAATAAGAAATAATTTCAACCGGACTCAAGGAAATAGATATTTTATCCTTGTATAAGTGATAAGAGAAGTCTTATCATTGCCCTAAATTCATAAAGTTATGAACCATCGTTACCATACAAAAATAAGCCTAATTAATACGAACGACTAAGCTTTAGTTTTGTTCAATTTAATCTTATTTTATTAAATTCTTGTAAAAACGGCCACAGATAACTAGTGTCCGCTTTATTCAAGTTTAACGAATTGTAAATTGCTGTTTTAAGTAACATCTGCCTCTAATTTGGATAAAAGATTAAGGTGTTTCCAATTTCCATTATTTTTTGTGACCGAAACTAAGTTAGCTCGTACCTGGGGCGGGCCAGCTGTGTCTTTGTAATAAAGAAACGATAAAAAAAGGCTTTGGGCACGTGCTTTGCATTTGATTGACTTTTTTATTTATCGATGAAATCCTTATGCTGCTTGTATTAAATGACAGATGGGTGCGTTCGTGGATGATAACATATGGTAATTTAGAATTTTGTTATATCAAAATTATGTGAGTAGGTAACTCATCGGTAGATATAAAGTAAACAATCTTTGAAGTGATCTATTCAAATAAAAAATAATAGTACTTTATACTTTGTTACATGACAATAAAAAAGAACAAAGTTTTACCCACATACACCTGAGTTAACTCAAACTGATTAAACAACAAATAAAAGTTTTTCAAAGTGAAATATAAATATGTCAACGATTGCAAAAATAAATAAACAATCTACATCAAAGACACATAAAACTGTATGGAATTATCCTGTATGAATCGGGAACACAGCTCGGGAACTATTTCAATAAAACTTTGAAACGGGCTCGGACGGTTTTCCGCGAATTTAAATAATGGTGATACCGTAACTTTGCTTTTCACTCAGTGCCATATGAGATGAGATAAATTAGATTCGGATGGAGTTTTTATGAAAAACTGCTTATTTTAGTATAGATGAATGACATAGAGATCGCGTTCGCTTGTAAATATGCAACTTAATTTTGTGGCAGTTGTCATCTTGTCAAACCGTATGCCCGTCGCTTTGGCGTGCGTGTACAATCAGTATATTTTTGTCACGCACACGCAGTTGCTGCACATAACAAGATTAACGCACACATAGGGCCGCACGATTAACAAATGATTTGAACTTTCTGTACTCATATTAGTTTTAGTGACTGTTTCTTAAGATTTAAGTGAGTGAAATAATTGAGAATGTATTTTTATTATTTTCAATTGTTTCATGAAACCGAGCGTTTTGGAGATCGGGGCTTTACTTCGATGGAGATATTTCGGCTGAAAGAACGGTAAGAAATTTCTGTGATTACAATAAAATGTAAGACTAACAGACTAAAATTAACTTATAACTGACTGAGATTTAAACTTTAAATTTTTTATATCGGATCAATTTTATAATGTATACATAAGACATTTGACCTTTTATGACTATTTTAAGTTAAGTTTCGCCTGCAGCTTTGCTCGCGTAAGTCAGTAATTCAAGAACAATAAGTAGGGTTCTTAGATTTTTAAGCGAACATCCAAACTTTTTGCATACTAAACCCTAGAACAAATTTAAAAACAATCAGATTTCGTTGCTCCAGAAGAATAATAAAAATGCAAAGTAAACATTCTGGTAACTGTTAATATGAGTATTACAGATTCCGAAAATAATGTTTCCGCCAAAACTTTCTCACATTTGGCTCTGTTTTGGTGCAGTTAAAACTGTTAATATCTTGGGACGGCTGTGTGGGGAGTGGGGTTATAACTTTTATTTTTAAGGTTATATTTACTTAATTATAGGTAATTTCTACAATATGTGTAGAAATTAAACAAAACTATGCTGTAAGAGTCTAGCAACTTCATCCTTGGACACATATCTATAAATGTTTCGCCTAGATGAAGTTGTAGAGTTAAGATATTCTTCATGGCAAAACATTATTTTTAATAGAGTGTAAAATTATCTTTTTGTGACAATATAATCTATTGTCTCGAACTGCAGATAGGTGCATTTCTAATAATATGACACCTACTCTATAAGAGATAGTACAATATTTTAAGTATTAAGATGCAGAACAAATGCTAGTCAAATTAACTAAACCAAGCCAGAGCTTCTTCCATATTTTTATCGCATGCTAATGGGCTTCTCCATTGAGGATATCGAGACGTTAAAGACATTAAATAAAAAACATAAGCGTCAATAGTTAAAAGATAAAATACTATTATCGAGTAAACACTGTCTTGTATTTGCTAACATATAATGTTCATTATACTAACAATATTTACTCACATGAAAATAAATCAAACATTTCACACTTCGTTACAATATTCCTGAACAATGGTGAAATAACAGGGCACCTACCTAGATAGTAAATTTCATTAGTACAGACTGCAGCTCGGCTATTATTAAATCTATGTTAATTTAAACGCTTGCTTTGCTACTGAGCTAGTCAGGGGAAACTGACTCTAAATCCACAACTATTAACTCAGCCTGACTATTCGTTCTGAAACTGCCATAACAATTTAAATGATAAAGTTTTTCTAAACGTGTTCCATTTTCAAAACCTTACAATGCGTTCATTGATGTATAAAATATATAAACCGATTTGGAGGTCTGTCACTGGCAGGAAAAATATTCGACATTTGAAATCGTGTTACGAACAAAATGAAATTGACGCGGTATTTCATTAGATTTGCTGGCTCCATTGAATTCACTGAAAAATATGATTCTATAAATATTCACGTACAAAAACTTTACAGCTACAATATTTGAAATAAAGCCTGGCTTTTACCATTGAGAGCATAATATATTCGTACATGAAATGTTTTTGCGTAACTCAGTATAATTGTGCCAGAACCTGTCGTAAAGACTTATATCATACCAAATCGTATATTATTCAACAGAAAGAGTAAGCTTTCTGGGATGAAAGGCGAAGGATAATAAATAGGGAATCCTCTACAATCGTAAACAATTAAGCTATGAGTAAACTGGGTTTTGTCAGGATAATCTAATAGAGGCGAGTTAGTGCGGCGAGCGGGCGTCTTTGTTCGTGGAGTCGACGATAGTTTATAACTGGTTTGCAGCTTCCATCTTTATGAGTTATTTTTTTTATCTCGGCGCGTTTCCGGTACGAACGCGCGCGGTCGGAAATTAATTGAATGAAGTAGCCTGGACATCGCGTGTTTTTCGTTTTAATTAAACAGGAAACTAAGTAGGCTTTAATTATTTGATTTTCTTGTTTTAATAGTTTAATCAATAACATAAATATGTTAATTATGATTCGTTATCGAAAGGTAAACTAGCATGTTTAATTATTAAAATAAAAATCACTTTAACTTGAATTTAAAGTGGTATATTAATCTGATATTTCTTAACGTTTTCATAGCTCGCAATGAATTTTGTGACCGTCTACCTGTTTAAATAAATTAGTTGGTAACTTAAAAAGAATATATCAGCGTATTACTGAGTAAACTGTCGTTTAAACCATCGAACATTAATCAGGAAAACTGTAAAACTTACAAAAAGAAAGACATATAGATTTCGTAACCAAACTAGAACTCCAACAACAAACAAAATGCCATCTTAAACTCAAAAAATTAAACACAAAACCTTGGCTCACTCAATCAAAAAAGAAAAATAACAAAACGCAACACTCGAATGCCGCCAAATGGAACGGTAACAGATATTCGTAAAACGCGCGGGACGCGAGACGCGACGCGCGGGTATCGATCGATGTCGGCGGGAACACGTGGCGTCCTCCTTGAAGCATAGGTGAACTTGTCTTTGGACGCTTTAGATTTTAAAGAGAGAGATTTTTTATGGGAATTTTTTGAAGTATTTTGTTTGTTGCGGTCTCGAGCACCTTGTATGAAATATTAATTTCGAGAAAAAGTTGAGTGGATGAAATTGAGAGAAATTTTATAAGTAGGTAAGTAAGTACTTATCTAAATAAGTTAATAGACAATTTTATATTTTTTTGCTGTTTACGCTAAATTTTAATAATGTTTACAAATTAAATTTCCTCGATTTTTATAAACAAAATTAATGTGAAGAATACTACATTTTTAAATATATTCACTATGTATCCTTAATAATTACACAACAGGGACTCAGTCTCAACCAACTAAGGGATAATAGCAATTTGGTAGTGTACTGGGTTGGCAGAAAGTACACATACCTTCGAAATAATTTCTTAGTTATGTGGGTTTTCTCACGATGTTTTCCTTCGCCATTAGACCAGTCGGCTTTATTTGCTTAAGTGTGAAAACGTATTGGTACATTTGGCACACGCAGGGATCGAACCCGGGGCTTTAAGACCAAGAAGTCAGCGACCTAACCTCTGTGCCACCGGTGTTCTTTTTATATAGAGATTTTTATTTATTCAACCCAAAAACTAGAACTTTGAATGCATAGTAAACATGGTGCGATCAACCTGTTAATAATAAGATGAACAGAGATTTAAGCACTGAATCGTATTGGTCACGTGCTCACGATGCTGACGCTCGATTGGTCGGATTCGTCAAATATTCCGCAATCAAAGAGCTATCTTTGGGTAGATAAAGGTATTTACAAAACGATACTAAACATAAAATGTTTTATATAATAAAAGCTTGTTTTGTATATGTTATTTATCTATTACCTATGTAATCTACAATTTAAACAAATAACGATTCCCGATTTATTTACGTTATGTAACACTACTTTATATAAGACAATTATTGGTTTTAAAAAGTTAATACGTATGGTGCGTTCCGTTTGCCACTCACAGTGCTATCATCGCTAAAAGTGATGTTTAGCGCGCTAAAAGTGATATTAGTGCTATTGCAATCGGAACGGTAAATATCGCGCTAACATTTTGATTGTTCGTCGATTAAGTGTACAGTTATAATTTCATTAAGATCTTTGGCCCTGAATGAAGCAGGAGCCATTTTTAACATTATTTATTACCAAGGAAAATTAATAAGCAAGCTCTTAAAATCTATACTCGACTAATAAAAACATCAACAAAGTAACGTCATGTGTCAGTTTTGACAGGCCGCTCACAGCGACCATGCTCCAAAGCTTTGGCACTGTGAGCGGGAAGATGGCGGCGTTTATGACGTCATTGATGACGTATCGATATCGCTGTGAGCGTGCTCACGGGCAATCGGAACGGGTATATGAGCGTTGTGAGCGCTATAACCGGCAAACGGAACGCAGCATTAGTTGTTGCATAACAACAGTGTCAATTTGTAGAAAGTATTTTATTGGTTAACTAGTTTATGGACATCTCATTATCAAATAAAAAGGGGAAAATAAGGTTGAGATTAGCTAACCATTTAAAATCCCTATTTATATATGTTCTAAGAACAAAACTAAAGCACCAAAATCCCCTGTAGGTACTTATTATACTTATAATAACTACTTATAATAATATAGGTACTCATAATAACTTTAAATATTATAATCATTGTTTATAATACCAAAGTAAACTTGACTTTGAATATAATCCAACCAAAGACATTAATAATTCATCAGTACTAACATTAAATTTGGAGAATTCAAATTCTTCTTATTCAAACGGGTTTTCATATATTTCATTTGTTTTAAACTTAAATAGTACGAACAATCCAAGGCCACGAGAATTATGAAATAAAATATTTTTTCATTTTATGTAACTGTCATTCGAGATACGACTTAGCCATAGTAGGTATAAAATACAAAATGGCATGTTTACCGACATTACATAATCTCATATCAAAAATGGTGTTTTCATAGAAATAAATACTTCAGAAGATAACCAAAAGTAGACAAATAAAAAACTAACGATCTCTAGTTCAAGGATATACGAAATCGCTAATTTAATAAATATTAGATAACTCATATACTTTATGTTTAAATAATATTATTGCAATATTTATAATTTAGAGGTATATTTTCACATAAGATGATAGGCAGGGACCTCCGCTATACAGCTAATTTCGTTTAATCTTATGATAGCAATAGTGTTATGAATGATAATGAAGACTATAAACACCAAACAGCGTGTAGACAATGTGGTGGCATACAGACCGTTAGATCGGCAAATATTAACACGTACGATGGAAACATAAACTATTTCAATACTTTAACCTCTTTACACGCTTCATTAAACATGCTTCGATGAGAATGAACCTTCAACATAATGAAAATTAATTGTTACGTTTTTGCAATTACTAGAACAAAGTAATTTAAACTGAAGAGTTTCGGCAACGCAACAATAGTTGATATAGTAATCACAATCACTATTATTAAACAAAACACCTACGACTAATGATGCCCACGGGCGCGGATGCCGCTTACAACCAGGTGGGTCGCATGCTCGTTTGCTGGCTACGAATATAGTATAAAAATAAGTTTACCTTACGAGCATGACTTGACAGGTGCTAAAGCAAAATACCATATACAAGACTATGATTAGAGACTAACATATTTATACATATGTATATAAATATGTATGTATATATAGTTATTTTATTTCTATGTTGGAATCATGATTAAAGGCGCCAACTTTTGATGGCGCTTGCCAAGCACTCTAGTACATTTTTTTTCAGCAGGTCGAGAAATTGAAAAAGAAACAAAGTCGAGAAATTTTGAAAATGTTGAATGGATTTTTGCCAAACTATGGATCCATTTTTTTTATTGTGATTAAAGGTATGTTATTTAGGGTTATGGTGTCATGTTTGAAATGGACAAAAATAACCAACATTAACCATAATAATCAAATCTGCTTTTTGTTTAATCCCCATAATTTCTAAAGGGATGGTTTTATTTTTGATTTTTCTGATGATGGTTACTATCAGCTATCCTATCGTCCTGTTTCGGCTTGACGTTAAATTTTGGGACACCCTGTATACACGTAATATTATATATAACTATTATTTTACCATAATTTTGTTCTGTTCTGTGGCTTGCCCAGATAAGCAATCTTAGCGCTTTGCCTCAAGGTATGACAATTGCTTCAGAAAAAATATAAGAGAAAGCTACAGTCTACTAGTTTTATCAAAAAAGAAAATACGATTTGAGACCGCATTTAGAGTGCCATAATAAAGATTTATGCGATAATCAGCTTTTTCCGTTCCACTCTGAGGCGAAACACTAAATTTAACTGGACCAAAAATACTAACGTTGGCAAACAAAAAGTAAAATCAATAAAGAGCACGAATATTTTCGTCGAATTAGCGCCAAATTCCTTCCAACCCTTCAAAACCTTCCAACCAACACAACGCGTTCCAACCTTTCATCGATTGTAATCTTACAGTAAAATTTAACACGTAATTAAAGAAATTTACGAGATGCTACCCACGAAATAAACTTTTATAATGCAATATTGTTTTCTCGGTGAGATCTTTTGATATTTGCAATGCATCCTATTTATACAGTAGGGAGATCAATTAAGCGCCTCAGTCAAGAAGGGCCCTTATTTTTTACATTATTTTTATATTATAATATTATCAAAAAAGAACTTGCGACAAAAAGTACTAAATATATAAAAAAGTTTTGCATAGATTTGTCAAAAAAGTTTGAGAACCATCGCCTTTAATACAGACAAGACAATGAGAGTTTTGACACGATATTATGAAATGCATATTGTTATATTGATTAAAGAAAACATACCACTTTATACCCCACTAGATCACGCAACTATTGCCACTAGTAAAAAAATCTGACATACTCTGAAAATTATCCTTATTACATCAAAGTCGTAAACACAGACTACATCCAGTTAAATCGCTTTTAGTTTTTGAACAAATAAAATAACTTTCATGCAAGCAAACGACAAATTGAAAGTATTAAAAAAAAGTTTTGCTTGTTAAACTGTAGATACGAGCTTAACTAACTTTTTGCACGTTAAAAAACGCTTTTTACAAAACTGATTGAGCTTAATTAAAATCTATTTCAATGATAGTTATTTGTAAAAGCTTTTGAATAAGGTTGTCATCTTGAACAAATATTAAATTACTTTTATTGAAGAGAAAGTTTACATTGAATATGTATTTAAACCTAATGATTTTAAATATTCATTAAGTTTGAATAACGCGCTCTAATTGTGGATTCTTTATTCAATTTGAAAGCGAGGAATTAAAGTAATAGATTAGGTTCTATTTGATTAACGGACGGGATTAAAATAGAGACGTTGACTTAAAATTTAAATATTGCAATTTCGTTTTATTCTATTATTGGCTAAGTACTTATAGTAAAATTGCCTACATTAGTTGTTTATTTACGTGGTATTTACGTGGGTATTTACGTCGAATTTCTACCATTCAATTATTTAGATTTACTTATATAAATACGTTTATAATATTTTACCTCTTATAAATTATTGAAGTAACTTTTGAATGCATTTTTTTTTATTTCTATGATAAAACTTTTCACTACAGCCTAAATAATTCCACAGTAGGGATAAACGCCGCACCCAACTAAGGGTTGGTGACTGGCAATTCACCACACTTGCCCAATGCAGCTTGGCAGATTTTTTTATTGCCCTATGGGCCTTTTAAATTTCACCGGACTTATAGCTAAGCGCTGACGGCGCTTAGCCGGAACTTAAACTACTCCTACATACGATACGCCTAAGGGCACCCGAGAGGGCACGGACCCCGGCTTAGGACGTCGTATACTGAAACTACCACTGGTTCGGAAGGGTCTTCTACTGCCAAAGAACCAGCAAGGAACTCAGTAGGAAGGGTTACGACGCGTTAGCCTACCCCACCGGTGGGTTACGCGACTCGAATGCAGTTACCCTATTTCTAACTGGAACACCGGCGTTCCTTGTTGTAATAGCGTCGTCAGGATGCCTGTAACGAACCGGCACATCTGGGTTGGCTGTGCATTCAGCAGGTTGGTAGACTTCATATAGGTATTGAAGCAATATAGAAGGTATAATGTTTACCTTACGATGTTTTCCTTCAACGTTAGAAAAATCGGCTTGATGTGTTAAATTGTTAAAATGGGTACATTTGGCTGTCGCCGGAGATCGAAAGGTCACGGAGACCTTTAGATCGACGAACCAGCGCCTTCACCACTGCGAAAACTACTGACTGCTCATACTCTATTAGACAAACTGGATGTTTGTCCACACCACGTGGCTATCGTTTCTTATGGGATCGATACAATTTTTAAACACCATAACAAGATCTTCAGCAAATATATACTTAAAGTCCTCATTTTTAAACCTGTATTCCCGTGTCTCATGATATCTGTAGTTTGACATATGGCCGGAAATGACGGCATTTGACGGCCTGTTTGGTATGGAGGTAAGTAGCCTTGCCTTCCATGCCAGAGGTCCCGGGTTCGAATCCTGGTAGGAGCAGATATTGTATTATATTTGCTCTCTAGTCATGGATATGTATGTATGTTTATTTAAGTTTATTTCTAATATTTATGTATTTAAAAAAAAATATATGTGTGTTTATATATATTTCTTAAGTTTATTTATCCGTTATCTAGTATCCATAACACAATTTCTTAATGATACTTAATTTGGGCTAGATAGTGTGGTGCGATTGTTAGAAATATTTATTTATTTATTTATAATGGTTTATTTAGATATGTCAGTGTCAAACGAAAGTGGCAATTCGGTTTAGCTGTGGGCATCAGTTAGTGTGTAGGAATCGGGGGATGCGGCGGACGCTAAGGCTAGAATCGCTTACGTGTTGTACTGTGTTTTGTAAGCACTCCGCATACTACGCTGCAGGGGACTCCGGTGAGAATTTGAGCCTCCGTCGAGTTCCATGGTAGTTTTTAATAATTGAGTACCTATATAATACATTTCGACAAGTGTATAATTAAAAGCCCATAAAAAGGTGGTTTTATGAGGTGGAAAAGAAGGGTTTATGAAGTTAATAAGAAGTCAGTTTTGTATAATTTTCTAGCTATTGTATGTTTAGGAAATGAATCTGTTTTTTTTTTATTTTCGAACAATTGCTAACTTCTTTGAATTGTAATAAATTCGATTTACGTCCGTTCGAGTTCTTCATACATAGAAGGTATGACGAAGATTTACCATTTACCATATATTTAGCGAAATAGCCACGCAAAAATATAGCAATAACGAATTTACCTCAAAAAATATATCAACACAATCTTGATAAAGTAATTTCGACATTATTAAAATGAGCTCTAATGTCACAATACAAAAAAGTCTACTTAACATGCGGCTGGCGTCCAAACACATTAATTTAAATGACTGAAAAAAACAACCCTCCTTGCCCTCAATTTACACGACAACGCAAAAAGTTGTAAAAAGCACATAACCTATTTTTATACAGGGATAATTATGTTGCATTACGCCGGCTATGTAATTTCGAATCATCAGCCGTGAGATTTATGTTGACAGGATAAAAAAATAAACTGTCAAATCATGTTGACAAGATGGCGTCGGCTCGGTTGTCCATCGTTCAGTTGTATTGAGTAACCATTCATTTCATTCGTTTACGGGTTCAGAGCAACCTGCATCTTTAGCAATCTGTTGCTTTTGTGTGGAAAAGGAAAATGCGTAGATAGTGCATTAGAAGACAACGTTTTTATTTGGTTTATTTTTAGAATCAGCTAAACAGATATAGCTAGATAGAAAATAATCCATTACACATCCTGTCTTTGGTTCATCTTGTACAACTAGGTCACGTTTTATTATCTAGGAAATGGTTGTTCCAATTTTCCGGTTTGATATAGTTGCTTATATCCAGTTCTTGAATCAATTAAGGACTAGTAATTTAAATTGAATTATTTAGCGTAAATAAAAAAAATATTTACTTACTGAACTCAGAATGTTAATACCATTCTATGCTGCTATCATGTTTGAATCTTCATTCGCGGTCAACGAGCAATAAATAAAGAAATTTTTGGTTTATTATATCAATATAATAACACCATGAAATATGAAAACCAAAATACCACAGTCATTATAAATGGCCTAGCTAATCTTACGTTCACATACAACAAGGTTCGCCTAACTCGCTTATCTAACTATTATCGATAATTAATATAACCGTTACTTGTACGGTCATTAATAAATTACGGTACCCCGATTACTGCGATACTCCGAATAATTCAACAAATACCCCAAATTCTGATGAAATAAGTACCTACTTAAAAAGACTTATAAAAGACTTAAATATAAGATAGAAATTCTTACGAGTATATTGGAGAAAAGTTCTAAATTAATTCTGAGAACTCGATTGGTTTTGGTTTATATATGACATTATTTGTAAACAGGAATTTAAAGAAAACCCAACTATCAGGAAAAAGCCTGCACAAATTTCAAACGGCATCTTTCGGCTTTCAAACTCAAAATCGGTACATTCTTCCGGGAGATATAACTAATGCCACAGACAGATAGACAAATACACACGACAAACTTATAACATCCCTATTTTTGAGTAGGGTGTTGGTGAAATACCTTGCGTGTGTTTCACAAGCTTCTCCATAGCAATTGTTTTATTTGCTGTTTGTAGCCATTTCGTCTTAATTTGACTGCGTTACTTATTTTTGGACACGGTGTCATCAGATTCTTGTTAGAAAACGTCAAAAATATAATAAAATTTTCAATACAGACTTAAATAGCTAGGTACAGATGACCTTGAATGAATGTCTCAGGTTAATATAATAAAAATCAAGTTGCTTAAAGCACAATGTCAGCAAAACTCAGCAATAATGCAAGCATGTCATTAAGTTGTAGGTATCACTTATTTTTCAAATTTATTTGAATAACTTGTTTAGCAAAATTTTAGAAGCGTCAATGGTTTATGTATGTGTATGTAATTGCTTTGGAAAGTTTGGTGGTTGTCAAATACAAATTTATTAAATTTTTAAGTTAAGCTTGTAGCTTAACATGCACTTTCGCTTTGTTTGACGATGAATATTACGATCAAGATGAAGAAAAAGAGAATAGTTAAAAAGAGAAATAGAAAATTACTCTAGAAGAGTTTCATCTAGTGTAATTGTCTAACCTACGATGAAATAACATATTATACATTTTTATTATTGTTAAACCAGTTTTATCTGTTTTTATGTATTTTTAAGGTATTTCCTCTATATCTTGTAATAATAATGGTAACATATGTATTTTTATCAAATTCAAGCAATTACATACTGGACATGTATAGATTTTTAATACATGAGTACGAGCATAACACCTTCGAAAGTCTTTCAAATATACTTTTTACTAAAAACTTATTTCATACGTTGAATATATTTACAAGGCGTCCCATTTATCCCGGAAATGACACATCGCGTCGCTCATTGACGTCGCGTCCGGTCGTGCGCAGGCGCACACTCGCTTGCTAATGTCACTAACTTCCAAAGAATGATACGAATTTTGTCTGGATTCGAGTTTATTTATGTATCTTTTTTTTCGGAGACGTTGCTGAACTCTCGTTGGGAAAAGGGACGCGTTAATAAAAGGGAGAATGTTTGATAAAAGTTTTTGTAAATTAAGAGTGGACTTACAATTAAAATCGCCTCTTCCTTGTGCCAACCAGCACAACATAGGTCATATATTAATTTTCTCAACAAAAACAAGGGATTTTTTAATGTAATGACAGACAGACCAAGACGGACAAAAAAAATTGCCGCCTAACAAATAAATCACCAGAAGGCCAAAATTGGCTGCTTAGGTGATTGTATTTAGAGGTCGTTTTCGACTAAGCACCGTCAACGGCAAACCACAAAATGCTTTCAATAAAAACTTAATAACCCTTATATCGAGGGTTGTACTCCCAAGGGTGCATTTGGTAAGCACTATATGTAAGTAGGCACAGTAAAAGTTCTGGTTATAAGCCTTTAAATAAACATATAATCGAAAAGTTAATAGTTTTCATTTTCTACATGTTGTCTACAAAACATAACTAAATAACCGGCCTACAGCTACCAGTTATCGCAACAATCAGACAGAATAACCACCTCACACATATACCCGAGCCAATAAAATTAACTTACAATATATCGAACAAAGCTCAGCTGAAATTCGAACGTTTAACAAAACAAAATCTCGTATACAAGCTCCAATCAAAAGCTCCAACCAAAGCTATAGTTATCGATATCGTAAGCGACTTCATTGGCTTAAACTAGTTTACTGAACCTACATTGATGTGAATTTACGGCAATTAACTGCCACTGAAATGACTGGGGTTGGCTTCGGGGTAACTTACCCTAATTCTGAAATCATGCCGCGATTCGGCATAAATTCCACTCCAATATACACGTTAGGGACCAGAAAATACAAAACTTTTATAAGCTCGCCGACTATATATTTAAGGGATCAGAAGGGATTCAAAATAATGGGAAAAGAAGCTTTTCAGGACGCTTCAGCTTTTTTATCGTTATTCAAATATACTTTCTTGTAAAGAATTGGTTTTTTGGCGTTTTGGTTATATAACTATTATTTCTGTTTTGTGACTAAGCTTGACTACCTGTAAAAGACCAGAATGTTATGTGACAACACTTTAAAATAAATTTGCCTTTCATTTTAATAATTTGACATCTTAATTACATAGTGACATACAAAAATTATTATTATAGATGTTTATAATGGGATTGTTTATCTTGTAACGAAATTCTTAAAAAATAATACTTATAACTTGATAATATGTATTATTTAGACTTTTTATTATAAATTAAAAACTAAATCTTCTTGAATCACTAATCTAACCATTTTATTCCTCAGAATTTTTACTACAATTTTAAGAAGTACTTATATGTACAAAATGTCAAATAGAATATCTTAATAATATTGACAATAATACATAAAATGTAACTTAAATGTAATAAACTTCACAGAAAAGCAATCAAATTAATCTAACTTACGAACCCTCCTCAGAGTACCTCTTACATGACATTGTATAACTAAGTAACTTGGAATGGTAAATTAATAATATTTTGTCATCTGCTCGTAGTAAATTAAGTGCAAATGAGTCGGTAACATAAATTACTTAAAGCTGTATAAATGTCACCGCTTGTTTCCATCATATGTAGGGTATGTGTGTTAACTTGTTTGTTTATGGAACAGACAATTTGCTCATCTCTGCAAGGATCATTACATACGGCGTAGAGTTGGGGAAATGTGTATGTTTCATTCAATATGGTCTCCTATTTCACGTGATGTAAAATGTTTATGAAGCTGTTACACGATCATTCAAGGAGAGAGAGAAAGAGTTTTAAACATACAACGCCTTAATTCAGCGTCAGCGTTACATATAAGTTAGGCAAAATAAGTTCCGAGTTTCAATCACCAACCGTTTCGAAGTTTCCCCGACGAGTCTATCCCGACCCCAGGACCCCACAGTCCAACGCCAAAAGCCTAAGTAAATTGAAATCCGCTCAGTCGTTTGAGCGTAATATTCTATCGCCACCCCTTCAATTAATTTCATTTGCAATATATTAATAAATCCCCAGACATCACATCAACTGTATGGCCCCAAAGTAAGCAGAGCCTGTGTTATGGATGACCATACAGCGAACTGGGAGGGAACCCAGAGTAAACATACGGAAGTAAATATCAACAACCATGACCCGAGAACAAACATTTATGTTCATCACACAAATGAGTGCCCTGGCCAGGACTCAAACCTGGGACCTCCGGCGTATGAGGCATGGCTACTAACCACAACGCTGCTCGGTCGTCTTATTAAGTCAATTTATACCTATACCTAGTTCTACTGACAAGCAATTTTTCAGATTTTATTTAAAGGAGGAATAAATGAAAAACAGTTTAGCATTCATTTGGTATTCTTTCATTCGGCTATTTATTATTTGCAGATTCTCGAGTTAGAAGATGGCTCGTGCGTTATTCATTTTTATTTCAACCTACACATGGCCCCATATTTGAACAAGATACTGTAAAAGAATAAAACTAAAAATACTAGTTTACTCTATTACCATAAAACAAATAGTGTATTTAACAAATATAAATTTCAATTAGCATAATTATTATGTTGAATATTATCACTTGTAGAATGTTTTGTAGTTCGTAAATTACGATATTTCCATAACTGGTTTGGCGCGGATAGTGTCGGGAATGAATATTTCATGGGAATCAATGAAGTGCGAATTGCACTGGTTCTGTATGTACCGGGTCTTGATTAAATGCACATGCATTTATCTACGATGCAAATTTAACCAGATTTTGGTTAAATAATATCTTTTAAAACCTGGGTTTTAAAACCAATTTTTCAATTTCAAAAAGTCTGCTGTGAGGAATCGAACGTACAAATAGCTAATTTAGTGCAACTCTAATAATAAATACAAAAAGGTTTAATAATAAAAATATAATAAGCAAATAGCATTAATAAATTACTAATTTTGGGTAACTTATCAGTTTGGACAGAAAACTGTACAAGAACAAGCCGCTGAATTTGAAATTAAAGTCGCGACTGCTAAAGTTATTTCCCTGTGTAATTCCTGTTCCCAAGGGCAACCTGGAAAATAATATACCCTATGTTACTCTCTCAACTGAAAGGAATCTAATGACACCTCGTATGTTGAAATCCGACAAACGGTGTAGACTGTAGACCGTTCCAAAGAAATATACTCGAAAAACATAACCATTCTTCTGTCAGTCGAGTAAAAATGAAAATAAACATCAGAAATAAGATAATTAATCTAAAATATGTTTTTTTCCATTAACAGTTTTACGCGGATTATAGCTCGCAGCTAACTTCTTATTTTCATCGCCTAATTACTATCGTACTAAATATTAGGTCCTTACATATGAAATTGGCGTTTTGTCGTACTGGCCACTTTGATCTGTATTATCTCCTCTTTGGTTAGGAATTCCAATTTCAAATGTATACAGCTATTTACTCACGCATCTGTGTTTCGAAAACCGTAATTCATTTGTTTTTCCCTCTTTTGGTTTTTTTCTTTGCGTCACTTAGTTTACGAAATGGAAAACTTGAAATATCGCGTTATTTACGAGTACGAGTTCCACCGTGGCACCAGTGCTGCAGAAACGGCTCGAAGTATTAATGCTGTGTACGGTGGCGGTGTCGCAAAAGAAAATACACTGCGTTTTTGGTTCCAACGTTTTCGTTCTGGAAATTTTGACCTGCAGAACAAGCCGTGGACGGCCGGAGACCAAAGTTGGTATTGAAAAATTGAAGGCTATTGTGGAAGCGGATCCATCGCAAACCACGTACGAGTTAGCTGTAGGCTGCGGTGTTAATGACAAAACTGTTTTAATCTACTTGAAGCAAATTGGGAAGGTGAAAAAGCTTGAGAAGTGGGTATCTCATGAATTGAGTGCAGCAAACCGACAAACCCGCGTCGACTGCTGCATTGCATTACTCAATCGGCACAATAATGAAAGGATTTTAAATCGAATCATTACATGTGATGAAAGTGGATCCTGTACGACCATCAGAAACGCTCATCGAAATGGTTGAATCCCTGGCGAACTAGTCAAATCCTGCCCCAAGCGAAAATTTACATAAAAAAAGTTACTTGTGAGCGTTTGGTGGACTAGTGCCCGTGTCGTTCACTACAGTTTCTTAAATCTGGCCAGGCGATTACGGCAGATGTCAGCAACTGCAAACCATGATGCAAAAGCTAGCTGCTAAACAACCTAGGCTGGTCAATCGCTCTAGGCCACTGCTGCTTCAGGACAACGCTAGACCACACATTGCACAACAGACAGCTACCAAACTAGAGAAGCTTCAATTGGAATGTCTAAGACATCCACCGTACTCCCCAGACCTTGCTCCAACAGATTACCATTTTTTTCGAAATTTGGATAACTTCTTGCAAGGGAAAAAATTCCTTCAAAGATTTTATTGATTCCCGTCTGAGTGTAAGTATTTATTTACTTTATTTTATTTTAGTAAAGGGATCATTTACTATGAGATACTAACCTACCTACGAGATGGCAAAAGGTGGCAAATATGAAATTGGTGTATGTATATTTTCGTAATAACCTAATAATTTACATAAAAATAATATATCTACCAGCACCACCTTTCGACAACTAAAAAGAGAACTAAACAAACAAAGCAGTATCAACTTAGGTTATTCTAAAAGTACCATTTACAAATGGCCTACTCCTGTATATTCCCTACACCGCGCCGCGCCACGAACCAAACGTAACAAGTCAATAATTTCCTTTCGAAGTGACATATTGGCTGGTTGTCGCGCTGACAGCTGACGAGTTAATGGCGGCAACTTTGACGCGGACCGTCACCGCCATTGGAAAGCGCGCGAGAATTGTGCGAGTTAAAGGTTGTCGTAAATCTATTGAAATGTTTGCCTAGGGTCGTCGGAGGCTTTGGAACGTTTAGCAACAAAGATTTAAATTGTGTTTAAAAGTTTGTTTGATTTGTATATAATTATCAATTAAAGGGTTTTAAATTAAGGGTCAAGTTTGTACTAAGGGCGCTCCGCATTATAAATTTTGCTTGGAGCTGCTAAGCAAAATCTATATTTAGGACCGCGCTAAGTAAAAACTGCAAGTCGAAACTTCATCATCTTTTATGGTGGACAAGTAAGCTTCGTCACTGAATATTTTTTAGTTTGAGTATAGTAACCGTTTATTTGTGAATACAAATAAAAGTCTGTTATAAATTAGGTAACGAAAGCATGCCTAAAAACGCAATGATAACAAATAAATAGCACAATAAATAGAGATAGCAAAAAAAAGTTAGGTGTTTTGAAAGGGTAATCTTTCATTCAAATCAAAACCTGACTCACCGTAAATACGTTGCTAACCAATATACATCATATTGATTAATGTTTATAAGTTAAGTTGTTTATCACAGAAATTAAAAGTTTCATCAAACGGTAAAAACTAAGAACTATCTTAAGTCTCCTTAAAAAAAACACAAATCTGACCCTCTAGTAACTTTACAAGCGAAATATTAACTTTACTCGGTATCAAATCGCTTACATATTTACATCTGCTACCGGAATCTAGCAAATATTCCGGCCATCCACACAATGTACGCGCAATATTAAACCGTTCGTAAAGGCAAAATTTAACTTCAAAGACCTGTAAGATGGCTGTTCAACGTAAATCGGGGATATCCTTAAATCGGATCACGAAATGTCAAAATAGCGAGTGACGCGTGAAAGCGCGGGAAAGTGATTCTGTTCGAGTGTTCCCGAGTGATTTCATTGCGAAGTAGCAATTGGCGGAAATGGGCGGAATCTCGAGCAGTGAGTTTGGCGACCCGGTCACAAATAGGCCTTGAACGAATGAACGGGAATGAACGAGTTGCTAGCGAGGTTGTGGCTTATGTGGTGTTTATGTGTAAAGGGACTGTTTTTTTTTTACTTTTTATATGTAACTCAGATCCGATTACTTTTATGCGGAAGAAACAGGAGACGACCGTTGTTTCCAAGGATACATAAATCTTAGCCAAAACGAATAATAAATAGCATAATTTCAATTACCTGAATTTCAAGAGACACAAATAGACCATTTATATAATTATTCCGTAAACGTTTCTAGCCTGTTAAGCCAACAATCTAATTACATAAACAAAACCAATACACGCATTATTACACTTACTAATAAGTGAGTTCTTTCTAACTTGTTTTGTTTTGGTCCCCTTCAGTATCCAACGACATCAAAGGAAAACCAAGCCTTTATTTTCTATCAAAGGTTCCGGGTTACAAAGAAATGCCTCATTTTTCTTTTGTTATCTTAAAAACGTATGAAATATAGCGGATTATACCGATCTATTGACAATTTCGCCGTATAAGCAGACATGAAGGTATTGTCTACAAAGATTAATCAATAAGAATATTAAGACGGCAAGTTAATTACGTGTCTCTCGCAAAACGCTCTAAGTTCGGCCTTTAAACATTGCTGGTTTTTCTTTCCAATACTTCGAAGCTATTGGACATCCGATTAAATAAGATAAGCTCGAATTTGCATCGACAGTAAATAGGTAAATATTTCCCAACTTGGCACGCTTCGACACGTAAACACGGGCGGCTTCGAAAAACAAGCACAATAACTCGTAGTAACCTTGCCAGTATTGTTTGTCTATTATATTAAGTAAGAACGACGTTGCTTGTCTGTCAACTCGTATGCCATTCAAAGGTATATCTACTGATTGTCTTGCGTGTTGGTTTGTTTTGTTTGTGATATTTACTGACATAATTTGTATTCCTTTTGTACACATGTATTGTTTGAATTACTAATATTACGTCGATCTAGTTTTATCGAAACGTAAGACCACGTGCACGGACAGTACGCCCAGCTGCCCCCCTAGCCACATTACAAACTCCGGTTACTTTTCTATATCGATAATCGCTGACGCTTTTAAGTCTGAGTAGAATTTTCTTTGCATTTATGGTTTTTCATGTAACAGAATAGAATTATGTAATTTAGAACACGTAGATAAATGTAGAAAAGAAAGCGAAGTTTGTAATATGGCTAGGTTGCCCGACCTGTTCACGGGTAGACCAGAGTTTGGGGAAAAAACGCACATATTCGCATCGCAACATTCAACTCGCTTTTTATTTCATTCCACAACTGTGATTGATTACCTACCTACTCTTATAATTTCTATAATTAATATAATATATGCTGTTCCCTAGAGAGATGGTCTATAAAAAAAACAGCTGAAAACATTTTTACTCGATTGATAAAAACAAAAAGTATTGAGTTACGTCATGGCACTACATTAACACAAACGCGCGAGCTACGCGCGGTCGCCGCTCCCCGCGCCGCAGCGTCCGTGATCACCTCCTTATACAATGCATTCAAACTTGCCGGGGCGAGCCGCCCGCCGCGCCTCCACCGCCACGCTGGTCGTTACTTTTGTGTTCACGGCCTAAATTCGAACTAATGATCTTTAACTTGCAATCCTTTAGTCAAGTGGTTTTAAGTGAGCAATAAACGATACAGAGGCCTTCGAAACTTCAACCGTCTTCAAATGATCATAAATCACAGATCCGTCGCACAAATTTCCAGGCTTTAATTATTGACTTCAATTCAATAACTTTAACTAAAAATTTACAATAATTCGTAATTTTACGTTAGGATTAGATTTTAGGAATGAAAGACAGGAGTTATTAAAAAATAATGAAGTAAATCAATAAACAACTCTCTAATCGTATCATTAATCGAAAATCACTCCTATAAAAGATGGAAGGAAACCCCACTGAACGTACTGCGTCGTCGAGCACTTAAGGGCCTGTATGGTAAGGGAGCTGGTCAAGGGTTATTCTAGTGGTAGGTAGTAGTAGAGTTTCATTCGCTGAGGTCTCGTCTGGGGCGATACGACAGTCCTCCCTGTTTTGACCGCTATAAAAGCCACGATGACATCATCACTGGAACAAAGGCAATTCCAACTCAGGCCTACGGTCAGCAACGCGTCATTAACCAATAACCAATGAATAACAATATGGCTATAACAATATTTTAAAAAAACTTGGTCACATACTGAAACACCTGATTGTAAGACCGCGTGAAAATATATTTTTATGATCTTACGCTTAACTGCTTCGTTTCAGTTCTGGCTTTCGGCTGCCCAGTTCAGAAATAAAATAATGTTATTGTTAATATGATAAGTATTTTTTTTTTTAATTTAATTAGTAGGTATTCGTAGTGCAACAAATTAATAAAACACAGATGCTATAAAGCAATATTATTGTAACTGCAAGGTAGGCCGGAGGACAGTGGGTGGCTGCGCACATATCGCCACAATCATTTAGTACCTTGGCTGGGCAAGGTATGAAAATAATGTTGTAACACCTGCCCAGTCATTAGATAATGAATATACTTCTGCATATGTGAATCAGAATAAATACATTAAAAAAACTATGTCTTTTATTGATTTTCTGACTTTTTAATATTCTTCTATTTAAAACGTATTTTGAGCTTACAAAATCAAACTTTTGATTATTCCACTAAATAATTCTTAATATCATAATTCCAGTACCTTGTTTTACCTAGACAATATAAAATTGTATGTGAAAGATGTTGGGCACTCTTAAGCCAGACCATGTATGGAAAGTGAAATAAAGCTTTTAAAGATCACCATATGTCTTCAAGCGGTCGAATTACGCCAACACTTAGCGCAGGAATTCGGTTACAAATGCTGGCAGCATGCAGTCAATTTATGGTCTCATGTGGAACTACTTGCGGTCACATTCGGTATTCATGCGAGTTGGCTTGTCCTAGGTTTGGCAGTAGCAAGAAACTAACCAATGGTCTTTGCTGTTAGTAGAAATAGAGAACTTTGTGAGCTTATATTACAAGTAACTAATTCCTCCAAACCGCGGTGTTTGCAAGGCAAGCTAGGTAATTTGTTTTATAGCAGTCACTCATAAATTATAAAGATTTTTTTTTCTGCGAGTATTTTCATTGGGGCAACAAAACATCGTTAGTAGTAGGTGTTATAATTAATAAAACTTTTTACTGCTGTTAAAGATATTCAGCAGATTCTTATCATGATTTGATTTTTTATTTTTATATATATATAATGTGTATCTGTACATATATACAGGGTATAACAAAAAGGAAGCATAATACTTGAGACTCAGTAAATATACCATTGTTAGAATATACTGTTAAAGAATTGGAGTTATTGGGGCTGGTTCAGACTTCCATAATTTTTTATTTCAATTTTTTACTTCAACACCTTGACAGCCTTAAGTGGTTTTCATACCTACTCAAGCATGGGGCGCGCGAGGCGGCGCGGCGCTCGCTCCGGTGTTAGGTAGCTTGGGTCCAACGGAATTGGTACTTAAGTATGTTGGCCTTCCATAACGTACTGTGAATCATACACAGACAAGCCCCTAGCTGAGGCGCCATTTCACCATGTGACTGACGTCCAAAAGAGCGCCAGCTCGTCGTGTGCTGGTACTCGGATTATCTACGACGTGAGCGGCTTCTACTCATAGTAAGTATCATTACATAAGACTCGTTGCTTAAATACACGTGCCGTTCATATCCTCCTTTAAGACATTTTAACTTTACTTTAATAAAATAGATACCTACCTTAGCGACTAACGTTCACAAAAGATACGAAGGAACTATAATAAATAACTTAACAATTATTATTACTAAGTGAACGAAAGCAAACCCCTTTCTTTAAAATTCGTGTTCATTCAGCATACGGTTTACCTAAATTCCATATTGGTTCCTAACCCATTTAGAAGTTATTGCGCGCAAGAGATAAAAATAACTTAACAAACATTCGCTCAACGTCACAAACTTTCACACGTAGGTATGTTGATACAATATTAGTACAAATAATATTAGTCCCTATTGTGTTTGGATCCGTAAAATAACATTTTCTACTAAGTCAGTACGTAGGTACCTACTTACCTCTCTTTCGAAGTTCGGAAGTTCGTAATATGCATGTACCCCACATGAGTACGTTTATTAACACGTTCACACACATAACTAAAACATTGGCACTAGATTACCACTGCACTCAAAAACACCTGAAGCAGAAAAATTTGTAAGTACAACAAAACACCTGCACTCCGCCCGCACGTCTTTAAGATCAGCGGTGAACTGTAATAAAATAAATCTTAAAATCTTAAAAAAGCCGCGCAAAAAAGGTTTCGAACAGAGCAAACTAGAAAGTAGGTAGATAAAATTTCGGAATTATCTAAATGATTAGTTTAACTGTTTAACTTTTACTTATTGAGAGATAGTTTAGGTTAGATTTTCAGTTTAGTTAGTGTGTCATGGTAAAGTGAGTTATTTTCATCAGCAAAAATATATTGAAATAACTTTTAAATAGTTAAGTCACATCAATGAGAATACATTATTGTCGTAAATAGGGAAAACGAAATGAAACTGATTCATGACAAACTTAGGTGCGGACGCCGAGTTTTAGTAATGGAAATAATAATAGCATATACTTACTGGTTAGAATGTAATTTTCTAAAATAACATAAGTGTTTACCTACGTAATATCATATACCTACACTACTTCTCAATAACTACAGTAAAGCTTTAACATCATTTGAATAATTCCGAATTGTTATCTTTTTAGTTTGCTATGTGGAAATCTCTTTATTCACTGCTCTATGCAAGTCCACGTGGACTCAAAATAAATTGTCCCTCGCTTTTCGGCTTTTGCATGTCCGCGGCGCGTGCGGCGGCGATGCATCCGAGTCTAGCTCCGCCTATAATTTTATTCATTTCGAAAATAGACTGAGTTCCGTACTCATTATTGTTTATAACCTACTATTTTCGAAATTTTATTTTCCAAAGCAGATACTTATTGAAAAACAACTAAATTGCTTTAGATTGGATTTATGATGAGTTGAAGTAATTTAAGTACTTAAGTCGACCAATAGTTAATTTTAAGTTTAAAGTTAAGATAGGATTTTAATATTATTACGTCAGCAAAAAAAAGTATTAGTATTTTACGATTGAAAACTTCTTGACGAATTGACTAAATGCTTTCGTTTATTTATTACGTATTAATATATTTTTTTAATTTTAGTATCTTCGTGTCCTTTGTGAGCGGTAGTTTCTATCCCAATTTTTTTTGTTAATGTCTTGACGTGATAGTATTGAAGAAAATGCACGGTATGTTTATTCGAATAATGAGTTTTATGACAATATGATGTTGTGTTGGCGCTGCTCGTTACCACAGCATTAATGAAGCTCGTGAAAATTACCGCCATTGTAAATGTTATGTGAAAGTTATGTATATGCAAATGAGTGCAATACGCGGGAAGAATTGCTAGAAAGAATAAACGCGGTGCAAAGATGTTGCAGAACACCAGAGCGTCCTTGATTCGTAGGACAGCTTTGTGCATTGAAAAAGAAGGTGGAAATATTGAGCCTTTTTTGTGATGCTGGCCTGGTGAGCTGTGAGGCTGGTGTGCATACACTAGTATAGAAGCAACACCACTGTCGCCGCGCGCGTCTCATCCCATGTCGCAGCCTATACGTGTGAATTAGTGAAGTGTTTTTACTTTTTAAGTATGACATACTTAAATACATTGAATTTTCCATGAGCCTATTGTATCGTTTTTCCCCATCTTAGTATGAAAGACATGTGTTGCTTGAAAGATTATTATTATTTAAAAAATCATTTTAAATACGTAAATACAAGTGTTTTATTTTTTATTTTAAATCATAAAAGTAAATAACATCGTGTCCAGTCGTATCGCATCACGTGCTACTCGATAGGTAGGCTACGCTCAACACCGCGCCGAGCGCCCCCTCGCGCGCCCTATGCTTTAGTAGGTACGAAAACCACTTAAGGCTGTCAAAGATGTTGAAGTAAAAAAATGTAAATGTGTGAAATTCTTAACCACCTCCAATAACTCCAATTCTTTAACAGTATATTCTAACAATGGTATTTTTACTGACCCTTAAGTATTATGCTTCCTTTATGTTATACCCTGTATATATGTACATTAAATATATATAAAAATAAAAAATCAAAATCATGATAAGAATCTGCTGAATATCTTTAACAGCAGTAAAAAGTTTTATTATGTAAAACAAAGTAAAATTCGTTTCGTAAGACGCCAAACAAGACCGTAGTTCCTAAGGGTATCTTAGCCCAGTTCGGTTCGAATCACAATAAAGAAATTGTCATTCCATCGAACACAATACACACACAAGTGAACTTTTCATCCACACCGTCACACACACTATGATCACAGCACATACATAACGTAATAACTGCATCGCGGTGACAGCACAATTGTAAATTAATCCATTGTTGACGATTGTATGCATAGTGTGTGTTATTCACGTTCGATCAGATTGATTAACCTGGGATATCACTTACTCGGTACAGATTATTAATAACCTCAGTAGGTAATGTTTGGTTCTGATGTGGCTATTTGTGTTGACCAGTAGAACATCAGCGGATTTAGACGTCTTACCACAGATCACTACTTAACAGTTACGTCACTCCGTACAAAAATGCTATGCCCGCCTACACCGCTCCGAGCGCATGCAAAAGTAAACTTAAATATTCGTATACAAGGTTCGTTTTAGCCTGGCGATAACGCATGGCCGTGTGGCCATAAGCGAGCGAAGGGTTGCTCTTTCGATGCTACATTTAACACCCATATTTTTTATTACAAAAATAAAGATATAATGAGTCCCCAGAATCCCAGATAAACACACCAACCATATGGTCCCAAAGTAAGCAGAGCTTGTGTTATTCATGACCATACAGCGAACTGGCCTCCCCCTCAGTTCGCTGTATGGTCCAGGAAACCCAGAATGAACATACATATATAAATAATATAAACAACCATGACCCAAGAACGAACATCTATGTTATTTTATTTTTGAATTTTTGGAAAATTTACAACTATTAATTATTGCAATTGAAGTCCATTGACTAATTTTTATACAAATGAATGCCCCGGCCAAGACTCAAACCTGGGACATCCGGCGTATGAGGCAGGGCTACTGACCAATACGCGACTGGGTCGTCAACATAAATTTAAACATTATCAAGGTATGCAAATCAAGAAAAGCTTATTTTTATTTGTAATAATTTATCCTACAAACAATTCTGCAGCACGTATTTTATTTTTAAACAGTGATATTAGCGCGCGAACGCGGTATGACTGCGGCTGTAGGAAATTTACTTGGCTAAGGGCCGCCAACGACCGGCGACCCAGCGGCAGGTAGGTATTACATCGAACTACACGAGCATGAGGAAATGTTCAGTTAAGTTACGCCAGCAATCCATAATAAAACTTCTTTTCGCAAAAGTGCGTTTGAGGTTTTTTTCGTAATATTCAAATATTTGTTGTACATAATTTTAACCTTTATTTACACCAAACTGATGGTATTATTGATTCTTAAACGGTTGTTAGTATTATATTGAGAATGTCCACTGGAGTAAAGATTCAACTAACAACAACTCTCAAGTTAAACTTTATGAACTAACAACAACCAATATTTATGACTCTCAACAATCTTAGAATTTAAAAACTTAAGAGAGTAATAAATGTCGAAGGGTGAATGATTCACTTAAGTACACACGAACGCACAAGAGCATTTTTAAAGTAAACAACCTGCGTGCAACCGATATTTAACCTCAGTGACGTAACTAACAGCAAACAATAAACGGTAAGCTATAGACAAGGAGATGGAATGCTCTGGAAATTCATTCGATTGTAAACAGTTTATTCGATTGGAAAACATTTTTCTTAGTATTGAACAAGATAGTTGATCAGATTTCGTTTTATTTCCAAGAAAGCTTTGCTTAAGTTAATATTTCGTCTGGAACGGTCAATAGGACTGTATCCATCCTATTTTGACCGCTATAATAATAAAGTTTACGTGGCTGTGTTCCGGTGAAAGGGAAGAAACAGTCAGTGCAATTTCTGGAACAAAGGCAGTTCCAACCGATGCCTACACGTTCGGCGGCGCATCTTTAATCGCTATTATAATCATATTTAATATTGATATACGTAAAACGCCTAAGACGAACGATGCCCATGAGCGTGGATGCCAGTTACCACCAGGCTGGTATCGTGCTCGTGGTAATTTATACAGAAATATAGACACTTTAATTAAAAGTAAAGTGTTTTTTGAGATATGTAAAAAAATTTGTATATAGGAAAGTCTCACTTTGTTCAATTTCACACTCTTCAGCGATAGGACCATTGTGGTTTTAGATACGGTTTGTTGGTATATGTTTTTTAATTTCCACCCAGTAATTACAACCTTATTTTTTTTTAAATTTTGATTTCAACAATTTTAAATTATTTTCTAGTAAATTTACTTCAGAGAACCTTGAATCAACACGAACGAAGTCGCAGGCAAAGGTTGATCACATGTAAATAAATCACTTGTATCATATTCCATAGAATGTACATTTCCAATCAAGTAGAAACTCACCTATAGATATCCATTAGGCCTAAGTTCGAACAATATCTCATACGGATTACAAGAGCTTTGAACATTCATTACCTACTAACCTATTTCCAATGAATAGCCATACACAGAAAATTACCTATCAACAAAAACCCGAACACGCCATTGTAGCTATTAATACATGCCCTTAAAGACTATTATTGCACTCGCGTGTTATCACGTACGGAGTATAAAGATTGACGACTTTTTAAATTAATATTTGTGTAATAAAAACAGTGTGTTACAACTGCTGTAGATCGTACCCTACAATAATTGTAAGGTATACAAAAGTTAACATAACATTTTGTGTGCATGTGTAAAGTTTAAAGTAATTAATGCGAAAATTGTTGTTCTATGTACAGTTCATATTAAACTCGAGAGTTTCACGGCTATTCAGCTAATTGCATGTAGAGAGTTGGCGTCTACCTACTCAGTATTGGTGTGTGTTTCGGATGGATATGAAGTGGGTATTATGTCATGCTCGAGTGAAAGATGTTCAGCATTATTCCGGTTGATTGAAGACCTGTTACAGGTTGTGCAATTTCAGTTAAATGCAAAATAATGATTTTGTGATTTGTGTATTAGTTTTTACTATGATAGGCTATGGCGTAACTGGCTTTAGCTTGGGTTTGAATTCTGATAAGGGCGTTTTGCGATAAAACGATCTTATCAGAATAAATTAAATCCATAAGATATTGCATATTTTCTTGCAGCCATATTTTAGATCAGCCAATGCTTTCACGTTTCACGATAAGTGTATTGTAGGTACAGAGTTCTTTAACAAGCCTACGAGCATAATTGATTCATCAAAGCTAGAATGACTATTTGTGAGACCCATTTTTGACAATTGTATAAAATTAAAACAAGACATTGTTTGATAGATGAAAACCCGAATTTTTTAAAACTACGCTTATAACTTTATTTCTATTCTCGCACAACGTAGACGTCGAATTAGCAAACAAATTTTTGTTGACTAACTTAATGTGGAAAAAATTAATATGTATATTTTTCGATTTGTAAAGTTATGAATGTATTTTCCAGAGCAGCTGTAATTTTGCTTTCCAATTATAATTAATATTACACACTAAATAGTTTTTGAATAACGCAGTCGGAATCAAAGTCCAATTAAGAAGTAAGTACTTTCGATTAACTCGGCGCAGGTTCTGGTTAAGGCGAGAATCGCTTGCGCGTTGTTCGGTCTTTTGCAGGCGCTCCGCATACTACGGGGCGACAACACTGCAGAGGATTAGAATGCGCATCGCAGCTTGCACCAAGTTACCCGACAGTACCTAGTATATCTTGTATGCATCTGTTCTCTTTTCAAAAAGGCACCAAATATTATTTTTATACCATACCTACTCTAAAAAGCTTATTTTATTCACGCAAAACAGTGAATAAAAAGGCCTTTTATTCACTGTTTTGTTTTTATTCACTGTTTTGGTGTTTGAATTTGGAACACAAAATATATCCGATCTCCATTTCAGTGCTTACACAAACTCCTTGCGCTAAGATAGGAAATTCAAACTCTTTAGTGCAAATAAATTCTCGAGATTTGATTGGTCGATATTTGCGACAAGGAGTTTGGCATTAGATTAAAAACTGTTTTGTGTTCTTTGCTGCCATTATAGAAAAAATAAATAGTGAATTGGCGCCATTTCAAATACTTACTGTGAATTGTACGGACACAAAGTTTAGTGTTACTTTATAATTAATCGATTGAATTATAATAAATCGATTATGCATTCAAGTGACGAAGAAGATATTGTGTTAACACCTGAATTTATGAAAGAGAAGGCGGGCCATATTGTAGAAAACTTGCTACCCAACAAATCACGGCTGGTTTACATCAAAACCTACGATGAGTTTTGTAAATGGAAAAATGAAAATCAAGCTTCGGGCACATTTTCTGAGTCTGTTTTCTTAACTTATTTTAATGAACTGTCGAAAAAAAGGAAGTCATCGACATTATGGAGTATATATTCTATGTTGCGGTGTACTGTAAAAACAAGGCTTTCTATTTTCGCTTAAATTATGTCTTTTTCTCATAGTCATGGTATAAAGTATAGTATGCAACTCCTGAATAAAGTACGAATTTATATCGAGGGCCATGAATCACTCGCGTCGCTCAGGATTCTAACAGTTGAATCACTCGCTGCGCTCGTGATTCAATCATCTTAAATCACTCGCTACGCTCGTGATTCAATCGTTAGAATCCTTCACTTGCTCGTGACTCATCTACGGCCCTCGCTTTAAATCCTTTATTCACTAGTTGCATAATATACTATTTTAATATAATTATTGAAGTTTTATTAACGGTAGTTAATAATTATTCCGGGCATTGGAAAAAGAAATAAGAATACTCGAGCTTTTTAAGTTTCACCAAGTACTTACATACCGCAACGGCTTCTCTTCTCAGGATAAACTAAACTGTGCTTTAATGTATTTAGATTCCTACTCTCTAAAATGCCAATCGAATAGGCTAAGATACTCTTAAAACTCGATCGTGTCACTATAAATCATTCACCAAAATAGTTAAACGAATTAGTCAGCGTATGTCTTGTCCTAAAACAGTAAATATTTCAACAATGTTGCATTCACGGGAGCCACGACTCATAGGTAACAGAATTTACAAAACAAATTCCTATAAATCCCTGTTAAAAGGTCTACCATGCAACAGGATCTTATGCAGTAGCTACGCATATTCTTCGATTATAAGGGCGACGGCTGGATACGTTAACTCGTAAACGGGTGCCGTTTGAGGGTGTTCATCATTTGGATACTTGGGGGGAGTGGTTCTTTTACTTACACTCTCTTTAAGTACAATTGAAAATTTTTATTTTGTCTATCACGGAATTATTCATTCGAGACTTTAGTACAGATTTGCTTAGCAATTGAATGTTAAGTTGCTTTTTTCTTTACAATGGTTCTTTTACTTACACTCTCTTTAAGTACAATAGGAAATTTTTAATTCTCTATTTGTCTATCACGGAATTATTCATTCTAATGAAAGCATGGCACCTTCGTGGTAGGGACGACATCGTAATGAATGCTTTGGAGTCCAGAAAGTGGAACAATATAAATTTTATTATTTTAATAGTAGACCTAAGAACTGTTCTTGAGGTTGACGTCTGATCCTTAGTTAGTTAGTTAATTAATTGAAAAGTGGCAATCAGCCGCGATTGGTGTGGCGGGCTATTTCCGCCAATGTCGCATATTGGTGGAACTTACCAAAAAGAAAAATCAACTTTACATACTTGCTAACAGTCTGATCCTTATAAAAAATAGGTACTTAAACATTAGTGTTATGTCAATTATTCATGCAAGTTCTGTTAACGTCATAATTAATGACATAATGATAAAAATGCACTCCACTGGAACGTGGCTCTTTGGTTGGATGAATAAGTCCCGCGTAGTGTCGCCGAGCGGAAACATTTATCCAACGCATAACTGTCCTTTTTTATCACTTCACAAACTGTAAACGTCCTTATTATAAATCGTATAAGGATCAAAATTAAGTTTATGGAAAACTATAGAGATGCAACGTGCGGTTTAATTCTATTAACAAATTGTTAAGACTTGGCTCATCTTAATAGGCTTAGTGAGTTACGACAGCAAAATATACATTTGTGTCATCACATTATTTAATTTTAACCATGATTGCAGTTAACGTGTTTTTAATGAATAATTAGGTATGATGAACTAGATTTTGCCTCCGGCTTCACTCGCGTATTCCTTCCTTGGTGTCAGTGTGTATTCCGATGAAAAGATAACTTACGAAGAAAATATTAGGTCTTTGCCTATGAAATTGCCGTTTTTCACGAAATAAATGAAGCGTAATTTTTTTTATATATTTTTTATTTCTATTAATCAAAATAATCACCCATGCAATCAATGCATCTTTGCCAACGCATTGGTAGCTTATTGATGCCTTTCTTGAAGAAATCAGCTGGACGGGAGGCAACAAATTCTTCAAAGGCATTTTGTACTGCCTCTCGGGTATTGAATTTTTTTCCCGCCAAGAAGTTATCCAAATTCTGGAAAAAGTAGAAGTCTGTAGGCGCAAGGTCTGGTGAGTACGGCGGATGACGGAGAACTTCCAACCCCAACTCTTGTAGCTTGGAGACCGTCTGTTGTGCAGTATGAGGTCGCGCGTTGTCGTGCAGGAGCAGTGGAGCCGAACGATTGACCAAAGCTGGTTGGAGACGTGCGAGCTTCTCCATCATTGTGTTCAGTTCTTCACAGTACACATCTGCAGTAATGCTTGTCCCGTTTGGCAAGAAGCTGTGATGAATTACACCCGCGTTAGACCACCAAACAGTGACCATCACTTTTCTAGGGGTAAGTTTTCGTTTAGGGCATTGTTTGGGTCC
Source organism: Marasmarcha lunaedactyla (assembly GCA_923062675.1). Taxonomy (NCBI): domain Eukaryota; kingdom Metazoa; phylum Arthropoda; class Insecta; order Lepidoptera; family Pterophoridae; genus Marasmarcha; species Marasmarcha lunaedactyla. The sequence continues at coordinate 19,317,438 of OV281353.1, forward strand.
AACTTGCTGAGCGCTTACGATTGTCAAACAGGATCCATTTCTCGTCACAAGTAACAATGCGGTTCAGAATTCCTTCATTTGTATGCCTGCTGAGCAGTGCAAGGCACGTCTCCACGCGTACTTCGCGCTGGCGGTCATTGAGTTCGTGGGGTACCCATTTGTCAAGCTTTTTTACCTTGCCAATTTGACGCAAATGGACCAATATTGTTTTGATGCTAACGTCGAAAGCTGCTGCTAATTCAGCCGTGGATTGAGTTTCATCAGCTTCCACAATTGCCTTTAATTCGTCATTGTCGACCAAAGTTTTCGGACGACCACGGGGTTCATTTTTCAGGTCAAAATTTCCAGAACGGAAGCGGTTAAACCAATAACGGGTGGTGCGTTCGTTTGTAGTGTTCGCTCCGTAAACGTCGTTGATGTTGCGTGCCGCTTGTGCCGCTTTGCTGCCACAACGGTACTCATACTCCATAATTACTCGAATTTTTAACTTATCCATGATGACGAAAAATGTTCGAATGCGTTGAAAACAAAACACTAACTATTAAACAAATGACAATTTCAGAAAAAGAATTCCATGTTTGTCAAATAAAATTAATTTGAAATTAGAATAATCAGTCAAAAAAAAATATTTTCATTTGAAATGGCCAGTACGGCAAAACGGCAGTTTCATAGGTAAAGACCTATTATTTAAATAATTTTGTTGTACACCCGATCTACAGGATCGTTATTGATCGCGGCTTCGAACTGATGAATCGGATCAGTATTTTAATACTATTGGGGGTGGGAGTTGCTCATACAAATACGCCATCTTCTAATAAAAACGTAGCCTAGACAAAACGGGCCTGTAAATCGGACCGTAGTGTATTTCGTCGGATTGTTAGTTTTACAAGATCTGGAATATATGTGTGAACCCGCTTACTCAACAACACACGCCATGGCCGGATAAAAATGATGACGATAAAGTAATTGAAGCTTGTTACGTAGATATTTTTGAATATTGTATTTAGATATTCTATGAATTTTACAAAATAGTATGCAGCAAACCGGCGTATCGGACCTGCGAATGTGACAGTGTCGTTTAACACGTTTCAATGTCCATGTTTTCATATACTCTTTTTATCTGCTGCTCGCCGTGGCTATTTTAATTTGACATACTTTTATTACGTTTGATAGTTCCTCGTTTGGATACTTGGGGAAGGAAGACTTGCCGAGCTAACAGATGCAGATAGGAATAATTTTGTACAGGCATAAGTAAAGAGACATTGTACATTTATTTTAAAAAAATTATACCAGGTTTTGGCCAGTTCTTCTTCACGAAGGTTTCTCTGAACTGGTGGTAGAGTCATGCTTTATTTGACGTCAATAAGAACAAGTAATTGTTAATATTGAGGTTGAATTTTTACATGTTTTAAGGGTTTTCGAGGTTATTGGTTTATTTTTTGCGTAGTTCAAATTGTTATTTGAGAGTTAAGAGGATATGGCGTTAAAAACTGTTGCTTGGAATAGAATGTGAGTGAAAGCCTTAGATTAAACTAATTTAAAAGTTCCCTTTATTCCTCTTAGGACCTTATATTTCACAAAACAACTTCAAATGTCTCATTTGTAGAACATTTAATACTATCTCAGATTGTTCTATTAAAAATAAGAACAGAAAGAGAATACAGTCCCTATTGAACTCTCTGCATTATAACTTTCAACTAATTTTTACAAAGAACTGGAGATTTTTAATAAATTAAAACCGTCTCTCTTTATACGTAATAAAATAAAACATTACGTACCAACCAACTCTGTAAAATAAACGTCGTGAACATAAACTAACTTTGTTTCAATCAGGAGCGGTAGAAGATCACTAGTTCAACCAATAGAACGCAGCCCTCCCACATGGATAATTTATCGATACTCGATAGTATGATGGTAAAATTAATAACAGCGAAGAGAAAAGTTTATACATCAACTTTATTTCCCTAGTATTACTTGCTCTGAAGTGGTCTTGAATAACTCCCTGCATGGAGGGATATTTTTATAACCTTCCACACCTTGGCGGCAGCCTATTATAGGTTATATATATAATAGGCTGCCGCTATAATTATATTATGTACTATTATGTATAGTAGGTTTTCACACATATTATTTAAGCTAATTTTGTTGGAATTGAACAGTGCATTCATTTAATCTTTAGTTACTAATTATATTTTGGTGCCACACTTGAATATCCAATTTTGATCATAGTACTTTTATTATTATTATTAAGGTACTTAGATACTTAATTTATTGTAGGTATTTTTATTGTCGAATAGAAGTTCTTAGTTGCTTTTCAGTGTTTCTGTTATAAACCCATAATGAATACAAAAAATTGATTTTGATTTTATAATTGTAAAAATTTCTACAACAAAATGTTTGAAAATAAAATATAAAATAATGCCTCGTGGCAGTTGTGAACACGTTACTTGCAGGAGTTTCTTTTATTTATCACACCACGGACTGTTATGTCAATCGGCCTTTTCTATGCAGTAGATGGATTCTAATGAAAGAATTAGAATTAGAAGAGGGTTATCAAATCAGTTTTATACAACTCCGTTTTATAATAACACTTAACTGCGCAGTTTATACGAACTAGTTAAGTATGTAAAACACGAACTTAATTGCAAATCGGAAAACATGGAGTGCATGCCATGTGTATGAAATACGATCACATTTCTTTAGTGAATATTATTAATTTAAATTTAATCTGGTATAAGTTCAACTCCAAAAAACTAGAATTATTAATCGTTTAGCGTATTTGATCTGTATCAAACGGCGGTGTTTGTACTAAGAGCTAAATTAGTTGAAACAAGTAAACTGTATTGCATCACTCCATAGTATAAAACAATGTCGCTTCCCACTGTCTGTGTGTCCGTATGTATGCACAGATCTTTAAAATTACGCAACGGATTCTGCTGCGGTTTTTTAAATAGATAGAGTTATTCAAAAAATTCTATGTATAATACATGCATAATATGGTAGAGAAACACTGATAATTTTAGAGGTTTCTAGGTGTCTAATGTGATGTCGCAAATAAACACATTTTTTGCGCTTACATTGCAAACGCTGGTTACACCCTAAGAGATAGACCAAAGTAATGTATTGTATTATTGTAATGCATTAGTATTGTACATTTTACGAGAAATAATGGCTTATAATCTGCCGCGCAAATCATAAACGCAGTAAGTGCATTTTTTTAAAACTGACTTATATAAATATTTGGCATCCCCGCGATGAGATCTTTCGGAAACAAAGACCCGTTTTTTTACTATTGTAATTAGAAAGAAGCAAAACAAAATCCATTTTAAGCCATAAACGCAGCAAGTATAATGTTAAATTAGCGTCTCCTTAAAATATATGCAGTCGGTAAACTTACTGCAAACAAATTAAAAATTATCGTTGTTTATTTTTTCAAATCCTTAACATGACCGCAGTAAGTGCAACGCGTATCAATGTTACGCAGTATTACTCTAATGTACAACTAACGCGCGCTTCGCATAAATGCAGTCGGAGCACTAACGGCTATATTAAGTGTGATTTATCTGTAGCTATGATGTATGATATCCAGCGAAAGCTATAGAAAGGTGTTGAAGCATGATTTGAATTCACAAGTTCAAATATATTAGCAGTAGGAAAGAAAACCAAAGGGATGTCCAAATGGTTGCAAAAATTTCAAATGATGACACAATTTATTATTCTGTTGACCTCGAAAAGGTAATTATGTTGCCAAGTATGGAACAGTACAAATCGGCAATATTTTGCCCTCGTATAATTGCATATAATGCAATATTTGTTGCATTATACAACAGTACTTCGGGTACAAATTTGCCAAATGCAATAGTTTGGACTGATACTGTTTCAGGTCGCAACCAAGAAGATTTAATTTCAACATTTAGGGCAACTAACATAGAAGCTACTGCGCTCATGCGTTGTTTGTGTCCCGTTATAAAGGTTACGCGATGCTAGCTATAAATAGATTTTTGATTATTTTGCAACTTAAAATAACGAATAATGGACATTTAACAGTGAATTTGGGCAATTGGTTCTAAAGAAAAAGTGTATTCGAAGAATCTTATTTACCTTGTAGAACGCTCGGCATCACGAAATACAATAAACAATTCAAACGCGTTTTACTCAAAACTAGAAAAATGTACTCACTGCGTTTATGACTTGCGCTGCAGTATTTACGAAGCGATTTTAAGCAATACAGCATTAATCCTTATTCAATTAAGTACCTTAAATACATTGTGTATTTAATATAGATCAATAAGGCCTTTACCGCGTGTAATTTAAACTAATATTTTCGAAGATATCACAAATTTAAAATGCAGGAACATAGACCCGTGCGAAGCCGGGGCGGGTCGCTAGCTATATTCACAAAGAAGATTGGTTGTAACAATTGAATATCGTTTCTAAAGTTTCTTTATGTCGTATTCTTTTCTTCGTAAATACAAAGAAAATTAAATGGAATGCTAGGACTTTAACTACCTATATAACGCCCCTCTTTTTGAGTCGGTGTAATAATAGAAACATTGATTTTATAAATAGTTATGAGTAGTTATTATAAAAAAATTTTGTTGTATAAGTGTGCTATTTTAGTACAATAGAATGTAGCAACTAAAATGACCCAATAGCGGTCGACCAATCGACTTGCAAGCAACTTTCGCTTAGGGTCATTGGCCGACAATTTCACTACAGTACGCCAATTTCACCACGTTGGTTAAAATTTTACTTTTTAAGCTCTACAAAAATAATAAATGTTTTATTACTACTATTGTGTATACACAACAATTTCAATAAGAGTTTAATAACCACTTTAATACCTCAAAGAAACTGCTTCTTACTTAAACTTTAAGTCAATGTATAAAACTAAAAAGTAAAATTTCTCACCGATTGACAGGTAACTGACAACAATAAAAGGCGGGAAACTTCCAAAGATCGTCGACTTCCGTACACAAGTTGAAGAATGAAAAACAATGAATGGAACAGTGGATTCTTTATCAGTCGACTTGCAATACGTCGAGTGAGGCGGATTGATCGATTGAAGCAGTTCAATGGAGTTGCTACTATTGAAGATGAAATGTTTAAGTTGCAACTAGAAATGTACTTTGAGTAATACTAAAAGACTGCGGTAACTTTCCTCCATTTTTTTGTAGTAATATATTACTATATGAAAGCGACGATCAAAGCTGAGGTTTTAAACGCCTGTCTTTGGTTGCTGGTAAAACAGTATAATAAAAGGGGTAAAAGGTAAAGCAGATAATATATCTTTATCCGAAATGGTGCAGACTCCAATTCACATTCGAACCCCTTGTAGTGTCGTCTTCCCCTTTTATGTGGGGCCTACTAAACACCGAATAAAGCGCAAGCGACGACTGTACTTATTCACTTTAAGTACGTACCTACTCGTAAAGATACCAAGACTTTATGTTGAAATAAATATAGACGAGGGTAGTTTATACTACAAACATAAAATCAACATCGAAAACTACAACTACTCACCGAAGCGGGCTAAGTTCATAACACAAGCACACATTAGCTGGTAAACGTGTCTATTGATATTTCTCCGATATTGACATAAAACAGCCCATTTGCTATAGTTAATAATTAAAGTATTGTTTTATCGGCATTATAAATCATACGATATCGCAGGACAAAAGGAAGCGACAGTAAAATAAATAATTTAAATGATAAATTGGCTATTTAAGTCAAAATATACGTATCGACAATTTATGTAGCTTCGCAACGTCTTCATTCGACTAAAAACAAAATTTACAAAACATGCAAGCCCTGCTTTAATTTTAAATAAAAAGTAAACCGTCTTTTTCTTTAGTTTCCCTTTACATGAACTTTCGTAAGCGGAATACACTTTCATTCACAAACACAAGACAAGCTACAGATAACACAATCTCATTTATTAAACAAAAACAAATCAAATTAAATTATCGAACAGACAATTAAACACGTCACAATTCACAAACAATAGTAGCGCGGCAAACTACAACCCGACCAAGTTATCTTTTCAGTACAGGGTGGCGCTCGATCTACGCGCAAATAAAGTTCGAGATTTATCTCGTAGCAAACTCTTTAGTTCCAGTTTTTGCTTCTGGACAGGTAGGCTAGTGGCACTCTACACCGTTTTAATAGATCTTGCGGTGCGATGTAATCGACTTCGAGTGGGGAGCGAGTGGCAATAACTCACGCGGTCAGCGCCGAACAGGACAAGTGCTAGCAAATGGTAGGTCCCGTGATGAAGTGCGCCCGGATTTTGTTTTACTTTAGTAAGCTTTGGTCGGGAAGTGTTAGATGAAGTTTGAATGTGGTTTACGGTTTTGTGGATTGATTGTTTGAGAAGTAAGGTGTTTCTGTTCTGTCTTCTAAACCTACTACTGAGGCTTTTAGTTGCTCTGTAGCACCTTTTTAATGATAGAAACTTTAACGTAGAAACAATTGCACGTTGTGTACAAAAATTACAAAAAAAGTGTCCAAATTTAATTTAATATATCACTGCAAATTTTTTATTTAAAAAATGTTTTTACCTTTTATGCAACGTCAACTAACCGGCGCCTACTAAAATCTCTTTTTTGCTTCGTTTTCATATCAATTTTGGATATTCATTCTCATTGTCTGGACACTTAAAAACACAAAAATGCGGTCCATTTCTTTATAAGTCGTTGCATAATCATTATGATGTCTAAAACTAAATAATACAAAATAAAAATTGGGTAATCAACATGCTCATATACCTAAGTTAACTTCAAGTATCAAACATGATTGATTGCAACTCATGTTTAATTAAATTCCAAGAAAATAACAACATTCTTGTAGTAAGGCACATGATTAATTGTTATCTAAATATTGTTATCTCACTTTGCCAAGCCTAGTTACTGTAAGGTCCGTTTCCATGCCAGTTTCAATCAAGTTTTAAATTTACGTCAAACACACAGACATCGCTTATTATTTTTGAGTTAAAATAATGTTCAATAGCGAAGATGTAACCGTTTTTCAGCCGCATCACGTGAAACGGTTATTTGGAGCGCAAATATTGACTAAGATCGAGTATCGATAAAATAAAAATTCGCTTAGCAAAATCTATACTTAACTCTATAGTTAAATCTAGTCTTACCATTTGACGTCTCTGAGAACAGCCGTTAGCGAATTAAATAATTCTTAAAATAACCTCGCAGATGTCGCGGATCGTATTCAACTTTTTTTATTTGACACTTTAATGATTGTCGTGGCTTAGAACCGTAACTTATGAGTCGTAAAAATAATTATAAATTACAAGTGAGATGTTTGAGTTCTTGAAGTAATCGTTACAGCTATTGCGAGATGGCCACTCTCTGATATAAAAAAGTGATTAAAGTGGCCGTGTTATATTTTTCTGTCTTTAGTAATGTACAGTTGTATATTAAAGTTCGTTAATTATTTGAACCTAACCTAACCTGAACGGCTTTCTTGAAGGACCCTTGGATAAAAAGAAGCTGTCCTTTTTGATAATTAAATGTTTTAAACGAACTCATAATAATGAAAATGAACGCGTCAACGATTATTTCACCGATCAATATATTATGATACGAAAATAAATGGATCAATATATAATAGGAAATTGAAAAAAACTTACACTAAAAAAATCCGGTTGACTGATTTGGGTTAATTTTTTCTCTTTGAATGTTCTGTAATAAAATGATCGAATTAAAAATAGGCCGAGACTGTGATACATTTGGTGTATGTATTTCTTTAATTACTGATTATAAAATATAGAAACTGATTATATTTCACAAAGAAGCATTAGGCTAAATATTACTTTGTACTATTACTCTATTAGTTCAATAGAAATAGTAAGTGGCGAAGGGACATTTTAACCAACTAACCGGCTCATTCAGACCCGCGCAATTGGGCCTTAGCGAAAGGATGTGGATCTGTCTTAACTCTGTTTATAGAAACAGAAAGATAAATTAAAGCTTATGTATCTACAATAACAATAAAATGAATACTTTTTAACTCGTCACCTTGTCATTCGTGACCACGCTGTCTGTAAAGGCATTATTGAAAGTAATGAATCGTGTAAACTTAAGGAAATACCTACAATACTATTTATTTAATCCTAGGTACCATAAAATCGTAAAAAAGAAAAACAGTACATCAAATTTTCAACAAACGTGGGCTGAATTCACATCATAGTATGGCTTTCAACTAAGTAGATACCTCCTATTCCAGCGTCGTTAGATAAGGGTTTGTGATTTAAAGACGCCATTTTGTCGAGCGCGATGTCTCATCAAGTTATAAGTTATTTTGGTCGTTTTACCGTACATTAGAGGTTTAAAAGTTTGTACATTCACTTTATTACTGGAATCGTTTAAAGGCAATTACCTACTACTTATTGTTCGTTTTGATTCCAAGACTACTTTCATAAAATTACGGTTTAATGTTTTGAGTTAGATGGATGGAAGTTAAGTGTAACTGTTTATTAATGTGTTAATTTCAGTAATATGTTTTAAATGACTTACTGTATTAAGTATTTTAAACAGGACTTGTGAGTTAGGAGGAGGACTTATGAGGGTAGTTTGGTTTTCCATACTTTTATAAGCCTAAGGACTCTCAAAAAATTTCAGCTGCTAATAATATTACAATTCGGCCTTCTCAAGATTTCATAGCCTACAAACAAAAACGAAAATCACAACACTTCCTTATTGGTTATTATGTCGATATTCTTGTTTGTATAATAAGAAAAGATAATATAAATAAACCATATATCCAAATGTTTATGGTTCATATATAAAACAATACCTATGACGATTGCGTATTTTTAAAGCCACTAAGTACTTAGTAGGTTTATAAACAATTAACTTTACCAAAAATCAAAAATATTTTATTGCATCATGGGGACAAATGTAACGATTGTTGAAAGTCTTCGTTTTATTCATCTTCATGGAGATTGCGTAAAGTCAACTTAGCTTCGGCAAAGGGTTTTGAGGATAGCGTAAGAGAAAAAAAACCCTCTCTGCCACTCTTTTATAAATAGTCATTTATATTTAACAAACAGAGACAGAAATAGCCAGTGCGGTCTTCAATCCCGCGGCCTTTTGTCATCCAAATAATCTTTGATCTTATAGTAAGCTTGGCATAGTGTTTCCTTAATAGTTTGAACTGAACGATTTCCGCTTTTAGCCAACCTACATTTTGGAAACGCTAACTTACGGTCGTTCCTAGTTCTCATAAAGTAATCATTGTCACGGTTATCTTTCTTAGATTAAAGTTATTACCTAACGTTCTTGTCGGTGAACAAAATATTTTCATAATGATACTGTGTTGCCAGGGTTAATATTCCAATTTCTTTCAACTGGCTGTAAACACATCAGTCAGTGAGCGAACGCAACAGAACAAAGTTGACGCGCAAGTTGTCAAATGTGGACCCTCCATTGAAGTTTTGAAACTATGGTTATGCCAAGAAAAACAATATTATCTTCAAGGTTCAACCTGTTAGCATTAATATGCAAGTGATTCGACTTGTTTTACATTAGGAGCCGAAAAATTATACATTTTGCAATTCTGTCATTAAATGCAAGATTATTTAAATTAAACCCCTGCACAACATTAGCGAGAGCATTGTCAACACAATTGGTTTTCTGTTTATTCATTTAAAAAATGTATGAAGTATTATCAGCAAAAAATACAGTATCATGATTCTCCTCTACCATATAGAGTAGATCATTTATATAGACTAACATTGAACCTTGGGGTACTCCCATCTCCACAACCGACCCAGACGACCTGTTAAGTTTAACCTCAAACTTGTGAGTTCTACTACTCAGGTATAAATGCAAAAGCTTGAGATCAGTGCCCTTCATGCCGTAATGTTGGAGTTTCCTGATCAAAGTAACATCCTGATTGCAATCAAACGCTTTAGATAAGTCACAAAAAATACCCAAAGCTTCTTGTGATTTCTCCCAGGCGCCAACAATAACTTCAAACAATTCAACACCTGCGTCTGCTGTTGAACGACCCCTCGTAAAACTAAATTGTTTATCATGAAGTACTGTACATGTACTTCGCATAGAAGCAATCTTTTATGTATAAGTAGATATACCATTTCATATATTTATTTCTCAATATTGACAATTACTAGTTTTTATTGACTTCAAATAAAGCATGACTCTACCACCAGTTCGGACAAATTTTCGTGAAGCAGAACTGGCAATAAACGTCACGGGTATATTTTTTCAAAATAATTTTACAAAATTTCTTTATGGCTATACAAAATTATTCTTATCTGCATCTGTTAGCTCGACAAGTCCCTCAAGTATCCAAACGACGATAACCCTCAAACGGGTCCCTTTCACGAGTTAACTCGGGATTGAGCCATCTTCACAGAAATCGTCATTTCTTTGTCAATGTATAAATTTTAAGGACCAGGCCAACTTATTTTGGACCAGCGCATTCGGCAGTATTTGATGACAAGGCCGGCCAACAACAATGACTACACTTATTCGGCTAGTGCCTTGTCTTGCCAAAACCAGAATGGCATTGGCCGGTCGGAATTTTTCCGAGCATTCATTCATTCATCAATAATTCATAAGTGAATTATTTTATTTACACGTTTAGTTAACATTACTACTAAACCGTTATTAAGATAACTTAGGTTATATTTTAACTTATTTATTTTATAAAAAAATTTTGTGCACACTTGGAAACAAAAGATAGTTATAAAATTACTTATTGTCAAGATAGTTTTAAAGCTAGTTTCTATTAGAAATTTCTACAAGCAGACCTGCGACTGGAGAGGGGATGTGTGATGTCTCTATTCAATAAAATGCAAATAAAATTCACAAATATTTTAAAATATTGACTAATAAATGCTAAGTTATCTTCAATTACATTGAATAGTAAAAATGAAAAAGTTGACTTGCTTCCTACGTAACAAATTTTATATAAACTGATAAAAATACCTAAAATAGAAAAGTTCGAGCCTAGTAATAATCTCTGACTCGTTATTTCAATTTTACTTACTACTACTGCTTACACTAAGAAACTAAATAAATTTAATTTAATTATAAAGGTTACTACAGCATTACTACTTATAAAGGACGTAACCCCCATATACTGGCCGGCATAAATCAGCTCAGCCGAGCGCCAAAATTAATAATGTGTACTTACATGAACGTTAGGTAAACATGCCGCTCGGTCAAGCCGTTCGGATTCCGAGCCGAATGCTGAGGAGCCCGAATAGAGTATCGGCACTAGCCGACGAGTCTAGTATTAACCCGAATGTGCTGCGCCGAACACATAATGTAGCGTCGGGTGACGGGTCGCTCACTTACCTCTAATAATATGGTTGAGGTGGGCGATGGCTGGAGCCCGCGTTAACTCGTGAACGGGTGCCGTTTGAGGGTGTTTGTCGTTTGGATACTTGGGAAAGGGAGACTTGCCCAGCTAACAGATGAAGATAAGAATAATTTTGTATAGACATAAAGAGACTCCGTACATTTATTTTTTTTAAAAATATACCCGTAAAGTTTCTTGCCAGTTCTTCTTCACGAAGGTTTTTCCGAACTGGTGGTAGAGTCATGTTTTATTTGACGTCAATAAGAACAAGTAATTGTCAATGTTGGGAAATAAATATTGCGTTTCATTTCATTTTTAAATATTTCATGTGAGTAGAGCAACCAGAAGCATATATAAGCTTCTGAGACGTAAATAAAGGACGAGTGTAACATGTTAAGCCTCGAAAAACTTAGGATTTCATATGAAACCCTATCTAATCTAGGGTTAGTTTTATCTAAGTATATGTAAAGTTTATTTTTCAAAAGCAATCAATTTTTACTGCAAAAAGCAAATTTTTAGTTATAACTTACAAACAGTATAAAAAGTCAACAACAGTAAAACGCCATCCGCGCTATTTTACTGCAAGAGCTATAAAAGAAATGGATGACTAACTAGTTTGCGATAACACGAGGTTCATATAAATGAAATATTATGAAATAGATCTCATTATCTGTCGGATCCGATTTGGTCTCAAGTATCACTAGGAATCTGTAATTATCTGAATCACAATGCTTTTTTCGAAATGGAATGTTTATTTATGGCCGTATTAGCCTTTTAAATTTCATCGGATTTTGTGGCCTAGCGCTGACGGCGCTTAGCCGGAACTTAAACTACTCCTACATGCGATACGCCTAAGGGCACCCGAGAGGGCACGGACCTCGGCTTAGGACGTCGTATATTGCAGATTCACAACAAAAAAATCCGTTCTTTTAATTATGTTAAGATTTTTCAATTTATCAGCATTTGTTGGTTTTTGATTTTTTGTGTAATATCTAAAATGCGGTTATTTAATCAAACGTTATAAAAGATAATAAAGAAGGTAGAATTTAAGAAAAAAAAAATTGGATGCAACTTATTCAGATCTCTTGTAACCCCCTAAAAGTTACTGAAGTGTAACTTGATACTCAGCACAGATGTGAGACATTTAGTACAAAAATGAAACTCCTATAAAGGAAGACATTGTAAAAAAACTGAAACATACCTATATAAACAGTTTAAATCGGCATCGCGAAAGATATCAAGAAACCTTCATCAGTGTCCAAATAACAAGACCAAAGCTAAAGTCCTATGTCAGAACTTACTCATATTCAAACACAACCGCCCGATTAGCTCTAAGAATTGATTTGATTATTGATTGATTTATAGTTGTCTCCTCGATCAGAGTTTAATAAAACTCATGAAATAAAATCCCGAAACGATGTTCTTGCAGTACCGCTGTTTTGTGAGAATTACGGAAAATTTGTTTAGTACTCTTGAGAGTTTAGTTTATTTTATTCGGTAGGAATTGAGCTGTCTAGACTGGGAGAGTACTGTTAAACAGAAGTTGGTGACTTATTGGCTTTTTAAATTAAAATGTTGCTCCTTCTCCTGGTATTTTGTGTTCGCGTGGTAAGGGCCCTGCACACTATTGGCGCCAATAAAATTTGGACCACAAGGCCAGCTTGAAGCAACTTCCACAAATTTTGTATTTTATTCCACTCGAGCCGGTCAGGCTGTTTCCCGAACGTTCATCTACATATATATTCTATATCATTTACATATATATTCATCTACATATATTATGCAATGTCGTCAAAAGTATGTTTAAAGTTTTGTTTTAATTAATTTTAAAGTTGTATACTGTTGTGTGTAATAAATAAATAAATATTCGATATTGCCACCCAGCTGAGCTGATAAATGCCGGCCTTAGTGAGGGTTTTACTCGATTACGATTACGCTATTTCAGGACTGTCCACCAATCCTTGTAGATGTTGGCTTCATATTCCATTTTATATATTTTCGATTGAAAATGTTATTTTTCTTTATACACACGGTTAGGTACACATTTTATTAATTTTAAGTTTCTCGCTTTAAACGGTGATTAAACGAACCATGTACCAGGGCATCCGCAATGTAAAAGAGCTCTTCCATTGAGCGAGTACCGCTAATGAACTGTGTTCTTGCGGACAATTAGCTGGGTGCTAAATAGACGCTTATGTTTCGTTAGGATCTAAATGTGATGGATGTAAAGTTATGAAGCCTTAGTTGAAGTATGCAGTGATGTCTTTCATGTTTTACATAAAATAATTACTACTAGCGGTAATTTTTTTTAGAGTCACAAAAAGGTTTAATACATATTCGAAGACATGAAAAATTGCGCGCGTAACTTCAGTTTTTAAGTAAGCACGTATTATAATAAAGATAATACAGTTACGACTTACGCTACCCCGACTTACGCTACCCCGTTAGACCCAGTTGACCGGAAAATCGAATGACCATTTGAAACTTAACAGAAGACCTCAGTACAATTGACAAGGGGTTACAAATTTTAGGAAAAATAGATTCCAATGAAGAGCGCGTGTGCAGAAGAAAACCTTACTCGTCAGGCGACATTGTTAGAATATATGAAGACTTGGACATAAATTGTTTTCATAACCTAACATTTTATGAAACACGTTTCTTCTAAATTACAGTTATCTTTAGACTTGGGTCCCGATCACACTAACTTTATATGTATTTATGCAAAGTTGGACCCCGGCTTACGCGAATTCGACTTACACGGCTATCTCTTGGTCCCACCTATCGCGTAAGTCCGGGGTATTACTGTAGTTGAAAAAAGTAAAAATACAATTAATATATATTTTGTAGGAAATTCGATCGAGTTCGCAGTTTATTACAAAATAAAATAAAGTAACGCCCACAGTCCATACTAATAAAAAGTAAACGCTCAACTTTAAAACTCAAATGTACAACATAACACAAGGAAATAAAAATACGAACCATAATCGCAAATATCGAAATTAAATTCTCAATACAACATTGTCATAACCAGACGCAATTCCGCTTGCAAAATCTCGAACATAGTAATGCAGAATAAATCTTACTACTATTGTTATAGGGTTGAGTTTTGATAGCCTGGGGAAACGTTGAGGCAGCTCCACGCGAGTGTTCAATAGCTTCCGAATTCCCCGGGCAGATCATCGAAATTTATTTAACTTGCAATATCACGTCTGTACTTAGAAGCCATAGTGTATGGTGCATTGCGCTCGGACAACTGAGTCGTCGTATGTAGACTGTGGCTAAAAATGAGACTGTGGTTGTATCGACATTGCTGACGAGGTTATTTAGTTATAGTGAGTGCCATTCACAAGGAAGCGTTCGGCTGCGCGTTTGTATATCTCCGCACATTATATACTACGGCTACGGCGCGTCTTCGTGTATGACACTGCATTCCTACTGAGTTTCTTGCTGGTTCTTTGGCAGTAGATGCCCCTTCCCCATCTTCACCCAGTGGTAGTTTCAATATACGACGTCCTAAGCCGAGGTTCGTGTCCTCTCGGTTTAAGTTCCGGCTAAGCGCCCTCAGCGCTAGGCCACAAAGGTTAAATTTTAAAGGCTAAAAGCGCCCTAACTGTACATTTCGTAAAAAAAAAAACAAAAAAGAAAAGTTTATGACACACTCAATACACGGCTGAGGTGCTATCGGAAATAGATTCAATTCTTTTTGGAAGAAAAGGGAAGAAGAATGTATTTTTGAAAAGGGAAGAAGAATGTATTTTTCCAAACAATAGGTATAGTCCGGAGCTGTATTTTATGCATGTCTGTAATGCCAGCTTTTGCAAGCGGCTTCGCTCGGGAATATCTCTATTTATGAAAACCGGTTCAGTACTTAGTTAAGCAATGAAAGCCAAAAAAAGCAACCTTCACGTTTATAATATTAGTTAAGATTTTTATTCCCAGTTTTCATTTGTAGTTATCCGTAACCTTCCTTAGAACTATCGTAGTGTTTTATAATTACGACCTAAAGGGGTTTCTTTCTAATTTTTGATTTAAAAAAAAAATTATACAGTGAACTACAAGTAAAAAAATATACATTTTAATAGCACTGAAATAGAAACTAAATCTAACATAACTAAATACAACTTAACAATTACCTGCTAAAGTCAAAAAAACCTTCAAACAGTATTAAAAATAAACAACGTATTTACTAGACATAATATAGGTAAGTACACGTATGTATAATGTACTTGTTTACCTATTTTACCAACTGTTACCAATAACTAAATAGACCGATGCAACCAAGAATAGTGCCACATATCACACTACACATTATATTTTACTCATTCTCCGCCCGCAATGACATAGAAACGCAGAATGCAATATAAGTTTATTTTATAGAACTAGGTGGGTTGACAATAAATATCTATTTTCAAACGAAGTTTTAAATAAACTGTCTATTGGAAGAGCTTCGGAACACACAATAAGAAATTTATTTTTACCCAACTGTAACATACTTTTATAAATTAGGAAAATGAATTTTCCTACCACTTGAACCATCAGTCAACATAAAGACCAGCCTAGAAATGTATAATATTGACACATCGTATGTCATCTCAATTTCATTTGTCAAATAAAATTTAGATTAAAATTTGTCATCTCAATTTCATTTGTCAAATAAAATTTAGATGACAACGGGTCCAGTGTAAAAGTTATATGCCAAGAAGTCGAACCAAACGCTTCGATAGTTCCTTTTTGGTGCGGTTCGCCAAGGTGTGGAATGAACTGCCTGCGTCTGTTTTTCCAGAAAACTATAGTCCTAGTTCTTTCAAGCGTCGCGTGAATAGGTATTTCGTGGATAGACGTGTAACACCTTCGTCTCATCGTCACTTTCCATCAGGTGAGATAGAAGATAAACGTCTAATCCTTTCTCAATAAAAAAAAAATTAATAAAAAATTTAGGGCCCATATTTCAATATTCACTTATATATTATTATCTGGAGAATAACTTAGACAAGTGACAAGATGTCAAGTTCTCAAAATTTTTGTACTGATCAAAATTATCCGAATTAAAAAATCAGCCCTAAATTCATTTAATAACAGAAATTACTAAAGACGGATCAAAAATCGTCAATCAAAAGAATTTTTTTTTAATACAAAAGATTTTTATTTTTATACAAAAGATATTTTTTGTTATAGAACAGTGTATGTAGTTAAAATAAATTTAATTTGCGTATCTGTAACGCTTTCTAACATAAGAAAATATTTTGGTATGGAACGGCCATTATAAACAATTACTTTCAGAATATAGAGCGAACAGCAGAAAGGCTCAATAAAATCCAAATAGGGATAACAACACAGGCTTCTAATGGAGAGAAATAGAAACTGTATGTGAGCCTATAGGGCTCGCACTCGATGTACGGAACGAATGTCGGCAAGCGTACATCGTGATGCCCGTGTTAGAAATGGTGTGAATGGTTGAAATTATTTGCGCTTGTAAGCTATTACCAAGGAGAAGGGAGCAATGTGGCACAGTGGCACTGCAATTAAATTCAAACAGAGGCATTTCTATTTGTCTCTATTATAAGTTCTGTGGATAACAATCACTATAATATGACGATGCAATATTCCGCGAAAGAACAGCAACAAGTTATTCTCTTATAAAACAAAACAACAACAATGACACAACACAAACCAGCACATCCAGTATTGACGCAATCAAATCTATAAAGTTATGAATCTACCGTATCTACTTATTTATTCCCAAAGGACACAAACAGAGTAACCTGACTCCCTTCACTGGCCTTTTTCTGGCCCTTTATTCAAATGTTGGTGCCTTTGATAAGTTTTATAGAGGGTGGAATTTGGGGCGTTTTGAGGAAAGTTAAATTGTGTTTAGCGAACGGCAGACGGGTTTGATTTATCTAATTTCAGCTCTGTGATCGGATGGATTTCAAATTTATTTATTTATTGAATTGAAAATTTAGTATAATATGATTATTTGATGAACAATTTTGGATATTATGAGTTGAACTTCAAAAGGTATGCGATGGTCTGGTCGATTTTGATGAAGGGTAAAGGATGGGGGCTGCGAAAGCCCGAGCGCTGTAATGTCCCTTGGCTGAGTAAAGCAGCCCTAAATAACTAGAACTAGGTAGAATACGGCGTCTTAATGATTATTTGCATACGATAAAGATCTTACAACATCTGCAGATTATCTTCTCAGCTGGAAAGCAACATAATCCATTAACATTGTGTGAAATAAACAAAAATACTTTATTACATTAGTACCTAAGTAGTGACATTTTACAAAATGTTACTATAAGTGCTTTTATTTATTTAATTACAAATATTGTACGTCGATATTTCAGTGTTTAACTAACAGTTCAGTCAATAATAAACTCGTTAATTTTCCTTGATATCAATTTTCGCATATTTCATGGAACGATATCAGACAGAATATTTGTGAAAATTATAGTTAATTTTAACTTCAATACGCATTAAAGTTAATTATATTTGTCCATCGCCATCCATATCCAGTTTCAAATAAAGACAATTTAGATATTATTTTACTTCTTGTTTGAGAAATTTAAGTCCAGATAAATAAAACACTTTCAAACCGGATTTCAGCGCGTTTAATTTTATTTTTACATTTGAACTCGACGTTTATTTTCTTTCATTACAGTGACCGTGGTCGGAGTGCTCGGTTTCTTATCATTTACTTGAACACTTCATACCTAGGATGATCAAAGAGGCCATTAAAATTAAGATACACCCCAATTTAAAAAGAGAAGATGGAAGGTTTCTCCAACATGAGATCCTATACTGAAAAATATAAAATTCAACGTCCAACAAGCTGCAAAATACTGTCAGCACTTTCTGTGTTAATCCTGATCGCTAAGCTCGCAGACTGAGAAACAGATGGAGATGATTGAATGTTTTCATAACTGTCAAGACGCCTGTCATCTTAGTCACTCGTGACCACTGTGCCTGTAAATAACTGAAATGAGTTTAAATGGAAAAATATAATTAAACACGATAAAATCCGGTCAAAAAATGTTTTATTCATTATAATGAATCGTGAAGACTTAAAAAGTACAGATACTTTTTGATTGAATTACAAATACGTTCCAACGAAAACATATATTCCCAACACCAAAAGTTTTCAATAACTAAATATTCTCGTGAACAAATTCCCCATATTCAACAAAACGAACTTACATTGAAGCTTGCAAAGTTGGAAACAATGAATCTTCGAAAGCTCGTAAAAAACATTTTAGCCAAAGTCGACAGCGTGACAGCCCAAGTTCGCCGGTCGCTTGTATGGCAATCTTAATGTTCCTGATGGATCATAAATGTTTGTCAGACGATGTTCCAGGTTTTATTAATGCGCGGAATTTGATGGGTTAAAAACTGGGAAAGCTCGCAGAAATTCTTTTGTACTTTCATTGAAGTTTTGACCCTGATTTCTTGGAGACTTCAAGCTAAAATATAGTTAACATGTAACTATGTAACGGAGAAATAATTACAATATCTTCTTCTTGAATCGGTAAAAATACTCCTTATAATTTTTATCTATTAGACCTCCCAAATCAATTTTCTTTCCTAATTTTAGTACCGTTTATCGGTTCTTACTGGGGTATTGGCAACCCCAATATAAATAATATATATTATTTAAAACGTAGGGCTCAGCCATGAACTAGTTAATAGCCTCGACCTAGGAGGGCTATATGCAGCAATTTGCCTGGAAAACAGTAGAAAAATAAATGTGATACCTCATTTCGTCAATTTCGGGGCGCTAATGGTAATCTTTCTAAATTGAGTAACGACAAAAGACCGCTTTAATGCTTTTGAGATGAGACAGTCAATCCCAGGCGCTTACTTTCGCATGAAATACTGATAAGTAATACAAAATTTAAGTAATGAACGATATATCTGTAATAATACAAAGGTTATTCTAGCGACGAAAAAACTTCTCATGGCCACATAAAATGCGAGCGCTGGTACGAGTAAAAGCTAGTTTTCAGTAATAACCTACGCAGACGAATTTTATTGTCGATAATTGTCTAAAGCATTGTTGTCAATTAATTACGTCTTCTTACCGTAGTTTGTGGGGACGGAGTCTTGACGAGCTAGCAGCAAAAATAGCTTCCATAAAGTCTCTTGCCAGCTCTTCTTCCCGAAGGTCTTTCCGTTTGGAAGAAGGGTCATGCTTTTATAACAACAACAAATATAGAATAAATATGTTTAAATTTAAACAAGTTTACAATCCAACCCATTATGAATGAAGCAATAAAATTACTGTCAATTTCTCTTTGAGTTCTAAGTCTCCGATCCTCGACATTAAGCGCTCTTTAAAATAATAAAATACCTGAGTAAGTAAGAGTTTCCCTTTGAACTGTAAATCGTAAATTAAAATAAATATTACTTTATCAAAAGAATTTAAAGTGTACTCGGCGAGCGGTATACTTCAGTTAATAACTTTAACCGAAGTTAAATATCATTGTGTGGCTGGCTAGCTTAATTACCTGTATTACTTAGTCAATTTTAATTCGTATATATAATTTTTATGGTGATAAATATTTATTATATTGTTTCATGTTGTTTTACGACTTGTTTTAAGAAATGTGGACAAGATATACACGAGTGTTATTTAGCTGGTCACGCTGGTGTAAATAAGGCATATTTTGTTTGTTTGTTTTAAAAGTCAGCAGGGCAAATCAATAATATACAGGGTGTCCCTAAAATGAAGGATAATCTTAATGCTGCGGATAGGTCGTGTCATGCCTACAACATGTCAAAATTTCGTTTTATATATCGACACTTTAAGGTATTTTTTGAAAAAAAAATTCCTTATATCTAATAAAATCACGCCTGTCTACAAATAATGATGACTTATCTAAACTCTGCTTTTTTAATCTGTTAATAAAATACGAAAAAATATATTGTAAAACTTATAAAGAAGATAGATTTGCTTGTTTGTTGGCTTGCAGTCAATGAACTTGGAAAGTAAAAACCGATTTCATCAATATTTCACTACTGGTAGTCACTAGTTAGTAGTAAAGTATAGTATAGTAGTCACTAGTTAGTAGTATAGTATAGTAGTCACTAGTTAGTAGTATAGTATAGTAGTCACTAGTTAGTAGTATAGTATAGTATAGTAGTCACTAGTTAGTAGTATAGTATAGTAGTCACTAGTTAGTAGTATAGTATAGTATAGTAGTCACTAGTTAGTAGTATAGTATAGTAGTCACTAGTTAGTAGTATAGTATAGTATAGTAGTCACTAGTTAGTAGTATAGTATAGTAGTCACTAGTTAGAAGTATAGTATAGTAGTCACTAGTTAGTAGTATAGTATAGTAGTCACTAGTTAGTAGTATAGTATAGTAGTCACTAGTTAGTAGTATAGTATAGTAGTCACTAGTTAGTAGTATAGTATAGTAGTCACTAGTTAGTAGTATAGTATAGTATAGTAGTCACTAGTTAGTAGTATAGTATAGTATAGTAGTCACTAGTTAGTAGTATAGTATAGTATGCCGAAGTAGCACAGGCTTTAGCAAGTACTTTATTCCGGAAATCCCTATGGGATTGAGACTTGCGCGGGAAAAACCGTGCCGATATATATATTTTTTTATCAATTGGAAAAGTAAAGATGACATATTTCATGCAGCATGTAAAAATATAAAATTTTTTGATTTAAAATATCTGGCGGCGTTCACTTGTTTACACATTTTGGCATTCAATCGAAACGTTTTATAATTTCAGCTACTTCTGCGGGGCGAGAACGCTGCAGGGGATTCCAATGCAAATCGGAGCCTGCAGCAAGTTGTCTGACTGCACCTATAGTAAGTAAGTTACGCTTGCTTATATTAAAAAAGTTTTTTAAATTTTTTGTTGATAAAACTCTCAAACCACTAAACCTGATATTTATCAAACTTCCTTGACAACTGACTTAGGCTATATTATAATATCTAATAGTACCTCCAGGATACAATAGAATTAGTGATACAGAACCAAACTAACAGATCCTGTCTTAAACTTAAGTCGATGGTTACATTTTACAGATCTATAAATATAAAATTATCAAAATAATATCTACCTGCTTAATTACGCTGATTTACCATTTCGGGCGTAACACGTGTAGGCGAGACAAAGTGAACATTTTTCATATCGTTTTTTGTTTATTCTTTATCTCTTTCTTTTATCACATCGAATTTTTTTTGAAACGGATTTTTCTAAAGATAATTTCAATGTTATTTTTATAAATCGTTTAATTTCATTGTATAGCTATTCATTTTATACGCATGAGTATAAATCAAAAGCTAACAATAAATTAGAAATCCTTGGATTCAAAGTAGAAAAGATTTTCATTCAAATATTATGTTTATTTGATTGGAATGGAAAGCAGAGTTTTTTTCTGAGTCTACTGAAATGAGAGCCTTAGAGAGGAATTAATCCCATTCTAGGGCTGTGATTTCTTTTTATTCCTTTTTAGTTCGAGATTTATTTATACGGATTATTGGATATGAAAAATAAGGAAAAAATTCTCCGAAGTTTTTGTCTTGGATTATTATATTCCTAATTCGAAACTTAAAAATACATCTAAAGCATCATAAAAACTAACTTACCTTCCTAAAAATTACTTTAAAAGTATTACATCACAGAAAAACTCGTCACAAAGCCCTAAGTTCCGTATGTACGAAAGGTATTAAGTCCCGACAGGACGTTGCAGTAGCGAAGCAAGGATCACAGGTTACTTTCGCGCGTCCCGAGCACGAACTAACGGTCGCCCTGCGCGTCTAGATGCGCGAAACGCCCCTTACCATGCCTTATCAACCCTTAGACAAAGGCATCAAACCATTCTTCAAAAAACTTCCTCTAAACTAAAAAATCTACAACTTTAAAAACCCCAAAACTCGCATATGGAGCGAGAAAAGAAAAGCGTGCAGTACGTATAAAATAAAAAGAGATAGCCAATGTATGACTGGGTTCGTGTAAGAAAGAGATGGTCGTATACTTTTGTGAGTTTGATAAGCAAGGGGGCCATGTTCTCAGTCAATGTTGTGAATTAAGATTCAATGCTGGCTAAGCACTGAGTACTTTATGCTTTTTTTTTACACAAGCTTCAGGATCCTGTTTTTGTTTTAATTATAATATTTGTCGATTGGTTTGACTAGTATTATTATGAATTATGATGTAATTTTATTAGCTTTTTGTTGAGGAATCTTATTAGATTCAGACCATTTTGGAAGTTGCGAATTTAATGTAATGTATTAATTTGTTCCATAAGTAATATCTTGGTACTTATTTATGTGGAGCAATTGGCACAAGTTACAAAATACTCAACCGTGAATACCTTGCACAATGAACCGTAGAGGAAAACATTTCGAAACATCCTACGGAGGCAACTCAAGGTCTAAGCAATTTGACAAATAAACTTAGCTGAAGAAAACGTAATTAAGCTTTTGAAATACCTTAAAACAGACTTGCCCTTATCGATTCAAGAATACATCCTTACACTAAATACATGCGCTACGTGAAGGATTTTAAACAAAGCATCGGCTCGCAGCCAAATTCGGGAATCTCCAACAATGCATAAAATTACAAGAACACTTTGCATACGAAAAGATAGAGTGAATAAACGGTGGTTACCTAAAATTCCGAACAAATGCAATCCATAATTGTTTAGCCGGACGAGTCGAGCATCCACGGCGCTCTACAGCGCACCGCACCTCCACACGAAGGGAAACTCTTCACACACGGCACAGATAAACATGTCAACTAGACATTGTTATCCCACAGTACGACCACGTTTCACTAAAACAATTATAATAACTCACACACAATCACACAAACAACACAAAAATATACGGGAACACACAAGATTTTCCAAAAAACACCCGCGTTTATGTCACGAATTCAGCGGAATCGACAAAAATACGCGTAAATACCGTAGTGTCGATTGGACGACTGTTCTCCCCGCCCTGTTCCAGAGCTGAGTGCCGGCGCCATATTGGATTTCATTTTACGAGCGCCGTCAGTGACATCTCTCACCAAATGCCAGAACTAAAATGACTTCAAAGTATTTAATTCTACATACCCTAAAGTCTTTAAAGATATCATGATTTTGGAGCTTTTTGTTGGAAAACAGATTTTTAACAAATATACCCGCTGTTAATTTTGGTGTAAGCGACTGAAAAGGTAAAAAGTCGAATATTATTGTCAATGATTTAATAATAACAGTTCTCAACCTATATCAACGTAGAACTGTGTTTTCAACTGAAGTAAGTTCACAGTGCCAGTACTAGAGGGCGACAAGTATGAAGATTTATACATGTTGATGTTTTTAAATCAGTCCGGTTTTTCGTGCTTAAAGCTCACGGTTTTACTTGCAGTTTAACAACGGCGACATTCAAAAATTCCCAAAATCTTGCGTAGAAACTCTTCAATAAAACTTGAACAAAGTGTTCACTTTTAAATTGACCCAAAGATGTAGTTTCAGCAAGCTAAGTTTGTCAGAAAAGTAATATTTTATAGTTATTGCTTAGTAGGTACTTAATTATTTAAAAGAAATTGCAATAAATTTGCGATATTTAAAAAATTTCTCTATCACAAATTTTTATCAGATTTATCGACGGTATCTAAATATGGTTTAAAGTCACTCTTATCCTTAAGCCAGTAGGTATATAATTGAGACTTGGTTGTGTATATAAATTATTGTGCATTTTTGGTACTTACTTAATTTTATATAATTTTTTATTGTAAATTGGCAGGCTTTTTTCTTCCGTCAAACCTGGAGGCAAAAGATGTCTACCAGAACCTCCAACGAAAGCGAAAACACATGTGGTTATTGTTTTAAAAAACCTACCTGCAGTTAAAGGTAAGGAAGGTAGGCATAAATATGTTTAAGTAGGTAAATAAGCAAACTGTCGCTAGGAATTTCTAGCACATAGAAGCTTGTAACTGACTGTTATTAAATACGTGCACTGGCCTATGGCCCACGGATGTGAGTTTACTAAGCTACTAAAAGAACCCAAAATATGTATATTCAAGGCACTTGAAACTATCTTTCTACGTACCTATGTACCTAAGATACAAGAAGCTTCACATGGCTTCACTCGTTTAACTCTTGAAAGTAGGAATTTCTTGATTTAACTTAACATAACTTTTTAATGGCGTATGATTTAACAAAATCAGTCAGCTTTGTCCTCTTTACCGTACCCAGGTACATAAAATAATACAAATCTCCAGACAAACACACCAACTAAATGGCCCCAAAGTAAGCAGAGCTTGTGTTATGGATGACCATACAGCGAGCTGGGGGGATCCTAGAATAAACATACATATATAAATACAAACAACCATGACCCGAGAACAAACATCTGTGTTCATCACACAAATGAATGCCCCGGCCAGGACTCGAACCTGGGACCTTCGGCGTATGATGCAAGGCTACTTACCACTACACAACTCGGGTGTCAATATTAGATAATTACCGATTTTTTTTTAACTTCTGGTAAGTATTATTTAGCGTAGATGTTATTTACTAATTATATTCGACCGCGACTTATTTAGGAATTTAAACCGGACTGCAACCCCATAAAGGTGGTTGTTATGGCGGTCAAAATAGGGAGGACTGTAGTATCTACCACCCCAGAAGAAAATTAAAAAAAAAAAAAAGAGACGCCGCCACTAACTATTATTTCGCTATAAGTATATATATATATATATGTAAATAATAATAAATAAATATTTCTAACAATCACACCACATTATCTAGCCCAAGTTAAGTATCATTAAGAACTTGTGTTATGGATACTAGATAACGGATAAATAAACTTAAGAAATATATTAACACACATAGATAATTTTTTTTATATATAAATATTAGAAATAAACTTAAATAAACGTAAATACACATCCATGATTAGAAAGCAAATATAATAATATATCTGCCCCTACCAGGATTCGAACCTGGGACCTCTGGCACGGAAGGCAAGGCTACTTACCTCCACACCAAACAGGCCGTCGATATGTAATTGCTGTCTGTCAGTAAAAGAACATTTTACACTCGAAATACTCAACCAATGCAAACTTTAAACCAATTTGAATCATACAATATTCATAAAAACAAAACACAAGCAATTCATGCTCATTGTTCGAAAAAGCCGCGAGTTTTCATTCACATCAATCAAAAATTTAAAATGGCTGCGTTTGCGATATTCACAAACCGAACATTTTATTTGTTCGGCTTAATATAAATACACAGTTTTTGGTCATTTGGTGCGAGCGAATATGACTCCTAAAGATTTATTGCAAGATTGATTTAGTGTAACAACTGATCCCGAAGTCACTACAGATAAATAATCATAATAGATAAGCAATTTTATTATAGATAACGCACTAAGGTTTGCCTCAACCCTGTGATTCAAGTAAAACAAACCCCGAAACGGACCTAATAAATCTTGTCTCCGTCGCTTGTTTTAACTTAACTGCTACGCCAGCAAGAAAGCGATACGACCCGTCGCGAGTATAAACAAAGTTTATTCCGTCATGCTCGCGCGCCTGGTTTTTGCATCATTGTGTCTCTTTCTATTTTTCGTTTATTTACATTTTCATCAATATAATATACTGGATTTGTCATGTACCTAAGAAAGTCTCCTATCGTAACCACTTAAACCATGCCGATGTCAAAAATAGATTTTTCATAAATTTACCGTTCTCCATATTCAACAAAACAACAGCTAAACACGATTTGTGACACACGCAGTAACATTGGAAAAGTGAAAGACCTGTGAAAGTGTGCAAGTGTTCCTATTTAAGGTGCTGAGATCATCATGTGATACTAATATGGAAATGGTCAAATACGTTTACAGCCATGATATCCTAATTTTGTATGGCCCTCTAGTGGTTTATATTAACAATTTTCATAAAGAACTCAGAAGTTCGCTTTTTTTGTAGCTAGCACTGAAAGAAGTTCGATTTACGCGCGGTATAAAATATAGAATAAGGCACTTTAGATAAAATTAGCTTTTAAAATCAAAAACATTTTTCCACTCTATTAAAATAGTATAGATAACTTAGTCTCAAGTTGGCAGTTGCAAGAGGCCGGCGAGGATTCCATAGGCGGCTCGACCAACTCTAATGGCTGGATTACATAGTAATTAACCATAAGAAGGGTAGTAACAAAATTGTAACGAAAACTTTTAGTTAAAAGTTACGTGTGAACAGTACCTCAGACACAAGTGGTAAGTTAAAATTTAGTACGCAAGTGATTAAGTAGATTAGGATACGTAAAATTTTTTTGTAAGTGGTGGGCGGGGCTTCTCACTTAACACGTTACGACATGATTCAAATGGGAATGCTTGTGGAATATACATTATTGTCTTAATTTTTCTTATTGTTTTAATTTCCGAAACAATTTATTCTCTGATCTCGTCTGAAATCCCGCAAATCACAAATCTAAGTACAGAATTGACGAATATCTTTTGAACTTGTGAGCTTAACTACTGAATGCGTTTGGACACACAATAATAATTCAATGTATATCTTCTCTATCTTAAAATTTTGTTAAAATTTAGTCACTACTTAACACTGGAGACCACTCTTCCTTGGTCCAATAACTTGAAGTAATATTTATAAGCGCAAAAAGTTTGTATTTGCATGGACTTGAACCACGGACTTCTAGACTGCAAGGCTACACAATGACGCCGCCTAACTTATATATCTCAATATTCTTATCACAGAAACGCTGGTTGACAATAGTAAGTTATCAAAACGCATGGTATTGTTATAATCACGGTGTCTCTGTAATCTAACGCGTAGATAACGCACGTTCATCTCATAGCTGATAATATCATTCCATTATATCTTGATAATTGAAATAATTACTGTCTGCGTGAGTATTATAAATATTGATGCCTTTTAATCTGTAAAACCGACTGTAATTTAGACGAACGGAATTAAGGCGGCCTCCCCTTTCACTCCTTTTTAAACAAATAAAGTAATCAGGGCGTGGTAGGGCTACTGCCAAAAAAGTCAGGGGATGCTTATAAATACTTGGAAAACGTGAGTAAATAATAAAACGTATCCATAACAATTTTGACTTTCTTCATGAGACCGTAAAAGAAAATAAACTAGGTTCTCTGCCGGGCCTAGAAAGCATGATTATTAATATAATGCCAGTCGAAACAACGTAATATGAATGCACTGCGCAAATTTACTATTTTTTTCTAATCAACTCGTAAAATTAACTATCAGACTTTTATAGCGAAGTCATTAGAAAGGGGAAAGCTAAAACTAAGTGATTAACCGTTTCGAACCTGCCCAAGTACCACAGTAAAAAATTAACCAAAGATAAAAACAATAACATTAATTTACAGACCAGAAAACGTACAAATATAACGTAAATCTAAAATTGAATCATAATTGGAACAGAAAAACCGCGGAACGTTTTCACTACTGCGGGTAGTCACAAAAACATCAAGGAACGGATTAGAAAGCCTGCGCTTGCACCTACGCGTTGACACGTCGAGATTATTTCATGTTCCAAGTCTTAAAAAAGCGCGGGAAAATACAATTTATATTTAAACTTTGTATACGTCAGCAAAGTTGCAGGCTGTTCACTGCAGGACATTTTTTAAATTTTATTTAAGAAATTTGTGCAATTAAACACATTGATAACTAATTTTTGTCACTGAACCTAACTCTCTCTTGAAACTCACTTTTTTTTAAGAATTTTGTTACATAACGTTAGTTATTGAGCTAGCTAGCCAAGGGGTGGTTACTGTATAAGAATTTATCGGATTTTAACAAAATCGGATTATGGGGGTGACTTGGGTTCCTCAACCTCTGGAGTACCGTATGACAGTCTTTGCTAGGAGACTCTGTATAAGTAAGTACATATTTAATGGCACAAGTGAAAATACCTGGTTTCCTAATGTAACACATATTCCAATTAGCTATACTGCTTAAACCCGTTTTTCAATACTAAGCTTAACTCTTTGTCTACATCTTATAACATAAGATTATCATGTATATTTTGCCGAGTTAGCTCGTATTCTCTTGTAACTTGTGCGTCTCGAGTAGGTCACGCATCACCTAGCGTTAGCTAATCTACAGGGCGTCGCACATATAGCGGCAGTTGTATTGAAATAACGCTATTTGGATTGGATCACGAGATTCTTTTGATAGGCCATAATATCGTAAGATTCATCAAGTATATATTGCGTTCAATTGTTTTCAAAGAAATTCTTGATTAAGTGATTATGTTATCTAAAAGTATTTCTATACAAATATATTTATTTACGTATGATGTAGGATTACATACCTAGTAGGCGTAAAAAAAGCGGCCGTTGTAATAAAAGACAATTGTGGAGTAAACTGTAATTAATTTCTGCTAGCTACTCTCTGAGACATACGGCCGCCTTCACTTCAAATGGTTACTTTTTTAAGTTACTTTGTTACGTTATTAAGACGCTCCTAATAATAGATTTTGCTTAGCGAATTTGTACTTTATCTATTCTTAATCTAAGTCTAGACTTCCTAAGCAACTCTACAATTTAGAGCGCCTTAAGTAATAATCTAACGTCTGTAAGCGCGGGCGACGTACATCCTAACATTCCAGCCACTTTCTTACCACGCACAGTGATAACTATTATAAAAACAATTTGTACCAACATTCCAACCTAAAGCTTTGACTTTAAAGGGATTCAACAGTAATTAACTGACGCCAAAAAAGCTTCTCCATGCGGTTGTATGTTTTTAAGTCAGTGCTTGTTTGTTTATTTGTAATGTTAGATTATACTTTTAAACGATCACGTGTTTTAATTATTATTATAATATGATGAAAGCTGTTTTTTTTGAGACCTTCAAACTCATATATTATATTCGCATTCTATAGAACATTTATAGAGAAAGCTCTTAGGTTGTAGGTATAATAACACCAAGGCGTTCCCACGTTCCCACGTAATGAGTAGTATAAAACGTAAAGGATAATACGACAAACGACCAGTGTAGATATAATAAAATGGCTCACACCACGTCCAAATATAATAATATTTCAATATGTGCATGCTGATGTAACCCATTATGCAGTTTCGGTGGATTCCTTTTAAATCTGCAGTTTGCGTAATTTTGCATTCGCATTCTTTTTATTTGAAGACACTTTTACTTTACGTAACTTCCTGTATACAAATTTGCAACTAATAATGTCAATGTTGGTTATAGCAGTAAATGATTTTAAATTTCCAACATTGCTAGTGTTTTTTTCAAATAAATATTGCAGACATTATTTCTATTCTTTTGACAGTTTTTTATGGCCCTATTGGCCTTCTAAATTTCACCGGACTTTGTGGCCTAGCGCTGAGGGCGCTTAGCCGGAACTTAGACTATTCCTACATACGATACGCCTGAGGGCACCCGAGAGGGCACGGACCTCGGCTTAGGACGTCGTATATTGAAACTACCACTGGTTCGGAAGGGTGATTTACTAGTTATATAAGCCTAAGACGTACCTGTAAGTTTTGTACTAAAAGCTCTGAAACTGCAAAACTGTTGTAATATGATTGCAGACTTGCGCATACGCAGCAAGGCGATTTTATGCGCTCTTCTATAAACTTACCAAGTATCCATAGCTGTGTAAGAGCGACTGATGGATCACGCTCCTGTCACAGTGGTTCAAATATGTATCTTTGCATTATGAATCATCTCCTTTTAAGCCAACGCTATATTCTTCAACGAATATTAAGCACTGAGAAGTATTTATATATGTATGTTTATTCTGGTTTCCCTCCCCCCTAGTTCGCTGTATGGTCATCCATAACACAAGCTTTGCTTACTTTGGGGCCATACAGTTGGTGTGTTGTCTGGGGATTTCTTATTACACTGCACAACGACCTCCACCGATTAAAATACAATAAGAAGTAGAGAAGCAAATAGAAATAAATGACCAGCATTAAATATACCATGCCTGACTCACTGACCACGACTGGCCAACTTGTATAACAGTTCAATAAACTTAAAAGATTTGTGAAAATAAGCCTGTTCAATTTGGCTACACATACTAACTTGAAAGTAAGTTCAAAGTACAAAGGTACGCTTGTAGATATGTTTAGGGTGGGGCAATAGCACAATCAGCACAGTACTTGTATGAGTTAAAGCAACTAGACCCGTACTCGAGGGCGAGGATTGTTCCTTTAAAAAAAGGTATATAACTAAGAGATAATTAAATTATATATTATACCTACTTCTTGCACTCGTCTACTTCATCGACACTTTTCACTAGGTTAGTTGGAAGACAGACGCAAATCCTAATCAAAATACACGTTTTGCTCGAATTAATGATGAGAAAAAAAAACAAAGGTCAATGATTCCTCTATTTATGTACATACTGTAGTCACTTACAACGAATACCCTCAAACGGCACCCGTTCACGAATTAACGCGGGCTCCAGCCATCGCCCTCCTCAACCATGTCAGAGGGAAGTGAGGTTCTACAGTCTCCTTCCTGTTTTGAGTGCCACTCACAGGAAGGAACAGCCAGTAAAAACAAGAGCAATGATCTCTCTATTTGTGTCCATTGATATTGTAGTCACTTAATATTTTTCTTACTATTTTCATAGCCCGTGAGCTCGCAACCCAACTGGTAGTAACTGACAACCGCATCTATGGACCTCACTAGACGAAGGCGTTTTACTTGTTAATAGTGGTTGTAATTGTTATATCGACCAATAATGCGTTGCCGACTGTTGGCTTCAGTTCGCATTGCCTCTGTTCCAGTAACTACACTGGCTGTTCATTCCCTTTGACCGGAACACAACCACTTTAACGTGGTTGTGTTCCAAAATAGGAAGGACTGTAGTACCGCCCCAGACGCGATGTTAACAAAGATACTCTACTGCTACTAAAAAATTACATTTACTTAGTATTTTATTAGTTATTATAATCATGATACTGCTTCGGATAGGATGGCCAGTAACCTGCTTTACAAGTAATTTACAAACCAATTATCAACTCAGATAATGAATAAAATAACTAAGACAGCAAAGGTACTCATAATATAAGTGCACAGTACACAAGTACACATATTTGGTGTCGTGGGAAAGAATATTAAAAAGTATTTTTTTTTTGTGTTTCGGATTACATCTAATCTAACGAACCTGTTATTGCATCAATTTTAATTTAGTATCTAAATAATTGATTGAAAAAAAATCAGAAAACAAAAATAACACAAGTTTTTACACTTTGCTTAAAATCATCGGAACAATCAAGTTTGATTTTACTTCAAACAACAAATATGTATAAAGTCAATGTTACTGAGTAACTAATTACAAATTATAACTTCCCACCGATGACGTCATTAAAGAACAGTTACTGTTATCCTCCAGGGATGTACAAGCGGAGGTTGAATATTAAACACTTCCTTTGACTCACTGGAGATTGTTTAAAAACGAATATTCTAGAGTGATTTCAGTCACTAGTACTAAGTCTTATGCTGTGTCATCGTTGATTATTGCATAGTCATATTTTTTTAAAATTTTGTTAAAGAATAACTTAAATTAAATGAATAACTCTTACTTATATAACTCATTAGTATTGAATGTGATTATTATAGCGGCTAATGAAGCGTTGCCGACCGCAGGCGTCAGTTGGAATTGCCTCTGTCCCAGTCATTCAGGGTTTCTCAATCTTTTGGCTCTACGAACCCCTGTTACAGTTTCCAGATGACAGCGAATCCCATAACTAACTAAATAAATTACCCCCACCCCCCAATGACTATTGAAGAAAATAAGGTTTTTATTTCAATAGAGTATAGATGGGTGGGTTTGCTTCCTGTCGCAGATTGAGTCTATTTTAGGAGTAATTTTGGACAGTTTTATCCTTAATTCTGACTCGGTATCAAGTCGATTTCTTTATTTCGTTTTTATCATGGCCAGGTGTGAAAACCCACTCTCACATAAGTATGCAAAGGGTAAAAGGAAATTCACCGCTTTGCGTGAGAGTTCTGGATACTCTTCCTGTCTAGCAGCCCAAAAATCTATCAAAGACATCATCAAGCCGCCCTTACGTAAATCTTGTCGCAAAACCCCTACTTTCGAATGGCGACCCCCAGGGCTTCGCGTGCCCGACTTTGAGAAACACTGCAGTACTGGCACTGGCCGTTCGTTCCCTCTGTCCGGAACACAACCACCTAACTGTGATTATTATAGCGGTCAAAAGAGGAAAGCCGTAGAGGAGATCTTAACAAAAAAAGTCTACTATAGCTAAACTCACTTTATAAGCAATCTTGAAATGAAGATTTGACTTTGTACGAAACAATCAACCCATACCTAATTGCTCATCTAGTCAGCGTAAACAATAAACAAGTTGCTTATAATATTAATTTTTAAATACTTGTAACAAAACAAAGCCTACACGATTTCCTACGCAGTACAATATAGGTCATGATTACACTGGCTTGTTAACATTCAAAATGATACAATTACAATTTTAAACTCCCGCAGGCTTACTCCATTGAGCATGAAGAGTGTAGAGTGAAACGATTACGCTCAACTATGACGTATGTATGACTAAATGTTCTCATAATTTCTACAAAGGTAAAGGCTTTTTGAGTAAAAAGGTTACATATGTGATGAACACAAAGAAAATGATTTGTTTCTAGGCATGCATGCGTAGGTTAAAGTAAAATGGTTGTTTTTCTTGGCATTTCTGATTGGTTATAGAATAGAAATAACTTGTGATGCCGCCTAGTAAGACAGTACCTACTATTAAGAAACGACAAGACAGTTCAACCATGTTACAAGGGAAGACATTATATCATTATCCATCGAAGAAGGGGTCTCATTTGTTTTTATCTATTATGATTTAATATGTATATCTGGCTTAACACACCATTTGAATTAAAGTTTAATTTCAATATTCAAAAAAGTTCAGAGTTTTTATTTCATCATAGGTAAAAAATTAGACTTATTGAAATTCTTCTTTTCTTCATTTTCATCGAGACTGCGTAGACCGAGTGGGGAAGAGCCGTAAATAACGGATGCTGCCTGGCTTGAATCGTTGCAAGTAAAGTTCATACGATATCTTGCCTTTCGCACGAAAGATTATAATTATACCTCTGACGACTCAATGGATTATTGCAGAAAGCACCGCATTCTCCCTCTTGCTCAGAGCCGGGAAATTGCAGACCTTATTTCCCTGCTGAAGATAGCCTCTGGTTATATTATAGCCCGGAACTTCTCAGCTAACTTCATCTTAGTTGTCCTGCCAAACCTCTTACAAATAATTAACTTTTGTATTTACCCTTAGCATCTACGAATTATAGGAAAAACGCCTTTATTTGACGAGCGAGCAATAATTGTACTAAATTTATTTTGAAATTTGTTCTTTTTTTATTTAATACCAATGTTACAAAAATACTGCAAATCAGCGAGACGTATAATGAGCAATGTTTTTAAAAAAATAATAAATAGGTTTACATAGTGAAAGAAATGTTAGGTTATCATAGTAATTGTAAATAGTTTTAAAGAGTAGATTTAAGTGTGATTTAAATAACATAGTTGTGTGGTAAATTTCTACTGTTTTATATTGGTGAGGACTAATAATTGGCCCACTATCATAGATGTGTATTATTGTGATGTTGGCTGTTAGTGTTCCTTTAATAAATAAATACATAACCTCCCGGCATTCTTTTGTTAAAACTGGTATTTACAATTTGACGTTCATAGTGGTTCTATGTTTACCAAAACGAAAAGGTGACGTTCCTACGTGGCGTACTTAAATATAATGGATGGTTGCCATATAAACTCAAGTATTTTACATTAATGAAATTATACACGAATATTAAAAACAATACAATTTTGCAAAATTATTTCTTTTCGAGTAGTGACGGATTGCGACTAAGTTCAATTAAGTAATAACCTGATTGGCTGAGAATCGATGGCTGGATCTCGTTAACTCGAGAACGGGTGCCGTTTGACGGTGTTCGTTGTTTGGAGACTTTCCGAGCTAAATGATACCGATAAAAATAAATTTGTAGAGACACAAAGAGACATTGTAAATTTATTTTGAAAAAGTTATACCCGTGAAGTTTTTTGCCAGTTCTTCTTCACGAAGGTATTTTCGAATTGGTGGCAGAGTCATGCTTTATTTGACGTCAATAAGAATAAGTAATTGTCAGTGTTGAGAAATAAATATCTGAATTTGAATCTGAAATATCTGAATTGATGAATTGTTGTCGCCCGTTTCCATTGTTGGGGAACGCGTTGTAAATTTCCTCACACTACTTATCCTTTTTGATATTATCACATGCAAACTCTACTGTTTCCCACTTCCACGCACATACCACGGTAGTTTCGTGTCGTAACAGTCACCGAGCAGTGTGCTTGTATGTGACATTTTACTCACGAGCTACATACTAATTGTTGAATTACGGCAGACAGCTGATAGGTGTCAATGTCAGTCACTTCGGAAAGAGCAGTCGGGCGTGATTTTGATTTAAAAACTTTTACGATATTAATTAAATGCGGTTGGAGGTTTACAATTTCTTTAATTTATTTTTACTATATAAAATATAAAACCAGTCTTCTGAATAATATTGTAGTTAACTAAAATCACTTTTATACCGTTGTTTTCAGACAGACATAAAATAATATTGTACGAGTGAGTAATCTTCTTCTGAGATAAAATGCATGTTTTTGTTTTTTCTGATAGACTATAAGGTCCTCTTATATTATTCGTTAATAAGAAAACTAGAAGTCCTTGCTAGGAATCTCAAACATAAAATAGCATTTTTTTTTAAATAAAAAAAAACTTACTTGAACTTTGATAAGTACTAAAAATGAAATCTTAAAGATTATGAGCATTTTTATTTAAAATACTAAAACTGTTAAAAAGCCCAATAAAAATTTAAAGAGCACAAGCTCCAATTACGGCCGACCCACAACAAGTAGTAGGTTAAGAAATTGCTTAAAATTACTTACAATTACTTTCAATATTAAATTATTATAGTCATTGAGCACGAGTTACTGAAATTTGGTAACTGCCGACATGTTAGCTTGCCTTGTTTTATTTCGAACGCAACCGCAGTCAAGGTGCAATTATAACATTGAAACATAATTGAATGAATGTATTAAAATTTGAAAATGGAATGGAATTTGTTACTTACTCTATTTGTGTTTGCAATTTGCATTTTTGTTCTAGAACATTTGATGATCAGTGGTTTGTTTAATCAAATTTTGTAGCAACAAGCGTTTTATGTTAAAGTGTAATTCTGGTATTTTGTTGATGTTTTGAATCTTGCAAATTTGCAAACAAAGGCGTTATTTGTGAGCATTGCGATTTTCATAATTGTTTGGCCATACTTTAAATTTTGAAATCCAAAAATTTTGAAGTCCACTTCATCGACCGTAATACGTGCATTTTTTTTTTCGATTACGTTTCATTAAGCCTAGGTATCTTTTCTTACATTCTTTAGTCCAACATATATTAGTACACGTAATTAATGATTAATAAGGATATAAGTCAGTCATATTCTTCAATAGAGCCGTGCCAGTTTGCGATGATCCGCATATTGCATCTTGAATCATCTGAAAATCCACATGACATTTCTATATATGTGTAAAGAAAACTCTACAGTTTTCTTCAGTTTTAAATTTTCCGAGTCATCGTCGGAAGATGACACGGTTGGCGGTCATCTCAGGATAACAAATTATTATTTAAGACGAAGATTATTGTAATTTATTTCTATTTATATTTTACAAAAAAGAGACCTGAAATAATGGCTGTAGTTTCTTTCGTTATTACAGGTATGTTCATATTGAGGATAATAGAGATTGTTTTGTTGATTTAATGTTTTGAAATTATACTAAATAAAAACTTTCGTTCTTACAGAGAAACGCAATTAAGCTTTTAAGCTCTAAGCTTCTAAGCTAAGAAGAATCCCAATATATTGAGATTATTATATATGTACTAAAATACGATGTGTGGTAAAAGGGGTGGATGTTCGATTTAAATTATATACCGTATCCCTCGGGGACGCGGGTGGTGACAGTAGGTACTCTATGCTGTTTAAATAATGCGATTCACGATTGTGCGTAGCTTAGGTATACAGTCGGGGCAGGCTCCAATTCGCATTCGAATCTCCTGGAGTATTGTCGCCCCCTAGTATGCGGAGTGTCTACAAAATGCCAAACAATACGCAAACGATTCTCGCCTTATCTTGGCCGAGTACCTGACCCCGACTGTACCTAACAAAGAAATAAAAAAAGCTCACTTTTGCGTTAATAAATTCAAATCCAGATATTAATTTCTCCACATTGACAATTACTTGTTCTTATTGACGTCAAAGAAACCATGACTCTAGCACCAGTTTGGAATAACTTTCGTGAGGAAAAAGTGGTAAGAAACTTCACGCGTATCATTTTTCAAAATAAGTTTTGCGTTGCAAGCATCAATTACTTGGCAAGTCCCGCTCCCTTCAAGTACCTATCCAAACGTCGAACACCCTCAAACGGCACCCGTTCACGGGGTTAACGCGCGAGCCAGCCATAACCCTCCTCAACCATATTAGACGGCAGTAAGCGACCCGTCACCCGACGGTGCCGTACTTAAATGACAATTACGCTTTAGACCTTAATTGGACTGACTAACTTAGTTCATATTTCTAGTATTTATTGTTTCGGATGTATCGTATCAACAGTTTTTTATAAGTTATGTTCAGTACCATTTGTAATAGATTTAAAATATGAATGATATATTAGAAACTTACACCATAACCTATATAATAATAACCCCACATCACAAGGAGATGAACAAATATCTCAGCCTGAAATACCTCCGTAAATCGTTTCGTACCGTACATAAGTAAAATATCTTTATCAAGATGGTACCTACCGCAAGGTACGAGCCGAGCATCTAACTAAACGAGCGTCGCGGAACCGGCCCGACCGCATATTTGTGTTCTATCTACCTCTTGCCAATCCGAGTCACTTACACAACCAGAGAAACTCATAAGAAAATATATTTTCAACTTATGGGAAATATTTTAATAATTTAGTAGTTATAGTGCACGTTAAAGAAATAGAATTTTTGCAGTTGTTGTCAATGTTGAGAATAAGGATTATAATAAGTCTGAAACTATGTTAACTTTCCGAATTTATTTGTATTGTTTATTGAAACCAAACCCGCATATTTTTAAACTTTGTTTTGATTTCACGAATTCGTCTTTCAATTTTAATCACCAAACGGAATGTTATTGTTTTTGTGTCAAATTTCCTGGAGTATAAATGCAAAGAATACGAAATACGGAAGCCATTTCCATATTATTTTCAATCAGATCGTCGTATACAAATACTTTCTTTAATATTTGTTTTACGATTTACGAAGCGCGATTTCGAACATCTTGAGTTCGAACTTCGAACGGCAAGGCAGTTTGAAAGTAAACGCATGTTCGTTCGGACGTCTTCGCATTGAATGAGACGACGCGCTCTTTTACCGGACTGTCAAAGTTTGAATATCGAATTGAATTTTCAGAAAAATAAAACAAGGATTTGTTTATTTTTTTGTAAGTGCCCAGTGCAGTGTTAGCAAAAAGTTTGCATTGTTGGATTGGCTGACTTTGGAGTTGGAACCGCATACCACGAATAAGTATCGGTTGGATTGTTTTTTGTGTAGGTAAGTACCTAATTCGAATTATCGTATCAAGTTAATTTTCTAAGCTATTAATAAGTAATAAACGGTCGTTTTCATATCATCGTGTCTACATTGGAACATAATAAAATTAAGATTGTTTAATTAACATAATTAAATACTGCTTATAATCGATATTATAAGCATTTAAATTAAACGTAATACTTTGACAAAAATAAAGTCTATTAAAGATAAGCTATAATTAATACAACAGTTTTTTCTTCTTCTGTGACCATCGAAGCGTACATTAAAAGTATCACATAGAGACGGGCACGGCGGCGGTGCGGCGTATTCAATTTATCAGTTCGGAAGAAAAACCGATTTTTACGGTGTTCTTGCTCGTCAAATGTATATTTACATTTAGTATGGAAGTGTGTTTGTTCGTTTTCACGGCAAGACTGCGGATGTTGAAGGCTCGGTGGTGGGTTGGACTTAAGTTCACGTAGATTGGTTATTACACCGGGACATTAACGTTATACTCAATGAATGCACAGGTCTGAAGATTTTTCTATTTAACATTTAGTTACCTTCTTTCTATCATACTGCTACATTTTGGACAGAGAAGAAAAGAAGACAAACATGTATAAATATATAGTGGGGAATGGGGGCAAAAACTATTTACTGAAAAATTACACCTGGAGGTTACAGATAAAAGCAAATATTTTAAATAACATTTCGGGCGTTTTAGGCGGAAAATAGTTTACATTTATTCTTATAATTAAAGTCCGACTTTATCGACACATAAATATTGTCGTTTTAATATTTTAGTGCCATCAAGCTATTTTTACCCGACTGTCAGAGGGAGGGTTATGTTATTAGGGTGTATGTATGTATGAATGTTTTTTTTTGGCACACTCTATTACGCTAGCCTCTTCAGTTTGGTTTATGAGGTTACATTAGATTCGTCTCAGTGGGAGTGAAACAGGATATATGTTTACTCAAAATTTCCATGGTAACAGGAATTGCACGGGGAAGTAGATTTTTAATTTGTCAAATTCAGCAGCTTGTATTGCTATTAATGTAACATCCACTCCACACCAACTCGTTGCATAATTGCAAAACATATTTGCCAACAGTATTTGCTGATCACGTTAAACGTTTCCAGAAGCTTATAAAAGTTTATGCATCCTGTAACATTTATGTTTTTAGAGAGAGTTGTGAAACATTTGCTGAAATAACCTAAGAAATGGGTCTGTGGTTGAAATTCAAGAGTGTCTTCTAACCATCTTACAACTAGAAAATGATATAATGTCAATTTACATATTCATAACTTTATTTATATATTCGTTTAGTATATAAAACATTTATTTCGGATAAGATATTTTCCGTTCTATTTAGGCATGAACCAAAACTTATTTCGTCGACATCGGCCCAGTCGCGGAATGCTGAATAGCAATAAAGACTAATCATCGTTCATTCACTCATTCTTGTATACAAACCAACGTTTTAATGAAAGACTGTTTGTTTGCGCATGAATGCAACGTGAGTTAAATAAACAAATTATTTTTTGAATAAATGGTCTTATTAATCCGAGTACAGAACATAAACTTTGTATCAATGCGTTGGAACCTTTTTTGGGCAAAGACAGAATAAAACCTATTGACATGTTTTGTAAAAACTAAGAAATTCGGTCTACCAAATACTTAGCTTATTTTTAAGGTAATATAATTAAATATATTCTGTTTTTATATGATCTGTGTGTTTTGTCACAAATCCCCGCATATGTTACGCATTTGGAGGTTTCGTTCCTTTTTTTTATCGCTTTGTACCTATTATTACGATGTTTTATTAGATATCCTTTTTGCTTACAATTATTTAATTAACTAAATAAACATTTGCAAAGAGTGATATAACAAATGTAAACTACTACATGTATAACTTCCTAAAATCTCTAGGGAATAATAATTCTACAGTTATTGCCATTACACAAATACTGTAAGAGTTTAACTAACTTAGTCTGTTATAAAAATATAACAGAATTATTTAGTTACTTGTACAATAGATGTATAGGAACTCGGTTTGAAGCTTATGATCCAAGATCTACACTAGTATTAAAAACTCTTTGTCATGGCTGTTATAAACACTCGAAATGTAAATGTAAAATGTGTTGGGAACAGAGAGA
Organism: Marasmarcha lunaedactyla; assembly: GCA_923062675.1. Classification (NCBI taxonomy): domain Eukaryota; kingdom Metazoa; phylum Arthropoda; class Insecta; order Lepidoptera; family Pterophoridae; genus Marasmarcha; species Marasmarcha lunaedactyla. Next base: position 19,357,569 of record OV281353.1, read on the forward strand.
ACGCGTTCATAGTTTTTCAAGACGAAATTAAACAAAGTATTTGTAAAGCAAGGGTTTGTTGATATTGTGTAGTTAATTTTCATTAGATACTTGTTAAGAATATAATACTTTGTTGTTAAAATATATGTGTTTATGTTTCCCAGTAAGACTTTAAATTTTGCAACTTCAGCCTCGGCAGTTTATTTGGTACAACAAACTTCAATAGGCATGCAAAGTGAAAAGTGAATGGCAGACTGGGTACCCTGTAATATTTATAAATTGTAATCATATCAAAACCGGGCTATTTGGTTTATAGGTAAATATTAGACACGTATTTACCAAGCTCAAATATTGAGATAGTTGTTGGGGATACTTAGAAATATAATAAAATCCAATGATATCCCGTAACAACGCCATACATTTTTTCATCGACATCTACAAAAATTTTATACTGTCAATCTGTCATACTTCAAAGACATTGAGCCGCCATTTCAATGAGTCCTTATGTCAATTGTCTTGTCACGATTCGCTGTTGGATGTACAATAATTGAAAGTAGGGCGTTTTTTAATTTCAATAGCTTCATCTGATCATGCTATGAACGTATTAACCCTCTAACCGTATTCGTCCTATTAAGTAAACAACGTTTACACGTCTTTTTCACTTCTTTTTGAGGTTAGAATAATTTCCACTTTTTATTGCCAACTTTTATATAAATCTTATGATTGCATTTCGATTATCCATCATTCAAACAGTCAAACCCACATATTCAATTTGAGATACGTGAATGCTCTCCGAAAATAAAAGCGGTACTGACAATGTATGTGAGATTGCCAATATTCTTTAAAATTTAAAAAAAGTTTTAAATCATATCCATTGTAAAAATGCAGACCTAAGTTCATATTTTGGATTTTGCATTTCATTGCATGTTGGTTAGAAGAAGCTTGAGCCCCAAGCCCAGCATTAATCGCCACAGTGAGGTGACAAAATCAAATATACGACTATTTAGATGTATGTCCAAGAAATAATTACGCCAGTTGGGTTTTCGCCCTCTTATGGCTCAACACAAAACTAGAGTTTCCTAAGGATTGAACACTGTTCGCCGTAAATTACTTCCTCAACATAGTTTTCGTGCCAACTACCTTGTAAAAATATCTCATTCTAGTTTTTCTAAGTTACGAGGCAAACCAAACCGCCGGTTCTTTCAACATAACTTGTGGTTGGTTAAATAACTTGTTATCCAGTGGAACTGGCATACTTTGGATACACATTAACGCTAGGAAAGTTACTATCTAACTACTACTAACTATATAACAAACAACAAAATGAAGGACGTCCAAATCGATACTTAAGTTAATAGTCAAGGCCATCCATGAAGACCCGCTACTTTTTTGTTCTATGGCCGCTTACTACAATGAATATACCAAAAAACTATTGAAGCGACTCCGTGGATGGCACTAACTAAATTTTGCTAACAATAACATGATATTTAAATTGAAATTGAAATTTTATATCTAAATTTTGAACTAAAAAGATAATTTTAATGAAGGTGAAGAAATATTCAAAACATTAAGGCAATTAAGCACTATAAAGTGTTTCAGTTTTAAATTAAACACGAATTATTCAAGACTGTCTTTATTTCGGATAAGTCGGCTTGGAACTATTTCAATTTAAGCATTAGGCCATTTAACAAGTCTGACAGCTACATTATTTAATCTTTTAATCCAAACGTGTTATTAAATAATGATTGAACTATCTTAATTACATTTTAAGTAGATATCTATCATGTATTACCACGTTGTTGTAGCAAAAACAAACTTACCATCTTAACGGCGTCTCAGTACAAGCGAATGATTGATAATATATATTTTTCAATTTGGATACTATAAGAGAAATCTAGTTAAGGTACAGGAATCTTTTTGTGTATACTTTTTGAGATAATAATGAGTTATTTTAAAGACGATATACTCGTAGATTTTCTCCTGCTGATTGATGAACTGCCAGCAAACGTGCCGTAAGCCCGGCTATTAAAACACTATTTGTGTGATACAGTTTAACCTATACCATCTTCCTTTAAATATCAAATCCTACCTTTGACCGAAGTAAAATAGCGGTGGATACAAGCTCCTACAATACGGATTTCAAAAGTCTTGTTCCCGGTAGCCTGATTTGACTTGTCAAACGGTAAACCGTACCGACAATATACGACACAACACATGTTTTGCATCTACCTGTCTATCTCTATTTTTGTCTAGAAGTAATATTATTGAGTTTGTGTGAGTGAATGTAACCTTTTCTGACTTAATAAAAAAGTTATTATTATTATTATTATTATTAATGTAGTATTATTGTTCTATGGTCGTACCAGAGGCATTTTTCAGGTACGTGATGATATAACGTCGCCTAAGGTCCCTACACGTTTTATAGTAAATAATACAGAATATATCCTTTTTCTCAATCATAAATGGCAAGTTAATAGAAAAAGATGATTTTCTTGCACTTTCCTTCTCTATAGAACTTTAATTTACTGGCGAAGTATTCATGCGATGCGTATACGTGTCAGGTCAAACTATGCCCTTTCACAGAGAATGGGGTGCGCCGACCGCCGATAGCCGCGACTTGAAACTTTCTCTAAGTTTAGCTTCGCTTCACCTAACTAATGACTATGAGCTTGCAAAAATATTTAAATGAATGATAGCTTCGGTGTATGCAGGTTACCAAACTGGGTCCCTAAATAGCGACCATTTTTCTAGACTGTTTCTATTATTATCATATGAATAAAGACAATAAGTAAAAAAATCCTTTAACGCATTAACTGCGTGGTGCAGATATTCTCGTTTTTAACAATTTAAACGGTGCTTTACACGAAGACACCTACGTATGTGTGTGTAGGGTAGTGAACAAACATGGGAGTCCATTATTCCATTAGTCCAGGTTCCAGAACCTGGGAGAGACAGGCTATAACTTAGGTACGCCAAGTATTAATATTGGTAATTTAAACACAGAGGTCAATGATACTAAATTTTATTGTCAACTGTCACCTTTATTTACATGCTTACAACAACCAACCAACCAACAACCAACTTCTAAATAGTTTGTGGAATGTTCGTACGCTTGGCACATTTGGCATAGCACCAGTTTAGGGCGAGAATCGCGTGCGCTTTGTTCGGTCTTTTGTAGACGCTTCGCACGAATGCGAATCTGAGATTGCACCAAATTTGTGCCATAAGAAAAAAAAAATTAATTCAACCATTTGGACTTCGCCGCGCCAAGATAGCAACTCTCATGTACAGGTGTGTTAAATATTAAACTATTTATAAACATTTATTGTTTCGTTTATATTTACCACAACACATTGCATATTTACAAACATGGCGGACTATTTTCAACAAATACAGGCTTTCATTTTGTTTACATAGAGTCGTCCAAACTTGAATGATTTATTCAATGTACCAATCTACAGGATGTTTCGGAAACGGGAAATCTTATTTTTGGCACATCGTATTTATTTATGTTATGTTGTCGTAAAAAGATAAATTTTACCCAATTTTTAAACCCAAATATAGGTTATTTGTATCTAATAATAACAAATTTGACACCAAATTTAACCTTGCTCTACATTTTATTTTTCTGCAACATTCATCTCTATAGGTATATCACAAGGATTTATGTGCCATATGAATTAGCAAAACAATTCCTGTACTTATTGCATTTTTTTATATTAGCCAAATCCTCGTGGACGCAATGCCATATCTGTCCATACCCGGCAATTGCTCATTAATGTCCAAAAAACAGCATGAACCATATCATCGCATCAGCTAAAAACGTCTGCAGTCACACTTTCCCTGAAGATTCCTAGGATCGTATATTTAAAAAAAAGAATACTTAAATCATTCTAATCATTACATTCAGATGTGGTATTTTGGTGTTACACCAAGGACTTCCCACCTAATAGAAAGTCGTGTTTTGAATGATTAAATTATGAAAAATTGTTGCATTTGACATGCAAAATGTTGCAAACGTATTTGATACTTTCAGAACTTAATTTCGCAATCGCAAGATGCAACCGAGAAATATTTCTTTAAATTTATTTTAATCATAAAGATATCTAACAGTGAAACTAAATTATGTATTGACTTTGCAACGCACTACTTCATGCTTTCTTCGTTCTATATCAGTCCACGTGTATTCAATTACGGAGTAACGTAAATAGAAATTGAACAAAGCCATTCAAGAAAGCTATATGACCTTTAAATTAAATGACTTTTATCATATAAGCAATTGCGTAGAAACCGTATTGATAGAGTGGTAGGTACGATGTAAATCTTAAATTGACCAACAGCCGACAACTTAAATTGCACTGAAGAACTTGTAAATATTTAAAGCGTGTGAAAAATCGGGATACAGGTTTGCTTAAATTTAACATTATTTTTAAAAAATCCTGTGACTTTAAGTTTCAAATATAGAAAGAGAGGTAACCATTTCTTTTTAACCCCGAAGTAAAAATGAGGGGTGTTATAAATTCAAATTGTGTATCTGTCTAGTCGAGTCCCCAGTACATTTGGACGGATTTTGATAGGGATGTTTTAGAAGAATCGAGAGAGTTCTTTTTCTCAATCATGACTAATGTTTTGTTAAGCTAATCAAAAATTTTCCATGCTGTTTCCGCTGGTCGGGATTTTATTTAACATTTAAAATTGTGTTTGTGCGACTTTAAATTAAATTATAGTTCAACTAATATTCCCTTTATAGTTTTCTATAGAGATATGGCTTAATTATTGCAATGCTTTTTGCAAGCTAATTAATATGCATTGAATCTTTAGAATTGATAATTGCTTTCAAGGCAAAAAGATACTATTGTAATAACGGATAGCGATTGTTAGAGGTTCAATCTGCTGAAAGAAAAATTAAAAAAATTTGGACTTGTATTGCTAACGTGAACTATCCAGTTTCAGACGAATGTTCATGAAAGCATTTAAAAGTTTTATACAAAATCTGATAATCAACATTTGACGTCAATATATTGGAGGTACTTTTGTGTTTCTTTGATAGACGTTGTTATTTATTGATTATCGAATAATGGTTGATTACCAACCGTTGGCTTAAGTTGTACATGGCCTGTCCAGTAACGGCACCGGCTGCTCCTCCCCTGTAACCCCTGTAACCCCTGTAACCGGAACACAGCCACGTGAACGTTCTTATGCGGTTAAAGTAGGACGGCCTGTAGTTACGCCCCAGGCGAGATGTTAACATAGATACTTGAGAGTTTCATCGTGTGTAATTTGAATTTTCTCCCCGTATTTGTGGTACTACAGGAATCTAAATACCGTTAAAGGGGAACTATAAAATGCAATGGAAATTATATACTATAATTAAAATAATAATTCTAACTGGCTCTAAGTGTTTTAAACTAATCATACAAATATTTTTATCACACGAAGCTGTGATACGCATGGTGTTTTCTTAAGGGCTTCGCGTATCTTGACCTCGAAGAATCTAGGTATGTTTGTAACCTAAGTTGAATCATGAAGAGACCGGTCGTAAATTCTACAGGTCAACTATAAGTACGCACTTAGGTATATGTTATACAGGGTGTCCCAAAAGACGAGAAGCAGAAATAGAAAATACAGGAAAAGGGATTGCTCGTGTGAATCCTAAGAAATATAGGCGTCATGAGTAGGTACATGACGAACTCAAAATTATGTAAACTTAACCTCGTAAAAAAATTAAATAACTTATATTAAAAATCATTTTTAATATAAGTAAAAGCATCAATGCTTTTTTTTCACTTTTGAGTTCAATTTAGTTTTTAATACCTACAGAAATAGTACGTCAATATTCATTTATTTGGTTGACATTTGGACATGTTGCCAGCTTACAATAACGTCGTAGATCTCCCTGTATGTTTGAAAATGTTATGCCTGCAAAGTTATTTATTTTAATTAGTAAATGTTATATGAGGAAATAATTAGAACTGCACGTTCGTACTTACAACTAGTTTTTAGTTATTTACTTTTCAAGTTAGGCAATTAATTAGTTTGTTCGATAATGACCCAGAAAACCAAAGTCCTTGAAAAATTTAACCTTTTCAATAATAATGCAACTAAAAAGTATTAAGGTACTACTTAGCAACAATTTAATCTGATTTCCTAATGTCAATTAAAATACTTCGGATTAATTAGCTTATATACTTGTATGTATTCGTTGGTTTAATCTATCCTTATATTATAAATGAAGAAGTGAATTTGTTTACTTATTTATTTGTTTGTCATGCTTTCACTCCTGAATGACGTAACTGATCATCCTAAAAATTTGCGTAGACGCACCTGGTAAAGGACATTACCGAGCGGGACACGATAGAAGTGGCTTGTGAGATTTACTTGAAAGTTCGAAATTTAAATTCTGTTAGTAAATCACAAAATTATAATATTCATTTTACTTTCTATACACAAAGATTATTCAGTTTCCTGCGTGCGTGATTCGCAACACAATTTTGGTAAGGCCTAAAGATATCTTTCTGTTATGAAATTATTTAAAATGATCTAAACCTAAGCGTGAAATGCCCTATGTGTCGTGTGTTCGTCAGTAGTCCACCTAGCTCAATTCCATGCGCCCTACATTAAACTACGAGTTCTACCGTTATAATTATGGCCATTCGACGTATCTTAGGCGAGATGCGCCTCAAAACTAAACAACTTCTCTAATAGAGACCACATTCAAGAAGTAATTTGAGTAACGGTATGTAATAATAAGCATGTTTGTAGATATGGAAATTCAAAATGGAATCTAAATATTTCCCATAGGCACAATTGTCGCGCTCGGCGTATGCTTAGGTTAGGGTGAGAATCGCGAGCGCAATGCGCATATTTCGGTGTTTTGTAGCCACCACGCATACTAGGGGACAACGAAACTACAGAGAATTCAAAAGTGTATTTGCGCCTGCATCCACACTCTTGACTGTACGAAAGATACCTATTTTGACAAAGAAAAAAACATAAGGCAACGTCCACGTCTTGGCGAATACCCGTTTCAAAGAGACTTTTAGACAAAATGTGGCCTAGGTACGCAAGTACATATAATATCAAATCAAAGTGAAATGGAAATGATATTCATCAAAATCCTTTTAGTTGTTTTTGTATGAAAAAGTTACACCCGTCACAAATAATGGCAATCTTGTTTATAGAATCTTAAGCCGACGCCGATGACTTCAAATCTCAGATCATACAAATAGTTACAAGCGTTTTTTGTTTTTTTTTATTTTTTTTTATTAATAATTAGCAGGCGTTGGTCTTCCATCTCACCTGATGGAAAGTGACGATGAAGACGAGCATAGCCGTTGAAGTGAAGTGAAGTAGTTTAGCCGTAATGTCGAGTGCATTGAAAAAAATCTAGAAATATAACGATTATAACCTTATAACAAGGGAAACAATATATAGGGTACCTTTGTATCATCAAAATATCTACTTAATAAATATATTGTAGGTAATATGTAATATAACAATAATACAATCGAAAATAAAAATGAAAAATGTTTTATTCGAAACACAAAACAAGGTTGAGATCAACCTAATAAATATGCAAAATATTGGTATCAATAGGTCCCACTCTTCCATAATGCATTCACATTTCTTTAAAACTGTGTTTCCATAATACTATGTTGTAGTTCTGTTAGTAAATATACACTAGTATATTGACTTTCATTTAAAAAATAAACAAAGGCCTGCAATTACGTCGGTTTTTTAATTAAAATAGCACAACCACATACCAAACCAAAGAAATTTATAACAAGGAATATCAATATCCAATTAGCATCAAAAATAATTACAAATTATAAAAACCGAGCTAATTAGCGTGTTTCATGAAATCTAATCAAAATAACCGAAAAATCGTTACGAACTTATTAAGCTAGTTAAGTTAGTATTGCCAGTAGTTTCAAGTTAAGTAATGCGGAACGATAACTTACATTTCGTGTTTGTATGTCAGATTCATGAAAAAAAATCTGAAACATGTGTATCACTGAAATAATTAATTAGAATACTTCATACACGGAATGGCATATGATTGTATGTTTGTAATTTCTCCTTGTTGATTTACAAGCGACGATTCGATTGATGCATGATGATTGAATGTTGGTTACTCAATCATTAACATTGTTGATTTAGTTCGTTATTATAGTTATGAACGTACAAATATGAGCATTAAAAAAATACCAAATACACGTAAAATAATTAGTTACAATGCGAGAGCATCAGAAAACTTACACATTACAAGGTTCCCAGCAGAAATATTATATGTGCGATGAAAACAGATATTTTTAGTCGAAGGTGTTTTGCGAGTTAGTGTATCAATTCTGGACACCCTGTAATCAAAAACATTCACTATTAAACTATTTTTAGTTAAGTTTTTTGGTTACCTTAGTTTAACAAAGTCCAGTTGGTATATTAATGAATAATCAGTGTCTTATAATGGTAGAATCACGTCTTATTAAGATAAATACTTGAGAGCCGTATTGCTACGTTTGGTCAATAGTATGTGGTGAGGAAATATAAAATTAACTAGTAGCAGACCTTAAAGATACCTTTTTTAATTTATTAAACCTGTCAGAAAAAACAAGGTTGCCAACTTAGAGGCTTAGAAAAAGGAGTGGCAAGTCTCAAGATACGAGTTACTCATTTAAAGGTTACACTTAAGTGTCTATGGTAATTAAACACAACCTTAAATTATCGTTTTAAATGTATATAAATCTTGAAACAACTTGTTAAATTGTAATATTTATCTGTTGGGAACGATTTATTAAAACTATAATTTGGTGAGTTTTTTTGACAGTAAATATTTTTTTATTAAAAATCAAGGAACATATACATATGTTGTGTTACAATAACTAAAAAACTTAACAACTAACTTAGACGATGCTCAACAACTTGCGAACGAACCTTCAGAATAAATTAAACTGGATTTTTAAAAACCAACTACCTTCATAAATATAACAATTAATAACAAAGCGGTTACCAACAAAGTAGGTTTCATTAAATCGTTATTTATTACCCAATCAAGTGCGTTCGACGCTTGCGCATCACTTCGCGCTTCTCGTTACGTGATAACTTGAATTTATTCTTTTTTCAAAATAATTGCTTCAATAACATAAAATAAAATAATAACTCAGCGGGTTAGGTGTGAATGTATTTTCCGCGCGCGCGGAATCTTGTAGCTGTTCATACTGTGCCCCTGGACACAGTTGTATTGTAAATTTTTTTGTTATTAGTTATATTATGAGATATATTAATAAATGTTGCGAACCCGTTGGTTTTAGTTGAAATAAACCTTGTACATGTAGTTAGTTGTAGTGGGTTCTACCTTGCCCTTAACCAGAACTCAACCATCATTCATTGGTAATTAAAGTGACATATAAATTACTCGAACAAATTAAACTCAAAATAACAGCAATTATTTACTTAAATCAAAAAGCAAGCTCACTTTTTTCAACGATCTCCAAAATTTCCGGACCTATTTTGACAAACAGCTGATATTTTAAGAACTACTCAAACCTTACAAAAGATATGCGCGATATTCATATCTTTTGTAAGGTCTGCATGACATGCGCGAGCGAAGCCGCGGGCAAAAGCTAATACGATAAAAACTAATTCCAGTCACAATACGGAATGCCAAACATGTCATCTCAGGCAGATGGTATCATTATGTATGACATAAATTAACTGTCAAGAGCGATTACCTGTCAGTGTCATTATCAGGCGATGATATAAGACGCGTACATACGGTATGATGTCATTTATAAACAATGGGATTTATGATCGGAATCCTGTAAAGTAAAGCTTATTACCACTGGGGTAGAGTTCAAAATGTGAAAACAATAATAGAATATCGTGATTTCTTCGGTATTATAAGAACTCATAGACAGAGATTTTAGGTTATGTATGAGTAACTGCTTCTTAGGTATATAGCTATTAATAACTAGGTTAGGTTATAGCCATAACAATCTTTCTATTCTATTTGCGTTACAAAAGTTCAAACTAAAAGTCTCTGCGAAATTTCTCATCCTTTGAAAATTTCGGGATAAAATATGTGTTTACTTCCGGATATATTTCTGTAGATCAAATGATTTTAAATCGGTTCATTAATTTCGGAGTATATCGATTACATGCAAACCAATAAACAAACAAACATTACCGCTTTATGATATATTAAAGGCAGAAATTTGGAATACTAGCTCTAATCACCTTGTTGTATTTAATTTGTCAGTGTCCATTAGAAAAGTATTTTGGTATGTATGTTTTATAAGTGAATATTTGTCATTAGAAAAATTATATTTATACAGCTATTTTTTGATAATTAAATCTGTAAATCTTCCTAAATAAATAAAAAAATATATTGCAGGCGGATGACTGAATAACAGTAAAGCTAGTCATGTTGAATAGTTAATTAATAGCAAATATATGCGATTTGTTAGTAATTTTCTTACAAGCTTGTTGGTGTCGATAAAAGATTTGCTCGAGACAAGCTAACCTAAGGCTAACACCCGTGCGGTAGCACCCGGCGATGCAACACTACAAAAATTTAAGACTATAAATAAAGCATAAAGCATTAAACCGAACGGCGACCTGTGAAGTTGAATGTACGTTGTTATTAAATAATACGTTTCTTCGGTTTTATCGTGTGGTCTATATATATATATATATAAGTCTATATATAGGTCTATATATATATGGGGAAACTCGGCGGAGATCGGTAAAGCATTTCAGGTGCAAAAATAGTGCGTGAGATCGATTTGTGGTGCCTGGTTCACGGATAGCTGCAAACCACTCTTTAGGAAATTCAATATACTGCCTCTGGCCTGCATGTACATAAGGGATCTCTGCGTTTCTGTTAAGCAGCATCCACATTACTTTATCAAACACTCAGTGGTTAGTGATAGGAACTGTAGGAATAAATTTAAGCTGTACCGACCCAGATGTCGTTGAGTTATATTTGAAATTTTTTTTATGTTAAAGCAGTTGACGTATTGAATAAATTACCAATTAGATTAAGAGAACTACCTTTGTTAATGTTTAAAAAGATAATAACAATTTGGCTTAGAGATAAATGTTTCTATTCTCTACAGGAATATATGACATCTAAGGAAAAGTAATTTTGTGATTTACTAAAAATTCCAATAATTTGACATGATGCTCTGTTTAATGACAATTTTAATTATATAATTTAGTTTAAAGACATTATCTTTCTATGAACTTGTAACGTAAAAAGTATGGTTTTCTTCCTTCAATTTTAATATTTTTCGCAAGTATTATACATTTGACATGTTTACGCACTACTGTTGTGTTAGAATGTGACTGAACAACAATTTTCATTTGTAACAACTATATGTACCCCAATTCTCGTAAATAAAGGAATTTGAATTTGAATTTCCAATTCAACCATCCGCCATCCAAAACATTAGTACAAAATTAATTAATTAATTACTACTGTTACTACCTCCAAAAAATCATAATAAAAAAATGGTACTATTAAATACAATGTGGTACAAAAATGGACTCAACCATAAGAAAAGTACATAAAAAACATATAATGTTATGTCTAAGTAACAAACTAGTGAAAGTATCTTCGCCGGGTCATAAGAAAACGCTGTTGACTAACAAATTACATATTTATAACAACCAAGGTAATGAATATTACACTTGTGTTACGGGTATAAGAACATACTCCTTTCTATTTATTTTAAATCTTATCTGTAGTATGAATTAGGATTATTTTTAATGTATTTCGCTTTTGATGAGTAGTATATTCATCAGAAAAGTGTTCAAATCAATGAGAGGTTTTCAAAGTGTCAAAAAAATTGTACCGGCTCTCATAATAGGTGGCTCTGCCTGAAACTAATATGTCAATGTCATTGAAAGGTAAGACTCATGTAGGGTGTAGGACTACACCAAAATTCTTGAAAAAGGCATAAAGAATCTACGAAAATATAATTAAAAAACTCTAGCTTTTTATTTAAAAGTTGAGGGTTCAGTGAGTGACAATTGTCATTACACACGGGTACAGATAAGATAAAAATTCGCTAAGCAAAGTAAATACCTAGGAGCTCCATAAGTAATTCCAACATTTTAGTTCACACATTTCACAACTTGCAAGTTTGCAACAGATTTTACAAAAAATGTAAAAGTATTATTTGCGCAGTTGGTTTGTTGATGATATATTAATAACAAATTAAGGATCTTTTTTATATTCCAGTTATATTAAAACTGAAAAAGAACTTTCTGGTAATAATTACAAAGTCTTTTCTCGCGCTCTGGACACAATTCTGAGCACTTTCCCAAATAAAACATATTAATAGAATGTAGTGTATGAGATACTATTTGTTTTAAAATTTTTGTATTTTGGTGTTTCTTTTTGGAAAGTAGGCTCAGAATTGTGTTCTGAGCCCTTGTGTCATTTTTCGAATGGTAAAAAAGTCAGCCCATGTAGATAACTTCGTGTTAATCTTCTTCTCATTTAATTGTTTTACAGCACCTTCGGTCAGAACATTTTAAAATCTATTTGACCCGACCTTAAGACCCTGATTAGCCCACAGCGAATGGAAAATTAATATAAGGAACGGAATGAAATTAGGTGTGTCCCAAGAAATAACATGCTCAACTTCGAGATTTATCTTTTCTGATAAATCACGTGACAGTGAACGCTAACCACGAAGACGCCCGTTTAGATATCGTTAATCCATCGTAGTGTGTGACCTCGACTAAACAGGAGTGCAGCGCGTCCTATAGGTATACGAATGTGTAGCAATACTGTTATACATCTTCGTTCTTTCTACATGTCATAGATAGAGTCATTAGCTCATTAGTCGCAATAAACATTTCACGCTCGTGGTTGCGGTTGCGGTCGAATTGTGTGGATCTGGCGGTATATTGATGGAATTTTTAAAGTGTGTCATTAGAAGTTAAATTGTGCTTCTCATCGTAAATATCGTAAAAGTTTTATACATAAATGATCACGAATTGACGTAGTACTAAGTAAATTTTGAATCTCAGCTTAAATACTTTAAAGCAAATCAAAAAGCATCCGCTTTTACCCGACTGTCAGAAGAAATTCTCAGAAAGAAATCAGTGTCATGTTTTTCGAGTGTGTGTATGTGTATATTTCTTTGGAACGGTCTACAGCCTAAACCGTTTAACGGATTTCAACATATGAGGTGGTATTAGATCCGTATTAGTTGAGAGAGTGTGATAGGACATATTTTCTCGGAATTCCCAAGGAAACAGGAACTATCAAATTCAGCAGCTTGTTACACAAACATAATTTTTAGATTTTAGTTGATTTTAGAACAAATTCCAAAACAAACCAATATTGTTGATTCGAAATAATGAACACACTGTTCTAAAAACCAAGCATAATGAAAATAAGACTGAGCTAGTTTCAACCATCATTCTAATTTGTACAGACACTCTAATTCTGCCTATTCTTCAAAAAACAATTGTAATTATGTACCACAGTATGACATAACGTTACGTTCACCTATGTATGTATGTATTGTACTCTACCGAACATTATGCAACATATTACAAATAAATCCTATCTCTTAAATAGCTTGAAATGTCTTTTAATATATCTTATAATTACATGTCTTAGAAGCAATGAAAGGTGTTTTTTGTGTTATTAAAAGAGCGGAGGATATGAAAGGTTGCCATTATAGTTATCTAATGTTGATGTCAAGATAAAATGGCTAGAAGATACCTTTCGATCAAGTTGTTGCTAGCCAACATCAGAAAAGGAGTAAATAGAATTTAAAATCAGTTCTATGTGTTGCGTTGAAAGTTAGCGCGAAGGAATTGAAATTATGTCCGGATAAAAAAGAAAAACGAAAAAATAAAATTAAAAAACGTGGCTGTGTTTGAATTTAGTAATAAGTGATTCAATTATAATTCAAAACAAGACTAGTAGTGAGGCAAAAAAGCTTTTCGAAACATTTAATTCAGTTCCAAACTGTCGTTTGTTCGCATTTAAATGTTCCCAAAATACTTTTATGTAAAATGGTAAAAGTTATTTGATATTAATTTTATTATTATGATGTCACATAATAACAGCAACGAGCAACGTCAGATTTACTGAAATCTTATGGAAATATACTGGCGAATTAATACATTACTACTCATAAGCTTGCATAACAAAAAAACATAACAATTATATTTAAATTTCCACATTATAATTTAAAACCAAGCTTTATCAGTTGCGTAATCTAAGTAAACAACTTGATTCAAGCATCAGGTTTCTTAACTCCATAATAATATTCATTGTGTCCAAATGCTCACAAATATTTAATAATTATACATACAAACCAATCTGCCCAGTGGTCCTTGGACGCAGGGTCGATTTTTACCCTGATATTGTAAAGGGCATTTAGATATAGATATGATAGATTTTATATAGCAAATTTATACCTTATTTATACTAGATCTATATCTTGTATAGATAATTTCTACGATCTCATTCGCTTTGGGATTTATGCTGCATTGAAAGATATGAGTGATATTGAATGCCTTAGAGCATATCTGCGTTTTGTTGCTTTGATTTTTTCTAAGTTGTTGGTTTATTTTTAATAAATATAAACAATTATTTTATGACTAAAATTATGATACTTTTTTATATAATCATTCATTCAAAAAGCGTCCAGATCGCTTTCGCCATCATGTGTGAAATATCTGTAGCGTGAAGTAAGTTTATATGCTTCAACTGTCAAATTCAAAGGGATAGGTGATAGGTGTTGAAGTTACACAATAAGGCCGCTGTACCAATAAGTTTATTTCTAGGTACAATAAAAATAAACGCAGTGCTCTGCCCTGATAATATTTTGTTGAACTAAGAATTCATTAGGCCTTACACAAACCTTGAAAAACCATGGTAGTAGTTTGAAACCTTTCATCAACACACCATTTATTAACTATTAATTGAAAATCATCATATTCTAATCACGATTGACCTGCTAACCTAAATGGCTGATCTCAAGTAGCTATGTCAGTGAGCCGGCGCACCTGATCCGGCGGCCATCTTGGATCGAAGTCACGTCGCATGCGCCGGCGCCGGTGTTAGCACGTTTGCTGCTTTCCGCTTTCTTGCGGATTTGTCGTTATTTTTGTAAGAGATTTACTTTAATACGTAATTCTGACGAAAATTTGAAGGGTTTGCAAGATAGCCTAGCTAGATTGATGTTAGATTCAGATTGTAGAAGTACCAAATTCGAGTTTAAACAGAGAACGTATACGTCTATACGTTTTATTCTTCATCGGTCATTTTGAACCAATGTTCCGTGTTTGTTTCGCTACAATAACGCGGTTCTCTTTATAACGATCTTTTAGTCCAATCAACTAGATTACTCTGTTTAAAAGTTACATGCGTAATTGTACTATGCTCGTACTAGCTACCGAATCGAAGCAACTCATGTCCTCAGAGCCCCGATTTGCTACAATCCACATAATTTGAATGTAATTGTGCACTAGTCTGCATTTAGTAAATACAGAATAAAATCTCTTGCTCTACATTTACATAAATACAGTGGTTAAAGTAACATTTATCTTTTTTATGGCATCAATTCGAAAACGACGATTTCACAATTTTGTTTATGGGTTTAGGACTATACAGACAAGAATATTTGGTAATATATAATAAACGTAGCTAAGTAAATTACGCCTATATATAAAGGTAAAAATGATGTAAATGTGTAAAAATAAAAATCTTATAAACAATAACTCAAGTTAAACACATTACAACTTAACTTAAGTTCCGTACTATGCCACACATTTACTTAGGTGATGTTTCTTTAAACGTTAGCAGTGCAGTAAGAAACTTGGGCGTTATTCTTGATTCTACTCTCTCCTGGACGCCTCACATAACCGGGATTAGTAGGAAAGTATATGCTGCATATGATTCACTGAGAAGATGGAGGTATCTTTTGCCCATCAAGACAAAGATTAAGCTTGCGCAATCGTTGCTTCTGCCGATTTTGTACTATGCTGATGTCTGCCTCATAGATCTCAACGAGGACTTACTTGATAGAGTTTAGCGTCTGCGGAATCTGTGCATCAGATTGATTTACGGATTGCGCAAGTTCGATCATGTCTCAGAACACGAACGCAAGCTTGGATGGTTGCCAGTCAGGCTGCGGCAGGAGGAGCAGGTTTTAACCTTATTATACAAAGTACTTTATGACCCCCGCACGCCCTAAACGCCTTAAAGAGTGCTTCAGGTTTCTTGGTGTACGACACAACCGCGACCTACGATCTGATGCTGATAACCTTATTGAGTCACCACTAACTCGATAGGGATATTTTCACGAATCCTTTACAGTCAGGTCCGGTCATCTGTGGAACAAGCTGCCGGCTGTTGTACGGCACTAGAAGTCCATAACCATTTTTAAATCAAAACTCCATGAACATTTTTTGGGAAAGTTGTGATCTATAATTACAATTATTTATTATAAGTCTATTATTAATTATATATTATTGTTATATAACCATATTTGTGTATTTTGAATTTATTCCTTATGTATTTATTTATTTAATGCACTATATTTTTTTCTCTTATAGTGCACTACCTCTCTTTCCGTTTGTAGCTTTCCGTCCACACAAAGGTTGTCTGGAAGAGATCGCTGCTAGCGATAAGGCCGCCTTTGCCCACTTTACTTATAAGTTGTAACTGTATTCTGTTTTTGTGAGCAATAAAGTGTTTTTTTTATTATTATTTTACTATTGACATTTGTCATTGCGCACACCAGGGCTATTACTAGTTAGTTATTAAAATAGACTGGATAGATACAATAATCTAGTTGTTTTTTTTTTGTTTAATATAAAAGTACCTTTCAATATACATATGAATAGTTGCAGATGTTTTCAAGTCAAGTATTATTTTTAAACCAGGTTAACCCAACAAAACTAAAGTCAATATATAATATTTATTAACTAACACATTCTATCTAATTTTGTTAACCTCTAAACGCAGGCCCAGTAACGGTCCCTGCGGCACTCCCATGCAATTTGGGCTGAGATGAAATATGATCATTGTTTGTAGGCTTGCTTCACACGACTGTGACCCTGAGGCACTCCGATCTTACAACAGTTCATTCACATTTCGCATAGATTTGATCTTGTTTTTTTAAGAAGCAAGATTTTGGCTATTATCGAAGTGGTAGGAAAGACGATTTTGTGAGACGAACGTTTTTGCTGTAATATTGAACCTGACATGAAGTACCTACACTAGAGCTGGTTTGTAATGTGAACGTGTTATAATATTATATATTTTTTGTACCTGCACTAAAACGTTAGATAAAAATTTTTGAATGTAAATTTATTTTAAGCATCCAGCCTGTAGTATAGTAGCTTTGTAAATGAACAACAAATATTTTTTAAGACAACAAAGAGGGTTTAATATATATAGTGGATTAAAAAACATAAAATGTTTTGAGAACAGAGAAAACTGTTCTCAGTTAAAACGTAGACTTTCAACGCGCCATTAAAAATAACATTGTTGCCCGGATGTAAGTTGCCAGTTATAATAAGGGTGCTTGATTTAAAAATAAAACAGAGATATTCAATATTTGATAATAATTTAATCGCACGTTGCTCACACGAAAATTTGCAGGTAAAATTGTAATTTATTTCAGAAGTAGGTAGTTGCTTTAAAAACTATGAAAGCTCTAAGGGTTTTGCGGGTTTCAATAAACAATGCTATCAAAAAAAGACTTTAATACATAAATGCCGCTACAAAAGGTAGTAAAACCATCACTGAACTTCGTGATAATTCACTTAAAGCAATGGCCATAAATTGATCAACAGAGTTAGCTAATCTAATTACTTCATCAGCACCCCGACGAAACACTGTAATACACTCAGTTTAGCATTTTCTAGCCAGATAAAATCTTGCACTAATGTAGTGGTTAAAGAAATTCTCAGCGTTTCCGCAATTTATTGCAAAATTACCGCCTTTTGCTGCTTTTCCGCATACTCGGGAACACAGAATATCCCGAGAGAAAATAAATGTACTTTAACTGTGTTGAAGTTGTATTAACATGTTTATGTTGGTGTAGTCGTTTAGGTGTTTCCGATCTGAGAATATTTATTTTAAAATTGGTGATTACTTACTTGTCAATTATTGTTGTTATTTTTAAATGATTATCTGTTTACCTTATGTATAATCCATAGGCGTTCATCCCCTTTATTCAGACTAACTCGTGTAACGAATTTCTATTGCGGTCCTGCGTGGTAATGTTGCCATTCGGCCTGCCTTGTTTACCTTCAGTAAATTCTAATTTAGGTGTAGTTTTTTTTATTTGTAGCATATAATTATTAATTTATTACAAATATTTTTAATATGTCGTAAGAGTTTCAATAAACATACTGGACATTTATACTCAACAACAAACTGTTAACTTTGATGATAATCTTTAAGGAATTAAATTTCGTAAAAGAAAAAACTTTCCTGACTTTCCTACGTCTAACAATACACCTAGGACATGTTTCTTTAGACTGCCGTGATCATATTAATCTATCTTAGCGGTTCTCAAATACAAATTGCCTTCGATGTTAAAAACAATGTAGTTTTAAGCGATATATTCAAAAAAAAAATTCTAAATATATTTATTTCAGATACTTAATCCATAGGTGTTAGTAATAATGAACTTAAAATAATGTTAGTAATACATTGAGATCAGAAATTAATTAACAGAGAATCCAACAAACATGTTTAAAAATCATTAAATTTAAATTCAAAATATAGCTTATGAAAAATGTTATAAAAGTAATATAAATTAAAAAGCCAACAGAAAAAGAATTATTAAAATTATAATTAAAATCAAAGTATAAAAAAAAAGAAAAATATTTAAATTTAAAATAAAATGTCGGTAGTTGGGTGGTTATTAAAATTTAATTTAGACATGCGCCGGGTAAACCTATCCAATGTCGTAACAATGGGGAATCCCACCTATTTTGCCAACATGTCCAGGATGCTGTTCGCGGTGGCCCGTACGCGCCTAAGCAGCGAGGCGCTTCGCTTGCGGATAATAGCATAGAAGCAATCAGTCTGCGCCTCAGCAAACATAGCCGACGCACTGCAAAAACGAGGCAACGCAAACAACCTCCTAAACGCATTGTTATACTGCACCCGTAGTGTGCCATAAGTGCCGCTGCGAGTAATTGGCCCATAGACCGCATGTGTAGAAGGTCTGGCAGTACGCTTTAAATAACGCCAGTTTAACTTGTTTACTATATGCATTAGCTTTAATGCTTTACCTTTTGCTCTGTCTGTGATTTTCAAAACAGTGTGTATTCATTTTCCGTATTATTCCGTGTAGCTCCTGGTACTAAAACTCACTCACCAAGTGAAAGTCAATTCAAATGAAGTGAGAAATCGGAGCCGCTGTCAAATTAAATTCCGATTGTATCCGACGCGACAAACTCACGCGCAGAATTCGAATCAACTCCTTGTGACCCTCTTGTGGTCAAGGAACCTACTCTTGTTGGACTGAGAGCTTGCACAAAATCTTAATTAGAGATGAAAACATCAGGTATAGTTATTCTCTTCACCGATGTTTTCAGAAGCCAGCGAGGTAACTGTGTCAGATTCTGGTTGCTATGCCTTGTATTTAAAGTAATTTGGGCATAGTTTTATTGGGCTATGATTTAGTAGTCACTTTTCTTTTTTATATTGTTGATAGTAAACTTAAACTAATAGCTGTTGTTACGAAACGTTTTTAGAAAACATGGCGCGCACAAAGTAGTTGTAGGTAATTATTTTTATTGCCTTGTTTTTTTTAACTAATATCAAATGAAGAAAGAATTTATAAGTTAACTCTTAATATAATGAAAATACAATAAGATATCTTTTCTTTGCCTTCATTGCACTTTAGCTGGTGAGATGGAAGACTAAATGAGCTAATTTTAAATAAAAAAACAAAACAATAAGTGCCACTTGCCTCTGAAATAAGCTATTTACCGATTAGCATCATGCTAAATATTGATTTATGTCTCTATCAGTTCGATACAAATAGAAAGTGACGGAGGGACCACACAACTTTTTACTTAATCGACAAATTATACCAGGAATAAAACCTATAGTTCATGTTTATACATTAAAATAAACTATTTACGAGCTATTATGTTGTATAACAACTTAGCTACAAAGAAATCAATGAATCGTAAACAACTGTCCGAATTCTTTTCCTGTTAAATGTTATTAGGGATCAATCTAATGTTTCTTTCGTGGTCGATCGAAATTTGAATATTATTTTATATTTTTATGTTTACGGTGAAATAAAATTGGTATCAAAAGTGATTAAACTCTAGACCCGTTAGTCGATGATTTTATGAATAGATCTGATCTGATGGTTGGTAGCGGCCGTGCCCTTGATCAGCAATCATCGTAGATGTTTTATTTAGGCGAGTATCGTCTAATGGAAGGTTCCTGGCAGACCTTCAGTTGAAATTGCTTTCGTTCCAGTAATTTCACTGTCCCTGCCCTTAGGGTGTTACCACACCAATCGATCGACCATTTAGTAGTAAAGTAAGCCCATGCACCTATAAATTTATATGAAGGTATCCATACCTTCCCATATCCATCCATACCAGGCATAGTAGGTGTGCTGGCCTACAATTATCTGACGCCACCCCTGAGTTGGTAATAGTAGTAAAATAATCCCTTGCATATATACATTTATATGAAGGTATCTGTACTGCAAACCCGCCACAATCAGTCTCGGTTTGCGTGCGGATTCGTTCGCACGTCGATCGCAGACGCATTTCCGCTCTCTAGTCCCCGCACTAGTTGAGCAGAAATCGCTCCATTTGTTCAGGCCGCTCAAGCCACTCCAGTCACCCAGGCCCCTCTGGTCCTAGGCCCTCCCACGTCCCCCAACTCCAGTGACATGGAGTGTGAAATGAACGCCCCTCCGCGCCGCAAGCGCGCAAACGCGACCGAGTCATCCTCGGACGCCACCCCAACTGGCCCTGAGCCTCCCTCTTTCACCCTCGTTAAGAAGCGCTCGAAACAAGCCCCGGCGTCCTCAACGGCCGTCCCGGTGTCTTCAACACCCTCCGTGGCAGTCACAACGCCAGCTACCCTCGACTTTGTGCAAAGAGCACAAGATCCTCTACACCCGAGCGACCAACTCGGGTGAATCTATTAAAATCACTGTCTCGTCGATAGACGATTTCCGAGCTTTGACTAAGCTCCTCACCGGTAAGCAATATGCTTACCACACTTACGCTCTCCCAGAAGAGCTTAAGTTCAGAGCGGTACTCAGGGGAGTCCCGTTCGAATTATCGAACGAGGCCTCTCGCCTCTCGCTTTGGTGGTACTCACCAACGTCCCTAAGTCCAGGGAGATCCTGAAAGGGGTTAGCACCATATGCGGCCTCTCTGGGATCTCGATCGAGGCGCCTCATCGCCGCGGTCATCCCGGCCAGTGCCATCGGTGCCAGTTGTACGGGCACGCGGCGGCCAACTGCGCCGCCCCGCCCAGGTGCGTCAAGTGCCTGGTCCCACATTTCACTAAGGAGTGCAATCGCACTCCTGAAACTCCCTCTCCTCCCGATTGCGTGCTTTGTTGTCAGTCCGGCCACACCGCAAACTACAGGGGCTGCCCTCGTGCACCCCGTTGTATGCGCTCCAATACTAAGAGGGCGGCACCCAAACAGGCCCTGCCCCTTTCTCAGGAAAACTTGCCGCCGCTGCGTAGCCGGGTTCCTCCGGCTGCAAAGCCTACTCAGCCCAAGCCTGCTCCAGAGAACTGGAGGCAGCGCCCCGCTGCACTAGCAAATCCTATCCCGGTTCTTCGCCCATACAAACCCACTCCCCAACCCTCCGTAGCGGACGATATGCGTATCGTCTGCGACGCTATCAAAGATATCGATGTTAGGGAAATTTTAGTCCTAGCCCGTAAACTTAGGGCTTCACGTTCTCCGACAGAGCGTCTGCTAGCTCTGGCAGAGCATAGTTCCCTTCTCAATTCATTATAGGTTCATTTCTACTGAATTGATCCCTAAATCAAGCTTCGGCCGACCGGAGGCTGCCTAGAACAGCCACCAACTCATGTCCCTTTGAGCACCTTCAGTGCAACTTTCACATCAGGCGGAAGACCCGCTAGCGGGCCTCCGCCAGCGCGCCCACTTCCCGACGGGTGTCGCTTCCGATGAAGGCTAACGGTAAAATTTTACCACAGCTAAAAGGTGGTTTTTAGTGGGTAGGTGCCATTCTGGTGAGTCTCACATAACCCCCCGCAGAGGACGGTATTTTCCTGCGGGCGGTATACATGACGCATCTTCCACCTCCCACCCGCGAGAGTGCTTCGGTTCCTATTTTAACTACCACATAACCAAGTATAAGGGTATTACCACACCAATCCATCGTCCGTCGATCGATGGCAGAAAAGAACGATCGATTGGTGTGGTAACACCCTTATACTTGGTTATGTGGTAGTTAAAATAGGAAGAACTAATGTACCGTCCCAGACGAGATCTTAACAAGGAAACTCTACTGCAACTCTATTTGTGTTCAACATGAAATTGGAAATGTAAATGGCGACTTATACATCTTAAACTTACCCATAAATATATTTATATGCTTTAACTAAAACCCTTCTTACATCATTCTTTAATGTTCCATCCCATAAATTGTGTATTGTTAATACAAACATATAAATAAAATAGAATACAGATGACAAAGGTAATAATAAATTGACGTTCCAAAAGTCCAAGTATAAAAAGTATCGAAACCATCGAAGTATCGAAAAAAAGACAAAAGAGAACAGCCATCCCTAAACCGTGCAACAGAATCACAGCACCCGGTATAGGGATGTAAAGTTTCAACAGACATTCTATTATTCTTTATAAATTGAATAACATGATATTACGTACGATATCGATTGATTGCAGTGAGAGAAAGTAACCTTAGGTTTTCTTCATGTACAATCAGCAGCTTATCGACCTACCACAAAATGACAAATTTCCTCAACCAACTTTTAACCTAGAGGTCATGACTGTACAGTTCAATATAATTGAGGGAGTCTGATATTTTGTAGTAGGGTGATGAGTTGCTATTCGCTTCATAAAAGCTGTACAGAGCGATTACTGTTCGTGGAAATAATAACGCCGTTAAATATCTAGAAGTTATTTTTCTTTATAAAATTTATCGAATGTCAGTCTAAAATCGCACCATTTTTAAGTTACCGAGCCATCAAGTTGTCGCACTCCCACCGCATTGGGGTCACAAAGCGATGTCGACCAGCGTGACCGTCTCGTGCGATTTAACACCACTGCCGCTAATGAAAACACAATACCTCTTGTTACGTAGTCGGGTAGTACTATACAACGTAACCACTGGTCAGGTTTAAATGATAGCTAATGAGCGATGGTTGGTGTAAACTGGTGGCAGATGATAATAACAGCTTGTAATGTAATGAAATAATCAATATAGGTTTTGGTAAGATAAATAACTGTTCGAACGTAAAATGGGGTTTTCAGTTATTCAAAATCTACTGTTTTTATAATTGTTGTCATTTATTAAACACATCATGTACCTAGTTAATCACTGAAAAATCACTCGAACCATAAAAGTAAGTACATAAAGTCTGAAATATATTTTATATATTATTGGCAAAAATACTCACTAATATCTCAACATCAAATTCACTTCCAAGTATAAATATTATTATCATAGACAACATGACATTCGACATAAAATACTTCCTACCCTTGACCTTGGAGGCTGTATCCAGTGTCTACACATGGCAACATGCATTATTTATATTATTTGTTGACCTACATCAATCAATGTTACGTGACTTTGCTATTCTGACTTATTAATTACGAAAAAAAATAACATGATATAATATGCAACAATGTACATTTATTTTTAACTAACAAATTGAATCTCAAATAGTCCTGTGTTCAGTATGCACTTGTTTCAAAAAAGTTCAAAACTGATAAAAATGATATGAATATTTAAAATACATATTCAACAAAAACTTGTAAATGCCAACTCTGAGTTGGTACATCGAAATGTTATATCCAAATAACAATCAAATTATAAAACACACAACAGAATTGCGATATTATCAGAATATCCATTACAATTCAAACAATTATCGATTGCAAAATTTATCTATTACGAATTGCTAGCATCAAACATGGCCGACAAAATAGCTAGCAGTTGGCACACTGACATTTAAATATGCCCAGATGTAGGTAAATAGTTAAAGTTAACAAGGATTGCGGCTGACATATTCTCATGGAATAAAAGCCTTTTTTTAATAAGACTTAAAAAAAAACAAGTTCTCGAATTTCATGGAAACGAGAAACATACGGAGCCTTTTATTCATAGCGTTCTCTAACTTGGAATTAGAAAACTAAAAAGCAGTAATTGTGAAAAAAACAGATGACTCCCTTGAACCTTCATACAATATTAATAAAGGGTCCACTTATAAAGATTTATATAACAAATCACCTTGAAAGAATAACCATGATCTATATTTTCTAAATCTCTTATAACATATAAACAATCAACCTTTTCAACCTTTTCAAAGTACCTATTCATTTAAGAACTATTCAAAAAGTTCGTGATCACTTAATAAAAGGCTTCTCGAATAATATAAATGCATTAAAATTAGGTGTAAATGAAAATATTCATATATATAAATACCTCCGTTGAAAAATAAGAACGTTCAAGGTTAAATATAACTGACTGGTTGAAAATTGCCGGTTTCAAATACGTAAATATAGGCTGAAATTTTATGACCGAGGCGTTGCGTGAAGCTGGCATTCTGCCGGCCGCGGTATAATTTGCAGCGCTCAGCACCGTCGTTTTGAGTTTTTTTATATTTAGGTACATGTTGGTAGTGTACAATTCATATTTGATTACTTTGTATTATATTTTGTATACATTGTTCTAATCACCCATCGTCTTTGACGTTAAGCTTGAACAACTAAACTTGTTACCAGTTTTCAATGTATTATTTTTTCTTCCGATTCATGAGATCCATGCGCGCATCCTAAAATGTCAAATGACATAATAATTTTTGGTCTAATGCATATCATACGACGCCTATTTTTAGGAGCGATTTAAAAGCTTATGCTGTTCTAGCCATATAATAAGTACGTATGTTAGGTATAATTATAAATGAGCAATTCACTTACAAATCGAACATACTCGATCAAGATACCTAAATTAATCTAGCAAACAATTAGAACAATTTCGGTTCTAAATTAAAACGAACTATGTATTAATAGTCGAATTAAAGTTTCCGTAACGTAATAATTTCAGTATTTCCTCTTGAATAATTCATCAATCGTAATTAAGCCCTCACGGGGCACTTGTATGTAATACAATCATTTCTGCGCCTAATGTTCACGACCAAGACAAACCGAGTTTTGTTTTGTTGTTGAGTAATGTTTCGCTTATTTTTCTGGTTTTATGGCAATTGTGTGAGTTATAAGTATGGGTACGGTGCGTTTCTTTATTACTCTGTACGTGACTAGGACGTGACTCACAGATGCACCCGCGGTTTGTGACTAGTGTTACTTGAGGTGTCATATCCACCCGCGCGTCTCTAGATCCCGCAGGATATATTCAGTTGATAGCTCAACAGTGATGGAAATAAGTTTGATTACAAATACAGGAACAAAGCTTTATTTTCTAAGTATAACAGTGTTAGTGGCAGTAGAGTTTTTTTGGGTCGAAACTACAGTGTATTCTATTTTAACCACTTAATACCACGTTTACGTGGATGTGTTCCGGTTGTGTGCAAAGGACAGGAACAGCAGTGTAATTACTGGAACAAAGGCAACTCCAACGTGAGCCTACAGTCGGCAACGCGACAGTAATCGATAATCATTCATCATCCAAAATTCATTATTTTTATGAATAAATATTATTTTTGATATAAGCTTTTATAATAATAATAATAATATTTATTCATAAAAACAATGAATTTTTTGATGATGAAAGATTGAAAGCAATACAATTCATCATTATTGATGTCTATGGGCATGGATGTTACTGACCATCAGGTTAATCGCCTGCTCGTTTGCCGGGTATGAAAAAGTTAAATCAAGTGTAAAACAAAGAAGGGACACAAACAATAACAATTGTGAATGAGTTTCTTTCAAAACAAGAATAAGTGGAACCAACACAATTCAATCCACCCTCAAAGTAACATTGATAATAATGAATAAATAAATTAATATTTGTAACAACCACACCACATTATCTATCCCAAATTAAGTATCATTAAGAACTTGTGTTATGGATACTAGATAACGTATAAATAAACTTAAGAAATATAGATATACACACATAGATATTTTTTTAAATATAAATATTAGAAATAGACTTAAATAAACATTCATACACATCTATGACTAGAAAGCAAATATGATAAAATATCTGCTCCTACCAGGATTCGAACCCGGGACCTCTGCCATGGAAGGCAAGGCTTCTTCCTCCATACCAAACAGGCCGTCATAGATCAAAACAAACAATATAAAATTAATTTACAACAAAATCCCTCAATAGTTTTTTGGTAGACTAAACCACATTAAACCATCTAAATAAATAATTGATGATCAAAGAAATATATTTAGTACCTACGAGTAATTACATTCGCCTCCCGTGGCGGCGCCACAGAACGTAAACCAAGAATGCGTTAGAATTACGGCAGAGTTGTGAAACTGCAGAAATACAATCGGTCTCGCTTATTTTGACAGGTTTCGTGCTTGCCGTAACTATTGTAGATTATAGTATTTGTTAACATATAAATTAAGGCGAAAATAAGAGCTTCAAGGTGTTTTGTTGAAATATAGTTATAAATAATTAGGCAAGCCCTTCCTTACGCACTGTTTGAAAGTACAAAAATCTTAATACGTTTTCGAGGGTTTTCGTTGGAATAAGACGAAAAAGATGAATTCATAATAGTTATATCCCTTAAATGCATGATTTTTGCTTTCTGAGCAAACATTTTTTTTTTGGATGTAGGATTAGCTCTATAACAAGGGAAAAATAATAAAAAAATATATTCATTAATGACAATACTATATTTAAAAAAAATGGGTTGGTGGAAATTTACATCATTATGTTATTAGCAGTAACCTATCAGGAACAAAAGAGCACTGGGTTAATAATTTTACTCATTGTGATATTTAAAGAAACAATTATTGTTTTTATTCAAACAAAGGTTTACATTGCATTTTGAACAATGTAATGTTGAATATCCCTTACAGTTAGGGTATTTACACCGCAGAGATCCCCCAACCAGAGGCCAATGACCCTGCCCATCTCTTCTAACTTCTTTTGGTGGGGCAACTGCAACAGCACTTCTTTTCTTCTTTGATTGTATTTCATGCTCTAGAGCACTAGAACTTGGACGACCCCTTTTATTTTCTTGCACTAGTCCTAAGTTACAGAGAGTGAAGGCCAATTCATTTCTAAATGCACCTAAATTAAGGATATCTTTCTTCGGTAAATTTTTGGCAATCAAATTTTTTTTATAAAGTATCCAGGCATTTATTACTGCCAGATCTAAAAGGTGAAAAAAAATACGAATATACCATTTTCTTGACTTGGCCCTTATTCTGTATCTTCCCAGGAAACTATCCATTAGGTCTACACCACCCATATGGGCGTTGTATTCACTTATAATCTTAGGGCATGGGATCTGTACCTTCTCTTTTATTTTCTTGTCATATCTAGACACATTATTCAAAGGCAAAGCTCCAACATATGACGAAAGTAATGTGACAATTTTGTTGTCCTTCCATGCAACTACACTCATATCCACATTCTGAAACGTAGTCACTCTTTCTTCATATGAACCTCTTGGAGTAGATTTACTCATAAATTGTTTTTTATCAGGTAACTTTACATTCGGTATTCTATTTTGTTGAACTGTACCTACTGACAGGATTCCTTGATTTGCCAAATAGTACACCAATGGTACAGACGTATAAAAATTGTCAAAATAGACAATATGATTTACAAATCTTGGTATACCTCGAGCTAAACGGAGTACAATATTGCTGGTGGGGCCCAAATCTGGCTCATTTTCAGGTTTATTAGTAAGGTCCTGGCCAGCATATACTTCAAATTTATATGCAAATCCTTGGAGACTACACAAAACAAACAGTTTAAAGCCCCATTTATGGGGCTTATTAGGTAAGTACTGTTTGAGGAAGTGGGCAACTTTGGTTGCACACATCTGCTCGTCTATGGAAAGTCGTTGTTCCATAGTAACTGATGAAAATTTATTATTCAATTCATCAATAACAGGACGTATTTTGAATAAACGATCATGGCCTGGCTCACCAACTGCCTTGTGGAGGTCATTATTATTAAAATGTAATGACTTTTTTATCTGTTCAAACCTGTTATTGGTAATCACTGAATATATTGGTTCATAACCATATTTTGGAGACCAATATGACCTTATACTAGGGAAATGCTGCACCGACATATATATTAGTACTCCAAAAAACTTCCGCAAGTCCGATAAATTGTATGCAGTAGAATTTTCAGGATTTTGTTGTGTGGCATAGAGGTTTGTTTGTTCCACTATACTTTTCATGAAATGTTCTGTAAAAAAGTAGTTGAAACAAGTATATGGGGTATCTAATTCTAATATCTCAGGTCCTAAATCAGAACTTCCTAGAAATTTGATTTTAGAATCATCAAACTCCATATTCCTTTTTTTCCAGATCAATTTTCTTTTATCTAGTAATCCTGAAAATGTATCTCCTGTAGGAACACTAATGTTTTCAACCTGGATGTCTATTATCTCATTTTCAATTAATGGAGGGTCATCTTCAGCGCTTTGTGGGTTTTCTGTGTCTTCTTCATCACTTTCTAACATATTCAGCATCTGTTCTTTATCGTTATAATCAGGAACTTGTTCCTCCTCTTGGTCGGACGCCTCCATGTCATCTTCCGACAGCAATCCATCTTCCAAGGATGCTAAATATCGTTCAATATCTCTGTTATTCATTTCGTAAAATATCAACACCTAAAACAGAAAATAACAAGAAACCAATAAAAAACACTAGTTACTAGCTTTTCATACAAACTAAATAGCCGTAATGACATGATGATGTAAATTTACATCAACACTATTTTGAGTTTTATTTTACCTATTTCTTTCTTGACGAACAAAAATAAAGATATAAATCGCTAAACTTACCTCAAATCTATCAATTAGGAATAAAATAGAATGTAAACATTGAGCATTTATTTAACTTTTTCACATTTACATATATCGAAAATTTCGAAATCACCATAGCGGCTCTTCACATTTTCGAATGACATTTGTCAGCTGACATTGAGGGATAAACTTTTTTTTTTCGTTCAGAAACATTGTTAATGTATCATAAAAGTTGCCATGTATAAAATATGTGACTACCGACCTCTGTAGAAACGAAAAAATGGCATTGAATCGGTTGATGGAAATTTCCATCACGATGCATTTAAGGGATATGGCGTTTGCGTTTTGCAATTGTGTCGTTCTCGGGTACTGGGAACTGCGCATTCAAATAAAAAGTTTATTTTAATTATCGTATAATAATATTCGCCTTAATCTAAAACGATTGACAATCTGTAAATGCTTTTTGGGTATTTGTAAGTGGTAACTAGTAGAGTTTATTTGTTAAATTCTCGTATGGCGCTGTACTTACAGCCCTCGGCGAATCCCTCCTATTTTGACCACCATAATAATCTTGTTCACATGGGCCGGTTTACTAGAAAAAAGCCAGTTCCACCTGCAGCTCACGGACGGCAACGTCAGTCGATCTAGCAATTACAATCACAATTAATACATAAACCACCAACGATTACCGCCGTGCATGGGAGCAGATGCCACTTAAGATCAAGTAGGTCGCATGCTTTTTTGCCGACTATGAATACAGTTAGAAACAATTTTGGAGAAGTTTTCGGTATAACTCCGTAATGGCGTCCAATCATCCACGACACTCATCCTCTCTTCCTTTCGTTCCACTGTACTATTATATCGTGTATACATTCTGTGAAATACTAATTTCATTTTTGAGTGCTGATCGATTGCCCTTCGTGTCAAGATTGTTCCTTTTACGCAATCTTCAAAGTATAACTAAATGGGCGGGAAAATCAAACGTTATTAGCATTCGTATGTTATGAAGTTCGTAGTGTTTTCTGCTTATGAATTGTTAACGAGAGACCGACTGAGGAATGTAACCTCGGAAGGTTCTGGAACTGTTTCCATTGATAGACGTCTATTCTATCGCAGATACATACATTATTAAGTTTACAATCAGTTTTGACATAAACGCAACTCTAGAACATTGTAATGTTCAGCAAAAGAACATTACGTTGGTACGTTTTGTGTTTCATGATGTAAACCAGTATTACGGTTTGCCATTTTAACTTCCAGATAAAATCTTGAGCTGATCATTAAGGCTTGTTCTAGACATACACCAATACTAAGTCAAGAAAAATTATTACTTATAAAAACTATAAAGTTTCTAACGTGCAATGGAAACGGGGACATCCGATAGTTTGTTAGTAAACATTGCACTCATCCTGACCTACTCTTCAGCCACACCTTAGAAGCATCTAAAACACAACTAAATATACACCTTATAACAGTACACGTAGAGTTTATAAGACATGCGTTTAAAAACCTGTCGCGAACTGACGTTTTGGATAACCGACTGGTATTGGGTATGGAGCCTCCAAGCAGGTGCTATTCGGATTTATTATTACAGTTGATGTAATAAATTAAACTTGTAAGATGACGGAATGTATAATTATGTAAAGTTGGTTGATTTGTGAGAAATTGCATCTTTATAAAGTAATTTTCGTGCTAAACAACAATTTCATTGCTTTTATTTATTACTATACGATGTACCTATTTTATTTATATTTTATTACATATATCTACTAACATAACTGCACTTATAATTTTCTGCTATCTAGGAAATGAAAATAAGGAATTTACGATTAGGACTTTGGCGAAGCTTTTGATATTGATCTTTCCATATGATGGAACGATAATTATTTGTTTTAACTGAAAACTTTTTTTTCATGACCCATCTTACAAAAACAACTTTAAGAATAAAATTCGCCATGACAACATAAAATTCCATAGCCATTTCAAGCCTATGTTTCAAAATCAACACAATTTTGAACAATTTAAAATGTCTCATCTCACCTAACATGATGAACATTACCTACTACTATTTATTAAAAATTAATATATTACCTATTACATTACATACATTAAGATTAAGACTATTTCCGTTGTAAGCCGCCGAAGTTTCAATGTAAATTACAGTAACCTAACCGACCAAGCAAACTAGGCGAATGGCTCGGTTGAAATTCCAATCAACACTTTGATATTTTGCATTAAATAAATAAATACTGGCTTAAAATACCGAAATAAATGGTAACGGTGCTGATGTTCGTATCTGAAATAAACTTGTAACGTTCGACAGTAGTCCAGTTGGCTTGGTCAAGTAGTTCTACGTCTGTCGTTGCGGTTGTAAGACAATGCGATTTGCGGTGCGCATGCGTTGATACCAGTACCACATTTACTTTGCCTTAATGATATTTATAATAGAAATATCTTTGTTAAGTTGGCTGACTTGCAACGCAGATCCGAATTAGTCTTCATAAATTAAGATACTTTTTTAGTAATTTACTTTAGAAAAAGAACGCATTAGTAAGTTACCTCTTAGTACTTCATATTGAACTAACATTCAAGTGAAATGTACAATCAAACGTTACATACCTAATAAAAATCCAATTAGATTTTTATTTTTTATACGATACGAAAACGAAATTTATTATAGAAAAGTAATATTTATGCGTTTTGAATAATTATTGAAATAATTAAACCAAGACCACACATCCACCTAATTAAGGAGGCGAATCGTAACAGACAGACTTGTAAACGTAAATCAATGTAACGACGCGCGTGTCAGCGAAACGTACTGAAGTAATCAGTCACTTATGTAAACATAGGAAGTAACTACTTACGCAGACCAATGCTAGAGTAGCGTTGAAGAAAGCAGGAAAACCGGTTTTTTTCAAATTCTGTTGTTTTTATCTACGTTCTATTCGAAAGTTTCAAAGAATTTTGTTCGGAAATATTTCATGTTTTTTGGAATAAAATCGAAAAAAACGAAAGTTTCTAAATACAACAATTAACAAATTATTGGCATTTTGCTTACTTTTATATATTGTGTTACCAATTTTGTAATTGGAAATGGACGTGTGATATATTGAAGTATCATAATATATTTTTTCTGTATTATAATAAAAAGTCATATAAATTAAAAAATAGGGTAGACAGAGATTCTTACGCTATTTCGCCTGACGTGCCGTCCGACCGACACGGTACCTACAATTAGTCATCGACATGTCCTTTATGGAGCAGCAGCAGGAATGATATTTTTTCCAAAATTAAAACTTGTCAATATAACCTCTTTTTGTCAACCGTTTTGTTCAATATTTCCGTGCAAACTTCGAAAAATGCATTTTTTCTCCGTTTTTTCCAACTGAATCTTCCTTTTTTCTTTCAATGTCAAATAGGAAGCAATTACTTAAGCAGACCGTTGCCAGCTAGCGTACGACCAGGCGTGTTTGCTGAGTACTTGGTTTTGGTGCTGTCGATGTTCTAAGTGCGTCGGTAACGTAGTGGTTAAGGCGGAAGCTTTTTGTTCTAAGGACCGAGTTCAATCCCGCTAACCGATAAATGTACCAATGAGTTTCTACAGCTGAAGAATATTCAGCCGGCTAGCTTGTTAGCCAGAGCGATAATAGTTCTAGTAACTCGATGCAACAGTGGAAGGTAGTTTACGTAGCCACTTATTTATTTTATTTAGGAAGATTTATAGTTGTATTATCTCTAAAATTTAACCTGTTAAGTCTATCTGCAACGCAATAACGTTTTTATCAACTGAGTATTAATCTTTTTATTTCAAACCAACACCATTATTACGAAGGGAAATTTAGACTAATATCTGTGTGAAATCTGCAATTAGACATAGTTTATTTATTAAAGGAAGACTAACAGCCAACATAACAATAATACACATCTATGATAGCAATAGTGGGCCAATTATAAGTCCTCACCAATATAAAATAGTACAAATTTACCACACAATTATGATATTTAAATCACACCTAAATCTACTACTTAAAACTATTTACAATTACAACGATAACCTAACATTTCTGTCCCTATATAAACCTGTTTATTATTTTAAAAAAACATTGCTCATTACACGTCTCGCTGATGCAACGTTGGGATTAAATAAATCAAAATCAAATTTTAAAGCCAATTTATTAAAATTATTGCTCGCACGCCAAATAAAGGCGTTTTTCCTATAATTCGTAGATGCTAAGGGTAAATACAAAAGTGAATTATTTCTAAGAGGTTTGGCAGGACAACTAAGATGAAGTTAGCTGAGAAGTTCCGGGCTATAATATAACCAGAGGCTATCTTCAGCAGGGAAATAAGGTCTGCAATTTCCCGGCTCTGAGCAAGAGGCGGGGGGGTTTCTTCTTTCTTTCTTTTCTTTCTTTCTAGTCGTCAGAAGTATAACTATAACCTTTCGTGCGAAAGGCAAGATACCTTACTTGGCTACAATTGCTAGTTAATATGAGTCCAGCCGGACATACACTTGGGACGTATATCTACAACGAGATACTCCTGTTCCACCGAGCCCTTTATATTACTAAAAAGCTACCGAAGCTTCACCGTGACATTGCCCCACGTTGTACTGACCATCACAAGATGGCGCCTGCAGTAACCTTGACAACTTGAGAATACTCAAGACAGCTAGACTCCCTACTACTGTAGATGCTTTGTTGCCTAGTCGCTGGGAGCGTGCTGGCTGCTGGCTCATTGTCCTCGAAGTGGTAGTAAGTCTGATAATCTTTTATTTTTTTGTTTTGTGCCTAAGCAGGCGCCCTCCGTCTATGCTAAATGCGCCATGCATGTGGCAGGGAAATGCTATGCAACCTTCATCGGAGGGGGTGCGCTAACTGATAATCATACTGCTTTATAATTTATAACAATTGTAATAAATAAGCGGTTTTCGGTTAACTGTGGTAGGCCAAGAAGGTATTTAGGAGATGGCCGATTTTTTTTTAAACTGCTATCAAAATAAATGTGGCAGTGGGTATTGGTTTTAAGTCAGCATGATTTGTATTAGCTCTGTGATCTTTCAGTTGATCTTTTTACACGGTAAATACTAAACTTACGATTTTTTGTAAATAAATAAATTTTTCTTTAATTGACATTTAGCCGACTGCTCTAAAGGTGCTGGAAAACAAACGAAACCCTATTTTGAAGGCAAGCGTGTAGGACTATACATCACCTGAAACCACCCGTTCATCCGCACCCGCTGGATGAACCTGGCATCCCTGCATGGGGATTATTAAGGTTACATTTCTTGTAACACTTTACTTAATCGCACAGATAATAAAAATTACAAAAATATTACTTATTTTTGTATACAAAATGTAGCTTTGTTTCGGGACTGTCAAATTGATTTACAAAAACCTGTTTCGGCTAATTATTATACCTACTAATAAAGTTAGTGGCCCATGAAAGTTAAACTCAGAATATAACGTAGAGCGTAAACGTAAAAAGGCATTCTAATTTTAAAATCACGATGTTTATATTCATTTCGCAATAGTTTACTAACTTTCTAAACATATGCAGGTAGGCACTCGATCAGATAGTAAGCTTAATTACGGATATGCGCAGAAAAAATTACCCAATGACTGTTGCTACATTCACTTACACATATACTCAGCAAAATTAAAACCATTTGTAGCAGATAAAATATAAGTTTTCGATGTAGTCCAATGACCAATTCGATATTATAAGCAGCATTTCTTAAAACTCACTTTTTTCTTCGAACTTGCACTAAAACAATGAAATATTTTTGTATGACATCAATAACATTTATTTTTGAATATTTCCCGCTTTACTTGTATACTTTCATTGAAGACCAGTTGTTTTGTTAAGAGCAGAACACTTGGCAGAATAAATTATATAATAACTACCCCTAATTAAAATTATATAATAAGTACCTTTTAAATTCGTGACAAATTGGAATAAAAACAGAATGCTTTCAAATATTAATGTTAAAAAAATGAGAGAATGAAAAGTGAAACAGCCATGTATAATGTCTGTATAATCGAATTACTGCAGAAAGCTAACAGTGCACAGGCAGCACGCGATCTACGCGGAAACTACCGTGGCCAATAATTGATAGCTCTACCTGATGTATTTGTTAACTTATTTAACTTATAAAACAATTTTGTCTTGCGTGCTGAATAAAGTTGGTTATTGATCCGCACTTGGATACAACAATGGGTTTGAGATTTTATCTATAATTTGCTTTTAAAATCATACGCATGACTCGTTAAATCGATTTAATGTTTGCCTTTGCAATTTCGGTTGGATTTTGTAAGATGTCAAGAAATGTAATTTAAATCTTGCTTTGTAACTATTGTTATGTTTATTCTGATCAAATCTTATGCATACAATTTTTTTTAATAATTTCGAACGGCCTTGAGGTATCGGTGGACACTGCCATCCGCCAAATCTCCCTGGTTCAAATCCCCTTTTCGCTACCGTAATTTTTCGTCTCTTATTAGGTACATTTTTGTTAAGAGATATTAATTTGTCAGGAACTAAACTGCTTGTTTTGGTATATAGTACTCAAGTTATAATTTATCTCAAAAAAGAGTAACGCATAACCATAATTTAAACGTTTACAAAACCGTTAAAACCAAGCTTATCTTTATCGCAAACTTAACACCAGTGAACTGTAGTTATATTTTTGTCACGATTTGTTCGATGTGTGTCGCACGTCGGAATGTATGGGAGTGTCCCGTCCGGGAGTCGAATGTTGCACCACGACTTGTCCATGTCAATCAAAACAAGTTCGTCTGTTTGTTTGTTGGCGTGACATTAGTCAATGTCGAACGTTTGAATTAAGTAGAGCAACGTGGTTTGTTTAAATTGTTTCTTTAGATATGTGTATGCATGTTTGAAGTTTACTATTTTTATTACTATATATACTATTTTATTTACTGTACATAGTTGATGAGTAAAAAAAATCAAGTTAGGATATTTATAATAAAGGACATTAAAATTTATTGATTTCGAGAATTTTATTTGTGACATAACGTTTTTAAACCATTTCAGTAATTGACAAGCCTGCATATAAAAACCTAAAGAAGGGGTCTGAAATAAATGATAATTTAAATTTAAAAAACGGATCCAATTTTTTTGAGTGTTGTCATAGCCGGCAAACAAGCTCGCCAGCCATCGGAAGGTAAGTAGAATCCGTGCCCACAGACATCATTAATATAGATAATCATTAAGATTGATGTTCTTGATCAATTATACTGTCATACATTGATTGTCAACTAATGATGCTCTGCCGACCGTAAGCTTAAGTTGTCTTTGTCTGAAGTGCCTTTGTTCCAGTAATCGCACTGGCGATTTCTTTCCTTTAATCGGAACACAATCACGGTTGGCGTTTAAAATAGGAACGATTAGTAATAGTACAGCCCCAGACGAAATCTTTACAAAATAAACTCTATTACCACTCACTATAAGTTATAATAAAGAAATTAAGTCGAATGTAGTCGAAGTTGATGTGTTAGTTCAATGCTATTGAAAACAAACAATATGTTCACCGAATAGTTGCATACAGAGATTCCAAATAAACATTATTTTTTCGGTTCTCATGGATAATGGCGTCCTTGAAGTTAAAACAAAGCAGACACCAAAAGCCCGATGTTGTGGAACGCCTGCGCATTGTGCGTTGGAACAATAAACATATTTGCATATCCCAACCAAAGGATCGTACTGTGAGCCTTCGTTGTTTAATAATTAAAAAATAATTTTGAGATATTGACATGTTTTCTATGGAAAGTCTTTTCAAGTATCAAAGTTATT
The DNA here is from genome assembly GCA_923062675.1 of Marasmarcha lunaedactyla. Classification (NCBI taxonomy): domain Eukaryota; kingdom Metazoa; phylum Arthropoda; class Insecta; order Lepidoptera; family Pterophoridae; genus Marasmarcha; species Marasmarcha lunaedactyla. Next base: position 19,394,539 of record OV281353.1, read on the forward strand.
CTTCAGATACAAAATATTTGAGCATTGAACAATCAGCCCTTAGTAAAATAAATTTATTTTTATTTATATTGAAAATTACGTTTGATTTCTCAGACAGAATTGAAATTTTGAATGATAAGATCTGCCACCAGGTACAGAAATACCTTCGTAAAGAGGATCTGGCAATAAACTTCACTGATAAGTAATTGAAAACCAAAATTAATCATATTCAAATTTTTATTTACATTTTCCTTGCTGTTCTGTCACAAAAGATTGTGTGATTAGCGTCGCGTGCGCAAGCTCATTGTTCAAAGACTCCCAAAATGGCCACCACGGGAAACCGAGTGGAAATAACGAACATTATAATGCTTCATGCGTATCCGTACACCGTCATTATTTGAATATTTCTTAGTACGAGTAGATACTACGATGGAAGTTTATACCGATAAATCAAAATACGTTATTAGAGATATTAAATATAATTACTAAGAAAGTTCAAATGGACAAGTAGTATTAATCGCAAGTTTATTACGCAAGGACGCTTTTGATCTATACTTAGTTTTTAGTTCTCAGCTTTATACGAAATGATTTTAAAACTTTTTAGAAAGTTTCACAAATTAAGTACGTACGAGCAGCTTTCTCAAAGAGGTATTCTTCATCGCTTGAACCATTCTTATATTAGGTCTTTACCTATGAAATTGCCGTTTTTCACGAAATAAATAATCACCCATGCAATCAATGCATCTTTGCCAACGCATTGGTAGCTTATTGATGCCTTTCTTGAAGAAATCAGCTGGACGGGAGGCAACAAATTCTTCAATGGCATTTTGTACTGCCTCTCGGGTATTGAAGTTTTTTCCCGCCAAGAAGTTATCCAAATTCTGGAAAAAGTAGAAGTCTGTAGGCGCAAGGTCTGGTGAGTACGGCGGATGACGGAGAACTTCCAACCCCAACTCTTGTAGCTTGGATACCGTCTGCTGTGCAGTATGAGGTCGCGCGTTGTCGTGCAGGAGCAGTGGAGCCGAACGATTGACCAAAGCTGGTTGGAGACGTGCGAGCTTCTCCATCATTGTGTTCAGTTCTTCACAGTACACATCTGCAGTAATGCTTGTCCCGTTTGGCAAGAAGCTGTGATGAATTACACCCGCGTTAGACCACCAAACAGTGACCATCACTTTTCTAGGGGTAAGTTTTCGTTTAGGGCATTGTTTGGGTGCTGAACCAGGGTCCAACCAACTTGCTGAGCGCTTACGATTGTCAAACAGGATCCATTTCTCGTCACAAGTAACAATGCGGTTCAGAATTCCTTCATTTGTATGCCTGCTGAGCAGTGCAAGGCACGTCTCCACGCGTACTTCGCGCTGGCGGTCATTGAGTTCGTGGGGTGCCCATTTGTCAAGCTTTTTTACCTTGCCAATTTGACGCAAATGGACCAATATTGTTTTGATGCTAACGTCGAAAGCTGCTGCTAATTCAGCCGTGGATTGAGTTTCATCAGCTTCCACAATTGCCTTTAATTCGTCATTGTCGACCAACGTTTTCGGACGACCACGCGTTTCATTTTTCAGGTCAAAATTTCCAGAACGGAAGCGGGTAAACCAATAACGGGTGGTGCGTTCGTTTGTAGTGTTCGCTCCGTAAACGTCGTTGATGTTGCGTGCCGCTTGTGCCGCTTTGCTGCCACGACGGTACTCATACTCCATAATTACTCGAATTTTTAACTTATCCATGATGACGAAAAATGTTCGAATGCGTTGAAAACAAAACACTAACTATTAAACAAATGACGATTTTAGAAAAAGAATTCCATGTTTGTCAAATAAAATTAATTTGAAATTAGAATTATCAGTCAAAAAAAAAATATTTTCATTTGAAATGGCCAGTACGGCAAAACGGCAGTTTCATAGGTAAAGACCTATTATATACATATATATAACCATACTTATACTCATATATATAAGTATATATATATATATATATATATATTTACATATATATTCATACAATCACACCAACGGTATGGCCCCAAAATAAGCAGAACTTAATGACCATACAGCGAACTTGGGTAGAACCCAGAATGCACATACATATATAAATACAAACATCTGTGTTTATCACACAATATCATAAATCATTGACGATCAAAAGAAATGGTGTGAAAGTAAGGTTTTCCTCACCATCACATTAAATCGCCGTAGACTAATTAACATAAAGGTCAATTTCGACCACACGCACTATAATAAACCATGCTTACTGCTCAAGTTAAGCTATTGTCTCAATGCTCAGCTATTACATGCTGTTTGAGCTACTAAGTAGCTCGGAAAGTTACAAAAGCGTGTAATTAGTGGTTACTTCCTTTGGGATTTTATTTAATTATGTTGGCGGGAAAACGGTAAGTTGACGCGTGGGATAAGTTTCTATAAAATTGATTTAGTTGCGGTGTTATGCCATGTAAATACTTGATATTAAGAATGGTTTTTATGTATGAATCTGGATATTTCATGAAAGTAATGTCTGAACTTAATCATTTATATTAGTTTAGCTATATGTTTACTAAAGTATATTTATCAACACTAAACATATACACATCCATACTAAAGGCTACTTTTTAATTTAGGTTTATTACTGTTTAATTTTGAACGGTTCCCACTTCAATTACCAAGATAATATAATTTACCCATGGGTAAAAAGCCATTGTATTTAAAAGTTGTACAATAAAAACAAAGAGGGGTTAATGTTACGAGTTACGAGGGGTTAAGCTTGCACACGTATTAATTGTATTCTCAGTTAATTTGAGAGTTTGGTACCTGCAAATAAATATAGATTTATCCCCTACATCAAGCTACAAAGGAGGTTTTATGGGCGTTTTCGAATAGGCGTATTCAGTTCGGCTTTTTCTTCACCAATAGATGGCGCCGCGTAACTTTTTAATTTTAAGTAAGTCATTCAAATAAGTGACAATAAAATCATATTCAGATTTATTTTGCCCCTTTATAAAAGCAGATAAATAGGAAAAATTAAACAGTTTGCTTGAATTATGCAGCTTTAATTTATGATATAAATGATCAAGATATAATTATTTTTTTTACAGAACGGACGCACAACTTCCCATAAACATAAGTACTAAAATAAAATCAAAACTTTCGCCAACGCCATCTAGCTACATGTAAAGAATGTTAGAATGACAACTGGACAACAATACCTACTGTATGTTCAATTTTTCCAAGAATGCGTGGATGAATTTTTGCTTTCGACAAAGCTCAGCGTCAGTTTTATTATAAAATAATATAAGTTATAATAACTATTTTTTTTATTAGTAAGACGCTTGAAAGTTCCTATAAAACATAATATAGTTCCTCATTTCCATAGTAACAATCCTTTGTGTGGGACGCGACATAATTAAAAACTTGTTTCTTTATTATGAACTATGGATACCAAGCTTTCATACAAACTATTGAATAGCCGGATACCAATCGACACCACCTCGACCTACTGCTGGATGAGGTACGGTCTGCAATGTAAGCGTCAGAATTTAAACCTTAAATATATTAGTAAAACGTTTAAACTGTAAGTGAGTTTGGCTAGAAGTGTAAAAAAATAAAGTTATCTAACTTCAACTAGAAAACTTTGGAAACCCCATTTCATATTTTGCCATCGCAACAGCCTAACGAAAGTGTGGGAGTCGTCTTTTACTCCTTTTTCAAAATTACAGTTATGCGTTTTATGCTACTGATCTTAGTTTTTATATATCCTAACCCACCGGTGGGCCAGGCTAACGTGCCGTACGCATTCCTACTGAGTTTCTTGCTAGTTCTTTGGCAGTACATGACACTTCCGAACCAGTGGTAGTTTCAATATACGACGTCCTAAGCCGAGGTCCGTGCCCTCTCGGGTGCCCTTAGGCGTATCGTATGTAGGAGTAGTTTAAGTTCCGGCTAAGCGCCCTCAGCGCTAGGCCACAAAGTCCGGTGAAATTTAAAAGGCTTATAGGGCCATAAATAAACTCGTCCATTTAAAAAAAAAGTTTTTATATGCCTGGTTTATATACTAAATGACGAATGAGTGTTGTATCCTACATCTAGATTTAATTATATGACTGTGTTACTGAAAACAAGACATAGCGGTAGCCAAAAACTAAGGCCTGTTTTGAAGGCCTCTAATTTCTTGGGGGGAGATTATTTTACTACACGACAACAAATACTAAATGCTTATATACCAATGTTTTGCAAGTAACATTTAATAGCTAAACTATACATATCAGTCAATTACCTTTTAGTAGAAGTATTTTTGAGTATTTTCATTGTTGTTCTTGACCGTACCTAGAAGGCACAGAGGAACCTACCAGATGTCCCGCGCATTCATTACCAGCCTATAGGTACTTCCGGCAGAAACACCTTTGTGTATTTAACACAGTTGTGTAATGGCGTATTGTTTTGTTATTAGAGTTATAACGTTCTTGTTTGATATCTTCTTATGATCAATATTGGTGGATTTTACAAATTCATGGATACTAACATACTTGGATGTAAAGTTTTCTTGAGTTTACTGGGTGCTATGACTACATGCGTTTTTCATTTGGATTCATAGTCCGTTAGAAAAAGTTAATTGCGATGCCAATTCATTACAAATACTGCAAACAAAGTTGTTATTTATGTACTCGTTCTAATAAATAATAAAACAAGCTCACAAGCCTAACAAGCCTACTATAATTATTTACAGCAATCTTCTATAACTTCTACTACAAAAAAACGATTATTCCAAGGCTCCAATCTTAAGAATAATTTAACCTCCAATGTTATTAATGTAACAAAAATCGATTATAAAATCTCTCCTGTGCCTAAGGGCACAATATCGATTCTACCATTAATTATCGGTACTATCTACCTACCAACTTAGTACAGTTAGGTTAATTGGTGCGGTCTCATATTCACTTTCGAATCCCTTGCAGTTGTCCCCTAGTATGCGGAGCGCCTACGAAATACCGAACAACGTAGCGATTCCCGCACTTACCTTGGGCCTCCGAAGAACATAGGGTCGATGCTCTCAGCTCACTTAGTCCATTGTCAAATGTACTTGGCGGGAAGCGTTACGTCAAATTACACGGTTCAATGAGTCAATGAACTGAATGATTGAGCGGTGTTGGATCAATGTTTGACAACTTTTTTCGCTAACGGTTAAGATCTTGTCTTTTCAGTGATAAAAGCGGCTTGCTGAAAATTTGTTTTCTTTCTTTTTAATACAAATAGGCTTATACAGTTAATTTATTAGATTGAAGATTATTCTTGTTTCTCTGAATTTAAATGCAAATAGAAGCATTACGCCGCCTCTTAAATGAAGTATTCTTAAGCTCGACGGACACAAACGCGTAACCTATTAAAGGATTGGACTACTGCAAAATAGTAAGAAACCAACTACGTCGAAAATGTTTTCTCTAACTTTATAAAAACTTAAGTATTCTGTATACCTACTAATAAAATACACATTTACTATGTATTTCAAGTTAGTTAGTTTCAGAGAATCTTTGCTATTGCAATAAAAATTAAGCAAATAATTACCAAACTTTTTGGCGTCTGCCTACGCCTACCGAACCAAGCAACATGACATAACGCGACAGGTCAGCCGGTAGAAATCCGCGTGTCCTAACTTTCCACTTTCACCGTGACACGGCCACTCGTCAATACAATACGCCTGGTTTGTCAGTATGGTGATATGCGGAGTTTTACCGTAACAAATTGCTTTGCTTCACGGTGGAGGAATGCAAGAATGATAGCTATTTCGTTGGGTACCTGTTTTGTGGTTACGTTAAGTTTGTTTGGTTTTGTATGTCTAATGCTTATGAAGCCTTCTTATTGGCATGAGAAAATACGTAATAAATGGGTAATCATATAAACATAAACCTTTTGCATGTCTACGTGAATCAAAAGCTCGTAACTCAAACGTGGGATTGGTCTAGTTATGAGGTCTGGTAGCTTCCAATTTGTGATCTCGTTAAAGGTCAAAGTACTAATTTATAAGTACATAAAATATTAAAATAACCTTTCAAATCTGCTTAAGTGATGTACCGCAAAATAGACTTAGTATCAATCGTATTAAACCCAAACACGCAACCATTTTGAAACGCTCTCTTAACTGTTCAGCTTCTTCCCAATAATTAATACGCCACTCATATAAATTTATTACTAATCTAAAAATATTTGTTTGGAAATCTAGTGTTAATTTATGTAGTGTAAAATTATTTAGTTACTATTCTATCCACGCTGCAAGTTTCGTCACGGCCTCTTAGTAATGGCTGACACGTTAACTTGGGTAAATACGTACGTGATACGCGTTTATCTACAGGAGTAGATACAGAGGTACTTATTGTACGTACCAAGAACAATAACAAGTACTCATTGAGTACCTAAGCACCTTTGAAATTAAATGAAATCAAATGAAATTGAAATTTGAAATGAAATGAAATTTTTATTTAAGTACAAATAGACAAGAGCTTAATTTAGTCACTGTTACAATACTTTATACATGGTAATTTTAAAATGTCTTTACTGTGTCACTGGACTCCACACTAGGATTTTGACGTCATTCAATGTCGAAAATGCGTTAAAAAATGGCTAAAACAGTTTTGTCAATTTCTTTATATAAGCATCAGATCTCATTGAAACCTTTATTTGACTCTTTTTTGTTTATTTATTTATTGTAGATTTAATGGAATAATATAAAATGCCTTTCCTGTGAGAGAAAGATATAAGTATTCTAGTTTTTCAAATCTATATTGGCATCGGACATTGATACCATAGCTCGTTTTACTATTATGTGCACGGAGGCCTAGCATATACCAATGCTCATTGAGAAATAACTAATGATTTCTTAGTGCGCAGGCGCATACTTACTATATACAGACAGTCGAAACATATCAATGTTCATCTGTAACCGTGTTTAAGATTTCAATTGAATTCGAAATGATAATGTTTTAAAAAATTATTGGTAAGCTTCGTGTTCCAGAAAAGATTGTACCTTGCGTCTGCTCAGTTCTGTACTCTGAATATCCTGGATCAAAATTCAAAAACATAATAATATGCGCTTACTTGATGGAGGTTCTTGAAATTTATAAGTATTAAAAACTTTTTGGTTCATGAAAGCATTGAAAGTTTTTTTACAGACACACATATTGAATGTATTTTTTGTCATATACCTATGACATAAGAAGACTAAAATCATGAAACATGCGTCAAAAATCGCGAGCGCACCTTGTCTGAGTTACATTATAAATCATATCACACCACAAATAAGAAGTTATGTTACGCAGAATATCTATCACATCAGTCAGATGACAAAGACAAGAATGACAAAGATTGACAAACTTGTAATGATTGTAGAATTATTGTGATTTATTATGAAACGTTATTGTTTTACGATAGATTCAACTAAATCAAAATAATTATTTTGTGTATATTGATTTCATTATATTAATATGACACTAGACACAAACTAAAATTGAACGGGGCTAATATTTTTGAGTCTTTAATAACGTAACTTTTTTGACTGTCCTTGGTAGTTGAGTTTTCAGATGCAAATTGAATGAATGATGCAAAATGAATTATTGCGTACTCCATTAAAATTCTTATAGGTACACAGTTAAATACCTGACGTATATCTACAACATTTATATTTGACGTGTGTTAAATATATACTACATTAGATTTATCATGTTTTCTTCTTTTATATTAAAAAGTATTCATTCATAGATGCTTCGTTATGCATTCATAGATGATGAATTTGTTTTCTTAAAACTATAAAACAATAACTCAGTGACTTTTTTTATAAAACATTATGTTAAAAAAATGTTTAACTCCATCCTCATTCCGAAGCCCGCATGTCTAGTAATCGTATAATTCATAACTTCTTGTTTTAAAAACATAATTTAAACATCATCTTCCTCAATATTCGTCATAAAATAGCAACTTGGAATTAGCTCCCGAAGCGTCGCGTGTCATTCGCTTGTCAATCACCACGATTGATAGAATTATTAATTTTGTAAATTAGAGAGAAAGTCTACTATTCTGTTGCGGTTTCGCATTCATTTTCATAAATAAGATCTAGATAATGTAGTCGATAAGTGATCAATATCTTTAATGTTATATTTTTGATGAGTTTGTAGCAGTTTTTAAGATATACTAAATAATCTAAAGGCTGTAGTTATAACGTGATGGCTTATGTATTTATACAAGTAGTAAACGAAGGTCCCAGATTCGACCCTCAAAGACCGCCAAAATGTACCAACGAGTATTTAGTATTTACATCAAGCCGACTGCTATAATGATGAAGTAAAACATCGATAGGTGATAGGAAACTACATACCTTAAAAGTCATTTCGAAGTATGTATCAAAACTGCCAACCCGCAGTAGAATCGCGTGGTCGAATTTTAATTTACCTGAGACCACCCTTTAGTTTGGTGAGGGTGATATCTCTGCGGTGGGATTAGTAAGGCTGTCGTATATAAAACATCGCTATTATCCTAAGCTTAAACAATGACTCAAGTTCTAAAATTACCATAATGTCCATATCATGTTGATAGTTAAACATACGTGTATGTTAACGACTTCCACAGCAGCGAGCATTTCCTGCGACGGTCAATAAACAACTGAGCGACAACACAACATGCACATAATGACAGCAGAACGTTTTAAACTTGGAATTCGAATCTGTTCGAATGAAGGATGTCGCAGTTTAAACAAAGAGTTAGGAAAACCTGTGTAGCCAAACTGTGGACAACACTGTAGATATACCTAGTTCCTGTAATATTTTCCCAGTAATTGAAGAAGACGAATAATAAGAAAATTATTTTATCATAAGTTTAAAAATATTCACACTTAACGAAAGTTATATTTTACTTCAACTTAATCATCATAGCGTAGCTAAAACTGTAACTCGGTTTTCAAAAGGTATATTAAATACTTTTAGGTTTTTTTTAAATTAAAATATTTAAAAAAAACCTGGCGGAAACAGTCCCCTTGGCTCTCTTTTCTCAAATTTGTGAAATGAAATAATGCGTATACAATTTGACAACGACTAATCGCATGATAAGGTCTGGAACACCCGGTAATATCAAAAATAATTTTCAACATCGTATTATAGTAAGACTACCACAAATCTAAAGAAAACTTTTCTGGCCCAAAACCAGTTAAAATTTCTCAAAATGCGTATATATTAGTCAACTCTTTACGTAATATGAAGTACGAAAACAATATAGGTACAATGTGACCGGTGTGTACCGGTGCATTTTCGATATTAAACTTTTTAATTTTAATGCTCATTATTGCAAAGGTTTTAATCTCTCCACAAACTTGTAGCTTACAGGTTAAAACGAACAAGACACGTTAGAATAGCTCTGCGCTTTCGCGAAACGCTAATTTTATCCCAACATCTATTAAAGTGACGTTCTTGTTTTATTTGGTTTTGCTGCTTGGCAACACGTTGAATTCGTTTAGTGAGAAGTTCAGAATGCGATCGTTTTAATTAAATGTCTTGTTTAGCGTTTGTGTCTGTGTATTTTATTTATTCGAATGCCTATTATTGGAAATCTATCTCTCTAATAATCTATGATACATTATAAACTGTAACCTATTAAATCTTACAATTTGTTGTTGTCAATTGTAAGAATGTCTAGCTTCTCAACTACTTGGTAAGTACCTAAACATTGATAGTGCTTACGAAAGGAACTAAAACTCGATTGCGAATCGACTCAGAAACAAAAGACACGAAAAATCAGGAATCTACAAGATATGTATTACAAACTATACTTGCTTCACAAAAAGGTCCAATTATTAATTAATTCGATACGAATCGGTCCAACTTAAGCATTAGCCTAATTTTCCTTTTCTGGACATGAGCGAGGTTTGGATAACCGTTACTTCAAAAAAGTTAAGTTAGAAATCTTAGAATGTAAGTCGATAGTGTTTTTTTTTTAGATTTCGTTTATTTGCGGCCAGCTTGGTTTCATTGGGGGTCAAAGATGATAGAGGCCACTGGGGATGAAGAAATTTTTCAAAAAAACATGCTGTAAAACCCCAAATTTGGATAAGTACCCTTTGTCTTTGATCGTTCCAACCTGGGTTGTATTGGATGTGTGAGATTTCCCCCTGGAGTTCTCATTACGCAGATTATCGACCAAGTCATCGACCAATGACAGTACGCACTTAGTCATTTGTTAATTTCACTCGTACTTGTAGATTTGTGTAAATGATCAGTCAATCATTGGGTACTAGGGTGCCCGGGCTATGAACACGACACCGATGTGGTTTTTGCTTCAGAGAGTTTGAGAAATAAATTCAAAGAACCTACTGTGCTGGCTCATGATCCTTTTTGATGACTTTAGAAAGATTTCACCAAATAGCGGAAACTAAAATCAAAATCCTCTGACTCCTGATAAACAAAAAAAGCAATTTTAATATTTCAGAATTATAATCAAACATATTTAAAAATAAATTGCGTAGTTTCCGTAGTTAAATTCCAATCATTATAACAACAAGCCGAGTGTCTTTTCTCACGTTTTTGTTCGTCTGTTTCGGTGGAGCTCTGTAATAATCATAATAATATGGTAAAGCTATTATGATCTTTTTGCAGTCATTACAATGCAGTTAACCGAGTTTTTATTGGTTTACCGGGCAAATATATTTACCATCTTCATGTTATGTAAATTAAAAAAAAAGTGATAAAAAAAATACAAGTTTAAAATAATGAAAAAGTATGGTAACATGGTAGTTTAGATTTTAGAATGTACGCTAATTTTTAAGGTTCGCTGCTTGAGCTCTCTGTTGCACTCATAGGCCTTATGGGAAGTAATAATGACGCACCACTGTCTTATCGATGTTAATATTAAGAAAAAATAAAAAATAAGCGACCACAGGACAGGTAACTGACGCACAGCCCGAGCAGCGCACCGATGCTGTACAGCCCCGAAAGTAACGAGTCTTTAACATTAGATGTGAAAACTTATTTTTCAATAAACAAAAAAAAATCATAGAATTTAAGATTTTTTTTTATAGTCTTAGGTACTTAATACTTTTTTAGCTGTAGTTAAAATTTTGAAAAGGAAGTTCGAATAAAATGAACTGGAAAGGTATATCAGAAACTCTGTTATCTTTTTGCTAGCAGAACCTTGAAAGGTAGTGCTATAAAAAAATGGTAAACAAACGTAAGAACAGTCTTCCGTCAGGGGTCTGGTCACGGCCGGCGTTTCCATAATGGTGGAAGAAATCCTTGTTATTAGATGATACTTGAACCATTACAATAGCACGATGTCTCGTATTTTAGCTGTGTTCGACACTTATACTGACAAGTACTCTCTATTTGTCGACGAAACATTTTAATAATTCACTTAGGTAATGATGGTTGGCTTTTTATTAATAAATGTCTACATTATTAACTGATAGTTTTTATAAACGATAGTTTCTGTATTGTTATTATTCAGTTAATTGTGCTAAGTATAAATAAAATAAAATATATAAATTAATATTTTATCAAAATTGGTCGGTATCTTTATTTGCAACTACAAAGTTGTTAAATTAATTACCTATTCAAGTATCAAAAATATATTTTACTTAGAATTGAAGGTGCGGATCGTAATCGTCACGTTACTTCAATATACTCATCTGTCTTTGACCGGCGCATAAAGAAAGAAATTTTCAAAAAAAGAACGTAATATTATTAAAATAAATAGATCAAAGATCGCAAAACCTGAGTTCATTCGACTCGGGCTGCGACTCACGTCCCGGACGAACAATAATTAAACAATCGAAATTGTTGTGCTCCGGCTTTTATAATTTGTCGTTTGTCGGTTCTTGGCAAATACTTACGCTGTCGATGAATAAACGGCCACTTGCTTACAATACAAGTAACTATTTACTATGGTGAAGATAGCATTTGTTTTTTAAATTCAATCTAACTCGCCCCTTTTGGGTAGGTATTGCTTTTTTTTCTTAGCGCTATTCTGTACTACATAGGAACCTGTACAAATATTTCCAGTGGATCTAACACGCAGCGCCACATATCGAAGACACAGGCAATTTGACAGCCTCTACAATCACGTGTCACTGTATTGACATGACGACTGTCATACGTAACGTAACACTGTTCGGATGCGGACACAATTATTTATTTCGTATTTTACTATGCCAGTATTTATTAACCTGACTAAACTACTAAAGCGTTGAGTGTATTGAACTTTCGCATTGCTTGTTTTGTTTATTGGTAGTAAAAGATTGAAAAGAGAACCAGCATTCCGCCCGCTAGTCTAGGCAGCTTGCTAGTGTATTAGGAATATCTCGTGAACACATAGCGAAGAATTCTCATGCTAGTTCTGCTTGTCTATTTGTATCAACTGTACGTTTTCCACCAGTCAGTCAGCTAAGTCACCGGAGCTTACAGCTGCAACGTGTCATATATCTATTCCCATTATATAACTATTATTAATATTACGCAACTTAAATGATCTTCTCGTGCAAAATTTCCAGATAAAATATAATAATAACATCAGAAATTTGCCCAAAGACGTAACAAACCGAACTCACAACGAGAGTACGTAACACATCACCTCTCCTTCCATCGGGCAATTTTAAATGACAAAACAATTGATTTTATTATGCCTGATATAGTATTACGAAATAAAATGAATGAAATAACCCTATTAAGTAGATGTAACTATTCAACCGACACTCATAATATATTAAAATGCGGAATGAAAAATCAATAAATATACAGAACTTAAAGTTCAAAGAATATATGGATAAAATCTACATCGTCCCAATTGTTCTGTCATCTACAGGAGTTGTACCAAAATATATTCACCGTTGCCTTGATAATTTATGATGACCGCACAGCGAACTGCGGGGATAAACCCAGAATAAACATACAGATGACGCCTTCGTTTCGCTCAAAGACAAAATGCAATACGCGACAATTCGTACTCATGAAATCTAAGCCACGCTCCACACTCACGACTGGATGCGACATATATATAAATATAAACAACCATTGTCCGAAAACAAACATCTGTGTTCATCACCCAAATGAATGCCCCTACCAGAACTTGAACCTGGGATATCCGGTGTATGAGGCACCCACTACGCCACTCGACCGTCAAGATAATTGTTACTCGAGGTTGAATTCTATTTGTTTGCCATATCCGTTAAGTCGTTTTTGCCTAATAACCAATCTGCCAAGTTTACAAACATACAACTGTCACATCATATACCCCATGATGTCTACCACCAAGCACAGCGCGTGCTCCGTGTTGCCTTGTTTACAGAAAGTAAAAAAGTATTATCTCTCTTCCAGCCAAGCCAACAATGCCAATCTAGCCATGGACCCTCTGACCTGGTTGTCCCTGGGCCTGCAGCTGGCGGCGCTGTGCTCCATAGTGGGGGCGCTGCTGCTGTACCTACTCCGGAAGGTGCGCGTGGCGGAGGTGGCGCCGCTTCCCAGCGCCAAGACTGTGCTCCTCACCTCGGTGGATACTGCGCTGGGACTGCAGGTTACATTATATAGTTCATTCATTTTATTCACTCATTTTAACTTTGTTACGAGTCTAGAGAAAAAATTTGTCTGCGCTCCGTAAACTATTCGTAAATTCTAACAATGGTATACTTACTGACCTTTAAGTATTATGCTTCCTTTATTTTACACCCTGTATATATACCTATTCGATTAATATCAGTGGTTATTTAAATTTATAGTAAATTTGAGCAAAAGGTCATCTTTATTGTAATCCGTTTAATACTTTAATTCAACATTCAAATAATACCATAAGTATTCAAACGGTTTCCTTATGATTCAAAATAAATAAATTAAAAATATAAGTAAACTAATAAGATGTATTATGTTTCTTCATGTCCCTCCGCAGAAAATGTTGACAGCATTTTATTTTTACTTTTGTAGCGTTGGATATCCAACAAAAGTTCAAGAAAAACCTACAACTGCAATTATGGATTGTAAATCGGCTATAAAAACGCATTTAGAAGTTGAATAAATGAGAAAAAATATTTCCGCTGTAAATATGAAAAAAAAAATATCCTCATGATCTTCCTGTAACCTTTTCAGAAAACTCACATGACTAACACTTCATCATACTTAGGATCAACATTGAAATAACTAAATAAACCAAACTTTTGTTCTACCCACGGAACTCTTTTTCCCATCAAATTGGCAGAACATTGTTTTTATGGAGATAATGTGATAAAATGATAATGTTATTAAATACATGGAAGTATTCAATTACATTGTTCCCTGGATTCCCACGAGACACCTACGGCATAAAAACGACTTGTTATTTATTATAAACTTACACCTACTCACTAAAATAACTATTAATGTTCTATTATTATTAAAGCTGGCGTATTTAAATGCTAAATATTAAATAAACAGAATTGTGAGTGAGGTGGAAAAGGTTTTCAAATTTGAATGAGCTTTACAGCCGCCTTACACGAAGACCTTAAACCGTTGCTTAAAGGACTATTAATAAAATATTTTGTTTAGCAAGTCCGGACTTAGACAAGATTTTTTATACTGAATTTAAACCGGTAAACGAGTACCCGACCCACCTAATGGTGTCATGCCGCGCCCATGGACATTATTAGCCGTTTAATAATAGTAATTATGATTATTATATCGACTAATGATGTGTTGCTGACCATAGTTCATATTGTCTTTGTCACAGAAATTGCACTAGCTTAAATAAAAATACTTTAAAGTATTTAATCACTAAGAAACATGTTTTGAAGTCACCGAGCGCGGCAAAAAATTTCATAATGTACCTATATGTTGTGGCCATATCGTAGAATTAGCCACATCATGAAATATTTCATCAATGAAATGATGAATTACATGCAACCATTTTGTTTATGTGTCAATGTCGCACGTGGATGCAATTAGCTGATTTATCAAGCAGCTTGGCAATTCTCATAAAACTCTTTTGCTAGTTTTGCACTCTTTGTTAGTTTTATTTACATAAATATGCTTCGCATACGTCACCGGGTGCTGCCGCACGACGCTCACTTCTTTCGTTCGGCTCGCGCAAATAGCAGGATATCAAATAGTTTGTAATGAACAATATTCACGATAGGGCAAATAGTTTATGACTATTCCATTTCATGTTGGCCATTTCATGTAATGGTCGAGCCTTTCATTAAATGAGCAATTCTATGATTTGGCCACGATATGTATACGATTATGAACCTCCCCCGATGATTGTTTTATGGTCCACAAAACGAAGTAAAAAGCAAATGTGACATAAATAGATAGATAAATAGAATATTCATGGCTCGAAATTAATGTTTGCCCCTAAAAGAATTAGATCTCTGCGGCTACGTCACGAGTCTTTTATGGCCTATTAATTTCTTACGCCAATGTATTGCAAAATTGCCTCCTTTTTTTATTCAAAGATGAAAACATATCTAATGATTTTTTTTTAATATTCTTATTATCTAATTCTAATTGTCTATAGTAAATCTAATTGTTTTATAGTGTTAAAGACAACGTATTACTCACACATTATAAATGACCAAAAAAAAAAGGTTTGTTTGTGTGTATAAGCTTGACTTAGATCATATTAAACCTGTTCTACGTAAAGCTTAAAATTAATAGGTTAATATTTTAGTATGCAAGCCAAAAAGATCCAATTTAAATAAATTTTTATAAAGATTAAAGACATTTGTGTACTATTGTAATGTCAGTAATAAATTACCTTAAATAAAAATAAAATCTACCCCATGCACTCAAACTAACATTTCTCTAATAAAGGTTCCATTCGTATGCGATTGAAATTCAGTCTAATCATATTGCTGACCAACCCACTCATCCCTCCAGATAGCCACATACCTGTCAGGACGCGGTTGGCGCGTGATTGCGGGCTGCAAGCCAGGCGGGCTCGGCGCCCGGCTCGCCGACTCCTGGCTGCAGGCGCACATCGCCTCCACAGCTGAAGACCAGCCGCCGCCCAAGCTGGCCACGTTGGAGCTGGATGTGGCCAGGGAGGATCTGCTGGAAGAGGCGGCGCGGGCTACAGCGCAACATCTACCGGCGGGTGAACATGGTAGGTTTATTGGTCGTGAGACTATTTTTCTTTTAAACCTAGAGTGGTACATAATATTTGTTGTGTCATTATAAAGTGATTAGAATTATAATGAAGGAAATGACTGCGAAGAGATTACAGTCATGGAAAGCAGTTCACATTTTTATCATTCAGAAAATGCCTATTCTTGTAAAGTTTTAGTATATTTTACTGCGTGAAATACCAAAAACAAATGAGGAGGACATCGTGAACACGATAATTTTATCTTTAATAGCTGTTCTTGAGTTCTTCAATACGAGATGTATTCCTAGTTCTAAAAGCGCATTTATACTGTACCATACTAAAAACATTCAACAATTTTGTATGTTGTCGTATGTTAGGAAACCTATCTTTACAATAGGTAGTAAAATATGATGAGAATATACTTCCTAGTTAAATTAATAATAAAATGTAAAAACTACTTTTGGAAAAGAGCTATGATAATGTCTTGATCCGAAACACATTACACGTTTGAAAACTTCTTAATAGACGTTAAAACTTTTTGAAGTAAAAAATCCATCAAAAGAGACATGCACTGCCCGGGAATCGAACCCGGGTCGCAAGAATGGGAATCTTGCATGATACCACTACACCAGCAGTGCTCGTATTAATTGAACGAAATTACTGTACATATTATGTATAATAAACATAATATATATTAAAATAATAAATAACTCTCGTTTGGATCAGGAAGATGTAAACCTCAGCAGTGTTATCTTAAATTTAGTTGCCAAAATCATTTTAATCATCTTAAACATTGTAATGAGTTTAAGAGTTAAATTAAGTATTTTAACTTCCTTTCCACATTGATACAAACACAAAATTATATCCAATAATCATAAAATACCAATGCAAAATTGTTAAAACTCAAATGAACTCTGAGACATGCTTGACAATTAGGTACATTTATTTTGTAGAATGGAATTTAACTTACTGCCCTCTAGTAACTTCATGCAAAAACTTTATTTTACTCCAACCGTGCTACAGTACCACACTTTGCACAATGCAAATCTAAAAAGGTTAACCACGATGCGGTAGCTAATGATAGATGGCGTGTGCATCAGTAGCACTATTTGCACCAGGTCATTATGACGCACATAAATGGAGCAAATAAGGATGAAGTGGTGGACAGGGACGATAACTTTCAACATCAACCCAATTTCCAATACTGGTAACTTTTTATATAATGCCCTATTTTTTATGTTTCAATACTAGATATTTATTTTATGAATCGGCACCAATATACAAACTTAAATGTTATCTGAAGTTCCTAAAATTATCACATTGAACAATAAAAATGTAAACACGTGCTCTACGTGTTAATTTAAATAAGGCTTTTGCGATTTGTTTGTTCTTATACTTAGATACGTTATCAAAAAGTGTAATTTACGCTAATGAGTCAAGTGAGCAATGTAGTGTCACGGTATAACTACATATTTTGAACAGGGTTTTGGGTTGAAATAAACTGCGGCGGCGGGGTGATATAGATATGTAAATAGCTGTAAATGGAGATAAAAGAATGAACGTATGTGTGTGGGGTGGACAATGCGTGAATCAGGACAGGGTATCAAATATTATTGGATGTATTATATTTAACTAACTTGACTTGTTGAAAAATCTAGGTACAATTATTTATATTAGACTTCAAAAAACTTTGAAATGATGTCCCAAGATCATAAGAAAATTATATTACGGTGATGCTCTCATAGTAGCCGCATTTTTTGGGTGCTCTTAGGCATTAGATTGATTCCATTAGATAGATAGATGGAAACTGAATTTTTATATAGTCATAGATAATTGTTATATCTCTTCAAATGTTGCCATGGCGACTGTATTCTTCTTAGAAATGCCTTTCAGATGATTTTATTTTTCAACCGTTTTGTTTTTAGCAAGCTTCAAATTATGTATTGCAATCCCTAAACTTTGCAAATGGTAATCAATCCAGCGCTCATGTTTCCAGGCGTCTGGGCAGTGATCAACACGGCGGGCAGCAGTGGGCACGGCGGCGCGGCGTGCTGGGAGGCGGCGCTGCGGGGAAACGTGCTGGGCGCGCTGCGGGTGGCGCGCACGTTCTGCCCGCTGCTGGCGGCGGCTGCGGCCGACCACCCGCACGCGGGCAGGCTGCTTTACATCGGTGAGTGTTGTTGAGGCACCTGCCAGTGACACGGCGTGCTGGGAGACACGGAGGCACTCCATGTGGTTTGGACTTTCAGAATGAAG
The DNA here is from genome assembly GCA_923062675.1 of Marasmarcha lunaedactyla. NCBI lineage: Eukaryota > Metazoa > Arthropoda > Insecta > Lepidoptera > Pterophoridae > Marasmarcha > Marasmarcha lunaedactyla. Next base: position 19,412,841 of record OV281353.1, read on the forward strand.
ATGCAGATGACAAACACGCCAGAGCATGACGTTTTAATTATCTATTTCCAGCAAAACTTTCATTATTTCTAAACTCGTCCATAGAAACCACGAAATACAAGCAAAATACCTACAGGTTGAACTTGTATTCACGTACCTTTCCAACTTGTAATTTTGCTTAGTAGATCATGTAAACAGTGTTACATTGGGGAACGCTAGCCTCATGTTAATTGTCACTCACCACCACGTGAGATTGAACACAATCGCCTTCCAACTGACAATAAAAAATATCCATAAGCGTCTGTCAAAAGTATAATAAACAACAACAACCAATTAACACTCCCAAACTCTCCCCAGGTCTAACTTCAGACACGGCCTGCGAACGTCTGCGCGAGGCCGGCGGCGAGGGCTGCGCGGGCGCCGCGGCCGCTCGCTGGGGCACCTGGGGCGCTGCGCAGGCGCTGCGGGCGGCACTGCGTGCTCAGCGCCTGCATGTACTGCTGCTTCATGCCCCGGATTTGTCGGCGCAGGAGGTTTATGCCCCGCCTGTGTTGTTGACCACACCCAGTCAGCCTGCCAGGTGAACAAACTATATATATTATTATTTCATTTGGAACACCAACAATGTACACAGTAGGCATTCCTAAGAATTTGCTAATTGTGTTCTCAATACTTCAAAGAAAAAGAGAAGTACATATTATAATTCGAATTTATTTTAAAAAGTAAAACCACACACTAATTTTTACAATGATAAGTAGAATCAAAATTCTTCAGGAATGGATTCTGAGACATCCGGATGATGTCTATATTGGCGATTTTAACATTAGCATTTTTGGATTGCATCCAGCAAACAAAACTGGCCAATTCCTAAAAAAAAATGTATTTAGGTTACAGCCTTTATCCTTTAATAATTTTAAGCAGTTTAATTTGATACCCAACGCTAATGGAAGACAATTGCATTTCGTTTTGGGCAACTGTCAATGTTTTGTAAGTGGGTCGTCACATCACTTGGCCGACGATGACGATTTACATTACCCTGCTTTGAACGTGTCGATGCTGAATCCAGCAGGCAGTCACCTGCAAAACCAGGCTCGGCTCATATGACTTTTCAGAAATGCAGCGATTCTATAATCAATAAACTAATTTCGAATATAGATTTTGAGTCGACTTTATCTAATAACTACGAGCGTAGAGTAAGCTGGTGAAACATTTTATAATATATCTTTTCTTAAGTTTTCACGATACATACTTTAAATAAAACACTTTTTACCGGATATTATCGCGTATATTTTAGTTAATTTTAAAATTATTTCGACGTTTCGGCATCTTTGCAGTTGCCGTGGTCACGATAGACTAAGGTGTTGTTCATCTATTGCCAGTAATAAAAACTACATGATTGTCAATACATATTAACGCCATCTGTTTCTCAGTTTTCTCGCATAACGTCCCGGATTGACACAAAAGGCACTGACTGTGTCCTGAGTTTGCAGTCTAACAGTTTGCTGGTTTTTCATTTTGATGTTTTTAAGTATTGGATCCCATGTTGATGAAAGTTTCCAACCATCTTCTCTATTGAAATTTGGATGTTTTTTAATTTCAATAGTTTCTCTGACCATCCTAGGTATAAAATGTTTCTCTTTTGCTAGGATCTTCACGGTATCAAATCTTAAATAATGGTTGGGCTTGTCTATGGAATGTTCACAAACTGCAGATTTTGAGGTTCGTTTATTTTTATTTTTTTTTAATTTTTTATTTCTTATTTATTTTTTTTTTCTCTGATGTTAAAAATAAACGAACCTCAAAATCTGCAGTTTGTGAACATTCCATAGACAAGCCCAACCATTATTTAAGATTTGATACCGTGAAGATCCTAGCAAAAGAGAAACATTTTATACCTAGGATGGTCAGAGAAACTATTGAAATTAAAAAGCATCCAAATTTCAATAGAGAAGATGGTTGGAAACTTTCATCAACATGGGATCCAATACTTAAAAACATCAAAATGAAAAACCAGCAAACTGTTAGACTGCAAACTCAGGACACAGTCAGTGCCTTTTGTGTCAATCCGGGACGTTATGCGAGAAGACTGAGAAACAGATGGCGTTAATATGTATTGACAATCATGTAGTTTTTATTACTGGCAATAGATGAACAACACCTTAGTCTATCGTGACCACGGCAACTGCAAAGATGCCGAAACGTCGAAATAATTTTAAAATTAACTAAAATATACGCGATAATATCCGGTAAAAAGTGTTTTATTCATTTTATAATAACTTGAATAAAATTATTTATACAAACTAGTATCTATGGTTCAGAACCTTGAAGTTAATTTGGATTGTAAGCTCATTTTGGAGACTTATGTCAATGCTATTGCTATAAAAGCTTTTCGCATGTTGGGTTTTCTTAATAGAAATAGCAAATAAAGTATTTGAAAATGGTTTTTATCTTGATAGTTCTTTATATTGTTTCATTAAATCCATTCTGGAATATGCATCTGTCGGTTGGAGTCCGCACTACAATATATATAAGTGAAATATAAAAAATCATTACAAATTTAAGCAGCATTTATATTTTTGAAGCTTATTTTTAGGGCAAACAGTATGGTACCATGCGTAACATGCTATAATAGTTTAGACTTCTCCGGAGGACAGACGAACTAGTCGTGATCGAATATTTATTTACAAAATTGTCAACGACTGTGTTTATGCACTGCACCTATTGGAGCAGGTCAGGTTGCGTTGCTGCCGCACCAGTTCTAGAAGGATTCAGCCGTTCAGCCACCCACAATGCGTACCAATTATGCCAAAAATTAATTTATTTTATGATCTTGAAACACGAATAATAGTGTTTAGTGATCTGGATATTTTTAATATTTCTTTAAAGCAATTCAAGCGTGAGATAAAATAAATATTGCAAACCTTGAATAAAATAAAATAATTATAATTTTCACTAGTATTGTAGTAAAATTCAGAATAGTCGGTTTATTTTATATACTCAATGTTAAAGTAAATTTAAGACGTATTGTGTTCTGAAATTAATTGTAACTTAAAATAATATGTAAATACAAATTCTATTTAATTTTTTAACTGTTAATTCATAAGAGGAAACTTTGTTGGATTAAGATTGAATGAAGTGAATTGCTTTGTATAAGTGTCCATGGTTCTGTTTGATTCTCAAATAAACATAAATAAAAAAATATTAAGCTTGCGTCATTTGAGATTTTAGGTGAATTAATTATAGTACTGGCTGATTTAAACAGGTTTTTTGGAAGATTTGAAAAAAAACACGTCAGGTTTATTTATAAATCATTAATTAAGTAGCTGGGCTCTGTAAAAAATCGAAGTATTTGTCTATAAATCCCTTTAACTGCTTCCCCTTTTACAGTCGCCCCGACACCCCCAGCTCCGACGTGACCACCACCACCGCTAGCTGCGCCGTGACCATGCCGGGAGAGGCCGCGGAGTACAGTGCCAAGGTGCTCCCCACCGCCGCTCTGCGCACCCTGGAAGACGCCCTCACCTGTCCTACCCCCCGGGATGCCTACTACCTCAAGATCAAACAGGACGCCTGGTTCACGAGAATGCCCTCCTTTAGAGTTGCGCCTTGATGGGTTAAACCTCTGATCGTTCAAATGTCGCATTGGATTTCTTAGTTTTTATTTATAAAACGCCTGATTTTTGACCAAAGTTTTGAGTTTTGATGTGAGTTTGTATAATAAAGAAAGACGTAATATGAGAAAAGAAAAATTGGTAAGATTCATGGAACTTTACAGCCGGAAGAGTGCACCTAAATTGTCTATGATATCTTATGAAGTCGACTCCAGACTTCTGGCAAAGATTTTTGCAAAGATGCGTATAAGACGCAACGAGAGATCTTTTACAAATATTTGTACAAGACTTTTTAATCTACACAAATATTTTGTATTTGCGATCACTGACATAGTTTTTTATGTAAAAGGCCTTTGATTGATAAACTCGGAGAGTCGCTCTTTGCAAAGGAAAGCTTTTGACACATGATTTCAAAATGTTTCGTAGAAATCATTGGTCATCTGCATTTGTCTGAAAGTTCTGGAACTAAAGAAGGATATAACCAAAACCCATTTAGAAATTCAAAAATGTATTGGAACTCATGTTAGAACTCTTAGAATGTACTGAGCATAATCGGAGTCGTTACAGCGAAGCTATTAACAGTTGAGCATATGTTATTTTAAACACAATTAATACACTTGTTAGAAATTTACTTTTGTTCGTTGGTTTATCATTTAGCAACGCATGAATGAAGAGGTTCAAATACTTGTATATTTTTAATTAGTTCTTTGTCTTTCCTTCTGGGTGGGTATCGTTTCGCTGAAACTCGTGAAAAACGTTCTTCCACGAACGAAGTTCCGAACTGCGAGTGCGTTTTTCGAGTGTTGGCGAACCTTGGCTTTCCTTCAAACCTCTTAGTCTGTATAGGTGCTCTTAAGTTGTATATTTCCAAATTATTTTGTACCTTATTATTGTATTTTTAAGATTTGCTTGCTATTGCATATTATTTACTCAGGCTTGATTTATTTCTTAGTGTAGTAATGCATCCGACCTACTTATCCCCTGTCGACGGCACGGATAAGCAGATGAACAAGTGCCAAATGAAGGTATTTCAATTTAATAGAATAGAATGCTTAGGGCATTAACGTACCTTGTAAACGAATCTCTATTATTTCGATGATGAGTGTAATAAAACTACATCAGTTCGTACGAATCAAATGCTTTGATTTTATTATATTTGTGACAATTGTAAATATTCCAAGCTCACGAAGTGCCAAGTATGTTCGAGTAGTTGCTTTTATTTGTATTTAATCGCAGACTAATACTGTGTTTTGTCTGTTGCCCTGAACCAAATGTCAGCAGGCGCATGTCTGTTGCCCTGAACCAAATGTCAGCAGGCGCATGTCTGTTGCCCTGAACCAAATGTCAGCAGGCGCATGTCTGTTGCCCTGAACCAAATGTCAGCAGGCGCATGTCTGTTGCCCTGAACCAAATGTCAGCAGGCGCATGTCTGTTGCCCTGAACCAAATGTCAGCAGGCGCATGAAGATCGTTTTGTTGTGTATAATTGCGTTGATACTCTTGTGGATATACCTTGAATAGTTGAAACTAATCAACGCTACATTGAAAGATTTTGTAAATAATGTTTATGTTGACAATAAATAATACATAATATGATTGGTTTTTTTTGTTTTTTATGCATTGAAAATCATTTAGAATACATAAGCCATTCAACTCTAGCTAGTCAACTCTGACGGTCCCACAAGGGACGTTTTTTGGAAGGTGCCGTCTCTGATAATGCGACGACCTTTATAGGAGCCAAAAACGCTATTGCTGAGCTTTATAAATTTTTAAATTCAGATAATTTTGAGATAAATTTATCGAATGAATTAGCCTCGCATCGCATTTCATGGAAATTAATCCGTCGCGTAGTCCACATTTTGGTGGTCATTATGAAATTTATGTTAAAGCTTTTAAAACGCATCTTTACCGAGTTGTAGGTTCTCAGTTGCTTACGTATGAAGAACTTCAAACAGTTCTTACTCAAATCGAATGCGTCATTAATTCGCGACCGCTAACGTTGCTCGGAGAAGACCTATCCGAATTGAGCGCTTAAACATTTGCCCGCTTGTGACGTCACTAAAGAATCTCCAAACTCAATCAATCAAGATCAAGAAACTCTTCTTCCTAACATGAGACCCTAATACATAAGTCAATATATCGTGCAGAAGAAATAAGACTTCATATTGTCATCTTTCTCTAACACGAGACAAGAGAACGGAGTTACGATTTCATTTCTTGAGTTCTATTTGTCCTAAACAGACATTTTTGGTATTTAAATTTAAACTATATTTCCCGTATACTATGGTATTGTAAGACGTGTTTTTCTTCTCACTTATACCTATACTATCACTTTAGTGACGACCAACTGTACCTATACATTATTGCAAACTTTTTATATCTAATAATATTAACTAATGACGTGAATACGTAATTTAATTGAAATACTTTGTGAGACAAAATTATCATGCCAAATTGAAAACATTCACGGAACATTTTCCTCGTTGTGGTTTGGATGAATATATCAAACTAATAAAATAAAGGAAGAATTTAAGTTAGCAAATATATGCCAGTAACAGGTACATTTTTTACACAAAAAATAAAGTCTTAATAGCTATCGATCGCTATTTGAAATGCTAGTTTAACATTACGTCGCCTATCCTACAATTGTATAGATAACCATCATTTCCTTATTTTGTACTACTTCTGGTAGGTACAGTCACCAAAAAAAATATTTTAATTATTACGTCGTTATTCAACTTCTACCTTTAATAAATCTAAAGCTTTAGTAGCTTAGAGCTTTAAAGTAACTAGCTAAACAACGATGATGACTTTTGTATAAAAGTTAATACAAATGGCAACAATTTAATGTCGTTTTCTTAAGTCTTAATTGATACGAGTTATTGTTTGCATCTCATGCTAGATAAAAGAGATATGTTCTACTTTAAATTTGTTCTATCTCTTAAACAACCTCATATTAGACTTGCAAGATAAGTATTACAAAATTCTTCGTTTATTTATATTAATAAAAATCGCGTTAAACTAAACGCGCAACGAGAAAATCCCGTCATATGTAATTGAAACGTCGGAACACACCCACTAGTTAGAACATCCAATCTTAGTACACCACAATTATCCCTCTTAGGAGACTGACCAACCCTGGCTTGGAACTTAAGACAAAGAAGCCAGCGGTTTAACCACTATGGACGCTCAGTGTCGAATGTCAATGGAGTATCGAAAAATCGAGATCCGCGGGGCTTGTGGAATTGACAAGCCGCATAATGATGTCAATATATGCTGCGTTCCGTTTGCCCATGAGCGCGCTCACAGCGATATCGATACGTCATCAATGACGTCATAAACGCCGCCATCTTCCCGCTCACAGTGCCGAAGCTACGGAGCAAGGTCCCTGTGAGCGGCCTGTCAAAACTGACACATGACGTTACTTTGTTGATGTTTTTATTAGTCGATTAAAGATTTTAAAAGCTTGCTTATTAATTTTCTTTTGTAATAATATGAAAAAATGGCTCCTGCTTCATTCAGGGTCAAAGATCTTAATGAAATTGTAACTTTAGACTTAAGCGACGAACAATCAGAATGTTAGCGCGATATTTACCGTTCCGATTGCAATAGCACTAATAACACTTTTAGCGCACTCAAACGAATCGGAACGGTTTTGAGCACTTTTAGCGCTGTGAGCGCTGTAATCGGCAAATGGAACGCAGCAAAAAAAATGGCTTGTTGTTATGCAAGCTTATTAAAAGTGGGGAGGGGTATTTTATAAATTTTTACATATTCTAATACTAATATCAGTAAGAAACACTATAGGAATAGAATTTAGTCAGAAATAAAATATGATTAATAACTTACAAGTAAATCCAATCACAGCAAATTTTAATCTTGTGATGGTTACTGCTACTTACGAAGAATAAAGGGTTTCTGATAAAAGGCTAGCTAAAGAGCTAGTAAAACTACAAATAATATACGTGGGATAGATTAACAATTCCCTTTGACGCCACAATGTTCGGAAAAGTTTCATTAAAAAAACTATTTAATTTGGTTACAGACAAGGCTGATTCTTTCACGTATTTACCTTAAATTTAGAACTGTTCAATTATCGCATCGTCATTTTTAATCAATCAGGTCACGTACTAAAATGAATCTTACTGGGGAAAATGTCCGTGCAATATTATATACAACTTTTGAAGATGTCTCACGTGGCTTTAGTGTTTTAAAGAGCTAACATCTTTGTTCCACGATGGAGCCTCACGTCTCTCGACTGTCAAACGCCGATATTTAGAATTCTGGCATGGACATACTAGTGTAAGTAACAAATCTCGTAAAGAAAGTCCAAAATCCGCCTTCAATTAAGAAAGTATCGTTGCTGAGAGGCTGATAGCTGTGTGACTTCTCAATGATCCTCATGGGACAGTCGTTGCCTTTGGATCATTGGCGGTCCAGAAGGCGACCTGCGTCAGATGGTATAAGAAAACTCTTCAAAAGTTCAATCGAGGAGTCAAATCTAGTCTACGACATCATCGGTGATGTGTCTAAGATCCTGATTCCAAATTCAATTTCATATATTTTTTTCTCAACATTGACAACTTACTTGTTCTTATTAACGTCAAATAAAACATGACTCTACCACCAGATCAGAAAAACCTTCGTGAAGAAGAACTGGCAAGAAACATCACGAGTATATTTTTTCAAAATAAATTTCCATTCTCTCTTTATGTCTATAGAAATTGTATTCTTATATGCATCTGTTAGCTCGGCAAGTCTCCCTCCCTAACTACGCAAACAGCAATCTCCAATCTTGGTCTTCCAAGACGAACCAGAGCCGACCAAAGTTTTTCACTCTCGAGGCATTTCTAAGAGATGGTGGCTACGTTATGTACGAAACCGGTCATGTTGCGACGATTGCACCGCAATATCAAGTATTAAATACCACACCAAGTTATGGATGACACATTTTGACCCTGTTAATGCGTTGCTTTCGTTCACGGAAATTTGTCCCAAAGCAACAATAATAATAAATAATAGTTGCCCAGACAAACACACCAACTATATGGCCCATTTCAAGAAACCTACTAAAGAGGAATCATGGGATAATTCTATAATGCCCCTTGATTTTTGCAAATGAAACAAACCAAGAGGACATGTCATGTGTAATGATGACGTGGTATGATAAATAAACAAACTCAGAAGCTAACTAAAAGTAACACCTCAGACAAACAGCATAGATTGAGCTCAAGACTGTCAGTACTTTCTGTGCTAATCCTGAACGCTGCGCCCGCAGACTGAGAAGCGGATGGAAATGATTGAATGTCTTCACAACTGTCAGGGCGCCTTTCATCTTAGTAACGCATGACCACGGTATATGTAAAGATACCGACTTAAATGTAAAAATATATTAAAATATTTCCGGTCCAAAAATGTTTTATTTAATATATTGAATACTGAAAACTTAAGAAAATATTATAGATGGAGATGTTTTCTTATGTTTCGATTTAATGTTTTCTACAATCCATTTTGGAGGCTTGTATGTAGACGAATAATATTTTGTAATGGTTAGCAGATATGAGCATGAACAAATAAGTAATTTGTGTTTAAGTGACGTTGGGGAAAAAAGTTACAAAATTTTAGGCAGGAGACAAATATTAAAAAATAATTCTATTCACTAAAAAACCCATTTAATTCAAAATAATTTATCTATTTACTTTCACAATACTCTCTAAGCAGTAATGTTTACACAAGTTGTAAATTGTATTATCAGTTTATTTAACTAAATTAACAAAGACAAGATAAATCAAAATGCTAATTCTATAGAACATTCTATATACACAAGCGAAAACGTGACTAGGTAATAATGTCATTAATAATAATAATAACGCAGTGAGAAGTCGTGTTGCAAAGCCGTTTTGAAAATTATTGATCATAAATCAATACAATTTCGCCTACAAAATCTGTGAAATACATTTTTACAACAAATCTTTTTAGCTTAGAAAGTAATTAGAAAAAATTTTAACAATACATATTCACACATACTCATTCTTATTTCCACGCCATCTACCCGCAAAACTTAGCACACAGGTTCTTTTATCTTCATCTTCTCAAAGGTTAACCAGATGTCATAATCGTTGACACAAAGGAGGATGCCTCCCTTCCCGCTTTCATCTTCTTTGTCCACGTTGCTGACGCAGGTCCAGTACTGGTCCAGGCCTGAGCTGCCGGTCCTCTGCCAGGTGGCGGCGGTGGAGACTGCAAACCTGGATCTGTCAGTTTCATTGATGATGTAGAAGACTTGGCTGTCGGGGAACTTGAGGGATATGCCTTCGATGTTTCTGACACTGGGAATATTAAGAGAACAGGAGTATAAAAAAAAGCTATGAAGGCTTGTAAATATTTATAGTAAATTAAGGAGTAAGACGGTCATACTTTCCGTGATTAAAAATATAGATAATATATATTAAAAAACTTAAAAACAATGTTTTGTTGTAACGGGAAAGAACCTTTAAAAGAGTACATAAGGACAGTTAAAGTCATTTTGATAAATTATTTACAAATTAGCTATTCAATAAACAACAATTATTTTTGAAATCCATTCGCAATACACTTTAAGTGAGGAAATGTATGCAAGCGCTTGTTAAAAATGATAACGAACCTATAGTTACTAGCACAAACACTCGTCAAGAACTCCGTGTTCGACTGTCCATACACATCCAGCACAATTTTCTGCGAACGCGCGAAAGCCCTGTAGATGCAGTGGTTGTCCCCAGGGCGCCTTACTAGGCCCACCACGCGCATTGTCTTGCCTTTCGTGGTGAAGTCCAGGTATTTCAGTGGACTCCTGGAATACAATAAAATTATGAAATGTTTTGAATAAGTCGAAAACACGTTTCTTAAAAATACCTACAATTCTCTATAGCTACAAATATTGATATAACTGCACTAAATGCACTGTTCATGAATATATAAACCGCAAGAAGGACCAATAATGTAACTAATGCTTGATTGTAGCAGTTTCTGACTAACCAGCTGCCTATTTAAATCACAATAGTGACTTCGTGAGTGCGGAGTTGTGTTCCGGATAAAGAAAGGATCGACAAGAAAATAAGAGGAAGAACAGGCAATTCCAAATTTCCACTGCATAGTGCATTCGCCAGTGGAAAAAGACTTGTTTAACCATTAAACACAATAGCCCGCTTAGGTAAGTCTGTTCTGAAGTAGGGTACTGTTACATAATAATAGGTCTTTACCTATGAAACTGCCGTTTTGCCGTACTGGCCATTTCAAATGAAAATATTTTGTTTTTTGACTGATAATTCTAATTTCAAATTAATTTTATTTGACAAACATGGAATTCTTTTTCTAAAATCGACATTTGTTTAATAGTTAGTGTTTTGTTTTCAACGCATTCGAACATTTTTCGTCATCATGGATAAGTTAAAAATTCGAGTAATTATGGAGTATGAGTACCGTCGTGGCAGCAAAGCGGCACAAGCGGCACGCAACATCAACGACGTTTACGGAGCGAACACTACAAACGAACGCACCACCCGTTATTGGTTTACCCGCTTCCGTTCTGGAAATTTTGACCTGAAAAATGAACCCCGTGGTCGTCCGAAAACTTTGGTCGACAATGACGAATTAAAGGCAATTGTGGAAGCTGATGAAACTCAATCCACGCCTGAATTAGCAGCAGCTTTCGACGTTAGCATCAAAACAATATTGGTCCATTTGCGTCAAATTGGCAAGGTAAAAAAGCTTGACAAATGGGTACCCCACGAACTGAATGACCGCCAGCGCGAAGTACGCGTGGAGACGTGCCTTGCACTGCTCAGCAGGCATACAAATGAAGGAATTCTGAACCGCATTGTTACTTGTGACGAGAAATGGATCCTGTTTGACAATCGTAAGCGCTCAGCAAGTTGGTTGGACCCTGGTTTCAGCACCCAAACAATGCCCTAAACGAAAACTTACCCCTAGAAAAGTGATGGTCACTGTTTGGTGGTCTAACGCGGGTGTAATTCATCACAGCTTCTTGCCAAACGGGACAAGCATTACTGCAGATGTGTACTGTGAAGAACTGAACACAATTATGGAGAAGCTCGCACGTCTCCAACCAGCTTTGGTCAATCGTTCGGCTCCACTGCTCCTGCACGACAACGCGCGCACAGCAGACGGTCTCCAAGCTACAAGAGTTGGGGTTGGAAGTTCTCCGTCATCCGCCGTACTCACCAGACCTTGCGCCTAGAGACTTCTACTTTTTCCAGAATTTGGATAACTTCTTGGCGGGAAAAAAATTCAATACCCGAGAGGCAGTACAAAATACCTTTGAAGAATTTGTTGCCTCCCGTCCAGCAGATTTCTTCAAGAAAGGCATCAATAAGCTACCAATGCGTTGGCAAAGATGCATTGATTGCATGGGTGATTATTTTGATTAATAGAAATAAAAAATATAAAAATTACGCTTCATTTATTTCGTGAAAAACGGCAATTTCATAGGTAGACCTAATATTTATTCGTATTTTTTTATTACCCAGTCCTGGGCGCGGGCTTGTCGAACTTCCACTCGGACAGCTTGGGCGCCAATCGCGGCGGGATGTTGACCACTCTGAAGAACGGCTCCGCTTGGCGGATTAGACTCGCCACGTCATTGGCAGTTGACAATGACAGCGTTAGACAGACCAGCAGGTGGCCGTTGGGGATTTCTTCTTCAGGGAAGAGCGGGGAATCTGATGAAATATGGATTGTTCATTGTATGTAAATTCTTATTGGTTTTATTTTTAGTGCATATATAAATGTTCATTAACAATGGAAATATCTTTGTCATGAGCTCTGAATAAACAAACGTTAACTCTAAATAATATATGTATACGAAACAGTCACAGATCCTTCTAGGACGATTTATTTTTCATAGCCATAATAAACTAGGTTTGGAAATAGTTCTTAAAAAAGTAGAATCTACATAAAATAAAGGATTAGCTATGTAGTGTTCAACAAATCGCTAAATATTAAACGCATTTGCAACGAAAACTAAAAACGGCTCTTGTTCAAATTGGATGCGCAGATAACAAAAAATATGCACTGGTCAAATTGGTTTCCATATTAAAGAATATGTCATAACTTACAATAAAATAACTTAAATCTTATTAGTAGGAATAGTTGAATACATATAATCCTTAGTACAAAATGCAAATAATTGTAAAAGTAGTTACTGCTCATATCGGGTAGATCAGGCACTGAATGTCCCACCCACACCGCGCTGACCTCGTCGGCCAGCAGTATGCCCCTGGTCTCACTGCCTCCCACGCGTGTGTCGGATGACTTCTCATCGTATACCACCACGGCAAGTGAGTGTTTGAGGCTTTGCTGGAAAAGTTTTCTTTTTTATTATTCAAATTTGTTGTAGAACTTACCCACGTGCGACAAAGAACAGAAGCGGGGGGGGGGGATTGACACTCCCTACAACAGGTATGTATTGTGAAAAGTATTAAAAGTTTTGGAAATATGATTTCTGTTAATAGACGAATGTTTGTTTCTAGTTTTCCGACGGGCTCGTTTACTTGAACTACAACTTTCAAATATTAGTGTTTGTAGTTTGCTTTGTTAAGATTTAAACATATGTCGCGATTTTAACATGTTAACTATGTCTTATCATACAGAATTAGAACTTGACACCGGACAAAAATCCTTAAAATATTTTATACTTAAGAAGCAATAACAGCGGTTTGAACTTTTTATTACTTCTGAACTGAAACTCTCTACTGAAAACCCCAGATAAAAACACTTACTATGAACTCATCGACCAACACAGGGTTATCGCATCGATAGCCATACAAACATATATTGAAATGTAAAAAGATATAAATATGCTCAATACCAAACAGCTATTCTAATCTTACATACTTGAAAGTATCCACGATTCAAATTAACATTAACTTCATCCCACAAATGTTATTCATACCAGGAATCGAACACGGACTTCTGAACTGCAGACTACGTAGGCATCTCACTTACCAGAAATTGAACAACCTATAACCAGTATCTTACCATGAACATAGGGGCTAAGGTATTCTGCAGCATAGACTGGTACATGATGTACTCCTGCGACCGCAGCCATTTGCCGGCTCTCTTGTGGGTGATGTACGTGAAGTTGAACACAGGGTCCATGTACTGCACCAGCTTGCTTGGGGGCTTGTATATGTACCACCTGAAGAGAAGAACCAAGGCATTAGCCAGTGCTGGTAGAGGAAAAAAGAAGATTCTAACATCAGTCCATTACACGCGGGCAAGGATATCATCTGGCGAACACTCGATCCAGTGTTCGTTTGTTGACTACACGCTACTACTACACACTAACTTGATGGCCCCAAAGTAAGCAGCGAACTGGGGGGGGACCAGAATAAACATACATATATAAATACCAACAACCATGATCCCAGAACAAACATACGTGTTCATAATACAAATAAAAGCCGGGGTGCCAGGACTCGAACCTGGTATCTTCAGCGTATGAGGCAGGCACCACTACACCACTCGGTCGTCTTAGTTAGTGTAAATAGTATCAAGACACAACATAAGGAACGTAGAAAATTACGTTTTTGAATGCTATTGCTATTCAGACTAGTTTGAGCTCCAGTAGTTCATACAAGAGTTGCTCTGCGAGCTGGCGACCTACAGTAGCGTCACCAAATTGTTTGTTATCATTAATACACTAAACAATTCTGACAAGCTATTCTGTTCTGCAGACATATCTTTGAATTGTATATATGTAAACAAAAAAACGCTACAGAGTGCTCTAGTATGTTTGTATTTTAAATTAAGTATAGAACATCTAAAAATAGATACTTCACCCCATGCTTGCGCGCATCCCTCTGTGTGCGTGTGCTTGTAAACATGCAACTTCGTTTCGTGTGACAGTGACGCGGCAGCCATCACTTTGTGAACGCGTTAACTAACACATGTTCTTGTCGCTTTGGTCTGTGTGTAGAATCAGTACATTTTGTCCCACACACAGTGCACAGTTGCTGTGTACAAGCTTAAAGCACACATTGGGTCGCGCGTAAAAATAATTGAAATCGAAGTGCGAAACATCTATACCTAAATAATTGATTTTTTCTCAAACGAACTTGTCATAAGTGGCTATGGAGCTTCTTTTACCGGAACCTGACTGCCGACACTACAGTGACACTGACGGCCGAGTGGCGTAGTGGTCAGCAGCCCTGTCTCGTACGCTGGAGGTCCCAGGTTCGAGTCCTGGCCGGGGCATTAATTTGTGTGATGAACACAGATGTTTGTTCTCGGGTCATGGGTGTTTATATTTATATACGTATGTTTATTCTGGGTTCCCCCCAGTTCGCTCTATGGTCATCCATAAAACAAGCTCTGCTTACTTTGGGGTCATATAGTTGGTGTGTTTGTCTGGGGATATAAAAAAACAGTCCTTTTTAGGCATCTGTAGTAACCTTAATCATAGAAACAGAATGATGTGTTTTGGCTGCGAGGAATGAAATTACATGGACAAAGGTAAGTCCACTTACAGCCTTTTTAAGCCACGATTACAATTAATTACTTATAAGGATAAAACAGGAAATAATAGACAAAAGTTTGTAAACAAATTCTGTATCCAGAATATTTTGTGCTTTATGGAACAATAATGTTAATTCGTAATCACGTATACTGTCCGGTTTGTGACTCCAACGGAAAACTTTGTCCTTTTTGTCCTTTTTTCAACATTATATCTTTCACAGTTCTTTGAATAAAACTTACTTGTTCATTTGTGTACTCACCAGTCAACGGGTTGGTTGTTGTCATTTTTACACGCTAAGGATGCAGAGGATTCTTCTAAGTACACATATTTTACTAAAATCGTTAAAATAAATAAGCCAAAATAAAACATTGTTCATTTTAATAATTATTTAAGCCATAACAATAACCTTAAACGACTTTATCAACTAACAATAAATATCACGCAACACCGTCTCACATAAAACAAATAAACTAACGAATAAAAGTAATTTTAAAAACGTAAAATCTAAAATTCGATTTAGGTTTTATCTGAATCGATCAACACAATCAAAAGGCACGTTTACACTTCACAAAGAATAATAACATAATAGTAGTCAAAAGAAAACACAGTTCTAAATTATAAACAATTTGAAATGTGAATAATTTGTTCGCGCCTTCTCATACTATACAGTGAATTCTACAATTGTCCGCGGCGCAAGAACAATGTCTAAAAGGCAGAACACATTCAAAACAAAATCGTTGAACAATGCAGCTCAGATTCTTGACAATGTATGTCATGTGTTTCGGAAGCCTATGTAACGAATCTGTGCCGCAGAATTTCTAGAACTTTCTCGCTCATTTTGGAGTCTAATTTAACGATCGGAATAATATCTGTGTTAAGAAGGAGTAAGGAATAAAATTGTAGTAAAATTGTGTTAGCTGGACTATTTACCCATTGCCTAATACTGCCTAATAACCACCTCTCACTGGAAAGTCAAGATATTTTAGACGATCCTGTATATGTTAGGTACATACAGGGTGGAAATTTGTAACATTATTTTATTTTTTTATAGTAGCAAAACGGTATTCTTAGGTATTTGCTTGCTATGCACGGATTTCGAGCTCACTAAAAACCTATGAGACGTACCTACGTATTTGAAAAGATGTTGCTCTATAACAGCAGAATCTCATGTTAATAGCAATGGGTACCGGGATCGGTACAAACGGCACCATCTAAGTGTTGTTCTAAGTTTTTATTTTAGGTCAAGTAAAAAATTTACCACAGAATCTTTGCAACTGTTAACGAGTTCAGAACTAAGATTCGTAATACACTTCGAGCATTCATCAAAATTCGCTATTAAAAGTTACTCAAATAGAAATGTACCTACTCAGTATTATTTTCTTTTTAATTTACTTTTTCGTTCAACAAAAGTAATGTATGGTTTTGTAGTGGTTCCATTCATTTAATTTCGCGTTTTTTAGAGAGTTCAATTTCTATGATTGACCCTATCCATTGATGATATTCTTTCGGACTTTAGTCCGTTCGATTCTCGGGTGTGGCAAGTGAATAAAATTTATTTGAATACATTTGCTACTTTATAAAAAATACCTACTTTCCTTCAGGTACGAAATTACAAAACAGCCGCGAGCAACTGACATCAGTTACTTTTAAAACTGCGCCTTTACGAATAGAGATTTTAATGCGTACCACTTTTCAACGGGCAGAGATATTATGACGAAAACGTCGAAAGCAAAATTGTTAGTTTTATACCCTCTATCTTTAGTAAGATTCGTTTTAACATTTCATCAAATAACGAAAAAATCTCGAAAATCTAATATCTTTAATTAAAAAAATTCTCGGGAGCGTACGGCGATGTTCCAACGTGAAACATTAAATAGAGCCAAAGAAATAATAAATCTAAAAGTAAGTCATATCATGCACTAGTCTTCTTCACGTCATAAACCGGCGCAACAAACTTTTTAGTTCGCTTCATATGTATTGTACATATAAAGGCATCCTTATATATAATAAAAAGTCTACCATATCGCAAGTGAATAATAACTTTACGTAATTTTGATGACGCTCATGAAAAACTAGTCAAACACACAGGTTTGAGTCAAATAGAATTCGTAATAGGTAAAACACCAATGAGATATGTTGTACGTATTCAACAATCGCAATTTATCCAGTTAGTTCTCCTTTAGCAGGCTTTTTATTGTGCAAGTGCTGTAAGTATTGCAGTAAGCACAGTTGTAACGCTGTGCGTGGTCTTTATCTTCTGTCCGCTAAAAACCTCATTTTGCGCAAAACCTGACCTAGCTGGAGAGTACGTTAAAAACTGGAAATTGTGGAACGTCTTCTTATTTTGATAGCTTTGTTTATATAGATAATTTGAAAAAGAAATATTGATAATTTTAAATAAATAATGTACGTGCATTTTGATGTTTTTCTATAATCCATTAGTGACCCCTGTTTATTTCAAGATACCCTGACAACCCAACAAGACCAGGTAGATTAGTGTAAACTAATTTGGACACAAAATATATTTGGTTTTACACTGAGTGGAATATTTTCATAACACATGAAATGTTATTTTAGACAAGATTGGCCATACCTAACCTATTCTAATCTCCCCCAATATCTACAAAAATACTTTAAGATAGCAGCAATGGCGAGTGAGAGGATAGGTTCCTAGTAGCAACATAAAACTGAAGTATTTTAATAATGCTGAAAATTATAACCCATGCTTACAAGCTCAGACCTTACTTGCGAGCTAAAATAAAAATAAGTCTCGTCCTGGATTCGGGCCCAGCCCACTTCCCTCTAATATGGTGGACGAAGGCGATGGCTGGATCCCGCGTTAACTCGTGAACGGGTGCCGTTTGAGGGTGTTCATCGTTTGGATAGTTTGTGGAAAGGGAGACTTGCCGAGCTAATAGAAGCAGATAAGAATAAGCAATTGTAAATTTTATTTTTAAATTATACCCGTGTAGTTTCTTGTCAGTTCTTCTCATGCTTTATTTAACGTCAATAATAAGAAGTGATTGTCAATGTTCAGAAATAAATATTTGAATTTGAAACTACCCAACAACCATTAGAACCATCAGCAACTTTAAAGTCGCCGAGTTCTTTGACGCGTAATAAAAGTACTATTGTGAGGATATACATTTTCAGAAAAGTTCGTAAGTTAGGTATGAGATAAATCAACGCACATTCTGTCAATTTCAGGCTAATAAAAAAAAATGAGATCTAAAAATATCACTGCAAACAGAAATTCACAATCTAGATACTAGATACACGATCAGGTCGGCGGGGCCAAGCGTCATCACCAAAAGAAAGCCCAAATGAGTAGTCTCTTGCAATTTGGTAGCATTCGGTCAAAAATTATAAAAATTATCGTGTAGTTCTCTGAAAAAGATTGAATTATAGAATTTTGTCAAGAAATCGGTACAAAATCGGTTTTTATGTTTAATTCCAGCTAAAAATTAACAGCCGGGTTTCGTTCATAAACATTTTCAATTTTTGTCATCGGCTTTCTAAATTTTATTTTAAATCATGCAGGTACATTTACATTTGTAATAACATGTGTGGTTATATACTAATTGTAATTTTCTTGAAAAATATCTAAACTATTGTGGGCAGTTTATAGTTTCCCCTTACAAGCTGCTATCCAGGCCGATTATTATGTGTTACGAATGAGCTTTCTCGGGATTACGAACGTTCGCTTTTCGAGTGTTTGAGCTGGAGCGTTCGGGCATTAAGCCTACAGAGCTTTCGGGATTACAAGCGTTCGAGATTCCAACCTTACGATTTGCAGAGGCTTCGGTCAACACTGAATACTCTTTTAAATAAAATATTTCGCAGGAATTGGAGGACTCAGTATTGCGCAGTGACAGTAAATCTTATCAATCATAGATCACAAAATGTTGTATATTCGTATATATACTGAAATACATTATGTCAGTTTTAAAAACTCATTTGTGTCTCCTTTGTGACAGTACTTGTAATTACTTTTATTAATTGACTAGAGGTCCTGCTGCGGTATTACATAAGCCAGCACGGGCATCAGTCATTCGGTCTAGCGTCTTTTGGGATATGGTAGGGAAACCCAGCTTAAAGTGTCATAGTTGTATGAAAATATGTATCTCATTTTTATTTGTAATCGAAGGTACAATTGTACACACTTTGTACAATTTTAACGGTAAGAAATCTGATTTTAATTCGAAAACCATCTCGAGATAACACTTTTTATAGTATATATACTTAGTAAAACAATTTGACTCACATTTAACCTCTTATACGTCATCCAGCAGCATCATTTTCTAACTTCTTTTTGGTCGTACTGTCATGTCAATGTTTTCAATAAATATCTGTCATCGAGAATCCATTGAGAATTGTAAAGTTGTTCATTTCAAGATATGTAATAAACTTTGTAATGCGATTTTAAACGTCATCATACGAAATCCTTAAAACAATATTTGGAATGAAATACTGCACAGAAATCAGAAATATAATTACTAAATAGAAAAAATTAGTGCAGCCGATGACGAATCAGATAGAAATAAGTGTGTAATACACGAGCATGCGCGTGGGTTGCATTGTGACAGCTACCTACATAATGACATATTCAAACAACCTTGTCAAATAAAAAAGTCAAATTCAATACGATTGCATTGTACTCAATTGTACTTCAACTGTTTTTTTTCTTGTACAAATAGGTAAATCTTCGATGGAGGCATTCCTTTTTGCATATATGATTCAACTGTTAGTATCCTGACTCGGAGGAGGTTGACAAATGATATTCCTACACATATACTTGCTTTTCTTTATGGAAATGTGCCCTGAAGTTGATATTACAATGACCATCAATGAGTCCTAAGGCCATACGCTGATCGTTCCAGGAATTCATCTGGACACTACCTGCGTCTCCTTAAAATATGGTCAACATTATGTCGGTTTCCGTAGAGTATGTAGTGCTCAAAACTTATTATTTAAACAGCAGAAATACACACATCAAATATGTCTAGGGATGAAGTAAATTAAAAAAAAATTATTATCCAGTCAATATTTACCAAATCTTGTCTGCCAGAACGACATTTTACTCAAATTCCTATGTTTAAATTAAATCATAACCGAATGTTTGTTAAAATAAAAAATAAATTGCTGTTTTTGCAAATTGTGGGAATTTCATTCAAATTAAAGAATTTAATTTAAAAAAAAGAACAAAAACTATGTATTTACATTTTTATTATACTTATAGATAAAAAAATTAACGTCCGCGTTTCCACCATTAATACGAATAACCAATCGCAGCGATTTGACATGCTCAATATCAATTCATCAAAATCACTTTGAGGAATGGTCGCTCACTTGTTTTCTTACAAGTCAAAAACTTGTTGTGGGCTGTGCACGGCATCCAAACTGGGTAGAGCTCTTCTTTGGAGCATATCCCATGCGTGCTCAATTTCGTTGAGCTCTGGCGATTAAGCAGGCCAAGGCAAAACCTTAATACCAGCTTCGACAAGAGTGCGTGTTACGATTCTAGCCGCGTGTGGACGTGCAGTGTCGTGCATTAGTTGAAACGAATTACCCAACCAGCCTCGCAAAGGGATGATTACGTCTGAAACAATCCTCTCCAAGTAAATCTGAGCATTGAGGTTGTCACTGGTCCAAATGAGATCGGTTCAAATACTGGCCCATGTCATTATTGTTCCCCCACCATACGGATGAACTTCCTGACAAAATCTTACAACGTATATGACGTCCAGAGTTTCGCCAAACTCGATTCAAAATCAAACAATTTCGAATAGTTTGATTGCTTAGTAACAAGTCTGAAGAGCTGTGGAGTCACGTAACCAACATCATGGCGGTCATAGTACGATTCCGTCGAGCAGTATTTTGGATGTACCGGTCCAGTCTACAAGTGGTAATGCGAGATCATCACCATTGTGTCCCGTGATGCAATAGCGTGTCCAGAGGCGGATTACGCTCTGTGTGGTGCCAAGAGCCTAGAGCCAGCTTCCAACAGCTTCTAGGGTTAAATGACGTCGTCGCTCCATGGCGGTGTAATTTTTTACGGTTCCGATGCAGATATTGGAATGATTTTGCAAAAATGTCCTGACACAGTTCCATAGAAATGCTAACTGACAGATATTTTTTTTAATCGAAATTTGAGCAAATTCTTTATTTAAAGACACATTTTAATCATATAATGTCGCCTATCATATTTAAATAATAACGATATCTAATAATTTAAATTGTCTAAAATCTAATCCAGTTCATTAAAAAAGGCATTGTATTGTAATTGGATTTGTTATTTATATTCTTATTAATGATTTTAAGACTTATATCGAGAAAATGTACTGTCCTCATGGAATGCACAAGCGAAGACGCGGGCAAAATCTAGTCTGTTACTATAAAGAAATTATGAAACTTTCATAAGCATTCTTGTTAATTTGAGGTTTAAATTTATGGATAGAATAAGAGTTCTAGCATAAACAAGAATGTGTGAAAAATCCTCTTGCGACCATTCATTAGGTGACCCAATTAGACAGGTCACGAAAAAGTTGGGGGTATGCTGTCATCAGTCTGCAGTCCTGCCGTCTCATCTCCTGGGAGATGGTAGTCATGGCTGCATCTCGTTCCGTGAATTACACGCAAATTGACGATTCTTTGACATAAACATGCTGAATATACTGCTTTTAATGTAATCCAGTTTTTAATGTAGAATGGAATCCGGTAAAAAAAGTCGGGTGTTCTAAGTATGAATCTTTCGATTCGTGGAGCGTCGTGCCAGGGACCCGGAAAAAACGGAATAAATAATACATACTACATATTAATTATACAAAACTATCGAATGACAAAAACTATAAGTCAACGCTGTCATTTCAAATTAAATTTTGTATATCAAATACTGTGTTTCAAAGCAATAATATACCCAAAAGTAATAAAAGTATTCTGTTTACTGAAAATAATAACTATTATTTTTTCCCACTTTAGGGGTATCGTGAACCCATGACCTATAATACCTTGGAATTAATGTATCTTTTGGAGGAGCCCCACGGTATTCGAACCAGGGTAGGGATAGTGAAGTGTATGAGGTGAAGTAAAGACCGTTTTGATTGACTGCACGTTTATTACTGGTGGCTCCGTGAGGAGGCGCAGCGAGCGCGTTGAATGTAGTTGGGTAATACACACTCGTATCAGATAGACAATAGCGTCAGGGGTATACCTAGTGGTAAGAGTGAACCTAGAATGTTTTAGACCGTGGATATTTTCGCTGGTTTGATCGCTAGTCTGATTCATTGTAACTTTTTGATGGAACAGAATGCCTAAGATTCGCAGTAAGTTGAAGAGCACCGTAGGCCAGAATTACTAGATTTTGAACTTTAGAATATCAAATTAATTTGATATGGTTATATCTAATAATTTTAATAGGAATTTAACATCTAGAACTTCAACAAAAGTTTGCAATGCAATCGATATTCAATGAATATCCTAGGCGTTCTATTAATTGCAATACTCATATAAATCAAGTATTTATTGTAATTCAGTGGAAGGGGAATTTCTTTTGCTCAGAATTCATCTTGATCAGTACTAGTCTTATCAGCCACAACCCATAACATAAGGTGATTAAGTTTTGCTTCAAGGGAAGACACGACCAATGAAATGGAACGAAAAAAGGCAACACCACCTGGACCCGGCGGTCGCCAACCTCATTAAAATAAAAACCCTACTCAATTAATGTAGTTATTTGCAAGTCTTTGATGAACGATGTGCATGCGCAGGCATGCCCATTACCAATAGTTAAAGTTGTTAAGAAACAACATAACGCCATTGATAATACTCAAATATCGCGTAGATATCAGAAAGTAAAACAAGCTTAGTTCGTTGAGAAATATATTTGTATTAATTATATTCGTTAAGTAGTAAACTAAATATGCATGAACATATTTAGGGCCCTTCGCTTTGTGTTGGTGAGCCAAAAATTCACCTGAACAAGGGATAGTTAGTTTTGGACCGCGGACGGTTAAAATTTTTTAATACCGTGCATTGATCACATGAATAAGCATTTCCATAATAAAGTTTGTTTAATCATTTATTTCATGAACTTACTTATTATATTTGTCAAATACAAATAACCTAACCTAACCCAACAAATAATTGTATAAACAAAATGCGGTTCCAGACTCGTCACCACATAGAAAGCATCACTTTATTATGGCATTGCACTTCCAACAAATTTAGTCTTAAATATATTGTATGCTATGTCGATAGGAAAAACTTAAAATTAAATTAAAAGGAAATTAAAAGAAGTCATTGATGAGTTTACCGTTAGTGAAGAGACTCGCAAAACCAATGTATTTTATTTATTATTTACAAGTCCTCCGACTTTAAACGAACTAAATCAGACATTTGCTGGAGTGCTAACCCACCCTTAAGAGGCTGATGACATTAGGGGATTACGTTGAAAGATAAAAATAAACGAGGCACTATTGGATAAACTATAAACGTTAACTCTTAACTCATTTCCAAGTTCCTATTTATTGTAGAAAAATCTCCAAAAAATAAAATAATAATAGTACGCTTTTAAAGATCAATCAAGAGATTAGGCAGGTGAAGCTACTCTCGAGAAACGAAAGTTTTCTGCCGATTGAGACTTTAGAAATAATTGAATTTTAATATCGCTACTCTATATGGAGTATAATTTTACTTGCGAGTGTCATGCATGTGGCAACAGCCAAGGCGTAGTGGTTGAGAGCTGGCCAGGACTCGAAAAAGGTGGAGTCCTGGCCAGGGCATTCATTGTGTGATGAAAACAGATATTTGTTCTCGGGTCACGGTTGTGTACATTTATATTCTAGTGGTCATCCACAACACAAGCTCTGCTTCCTTCGGAGCCATGTAGTTGGTGTTGTCTGGGGATTTATTATTATTTCATTAACGTGGTAAACATTTAACGATAAAGATTATTTGCATTTGAAGGATTGTTAAGATTAGATAAAAGTGTCAGTTTAATTTATCCCTTTTAGTAATTTTACGTGAGCAAAGCCGCGGGCGAAAACTAGTGCTAAAATAAAATTAAAACTAAATACGATTTGAGAGGAATGAAAAATAAATATTTTTCCTTTTTTTATTTCAATTCAACCATTAAAAATGTGACAGGTAAGAACGTATATTGACACTAAGAATCTAAAAAAATTGTGCTAGTAGACATATTTCGAAAAAAAAAGCTTTAAAAAATGCACCTTATTAGATTATGATAGAACTTTCATTAAAACTATTCTTGATCACAGCATATTTCCTGAAGTTTCCACGAGTCATATTAAATAAACCACTTTTTTAACTGAATATTATCGCCTCGTGACAAGGTGTCTGCGAAGGTACAGAAACGTCGTAAAAATTAAATTAAAAGCGATAGAGTGCGGTAAAAAAATTGTTTTACTTAGCATTCACTTAAAAGTAATAATTTTTATTATAATAGGTGGGTACATATTAAATCTAGGTATCTTGACTAAGTATTCATAAAAGCAAACTACGAACATCTTTTTTCGTCATAAATGCATTATTAACTTTAAGCCAGTGGTTTTAAAATCCAAAATTGTCCAAAATTTCCGTGTTAAATCGTTAATGTATCAAAGAATGTAATTTAAAAAAAGGTCTCAATTTAACTGATGTCCATATGAATAATTGGAAATTAAAGATGCATATAAAACATTTTGAACATATCAATACTCATTTCAATACTAGCTTTTCAGTCAGAATAACCCTAAGAACTACTTGCAATAAAAAAATCTACTTAAAATTAAACCGCTCTAAATAACCTACCTACAAACAAATACTAGAACAGCTTAAAATAAAACATAAAATAAATTTATTTACAGGGTTGTATCGACTTAATGAGAGAATAGTAGTTTTTCCACAAAATAGCATCCGTCGTGCAAACGGTGCCGCCCCCTCGGTGTTCTTGCGATACCTGAAAATAAGAAAATTCAATTATATCTTACTTGTAAGAAAAGTTCACTTTCGACAGCTAAATCTTTGAACCACAAAAATTGATATGCGTAATAAGAAATGTAATGCAAAATTTAAGAGCATTAATAAATTAAGAGGATAAATTGAAATTTTCTTCATCTATAACCCCCTTTATTTGTATACTATTAACTGGGCACCTCGTATATAATGTGTTTGGGCGACAACTGTAGATACGTTAGTAGAGTAGTTAGTACACATATTTTTATTAATATAAATATATGACATGGTCACAACCCAAATCCGTCCACATGACAGCCATTTTAAGTTTCTTTTTTAAACGCGGAACATATATGTACTTAAATTGCAATTATTTTTAAAACATCAGCGTTATCTTATTGAAAAAGAAACCTGTTGGATACCTTGAAACATTGCCCACAAATAAGTGTCAAAATTATTTGTATATGTTCTACCCACTTTCCACTACCAAATAAATTAGTGCCAAAACCTAGCAACCCGGCAAAAACCATGCGTCACGCCCAATGGTACGTGGCAATGACGTCATAAGTGTTTTTATAAACATTGAATTTGATTTAATGGGGTTCCCCAATGCTGCGTCATTGGGTTCAGTTACACACCCGTTGATAATTTAATTTAATATAATTATTTATTTTATCACTGTGTTTTAATTTTGAATTGATGCATACTAACAGTAGGTTTAAGTCAAATTGTTACTAACAAATTATAGATAATGGTCTGAAACAAATGATTTATTATTATTATTATTATGATTATTGTATCGACTAATAATGCCATTGGTTTCAGATGCGATTGCCTCTGTTCCAGTGCACCGATTGCTCTAGCTGTTATTTTCTTTTAACCGGAACACAATCAAGTTATTGTGATTTTTATGGCGGTCATAATAGGAAGGACACTGGTACCGATTCAGACAAGATCTTAACCCTTTCAATGCGAAGCATTAGAAACTCAATACGCTCTCACATACTGGCTCATCGAAGCGAAATCTACATTCATGTACTGCTGTCGAGGTAACTCGTCAAAAAAATTCTTACCCTACAAACTACTCACGAGTTAATACGTTGGACAAAATCGCTCTTATGAAGCTACTGTCGAGTTAACTCGTCATAAAAATGTGTAGCTGACATTAAATACTTGAGGGCAGTATTGCCATAATCGAAATGGTCAACTGTATATCGTAAATAACATGCGGGTTCCGTCTATGATGGAAGCTAATCTTATTTGGATTTTATTCTAATGGTTCATCAACTCCAATGAAATATTATACCTATACAAATGTACATTTTTGGGAACTTCCTGGTATGCCCAAAATAAACAAATTACAATATAGAGCTGGGAGGAAGCTTGCTGAAAGCGAACATGCAACACACGAAAAATTTTAAAATTTTGGTACTCTCGTGTCAGACGATAGGCATGTAATTGACTCAAAAGTTCATCAAAAGGTTATCAATTAAACTACCAAGGTCGTACGAAGATTAAAATAATTTCGCAGGCTTAGCTGCCTTCATAAACATAGACGCCTACTTTTTAAATACAACAATTTTTAGCTCATAGTTCAATTGGTTCAACCAATTTCCAGTTGTAATAACTATTTTAAGATCAGTGATTCTACTGAGTTGACTCACAATTCGGATAAGTTTGACGACCCAGTGGCATCAGCGGTAGAAACCCTGCCTCATACGCCGGAGGTCTCAGATTCAAGTCCTGGTCAGACCATTCATTTGTGTGATGAACACTGGTCGTGCTTTTTATATTTATACATGTATGTTTATGATGAGTTCTCCCACAGTTAGCTTTATGGTCATCCATAACACAAGCTCTGCTTACTTGTGAAGTTTCCGGCTAGGACTTCTTCACAAAAGTTGTTCTGAACTGATGGTAGAGTCATGCTTTATGTAAAGCTCAATAACGACCAATGTAGAGAAATAAATATTTGAATTTATTTTGAACATACAGTTAGTGTTTGTCTGGGGATTTTTTAATATTTTTTATTTAATTAATATTACTACAAACTTACAGCTCTATTGATATCCCCCACACAGACCCAATGGTCATCACCCCTGTAGTACTTCTTCCTCCTGCTTAGGGTTTTCATCAAGATATTGAGGAAATCCACGCGCTTTTTCGGTAATGTCATCTTGCGCGACTCCGGCGCTTCAGCTATCGTCCATTTCGAATGATCGTAATGCGACGTGAAGGTTATGTTTAGCAATGGGAATTTGACCGCCTCGATGTTGAATACTCTGAAAAGGTAGTAAATAAATTTACGTCTTCTTATGGTAGCGTCGGATGACGGGTCTGTCACTTCCCTCTAATATGGTTGAGGAAGGCGATGGCTGGATCCCGCGTTTACTCGTGAACGGGTGCCGTTTGAGGGTGTTCATCTTTTGGATACTTGGGGGGAGGGAGACTTGCCGAGCTAACAGATGCAGACAATAATCATTTTGTATAGACGTAAAGAGACATTGTAAAATTATTTTTAAAAAAACCCGTTAAGTTTCTTGCCAGTTGTTCTTTACGAAGGTTTTTTCGAACTGGTGGTAGAGTCATGCTTTATTTGATGCCAACAATAACAAGTAATTGTCAATGTTGAGAAATAAACATTTGAATTTAAATTTGAATTGTTATTAATTTTATCATATTAGCAAAGTTACTAGACCATTTTGTACTTATGACTTGATGTGACGAAATTGTAAAGTAACTTATAGTATTTTAAAAGTATTTTGTTTAACTGCTTTGTCAATCGTATCATGCCAAGTGCATAAGCCGTCCTGGTGCTATAAGATTGTTAACTCTCCTATCTGATGAAGACATCTGCAAATACATAAACATGGGTAGGAATCAAACCTTGCATAACAAAATCGACGATATATTCAACCTTATTGCATACTAGCGACCCGGCCTGGCTTCGCACGGGTTATAGAGCATATAGGCCTAAATTAGTTTTCAACAAATTGTTGCATTGAATAAACTATATTTAAATGTAACTTTAAAGTGATTCACTACGTTAAACAAATGTTACCTAACTGCAACTTTTCATAAAACCATATTAAAAATATCAAACAAATATGACATGTCATGATCCAAGATCCAAGTACGACACTGTAAGTACAATAAATATATTCAAATCGTATTATAAATATTAAAGTAACAATACAAGTTTTTATTATTGGTATTATAACCTAACCTAACCTACGGAGGGCTTTTACCTTCCGTAGGTAAAAGTCCTCCTGTAGGTTAGGGGCAACCACAGGGTCCCGGACCATTGCGGTACCTATTTAGCACGAACCACCATAGGTAACACTCAAAAATAAAATAATTACGTCAGGGAACGACTTATATAATTAATTTTGTCGCGTGATTTTTTTATTTATGCAATAAATTCCTAAAAAAAAATAATTTTAAGTGTTTGCAGTAAAGGGCAGTTATGCTGAGCATGAAATGGTTACGGTAACTGACGTATTTTTATGGATAAGGATTAATATCGTATCCGTCTAAATAGCTAACCAATGTGACCAATTTTTTTTACATTTAGATGGGTATAGTCGTAGTACCTAAGCTACTTGTAAAAGATAGACATATGTCATAGCGGACCTTTCTCTAGACCAGTGTTTTTCAATCTGTGGGTCGCGACCCCTAGGGGGCCCACCAAGCCTTACTCGGGGCTCGCTAAGAGAAAGGCAAGGTTTTGCGCAACAATAAAAACACAAATTTAGTGAGAAGGATGGGCTTGTTTATTTTTCAAAAGTTTGTCAAATCGTGGTGCTATTTTTGAAATGTTAATAATCAAATCACTTTCTAATTGAAGTCCATTTCTCTTTTTAGTTTTAATATCCAGAATTGCAGAGAATGTCAGTTCACACAAGTATGAAGTGGTGAATGGCAATAATAATTTTAGAGCCTCCCTTGCCAGCTCTGGATATTCTTGTTTTCTTTTCATCCAAAATACATTAAAAAATAGTTAACGTTGTAGAAAAAAATCTTAACTTAGTAGAAAAAAATCATTAACTTTATATGTCTGTCTATGGAAGAGGGGTTCCCAAGAGTTTTTGAACCTATAAAGGGGTCGCAATATCAAAAAGATTGAAAAACACTGCTGTAGACTATACAAGAGAAACATTTTCACCATAGATTGTTTTGGGTCATGAAAGCTCCCAGTCGGGTGATTTTTTTTCCAATTTATTACACAATCATATTTTTAAACAATTAACACAAAACACGAAAGAATTATACACACAAACTTTCCTCTTGAATCACTCTATCCATTGGTGAAAACCGAATGAAAATCCGTTCGGCAGTCTTTGAGTTTATCGCGGTGAAACAGACAGACAGACAGACGGGGGATTTTGTTTTATTACATGTATTGATTGGCTTGACTGGTTCCTCCCGTACCTACACACCAAATGTTGGCAGGGAAACTTTACTGTTCCGAATTATTTATTTCTTGAATAAACTCATAAATATCTTCGAATGGTTTTGTCGCATAATTTCTTATCGTAGACGTAACCGAAGCCTAACTTAAAAGAAACAAAATAGGACTTAGTAGAAGATCATACGACTCACTTAAAATCACTACTACAATCAGAATCCAGAACCCCGGCCCCGTTGATCCAAGTCTCCACCAGTAAGTCAGTCTGCAGCCCGCCAGCTACCAAGCCAGAGTACAGGTCGTTGACAAACTTGCTACTCTTGGCGAACCCCTTGAACTTACGACCCTCTATCGTTTCGAAGATTTCTGTGTGGTGCCTGGAAAGTTTAATAGTAATTTTTGTTTTAATCAGTTAAATTCGAAGGTGCTTAAATAGCTCAGTTGTTGATAAAACAATTTGAAGGTCAATAAATCATTAGTAAAAATCAATGAAGCCAGCGAAATCAAGTATGAATAGTCTTTACACGCATTTTAAATCGTCATTACAGGATCGCAACAATTTAATTTTTAATTTACCAATTGTATTTTCGCTTCCATTTAAATTGTGTTCCATCGCTTTCTTACTAATGATTTATAAATGATTAAATTGATTTATCAACAGCTGAAAGGAAAAATTGAAAACTGTAGGTATTTGACATACTTATTCGTATTTATTTACTCTTTATCAAACCTCAGCTATCGACTGTTCGCAAATGGCACTTAAAATTACATTTTAAAAAGCAAGTCGAATTCCAAAATTCCGAAAATGTAGAAATGAATTCTGCATTTTGATAATATTATTTATTGCATTCTCCGCACCAGACTTAGAAATAAACATAAAGTAGAAATACCTAGCCTATGTTCAAAATTCTTGTAAGCCAAGTTTTAAATTTAATTTTAAGTTTCTGTGTAAGAATGTATGGTGAAAGATGACGGTGTTAATGTTTGATTATAAAAAAAGTTACACAGCATACAAATTTCTAGCTGATCTTAAGCTCTATCCCACTGACGATAAACCGGAAGTAGGAGATACAACAAATCATAACAGGTATCAAAAAAATTCTGCGTTGGGCGTCGACTTTTGGGTCACCCTGTATAATTGAATGCCAACCTACCATGGCGGACTCTGTATTGTTATCTTCCGAGCAACAGCTACAAGATTCGGTATTTCATTCTTCAAACCCTCAGGGATATGTGTGTACACTAACTCGGGCTCGTTGTACTGCAGCAGCTTTCCTATTTGGTTCAGCGCCGCTGTGTCCATTGACATACACAGGAAGGACTGCCCGAATCTTGTGCCCGTTGGGGGATAGTAGTAAGATATATTGTGAAAGGATAGCTCTGTAAATATAAACAATACAATATTTTAAAGATTTGGAGAAAAGGAAGGCTAAATACGTGATGTATACGGGCTAACAGCTAGCTGACACATTCTTTCATCAACGCCCGGCCGGTTGTGTACCCTCCACCAATACTGTGCGAAACACTCGTGGTTCTGGAAGTGTTCTAAGAGTCCACCATTACATATTCATTTTATGGTATTTTTCTTTTGCCAAGATCGCATAGTGCAAGAAAATTCAAAAGATATAAATATATATATATATATATATATATATATATATATATATATATATATATATATATATATATATAAAAATAAGTAAGTTTAACGTAATGGTCGATTTTTTGCTAGCAGCCTAACTAGAGAATCGAGAAATTGTGTAAGTAGATTTTCCTGACTAAGTTGCAAACCTTTTATACGGGTGAAATGGGGAAGTAAATTTTATTCGCAAATGTACTATACTGATAGAATTTGGCCTAAAAAAACACAGGCTCTATATGTTTTTCACTACTTGGCAGACTCGTGCAATCTAAAATTGCAAATTGATAATAACATACTTAAATTGTAAAAAAATATATGGTTTTGTAGCGCTTGAATTAGTTTAATTGTCTAGGCATTTTCAAGAAGAAGAACCTTATTATTTTATTACATTACGGTACTAATTATCTCCTTACTATAAAATACCTCTGGCCACTCGTTATTAGTAATTTACTTTTACTAACAAACGCCCAGAGGCTCAAATATTAACTGCTAAGACGAGACATTCCATTTTTCTAATGTTTTTTTTTTCTTTCACTATTATTGACATTTGTACATAAATATAAATATTTACCTGTAGCATCATATCCTATTTACCAAGGCAATGGGTATTGTCAATTGTTCTTTTAGTTTTTTATTTTTTAATATTATAAAAATAAAACGTACAACATTCCATATCGTTTACACATACTTTGACAAAAGCTTTACTGCATGTCGAGGAAGTTATACAATTTTGATTTTGAGTATATAAAACTAATGTAAGAAAAGCTTTTTTCCAGCTTCTACAACACAAGCAGTATGTATGCTTGGACGCCAATGGATGAAAAGAAACCTGATGAATAATTAAAGAGTTAGGTTTTATTGGCGGCAAGTACTACAGTAATTCCTATTTTGATAGCTACGTTTTGCGTTATTATGTTCTGGTCGAAGGAAATCATTCTTCAATTAAAGGCAAAATGCTAAACCCTGACAAAAAATATATAGAATACAAAACTAATGTACAATTCAAATGTGCTCAAGGGATTAGAAGTAGAAGAAAAAAGGAACTACAAATGCTGACAAAAATTATACTGTTTATGGTTCAAAGAAATCTTGGTTCAAAGTTAATCTCAGAGAAAAATAATTTTCGCATTTATAACATATTAATTTCAATACAGGTTAATTACTTTGGAGACTTTTCTGCACTTATAGTAGTATTTGTATATTTACAGGAATTCCAAACTTGAAATTTAAATTTCCTTGTACAGTCAGAAAATAGGGGTTCGTTACATTTTGAAGAAGAAAAGATATTGACAATCAAAAGTCAGTGGTGAATGTCAAATAAATAATAATTATATTTATAAACATTACTAATGGTAATGCACGGAAATTTTTTTGGATCTACGTTTTCAAAGCTATGTTTTAATTTTATTAATACTTTTATTATACTAATACTTGAAATTGTCAGAAATAGTTATTGTGTAGTAACAACAGCTGATTGCCATAAAACACAAAATAATAATAATAATATTACTAATTGTGAGGTCTGGCTAAATTAATGAATTGATTGATTTTATTTGTGGTTTATTCTTATGGTTTGTAATATTTATTGTTCAGTGTTATTATTGTAAAGTCGTTGATTAAAAATGGTTCCGATGTTGAAACATGGTCGAGGCAAGCCTTTCACTTCCCAAACTAAAGACGTTTTGTATAACTTGTACAAATATTTCGAAAATGAATGCAATAGCAATCTGAGCAGTATAGTGACTCCTGGTCAATTGATTGCTATATCAACAAGGAATATTATTTTGACTTCGTCAGAAAAGTCCTATCAAAAAGCTAATGTCATTCTTCAGAACAGGGACCAACCTTTAAATCACCTAAAAATAAACCAAACCGGAAGCCTACCATTATAATAGATGGTTTTGATCAACAATTAATCCGGAGAACGATTCACAACTTTCGCATTACAAATAAAGAATTTCCGACGGTCACAATACTACACACAACATTTAAAGAAGACATATATTATAAAGGTTGTTTCAGCAGGTTTGAAAACACTTCATCTTACTAATAAGACAGTGCAGTAATTTAAAACCTAAGTTTTAAATGGAAACCCACGGAAGATAACCACAAACTGCTAATGGAAAAGCACGAAATTCGATACTTGCGAATTAACACTAAAATTGCAGAACATCTTGAACGAAATCAAGCAATTGTTTTTACCGACGAAAATTATATCCTGCATACATCACATACCCTCTCAAAGTCTTGGTCAGATGGAAGCTCTTCTGGTTTAGAGTGACATGTATCAAAGGGCAACCGCTTGACCATCGTCCATGCCGGCGGAATGGATTTGAATTGAATTTGTGATGGAATCTGTACCTAATGTAAATTTGCTCATGTTTATGTCAACAACAAACAAAGCCAACCAAAAAAGTGGTGATTACCATGATAATATGAATTATGATAATTATTCGAAGTGGATCCAAACGATATTACCTAGTGGTGTAGTGGTAAGTAGCCTTGCCTCATACGCCGAAGGTCCCAGGTTCGAGTCCTGGCCAGGGCATTCATTTGTGTGATGAACATAGATGTTTGTTCTCGGGTCATGGTTGTTTGGTTATGGTTGTTTATATATGTATGTTTATTCTGGGTTTCCCCCCAGTTCGCTGTATGGTCGTCCATAACACAAATTCTGCTTACTTTGGGGCCATACAGTTGGTGTGTTTATCTGGGGATTTATTATTAATATAATTATTACCCGACCTTAAACCTAAGTGTTAAAAAAAAAAATCATCACCGGATTCTAAAAAAAGCAAATTATTTTCTGGCAGACTTTTATGTAAGCCATGAGTGCTATAATGGCATTAGCTATGGAAAAATTTAATAGCATTACTGTAGAGGAATGGAAAAATGTTTGTCTACATGCTATTAAAGAGAAAAATAAATTGGCATGGGCAAGGCACGGATAAGGGTTTAGATATAATATCGGAACAAATTACAGCTAACACAAATGATTCATCGGATGAAAGTGAGGATGAGGATGTTTAAACTACAACAGTTTTTAAACAATATGACATACCATCAGGTAATTGCGGGAACTTCGGGACCGAATGGACCAGCCATACGCCAGTAAATTGATCTCCAAAAACGACCCCTTTTGTGTGGCCATCTTCGTACTCCAGAGCAGTAATGTTTTGCATGTATGATTCATTTTCTAATACTATTGGCAAAGGTGGTTGGTCATTGTAAAGTAAGGAAAATAGTTTATTCCGTCCCTGAAACAATTAAATTTATATTTATATTACTTTTGTCATTCATATTAGTAATCAAAACTGAATCTGAATGGTAAATGTGCTGTAATTCAGTGTTATTTCTTAGAACCTTTCTGTATTTTATTATTTTTAGCTTGCTGATGAGTTTTTTTAATTTTAGTTGTATAATTGTTGATAAATGTTGAACCTTATTTATTTATTATGTTTTTTTGTCAAACATATGTTTTTTCAAGTTGCATGTCTATTCACCCAGTTGTGTACTGCAAAATATTCAGTCAGGGGCATTCATTTGTGTGATGAACACAGTTGTTTATTCTCGGGTCATGGTTGTTGATATTTATATATACATATTCTGGGCTTCCCCCCAAGTTTGCTGTATGAACATCCACACCACAAGCTCGGCTTACTTTGGGGCCATACAGTAGGTGTGTTTGTCTGGGGATTTATTGTTATGTATTATTGTTATAATTTATAATATAATCACCCATATATTACAGTTCTTTTGCTTCAATTAAGCACGCTGTGCTAACCTTAGTTCACAGTTAAACCTGTTATAACTTATGTATTTATATTAAGAAATTACATAGTAGCTATGAGCTATCCCAATGAAAAAAAAATAAATAAAATGCCAGGATATAAAGTTCTCTGGAGATTTTAATTATTGTAATGTATAAATTTTCTATTGTTTCTACTAATCATACAATAGTAATAATAAAAAGGATCATAAATTTTATCCTTTTTTTTTACTATTGTAATTTTTAACAGTAGGTATTCTTGTATCTTTGACCTCATTACTTTTAAACTATTTATGGGTATCATTGAAGTCATATCATCACACAAGTAAAGTGTCATTATAAGCATTATGATTGTCCACTATACTATGTGAATTTACACTTTGTTCAATATAACATCCCCTTAAAATTTGAAATCAGGTAAGTAATTGATTCTTTCTTACAAATGTTAAACTTGAATTAATAATTGTTAACAAAGTTAAGCTATCAAATTCGAAACACTTAACAAATGTCTTTTGTTACGTCATCATCATCTTCCTCTTCATTGTTGTAGCATAAATACACCTCAACTTTGGCCTAAAAAGCTGGCAACAAAAAGGTCCTTGGTACACTTTTGTCTAAATTGATAATTACATAAAATAGTCTTAATACAATTTGACTACGACTTTGTTTTTGCTTCTACCTATTGACTTTTTATATAATACAATCCACTTACCATATGCATTGGTATCAATGTTTGTGCTAACATGGAACTATTACTGTCTATGCCATATTTTGAGATTATCCAGCCATGTTTTAAGGTTTTTGAAGTTATATACATGTACATTACTCCTTTCTTCATCCTGGGGTTTGGATGAGCCTTATCTTTAGGCAGTTTGTACAAATAAAACCTAAAAAAAAATAATTTTTAACCATATTGAGGACAATCAAATAAATAATTTAATGCTGTGATGTTATGTAACTAAACAAAATTACTCCTGAGGTTTCTGTCTATTCAGAAAAGTTTAAAACATGCTTAGTGAGTTAGCTGGAGATATCATGGATTGTACCTGATATAATGTTTGACGGACAGGATTTATTTTATAGAACATATCTAAAATTAAATAATGGAATAAAACAAAATTGATAACACTGTAAATAGTGAAATTTTTGATGAGCTTGTTACGTGAAAAGTGAAACTTTTAACTATGTTTGCAGATCCAAGATGTGCACACCCACAATGTGAATATTCCATATGTATCAAATCATTTATATATTTCAATATTATATATATATCACCTATATTTAACTTATCAAATAATTTTAAGAAATGTGGATTATAAATGAGTTTCATTGAGTTATACAAAGGATTTTTTTCATATAATTATTTGATTTGTGACTTAGAGCTCAGGGTCTTATATTACTATAAATGTTACAAGTTGGAGTTTAGTAGAACAGAATATATTTGTTAAACACAAAAGTGTTTAATAAAGACAAAGTCATATACGTTAATACTGACATAAGAAAACTAATAGGTACTTACCAATCAACATCATCTCCCTCCTCATCAACACAGTGAGGAACACTTAAACTAAATGAAAATAACATGAAAACTACAATAATATAACGTAACATATTTCACTGAAGAGTCAAACATGAAATGCAAAAACTAGACGCAAAATGATTCATACACCGTCAACCCCAACTACTTATTGCTACGTTAAAAAAAATATAAACAAGATCAGCTATTACAAAACATTCTCATACAAGGATTTCCTTTGTCAAGCTCTAGTATAGCAATCTAGACAGATATCAAATAGACTGAAACAAGATATGCGCGCGCGCAGTTTTCGTTTTAATTTTCGAAACAAAACGATTTTTGCTTTGTTTTATGTTTACCTACTTAACCGGATGACTTTGACACAGTGTTGCCAGATGGTCTCGGTGACATACCGCTAGCTAGACTAATGCTGCGTTCCGTTTGCCGATTACAGATATTATAAATTTAAATTAAACCTATTATAAATAGATAAATTCAAGATTCTTCACCGCTGTTATGATATCGTAAACGCGGCGGGAAGAATTTATTAATCAAAGCAATGCAGTGGCGCAGCGTGGGTGTCAGCCGCCCTCTTATTTAAGTATTTCAATGTAAAGGACTATAATACACAGCAATTCTAAAGAACTTTTCTTCAAGAACAGTCCTCAGTGTTGTACAGTTACAAATGAAAAATCATATACATGGTGATTTTTGAAAACGGGGATAGAAGGGTTAATTCTAAACTATGAAAAATAGAAAATGTTTTTGATAAAAATTGTCATTTTCTGTAAATTTACCGTCATCATCAATTAAGAAATAAACTTTATCAAACAGAAACATCACATATATAGCATGAGAATTCTTCGCTTTGTGTTCAAGAGATATTCCTAATACACTACCAAGCTACCTAGACCAGTGGGCGGAATGCTGGTTCCCTTTTCAATCTTTTACTTTACTATTTCCATTTCTTTATTTTCTCGATGACAGCTCATGTGAATACTTGTGCGAGCGTTTTTTTTACATTATGTATACATTATTTTATAAAAATATAACGTTTACACACGTGCAAGGTTATATAATACCAGAGTCGGAGAAACTGATAGGGATGGAGCTATATCGATAAACGTAACACGATAACAGACCCGATATTTTAGACACGTATTAATTTTTGATTGATAATGCCAACTGCTTTAAAATTTTCGAAGCTGTTGTAAAATAAGTAGGTATAGGAATAGGTACTCGACAATCAAACGAAATAATTATAACGACAGGTAATCTTTATTTATGAATCGTCACTGTCACTCGATGAGCTCT
The DNA here is from genome assembly GCA_923062675.1 of Marasmarcha lunaedactyla. NCBI lineage: Eukaryota > Metazoa > Arthropoda > Insecta > Lepidoptera > Pterophoridae > Marasmarcha > Marasmarcha lunaedactyla. The sequence continues at coordinate 19,450,545 of OV281353.1, forward strand.
CCCCAACATTTATTATAAGTTCCTGTAGGTACTTATATTTTATCGAATGCCACATGAATTTCCCAATCCGACGCTATAATGTTTTGTATTAAATAATAATATTATAATTTATAAGTTTTAGAAGTTTTGGAGAGATATCATTTACTTAATAAAAAAATACAGAGAGGTTTAGACATTTGTGAAGGCAACAAGTTAATTGTGTCATTAAAAGATTTTGTGAATAACGTACGACACCAATTAAATCAGAAGCTAAAGGAATACGAAGAGAAAGCTAAAAAATTAAGCACTAGTGTGTAATAGACTACAATGACATAAATAAGGGACGCATTACTCCAAAATTTTCATATAAGTCTTCAGGTGAATTCTCCGTATACGGCGCAGAAAGATTTAAAAGGGACACGTTAAACGTTGCGTTGTATAAGCTGATTATGGATTTATATAAAAGGAGCCAAGTCTAGACATATAGTAAAAAATTCAAGTTTTTAATGGATTTGCAAGACAAAAATATCGAAAACATAGATTTGGAAAGTGCACGTCATATTATTGATTACTATCCAGATGACGTAGACGAGCATTAGTGAATGAGTGCATTAAATTAAAATCGTACTTACTCCAATCTAAACCAGAGTGAAACCTCTCGCAGTGACATTTTTATGCTTGTGTATGAAAATAAACTTATTGACGTGTTCCCTAGCTGCTATACCATTTTAAACTGTTTTAACTTTACCAATCACTATGTATCTATGTGTCCTATGTAGAAAATAAATATAAGACAACAATATCGAACCTTTGGATACTTGGGGGGAGGGAGACTTGCCGAGCTAACAGATGCAGAAAAGAATAATTTTGTATAGACATAAAGAGACTCTGTAAATTTATTTTGAAAAAAATATACCCGTGAAGTTTCTTGCCAGTTCTTCTTCACGAAGGTTTTTTCGAACTGGTGGTAGAATCATGTTTTATTTGACGTCAATAAGAACAAGTAATTGTCAATGTTGAGAAATAAATATTTCATTTCATTTCATTTCAACCATCGACTAAATGATCTATCACTTCTTTCCATAAATTGTGATCTCACAAAAGACTTGCATTGTGATGACCAAATAAAAGAATTTGCAGCTCAAAAATGCAGAAAGGTTGATTTATTAATTATAATTTATGTAACATAACTGTCACACACATAACCTGTCAATTCTTTTACTAATTCATAATAAATAAAGAAAATTATTTTATTGTTTTTTTATATTCTTATTTATATCACCATTTCGGTTTCTCTCTCATCCAAAGGTTGCCTGGAAGAGATTGCTACCACAGCAATAAGGTCGCCTTTTGTATTACTTGCGTAGATTTAAGCAATATTTATGTATCAGTATAGAAACAGTTTTTTGACATGGCTATTAGTTGAGTACTTAGATAGGCTTCTAAGTAGTTTCAGCCCAGGGCCCCACAAATTCACGATCCGCCCCTGATTAAATCAATTTAGAACTGTCATCGAGAAAATAAAGTAATGGAAATAGTATACCAATAAACAAAACAAGCAATGCGAAAGTTCAATACACTCAACGCTTTAGTAGTTTGGTCAGGTTAATAAATACTGGCATAGTAAAATACGAAATAAATAATTGTGTCCGCATCCGAACAATGTTACGTTACGTTTGACAGTCGTCATGTCAATACAGTGACACGTGATTGTAGAAAGTTGTCTATTTTTTTAGATTGTAGAAAGTTCATAAGTTTAGAATATTCCTGCAGGAACAGTATTACCCTAGCAGGAATTCGTTTTCATTTTTTTCCAAAACGGCAATACGCACAAATTTTTAATTTAGCGCAAGTCTACAGCAGATGGCGATCTAACTGTGCGTCCCACTCATAACACTCTAGCAGTAACTTTCCAGCTGGGTAACGCACGCCTTTCTTTGGCTGTCAAAATGGCTATGTTATAGCTGGTTTACACGCATAAGTAGTTAAGTTGGTAATTCAATTTTAAGTAAAAAATTACGTGTAAACAGTTAAGTGACAAGTGGTAACTTAAAATTTCGTACGCAAGTGATTAAGTAGACTGGGATTCGTTCTATTTTTCGTATAAGTAGGTGGGCGGGGCTTCTCACTTAACACGTTTGGACGTGATTTTTTAGTTAAGTGCATAAGTTGACAAAATGGGTGGCAGCAAGAGCTCGTAAAACAATTCAGAAAAAAGCATATTCTTGTAAAGATTTTAATTTCCGAATCAAATTCTTCTCTGTATTTGTCCAAAATCACGTTTAGCACAGAATTGACGAATTCCTTGACATTCATCATTGCTCATCTTCATTGAACTCATGAACTTAACTACTTAATCCGTTTGGACACACAAGTTGACATGACTTAACTACTTAATACATATAAACCACGCATTAGGTTTGTCGGTTTTAGGAAATGCGAGTTAAAAATACTTTTTCTACATTGAACGGTGTTTACTCACACTACCTCGTTGTTTTATACTTATGCTTTTTTGTAACCATTACTAATCATAATGAACAAAGGAGTTTTCAATAAATAAAACAACCATTAAATAAAAGTATGCTTATTTATAAACTATATTGGAAGAATTCTTCACGTGAATAAATAACAAGTGTTGATTTATGACAAGGCAAAGGACATAACAATGTAAAATACGATATAAAAATAAATACTCTGTAAAATGTAACTATCGACAGTGGCCTTAAACTTAACCATTACATTTTCTAGCTTTGTGTGGGCATAGAGACGGCTGCCTTCGTGTGCGATACGTCACTTTGTCTCCACAAAGAAACCACAGTTTTTAGATCAGTGTAGAAGTCAACCCCTTGCTTGCCACAGAAATGGTTTGTACCTAGGAAGCTGCCTCGGGAGCCGCTGAAGGAGAACATGGACAAAGGCACAGGAATAGGCACGTTCACACCGATTTGTCCAACATCGATTTCATTTGTGAATTTTCTAGCCGTCGCGCCGTTTGTGGTGAAGATCGCTGTGCCGTTGCCGTACGGGTTAGAGTTGATCATTCTAATGGCGTCGTCTAAAGTGTCAACGAACAAACAAACAAGGACTGGGCCAAATATTTCTTCCTTGTAGCATTGCATGTTGGGCGTGACGTTGGTCAGGATGGTGGGTCCAACGAAGTTGCCCTTTTCGAATCCTTTGACTTTGATGCCTCGTCCATCCAGCACTAAATTGGCGCCTTCTTTTACACCTGTGTGAAAGAGAAAGAGGTTTGTATACTCGTCAATAAAAATTCAACGATAAGCCGGTACCAGGTAGTGCATACGGCGACGACTACCCAGGGAAAAATAAGTAAAAAAAAAACCGGTCTCTTCCATTATTAAAGTTATAATAACTTTTTAAAAACTTTGAATTTCGATACCCTGTACAATATGTTTAGGTACTATTACTGAACTTCCAACAATAATACTGTTTCTTTGGTATTAGGGACCTGAATAGCATAGCTGTTAATCACAATGCCAAATTAAGCAAAATTTTCTGTAGTTTTAATACAAAAATAAAATTAATATCATTTATATCTGTCAATTTTAGAAAATTTAAACTTTTAACCAACTTTGATATGGCATGGTGTAAAAAAAATGTATCAACACTACATTGGCAAGCTCTTCTAAAATTCTAAAATGGTAAAATACTTTAATCACATTGAGAATAAACAAAAATTATGCCTATTTTTTGTGAACAAGGACTAAACAGAAATATTTAGTAATTAATCCTTGAAAACTGTATCAACGTTATTATGTATCTTAAAACACGTATCGGGTTACAGTTTCAGTTAGAAAAGCGTCATAAATACGTTTCCGAAGCGTGAGAGCGTGAGAGAGACAGATAGTTACGCCATAGGTCAGACAGAGTGCGACAGGTAGTGACGCTATTAAAATTTAGAGTAAGATATTTGTGCCGTTTCTGATTGGTTTATTTGATAGAATGGCGTCGGGTTACCATACTACCTCGTGCTCATATGTCAGTCGTCAGTACGCTTCGCTCTTTTGTTTACTGCGCATTCTTTAAAGCGTATTCATCAATTTACAGCAATCGTTTTTGGAAGGTCGTTTACCAAGCGCTCGGAGAAATGCAGGAAGACCTATGACAGAAAACGAAGAAGAGGTACTCCTAGAAATTGAAAATGATCCTACCACTTCAGTACGTGCCATACAGACTACTACGGGAGTCCCAAAAGGTACCGCACATCGTATTTTAAAACGTCACAGATTTCATCCGTACCACGTAAGACGTGTAAAGACTTTATTACCTCGTGACTAAGCTGCGCGAGTACAATTTTGCCATACAATGCTCAGGAAACATGCTGAGGATCCACAATTCTTAGATAGAGTTTTATGGTCCGACGAAACCACATGTAAAAAGATGTAAAGTTAACAATTTAAAGTTAATTTGTGGACAGGCATGATAAACGGCAGAATAATCGGACCCTTTGAGTTGCCGGGGAATTTGACTGGCGAAATGTATTTAAATTTTCTGATACATAGTTTGCCAGATCTCTTAGAAGATGTGCCTTTAAATATTTTACGGGATATGTGGTATCTCTGATGGATGTCCTGCTCAGTATGCCCGTCCAGTGCGGAACTCTTTAGACCAAGAGTTGTGGGACGGTGGATTGGCCGTCTTGGCCCAATTTTATGGCCGCCCCGCTCTGCTGATTTAAATCCGTTGGATTTTTTTTACTGGGAATGCCTAAAAGCAAAGGTTTATGCTACACCAATAGCAACAATAGGGGAGCTCCGACAAAGAATCATGGAGGCTGCAGAAAACATAACCACACGAGGATATGCGCGTCTGATTAAAAGATCATTTTTAAGGCGTTGTCGCGCATTTATTAATACTGGTGGTAAACAATTTGAACATTTGATTTAATAAAAACAAAAAACATTTTGATATCAACTCCTTGTTTTATTTAAACAACTACATATTCCACTCTTGCAAACTAATGGCGTAATAACATTAATACAGTTTTCAAGGATTAATAACTAAATATTTCTGTTTGGTCCTTGTTCACAAAAAATAGGCATAATTTTTGTTTATGCTCAATGTGATTAAAGTATTTTATCATTTTAGAATCTTGATTAGTTGCGCCCACTTTTAAAAGAACTTGCCAATGTAGTGTTGATAAATTTTTTTTACACCATGCCATATCAAAGTTGGTTAAAAGTTTAAATTTTCTAAAATTGACAGATATAAATGATATTAATTTTATTTTTGTATTAAAACTACAGAAAATTTTGCTTAATTTGGCATTGTGATTAACAGCTATGCTATTCAGGTCCCTAATACCAAAGAAACAGTATTATTGTTGGAAGTTCAGTAATAGTACCTAAACATATTGTACAGGGTATCGAAATTCAAAGTTTTTTTTAAACCTATTATAACTTTAAAAATGGAAGAGACCGATTTTTTTTCTTATTTTCCCTGGGTAGTCGTCGCCGTATGCACCACCTGGTACCGGCTAATCGTTGAATTTTGGGACACCTTATATATAATATGGTTAGGTTAAACTGTGTTTTACCAAATTCGGAACACCTAAGTATCTAATTGTAATTTCTGTTCATCTAACTTAATCAGTTGCTAACTTTGAAGTTTACAGATTAAATAGGTACAAGTTGAATGCGTTCTTGTCGATGTCGAGTTTTAAGAATTAAAAATATTAAAAGTTATGTTATTTAGGACGAACCAATATGCTTTACATCAGTTACAGACAATTTATTTCATCAAAACCATCAGAAAGCCAGTTTCATTCTGACTTCTATCTCAAAACCCACCCAGTTCTACATTTATATCCATATTTTTTTTATGTCGTGAACAAAAACTAGTTTCTTACATAATTCATACACCTGCAAAGCGAGACATATAATTTTCTATAGCGAAACATTGCAACTGCCTTCCTCTATTCCACTATTAAGTTATCATGTGCAATTACTGAAGTGAGATGAAGCAAGAAGACACATTACACAAGCTTGATAGATCTATCGAACTTGACGTATTATTCTACGCAAGATTAAAGCAATTTTTTGGGTATGTTAAAGTTTCTTTATTTATCTTAAGATGTTCGAAGACTATAGATACAAGTATACACAAAAATACATAAAAAATGAGATATAAACAATCGGGAAAAAGCCTTCTTTTGATTAATGTTTTGACGTTTTTCTAAGGTTAATTTTTACATGAATAAAAATAGGCATATCAATACCGAATAGTTCCTCGAAATACTTTTGTGAAATACTTCAGTGCTTATTTTTTAAAAAGGAAACGTTTCATCTGGCCCTTACTGTTGGGCAAAAAGAAGTATCTTCTACACTTGCGTTGGTTCGCTCGTGGTCTCCTTTCCATTGTTAAGCCCAACCGGGTTGATGTACATGTTCACTTTTTTTAACGGGCGTGAACGCGATTTCACATCTTTTCGGGAAGATTTTTATTATACAATTTAACGGATTCCGCTGATTGTAACTGCATTTGGATTCGGTTAGGTAACGACGAAGTGGGAGGGTCAATGTTACTGGGTTGGGAATGGGATTAATAAATTTAATATGAATATATAACCTACATACATTATGCTAAATTGTTGTTTTTTGAACGCGATTAGCAACTATCGCTTTCTTCCTTACTCTCACGTTAAAAGCTATTTTTTTCTTATGAATGAAATATAGAATTTATCTGTATGTCAGCTCTTAATACGGGAATACATAAAGTTAAGCTCACACATTAAACAAAAAAGAAATCCGACTCTTACCAGACTCCACAAGGTTCAAAATCCTCTGCTTAGCCTTAGCAGAGATGACAGGTCCCACATCAGTGCCGGGCACGTGTCCCGCGTTCACGTGCAGATCTTGAGCTCGCTTTATTAAATCTGGGATCCATTCCTTTGCTTCACCTGATGAAATATAAAAAGAAGACTAAGATTGGGTGTCGTCTGAAGTGGTACTATACTTTTTTTGTTATTTAAAGAAAGGCATTGCGGGCAAGGTCTCTCGCTCGCATACTCTTGCCCTCTTCATTAGCACACCCCTGTGACGTCACAAAAATTTAGATAAATAACAATTAAATATGGTTTTCTTTTGGCCACGTTGCTTTTAGTTTATTCTAGTTTAGGTGTAGTTTTTTATTTGTAGTGTATTTTTATCCTTCTTAATATAGTTTTTTTTTAATTACTTATTTTACTTTTATACATTTTAGTATTTTAAGCTGGTTGTATATGTTGTATAAATAAATTTAAAATAACTATAAGCTTTTTAAATCAAACATTTCATTTTAATATTTTGATTTAAGTTTTAGGAATCATTATCAGTGTCATTGCATTCCTAGTTTTATATGTTATGTTTTATGTTTTTTTTATATGTTAATATAAAAAATATTTATATTCTAAAACTTAATTAATATTTTAAATTTATGCAAAACGAATTTTAAATGACGTGGTCATTAATCTTTCTTATTTTAACTGCCATAAGTTGTGTATCAGTAAAAGGCAAGGTAATATAACTTCTTGCATAAAGAATCGGGGGTCTGATTTTGAACAAGATTTAAGATAAACATAAAAAATGGTTTTAAAAGTCAATGATATTTAATCAAAATTAAATTACATTTACATTATAACAAAAAATATTGACAATAAAAAATTGTTGACTTAATTTTGCAATCCTTTTATTATTTTATAATCAAGTTTATGTAGTCATTTGTACCATTATGGATAGCTAATGATTCAAGGAAGTTATTTATGCAATTTGTGTACAAAATCCCATAGTAATTGTTTTCACAATGGCTTGCCAATTGTAAAGAAAAACTATTGTATTTAGAAATCAATTGTCATTTTAGGGGCATAATACATTTTTTTTGTTCCATTCGTAATTAGATTTGTTATTTAAATAAGTTTCTTGTTTATTTACTCTTAAAAGAAAACAGAAAAATTGTTTGAAATCGGGCATATTTCTAAAAAAACACAAAAATCCGTACAACTTGATAAATAATAATTTGTTGATAAAATAAAAAAACCACATGTTGTCTATCCAAATCTATTGGAAAAAAGCTCAACTACAACCCCTTAAAAGGGGGTTTCCTTTCGGGTGAATATATACTTATATTCGTATATATACTTCTACTGAACTACCTATTTCTGTAGTTACGAAGATGTTATGACGCCAAACCCCCCTCCAACTAGCTGATTCAGCACGTGATCTTTATTCGCGTCGGCCTAGCTTTAAATATCTCAATCTCAGACACTCATAATTGACTAAAGACCCGTCGTTGTGGCTCGCGACTCACCCACAAACACAGCGGTGCTCAAGGCCATGCAGCGCTGGCCGGCCGCGCCGAATGCCGCGCCTGCCAGCTGGTTCAGCGTGTGCTCTTTGTTCGCGTCCGGCATTATGACGCCGTGGTTCTTCGCGCCCATGTTGCTTTGTACCCGTTTGCCTGTTGGGGGGAGAATAATTGTAATGCTGTGGTCCCAATGCGTAAGGAATGAATTTCTTTAAAGAGGCCTTTGTCTTGCAGAGCATTTGTTTAGGCTCAAGGAAAAATGGTGGATTGTTTCAATGAATTCTAAGCTTTTATGTTAGGCTTTTGTCAAGATAGGGAACTTTCAGTTTGGGAATGGAACTTTGAATTGTTAAGCAAATGCAAATATTTATTGATAACACTGACAATTACTTGTTCTTATTGACGTCAAATAAAAAACGACTCTGCCACCAGTTCGCAAAAGCCTGCGTGAAGAAGAACTGGCAAGAAACTTCAGGGGTATAATTTTTTTCAAATAAATTTACAATGCCTATGTCTATACAAAGTTACTTCTTATCTGCATCTGTTAGCTCGGCAAGTCTCCCACCCCCAAGTATCCAAACGACGAACACCCTCAAACGGGACCCGTTCACGAGTTAACGCGGGATCCACTTATCATTGTTTGGACTGTCACACATTGACAAAACTGGGATATTACCATGAGCTTCTTATAAAATTTCCCAAAATAGCGTAATTACTAAGAATACAAAGAAGGAAAAGGAAGAGAATCTTCAACTATGAAACGGCTAACTGTTCCGGAAGAAAACAATAATTTTTTTATCTCATTCACACTGGAAACACAAATGACTCCACAAAATAAACATTTTAAAACGTAAATACCAACTATGTCCCACTTTATTTAAATAGAGAATCTTAAATTCAATGCTGATATGACGCACCTGCAGCCGAAGCTCGCTGGTAGATGTGCTTGCCGGCGGCGTCCCCGCCCACAAAGGACACGGCTTTGATGTCCGGCGCGTCACACAGGAAGTTCACGGTGCCATGAGTGCCGTGGACTACCTGGAATTATAGGTTATTGCTTAATTTTGTAAGAACATAGTGATTATAATTCTTTCTGTATGGGTTTTGTAATGGTGTCCGTATCTCAGAATGGAAATTTTTCAGAATGAAAGTAAAATATTTCTAAGTATTTTGTTTATATTTGTCCTTTCGCATATTTGTCCTTTCGCGGAACGCGCCCCTCATCAAAAACACTGAACATGGTAAATAGATCGTGGTTTTAATTTGCCACCAACGACTTAAATTAAATAAACGTAATATTTACAGAAATGTTCCATTCAGTTTGTTGAGGAACAGGATCAAGCAAAGATAACAGAGATATACAACGTTTTAGGATACTACACAAATATTGTTACAGTATATTTTTATTACAATGCGCAATCTTTCGACACATTACGAATCCCCATTTAAGGGCTAATTTTACGCTTACAATGGTATTCATTATTTAGATGTAATTCCACTCACATTGACAACCCCAGGAGGAGCCCCCGCCTCGTTCAGGAGTTCCATCATCATCAGGGTGGCTCCGGGATCCTGCTCCGAGGGCTTGATGATGCTGGTGTTGCCAGTCACCAGCGCCACGGGGAACATCCACAGGGGGATCATCACGGGGAAGTTGAAGGCTGCTACTCCTGTGAACAATGTTGTAATGGATGTAGGTCCTTATTTTAACAGTTTAGGAATATTAAGATCCAAATAGGTCGTAAATACAATAATTGTTGGTAGTTTTGCTGTGTTAAAAACTTGCTGGGTTAAATCCAGTAAGGGAAAAGTACTGGCCAAAAGTGACAGTATTCCAACGGGTATCTTGCTGTATCTATACTAATGAATAGAGGGAAAGGATCTGTTTCGGATAAACTCTCAACCAACTAAATCGATTCGAATAATTCTTTAACAATTTGAAAGATTTACTATCCAAAGGTACCTGGGCTTTTATAAAGTGCCGCAAGCACAAGTTTATAACACAATTTGAATTTTAAAAACATCTTTGAACCAGTTTTTAGAACACTCTTCGTTTTCGGCAACGTTTTTGTTATATTAGTGCCATGAAAATATTATAGGTTTTCTTTGTTTTAATTTTTTTAAGTAATTTTAATAGCCACCTCATTCATAAATTCCTATTGTATGAACATAATATGACCTCATTATAAAACAATATTTGTTACTACGATAGATTTGAAAGCACTTCTATACACAGGCTGGTGTCAGTCTGAGTGGAGAGTCATATGATAGGGTAAACAATGTCTGTGGTAAGATCTCTCGTATGATAGTTCAAGGGTTCCTAAACTTTTTTCGATTTATATTGTTTCAATCGTAACACTATGCGGAGATACTAATATTAAAAATTAAATAAATAAAGGACAAAAACGATAAAAATCTTAGAATAATGTGACAGACAGTACAGAACAACAACAATATATGATCTCTCACAGACGGGACAATCTGTGGAGAGGCTTCGATTTCTCGTGAGCGTCCTGGCTTAGGCTTCAACTCCACCTCGACACAATACAATGTAACAAGATAAAGTATTGCAAAACAAATAAAAAAGATAATAAAATGAACAACTAAAACCCAGAAACGACTAATACGAGTATAAAAATATTAATAAATTCAACATTAGCAACGCACCATAAAGTACAAGACAACAAGATTCTAATTTAATCAAGAAGCACGAATGGATAACTCTTTAAGGTTTGATTTTTTCTAAGATTTTATTGGCCTGGACCTGAGCAACAAGGTTGGAAACCGCTGTAGAGGTTACCAGGGCGTAAAAAATGTTTCCAATAAGGCCGGCCTTAGACCTACAATAACTTTGCACAATATTTTTATGGTGCAATATAATTGAACTACCCCTTGAGATCAAACGATCAATATTATCACGCAATAAACCTGGGCAAGACAAAAATATACACACATATAAAAATATGAAATAAAATGGTGCAATAAAAATTAAACTTACTCAAACTTTTGTTTAATCATTGCGCAATCTACAATACTAACCCTAAACGGTCAAAAACATTGCACAATTCGTAATTTTGTGCAATTTAATTGATCGTTAAGGGTCGGCCTAAAATAGAAATATTGTGGTAATTTTGTTTATACATGAATATTAAATTTAAAAAAATCGAACTTTATATATGTTTTTTATTGTGGTTATCACGCCAGGCAGAACAGGAAGAACCGTGGAACCTCTGCTGCAACTAAACACTAACTATTGAAACACCATTGTTTACATTTTTGATACGAAATCATAGTAACGAGTATAATGAAAAATATGTTATGTTACGTTTTCATTGGATTGAAATATTTTTCAATGCCTATTCGCCAAACTTGGAATTAACTAGGCTTCAAATTATCAATAAAAATTTTAATAATTGTTGAATTTCTCTGAGTATTGTGTTCGAAGGCGTCATTGCAGAAGCTTTGCAAAGTATGATTACGCCTCAAAAAAGCGCAAAGGAAAGGAAACACAATGAGATGTTTTGACAGTTGATCAACCTGACAGAATTAAATGACAACCTGAGGCACAGACCTCAAAGATCTAAAGAAATGATTTAGTCAGTACCCGAACATACACGACACGAAGCAATATAATTGAGTTTAAGTATTTTATTTTATGTAAGTACGTCAACTATCTTCCACTATTTTACTTTAATTCAAGTTTAATTCAATACACAACAAATCATGTAACCATTAGCATAATAATATATATAATTCGCTTTTATAATCAAAATATCTTCAAACTTTTATTTAACTAGCTCGTGCATGCTCCATGATTCAAAAACACCCTTTTTTTAGTCAAGATTTCGTGGAAATTTTTTCAAATAAATAAAGATATACAAACCAGCAGTTACTCCCAAGGGCGCTTTGTACACATGTGTGTCCATATCCTTGGCGATGTTCTGGATGCAGTCTCCAAGTTGGAGCGTAGTGATGCTGCAGCAGTGCTCCACGCATTCTGTACGTTACAAAGGAATTGTATTTATTTAGCGTTACGGACGATTTAGGTGATAAGCGTGTGAGAAATTAACATACAACATATATGTCTGTTTGTTCTTGCGTAATCGACAAACTTACTGAACTAATTTTGAATTTAGAACTATTTGGCCATTACAAAAGGTCATAATTAATACCAAAATTCCCATAAATCAGGGGTCACTCTAGCAATAGATTAACTGCTACTATACTGATGTAACGGAACAAAGTGGTACAAATGTGAGGGTACAAAACGGTAGAAATGTAACAGTACAAAGCGGTACAAATGTAACAGTACAAAGCGGTACAAATGTAACAGTACAAAGCGGTACAAATGTGACGGCACAAAAGTAACGTAGGCTATACTTTATTAAAACTTAACTACGCTGGAGTATTCACGCAAAACTGCTATTTAAGAAGCTATCTATAAAATACGCCACAGAGCGTGGGGATGGACAAAGAGTGACAATTTAATTGCGAGACAAACTGTAACAAGAGTGTGACAGCTGTTATGTCTGTCAGCATAGCAAAATAAAAATATACTTACGAATACCACGCAATACATCTCCTTCCGCATCAGCCAGGGTCTTGCCTTGCTCCTCAGTGATCTTCGCCGCCAACTTTTCGTGGTTCTGACGCAATATGCGTGCGAAACTGTAATATAAGTGTTAACTTTGGCAGTAAATTAAACACAGCCAAAACTATTTTTAAGAAGGTTTGAAACTTAGGGCAGAATAGTCAAAAGTCCACAAATCATTTTTTCTGAAGTTGTTTGGAAGCATCTTATTGATTATTTTTTAAACTACAAAATTATTGTTACATTGGATTTCATCAACTTTATTTAATGTTTGATTCTACAAATTATGTATTATCAGGTACAAGTTACTACAAGTAGTTGTGTAATTGATGATGCATTTAAAATATCTCATTACTTAAGAAAGAACCATCCTAAATCTATTAACACACAGATCAGTTGGTACTTTTCGCGCACATGCTGGTACTGACCTTTATATAACTCTAACCAGTACATTTTAAACATAGGAATAAAGATTAAATTATTCTTATTAGGTTCGTTTAAATGTTATAATTTCGTTGACCCCTGGTTTTTTAAATAACAATAAAATGTTTTCGTTAATTTAATTACAGCAATACTGAAGTTATAATAATATTAAGTACTGACATAATATATCAAGACCTGTCAATGATAATGTCAATTTCAGCTTTGTCACTGACAGAACTTTTCATAAAACTATGGAATTCAATGTTATTTTACTACATTTAATTCAAATGAAATAATCAGTGAAATATGAAATTTCGAAATGCTATTGAGTTCAAGTTATATTTTGATATAATATCTACAAGTAAACAAACAAATCCAATCCACGATCAAACAAAGAAGGAAACGTCAGCTGTCACTAGCTTGTCAATGTCAATGTCTAACTGATATACAGACTTAAAAAACATGTCTGTCCCTGATTTAGGGACAAATATTGTTCAGCTTACTTAATTTTCACATATTTATATATTTTCTTAAATTTTCACGATTCATACTTTAAATAAAACACTTTTTACCGGATATTATCGCGTATATTTTAGTTAATTTTAAAATTATTTCGACGTTTCGGCATCTTTGCAGTTGCCGTGGTCACGATAGACTTCACATATTTTATTCGGGATACGAAAATCGTACAAAAGCAGAAATGCATAGATCTTCTTCATCTTAAAACATAGTCTTTCTAATGTCGTGGTTAGATTTATATTAATATCCAGTACCGGTACTTCATATTTTGTTTCACTTATAAATTTAAAGAAAATCGTTTTTTTTATTCTGATGCCTAGCACATCTTCTGATATACGTGTTTTGATAAAAGTGGAATACCTTGTTCTCCATAAATGTACTTACTTGAACATGAGTTGTTGCCTCGTGATGATCGTACTTTGGCTCCATTGTGTATAGGCGTTCTTAGCAGCGCTCAGTGCTAAGTTCAACTCGTCGCAGGTCGTCTCGGGCACTCTGGAATACAATACGATTTATTACAATACTTTGTGAATATACCAGCTGATATTATTAATATAATTTGACACCTTTCATACAGCGTGGTACAGCAAAGTACATAACTTCAGCTGGAAGAACCATCAAGTGATATGTGAGCGAAGCCAATAAACTTAGTTATACAAATGAAGTAATTTGTTAGAAATTAAAGTTTCTCTTTACGTTTCCCTAGAAGAGCAACGAACGTGTTGGCTAAGAGTTACCATCCGTGCCATTCCCAGAACAGCACGAGACCACAATTTACGCATGGACATAGTCTACCGTATGTTCTGTCATAAAATAATGCTAGTTGGCTAGGCCGATCCTAGGCTTCGGTTGAATTTGCCTTTGCTCCTGTATTAAGACTAGCCATTTGCTGGATGCAACATCTTAACAAACGGTTAGGTATTTATACCTAAATCACAATAAGTAGGTACTATGGCAAACAATTACATACAAAATAATCACTCTAGTAGACGTTAAATTACGTATTATATGCTAGGCAACTAGGTATGTAAAGTAACAAAATGTACTTTTTATTATTTTAAACCCTTAACTAAGCATGTTCTTTAGAATAACATTACTAAAATATGTATTGTAAAATTATTATAAATATAACAGGGAACAAAATATCACTTGCTTATCTAACAAACAGAGTGGGCGAATATTATTAACTGGTAACAATAAATAGAATAGCAAACAATCAGAAGGTTTTAGGTAATTATCTACGTATCTCTGAAGAGAGAAATAATCACTTGTTATCACTATAATACTTGAACAAATATGTCAGAGTGTAATAACAACAGTGGGTTTGATGAAAGCAACTCGTTTAAAGATTTCGTCAATGATAAAAGTAATATTGACACTTGTTTACTTGACAACATCATCATATGTTCTTATAATTTTTGTATGTTTACCTACTTATATAACCCTCTAATAAATTTTTCTTTTTTGGTTTTAGGTATCCTAATTATAATACTATAAATACAAAAGCAGAAAACTACTACACAACCAACCATCCGGCATACACACATCAAAAAAAGTTTGAGATCACTTTGAAAATACGAAACCTTTTTTTTTACAGTAGAATAAAACGTTTTTTCTTTTTCTTCCAAGATTCTTCATTTAAAAATTTAATCTTTTCAGAACAAAACATTTTAAAATCTCAATTGTTTTTCTGTATAAAAAGAGATAAAATTGTTGTTTACGCTCATTCAGGAATCTGACCAACTTGATTCAAGAGTTTTTTCTGACTATTCGAAGAAGGAGTTCATTCAAAAAGATGCCGAGGGGATTATCAGAAGTTTTACGAGCACGAATTGTTACTTTGGGGGAAGAAAGACATTCTACGAGAAAAATAGCACGCAGAGTGGCTGTATCCAAATCCTGTGTCGTGAACACGTTACGGAGGTATCGCGGCGTGGATAACTTTGCTGATCGACCTCGCAGTGGTCGGCCAGTTGTGTTCTTACTGCTGCTCAGAAGCGTTACACCAGATTGCTGACTGCCCGAGACCCAACAGTCAATACCACTAAAATAAAAGCTGAGTTGCGGGCTGCTACTGGACTAAAAATCAGCACTCAGACGAAATTACTCAAAAAAATTACTCACACCAGGTTGCATTACGAGCGAGAAGATCCTGGCGAGCACCCCTGAACTCACAGCAACGACAGCGACGCAGATTCCAGTGGCCATTGATCCCGTATCGTGGCTGGATGACTGCAGCTTTGTACCAAACGATTGCTATTGATGGAATTGTCAGGTCATTTAGAATAAACCAGGGCCCTCGATTAGTATTGGTTGACGATAATGCGCCCGCACATCGAGCTCAACGTATCAACGCTCCTCTGTGTGAATACGACATTACCAGGTTAGACTGGCCTGCCCGCTCACCTGACTTAAACCCGATACAGCATGCGTGAGATGCTGTCAAGGGAGCTGTTTGGAACCGTCAGCCACCTCCCCAGACATTGCCAGAGATCAGAAAAGCCGTTATTCAAGAATGGGACAGGTTACCGCAAGAAATGCTGGATAACTTAATTCTCAGCATGCCCAGAAGGATTGCCGCGTGTGTCCGAGCCAGGGGAGGAGTTATCTTGTACTTAATAAAAACAAATTCGTAATAAATGTTGATAATATTTAGTTAAATTCTCTTTTTTTTTTTTTCAATTATTTATTAGTCGAAATTGCATTAGGACTTTTAAATTAAATTTTTGTTAATAAAAAATAATTTATTTTTTATTTCAAAAAGTGTATCTTTTTTATAAAAAGATGTTACGTAAGCAACACTTTTTTTAAATTCTTTTAAAATTAAAAAAATAATCCTACTTTAGTTAGTGATCTCAAACTTTTTTGGATGTGTGTACAGAAAAGGACACAGGATAGGTACTGCAACGTTTGCTTGTGCCGTATCTATTAAAAGAGGTTATTGCACAAACAAACTTGCCGTCAATTACGACTGGCAACTTACAAGCCTGTCATTATTTAATTTATTTGTAATTTGTTGCAAATGGGATTCCACATGGGATTCCATTGCGGGCTTTGTCCCCAAAAATAGTCTAATAATTATTGATTCTGTTATTATAAAATAGATTCATCTTTAATAAAAGTGGATTAAGTGATATATGTGTTTCTTTCTTATTAGTTAGGAAGACCTCCCTAGGGTAGACTTATTACATCAAGGGTCCTGGACTGCTTGAGATCCTTACTTTTGGAAAAAAATTACTAGTTCCTAGAAATGTGCAAACAATTTTGCGGTCAAACTGTAGATATTCTAATTAATCAAACACAAAACCCTTAAAGAACTGTCCAACTTAATTGTCATAGTGAGCTGTTCAGTTGGGCATATTTTCATTCATCATCATATCACAATATATATGTACTTACATACAGAAATATAAATATGTGGGCATAAAAACAGATGCACCATGTGTACAGTGTTTCTTATATATACCTATATGAAAAATACCTCATAAATGCCACACCTCCCCAATGACAAGTATAATTTATAAACATCTTAATATATTAACCTGCAGCCAAAACATTTTTTTACACACAGTTCATAAAGTGCCAACTGAGTAAACAAAAACTCTAAAAAGTCACCCACAGATTTGAAATTCACTATGTATCTATTTGCATTTAATTAATTATTATTTATAAGGCACACTGCATTATTCAGGTTTGTAAAACATCATATACAGATAATTGATTTATACCCCAATATGAAGAATGTCATTGTTTCAAACAATATAATGACTAGTCTGGCCAGTGAGCAGCAGCAGTCGAAAAAGGCGGGAAATAATTAAAAAATAAGCTTAGCACTGAACATACTGTGTAAAATAATTTTGAAACTTAGATTTTTTTCTAATAAGTAATTTACCTAATTATTTATTATCTTACAAGGTAGATAATTTATTTTTATCAAAAAAGGAAACAAGTATGTAATAAATTAAATTTTATATTTATTAGATCATTAATTGACAAGAAAATAGTGTTGCCAGATTCAGAATTCATAAAAATCCGACAGCCACAACTCATTGGCCAGACTCTAATTTGCTGTTTTTATAGGTGCCAAGTCAATCCTTAAGAAACATAAAAGGGCTTATTTTTATATCAAATTACACAAGATAATTTAATTAGGAAATTATCACAAAGAGTAATTTAAATAACATTATAATCTAATGATTTTGAAAGAAATATTGCCTAATTAATTAGGGAATCAATTATTTTATCATTAGGTACAACTCAAATGAAATATCAGTAGTTGTCGATCAGTTTTTTGTTAGGGACCAGACATGAGTTGCTCACGAAATAAAGATTCTCTAGATCATTTCATGTACGTAACATATAATATGTTCAGAATGGCTTTTCCAAATGTCTTTTATTCTTTGATAAGTACTTATTTATAATTTATTGTTTATGTAATTAATTGTTATTTTGTACTGATGTTACATCAAATATTTCACTAGGCAAAGAATTTCTCTTTGGACCTACCATGCAATATGTTTATTAGCATATTTTACTTTTGTTACATTTTAACAGTCCTTTTCTCCAAAAGTTTAAATGACTTACTATAGTAGTAACTCAGAATGTAAGTGCAGGTCCAGACACTAAATTTGATTCACAAATGCAATAAACATGGTTTTTGCTTAACACACACCTTTATTCTAGTATAGTTAATATGATAGTCCAGTTTCATTTTTAAATTTTCTCTGGGATAGAACTAGGGTCCATCCTGTTTAGCAGATATAACAACTAAGTTAACATAATATAAGCCAGTAAATTAATAATAAACAAACCAGAGTTTGTGTTATGGATGACATTTTGCAAACCGGGGGGTGGGGGATACCCAGAATAAACATGTATACAGGGTGACTGGTAATTTATAAAACACTGTGACATAGCTCATACACTATGGTGATGAAATTAACGGAATAAATTGTCATATTTTTTCCTTAAAAAAGTAGAAAAATATTTGAATTTTTCTTTTACTGACATTCCAGGTACTTTCATTTCTTCTTATCTCTCTAAAGTAATTGTGGTTGATGGGCTTTTGGGAGGGGATTGACCTACTGAGTTGTAGTTTTGGGACTTAAGGTTAAAGTTAATAAGGAGTCAAATCAGCCGTTCTATCAGGATTTTATCATTGTAAATTTTTGAACTATAAAGTGAAATCATATTTTATTCTTGGTTGTAAAGTCTTTTTTACTTTATATTTTTTTGAGTATCTGAATATCATATTTGGTTTATTATAACATGACCTGTATAAAAAAATCAACAACTATGGCCTGAGAACAAACTCTGTGTTCATCACAAAAATAAATGCCCCAATGAGGCAGGACTTACCACTATCATCAGTATTTTATAGGCATATTTATGTGGCAGATCATGAATACTCAAACTCAATATTTCTAAATTATCTGTGGCAGCAATTCCCCCAGTCACCAAGTGTTTCTTTTTTTTAATTAACTTTTAAGAAATGTAACCTGCCTAACATGAAACAATCAATAAAGCTGTTCATGTATCATTCCTACATTATTTCTAACTAAATTAACTAACTAGCAGAACAACATTTAGTTTTTCTATATAAAAAGATATTACCTGCCGATTACTTCATTTGTAGCTGGGTTTGTTAATTCAATCCATTCATTAGTTTTGGATTCAACAAATTGGCCATCAATGAAGAGTTTTGTGGCAGGTGCACAGCTGCTGTACTTTCTTTGCAACAGGAAACGAGTCTGAAATGGAACATTTTCAAATAAGTATTTTCAATAGGAGAAATATATAATAAAAAGGATTTTATTAATTAAAAAAAACGAATTATTATGAAACATTATTGCTTTTAGTATTAGTTTAACCAGCTATTAAAACACGAAGAAAAAAATATTTTGAGTATCTAAACGTCGGCTAAACTAAAACTTTTTTTAAACCTACAAATTCTGGTTACTTACTACAGTACAGTAATCATAGTTTCAGTAAATTAAAATTACTTTACTACGTTCAATTGTTTTATTTCAAGAAATTCACAAACTTTTCACAACGTCAAAGTAATAAGTAAACTTACCTCTGATTTCAGTAACTTCAGCATGGTAGAAGCCATTATGAAGGAACACTGCTACGAATATACCAAAAGCGTTGAGCGGGACCGGCCTACTAATTTAAAAGTTAAATTTTAATCAAAACATTACGACCTTGACTTTAAAATGATAATTTTTGTACCTAAACCTACAACCAAAGAAACTTTGATATGAAAGATAAAAACAAACGTTTCGTTTCAGTTAAAGTCGATTCAACCTTTACTATATTAAAAACTTTTCAGATCACAATTACTTTTGCTAATAAATAGTAAATGAGATTTTAGCTTTATAACTACTTAATTCAAAAATATGCTCAAGACATTAAAACAAAACACAAACTTATGAGGAAGATACTAAAGTTTATTTTTTATAATAGAAGAACAGAACGTTTTATGATACTAGGTGCGTTCCGAATAACGGTCGTAACCGCTCCGTTTTATTTTAGCGCGCTAAAAGTGATATTTTTTCTATATCAATCGGAAAGGTAAACCACTCGCTAAAGTTCTAATAAATAATTGCCTAAATAAAAACATGACAAATGGTGCGTTTCGATAGCCAATTATATCGCTCAGAGCGCTCATCTACCCGTTCCGAATGCCTGTGAGCACGTTCACAGCAATATCTACACGTTCCGAATGCCTGTGAGCACGATCACAGCAATATCAATACGTCATAAACTCAACGCCGTCATCTTCCCGCTCACAGTGCCTAAGCATGGTCACTATGAACGGTCTGTCAAAACTGACACTGGACGTTTCTATATCGATGTTTTTGTCAAGCGATTAAAGATTTTAGAAGCTTGCTTGTTAATTTTCTTTTATAATAATGTTAAAAAACGCGCTCAGGGTCAAGATCTTAATTAAATTATAACTTTAGGTTTGAGCGAGGACCAATCAGAATGTTAGCAAGATATTTTACCGTTCCGATTGTAATAGCACAAATATCACTTTTAGCGCGCTTAAACGATTCGGAATGGTTATTAGCAGTTTTAGCGCTTACAGCGCTGTGTGCGGCAATCGGAGCGAACCATATGTGCAGGTGCACCATCACAATAGTCACTGGTTCTGACTGTAACTAATATGTCAATGTCAAAAATTGTTAGGGCTCGTGTCAGGTGTGGAAGTAATCCAAAATACTTGAAACAAGCAAATAAGGATGCTACGAAAATATAGTTTTAAAACTCTTTTATTGAATAATAATCGTCATTCACATGACATTGACTTATTTGTTTTACCGCCCATACATCGTTAGGAATTACGCCATGTTTTTAATAATTTTTAAAATCTTTATATAATCTGCAAACAGAAGATAATGTGAATGAGGCAGACAATTACCTATGTCATTAAAGGACATTTCAAACAATCACGGGTCTAAAAGAGAACCTTGTGGGACTCCAGAGGCAATATCCTCAGGAACGACTGATAGCCATTTAGAAACTCAGCTTGATGTCTGTTTGTTAAATATGAAAGTGGTACTGCCACTTATAAAGCCTATCTTGCAGTTTTAATAATGGTATCCGAAGGTCAATACCGGTATAACAATTACAGATGATAAAAAAAAGCAGACAAAAAAATATAAAAGTTATACTAAGCCCTCAATCCTCTCTATCACCCACATTCTGTTGGTCCATTCCTTACGGCACACCCTGTATGTAACAGGGAGCCCTTTGGGTTGCATAATATTTTTATCATAATGTAGTTTGGCATAACAGTTTCAGCATAAAGTTTTTTGCATAAATTGAGATAAGCAGAATATTATACACGCAAAATGGTTTCATTGCCATAAGTTTCACTTACTCTAATTTTATTTATCATAATTTTATACAGCATAAATATAAAGGACATAACTGTTATACGTCTAAAGATAAATTATCATAAAATACAAAACACATAATGGAAGTATCCATAACCTCTAAAGTCATAAATGTAAAGTAATAAAAAAGCTTTTGGTGACTAATTTACCAAGTACAGATCATATGTACCAACTTTATGTTGAGTCTTGATAGTAAAAATAAATAATATTAGGTGCGACGTTCATCTCATAATGCCAACTTCGCAAATGACAACTTCTCAGAATGCCAACTTCTCAGAAAGCCAATTTCTCATAATGCCTACGAAATGAGACGCACCCGTTCAATAGGGTTAGGTTAGGTTTATATGTAGTTAATACATGCGCGACGAGCGAGCGGAGCGAGCGTGGTGCGACAGCACCCGGTGAAGCGCCCAGACCAAATTATGTACTATTTCCAGCTTTTCACGAAAAGAGAATTTGGCGAAAAGCGACTTTGGTTCAATTTGGTTCAAACAAACATCACATCTATCCTTTCAGAAGTTGTCATTGTGAGAAGTTGGTATTCTGAGAAGTTGTCATTTTGCGAGCGGTTGGATTTTTGCGAAGTTCGCATTATGAGATAAGAGGCATGTTAGTCAGTATGTCATGCCAAAAAGCGACTTGCACGTGAATAATTATAATATTTGACCAAGATTATTTAAGAAATGATGATGATGAATTGTTAATAATCATCTCACTATAAACAAAATATATGACGCAATAATGCAGAACCGAATTGGCCAATCCCTAGAGTGTTTTTATTAACCCGGAGGCGCGGAGGGAGGGCAGCCCCCGCCCGCTGTAACGAAGCGTAGACACCGTGTGAGCCGTAGCGGCCCAGCAAGCCGAAGCTGCGAAGGCGAGCACGAGCGCCTCCGCTTTGTTACGTAAGGGTGAAGGGGCTGCACATCCCGTAGCGCCGGAGACGTCACATGTCTATCAGTAGATAATTTTCTAAACGGGTTATTTATTTTATATTTATTTTTGGCAAATTATGGTATTCTATATGTATGACTTGTAAACTTTATGCCATAGTGTGAGATGCCAATAAATGTTATGATTAGTAATCGTTATATAGCGTTATTTATGCTAATATATTATTATTATAAATGAAGTTATGGGGAAATAAAGTATGCCTTTTGATTAATTCTGTATGAACGTTATGCGAAACAAACAGTATGCCAGAAAACGTTATGCGAACTTATAATATGCCAATTAAATTTATGCATCCCAATACGGACCCTATGTAATATACGCCACACATTATAATAGGTGTATATGGTGTATCTTTCACTATTACAATGAATATGGAGATGAAAACTATGAATCACTAAGTGTGATTTTTTATACTTATGTTGAAATAATTGTTTTAATGTTCGTTTTGTTGTTTCACTGTTTACTTATTTTGGTTCGTGGTAGCCTATTCATTTCGTCGGAAATAACTCACGTCGTAGACATTTTTTCAAAACTGTATGTGTGTGCCACGTACGGCTACGTTATGAGAATAAAATAAAAGTGTTCTATAGGTTATATTTTTTTTATAACATCTTTTCAAAGATCTTTCCACCAGCGACTATACAAAGTTTCATGCGTCTGAACCGATTTTCAAAGCACATTTACCAGTCTGCCACGGGTACTTATTTCCTCAACGGCCTTCTCGACTGCATCTTCTGGCGATGAAATCTGTATCTGAGCTGGTTTAATTTTAGGGCACAAGGAGAAACTACGCAGTGCAGTGTAAGGCGGATGACCCAAAAGTTTACCTGTCTGAATTTGATTCGGAAATTAAAATCTTTGCAAGATTATGTATTTTTCAAAATTTTTTACGACGACGGATCGACGTCGCTCGGCGGACGATCGATTGGTGTGGTACCTTTACTAATTCCCTTAACAATCACTGGAGGGATATCAGCCTCTCCCAACTCAGAAGTGGCGTCCGACAATTGTAGGCCAACACGCCTACTGCGGGTTGGCAGACTTACCAACTCATGGGTGGTGTCAGACAATTATGGACCATTACGCCTATTGCGACGTCCACTGTTTTATTCTGCCATTTTTTGTTTTTTGCCATTTTAGTTGTTTCGGATATTAAAATCTCTAGAGGAATATGTATTTTTTGCTATTTTTTTTTAACTCGTTTATTCTACAAGCATTCCTAATTTAAATATTCTTCAACAAATTTTTAAATCGAAATAAAAAAAAAGAGATAATGTGACATAAATACGAGCACTTGCCGTCACCCGCTTTGTCAACTTATGCACTTCTAAAAAATCACGTCCAAACGTGTTAAGTGAGAAGCCCCGCTCACCTACTTATACGAAAAATAGAACGAATCCTAATCTTCTTAATCACTTGCGTACTAAATTTTAAGTTACCACTTGTCACTTAACTGTCTGTTTACACGCAACTTTTAACTTAAAATTTAGTTAAAATTTTGTTACCAACT
Organism: Marasmarcha lunaedactyla; assembly: GCA_923062675.1. NCBI lineage: Eukaryota > Metazoa > Arthropoda > Insecta > Lepidoptera > Pterophoridae > Marasmarcha > Marasmarcha lunaedactyla. The sequence goes on from OV281353.1 coordinate 19,474,723, forward strand.
TAACCACTTAACGCGTGTAAACCAGCCATTATTGCTTGCAGCAGCAAAACTTCTGGCAAGCATTTGGTAGTGTTCCTGAATCGAATTGAATTGAAACTAAATACCGCTTTAAGGAGAACAAACTGGCGATCAAAATTTATCCAGCGCTTCTCGATCATTTCACTTTCGTAGGCGTTGGTGTGTTTTGAAACCGCCATACTGTCGACTGGCGCTTTGTTTCAGGATCATTTTGATGAATCGCAGATTCGTACCTTATGTATATTAATATTTTATTCTCTAAAGCCTTCGATCACAAATAAATACTATATACACAGTTTCATACAAATATGACGCTTTAAACTGGCCACAATGGTTTAGATGTTTGTTAAGGAATGACAATTGATACATAACAATTTATGTTTCGTTATGTTAACCCTCTAGCTTGCTTTAAAATAATAATAAATAAGAACAATTACTTTACTTCCAGAATGTATGATAAATAATTTTTGTATCAGAAAATAAAACTTGATTTAAAAAATTGTTTGACATGTTTAATGTGAAGTTACCGATTGTTACTAAATTGGAATGGAACCGAAATACTCATTTGGGCATTCTTTTGGCGATGACTATTTTCTGACCGTGATTGTGTACGTAGCTTTTTTATGTGATCGATGTATAAAGCCTAACTTCAGGTCATTTGTATAGACATAAAAATACATCAAGGGAGAAAAAGAGCAAGAATTTATATAATCAGATTTATTAAGAAAATTTCACAAAAGCTCTAAGTAGGTGCTCTCCCAACTAAGGGGTCCACCACGCTTGGCTACTGCGTTTTGGCAGACAGTGCGCATATCTTCTAAATAAATGCTTAGTTTCCTTAGGTTCCTCACGATGTTTTCCTGCACCGTTAGAGCTGTCAGCTGTATGAACTTAAGTTGTCAAATTGTCAGCGATTTTCAATTTGGCTTTGGGGCCCATAAATAGGTCAATCCTTGACTACCGCGTGGCGCAGTGGTTCGTAGCCGTGCTTCATACGCCGGAGATCCCAGGTTCGACGCCGGTGCATTCGTTTGTTTGATTAATATAGACGTGTGCTATCAGGTCATGGTTGTTTATATTTATATATGTTTATTCTGGGTTGCCCCCCAGTTCACCGTATGGTCATGCATAACACAAGCTCTGCTTACTTTGGAGCCGTACAGTTGGTGCATTTGTCTGGGGATTAAAAAGAAACGTTAGCAAGTTTCTATTGTAACTGTGGAGGATTTTCGTGAGGACGACGAGTGTTTACCCTACTTTGTGAGATGAAAACGGACGCTAAACAAGGTCGGTACTTTGCCTATTTCGCCGTGCTGGGGAACTTAGTGAAACCTGTTTGATTAATTGTATTGTGAGCAGTTCACGCCAAGAGTTCGAGCAATTTATTCCAAGCCAATATCAAGTAAGATGTGACGCTCCTCAAGGGAATGAAGGCCGTGTTCGCTGCAATGTAAGTATCTTGAAATTTCTTACTCTTACCATTTAAGTGGCTGTTCACATTTGTTTTTGTATTCATTTAATACGAACTTATGCATACTGTACGAAGGTGACACAGGCAAATATGCTTATATTCAAGTTCTAAGGTGCACTAAACTTCTACGTCGGTAGGGAAGGTAATAGAAATATTTTAATAATATATTTATTTTATTTTCATTTACTACATATGTTACATCTCTCGCCGACGATGGAGCAAGTCAGAAGTTCGTTCAATTCTTAAGTCATTCGATATATTCAAATTTATATTATTTTCTTCTTAATTTATATCGACCTTTTTACTAAAATATCGCGGCATTCTGACGTGCTTGTGCGGCCTAGACGTGACGGCACCTAAACTTCGCACATAGGCATGCGCAGTAAACATCTTTTGAGCTAATATGAGCTTAAAAGTTGTTTACTTTTTAAGTCTACTTTAAAAGATTGGCAAGTTCTAATAAGGAATCCTAAGCTTTGGTAAGATGATTTGGTCATAACAACAAAATATAGTAATTGATATGACAACTGAATTGCATTTTGTAACATTGTGCGTTGTCCTTTGTTTTTTTGCACAATACGCTGTCCTGGGTGTATCGATACTTTGAAAACATGAGGTTTGTAATGTTAAATTATTTTTCACCTCCCTCATTCTAGGTGCAAAAGTGCATTTTATCCGCTAGCGTGGAAAGGTTTTTTTTAATTCGAACGCTATTTTTGAATAATTTTCTATACCACTGTAAATGCATTAATACTATTTCATTTCAGTGCGCAAACCTCATTTTTACAATAATAGCACTGGCTAGCATACGATCGCGTAAAAATATTTAACATTGACAATTACTTGTTCTTATGAAAAACCTTCGTGAAAAAGTACATACAAGTATATTTTTTTCAAAATAAATTTACAATGTCTCTTTATGTCTATACAAATTTATTCTCATCTGCATATGTTAGCTCGGCAAGTCTCCCTCCCCCAAGTATCCAAACGACGAACACCCTCAAACGGCACCCATGCACGAGTTAACGTGAGATCCAGGCATCGCTCTCCTCAACCATAGTATGGTCATCCATGACACAAGCTCTGCATACTTGGGGTTATACAGTTGGTGTGTTTGTCGGGGGATTTTTATTATTATATGAAATGTAAACTATAATACAGCATGCTGTTGGCACAGTACAGTAAGGGATCAAAAACGTATAAAACAACTCTAATGTACCGTACTTTGCGTGATAAAGGGTTTTCATTTCTTATATAAGAGTATTTAAGTGGCCTTTTCTCGTCAATGAGTGCCGCCATCATTCATGTCAGTTGACTTAACATTTGAACGTAATATGAACTTGTTTAATTGACAAGTTATTTTACGCACCCCTTCCTTCGCTATAAAAAAGTGAACAATTTCCTTGAAAAAGTGAGATGGATAACAAACGACCAATCAAAATCAACAATTAAAAAACGAATTTTAGTATTAATTTAATTAAAGTATATGTACTTACTTTTAGGTTATCAAACTGGAGGGTGTTTTCTTGTGACTTAAGCCTGAAAATTCACAGAAGGGAAAACCACCGACGACAACAAAACTTTGTAAGGTTACAATGGATTCACTCTTAAATTAGGACAACGAATGTTGTTGATGTAGCCTGATAAGCTAGCACTTGATCAAACACTTTAGAATTTACTTTTCCGTACAATGACACACTCACACCGAGTGAACAAAATATATTTCTGCAAAATATGAACACAATGGGCTTACAAAACATATGTTTAAATATATGCTTGCATTGCAAACTTAAGTAATACGATCCTAATGCCGACATTCACTTTAGTTTTAAATTTTGTGTTTTTTTATATTTTAACATACCCATTTAATCTTGTAATACCCGGGCTAAATAAAACCTACATAGTAAGTATTTGTCGGTAGCACTATTTACCAACGCCTACTACTAAACCAATGTGATGTGAATAATTTTGCTGTGTCAACGCCAATCAATAAGTAAAAAAATAAATTAGGATAAAAGAGAAGTAATTATATTGTTGCCTTAGCATTTGTTATCGTTCCGTTGCTTGAAGTTAGAATTGCTAAAGTAAATAAAAAAGGGTCCTACAAGATATTAGCAATTAGCATAGCAAATAAACTTATATTTTTTTCGTTTACTCTAATATTCTTAAGAGATGTTTTGGCTATAAATCACAACTTGATTACTACACCACAGTATCTAAGTATTCATCATACTGTGTTTGCAATTGTAAACGTTTATGTATATCACAGTTTTAAGAAGATCCATTTTTCATAACTTCTAAAAGCATTTACTTATTAAAGATATGAGATTTCATTATTATAAAATATTATTGTATGTTGGCTTTAACGAATTTATATATTATATGTGATGGGTTATCATAAGTTATGACATCAACTGGGTGTAATATCGTTTATTTTTGTAATGATATTTCGTCTTGTGTAAAAAACATAGTTAATAAATATTTTGGGTCTCCCGATATATTGATAAATGAAATGGCCTAGTAGAAAGCCATGAGATGGACAACTTTGAAAGGATACTAGACATCTTTGCATTTTATTGTTTTTGTAGTGTGTGTAACAAAATAGCACCTAGGTTATATTATATATTGTATTAAAACTCAAGAACACCTTATATCAAAAACTATGGCAAAGTAAATCTTTGCAATAAAATTTGCTGTACACAGTTCAAAGTATTCCATAAAATGGAAAAATACGTGCACTGTCGATGATTTGAACTATATGTTTATTAGTGAAACTCCAATAACCGTTTAAATATTATTGCAAGACAAAACCTACGTATGTAAAGATAGCAAGCGTTACAATGTACTAATGCAGCATATTTTAATTGCATTTCAGATTCATATGAATAGTTAGGAAATTAATTACCGTAAACAAAGTCGTGAAGCCTGTAAACATAAATAACTCGAAGATAAGCGAGTTCATTGACCGCCATATCGTACGTTGACCCCTCAGCTTGGTTAATATTTCTCTTACTCATATTTATCGTAGTAATCTACAAATGTAACTATTTTCTGACCTAACTTAATGCGGTAAACCTCATTAACGATACAAATGAAAACATTTAAATATTGCTGTAAGCGAAAGATATTTGAGAAGGTTCTCAAAAACGGACCTCCAAAATCTTGTTCCCGGACGCCTGATTTTACTTGTCAAATGATTAAGTCACCAGTTGAACCAAACCGACAATATACGACATGAAACATATACAAACGAATTATACCAATTGTATATATTTTTTGTCTTCTATCTCTTTTACGTCGAGGAGCAAAATAATTGAATTAATGTGAGTGAATGTATCTGTGGTAATTCTAGAGCCATTTTCAGGTACGTTATGTAATTACCGATATTTTACTAAAATTAAATTTTGTTACCTAATAAAATGAATTTTGTAAAGCTAAGCAATTTAGTATGAAAATGCGTTAGTTATAGTACATACAAGTGCATAAGTTATTAAATCAAATTTTAAGTAAAGACGGATCGCTTTGTCTCCAAGTCAAGAATAAGCATTAAAAACTAAGTGATAAAATGACAATGCTGACATTAAGGTTTTTTCTCATAAATGATCCCGTCATTCTTTTTTGAATTTACAGTTTGGGGGATATGATGAACGTATTTCTGAAGTTTATAGTCTCAATGCTACGCTGCTGATGAGATTGAGCGTTTTCGTGCTTCGGACGCACATCAAGCCATTTTTGGTCCCAGTTGTTGCTGCAAGATAAGTGGTAAAGCCACGTCAGAGGCCTATGGAGCTTCCAGAGGCGGCTTGATCAACTCTGACACCAGCGGCGGCCACTCTGTGACAAGATAATAAGTAGGATAATACGACGGGTCTTAAGTACCTAATCTAAAATGGTAGATCCGATCTGATTAATTTAAATCATACATTTTCATTTTATTTATTTTCGGCATAGATGTTAACAAATTTATAGATATACGCTTATTTTGAGGTTACGAATAGTTCGCTTGACAGGATTTTATGTTATTCTATTTTTAGGCTAAAAGCGACTAAAAAATATTGTCTAAAAATGCACTTGAAAACTGTCTAGACATAATAAATTTATTTAAAAGATTTTCTTTAGACCCAGCCTGTTGGATATTTTAAGCACTAAGGTCAAATATGATAACTCTGTCTGGTCGAGACCTAAATAAACGTGACATAATAAATACGCATGCATATTGCGATTGTCATGTAAATGTAATATTTTTATCATATGCATTCAGCCAGACGATTTAAATGCCGAAATACACGTGTAATTGTGAAGTATCATAGATTTTCGATGAGTACAGTTTTAGAGAATAACTGAACTGGTTATTTAAAGGGGTACATCGACATAGGGGTAGTTGTCACGAAGTTTCTAGTCCGCCCGTTGTTTGGTGTGATTGTTATGATTTTTATAAGAAAATTTAAGTTAGCAGCCTAGTTTGTAACTTTGATAATGTTCCAGTTTCCATGGAAATACCGACTTTATAGCCCAAAAGTTGTTGTTATGTAACGGTTGTGTTACAGCTACGGCCCAATACCTGACTGCCTCTGGCTATATATATATGTATGTAATATATCATTGACTTTGCTGGTAATGACAATTTGATTTGTGAATCGAAAATATTCAAGTTCAAGTAAGTAAATAAATAAATCCCCAGACAATCACACCAAATATAAGGTCCCAAAGTAAACGGAGCTTGCGTTATGGATGACCATACAGCGAACTTTGGGGGGGGGGGATCAATATCAACAACCATGACCCGAGAACAAATATCTGTGTTCATGAAATAAGACATTAACAACTGTGTTTTTTTAATACAAATACGTATTCTAACTTACGGGCCTAACCAGAATTCAAACCTGCGTCCCTAGTAGTTCCAAAGCTTCCAGAAGTAAAAGAAAAACAATTCCTTTGGATAATGGGCTACGCGGGATTCACCTAGAAAAATGATAGTACCTAAGTCATATTAGTAATAAAAATGGCATCACACTCCGTAACCAATTAAAATATGTAGCCCTCAACACTGGCTGATGCTCACCTGTACATACGTAGTAAATAAGTACACCCACGTTATGGGCGAGAATCACTTGCGCGCTGTTCGGTCTTTTGTAGGCGCTCGGAATACTAGGGGACGACGACACTACAAGGGATTCGCATCTTAGCTTGTGCCGACACAAACGAATTTACGTATGTTATTTTATTATTTACGGAAATTATCTCGAACTACTTCAGAGCCTCTACAGAATAAACTCTATGTATCATCTTTTGAATATTTAATGACAATTTTGCAATAATGTGTGACATAAGGCCTTCATGATTTCATGATTAATGGCAAGCAACGACGGGTGGCAGTAAATTACCAATGACATGGATATAATTATAAGCATTCGGAAAGAGGATAGACTCTTGCGCGTTGGTTACTCTGCAGGTACTACAGGGGATCCGATTGCGAATCTGAACGGCTACACCGAATCTCCCGATTGTACCAGTTAGGGTGTTACCACACCAATCGTTCGTCGATCGATGGTAGAATGGAACAGGCAACGCCCATCAATTGGTGTGGTAACACCCTAAGAGTCCACCCGTTCAGTCCACTGAAATAAATTTTACTATTGACGCAGAAGGCTGATTGTATCTATGTTTCTGAGCTACATTACCTACACTTTTTTTTTTTTTTTTTTTTGCTGCCGAGGCACCCTCACGGGAGGGAGGTGGAAGATGCGTCATGCATACCCGCCCGCAGGTAAATTCCTCTGCGGGGGGGTTATGTGGGACTCACCAGAATGGCACCTACCCACTAAAAACCACCTGTTGGCTGTGGTAAGCGTATACCTTTAGCCTTCATCGGAAGCGACACCCGTCGGGAAGTTGGGCGCGCTGGCGGAGACCCGCTAGCGGGTCTTCCGCCTGTAGTGAAAGTTGCACTGAAGGTGCTCAAAGGGACATGAGTTGGTGGCCGTTCTGGGCAGCCTCCGGTGAAGCCGGGGCTGGGCAGAGGTCGGCCGAAGCATGATTTAGGGATCAATTCATTTAAATGAACCTACAATGAATTGAGAAGGGAACTATGCTCCGCCAGAGCTAGCAAACGCTCTGTCGGAGTACGTGAAGCCCTAAGTTTACGGGCTAAGACTGAGATTTCACTAACATCGACATTTTTTATAGCGTCGCAGACGATACGCATATCGTCTGCTACGGAGGATTGAGGAGTGGGTTTGTATGGGCGAGGAGCCGGGATGGGATTCGATGTGGGGCGCTGCCTCCAGTTTTCTGGGGCAGGCCTGGGCTGTGCAGGCTTAGAAGCCGGAGGAACCCGGCTACGCAGCGGCGGAAAGTTTTCTTGAGAAAGGCGCGGGGCCTGTTTGGGCGCCGTCCTTTTGAAATTGGAGCGCATACAACGGGGTGCACGAGGGCAGCCCTTGTAATTTGCGGTGTGGCCGGACTGGCCACAAAGCACGCAATCGGGAGGAGAGGGAGTTTCAGGAGTGCGATTGCACTCCTTAGTGAAGTGCGGGACCAGGCACTTGACGCACCTGGGCGGTGCGCGGCAGTTGGCTGCCGCGTGCCCGTACAATTGGCACCGATGGCACTGGCCGGGATGACCGCGGCGATGAAGCGCCTCGATTGAGATCCCAGAGAGGCCGCAAATAGAGCTAACCCCTTTCAGGATCTCTTTGGACTTGGGGACGTTGGCGAGAATCACCAAAGCGAGAGGGTGTTGCCTCCCGTACTTGCTGTGCATTTTATGCACCGCGAGTGCCGGGAAGCCTTGGGACTGCAGATCCTCCAGGATGGCCTCGTTCGATAATTCGAACGGGATTCCCCTGAGTACCGCTCTGATCTTACGCTCTTCTGACAGAGCATAAGTGTGATAAGCATATTGCTTATCGGTGAGGAGCTTAGTCAAAGCTCGGAAACCGTCTATCGACGAGACAGTGATTTTAATAGATTCACCCGAGTTTACCGCTCGGGTGTAAAGGATCTTGTGCTCATTGCACAATGTCGAGACCTCAGTCCATTTACCCTTTTCCCGAAGGAAAACGGGTGGTGGGACCTTGGCCTTGACAGAAGTCGGGGCCGGAGCGGGTGTTGAAGACACCGGGGCAGCTGGCATTGAAGACGCCGCAGGGGGTGTAGAGACGGGCGCCGAGGGCGCCGGGTCTTGTTTCGAGCGCTTCTTAGAGCGCTTCTTAACAAGGGTGAAAGAGGGAGGCTCATCAGGGCCAGTTGGGGTGGCATCCGAGGATGACTCGGTCGCGGGTGCGCGCTTGCGGCGCGGAGGGGCGTTTTCTTCGCACTCCATGTCACTGGAGGAAGGGGACGCGGGAGGGCCTAAGACCTGAGGGGTCTGGGGGACTGGGGTGGCCTGAGGGGCCATTGGTGGAGTTAACGCCATGATATGCGGGATAAGAGAATCAAGGAAACGGAACTTGTCAGCATTTATATATATGCCTTCAGCACCGATACTATCAGCTAACTTCTTCCTAATCTCATCAGAGCTTAGGGAAGCCATTGCGGAGGGGTTGGGGAGGGACAATATATGAACCTAACAACGATGACTAACTTCCTAAAACCACCCTACACGCAGTAGGGCGGTTGAGAACGACGCGGATAACTTACTCGAACACGGCACTTGAAGTCCTGGAACAACGAATTCCCGTCGACGAAGCTCACGTTCCACGAAGTACGGTTAACAAGCCACTATTCGCCGTGAAAACGGCGTTAGAAACTTATTAGAAGTACGGTTGACGAGCCACTGTCCGCCGTGAAAACGGCGTTAGAAACTTAGTACGGTAAACAACTATGAAATTTGGGTGCTCAATTAGCGCGGGGGCTAAAAGAGCGGGAAGGCGTCTGCGATCGCCGTGCGCTCGAGAACGCACGCAGACCGAGACTGTTACCTACACCTTCTTTCATCTTACTTATTTTGGGACAGCCTTAATAATCCCCCTGCAAGCACATCGGCCTCACCTAACTAAGGGGTAGTATTAGGCCATTTATAGTCCACCACCCTCGCCTACCGAGGGTTGGCAGACTTTACACGATCGAAATCATTTCTTATGTATGTGGGTTTCCTAACGACGTGTTCCTTAAGCATTGAGGCTTTACGTTCTCGGCAGTCAACGGGGCTTGAACCCGGGACCTCAATGTTGAGAAGCCAACGTCCTAACCACACCACCGACTCTGTTGCTTGGATATACTACCTCATGTGTTTTAATACATCTCACATTAAATGACGATATCGAACTACTCGTATAGGAGTCGTTGAACCTTACCGAATTTTACGGATTGCGTCTGTTATCATAATTTATCAGTTCATTACCGTGCATTGACTGATTAAAATCTAACCCGAAACGTTATTTTCAACGGATAAACAATATTGCGTGGCGCGTATTAAATATGATACGAACAGGTCATCAACATAGAAACATGACTTTATTTTTAGGCAAACAACGTGAAAAGTTTTGTTTCGTCACACTCGGATGTTCACAGTTTATGTACATTTCAAAATGTATAATCTATATTAGCGGCATGTTAGTTAAAACTTACCTGTTCATTTAGTTCACCAAAATTAGCTTAAACTCATTTAACTATATTTTACAAATCTTGGGGAAACTAAGTTATTTTTAAATTTTTTGTATAGAGGATAGTGAAATATGAATGTCATTTACAGAGTTTTCATGTATAGGTTGTAGCTGCATTTTACACAGTCAGTATGTCAAATAGTTGTGCTTAACTCTCTTTAAAATTTAGTAATCACCAATATTTAAAATAGAATTCATAGATATACATTTTCATATAATATTCATCACCTATGCGATTTACACGTATTAAGTAGTTAAGTTGGTAACTAAATTTTAAGTTGCTTCTTGTGACTTGCGTGTTCAAAAGGATTAAGTAGTAAAGCTTATAAGTTCAATAAAGACGAACGGTGATGAATGTCAAGGAATTCGTCAATTCTGTACCTAGATATGTGGTAAACGTGATTTTGGACAAATCCAGAGAAGAATTTGTTTCGGAAATTAAAATCTCTGCAAGAATATATTTTTTTCTAAATTTTTATCTTTTATAATCCACAAGCGTTCCTATTTTAAATATTCTTCAACAAATTTTAAAGTTGAAACAAAACTGAACTCCGACACTGCGCTTTGTCAATATATGCATATAACTAAAAAATCACTTGCAAACGTGTTAAGTGAGAACCCCGCCCACTTATACGAAACATAGAACGAATCCTAATCTACTTAATCACTTGCGTACTAAATTTTAACTTACCACTTGTCACTCAACTGACTGCTAACACGTAATTTTTAACTTATTTAGTTAACAACTGAACTACTTAACGCGTGTAAACCAGCCATCAGGGGCGGCCCGTGTACCCACACGTTCGGGTCGGGACCTTTTGTTCGGCAGTTTTATTGAACGAGAAAGCCATTACTGCACACATTGTATTTTATTCGGCTAGTGCTGATTGCGTGTTTTGTTCAGGCTTATATGGATCGCCACGTGGTAAGTGACAAGTGGTAAGTTAAAATTTAGTACGCAAGTGATTAAGTAGATTAGGATTCGTTCTATTTTTTGTAAAAGTAGGTGGGTGGGGATTCTCACTTAACACGTTCGGACGTGATTTTTTAGGTAAGTGCCTAAGTTGACAAAGCAGCTGGCGGCAAGAGCTCGTATTTATTTCGCATTTCCCTTATTTGTTATTAATGTCGGAATGGCGTTTAGTTTCAACTATAAAATTTGTTGAAGAATATTTAAAATAGGTAAGCTTGTAGAATAAACGAAGTAAAAAATTTAGAAAAATACATAATCTTGCAAAGATTTTAATCTCCGAAACTCATCTCTGAATTTGTCCAAAATCACGTTTACCACATATCGAAGTACAGAATTGACGAATTCCTTGACATTCATCACTGTTCAACTTCATTGAACTTATGAACTTAACTACTTAATGCGTTTGGACACACAAGTAACTTGTAGTAACTTAAAATTTTGTTACCAACTTAACTACTTATTACATGTAAACCGCACATAACGGTAAAGGAAAACATCGTGAGGAAGCCGATGCCAACCCGCAGTAGGCAGGCGTGGTGCATAATACCAGCACTACGTCGAGTGAGGATTATAAAAAAGCAGTAGGCAAATACAAATGGTGCTTGAAAATTGTTTTTAGGGCCATTATTGTGACGCACAGTCGGAAGGATCCGAAATTCAATAGAAACCCCTACATAGCAGTGACCTAAACTCAAACTAACGAAGTCGTTTATCTTTACTAACATTAAATAAAAATATTGGTTTACTTTCTTGTTTTGGTGTCATTAACAAAAATTATATCATTTTTAGACAACTATAATATCTAGAGAAAACATGGCTTTATAGAAACAGGCCACTTGGGTGGATCCGAGCGAAACTACGAGTTGTATCGAGACTAACTTTGGGGTCGTTTGATTGTCAGAATAATCCAAAACAAGGAAAACCAATCTTGCCAATCCATCCAACTAATCTTCTAAGAGAGCTGAGTTATGACTGACATAAGCTTGGGAGAACTTTTAAAGGTGTTATTCCAAATGATTACTACATTTGACTTTAAAACACTAATTTATGATATCAACACAATCTGAACAATAATAAAGCTCGGTCAGCGACCTGGTTGTTCATTTATTTAGCTATAAACATCGCTTTATCGACTCCGGCGCAAGTCCTACAAAACAATGGCCGCCCCGCGCTCGGCAATAAAACGCGCCATAATCAGTGCATGCGTAAATTATTTTTCCACAGTCGCGAGAAACAATACTTACTTCTGAAATGAAATGAAAATTAATCTGAGTAGATTAAATGTTGCGTTCTCAGACGTATTCATTGATTTAACTTTGTTTTTAAGTGTCACTTTAGCTATTGAAGCTATAGTAGGACTTAGAGAAATTACGTTGTCACGTTACGTTATTAATACGTGGGGCTTACATGAGAATAATTCTGTCTTTTCTTCAAGTGATGTAACAATTTATAAGTAGAAAAGATCTCTTGCTTCCTAGCATAAGACGTGCAGAATGAATAAACGAATGAAAATAAGTTTCTACTTAAAAGAACACACATTTTCAAGATTTTAATATTTTATTGACTTTTATTGACTTATTGTTTCAACTGAGGTATTTAATAAATACTTATATTGATGATAAACATAAGATTAATTGATTATGAAATGACTAAATGTATATTTTAGACTCGATGAGATAATGAACTTTAAATTCTATTACCACAAAATGTACACTTACAATATCGGTGCTTAACTAATTGTAAACAAAGTAAAATCAAAAACGATAACTTTAGAAATTACATAATTAAAACTCAAAACACATAAGAAATCTTACAAAACAAGCCTTTTTCATTTACGTATTGACAACTTTGATAAAGAATTGAAAGTATTCAAAGCATTGAAATCCTAACTCTTTTCTTGTGTGATTTGTCTCATGTTAAGGATAGACATAAAAGTCATATTTCATCTGTCCAAATTGATTGATTGACAGATATGACTTATATCTTGGTGTCTCCTGTTAGGATGAAGAGAGATGTTACGTGATGGTAAAAGATGGTAATTTTGCTGTCAAATTGGCGATATCTTCGCTTTGTCTAGGACTTGATGATAGCCCTAAAGACAAATAAACCGATTGTAAGGCATCCGAGGTAAGCATTCCTTGCACTTTGAGTTATTCCCCAGCATAAATACCAATCAATAGAATACATCCTTGATTTGAAATCTAGGTTTGTAATTAGAATAGGTACAGGTAGCAACAGTGACGTATCAGCAACGTTCGCTACACCAGTAAAACAAAGTATTTATCAAGTCCCCGTTGCAATAAAATTAAACACTTTAAAACACTGAAATATTGTTTTGAAGAATCTTTGTCTTTCAACAACAAAAGGAGCCATGATGTTAATGCAGTTAGGAATCTATAAGTCGGCCTCTTTTTTAATTATAAGAGAAAGAGGGTTTAAACATTTATTAAGTCAATAATGAACTGAAATACACCAAATTAACAACTGTATAAATATAACTACATACATATTGGTCTTATAAAGAAATTCCATTCAAGATATAATATGAACGTTACTGTTTTATGGAAGGCCCCATAACAAAGGTAGAGAAATGAAGTAGGTACACTCAGGGACCCGGGCCCGGGGCCCAGGCTAGGGGCGGAGAATCTTTCTGTCTGTATAAGGCGCCTCGAATGCGAAGCGGAGCCTGCACCAATTTCCCCGATAGTACCTAGATAATTTTGTAGGATTGAGTAAATTCCTTGATGAAACTGTTTTGGACTGAACGTGCAACTGTTTTAAAAAAATAAAGGTAAATATCGTATAACCGCGGCATTTTCAAGCGTAGCCATGTTGATTGGCACGTGCCACTCTCTTCTTTATCTACGTCTTCTTATGGTATCGTCGGCTGACGGTTCGCTCACTTGCCTCTTATATGGTTGAGGAGGGCGATGGCTGGATCCTGCGTGAACGGGTGCCGTTTGAGGGTGTTCGTCGTTTGGATACTTGAGGGAATTACAGATGTAGATAAGAATAATTTAGTATAGACATAAAGAGACACTGTAAATTTAAGGTTTTTCCGAACTGGTGGTAGAGTCATGTTTTATTTGTCATCGTCATTAAGAACAAGTCATTGGCAATGTTGAGAAATAAATATTTGAATTATATCTCCATTTCACTCTAGATAAAAGTGAAGAAATGTGCCCTCCAATTGTAAAATTGAAACGTTCTAATAAGGTTCTGTCTTTTCTGAATGTATGCAATCAGTATTTAATAGGTTACTTTATGCACGCAGGTTTAATGCCCTTTCTTTTAATATATTTTGAGTTAAATAGACGAAGAGAGTCCTAGATAATCTATACAGAAAAGTAGAAGTCGTTTTCTGGGTAGAAATGTCGCTTATAAAATATTAGGAAATGGTTTCGAGCCTCACAAAAAATATGACTGATAAAATGAGTATCCAGTTGATTCTATCTCTAGCGATAAACTATCTATTAATTAATCGTCCCATAGCAAGTTTTGCAACGACTCAACTTTTAAAATCTTTACTTATCAACTGAATCGAGCAAGATATCTAGCAGATATTAATGTACTTTTCTAGCACTCGATAAAAAATAGAAATGAATACTGATAACGACTGTTTGATCCAAAGTAAGCAACGCAAACTTGGGTGAATCCAGGAAGCATACCTGCCGATGTTTATTCAAGAACCCTTACCTTAAGACCCAAAAACTTCAAGACTGGCCAGGCAGCAACCTTCGGCTGCTAATACCTTCTTAGTAAAAGGTAACTATGTCAATAGGATTTTTGCATTTCGGACGGTTAAATATATAATTCTGCGGACTTTAAAACTATTATGGAGTAACATGTCTTGCTTTTACAACTGCAGCTAACGTTGTTAGGTATACGATGCGAATGAGTTTGATAACTTCTAGTGACAAACGCTAATTCGACTGCAGTCAGCGTACATACGACATGAGAGTTTTGTATCACAGCATTAGGTAAAAACTTGAAATGTAGAGTAAAATCATTAATAGTAGGGTATATACACAAGTAACACAAACGCACGCGTGTAGTGTTCCTGATTGCACAGCTGGTGATTGGAATCTGAATGTTTGATTATGCCTGTTTAAACTGTAAAGAGTTTAGAACAAATGCTCCTGGAGAACGTAGGAGCTTTAATGCTCATTATTCTCTTCAGACTCGAAATGCATTCTCTGCCTATAAATGGATGTACATCTTAGAAACAAAGAGCCAAACGCATTGACTACCTAGCTACTTCACTGGACCATATGCCAAGAATAAAATGAAAACATCAGCCAAATCGTTTACCATTACAAAGATAAGTTGTAATATCAGCGCAACAATAATTTTAGAGTACCCTGCCCGACTAGTGAAGGTCGGGTACCAGCTTCTTACATTCCTCTTTGTTGGTAGCGAGGTGGAGTGTCCCTCTCTCAGTGTACCAATTGGTTTCGAAGTAGTGAGGATCGCGGAAGAAGACGGCTATATTTTACTAAGCTTTTCCCAAAAGTTTAGTGGGTACGCTGGCAAAACAAACTCAAATACCTAACTATTATTCATTATTTATTTTATGCTTTGATGAAAGTTAAATAGCGGAAGATGGGTTACAAGCTTTTGAAGCATAGCCTCAAGAATCTTGTTCCCAGTCGCCTGATTTTACTTATCAAATGGTTTAGTCACTACGCAAACCAAACCGACAATATACGACAGAACTTTTTTTTTGTTCCCCTCCACGGAGAAGGCAGGAGGATAAAAAATGCTCTGACGCATACTCCGCGCACGCGATCGGAGTTATGTGGGACTCGCTCCGAGCCTACCAGAGCCCTACCCACTAAAAAACCCCCTGAATGACTCTTGCAATTTTTTGCCACACAGCCTTCATCTGAGCGACGACCAATTGGAGAAAGAGGCCGCGCTAGTGGGGCCCAGAAGGGATCACCCGCTGGGATTTACATAGCACTGAAGGTGCTCAAAGCATTGAAGGTGAATACATAGCACTGAAGGTCTCAAAACTAAATTAAAATTGAATTATTTCGAATTTACGTTAGAATTAGAAGTTGCGGCTTTAAGGGCTTCGAGATCTAGTGTTAATTGCGTGGGTTCGCCAGTCGGTCTAGCGACTTTGAACTTCTTTTGGCTTGAAATCTATGACAGGGGTAGTATACGAGACTGATTCTCGAACTAAGGGATTGGGGTGGGTTTCGGAGCGTTTGAAGAACGATTCTGAGAGTGTTTCGACGTGCTGTTGCACTGTAGGTAGTTCAAGATCTCTGTGCAGGTCCGCGTTACGCACGTACCAAGGCGCGTTGGTGGCCCTACGGCAGAAGAGATTTTGAACTACTTGCAGTTTGTGCAGGACGGAGTGTTGGGCGTGGGCAAAGATTGGCGAGGTATATGTCATGACGGGTCTAAAGCACCTTATAAAGCGTACGTTTGTTTCTGAAAGACATTTTACTTTTTCTACCTAACATACTATACAGGCGGCTTAAGTAAAAACGGGCGAGTTTCGTTACTCTATCGACGTGTGGCTTGAAAGAAAGCGTCTGGTCTAAGGTGACGCCGAAGTATTTAATACTGCGCTTCCAGGGGATGGGAATACCTAAAATTCGAATGAATAGCAGAACTCTTTTCTGGGTTGACATCAATACGCCATTTTTGAAACCAAACACCGAGGGCGTGTACGGCCTTTTGGAGTCTGATGATATTCTTCAGGACCACGTGACCATTGATGTAAAGGGCGGTGTCGTCAAAAAAAGAGAGCGAGTTTGACGCCTTTCGGCGGGGGATGTCGTTAGTGTACACGGTGTACAACAGAGGACCGAGGACTGAGCCTTGTGGGACTGCAGCCTTTATGGGACGAGGCGCGGAAAGCGTGCCTTCATGTTTGAAACGAAACGCGCGATCTTTGAGGAACGACGCGATTATCCTGACTAGGCGATCCGGTAAGCCTATTTTATAGAGTTTATAAACGAGGCCGCTGTGGCAGCCTTTGTCGAAAGCTTTGGCTACGTCAAAGAAAACTGCGACCGTTTTATAACGACGCGCATAGAATCCTTCGAGTATGTATTCGACGATTCGATGGACTTGCTTCGGGCAGGAGTGCTTAGCGCGAAAGCCCAACTGATGGGAAATAATGAGGGGATCGCCATCCGTTGGAAACAGATGGTTCCGCATTCGAGAGAGTATGACTCTCTCGAGAAGTTTAGACATGGCCTTGAGGAGGCTGATGGGTCTGTGATTAGCCGGGATATTCAGAGGTTTATCCGGCTTGGGAATACCTATGACAGTCGCTTCTTTCCAAGCTTTTGGAAAGTAGCTATGGTCAAAGCAGGAATTGAAGATGTTAGCTAACAAGGTAAGCACCTGCTTAGGCAGGTGCTTAAGTGCAAGGTCGGAAATTCCATCCGCACCCGGAGCCTTTTTGGATGTTTGGCTTCTAATGAGAAGCAAGATTTCATAATTATAGACTGTGACGGGGTCAGCGGTGATGTGGCGAGAGTCTCTGCGGAGAACTTCGTCCTCCACCGCTTGGATATGGGAGGGGTCCGGGTTGCGTGCTGGGCGAGCATTGTGAAGCAACGCTGTCAGCGAAGCATTCGGCTTTCTCTTCGACTTCGAAGGCAGTAGTGCCATCGGGACGAGTAAGAGGAGGAACGTGAGAGGCGGTGTCTACGCGTAAGGCTCGGGCCATACTATAATACTCTTGGTGGGACGGGGAGATACTCTCCATGAGATCGTTAAACTGAGCGTCTCGGAGTTCCACGAGGCAAGATCTAACTTTACGTTGTAGCTGATTCGCAGCTGTTCTATAGGCGGGCGTGGGAAAGAGCTTGGTTCTCCGGAGAGCCGCGTTCTTAGCTTTAATAAGATTGCTAACGGCTAAAGGAAGCGTGGGTTTGCCTTGCTTAGCAACCTTTTCGTTATCGCTGATGGCTGAGTTGATAGCATCAGTGAGAGAATTGACTAATGAATCTATTTTATCCGGGCTATCTATTTGATCGGGCGAGATCGCGAGCGAAGAGTTCGGGGCCTCTAAGGCTGAAACTAACGTATTTTCAAAGCCTTTCCAGTTGGTAGAGGTCTTAGGCGAGGTGACGTTATCGTTAGGCGGTCCTAGCACGAGGGAGACGGGGCGGTGGTCAGAACCTAGGTCATCGAGCGGTTCGATAGACCTGAGATCGAGGTTGATTCGCTTGACAATTGCAAAATCGAGGATATCAGAAGAGTAGTTCGGGTTGTTGGGATAGTGAGTGGGAGTGATGGGAGAGATGACGTCTAAGTCGAGTGAGTTAGTGATGTCGAGGAGAGCGATACCGCTGGTGTTGGTCGATAGGCAAGTCCAGTCAGTATGTTTGGAGTTAAAGTCTCCGAACATAATGACTGAATGGGCGAGGGCGAGAATGGCCTCGAAGTCGCTGCGGATTGGTCTAGTGCCACTAGGTATGTAGACTGAAGCTATGATGATGGTTGGATGACCAGTCATAGCCAATTTTCACACAGTGGCTTCCATGTTGAGGAGAGGAGGGGTAGGGAGAGGACAGCAATGGAGTCCTCCTTTGTAATAAATAGCAGTGCCGCCGAAACCGTCGTAGTTGGGCCTATCGTTACGAGTAATCGCGTACTTGGGAATAGCGAATCCCCTAGAGCGGTTTGGAGTAAGCCATGTCTCTTGGAGGAGCAATAAGTCTGGCTCGTTGTTCTGAAGGAACAGTTTGAGCTCAGGAAGGTTAGAACTAAGGCTACGGGCGTTAAAAGAAACTAGGGATAAGCCCATGTGTTTGACCGGACGCGGGATTTGCGGGTCTAGACATTATATTTACTTATTTAACGAATTTATACGAAAAATAGAATTTATAGTGATGCTCGGCTAACGCAAATAGACGCTTTTGAGGAGAGCAGTTTTCGCAGTTTGCGTGCGAGTACGCAAACTTCCTTATTGTCGACGTTTTGAATGACGTTGAACACGGTCTTCATGTCCTCAGCCAACGACGACTGAGGTGAAGACGTCGGAGCGGGACGTGGGCCTACGGGAGCTGGGATAGGACGGGAAGGTGCAGGTGGAGCGGCCGGACGCTGTCTCCAGGACAGAGCCGGAGTAGGCGTCGGCTGCACGGGCTTTGCTTCCGGGGGTCCCCGGTTGCGCAGCGGCGGGAAGTTGGCAGGAGTGAGCGGCGGCGTAGGTTTAGGCGCGGCCCTCTTAGCGGAAGAGCGCGGAGCGCGTGGACAACCCCTGTAGTTTGCTCTGTGGCCGGACTGGCCGCACAGCACACATGCAGGGGGGGGAAATGGATTCGGGAGTGCGAGCGCACTCCTTTGATATGTGTGTGGATTCAGGCACTTGACGCACCTGGGAGGAGCTGAGTAGATAGCCGCTGCGTGGCCATAGAGCTGGCAGCGGTGGCACTGGGGTGACCACGGGGGTTGGGACGCTCGACGGAGATATTCGAGAGTCCGCAGATTGTGCGAGCCTCTCTGGAGATCTCCCTTGAGTTGGGAGTGTTAGTTAGGAATACTAGAGCGAGTGGGAAACGCCTACCGCGGTTGGTTACCGCCTACAGCCGGGAAGCCCTGAGAATTAAGGTCCTCGAGAATGTCGTCGTTACTGAGTTCGAACGGGACGCCCCGTAATACCGCTCGGACCTTGCGCTCCTCCGGGAGGGCGTAAGTATGATACGCGATTTGTTTGATCGATAGAATCCTAGTAAAAAACCGGAAGTCGTCGATGGTCGCGACCTGAATTTTAATTGATTCGCCTGCGTTGGCGGCTTTTAAGTAATTCATTTTGTGCTCTTTGCACAGGTTGGAAACCGCGGTCCAGCGCGCTTTTTCGCGGAGGAAGATGGGCGGAGGAAGCTGAGGCTTCGGTGGGACGGGAGCGAGGCGCGTCGCTGGCTTCGACGGGACCGACAGAGACGCGGTCACTTCGAGTGACATTAACGGCGCGGGGGAGGGTGTTGAAGACACCGGGGAGGGCTCGGATATTGAGGATACTGAGGCTTTCTTCAAGCGCTTCTTAGAGCGTTTGGCGACTAACTGCAACGCGGGCTCAGGAGAGCCGGTTAAGGTGACAGCATCTGACGACGCATCAGACGCGGGTTCGGAGTCGCTCCCGGGAGCAGTACGCTTGCGACGTGACGCGCGAGAGGATGTGACCGATTCACAGGCCATCTCGGACGGGACGGGAGACGCGGGGGAGCTGTAGACCTGAGGGGTCTGGACGTTGGAGGCCTGAGGGGCCGGGGACGCGATAGTTGGATATGCTGACGCCGGACGCAACAAGCGCCTGGGCGAACGACCTAGCAAAGTTTACCAAGCTTTGCTGGTCCATTGGAGGGCTTGGGACTACAATATATAATATATAAATACATAATAATGCCTAGGTTCCCTAACAAACCTAGCACCTAAACCTCCCTACCCGCGGTAGTGGGGCTGGGGACGACACGAAGTGGTGCCCCTAATTTGGAAAGCACTGTACCGTCACCCTGGGAAAGGCCCAAGTGCAATGGGATCGGGTCAGCCGGTTTCTCCTTAGCCTGAAGGGCCTTGGAAGCGCACCGGGGCAACACTATCAGGCTCACGTTGTCACCGTTAAGTATCCACCTATGGAGTGTGTTGCCAATAAATTGACAACGAAAACCGGCCGTAGACCTGACGAGGTTGCGTTGCACTGCAATATTTTTAAAGGTATTTTTAAAATAATTCATATCACAGTATCATTGAGGGGGAACAATGCGAAATAGTCGTTCTGTAAACAATTTGTTTGAAATAAAAAAGCCGTGAAGACATGGCTTTAAATCAGCCAATATGGCTTGATACAGCCCCGCTAATGTTTAAATCTACGAAAGTTTGTCTTAAGGCGGGGTCTACTTTGACATTTTATCTTAATAGTAAAACAAAATTGTCACAGCTGTCTCATTGGTGCATAAGTGCATGTATGGTAATATTATGACGTACCACTGGAGTAGGTACGGCTCCAGAATACTTTGGTTCTACGTAAAAAGTTACCTAATTTTACGTCGTCTAGTATTTTGTGAAAAGTACTTTTGTTCTAACTACGTTACGACCGGCCGAAGCCGGCCGCAGAGCGAGTCTCTGACTACGTAACAAGCGCCAAGCGTCAAGTACGTAGCCAGAAAATCAGCCCGAGCCTTGCGAATTACTATCGAATTTAATCGACCGTAGTAAGCTCAACTCTGTTGTTGCTGCTCCCACCGAGGTGAGGTATTAATTCGAGGGGTGCACTGAGTGCGGGATTGACTACGTTACGACCGGCCGAAGCCGGCCGCAGAGCAAGTCTCTAACTAAAGTAACAAGCGCCCAGCGTCAGGTACGTAGCCAGAAAATCAGCCCGAGCCTTGCGAACTACTATCGAATTTAATCGACCGTAGTAAGCTCAGCTCTGTTGTTGCTGCGAGACTGA
This sequence comes from Marasmarcha lunaedactyla, assembly GCA_923062675.1. Classification (NCBI taxonomy): domain Eukaryota; kingdom Metazoa; phylum Arthropoda; class Insecta; order Lepidoptera; family Pterophoridae; genus Marasmarcha; species Marasmarcha lunaedactyla. The sequence continues at coordinate 19,496,214 of OV281353.1, forward strand.
CTTAGTTGCAGCCGATCGAAACCGGCCGCAGCGTAAGTCCTACAGAGGCTTATCTCAAGTTGTCGAGGACGAAGCGAGATATTGTACCAATCTCAGCGTATGAGTGTTGCTACGAGTTGTCGTTACGAGACGACAATCGTGACTCGGCAGCCGGGAGCGACCGTCAACACGTCCGAACGGGGCCGGACGCAGATCGGGTATGCTTCTGTGACGACAAGTTTTTTTTTTTTTTTTTTTGTTCCCCTCCGCGGGAAGGGCAGGAGGATAAAAATGCTCTGACGCATACTCCGGCGCGATTCCGAAGTTATGTGGGACTCGTCCCGACGCCTACCAGAACCATACCCACTAAAAACCCCCTGTCGGCTCGTGCATTTTTGCCACTCAGCCTTCATCGGAGCGACGGCCAATTGGAGAAAGAGGCCGCGCTAGCGGGGCCCTTAAGGGGTCACCCGCTGGGATTTACATAGCACTGAAGGTGCTCAAAAATTAAAAGTAAAATAAAAACATTAAAAATGAAAAGTAAATAATGAAAACATTAAAAATTGAAAAATTAAATATGCATTAATTCGGATTTACGTTAGAATTAGAATTTACGTTAGAATTAGAATTTGCGGCCAGAAGGGCCTCGAGATCGCGTGACAGTCTGGTGGATGAGTACGTTTGCGCATTTCTAGGCCTAGCGACTTTGAACTTCGAGTCTAACACAGGAGCAGCATATGAGACAGAATCACGAACTAGAGGATTGGGATGGGTTTCGGAGCGTTTGAAGAACGCTTCAGAGAGTGTTTTGAGATATTGTTGTACTGTAGGCAGTTCAAGATCTCTATGCAAGTCCGCGTTACGCACGTACCACGGTGCGCCTGTGGCCCGGCGGCAAAAGAGGTTTTGAACTACCTGCAGTTTGTGCAGGAGGGAGGGTTTGGCGTGGGCAAAGATTGGCGAGGCATACGTCATGACGGGTCTAACGCAGACCTTGTAAAGTGTACGTTTGTTTCTGAAGGACATTTTACTTTTTCTACCTAACATGCTATTTAGGCGGACTAAATAGTGACGAGCGAGTTTCGAAACTCTTTCAACGTGTGGCTTGAAAGAAAGCGTCGGATCTAATGTGACGCCTAAGTATTTAGTACTGCGCTTCCAGGGGATGGGAATGCCTAACATTCGAACGTGGGGATCGCCATCGGGACGACGGCGTTTGTGGTCGAAGCGCATCGCAGAACTCTTTTCAGGGTTCACATCGATGCGCCATTCTTGAAACCATGCACCAAGGGCGTTTACGGCCTTTTGGAGTCTGGTTACAAGGCGCCGAACACCGTGGCCTTTGGTATAGAGTGCGGTGTCGTCAGCGAAGAGGGCGAGTTCGACGCCTTTCGGCGGGATGGGAATGTCGTTGGTGTACACGGTGTACAGCAGAGGGGCGAGGACTGAGCCTTGAGGGACTCCAGCCTTTATGGGACGAGGTGCAGAAAGCGTGCCTTCGTGTTTAAATCGAAACGTACGGTCTTTGAGAAACGACGCTATTAACCTGACTAGGCGATCCGGTAAGCCTATCTTGTAGAGTTTATAAACGAGACCGCTGTGCCAGACTTTATCGAAAGCCTTGGCTACGTCAAAGAAAACCGCGACTGATTTATAACGACGCGGATAGAAACCGTCAAGTATATACTCGACGATTCGGTGGACTTGTTGAGGGCAGGAGTGTTTAGCGCGAAAGCCGAACTGATGGGGAATAATGAGAGGATCGCCATCCGTTGGAAACAGATGGTTCCGCATTCGAGAGAGTATGACTCTCTCGAGAAGTTTAGACATTGCCTTGAGGAGGCTGATGGGTCTGTGATTAGCCGGGACGTTCAGAGGTTTGCCCGGCTTGGGAATGCCTATGACTGTCGCTTCTTTCCAAGCTTTTGGAAAGTAGCTATGGTCGAAGCAGGCATTGAAAATGATAGCTAATAAGGTAAGCATCTGTTGAGGTAGGTGCTTAAGTGCGTGGTTGGAAATTCCATCCGCACCCGGAGCCTTTTTGGACTTTTGATTTCTAATGAGAAGCAAGATTTCGTCATTAGAGACTGTGACAGGGTCGGCGGTGATGGGAAGAGAGTCTCTGCGAAGGACTTCGTCCTCCACCGCCTGGATGTGTGAGGGATCAGCAGGTTGCGTGCTGGGCGAGCATTGTGCGGCAATGCTGTCGGCGAAGCATTCGGCTTTCTCTTCGACTTCGAAGGCAGTAGTGCCGTCGGGACGAGTGAGAGGAGGAACGTGAGAAACGGTGTCTACGCGTAAGGCTCGGGCCATGCTATAGTACGCTTGGTGGGACGGAGAGATATTCGCCATGAGATCGTTCATCTGAGCGTCTCGGAGTTCCGCGAGGCAAGACCTAACTTTACGTTGAAGCTGATTCGCAGCTGTTCTATAGGCGGGCGTGGGATACTTCTTGGCTCTCCGGAGAGCCGCGTTTTTAGCTTTAATAAGATTGCTAACGGCTAAGGGAAGCGTGGGTTTGCCTTGCTTAGCAACCTTTTCGTTGTCACTGATGGCTGAGTTGATAGCATCAGTGAGAGAATTTACTAATGAATCGATTTTATCCGGGCTATCTAATTGTTCGGGAGAGATCGCGAGTGGAGAGTTCGGAGCCTCTAAGGCTGAAACTAACGTATTTTTAAAACCTTTCCAGTTGGTAAAGGTCTTAGGAGATGAGGCGTTATCGTTCGGCGGTCCTAGCACGAGGGAAACGGGGCGATGGTCGGAGCCTAGGTCATCGAGCGGTTCGATAGACCTTAGGTCAAGATTGATTCGCTTGATAATTGCAAAGTCGAGGATGTCAGGAGAGTAGGACGGGTTGTTGGGATAGTGAGTGGGAGTGATGGGGGATATGACATCTAGGTCAAGGGAGTTAGTGATGTCGAGGAGAGCGATACCGCTGGTGTTAGTCGATAGGCACATCCAGTCAGTATGTTTGGAGTTAAAGTCTCCGAACATAATGACTGAATGGCCGAGGGCGAGAATGGCCTCAAAGTCGCTGCGGATTGGTCTGGTACCACTAGGTATGTAGATTGAAGCTATGATGATGGTCGGATGACCAGTCATAGCCAATCTACACACAGTGGCTTCCATGTTGAGGAGAGGAGGGGTAGGGAGAGGACAGCAATGGAAACCTCTTTTGTAATATATAGCGGTGCCGCCGAAACCGTCGGAGTTGGGCCTATCGTTACGAATAAACGCGTACTTCGGTATAGCGAATCCCCTGGAGCGGTTTGGAGTAAGCCATGTCTCCTGGAGAAGGAATAAGTCAGGTTCTTTGTTCTGAAGGAACAGTTTAATCTCGGGAAGGTTGGTGTTCAGGCTACGAGCGTTAAAAGATATTAGGGATAAGCCCTTGGGTTTGATACGACAGGACGCGGGATTCGCGGGTCTAGACATTATAATTTATTATATACGAATTTATACAAATATAAAAGAATTTACAACGAACTTAAGAGCGAGTGATGCTCGGCTAAAGCAAATAAACGCTCTTGAGGAGAGCGGGCGGCTCGCAGTTTGCGTGCGAGCACGGAAATTTCGTTAATATCGACGTTTTGGATAACGTCGAACACGGTCTTCATGTCCTCAGCCAACGACGACTGAGGTGCGGATGACGGAGAAGGACGCGGCCCTACGGAAGCTACGGGAGCTGGGATGGGTCGGGAAGGTGCAGGCGGAACGGCCGGACGCTGCCTCCAAGACAGAGCCGGAGTAGGCGTCGGCTGAACGGGCTTTGCTTCCGGGGGACCCCGGTTGCGCAGCGGCGGGAAGTTAGCGTGAGTGAGCGGCGGCGCCGGTTTAGGCGCGACCCTCTTGGCGGTGGAACGCGGAGCACGCGGGCAGCCCCTGTAGTTAGCTGTGTGACCAGACTGGCCGCACAGCACACAGGCAGGGGGGGAAGTGGATTCGGGAGTGCGAGTGCACTCCTTTGTGAAATGTGGATCCAGGCACTTAACGCACCTGGGGGGAGCTGAGCAGTTAGCCGCTGCGTGGCCGTAGAGCTGGCAGCGGTGGCACTGCCCAGGGTGACCGCGGGGGTTGGGACGCTCGACGGAGATATTTGAGAGTCCGCAAATTGTGCGAGCCTCTCTAAAGATCTCCCTCGAGTTGGGAGTATTCGACAAGATTACCAACGCTAAGGGAAAACGCCTACCGCGGTTGGAGTGCATCTTGTGCACTGCTGTGACCGGGAAACCCTGAGACTTAAGGTCATCGAGAATGTCCTCGTTACTGAGTTCGAACGGGACGCCCCGTAGTACAGCGCGGATCTTACGCTCCTCCGGGAGGGCGTAGGTGTGATACGCGATTTGGTTTAATCCGAGTAACCTGGTAAACGCGCGGAAGTCGTCGACGGTCGCTATTTGAATCTTGATTGTATCGCCAGCGTTGGCGGCTTTTAGGTAATTAATTTTGTGCACTTTGCACAAGTTTGAAACCGCGGTCCAGCGCGCTTTTTCACGCAGGAAGACGGGCGGAGGGAGCTGAGGCTTCGGCGGGACGGGAGCGCAGCGCGTCGCTGGCTTCGATGTGACCGACGGAATCGCGGTCACTTCGAGTGACATGAGCGGCGCGGGGGCGGGTGTAGAAGACACCGGGGTTGGCTCGGGTGTTGAAGACACCGCGGCCTTTTTCGAACGCTTCTTAGAGCGTTTGGCAACTAATTGGAACTCGGGCTCTGGAGAGCCGGTTAGGGTGGCGGCGACCGACGAAGCTACGGACGCGGCGGAGTCTGAATCGCTCCCGGGAGCGGTACGCTTCCTACGAGAAGAGCGCGAGGATGAGACCGACGCGCAGTCCATATCGGATGGAACGGGAGACGCGGGAGAGCTATAGACCTGAGGGGTCTGGATGTTGGAGGCCTGAGGGGCTGGGGTTGGGGCCTGAGGGGCCGGGGACGCGATTGATGCCTGCAAGGCCTGCGTTAGGATGTCTTTTGGGATAGAGACGCCTGCCGCAGCAAGCGCCTGGGTGAACGCGTTAATAATGATTAGCGGATCCATTAGGGAGGGTTGGGACAATAATATGTAAAAATATAAGTATAATAAAGATGCCTAGTTCCTAAAAACCTAGCAAAATCAAAGCGGCAAACCTCCCTACCAGCGGTAGGGGGGCTGGGGAGAGAAACTTAAAACTAACAATAGTACGCCGAAGGCCGCTACCTAGAAACCTAAAAAAGGGTACGCAGGTAAAGAGTTGACCGCGTTAGGGTCAACCTTTACCGACAGAAAGGACAAATACACACGAATACACACAAATATGATAAAAATAAATATGAAAATAGGAGAAAAATAAATAAAATAGAGAAGAGAAATAAATAAAAATAAAAAGGACTGGTTCAGTACAAATTCGTTGTCACCGTTAAGTATCCTTTGCACTGAAACCAGACTACTTACGCCGGGCACAACACTGCACTCAGCACAAGCACAACACAACTTAGCACAGCACTTTGAAGACTAAGAGGCTTAGTCGCAAAGAAAAATCGCACTTCGAAAGCACTCAGACGGAGTAGAAAGACTTAGAAACCCGTAGTACGGAGCCAACACGCTAGACTGTGACGTCAGTAAACTGAGCGCCACGGAATGGCGGGAAGGGACCGATCAACGGAGAGCTGGGTCTTGCACGTCCGCACCGCGTGGCGATCGGAGCGAGAATCGTGACGACAAGACACGACAAACGAAATTATATACGGACATGAAATATGTTGTCTCGCTCGTGAGCCAATGTTTCGCATCTTCTTATCTCTTTTTGTCGGGGAACTATATAATTGAGTTTGTATGAGTGAATATACCCATCTGTGGTGATACTAGATTAATTTTTCAGGCACGTTATGTGTAGGTGAACCAAATATTTGTGAGGATGTATAAATGCCCGTGTTGGTTGGTGTTCTCGAAGAAATATACCCATCTGTGGTAATACTAGATTAATTTTTCAGGCACGTTATGTGTGAACGTCGCTTATTTTTCACTATTTTACTTTAATAAAAGACCATAAGTAGGTGAACCAAACATTTTTGAGGATGTATAAATGCCCGTGTTGGTTGGTGTTCTCGAAGAAATATACCCATCTGTGGTAATACTAGATTAATTTTTCAGGCACGTTATGTGTGAACATCGCTTATTTTTCACTATTTTACTTTAATAAAAGACCATAAGTAGGTGAACCAAATATTTGTGAGGATGTATAAATGCCCGTGTTGGTTGGTGTTCTCGAAGAATTAAAAGAATTTGTATGTTTTACCTTTTATAATAAACATAACTTGAAAAGTTACCCGTAACAAGCTTAGTGTAGCTCATTTAATCGGCGGACTGTTTATCAAAACAATTTGTTACAGCATAACATGGATTTCTATAAATTTATAGACGGAATGTGCAGAGAGAGCTGCACACTACAATTATAATAAAAATAAATAGGTAGAGCCTGTTGTTTTGGATGTGTACATATGGCGGGGCTAATACCCACAACGCCACTCGGCCTCAACTCGGCTTCAAAATCGTCTTCAATAATGAATTATAGAAGCAGACTGTAGAAATTGTTTGTGGTCACACGCGCTCAGATTATTACAGGAAAAGGTTATTTTGCGACCAGTATCTAATTACTAGAGCGTATATTTAAAGAAAAACACCATATTGATTTCCTTAAAATATATTTAGCATAACTTAGGTATTTTATTTAAAAAACCTACAGTTATATATAGTTTTTTTAAATCTTTATTTATTATTCTTGAATCATTAAAAAGGATAAATAAATTATCCTGGAATAGTAGTAGGATTTGTTTAGTTAAGGGCTTGTCTGAGACGGTACTTGGTTGATTTACAGTTAAATGAATACCCAGTGCAATTATGAGTTTAAGGGAAGGGTTATCTTTTAAGATATGCCAACCCTATCGTACCTTAATCCACCTTAAAAATTAAATTAAATTAACTTATTTTAATAATGTATACATTGCTATGGCCACCTTTAAAGAAGGTTGGCTGAGGATACTTTGGATTAGACCTATATCCAAAATCAAATTAAGCAAAGAAAAAATTTTGTCTCTCTCGTGTCCATTTTTGATACACTCCATCAAAACATGGTAAACGCCTTCGACTTTACCGCACACGTCACAGTTAGGGTTTCTGCTTTTTTCATCAAAAAGGCAAACTGTTTGATGGAATGTTCCCTGAACGGCTCCTAAATGCTAATTTTAAAATATTTCTTTTTATTTTAGTTTCTACAAACCGCGGTACCCGAAGAGGCTCGCTGTTTAAAGTTCTGTACCAAATTTCTTTATTTTTTGATAATTCATCGAAGTGCCTTTTCCAACGACTACGACACATTGTTTTGATTTTCGGAAGTGTTTCTGAATAATAAGGTTTTATTTAAACACCTCTGCCAGACTCTGACGCTAATTTGGCAAGTATGTCAGCGTCTTCGTTACGTGATATCTCGTATGACCGCTAAATCAGCAGAGCTGGTGTTGAATGACCATACAGCGAGCTGAGGGCTCCCCAGAATCAATAAACTTGTATACATATCAACAACCCTATAGAATCTGCAAGACTTACAACAGCACACTTCACAATATACGTCAACAAAAATATTTAAATCTCGAGCATACCATACTTTATCGCGGTTGTCCAATTAATTGTCCAATTGTTAAATTAAAGGTGTTCTTCCATAACTAGAACGCTGTTCACATACAAACATTGTAATAGGTCTTTTCTAGTTGATGTAAATAACAGTAACTCAGAGTGTCTTTGTTTCAAAATACTTTTCTCTATTTTGGTATTGTATAAATTAAAACTTTATATGCATAGAAGCTCAAGAACGACTTATAAAGATATTCACCTAGTCAGAATGTTGAAGGATGCATACTATAGTAACAAAGTTTAGTATTAGTAGCATAATGTATTTGTGATGTATGTATCTGTCAATTCGCCAATAAAATAAAATTAAAAATAAAATAAAATAACTATAACCCGAGACCAAACATGTGTGTTCATCACACAAATGAGCGCCCAACGCCACTCGGTCGGTAATTCCGCATGTCATGGACATCGCTGGGAGACTTTTTGAGTGAACCAAAACTGCTTGAGGAACCCATTTGGGCACACTGCTGGGATCCACGGGTAATGCTACTGGCAATACCGTGGGCCACAACTAACGCGTATGAGGGTACATCAGGGGGTATCAGACGGCAGGAGTCCCCTTCTGTCCCCCAGATATTTACATCAGTGAATTCGATATATTCACTGTATGAAAACTTCCTTAGAGTGGCGTCCATCAATGTTTAGAATATTACCATATTGGGAAACCAACATACATTAGAAATTAATCTATGATACATTACCGCTTTATACTACTGGATATGGACAAGCCATTTCAACGTCATCACATTTTTCCACTGACACAGCGATCACCTATAACAACGACAAAACAAAAAATGTCATTATGACTAAAACTAGTAAATTGCAAATTCTCAATTCCATCCATCAAGCTACTTCATACTTCATGCCTTAAATGTCGTTTCACATACAAGTTCAATTAACGTGCAAATTAATATTAAATTGTTACTGTACGTTCGTATGTCTGTGCTTTTTTCTCGATAAAACACAGGAAGTCCTTTAAAGTCAACACCACATGACTTTTTAGTATTATGCCCAAATCTTGCACAGCTGCTGGCAACATGTTCGCGCAAATAAATATTTTTAGTTATAAAAATACTAATGCAGACATCAATTTAATTAGATATGCAAATTGCTTGTAAATTTCGGCTGGTTATTAGAAGTATGATTTTAAATCGGGTATTTTCGATCTGAAACGTGCATATTATATAAACGTGTTCATTATGTGTATATTTGTTCAATTCAAGCAGTGCTTGGAAAAAGGTCCCGAAATGAAAATTTAAAATTTTAAAGGAGAGCAAAAAAACTTCATATTTTATATGATATCTAAAAAATAACTTTTTTAATAATGTACATAGTTAGAAATATCTTGTTAGATAATGGGGGGTGTGAAATAAAACAATAAAACCTTAGGACAATATTTATTTCAATAGTTTTTTTCAACATTTTTGAGCCCTTACTCCACAAAATCACCACTAGAACTGTCGTTATTCAAGAGGTGAGGTTTTCATAATAATTTACAGATGTTTGTTGTTTTTTTTAAAGGAATAATTTTTTTAAAGGAAATTCAGAATATCATATAGCTTCCCAGCTTTTATAGGCAAAGAAGAAATTTGAGTGATGTCTAGTTTATTAGGAAAAATGTAATGGTTTAAGGTTAAGGTTTGATAGGTTAGCATGAAATTTGAATTTTTTAAATTTTGCTATATTGAACTTTACTTTTGTATCATTTTCAGCTTTCACCATCTTATAAATGGGTCCCCATTATTTTTCCACAAACTTAAACTTTGAATACCACTTGTGATACTTTCTCGCTTACATATTAGGACCATATTCCACAACATGATGTAATATGGGATTAACTATCTTTTGGAAAAAAAAACACATTTCGTCTATACGTATGGATTCTTCTTCCAGACACCGATTCTTGTGGATTTTATGTTAAGACATAAAAAGCATACGTTTTTCAAGTTTATTAAATACCCTACAATAAAGCCCATCTTGTTAACTAATTTAAGACATTACATCATCTTTATAATGAAATGTTTAGAATATTGGTCTGATACAAAGAAGCCAGAATTCGTGTTTCAGTTACACAAACACTCATTTAAAAAATTTGGTTCCTATAAAATATTTTTTGTTATGCGCTTTTGCGAAATTTATTTGCGTTGTAACATAGTCGTGGTAAGTGCCTATCGGCAAATTGAGTAGTTTTTTATAATTTTTATAATTAGACACTCAACTAAACAGCTAGCCGTTTCGCTGAATAGGTTCGTTCAGCTAATTGGCTAGCCATTTTGTTGAATAGTTAATTTTCAAGCAAGATATATGCGATTTGTAAAAATTGAAGACTATAAATAAAGCATGTTATGTTCAGCCAAACGGCTAGGTGTTTAGTTGAATGTCTAATTCAATAGATACGTTAGAGAATTGAAAATGAACAGCAGCTCTTTTAGTGATTTCTGCATTTTAAAGGTAAAAAGTGAAAATTGTAAGTATTACCAACTTTGGTAAGTATTACCTACAGTTTGGCATTGGGACCATTATTTCGTGGCTGTTGAAACATCTGGCAACTGAAGGGGATTCTGCGGTTTTAGGAAAATCGACTTTAATTTACTAATTTCTTAATATTTTGGCAGTATTTTATTGAAATATTGTTACAACACTCGTATTGTTGATAACTTTCTAAAAACTTCAACGGCTGTAATCAAAACTAGACTCGGATAAAACCTTGAAAATATAAGAATATTGTCAACGCGAAATATTCTTCCTGGGGTTATATTATTCGTATAAGGTACTTTTAAAATAATTCATATCACAGTATCATTGAGGGGGAACAATGCGAAATAGTCGTTCTGTAAATAATTTGTTTGAAATAAAAAAGCCGCGAAGACATGGCTTTAAATCAGCCAAAATGGCTTGATACAGCCCCGCTAATGTGTACATCTACGCAAGTTTGTCTTTAGGCGGGGTCTTGTTTGACATTTTATCTTAATAGTAAAACAAAATTGTCACAGCTGTCTCATTGGTGCATAAGTGCATGTATGGTAATACTATGACGTACCACTGGAGTAGGTACGGCTCCAGAATACTTTGATTCTACGTAAAAAGTTACCTACTTTTACGTCGTCTAGTATTTTGTGAAAAGTACTTTTCCAATGTCTTCACGAATGTCTTGATGCATCCATGTTTACTGTAGGGTTAGCAACTAGCTACTAAAAATCTAAATTCAAATTGGTTTCCACATAACCCGGTTAACCCGCCTATCTCGGATTAAGCGCATACGACATTATCGAACCACTCCCGACGCGGGGCGGCGTAATGAGTATGATAATTTCAAAACCGCACATTGTGCGGCGGGCCCTTATCTCTACGTGTGACGATTTCCTTGTTCGAATCATTAAAAATATTGGTTATGACGGAAATGTTAATATTCTTACCTAAATAGGTTTTTTTTTCAGTAACTGCGTGCAAGTTTTGAAATTGGCTTTTAAATAACCAAATAGGAATGTCGTTGTAATTCGCATATTTCCTTAACGAATACAACTACAGCCTTAATTACCTAAATAGTAAATCTGTGGTGTAAGCATGTATTTTTCTTTACTAGCGTAAAATAATATAAAATTGATAAGAACGGCTTTATGGTATAAACAAGAACGGACACTAAAATGCAATCAACAATACAAAATACTATTTTCTAAATGCTTTTATCAAAAGCATATTTTGTGTAAATAAAATTAAAAAACACAGAGTTTACGCACAATAAATTTTTTTTGTTCCCCTCTGCGGGGAGGGCAGGAGGATCTAAAAAATGCTCTTACGCATACCCCTCCGCGCGCGATCGATATTTTATGGGACTCGCTTCGAGCCTACCAGAGCCTCTACCCACTAAAAACCTCCTGAATGACTCTAGCTATCGTTTGCCTCACAGCCTTCCTCTGAAGCGACGACCATTTGGAGGAAAAGGCCGCGCAAGGCCCTAATGGGGTCACCCGCTGGGAAATTATAAGTCTTTACCTATGAAACTGCCGTTTTGCCGTACTGGCCATTTCAAATGAAAATATTTTTTTTTGACTGATAATTCTAATTTCAAATTAATTTTATTTGACAAACATGGAATTCTTTTTCTAAAATCGTCATTTGTTTAATAGTTAGTGTTTTGTTTTCAACGCATTCGAATATTTTTCGTCATCATGGATAAGTTAAAAATTCGAGTAATTATGGAGTATGAGTACCGTCGTGGCAGCAAAGCGGCACAAGCGGCACGCAACATCAACGACGTTCACGGAGCGAACACTACAAACGAACGCACCACCCGTTATTGGTTTACCCGCTTCCGTTCTGGAAATTTTGACCTGAAAAATGAACCCCGTGGTCCTCCGAAAACTTTGGTCGACAATGACGAATTAAAGGCAATTGTGGAAGCTGATGAAACTCAATCCACGGCTGAATTAGCAGCAGCTTTCGACGTTAGCATCAAAACAATATTGGTCTATTTGCGTCAAATTGGCAAGGTAAAAAAGCTTGACAAATGGGTACCCCACGAACTCAATGACCGCCAGCGCAAAGTACGCGTGGAGACGTGCCTTGCACTGCTCAGCAGGCATACAAATGAAGGAATTCTGAACCGCATTGTTACTTGTGACGAGAAATGGATCCTGTTTGACAATCGTAAGCGCTCAGCAAGTTGGTTGGACCCTGGTTCAGCACCCAAACAATGCCCTAAACGAAAACTTACCCCTAGAAAAGTGATGGTCACTGTTTGGTGGTCTAACGCGGGTGTAATTCATCACAGCTTCTTGCCAAACGGGACAAGCGTTACTGCAGATGTGTACTGTGAAGAACTGAACACAATGATGGAGAAGCTCGCACGTCTCCAACCAGCTTTGGTCAATCGTTCGGCTCCACTGCTCCTGCACGACAACGCGCGGACTCATACTGCACAGCAGACGGTCTCCAAGCTACAAGAGTTGGGGTTGGAAGTTCTCCGTCATCCGCCGTACTCACCAGACCTTCCGCCTACAGACTTCTACTTTTTTCAGAATTTGGATAACTTCTTGGCGGGAAAAAAATTCAATACCCGAGAGGCAGTACAAAATGCCTTTGAAGAATTTGTTGCCTCCCGTCCAGCTGATTTCTTCAAGAAAGGCATCAATAAGCTACCAATGCGTTGGCAAAGATGCATTGATTGCATGGGGGATTATTTTGATTAATAGAAATAAAAAATATATAAAAAAATTACGCTTCATTTATTTCGTGAAAAACTGCAATTTCATATATTCAAGGTGTATTCATAGCACTGAAGGTGTATTCATAGCACTGAAGGTGCTCAAGGCGAATTAGAGTTTTTTCATTTTTTTTTCACATTCATTTTCATGGCAGTTATAAGTAAATATTTATCGTAAGATGTTTTATTTGTTCCGGCCACGACACTTTCAATTTTTATTTACGAACTAATACAAAATACAGGAATTGCTGGAATTATAGGAATCGTCTCGCGCGACTTCATTCACCTGGGCTTTCGGTGAAATCTTCCCCTCCTTTTTACTAAACCCTATATTGCTCGTTTACCTACATGTAATATGAATCTCTGCGCGCAAAACAAATCTTTATTCTCAGGGGCTTAGGCATTTAAATATCAATCAGTCAGTCATTGAGTCTTTAGTCCTTACATACATTTAGATAATAATCTTAAAATTAAAGGAGATTAAATCCTAAGTATATCTAGTAGGAGTTTATAAATATATTATTTAATTATGTGACAGTTATTAAGTCGCTGTTATTTAAACTGAAAATGCCGTAGAAAGGCCCATCTACAGTAAAGATTACCGGTAGTAAGGGCAGTACGCACGGTGCGCTCGGTGCGGGTAGTGCGGCAGCGCGGGCGGCGGCGCGGGCGCCGGCGGGACTCAAGAACGCGACCGCCGCCGCAGCGAGTGCGTATATCTTTACGAGCCTTTGTCTCAGCGATAGTGAGCGACCGAGTTGTACGGAAGCAGAAGCTTTGTAGTTTACACATTAATTTTAAAAGTTTAATCTATGACATTAACACAGACTTCGAATACAGCGCGACGATCGAGAACATTGGCTGATTTAGAATTCTATGATCATAAGAAAGTTGTGTACTAAAATATAGGAAGTAAGGAATTAGTTGTTATAACGCACAATATACACCTAGGAAGAAACTCCGTTGCCACAATTTCGTGGAACTCGAAAATAAGGTTTAGTATGTTTCACAATAGTGGCATTTCAGAGCTAACAATAGAGAATTATCATTAACATTGTATCCATTTACACAAAATTATATCTTTCAGTTTCAGTTTGAGTTTTGCGGAATGTAAAGCAAAATGACCCATGACAATGTGTAGATACCTATTCTGAAACTCAACACTTTTCTTGGACACACTACACTAACTAAAGCGTGAGGCAGTAAACATTTACTAAACTCTCTTTACAGAAGCCTAACTCTAATTTAAAAAGTTTCGTTCAGCAGCTTTCGGCGCAACAATGCGATCTTATTTCTTGGCTCTGGCAATGGCTCTGTATGGCTTAGCTGCTTAGCCTTTTCCAGAAACGGGAAATGATTAAACAAAAAATATATATATGCAATTTAATATTAGAATCTTTACATGGTTGTCAAACAATGAAATAAATGTTGCGATCGAAGAATCCGCTCGAAGGGGTGCGAGACGCTCAGGGCTGCTCAGGGCCGCTCTATCGGGGACAACTATATCCAGATTGATTTATTAAACTAATTCTACTTTTTCGAAAACCTGTTTTTAGTTTAGGTACGTTATTGATAGCAATTAAGCGTATCTACATTTTTATCTATATGTATTAAAGGGATTACGTTCAAATTTGTAGGATTGTTCTATTTCTATCTAGGTACACGTACCTACCTCACTTAACATTATAAATGACCTGACCATTCCATCAATAGCAATGGTTTGGTACAAAGCTGCAGTCATCCAGCCACGATACGGGATTAACGGCGTTCTAGCACCAATCATTATACCGCCCCAAAAGGATACCGATTTCCCGCCTTGTTGAACGGTTCCGGTGGCAGTTCTTTGTCTTTCAGCGTTCCCACGTCTTCTCCAGACACGGAGACGTCGGTTGTCCGGATGAGTGCTAATTCTGGACTCGTCAACGAAGAGACAATTCCGCCAAATGTTTTCCTCGTCGTCTTCTTCATTTTGGCGTAGTCTAGCCCACTGGAACCCGCGTCGCTGTCGTTGCTGTGAGTTCAGGGGTGCTCGCTAGGATCTTCTTGCTCGTAATCCAACTTGGTGTAAGCAATTCCTGATGGTCTGAGCGCTGATTTCTAGTCGAGTAGCAGCCCGCAACTCAGCTTTTATTTTAGTGGCATTGATTGTTGGGTCTCGGGCAGTCAGCAATCTGGTGTAACGCTTCTGAGCAGCAGTAAGAACAGTTGGCCGACCACTGCGAGGTCGATCAGCAAAGTTATCCACGCCGCGATACCTCCGTAACGTGTTCACTCTGCGTGCTATTTCTCTCGTAGAATGTCTTTCTTCCCCCAAAGTAACAATTCTTGCTCGTAAAACTTCTGATAATCCCCTCGGATTCTTTTTGAATAAACTCCTTCTTCGAAAAGTCCGATAAAACGCTTGAATCAAGTTCTCTCTCAAGTCAGATTTCTGAATGAGCGTAAACAAGGATTTAATATCTTTTTATACAGAAAATTTGGATGTTTTAAAATGTTTTGTTATTAAAAGATTTGATTTTTAAATGAAGAATCTTAGAAGAAAAAGAAAAAACGTATAATTCTGCTGTAACAAAAAAGATTTCGTATTTTCAAAGTGATCTCAAACGTTTCTTTGTGTGTGTGAGATATATAATGTCATGTCATATAGATGTCATCAATATTACCACTATGAACTGAGCCACGGCTTTTGTGTCGCAAATATTTTATATGTATTTTTTTTTCAAAAGTCAGGACTTCCCTAGTCTGTAAAAGTATTTTAGTTGTGAAATAAAGTATATTATTATTATTTTCAGCAAGAACATTGTAGCTACGCTTCCGATTCTTAATAAGATCTTTTTAAGAATAGTTTTTAGAACAATTGGAATTAAATCTATCCACTGCGACATCTGATGTCACATAATGCAGTACAACAATGTCTTTTGTATTATTATGTGGTTTAGACTTCATCGCACTGTATCACATCGTATTACGATAAGTTCCCGGTTTCAATTTGGACCCTCGATAGAACTGCATAGAAAATTGCAAATGACTTGTAGATATAACCCAATTTACTTTTATAAAGATTTGTGGTCAATTATTTCACCTATTCGCAAACGTAAATAAGAAATACATCAATCTCCACGATTTCCACAACATATTATTTTCGTAACCGCCAAAGAAATGGGCTGCGTGTTGTAAGATATTTGAAACTACACTTTACATATTTCAACACACTATAGCTGGCATACTCGTAATAATAAAAAAAATGTAACCTTTGATAGCGTTATCTGTGTGTAAACATAAATACGTTATCGTTCAGAGTGGATATAGACTAGCTGCATACACGGTCAGGGTACCCAAGGAAAACAGGGTGAAATTGGAAATGTCGCATGGCATGCGTTAGTATCTTTGTAAAATAAATTTAAAAACATTGACTGTTTGGTTTAACAATGAAGAGTAAATTTGGTTAATTATTTGATAAAAGAATAACTCAATTATTTTGAAAAAGGTTGAATATTCAATTATGATTTCAAATATTTTTCTTTGTCTACAGTAAAAAATGCTTATTAGGTTTTCTTAGTTTCAATAGGAAGTGACTTTGATATTATAATGTAGTTTAAAATAATTATATTGTCCACGTTTGTACCTAATATGTAAGTAATTTTAAACTTTGGACTCGGTCTAAATTTTTTCATTTTTTAATAGACTTACATTTTGTTATTTTTCGTTCCACTATCATAAACTTACAACACAGGTTCATTCTCGTTGATGAAGGAGTTTTTGCATTTCGTAGGTACTGCATTTCAGTTTTGAACACCTAGCATAAAAGGCGTAGGAAATCCTTATGGCAACTTGGTAACTTTTAGACTTTAGATAAGAGAAAGTAATATAATTTTAGAAATATATGAAGAAAATGAAATCGTCGAAGGACCAACATTGTGCAACTTACCCTACAAACTCTAGCATAAGCAAATACGGAACCTTTTTTTACGAAGGCGAATTATGTTATTTCCTCTTTTAGCTATATCCTTGAAGATATGCCTTTTTGAAACTCCCAGACTGTACTTTTAAATTGTCAATCATGTAAGTAGCTACAAAGGATTAGTACGTAATTTTAACAATTGCATCCAGAATTGTAGTTTATTCCCCACCCTATGTGCAGTTGGCTAAAGATGTAACTTTGTGCTTTGTGTGGTCATTGATATGGGTGAAGTTTTTTGTGTCGAAAGGGTTGAAGGAAAATTCTGAAATGAACCTATGTTGTTAAATACAAGATTTGAAGCAGATAATTTTGTAAATTATCATATTATAGGTAAACCGTATGTAACCGCTTCTTTAAATTCTACTATAATATATCTCCTATAATATATTTACCTCCTTGAGTGAAAGTTTATAGGTATCGTGATAATCGAGCCTTAAAAAGCAAAGCATAGCATGTCAAATAAATTATGTAATTTTTTTTAAAGAATTGAATTTTTGAGGTTTAATACAAAACGAAAACAGATTTGTAACATCACGATTCTGACAATGTATTATATAGATTGCTAGAATAAATAAACAGTAAATAAGTAGTTAAAGGAGTTATTAATCTTCTCATTTAAGAGGCTAACCCCCTTTATAGATGGTCAGGGTACGCAGGCGAATATGCCGATCGAAGAGTCTTATTGTTACCTACTGAATCCATTCAAAAGATTAAGTTAGTATTAATTTTTTACTACTAACATAACAGGAATTTCGTAAACCTACCTACCAAAAATATCCGAATTTGGAGTGTTGTTAGAAATATGGTATCTAGTCTAGACTAGATAACATACCTATAGGTAGCAGTTACTTTAAATGGAAGAAAAAAGAAGAGAAGTTTGTTTACATTTCTACAATTGATTTGCATTTATACAGCTTATTGTTTCATACAAGTATGCTGATTACTGACAACAGTTCTGGGGTCCGATTTGAACCCTGTTCCCGTGATGTCCTGTTGAGTATCACAGAACTACTGAGGTCGCGTGCGTTCTACATTCATGTAAACAGCATATTCGTTCTCAAGCGCAGATTTTATAAGTACCAAACATCGGTTTATCGTACCATTTCTGAGTGGCATACATCTAGAAAGTTGACGTTATCTAGTTTCGTCTACGTTTTCCTATTTGTCCACCAACTTGTACGATTTGGTTGGGTTAGTATCTTATCAAAGTTACATTAAATATTAGATAATACGGACCTTATCTCACACACACAGCAGCTAAATAGTTATTATCACTGAACTAATATAGAAGTTTGTATTTACTTTTCAACATTTCGTATCAGTCAGAAAAGGGACACCAATTTTTATTATATTTTGTACATAAGTTTTGACGCTTATAAACATTTTGAGATTATATTTTTTCTTAATTCTATAAACGGATAAACAAAAAAATTATTAGGTACCTAAATCACAAAACTTCTAACATAGAAGAAATTCTATACAAATTCTGCGACCTACACGAAGAGGAAGAGAATACATGAGAATGTTATATCGGCTAATGATGCGTTGCCGACCTTTGTTCCAGTAATAGCACTGGTTGTTTCTTCCCATTGACCGGAACACTACCGCGTAAACTTGGTTATTTTGGCGGTCGAAAAGGAAAGACGCCAGTCGGACTGCAGTACCGCCATAGACGAGATCTCAACAACAGACACTCTACTTGCACGTATAGGTACAACTAAACTATGGTACCTATATCATACATACCTTTTTAGGAGTTAAATTTGTATGTCAAACATAGTGTTGCTAGATTTTTCTTATCTTCTAACTATGAAGATTAAGGACTTCATTTAGAGGACACATAAACTTTAAGAACAAATTATATTCGATTTTTTTTACTTAATTTCCATCGGAATAGGTTAAAAGAAAGAAAATAGCTAATCATCTTAGCTATAATTTCTATTTCCTCAGAACCGGAGTTTATTAACAAAACCCCCTATCGTGTTATCGTTATTTAATTCTTGCCAACAAGCGAGTAGGCATACTGTTCGATAATTCTGCTCGCATTTCATGACCATATTTTGATAACATATTTGACCTATATTCTGATTTCCTGTGTTCGCAGATGTTTGTGAACATTAACGATAATTAACTTGTGATTATAAATAAAAAATACAGCCACGAGCGCTTTTTTAAATTCTTGACCCAACAGCGTACTTTTTGGGCTATTTATTAAAGTCTGCACTCGATAGATCTGCGCTTTGTCGTTGATCATGTTTAGACACGAAACCACTATAGTACGTACGCTGTAGGAGCATTTATTTTTGACTATAACAAACTAAGCTACCAAGATCCAAATGTACCAAAGTTTTAAATTTCTACCAAATGTCACCGTGAGCTTATATTACCCTGTTAAAAGTAACATTTACTACTTTCAGTGAAGATGATGATGTTTTCTTTTATTTACTATAATGTCACTGGCATTTAATTTCCTAAAAGGGCTTTATATTCATTACGTTAAAATGGAACGCAAAAGCAGCTATATTAAGCTAACCTAGCTAACGATTTATAGTTATTTAATGAAATATGGAAAGGATAATAACAACTAATTCGAACCAAATTATACCATTAGAACGTTGCTAAAAGTTTGTACCACTTATAAGTTTACGTGCTATTTGGTAATAAAAATTTACTGTGAGTATTACGTTCTTTTGTTGAGGCATGCTTAGTTCTATTGTTTTTGTTTGAACTAATTTGACTTAACTAAGAGTTAGCTAAGTTGTCTTTGTCAGTCCATTAGAAACTGAGAGTGATAGAGGGACATTCTACATATCTAACCGGCTAACTCTAGGGTTTTTCAACTCAGGTTTGCTAACAGTGTAACCAGAAATATTTCTAACACACTTCAACAGATGGCGCTACTTACTTCTTTAGTTCGAATGGTAGTAACCGTTTTTTATTTGTTGGCAATATTTTTTATCTTCCTACTTACACTTAACTTTGATATGTTTACAGAATATATTTTACTTAACAGATTTTCGTGCCTGATATGTATTTATCGAAAGTATGAGTATCAACTAGTCTAATACGCACCAATTCGGTATTGCCGGCGAGCGGGTTGCTTCGCTCCCACTTATACATGTAACTACGTTTTAAAAGTATATTGTATTAAGAAATTCTGAGTAGCGTATAGCTGAGATACCGTCAATATCACAAGAAATCAATAGAACAAAATCAACCTCCATGGCGTAGTTTAGTATGATCAATGCTGTAGCTCGACTTTATTTGACCAAAGATGACTACCTGTACAAAATGTGGTGTTCGGTAAAGGGTGGCGATCATGGCGATAATGTCTGGTGTAAATAAAGCATCACATTGAGCCACCTAACAAATGCTATTGTTCCGGTTCTTGCGACTAAACATATAATTAGGTATTAGTGTATGTAAGTATACATGGAGAATATATAAATATATCTCCATACTGGAGAAATTGGGCACAAATCAGTCATTGTTTACACAAGTACAAATATATAATTTTTTATATATCTAGTACTTCACATTGTTCCAACTTCTAAGTGATTGTATGAAAGTTATATAAGGCATATATCATATATGTACCTTTATATATTATTCATTATATATAAAAGTATATATTATCGCTTATCGTAGTTCAATTACAACTTGGCAGTTGAAATGATGCGACATAGTAGATATAGAGAAACAATCTTGTCTGAATAACTTATTATCACAACGCATTAGATGCTATAAAAGCCCTCACACTCTAAAGGTATAAAAATACCAAGTTTGCCTTTTAATCATGATAAAATTGGTAAACTGGTTCACTCATGGTGTGATATGGTTTTTGCATTTTATAACTGTAAATTATTTTTAAGATTAAAAACACAAGCACGAATTCCTAATGCCTATTACCAATCTTTGTAAATTATACAAAATATTTTACATTACAAAATACACAGTTTGAAAGCTCTTAGTGTTCCAATTGAGACATAACAATTTTAAGTAATAGATACACAACAGTGTATACAATGACGTAACTGTATGATTTAAAGACAAACAACCTTGACCTTTTTTATCACAACATATTAATGTCAAGTTATAGAAAAAGTTAATAAATGGGATTCGGACCCAAGATGAGCATGATAACAAAGAGATGAGTAAAACATGAAAACTCAAGAGCTTTAGGGAATGTGGGAGAAAAACAAAAATAAAAAACAAAAGATAACATTATTTTGACTATAATTCAATAAAAATGCAGATGGAAATAAAGGAAAACTTACAAGAAAAAAAATGTCATAAACAAGCTTTAGTCTTAATTTTTTTGTCCATAAGAAAGTAGAATACGTAGTCACTTTTATCAAGATTACTTTTTAACTTACAATTGAATTAAATTAAAAAATTAAATACTTAATTACAACTGACATAGGTACTAGAGTTTTTTTTTAAACTAATGCCTGTTATATTAAATGACTCATGATATTATTATTTACTAACATTAAGTTACAAGTATGTAGTACTTAAATGTTTGTTTAAATACAAAAAGAAATTAAATAAATCAGGTTTAATGGTTTATAATTCGTAATGAACGGATAATAAATAATATTCGCGAACTATATGGAAACGCTTACACACTAAAGATACTTAAATTAGTTACAAAATTATTATCTTTCTGTGGTCACCATGCAATGACAATTTCTACAAAAAAGGAGAAAACCCGAAAACTAAAAAATACACATTAGGAAAACAAAAATATCACCGTCTCGGTCTACGCATCACTATGCTGACTATAATTAAACACAAACGCGTCAAGTATGGTCAAAATATTATTTATTGATTGTACAAAATGGTAGTGTATGACAAAATGTAACAAAATATATTTATTTATCTATTTACTATATTATTGTGGCGAGGATACAGTCTCTTGGTAATCTGCGAGTGTACCTTGGTGTTTCATAAATCTATCAGAATTTCTCCTAAATCACTTACATTGGTCCCTTAATTAAAACTTTAAACTTTGTTATATAAATATTATAAAATATCACACTTTAAATTCAAAGAAAAAACTAGGCTACGTCGAAACTAATCACTTAGCTCGGTCAAAGTACAAAAATTAATAACTGTGCCAATTTGAATATTTTATTCAAAAGGAGACAATAAATAAACAATCTATCTCGATAAACTAAAAATTAAATATTATATCGATCTGTTATAAAGTAAAAGGCACTCTTGATGAGGGGCGGCCGCGGCAAGGATGGAAGCGCGGGCCGCGGCACGACTTACAACTAGAGCGGACGGCGGCGCGCGGCGCTACAGCGGGATCAGCGCGCCGCCGCGGCCGCCGCGCGCCGCGAGACTCAGTGCGGCGGTGCGCGGCGGCCGCGTCCGTGTTGGCGACGTCCCGTCACATATGATACATTCAGAGACTCCAAATAAATAATAAATTATTATCTTAAACCCTTAAAAATAGATCACGAGCGCCTTCTCGCGGTACGGTACCGAGCGCGTTCAGGCAGGACGAAATAAATAAATGTTACTATAAGCTAACTTTACAGAGACCACCGCTCGGCGGAGGATCGCATCGGGAAGACTTCCGCGAGCTATGCGCAATAAATATCTAACAATATAAGTGCCATTTACATGTGCGGGCCGATATATCTAGAGGATGTACACGTTACAACTATGTCATAATCACCCCGCGGACTTGCGAGACGCCAGGGAAATACTTCGTCGGCGAAATCAATATTGTACAAAGTTCGAAGCAGCGGTCGGGCATCGACATCGTGGAGATCAATGGTTGAGCGGGCGACGACGGGGCGACGGGACGAGCGGCCGGAAGACGAAGGGCGGCCTAGGCGATGACGAGGTCACCGAAGGCGGAGGACAGGCGGTTGAAGACGGGCAGCCGGTCGTCGTCGGGGTCGGGCGACGCGGCACCACGGAAAGGGAAGGCGGGCGGCGACAGTGCGGGAGATTGCGGCGACGGCGGCGAGCGGCTGCCGTCGCTGAGATAGGACGCCAACGACGCGCCTGACGACAGCGAGGCCAGCGAGCCGCCGGGCGACGCGGGCTCGCGGCGCCGCGCCTCCTCCGCGTTGTGCACGAAGTGGCAGCGCGGCCCGTACGGACAGAAGCCCACGGAGTGGAAGGTGCGGCACAGCTCGGTCTTGTACTTGGGATGGCGCTGCAGGTTGCGCAGCTCGCGGACACCGTGCGCGAACTGGCACTTGTCGCCGTACTTGCAGACGCCGGCCTCCTCGAAGGGGCGGCACAGCTCGGTTTTGTAGCGGCTGGTGGCGGGCGGTGCGGGCTCGGACGCCGTGCGCTCCAGGCGGCGGTGCTGCAGGCGGTCCAGCAGCCCGGCCAGAGCACGCTGTGCCGGAGCTGACGCCGCGCGCGCCACCGCCGCGTGCTGTTCCCAGCTCAACGCGCCACCCGCGCCCGCACTCGCGCCCGTCGCAGCGTTCATCGTCTGCACTGGTCTGGATTGGTTCTGAAATGGACAAAAACGACAGCGTTAGAAACGGCGAGCTCACGTAACAAAACTTGTAAAAAACACGCCAGTAGGTCGAGCAATACCAACAGACACAGGTGTTTCATACTTTTGTATAAACCTTTTTTGGGCGAACTCATAAACATTAAATCAGGTTAAAGTTAAGGGACCCATGCCAAGTTGATTTCTGATATTTCTTAAGTTCCCCTGAGCCACGCGGCAATAAGGGTCCGCTATTGTAAATAAACAGAGATCGGAAAAAAGGGCCGTGTGCCGAAATTTTTTGTATATTCGTTTCGTATCCCGTAATTTTAAAACTTATTTCAAAAGCCTTACCATACTCCATTTAAAAATCTGGGGTTTTAAAACTTTCGAGCATTGTGGGTAGAAAAAAGTGTATAATCTGGCCGGAGGGTCGGGTACCTGCCGCCGCAACAAAAAATGCACCCAGCGAGGCTGGTTTCTCTACCTGCTTCGGTTTGTCTCGTTTTCACTAATGGTCTCCGCATTAAAATGGTTAATATTCCCAATTAACTGAACCTAAGTGGTAATTTACGTGTCTGGAGCGGAGGGATTTTAACGGTTGTAATATTTGAACCGTCGGGTGTTTTCGTGGCCAATGAATTATTTATGAGAGCCATCTAACGATACTATCCGAGTTTTCGGTCAGTAGGTATGTCCATGAGGATTGATGAGATGCTAATGCGCCGTCTTTTGTTTCTGCTGGAGCATCGAACTTGGCGTACGAGGGTTTACCATAACAATGGCTAGTGGTGAGATGGTGATTGCAGGGCATTGTTCGCGCCTCGCCTGTCGCCGTGCAGTATCGTCGCAGCGCCGACAATGCCTCCCGCACGCACTGTTTGTTACGTGAGCCCAGGTTCAACGGTCGAACGCATGTCGCGCTCGTATTGAGTAACAGTACTATCCTGCTTGACTAATCTGTACGCTATACAGTATTGACCTTTTAACACTGACTTATTGTTTTCAAACTTGAGAGCATATGCGCTATTCTTTTAGAATAAACAGAAAAAGTATTGAAACAAACTTTACGCTCTGACATTTTTAAAGAACTTTAATAATAATATCCGCGTAGAACTAACGCATACTACAAGATAAACTTCTCGACAGTCTAAACGTACGAACGATTACAACCGAGCGTCTTGGAAACAACAACACACTATACATAATGTATCATGGGACATCTCGTATGCGGCCCCATTCGATGTGAATGACACATCATTGTATATTCTATTCGTCAAGTTTCGTCCGCCGCGACTCGCAAACAGGCAACACTTGTTTTCTTTATAACAAAATGACAAATCGAATTTGATTTATCGCTTAGCAAGGAATCATAATTATTGTAAATATTATTATAAATCTTTGCTAAATACACGACAAAATAGGTAGCTTGCGAAACGTTTAATTTTAACAAGTATTGTCTATTGTTTTGTGGTTCTAAATTGGCTTCAACGTGAAGTTTTCAAAGGTTGCGTTTAAGAGCACATGCCCTTCACTAGTGATTGTTCCTCCTTCACTTATGGGCAAACATTATTTACGTGACTCAACAATTCCTCGTCGTGATAAACAGTTCAGCGTTCGAGTAAAGTCCGCTAGGGGATGCGGATACGTGCGAACGCAAATTCGAAATATAAATTACCCGGGCTAAGACAATATATCATGGAAAGCGGGGCGCCCGGTCTAACACTCCGTACGAACGGCTGACGGGATTTATCGTCTGCAATATGTTCCTGTCTAATGAAACCGAACTGCAGTGGCGCTAACGGGGAAAGTGTACCAAACAAATGAGAGTGCGCGGGCGGCGACGGCGGCGCAACCGTTGCCGAGGTGAAATGTTGCGGTGAAAAGCGCTGGGGTTAACTCAGTGGCCGCCAAGTGTCGATGGAAAACACCAATTGACGCGTAATTAGAGAGTTATCAGAGCGGAACATTGGTTAAACATTGCTTTCCATCGGACGTTGCGCTCGCTGCCGAGTTCCAGGGAAACTCGTAATCACTGTCGATTTCAAGCCGCGGTTGCGTTAGTGAGGCAATTTACCGGCCTGTATGAACAGTTGTGAGCTCCTCGAAAGAGAGGTTAAATCATTAGCAGTTTGGAGCACAAACAGAGTGAGTGGTGTAAGTTATGATCGGCGCAAGCGTCAATGTGTACAGTATTGGTTAGCTGGGCACGATGTCAACACCACAAGATGCGGGTACCCTAAGCGACTGCATGTTGTTTACACGCATCATTATAGCTGCAAGTAGATTGAAAAATGTACTTTAACGTCATAAAAAGTTCATTCCTAGGTGACAGTTCGATGAAGCATTCAGTTTAAATTAGCATCTTCAACAAATTGATACACATAATCCAACATCTTGTACCGAGCTCATGTGTCTTGCCACAAAGCCACTGACTCAGTATTAAACTCGGGTATTGACCCGCCACAACTGTTGCTCTATTTACATTGACAATCAAACAAAATTTACACCTCCGATTGTTAACATGAGTGATGTTGCTAAAAATAAGCTCCTTTCAAACAACCACGGCGGGCAACGGTCCCCCAACAAAGGAACGGGGTTACTTTTCAGGAACTGAAAAACCGTAACGTATTAACAATTCAAATTAACTGTAATATTGCAAATAATGATTGGTATGGAACGGATACGAAGTCAACATGCTGTTGTTCATAAAAACACAAAGAAAACTTCACAATTTCAACCAAAATTTATACAGCTATAAAAATATTTACTCACATTGAAGAATATTGACGATTTGTTTTTTTAAGCCTGAATTTGAATGATCACGAATGTCTGGGGAGACAATATACAAACAAACAAGCATTAATTGTCCGTTAATTGCTTTTAATCAAATGCGTTCTACATTATAATGAACTCTTAACGACCATTAAAATGTGCGACTCCCATGCCGCTATAAATAACAATATCTGAGACGTTTATTGCTAAAAGATGATGTCTTAAAATGTTTCCACGAAATTGACATAACAATGGCCACGAGCGTGTCGTTTTAGAATACGAAAATATTGGATATTCAATTTGTAGTTTAGTGAGTATATTATGACAAAATTGGTCCATTTCTCTGATGAGCGAGGGTAGGGGCTCGTCGATTCGTGTCATCAGTTTTATTGAATGATTGCGCGAAAATAAGTGAAGTGGAGATGCTGCGGCCCCCTCGGCAGCGCGTCTCCAGCCATAGACGGCAATAGCGATGAATTCATAAACCTTACAGTGTCTTGCGTTACAGCGCCCCTTTGTATCGCAAGTTTATGCTTTGTTTATGCTCAATTTGAATATAAGGGCGTCATATGTCACGCTCTCTGAGAACATTATGTTTTCCTGTTTTAAAGTAATAGTTAATATAAATGACAAAGCCAATTTGGTTCTTCTTGCTCGATTGTGATTCGCGAAATAATTTATGCGATGATTCACGCGGCGAACGATAGTGCGTAGTTAATTATGTATCTGTAACTTCAGGTGACGCATTAAACGTACATTAACGAATTCAGTTCAGTATATAGTGAACTTAACTACATTGTAGCTTTAAATGGGAAAACTTAAAATAACGCGTTAGCTCTCCTGCTGCGACGCCATGCTAATATTACTCCCATATGACGCGGAAATTAAATGTTAGGATTAACAGTTAATAGCAATAACACACATGATGTGTAATCCTTTATTCCTGGTAGACGCAACGACCTACACAGAGAGATCTACGAACTTAATTAAACATCAACATGTAAAGCACGGGGAGGCTTCCATTTTAAATTATTAGCAACGAAGCAGTCTCCAGCGTGCCAATAAGGTTTGGGAAGTTCAAGGTCCAAATTGATAAATTAAAATGTCTGTTGAATTCTAATTTGTAAGATGTTGGCTTGAATTATAATTACAGGCTTGTTTGTGCGGTCTGCAAACCGATAGATTCCAAGAATTTGAATTCAAATCTTCGCAAGATTCAACGAGTTTCGTCTGAATGGTATTTTATTGTTTTCAATGTAGTTATGTTTCTTATGTCGAACACGAGTGGGGCTAGCAACTGTCAGATGAGTAAGACCGGACGCACGATGTGACGGCTCGCATGCAGATGACCTGTTAGGGTGATTGCAATGCGAGAACATGTCTCCTATGGTATAAATACCATCATGTCGTTTGCTCCGTCTTTATTTATCATACCTACAACACGATTGTCTTCTGGTTACATTAGTCGAAACAATAGTATAGAACATAAAGTCAATCATTCACATAGAAGAAAGGAAATCACGTACATGAAATACGGCGGGCTTTTAAGAATTGCTGCGTCAATATTCTTCTCATTTTCCAACCGATTAACTGCGTTAAAAAATAAATCTGCGGTGTCCGATGACTACACCGGATTTCACTTGCTGAGTTTGTTGAACGTTGTTTTAAAAGTACTTATTTACAGATGTTGTAGTGCGACTGCGCGGTTCATGTAGGTTCAGGCGGACATTACTTGCATCGGGGATGTGTGCGCGCGAGTTGGTTTTATTGTGTTAGGTCGTAAACCGTGGAGCGTAGCCGGCGTAAAGTGAATGTCAACAAAGTTAGTAATGTGGTGCGTGTTTAGCTCACGCGGGGCACAAGGCGGAGGAAGCAGTCCCCCGCCGCGGCCGCTTTTAGCACCTCCATATTTATAGACCCGACGATGCTGCACCGACGAGGATTTGCAAACAGAACTGTAAACAATGTATCGCAGCGACGCAGGCGACGACGCCGTTTGGGAAACAAACCGAATTTTGTTTTTACAATTATTTCTGAGGTTAATCTGCGCGCTACTTATGAACATAAATCTATTGTCTTGCGTCAGAGCTGCGCGGGCGTTGCGACAATTCCTTTGTCCGTGCAATTTTTATTGTTGCGTCACAACACGGCTACACTTTCCCCGCGATTATTGTAACATGTGCTGAGTCACGGGGCGACGGACAGTTAGCCGAACGGGTAATCTTCATGACTGACTCACTAACTACCAGCGACGGTAAATAAGCCGCTGAGCTGGTACCTGGACCTTGTGATTTTAACCGATTCGTAGAAATTACTAACTGGCGGTTTGTTTTATAAACTTCCTAGGAAAATTAGTAAACCTATTACGAATTAATCACGCCTCATAATGGAACGCCAAACGCAATTGCATTGAATATGTTGTACTGAGGTAAATACGTTTTTTTAATTCAGTTATCATTACAGAAATAATGTTGCAGATACATTAAGCGGTTCAAAATGTGGTTTGAAGAAGGTTAATCGTCGGAGCATACTTAAGATTAATGTTATAAAATGAGACTAATTGATTAATCGCGTTAAGGCGAAACATAATATTAGCGTAATACCCGAGATGATGGCTTTTGAAATAAGTAATAAAACGTGTAACGTATGCAGGTACACGTATTCGTGAGTACTCTTAGATTCAGGTAGGGAATAAACTTACGGTATCGATTTTTGACGACAGTTTCTCGTAGAGATCGTCCGGGCTTACCTGTAAAAAGAAAATAAATTGCATCAAACTCAAAACAAACTTACAGTCCTACGAGGCACAGTCCTTCCTGACTATTACAAAACGCCTAACCGTCGTTATGACGCAACTCGCGACCAATTCAGCGCCTCGCGCCGTTCACATCTAAGAGTATCTATATAATAGAGGCAATCTAGCGAGGTACTGCGGACCGGTCCCTATTGAAAGCGACATCGCTTCCTATATGAAAGTGAAACCGTAGGTTACCGGCGGCCCGGAAAATTCACTCCGACTTGGCCTAGCTAGGAAGGAGTTAAGACGCCCGATCGAAACCGACGCGACCAAGTGCAGAAAATCCGTTTTGACTCCGTCGAAACGGATCCACGACCATGCTCACCTAAGTGTAATCGGTTGTTTATCGAGTTTCCCTTATGATTCCATTGGCAATAAACCTTCATTTAATTTTAAATCAGTTCAACTGCATTGAGTGTGCAATTTTCATTTGGCTTCAATAAAAAGGTGGTTTAATATATTTGTGTAGCTCTGATTACACTTTAATATGATGTAGTTTTGTGTAAATTATTAAAGTTATTTCCATTCATTACTTTTCGTTCTGGATCATCATTTCAAAACATAAACCTAAAATAAGAAGAATATATATTCTTATAACTATAATTGTATCTATTTGATTGTATCAAAGGTTTTAAGTTGCAAAAATTGAGTCGATAAGTAGAATATTGCAGGAATATGACAACGAGGGAGATCGATTGATGCATATCTGATATACTGAATTATATCAGATACTTGTATTGTTTCGTTATAAGAATTGCGTACCGACAATTAAGTAAAGCTGCTACTTAAATTACTATCGTAATTTGATTGGTTCATTATTATTACATAAAATTAACCGGTTTCTACGTAAGTGCAATCTCCATCTTCTTACTGATTAAACCGTGTGTTACCACATTATAAGAATCACTATCGAAATTGCAAAATATTGTATAATAAATGTACTCGATCAAATAAAATCGCAAATTTCTACATAGAAACTCGCGATTTTAAGTAATATATAATTTTAGGTAGGTTTTCTTTTTATGTGAGCAAAATGATTAGGTCGTATTCTATTTGCCAACTCAGGCCGATGCAGTTATTTGGATTTCACACGATTATTGAATGTACCATAAACTGTAGTCGTGTACTTAGGTGACCTTCTCACGCAAGTACCTGTTATATATAATATCTTTTTTCCACTACGAATATATAACATTTTATATGTTTGAGGAAAATAACATTTCCTAGGCAAAAATACAAAATGCATACAATGTTATTCAGCATTATCATGCCTATTCAATATAGTCCAACAAATCAAAAACTGGCTAAAAACAAAAAAAAATTATCACAAAATAAAAACTTGTCAATGTGCGTTATCGAAGTAGCAGGATTCGAGAAAAACATACAACACCAAATCATAAGGGCATTAGATTGTTAGAAGTACTTTTAGTACTTGAAAAGCCCTTGTAAATTATTTCTACAACGGAATAGAACAAATCGAATACTTGTATTCGATTATTTCATTATAAGATCCCACGTTCTTATACACTTCTATCTACCCAAGGGTTTTCCGTATTCAATGTTTGCATGCCTGTAAAAGGAGGTTTCTTGTTTTATATCAACACTTTTTACAATTTAGTAAATAAACATTTTTCAAATTTTCGTTATAAGTCCAAGCTGTCTGTGAATTGGCTCTTTTTTGAAGCTCAGTTGCCATATCTAAACTTTTTTTTTGCCATTTTAAAATTTTTCAAGTCTCTCCGAAGTTAGTATACAATCAAATCAAACTGTAACATTAAACGGTACTGGCGACGCTTCTCAGTTCACAGACAAGTTTGTAGGGCAATGCGCGAAACGTAACAGTCGACATCTTGACATTTCTATTTTGACAACATTAGCTCTATTCTTTATAATATTTGACAAATATTCTAGCATATGCTAAGACCGTGAAATCACAATGGCATTTTGGAAACTATACCGCGGAAGTTCTATTCAGCATAATTAGCTTTACATTTGCCTTTAATGCAATTTTAAACGGATAAGAAAGTAAAATATAAGAAATGAAAACTAATGGTAAACTATTAAAAATATTGATAAGCAATTTGCTACGTTACGCAATAACGTCAATATCGAATTGTTGTTTATGGCCAAAATTACTTTACAATTGAATCATATGTGGGTTAAATTTCCGACAGTATCGCTGCCAATATGAAAATGAGAAAAAGTTTTTAACTATGTTATTATTGGACTACTAAATAAGTTTAGATAGGTTTAGAATGTCTTGGTGACCAAGTAGGAATTACCCAATGACTCCTGATCATGTTTGGATAATCTGTTGCATCGATAGCAACGATTGGCAGCATTATTTCTTAATCCATTGCGAATTCCGAGCGTATCGCCTGTCCATCGTTGTCGGAGTTGCGTCAATGTACGTGCGGTGTCACGACCTACGCTCGCGGAGGACCTCACTACGGTTTCGATGTCTCTAATTTGGACCTAAATGAACCTACTCATGCCTTGCATACGGGATCATCAATTAACACATGAGGCAACGAAATATTGTTATGACTGTGGAGATTTATATAGGCAACTTCAAGAATAACAAGTTATGCAACGCTTTCAAACACAGAATGCAGTAAAATACAAACCGTAAATTCGGTTAGTTTAAGTCAAGAGACGTATATAAGAGATACATTGTGCAACTAATTGAAGCTTCTTCAAGGACCTGTTATAGCACTCGGCTCTGGTATAGACATGTCGTCAGAGACTCGATCAACGAGGCAATCGGGGCCACTTGTACTAATGAAACACTCCAATTGAATTGGGCACATTAACTCCCGCGCCTCGCGCCGCTGTTTACATACAAAAATATACCAACGGCACGGAAAACATGGCATGATTGATAACAATAAAAACAGAGCATTGAATGCAATTGTTCTGAACTTGTAAATTACTTGTCGATTGTATTGAGTAACTAGTTAATTAAGAGCTTTTTTTTTGAAGAAGCTTAGACATTCGACGTGTCGCAGAATAAGAAGCTAACGATCGCACGCAGAGAAATCAATTGGGTACTTACTACTAAATATAGATTTAGTTTGCGAATCTGTATTTTATCTGCCCAGCATCAACATCTAGATTTGCTAAGTAAAATATATATCTAATTAGGAAAGCCTTAGGTAACATTTCACCTCACAATTTCCGCTTTGGGCAGTCAGTTAGTAAAAGTACTATCGAAATGCAGGGCTAACGAGCCCGTGGATTTAAAACTTTCATGGTATGGTCAAGCAGCCGCTATTACAACAAGGAACGCCGGCGTTCCAGTTAGGAATAGGGCAACACGGCATTCGAATCGCCTAACCCACCGGTGGGCCAGGCTAGCCCGGCGTACGCATTCCTACTGAGTTTCTTGCTGGTTCTTTGGCAGTAGATGTGGCATTTTGAAAAAAAAGGTCAAGCAGCTAAAAGTTTGTATCATCTACAAGACAGTCGCAAGTTCACCTAGCTGCACACACCTCAAAAGATCAAGGTATTATCATCTGCGTGTTCATTGCATTGATACGTCAAGATGACTTAATCATCATTAGCGTTCATTAGCAGCAAATCGACGACAATTCCTAGGTTTTATTACCTCGATGGAGGTGCTTTAGCAGTCCTCGTAAGCAGTTATCATTACCATCAATAACGCTGTATAACTTGTCAGATTAACTTGAATATTCAGAATGCCGGGTTAAAATGCGTTTTGCAGAATGTTGTTTCGTCATTTCATTATATATGGCTACGTCTGTTTTAAACTTAAAATTTATAGACGGAATCGTTTGAGAAATGATACTTTCTCAAAGCTATTTATATAAGAAAATTACTACAAGCATCAGAGTCGAGTATCTTCCAATGTTCAATGCATATAAGATTGTATATGTATAACTAAGTTTGCCACAAATAACATAACAATAAAACAATTATATTTCCTTTGATTTATAATTCCTTAGTCTGTTAACTATGCAAATAGATGAAGCTGTTTTCCTTGCTTTGCTGCACCCAGTCTCTGATTTACAACACAAATGGCGTTCATTTCAATTTCTTGCATTATCTGTTACTGTATTGGTATAGTGTATAATATATTTACATTAAACACACGCGTAACTTACGATTAATCAATTAATAGTAGTGTAAATATAAACACAGAGTAAACAAGTATGCAATTGAAATTGTATTAATAAATGTAACTTTATTGTCATGTGTGTATCAAGGAGATAAATGTTATTCCGTCACAGATATTGTAAGATAACTTTATATAAAACATTGAATTTATAAATAATTAAATATTCATCAGGAATTTTTATAAGCAAAATACTAATAGGCTAATAGCAAATATGTACTTGTATTAATAAAATAAGGACTAAAAAAATATCATCATCAAATATAATAAAAATAAATCAAATATATATATATATCAAGGTTGGTTTTCATTAAAATAGACAGAATGTACAATGTGCACACTTGGTATACTGGCTTAGTTTAAATAAAATAGTAATTTCATGTAAGTAGGTTCCATTTTGAACTTCAAAACCAGTTTTGTTACGTTGCGTGTGAGCATAAAATATACAATACGAAATATGAAATGTACATATAAATGAACGAAACATCGAAAGCTACAATTGTACATGCGAGTTATTATATAGTATCAATATGAATGAACAGCAATACAAATAACATGCAATTTGGAGCGTTTAAATTATTCATCAGCTTTTGAGTTGAGACCACAAAGCCGTATGTTCAAAGTGGTGTCTAAAAGCACACTTGTGTGCGAGGAACATATGCAAACCACAGACGAGTCGCACCGTTCCAAGTAACCTTGGAACTGTGATGAGTTCGCCAGTCCAATATTAATTAATTATTTACAAGTTATAGCGAACAGAACTCGTTTGGCCGGTACTCGAGCAGCCAGCGAGATTACTATTTTAAACGTTTTTTAGAATTTGACTCGCTGATTTCATCAGATCGAGGAGGAGGCTAAATTATTTTTATATTTCATAGAATTTTGTGAAATTTTAGTGCTCGTAACAAATGTAATCTACGTCTGTCTGTAATAATGTCTGTATTATCCACATTGATTATTTCAAGCATGCATAACTTAATGACCGGAGGATAATAGAAACAGTTATCAAATCGGATACACGCTACAGCGACCGGCTGTTTGGCAAACACGCGATTGTCGCACGGACCATGAACTAACTACCAATTCAGCAACAATACTCACTGACCACTAACGACGCGGTACCCGACACAGATTTGATAGTTCAAATTCAAATATCGACGTCAAATAAAACATGACTCTACCACCAGTTCCGAAAAACCTTCGTGAAGAAGAACTGGCAAGAAACTTCACGGGTATATTTTTTGTGACAATGACGCTTTAGACATTCATCGGGACGAGGAACTCAACGAACAAACAGACACATTACACATGTTTTGTTAGAAATACTAGTAAAATCCTGTTAATGAGGGGATTATACCCAAGGGCTTTTATCATCCAAATAATAGGATAGTTTTAATTAAACACCTACACGTTATTACGACTCTTTAAATTATGAGGAAACCACAGAAAACATAACATAGGAAAAAAAATTCTATAATACAATAAAACCTTCATATGACAAACCTAGGAAGTGTCACACACCCGACGTCTAAGAGAACTTAATTGAATCGCCATTATCTATTGTCCGTTAAGACGACTTTGACAAAAACTAATTTCATAACGAGATAGACTTGTGCAATTAAAGCCGGGCCTTTCTAATTAAAGTGTTGGTAAAGGGCGGGTACTACCGCGAGGCGGCATAGAACGTTCTTCATAGTTGGTGAATGTCGGAAATGCGTCTGTGAAGGTCGGAGAGCGACAAGACGGCCTTGCCGCCGGCTGTGCCACTTTCTCTGTTGCAGCGCGCAAGCGGCCCGCGTGTGTTACGCATTCAACGCAACACCGCGCAGACCTCAGTCGCCAAACTGTTCTAAACTTAAGTTCTAATCCATTCTCTACTACAAAGAAATACCCAGAAACATCACAGACACAGAACACCGTAATTTCGGCCAGTACCTACAGAGAAGCGTTCTTCGGAACGGCTGACATAACCAGTTAGAATAATGGCGGTTTACACTACGATAATTCTGATTACATTAGCGGTGCCTCTTGAAGTAGCATTGTCAAAACAAACGAAGCCTTGGATGCGCAACATGATCACGGCACATTCCCTTTCCATAGTCATAATGATGCGATGCCACTGCGCGTTGTTGGCCCCGAGTAGGCGGCGCCTGGTAATAATACCATGACTTCTCAACGTAAGGACATTATAACTCCGACAGAAACTAAGAATACGCTACGAAAAGTAAAATTACTTTTCGCATAAGATTATTTGCTTACAATTTATGTGTATAATTTAAAATGACGACTCAAATGTGGAAGAAATATTTCAACTAGCATACTCGTGACTGGGGAGATGTACATATAAAAGACAAGTTAGAGTTAGTGTGTACGCACTATCGCTTACTTACATAACTGCTTAACATACATTCAAACACACAAATAACAGAACATACAGGCTACTAAAATATGTATAACACAATTAACTATTACTTTTGTATATGTTTTACTGACCAATCACATACTGTTTTGATTAATAGCGTTCCTTGGATTTCACATGCGTGTATCATTTGATGCATTTGTGTACGCACAATCAGAACCGGTACAATAAGTATTTGGATCCTGCAAGCGTCATTAATTTTTGCAACATAGACGTCAAATCAATACTGAGATTGAATGCATTACCGTTTAGTTAAGTGTCAATAGCATACTAATGGCATTCAATGTGACCACCAAAACATAGGTCCGTTGCGTAAGGTGACACCTCCAGTATCAAAGTGCGAACGTAATGTAATCTATGAACACAGCCACGTTGCAACAATATCGTTTGCTGTGATTACCGATACAAATTTTAACGAGCATACGCCAAATTGTGTCATAATGAGGGAAATCGAAGGTTATAACGCCAGGTCAATAGCAGCGTGTTGCCAACTCTAACAAACTAAATGATGTAAAATACATATTTATTTTCATGGTTCGAACGGCAACACATTTGAATTTGTCATCCTGTTACTCATGTCGTTATTTAGATAAAGAAGAAGAGGTTTGAACGAGGCGGCCATTTGAAAGATTGCGGTAATGAGTCTGTGGCAAGCGAGGCAATTGAGCAACTCAGGTTTTCACAATTGCGTGAAATATCCGATCGGCCACAATTCGCAAGCGGTCATTGAACACCGATACCTTCGTCAGCGGGTTATTGAAGCCACATCGCAATTGAGACTTGCAAAATCAAAAAGTCATTAATTACGATGAATCAACGCACGTTTGTATACCTGGAGATAATAAGTTCCAACATGCTGGCGCTTTTCGTTGAGTTTTGCGAACCTTAAAAATTGCGATCGAAAAAAATTCATCAATTCACGAAACCCCTTTTGAATGTTTTCAATTCAACTTCATCAATTGTACTGACTCGAATTTGCTTTTCAATTTTGTAATTAAAAAGTAAAATGCAGATTACGTAAAACAATGAAATTGTACAATCATCATTGGATAAATTCTACTTGCCACGGACCAGGCAAATTGACCCAGAACGAAAGTAAAAGTTAGTCTCTGCGCATCAGCCGTAGGAAGAAAGCACTGTTAAATCGTACCTGGAACAAGAAAAGAGTCACGTTAATAAAACCGTCAGTGGAGCAACAAGCGCCAGGATGAACAGCGCAGAGTGTTTAAGACATATTTAATGAGGAAGCATTAAGACCGCGATAACTGATAAACGCGTTTAACGAGCCAGTTAAAAAATAAGCTAAGCTTAAGAGCGGCTATAAATGCTTTCTAAAAGTGTACTTCGTGTGTAGTGAAACAATTATTACAATTAGTTATGGGTATCCAGCGGCTAAAGAAATATAACATGGTTATGATAAAATAAACTGACTAATATTTAAAAGGCAGGTGAGACGCTTCAAGAACTATTGACTGCGTAGGTGTGTCAGAGAATGGACGACCTTGAGTAAAGCGAATGTGCTCATCAAGATTTTTTTTAATTAACGCATGTATAATTTTTAAACTAAGTAATGTAAATGTACAATAATATAAATTGTTCGCAATTTAATATCATAAAACGTCAGTGTTTCCAGTCAGTTGAGCATTTTAAAGTTCAAGTAAGATAAATATTGCGAGGAGGTTGAAGCAAGAGTCAACGGAAATGGTCAAATGTGTACAGCACATTGTGAGAACGTCGCTCACTGGACACCACACAGTCTGCTTCGCTAATTACTCACTTCGTGTCTCCAGCGCAGCAGATGTGCAACATCCGTTTTAAAAAATTTTGCGCTTTTTTCTCTGCAGCAATTAATGCAAATTGTTCCCGACTTCCAGTTTCTCTTATGATTTTCCAGTCAAATCGTTTAACCACCTACTCAGGACCGACGAAGAAATGATTTATCAATGCATATTCGAACTCTGTGGGCGTTAAATCATACATCTTGCAGCAACGTAACTGTGTCACTTGAGATCTTGCTGAATTTAAATCAAACTTAATTTATGCTGTACATTGAAGTAAAAATAAGGTTTTATTAATGTCGCAGTCGCAAAGATAAACTGAAGATTTGCACAAAGTAAATATTTTAAGATTTATTTTAAAAGCAGAGGCCGCTCTCTTTTCATAAGTTGTAGCAGTAGGTAGGAGATTCGATAACTTGTCGAGCTGACTGGTGCGGTCGGTATTGTAACAATGATAGAGAACAAGCACGGTTACTAGTTTCACTCTCGTTGCGGCGCGGGCGGCGGATGCGGGTCAGCGCAGTGCAGCGAAGCGCTTGCTTGCCTTCGAGCCCGCTTGTCTAGTTACTATGCACCATTTGCAATACTTCATGCAGCATTCTGCCACTCCTCAACCGAACTACACAACAACGATACAATAAAAATCCTAAATTAAGATGGTTCCTTCAAAAAACCAAAACTCTCCATACCAACACACGTAACAAATGTGTTTACAAGTTTATTTGCTGCAATTCCAAGAAGGGCACATCTAAGAGCCGGATGCGGCAGTTAAGATATTATATTTAGCCTGCAGTCGCCAAGATATTGTAAATAAAAGTATTGTGACGAAACACGATACAAGTTGAACAAACTATAGTAAGATGAACGTTGGAGGAAGCGCTATCAACGGCCAGGTCAGGTTTTGATAACATTTGAACTGGCTGTGTGCCAGTTTCGGATAACTTATCAACTTGCGTCACAGGTGTTTATTTTTGATGCTAGCATAAAAAAGTTTCTTATCCTGGAACAATGTGGCTCATCAAGTGTCTAATTAGCATTTAGAACATTATCATGGCTGCGCATCGTTCGTTCGTAAATGCCAGGGCGCGCAGAACCGTTTCCTTCAAGACGAGCCATTGTATAAACGTTTATAGTCCTTTTTTAGCGTCGGACTGTTATGGAAACTGATAATTACGGACGTGAAACCAGTTATGAACGTTATCGCAATCGTTTTCCATGGCTGTCGGTTGATAGGCACCGAAGCATGGCTGGCGACGGTGTCATAGAGCACCCCACTTGTCACGGTGCTGGCTGCTCACCGCACTATGAGGGTCCCATGTAACTTGTTACGAAACATTTCCACGGCTTTGTACAATGATGGAATGCCTGAGAGTTAACGACTTTCGGAAGATATTGCAATTTTAAAAAACTATACTTTAAGTAATATGCGTCACGTAGCAGACTTGTTTATTATCAAGATAATAACAGTTACTTGTTTAGTAGTGGATTCGTTCCACAGCACATTTCACGGACCCCTGGACACAGGCGCACCGCGTTCCAGTGCGCAGCGTTGCATACGACTCCTCTGCTATATTGTATAACTTGGGGAAGGACAGATTCACCTGTTTCACTCCAAAACATATCTTTAATTACCTACGTTCTCATAGAAATATCAAACACGAATATACCACGTGGTGTCCAATTTAAAGGCCCACATCATTACTTATATCCTTGTAGCAATATTGAATGGCAAGCAAGTAATCAATTCATATTGTTAGATTGAACCATACGACCGAACTTCAATTCATGTCAATTTATAATTCAGCCAATAGATGTGAAAATTCTTCTCTAACGATACTGATTGAAAGGAAATTTAAGACGATATAAATATCAAGTGAGAAATGAGAGCCACAGTGATATAGTGCAATAGAGACCTACAAAAAGCGCTCGATAAGCGTTACGTAATAAAGTTGGAGAGCAACTTTTTGCAGTCGATGGATTGAGATTAAGTCATGCGAACAGTCTATTGTTACATGGAGCCTAGCTAGCGCCGCGTTCACGCTGTAACTACCATAAGCTAGGACCAGAACGGCGTGTTTACTGCGGATATTTCCGAGAACTATTCCAAAACCAAACCTGAATTATCAATAAAACATATAGCACGATTCAACGGTTCCGATTACAACAACATTGTTGTAATGGTTTGGTTGTTTTTATAATCATCCCGATAAGAATAGCGATTAATGTGAACTGCGCTTAAAGATTTGATCTTTTGATCCGCGAGCAGGAAGTGTCAGCTAGCCTTGCGGGTTCAACGCCATCGGTGACGACATAGAAGCCCACGCAATGCGGCGGTCTCTAGTTCCTATATTGCGACATTCTAACCCTTTCCGCCATTAGGTGAAACTTAACATCTACCCTCTAACCTTTCGATTGCTTGCAAAAATGCTCGGTTACATTGCATGTCATGTTTAATAAACATGCATTATTTTGTTACGTAAATCGGACGTAAACAGTGATTAACGCGGACCAGTTCGCAGCTTATTACTTATTTAGTTGAATGATTTATGTGGCAATCGGTGCTGTGGAAGGTAACAATCAGCTGTTACCGAATGTAGCACGTTGGATGGTCTCGATGACACGACTTACGTAAGCTGTGGTCAGATCGACAATGACCCACAGGGGGCCGGTCGCGCTACTTTCCATTTATTATTGACATACATTCTGTGTTTCCAGTTAAATAGTCTTGAATAATACCATCCGAAGCGAAATATTAAGCATTTTACAAAAATAGTCAACATTTTGTAAGAATAAATAATAATAAACAGAAAGCCGCGATAATAACTAAAAATAAGCATTAATTCGAATATATTTCGATTACCGCCAAGTCGGCTTGTTATGACGCAGTTGTCGACAGGGAATGTGGTTCTACTTCTACAATAAACATCGCTGTTTATCTATCCAACGAACCTACCTGCGATTGGTGCTCGCAAATTGTAATACACAGCTTGATAAACAACTATCATACTGCAAATAGGAACAATTAACCGACAGTTATCTCGACACGACATAATAATATAATTTAGAACATGTTTCCGTCACGTAAAGTAATAAAAACGAACGATTTCACATTAACTCCAGAAACGTATTTCGAGGACGAATTAATTGTTTATATAGGTCATCGTATTCAAATTCAATTAAGGCCGTATGCGTAAAACACAAGTTAGAATACAATATGTATCAGTGGTGTCGGCGACAGAAGCTCGGTCGAGGTTAGCTGATGCGCCAACTGCGCACTACAACAATGTTTTAAATGTAAAACTGATGGTTTTACCGTACCGGGCAATTGCCGGGATATTTGGTCAACTCTGAATTGTGAAACCTATTTGCATGAGTAGGTTTGATAGTTAGGCAAGCGTCTACATTTATTACTGTGTTTACAAGTGAGAGTTAGATAGTGGTATCGCAGTAGTGCTGCGTGGGTTGTAATCTCGGTTGCAGCACAGTCGTATCGCGTTGAATCGCAATAACAGTTATACAGAAATGTTCGTGTCTAATCAGCGCGGGCTGCACATGGCGCCTGCAACTGTCACGAAGCGCATCGCAATCCGCTCAGCGTTTGTTTACGTTCCTGTAATCGTTCAGATTTAATCGCTAAAACCGGTCTTTGTTTCATTAGTTTGTTTCCTAGCTTTGAAAATATATATGGCTTGTTAGTTTGTACTTATTTAATATTTCTTAATTCTTAGAAATCTACTAAGCGCATAGAATTATATAGTAAGGTGAGAGTAATAGAAGTGTGCGTAAAACCGATTCGTATAACGAAGTGTTTCAGAATCAGCACGTGCATAGAGATTCAAATTATGTTTAATACTACTTTGCTTTAAGAAACTATTTTGAAACAAAAAATTGAGCTATCATCTCAAAAACCAGAAACAAATCAATAACGTAAGCAGCGTTGCTTGATGTCGGATAAATAAGTAGTCAAGTAATTAATAACAGTATAAAGTCACACTTTAAGTTGGGTTTAAGCAGCACAAGTTATGAAATGCCGGCGCCTCCGGTGTCAGTTTGGCGCCGCGGCTCGTCTCGGCTTAGCACAGACATTACGAAACAAGAATGGAAAGTCAAACACAACATTTCGGTTCACGAAATGTCGCTCCGCGTGCCGTAACTGCGAATCTGCTTGCACTTTTCTTTGTTTACTTTCGTAGAACGAGCACACAACACAAATGCTCTTGAAGCGTAGCATCTAGTTATGAATCTGCATAATAAACAGATTTTGTAACCTTATTTCCATTTTGGAAACATAATTATGTTAATATTACGAGTTTCAACACGTAAACTTCATATTCTAGACGATGAAGACTGTTTATTTTTTAAAAACCATAAAACTAGATCTTGAGACCAATCACGAATGGCTTGAGAAACAAAGAAACCATTAAGTGTAAGTGGCGAGTCAAAAATCCCTACGAACGTAACAGTACAACAACACATTAATGACAGATTAATGAGTGATTATTAACAAGTCGGGTACCTCATGGTGACCCTCTTTAAAACAGTTTTTGAATATCAAATGTTGTTTTGGTGTTGCATAAGTGATCTTTACGAGCGATTATGTTCCGCGAGCTAGTAAAGTAGGTGGGCGAGAGGTGGCCAATGGCTTGCAGTAAAAGTGTTACGGAGCGTTCTCGATCCGAGCGAATTACACAACACTTAAGTGTGCCAAAAGTGCAGTCGAGCCTTCGAGATCCATTCTGGATACTGTGCCTATGTACGACTATGTAACTAAATTTACTATTACACAATGAGTTACTTAAAAGCCAGACAAGGACGTTTAACAAAGGTTTATTTTCGCATAAACACCTACGTTCTAGTTACGCCTAAATTCGCAGTTTCGGCCTATTAAGTGAAAAATAGCTACATAATTAAGTAGTTCGTACATAAACTAAGTACCCACAAACTATAGTAGTTTCTCTTTCGTCGGTAGGTAATTTGTTTACGAAGCCGTTGGAAAGTAAAATGACTGCATCGCGCTAATGGCTGCTGTTTATTTCTGGCTTATCAGCCGCCGTGATAAGATACAGTACAGTGCCCTTTTGTCTGCTGCTGCTCTCTAACCTTAGATAGGCCACACTGCCAGTCTCGTCAAACTGTGAATTACTCATAATTTTTGAGGCACTGTTTAGTAAAACTTACATATGTAATTTACAGGCGGCTAAGTTTGGATATTATAAATACATACGGCCGAAGTAAAGACGTAAAATTGTTACAAAGGCGCTCTTTATTATAAATTTTGTTTACTAAGTCTAGACTTAGATGGAGTTAAGATAAAGTATAAATTTGCTAAGCACAATCTTGTCACAATCAAAATGTTTTGGGAGAATAATGAAAAAGTACTTATTTTGGAAAAACTATAGTTTGAAACATATTCAGTACATTTTCCACAATGAACTACATTCATACATTATCTTGTGTAATGATTAAAATACAAATTCTTTAATCTCTGACGTGTAGTGATAAATATTTTTATCAAATTATAGTATAGTTAATAGATATAAATAGAATAGCTACAGTAAAAATTATTTTCCATACAATAGAGCAAAAACATTTTCAGGAAACGTTCGGAAAAAACAAACTTCGTACGACATCGCATACGGTTATTTATTTATACTTCTTCCGTAGTTGATTTTTATAGTGATTTTACAATGTGTAAAAATGATTGTATGATTAAACAAAGAAAAGAATTCTTGCGGATAAAATAAATATTGTCTAGCAATTTTGCAGCTGCCACATGATTGTATGACAACATTTACTATAAAGTGTTATGTAAGTTATCAACTATAAAAACCACCTAGAAAATACTTCTTTCAATTGATTACAAATAAACGAATTTTGAACAAAACCACGCAAGGTATACAAATTCAAACATCTTCAGTATTCGCAAAGGTCAAGGCTTGTTCGGCGGTTTAATATGAAAGCCGGTTTTTTGGGGATTTTCTTATACACTTTTTTAGATCTTGTTGAAAATCAATAAATGGAATGCTTGAGAAAAATCAATTTACCCATGACGTCACTAATAATAATACCAGATTCATCTGTTCTATATTTTGATCGAGTAACAGAAATTACAGTTTTGAAATGGAGACGTGTGCATCTATATTTACTTATTTTATACATTTTGATGATTTTTGTAGTAGAGTCGCCATTCAAGAAGTAGAAGACACCTTCGGCCAGCAACAACCGAAGTTCTTTGGCAAACAATAAGCGACCCTGCGCGAACTACGACAGTGTGTCCGCGATACCGCCCATCACTGGAGACAAAAGTACGTTGACATCAATCCCAGAATATATTCACAGAACCTCACAGAAAATACCTACACGGCTCAATAAAATATCTTTATTAGGATACCAGAAAGATGTCCTACTTTATTTTAAGATAAAAGAGGTCACGCGGCGTCGTTTGTTTTAAATATTATAACTGCGGCAGGTTCACTATTTCAAAATCCAACACGAGCACTGTTATCAACTGTTACATACATTGTTAACTATTCATGACCCCCATAATTTCGAAACTATCGCGTTAATTCTCAAATGCGTGAAATTCAGAAACAATGCAACATAAAACTTTTTTATTAGACATATCTTGAAATACGTTGAGTTAGTGACGTCGCTGGCAGTGGGCGGGACAAGGCGGTTGTCGCAACGTTGCCTGCGAGACTGCGAAACCTCCATCTTTGCCGCAAATTATATTCTAGAGTTTATTATGATGCTTCTTCTGGCCATAATGACATCTCCACATTGAGTAACGGCTTGTTCAAGGTGAGCCACATATTAAAAAACTAAACAATTCACACGATTTGGAAATTTATTTGCACCTTGACAAGTGTATTCCTACTCATCACTAGGGCACGCCGTTTGAAAAGGAACTGTGTCCCCGCGCCGAGGCCGATGCGCCTGCGTCTCTCGGAACAAAGGGTTGACTCACGCGCAGGAGAAAGGACGCTAAAAATAGTACAGGAGCCATTACGTCCAACTCGGCCGTTGGACCTAACCTACGCAGCCGAGCGCGCCCCTCGCCAGACCGCCGGGCCTGCTGAGAACTCAATGACCAACTCTAATGAATCGACTTGATTCACTACTCGCATAATCGAATACTTTACTGGGAATCATACAGATATAGAGAGAATAAATACTCACTCATGAATAAACATCGAACAATCTCAATATTAAAATCAAATGTTTGCCATTTAGCAATCAGCTGCAATGGAAATGTTTTCTATGGTCCAGTGTTTTAGTTCCATCGGCTTATATAACCGGAGTCAGTGCAGAGTCGAATGAACGTGGTAAATCATATGAGTAGAGTTGGTTACTGTGAAATTTGCTGAGCGATAAAACGCTGAACACAACGCTCTAGTTACAAGCAGCACTGCGATATTGAATTGTCGCCACTATTA
The DNA here is from genome assembly GCA_923062675.1 of Marasmarcha lunaedactyla. Classification (NCBI taxonomy): domain Eukaryota; kingdom Metazoa; phylum Arthropoda; class Insecta; order Lepidoptera; family Pterophoridae; genus Marasmarcha; species Marasmarcha lunaedactyla. Next base: position 19,540,833 of record OV281353.1, read on the forward strand.
GTCCCACGCGGAATCACATTTCGCCGATAGATCATGAGAGGAAATTCTAAAGTTACTTATTGTGTTCAACAAAATGTTGAGTTAGCATGACTGGCTCCCACGAGCGTATTGTTTGCGTTGCACTCGAAGGTTTCTGCAACGTTGCTGTTAGGCAACTGATGTCGACTGACGCTAAAACCTAGAACCGGCTGTTTGAGAAACCTTTCGTGCAAAGTTGCGAAAAGTGCTGGAAAGCTTGTATAAACTTGAATATTTATTATTATTACAGAAAACGTCTAACAACCTACGTGAACAAATACGCAACCATGAAGTATATTTGCTGAGCATATCTGATCTCTACAACGGGATCGTGTTTAATTTGCCTGTAATTAGTAAACATAATGTTTTAATTGTTTTCGTTGCTAACGTTCGTTGGACATATAGTTAAGAATCTAGGATAAATTACCTCAAATAAATAGAAATACAGAAAATAGGGCAATAGTTTCGTTATGAGTTAAGTTACTACACACGTGAGCACGAAATCCGTCGTCGCGTGACGGCCTTCAAACTGATTTAATTATTCAACAACTTGAGGTTTAAGATTTGGTTTCTACTATTGTCGAGTTAAGGAATATTCTGGGGATTAAGTAATAAGAACTCGTTCTGTATCACTTTTCTTGGGTATTTTAAATGCTATTTAAGGGTGACTTAAAGATTCTTAAAAAACTCGAATATATCGACACGCAGAATGAATCAATACTTGAAGTGATCAAAGCAATAAAAAAGATTGCATGCAAACGGTCGTGCGGTCCACGTGATTCTACGCCTTACTGACCAACCAACAACCGACGAATCGGTACTAGATGTTAGTAATTACTGCAACAACTATCAATAAATGCCTGTTGTCATGCCAGCCAACTGGGTACATTAATTCGATGCAAAATTAATTTCCCTGGCTAATCCGGTTTTCATTAAAAAACGTACAAATTCAAGTAATAAGAAAATTGTTTGATATTTCAAATTACACGGTTGTTGAGACTTAACAGAAAACTTACGAGTCCTTAATAATAATAAAGACAATTTCCTAAGCAAGGGGATGCACCGTACAAAAGCCTTTTGTCCAAATGCGAGAGGGTATAAAAATTTGTATAGAAGATCGGTTGTATTTTGTAAATAGGCAGCAGGTAGACGGTTGTAGGTGTATTCACGTGTTCGACGGTTGAGTTTTTGTAAAGGTCCAAAAAAACTTGCAATATTGCGCGCACCTTTCAAAATTCCCACAACTCCGATAACTAACGAAGTCTGGCAGCTATTTAGATATATCCGTAATCAGAGTTAATAAACTGCCTTAAATTAATTAATTTCGTTAAGCATTTTATCGATAATACTTAAAATTTTATAAGACGTGGTTTCTTCTGAAGAATCTGGTAATACCTAAATAATAAACGTTTTTGCAATGCTGCTACTAAGAGTTATCATTTTAAAGACGAGAAATAAATTTCATAAACAAGCTATAATTTTACTAATAATTTAATAGCAAAAGTCCTCGGATCTTTAGCAGGTAGCTTATAAAACAGAACAAACATTTTATACTATATGAATTGGTTAATAGGACCGGTTTTGGTCTTTGCCACTACAAAAAGTTCCAAATCTAAGATGTTCAGATGAATTTGAGCTCTATTACTTTAGAAATAAAGTTTAATGGGTAGTCTTTATTATTTGTGATTTAACCAAGCCCACTTGAGTGTGCCTGTTTTACCCCTGCTGAGTTTTGAAAAGGATCCAGACGGTAATGAATAAAATGGGATGGTGAACCACACAACATTGGATATCTTGTCATGTCCTTGGGGTTTATATACAAGGGGATCAAGCCCTCCCTCTTGGTGTTTGGTAATCTGATAGAATTGTAAATAAGCAAATAAAATATGTTTTGAAGACTTTGTTTGAATTAATTAGGTTATTTTTGGCTTTTTTATTTAGTTAAATAAAGGTTTATATTGATCGACCTTTACTTTTCTTTAAACTTTGTAATTATTACTGAATTGTAACCATATAAAGTAAAAGTAGTATAAAGCAAAAATATTTCAAGCAACCAATGTATCCAGAAAATTGTAAAATAAACTTAATTGCTAAAGGGAACTTTATCCATCTATTATATCCAACTCATATATAAAAGAAGGTAGTTGTAAAATTTTAAGATATGCTGCAAATCAGAAATTAAAACCCAAATCATAGAAATTTGAAGCAGACTAATTATTTTAATCAATCAATATACTTGCTTAATATGTTCTTTTAAAAAATATGATGTTTAAAAATTTTTTATTCTACTATTGAGTAAACAGATTTTAAAGTTTTTATTGGTACTTAAAAATAGCATACAAGTAATACCTATGCCTATTTTCACTAATTTTACAACCAGAAAAAGTGCTCTCTGTTATTTCAACAGAATAAATAGTAAAAAATTATATCAAGCACAAACTAGGAAATCAGCTAAAAACCTGATTCAAAACATTAATGTTCTTATCTTATAAAAATATACAGAAGTATTAACAAGTCATTCATGTTGTGTAATTAGGTATAAACAGATGTTAAAAAACACATTAAACTTTTATATATACCTACCTGTGAGTTTATATACAAGTAAATAAGATTCTTACATATTTTAATTTTAAGACATTATTTCTACTAAATACTAAAACAAATTATGTACCTAAGCATAACTTTTATTCTTTACACTAATCTGTACAGTAAAATGATGAAAAATGAAGGCAACCAGGACAGTACAATGCTCTTATAACACAAAAAAACCAAAATTTTGTAAAGAATGGAGTTTCAGGATATGTGCGCTGATTGATCCCTTGATTGATTCCATTACAAATTATCATATACTGCATATTTTAAATAACAGCAGTAGGTAGTCCAGCGATAGGAGAGTTATATATTCAAATGCAAACAGCTACAGTGACCATGAAGTTTAAGGCTTATTTACTAACATATAGTTTAAGCATCATGATTTAATGGCACCAAACGAAGATACAAACAGATCATGAGTTGACAATGATTTTTTTTGTACCTAGGTGCCTAGCTATGTCTACCTTCAGGCAGGTCTGGTAATGGAATGTAGCAATACAGAAATATGTTTCATGTTTGATGATATATACTATGTTCGTTGACTACAGTGAAATGTGTCAAAAGGTAACATTTTACTGGATGAGTTTTATATTACTTGTAGGTCAGTTAATCTACCTAAATAAATAGGTATTACTTTATCAAGCTTCCTTTCCTCACTAACTTTAAGAACGAAAAAGTTTACGAGGTATCGTGTTATAGATAAGAGGGCAATAGATAAACTTGGAATTTGGAAGGTGAAGAGTTCACCAAAGTACCCGCTACTGACAATAACAAATCATTGCGACTTACCTTCAGAAACAGATCACCAAAGTCGTACAGCGCAGACTGATGCATTATGGCGGTAGACATTATGTAGAAACCAGCACAGATTAATCCAGGTTTTCGGCGTTTGGATAACGTAATATAAAAAATCGCTAACGCAATTCACTGATACACGATTGTATAATTTCGGAAAAACTCACTGTAATTTAAGGTTAGTTTTGTAGAAACGTTCAAGATAAAGTAACAAGAATTTAAGAAATGCTACGTAGAGATGGTTTGTATAAATAACGTTGCGATTTTGTTTTTCGTTCGGTGACCACAGATTGTCTCCGAACTAGTTGGCCGAGGGCGCGTTTATTTTTTTTTGCCCTCCACGTTGGAGCAAATTTATATTTTTGAACACAATTTCGCATCAACTGCGAAAATGTACAAAACAATCCCTGTTTCGATTTTTCACTATTTACTATTTTCGCGTCTATACGGAAAATCACAAAATTGGTCAAAACTGCGCGAACTGCTGCAGCAACGTATTTAGAAACTTTTTGATGTGTCGACTATACAAACTCCAAAACTAACAATTAATTCTGGCCGCAATAATCGCAAGATAAAAAAATAAATAAATCGCAGGGTGGACGTTCGCGCAAAGCGCACCACACGTTTAATCCGTATCACGCTTGCTCGCGCACTGACAGCGGCAAGCGAGCGAGCGACTTGGGACGACGAGTCTGCAGTTCGCCGGCACGGGTGAATTTTGTTTTCAAATCAAACAACGCGATCACGTTTTGAGTTGAGGCGAGATTCGTTGTGCTGTATTGTTGCTCGGGGTAGTTCGGCTTCCATCGGGTATATTCGGAAGTCTGTTTTGCCGCCTGTTGCTTGTTGTTTTGCTGAGTCGACTTATTTATTTCAAACTAAGTCAAAACAAAAATTATAAATTCACGGCCATTGTTAATTTCACGCTAAATATTGTTTTGACTAAAATTAGTTGAACAATATTGGTTTTGTTCTGAAAAAAGCAAAGTTTGACTTTTTCTGTCAAACCATGTAATCAGAAAAAAGAGATCACTAATGAGGTCCATCTAATTTTATAAATTCAATCAATGTTATCTATCGTGAGGTGCTCCGTGTGGTTAAAAACTGGTCTACCAGGTCTGGTCCATCGAAATATTACTCACAGGAATCCTCAATGATGAACGAGGAGAGTAATTTGGTAATGTAAATGTTAATTATGTAAAAAAATGCTAACATTGAACGTAAAAAAATTATAATAAGTGCGTATATCACTAATCACAAACGTCATAATAGTAAAAGTAAATTAGATTCCATTTTAAAGGAAAAGGTCTGTAGAATTTGAGGAAGATAAACACTAAGTTTTCTATACTATAGGTATAATATAAAACCATCCCAAAAAGTCTTCGTCCTTCAAATGAAACTTATTTCAGCCGAACTGAATCAAAACTATAGAAGTACTTGCGAACCCAATTCTACCTGGTAATACCTATAAGTAAAACTATCAAATAGAGATACCAGTTCTTGGTTGACCGTATCGACTTCTGAGACAACAACGGGTGTTTTTGGAACTTAAGTTGGAACCTAACAACTATGAAGATTGTAAGTACTGCGTTATTTTACATGTTTCGTGCCTTTTAGGGTGTTACCACACCAATCGATCGATCGTCGATCGATGGTAGCACATAACAGGCAACGTTTATCGACGTCGATCGACAGTAGATCGATTCGTGTGGTAACACCCTGAGAAATATTAGGCCATAACAAAGTTTAAGCCGAAAAATTGTCGCCTGGATAACAGTTCCATGATGGAGTTCTGTAGCATAGGTAGTACGTAATAAAGGAATTACGTGTGTACTCCGATTAGGTGTAACATTAAAATTTACTTTATTTTGAGCCATTTTGGAAGCTCAAAGGAAAGGTTGTATGCAAATTGTTTTATCCATGGATTTTAACATTGTCTTGGGAGTTTTTGGGTAATAACAACAATTTACGTACCTTATTTTGCACAGAAAGATAAAACAAAAATATCAGTAATACCCAGGTTCGAGAGTACCTCATTATTTAACAATACTTTTATTTAAGAATTTTAATTTCCAAATTTTTATCGTTGTTCCCTATTCGGAATATTAATCTTTTAAACATGAAACTACTTAAATTCTAAATACTCTGTCAACATTTCAGTACAACAACCCGAACGCGCTCATCTTACCAAACTAATAAGGATTCAGGTTACAAAGCCTCCTTGGTAAACCTACTTGTATAGGTTTCGAAGTTTCGGCATTTCGCTGTTTCGGCAAGGAAGTGTACTAAAAAATAAGTGGCCGATACAAGAGTGGTGAAGCGAGCAAAAAATCCCAAGTTTGGGCTGGACTGGTTCGTCCGATCGAGTTGTAAGCCAGCCTCAGCAAGGGTAAGGTTGTGAATACAGTGGCAGGCCGAAGCGATTTTGAGGTTAGAATTTTTGATTATGTAGAGTAAAATGTTTAAGTGATTATTTTGTGTTACCTTTAAAAGTAGTTCTTTAGAAGTAGTATCTTTTAATAATTTTTTGGTTGACTTTATGTTTTTTCATTAAGTAAATTTTTTATGATGTTATAATTGGCACGTAAGTTTAAATTATACATATTAGTTAACATAACATACATTTAATTACGATTGTTCGATTATTGTTCACTTTAAATAATTTGAAAACATTTTAATTAACTTTATGTACCTACTGAAATTATAAATCGTTTCCTAATGCAAATTTAACACATGAAATTCGTCTCTATCAAACCAGTAATTACATAACGATTAAAACAACGTAACATAAAGAATTAGTGATAATAATTTACGTTAGTAATTTGTAACGTTATTTGAACAACATGAAACATAGTTTCTTTATTGATAATAAATAAGATAAACTTGTCTTTATCGCTTTTCTCAGTCACTCTCAAAGAAATATTATCTAGCATTTGGTATCTAGACTATTATATCAACATAAGCATAATAATTACACAAACTAAGAATAATATATTTTAACCTTTATCCTACACTATTTAAAGTAATCCGACTTTCAAACCAAAATTCTAATTTACGCATCTTAGAAAGCCACAAGTCCCGAAACTATGCTTGTCCTTGAACCAAGCGCTCGCTGATTTTCCCGCGAACGCCCGCCCCGCTCGTAAATATACCACGGGGCCATTTCGTTTCGTTCTCGGACGACTTTTTATAATAGCATACGACCGTTCTTTGAAAACTCGTTTCTGCTATGTGGTATAGTGCACAACAGAGTCCTGGGAGATTTGTGTGAGTGTGGGTATTTTGACAATTTTGTTTTCTTTCAACTGGGGTTCTAGCCTAATTCGAATACGCGTAAACTGTATGGAGCATTGCATGGTATACCTACATTTTGAGCGTTTTCTATAGCGTTAGCGATTATAGATTACAACCTGGCTAGACCTCTGATTTGCTTGAGATACTAGGCACTCATACGCATGTTAGTCGGCTCCGTGGTTTAAGAGGTTTTGAGTTGAACCCTGGCAGGTATAGTTTGTGTCTGATGATGTAGGTACTAAAATATTCAGATGTATGATTATTCTGGATTCCCACCCATTACCTGTATGGTCATCCATGCAAAAACGCAAGATGATTGATGAATCATTACTTACACAATATTAAATTTCTATTCATTATTCATTTACGAGGTTTCCTATCTATGTACGACATAGCACGCAGTGCTGAGTATTCCCAACCGGCACTTTTTTTAAAAGAACAGAAGTAAATTCGGCGTAATTATTTTCACATTATCGGTCTATTGAAACCTAAGAAAACACTACTAGCTTAACATAAAGGTAAAAAGTATTTAAACAATTTGGTGCCCTATGAATTAACCAATTTCCAATCGGTTTAAAAAAATTATTTAAAGAGGTTCTGTACTTTATTAATACAGGTGACAATTTTAAAAATTTGAGTCCTTAAACTTTATCCGTGGATAATACCCCTAAGTTTGTAAGTAGGAAGATAAAATGTAATTACATTACTTTTACTTGCACGACCACACCCCTCATAGAATATTAATTATACTACCTATATCTAAGTATTTATTTAGATGTAGTGGATAAATATAGTGTAACTGATGCAGTTAAGTAAAAAGAACGAAAGATTAAAATGTTTTTTTTGGTTTTATAACTACTATAAAACCAAACTAACTAACTATAAACTTGGTTTTATACCACACTTGGATGAAATTAAATAGAGCCATATCCCTCGATACCTTTGTCCTACGGTGGACTACTCTGTAGACCGAAGAACCGAATAAACGAAGTTTCCCATTCCCACTTTAATACGTTAAGTACAACAGCTTGAAGTACAAAGTCCAAAGTTATAGACATGGCGGAGCCAAGTTTGACTAAACAGTATTTATTTTTCTGTATAATATAAGTATATGTTTTTATTCAAAATACAAAGTCATGTGTAGTATTTCTTTGCTAATTTTGCTGTTTCGAGGTGTTTTTTTGCTAATTTCTCTCGTGGGAAATTTTCAATAATATAATATCTTTTTGTGTAGGGTTCCGTAGGCCTTTCATTTAGTTTTGTAATTTCTCAGGCTAAAGTCTACTTTTATAAAGAAGATACAATTCCTGCATATAATGGATAGATGAAAAAGGGTCTTGGCCTGTATATATAAATTGGATTTACTTATGTACCTGAAGACCTCTTGGGAATTTGTTAATAAATATTACCTACCCTAAGCACGTAGCTTTTAACGGCTTTTAAATACGGTAGAGTAGTTCAAATCAATTATTTTTCCTTTTTCATAAATTTGTATGAAAGTGTAAAATGTGTTGTTCTTCTAATGACAATAGTTTAGTAAAAGTATGTGAAAGAGTCAGATATTGTTGTATTTTTCAAAACTTATATCAAAAATGAATACTTCTTAAAGAAACAATATCACCCAATACACAATAGGTATCATCGTAGAAAACCCCACAGCAAAAAAAATCGTTCTTCATTTCAAAATACAACATACGGAACCCACACCGTAAACCACAATTTAAGAATGCAATGTTAGTTTCATATTTCCACTGGTTATTTGTAACTTGTAACTCAGGCTAGGCATGCAAAAGGTTTCAGTTTGCACCAGTAAAATGTACCTATATGCTTATAGGCGGAATTTTAAACTCCCACTATTTCTAAAGTTAAAGTAATGTATAGATTTTGCTAAGCAAATAAAGTTACGTTCTTAGCTTTGATGAAAGTAAATGAGCGAAAGATAGGTGACAAGCTGCTAATGTCCAATCTTACGGCAAAACTTTTTTGTCCCCGTCGCTTGATTTAATTTAGTCGCAATCCGACTGTGGCTTCGCGACAAGAACCGAGTCTATACGACACGACACGAGTGCCAACAAACGTTATTCCTACTTGACCGCGCCTCTCGCTCGTCATTCAAATTCAAATTCTATACCATTCCACGCTTATGCCGCGAACATAATCGTTATTTATCGATATATAATATATAATCGACTTTAAAATTTCTAGAATTGACATTCTGTCTGGTACCCTACTGTCCTACAAAAGACTTTGCAGAGTGCCTTGCCCAGCGGTTCTTCAAGTTGAATTTGTTGTTATTTTTAATTATTATAGGTCAGTATTGTAATTCTAAATGTTTATTTTTATTTTTAACTTTTTAAACTTTTTATTATGTATTAATGTTGGACTTTTTATTATGTATGAATATTATGTATTAATGGATTTAATGTTGGAACGTCACATGTATTCTTATATTTTTATATGTAATATTTTTATTATTATACTTGTAAATTTTTTATTTTTTATTTATTTGCAAAACAGTTGTTATATGTCAGTTGTCGGATTTTTATTAATAAGTTGTAGCTGCTTGTAATTGGATGGGCACACCTTTTAAGTTCCTTTATATGTTTAATTTAGTTATGTAAGGTGTCTCATCTGTTGGCAACTCAATAAATAAATAAACATTGACAATTACTAATGTTTTTACTGACTTCAAATTAAACATGACTCTACCACCAGTTCTGAAAAACCGAAGAAGAACTGGTAAAAAACTTCTTCTCAAAATATTATTTTCAAAATAAAACTACAGAGTACCTTTATGTCTTTACAACATTATTCTTATCTGGACGAACATTCTCAAAAACGGCACCCGTTCACGAGTTAACGCGGGGTCCAGCCATCGCCCTCCTCAACCATATTAGAGGGAGGTGATTCATTCTGTCTCAGATTAGTTTAATTTCAGTTTAATCAATTTTAAACAAATGGATAGTGGGCCTTATACAAAATTGACGTAAAATCCCGAGTTAACCCACACCTTGACAGGGTTATGAATCAATTACTTAAATCAATTATAATTATATCATGGGTATTTGCAACTGGGAAGGGAAGGGAAGGTAATGCAGATTCAACGACTAGGAGCGTTCAAATTTTGACAGTTTTTGCCAGGCAATAATATATCATTTTGGACGTGTTGTCGGGCAGCTTATCAAATTTAGACCGGTATGAAAATGCATTTTTGCATTTTCATTCCATTTTTGCCCAGACGCTTTCGAACGCAGACCCAAAGTATCTGTTTGTAAGTCAATGAATTTAATACATTGACTTACAAATCTCAGTTTACCGATTGCTCAATTACTGTTATTTTTACCGGTATTTTACTCAACTCAAAGGTCCTCGGTGATTGTTTGGTGGCTAACTGCTTTTGTACTTTGTCTTTTTTGTTATTATTATAAGAAAAATATTGAGTGAAGATTTAAAAAAATTATAATGAATTTGCATATCTATAATTCCAAAATGAATTTCTGCATTTCTTATAAGCTCTAGTTTTCCCCAAAAAAAAGGGGTTTGTATTCGAAACTGTAGGTAAAGGCAGGTTTTAATACGTCTCGTTATCTTTTGTAAGTGCCACTCAACAGAAGATTTGTTAGATAAAAGCATCCCCGTAAATATGCCAGTAAGCGTAATCCGTGGAACTATCTCAGGACTCCGGCACCGTTTAAAAATACCATTAGTGGAATTCCTATAAATTTTACGTGAATTCTTTTTGTAGGAACCTTTTCAGACTAAACGTTTAGAGTTAAAAAATATAGACAACATTAAGTAAACCCGTAACACTATAGTCCTGGTTCTTTCAAGCGTCGAGTGAATAGGTATCTCGTGGATAGACGTGTAACACCTTCGTCTTCATCGTCACTTTCCATCAGGTGAGATAGAAGACAAACGTCTTATCCTTTTTCAATTAAAAAAAAAACATTAGTGTTCAATAATTTTACTCACTGCTTATGACTATATTAAATAGATAGATATATATGATTTACTACTTAGACCAGGTTACAAATATCTCAATTCAAATATACAACGGAATTCGAGTTTCATTTTAACCATTTTATTATTGTTTATATTCAGACCAATAAATCAATGATTTTATTGTTGATCACTGAGAATTTCAGAAAATATTTCTAGTTGTTGACGGCCGAGTAGTGTAGTGGTAAGTAACCCTGTCTCATATGCCGGAGGTCCCAGGTTCGAGCCCCGGCCGGGGCATTCATTTGTGTGATGAACACAGATGTCGGTTCTCGGGTCATGGTTGTTTATATTTATTCTGGGTTCCCCCCCAGTTCACTGTATGGTCATCCAAAACACAAGCTCTGCTTACTTTGGGGCCATACAGTTGGTGTGTTTGTCCGGGGATTTATTATTTATTTATTTATTATTATAGTTTTATCTGCGACCACCTTATTAATCCCAATGTGGCGACAAATATCTTAATCAGCCTCAGTGGTTACTAATGGAAGTAAAAACAAAAACAATAACTTGGATAATTCTTTGTAATTTTCAAAAGCGCATAATACAAATGAATACGCTTCATATTTCAGTGTAAGCACCTTAAAAAAAATCATGCAAATTAGATTTAAGTAAACAAAAAACACTAGTTACCTACTCTACTGTATGGGTAATACAGCTAATCCTAAAAATAAACCCCCAGGTAGAAAGAAATAGTAGTAAAAACCCTCGTAAAGGTTTAGACCTAGCCAAACAAAAAGGCTGAGCTCAAAAAGGTCATAATAGGAATTAACATGTCTTTGTCTTACGAGAAAGAGAAAAAAAACAATGGAGTTTTATGAAAGATGCTTATTTTAGATCTTTTTGAATAGTTTGTAGTAGAAGTAGTAAAATATTTTAATGCTTTCATCTTTGTATGGTAAGTATTGTTTTAAATATACGGGTTCTAAAATTAATTGCTTTTTTGTTCTGAGAGATCCGAAGTGAATTCTTATCACAGAACAAGGAATTTTCCTTTAGAATGGCCTTGTGTGAAAACATTTTCGTTGCTCTGTGGTTCTTATAATAAGTAAAACTTTAACATAAGGTATTTCGCAGCGGTACCCGTAGTGTCCTTGCTTGAAATATGAGACATTTATTTATTTTTATTCGGCAGATGATCAGCACAAAAAAAAACAGTTTAAGTACAAACAGATTCCGTTACTACTAGGAAAACATGTGTGAAACACAAATATGTTTATTGGCGAGTCACAAATGTTTACTATTTATATCACCCGGTTCATTAAATGGCCACTTTATAACACAAGTACTTTAGTATAAGGACGTGCGGATTGATTTGTTTCATAATCCGAGTTTAACAAATCGATTTCAAACCTTTATGAACGCATTTTCAAAAATCCTTTTATAAAGCTCTCCTACATTATTTTCGTAATGTAATGTAGGTATTTTTTCTTGTGGTTGCGCAAGTAATGCGGGCAGTATAAAGTTGCACAGTTTGTCGGCCTTTGTCCCGTAGGGAACGTTTTTCAAATGAAATAAAAACATGTAATAATCCTTTATTTTCCCTGCTATAACATACATCCGACATGTTGCCGTTTTCGAATGTTACATTCGAAATGTTTTGGCAAGTTAAGTTTGCCCCCAGTATGACTTTGTAGATTTTCTTCTGTTAAGAGGTCGTTTAGGAAGGTGCTAAAGGTTGTTATGTTAACCGCCACAATAACTGACTCAATAAAATGGAAAGTTAAGAATTTTGACTTTTCCGTGCCTTTATATACTCTAAACTGGCTAGTTCGTTAGAAAAAATTACAATATGTTTGAAAAATTACAAAGTAACCGGAAGGATATTTTCGTAAAGCTCAACCGCGTGGAACCACTTTGTTTTCAGAAACCTTCTTTAGGACCCCTAAAATTTTTGAAATTATTTCTATTAAATAAATACTATTATAGGACATATGAATACTTAAATGACAAATGTATAAATTGAGTAAATTGTAATAATAAATTTAAACCTTGTACATGCCGCAATGGCAAAATATGGCTGTGCTATTACTTGTATGACATCTTAAATTTTACCTTTATTCGTGCAATAAATGAATTGAATTTGAATTTGGAATAATAAAATAACAATGTAAAACTGTAAAATAACGGGAACAAAAAATCTTCAGTGGTAGCTGTTTCTTTCGTTAAGATATCGTCCGGGGCGGTGCTACAGTTCTGCCAATTTTGATTGCCCTATTGCCCATTTTTACTTGGTTGTATTTCGTTTACATCCCAATTACTGGAAAAAGGCAAGTTCAACGGAAGCCTGCGGTCGGAGACGCATCATTCATCGATATAACCACAAATACTATTAATAAACAAAACACCTACGACAAATGCTGTCCATGGGTGTGGATGCTTCTTACCATCAGGTGGGTCATGAGTCGGGTGACAGGTCGTTCAGTTTCCTCTAGCATTGTTGTAGCGGGCGATGGCTGGATCCTGCGTTAACCCCGTGAGCGGCTGCTGTCAGAGGGTGTTCGTCGTTTGGATACTTTATGCGGATGGAGACTTGCCAAGCTAACAAATGCAGATAAGAATTATTTTGTATAGACATATAAGAACTATTGTTAATTTATTTTGAAAAAAATGATACCGTTTCCCCCAATTAACTGGTGGTAGAGTCTTGCTTTATGTAACTTCAACAAGAAAATAAATATTTGAATTTGAATTACCTGGTTTGCCGGCTATGAAAACATTTAAAGAAATCTGCGGATTACAAAAGCACCGAACTAATGTATCCTATGATGGATTACGTTTGGTGCCGATCATAGACAGTTTACCATCAGGTAGATTTCGTTTCCGTTTGTTGGTTATTAACATTACTAGCATTTTCTACCTACGCAGTACATATGTCGAAGGCCGTTGATTGACTGAGGGATTCATTTAAACAGCTAGCCATTTAGTTGAACGTTTTATGCTGTATTTGGGCTACGCTGGATACTTTGCACTGCGCTCTCTTCGTCCTCTCGGCTCTCACAAATCGCAGGATATCAACACGTTGGTAACAAAAAAATTAACAAGTCGCATATTAGGTACTTGCTTTTATAGTCACTATTCTACGTTATGGCTAGCTAGTAAACAAAATATCTGTAATTCGTCTGCGACACCTACACTATTCAAGAATTTTCGCATTTTTGTTTACCTATATACAAGCAGTGTATACTTATAAAATACTTTTGTTGAATACATTTCGTATTATGTGACGTAATGTTTATTTAGCTACTTTGAATAAAGTATACATGATTGTCCTTAAGCTCACCTCATGTTTCGATAAACCTATAATCTTAAGTGTAGGAAGACTCATTAGCATATATGCTTTTAATATTTACAAAATGTATACGTAATTAACACAGTCGATTGGATCATTGTCATGGTTCTTTAGTTTAGTTGTGTTTTTAGTCGTATTGTGTACGATAGTTCTAGAATATGTTTAGACTCTTGGTATTTTTTATATGAAATCAGGCATCTTGGTCTACGTTCTTGGAGTCTTCAGCACGTGACCGATCATGTATTTACCTACATTATTGTATCAGATACTACTTGTTTGTTTAATACAGATGTCTGCATAAAAACATACTACATACCTAATTTGATACGGTTAATGCAAATGAACTTTGGATCATCGTTAAATAATATTAACATTAACTGAACACAACTTTCACTACTGATTATGGGCGCTACCTATACTGATTTGGGCCGGTATTGGGCGGCAAAATTGAATAAATGTAGATAGATGTTCGGGAAAAAAGCCGCCTGGCATATGGCGTTCGGGTTTCGGCGACGATTCGAATGAGTCTCCTTCTAATCAGCCTTGTCCCAATGTGCCTGCGTGACTTCTATCACTGACACACATAAACTGGAGCTAACATTTCTGACCTCACAGTAAACCACGGAACACAACAAGAAATACTTCTGCAATTAATCTTAGAAACAGTAATGGAACAGTTATGCCAACACGTAGGTAAGACTGGCAGAGGTCTTAAGCTACAAGTCCACAAGTCACGATGTCACGAAATAAGGAAACCTCATTAGAGTAGGTTCGACTTGATATACGAACTCCTTTTGAGGAGCTCATTTGAGTAGTATAGTTATAGGGCTGGCTGGATATATTTTTGTTTTTTTTTTGAGGAGTGATGTGTATGTTGTTTTGTTAAACAATAATTTTTGCGTCCCCAAATAAGCTTACAGTGTAATGTGGAGTAGTGAATTTATTTATTTAATTATGCGGTTTAGCTAGTTTGCACCAATTTTAAAATAGTAAGGTTTTAATATGGTATTATAATACTTCAAAATAAATCTATGGTAAAGCAATTTGGGTAAAGAATCCATTTATACGTATAGTACGTGTATCCTTTAGAACAGTTCACTAGTTCATGCAAAAAGGGTATTCCATAAGTATTTCACCAATACATGTTTTGGTGTTAAATGAATGCGTCTTAACTAAATTACCACCGTATTTCTGATTAATAGGTTTTTAAATTAATATATTATTCTGTTAAAGTCAATTGTGTAACAAAAATTCATAAAACTGAAACCATAAAACTTTTCATTTCAAAACAACTATAATTTGAAATCGGAATGGCGCGCTACAGCTTTAATGCCTTCATATATGCGGGCAACGGTCATTTCTTATCGAGACTCCAAATACGATTGCTACAGGAAAAATTAAGTGCGTTAGGCCGATAAATGGATTTACTGCTCCAAATAGTTATGCAATTTTACAAACATAATGTGCCACAATGGTTTGTGATGCAAAATAATTAGTACTTACATTTTACTTTTTTCTTCATTCATGTGTTTGTTTCTATGTTTTTCAATTAAGTAGTAGTTGTTGCTGAAAAGGTACATTAGTTTAATGTTTTGTTGGTTGATTAAGATTTTGTAAGGTACTTTCAGGTTTGGGTCAAATACTTGTGGAGTTATTTGCAAAGTATGAAATTTAGTCTTAATCCATTGTCATAGGAGTCTAATATTTGTTTGTACCTCTAGCCACAAAAACCTGCGACTTACACGCTTTAGTTAGCTTACGAATTCTGCTTTATTCACGTTGTGGCATCTTCTTATTATGTTGCCTCTATAAATTTGTTCTAAGTAGTGCAATTTTTGTGCAGTTGGATATCCTAGTTAATAAATAGTCTCGTAATGTAAGTAGTAGCAGCTCTGTTAATTTATTAGAATGAGCCCAGATGTCTAGGGTGAGTATTTTGGTAGAGATAGACATTTATGTGATGAACTACAGTGCTTACATATATGTTAGTAACCAAATAGATATTATAATTCGAGGTTTTCTACAAAATTCTAAAATTGTATTCTAAAATTTTCTACATCACCACACTGAACGTCCCAAAATAACAAAAAAGGCTCTATAGGAAATTGACGTTCTCTGTTAAGGTTAAAAAAGAACTTCCTCCTATGATGTCTACTCTAAAGGGCACCACAACTGCAACTTAAGAACGTAGTCGACCTTAGTCCTACTACCGGGTTCCTTAACTCTACGCATAGCTGTATTTATTGAACATTAAACATACACGCTCGTGTATGAATGGATTAATACGATAAAGGTCGTGTATACACTATCGTAGAATGCACATATTTGACTGATCAGGAAACGCAGTGTGCTTCCTGTTTCTCCTTTTTTTTTTTGAAGACGAGAGCAAAGGAAAATAATAACATGCTGCCTTTAAAAGGTTGATAAAATATTGCGGAATTAAGTTTTACTAGCGGTCCGCTTATCCTTCTTATTGTTTTTTCTGGATGAAAAGTACCCTACTTGGATAATGTCCGTGTGTCATTTAATAATGACTGGTTGCATTGTTTAGTCTTAACAAAGAACTCACTTTCGTATTTTTATTTTAGTTAAGAAAACAAAGGCATGCAGCAAAATTATATTTATTAAAGGGAGGCAGATAATGTTCGCATTTTTCATGTCGTTACAATGTAGTGATAGTTCAAGCTACATTATAATAAATAATTACATACAATTACAAGCAAGTATAGTAGACTAGAGTATCTCAATTTATCTAAACGATTTTAAAGTTCGATGTCCCTAAGTAAATATCTCAAAAAAAAATTATCCAAGAAAACTCAATGCTTATTTCTAAAGTCAAGCTATTATCAAATAGATTGAGTTAAAATTTTAAATAAATATAAGTACTTAAATAAATCGTGTGGTCGGCATAGATAGTATAATAGCTGTGGTAATGATCTGGTATTAAGGCCCATTCTGCCTCAATTATCATTAGTATAGTGGAATATCTGACTGCTGGTTATGTATGTACTTCTAATTTGTTAGATCAAGGTTTTGTTAATAATTAAATATATATAGTATATACACAGAAATATCATTAAGAATATTTTTCAATAGATCCAGTTACCCATTGTTTGGACCATTTGAAATTGAACAATGTGGGTTCGTATATGGATGTGTCAGTTATCATTATGAAATTCGTTCACACAAACTGAATGAAGAAATCCTAAAGGGTGATATTTTTTTGGATTTGGAGCTTCCACGAATAGATTCGGTGAATACACAGCTATATACCTAAGTTACAACAGCCTTTATAATCCCACTGCAGGGATACCAGCTTCACCCAACTTAGGGGCGGTGTTAGGCAATTATTAGCTTACCTCTCTTCCCTACTGCGGGTTGGCAGATTTAACACATAGTTAATTAATCCCAAGGTGTTTCCGCAGGAAAGTTTTCCTCCCCGTCAGGGCAGTCGGCTTGATTTTCTTAAGAACTCATTGGTACATTTCTCTGTCACAGGAGTACAAAACCCGCGAGCTACAGATCGGGAACCAATGCGCCACGGATGCTCTTGTAATATCCAAATACAAGTTGTTGGGAATTGGAGTTGCGTCGTATGCAGAACAGGACTTAAGCCCTTACACTTACGTATTAACGTATGATCTTTCGTTTTTAATTTTATATTTCCTTGTTTTTGCTAAATATTTAGATTTTATTGTTTGCTTTCATTGACAATCATGTCAACGTATATTTTAAATGAGAGCCATGGAAGCTGCCTAACCGACTAAGCTAACACAAAATTCGATAATACTATTTCAAAAACGATATTTCTATTAGATGTACTCACAAATATTTATTACCTTATAATTCTCTTTTCCAAATCCCTAAATTCAACTAACATAGAAAGTTCTCGACGATCACATCCCCTGCGACCTTCCCTATTCGTCCCGCATCTTTAAGTATCTTCCTTGATACCTTTAATACATTGCAGCTCATTTCTCGTTTCACCATAAGCATTTTTCTTCAAATGTGAAAGGTTGACAAACGAGCTTGGATGCCACTTTATGGCGTAAAAGACAACTCGCCAAGGATATCCACATCCATGTGACGTTGAGTCGCGTTGCATTCGCGGAACTTCACATACTGTGTAGGTAGTTTACTTTTTACTGGATATAATTCTTCTCTTTCACTTTATATCATTCCAAATTCACAATAATCATGCATTATAAAAAAATTATTATATAATTATTATAATTTATCTGGCTTTAAAAGGACTGTCATATTAAAAAGTCATTGCTTAAAAGTTTAAAAATGTATGAAGGAAGCATGACCAATCATTATGCGATAAATTTTATATTAAAATAATTTTTACACTTTAATCGTTAAGTTGAGGTTATATTCGTAACGGCTCTATAATCCTCCCTCTCACCTAATAATCTTAATTCTAGATCTTCTGATTTTAAATATCAGTTCACAAATCTGTTTTCCACAGCTTTTTGAAGTCAGTATTTAAAGTTAAAGAATTAACGCTTGGTCGTGACCAAAGGACTTCAGGTGAAGCCGACTCTTCTGGATAAAATATAGGATCAAATTTTAAAGTCGATTTAGTTAAAGAGTTCATAAACAAACAAACGAATAATATTTCTTATAATTATGATAAAGAAAAAAACGTAACGTATAATATTAAGGAATCGCCTTTCGAGTTGACTGTACGTCTCATTTTACAAGGCTTCAATATTATTACCATGTCGAATTATAATATTAATGATCACGTCAAACTGACTTGAAATAAGAAAAAAATCGCGATCAATCAAATTATCCTGTTGCAGCTTGTCTAGACGGTGGATTGAGGAATAAGGAGGCGTAGTGGGTTGTAGCCCTGCCTCATTCGAGTGCTGATCGGGGCACACATTAGTTTGATGAACACAGATGTTTGTTCTCGGGTCATGGTTGTTTATATTTATATATGTATGATTATACTAGGTTCCCCCCCAGTGTTTGTGTTTGTCTTATTTATTTGGGGGATTTATTCTAAATTCAAAATTGTAAGAAATGTTAAGAGCGTCGGGTAGGTAGTAGTTACGGGGTTGGCTTCTGTGATGGACAGTGCTAGCTTCGATCCCCGGTGCCTACCAAATATGCTTAAAATAAATACATTTGTAAAACTTATGGAGACTAAGCCGACTGCTCTTACGTTGAAGGAAAACATCGTGGGGAGACCTGTGCACCTGGAAAGATATTTCGCAGTTCACAAGCATGGCGGGCAAACAACAGTGAACTAATTTTATATACTGTGAGCAAAGTTAAGAGGAACCTGCACTTATAAGTTGTCTATTCTATTCTAGAAGTTCCTGGAATATCTTCGTTTGGAAAAACAGGGGCAAGTATTCCATTAGCTGGAAACCCTCAGCGGACTTACAGGTTTCGTTTAAGTAGCACTTTTTGGTATGGCATACCTGAACTAGTTAGAGACTTTTAAGGGGCATCTCGAGGTTTCTTGGTTGGTCACCCGCTACAATAATTGGTTATTACAATATAGTTGTATTGTTTCTAAAAGAACGAATTTCTAACTGAAGCTACAGCAGTAGGTGGATGGGATATCCTCGGATCATGTGAAGATTTAAAAATAATATTTACAAAAAAACAATAGAAAACAGAACAACAAAGAATAAAATTATTAAAAATAGAATACAACGCCTAAATTACTTTGTTTACAGGGCAAAGACTAGCGCGTCGTTGCGCGCGCGCATACGTTGTATTTATAAGTTTGTTCCGTTCCAAAACACAGACCGCATCGTCCCAGTTTCACTGTGACGTTAGATTTTCGGGAAGCTAAGCCACCGGATATAATATTTCAGGTACTTCTACCTTCGGCGAGGAAGAACATTTCTCCTGACGAAATAATTTTCTTATAGTACTTTATTGCTATAAACTGTCAAAAACTAGAATATCATAGTGTATTTATAATTAAACTGGCTTTTCATATAGTTTGTCGAAACTACTACGTATTTATTATTTCATAACTTACTATAGAAACTATACATCTTGAATCAATTATAATAATTACATAATACGGAACTCGTGTAGTATAAGACATATTGTAATGAAATTAACAATAGGTAATAGTTATGAAAGATCTGAACTAGCCTCATTTAGGAAATGTTTTAGTTAGTAGTTCCTGGAATCGAAAGATTTCTCGACTGTCGAAGTCAGTTAATTCATGACGTCATCGTCATCAATCACTAAATTAATTGTGACGTCACTTCCTGCTACCGGCTTGCGTTTTCTCGCACACAACTTTGCATAGTAACAAATGCATGGTTTAATTGAAGGTCTCATAGCTTACTGCGTACAACCTAGCGTGAACTATCTATCATCTCAAATCACCTGCGGTGATACCGTGGGGACAGTGGTGGGTACCGTTCTGCAGTAGTAATAGAGTTTATTTTTCGAAGATCCACTCTGGGCCGGTACTACAGTACTAACGATGCCCATGGACGCGGATGCCACTTAACACCGTCGTTCGTGTGCTCGTTTGTATTTTTATACAAAAGCGTAAAAGGAAACCAACACAATACTGTCCTACACTCTGGCATTCTCGGGTTTAAGAAGAGCCAAATTCCTTGGTCCAGTCAGGAATATTACCCAATCAATTACCCAAGGTCACTCTACAGTACTTCAACAGTGACAGAAGGACAACATGACAGATACACTTTCACATTTATAATAATTCAATATTAGCAAAATCCTATACGTACGGACCAGTCTGAAGCATAAGGGTAACATTTAAAGAATGCACCTTTTGATTGTTTAACATTAATTTGACATTAGTGTCAGGGAATTAAATTATTTAAATAAAATTACCAGTTACAATTTCAATAAATATAATTAGAAAGCATTACAATATTGTATTTTACAACATAAGTTTTAGCGTATAATATCATCCATTACTACAGAATTGCATGAAATTATTTCACACCGGCACTTACCTAATTTTCTTTAAAGCTGCTTGTTTTGAAATCGTTATATTTGGCAACACTAATTTGAGATGACAGAAGTCGAAGGGCCTTGCGTTGGGCAATAGAAGGCTTAGTACCCGCCACTGGGGGCCATTAAGCCCAGATTGGGATTTTGTAACACTGAATTTATATGTGCGTTATAATTATAATTAGAAAATAAAAGAAATTAATGTTCGTTTATTAGTTCGTTCAACATTTGATATATGTATATCTAAGAATTTTATGAATTCAGAACAAATTAGTTTTCCTTCTTTTATTAGGTTTCACGTAATGCTGATCTAAGAAGGACTTTACGAACTAGTACTCTAGCGTATAACATTTGTAATTAATAGGTATCGTCGGGTGACTGGTCGCTCAGTTCCCTCTAAAATGGTTGAGGAGGGCGATGGCTGGATCCCGCGTTAACTCGTGAACGGGTGCCGTTTGAGGGTGTTCGTCGTTTGGATACTTGGGGGGTGGGAGACTTGCCGAGCTAACAGATGCAGATAAGAATAATTTTGTATAGACAGAGCTCTGTAAATTTATTTTGAAAAAATAAATTTACAGAGCTTGCCAGTTCTTCTTCACGAAGGTTTTTCGGAACTGGTGGTAGAGTCATGCTTTTTTCACGTCAATAAGAACAAATAATTGTCAATGTTGAGAAATAAATATTGCATTTCATTTCATACTACACAGGAATCGACTTAAAAATTTAAAAAAATTAAATAAAAGCCAGTGTAATTACGGAAACAAAAGTAATTCGAACTTAAGCCTAACACCATTATTATACATTTATAAAATCTACGTTTAATAATGTCTGTGGGCACGGATGCTACTGAGCAGATGCACCGCATGCTCGTATTCCAGCTATGACAAAGTTAACAAAAATATATACTATCGCCCACTTAAAAAAAAATATAGTTAAGTAACTCACAGTCCATTACTGCGCACTTGTTCAACAGTAGTTCGTAATACACCGTAGATAATACAATAATATAAAACGTAGACAATTGACACTTGTATCAACAATAAATTATCTACAAGATCCAATCAAATCGAAATAAGAAACAAATCTGCTATAATTTTCTCAATTCAAGCCGAGTCAAAATTAAGTTCGTAATTATACTAATCTGCACAATGCCTTACTTTAAAGGGCTGATCGACACCCGAGAAAGAAGTTTAATTAAAGAAATTAAGGACGATTGGTCTTGGTAACGTGCGATTACGTTGATTGTGTAATTATTACAGAGTTACGACATGATTAGTTGTTCGTGATTGGGTTTGTGCTACTAACACGCATACAGACAGACAAAAAATACATGTTAACGTGTACGTGCAAGAAAACATTACATGCTTGGCGGTTGTGTAGACTGTACTTGCGGTTAGTTTATATTAGTTAGGTATTTTGTGTCTTTGTTGGTTCACGTAGATAGTGCCAGTTCTTCATGTATTGCTGTTTTCTGAATTTGTGCCTGGATTTGGTATAGAACATGTTTGATTGGGTATCGGCCCAGTGTCAGCAGCCCTACCTGCCCCAGGTTCGAGTCCTCGTCGGGGCAATTATTTCAGTGATGTTTGTCCTCGGGTTATGGTAGTTTATATTCATATATGTATATTTATTGTGAGTTCTCTGTATGGTTATTACACATGCTCTGCTTACTTTGGGGCCATACAGTTGGTGTTTTTGTAAAAAGATAATGTATACATAATATATGAATTTAATTGAGGTTTTGAATCATTCGTTTGTTTTTCTTTAATTGCACCTCTTGTTCTAACTACAATCGGGAGATTTCGTGCAGGCTCCGTTCCCTAGTATGCGAGTCGTACACATAAGTTTTACATACTTACTTAGTTCTACATAAATTTTCGCCCTTAGTCTGGGCCTCCGGCGATTGCGCCGAATGTTTCAGAAGTCCATCAGATAAAGATCCGAGAGCGCTTTAGGGGTACTGTTAAGATAACTCGGTGAATTTATTTAATATTCAGTTAACTTTCAATACTCTAACTTCTTCAATCATCAAAACTCTTATAGCAAAAAGCTTGTAAAATTTATCTTAACACCATAAAACCTTCAAACCCAAACCCACAAAAATCAAAAATTTTCCGTCAAATATCAGTTATCGCAGTCCTTATCATCACAAGCACATGGGTACCACCGGGGACTTGAACACAAGGCCTATTCATTCTCTATCGGCTGATAACCTTCTACCCTTCCTTCATAATACAATGTTGCCGCTGTTTTATCAAACGCCGGGTTTGACAACGTATAAATAGGGATGGAATATAATTGATTATTTCCTACATGTACGTAAATTCGTTGTTGTGCTTCAACTTTAAATATAAAATAGATCACGGGACCATTATGGATTTGTGCTGCGCCAGCATTGATCTGTGAAGGAGATCGTTTTCTATTGTATGAGTCTTTTGGCTGATATGATGTCTACAATTTACCACTGGGTTTTTTTAAACATGCAACACAGAGAAGACACTCCTAATAATACACACGCTCACTCACAATGCTGGATAATTATTTAACTTTGTGGTTACGTTTATTTCTTGACTTTTAAAACTGAATCTTGGATTGATTGATCTAAAAGTGAGTGCTTTTTGCATACTCTATATCTTTCTTATTGATTGATTTCGGAAAGAATGGGAAACAAGTATCCAAATTAGGATACTATCAGGTAAAATGCATAGTCTTCCGTAACACCAAAATTTTAATTCTACTTTACGAAAATGTAACAATTACTAAAACAAAAATAAACGCATCAACATTATTCATAGCATGTTTAATAACATATTAATACTACATACTCCCAATAAACATTTAGCGTTCAACAATAAGAACTTAAGTAATCATCATATACATCACTTCCTTCCTAAATCCGGTAAAATCCAATTAGTGTTACCGATGTTTTTATTTTTTGTACATTTACGAAGTGTTGCCATTTCATAACCATCGTCTTGGATCATTTGCTATTTGACTGACATTGCATTCATTTTGCTACACTCAGCTGATTTCTGAATAAAAGTAACTTTTATTTATGGTAGGGTTAATTGATCGTGTAACATTCGAAGTTAAAAGTGTTTTTACTGACACGTTATTTAAAATAAATACAGTCACTACATGAGTGAATATGAAAGAAAGTCAAATACTCGAATTTAAGTACTTAAACTTAATGTAAAACCTTATCAAAGAGAACTTTTGGTAACGGTATCAAAGTTATTCAAAAAATGGCAGCAATTAAGGACGATTGTCAAATGCACATTCCCCTGGCTAGGTTTATTTTCAAATGGTGTGCATTTTAAAGCCATTTCAAAATGACTCTGCCCTCGCCTTGGATGGCTTTACAGTTCAGCTTTTAAAGGCTGTTCTTCGTCACATTCTTATTCCACGTACGCACATAATAAAACGCAGTCTATCAACAGGTATATTTATATTAGGCAAAAAATATTGAAGTATGTTATAAAAATACGGTTTGGCTGGTGAGTCACGTGAAACAAGTTCTGTTTAACAGTTAACTACGAATCGTAGTCTACGATTCCTTAAGGCTTCCTGCAACACAGGGTTCACCCTCGTGGAGGATCCACTGTAATATTCACTATAATATTTGTTATTCCTTTATGTATTTTGTATTTGTTTATTTAAATGAACACGATATTAAGATTATTAACACAGATAAAATGCTTTACAAAAACCAAGGTAACTTTTGGAAAAACTAATTAATGCCTTCATATAATTATATTACATTTTCTATTTCTTGTACAATAATAAATCCTCAGACAAACACACCAACTGTATGGCCCCAAAGTAAGCAGAGCTTATGTCAGGGATGACCATACAGCGAAATGGTGCCCCCATTGCCCCGAAATTCCACTATCCAGAATAATCATATATATATATATATATATATATATATATATAAATATAAACAACCATGACTTTAAAACAAGCATTTGTGTTCATCACGCAAACGAATGCTACGACCAGACTCAGGCTGGGAATTCCGGCGCATGAGGCAGAAAAAGCTCCTACCCACTACACCGCTAGGCCGTATATCACACCTTCTATTTACATTTCTATATATTGTTTACATTTTAATCCTATTTATAAGTCATAGTAACTTAGACATCAAACACGTCTTTAATAAATCTTTAAGACGAGCTTTAGGTTTACTATTTCATGACATTGCCATAAAATGAATGAGATAAAACAATATGCAAAAGATACATTCTGAAAACAACATAATATAATGAGTTATTACTACATAAGCATCAATGAAATAAATTTTACTATATCTAATTCTGTTGACGAGCGGTCACGTTGTACGTGCCGCTTAGTGGAAATCCCTTGTAGGCTTCTTTTGCTTCACGTTCTTGCAACTCGATAGAAAAAAAAACTCGACTTATTCATCAGCAATAAAATGAGAATTACGTTGATCAAAGTAGGACCGCTAAATTACTTAAATTTTGCTGTGTTTCGTGTTTGTTGAGGAAACTTTGGTGGGATTTAATTGTGTTGTTCGCAGTTTTAATAATTACCAGTATATGAATATCAACCTTGTATTACTATGGGAGAACGACTCTCTCTGGCCAATTTTGAAAATAGGAAATCAACCTTTGTAATTGTTATAAAAAGCTGTAAAGAATTAAAAATTGTTTTCTGTTTTATTTTAAAATTTGTCATATACTTGAAACGAGTACTTTGTCTACTGAGTTTGGAAGGTGACGTGGCCTATGACATCTCATACTATTTCCATTTCTTTATTTTCTCGATGACAGCTCCTGTGTAACCTTGTGCGAGCGTTTTTTAGTGTATGCATTATTTTATAAAAATTTGACGTTTACACACGTACAAGGTTATATAATACCAGAGTCGGAGAATCTGATAGGGATGGAGCTATTAGATGGAGCTAGAGAGCACTATATCAAGTTAGAACTGTCATCGAGAAAATAAAGAAATGGAAATAGTATAACAGTATTTTTTTTTGTTTTGTTCCCCGTTTGGGCAGGAGACAAAAAATGCATTTCCGCATGCCTCTAGCGCGCGTTACAAGGCATCCGGGACTAGCTCCTAATGAGCACTACCCACTAAAAAACCCCCTGTCGGCTCGTGCAATTTTTTGCCACTCAGCCCTCATCTGAGCGACGGCCAATTGGAGAAAGAGGCCGCGCTAGCGGGGCCCAGAAGGGGTCACTCGCTGGGATTTACATAGCACTGAAGGTGCTCAAAGCACTGAAGGTGAATACATAGCACTGAAGGTGCTCAAAATGAAAAGTAGATAAATAAAAAATAAAAAATTGAAAAATAAAATTGTATTTATTCGGATTTACGTTAGAGTTTGAATTTACGTTAGAATTAGAATTTGCGACCACAAGGGCTTCGAGATCGGCTGACAGTCTGGTGGAAGAGTACGCTCGCGCATTCCTAGGCCTAGCGACTTTGAACTTCGAATCTAAGACAGGAGTAGTATATGAGACTGAATCACGAACTAGAGGATTGGGATGGGTTTCGGAGCGTTTGAAGAACGCTTCAGAGAGTGTTTTGAGGTGTTGTTGTACTGTAGGCAATTCAAGATCTCTGTGCAAGTCCGCGTTACGCACGTACCACGGTGCGTTTGTGGCCCTGCGGCAAAAGAGGTTTTGAACAACCTGCAGTTTGTGCAGGAGGCAGGGTTTGGCGTGGGCAAAGATTGGCGAGGCATATGTCATGACGGCTCTAACGCAGACCTTGTAAAGTGTACGTTTGTTTCTGAAAGACGTTTTACTTTTTCTACCTAACATGCTATTTAGGCGGCCTAAGTAGTGACGAGCGAGTTTCGAAACTCTTTCGACGTGTGGCTTGAAAGAAAGCGTCGGATCTAACGTGACGCCTAAGTATTTAGTACTGCGCTTCCAGGGGATGGGAATGCCTAACATTCGAACGTGGGGATCGCCAGCGGGACGACGGCTTTTGTGGTCGAAGCGCATCGCAGAACTCTTTTCAGGGTTCACATCGATGCGCTATTTTTGAAACCATACACCAAGGGCGTTTACGGCTTTTTGGAGTCTGGTTACAAGGTGCAGACCACTGTGGCCTTTGGTATAGAGTGCGGTGTCGTCGGCAAAGAGGGCGAGTTCGACGCCTTTCGGCGGAATGGGAATGTCGTTGGTGTACACGGTGTACAACAGAAGGGCGAGGACTGAGCCTTGAGGGACTCCAGCCTTTATGGGACGAAGCGCGGAAAGCGTGCCTTCATGTTTAAATCGAAACGTACGGTCTTTGAGAAACGACGCTATTAAACTGACTAGGCGATCCGGTAAGCCTATTTCGTAGAGTTTATAAACGAGACCGCTGTGCCAGACTTTATCGAAAGCCAAGTCAAAGAAAACCGCGACTGTTTTATAACGACGCGGATAGAAACCATCAAGTATCTACTCGACGATTCGATGGACTTGCTAAGGGCAGGAGTGCTTAGCGCGAAAGCCGAACTGATGGGGAATAATGAGAGGATCGCCATCCGTTGGAAACAGATGGTTCCGCATTCGAGAGAGTATGACTCTCTCGAGAAGTTTAGACATGGCCTTGAGGAGGCTGATGGGTCTGTGATTAGCCGGGATATTCAGAGGTTTACCCGGCTTGGGAATGCCTATGACTGTTGCTTCTTTCCAAGCTTTTGGAAAGTAGCTATGATCGAAGCAGGCATTGAAAATGATAGCTAACAAGGTAAGCACCTGTTGAGGCAGGTGCTTCAGTGCGTGGTAGGAAATTCCATCCGCACCCGGAGCCTTTTTGGACTTTTGATTTCTAATGAGAAACGAGATTTCGTCATTAGAGACTGTGACGGGGTCGGCGGTGATGGGGAGAGAGTCTCTACGGAGAACTTCGTCCTCCACCGCTTTGATGTGAGACGGATTCGCGGGTTGCGTGCTGGGCGAGCATTGTGCAGCAATACTGTCAGCGAAGCATTCGGCTTTCTCTTCGACTTCGAAGGCAGTAGTGCCATCGGGACGAGTGAGAGAAGGAAAGGTATCTACGCGTAAGGCTTGGGCCATACTATAGTACGCTTGGTGGGACGGAGAGATATTCGCCATGAGATCGTTCATCTGAGCGTCTCGGAGTTCCGCGAGGCAAGATCTAACTTTGCGTTGTAGCTGATTCGCAGCTGTCCTATAAGCGGGCGTGGGATATTTCTTGGCTCTCCGGAGAGCCGCGTTCTTAGCTTTAATAAGATTGCTAACGGCTAAGGGAAGCGTGGGTTTACCTTGCTTAGCAACCTTTTCGTTGTCACTGATGGCTGAGTTGATAACATCAGTGAGAGAATTGACTAACGAATCTATTTTATCCGGACTATCTATTTGATCGGACGAGATCGCGAGCCGAGAGTTCGGGGCCTCTAAGGCTGAAACTAACGTATTTTTAAAGCCATTCCAATTGGTAAAGGTCTTAGGAGAGGTGACGTTATCGTTAGGTGGTCCTAGCACGAGGGAGACGGGCCGGTGGTCAGAGCCTAGGTCATCGAGCGGTTCGATAGACCTGAGGTCGAGGTTGATTCGCTTGACAATTGCAAAATCGAGGATGTCAGGAGAGTGGTTTGGGTTGTCGGGATAGTGCGTGGGAGTGATGGGAGAGATGACATCTAAGTCGAGTGAGTTTGTGATGTCGAGGAGAGCGATACCGCTGGTGTTGGTTGATAGGCACGTCCAGTCAGTATGTTTGGAGTTAAAGTCTCCGAACATAATGACTGAATGGCCGAGGGCGAGAATGGCCTCAAAGTCACTGCGGATTGGTCTGGTGCCACTAGGTATGTAGATTGAAGCTATGATGATGGTCGGATGAGCAGTCATAGCCAATCTACACACAGTGGCTTCCATGTTGAAGAGAGGAGGGGTAGGGAGAGGACAGCAATGGAATCCTCTTTTGGAATAAATAGCAGTGCCGCCGAAACCGTCGGAGTTGGGCCTGTCATTACGAATAAACGCGTACTTGGGAATAGCGAATCCCCTGGAGCGATTTGGAGTTAGCCACGTCTCTTGAAGAAGCAATAAGTCTGGCTCGGTGTTCTGAAGGAACAGTTTGAGCTCAGGAAGGTTAGAACTAAGGCTACGGGCATTAAAAGAAACTAGGGAGAAGCCCATGTGTTTGATACGACCGGACGTGGGATTTGCGGGTCTAGACATTATATTTACTTATTTAACGAATTTATACGAAAAATGGAATTTACAAAGAGCTTAGTAGCGAGTGGTGCTCGGCTAACGCAAATAGACGCTCTTGAGGAGAGCGGGCGGTTCACAGTTTGCGTGCAAGTACGGAGATTTCCTTAATGTCGACGTTTTGAATGACGTCAAACACGGTCTTCATGTCCTCAGCCAACGACGACTGAGGTGGAGACGACGGAGCGGGACGCGGACCTATGGGAGCTACGGGAGCTAGATAGGACGGGAAGGTGCAGCTGGAGCGGCCGGACGCTATCTCCAGGACAGAGCCGGAGTAGGTGTCGGCTGCACGGGCTTTGCTTCCGGGGGACCCCGGTTGCGCAGCGGCGGGAAGTTGGCAGGAGTTAGCGGCGGCGCCGGTTTATGCGCGACCCTCTTTGAAGCGGAGCGCGGAACGCGCGGACAACCCCTGTAGTTAGCTGTGTGGCCAGACTGGCCGCACAGCACACATGCAGGGGGGGGGGGAAGTGGAGTCGGGAGTGCGAGTGCACTCCTTCGTGATATGGGGGTGCCCGCGAGGATTGGGACGCTCGACAGAGATATTCGAGAGTCCGCAGATTGTGCGAGCCTCTCTGAAGATCTCCCTCGAGTTGGGAGTATGAGATAAAATAACTAATGCTAACGGAAAACGCCTACCGCGGTTGGAGTGCATCTTGTGCACTGCTTGAATTTTAATAGTATCGCCTGCGTTATTCGCCTTGAGATAATTGATTTTGTGCTCTTTGCACAAGTTAGAAACCGCGGTCCAGCGCGCTTTCTCGCGGAGGAAGACGGGTGGAGGGAGCTGACGCTTAGGTAGGACGGGAGCACAGCGCGTTGCTGGCTTGGACGGAGCCGACGTATTCGCGGTCACTTGTAGTGACATTAACGGCGCGGGGGCGGGTGTTGAAGACACCGGGGTGGGCTCGGGTGTTGAAGTCACCGTTGCTTTCTTCGAACGCTTCTTAGAGCGTTTGGCGACTACTTAGAACGCTTCTTAGAGCGTTTGGCGACTAGGTATAACAGTAGAAACAGTACATCAGTACAACAGTACAAACTACGACCACTAAAAACAAAACTCTATTGGCACTATGGAGGGGAGAAATGGCGGGGATTATATCCAATGTTAATAAATAATTTTTCAAGCTAGCCACACTTGATCTGCATTGATTTTCAAAATCTTTTCTTAGCTTTCCCTATAGTAAGTTTAAAGAAACTGTTCACCAATTACCAAGTTTCTAAACCGGACCATATTTTGTGAAGTGGCTTCCATTATCATTTTTTGAGACAATAGTTACTACCTTGAAGAACTTATTGCGACTAAATAAACAAGTTTCCCATGTCGACAGTATATTATTTTGACAAATTTGTATTTATAAAGTCAGTAACTACTTCTGACGTAACTGAAGTTACTTGATTCGGGTGTCATTGCCCTCTTTAATCTAGTCGGTCACGTAGATACCGAAACCTCTGTGCTGTTTCTGAACAAACTTGAAGATTATGAAAACGTGTGTTTTATAAAGTAGGAACGTATAAGTCATCTTTGAATCTATTGGACTTATAAACATCTGTTAGAGTAAGCAAGAAACAGCAACGATACTTTGGTTGTTTGAAAGTTTTGATGTTTATTACTCAATCACTCACTCAGAACGTATTTGAGTGAAATATGACAGGCGTATGAAATATAACCTAAAATAAAATATAGGATAACTTTAATCCTGAAATGTTATTAATTCTTTGAGAACAGCAATTTTTTGAGCGGTAGGCGAGCGAAGCTGCGATGCATATCTGGTATATAAAACAAGTTAGCTTCAAATTATAGACATACGATTTTTAATTGCAAATTGGGAATGGTTTCTTCCATCTCAAGTACCTAATGCAGAGCGAAGGTGAAGGCTCGGTTGTAACACGCCTCTCTATGAGGTACCTGTTACTTACTAGAACTCAAATTTGAGCTTTTTGAGCAAATTTTAAAGTCCGTCTGTAGTTTTGTTTGTCTCATAATATTTGTCGTTCCTGATGAAATTTCGGGATAACAGTGAGCTTGTGTATTAATTTTGGTCTGTACAATAGCTATTTTCAAACGTTTACTTTCTTAACGCGCGCAAACTATCGTATTCAGAATAAAAGTTTTATTGTAAGTTGCGAATATTATTTAAGAATGGAAAATCAAAACTGAAGTCATCCACGCATTTACGAGTACAAGAATTATACATTAAAATGTAATGACTATATGCGCGAAATAATAATAAGTATCAGAAAGCTATTTTAAAAGCTTTTGGTTCAAAATTTTGATAGTGAATTAGTCAACTATGGCGCTTGTGCGAGTCACGCTCATGCTTCGTCACGGCGAGGGTGACGGTTTATTAAGGTCTGCATTTATACATCTATAAACTTTGATTACAGTGTAAGAATAACTGGTGTCATCATAAAAGTAAAACAAAAGTAAAAGGCCAAATTTGATCCTTCCCAGGATTCCATTCCACATTCTCATTTACATCGTGAAGTTATAATGCCGACACGTCAATTTCTAAACGACCATGACCGCAACAGCCATAATTATGAAAGCCCGTATACTTATAAGCATCTCGAGAACCGTCGCAAAGTCGCCAGTCTATCGGTTTTTTACAGATTACACTTTGGAAAGAGCGCGATTGCTCTATTTGAATCGATTGAACCTTCGGGACGTCAGCTCGACTGGTCAGGGCCTTCACCACCTTTTCAAAAGGGCATTTTAATCACACCTACTAAATTTAGGTTCCCCGTCAACAAATTACCCTATAAATAAACCTATAACAAATTGTTAATCTTAAAAAAGAATTAATTTGGAATACTCGTTCGCTCGGCCCATCACGAGTAAAATAAAACAGCGATCACGAACCGGTTGTGTCAGCATTGTGAGCCGAGCGGCCATCTTGGTTGTAATATTTATTAAAATGCTCCCTTCGAGTGACAGCAACAACAAGGAAGTCTACTACACATATATACGCTTATGTAAATCATGGCATATGACGCAGAACATTAATAACATTGTAAATACTATGTTTGTAATTGATACCTGTTTTTTGCGATGTTAGCCATTAGTGCTTTTGCAGACTGCGTGAAAGTTAAGCGGTGATTTAAGGTTTAAAATAGAACAACCAATAATGCCTTTGGGGTAAAAATATGGTGAAGGAAGGGAAGAAGAATGAATATAAGCAGAATTTTAATAATAGTTCTTTAGTCAAAAATAAAGTTCTTAACGCGACAATTAAATATTGATGAGTAATCGCCAGGAAAAGTTTCTGCACGTAGAGTTCCTCACACAGAGACATCAGTGGTGCGTTTGTATAACACAATATGATAAAAACGCTATTAAGATTTGGATTCAAATTAAATCACAGGAATATGCAGAATTACACACGAACAGAGTTATGGCAAATAAGCTAGTTATTTGTACAAAAATAAGCATAGTGAGTGCCATCCGCGA
Organism: Marasmarcha lunaedactyla; assembly: GCA_923062675.1. Taxonomy (NCBI): domain Eukaryota; kingdom Metazoa; phylum Arthropoda; class Insecta; order Lepidoptera; family Pterophoridae; genus Marasmarcha; species Marasmarcha lunaedactyla. Next base: position 19,573,444 of record OV281353.1, read on the forward strand.
AGAAGCGTCCACAGTACAGAACAACGAGTTTCATAAACTCCTCGGACGATTACTTATAACCACAGTCAAACTTATACCATATCATTGTGGTTACATAAAACCTCCAAAATTTTCTTTTCGCAAGGTCTATAATACGTTTCGCGTTCGCTATAAAAAAGGCTGCATCGTGTAAAATTTGGAATCCTCCCTTCAATTAACTTCAGGCAGGCTGATGGTTCAGGCCTTCGGATCCCAGCGTGGCCATTAAAAACCGCAGCACCGCAGGCTGGAACACTTAATCGAAGCCCGAGCGAGCCTCGAATTATAACAGCACGCACTAATTTGAATAATGGACAATGTATATCTAGAACCGGTTTTTTCACGCGACTGCGCCGGCTCGTCCACTTAGACGAAAATATAAAGTAAAGAAGACCTCTCTAAGCTTTAACTTTTGAAAGCACATCTCTTGATTTGAACTAACATTCGCTCACCACTTATAAACTTAACCAGCGATGTATATGACAACAGTTTTATATTTCGTCTACTTTTTTACACCCTACGGCATGTTGTCCTATAAACCCAAGCTATAAAACCTCATATGCCCCTTTTCACGAAGATGGTTTGGTAAGGAATAGCAGAGAACATTTAACACTTTAACTGGTTAATGCAAGAACAAGATTAGATCTACCCTCACAATTACAATATGCAAATTTGCTGAACGACTCCTATAAGCTGTTTCTTACCGAGATTGCGTCATGAGATCCTATTCTGCATTCTCCGAAGGTGTAAGCTAAAGCTTTATTATCTAACACTGAATTTGCTTAGAACTTAGTTGAAATATTTAAATAATTTTAAATTTATGAGCCTCAAAATAACTTTGTAGAAAAGCCATTTTGAATTTAGAACGATACATCGTCGTGATTACTAAGGAAATAAAAAAGTCGTTAGACATCTAGACAATAATTTATCATGGGCTGGCAGAGTTTTTGTTTGGCCTCCAAAATGTGAACTTACATAATACTGAGAACAAAAGGATCTTGTAAAAACGCGGGACAAAGCTTGTTTGGTGGACCGTTTTGATGGAGTTATGTTTTTAGTGTCCCAGAAGTGGGACGACTATTTAAACGACTCATAAATCGTAAGTGGAAACAATAAAGCGCAGAATTTTATGATTTTCAGTTTTTTTTTTATTCTCGAGGTTGCCATTATTTTACAATAAACTTGCTTATACTTCGGTAAAGCATAAATACTAATAGTTTACGCGGCCATCTCATTATGCCAGCCTTGCTGTGGGCGAGGAGGAGGGGAGGAGTGAGACATTTCTTCTTTTTCTTGGGGTGCTTTTCTAACTAGTGAAGCCGGGCTACCAGCTTTTTATGTTCTGCTTTATTTTGGCTAAGTGGAATAGTTCTGCAGCGCTTACCATCCCGGTCCACTTTCGGATGTTCCTTAGGATGACTTCTTTCTCCTTCCAGCTCTTGGCGTCCCTGCGTCTTTATGGAAAGTCAAAGACACAATGCAGTAATGTTCAGTAAACCTCTGATACGATCAAAACATAATGTAAGGTCGATCTAATAAATAGTTAAACCTATACTATCTTACCTAATCTTAAGCAATTAAAAAAAATATAAAGCAGGGTATAATAAACAAATCACAAGCTGGCGTTTTTATAAATAAAGCCACGCTTAAAATCATAAAATGGAGTGATCAAAGTTCAGAACTTAATTAATAATATTTTAAAGCTTTTTCCAGAAAATTAAACTTCTTCATACAAAAACAAGTTTTACTTCATGCCTAAATGAATCGACTTGTTTTCGCTTTCGTCCGAGCCGAAGTTGTAAGAAATAAATATAAGGTCGTTCAAAAGTAAACTTTAAATGTCGTACTTTACGGTTGAAAATATCCTTAATCTTTTGTCAAGCTTAGATACAACGATATGAGAATTCCTTTTTTGTTTTCAAATGATAAATAGCGCGGTTTACTTTAATCGATAGTTTTGTTTTTATTTAAACATTTTTAGACTACTGATTTGCAAATAAAGACCGGTGGAACAAAGAATTTGAGAAAGTTCATCGCCAATTAACTCTATTTTGTTTTATTATATCAAAATAAACAATAGGCTAATGTGACATACAAAAATACTTTTTATGTATCAAAACGTGGCTAGGTGACTAAATGATTTCAATTTCGTTTTCTACTTTTATAAACAGGCTAATGAATTGATGATGTAGTAGATAGAGCTTTGTTCAGGGTTCTAGCATTTTGTATTATCGCATGAATATCTTTCGGCGCGAAATGAAAAGAAATTAACTGCAACTGGACACCATAAATCTTTAGAAACTAATAAACAAAACAAGCACAGCGAAAACAATCCCACTCAATAGTTTGGTTATTTATTCAGGTTATTAATACAAGCATAAAATATCGAATTAAATAATATGTACGTTTCACAGTTGTATAGTTGATAGATAAGTAAGCGCAGGCTTTTCAACTGGATACGGTAAATGAGGGACGAATACAATAAAGGAATTTTTTTTTGTTTTTTTCAAAATGAACAATTTATTTATGGCTCTATGAACCTTTTAAACTTCACCGGACTTTGTGGCCTAGCGCTGAGGGTGCTTAGCCGGAACTTAAACTACGATTTGCCTTAGACCATCCGAGAGTTCACGGACTTCGGCTTAGGACGTCGTATATTGAAAGTACCACTGATTCGGAAGGGTCATCTACTGCCAAAGAATTTTTAGACTGTCCGGTATCAGTATATATAAATACATATAAAAATACAGTTGTTCTTGTTTTTGTGACCTTCTTATTTTCCATCCATACATAGGAAAGGATAAAAATAAAATATTTCTTTTTACTTTATTCACAGCCGGCATGCGAGTACACCACCGACCTCGTGGTAAGTGGCATCCGCGCCCATGGACATAATTATACGTAGGCGTTTTATTTAGTAATAGTGATTGGGATTATTATCTTGGCTAATGACACGCTGCTGACCATCTTCAGATGAATGTGGCTTTGTTCCAGTAATAGCACTGGCTGTTAATTCCCTTTGACCGGAACACAACTATGTAAACATTATTATTATGGCGGTCAAAATAGGAAGGGCTGTAGTACCACCCCCCCCCCTGACGAGGTCTTATCAAAGAAAATCTGCTACCACTTGGCTACCACTGCATAGATTGTGAGTGTTCTTACCTAAGCATCGGGTTGTGCATTACACGATCAAAAATTTATTGGCTTGTTTGTCAATTTCTTTTTCTTAACTATTAAATAATTGTAATATTGTAATAATAACTGTAATAATCATAATATATAATAAATGGAATAATAATTCTAGATACAAGTCTTTCTTGACGACATGATCACACATAACACCGCAATTTCACTGTTTAGTTATTATGTAAACTGCGGTTAATAATAATATGCGTTGCATTTAATATTCATTGTTCACTTCTTGTTAACTGTAGGTATATTGTGTGTGTGACTCATTGATGGCTTTTGTATAATTGTTATTAAAACGCAGATAAAAGGTTAATTTTATTTTCATGCTCGTTTAATAAAGTTGATTTTATAGTAATGCTACTTCGGCAATGTAGCTGGTAAGTGAGCGGAATCTGTAAGATGCATAATTTTATGTTTCTATGCATGTAAGTGATGCTTTTGTCGATGGATTAACCGCCATTTCCTAATGCTCTTTCCTTTTCTTTTTTTCATAATTCTCGACGGTTACTTGTTCTTTCACAAGATCGATAAACATTTTCAAAGTCTTCCTCTCCTTCTCTATCTCCCTGACGTTCTATAATGTTCTGTTGTTTTGTGTAACATGTCCCAGTCTGTTCTCTCTTTTACGCCTCTTTATTTTATAAAAAAAAGCGTTGCTGCTGGCCGAAATATGCTACTCGTATTTGTGCATTGTAAGGTTATGTGTAATTCTGAATACTACCATGGAAGTTTTCCCGCGCAGAAACAGATTTGACAGTTAGAACTTATCTCTGTGAAGCCATGATTTAGGTCACAAATGTGTGATGTGGTCTGTTTACGATATTATTTATTAAATAACTTTACGTATTGATAAGTATTAAGGAAATATGCGAGTTAATTCTAATTAGTCATAGTTAATTTATACTGTAAATAATATAAAAACCTTTGTTTTAATAATATAATTTTAGTAAAATGTATATTTCGAAAGTGAGCTCATTGTATAGTTTTAACAAGAAGGCTTTTTTGTCGAAATAAATTCAGGTCTGCGATCACAAACCAATTCAGTAATTATAGTGGTAGCAGAATTTCTTTTATTGAGAGCTCGTCTGGAGCGGTACTGCCAAAGAGAAAGGTAAATATTTAAAAGAAAAAGAGTGGCAACAAAGAGCTATTACTTGATTGTAAAGGAGTGCTGCCTCTAGCGAACAGCTGCGTAACTAAATCTACGGACCTATATATGTATTTACTTTACTAGATTATTTTTAGTCGTATCGAGGAGAGAACCAACCGGTAATTCTCTTTCAAATTAAGATATTGTTTTGATGATTTATAGATTTATAAAAATCAGAATTTGAAATAAGACTATAGCTGGTCACGGCAAATAAGCAAGAAATGCACCATTCAATGTTCATCTTTATATATCTTTTTAAAAATCTTGATCTGCGAATATTAACTTAATAAATGTCAAGTTTATTTCATTCTTTCTATGTGTTTGATAAAGGTTTGGGAGTTGTAAATGATAAAATGTGTAAGTTACATAAAAGTTGACAGCCAAACAGTCAGTATTTCTTGTGATTCACTAGATATCACAATAACAACGAAAATTGACACAACGACAAACAAATAACTATGAAATTACAATCGCAAGCGCATCAAAAACCGAAAGCTAGAGTTGACAAGCCAGGATTCGATTGTTTGACAATACTTGACAATGAGAACGAATGAACTAAACTAAGTATAGAGAATGTATGATTGAAGTTGAAGCTAGAAACAAAACAAGGTGTCTTTTTTTTAGTTCATGACCCGAGCGTTCTGATGACAGAAATGTCACTGTTATCGCGCCGTTCTTCTATTTTACCGCCATAATAATAACGTTGACGTGGTTGTGTTCCGGTCAAAGGGCTGGAACAAAGATAATTCGAACTGAAGCCTAGCGTCGCAACGTATCAGTGGCCGATATTATAATTTCATTCAATATTAATAAATTAAACTCATACGACTACCGATGTCCGTTTGTTTGACGGCCTGTTTGGTGTGGAGGTAAGTACCCTCGATTTATAAGAAAACAATAACTGCATATTTATTTTTTTCAAAAATCATTTACTTTTGACGGAAATGGACCCGAATGATTTTTCAAAAACAATTGCATCCTGTATTATTGAACCAATGGATTCTGTTGCCGATAAGGATCAATCTTTGCAAATAAATGTCTTACTAAAAATAAAAGAAAATAGCAAATTTTTACGATTTACTTATAGTATCTCAATTTTACCTAAAAAAAAAGTTGCTCAAAATGGTTTCCATTGACTCCAATGCATAAGTTTAGACGTCTCTCTAGAGACTTTACTGCATTAGATACCGCATTAGATTAGATGGTATCTAATGCAGTAAATCGTAAAAATTTGCTATTTTCTTTTATTTTTAGTAAGACATTTATTTGCAAAGATTGATCCTTATCGGCAACAGAATCCATTGGTTCAATAATACAGGATGCAATTGTTTTTGAAAAATCATTCGGGTCCATTTCCGTCAAAAGTAAATGATTTTTGAAAAAAATAAATATGCAGTTATTGTTTTCTTATAAATCGAGGGTACTTACCTCCACACCAAACAGGCCGTCAAACAAACGGACATCGGTAGTCGTATGAGTTTAATTTATTAATATTGAATGAAATTATAATATCGGCCACTGATACGTTGCGACGCTAGGCTTCAGTTCGAATTATCTTTGTTCCAGCCCTTTGACCGGAACACAACCACGTCAACGTTATTATTATGGCGGTAAAATAGAAGAACGGCGCGATAACAGTGACATTTCTGTCATCAGAACGCTCGGGTCATGAACTAAAAAAAAAGACACCGTGTTTTGTTTCTAGCTTCAACTTCAATCATACATTCTCTATACTTAGTTTAGTTCATTCGTTCTCATTGTCGACTTGTCGAGTATTGTCAAACAATCGAATCCTGGCTTGTCAACTCTAGCTTTTGTTGTTGATGCGCTTGCGATTGTAATTTCATAGTTATTTGTTTGTCGTTGTGTCAATTTTCGTTGTTATTGTGATATCTAGTGAATCACAAGAAATACTGACTGTTTGGCGTCAACTTTTATGTAAGTTACACATTTTATCATTTACAACTCCCAAACCTGTTGTGTTTATCAAACACGTAGAGAGAATGAAATAAACTTGACATTTATTAAGTTAATATTCGCAGATCAACATTTTTAAAAAGATATATAAAGATGAACATTGAATGGTGCATTTCTTGCTTATTTGCCGTAACCAGCTATAGTCCTATTTCAAATTCAGATTTTTATAAATCTATAAATCATCAAAACAATATCTTAATTTGAAAATAAGAGAATTACCGGTTGGTTCTCTCCTCGATACGACTAAAAATAATCTAGTAAAGTAAATACATATACAGGTCCGTAGATTTAGTTACGCAGCTGTTCGCTAGAGGCAGCACTCCTCTACAATCAAGTAATAGCTCTTTGTTGCCACTCTTTTTCTTTTAAATATTTACCTTTCTCTTTGGCAGTACCGCTCCAGACGAGGTCTTAATAAAAGAAATTCTGCTACCACTATAATTACTGAATTGGTTTGTGATCGCAGACCTGAATTTATTTCGACAAAAAAGCCTTCTTGTCAAAACTATACAATGAGCTCACTTTCGAAATATACATTTTACTAAAATTATATTATTAAAACAAAGATTTTTATATTATATACAGTATTAATTAACTATGACTAATTAGAATTAACTCGCATATTTTCTTAATACTTATCAAAACCTAAAGTTATTTAATAAATAATATCGTAAACAGACCACATCACACATTTGTGATCTAAATCATGGCGTCACAGAGATAAGTTCTAACTGTCAAATCTGTTTCTGCGCGGGAAAACTTCCATGGTATTATTCAGAATTAGACATAACCTTACAATGCACAAATACGAGTAGCATATTTCGGCCAGCAGCAACGCTTTTTTTTATAAAATAAAAAGGCGTAAAAGAGAAAACAGACTGGGACATGTTACACAAAACAACAGAACATTATAGAACGTCAGGGAGATAGAGAAGGAGAGGCAGACTTTGAAAATTTTTATCGATCTTGTGAAAGAACAAGTAACCGTCGAGAATTATGAAAAAAAGAAAAGGAAAGAGCATTAGGAAATGGCGATTAATCCATCGACAAAACAGAAGCAATTATGCATCTTACAGATTCCGCTCACTTACCACCTACGCTGCCGAAGTAGCTTTACTATAAAATCAACTTTATTAAACGAGCATGAAAGTAAAATTAACCTTTTATCTGCGTTTTAATAACAATTATACAAAAGCCATCAATGAGTCACACACACAATATACCTACAGTTAACAAGAAGTGAACAATGAATATTAAATGCAACGCATATTATTATTAACCGCAGTTTACATAATAACTAAACAGTGAAATTGCGGTGTTATGTGTGATCATGTCGTCAAGAAAGACTTGTATCTAGAATTATTATTCCATTTATTATTATTATTACAGTTATTATTACAATATTACAATTATTTAATAGTTAAGAAAAAGAAATCTACAAACAAGCCAATAAATTTTTGATCGTGTAATGCACAACCCGATGCTTAAGAACACTCACAATCTATGCAGTGGTAGCCAAGTGGTAGCAGATTTTCTTTGATAAGACCTCGTCAGGGGGGGGGGGGGGGTGGTACTACAGCCCTTCCTATTTTGACCGCAAATTTTTACGATTTACTTATAGTATCTCAATTTTACCTAAAAAAAGTTGCTCAAAATGGTTTCCATTGACTCCAATGCATAAGTTTAGACGTCTCTCTAGAGACTTTACTGCATTAGATACCATGACAGGATTTATCCTCAATTTAAATATCAAGCAATGAGCTTTGTAGGCTCTCAACTCTTTCGTAACGACTCGAGCTTTGTAAAATTCGTTCTTGACGTGACGTTCTCACCACTTGATTATTTCCTATGGGGTATAGGAAATAATCAAGTGGTGTAAGATCGGGTGATCTTCCCGGCCATCTCACCGGACCATGAGTGCCAATCCATCTATCCCCAAAATGTTCATTCAGCATATTTCTAACCACACGGCTGTTATGAACTGGGGCCCCGTCTTGCTGGAAATACAGATCCCGTATCCTGGCTATTGGCAAATTCTCCATTTCTTCAAACACGTTGTTTAAAATTTCGAAATACATCGTAGTATTTAAAGTGCCGTTGTAAATCTTTAGGAAAAAAATCCTGCTTCCTTGGATTCCACACCAACAGTTAAACGAAAATTTAATCTTGGGATGTCCTTTCGCGTGTTCGCAATGGATTCTCTTGAGACTAGTAATGTTCAGTTTTCCGATTGTACATTCCCTTATTTGAGAAGTTTGTTTCGTCGGAAAATAAGATGTTAAACAAAAAATTTCGATACCTATCCATTTCTTCATTAAGCTAGTGGCAAAACTCCAGGCGCCTTTCATTATCACCTGGATGAAAGTTTTGAACAACTCGTCCATAACGATAGCACTTGTATTTATGTTTTTGAAGAACTGCATTAATGGTGCTCCGGGAAACTTGAAGGTTCGTTTCTGCTTCACGAGCTGAAGCACTCGGATATGCTTCGAAAAACGTCAATATTGCCAGTTCTAAATCCTCGTTGACGATTCGTGGATTTCGTGTCAATGGTTTTTTGTAACTTCCAGTCGCTTTTAAGTTACTCGTCATAGTTCTAAGCACTTTTTCCGGGCGTAAAGAGTGCTGTGAGTATTTGTTTTGATACCAGCTAAGTGCGCGAACTATGCTATTTAAAAAATAGGCCTCCATCAAATCACATCGTTCACTATTTGATAAATCCATTCTTAGAAAGATCTTTTTATTGTAAACCAATACAAACAACTCAATTCGAAACAAAACAATTATTCGAAAAAACATGAATGGAATTATTTTTTTTGATTTTTTAGTATCACCACAGTATCGCGCTAATAAGACAAATGAGTTTCACACATAACGACAAAAAATTTTGAATAGCAGGTTCGAGATTTTTGTTCAGTGTAAAAATATAAAAAAGTGAAAATTTACTCTTTCCTTGCATTTTTTGTGAAACGTTATTTGCAAAGATTGATCCTTTTCAGCAACAGAATCTATTGGTTCAATAATACAGGACGTAATTATTTGTAGAAAAATCATTCGGGTCCATTACCGTCAAAAGTAAAAGATTTTTGAAAAAATAAATATCCAGTTATTGTTTTCTTATAAATCGAGGGCATGACTCCTTTCACGACCTTTCCCTAGCTCTCGTGGTTTCAGACTTGGCCATCCCCGCCCTTCTCAAAAAACCACCCTGTATTTCTTAAGTTTATTTATCCGTTATCTAGTATCCATAACACAAGTTCTTAATGATACTTAATTTGGACTAGATAATGTGGTGTGTTAGTTAGAAATATTATTATTTATTATTATATGTGTGAAGACACCACTCACCGCAGGCTTATCGCGCGCTCGTGTTCAAAATTTCGCAACATACATACAATTTTGTTTCGATCGTCTTTCGTAATCAATGAATTTAGATAAAATGTAAAAGAACCAACCATTATTTCGCTATATCCCTCTACGAACAAGACATGGGGAAACTTTGCAGGATCGCAGACGTGGAGGTTCATGACGAAGTTATCGTCTAACCCGCATCCTTAACGGAACCCTTTCGAAGTCCGCGCTCTCCAGCCCTGTGATTCCAAACCTCACGGGAATTATAATAATAATAAATCCCCAGACAAACACACCAGACCTCATCTGCGTCCGGACCCGTTCGGACGTGTTTGACGGTCGCTCCCGGCTGCCGAGTCACGATTGTTGTCTCACGACTCCACTCGTATCAATACTCAAACGCCACTCTCAGATCCGTTCTGCGTCCGGCCCCGCTCGGACGTGTTCGCGGTCGCCCAGCCGTTGAGTCACGATTGTCGTCTCACGACGTCAACTCGTAGCAACACTCATACGCTGTTAGCCTCTGTAGGGCTTACTCTGCGGTCGGTTTCGATCGGCTGCAAGTAAGTCGGTCTCTTGCACAGCAACAACAGAGCTGAGCTTACCGCGGTCGATTAAATTCGATAGTGGTTCGCGAAGCTCGGGCTGTTTTTCTGGCTGCGTACCTGACGCTTGGCGCTTGCTACGTAGTCAGAGACTCGCTCTGCGGCCGGCCCCTGGCCGGTCGTAACGTAGTCAATCTTGCACTCCGTGCACCCCTCGAAGTAAAAACCTCACTTCGGTGAGTGCAGCAACAACAGGGTTGAGCTTACCGCGGTCGATTAAATTCGATAGTGGTTTGCAAGACTCGGGCTGTCTTTCTGGCTGCGTACTCGACGCTTGGCGCCTGTACGTAGTCAGAGACTCGCTCTGCGGCCGGCTCCGGCCGGTCGTAACGTAGTCAATCCCGCACTTTTAGTGCAACCCAACTCCGTCAGGTCTACGGCCGGTTTTTGTTGTCAATTTATTGACGACACACTCCGTAGTAGACTCGCGTTTGATCAGGTGGATACTTAACGGTGACAACTAAGCCTGATAGCGTTGCCCCGGTGCGCTTCCAAGGCCCTTCAGGCCAAGGAGAAACTGGCAGACCCGATCCCATTGCACTTGGGCCTTTCCCAGGGTGACGGTACAGTGCTGTCCGAGCTAGGGGCACCACTTCGCGTCGTCCCCAGCCCCCCTACCGCGGGTAGGGAGGTTTAGGTGCTAGGTTACTAGGGAACCTAGGCATTCTTATATATTTATATATTACATATTGTAGGACCAAGCCCTCCAATGGACATTGTCAACGTACTTAGGTCGTTCGCCCAGGCACTCGCTGCCTCCGGAATCCCCATCCCAGATGACGTACTAACGCAGGCCTTACAGGCAACTATCGCGTCCCCGGCCCCTCAGGCCTCAACCCCGGCCCCTCAGGCCTCCAACGTCGAGACCCCTCAGGTCTTAAGCTCTCCCGCGTCTCCCGCCTCGTCCGAGATGGACTGCGAATCGATCGCATCCTCTCACGCGTCGCGTCGTAAGCGTACCGCTCCCGGGAGCGACTCCGAACCCGCGTCTGATACGTCGTCAGATGCCGTCACCCTAACCGGCTCTCCTGAGCCCGCGTTCCAACTCGTCGCCAAGCGCTCCAAGAAGCGCTCTAAGAAAGCTTCGGTTTCTTCAATACCCGAGCCCTCCCCGGTGTCTTCAACACCAGCCCCCGCGCCGTTAAAATCGCTCGTAGTAACCGCGTCTCCGTCGGTCACATCGAAGCCAGCGACGCGCTGCGCTCCCGTCCCGCCGAAGCCTCAGCTCCCTCCGCCCGTATTCCTGCGTGAAAAAGCGCGCTGGACCGCGGTATCCAACTTGTGCAAAGTGCACAAAATTAATTACTTGAAAGCCGCCAACGCTGGCGATACAATCAAAATACAATTAGCTACCGTCGTCGACTTCCGCGAGTTTACCAGGTTACTCGGATTAAACCAAATTGCATATCACACCTACGCCCTCCCGGAGGAGCGTAAGATCCGCGCAGTATTACGGGGCGTCCCGTTCGAACTCAGCAACGAAGACATTCTTGATGACCTTAAGTCTCAGGGTTTCCCGGTCACAGCAGTGCACAAGATGCACTCCAACCGCGGTAGGCGTTTTCCGTTAGCGCTAGTAATCCTGTCCAATACCCCAGACTCGAAGGAGATTTTCAAAGAGGCTCGCACAATCTGCGGACTCTCGAACATCTCCGTCGAGCGTCCCAACCCCCGTGGTCACCCTGGGCAGTGCCACCGCTGCCAGCTATATGGCCACGCAGCGGCTAACTGTTCAGCTCCCCCCAGGTGCGTAAAGTGCCTGAATCCTCACTTCACCAAGGAGTGCACTCGCACTCCCGAATCCACTTCCCCCCCTGCCTGTGTGCTGTGCGGCCAGTCCGGCCACACAGCAAACTACAGGGGTTGCCCGCGCGCTCCGCGCTCCACCACCAAGAGGGTCGCGCCTAAACCGGCGCCGCCACTCACTCCTGCTAACTTCCCGCCGCTGCGCAACCGGGGTCCCCCGGAAGCAAAGCCCGTTCAGCCGACGCCTACTCCGGCTCTGTCTTGGAGGCAGCGTCCGGCCGTCCCGCCTGCACCTTCCCGACCCATCCCAGCTCCCGTAGCTCCAGTAGGGCCGCGTCCCGCGTTGTCATCTTCCCCTCAGTCGTCGTTGGCTGAGGACATGAAGACCGTGTTCGACGTCATCCAAAACGTCGACATTAACGAAATTTCCGTACTCGCACGCAAACTGCGAGCCGCCCGCTCTCCTCAAGAGCGATTATTCGCGCTAGCCGAGCATCACTCGCTCCTAAGTTCGTTGTAAATTCTTTTATTTTTGTACACTTTAAATAAATAAATTTTAATGTCTAGACCCGCGAATCTCGCATCCAGTCGTATTAAACCTAAGGGCTTATCCCTAGCATCTTTTAACGCTCGTAGTCTTAACACCAACCTTCCCGAGATTAAACTGTTCCTTCAGAACAAAGAACCTGACTTATTCCTTCTCCAGGAGACATGGCTCACTCCTAAACACACCAGGGGATTCGCGATTCCCAAGTACGCGTTTACACGTAACGATAGGCCTAACTGCGACGGTTTCGGTGGCACTGCTATCTACTACAAAAGAGGATTCCATTGCTGTCCTCTCCCTACCCCTCCTCTCCTTAACATGGAAGCCACCGTGTGTAGATTGGCTATGACCGGTCATCCGACCATCATCATAGCCTCAGTCTACATACCTAGTGGCACCAAACCTATCCGCAGCGACTTTGAGACCATTCTCGCCCTCGGCCGTTCAGTCATTATGTTCGGAGACTTTAACTCCAAACATACTGACTGGACGTGCCTATCTACCAACCAAAGCGGCATAGCTCTCCTCGACATCACCAACTTACTCGACCTAGACGTCGTCTCCCCTATCACTCCCACTCACTATCCCGACAACCCGAACCACTCTCCGGACATCCTCGACTTTGCAATCGTCAAGCATATCAACCTCGACCTCAGGTCTATCGAACCGCTCGATGACCTAGGTTCTGACCACCGCCCCGTTTCCCTCGTGCTAGGACCGCCTAACGTTAACGTCACTTCTCCTAAGACCTTTACCGACTGGAAAGGTTTTAAAAATACGATAGTTTCTGCCTTAGAGGCCCCAAACTCTCCGCTCGCGATCTCGCCCGAACAATTAGATAGCCCGGATAAAATAGACTCGTTAGTAAATTCTCTCACTGATGCTATCAACTCAGCCATCAGTATAAACGAAAAGGTTGCTAAGAAAGGCAAACCCACGCTTCCCTTAGCCATTAGCAATCTTATTAAAGCTAAGAACGCGGCTCTCCGGAGAGCCAAGAAATATCCCACGCCCGCCTATAGAACAGCTGCGAATCAGCTACAACGCAAAGTTAGATCTCGCCTCGCGGAACTCCGAGACGCCCAGATGAACGATCTCATGGCGAATATCTCCCCGTCCCACCAAGCGTATTATCGAATGGCCCGAGCCTTACGCGTAGACGCCGCCTCTCACGTCCCTCCTCTCACTTGTCCCGATGGCTCTATCGCCTTCGAAGACGAAGAGAAAGCCGAATGCTTCGCTGACAGCGTCGCGTCTCAATGCTCGCCCAGCACGCAACCCGCGAATCCCAATCACATCAAAGCGGTGGAGGCCGAAGTCCTCCGTAGAAACTCTCTCCCCATCACCGACGACCCTGTCACAGTCTCTAATGATGAAATCTCGCTTCACATCAAAAGTCAAAAGTCCAGAAAGGCTCCGGGTGCGGATGGTATTTCCAACCACGCACTTAAGCACCTGCCTCAACAGGTGCTTACCTTGTTAGCTGTCATTTTCAATGCCTGCTTCGACCTTAGCTACTTTCCAAAAGCTTGGAAAGAAGCGACAGTCATAGGCATACCCAAGCCGGGTAAACCTCTTAATGTCCCGGCTAATCACAGACCCATCAGCCTCCTCAAGGCAATGTCTAAACTTCTCGAGAGAGTCATACTCTCTCGAATGCGGAACCATCTGTTTCCAACGGACGGCGATCCTCTCATAATTCCCCACCAGTTCGGCTTTCGCGCTAAGCACTCCTGCCCTCAGCAAGTCCATCGAATCGTCGAGTACATACTCGACGGCTTCTATCCGAAACGAAAGAAAACGATTGCAGTTTTCTTTGACGTAGCCAAGGCTTTCGACAAAGTCTGGCACAGCGGTCTCGTTTATAAACTCTATAAAATAGGCTTACCGGCTCGCCTAGTTAGGATAATCGCGTCGTTTCTCAAAGACCGCACGTTTCGTTTCAAACATGAAGGCACGCTCTCCGCGCCTCGTCCCATAAAGGCTGGAGTCCCTCAAGGCTCAGTCCTCGCCCCTCTTTTGTATACCGTATACACTAACGACATTCCCATCCCAGCTAAAATCGTCGAACTCGCTCTCTTTGCCGACGACACTGCCCTTTACACCAAAGGCCGCAGAGCCTCGGGTCTCGTCACCAGACTTCAAAAGGCTATTAACACCCTCGGTGCTTGGTTCAAAAAATGGCGTATCGATGTGAACCCAGAGAAGAGCTCTGCGGTTTACTTCGACTACAGACGCAGTCGTATCCCCAACAATCTCCAATTGAGAATGCAAGGCACTCCCATCCCCTGGAAGCGCAGTACTAAATATTTAGGCGTCACATTAGACCAGACGCTTTCATTCAATCCTCACGTCGATAGAGTAACGAAACTCGCACGTTTTTACCTAGGCCGGCTTTACAGTATGTTAGGTAGAAAAAGTAAAATGTCCTTCAGAAACAAACGTACGCTTTATAAGGTCTGCGTTAGACCAGTCATGTCATATGCTTCGCCAGTCTTTGCTCACGCCAAACCCTCCGTCCTGCACAAACTGCAGGTAGTTCAAAACCTCTTCTGCCGCAGGGCCACAAACGCACCTTGGTACGTGCGCAACGCGGACCTGCACAGAGATCTTGAACTGCCTACAGTACAACAGTATCTAAAAACACTCTCAGAATCGTTCTTCAAACGCGCCGAATCCCATCCCAATCCTCTTGTTCGAAAATCAGTCTCATATACTGCTCCTGTCCTAGATTCGGCATACAAAATCGCTAGACCGAGAAACGTGCACACAAGCGAACCTTCGAAGATAACCGTAGATCTCGAGGCCCTTCAGGCCGCAAATTCTAATTCTAACGTAAATTCTAATTCTAATTAATGCAAATTTAATTTTTCAATTTTTAATGTTTTCATTATTTACTTTTCATTTTTAATGTTTTTTTTTTATTTTACTTTTAATTTTTGAGCACCTTCAGTGCTATGTAAATCCCAGCGGGTGACCCCTTAAGGGCCCCGCTAGCGCGGCCTCTTTCTCCAATTGGCCGTCGCTCCGATGAAGGCTGAGTGGCAAAAATGCACGAGCCGACAGGGGGTTTTTAGTGGGTATGGTTCTGGTAGGCGTCGGGACGAGTCCCACATAACTTCGGAATCGCGCCGGAGTATGCGTCAGAGCATTTTTATCCTCCTGCCCTTCCCGCGGAGGGGAACAAAAAAAAAAAAAAAAACAAACACACCAACTGTATGGTCCAGAAGCAAGCACAGCTTGTTTTGTGGATGACATATAGCGAACTGGGTGGGAACCCAGAATAAACATACATACATTATATAAATATGTGTTCTAGAATAAAAAGCCTATGTTAATTCTTGAGAGTGTTGTCCACTCTTATGCCTCTCAGGCCTCTTTTGGCTCTACAGTCTGAAGTTTGCAAAATCGTTTAGTTATTTTTTTCTTCTTTATACTAAATCAATAAAACCTGAAATTATGAAACCCAATTTAAAAAATTTTACAACTTCAGTTTGTAGAGACAAGAGGCATTTAAAAAAAAATATAGAGTGGTAATCAATACATAACCATTTAAATACCTTATTAAATTCTTCATGAATTTCATTATAAATCCTTGTAAAATTTAATGGAATCAAGTATAGCCAGTCAGTAAAACACGGAAGCATAATTAAAATTGAAATATGTCCGGTTATCACATGTGCCAATATTATCCAATCAAGAATTTTAAAAGTCTTGTTGGCTTTTAAGTTTATTACTTAGTGATATTTTAAAAAATAAAATGTATTGATTTGTTTTCCTACCTGCTTCCACTAATATTGCATTAAATATGTCACAATGTTTATTACCAATAACTAAGACTGCTTACTTATGTATACCTATAGGTTTTATTAACTCGATGGTATAATACACTATGCGCCCTAGTTTAAATGCTTATTTAGAAAATATGCCTAAAGAATTTCATAACATGAGTGTTGAGGTGACCCAACAGATGCTGTTCATACTCAAACCAGGTCGGCCAAAAGACTGAAAGCCAACTTCCATCATTTTATCAGTTTAACCATCATCTTTTCATAACTTTCATCAGCTTTTTATCATCATTTCGATCAGAGATAGTCCTAATGACTTTCAAAGAATAGAAAAGCGTAGTCGTCCAAATTTTCTATCCTGCCTATTCAACATTTTTTTTTATAAAAGAGCGCCAAGAGGTTTTTTCGCCGCCATTTGTCCTCTCATTCTACCGATAATACCTTTTAAAAGCCTTAGTTTATGTATTTACGCAATCTGCATGAAGATGAATGTTCGTCCAGTGCATTTTTTTTTACCTATGATGAAATAAAATAATTAGACTTTTTAGTAGCACGTATGCGTATGATGTAAAAACTGGATTGTATGTAATTGTTATGTAATAATATGTATTTTGTAATATTATGCTGCAATTTTTAGCCATTTTCGAAAGCGTCTTAAAGATTTTTGCCGGTTTCAGCGGCACTGCTATTTATTACAAAAGAGGATTCCATTGCTGTCCTCTCCCTACCCCTCCTCTCCTCAACATGGAAGCCACAGTGACTGGTCATCCGACCATCATCATAGCTTCAATCTACATACCTAGTGGCACCAGACCAATCCGCAGTGACTTTGAGGCCATTCTCGCCCTCGGCCATTCAGTCATTATGTTCGGAGACTTTAACTCCAAACATACTGACTGGACGTGCCTATCAACCAACACCAGCGGTATCGCTCTCCTCGACATCACAAACTCACTCGACTTAGATGTCATCTGTCCCATCACTCCCACTCACTATCCCGACAACCCAAACCACTCTCCTGACATCCTCGATTTTGCAATTGTCAAGCATATCAACCTCGACCTCAGGTCTATCGAACCGCTCGATGACCTAGGCTCTGACCACCGGCCCGTCTCCCTCGTGCTAGGACCACCTAACGATAACGTCACCTCTCCTAAGACTTCACCAATTGGAATGACTTTAAAAATACGTTAGTTTCAGCCTTAGAGGCCCCGAACTCTCGGCTCGCGATCTCGCCCGATCAAATAGATAGTCCGGATAAAATAGATTCATTAGTAAATTCTCTCACTGATGCTATCAACTCAGCCATCAGTGAAAACGAAAAGGTTGCTAAGAAAGGCAAACCCGCGCTTCCCTTAGCCGTTAGCAATCTTATCAAAGCTAAGAACGCGGCTCTCCGGAGAGCCAAGAAATATCCCACGCCCGCCTAAAGAACAGCTGCGAATCAGCTACAACGCAAAGTTAGATCTTGCCTTGCGGAACTCCGAGACGCTCAGATGAACGATCTCATGACGAATATCTCCCCGTCCAACCAAGCGTATTATAGCATGGCCCGAGCCTTACGCGTAGACGCCGCCTTCACGTCCCTCCTCTCACTCGTCCCGATCGCTCTATCGCCTTCGAAGACGAAGAGAAAGCCGAATGCTTCGCTGACAGCGTTGCGTCTCAATGCTCGCCCAGCACGCAACCCGCGAATCCGTCTCACATCAAAGCGGTGGAGGACGAAGTTCTCCGTAGAGACTCTCTCCCCATCACCGTCGACCCCGTCACAGTCTCTAATGATGAAATCTCGCTTCTCATCAAAAGTCAAAAGTCCAAAAAGGCTCCGGGTGCGGATGGTATTTCCAACGCACTTAAGCACCTGGCTCAACAGGCGCTTACCTTGTTAGCTGTTATATTCAATGCCTGCTTCAACTTTAGCTACTTTCCAAAAGCTTGGAAGGAAGCGACAGCCATAGGCATTCCCAAGCCAGGTAAACCTCTGTATGTCCCAGCTAATCACAGACCCATCAGCCTCCTCAAGGCCATGTCTAAAGTTCTAGAGAGAGTCATACTCTCTTGAATGCGGAACCATCTGTTTCCAACCTCATTATTCCCCATCAACTCTTTGCCGACGACACTGCCCTTTACACCAAAGGCCGCAGAGTCCCGGGTCTCAACACCAGACTCCAAAAGGCTGTAAATGCCGTCGGTGCATGGTTTCAAAAATGGCGTATCGATGAGAACCCAGAGAAGAGCTCTGCGGTTTACTTCGACTACAAACGCAGTCGTATCGCCGACAATCTCCAAGTTAGAATGCAAGGCACTCCCATCCCCTGGAAACGCACTACCAAATATTTAGGCGTCACCTTAGACCAGACGCTTTCTTTCAACCCTCACGTCGATAGAGTAACGAAACTCGCACGTTTTTACCTAGGCCGGCTTTACAGTATGTTAGGTAGAAAAAGTAAAATGTCCTTCAGAAACAAACGAACGCTTTATAAGGTCTGCGTTAGACCAGTCATGACATATACCTCGCCAGTCTTTGCCCACGCCAAACCCTTCGTCCTGCACAAACTGCAGGTAGTTCAAAATCTCTTTTGCCGCAGGGCCACAAACGCACCTTGGTGCGCAACGCGGACCTGCACAGAGACCTTGAACTACCTACAGTGCAACAGCACCTAAAAGCAATCTCAGAATATGTCATATACTGCTCCTGTCTTAGATTCAGAATTCAAAGTCGCTAGACCGAGAAACGCGCACACTGGCGAACCCACGCAATTAACTTTAGATCTCGAAGCCCTTCAGGCCGCAAATTCTAATTCTAACGTAAATTCTAATTCTAACGTAAATCCGAATTAATGCAACTTTATTTTCAATTTTTAATGTTTTTATTATTACTTCTCATTTTGAGCACCTTCAGTGCTATGTAAATCACAGCGGGTGACCCCTTCTGGGCCCCATTAGCGCGGCCTCTTTCTCCAATTGGCCGTCGCTTAGAAGAAGGTTGAGTGGCAAAAATGCACGAGCCGACAGGGGTTTTTTAGTGGGTTGTTGTTCTGGTAGGCGACGGGACGAGTCCCACATAACTCTGGATCGCGCGCGCCAGAGTATGCGTCAGAGCATTTTTTATCCTCTTGCCCTTCCCGTGGAGGGGAACAAACAAAAAACGTCCTATATCTCGTTGTATATCTCTCGTCGTATATCTCTTGTAATATTTAACGTAAATGTACATATAAGTTCCTACATAAAGAAAAACCTAATTTATTTTATATTTGTCAAAAATCGTATGAGTTTGTGTAGGCAACAACCGTTGCATCTTACGATGGCGTCAAACTGTAACGTACTTGACGCAATATCACATTTAATGACTTCAGAAACACGCGTCACGCGAACATTACGAACCGAATTACATACCTACAAATCTTTATCTACAGTGTCAAAATGCTATCAAAATAGTCATAATAAACTGCTCTTCCGGTACCAAGTTTTTGTTAAAACTCGTGATTTGTGTAACAGTGTTATTAATTGAAAACTTAAGTTTTCATCTTTAAAGTTTTTATCATTAAGTGATCCTTAAAATAATAAATGGAGGGCTTAAATGAGTATTTAGTAGTATTTGTAGCAGGCCACTCAGAATGTTTTGCGAAAAAAAGTATTATGCTTATTTTATGAACGCTGTATGTTTTAACATATTTAAAACTTCGTATATTTAAAATTTTTATTTAAATTAATATTTCTCTCTAATTTTTTTTACCAACATTAGGAAACTATTGTGTGTCATAGAAAATGGATCTGCGTCGGGAACAATTTCGTGTAATGATTTTTTACGGCTTCAAGTCCAACTTGAAATCTGATGAATCGTTTAATCGACTTCGAATTAGCTTTTATGAACAAGGCGCCTTTTAGTGCGCAGCTGTGTACCTCTTGTAAAACGAATTTGAGTGCGGTCGCTTATATTTGAAGGATGAAGAAAGAAGTGGCCGACCTCAGACTTCTGTTACGGAAGAAAACGTGCTACAACTGAAAAATTTGATTCAACAAATCCAGCGAATCAAGTACGAGGAGATTCAGCACAATCTGTAGATTGATTCGGGTAGTATTTATTCTACTCACCCACCTTTGCGTAAGAAGGATTGTTTCGCGCTGGGCACCCCACAACCTTCCCGATGCTAAGAAGCAGGCGCGCGTGGAATGGTGCCATGATATGATTGATAAATTCAAAGCAGGTTCTTCCTACCGTGTTTACGATAGTATAACAGGTGACGAATCTTGGATTTATAAATACAATCTAGAAACAAAGCTCCAACCAACAGTATGGCAGTTTCAAAATGAACCAACTCCTACGAAAGTGAAACGATCGAGAAGCACTGGAAAAGTTTTGATCGCCAGATTTTTCTCCTTAACAGGGTATTTAGTATGAATCCCCTTAAGAAACCAAAGTGGCATCAATGCAGAGTGGTACACTACCAACTGCTTGCCAGAAATGTTTGCTGGTGCGAGCAACAAGTGATCGACAACGCGCCCGACGAGGATCTTCCAAAATACCACAGCAATAGTTTCCTACATTGGACATCTTTCGTCATATACTCGTAGTTCACGAGACACACGTCACATCCTCGTTACAGTAAAAATAAAAAATTAAACGTACATAGTTTAGTTTATGGCGCGCGCGATAAGTTATCTGCCGACCTCTGCGTCTGACGGTCTTCCTCGTGATACGCTCAAATTATGACGATTTCAATGAATTCACATACATTGTGGTGATAAATTTTGTTGGTGATAGTATGGACGCAATTGTCTATCACAGCGAAAGTGATTTGTTTTGCTATTTGTTCTGAAATGCTTAGTATAATGATAATGATATAGATACGTAGTAACTGACTTATAATATAGGAGCAAATTGCGAATCAAGTTTGTGGAAGAACCAATGAACTTTGGAGCAAACCAGGAATTGAAGTAGACCGTGTTCAATTAGACGTGGTGTAGAAAGACCTTCAGCCCGTAGGATAGACGACTTAAACTGATAAGCTCAAGGTTGACAAGCATGTGAATAGCCAATCTACATAAGCTTTGAACGGTACTAAGCTAACCGAGGTAAGAAGGTTTTCCCACTGTGGATAATCTGGCGCTAGTACAGTCATAGTCAATATGATATGGATGAGTGGACACAGATGATGTTGAACTACTAGTTGTTAAGTCACAATTGCTCGTCAATTGACCTCGCGTTCGTGAGCTGATTCCTGTTTGGTACAGTTCATTTCATCTGTGTGCTATCGGTACTTTAAATCTTTACAGCGTAAAGATTAAAGTAAATTTTAAAGTAATTAAAAAAAAGTAGTAGTTTACCATACCGAATTAAATAACTTGTACTTAATTTGCAAACTTTACAAAAGAAGAGTCTGCCCTAATTTTATACTACATTAAATATTACACTACAGTAATTACACGTACGCCTGAAGAAGTTCTAGTAAAACCGGCGCTTGGAGGTGCGCTGTACATTATTTTTCTATAGTGCCTAAAATACTAGTGTATTTTATACAAGGAATATTATAGAGGGAAGTGTAATAATATTTATTATTTACTTTATTTATTATGTAGTGATAAAATTTTATTTCGTTTTAAACTTCATTTTTAGTTATTGCTGTAACAAGCATTAAAATAAATAATTCGAAATTTCAAACAAAATACAATTCTAACTTATTTTATAAACTATTTTATCTTTAGTTCACCATTGATTTGCATTAAATGTTGCATACAAAGTGTCTGAGGCACAGGATCTATAAAGTTTCACACAGAGAAACGGAATGTTCCAGAGGGCTACTATGCAAACTAAAAGAAATATGAAGCTCTGAACATGAAAGAATAAAACAAATTACTAACGAAAATTCTAAGTCGCGTCCGTCTATTGAAGAACGTTCCATAGAAAGTCAACTTAAAATGATTTTTCCGAATTTAACATAAGATATCACGTCCGGTCCTTCTCAGGAACCGTCTCTCCTGGCCCCTCAAACTGGAGGCGCCAAGTGTCGCTGGACGCACTGTGTCGTCACGTGCTACCAGGGATCAATGAAATGTCTGGACATGGAAATATAGTTCTTAGGTAGAAAATTGTTATGTTTTGCTTTGGGTGTCCATACGTGGAATCGTTGAATTAGAAAAATATGCAGCTAAAGATTGAAAGAAAGAAAGAATGGTACAGTTGGATACGAGTATGTCTGAAATAAGAAAGTAGTAGGGTTTCTTTTGTTAAAATCTCTTCTGGTTCGGAACGACAGTCCTTCCGACTTTGACAGCTATAATAACCGCGTTAACTTGTTGTGTTCCGGTCCAAGGGAAGGAACAGACAGTGCCATTACTGGAACAAAGGCAATTTCAACAGAACGCTGCGGCCGGCATCATTAGTCGATATAATAATGACATTAAATATTTTGATAGATTAAACACCTACGCTACGACTAATGGAGTCCATAAAATAAACATAAACAATATAAAAACATAACTCGACATAAGGGGTATAATTAAAAATGAGAGAATAAAGAATAGTAAAAAGTTAAGATTAACAAAAAAGAACCAAGTAAATGTAAAAACGTGCGTGCGTGTGTGTGTGTGTGTTTGGGCGTGCTTGTGTGTGTATGTATTTGTACTGGACAGAAGTAGAAACCTGGGACAGACAGTCATTTTTTAGTAAAAAGTTTAACAACGAAGATGTGAGTTTACTTTTTAGATGAAACCTACTTAGTTTTCCCAGGTTGCCTAGAATCATATTTAAGTTATTGTATAAAAGGGCACCAAGAAGATAGGACCAAAGACCCCGTTCTCCGTTGATCGGTCCCTTCCCGATATTCCGTGGCGCTCAGTCTACTGACGTCACAGTTTAGCGTGTTGGTTCCGTGCTACGGTTTTCAAGGTTTTTCTACTCCCTCTGAGTGCTATCGAAGTGTGATTTTTCTTTGCGACTAAGCCTCCTAGTCTTCAAAGTGCTGTGCTAAGTTGTGTTGTGCTTGTGCTGAGTGCAGTGTTGTGCCCAGCGTAAGTAGTCTGGTTTCAGTACAAAGGATACTTAACGGTGACAACGAATTTGTACTGATCCAGTCCTTTTTATTTAATTTTTTATTTCCTTCTACTATTTTATATTTTCTCTTCTATTTTCATATTTATTTTTATCATATTTGTGTCTCTTCGTGTACATTTGTCCTTTTTTTCGGTAAAGGTTGACCCTAACGCGGACAACTCTTTACCTGCGTACCCTTTTTTAGGTTTCTAGGTAGCGGCCTTCGGCGAACAACGGTTAGTTTTAAGTTATTTTCCCCAGCCCCCCTAACGCTGGTAGGGAGGTTAGCCGCTAGGGTTCGCTAGGTTTATTTTAGGGAACTCTAGGCTTATTTTATATACTTATATAATAGGTCTTTACCTATGAAACTGCCGTTTTGCCGTACTGGCCATTTCAAATGAAAATATTTTGTTTTTGACTGATAATTCTAATTTCAAATTAATTTTGTTTGACAAACATGGAATTCTTTTTCTAAAATCGTTATTTGTTTAATAGTTAGTGTTTTGTTTTCAACGCATTCGAACATTTTTCGTCATCATGGATAAGTTAAAAATTCGAGTAATTATGGAGTATGAGTACCGTCGTGGCAGCAAAGCGGCACAAGCGGCACACAACATCAACGACGTTTACGGAGCGAACACTACAAACGAACGCACCACCCGTTATTGGTTTACCCGCTTCCGTTCTGGAAATTTTGACCTGAAAAATGAACCCCGTGGTCGTCCGAAAACTTTGGTCGACAATGACGAATTAAAGGCAATTGTGGAAGCTGATGAAACTCAATCCACGGCTTTAGCAGCAGCTTTCGACGTTAGCATCAAAACAATATTGGTCCATTTACGTCAAATTGGCAAGGTAAAAAAGCTTGACAAATGGGTACCCCACGAACTCAATGACCGCCAGCGCAAAGTACGCGTGGAAACGTGCCTTGCACTGCTCAGCAGGCATACAAATGAAGGAATTCTGAACCGCATTGTTACTTGTGACGAGAAATAGATCCTGTTTGACAATCGTAAGCGCTCAGCAAGTTGGTTGGACCCTGGTTCAGCACCCAAACAATGCCCTAAACGAAAACTTACCCCTAGAAAAGTGATGGTCACTGTTTGGTGGTCTAACGCGGGTGTAATTCATCACAGCTTCTTGCCAAACGGGACAAGCATTACTGCAGATGTGTACTGTGAAGAACTGAACACAATGATGGAGAAGCTCGCACGTCTCCAACCAGCTTTGGTCAATCGTTCGGCTCCACTGCTCCTGCACGACAACGCGCGCCCTCATACTGCACAGCAGACGGTCTCCAAGCTACAAGAGTTGGGGTTGGAAGTTCTCCGTCATCCGCCGTACTCATCAGACCTTGCGCCTACAGACTTCTACTTTTTCCAGATTTTGGATAACTTCTTGGCGGGAAAAAAATTCAATACCCGAGAGGCAGTACAAAATGCCTTTGAAGAATTTGTTGCCTCCCGTCCAGCTGATTTCTTCAAGAAAGGCATCAATAAGCTACCAATGCGTTGGCAAAGATGCATTGATTGCATGGGTGATTATTTTGATTAATAGAAATAAAAAATATATATAAAAATTACGCTTCATTTATTTCGTGAAAAACGGCAATTTCATAGGTAAAGACCTAATATTCATATAATTCCCTCCCTAATGGATTCGCAGAACATTTTTAACTTCGCGAAAGCGTTCGCGCAGGCGCTCGCTGCGTCCGGCATCCCCATTCCAGACGAGGTCTTCACGCAGGCCTTATTAGCAATTAACGCGTCCCCGGCCTCTCAGGCCCCAACCCCGGCCCCTCAGGCGACGAACTCCTAGACCCCTCAGGTCTTTACCAGCTCTCCCGCGTCTCCCGTTCCATCCGATATGGACTGCGCGTCGCTTATGTCACTCGAAGTGACCATGTCTCTGTCAAAGCCAGCGACGCGCTGCGCTCCCGTCCCACCGAAGCTTCAGCTCCCTCCGCCCGTCTTCCTCCCCGAAAAAGCGCGCTGGACCGCGGTTCCTAACTTGTGCAAAGAGCACAAAATCTATTATCTTAAAGCCGCCAACGCAGGCGATACTATCAAGTATCAGGTCGCGACTATCGACGACTTCCGCGCGTTCACTAGGCTCCTATCACTTAGGCAAATCGCTTATCACACCTACGCCCTCCCGGAGGAGCGTAGGATCCACGCAGTTTTACGGGGCGTCCCGTTCGAGCTCGCAAACAAAGAAATCCTCGAGGACCTTAAGTCCCAAGGCTTCCCGGCTGAAGCAGTGCACAAGATGCACTCCAACCGTGGTAAACGTTTTCCGTTAACATTAGTTACTTTAGCTAATACTCCCAACTCGAGGAAGATCTTCAGAGAGGGTCGCACAATTTACGGACTCTCGAATATCTCAGCGAGAGTCCAAACCGTCGCGGACACCCGGGGCAATGCCATCGTTGCCAGCTGTACGGCCACGCAGCGGCTAATTGTTCAGCTCCCCCCAGGTGCGTTAAGTGCCTCGATCCGCATGTCACAAAGGAGTGCACTCGCACTCCTGACTCCACTTCCCCCCCTGCATGTGTGCTGTGCGGCCAGTCCGGCCACACAGCAAACTACAGGGTTTGTCCGCGAGCTCCGTTACTTAGTTCTTTATAAATTCTATATTTCTTATAAATTCACTTAAAAGTGTAAATATAATGTCTAGACCCGCAAATCCCGCGTCCTGTCGTATCAAACCCAAGGGCTTATCCCTAGTTTCTTTTTACGTTCGTAGCCTTAATAGTAACCTTCCTGAGCTCAAACTGTTCCTTCAGAACAACGAGCCAGACTTATTGCTTCTTAAAGAGACGTGGCTAACTCCAAACCACTCCAGGGGATTCGCTATACCCAAGTACGCGTTTATGCGTAACGACAGGCCCAACGGCACTGCTATTTATTACAAAAGAGGACTCCATTGCTGTCCTCTCCCTACCCCTCCTCTCCTCAACATGGAAGCCACTGTGTGTAGATTGGCCATGACTGGTCATCCGACCATCATCATAGCTTCAATATACAAACCTAGTGGCACCAGACCAATCCGCAGTGACTTTGAGGCCATTCTCGCCCTCGGCCATTCAGTCATTATGTTCGGAGACTTTAACTCCAAACATACTGACTGGACGTGCCTATCAACCAACATCAAAGGCGACAGTGTTCTGCACCTTGTAACCAGACTCCAAAAAGCCGTAAACGCCCTTGGTGTATGCTTTCAAAAATGGCGCATCGATGTGAACCCTGAAAAGAGTTCCGCGATGCGCTTCGACCACAAACGCCGTCGTCCCGCTGGCGATCCCCACGTTCGAATGTTAGGCATTCCTATCCCCTGGAAACGCAGTACTAAATACTTAGGCGTCACGTTAGATCCGACGCTTTCTTTCAAGCCACACGTCGAAAGAGTTTTGAAACTCGCCCGTCACTACTTAGGCCGCCTAAATAGCATGTTAGGTAGAAAAAGTAAAATGTCTTTCAGAAACAAACGTACACTGTACAAGGTCTGCGTTAGACCCGTCACGACATATGCCTCGCCAATCTTTGCCCACGCCAAACCCTGCCTTCTGCACAAACTGCTGGTAGTTCAAAACCTCTTTTGCCGCAGGGCCACAAACGCACCGTGGTACGTGCGTAACGCGGACTTGCACAGAGATCTTGAACTGCCTACAGTACAACAACACCTCAAAACACTCTCTAAAGCGTTCTTCAAACGCTCCGAAACCCATCCGAATCCTCTAGTTCGTGATTCAGTCTCATATACTACTCCTGTCTTAGATTCGAAGTTCAAAGTCGCTAGGCCTAGGAATGCGCAAGCGTACTCTTCCACCAGACTGTCAGCCGATCTCGAAGCCCTTCTGGCCGCAAATTCTAATTCTAACGTAAATTCAAACTCTAACGTAAATCCTAATTCCAACGTAAATCCGAATTAATTCAATTTTATTTTGCAATTTTTAATTTTTTTTTTAATTATTTACTTTTCATTTTGAGCACTTTCAGTGCTATGTATTCACCTTCAGTGGTTTGAGCACCGTCAGTGCTATGTAAATCCCAGCGGGTGACCCCTTCTGGGCCCCGCTAGCGCGGCCTCTTTCTCCAATTGGCCGTCGCTCAGATGAAGGCTGAGTGGTAAAAAATTGCACGAGCCGACAGGGGGTTTTTTAGTGGGTAGTGGTTCTGGTAGGCATCGGAACGAGCCCCACATAACCTGGATCGCGCGCGCCAGTGTATCCGTCAGAGCATTTTTATCCTCCTGCCCTTCCCGTGGAGGGGACAAAAAAAATTGGTTGTAGCATGAGATATTGGAGTATATGTGTTATAATGTAAAGTGTTATAACGTTTCTCGAGGTTCAGGTATGGGGGGAGTGTTGTCTGTTTCCGACCCATAGCCCTAAGTATGTAAGTTAAAGAATAGTTAGCATTTTGGTGCCCTGGTATAGCTCTATTCGTATGGATGGGTCGCGATGTCATAACTTTTAGGATCGCTCTCCGAGCCCTCACTAATTTAATCATCAGTCGCAGTGTAAACAACACCTCGCCAAGTATGCTGCAAAGGCAGTAGCCAAACGACTGCCACAGGGCATAGTAAACGCATGTCATCGTGGAGAAGTCAGCACAACATCGGAGAGCCCTAAAACGTTGAGGGTTTAACGTGAACTTGTAATACGTATAAAAATGTCCACACTTGTGCAACTACTTATGTAATACATTACTAAACAGCCAATATAAGCCAATATATTAACTGTATATATATTTTTTTTACATATGTATGTGTAAAATTATGGTATTTATTCATTATAGTATACTATATTTATATATACATTCTCAAGTCTTTAAAAACTCTGCCCAATTATGTTTCACTTGTTACTCTGTTCTTATAGTTTATAGAGGGTTGCCTGGTAGAAATCGCTTTAAGCGATAAGGCCGCCCAAATTGTCAGTTTCTTTAATTAATTTATTTTTATTGTACTCTGTTTTTGTTTTGTTAATGGCAATAAAGAGTTTTTATTATTATTTATTATTATTATAAGTAATCGCTACAGCAAAAACGCAACGATACATTTTTCCTCGTTCTAGGTAAGCAGAGAAGCAAGTTAACATATTAAATTGCTATTACTGGAAATATACAGATCATTCACTGTGTTATTAAATAATGTAACTGAGATTACTTATGTTGAAGGTACGATGGTGTAATGGCGTCTGATAAATGGACCTGTACTGTATGTATCGTAAAAACATCGCGTGTCATTAGACCATATCATCGTTTTATAGTTTTTATAAGGTCGCATTTGTTTATTTTATGAATATTCAAGGCAACTAAATGTTAAATCTAGTAAATTTTTGATTTATTACCATAACCTTTTTCTTAATTAGAGATTTTCTTAAGTCATACCACCCTTTACTCGGGCACGAAAACTTGGATGTAGGTTATTTGTTACAGGGCTGTCAAGCCTATTTCGTGCATTTTACAATATTGACAAAAGGGTGTCGAGACGTTTTTTATTCCCGCTTTCACATGCGAATAGTCAAATTATTAAAAATTATTCTTTATTTCACACTATATAATAATTCCATATAAAACAATTGATTCTTAGTGTCTTCTAAGTTTTTTTTTATTGAAAAAGGATTATACGTTTGTCTTCTATCTCACCTGATGGAAAGTGACGATGAAGACGAAGCTGTTACACGTCTCACCACGAGATACCTATTCACTAAATATTTATCACTTTTATTTGCTTGTTGCTTTGTCCAGGTCTGCTGGAAGTGATTCCCTAGCAAATAAGCAGTACTTACATTTCCTGAGTGCTTTTTAGTGTTGAATAAATCAATTAACTACAAAAGAAATAAATTTAAATAAATCACAAAAGATGGTTCTTCCACATAACTACTGCGAGTATGGGATCTCTTACAGACAGACCTTAGGTTTGACATTACGAGATTTTGAGATAAAATTAATATATAAGTTATATTGAACATGCATAATAGAACATATAATGAACATATTTATTTTTTTATCGTGTCTCAGTATCAACTTTAGATAGATAGATATGAGACGGTCAAACTATTCTAAACCTAACCACAAAATATATTATTCTTTACAATAAATATCAGGCTCAGTATCTAAGCGATATGTAATACTTACCAACCACCCACCATAACCATCTCACTTTGTAATAGACGCTCCACTGCAATAATAGGTAATGTTTAGTGACGTAACCGCATTGTGGGAAAGTCGGAAAATGTCATAAAAAGTGAAATAGTAAATTGCGCCGTTTGCAGTCAGCACCGTGAATAAACAGGGTGAAGTTATATAATACCTGTCGTTAGTTTTGTTGTTGTAATGACGTGCAGGTTGTTGAGGCCTGGCCTAAGATTGCGAATATTTAATGTCTTTTATTATTTTTCAAAAGCGATTTTACTGTCTGACAGCTGGACCGAGGCAGTTAATCTTTTGACTGACCTCTACAACCCAGTAGACGTAGAGGCTTTGGTCTAGCTGCTTAAGTCTCGCCGCTGATATGATGGTAATAATAATTAATAAATAAATCCCCAGACAAACACACCAACTGTATGGCCTCAAAGTAAGCAGAGCGTGTGTTATGGATGACCATACAGCGAACTGGGGGGAACCCAGAATTAACATACATATATAAATACAAACAACCATGACCTGCGAACAAACATCTGTGTTCATCACACAAATGATTGCCCCGGCCGGCCCCGGGCTCGAACCTGGGACCTTCGTCATATGAGGCAAGGCTACTTACCACTACACCACGCGGTCCTCGTTATGTTTAAGTAACAAATTGAAATTACTGTATTTAGTTTACGAAATAAGCTTTGTTTGTTCCTGAAACAAATCTCGAACTTTCAGGTTAAGAAACGCTATCCAAATATGAGTGATGATATTTTCAATGATCATCACTCATAAGAGCCTAACATTTAAAGAACGCACTGATATTGTAAGTCTGTCTGTTGAGCGATCAGTTGAAATAGCCTGTATTGAGATAGGGAATATTGTTATAATAAGTGTATACAGACCCCCATCCTCACCATTTGAAGTATTTGAGAGCACTATGGATGAGGTATTACATAGAGTAAATAACAAAAACAAAGAAATAATTATTTGTGGCGATTTTAATATTGATTTATTAGTAGAGACATCACAAAGTAAACGATTCTTGAATCTTTTTAATTGTTACAACCTAAAAAATCTCTTCTTAGAGCCTACGTGAATCACAGCGACCTCAACCACATGTCTTGATAACATTTTTACAAATTTAATGCCATGTACAAAGTCAGTAATTAATAAACTACAATCAGATCATAGTGGGCAGTTGGCCACTTTTGATATTGGGCTAAAAAAGACTTTAAAAAGAGAAATTACCTTTATACCCATGAATGAGAGACGGCTTGAAACATTTAGGAAAAATGTATTTGAAAAAGCATTTAAATTAGATTACTGTGCAGATCCTATTACTCAATATAACTCTATTCATAATATAATTAGAAATTAATATGACTCTGTTTTTAAAAAAAAGAAAATATGTATAAATAATAATTTATTTAGGTTTAGTGACTGGGCAACAGTGGGAATATGCAGAAGTAGAAATAGATTATATGAATTGTACAGTGAAAGAACTTATAATCATAATAAGACATTTTATGAATATGTTAAAAAGTATTCAAAATTATTTAAACGAGTTTGCAGTGTAGCTAAATCTAATTACATTAATAATAAAATTAAATATAGTACTAACATTTCAAAAACTGCATGGAATATAATTAATCAGGAAACTGGGAAAGCAAAAGTACCACACACCAAATATAATTTAAAAATTAATGATAAAGTGTTGTCAACTGACAAAGAAGTTGCTGAAGCATTTGAAAATTTTTTTACTGCCATCCCTGTGTCAACTACTTCGAGTATTAATTCATGTTCCACTCTTGCACAGTCACTGCTAACGGAAAATGTAAATTCATGCAATATTGATTTTATTTTTAAACATGTTACTGTTCCACAAGTTTTAAATGCATTTAAAAGCATTAAAGTAAAAAATACTGCCGATTTAGATGGGATTTCTGTTAAAATTATTGAATCTGTCATTGATGGTATAGCCCCGTACTTAGCCAGTATATTTAATGACTGTGTTGATAATGGTGTTTTTCCTGATTTAATGAAATTGAGTAAGGTCATTCCAATATTCAAAGCAGGTAGTATGTCTGACCCTAATAATTTTAGACCTATATCTATACTACCAACGCTCAGTAAGATTTTTGAAAAATTAATTTTAAATCAATTACTTTCTCATTTTTACGGTAATAGTTTAATGAATTTTAAGCAGTTTGGTTTCACGCGGGGTCGCTCAACAACCGATGCCGGTGTTGAGCTCATAAAACACGTATTCAGCGCCTGGGAGGAGTCGTGTGATGCTATTGGTGTCTTTTGTGACTTGTCCAAGGCGTTCGACTGTGTGGATCATACTACTCTACTCATGAAACTGCACCATTACGGCATTAAAAACCGAGCGCTTGCCTTGATTAAATCATATATTTCTAATAGAAAACAGAAAGTTGCAATAAATGGAGAAAAATCATCAGGATCGGCAGTGACAATGGGTGTGCCCCAGGGCTCAGTTCTTGGTTCTTTCCTATTTTTAGTTTATATTAATGATCTGCCATCGGTCGTTAAGAATCAATGCGAGGTCATATTGTTTGCTGACGATACTTCCTTCTTGTTTAAAATCAAAAGGCATGAAATTGACTATCGAGCGGTGAACAAATGCATCTCCAACACAGAGCAGTGGTTCTCAGCTAATAATTTGCTCCTCAATAAAAAAAAACGAAATGTGTTAAATTTACATTGCCAAATGTCAAACAGGTAAACACAAACATTGTAGTTAAGAGCCAGGAACTGACTCCTGTAAACTCAACTGTATTTCTGGGCATAACCTTAGACGCCAAACTGCAGTGGGGACCGCATGTTGATGGTTTAGCGAAAAGGCTTGGCTCTGCCGCATATGCTGTTAAAAAAATTAGACAAATTTCAAATGAAACAACTGCTCGATTAGTCTATTTTGGTTACTTCCACAGCCTCATGACATATGGTATTCTGCTGTGGGGGAGTTCTGCCGACATCGATGCTATATTTATTCTGCAGAAAAGGGCTGTTCGCGCAATCTATCAGCTCGGTCCAAGGGTGTCCCTTAGAAGTAAATTTAAGGAAATAAATATTCTTACCTTCCATTCACAATATATTTTAGAAAATTTAATGTATGTTAAAAAGAACATAACCTTGTTCAAAAGAAAAAAAGATCTGCACAATGTTAACACAAGAGGAAGAAATATGCTGGCAGCTCATAATAGCAGGCTTCATAAAGTCACTAACTCATTCATGGGTCAATGTATACGCTTTTATAATAAGGTTCCTGAGGATATCCAAGGTCTTCCTATTGACAAATTCAAAGAAACTATAAAGGAGAAGTTGTGTGCTAGAGCATATTATAAACTATCCGATTATTTGGATGATAAAAGCCCTTGGGTATAATCCCCTCATTAACAGGATTGTACTAGTATTTGTAACAAAGCATGTGTAATGTGTCTGTTTGTGCGATGAGTTCTTCGTCCCGATGAATATCTAAAGCGTCATTGTCACTAAAGTACGTCTTCTTATGGTAGCGTCGGGTGACGGGTCGCTCACTTCCCTCTAATATGATTGAGGAGGGCGATGGCTGGATCCCGCGTTAACTCGTGAACGGGTGCCGTTTGAGGGTGTTCGTCGTTTGGATACTTGGAGGGAGGGAAGACTTGCCGAGCTAACAGATGAAGAAAAGAATAATTTTGTATAGACATAAAGAGACTCTGTAAATTTATTTTGAAAAAAAAATATACCCGTGAAGTTTCTTGCCAGTTCTTCTTCACGAAGGTTTTTTTCGAACTGGTGGTAGAATCATGTTTTATTTGACGTCAATAAGAACAAGTAATTGTCAATGTTGAGAAATAAATATTTGAATTTGAATTTGAATTTGAATTATGTACATACCTAAACATTAAAATCAAACTGAATTTCTAATGTTACCAGAATTGAATTCAAAAACCGCCAAAGTAAATACAAAACTAATCAGTATAAAAAATTAACTTAGTTTTTAAAAAGGCTTTTTTAAGCTATACCTTTATAACATAAGAATGATATGAAATATTTCGAGATTTTATTTTAAAAGTAAACTGAAACTTAGTTTTCAAAATATATACCAACTTAATAGCAGTTCACTACTGTGAGAGCAAAATCAAACAACTTAATAGAAACTTGTCACTTAAACATATTCCACTGTTTAAAGGCAACTCTGTCAAATTAATTATTCTACAAAATTATCTAAAGCTGCGTATTGTCCTATTTGTCCAACTAGCTAGGAAACCAGACCGGCTGTGTTGCAACATCACTAAGTTAAGTTGACAATGTTATTTGCTTAGCCTACATTAAGTAACAGGAATTCGGTGACCACTGTATTGAATTAAACTCAAACAAACAGTAACCAATAAGCGAATATTAATCAAATTATTCAAGCATTTTGAAGTAACAAATTATGACTTGCGTTTAATATTTTAATTTATTATAAGACCCTGTTATTTTGAAAGATGAGTTTCAAATAATATATTTCAATGTCAGTAATAGATGAACGCGATTTAACCCAAAATAAAAACGTCTTACCAATTCTAAACCTTATTTCATCCATGTAAAGCGTAGATTTCCAATTCGGTGCAATATTTGTAAGTTGTATGTGACATAAAACGTGTTTTCCTTTCACTGGTAGCCGCGGAAGCTCAGTCGGTTATGTCATTGCGCAGTGGGCCAGGCGCGTAATGGCCGAGCGCGGCACACTTCGCCGACTCAGCTGGCATTGCGTCACCTTGCGTCACTGCTGAGTAGTGCTGACGAGCTGCGGGAAATTTTCTAAGTCCATAGGAAAAACTAGAGTAATTACAGTAGTGGTTAGTTTTTTAAACTGTGTCGATTGGGAGTGTCTATTGTGGGTTAAATATCAATTTGCATGTAAATTCTAGCTTTTGATTTACATTTTGGTCATTAAATGTACAATGATAGGTTTTCGTTTTGTTTTTATGTATAAATATATAAATATAAATCTGCTCTCAATGCAAACTGAGATATCATGCCTCTCAGAAACGATCCTTAGCTATCTCGTATTTACATCATTGCTATACATATTCATTACTTCCATTATCGCATGATAAAAATATACTTTAATTTTGTATCACGGAGGTGGAAGTTTCTATATGAGAGGAGGTTTGCCTCACTCTTTAAATGCTTAAAATAAAATACTATGTACATTATAAATTCTAACAATTCCATTATATCTAATATCTAGGCCAAAGTACGTTCAAATTGTTCTGAACATTATGTAATTCGAGTTCCTAATTCCATTCATTTACCGTTCCGAACTTTGCGAAATACTAAAACAGCTCGCTGCGAGTACTGTTAAAAAAAATTGTTAAAATTATCTAGTTGGGCAATAATTTAGACATAACAATTTACCTAATATACCATACATATGTACCTAGTAGGTACTACCGATATCAACAGTCTTAATTTGATTTCATTTACGAATTCCATAATGTCCATCCAAGAACCTAGCCGGCAAACTTGCACGCGCTTATCCACGTGGTAAGTGGCATCCGTGCCCATGCACATAACTAATCGTAGATGATATTGATTAACTATGTTGTTATTTATTAATTACCTATAAATGATGCGTTGTTGACCGCAGGCTGCAGTTGACATTGCCTCTGTTCCAGTCATTGCACTGTTTGTTTCTTCCCTTTGACCAGAACACACCCACCATACCTTATGGCGGTCAAAATAGGAAGAACTGTAGCACCGTCCTAGGCGAGATCTTAACAAAGAAACTCCACTAAAATTTATTCATAGATTTAGCGTTTGACATACTTTCCTCAAGTTGTGCCCTAAATCCACTCCTGCGTTGGAAAACCCGTTGATGTAACGAGGGGGTTATTACGTATCACCGTTGCGAAAACGTCGCGTGCTCGCCTTACACACGTAATAGCCATTACGGGAAGGTCAAAGGTTTTGAAATAGGTACTATTTAGTTTGTTATTATTCAACGTTTTAAATCTTTTATCTTTAGAGATAAGACATTAATTTAAATCATACGCCATGCTGAAGATGTCATCTTTTAGCTTTAAGTCGAGCTTTCGATCCGTACATCGCTATTCCATTTGTTTATTTGTTCATTGAGTTGTAAAAGATAATATATTTGTATCATAATTAATGGTCCTTTGTTCCTATTTTTATATTTATTTTCCTTTCATTATTCACATGACTATAATAAAAGCATGCTGTAATGCCTATAAAGAAGACTGCACCTAATATAAAGAATGATTTTATAATTTTGTAAATTATTAGTGTATGCCTTGTTGGCGAACTAAAATAAAATAAATAGATTAACTTGTAATGTCAAACATTTCTCAGTCAATTTTGATAATATTACAAAATTATTTACTAAGGATTCTAACTCGAATTGTATACAACAAAGAATCGGACCAAAATTCAGACCTTTAAATGCCATCATTACACGCACCACAATATTCAAATAAACAACCCACAGTTTGTACATAAAGTAAGTACAATTTTTTTTAAGACACCAACACAAAATCGATTTCAAGTTTTTAACAAAAACCTCCATTCTGGGGCGAAGGCACTGGACCATTACTCAAAATAATTAAAAAAAACTGTCCATACTTGAGTGCGTCCAGTTTTGCTGAGTCACCCTTAATTTTTTTTAATCGAACGCGATTGTGAATCCATATCACCCTTTGCCTAACCTTGCACTTGAAAAAATACTTTACGAATATGAATATCAAACTAATTTGCTACGTAAGCAAAAGTTGTTGAATGATGAATTTAAATTAAAAAATTGTTGTTTAGTATTTTATTCATGCTGAGAAGTGAATTTATAATCAACTGTTTAGTATGTTAATGTTCTAAAACTGGTGATTTGGTTTATTTATGCAGATTTACCTACTTGTATTTAAACGGAGTAATAAAAACTCCTTCGATTGCTGAATTCACATCATCTAATGCAAAGGTCAGTACTAAATTTGTAAAGTTTGATTCAGAAATTTCAACTTTTTTTACTTTGTTGTAGCCGGCAAACGAACACACGATACACTTAACGGTAAGTGCCAACCGTGCCCATAGACATCATTAATCGTAGATTACCGCAGTAACAGTGGAACTGGCTGTTCCGTCCCTTTATTCGGAAAATCATCACGTAAAAGTGATTCTTATTGCGGTTAAAAAAAGGAAGACCGAGGAACTAGTTCCATCCCAGATGAGATCTTAACACAACAAACTACTAAAATAAATCACTAAGAAACTAATATTTCAGTGTTGACGTCAAAATCATGAATAATATGAGTTTTTTTGCTACTAGCGATTTCTTAATTTGACGCCAATATCAATTTGGCCAGAATCAATTTATCAAACAACTCGAAATAAAAATAAAAATCAAGTTGAAGCAAAAAACCCTAACGCAATAATTTGCGAGTTAAAGACATCAACGTGCTATCTAATCTAGAATCTAACTTTATGCCTGGCAACACAGGGAAACGGTGCAACCTGGTTTCCTTATTAAATATATTAAATAGAGAATTAATAATATCTAGATAGTTTGTACTTCCTCGTTTAGATCAAAAGCTAGTGAGAGTAATCCAGCCAACGGTAAAGTTACCTCACTTACACACACAGATATACTTTCGCTGTTAGATCATAGCTCACACACGCATTGATAGCTCTTGAGTTGAAGCGATATATTTAAGTTAAAAGCACTGTATTCGATTTTTGATTTTTAAACGTCGATTCCAAAGGCACAACTACTTTAATTTCAAGCAGTATCTATATGATTTTAGTATTTTAGGCATTGACTAGCTAAAAGAAGTTAGTTTACTAAAACAATTCCACTTTTGTGATTGATATTAATGTACGTCGTGTCTTTACAGAAGTAAGTATATGGTTTCGATCAAGGCAGAGTCAGTCGGACCTTAATTGGACACGTAGGTACAATAGGAAGTAGCAATCAACTCGGCGCATACACTCACAGAAGCAGCAGCATGTCGTGTTACTTAACCGACCACAGAGTAAATCAGACCAGTGGGTCAATTTTAAACCACAAATGTTACGAAATTGTATATGTTATGTTACCAATTGTTGTCAGTAATCTGGCATAATGTAAATATAAAAAGGTTTATGTACTGAAATTATAAGCTTTTGGCCTTTTTCTGGAAGATGATGGGGCGTCTTTCGTTAATTAAAGTTTTACGACCTAGAGTACTTATTTGGTATATTTACTTCGGCAACTTTCGAATTTTCGGAAAATTTTAAATATTGGGTAATGTTATAACTTTTTTAATACCTATTCTATACGTTTGTAAAACTCTTTTTATAAATAAATGTTATAAATTATCTTGTAAAACAAAAAATAAATGCGACGGTTTAGACTTTACATATTACTATAAACTGGTTTTCAAAAGTTTTTAACAAATATTGAAACTACGTAAAACTATGAAATTAAACATGAGAACCAAATACAATAAATATAAGAAATAATTCAATTCGTACAAGTTTAAATCTCTCAAGTTTAGTATTGAAAACCAAAAGCATAAAAAAAATAGTTATTATGATGCTCGATCATATTACATTTTTTTTAATTTTTTTTTTCCTTTATTTTATATTGTTTTTTTTTCGTTTATTTTTATACAGGGTGGGACATAAGTCGTAAACAGAATCTTTTGTTTCTATAGCAGTATTTTAAGGCAAATTTATTGCATTTACTCAAGAATCTACTCTAGAATAGAGCGTATACAAAAGCGGTTTACTTATCAACTTTCATTTAAATTAAATAAATGTCAAACTTTGAAGTCCTATGAAGATAGGTTAAAATATTTTAAAATGACCAGTTTGTCCCGTAGAAGAAAAGCCACTGACATATTATATTTATACAAAGTAATTCATGGTTTTGTAGACTCCAGTGCACTTCTTGAGAAAATTAAGATAGTTGTTCCACGTCAGGCCAGTAGGCTTTGCAATAGGCAGGTTTTTGAAATGCCACATTGCCGAACGAATGTAGGACGAAACTCACCAATATCGAGAATGATTTCAAGTTATCGTGGTATTAGATTTAAGCTGGATATCTTTAATAGAGCCTCAATCCATGCCACCAAGTTAAACATTAAAGAGTATTTAATTTAGGAAGCTAATTGTTCTGTTTATTTTATTTTGTTTGTTTTGATTTATATTTATTTTTTCTGTATTCTTTAACCGGTTTTTGTGAATAAGTATGTAAAATTTTAAGTTTATTTAATTGTAAATTGGTAGTAGTTTAATAGTATCTACTTCATCAAATATGAATGCTGTGTTCACTATTTTAAGACAGGCACTTATGTTATGTAAACATCATTTAATTTGTATTCCTATTGTACATCTTTCTGTGTTATGTCTGGTTTGTGAACCTACAATAAAAAAAAAAAAAAAAAAAAAAAAAGAATCAAACAATTAAACTTACTTATAATAATTTTAAATATGAAAAACACCAACCTTATGTTCACCCTATTTTCTTATTACCTAATTTTAGTAACATGCTATGCTATGCTTTGTCTATGACAGTTTAACGTAGCAATTAGGGTGACCATGAGACTCAGTAAATTTAAAACAATTTATTTAAATTAACGAATCATCAAACAACGTTTGGATATTTTTGCCTGTTGTCACGTCCACATGTTTAAACTAACAAACACATATTTCTGTTTAACACTTATGTTTCACGTATAATGTAACATATAAGAAGAAAATTTGCAAGTTTGTATAATGTATACAGATTGGGCAGGAACTATCGCCTGAAATAAAGCTCAGGCTAGACCAGATGTAATTTAATTGTAAAAACTCTAAAGATAACTCTAAACGAAATTTTTATTTTAAGTTTTTAATTTTATATACAGATCATACTAATATAAATGATATTAACTTAATATAGTGCTAAGTATGGTTTATTATGGTTTTCCATTGAAAGTTACATTGTTGCGGATTATTGTTATTATGCAACATGAATTTACACCTAAATAATATAAGTATTACGTAAGGTAATTTGAGTTAGCAAAATGTAGATAGGCGTTGTAGTACAATAGGGGACCGCGGTGCGATCCTTGAGGCACACCAGTGGGTGCCTCACTGAAGTCCAACCTGTGTCCTCCGATCACGTCAGCCTGAGAGCGATTGGGATAGCTAAGATTGCAGCCAGCGAAGCAAGTCGCCACGTATTCCAAGTCTTTATTACTTGCGTAACAAGATGACGTGATTCACACGATCGAATGCATTCTCAAAATCTCACATCAACCTGTCCTCCATGATCCATATTAGCCAAAAAGTAACAAGAAAACAGGCTAAATTTGTAGTAGTGAGCATCAACCTGGATAATAACGGATAAATCTCCTGATAAACAACACGTTCAAAAATGTTTGTCTCTTATATTTTTAAACTTTTTGAGTTTGAGCGTTTTACGTGAATATTATTATTATATTATGTGTGCATTTGCATCGATGGGGAAATACGCCTTTACTTAAAGAGCGATTAAAATTTATTGTAATCTGCATAGCCAATGTCGAGCAAGAGGTAGAGCAAAAAACCAGCGGTATACCGGTTTATCACAACCTCCAACAACCAAAATTAACCTGAGTTAAAATTTTATCAAAATACATACATTGGAATAAAGAAAATGTCGAGAGACATCCTATCTTTCATTTTCGTACACACAAAGCTTTAAGTTTTAAAAGAGTAAAATGCCAAATAACAAATAGCAGACTTAAAACTGCTTTACATTCAAATTATCTTATTGAACGAACCTCCAGAATTAATTTAAATATATATTTCTATATAGTTCTAATTGAAATAGTTAGTTCATCATGTTCAATATGCGTTCAAAACATGAATCATGGCCTATTGACACTATTCCGTGATCCTAATACAATTACATCAAGACTTCTACCACAATGGTTGATTACCCAAACAAAGCGTTAAATTTTAGACGTAAATGTAAGTTACCTACTTAAGTTTTAGTAGGTAGGTAGGTATCTGATTAACAAAAAACACATGGCACGCTAACTTAGTAACACACCGAGTGAATATAAAGTTCTTTCGTATCCGCCTTTAGGCTTGTTTCCATTGACTGACTAGTTTTTTCAGATTTCCGATTGTTTATTCTAGGTTTGTGTTGTAGCTTTTAAATATAGAATAGAAAAGAAAAAGTTAAATACGTGACAACCTCAATTTTACCACGGAGATTCGACTAGACAGTTTTCTTCAAAAATTACCAGCCTAAAGCTAAAGTGACATCATTTCTCTGCATGTAAAGCTTATTTAGAATCTTAAAGACTTGATTTTAAATACTTGTAGGATAAAATACACTGTCCCTACCTGTTGTAACATTTTGACCTAAATTAGGCAAAACAATTGAAAGAAAAATAGTTATAGTTAAGAGGTAAAGTGAATTTATGTTTCAGGGGTTTGGCAGACTATTAAAATTCAACATTTTACATTGCTTACACATATGCATTTCACTCTAGACTTTTCGTAAATATAAACGCTTGATATCAACGGAAACCCACATTTACAAACTAACCTTGAGGAGGTACTAGCCTCTAATTTTATTCCGTACTTAGTGTTCCGTATCGCGACAACCACGAAAATTAAATAAAATTCTGTTCGAGTTATTTTTTAAATGTTGATATTAAAAAAATGCTTAGTTTTTATTCCATATTGCACACTCATAAAAAGTTATATTGTTGTACTTTTTATTGACATGACTTACGCTTTTGGGGTACGATTATTACATGAATAACATTTAAGAAAATAATCTTTGCACTGTTTAAAACACGTGAAAATATCTGGGCATTTATTTCTATGTACAGGTGTACAAATATGTGGTCTGTCATGCTTCGGGGAAAGTTCATTTGTACGTCATACAACAACAAGGTAGATTTTTCCTTGATATATATATATATATATATATATATACTTTATATATATATAATTTACATGTACATGTATTAATAAATACTCCGACTTAACCTTACAGCTATTTTGGTAACACAGGAAGTTTTGTCGAAAGTGGCTGAACACTTTCTTGGACGAATGTAATGTATACCTTTATAAAATTAAAAAAGCGATTAAATAGAAAGATTGGTTGGATTATTTAAAATCTATAAACTACATAACCGACTTTTTTCATTTTAAGCTATATGTTATCAAAGAAACTATAAAATATATCTATAAAATATCCAGGACCAGATCGTTGAAACCTAGAAACCGACGATCTTTCCAGATGACTGCCACATCTTTAGATACGGTACCTTTACTGATTGTACAGATTATTTAGCTAATCTCTCGCACTATTTTAGCCACTGTAATAATCACGGCCCAGGTTCGAGTTCTGGTCTGGGCATATATTAATAATAATAATAATAAAATTCTTTATTTGCCAGTATATGCGATACAATGGTAATCTTAAAGTATAATATCTGTCCGTTCATATACAACTGATACATCAGCGTGCAAACATGTCTTCAGTAGGCATACATGAATAATTACTTACATCTTGAAATTAAAAAATAAAATATTTAAAAGTAATGATAATTATGTAAATTACAAATGTCATATTAAAATTAAATTACAAATAATTTGTGGGATGAGCATAGTTGTTTGTTCTGGGTTCACCATGGTTGTTTATATTTATATATGTATGTGTATTCTGGGTTCCCCCAGTTCGCTGTACGGTTATCCGTATCACAAGCTCTTCTTGCTTTGGGGCCATACAGTTGGTGTGTTTCTCTAGGGAT
Organism: Marasmarcha lunaedactyla; assembly: GCA_923062675.1. Taxonomy (NCBI): domain Eukaryota; kingdom Metazoa; phylum Arthropoda; class Insecta; order Lepidoptera; family Pterophoridae; genus Marasmarcha; species Marasmarcha lunaedactyla. The sequence continues at coordinate 19,615,770 of OV281353.1, forward strand.
TATATTGTATTATTATAATTACAGTTCTAAAGATAATTCCAACTAAAACCTTACTATCCACCTTCCTAATATTTGTTTTCTCTCTGTGATTGAATCTACGACAGCCTTGGGTGCCACTATCAGGCGAATCGGTTGCTCGTTCGCCAGCTACGATAATACACAAAAATACTTGTTCAAGTTATCAAAGTCCAGTCCTCAATGCGCGCTTGTCCCACGCAGCTGCCCCACTCACTCGTGACGCCCAGTTCGCGAGCTGGTCTTCATGCAAGTACTTAACGAGTTTATATTTTGTAACATGGGTTGAATACTGAAAAATCGCCATCTATTTTTAAGATAGAACGTTGGTGAAGGCAAGTCAAGGATTGAAAGTTTTGAAAGGGCCACAAACCAACTTAAATTTAGGAATAAATTTAATTTAGCGGTAGTTACTACAATTTATTGATTTGCAGTTTATTTTAGTTCATTGATTTATTGTTAACGCTAGATTCTGTCTGCTTTACTAGAGCAATAGGTTGAAGTCGACCTTGGTTGAGTACGGTGATCAAAAGAATAATAAATATTCTCTTTATTTAGGAATGTATATTTTCTATCCATCCAGATATGCATGTAGATATCCATAACGAAACAAGTCACTTTTAGATTATAGAATTTAAATAGTAAAACGAAATACCGTCTGGAGTCTCACCGCTCAAAATGACAAATTACATAGCTCTAAGTTTCTTCAAGTAATAAAATCCTTATAATATTAATGCGATATTGTCATCGCGTCGCTCCGGTGTCCCAAAGAAAGAATCGATGAGAAATTTTCTCACTTGTATTCAATGATCACAAATTACTCAGTACAGATGCAGTAACACAAGTAAGTGAGTTCTTGGCCACATCTAGTTTTTGTGACACGTATGCTATCTGGTCGCGTTACTATGATATCCTATAATGGAACCAGTCAGGCGTAAGTCGAACGGACCTTTGGTTTTAATATTTTTATTTTTGACCGTAATCGAAATTGAAGAGTTTGTTCAAGCAATTTACCAGCTTTTATGTGAATATAAGTAGGTTGTCAGGTCTGTATTAAGGCATTCTTCAGGTTTTACGAAGAATTGGTAAGTACGCAAATGTTGCCAAAACGTAACTAACGGTTTGACTTTGAGAAATTGATAGATAAACCTTTCTAAATCAAATCAGGGTATAAATTTTTAGTTTTATGACCTACGAATCAAAAAAATGATAACAATAATAGGCAGTAAAAAATGTTTAACATAGAATATAATTAAACAGTACCTAAATTAGAACTGAACCAAGTAGTGAACGTACTCGTATAACCGAATCTTGCATTCAACAACTACGAGGATGGTATATATTGCTACCATCAGCAAAATTTACTAAAAAAAAGCCTATGCGTAATTTGCAATGACCGCGCCGCCATTTTCCTGAGCCGAGCCCATTTAAAATTTTCCACGCGGTTTTTGCACCCACCATACATACACCAGTCACGATACCCAACAAAAAACTTTATCTTCGTAACTTAACCTTGATCTTTTCTCATAGAATTAATTATATTCTAGTTATTTTATAATGTTACGTATCGGAATAAACGCGTCTAAATTAACCTGTTAATTTTTAACAGAATTATTGAGACGTCAAAGAGAATCAGTTCGAAACCAAACTTCGAGTGACGTTGGCGGTACACAAGTCATTTGTGTACTTAACTTTGTTAGAGGCGGCATTGAGTCTTGCGTTTTGAATTCATTTAAATTTCATACCGTGTTACACTGGTTTTAAGACTAGATAATGATGGCTAAATGATGGTTAAATTCGCTTCTGTTTTCCTGGTGTATATATCTTATTTTAAAAGAATAAATCTCTGTAATCACCTCACAGTGTATAATGGATAGTCCTGCGTATACCAAAGATCCAGGTTTGCTCCTTGTCCGTTAGAGGCAGCCATTTTGTGAAGATCGCAAATGATTTTGTTTGAGGTATGGATCTTAAACATTATCAATAATAAGTAGATCCGAAAAACTTTTAAAAGGTTTTTACTGTTGTCTGAACAAACTAATAATAATAACAATAATGAATCCCCAGACAAACACACCAACTGTATGGTCCCGAAGTAAGTAGAGCTTGTGTTATGGATGACCATACAGCGAACTGGGGGGACCCAGAATAAACATACATATATAAATATCAACAACCATGACCCGAGAACATACATTTATGTTCATCAAACAAATGAATGCCCCGGCCAGGATTCGAACCTTGAACCTCCAGCAAAAGAACTTATTTGGAAGTTCTGGGTTAAATAACTGGTAGTTTTTGAGTTTTGCATATAAATTAAATCTATTGGACTTAGCTTAATAAACTGAGTAACCATCAGCGTCGGCTGGGTCCCGAAGGTATGTTACATTGGATGACTCTTCTAAACCACTTTTCATGGGCATCTCCGGCTACATGAGCAACCCTTTTAAAAAAGCTACAAAGCGCACTCTGCATTGTTTCTGAAGTAGATTTACCAAAAAATCTAAGTAATTTAGTATTCTATATTCTATCGGATACCGTCTGCTGCACCTAAACTTATGCACATACTGAATAAACACATAACAAGTACCTACAGGTCATATGCATGTCTGTGCTGCGTGGTAATTGAACCTAAGACCACTGTAACTACATCTTGCTTGTCAACCGATGCGTCCTTAAAGATCATCAATTTGACATAATGTATTAAGACAAGTCTAGTCCATTGATTACAATATATAAGTTAAGATAAGCACAAGAAGAATGTGATTCTTTGGACTTCAGATTCAAAGTAATTTCAAGTGTCAAAATATTATTAAACTCTCGACCGATGAAAATATGCAATATAAATGTTTTACAGTAATGTGAAACTGACTGATTAAAAAGGGACAAATTGGTATGGAGATGTAAAAATATGCATTTTTAAAACAACTACTATTTTAAATCTTATTAATATAATATATTTATTATTTAATATAATAAGGATTATTTTTGTATCTGTTTGTGTAGAGAAAGTGCTGACAATTTTATCACACCGAACGCCATACGTAGTTTCGATTAGACTTTGACGGGTATGATCCTTGTCGGAAGTTTGATCCGTTTCAAATAAAAACAATTCAAACGACCAATTCTACTGTTATTTGAATTTTTCCAATTATGAACTTATTTTTCAAAAATAAAGAGAAACTCACTTGAGGGTTCCCCTTCTTGGAAATATTTAGTAAATAGCGAAAGATGTGTCTTTTCAATGGAAACCAGCAGTATAGCATGGAGCACTAGACACAACGAAGACAGTGCCCATTTGACAACCCATGAACATATCTGTCTACTAATAACTGTTTTTAACTATCGCGGTTATTTTCACTATAATTTAACGATAATCAGTCCGCGATCATGATGCTTGCAACAGCATCGAAATATCGGACGCGCGAAATAAAAATTACATATTGTGGTAAGAATCGCGTAAATTCATTAAATTATCTGTCTACTACTAAGTCTACTAGACGGAGAGCATCACTATCATTATTTATTTTGGTATTTTATGCCAGTAAGTATTTAGGTATTTACCTTTTAGTCGACGCACCTGTTTTGTTTAGCAGCAAAGGATTAAAAGGTGCATATTTCTTTTTAAAAAAAAGACAAACCGTAAAATTTTCTTGTTAAACCTGCAGATTTAGAACTAACTTGCGTTACTTTCGAGTCCCCACGCCTATATAGATACACTACTTTGTTATAAACTAATCTCTCCTCTCACAGGTCGGCTGGAAGAGATTTCTTTTAGAAATAAACCGTACCATTGTACATATTTAATCTATAAGGTATTTTATTTTGTTTTCATAGGTGTGTACAAAAACTGTTAAATAAAACAAATAGATAAAGTTACTTGAGCGCTTCGACTCTACCCTAAATAGTTAAAGCCAAATTTCGAAGATTTGTTGAAAAAGGTAAAAACTTAACTAAAACTAACTAGTTTTGTTCGCGCACCTTTTCTTGAGTTGTGTCTGTTCTACTTTTAGTTGGATAATACCGACATAACAGTTTCGCACTGGCATAATCGGTGATGCAAGCTACTTGCTGTAACAGGTTACGTCGTTTTGTGTTCAGCTGCGAGTTGCTTTACTCTACGTCTTCATGGAATTGTTTAATTTTATTAATGAACTAGCGACCCGCCCCGGCTTCGCATGGGTCTTTTCAATCTGTAACATCTTCGAAAATATTCACTTACATGACATGCTGTAAAGGACCATATTGATCTATATTACATGCACAATGTATTTAAGGTACTTAATTGGATAACGATTAATTCGTAAATAGGCCATTATTTCTCGCAAAAAGAAAAGGATAAAAAATGGTTATTGTAGGTTATCCCTGAGAGATAGACATATACCATTGCGGACCTTTTTGTGGACCTTTTTAAGGTGTACAATACTGTAGTACATATTTTGATCTATCAGCCAGCGTTTGCAATGTTTATTTACGACATCACATTAGAAACCTCTAAAATTATCAGTGTTCCTCTACTATATTATGCATGTATTATACATATAAACCTGTCTCTTGAATCACTCTATCTATAAAAATGAAATTGCATCAAAATCCGTTGCGTGGTTTTAAAGATCTGTGCATACATAGGGACAGACAGACAGTGGGAAGCGACTTTGTTTTATACTATGTAATGATAAGTTGAATATAATCAATTCTTTTTTCATTTTTGTCTCGGACACAAATCAGATAAGCTTTCTATAAAGGGTCGGTAGGTAATTCAGAAGGATTAACATTAAAAATTTAAAAATATTATTGTTTGTTTGCTCTGCATTTTGTCAAAATTGCTAAGAGGAAGAAGTGTGTCCAGGGAGTAACATTTTAGTATAGCTTGATTTTACATTCAGTCAGTCAATTTTGGTGTACTAAAGCATGCAGTGTAAAGTGGTAGGTACATTATTTTTATATTAGATCATGTACCTAATTGAAATTAATAGTATATTTTTCATTTAAGTTACCAATTAAACACTTAATATACTTTTTATCGGTAGCAGTTCGTGAAATAAAATGTCATTCCTATTCTAGATCAATGGTGGTTCCATAACCTGAATATATACATACGTACATGTACAACCCTTTTAAATACTTGTTTTACGTCTCGGAACCTGATTTAATTACTAAATTACTCACAGGTTTGTACTCACAGGTTATTTATTGTTTCAATTAATAACATAATATTCTTGCAATATGTCTTCGCAGACTTTATCCACTGCGTAATATAACATTTTCCTGGAAATCAAACGACTTTGAACGCGACTTAACAGCTGCCTTCCTGCCTTTTATTTACTTATTAAATAAATTTTACTAATTTTATAGTTATTTACCCTTGGCTCTTGGATTATCACTTTCCGTCCTTTTCTTTGACTGTGTGTATACATTTTACAGTGATCAGCGTAGATTCAGGTTCAAATTTAAAAAGAACTTACTCTTGTAAGTTAGAATTTAGTACATTAAGAATTTGACAAAATATGTGTCAAATATGTGTCATAGAAATTTACCTATATAACACGAAAAAATATAAATTTCCTTCTTGCACAGTTGGATAAAACGCGATAAATTTTGGAATACCTGTGTTTGCTTCTTATTAGTGAATTTATAATCCGCTAGCATTTTCCCACGATTTTGCTATATAAATGACTGTTTTTTCGCGAGAATATGTAGTCGTTTTGCTAATACAATGTCAAGTATTTGTGTATACATTTATGATAAATCCGCCTAATGGTTTTGCGTAAATGAGTAAAAACATACATCATTAATTAAAAAATTGTTTATAACCTAAGTCTTTCTTAATTGTAACAGCCATGCTGTTGGCGGCGGAGTACTCGCCGTTCCATTCTATCCTCCACTTTCATTTCCCTATAAGACACAACGTTTACATTGTCTTTCACTTGGTCCATGTTGCTCCTTTAAGATCTTTTCTCCCTCTTTTTCATCTACCTTTCCTTCTGTAATTTTTTTTTATCATTAGCTTTTCTGTTATACATTTTACAATCATTAGCATGATGTTCCTAAAAATATCTTTTTTTTGCAATGATTTTCAACACTTTTTCGTTTGTTTTCTTTTACATTCGTCTCCAGCACCAAGTTTCAAATTCTACCAGGTGGAGTTCGTATATCCAAAAAAAGGAAACTACTTGTTGGATTCAATATCAAATTGAAAAATCACATATCGTTAGGGTATCTACTTAGATGCACAAAAGTGATTTCAAAACTCGCAAGGAGAGAATCTGATTTTTAAACACCTGATTTGACATTAAAATTGTGAATTTTTCCACAAGGATGGGCGGTGTTCCCGATGGACTGCCTGTTTACCACTCTGTATTAATATTAATAATACCTCTAACAGTACATAACCAAGGTGTCCAAGTGTCAAATCACCTATGAATATAAAGCAATGTAACAGCTCATACATACATTCAACGTTCGGTAAGGTTCGCTGTGTTATTTAGTGTCCTATGTTTGAAAAAATGCATTTTGATAAGGCTGGACATTTATTATAGAATGTTAAACAAATCGTCGGCCTTCAGCGTCACGGCGCCAGGTATGAGAACTTTACTATACTTTGAATACACTAAGGATAAAGTTATCAGCTCTTACTTAAGTTGAATAATATTGTCTTATAGGTACTGATTTTCTCAAGCGCATGTTCATCAAGGAACTTGTGCTTTATGCCTCCACTTCCTCTACCACTACTTATTCGTACAGAACTTATATTTTTTTAACTTTGTCGTAGCCGGTAAACTATCACTCGATCCAATGATGAAAAATGGTACCCGTGACCATAGACATCAAAAATCGTGGGTGTTTTACATTAAGGCATGGGAGAAAATTTCTACTAATCTGCCTACAGCAGCACCAGCCACGAGATCGTATTCCGATATGGACAGACATTTGTGCGAAAAGCACATAGGTTTTTAACGAGTCATGTTTTTCTATTAATAAATTAATTTCAGGTTTTCCGGAGTTCTCAATATGGCCGACTGCAATTTGAGTGCGAGCGAGTAACTAGGAATTGGAGCTGTAAAGTTATAGTAATAGGTAGTTTATGCAGCATCTTAATGGGTAATTCATTCAGACCATTTTTACATAATAATCAACTAATTAGAGGAGCTCGTGTGCCAACTGTACAGTTGGCCAAAATATCCATTTGAGGGTGTTCATTCGCACGTCATAAAACAACAAAGTAGGAACGGATGTGCATAGAAAACAACGTACCAAATTTTTTAAATTAATTTTTGTAAGATTTTTGTGCGGACTAATTGAGCGAATTATTGGGCGTCGTCACTTCTTTCTTACTGCTTGTGATTCATATTGGCTGTAAAGGATTTAAAATGTAAGAAGTATTGTTGTTGGTTAAATGGCTTGGTCCATAGTATCTACCCACAACATTACGTCAACCACGGAAGTCGGGAACGTAGTCATAGAGTTTCATTTTATACCGCTTGGTGTTGTTGCACTTCAGTTTAAAGCTTTGAAGAAATTGTTTCTAATAGATTTGTTATGTGTTTTCGTGGTTGAAGATATCTTATCGCTCAAAGAAACAAATAATATTCGTGAATAGCTGAGAAACTTATAGTAAATTTAAATAATATATATAATTGCGGGTGTAATTCACGGGGTTTATTTTTCAAGGTGTACCAATACTTCTATATGCTACCTGTAGGTAAATATCCCTATAAGCAGTTTTCCATAGCTTTCAACAAATAGAATAGAATATGATAGAAATATTGGTATACTTTTAATAATAATAAGACAAGATTTCTGTGAATTTCACTATATTAATATATTCATAAAGAGTAACAAAGTTTTAAACAAAACATATGCCGAGTAATTTCTTATCACTTTCTGTCATATCTCAATTTAGCAAAGTTCCAATATAAATTCGACAACAGAAGAGCATCATAATTCACAAATCATATTTATCCTCTAAATCCCTTCTTATATAACCATCGTGTAGCTACAATAAACTAGACCAGGAGCCCTACTTTATAGCGACTGGGGAATGCTTCCCATGCGGGCGCGTGCGCGTGTCCCCCATACAAACATACTTAAACTGCAATAAACGCCACGCCACTTGAACACGCGTTGCTGAACTATGAGGCGTTTGAATAAGTGTCGCTTATGGGATTTGAAAGGGTTGCTACGTCCCTGTCATTATCCCTATGAGGAATAGACGACGCGGGCACCGGGAGATTGCGCTGTAAGCATTTCTTCATAGAAAGTATATTCCAAAAATATCGAGTCTCCAGTTTTTATATAATATTTAATAGCTTTTTAACTTAAAATTTTAATAACTTAATATAATATACTTTAATATTGCAAATAGACACTTTTATCACATTTATAGATTTCTTCTTTAACATACTTAGTTTTAAATCAAACAACGTCTAATTTGTTCATCTTAGTTATAAATAATTGTTGTAAATATTATTATCATAATTATTATTGCAAATATTTTACCAATGTTTGCTTCATTATCAAATTCAGAAGCTAATAATAATACAAGGCCTTATCTTAGTTGTCTGAGTACAATACGGAGAATAGCAAAAACTAACTACAGGTTGTAGAATAAACATTCCCTTTATTCAAACTTAAAATTTTGTTTTACTTTCACCCCTGTGTTCACAAAATTTTACAATAAAAATTATCATAACCAAAACTCTCTACTTGCTCTGTCTACTGCGTAATTAGTCATTGTATGATACGTGTAATTCATGTAAAAGGATAGGACGGGGATGCGACCCTGTCGACAAGGGTGCTTGCCCTCAGGAGGTGACAAACACCACGTTAAACGAGGATGTAATCAGATTTGCATAATTAACCCTTTATGCGCCACCGGTTGATATTTCAGACCGGATTTTTATTGCTCGCTGCTTTTATGTCGATAAACATGTTTGGTTTGCAATTGATACTTTAAAATGTTTTGACGTGTTTCCGTAATGTTTTATTTTAGTGATGACTTTGTGCAATTGACGAGTTTTGAAAAATTGTATAAATATTTCTGTAAGTTTTAGGCTTAAGATGTTTGAATTTTGTTGGCTGTTTATACTTAGTCACGAGTTTTCCAACTTAAGTCTAGGTTAACTCTAACTAAACTCAAGTTTAACTTCAACTTATATTATACTTAAATTACGATCAGGTCATTACGCTTTACTTTCGGCACATGGACCATCACTGTAATTTGCGATCTACCAACAATACACTCGTTGGTAGACAGAAGAGAAATACACTGATTCTAAACAGCAAATCTACAAGTATTGAAATCTAAACTTAGTGATGTTCACGAGCAGCATTTTGAAATCAGGTTAAAAATTATGTAAGAGTTTTGTAATTAATATGAAAAGTCTGAAGTTACGTACACACGGCCTTACATGTAGGTATGATATTAACGTAGAAATTTTATTGTACAAGGGCAGACAGCGTTAACTTCTACTTTTTATCTATCAGTTTCAAAGTTACTGGTAGTTTACATAGTTATAAGTGAATATAACTAGTAGCTGTCAATGGGTAGTTCAAGTTAAATTCGACTTTATACTTTGAAGAATAAACATCCACCTCTTTGCAGTATTTAAAATTAAACCGCCTCAGCTCGAATTTGGAATAAGGTGGGCCAAATTCGTCGACGCAGGTAGGATAATGAAATTAAAAGGTAAGTAAATGGTCTTTGCACTTAGCTCACAGAACAGATAGCGGTTGTTTCTTTCTATAAAAGTAAAAAAAACAACTTCGTAAGAAACAGTATACATTTTTGGAGGAAAACTATGCGCAGTAGTAGTAGGCTGAAAGAAGACAAGGAAAAATTCTTGGCTCGTTTTGAAGCAATGCTTAAGAAGCAATACGTAAGTATGCCTTTAAATAATAAATCCCCAGAAAAACACACCAACTGCATGGACCCAAAGTAAGCACGGCTTGTGTTATGAATGACCATACAGCGAACTGGAGGGGAATCCAGAATAAAAATACATATACAATAACCATAAAAAACAAAAAAAAACACAAAATAAAACATAAAAAATACAAACAACCATAACCCGAGAACAAACATCTGTGTTCATCACACAGAATGCCCCGGCTAGGACTCGAACCTGTGACCTTCGGCATATGAGATAAGGCTACTTACCACTACACCACTCGGTCGTCATTTCGGTTGGCCTTTGTATCTTTATATTTCAAAAATGACGTGAATCTTCGTAAGGACAAAATCTTTTAAAGGACAAAGCTCTCCTTTAATAACCTGGACAAACAAATACAGCATTCCATGAAATCTAGAAAACAAAGATAAACATCACTTCCTTGTTTATTACGTCACAATAGGCTTTTAAGAATACGAAAAATAATGTATATTTATTGTCATCCGCATAGATAATGAATCTACAAATAATTCGCACTACTAGGTGTAAAAGATCATTCCTAAAAAAAAAACAAATAAACTTATATTTTTTGCGTCGGAACATCAAGACATCATAGGCGTTCAAATGACGTCATAGGCCAGTAACAATCTTGTTGATGCTTGCCGCCACCGTGTGACGTCACATGGCAGTATCGCCGCCATAATGATGAGCAAGTTTTTTGGCAGCTTTTATAATCAGTGTAATTTGTAATGCGTTTTTTAAATTAAATACTTACAATGAATAAAAATATATATTATTTAAAGGGACCTTATTGACACTAAAAAAATTTAAGATGGTTTTCGGTACCTAGACAAATAGCCCATTCGCTCTATTCTCGCAACACACCTTTTTATTTACTGTATTTACAAAAAAGTTATTGCGTTTTTATATTTAGTGTGCGTAATAACAATATCCTAATGCCTAATATGCGTAATGCCTAATGTGCGTAATATCCTAAGCCCTATAATTACAGGCTTGTTTTTACCTTCCGACCATGCACGTTTGCTAAGTGCGTAATAAATAAATACCTAATAGTTTGATGTGTGCTAAGATTGCTTCCGTAATGTATAATTGCAGAGTCCATTATAATAGGAGTTTTTAAAAAACCACGCAGTTCTGAGGGCTTACGATTGTTCAATCTTCGTGATAAACGCGTGGTTATGGACGCTTGTAAATTGGCTTCAAATGCGGCTGAGAAATAAATACTTTAGGTTAAAAAGTAGAGTGTTAATATTATTTGTCTTTGTTGCTGCTTTTACGGACTGTTTCCTAAATACGATGTTGATTTTTAGGAAGGCTTTTTTCTTAGTGGGAGCCTGCTACTAGTTTAGCAGTAATACGAGGGTGAATATCAAGTTATATTAAAAAGAGTGTGCACTATGTTAAAATTGGAACATACAAGTTCGAAAAAGATATGATGAAAAAAAATAATGAAAAGACGTCTAAAAACATCAGTAGAAATCATCAAAGGAATGAACTGAAATATTGAATACCTCATACTCAGACATAATTATATTAATCAGGTAAATAAACTTCTTTGAACGTTTTGTTAAATAATATTATAAAATTAATAATTTTTCATAACCTTTGTCAAATAGCTATAAAAACAAAATGTCAACTTTTTGTCTCATTTTGAAATCTAAAACAATTCATTTTTCTATAATTTTTTAAATATAACCTTTGTCATACTTTTAACCACCTAGCGACTGATTGTAGGTACTTTCTCTGGTTCTCTGGGAAATAGGAATAAAGCCTAGGTATCAATTAAACACCTGGGTAATGAAGCATTTCAATATAAAATAATTGTATTCCACTATATAATGAAAGTACAAGAATACCTTACTGTAGAGTTTGCAGATACAATTATACTACTTCTGAATCCTGGCAAATTTAATAGCTTTAAAATGTTATCACGGAAACACATAGAGACAAGGCTTTTGCCAATTAGAACTTTAAAGTCAGGAAGCTGGGTATATTCTAGCAGGAACATCAATATAAACAGAGCATAAATGAACAGTTAACTTATCCTAGGGTACCTAACCTAACCTATGTATGTGCTACGAGATTTTGCAAAACGCAAATTTTGTAGTAGAAACCGCTTTGCTCAATCGGAGCGGTGTTGTTCTTACGAGTCATAACGTGTTACATAGATTGATATCATAACTCCTTCTATTCAATCGCTACTATTTTTGCTTGCTTCTATCCACGTATAATTTTAATTATAGGCGATACTTTTATCTTTCGCCACCAAGCAGCGCCACCAACATATTCGGGATATCAACAGGCTCTCTCGAGCAACAAAGTCAAATATGTGTAAATGAACCTACATTTCAAAAAAATGCTCAATGAAAGGCCAATGCGGTTAGGGTTTTGGCGAGACCAGTAGGCTGAACCGACCTAAATAAAGCCGGAATATACCACCCGATCGGCACTAATCGAATGTGTTTTGTAGTTGGTTCGTGCCGGCAATGCCGTTCAACAACTACGGCCAAACCAAATGAGCCCGAACATGTGGGTGGCACCCGTTATGTACGTCTGTTATTGACGTTAGACGTAAAAGTTTTTATCCGTAAAAGTAAGTAAGGTATGGCCCAAATATCGTCATTCAACAAGCTGTATTTTTCGACAGTTAAGTAAAGACCAAGTGAAAACTCCTTAGCACTTAAAATGGTAACTAGTTGAAAACATTTATTAATTTACTAGTCCATGTTTCAGCCATGAAAACTTGCTAGTTTCTAACTTAATTAAATCTTAATGTCGAAAGTAAAATTTAACTGCCACTTAAGGAAATTAAATAAATTGAAAATGTAACAAGCCCAACAGAAAGTGTGCGCCTTGTTAGAGAAAACTTAGTTCTTAGCTGAGATAACTTTGAAAAAAAGTTACGACTTTTGCAAATAAATTATTCACAGGATCAAGTTATTATTTAAGGTTCTTATATAAACAGAAAAATAATATGTTGTTAAGCAGTTTTTATGCGAGAAAATTTTTTGAGAAGTAATTTTACACATAAGTAGAAATTAATCACATATCAAAATGTCTCAAAATAAGATGTCGTATTTATTTGATTCAGTTTTTTCATAAATGGAGATAAAATATGTTACCAACAAATACATAAATTAATACTTCAAACATTTCAGTTAAAAAAAGGACGATGGAAAACAAAATATGACTTTGTAAAAAGAATTATTAAAATTGGGGCATATTTCACAGTTTTGGATTACAAATAAACAATTATCAGCTCTTTTTTATATGAACAGTATGCGTCTGCGTTTCGCAATCTGCCTTTTAGGGTACTCAATTGGATATCGCACTGTCTGTTGGTTCCTAAAATCCTTTAACTTGTTTAATCAATATACTTAAACTCTAAAAATTGCCAAATCGGAATAGGTCCCTATTCCGATTTCCGTCCGAGTCCCTATCCCTATATATCACGACACTTATTAAAAGACTTAGGAAGTCAGCAGAATATTTTGGCTACTTCGTTATATTTTTTAAGTCGCCTTATATTTGTATATTTTAACAAAAACAAATCTCTAAAACTCCCACGATCGGTTCCCACAACTTTTAATTTTCTCTATTTTGATTTCAACATCTAACTACTCGCGATTTTACAAGGTTTTCGATTTTACCAAAACTACTTCTATGTTTATGAATTTAGGGTTTATTTTTGAGGTCATCAATTAAGGGTGAGATAAAAAAAATACGTTAGTGAAGAACCCGCATAATTGACCCTAAACAATCAGTGTAAGGGTGAGGGGTAACTCACCCCTAACTAGCAGAAGTGTGGCATCACAACTAATTCCGTTGATGATAATGCGAATACCGTTACAATTCAAATATTGTTTTTTTTATTGGCTTCTCAAGTCGAGGATTCTCGGTAAATTTGTGTCGAACTCTGATTTCAATCTGATTGGCAAGTGCTACTGACACGCTCCATAGCTGCTCCATGTTGGGAAAGTACTGCTGGAATGTGTTCACTGATTGCTGCCAGAATGTAATTTTAAAGTTTGTGGTAATTTGTTTTGATCTGATGATGAAATTGATGCGTTAAAATAGTATGCCAATAACTATTCATAGCCCTGAAAGGAAAATGGTTATCAACGATAACTCTGAAGGCTTGCACTCCATTTCTTTAGTTGACATTTCCAACTTGATTTTTCTAAAAAAAAAAAAAGTAGTTTCTTGAATTAGACAGAAAAAGAATAAGACAAAAAATGAGAAACCCTAATGGCCTGCGTAACTTACAGCCGTGTCTTTTAGCAGGAAATGGGGCCTACTTCCGGAAGGCTTCCGTAGTCATGGATATCCTAGTTACACAGAATGTGTAGCAACATGATATATTGCCAAACTATGTAGTAATTTTCTTAGAAGTCGGAAATTGATCGTATTTTAAAATATGCTAATGATTGCATAATGTTGTTACACTGTATGCTTTTTATTATACTCAAGTTTTTTAATAAATGCAGAAATGTGGTTTTCGGTTGAGAAATAAAAATGGCGAGAAACAGGTACAATTTATAAATAAAATGGATCTGACAGTGGAAGCAACACAAATCGCTGCTTCCACTAGGAAATAGTGTTCAGTTTAAATCATTGAAAACTTAAAAATTGTCAGTTGAAGGTTCAAACATTAACTTTCTTTCAACCGACACGGCACACCAACACAGGAACACGTAAATAGTTGTTCGGTAGCGGGAATCGGACACAGTCGCCGGCTGTCTGTTTCCGAGTTGGCACATTACATGAAACCGTAGTTGCGCCGTAAAATTAGTAAGGAAGTTTAGTAATATTGCTTTTATCAAATGGTGACTTTTAACTTCCAGTTATTTACACCGAACCCTTAGACTGGCTATCGAAAAGTATAACTGGACACAAAAAGTGTGTACGTATATCTGCTAAGGAAGTGGCTGATTTCATGTTGATTGTATGAAAATTAAATATTCACTGGTGGCTCGTGTCCCACACAAACGTGTCTAGGTTTGCGCAGGGCCATATCCTACCCAAAGATGAGAAGATCCTACAAGGCAATAGCTTGCCACACACTTACAGCATCTAGAACCAGAAAAGAGGTTTATTTTTATATATGTGAGCGTTAAGGTCGAGAGGCGGCTTAATCAATTCTGATACCAGAGATTACCACGCCCTCACACGATAGAAGAAGAAACGTAGAGGTTTGAATTTGGTCGTCCAGTCATTTCAGAAAAGCAAACAATGTTGTTACTTACTGTACATAAGGCACGGAAACATTCTTATCCATATATTTACGACAAAGACAATACTTGATTCAACAGCACTGAGCTGTGATTCATGCAGTTTATCTTCCAAGTAATTTAACTCAAACGTAATAAGACCTGACTAAGACCTCCATTAGAACAATTAAACTAACTTTACGATTATTATTGTACGTACTCGGCGCACTCTGACAAGGCTCGTGATAAGGGCGAGTATCGCTTGCACGTTGTTCGGTCTTTTGTAGGCGCCACGCATACTAGGGTGCGACGACACTGCAGGGGATTCGAATGCAAATCTGAGCCTGTGACCAAGTCACCCGACTATCCACTCATACATATATAACTTTATCGGAATTGAAATCAAGAGCAGTTCTTAATTAGTGGTTCGATGGCGACGGTTAATGCATTTGTAATAAAAATAATACACAGGGTGCTCTATTATTAGCATGATTAGCCGCAGTCGCAAAAACTCTTTAATTAGTTTAATTTTATCTCCGTAGTGAGCTTTAGTTTTTCTGTACGTCAAATAGCGTAGGGATTTCCATCGTAGTGCGTATAATTTCACGTGAAAAATAAAATTTGATCATTCTGCGAAATGTTTGTCATATACACCAGGAAGTGCATGACAATAAATTTGAATAAATTGAAACTGCAAGGTAAATTAGAGGGTTTCGAGGTAAATGGGAGTTGAATTGATGTCGTTAATTCCCCTTTAAAATAACAGTGTAATGAGTTTCAAATGGGACTTTCTAATGTAAACTACATAATACACATTATGGAAATCTATTGTATTTCACACAATAGTGTTGTATAACCACGACCAACGTTTCTTGAATCGTTTGATGTGCAAAGTTTTTGGCAAATGATTTTATTACAAAAATAATATACATATAGTTTGTTACTTTGGTCAGCATAACATTCTATTGGGTTTTTAGTAGATAAGTAGTTTTAAAGTCGGATATACCTACTTTAAAACTTTAAGAAAACTAAACAAAACAGACATAATACAAAAATATATAAAATACTTTTTTATACGCTTTTAATTTAATACGAGTTTCCTGTGCTCGTCTGAAACTAAAGCTGGACGAAAAATCGATTCAAACGCTGCTTTATACCGTTTATAGCAAATTTAAAACGAGTTTATACCTACTTATGTCCTAAAAAATGAACGAAGTACCTTTCATTTCGCGAAGGCTATTAAAGAATAACCTAACGTTCCATTATGTATAATGCAATTCGTTATATTTCCCTTAACCTTTATAAACATTACAATGTGCTCAACTCCTATAATACCGACAGTTTTTACAAACTGAACCACCCTGTACGTAGGACGCGGGTGTCACGAGCTACCCGCATAAGTTATTAGTGGTACGCCAACCTAGGCACGATCCCCTTGCAAACACGCTCGCAGGGGTGCGCCCGAAATAGATCAACAGTTTAAATAACGTTTAACTTTAAATAACCCCCTTCACTTAGTCACTTTTTCAATTACTGGTAGTTGTGTACTTAAATTAATGTTAAAATTCTTTCTTATGACAGGAAATTCTTTATGGTCTTCAGTTTGTTATCATATTTGGCTAATTATTCTATCGACATAATTTAAAATACAGGTCGTGAATATAGATTTCCAAAAATGTAAAACCGAGTAGAGTGGTTAGTACCCCTGCCTCATACGCCGGAGGGCCCAGGTTCGGGCCTGTTTGTTCTCGGGTCATGGCTGTTGATATATATATATATATATATATATATATTATTCTGGATTATACAGTCTTTGTCTGTAGATTTTATTATAATTATCGTTCAACACATCTTTGCGTGTGTATGTGCGTGTGCTTGTAAATATACAACTTCATTTGGTGAGCTTGTACGGTCACTACAATTTTGTCACGCACACACATTTGCTGTACCTATATATGCAAGCTTAACACACACACAGCGCCGCACACACAAATATCTTGAACTACTGTACAATAGACATAGAAAATCACAGTTCGCAAGCAACGTTTAAAAAATGCTGATTATACTAAGTTGTTATTATTGCTGATTATACTGATTATTTTTACATTTCAAATGGTCTGCAATCAGTTTGTGTCTTTTTTAAGGTAATTGTTTTTATGAGGTGTAATAAAAATTATTCACACCCGATTAGAATATAATTTAACGCTCTCGACCATTCTGTTGTCTCAAGTATGATTATATCACATAGAAGTATAGGTACTGGAATGAAATCACAGAAATAGGTCAATTACTTTATTTAATTTTTTGGCAATCTAATAATGCGCAAGAATTAACAATAATCTTATATTTTGGTTCTGTATTAGACAATATTTTATTAAAAAATAACTTTATTTTTTTACTCTATACGTTTCGATTCTAGAACACAATTCTTCAACATCAAATATGGAACTTATAATACACACAGATCTTGTTAAAGTAGTTAGTTAAAGTTTTTGCAGTGGACAGGGTACTTAGTAATGTACTGCAGTAAATACATAAACCTTATAGTTTAGTTAAATATTTTATAACTCAATACTAGTCATCGATTGTATTCGATCAGCATTGCTTCCTCGAAGATAACGCGCGCCCTAGTTTGATCGCGACTCGTAGATTAATGAAAGCGAAACTTAAGCCGCGGTTTCATAGACGCGACTATTGTTGTTGTAAGAGCTTCACAGTTCGTGGCAACAAAATGAACATAAATAAATCAGTAAACCAATGAAATTTTAAGTTTTTTGCAAATAATTAATAAGTACCGGTGCTTTTCGTGGCTGATGGAATTATCAAATATGTTTTCTATGAACCAAACGCTCTATTACTACCACAACATTTTTGCAGGGCATTGGTTTGTACACATAAAATTATAGGATTTAGCACCTTTGCTTATTTATTCATATATTTTTTGCAAGATTTACAGCGGAAATCAGTAAATATTAGCTAATTAGTGTAAAGTAATGCAATTTATTTTACACCAATTTTAGATCTCACCAATCTTCACCAATGGATATGTATCAGTAATGAATCATACTATGGTGACAAGAAACAAACACTATTGTTATTTGTTTGTCGTTAGTAAGTAATTCTTTAGTATACAAAATAAGGGTAAATAAAACTTCAATAATCAAAGACTTTACCATAATACCTCTGTGTTTATTTCATATTCATCAACGCAGAAATGAAAACGCTCTCCTTCATACAAAATTGAACCGCGCCAAGTTCGAACGTAAAGAACCAAGGTGCATAAGCTATATTTACCTAATTTGCGCCTGCGCCACTCAGCTACAAGTCACGTTCGACTCAAAGCTCGTTCTCGGACCACCGAAGTATTCCGTGAAATGACGTTTCTGCCTTTGAGAAGTGTTCCCAACTAGATCTTTTTAGCTTTGACCTCTTTTGCGTCGCGCTCTGAATTAATGACGTGGATTTTTAAAACTATCTGATTAGTATTTTAAAAAGGCATTTAAAAACATAAAACTTCCAATTAGAAATAATGGTACTTAATAATATATTATTTCTATTATATTATGTTCAAAATCGCGTAAAGATTCCTAATTTCCCACAAAAGCAAGGTATTCTAAGTGTTGTTAATAAAACACTCGTTTATGTTTATAACCAGAGTACCAAATTTAATAGAACTTGAGTATCCCACATGATTTTATGTGATAAAAGTATCTAATTTACGAGAAATTTCTTATGTGTTCGATTAGAAAAGGTCCAAGAACCCTTAAAATAATATTTCTGCAGTCTATTTACATTGTTACTATTCTGAAAATCTCAACATACCAAATGTTAACCCTAGCTTTTGATATATTAGTAATCTTTTAAAATTTGTCAGTTATCTATTAAGGCTAAGAATTTATTTAATAGATTATTATTTATTCATGCACAAAGCTCCTACTTATTTATTTCAATGGCAGTAAACGAGAGGTCAACACAGGCCTTGTACCTACATCATAAGTCCGCGAGCTTGATCTTTGCCGTTATTATTATAGATTTTTTTTGAGACTTTATGTTGATTAAAATTTTTTTAAATGGACGCTGTGTCACGATTTCACATGCCAAGTAATGTTTCGATTACATTGTCTTGATCAAAGCTAAATAGTTTTATTAAAGCGATTTCAATTCTGTTTGATTATTTTGTCAAACATAAGAATAAGTTATTAATTTTAAAGATATTAGATTTTATTATTGGACCATTATGAATCGATTCACTGAAACTCGAAATACCCAATTCCTAGTTAATCCCATTTTTGGGGTAAATAAACCTAACGAACCGGGAATAACCCATATTGTTCGCAAGTTCATTTGGCAAAAACATTAAGGTTTCCCTCGACGTCCTGCCACTGTTTGTGTGCAAATGTCGTTAGCGCTTTACTACACTGCGGGAATTCGTTTTGTCAACTCTTTGTTCTAAAGATCATGCAGAAAATCTGATACATTTAAATACAGATAAATCTAAAAAATCTGGAGTTTGTTTCAATTTTAAAAATTGTTGAGTAGTCTGCAACTGGATTATTTTTAAAGCTAAGAGGTCACTATTATCCTAACTATATTTATGTTGTCAAAACGTATAATTCGAGTTGATCAAATAACGTAATTCGAGTTGATCAATTATTTTTTTAAGAGCATCAAGTTTTTGTAAATATTTTTTTAGCTTGTAACAATACCGCTGTAAGGCCAATCCATGGAAATCGCCAAATTTTATTAACCTATATTTAACAGTTGCCTCATAATGTCTTTTTTAACCGCAGGCCTCATAAATGGACAGTGTTATAAAATACCGAACTTTAATTATAAACTTTTTGTTGCGGTCAGTAATATAGCCTCAGGGTGTTTGAATTTTACCAGACTTGGTGGTTTGGCTCAAACGGCGCCTAGGGAACATTTAAAGATTGTTTAGGTTGTGCAATATGGGTTCAGTCATACGTACACTAAGTATAGCGGAGATTCAGATTCGGAATCCCTTGTAGTATCGCCGGTGCGTCAGTCATCTCAAAGATATTAAATTACTTATGATGAAATTTTGAAAGTCCTTGTTTAAGAACAAAATTAATTACATTAGTTACTTTCCATATATTTTTTGAACTCAGATTACTTTCAGTTCTTATTTATCTACAATTTGTTGAATACACTAATTAGAACGCAGAAGAACCAGCTGGACCTTTGAAACCTTTCTTGGTGTACAAAATCCTCGATTTACGAAACACTGACTCAGCTATCAGTACCCATAAATAACATGCTGTATAGCATACAGGAATAGACTCCCTCATGACGAGCAGACAAGAACAACAATTACTCGTTTATATCCATATGACAAACAAATACATATATATGTTTGTGCTGTTATGTAATCCTGGCAGTAGATAACAAAGAATCAATTATTGTTGTCGAAACGATTTTGCTTACTGCAAATATAGTGTTGTATTTGGCAGTTTAAAGGAGACATGGACTCTCTTTACTTGGACAGGTCCACATGATAGGGGTTTCCTCGACGGTTATTTCTAAAAAAGCATCAGAAAATTATTGACTGATAACGGGGTACACAAACTGATTCGCCGAAGGCCAGTCAATATGTCGCTAAGGATCTTTAACGTAATTTGGATGGTGATTGCTGCGAAACAAACGTATTGTAGGGCCTACTTACTTATCCAGTCCTTTTTACAATAACTGTACCTTATTGGGAAAGACCTTCGAATTTCAAATATAACTTTATTAGATCGTTTTTTTTAGAAAAGATTGACACGCGTTTCTGTCTATAAGTACTGATGGTAACGACAGTAAGGCCACATGGAGCACGTGGAATTAAAACGATTTGACCTAACTGTCCAAAAGATCATATCAAATATTAATGCATTCAATATTAAAATACAAATGTAAAATACAATAATACATCGCTATTCAAAGTTCCATAATATAGTTAATTAGTAGGAAAGCTAAAAATATAATATTATTTATATTATATAATACTATCGCCGACACCACTTGTAGCTGGGTATAAATATTTCTTGGAGCATGCTAAGTGTTATTGCTGGTACACAGAGCAAAAGTTTAAATATTACATGTAGATAAAAAACTTAACATAAAAGGTGCCTCATAGCTCCGCAGTCAATTTACGTATTTAACTGAACTATTTTTCCTTGTCTCATCTATGTATCGATAACTAATATAAGTATAAGAACGTATAAGAACTAATTATAAATTTTTAAGGACTTTCTTTTTGTAGACGATATCAACGAAGAACCTTAAAAAACTACTTCATTGTTTCTACTTCAGTTTCTAAAAAAGAACACGCAGGTACAAGCTGGTTATTTCAGTATGTCAAAAGAAGACACACCTCACACAAGTATCTAACACAACCTTGTTCTAGCGTTACCTTACCTTGTCGAGCCCTCTGCTATTGAATTGATTTCGAACTTTTGAAAAGTACAAATAATTTAAATCAACGTAACCTCAGAATAGTCCTAAAGGGGGTCAATGCTGAGCATTATGCCACTAAAAGAGTTACCTATCAATATCGAATAGCAAATAAGGTCAAAAACGAACGGCCGTTCTATTCATTTTATGTAAATTACGTTAATATATGCATTTAAATCACTTTGAATGAGAAATTAACTGCTATTAGCTCAATATGTGTCCATTTGTGTTTTATTATTTTACTGATGCTCCTTGCGAAATTTGTATATATTGTTGTATTATTTAGAATACCGAGTGGTTTAGATGTAAGTAGCGTTGCCTCGTACGCCGAAGGTCCCAGGTTCGAGCCTGGCCGGGGGCATACATTTGTGTGATGAACACAGTATTTGTTCTCGGGTCATGGTTGTTGGTATTTATATGTATGTTTATTCTGGGTTCCCCGCCAGTTCGCTGTATGGGCATCCATAACACAAGCTCTGCTTACTTAGGGCCGTAGTTGGTGTTTGTCTGGGGGTTCATTTATTTATATTTATTAGATAATCATGTTATTTTACTACATTGTTTGTCTAAAAATAAAATGAAAGTCGGTAGTGCAAAGGTTAAGGCGCTGGCTTGTCAATCAGAAATCCAATGTTCAATCACGTTACTGCAAAATGTATCAAAGCATTTTTCCAACTTAAGTAAGCTTAACTTAACACTAAGCCAACTGCTGGAACTGAAAATTACAACATCAGGAAACCCATTAAATATATGTTTAGTTTAAATATAGTCTTAGTTTACATATGATATATGTAAACTAAGACTAACTTAGAATAAGACCTCAGCGTCAAACATTGCTCAAGATTAGTAATTTTCTATAAAAAACCTGAATTCATTACCATATCTGTACTGAATTGCGGTTCTGTTGCCTCGAAATTTGATTAACACCCAGATATTTTCAATATCTAAGGCATAAAATATTATATTTTAAAACATTTCGTAAACAAACTTTGGAACATAAATTGCTCAAACACAGAATACTGTAGCAACGTTATTTAGTAACGCCAAGTGTATGCAACCTCTGGTTTCATCAATGTTTCTTGTTTATATTTTTCTATATATTTGTTATCTTTATATGGTAATTAGATATATTATGGAAAAATATTCCACGAATGGGTTATCTGGAATCACGTGATGAAACCGAACCATTTCGGCTCGTTATAACTGAAACATTTTACAGTACAACAATGATGAAAACTGACAACAGCTTACGAGAACAAGGCCATTTCTCATTTTTCAAATTAAATATATTTTTATCATGTAAAAGCCAAACCTATCTATTTATTTTGGTTCTTCTGGAAAGTTCGCGAGAGAAAAGGAATATTGTAACAATTACTCTCGTATTCATAGTGATGTAAAAGTTTTACTTAAGTAAAAGTAACGAGTTAAGCTATAAGTTTTATTCCATAGTTGAGTAATTGGCAAAAGTAAGAACTGTCAGAAGAAACATTTCTTAGACTAGAAATTGTCATCATTTTCTGTACTAATGAATTCAGGAACGTTAATTTTTGACAATTGCGCAGTAACGCGCATTACTCAACTACGAAATTACATTTTTAAATAATGTTTGAGCCAAATAACGACTTGTCTAAGTATTTACTTGTTAAAAACACTGGTGCTAGAGAATTTAATACCTAACTCAGTGACTTCATATCGTTTATTATGCAGTATGCAGTGATAGCAGATTTTATTTCGACTGTGGCGTTACTGCAGTCGTTCTTCTATAACTTAAACTACATTAACAAGTTCTACGTTATCACGGTCGTGTCTTAGTTACAACAATACGACGGCCAGGGAAGTTACTGGCACAAAGGCAGCTCCTGGAACCTGCAACCAACAACGCATCAGTACCTACTTAGTAATTAATGTAGCTAATCAATAACACGATTAATCATTGAAATAGGTATGGGATTCACTTACTATCATTTTATTATCTTTTTGCGTCCGGAGTTGATTCGGAATTCTTGTACAGTTTCTAATAAAAGAATTACGCATTACGTAAGAAAATATGTAAATTAGAAAGGATGGTAGTACTTACCGACTACCTTTGTAATGAATATTTTGCTGTTGACAAAATTGTTTCTACCGCCAATTGACATTTTAATAAAATTTCCATATTAAATTGTGTTAACGGCAAGAAAGTTTTAGTTTGTCAATGTAAATATATTTATAATGGTAAAAAATAAATAAAGGCGTAGTAGTTTGTGACTACTTCATCTGTAGTTTGTGTTACTCATTTGTTGCTAATGACAAATAATAAATTGACTTGTTAAATTGTCGAATCTACATGTAATAAATTGACTTGTTAAATTATCGAATCTACATGTAATTAATTGTATTTTTTATTAGAAAAAATTTACATTGTTTTTCATAGTAGTATTATAAAGAATGTAGTAATATAACATAAATTATTTAATGAAATAAATGTAATCAATGGTGGTATATATTTGCATGCCCCAAGGACCAAGGAGGGTGAATGTGTCTTTGGCATTATTTATATTGAGAACTAGTGCTGTAACACATTCTTGCAAAATAATAATTCTTATTCTTTTTACACACATTTTAATGTCCAGGCTAATAGAATTCCTTTTACCTCAAGTATCTTAAATTTAAAACTTCAGCGTGTTTTTATTATTAAATTACTCTTCCCTTGCATAACAATTTCAAATTACCATGCCTCAAACCTTTGATCAAGCAACAACGAAGAAAAGTACTTTAATCCTGCAAAGAGCCACCTCGAATATTCTAAATTAAATCCACTCTTCCTTTCTTTAAACTCATTTCCCTTTTCATTTCGTTACCTCATCGTCTGTTTCTTTTACACGTAAACCGATTTGTATTTAGTTGTCTCTTTCTTAAACTATTGAATCACAATTCACGCTGAATCATCTCTGGAGTTCAATTTATAGTATTAAATGTTACATTATTGTTACTTATTTCATTAGAGTAAAAAAATCACGCATTTTATTCAATTTATCATGTTTTCCTTCACCGTTACAGCAGTCTGCTATTTGTATTTAAGTAGTTAAAACTCATTGATACACATGACTGTCACCAGGGATTGAACCTGGGGCTTCAGACCGAAGCCAGCTCTTTATCCACAGCGCCACCGACGCGTCTATTACTTGTATACTACGCGCTTATGAACGTATCTATTTTGATAAGTAGATACATTTTTAGAAATAAAGTTTGGAGTCCCTAAAAATCACCTTATTGTAATTATTCAAATTCAAATGCAAATATTTATTTCTCAACATTGACAATTACTTGTTCTTATTGACGTCAAATAAAACATGACTCTACCGCCAGTTCAGAAAAACTTTCGTGAAAAGTACTGGCAAGAAACTTCACGAGTATATTTTTATCAAAATAAATTTAGGTTCAGAGTCTCTATATGTCTATACAAAATTATTCTTATCTGCATCTGTTAGCTCGGCCTCCTCAGCCATATAGAGGGAAGTGAGCGGCACGTCACCCGACGCTACCATACCGTACTTTAGTGACAATGACGCTTCAGATATTCATCGGGCATATAACATTCAATAATATAGCAAAATAAAGCTAATGTTAAGTTATTGGTGATTACAAAGAAAGCTGGTAGCACTCCACTACGAATAAAGAATCAAAAAGAAGTTCGGTTCGAATCAGGCACATCTAGCATTTGACGCCCATTAGTCAGACGCCCAGTTGAGCGTCTACCTGAGGACGTCAGCAATGGACATCGGTTTCCTGAAATAGAACAGGCCGTTTACACGCCTACCAAAACGACTTCATTATTTTAAATTCTTCCCAGAACTTATCGGTGCCTGTAGAAAATTCTCCGGGTTCAATATAGTTCAATAGTGAATATAATATTATCAAAAACTCAGTTCCTCGATTAAAACGCGAATGTTTGTCGTTTTATCTGTACCGTGCACAACAAACGTTACAAAGCCGATTACATATCAAAACGTAATATTAAGCATCGAATAATTTCTGTACATCATACAGGATGCGCAAAAAAAAATGTCGGTCACAGCATGTGGCGAGATAATGTGGTTTCATACGTTTTATTATTATTTGTTTAATAATACGATTTATCTAAACCCTATTTACGTTTATCACAATTCTGGGCCAGATATTTTACGCATATTCTTACTACTACTCGTATGTGGAACAATATACGGACGACAGATAAGAATAAGAAAAAGTTGTTAAAAATAAGCAAGCTTATGTCAAAACATCGTAAGAGCTAATTAAATTGAAGTGACAATTCACTTCACTTGGGTGAAAAACCTTATTTTTGATAAATAGATTTTCCCACTCCATCTTACTAAGACACATACATCTTCTTACATAAACAATATAGAAAAACTTCTTAACCTTCTTTAACCTTCAGCAACCCATGTATAACATTTGCTTTCACCCTAACGCTTCTCCCTTTTAAGAATTGAGCCAGTTGGAACGCGTGGTCGTAGTGAATAAATCCTTCTTTATATCGAGTCACTTAGATCTATAAACGAGTAAAAGTCTTAATAAAAATGACACGGGCTCTAAGGGGGTTCCCACACCAATCGATCAATCGTCGATCGATCGATTCTACCATCGATCGATGGCGTCGATCGACGATGCCAGTGTTAGTGTGGTAACACCCTAAGATGTCTCGGCAACCCTGAACCATTTTACTCGTGGATCCCTTTCAGAAGAGCCAGCCTATCTTCTCCAGGACGTACTCGTCGTGTTTTGGCCCAGAACTTAAAAAAAAGAACTTAAGTACCTAATTAAGTGATATTAGATTTATTTTATCAAATGTTCAAAGCTTGAAAACCACTGACCTACTATATTTACTGAGTAATTTAGTATTCCTAAATCATACAAAATATTCTAATCATAATAAACAGCAAGTAACATTTTAGTTAGTATTTCCAAACAACTGCACTTTCAATAAAATCCAAGTTAAGTAAACTCTAGTAACATTTCGTTACTTCACACATAACGTAATAAAAACCATGCAATGTTTATGAAAACACGTTAACTCTCGATAAGCGTGTCCAAGACTGTATAATAGAAAAAACTAGCATTGTGAAACTATTGGCAACATTTGAATATGGCATTATTCAATAGGGCAACACTGTTCTTAATTTCAAATTAGCGGTGGCCCTGTTACATTCATTTCAGCTATATTTATGGCATTTCATAATACAGTTGAGTGACATCAATTTCGCTGTATATTATCAGTGAATATATTTTATGCTCTTTTTCATATTACGGTATAATGAGATAAGACATTTGTAGAGTATTTAAATATAAATACTTTTTACTTTCGTTTTTTTTCTACGTCCTTCGTACAATTTCGATTGTTGAATTTAGGTATAATGACGGCAAAATTTGAGTTGAAATTGAATGATTGAAATTCGTCGTGAAACTGACATGCAGTGGATAGTCAAAATTTATCGTATTTTTGATTGAATTCCTATTTCTCTAGATTATGAGACAATATTACTTTATGTATTAATAATTTGATAATAATTAACGAAAAACCTCAATAAAAAACATAAGCCGAAAACAAATCCATTTTTTTTTATTTTTAGCCTGACTTTTGGCAAGTTTGCTTTATGTTAAAGTAATTTAGGCGTCGTATTCTATCTTCAAATCTTTTTCTTTCCTTATTTTTCTTTTTCCTATTGTTAATTTGTAAATATTCTTGTTTACATGTATTGTAGGACAATAGGTCATGACAGATATCTCAACTAATGAAAAGTTAACATGACATGCTTGGTAAACATTTAAATTTAGTAACATATGCGTTCCCATAGGTGGAAAAGTATACAAGAAGTGCCGTATGGTTTCAGCTGCGCATATTCCGATATATTTCGGGTTGCAGCCTAATGAAGTAGTAAACAATTATTAAAGTCGCTTCATCAGTTTTAGGTTTTATCAAATACATATAAACAAACAATACTACTTCCTCCTTACAATAATACAATAATAATAAATCCTGAGACATACACACCAACCGTATGGCTCCAACGTACCTAACCATCACTTGTGTTATGGATGATATAAAGCGAACTGTCCCCCAGAATAAACATACGTATATTTAAAAAAATCAACCATGACCCAAGAAAAAACAAATAATTGTCCCGGCCAATACTCGAACATGGGACCTCCGGCGTATGAGGCAGGGCTACTAACCACTACGGCACTCGGCCGTCAATAGTAATGAATAATATAATATAATAGTACATGAATTTTTTATATCGTTTCAGCCATTTAATTAAACATAAACACTCTTAATATAAATGTGTAATAATTAAACAACCTAAACATATAGATAAACACACAAAAAACACAATTATATTCACACAACCAGGAACACCGTCGCCTTCTAAATAATTACCATTAAAAAAAAACTAATTCGATTACATTCAATTATCGCACTAGGCAACAGATGTGAACGAAATTGGTAACATTATTGTACGGTGTACAAAAAAAGTTGCCCCTTGTTTATTACTTTAAAATAACAAAGTAAGGTAACAACTAGTGTTGTGCTCTGTGATTGGAATGGCAGAATGGTGTAGTACCAAGGTCACTTCCTAGAGCATGCAGTAACCGCCTCTCACTGCGCACCTACTTACGACACACGACGATAGGTTTATTAACTTTTTGTTTCCTTAATCATGAAATATGTTTTCGACATCGAGTTAAAAGACGACATAGTTTCGATATTATGTGGGCGTTACGATTTGCCTTTTATTTAAATTTTCTGCTAAATATTGAGAGTTAAGTAATCGAAATTTGTTTTTGATCTGTTGCAAAAGTACCTATATTGATTTAGGTTTAACTTAAGTGAAATTGGTTATTGAAACTCGTGATCCTAAAGCTTGGAATTATTTTGCGCAACGTACATCGTTAGCGATCCGGTGCAATTGTGCCAGACTTTTGGCCACTATGCCCTATGAATGTAATTTAACCGTTGTGTTCACAAAGAAATTAATATTTTTGGTAAAATGTTTAAACTGAACCTAAGTACATTTCTGACTACATTACACTATTTACTTATATTATACTATATACAAAATTATAACTATATTTTTGGTTCAATTTTCCTACTGTATTTTTTGCCCCCAACGCCATCTAGGAGTAAGTTTAGGGAACAAAGTAACCTGAATTTAATATTTGACGTCAA
The DNA here is from genome assembly GCA_923062675.1 of Marasmarcha lunaedactyla. Lineage (NCBI taxonomy): Eukaryota > Metazoa > Arthropoda > Insecta > Lepidoptera > Pterophoridae > Marasmarcha > Marasmarcha lunaedactyla. The sequence continues at coordinate 19,644,566 of OV281353.1, forward strand.
ATTCAAATTCCAAAATATTTATTTCTCAACACTGACTCTTGTTCTTATATAATAGTAATATCAATTATATCTATATTAATCTCTGTAATAGCAAATACTTTGCCGATGTAAAGACAATGAATGAGATAATATAAAATCCCAAATACTAGCTACCACAATTTTAGACAAAACAAAAAAAAATTAAACGTAAAGTTCTTCTTGATAATATTTGTTTATATTGATAATATTTATTAAATATTACCTACATTATACGATCGTGTAAATCTAAACCATTTAATTTTTATGAACTTCCCATATTTACATTCAATGAATACACGTTGTAAACATTAATTCAACAGTTAAGACCAACTTCCTCATCTTTGGTTTACTGGGAGCAAACCAATTAGTTGGAGTACAGTACAGTTTGATTAGATTACCATCTTCAAGCTAAATTGCGAGTAAATAATTTATGAATAAGTAATCACGCTATTTATGCATTATTACATTTTTTTAAATATATTCACAGCCGGCAAACGAGCAGGCGTTCTACCTGTTGGTAAGTGGCATCCGTGCCCATGGACAGCATTAGTCGTAGGTGTTTTATTTGTCAGTAGTGGTTGTGGCTTCAGTGGAAATTGCCTTTGTTCCAGTAATTGCATTGGCTGTCCCTTCCCTTTAACCGGAACACAGCCAAGGTATACGTGGTTATTACGGCGTCCAAAATAGGAAGGACTGTAGTACCGCCCTAGACGAGACCTTAACAAATATACTCTTTTACCACTACTAAAGATGTAGTGAATACTATCTATGAAACGTGTGCCAATACTATATGGTCTTCGGTCGCTCACAACGCTGAATAGATCTAATGTATGGCGCGTCTTCATGTATGGCGCTCACTACAATAGGTCTTATAACTGAAAAAAATGCTCGTTAGGAACGTTAGGAAATCTATTTCAGGGTTTAAAATTAGATTTGATAGGCACTGTCGACTTGCAGAAATGCTTGCAAATTTATATTTAGAAAAGGTACTGTGAGTACAGCTTCATCGTTCTCCACCAGGCAAGATTTAAGAAAATTAAAATCCAAATTTATTATTGCATAATACAGTTGTAACAAATTTGCATCAAACTGATGCTCATCATAAGTTCCAAAAAATATACACAAACACAAGCTGTATTACTTTTTGTCACCTTTAGAAGCATAACGTAATAATTTAAAAAGCTTTTAGAAAAAAAATTTCTGATATAAATTGGTCCTGAAATGCTGTAATATAAAACAGTGAAAATTTATCAGAAATTTTTAAAAGATATGAATGATTATTACCCAGCTCGAACTTGACGTTCTCAATGTTAAAGATCCGATTCCACGAATTGTCGGGGGTTAAGCGTTAAAAATTGTATCTAATACAACGTTATTACATTCTAGATCTTTCCTCGAATGAAATTATAATTTAAGTTTACTTTTTATGAATTTTTAAAACAGTTCGTTTTTAACCCCCGACGAAAAAAGGATGTGAAAGTTTAACATGTTTACCTGTGTGTCTGTTTGTCTGTTTGTGGGCTCGACGACGAATCCGACGGCTATTTTTGGGAAATCAAGCCACAAATTTCTTTATTGGCCACGTGATCAAACTTCAAATTTTATAACTAAGCTACGGGAAAATGAGATAGCCTCTAATACACTAATTCGTATCTTTTGCAACGCCTACTAAATATTCTATAGAAAGCGTAGTAGTTAAATTTGGGTTAGGTTAATGTTGGCTGCATTTATCGCATCTTCGCACCCGGTGAAGCGCCATAATCGATATTGTATGATAATTCAAAGTTTTATAGCAAAAACATCATATAACAACATATTTTTAGTAGCGAAGATAGTATCGTTCAGACGCTCGCAAATTGTGGCTGACTGAGTAGTTTAGAAGGCAATGTAGATTGTTTGAGGCGAATAATGCTATTAAAAAGAAGTCTGTTTAATTAGCACCCGTTTTATTTTTGTTTGTAAGGTGAATGAATCGAGCGTCTTTTTAGCTATATTTGATTAAAACAGTTCAGTCGTTTACAAGTTATGCGTCCTCATTGTCCGTCAGTCGGCATATTTATTAAATTTGAGTTTTAATAAACTTGCTATAAAGTTACTCCTTAACTATAACTTTATGTATTAACTCGTATTAAAATAAATCAGAAGTCGCAATGTAGACAAAATTGTTTATTATTTCCACAACGGGTACCAAGGCCATGAGACCCGGAGTCAACTTGTAAGTTCTTAGTTCGTATAATACAGGAACTAAATTGTTAGGTTCCAGTTACTTTGTATTAAACTTGTTTCCTTACCTAATAAGGCGTTAGCGACATTAGTAATGCTTGTACTGAGTTAGCTGTCCATTGTGTGTTAGTCTGGTAAAGCTCGCTGATACCTGAATAAAAACATATAGATGATGTTCTAAAATTTACATGTGATTTGATTTCTAGAACTTTTGATCTAGATGATGATTTTGTGAAGTCAAATAAATTATGAAGAAAACATCTCATTTTTTGTTTGCATTAGGATCTCGTGTAAAAATTAACAATGAAACTGTGAAAGTAAATTGCTACCAATTCTCTAGAAGGGAAATAAATAACAAACGTATTTTAGATGGTTTTATACTAAACTATTGTTACAAAATTAATGTTTGTGTTATGGATGGCCATACATGGGACCTCAGGCTCAACACCCTTTTTTGCTTGTGGTCCTATCACGGAGTTCTACTGGTCGATCCATGGGCAATTTTTGCCTGTGGTCCTTTCAATCGAAATTTAGGAAAAATTAATTTACCGTTATCCTATCGATAGGACTATGGGCACTACCATCTAAAATGAGTAATGATTCTCTTTGTATGTAAAGTCCACACAGAAACATTGTTAAATAAACATAAATAATATTGACTTTTCGTGTCATTTCCCGTTTTACATTATTGCTTTTTACATAATCCAATTCATGGGATCTTTGTGAATTGTTTATCTCCGTCCTAGACTAGTTTCCCCTGTGTTTTCATAATGGAAATTGATTTAAATATTGATATTTGTATTAGTCCGCCATCTATATAAAAAATGTAGAAATCAACAAGTAAATGGTAGAAGCCATACCTCTTTCACATGAGGCAGGCATATGTCACTGCACTTACGGCCTATGCCGCAGCGTGGCCGGTGGCCTTAGGAAAATTGATTGCCGTATCGCGTTCATGTTAAAGTTCATTTTTGCATTTTTGTCAGCGCTGGTTTAGTTAAAAAGGCGTCATTTTTGTGCAGAGTGATTCATCTGTCATGTACTAACTGAAGTAATCTGTCCTTGAGGTTCCTGGTTTTTTGTTCCTCCCAACTATATTTAAAGTTATTCCTAAAGCTATTTGTTCCTACTTTTAAAACATACATATGTTACGTTACTCCAGAACTTTAATTTCATTTACTTACAAATATTGAATTCAAGGTTTAATCTTATAACATAGTAAACCTATGTACAACACAACGAGTTATAATTTATCTGAACCGTTGAATTATTGTAAAACTGTTGCCCTTTGTAAATTACCCGTCCTCGTCCGAGCTACGCAACATACCGCAGTACCTTATTAATTACTTTTAACTTTTATTTTACTACTTTGACAAGTCACTTAAACTTGAATACGAGACTGCGCTTATAGTCGTGGAATCACTTAAGCACACCGTTGTTTCATCTGCTAAAATGAAGGACGCCATTAAAAACTATTAAATAGTAAGCTAGGCGTAGTTATTCTAACGTTGTAAGTTAGAGTTAGAGGATCATAAACTGACACTTACTTGTTGAAAATACCTACTATAAGTTTAAACGTAAAATGTCTACCATCGGGGTTTTTAAGTTAAAAGGTTTCTCGCAGTCGATTATTTTCTTACATTTTTACTTACAGGTTACGAAATAAATCGAAATTATAAGGAGTGTCTATAATAAAATGTATCAGTAGGTATGTACGGGAATTACTAGGTTGTACGTTTATCGTACACTGAAATAACAATTTCCGTTTTAAATAACAAATATATCCGCCATCTTGACCTCACCTAGCGGGTGTATTCATTACTACACTAAACATGATATTTTATACAAGTTGGCCCAAAATTAAACGTCAAGCCGAAACGGGACGATAGGATAGATGGTAACCATGATCAGAAAAACAAAAAAAATCCATCCCATGTTCTTTAGAAATTATAGTCATTGCCCAAAAAAAGCAGAATTCTCCGTCTTTTTAAATTTTTTTGGTTATTGTGGTTAATTTTGGTTATTTATGTCCATTTAAAACTTGTCACCATAACCCTAAATAACATATCCTTAATCACAATAAAAAATAAAAACTCGATTGCCCCAAATTTTCTTAGGAGAAACGCTTTTTGCCAAATAAATATAATAAATTACCAAAATCTATTATAGAAATTAATAATTATAATAACTTTTAAAATAGAATGAAATGGTTTTTACTAGATAAATGTTACTACACTGTACTCGATTATATCAATGACAAAGAATGTAGGTAAAAACAAATTCAATTGTATTATGACTATTTATCATGTTTGGACCAATAAATAAATCTTTAAATGACTGTGTGTAAAAGTAACTCTCTGTAAATAAATAAGTTAAAATAAATCTGTGTAAAATGACATGCTTCTAGACATACTAAAAATGACTGTGTAAAACTACTTATGTACATGCCACAATGGTAGAACATGGCACGAGCTCAATTTACGTTAACATTATAAAATATCTTATGTATTTCCCTATATTCGTACAAACAAATAAATGATTTGATGTTGATTTGATTTGAACTATGAATTCAACATTTTCAAAATATCTCGACTTTGATAGAGCCTCCTGAAACAAAAGTGTACTAGAGTGTCTTGGCAAGTGCCATAAAAAGTTGGCGTCTTTAATCAGGATTCCAAAAAGTTTAGTTAGCTACAATGTTTTTGAACCGCATAAACTCTTTGATGGTCCTTAATTTTACGGCAGAATGCTGAATTATGATGACAGAGATGGATTGTGGAGTTTGACAAGAGTGAGCGAGACAGATAGTGACGCTACTTTTATCAAAGTCAACAAGAGTAAGTCAAGTTGATAAAAGAACAAAAAATCCCAACCTAGACCTAGCTCAGTGACATTAATTTTCGTTAAGGTTTATTGAAATTAAAATCTGATAGGAAACACAAAATTTTTATTATAACAAAATGTCCGAAATGTTTTCCATCAACCACAATACACGCCCTACATCTTCTTAAAAAACATCTGGTAATTCGACGGGTATACCCTTGAGAGTTAACTCCTCAGCAGCTTCAACAATTCTTTCAGGCAGCTCGTCTATGCTCTCAATAGGTTATTGGCTTTTGTTTCTCTCTGTTTTCATTTCGATTTTCCTTGATCTGAAACTAGGTGTAGAATCTAGTCAGGTTTATTTTTTAAATACGGCTTGAAATATTTAACCGAAACGAACCGACAAATATAGCAAGTTTAATCAGCCTGAAAAAAAAATTATTTATCCGAACGTTAAATAGATCCATCTAAACGCGTACTTTAAGCCAACCTCACCCCTTTTTAGTATTCATTCTACAACGGACCTTATATTCAAAAGTGTATTCATATTCAAAAGCCAACAAACGGACAGTCTTTAATTCAGGACATAAGCGTGGCAGGTGACGCAGCGGTAGTAGAGTTGTATCTCCATATATGGCAAGTAACTGCACTCGGGAAAAAATCCACATACACGCCGTGTTAGTAAACAAAGTATGTACACTGGGCTCGATAAATGTTTAACTAAATACTGTATCTTGTTACGAATAAGTATCATATATTTTTTGCTTTGTTTTTTTTTTAATGTTACATGACACATGGCGTGTTTTAAGTTTAACTCGCATCGTTGTGTGCTTTAAAGTATAGGTATTAGTTATGATCAAGGATGACCTCGAAGGGAAAGTTGTAGAAACCCTCGAAGAGGTCCTAATTTTCGAAATATCATTATTATAAAGATAATTACTGAAATACCACGCTTAGGATGGCCCAAAGAGCTCATTCGTTTATCTTTAACACTTCTGTATATTCTTAGATACAGTTGTTTTTTATTACAAGGAATTACATCCTCAGTTAGTTATGGCTGTACATGCGCCATTTGCAACAACCTGACGCCAATGCCAGCTCGGCGACTAGATCATGCCGCGATATGCATGTCGTAAAAATACTTTACCCTTCTTGTTTATTATCGTTTATTAATTCGACAACAAAACAAAATGTTGTATAGCAACTCAAAAATAAAGTTAAAGAAGTAATGAACCGCTTTTACCGGATTTACATTTTCCATTTGATTTTGTTCTAGGATCTTGGTTTTTGTGTAGTGCTTAATCAATCAAAATTGTGCGAGGCCTCTTGGAGAACTTGCGACCCCGTAGTGTAATGACAGGACCTGCCTTACAAACCGAAGTCCCGAGTACGAGTCCTGTAGTCCTGATTGACCTACACTTAAGCCGATCTAAACGTCGCTTTGGCAAAGGGCACACTGATGGTAAAATATCGCCAGAGAATAAGATTTAGGTTGCTACAATCATTACCATGATTCTATACCTCTTCAGATTTTTTACATAATAACTAAAAAGTATAAATTTAGTAGGTATGTTGTTACATTTGATATGTTTAAGCAAACTTTAAGTGTCGCATTGTGTTGATTGGAGAACCCAAGGACATTCTTCTTAGGGTTTTCACTACTATCTTTCTTTATTATTATTATAAACAGGAAGGACTTGTTTGTTTATTACGCATACGATAAATTTTGAGACTACAAACCGAACTTCAAAACTTGAAGCAGGCTTAGTTTCGTATTCGAATCCCTTGTAGTGTCGTTGGCTCCTAGTATGCAGGGCGCCTGCAAAAGACCGAACAAAGTACAAGCAATTTTCAACCTTAGCCTGGACCAACGTCGAGTTCTCCACTTGTACCTTTACTAGGTACATTAAGAAAAATCTCCGACTTTCATATGATATTAGCTTAATATAATCAATGAAAAATGTATCTTTTGGGGGTACCCACAACACACGGGCCGCCATCAAGGGGCGCTGCCGAACGGCAAAGTCGAATACGTGTAGGTAGATAATTTCGGATTTCAGCAAAACGAGCCAAACGTGCCGAACTGCATGATTATCCCGAATGGAAACCCCAATAGTTCCTTCGGACCGTCATTGTCGTTCCACAAATATATCCAAACTACTAATTTTCGCCTACTGACGTGACTTCATTGCAGTTTACTTCGAAGAACAAACTTGGTTGTCCCGACTTGTGCCTCTGGACATCGTTGTCATGTTTCCAGGCTGTAAGTTTTTAATTGAACTATCGTAGAAAGTGTGTGAATTCGTGGCAGTAGCAAACCCTTCCGAACCAGTGGCAGTTTCAATGTACGACATCCTAAGCCGAGGTCCGTGCCCTCTCGGGTGCCCTTAGGCGTATCGTATGTAGGAGTAGTCTAAGTTCCGGCTAAGCGCCCTCAGCGCTAGGCCACGAAGTCCGGTGAAATTTAAAAGGCGAATAGGGCCATAAATAAACTGTCCATTTCGAAAAAAACAGCGTGCGAATTCGAAGTAATCTTTTGTTCCTAACCCCAACTGTTCTTTATATTGCACGACGTCCTGGGATAGATCATTGTATTGCTGTAATAATGTAATAACAAAATGCATCGGTGGCGGAAATCGAGGCGATGGCTTCTTGATCTGAAGGTCCCGGATTCGATCTCTAGCGACAACCAAATGTATCAATGAGTTTTAAAATTTTAAATAATCGACGCCTCGAACTGTGAAAGTAAAACGTCGTGAGAAAACCATAATACTTTAGAGATTATTTCGAAAGCATCTGTAATGTCTGCCGATCCGCAGTAGGGACAGCATGGTGGACTGTAAGTATACTGACGCCACCCCGTAGTTGGGTGAGGTGGATATTCCTGAAGTGGGGTTATTTATGCTGCCAATAAAATGTACACAGCGATTATTATGTAGAATTATTTTTGGTTGTGGGTTCTAAGTGTAAAATAAATAAATCCTCAGACAAACGCACAAACTGTAAGACCCAAAAGCAAACACAGTTTGTGAGTTTGTGTTACGGATGACCATACTACAAAGTGAGGGTAAAGAATTCCATGTTAATATTTAAACAACAAAAAACTATCTGTTACCCGTTGTTTTGAAATTTAGTGTGAGTTTTAATTTTATAGACGTGACAAGTAAATCAATTTACTAGTTTTTAGATTGCGTAATTAGTTTTACAACGGTCCTGGCTGGGCTGATGAGGCCCGTGCAAGCGTAGAAGACGAAGGCGAGCCTATCCACGAACTTTGGCAAAATGAGTACTGCTGCATCTACAATCTACATCTGCATTGCAATAACTACCTCTAGTGGTTCTATCCTTTCTATACCAAGTTTTGAGGATAAAACCTCTTTTCGTAAAGTTTTTGGGCGTGATAACTCATAAGTTTATATTGTAAACCTTAAGAATTGCTATATAACTTTAATTTATCTACATATTAATCTACTGATTATTATCGGTTTTGCCCCAGCTCCCCTATATCAGTCGAGAATAGTTCGCTTATAATAAAATGACAAATGAAAAACAATAAGCCTATTTGGTCAACCGGTAGCAATAAACTTTTCATAATAATTCCTTTACACATAAAAGTTAGATTTGAATGAAAATGTCTAGTCATGGCATCTGGAGCTAGTTTGCTAATAATGTACAGCAGAATTTATTTTGCACAAACATAAACAGTTACCTCATTCATGATATATATTTGCTTAAAAAGTAAGAAAAAAAAATATATCAATTTTCAGCAGGTATGTGTATTATTTATACAGGAAAAAGCTCGGTATAATATGGACTTGTAATAATAATACAGCATACAAAAAAGAAAAGAAGTAGAATTTAAATGATAAGATTAGCTTTGTTACCGACTCCAAATAATCCAGTTTGACTTTCAGTAGACACATTTTTTTTCGAAATAGACTGTTTATTTATTAGCCTTTTAAATTTCACCGGATTTTGTGGCCTAGCGCTGAGGGCGCTTAGCCGGAACTTAAACTACTCCTTCATACGATACGCCTAAGGGCACCCGAGAGGGCATAGACCTCGGCTTAGGACGTATATTGAAACTACTCCTGATTTGAAAGGGTCTGCTACTGCCACGAATTCGCACACTTTCTACGATAGTTCAATTGAAAACTTACTGCCCAGAAACATGACGACGATGCACCCAAGAGGGTACGGGCCTCGGCTTAGGACGTCGTATATTATCGCCGGCGTTCCTTGTTGTAATAGCGTCGTCGGGATCAATTAACACGTTACGCGGACAACTGTAACGAACCGCAGCGTCGGGGTTGGCTGCGTAGTCAGCTGACTTATTGACCCGTGGGGGAGCGTTGTCGTTTTTGATGTAGCCAAGGCTTTCGATAAAGTCTGGCACAGCGGTCTCGTTTATAAACTTTACAAAATAGGCTCGCCGGATCGCCTAGTCAGGTTAATCGCGTCTTTTCTCAAAGACCGTACGTTTCAATTTAAACATAAAGGCACGCTTTCCGCGCCTCGTCCCATAAAGGCTGGAGTCCCTCAAGGCTCAGTCCTCGCCCCTCTGTTGTACACCGTGTACACCAACGACATTCCCATCCCGCCGAAAGGCGTCGAACTCGCCCTCTTTGCCGACGACACCGCACTCTACACCAAAGGTCACAGTGTCCCAGCTTGTAACCAGACTCCAAAAGGCCGTAAACGCCCTCGGTGTATGGTTTCAAAAAGGGCGCCTCGATGTGAATCCAGACAAGAGTTCTGCGATTCGCTTCGACCCCCAAACGCCGTCGTCCCGCTGGCTACCCCCACGTTCGAATGTTAGGCATTCCCATCCCCTGGAAGCGCAGTACTAAATACTTAGGCGTCACCTTAGATCCGACGCTTTCTTTCAAGCCACACGTCGATAGAGTTTAAAACTCGCACGTTTTTACTTAGGCCGCCTGTATAGTATGTTAGGTAAAAAAAGTAAAATGTCTTTCAGTAACAAACGTACGCTTTATAAGACCTGCGTTAGAACCATCATGACATATGCCTCGCCAATCTTTGGCCCTCCAAACCCTCCGTCCTGCACAAACACCTCCCTGCACGGTAGTTCAAAATCTCTTTTGCCGCAGGGCCACAAACGCACCGTGGCACGTGCGTAACGCGGACCTGCACAGAGATCTTGAACTGCTACAGTGCAACAGCACCTCAAAACACTCTCTGAAGCGTTCTTCAAACGCTCCGAAATCCACCCCAATCCTCTAGTTCGATATTCAGTCTGGTATACAACCCCTGTCATACATTCGAAGTACAAAGTCGCTAGACCGAGAAACGCACACACGAACGTAGCCTACTAACACTAACACTAACTAGAACTAACTAACACTAGATCTCGAAGCCGCAACTTCTAATTCTAATTTAAATTCGAATTATATCAATTTTTATTTTTTTATTTTGAGCACCTTCAGTGCTATGTATTCACCTTCAGTGCTATGTAATTCCCAGCGGATGACCCCTTATGGGCCCCGCTAGCGCGGCCTCTTTCTCCAATTGGTCGTCGCTCAGATGAAGGCTGTGTGGCAAAAAATTGCACGAGTCATTCAGGGGGTTTTTTTAGTGGGTAGTGGCTCTGGTAGGCTCGTAGCGAGATCCACATAAACCCGATCGCGCGCGCGGGGTATGCGTCAGAGCATTTTTTATCCTCCTGCCCTCTCCGTGGAGAGGAACAAAAAAAAGCGTTGTCGAAGTGACATCTAGAAGCAAACTTCATGAACGTGGCAATGGTGGGCAGTTGAAGATCCTTATGTAAATCTGCATTGTGGAGCCCCGACGCGTAGGAATCTATTTAAGATGACTTGCAAGTGAATTAAATTAGACTTGCAGGCTTGAGCGAAAACTACACTGGCATATATCATGATAGGGCTTAGTGGACGCCATTTTTTGTGAGATGTACGCAAAAGTTTGTTCACGGGTTATACTTGTAGATGAACAAATGTTAGCATGCTTACAGTAAACAAAAAGTACCCGTAACCATACCCCATATAAACGTAACACCCGGAAATATCAACATCAGTTTAAATGAAATAAAATCAATAATTGATTAGCTCACACGATCCGAGCGCCTCACAATAGATCGCTTGGTCTTGATTTTTTCAAAGCCATCATTAACTAATTATCATTTAATTAAAGCAGCAGGAAAATTTACTTTAATAATTGCAAAGGGCTGGAGATAATAGCTTTTATCGTCGCTTTTTTTACGTTTTGAAGTTTATTTATTAAATAGTTTAGTTTGAAGCAATTTTAGTCTCTAGAATACTTACTAGAAACGAGAGAGGTGAGCCCGCCTTGCCGTTATATATTGGGTGTCTGAAGATTTGATAAAGCGGAAAGATTTATTTGTTTGTTCGAAATCGAAACCTCTGAAAGTACTAAACTGATTTAAAAATTATTTTACAACTAGAGTCCATTATTAAGAAATATCAACGGCTGTATTTTATCGTGAAACTTCCACGGGTCATGAATAAGGCAGATGAAAGTGCGCAGGTACTTTTAGACTAGTATATAATAATCTAACTATCGATTAAATGCAATCAAATATATATTTGACGCATTTATTCCCGCGTTTTCAAGCAATTGTTTTTCTGCTTGTTTCATGAAAATAGATCATATCTGGAGCTCATTTCTATCAAAGCATTGTTTCAAAGTTAATCTTTCGGAAGTACTCTGTAATTACCCACGTAAAAGAAATATTTTTTTTGAAATCAAACCAAATTAAATTAATTCAAACAAAACGTATGAATGAGTAATTTTTTACCTATATTTTTACTCCAATAAAGCGTCGAGAATCCTTGACGTTGGCAATATAGAATATTTTTAAAGATATAATTTTTGCTATTTCGAAGCTTCCTTGTTTTTTGCAGAAATAATAATGAGTATAATCAATAAATGCTGTATCCGGGTCGTGATAAATATATAAATGATGCTGAGTGAGGAAAACGACCACCATACATAATATTAATAGTTTCATGAACGTTATGTTTTTGTAGGGTCAAAACCGTCATCGGTATGACGTAGAATTTCCGAACGAGTTTTAAAAAAATGGATTTCGATGAGATGTTAGTATGAAACAGGCTATTAAAGACTCGTTTCCAGTTTTGCGAACATGACGTCACAAGCGCGCAACATACATAATGTTTAAATAAGTTTAATATTTTTATTATATCCAAAACCAAGTTTATGATGTAGGTGCAGCGATGGTGAAGAACATTACCAAAGAGTGAGGTGTGGGGTCGTCGTAATGTTCTAGAACGACCAACCAACGACATGGAACTCGCAGCGAGTAGGTATATGCGAGTTTTTGCGTTGATATAATAATATGTTTAAATCTTCTATCGTATGATATATAATGCCAATACATAAATAATAACTATGATCCGTAAAATGCACTAATTTTTTACACAACATTTACACTCTAGCTGCTTGATGTAAAGCCATTTATAAAATATTTACAATAGCTTTTTAGATCGTTTTAAATATATAGCTTTACCAATTTTACCTCGAAGACAACAATTCTAATTACTATATGTAGGACTTTATTTCAAATGACTATGGTTTATGTAATCATAATCATTCAAATTCTTTATTGTGAAAACGTTTATTTAGGCTGACTAGGCGCACAAATATAATTCTGGAGCAACAATAGTTTGGGTAAAGGAACGCACCATCTGGATAAAAATTTGAAGCATTACCTTTGTCGCATCTTTCATTACCAAGTTTTCAATAAAACATTTAAACGTGATTGCGATAAAACATGGTTGACGTCATTTAATATCTACACGTAAACTACAAAAGCACGTGTATGTTCGAACACACGGGTCTTCTTTACCTAACATTAACATCCTAGCGATTCAAGTAACGTTGTTCTTCTTTGGAGTATAGATATAATTTTTCCTCCTTTACTTTTTCAATTAGAATATTCAACATACAATTACATGCTATAAATATACCCAATTTTACAAAGATCTTAGTGTAGCAATTTGAAAAAGTACCAATTTGCCTATTAGCGGAATCTAAATTATAAAGATTACCACGCTCAACATTGTTATCACTATTTTTTACTAATGAATATATTAAATGGATCCTCAATAATCATTTACATCAAACAACAAGCAAAATATCACTTTCATTACAGAACTCCATTACACATACCAGCAAAACGAAGTCAGTATCAAGAGTTTTACAACAATAACAAGCCTGCCTATGTGTGTCTATCTGTACGTGTGTTGGAACAAATGTGTGCGTCTCCTTTGTCAAACTGGTTCTTTGCCACAACAACGCCCGAGAGTCTGGGCTGTGTGTAAAAAAACTAGGTGCCGCCGACCACAGAGTAAAAATAAAAGAAATAAGGGATGAACCATAGTTTAACAGGATATATAGGACTAGTTGTAATTGAGAACTAGTTTCGATATGAAATTATGATGGGTTTGATTGTGGTTCGCGTGCGTAAATTATCGACTGCACTTTAACGGTTAATTTTCTTCTTCAATGTTGAAAGCCTTTTTCAACACAACTCTTTTCCGTCCGAAAACACGCGATTGATTGAATCTTCGAAAGCTAAGATGCTTCCAATAACAAGCTTCAGGATTCAGGTCAATAGGAACTCTTCAAATTGACAGTATTTAAACTTTGTGATCTATAATTCCCCAACGGAAACTAACAAGAAATCTATTTCCATCTGAAACAAACCAAAATCGTAAAAACCATAACTAAGGAACGCAAGTTTAAACCAGTTTGTAGCGGGAATAACTCGGGCCTTATTTAGACATTACCCTTTATAAAGCAGGCTGTGCTTTTTGTGCCTACATTCATATTGATTTAGTGACCGGTAGTATTTTTATTGGCGTGTTCATATCGTCATTAAAACTTGGGAAATGTTGTTTACTGCGAGCTGCATCTATCTTGCGGCCGCGTCACCTTCGATGCTCTTTTATTTTTGCACGTCTTTTTTAAACGCAAGCGCAGGACTGGTTTGTGTTGAAGCGTATTTTGCTTTATGAGTTAAAATTGTAAGGAGTAGAGTATTGAGCGGTTTCTTGAAGGTATTTTAGTTTATAGAATAGGAACTTCATGCGACTCCATCATTATGCTAAATACGCCCGCCCGTAAAAACGAAAGTTCGTTATAGAAACAAAATAAACGCTAAATATTAAATTAGCATTTCAGTATGTTTAATTAAGTAGTCAAATTATGATTTATCCTTGGAGCGATGATTTAACGTGACAATAAAAATTCTATGTTTAAATACAGTTTCGATGTTTTACATCTGCTTCCACGGGAGAAATATTGCTTTACGCAAAAATACATTGCACAAATACGTATTGTAATGCTTAAATATACTTGTTTAAATGTCACGCGATCTACCTTTTCTTCTCAAGAAAAAAATAAAGCAAAAGAAGACCTCCTTAAACTATTGAACCTTGACATTGCTCCAGTTACGAAAACTCTACATTACATCAACTATGTAACACAGAGTCACAGTGTACGTACACGAACGCTTACACAATTGTATTCGTTAGGTTGGTACACACCGCGAACGTGCTTTGAAAGCAAAAGAGATGCACCAGGTTAGTATTGATTCCTGGCTACACAGCAATTATGTAATTGTAAGGTTGGCAGAATGACAGAGTATAGTTCTCGTTTATGTATTTGGATGACGTGGATCAGTAAGGAAATATTAGGATTTAGAAATTACTGTACCGGATAAGAGCAACTTATAGTTTGTGAAGACATAACATGCAACTGTAGGCAAATTTCGACGTTTTGCATCTGTTTTTACTGTCGATAAAATTTTAAATATATTTAAATATTTATATTACATCTAAGTACATATTTGAGAATCCGTAAAAGTATATTGATTGCTCTTTAAAACCTATGTACGGATTTGTATTGAAATAATAATGGCGGAAAATTATTTAAGTTATTCAAGCAACTTCCTGAAATCTGTTTTCTAATTTGATACGCTTTTCCTTCGCTTTCACAGGCACGTGTCCACGTAAACGTGATTACTATATAGGGTTTAAAATAAGACATTTGGTAATACTGGCCAGCCGAAATAAGATGTTGTCAAAGGTAAGTTCAAAAAGAACTCTTATAACAACAAATATTTTTATGTTGGTATGAAATTGAGAACAACATGAGAATATTACGTCAATAGGTGCCTCAGTCAACGGAGTCATGGCATGGGGTGTAAAGATGCGTTAACCATCAGGTTAACAGCAAATTACAGTTTTCTAATAATCTACGCTGTAATTCTTTGAATAACCAATTTTATTTACTTAAGTATTGGTGTATTATAATAACAAGAGACAATAATAAGGAAAAACTAAATGTTATTAAATATATATTTAAAAATTTTTTTTGTATCTGACAACCTACTGTTTAAAAAATAAAAAATTAGTTTGGTGAGTGAAATTGGAGTACCTACCCTTGACCAGCATGATTGTCATTTGGAATAGCAAAAATTGTCACCATGATTTAGCTGTAACAGTATAGAACCTGGAACCTCATATTATGAAGCCAGCACCTTACAGTGGCTTCGAACCTCGTAGTACAGGAATATTTCATCCCAAGTAACTGTTTAGTTACAGGAACTTGCGCATTAGATACTTTAAATCACGGATAATAGTTTTGAATTTTCTCGCTTGCAGATGAACTGTTTAGATATTTTAATTCAATTTACGAATAAAACGTGAGTTATTTGCTTGAAAAAGATGTACTTCACGTTTAAATCAACTTACAACGTAAAAATTTTTTAATATAGGTATTAAAAAAGCTTTGGGTTTCTGAATATTTTTTGTGACATATTAAAACAGGACCTTACTGACACATATTGTAGGTGTCATTAAGTTGGTATCGTCACTGCGAGATAGCGAAGCGTCAAGTTACGTTACTTGATGCGTAATAACAAACCTACCTTAGGAACTCTTGCGCAGGTATCACTGAAACTAAGATAAAGCACGCATAGCTTCATATGACTGGTACAACATGTTGTATACAACACGAGGTATTGTTGCTAAAAGCGTGATATGTTTATTTTTAAAGATTGTTAATTCATACATTTATTTCACAAGAAATATTCTTTTTTGAATTTATAAAAAATAAGCATAGAAAAAGCAAATTCTCACCCCGAATCGAGTTTATTTTTTAAGAAATGGAGCAAGATAGGCACATTAGTAGATAGTAATAGCTGAAGAATGCGATTATCTAAAAAAGTAATGAAACTAAGTCAAAACTGGAACACCTATGAAAAAAACTTCTAAAGTAGGATATGGTCAAAGAGCTGTCAAACACAAAAGACTGTGGCAAAAACCGGCATACCCTCAATCAGGTGGTGTGTTTGGTGGGATTGGAAGGGCATCGCTTGTTATAGGCTTTGCCGGGTAAAACCATCGGTTCGAATCTTTACTGCCAACAGCTGATGAGGTTCAAGCAAGAATTTGATAAAAGCGGCCAGAGTCTAGCAACAGGCATGGTGTGGAAAGACCAATAAAGAAGGGGGTGATAGCGTCATGACGCCAGACGCTTGACACCCTTCTTTATCCACTCAGCAAAAATTACTAGATTTCATGTGGGAAGTGTTAATACATCCACCACTTTAGATTTAAAGATGTTATTTTTTTCAAAACCTTCAGGTAAGAGTAGTGTAATGTCAGGAGGCGACTGTCAAAACTACTTGTTGCAGTTTTTTAATCAGAAGTGTCAAGATTTCTACAGCAACACCATCATGTCTCATATTACAAGATGGTAACAAGCTATTGAACATTTAAACATATCATGAAAGGCATTGTTTTCATTTTGTATGCAGAGTACTAAGAAATTTGTCCCTGACCTTATTAACAAAAAAAATCCTCTTTGCAGCCACTCTGATGCTGTTCTCCATAGACACTGGGGACTCTACGTCAAAGCCCCGTAGTCTCACAAACCTAAGCGTAAGGTATAATCTTCCCACAGCTAACTATGCATAAAAAAGCTACTGCTAAACCTTTCCTGGCACTATACCGCAGTACGCGGAGCCCTACTCCGAATGGCCAACGATAAACCGACCAACATTTCAGAGTACTTTAAGTTTTAGCTGTCTCTATTTTGATCGAGTTTCATGGCAGGTTTAAATTGTTACTTAGATCGGTTGCTGTTACGTGAATCGTATCTTAGTCGGAGTAAGACCCCAGAAACTGCGTTTGCGTAAGCATACAAATTGGCTTTCCTGCTTTGTAGCTCTGTCATATTGCTGTTATGGCGCGAACTCGGGGCTAATTGAAAAAACTGTTTTTTTTTAATTTCATTTAATGTTTAGAATCAATGAAAAATATCAAGAGCTGTTAAGGATTTATTATACTAACTGTTCAATATTTCAAGAAACTTTTATTTGAGATAAAAACTATAATTGGCTACATCGATAGTTACTGCTTATTTATTATTGTAACAATACAATACTATTGAACATTTATCACATATTATGTTTGTTAATTGTGACTATTCGATCAGGTACACCACCGATTTCGGAAACATATTTTACTTTCATAGCACTTTCACTACAAAATTATTAACGCAAAAAATAGTAAATTATTTCCTAGATCTCAGAAAACAATGAAGCTTTTTACTATGAGTACTCTATTGTAAAATTTATAAACAAAAAATAAATGGATATAATTCCTTCACTACATTAAAAAAGCATAAACTATTTAGGTTTCAATTAACCTTTATTCTTAATTTAATTTTCTCAAATCAAATTCTACTTGATTAAACCACTTAATTACAACCCTGAGCGAGTTTGCGCGCCACCTGGGGACCGGTAACACTCGTTCCTTGCCCACGCTATGACACAGCCGTACATCCTTTACCGAGGTCTCCAAAGAGAACCAATGAAGAAAGTTGTTTAGTATGCATTGCCAAGTTACCAAGAGTTACTGGTAATTTTTTACTTGGAATACCTGCAATGTAAAAAAATATTTATAAATATCGCCTATCAAGTAACAGCCATCCTTTGAGAAGCCTAATAACACCGTGAAACAAAACTATTTGCATCTCAAAACAGCGATTTTCCTTGAAATGCTACAGCTTTTAATATTGCCTTATATTTAAAACTGGTTTGCGACTAGAGACCTAGCGGGTCCTTCTACAAAGTGATAAAATTGCGAAATTACGAACCATTAAACGTTTTATTTCTTGCATTTATTAAAAGCTAGAGGAATTAAAAAACGATACATGTAAACAGAAAGTCATTTTCAATACGTGCACAAGAATTTTTCGCTTATTTCAACAGAATTTCCTTCGAGTCGAGCCTAAAATGAGAAACTTAATGAAACGAAGAAAAGTAATTTCCCGCCATTTATCGTCTACTTTTTTTAATGTAAAGGCATGAGGCAAAGGCGTACAGCCATAGAAGCTCGATAAGGCCAATCGGAAGTGATTCCACAGTTCCGCCTGAGATGACTTCCGCTAGGAAGACAGGCTTCCGGGGTTGACACTCTTAGCAAGGCCGTGCTGACATAAAAGATTAAATACTGATATTTGAAAAAGACAGAGAGAGTTGGATTTTTTAGCTTCGCAATGTTTGTACAAAGAGCAATGACATCTATCGTCATTTCATGATTATTTTATAGACATGTCATTTTATACGACTTATTTTTTAAGTACAGATTATGCGAAAATGATACCGTTGGAGATAAATTACTCAAGATACTTACATCGTTCTGGATGTTCATTCTATTATACTATACTACAAAACCTTACATATTAAATTAAGTATACTTACAGCCACACTCAGAGATGTTAATTACTAATCGCTCCCTCGACTTTGCGTAGAGAATTTAAACTTTATCTATACTTTATCCCAGTCTAGATTTGCTCGGCAAAATCTATAATTAGAACTGTCTAATCTAAAGTAAACATTTGAAGTCTCTCAGTAAGGCCGTTAGATTTTACTTATTTAGTCGCAATTCCGCTGATAGTCAGTGCCCTAATAGTTATAATAGTTTTTTAATTATAAAATTTCAAATATGCATAGTCCACAAAATCAATTGTGATGTTTACAAAAACTTAATATTCAAATGCGTACCCTTTAGCAATAGGGCTTTAATATACGGAAACCTAAGACTCTCTGACCAGATATTCTCGCGTCGAGTGAAGCCGAACGTACAGTGTAGTAAACACATGTTTTTCAGCGCACCATTCCGATGACGTATACAAATATTTACAAGAACATTTCTGTATCTACATCTTTATGAATTACGTTCCGAGGTGAACGAACTATTCATAAACAAATTATTTGTAAACGAAGGTTAGTGTAGTTAACCGACCTTTGTCAATGTACACAGGTTCCGCGTTCGTGTTCTCGTTAAACATTTTACTAGTTCCTGTATTTAAAATAGATTTTTGGTGCATACAAGTCTATGATTAATATGTATTAGATTAGGATCAGGGTTTTGACGATAGATGGCAGCAATAATTTAAGTGAACAGTTGAAAAATTAATTATAGTTTACTCAATGGAGGCATTCAAATATCGATTACGTTTTTACTCTTTATTATATTGTGGTAACTTTGCATCATCACGTACCTTATCGGCCCCCAAAGCTAACCGAGTACCTACACCCTTTCTGTAAGGGCTTATATTCTGAAAAAGAAATTTATTTTGGGATGTCCTAAAATACACGCATAAACAAGGGCCTCTGTCTGTACATCATCCCATTTTATCCAAATCAATATTTATTATTATTATTATTAATCGATCTGTGTGTAAGATTGCAATTTAGAAGATTCCTAATCTCAATATGTGGTGACATTATGTTTTTTTATTAAGATCTTTATTGTAATCATTATTTTGAATTTGTTTATAGAAACTAATAATTAATAATTTCATTTTAATTGATTCCTAAAAAACTCATTAGTTACGATTTTAATTATGTTTTTAATCATTTTATTTTTATAAAATTTTTGTATCAATGTTCAATGTTGTTATTAAAGTTATATTGTGATTAAAGTTTTAAAGTCTACCTCTTGTTGGAGCATTTTAAATAAATAAACAGTGTGGGATCCAGGTTCGTGACCATGCAACGTTCGTTTGATCACAAATGACCTAGTTTAGAAACATCACTATTAGATCAATTATTTCCTATAGCTGCACTTAAAACAAACATTACGTTTCCTTAGTTTATAAACCAAAAATAAACAGAAAGACAAACAAATACTTTTGGACATGAGGTAAACCTAAATAAGATTAACCATGTGCTATGAATCACTTGTTTTCACCTAAGGTGAGGAATATATTCACGAAATATTAAAAACGATTTGCAAGTAAATATCGGTCATGAGCAAAATGGTTCATTCAGGACAGATGTACCCGATGTTACTTACACTTAAGATCGTTTAGTGAGCGTCTCCGTGTCCTAGTGGTTGGGTGCCGTCTTCTCGAGCTGAGGCCCCGGGCTCGAACCCGGTGACAACCAAACGTACGATTGAGTTTTAACAACATAAGTACATCAAGCCGACGCTCTACCGGTGTAGGAAAACATCGTGAAAACACCCATATACCTATACAACTCATTTTAGAAGTGTGTGTTATGCTTACCAACCCTCAGTAGGCAAGTGTTGTCGACTAAATTGCCTGAAACCACCTCGTAGTAGGGTGTGGCTCTCTATATCTCTGTATGGGACTACGTATTAATGGTTCCGCGATAGGATCGGTTGCAGGACAATACTTATGTAGTCCAAAGTCCAAAAAGATAATTTATACACCCGAAACTGCCTTGGTCGTAAAAAAAATTACAAAATGTTTGCAAAATTACAAGGTAACCGGAAGGATATTCTTAAAGCTCAACCGCGTTGGACCACTTTGTTTTCAGAAAGCTTCCTTGGGATGGCCCCTAGAATATATAATAAATTACCTATAACTATTATAAACGTATCTAATTATGATATAGGACATATGAACACTTAAATGATAAATGTATAAATTGTAATAATAAATTTAAACCTTGTACATGCCGCAATGGCAGAATATGGCTGTGCTATTACTTGTATGACATCTTAAATTTTACCTTTATTCGTGCAATAAATCATTTGATTTGATAAACTAAACAAAAAAATACAAGACGTTTGTATTTTTTCAAAAAGAAATTTCGACTATCATTTGTTTTTCACAAAATTTAAAGCGAATGCATGTTTTCGAATTTTAATGGGTTTTCTTTGTGTGGCGTGAGTGTTGGAAATCATTTATTATTATTAATTTTTATTGATTAATTGAGAAAATTTTTCATTGTAAGACATTTAGTCCAGTCATTATATACATTTGGAAATGCAAATGAACCGAGAAAGCCAAATTTTGGATATTACGTGGGGGATGGCTAGAAAAGCTTAAGTTCAAATTGTCGACCAAAATAACCTTGTGGGTTTTCCGCCATCTTGAAAAAAGGGTTAAACTCGGTTTTTTTATCATCAGTCGGTTCCCCGTCGAGATACGAAAATTTTTATAGAATATTATTTTGTTGCTCTTTGTACGATCTACAATTAAGGTCCTATAAATTTTTCACCTATCGATCATTGTTATCGAGATATCGATAAAAAAACCACAAATTTTGGGAGAAAAAATTGTTAAATAGCATGGGACATGCTCCAGAGACGTGTTTTAGAGGACTTGGACGGAATGGCAACATCCCGACAACTGATGGACTGTTTGGAAAGTTGGAAAATTTCATTGGGAGCGATTGCCGCAGGATAACATAAACAGTCTCATCGATTCTAAGAATAATCGGTGTCAGCAAGTTCTCAACAACAGAGGCAACCACTCTTAGTATTAAGTTATCCAATTTCTTTTACAATAAACTAATTTTGTTTAACAATTTCATTAAGTTTATAAAAAGTTTAGTTGCTTAGGCATCTTAGTTTGTACTACGTATGATACAGTACTCGCAATATTGTTAATTTTTGTTACTAAAATAAAAATAAAAAATAAATTTATGTTTTACTTTGAAAAGGCACTAAAGAATAATATAAATAATTAAATACGATAACGATTTAATGTGAAAATACTTTGTAAAATTCAAATTTATGTTGCTTAGACTTTTTTAATGTGTGTAAATACGATTCTTCCTAATTTGTTCTTTCTTCATAATATATGTCGCTGGCAATAACTTCTTTCAACAAAACTGGGCGAAGTGCTAGTCTCCTATAATCAAATCAAATCATCATTTATTTTCCATGTAAAGTTTTTTTCTTTTTTGTCATATCTGCGTTAGAAATACACACAATATGAAAACCTCAAATCTGTTCCTGTTACGCTTCATGAGGTTCAGCCCTGCGGATAAACAGACGGTGTGACAGCAGAAAATTATATACCTACTTCTTTCGCTACATTTATTAAAAATTGGTCAAGAGGCTTTGATTCAAATAAAAGATTCCGTAATTTTTTTGCGACGTCACAACATTCGCAAAAAATGAACTTGCTAACCTTATTGAGGGGCATTAGAAGCCATTAGTCTAGAGTTAGTAAATCACAAACCCCATTTATATGATAATTCGATTACGGAAGAGGTCTAAATAGCAATTGGTAACAAAACGAACCACTTTAAATTACTAAATACGAGTTAAACTGCTTTGGAGAGATCATAACAGATAACTTTGAATATTTTTTACTTTATTATATATTTGTTTAGTTCCTAGTTAATTTTCGAACTAAAGTTAGTTTTTTTATAACATCTTGTTGTAATTATTAGATGTTACCTTAGCTTTTGTGTTTTCTCGAAATAAGACTACACCTAAAATAAGTCACCAAATACAGCAAGGAGTAAAATTAAGCGAAGAAAACCAAGAACTTCCAGAATTATCCTACGAATCTCAATACCTACACGTTCTTATTCAAATATCTAAAGCATTTCTTACAGTTATATCCATTGTCCAATAGTCAAATGTATCCTTGTATAGACGGCAATGTTTTGGATTAACCTCTTACCCAAAAATAACGTCTTTTTATTTTTGAAGGTTCCTTACACAGAAAAAGTTACACTTCTAGAGACACAGTTTTATAACTAGTTTTTATATTTATTCCTACTGAAAACCTGCCACCATCTCAATATTTCTGATTTCTAATTTCCTCGTATTTCAATTTGATATCGTTCGCAAAACAATAAAGTTTTTTACTACGTCGTATTTTCAACCATCAAATAATCAATATACAGAAGAATGACACCAAATGTCCTCTAGTTGTTCCTTGTCCATGGAGCCAACATTGACGCAGAATAATGATGACACCGATCGTCAAATATCCATATTGCCCGGATTGTCAGATAAAAGTTGAACAATGTATTGCCTGAAGCATTTTAACAATTGTGCTGTAATTTTTAAACACACCTTATCCCTATATCTCGGAAAAGTTAATTCTAAAATCTATTATTAACAGAAATAGTTCTCATGTTTGAGTTTTTCTATGTTAACTGAAATGTATAAAACGCAACAAAAGCTGACTAAAAAATATAGGGGCAGATACAACAGATCAAAACATAATAAATGACTCGCGATATTCGCAAAATGCGTGTATCAGGCAACACCGTCGAGGCACATCCGTATTCCAAGGACATTACAGTGCTTGTGAATTACCAACATAATGCTAATTCAGCGATATACTGTGAATACCTTATGTGATATTTAAAACAACAAGTACCCTTGCTAGCATAAGGAAAATGCCAAATATATGAGACTAGTCGTAGAACAGGTCTTTCAAAAACTTGTACTGTCAATAACTTAGTGTATTTGATTTTAATCGAAATATCAACTACAGATTGCCTTAAAAATGTATTTTTAGATTAATATTGGCCAATCTCCTTATGTAAATATATGTTACGCGTCCGTACAAGGCATACCATATCACTCTACTTTTAAAACATTATACAGTTTTATTGGTATCATAAGTTTGCAAAATTGAGATTTATTGAAAGTGACTTTCAAAATTCTGGATTCCCTACGTAAAACATTTGCAACGACGCCAACGGAACGAACGAGTACATCCATTAATAAAACTGACCAGAACATAAATAAAGACAAAGAGGGCATCTTGGCAACCGAAAATAAAATCCTTGACCTTGCTCTCGCGCATTGCATCCCAGATCCAATTCAAAAATAAAAGTTGCCGTGAACTTCTTTAATGTTCGAGTGCGTTGGCTGCGCGCGCGCCGGTGGTCGGCCTTCGCAGGTTCACGAACAAGGCGTCTTTGTGTGAACCTGCGTGGATACTCGTACGGCTCTTATATAGCTTTGAACTAAGGAAACAGACACAACTAGATAAGGCAACCGTCTGGCTTGTGTCTACGATCGTTAGGCAGTCATGAGTTACCATGCTCATCGTTAATTACTTCCCTAAACTTTACTTACGACTTAAATTGTGTTGTAAGAAAAAAATCATGAATGCCCGTTGATTGCGGAAAATTAATACATTAGATTTAACTATCGTTAGATAAATAAGATAAATAATACGTTGTTTTCTGTCATGTAGAGCCACCTGGTGTGTGTTTTAGTCATATTTAAAATTCAACTCTGGTACTGCGCGACGCTTTCAAGAAATGTCAACCGCTCTCTACGTGTTATTTTTTTTTTAAATATGTGTATAATTTTTTAAATGCCGTTGAACTAATAAATTATTGGCCATCGTGAAGTCTTAAAAGTTTTTGAGCGAATGAAACGCCGAAAGATCTCGTTCAGTCCTTTTTGTATAAACAGTTAGTTTTCTGAGAATATTCTGTGCCCAATTAAGTCGGCAGCACACAACACTGGCTCTTTGTTAGTTGCTCCAATTTGGCAAGTTTTAGCTATTTTGGTATGCCTCGATAACCCTAAGCGAGTAGCGTTTGTGAGATAAAGCTGGTTTTAGTTTTAATTAGTTGTTTATGTACTGGATGATAATGCTTTGTACTCAATACGGATATTTCAAAGGCACATTATGTGGTTATTTATATTTCAAACAACGAGCATTTCTTTCCTGAAAATCTAACAATCTACAAGCAAAATCAGATTTGCACTTAGGTACTTTACTAATAACAGATTTTGCAACCAAGCGGTGCACTTTAACTCGCATAATATTGTGAGTTAATATATTTAACAAATAACAATCAATCATAAATCTATATAATTGCAATAACATCGGAAAAATCACGCATAATTTTTGAATGACTGAACCGGTTTCTTCAAACGACCCCTCTTTTTGCGTCGGGGGTTAATAAATAAATAGAAGTAACAATTTTACAATTCGACTTGACTTTTATTACAGAAAGTACTTACAACAGGCAAGCAGTATCTGTGAAGTTTTCATTGACATAAGTGTAAAATATTTAGCAAAGGCGCTAAGCATACGTAATTAACTATATCAATATTGATCTATGAAATAAGCAAATACGTTTGTACCAATTCACACGCTATTAAGTGTCCAAAAAACCTCAAAAATCCACAGCTAATCAAACCGTTTTCCTTTTTAAACTAGTTTAAGGTATCACGTAACTGATTGTTAATTAAACCCGACTTTTGAACAAAGGTTCTTCCTAGGTCAGATTTATTTTTAAATTCGTATTCCGAACGTAAAAAACAATATTGCTAAACTTTTTTTCCGTGCGAGCTACAAAGGTGCCGGCAAAGGCAACCAGTTTTTAAGCCTTCGCCATCAAAATTGCTGAGCGCCTAACCTCTTCGCGGCGGTAAAAACGTTAATATTACATATTTAACTAGACGTGTTTAAACTCATCAGCGCCGTAATTACGAATTATTAAATCTCAGCACTTGAAATTGTTTGTTATTTTGAATTCACGACGCTACGATATTTTGCACTTTAGTTTTTATTAAGGGTGCTTTTCCTTTGTTTTTTTAGGTAATTTTTATTTTTACAACACTGCTTTGTTTCGTTACTGTCTATAATAAATACTCTGAGCTAAAGATAATCTTTTAATCAAAAGGCCAATAGCAAACTTGCAGTTTTGAGAAAAGTAATCTTTTCTTCCTTAAACTTTCTATAACTGGAGCCTTATCCTTATTCGTTTATTTATTGCAGGAAAAAAACTGTCTTGGCATTTTGTCAATTTAGGACAAAAGAATAGCTAAGCGAAGAAATAAGAACTGGTCTTCTTAAACAAAGCGTATAATATTGCGAATCTTCAAGTTATTGCTGAAGCAAGAACGAACAAACATGTAACATAGAACTTGTGAATTATTAGAGGTTGTAAAATAATTCAAAATAAGAATTTAGTCACTAGCTTTAAATACAATGCCTTCTATTGATGGAAATTATAGGTTACTGACGTGTCGGAGCTGTAACGACATGTGTAAATAGCCTATATTCGGTGACAGTTACATGTCAGATTTAAAGTAACTAAGTAGCCGCAGTATGAATATTTTCATGGTTAATATTATTATATAGATGTATTAGCAGGTATCTGCGAACAGATATGCTTTAATAATTGCCCTTTTACTCTCTGGAAAGCCCAGTTATTCTGTTATCCAATTTGGGAACCAGATTTGAAATAATTATATAACATTTTATTGTAAATTTATTTGATGACATATTATGGAAATTAGTATTCGCAAGATTGGCAGCACATAAAGTTGGCGGAAGTATAACAAGCAAAAGCGTAGAGTCAGCTATCCGGAAGATGGCGTATAGAGGAGGAAGTAGTCAAATAGTGCATTAGTCTTCCTCGTGACAAGTTAAGGTCACCTTCCTTCCTGGTTCCTAATCCTACATGGATTTATGTTTATATTATATTATAATAATTTGTGAGTTTAGAGTCTTATAGTTTACCTATACAGTCTATTTTTCTGAAATAATGTAAAATGAGCATTTTTTAGGTTAATTTTATAGAAAATCCATTATTTACCTGGTTTAGTCAATGATGTATTTGATTTAGTAAAATTTTTAAATTAGTAAGTATTTTTTATTTCAAATGGGTGTTATTGTTTACAACTTTGTTGATTTTAGCTGTTACTAAGAGATTACTTAAGGTTGTTTGTGAAATTCGGTCAAATTCAGTTATTGTTTAATTTTTATTGTTTGTTTAAATGTTGTAGATAAAATCAGAAACTACGAATCTACCATTAGAAGGCCATATTACATTCAGAAACCGCGCAAGGCTTCTGTTATCTAAAGAGGCAATTTTTTTCAGTAGTCGTCAATGTTTAATGTAATATTAAACATGAGCAAACTAAATGATATCTAATATCTAACCCGGTTGTCATTATTCATTCTAACTAACATTGCGAAGCCCGTGGTCAGAACGAATTTAAGAAATGATCCGTAACAACTTCTAGAACTGAACCGACAAAGAATTCAAAATGTCTGTTTGAAGCAGTAGTTACATATGTAGATGATGTGGCAGCTTGCTGAGGAGACAATAGCCTGGCGCGTTTAGGAAGTGCGTGACCAGCTTCTTAACCTGTGCTGGAAATAGAGAGGCGCGAGTGTCGATACAGTATCGATAGTAAAGTCCTCGTGGCCAGATAGAGAAATTAGGTTTGGGTTAGATATATCAATCAGTTAGTGTAGTTGGATTTAAAATCGTATTTTCCAATAAAAAATAAAGGCATAGTAATTTTGTCCATCCAAATAAGAACCAGGGCTTAAACTTTTTTTTATTTTTACAAAAATAATACCACATACAAATAAAGGTTTTAAACTTGTTGTACTATATATAAATATATATGTAATATGCTTCAATGATTGAATATTGAATATTTTATCGTGCAAGTAATTTTTTTTGGACAAAAACAAATTTGAATACTCTCAGAATAGTAGTAAGTTTAAAATTAATTTTTCACTTAACCAAATCAGTCTGTTTTGTAGTCATCAAGTAGAAAAAGTTTAACATCTATGTGCTAGGATGTAGGACTCAACGTCAGGACTATTACAGAAATCTAGTAACTTGATTATACGTTCTTTATGTTTTTATGATAAATACTTTTTTGGAGTAATAGTAAATACTATGTTGACTATGTGTGCTTATTTTTAAACAAAGAAATATTTAATCGATAAATCAATTAAAAATCTCTTTTGCCCATCCCTAGTGCAGTAAGCTTGGTTTACGACGTGCATACTATAAAAGTGCATTGTACTGGGATATCTTCCTACGTGTCTGCGCTATAATATTACGTGAAATATAAATAAATTACTCGTTTATCTGTTATAAGATAATTAGCACTTAGTAACTAGGACGATAAATAAAGTATTTACGGCTCATTTATTATAGACATAACAATAAAATTTTGTTTTTGATGAATAAAAGCTTACAAACAACTAAAACTAAAATAATTTTGTTCAGTGATTTTTTTAGCAACCGCTAATTAGCAATTAAATTAAGGTAACAAATTACGAAATTTTCCAAACATATTGATATATTGTTTTTGTTATTAAAATGAAATGTTCATTACATTTTTGTAAGAATCCTAGATGACTCAAATGTCTCATGCAGAAAAGAGATGAAGGTAACCAATTCAAACTATCTGCCTGTCAGTTTCAAACTATCTGCCTGTCAGTTTCAAACTATCTGCCTGTCAGTTTCAAACTATCTGCCTGTCAGTTTCAAACGTGTAAGTCTTACCTTTGCATAAAACTTTAGCTTATTACGTACTACATTTTCTGCAGCACAACTACCTAAAGTCAAATAAGTTTTAAGTATGACTAGATAAAATACATATATGATTTGTTCATTCATAATTAATAAGTATAATAACAGTTCCACTGTAGTAATAAAAGTATCGTAGTAATTTTAGTACATGTCCAATTATTGGTCTAGTTATCTTAGTTGCAGGGTATCCCAGAAATGTCATGACAGGGTGACACTGGAGCTTAGCTACATTCCGGTCTATCAGATTGAAAGGAACCTATTCAGGCTGTATACTAATAGTTACTCTTTTAGTGCTCATTAACGGTTACACTTTTAACTAACGATTTAGCAATAATTTATTGAGATAAACCGTGCGTTGCTCAAAAAAATAAACTAATTGTTTCATTTAACGCCTTTTGAAGACCTTTACTTAATTTTGACTCACTGCTGTAAAAAAGAAATGTATCGAGTGAAATCAGCACGTCTTAAATTTTGATTTAAAATTCGCTTTCAATGTGAAGTAGTATAAAAACTAACTGTAGGAAATTATGTCAAAGGAAAAAGTTTAAAACCAATTTCTTTCTTAGTTTATACCTTATTACAAATAAAGACAATTATGACAAAGATTTAAACCTGCTCAAAAAATTCTGAAAAACAATGAGTGTAGAGCACAACACTGTGTCAAACTCTTGCTAAAACGTTTACTGCAATATATCTTTTTGTTATGAGCATGAAAAAATAACAATCATAAGTAGGACCAGTGAAACGAGAGACAATCATAAAGATCAAAAACTCAGCCAAAGTAAAAATGTCCTTTGTCACAAATTTTAAATTTCGAATTTATTCGAATAGAGTAACACTAGTCAAAAAATAACTTCAAGTATATTTTGAAACGTACATTCTATGCAACACTCAAAATCACATACGACGAATCAGATATTCTGGTTTACCCAGTGTCTTAAATACAAGAGTAATCCGATTTCCAGCAAAAAAGTCTGAACCCTAGCTATTTTTGAATGAACATTGTTACTCTATTTACTTGTTCCTCGCTGATCAGAAATATGTGAAGCTTCTTTCGTATTCGAGATGTGACCTTATTCGATTCGGCGAAATAAAACAAAGGGGTTTAAATATTTGGCGACAAGGCACACGGGCGGCGCTGTTGATCGTATCGCCATCGTGCCCTGTAGATAGACGGATTGTATTTGTATTCGAAACGGATATTTCTGTAAAATGTTTAAAATAAAGGTTAGCTATTTATTTTGTTGTGTAGTAGGCACTTCAGAATGTTAATAATACTTGTATTGTTTAATATAGATAAGAAGCACGACTGTCGTGTATTAAATGTAAATTTTTATAAACTTGACATATTTTAAAGTAAATTTCTTATGTTACTTAAAAGTCATACAATAATTATAATCTATATTCAAATTCAAATCAATTTATTCATTTAAAAAATACTTATTATTATGTACAAAACAATGTAACGTAAACTTTATAAAGTTTTACCGTATATGTATACAAACGTCGTTAGTACATGACATTTTCAGAGAAAACTAGGTGAATTACCGTATAATATATAGAGCGTAATTAGGTTTCATAAAAAGAACGAAACAAAAAAAGTACAGACGAGCATTTTTTAAATAAACATCTTATCCGGATCACACTATATCATATTAAAAAAAGGATATAATTTTAGCAAAAGCCTTCATTTGAGATGAAGCTGCTTCGGTAAACTTGTGTAAACAAAAAAGTTTACATGATTATTGAAAGTTACTTCTAAAACAGCAACAGAATATCAAAACATTGGACTCGCGACTTCAAACAGAAACCTTTCAAACACTCGATAAGTCCACCGTCATTATTGAACCATGATGCATTTCCTATAATAAAATTGAACTGCCAAAGTTAACGTAACTCTTACTGTAATAGTATTCACAAATCCAGCCAAAACACGTACCGAATGTAATCGCCGATATCCGGCAATGAATACGTGATCTCGAGAAAAATTACTTATTTAAAAAACGAAGGAAATCGAATGAAAATAATGCTCACGTCGATTTCGATAATCCGATTGCACACAGACTTTTATCAAACGATTTTTTTTTGCAATCTGGTATGATATTGTTTGGTTAGGTAGTCTTATGTTTTAACTTGGAAAAATGTGAAAACAGCAATCGTACAATATCTTGATACGGGTGAATTTTGACTAAATTTAACTCAGATTATTCTGTTTTACAAAAAATAGTGATCCTGTAAATAGAAATCAGAACACTACTGACGAATACTAATCAATCAAATATCGGATGGCCTTCGCTTTTCGGTCCAAGATGCACAATTTTGTAACATTACTAAAAATATTTACTTATAATCACAAGTGTTTAAGTGTTTAACAACATCACCATTAATATGTACTTTTTTAATTAGCTCTTCAAGTCAGGCTGCCATAAATTGCAACTATAAAAACAATCTTCGAAATAAATTTAAAACTTATCCAAAACTTATTTCACGCAATGCTATACAGCACTTAAGTTGTAAACTTTTAAGAGCCTATACGTATTAAAGCAAAAAGTATATATATATTCGTCTTAAAACCAAAATATGGCTGAAGTTATACCCAGACGATCATTATTTATTACAAGCCATGCGATGGTAGTATATTTATGGCCCATTAGTTAGTCCTCCTCTAGTCGGCTTTGTGAAAAATTCAATAATAACTAAAATGAAAAAAAAAAAAGATTGTCGACGTGTCTTTGTCAGTGAAGCCAGTTAAATTTTTTGTTGTCACCCTGTCAACCCCACTCACTAAACAAAACACATTTTAGTGATGTGCTAGGATTTGTTATTATTTCATTAACAGAATAGACGAGTTAAGAAAATAAGAAAATTACGTAAAAGGTAAAATTGCTGTGGATAATTTTAAAAGAAATTGCTTTTAAACTGTTACAAGTTCAAAACTAATTTTGTTTTAATTAAAAGCCATAACAAACAGTTCCGCTATTTTAATGAACCCGTCCTCTCCTGCAAATGCGAATTTCTACCTATTTTATGTGACTCATTTCGTGAGAATGATAGATCATAAAATGAGATGCAACGAGGATTAAGTACTTAGGAAAATAGTAATTCCTAAGGTATGCCTATTTTTAATGAAATTGTCGTTTTTAATTTACGATACCCTTAGAGCTTATTTATTTTACGAACACTGCATTGTATTAAATATTTAATCGATATCGATTATTCTAAATGCAGGTGCCGTACGTCACTTCGGCCCCCAGGATTGAATGCACAAGTGCAGGGTTGGGTTAGGTCAGGTGCCACGCACTCCACGTCTAAACAATATTTCTTTACATGTGTTTAACTATGTTTGGTATAAGAATCTCTTACAGCCACGAGAACAAAGGATATAATGAAATGTCAAACGTCTTTAAAACTATACGAAACAGTGAGGGCTTAAAGTGGTTAATTTATGCAATTTTGAAAGTTCTGAAGCTTCGGTTTGCTGAGGTGTATTTTGAAGTCGACTTATGTTTTTATTTTGTAAAGTATATAATAAATACCTTCACTCTAAATATAGAAAGAAAATCTCCGGATGATTTCAGGGGGTCTAGCCATATTACAATTTACAATCGCTAATAAAAAAACCCTTGAACCGCCAGACGATTATTCGATACCTCGAATTATTCGAATTCAATAGAACTTAAGTAGGATGAACGTAAACATCGTGAAGAAACCCACATACATAAGGAATCATTCTGGAGGTATGGTGAGTATGCCAACCCGCAGAAGGCACGCGCAGTGGACAATAAATTGCCGAATATTACTCAACTCGGCGGTTGTCCCTTGTTTCGATCTATGGCGTAGGGTTGTCACCATATATGTACTGCTTACTGTATATAATTTTTATTATATTAATTTATATTATATATTATCATACTATTCCACTTAAAAATGAAATCTCTACATTAAACATTCGCTATTGCTCTACACGAACTTATGTAAGCAATGTGAGTTGCAAAAAAATTTATAATTAATGTTTGCATAGAGATACTTTTCTAGAGAGGGCATTCGGATGACGTTTCGGTGGGTGCCAACAATACAGGCAACAATCTCGCTGAAACCCCACAAGTGGGCGAGTAGGTAAGTTACGGTGTTCATGGGCGGTGATTTCAGATTCCGCACTTTTAAGCTGCAGAGGTAGAGCCCGATTCACTAAACTGGACATTGCTTTAAGTTGAATGTTAACGAAGAAGTATTTTCGTTGAAGTTTATTCATTTTCCGACAGTCAACAACACAGTTGAGTTGGTTTTTAAGTTTGTTACTTTTGATTATCCAATGTGTATGGTCAGCGATGTCTGAGCAATTAAGGTCGATACAATTTTATCGACAAATCACCAGCCATATGTAATTTTTACCCGATCATTATGAAATGTTTGTTGATCGAAGCAAACGCGCGTGTATTATTATAACATCATCTTCCTATTTACGGGTCCTACAAACACAAAGAGAGCTTAAAAAGCAGTATCAATAGAAAATGAGAGAAGATGTGATTTTTTGGTATTTTTTAAGTTTCTAAAAGGACTTAGAATGTAATCATAAAATTTTTTGAAATTTTCTAAATTGTACGAGATTTCAGCAATAATATTAACATAATGTAATGCTTTTGAAAACGTATTTGTTTTTGTAGGGCCTATAAATGGGTAGAATTGCTAAATTAACACAGTCAATAGTGTTATAAAACACACTATGGGAAGGATTGTATGAAAAGCATTTTAACTCCTGATTCATTTCATGATTTTAGTGTTCCTTTCGAGCATACAATCTGTACTATTTAGAAACAATAAATAGGTAGCTGAAATTTTGCTAAATTGTCATTTAAAGTTGCTTGCTATAGTATTTTAATATGCGACAAAGATCGCGTATTTGAATCAAGCTTCGACTATTTACAGAATAAGGTGCAGGATGCACGCCTTGTGTATTCGTTGCTAATTGAATTTAATGCGTCCGAAGTACAATAAACTGCAACTGCAATTAAAATTAAACGACGCATCAATGGCGTATGAGCATTACCGCTTATAAGGTTTTTGTCGTTTTTTCTGTGCTTGCAAACAAGAAATCCTTCAGAATGTCGCCATGTCCGAAGCCTTTTAAGCAAGCTTGTCATAAGCCACGATTTATTTTAAGCGTTGCATTCATTTTGCAAACTTTTACGTCAATCTTTCAACGGTTTGCGGTATTTACAATATAAAGAGATTTATCAATTTATATTAACAGGAATCTAAGCAGATTGACCACACTTTTTTGATTCCGGTTTGCCTGGTGTGAAAAAATTTTAATGACTGTTTTTTCCGGACAAAAGGTTTTCCTTGACCGTTTGAAAGTACAGTGATTGTGTCACTTAAACAGCATAATCCGTTTCGTCTAAAATATCAATTTCAAATTGAGATGGAAGACAATCAACTAACCAATACAATAAATATAAGGTCTCTTATGCAAATTAGAGTACCAAGGTCGTACAATGAACATAAAAATAAGCGATGTTACTTAGCCTTGGCCATGTTAAGGACCTATATGTAGTTATTATAATTTTTTTTAAATAGACTATTACCAAACTCAGACGGAAAATGCCACTCGTCATAAAATAAATAGCAATTAAAGGTTCCAAACAAGGAAAAAAATAATTTAATTCGTACATAGTCAATAATTATCTTAGTATTTTTTGTTGTTGAAATAAAATTGTTTGTTTGTGTTCGTCGACACATATGCATTACTAATAAAATAGACGTACGTTTCACCGCCGTGCTCTTAACGACGAGTTTTCAATTTTCAACACATCCCGACATACGTTCGAAGGATATTTTCTTATGTTTAATATTTCATTAATCAATTTCAAGCGTCAATTATCGATCCTCACTTCTGAAGCACCACAAAGTTAAGCAGTGCGCGGGAGTCTTCCAGATAAAGAAGAACTTCTTCGCTAAAGATGTTTCGAGAAGGTGCAGTTCAGATAACAGTGGTTTTAGACATGTGGCGTGTCGTAAGGGTAGAGATCGTGGGAACAGCGACGCACATGTGCGGACCAGCTTCATCTAACCGCCCATATAACGCGACATGTGTATCATAATAAATATCATTTAGTTAACACAATCTACGAAACTCATAATTAGATCGCGCGCCAGAACTGTTAAATGCTCAACATGCTGTTAAATTTTTTTTTATGGATTAGGTTGTACTGAACATATTTGTCAAATATTGCATAAATTATGTAATCGAAACAACAATAAATACTGATTAAGTAATCAAACTTGAATAGCGTTTAGCATCTGCCCAGTCTACCGTACGTAGCATGAATTCAAATGCAACCGGTTGTAAATTCCGCGCCCTGATTAATGTTGGAACCAAGTGAACTACTTCACGCAAATCACGTTTTATTTCTGCCCAATTTACAAGAAACGCACAAAAAAGTATACCGGGAGAGATATTCTAAATTGCCGGCAGTCACCTGGCGACTCTTTAAAACCCCGCTTTGACAATGTCAAGTCCAAGGTTTCAAAAATTTTTATGATCATCTTTAAACCTGGCAAGGTGCCGAATCTATTTGGAAATTTACTATGTGTACACAGCGTAGAATCAACACTTTCGTTTGTAGTTAGAAATATATTTGTTAGTAGTATTAAATTTAATACAAAAGTTAGGTCATCTTATTTATAATAAACGCTAAAAGGAAAATTGCTTGGTTTGGCTTTTTGATCATTTACGAATCATATACGATCACTACGGATCATATACGATCAATACGGATCATATACGATCAATACGGATCATATACGATCAATACGGATCATATACGATCACTACGGACCTTATACGATCACTACGGATCATATACGATCACTACGGATCATATAAGATCAATACGGATCATATACGATCAATACGGATCATATACGATCACTACGGATCATATACGATCAATACGGATCATATACGATCACTACGGATCATATACGATCAATACGGATCATATACGATCACTACGGATCATATACGATCTAGAAGATAAAACAAAAACATATCCATTTTTTTCTTCTTTTTATCAATACATTTCAATCTGTGATATACATTAACAGCATATCGAGGTACATTTCGACACAATAAGTAGTTGTCTTTGTGAAGTCATATTAAAGGGGAAATTCGTCAATGATACATTATTTTATAAATAAACCATTACCTACAAGCCACAATATTATAGCGGGAAGCCGTTAACGAGAGTTATGAGCTTATCCTGACTTTGGAGTTGTGCGATGACGGATAGTTGTACCATCCTTTTAAAAAAAGAATATGAAAAGTAAGTTGATCGTCTTTTGTTGCACTGTTCTAAAGCTCACATAATTTACGTTGTAGTTTTCAACACAGACGACCGTTGTAGGAACAGTGTAAATATTTAATTCAAGAACTATTATTTTTGCTACTACTATTCCTATACATACATCACCTAATGTCAACTGTATTAGGTATTAAATTGTAGTTATTGTGTAGTGTCTTCGCTTTGAGATATATTTTGATATCCCGCTAGGTAAGGTAGGTCCCTCTTAAATAAACTGTCAACTTTTAGCCCACAAGCTAGACACTTTCAGTTATCTGCCTGAAGTTGGTTCTGCACTACAAATGTTGACGGCATTTAATCTTTTTAAAATTATTAAAATGGTTGTTAACTGTATATTTTGTTAAGTAAATCTGTACATTATGTATACTGAATCTAAGTCTAGATATGTTTGGTGAAATCTTTACTTTAGAGCGCTCTTAGTGTGGCTAAAAATGCCCCTACAAACTTTTTAATGCATTTAATAATTTAATTTGAAATTATGATACAACGTCATTGAACATAGAGTTCAATGACGATAGAGCGTCGGAGCTTGAAGTCATCTAACACATCTCGGGCCAAAATTAGTTATTTTTCATTAGCCACCGTATTGTTGCTTGGTAAGAACGTTTAATGTGTCAATCCAACCTTTGTTTTATTCAAAAGTTCACCACTTTTGTCCAACTTGCGAGGTTTCTTGTTGATATCATAATTAATAGGTACAAAAGGGAACGTGGTCATGGAATATAGTTCGTAAACCATAAATTTGCAGTCGTTATATGTTAATTTGTTACAAAATAAAACGACGCTAGCTATTATGCGCTTGAAAATTAATAATAAAAATTTGCTGAATAAAATTATTCAGAAGCCACACTTATTCAAATTGAATGAGAAAAAGACACATTCACATAATATGATCCTCACTTTCAACACTGTTCTATATTTAGCACGCAAACACAGATCTATTGGCGTGGACATATAATTGCACTAACTTGCGCTTTCAGTCTCATAATGTGCGCGCGCGCAGGGTTATCGACCGCTCTGTTAATGAAAACAAAGTAGGTATGTTTGCTATTGTTGCTTACAAGATGTGTTTGGTTTGTTAACTAACAGACTGGGGCTTATCGGGGTACCTAAATGTTTTATTCATGTTTGGTTGAGAGTGTATTTTGAAGTAAATTTTATAGATTTGTTTATGTAGAATTTATAAATTGTGGGGACATAACAGCCAAATGGGGAACCGAAATCAATGAGAGTCCTTACAATACATAAACAACGATTTTAATCCTAGATCTCTGATACTGCACTCAGGATAATCACCTTTAAAATCTCAAGACCTACCTTCACTGGTAATTTATTTCAATAAGTAAGTACCTATATACATGTTGAAAATGTTTCAAAGCTTAACAATCACAGAAAAGCTTTAA
Organism: Marasmarcha lunaedactyla; assembly: GCA_923062675.1. Classification (NCBI taxonomy): domain Eukaryota; kingdom Metazoa; phylum Arthropoda; class Insecta; order Lepidoptera; family Pterophoridae; genus Marasmarcha; species Marasmarcha lunaedactyla. The sequence continues at coordinate 19,682,026 of OV281353.1, forward strand.
AAATCAAATAGACATAACATTTTTCGCATTCCCAGTAAAAAAGTAATTAGACTATTCTATATTCAGAACGCCCTTGTCTATTCCAAATTATTAGACCGGTGACAGTTATTAGTCCAACTTCTTGAGAACTGACAGTTTTCCTGAAGCGAGTCTCATAAAACTTCAGTGTGTAGCGTCATGCGGAAGGGCTGGCTGGCTGAATGCCCAGCTCCGCGACATTCATGATGGCATTGGGCCAGCCAGGGTCAGGAGCGAACATTGCTCCCTCCCATTAGCCATCATTCAATCGCTTCTATCAGTATTAGCGCCAAGACAAGACCTAGCGACCATCGATTTTTAAGATGACGTGAAGATGCTTTCGCGAACGAAATGGTTTGGCAGGAAAGGGAAAATTTTTCGTATTACGAGGTACCAAATAAACAATCGATTTTATAACCACGTAAATACGCGATGCAGGAAACTAGAAAATCTAAAAAGTTACATATCTTGGACATTCGGTAAATTTAGTCGACGATAAAAACCTTGAAAATGTTCAATACTGACTTATCAATTCCAAGTAAATAAAGCACTTAGAATAAACTTTAACAGATAAGCACACTCAATATTTTCACACTGCATCGTTCACTCTTCGCTTATCATTATTTAATCAACCCACAATTTTTTATGCAAAGTGTACATTACAAAATTTCAAGACATAATCGTGGCTTAGGAATATATCTCTTCCGAAGATAAGATAAGTTCTGAGGACTTAAGTCCTTGGGGAAAGGGACCGAAAGGGACAGAACAATATTTAGAAAGTCTTACACAAAAAAGAAACAAAAAAATGTAAGCGTCTGCACCCTTACCAACGCAGCAGGTACCTCGTTCGGTGATACGTAATAAATTGAAAATAATATTCTCAAGACAGAACGTTGTGCTTCGCGATTTATGAAGACTTCTAGACAAAGGAACGAATCAATAAAACAACGTTTTTTATAACAGAACTTATTCTTTTGTACTAAAAAAGATTTTAGCTTTTGTTCCTTCACATTGTTTAGTCCGGTTGTTAAAGAGCTGTAAATTATTGAACTTTTTGAAAGTTATATGGATTTCCTGCAAAATAGGAATTTACATAGGAAATCATAAAAAAACATATAAAAGTAACCTACATCACACATCCCGAAACTTTCGCAATCTAACTTCTGTAAAAGGTTGGCCGAATCTTTCTTTTCTCGGGTTTTGTTTATCTAGGAATTGCAAATCGAAAAGTTTTTTAGAAAGTTACATGAATACTTGAATAATTAATTACCGAAATGTTTAATAAATAACTAACTATAAAGGTACTGTGGTATCTAGCGCTAGTATTTATAGTGAATCAAAAGTAACAATGAAGTAACAAAGTACAGATGGTTCAACTTCAATTACATATAATTAGCAGATTTATCAAACGATATGTCATATGTCAAAATATTTTTCGCGTGTTTTGTATTATTAATTAATTAAATTTTTATGATGGAGCGCAAATCGCAGGATATCAACTAGGATGTAAGATAAAAAATACAAGATATGGCCAATCGTCGATGATCAAATGAAACGATCGCGACTCAACTTTGTGGCCAAATATGAACAATTGAATCTATGATATGACCACGACATTCACGCATATATGAATTGAACCATGTTTTATTAGATAGTTGAGACATTGTTTCAGGTGAGAAATGTCAAAAATTAGAATTCTCAGCTAAGAAATAGACTTCGTTTTCTTTCCTTAAGCATGGAGAAAAGTCGCTTCTTTACTATATCAACATACATATCATACATATCATATTGTGATTTAAGCGTTTTAGGTCCAAGTAATGACTTTTTTAATTAATTGTATGTCGTAGTAATAACTTGTTTTTGAATACTGGCTTAGATGTAATTGTAATATATTAACTCCACCTAAGGCTAAATAATTTCAAATTAATAACAATATCAACTCCATCTTTTACTAAACCATAAACTTTCTAAATAAAGATGCGTTCATTGTTTAAGTATGATAAACAAACAAACATGGGCCTACAGAACCAAATCAAAAGAGTTATTTCAATCTCACCGGCTTTACAGGATAGCTAACTGGTCCACCTAACCCCGCGCCACATGTTCGTCTGTTTGTTTAGGCAAATCGTAAACTCCACGACAGGATATACTCTGAGCCCACAAGGTTGTTTCATTTCGAATTACTCGACCGTTTTTGTATATTTTGGCAATGTCGCGTGGACATTTACACGGCAATATTTGCTCGCGATTTGAAATTCTGTTTGTTCCTGGTTGAAAGAATGCTGGCTAAAAGTAGTAGGACACGACTAGTTCAGTTGAGTGTCTCGCATATAAAAGATTAGACTTTGAATATAATTAAATTTTTCTATTAATAGCGAATGTTTTTGTTCAAAAACTATGCTATAATATATAATATATGTATATATAATAATGTAATATATGTTATAAAGGAGCAGTTTCATACACACAATATATTTTCACACCTGGATTCATTTACTATTAAAAAGGGTTCATAGTTTCGTAATCGTCGTGTTCTTTACTTTGATTGAACTAAAAAAACCTAAAATGTAGAATACATTTTAGGTTAAAGACAACCACGTTTTTCAGGCCATATCGAATTATGTCCCCAAAAACATTTCAAAATCCTCATTACTTCAAGTTCCGAAGTTTGCCTCCTTATACCTTCTTACTCCGAATTAAAGTCCTCAGGGAGCCTGTTCAGCATGAGTGTGCTTTTCCATGCAGGACTATATTAGTCGCCTCGGAACGTTCCGTTTTAAGCAGGGAGGTGCCTTTTTGTCATAGAGGTTTATTTACGCGAAGCCCCGCGGCGTTGGCCCCGCGCCAGCAGCACCAGAATAACTTGTGGATGTCATTGTACTAGACCACGCTGCGCACTGCAAGTGTAGTTATACTCGAATGTACGCATGCAGATAGCTTGTTTGGTGATTTTAGGTAGACGTCTTGTTAGTTAATTATTGTTTGTGAGGTGATTCGGGTTGAGTTTATCTTGTAAATTCCAATGGCTTCTTAAATGTCCAAGTGAAGCGCACGGGAGACAAGGAATCACTTATGAAGTCTTGGGGCTGAAATAAAAAAAATATATTTCGTAGTCGATTAATGCAGGTCAAGACGCAAATGCAAAAAAGTAACGTTTCTAGTAAAGAAAATGATGACAGTTTCTTAGCTGAGATTACTTTTTGACATTACTTAGCTACGAAATAAAAATCATACCTTTTCTCGTTACTCTTGCACATGTAAACCTTGTTTAATTAATAAGAGTGTAAGCTCACCTACCAACGCATGTGTTAGGTCATGCATAACCCGGGAAGAAAGGGTTCAAACCCAGGACTTCTACGTTTACACACTCCATCACCACAATATCTAGTCCGACCACAAGGTTGCATGTTACTGGCCAATAAACGTTCTTTCAACAAATTGCCTACTGTTAATACTGCGGAACCCCGCGTCGAAGAAATGCATAAGAAATAAACCAATGAGAGTGTGATCCATTATACCTATCAGAAAATGAAACTGCTTTGCCGAGAATCACAGCTTGAGAATACTCGAGCAATATTGGTATGAAAAGTTTTATGAAATTATTCTCTTATCTATTTCAAAATTTGTTTTGAATTCATTCATGAGAGTTTTGAAGTGTATGGTGTAAAAATAAGTTTATTAAGTTATCCTGAATCACTTTTTCCAGTGTCAAGCATGCCTAAATTCAATTCTACGTTCTTATTCTAAACCTGAATTTAAACAGATAAGTAACCACACTAGTTATTAAACACCTACTTAATCATTTACAGAAAGCTAAATGTTCTTCGAAACAGTCATATAAGGTCATAAATAAAATAGTCGGCAGACTATCCATAACAACATGAGATTATGTATTTAACCCAAATTGTTCTCTTTTGACGTCGCCAATAAAACGCCAAAAATATATCACAAACATTAGGACCAACGGAATCCTGTATCTAACTGGATCTAAGCTTTATTTCGGAACTCGTATTGGGAACAAGAAACAAAAACTGGGACGATCGGCTTCGGAACCGTCCCTTTATTTTGTTTGGCATCTCTTTTTACTTTTATTCTAAAAATATCGCATTCACAGAGCAATTTCGAAAGGAAACGTGCGCTTCCAAGGTCAAGTATATTAGTATTCGAAGGAGTGTTGTGCGGTTTGACCGGACGCGAGTTTTGCAATAACTTGCCCATGTCCTTATTGACTTTTTTCAAAAACTTGATTAGGTTCGCTGGCGGCGCTTGCGCCGAAGATGCACTCGAGTTTCTTCACTCAGACATAAAAAAATGAAATGGTCTTTTAAGTGACCAATAACGTTGATTGTTTTATGCGCCCAGTGACAGATTAATGGTATTGCCAATTTTATTGGCAAATAAAGAGGGAAATTTACAAAAATCTTATAAAGTTAATCTTTTATTAACACCTTAATAAGAAACCCCCTGAACGTCTCTCAAATATCTTTCCAAAAATAAAAACTAGGTAGGTAAGCTTTTTAAATGTTTTTCCATAAAACGAATCCTCATTTCACTCTGTATCATTATACTAAAACCCATCGATGCTATCATAATTTTTTGTTGTTTACATAACACGAGGATCCAATGAAACACTTTAGTTTCAAGTCAATTTAGCCAAAAGCAATAAAGCTGCGGGGAGTGCCGCTAAGTCGAAAATTGAAAAAACTCAACACCTGACTCAAAGTTATTAAATTCCCATGCCTGAACCCTCGTGACTGGAAGTACCTACGTAATGTTTCATATTTAATGATCAAATGTCTACGAAGAGACGCCGCCTGGAATAAGGGCTATAGATAGTCCACGTTCTAATTAAGGAGGAACCGGAGTAAATGAGACTGGAATCGTCATTGTTATTGTCACACAGTGTGATGTGCAATTTACAAAGCCGGCTTCAGTCATAACCTCAAAGTGTGTCTGGTGCGGCGCGGCGCGGGCCGAGCGTCGCTCGATGTTGTCGCGCGTGCGCCCGCCACCGCTGCCGCCGCCGTCACCGCCGGCTCCCCTCGCTGCACACAGCTGCCTACTGCGCGATGTCTCGCACAAACCTCGCGACGCGTTTGTAAATCAACACTCGACAGAACAACAAACTTCCACCCCTTCAGACACACTATTATGTGATAACAAGTGACATTAGTGTAACAATCTGCGGCGTATTTTTATAGACCGACAAAATGTACAAAACTGTGAGACATGGAGAAAATAGCCTGCAATACACCATACTTCCGCAAACGGAGGAAGTGCTTCATAATAGTGGCTTGAAAGGCAAAGGCCGAGACTACAGCCCGTCGATTCACGTGCGCCGGTCGAAGAGACGGTCCACAGTGAACTTTGTGCTCTTAGTGATATTCTGCATTGTAGTCGCGCTAGCCCTCGCCGCCGTACCAGTCTATATCATGCATGGTGCTTTGATCAACTGGAAACATCAGTCTGGTCATGAAGCGACCACGGCGCCTCCATTCGCAACGGCAGCGAGGGAGATTATGAAAACTCGCAAAAAAGAACTGAAAATAACGCCCGAAATTATATCAACTTTAAAGTCAAAACTAGAAGCGAGTTCAACAACTACGTCCACTACGACAGTGTCGACAGCGCTGCCGTCGACGCGCAGCAGTGACAAGCTCACGAGCTCCCCCTGGCCCGTGCCGGCGCTTAAGCCGTGGAAGCTCTCTTTGCTCTCGACGACTACCAAGCTTCCACCGACCGAAAGCAACGAGATTCCATTGTTTGGGACTCCCTCGGGCAGCATTAGGATGCTAAATCGCTATGTGACAGCGAAGCCATGGTCGAAGGACGTCAAATCAACAGTGACGCCAGAAATGGACACAGTCCGCGACATCTTCCGATTATACTACCCGAAGCCACGCACGGAAACGAAAAAGCCAGAACTTTCTACAGTGAAGAGTGTCAATATTTTAGCAACAACTAAAGCTCCAGTGACTCTTCCGCCGTTTATCGTCGGGTCCAGCACGGAGAACACCAAGTTCAGAGATTTGAAGGACACTATCCTGTCGGTAGATGATGATAATGACTTTAGAGAGTCGTTAGAAGTGGACGAGGTGTTCTCTCTTCCTCCGCTGAACTCGGGACTAGATTCGGATGAAGTGAAAGTGTCGAAGGCGGTGGACAATAGTTGGTACGGTGCCAGGTGGCCGTTCGTCGACACCTCCTCCTATTTCCAGTGGTCGGTAAGTCACGAAACTATTACTTAACTTATGCAATGTTTGGATCGATGTTCGGTAATTCGCAACAATCGCGTGATCGACACATTGAGTTATTCAGTAAGAGCTCAGTAATGTAAATTATGAAAGCGGATATGGAAAATGCAATGCAGGAATTTATGAAATAGTATTACAAATAGCGGTCTTATGTAATGTGCCGGTAATCGTGAATACTATGTAACTTTTCTCGTTAGTTCACAATAGCTTATTTAGATATTTGCCGGAGGCTTGTTACTGGTATCATAAAAGTTTATCGGAACGATTTTAATGTTTATTTGAATTTATAATGAAGTCCAAAATGTTTCAAAACCAGATTATCAATTAGATGAGCATGTTTTCTTATTATAGCTATAATAAGAAGACAATTAGAATGACATGAATGAAGACAAGAGAGAATGAGAAAAATACAAACTCGGATATCCTTGAGTCAAAAGCGTACACCAGGCGTAACAATAGGTTGTTATAAATCTGCAGGGTTCTAGGTACTTATGCAAATCGACAACAAAAACGCACCATCAAACAAATTTAAGCCATTAATCAAAGCCCTATTCAACTAGTAATATCAAACCCAGCTTGAAATGTGGTATGAAATAGCTATAATAAGAAGACAATTAGAATGACATGAATGAAGACAAGAGAGAATGAGAAAAATACAAACTCGGATATCCTTAAGTCAAAAGCGTACACCAGGCGTAACAATAGGTTGTTATAAATCTGCAGGCTTCTAGGTACTTATGCAAATCGACAACAAAAACGCACCATCAAACAAATTTAAGCCATTAATCAAAGCCCTATTCAACTAGTAATATCAAACCCAGCTTGAAATGTGGTACCTGTTAGGTTATTAGTTATTAAGTTCAAATATCTAAGAAGTAAATTTAAGTCTGGCGAGCAACCAGGTCGAGAGGCTGTTGTAATATCTCTTCTTGATATCTCTATCTTGATGTTATTGATATTGTCCATGCATGTCGAGAATAAGCAAAATGTTGTTTACATCTTACAGTTCCGCGTCCCGCGTGCTGTGATTTTTAGTATCGTAAAACTTTAAGGTAACCTTTTCAGATAACGTCATATCTTCCTTGCCAATTATTCATTAGATTTACAATTATACAAAATATTCAGTTGACTGAGAGCTGTTCATACTTTGTCCACCATTTTGACTTACTTATTTTATATAGAAAGTCTTGTCCAGAAAGTTACTCTCAGGTCCAATATCTCTGCTAGTTATCACATTAGTCACGGAGTTGAAACATCCTGTGCTTTTTGATGATTACTTAAATGCAAAACCACATACTTACAGCAAAGTTCTTGACATCTTGGTTAATAAATAATGTTACTTGGTACAATTAATTTAACAGCCAATAAACTGTGTGGGTGCAGGTAGTGTATTCGGGTCAAAGGGAAGGCACGGTAATAAAATTGCAAGAATAGAATCATCTTTTATAACGGCTAAGCTCGGCACAATGTGGTACACATTGGTTCACATGCAACAAGCAATTTGTTGCTTCAATAAATAGCAAGTTTGTGACGCTGAGCATTTGCTCTTATACTTTGCTGTCTAGAATTTATAAACTTTTGTAATGACGTATTATTTTTGACTCTTCTGCCAGTTCTGTTATTTATATTGATGTTGATGGTGTTTATGTTTTATGTTTGAATCCTATAAAAACATCGTTTGTCCTGAAGTTTTTGTGTAAACAATGTTTAAAGAACTGCAAGCTGTTGAGATATTCAGATCCAACAGTCATGTTGTCATGCTTTATGGATATGCAATAATCATGATCTGAAATTGATGTAACTACACTTATATGTTAGGTCTTTACCTATGAAATTGCCGTTTTTCACGAAATAAATGAAGCGTAATTTTTTATATATTTTTTATTTCTATTAATCAAAATAATCACCCATGCAATCATTGCATCTTTGCCAACGCATTGGTAGCTTATTGATGCCTTTCTTGAAGAAATCAGCTGGACGGGAGGCAACAAATTCTTCAAAGGCATTTTGTACTGCCTCTCGGGTATTGAATTTTTTTCCCGCCAAGAAGTTATCCAAATTCTGGAAAAAGTAGAAGTCTGTAGGCGCAAGGTCTGGTGAGTACGGCGGATGACGGAGAACTTCCAACCCCAACTCTTGTAGCTTGGAGACCGTCTGCTGTGCAGTAATGAGGTCGCGCGTTGTCGTGCAGGAGCAGTGGAGCCGAACGATTGACCAAAGCTGGTTGGAGACGTGCGAGCTTCTCCATCATTGTGTTCAGTTCTTCACAGTACACATCTGCAGTAATGCTTGTCCCGTTTGGCAAGAAGCTGTGATGAATTACACCCGCGTTAGACCACCAAACAGTGACCATCACTTTTCTAGGGGTAAGTTTTCGTTTAGGGCATTGTTTGGGTGCTGAACCAGGGTCCAACCAACTTGCTGAGCGCTTACGATTGTCAAACAGGATCCATTTCTCGTCACAAGTAACAATGCGGTTCAGAATTCCTTCATTTGTATACCTGCTGAGCAGTGCAAGGCACGTCTCCACGCGTACTTCGCTCTGGCGGTCATTGAGTTCGTGGGGTACCCATTTGTCAAGCTTTTTTACCTTGCCAATTTGACGCAAATGGACCAATATTGTTTTGATGCTAACGTCGAAAGCTGCTGCTAATTCAGCCGTGGATTGAGTTTCATCAGCTTCCACAATTGCCTTTAATTCGTCATTGTCGACCAAAGTTTTCGGACGACCACGGGGTTCATTTTTCAGGTCAAAATTTCCAGAACGGAAGCGGGTAAACCAATAACGGGTGGTGCGTTCGTTTGTAGTGTTCGCTCCGTAAACGTCGTTGATGTGGCGTGCCGCTTGTGCCGCTTTGCTGCCACGACGGTACTCATACTCCATAATTACTCGAATTTTTAACTTATCCATAATGACGAAAAATGTTCGAATGCGTTGAAAACAAAACACTAACTATTAAACAAATGACGATTTTAGAAAAAGAATTCCATGTTTGTCAAATAAAATTAATTTGAAATTAGAATTATCAGTCAAAAAAAAGAAATATTTTCATTTGAAATGGCCAGTACGGCAAAACGGCAGTTTCATAGGTAAAGACCTATTATTCAGTGACGGCTGCAGCCCAGTTCTTGGGCATAAATAGTGAATATATCGGAGAGAAGCTAAGGAGTGTAAAGAACACCGGAGGTGCGGACTCTGGCACAGACTTTTTTAAGTCTAAAGGAGATTCTTGCCACCAAACTTGTATAAATTTGTATTATTTATTTATTCAGTGAGCAGTCTGAAGATTTTTTTAAGCTTAACCTAGAGTCATATCACAGAAGCATTAGAAATTCTGAGTCACCCTTAATTTTTACTTACCTCCATACCAAACAGGCCGTCGAAGTGTATTACATTTACAGTAGGAACAGACTAACAGGAATGCCTCAAGCTTTGACTGCGCAGCGGGCGCGCGCGGCGGGTCCGTGCTGGCCTTGGTTAGGAGAGGCCGATGCGCCTGCGATGTGTCTGTCTGTCTGATACTCATACTAAAACTTAGCATGGACACACAATTTTTTATTTTTGTCTAACAATCACACCACACTATCTTAATTACTTAATTTGGGTATATACAATACCCAAATTAAGTATCATTAAGAACTTGTGTTATGGATTCTAGATAACGGATAAATAAACTTAAGAAATATGTAAGCACACATAGATATATATTTTTTTCATGTATAAATATTAGAAATATACTTAAATTAAATTATAAGTACTGAGCATATTGTAAGATATTATGAAATAGCTGCTTTCCACATTATATTAATAACATATTGTCTGGCGACATCTACATCCGAAAATATATTTATAGTTATGATCGGGCTTGAATATTATAAAAAATTCAGGCTTATATGAATCAATAAAACTTCGAATATTTAATTTGGAAGCCTTGATTTAATTTTAAACCTATTCAAAACAGATCTTACAAGCCATCGTTCGAGTGGCATCGTCGGTGGAATCAATCGCGCTCCAAGGCTCGTTGCAGACGGACTCTCTATTATTTTGCTTAAAGAAAATATGCAATTATGGTACACGAAAGAATGAAAAAGAAATTAATTTAGGTAGACTCCAAATTCAAGACTCCGGTAGAGTTTTGATATATCGTAATCGACACTCGTTGTTTCGCTTTAATTCTCGAAATATCAAATGTATATAATATATAATAATATAAACAAATGATGTTTTTTTTTACATTTTTGTAACACTTGAGCGAGTGCTTCCGAGTGACAACCCAGCACATCGACATAGTTAATCGTGGCCATATCATAGGTGTATTGACGGCCGAGTAGCGTAGTGGATAGTAGCCCTGTCTCATACGCCGGAGGTCCTCGGTTCGAGTCCTGGCCGGGGCATCAATTTATGTGATGAACACAGATGTTGGTTCTCGGGTCATGGTAGTTGATATTTATGTATGTATGTTTATTCAGGGTTCCCTGGTGGGGACCATAATTGTTTTTAATTACTAGATTACTTTGACATAAATTGGGTTTTAAACGGAAAACTACTGTGGCTATTATTGATAACAATTTGAATACGAAGGGCTGCATTACTGCCTCAGGTAAGATTTTCATTAACTGTATTTAAGATAATAACTGTTTTAAACTATCGCGGTTATTTTCACTATAATCCGATATTTCGATGCTGTCCGCGATGCAGTCCGCGATCATGGTGCTTGCAAAAGCATCGAAATACCGGACGCGCGAAATAAAAATCGAAAATCGTGGTAAGAATCCCGTAAATTCATTAAATTATAGTGTATTTAAGATATCCGCATTTACTTAGAAAATCCAATCCAAAGTAAACGGACTTGTTAAAGGACCTATACTACTAATTTATATCCTACCTACTTACCTGTTTGCAATAAATACGCACCTGTACAGTAATGGCGACCTCGCCGAAGTTTGGACATAAGTTAGTTACAAGACTACGAATTTTGGAGCACATTTCGATACTTGTTGAACTTTGTTGCTAAATTTCGAAGTCGCCGCAGTTACATCGAACTTCACACTTACTGTGACCTAGATTTACGATTGACCTATTTGGTGTGCTCCGTGGATTCCAAAGATAAGATAAATAGGTTCTGGACTCATCTTGAAGGTTATAGAGGGTAATTATATTGTAAATATGATACTTGGCTTCATTAAACAGGGAGACAATGATGCGAAATGTTTGAAGATATTAAAGGATCGAACTTTTGTTGTATTGGCCTGAGCTGTGAGTTTTATTTCATGAAAAGAGCCGTTTACAATCAGAGCCTATTGGTTAGAAATAGTACAAATTAGGCATTCTTCAGGCTGTCTGGACTTCTAGACATTTCACAATTCACATGTAACAGTCAGTGGTTAGGTAAAGTAAAATTTTGGTTCGCCATGATTTACTAAATGTTGATATCTACACTGATTTCGCTGCCTTCAAGTAAATACACTTAAAAATATAGAGACAGTGACATAATGTAGGTAGACAAAACATATTCTCAAAAAATAAAACCAGAACTCTGCCGGATAGTACCCAACATTCATGAAGTATCGAGAAACAAGGGTACAACGAGAACGTTGTGTGGTACTGTACACGAACACCAAAGCAACGAGAACACGGTTTGACACGGTGAAAAATAGAAATACAATAAGTATATTAGATTTTTCAGAAACATTCAAAGGAACTAAAACACACAAGTTTTTTTAACATACCTAACTTTCAAATTTTTGGCTCTTTCTTAGTTAAGCATTTTGATGTTTTGACGTCCTTTGCCTGCCTACATTCTTAGCTATGAAATGTCATTGATTTGGTATTTGTAGGATCTCTAAATGAGTAGGTTGTTATTTTGCCAAATTAACACACGCATCCGTGGTGCGGTTACCTAAATATGGAAATTGCTGCAATTTTATACCAAAAATCTATTCCAAGATTTAAACCCGAAACTTTGGTATGGGAACCAGCACAATAATATGTGCTGCTGCTGATATTTTAATTTTTGAATTTTTATTTATAACTAAGAACAAATTTAATCTTCCCTAAGAATAAATGGAGCTGAACTTCGTTCACCAAATCACGCATTGTATATCTTGTATTTAACCGACAGCTGATCTTCCAGGGCTACTCTCCGAGTGACAATCTGCTACTTCCGCTGTTGGTCGCCGCGCTGTCATCAGTGGCCCTCGTGCTGCTGCTCGCCGTAGCGCTGCGTCGACGCAAGCGCAGCCAGTCCGCCGCCACGCAGATCGGGGTGAGGCCACACCGGACATATTCCACATCCTTTTCACTGCAGGACATTAGCCAGCGGTGGCCTATAGTCCTCCACGCTTGCTTAACGCGGGCTCACGCACATTACACATACCTTCGAATTACTATTTTGGTATACGAAATACTTTAGGTAACTGGGTATCTTGACTTTTCCTCACCGCCAGAGCAGTCGATTCAATAAAATAAATAGTAATACTAATAAATCCCCAGACAAACACACCAACTGTATAGCCCCAAAGTAAGCAGAGCTTGTGTTATTGTTGTATATTATATTGTTATATCTTGTATATGTTGTTATAAACATTTATGTTTATCATACAAACGAATGCCCCGGCCCAGACAAGAACCTGGGACCTCCGGCGTATGAGACAGGGCTGCTAGCCACTACGCCACTCGGTGAATAACAACCACATTTACGTGGTTGCCTTCCGGTCCGTGGAAAGGAACACCCAGTGCAATTACTGGGACATAGGCAATTTCCAGTTGAGCCTACGGATGGTACCGCATCGTTAGTTGATACAATAATCACAATCACTATTGATAAACAAAACACCGCCGACGAATGTCCATGTCGTTTGCCGGCCATGAATATAGTTAAAAATCTAGACTTGCAAATACTAAGTTTATTCCAAGTTTAAGATACATACAATACGTATAAATTGTTAAGAATAGGGAACTAGACATTTAAAAATCAGTTGTTTCGGATGAGGAAGACCACGCCAAGGCGCGGACAATTGATGACTGGCTGTCAATCATATTATATGCTGGTAGAGGCGGACACCATTGATAATATTAATGATATCAATATAAAATGTTCACGTTTCTTCGTAACAGGTGACATTATTCAAAATAAGCCAATTTATCTTGTCCTTTCAGGGAGACGGTCCACACACCGATGATAACACCAACCTCCTCACCGCAGAAAACCCAGAAGATGCAGAAGAATAGACAACAAGATCAACCCATCAAGACTTTGCAAAACACCAGTTCTCGAAACACATTCAAATTTAAAAGCCTGACCAATGAAATAAAAAACCTCGCCATTTTGCGGAAAACGTATGGAACTAATATCTTGTGTAGTCTGTACACAGTGTTGCGGTAAAAAGGCGATTGACACGCGTCTAGGTCAGGCTTTTTAACTTATTAGTTAGGTTTTTACTAAATTTATGTATTTTTCTGACATTTATTTCTAACTGTTCTGCAATTTTTCATGAACTTTTTTTGAGTTTACAAAAGATTTTCGAATTAATTTTGTTTAAAATAAATACTTTCAGTTTCAAAGTCGTGACAGGTCAACAAAATTTCGTTAGTAAGTACATCATTTACGGCCGTATTCACAGCCGTCAAAGGGTTATTATGGCTACCTTAAGCATAAAATTTGCTATGCAAATCTGAGTTGTATCTATACTTGAAATAAGTTTAGATTTGCTAAGCAAAATCTTTACCTGATTGGCGCCGTTAGGTTTCATTAAGCCATATGGTTCATTAATTAAATGATTGAATCGGTATTCTGAAAAAATATGCCTTCAATGAATCAGTCAGATTATCTTTCAAATTCAAGATGACCAAGAAAACTAAGCTGACAAATTTAAAACTTATAACTCTCATATTTAAATCAATTAATTAATTAAATTCATACAAGACATTGTTCTGCGCCCTAGAACCCCGGAATGAGTCGAATTGCTTGTTGGTCCTCTACGACGAGATTCATAACATATTATTAAGATTCATTATAAAACCATCGTCGTGGCCTTTACCTACATAAGCCAGCGACCTTACTACGCACCTCATAGGTAATTATTTAAATTCTAAAGGCCATAAATAGTAGCAAAAGTAACGCATCTTTAGTAAGCTAGGATGTCGGTGTTCGTGTTTATTCAGCACTTAAAGCATTCAGTGTCCATTGTTTATTACAAAGTTTGCAAAATTGTATCTAGTCATTGTCGATATCTCGATTATTTAGTACTAAGTTAAGTTTGTTCGTTTCATCAAGCTTTGGGAACAGCGAGTCTCCAGCCATAGACACTACTTAGAATAGGAAACGTATTGCACATAAATAGAATAGTAACCTTCAAATAGTATCTGCAATACGAGCACTTTAAGCCATTGCTAGCGTAGTGGAGAAGCTGTTTTTTGTTTCTTTATGAATGGCAAAGCTGCGTGTCTGTTCAAGCAGAGCGGATGATACGGTAAATGAACTTAGCAAACACTGAATTTTGTTTATTTTTTATTCTATTATCTTTTGTGAGGTGGAAAATGCGTCTTTTATGTCGATAGGAACACGAATTGTGATGAGTAAGTTAAATTGATTTACTAGTTTACACAGAATTACATTTTAAGTCATACAAAACGCACCTCTTGCGGTAGTGTTCCTACACCGATATGAAGGTGTACTTGCTCATTTGAAACACTCTTAAGCCGGCTCTACACTCACGGTGCGAACGGCTGCGAAAGCCCGCGAAAACCGCGAAACACGAGTGTAGATATTGTTCACGCTTCCCCAATCAGTGTCGGTTTTTTGTTCCGCGACAAAGGGTTTGCGACGCGTGGACGAGAACGTGACGTCAACGCATCTACACTCGCAGTTTTCCGCAGCAGCGTACAAGATGTCGCGAACAAGACTGTGAAGCTTGAGTGAAAGAATGCGAGTGTGGAGGGACACAATTCACGCGTGGATCGCGGCGTATATTCACGGCGTGAATTTACGACGCGACTTCACACGCGGCTTTAGACTAAATTCAAAAATCAACCTTATTTATAGTAATTACTTTGTAATATTAAATGTGCATTTCAGATTTGCTTTAGGCTTTCATTTTGAAGTTTTTATACCACAAGTTAGCATTTGAACTTCTTTTTGAAGTATTAATTGCGGTTTTTAGTACATAAGTTTAAACTCGTCAGTATTAATATGTCATCTGTGGTACCTACAACTTTATATTTGTGTAAACATTTAGAATAGAAAGCTAATTCATAGCTACTTCTTATAAAATATATTAATAAAGTATTATCAAAAAATGTACAGTTAGATCGTTCAACTCACTTGTGAGCGCAGCCAGAAGTGTGCGAGTGCCTGTAAATATGCACCTTAACTTTGTGTGGCAGCCGCCATCTTGCCAAGTTGCGTTCTCGTCGCTTTGGTGTGCGTGTACGATCAGTACATTTTTGTCACGCACACACGGTGATTGTTTATACACAAGCTTAACGCACACACAGAACTGCGTGCTCAAATGACTTGAACCATCTATACCATGAGCGTATTTCAAATAATTTGATCGTAGTTATAAGACTGATATATAGATTGATTTGTAACAAGGAGTTTAGTGGGAAATCTAGAAATATATATGTTTATAGCTATTTTTATAACGGCACTACCATTTCGTTCCAATAGTTAAATCCTGATACGTTTAGTGTACATTCCACTTAATGCCTGTCACCACCAAATTTGGCTACTACAACTACTAAAAATACGATCGTCAGTCACTCAACCGTTACGTAGGTAATGGTCGCTACAGAAAATAGCCCATTTTGAAATTAAGTGGTCTTCGAAGTGTGGTGGCAACTGGAAAGACAAATATTATTGTACCTTCAAATAAATTATAGGAATGGGAAGTGTTAGTAGTTAGAAATTTAATTGTGATCCCTGTGTCTGTGACACCCCAGTGAATGTTCCCTTTTAGATGGAATTGTGTTGAATCAAGTATTCAAATGGATGTTTAACTATAGTCAACTCTATATATTAAATGAGTATTTTTGCTGGATATTAAAGCGTATATGAAGATATTATATTACATAATGTATGTTATTATACGTACCTGTATTATGTGCGATAAAAACTACTTGGGTACTAACATTTATTATTGTATGTAAATATTATGTACGTAGCCAGGAAAATCCATGAAATCACTGACAGTTTTCAACTTGAAATATACCATCTAATATCCAGCATAAAAACTTCCATTGAAACACGTATCGTGAAATTTTAAGACATAATATTGAACGTGTGTTTGTTAATCGATATTAAAAAATATATAAAAATCATGATTCATTTGTGAGAGTTGTCAAAGGAATGATCAGTATCAAATTATTTTTATCTATATATCATTAAAAAGCTAGCATTTTTATATCATGCAAATATCGCACATTAGGCTAAGTGAATAAAGTATTTAATAGCTTCATGTCCAACTAGATATTTTGTGATGCATTTGTAAGTGTGTTCGGTTTACTTTCGCTGGAAATCACCATGTAAATAAAATATAAAAAAATTATATTACGTTTTCTCACCAACTGGTATTTTCATTTTACCGACTTTCATTTTTAGCGGTGTACTCTGGAATGCCACAAAAACAGTAGTATGACGAACTCAAAAGCAACTCAGATGCTGTAATCATCGACAGCGCATAGGCTATAAACCATGGTCATTGAAAAACAAATTGTAACACTCCTATGGGGGGGGGGCACATGCCCACTTCACTGCCGACTTCTTCCAGCTCCTCTCTTAAGGTCTATCCTTGCTATTGTCGCCATTCTTGCACCCGCCTGCTCCATCTGCTAATGGGAGCCTCCTTGTCAAAACGCAAGGTACATTTATCCCAAATTGTATTATTCACCTCGATCACACATACAAACTAGACACAGTGAGGGCCAGACAAACGTCATCCCCAAAGGAGAGCCCAATTAAGTATTACGGTTTATTTCAGTTTATGATTAATTATTATTAAAACCACATGTAGTAATTGACATGTTTTATTATAAGAAAATATTTACAAAGAAATAAACACTATTGCTTCCTTTAAATCTAATCAACTAATGTTTGAGGACTCTAAAATTTCCCAAAACAGAAAATCACCTTAAATTATGTTATACTTCTTAAACGATAAATTAATAACTATTTACACAAATTACAGGCTATAACTTAACATGTTTAATTTTCACTGAATTTTAATTAAATGTGTAAAGTGAAACAAAGAACATCAAGTAATTTACTTGGCGAGCCTTACTAACCCTTACAAGAATCACCGAATTTGTACATCTTGTCAACTTTGTTTACACATAAAACTTCAGTTATCTAATCATTATTAATATAAATACTCAGGGCGGGGAAATAATAAGTATACATATATACCTCTTTACTATTGCACACCCACTTAAAAAGCACGCATTTACAGATATATTACCAAGTAGCTTCGCTCATGTTTTATTCATAAATATATGTTACTTACATTTATAAGAAGATGTATGAAAAAGTAACAACACTTTCAATTATTTAAACCATATGAAATATGTACAATTTTATGCAAGCACGGTTCGATTTAAAAAAATTTAACCCAAATAAAAGCTTTTATCTGTGGTTTCTAATATTTCGACTACACTTTATTCACAAGGAATTCCACTTGTGGGCTCTCAAAAGTACAACAAAGACAACAAAAGAACCAAATTAACAAATTTCCAATTAATTTGATAAATGACATTAAGTATTTATGAGTACAGCAAATCACAAAAAAGAACCGAAAGCGGCATCAGATATGTTAACATTCCATCGAAATGAGAAAAACTATTGATATACATTTTTGTTACCTCGAGATTCATTAAAGCAGAGAATAATAACGCCATTCGAATAAAATAATCGAACAGAATGTAAATCATAGACAAATCTACCTTTTGCTTTAATAAAAATGAATATTGGCCGATTGAGTTTACAGCATTACATTACATTACAGCATAAGTAATACGGGACATATAAAGCAACAATATTGTACATAAATTATAATCTAGGTACAAAAGATATCAATGAGCGAATCCACCCTTATCCTATAATTTTGATTCCTCATCAAAACGAACTCAATCAGTTTCTGTACTCCAAAACATTTCAGAATAGAGATACCACAGGCGCAGCGTCAACTAATGCCAGACCGGACATGTGGGAAGCGCTCCTAACCAAATTATATATATATCTATATATGAACAGTCCTGAGTGACACATTTAATCATGTATTTTTGTTCAAAGTTCTGAACTCTTACGAACGTGTTTGAAAGCGCCAAAACTTCGCGGCTGCCGACGGGGACAAGTAGGTGGGGGGTTCGGCAAAGGAAAGGTTAATCATCAATACACAACCTAAGAAAGCTGTTGCATGTAGTGTGTTAACATAAGAAATAAGCGATTCACCCCCTAGAGAAAGGGGATAGCAAAGTTTGGTGAAGACTGAATCTTTGTAAATATCATTTGATCTGTAAAGTTGGGGTTCAAACCAACAAATGGACGATGCTAAAGATATTTTGTTGATGCCAAATTGAAACAAAATAGTGTACTAATTTGGTTCGGATTTTTATTTCGACGTGTCATATCAGCAATGCAAATATTTATTCAAAAACTTTTTGCGACAAAGTAATTTCTTCAACTTAATTTACAAGCGCTAGTACCTACATGTATATTCGTTTATTACTGCGGCGGATTGGCCGGACGCAGCAACCTAGCCAAGACATGTCTTCCGCTAACGAGTTTTAACTGTTGTCCGTCCATTAGTACGCTGCGTACGCCGCTAGATGTCGCTGATGTCGATGTTGTCCCGGCCTGCAATTTGGAGACAATTGTATTAAAAATGACGACGAATGACAGATGCTATGCTAACTTTGACTAGTTTTAGAGGTACCTTAAGAAGAAGAAAAGGGAATTGACAACTATTGCATAAATTATGAAAATACGAGTATATATTTGGCTTTTTGTATGTGAATATTACCTTTATTATTTTTACTATCTTCATTCGTAAGACATAATATTTATTATAAACATGGATCAAAAAAAATTAAATAATACATGTGTCATAAGTAAAGATTGGAATACGCTGACTATATTTACCTAAACTGTGGAGAACAGAGACAGAAAGTGGAGACTTCCTTACGACGACATTTTTTTCCCGGAATTCGGGAAAAATCTTAAATAATTTGAAAATAAGCTTTATTCAAGATGAGTAAAGGCTAATTTTAACTAAACTTTCAATTACCAAATGTTTGTGATTTTATGTCTCTGTTCTTCTAAGTTACGCAAATATAGTCAGCATATTCCGATCTCTGGTCATAAGTCTTAAACAATATGAACCTGTTGTTTTGTTTATTTGAATGAGATAAAGTCATTACACTTCAGCTTATTCACTTCACACGTTGAGACAATAAGCAGCATTCACTGTCTTTTATTTTTCTATGATATTTCAATAAATTTAAAAAATTTTGCTTTAAAATTTAGAAGACTAACCGGTGAAATCAAAGACCGGTTACTTAGGGCGTGAAAGTTTCCGTTGCAAATGTGTATGTATAATGTTTATATACAATGTATATAAATGTTTATGCTTTATATATATTACATAAATTCACAATGCAACATCTATACTTATACGCTTTAAGGAACCATTCAACATCGCTTAAAGCAGCCGTAAGACAGTATTTTGAACAGCCTCCACCGTATTTCTCAAGTGCGAGTTTTAACAATTACTAGATGAGATATTGAAAAAAACTTGGATTCACTTTCTGAAAACCATGCATAAAAGCAAACCTTGCGTTCAGGCCACAACTAAAATATCATAAATCAAACAATTTGAAAATTAACCCATTAACCGTCGGAGTTGTATATTTACAACTGAAAATTCCAGTGTCTAAATCGCCGCAGTTGTAAATATACAACCAAAAACATACCAAAGTTATTTTAAAATACAAATCACTATTTGATGACATTTTAATTACAGATACAAAGATCTACTTTCAAGTTAACACATTCCCACTACTACCCACCTTGAGTTTAAAATTCAAATTTGAAGGTATGCAAAATTTTTAACGCCTAACGTGAGTTTACGCAAACCTTGTACCGCCGCAGCTGTATATAAGCAACACTAGTGAGGTGACAAAATTGTGTTATGTTATTTAGAATTGTGTTATGTTAAATATTATTAATCATAAATGTAGTTAAGTTAAACAATCTATTTAACTGGTCTAACTATTCAAAATTGGTGCGTTCTAAATAATATGAAACTAAATATTGATAAATGTCAGTGTATCACTTTCACAAAAAAGAAAGCACACAGTTTTACATGCATATAGCTGAGACTTAAGTATATGGGTTAATTAATTTTCGTACAACATATTGACTCAATTATAGTAAAAAGCAAAAAATTTTGTGTTTTGTTACTCGACAGTGTAAACCATTTAAAAAGTCATTGTCTTTGATTACTCTCTACGTTTCTTTAATAAGTAGTATATTGGAGTACGCATGTGTTGTTTGGACTCCTTTATATGCGACACATGTGAACAGATTAGAGAGTATTCAAAAACGCTTCGTTCGCTACATGTCGCTCAAATTTAATAAAAGAGACCTGAAATCGTATGAGGACAGACCAGTATATTTTAAATTGGAGCCTCTCCAGGCTAGGCGTTACAACAACGATCTCATAACTCTTTATAAAGTGGTAAATTCTATTTATGACACCGATCTTCTCAGCCAGGTTTCACTCAGGTTTATTAAAGGAGTTAACCGCAGGCAACACTTATTTTCTGATCCATTAGCTAACAGCAATGTATCCTACAGTAGTCCATTAAGTCATTTGTGTTAAAGTTATAATAATAATTGTCAAAATCTAGATATCTTCTCTCATTTTATGGAAAAATATACTAAAGATATTAAGGAAACTATTTAAATTCGCACTTTTTCTATGTTAGTATTAAGAAGCTACTGTGTTTAGCAAGATAATAATATAAATGATGTGCTCAGTTGTTATTACGTTATAAGGTGAAAATGTTTTCTTTTTTGTGAATAATTGAATAGTGTATTATATAACATGTTACTGTGCCATAATTAAATAAATTTAACTGTGTAATTGTGTTGGAGTTACAAAACAGAATGTCGAGTGCAGAAGAATTAATTAGAATTTTAGAAGGCTTGGATGACGAAACAAAAGACTTTGTATCAGATGATGATTTGGAAATGGATGAGTCGCAGGTGCGTAAAGAACTCCAATCTTACAGCCCTTCGACGACTATGTATCCGGATTCACATCCGAATTAAATTGTTCAGCCGATTTAGACGAATTGCAGTCCTTTGAAAATGTTGCCGATGAAGTCATGATAAAAGATTTAGACAGATGCTCTAATAAATATCACCAATTTTACATTCGAAGTACTGATATCCCAGAACAATCTAGTACACATGACTGGCAAGATGTTGATGTTAAACAAATTTATTTATTTTCTGGGATAACAATACTGTTCATAAGAAATAAAAGACTAACAATAACATTCAAATACTGTAAATAAACAACCCTTTTATTATAAGGATTTGAGTACCATTAATATTATACATTTTATCTTCATCGTCACTTTCCATCAGGTGAGATGGAAGACAAACGCCTGCTAATTATTAATAAAAAAAAAAAAAAAAAAAAACATTTAGATTTATAAATTATTTTAAAAAGTTGCAATGAAAGTGAAGTAGTATTACGCAAAGCTCTGATTAAGAATGAGGGCTTTTCATTCTACGATTAATAATAAAACAATAGATTTTTTGTCAACACTAGATGGCGCTGATCAAAACTCGAGTCAAAAAAGGTATGACATGAGAGAAATGACTGAGTGAGTGATAGACACAAAAAATATGCGCCCGAAAGTGCTTCTTTTGAATATGAATATGGGCAAACGATGAGTACCGATATTGTTACACAGGTGCCCAATGCAAGGTGAAGGAGCCATAGATATCAATTTCAGTAAACTTTACGTAAATAAAAATACGAATAAAATAAAATAACCTAATTTACCTCAAGGAACACTATATTATTAATCTTTTATACGATGTGTGTGTGTGACTGAAAATAAATATATGATAAATATGTAACTGGTATAAATATGCATATCATAATATAAAAATACGATCAGTCACAAACAAAGAGATTGACATTGACTCTTGAGTTCTGCTCAACGCCATCTAGTTTCGAATGAAATATCTTTGAAAAAAAGGAAACGAAAAGCCCTCATTAAATTAACAATTTAACTAAAAGTTATAAACGAGCTGAAATAATACCCTTCACTATTTATTTTGAAAATGTGTGTGATTACAAAAACGATAACTATTAAAGAAATATCGATACTTATTTATGGTAGCATAGTCTATGGTTTGTGTACACATTCGTGATTTATTGGATGAATTAATTTCAGTTTTATTTATTATGTCATTTAAGTCAGGATCGTCAAGTAAAACAAAGTAAACATTAACGTAGATCATTGTATTTCTTTGTCAAAACATATTGTCGTCATGACGTGCCTCATCACTAAAGCAATTATGCAGGATAAAACGTGTCTGGCGCTAGGGGCACTTTCTTTTGTTGAATTCTCTGGCGATTAATGGGTTGAACAAGGTTGTTAGAAAACTATTGTAGGCATCGAATTCATGTAGGTATACATATGTGTCAACGTGCGAATAAGAATCGTGCCGTGTTGGATGGATACTTTCAAACGTTCTAGCGACAAGGTCAGTCATTTTCGATTGCCCGTAGAAACATGTCACTGCGTGTTGATCTTGTAAATGTATTTTTGATGAAATTTGCGGATAAACACAGTAAAGATTAATTTCAATTTAAAATACCAATTTTTAATCCTCAGGCATGCCCGCGAGAAATAGAATACGACTCGGGATGGGACATGTCCAAGTATCGATATTTATGAATAAAGTTGTCTAGTCAAGAATGTATATTAAAACGACATTTAAAAAATCTGTACATTCACATTTTTTCAAAAAAATAATAATTAATTTGGTATTCAATAATATAATTTTAGTATGAATTGAAAAAAAAATTTTTTTAAATAATAATGCTGGTTTACAAAAAAACCTTGCGGAAAATTATTTAAAAAAACGCATCTTAAATTTACGAGTACATTTATTTTGTATTTGATAATACATAAAGAAAGTTTCATCAAGAAATTTCCATAAGGTTACAGCAACAAGTCGAGATTAATAATACTGACTTCATAAACTATCTACATTAATTACAACTATTATATTTACTTTTGAATTATGGTGTAAATACGCAACATTAGGAATTCACAATACTAGATTTTAATAAGAAAAACTTATGACTTTCTGTTTTCATGTACAATTTTCGTGGACCTGCATAGCCGAACATCACATCACACACGGGTTATTTATCATGCAAGTGAAGTAGGAACATTATTTTCAAATCGTTGTATTAATCACCGAAACCACAATCTTTATTACCATGCAAGTTCTAAAAAGATTCACCTGTTGTATTTTAATTGTTTGTGGCAGTTTGACTTGTTGGATTGGGTTCACCTAAAATCATTATTTTACAAAAATAACAAAGAAAATAAATATTCAAAAAATAACAGAAATAAGATAAAACGGACCAATAAATATGAAATAATTGTAGTAAAATAAAAATTACTTACTTGTTGTAGTTTTAAGACTGGTGCTGTTGTTGCAGACGAAGTGGACGTTTGACCTAAATGAAAATAATTAATTATTAAAACAAAAAGCAAGAGAACATTCTCAAATGTACAACTTTACATATATTTACGTTATTTTATATAGACCATTAAGAATTTTCTATTCAATTGTACTGTGTCAAGTTTGTTCTTGAGTATGCAGTTCTGTATTCAAGTAAAGATGGCTGAATAAGACCAAAGTAGCGTTGCAAACGATATTTAATAAACGGCATAGACATTTAATTTAACGAGAGATCTCTCCAAGTTAGCTGCGAGCGAGTCTGTCTTAGCAGTGTCATAGTATAATAATAAGTACTGCATACAGTACGGCCACTCCCTGCCTCCCGCTGAAAGCGTCCCCGCGGGCTCAGTTGCCGACTGCCAAGGACGCGGCGCGCAGCGAATGACATCGTGTCTATTTTTCAAATATTTGTGTAATGGGCTTGTGCTGTGCTATTCAAAGTTTGTTCGACTTCAACAATTTTTTTACACATTGTTGTATGTACATTTTATTCGTAAAAAATAAACAATAAAATTAAAAGCATGAAATTCGATTCTCCTTTTAGTATAAGAGGCTATTGCAAAGATTCATTTTTCCGTTGGCTATACTGCTCCTATGGCTATACTTTCTGTTATTGAAACTGATTTATTTTTCGTTCTTTCTAACTACTGTTAAAACATAATTATTTTTAAGCACTCAAAGTTAGCTCGATGCTGCTATCACAAGGCTACCTCATATTGCCTCCTCAACACAGTACCATTAAAACAAAATGGCGCCAACTTTGCCGCGAGTGACCTAGTTGTGGCAGTATGACATTTGACAAACCAATTGTCAACTGGAAATATTGCGCTTCATGTGATCACAGCTACTTCAGAAGATCAAATTCAAATTCAAATATTTATTTCTCAACATTGACAATTACTTGTTCTTATTGACGTCAAATAAAACATGATTCTACCACCAGTTCGAAAAAAAACCTTCGTGAAGAAGAACTGGCAAGAAACTTCACGGGTATATTTTTTTTTTCAAAATAAATTTACAGAGTCTCTTTATGTCTATACAAAATTATTCTTTTCTGCATCTGTTAGCTCGGCAAGTCTCCCCCCCCCAAGTATCCAAACGACGAACACCCTCAAACGATCACTCGTAAAATACAATATCTTCAAAATATTTGTACAATTCTTTATACTGACCGATATTTCCTAAAACAATAGTTTGCGTTGGGGTCGTTCCACCGGATGACGTCACGCGAATCGCTGTACCGTCACTTTGCTGAAACAGTTGAGTAATGTATTATAAATTACCATCTACAGTCTTAGAAGAAATCAAACAAAACATGGATAATACTTTATTATTATTATGTACTATCGACCCAGCCCATAGGCCACAGACCCAGTAGGACAATAGAGCATATTGGCCTAAATATCTTTTCTGTCGTAGTGTCGCCTCAGATTGTTGCGTTACATGTAAATATAACGTTTATTTAACCTGCGTGAAATATTCTTAATTATATGCAAGTATTTGAAACATCAAGAATCACTACATATTATAAAAACAAATAACTACTTTAATGAAAATGACCTGCGATGAAATTTACTCAATAAAATATATACTCACAACTATCAATTTAAATTTGAAATAAGCAAGTAAACATGAAATACAAACCAACAATGCGACTTAAAACCTAGTGACTCGACACGTTAATCAATCTACGCTGCAAACTTCCAAAAAACACTAAAAATTAATCGTATCAACAAATTCTTATATTTGGTTATAGGTCGCGCCACTTCTAGCCCCTCTGAAGTTGTTGCAAGACGTTTCCCGCAAGTACAAGTCATTCATTGTTCTTCATTTTATAATTATTTTTAAGTTATTCACATAGTTTTTGTAAGGTTTTTCTGTTACTAACAATATATGGACTTGCGTCTGAAATAAATCAATTTTATTTTATTTTATTTCATAATGGCCATTTACCATACAATTAAAAATCATATCGTAGGAGTTATCGCAAAAATATAGCCATCGCGCGTCATTATAAATTCGCAAAGCGGTTACCTGCCGTAAGGACTTTAGCGACAGCATTTGGTATATATTTAATGTTACCTAACGGCGATTTGTGCCAGTTTAGAAACTTGCCTAATCTTCGATCATTGGATATGAACGTGATGTGAAGTCTGAGGTACAGATCGCGTAAAACATCTAGTCCCCTCTGAACAAAGTACGAGTCGCGTCGCAGTAACGCATTTTAGGTGTCAGCGGGACGAAACCAGGAGTAGGGGAAGGGCCCCGCCCCTGATCTTATTTACGAATGTTCATTAGTGTGCGTTCAGAGTTCTTCGAACCGTATACGTGTGTTCGTTTTCGCTGCAAAGTATAGTCAATACTTGATGCGATTACAAGAGTATTGACCAGGTTCAATTCCCGGCTATGTATGAGAGTTAAGAAAAATGTTTGAATGTGACTATTATTAAATCTTAAATCGACGCCATGGTTCTTAAGAACAGATTTCACTATCTCTCATAGTTTCTGACTTCTCCATACTGACCCATTTGGATTGTACACCCGGTATAAAGCAATTTTGAGGAAGGTACTTTTTTTTTTCGGAAAGAATTATGAAACAATTTGGATATTTCTAGTTTCGGTACTGTATTTAATTTTTAATCAACTTTTTTAAGAAATTCGCATGGTGACGTCACATACTAGTTACTTTTAATAATGTATTTTAATAAAGGTATAATAAGAAGTTACTAAATATAAAAGTGATGACGTCATATGAAGGTTGACTAAGTCAAATATACGCATTTTCGTTCAAAGAAGCTTAATCGCCTATTTCTGCGAGCTTTTACTAAAACAAATATAAAAAATGATATCCCGAAATGGTTTTTAAATTAGAATCAGATTTATTTTTGTTATATACCGAATTGGACAAGGATTAATATCGTATCCGTCTAGACAGCTGTCTAATAACCACATTGTATGTGACCATTTTTTAAGCATTAAAATTGGTGTAGTATGCTACTCGTAAAAGATATTTGTCATCCCAGACTTCTGTAGACCTCTCAAACAGGTACAATTTCATCAACCATTATTTTGTTATATTTCAAAAGAATAAACATTTTCGTTGAAAGCTCTCACAGATTTCTTCCTACATCTTGAATAATTGCCGTCATATTTCAACAAATTAACACAAAACAATATTAAACTGTACGTATTATAAATACTGGATATTTATTTAATAAATACAAAATAATTTACTACTACGAGGAATTGAATCCAGCAGTTCTAACATAATATTTCTACGTGATGTCTTTTCTTCAAGAGTATCTCCGCGACCAAGCGAACCAGGAACTAGACGAACAAGCGATATGCAGCTTCTCTTGCAAACCTTTACTAACAAACAAAACAATAGCTGGGAAAAAAATTTCTGCTCAATAGTTTTGTAACTAAGTCAGGTAAATAAATGTTGGCATTGTTTAGTTACTGTATTCTATACTAAAGTAAACAATAACAGCGTTGCTGTCCGTATACGAAGTACATAGCTTCAGGTTTGACAGTCGTCTAGTTGGCTTGGTCAGCCACGAGTCACGTATTGGCTATGTCTTTGCGGTGTCCAGTGCTCGTTGCTAGATCTGCTGGGCGTTTTAAGTATACGAGGCAACAATGAAACTTACAGCAATGTCCACTTAAATATATCGATACTGAATTGATAAGCTAAGAATAGCTTTTACTGTGCGAAATTGTAAATTTAATAATTTTTTAAAGACTTTCAGGCCAAAACGTAGTCTAATTACTGATCAATTGAGAATTTTATTCTAAAATGAAAACCTTGTACTCTTGTTATATAGAGAAAAAATTTGTTGTTTGCTTGTTCATTATGTAATCGACTAACTCTGAGACTACATGAAGATTTATAAAAATTCGTTTCCTATGTAACATAAGCACTATTTTATCCCAAAATGTCCACAAGATCGGGAGATGGTAGTTGACAGCGCGGGGCTCTGCTAGTTGTCCTAAGATTACCTGAAAACTTGCCTGTAAAATAATATTCTGCAGCGGTTTAGCCGACGTCAGTAGCAGCGGCCTCGTGAGCCTGGCGTTCGGCGACAGCACACGAACATTGGACTGCATGCGCGGACGCACGCCCGCCACTTGGAGCGTGCGCGCCCCGCCCACTAATCCGTCCAGGGATAGCATTTGACCCTGAAGGTATTGGAATCGTTTAATTTTTTTACTTTATAATAAAACATTATTTTAATTACACCTGTGTGCAACAATTAGAAAGGACTATTAAAAATCTATTATATACTATTAGAATGTTAATAGCTAGAGGGTTTTTATTTGATTCTAGACGCTAATATCCCGCATGTGACACAGCCTGAATAATCCGCGCTATAATAATCGACGCATATTTAGCATTGGCCGGTCGCGACAAAAATCATTGTAGCCGAAGATTTATAACACCTACATCAAAATAAAAAAAAACCTATGTGAAGCTTAAACAATTTACTAAAGAAACCTAACTAAACAAACTAAAAAAGACTTCAATTTGACGATCTCCTAAAATGTCTTGGAGTTATTTTAAATTGCGTTTTATAAATAAAAGAAATCATTTGTTGTGAATAATCACTGCAATAAATAAAAAGAAAATATTCAACTTTTTCAACTGATACTAATATTTTAGTATAAAGGATTTGTTTTACATCTAAAAAAGTAAAAGCATCGACAGACTCCTCACAATATTGCCGAGTCTCGAATCACTGAGTGGAATCTAGATAAATCTCTACATATTTAAATTGTAAATGTCTGTGAAGATGAGAGTAGCAAATTTCAGCATTCATTATAGAGAAAACTTTTACGATTAACGATTTAATACGCAACATTGAATGAAACGAGGAGGGCTTAACGTTTAGAACCCGTTATAATCGTAGATATATATCAAAACATAATGCTATTAAAATTTAATGTCTTATACAATCCACGAAATATCCAATACTACAAACAGAGCCCACCACTTACTACACTTTCAACAGAATGCACCAAAATTCGCGGACCAAACTCGTAACTTTCATTAAAAGGTTTCAAAAATCACCGGCAGGTGGACTGTTCAGTGGCTAGTGGTGAGAACACAACAGTTGAATATTTGAAAGCAAAACGGAACAATAATTATATTTGTGAAAAAATACTTACTTGTGCATTAGTCAACAGCTTGGCTACAATCGGTTGAGAAGTTTTCTCTCCCGGATTATGCTGCCTTACAACTTGAGTCAAAGTCTTAGAAGTCTGATTCGCCAATTGCACAGTTTGCCCTGCCAACTGAATAGTTTGTCCACTAGACAACTGCACCGTTTGCCCGCTCGACAACTGCAAGGTTTGCCCACTAGGTAATTGCACCGTTTGATTGGCCAATTGAACCGTCTGCCCACTTGGTAACTGCACGGTTTGAGAACCTAACTGAACAGTTTGCGTATTTAATTGACTTTGATTAGCGATTTGAACATTTTGCCCCAACTGCACAGTTTGTCCGGTAGCTAGTTGTACTGTTTGTCCACTGGGCAATTGAACGCTCTGTCCTGCCACTTGGACACTTTGCCCCGAAGGCAGCTTCACTGTATGTCCCGTTAACTGAACACTCTGACTTGCAAGTTGAACTGTTTGTGATCCGATTTGTACTGTTTGTCCGGAGAGCTGAACCGTTGACACCGGGATTTGCTGGGTTGTCTTCGGTGTAGAAGGTAGTCTTGGGTTTTGAGGTTTTGCATTCGATCTCATAGTTTGCACTGTCTGAGCGAGTTGAACGGTTTGACCACTAGGTAATCTGACACTGTGAGTTGGTAGTTGCAAGGATGACAGTTGCAAAGTATGCCCAGAAGACAATTGCACGGCTTGACCTCCGGGTAAATGGACTGTTTGGTTGGCTAACTGGACCGTTCTCCCATCCGCTAGTTGAACCGTTCTGGTCGGTAGAGTTGATGTTACAGCGGAGTTTACACTGCTTACAATAGCTGTCGCGTTGGCTGTACTCTGTACAAAAGCAAGATTATACATTTTAGATATGAATTTGATAACAGTTAGGTATGTATAAGCGGTAAATAATATTTACCTGTGCAATAGTAGTCACAGATGATGTTCCCGTTACCGTAGGCCTTTTCTTTATAACTTGCGCTCCTGAAATCGAATTTATGTTAAGTAACTCAAACACATACCAGAATATTAATCATTATTTAAACAAATAATTTAAATTACCTTGCGGCATCAAAGCTCTGGGAGAAATCAGAGATTTTCCAGAAGATGGTGTCGCAGGGCTTAAAACTCGAACGACCCCTCGTCTTGTTGTTGGAATCTAAAAATTATATAAAATAAATAAATAATTCATATTTTTAGAAAACACAATCAATTGTGTAGTACCAAAAGGTACCACTCCGTGTTCTTGAAGAATTGCGCATTCTTGCTAGGAATTGTCCTACGCTTTCTTGCGCTGTGAACTTCGTAGTTTTTTCTCAATGTGAAGGATAATTAATTTACATAATAACCGCCCTGACCTGGAATACGCTGTAAGAGTCGCAAAAGAAGCGTCCCATCGTAATTGGGTATACTTTAACTTTTACATAATGTTTACCATACCAAAGTATTTCAACTGACAGACAGATCAACATACGAGTAACCGGGTTTCATTGCCACCCTTTGTGTACAAAAATCTGGAAAGCTAGTACAGAATATAAGTAAACCTGAGTAGTAGGCGTGGATACGATTGCTGTGGCTGTAGTTTGTACGTTCGGTGGTCGAATTAGCAGGGATCGGGTACCAGCGGGAGCCTGCGAATAAAATAATAATAGTATGAAAGGTGGTTTAAGTCACCTTTGCGCGCGCGGCTTTATGTATAATGTAAATAATAACTCTATGTATATATTAATTAATTACTTTAATTTTTATAGTAAAAATACTATGAGTAAAGAAAAGTTAATGGCTAACATGCATACTTAATACCCATGTTCATGTTTATACTCCTTGCGGTGTGGACAGAGCTTCAAAGACCCAAAAGGAACTTTGATTCCTCATTGATCCATGATCCATACTCCTAACAAAGATTGGAGTATTTCAAGAAATGGACTCTCGTTGATATACAGCTATTATGATCATCATTATTTGTCAGGACAACATTTTATGTAAAGTAATTTTGTTTAAATTATCGTTTAACAAGGGCAGGGTTGACTCTCGAAGGTCCCTCTTCCTCTTTTATCCCAGAGGAATATTTTTGGCATCAACAGGAAGAACAGTGTACTTAAAGTGTATGAACAGGCCACTTATAATTTAAACGAAGGTCTTTCCTAACTGGTGCAACAAGCAATGGTCAATGTTGAAAAATAAATATTTGAATATGATAATTTTAATTTGACACTCTGCATACAACAATGTAATACGCGACATAGCAGATTATTTCTTTCTAAAATAGCTCGAAATAACATAGACTGGCCTGATTTGCTTTCTAACTATACTTTTCATGACTATTTGCCTATAGAACTATTGCCTATACAGAAGGTAAAAAGACTTTTTTAAATTTAGTTTTATATAATCTATGGCACTAAATTAATTTGGATTCGTCACCCTAGTGCCCGATTCTAATTAATCATGTAAAATCTATACATGTGAACTTTTTCTACTAAGCTTTAACTAGTTTGACACATGCTGTATAACTATTGATTGTAAGTTTGTCTTCAGAATAAAATAAAAGTAATTAAAGAATCCAGACCCGAAATTTAAATAACTTGCGGTAGAATTAACCTAACTTTAACCTTAATCTAAACTATATTTATTCTACAATCAATGAATAAAACCTCTCTGTCTCTCTCGAAATTGTTAAATAAATTTTATAGTAAAATTTGACTTACTTTAGGCTGCGTCGGCGGCGCTACAATCTGTTGTTGAATAATGGTTGGTGTGGTAACAGTTTGTTGCGCAGTCGTCACTAATGCAGCCTTTAAAATAAAAAACTTGATTTGTAAATATCAAGAAATTAAAATAGTTTAACCTACTATTATCATGAGGAAATAGTTGTTTGTAAAAGGTACACTTTAGGCATTTGTCTTTGGCTTGTACAAATACTTTTATAAATTGATGTTTTCTTAAACAGATCGAAGTAGGTATATATCTTTTTCAAGTATACAAGTAGAGCATAATACATTGTTTGGAATAATTGATATCAGGTTAGTTCAACTATTTCTTGGGTACAGAAATATAAATATTGGTAGTATAAATTGAATATTCATATTAATTTACTATGGTTTTAGTTCGCAAAAAACTAAAACTCTAAACCCTCTTTTGCCAAAACTAGCCAAAAGTATTTTACTAGTAACAAACAAATATTTTCTCGTAATAATCGTAGATTCATTACAACGATTCTTACCGCAGCTTCAGCCTTCTGTTGCAAAGGCCTCTGTTTGATCAAAGGGGATTTACTCGGAGCGGAAACAACTTGTGCAACACTTTTATTCACCACAATAGTCGCACTAGGTTTCACTTGGTTCGTAACCTGACCCAAAGAGGTTCTCACTATATTCTGCACTATCGGTTGTTTCACTTCGATCACATGTTGTTTAGTTGACTGCACTTGTTTTGGTAGGTTCACTTTGGCTTGAACGGTGCTTGCTTTAGGGATGGTATAAGTTTGTTTTGTGACATTTACATTGGTGACCATGGATTTAGGTGGTTGGGTAAAATTAGGTTTGGTTGGGGTTATGTTGGGTTTGGACACAACTTGAGTTTTATTCTGAGCTAAGCTGTTCTGTTTTGCTGCTTGCGCTTGTAATGTAGCTTGCTTCGTAGCTTGGCTGATTAAACTGGCTTGTTTGACAGATTGCGCCATTAAGTTCTTCTGGGCGGGTTGTTTCGGTGTTTGCTTCGTTTTCGGGGACTGTATGTTGATTTTTCCTTTCGGTTTCGGCTGTACGGGAGGCGTAGGTTTAGGTTGGGTTTGCGTCACTTGCATCAGGAGTTGTGCTGATGATAAAGTCGTCGATGATGATGGGACGTCGTCAACGTCGACGTCACTGTCAGATCCGTTGTCAATTACTTCTTCCATGCCGCCGAGTTCTAGATCCATCTGAAGCACAAAGGAAACAAATTAAGGAAAGTTCATTTTGATTATATGTACAAACTGTATTTTTCGACTCAATGAGACTGTCTGACTATGAAGTTACGCCAGGGTGGACGTAGGCGAAGTACCCGAAATACTAAGTCCATAAAAAAAGGCATCAAAGTCGTAAGAATTTTAATTCCATACAACTTTATTTCTGCAATTTTAATAATTGAGTGAATGAAATGGGGACAAATATAATTAATGATAAGATAATTCATTAATTATATTTGTCCCCGTTTGTCTCTTCACCTAGAAAAATATCGAAAGCACAAAAAATATTCATGAAAAAAATTTTTATGTAGACAATTGGATTTGATTTTTCTCAAAACCTTGAAAACGTCCAAGAAATTGAGGAAAAACAGTTTACTTAAGGCTCAATTTACAGACTTAAATGATATTTTCTGGGTCCAAAAAATAACAAAACCAAGGATACTATCTAAAATTAGCTGCCGTTGAATGTTGTCGCCATGATGAATCTATATTGTTCATTGTAAATATAGAAAAATTTGCGGAACTTAGGTATTTTTACATTTTTTTTTTTAAAGTTTTATTTTGACCATACAAATAATGATCTTGTTAATTTAATTTAATTTTGAAATTTTATTTGTAATATTTGTAGCCGTCGAGGAGTTGTAAACGTGGAGCCTGCGTTGTTTTTGCGCAAACCGTAACCACTTCAAAGAAATTTTAAGTATTCTAAATTTAGTCTAATACCGGAAAAAGATATCTAGTGTAATATAGTGGATTATAAAGTCAGTATTAAAATTATAATTTTTTTGGTATAATCTTTATGTATTCAAATTATATTTAAAAAGTTACCTTAAATAATGGAATTCCGGTAAAACAGACATTTTAACTTGTTTAAGTTACGTAGAGCTGAATTATGGTACAGACTTTTAGGCATTCAATAAATGCAGGGCATGAATAAACGTCCCCATCGATCCCACATGTTCTAAAAAATGTAACCAAATATCAAGAGTTTCAAGTTTCCTGACTAACCATAAGTTTATTTCATTTAGTCCATATTTGTAATTTGTTAATTATACTCGTAATTAACAAAGACATCCGTGACTTGTCCATTATTCAAGTTATAACAAGATATCCAAATGTCGTCAAATATGCAAACTCTTGGCTCCTTTTCAGCCCATGCCCAAAACACTTATTTTTGCAAATTGTTTTCACACTGATTGTTTTGCAGTTTATCGTGAAAATGAAAAGAATGATATTTTTGACACTTGACCTTTGGACATGTTTGATGGGGACTTTTAATACTTTAATAAGGTCACGAAACTCAGTACAAAATCATATCTCTGTGCGAATTGAGTAATATTTCTGTTTTGATCGGATTATGAATTCTTCCGTCTAGCATCGGCTATTCTCATTTTGACGAATTATGTATTTATTCCGAAAATTTTTAAAATATTACAAGTTCTTCGTAAAATTAAATAACTTGAACGTACCCCGTCCTTCTTTTTTGAAGTCAGTTCAAAAGGTGAAATCTCTTTTAGAAAGTACTTTTATTTTGAGTTAGTCAACAAATCAACGCATTTCTGTAGTACTCGGTTTAAAAAAATATTTCCACCTAAAAATCTTATAAGACAAAAATAATACGGTATGCTCACTTCTTACCAATAAATGTACTAATTTACTAACTCCTGCCTAGTAGTGCAGTGGTCCTACTGCAAACATTTTTTATATTATGTTCGTCAAAGTGTTATGTCAGTAGACAAGATAAAAAAATGTGATAAAATCAAGATGGCGGCTAACGCAAAGTCGAGGTTATACCCTAGATTGATTGATCATCGAAACATTTTTCGGAAAACATGTTCCTGCTGGATGAATTATTTATTTATTTATTGTATTGTCAAGAAGGACTATTGCTTTCTTATGTCTTGAAATCAATCAAGTCCTTAATAAAAGCATAAAATAAAAACTAAACAACAAAAATATCTAAGTATGTACATTTTTTTGAAACTTGACATAAGGTAAAAAGTAAATTCGTCATCAAAGAAACCCCCTGTTTGTTGCCCTCGAGAAGTTAACAAAATAAAATACTTACAGGGCCAATATCCTTGACTAAGCTGGTATTGCTAGATGCGGGACTGGCATCTGAAGGCACTGTGTTTTGCGTACTACTCTTAGATCCACGTTTGTTTATAGATTTCAACCATTCCTCCTCAGTCCTGAAATAAAAAGGAGAAGTGTAAATATATTGTAAAAAAACAAATGATAAGAGGGAACGGAAAAACAATTTATTCTTTTATTAAAGAGAGGTTTTGTTTGTTTATATTATGTAAACTACCGAATCGATTTAAAATTATAGCAAATTATTGATTAGATACTTTTTCGTAGCGCTTGTTTTGTTTAGTAGTGAAGGATTGAAAGGTTAAGTCGCATTCTGTCTGTTCTTCTAGTAATCTCTTGAAAACCTAGCGGGGAATTATTTTACTAGAAATACTGATCGTCTAATCACGACACGGCAGAGGCACGATGTTACACGTATACTCCGAAATTGCATTTCTATTTTACTATAAAAAACTTGGATCTACTGACAAGCAAACCAAATTAAATCCCAATCTCATAAATACAACAAACTATGTTTCCAGTTAGAATAGAGATTTATGAAAATGAAAGGGCACAAATTACACAGACATTATAGGCACTTGATTACAATGTTTAAATAAAATAAGACATAAATGTTTTGTTCTTCAATAAAAAAAAAACACTAATATATAAGTAAATATGTAACAATTCTAGGTTAAAGGTGTTTAGTATTCAGTTAAGATAATGTTTGTATAAAAAAAAATATTTATTATTATTATTATTAGAGAAAGCTATATATTATTTTATACTATTTCACAATGACTTACCGATTTCTATATAAATAAGTCCAGACAGCAGTTCTCTGATCATACTTCACTATGGGGTCCCTTTTAGCTGTCAATAATTTTTCTAAAGCCAAATTGACAGCGTTTTGCAACATTTCCTCATTGCCCGGAGCTATGTACTGTGACATTCTGGAAAAATGAAGTGATTTCTTTATTAAGCTTGAATTTTATGTTGAAACCTTACAAATCAGTACAGACTATCGTAACCGCAGACACAGACAGAGGTCAGAACGACTACCAACGGGCTTATTGTACGTCGCCGATGCTCTCTCACGTTCTGTCACCATTACTATTGCATATTATGCATACAAGCTTACGCACACACAGGAATAGCCATACCTCGTCGCAATCACGCGCTCGTACGTACACACTCACACTGCATTTCTCTTTTACGACGAAAAATTGTACCAATAACGTCAAACATCACAATAATGAATCCCCAGACAAACACACCAACTGTATAGTCGCAGTAAGCACAGCTCGTGTTATTTATTTATTTATTTATTTGATAGTTATGGAAGACCATACTTCGAACTGGGGTAAACATACATATATAAATACAAACAACCATGACCCGAGAACAAACATCTGTGTTCATCATAGCAATGAATGCCCCGGTTAGGGCTCGAACCTGGGACCTTCAATAACAAGTGTATCGTCAATAATTTCAGTATTGTATTACCCACTGTACGATAATTTACTGATTTATCAATAAAAATAAGATGCATTAGCCAGCCCGGCACAAGGCTGAAAACTACAACAGTTAAAGAAAGTGATTTGCTTTACATTACGCGCTTCACGCGAATTATTATAAATGTTCCCAGAATGCATGTATTTAAGAAAATAATAAACACATATTTACTGGGACTACGAAAATCTATCTAAGACTTGGTTGCTCTAGTGCCAATGCACTCTTTACGTCCATATAATCATTATTATTGTTATTATGACAATAAAAATATTTTTTCGTATGAGATATATGTATATGTGTATGTGTGTATGCATTTTTATTAAATTTTTTTCTTTCTCTGCTATAATTGGTATTGTTGCATATACCTGAAACAGTGGTTCGCGTTACTGCGGACAAGGACCTGAGCACATCCACTTTTCATTCATATCTTTACAAACTTACATGTATGTGTTTGTTATGTTAATTTTCTCTTTATTATTTTTGTAGTTACTGCTTTCGTAATTTTTCTTATCTGTTCAGTGCATTTTTGTGTCTTGTTTTTCTAATTGTACTAAATGCAAAACGATATATCTATCTAATTATTAAAATTGCGCGGGTACATACCCTACATTAACAGCAATGTATATGTTTTCAAATAAATGTTTGTGATATATGGCTTTGCTACGATTTTATTGATTTTATTGCTCTGCATAATTGCACTAAACGCGTGCTATCACGTGATGGCGCGTGCTAGTGCAACGCTGTGGCGACGCTGCTGGCACGCCCACAAGGCCATTTTAACCATTTTCTTTGTTCTGTGATTTTGACCAAAAGAAAATCATATCACGTAAAAAGCGAGCGATGTCGCGGGCCCACTGTACTATAATGTATATGTTTCTATGTCGGGCTAACTGGTAACTCTTAAATTCTTTTTGCCAGTACTGTTTGATTCAAAGTGACATCCTCTTGAAGAGTTAATGTCTCAAAGAACTATTAAAATTCGCACCTACTTATATACGATTAATTGGCATTTTTAATTCATAAGCTACAATTGTGAGAGCATCGGTGGCGCAGTGGTTAAAGTGCT
This sequence comes from Marasmarcha lunaedactyla, assembly GCA_923062675.1. Classification (NCBI taxonomy): domain Eukaryota; kingdom Metazoa; phylum Arthropoda; class Insecta; order Lepidoptera; family Pterophoridae; genus Marasmarcha; species Marasmarcha lunaedactyla. Next base: position 19,719,832 of record OV281353.1, read on the forward strand.
TCTCGATCCCTCGAAAATCCCGGATTCAATTTCCGTTGACAGCCAAAAGCACCAACGTAGCTTAACAACGTAGGTAGATCAAGCCGGCTGATCTAACGGTGAAGGGAACATTGTGAGGAAACCCTGAGAAATTATTTCAAACCGGCAACCCACAGTAGACAAGCATGTTTGACTATACATTACCTAACACCACCCCTCAGTTCGGCAGGGATATCAGCTCTGCGGTGGGGTTATTAAGCTTTCCGAGTGATAAATTATATTAAAAGAAAGAATATTAAAAAATCCTTATTACAAAGGCACTTACTTCAACAGAGTCATCACATCTCGCCGGGTCCCCTCTCCGTTGGGCAGCCTCGCCACGGCGTCACGAACCAGCGCTATGAAGGTGGCGTGGCGCGGACGACACGCCGACACGAGCAGCGACCAGCTCGCGCAGGCCCACACCGAGCGGGCGCACGGACCTACCACTGCCCGGTAGCTGGTGAACAGTTGCAATAATAAAATATAGGACAATTTCTCTAAGAGAGACTTAAGTATTTAATTAATAAATAATAATAATAAATCCACAAACAAACACACCAACCGTATGGCCCCAAAGTAAGCAGAGCTTGTGGTATGTGGTATACAGCGAACTGGGGGGGAACCCAGAATAAACCTACATATAAATAAATACAAACAACCATGACCTAAGAACAAACATTTGTGTTCATCACACAAATGATGCGCCGGTCAGGACTCGAACCTGGGACTTTCGACATAGGAGGCAGGGCTACTTAGCACTACACCACTCGGTCGTCAAATTGCATATTCATTTGTATTTAATTTTAAAAGTGTCTATTACTAACTTGTACGCTCTAGTTTCTCGCTCTAACGCCTTAGGGCTGTTTATCAGTGTAAAGCAACGGCGTAAAAACAAATGGAATATTACAATTTTGCGAAAAAAAGGGTCCCGAGTTAACCTATCCATACACAAGTACAAGAATATGAATAGATTTCATTATTTTAAATTTATTTATTTATTAGGTCACCAACAGAGTGTACATCAAAACTATGTTACTGCAACTAAGAATTACGCTATAAAATCACCATATGTGTGCAGTTTCGGTTGTCCCAAATTTGAATAGGTAACATAACTGGTTTATTATAAATATTTTTAATATGCTTTTATATAAATTCTATTTTATGTTACAATCGAATTTAGTTTTATTATTTATTTCATAGCTAAATTCATTACATAGAAATTCTCGAAAATATACAATAAGGAATTTATTCGTTCTATGAAAGATTTGTGAGTCAATTTTTTTTATAAATATACAAACGGCTATTTATTTATTTACTCAGCCACGACTGCACTCACCCCCTAGGGAAGAGCTCCATACGGGCTCGAAACTAGTCTATTAATTAGTTAATAATAATAAATTTAATATTAATTAATAACAATAAGTAACACAGCGTAAAACAAACTTACCCATGCTGCACGTAAGTGAAAGGCTTGGCTGCGGCCGCAAATCGCTTCCGCTCTTGAGCGCGAAACTCCGCGAGCTCGGCGGCGGTGGGCGGCTTCACTGACACGGAAGACTGGTACCTATTGACAGTGCGATTAGTGTCAGTTCTGGACGACACAAACATGTGAAACATGTAACCTGGCTAATTTGCTAACTATCGTCAAAAGCAATGCGTAGACCTAACCTATATCTGTATTTAATTTTTTTTATGTTTACTGTATAAAATACCTATTAGTCAATTTTGGATATAATGGAACCTTAAAATAACATTACCAAACTTAATAAAATTACAAGAATTGTGAAAACACAAAAATATAGTTCATCAGACATCAAAATGTTTCATAAAATTCTGGCTTATAAATTACTACTGAACACACACTTTTTTTCAAATATAAACCTGACAGGTCTTAGTTATCGCAAATTTAAAAAACTTGCGAACTATTATAGTACACGTCGCACAACGTGGCAGCTCTGAAGTATCTGCGAGACGCTGCACGGAACACGAACGTGGGTGTGCGCGGGGCGCGGGCAGCAGACTTTTTTTTTATAATAAATCCCCAGACAAACACACCAACTGTATGGCCCCAAAGTAAGCAGAGTAACCCAGAATAAACATACATATATGAATACAAACAACCATGACCCGAGAACAAACACCTGTGTCCATCACACAAATGAATGCCCCAGCCAGGACTCGAACCTGGGACCTTCAGCGTAACAAGCAAGGCTACTTTCCACTACGCCATTCGGTCGTCTTACTTCCTACTTTGAACATGAACTGCAGCTAATTTCAGAGCCGCCCTGTTGTGTGATGCGCATTGTACTTGTGAGCTACAACCCGTACAACCGGTTCACGGCTAATGTAGCCGCTACACTCACTTAGCCTCACTAGGCTTCTGGCGCGGTTGCCAGGCGGCGGTGTGCAGCCAGCGCTCGCACAGGCGCCCGAGGATGGCGTCGCAATCTCTGCCTGCGCCGATCCACTGGTACATCTGCAGGGATTTACATACAGTATTGAACACTGCTATTACACTTAACCAAAATATTTTATTTCATTATTGGTTTATCTTAATCTTTTTAAACTTCGACTTTTGTATTGTCAAATTATTTTTCCTTTCACGGCCGGTAAGCACATGTACATAATTAGTCGTAGGGGTTTAATGTATTAACAGTAAGGGCCTGCGCAGTCGGCAGACTTTTCTCCGCGGCGGAGAAGAAAGTACGCTCCGCGAATAGCAAGTCCGCCGCGAATTTACCGCAAACTCAACGCACACGGCGTGCGATCATTTGTTGCCCGGAAATGTAGAAATAAACGCGGATTAAAGCATGTGCGTTGCTTCGCCTAGTCACACGAGTTCCATTTTTTTCGGGTCTCCCCCGTACTTTTGTCCGGTCCGCTCTCTGCATGTCCTCGGTTTTTCGGGCGACTTTTTGTACGCGCTTCTTTCTCCCTCGTTTGCGTTACTCGATACAGTTGTAAGCGATCTATTTTAGCGGACAATAAAGTCCGTCGTCTGCGCAGGCCATATTGAGTTTTTTATATTGACTAATGACGCGTAGCCAGCCGTGGGCTTCAGTTGGCATTGCATTTATTCCAGTAATTGCACTGACGTCACACAACGGGTTGTTACGGCGGTCAAATAGGAAGGGCTGTAGTACTGCCCTAGAAGAGATCTGAACATAGATACTCTACTGCCACGGAATGTCCAAACCATATGTCTGTCAGTTTGTTTTAGTTGTTGATCCTTGTAATGAGTTATTTTATTTGTAGATATCAACTACATTTGTAATTCATCAAAGTTAATATAATTAATAAAGACCATTGGATTAAAAAACGATGTAAACACACCAGCAAATCATGTTGAAGGCGATGTTTACAACCATTTGGAACAGAAGCAGAAAACTAAACTATTGTAACGGACAAAGCTAGGCCCGAGCAGACAATGCCGCGGAATGCAGCAGTTTTAGAAGAACCTCATAAACTTAATGAATGTCGACGTAGCTCTACACTCTACACGTCGTTTAAAATAATACTAGGCACACCGATAGAAAAAAGCTGATCGAAAAAATACTGTCAGCGCTTCTTTGCCAAAAATATACATTACTTTAAGACTTAAGTTATAATACACATATAGGCATGATATCAATTTAAGATGAACCTTTATATAATTTTTCACTATTAAATTTTGAACTGTTTATGTTACACAACAGATATTTTCAAATTTTAGTCTAGATTGTTAATAGTCTTAAAATAGAATTTTAGTGTGACCAGGATTCATTTAATTGATTATGATATTTCACAAGAACTAGTTTCACGAATTATCAAATTACTAAAAAAACGTGATTCCCACATCCCTAAAAAAGTATCTATAAAAGATCACCAACCTGTGTTTCAGGTAGAAACTGTAAATATGGCACAAAATCATCGGGATGTGGGCCTCTCTCTCCGGCTAAGAAGTCTAAAGCTGACTCCAGTTCTCCGCACCAGTCTTCTGATACTGAAACAAAAAATTCGGAGATTGAACATAAAATAAAATAATACAAAAGTACATTATGTATATACTATTATTAGAACGAGGGAAGATTTGTATCTTTGTTTATATGTATAAGAGAAATCCTGCTACTGCAGAAAATTCACAGTTATTTATTACTACTTATCATAAATTAAATTTTACCCTGAAACTCTCACGGGAGCGGCTACGGTATTACGTAAGAAAAGCGGTCAGCAAACAATCAACAATTACCGCGCACTTATCTCCACTCATCGCAATACGTCAAAAAAACATTAATGTCGAGCGCAGGTTTGCCGATGACGTGATGACGTCACGCAATCATGTAACGTACTCAGTGAGTGTACTCGGTGAGCGCGGGGTTGGGCGGGGAGGTGGGAGGGGTAACCATTGGCAACCTGCATGCGACTTATAAAAGTTTACTGTCGGGCTGGTACCTCATGCGATTTTTTGTCAATTAGCTAATTAAGAGCAAATATCGCGCAATTTTGTTATCGGAAGTTACATAATAAATAAGCCTATAGGAGCAACGCCGGTCACACCGCGCGGGGCATCTAATCTATAACGTTATTATGTAGAGGATGTTTGTCTGTACTATATGAGACCCGAGAGGAATGCAGCTCGCCGCCCGCTTCCCCTGTACTTCCCCCGATGGCGCCCGCATTGTACAGCAGGCAACGCCTTTTTTTATTAATGAAAAACGAAGACTTAGTCGCGGGAGAAGTCGGAAGCTAGTATATTGTTGTGCACTGTACAAACATGCGATTATGACGTCAGCGCGCTCAGGTTTCAACTTATCGCGCACGGATAATAATAAACTCTGAAATTAAATAAAAAAATTTACAGGCGAACGAGCACCTAATTCGCCTTATTTAAGTGGCATCTGCAACCATGGAGAATATTCTTCATCGATTATAAATTTGATTATTGTATCCACTAATGCTGCAGGCTTTAGTTGGAATCACCTTTGTTCCAGGCATTGTACAAACGATTGTTTCCCTTTAACAAGAACACAGCCACGTCAACGAGATTATTATGGCGGTAAAATAATAAGGATTGGGACACTTTCCCCGGCGAGACCTGCGCGCGCAAATTATCTACCGGTGTATCATTGTCTTTACCTAAGTTATTTTTTAATTCATATATTTAACTTTGCAAAAAAGATATACAATGTTGATAAAAGCGAGAGGCGTTACATGAAACCACATATTTTGTTTATCATTATCGGGCTACACAACAAAAATCAGATCAATGTAAGCAATAGTTTAGTCACAGGAATGCTTTTTAGTTTGTATTTAGTTTCATTTAAACATTCTGTATCTTCCCGATCACCTGATCGTAAGTTTGTACTATAGGCATACTTAGTTATCTAAACGAAAAAATTCACGCGAGCGACGCGACGTTGCCAGTTCGCATCGTAAGTTTGCAATACAAACAAGGAAGTACACTGTTACTAAATATTTCCTTAAAAGAAAGTACAGATCACGGTTATCTCACTCTAATGTAATAAGCGTAACAGAAATAGAAATAGATCAATATGTTGCTATTGCGCCGGCGGCGGCTCGGCTAATTAGGTCAAGGGCACAATTTTTACTTTGTTTAGTGCGAAGACGCGTTGCATCCGGGGTGCACGTTGCGCAATTCAGCACAGATTATTGTCGCTCACGCGTCCCATTTACTAATGTTAAGTTTTTATTGTGTTAGGACACGTAACTGAGTATTTTAGATTTAGTTTTGTGAGTAGTTTTTAATTATTTTGTAAGTACGTAAGACATCCACAATGCCTCGTGCTACATACACGGCGTCAGAATACACTGACATGATTTTAATCTACGGGGAATGCCTCCGAAACACAGCTCTAGCTCTGCGAACTTACCGACCATGCCAATTCAACGGGCACGGAAAAACAAACCATTAGCAGCGCATCAGGAGGGAGTCCCACCGCAGCAGATACCTACTGCGCGCGAGCAACAGATTCTTGACTATTTTGACCGCAACCCCACATCGAGTCTGCATAGAGCCGCACGCGAGTTTAGAGTTTGCCATAGAACCGTGCATAACATTTTAAAAAGGAATAAACGCAAACCGTACAAATTTAAAAAAGTTCAAGCCCTTTTAAGAAGGGGTTTGCCAGTCAGGCGTACTCACTGCCAGTGGATACTTGACAAAGTTACTGACGATCCGATTTTTTTATTAAATGTCATGTGGACCGACGAGAGCACATTTACACGCAATGGCATATGGAACCAACAAAATCTCAGATACTGGAGTATTGAAAATCCACGCATGATTCGGGAGTCAGAGCATCAGTACCGCTTCTCTGTTAATGTGTGGGCTGGTATACACAGGGACCAGATTATTGGCCCTGTTTTTATTGACGGCACCCTTAACGCGGCAAAATTTTTGGAGATATTATCCGGTCCCGTTGCTAAATATACCGAAGAACTACCCTTAGCTGATTATCGGCATTTATGGTACCAATTGGACGGAGCTCCTCCACATTCAGTGATATCTTCCAGAGCGCTACTCACCGAAATGTTTGAACAGCAGTGGATTGGTCGATTTGGACCAGTACGATGGCCACCACGGTCCCCGGATCTCACTCCAATGGATTTTTTCATCTGGGGGTGTGTAAAAAGTGAAGTGTACGCGACAGACGTGAATACCGTACCGCTCCGCTGTGTAGGTAGGTGTGCGAGCCGGTGAGCCCGCCGCCGCACGCGCTATGCTACTTAAATGCTACGTTGCCAATTTGTTACGCAGGTGGCGGCAGGCTACTCAACAAAGGATTTTTAAATTTTAACTTAATTATTAAGCTATTTAAGTTCTTTGAAAAACGTTTTTTCGTATACTTCTCGTAATTTTTTTTTTAATAGTTTCGGATTAACAGTATGCACTTATAGTATATGTGGGTTCATTAAATGCCTCTCGCTTTTATCAACATTATATATTAAACAGGTGTATTGAACATCGAAAGATGTAACCCTACACTCGTTTAGGGCCACGCGGCCTTGCGCTATTGCGAGTATATTTTTACATGCAGCCGCCAGCAATCACAGGTAGTTCGAACAATCAATCAACAATCATAGTAACTTGTTTATTGTTTTGTGCCCAGACGAGATCCTAGCAAAGCACCACCCTATACAACCACCAAACATGGAACTTTGGTCTTTAAAACGATGAAATGTTCTAAAAGAAAGATGGCACATATTGAAATGTATAACTGTAGCTACTAAAATAAGCTGAATAATACGAACTTCATAAAAGTTATTTTCCATTTAACATTTATCTAAACTGAAAAAGACAAGTATCACCTGGACCATTCTCATTGAAACCCCACAAAAAATACACCTTCGTTATGGCTAAGTAAACACATAAATATAGCTTTTGATTGTAACCGCGTGCTGACATAATAGTTTAGTTCGATTAATATCTAGAAATACCAACATACTCACAATTATACCATGTATTCAATGGAGCAATGGGACTTTTCATAACAGCAGCACACCTTGCTTGCAACTGCTGTTTAGACGCTCGATGAGCGGCCCTAGCCGGAAATAACGCTCTTACGAGAGACAGGAAGTTGGCATGGGTGGTTTCAGTCAATGCTTCATCACCAAACAGAGATTCTTCGTTGGTTTCTGTTGAAGTTTCAGCCATTACATCACCATCATCAGCAATTTCCACTGGTAGCGACATCATGTCTGGAAGTGCGATTGTTTTACAATTTACTTTGGAATAGTGTTAATGTGAATGATTACTGCTCAGTGTGGTAACACCATACACAAACACCTACATTATGTACAATATGTAAGTTAGTTAATAACAATGAGCTTTGATGGCTCTCACTTAAAATGCTATGTAATTTTTGGATGGCTCCTTAACTGTTGAATGTAAAATGTTATTAAGATTTAAAATATTCAAATCAATTATATGAAAACTACAACTATACTATATAAGTTTGAAAAATGTGTTTGTTAAAAAATTATTGCATATCTAGCCATATTCCCACTTTCTTTTTTATTAATATTTTAAATTAAACTCTAGGTGCTCTCACTGTCATCACTTACCTATGCCATCTAAGTCTTCCAATTTTATTGGTACTGGTTGTAACCCTTTATCATTTGGTTCTTGTTTAATCTTATCCAACTTCAGATCACTATAACTCACACTGCAAAAGAAAAAAAATTTAATCACCTCTTGACCAACTACGCCAGTATTTCATAGCTGTTTGTAGTGATTTTATTCATAGCACATACATAGATAGAAAGATTCTAAAATAGTTTATTTGGATAAATAAGAACAATTCCTTAAACTAACCAACGGCTCTGACTAATTGTTACTGTGACTTGACGTTAATAGTTAACATATAACCTCATTGATTTTGTGTGGGTAATGATGAGTACTATAGCACATTATTCTACATATCATCGATCGTTTTCTAAGTGTACGTAAAATAATTAACTTTTATAGTAAAAAGTTTTTTACTTTGCATTACATTATAATATTTTCAAAGGGATTTCAATTTTTTTTTAAATAATAAATAATAATAATAATAAAAATCAGTTTAGAAGTTCATGTTTTGTGTTAGAGATACTTCAAGTTTAGTACCTTTTGCAATAGTATATCTACTTATTGACTAGCTTTGATTAAGGTAATAATAGTTTCATATATATATTGATTTAACATCTTTAAAATTTTTTTTTAAAGTAGCTCTTTAATGCAACTACAGTCTAGTTTCTGCTTCTTATAAATAAAACAAATTACAATAAAATCATATCTACTCTACTCACTTTGACATACTAGAGTGTCTGACATCGCTTTCTTGTTTTATCTCAACCTCTTGGTCTACTGATCTTCTAATAACCTTTGGACTTGCAACTGGATCTACGAAAGAAGACCCTTCCGAATCAGATTCCCGCTCACACTTAATTTTAATATTTGGTAGAAGAGGTTTATTCTCCACGCTCTCTTGGCACTCCTCCTTCAACTTTTTAGCAGCCAGTTCACGCTTAGCTTGTTTCTGCCCTGGCTTAGGCCCTCTCTTAAGTCTTTGACCCATTGAGTCATTCTTCTGACCTCCAAACATAAGCTTTTTAGCACCATTTACCAAAGCCACTCTTTGCTTGATATCATCTAGATTTATGCCAGCTGTATTAAGTTCAGGGTGATTCTGAAATAATTTTTAAGTTATATGCAAAAATACTAAAATAATCTCATTTTGTTTTTTATTTTTCGAAAATTTGAATATTTCTAGTTTCTTTTCAGTATTTAATTTATTTAAAATAAATTTTTAAAGAATGCTGTATGAAGACAAAAGGGATTTGTTATCTTTTTAGAAATGCATTACAAAGTTTTTTTACTAAACCTGGAATGATCAACTCTACAATTTTTGATTGATTCTTGTGATAGATATAATATATGGTGCGTTCCGTTTGCCGCTCACAGCGCTATCAACGCTAAAAGTGCTCAAAACCGTTCCGATTCGTTTTAGTGCGCTAAAAGTGATATTAGTGCCATTGCAATTGGAACGGTAAATAGCGCGCTAACATTCTGATTGTTCGTCGATTAAGTCTAAAGTTACAATTTCATTAAGATCTTTGACCCTGAATGAAGCAGGAGCCATTTTTTAACATTATTACATAAGTAAATTAATAAGCAAGCTTTTAAAATCTATAATCGACTAATAAAAACATCAACAAAGTAACGTCATGTGTCAGTTTTGACAGGCCGCTCACAGCGACCATGCTCCGTAGCTTGGGCACTGTGAGCGGGAAGACGGCAGCGTTTATGACGTCATTGATGACGTATCGATATCGCTGTGAGCGCGCTAATGGGCAATCTGAACGGTTATATGAGCGTTGTGAGCGCTATAATCGGCAAATGAAACGCAGCATTATTGTAAACATTGATATGATAGAGTAATTAGAAGTTGATGCTACTTGATGACATCATATAGATGTTGAATGAGCCGTTTAAATTAGCTCTTTATCATTAGAACAAGCTCAATTGCATTATCATATTAGTTGTTACTAACAAAATACATTATAGAAAAGTGATATCTCAAAATAATTTTTGAATTAAGTGCAGACCCAATTGTTATGAAACACTTATGACAAGTTTCACATGGTAAAAGTAGAGTAATGTCAAAATATACCATACCTCTCTATACTGCCTCCTAGTCCTATGGGCAGCAAGAACACCTTTTAAACATTCCCATGATGAAAGGTGCCCAGGATCCATGCCACTCAAAGTACCTGATATGTTTCCATCTGAAACCTGCAAAATACAAAAAGAAAACATTATTTACTGATAGAGCTCCTAAAAAAAAAATAAAGATTCTAATTTTTTTTTAAACTTCAAATTAGACAAAATGAACTAATGATGGTATTATGAGGTATTATGTACCATTACTTTTATACATATAAATTACAATGCATGTGTGTTTGTGTTACTCTTCAAAAAGTAATAATGCTGCTACTAAATAAACAGTGCTTGATGGATTTTTATAATTCTCATTTAATATACAGTATTTGAAATATAAATCTGTATATAGGTTAATGAATCTAAATTAAAAATAAATTCTATGGGCATTAAAAAATCATTTGTATAATTTAAAAAAAGGCTATTTCTGATCCAGAATAAAATATTCTGCTTTGCTTATACATTTTTAGGTGTGGATGCATATGTAAAACAAAATATTTTAAGACCAGAATTATTTCAATTACCTGAGCAGTGTTTGAGCTTTTCCTCTTCTTTGTTTTGGAAGTTGGTGGACCTTCAGGATAGTTGTCATCCTCAGAATCATCTCCACCGACCTCACTTCGAATTGCAGCTAATTCCTCAAAGTACCTCTGTCTTGCTCTCAAGTACAAAGGTTTGCAGTTATTCTTTAATGAAGGCTTTGGAGGCAAAGGTGGCAACGGGGGAGTTGGCCCAGGTGGAGCTAGCTTTGCAGCAGCCAGCAAACGCTCCCGAGATATCAAAACTTCTGGTAACAGCTTAGCATAATATGATTTCATCTATAAAACATACAAATACTTTAAGTTAAGACTGACAGTTCACTACATTGGGAAATTGAATTATTTTGACAAATACCTTATGCTTTTGCTGCTTAGTTCTAGCTTTCTTCAAAAATTTTCTCATTTTGGCTATATCAGGTCTGTAATTACCTTGTCTTAAATTATTATAAAAATCACCTAATGGTGTACTGAAATGAAAATTTTCATAGTTAAATAACATTTTTATAGTCTTATCTTTTTCTTCTTCTTCATTTTCTGTAAACTTGGGAAGAAACTTCTTAAGTTCATCCTTGTGTTTATCTTCTAAGGAATCCCATAGTTTCATTGAAAAGAATTCTTTAAATACCCCATAATCCTCACAAAGTTCTTGAGGCAGCTCCAGAGAATGACCCAAGATACGCAGGGGCTCCATAATCTCCTCATCTCCATCTGAGCTGCTACTTGAGCTGTCAGAGGAGCTGGTACTGCTGTCTCCACTATAACTGTGCTCACTTTCCATTTTGAACAACAAATCTTAACAACTTTTTGTATCCGCTTAATCAAAAGCCATTTATTTGAATGTTGAACATCAAGGTTTTTCCATTACTAATAATGTTTTCACAGTAGGTTTTCCCCTTGTTTTGCTTATGATGTTTACGAAAAACCGAGTTGATGTTTTAGCTAACTTGAAAATTCATTCAGAAGCCCCTTTTTAAATTCACGTCAAGTCTTGTCTAAAATAAAATAGAACACACGCGCAAAAAGGCGTTGTTTCATACATAGTATGCGCCAGAACGGAACATTACGACGAGAAAATAGCTTGACAATCAAGAATAGCGACATTTTGGCCGACCACCAATGGATTTGAAAATATTAGTAGATTGTCTATGTCTGTACCACTTGTCTTTGGTTTGGTAGACATCAACTGTCATTTGTAATTGGATGTCACATGAAAATTAAACAAAAATTATCTACGGTACGAGATGACACAACGGCCTTAAACTTTCAACAGGAGTTTTAACAAAATACTACAAAATTAAATCATTTTCAGGCCTGAAATTTTCCTGTAAAATATAAAATACTGTAATATTATATTAAAATATATCAATTAGTTCTCAAGATAATTTTAAAACGATTGTCTGAGTCGGAATTCTACAGGGCCACGCTCAAAGGATTTTACGCCAAATTCCAACGCACACTCAAGCACTTCCCTCCTTTCACCGAAAATTTTTGAAATCTTTATTAAATGTCTAATTTCCTTTGCTTGAGTCTGAAATTGAAAATCTGAATACGTAATTTAAAGTTTTATAGACAAAACAAATTGCACCATTACGGAAACATAACCACAGAAAGAGGGTAGGCGATTTAAACTAGTGAGGCCTCTAGGTTCGGTGGCGATTCCTGCATGTGGTATATTTATAAATCATGTCACACCAATAATTTATTATGTATTTAGCCTCTGTCTGACATCTTATTTCATATTTACCTTACTTAATAGGGACGCTGTTCTGTATTTGCTTAAACGCTTAAGGAAAAGTCACGGTAACTAGATCTTACTTACCTACTTTATCTTATAGATTTTAATTTCCGAAACTAACTATTTTCTGACCTCGTCAGCAATCCCACTAATCACGAATTTAACTAAAGATTTGACGAATTCCTTAAGTTATTTACAGTCCATTTCTAATTAACTTATGAGCTAAACTACGTAGTGCGTTTGGGACACATATTTGAAATGTAGTAACTTAATTACTAATTAACGACTTAATACATGCAAATCGGGCATAAGGTGTTTTGATACTTTGAACTAAAGTGAGATTTCCAAGTCGATGTACAAGATAATAACAAACACTTATTTTTTTTATCTGTAGATTGTCATAATATTGCTTGCCTTGATCTTGTTGATACTAATTAGTTCTATTTCTCTTATTATTTAAAAATACATGCGAAATTCGAAAATAGATACTATTTTTGCAATATTGTCCAATTTTATAATATTATATCTCTACTTATATGTTTAACGTAAATTATTCGACTGGCTTTTTCAAATCCTTTTTCAATTATTCTGTTCCTGAAAATGCATGAACGAATCATAATACAATACAAACCACTATCGCGAGAGTCGGGAAACGACACGGCGGAGGCGCACCTGTCCTGATATTTAGGGCATTTGAAAACATCTGTAAAATATAAACTATTTGTTTTTTCTTGACCAAACTTTTATGTTTCTAAGCGCACAAGCTTTACAGTTTTTTACGATTTTGCATCCTTCTAAAAAAGGCAAATATGCTGTTGATTTCTGCATTTAATTTCCTCAGACTAAATTGAATAATTATCAAAATAAATCTTTAATAATAATTATAAATCTTTATTATGCAACGAACAGTTTTTACACATACCAGGCGATTTCCTTTTAAGCTTTTTTGAAGCTTGTTCCAGGAGTCTCCAAAATACTTATATTATTACAATTCAAAATGTTTACTGGCAAAATTACTCAAAATTATTCAAAATCCTCAGTAATGAAAATTGAAAACTTAGTTTAGTACAACTTATTGCACAAAATAAAACAAAACAAAAATAGTAACAGAAAGAAAAATGCAAGTAAAAAAGAGCTCTAAAGTACTGCAATGCATTTATTATTCGCATTTGAAGTGTTTGTTTAATTTGAGTACCGTATGTGTGTGTTTGTAAGGGTGTGTGTTTAAGAGAGTGTGTTTAAGAGAGTGTGTTTGAGAGAATATAACTATTTTTTTTTTAATGAAATTATCTAGTGTTGAGGAGCAGATATTCCGTTTCGTCATAATTTAAGGTTTGAATCCAATCTTCTAAAGCTTTTTTACATTCGTGCAAGTTGTTGGTATGTTAATTTAACTTTTTATTTGTTTTGTTGTGTATCTGGCCCGACTGAATCCCGCATTGTACACGAGCAAACTTGGTTCTTACTGTGTTTGTAGTCACAACTTTGTCTTTCCTACGTTTGTGTTGTTAAGGATTGATAGAAGTCGACATATGACGTTTCAATACGATATTCATAATGTACAGTTTTCTCACTGAAAGGTTCTTACCTCTCTTCTGGAAAATAGGACCAACTTTTACTGGCGCCACCTATCGTATAACTGTTTGATTATTTTATATATATTATGTAAAATGAAGTTACTATATAAAGAATCTTTGTTATGCAGACAACAGTTTGTGTCAAAATATTTTTGAGATAACGATAGAAAATATATTATTTTAAGTGCAACGTTTTGAGAACTTTGGTTTTTGCCAAAGTCTTTTTCTATCAATCAAATATATCCACAGACTAGAGAGAAGTATTGTGTGTCAAAGACAATGGACCAATTCGATCGCGCTTGACTTTTTGTTTGACGTAAATTATTCGTGTAGTAAATATGGCTGACGAACTTAATGTTGACAGTCTAATTCACAGACTTTTAGAAGGTAAATGCTCTTTATTTAAATATTTTATCAGTTTTTATTGTAATTAACATTACGACAAAACATACATGTAGCAGTTTCATATTCACCTTGCACTTAGTTGCGTAATATTCACTATGTTTAGTATGTACGTATAGAAACGTCAATCTCATAAATAAATCGATTATCCTAATTTCTTATCTACTTCTTCACTTTATATATGCAACTGTTGCAGTATAGTTTAAGTCTCACGACTTACTGTAAATGTATTTATTTAACACTCTTATTGTATTACAAGATATAGCCAAGAATGATGTCAGACACTAGCATAGATTATCTCAATTGGCTTTTGATGATTTATTTGCGAATGCAGCAAAATTTTCTATTATTGAAATGTTTATTTTACTTTATTCCGCTGCTTTACGATGGGTACAACAGTGTACAGACTACAGCAGGAAACAGCAAGGAGAAAAGGAAAATTGAAAGACATCTTTTCAGGAGAATGTATGAAAATAGAAATCTTTACTGGAGTATTGTGCTAGATCCTCTGATTTCAAAAAATTTTAAGTCCCTATATTTATTGTTACAACAGTTTCATTCCATGACTCACTATCTGTATTGACAATCAATGTTCATCAACATTTGCCAAGGACATCCAAACAGAGCCAATTTACTGCATTCCTCTTACATACATTCATTTATCCAATATTGAATCTATATTTCCAACAACATGTTTTAAATTTTCCTTTTGATGCCTGCAATTTTACATTCATAGTTTATCCTTGTGAAACTCTGTGGATTTGATAACTGAATAAAGTGGCATTAAGAATGAATAAATAAATGATAAAAAGTGTCAAGTGCACAGAAGTTTCCATGATAACATTTACTTCATAAAATTTATTTCATATAACATTTACATATAGTAATAGATTTCCAATGACTTTTGAGCTCTTTTATGTGCATGGTCATATATTCTTTGAAGTAGTATAATGTTTGTTATCAAATGGTTAGTATATGTAATTGTTCAGTATATATATGTAACTTTTATGACAACCTTTGTCCTTATTTCTTTTTAATTATTGATTTTTATATAAAATTGTATAAATAATATGTGATATTCGAAACTATGCGTTGTGTAGTTCGAGGATGCAGGCCCGGGAAGACTGTCCAGATGTCGGAGGCGGAAGTACGGGGACTGTGTACCAAGTCCCGGGAGATATTCCTGCAGCAACCCATATTGCTGGAGCTCGAAGCACCACTCAAAATTTGTGGTAATGTGGAAAATCTAAGCAGAAAAAAATTATTTTGAACAATTTCAATAACTAACTTTCAGTTCCAAATAAGACTGGATAGCATGTCCTAGTTTATAATTACACAGTAGAATCCCATTACAAAAATATAGTTTAAGAACAAAAATGATATATTAATTTGATAGAAATCTCCATTTAAGAATGAAAACCTTTTTTAACAAAACTTTCTTAGAATAATACTTAATAACACATTAGGTAGGTAATCAAGACATTTTACAACTTCTTATATTATTCATATTAGAGTATTATCTTGTTTATCATTATATTTCACTCCAAATATAAATTAACATTTGGTTTACTTTGATTTTGATTTATTTTTAGTTTATTAAATTATACAAATTTTTCAGGTGATATACATGGACAATACACAGATCTTTTGCGTCTGTTTGAATATGGTGGATTCCCACCAGAAGCAAACTATCTGTTCCTTGGTGACTATGTGGATCGTGGCAAACAGTCTCTGGAAACAATCTGTCTACTGCTTGCATACAAAATTAAATATCCAGAGAACTTCTTCCTACTTAGAGGAAATCATGAATGTGCTAGCATAAATCGTATCTATGGTAATTATTAATTTTGTTTTTGTGTTTAAATATCAAAACTAGCTTTTGTTGGACCTAAATTTGCGTTCATGTTAACAGGCCATCTATAACTCTTTCAATTAAGAACCTGGCTAGAAAAAGAGAAGTAGTTAAACAATGTCTGTCACATTGATGGCATAACAAGGGGAAAAATCTGGAACAACTCAGTTTAATTTAAAGTTGTGAAAGAAATGTTCATGAGTCTAACTTCTTTGACCAAGGAGATGTCCTCTCCCCTCTTCTATTTTAAATATTTATAAACTTTTTGACACCCCTACTATCGTGCCAATATCATTTGTATGCTGATGATTTGCATATTTACTACTATTTACTACTGTTGAAGATATAGATGAACTTTTCCGTAAACTAAATAATGACCTTCGGACCATTATAAAATGGAGTCAGTCTCACGGCCTTATAATAAACCCAAGTAAATTGCAAGCTAGTCATTGGTGGTTCTAAACAGATCTCAAAACTGAAAACATGCAGTCTTCCAAACATCTATTTGAATGATACCACCTTGACAATTAGCAATGTAGTCAGGAACCTGGGTGTACTTTTTGATTGGGTGGAATCATCTCTTGGTCTCCACACATCACTGAAGTTAGCAGGAAGGTGTTTGCTGCTCCTGGTTCTTTCTGAGAAATGTCCTACCTCTCAGAACCACCTCTACTTTTTTCTATGTATGTGAGCAGCAAAGTGTTTTTATTATTATTATTCCTTATTATTCTGGAAAATAATGTTTATTTATCATGCTCCAATAACTTTTTTAAATCTCAACAGGTTTCTATGATGAATGCAAACGCAGATATAACATTAAACTGTGGAAGACCTTCACAGACTGTTTTAACTGCTTGCCCATAGCTGCAATTATTGATGAAAAGATCTTCTGTTGTCACGGTGGACTTTCTCCAGATTTGCAGGGAATGGAGCAGATCAGAAGGATAATGAGACCTACTGATGTTCCAGATACTGGTAATTATAACTGAACTTTCATGAGCTAGCATCATGCTCATATTTTGGGTAACAGCCTATTTTCTTCACCTACACAGATTTTTTATCAGAAAGTATTTAGTTAGGATCGTCTAATCTTTAAAATTTCACTGGCCCCACCACTTCTACTCTTTACCCCTGATTGTCTATAATATTATAAATTTCTAATTAATCAAACCTTCAAACCGTAACTAAAGAGCTATTTTTTATAACAGCTATAAATATATTGATCCACATGCACAGGATTGTACACTCAAGTACACAGTATGCACTGAACCTTAATGTGAACCCATTTATAACGATATGAGGCTCGCCTTTATGTAAAGAATGTATTTCCATAGACCTGAGCTCAATAGGTTTTTGTTATCAATTGCTAGGACAACAGCAGTTTTAGTTTAGTACAAAGGTTCTTGTTTTCTACTAAAAATATGTACAACCTGAGTACTTTTTAATTGCTTTTTATGAAATAATGATGCAACAATATTCGAAAGTTATATTTATTGTATGTTTAAAGTGGGTAAGTATTATTATTAAGAATATTATTTTATCATATTTATATAAATATTCATGTTATTTGTTGAGCTTCGACAAAAAGGCAATAATTACATATCTATTGTTTTTTGGATTCGCAAAACAAAAGCAAATAAACAAAGCAGTCAATTTTTTACTACTATTTATGTAATTCCTTCTCTCTGCTTCCAACCAGTTTGTCTCATAAAAGGTTATAGACACACAAGCTTGCCCTCATTGAAACTCATTGACTATATATATAAATTAGTTACGCTAGCTTAATGC
Organism: Marasmarcha lunaedactyla; assembly: GCA_923062675.1. Taxonomy (NCBI): domain Eukaryota; kingdom Metazoa; phylum Arthropoda; class Insecta; order Lepidoptera; family Pterophoridae; genus Marasmarcha; species Marasmarcha lunaedactyla. Next base: position 19,737,944 of record OV281353.1, read on the forward strand.
GCTGCGTGCTACGGCCGTATAAGCCATTGTTTCCAACACGTGACATAATAATCTGCGTATCGACGATGTTACGACTTTTTTATCTGTACTTTGATTGTAACCTTGATTGATTCATTAAGTACTAGATACTTTGTTTGGTTTCCCTGTTTCAGTTTTAATAAAACAGTTTTTCATGTTTTTTTTTTAAATTTATTTATAAGCCATAAACTCGGAAACGAATGAAAGAACCGATTTAATTGATAGTTTTATAAGTAATTCATTGATATTAAAAAGCAAAAAGAGCCAGATTAGAAGGTGTAGTTAATGTAGTTATTGTAAAAGGTTCATTGTTAAATGTGGCAACACTGTATTTATAATGCTTTTATCAGATAAATAAATATAAGATTTATTATGCTTTTATCTCAAAACCTCGTTACCGTTTTGGGGGCTTTCGCATTTCGCCATTTGGACCTTATATTTTACGAACTCTCAAAAGTTTGACGGCCGAGTGGCGTACTGGTAGTAGGCTTGGCTCTTCGGCCTCAGGTTCGAGTCCTGGTCAGGGCATTCATTTGTGTGATGAACACAGATGTTTATTCTCGGATCATGGTTTTTGATATTTATATGTGTATGTTTATTCTGGGTTCTGGGGGAACTGGGATGAGTTCACTGTATGGTCCTCCTTAATACAAGCTCTGCTTACGTTGAGGCCATACAGTTGGTGGGTTTGTCTGGGAAGTTATTATTTATTTATTATATTTCGCGTAAGTTAGTTAGTATATATTCTGGTGATATGCACTAGAATCAAAGTACAACCGTTGAGGAGGGCGATGGCTGAATCCCGCGTTGACCCCGTAAACGTGTGCTATCTGAGTATGTTCATAATTTGGATAGTTTATGGGAGATCGATTTGCCGAGCTAACATAGAGATACTGTTGTATATTTATTTTGAAAAAATTATACGCGTGAAATTTTTTGCCAGTTCTTCTTCACGAAGGTTTTTCCGAGCTGGTGGTAGAATCTTGCTTTGTATAACGTCAACAAGAACAAGAAATGGTTTTGGTATACAATGACAGTGTTTTTGTCCTGATTTAATTACCGGATAATTGAGCGATTCTACTTTTATTGTCCGTTTGTTTAGATCGATATTCCACTAACTATCAAAATACTTTGAATTTACTAACTTCACCAACTTCCGCAGGACTGCTTTGCGATCTTCTATGGTCAGATCCCGACAAAGATGTGCAGGGTTGGGGTGAAAACGACCGTGGAGTCTCGTTCACTTTCGGACCAGACGTCGTCAGCAAATTCCTGAACCGACACGATTTGGACTTGATCTGCAGAGCGCACCAGGTAATTTAATTATTGTTTTCTATTTCCAAGCTTACTTGTGTGGGTATCCAACGTACTGAAAAGTTATCCAAAGAGATTTTACAGCTTATTTACTTTAAGCCGACTGTTCTAACGGTGAAGGAAAACATCATGAGGAAATCAAGAAAGGAATATGTGTAAGTCTAACAACCAGTCGTGTACAAGCTTGATGGACTATAAATTGCCTGTAACCACACTCTTATTAGGATGGGGCTGAAATCCTGCGTCCCTGCAATGGGTTAATTAAAGCTGGTAGTGGGGTTCAGTTTCTTAGTATTGGTATCTTTAACTACATTTAAAAATCATAGTCCTGACTGAAAAAAAAGAAAGTTCTTTTGAGAGTACTTGGCAAGCTCGTTCGATTAAGACTTCAAAAGCTTGGAAACATACTCCAATCCTCTGGACAGTGTGAATTTAGTTTCAAGCCATCCGTAGGAGGCATGATCTACATACTTACATAATACGGAAGTGTCGAGAATAGTACCAAGAATATTTGAAATTATTTTAGCATTTATTTCCGTTTCCAATCCGTCAACCAATTATCATAAAACTTTTACAAACGCCTTGTTCGGGATACAGAAATCCGCAAATCTTTATCTCGCATTTAGAAAAAAATAATTTATATATATATATATATATATATATATATATATATATATATATATATTCATTTCATAGAGTTCAATTATAAAATTAAACTTCAACTAAACGATGGCTCCCCGCGTGGGTATTATTCAATTAGCATTTGATTCATTTGTGTATTGTAATCCCGAATGTAACCGTATACGCAGATATTTTGTAGTGTGGTATGTATGTGTATTGTTCGGAGGCCCGGCGATGTATTCCCTAATGACAATTGATTTGTTTGCTTCAGTCTATTTATGGACACCAGATGAATCACAAGCTTAGTAATTTATATCACATAATAATTAGTATTTGTAAACGTACATAGGAAATTGTTATACAACTTTTTAAATTGCAAAAGTTGCAATTGCAAACTCATATTAAATTATCAAAATTACAGTTTCTCTCTTAAAAATGTCAGGCGATTATGAATCGTGCGTTACTCATATTTGGTTTTGTTTTTAGATTAGCTAGAAAACGTGCAAAGGATTCAGTTGATTGCATTCAAGCCTTCAGTGGGCTCGGTAAACTTAATTTTGGCATATTTACAATTAGCTACGATCGTAAGGCATGTTGGCGTAATCACGATTTCATTAATTTAATTACAGACTTTTTGCAAAATTGCCAACCCTGTTTTTTATCATAATATTCTCTATATTTTAAAGTATAACATTAGGATTTACCATTGAAAGTGTGCTAAACTGCAAAAATAAATGAATTAATGGTTATATTATTAATAATTCATGAAATACTCATTTTATTTGTGACCGTATGCAGGGTAACAAATAAATAAATCCCCAAACAAAAGACACCAACACTCCCCAAAGTAAGCAGAGCTAATGGTATGGATAACCATACAGCGAACCGGGAACAAAGAACCTTGGACCTCCGGCGTGTGAGGCAGGGATATTATTACTGACGCCACTCGGCCGTTAATAAGAAAAGACATCTTGTAATACAGCTCGCACAGGTTTCAAGGATCTTACGACAATTTTTATTTTTGTTGCAAATCATTTTATTATTATTACCTATCCCCTTTTACAGGTCGTCGAGGACGGGTACGAGTTCTTCGCAAAGCGCCAGCTGGTGACTCTGTTCTCAGCGCCGAATTACTGCGGGGAGTTCGACAACGCCGGTGGCATGATGTCCGTAGATGAAACGCTCATGTGCTCGTTCCAGGTTTGTGGTCGGCTGTCAGGGTGACAGGACGTCAGATTGCGAGGTCCATTTGCGTTGGCTGTGATCGGTTGGTTGTAGGTCGGGTCAAGACTGGTTATATTCATATGAAAAAGTACCGGTCGTTGCAACTTTCTAACTAGACATACTAGTCCGATAGCGCTAGACTGGCGCTGGGTTTCCAAAATATTAACATTTTTGGGTTTTTGTAGTTTCCAGAACTTTTGCCCTAGAAAGTTGTATCATCATACCAGAACCTTATCGGATGAAAATGGTACTTACGTCGTAATAAGGAAATAGTAATTGATTAACTTAGGCATTTTGTGCCATATCAGTCCACCTTAAGATTTATATTCGACCAGTGTCTAACATGTTAAATAACAGTAAAAGAATATAAACGTGTCACATAATTATGTAATATTTATGTGATTGATATGATCATTATAACATCATTAATGTCGAGTGTTTTTGTAGTTGCTATAAATCAAATTTATTTACTAAATACAAGCAAAAATATTTCACTATTGCCTTCACGAGATGTTTAAATTTATACGTGAAAAATAATATCAGGCATAGGCCTCCCACTAGCCCTACACGCGACCAATCGGTCCGTGAAATGAACCGATCACCCGATCACAAAGCTCCCCGTCGAGTTGGTTTACAGTTCAAGTTCGACGCGTTGAATGTCTTAATTCAGTACCAACACGTTACTTTCTTTTGATAAATTCTTGACTTGTGTACCCCCCATAAGAAGGAACATAATGGTGTCAAGCCTCAAGATTGAGGTGTGATAAAAATATATAAAGGTCGATGTAATTAACGATACTATTAACTGATAAAAGACTACCTTGATATTCATAACTAATCTAGCTCAGTGCGTAAATTATTTTATTTTGGATTTTCTTTGCTTAGCTACAATACAGCTCTGGTGGCATCATACGACGTTTAGTAACTCTCCGCTCAGTGCTGCGTTTTCACTAGAGCTATACTACGTAGCTAATACGACCAACAAAATGAATGAGCTCAGTGATGATATGAAAATAAAACATCAGTGCATTTTGCACACTAGTTATTATATTCGCGAATCTTTATTCGGTAACCAGGCTCATAGAAACTGACATTTGTGGAATGAAATCGTAACCCAAGCCACTTAGAGTAAATGCAAATGCTCCTCAAAGGTTAAATGAACAGAGGCGTCGATTTGTAGGTATTTTGAAGATTGATATAGAACGAAGAGTAGAGATTTATAAGTCCACTTAATGTAGTTTTTATTCTTTAAATTTAAAATTTAATAGTATTATTCAGTAACGCTGTTTTTAAAAAGACATTTTCATAATTTCTAGCTCTGTTTATTTAACTAATTGGCTTATATTAGAATGTGTTCAAAGGAAGAATTACTCAATGGTAACATTTTATTTCTGTATTATAATTTTGTTTGTTGTATGGGTACAGATTCTGAAAGCTTGTTGTACGTACTTCCTGCTTAAAAGTATTACATTAAAGTCATACCAGCGTTAGAAAAACAACTTTGTTTTGCTCGACATCTGCTAATGAAGAATCCCAAAAAGGAAAAGCACATTTTAACTTTTTCATTTTATTTTTTTAGATCTTGAAACCGCTTGAAAAGACACAGAAACGCTAATTTTTAATTTGAAGGTTAGAGTGACACGTTTTACTTGTAGTCAGAGTGTAGTTCGTTTACTTATTTTACCAAAGGGAAATTAATTAAGTATAAATAGAAATAATACAAAGCGGCATTACACTAAACACAATATTTTTGTAATACGTAGTTAAGTTTTATAGTGGTCATTTAGATTTGGGTAATAAATTCCATTGTTAAAAACATCCGTCGTTAAAGTAGCACGTATTTTTTAGATATTCGTCTGGCGGTATTCTGAAATTATTGTTGACCGAGCTGACAAATCGGATTTTCTGGTCTTTATTCAAAAAATAAAGTTTCGGTTTTGTATTCACTTGTTCATTCCAATGAATAATCATTAATATGCATTTGGGTACCCTCAATCCATTATGTGGTAATGTTATGAGTCTAAGTAGCAATTTTGTAAAGGTATTTGCCTCATATCATATTAAGAAAGGTGTATGCAGTAATAATAGCCATGGCCAAGAGTTATGAAAATAATGGGGTTTGTATATTGTATTTTACATCAATGTAATAAGATATTTACGAATAAGGTAATTTAATCGTTGCATTTCTGGTTAAGCCAAAAACTGCTATTTTGTTTCAATATAGCGCATATTAAGACTAAAATCCCTTTTTGTAGGGTCATATAATGCTTTTATATTACAATATTTTTCTGTGCATACTTCTGAAATGTGATGCTTGAAGAGCATAGTGGCTTATTTCATGTATATCTGAACTTTCAGCCACGTTTAGTAACTCTTGAAAATCATAATATCTTCCAATGTTCAGACAGTATCCATACTCTGAATCTTCATTATCATAATCGAAAAGTGCTCAAACATGTGAATAGTTTTCAATAAGTAAAAAAAAAGAAAAAACATTATAGGGTAAGTTTGCAGAAACATGTCAACAAAGTTTTAAACAAAATGGCCTAACCCACCAAAATTGTGTGCTACCAGCATGCACGCAACAATGACACCATTTCGAGCAAAGAAATATAATTGAATACAAAAGGAACTTTTGCAACGCCATCTATTAACGATTGGTGCAAAATAGAGATAGGCCGGTTTTTAAATACGGTTGCGCTGATGGCCTCAATACAGTTAAGAAATTGTAATGTAATATTTTTTCTCTTTGAATAAATAAACCTTTGTATTGCAAAAAGTTTGAAAATTTAAAACAATATTTTGGTTGCTCAAAAAATATTTATTATTATTATTACATAGTAATGAGTGTGGATTGTGTGTTCAGGAAACATGCTAAAAAAGAAATGATAGTTGAATAGAGCCAGAGCTTAGGCAGATGTCTCTATTTTCATGTTCTTAATTAGCTTGGCAGACCATCCATACACATAAATAAGCAGTTTTGCTGTTAAAAGAAACTGAATCATTTTGAATTTATCCTTATAGTTCACCTCCGTATTTTTATTGATTAAAAAGTGAATGTCATTATACATATTAAGTTAAACAATTTGCCTTTAAAAGGAACAAATTACATCGTAGTAGAATTTTACAGTACTGGCCTCATGTATGTTAATATATGATCCAACCAATTTTAAAATGAAATCCCTTGCTAATTCCAGATATTGAAACCGTTTGAGAAGAAGGCAAAATACCAGTACAACGGCATCAACAGTGGAAGACCGGCCACGCCACAGAGGTCGCCACCAAAAAAGAAATAACTGATGTTCGGCATCCAGTGCGCGGCGCACTGAGATCAAATACAAATATAATTAATTATATCATGTATTATAATTATTATGTTCAGTATAATCATAGGGCAGAGCCGAAAGATGTGTCTAGTATTGTTAAAATTATTTATTAATTTGCTTGTGCCTTCTTACGTTTAGTTTTTATTGTTAATGAGTGATATTAATTTACGAGTTTAGTTCTTACAGCGACGTGGAAACCTGGCAGGCATGATCTTTTGGCGATGGCCCATGATTGACTAAAGTTATATGTTTGCTGGGCAACAATTGATACACAACTATTGAAGCAGTGCTTCATAACATTGTCAGAGATAAGTTAAATGTAACGAATAAGTCGCACATCAATTGTTGGCCATTGAATACGCAGCTTTATGCTTTCTCGATCCCCTACGAAGCTGATGACGTCTTTACCCTGTTTTGTTTGTAACTAGTTGACGCGTGTTGAAAAATTGTTTCGTTAATTTTGAAGAGTTCTAGATGGCGAGCTATCTTAAAGATGCGGGCATTGGAAATACAAATCTAAATTTCCACCATATTATATCGACTTATTAAGTTTTAGCGGATCGAAAGCACGTTCGCTTTGTTTTCTGTAACTAATGTGCCTATAGAGTGTAAAGTACCTACATATAGGTCTTGTATAAGTAATCGGTTGATTTAAAAATTATAGTTAATTAAAATTAGGCATGAGTCTAAAATTCGTCATTAAAAATAATCATCCTTCTTTTAGTCATGTTATTTATTTTGTTGGAATAAATTAACCTTTGTGTGGAGTTGGCCTAAGATTAACCATCACCCTTGTAGCGAATAAGAGCTTTTTTTTTCTTTCCGAAAAGTCTGAATGCTTTAGTTTTCTTAGTGGGATATCCCAGTGAAGTTATCATAATGTTGCACACAGTATTACTATTTGTAGACTTTCGAAATTTATGGAAGGATTGGTGTGAACACTATGGCTTTCTCTTCACTTTAAGCAATAAATTAAACAATATATATTATGTTAAAGGTCGTAGAGTAGTCCTCGCAACAATAGTGCAATTGCTTTTTCAATTATTTTAATAATGCAAGTTCGCATTGTACATACTTTTTCTTCACAAGCAAGTTGTTTTCGTTTATGATAGTACATGACAAAGGGAATTCGTTCGTTTTTTTTAACATAATCAAAATGTGCATTTACATTAATTACTAATTTTTATCTCAGTAATATGACTTGAATGATTTCGTTGTTCCATTTTGCTAATCCGAAATTAAAAATTTTCTCGATTATATTTCATTATTTCTAATTTTTAGGTGTCTAACGTATTTTTCTTCTAACAAGATGGTGTTAGCTATATACAATACATATAACTGATATTAGATTTTGTGGTTTACTATCACTTTTTAAAATTATAATTCTATTTTTATTCTATTTTATTATTCTTCATGTATATGTAAGACAATAGATTGAAGAAGATATTGATTTATTAATCTTATTATAGATTTATGTTGTACTTTTCTCTGGTGTGTACAATTTTCTGAAATATAAATTTTATTGAATTATGGCTTTTATTCCTTGTCAGTATCGAATTCAGTGTCCACTGAAGGCGTAATGTAACGAATGGACATTTGTTTTTAGTAATTAACCCTTTCGCTGCGGTTGGCGAGTTAACTAGTTCTGTAAAATGTGTTCTGAGACACGGTGGTCGAGAAAACTCGTTTACGGAAATATACCACATACGGCGATCCGAAATCGGTAAAAGCTTCTACAGACGGACTCGTATCATGTTCCGACAGCCCAAGCCATACCTACTAAATATAGCATGAAAAATAAAAAAAATGTTTGTGTTTCATGCGGAAAAAGTTGTGTTTCATATTCATGTTTCATACCCACGTCTTGATAGATCAGGATTATAAACGTTAGGTGAATTAATTCGTTCAAAATAAATCATTTCAAAATATAGCCCTTTTATTTGCAACGTCGGAACAGTAGTCTACGAGAACTTTGAAGAAATTGATGTCTCTAAAGTTAAGCAGTAAATATACCTATTTATAATTTATTATGTGATTACCTTTGTATAATAATGAGAATATTTATATTTTAATTTAGATTATCTCATTTACTTAGACAAACGTTACTACGACATTTCTTCATTTCGACATTATTACTACTGACAATCTAGCAAATGTGATACCCTTCCCCTTCAATTAGGAGATATGTGATGATAGGTATTAAGGTCGTGGCTCATTAGAGTCAAACGCCACCTGATAAGCACCACCTCGTTGCTTAAAAACTACTCAAAATTTTATACAAATATAGATTATACATCAGAATAAGGCTCAACTTATACTAGTGCATGCGCGCGGATCCTCCTTAAATCGCCCTCGGAATGCGCGTGCAACCGTTGCAGTTCACTTCTGCGACAGTATACCTTAATTGAGCCACACATAGGCTAAACTTATAAAGGTATTGTGTATTGACACCAGCTATTTCACCATGAATATGAACTCTACGCGTACGAAGTCACGGGCATCAGCTAGTCGTTTATAAATGACGGAAGCAAATTCTTACTCACGCTTGACAGATTTGTATATGGTAACACTACCCTCATTTTGATGATATTGACTAATGATGCGTTCCGTTTGCCGATTATAGCGCTCACATACCCGTTCCGATTGCCCGTGAGCTCTCACAGCGATATCGATACGTCATAAACGCCGCCATCTTCCCGCACACAGTGCCAAAGTTACGGAGCATGGTCGCTCTGAGCGGCCTGTCAAAACTGACACATGACGTTACTTTGTTGATGTTTTTATTAGTCGATTATAGATTTTAAGAGCTTGCTTATTAATTTTCTTTTGTATTAATGTTAAAAAATGGCTCCTGTTTTATTCAGGGTCGAAGATCTTAATGAAATTATAACTTTAGACTTAATCGACGAATAATCAGAATGTTACGGAACGCACTATATATATTTTTGAGACGAGTTATCTCGCCGACCGCACATTATGACAGATTTTTTCAAACGGCTTATTTCGTCATCCGTGTGTCAAAGCGATTTAACTAAAACGAGTTATCTCTATCGTACTAGGGAGCAAATTTTTTTTTTTGTGAGCCCGTCTACAGGGCCGGTTTAATGTACGGTGAGCCCGCAGCGAAAGGGCAACCAATCCTTCGACCATTTGATATGAAAAAATATATTGTAAATCATGTAGTTGGTTTAAAATATTTTTCTATGAATCTTAGTATGCATCAACATAGCGGTTGTTTAGTATCAAAATGGATTCTAATTTTACTAACTAAATATACATGTTCGAACGCTACATGTCCAAATTCTAATTTTTTTAATTCGAAATCCTTTCATATCGGAAGGACATATTTTAAGCAAAATGTCCTGTATTTCAGATAGACATAAAATAACGGTATATTCGCAAAACGTCCCATTTACAAGTGCTACAGTTGGGAATTAACGCTTTCAACGCCAAAGTCTGATATATCCGACATACTGTTTTCGTGCCCACGTCGCCACAGTCCGATATAAATGACAAATAAATCAGTTAAAACGAATTACATTTTTTATTTGCCCATACATAGATAAAGATGTGTACCTTGATTTTTCAGACAGTTTATACTTTAAAAAATAAAAATATTGCAGTGTATTAATTTTTTATTAATTACGTTGTTTCAATTTTAATTCAATAAAGACAAACCATTATTTTTTTACAAATCTGAATTTATTTTGATTTAAGTTGCAACGCTTAAGTCTGATATTTATATATTAGTGATGTTATCAATACAACGTAATAGCCAAAATTAAGAAATCCGAAATTAGTTATTATTTACAATTATAGTTACATTTATTAATTACAAAGGAATAACTAGGAAAATAAAACCTACGCACTGTTTGTTTTCAACATCAAACTTTATAATATGACGTGATTTTAGTAAGTTTTGCCGCAAAAAATACATGTATTTACAATAAAGGTTTTACATCATCAACGGTAAGTTCACAACCTTACAGTGCCCTAATCATGTAACAGTCTGGTACGCCAATGTCTGATTTATAAGACAGGAAGTGACGTCAGAGGCGAAAGATGTTTCTGGAACAGCAAATTTTTTGTTGTACTATATTAATATGAATATTAATGTGGGTAGGTATCTATCGATGTTTTTTAAAACTACTTTATAAATTAATAATGATATTTATTGTGTTGATGCTGTATTGGTCTAATACTAATTATCATCGTTTAATTGTTTTAAATTAACTACCGTGGACGAATTGATTAGGATTTTGGAAGGAAATGATGATGGTAAATTTGAAAGTGACGAACTACATATACAAAGTCAACAGGTGAGTTACTTATTGCAAAGTTTAATAAAAATTAATGTTAATAATTCTTAAAAGTTAAGTTTCTTCTGGCTTTTGTGGCATGGTATTTTGTTATGGTTAATCTTACTAGCGCCGCCAATTACCTACTATAAAAAATAGAGGGTAAAATACACATACGTAGATACCATCAATCGTTTTGGGTCTTTTTAAAAATAATAACCTCACTAAAAATCATGATTATTTAAATGTTTGTAAAAAGCATTTTAGAACCGTTAGCTACATAATACCTTTTTGTAAGTTATCGATGTTTATGACCGGAAGTTGTCACCTCACTAAAGACTCATAAGAATTCATGTTACGCGTACGCCAAAGTCGTAAATATCAGACCGACAGTGATGCAAACATGGAGTTATTTTAGAAAAATTTTTTGTTGTATTTATATACCACGGAACATTAAATATACATTTTATAATGTTTTAAGGAGGAAATAATAATTAAATAAAAATAAATTAAGTCTATATAAAATCGATACACAACGTTCTCATCACTACTGAAAGCAACTGTGTTTGGATCGTGGTGTATGGTGAGCGTTTTTGAAAAATATTCGTGGCGTGGAAAGGGTTAAACACAAATTGATTTTTTTTAAATATATAATACGAAAGAGTATTTTACTATTTACTTTAAGACAGGCCACTTCAGCATTTGATATCGGAATTGTAAATTATAATGTCAAATTACAAATGCAGTCACTTGAGTGGCATTTGTTTTCTTCTATGACAGAGGTACAAAAGTGTACAGTGAAATTGATTGCGATCAGTTAGGTCTTTACCTATGAAACTGCCGTTTTGCCGTACTGGCCATTTCAAATGACAATATTTTTTTTTTTGACTGATTATTCTAATTTCAAATTAATTTTATTTGACAAACATGGAATTCTTTTTCTAAAATCGTCATTTGTTTAATAGTTAGTGTTTTGTTTTCAACGCATTCGAACATTTTTCGTCATCATGGATAAGTTAAAAATTCGAGTAATTATGGAGTTTGAGTACCGTCGGGGCAGCAAAGCGGCACAAGCGGCACGCAACATCAACGACGTTTACGGAGCGAACACTACAAACGAACGCACCACCCGTTATTGGTTTACCCGCTTCCGTTCGGGCAATTTTGACCTGAAAAATGAACCCCGTGGTCGTCCAAAAACTTTGGTCGACAATGACGAATTAAAGGCAATTGTGGAAGCTGATGAAACTCAATCCACGGCTGAATTAGCAGCAGCTTTCGACGTTAGCATCAAAACAATATTGGTCCATTTGCGTAAAATTGGCAAGGTAAAAAAGCTTGACAAATGGGTACCCCACGAACTCAATGATCGCCAGCGCGAAGTATGCGTGGAGACGTGCCTTGCACTGCTCAGCAGGCATACAAATGAAGGAATTCTGAACCGCATTGTTACTTGTGACGAGAAATGGATCCTGTTTGACAATCGTAAGCGCTCAGCAAGTTGGTTGGACCCTGGTTCAGCACCCAAACAATGCCCTAAACGAAAACTTACCCCTAGAAAAGTGATGGTCACTGTTTGGTGGTCTAACGCCGGTGTAATTCATCACAGCTTCTTGCCAAACGGGACAAGCATTACTGCAGATGTGTACTGTGAAGAACTGAACACAATGATGGAGAAGCTCGCACGTCTCCAACCAGCTTTGGTCAATCGTTCGGCTCCACTGCTCCTGCACGACAACGCGCGACCTCATACTGCACAGCAGACGGTCTCCAAGCTACAAGAGTTGGGGTTGGAAGTTCTCCGTCATCCGCCGTACTCACCAGACCTTGCGCCTACAGACTTCTACTTTTTCCAGAATTTGGATAACTTCTTGGCGGGAAAAAAATTCAATACCCGAGAGTCAGTACAAAATGCCTTTGAAGAATTTGTTGCCTCCCGTCCAGCTGATTTCTTCAAGAAAGGCATCAATAAGCTACCAATGCGTTGGCAAAGATGCATTGATTGCATGGGTGATTATTTTGATTAATAGAAATAAAAAATATATAAAAAAATTACGCTTCATTTATTTCGTGAAAAACGGCAATTTCATAGGTAAAGACCTAATATAAAATAATATTGTAAAATGGATAAAGTACGAGTTCACAGTCCACGAAGACTGAGTTTGTATTCATTACGTCACAAGAGGTAATGAATACAAACTGTAGATCTGTATTGCAAACGGCAGATCTGTTTTGCTGTATGCGGGGGCACAGATCTACCGTTACAATTTTAAACAACAAAATAAAAAAGGTAAGTACTGGTAATTGGCGTTGTGCGCGCCATGACATCTGTAGTGCTAGTATTACTTTAAACAAAGATAATACGTCTTTTTTGTACCTAACCGCACACACCTGCCGCACCAGAAACTGACACCGTTATGGATCAATGTAAAAAAAATTGCCAAAAGTACAACGCCGTGCAAAAACTTTTGAAAAAGCATTTGCTGACCATGATGGAATTGACGAAATACCAGCTTACTTACTCAAAAAAGATACTTTATATCGCGTGCGACGTAAGTTTTTTACAGTACAAAAAACAGATCGTAGAAGTCTAAATGAGGTTGAAGTCCCCAAGATCGTGATGATTGCATAGACAATAAAAAGATATTGGTATTCGCAACCCCATTTAGTATGGAAAGCCTTAAAAAGAAGCTGTCATCGACAGTAGAAATTTTTGGGGTTAGCACTTTTTATATACCATCCCCATTCTATCTATTGTACATGGAGATATTGACAGTTGCTATTAAACCACAAATATTGTGCTCATGATCTACGCGCTCCTACCCAATAAAACTTAAAATATCTATGAAAGATTATTTAATCTGATAAAACGACATTTTTCTATTGAAATTAATCATTTTAAATGCGATTTTGAGAAAGCTCAAATGAATGCCGTTTTAACAGTTTTTCCTAATTTACAAGTGACTGGATGCTACTACCATCTGAATAAAGCTATTTGGCGCAAAGCTGGAAAAATCAAAACACAAAATAATGAGATCAACAAGGAGATTAAATTAACAAATACTGATATAGGCAAAATGATAATAATAGCTTTATTATCTTTTGTTCATCTTTACCTCTACTTCCACCAGAATTCATAAAAGAGGCCTGGCATGATATTAAACTGATCATAAATGATCAAAATAAGTATAATGATGCTTTGAATACATTTGCTTGTTACATTGAAAAGCAGTGGATGCACCAAATGTAATTAGCTGTGCAGATAAACCACCGAACGAATACCGCACTTGATGGATGAAGTCGTCGCTGTAATGCACGGATAAGACCAAAGCTTACATTTCCATGTTTTATTAACGCACTGCGAAAAGAAGCTCTATTTGCAAATAAATACAAAAGAGAGATAGACAAGCTACGAGAAAAGCTCATTACTCCAACTGATTTTTTAAGAAAGATGTCTAACATAAAAAGTATGCTATTTGATACATACTAAGTGAGTAATTTTTTTTATAGGCAGTGCAAGATTTTAATTCAAATTACCACATCGAAGAGTAAATGGTTTACTTCCTTAACATTGTTTTTATCGCCAACTGAACTTTCACTATAGGTCATTTTACTTTTAGGACCATATGCTATTAGGTTACGTTACGATATTATGTCTATCTGAGATACAGAACAGTTTGATTAAATGTCCTTCCGATACGAAAGGTTCGAAATTACTAGATCGATCACTAGAGAGAAATTAATCGTTAAGTGCCATTTTGATGTCAGAAAAAATGTTATATTCTGACCTTGACAATTTATTTTACTGCTAAGAAAATTTAACACTACAGTACACGCGCCCTGTTTTATTACAAGATTGCTCGCATGCTCTACCATAGTAGAAAAATTTAAAACTGTTAAACAGTTTTGCGGGACTGTAATTTAGTTATAAGATTGTTTTGTATACTTAATAAATAAATAAATAAAAAAAATAAATAAGTAATTATGATTTTGGATATAACTAAAAGGTTTATAAAAATAAAAACAAATTTAGATATGTTTTATCTTTATTATGAAATGTAGGTACCTAATTCAAAGAAAAATTAACAAAATTAACAGTTACTTTACAAATTAGAAATATTTTAAGAAAATCTTATGAAATAATGAACTTCTTGGATAGATTGATATCAACTTCGATAAAATAATATATATTATATATTAATATAAAATAATATAATTATCTTCTTCTTCACATGAAGACATAACACAGCTTGGAGATCAGGGCATAACACCTGGCACATCGTTTACACCAATTTTTTGTGGAGCGATTTCCGGCTCGAGAGCACTTGATACATTTGCCAACTCTTACTCTCTTGTTTGAGTGATCATGAGATATCTTATCAGACACCCCCAAGTCTTTTTGTTTTTATTTTAATTCCCGAGGAAGATAGTTAAGTGCCAAACGTCGCATCATGAGGGGAGTAGCCAGTTCAAATGACAATTCAAGTAGGAAATTTCGTCGTACTACAGTTTGTTGGCCTTTATTTAGTTGATGGATGATCAAAGCATTTATACCCGCTATGTTCAAATAATTTCGGACCACGAGGTTGAAATCTAATACTTTGCGCTCTTACTCTGGTTTCTGGTGGACATTCTTTACTCCATAATGTTCCATTCTTGGACTCATAAACATTTTGACTTGTACGGTTCGATGAGAGTACAGAGTGAGGAACATCTTCGTCTGATGAAACCGCAACATCTTCGCGTTCGAGGTCAAACATCTCTTCCTGTGTAGGTATCGACTTCTCCGTCATCCGAGTCACTCTGGATAAGTTCGTCGTCATTGGTCTCTTCCTCAAACCAGCACAAAATCCGGTCATCCATACGAGGCTTCATTTTTCATAAGGGATTGCTGAAACCGGTGAAATTGGAATGAATTATATTCGTAACAAGACAAGCTATTAATTATATATTACTTATTTCTAAGTCAAAGTTTTATAAATTTCAAAATCGTACTGAGAAGAATAAAAAGAATAGCGATTACATTATTGCTTACCATAATTCACTTTTGTTACACCGTTGCTCGTACATGGTAGAATGTCGGTTTTGACGGGAATTTGTGCAATGGTGCGCCCAAGCAGTCACTTGGCGTAGCACTGACCCGTAGCGTTATATTGTTTTTAAGGCTTATCTAACACCCAATAATTAAGGAATGGCGCGAAAATATTTGAGGGTGCTCTACCATTGTGGTAGAACGCGCGTGCACTGTAGTGTTAAATATGTATCAAAAGTGAGCTCTCGCTCAGACGCGTATATACTGATATAAAATGCAATTTGGTTGGACAAATTTACAACATAAAATCTCGCATGATTGTTAATTCTTTATCTTCGTAACATTATAAGATAAACCTACTACCCTATTAGTATTTATTGCAAGTTATATGCGTCGGAGCGGTAATTAACTTTGACACGTATTTAACTGTCTCCATCATTTAAGGTATCCGCTTAAGTGATAGACACAGGCTAAATCAGAGAAATATCAGGAGTAGTTAATGTGATTAGGAGAGTGAAAACTTAAAATAGCGTTGGACTGGTCATATGGTAAGATTTATTAAAAAAATGGACGAATAACATAACTGGATAGTACCTGAGGGATGGAAAACGAAGAAGAGGAAGACAAATAAGGAGATGGAAATATGACCTACCTAAATGCTGGAGACAGACATAAAGAGATTGGGTAATGTGGAAAAATATAGAGTAGGCCTATGTCATGGGACAACCTGACTACACAGATGGTGGTTTCAAATGAAATCTATAGAATCAATGCTTTGATGAATTGTTAATTTATTGTAAAAAAAATTATCGTATTATATGGTAAAATAAAAACTTTTATTATCATTGTTTATATTGAATTACTTGACAAATGGAGATGTCTTTCGACAATCACATCTCACATAACATTATTGACTAAGCGAACTGGAGACTGTCCAACATGACATCATGTACAAATGGAAATTACTATTTATTTCAGTATATTGTGGCAATATTTAAATTTAAATTACCAAAGTATTGAGTACGTACCTAGTGATTGTTTTGTATATTAGTAGTAAATGATAGAATGGGAAAGCCACACTCCACCTATTCATTTAGTGCACTTGGTCAATAAGCATATATAGCAACGCTCTTGCTAAACCTACTGGTGTCTTTTTGTATCTATGTTCAGAAGTATAAATTATAGTATCATTACACAATTACAAAAGAGAGAAGAACAAGAGAGCCATACTAACTATTAAAAAACATTTATGAATAATGTATGGCAACCAC
This sequence comes from Marasmarcha lunaedactyla, assembly GCA_923062675.1. NCBI lineage: Eukaryota > Metazoa > Arthropoda > Insecta > Lepidoptera > Pterophoridae > Marasmarcha > Marasmarcha lunaedactyla. The sequence goes on from OV281353.1 coordinate 19,755,048, forward strand.
AGGCTTCTGTTGGAATGGCCTTTGTTCCTGAAATTTCTTTAAACAGAGCCATACTGTTTATTAAGCAGTTACAATAAAAAGGAATAGTATTGTCTGGAGGATCTTTGCAAAGAAAACTAATAATAAAAAGAATTTGACTATTGCAAAGACACCCCATCTTTAAGTTTGGTGCTAAATCTAACATATCATTTTTCTTCTTTTCATTGCTATTATCAAGCATATTATTATAATAAGCTGCATTCAATCAAGTAATTCCTTGTCTGTCCAAGAAATGTCACATTTATTAATTGAGCTCGGCATTAATAAGTCAACTATACTGTTATGATTTTCCAGTCTCTCATTAATCTGCTCAATTAAATCTTCATTTTTCTTTTGGTATTTGTGAATGTCCACTTGCAAAGCTTTTATGTAACCTCTTTTAGCAGAAACAGTTTTCTTTAGTTGGTTCACTCTTGATTCATAATCTTTTGCTAGTGACTCTAGGAAAACCTTTTGATGCTGTAAGATTGCTACATCTGCAGCTTTCAGTTGAGCTTGAACATTTGCTAGTTGGGGCCTCCTGGAAAGTAGAAAATTATTTTGAACTATCAATTTCTATAGAACCCCAAAAGAAAAAAAGTACTGATCATTAAATGAAATTAATAAACGCTTACCACACAGGTTCATCTAGGTTTATATTACTGAATTTCTCCTTTTGCTTTTCCAAAATTTCCAATTTTGCGGGCATGCCTTCGTACTTCCACATCAAACTTAACTCTTGCACCATTTCTTCTAGAATAGTTTGTTTCAAATAATTGAACATTGGTATCCATTTCACTTTCCTGATTTTTGATTTTGGAACTGTGTCGAGGAAGTCTTCGTTTCTAAATAAAACAACGAAAATAGTGCAAAATGTAAATGTAAATTACCGTAAATAATACAACAAATCATAATGTAATAAAACAACTACTAAAACAACATCAAAAACTTACCGAACTAAATTGGCAATGTTGCTAAATTCTTTCAAAATCGCGAAGTTATCAAATGAGAGTTCGGAATTGTTTAACTCGCCGTTCAATTGGTCATTCTCTTGATCCATTCTGAGAAACTTGTATTGCTTCACAAACTAAATTTTAATAACACGACAAACTTTGCTAAGTTAACCGTCGCCTGTGTGTTTATTTTTCCTTTTCAAAATTAACGAATCCGACGTGCGTCTTAGCCAAATGTCAATGTCGTTGCCGTCACTCAGTCACTCACTTGTGTCTACAGTTCAATCAAACAAATACTAATGCTGCGTTCCGTTTGCCGATTACAGCGCTCACAGCGCTCAAATACCCGTTCCGTTTGCCCATGAGCGCGCTCACAGAGATATCGATACGTCATCAATGACGTCATAAACGCCGCCATCTTCCCGCTCACAGTGCCAACGCTACGGAGCATGGTCGCTGTGAACGGCCTGTCAAAACTGACACATGACGTTACTTTGTTGATGTTTTTATTAGTCAATTAAATGCTGCGTTCCGTTTGCCGATTACAGCGCTCACAGCGCTAAAAGTGCTCAAAACCGTTCCGATTCGTTTGAGCGCGCTAAAAGTGTTATTAGTGCTATTAAAATCGGAACGGTAAATAGCGCGCTAACATTCTGAGTGTTCGTCGCTTAAGTCTAAAGTTACAATAGCATAATACTACGCACTTTATAACCGGATTTTTAATGGAAAATTATAATTAGACGTGATAAAATTCGTTTAAAATGTGTTTTATTTTATATAATGAATCATGAAAACTTGGGAAAAAAGAAATACTGATACTACATATCATAGTAGATATTTAATGTTTTCTGATTTAAATACTTTTATAATTAATATTTAATACTTTAAATACTTAGAAAACAAAAAAGAGGTTTGAATCATTACGCAATGAAACTAAATCATTTGTTTATTGACACACTCTTATGTACAGGAGGGTACATAAGAGTGTGATACCTGTAAGGCATTATCTACCGGCTACCTTTAACCCCTTACTGCATGGATTTTTATACCCTCGCGGAAAAAAAATATGTTGTATTTTCGAGAATAAGGAACCCAAAAAATATACAAAAAAAATCTAGCGTTATTATTTATTATTTTATTTACGAAAAACACACCGTACCATATATGGTACGCTATGCATTGCAGTGAATGAAATAGTTTGTGTCAAATATGGCACGACATGCATCCAATGGAATGTTTATGACATAGATAGTAAATCACTCTAATATATTATAAATGCGTATTTTTTGCATAAGTTTGTATCTGTATGGTTGTTTGTGTGTATGTTTGAGTGTCTTTTACGCAAAAATTGTGAGATGGAACTAGTTCTGCTCCTAAGAAAAATGTGATAAAGGAACAATGTCACATGAAAGATAATTCATAGTATGAATGAAAGAAAATCAGGTAAGAAGATTTGAGGAGCAAGAGTGCATATATTAAAAGTGCTTCGCCAAGACAAACAACAAGTAAAATATTTCAATATCAGTCGTACATATTCCCGGATTAAAATTTTAAATGAAATATTAAAAACTTTGCTGAGGATAACTAAATAAAACAAATAAATTGTGAATAGGCTTTGTATATAACATTTGACCTTTTATCCTTAATACCTAATGATTAACATGATTAACATTGATCAGCCACTAGCTTTATTACAATTGGACTGGATTCCTTGGATTGTTTGAAATTCCAGAAAACAATTCCTGTTTTTGTTTATGCACAAATATATTTTACATTTGAGGCACCAAATGTAAGTTTGACCACCACATTCATTTCTGCATCTCTGTCTACTTGCTGTCCAGTCGGGTCGGGAAAATGATGAAAACCATATTCTGCGACTCCTCTTGCAGGCGTCTCGATCTTACGCTTGCTTTTTTTGGTACTGGTGGTTCATTTCTGTTGATTAGAGGCCTGCCTCGCGATGTGGGCGTGAATACCTGAGAGTTTTTTTGGTAAAAACATCAAAGATTAACAATTTAAAATCAAGAAGTGGTATATACGTATCTTCGTTGCATCTGCGCCACAGGAGCCATGAATTTACACAAACCAGATCGATCATGTGAAAAAAACTCTCCGTACCATTTTTTGGAGTGAACTTTGATTCTGTAGTAGCCTAACATAGAATCTAGGGTGTCAACCCCACCCATGTGCTTGTTGTAAAGCTGTACTGCTTTTGGACAACTTACTTCTAAGTACGATTGTTTTATCTATCATAACGCTTGACTACGGCTGGCGGATTTACTCCAAGATAGGTTGAACATAAGTGAACTACTTTATTGTCCAACCACGCCACCAAAGCTATAGAAGTATCATCAACAGTGGTATGAATTTCTGATGTCGATCCTCTTCCCTGTCGGGACAGTTCTTTTTTTGTAGGAATTTTAGATCCTCCAAGTCTATTAGCCCGAACGGTAGATTTAGATTTCCTTTGAGTACCTATTACTTTTATCTCTTGGATCTCTCGACGTAGATGGAGCTTCTGCTGATGAAGGATGGGAATTGTCGTCACTATCATTAGATTCTTCGACCTCTTGTGAATTGGCCAATGGATCTTCCTCTAGGTGGTATTCATCGTCTTCATCGCCGGATAGACCTTCATCTTCACTACCAGACGGTATATCTTTGAAATAATAGTTACTCATTCTTCTTTCGGTGGCCAACTACAAGTGAAATCTGTTAAAAGCACAATAAATATAGTAAGCAAACACTATGCAAACATCAAACAAAAACCTAAGGCTTTAGTACTTATAGAAACATAACAAGATTTTGCATAGAAACTTCAAAAAAGGTACCTTATTCTGGATAAATACTCTTTCATTTCCGAAAGGTATTTAATTGAATGATAAAAAAATTTAGTTAAGCGGCGGAATGGTGCCAAAAGCAGAGAAAAAGTGTGTGACCTCGAAGCTAAGTAAAATTTAAGAATTAAGTATGGGGCGAGATACATAATAATAAAGAAAATGTCAACTAAGGTTGTATGAGGGAAATCAAGAGCAAAAGTCGCATACCATTAGCTTGGCTGAGAATCTTTATAAAGCGAATAGCAAAATGTTTGAGAATGAGCTAGTGTTTGAGAGTAGATTATTATGCCAAATTGTTGAAAATTATACGTGCACTAGCTGGGTTCCACAAAAGGCCAGGTCTTTTACTAGTGGTGCAAAGGTGAAACAATTTTTACTCTTTACCTTCCTCCCATTGACGAATTTCATGTGCAAAAAACAAAAAATCAGTATAGTATAAAGTTTGCTATACATCTCTTTGAGATTAAATTTACACTCGTGTTACTGCATACCGTCCCATATATGAAAATTAAAAATTGAGTGCTTACTTCATAAGGTCCCACATATGTATATTATAATGATGTCCATATTGCATGAGGTCCCAGATATGCACACAAGTATATTGTCGAACAAAATTAAAATCCGTGGAGGTTTTGAGCAAATCTTTCTGTTATAGCTTCACAAAGGATGGCTTTATTCGAAGAAATTTACACAAGCTAAAATATTCGCGTAATTCCAATATTTTTAATTTTGAATACAGAGCAACTCACCTGTCGAGCACGTTTACTTTCAAACTAAATTTACTGTTGTTTTATCAAGACTGCCAATATTTCTCCGGCTCGGAACGAATGAGTATATATTTGGTCTATGGTTTTGGAAGACCTGAGATTGGAATTTAAATTTTTTGCAAAAAACTTAAGTGTGCAAATATTGGACGCTATGCGGTAAAGGGTTAAATCATAAATATACATCCAAAATGAAGGAGCTAGATCAATAAAGGTCCAATGCACGCACGGATCAGAATTTTTCCGTGAAGGCAAGCGTTTCAGCTAATGTGCTTCTGTAGATTCCGTCAGATGTCGATACTGAAAACATAAAATCAGGCGTATGTATAACTTTATCAGTACTGCTCTTTGACCGTGGCTACGCGTCAGTTACGCGGCCAAATATGAAATTCAAAAAAAAACTTTATGCATAACATATTAAAGAAATCCTACAATTATTCTAAATTAACTGAAATTGGCAATAAAACTTTGTACCGAAGCTATTTTAAATACCTACTTCCTTATTTAATCAGCTCTTTATTGAGCTATCTTAATTGTATCATTGTAAAATTTTGGTTTAAATAGTACGGCCACGTTCAAATTGGTTTAAATAGTTAATCATATTATTAATAATTACTTTGGTTACGAAGAAACTTTAAAAAAATGTCATTATAGACTTTAGTGTAACTAATGATGAGTAACGGCATGGGAATCTAAAAACAGATTTTTACTTATACAGATTTTACTGGTTTTACTCGCCATTAGCAAAATTTTACACGAAAAATGAGGAGCGAAAAGGTGATCTTGCGCCTGAGACTAACTGTCACCAGAGACCATACGTGGGCGTCCGAAGGATTTAGTATAATAAGTAGCATGGAAAATTTGGAGAACGGAGAATGTGTAAGCCACCGTCTGAGCTATTGAGCGCCATGCTGGAATATCACACAACATAGCCTGTTGTGCAACGCATAATTCAGGATGATGGACGTATCACCCATTCCAGCTACTTTTTTCTAACATTATTCACTATAGCATTAAGAAAGTGAGTCTATAATAGTGTGTTTTTAGGTTCTCCATTCTAACCAAGATTCAAGTATTATGCAATGAGGACAGCTCAATAAAATCTTCACGGTTAAGAGCTAATTAAATAAGGAAGCTTTTTAATTAGTGTTGGTACACACTTTGCAATGTTTTTATTGCATTAAACGCCTATAGAACAATAGGACCTTTTCCCTTTTTTCTTTTGTGCAATTTTGGTCATGATCAAACATGTGATTTTGTTTTTTGGATTTGATAGTTTATGTTTTGGTAACGCCCCAACTTTTAGTAATTAATAAAAAAAAACACATCAAAATCGATCTATTTATTCTTTTCATGGTCGTCAAACGAGCACACGACCCACCTGGTGGTAAGGAGCATCCACAGTTGGCAATAATTAATTATTGGTGTTTTATTTATCGACAGCAATTGTGATTATTATACCGACTATTAAAAACTATAAGAACTGTAATTTTAGTCAATAAACCGGTATGTAAAAAGCTTGTGGAAGCCTCGACTCAAACAGACCACCATAGTATGAATACTACTTTTCGTCTATAATAATATCATTTTTATTTTATCCAAACATAGGCAAGCAAGATCTTTTCGAAGAATCACTACTGGACGCCCAAAAAACGAAAGGCCAAGTTGACGTTCATGAAACAGAAACTGAAAGCGACATAAAAATTAATAAATATTCAAAAGGTATTTCTTTTTCTCGTCTGAATGACCGAAGGGGTGGTTCGGGTACTTTAGCCAAAAATAATTTGACAAAAACTGAGTTTTTGTTTCAGAAAAGACGCGACTACTGATAATTTTACTTAAATATAAACAGTGTATGCCAATTTTAATGATTTGCCTCCTGGGAAATCATTAAAAATGACTACGAAACTAACAGGAGTACTAATGACATCTCTTAAATAAAAATTGACACGTGTCACATAGACCCCGCAATAATTATTTTTATGAATTTTTAATGAGCTAACAAAATTGACAAAGGACCGAAAATATAGTTATTCTTAAAAAGTAAACTCATATAAGAATAAGTTCTACACAATTTTTAAGTCACGTCATGGAAAATGAGGTGCTTAATATAATAAGAGATTTAAACAATGCAAATGCTGTATGTACACTCGGGATTACTACCAACTCGTGGTAATTGAAAAGAGTATTATAAATTTTATATGTTTTATTTAATACTTTTTAATATATTACATCTTGCTCAGCTGACGGAGCAAGTCAGAATGTTTTCCTTCTTTTATTTCTGTTATGTCAAACGTATATTTAAATGTATTTTCTTCTTAATTCATAATAATTCATATTAACCTCTACTGAAATGTCGCGGCTTTCTGACGTGCTTCCTAACGCTTAACCGTGACGATTGGCCGCCCGCATGAAATGTGATGGTCAAACTCAATATGGGATTTTGACCTGATAATGGTCAGTAGTACACATGAAGATTAGCTCATGAGTAACCTTTTCCCCCTTAAACTTCCCTAATTTTAAATCTAAAAATCTTGTAAAAAAAATCCAAAATAATTTGTGTGTAAATCAATCATAAGTTACCATTTTGTTTTCTGTTGAATGTATCAGTCAATGTCAATGTCAAAAAAAAATAACAAAACTATATAAAAGTTATACATAATTAAGTCGAATGAACCCACAAGTAATTGAGAGTCCTTTTTTTCACATGAATTACCTTGATTGAATCATAAAAAATCGGGGTAATGATATATTTTGAAAAATATCTTACAATGGTAGGAAGGACTATATATTCAAACTAGTGAATGTATGATAATCTATATTTATTGCCCTTTAATTTGATATACTGAATATTAGTAGGTTCTTTTTTTTACTACCTGCTTTATTCACACAAACAAGGTTGGATGGATAAAGGACACATGTAGTACTGGTACTGGGTATTAATATAACTCTAACCGCCACAGTAAAATTACTATGTGTTAAGATATAAAATGCGCTAAACATTTCTGCTTTTGTTGAATTTTTGTAGACCGCCGATCAAAAAATGTGAAAATTGAGTAAATGGAGCAATATTTGTTCCCTACTCAGGGACAGCCATGTTTTTCGAGTACGTCCGTATGTCAATTAAATGTGACTTTGACAAGCTAGAGACAACTGCCTGGATTGGATTTGTTGGTTTACCAGAAGATAAAACGATAATTTGATTTATTATATTAATGAATATCTATCACTACACCACAGTCGACTAATGAGTAACTAAACGCAAACTTATGCAGAATTTAATTTCTCTGACTTAAATGCCGTTATGTTTTTCAGCGTAATAGTTGATGATGCTAACAAAGTATTGTCTCCTAGACTGTGCCCCGAACCTGAAACACAGTGGCCCTTCAAAACCATTGGCGTTCGGCCTGTTGTGTTTCAAATCACATCACCCTTTCCATCTAACTAGTATCCTAAGAATCCAATAAAGGGCAGAAAATTTGGCGAGGCGGCATTCTACATCGCTAAGTTATCCGGTCACCCATCGTGGCAATTATGGCTCCTATGACGACAGGACTTGTCCATGTGGGAATGTATTGCGTCTAATTATAACAATGTCTTAATTAGACCATAAACAAATTGAGTTAATAGCTTGGATTGTAATATATATTAATAGTTTTCCCAAAAACCTTAATATTTGTGAATTATGGCTTTCTGCAACCACTTTCAGAATAGATGTTACTGTTAAACAATCTGTTTTAGACAAACTATAACATTCATAGAAATTTAACCCAATAACTATACTGACATAGCTCGAAACTTGCAAAACATTTAATGAAAACCAGGGAGTTTATATGTTTATAGTGTTTAGCAGTAACCTTTAAAATTAATATGTTAAGTTGAACTGGTCATGATGCAAATCTCCACCCAGACATATTTCTACAAATTGCCAATGACCTGTGCTTCGTCTACATGTCACATTCACCTGACAGGCTTATACGCAAGTTATAAGTAGAACATCTGGAGCAGAGTTTGGGCATTTCTTATTAAAAAATATAAATAAATAAAAAACATTTGTTCTATGCAACTAATCATATGATACTATAAATGTTAACACTGCCATATCCATATAATCCAAATTGAGGTAATTGCAAAAAAAATATACATCACAGTGTTAAATAAAAATATATACGATAGTCTAAGCATGTCACATCAAGTGTTCAATTTAATTAGTTACTAACATGCATTGCACATAACAATGCAGATGTTAGTTACATCACTACTTTTTATCTTTTTTTATTGTATAAAATAAATGATGTCTATGTACACTTAATTAGATAACATTATGTTCCATTATCCCAGGGCACTATTTGACCATTTAAGCAGTACCCTTAATTTGTATGGCATAACAAATCTGTATCTGCTATTAGATAAAAGTAAAGGTAGAATTCAAATAAAATAATAAATAAAACGACCATTTAGATACTGTTTTTTATTTATTTAACACCATCTCTTAGTAATATTTCATCTAGGTGACCAGCTAGGCGGGGTGCTAATATTAGTTTGATGCTGAGCCCAACCACAGTAGTGTCAAACTAGTGTCATCACGTGAGCACTGGACCCGACTGTATGGTTCCCTATCAAACAAGTACAATACTAAGCATTTAACTAAAATATATGTGTAATTAATTCTATTACTATGGTGTCGGGACCTAATTCTACCTCATATTAATAAACTATCATGTGGTGATGCTGATAGCCCAGGAACATTTGTGGTGGTCCAGCTATCACTAACTTCCACAACAAAAATTCCATTTGTTCGAATATGTTACCCATAATATGATCTCGATTATTTTATTTGGTATGTTTGCAAAAATTATGAGATCATTAATTTCCATTACAGGGAACATTTCCATTTGGGGTACTTCACCATCAATTCTTACAAAGTTCGCATGTAGCCTGTTCAAATGAGACAATTCAACATAGTTTGCTAAATGGTTATTATATTTATATATTTTTTTATATATATATATATATATTATATATTTACTCTAGATAATGTTTTTTCCAAAATTAAATTGGCATCCGGGCCCCAATTCTGCTAAATTATAAATGGCTCAATTGAATAACAGTTGAATCGTAATAGGATTATTTGACACATTTGGCATTCTGCTAACGATCGAAGTTCCATTTTCATTCGACTGAACTGCAATTGTACTATTTATTTTTATTTTATTTGATTTTTTTTTTCTTTTATTTTTACTATTTTGTTGGTCGGTTCTAATGGGATGAAAATTATTGAGCATTGAAGCTGCAATCTTAAAATCATTTATTAAGTGTTTTGACATTTTATTAAAATAATTTAATCTAAACATTTTAAAATCCTGTTTAAACCAACCATTTACAACTTCCACCACCCATCTGCACATTGTTAAAAGCCTTTATTGTAGAAAGCTGTGTCCTTCATTTACACCACATGACCCAGGTTTATACACAGAGTAACCTAAAGAGGTAAGCATTCCTATGTTATCTCTAAATCCACGATTAACGATAAACACATCATTAGGTTCGAAATAATTTCTTAACTCTGAATTTAGATTTTGAAACAGAAGTTTCATAATACCTGCATCACTAGTAGTGGCTGGATATGGCCCAAAAATATCTAAAATATGACCATCAGTACTTACAATTAAAAAAGGTTTGACTAGGGTTTTTTATTTGTCTAAGCTGTAGGTCTTTTTTGATACAAATATGTAAATAAATAATAATTCCTTGTGCTATAATTAAGTTCCTTCCCCTTAATGCCTGTCTATCTAAATGACTTGTACCCAAGTGCATTGGGACATAATTTGTTATCAAACAATGTCTTACAATTGTTACATATTTCTGAACTAATATCAAAAGAATCAAAATCTCCACCAATTGTGTGGAATTAAATTCATTTGAATAATTACATAACATTCAATTCTTCCCAGTTATAGATCAAACAATGTTCCTGACACACACATGAATTTTTTGTAACATACAATTTATAATTCACTGAAATATGTTTTTTTTTAATATTGAGGAACACATAGACTCTTGATATTTGTGCAACCTTCCAAAAAGCAGGTTTACGACTGTATTGCAGAAGAATTATTAGCGCACTTGCATCAACCCCTTGAAGATCACCCAGGTCTGGAACTACAGCTTCTTCATGTAATTCTGGAGCTTCTTCAATGATATTCCTTATTTGAGAAGTAAATTCACTGGCGTGAGCTCTGCTCCAGCAAGCATTGCAAGCATTTGCATTTCTAGGAATCTGTAAAAATTATAAATAACTTAATAATAATAACTAATTAGTAAAAACTGATAATCATAATCAATTTAGTTAAAAGCAATTTTTATTAAATTGGATATAATTATACCTGACGAAAGTAAATAGCAGCAGCAATAATCACCCTTTCAGGTTGATCTTCTGGAAAGAGCGGATCTGTGTCCGCTTCTTACTCCCAGAGATATGCCACATCTAACACAAACATTTGCATGGCCCACTTGCTGCTGTGACAAAAGATTCCCTTCATAAACAGCATTGAGAACCAAACTAAAGCACTCACTGCAGAGTTGGTCATGATCTGATGCCTGAAATAATAATTTTATCTCTTCAATTATCTCCATAGGTTGGTAACATTAACTTGATGTTTTATGTCAGTGACAAATCTGACATTGACATTGTCATTGACGGGACTTGATTTCAGTATTGCTGTAATAAAATTAACGAAAACATTTTATTGTTTTTTATAAAAACGGCGGTCAACAAAATTATAACAGTTAAACCACCTTTATAAGAATAATTTTAACTTCAATTCTATGTATAAAATGTATAGGTTAGAGTTAAATAAAGCTCAGTACCAGAATGTTCGCAAAACCTTATGTCTCCTTTCTTAAAAAGTTTTTCTAACTACCTGCCTGAACGAGGATGTATTTGTACGACGGCCTCAGGAGAGACTACCCCTGTCAATTATGTCATTCCTGGTGTTTGGTGGGAAATCTTTACGTACAAATAATAAATATAATATTACAAAAGCAATGGCTTCACTATGATTCAAGGAATAACTACTTCGATAGGAATTCCCACCCGTTAAACCTTACTAAAAGCAAGCGAACGTCGCCTAAGCTACTTTCAATATAATGTTTTCTAGTCACATGTCAAATATTCTTACGGAATGTTGAGATGCAAGCCAGAACCGTTATAGAGATGTTATTTCGTTGTTTCACGTCCCTGGCAGATAACTTCACCTTATATCGCACATTGATAACCAGCATGTCACCTGCAGCCAGCAAAGCATGCCAGCATGTGTTGATGACTGCCCGATTATGAATGTCCGCCCCTCGCACAGTGGGGCGAAACTAGGATTTGGCGGACTTAGGGACCGACTTTCTTTTTTCGCTTTTTTCTTTGTACCAATGGAAAGAGCTAAATGAATCTTTACAAAAGTTGTTCTTTGCAATTTTTTGTAAACCGCATAGTTTGTGTAATAAATGTATATGAATATTTTTTTGTATGAAGAAAAAGAGAAATTCCTAAATTTTAGCTCCGTGTTGTTACATCCCGCGTTGGAACCTTTATATTTTAAATACTTGGTTGTATTGCTATCGTAATGCATTATTAACATGCGCCTAAAGTTGCAACTCTGCCAGAAAAAGGGGCTAAAAAATAAAAAAATATATTCTATACTTACGATTTTTCTAATTCTTTAAGTTATTTAAACATATTTACATGCGAATGATGAGTGAGTTAATTTAATACGATTTGAAATTACTTAAAATTCAACAAAAACTTGTTTACACTGATCATGATCGAACTTTCATGAAAATATTCAACAAAAAATCTCCCAATTTACTAATTTTGATAATATTTATGTATGTTTTCGTACTTTTTAGACATGAAAAAGATTTTCTACACTACCCTAATTAACCAATTATTAAAAGTAAGTAACGCTTAAACCATAACATGAACTTTTTTGGTATTCCGTCAGTTAATTATGTCATTAAACTTACACTTCAAAATACAAAAGAACGTATAATTCCGTATTCAAAGGAACAATAAAAAATATAAAGGAACTAATTGAATGTTATTTTGTAAGAGAGGTTCTTTTGTATTTCTTAGTGAAATAATTAATTGTTATTTTGTTTAAAGGACAGTAACATGCAATTAGTTCCTTTTTATTTCATATTATATATAAATTTCATATTATATTATTTAATACATAATAACACTAATTTACCGTTCTTTTGTATTATCTAGGTGGTAATTTAATGACGTAATAAACTAAACGAAATTCCAAATAAAAGGCTTATGTTATTGTTAAAAGGTTACTTTTACTAATTAGTTAATTAAGGTAGTACAGAAAAGTATAAATTGACCGCAATACTTATAACAACATGAGTTATCGGTGAAACGTACAACTACTTACATCTTGTGATTGTGTTAATTCTTCTTTTCGCTTAAATGAAGGGTCTAGTGAATAATATAGATTTATTTATGATTTTAAGAGAACAACTAGGAAGTTTGTCGGACAGTAGAAAACTTTTCAATTTTTTGAAACAAAAACTCAATATGACCGAAAAATATAGTGTCGTTCTTCAAACATTTTGTACGCGTTTTTGTTTTAATTTAAGTGTTAGGTGGAAAAAATGTAGCCGTTCGTTAAGTCAATTTATAAGGAAAAATGAGGATTGGTTAGAACATTCCATAAATTGGCCTGAAGAAGTCAGTTTTAGCGTTGTAAATACCGAACAGGTAAAGCTCAAGACTTGCGATAATATCGAGAATTTACCACCATCCACTCCAGAAGCTTCCACTTCTAAGTTTACTCCAAGGAAACCCTTTTCAGACTTAGGTGATAGACAAAAACGGAGACGTTTGTATCATTTAAACAAGTCTCTATCATCGTCTCCGGAAGAAGTGACTGCTCTTGTTGTAAATTAATGATCTTTCTGTCTAATTTATCTGTGGTAATCCTTAAGGAAAAAAATAAACCGTTTTTTTATACAATTTTGGTCTTTATTCTAAACTCTTAATCTAGTGGAGTAGCTAGTGGACTAGTGACTGTCCTTTAAACAAAATAACAATCAATTATTTCAATAAGAAATACAAAAGAACCTCTCTTACAAAATAACATTCAATTAGTTCCTTTATATTTCTTATTGTTCCTTTGAATACGGAATTATACGTTCTTTTGTATTTTGAAGTGTAAGTTTAATGACATAATTAACTGACGGAATACCAAAAAAGTTCATGTTATGGTTTAAGCGTTACTTACTTTTAATAATTAGTTAATTAGGGTAGTGTAGAAAATCTTTTTCATGTCTAAAAAGTACGAAAACATACATAACTATTATCAAAATTAGTAAATTGGGAGATTTTTTGTTGAATATTTACATGAAAGTTCGATCATGATCAGTGTAAACAAGTTTTTGTTGAATTTTAAGTAATTTCAAATCGTATTAAATTAACTCACTCATCATTCGCATGTAAATATGCTTAAAATAACTTAAAGAATTAGAAAAATCGTAAGTATAGAATATATTTTTTTTATTTTTTAGCCCCTTTTTCTGGCAGAGTTGCAACTTTAGGCGCATGTTAATAATGCATTACGGTAGCAATACAACAAAGTATTTAAAATATAAAGGTTCTAACGCGGGATGTAACAACACGGAGCTAAAATTTAGGAATTTCTCTTTTTCTTCATACAAAAAAATATTCATGTACATTTATTACACAAACTATGCGGTTTACAAAAAATTGCAAAGAACAACTTTTGTAAAGATTCATTTAGCTCTTTCCATTGGTACAAAGAAAAAAGCGAAAAAAGAAAGTCGGTCCCTAAGTCCGCCAAATCCTAGTTTCGCCCCACTGTGCCTCGGTTCCATCACCAGATAAAGACCTAGTGAAACACAACGCAAAAAATCTTTATTAATCATTACATATAACAAATTTTATGACAAGATAATATTAATTTCATTATTTTTCGCCAAGGGAGGGTTGTCATCAATCCTCATGCCTCAGTGGCTGCCATCTCATCAACTAGTGACTGCCATCTCATCTGCTAGTGGCTGCCATCTCATCAACTAGTGACTACCATTTCATCTGCTAGTGGATGCCATCTCATTTCCGTTATAATTCTTAATATGAAAAAGAAAGAACATATGAGTATATTAGAATATAACATTAACATATATATGCCAACACACATTCTTAATGATAACATATAATAACATTTACTACGTTATTATCAACATATTTACATTAGTCGGCAAGAACTCAGAGAGTTGCTATAAATGGTTTTATTTCCAACAGCTTTATTGCCACTTCGGGTGTGCCACAAGGCTCTATTCTCGGACCTTTACTATTTGTCCTTTTTATTAATGACATTAATGAGTGTTTTCTTCATAGCAAATTTTTGCTTTATGCTAATGACCTTAAAGTGTATCAACCCATATTTTCATTATCAGATTGTCATAAGTTACAACAGGATCTCAACAGGTTATCCTCTTATTGTACCAAGAACAGACTATTTCTGAATTTTAAAAAAATGTAACCAAATAACTGTTACCAAAAAAATTAATAAAATAATGTTTTCCTATGAACTATGTGGTACTACTTTAATTACAGTCAAAGTGATAAGGTATCTTGGTGTAATTCTAGATGAGCAACTGCATTTGGATAGTCTTATTAACTCAATTATCAATAATGCATATCGAATGTTTGGCTTTGTAATGAGAACTTGTCGTGACTTCAAACGTCCTGCCACATTTACATCTATATAATACGCTTATACGTCCCCATGCTGCTCCAATATGGAACCCTTTTTATATTAAATATTCTGATCAAATTGAACTTGTCCAAAGAAAATACCTTCGTTCAACGCAGTACCGATGTTTTCGTAAAAAAATATCATATAAAAACTTTCTTGATAAGTACCATCTACTAACATTAAATAATAGAAGAACACTTATTGACCTTTCAAATCAAATCAAATCAAATAATTTATTTACACGAATACAGGTATATTTATAGTAGATTATAACAAAAAATTTTTGTGTGCTAGCCATATTCTGCCTTTAAGGCACGTACAAATATATTACAATTATATTTCATTACATATTGTGAATAATTTTAAGTTACTATTATATATTTCAGTTAGTCTTGTCAATTAAGTAGTCGTGAACAGTGTAGTAACACTTATGAACTAAATATTTCCTTAATTTATTTTTAAAAGCATTTATACTCTTAATCTCTTTAATGGTTTTTGGTAATTTATTATTTATTCTAGGAGCCATACCAAAGAAACTTTTTGAATAATATGCAGTATTGTGAGGTTGAGTACGTAATTGCTTGTTAATTCTCCGATTATTTAATTTTTCAAATAACACCATATTTTTTCTTTGCAAAGACGGCTGTTTCAAAGGTGTATGGACAAGGAAAAGTAAGGATATTTCGTTTTAAAAATACTGGATAACAAGAGTCCCTACTCCTAAGATTAAATATAGCTCTAATGCATCTCTTTTGCGTCTTAAATATTTTTTCACTCTCCCCGAATTACCCCAAAATATAACACCGTAGCGTAAGACCGATTCAACGTGAGCGTAATACGATGCTAAAACTGCTGATTCATCAACTATTTTCATCAGCCTTCTCAACGCATAACAACAAGAGTTTATTCTGCTACAAACATTTTCCACTTGTCTATTCCAAGTCAAGTTTAAATCGATCGATAGTCCTAAAAATGTTGTCAAGTTTACATCGTTTATTTTTTGTCCTTGATAATCAATATTATTAAAATTTAAATAATTATATATTATTAAAAGTCATGATGTTGGTTTTAGTCAAATTTATTTTCAAGTTATTGAATTTTAGCCATGTCATATGTAATATTTTTGATTGTGTTTTCGATTTAAGTACATTAATGTCTTTGTTACTGCAAATTAATGTACTATCATCAGCAAAAAATATCATTTTATTAGAAGTTATTTTAGGAAAATCATTTATGTAAATTAGAAATAACAATGGCCCCAGTATACTTCCTTGAGGAACTACATGTTTCACTTCTCCGAATTGTGAGAGAAAGTTCTTTTCTGTTTTAACAGATTTTTTTTATCGCAGTGGCTTTATTAAATCTAACGCTACACCTCGAACGCCATACGCTTCAAGCTTCTTTATTAGTATTTTATGATCGACATAATCGAATGCTTATGACAAATCGATAAATAAAGCACATACTGTCGTTTTGTCACAATCGTTTTATGAAAATTGTAGATAAATTTATTCCCATGTTTTTCCGGAAACCAACCTGCTCGTCTGCTAATAGATGCTGAGATTCGAAGAAATTATTGATGTTCATATGTATTACTTTCTCGAATATTTTTGAAAAAACCGGTATTGTGCTATAGGTCTGTACGATGACAAGCAGTCTTTATCAGATTTTTTGTACTTACTTATAATAGTCCTCTTTAACTTTTCTGGATAATTACAACATTCAACGCATAAGTTGATTAAGTAGCTTAAAGCTGGGGCAGTTAACTCAGCTACTTCCTTAACAATTTTAGTTGATATATCGTCGTAACCCGTGCTATTTGTGTCTTTAAGATTTTTGATTATTGTCATTATTTTGTCAGTATCTGTGGGACGAATAAATATTGAATTCAAATTCACGTATTGTAAAGGTTTTGTATTAGAATAATTTTGTTTTAGTCCCTGATCAACATAAAAGTCATTGAAAGTTTCAGCTATGTCCATAGGATCTTTTAGGTTAAGTTCACCATTTTTTATTTCCTTTATATATTCAAATGGCTTTTTGATGTTTTGATGAGGTAAATATTTTGTGCTTTCTGTGTTAGCTTTATTATAGTTTTTAATCGTTAAATTTATTAAATTAAATTTGGTGTTTTAAGTAAAGTTAGAAAAGTTAAGTAAAGAACCAAAGTAGTTCCCTTTTACGTTTGGCACATTTTATGATGCCTTTCGATATCCACTTCGCGCGTGATTATCCATGAACCTTAATTCGAATCTCGGGAAAACACATATCGTAGAAAAGTTTGAACAGATCATAAAAATTATCAAATGCTTCATTGGGTTCTTGTTATTAAATATATTGAAAAATTTTAGAGCTTTAATACATCCTTTAAATTTCCTGATGTTGTCTCTACTATATTCTCTTTTTAATCTAAACCAATAGAGAGTACAGTATGTTTCCTTTACAGGACGCATTAGAATTTGAGCCGTATGATCCCACTACGCCCTTACTCTTACCTACGCCCAGACGCACATTGTGTGCAAAATTATCGAGACATGTCCCGCTGGCCAGTGTAGTGGGTTCCCTAAAAGCTAATTTTAAATTGAAACTACACAGTATCTCTTCAAACTCTTTTGACCTTTTAGTTTTTGCTAAAATGTCTACGTTGAAGTCACCACATAAAATGGTTCTTTTATTTTGATAAGTACATTTGCATAATATGTCATTTAAATTTTTCAAAAATATATCAAATGTTTCTTGTTTAGCTTTTGGCGGTCTATAGTAACATATAATAAATATTTTTAAATCTGTTAATTTGATTGCTGAACATTTAATTACATTTACTATACTTAGATTTCCTATGTCATGATAACTCTATTCTTAAGCGATTTTCTTATTAAGATGCATGAGCCCCCATGTCTATTACTCCTAAAAAAAAACTTGCAGCTAGCACATAATTTGGTAAATTAAGCAATTTTCTATCAGAGCTTATCGTGTTATGCTCTGTTATGCAAACAATATCCATAGGCTTATTTTCGTCCTCAAATTCGTGCAATTGAACATGTAAAAGATCTAACTTTTCCAATAATCCATGCATGTTCTGATGAAAGACGTTTATATTATTAGTGACGAAAATTGCAATTCGAAGCTGTTACTTTAGCCTGAGAAAATGATTGCTCTGCCTCATCAAAGATACATTTAAATTCTGTTTGAGTATATTTATCTATTGTCATACACTTTGTTTTATTTTGTTTAAGCTGAAGTTTATATTTTGTAAAATTAGATTTATATTCGATGTGTAAAATTTCGTTTAAAACTATTCTACCAACAGTCAAGGCAAAGTTTCTTTTGTTTGGACGTTGATTGCTATAGTTCATGTTCGTATAGGTTAAATTTTTATATTGGCTACATAAAAATCTTAAATTATAATTAAGCTTTATTTCATTTAAATAATTATTAAATGGTATTTCGGAGATAAGTACATCAGTGTTTTTGACTGAATCTACTACTGGCGGAGGCCGAGGAGGGAGGCGCACCTAACCATCTGGTGCACCCATCGTGGAGGGCCTTTGGACTTTTGCGATGGAGCCACTTGTGGGCGGCTGCCGTCGGCGGGGTCGCAGAAGTCTGCGAAAGCGTTCCCGTAGCCCCGTCACAAGGCGGCGACGAGGAAGATGGAGGGTTCTTAGTGGGTATACCGTGGGTCTCATTAGCCTATACGGGAGTCCCACATAAGCACTCGGGGCCCCCTGCGCCCGGGTGGTATGGGTAATGCATTTTCCCCCCCCGAAAAAAAAGTATGCCCTAATACAGTTATTTGCTTATACCTAAAACTACATATTGATGGTTTTAAAGTTAAATTTGCCCCCTTTAACCTTTCTAACACCGGTTTGAGCGCTTTCATAAAACGTAGACATATGTCTACGAAGATTATTACATTCCTATACTTAAGCCCAGCCAACACTTCGTCCATCGTTCTTTGAAAAATAGCCCCACCAGTTTTTAAGCCAAAAGGTAATACATTAAATTCATATAACTCTGATGGGGTAATAAACGCAGATAATGGCACATTGCCAGTAACCAGAATTCAAATCGAGGTCGGCATAATAATTAGCACCATTTAAATGAGAAATAATATCATCAATTATTGTCAATGGATATGCATCAGTAATAACTTTTTTATTAAGTTGTCTAAAGTCAACACAAAATCTCCACGTGTCGTCGGGTTTCTTATCCAACACGACCGGGGATGCATATGATCTTCTTCAGTCTTCTGCTTCCTTTCGTAAAACTTCGCCAAATGATCGACGTCTGTGTGGAATACTGTGATCAGTTCGTTTCTTAACTCTTCAAATGTATTGCAGTTATTGGAGAGTTGCGAGCAAAAATTTAGTGCCGGTCCTTCAAGATAAGCGGCGATAACTACTTTTTTTTCTTCCTCGCTGTAGCGATTCAAAGTTGCGACGGTGTCAAAACTGATGAGGAAATCTTCTACATTCACTTGCAATCCAGTAAATTTCTGCATTGCCATTTCGTATGTCTTTTCTGAAAAAAAAAATTCGTTTAGTCTGTCGTTGTAGGGTGTTTTTAGATTAGGTGTTTAATCTAAAGAAAAATATTGTATGGCAGTCCACATTTATAATTAAATTGCCCAACAGTTTGAAATACCAGACAATTATAAATTTCAAATTGTTTAATTACTCACTAGATAAAAACTTCTACACCCTTAATGATTATTGATGTTAAATGTTAATTTATTCCAATTCTTAATGATAACTATGATTATTAATAATATAATAATGTATTATCTTTTGCGTATTTCATTGTTGACCTTTATTCTCATGTTGGTTTGTGTTTCAATGTTGACTTTAAAATTTTCTTATTTTGACATAAATATTTGCAACGACATATTAAACCGTGTTGATACGGTTTAATAAGAAAATTTAATTATAATGAGGACCGCTTTATGTATACCATATCATTACAAATAAATGTTGATTTGATTTTTGATTTGACTGATGTGTTGCCGACCGATGGCTTTGGGATCGCCTTTGTTCCAGCGCACTGGCTGCTCCTTCCCTGTGACCGGAACACAACCACGTAAAAGTACTAATTTGGCGGTACAAAATACACATGCTGTATTTATGTGATACTGTAGTACCCCACCCCAAAGTTTCTTAACAAAGAAACTCTGCGAGCACTGAAATCACAAAAAAGTCAAAATAGCCATATAACCTCTAAACTAAAAAAATTCGGACGACATGTATGGGGGTGATTCGGTTTCCCCAAAGGGTGCTCTATCTCAGGACCAGCGATAGACTGTATTTTTTGAGACACCCTGTACAGTATGTGACCAGTAAGGTTAACAAATAAAAGAAGTTTTTCAAAATATTTATATCCATATTTATCACGCAAGGCTTTAATAAGTGGATTAAACAAGTACCAAATGCCTTTTTATAGTGAGGGCACTTACTATAAAAATTATTTGCTTTAAAAGGCGCCACCATTTTTGATGTACCAATATTTTATGGTCCTAGGTTCAACAGACGCTTTTTGCTTACGAGTCGTGATAGTATGAAACTAGTAATTATGAAAAACCTGTTTGTGCATTAACTACAGTTCATCCACGTAGAATTAACATGTCATAACAGCCCTACGATCACACTGCAGGGAGATCAGCACATGAATGGGTTGGTCTACCACGCTAGCCAACTACTGGTTGTTCAACTATGACTGTTTCTCACAATGTCGGCCGAGAGGCATCGGTGGTTGTAGCCCTGGTCCAAGTTCGAGTCCTCGTCGGGGCATTCATTGTGGTGAATACAGATATTTATTCTTGGGTCATGGTTTTCTATATTTATATATGTATGTTTATTTCCTGGTCCCCTCCCGGTTTGCTGTTTGGTCATCCATAACAGAAGCCTTGGTAATGGTGCCAAGTGTTATGGTTGTAGTTACATGGATCGACCTTTAATGTTTTATTTCAGCAGTCGGCTTAATGTAAGTACATAAGTTATAAAAACTCATTGGTACACTGGCGGTTACCGCGATTGAACTCAGACGTCGGACCGAGTACCCAGCGCATGAAGTACTGCTCCGCCGCGGTTACCACTAGGGATAAATTAGCTATCACCAAGCCAACTAGATCAGCAGTCGGAGTTTGGCTTTCCTTTTTCAATCCTTTACAATAATAAGTAAAACAAGTAATGCGAAAGAAGAGCTGCTCAATATGTGGTCATTTCACAGACCTTTATTGAAATAGTAGCCAGGAGTTAGTCTATCTGCGTGTCTGAATTTTGGTTTAATTTAATATTTTATCAGAGTGGAATTCGACTAAAGCCATTGTAATTGTGTTAGCCGAAACCGAAATACGACAACTGCGGTCCAAAATATCATACATTTTCTTCAGAAGACAAGGCTGTTGACATAGGCGATGCATCAAATTGGACTCGCTTGGTTCATCACCTTTGACAGTCGTCTGGTTGCATAGGTCGAGTAGTACTGGATAATGTTTACAGCGATATCTTAAATTCATATTAATAAAAAAAAATTAAATTCAAATAGTTACTTCTCAGCGTTTGAATGCTGAATTTAAACAAAGCATGACTCTCCAACCAGTTCGGAAAGACTTTCATGAAGTGAAGTGGTAAGAAACTACAAATTAAATTTATAATAGCTCTTATGCCTGTACAAAATAGTTCTGAAGTGCATCTGTTAGCTTGTCCGTAACGTATCCGAACGACGAACAGCCCCAGAAACCACCTGTTCGCGGGATACAGACTTCGCCCTCCTTAACCATATTAGTGACAGCCTGTTTGGTGTGGAGGTAAGTACCCTTGCTTTCCATGCCAGAGGTCCCGGGTTCGAATCCTGGTAGGGGCAGATATTTCATGATATTTGCTTTCTAGTCATGGATGTGTATGTACGTTTATTAAAGTTTATTTCTAATATTTATAAATGAAAAAAAAAATATCTGTGTGTGTTTATATATGTCTTAACTTATTTACCCGTTATCTAGTATCCATAACACAAGTTCTTAATGATACTTAATTTGGGCTAGATAATGTGGTGTGATTGTTAGAAATATTATTATTATTAGTGGGAAGTGAGTGCCCCTTTATGTATTAGGCCTCGGTTTCGAAGTCGAAGCGGGGCGGCGGCGGGTGGCGGAGCGGGGAGCGGCGCGGCGACGCAGACCCGTTCTCGAAGCCAGCGGGCAGATCGCGCGGCGCTTCTAGCGGCGTAGTGTTGTTTGTGAAACTATTTCTCTGCCTTAGTTTGCCAACGAAAAAAATGACAGCGACGACAACATCTTTTTGATACAAATTCATTTTTAACCTTAGATTTATTGTGGGCAAATGAAGATGTGAGTTCATACAACCGTGCAAGGAAACAAAAAGGCGAGTTTCATCGGAACTATGAAAACCAGAGGCAATGACTACACCAGAATGAGTAAAGAAACCTTTGACTATATTCTTTGAATATCTAATCAAAAAATAAAATAAAAATCACTACGTAACCACAGACGCGCGAGCACCGCTCAACTGGCTCGCGCCGCTCGTGCGCTGCCGCCGCGCCGCTCCCCGCGCTTCTTACTTCGAGAACGGTTCTATTAAATCTATTCATTGCAATGCGCCGCTCCCCGCGCCGCCGCCGCCGCACCGCGTCCGCTGACTTCGAGACCGAAGCCTTAGAACGTTTGAATAAAATCCTTTTTGGTTTGCTTTTTAATAGTGTGGAATGAACTGACGGCGTTTTTTTGCCAGAGTGTATGATTGTATCATGATTCAAATAGCAACTTTTCTTTTGTGGATACTTCAAATAATAAATAAATAGCCCTGAAATATTGGAGCGTAGAGTTTTGTATCATCAGCCGTTTTATGATTAAATTTTTTTTCCACGCTGTGAAACGGACGTCTATCAGCAGGCGTAGATAGATCATACAATAAGACTCACAGGACAAAATAATTGACCAGTCCCGGTCTTGGAATGAGTCTAAAGTAGAAGCACGGGTCGACCATGCTACTCAAAGTCTTGCTGTAACTTGTTTGCTATGGTGTGATATCATAAAATATCAAATGAATGCGATTAAATCGCCTAATATGGGCCGAAATATAATTCCTGACATAAGTCTTGTCTCGGCAAGCCTTTCTAGGACTGAATTGTGAATAGATAGAAAAAAACTTTTAAACTTTTTTATTAAGTCACACGATGTTTTCCCCGCATTCCAATAAAATAAAGCCCAAGTTACTTTTCATTATACAGCTCGCTCCAGGTGAACTGACTAATAAACACTGAAATATGAACGTTTTATGAACGATTTGTGATATTTACGGACATGGTACATGACAGCCGAGTGGCGTAGTCATTATTAGCCCTGCGTCATACGCCGGAGAGACCTGAGACCTGGTCGGGGCATTTCATTTATGTAATGTACACAGATGTATGTTTTCGGATCATGGTTGTTTATATTTATACATGTATGTTTATTCTGGGTTCCCCACAGTTCGCTGCATGGTCATCCATAACCTAAGCACTGCTTTTTTGGAGCCCTACAGGTGGTGTGTTTTTCTGGGGAATTATTATTATTCTTATTATTATAAGTATAATGACCTACCATAAACACACACTTTTTAGTATATTACTTTGATCAGACAACTGAATAGGGAAAAAGACTTAAACGCACTACATAGAGCTTTATATTTTTTTAATTTTTTTTTAAAGATTTCTTGTTTAAATTACATAAAAATATTTAAATATTATAAAAACAATAGTTTTAAGATTTATTGTCTGCTCGGCAGTGACTATGTTGTTCGGGACAGTCTTTGAGATCTTTAATTTTGACATAAACACAATTTTATTTATGTAGACACATAATTACAATATTTATGTATTTAACATAGTCTTGTTAACAAACTTGGTGAAAAGATTGAATATATCGATGTTGGAAGACGGCTTCTTAAATTAATAGGCTGCGGCTGGAATAAAAAAAATTAAAAATTTATAAATAAAAGAAAATAATGTTTCAGTAAATTTACGTTAACTTATCGGATTGAATTCCTTTATAATGAACCGTTTATATAACAGTCTATAGCAAAGATATTCTTTGAAATTTACCTACATCGTTTGCAAGGAACGCTCTCATTATAACTATCTGCAATAATATTTATCATAGATTGATTTCTAGACTTTCTTCTAGAATCTTTACCATACTTCAGATACTTACTGAATAATCCATTAGCCTAAATTTTTTAATAAACAAAGTCCAATTTACCACATCGGACTAGAGGTAGGTAGGTACATAGGTACAGGAATTTAAAATGAATGGGTACCGACATAAGGAACTTAATCGTGACTTTCATTTCTACGACCAAGTAGAATTATTTATTCTTGTAAGAAGCAAAATCGCGTTAGATAGCCAATCATTAGAAATTATTTTTCCAGTACGAAATTCAATGGCACAAATTCCTAATGTATAACAATTTTTGATGGCAGCATTTTTTATTTAGTTCAAATTGTGAGCAAAATGCTCCAAATAGTTTTCTTCTAAAGCGATTTTACTAGAACCAGTCGTGTCATAATTCTTCCAAGATATCATTAATATCAATTATTATCCATGTGTTTAAAGAATTAATATGTTTTTGACATAATTATGTCTGCTTATATGATTAAGGACATTAAGTTACGAACGTGTGAAATGGAGTTTAATTACAATAATGTGATGACTGGATGAGATGTTACATTTTATTTCGATATTAATGTTATGTACATGTGCATGATTTAATTCGAAGTACATTTAGGATAACTTACAAGATTATGTACATTAGACATAATATCGGTACATATCGGATATTCACTGTACATATAGAGTAGGGTTGCACTCAGAGGTACCTCTGGAGGCGTTAGAGAGTACGCATAAACGGCAGTATGTTGCTCAAGTCACCGAACGTCAGATTGTCTGCCACCATGAAATCTGCCATTTTCAGAGAAAATTAAAAAATATAAATCAACAATAATCATTTCTATATACTGTGCTGTCTTCATCTTCTTTTTCTTCACATCAAAATTTTGACTCTTTTCGAATTTGACGTCGTAACGTGACGTCAGACTTGCAGTTAGATTTGAATTTGAAACCAAACTATTATTCGAGGCCAATTTGTACAGCACTTGATTAGATTGTTATGAATGAACTGATTGTATGTACAGAGTAAGACTAACCTAATGGCCTAACAGGGTGTTTGTCCCAGAGGTAGGTGCGTTTGACGGGCGACAGGTAGGAGTCTCGGATGTAGGAGGGGCTGCGGTCCCACCTGGCGAGCGGCTTGAGCTCCGGCCAG
The DNA here is from genome assembly GCA_923062675.1 of Marasmarcha lunaedactyla. Lineage (NCBI taxonomy): Eukaryota > Metazoa > Arthropoda > Insecta > Lepidoptera > Pterophoridae > Marasmarcha > Marasmarcha lunaedactyla. The sequence continues at coordinate 19,780,717 of OV281353.1, forward strand.
TCGTACCAGAAGGGGTCCCTGGTGATGGCGGAGATGGGCAGCGAGGGGCTGGGGTTGAAGATATCAGCCCACGGCCGGCGCCTCAACCCACCCGCCGTGTATATCGGAGCACCTACATGGAAACTTGTTAATGCCGGACAACAGACTCCAAGTTCACCTCTCTTCATTTAAGTAGCAAGAAAAGTAAGCTTTTAGTTCAGAAAATAAGATTTAAATTCCAAAATTTTATTGCTTAGAGAATTTAAATAATTGTGTAATGAAGAAATTAAAAAATAAATACCTCAAAAAGTTTGTAACAATTAGCATGCATACAGACAATCGTGCTTAGGTTTTCAGGCAGGACGACACACATACACATAAACGAAAAATAGAATCTATGTGAATAAGCATAGGTTTTTTTTCTCACTTAATATAAGAAGAAATACTACTTTGGAAGATATCTGGTGAAAATTAAAAGAAGAATTAAAACTGTGTTGACTTAAAGGAAGAATATCAACTTGACATAAAACGGGCCTGTTTTCTAGGGTTTAGTAGTCCGTTATTAGCTTGGGCTTTAATAGACGAATACAAGGGTGATGTCGGGTCTGTGGCCCTTACCGTCGGCGTCAAAAGCGATCTCTGAGTCTCTGGGCTGACTAATCCTGGGCTTGACTGGAGTGGGCGATTTCCCTCGGAGCGATCGGTCAAAACCCGACCATTTTTCCGCATCCGAGAAGAATGGGTCGTTTTTGAACACATCCGATATTCTGTCCGGCCACGCCCCTTTACACCAAGTCTTATTATCAATATCATATACAAGTTTACAGCAAATTTAAGTCAGCATAGATTCTGTTTGCGGAGTGCTGTGTTCGTGTGGTGGCTGCGCAAACATTCCCACTGGCTTGCTTATGTACAATGCTACATGCATGTGCTGCTTGCATAATTTGTGTTTTTGCGTAGTTTCATTCATTAGCGTGTTTCATTCCGTGTTCTTATAATTACATGAGAGGTTCTAAACTACAAATCAAACCACCAATTGGGTCTTTTATATTTTAATACAAAAAAATGTTTGTTAGTTTTGATATCTATGAATAATTTTGTACTATAAATAAAATTAAAAACAGTAACAAATTTTGGATGTAAAATTGATAACAATTAATGGTATAATGTGATAGTAAGCTATTACAATGTATTAACAAGCTTTTTAAGCTTTTATTAACAAAAAAAGTTGCCAAATCTGTTATATTTACATTCGTAAAATTTAGATTTTTAATTTAGCCTATTATTACAGTGTAATTAGGGCACTGCGACAACATCTCACTTATATTAAGTTCAAACTAACTTGAAGTAACAGTGAGAAGAGTCATATTACGATTTTACAAATATCTGATTTCATATAATTAATCAAGAGAAAGTACTCCAACGAGCAGGATGGGTAACTCTAAAAAGAATTGTTGTGTATCAATACTACTGAAATAATTTCTCCGATTTATTACATGGATCAGTGAGATCCAGCTAAACGCATCAGTCTTCATGAGACACAAATGAAGATTACACCTGGAGGCGTTCAATCGGACCGGGTGACCTACTCCGAACTACGGATGAAGTTTCATTTTCTTTCCACGTCATATTTATGTACAAAAGTAAGTTTGTGATGGTCATTCCTTTCACAGAGTACAAAAGATAGTCTTTGGTTTCAAATGATTGAAACTAGGTCGCTTGATGAAAACCGCCGTTCGGAATAGGTCCATTGGCTTAATCTAGCTTACTCTAAATCGTGCGTAAACTTTTTAGTAGTTACCTGATCCCCATTTCGGTTTGCTCTCGGGTTCGTACTCGATGCCCTTCAGGGATTTTTCCAGGGGTCTGGAGAGAGGACTGGAGAGGGGGACGCTGAGGTCAGTGATGGGGTAGGCGCGGTCCTTGAGGTAGAGCCCGTAGCGGGAGGGGTACAGGCGGTCGATGGCGGCCAGGCGGTCTAGGTGGTCCTGCCATGCCTTGTGCGCGTCGAAGGGGTCGACCCCGCGGCGGATGCGCCTCGGTACGTGATAAACTGCCGGAAGGGTAACACGTCAGATCGAAGAACAAAAGAAGGTTGACGAACTGTATGTGACCATTTTATTACTGTTAATAGGATTGTCTAAACTAAGTTTCTGGAAAACTGAATAGGATGTGACTTCTAGCAATAATAGACGTTCACATATTCATCATTTGGACCATTTTCGTATGGATATGTATATAGAGGGTTGGAAGTTAGAGTTAATGTTAGTAACCAGGCACAAATATACAACACAAGACAAAGGCTTGGCAATAGGGGCTAAATGTTATATAATAGAACTCACCTCATATTTAACATTCCTGAGAAAACTATAATAACATTACGGGTTTACTTAAGGGCTTGGCTAACATTAAAACAATGCTGAACCTGACAAATGCTAGAAGATTAGTGTTTAATATGAAATCGATGTAACATTCATGGAGTATTATACAACGTGTGACGTGATGGTATGTATAAGAGGTGACTTCTAATATAGACATTGTGCATGCAATACCTACGAATATCATAAACTGGGTTCTGTAGCGATACAAGCGTGGAAATGATTCTTCGATATAATAAATGAATGAGTCAAACTAATGTAATGACGATCATCTACCGAAAGAATCGGAAGCTGGAATATGAAAAATATACAGATACGGTGGAAGAATTTTTAAATCGAGGTGATTGAATTCGTGTGGTGGTGTGTGTGATTGAGTCCATGTAATGCTATATCGATTAAATTTTAACTAACAGCTTTATTTAAGCAGATTTCCCGCCGCACTTAGAGATGTCAAATGGTCACTTAAGGTGCTCCTAAGCATTAAATTTGTTCAAAGAATTTGTACTTTATCTACAATTTATCTAAGTCTTGATTTGCTATGCAATATATATACTAGAAGCGCCTAAAACAACCATTTAGCATATGTGAGTGCAGACCTTAGATAGCTTTATTTCACCTCAAGACTTAAAAAGCCGATTGAAAGCTTCGAGCTTTTGGCAGGCATAACATGAATTTGTGTATTTTAAAAAATATTTATTATTAAAAACATATATAAATCATTTACAGTAAGACGGCAACGGGTGCCACAGTGTACCGATGCTTATCGCAATGTTACCATACAATAGTTATATTTTCGTTGTAAGAACCAGTTATATTTACATACTATGTGTTAAGATCTTTTTCCACAATATAACAAATACATTTTCTATTTAATTACTCCCCCAGGCGCTTTTTTATGCTGAAACAATGAAATATAGTTTCGTTGATGTTTTTATAATTCGATGAGTTTCGCTAGACGTTATACTCAAATGATAAACCAAATAGGTTACAGATAATTTCTTTATGAGTTTTTTAAAATTATCTTAAAAGAAATCGACTTATTAAATTAGAGACACGAAGATAAGTCGACATTGGTTTTAAACTGATGTAATAATATGTGCACAATTAACAATAAATAAAACTGCGAGTGCTATAGATTTGCGTTGATTAATTATAAAGTTAATTGCTTGGTGATTGCCAACATTGCCTTCACTAACATCTGCCAATCGTCTGAGGACTTCACTCACAGGTTTGTCAGCACTTTGGCCTGTATTTATTTTGAGATATCAATAATCACACCTGAGCATGATCAATATTCGATATTTTAATTGACACATTTGAGGATAAACTTTCTTAATAATAAATAATTACGCAAGTTTAGAGTACAATGCGTTTTAACATATATGGTACAATATTTCGGAGACCTTGAATAGCATGTCTATTTATCTTCAGCCGTTGCTTAACCACTAATGTGTATATTGTGTATCTAAAATTGTTTACAAAACTGGCTTCTAGAAAGGAGCGTGAATTTAATATAACTTATTATTATTGGTCATGACACAAAAAAAAATCCTTAGAAACCAGTGAGTGCAGTCCTCACCGAACATCCAAAAGCGAAGCGGCCATTGTTCTCTACTTACTTGGCCTGTACCGATCTAAGGAGCGCGGGTAGTCTTGCACGTGGATGGCTCTGGGCGAGTAGCCGTACACGTCGCGGTGCACCGGTAGATACCGGTACCCGGGCACGGTGATCCGATGCGCCGCGTCGATCGGGTCCTCGTAGATCGACTTGCTGTATGGGTATGTGGAGAGCAGTTCCGGGAACACGCTGCGGCGTGTAGGCCTGTACCTCTCCTCGGCTCTGATGTCTTCCGATCCTGTTGAAATGGTGAGTGAATCCATTTGTGAATAGAAGAAGACGTATGGACGTATAAGACAGTCATAGACGTGATTGTAAGTTGGAATGAGTGTCTGATGTAAATTTACTTGGTAATCGTGTCTTTTCTGGACTTATCCAGAATAAAACTTTTCCATATAACGCATTCAAGGCATGAAGAAAATATAATTTTATAATTTTAGGTTTTTCTTTAAGTTTGGTTCCTGTATGCAGTGAAATGAGGTTCTTACCTTTCAGGGATCGGACGTATGATTGCCAAAATCTGGCTTTCTTCGATGCAGTTTCATTTCTGCCAATCATTTCTAAATGATTTTTAAACATTTTGACAGATTATGTCGAGCTCGTTTCTGTAACAAAACAAAATTTATTGTATCTACTTGCAGCGTAAGAAAGTTTTATTTAGTGTGTCGATAATTCCATGTTCACTGTAGTGCCTGCGTGTTACTGCGTATCGATTTTCAACTTGGCTGTATGACTGTTCCTATACAAAACTAAACCTCGAAAGCATATGACTCACATCGAAAAGCGTCCTGAAGCATGCACAATCAATCCATTTAAACAAACATTAAACTTGAGTTCAAACAGCGTTCGAGTGACATAACGGAGCACAATGGAAATTTGTAAATAGAGCGATGACGCGCGGGGTATTAATAGCAGCTCTTTAAATAACTGGGAGCTGTTCGGATGGCCCGTGCTCTTGGAAACACGCCAATCACCTAGTGTCCAGCGAAAACTTGAAAATGCTCGTTTTTACTAATGTTGCACTATTTTCGAGTTAGTCGCGACCTTGTGCGAGCGCGTCGGGGATAAGTCAGCGGCCTGCCTCTGTTTCTAATTTAGTTTTGAGCGAAGACAAACTTATGGGAGACCTCGTTCTAGATTTTGTTTTCATCTAAGCTGTTTATAATAAAGTAAAATGTGATCTTCAAAGTTTTAAAGTAGTTCAATAACGACAAATGATAATTGATCAGTCTTGGGAATAAGGAAGGAAACTGAATTACATTTCTCCGCCCACAATCTGTTTTCACAAGAAAATGACGTAATTATGTATGTAAAAAACGTAGGATTATGTACGTACACACAATACTAAAATTCAGTTCGATTCATGTTCCGTGCGTCAGAATGGTTAAATATAGAAATCCAGAAACTCCATTGGTCAAGAGTCGGGTTAATATCGACATTTCGTTAGATAAACGTGTACTTCAAACTGTAGGAATGTGAATCGTTTCACATTTCATGATGCCGATATCGATGTTTTGATAAATAGACATCTGAAGTTTATTGCGGCTTTGTATATTTGGACTATCGATAATAGCCAGCATACGTGTGCCAAATATTCAGATTTTCATTGTAATTTTGTGGTTTAAGTTGTAAACATAATTTTCATTGTAACTTAAAACTAAAAGTTTATCTTTAAATTCTTTAAGAATTAATATTCCTAAAAGCTAACAATACCGTGAGACGTTAAAAAATATTTAAGTTTATATTTACGGGCAAAATATGCCGTAAAAAAGAAACGAAGCAGTCAAACATCTAAGTATCCGGTCAAGTATCAAGGCCAATGTCAAACATGTTTTGCCATTTCCATTTCTCTGACCTATATTGTGTCAAAACTTTAACTTACTTTTTTTTCAAAACATTATTAATATCCAGAAGAGTCGCAAAAAAATGTCAATTATTTTACACTCAATAATACATTACCGTAGCCTTCAAAGCGTTAGCTAAAAAAACAGTTTGATTGTGAAACTATTACAAAAATATTTTTAGTCTCGTTGATTTGGCGGGCTCGCAAATTTGGCACGCGATGAGAGCTGCCAAAAATAGTCGCGTGCGCAGTCGTATCAGATTCACAGCATTCCCGGATCACAAGCATCGTCATACACAGGTGCACAGCACGATATGCATAAAATATGATATACCGATTGACACCTATTGTTGTGTGAATTGGAAAACATAAAAGTTATGAAAAATTTACATTGATGCCTTGAGAATTACGTGTGTGTTATATTTTTTGTTATAGTTAATACATTGTTTAATCGATTAATGTGTAGGGACTGGCCAAAACCTACTGCTATCATTAAAAAATTATATGTATTTATTAAACAAAAATGAGATAATTGACTGAGTCTCCAATATTAATAAATCACTTTTAGCCGTTTTAAATACACAGCCTCGAAGCTTCTGATAATTTATAAAAATATTACTATAATAAATACCGTAGCTACCGTAGCGTAAAACATAGATACAACGACACGTAACAAATATAAACAATTCTAATTAAATACTTTTATTGTTTTAGTCATCACATTTAATATTTCTTTAATATCCGCCTTTCGACTTACGTGAACACAGAAAATACTACCACTATCAAAACCTGTAATCGAATTATCACTCGCGAAATCGAAAATCTTCGAATACGCAGGCAGTAAGTTGTCTCGTTCACAGGAAATTATCGACACTTGGCACAGCCCTAGTTCACTGGGCGGGTGAAGGGGTGAATTGAATTACCGATAAGAATTATAGGTCGTTTAAAGTAGTGTTGTTTGGTTGACGAGCCGACGTCGAGTGTCGGACCGGTTCGGGCGCGCACTGAGCTGCGGCGGGTAGTGACGCCGCCGCCTCCCGCCCGCCCGAGTCATCACGTACCGAAATACGCTATTTTCTCATAGGTTTTTGTAACAAATTAAAAAAATATTGGCCGTCACTTTATAATGACGTCACTTAATAAACAGCTCTGTGTTTTCTTCAGAGATAGAGACCTTGTAATATTGTAAAAACATTGACAAAAGTTAGCGAAGTTTTCGATAAACATGAATTATTTTACCTTATATCGAAGAGTATCGTTCGTATTAGGCGAAGTGCAATGTTGCCCTTTCGAATCACATCACACTACTGAATTCAACCCGTTCTGTACCTATATTACTCGTTACCTTGGAGCAATTACAAAATTGAGTGTATATTTAGCCAGACACCTACATAATCGTGAATAATTTCAGATCCCGTTTGGTTGGAAGCTTCATCTGGTTAAAAATAAAATACCTGGCTGAGTCAGTTTACCTGAAAGTGAATGCCATTGACATTGAAATTCGTGGGTAATATTACATTTGTAGTAGTTTGAAAGGAGTTGGCAGCAGTACAGTTGTTATATTGTTTGAGTTTAACACTCTTGTACACATTTGATCTAAAATATAGGTTTTTGAAAGTTTATATTTGGCAACATTAGATTGATACGGTGGTTGACCAATTACAATGTATACCTTAAAGGCAGCCCTGAAACCTTGTTATATGTGTCTTAGTTTTCGCTCACTTACTTCGCTTCATGTTCGATTTACTTGAGCCAGTTGCCATCCTTTTAGACAAACAACTTCTAAATAAAATGTAAGTCTTTGTTTGTATTAGAAATAGTCTTAGTTTTTCTCTATTTTTATTTTTGATATCTTAATATCTAACTACTCTGAAGGTTTCAATGAAATATACTACAATATATATTGATAATATTCTGTCTGAAATATTATTTCCAGAAGGCTCTAATTACTATGGAGATTAGAAATAACCTAGTTTTTTAATAATCGTGTTTTGATCAAGTTATGTATTATGGTTTTGTACGGCAGAGTGCTGAGTTGCCGTTTTATTTCCATATCTCCAGATGGAAAGTGATTCTGTAGGTAAAGATGTTACCCATCCCTGTAATATCTGGGTACTTTGAGTGCTATTCACGGAGATGCGCCCTAGCACTTTATTAAAATAGAAACTTGAATAATTAGAAATAATAATATAAAACGAATTTAGTACATAACATTTATTAATGTATATGTTTATTAATGTTTTCCTAAATCCAAATATGGAAGCAACATGTAACGAATTCGAAATTATACTTAACTGAGTAAATTATTAAAACGGTTTCCCTTAAATAAACTTAAGAAGTGTACATTGTATTTACAACAAATACAAACATTTTAAAACAAAATAATGCTTTGCCAAATAATCGAAAGCATAATAAATTAAAAAATTGCGCGTAAATTATTTCGGACCAAGTTTTATGGAAGAAATGACGCATATAAATGACGAATATTATTTACAAACACTATCAAGGCGGAAGCTCAAACTTTTTTCATCATATTTTACGTACTGTCTGTGTCTGTGTGGGAGAATTTAGCAGCTTTTCATTGAAATTGGAGCTTTTAGAATTTCAGTTATTTTTACAAAAGCTGTGACAAGGCCGACCTTGCTAGCGACCTTACGAGAAGATATTTAATTTAAATAAAAACTGCAGTGGTCTTCTGGTGTTGTATTGATTGATTTATGCCATATATTTATACGTATTCCTACGCAAGTAAACCAAGTATCTATTATTACAAATACAAGGCCTCAGTTACTTTGTAAAAAGGGCAAAGTGGCCAAAAAGGTTGGCAGAATTGCCGCGAATTGACAGTTTTTCATTAGTTTTTATTTCATTGTTTTTCTTGTTCCTATTTTGTGAATTAAGTTTTGTTATGTAACCCGAGTATCTATAACCATTTGATTTAGTATGAGACACAACTTCAAACAATAAATTTTTTTAAAGTATCGAAACAAAGTTTGCCCACATGAAATACAACATTTTTAGTAGGAAATAATTTGAATTAAAAATAAACACAAAAACAATGTGTCATCTATTACGCCTACCGTAATGTTCAATATAATATAAAAACTCGTTACAATGTTGAATGAACACATTTTAAAATGTCTTATAATCTTATCTTATAATATATAATCATTCTATCCAAAACCGGTCCCAGAAATCTACCCGAAGATTTGGATGCTTTACAACAATCGGGGATGAACCCATATTTCTGTACTCCGAACGCGACCGTTGTAATCGCATGAAAGTTTCTAACCTATCAGTTTCATTCTAGACACATTCCACGTTCTTTATCACCTTTTTAATGCTTTTGGATCTGGCTTTAAATTTTCTTTTTTTTTTCAAAGACTAAATAGTGTTATTTGTTAACTTAGTTACATTATTGACAATCAACCAACCTATTCTTACTTTATATTTTTCTGTTTTCTTTACAGCCGACTCAACCAAATTGGTGTTTGGCTCAATAACGAAACATTACCCATTTAACTTTAATTGTTAAGATACAAGTACTTTCAGATTTAAGTTAAGATAAATACTGGCACGATTAGGTTACAGGATGTGGGCCACAGACAAATGGCTATAAAGATCGAAGTAAACTTTGCTTCATAAAAACAAACAGCCTAATACCAAATTGACAAACTAATTAATCAGTAACAGTCTAATCCTACTCACAGCTGTGATCTTGTTTAGTCGCGCCATCCACTAAAATGTACTTTTGTCAATATAGCTACAACGTTTGAGTCTTACAACGTTAAAATAGGTTATATTTACAGAGTATTTGTTTAGGTGGACCTAAAATAATAAATGCGCCGAGGAGACTAGCTCTAGATAATATGTTTCCTAGTTTACAGAATAAACTGGTTGAAATCTTTTTCTTTTTAACTGGGTTGAGAATCCAACTTAAATATTAATGATTAAATATTCTCGTTTTTGTAATAACAATTAGATGTAGCAGTGCATACTCAAACACGACCAAAGTACACCCTTTTTGGTGCTGGTTGTGAGGAAAAATTAATCCATGTCTGAGAAGACCGAAACATTTCTTATGTGGAGCATAATAGAGTTTCCACATGAAGTTTTCCTTCACCGTTAGGGATATTGGCCTAATGCTGACTGCAGAGTCCTCGTAAGACCTAATGCTTTAACTCTACCTAGATTTCTAGTACTGTGCCACCGATGCTATCGGCACACGTTATGGTCCTTATTTCAAAACATCCTTTAAAGAGCTTTATTTTACCAATAAAGTACCCAAGTCAGAACAAAGAACTTCAGTGGATGGGCTACTTATATATTAGGTACATCTAAGCCCAGAGTCGTCTGGGCACGTGTAGGAAAAATCACGTTTTATCAAAATTTGGCACGAATACGATCGGTATATTTAGCTATGTCGCGCTAGATCGGGTTCGTCAAGTTCCGGAGAGTACTTCCTGCTGCGTTGTGTCGCATCGTGTGATGCGTGTGTGATTGAGGATGTCGTATCGTGTTGTTTACGTTTGCTCGGCTATTTCCTGATGTGTCTGGTGGTCGGCAGTTGTATGTAGTTTGACAAGTAATGAAGAAACTAAAGTTAGTACTTATTTGATGTGACTGGTATATTTGTCGTTTATATAATAATAATAAATACAAAAATCTTTGTAATTGTATCAATTACTTTTGGAACATTCTGTTTAAATAAGTTATTTAAAGTGAAAACGATATTTTAACTACAATTAGGCTTGTGTTACTTGGAACAATGAAGGTAGAGTACACTACAAGTGAGAAATAAAACAGAAAGCGAACGAACACTCGTATTCATAAACAAGTAATTACTTCTAAACTTTTGGTAACTCTCAAACTCTTTACTTATAAATTGAGGAACATAATTTTTTGAATTTGTGTCGTGATGTGGATATACGGTTTTATTGTGAATTAAAATTAAGCTCTACGTAATGAATTGTCTTAGAGTACGTTGCACCACAGGCTCAGTTATTGTTTTGTTCAAAATTACTCTGAACGAAATCCACAACAATAATGCGATGCGAACAACAGTTCTGCGATGCAACATGTAATTGTTCGTTATTGTTAATGTGCATAAAGTCTACAATTTGCCTGTTAACTTGACCAACACAGCTGAGACTAGAGCATTAGTTATTTGTTTACAAAATGGTGCAACATAGAGGCAGTAGAGTTTTTTTTGTTAAGATCTCGTCTGGGGGGGGGGGTACTACAGTCCTTCTTATTTTGGCCGCCATAATAACCAAGTTGACGTGGTTGTGTTCCGGTCAAAGGGAAAGAACAGTCAGTGCAATTAACAAAGGCAACTGCAACTGAAGCCTACGGCCGGCAACGCATCATTACGACCTGTTTGGTGTGGAGGTAAGTACCCTTGCCTTCCATGCCGGAGGTCCCGGGTTCGAATCCTGGTAGAGGCAGATATTTTATTATATTTGCTTTTTAGTCATGGATGTGTATGTATGTTTATTTCTAATATTTATATATGAAAAAAAAATCTATTTGTGCTTATATATTTCTTAAGTTTATTTATCCGTTATCTAGTATCCATAACACAAGTTCTTAATGATACTTAATTTGGGCTAGATAATGTGGTGTGATTGTTAATATATATAATAATATATAATAATAATAATATTAGTCCGCATAATAATCGCAATTACTATTAATATATTAAACACTTATGACTAATGTTGCCCGGGGGATGGATGCCACTATCAGGTAGGTCACGCGGTGGTTTGCTGACTATGAAAATAGTAAAGAAATCCAAATTTGACTGAACCGGACATTTAACGACCAATCAGGCTTCTGTTATGGTTATATCTACATGTTGCAATCCACCTTAGTAATTGCTTGTCAATATGAATACATGTTCATGAATTAGGGTGTAAGTTTGACAATTATCATAACGTAATATGTTTCGACAATTTAAAAAAGGATTTAGTAAATTTGCCACTTATTAAAATGTTCTTTTGTAGATAACAAAGCTAAATATAAACAACATATTTTTGTTTTGTCGTTGGAAGCGGGCTATTATAATTCTATATATTAACTATCACAAACCTTTAACAGATTTAAATAACTGTATGTATACATAAGCAATGTAAATATTGTACGAACAGCCAAGAAGCAGCCTCTTATTAATAGTTGTGCCGTAGATACAGCATTCGGATCCTTTACAGTAAATAATGTTCTACTTCGGGCTTCTGTACAAGGCAAGAGAATAACGTAAGCATAAAAGAGTTATACCCGCAGCCCTGGAGAAAATGCAAATCGTACAGTACTTGGGTAAAATACAAGCTGCCAGTCCGCATTCTTGCGGTGAAGAAGAGTGGTAGCTGTTGGAAAGGAGAAGTCATGTCATTTAGTAAAATCCTCTTCTTCGTCATCTCTTAATATCAAACGAGATGGAAGAGAAGCCGTGACGTATATGTCGTGACCAAATCATGGAATAGCTCACTTCTCGAAATGCGACCATTTGCGCAGAGGGCACTTGGCGCCGCCTCAATATAAAAATAAAATTAATAGAATACAACACATGCAAAAAAAGTTTAACGAAACGACATGTAGTTTGATAAATCAACTAATTATACCATCCACGTGCGACATTGACACAAAAAACAAGCGTTTTCAGCGCCTCTACCGGAAGTTATTGGAATCAATAAATGAAGTTATAGGAATCGTTAAATTTTAACTATCAGTAATATTATCAATGAAACTTAGCCATTTAGACAAACGATTGCTTATCAATGATCTGGCCAAGGTTTCCAATCATGATTTGGTCAATGGTCGCATTGCATGAAATGATCGAATATTTTATGATGTGAGCAGTCCCTCAATATGGCATCGACATTTATGGTTGCAGATGTACCGTTTGTATAGCACTCATACAAGGACCATACTTAAACTTAAATTGACCATACAATTAAGTATAGGAATAAAAAGTATCTTACAGACAAACCATAAAGCAATCATTCTACTAATGCTATGTAATAAATAATTTAAAACATAAGAACTTGAATATGATATAAGCTGAGCACACACACCAGTTGCATAAAATTTGTATATATTTCAGAACTATTTTAAGAACAACGGCACGACGTTCAACGTAGTGCGCCTCGTTTTTGTAAAACACATAAATCATTGTTATTGGGCGGATGTATCTTTTTGTAAAGCACATTAAAATTTGGCATCAGCTGGGATTTGAAAAAACAAAAAATATATTATTTCATGTGATTAATTTGAAGAAAAAACTTATCAAGGTTATGTTGATATTTTGGGAAAAACATTTGTTAAACGTGTAGTCTCTGTAGATGTACTACGATGCCAGACCTGCGACTACGGAATTGTTTTGTAGCACGTAGGTTTTACATTTTAATATTTGTTTTGTCTTACAAGGTACGGATAATATACATAAATCCTCTTCTGTTATTTAATAATATGCTAGATAAGATATACCTTAGAGCTTTTTATTTTCGATGAGTTTCACAAATTAAAGAGTAACTAACTATTTGTAACTAAAAAACAAACTAGCCAGGAACTGACTCCTGTAAACTCAACTGTATTTCTGGGCATAACCTTAGACGCCAAACTCCAGTGGGGACCACATGTTGATGGTTTAGCGAAAAGGGTTGGCTCTGCCGCATAAGCTGTTAAAAAAATGAGACAAATTTCAAATGAAACAACTGCTCGATTAGTCTATTTTGGTTACTTCCACAGCCTCATGACATATGGTATTCTGTTGTGGAGGAGTACTGCCGACATCGATACTATATTTATTCTGCAGAAAAGGGCTGTTCGCGCACTCTACCAGCTCGGTCCAAGGGTGTCACTTAGAAGTAAATTTAAGGAAATAAATATTCTTACCTTCCATTCACAATATATTTTAGAAAATTTAATGTATGTAAAAAAGAACATAACCTTGTTCAAAAGAAAAAAAGATCTGCACAGTGTTAACAAAGAGGAAGAAATATGCTGGCAGCTCATAATAGTAGGCTTCATAAAGTCACTAACTCATTCATGGGTCAATATATACGCTTTTATAATAAGGTTCCTGAGGATATCCAAGGTCTTCCTATTGACAAATTCAAAGAAACTATAAAGGAGAAGTTGTGTGCTAGAGCATATTATAAACTATCCGATTATTTGGATGATAAAAGCCCTTGGGTATAATCCCCTCATTAACAGGATTGTACTAGTATTTGTAACAAAGCGTGTGTAATGTGTCTGTAGGTTCGATGAGTTCTTGGTCCCGATGAATATCTAAAGCGTCATTGTCACTAAAGTACGTCTTCTTATGGTAGCTTCGGGTGACGGGTCGCTCACTTCCCTCTAATATGGTTGAGGAGGGCGATGGCTGGATCCTGCGTTAACTCGTGAACGGGTGCCGTTTGAGGGTGTTCGTCGTTTGGATACTTGGGGGGAGGGAGACTTGCCGAGCTAACAGATGCAGAAAAGAATAATTTTGTATAGACATAAAGAGACTCTGTAAATTTATTTTGAAAAAAATATACCCGTGAAGTTTCTTGCCAGTTCTTCTTTACGAAGGTTTTTTCGAACTGGTGGTAGAATCATGTTTTATTTGACGTCAATAAGAACAAGTAATTGTCAATGTTGAGAAAATAAATATTTCATTTTATTTCATTTCATTTCAGTCAGCTATTAAATATTCGGGCAAGAATTATATTACATGAGTTTCAAGCTCAAGGTATTAGAAAAACTAATTTATAGCTGCTACTTTAGGGTAGCGAACATATTAAAGTCTTCATTTAAAATCATTGGCGAGGTACTATTAATAATGACATGGCGACTAAGGGTGTTACCACACCAATCGAACGACGGACGATCGATCGTGTTGACAGTGTAGTGACAAACATTGTATAATAATAACTAAAGGCTTCCATATAATAATGATAAATTTTATTTCAAAAATATTTTTACAATGTTTAAAAGAGACAGTGGCACTACACTAGGCACGCAGGCCTGATACACATAGTTACCAGTGAATGACTTTAATTAACATTATACATCAAAAAAGCTTAAGAAAAGATCGGGATACATAATTTAAAGTTATTAGTATTTTTATTTTTATTTTAATAAAGTTTCGTTGTAAATGAGTGTAGAATGTGAGTGTGTAAACGTGTAATAAGTGTAATAAGTGTAAGTATGTAAGTGAGTGGATGAAACAGCATGTCAGTTCGAAGAGGGAATGATCTTTTCTGTTTCTTCGTAGTTAAGATTTTATCGATAATTTTCTAATTTTGCATGTTTTGTTTATATTATTATAAATACAAGGATGAACGAAAGAAGGGAGACGTTTTGCGAATGTACCCCGGGTACTACATCCGGAGTACCCCGGATGGAAGGGGTATCTTAAAAATGCGGCTTTTCATCAGCTAAGACTCGAAGAACTTTAGCTTCTTTATTCAAATAGTCGGCAGGAAGTCGAGAAGGCTTCCTTAACATAACTTTTAGGAAAGCTCGTTGAACACCTTCTATTGTTATAAAACTGTTTTTGATTGCTCCGCCCCAAACACATAAGTATTGAGGGTAAGTAAATTATGAAAAATATAAAAAAGCAGTTTCAAGCTCCGATTGGCGGGAAGCTGTAAAAGTTAAAATAGGTTCTACGAGTATGAATAAGCGTTATAAATTTATTTTTTTAGATTTCGAAATAATAATTTAATGAAAACGACATAAAAAACTTAGCATTTTGGAAAATGTAACGACCTAGAGCAGAACAAAAGCAAAGCGCCGCAATCAAATCTTCAAAATACATACGAGTACGTCGTGGGCGCACGGCTGAAGTAGAAATGCAACTATTACTGGCAATAGATGAACAACACCTTAGTCTATCGTGACCACGGCAACTGCAAAGATGCCGAAACGTCGAAATAATTTTAAAATTAACTAAAATATACGCGATAATATCCGGTAAAAAGTGTTTTATTTAAACAGCTAGGTTGAGCAAATCGGCTAGCCATAATGTAGAAACGTTATAAAGGAATATGCGTTTTAATAATTATTTTCTTCTTGTTGATATGGTGTTGATAAAGTGAGAGTGGTGCGGCAGCATCCAGCGAAGCGCCATCGTGAAAATTGAAGATTACTTTTTCGGCCAAGAAATTCCACTATTTTTTATATGATCGCGTTCATATTTAGTTTTCGTCTCAATGAATTTTATATACAGGGCATCCCACGGCTATGCCACATAGACGGCAAGTACCATGGATACTGTAGATGTAACTTTTTACTAAAAGAAGACATTATTTTAATTTAAAAAACAATTTAAACTGCGTTCATAGATTTTTTAATAATTACATGGTTGAACCGGGAATCGAACCCACTACACGAGAGAAAAGAGGCCCTGTAGTTTTATCACACCGATCGAAAGGCTTTATCATAAGGATTATTTTTTGCTAAATAACATAGTGTCAGAAATAAAAGAAAGACCATGAATTTTAACATTTAGCATACAAAATTTAACAGTTTATCAAATGCTCAAAATGAATCCCATTTTGTTGAATACAAAGTGGCAATCTTTGGATAGCTTCGCTCCCTGTATTAGGATGCCCTGACAAAAAGTCGACTGAACCCATGGTTGCCTAGATTTAAGATGTGAAATGTTAAATGCGAGCCTCATTATCATTTAACATCGTTGGCACGCGTTTTAGCTATTTTTTGCAAGTAAATATATATTATCTAGCATATATTCTTTATCATCATTAAATAACTGATGTGTGACAGACCCTTAATGCCTAGTTTACAACTCGGTTTATTCAAATAACCAGTTCGTATTAAGTTCTTACTAGCTTTCTCCTGCGGTTACGCTCGCGTGTATCTTTGGAAATAGTGCTTTTCTTATAATAATAATAACAAATCCCCAGACAATCAAACCAACTGTATGGCTCCAAAGTAAGTAGAGCTTGTGTTGTGGATGACCATATAGCGAACTGGGGGGGGGGAGCCCAGAATAAACATACATATATAAATAAACAACCATTACCCGAGACAAACATATGTGTTCATCACGCATATGATTGCCTCAGCCAGGACTCGAGCCTCCGGCGTATGAGGTAGGGCTACTAATCACTACGCCGTCGGCCGTCATAAAAATCTTATCCAATTTAAAATCAAATATTCATATTCAAGGATAAAAAATTTTCTATGTGTTATTTCAGGTCATATTCTCTCCGTAAACAAAATTTCTATCAAACCCGTTCTGCCGTTTTTGCGCGATAGTGTTATTAACATACAAACATTCAAACTGTCACATTTATAATATTAGTGGGATAAGCTAGACTCAAACTGTATAGAAAGAAGTAAACTAATATAGACGAAGAATCCAATTACTACTAGTTACTAATAAATATATAATAATGTACATATGTTGAATGAGTAACAGATAATTAAAGAATGTTATTTTTGAATGGGGTTTCATCGACACATGCGAAAGCATTTTACGACGCTCATTACGTGGAAGCCGTGTTTGTGACGTCATTTCCTGTTGTTGAAAAGATGCTTAAATAATCAAGTGGGAGTTCATGATCATAGAAATTACAACTGTAGTTATATAAAATGATAGGGGCCACTGTTGTGGGATGCAACTTGCGTTGATTCTCATCTTCCTACGACGTGTGTTCAAGTTGGCTCGCCTGCCAACACCGCGTGAAGTGTAAAGAGGAGGAAGTATGAACATTCTGGTGATGGTTATGTTTTTGAGGCTTTTAATAAATGAATAAATATTTCTAACAATCACACCACATTATCTAGCCCAAATTAAGTATCATTAAGAACTTGTGTTATGGATACTAGATAACGGATAAATAAACTTAAGAAATACATAAACACACATAGATATTTTTTTAAATATATAAATATTAGAAATAAACTTAAATAAACATACATAAAAATCCATAAGTAGAGAGCAAATATAATATAATTTCTGCCCCTACCAGGATTCGAACCCGGGACCTCTGGCACGGAAGGGAAGGCTACTTACCTCCACACCAAACAGGCCGTCAAACGCCTGTTTTTTGGTGACGAGTGATGGATCTTTTGTAAAACTTCAAAAGGATTGGTGAGTGAAACTCTTAGCCCTAATGCTGGAACATATTTTACACGACGATTATCGAAGGCGGTCCCACGAGGTAATTCTTTCAGTCTTTTGGCCACTTTACCCTATGTAGACAGGCGTTGTATATTATATCCTTAATTATTATATCCTTTTTTCTTTTATTAATACTCGTCACAGAAATTTTAAAAACTTAGTTCTTATTTAATTTTTTTTTATTTTAAATCATTATCCTTACTTGTAGATCTATGCCAATTTCGAATTAGCAAAGACAGCTCTCACTTGTGTTGAATTTAAATCACGTTCAAAACGAGGTTGGACTACGCTTTGAAATACCCTTACTTAGGTTCGTTTAAGACTCGTGTATTTCAGCGTCCAGCACCTCGAGAGAGACCACTGAACTTTATATATCAAAGCAACTCTTACCAAATGAATTATTTGAATCAGTTTGGCAGCTCATATTGAAAGCAAAACCCTAATTTGTCAGAGTTGTTATTTTGTTGTCTATACTTGGTACTTTAGGTACAGTGGCCGTATTCAGTGGAGGCCCAGCCTAAGGGCGAAAACCGCTCGCGCTTTGTCTAGTCCTGCATACTAGGGGACGACGACATCACTACAGGCGATTCAAATGTGAAAGTGAGTCTACACAAAATCTCCCGACTGTACCTACAGGAAAATGTAGTAAAGTCACATCGTTCATCGCAGATTTTTCAATATTTATCAGTTCTTTAAAAAACATTGGAATTATTTACCGATTGTAGATAAAAACCTACACATTCGTTGCAATAAGGGTAAACACGGCAGTAATATGCCAGCTGTGCAATAGTATTCAACAGTGATAAATGTTGATTAGACATGCTGCGTTCCGTTTGCCGATTACAGCGCTCACAGCGCTAAAAGTGCTCAAAACCGTTCCGATTCGTTTGAGCGCGCTAAAAGTGTTATTAGTGCTATTGCAATCGGAACGGTAAATATCGCGCTAACATTCTGATTGTTCGTCGCTTAAGTCTAAAGTTAGAATTTCATTAAGATCTTTGACCCTGAATGAAGCAGGAGCCATTTTTTTATATTATTACAAAAGAAAATTAATAAGCAAGCTTTTAAAATCTTTAATCATCAACAAACATCATAATAAAATAATCATAATCATAAAAAAACATCAACAAAGTAACGTCATGTGTCAGTTTTGACAGGCCGCTCATAGCGACCATGCTCCGTAGCTTGGGCACTGTGAGCGGGAAGATGGCGGCGTTTATGACGTCATTGATGACGTATCGATATCGCTGTGAGCGCGCTAATGGGCAATCCGAACGGGTATGTGAGCGCTGTGAGCGCTGTAATCGTCAAACGGAACGCAGCAACAGTTAAAACACTCAAATCGGTTCATATACACTAATGTCATATAGATTAAAGCTTTATTTTTAAGTTATTTGTTTTGCAAGCAATACATTTTGAATCAGGCCAGCAATTTATTACATGTAAGTTAATTTGGCTGGTTTGTCACATGGCTATATAATGATAGAACTACGTCAAAACACCAGCTCAGCTTGGAGTAACACAGCTTGCAATATGTGTCTGGAAATGTTGTTCGTGTATTAATTTATTCAATCTCCAACAACATTTATATTTCTGTCAAGTCATATTTATTTGTGTTTCGTGGGACATCTATAAGGGACGCTTCCGCAATATTTGTAGGCAGGCAAGGCCGAACCATATTCGGCTCATACCGATTCGGGATTTATGCAGATCCACACATTTCACCCGTCTTGCCAAAACCCAAATGTAAAACGAGTGGATTTTTTACACATATTCGAATTTGCCGTTCGGCACAGCCAAACATGTGGGTAGCGCCTCTTAGTCTCAAGATGTTAGGAATTCGTTGAAGCAGATCTATTTTAAGTGTTGTTTATCATTTCTGTTTTCTTTTTATGTATTTATTTATTTATTTATCATTGGATAATTAACACAATGTTTATGGAACAAGAACAATTAGATGTAACTTCTTCGAAACCTTAGTTTTTGTACCAATTAAATATATTACTGATACTATAAATGAAAAACATTAGAAAAAAAGAGCAAATCAAAAAACAATTAAGGCAAATTCTAACCTTGATAGCACTGATAGCTTGTAACTTAATTTTTCTATGGTTTAATTACAAAAAGATTTAAAATCTTATCTTTAGACACTGCATAAATGTATAGAAAAGGTCAACTTTAAAGAAGTACCAAAAATCAGAAGAATCCCAAAAAGGACTGACATTTTAATTTGGCTGGGTTATACATTTAGACAGTGTCTATATGTGTGTAACTTTTTTGTGGTAAGACCGCTAGGATTTTACTTACCGGTCATTGATATGCCACCAATAAAATGACCTTACCGTGGCAACAATAATTAGCGAATCATTTTGAGCCAATCAACTCGCAACTCTAAATTTGTTCTTTTAAAAGTGTTATCTATAGCAGCCGGGAGCAACCAGAATCCAGATTACCACGTCCATAATAAACCGAACACATACATTTAACATTAAATTTATGATAGTTAAATTCGTTGGTGTATCGTAAACAATCACTGTGAAAGGTTTATAATCGTGTTTCATATCTTGATTGCGACAATTATTTTACTACTTAGTCATCTAGTGGAGTTGACATTTCAGACACTGTGTATGATTTAGAAGGAGACAAACATTTTCAGAGAAACCGTTTTAATTAGAATTTCTCTCTTCGCCAAAAGTTCAGGTTGGGTTGGTACTAATATATTTAATTTTAATTTGAGTAATAAGAAAATAAATATAAGGAGACAGAGTTGCAAGCTTTCCATCGAAATTAAATTAATAAAAAAACAAAAATTTAGTTTATTTTCTCCCATATGGTAAGAAGAACAATGATAATAATAATAACAAATCCCCAGACAATCACGCCAACTGTATGGCCCCAAAGTAAGTAGAGCTTGTGTTATGGATGAGCATACAGCGAACTGGGGGAACCCAGAATAAACATACATATATAAATATCAATAACCATTACCCGAGAACAATCATTTACGATCATCACACTAATGAATGCCCCGGCCAGGCGCGAACCTGGGAGCTTCGGTGTATGAGGCAGGGCTACTAACCACTACGCCACCAACAGACCAATTGCGAATTTAGGAACCGTTCCAATTTTCATTCGTTATATTCACTTCAATGTTGGCTATAAAAAATTAATAACGTTCTAAATCAACAATTTCAACAAACAAACACGGTAGTTCACACAACTCAAACGCATGATCTATTTCCTCCATCAACAGAAACAAAGTCGGAATAATGGCTCATTAAATAAAAGACAACACAGATGAAAGATCTCATAAACAGCTATAAAATATGGGCACATTCGAACAGCAATGCGGAATCTAGCGTTGAGGCGAGGCGGATATTTCGAACAATTTCAAGAAGATCTGCTAAATTTAAAGCTCCTTGGAAATCATCGAGACCAATTTGTATTTATTCTAACTATTAAAAGCTGGTTGCAGCTAATTGAGATGAATTGTTGTTGAGAAGTCTGTAGTAATGTGTCAGGTCGGGAATTATGAATTAGAGTCACATTTGTCTGCAGTCGGAAGAAATGTTTATGCTAGTGCATGTTAATGCTTAGCTGAGAATGCTTAGCTTAGTGAGAAAAGATGAATAAATGCTAAAATAAATTTACATTGGGCAAACTGGTCTGTTGTTTGGCAACCCCCTTTCGCTGAACCCCCTTTCGGTTGTCACCAAGATATTACTTTCTTAGATTATACCGAAGCAGTTAGTACTGTTCGATGTTTATGAATAATGTAGAATGCAGCGTCCTAAAATGGCCATGAAAAATTGTTAAAAAATTTGAAACAAAAATTTAGGACGTATACAAAATACTTCTTTATTATTGCAAGTTTTAACTCCAGACATAATAAATCTTTGTTTGTTACAGCAATAGGATCTATAAGATTTTATACAGATATATATATTTTTTTTAGATAATTATGCTACACAGAATTATGCTACTTGGGGTTGAAATGTTTAAAACACATGACATATAGTTTTTATCGGCTCTCAACCTATCACAATACTGCTTACGAATTACTTATGTTTGGCAAGGAAGCGACACCACAATAATAGCTGTGACAACCAACCTTTACATAAATATACTTGGCATAGGTGGATATGGAAATAGTTATAAGAAAAACTTACATAACTAGGTACGTAATTAAACATTTGAATCTTAAAAACAGTCTTAAACGGTTAATATAAGATTCAAATTCGCATTGTAGCCCTATAAATCAGGGCCATGCCACATCGCAGTACAATAATAAATTAGTATTGGAATCAATATTTATATGTGTTGAAGGACTATTAGTAGATCATTTAGTAGTCATGACATGGATTAATTATATCTTTAATAAGTTGTAACGGGTCGTGTCGTTTAGTTTAATTAGTGGGACGATATTTGTCCAATGTTAATAGTGGAGGTTGTTTTATTATGAAACGAGCAGTAGCAAAATGAGAGAAACCTACAATAATACCGCACTAACAAACAAAAGATTACTAAGGCTGAACTCTATGAAGACTATTTAGACTTATTTCAGCTAAATGGTTACATAAAAAGCGAGAATTCAGCTAAGAATGTCTTAGACAAGTGTAAGTATGCTTCAGACATTTAAATCTAAACATCATTCAAATTCATGTGTCTACTAATGAAATGAAATGAAATGAAATGAAATGAAATGAAATATTTATTTCTCAACATTGACAGTTACTTGTTCTTATTGACGTCAAATAAAACATGATTCTACCACCAGTTCGAAAAAACCTTCGTGAAGAAGAACTGGCAAGAAACTTCACGGGTATATTTTTTTCAAAATAAATTTACAGAGTCTCTTTATGTCTATACAAAATTATTCTTTTCTGCGTCTGTTAGCTCGGCAAGTCTCCCTCCCCCCAAGTATCCAAACGACGAACACCCTCAAACGGCACCCGTTCACGAGTTAACGCGGGATCCAGCCATCGCCCTCCTCAACCATATTAGAGGTTGAGGATTGGACTAGGATTGGAACCGATGACCTTCAAGCGAGGATGCCACTGACATTATTATGCGTTGCACGTTGTATTTTGTGTCTAAGTTTTACATTCGCCTACCGTAAATAATTTACAAAAATAAAAAATCTATTTTGATTTGAACATTCGTGTGTTCAACATTTCAAGTTTCCAAATTTAAATTTTTTATTTGATCACAAATGGCAACGTTTTTTAACTTGATCGCAATACACTAGAGAAAAGCTACGTAGTAATTATACTTACGCAAATAATCTAGGACATACACAGAAACAATCTTATCTAAAACAAAATCATCCTTCTGAGGACAAATATCTATTTATATTATAAATATCTATTTTTATTATAAATATCTATTTATATCATAAATATCTATTTATATTATAAATATCTATTTATATTATAAATATCGATTTATATTATAAATATCTATTTAAAGCAGATCTCACCCCACTACCTAGCTTGCGAGTGGAAGTGAGACTGTCACCTGAACACCTCGTTGTGACGTAGACAACCCTGCCCGTCCACCAGAAGCATTTAGCCAAAATTATGTTTCATTAAGAACTTGAATTATGAATTTTTCTAGATAACGATACATGTAATGATATGAATGTCTACAGGAATTGAAATAAGCTCACTAAAATAATCATACCCGTGAACAAACATAAAAGTTTAAAGGCACAAATGGCTTTTTGTATGGCTATATTCGTATGGGGTATTTCGTAATGGCTTTTCCTAATCTATGATGCATAAGTTGAGCCATATAACTTTAATTTTACAGACGCATAAAACTTGAATTTTTTTTGCAATATATTAAAATATAGAGGGGAGTTTTTAAATTATAAAGATTATGGACCAAAATAAGGAAAGAAAACTCATTTGGAAGACGTTCTCACTTTTTCAAGAGACGATCTAATTAAGAAAAGTCTGCAAAATTCAACTTACCCTAGAACTTCACTTCACTTAGCCTCAAGCACTCAATAACTGAACACCTAGCAAGATTTAAATCAGAGATTTTCGCCAGCAGTATTGAAAGTGAACTATCAGCTTGGTTGTAACCTAATCTCGACCTTGCCGAAATAGCGACCGCCCACATTGCGCGCGCGCCGCTCCGTCGATCGCAGAATATACTCGTTTACTACTACACTAGATTAGCAGCTAGATAAATAGAAATGAGGCTTAAAAGTGAAGTGTAAAGTCTAGAGAAATTTTGCTTAGATTGAGTTCGGTGAAAAAGTAGTTATCAGTTTTGATATACGTAACTGGTTTTCGCGATGTATTTATTTATTTTTTGTTTTTCTTAAAATATCTGTCTTCATCTAATGATACTGTTTACTTTATTGTGTGATAATACTGATACATTGCAATACAACAATCTATACTACCATAATTTGACATAAGTGGTTAATAAAAGTAACTTATATAATTTCATGTTTAAAGTTCTCTAGGTAGAGGGTGATTCATTTGGACGTATTTTTATTTTTATACAAAATAACTATTCTTTACATTTGTTTTTTTAAAGATAATTTCTTTCAAATGTTGGCCGTGACTCCGGTTAACATTGTCTTATTCTACCGTTCTAATTATCGATGACGTGTCCGAGGATTTTGTATTGGTATTTAGCGAAAAGCGCGCGTAATGTTGGCTTCCAGTTGCTCAATCGTACCCGGCTTATTGATATAGACTTTGGACTTTACATAGCCTCAAAGGAAAAAATCTAGGGCTGTGATATCATAGGATCTAGGCGGCCAGCTCACCGGACCGAAGTGCAAAATTAACTGTGCACCAAATTGTTCACTCAATACAGCCATAGTTTCACGAGCAGGGTGGCAAGTGGCGCCGTCTTGTTGGTGCTAAATGTCCTGGAGATCACGGGCTTCAATTTCAAGAATCAAATAATCTCTTATCATAGCACGATAACGGTCACCATCGACAGTTACCTTCTGCCTACCGCTACCGCCGCAATATTTACTTCACTACCTGCTGGATGTGGTCTATTTGGTCGTTTATTATCTAATAATGGCTTTCAAACTTTTCGATGGTTATATCGAATCGTACGATCGGTAGGCCGTTTATGTGGACCATAAGTTTCTGTAAGTGCCCGAAAAATTTTCCTCGCACAACGCTGATTTGCTCAATACAGCTGAATAAATGGCAGACGCTGTGCAGGGTTAAGAGCCTTTATACAAATCAACGCTCTACCGAATTAGTCAAACTGCAATCGCACTCGTAACCGCTACAAATTTATTACTTGAGTTATGTTTTGCAAAGTAAGATATTATGGGATGAAATAAAATTGGGGTACAATAAGAGCTAAATATATATATATTTTCCTCATTTGAAGAGATTGGTGTTATTAATATAAAGGTTATGGTAGTTATGATTTAAGATAAGAGTGACTACTTAATACAAATAAATAAAATTAGGTGAAAAAAATATTACTTATTATTATACAATACAGTGACAAACTTTAATTTTGGGACCCGCTTAAGGTGCAATATCGTATAGCAAATTGAAAATGACTAGAGCTATTAAATTGACTGATTACGTTGACATATTTTTCACACTGACAAAGAAGGGATAAATGCTCCGTGAATAATAATAATAATAAATAAATTTATTGACACACAAGAATACAAAACATTGAAATAGACGCAAAAATAAAATATTTGTGTCAAAAGGACATTTTCAGCAAAATGTTGCACAAAGAGCCAACGCTGGTTTTCAAAATACCCCTTGACTTAATGCCGGATGTACAAAAAGTGGGTAAACTTTCAATAAATTTAATTATACATTGTTAAACCTTCATTTCGTTTACAAAGAAATTATTTAATAACTCAGAAAAAAAATACAACATATAATAATTTGCCATTAAAAGCAGTTAAGAATTATAACATATTTATTAAGAACATTTTTTTGTACATAATTATCTAAGAAATAATTATGTACAAAAAAAAAGAAACACAATTTATGAACGAGATAGAGGATTACATTAGGAGTAGATTCAATTATTAATAGATATTAACAATTTACAAATAGTTATGATAAAATTAAAATATTCATCAACATTTCGAGTTCACAAATTTAGATTTTTACTCAAAAAGAAAAGAGGTGGCAAACGTGCATGGGGAAAACTATGTAAAATATAAAATTATCGTTAGAAATTAACATGAAAAAATTTTTTTTAAATTTAAAAGCCATTGGCAGTTACTGTGCTAACTTGAAAAACTTTTTTGAAGCATCACTGTTGTTTTTTTGGATTTGTAAGAAAACTATTTTTAGTTTATTTTTAAAACTGATTTGGGTCATACTTTTTCGCAAAGGAGGAGGGAGATCATTCCAAATCTTTACTGCTCGGCGTCGAAAGCTTCCTCTGAAACTTTCTATGGAATATTTACTATAGGGTAAAACAAGTTTATTCTTATGATGGGAACGAGTTTTATCCTCATTATATGTAGACTTCCATTTAAACTTATCGAACAGGTATTTCGGTTCACGTTTTGTGAGTATTTTTTGCACCATGCAAGCAAGGTGAATTTCACGCCTTTTATCCATCCTTAAAATGTTTTTTTATTTAGGTACGGGGTGATATGTGTCCGTTTTGGTATGCTAAAACAATATCTAGCACAAGCGTTCTGTAGCCTTTGGATGGCTCTTGCAGTTTTATCGTAGAGCCTGGGTCCATACACCGTGTCAGCGTAGCTGAATAAAGACAGAACCAAGCTTTCCGTTAACCTTATTCTAACTTGTTCCATCAGATGTTCTCGGAATCCATACAAAACCCGCAGTCTGTTAAATGCTGTTCATATTTTCATGTTCACGTGCTCTACGTACCGAAGCTCTGCGTCCATTTGTAAACCCAAATTTTTAACTGTTTGAACTTGCTGAATACTTTGACTGTTCACATATAACACTGGTTTTTGCAGTGAAATTGATCTAATTTGATGCTTTGTGCCTAGTATCATATATTTCGTCTTTGACGGATTAAGTACCAAACAATTTTTATTTGACCATTCGGAAATTGTGCTTAAAACGCTGTTTATTATATTCACGGCTTCTCCCGTGTTATTAGGCTTAAATGAGGAGTACAACTGGGTATCATCTGCATAGAGGTGTACTGCGCAGTGTCCCGCTTGTTGGAGGGTTCGTACAAGATCGGCCGTAAACATAACAAATAAAATAGGAGAGAGGATAGATCTTGTGGGCAGCCACGTGGTATATTTTTCGTTATACTCGAGATAATTTCGCCCCGTTCGTTCTCGACCAACTGAGATAAAACGATAGTTACCGATTTATAAATCTTAATTATATAAAGTATATTAATTAAAAGTCTGAACTTTTAAGTACTCGGTAAAAAAGTAATCGGCATCAGCTTATTGTCGACCCGCTACAGGGTAAACCCTCCTCCCAGAAGGACAATATCGCATTACTTGATAAGATTCTTACGGAACAGGACCATGGGCGCGGTACATTTCACTGCTTGTATTTTGCCGCGCTTTTGACAGCTTGAGCATTCCGTTGCTCCTTTCAAAACTTTCTTTTTACGGCTTTGATAATCACTCAATCTCATGGTCCACAGCTACCTAAGTGGGCGCTACCAATCAGTAAAGATCCGTCAACATGATGGCACTTACCTAATATCAGAACCTAAGTCGGTTCTGCGAGGCGTACCTCAAGGATCCATACTAGGTCCGCTTCTTTTTATTATGTAAAGCGCGGATCTCCCTAACGTTTTAACGCATTGTAGGTATTACAGCTACGCTGACGATATTCAGTTATATATTTCGCACAATCTCCACAATTGGTCTAAAGCAACGAATGCACTGAACGTGGATTTGGAAAACTTTACAAAACAAACACTGGGAAGTACATCGCAAACAGAAATAATTCTTAAATCTAAGCCAAAGGTCAAAATTGACAGTATCGATCTAGACTGTGTCAGTGAGGCTAGAAATTTGGGCATTATTTTCGACGGCCACTTGCAATTTGAGAGTCATGTCTCAAATCTGGTAAGGAACTGAAACTTTTTTAGATTAAAAGTCTTGTATAAAATTCGAAATTACCTATCAGAAAATGTAGAATTACTCTCTGCGAATCTTTGATCTTAGCAAAACTTAACTATGGGGACTTGATTTATGGACCTCGTTTGTTATACAAAACCAAAGCAATGGTTCAACGGGTGCAAAATACATGTTGTCGTTTTTGCTTCGACGTCCCGTATCGTAGTCATGTCACAAGTTTTCTAAATAATGCTGGTATGCTCAATATTGAAGCTCGCCAGCAACTACGCCTCGCGGCACTCAGGTTCGGTCTATTAAATTACAAAAACCCAGAATATCTTTATAAATTTCCAAGTTCTCATAATAGGTACGGACAAGGTGTTACGAGGGCGTTACGGGCGCCTTTGGCTCATCACATGCATAAGACTGTGGCTTTTAAAGGATCCCTAAAGTACCAAGCAACCAAGTGCTGGAATAACATACCGCCTCCTACAAGAAACGTTTTTTCTAAAAATACATTTAAGAAAAGGATGATAGCTCATTTGTTTCTTCTTCAAAAAGAACCTGTTTACTTGTAAAACTTGGTTGCTTGGTACAACTTATTTATAATGATATATACCTATAAATTTTATAAATCAATCACAGTTTTTATATATTAATGATTTGTTATAAATAAGCCATATAAGTATTATATTATATATATAGTATTATATTAAGTATTATATTTATATTCAATATTCTTAATAGAAGTTAACAATATTAACGTCGTCATAGCTATTGTTTCTCTGCGTGCACTCGCATCGAGCTGCAACCATTTTGTATCATCATGGCTGACATGTTATATGGCAGATATGTACTTAGTTTAAATGTACGGTTATTTAATTGTTTTATTGTGTCTTTCTTTATTTTTTGTATATTTTCCTTTCTGCTTGTCAGCTGAAATTTGTATCATTGTTTTTGTTTTACCTTTGTATTAGATGCAAATAAACGTTCAATCTATCTATCTATGATTATATTAAGACGGCATCTTTTTAAGTAATTAGAAGTAACAATTATTACCATTGTAACAATACAAGTGCATCGAAAACTGCGACAAACTAGACGGAAATTTAACTATTTCGCGCATTGAATTTTATGTTTTAGTCTTTAAAAAAATAATATTTTGTACTATTTTCTCTATAAACTCTTGTGACGACAATACAGAGACCATAGAAAACTTTTATTTTTCTGTTTGTATCAGTTACTTTTATACTTATCGAACGGCAAAGTACGCATGTTTCGTCGGATTACAAGAAAAGGCGTATGAACAATGAATTGCTATTAAAAACTATCCGAAGAAATCAAAATTTTCTCTATGCATGTTTTAGACGAGAAAATGTTGAATAATTTGAATTCATATTTTGTTTCATATGTGATATATTTTGATCGAAAACGAACACTGAAAACTCCTAAAATAGCACGATTTTGTATAAACGCTCTTAAGTCTTTCCAGGATGAAATGTCAAACTATACAGAACAAAAATAACATAAAATGTTATCACGGCTCACGCTTCATCTGTCAAAAAATCCACAGACAAAAAAGTACCTCTAAATGAATCACCCGTTATTTGTTTTCGAGCCGGAAAACTTCATACCTATAAGGTATAAACTTACGTCCAAACTTGCCAGTAACATGTCGCAGCTATTAAAGTCCTCTAATTGTAAAATTGTAGTATAGTTGGATACATCACTATACCTCGGTATACTAGAAAAGCTGAAGAAATTATATATGTATGTATAGGAAAAAATTTACATTAGTAAAACTATTAACTACGACAGTTTTTTCGACATGCCACCAGAATACTTAACATAATTTCCAGGATACGCTTGCAAAAATGACTTTTGCTGAAATAGTAACACCGATGAATCGGGGAAATTCTCAGTGCATCAATCACATTTCAATTCAAGTCAATTAAATCAAGGCAAAAATATTTCGTTTTATGACAAACAAAAAAAATGTTGCAACTAAAAGTTATTAATAATTCCGGATAATCTTTTTTGCCTCATTACGGAGCATTATTAAACCCTTTATGGATTTAGTTTTTATGTTAATAATTTCAGAAAAATTTAGCCCCAGTAGCATGTAGTGTCAAAGAATATAGAAAGCAACCTAATATATCTAATATTATATGATGTATCTAATACTTACTTAGCTACGAGCCATCTTTATATTTACCAAGTAGAAATAGATACACGAACAGACTAAACAACTAAACTAAATTTCGACGAATAAAAATAAAACATTTTAGCGAGTGATTTATTGCCTCCTAGAATAACATCGAAGCCGAACTTATTTTGTCGGAACTAAATAAACATTTCTTCAATTGCATGAATAAAATGACCCTCAAGGAAAACTCTTGGTGCCTTACGAGTTGACAGCTCGAGTCCTGTTGAAGAGATGTCGGAAACGCGTCTCTGGGGCAGTGGATAGATGGCGCCACAATAGAAAAGTTGCCAGATCCCCGGTCACTTCCGCCGCCGGAGGTTTGCGCATACAAATGGCAACATTACACATTGTTACACAAAACTTTTGCAGCGTATTACACTTTGAGATTGGCGTACTTCACTCGTAATTTCTCGAATGCTTCCTGGTTGTGTACCAGTTGTTTCATGTTGACAAAGTTTCAGTTAAGAATGTTGTTGTCGGATACATATTCATTGGATTTAAGTACCATCGTTTCGAGTCATAAACCTTATTTTATTGAAATGCTTTAGTTTGGTAGTTAATGTTAACTAGCAGTCGACATTGAATTTACTTGCATACGTTGCTTTGATGTTAAACAATTAAACATTTATTACGATAGAATATTATTTCAACGAACTACCTGTTGGGGTTAAGACTTCAGAAATACTCATGGAACTGCATATATTTATTGTTGATCAGTCCTTGAAGCGCAAGTAACGTTTTCATTTTCTCACAAGACTAACAAGATTTCAATAAGATAACCAAAACTCCATTGCATCAAATGTCAATGCTAACTAGATAGTGACAAGTGTCTTACATTTTCAAATGCTTACTTGAAAATAATAAGCCCGACATGAAGCAACATTAGACAGTAACCTGAACTGGTATCATTTTAAAACCATCCCTAAGTTAGTAAATCCATTCTCATTGTACAATCGATGAGTCAACAAGCAGTTAACACACAAACAGCGGCGTGCCGCAGGGGTGTGCCTGCGCCAATATTTGCCGGCGCCTCTGTCCCGATACTCGGGGCATTCGTTTGTAATTCTCACAAAGTGATAGCTATGAGACAACCCTATTTGTTACGGTAATGGCTGCTCTAATTACACGGTTCTGTTTGCCCTGATGCAAGTTTGCAGGTATTGGTGGATACTGGATTCGAATTTATTTATCTAAACTAGATCAAGTTAAGGTTAACAGCACTATGTTCTCACTAACTGTATTATTTGTTATAAGAAGTTTGTTATTCAAGAAAATTATACTGATGATGATGATGCGATAGAAATGTCTTAAGTACATGTTTAATTTCCAGTTGGAACAGTGTTTTTTTTTGTTTTATGAACCTTTTCGAAAGACCTTTTTATAACATTTTATGAGGTCCTTTTCTCAGCGTCCTGGCTTTAAATCTTGCAATTATGACTAAAGTTTGTTGACAAAAGGCGTGCATATTAAGGGCTTGAGCCAATGATGAAAGTCCATTACGAAAACACGTTAAAAGAACACATTGATGACTTGACTTACTTTAAATAACACCCATGCTGAAAGTTAGCGGCGTCCGATAATTCATCCTACACACGGAACCACGTTCCAGATAATTATTAAACAACATTAACTGAATAGATAAAACAATCTACCGACCCGACTTTTCATTTGAACGGTGAAAACCTTATGAGGAGTTATTGTAAAATAAATTTTAAAACATTACGGACAAGAATCACAATGGATTGTGATTTCCGCCAGATTTTATTTGTTTTTTTTGCCAGGCAATATTTAGCGACTGTTGTAGGGTAGGCGAAGTAAAGATGGCGTTGCACGTGGCGGCGCGTGCCGGAAGCTCCGGAAGCGCGGGAACGCTCGCCGCCGCCGAACAAAACAATGCCATCCTGTAAATTGAAATAAATTGATGTACCGTTATTATTGTACGTAACCATCACAGCTTTCAAAAGGTTTAATGATAGGGAGTTGTGTAAGGTATGTTTTAAAAGTAAAACTGTTTAAGTGCTCTTTAAAGTGAACTATAAATCTTTGTTTTCTACCATAAAAAAATATAGCTATTTTGAGCTGTAATCAGATTATTTGTTAATAAACTATACCCTTTCAAACATAGATACACTCTAAATAAACTCTTACATCTTTTCTTTAGTGTTCATGAATCTACTCAATAAACAGGCAATTAACATATGTTTTGTGTTTAAAAGAATCATCTTGCATATTATTATTAACAAAAAGATTAAAAATGTATGTCTGCCCTGTCTGATACATATAATATTTTAAAAGATCGACGTTATGTTAATACCAATTTAAGTGTTTGACTCAATGCTGTCTTACTCAACTCCACTTTCTTCTTATTAAATTTAAACAAATCAAACCAAAACACCCCACAAAGTAAACGCCTCAATAAAATTGAAGCCAAACATTAGCAATTACCATTTAATTACCGGCTTGTCCCACGGTTAGTCGGTGACAAAAAAGCGACCCTGTGCGACACTCCCGCGCCCTCTTTGCCGCTCGCGCTAATTACGCGATCAGTTCTCACAGTTACGTGCCTTTCTGACCTCACGTCCG
This sequence comes from Marasmarcha lunaedactyla, assembly GCA_923062675.1. Classification (NCBI taxonomy): domain Eukaryota; kingdom Metazoa; phylum Arthropoda; class Insecta; order Lepidoptera; family Pterophoridae; genus Marasmarcha; species Marasmarcha lunaedactyla. Next base: position 19,813,490 of record OV281353.1, read on the forward strand.
TTCATAGCTAATGGAGATGTTAGATTGGACATTTTTAATAGATTTAGGCATAATATAATCGGATCTAGCGGAGGAATTCTTCAAAACAACTGAATTTTGAAATGTCCTTTGTTATTCTTTGTGTATGTATAATGTAGAAAATCTACAAAATTTCAATTTCAATTTCAATTTGTGGACTTTCTTTCGATTGTTTGTAAAGCTTTTCTTTTATTTTTTGGCTCATCTTTGTGCAAAACACGTTTTACCAGTGCTTACGGGCATGAAGCTCGACTTAGGAAGAAGTATATATTGCCATAAAGGTTTTTTTTATAGTCATATACATCTAAACTTATGGTAAGTTATGATGAAGAATGGGACGATAGAAGGTACGCAAGGACGCACAGACACACATTCACATCATAATTTGTCTGTGAACTGACGAACAAGAAATTATAAGGGTAGGGTAGATTTTTGTAAAGGGTTTTACATACAAAAACATAAATTTAATAATAATATAATGAATCACATATGTCATTGGAAAATTTAATTCAAAATTTGTTTCTCAACATTGACAATTACTTTTTTTTAGTTACGTTAAATAAAGCAAGACTCTACCACCAGTTTGGAAAATCCTTCGTGATGAAGAACTGGCTAGAAACTATGTATTTAAATATATTTATTTATTTATTTGGGAAACATACAATAATTTAATACAGTTATATAAACTAACTCAATTAAGGTAGTTAGAGCAACACAAATTTTGAAAGTTAAATCATTATTAATACATAAAAATAAACATAACATTATTACAATTTAATCAAAATAAACAAAAATATAAAGATAGAGATTAATGGATAATGAGTTTTTCTCCTTGCATAATTGAATAACACTTTAGCCCACTAAATTTAGCCAAATTCTGGCAGCCCTACTAAATACCTAAATATACCCTGACAATCAGTTCAACTTACAAAACCTTTCTGTTCACTTAAATTATTGATTTAACTGGTGAACGTTCAATAAATCAATTATTTTTCAATTTTAATACTATTTCCAAGTAGGGTAGACCGGGGACAACAGTACCATTTTTAAAACAACTGACGATTACAAAAGTTTCGCTGATGAATTCGGTTTTTATTTTTGATATTTTAAAGCCTTTGTCTCTTACTCACCCAAGAAATCATCCAATTTTCTTATAGATTTTACAAAACTTGGTAAAAATGCATTTGAATCAAAAGATAGCCAGTGGTATAAATAACCCCTTTTAATTAATTGTACTAGAACTACAAAGGGTAATAAAGGCCACATTAATTTATTTAATCACATTTTTTTTTATTTATTTATTTATCATTCACAATAGTAAAAACATTTAATCTAGCTTCACTTCCTTAAACCATTGCTGGTTTGCCTGGAAGTTGCAATTCCTCTTACAGGTAACTTAAGTCTAAGTTTTATTAACGACATAGTAAGTCACACAGTTTTACATAATCAGATTAATTTTCAATACATGTAATCAAATAAGTAATAAACAAATGATCTGATACTAACTTATCTATTTTTACTTAAAATTTTATATTATTCTATAGGTTTGATTAAATGACACACTTGCCAACTTATTATTAACTATCGTATTAAAACAGTACAATATAGGCAGACCAATTATTAAACTAAATGTTATAGGTATCATTTTACATAGGTATTTGATGTAACTGAACCCACTAGCGTAGGTATGTAACATACCGAACCATTTTCGCAGTCATTTATTTAAAGTGTTATCAGCTTATAATCAACCTTCATAACTAACAACAAGGAAATCGAGAGATCAGTCTTTTAAATCTACAGAAATGCTAATTAATAATAAAAACATTAATATTCTACCCTTGTAACAATAATAAAATTAGTTTTCTTTGACATATAATCAACTTTGGCTAAGACTTGCCACAATCGTATTTTTTGCCTTCATAACAATCACAAAATATAAATAATCAATAAACATATTTTTGTATGGAGGTACAACTTATCCCTCCCTGGTACAAATGACCCTTCCGGAAAATTATTTATATACAATTTATTGGTCAGATTCGCAATTGTGCCAAATATAATTAGACTCCTGAGAAAGTACTTTCTTCATGAGCCCAAAACCCACATTTCACTAGGGCGGCTGGAAATAAATGGTTCCAAACATACAACGCAAAACCATACTTCTTCTCTTTCTCCTTCACTGCTTTCAGAGATATATCTTGTTGCTGTTTTCTAGAGTTACATATTTTAACGAGGTTATTTGTACCACGGGGTCAATTGTAACGGTACCATTGTCCCAGGTGATGTCAGTACTATTGCGCCAAAGTACCTTATTTGGAGAAAACATACAAAAGTCATATCATTATTATCTAATAGTTTTAATACTTATCGAAAATTTAAAGTGCGATATCCATTTAAACTGCCAATAACCATTACCTGTAGACAAAGCATTAAAACATTACGAAAAAAATCACCACAGCTTGCTTACACAGCCTGTGACACCATCATTCTCGCTGCGACCGCCGCCCGGTACGGACGTTCTAAGACCACTTCGATTGATCGGTCCCTGCCCGATATTCAGTGGCGCTCGGTTTACTGACGTCACAGACTAGCGTGTTGGCTCCGCGATACGGTTTTTCTGGGTTCTTTACTCCCTCCGAGCGCTCTCAAAGTGATTTTTTCTTTGCGACTATGTTTCTTAGTTTTCAAAGTGCTGTGTTGTGTTGTGCTGAGTGCTGTGTGTGCCCAGCGTAAAGTATTCTGGTTTTAGTACAGAGGATACCTTACGGTGACAACCAATTTGTACTGATCCAGTCCTTTTTATTTTATATATTATTTCCTTTCTACACTTTTATTCATTTACTATCCTATTTTAATATTTATTTTTATCATATCTGTCTGTCTTTCCGTGCATATTTGTCCTTTTTGTCGGTAAAGGTTGACCCTAACGCGGTCAACTCTTTACCTGCGTACCCTTTTTAGGATTCCAGGTAGCGGACTTCGGCGAACTACGGTTAGTTTTTATGTTATTTTCAAAGTAAGATATATCGAAGGCCTTCTTGGTATTCGTTCGCTTGTAGTGTCCAGACATCGGGACAAAATTCGAAAGTGGGTTCAAACCCACAACCAAAACGCCGACAAAAAAGGAGAGACGGGCGCGTCAACCCGCATCCATCAGACCCTCACGCGATTGTTCTAGCTCTCGCTCGTCCGTGGCTTCGTCAACTCGTAGTTCAATGTCGATGGATTGCGATACCCTGGCTCTCGCCCAAGCCGTCGAATCCAATGAAGGATTCACCGTCGTCGCAAAACGCCAAAAAAGGGCCAAGCCCTCAGACTCATCCGGCGATGAAAAAGCGGGCGCCGCAGTCCATGCCCGCGTCATATTCAAATTATATCTCTCCTACCCCCGAGGCCAAGCCAACCGGTCGGCATCCGCCTCCTATTTGCATCCGGGATAAAGCGGCGTGAACATCTGTGTCCACACATATGTCAAATTTAAAAATCGCGTATACACACGCGAAAAATACCGCGATCGCCATCCGCGTAGTAACCGTCGCACCCATCGATTACCGGTTCCTCACCAAGTACTTGAATGAGAAATTCATTGAGTACCACACTTACGCGCTCGAGGAGGAGCGCGTTTTACGCGTCGTACCGGCGTACCGAAGGAGATTGAGTCAGAGCTCCTTCTCCAGGATCTTAAAGACAAGGGATTCCCGGTCATTTCCGTCCACCGTGCGTCAAGTGCCTGGGTGATCATGGCACTGCGGATTGCACGCAAACCCCGCAATCTGTCGAATCTCCTGCATGCGTCTTATGTAAGTCGGTTGGCCATACTGCCAATTACCTAGGATGCCCTAGGGCCCCAAAGCCCAACCCCAAAAAGACGCAGAAGGCAAAGCAAAGGTGTCCACCCTCTGCTCCTGCTGCAAAGCCTGGCCCACCCAATAAACCGTAAACCTCACGGTCCTCCACCGCCTCCCAAGAACGCATGGGTGACCCCATGGTGAGGAAACCCATGGCAGCCCTCACTCTTTCGTCTTCTCAGGTACAGCAGGTCAGGTTAGCACCTGCTTGCATGCCTTCTCCTCTCACGGCCAGGTCCCATGGAGAGCCACTTTCAGACTTCGCGCTTGTAAGCGAATTTGCCTCAAGTTTCGACTTGGGAGAAATCACCACTTTGGCTCGCAAACTACGAGCCGCAAAGGGTGACTTTCAGGCGACGTGCTTCGTCGCGATCGAACACCAGGCGCTTATCGCCAACGTCCAAAAATTCAATAACTTAAACTTTTAAATGGCGTCCTCTAGATTAAAACCTCGGTCTCTTACTATCGGCTACTTCAACGCAGGTAGTCTTAAACATCAGCGTAATGAATTTCATGAACTCCGTCGAGAATTCCAAATCGACATCTTACTTGTGCAGGAAACCTTTTTGAAATCTAGTCCCAAGGGCCCGAAAATAGTGAACTACAACATCGTTCGTAACGATAGGCTTACCCTCATCTTTTACAAAAGGTCACTACACTGTATACCTGTCGATCCCCCACAGCTCGAGAATATCGAAGTTTCCTGTTGTAGAATAGCGATGAGCGGCCATCAGCCAATCACGCTGGCATCTATCTACCAACCACCAGATAAAGCTATACTTCAAAGTGACCTCCAGTCGCTACGCGATATGAGTCCCTCCGTAATACTAGCTGGTGACTTTAACTCGAAACATTCAGGTTGGTACTCCGTAGTTACCAACCCAAACGGCCGTCGTCTTCATCAAATGTTAGGTTCGCTAACCTGTGATGTAGTCGATGTCGGGAACCGACTCACTATCCCTATAACACAAATCATCGCCCCGATATTCTCGATATAGCAATCCTCCAAAGTGTTAACTTAACGGTACACTCAGTAGAAGTCACCCACTAACTTAGTTCGGATCACCGACCGGTAGTCATGCAGCTAGGTGTCCCAAGTGACCCCGTTCCTCAAACGAGGGCACACATTGATCGGGCCAAACTAACGGAAGCCCTTAAGGCAACCGACAGCCCCGACCTGAACACCATTCATTGTCATCCATCGAGGAGACCAATGCAGCGATCGGTGCTTTCACCAACCACCCTCGAACTGCTAACAGTGCATCTTCCAGGCGGGTTCCGGTAGCGAATGATCGCCACTGGATCCTGCCTGAGGATGTGACTCACATCATGTGAGGGAGTTGTTGAGAGCAAAGAACGCAGCTATCCGGGCGTAAGATAAGGCTCCGATCGAGGCAAACCGCATCCGTATGAGGGCCCAACGAGATGTTAAATCTCGCATACGCAAGTTGCGGTCTAACAACTGGGACGCGCTTCTTGAAGAGATTTCACCTTCGCATCTGGCTTACTGGAGCTTGGCGAAGTCTCTCAAGATGGACTTTACCGCGTCATCGATGCCTCCGTTCTTTAGGCCTCCGCCTATGACTCCCGCCTTCGATGACTCCGAAAAAGTTGAAAGCCTAGCCGATAGCTTAGCCCAACAATGTACACCAAGTACAGAAAGCAACGCCCTCCACATAGAAACTGTGAATAGCACAGTCGAAACTAAATGCGGCAACCCACCGACAGACACCCTGCAACCGGTAACAATGTAAGAGGTACAGACAATAATTAAAAACTTAAAACCGCGGAAAGCTCCAGGTTCAGACGAAATACCAAACAGGGTTCTGAAAGCTCTCCCACGCGCACTCATACAACTGTTACTTAGCGCGATAGGCAAATTATACGAAACGTTCATTTTGAACAGGCTCCGAGAGGTCATCCATTCGAAGCACCTGTTACCGGATGAACAGTTCGGCTTTTGGTCCCGTCATTCCTGTACAACAGGTGCACCGCATCACGGAGCACATTTCGGAGCAAAGGAACGTAGGTTGAAAACCGATAGGCACGGGTGCACTTTTCTTTGACGTGGCTAAAGCCTTCGGCAAGGTCTGGCACAACGGCTTATTATATAAGCTGTTTGAACTAGGCGTGCAAGACAGCCTCGTGCACATCATACGAGACTTTCTCCACTGTCGAACCTTTCGCTACAGATTGGAAGGTGCACTCTCCAATCCCTGTCCTGCATTAGTCGGTGTCCCTTAAGGCTCGGTGCTTTCTCCAACTTTGTTTTCACTATACACTAGTGACATACCAAGGACGGAGAGAGTAGACCTAGCGCTCTTTGTGGACGTCACCGCGCTATACACATCTGATAGGAATCTACGTAGGTTAACTAGAATACTTCAATCCGCAGCCAACGCATTAGGCGCTTGGTTTAGGAAATGCAGAACAGAAGTCAACCCAGAAAAAAGTGCAGCAGTGTACTTCTCTCTCTCAACCTGCTCTAGGACAACCTCTAGGAAACCCTTCAAAAGATTAGGTCAGATCACCCTGTTTGGTACTCCGATCCCATGGGCTAAAAAAGTCAAATATTTAGGAGTCACTTTAGACAGTGGACTAACATTCGCGGATCACATAAAACACGTCCGGGACCGAGCCACCTTCGTCATGGGTAGTCTCACCCTCTAATTAGCAAGAAGAGTAAAATGTCGCTTAGAAATAAGCTTAGACTTTACAAAACTTGCATCCGCCCCATCATGACATATGCCAGTGTGGCTTTCGCTCACGCCAGTAAGTCAAACCTCAATCACTTGCATGCAGGTTATTCAAAATATGTTCTTACGCAAATGCGTCGGAGCCCCGCCCTATGTCCGCAACTTAGATCTGCACAAGGATCTCGAGCTGCCCACCATTGCCGCATTCATGAAGTTGGCGTCTAGACGCCACTTCGATAATGCTTCCCACGATCCCAAACCGCTAGTCAATAAATCATCTGAATACACAGCCAACCCAGACGCGGCGGTTCGTTATAGGCGTCCGCGTAACGTCTTAACAGATCCCGACGATGATATTACAACAAGGAACGCCGGTGTTTCAGTTAGAAGTAGGGCAACACGGCATTCGAATCGCTTAACCCACCGGTGGGCCAGGCTAACGCGTCGTACGCATTCCTACTGAGTTTCTTGCTGGTTCTTTGGCAGTAGATGATCCTTCCGAACCAGTGGTAGTTTCAATATTCGACGTCCTAAGCCGAGGTCCGTGCCCTCTCGGGTGCCTTTAGGCGTGTCATATGTAGGAGTAGTTTAAGTTCCAGCTAGGCGCCTTCAGCGCTAGGCTTTAAAAGGCATATGGGCCACAAATAAAATGTCCATTTCGAAAAAAAAAAAGCTTGTGACACGCCTTATTCACAGCGCGCGCGCTGGTGACTGAGGGGCACATCGGGACGCATATACTGCGAGTCCTGGCACACTCATACGAGCAAAGTTTAGCTCAGTAGTTAAAATATTAGTGTTGGTACTATTGACCGGTGCTACTTCTGTACCCGGTCTACCCTATGTAATTATATAATGAGGCAATACATTATATTTAAGTGATAATGCACATATTTCAACGACCCATACTTAGCTATACATACACACTAACACACCCTCACTGACACATGCTTTAAGTTCATTTTGCGTTTTTACATATTTTCTTTTTTTATGTTTTAAAAATTTGTACAAGAGCCATCTAATAATAATTTGTTAAATTGCAAGTACAGTACCAGCTGCTGAGATACGAGGTATATCTCTGTTCGGTAGCCAGAGTTTGAATAGGGATGAAGGGATGTATCCATGAAGCTAGTCATTGCAGCAGATATACCATTATTATTCGACACTATTATTTAGATATTTTATTGTAAAAGTCAAATAAATTTATACATAACAATAAAATAATATTAATCTATATAACTGAATATAAAATACAACTAAATATTTTTTAAAACCTACCTACTTAATAACATGTATAGATATAAGGTATTGTATATTATTAACATTATATGCCACTAATAGTATTTATTTATTAGAGTTCGTTAATACCTACTTTTAATATAAAACGGGCGTCTATCCTGAGGTTGCGACAGAATAGATCGTTGCGACGTCAACTGCAACATTATGATGAGTCGTGACCTTTTGACAGACTCAACACAGACAATATTTATACTTATTATTTTTTTTTTCCTAACATACAGTACCAACCTAAAACTGTGCTAAGTTAATTATTGTGTGTTGTTCGTATATTATTTTGCTTTTTGTTTTTAGTACTTGTGCAATTATTATTATTTTTATTTTTTAAGGTGTGTTGCACTTTGCGTTCATTATTTTTGTCTTTATCTAACCTGTATGTTTAAATCTATTGTTATGTGTTGTGGTTGTCAATAAATGTATTTTGAATTTGAATTTGAAATTTAAAAAAGTTACCAGCCTGTGTTTTTGAATATTTCGGTAATGACATGTAGGAATTAAAGGTATAAGATTAAATTAAATTATAGCTTTTTCCTACAATTAAATCTGACCCACAATCACGAGAAGCATGGGCTGAAAGGACCGTATGGGCCGCAGCCCCTTCTGCGCCAAATAGTCGAAAATATTAATAATTGCTTTTGAGACCTGGAGGTAACGATGTGTGCCGCCTACGGATTACACCAACGATGGCAGAGGCTGACATAGAAAACTGTGGAGCAGACAGTTCCCTTTAAAAGAAACATTCAGTTACTTTCAAAAGCTGGTGTATATATATGGGACTGATGAAATGACAGGATGATTGAAACTAAAAGTAATTATTAATTAGTAGTATATTGTTGCAGCATATTTGTATTTATTATATCTAGTTAGGTAAGAATGGAACATACTCCAAACTCGCGTCCGTCTCATTCCATCAAGTGAGATGAAAATTAAGGTATTTATCAAGATATCCAAATAAAAACAATTCAATAAAAATTAATATGCCTTTTATTAAATATATAAAACATCACAATCGACTCTATCCTTTTATATCATTTGGAAATGACAAATCCCAGCCGGAAACGATCCATTTCGTCGGGAAACGGTGAAACGCCGGAAGTGGAACCGTAGGAGGCGCCACCGTCGACTTTGCTTTGCCGTGCACTCAATTTTTTTAATATACCCGAAAAATGTTTTACTTAACGGCTTATTACTCTTAAGTTTTGTTTTGATTTATGTGATATGGTTGCATCTCAAAAAGTAATGCTCTTATCTCGAGAATTACTGGTTAGTTTGGAAAAATACTGAGCTCAATAGGACATGGTTAGTTAATTGTTATAGTCCACAATTTTACAATATGATATTAGTCAAAATAACAAGGAAATAATTATAGAATTCGTTTGACTTTGCTAAATACACTCATTTCGTGTACCAAAACTAATAATAAATTGAAACTCTATTTCATATTTTATTTTTCCGTTCACACCTAACTGCTTAATTACATTTTTATAACAAATAAACGTTATCGTAAGTGGTGCGCAAAGGTTCTTCCATTTCATGTATTTACATGAACACTACACTGATTCGCCAAAAAAACCCATACATACGATAAAAAAATATACCGTTGTAGACCTATTAAGATGACACCACATAAAATTCAGTCAAGGAAATGTTCCAGCTGTCACTACCCCGCCCCGCTCCGCTCCGCTCTGTTTATAGAACTACTTAAACACATTCGAAGATCACATAATATAAATTAAACAGCCATATTGACAAAAGTCGACGTGTTGCGAATCAGCAGAACACTGACAGTAGGGGCGCGTGGGCCAGGTGCTCGTCGCAGTCATCCAGCAATGACAAATTATCATTGTACTCTTTTGAATCCTGGTTTTTATAACAATATCACAATAGAGAAAAAGATTTTTAGATTTTTAGATTTTTATTGGCTGTATGAGCCAATTAGTCTTAGTCTTAGTCTTAGTCTTAACCCTTGGAAAATGGGTAAGACTAAGAATTCAATTGAAAACAAACTGTTTTGTCAATTGTAGTTGGTAAAAGTCTTCTAATGACGTTTTAGAAGTCCTATTTTGTCAGTTGTGAAGCCAGAATGTTTAAAGAATCATGTTTTTTATTTTGGAACTAATGGCGAGATGAATCAGCAGTGAAATTGGCCTGTGTACAATATAATTGAGACGTTGTATTGTATATGTTCCTTTTTATTTTCCAATTTGTTTTAATTTTCCGACCTTAGGAACTAGTAGTAATCACCTCTTATTAACGGAACACAACCACGTAACTTCAAAACGGACAAAACAAGAAGTACGGCTCCAGACGAGTGCTCATCAAAATAAACTTCTACCACTTAATGGTCCTATAATTGCAACCCTTAGTACTATTAATTTCTCTCCGGTTATTTAAGCCTTAGTTAGTATTCTAGTAAACACTACGCATAACTTAGACCTTGGATCTTTACAAGCTTTACTTATTCTAAGTTGATCAGAAGAATTAAAATTAAGAAACACGGTTTATTTTACGTATTAAATAAATAATAGTGTTCAGAATGAAGTGAAGAGTGAGCATGTGAAATGACAGAGACGGAAGCTGTTGAAATGTAAACTTTGGGTCAAGTACGTTTTAATTATCTCGTATCACAAAACATATAATTTCCATAAACCTGGATGCTACCTTTTGTCAGCCTCTTATTTATTTTTTTTATTAATTTATTAGGGAAACGTACAGCTAGTTACATATCATATAGTTCACAAACGTAGAGGCGGAAGGCCATTTACAAATTTCCACAGATAGACAGATAATATGAAATTTACAAGTAGAGTGAGAACACAAATATTGCACACAACAACAGAAGATTATAAGAAAAAGTGTTCATTACTTATGTGCACTTTTGTATAAAAACAAAATTAAAACCATACATATTCTTACTAGCTACCAAAAAAAAAAGATCTGCTAGCAGCCTTTTAAGCTGTTTCGTGGAGGTGTCGTAAATTATGATCCCTAAAGAGCTGGTTGAAACTCTCGCTTGCTCTGATCAAATACGAATTTTGCCTGTAGTTTGAAGAAGCATACCATATGTGGAGTAAGTTTGGGCTTCTAAGTGATTTACTTATGCTATGTCTTAGTTATATTTTGATCAATTCACTACACAAGTCTATTTATAGTTCGTACATACATTGTTATTTATTTCAGAAGCAATGTGTTAAAAATATGTAAGGTATTTTTGATGTTTTTTCATTTATTACCATCCATATGTACGGGAGTAAACATAGTAACCCTGTTGATAATGGCGTTGAATAATAATGTTTCAAACATAAATAATCACTTGAGATTTAAAACGTGTATCGTTGCATTACAGCTGCTTATTGCTTGCCATCCGTAGCTGCAACTAGGAAGTTGGTAATAAAATCACCTTATGCAGCTTAGACTACTTCGAGCGTTCATTTAGCAGTTTTCACCGAGCAATATGTCATTTTGGACGTGTTTTCGGGTGGCCGACGAAATCAGGAAATGTTGGTATGATATTCACACCATTTCTGCATTTTCATTCCGTTTTTGCCCGGACGCTTTTCAACGTAGACCCGAAATCCATTTGTTTGTAGGTAAGTCAATGGAAATGTATGTTTTAACTTAGTAGGTAGCAGTATAGACAGGACTATAGACTATAGACTTTGTAGCAGTAAATTTCAGCTCAATAACGTACAATTTACGGGTCCATGGTCTCGTACCTCACCTTCCATTGTGCGTGTTCGCTGACCTTTGAACGGATTTGATGAGTGAACAAAAAACATATACTTGGCTACGATGCCGTTTTTATGGACTTTATATCATTGTCAAGAACCATCACAAGGGAACAATTAGAGTCACAGTAAAATCAACTCTTGTTTCTATTTCAATGAAAAACAATTTACATCAATGTAGCACGCGTTGCTTGTGGGAACAAATACATGCTCTGTTTGAATAGATTTATTGATAACTACCCCGTCGTCATTTCCTAGCAGAAACAAACTTGCATAAAGTTGACACACAGAGTTTTGCTCTAATGTATTTTATATTTAACTGCCAGGGATTACAAGCATCGAGAGGCAGTTTTACAAAAATAAATTGATTAAAGAAATATGTAGTTAGGTTTCGGGCCAAACAGCAAGGGAAAATTGTACCTTCTGGTGGTATCAGAGATTGTCTTACCATTAGGTTTTGTAAGATAAATCCTTATAAGATAAATCGCAATCGCAGCATATTGCCGAAGAGTTTTAGGGGCCCCGACCTAAAATCTGCAGGTTCGCTCTGCAGAGCCTTTCTATTTCCTTCGTTTAGAATATAATTTTCAAATGCCAAAAGAATGTATACAAATGTTTTATCCAACGTCGAAAACTTCAAAACAATCTACCTTAAAATTGCATCTACACATGAGGTTACCCCAAGTTGACGGCAGGTATTTACAGTCAGTCTTGAATGTTTACCATCACTTGCGGTTCACATGGTTTGCTTTCCATTGTCAGTTCTTACTGGAGTAGAAGTTGATTGAATTATAATTTCTATTTTAGTTTCTTTGGTTAAATTGGCGGGAAGATTTGTTCATTGTGTGTGTTGTTATTAGATAAAAGGGAAGATAACTTAAAGGCACGACTGTAAAATATACGTTACAAGCAAAATAACAGATGCAAATAAAGTTCTTTAAAAAACTTGGCTCAAGATTTGTCACAATATTAAATTAGGGGGATTTAAACGGCAAAAACCTAATTGTAACTTTAGTTAGTAAGTGTTTACTCTCTTATTTTTTTACAGTATACCTGAGTGGCCTAAATGCTGTTAGGATTATCACGCAGACAACTCTTGTATAAAATAAGAGCCAGAAATAGGGCGATATAATTCGCATTTTCTACACGTGCAGCCGTAGGATGGCTTGCCAAAAGAAAACTTGTCACGGATTATATCATGATTTGCCATGGAGTTAATAACACACACTACTGGAACGTTCGCTTCTGCAACTCGATAGGGACTGACAACCGCAAGGCGTGCTCTTTCTGTTTTTGTGTTTACGTGCTAGACATGTCAAACATATGGAAAAGCCGTTTGCCAAAACGTAGTAAACATGCAAAGATAGCTTAGATATGGACAAAAATAAATATAATTTTACTTAACTGGCTAACAAAACAATATTTGATATAAAAACAGTATTTTATAAAGATTCAAATATAATAGTTGTTTATTATATTTGAATCAATACAATGTAGTTAATCTATGTTAAAATTGAGTAGAACTTCCAATTGTGTACAAGAATATACATATCTAGTAATTTTCTTGACATGTAACTTGTGTCTTATGTTGCGCGGGACGCAGCCAAATATATTTAGTGTCTTGGCGGATGTAGATATGTATGCTCAGTTTCTTGGCGCGATGACGCCGTATGGAATTTTTCGACAGATACAATATGAACTTTTCCAAAACTTCATATAGAGTTTAAATGATTCTGTCTATTACATTGGACCTATATATCAACTTAGTAATTAAGCCCTATTTACAGCATTCACAATAAAAATAAAACCATAATTTTATATCTGTTTCTTAGTATCAAAATGTAAAACTAGAGACAACTTTATTAATTTGCATTTATAAATCAACAGATATCGTGCAGCCGAGCTTCGTGTCTGACAAGCTACAATCAACGTTATTAAATCCAATTAAATGAGGTTCCATCGTGGAGCGATGCAATACTGACGTGGTGGCTGGCACAACCGTGGTCGCTGACTAGGCAGATATGCGAAACTACTTGGGATTTTCAAGAAAACTCTTTTGGAAATACATACTTTAGCTTCAAACTATTATGAGGACATACAAAATTTTTAAAATCATTTCAAAATTAAATATGATTTATCCATCTCAACATTAATGTTTTATATGCTTCAAAATAACACTCTTAGAGGGGTATTACACTATCATATATCGATTATTTATTATATCTATCTCTGATCCTTCATATATGTGTAATACATTATCGTATTTTTATCATCCTATATCTCTCATATGTGGTTTCAATGTAGACGAGTCGATTGTCTACACTACTATTGCTTCAGTAGTGTGTATTTAAAAAAAAGAAAAATAATTAGAGGGAAATAAGAAGAAATCGAATATGGCTGAGATCATGAATCGGCCCGGCGGCAGGCGCAGCAGATTGCTTTTTTAATGCAGCAGTGTTGCCGACAATAATTTTAGAATAACACTAAGCATTTTGTTGTGTATAAGTTGATAAAACTGTCGTTTATATATTACCTAACAATTTAGAATATGGCGGATTTTGTATCGGGGAAATATGAAAATAAAAGTGAAAAAGTATAATATTCAATATGGCAAGACTGTTTCTGAGATCCTATCTAACAGCAAATGTCAAAAATTTTTAAACAAAGACGTTATGACTTATATGTTTTTATTACATTATCACATAACTATGTCCCAAGATCTGTGATCCTAGATCTATGACAGTATTATACCCCCTAAGACACAATAACCCGCTTGATCGTTTAAAATTGATCTCGCGACTTAAAATAACTCGATTTAAACTCAGATTTTAACAAAAATTAGGGATCAATTGTTTTCTTTTCGAACATTAAGGATGATAAATAGTTAAGTGCTTCCGAATGACATAGAATTCTTTTTCGAGCCTCCTTTTTAAGTCATTGTATAAGTCGTAGCGCAATGTCATTGTAAGACATTATTGGGCAAGTCAGTCTATTGCTTACTGCAGAGCCAGCAGTAGTCGGTTCCTTTGTGGCGGCCTGCCCTGCCGCCTTTAAGGCTAATCGAATAAATATTATTCACTTCCTTCCTCCGTTGTATTTAGAGATAGAGCATATTGTTAGATCTTACAAAAGGGGAGAAGACGAGCAATTAATATTAATATGTATAATGGTTTGGGGCTTTGGAAAACGTTAACGTTAGAGATATATTTTTGATTATACTTATCAAATATTGAGTTTAAATAATTATTATAGTGCATAGAACTCTTAACTAGGCACGAGGGCTGTATAATCAACGAATAAACTATTGTAATTTAGATAGAGTCAACATGTTTTAGTATGCGGAGGTGCCCTTGCCAATGGTGTGAAAGTAATATTGGTTTAGTAACTTTACAGTCAACACCCACGTTTGATCGGATGACATAAAGCTCGATAATGGCAGGCCGTCATTCGCCTCAGTTTCTTAATTGTCCCTCGGAGATTAATTGGCGGGCCCACTATAAATTTTGCCATAACGATTGGCAATTTAAGGTGATCTATTTAAAGGGGTTTATGTCTGTAAACATCGAGATATACCTAATGTGTGAGCGCCACAAAAGCACAGTTTGCGACACCTGAGCACACAACAACACATTAGCTGCTACAATGGGGGTTATCAATAATATTTTTTCTCTAAAGTGAAGAAGTACAAGTGTATCAAAAGGTCCGATAGTTCGTGATGCCATTTCCGATTGTCGGTGGTGTAATGACCGATGAGGAGCCCGCTGCTTGTGGGTGGAAACATCCCCCGGACATAATAGCGGGCCTTGTGACATTGCATCGATTGCGTAAAAAAATCATCCGTTCTTCGACTGTCGGCGAGCCGGTTCGAATCGCATCCGCTCTTCCGACTTTTGTCGCGACACCCTATTGTCGTGTGCGATAGTTTTGATAAAATTACGCGACACAATGGCGGCGACGCTCCATGGCTTGTTGTCCGATTGTTGTCATCCATTGACGCAATGATGTATGGTTGCTGTCTTCTGTTCCTTCCGATCTCATTTTGTTCGGTCGCGTACATTGTACAATCGATATTAGCCGGCTATAACTAAGTAGTCGCGTCAAATCTGTTATGGCGTCGTAAACGTGGAGGTATTGCGTTGAGGAAAGCGGGTATCGTTCGGTCGATCGGAGTAATTATTTTGAAAAATGGAAATTGGTGTAATGTCATAATTTTTTGGTGCTGCGTCGTCGAGCAACCCTTTGGTGGCAGTTTGTCAGGATTAATAGCGCGTGAACCGCGGGCTGGGCGCCGCGGGGTTGAGGCCCGGGAGGGAACACATTCCTCGATTGTTTCACGCATTATTTAACTGACAATCCAATTACACAAATAAGCAAGACGACGATATGATGTTTACATTTTGGAATATTTATGTGCATGATATAAAAACTCCGTATATTGGAATATTCTTTCATATTAAGAAGCTGTTCCTGAAAGGGTTTTTACCACAACATCGACTATCGGAGATATTTGAGTATAGGAAAGATATATTATTAAATTATATCATAAAAATACTGTATAACTTTTCAATTCATAATATATAGTTCAGTATAATGTAAACATGAAGTTAAATTTGAACACAAGTAAACCTATAGAACAAGGCAACAGATAATGTGAAATTTAGGTAATAATTAGTGACTTCTGATATAAAATTCTTATAGAACAAGAAGTTCCCGTTTTATAATTTCAACCATCAAATTACTTTTTTGAGATTAAAAGTTTATAAAGATTATTTATAGTTCAAAATACAAATCATCTTTTCAACCGAATAAGACAAACCAACTTACAAACTGCAATCTATACGACAAACAAACAACCAGACATTCAAATCCAATAAACTCGACACCATCACCACGTAATAAAATGAAATCCGCCGACGATGCATCACTGCGCTGTAATCCTTCATTAACCCGTAAACGGGCAGCTTCAATCTGTTTTTTAGTCCGCAGCACCCCAGGGTACTGCGGACCCTGGGGTGCGAGGCTCTAAAACAAAGTCGTAGGGTGCCGACGGCATGATTAGGCAATATTCAGCCGAATGGCCGCACCCTGCCTGCTTGGGGTCATGTCTTACTTAAAAGGGGACGCAGAGTGGTGTACTGTCTTATGGTTTTAGAGGAGAGAACAACTCACTACATACATGTTTGGTTGTTTTGCTGGATTTGTATGAGGTAATTTTTTCTTTGTAGAAAGCCTGAAATGTTTTACAGGGTGGCCAGATAAGTGGCATCCAAAATTTTTTATGGTGCCTCTTGTTGAGAGATATCTGAATCATCCCTATGTATGTTCTACGATTTTGCATAGTTTTCGAGTTACGATTTTTTTAGTGAATTTTCGCAAAATTGCGACCGAATCAGTTTTACTTACTGTAAAATTATCATACTTGCAAATTATTTTAGATTTTAACATTTCTAGAGTTATTTTTGATTAACTAACGAATTAATCAATCTTACAAATGATAAAAAGAGGAATTTCTTTTATTCAAAATTTTCAACTCGCTGTCATGGCTGATTTCAGCGATTGCTTATGAAGTACTACTTTATTATTATTATTATGAAAGCTTAGAGTCTAACGCATTCGATGAAGCTACTTAAAAACAAAGAAACTACCAGTTTAGATTTTACATTTTGAGTTGAAAATTAAAATGATAACTCACTATAATAAATTCTCAACTTTAGGTCATTTTTTTAGTAACTTTCATTAAAGTTATGAGGCTGTTTATTTTATGTATAAACACACAGTTCATAGAGATAATGGCAAAAATAGGAATTCAAAGAAACCTTCTACATTTTTTTAGAAATTTTTAAAACTGATTCGCTCCCAATTTTGCAAAAATTCTTATAAAAACTATGAAAAATCCTATAACATACATAGGGGTGATTCAGATACCTCTCAACACGTCGCACCTAAAAAAATTTTTTGGACGTAACTTTTCTGGCCACCCTGTATAAGTTAAAATGTAAATGCCTATTACTGTACGTGTGTCACACTCTTCCAAAACATCAAAGCTGAACATTCCTTGTGGGTTGTTTCTAAGGGAAACACTTTTCGGCGCCTCCATGTTCAAACTATGCCGAGCAAAAACAAATAAAATTGTAAATATATCATAGTGTATTTTATTTTTATGGCATTATATATCATTGACTTTTATAAACTATTCCTGGATTAGTGATATAATAAGATTAAGACTGTCAACAACTGTCAGATGTTTTATTAGTATTAAAATATAAAAATACAATAGGTATGTTAAACTCAATATAAAAACAACAGACAAAAGTAAAAAAAATAATGTCATTACAAAAGTTTAAATTTTCTTAAATTATTTCGCCAGACAAATAAAGCTTTACCAACGCACAGCGCTACACACGTTACCAATTTCTGGTGCTAGGGATGGAAATCTTGGAAGCATGTTCATCCTTCACGAAATTATACAGTCAATGATTATCATACAAAGGGTTTTATTAAGCCTTGAATTATCGTTTGACATTTCTTGAATATTTCGTATTTTCAGTTTTAAATTTCTTTATTTATTTTCACTTGCATATAGTTATGTATTTTCATCTAAATATTTTGAATACAGGAATACTAATGGTTTTTTATCAAAGTTAAACAGCTTCCAAAAAGTTGCCACCAGCCCATCTCTACCAGCTCGGAGTCAACCAATGCAGTCCCAGCTCTGCGGCGCCACGCTCGACTCCGCTTGATCGGATGTGAGATAATACAAGGTAATGTATTGCAATCCTGTTATACGTGAAATTAGGTGTTTGGATAGCATTTGCATAATAGGATTACTTTTATTTTCATATAAAGATTTTGTAATGTATGCATTGAAACAAGCAACAAAATGTTTGATGTGGTAGTAATATGTGAGGAGACGTACGTATGAGCTAATGTGAGCTTGCTTGATAAAGTCGTTAATCTAAAGTCTAACTAGTCCATTATACCAAGTTCATTTAAATAGAATAATACAAAGTAATTAATGTTATTTAAGCAATTGCGAGCCAATGTTCAGCTAGTCATTTTGTATTCATGTACTGTTGGTAAAAAAGCATCACTGTACAAATTCTTGACAGGCTTAAAATGCCTTGACTTTACAGCAAAACTATTAACCAAAGCATTGGTTTTGACTCTGAGCTCATATTATAGCTAGATATTAATTAGTAACTTAATCAGAAAGACAGCAGGGCCACAGTATAAAACAAACAAGTTTGCACAATCCACAATTGATTGATGACTTTTAATCAACTTTACAAAATGTGAAATTAACTTAAAACCTAGCTGTCAACGCTCGGTCTGGCCGACCCCGGGCGTTATATTAAACGGATCCATCAGACCAGATTTGCGCGTCACCCTCCCAACAGTTAATTACGCATTCATTGTGCCAGATTTAGGGTTAAACTGTTAAATTGATATTGTTCTTCGTTTCACTTTACAGTATGGTGCAGACAACTGTTGCTGTTTGCTGGTTGACTCGGTCGGTTCGTTGGTTTCTATGGATTTAGTAACAGGATTTGGTGATTTGTGAATCTGTTTGTAACTGAGAGGAAAAACTCCATATTTGTGGTTCGTGCCACTGCGTATGGTGCGAAAGATACAAAAGTAAACCTATTTTGTGTTAAGATTCCTTCAAAATATTATTTTTTTTTTAAACAGGTATGATATAAAAATAATCTTTGGTATTCTTATATCAGGCCAATGAATATGCATTTTTGTATTTTCATTTATAATTATGTTAATATTTTAATAAAAACTCAGTAAAAATTATTTTTGACTTAATTAACAGTTAATTGCACTTTTCTCTTAAAATATTTAAAAATGTTTAATTTGATAATCGTATATATTATTATTAATTTATTTTTAAGGCAAATAAAAATACTACATTGACAAAAACAAACATGTTTTTGAATCAAAACAGATCTGAAATGACATACATAGAAGCTGACTTAGGACTAAGTTTTTAATAAAGTGCTCCGCTACAAGCTGGGCGAGGGCGCAGCGCGGATTACCGGAAAGCCGAGCACGGACAAGCATACGAGGGCGAGTTCACTACTTTGTTAGGAGGCACAATACATAAACTTAAAGCGTTTCGATAAAGTCACCAACGCTCTTACACTTAAACATGGCTTTGACGTGCGGCCTCTTTTAAACTCAGTATAATTTTCATAAACATTATTATAAGCAAGAAATCTTCTTAAAACAAATCAAACTACTTTCCTAAAAATTTTAATATCGGTTGAATGATCGCAGATAAAGATAATAAAATATATAACTAGGTGCATCTTAATATCGGCAATACTATATTGCCGATATTGAGATAGCTAAAAACTTTTACTTGAATTGAGGATCAGATCATATAAACGGAAGTTGAGGGAGTATGAGTAAAACTCTGAATTAAGTATTTTTCCAACGAGTATTTTTTTGACATTCATAATTCATTCATAATTTTATTATTTCAGAATAAATTATTGACAAACAGATACTATGAGTACTACAGCATGTATGTATAAATCGCAGGCGGGTGGATAAATTAGACATTCTACTAAGCCGCTTGCATAAAAAATCACCTTTAGAATACAATAAGCCTATTCCTTGCTGTAAATAAACTATCCTACATAACGGATAGCTATTTAGTTGAATCTCGAATTCAACCAACTGCCTGCAACATATTGCAAGTTGCTTCCCCGCTTGACGCTCTTTGCTTGCTTTCCACGAGAACATTTCCACATCGCAATCACATAGTCCTGGCGGTTTTAATATTGTCGTCGATTTATAAAGATAAGTCACTGCGAGTAAATATTAAATTTGTTAACGATATCTGAGATTTAGTGAGGGTAGCGGTGAGGGGTAGCGGGTTCGATGCCAGGCAATATGTTTTTGATAGCAGTGGTGTTGTGAATGTAATTTATTATTTATTGTTTTGAATATCTGCTGGTGGTTGTTAAAAAGTGAGTAACACTGCTGTAGTGCTTTTAAAGTTAAAATAAATTGTTTTACAGTTTTTGTGTTGGTTGTAAGTTGCTGCAAGCATAAAACCGATGACAATGTGTATTGAAGTATCTTTATGACAATTGACATCTTTTTCTTCTACTTACGTTCATTAGGTTTATCAATCGAAATTGGAATCTAATGTGGAACATAAAGTCTATCCATATATTTAAGTGCTAAGAGAAATAAAACCAAAGATAACAAAACATTTATATTTTATGTGCCTCACATGTAACTATGTATTGTTAAAAAGTTCCCCATTGTATATATGTGTGGAAAAGCAAGAAATTAAGAAGTTAGTCTAAATTTATCCGATGATTTTTTAAATAATCCCCAGACAAACACACCAACTGTATGGCCCCAAAGTCAGCAGAGCTTGTGTTGTGGATGAACATACAGCGAACTGGGGGGGATCCCAGAATAAACATAAATATATAAATACAAACAACCATGACCCGAGAACAAACATCTGTGTTCATCACACAAATGCATGCCCCGGCCAGGACTCGAACCTGGGACCTTCGGCGTATGAGGCAAAGCTACTTACCACTACACCAATCGGTTTTGTTTAACTTAGTAAACTTTTTAGCCATTTTCATCTGCAATCAATCACTCCCTGTTTTACAAGATCACCTACTCCACAGGATAAACAAATCCTGGAATCCTCCATTCTCCTACGAAGCACGTCGCAGCAACGAGTAATATCCTGACCCATCAGTCCACATTACTTTGACAGGGTCCGGCAGAACTATATCCTTTGTACATGTTTACCTCTCCATCAGCCGATTATAAGGTGTAACTGAAGGTTGATCAATAGCTATTTAGTTTAAAACGGGACCAAAGTAAAATTAAATAATCTATTAACTAATCTTTGGTTCTTAGGGCCTGACATTATGGAATAGTTTGTTATGTTTAGCTCTGTATAAAAAAAAATTGGTGTTACTTACTGGAATATTTTAACAAAACTGCGCAAGCCAGAAATAAAAGTTCCGCCAAATTATTTCTGTTTAAGCAAATTCAACAATCTAAGCTGATCCGTGAAAACGATCTCAAAAGGAATACATTAATTTGAGTTAAGAATATTAAAAAACATCACACCTTTCCGTACCATAAAAAAGTTTACTTTCCATTATATGAACTAATGTCAAACATAGGCAGCCTCACAGAAACTTAGCTCGTAAGACCACCTCATAAGTATGGCGGGGGAGGAACATAAATCTAGTGATATTGCCTGCTCCGAGTAGCTCCCGTAAGAGAAACAGCCAACCCTTGGGTACCTCGTTATTGAGCTCTCACTTTGTCTTCCATCCCTTTCATCATTGTACAAAAACACCCTCCTGAAGATTCAGTCCGTCTCGCTCCAATTTCAATTTACTTGAGATGGATTTTCAGCGCTTTATGAGATCGTCGTTTATAGTATAGGGTAACGTTTTAGATGCTCACGTTTTTGAGAAACTGTATCATAATTCATGTGTAAATGTTATCAATATTTGGGACTCTGGAACATATTTTCGTTTTATTATTATATATCCTATTACGGAAACAGATACAATTCATAAATAAATATATATTAATATCAACAAAATAGTTTAGCAATAAATAACGGTCACTGCCAGTTTCATTTTTGTTAAAAAAGATGTATAAAAAAATTTGTATTATTAAAGAAAATTACAATACCAGACAACTCACAAAGTGTTGCGTAAAAAGTTTTCATATATGACTGTTGTTACGGAAGATAACATACTACAAGTGAACTATTTGATTCAGCTGAGTTTGACTAAGTCGAAATCCGTTTCTTAGTGCGCCGACCACGCTGTAGAGTTCATGACCAGAGTTCAGTTTTGTTTAATAAGGGAGAACGGGCCTTGACCTAGGACGTCGTATATTGAAACTACCACTGGTTTGGAAGGGTCTTCTACTGCCAAAAAACCAGCAAGAAACTCAGTAGGAATGTGTACGACGCGTTAGCCTGGCCCACCGGTGGGTTAGGTGATTGAAATTCAACTACATATTTCTCAACATTGACAATTACTTGATCTTATTGACGTCAAATAAAACATAACTCGTATATAATTTATTATTAATAAATAATTTATTATTATATATATAATTATTTATAATAATAATTAATTATTATGTATATAATTATTTATAATAATAATAAATCCCCAGACAATCACACCACACCTGTATGCTGTATGTAAGCACAGCTTGTGTCACGGATGACCATACAGTTAACTGGGGGAATCCAGAATAAACTATATAAATATCAACAACCATATCCCGAGAACAAACATTTACGTTCATCACACAAATAAATGCCCCGGCCAGGACTCGAGCCTGGGACATCCGGCGTATGAGGCAGGGCTGCTAACCATAACGTAACTCGGTCGTCAACCGCGACAATATGAGCGTGAATATCAGCTTTGTGATCAGACGGTAAATTAGATTGTTTTTTATGCCCTTACTTATATGCTAGCATTTTCTTTTAAACCAAAATATCTCAAATCTAATAATATCGAGTTTTGAGGAATAAAAAGCCTGATGGTATTTAATAACAATACTTATCATAATTCGTTTTTGCTTTTGTAGTACTTATAAGTATTGCAAATGCAACTGAAAATAATGCAAACCCACTTGATGTCTTTATCATTCACCCTGAGTCACTTTGATAAGAAATAAGCTGTTTGACGTGCAGCGTTACTCATTAAGCATGAATCAACTGCACATATCTTTGTATATTTTACATAACCTCGAAGTATATAAATTAATTATAATTTGCGGCCTGAACCCTACACTAATTTTTATTACATAAAATACATGGTTATCGATTTTAAAAATTAGATTTCTTAATATAAGAATCACAACAGCAGAACTATGTTTTAAGATAAAAAGTTTTATAGGAATACTTTGGCTACTCTACTTTTATTATAGTCGATCCTTTAGCTAGGTATTAAAGTCGACAGCCTTTTGTTCTTGTTACCCGTGAGTACGTCGCTATATGATCGTGCATCTCGCTCGCACACAAGATGGCGGATCACATAAGTATTACTGTACGTAGCTTTTAACTGAAGTCTTCTGAGGAATTATAGTATGAGATGTTTTTGAAAATATTTGAGTTATTATCGAATATTTGAGTTATTATCGAATATTTGAAAATATTTGAGTTATTATCGATTTCCATTCTTGTGGGACCTGAATCGTTCCAGGTGACCCCAATGAGTTCTTCAACTAGAACTGCGAAAAGGCTACTCTATATTGTAAACAGCGTGCTAAAACCTACATACAAAGATATCTGTGGAGCCTGAAAAATTGCAGGAAAGTTCCTTAAAAAATTTGGCAATATCTTCAGCTTTTAAACGCATAAGCCGTTTGATAAATTCGCCAATCGCAATGACTCTTAAGTGAGAAGGGTGAACGCATAATACGCGTCTAAATACAAATCATCTTTTGCTTCATTACATGCAAATAAATAACTGTGTTCCTCTAAAATGTTAATTTTATCAGTCTAAACCTAATTATATTCCTGAAATCCCATTAAGGATTTATAGAATAGGAACAAAACATATCCAACTGAAGCCTAAACGGTCGCACCGCACCCTTCATTGCTATTCAAAAATACTAAGGTTATTTCATAGTGATCCGGCTCTCTACTTATTTTATAAATACACTTATAATTTGTCGCCATCACAAATTCCTGGACATCAATAAGTTGTAAAACCTTTCAATAAATCCACAATTCCTTTAGCTAACGAAGACTTGGACAAATACTAGGTAATACAAACATCTGGATGTAGTATATTTGTTATTATTAATGTTTTTCTTTTATTTTCAAAAGCTGTGTGGGCGGGAAACCAATACGCAGGAGTGGGTGTGAGCAGCTTTGTGAAACCGCACAGTATTGTTGCAGAGGTAGGCAAATAAAAAAACATAAAATTATATGGACACTTCTAGGACACGTGTGGTGAAACGACTTGCGTCGGCTTAAGTCGTCGTACGTTTTACAAAAAACAACGTCAAGCATAATTTAAGGAGTGATTTGGGATATTATGATCTGTATTCTAAAACTCTAATTTGTAACACATACCCTGTGATTGTAAAGTTTATAAGTTTTAGCTCTGAGACAAGAAACTTTTAGATACTTAAACTACTAAACTAGGCTTGGTTTGCAATGGATGTAAGGCCGAAATTTTAGGAGACGTTCTAAAACCTTAGCAAAAGTGGTATAGTACACTCTAATCTAGGGGAAGACTTGCTCGGCGGTGGATTACTAAAGGCTGCTGATCTTCGTTGTCCACATCAAATGTATATCTTTTAATATTTTTTTATCATAGGTTATATTTTGGTATGAGTAAGTAGCACTTTTCTCGTCAACTTTAAATCTGGATAATCAATCAAGTTCAAATCAACGAAGTTCAGTTCAATCAACAATTCTCCAGACTCTCAGCCTCCCTGTAGGTCCTGGTGCGGTCCATTCAGCTCGTCTCATTGTCCATTATTCCTGTCACTACGACCCAAACATCAATTCTCTCAAACGCAGAAAAAAATCAATGTTTACCTTTATGCTCGAGCACATATTTTTATACAAAGTGTGGTTTATAATGAGCGTTTCCAGAATAGCGCCTGCGCACAATGCCGCTGGAGGAATCAAAGGTGTGAGCATGAATGGACGTAAGTTTAAGTACATGTATGGCAGGGAAGAAGTACGGGTTTGCTTAGAGGCCAAGTTGAGTAATTTTTAGCTCAATTTTAGATGTAATCTGATATATTATGCATGAAAACGGTGTTATCATTATATTACGGTCGGTCGTAGCTCACCGGTGGAATAATTCAATGAGCTTCAAAAGCTGCAGTGAGTCAAATCACAAATGATTTAGTTTCTACTTGACCGACTTGTACGATCAATATGGCTGGTATTCCAAGGATACATACCTACGTAAGATACAAGAATTAAAAATAATTTGGCCATCAAAAAACGGGAGCGGGCGGGCGTAAAAGCAAAAGGTCGGAGAAATTTTGGCACGCACCACCGCCGCCATTGAACGCTGAAATACGTAACTGCCATTATGTTTTACCGTCATTGAAACGACCAATTAAAAGTAAATATCCCTGAAATAACATTTTTATCTTTTGAACCTTTTGAGTTGGCAGATATTATGTTTATACGAAATGGATAGCTGCTATAAATGTCTTAAAAGTCTCGACGGAGACTAAAGAATGCACCTTATCTTCAACTATATTTCTCTTGATAAATTTCAAGTGCCTATGTGTATATATATGTTTCCAATTAATACTCTATCTTACTGCAGTTTTCATGTGTACCTATCTTCCATGCCATCTTAACCAGTACTTTACCCTGACCATACCCACGAGTGGCTACCAAAAGCACTTGGGTGGTCGGCAAATGTTGTTACTACAATCTGCGTAAACACTACTCTATGCATATTGTCCATCGCCTCTTTGTCACAGATGACACTTCCGTAACTTCGCGGACTTCCTTCAGATGGCAAATTTTTGAAAAAGAACTAATTCTATGCAATTTGTGTGCAGTAACGTGTATTATTGCAGTTGACTTTTATTTTAAAGTTGGTCAACGTGTATTCAAGTTTGATTTTCTTGTAGAATTTGGTAATGCGTCAAGTAGAACAAAGTTATTTATGTTATTTGTTCATTAGGAGATTCGGGATCGGAAATTGGGATTAAAGACTTTTGTTTTTTTTTATTATCACTTTTTTCTTAAAAACTTTGAATGCATAAAGTTTAGTAGGTTGGGTTAGAAGTTGAAAAAATATCTGTAGAAAAAAATTGTAGAGACACCATTATGATATATGAAAAATTAGCATACTTTGTTGTTTCTTTTATTTGTCGTCCTGTCTATCCCTGTTTTACTATAAAAATATTTGACTTCACTTTGATAATAATTTACAATAGTTTACAACAGAATAATTTAGCCACTTACAGTTAAATAAGAAAGATAGGAAACAAATTTCTGACGTGGAAAGAGATTTATTTCTGTTAGTGAAAGATATTTCTTTGTTTTTTGAAAAGGTAATGCGTTATGCTTGGACTGTGTGGCCTAGCCGGAAAGTGTAGTTTTAAGTTCCGTTTTGAGCTCTAGCCCTCAGCGCTAGAGCTCAAAGTCCGGTTCCAGTAAAAATCCCAAAGGGGCCATGTTAAGCTCTATTATTTCGTAAAAAAAGATATATCAAATGAATACAGAAGTTGTTTTCATGCATTTACTATTTTTACTTGAAACTTGATGGGAAAAATTTGTTAGTGTGCTTTCGTCTTTTTACACACCTTTCATTTAGCGAGTACTCCTCTCAACGAATTAAAAACATAAAACTTTCTTAACAATAATCCCTTTTGGTGTGATTTGACAACAGCACTACGAAAAGTTTGAAATTGAAATTGAGTTGAAACATTTCTTGAGTCATTCTGGAAATAATAACCATAACTAATTATAATTAAGAACCACTTATAAAAACAGCGGAAGGAATTATCACAAACACCTAAAGGAACCTTAATATTTGACATGTGGCGCTTTGTTTTAAAGAAAAAAAATTTAAGAAACAAAGTATGGAAATTGTCACTTCATAAACGAAATGGCCAATTGTTTTTTTTTTCTAACTGTCCATCTCGTGGGAACATCTCATAAGAACCATTCGCAGAGTACCTGACTCAGTTTTTTGGTAAGGATATTGTAAAACACTTGTGTAAATGGCTGTCCATTGACAGCTGAGTGCCGGCCATTCATGGAGATCCATGAATGAGTGGGTAATTGTAGAAATACTCGTGTTGTTTATTGGCTCTTAAACTGGACTTAACGCAATGATGTTGTATTTCTATCGATCGAGAGTTTTTGAATCCAGTTGACTCATACATCAGTTATTTAGGTTTGGGTATTCCGACTTGGCCCTTTAGAATGCTACCTAAATTGTCCGGATTTCCTCGAAATCGTTACGTAGGATGCTAGAAATATTTCTTTCAAAATATTCAATACCTCAGTAAGCTAGCCCAGCTGGTTTCGCTTCGAACCACGAGATACAATATTTGTAACAATTAAAGTTATCATGAAGTATCACTTCAAGAAGCTTGTAAAATATTCCAAAGAAATTTCACGAAGTAGTAATAAGGCATTTTCTTCTACTGTTTCACTGCTGCTGGGGCACACTGCTCATCGTAATACAGTATTGGATACCCACGGCGTGTAGGGTGGCCTGCGTCAGGGATTTATGATAACTATTTTGCCTAGGAACCTAATTATGTGAAACACGATGTTAACTACAGCTAACGCAATTTGTTATGTATATTCTTGAATCACTGTACGTAAACTTTGTCAAATGATTAAAGTAAATTTATATTTAAATATTTATTTATAATAACCGGTCTAACGCAAGCTCTACTTCTAATTAAATAGTATTTAGTGGCCCCTCGTACTTGTATTTACTCTTCGCAGCAACAACTGGCTGCATCATTAACTTATAAATCGTTTACTGCAATATCTATAGTACATTGCCTGAACGTTTCCTTTGACATCGACATGAATATATCGCACGCTATTACAACGACCATTCATATATAAAGAATTAGGGATTTTTCCACTGTAAAACTCTACATTCGTCTATGGAGTAAAGTTTACTTTTCAACTACTCAGATAAATGACATGGGATGATGGCACATTAAGGTACATATTTCAATGTTGATATTCATAATGAGCCATTAGTTATATTCCACTCAAGATATCAATAAATGACTATTTCGCAAAAAAAATTCCTCCTCCTGACCACGGATGGAATCCATAAAAAAACAAATCTACCTGCTCGTCGTAGTACGCCAACTTGTATCAATATATAATGAATGAAATTCATGAATGAATGTGCCTTTCTTCCGCTACATAATCGGAGCAATTTCACGCCAGCATGCCGTTGCATAAAACTGAATTTAGGCTATAATGCCAACCGTGAAAGTCAACTTATGCCAGCCGCGGCATAAAGGATCGACGAGATGTTTACTAAGCTAAAGATAACATATATGAACGCCTCTAGAGAATAAAATTAATGCCAAAATATGCCAATTTTAGTAGTAACTTTTATTGGCACAGATATGATAGTAGTTATTCAAATATATCACTTGAGTAGCTGGTTTTAAGGTTGTTTTTTGTAGATTTGTGATGTTTTTGCTCTAACGCGTCTATGAATGAGCTGCCTTTGAGGTTTATATAAAGTTTAATTTCGTTATGTTAGTGTCACAAAAATGCATTGTGACTGTGAAATTAAAATTGAAATGCACAAGTTTTCTGTAAACCGACTTTAGTCCTGAGAATATAATCACAGTTTAATATGTTTCATATCTTTATTATAGATAGAG
Organism: Marasmarcha lunaedactyla; assembly: GCA_923062675.1. Classification (NCBI taxonomy): domain Eukaryota; kingdom Metazoa; phylum Arthropoda; class Insecta; order Lepidoptera; family Pterophoridae; genus Marasmarcha; species Marasmarcha lunaedactyla. Next base: position 19,842,464 of record OV281353.1, read on the forward strand.
GTTTTCACCGAACCTGGTATTGGTGTTCTAAACATCGGTAGTTTACAAAAGAGTTGTAAGTAAACTACGGTAATTACCTACATTTCGAAAAAGTATAAAACAACAATGTGTACCTATCTGTTTAATTTATAACATGTTTACTGTGTATGTATAAACGTACTTTATTTTTCTCAGGTAAACTGTGATAACTAACCAAAAAGAAGAGAGGTCGCCCCTGAGACACATCGGCGTAACTTAGAATGCAGAAAGTTTTTACCTAATTGTAGCGAGCTACACTTTAAGATGATAGGTGATAAAGATGATAGCTGCTGCTGCCGCTGCTGATGATGATAGATGCTTCTGATATATGGTGATAGATTCTTATGATGCTGATATTGATAGGCGATGATAATAGGGATGTCAAATGAAACCCGTTGAGTGCGTAACGATCACTGTTTTTATTCTAGAAATGTCGCATTTATATAGATCTAATATTGCTTACTCAGGTAAACGCGGTGAACGAGTGCAATGACACATTGGCTCGTTCACTAATAAGGAAATTTTGGTTTTGCGTTTTATTTAAATATCGGCCCATTAATGTTGCTTTGTTTGTAATTTAAACAATTGACCAGCGAGTATGGGGTTGCGATCTTAGCTCAGTGTAAACAATTGTGATTGTAAAAATAATTATTTGTTTTATTGTATAAAACATATATCGTTCTGAAGTATTACTTTATAGACAAATTATAATTAAAATAATGTGGTAGGAACTGTTACATTTAAACTATTTTTTTAAATCACAATCATAACGCAAGCTCCACATACTACTCGTATAAGACTGGACTCATTTATAAGTTCTAGTTAAAAAATTTCTAGCAAAACATGGTTCAGCAACTTTGGTTGGTAAAGGCTCTTCAGCACCAATCAACCAAAATAAGCCAACAGCCCACCATTTGTAATAACCATTTATAATAACTAAAAACACAGCTTGTTACAAAATAGGGTTTGACATAAAAATACCTATTTTATATTTATTAAACCTACCTTTTAAACCTTGGCTATTATTGATTTATAGCTACGCAGGTTGCAAATCAATCAATGTATGTTTCCAATAACCCTGATAACATTATCAAACAATACAATTAGATAAACATTAATTTATCAATTTAATAAATTATTAAAAACACTTCAACTTTATAGATAAAGTAATATTTCTTATCAAATGTATTGTTTTATCTAAATAAAGTAATCAAACAAGCAGACAGTCATTTGCTTAACTATATATCAAAAACTGTAGGTAAATACAAGTTTAATTAAATATCAACGTAAAACCCTTTAAATAAATTTCTATCTATACCTATTTAAATTTCTAAAACCTCTTTCTATATAACGCAGACTGTCTGGCGACAAACTGTCTGGCTCAAATCGTCAAAAAAAAAGATTCATGGTAATTCCTTATTACACCTCCTTTCTTTCTGTGTTCAAATTCTTTTCGGCCAGCATTCATTGACGGAGGTCCGCTTTCCGGTCGCGGACGCATAAAGGAGCCAATTATACGCCCGACACCGCCCAGGCTTATAAAGTGCTCTTCAAACTGGCTTCCGAATTTCAAAGAATTCGCTAAAAGGATAGACAGGATTAGTATAATTAAATGTCCTGATATAAAAAGTTAATTTCATAAATTTTTACTTCACAGATCTTGATGGGAATAAAAACGGGTGTTTGATTTGATAAAATTTTAAGTTATAAAAGCAATCGGAAATATAAATTACTTACTGTCCTTGTGACTAATCGAGATAAAAAAGTTTAGTTGTTCGCAAGTCCGGTGCATGGTATTGTCAGCAGGACCCCCCGCGGTTATCTAAATTTGTCCGTTTCTTATTTATTATGGTCACTTGGTCTTATTTGAGCAAATATTTCAGATTTGAGTCTGTTCGTTTTTTTTTTGTGAAAAACAAAACTCCCTTTTTACTGTTTAATAACAAATAAGTACCTACTTTCTTTTTAGAATTCGTATTGACTTTAATAAAGCCTCAAGGCTTTGTACCTAATAAATACGCCAACATTAATATTACTTGTAAGGTCACTGTCTAGCTTGTGCCTTGTGGTTTGATATTTAAAACTGATATCAAATATTTAATTTTTAGTTGATCTAATAAAGAAAATTAATAGTTGATCTGAGTTCAGTGGTACCTGCCGCTGGTAAATGCCGAAAAAACGATTAATAGTAATGAGTAATCTATTTCAAATGAATAATTTATTTTAGATTAGTGAATCACGTCAACAGAAGCATCTAATAGCATCCTCTATCGTAACCACAACAAAAGGAACAAAGCGTCGTCCATCGATCAAAAGTATTCACTCGTACAAATTCTACTTGATTTTATTTTTTCTTCTTATAAATGAGGTTACCTACCACAGAGGTTTTAAACGGTAGCAAATGATTTAAAGCATTAAGATGAGTAATTTTATTCATCAATATTTAAGTGGTAAAGCTACTAGACCTATGTTAGATCCGTGTTTTATCAAGTTCTTTGATTGTAAATTAATAAGAGTTAAGCATAAATAATAAATTTTTAGAGTTCAGACTAGCCTCATATTTATTAGTTTTGTTTTTTTAATAATTTCAAGGTGGAAATTACTTCTTCTAAATATTATTATGCTATATAATATAGCCCGAGAACTTTAGGTTGTTAAGCGTGTAACAAGAAGCATCTATTTCACAAAAACTTTTATCGCCCTTGAAGGAGTAAATCTGTAAACCTCTTAATTCAGCTACCTATAGGTTACCTTGATTATCAGATTGAGATTGGTCATAGTTATAATCAAAGTTCAGGTCGATCCATCTAGTAACTGTCAGTTGGTATATGAGCCAAGTATGTCGTGATGTTTTCTTTCAAATGCTACATCATCGCCGTAAACGCAAGTGTACGCATCGAGAGAGACGTAGGTGCCTCAGCTAATCTAATATCACACGAGTCCTTTCATCTCACAAATAAGTATCCTCGGAGCTTCGTCAGAGTGTCCACAACTCTGATAAGGTTTGTTTCCATTGTCAAATTGAATATTAGACCAACGACGCCACAGCCAGAGCCTACGTAAGCACTCGCGTAGGAAGGGTAATTTCTTTATTCTTCTTATAATATCGAACTACATCGTATCACAAAATTAAACCTCAACCAAACGTCAAAATTCCTAAATTTATTTTGAAACTCTGTTGCAATAACTTCTAGGTTGAAAATTAAAATTCATTGAGTTTTTGATACTTTCACAACTATTTTTCAAGTGTGCTTTGTTAGTAAAACTCGCTCAAGGCAATTTTTTGCAGCTCATAGCTATAATTAAGCTAAATTGATATATTTGTACAAAGTGCAAGTACTTTTACGTAAGCACTCATACGTTTTAAACGTCGTGAATCAATGGACACATCTAAAACGGCGATAAATCATAACCGAGGTGACCATTAGGTAAACGTGCTGAGTCACGGCTCGCCGGGCGACTCATCAACGATACAAGTTGAAAGCTCTACTTAATCACGGTTAAAGTGTTAATCTGTATTTAAACTGCATTTAGTGGTAAAAGCTTGGAGCATTTATGGAGCACATCCTTTGCCCGTCGTAGTTAAACACAGGGTAGTAAATACAAACTGATAAATGATAATTTATTGTAAACCATAACAAAATGTAAATGATTAACTGTTGATAATTCAACGTATACTTTTAAAAAAAAAACAAATAAAATGTTTTTTTTTTCTATTGGCTAGGCGTACATACGTAAGTGTAAAAATTACAATAAGCAGAAGAAAGCTTATTTGTATGCGGTTAATATAAATAATTTAACGAAACAAAAATACCTAAACCGTATTTGCCTGACGCAAGTTCAGGACCATGACACAAGCCAGGTATGCTATGGTATTTGAAAATAAATATATGGTATTTTTTAGCACATTGAGACCTAAACCCGCAATTTACGCACGTGTTTCCGTGTCCTAAGTTGCCTATTTCTGCAAGGTGCGTAAATGAATTCAGTTAGAAAAAATAAAAGAAAACATATAAATGTCATGTGAAGCTTGAATGGCCCTTGCGGCAATATTGTCTTTAATAATTGCACCGTCACCCAAACGTCCACCACCGAAAATAAAAGTGTGCGGACTGAGGAAAACGATTGCTGAATTGGTATGGTAGCTGGTTTCTTGTTTCAAAAATAAAGCTCATTCCCACTATTGTTATGCCGATCAAGAAATAAACATTAATGGATACTTTGAAATTTTATTCTGTTGTACCTAATAGTATTTGATTTTTTTCTTTTAAAATACACTTTCAAAATAGTAATCCGAACCCCCCCTGCCCGGGGCGGGTTTATTTCACACTTGCTATAAAATAGTATACGATACTTGGGACCTAAGTTGTCTATTAATGCACGCCGTTTAGCACCCTCGCTGCGTTCAGGTGCTAACTTCACGCCGTGCAATAATAGGCTACTTAGGTCACGCGTATCGTAATGTACTGTAATTCATTTATCTCGAATTTACAACATGACTGCGTCTGTAACGGGTATCCTTCTGGTTATAACCTGTCCAGAACACCTCAGTCTCTGTTATAAGTATGAAACAATAATTGTGTGTGGCTGTTATTTTATCGAACCAGCTGCCAAACAACAAATTAAGTGACAATCCAAATCGATGGCTGACGTGTGGCGGTCGTAGGTGGCCCCATATTTTATTAGCCACAGACAAATAATCTTGCGGATCCGTTTCTCATTAATTGCTCTTCTGACAGCTCTTTCACAACAAGCCGCAGGGGCGCCATTTTGCGGTCGCTGTTGTCACCGGAAGTGCGTCCATTTTGACGTCTCAATTCTAGCCTTCCGGGTAAGGGTAGAAGGGAAATTGGGGTTATGCAAGATCGTTACCAAGATTTTAGTTATTATTTATGAATGTTGGTAATGTATTTATTTTAGTTTTATTGACCTGCAATGACGTGATTTTCTATATGCTGATACTCGTAGATTAGGATAACATTTTAAAGATAAATGTCTGCACTAGATGTAATATCTATGTTATTAAGAAGTTTTGTAGTGATTTGTAAAATAACACAACATCAACACTGTTAATGTGACGTTTCTTGATTATATATCTTTATATTTCAACATAAATGAAAGTTATAACTTCTCGTGTCGTATTCATTAACTATGAATAAAAAATTTTCACAAAAGTTTTACGCACAAAGCCCTTTACTTCTGGTCCATTACTGCGTAACACCATCGACCTAAGACTACAAACATCGTGCTAACAACTCTGTCAGTAAAATTTAAAAAAGAAGTCTTGACCGCATGTTGTACCCCCCGCTGGCGTCATTGGTCTATTTGGGGCAATATGAACAATGGGTCAATATCAACCATTTAAGTAAGTATTGATTGATAGGCCACATACAGCTGTAGTAACGAAAGCTTGAGAATGCATCTGCCCATTTTATGATTGAGTTTTTTAATTTCATTGAGCCTAGATACCACTAATTGCATAGGCACTGAAAAAATGTCGATTATTGTTATTATTAACCATTATAATTTCAAATTAATAAATTTTCTTTTGTTTCTCATAAAGTTTATCAAGTCTTTTACATGTAGGTTAATATCGCACACCATATTTATAAAAGGGTTTTTTTTATTTTAGGGAGAATCATTTTTGAGGTATAGGTTTTCAAATAAGTACCGACTGAAATGGGCTTAAATAAAAAATGTAGTTTTGGGGTATTATGCTACTAATACCTTAGAACTCAAGACCGATTTGAACATCAGTATTGTATGCTTAATTGTGTAAATTACATTGCTTCGTCACCTCACAATAATGATTAAAACTATTTTGATACGGTTTTTTTTTAATTGAATGAATCGAGAGTAGTCTTAGATATATTTAAAGAACATCGTTCTGCCCTTCTAAGCATATGCGTGCTTTTTACGTCTTTGGGTATTTTTTATTTTCGGGTTCCAAATTACTATAGTTTTCTATTTATAAATATACATATATCATTCAGGGCCATCCGAAATACATAAGCTTTGGTTGAAATATTATCTTAATAACGATTAAAACTTATAAATTAGTTGTTTACTTTTTTAATAATGGTTATACCTAGTTTATTTTTAGTGCATCCGATGTTTACCTTGTAATTTAAACCATGATCACTACTACGAGTATACAATACAGTGTAAACTTTTGTTGGTGAACCTAATAGATAAAATAAAACAACAATTGGTTATCTAAAACTCCTTTTATCTCATTACCTCATACCAAAACGTAGCGACACTTTTAAACAAAATAATCTACACTATCCAAAGTCCGGACAAAGTTTAATGAAACAGTGCAAACTTGTAAATTGGACAGCAAAGTGACATGCAGTAAGTAAGGCCGGGGCATGTATCGATTTTCTGATTTAGCTCCTCTGTAGACAACAGGTAATGGTGCGCCGGTATACAGCCGCTGTTTGTTGTTCATGGATTGGACTGCTGCTTTTAAAACGATAGCATCTGTGACCTTGGGAGTTTAAAGCTTATACGATGGGTTATAAGGACTTCAAGATATTTGTTTTTGATATTGATTTCAAAAGTTTGGATAAAATTTATTATGTATACTAACAATTATGTCCCTTTTTTACACTTATCTGGGATCCGTTTCATGAATAGTAAAACAATAATGACATGACTATTATATTATATATATTATTTATTAGTAAAACGTCAGCCTTTTGCAAAAGCTCCTATTAAAGAAAAAAAGTCTTACCCGTCATCAATTAAACCAAACACGACAACAGACGTAACAGATAAAAAAGCTAATATAATAAAGTGTAGCATTAACAAAGAAATACTGTTTCCTCTGATTGGTCGTGGATTTATCGTTCGGAAATGCCGTTATTCAGTAATATTTCCGCTTCTTTTTCCCTTTTTTAGGAAAAAAGGGCGCGACGCGAAATGTCTTCATCTGTGAACGTCAGCCCTTCGTTGAGGGCACGATTTATACTACACTAATCCACTGATTTAGTGATCTGTTCATTTGAGAATGAAGATGTTTGTGTTGCAAGGTAGCGGACGATAATAGTGGAAGGAAATATGTGAGTCGAAGTTATCTCTACTTATTATTATATGGAGGGGCAATATCTCTTTGATACGATAAACCTAATGAACCGATTTCTAAATTTCTTTTACCGTCAGAACAATTAACAATTACATTATGTAGGTTAAAAATTATATACGAATAAAACAATTTTTAACCCCATTTTATCGCATTCAAGCTTAAGACACTGTCAGCACTTTCTGTAACACAGTAAATCCTGTAATCCTGAACGCTACGCTCGCCGACTGAGAAACAGATGGAGGGGATTGATTGTTTTCATAACTGTCAAAACACCTGTACTCTCAGACACGGTGTCTGCAAAGATACCGTAACGGCGAGTCTGTGAAAATATAATTAAGTGCGATAAAATCCGAAAGAAATTACATGGGCGATACTTAACCTGATATTCGTAAGATATAAATTAGAGTAGAGATAGCAAGCACTTTAGTTAATAAGTAACATCAAAATAATTTAGTACTGACACCAAAATCATACAACATTCATTCACAGTCAAGACCCTGGTTAGTCTTCATGGTAATAATATTTAATATCAAAATAAGTAAATTGGCTATCACAATCGATAACAGAAAAACTTGCCTCCCCTCGCGATAACCCCAAAAATGTGCCCGAATATGAAATATGCGGGGATCCTTCCCGACAGCGGACAGTTACTTGATTTAGCGGAAACGAAGATAAAACTAAATGCACAACAAAAAATATATCACAAACTCTAACAATGGACTCAGTCTTGGCCATAAATACATATCGTCGTAAAGCTTTATGCGTCTCCGCCGTTGGCACGTGAAAAATGGCCGCACCTACAAATAGTAAAACTAAAACAGATTTTCCGCGGAACTGTCGATAGTTTCCTCGAATGATGGAAGGCTTGGCTCGTAAACCAAGCATGATCCGCGACATCATAAATCCATTCATGCGGACAGATAGTCGCTAGTTATTTGTATTTTTCTTGGCATAGCCAACGTTTGCTTTGGATTTTTTTCACGGTAATTTCGTGCCAAAAATGTTGTCAACGCCGAAGTTGATCCATAGCTGTGGTTGATATTTTAATAAAACCGTAACATAATCTTGTGAATTATATTCAGTATGATACAGCTTAAGTTTTATGTAAGTTAATAGCGCATTAAGCTTGGTCCCGTGTCTCGACTTAACCCATCGGCCGCCGCGTGTCGTGTAACTCCGGATAAAACCGCGAACGTGTAGATTGACAGTCTACGTAACGTTTAATATAGTTGTTGGATTACTGCAGCGACGGTTAACATGACTATTAGCTGACATTTTGGGGTAAAATTGAATTACTTGTCACATTAATAAACGTTTAACTGGTGGTATGGTGGGAACTAAATTAAATCTTTACGTTGTAATTTAAAAAACTCCCTGAAATTAGGTTCCATATTTCAAAGTTGGGTCAATTTAAAAATAAAATTACGTGCTCCGAGTTAAAATATGACTACCTCAACATATTTCACACTTTATCAATATCTGTCGTATAATACCTACATCACATCAATCATAATCAATAATTGTATGGAAAGTTACTTTACATGTTTTTATTTGTTTATTGGCTATACGATAATAATAGATATCATCTTAAGAATGTTGTTAAAGTTGAATATATGAAATAGAAATGTTGAATAACGTTGAAGGCAACTCATTACTTAGGTAACGTTCTTAGGAACTTCTTAGGAACTTCTACCGGAGCACCTGAAACTAAATGATACTTATGAACAATTTTATTGTAAAATTCTAGTTTACAAAGATCGTTGATATTTATTTCAACAACCATAATTATTGACTTAACCACGTACGTCAAATTGTAGTAGACTGGTTCGCACCTACTACGGTTCTGGATTCGAGTCTGCTAAGGACAAACATTTGTATGACGAACGCGGGCGCTCATACTCGAATCATTTTTTATTACAAGTTTTTCAAAGTTCATCCAAGTTTTCTTTGCGTAAGCTCTAGTTGAGTACTTTCGAGTATTATGATTTTGTTATGTAAAATATATTCTTTTGTGCAATAAATTATTTGATTGATTGATTGATAGATTGACTGATTGTGTATGGCTAAAAATTTTATTCAAATGTGAGCCCTAAGTTGGGAATAACTCTTCCTCGACTCCTGTTATATAGTACGAATATTATGTTCCTAAGGGGAATATTCCAACTATGCACCTTCTGCACTTAACTACAAAGACCGATGAAGTTAATAAAAGTTTAATTCACTATATTCACAACCGGCACACGAGCACTACCTTGCTGATGGTAAGTTTCATCCGTGCCCATGGTCATCATTCGTCGGAGGTATTGAATGCCATTATTATAAAAATAAAAGATGCGTAACCGGCCTCAGGCTTCAGTTGGAATTGTCCTTGTTCGACTAAATGCCTTTTTTTATATTCGAAATGGACAGTTTATTTATGACTTTTTAAATTTCACCGGACTTTGTTGCCTAACGCTGAGGGTGCTTAAACTACTCCTACATATATTGAAACTACCACTGGTTCGGAAGGATCATCTACTGCCAAAGAACCAGCAAGAAACTCAGTAGGAATGCGTACGACGCGTTAGCCTGGCCCAGCGGTGGGTTAGGCGATTCGAATGCCGAACTAATGCCGTAACTGCCTTCTCTATTCCTTCCCTTTAACCAAAACACAACCACGTAAATATGGTTATTATGGCGGTAAAAATACGAAGGACTCTACCTGCGCCACAGACGCCATCTTAAACGCGCTGCTACTTTTAATTAGTAAGTTTTACATTCAATTATTTATGTCAAGGAAGAACAATAAGCTATACGAAAGCCAAACACAAAAATACCACACAAGTCGCTTGTGCCCCTTCTTCCATATCACTCCTGATCATCATAATCACCATCACGTTATCAGGTTTCAGGCCGACTGCGCACTGGCCCTCGTCCATCATAACTTAGTGCTACACCTACAATATTGTCTTCTTATCTCTTCAAACAAACGAAAACACACCTCAAGCCTTTACGTTACAACTCAAAATCAAACGAAAGAACTATACGTAAAATCAATACACCCCATGTTACGAATCGAGAACTAGCCGCTACGGAAGTAGAAACACAGATGAATAAAGACCTTATTCGATATGTAAATAGGGGTTATTTTATATTGTGGTGGAAAAAGGAGGTATATTAGTAATGTTTATTGAACAAAGCAGCGGCTACAACACGCTACGTCATAACGTGGAGCTCTCATTAGGTTGGGTAAAGCGTTTTCTGATGGCGTTATTACTGTGATGGCATTTTGTATTATTTTCAATAAACCCTTTTTTTAAATTTTAAATAACATCACTCGAAGTAGTTTATTTCTGAGACGGAATACCCAACGATAGATGCCATTATCTTTTACAAACATCCAAATGCATAGCACGTTTCGCGTATCCTTATCCAAATCTAATTTTGTGTAGTTATTACTGTCTCATACAGGTAGGGGTTAAAGCTATTGAACTATACATAAAATTGATTAGGGTTACTTTTAAGGCTTATAGTCTGTAAGCCCTCCTTTACTTTCGATGTTTTACACAATTCCCGTGATTAATAAACTTTATATTCTTTATTATTTGAGGCGTCGTTTATGAACGTAGAGTGTTTGAAATGTCTATTAAGCTCAATATTTTTTCTTAATAAGCCTTTTCTATCCCAAATAAGTATACTTATGTACCTGGCAATCAAACTTCACACTTCGGAAGTTCCTGCGAACAATTCACAGCTTCTTACAGCTACACAATTAAATTGATATCCTTTAGTTAGAGCGTTTACAAAAACAAACTTATAGCACATGTGTCATTCAACTACCAAAGTTATTTTTTGTGTCTCGAGCTAATCGGCTTAAGCCTCCCTTTTCACATTGCTATGCTCTCGCGCATACAGTAATGCAGGCAGAATTTATCGATATTAATTCTCCCATTGTCGATGTCGATATTTGACGACTACCAGCCCTTTGTTGTTGTGTTATTATTTATTTAGGAAACGACAATTCTTTTGTTGGAAGTTTCTGGTCGGCTGGAGGGCGGGATCTTTAAAGTTTCTTATTCTGAGTTATCACGCCTTATGTGTGTAGATATTGCGGAAATAAAAGTATGTGTTGGTAAGATGTATTTATTGTTTGATAGGAGTTAAAATAATATTTTCATTGTTAGATTTTGACAGATTTTAAGGTAATACATACTACATACATACATAATAATATACATAATACATACCTGTACGTACCTGTACCCTACATATCTGTTCCCTCCTCTTTTCAAAGTTTGGCAAATACCACAATTGAACGTTATCAGATGTTGAGAGAATACTTAAAAGTTGTTTGTATCTGTTATTAGTTTCATATTTGATATATTAAATGTTTTTTTTATTAATAATTTAATTAAAAAAACATTTAAATATTAATAATTGTTTCAATTAAAGCCTTTAATCAGCAAAGGTCACGCCCATTTTAAATAAAGTATCAAGGCCTCGATGACTTTACATGATTTTAACGTATTACCAACATTTAAAAACAGTTAATTACATACTATATTATCTAGAATTTCAAGTAAATTACCTGTACAAGGTAATATCGTCCCGTAGTTTGATCGCAACGGCGTTAAGGCGCTGCGCAAACGTGGCCTATGTTTGTTACTGACACAGCACACCCCCACGTGACCTGTAGTTGCTGCGTCCAGCTACTGGTACCGTGGTCTGTGCAGTGCGATAGTTTGAAAACTTAATGTTTTCATATTGTTAACTGGTTGCTTGTTTCTTTAACTGACAATTTTTAGTTTTCAGTGATCGAACACGTTTTCCAACAAAGAACAACAAACGGAACATACAGAGACTACGTTTGGAAGAATAGTGCTTTTATATTAAAATAAAATATTCGCTGGTGGGATTTACCCGATACTAGACACAAAGGTATCTAAGTTTGCGCAGAGCCAGCGTCTGAGAATCACTCAGACTGTCTGTAGATTACTAACTTAAATTATGCGGTCTTAAAATACTGATGTGTCAAAATAATTTCTATGCTCTTGAGCGTCTTTGCTTTAACGGAAGGTAAGTAACCATCTTACGATATGAAAAATGGTCCTGCAAAGAAATAGCAAGACGCGGTATGTCAAATTTTAATAATTTGGGAGAATTCGAGGTGTACTTTATTTTTAATATTACAGGACTTATCAATTATTGCATTGTTTAAGTAGCTTCGTTACCCTATTTCCATCTATTTATGTTCATAATCGTTGAATCGCTGTCGTTTCACGATTTGGTCGTCGGCGATTAGCATATCGTGAAAACGTTTCTGACAACATGCAACAGCAAAAAAATGATTAACAAAACGACATGTTGTTTGATAAGTCAGCTAATTATATCATCCATGGGTGACATTGACACATAAACAAAGCGTTTCCAGCGCCTCTATCGGTAATTAAAAGAACCATTTTACGATATGATCAAGGAACTTGGCCATCTCATGAAGTAGACACGCGTTAGTTGGCCATATCGACAAACTACTTCTTGTCATTGATCTGGCCAAGCCCCATCATGATGTGGCCAATACGACAGTGAGAACATTTCATAATGTGGACAAATCTTTTGTTAAGAGAGTGAGTGTAAGAGAAACCAATCGGTAGTCGAGAAACAGAGTAAACTAAAAAAGACACCTAACGAATGACTCCAACATCACTTAGGGTGTGTTACACTGCATATTTTTCGTGATTTATAACAATAAAATTTTCTTTAGGTGCCGTGTTGAGAGGTATCTGAATCCCCTCTATGTATGTTATACGATTTTTCATAGTTTTCGAGTAACGATTTTTCTTATGAATTTTTGCAAAATTGCGACGGAATCAGTTCAAAAATTTCAAAAAAAAGTAGAAGATTTCTTCGGATTTCTATTTTTGCTACTAAATCTCTATGAACTGTGTGTTAATGCATAAAATAAACAGCCTCATAACTTTAATGAAAGTTACTAAAAAAATATCTTCAGTTGAGAATTAATGTAATGGGAGTTATCATTTAAATTATCAACTTAAAATAAAGTTTTTGGATGTCACTTTTCTGGCCACCTGTGCTGTATATATGTGTGTGTGTATATATTTAATCAAAGTGGAGCGTACTTAGATATACAAGAGTATATACCTATTTTGCAAATTTGACCAATAATATAATTTTATTTCATTTTTTTAATCGTTTAACTATTAACGAAAACATAACTGGAAAATCACGCCAACAACAATAATGCAACATACTTTACTGTTGGGAAATAATTATTGATCTGAGTTAGATAACTTGTAGATGGTTATAAAAGCAAACAAAAAAATATTGATCCAATTTACAACCAGCAAAAGTAGCGCCGAAAATAATACAAAAGTAGCAAATAATACATTACATTACGCCGAAAATATAACGTTACTCAATTCAAGAATCTCCTCCTTTTTGAGATCATTTACAAATTAGCAAACTTATAGACAGCTATAGAAATTCTTGTTCCAAATAGCAATGTTACAGGTGTATCTGCGTGTACCTACTTAGGTATCGATATTGAGGTCATCACTATCTAGTATCGATTAGATAACTGCGCGATCGGTAAATATTTGAGCAGCATAAACCTACATATGTGCGGATTGCTGGAATGGAATGTTCCAGGGTGTTGGTCAAGATTTATACTATTGAACTCTTAAATATTCAAAGATCATAATTGGTGACAAAAAATTGCGTAGATAATAAAACATTGAAATTCATTGAAAAGGTAGTTTCCAAAATTCATTTCCACATGGCGGTCTATTTGTATTCTATTTTTTTTTGAACAATTATAAGTTAATTTCCTACGACTGTTCATAGCAAAGTTGAATCAATTCATAAACTCTACTGTATGAGTACATTATTTTGTTTGCGTGTCTTGTGAGAAAATAGTACAGTCGGGAAACCTAGCGCAGGCTTAGTTTCGCATTCGAATCCCCTGCAGTTATGTCGCGCCGTAGTATGCGGAGCGCATACAAAAGACCGAACAACGCACAAGCGATTCTCGCCTTAACCTCAGCCGCGTTCCCCAACTGTACCTACGTAACGTTTCCTTTACACAACAAATGGACGCACCAGAATTTTAAATAGACCAGTTAAGAATATTTTGATACTCTGGATAATCTAAGACATGCCTTGAACAAAGCTTTGTCTCTAGTAACTGGAACCTACCACTCTTATTCGCAGTGAAGCAAAGGTAATTACTTGAGCAAAAGCAGACTCAAAAGTTGAAGTGACAAATGTCAGAGTTAGAATTCGCAGCCAAGAAATTTATAGCCATCGTTTTCTTTACTTAAGAATTGAGAAACGTAATTTTTTTTCTTGTATCCTCAACTGAGAGTTGCCCTTTTATGGTTTAAGGATCACTTGTCTAGGTGATTAAATGTTTAGTAATCAAAATAGCTAAAAAGCGCCTATTGTATTTTTTTATTGAAGACTTATAAGTAATATAAGTTGCTAACGCTTACGTCATTTTCATACATTTGTCAGCATATTCACTTTTCTGTTCTACAGTACACACACAGTCATCGCATTGCCAAGTACGTCAATGAAATGAGAGTACATTTTGAAAATTAAACTTCTGTAGTTGAAGCAAATAGATGGCTTGTTACGAACCTTCATTTACAACTCTAGGAACCGGGGCCTGTAAAGTTTATTGGAAACACAGCCTACGCGGTTCAATGACTTTGAACTGATTTCACAAAAAATGGCGTCGATCTGAATTCATATAACGCCCGATTCCTAGGAGCTGGACAACTTGTTATAATTACATTATTTGTTTATTTTATTAACATTATAAATGCAATTTCTTTACAAGAATATTCTATATACTTTTTGTTGGCTTCTTTTACCAGCCTCTTGTTAGTCACAATAACAATTTGAGCCCGAAAACTGAGGTATTCATTTAAAAAAACCACTTTACCCCATATCCTATTGAGATATCGATATTTTACCTTCACTTACAAATAATTGAAGCTACAATCCATGCGGCAGAGTGGTTCTCCAAATAAAAGGGTTCAAAACTTAAACGATTCAATAATATTCGTGAATATTTTAATAATTCAATAATAATTTATATACTTTGTAACACATTTTTACAATCTTATAATAGGTACTCTCTTATTTAACTCTTAACTTATTTCATAAAAATGACTACTAGGATATACATAATAAATAGATATTTCACATTCGCTTACAATAACTCTCTGTAAACACTTTAAAAATGAACTAAAATAAGATTTATTATGCAAAAATAGGAACTTTATCTGACTACACATTTTTTGTTAAAAGGAGAAAGTGATGTATGCAATGAAACTAACGCTATAACATCAATAAATAAATAATTACTGAAACAAGATCAGTACTGGTAACTACGCAAATACTTTAGGTTGTAGTAAAAATTATAAATTTTAATCTATGTTTGATACAATCGTTAGCTTATCTTAAATATTTTAGGTGACATTGTCAAACACAAACTCCCAAGAGCTAAAGTAGAATGTACATTGAAAATATTCGACTAATATAATACTGCACCTTAAGATAATATTGCAATTATAAACATATTCTTTTTGTAGATAATTTAACTTAAGGCCTAATTAATATTCGAACTTTTTACACAAATATACAAACAGTTTAAACACAGCTTAGATGGAATGTACTCGTTAAATCTATCACTGGAATAATTAATACTTTTAAGTTAATCTTAGGTTTAGGTATTTTCAAGTTATTCATCACATTTCCCAAAGTAAATCATCAAACATCTACTAAACTTATATTATTTGTTTCAACATTATCAAAATATCAAACGACATAGTTGAGAAAGCTATAATTATCGTTAAGGCCAAACTAATACACTTTTGTTACTTCGAAAAATGTGAACTCTGAATGAAATAACTGTGAACTCCTAACACCATTTCTCTACCACTCACTCTATACCTACATCTTTTTACATATTCGAGTTTCTAAAACCATCGTGTATTCTACAATTTTGTACAAACCGAAAGGAAACGGTGCCTTTATGCAATAACGACTAGTAAACCACTGTAAGATAAAGCAGTTTGTTACCACCAACAACCCGGCTGCCCTGAGTTCGGTGGCTGGTGGTGCATCTGATACGGGAGACCTAACGGAGGTAGTCCGTCAGGTTTGCCAAGACACGGTCGGCCATCTTTAACTAGAACAGGAACGGCAACTCTTCTAGGGGAGTTGAGGCCTACGTTCAAATCATGGGAGCCTTTTTCTTGTACAGCGCGTTTGGTCTTGTATCTATGATTTTGGAACCATATTTTGACTTGGGTCGGTGTTAGTCTAATGAGACTAGCTAAGTGCTCTCTTTCGGGGGCGGATAGATATCTTTGTTGGCGGAAGCGTCGTTCTAGCTCGTAGGTCTGGGCTTTTGAGAACAGGACTCTCCGTTTTCGTTTTTTATGGGCCATGTCTGTGTGTGTGGGTTGGTCGCTGTGGTCGTCATCTTGGTCGATGGCGTCGAGGTCGTCGTTGTCGTCGTGTTCTAGATCGATGCGTGGCTCTCCGGGGGGGGAGGACGCGGAGGGACCCACGTAAGATAGCTCGGATGCTCGGGACGTGCTGTCCGGACTGGCTTGTTGGTTGAGGATACCTGAGGACAAAAGAAATTGTTATTAGATAGGTCATAAAGACAAGATGAAAATTACCTTTTATTCCCAAATATCTTGATCTATGCAGATGGATAAAAAGTTTTGTGCTAACAATCATAGAACTTAAATTCCTAAAAATAATGCTTCGAAATAAAAAAAATATCTGATATAGCAATCTCATAATGATAACTTAAATCCATGTCTACCAAACAGAGTGGTCTAATAATACTAGTTGTGATAATAAAACCATTACATGATTTGTAATATGGCCGCTTTCTAAATCCCTACTTAAATATCCCTTAGGGTGCACTCTATTTAAGTTTAACCAAGCTTTCAGTGCAAACAAACAGTGTGAAAAAATACTTTGTAATATTTTCGCGCCCCTTGTATTGAGTATTCTCACGGGGTAAGTGCAGGGGGAGGGGGCGTGGCTTGCGAGGCCACTCCCAACCCGACCAGCTGCCACCTTTCCATTGTTCCACTCTATACGATCAGCAATTTATCTCGAAAACTACGCTTACACGGATAACAAAGAATTTCCTTTTGCGATTTTTCATCGTTGTTATCCCACTTCCATTTAGCTAAAAATATTTTTCTTATTGTAAACCCAGACAATTAGCAATCCCATCTGTTTTGTAATAACTCTTTATAATTCCGAACATTGTTAAAATTATCAAAATAATGCTACAGCAGTGCCAAGACAAATTGCGGTTCAGTGCCAACTTATTCGTGAAAGATACTAATTATTGTATTTTTAAATAGTTTTCGTTCAAAATCATTTACAGTTTCAATGAATACGAAAATATTCGAATTTTATAAATATCGATGACTATGCAAAGAAAATCAATACCTCAAACACAGCATAAACTTTTCTCTTAGTAATTATTATCAGATACTGTTCTCATAAACTACGAATTCAGTACATTAACAAATCAAAAGGAGAATGTCTGAAACGGGCCTAAGGTCGTATGTCGAACGGAGACCATAAAAATCTATTACTGTCGTCAAATAATGGCAGAATGACTTCCCTAACAGCCGCAAACATTGTGTAATTGATATCTGCAGCTGCAGGACTGGCATTGGTGACAAAACTGACAAATTCGATTCGCTCGCACCCCTCGCTAAGAGGCTATTTATTGGCAACCCTATTTGTTCTCAAAGGGCGTGAACTACCCCGATTGAGCGTGAGATTTCAATTCAACTATCATTTATATCTATTTAAAGCTTGATTTATAATTTATTGTCGTTATTTGAGAGGAAGAGGGATTTACATAGGTTTTGTAGTCTGGATAGCTCTTATTTTTTTACTATAATTAACTTATTAGGTACAAATCTTAGTATAGTACTGAATTACATTCTAAGTGCTTGAGTGCTTCTATCTAACATGACAGAGAAACCACGCAATGTCTCTAAAATCTTATTTTCGTTTTTGAACTGTTAAACCTAGCGAGTTTGAATGAAACATTACTATAATGCAACAAATCTTAATATCCAAATGAGTCATTAAAAAAATATCAACTTTTGGAAGCTCAAGTATCCAAATTGGTGATGAACGATAAAAATAATTAATGTGTACAGCAGATTAGTACAAAGGCACTTCACTGAAGGAGCATTCGAACATAATCGCGCTCTCGAACGACTGTCTTTTCAAGTGGGTCAACAAAATTTTGTACGATAAATATACAAATGTACTGATTTAAAAAGTACTGATAAAGTTTAAATCCAGTTCAGCCCGGACGTAATGTGTATATTTTCTACTAATAAAGTCTTGGTAATGAGTTTTGATAATGAAGTTTGTTACGATGATAAAATTTAAAATGTAACTAACCTAACCGTTGAATATATTTCCAAATTGGTATTAAATCGAATCCAATGTTATATGTTTCATGAAAATAATCTTTACGCAACCATGTTTATTGCAGGTTGCGAAACAGTCTAAACTGATAAATATTGAACATGCCAAGGGATTTCATGTCAGAATTATCACGGTCGCATGATGTTTGTAGAAACACAACCGACTTTAACCATATTGTAACTACACATTGATAACAGTATCAAAATTCACAGTAAGGAAAAATTATCTACCTACAGGTAGCTAATCTAACAAAATACAATTGAGCTAAGTCATAGACAAATTCTTGAGAAATCAGGAACACACATAAATTCTATTAAAATTATTGGTTGGCCTGGAATTAATGTTTATTTATCAATTTTATTTATCAGCTTCATAGGTGATAAATAAAATCTGTGACTTTTACAGAACATTAGGTAATTTTTACCACTCATTAAACAATTTAATTCAGTGAAATTTATGAAAATGATTATAATAATACTATTAGTCAACTCATTGTAAAATCAAAGAAAATAATAAAAGGATTTTGATCGGTGCAATCCGATCAAAAAAGCTCAAAATTCAAAGTAAAATTTGGCTGATTCTTAACGGTATAATAAAACCTACCGCTAGTATCATGATGATGCTCCAAGTTCAACCACGGCTGATGGTGTCTCAACAGCTCGTGTGGGTACGGCTGCGGCGCAGCGTACGGCGGCAGGTCCATGTGCCCAAGACCCGGTGGCGGCTGGTTCTCCAGCGGCTTGCCCTCGTTCAAACCCAGGATATCCGAGATTTGGAACCCGGGCCGTTGACCTGGCATCTTCATACTGTCTAGCAACCTGTAAACATAGAATTGGTTAAATTGGTTTGGTAAGTGAAGCGTTAGTCTAAACTCCTTAGTATAAATACATGATAAATGCGAAGATTAATGAATAGTTGAAGGACGATTTGTTGTTTATTATTATTAATAGGCTTATTTGTTGTCTCTATTTATTATAATTATTAATAAATTGAAAATATTTGATTAATAATAAACAATTGCTTCCATCATCTCATTTTGACTTTAAGTCAAAGTGTTTAAAACTATTCGAGGTATACCGCGGGTAATGTCACTTCATACATTAAATGCAAGCTTCATTACATTGATACGCCTAATTATTCCTTAGTACCTGATGTCTAAACCAAATACCAATCTTCACTAAGAATCGAGCAAGCATCCGAAACTATACAGCAAAATATCGACTCCGGTAATAAATTGTCGATCAATTATGTTGGGATTAACAACGAGGGCGTCAGTGATCAAGACTTTACTTATAACAATAAATATTTAGCATTTTGTTTACGGCATATCGTTTGAATCGATTTAAAGCATTGTTAATGTCAATTTTCAATACTCATCCATACTAAAAATGATAGCAAAAAGAAAAAGACCCTTAGTGTGATTTTGGCAAATTTAGAATCGCGGATTAACCAATATATTTACTTACAAATTATCTCTCGAAAGATTGTCTGTTATCACAACGATAAAATCACAGGAATGTAGTAAGTATTGACTTAAGTTTGCACGATTTATTGATTATTTTGCAATCCGATCAAAAATAGTATATTTTTAGACAGAATTCTTTCCACTTTGATCTAGTAGTCATACCTATATTCCGAAGTATCAGAATAGTCCCTTAGAAACATACAAATATCGCTTTACATTTCATAAGAAATCTCAGAAAAAGTTCCCATGCCCACAAAAGCCGTGCCAAACTAAGCTCAAGAGTGTTAAATCGAAAGAAAACAAATCAGAACTCCGTCAATTGATTATTTCTAAGAGTCTCTCAAGAGGACGTGACTATTACAATGGAGGTAAGGTTTCACACCTCGCCTGTAGACTGCACGTTACAAGTGCTATTTATAATTCGGTGATGTCGTACGTGATTCTTGAATGGGCGGCGTCTAAAAGGCAGGTTGTTAACATGGTCATTATCAAATGTGTCTTTAGGATGTGGAGTGGTCGGGATGTCACGTAGTGTGATATGTTGACTTTGCAGCGATTGATGTGCAAGTTCAAGATTTGATGACGCTCCAAATTTTTTCAAGGTTGCCAACTTTGAGAAAACGATTAATATAGCCTAAAATGTTGTACCTTGATTATTTTTGCGAGCCATGTAAGTATTTTTTTGTACCATATTTTTTCTATTTAAAAAAGAGGTTTTATGAAATTTTTATCGATATTTTATCCGTTTAGAAGGGAACCTACTCTCAGCATTTTAAATAATAGGAAAAATAGTATCCGCAAGTATAAAAAGTAAAAGTAATTTAGCGCAATGAACACACATAATTATTGTGTGTTCTCCCATACCTTTTTTTATGTAATAAATTTAAATCGACCAAAGACTGAGGTTATATGTTATGTATGTTTTATGTACCTAAGTTAATTATTTTCTATACGACGCTTAGGTCTAATATTTCAATCGTCAGATAACAATTTTACGGAGAATAATTTCGACACTTGGCAAGCCTGTCCATAGAAATTATGTCAAACTTTCAAAACTATTCTATTGATAAAAATTATCTGAGCATTGAAAAATCAGCCAGCCAGATACTGATGCAATACCGATATTACATAAAGATAGAGTAAGTTTTTTTTAAAACGCCATGAAATATAACCATGTTTATTTAAATAAGAGCTGCCTTTTTTTTCTTTCATTTAATTTGTCGCGCGAGTGCCGCCTCACCAATCGTATACTATACTATACTATAAAAAAATAAGATAAAAAAATAAAATAAGATACAAATATTTTCTAACAAGATAAAAGCAGAATATAAAAGTTCGTATAAAATGATTAAACTTAGGCATAACTTACTTACAACTTAAATGAACACCCGCGGCAGCTAGCGCGGGCAACCATTGTGCTTTCGTGTTAAGTCTACTTGAAACTGTAGGCACTTCGTCATTATTATTTTTTAAATCACATGGATCTGCCGACCGAGTGGCGTTGTAGTGGTAAGCAGCCTTACCTCATACGCCGAAGGTCCCAGGTTCGAGTCCTGGCCGGGGCATTCATTTGTTTGATGAACACAGATGTTTGTTCTCGGGTCTTGGATGTTTGTATTTATGTATGTATGTTTATTCTGGGTTCCCTCCAGTTCGCTGTATGGTCATCCATAACACAAGTTCTGGTTACTTTGGGGCCATACAGTGTGTTCGTCTGGGGTTTATTATTTATTAGTATTATATGAGTGATTACTTATTCTTTAGATATATTTTTTAGAATGTTCCATGGCCGTTAAGTGGTAAGTGGCTTCCGCTTCTGTGGACATCATTTAATCGTAGGGTTTCATTTATCAATATTTAATGTTGATTAGTTTATCGACTCATGTCGTTGTCGACCGGAGGCCTCAGTTGGGATTGCCTATGTTTCAGTCACTGCACTAGATGTTCCTCCCTTTAATCAGACCACAACCAGGTAAATATGATTATTATAGCCGTCAAAATAGGAACAGTTGATGTACCGCCCCAGGCGATAACATAAGGGCTGTCCTACCACTAAAACTCGTATTCAAAGTGAAGCAAAACTAAATTGTTAAATTACGTAAAGTATAGTTTTGAATTCTTCCAATTGATATCGTTTTATAGGCTGACGTGAAAAGTAGAACCAGTATGTATTGAAAGACGTGATAGCGGCTCCTTGGTTGGTTGGCTTGGACAACAAAACAGAATCTAGAATCTGAGTTGGCTGTTTTGACCCGTAAGGTACGTAATTCTACCTTAGAGGTAAATCTGTTCCGTTTTTATTCAAAGTTTGACAAGCAGTTCAAAAATCTTTGTCTTTCATTAATAATGTCTAAGGTGTTGATATCGAGATGATTATAATCAATGTCGGATATACAACGTTTTAGTATAAAGCACAGCGTCATTCTGGTAACTCACTCCAGTCCAAAACCACAGATATTCCATGGCAAGTCACAAATAGCGTAAAGTGGAGGCTCACCCAGGGAAGGCACTGCGGAAGGCTGCCGGGTACAGCGCGGGCAGGAAGGCTGGCGCCCACGGCGGTAGCAGCAGCGGCCCCCACAGCAGCGGCGGCGGCGCCGGTGACCGCCCATCCAAACCTTCCTCGCTCTTCATCTCCCGCAGAGGAGACACTGACTTCGGGATAATCTTGACGACTTCCACCAACACTCGGAAGAAAATACTGATCGCAACCAACACTCGCGCACGTGCTACCTCTCCCGATGCTCGAAGCCAACTAAACAACCCTCGAGTGGCCCTTGGGGTGAACAACACCCCGACAACCTACTCCATTTAAGGGTGCTCGACTAAATCCGACCAATCACGGCGCGACTTTCTAAAGGCGGAGCTTAAAACAACCAATCGCAGTTTGAGGCACAAAAAAATTGGAGTAGACGCTTTTCAATAGAGAACCTTTCGTTATGTTATGTCGCTTTTTGTAATGAGTGCTTTAAGCCCATTGTCGAGCCGTTCGTTATGGACGCCGCGGTAAATGCTCGGGATAACGATTTTCATTTAGAGTGTTTATAATAAGTCCATGTAAGCTCCTGTTCGAGGTAATAGTTATTGTTAGTGAATTTTTTCTGACCTCTCTGTCAATGATTGACGCTCAAAATAGTCCCACATTACAATAGATTTTTTGAACGTTCAGCATTATAACTTCATACACATACGTTCGTAACGTTAACAACAACACATTTAATCACATCTCAGGCAGGTCACTGCTGCAGCTCACGTCAATACGTCATTCTACAAATCAAAATAGTATACATAACTAGGCTAGTCTCACACCAGCACTGTTACCGCACCAGGTCCATGTGCAACGGCTTATGGCTGGTTACCGGACAATGGGCAACTGTAACACTTCTCGGAACCGGTCCAAAACTCCAAAGACGCTAGTTTACAATTTGCACGTGTGCGCTATTGTTTTACAAATATTGAATAAGCGCTTTTTTGTTTGCGATTTTTCAAGTGAAACATGTAGGTACTTGAAGGCATAAGCTGCGTGTTTGTGAATTCTAGTAGAGAGGGCTGATTGTGTTTTGCCAACTTAGTTTTGTTATACACTCATTTATGAGTTACTATAAACATCACTTTACTTAGCGATAGCAAAGTTCGTGATGAATCCTAGTTTATTCAATCATTGTGTCACACGATTTTTGTAGGGAAGACAGTTGCAATCCATTCCATAAAGGCAATTAAATAGGCCAAATTATTTTGTCCGTTTTTTACCCATGTTTTGCATGTGCACATTGCAAAGTCAAGTCTCGGCAATGCCTCTTTAATTTTCAAGTCGTTTCATTTTCACTTAAAAAGCTATGTTTTTTTTAAAAAGGACTCATAACTTTAAACCTTATCTTTAACCTATTGGGCTAAAATGATTAGGAAGTTCAGGGATTTATACTTATTTATTAAAATAGCGTAACAAATAAATGCAAAGATGCATTTTTTTACAAAAAGCATGTTGATACTTTGCGCTCAGTAAAATGGTTAATTCACATTTTGCAGTTACAAATTATGTACTTTCAGAACAACTTATGAATTATTTAATCATTTGAAAGGCTTAAGTCCATAGTGTTTGAGCCGTCGGCCGATGATGTTTCAGCATATAATACCTTCATGATTATTTTTAATAGATTGACTATATTTTTGATAAATTAGACGGCAATAAGATAAATTATGCTACAAATTAAAAAAAACTAAATCTAAGCTTGAATCCATTGAAGGCAAAGTAGCCAAAAGGCTGGCCGAATAACCACGCTGGATCGCAATAGAAAATGGTTAATTGTAATAGAATTATTGCAAACAAAAAGCTTCTGATCACATTATTTTAATTATATTTAATTTCATTATAGATCATGTAACAGCGGAACACAAAAGGAAATGAATTTTGTATGTACGTTTACGTACGTTGAAATGATGACTCACACGCAGGCAATCAAATTACATAAAATACTACTAATATTGTATATTCGTAAAGATAAGAAAAAACGCTACGTTTCACAGAGATCTACATTCCTCGATGGGTATTGTGAGAATTAAAAACCTGTTTTTCAAAGAAAATAATGAAATCTTCAGCAAAGTCAAGGAATCAACAATATTGTTCTGCAATAATTTGATAAAATGAACCAATGAATCCAAGGATATCTCGTTTATTTATCAATATGTGGGGTAACACACCCTTATATCGTTTCACAGAGGAACAGTATTGAAATAAACTTTCTAATGAACTAGTCGAACTACCTAAAGCTTTTTCATGTCTATCGAAAATCGATCTAAATCCCTTGTTCGCGTTTCCTTAGATACAATATATTTTACAACCTGCAGGTGTGCAACTCAAGATTGTTTGAAACAATAAGCCTGAAGTTAAGAGGCTTTGGGAATAACCGCCCGTCGGCCGACCACATGGTCCAGTCTGAAGAGGGCTTAATGCGGGAAACAAAAGAAGATAAGATAAGTCAAAACATGTGGTGCTATTGTTTTTGAAGGATTTGTTTATTGAACTGTTCCTAAAGGTAGCAGATTGAAGAAACTTACATACGCTTTTCTTGCTTGTTTTACGGAAGACATCGAACAGACCAACCCGTCGCAGTCAGATGTAACATACCTATAAATTCAAATTCAAATTCAAATATTTATTTCTCAACATTGACAATTACTTGTTCTTATTGACGTCAAATAAAACATGATTCTACCACCAGTTCGAAAAAAACCTTCGTGAAGAAGAACTGGCAAGAAACTTCACGGGTATATTTTTTTTCAAAATAAATTTACAGAGTCTCTTTATGTCTATACAAAATTATTCTTTTCTGCATCTGTTAGCTCGGCAAGTCTCATACATATGTATACATACATATAGTCCATTAAATACAAGTTAAAATAAGCGTATTTGTATTACTTCCGTATTTATTTCCTTTGAGTGATAGCGACAGTTAATAATTTATGTTGTATGTACAATTCATGTAATTATGTAAATTAGGAGTGACCCGTACATAAAAATGTATATTTGAAAAAGCGTTAAGAAAAATATTAGTAAATCAACACCGTCATAGCAATCAAACAAGGGGAACCGGAAAATAATGAACGTCAAATAACTTTTAAATCTGCATTGCTTTTTGATTACTCAATTTAATGTTAAAATTTAATAATTAATTGAGAGTTTTCTACCCAGTACTCGACTTTGTAGTTCATACACTGTCCAAAAACGTACCTAGCACAAAAGGCCTAGAATGCAACAATTGACCTAACAATCCACTTCGCTTTTAACCGCTAAACATCATATACTTACAATCTATTCATATGTAAGAATCAAATCAAACCCAAGCATATGACGTCACACCCCACCTTGGCACAAACAAAGGGCAATCAGAATAACCAGCGGGAAGTCGCCCTAAGTGGCGTGAGCGAGTATGCACGAACGTTTAATTGACTTATTGAGACTGGCGCGCCTCGCCCAGAGCGCAGAGGTGGCGAGGCATTAGTGGCGTTCAGTGTTCGGTGCATCGTGGGTCGCTTGTGTAATGTAAAGCGCGAATACAAGCAGATGGTCTATCTATTAGTTAAATGTACAAATCTGCCTTCGTGCTGTTTCGTATTATGAGTCTTAGGGCTGATGGTTCTATGCTCAGGTAACTTTTATCAGTAAAATAATTTTAGCATATGACATAATTGCAATCTTGTTGTGCGTCTTGTCAATAGACAAGTTGTCTGAACATTGAACAATCAGCCCTTAATCTTAAAAATTTACACTAGGTATAGATGGTTCAAGTTATTTGTGAGTAAATATGCAATTTAGTTTTTGCATTTCATGATGTGGTTTACCACATTTGGCCACATCGTTGAATCGCAATTGTTTCACAATGTGGTCGTCGATAATTGGTCATATCATGAAATTTTTTCTGACAACCTAGTTGATACCCTGCGATTGGCGCGTATGACGCGAGCGTGGTACGACTGTACCCGCGGCGACGCGATAAAGAGTACAAAACTGGCAAAAAAATTAATGTTCCACGTGCGATATGGACACATAAACAAAGCATTTGATCTCTCATGAACTTGGCCATTTCATGAAGTAAACACGCGCTACTTGGCCATATCGACAAACGATTTCATATCACTGATCTGGCCAAGCCACATCATGATATGGCCAAACGACAGTCGATCTATTCACGAAATGCGAACATTTCATGATTTGGCTAATTCTACGATATGGCAACAATCTTAACGAGCTTAACGCACACACAGAGCCGCGCTTACAAGTGGCTTGAACTATGATTACATATCTGCAGGTCTACAAAATCATAAATAATCTTATTAATAGGTTAAGGGGCTTAATTACTTTCTGAAATCGCATGATCTCGCTATGCTTTATTGATAGTAGAGTTTCTTGAGTTAAGATCTCCTCTGAGGCGGAGTAAGATCTCCTCTATCATTTTGGCTGCCACAAAAAAGGTAAGGAACAGCGCGTGCAATTACTGGAACTAAGACGGTGCCAACTGAAGCCAGCAGTTGGCACCGTATCATTCATAGTCGATATTATAATCACATTCATATTTCGAACACCTACGGCTAATGAGGTCCATTAATGCGCAATTTTTTTATTTTACTTGTTTAAATCTTATAAAACTCTGTGTTAAAACATTTCATCTGGACTTTATAAACTCTACTTTATACTGTAGGATAATCACTAGTTTCTCAATAGAGCGTGTTACTAAGAAACTATGTATATACACACTGCAATTTGTTTTATTGTTAAGATACAAGTTGTGCTAGACACAACTTGTAAGTTATACATTGACGTACCCATCAGAAATGCAGTAAATGGTAATAATGATGTAAAGAAACCCAACGAATACTTCAGAGGAAAAAGCGAGCTTGCTTATCTAGTATGTTCTCTCGGATTCAACGCCGATGTACAATGATCGCCACTTTGTTCACATATAATAAGTAGATACCTACACAATCAATGGCCAAAAATCGCCCTCACCAAGTTATTATTTGGGCACTATTTTGTTGGCTTTCAATTCAATTTAAAGTCATGCGCATAGTATGGTTGGAGTTGCATAAACACGGGTTTTAATGTACCAATTGTCAATTTTTGATAAACCCGTAAACCTAAAACTGTCTACCTAGTTTTATTTGTGATTGAAGGATCGCTATGACGTCATTTACCACAAGTATCATTCAGCCAGACAAAAATGAACTAAGCTATGCGCTTGCGAAGCCGCAGAAAAAGTACGTTAATAATTATTTTAGTAAAAAACTAAATCCAATCGTATCTGATGACGTCACGAACCCGGAGTAACTAATAGCCTCCCGACCTGTGGGCCCTCACAAGGTGCTGTCACAGGTGCGAACTCCCCTCGTCACGGATGATCAGCTCGTGACGTCATCGCGATCATCAGGGAGTATTTAGATGTTATTGTTTTGGTTACAGGGAGAAGGATCAAGGATTTGAAGGGTCTGTATTTTTGTTTTGAGATTTCTTTTCATTTTAAACTGTTATAAATATGGATGACGACCGAGTGGTGTAGTGGTAAGTTGTCCCAGGTTCGAGTCCTGGCCGGGGCATTCATTTGTGTGATGAACACAGATGTTTGTTCTCGGGTCATGGATATTTGTATTTATATTTGTATGTTTATTCTGGGTTCCCGCCCCAGAACGCTGTATAGTCATCCATAACACAAGCTCTGTCTACTTTGGGGCCATACAGTTGGTGTGTTTGTCTGGGGATTTATTATTATTATTATTTATTGGAAGAATGTTAAAAAATCACGCCTGAAGAAATGAATAGTAATGAAAGATATGGTATATAAAAATAACTGATGAGGTAATATCTTGGCTAACGTTTATCTTAAAATGATGATAAAAACGGGAATTCTCGCGCATGAAGTAAAAGGTAGTAGAATCAATAAATTATTAATCACACTATTTCCATTTCTTTATTTTTTCGATGACAGCTCATGTGTAACCTTGTGCGAGCGTTTTTATACATTAGGTATGCATTATTTTATAAAAATATAACGTTTACACACGTACAAGGTTATATAATACCAGAGTCGGAGGAACTGATAGGGATGGAGCTATTGGATGGTGCTAGAGAGCATTATATCAAATTAGAACTGTCATCGAGAAAATAAAGAAATGGAAATAGTATAATTACCAAAACTAAAATTGTTGTAAGAATTAATTTAATCCTTCTTAAAGGAATTAGGTAAAGGAAAATATTAGTAACCAAAACAAAAATAAATATCTGATCCAAAATCGAACACAATAGTAAAACCATAACCTTTCAAACACAATAAACTAAACCGATTTGAACCCACCAGGTGCACAAAAAGAGGTACCAATCAGAGGGTTAGCTAACGAATTATTGTTGAACTCATCCCTTATCGGCAAATGCATCAGTTACTCTAAATTACAATAATTATTGTGCTACAATATTGATAGCTCGTATTTTTAACGAGAGGGCTTTTTAGAAGGTATATTTTATGTGTTGAAATAATATGTTGCAGCATGCATGTATGAACTTTGGCCCGTTCTGCGAGACTAGTTTAAATTTCAGATAAAAATCGTTTAATAAATACCACAAAATATAATACCAATCACCGAAAATAAACTGAGAATTTGGAATAAAACCTGTTTAGTAAAGTCAGTTTGTAACTGAGTAGATACACTTTTATTCACGAATGCGATTCAAAGAGATATGTGCTGTCTAATCTTATTTTTACTTTATATGTATATAAAATGTATAAGTTAAATGTGTCTTATTATGTAAATTAGTTAATGATATCTAAATTCATAAAACTTTTGGCGTAGAACAAATTAAACAAAATAGCTCGCAATAGAATTGTAGTATTTATTCTGCT
The DNA here is from genome assembly GCA_923062675.1 of Marasmarcha lunaedactyla. Classification (NCBI taxonomy): domain Eukaryota; kingdom Metazoa; phylum Arthropoda; class Insecta; order Lepidoptera; family Pterophoridae; genus Marasmarcha; species Marasmarcha lunaedactyla. Next base: position 19,871,910 of record OV281353.1, read on the forward strand.
AGTACCTGTTTTTAATGAAATACTTAGTACGGTATATTAAAACTTTTATATTTTCATGGTAATTCAATAAAAAATATCTTCAGACATCACGCCAATCTGCAATAAAACAGAGCTACCGAAAACTCTATTCTCACAAGGCAAAAATTACACCACCATTAGAATACCGATATAAAAGGACAAAACGTTTAATTTAGCAATAGCTAATGATAATATAATAGTTGGCTGATGGCAGAAAACGATAGGAAAGTAATTCCAAAGTTGTATACAATGAGTATGCCACGACTACTCGTACCAATCTCCAACGGGAGCCAAAAAAAATGTGACCAAGACTGAAGGCATTAGCTGCGGAATTACATGGAAATTGTTTGTGTATTACCTCATTTGTGAAGTTCGTAATGTTGGCAACATTGACAATGTTGCAGGTCAAGGATTGAAAAATAAGAACCACGGTTTGCTAAACAAAGAAGCAAATTAGGATCTATTAGGTAAACCTAAGGTAAGGACAGTAGACTATCACGGTAGTTACTGATCTAACATTGTGGTTTTACATAACTGCACTATTAAATACAGAACAACTTTATAAATGATAATTTGGTAAATTCTTGTTTTAAAAAAGACGTATCGCAATACTCGAAAATATTCACTGAGCGATATCTCAAGAAATCTTGTACTTTACTGAGAACTGCAACGAGCAGATATTTCTTAGGTTAACTTTGATAGGATAATATAACTGGTTTTGGTTCCTAGGAAACCAAAAAATTCGGAAGAAAATTGTCATAATTTTCTTTTCTTCATTACATTATTTAACTCTATTACAACGTCGTCATATCTGTACCCCTCAATTGGATCAGCGATATGAGTTAATGTTCGTATCGAGAATAATGTAGGGTTATTTGGAATAAACATTCAGGTAATTCTATAGCTCGAGAACAAACAATTATGTTATGCCTCTTTTTTCCTATCATTTAAAGTGGTAACTCTGGAGTAAGGTGATGGCTTGCACTCCAATCTGTTAACTTCCAAAATCATGTCGAAATAAATATCAGTAAGGTTAGCGATCATCTTTCTTTCTTCCAGAGAGCCAAATAAATGATTGAGGTATTTAATAATTGATTTGGTTAATAGTAACCAATGATAAGAAAATGAGTAAATTAAAAAAGAAAACCTTTTTTTGCGAACTGTACTCAGCAAAGAAGGAACCGACAACAGGCAAGTCGATGGGTTTTCACGAATATTTTCGTTATGGCAATCTGGTTAGGCATATCGAACCTAAATGGGTGGAAGCACGGAACCGCCAAGAGGGTTTCCGAACCAATTAAGGTCTCCACGAGGTATGGAAGCCATGGGAATCCCACCACCTGCCACATTACTTGGATGGTACTTCGCTCCGACCAAGTTTAAGTGTGCAGTCGGAAATCGGCACGCTAGCTCCTAATATGTTAAACGTAAAATGCATGGAAGGTTAAAATTTTTATTGACTAGTTATTTTTATTAGTGATTTGATCGTTGTTTAGTTTCGGAGGTACTTATTTTTGTGGACGTAACAATATGCTATGTGACAATATAAAAAAGTATGAAATATTTATTGCCATCCTTATAAAGAATGTATTTTTAAAGCAATTCACATTTCTAGACTAAACGATAATTAATATTTCCTGAAAAAAAAAACCAGAAATAGTCTTATAATAAAATCTATTTTCAATTGGAACATGGAACATTGAACGGTTTTGAATGGCAAGATTTAAATGACGTCACAGTCAAGTAAAAATCTTGTTTCTGTTAATGCTTGCCGTGTCACAGGCAGTGTTGACCCCCCTCGGGGCAAGTGTTTTGACATCCGAAATAATCAGCCTACTTTGAACTGAGTTTTTATAATACAATACTTAAAATAAATAAAAATCAATATTATTTCTAGGGTATAAACACCAGAAAATAATGTGAGATGGTTTTGAAAAACTAGTATTTTTTGAGTAACGAGGGTAGCGTACCACGAAATTGCAAACTACTAATTTTATATCTGAAAATATCTCAGACCTTTTAGCTGATGCTCGCCGGTTTGATGGTACTCTTTAGACTCCTGTGCATTTATCTAGATTTTTCTATCCGTGTATTTCATGTCATCCAAATTGAGTTAGATATTTTATACTCTACCTCAAATTTTAAGTACCATATTATATATATAGCTTGCGCATCGAAACGTTCTTTATTTAACATACTTGTAGGTACTCAATAACAGCAAAAATAAAAAATACAATGTCTGAGTGTTGAAATCAATCGTATTTGTTAATTACCGTATTTAGTTTCTCATTTGTTTTTAATTGTTGAGGATCTATAATTGGCCTACTAGAACAAGTTATGTTATCTTCTGTTATTTTGGTTGTTTATCTTCCTGTTATAAGAAAATAAATAAATAAACGAAAAACACCTCCGCTTTTTTAGATTAGTAAGGATTGATTTTACACTTTGTTTCCTTTCAAACACTTTTACAACTTATGTCCAAGACTATTAAGTAGTTACTGATAGAGCCATTAATAAAAGTTGACTCATCGCATCGTATAAAAAGCACAGTTTGAAAACAACCAGTGCCATTTCGTTAACTACAGATAGCACAAAGCAAGATGGCTGCGATCGGGATTTTTTAAATAAAATATTCAACAATGAATCACATCATTATTGATAAGCTATTAGGGAATCACTCTTAATAGAAGACTGTAGTGAACTAGCTGATAAGTTTTAAGACTAAATTATGAACATGTAAAAATACGGTATATCCTTTTTTAGTAATGTACAAGAACTAATATAAAATTGTATAATACTCAATTGGTGGATATTAATAGTTCAATTCCCATGAGAACAGATTTTTATAAGAAGTATGATTGGATATGAAAAAAGGCTTGGTTGCGGACGATGGAACTCAACACCGTCAAACTTTACGTTGAGTCTATTCCAAACGTTAATAAGACGAGAAAATATAGAATAAATAAAAAAATCTTAATCCTTGATAAATTATTATTTTATTCACCTTAAACTAGATAATATACCTAAATTAGATTAAAGAAGACGTTTTAGAATACTTCAGGTAAGTCACACTAAAGTTAGTCGATGGACATACCTGATTTTTATAAACCAAGTTGGAACGTTGTAATAAGGAAAGGTTTAGTATATTTATGATTCCAAACCACAATGCTAGTAGGACATAAAAACTTCCACAAATAATTGTGAAATATAAAGTCTTATAATAATAAGTAATATAAAGTCTAACAACATTAAATAAACTTAGTGAGTAAACCTGCGAAACGAGCTAAGTACAGATTTAGAACTTCTTACAAAAAGGATTTCTATAAAATAAATGTCTGGTTGTAAAATTGGTAAGTTTTAATGTGACCGGTTTTGATGTCTTCACTTTTAAATAAAGTTTCTAAGGATTTTGTTCGTTTGTACTAAGCCTAGTATCACAAATAGCCACGATAGTTTCATAATAATAATAGTCTTTATTACAGACCAGAAATCCATAACTTAGAGTAAAATTTCTTCTTCTCCTAACAATTAATTATTATTATTATTAATAAAGTTAAAACAATCAAAAGTTGAACTGTGAACTCTACAGTCCCAAATTTAATAGCTGATTTTTCTTTAACCTTTGAAATCTACCAGCTTGAATGAAACCACATCGGAATCAGATTACGGTCCATTCTTATTTGAATGATAAATGATAATTCTAATTAGCTAGAACGTGCGCCAATTTGTCGTACTTTATAGTAAACATATTCAAAACATTTCCTGGAGGTAGTTTGTTGCAGACTGTACCAGCAGTACCACGAGCAACGAGTCATTATTTTGTGAAACATTGTCGATTATTTTGTGAAACATTGTCGGATTATTAGTATGCAGTAAAACTGATATATTTTTGTCTATTTATGACCTGACTTCTGATACGACTGGGGAAAGTTTTAGATTTTTCATGAGTTTTAAACCTGTTCTTATTTTTTTGTGTAAAAAAGTACAAGCGGCAAAATCAGAATGAACTTGATGTATACTATTATACATATTAAGTATTACTTAAATAAGTATTGTAAGTACAGTATCTGCATCTGTTAGCTCGACAAACGGCACCCATTCACGAGTTAACGCGGGATCCAGCCATCGCCCTCCTCAACCATACTAGAGGGAAGTGAGCGACCCGTCACCCGATGCTACCATAAGAAGACGTACGTACGTAAGGTAGTAAAATTACTGAGTAACAAGGGCCTTAAAATGCCGGGGGAAATCTTATTAGACAGTAAAATGAGTCACCTAACCATAAAACGCTGTTATACAAATGTTACAGCGTTGAAAGATGGATCCAATAATTTTTATTTAAGTTTTATTTCTAGTTAGATTTTTTGGAAATGAGCAAACTTAACTCTAATTAAGTTCAATTGAAAGTTTTGCATTTTACTTCCCTTAGTTAAATATAAATGAGATGATGCAGCCGCCCGTATGTAACCTCTATCTAAGCTAGAGACGATTTTCGTCATTCAATGGCGGTAATCAGTTTACTATTAATTATAGTTCTCTCTTGAATAAAAAGCCCAGAAAAAGATCCTTTCGGATTAAAGTTAAATTAAAAAAACATTACGCCAAATTAAACTTGAAATGCAAACAGCAATGGTTTCAATTACTCACGCATAAGAATTATATCGATAGTCCTCTTCCATCTGCTGTGGCCTGAACTGGTAGCCCTGATCCATTCCGTATTCTGGTGGGAACTGCCCCATGCCCCAGCCGCTGTCATAGCTGTAATAGTCCCCATACACCATTCCCAAATCCTCACCCATTCTCATGATACACCACTACTATCCCAACAAAAAAATACTCCCAATCACACTGTTTTCAAACAGTCCCAAAATCTCGTCAGATAATAACACTCATAAAAACGAATTAATTCGATAATGAGGAGGCGATAGATTCGCGCTGTCGATAGTAACTGATCGACCCGTGGTTAGCGCTATCAATAAAATGTGCTGTTATCATATCTACTGCTTTCCCTGCGATATCTTTTATATCGCTGCGACAAGCCAATGCAGCTTATCGAATAATTTTATTGATAAAACCGACACCTACCTACCATTGCCCGTGAGACGAGTCTGATATACTGACGGTGTGTTATGAAATCCTAGAAAGACAGGTGTTACCTATAAATCAAAAGATAACTGTTCATTTCGGTAAATATAATTTAAATTATATTTCGCTGATCAACAACAAGGGGCTTATAGCAGACAGTTTGTTCATAAGTTATTGTAGAAGCGAATAGGAAATAAATGTTGCATGCAAACATATCTTCCTATTTGATATCAATGGCAAATGTATTGATAATCACCTTAGTCACCGATGGGTATTTGGGGCGGGAGGGATTAATCGGCGCAGCCGGGTGGCAAGGCCGGCCTTGTCGCTCCAAAATTACTGCCGAACCGAATGCACTGTTCCCAATACGTTGGAAGAGGATCTAAAAGGGTATAGCTAACCTAACCTACCTATTAGTATTAGCAGCACTTATATCGCATAGAACCTGTCAAGACGCACATCTGCCCACGCATTGAAACTTAAAAACCTATACAACTATTGTAAGGACAAAGCCCTGAAAGTACAGACCTACAAGCAACATAGAATACCTACTTAAAATATACTAACTGTATACTTACGCTGCGAATAACGAAGAAGTTACCAGTTACCATATCTTCACCACATAAGAACCTTACCTGTCTGTAAATCACAGATATTATCAAACTACCTACAATACGGTAGGAGTTGTCCAAAGATGGCGTACCAACTTGGCTTCTCGCTACTTTTTTTTATTATAGTTGTAGTAGTAATATACGTTATAACGTTTTTAAATACTGGTATGGCAATCAATTGAATAACGTTAAATGGGGAAATGAATGTTCGGTGACTATGATTTGAACTGTGGAGTGAGACAGGGTGGTGTAACCGCGCCGAGGCTTTTTAATATTTACATAAATGATCTTATCAATAAACTCAGTAGCAAACCAGTAGGCTGTAGAATTGATGATGTAAATATTAGGTCTTTACCTATGAAATTGCCGTTTTTCACGAAATAAATGAAACGTAATTTTTTTATATATTTTTTATTTCTATTAATCAAAATAATCACCCATGCAATCAATGCATCTTTGCCAACGCATTGGTAGCTTATTGATGCCTTTCTTGAAGAAATCAGCTGGACGGGAGGCAACAAATTCTTCAAAGGCATTTTGTACTGCCTCTCGGGTATTGAATTTTTTTCCCGCCAAGAAGTTATCCAAATTCTGGAAAAAGTAGAAGTCTGTAGGCACAAGGTCTGGTGAGTACGGCGGATGACGGAGAACTTCCAACCCCAACTCTTGTAGCTTGGAGACCGTCTGCTGTGCAGTATGAGGTCGCGCGTTGTCGTGCAGGAGCAGTGGAGCCGAACGATTGAACAAAGCTGGTTGGAGACGTGCGAGCTTCTCCATCACTGTGTTCAGTTCTTCACAGTGCACATCTGCAGTAATGCTTGTCCCGTTTGGCAAGAAGCTGTGATGAATTACACCCGCGTTAGACCACCAAACAGTGACCATCACTTTTCTTGGGGTAAGTTTTCGTTTAGGGCAATGTTTGGGTGCTGAACCAGGGTCCAACCAACTTGCTGAGCGCTTACGATCACAAGTAACAATGCGGTTCAGAATTCCTTCATTTGTATGCCTGCTGAGCAGTGCAAGGCACGTCTCCACGCGGACTTCGCGCTGGCTGTCATTGAGTTCGTGGGGTACCCATTTGTCAAGCTTTTTTACCTTGCCAATTTGACGCAAATGGACCAATATTGTTTTGAAGCTAACGTCGAAAGCTGCTGCTAATTCAGCCGTGGATTGAGTTTCATCAGCTTCCACAATTGCCTTTAATTCGTCATTGTCGACCAAAGTTTTCGGACGACCACGGGGTTCATTTTTCAGGTCAAAATTTCCAGAACGGAAGCGGGTAAACCAATAACGGGTGGTGCGTTCGTTTGTAGTGTTCGCTCCGTAAACGTCGTTGATGTTGCGTGCCGCTTGTGCCGCTTTGCTGCCACGACGGTACTCATACTCCATAATTACTCGAATTTTTAACTTATCCATGATGACGAAAAATGTTCGAATGCGTTGAAAACAAAACACTAACTATTAAACAAATGACGATTTTAGAAAAATAATTCCATGTTTGTCAAATAAAATTAATTTGAAATTAGAATTATCAGTCCAAAAAAAAAATATTTTCATTTGAAATGGCCAGTACGGCAAAACGGCAGTTTCATAGGTAAAGACCTATTATTAATAACATAAGCGACGCGGATGATATGGTGTCGCTGGGACCAACGGCCGGCTCGATTAGAACACTACTAAATATATGTGAGGAGTACGCAAGTTCACATGGGCTTGTTTACAATTGTAAAAAGAGTGAGTATATGATCTTCGGAGTCTGTCGAAAGCCTCTCAAGTACGAGCCCATCATATTACTTAATAACTTACCCTGAAAGCGAGTATCGAATTTAAATATCTAGGCCACTACCTAACAAGAGACCTTAACGATGGTGCCGATATTGAGAGAGAGCGCAGAGCTTTGGCGGCGAGGTGCAACATGCTGGCGCATAGGTTTGTCCAGTGTAGTTTCGAAGCCAAAATTACACTTTTCAAAGCGTTTTGTCAATCGTTTTACACGGCAGGCTTGTGATCGCACGGGAGGGGATCAGGTCTAAATTCTTTTAGAGTGCAATATAATAACGTGCTAAGAATGTTGTTGGGTTTATATCGGAACTGTAGCGCTTCTGCCATGTTCGCGTTGGCCGCAGTAGATGACTTTTTCGCCATTATTCGTAAAAAAAATGCATCTTTAATGTACAGAATGCGCTCCAGTTCCAACAGCCTGCTCAAATTGTTTTCTTCCAAATTGGAGCTTCCTGTACCTATGGAAGCAATTTATGTCAATCTTGGTGTAACTGTGATGTATGCTTTCTATGTAATTTAAATTTCATTTTGACTTTATTTTAATTTTACCTTGATTTTTATATTACGTGTACCAAATTTTTTTTTCGATTATTTATTTTGACATAAGTACTATAATTTTATTATGATACGTGACATTAAGAATTAGTGACAGTTTTATTATGATTTGTTTAACTTAGACATTGAACGATCTTGTAATATTATTTGAATTTATAACTATTTTAACTTTAAATATAAATTATGTTACTAACATAGTGTTAAGAAGTTATTTGTAATACTAACAACTGGGCCAGGATGCCATAATAAATAAAATTTATTATTATTATTATTATTTTAGCGACATGCGCCATCTGAGACTTGAAGCGGACAAATAAACAAATATCCAAAAAAATTTATAAGTTTAATAACTCGATGCAGAAGAAATTACAGTTGTATCTGTCATTGCCTACTTACCTTTCGTGGTTAAATTCTCTTTAAATTATACTACGAATTTATTATTACAGTAAGTGGCAATATTCATATATAAGATTGTGTTACAAATAACGATCCCTAAAGTGACCCTGTCCCCCAAGCTTTGAGCGAGAGTCTAGTCTTAGTCTGGCACTTTGATTACCTTAGGCTAAAGAAAATTAAGCTGCTTCGCTTTATTTACTATATTATTAGCGGCAAAAAGCACGCGACGACAGGTAAGTGACATCAGCACCAATGGACATCGTTAGTCGAAGGTGTGACCTTCATTTATCAATATTCCATGTGATTATTATACCTACCGACCGCGAGCTTCAGTTGCCTATTTTTATTATTTATTTATTATTACCAAGTATACAAAAAACATCTTATACCTAAATTTCAGTCCCGCAAAACTGTTTACCAGTTTGACTGCGAAATCGAGAGCTCACTAAATAATCTATTTTGATGTAGACAATAAATGTTTTTTTAACTTATATTTAAATTTATTTTTGTTGCTTTCTTGTCGTATGTCGTCAGGTAAACTATTTAAAAAGTATGGTAATTGTTTTGATAATTTTCTGTCGCCATAATAATTATTTACTTTGGGTACTTCATATTTGCCAGACGACAGCGACCTGGTACCTTGATTATATGACGTAAACAACTTCACTTTGTTCCAGTGATTGCTGCGGCAGTTCCTACTCTTTAACCGCAACAAAGCCGCGTAAACGTGATTATTACGGTGTGCATAATCAAAAGGACCGTAGTACCGCCCCACACGAGATTTTAACATAAGAAACTCTACTAACAATTCATGTCGAAAACAAACTGCATCTATGGATAAAATTACATAAGGTCACGCTTTATAAACTTTCAGAATAAAAACCGATTGGCAGTATTATCCAAACAAATAGTTTAAAATTATTGTATTACCACAATGTTCTCGTTATAACCGTGATTTTAACGTGACCATACCGATGAGTTTTACGCCATCATTCGTAAACGAATCGCGTCGCTGCTGCAATGTGCGTGGGAGCGCCAACAGCATTTTGGGCACATGCGCATGTCCCAGTGCCTCAAAAATACGGAAAAAATTTATGAATTAATATTATATTATATCTACTAACATAGTGTTTAAGTTAATTTTGTTACTAACCAAGGTATGGATCATGGTCCGCAATAAACGATTTTTATTTTATTTTATTTATTTATAAACTACAAATAACACTTTTTGGATAAGTATTACTTTTTTCGAGTACACTCATTTTTCATTACGATTCTATAATATTTGTTGGAAGAGACACGAGTTTTAGTCAAAGAAAATTTTGACTAATCGCGGATCTAACAGAAGATTGTTGTATAAAGTTGTATTTGTAAACTAAACAATAATAATGATATTAATTTGAAATGGTCACCAACCGTACCAGCAGGTTTAGTGATACAGTATACAGTGAAACACAGTTAGCTCTTCAGTGCATAACTAAATCTTAAAATACATAGTGTCGCTACATTACAATACTATTATGCTCCTACCTTTTTAAATTTTGTCATTGATATCTTATTAAAACTTCTCCTTATCTCTTTAAACGTAGTCGAAGCGATAAAAAATTTAGAAAAGTCTTAAATTAGCAAAACGTGATCTGCTTCAGCACATCTACTAATGAGTTTGCTGCGAGTGACTCAAAACTAACGGGGGATATAAAAAACATCATGCTTTGCGTAGCTTTTTGTTAGACATATGGAGGTATTAAGATATATTTAATAAAATTAATTGAGCAAGGTCATAAAATTAAAAAGTATTTGCTTAGAGCCAAGAATATACCTGTAATACCAAGAATATAGGTGATATTCTAAATTCATGTATTATATATCTTAAAGTTGTAAGAAGTAGGGGGATTCCTTACATTATATCAAATAAGTAAACCACTCTGTGACGGTTGTCTATTTCGACCTCTTTTTGTCAGTAAATTTTATTTTTTTTTGTCGTTCCCGACGTAATTTTAAACTAGGAATTACGTAGTGTCGGAGAACGGCAATGTTTTGATTTGACAAGGCAGTCACGAAATATTATCCATCAAAGCAACTTGAATCTATTTATTTATTATTTTCCGAGTTTATTATTCAAAATTACATAGTTAAGATATTTTATTATCTACAATCAAAGTTTTTTTTAAGAAACCTATAATTTATTTTTACGTTCACGAGTGTGCGTAGCCAAAATTGTTGGTAAGGAATCTCATTCATTAAAATTTTATTTTATTGTTATTCTTTCTTTTCAGATCAAATTTAATTGTATTAATATTTCTGTTCTATTTTGTGTGACTATTTTTTTATTTCAATTTTGTTTATATTTTTCTGTTTGTATTTACAGGCATTTTTGTATATTTTAAATTTTACCGAAAAAATAAACTTAGAAGAGAGTTTTGGTGTTTTACTGGTACTACGTTACATACTGGCGCCCGAATATTCAAACGTAGTTTATGGAGAAGAGAGGAGGAACGAAAGGAAGAACAACAGAAGAATTGCAACATTAAAAATAATTTTTTTATAATTATTATTGAGGTCAGGCATAAAACTTTATTTGTTACCATTTTCAATCATTAACATTCACTATAATATATTTATATATATATCTACTATAATATATCTACTATAATATATCAAAATACTGCTAAATTATTCAGACATTTAAGTTTCTTTAGTTTCTTTCGTTATAATATCCTTGAAGAAATTTTCTGAAGGCACAACATTTATTCTATAACCCAGTAATTTCACTATTTAAATAACATTTTCTATTCATTTCCATCATTTGAAAATACGTATATTTTTAAGGCTCTTTTCTGCATAACGACTATTAACAAATTTATTTCACTTTAACATTTTTTTTTTTTTGGATTTTGCAATGAATTTTTCACAACTAAATAAACCTGAAATAATTTATGAATTAAAAATCAGAAATATAAATTTTTCTTCGACGCAATCTGTAGACGAACTACGATCATTATTATTAAATATTAATGTAGATTCTGAAACAGAAATTTTACAAAATAGCCCTGAAGAATTTTCAGAAGATATTAATACCATTAAAAAAAATTTAAAACTGGTTGAAGCTTGTATAAACTCTTATCCTATTAGGAAACAAAAAATTTCACCTTATTTAACTCATATAAGAACAAGATTAGGCCTCATTGACATTACATCAGATTTATCTTCAGAGCAGTTAGATTTAATAAATTCATGTTGGAATGATTTAACTCAATTAGACTCACGTTTTAAAAATTTGGAAAAATCACCAACACATTCCACATATCATTCCGCAGAATCTATACAAAATATTAATCTACAACCCCTTTCTTTTTTCGAAGCATTAACTGATAAGGTCAGTAAAATTACAGAAAATCGAACTAACAATGATTTAAAAAGATTTATTTATAAAGGTGAAGGTTGTCCAAAGGATTTTATTCAAAAACTTGAAGAATTTTCACAAATAAAAAATATTTCTGAAAAATCTTTATTCTCACATATTTATGATATTTTATCTGGATCTGCTCTTGATTGGTTTAGAGCTAGAAAGTCGACTATTAATGACTGGTCATCTTTCCGATCGGCATTGTTGAATGATTTTGCAATTACCGATTACGATTATAACTAAAAAAAGTAATCGATGCTCGTAAACAAAAACATAATGAGAGAATTATCATCTACTTTGCTACAATGGAATCTCTTTTTTCAAAGCTCTTGGAATCAATGTCCGAAAAAGAAAAAATTAATACTCTTGTTAGAAATCTTAAACCTGAATTCACATTACGTCTTTCACCTACTGATTTACATACTGTAAATTCCCTCTTGGAATCATGCAAATTTACAGAAAGCATTCTCCAAGTTTCTAATAATGCATCTTACTACTCTTCATCATCACCACCAGATCATTATCATTCTTTTCCTATTCCTTCTACATCAAATTCTAATAACAAATCGTATAATAATACTCTACTTTCACATAATCAACCATATATTCCTGAATTTCCTTTTAAAGCTTGTACATATAATTCCATAGCAGCTGTAGCTAATCCATTACCTAATACTGTAGCTGCAATTAATAAAAATCAGAATTTTTATAAATTCACTTGCCCACGTTGTAGATCTAATACACATTTATTAAAAGACTGTACTAACACTAATATAGTGTGTTTTCGTTGTGGAAAAAAAGACTTTATTACTAGTAAATGTCCTAATTGTAATAAGTCGATTTCAAAAAAACTAAATTACGAGGAGTGCATAAACAAAAATAATGGTATTAAATCATCAAATTTTGACAAAAAAGATTGGGATACATGGTTAAAAACTTTAACAATTTTTTTTAAATCTTATAACACTTGTGCTCTCCTCTTTAATAAAACATCAGATTTTGAACGTCCTTATTTACATATAAAAGTAAACGATTTAACTTTAAATGGTCTTTTAGATAGTGGTAGTGCTATCACTATATTGGGTAATAATTCTCATAAAATTTTATCACAACATGGTCTTTTTATGCAAAAAAACTGTTTAATAAAAGGTAATGTTGCAAACGGACAAACTATTTCTTCTATCGGCATTATTACTCTTCCTACTTTTTATAACAATAAATTTGCGTTAATTACAGCTCATGTGATCCCAGAAATCACTGAATCACTCATTTTGGGTATTGATTTTTGGAAAACTTTTAATCTTGCTCCGGATATTCTTAGTAATATCACATTACAACCTTCAAATTTAAACTCATCTTTTCTCATTAATACAGATTCTAACTTTCATTTACATGAATACCATTCTTTAACAGACACACAAAAAATTATTGCAGATGCAATTGTGGAAAAGTTTAGGTTGATTTCAACTGAATGTAAACCTTTAGGTCGTACTCATTTAGTCGAACATTTCATCGACACTGGAGACCATCCACCTATTCGTCAACGCTGTTACAGACTTTCTCCTGAGAAACAAAAAGCTCTTTGTAAAGAAGTTGATGATATGTTACAATTAGATGTCATTGAACCCAGTGACAGCCCATGGCTGAACCCAATTATTATTACACCTAAAAAAGATGGTACTTGGCGATTTTGTATTGATAGTCGTAAATTAAACGATATCACAAAAAAAGATGCTTACAAACTTCCTTTCATTTCTGATATATTAGATAACCTTAAAGATGCTAAATTTATATCATCTATTGACATTGCTAAAGCGTTTTGGAATATTCCCTTAAAAAAAGAGGATAAACTCAAAACTGCATTCCATGTTCCAGGCCGAGGAATGTTTCAATTTAAAGTTATGCCATTTGGTTTAACTAATGCACCTGCTACCCAACAAAGATTCATTGAAAATCTACTAAATGACCTTACAAATGATAATAATGTTTTCTATTTTATCGACGATATAGTCTGTATCTCTCAAACCTTTGAACAACATGTCGATATACTTACTAAAATTCTTAAAAAACTTTCAGATGCCAATCTCACAGTCAATTTTCCAAAATGTTCATTTTTCCGGAAAGAATTAAAGTACTTAGGCTATGTAGTTAATGAAAATGGTTTAAAAACGGATCCTAAAAAAGTTCAAGCTATTCTTGATATACAAACTCCAAAATCTGCTAAGGAGGTCAAACGTTTTTTGGGTACTGCCAGCTGGTACAGACGTTTTGTACCTAATTTAAGCACCCTTGCAGCACCGTTAACTAAATTAACTTCTACAAGCAAAAAATCACCTCCATTTAAGTGGTCTGATGAAGCTGAAATTGCTTTCAAGGCTATTAAGCAAGCTTTAATTAGTACACCAGTTCTGGCATGTCCAGATTTCTCTAAACCAATTGCTGTTCATTGTGATGCCTCTTCCTATGGCATTGGCGCAATGTTAACTCAGGAAGTCGATAATATTGATAAACCTATTGCTTATATGAGTAAATCACTTACAGGCGCTCAAAAGAATTATTCAGTCACTGAACGTGAACTTTTAAGTGTTATTACGGCACTAGAACATTGGCGTTGTTATTTAGATAATGGATTACAATTTACAATTTATACTGATCACGCAGCCCTTCAATGGTTTATGCATTTAAATAATCCTACTGGCAGATTAGCTCGATGGAGTATTCGTTTATCTATGTTTAATTTCGTAATTAAACACAAAAAAGGCTCAGATCATGTCGTACCAGATACTTTATCACGTATAAAACCAATTGATTTAATTAATTTTTCTACTTCTCAAACTAAAGACACTTGGTATTTAGCAATTTATAATAAATGTTTATCATTTCCTTCTAGTACTCCGGATTACATGATTCATAATAATAAATTGTTTAGATTTTGTAGATCTAACACATTATTTAACTCTGAATTTAATTGGAAACAAGTAATACCATTAGAATTTAGGGAATCTGTTATTACACAAAATCATTCTACTCCCCAAACGGCACATTTTGGTACTTTTAAAACATACCATAGAATTAAAAATCTCTATTTTTGGCCTGGCATGTATAAAGACGTAGCCATGTTTATTGCTAAGTGCGAGACTTGTTTAGCTACCAAGCACCAAAATCAAAACTTAATTGGTTTAATGGGCAAACCCAAACATTGTTCACGCCCTTTCCAATGTTTATCCATAGATTTGATAGGTCCACTTCCTACTTCACGTAAGCAGAATAGATTCCTATTTGTAGTTACTTGTTGTTTTTCCAAATATTGTTTGTTATTTCCAATAAAACATGCAACCGCTTCTATTATTCGCCATATATTGGACAATTTAGTTTTTATGGTTTATGGAGTTCCAGAAACTATTATATTAGATAATGGTCCTCAAATGATAAGTACAGAATTATCTGAATTATTTAAATTTTACAACATACCAAAAATACATTACACCCCACGTTACTGTCCACAGGTTAACACCGTTGAGCGTTACAATAAAACTATTGTAACGGCGATTGCAGCTTTTATAGATAAAGATCACAGAACTTGGGATACCTATATAAACAAAATACAGTTTGCTATTAATACTGCGGTTAATGAAACCACAAAATTCACTCCATCATTTTTAGTATTTGGTAGAGAAGCTGTTACATGTGGATCTATCTACAAAAATAAAGATTCCAGAGATGAACTAATTTTCAGTCCTAGGGATGTATATGCTGAAAACATAGGACAATTAATACCTATCTTTTCCGAAGTACAGAAGCGGTTATTTAATGCACATCAATATAATGCAACTTATTATAACAAACATCATCAGAATTTAGAATTTAATAACGGTGATATTGTTTGGAGGCGAAACCATGTAATAAGTTCCTCTAAAAAACATTTTTGTGCTAAGTTTGCACCCAAATTTATTAAATGTAAAGTTTCAAATAAAGTTTCACCATTAATTTACGATTTAGTGGATATGAATAATAACCCATTAGGTCGTTGGCATATCAGAGACATTAAACCTCTACCGCGTTTAACTTCTTCTTTGAGTGACTAGATTGGTTGTTACCAATTACTTTATATGAATTCATATATAATTATTGCTAATTATCTCACGGCGAGCATAAGCCGATTCTTTTTGTCTTATTTTTTTTCTATGCACCTCATTATCGTTTGGCTATACCATTAACATTGACGTTGGTCAAAACTTATAATTAATTATCATCATCGTAGTATTAGGTTAACTTATTGTGTAATTTATTTAATATTTGCAATTCTAGGAGTGTAATCTCTTATTTTCAATATCTGTATTATACTTTATAGTATAATTTGTTAAATGTTATCAATTTTTTTTCTCAATTTTTTTTCAAGCGGTTTGCAACTTGTAAAATTAAGCCTTCTGCACGAGCGTTTATTAAGGTAACTCGTTAAACTAAACCATACCTATGTGTATTATTTATACGCTTGAATCACTTTCCCGTGAGAATTATTTTCATATGTTTATTACATAAGTATTTTAATTACTTCACAAAAGACCCTTGGATTTTATTTAAAAGTCAATATTTCACGACTGGCTATGATTTTCTTTTCTTTCCGGCATATTTATTTCAGTCTTTAACTGAAACTTGTTTATAGTAATCACCGTGCGGGAATTAGCGACACGTTAAAGAAGCCATAAGCTATTAATATTTTCAGCGGATGGCAACTATTAAAGCCTTTTGCCGTTGCGTTCAACTCTGTTGAGTTGACTTATTTAGGATACGATTCCTCATAAGCAACTCTAACTGCATGATGTTTTATTTCCAGTAGTTGGAATAAGACTAGTATGATAGAGAATGTATGTTGTAATTATAATGTACGTTGATGGAGTTGAACGATGTATATTAACATTGTATATTCCAGGAACATGTTTAAAATTTTATCATTCATAAACCATGTAATTTAAGATAATTATTTAGGATTTTTTTTTTTTCTCTCTCTCGTCTGTTTTGTTTTCTTTTTCTATTAAATAACTTGTTGATATGCAATATATCAGTATTATTTTTTTTTTCATATATACAGGATGTTTTTTCAGAAAAATTTTTCTATAGGATGTTAATATTAATTTTCATTTTGCTTTTAATTATTATTTTTTTTTTTTTTGATTGTTCTTTCATTTAGCAGATTATATATTAAAATTCGATATGTATATGCGGTTTATTTTGATTTGGTTTGAATTTGAAATTTTACTAAAAAAAATCTTTCAGATTTTTTTTTTTTCCCGGCCCCCGGGGTATTGTGACGGTTGTCTATTTCGACCTCTTTTTGTCAGTAAATTTTATTTTTTTTTGTCGTTCCCGACGTAATTTTAAACTAGGAATTACGTAGTGTCGGAGAACGGCAATGTTTTGATTTGACAAGGCAGTCACGAAATATTATCCATCAAAGCAACTTGAATCTATTTATTTATTATTTTCCGAGTTTATTATTCAAAATTACATAGTTAAGATATTTTATTATCTACAATCAAAGTTTTTTTTAAGAAACCTATAATTTATTTTTACGTTCACGAGTGTGCGTAGCCAAAATTGTTGGTAAGGAATCTCATTCATTAAAATTTTATTTTATTGTTATTCTTTCTTTTCAGATCAAATTTAATTGTATTAATATTTCTGTTCTATTTTGTGTGAATATTTTTTTATTTCAATTTTGTTTATATTTTTCTGTTTGTATTTACAGGCATTTTTGTATATTTTAAATTTTACCGAAAAAATAAACTTAGAAGAGAGTTTTGGTGTTTTACTGGTACTACGTTACAACTCTCAGGCTTATTTATTGAAGGCAATTGAATTTAAATTGTATAAAGACAGCCTGAAAAGATACAAAAAATATGATATTTACTATTTGATATTCAATTTACATTTAAAAAGATGAATATGAAAATAAAATTGAGGAGGAAAAGGTTGACAAATAAATATAAGGTCACCGCACAGCAAAAAGGATATAAAAAAATGTGTAAATTGAAGCTTCGATTGCAATCCAAGTAAATTCATCAATCCATTATACATTTTATCATTATTGTATAATGGTAAGGTCGAACCAATTATAATATCAAACAATCGACTTGAAAACTAATGTGTTAATAGTAAGTATCCAAATATTTAAGTAGGTAGCTTAAATAATATACTACTTATTTCTGTGGAACGGACATTTTACCTACTGACTACCATGGCCTTGTTTTTAGGTATCTACGTTACAAAAAAAAAACAATGATCGCATGTATGTCACTATGTAGAGAACGGCAGAAAGTTTATGTCAACCTTTGCAAACAAATGTCGGGTTCCTTCTTCAATTTAGTTAATTAAATAACTAAGCCTTAATTATAGTTAGTTATAGAAAACTAACAACAACTTACCAATAATATGTTAATACTCTTGAAGAATAGAATTAAGTCCATTAAAAACAATTTAACAAACATCAACAAATTCCGTTTTAAACCAGCACAGATCACTCTCAAAAACTGCCAAATAACCCGAACAACTCGTAAACACCACTGTACCAATTTTCAAAAAGATTCAACTGTACCTCTGGTGGGACTCGAACCCACAATCCTCGGCTTAGGAGGCCGATGCCTTATCCATTGGGCCACAGAGGCGGATGGCTAACCGGCGCAAGAGACGGGTCCTAATGTGCGCGCGCCGACGTCACGTATTACGTCACCCTACGTGTTTATTAACGGCATTTTAGATTAGTTCTAAATCTATTTATCTAGCCACATTGCCTGATTCCTTATATGAAATATGCTCTGACAGTTGTGGGAAGCGGCGTCAAGCGGGAACGCTGCCGCTGAGTTCGTTTTTGTTGTATCGACTATTTACTTAGCTGTTTAGTTTTTGTTTTAAACTGTATGAAGTTGAAAACTTTGTCATAATATAAGAAAATCCTTGTCTTTGGATTGTCTTGGAATTGATTGTTTTGGAAATGTCTTTTATAAAACTAGGCTTTAAACCTTACAAACGTACCAAAAAATCTAAACTGTACTTGTTTTACAACGTCAAACTAGTATTCCATAATTAGAACTAGTCAGACAACTCTATGTAGCGATTTAGAAGTTTATAAAAAACCTACCTTCGATGCTCCTACGCATGTTTATTTAACGTTATCACCGAAATTGTGTGTCACTGTGTGTGTCATAAATTTTGGTTGTTTATTTAATGAGTAGGTATTTCAGACACTAATTTGATAAGGATAAATCAGTTGTTGATATATTTTGTTGATTAAGGCGGTAAGTAATAAACATACGCTTTAGGTATTTAGTTATAGATAGAAACAATATTGTTTATTTGAATGATACAATTACAGCGTAATGTAGTTTATTCACAAAAAATGTTTGCTAATATACATGTGTGTTTGATCAATGACGCACAGCGTTCGCTCACACCACACCACGCCATGTTAGGTACGCCTGACTGGTTTTTCGTCAGGTTCACAGTCAATGCACCATAACAACCAAATGCGATTTAAATTCGAGACGCGAAAACAAGCTTTATTAATTATTCAATGAAAACTAATAAGACTATTTGAACAATATATTACAAAGAACCATTAATATGAAATTCAACGGCAAGTCGTTAAGTCTACTAAATATATGCCCACTCGAGTAATGTAACGAAGTAAGAGATGTCAAAGTTACAATTCTCAGCCACAACAAACCCATTGTTTTCTTTATTTAAAAAATTGAGAAACAAAGAGGTACGTTGTGTACTTTTCAAATTATTCGTATCAGAAAACCAATGCTGGAAGCGTTGGCGCAGCTTAGCTCTGTGGCCTCCAGTTCCTGCAGTGCGGCGGGTCCTGCAGTCCGGGAGCGCCTCAGTGCTCCACTCGTGTAGCAACGCAAGGGCTCTCGATTTCAGGTCCCAGGGAATAGTAGTATACTGATCTCCATCACCCGCTGAAGTTGCGTCAAGCGGGCGATATTGCTACGAGTCAGGGTGCTGGTGGCCCAAACAGGGGCACCATATAGGGCCATCTATCTCACGATCCCCGCACAGGGAGCACGAATACACGGCGTCTCAGGTGCGCCGAGAATCGGCAACAGCCATCCCAAGGCCTCAGTTGCAATCAGTAGCCAAGGCGCAAGGCACTCGAAGTGGGGGCCAAAGTTCCACCGGCTATCCAGTACGAGTTATCCTGATAGCGCATTGACAGCCTCCCGTCGATGTGGGCGTCCTGAGCGGTGGTTCCACGGGTCATGGAAAACCACGACCGCGGACGTTTCGAGCGCCACCCGCATACCCAATTGCCATATGCGGCCCACAACGAATACCGGCGCGGAAGGAAGCATCCCTATGACTTTTGCCTCGGGCAGTGACCAGGGTGTCGTCCGCGTAGCAAACTACGCCGACACCCGGCACTGTGGCTCCTCGCAGGACCTAAATCTTTAAGCCCTGTGACTACAAATAGTAACTTTTCTTCGTTTTTTTTTCTGTAATGTAACCATGAATAATGTTTCTGGAAATAACAGTTTAAAATTAAATCATTACTGCCCCTCTTTTAAATAAAATGTTTTCACACTCTTTCTGGGTATCTCGGGGTAGCAGACGTTGTACTCGATTTCATTAAAACATGTTTTTTTCTCAATTTAGAAGTAATGTAGCGCTGTCATACATTTTGGGATCCCGACGAAACGCGCCATCTTTTAAAGTCACTTGCAAATGTTTCTACATTTGATTAAACTTGGGTAATGTAAAATATTAAATGTTGGGCAAAAATGTAACGTTTTTTTAAACAGAGGTAAACTGTTTAATTTTAAATGTAATTTATAAAAACGTTATACATGGTTAATTTACTGGAAAAAAAATCGAAGAAAAGTGAAGGTGTTAGGTTTTCCAAATTATTTTTTGACACTTAATATTTTTCTGATAGCTGTCACGACTTGGCTTATATGCCGGTTCCGGCTTGACGTTGATCTCTAGAACGGATCAATAATAAATAAACCACACAAAAATTCCCAAACATAATTTATTAAATTATGCAAAACCTAAATGTATACCTATGTAGTGTGTCCCAGGAAATACCTACTGTAAAATGGTAGTCCAGATGTAAAGCACCGCAATATATGTAATCAGATTTTCTTTAGTATATGAGTAATGAAGCTCTTTCTGACTTCACAGTGATTTTTGACTGTTGAGCTTATTTTGCTAACAACTTAGAAAATAAATACTTTGTTTTTGATTTCTTACTTAGTTAGCGAAATGTTGAAACTTGGTACTGCAACGTTTGCTTGTGCCGTATCTAATAAAAGAGGTTATTGCACAAACAAACTTGCCGACATTTATGACTGGCAACTTATAAGTCTGTCATTATTTTATTTTATTTGTAAATTGTAAAATAGATAGAATATGGATAGATTGTTCCATGGCATTCCTTTGCGGGCTTCGTCCCCAAAAATAGTCTAATAATTATTGATTGTGTTATTATAAAATAGATTCATCATTAATAAAAGTGGTTTAAAGTTATATGTGTTTTTTTCTTTGTTAATTAGGAAGACCGCCCTAGGGTAGACTTGGTCCATCTAGGGTCCCGGACCGCTAGAGTACCTTACCAACACCAACACGATTAAACCCAAAACAACAGTACCACGCGTACGACTCCAAAAAAATTAGGTACATAAAGAAAAAAAAGGAAAAATATACAATCATTCTGAAGGCGTTTAAGAAATTAAAAAATAAGAAGGCCAAAAGGATTTTAAAAAGTTCTTTTAGCTTATCAGCTTTGTACTGTAATTTTTATTGAGCTATTTTAATAATTGCACAGTACCTGAATTATGGTTCAAATGTTACAGAACCTAAAAACTTAAGTTATACACTCTTACACGATACAATCACAAAAGCGAACTATTATTTATATTTTACAATGATTCGGCTGGTTGATGACTTCTGGTTTAAAATGTTATAACAGTGAGAGAGTTTTAGATAGAATAATGTAAATTGCTTATATACATTATTTTCTTTTTTCTTTTTTTCCCAGACAAACACACCAACTGTATGGGCCCAAAGTAAGCAGAGCTTGTGTTATGAATGAGCATACAGCGAACTGGAGGGGAACCCAGATTAAACAACCATGACCCGAGAACAAACATCTGTGTTCATAACACAAATGAATGCCCCGGCCAGGACTCGAACCTGGGACCTTCGGCGTATGAGGCAAGGCTACTTACCACTCGGTCGCCAGTTATCGTTTATAGATAGTCGTCATTATGTTCAGTTATTTTAAGTTTATCATTTCCGGCCGTGGCACCGTGTGGACATACGCGGCCCACCGTCGCCGGCCGACGAGGTATGTGTGTCGATCCCACTGGGGGTGCGCGCTTGTGTTGTCGCTGCCGGGGGCACGGACCCTGCCCCTGCGCCTCGTTACCTCCACGTCATTTGTACCTATATAGCACACAGTAATACACATGAACCATTATTGAGCTCCTTTTACGATAGAGTTTATCAGATTATGATGTTAAATTTTAATGATATATTCATAGTACTCCCTTGCCAAGCTATCTCAAGCTTCAAATAATTATACTTATACGGAATTATTAACTTATAACAATAATTTAGTTTATCTTACATGTGATTTTATGAATTTTTTTACTTCTTTATCACAATATAATAATATTAATAATACACTTTTGGATCTTGTATTTTGTAATCGGATTTTACTAATTTCTTTATGTGAAAAACCTCATGTGCCCAGGGACGCACATTATAACTCCTTAAAAGTGGCGATTACATTAAACTTACCTATACCATTGCTGCCATTGAAATCTTCAAAACCCCCAATTCTACAAAGCCGACTTTGTGTCAATTAAGGCAGCTTTGTCATCAATCCAATGGGATGAAGTTTCAGGCGGCATGAGGGACGTTCAATGTATGACAAACAACTTTTGTACAGTTATAGATAATCGAATAGTTGAATTTGTGCCAAAATGTAATTCAAATTTAAAACAGAAATATCCACCGTGGTACACAGTGCCCCTTATAAAATTTAAAAAAAAATGACGAATTCCATAAATAATGGAAACGCTATGGTAGCCACAGTGATTACATTATTGTTGCAACATTAAGGTCACGTATAAAAAAAATCAGCGGAGTTTTATAACTCTGTCGGAAGAAAATATTAGAAAAAATCCGAAGCTTTTCTGGTCTTACGTTAAGTCAAAACGCTACCGATGACATTCCTGACAAGATGACGTATAACGATCAAACATTCTCGACGGGCCCTGGAAATGTGACAATTTTAATTAATATTTTCATTCCGTATTTCTTTACTCAAATGATATTTTTATTTTACCCTAATATCGTAACCATAATTCTTTTTTGGACTTGAGCAACATTTTCATAATCATTAATCCAATTTTAATTCATCGATGTGCCTTAGAACTCTCTATACTCTTAACTAAAATTTTAGAGCTTTCCTTGGAGACGGGAGTAATTCCTTCTAAATGGAAGGCGGCTTTGGTAACACCTATTCCTAAAAATAGCCAAAACAACTCACTACTGAATACAGGCCTATCTCTAAACTTTGTGTTCTTGAAAAAATTGTTACTTTAGATATCGAACTAGCAGCCCGTGTCTATATCTCCACAAAACAACACGGCTTCTTCAAACACCGGAGTCTAGATAGTAATATGGTCACCTTTACTTAATTCCTGGCTGAAGCAATTAATAAAAACGCACAAATAGATGCCGTATACACCGACTTCTCGCGCACCTTCGATACAATTAATCACAATATATTAATCAACAAGTTAGCGGCAGCCGATGTGATGGCTGCCTCCTCAGATGGATACAATCCTTCATCAAAAATAGGAGTCAAGCAGTATGCGTAAAAGGATACTGTTCTCGATTCCTTCCGGTGTTTTCTAGAATTCCTCAAGGTTCACACCTCGGACCCCTTCTCTTTTCGTTTTACATTAACGACATAGCCTATATCTTTCTACACAGTCAGCACTTACAATACGCGATACAAAACTGTACAGAATAATTAATTTTCAGGCTGATTGTGTTAAACATCAGAATTATCTAGATGCGCTTAACACCTACTGTACTACCAACTTATTAAATATTAACACTGATAAATGTTACTCTATATCATACACTCGCAAAAAGAAACCAATAAGTTTCGATTACGACATCAATAATAGTCCCCTGAAATAAGTAACACAAATTAGGGATTTAGTTATTATGGACTCAAAGCTGTCATTTAATAACCATATAGATCATATAGTATCAACAGCTTTTCGTAGATTAGGTTTCATTCTTAGAATTAGCAAACCATTCAAAATTTACATTGTGCGCTCCATCTTAGACTTTTGTAGCTCTGTCTCGAACCCCAGTTACAATTTACCTACACATCAACAGAATTGAAAAAAGTTCAAAAGAAGTTTATAAAGTAGCCTAATTATCGCAACAACACTGTTAATGAAACACTGAATGTCTGATATTACCTTCTTGTTCAAAATAAATGATTTATGTAGATTCATCAGAACTACTCGGCCAGGTTCAGTTCTCCGGCCGTGCTCGTCTCCCTGTGCGCCCCTCACGTTACCTACCACTGATTGTACTTCCTCGACGTAATAAGAATTATACTTGTAATTCCTTTTTTTATCGTTCCACCAATACTTACAATAGGGAATCTCTGACAACTTTTACTTTTCTTATTGATTTGTTGGCCACTTTTGAACTCAATTCTTTGGTTATTTTTGGGCACTGTCGGTCTTTTATTGTGAACCTTTATGTAGCGCTCTACATATACCCGTTCCGAATGCCTGTGAGCGCGTTCACGACGGATATCGATACGTCTCATCAATGACGTCGTTAACGCCGCCACCTTCCCACTCACAGTATCCAAGCTACGGAGCATGGTCCCTCTGAGCGATCTGTCAAAACTGACTCATGACGTTTCTTTGTTAATGTTTTTATTTAGGCTATTAAAGATTTTAGAAGCTCGCTTATTCATTTCAAAGCTTTTGTAATACAAAAAATGGATCCCAATACAATCAGGGACGAAAATCTTAAGAAATATTAATTTTATAATTTATATATATTTTATAATTTTATAGCGAGAAACAATAAGAATTGTAATAAGAAAGAGCACAAGTATCACTTTTAGCGCGCCAAAACGAATCGGAACAGTGATGAGCAGTTTTAGCGCTAATAGCGCTGTGAGCGGCAGTCGAAACGCACCCTTTACGTATATACGTATAAACGTTGGATCAATTTAAAATTGCCACACCGTCAAGTAATGCTGCGATTCTGGAGTTTATAGATGTCGTCAACCGGAAGAAAAATTGGGCATTCATGTAATGCTCGACAAGCCGATGTATACAAACTATTCGTGGATATTCGTAGGTAAATACTGGGCATATCGTAAATTAGTTTCCGCTGATAGTGGCACTGTGAAGATTTAGTCACATGCGACCACTTCTTTCTTTCTTTATCTTACTAGACCTTAAATTCGGTAAGCCGTTGGTAGACAGCTGCCTTAGCAAGTCTTCATGCCATTTTTAAAATTTACGTTACAATTTAAGTTACATTTGTTTACGGCCCTAAGCATTTTAAAGTTTACTGATCTCCGTTTCTACGACTATGCCTAGAAGGCGCGTTAAAGGAGCTGTATGGCAGAAATCTAGAAAACGTACTTAGACTCAACTCAGACCTAATTATCTCAGCAACATGGTCAAATAAAAAGCAACTCTGTTTTATATATTACATACATTTTCTAAAAATGTGTGGCTCCCTATAATAGGCAATAATTTTAAATGTTTCTTATCTATACCCTGGGCCACCGAGGAGTATGAACCCTGACCGACGAAGTTAGAACTGCGCTATCTCAGCCGTAGAGACAGCTTCCTCCAGTGTGGGAGTTTCCTTCCTAATTTAAAACAATTGAAATGTGATCTAAAGCATTTCAGTTTCTTCGTAAGGTTTAAATACGAATGAACCTTGCTTAGTTTAGGATTTTCAGGTTGTTTGTAAGCACAAATAAAAAACCCCCGACTGACGGAAAAAATCACGCAAACTTTTGAATGGCTGAACTGATTCTCTTCAAACATGGCGAAGAACAATCTCGATTCATTTTAACCAAAAAAAACTATCAAAATCGGTTCAGTGAGCCGATTGGGAGCTACGATGCCACAGACAGACTCACAAAAAATAAGGCACGTCAAACTTACAAAACCCCTCTTTTTGCGTCGATGGTTAAAAATATATCACAATAAGATTATTTGGGTAAACTAGAGATAACTTTACCACAAAACCACACCTTGGGTACCTAATTTCCTACTATTAACTAAATATTTTTTCCTAATAATGGCCAAAAAGATGACTTAGATTTTAATATTACTATTATTAGAGGTTTTTCATAATAATTTTAAGGCGGAGTCGTCAGAACTCCGCGCAATTTAAAATGCCTGCCATCAATTGGTTGAAATTGATGTCAAAGAATTCAAATAAAAAAATTACAAGAACTAAGTGTATTTTATTTAATTTATAAACTTAGACACAGATAATAATAAAATACAAAATATAACAATTACTACTCCACCATGAAGCATTCAAAAGTGTATATATATAAATTGGTATCAACGTGGTCTTTAGACCATACAGTTTTAGTACAATTTTTCAATCCAACGTTTCAGCTTTTGCTAAATAATCATAAAAGGCAAAATCTAGAATATTTTAATAACCATACGGTGCTTCAATCAAATAAATATAGCAGGCTTTAATACAACTATTTTGAAATTATAAATAAAAATGGCTACATAAAATCGAAATATAAAGTCATGTTATTGGTTGAATAATGTTTACTCGAATTACTTCTAATTACTCAAACGATAAGGTATAAGTATATCTTTTCTAAATATATAAATTTACCAAATACAGGATGTTTAGCAACTGTCAAAAATGATTTTACGAGGGTCTTTATTCGTGAATGTAGGAATTTTTAGTGAAGCCAATTTTATTTTATAAAAACCTTGCAATTAAACCCTACCACAATAAAATTCATTTCGCTATCTAAAAACCCAAAAACCACACAGTTTGGGTGTTTGAATGCAACATTTGGAGCATCCAAAGGCGTAATAAAAATTAAAAATAAACACATTTATTGGAATAAATATTTTTTAAAAGACATTCTTCATTTCAGACTTTACGATCCATATATCTTAAGATCGTATTAATAAACGTCAGAGAAATCATGTATCATCTGAAGCGAGACAGATATCATTTTCTATACCGAAACGAATACCTGTCTTGCTCTTAATAAGAGTCTTAGAGATATCTTATATCATTTGAGTTTAGATCTTGAGCTAATTCCAAACCCAGTTCTCTCAAAACAAAACAAAACCAGTCCAAATGCCAAACATCATTTTTACAAAACTAAGCCATCAATAAATTAAACCATATCTCAGTACAAACAAGGTCTACTTTTCCAATCTACAAGAGTAATGCACAATATCACCGGTAGGGTAGCGCACGAAAGCGCTCTGGTTCCCGAAGCGTTTCTTACAAACAGGACATATATTATAATCGTTGATCACCACACTCTTCGATTCGTGAAACTGTTTTAGTTCTTGGACCTGAGAAATAGGAAAGTAATATTAGTATAGAATTCTCTAAATGTCTCAGTAAGCGTCGGTTTCTAGACAGTATTTCACAAAGATATCGGCCATTAAAAGGGGCGACGCTGCCAGCGTTATGGGCACCTCTTCTCCGGGAACAGTCAGAGGTGGGTTATTTGATTAAAATATGCCATTTTTTTGTTCGTCTTTTCCAGTTACAAAGTTTTTACATTTTCAACTTTATCTACTTAAGATTGTATGGCCACACCAACTGTATGATCCCAAAGTAAGCAGAGCTTGTGTTATGAATAACCGCACAGCGAACTGGGGGAACCCAGGGTACACATACATATAAAAATATAAACATCCATGGCCCGAGAACAAACATCTGTGTTTATCACACAAATGAATGCCCCGGCCAGGACTCGAACCTGGGACCTCCGGCGTATGAGGCAGGAGTACTACCCACTACGCTACTTGGCCTCCTAATTTAAACATTTATCAGCATGGAACGGAGTCAATTACAGTTTATAAAATAAAAGTTATTTCTTATTTAAAAGAAGAATACTTCGCAACCAACATAATAATATATTTAAGACAAAAAACACATTACAGTAAAAAAAATAATTTAATAGGGGATAGACCAGGCCTTTAGACTATTTGTAAAAATACCTGAATAAGTTGAATTCAATGTTGATGTCAACTTCACGCATGAACAAATGTTCTACTTGATCGTAGAAATGAGCTGTAGGACAGTATTGGTAGCAAACCAAACTAGATTATCACCATTATCGGCCAATAAAAGTGTAGTAACATAATCTATTTTTATGTAGATACAAGATTTCATTGTTATTTCCTTCATAATTCATGAATTTGTTAACTATGATGATCTTTATAAAAAATTAAACATTTAAAAACTGAATAGATATTATAAAAGAAGCAAACCTGTAAATGCTCCGCATAAAGCAGGCCCTTTAACATCTGCGTCTTTCGTTTCACAGTAAGTTGAGTTTCTAGGGCGCCTTCTAGAAAATTCTTCAAGCGACTTAACGGTACTGAATCCGGGAGCGCTGCTAGCGCCTGTGGAAATCAGAAAATATTTGTTTCATTTGGTATTTCTGGAGAAGCAGTAGGATAGTGTATATTTCCTATTGTTATAAAAATATACATGGGGGGTGTGACAAGCCTGGTAAAAATGTTTAATTTTTATACTTCAACATAGTTTCCTTTTAACTAAATGAACTTCATGTAGTGTTGCTCTAGCTTTTCGATCCCTTTCCGGTTGCTTTCTCGCCATGAATCGTTTTACCCTTCTCTAGGTACTTACTATGATATCCCCACGCGATCCCAAAAAGCTGTAGCCATCATTTTGTCATACGCCGGAGGTCCCAGGTTCGACATACGTCGAGGCAATCATTTGTGTGATAAACACAGATGTTTGTTCTCGGCTCATGGTTGTTGATATTTATATGTGTATGTTTAGTTTGGATTCCCCTCCAGTTCGCTGTATGATCATCCATAACACAAGCTTTGCTGGGGTGTTTGTCTGGAGATTTATTTATTCTGCAGTTCACTGATCCATAACACATCGGGATTCATTTATTGTTATCTGTTTATTTATTTGCCGATAAAATTGCGTTCGCCTTTTTGGAGCTGGTTGGTTATCCAGTGGTTGGTGGACCACTGTTATTAAACGACGCCAACAAGTTCGTCTGAGTTGCCTACTATCTCGACTAACTCGCTCACTCTTAACCTTCGGTCGTTCAACACTATTTCCGTCCTGGACATTCAGCATCACTTGTGCTTGTACGACCACATCGAAAATCAGTAAACCACTTATGACGGTGTGGAGTCTCCGTTATGTTTATCATGTATTTGTTTCGTCCGTAATTGTCTTTATGCGCAAACAATAATGTTTAATCAACACACGAAGTTCTGTTTTCTCTTAGACAAAACGATCTGTTCCGCTTTTTGGTCTGACGCATTTCAGATCGCATATAATCTTACGTTGTTTAACATTATTCACGTAAACGTGATCTGTAATCGTCACTATATTTTAATGTTGCCTAAAATAATGAAGCAAAATAGTTTTGTTCTTAAATGGATGAAATTAAGCTCAAAAACAAGACTGTACAGTAAAAATTAT
Organism: Marasmarcha lunaedactyla; assembly: GCA_923062675.1. NCBI lineage: Eukaryota > Metazoa > Arthropoda > Insecta > Lepidoptera > Pterophoridae > Marasmarcha > Marasmarcha lunaedactyla. Next base: position 19,901,532 of record OV281353.1, read on the forward strand.
CTTATTACCACCCCAAACACCGTAACTACATTTTTGATTAATGACTTTTAATAAGCAATACCACACTAATACTTATACATACAAACTCAACCCAAGACCCACAAAAAAAATTCCTTCCATTCACCTACCTTAAGAGGCGAAACGCGATGCGAATGTTGGTCCAATATATTAAGAGCCTCTGCCAAATGCGGGGTCTTAGAGTCCGCGTGTCTCGGCACATTGGCTAAAGGCCCGCACAAACTCGCGCCCGCATCTTGGCTAAGCAACGTTCGCATTAACGTCACAAATACGTCACGGTTTTTATCCGTCGCGTTGTCGTGGATGTTCTCGCAGTAACGCGTTGCGCGGTCTATATCGCCTGGGAAGCAAGTTGGGTGATTTTAAAGACTTTGATTTTTAGCGTATCGGTACTATGTACTAATAAGATCAATACCTAGATTGAGTTTAATATACAAAAGGGTCTTTAAGATCTAATATACATAGTTAAAATAATTATTTTAATAACTTGGTAAAAAAAGTAATTATTTTTTATTTATTTAGAATTTACATGACAATGAAGTTTATATTTACAAGCAAGTCATATATGACTATAACTTAACTGATATAATAAAGTTACACTTTAGGTATAATCGTAAATAGGGGCAAAATACATTATTTTACTCACCTAAAATATGCACATAAATCGCCAACGCCTGCTCATGTCTGCCCAGTTTCCCCAAAATAACAGCTCTTTCTTCAAACAGACTATCATTAGGAAAATGTAAGATCACTCGCTCCGGTATGTAATGGTTAGATTTCTCCAAGAAAGCCAGCAATTTCGCCTTAGTATGTTGCATTTCCTCTTCAGTTATAGTCGATTTCTTATCTGTGATCTTGTCTCTGTACTTGCTGATCAATGCGTCGTGAAATATTGTGTTAGTGTCGTTCCACGTGTGTATGACGTGCTCTAGGTACGGTATGACTAGAGCGTCGTGTTCTCGCAGTAGAAAGTCTAGAATTTTCGGTCGCGGCAAGTTTTCTACTTCGACTATGTCTTCGGTGAAGATCTTCAAACCTTCCTCGGGGTGTTCTTCCAATATCCAATCGGAGAATTTGAATATTAAGTTTATATGTTCGGCACCTGAAATTAAAAATTATTTTGCTTTAAACAAATGTACATTAAAGTATGTTTGAACGTAATACATATCAGAACGTATAAATAACTATCGAAAACTTATTTGAAACTAATTAGTGTAATTTTTTTTAAATTTTCAATTGGTTCGCCTGAACTGGAGGCCTATGATAAAACTCCGTAAAGCCTTCCTGCCAGCGTAGTGACGCATGACTAGTTTTGATTTGTGATTAGTTTGTATTCGATATTGAATTTAAATTGCTTTCTTTACTTGAATACTGCTTTAAATGTTGTAAAAATAAATCTTAACATAGAAGGTAGCGCCGTCCTTAACTGCACAAATATTTGAATTTGAGTGCCGACTCGGCACGACCTATCATTCACAGCTAGTTACAACTGCGTTAGATTTGCTTTCCCCTTCTGTAATAACAATAATAATAACTTTATTTCTCAAAAAGCCATTTACACTTTGCTGGTTTAGAATTTTACATATTGATGTAAAATTAGGGTAAACCTGTCCTATAAGTGTCAAATTTTATAGCGATGATGTAAAGGAAATATTTAAATAAATCTTTCTATAATTATCTTTTATAATTTCCGACTGACCAGCATAGTGGTTAGTAGCCCTGCCACATACGCCGGTGGTCCCAGATTCGAGTCCTGGTTGGGGCATTCATTTGTGTGATGAACACAGATGTTTGTTCTCGGGTCGTGGTTGTTCATGTTCTATATAACTAGATAGATTAGACTAGATAACTTTTCCAGGACCCCCCCCCCTGCTCTGCTTAGTTTGAGGCACGACAGAGACAAATAATAACACAATGTTACCTTTAACAGAATATGATTGCAATAATATCGCTTACCTAAATGTTGCAAATAATTCTTAGTCCTATGGTACCCTTTCAAACTAGAATCCGGTTGTTTGGCCTGCTCTCGGAGCAACTGTAGCGCCTTCATGTGCTTTCCTTTAGTTTGGTACAAAATGATGAGTTCACTGTGCTTCCCGTGTTGTAATAAAGTCTTTTCTGCTTCTTCTAGACGACAATTGTTTAGCCGAAGTAAGGGCGCTACGAAGGCATCGTTGGTCTGAAAATAGAATTTAATTACTTTATTTTTTATGAAAATAAATTCTGTTTGCATTTTTTTTTCACAAAGTAATCAGGAATTTTTGACAAGTCATTAGTTCCAAGGATACACTAAACCAAATCACAAAGGTAATCAAATTCCAAGTTCTAGCCGAGTCGTTAGTATTTATCAAAATGTATGCGCAACAGAGACGTGACGTAAGATACGAACAAAACAAGTTGACGAACTGACTGACTGACGTTCGGTACCTGGCACGGGGATGGGTGATAAGAGAGGGGAGCGACTCCCTGGATCGTCTACCTGAGCAAGTGCCCCTTTCATGTAATCTTTTAGTAGTATTTTACATGTCTTTACTCATTTAAGATAATTTAAAAAATAGGTGCTTCCTCAATTTAAAGATCATAAATAAAATCAGATCAGTTTAAGTGCCAAGTATTATACCTTTTTAGAAACTGCATTAGATGCGCCAACTTTGGAGAGTAAATGCCAGCCTCATTTCGTAAATGTTTTTTACACGGTGGAGCAGAAGAAATTAGGTGTAAAAAATAGCGACAAATTTGTTTTTCTTTATTGCATTTTTTCTATCGTTCCATAAAAGATTTGCTTGTAACAAAGGTTTATTACATAAGAACATTTAGTAACCAATTAATAACCGAAAAAAAATCAAAATCGGTCAACATTTAAAGATTCAGCACACGAATTACTGATATAAGGAGGGATTTTTCACTTATTTTAGAAATCATTCTATATCTACTAAACTAATCCACATAGATTTTTAAAATATTTTTTTTTACTGTTGGACCATGGTGCGTGAACCCCTTCCATTTGGACGTTGACCATCTGGACACCCTGTATATACTAGCAAAATATTATTATGATCAAAAATTAACACAATTACTCATACAGAGACCGGCGAAACTAATATAATAAGGGCGACTGGCGCCGACTTGAGTTAAAAATTCAATCTGTTTGTCTCTGTCAGTCCAACAGAAATAGGCAGTGACGGAGGAACTTGTTTAACTGACTAACCGGTGAACTCCGAGTTAAATTGTTAACTGCGGTATGCGCTAGGTGGTCTAGGAAATAAACACAATCCCCAAAGCCCGTATATAACCCCTTTCTATCACAAATATTAACCAGATACACAGTTTCATACAAATATGACACTTTAAACTGTCCACAATAGTTTACACGTTGTCTAGAAATGACAATTGGAACATAACAACCTACGTTATTACAAATAATATTATTTTACGTTATTACACGTGCATGATTTAAAATTGAATTTAGAAAGACGATGACAAATATTTTAATTTTTGTTGAACGAAACGATTTTTAGTTGGACTTAAATATAAAAACACGTCTTTACACTGATTTCTGAAAACTTATTCTTGTTAAAATTACATGTTTATAGTATATCCACGTTAAGAAAACAGTGAATCATCGATGCCACTACAAATACTAGATTACCGTATTAGAAAAAGCTTTTTTTTTTGTCGGTGATGCTATTGGCTGCAAACAAATGCTGAGACGATACATCACTGTATGCTTTAAATTTTTAAGATATTTGACAAATTAATGTCAAAGTGACCGAATGCTATGAAATTGAAAGAGAACGCAAATATACACTTGGCCACTCAATTTGGGGAGGACATTTCTGACACTAATTCTGTATCTAGTTTTCCACTATGACCAATGCATACATTTCTTAGATTTGTACTACAAAAGACTATTTTATTATTTTTTTTATAATACCAGCATAAAAATACCTGTAAATAACATTTTAAAAGCGTAGTATCAATCAACTCCAACTGTTGAGCCGTGTTCCGCTGACTACCCTCTTTTTTCCCCGATTCTTCCTGATTGCTCCCGGATGCCGGATTCTTCCCGATTTGTGATCGCAAATCCACCAGATACTCGATCAGAGCATTCAGGGCATTTTCTAGATCTTTTCCTTTAAGTTTCACATTGCTATCATTATTTGGATTGTTATCTAACTCGGGGAATAGTTTGATTACTTCTGCAGGATCCGTGTTTAGTTTGACGAACTCTTTCATGGATTCTGAATATTTCTTGTTGTCGAATAATTCGAGAGCAAATAACATCTGAATAGAATGGAGCTTTTGTTTTTTTTCTTCGGGTGAACAATCGGATAATTCCTGGAATCACAATTTAAATATCAAATTATTTACATGAAAGTAAGAGGTAAAACTTTAAATCCGTTTTTAGAGTCGTCCTTTCAGGACTTAATACAATAGAATGTAGGTTTTTACGTCATTACATTTAAAAGAGTTTTAATTTTAGCTTTCCTATTAAATTTATTTCTTCTTCGAAACATTTCTAAAGTGTTCTGACCACCACATAAAACAGTACGTTTTGTAACTAACACATTCTCCCTGCATAAAACCACAGTGCGTGTGATAAACCTTTGATAACATCAATTTAATGGTGTAATTTGGAACGTAAAACATATAACTAATGATGTTAATTAAATCAAAAAACGTTAGGTACGGTATTTTTGTAATCTATGATTGGAAAATTATCAAAGACTGATCTCGTAGTAGGTCTCCCATTTGCGTGGACAATTTTTATTATTTACAAAAATTAGTATTTTGTAATAGTGCTAAGAACGAGAATTCAACCGCCTGACAGTGACTATTACTCCATAATCAAACAAACCTTCAAATTCATCTTAATGGATAATATTTTCCAATATGTACTTGCAAATCTTGGTAATACTTCCTTTCACTCCGAATGGAAGTATCAACAAGATTTCTGCTACTGTTGTTACATTTTTGCTTGAACCTAAGTAAAATTATAAGTAGTGAAAGTAATTTTGTACATTTATTTTAATCGATAAAAAGTATGTTAAGTTATTTTTAGTTGAACTAAATAAAAAACAATAGTCCATCTTGAGTATGCTGTCCGACCAATCTGTTTCGAAACTCGGCTGTCAGCTTGAGATTTGCTTGCCATTTTTATAATTTACTAGCTTTGGTCTTAAATTGATAAGTATTTAAATTTAATTAATTAAATATATATTAGTATTTAATTCAATAAAATGAATTTGAACAAACACTAGCGACGCTTGTCAGTTCACAGATATATTGGTCGGGCTGTGCTCTCTGTTACCGTCAAATCAAGTGCAATTTGGAATTGTTTATTCTTCAGTAGCTGCTGCCTCTGCTTGGTGAGGTCCACGGAACTTAAACACCACACTTGGCCCATGGACGACACGAATATTATTCCTCTCTTACATCTGCAAAGATGAGGTTTAACTTGGTTTATTTATATCATAGCCGGCAAATGAGCCATCCGAATCGTGGGACTGCGTCGCGGCTCGTGGGTGTTACATTTATTAATATTGATGATATTCCAAATAATATTTAATGATGCTGTGATTGCTGAAAGTTTCAATTGGGATTAATTTACTCCTGTGTTCACCCTGGCAGACGCTTCCCTTTATCCAGGTCCAGTTTAACGCGATATTAAGTGTAAACAGCTTGGCTGCGGCGGCATGACATACGCTCGCACGATCAGCTGCATTCCGTGTTTCTTTCATGTCCTAGTCAAATTGTACACCTCTTTTGTAGAGTGTTTGTGGCCCAGTGGTTAACACACTGGCTTCTCGATTTCAAGGTCCCGGGTTTGACCCCAGTGCAACTTAAGGGCATAAAGAAGACCGCTGTGAAGTTTAAAAACGTCAAAATACATGAGGGAACTCACATACCTAAGAAGCTCTTTCAAAGTGTAAAGTCTGTCAGCCTACAGGAGTAAAGTGGAGGAGCTATAAATTGCCCAATACCACCCCTTAGTCGGATGAGGCTGTCCAACAGCGGGATTATTAAGGCTGTCATGGATAATTTTTGTAACTGACACTATTGATAGAAGAGTGCCGGGAGCTGCTCTTTATCCTGGCTCTCTTTGGTTGTAAATATCCCTGTGATACCTTTTAAAAGCCGAACTTGTAAGACCCTCCAGAAATTGTGTATTTTACTTATTCAACCATTAAAAAATAAATACATACCTATACATCAGTCTTGCTTTGTTTAACTCTGGTAATGTTTGTATGAACAGTGCTGGTTCCACCGTCTGTACAATCACCTGATCTTGCAACAGACCGAGGATAAATGGTTCATCATATACTGAAACAAATAAATGTAATATTCATGCAGTCAGGAACATAGATAATTAGAAAATGTAATTTTTTTCTATATTTCTCTTCTGAATTGTGCAAGCATATGCTGCAGTTCATTTTCAAATGCTCTGACCAATTAAAAGAATTTTAGAAGAAACAAAATAATTTGAATTTATCATTTGATTGTTCTTACCTATGTGTCTGCCTTAATATTATTAAATCAATAAATAACTAGTGACCATACCAACTGCAATAGGAGCCTCTTGCCACTTAATTGTTTTCTTTATTTGAATATCTTTGGCTTCTTCCACTAATACAGAAGTACTGTCTCTACCAAGGATAAAGACCTTGTCTGTGTATGTAGCAATGGTTGGTTCTAAGGACCTCGAGCTTGAAGTTGGAAACAATTCTTTGGGTTGTCCTGAAGAGAGCTGCAAAACAAAAATTGGGTAATATTTTGCTGAAGAGCATTTGTGGACACATAAGTCCATTAAAGGACCACAATAAGTTAAGTAAATGAATTCTGTACAGAAGTGTAATGTTGTACACAACACAAATGAACCTGGAACAACCCTATCCATAACCCTCTAGTCCATGCCATCTACTACCTGATCCAGGTGTTATGTAACATTTATGCTGCCATTGGGTCAATGTAAACATGTTTCTACACAGTACAGCATCCAGTATCCAGTCCTGGATCAAAATAGAGAGACCATCAATTTTTCGGTCCAGTGACCAAACTCGCATAATGTAGAGTTGTTTTTTTAAATCAAAAAAGTAGTCATGACTCAAAAACAAGGAAACTTTTACTAGGGTTCATATTAAATTCTCTGATATGTCTGAAGTTGGTCTACCTCCAGGTGCACCATGCCATGGATTTTTTGGGATACAGTATAAGAGGTGTATTCATGTTAATTTAAAACTTGTCAATTTCCTTTACTAGTAGGGTCTTCCTTATAAGTTTAGAAGTTATATATTTGTAGGGTTTTTAATCTATAACCATGTCTATAGTTTTACCAGCTGGTTCATAACCATACAAAATACTTACATCATAAAGTGTATATTCTGCTTTAAATCCAACACACAAGTATTCTTGACCCCAACTCATAACCTTGGGTACATCAGGAATGGTAAAATCAAACAAATGTTGTTTGAACTCTCCATTTTTTCCGTAGTAGAGCTGGAGTTTTCTACGCACAGCCACACAGAGGCGGGAAACAGAGTTTGACTCCCCTTGAATTGTGGTTGTTGACTGAAAAGTTGTTGAACAAAAAGTATTAACATTTTCTCCACCTGTATAGTTCAAAAATGAGCAAAGCTTGTGCTATCTTTACTTTTTCTATTTACTTCTATTTACTTTTTATTTTTATCATCCTCACAAGAATACCGGTTTAAAAAACTGTTAACATATAAATCATGTACAAAAGGTGAGTATTTTTGTATATATGTACTAAATCAATGCAACAATTACTTCCAATTTTATTGTATAAGGATTTATGTCCAGAGATTCCTCTAGTCTAATATTGATAATATTTTGCAATAGCTCATATCTTGTTCTCAAAAGTTTTGATACTAGGTTTATGTATAAAAACATTTACACAGAGAGTTGGCAACAACTATTTCTTTACAGATTTTAACTTTAAGTTTTAACTTAAAGTTTATTTTCAACTGGAATGCTTCTAAACTATTAAGTTCAACTTACTTTGTTGTCCAAAGCAAAAAGTGATGCTCCTTTCGTTTGTACCATCATTTTAACAATTGGAAAATTGACACCATTTATATCATAGGTTGATAGAACATTATCCGTCAAACATAACAATAAGTTATCCTCTGGAATAAAACATTGAATATCAGAAAACATATGTAAAAACATTGAATCTACAAAATTGAAAGCTAAGAAATTCCAAATGTTTCACCTGGTATTACTTCTATTTGTTGAATTGGTTTCTTGCTGAAATTTTTACAGTATCTTAAAAGTTGTAATTCATATTTTTGATTACCACTATTCTTTGTTAATGAGTACATTAACAGATGACCTTGTCTAGTGCCCAGAAGTAAGTTTCCATCTAAAATGAAATATGTAATTAGGTTCATAGACTGAAACATGGAAACAAAACAAACAGTATTGGTCAATGTTTTCTTACCATAAGCGGCAATAGACTCTATTTGAACTGTAACGTTCAGGAGATGGGAGACTTCATAAGCTTCATGCATTTTGACGCACAGTATTTAGATCGATGCAGTAATGATGATTCGACAAATCTACATCACCATACAAAGTAGAAGAATTATAAAACCTTTGGCACCATAATATCTGTCTGCCCGATTTGATTCCCAATTTGTAGTTTATCACCAACTATTTATTATTCACTAGTTCATCGAACTTAATACTGTTTTAAACTTTTATTTAAAATTTCAAAAAGGAGAATTAAATGAATAGATCTTTCTCCGTGTTTATTGAGAATGAAAGTTTGAGAACGAGAAACAGTGTTGCCTGATGGTCTCGCCGACATACCCTTATGTGCGGTTTACATGTATTAAGTAGTTAAGTTGGTAACTAAATTTTAACTAAATTTTAAGTTACTACATGTCACTTGTGTGTCCAAACGGATTAAGTAGTTAAGTTCATAAGTTCAATGAAGATGAGCAGTGATGAATGTCAAGGAATTCGTCAATTCTGTACTTAGATATAATGTTTTAAACGTGATTTTGGACAAATTTAGAGAAGAATTTGATTCGGAAATTAAAATCTTTGCAAGATTATGTATTTTTCTAAATTTCTTACGTCGACGGGTCGACGTCGGTCGACGAACGATCGATTGGTGTGGTACCTTTACTAATTAGGTACCCTTAATAATCTCTAGAGGGATATCAGCCTCTCCCAACTCAAGGGTGGCGTCAGACTATTGTAGGCCATCACGCCAACTGCGGGTTGGCAAACTTACCAACTCAGGGTTGGTGTCAGACAATTGTAGGCCATCACGCCAACTGCGGGTTGGCAGACTTACCAACTCAGGGTTGGTGTCAGACAATTGTAGGCCATCACGCCAACTGCGGGTTGGCAGACTTACCAACTCAGGGTTGGTGTCAGACAATTGTAGGCCATCACGCCACCTGCGGGTTGGCAGACTTACCAACTCAGGGGTGGTGTCAGACAGTTGACGGCCATCACGCCAACTGCTCGTTGGCAGACTTACCAACTCAGGGGTGGTGTCAGACAATTGTAGGCCATCACGCCAACTGCGGGTTGGCAGACTTACCAACTCAGGGTTGGTGTCAGACAATTGTAGGCCATCACGCCAACTGCGGGTTGGCAGACTTACCAACTCAGGGTTGGTGTCAGATAATTGTAGGCCATCACGCCAACTGCGGGTTGGCAGACTTACCAACTCAGGGGTGGTGTCAGATAATTGTGGCCAGAATGCCAACTGTGGGTTGGCAGACTTACCAACTCAGGGTTGGTGTCAGACAATTGTAGGCCATCACGCCAACTGCGGGTTGGCAGACTTACCAACTCAGGGTTGGTGTCAGATAATTGTGGCCATCACGCCAACTGCGGGTTGGCAGACTTACCAACACAAGGGGTGGTGTCGTCGACCGGTCGACGGTCGATCGATTGGTGAACACCCTTAAATATTCTTCCACAAATTTTAAAGTAGAAACCCAACTCTACTCCATTATAAAAAAAACGATTAAATGCAACATAAATACGAGCTCTTGCCGCCACCAGCTTTGTCAACTTATGCACTGAACTAAAAAATCACGTCCAAACGTGTTAATTGAGAAGCCCCGCCCACCCACTTATACGAAAAATAGAACGAATCCTAATCTACTTAATCACTTGCGTACTAAATTTTAAGTTACCACTTGTCACTTAACCGATTGTTTACACGCAACTTAACTTAAAATTTAGTTAAAATTTAGTTACCAACTTAACCACTTAACGCGTGTAAACCAGCCATTATAGCCGGTTTACACGCGTTAAGTGGTTAAGTTGGTAACTAAATTTTAACTAAATTTTAAGTTAAAAGTTGCGTGTAAACAGTCAGTTAAGTGACAAGTGGTAACTTAAAATTTAGTACGCAAGTGATTAAGTAGATTAGGATTTGTTCTATTTTTCGTATAAGTGGGTGGGCGGGGCTTCTCAGTTAACACGTTTGGACGTGATTTTTTAGTTAAGTGCATAAGTTGACAAAGCTGGTGGCGGCAAGAGCTCCTATTTACTTCGCATTTACTCTTTTTTTTTTAAATGTCGGAGTGGAGTTTAGTTTCGACTTTAAAATTTGTTGAAGAATATATAAAATAGATATGCTTGTAGAATAAACATTTAGAAAAAAACATATTCTTGTAAAGATTTTAATTTCCGAATAAAATTCTTCTCTGAATTTGTCCAAAATCACATTTACCATATATCTAAGTACAGAATTGACGAATTCCTTGAGATTCATCACTGCTCATCTTCATTGAACTTATGAACTTAACTACTTAATCCGTTTGGACACACAAGTGACATGCAGTAACTTAAAATTTAGTTAAAATTTAGTTACCAACTTAACTACTTATTACATGTAAACCGCGCATTAGACTAATTTGATTTCTGTTGAAGTTTGTATATGTTGAATATATTGGCAGGCAACACTTGTCAAGTTGTCACATATGAAGTGACAGTTTTCTAATATTAAACTGTTCTTTTAAATGTCATTTAATTAATTGAATTTGGCTGGCATTAGCGTCGTTTCATGGAAATTTGATAAAATTCCGGGTCAATTTTTCGTTTGCGGTGTACACACGGTTTTCGTTATTTGTCGGTTATTTTGGTGATTTTGTTATCATCATTGAGTTATTTTAAGTGTTTCTGTTTTTCTCTTCCTCGCCTGGTAAGTGGTTGTACGAATTATCTAGCTCTTAATGAGCATGGATTGTGTTCCAATCCCTCCTAAGCCCCCAGACCCAATCCCGTTTTCTGATGTCAACAACTCCCCTGACCCTTTCTCTCAACATGTGCAAACAAGAAAACGTATAGTAAAGTATAATAAGTATAAATCGGGATTCGTCCCCTACTCCTAAAAAATCTGTTTCGAATGCTCTTCCATCTCAAACCAATAACCTTATTTACACTCATCCAAGTCTTAGAAGAAAAATCTTACCATCCTTCTGACAAAGGTCCTTTCATTGTTCATGTGTCCAGGTCAGAAACTCACCCTAAGTCAGGCAGTACATTTAATCATTTAAATTTTGGAAAATTTTTATTTACATCAAACATTAAAAATATTAAAAATGATGGTATAAAGAGTGTTGGCAGAAATCGGGTCTCTGTGGAATTCTCATCTGCATGTGCAGCAAACTAGTTTCTCAGAAACCCGAGTCTTAAATCTCATAACTATATAGCTTTAATTCCTACATATAATATAACAAGAATGGGGCTGATCCGCGGGATCCCAACTTCATGGTCTATGGAGGAAGTTGCATCAACAATCTCCACAAGCCAAGGTGATATAACAATTTTGAAGGCGCGTCACTTAAACAGAAAAGTGTCCATGGAGTCTGGTTCCACTTGGACCCCCACAGGATCTGTAGTGATCACTTTCTCTGGAAAATGCTTACCTGATAAAGTGTTTATTTTTAACTCATCATTAACCGTTGCTCCATACATTTTGCCTTCCATACAATGCTTAAACTATAATAATAATAATAATAATAATAACTTTATTTACTTTAAATAAAACACTTTTTACCGGATATTATCGCGTATATTTTAGTTGTGAGCCAGCTAGACACACCAACTTACAAGCTGGCCCAGCACTTAGCAATTGTGCTCTCACAACTGCGAGGAAAGACAAGTGCATATGTAAAGGATTCTTACCATTTTGTTAGTGACCTTAAAAATCTCAAGTTAACTAACAATGAAACTATGGTTAGCTTTGATGTGTCGTCTCTATTCACCTCACTACCTGTTAGAGACTGCATTGATATAGTAAAAAGGAAGCTAAGTGAGTCAAACTTGCCCGAGGAATATGCAGAACTATTAGAGCTATGTTTAACATCTGGCTACTTCATGTGGAATAACAATTACTACATTCAAATTGATGGTGTTGCCATGGGGTCTCCGGTGTCACCTGTTGTAGCTGACATTTACATGGAGAACTTCGAGGAGCAAGCGCTCCGAATGGCACCTGTTGTGCCGAAGATATACAAAAGGTACGTTGACGACACCTACACTATATTACCTAAGCATGAAGTGACTGCATTCCTAAACCACCTCAATTCCCTTAATTCTAAAATTAAATTCACTATGGAATTGGAGCAGGAGAACAAATTAGCTTTCTTAGATGTCCTAATACAAAGAAATCCTGATGGTACACTTAGCCATACTGTTTATAGGAAACCCACCCACACTGACCGATATCTAAATGGGAAATCCCATCACCACCCGAGCCAATTATCTGCCGTAGGCAACTCTTTGTTTCAGAGAGCACATGGAATCTGCGATCCCCAACACATTAATGAGGAACTCAACCACCTGGTTAAAGTGCTGCGGGATAACGATTTAAAAACACCGCGTCGCCGTCGCAGAAACCGCGTAAAGCCACTCACAGTTGAACGAAGACCAGCATTCCTGCCTTATATAAAGGGTGTTACTGACAAGATAGGAGGCATTCTTCGGCGAGCTTCAATCAAAACTATCTACAAGCCGCACTCAAAGATAAGCCAGCATCTTCGTCCAATAAAATCAAGCATCCCTTTACAAGATCCAGGCGTTTATAAAATCGACTGTGACTGCGGGCTCTCTTATATCGGTCAAACCAAACGAAATGTGTCAACTCGCATTAAAGAACACATCTCTGATGTTAAAAATAAACGAACCTCAAAATCTGCAGTTTGTGAACATTCCATAGACAAGCCCAACCATTATTTAAGATTTGATACCGTGAAGATCCTAGCAAAAGAGAAACATTTTATACCTAGGATGGTCAGAGAAACTATTGAAATTAAAAAACATCCAAATTTCAATAGAGAAGATGGTTGGAAACTTTCATCAACATGGGATCCAATACTTAAAAACATCAAAATGAAAAACCAGCAAACTGTTAGACTGCAAACTCAGGACACAGTCAGTGCCTTTTGTGTCAATCCGGGACGTTATGCGAGAAGACTGAGAAACAGATGGCGTTAATATGTATTGACAATCATGTAGTTTTTATTACTGGCAATAGATGAACAACACCTTAGTCTATCGTGACCACGGCAACTGCAAAGATGCCGAAACGTCGAAATAATTTTAAAATTAACTAAAATATACGCGATAATATCCGGTAAAAAGTGTTTTATTTAAAGTATGTATCGTGAAAACTTAAGAAAAATATTAACTTTATTTACTCTTTTCAATTTACAATAAGTATACTTAACCTAATAATAATCTAAGATACTTATCTATGATGTAAACAAAATACATATCCAAAATACTTTTATCCTAAATTAATATATTCTTTTCAAACATAAACTTAAGCTTTACATATAAATATTAAAGAAAGTGTTAACAAATCAACATGATAGCATGAATTGTCAATGCGGGTATACTTATTGACAAGAATTTCTTTACCTTCCGTGCTAGTCGAGACTGTGTTACGGCAAGGTAAGAATCTCACACAATGCAAAATCAACTTTATGCTCTTCCCACAAGCAAACTGTTGTAGATTTGGCCATGTGAAAGCCCAATGCCGATCCAGTGCTCGTTGCTTCAGATGTGCACAAACTCACTCATGTGACTCTTGTCCTGCATCCTCTGAAGTTTCCTGCCTGCAATGCTCAGGCCCTCATTTGGCAACTGACAAATCTTGCCCGGAACATTCCCGGCAAAAAAATATTAAAATCACCATGTCCCAAAAGAACATATCATTCAAGGAAGCATCATCCCTCTTCCCTTCAGTAAAAAAATCGTACGCAGATGCTTCTAAAAGTTCTCCTTCACTGAATCTTTCTTACAAAAAAACAGTATACAAACCATCAAAACCCAGTCCGTCTTTATCTCCAGGCTATGACAAAATTGCCCATAATGCTATTATTGCTAACCCTCCATCTACAAAATCTGATAATGCCTTCCCCCCTACTTCTTCCTGCTCCCCTAATGACAATTTTTTAGAACTCCTGATTTCCCTAGTTTTGAACATTCTTTCAAAATTTGAAGACATCCCACTACCGTCCTCCGTTGCTAAAAAGTTATCCCCTATTGCTAATCTTCTTCTTAACAATGGCCAGACGCCTTTATAAATTATACTCTTCTATGTTAAAAATATCTGTAAAAACTTATTTCATCCCCCTGTTTTTGTATTGTTCAAGGTAACTCAATGCTCGAGATACTGCAAGTTCTACTCAACTGATCGCTACAAAATTATTAACCTCGTGTAGTACGTGTGTATACTAATACTTGAAATTGGCAGAAATAGTTATTGTGTCGTAACAACAGCTGATTGCCATAAAACAAAATAATAATAATAATAATAATTAAATGTCATAACAGATGATTGTTTTCTGTTATGAATGACTTCTCATCTAGACACGAACGATGTAACATCTGATAGTTATAAAAAGATAATATACCTAGTGTAAATATGAAATAGTGTTAGTGTATGTAATAAAATAAATTACAATAACCATAATATCAGTGTTTTAGCTTCCAGAGCCCAGTCCCTTAAAAAGAGAACCTCTTATAGGTTATGGGCAGCACAATTTTAAAGATAAAATTTGGCTTGAAGACGAACAGAAAATTATAAGAGCAAGAGTTGTAAGAATTGATGAAAGGGAGAACACCAACAGAAGTAACACAAATGAATATAAGAAATCGTGAAGATGAAGTCAGAGAAGTTCGAGAAGGTGACATTGGAAGAAATAATAGAAATGGAGTTAATGTAGTTCGAGAAGGTGATATTGGAAGAAATAATAGAAATGGAGTTAATGTAGTTCGAGAAGGTGATATAGGAAGAAATAATAGAAATGGGAGTTAATGAAGTTCGAGAAGATGTTGTTTAAAAGGCAAAATAATAGAGGAAGAAATGAAAATCGAGAAGAAAGAGGAAGAATTATAAGTATTGAAGAAAGAGATATATTTAGTGAAATAAATGAAGATGACACAATTCAAGGTGAAACAAATGACAGCGGAACAAATGCCAATATTAACAAATGAAAATGACTCTAAGAAGTAATGATGATATGGATAAAAGAGAAGAATTTATTGACAGTGAAAATACTGAATTTTAGAAAATCCAAGAACTGGAAGACCGCTGCGGAACAAAGATAGGAGTGTGGTTATTCAAAATGAAATGTGAACTTATGGTGTTTCAGGGGAAATGGTTGTTTTCTTTATTGTGTTTATAAGTTTTATAGGGGAATTTCAATGTTGTATACAACAATAGATATAACTGAAAAGAGACAAGTATAATTCAACAATTAAGGGGGGGTGTTTTTTCAATAAACAATTAAGGGGGTGATCATAAAAATATAATTATTTATCACAAAAATATAATTGTTTATTAATTAAAATAAAAGCCGTGTAAGAAGTGAAGTACTCATTTATTTAGATACAAAAATATTTACAGTTATTTTTTAATCCTTTTATGTCTCTTTATAGTTTTGTTTTATTGTTGTTTTGTTTTAATAGTTATTTTGGTATTTTGGTTTCATAATAAAATAATTGAACGGTTAATATGTGGAAAAAGTGAGAAAATTTAAGAAATGAAAGATAATAAAAGATAATGTAAGGTTGTATGTGTTTTTTGAATTCAAGTGTTGAGTCTAAAGTTATGTGAAGTTGTTGTGTTTGTATTAAGTTATGTTATGGTTTATGAGTTGAGTTGATTTTGACTGATTTGAGTAGGAATGGCAATACTCAATTAGAGTATTGGTTCCCTATGTTTTATGTATGAAGTAGATATGATTAAAGTACTTTATTTAAGTAGTCGAGAAGGAGTTTAAAGTTTTTAATAAACTTAGAGTAGTTTATGTAGTGAGTAGTTGAGAAGGAGTTTAAAGTTTTAAATAAACTTAGAGTAGTTTATGTAGTGAGTAGTCGAGAAGGAGTTTAAAAGTTTTAAATAAACTTAGAGTAGTTTATGTAGTGAGTAGTCGAGAAGGGGTTTAAAGTTTTAAATAAACTTAGAGTGGTTTATGTAGTGAGTAGTCGAGAAGGAGTTTAAAGTTTTAAATAAACTTAGAGTAGTTTATGTAGTGAGTAGTCGAGAGGGAGTTTAAAGTTTTAAATAAACTTAAAGTAGTTTATGTAGTGAATAGTCGAGAAATAAACTTAGAGAGGTAGCAACTATAAAGTTGGTATTAAGTTTGAAAGATTGAAGTAATAGTTGTTGGTTGAATTAAGAGGGAATATTTCTTTATTAAATAGATGGAATTAAGTGGAAGTATTTGAATGTAAGTGATTGTGAGATTTTAATGTATAATTAGGTATGTATGGAAGGTAATGTTTAATTTATGTAGGTGAGTTATTTGGTATGTTGTATTAAATTATATACAGGGGATTAAATGATTAAATTATATACAGGGGGTTAAATGATTAAATTATATACAGGGGGTTGAATGTGTGCAAGTGTTGAGGGGGTGTGTTGAAGTTTGTATATGTTGAATATTGGCAGGCAACACTTGTCACATATGAAGTGACAGTTTTCTAATATTAAACTGTTCTTTTAAATGTCATAACAGATGATTGTTTTCTGTTATGAAAGACTTCTCATCTAGACACGAACGATGTAACATCTGATAGTTATAAAAAGATAAAATACCTAGTGTAAATATGAAATAGTGTTAGTGTGTGTAATAAAATAAATTACAATAACCATAATATAAGTGTTATAGCTTCATATCTCCAGAACCCAGTCCCTTAAAATAGAACCTCGAAAAATTTCTCCTCTAGAAATCCCCTAGAATACCCTTACCAAGTGGATGGTGGCATACAGCGATTTTTTAAAGAAGCGGTACATGCTTATATGCGGTTCATATATTATTAAACTTTATTATTGCCGCATTTTATTACTTATAGCTAAATTTATTCGTTATCTTCAACACCTCGAATCTCGACCTAGATTAGATGTGGCGCTCAGGTAATTTAAAGATCGTAAAAAAACATTAATAACAAAACGTAAGGAACGTGATTTTTGGTAAAAAAAAAACTGTATTTGATGTTTTTTTAAATTGCCCCTAAAAATTCCGCAAATATATTTTGCCCCTAACTCGGTCGAAAACCCCCTTAATCTAGGGAGAAATCCCCTGATCTGGCAGCACTGTTCCCAACTTCCTCACTTTATTTATTTATTTATTCAATTTTTTTTGTTAACATTTATCTTATAGAATACGGAACTGACCAGACAAAGGAACTACGACATACAGTCTGGTCTGTTGTAAATAAATGCCCTTCTTTTATTATGATGATGATGACATCATGAAAGATACTTAAAGTGATAGCGTGACTTTACTATCAACAAACGGACTTCTTACAAGAAACGAAAAGCACTGTTTACAGTTCTCATTGGTTTCTCTATTATACTATTTCCATTTCTTTATTTTATCGATGACAGTTCTAATTTGATATAATGTAGTCTTGTGACCAAATAAGAAATGATATCGATCGCATATATTTATTACATTTTGAACAAAGACAAATACAACAAAAACATTCAAATATATTTTTTCGAGGTGGGAACACTCAATGGCCCGCCGCCATTTTGTGTTTGTTTTAATCTGTCACTCGCAACAAGACGGTCGTGCCAGTCACTACATATCTGTTCGCTGAGTTTTTTCACATTATCCATACGTTGTGTATTTTGTGTTCCTCCGTGTTGATTGCTGCCCAGCTGTCAAATATCAAAATACTGAAAGGATCTGTTCTGAAAAGGCAGTCGAGAGAACTGGTGATCAAGGTTCGTAATTACTTTGAAGCAGTACTCTGCTTCAAAATGGTGGCCCGCTATTACCACTGTCGCAAGTGCGAGAGCGTGTTGCGGCCGCATTAGGAATTAGTGGACCCACTGTTTCAAAAATTACTACCGAAGCTTACGGTACAAACGGCATACAGGAAAATAAGCTTCGTACGCCGAAGAAAAAACGCCAACCACGTCGTGTGACATCGGTTGACAACTTCAACGCTGATCTTATTCGCCGTCATATAAATGACTATTACTTGCTCAAAGAAATTCCAACACTTAAAAATCTTGTTGTTTCTTTACGTGAATGTGGTTTATTCCATGGCCGAAAATCGTCATTAAGCTTAGCTTTGAAAGAAATTGGATTTTCTTATAAAAAAATCGGACAAACGTAAAATATTGAATGAGCGTCACGACGTTGCTATGGCTCGCTGCGAATTTTTGAGCGAAGCCAAAAAGATATCAGATTGGTCAAATGTTATTTTCACTGACGAGACTTGGTTAATGCAACCACACAGTATCTAAGAACTGGACTGACGACACCGCCGCTTCCACTAGTTCAGTGCCCATGGGAAAAGGTGAACGCCTTAGAAAACAGTGGACTACCACGAAGAAATGAACGCGGGGATTTACGAAGGATGGTTTCAAGAAATGGTGCAATCTCTGGAAGAACCATCAATAATTACTATGGACAACGCTACATATCACTCCAGACAAATTAATAAAATGCCGACGCAGGCCAATAAAAAACAAGAGATAATTGACTGGATTCAACGTCATGGCGAAAATGTGGATAGTACTTTATTAAAAATACAATTAGTGAGTATTTTAAAATCAAAAATAGCCTCCCTAAAAGATATGTTATCGACGAAAAAGCTGCCGAATGTGGTCTTTGGGTTCTTCGACTTCCGCCGTATCGTTGCCTGTACAATCCTATAGAACTAATATGGGAACAAATCAAAGGACAAGCCGCTCGAAAATTGTTGATTGATAAAAGGGGAATGGGTATTGAGCCATCCCCCTTTTACTGCAAACAAGATGTTAGATTTATTAAAAAATGAATGTGCGGAAGTAACTGCCGAAAACTGGGAAAAATGGTGAGAAGAACCCAAAACATTATAGCGTCGGATTGGGAAATTCATGTGGCATTCGATAATATACAAGTACAGGAACTTATAATAAATGTTGTGGAGAGCTCATCGAGTGACAGTGATGATTCATCAGATTTTGATTAAAATAAATAAATAAAGATTACCTGTCGTTATAATGATTTCGTTTAATTGTCGAGTACCTACCTATACCTACTTATTTTACAACAGATTCGAAAATTTTAAAGAAGTTGTCATTATCAATCAAGAATCACTACGTGTAACAGCTTGTACTGAAATATAATATTAGTTAATAAAGGGTTGAGTTGAAAATGTTCGTGTCGTCGGCCACTTATGTTTCAGTAAAATATATAGTTGTAATTATTTTAATTATAATAATCAATAAGGTTAATACCATATTTTATAATCATTGAGCTAAATACTAATTAGATTTTTAATTTTTTAGTGTTAAAATAGCTACCATTAGAGTAAAATTATAATAAATATACTGTGTTGCACCACAAATTCTTTAATCTAAAAATATTTGTTACTTCATTTAATAGGGAAAACTAGGAAAAATAAACAATGAACTACTAATTAATTATTTATTGTATTAGTTTGCTATCTCATTAGTAGGCAGGCTGCATTCCCTTGTTGCACAAAAACAGAGCGAATGTTTTTTTTATTGAGGGTTGCCGATCAAAGAAAATAATTTTGCACATAAACCCAAGCAAATAAAAAGCACAAAAATAAAATATTTGACTACAAAGCTGACATAAATATATTTTTAGTGATATTATTTAATATGTTATGATTTCGACATTTTTTTAAGTAATTTATTCAACTGAATATCTATGTCTTCTATTTTAAATCATAAAGATTACCACAAATATTTCTTTTTGCTTAATGATTAACCTATGGTTCAAGAACCTTGTCTGTATAGGTGAAGCTGCACGCAGTTACGTATTCCTTGATTTGCTTTTATGCCTCTTATATAATAGGTCTTTACCTATGAAACTGCCGTTTTGCCGTACTGGCCATTTCAAATGAAAATATTTTTTTTTTGACTAATAATTCTAATTTCAAATTAATTTTATTTGACAAACATGGAATTCTTTTTCTAAAATCGTCATTTGTTTAATAGTTAGTGTTTTGTTTTCAACGCATTCGAACATTTTTCGTCATCATGGATAAGTTAAAAATTCGAGTAATTATGGAGTATGAGTACCGTCGTGGCAGCAAAGCGGCACAAGCGGCACGCAACATCAACGACGTTTACGGAGCGAACACTACAAACGAACGCACCACCCGTTATTGGTTTACTCGCTTCCGTTCTGGAAATTTTGACCTGAAAAATGAACCCCGTGGTCGTCCGAAAACTTTGGTCGACAATGACGAATTAAAGGCAATTGTGGAAGCTGATGAAACTCAATCCACGGCTGAATTAGCAGCAGCTTTCGACGTTAGCATCAAAACAATATTGGTCCATTTGCGTCAAATTGGCAAGGTAAAAAAGCTTGACAAATGGGTACCCCACGAACTCAATGACCGCCAGCGCGAGTACGCGTGGAGACGTGCCTTGCACTGCTCAGTAGGCATACAAATGAAGGAATTCTGAACCGCATTGTTACTTGTGACGAGAAATGGATCCTGTTTGACAATCGTAAGCGCTCAGCAAGTTGGTTGGACCCTGGTTCAGCACCCAAACAATGCCCTAAACGAAAACTTACCCCTAGAAAAGTGATGGTCACTGTTTGGTGGTCTAACGCGGGTGTAATTCATCACAGCTTCTTGCCAAACGGGACAAGCATTACTGCAGATGTGTACTGTGAAGAACTGAACACAATGATGGAGAAGCTCGCACGTCTCCAACCAGCTTTGGTCAATCGTTCGGCTCCACTGGTCCTGCACGACAACGCGCGACCTCATACTGCACAGCAGACGGTATCCAAGCTACAAGAGTTGGGGTTGGAAGTTCTCCGTCATCTGCCGTACTCACCAGACCTTGCGCCTACAGACTTCTACTTTTTCCAGAATTTGGATAACTTCTTACCGGGAAAAAAATTCAATACCCGAGAGGCAGTACAAAATGCCTTTAAAGAATTTGTTGCCTCCCGTCCAGTTGATTTCTTCAAAGGCATCAATAAGCTACCAATGCGTTGGCAAAGATGCATTGATTGCATGGGCGATTATTTTGATTAATAGAAATAAAAAATATATAAAAAAATTACGTTTCATTTATTTCGTGAAAAACGGCAATTTCATAGGTAAAGACCTAATATTTATTTACATAATAGGGTTCTGACTTTCTTTTTAGTAATTATTATAAAATGTTATAAAAATTAAGGTATAGTCATTTTTTGCGTAAAGTACTGAAATAAAAAGCTTATTGAGGGCCTGGAATAAACTCAACTATTTGTACAAAAGTTACATTTTGTAAAAAAATATCGGGTCTGTTATCGTGTTAAGTTTATCGATATAGCTCCATCCCTATCAGTTACTCCGACTCTGGTATTATATAACCTTGTACGTGTGTAAACGTCATATTTTTTTATAAAATAATGCATACATAATGTTAAAAAAACGCTCGCACAAATTTTCACAGGAGCTGTCATCGAGAAAATAAAGAAATGGAAATAGTATAAATGTACATGTATTTGACGACCGAGCGGCGCGGCGTAGTGGTCAGTAGCCCTGTCTCATACACCGGAGGTCCCAGGTTTGAATCCTAGCCGGGACAATCATTTGCGTGATGAACACAGATGTTTGTTCTCGGGTCATGGTTGTTGATATTTATATAAGTATGTTTATTCTGGTGGAGGAGGGGGCCCAGTTCGCTGTATCGCTGTATCGTCCATAACACAAGCTCTGCTTACTCTGGGGCCATACAGTTGGTATGTTTGTCAACGAATTTATTTATTTATTACTATACACTAAATAGTAACTTAGGTACAAAAAAAAGAAAAAGCAATGAAGAGCACAGACTAATAAATGGAAGCAGACTTAAAGTAACCAATTACCCACACATATCAAATTTTCTAACACACTGACAAACACAGGGTCGCATTTGATTCAGATCAAGTAAATATTTGTTTTGTTGTGGTTAGTTGGTAAAACGATCAACTGGTTATATTTTTGATCATACAATTCTAAGTCGTACTAGTATATTTTTGAACTGGCTAAAAAATCTATTTGCTCTGGGGAAAACTAGTTTAATCCAGGTTCAAGCTAAGGCAATAAAGTATACTTTTAGTAAGTATATCATTTCCGTTAAATAAGCAAGCTTTCTACTTACTGGTATGTGGCATCGGTGTCCATGGAAATCATTAATCGAAGGTATTATTACTGAAATCATTAACTTTAGGACAGGGTTTTTTCCTGTACTTTTATTAGCTGTTCCTGCTCTTCCTGACCAGAATGCACGTCATGGTTATTATGGCGGGTTAATACGAAGTAGTTACTCTAGTGTGGGTCCAAAAAATTTCAAACCATTTATTAGTCAAGAAATATAGTAAAATGTGATGTCACAATTGGATGTTTTTTATTGGTAGTAGAAAAATAAATTCAAATAGCGAAATTATTAGTATATAAGTTTTTTAATCTACTAGAACATAATCTTACTAGTATTGTATGGTTGATTACATAAATTAATTCAATAACTAAATAATAACTAAATAAATAGAAGTTAGCTGGTTTTATACAATCACTGGCCTTGCTGCTAGATATTGCATTATAACAGTTGGTTCTATAGATAAGTACTTACTTTTATGCACATTTTTTATGCGGGGCAGTACAGGCCTGATTAGTACATTACCTCTGAAATTAGTTAGTTTTCCAAGTTGTTGACAAGGGTATAGTCTCAAATATAGTATGAATCTGGACAATTGCACGAATGCCATTCGTGTTTGAAAACAAAGATAAATCAAAGGTAGATAACACAAAGGTAAATCGCTTTTGTAATATTAAAACTGAGAAATATATGTTCACAAAGTTCTCACATCTATTAAGTCAAATGAAAAACTTATGACCAAAAAAAATTACATTTTACCATTGGAATACCAAGTCCGCCCCGTTCTGTATAAGTAATTGAAATGTCAACTAAGGCTACTTGATACAATAAAACTCAAATCTTTCCTAGATATATATCAAATACGTAAAACTGTACATTTAAAGAGAAGGAAAATCAACAAATTGAGTAACAAAGTAAGTTTTCATTTATATAAACGAATTACAACAGTTAATTATTCCACCAAAAATACTTACCGGTGAGACGTTATATCTTGAATTTTTCTATATGATGCATTATCACATATCGCACTTCACCATGATTTTATCGTATTGCCTCGAAAATAATTGAGAATTACGTAAAAAATTAGCCACAAACACGCCATTATATTATTGCACTGATGTACTTTATGTACCATATATTTTCGAGTTGCCGTTTAAAAAATATTTGTGCTCTAAAATATGCTAAAATATTTTCATTAAAGAAATTATTTGGATTGAAAAGACAGATATAAAACTGACACATGACGAAAATGATTTTAGATGCGAAAATAATTGGTTTTTGTGTACGTTTGTACGACGATCGCCAGACCTTAGATACTCACTGGTTTCAAAGATCTATAGTAAGATTTTTATAAGTAAGAGAATAACAATTGTATATCCCTGTCTTATAACTAATATATGACTACAACACTACATAAGATGAAATTACAATAATTAAAACGAATAACAACATATAAGGAATAAAATAATATACATAGGTACTTGTTCATTGATGGGAGTGGACAATAAAAATAATTTTAATTAATTTTCAAAATCGGAGATACCGGTATTTACCGGTACTTATCAGATTTGTGGCTGCCACTGTCAGGATTTTCATATATGTGTCACTGTTGCAACACCACGGAAAGAAAGGACTAGATATACAGGTTGCTCCATAACTTGCACGACAAACTGAAGTGAAAGAAAGATTGAGCTGTGCCCTACCAAATTAAAAAAAATTCCCTCAGTAGAAGTTTTACTGTTTTCGAGATATTCCAGAAATTAAATTTTTTTCGAAAATAGCCACTTTTGGTAAATTTTTTTGTTGCTGTGTGTACAAACAAGCAGATAATTTTGTAATTTTTTGTTGTAAATATTCTAGAGTAGTAGATCTACCATATTCAAATATCATTTTGTTAAATATCATTTGGTATCTTTGAGAAAAAACATATTATTCTCATTATTTTTTTCAACAATATTATTTACCTCAGCTTTGGCGTTCGATAGTGAAAAAAATGTACCGGACTGTCACTGCACATTTTACAAATAAATTACGTATTTAATAAAGATTTCAGAAAGGCATACTACTGGCCATATTATTGTAGAAAAAAAAAGAAATTGCCAGATTGTGCCAAAAGGGCTGATTCATATTAAATTCGACTTTTTACCAGTCCCTGGCCATGCTAAATTGATAAACAACATGAAATTAAAATGCGCTAAATTTTGTTTTCTACAAATAACGACAAACACTATGAATACGAGAGGACTACTACTGCTCTGACCTTTTTTATGATACCGATTCTCGAACGTTTAGACTATTGTCATATCCACAGCCGTTGCTAAGCCGGTGCTTGTCTGTCCTGTTTGCTATCTCACTCTTACGATAGCTAAAGTATGCGTCTGTATCTGTCACTTTTTCCTGCCCCTCCCTCTGCCACCCAGTAACTAACTAGGCAGTACGATCCTTAACGCTCTCCTGTGCACACGTCGTCGCTCTCTTACCACTGTTGTTTTGTTTTCGTACTATGTTTTTTGCTTGGAACTCGGACTTTGATTAGCCTTACGATTTGGACTTCGTTAACTGTGGTTACTTACGACTTGGCGCTTTCTTGGACTTAAAATAATCTCTATTTATTTAGGCTCTTCGCCTTTATGAAACCAGAAGACCCGATCCCATTGCACTGGGCCTTTCCCAGAGTGAAGGTACAGTGCTGCCCGAATTAGGGGCATCACTGCGTGTTGTCCCCAACCCCTAGTTTAGAAGTTAGTCCTCGTTGGTAGGTTCATAGTATATTTATTTATGTATTGTTGTCCCTCCTCAACCCCTCCGTAATGGACTCGCAGACTGCTGTGCACTTTGTAGAGTTCCTTAATTCCATCGCGAATCAGATTCCCCAGAACATTCTCGACATGCTTGTCAAAGTAACAAAAAGCCTCTCCACCCCTCTGGTCCTAGGCCCTTCCGCGTCCTCCACCTCCAGCGACATGTAGTGTGAAGTAGACGCCCCTTCGGTGCACCGCGAGCGCACCCGCCACCGAGTCATCATCGGACGCTACCCCAACTGACTCTGAGCCACCCTCATTCACCCTCGTTAAGAAGCGCTCGAAACAAGCCCCGGCGTCCTCAACGCCCGCCGCAGTGTTTTCAACGCCCGCCGCCCCGGTGTCAACACCCGCCCCACTGATGTCACTCCAAGTGACTCCACCCCCAACCTCAGTCAAGGCTCAGGTCCCACCACCCGTATCTCCAGAAAAAGGGCAGATGGTCCGAGGTTGCCAACTTGTGCAGAGAGAACAAGATTCAATATACCTGAGCCTCCAACTCTTGTGAATCTATCAGGATTATTGTCTGGTATTTAGACGACTTCCGAGCCTTAACCACATGAGTAGATAAACGGAGCCGAGACAAAGCTTCTTAAGGACGTGAAAAATTGTTATCTATTTTGGTAGGGTTGTCACAGTAGGTTAAGACAAATTAAACAAAATATTTGTTAAATAGTTTCGTTATTTAGTATGATAGAATACTTTACAAATTACTTACTCTAATAATTTTCTCTTATAATTTTTGTGTTTAATAATTTATTGTTTCTTTTGATGGTGTGCTAAATTCTGCATATACATGTAGCTTTTCAAGTAATGTAACGGGACACACTCACATGACATATCAAATTTACAATCTTTAATACGCTTAAGTATTTCATTGCCAATATAGACAACATTTATTTCAACATCGAAATATTCGCAAAACTTTGGCTCGAGCAATTCAATTTTATTTTTCTAGAATTATTCATACACACAGTACAATAAACAACCATTATTAATAAAAAATACAACGTTTTTACATTAAAATAATCAAACTTGCAACTAACAAAACAAACAACGTGCGTCGCTATGACCCTAAGATTGTCAACAGGCTGTGCCTTTTGACCTGTCTCGCCACGTACGTGACAAGCGGCCAGTGGTCACGCACGCATGCTCCGCGTGCTTGTAGTAGTGCAATCGATTCGTGCGGTTGTATGGAGCTTTTGCTGCGTTCCGTTTGCAGATTATAGCGCTCACAGCACTCATATACCCGTTCCGATATCGATACGTCATCAATGGCGTCATAAGCGCCACCATCTTCCCGCTCACAGTGCCTAATGCTGCGTTCCGTTTGCCGATTACAGCGCTAAAAGTGCTCAAAACCGTTCTGATTCGTTTGAGCGCGCTTAAAGAAAATTAATAAGCAAGCTTTTAAAATCTTAAAACGACTAATAAAAACATTAACAAAGTAACGTCATGTGTCAGTTTTGACAGGCCGCTCAGAGCGACCATTTCTTTTGTAATAATGTAAAAAAATCGCTCCTGCTTCATTCAGAGTCAAAGATCTTAATGAAATTGTAACTTTAGACTTAAGCGACGAACAATCAGAATGTTAGCGCGATATTAACCGTTCTCATTGCAATAGCACTAATAGAATTGGAACGGTTTTGAGCACTTTTAGCGCTGTGAGCGGCAAACGGAACGCACTATTTGTCTCTGTTCTGTTTATCTACTCATGTGCCTTAACTAAGCTCCTCACCGGTAATCGAATTGCTTACCATACTTATGCTCTCCCCGAAAAGCGTAAGGTTAGAGCAGTACTTCGGGGGTACCCACCCGAATTAGCGAACGTAGACATCCTCAAAGATCTGCAGTCCCAAGGCTTTCCGGCACTTGCTGTGCATAAAATGCACATCGAGAACGGAAAGCGTCACCCGCTCGCCGTGGTGGTTCTCGCCAATGTTCCCAAATCCAGGGACATTTTCAAAGTGGCTGCCAGTCTCTCTGGAATCTCGATCAAGGCGCCTCATCGCCGCGGTCACCCTGGGCAGTGCCACCGCTGCCAATTATACGGGCATGCTGTGGGCAACTACGTTGTTCCGCCCAGGTGCGTAGAGTGTCTGGTGCCCCATAACACCAAGGAGTGATCCGCTTGCAAAGCTTACGCAGCCTAAGCCTGCTCCAGAGAACTAGAGACAGAACCCCGCTGTACACCCAAATCCCACCACCGTTCCTCGCCCATCCCAGTCTACATCTCGACCCTCACTAGCAGACGATATGCGTATCGTTTTCGATGCTCTCAAACATATTGATGTTAGGGAAAATATCATTTCTTGCACGAAAACTAAGTGCTTCCCGCTCACCTACAGAACGCCTCATAGCCTTGACAGAGCGTAGTTCCCTTCTCAGATCATTATAGGTTCATTTAAATGAAGCCCACCAGCCAGCCCCAAGGCTAGAATTGTGAGAGTACTATGCGTTTCAAGTAACAATAAGACCGATTTAGCGCCATATTGTGACGTCATAGCCGTCAATTCGAACCGGTTAGGTAGCGTGAGCAAAAAAAGAATTTTTTAAATATAATTTATTCAAGCAAGCAATTGCTTCCAACTTAAACTCTCAATTTGGCTTAACTTTTACGTTTGACTACGTGCCAAACATATTCGATTGGATTTAAATCACAAGTGTAAGGTGGCAGCCTCAAAATTTCAAAACCGTAATAGTTGTAAATGCTATTTTTGTGCCTTTTTCTTCACTCATAGAGTTTTATTTTGAAAAATTTCTTTTCAATATAACACTGATAAAGTAAAATAAATCGTTATTTTTATGTAAAAAAGTTTTCTTTGCAGACCATAATTTTCAAGTGAAACTTGACATATAGGGGTCATTGACGTTCCTATCCTCATTTGAATCGCATAGTATGGGTCAATATTGGAGTAGACCCAAAATTTCAGATCCATTGGTTAGACATTACTAACTGCATTCTACCAAAATACCTTAATAAAAATTACCACACCGTACAAAGGCATTACACTTCGCAAGACGGAATAAGTGTGTAAATAATTCGAACAGGGCTAGCCAAATAAATTATTATTTATTTAAATAGCAAAATAAAATAATAAATAAGATAGTTATAAAAAAATAGTACTTAAACATGAAGAGAAACGTTTATGTCAGAACGTAATTCGTACCACACAAGAAGGCATTGTACGGTATAATAAACACAGCATAGGGAATTGTTTTGTTTGATGGTTAGCCGTGGCACTGGGTTGCACAAGACTGGGTCAATTGGCGGGCAATTTGTATTCGCGTTGCTATTATTGAGAGCGGACAACTTGTCTATATTATAGACCTAGTAGTATCATTGATACTACTAGGATAAGGAAAAGGAATGAGCTTAACTAAAACAAACTGAAATAAAAAGCCATGATTACTATTCATTTAATATTTACTTTATAATTATGTTATTTTTCATTCATAACTAACAACGATATGGGTGTTACAATGTATTCAAATTCAGTAAAACAAATTAAAAACAAATACAAATTTCACTCACTATTAATTTTTAATATTACAGTAATAGTAATAAGAAAACTCCCTTTACTTTAAATAATTTATATAAGTTACAACCCCATTTGAAACTTTGCAATGTAAGGGGAACTCCTCAGGTAGTAAATGTGCACGCAAAACGTGAATGTGAGAATTCAGTGGGATTAGAGTTTATATAACATCACTTCCAGCTTCAGGTCACTAGTATGTCTTATTAGTTTTTACACAGAGGGTCTTTAGAAGCAATGTCGATTACAAAATTCATATTAGATAGACTTAATAAAAAATATGCGTATCTAAACTACCGTATTACTACACGAGCATTAGTGCATTGGAGAGTCCATTCCGGGACCGGTTCCAACAAACAAACACTGCCAGTAAGAGATGCTATCCGACTAAAAGTTACTCAGAGTCATACCATAAAGATAATTATTATATTTACACGAATTATAAAGGTGTGTCAGCAAATCAATAGCCTTAATGACGACAACTAAGCTCCACTAGGTGTGATTTTAAATCAATGCGCCGAGCGCATTCCTTAAGATACAATAATTTATACGTAATTAGTACATAGGTACATATTATAGTAATACATAAGTCAATGCGAAAATTCCCGCCACGGGGATAGGTATTGGCCAGAGGTACAAGGGTTTCAGTAAAACCTGTGAATTAGAATCAACTAAGCGCGCTTATCTCATTCACATTATCCACTAAAACATTACAACTAGTTTTAATTTTTCTATAAAATATGGTGTCACAATGAGGCAGATTTAAACTACTGGCCGATTGTCTTGAGACTGAAATGACATTTTACGCGAGGATGGAGACAATGCAATTGGTCCAAATAAAAATGTCGAAATTACTATAGACTGGCGCAATGCACAGCTGCTGTGAATATTGCGTATCGGCCCACACTAAAGCAATTTTAAAGGCAATTTACGACACAAGGTATGCTTTATAGCTACATCTAAACCATGAATCAAAGATCTCATTATTCTATACTTAAAGGCGTTTATTATACCTTTCTCTAATTTGTAATTGTATGCCAAATTCAAGTGCAAAATGAAATTACTCAAATACTTAAAACTATGACAATGAAATTTATAGCAAAATTTATAAATGACTACTAATAACCATAGTGTTTTCAATGACGAATTTGTATTATGTAATAGAAATTTAATTGAATATAGAATACAATATTATAGAAAGACTATCTCGTTACAATAGGACACAGACAGTGCATAAATACAAGAATATATCCAGCAGGGTAACACAAGGTACACTGCAATAAAAAACAGTTACAAGTTGGTCAAAAAAATTAAATATCTATAATGTAGTAAATCTAAAAATTTATATTCTCTGTATTGTTTATACACATTCATAATTCTGAGATAGCTTCAAATATAAATTATCTATCATGAGAGATCAGTTAATGCTAGATATTTAAATTTACAAAAGATGTTCTCCCTATGCAATTCAGCAGAAATATTTCATTTACTAAGTTTATAATCGTTGAAATAACACTAGGCATACATTTCGTACAAGTTTCGTGAGTTTTAGTGATATTTTCCAACAATAAATATACTAATGCACTACACAATAATGTCATTCCTATAGATTAAACTGCCCAAGCAAAGATTACTCTTCAATCTAACATAGGAAACACCGCGGCACCCCTCGATAGGCGATTCAATGAGAAACAAACTTACAGGGACTAACGTTCCGTCCTTGTAGATAAAAAAATCTCACAGATAACGACTATAAAGCAATAAATTTAAAAATTATTAAAATAATAGGACAAGATTTAAAAACATTGAAAAAAAAAAAAAACATTTTATCGAGATGATAATCCGTCGTTTACAGAATAAACAATATTACATTCCAAGGTATTTACATAAAAGGTGAGGAAAAAATTTGAGCTTACAAAAGTACAAAGTAATCACATTGAACGGTATAATATATTTTTAGGATCTACAGTGGATTTACCCTTCTTACCGACCACGAGGGTTAATCGAAGAAGCTCTACGCTTGGAAAACACCTATTATGCATTTCGAAGGCCAACAGGAAGGAATCCATGAGTGGTTAGATGGTGTTTCTTGTCTAGTTTGGGGCCGACTGTTCCGGCTGTCGTCGGCGGCCTTTCATTGTAGTCGTAGGATTTGCGTTTTCCGTCTATGAGGCGGTCGGGGAGGCCGCGGCACCACTGGATGCGGCATTTTCACCTGCGGATTTATTTTATGTATTATTTTATTTTAGAGAAAGGCTATGTTCGCATTGCAAGTCGGCCTTGTTTTATTAGAAATACTTGAAACATTAGACCCAATCTAGAAATAAACTGCCTTCAATATAAACATAGCCATGGAGTATTGCATTAAAATTATAATCAAATATTATACAGATAGTAGGTACTTATATGGTAAAATATTTCACATAAAAGAAAACACAATCAATTCCAAAAATCACTTGCTTAGGTTTTTCATGGTAAGTATCAAGTAAAAGTATAATTTTTAGTTTAAATTAAAAATCTAATATTAATCCTTAAATTAAATAAAGTTGGATTAGGTATTGTCTACTAAAACGCGATAAAACTACAACAAACAAAAAAAACATCAAAGACATGCATGACATCTCATATTTATTCAAGACAATAAAATACCACCATATACTCTATAATAATAATAATATTGTATATATGTACTCGTATAAAAACTCATTTCTTATCTTCGGGTTTCTTCTTTAACGAACCTGTTTCGGTTTCTTGAATGTTGTTTGAACCCGACGGGAGGTCCGAGGGTGGCTGTGTGTTTGCCCTCGGCTTGAGGAAGTCATTCAGAGAAGGTTGTATTGACAGCTCGTACTCAGTGAAGTTGAAGAGAGGCGGTAAGGAGCGGCCGTTGGGCAAACGGGCAGACGGTTCACGCAGCTCATCAAAGAAACTGTAAAGATTTAGAAGATTAATAAATAGCGTAGGTTTACGTTATGGATAATCATAATAAGACAGCTTATAAGTGAAAAGGAAACAATAATGGCAATGTGAACATCACAGTGTATGAGTCAGAGCTAAATTCAAACACTGTCATAGGTTGTAGATATGACAATCTGCGTTTTCCTGTGTATGCAATGTTTAAATCAACCAGACCCATTTCAAATATCAAATCTCCTATTTATATGCTGGGTTTTTTAAATCTATACCATAGCAGTTCCGCATTCATCTCCTAGAATCTCAGGCTAAAATTACCAACAGGAACTACATGGCGGCATGTTTCCAAATACGAAGCCAATCTAGCGGTCCAACCATAAAATGTGTCATCATAACATGACATCGTCGTTATTTGCCACAAATATTGTGTAAAAACTACAAGAAAAAATACTGAGGCAAGAATGGGGCAGCAGAGCAAAAATAATAAAATTTTTATGACACAATTTACGTATGTCTTACAAGCTTCATTATTGAAATTGTGTCTATATATATTAAACTGGTTTTTTGATTATGTGGTAAAATAGTAAATTGCATAGTCACTATGCAAACTAAAAGCTTCAATTAAAATTTTAACATTTATTTGTGCAACGAGTGCAGTTCCTATAGCAAAGTATTAAATAGTTGAGTTCATTCCAGGCCCTCAATAAGCTTTTGATTTCAGTACTTTACGCAAAAAAAATTTATAACATTTTATAATAATTACTAAAAAGAAAGTCAGAATCAAATTATTTATATAAATATATAAAAGACATAAAAGCAAATCAAAGAATATGTAACTGCGTGCATTTTTACCGATACAGACAAGGTTCTCGAACTATAGGTTGATCATTATGGAAAAAGAAATACTTGAGGTAATCTTTATGATTTAGCATAGATATTCAGTTGAATTAATTACTTTAATAATGTCGAAATCATAACATTAAATAATATCACTCAAATATATTTATGTCAGCTGTATAGTCAATATTTTATTTTTGTGCTTTTTATTTGCTTGGGTTTATGTGAGAAATTATTTTCTTTGATCGGCAACCCTCAATAAAAAAAACATTCGCTCTGTTTTTGTGCAACAAGGGAATGCAGCCTGCTTACTAATGAGATAGCAAACTAACACAATAAATAATTAATTAGTAGTTAATATTTTTAGATTACAGAATTTGTGGTGCATTACAATATAGTTATTATAAGTTTACTCTAATGATGGCTATTTTAACACCAAAAAAAAAAAAAAAAGAATTAGTATTTAGCTCATGTGATTATAAAATATGGTATTAACCTTATTGATTATAATAAAAATAATTATAACTGTATATTTTACTGAAACATAAGTGGCCGACGGCACAAACATTTTGAACTAAACCCTTTCCAATGCTTAAAAGTATATCTTACTTTGCAGACAATTTTTAGTCCGCTTGCCTACTGCACATATATAACGACGTTTGCCACCACCGTTGGAGCAGTCCGCTAAATATACTTAAGTTGTTAAAAGATATTGCTACAGTGGGCAGACCAAAATCAAACCGACAAGGCCCTCATCTACTGCGCCACCGACGCTCTTCAATTATTTTTTACATAAAAAATAGTAAAAATAAAAATATGTTTATTTCAGTAAATCATTTACAAATAAGTTGCCGGGGCTTCCCAGAAAGTAATCAGAAGATACTTGTGTTGGGATAGCCTCGCTCTTTCTACGTATTCTTAACAATTTGGATTTACTTAATTTAGTTAAGTTTAAATATTAAGTACAGTATAAGTTAAAGAAAACAAAACGAGATATTAAATTATATTTAAAGCAGTTTTAAGGAGAAAAAGTATACCCAAGTGGTTGTATGTGCGTGTACGTGTGTGTGTGTTGCGTGTTTATATATGTGTATGTGTAATGATATACATATATCCACTTGTTTTTGAAATGTGTCAAGCCATTCTTACCAGGATTTCTTCCACGTCAAGATAGTTGAGGGAAGAGAGCCACTCAGTCAAAATTATCTTACACTCACAGAGTTGCATCGGGTAAATTTTAAGTATACGATTTACTTTATTGTAAACATAAGGGGCTTGAGCTAAATATTGCCTGGTGGCAAAAACTGACAAAAACATAGTCTACTATAATCTGGAATAATGAGAAATAAACAACGTTATACATACCTATGTGCACAAGCCTGTAACGGCGACAGACGGGCGCCAGGCGTATACTCCAGGAGCCGCGAAACTAACGATATTGCGTCGGGCGGGGTGCAGGCGCGGAACACCTGAGGAAACAAAATCATTAAAACATATCTTAAGCTATCCTTTCAGTAGGACCTCATACAATAAAGGATATTGTTATGACGTTTCGTGAAAAATATCCAAAAAACGTTATTAAAACCAATAAATCTTTATTTTTATTATTGACTACAGAAAAATTGAAATAAATTTTCTAGTATTGTATTTATCGTAACTAGTCTAAGCCCCCAAGGTGTGCTAAAGTTTTGAGAAATTTAATTAATATTATTTTTAAAATTAATTTCAGATGATTGTCTTTGATTGTCTTTTATGAAAAGTGTATTCGATCTTTTTTGACGAAAGATTTGTGTGATGTCTTAGCAATGAAATATCAAAACTATCAAGAGAAATGGAGTTTCTTCTATGTAACACTTTGGTATAATGGTCATAATCGCTAGCGCGTTGTTCGAGCCTGCAGCAAGTCACCCGACTGTACAACCTGCTCAAGCTTATTTAAAAATTACGTAAATATTTTATCAGCAGATATGATTAAAATAAGTTAGTTTTAAGCGCTTTATTAAAAGTATCTGTTATTTATTTATCCGTCGCCAAGGAAAGGTATACGAAGAAAGAACATATGTACAGAGTTTATTCGGCAGACACTCAAGTGATGAATATAATGTCAATAATTTAGTAGAAGTAACGCGAAAACAAATATAAATTAATAGTATTTTAAAGTCACAATATGTTTCTCTAAAGCAGGAGAGTTCAACAAACTAATAAAGCAATGGAATTAGGGTATTTTCATACATCTAGGTCAAATGGCATTTTGTATGAATATGCATACTCTACATGAAATATTCCAAAACTTAAAAAAAAAATATAGAAAAAATCAAAGTTTTTGCAAGGCGATATTCTTGTTATAAGCTACTGGTTATAATTGCCAGTTTAGATATATTATATAAAACGCAAAAATACCAAGTCTTGTGTTTTAATTAGAGAAACATATTTAACGCACACTGAACACCAACAAACTTTGTTTGTAAGAAACAGCACCAAAGTATTAGTTAAGTGTGTTGCTCAAGTATCTTTACATGCTACCCATCAATAATTACCCATTTTAAATACCTTGATCATATTCCATATGTAAAATACATATTTACATTTATTAGTTACTTGCAAATTTAAAAATAAACAGTATAGTTTGATTAAAGATATATTTTACATAGATGAAAGAATTTAACATAGGTAGATCTTACTCTAATACGCTGGTGGTCAGTGGCAGACTTGATGGACATTTTCTCCAACATAAACTGTAATTATTTTTATTTTAGACCAAAAAGAAATTGAATACTATTAGAAACTACTTAAAGCATCTTTAATTAAATAAAGAATAAAATCAAATCACCTTTGATTTGAAAACGAAACGATAAATGTAAGGGGCGCTACCCTCATGTCGGAGCTGGCACGAACGACAACGCAGGCCCGCGGCGGCTCGTGTCGCAGAAATCCGAACAGCAAAAGCCGAGCCAAATTTTTCTCGAACGTTCATCTACACATATTCTACTTTGCAGTCCGATTTGATCGATGTCGGGCTGAATACGTGGATAGCGCCCCTAGCACATAGAAATGGATGTCCCAAGTAGACAAGTCTTTGTTGTACATTAAGATTACTATTGTACAAATGCAACGAAATTTAAAAATGAGGTTTACAGAGAATTCTTATTTTAGTACCAAGTTTTGATAGGTCTTATTATATTCCAACAATTTATCATAGAATTATGAAAAGCACTTACCTTCGCCCAAGGGTGACTCTTTATTTGTGGAAACTTAAATTCTGTGTAGTTCGGATTCATTTCTCGTATTTGTTCTCGTGTAGGGGTACCAAGTACCTGCAATAAAACATATATGATTTTAAGTGTCGCAGTAAGCTAATTAATTTTAATCCATTACAATATAATTTAGACCATTAGTCTTTTCCTCAATTTTGTTTCAACATTTACTTTACTACTGACAATACAGATCCTCTGCAAACATCCGATTGCTCAAAAGATTTACCGAAATCCTTATTTTACGTAATACATTAAGTAGAGAAAGCGCCGGAAATAATTAAGATCACTTCTGAATCCTTCTTGTATTATGCAAAACGCTAAGAAATTCAGATATAAAGCGTGTCAACGCGATATAACATTAAAACTATTCGAAATAGGGACCAATGAAATAATATAAAAGCTACTGCTAACATAATATACATTTCGATTTTATATACCTACAGATTTATTCAACTCATTTGCACGCATTTTGGCGCGCTGCCATGTGTGTGCGTGAGCTTGTAAATGTGCAATGTAATGCGCTATAAAAGCTTAATATTATCTATATTGTAGGCGGCTAGGCTTCATGTTTAGTTCAACATTAAGCAAGGAATATACGATTTGACAGTTATTTTCTGTCAAATTAGTTGATATCTTGCAATTGGCTCGACCTAAAAATGCTTGTATAAATTGAAGACCATGAAAAAAGCATAAAACGTTCAACCAAACGAGTAGCTGTTATGTTGAATATCTCTATTCAGCCATATGTAATTCAGCCATCCGCCTCCGACATCTATATCAAGGGATTCCATAGATAATGTATAAGGGTGTTACCACACCAAGCGATCGATGTTAGAATGGAACAGGCAACGTCGATCGATTGGTGTGGTAACACCCTAAAAGACGGCCTAAAACACATGCTTCATCACAATTACATTCGATACTATTTATTAGAAACTGAACTGATTGTTCGAAAACTATTGATATTGAACATAATTCGTCAAACATGAAATGCCACCACGACATGTATACCTACAGTCTAAATATAATGTTGCTAAAACAGACCATTGGCCAAAATGAAACTGTATAACATCGGTCATTAAACTTATGTTTACGCAGTTACAGCTATTCATCTTGGCGTCTGTCATGACATGCTAAATGCTATTTACTTGTATATAACAATTTCATTTCACGTAAATATTGTCAAACTAATTTTCTTAAAGCAATTAAGCAATTAATTACGTCGTTTTTAACACATTAAAATCTGTCTGCTCAAATATGTACATGAAACAATGAATTTGAAATGTTTCTCTTCCCCAATTTTATTGAAAGTTTATCAACATGATTAGATAACATCTTGTCAGTAAGATACTTATAAAAAACGGCAATATCGGAATAAAAAAATCCATTATCGATATGCGCACATCAACCAATTGTAAAAATTCCTCAAGTTATGCTTAAAATGCACTAACTAATGTTTTATGTTTCTTGTAATGTTTTATTCAAATAAATGTCTTAAACAACAAAATTGCTCACGTAATATAGGATTTTATGGTCTCCTTGTTTTAGACTATTATGATTTGTTAGTACGGCACTATGTGGTCACACTGCGACCTAGCAGACCACAGCTTGAGGCCACCAGCAAAAAGCTCGCAGTTTACTCCAAGCGAGACGAAAGAGCGAAGTACTTTCACGTGGGCAGATCATTTCTGTACTAGTACGGTGCACTGATAGATTGATAGCATTGATATATCTGAAGGGACGTTGTTTCAGACTATACTTTGAATGCAAGCGTTTTACCTATAGATTGAAATTTTATGCATGGAAGAAAAATCTGTGTC
Source organism: Marasmarcha lunaedactyla (assembly GCA_923062675.1). Classification (NCBI taxonomy): domain Eukaryota; kingdom Metazoa; phylum Arthropoda; class Insecta; order Lepidoptera; family Pterophoridae; genus Marasmarcha; species Marasmarcha lunaedactyla. The sequence continues at coordinate 19,939,329 of OV281353.1, forward strand.
ATTTCAATTCGCCTTCATACCTTATCTATGATGACAAGATGAGCGAGCACTCATCATATCCACAAATTTTAAATGCGAAAGTTAGTTTATCTTTTCACGCCACTCGCAACCGATTGTGATAAAATTTTACAACAAAGTTGCCAGGGTACAGCAGAAAAAGGACGGTTCTCGAGGGTATGCGGACGTAGCCCCAGGCAAAATCTAGTCTAGTACTCCATAACACACAGTGTAAAATTCAAGTTCTGTTTGTATATAAACGAAATAAACATACCTTAATGATCTCTACAAGTTGATCCACACCGGAATCTCCGGGGAAGATCGGTTGCCCCAACAGCAGCTCAGCTACAACGCAACCAGCACTCCATACATCTGGGATTAAATAATACAACTATTATATAACATGAAATGGACTGTTATATGGAAATTGACTGCCTTTCACACCAGAGGTCCCTATTTGAGTCCAGTAGCGTGAGAATACTTCTGCGCAATAAACAAACGCGCAGCATGCGGCTTCCCCTTTTAATCATTTACTACTAATAAAACATGCGGATCGAGTAAAGGCAATACTTTAGTCTAGTAATCTATTTCACTCAGGTAAATAAGTATCAGCAAATACAATCCGAAACGAATAATTATGTGCGCATCCGAATTACATGGCGTCACGTTGGACAGCCGTCTAGTTGGCTTAGTCAATACATAATAATAATAAGAATAGAAAGAGGTCTACATTTGGCTGTCAAATGTGGCATGTCTAGGGCTGCGTGTGACCTGCAGATAAGAAGAAATATTTCTGTGATGTGATTGGTCCGTCTTGTTTAAAAATGCCATTTCTATTAATTCAGAGGAGAGAATAAATATAAATTATTCTCTCCTCTCGCTTACTTCGTTATTATTAAAAACTATTGTTATTTTTAAAACTATAATTTCTGTGTGGACTGTGAGTTTACCTGCATATCTAAAGTTGAAGTTGTAAGTAGAATAAAGAGAGCTATGAAATTCCTTTAAAAACAGTAAATAAATAGTGATAATGAATAATACAAAGTTTATTTTCAATTTGATTACATTTACTTCACATAATATATACACTTCGGGCTGATACAGTTTTATATAGTAACGTAAAATAGATGTCAATAATATTAATAACACTTTCTATCATAACACATAACAAATATGACTTTCAGACAAATAACTTTGTTGTACATTTTATAGGGCTTAGGGACATTTTCGTATCACGATTGTGAAATAAAAGAACTTTAATACGTGTGTTACATTCTAGTCTTCATCATCTCTTTCCATCAGGTGATATGGAAAACAAACGCGTATCCAATACGATACAAGAAAACTACTTCACGAGTAACTTAAAAACCATTGTCAAAATCATGAGCTTCAAGATAGCAACTTATTCGGTTTATTTTCCAAACGCGAGAAATACAAGCTTTACATTTTAACGCTAGTACAAAGCATAATTGATTTTTCTTTCCCAATGTTCCCTTGAAATCAGACTGTAATACAGTATGTTCAAGTTTTTCTAAGGTTTCAGATAATCGAAACAAGGTCATATTAATAGTCTGCGGCGTATATCATGAATACGGTCGATTTTGTAACGAAAATCCTGCCCCTTATATCCAGGGTTTTCAAGGACGTATCTAGAGTATATTACAAGGTATTTTATGCGTTTCATGTAAAATAAATAAAAATAAAAGGTATAAAACATATAGTTGGATTAAATTAGCAGGAAGGGAAATATGTATATATTTACACTATTTACCGCGACGTATATCAAATACTTGTCTTTAAGCAATTAATATATCAGGCCGCAATTGATAATTTATCACTATTTTAATATAACTTACAATTTTAGAGATTCAAACAGAGTAATTACTGGTTGTATGAGCTATGATCAAAGCATCATGCCATAACCCATGACCCTTATAGCATCCACTTCTTTATAACATTTTCCATGATATTAGTAAAAATCCTAAATATTAGAGAAATATATTATTAAATCCAAATACGTATCACTCACCAATTTTAGTAGTATAATCGATAGCTCCAAAGATGAGTTCCGGTGCTCTGTAATATCTGGAGCATATATACGAGACGTTAGGCTCGCCGCGCACTAGATGCTTCGCCGAGCCAAAGTCGCACAATTTCAGCACCCCAGTCTTTGGATCCAGGAGCAGGTTCTGTGGTTTGATGTCCCGATGGCAGATCCCCAGCGAGTGGATGTAAGCGAGGCTTCGGAACAACTGGTACATGTATAGCTGGGGATTTCAAAAAATATATTTTGTTATAACTTGGGTTTTAACGTTCATGGAAAATGGTCGGATGAATGTGAAGTGAATGTGAAATTACATGAAGCTGGAGAACATAAGACTTGATGGATTTGTGTCCACAGGATTTAGAACTCATTGGATGATTTATCGACAGTTGTACTATAAAGAAAAAGATGCCTAGGGCTAATACCTGAAGTAAACAAGTGTTGTTTTACAACAGAACACCAAGTCATTTTGAAATCAAAGCCGGCATGACAAATTAAGCCATTAAATAAACTGAGTTACTATTATGACCGGAAGTTACCTGGGCATCCTTATGAAATAAATGAAACAAGTTTACAGTCTTACATCCTTATTTACAATGTTTAAAATATAATCTATCAGTTCAATTTACACAATTTACTATTATGACAACTTGCAATATTTTCCACTCAACAGTAATTTACTATCATTCCAAAATCTGAAGAGGTATAGCAGGAAAATATAGCTCTTTTAAAAATCAATACATTGTGTCATTTTACAATGTTAAATGAAGGACAAACAGTGAATACAGTTTTCATTTTTTGATAATTGTTAAAAAACTGTATGAAACGAATAGACATTGTTATGCACTATACCTCATGGTCACGAATATAATTAAATAATTTTTAATATAAGAGTATTATTTACCCGTATAAAATATTAAGTATATTAATTAAGTACACAATAAACAAAGGTACTTGTATTAAGTGGCTTGTCATCTTATAATTCTCATCATCAAGGTATTGTTGTTAGAGATAACTATATCTTTGGTATTCTGAATAAATATAATTCAACATATCAAGTCTTTGTTAAAATTACAATTACATATTTGTGCGACCAAACCTGGGACCTCACAAAGACTATTTTATAGATCTTCTTTGTGTAATCACGAATTTCTAGTGAAAACTACAAGTGTAGCTTGAGAAACAAAATTGGAATTAAGGATTTGTTAAAGTTCTTTCATCAACCATTATAAATTAAATAAACACACTTATTAAGTTATCAATTTTAATTAGTCTAAATTGAAACTAGGGCTTCCTACGTAAGGTTTAACCAACGTTAAAACATTTGTTCTGATTATCTAACAGATTTACTCACTGACAAAATAAAGCAGTGTTATGAGTATATCCTGAAAAGCCGCCTAGAAAAACGAACTCCTGTACCATGTTCCACCTGGTAAGACTATGAAAAATACAACACCTGTTTTTAAGGAGACTTCAGTTAAGTAGTTACTTAGCGAAGTAGCTTGATTCTATGTGATTACTTAAAATACATAAAAGCTGTCCTTGACAAAAACTTCGTAACCTCGAAAATCATTAATGGATCTAATTAAGTAGATCAACTTATTATTTAATTTGATGAGCCATTGCTTTAATAAACTGTTATCTTGTAAGGTTTCAGTTGTCAAGCACTTTACAGATTTTCATTACATATTCCTAATGTATGTAAAAGAAATTATTCAAAATGTCTGCCAATCTTCGGTCGCAAGTAAAAAGTAGATACACAGTTTCATACAAATATGACACTAAACTTACCACAATGGTTTAGCAGTTTTTCAAAAAATTACTATTGTTAGGTAACAACCCATATTTATGACACTACAACCTGATGTGCATGATTGAATTTAGAAATCCCTACACTGATAATGTATCTAGTTTTTATATGTTATTGAAGCTGCCACTCATTCGTTTTGACATTATTTAAGGACAGCAGCTTTAATCTTTAGTTTCATTAATCAGACATAGACAATAGATAAACATAACTCAACTTCCATATAACATAGCCACTGTACAGGGCAGTACATTTGAAAAATAGTATTTTTTATATAAAAACAAATATTACTGATATTCAAGTTTTAGTTGTTGCTATGTTCATACTATTAAGTTGAAAATAAATATCATATTGCAAATTGTAATAAATTTAATAATAAACATTGTTAATAAGACTGTAAAGGATAACTGTGAACTCTTGACTAAACTTAACGAAACAATAATTTCCGGACAGACGGCACCTTCCTTGAGTAGAAAAAATCTGTAGATTCGTTCTCTGTGCATATACAATACCTTTATAAAACTAATTGGTATGGTTTGTTCATCTTTGGAGTAATGGCGTGCTACTTTATACACGGTCTCCGGTATATACTCCAGCACCAAATTCAGGTACACTTCGTCTTTCTGCGGAAACATAAACATACATAAATACGCTGAAAATAAGGTAGATAATCTCTCATCTGTACCCAATTAATCAATTTTGACAGCACGCCATAACATCACTTTAAAATCCAATGAATGAATCTAACATACAATATAATACTACCAATACAGCTTAGCTATGAAAGTAGTGAAAAAAATTAAAACCAAAATGAGAAACTGCATCGAGATTATAAATAATGAGAAACGCAAAAAAAGTGCATTAATATTAATTAAACGAATGTTAAGATTTCCAAAAACCAAACTAGACTTGTGTTCTATGAACGAACGCAAAAATTAATTTTCTAAGTCGCTGAACTTGGCTACCGTCCAAGTAAATTATATTACTTTTGAGTATACTAAGATTTCAAAAATTCCCGATTAAATGTAACGGCGTTTTTCCCAAGGCTTTTTTATAGGATTCTTTACATAAAATTTTTTCTATTATGTACAGTATGAAGTGAGTAGTGAGCGACAGAAAATAATTAGTATCGAGTTTGAAGCCCCGGCTCGTCGAATGACGTACTTCCCGACAGTTAGAATAAATTGCGTGTTTCCAATTATAATAGCCAAGTTGGTTTACGATGACACCATTCTAGTTATAATTGTACCGTTTAATTGGAGTATTATGTAACGATTTAACGTTTGTTACTTCCTGACAGATTTCTTTGAAGTGATATAGGATTCATGTATGGTTTAAAGAAAACTGTCTATCTTATTTACGGATAAAAACTAAATAAAAACTTGGTACACAGTTTCATAACAAATATCACACTTTAAACTTTCCACAAATTTGTTAAGAAATGACAATGTTATTGATAATAGTTACAAATAGACTTTCCCGAAAATATGATAATTCATTCTTTTTTAGAGAACTAGATGTATAATTTTTACAAATTTTATATTTTCTTAAATTTTCACGATACATACTTTAAATAAAACACTTTTTACCGGATATTATCGCGTATATATAAAAAGTGTTTTATTTTACAAATTTTTCACATTTGTACTGTCGAAGTACCAAATGCTCGTCTTTCTGGCACTGTTCGTGTTCTAGTCTATATGTGATCGATGGATAGTGCATTTAGAGTAATAAAGAAGTAATTTTTTTTAAAACGCATAGTAAAGTAGGTCAGCGACGAGACCACTTAGCCCTTATATTGTATAGTAGCTAACTAGCCCGTGCTAATGGAAAACGGAGCGCCAATCAAACTACGTACACTGAGTCAGTTACCAACTTTCTGCTTAGTTTAGCTTGCGTTTGTTACGAAACAAGAGCAACAGACCACAAACATAATTGTGCAGCTCAAATAACAAAAATATCAGTGAAAAAAGCGATCCAAAGGAAAAAAAACAACAAAATAAACCAAGCTATTTATCGCAAGACAGATTAATCTGAGCTATACATATTTACATGGTATAAAAGCTCATGAATGAAACTATAATGTAATGTATGGCGTGACTGGATTTTGGCTTTCAATAATGCACACATTTTGTTTGACTTGCTTCGTAGGTTACCGATCGATACTTTGTCTAAGAACTTAAGCTCTTCATATTAACTCTTGGAATAAAGTTTGAGTAGTTTGAGAATTTGGATTTAAAAATATAGTTCGGTAGCCGTGAGTGTTAATTGTGTAGCTAAATGTGCATGGGCACAGTAGCGCGACAATTCCATTGGTTTAAACATACTGAGGAATCAACTGCTTGCATTGCGTTTAGCATAGCGCTGACTGCCGCGGGCACGGCCGCCTTCACCCAAATAGAAACACAAAAATTAACACACCCTTTATAAAACAACAATTTATTCACTTATCTAATTTGGGGATTTTTAGGCTTCGAAATCACATCAATCACAAAATAATCAACACTCTTGACATTGAAATTACGTTAACAGACAAAGTTTAGTACTTATTATGCATTAATACAAAAAAAGGTCTTTACGTGTCTTCCGAAGCACTACAATTAAAAAAGGTATAAGTACATAAAATTACAAATTGCAATTTATAATTTTACATAAAATATTAAAAAAAAGGATGACGACAATAATTACCTTTTCCCCACTTGAGTAGAAGAAATATTTCAATTTGACAATATTACAATGTTCCAACCGACGCATGATTTGAAGCTCGCGGTTCTGAAATGTTATACAAAGGCAATGTAAATTTATACAATGTAGGAAAGTTTCAAAGCGGGTTGCATGATAATGGAATTTAAAAATGGAACTTATTTAGTTACTATGTGTAAAAATAGTTGTCAACAATTTTTACTACATTTGTTCCAAAGAAACTATCTTTAGCTAAGTTTGTAAAGCGTTTTTCCATCTACCCTTGAGTTCACATCTACCTGTGACCATGCTAGCTAGACCTTAGGTTAATTATATTTTTGTAACGCACTGAGTGAAATGGCTGTTTAATGTTTTTTAAAACCATTATGTAAGGTGCGGCGCATACTTTAATATGCAATTTATGCTCGCAGTGATATTGTAGGTATATGACCCAGAATACGAGGCGTAGGTAACTGTTATGTTTATTACTTTAAAGAACGCAAGATTCGTTTTTAACAGTTTTCATAAATGATTCTTAATTAGTTTTTAGTTTATGCATTGAAAAGTAAATACTATAAGCGAGCACATTGTAAAAATGAATGAATAATAACAACCAACCTTAAAATCCTTTGTCTAATATTATGTCAGCTTGGACTAAAGTTCATTAACACTTAAACTTACTACTAAGATAAATTGGGCATTCGCGTTTAAATACAACTAACATTCTGTTAATTAAAAGAACAAGGCAAGTTTTTTCATAATACGTTTTCTATCTATTTCAAGACTTCCAAGTTTAATCTTAAAAAGTCAGCAATTTTTTTAAAAGTCTTCACGGCATGAAATTTAATATAATAAAAAAAGATCTTGTAATTAAACGAGGCGTTTCTGAAGCTAACTGCAGATATGCGTGTGCTAAGAAATATTTCAAGAAGCAAACGCATAGTCGCTCGTTAACTTCGGAACCACCTTTACAAAATCCAACATCTGTATAGATCAAAGACTATTCATATTCAACAAATCAACTTTTATCGCACGTACCTTAAACCTTTTATCCTGGAGCACCTTCTTAATCGCGATGAGCTCACCAGTATCGCAGAGTTTCGCCTGATACACGACACCGAAGCTGCCATTGCCGATCAGTTTCATGTCCATGTAGCTGACCTCCTGGGGCCGGTCGGGGCCCTGCCCCGGTGTTGCTACCACGGTCGTCACCTTCGAGCCGTCCTTACCTGGCAACAAGGTTGACAGTTAGTGCCCGCGTACGAGACAAGGAGGATACCTTAAGGAGTTTAAGCAGGTTGACATTATCTTTGTCAAGTCATTGCTTAGTGAAAAAGATGACAGTTTTTGTCAATGTGGGAAATAAGAGGTGTGGACTTTGAAGTTTATCATATAAAATCAGAGTTAAGGTTGACTGTCATCACTTTTGAAGAGTCTTTGTCTGGTAACAAGACTGACAGTTAGTGCCAATTTAGAAGAAAGGGTAGAGAGGTAGGCGTACAAGTAAATCATAATGCCGAAGTTACGTTGGTCAACTTTAAGCTCTTGTTGAGTGACAAAGTTTGGAATCAGATAGTGTAAACGTAAAGGGAAATTCAAAAGACAGTAAAAAGAGGTAATATACAAAGAGGTAGTAGATTGTGGAGTCGCTTTGTGACAAAGAAAATGATTAGTGTGACTGGAGGGTATAAGCAAGAGTCTACACAGGCATAGAAGCAAATCATAACGTAGGAGGTAAGCAGACTTTGATAGGTTGATAGAAAAGGTGACCGCAAAGTCAGTTAAATATCTTGGGGACGTAGTAACGTAGTTTTATAATAAATTTTATGAAAAAGGTGACCTTGTGGCTGAAGCCAAATCTACATCCGTGATAATATGCAACATTTTCAACTTCCTAGTTTTTGATGGCGAGAACGAGAAGGTTTAAACATTGGTCTTGATAAATAAACTATACCTAAGGGCCTTTGAGATAAAATGCAAACTCATAAGAAATTAGAGAAATTTACAAGAACATGCACGAATAATTATTTAAATATGATTTGTTGTGTACGGAAACTAGCACTTTATTGCCGTGGAAATAATGATCAATTTACCATACGTCGTAGAAGTTGTAAGATAGAGTAAGGTCATCATTGTTATCATATGATAAAAGATCACACGCACTTAAAAGAAAATACTGTCAGCATCTTAAATATGACTTTAATGTAATTTATCAAGATGAAATCTGAAATCCGTGTCGCCATTCTTTTTGCGTAAAACACATGTTGTATCGCGCACTACCATATGGTGACGATTGGCTCACCGCACTTTATTTAGGTTATCATTATTTTGCGCAACCTTTGACACAACTAAAGTTTCTTGGTCACAATTACGCTGCGTCTATGCTTATTCAAAAAGACATTTATTTAGCAACAACTTGCAAATCTATCAAAGAGAGGTATGAAAGAGCTTTGACATTACACATTCCACTACAACAATTATTTCATTTCAATTACGTATATATTTGTTTCGTATAGTCGGTACGCCTAAATACCTGCCGCATGGTTGATCCCGATTAGTTTATTTTCCTGGCTTGCCATTAGATAACATAATTATAAATAAATTTTTATGCAAAATGGGTGTAACGAAAAATTTTGATTTAAATGCCAAAAATGACCAACTAGTATTACGTGACAGTTTTCGTTTAGAAATCGCACAAACACGTTGACAAATCAACGTCAATCAAAAATTAACGGAAATAATTAGGTCTGTCACACACGAAACTTTTATGGTAAGTTTTCAATATTTATATGAACAATATATTAACTACATATTACAAATGAGCAGATAGGAAAACATATTATTAACATTTAACCTACTCAGCAAAATTTGAAACATGTCCTCTTAAGAGTACTCAGTAGTAAACTGCAGTAAACTTTGACCTAACTACTTGGGTCCCTTCCCCTATGCAGTTACACCCTAAGCGCGACTTTTACTTACTGAACTCTTTTTTATCAACTTCGAGAAAAGAAGAATAGAAAACGGTTCTAGTTATTAAATTTCTAAAACATTTGCTAAAAAAATTCCGCGTTCACACAGAACGTAGAAACAAAGTACAAGATCGTTTTTAACGGACCCCTCGTTACTGTAGGTGAAGTTCACATCAGAGCACACCACCCCGCTTACACCACCCACACCGAGTTCCGCGCACCCCCATGCCTCGTGGCTTTCATCCATCCGATTAAACGGCTAGCTGATACAACTACATACCGCATACGATCAAACGGACCTGTAAATCGGACCGCTGTATATTTTGTCGAATCTGTATTTTTTACATAACGCAGTCGCCGAATAAAACCGCATACGATAAAATGGAACTGTAAATCGGACCGCTGTATATTTTATGGGATCGGTATCATACTGTCTTTCAGTATATTTCAAAATTAACAGTTAAATCACGTTTGTAGTACTACAAAACTATTCTACAACTATATTTTACAACAAAACTGATGAAACTTATAATTGAATACAATAACTTTCCAATATCACGATAATCATTATCATCAAATATACAAAATATCAATGCCCTCTACACATACATTTCTTCGAACGATCCGTCCGATACAATTCAATTAGCTGTATTGAGTGCGTAAGATAATTAAAATGATTGTATTTTATGTAACGGTGACACAGGGCACTTCATTTAGAACTAATAGCGCGAGATAGGTGACGTTTCACATAACGTACGTGAAAAATCGCTCTGGTGGTACAACCATTTTACATATTTACTCACACAAACATAATTCTATTGTTCCCCGAAATAAAAGAGATAGAATGATGCAAAACATGGGCTTGCGAGCAAGACAAAACATTTCGTGTCCGTATAATTTGGTTTGTTTTCGTGACGCGTCGTAAACTGTCGGTTCTTTGACAAGCGAAATCAGGCGACCGGGAACAAGATTTTTGAAGTCTGTTTTTGAGGAGCTTATTTCTTATCTTATTAGTTACCTATATATTTAGATCATGAACTGTGGTTTTAGCCTCCACTTAGAAGAACGCATCCGCGGAACGAACAATAACAAAACGTTAATATATCAAGATTTTCTTTATTTTATATACAATACAACCACCGAATATTAAAGTTGCCTTATCAAACGTTTAGCGACATAATTGTTTAGGGCTCAGTGAAATACTTTTTCAACAGGTAATTTATTTTCAATCACTCGAGACTCACTACTTAGCGCCTAGAGAGTGTCCAGAGAATATTCGTAACTCGACGTAAGAAGTGAGTATTTCAGTAGTCTGTTTCACGAGGAGTATTCATAAAAAAAATAAAATATTTAGTGCAAACGGCGATATAGTTAGCACAATCCACAAAATCGCACCTTAATCCTTTTTTCCTGTACTTGCATATTACGATATATAGAGCAAAATAGCGTTAGGGTGTTAACTAATCGATCGATGGCAGAATAGAACAGGCAACGTCGATCGACGGTCGATCGATTGGTGTGGTAACACCCTTAGGGCGCGACGTCGTGGCTTCTGCTCACTTATACACCAATTGTTTTGGGCTGACACTTTCAGATCAGCAGTATTTGTTGTACTTCGCTGTACAACTAACTACTACACATATTCTGCAAGTGCCGATAGGCCGTTCGGGCAATCTACAAGTCGTCTCATTCGGCTCGTCGCGTAAAACTCGGGCAGCACATATGCCGATTGATGCCGGCTCGGCAAAAAATCACGGGTTAAAATACTCAATTAATCCGATTATTCATTGTTCAATGTCTTAAAAAATAACGACTTCTACTTAAATATATATATTTCCTTTACAGGCATCATCGAATTAAGTAGAAGTTACATAAAAGCACATTTGGAACTGGATATTTCCTGTGTTTGTTATCGATACTTCGTCGCACAAAATTGCAAATGTCAGGATCATCGGCGTCAGGCCAAAAATAAATCCGCAAAATTATCCGCAATAAGCTTAAAGCGTCTTAAAAACAGATTACAATTTCCTCTTATCATAAAGTTGTGTGCAGTTTCCGTGCGTCAGACACACGTACTTTCACATTTTGAAAAACATTTGCTTCTTATTTTGTAACAAACGGGTACTTAACACGCTTTTAATTATAGATTATGCTTAGCAAATATAGACTTAAATAAAATTAACGATAAATTCGATGGACAAAATCGATACTTTGGAGCGCCTCAGGTAACCCATTGAGGTCTGTGAGTGTAGCCGTATGAGGGTCATAAAAATTCAGAACGCAAATGCGCGGGTATGTTAGGAAGATATGCTATCAAAACGACCGTGCATCGTATGACTGACATGCAGTCTAGCTGTAACAAAACTGTCACCTACTAAGTTTCATCTCGGAAACCTCCGACATCTACAAAATATAACAATAATATTTGACGACCGAGTGGTGTAGTGGTTAGTAGCCCTGCCTCATAAGCAGGAGGTCCCAGGTTCCAGTCCTAGCCGGAGCAATCATTTGTGCGATGAACATAGATGTTTTTTTTCGGGTCATGGTTGTTTGTATTTATATAATATATATGTTTATTCTCAAGTTCGCTGTATGGTCATCCATAACACAAGCTCAGCCTTACTTTGGGGCCATACAGTTGGCGTGTCTGTCTGGGGATCAAGCTACCTAAAAAGTGTTTTATAAATCGATAAATTACCTAAGAGTTGCAAATAAAACTATTTTGGCTAAGAAATAGCAGCATATTCTTTGGAATGTAATACATTAACCATAATACCCTTAAATAAATTTGCAACTATTAAATGGACTGAAGCTTGCCGCCCACATTAAATTTTATATGAACTACTTATTATACAAGGTCCTAACTTAACCAATATATGACTTTTTCAAGAAAACATTAGAGACTTAATTATCTGTGGCTTGTATTCATTTGCATGACAAAGCTTCTACAAATGTAACGCATCGTAAAATATTTTAAGGAACATACTTACAAAGTTATGTACCCACATGAAAATGTATAATATCTCACTGATCACTTGAGGCGACGAAAGTTGTATGTATTGTATTGTATATATTGTAATAATTTATAAACAAAAATCTAGATTTGTTGTTGCTTACAATTTGTTGTAATAGCTCATACTGGACATACGACGTAATATAACTAGATATTTTATGCCATCAGAAGTCAATTATCCAACTTATTATATCTCTGAAAGAACTACGTATTAAAAGCATTCTATTGTGTGAAAACATAAACGTATTTTTAACAAAATATTCGGACTTTATCCTACTGACTTCGCAACGGGTATCGCCCTCTGCTCAGCCACCCGTCCATGGTCGAATGAACCACTTCAGCGAGGAATGGATTCGCATTATAACCCTTCCATGCTGGGTAGGTTTACAAGTTCACTGCGCTGTTTTGGCGAGGTTTTCAAGGAGGGGAAAGTGTGAAAAGTTACTAATGACCGAAGAAAGATTTTAAACAACTCAATTGTCTAACGGCACGAAATGCTAACGTAGGTGTTAAACCTATACATAACACTATAAAATATAATATACTTTATTGTAAGACATGAAAGACATATATTCCAAAATAAAAAAATCATGTAAAACCAACGCAATTTTCAATAATCTCAATTTTAAATTGGTGTCAGTCTTTGTTTTAAACAGGGTTATCTTCACTTTTACATTCTTCTAAGTGTAAAATGTCAATACCACGTGCTAGCGGAAATACAATATTACTAAGAACGCAATACCTAGATTTACTTCTTTATCAAAGGCAAATAAAAAAATTTAAACAACAAGATTTTAAACAACAATGAAGACACATAAATGTTTCTTCAATGTTGGTTGGATAATATTGACATAAAGCTAACCTTTTAAAGCGACAATTACATACTAATTCTTATGCTACGTTACCGGACATTATATTATTCGCAATTTGCAAATAATAACTATAATTTATCGCGACGTCATTATCATTTAATGTAACAAATCACGCAATACAAATTAAAATAACTTTTTACATATTTTATTTAGATAAATAATAAAAAAAGACAGGATTTGAGCCAAGCTTTGAGAGATGCACATCCGAGTGCGAGATTACGTTGACCTTCCTGCATTTGGCATATTTATAACACTGCACAAAAGCAAAACGCAAATGTTACATCCCGGGTAATGTTAACAAATTGGAAGCGAAACCGTTCTTTCTTCCTAGATTTCGCAAAGGCGTTTCCAAGAAACCCAGTAAAGTCCTTCACGAATCCATCAAACTCGCTCTGAAATATTACTCGCGAGCGAAACAAAAACTCGCTTCTCTTGGACTGTAACCAATTATTAAACGAAACTTGAACCCTGAACTTAATCGAAACCAAGTTGTTTTCGTTCTTAAGTGATTTGAAACCTTGATACCGTGAATGTACACCACCACAATGGGCGCAAACATCCGAATCAATCAGCCAAGGTTTTGTTTCTAAGGCGGGCTTGTCCGCCTCGACAGCCCCGCCCTACATAATACCATATTGACGTAGGGTAAATGCCACTCCACCCCTGTTTCTTACTACTTTATCTAAGTGCCTATATTATGCAGAAGTCTGTATGTACGTTTATGTACTCGTGAATCTATTATGAAAACAGTAATTTGTAGCTTGGGCAAACAATATACGCTGGGCGAATAACAGTTTAAATTACATTGTATTAAGCAATCACATGAAACTACGTATAAAGATAAACAAAGATAAACTACTTAAAGAAAGTCAATTCATGTTTACACTTATAAATATTTATTCAATTCTACGTCGCGATCATGTTATCGAAACAACGCTGAGAACGAAAGTGGCCGCTCAGTTTAAATATTTCACACACCGTCAAATATACTTGATTAAGTGGTTCTCTTATTCTGAATACACATACATTTTGAATAGACTATTAATATAGCATAGTTTCAAGGTGAATGCGAATCCGTGATTTTAAATAGTTCAGAAAGTGTATACAGATATACGAGCCCCAATGCAAAAGAGTTCGTCCAGTCATATATTGCAAAGGTTGCCTGTTTTTAACTTAACTACATTTTCTTAAAACAGGCCTTTGAAAAAATATAGTATAGGGTAAACTTCTCCATCTTATTGGTGTTAATCAGGCACTTATAAAGAAAAACTTTTTTTACTAAAATATGTAATTATCACTTTAATTTGCTACGACTAATTCAAAATAGTTCGTCTTGTTCTTGATGCAAGAGTTCGTCCATGTCTCAATTCTACCTGTTGAAAAATGAGTAAAATTCGATTTGGAAATAGTCACTCGATACGTCGCTGTCCTTTCCAAAAATATAAAAACCATAATTTCATGCAATTTTATCATTATTTTCAAACAAAACGGATCGCGGGAACCTATCATAATTTTCGTAGCATAATTAACCTAAAAATAATTTTTCGTAGCCACAATAATGGCAAAGACGTATCTCGATACCTGCGCCTCTCCAAAAAAAGAAAAGGCTGAAATTCGCTAAAGATCATGAAAACTGGACTGCAGACCAGTGGCGTGATATAATGTGGTGTGATGAATCTAAATTTGAGGTCTGACAAATAAAGATGAAGCACACACCACACCGATTGTATCAAAAGAAAAGTGAAGTTTCTTAGATCGGTAATGATATGGAGCTGCATGTCAGCACAAGGTCTGGGTCGTCTTCATTTTGTAGAAAAAACTTTTTATGCAACCAAAACATTCTTGAAACAATTCTCGTGCCCTCGATTCCAACGTTGAAATATCGTAATGCCTACAGCTTTCAACAAGATAGTGCTTCCTGTCACTTCTTAACTTGTCTTAACCGGAGTCAGGTCCCTACAATGCAGTGGCCGTCAAGCAGTCCCCGATTAAGACCGTATGGTGTAAAATTAAGAAAATCTAGCAAGGTCTATAAGCAATCTAAAGGAGAAAATAAATCTGTCTGGGACTCAATAACTACACAATGCGAAGAATTGTTAACAACGATGCCACGAAGAATAAAGGCCGTGATCGATGCTATACCTAGTTAGTGTTACCTACAAAAACGCGCCCCCTTACCAGTTTGTTCTATGGTCATACGTTTCAATGTATAGAGCAGAAAAGTAGTGGGGCGCGTCTTTGTGAATAGCACTCACTATAAAGGTGACGCCACTGAGTGGTAGACGAACTATTTTGCGCCGTTAAGTGCGATGGACGAAGTTTATATATACGGTTCCCCAAGAATTTATTATATTTTATTTAAATAGGGATATATAACTAAATTTTACTTCTAGTAAGACACTTGTAATATTTGGCACTAGACGAACTCTTTCGCATTGGGGCTCGTAAGAGATATAATAAGCGCGGTCGGCTTGAAAAATGGCGTAGATATGTAAAATGAAAAAGCCTACAGGAAATACGCCATACATATTATTAAGGTAGTATTGCACTGTGTATGTTACTAATTAGAACTCCCCTATTGTATTACAAACGCGAAAGTGTGTTTTGCATTAATGTTTATCAACATTTTCAAGCCCAAAGAGTCAATTCAAGCGTTTCGCGAAAACATTGCCACATGTTCGTTTTATTGACACAACGAAAAGAATTATTATAGAATAAGGAAATCGTAGTAAACAAAAATGCATGTAGCCTGGGAATTCAAACAAGCTATTATTGCAAAGCTCATTAGTAATTGGAATTACAGTAAGGGGCGCTAACCATATATCCGGGCCGCATCGGACGCTTCTGCCGGGCGGCAACTCGATATAGTATGCTTTAGGCACAAATTCAGGAATAACGCCACCCGGGGTTTTGTTCGGTGCGACAAGCCGACGAACGGAGTGACTCGACCTGTACAAAGCCCCAACGATCTACCCGCTCCTTAGGTAAAATAAAGTCTTTTGAAACAACTTAATTTTTTTTTCAACAAATGCTTTGTACCTACCCTAGGTCGAGGAATCACTATCATTTTGTTTAAATTACGACGAAGTTCACTTGTAAACTACTAGGTATTTATGCATTTTCAAAACAACACATTTTTAAATCTAAAATTTTAAATTTATATTTATAACACTAAACATAAACAAACTCGGCTTATTCATGCTGTAATCAGTAACATAACAAGGTTGTCCACAATGTGTAGTATACAGCAAAGTCATCGAGTTTTGTTAATACAACAAGCTAATACAACAGCGCAACAGCTCAAAACGCTCAATTAATTTCAAACGCTCAAAAGATTTTAGTTTTAAAACAATACATACCCAACGTGACTACTTTGTTTTGATTAATCTATTCAAGTTACTATTAGAAAGATATGAATTAATAAGTATTTGAATTGTAAATTAAGTAGGTAGAAAATAATTTTTAATTACATAAGATGTTAATATCTCTCCAAGATAAAAACCACATTCAAATATTTATTTCTCAACATTGACCTTTTCTTATTGACTTTAAATAAAGCTTGACTCTACCACCAGTTCGAAAGAACCTTCGTGAAGAAGAACTGCCAAGAAACTTAAATAACCAAAGCTGTATGGTAACCAAGCGACTATGGAACCAACAATACGCACGTTCCCGATCCTTTAAATCAATTCTTCCTTGAGCGACAACATTGTTTATAAATTTGAATATTTGTAGAAGTTAGTTTTAAATTAACATATTTTTTTAAATCTTTAATTTCTTATACGCCGTAAGATAATGCCCTAGCTGATCCTTATTCAGCCAAAACTGATAAACTGACAGGTCTTTAGTTAGTTTATTAAGTATTTTGTGAGTATAAAAAGGAAGTTTTACTTTATCATCAACAACATTTAAATGGGAAATAGTGGAAGTTACTAGATACGGAATTTGATATCGGATGATAAATAAGAACAAAAGATAAATAAAAAAAGCCGCAGATAATCAACGTTTGGACAACTAGAAATAATTCTATAGAGATAAAACATTGAGACAACATTGAATTAACATACATGAGTCTATGAATGTCGATTGATTCAATAAGTCGAAATAATATGAGAATATCACTAGAAGTCAAAAAACCGTTGATGTAATTAAGATATCTTATTTGTACTTCAACTATCACTGTACAACAAATAATGTGACTAAATACCTCTGGTAGTAAACCTACATGCATCAAGAGATAAGTAACAAGAAAAATTACACTAAGAATACAAAACACACAACATGTCTAGGACAAGCTACTGATGAAAATGTCACTAATGACCGCATGCGATTCCGACTTATCATTAGCGATAAAATATCACTCCCTAGAGGCAAGTGGGAGGATCGCCGCATTCTCACTGATCTACGGGATACGTGATCTACTTCAAAAAAAAACTGCTAGGTCTGTGCGCCACAGCTAAGCACTTACGATTCGCAGTCGTAGTAGACTTCTTATCCGAGTCGGCTTTTACTGTGGGATCCACGTCGCCTGCGCACCGTGGTAAACACAAGAGCAACATTAGAAACATTGAATAAACATAAATTCGATTGGTTTTTGAAAGGTGTAAGACACTCACTGATGGTGCGTCGGAATTTTTTGCAAAAGGTGGATAATCGGTCGCGAGTTTTGGAGAGCTGGCGGGGTTGGTTTGGCTCTGAGTCGAGGAGTTTGAGGAGGGAAGGTTCGGAGCGCGCCGCCACCGCGCCGACGGGGCGGGTACAGGTGGCGGGCGGATCCGACACGCGCAGCTTGTCCAGGCATAGCGGGCCCGCAGACAGCTCCAGCTTGACAGGATCGCACGCGAGCGCGCGCCGTACCACACTGCCTGCCTTGTTCACCGCGCCGCGCTACCGCGCCCCGCCCCGTTAAGGTCAACCCATGCAGCAAGTGAACACCATGCCTTCTCATAATTTCTAGTCATAACCTATGCATTGTCAGTTATTTTTAGTTGACATCGACTATGTTTTTTATGATCTTGCAAGTTAAGCCTTTATTAAATAAGATTCGATTATCTTGTGATGAACGATTGACTGATGAACATTGATTGAGAATGACGATTTTTCTTATAAAAAGCGCCTTTGGTCTACGTTTTTAATATTATAGGTTACATCTGTTTTTTTTTAAATCTGAACTAGACACATCTTGGCATTTTTTTAACGGAACATTAAATGTGCGTGCCTACCTTTTCATACAATAGATGCTAATTTACACCGACGACGTCATAAACTAAAAGATCCCAAAATATCAACTCCTAATAATAAATGATAGGTATTGAGTACAACGCTGTGTTATTATGCTTTTCCCGGAGTTAATAAATAAGATTTCGGGTTAGGAAAAGTACGGGAAGTGCATACAAGATAATTGTTAATTTAAAACTGAGTTACTCCAAACAAGATATTTCAAGAAATGATAAAAATATTAAGTAGTTATTTATAATTTTAGTACGTATGATTTTAAGAAATACCTATGTGAACCTCCTTCAACGAAATACTAAAACAATCAAATACTGCAACAAACGCAAATTTATTACAAATTGCGTACATTGTTAGTTCGCTGTGACCTAAAAATAATTGGATTAACGATAAATTTCGGGGGAAGTTAGATGGATTCTAAGCACGTAAGAAACTAGGAGTAGGTATATTGGTTGAATACAAAAAATCGATAAAAAGCCATATTTTTATTAATTATTTAAGATGGTTTAATTAAATAAATTATATTTTTTTTCGAATTATAGGTATAGATTAATTATACCTACAATTCGAAAAAAAAGACAATTTTTTTCATACACCTAATGCCTGAGTCAATTACAAAGTTGCTTTTCGGAAAGTACCTATTATGAAGTAATCTAGTTATAAAAAAAAACTTCCGTAATATGAAATGTATACATTTCAAGTCACAACAAAAACGAATTACATAACAATAATGATAATTTGACCTTTAGTCAGCACTCAGCATGTAAATCACGTAGTGTAATAAGGTTTCCGTGTGTTTAAAACTATCTTTTTCTTAAACTATCTTATTTGACTATCAATAAAATCTTATCACTTAAACATAAAGTGACGTCATACATAATAAACGAAATTGCATTTAAATATTTCCTTTTTATTACTACTGCCTTTTATTTTTAAGGCGACAGTTTATCTTTTATGACTGTTCCAAATTCAAATGATAGAAATCTTTAATCTGGCTTTTTTTCCTCTCGGTCTACTATATATACTACTATAATACCTTTTATAAGCCAAAGTTAAGGTGTATTTACACAATCACGATGAAGATGAAGAAACAGAAGACATTAATCACGTGTATTTTTTACTTTTAACGAAATAACAATAATTATAACATTATTTTTCTCCTAACAAAACATCTAATGCTTGTAATAAACTCAACATGATACAATATAGAGGCCACTTTATTCAAAACTAAAGCGAGTTTCATCGAAGGTAAACCTAGTAAAAAAATACCATTTTTATGGATCCATTTAGGAGATTTCAAAACGATTATACGCAATGATAGTAATAATACTCTTATTCGGCTATATTTCTAAACGAAACGATCCATAACATCATCGATTAATAATTATCAGGACATCATACTTTACTAAGAATTTCAAACCCGAGATAATTACTGATAACGCATCAAATTCAACTCTGTACTACGATGAACAATAGTACAGTGATCCGCCATGAATTACTTGTCACAGGCCGCTGAAACAGCCATTGTTCTTGGAAGATGATACTGCGTAGGCAACGCAACTGCATGCAGCGTGGCCCCATTGTGACACTGCACAGGCGCGGGTAAAGGAAACCGGTTCCTAAGAACGGTGACGCACGCGCACTGTATGGCGTATGTCACCGCGTTGATATTCAGCGTTATGCCAATTATCAACACTGATATTACACTGTCAACGTTGTTATTGTCATTTGACGTTCACATTTACTTAATTTAGATTACGGCAGCAAGAAAATCATGTTTCTACGGAATAACAAATCGACAGCATGCTTCGTCCTCTTCAGTGAAGTCACGTAAATTTTTCGCGTAAACGGAGACTTAACCTAAACCTGTGTTTTCAGATTTCTTACAAAAAAGATATATGATTTAAATAGAATATACCTATTTTGAAATTGGTAGCAGGCCGCTCGCATTTATCTCTAGAAGCTTTTCTTTGTCGCGCAGACAGCTTAAGAGACGCGGAATCATTTTGACGTCAATGTATATATTACTGATGAAGTTGTAACTACCGATAACTGCCATAAAAAAACTAAACAGAGATAAATCAGCTTATTGCAAGCAATAGTCATTATCAATATATTGACCAAGATATTGATAATCTTATCTTACTTGTCAAGAGTCATATAACTTGTCAATTTCATTGTTATCATAAAGAGATTTTGAACCCCGAGACGTGTAAAATAGATATTGTAAAATATTTTAAGCTCACGAGTATGTCTGCTTTGGACATGATAGCTCTCAAACGAAAGACTCTTTCGATTCATGTTTTCTGCAATTGTAAATAAAGGCTCAAAAAATAATGATTCTGGATATTTAATAATGAATATTTTGTTTATTTAAAAAAACATAAACAAATATATTTTACAAATTTTACACCTAGGAAAGGAAACATATATTATAATCCGCACGCTGAATGATGATCCCTATGACAGTTCGTTAGCGCTTAACATTGTACTGACGTCCTATCACATCAAATCCTTTAGAGGTCCATTAAAAAGACGAAAAAATCATAATTGTGTACAATTGTAAATTATAAAAATGAATATTAAGAAATTATTACGTAATGTTCGGAAATAATAGAAAAAAACTCAATGCAAATGTACATGGTACGTGCTGCAAAAGTTACGTCGTCAAGCTGTTATCGACTAAGAAGGGACACATCGATAAACAAAATATCGATAATTTGTTGGAAATATAAAACAAATGCTTTGAGTTTGTATTTTAGGTCGGTAGTTCACCTCGTAGGTAGTAACCATAAATATGATTGCGTATAGCATCTAAATCAAATTCATCAGGTTCTGTTATATGACATAACCTTTTCTTTTTCTCCTTTGGTGTTAATAGTTTATTGTCCTCCATGGACGACTCCCCAAATTTTTACTTTGTTATTCGAGAAACAGTAGCCTTTCCGATTCCTAGAGCATCGGCTACACGATCGCGAACATTGTCAAGCGGTAACAAGGGTCCGCCATTTTGTTGTTCACGAGCAAAATAGTCTCGCAAACGAACTACAAACTCGCGAACTTCACTGTTGAGAACAGTTTTCCGCTGTCTTTTCGGCATTTTGCAAAACCGAAAATCAACAAACAGGTAACAGAAAATCAACAAATAACACAAAACAGCGAAAACAGAAACAAAACTCAGCTAACAAAGAAAGACGTGGCGCATACAAGGCGTTAGAGCACTCGTATGACGCGATGTGATGCGGTGTGACAAGAAGACAAAACAGACTGACAAGACATGACATGACTGAATTAAAAAAATACGGTAGGTCTATGGCCTCCTTTTAAATACTTTTCCATGTAATCCATAATTGCCAGCTAATTATGAATTCTTTAAAATTCAATTCAAAAAGAATTTTAAATTCTTTAAATTATGCAATTTGAATAAAAATTAAAGTATAGTAAAATAAAATATAATAAGGCTGTTACTTTTTTATCTAGTGTTTTATGTCCATCAATGCGCGTAGTCTTTTTTTCAAAATAAATAAATATTGCTTATTATGTTGAATGACCTGGCTGAATGACATGACATTTGCCTGAAAAAACAGTATTTTATCGAAATTGTTTCGCATAACTAATACAACTGTCAGTTGAAACGTCATAGGGATCATCATTCGGCGTGCGGAGTATAACACCCATATATGAGGAGTGACTTTACAAAAGGGGATATCTACATCTTAGCATTTTTTTCAGAAAATAAGAAAACCGACAAAGACCAGACACACAGATCAACACAAAGTCTGCATAGCTATGTAGGTACTATGTAATAAGATTAATAGAAGGGCATATAAAAAAAATTATTTGGCTTTCTAATTTAGTGGTACAAAATAAACAAAAAATTAAATATCCCCTTTTGCAATGATAAGATGTAGATATCCCCTTTTGTAAAGTCACTCCTCATATGTTTCTTTTTCTAGGTGCTCCTCCAACTCGCTGCTTGACCATCTGACGCCCATTACGAATTTTAGTCAAATCGTCCACTTTTAAAACAAAAACAAAAATTATATAAACAGTAGGTATAAGATGTTACGTAATAATAGACTGTGCTTGTTGAGGCAAAATAAACAAAAACCTTGCTTTTGGTGTGGTCATTTTCACTTTCAATTCACGTAGATCGATTGCCGCTATGACCGCGACCTCCAGCCATCAAGCAAAGTTTGGAGCAAATCTCGCAATGTACTTTCTTTAAATCATTTCTTTTATTTAATGAATACGGATACAATATATGTTAATTGTAACCTCTTATCCAGTACATAAAATATAACACTTGCAATTGTTGATTTTAAACAAGAAGCCTGAGAAATAGTTGTCCACTTCAAGTATGCTATACGGCTTATGGCTAACGTCATCCGCGCACGCACCTACTTTTCCCGCCTTTATGGTGGGTGAATCGGGAAGCACGGATTTCTCATTTTTGACCACAGGGTCCCCATTCACCGTGTAGGTACCACGTCTTCTCAGCATGATCATCCCTTGTATTAACTATCACCAAAATTCCACTAGATCACTTTTAATCAAAACTTTCATCACTTTCAGCATTGACATCTTTTATCAGCAGTAGATTCGAGTGAAACTCGATACAGCGCGGTTATACGACACGAAATATTGTTTTCGAATTACTCGCGCACCGGATATCAAACGGCGACCGCGGCGGACTGAGGAAATGGGTTAGCGAAGCAATTGGCAATTGGCAATTTTGTGATACGCGAGCGCGAGTGGTCTGCCATGTCGATTGAAAAAAAAAAACTGTGTGGAAAACGAGTGTATCGCCGCGGTGCTACCACGAATGCAGACTGGGGCAGCTCCGAACTGCGAGATAGCGAGATTGCACATTCGATAACACGCCGATAGTTTCGAATCGCTTTACATTTTAATGACGTTTTAACTTGATGCCGTCATAAATTATTAGTCATGATACAATAATAAAAAACCTATAAGTAAAAATGGTATAAAAAATCATAGAAACATTTCTTAGAAGCGACAGATTTAAGAAACCTTGAAACTAATGTTCCGAATTTGGTTCGTAAATGTGAGAAAAGGCAGCGTTTCTCACGCCACTTCGGCCAAGGCTGAGCCTTATTCGGAGTAGAGTTATTTAAAAATGCAAACCTCACGCCCGCCCGCCTTTAGGTGTCCGAAGCGTGAAGAGCCCCGGGGATGAATTTTTTACAAGTGTTTAGGTTGGCTTGGGTTACAAAGGTAATGTCTACTTAAATGTTTTAAGTTTTTGATCATGTGTACTAGAAAATTATCTTGTTCTTATAACGCGATCACACGGTTCCTGAGATCTGTGATTTCTGAAAATATAACCTCGTTATGTTACTGAAAGCTGCTTACAAGAGTAAATTATAAAAATAGGTTCAGTAGGTTTAAAGTTTAATGATTACAAACTAACATTTTCTCTCTATAATATGTTAGGAATTTATTTTAAATTGAGAGGTATCTTTAAAATAACTCATTCATCTCTTTTTTGTTTGTTTGTTTTGTTGTATTATTTTATAGTAATGGCATTCTGACCTAATCTCTTGTCTGTGGCTTATTAACCAAAATAATTTATGCATTTTAGCGAGACAGTCTGTGATGATCCCATAATAGCCTTCTGGGGATATTAAAGAAAAGTGTACTAAATACTGTATCACCAAATATTCTAAATTTCATCAAATATGTTGTGATGCGTCTAAAGATGGAACTTCGCTGGGCATTGCATTTTATCCACAGCTTAGTGTTCGTGCTAAATTCAAAATTAAAATATTTGCATTATGTACAGAGAACATATAGCTATTTCCGAGGCTTTGTCATACAGTCATTCCTTGAACTCTAACAATATTGTAATATTTTGAGACAGCAAAGTTGCACTTATGCATTAAGCTCACTGCACCTGAAATAGTTAAGGCAAAACGGTAGCACTCAGTGTATTGGTCACTAGTGCTTCAGTTGGTTCCATAACACTGTCACAGTGAGGCTAATGAGGAGGTTGACATTCTTACCAAGCTGCGCAAGACAAAATTCCAACCAGCTGTTTACCATTTTACACAGACCTAGTTCATACAATCAAATGACAATCTTACTTGAAATGGAAAGAATATTTTAATGAAAGATCTTTACAGTTTCTTCGATATCCTTGGTTGGAGAAAGTAGACATGAGTAGAATGGCATTAGTCGCAGCTCTCAGAATTCAATCAGAACACATTCCATCATATAGCTTTCTATACTTAATGAAAAAACGTGAAACACCAGAGTGTGATGAATGTAGTAGAAAAGAAGATGTGCTTCATATAATGATGGAATGTCTACGGAGCAAAGCATTGAGATGTCGATTGTGTCTTGAGCATTCTGCAGATTTAAACAAAATTTGAGTATGTAATATGATAATCTAGATTATTCTTAGGCTTCTCTGGCATCTAGTGAAGCTAAAATATTGTTTAAAATGTATATGGTAGATTTCTAAAATTAAGTTGATCTTAAGATAAATTGTATAAATAATTTTGTATAACTGACTGTCATGTTCAAAAATTCATTAAATAAAAAAACAACTACCATAACCCTTATGAATATAGCTAATTGTAGAAATATATTATGAAGTCTGTGATAGTCTGGATACTGTGTATTCCCCAAGGCTGTGCTATAAAGCTTGGAGTGGTAAGAAAATTACAAAAAAAGGCAAGAATAAATAATAAGCTGCATAAGTTTTTGCTAAGCTGAATATGCAGCCTCAAGCTCAGGTTTTTGGTGTGGGATGCAGGACTGCTATCAACAGATCACAAGGCTGTTGGTAATTAGAATATGTATAATGCACTCGTAAATATATCCAACCATCTATACTTAAAAATATAACACCATCACTAACTTATAGATTAATGTAGTCATGCAGATCACCAAAGTTTTTGTAAGTTCAAGATCACAAGTTCATTTGTAAAGCTGCTTCTGACTTGTGTGATCTGGCTTGTTTCAGAATTTCACATGTAAAAAAACTTTATTTATTTGATAACTACTAATTATTTGATAACTACTAATGCCAGTTAAGTAACTAAATAATTATTACTTAAGTTTTTGCAAATTGACTTAAGTACATTTAGAGTGACCACATCAGCCTATTTATTTCTTTCTCCCTCTCTTCCCTACCTTTCTTCATGAAGCTATACCTAAACACAAGTAGTAACTGTCCTGAAAAGTGCAACTTTTTGATTTCTAGGATTCTATATAAAGTAATCATTAACTTTTTGAAAATCAACTGTGATAAACATACTTATATAAATGGTGCGAGTCTGCGTTCTTTAAGGTAAAAGATGAACACATTAAAAAAAAGAATAAATTATTCAAGAAAGCATGTTTTAAAAGATTTAGAAGCAAACATTTAAAATATAACCTTTTTACATTACAGAATAGATCATCTATTAGTTGTATGTAGTTTAAATGGTGATTATTTCTTTTGACAAACTACAAGCCCATTTACAAATAGAAGGTTTTTAACCTCTACACATTATGAATACGAAAAATGTGTAAGAGTACAATGAAACAGTTTTTTTACATTTTTTTTTCAAAATAAATCATATTATATTTTTCATGCAAACCCAAAAAGCAAACCAAATCAAAAATTATTTCAGCATTTGAAAGACACACTATTTGAGGTGGACTGAATGAATTGTTTTAACTTAATTGAAGTCAGAACAAGGTGCTACTCTGGGTTTCTTGTCCTAAAACAACGGAACTTGATAGTATTTTAAACTTAGTTAAATGGAGATCTTAACCTATGCGTATTACTAGGATAACAATTTAAAAACATTATCAGGTAATTGTAAGTTTAAACTGTGCCTATTTTAGTGATCTATTTTATTAACCAACTTGAGGAACTATATTCTTATGCCAGCTGGTTTTAACAGTTACTTCTTAATATAACTGCTCTGAAAATAGAAATTACTAGTATGCACATTCTTAATATATAACTAGCCTAAAATGCCTAGGAAATACTAATGACCCTTCAATGTTTTTGAAAATCATATTGTATCTAATTTGCATGTAATTAGTATCCATTAACATAATAAATTTTTTTAATTTGAATTATTTATGTCAATTTTGTCATGATTAAATTAAACTAATATTATTAATGCAGTATATGTTTATTAATCCATCACACACAAACAACTTAAGGTACCTATTTCATTAAATTCTTAAGAGAGAGAGAAATCATAAATGTACTTACTTATACCATCTAAAGTATGAATGTAGTATGGAAATATTGTATAAGAGTCATTACTCCAATTATAGTAAATAAATGTTATGTAATACATTCTATTTTATATTCAGCATATTTTCGTAAAATACAGAAAATGTTTGCGACATCCTCTCACATGAGGTAAACAAAGAATGTACTGTGAAATAGAGATACAAATTAAAACTGTTTCTAACCAAATGGTTGTCAGATCAAAATAAAAATATTTATTAAAAAATTTAAGTAAATTCACTGCAACACATTTCACATAGTAAACCAGGTGTTTTTAAAAGTTTCTAAATAGGTATAAGAACTTCACCTTGTACTTCTGCACTTAATAAAATCTAGTTACATTCACAGAATATAAAAATTATTCAGTATGTGTTAAAGGAAAAAGTATTCTTTCTCACTGTGATTCTAACAAATGCTCCTTTTGCTGGGGATCTAAGTACAGTGAAATTTATTCATAACTTTTACAGTTCTTTGCTAAAGTATAGTTGCCATATTTAGTAACCTACTGCTACATGGATTAAGTGGTAATTTTATTTATTTAAAGGTTTATAAAATATATTCGATTATTTTTGATGGTAAATAATAATCATGAAGCATAACTTGAGGACGGTTAAAACTGAAAAAAATTTACTGATAAAGATACAAAACTGTGTTCAATATTAGTAAGATAAATAATATATACATAAAAGCACAAATTAACGCGAATTTATTACGTCATTTACAGATGGTTAACCTCAAAGTGTTATAAATTACAATACCTATTCCTAATAAGCTATCTCCTTGACCACCTTGGCAATATTTTATGAATATATTAGTAAATTATAAATAAAACCTGTAAGCGAAATGGAAAATAAGCACTGATGTACGAGATTATTGAAAAGTACGACGCATTTGTCTAAAATCTGAGCCATTTGACGTAAAATCTGACATATATCAAGAATATGTGGCAGAAATTGAAGCTCAGCCTGTGGCCATTTTTGATACGCTAGAGACGGAAAATGATAACTGATATTGATTTCCATGAGCTCGAAATAAATGTGGTAATGAATTTAGATCCTTTCTCAAAAGCAATTCTTACTAATAATTCACAATTGTCACGTTCACGATACGTCATAAGCGCAAGAAATCACGATGGCCGACAAAAGAATGGTTAGGTAGTACTTACTGCTAATCTTTACGCCTCCGAGTGGTGGTTTTGGTGGCTGATTATCAAAAGTCTTTCGAACGGATTTGCTGCCCTCGGCAAATGACGTGGTCCTAGGGCGTCCGCTCATTATTAAACAGATAAAATAAACGGCCTTTGAATCCTGAACTTCATAGATACTTCACATTTCTCGTTACCACCCTTGCACTCGCACTGAACTCTCACTTTGCCCACGAAATAAGAAAGTTATAAGATATAGTTGGGACTATATCACTTATTACAATGTATTAAATAGAACAAGATAGTCTTAGAAAGGTTCTAAAATATCATTTTGCTAAATTTTCAAAATTTACATCACTAAAGTGAACGACAGATTTTTACTTCAGTCTGACTTAGACTTGCTCGCTCGCTTCCATTCGGTTGGTTTCGGAGCACATCGGATTTTCGATCACCAAAGAAACCGAATGTGACGTCACATGAAACGCCAGATTCCGAAGCTTTTGCGCCATCTAACGACCATCATTGTATACCACTTTGGTCTTTACCGGTAAAGAAGCATATAAAAATCCATAAACAATATTTTTCTTATTTCAGAAACAAGAAAGACAATAGAATCGAACACGCAGCATTCGTTTAAAAATGTAAAAATAAAATATCATTACGACACGAATAAATTCGATACCTCAAAACGGTATTTTCAAAAATTATTGTTACTGTTGTTTCTTTTTTACACGGGATCTAGACAGTGATCGCCCATATCATAATTATAAGCGATTTCAAAAAATGCGCTAGATTTTACATTGCTTCTAATAAAAATTTGTGGCTTCGGATCATTGGACCTTCGAATTTTATAAGTTGAAACTATGCAAAACAGTGAACACCTTGACCCTATATGAATGAATTGTTATAATTGAAAATGTTTTTATTTAGGTACCTATATTTTAATATTTTGGAACATTGGTAAGAAGCTACTGACTCACGGACCTAATAAATCTCAATTTTTAATTTATTTTGATCAATGGCAGAAGCTCCAACTGATTTTTTCCTTTTACGTCGAAAGTCAGCTCATTTGAGCATCGGATCTAATAAATGGTAGCACCATGGCATTCAGCTTCAGTTTATCCAATATCGCAAACCCAAGATCACCTTTCGTAATAAGCAACAAACACTTGACGAGAGTTTTATTTTTCTTCATCTTGATCATCATCTTCATCGTCATAGCGAGAAAATTCGCGGCTTATCAAAGTTTTTATAGGTTGAATGAGAGGAAAAATTGCCAGCGGAAAAAACCTCTCGGGATTCATTTGTCAAATTTGTTAATACATGAAATAGTAGTAGTAGTTTTTGAATTTGAACAAGACCCGAATAAACATCTAGAACGGCAGATTCTATTGTGTAATTTGTTAGCAATGTGACTGCATAATTTTGAGTAGATCCTTAAAGAATTGATTCTAAATGACTATAACCCTTGAAGTTTTGACAGCTTCGTCCTGCTCATTGTCATGTTACAGTGACAAAAAATACTTCACGTTTCCTACCCAAGCCATTATGAGCAGAGATCGTAATTCTGTCCACTGTAACTTAAAAAGCACATATTCAAATTCGAATTCGAAAATTACTTTCATTTGGCAATTTTACTTAAGCGTTCATGTACCTAATTGGTTACAATGTTGTTAATGATACCTTCATTATACCTACCTATATAGATAACCATTAAGGAATGCATCTACAAAAAAATCTTGTGTTGATTTCAAATTCAAATATTTATTCAAATTACTTCGGTTTCAGTTCGGAAAAACTTTCGTGAAGAAGAAGTTAGTTTCAATACACGTGTTTAAGATGGTACGACGTCTCTGAAAAGGCAAGATTCAGTGCATGTTTTAAAATATTATAATGACGGATGATTGGTGAACAACAAGACATCTAATTTTAAGTTTAATAATTAGCGAATTCCTCTAGGTGATACTCTTTTACCTCAGTTTTAAAATTTATTATTAACGTAAAATGCCATTATGTATTTAAAAAATCACATTGGGCATAATTGATTGTTCAGTTTTGTTATTGCTATAGAGCTGCGTGTCAAGGATATTGGCAATTTTCTAGAGACTTCAGAAATCGCTGAAATCCGTCATTCCGGCAGATCAAAACTGCGGTGATCCTGAGTATATCCCTCAGCACTCAGAAGGAAATCGGTAAGCGATTCTGAGTCTTCAGAATCTGGAAGGGAAACTGGGGTTGAGGAGGAGAGTCCTCACATTAGAACCGAAAGTAGCCGAAGAATAACTGAAGGGTCACGAAGAGTTTCAAGAGGCCGTATAAGAAAAAAGAAGAAAATAAAAAAAAGAAAAGAAACAAATATCTATAGCAAGATTAGAGGCTAGAATGCTCAGGCCATTTTGGTTGAGGTGAATGCCTGTTGACTTTCTTGATTACTGTTTCATGCATGCACTTAATTTTAGTATTGAATAAATAAGTAGCCAATAGTTCCAATGCGGCGCAAAATTTTCGTTCGGAGCCTGGTATCCTCACCAGTTGCCTCGATAAAACGCAAACTGAAATAAATACGATGACTATGGTCTTCATCTCGTTTTAAATTAAAACGCAGAAAATTGTAAGTACATAGTCATATAACTTATGGCTTTTATTATCTTTTTATTTTATACCTACATAGAATTCCATAGTAATATTTGTTTTAATAACAAACAAAAACATTGCAAAGTAAAATAACGTACAAGCTTTTTTGGGACGACTTTAAAAAAAGGAAGAAGTGCTCATCAACAAGGTGTACACTCCTCAAGTTTGAGGTTGTATTTATCATGACAGGTACAAGAAAATGTCAAATCTCGAATTATAGGAGCATCTGTATTAGGGGTTCATTTCAGTTAAAAGAGTGAAATAAAATTCTTCACTCTTTTAACATTTCGTCAGCAGCTGTGGGAGATGACAAAATATGCTCCAAAATACCTAGTCACCTTGATTTTATCCGTCTTACAACCCGTACTGACCCACATATTTAATTATTCCCTGTCAACCGGTACTTTTCCGAATTATTGGAAACTCGCACATATAATCCCATTACCTAAATTACTAACCCTACCTCTCTTTTACATTTCCGACCAATACCTATCCTGTCCTTTTTGTCTAAAGTTCTGGAGCACATTGTCCATGAACAATTACTAGAGTTTGTATCCACTAATAATCTCTTCAGCAAATACCAATCCGGTTTACGGTCAGGGCACAGCACACTATCTGCTCTTGTTAACGTGACTAACAATATACGTTTTGCCATGGAGGGTGGATCGCTTACATTGTTAGTTCTACTTGATTTCAGTATTTAGCTGTGTTGACTTTGATATTCTTCTTAGAGTGCTAGAATTACTGAATGTCTCCCCTTCTGCGGTTGCTTGGTTTAGTTCTTACCTTCGAGGTCAGTCTCAGCGGGTCCGCTGCAAGGAGTCCTTCTCCGAGTGGTGTGATCTTGTTGCGGGTGTACCTCAGGGTGGCGTTCTCTGTCCATTAATTACTCTTCTCTTTGTTCATTAATTCTATCACTAAAGTTATCTCAAGTAATTACCACTTCTATGCGGACGACTTGCAGGTTTAACGCCATTTCTTTGTTAGCAATGTTGGCTGCCATCGCCGCGATTAATAAAGATCTTGGCCACATCTTGACCAAAGATTAGTAAATGGGCTTCATCTTTTAGAATCCATGTAAATCCTAGCAAGTCGCAAGCAATAATTGTAGGCAGCCGATATATGAAGGGTTGCCTTGATATGGATGCTCTTCCAACTGTAATACTACATAGATGGTACTTCAATTGCTTTCACCGATACTGTAAAAAACTTAGGCGTGATAATCAACTCAAACCTCACGTGACAAGCAAATATCGGTGAAATCGGTCGTAAAGTCCATTATTCCTTTCGTACTCTCAAGTATCTCCAAAGTTTTTTTGCCTTATCCAACCAAAATCACCCTTGCACAGGCGCTTATACAGCCAATCATAGATTATGCAGATGTGTGTTACTTAGATGCTACAGAAGAACTTTTAAATAAGCTGGGGTGTCTGCAAAACCTACGCATTCGGTTCGTGTTCGATCTTAAAAAATATGATCACGTTTCAGAATATCGAAAGCAACTCAGATGGCTACCGATTCGGTATCGTAGGAACACTCGCATTCTCTGTCTTTTATTTAATGTCATTTACAACCCAAGTTTCCCAAGATAAACTTTGCAGAACTCGCAAGCGCACTCTCCTTTACCTTAAACGTCATAAGACCGATTTATTTTCCCACTCCTTTACTGTTCATGCCGCCAGACTATGGAACTCCCTTTAGCAAACTCCCTAAAGCAACTCTATCTTTCTCAACCATAAAATGTTGTGTTGATGTTCAAAATTTATGTACATTATGTAAAATATCATTCGTTTATAAATGTATGCAGTATATAAGTATTTGAATTTTATTTATGGGTTTAAGTTAATCTTTATGTTTATTTATTGATTACCTATTTATTGTATTGTATTTTATATTATTTAAATATAAGTTAACGCGTTAACTCGTGAACGGGTGCCGTTTGAGGGCGTTTGTCGTTTGGATACTTGGGGGACTTGCCGAGCTAACGGATGCAGATATGAATAACTTTGTATAGACATAAAGAGACTCTGTTAATTTATTTAAAAAAACATACCCGTGAAGTTTCTTGCCAGTTGTTCTTCACGAAGGTTTTACGGAACTGGTGGTAGAGTCATGTTTTATTTGACAGCAATTACAACAAGTAATTGTCAATATTGATAAATAAATATTTCATTTCATTTCATTTAAAGTACATTATTTAAGTGTACACACTAAAGTTGTTCTGTAGTTACTACTTTCTCCAGTAATAGGTCTGCTGGTAGAAATTTCTATTAGAAATAAGCTGTACCTTTGTACTTTATTAGTTTATAAGTCATTTTTATTATTGTGTTTTTCTATGTGTACATAAATTATTACATAAATGAATAAAAAATTTAACACTTTATATTTTCATGGTTTAAAACAATCAAACACACTTTTCACTTTTAATATGTCATCAAAACACTCTTGACTTATTGTTTTCGAATTTTGTAATTAGTATTAGTGGCTTCTCAAGTGTCGGACACTTAGAGACAGTTATGATCCCTCCATTGAATCTTACTTCTCAGATATTGTGGTACCATCATTGAAGCTCAAGTCCCAATTTTTTTAAAAGCTGATTTTGAAAGCTATCAGTGAAGAAATATCAAGATTTAACTGGATTTCTTTATTTCAAGATGTTGATATTGATGGATCTCTCAATAGTTTTTATGACTGCTGCTTTTTCTTTTTCGACTTTAAGAGCTCGTCAAAGGCAATTATTTTTTATATTCAAATTGAGTTATCCATTCATGTTTATACCTGTTTAACAATTAAATTCATGAGTAAGCCACGAACCACTATCGCTGTAACCACCAGTCCCCACCACAGTATTTTGAGACATTTTAAAAATAACAATAAAACAGATCACAAAAGGAATATGACGCTTTCCGAGGGCTGTAAATGGTAGCCCTGCTTCATACGCCGAAGTTCCCAAATTCGAGACCTGCTCGGGGCACGGTAATACCGAAGGTGCCAGCAGTGTGATGAACACAGATGTTCTCGGGTCAAGGTTGTTAAGATTTATACATATTATCCTATTTCCATTTCTTTATTTTCTCGATAACAGCTCCTGTGCGAAACTTGTGCGAGCGTTTTTTTTTACATTATATATGCATTATTTTATAAAAATATGACGTTTACACACGTACAAGGTTATATAATACCAGAGTCGGAGAAACTGATAGGGATGGAGCTATATCGATAAACGAGATAGATAGAACTGTCATCGAGAAAATAAAGAAATGGAAATATACAAAAAAAATTAAAAAATAATAATAACTAGTACGTGTCTTATATTGTTTATCTGCATTAACCAATTCATATAAATGTAGGTATTATCAGAGACTAGTAAATAACTATTTACTATAATTATTATTATTATATTATTACTATTACTAGTTATTTACTAGTCTCTGGTATTATGAATGATGAGCTGTCTCCTGTAATACAGGTTTTCCTAGCTCAGGAGACAATTGAAACTATGTGTATATATACGATTTTTGGTGAATAAATATTATTATTATTATTATTATTATACATGTATGTATTCTAGGTTCGCCCCCAGTTGGCTATATGATTATCCATGACACAAGCTCTGCTTACTTTGGGGCCATACAGTTGGAAAGTTTGTCTGGGGGTTTATTATTATTATTACATTATAATAAATATTTTTGCCCATAAAAAAAACAAACTGCCGACGAATTCAATATCTTCAAAAAACGCCACTAGTATTTAAACGATTTATCATAAGAGCCGCCAGAGAGAGGGATTTTTTTTAAACACGGGCTTAAAAAATTAAAAAAGTGAAAATATGAAAAAAAAAATATTCACACTTTTTTTTAATATTTTCCTTCAAGAGAAAATGCCTACGCACTTATGCATTCGAGTCAACTAACTGTATATTTTCTAACACTTTAACTTTACAAATCATGAAGAATGTTGTAAATGCAAGTTACAACATTCTTCTTCTTACAATCACCGAAGTATTAGTATGTACCTAATTGTTATAGGATTCTGAATACTTTATTACTGTTTATGTCAAGGCGGTGCCGGAGCGTATTTTCTTTATTATTTTCATATTTTACTTTTAAGAAAACTATCAACTATAACATTGTTATTAGAATACAAATTTGGACACACAAAAGTCCTTTACAAGTTTATACCTATAGATACAAAGTATTTTTCTTAAGACTATAACAAAATAAGAACTTAATAGCTAATGTTAATACCTACAAATTGCTACAAGTTGCTCATTAACTAAACTTTTTTTTTATTCTGGCAACAAACGGTCACTGGCATTAACAACACATGTATTTATACACATGGTATACCTACAGCTCACAGACATTGAGTCCAATAATATATTTAATACCTAGAAGGAAAATATATCTATATAAAATATACTTTTGAGGTATTTTACATTTAGCAGAAATTTTATGTTTAGTAAGTAATGAGAAAAAGAAGTAGAAGACAAATTCACTAATTAGTTTACACAATTATACATTATGGAACAAAAGATTTAAAGAATTTTAAACCAATTAGTATTAAATAATATATTTTGTAGACTTCAGTTTATTTATATTTTTATTCTATACTAGAATTATATTTTTATTTTTCACACAGTATTAACAGTAGGTAATTAAATGTATGATTGGGTTACAATCTACTAAACATAAAATAATCTACTAAACAGGAGAGGATACCAAAAGGTTTAATTTAAATCTCTTAAAACCATACATTATTATAAAGTAAGTGTGATCGAAGATTTGACTGAGATTTGATTTGAAGACAGTTGAGTTTTTTAGTGTTGAAGAAATGAGGAATCCAGTCCCAAAATGCAGAGACTGTCTTGAAAGACTAGTGAAGAATCTAATTCCGATCGACTGTCGACGTAACAATGAAACTATTATTTAGAATTAACCCATACCTTCGACATTTATTCGAAGATGGTGGATTGCCTGGATCCAACACCTTAGTTGATAACTTGAAATCCCTGGGATTATTAAGGCTGACGTGTTGGAATACAAAATGAAGAGATTAGAAGGTAATGAAAAAAAAGAATTCCAAAAAAATAGAGCACAAAACCTGACCAACTCTCAAAATAGTATAAAGCGGATAATAATACTGCACGCACAGTTAATAAAATAGGTAGCAAAAAGTACGGAGAGAAAACGACTAGCGACACATAAATAAATGACTTGAAGATTATTTGATTGTACAATTGCCCTGGTATCATCTTTTGTTTACGGAATTAATTGGATTTGAACAGATGTCTATGAATATAAGCAGGACGCAGTCTGCAGGGTAAGACAAGGCTGGCTTCTGAAGGAAGGAGACTGACTGTACGTAAAAGGTGTCATAGTCTTTAATCTCTATTTTTTATATTATGACTTTAAAATAATTATTATAATAACTTCTTTTTTTTACAACCGTTATCACTATAGCGTGGGTTTCTAATCATAATGTAATTTTTTTTTAAATACTTACATTTAATTCAAAATTATAACTATCGCACATTATAATTATCATATTATTTATTAATGAAAAGTAAGTAATTTTTATGTAGGTGCCTAAGGAAGATGTTTACTTATATAAATAAAGCGAAGAAAAATGTAAGTACCTAACTTCCTTGTTTTATCACTTATTCTTAGACTGCATAAATGTCGTACCGTACAGTCAACAACAGCTCATTAAACCACAAAATATCAAATTTCTTCTATTGATTTTAGGCAGGTTAACTCTAAGTTGCCAATCGAATGATAAAATTTAACATTTTGTGGTCGGTTAGTGACTGTACCTATCATCATCTATCTTAATTATGAATCTTATATACTTACTTAAAGGTCAAAATATTTTATTTACATATAAAGGTACCTACACCAAAAAGAGGTAAACTTCGTTCAGTTTGATACTTTTAAGTATTTCTTAAACCCTTACTAATTAGAGTAAGAGAAGAGGTTTATTAGCCCCAAATATCGTAACAAAAAAATCGAATAACATTTAGTGGCATTTCAAATAGCGATACCTACCTAGTTTGGATGCAATTTCAATTTATTTATTTAATAATTTGTTATTGTATATAAACCTAAGTGTTAACCAAACTGGTAGATATACCTACTATTGTTGTTATTTAATTCTTGTTTACTTTATAAAATCGTCTGACGAAAAAATAAAGTGAATAGAACGACTTTGTTTTTTATCCTCTAAAATATTTACGAACAATTGCACTTTAATATATTTCACAATATGATAAATCGAAATGTGATCACATTATCATCGCTCCGATATCAATATTTAGCGTTTGTTTTCGGGCGGTAACTCATCAACAAAATGTCTGTCGGGCCAGGGCACCACATGTTATCGGCGGCTCGCTAATCAGTGACTTACGTACACGGTACAACACACAGTGCTTCGCCCAAAGAGAGCTGTTTGCCTTTAATCAAGAAGCCCTCCTCTCTC
Source organism: Marasmarcha lunaedactyla (assembly GCA_923062675.1). Lineage (NCBI taxonomy): Eukaryota > Metazoa > Arthropoda > Insecta > Lepidoptera > Pterophoridae > Marasmarcha > Marasmarcha lunaedactyla. Next base: position 19,976,460 of record OV281353.1, read on the forward strand.
TACCTCAGTTGCGCGCACGACGCGAGAAATAGCGCTCGTCGGCGCATCGTTGCCAAAAAGCCATTGATCATGTGAGTTTATCATCCGCAGTACCGCTGCAGGGACGACAGACGGCACACAACCGTGCCAACATCAACAAACATGGAGTACTACACTTCTGACAGTGGTGACAGTGACAGCAGGGAACAGAAAACCCTCAACCTATCAAACCAGTTGCTCGACACCGCCGCCGTAGCATCGGAGCTAAACGGCATCGTCAACGAGAAGAATTGCGCGGAAAATTACGAGATTGTGCTCCTGTATAACAACCGAGCACATAGCATACCGGACTCTATCAACAGTTTCAGAAACCTGAAAATCTTAGATATCAGCAATAATCGGTTAAGAGTTCTTCCAGAGATACTCAAGCACTGTCCTATAACGTCGCTTATTGCGAAGAATAATGAATTGACCAACGAGTCTTTGCCAAAATGTTTCCATTCAAGGACTTCAATAAAAGAACTCAATTTAAGTGGGAATCGCCTAAAGTATTTTCCAGAACAAGTATTTGAGCTTACGTCCTTGAAGTATCTTTACATGGGTGGCAATAACATTGTTAATATACCTAAAGATATTTGGAAACTCAACAGGTTAGTACCTTATTTCTTAAGCTTACTAGTTTTAGTTTCTTTAGCTCTATTAGTGTTTAATTCTGTAAACAAATTAAACTGTTTCTTAACTTACATACAAATATGTTTACTTAGAATATTTTGCATTCTCATTATAATTACATGAGCTCATCACTAACAACTTTTAAAAATAGCTCCATCTTTTACTAATTCTTGTACGATCACCTCATTATTTTATTATCTTTATAATAATAAAAGACCTCATTGTGTCCAAACGTCACAGTGTTATGAATAGTTATAATAAATATCTATAAGTACTTAACGAAGTCAAAGCATATATTATGCGTTGTGTAAAGATACGTCTCTATGCTAAACACAGTCTTGTCTGTTAGGGTCAGTCACGTAGAATGTTTGTTAAACAAGTGGATCGTCTTGTCTAGCTTCAGCTTCTAGCTTTATTTTCAATTTCACACTAAACATATTTTGTTGAAGACATTACATTCAACTTAAACCTAGTTTAACCTAAATTGTTTTCTATTTTAGATGCCAATTATAAAGTTACTTAGCAAGAATATTAGAATACTCAATAATCACAGATATTACTATTATAATAATATAACATCGGAATAATTCAAAATCAGTTAAAGCATTTCCTAAACACAGAATACTCTTTATATGATAACACGGCTTACAACTAGTACAAGAGCATTAGCTATTTTAAGGACAGTACAGTCACGTCAAGTTGAGAAATACTCGTCATACTTAGTCTACGGTTACAAAATATTTGGTGTATGTTACAATATAGAAGGACAAATTAACTTTGTTAAATATCAATGTCTGTAATGATTATGGTAAGATAGTAACGGCCATTTTGAACTTTGACCATTAAAATAATTTTTTTTATGATTTGCGTTACGGTTCGCAGTAACGAATGAATAACAACTAAATTCGTGTCGCTTCATTTGTTACCCAGTCGTTGTACAATCCAAGGCAAATTACACTTTATTTTGTCTCACTATTTGCAAATTCATTTCTAAATGGGGTGAAGTTTTATCAGCCACAACTTTTCTTTTATTTAGCACTTAAGTATATTAAGGCTCATATAATATAATAAGGACGAAGCCAAAAAAACCAACCTGTCTTATACCAAAATGTTGATATTTCCTGTAACGCTCTCGTCGTTGTTGGAGCAGCAGATCCCGTCTGAATACTATTCGTATACCTACTTAGCTTAAATATATGGCTTCAGGTGGGTAGAAGACCCATAACCAGAACTTTCCATAAATAGAACAAAACTATACTTAACGTTTAAGTCCTTGTTAACAAAGATTACTAAGAATATCTGCGTAGATATCTGCTTCTTTTGTTTTCAGAAATTTAATTTAGGATTGTAGCAAAAATTTGAATTCACACCTACTTCAGCGCTAACATCAGATTTTGGTAGGCCGGTTTCACATTAAATTCGTACCTAACGCTACTGAGATACGTAATGTATAATTTTTGCTGAGTTGCTAAAGAAGTACATGTTATGGCGTCATCGAGACAAAGCATTCTTGTTGCTCCATTCCGGCCGATTTTTTCATATTTTTTTACAATCCAGGGTTCTCTCAGCGGTATAAAAGCTAAGAATTATCCATGCCCTTCCACTCCCACCATTCACACAGCCTCACCTTATTGCGGGTTAATTTGGGTTTTGCCACAGTCTGTACGTCTGCACCGATTTTTAAGTCTTTTTAGTACGGTGTTGTCCTAGGTGATCCACTTTACATCACCAGTGATCTTTCTCTTCCAAAATGGTTAAGTTTCATTGCGTTTTTGTAGATAATCGCAAATGAGTACGTACACAATATCAAACTTTTTAATGACCAAACTGTTTTGAATGGGAACAAACTGTCTTGACCACAGCACAGTTGTTTCCAGGTCTTCAGCTATGTTGTAACTACTAATTTGCTGCTCTTGCGTCACTTAAAAAATAAATGACGTCGGCTTTATCAATAACGGGGCAACCAGGCATCGAGCGGTGTCTTTGAAATTAAAATTTGCGCATTAGAAGTTACAAAGTTTATCGATTACGTAATAGACGAACCAATATTTCTTTTTTATACTAACAGTTAAGATGGTGTAAAATACCTATCTTCGAAAATTTTACTAAGTTTATATTCAACTTCAAATTATATTAGTACCTATAGATTATAAATGCACTTGTATCCTCAGAAATAAAGAAAGCAACAACAGTAATTTGATTCCATTTATGACACTGATAACAATGCACGATAATTCTATAAATTATCATTATCACGTGTTTTGCAGACAGCTTTACTTTGTAACTATCTTTCTAGACTTATCTACTTAGCTATCACAAATGCTTGCGTCCATAGTTAGTAGATATTATTAAATAGGTACTTAACTATAGAGCTTAACCTGAATTACATAAAGGTACCTACATATGGACAGGTGAATGGTTAGGGGTATAGGTCGCGTCATATAAAAAGAACGCTGGCTGTCAACCTGCGTAGCGCGGCCTCTTTTAGCGCGGCCTCTTTCTAGCGCGGCCTCTTTCTCCAATTGGCCGTCGCTCAGATGAAGGCTGAGTGGCAAAAATGCACGAGCCGACAGGGGGTTTTTAGTGGGTATGGTTCTGGTAGGCGTCGGGACGAGTCCCACATAACTCTGGAATCGCGCCAGAGTATGCGTCAGGGCATTTTTATCCTCCTGCCCTTCCCGCGGAGGGGAACAAAAAAAAAATTCAACCTGCGCAGTAGGCGATTTATCGGTATATTTGGTAGCGGGCGGGCCACGGGCCACATGCTTGCAGGTGCGCTATTGGTTCGTCAGTTAATCTCTGCTTCTCGCGTTGAATCCACGCTGCATTCGTTTTCAAAATGCCATTGAGCACAAAAGATTTAATTACGATTTTGGAATTATGGTCATATAAAAGTTTGAAAAATGATTTTTGACGTTTATTGTTTTATAAAGAGAGAGGCTGATAATATAATAACTTAGTCGATAATTTGAAACACCTCTAGGACCAACACCGCATCCTCATCTGGTTTTCACGTCACTTACGAAGGCATAATCGAATAAGTTTCCCCATTGCTTTAATATTTTTTGTTACTTATTTTTACTTTTTTTAAACTAATATACATTAAATATTCTATACTGAATCAAACATGTTTTTATTTCTTATGTTATGATATTCTATCTAATATATTTTTAATGTGCCAACCAATATACGAAGCCGCAAGCAAAAAGCCTAGTGCTTTCGTGCGCGAGTGTACCCATGCGCAAACACCCCCCCTCTACTTTCTTCAGCGTTCTTTTTACATGATGCGACCTGTACTATTACCTGCACTATTTTCTAGGAACTTCAAGCAGTTTAGTCATTAAAGATTTGAAAATCTTGATTTACCGACCTAGCAAATTATAAAACTCAAATAAAAAAACACGATCAAAACACGCCTTAGTGATTTAAATTAATCTATTAACAAATCATCGTAACATGATTAGTAAACTAGAAACTAGTTAACTATTTTAGTTATTAACTTAGTTGATTATCATTTTTAATTTATTTAATTACTGCGTAATAATATCGCAGAATCATTAATTCAGTTTACAGATACTGTCTCTTGGCGGGAACCAAATAACCGAAGTGAGCGAGTCAGTCGGCCGCCTCAAGTCTCTTCAGGCACTAGTGCTGAGTGACAACTTGATTGAACAGCTGCCCGCAAGCATCGCTAACTTGAATCAGCTTCGATCTTTGCTGTTACACAAGAACAGGCTCAAGACTTTACCAACTCAAATAATCAAATTAAAATGTTTGACCGAGGTACGGAATGTACGGGTACTTTGTTTCATAAATTTTTCTATTAAAATTGGCAGCTACTAAGCAGGTATTATGCACAGTGCTGGTGAAGACTAGAATACACGCGTTCAATAGACGTCATCATAACTTCAAATTTTTTGTACATAGGCATATACTAACGTTAAACAAGTAGTAGGTAATATTAATAATCCATTAAACTAAATGCTACTCAGATTCCATTTAAGCACCAGAAAGAAAGACTTACCTACAATGTGTTCATTTTCCTACAGGATGTTAGTACCTACATGTAGGTAAATAGGAAGGATACATGTAGGTGTACAGATTTACATATTGACACTTTATTTTCAGTTAAGTTTAAGAGACAACCCTCTGGTGGTGCGTTTTGTCAGCGACATGACTTTGCAGCCCACGTCCCTTCTAGAACTTGCCGGAAGGACTATCAAACTCCATGAAATCCCGATCAAACCCGGAGATATTCCAGCCAGTCTACTTGATTACTTAAGCGCTGCTCAATGTTGTGTCAACCCCAAGTGTAAAGGTCAGAATAATTTATTACAATATGCTTTCTTAGATAATGTACCTACTTCGTAGAGGAGGGTCACACGTGTTATGCAATTATTTAAATACCTAATCATTATAAGGGTTCGTGTACCAAGTTTGTTCTGCTGAGACGTAATAATTCCCCTATCTCGTGCATCATAGCCCACTACACAGGTCACCCCAAACTGGGGGAAGTTAGTAAAGGTATCTCACGCATGAAATGTACAAAAAAATTGTTTTGATAGATGCATATATGTCATAGATATTGCCAGCCGCCGAAGGCGCGCCCCACTACTCTTTTGTTCCATGCACGAACCTCACTCTTATTTTGGTGTATACGTCGTAGTGTATAGTGAGCACCATCCACGAAGGCGCGCCCCACTACTCTTTTGTTCCATATTTTTTATTTTTTTTTTTGCTGCCGAGGCACCCTCGCGGAAGTGAGGTGGAAGATGCGTCATGCATACCCGCCCGCAGGTAAATTCCTCTGCGGGGGGGTTATGTGGGACTCACCAGAATGGCACCTACCCACTAAGAACCACCTGTTGGCTGTAGTTATTACCGTTAGCCTTCATCGGAAGCGACACCCGTCGGGAAGTTGGGCGCGCTGGCGGAGACCCGCTAGCGGGTCTTCCGCCTGTAGTGAAAGTTGCACTGAAGGTGCTCAAAGGGACATGAGTTGGTGGCCGTTCTGGGCAGCCTCCGGTGAAGCCGGGGCTGGGCAGAGGTCGGCCGAAGCATGATTTAGGGATCAATTCATTTAAATGAACCTACAATGAATTGAGAAGGAAACGCTCTGTCGGAGTACGTGAAGCCCTAAGTTTACGGGCTAAGACTGCGATTTCACTAACATCGACATTTTTTATAGTGTCGCAGACGATACGCATATCGTCTGCTACGGAGGATTGAGGAGTGGGTTTGTATGGGCGAGGAGCCGGGATGGGATTCGATGCGGGGCGCTGCCTCCAGTTTTCTGGGGCAGGCCTAGACTGTGTAGGCTTTGCAGCCGGAGGAACCCGGCTACGCAGCGGCGGAAAGTTTTCTTGAGAAAGGCGCGGGGCCTGTTTGGGTGCCGACCTCTTGGGATTGGAACGCATACAACGGGGTGCACGAGGGCAGCCCCTGTAATTTGCGGTGTGGCCGGACTGGCCACAAAGCACGCAATCGGGAGGAGAGGGAGTTTCAGGAGTGCGATTGCACTCCTTAGTGAAGTGCGGGACCAGGCACTTGACGCACCTGGGCGGTGCGCGGCAGTTGGCCGCCGCGTGCCCGTACAACTGGCACCGATGGCACTGGCCGGGATGACCGCGGCGATGAGGCGCCTCGATCGAGATCCCAGAGAGGCCGCATACAGTGCTAACCCCTTTGAGGATCTCCCTGGACTTGGGGACGTTGGCGAGAACCACCAAAGCGAGAGGGTGTTGTCTCCCGTACTTGCTGTGCATTTTATGAACCGCGAGTGCCGGGAAGCCTTGGGACTGCAGATCCTCTAGGATAGTCTCGTTCGATAATTCGAACGGGACTCCCCTGAGTACCGCTCTGATCTTACGCTCTTCTGACAGAGCATAAGTATGATAAGCATATTGCTTATCGGTGAGGAGCTTTGTTAAAGCACGAAAGTCGTCTATCGACGAGACTAAGATTTTAATAGATTCACCCGAGTTGGCTGCTCGGATGTAATGGATTTTGTGCTCATTGCACAATGTCGAGACCTCAGTCCATTTACCCTTTTCCCGAAGGAAAACGGGTGGTGGGACCTTGGCCTTGACAGAAGTTGGGGCCGGAGCGGGTGTTGAGGACACCGGGGCAGCTGACGTTGAAGACGCCGCAAGGGGTGTAGGGACGGGAGCCGAGGGCGCCGGGTCTTGTTTCGAGCGCTTCTTAACAAGGGTGAAAGAGGGAGGCTCATCAGGGCCAGTTGGGGTGGCATCCGAGGATGACTCGGTCGCGGGTGCGCGCTTGCGGCGCGGAGGGGCGTCTACTTCGCACTCCATGTCACTGGAGGAAGGGGACGCGGGAGGGCCTAAGACCTGAGGGGTCTGGGGGACTGGGGTGGCCTGAGGGGCCTTTGAGGGAATTAACGCCATTATATGCGGGATGAGAGAGTCCAAGAAACGATACTTATCAGCATTTATAGACATGCCTTCAGCACCGGTACTATCAAGTAACTTCCTCATAAGCTCATCAGAGCTTAGAGAAGCCATTGCGGAGGGGTTGGGGAGAGACAATATATGAACCTAACAACGATGACTAACTTCCTAAAACCACCCTACACGCAGTAGGGCGGTTGAGAACGACGCGGATAACTTACTCGAACACGGCACTTGAAGTCCTGGAACGACGAATTCCCGTCGACGAAGCTCACGTTCCACGAAGTACGGTTAACAGCCCACTGTTCGCCGTGAAAACGGCGTTAGAAACTTATTAGAAGTACGGTTAACGAGCCACTGTCCGCCGTGAAAACGGCGTTAGAAACTTAATACGGTAAACAACTATGAAATTATATATTACGACAACAACCAGTGAAATTTGGGTGCTCAATTAGCGCGGGGGCTAAAAGAGCGGGAAGGCGTCTGCGATCGACGTGCGCTCGAGAACGCACGCAGACCGAGACTGCTTTTGTTCCATGCACGAACCTCTCTTATTTTGGTGTATAGGTACATCGTAGCGTATAGTGAGCACGTCAAAAAAATCAACAAAAAAGTGTCAACGGCACACAATTTTGCTGAATTCGTTTTAATATGGTCTAATTCATTGGTAATTCACGGTATTAAGAGTACAGATTTATTTATATTCGGAATGGATAAAGTAGGATGGACTTAAGTAGATAAAGAGATTTCAATATCAGTTATAAAATGCGTAGCTACTTACATTGTTTAACCTATTAACAAGACTAATTAATAATTAATGTTGCTGGATAGTGAGTAACAAAACCGGGGCTTTATTTAATACAAACTTAATTAGGTACATGTAGAACGTCGTGAGTAACATCCCTAAGAAATGATTTCGAATATTTCTACAGAAATTGATGTGGATACAATTTGTACTTATATAACCTATTTATATATAGCACCTATTAACCCTAGCTGCAACGTCACAGGTCCCGAATTCGAATCCTAGTGCAATAACCACAGACCTTTGTATGATGAACACCACGAGCAGCCACCTCTCAAAATTGGCTGAATTGCTGTTTTGCTACACGTTCCAGAACAATTGAAGACGGGAAGACGAAATTAGGTAGTCCTGAAAAAAGTTCAATATACCAACAAGCTATCAGTAGGAAAACCATAACTAGAAGGACTACATTTCTCATATTATTCTCGGAGTCTGCTCAATAAATCAATAATCAAAATATATTTTATCGCTAAATGTAGGAAATTAAAATACTTGTACTATAAGCTGTAGCAATTTATTGTTAATAATATAGATAGATGATAGATGAATTGTTTATTGATAACTACATGCACACACATTTTTACATAAAACAAAAAAAATATATACACAAAAAGGAAACATTTGGTAGTGTTGCTGTAGCAGTGCAATCGGCCATAGCTCAGCTTCAATATCTACTCAGAGAGTAAATCGCTGATTTTCAGCTACTGCCTAAAGGAGAAACGGAACCTAACTGATATTAATAACAAAAAAAAAACATTAGAAAATATTTTATAAGCAATAAATGAGATAATAGTCAAAATCCACATCATATTAAATAATAAAGAAATCATTCCATTAAATAAATAATCCAATTAAATACATATACTTATTTTATTCCACAGGCGTTTTTTTCGACAACCGCGTAGAGCACATCAAATTCGTTGATTTCTGTGGCAAGTACCGCATTCCCCTACTGCAGTATCTGTGCAGCTCAAAATGCATTACTGGTAGCTGGGAGAGCCGAGAGGAAAATAACAATCCACACCCTCATATGATGAGGAAAGTACTATTAGGATAATATGTGATCTTTCCGCCATTACAAATGAAGAAATAGAACTTTTTTCACGAAGTAGTCCTCTGGCATACAATAGAAAAATACTTACATGCATATTCTACAAACTTTGTATGACTGAAATTTGGCAATTTAATTCTGTAAGGCTTCTTGGAGATACTGTTTACATACAAATAAAATTGTACAGCTGTTTCTGATAAATATGACTATGTTTTTAATTTGAAGTTGTAATTAAATTCTTTGAGGACTAATTATTGTTACAAAACCAAGAAAACTTTTATAGAAGAATATTTTAAGAATACTTTTAACTTTGACACTGATTTATTTTTGTAACAATTTTGTATAACAATATACCTAAATTAGTATGTTGAACTCAAGAAACAAATAAAAATACATCAGTTGTACTAGATTACAAAAATAAATCAGTAACTAAACAAGTCTCTTAGACTCTTTCTATTATTGTCCCATTTAAAAATTATATTCATAGCTTTTTGTTATGAATTTAGCTTGTATTATTATATAGGTCATAATTGTTTTTATTTAACTACTGTGTTATTGAAAATTATGTGATAGAAAAACCATAAAAGTAAGTTATTAAACAAATTTATTATCCACATTTTGGAATATCCTATGCATTTTTATTTTAAACACCTATTTTAAATTACTGTTTTTACTCAGTTTCCTGTAAAAATTTCATTCTTTCTTCTTTTCCTCTTGTGATTGCAGCTTTAAAAAGTTTGCAATAGAGTTCTATAGAAGCAGGAGAGTCATCATTTCCTGGTACCGGGTATGTGATCAGGTTAGGGTTACAATTACTGTCCACAATACCTATAGTTGGGATCAACATCTTAGCACTATCTCTTACAGCCGTATGCTGATTTAAAATATTATTTTGTGTGTTTAAAAATATGCAAAGATCAGGTAATCTTGTAACAGCTCCAAACTGTTGGTTGGCATTAGTAAAGATACCTCCTCTCCAAAATCTTGTATGTGCATATTCTCCACAATCCAATGCAGTCTTCTCTACAATATGAGCATTAAGAGCATTTCGGTTGAAGAAACATATAATACCACCTCTGTAGGCTATATGAGCTGTCACATTTAGAGCTTTCCGTAAATGATCAGCAGTTACATCCAAGTCAAAAATTAAGTGGCCCAGTCTGGAACCATACAAATAAGGCTGCATGTGATCATTTAAAGATCCCTCTTTGTGTCCAAAATGCACTCTAGCTTCAAATAAATCTTTTACTGTAAATAGATTATGCACATTGAAGTAATCTGGATAATCCAAGGGATTCTTACGTTTTGGTACTTCTGAAATTAACATTAAATAAATTAAGTGATATAAATTGAAAGACAACCCGTTCCTAATTAGGTAGATCAATACATACTCCATATGCAATGAGTAAAAGTTCCGAGTTTTAGATTAATAAGTATCTACAAATATAAAATGTTCAAATGAGATTTTCCATTTTCGTTATTAAAATATCCATTTTTAATTTTTTTAAATAGATAAATAAATATAATTATATAAGATTATATAATGTAATATCAGTCTTATATAATGTACTATCAAGCTGTAATATTTTTATTGAATGACAGTATTTTTAATTTGGTATACCTAAGCTGTTTTAGAGTACTAACTTACAAAAATTCCAAACTTTCTTATTTTCTGCCAGGGGGTACTGGTTGATTTTATTATATTATATAAAATTGACACAACAGTTTAAAATCAGTTTCAACTCAAATTCAAGTATTTATTTCTCAACATTGACAATTACTTGTTCTTATTGACGTCAATTAAAGCATTACTCTACCACTAGTTCGGAAAAACTTTAGTGAAGAAGTATCCAAATGACCAACACCCTCAATCGGCACCCATTAACAAGTGAAAGTGAAATCCAGCAATCACCCCCCTCAACCATATTAGAGTGAAGTGAGTGACTAAATTTTCTCTTCATCTGATATGATTAAAAAATCCATATACCTTATTTAATATGCAAGCAAGAATCTGTGATGACACGAAGTTTTGTTTTACTTAATGTACAAGGTATGAAACTGTGTATGAATAACCAAAGAGTAATTTTTTTTAAATACATACCCTCAAGAGTTCCAGTGAGTGTTTCTGGTTTTTTTTGAGCTTGTGTCGAATTGTTCTTTATCAAAGATGAACCACATCTCCATGGTTCTACAAATAAAATGTATTGTTACAAATCTCCACAACCCCTTACTTTAGTTTTCAGTTAGTATTAAGTTTCATAATCTTAACCTCATAAAAATGTAACCTATGAAAAAACCTATTTGTGTATGTACTTACGTATCCTTTTTAAGAGCATGATGATAAAAATGCAGTTATAATTTATTTAGTAGGTATTGTTTTTTTTTTATCGCAATTTATTTACTCTTTAATGCATGACATACTTATGTACAAAATCAACAAAACAAGAATTCATTCAATCGACAGATTGAATAAGAAAGACAGCACATCTAAGATCACGTTCCGAATGCCGCCCAGGGCCCAGAGTGCTATCACCGCTTAAACTGCTCATACTATTCCGACCGATTCGACGCATACGTGGTTTACGCAGTTAATTTGGTAACAAAATTATAAGTAAAATATTAAATGTTAAGGGACAAGTGGTAAGTATACTTTAGTACGCGTTATTAAGTAGATTAGGATTCATTATATGTTTCTGGTTACCTTCTCACTTAACACGTTTGGACACGATTTTTTATTTAAGTGCATAAGTTAACAAATCGTTTGGTGGCAAGAGCTCGTACTTACTTCACATTTTCTTTATTTTTTTCAAAATTTCGGAGTGGAGTTTGGACTCTACTTATTAAAGAATATTTAAAACAAGAATGCTTGTTGAAAATACAAAGTAAAACCTTCCGAAAAAAACATTTTCTTCTGGAGATTTTAATTTCGGCAACGGTTTCTTCAAATCCAAATATTTATTTATCAACATTGACAATTACTTGTTCTTATTGACGTCAAATAAACCATGACTCTACCACCAGTTCGGAAAAACCTTCGTGAAGAAGAACTGGCAAGAAACTTCACGGGGTTTTTTTTTTCTAATTTGCAGTGTCAATAGAAATTATTCTTATCTGCGTCTGTTAGCAAGTCTCGGCAAGTGCCCCTCCCCCGAAGTATCCAAACGACGAACACGCTCAAACGGCACCCGTTCACCTTTTAACGCGGGATCCAGCCATCACTCTCCTCGAAACAATATTACCAAAACAATACGTACTTTAATAACAATGAAGCTTTAGATATTCATCGGGACGAAGAATTCAACGAACAAACTGGTTTTTTAATAGTTTTTAATTTTTATAAGGGCTTTTATTGTCCAAATAATCGGATAGTTAATTAATAATTTAACTATAATAATAAATATAACGGATAATTAATTAAAGCTTTTATTAGCACACAACTTTTGTTTTATAGTTTCTTTGAATTTGTTAGTAGGGAAACCTTGGATATCCTCAAGAACCCTATTATAAAGGCGTATACATTGACCCATGAGTGAGTTAGTGACTTCATGAGCTGCCAGCATATTTCTTCCTCTTGTGTTAACATTGCAGATCTCTTTTTCTTTTGAACAAGGAACTAAAATATATTGCAAATGGAAAGCAAGAATATTTATCCATTTATCATTTATATATTTATCTTGTCTTTATCTTTATTATCTCAGGATTTGTCCAAAATCTCGCTAATCACAAATATAAGTACAGAATTGACGAATTCCTAGAGTTTCATCATCGTTGATTTATGAAACTTCTGAGCTTAACTACTTAATGCGTTTGGACACCCAAGTGCAATGTAGTAACTTAAAATTTAGTTACTACTTAACTACTTAATACGTGTAAATGTGATATTTATGCTATTTGAATCGGAACGGAAAATATCGCTCCAAAATTATAATTTTTCCTCATTTACATTTAAAGTTATATCTTAATTACGATCTTCGATCCTGATGACAGGAGCCATTTTCAAATATTATTACAAAATAAATTTTATAATAATCTTAATTATTAAACTTATAAACTTATTAAATTAGTAAATTTAATTCTTAAATCTTTACCCACCTTACTAAAAACATCATCACAGAAACGTCAATTTTGAAATGTTCTGGGTCACTCCACAGTCTCTGCTAGTTAACAGTTCGTTCCCCGCGCAGTGCGTGGCGCTGGTATCTCCTAGTGACGTCCAAAAACGAACACATCGTACTTGTCGATATCGATAGTAGTGTTATAATAGCTTAACGTCGATATATACACACACTTTTAATATGATTTAGTTAAAAATAATGTTAATAAATATTTTCATTTCTTTTATGTATATCCGTTAGTTTAGAGCTAATTATTGGGGTAACTAATCTGCAAATTACTTTTCAGTTTTCCTTTCACTGTATACCATAATTTTTTTCAGTTTGTGAAGAAGGAACTTCTGCTCTTCAGTTTGTTAGCTTGTTTAACAGTAAAAAAAATGTGTTTTAATGAAATGTATACATATGAATATAAATTAAAACAAAGACTTCTTCATGAGTCTACATATGAAACTTACTACTTTTAAAAAAAACTACATTTAAAATCTTAAAAATCTCTCGTACAATAATTGATAATATCTTCTGATGTTAAAAAGGGAAAGGATTATTTAGTTATAGTAAGAAACAGTATTTCTTTAATTGCACATAAGAACGTAACAGAAATTGAATAATAATCCTCAAAAAAATAACAAAATAATGATTCTGAAATTTCGGTTACAATCCCTTTACAATCGAGAAAAAAACCTACTTTTGCTAAAAGGACTTTATGGAGGAGTATAGTAATGCTTCTAGCTTACACAGAGAGGCCGCTGAGTTGACGTTCAAAGCTAAAATCAAGATTAACGTACGTAAGTAAACTTACGTTTTTATGTACGTTCCTTATTTATATTTTATTAAATCTCCTTTATTTTGTTTCTTCTGAACTTTATTTATATTTTCTTTATTTTGCTAAATATCTATAATCTATATCAATATCTATATCAGAAGTTTCACCCGTTTGTGGTTAGCGTGCCGAAGAGCCGAAGTAAACGGTTCGATAGCTCATTTTTGGTTCGTGTTGCCAAAGAGTGAGACGATTTGCCTGCGTCTGTTTTTCCAGACAGATATAACCCTGGAGCTTTCAAGTGTAGAGTGAATAGGTACCTCTTGGACAGGCGTGTATGATACTCGTCTTCATCTTCACTTTCCATCAGGTGAGACGGAAGACAAACGCCTGCTAGTTATTAATAAAAAAAATGAAAAATCTACACCAGATTAAAAAAAAATCATTGTAAACAAACCATTGCCGGATATAAATTTGTCAATTTCATCAAGAACGTCACTTCCAAGATACTAAAATTGCACACCAGTAAGTCAGAAAACACTGCCGCTCTTTTATTTAACAACTTTTAAGTAGTAATTGGAGCTAAAACTTGCAAAACTAAAAAAAATACAATCAGATAAAAAAAATTGAGGTTATTTCTTTTTTTTCTAATGGAAACATTAGGGATAGCCATCGACATTGTATGAAAATGAATGAATGACAGGTATCGATTCCCGATTCGTATCGACATTTTGATGTATCGATACAACAAGATCCGATAAGACTAAATCGCTCTGATAAATATGTCTTTATTATTATTAATATTTCTTTATTATACTTATCGTCCGCTATCAGTATAATGTAGTAAAATTATAGTTTTCAAAGACTTTTTGCCGTTGGAAAAATATTGTGGTTGTTACTGAACCTTTTATTAGGTATTTTGAGCAAATTCGTTCTGCTTACAGTTCCGTGAATTAATGTACCACTAGAATGTGTCGTTTTCTGGTACAATAAGTCCAATACGGGAAAAGAAATCCTTTTTTAAATTAAATTTGTTTACTTTTATTTTTTTTATTCAAATTCATAAAATTACATTCTACATTAATATTAATTTCAATGTTATTTTTTTATAGGAAATTATAAGTCAAGCCACAGATTTTTTTATTAGCCACGTGATCAAACTTCTAATTTAATAACTTAGCCACAGGAAAATGAGATAGTCTCTAATAAACTAATTCGTCTTCTTTGCAACGCCGACTAAATATTCTATAGAAAGCGTAGTAATTGAATTTGGGTTAGGTTATGTTAGGCTGTATTTAACGCATGCGCGAGCCGAGCGAGCGAAGCAAGCGGGGTGCGGTTGCACCCGGTGAAGCGCCATATTCGAAAGCGAAGGGCAAACTTTTAGAGCTATCGGGATAAGCTAATTATGCAGATGACTAAAGTGGATTGTAACTTAAAGGGAAAAGATGATATCAGAACAGGAAGATTTTATTCCAGTAGACGCACAAATATTAGTGCTACAATCGAAAGGCCAAGGCCTTCGCAACAGTCAGCAAAGAGAGTTTACAATGGTCACTGGTCTGAAGACATTCCGACTACAGAAAATTCAAAGGGGAACATTGAATACCTTCATTGCTTTCTGTGCAGCTAAAAGAAAAAGCGCAAGGAAACGAGGTTTAGGTATAAATTTGCAATCGTCTTTTCCCTGCTTGTTTTTAGGAATGTCATACAAATTATGTAGTAAATTTGACTGATTCTGATTAATACAAAGACTGATTAAAGAGTAACTATTGTATAATATGAATAAAAAATATAAATTAATTTTAGAAGTGCATTTAATTTGTTTTTTATTTTGATTGTGTAATCTGGAAAGAAAACATTTTAGTTTAGAAATCATATTTTTGATAAGAAAATAATTTTGTTTATGTTGATTATCGCTTTGCCAGCTACCTACTGCATTGCTGTCTAAGAGGGCCGATTACAGCTACCAGTTTATCTCCAGCGGCTCACCTAGGCCTAGGCTGAGCCTACCTTCGGAATTCCTCACTGAAGAAGCCGTAATCTCCAGTAGTGTTTGTTTATTGCAGCCTAAAAGTGACACGTTCCGACGTAAACAAAAGAATAGTGTTAACTTAGTGCGATCGCAAACGCAATCGGAACTAGTTTTAGTGCAAAGTGTATATAATAATGATAAGTGTGTGTACTGTCGTGTAAATAATCATTCCCTACCAGCATGCAAAAAGTTTAAAAGGTCTCTTTGTAGGGACTGCTGAACATTTGTTAAGCGTAATGGTTTGTGTTTTAAGCGTTTAGTAGCGCGGCATGATCGTAATACGTGCACTGCGTCTAAGTGGGACAAGAATGATTGCAGTCGGGCTTACTATCCCCTATTGCACTACGATGTTACAAAGTTCCAAAATAAACAAAATCAAGTCGCGACAGATGTCGATGTCGGTAACCAAAGTCCGGCCGAGTAGTCGGAAGCGACTGGCCAGTCGGAAGCTGTTACAAACTGAACTGTAAGTAATTTTTGAGTAAGTTTTATTAAAAGTGGTTCCTGTCGTTATTTACTGGCTCTTTGTTAAACTGACCGCGGTTCTTGACGACGGCTCGACTGTTACATTGCTAAGTTCGAACTCAGCAGCGAGGGTGGGCCTGACAGGTAAAAAAGAAACCCTACGCGTAAGCGGGGCTTGGCATAATGACACTTTTGTTTGTGAATGTCAAATAGTAAATTTAAACATTTCTAGTTAAAACATTGATAATTTGTTTGGAATAAATGCCCGATGTGCTAATCAACTTAAATTGCCTCGCCAAGATTGATCACTCGTTGATTGTAACAAATATTTATTTTGCAAAGTTTAAAAGATTATTTTGTTTATGAAAATTGCTAGCCTGAAATTTTAATTGGCCAAGATAATACACATTTACTGTTTCCTTACCCATAATTTACCCTGTAGATCCCCGGGACTCAATTGAAAACTTTGCTCGCAATCGTTTGTTTTTGGAATTGCAAATTGTTCCAGTACCTTCGTGTAGTGACGCGCCAAACGCGAGGGAGAGCGGAATCGATACGCACAGCACCGATCGGTAAGTAATCACGCTAGTGGAGTCCGTGGGATTCCTCCGGGGTATTCATGTTACTGTTATAAACTATACTAACATACATTAATAACGCGGCTTACTCACGGTACGCTATCGGATAGGTCCGACTAGTTTCGGACTCGTCTGGAGTCCATCATCATCAGTTCCACGTGCCCTCATAAACCGTGCCTTACGTCTGTGTGATCCTTAAGATCTTAACACAGAGATTAATCACATTAGAAGGGTGTTAGAACAGAGTGGGTATAACTGGAGACAGATCCTGCGAGTTTCAAGTGCGAGCCTTAAGCATCGTCCTGTCACCGTAAGCAGAGCGCCGGCTTACCTACCTTAGATGAAAGGTCTAAAAGACTCAATTCGGCACATACTTATTTATTTATTTATTATAAGGATCGCCAACAGGTAAAACACGCTAAACACATACAATTGAAATCACAAATAACAAGGTTTGTGCTCACCCACTTATAGGCAACCACAGCTAACACTGATTGCAACGTACTTTTTGATATTTGAAAAACTGAGTAACTACAATTTTACAAAAATTAAATTGAATACAAAATTTAAATTAAAAAAAAAATTAATAATACATTGATAAAAATTAACTTAAATTAACATTTTATTTAACATATTGAATTATAACGGACTATGTTCCTTATTCAGGTAATTGGTAATTTTCTTTCTTAATATCGTACGTAGCCGTAAGTACGATATTAAGACATTCTACCGTCCGTTAACGAAAATACGGCAGCTCCTTCGGTCATCAAAAGATAAGGACCTCCTAGGTAGGCCGGGAGTATACGAAATACCATACGATTGCGGTAAAAGCTACGCAGAAATATCAGCACGAGGTTCTCTGGAAGTATCCGCAGCGTAAAGAAGATGGATGAGAAGACATTTGCAGTCGTAGAACACATGTTACACGCTGGTCCGTCGCATTACATCCGCTTTGATAAAGCTCGGCTATTAGTCCAGGAGAAAAACCTCGTTCCACGCAAAATACACGAAGCGATCAATATGAACAGGCGTGACACTTTTAATCGCGGTGTTGGTTGGGCCCAAGCCCCGTCGTGGAAGCCGATCCTAGGACAGCAAGGACACGCCAGTACTGACGCAGTTTTCTCCACGAACGCCGACTCTGGCGGCGGCGCGCAGTGCGAGGGGAGGCGTGAAGCCGTGACTACACTCATCCCTGATGGTGGACTCCAGAGGAGTCCGAAACTAGTCGGACCTATCCGACCGCGTTATTAATTATCTAATTAAAATGTCTCACGTAAGTTGTATGAAATTAATTAGTGTTTGCGTTTGTCTGGGTGTTTACTATGTATTATAAGTATATATTTAAAAAAAGTATATAAGTATTATCCATTATCTTTCTAATATTATTTATTATTGTTTTAGCCCAATTTACGGTTGTTTTTACTATATATTTTTTTCAGTTGATATAAAGGCGTTCAAGTAATTGACAGCAACACGGATGGTCGTGCCTCACCACGAAACAAAATATACAGTTGAATCAGCCTAGGAGACTAGAACTTAACGAGGTGGTAATCCACCTGGACCACAACTCTGCTACAGAGTGTTCAACTTCTTCAGATGATGATGAATATTAATACGGGTGTGCAAGTTTATTATTACGGGAAAAACCGCTTCAAATGGGCACGGAAACCACCTTCAAGAAATCCTCGAAAACAATCCCACAACATTCTACGAATTCCAACGGTTCCACACGCTGTTTTTGAAAATGGTGCTCTATCGCCTGTAGAAGCTTTCCTACTTATGTTTGATGGTCAAATGCTTGAAATGATTATACAGTGGACAAACAAGAAAATTAGTGAAATGCGAAATAAGTATCCATCTGAGGAATATACATTCAGAGATACGGACTAGTAGAAATGAAAGGGTTTATTTCGATGTTATTATATACTGCTGTCTTCAAATCTAATGGAGAGAGCGTTTTGTGTATTTTATCTACACTTATATACTTATATACTTAAATATGTTGATTGTTGTCATAACATTGCATGCTGTTGTCACCTATAATTGAGTCTACGACTTGCAATAACTTGTTAAAACTATGGTCCAAATGTGCATTATTTGTTGTAAACTTGTTGGTGATCTAATAAATAAATAAATAAATAAATAAATAAATCTACCGATGGCACAGGTAGAAATATCTTTCGGGCACCTATGTCCAAGAAACGATTCCTTGTTCTACTAGTTACTCTGCGTTTTGACGATTTTAACGACAGAGAAGAAAGGAAGAGAGATGATCCTGGCTGTGCCATAAATGATTTATTAGAACTTTTCAATAAAAACTCGCAACAATATTACATACCAGGCGCTAACGTAACAGTCGACGAGATGTTGATTACAAGTTCAAAATGTAAATTCCAAGCAAACCAGCGAAATATGGCGAGAAACTGCAAGTTTTACCTGACTCAAATACATATTATGTGATCAACAGATATCTTTATACTGGAAAAGGTTCTGATGGGCGCACTTTATCCAGCGATGAAAAGAAACTTGCTGTTCCAACACAAGCAGTGCTCCGTTTGTGTATACCTATTTAAAAGAGCAATAGAAATGTTACCACCGATAGCTGGTACTCGTCCTTTGAGCTATCTCAAGAATTGAAAGCCCGAGGCATAACTACAGTTGGAACATTGAAGAAAAATAAAGCCTTTATTCCCAAAGAGTTTCAACCAAGCAAGTACAGACCAGAGAAGTCATCAATGTTTGGATTTACAAAAGGATGCACATTGGTCAGCTTCGTATAAAAGAAGAATAAAGCTGTAATATTATATTCTACCATGCACCATGATGACAAAGTGAACCCATAAACTCACAAGCCTAAAATAATAGAATATTATAATAATTCCAAATCGGGCGTCAACTCAGTTGAACAAAAATGCTCAGTATATTCCTATAGTCGTCGTACTTCTCGCTGGTCAATGGTACTGTTCTTCCGTATTGTTTATATGTGCGCCTGGAATAGTAAAGTGATAAATCAATCGCAACACCATATATCTAAATTGTCTAGTCTCGATTTCATCAAAGCTGTAACAACCGCACTCAATGAAAGCAATGTAAAAACTAGATTGTATAACACCAAACTTTCTCGACAGTTACGCGCTATCATTTCTTAGATAACAGGCAATCCAACGTTAACTCCACTTACCTGTAGAGAGCAATAATGAGCATAAACTGCCCCGGAATGAGAGAAAGTAGTGTCACCTGTGTCCACCGCATCTAAAAAGGAAAACTGAATATCGCTGATTAAATTCAAAAGTACCACACATGAAAAACTCCAAAACGTTTTTATATCAAACCATGTTTGGAATCTATCTTTTTTTTATAAAAAGCAAAGACACCCATTGATTTTTCATTTATTGGTACAAAAATAACGCACAAATTGTGATTTAAACCGCCATATTGTCAGTTGCGTGACGACAACCGAACCGAGAGCACGTCTTTTTTGAGAAAAGTGCCACATTACGAAAATTATCTGTGTTCCTTAATAAAAGTATAAAGAAAACCACCATATTTTGCATTCATTTAGTTTTCCATAGAGGATTCACGTAAGTATCCACTATTTATAATCAAAAGAAATATATTTCAAAACTGGTTGTTTTGCACAACCATAGTTTTTAATCGAAATAAACTTATGTGATGATGTGTTTGTTTTGCATTTAAGTTATTTAATATAAAGTATGGTATTTCAAAATTATTAATTTTGATAATAAAGAGATCCTTTTTACTGTTAAGATTTCAAATCGAAAGGGCCTTAGTAAGGAATACACTCGTTTAGAACACACTCAAAGCCATCGGAATACGAGGAGACTTATACCGCTGGTTCTCATCGTATGTCCGGAACAGATGCCAGACTGGGGTTCTGAATGGTTATTCATCTTATACACGTTACATACCTTCTGGCGTTCCCCAAGGCTCATTATTGGGTCCGCTATTATTTATATGTTTTGTCAATGATATCTCTTCATGTTTTCTCACTTCCAAAATACTACTTTATGCGGATGATATGAAGATTTTGTGTCCAATCAAAAATCACAACGATGCAATGCTGTTACAAGAAGATCTTAACAGATTTCAGGCATACTGTTCTCGTAACAAATTAGATCTCAATGTATCGAAATGCTTTATTTGTTCATACACACGCAAAAAAGTTGTGGTTACCTTTGACTACCTTCTGATAAATGGCCCCATTTCTGGAGTGAACTCAGTCAAAGATTTGGGAGTATTATTCGACAGCAAACTCTTGTTTGATGCTCAAATCGACGCAGTTGTTAAAAGAGCGTCCAAGGCGTTAGGGTTTGTATTTCGAATGTCGTCCGAGTTCCATAGCTTGAGAACAATAAAAATCCTATTTAATACTTGGGCGGATTTTTTAAAATATGTACATTGCATTTTTGCTATGTCCCACAAATTAAGATTTATTTTTTACGATGACTATGATAGTACACAATTTATTTTTGACATCCTTAGTAAAAGCATATATTTAACTATATTTTCAGATCTTTATTTCCTTTAATACTTAATTAATTTATTAAATTTTCGAGCGATACCGTTTCGCACATGCCATTATTTGCCCTGTCCTACCGTTTTTTTGTAACCAGCAAAATAGAATTACGAAAAAAATATAAATATATTGGTTGCGAAATAACCATCACTCGACAGCTTAAAAAGTATATTTTTTCAAATTAATAATAATATTATTGTAAAGTAACTGATTGAATTTTAATAAATTATTAAATAAAAGTCTAAATTCTTGAGCTGGGTGGAATTTCCATTGAGAAACGTAATTTTACGCGACTTAAGTAGTGTTTTCATTAGTTGGCAACCTTATTATGCACTCTGTGTAACCTATACCATCACATCTACAGTAAATCAGTCTCGATAGAAAATTCAATGAAAGTGGACGATTTACCAAGTTAAAAAAAATGTTCCATTGATTAACAGTCATTTTTGGGTAAGTTAACAATCTTTCAAGTACTACACACTTATTATTTAAGCGATCAATGTATATTTTACTAAGTTGTATCAATGTTTTGTTGTTTTTAATGTAAAAATATGTTAATAAACAAATAACTAGTGTCGTTGGTAAGAAATCGTTACATTCCACAGACCAATTGTGGTAAAAACGTAAAGCTGCATTCACGGTGAATACTTCGCCCGACACGTGAATACGTAATTTTTAGAAATTTTATCAAGTTAGATTTTCTTATGCTACTTATTTTTACTTCGTGAAGTCGATAAATTTTTTAACACGTACTAACTGTGGCCCGTGGTTTCACCCGCATAAGACCCGATGCCGTGAAAACATCGAGATAAAAAGTAGCCTACTATTTGCATTACGACCATGCAGGTTTGTAAAATGTTACTATTTGTAAAACACCAACAACCTCGCAGCTTGTAGGTTAACTGAGCACCACTGAATATCGGGAAGGAACCGATCAATTGGAGTGGTCTTAGAACGTCCATATTGGGCGGCGGTCGCAGCGAGAATCCTACGAGTTTTAACATAACTCAATACATTAAAAAAAAATGATTTTTCAAGTTTTAATGGTACTGTCGTGACATTATACGTCTATGTTTCATTCCTAAACGAAAGGACGATGCGACGCTCGCGCGTGGTCTAATAGCACAGTCTTATTCTATAATACTGTGCCAAAAGTGATAATGCGCGTAGAATTATTATTCGAACGGTAAATTAAGTTAATATTTATTTTTGTATGAAAATAAAATCTAATGAATTATGAAAATTCGTAGAACAAACGTTGTTGTGTTTTACAAATAACCCTGTATATTACACTATTTGCGCTTTACCATGGTGCGAGTGAGTTCCAGTAACGTTTCGTTTCACTCTTAAAACAAAATGGCCATCGCACCGATGCGCCATAGAGCAAAAATGTCGTCACGAAAAAAAAAAAATTAACCTGATTTTGATTATTTTATATAAGTACAAATAAGTATAATATAATGGCCACAAAATACTTATGTTGACTAGTGTATACACGTAGTTACACTGCACAACTGAATAACACACAAATTTTGATAACAATATTAAAAGAACTAGATGTATGCTACGAGTATCGTTAGCGATAAAAATGAATTGCATAACGTCACATCCCTAGTCATGTGGCACTGACAGATGTCAACGTCATTTTACCTGTGAAGTTTCTTGCCAGTTCTTCTTCACGAAGGTTTTTTCGAACTGGTGGTAGAATCATGTTTTATTTGACGTCAATAAGAACAAGTAATTGTCAATGTTGATAAATAAATATTTCATTTCATATCATTTCATACAGGCAATTATCACCCACACCATGCTACGCTACAGCGCATAGTCTATTGAGATTACAATGGTAATTTTATTTTTCGTAGATGCCTCTTACATCTGCCGAGAGAGTAAAAAGGTACCGTGAAAAATTAAAAAAAGACCCTGAAAGATTTGCAGAACATAAAAAAAAACACGCAGCGCTTGGTAAAATAAAAACAAAAAAAGTAGCTGATCTTTCTGTAACCGAAAAACAGAAATTAAGGGAAAAATGGAGAAATCAAAAACGCAGGCAAAAAGAAAAGAAGAAAAGTAGTTGCGCACCAGCACCTCATATCTCTGAGGCCATACCGGTCAAGAAGAACAAGCTAAAGAAAATAGGGCTATTGGCAAAAAAGTATAAGGATGCTCTTAAAAAAATAAAAACGTTAACAAATGGTTAATAAATGTTGTAGACTAACCTACAAACTACCCGAAAAAATTTATACAGACTAAAGATGAAATATAAAAAAAGTCAAGATCTGATAGAAAAAATGAAAGCCAGGGAAGAAATTTTAGAATATTCTCTGAAGCAGTCATATAAGCAAACGAAGACTCGAAATGAAAAATGGGTAATGAAGAAAATAGTAAAAAATGAAAAGATTTTACGCGCTAGAAAGAAGGTTTATGTTTCAAAATTGTTAGGCCTTAA
Organism: Marasmarcha lunaedactyla; assembly: GCA_923062675.1. NCBI lineage: Eukaryota > Metazoa > Arthropoda > Insecta > Lepidoptera > Pterophoridae > Marasmarcha > Marasmarcha lunaedactyla. The sequence continues at coordinate 20,000,319 of OV281353.1, forward strand.
GGGAAGAATTAGACAGCGCAAAATTACTTTGAAAAGTGATATAGTTAAAAAAGATATAGCAAGTTTCTATTTACGTGATGATATAAGCGGATGCACTGCTGGCAAAAGAGAATGCCGCACGGAAAAAAAATTTACCTTAATTAACCTTACCGATACATTTAGCAATCTTTATAAAATATACAAATCTGAAGGTGGTAAATACGGTCTAGCTACATTTTACAAATATAAGCCTTTTTATGTATTAACTCCGGGTATACAAAATAGAGATACTTGTTTATGCATCAAACATGCTAACTTTGAATTTTTATGCCAAGCACTACTCAAACAGAATATATTGTCGAATTGTAAAACGTCAAAAGACGTATTAATGTCTTTGAGTTGTAACTTGAATTCTTATAAATGCATGTACGGAAATTGTAACGACTGCAATAAATCTAAGTTGGATTATACTGAAAGTCCATTAAATTTGAACGTTTAATGGATACAATGGGAGCGTCAAAACTATGAATACAAGAAAACAGAAAATGAAGTGCAAAAGACAGTTGTTACTAAAAAAAACTGTTAAAACGTTTAAGGAAGGCAGTGATCGTGCTTTGATCGACTTATTTGAAACGAGCATTCCCCAATTTAAACAACATTATTTTACATGGAAAAATCAGTCGGCAAAATACCAACAATGTATTAACTCATTAAATGAAGACGAGGCCCTAATATTGTGCCATTTTTCTGAAAATTATTCTTGTAAGATAGCTAATGAAATCCAATCAATGCACTTTGGCGCAACTAAACATCAAATTACGCTACACACAGGTAAATTTTATATCACTTGTTAGTTTTTGGAAAATAGCTGGCACCCAGTTAAGGGCTATTTCTGTACAACTGTTATATTATCAATTTTATTATTGTTTATGACGTAGAATAAAAAAGGTTGTGTTCCTGACAATCAGCAGTTAGTTACTTGGAGAGGTCATTGGCATTAAATATCTATTTATATCTAAGGTTTTATAGATTGTTGTAGATCTTTATAAATTATAAATAAATATATTAAATTACATTACAGGGATGGTTTATTGGAAAAATGAAAGTCAATCTTTCTGTACCATTGCAGACAACAATTGTCACGAACCTGCCGCAATATGGGCTCATCTTATGCCCATAATAAAGATGATAAAAGCGCAAAAACCTAAAACTAAAATAATTCATTACTATTCAGACGGGCCGAGTACACAATATCGCCAAAAGAAGAATTTTTATCTTCACAATTTGTTGACCTCGAAACTAGGTCTCAAGTATTCTCGTGGTCCTTTACAGAAAGCGGGCATGGTAAAGGTGTTGCAGATGGCATCGGTGGTTCCATTAAACGCGCACTTGATCGCCATGTTTCGTATGGTAATGATATTATAAATGGCACCGAAGCTCACGAGATTTTGACTAAACGAATGAAAACTGTTAAATGCTTTTACATAAAGGATGCTGAAATTGATAACATTAACAAAATTATTCAGAATGATTTGAAGGCTATACCTGGCACAATGAGTATACACCAAGTTTTATCAAGAAAACTTTCTTGTTTTTGTGGGACAAAAAAGGGTTGTTGTGGCTGTTTCGCCCCACAAACCTACAGGTTTAATATGACATCGACATGCGCTTTGACAAAGAAGACAGAGTTGGATGAAGTTAATACAATCTTTGATGAAGATGCTATTCATATCACACCCAATACCGCTGCATAGATCTCACACAATACATCGAAAACATAAATTTAGAAGAAATAACATTTCAACTAGACAACCTGAACTTATTTGAGGTAAATGTGCCATGCATCGCAGTCGATGAACAAAATTCAACAGTTTAATCATCTGAATTATGTCCATTTTCTAAAATTGAAAACAATTACTGTCAGTCTAATAATGAATGTGTCTACTCATTAGAAAAGTACTCTGAAGCCATTCAAACTCCTACAAGACGTGTATTAGCGGAACCTAATAATGTTGAACCAAATCCAAAAAAATTATGTACAGTCAAAACCAACACCGCCCTCGAGAAAAATGTCCAAATAAAACCCTCAAGATCTCTAAAAACTCCAATCTCTCGTACAATACAATATGGCGCCGGTAAAGAAAACGTATCACCTTTTCGAACAAAGCTAGCCAAATGCATGGCCTGTAAGAAATCTTTTCGTTCAAAATGCAATGATGGCTACATACATTTCGATTATATATGTACCAATTGTTTGGAACCAGAATAAAATTCTTCAAGTTTCTTTTATTATAGGTACATATTCGTTTAATTTATAGTTTTTTTAATTATAATTCAACTAAATAGACTTGTATTTGTATAATTATATTATTGTTTCAGGTAAAAGTCCTTTCAACTTGAATATCAATCATGTTAATAAATTATAATTTGGACATTGATAAGTTTTTGACTAAAAATGATTTTATACGATATATAAACTATAATCTTGTTTGGCCTTGGTCAATAACACATTTTATTTTAGCTACGCAGTGTTTTGCCTGTGGAAACATGTTATCTGGCACACAGTCTGGCATACTCGTACCTTTGCATTTTACCAGTGTTATGGATACAGAAGAGTTGAGTATGTTCTTGGGCAGCACATTCTTTTGGTGCAAATATTGTGAATACGCTGCATACCATCACTATCTTGCGGATGAATGTGAATTTTGTTATTAATTATTTTTTTTAAACTACCTTTTGCTTACCTATTCACTGTTTGGACTAATAGATTAATAATTTTAAACTTACTGCTTGTTTTCAAATTTCAAATAATTTAAATATCAACTACGAGACTCGTATTAGTAAGTTTGTGTATTTTAATTTAGATTTTAGAAATGGCTATTTAAATACTCATAGTATGTGAAGTAAGTTTTAAAATTTAGATATCTTTTTGTCACGACATTGTTGATTTATTTTATATTATTTACATATCAAGTAGCATATATAAGTATAAACTACTTTTTGCTATCTACTTTGTTTCGACTTTTAGATTAATAATTTAAACATTTGTACTGTTTGATTTGTAATCATTAAAATGTTAACTACGAGGCTGATATTAAATAAGTAAGTTTGTGTGATTTACTTTTGATATTTAAATTGTATGTGAGTAAGTTTTTATCAAGATATTTTTTGTTATGACATTGTTGATTTATTTTTATAATTTCTATACTGTGTTATTATTCATATTGACTCGTGCAATACCACTTATCGTTAATTCTGTACCAAAACAATTTTCAGCGAGTCCCACGTAAAATAATCGTATCTTTCTGTGTGAGTATATGTTTTAAAAAACAAATTAACTACATAAAAACTAACAGCGGAGATATCAGCGTGTGAGATACACGGTAGCGAACAAAGTTTTCCTGTTGAGCTACGAAAATTGCTTTTGTACGGAGTTGGCGATTATTGGAGTTGCATGACTTGACAGCCTAGTGGAGACATTGGCTTATATTAATGTTTCGATCTCATTATTAAAACCAAGGATTTTATTACCTAATCTTATAATTTTTACGCATAGGTAATCTGATTGATCTCAAATAATTTAAATGTTATCTACGCTGACAGTCTGTGTGATTTAATGTCTGAGATTCTATGTCAAAAATTTAATGAATTTTAATTAAAAATAAAAATTTGAACAATGTTCATATAGTTTTTTTTTATCATTTACCTAAATACTTACATTTTCTTTTCACAATATACATTTTCTATAGGATTTTGACCTTAGAGTCTGTCAAGCGAGTCTAGTCCCATGAAAAAGGCGGTAAATTCAAAAATCTTTGAGGTGTCAACACTGATGTAACACGCTGAAAATTCTTGATACTTGAAATTGTAATAAAAATAATTGTTAAGGATAAATAAAAGAAAAAGCATTTTAATGTAGGTATTTATTTGTCACTATCAGAACTTAGATCAGAATCAAGAAATTCAATGCCTTCATATGAAAAATCACTGTCAGTATCATCATTACGTACAGAAATTATGAAGGGTTCCAACTCTGTTTCTGATATCCTGTCTCTTACTTTGTACTTATTTTCGACACTAATAGTGTGATCTGTGCATTTTTTCCAATCACTGGCTGTGACACTATTAAAACATTCCTTTATAAGATTGTCCATTTCTTTACCAGGAATTCCTAAATTTTTGCTGGCTATTTTTCTTTTAGCCAAACTCCATATCAGTTCAATTGTGTTCAGGTCACAGTGATATGGTGGAAGTGAATACGTCTGAATCTAAACCAAAACCGAAACGCTGATCACATCACTTTTAAAATACATAAAATTATACAATTGTGCTAAAAGTATCAACATGTTGTAACCTACCTGATGTTGAAACGATTTCATCCAAAAGTCGTCGTTTTTCCAATAACTCGTTGTCAATTTCATTCTTTACATGATTTATTTTATTACTATTACTTTTTATTTTATTACTTTACATGATATATTTATTAGTTAGCAATAATTTAATTCAGACTTAATTGTTATTTTTTTTAATCCTTTAATTACTAATAATTTGTCAAATGCTTATTACATTGATAATAGTCAAGCCTTGAGTTGTATAAATTTATTTTTGTAAACGGAAACAGGATGTGTTAGTTCGAAAGCAATCTCCGTTTGTCGTGAATAATGGCTATTGGTTAGCTTTGCAGCCAATAGCGAACGCGAATC